>JASDDO010000019.1:986269066-996269066 GCA_030015575.1 Agapanthus africanus
CGGAAAGTTTAACATTTTCTATTTATCCGGAATGTGATACAACAATTGGAATTCACAAGGAGTTATGAGATAACTGAATGAATGTTATAAACATAGCACTTTAGTCTCACTTGATTGGTTGCCACGGAATTTTGATGCGATCAAAAGTCCGTCGCAATCACGTAGCGTACGCGGATACTCGCCGGGTAAACTTAATAGACAGCCTCACTCCATAGCCCCGACTAAGTGACTGTAGGAGAACCCCGTCGCCGAAAGCATCCGTTCGGGTGCTCGCGGCAGCGGTGTTCCGCCTTGGTGCACTTCGTCGACGGTATCGGGGGTGCGGCCGCCTACTAAAGTTTGCGACGAGCATTCGATCAGTATGTTGGGAATCTTGTTGAATTGCCCGACTTGATATTGAAAAGTGTTTTCAATTTTGAGACTAAAATGCGGGGTTTATAATTGTTAGGCATGTGATGTCTAAGGTATTCATTTGATTAGACATGCGATGTCTATGCGGATTGCGGATTCCAACTGTTGTAGTTTTACACTTTCTTTTCTGTGACCGTAAGTGTAATATGTGATATCGCCGGTTTTGTTGCTATATGTCAACGACAATTGGGATGCGCATATTTACTTACGTTGATGACATGTGATGTTATGTGTTGCTGGATATTTTATATTGGATCGTCGTGTTTGAATAGCCGGGGTTTTTTATGTGAGATGAGTGTTTTCATTTTCATTCATGTAAAAACTTGTATGTAATATTCTTTTATTGGGGCACTTCCAGGTTGCGGAAGATGTCACCTTTTGTATATTATTTACTTTTCCGCACTAGGATAGACCCAAGGAGGGGAGCACAAGTAACCGGGTTCTGGAGTCCAGTGGGAGACCAACACGAGGAGTCGAGTCCGGGTCTCCTAACTCCAGAATTGTTAGGGTTGCTTGCCGCTCTCGTAGGGGTCTAGGGGTGTGGGTTTGGCTATTCATCACGACCGTGGAATCCGTGTTTTATACTGGCTCATATTGAAAACACGGACGTCCTAGTATATCCAATATTTCATATGTTTCTTCTGCTGCGATATCTGTGATGTGATCATGTGATATGTTCTGTGATGGATACTGTATATAGTATATATGATATATTATATAGACGTTACTTATGTTTTGCACCCGTGCTAGCCCTGCCCCGCTCTGCCGTTAGTTACCTAACCTAACGGTGCACGAGGGGACATCGAGGCGAATGCGGATGGTATAAGTGTACGTCGTATTTATCTGTGATATTTAGGTACTTAAATGATGGGACTTCATTAATGTGATTAATGAAATAAAAGAAACCTAAGATGTTGTAGAATCGAATTTTAAAATAAAAACAGGTAGCTACAGTTCTTGCTTTGCACTGCGGTATATGTGATATATCCTGCACCTTATTCGATAAGGAAAGGACCGAGATCCCTTCACCGGGAGTGACTCCTTTAGCAATAACCGGCAGATGCTACACACTCGGTTTGTCTTCTGATTGCTTTTAAGAGTTTTGCTTTGCACAGTGATATATATGATATATCCCGCACCTTATTCGATGAGGAAAGGACCGACGATCCCTTCACCGGGAGTGACTCCTTTAGCAAAACTATAAAAGCCTTAAAAACACTCCATTTTAAAATTATTTGATTCTACAACGATATCAAGTTCATTACGCAATAGGTTTTCAGAAAAACCTGTCGTAGCCCTCCGTCATTTCAGATAAGTGCTAGTTAGTATTCGTGCTACGTTTGTTGGCCTGCGTCAAGGCGTAGTGTGCGGTAGCTAACTAGTATTTATCTGCTTATGCATATGATGCAGATTGGATTAGGGTAGTCGTGCGACTTTGTTGGCCTGCGTCAAGGGTCGTGCGGGTGGGTTTAAGTCAATCAGGAAATGACGGGTTGAACTTGACTAGCGCACTATGGTTTGTTGGCCTGCGTCAAGGTCATAGGACGCTAGGGGCAAAATTATCGGGAATTTCAAGTGTTGAAATTTGCAATGAGATTGCATACCTTCTATGAGATAGTTGGATCCCGATACCCGCTGCGAGTAAGAGTTACTCCTGGGAGAGTTTTACACATTCCAATTAGCCGATCAAGTAGGTGTCTAGAAAGGTGTTAACGAGGTTACGCCTCTGGGAAAACGAGGTTTACATTAATTAGGTTCGTGCGAAAGCACGGGGGACCTCCCTCAAAGTACCTACACTGACCTGGCTGAAAGATTGGCGAACTTGTAGTGTGTAATTAATCCCGGCTAGTCTTTCCTTTTAGGGTTTGAAGGAAGATTTGATAAAAAGCAGTGGGAGCCATCCTGATTAGATAAAATAATAACCAATCTATTCTTGCAAGAGCGCACGCTGAGTGTTTTCTTCTCTCTCTCTCTCCAGGTAGCGACCATATCACGCCTTAATCAAGATAATAATACGGATATATTGACCGAACCCGCTTGTTATACTGAGCTGTGGAACGTTGGTCCCGCTCCGACTTATAATTGTTATAAACAGAGCAGGAAATTGGGGATTACCAGAATTCCCGTGCCGCCCAAACGAAGAGAGTGCATGCTGATGCATCATCTTCGGGTGTGTTCGTTACAAAGAACTGTTTCTCTGTATCCTCTACGTCCTGGGTATGTGATACCAGATCAGGATCCCAGATATGTAATCTGTTACATAGGGCTACAGATAGGTAGAGAACTAAGAACGGGTGATAAGTTTCATGAGGCAGAAAACGGGGCAAGAGTTGCAGCCAAGTCTGTTGGTCACTGTCACCCTGTATTCCAAATACATTGATTCTGAACGAATGTTATTAGATACCGAACCTGATATACAAAATCATATCACTCTCTTTATTAGTAAAGAAATGATAAAATTTTGTATTGATGGATAATGTTTTGAACATTTCCTATATCAAAAGTTGATCGGTTCAGGCACGTTATCTAAAAGCATTGATGTTCTAAATCAAACTACAGTTCTTTAGTACACGGAACACACACAAGAGGAAGAGTTCAGAAATGAACGAATCCTTCTTGAGGTATTGTAGACTAGGTCATCTCAATGCGACCCGACTAGCTGAAGTTAAATATAGATGCATATTTAAATCAGTTTGAATTTACATCTTGTGAAACTTGCCAGTCATGTCACAAAGATACGATGACCATAGCACTGTTTACTGGAAACAGAGAAAGAGTTAGTGAACTCTTGGGATGATACATGTTGATGTATGTAAGGTCCCCTGTCTACACATGCCAAGACCGGTTCTTTATACTTCATTACATTCTCTGATGATCTTTCGAGATTCAGATCTATGTTCCTGTTGAAACACAAGTCCGAACCTTTTGAGATATTCACAGAATATAAGTTAGAAGTAGAGAACCAAAATACGGGTATAAGTATTATGTCCTTTGATGTGATCAAGGAGGAGAATACTTGAGCATGAAATTCTTGGACTTTTCTAAAGGAGAATGAGATTCTCTCTCAGCATTACTCCTCCGTATACACCATAGCACGATGGTATATCGGGGCGGAGCAATCACACCCTATGTGATAAGGTGTGCTCTATGATGAGTACTACTGAGTTGCCTATTTCCTTTTGGGAGTTATGCACTTATGAAGTTGCATACCTATTGAATTAGGTTCAAATCAGTTGCCTACCACTTCATATGTGATATGGAAAGGGAAGAGCCCATATCTTAAGCTAGTTAAGATTTGGGGTTGTCCAGCCTATGTCTGAAAAACAAAATCCGGACAAACTCGAGGCAAGGTCTGTAATGTAGAACTGGAAAGGTTCCAGCTATACAAACTACAGCGATGATTTGATAAAACCAAAGAATTCAATAGTTACCAACGAATCTCAGCCTCTCCGCCGATCTAGTAGGGTTTCTCACCCGCCTGAGAGATACTTCGGCTACTCTATGACAGTGGGAGCGAGGATTGCATCATGAGATGATGACCTAACTAGTTTCGAGCTGGCCATCAGGAGTGGGACTCTGTAAGAATGGCTGGGTGCTTAGCGATCTGAGATGGAATCCATGTACACCAACAAAGTATGGACTTTGGTTGCTATATCTGAAGGGTTAAATCCCCATCAGGAGCAAGTATATCTTGAGAAGATTACTTGATGTAGATGGAAAAGTTGAGACTTTCAAAGCTAGACTTGTTAAAGCTTTTCGTCATCGACCAGGCATGGATAATGATGAAACCTTTTCAAGTAGCTATGCTTAAGTCCATCCAGATCCTACTTGCCACGGCTACATACCATGACTACGATATCTGGCGGTTGGGTGTCATGACTGCTTTTCTAAATGATGTTTTAGAAGAATGCATCTATAAGTACACAGCCAGAGGGCCTCGTAGACAGTGGGAGCAGCGGAAACGTGTGCAAGATGTTTTATAGGATAAAGCTGGCATCGCGGAGTTGGAACGTCTATTTTGATGAAGTAGTCAAAGAGTTTGACATCATCAAAATGGTAGATGAACCTTGTATAAACAAAAAGGTAGTAGGGAGTATGGTGACGATCCTCATAGAGTACGTGGATAACATACCCTTTATAGGGAAGGAGTTTCCTATGCTACGCTCGATCAATCTCCGCTTATCACAATGATTCTCCATATAGGATCAAAAGTGATACCTCCTAAATCCTGGATTTTGGATCTATGAGATAGATCTAATTGGATATTAGGATACTCACTAGTTGTAGTGAGATGGTATCAACCGATCCTGGGGAGAATCACTGGAAGTGTTCCAGGGTGATACAGACGACTGAATGTCAGTCACAGGCATTGTCTTTACCCTCAGTAAAGGGACGGTATGTTGGAAGAGTTCCAAGCTAGATACCGTGGCTAACTAGACGATAAAGGCAGGATACATCGCTACTTGAGATGCTACCAAAGAGGCAGTCTGGATGTATATTTGTTCATGAGATGAACTTAGTTCCTCCCATTGTGTGACAATGGAGTTGTGGCTTATGCCAAGGAACGTCCGTCCCATCAGTGATCCAGACATATTCTAAGGCAGTATCACCTGATCATGGAGATGGTTGATCTCCAGGGTGATCAAGGTTATGAGAGTAGACTCAGAGGACAACACGGCGGATCCACTCACGAAGGCCTATTCCCAGAGAGAGATTTTTATGGGATGGTTGAGTATGAGATACTGCAACCATTGCTACAGATGGCCCTAGTGCAAGTGGGAGATTGTTAGTTATATGTATGCCCTAGAGGCCATTACTGTACATAGGATGTACATTGTAGTGGATGCTGGGACATATATAGGGAGGACTTTCTTACTCAACATGATAGTATGCTATCTGGTTGCTCTTTACCTTAACGTGTATACTGCTTGTCTCTCTGTTACATGTTGGTAAAGCCCTTAGGATGTGTACTTGACTACCTGGACTATGATGCAGATCATACTAGTGGGGACAGATAGTCTATAAGTACATCCTTCAAAGTCCCTAGTCGTGGGTGTATCGAGACGGGGCATCGATATACCAGAGTAGACTAGCGTATACCTTCTCGACCCATACAGATGGGCGATGGATGATCCCATATCCATTGGTGTTTGACATCAGAGATGATATACGGGTGCTCAGTGGAGACTGGGTACACTGGACGGACTCGCCGAGAACTCCCAGATGGTATTATACCTTACGTCAGATGGCGGTTCTCTGGTGACACTGGTACAGAGTAGTCTGTTGACCCGAGATCGTCATAGAGTCTTGTGTGGTTCCCACTGTGCTTTGATTTCCACCTTACCACGTCCAAGAGGGCATGCAAAACGGTGGTTTTTGGGTACATTCCCGAGTCACATGGAGGCAATGAGCGATAGGAGGGGATTCCTCTCTCCCGGTATAGGGGGTTGATGTTGCGCTGTGTTCAATTGGCTATAACCGGAAATCCCTGGCCAGGGTTGCTGAGATTTACTGGTAAGTGTTACCAGTAGTTTCTCGAACTGTTATAGGCCTCATATCGACATGACTTATCGAGCTATTGGGGTCTGACGTTTACCACCCCTAAGCAAGATATGCGACATATCAGACGACGAGACCGGACTGTACGGTAAGTGTTACTGGTTGGATTCACAGGAGTGTGAGCGGGCTTGCTCGTCGATCTTCTGATCGCTCAATACCCGGGTGGCCGTTACGTTTAGCAGACCGCTTGCGGCTTGTGGGTGTTTGATATGATCATCACCTGCTGCCGGCGTATTGACGAGTCTTTAGAGTCCTACACAGAGGTTTCCTGGCTCAAGCGAAACGAAATAGGAGCGCATATGAGATATGTGCGGGACCGAGAATAATGCGTGTATGTGATACCGTATTCCATTCTCGCGATGAATGTATCGAATGGTTATATGCGATATAACCTAGTTATCGAATCAAGGATTGATTCGATAAGACGATATATAGGATACTAGTCGGTTATATGCGATATGACCGGATCGTTAAATCAAGTGTTGATTTAATGATTTAATGTATAATTATATATTTGATATATCACTTTGCATTAACTAGTATCGGTTCACTTAAGATGGATTTTCTCACTCGGATGTGCGCATTGTATATGCGATATATTTTTGTGCACTTGATTGTATCATGTTTGATGATGCATGCAAAATTGGTTTGTGTAAAGAATTAAACCTAGGTTAAGTAAATGGTTAAGGTTTCTATTTATTTGTCCATTCATTTATCTTTTTATTTTGGATTAAAAATGAAATGACAAAAGAAAACAAAATGGTTTCATTCATTCTTTCTTTCTTTCATGAAGCTTGATGAAGCTTCATGAAGCTTTGACCATATGACCATTTTGTCTTCAAGCTTAACCCTAACCATTCTTTTAACCTTAGTCAATTCTCTACACCTAACTATAGTTAATGTTATGATAAGTATTCTTTTTCTTTTCTATTCTAATTAACTTATCATATCATTATCTTCATCTTCTTCTTCTTCTTCACATGAAGAAAGCTTGCCTCATCAATGGCAAGTGAAGAAATCAAGTGAGAAATCCAATTCTAAAGTGAACCCACTTCCTATTTCTTCATCCTCTACCTCTTGCCAAGTAGTATAGGGTGTTTTCTTCACAAGTTTCATGACTTGGTGAAGTGGGAGCTTGATCTTGTGATGCCTCGACGTAGATCATCTTCGGCATCGTAGTCGATGACCTAGCCCGCCCATCTCTCCGATGAAGCCGACGCTAGAGCCCGGGATTCGTTTTGGACAGCGAAGGGACATCATTGCGGAGCTATGGAGGTGGAGCACCGGATCTACAAAGGTTGTATTTCCGTTCACTTTAGAGTAAAGTTGTTTGCTCGCATTTGTTTTCGCCTAAAATTCTAGTTAACGATCTAGTCTAGGGTTTCTCGGCACCGTAAAATTTGAAATTGGCATGGTTGATTCCTTGTGAGACCTCATTAGTGTGCCTAGGAACCCTACAGAGATAACGACCCGACGAGCCCGTATCTGACTCAGCAAGTGGACAGAGCAATACCTCAGGGCTTTAGTGATCAAATGCGCCTCGAAGAAGCACTCGATCTTGTCTTCAGCAGCATCGAGCATTGCCGAGGACATCTCTGCTGGAGGAGGGGGAATATCAGCGAGCACAGACATAAGGATCATCCAAAGCCAAATACAGTCTAGGGGGAGAGGAGACCCTACACGAGTCAAGAGCACGTACAGCGCTGCGTCGCATTGGTCATCCGTAAGAGAAGGATCCACCAAGCGCGCAGCAAAACGAGAAACAATATCCTAGACAGGCACTTCCCATGGTCGTCGGCGAGTATGTAGGCGGTTACAAGCCATAATTGAGAGGGTTCTCTGGAGAAGAGAAAAGAAAGAAGCTTTGCTTCGAGTTATAAAGACTAGGCACAGAAAATTTTATGCACAGTGGAGCTATTTCCAAGACTTGGGAAATGAAAGTTCTGGGGAATACAAGTTTGAATTAAAAGAAAGGTGAAAAGACACCTCTGTTGAAGCAACGCTTCAGATCCAACATTAAGCGTGCTGCGCGCCACGTGTCAAACACGGGTATGCTGGCGCAGTTGCGCTGAACTCTGCGCTGCGTGCTACGTGTCAAACGTAGGTACGCTAGCACAAGGTGCGTCTGCGCTGGAATTAAGAATTCCCCACCGTTAGATCAAAAGATCTAATAATAAATTATTAATTAATCAGAATTAAAATTCTGTTATGGAAAGACCTTTCCAATCTTGTTAAAAACAAGAAGATTATCTTCTGCAAAACAGAAGCCTTAGGATCAAAGATCCAACGGTGGGGAAACATCCCCAAATCAATCAGAGAAAGATCTCTTTAACTGATTTAACAAATCAACTTACCCTATATAAAGGCCCCAAGACTTCAAGTCTGATATAGAAAAACTTCCCTACAAACTTTGAGAAAACTCAAAGAAAGAAAAGCAAGCTTTTAGCGAAAGAATATCATTTCTTCAAGGTAAAGAACATGATTCTTGAACACAGAGATAAAATCATCTTATGAAAAGAAGAACGATCTTCTAAAAAAGTTCATATATCAATAAAGACAAAGGTCTTTCATAAAAGAGATCAAAAGATCTCATCATGATAACAAAAGAAGTATTTACTTCATTCACAGATCATTGATCTACAAAGGCAAAGCCCTTTCCAAAATTAGAACTATTGTTCTTGAATCTTGAGGCAAAGCCTCCTCTAAAAAAAGAAGAACATAAACTTGTTCTCTGATCATAGATATGATCAAATGCGCTACTGAAAAGTGCCTTGCACTCATGAACTGCGCCTTTGCGCTCCTTGGACCGGCACTCAGTGCCAAAACGTGCCACGTGTCAACCACAGATACAACTTGCGCTTTGCGCTTCTGAAACAGCGCACTGCACTCATGGGCTGGCACTCGGCGCCAAGCGCAACACGTGTCATTCACGTATGCGCCAGCGCAATGCGCTCATGGACTAGTGCTCAGCGCTCACAAAATGGTATCTGCGCTTAGCGCAGAGCGCAACGCTTACATGCACGCCGCGTGGCAGAAACGCACAGCACTTTTTGATTGGCGTAAAGCGCCTAGCGCACCATATGTTGCGCTGAATGAACACAAATTGTTCTTTAAGGAGCCAAGGCTCTGATGAATGCTCTGTGTTCAATACAAGACAAAAAATGTCAGGATCTAATGCTCAGCATTATTAAAAGGGCCAAGCCCAAGTAAAGGCTCAACAACCCAGAACAATAAAATGTTAAACATTTTCATCTCATTGGACTTAGCCCAATTCTGGCCATAAGTCCTCAACTTATATTGAACTGAGCCCATCTGCTCGCGAATATTCAACAGATCTTAGTCCCAAACTGGGCTAAAGATCTTCCAATCAATTCACACCGGTTTGAGGGTACATCTCTTTACTCCTCTGATATCTGTCGTTGTAATCCTTCAACGTCTTCAGAGAGGTGACGGGTCCCGACAACCACATATTTCTACGGACTGTGGGGTCCTTAAACTCATGGACTACGATGTCCTTAAACTTCATAGACTACGATGTCTTTAAACTACGGACTACGATGTCCTTAAACTATGGACTGTGGGATCTTTAAACCCACGGACTACGATGTCCTTAACCTGGACCGAGATGTCCTTAAACTAACAATGGACCGTAATGTCCTTACACTAATCGACCATAATGTCTCTAAACTAGACAATAGAGCCCGATTGCTCTCTTGTTGGATCTAAACGATCCCGTTAAGTTGATCTTAGTCTAAACATGAGACTAAAGTATCCTTAACAAACGTTTAAGTTGATCTTAGTCCCAAATGAGACTAACGTATCCTTAAACCCAACCCCCAAACCCAAATCTAAGAAGATACGGATTTGGACTAATCCACGCCCAACGGTCGACAACATAAATTAGTCTCCGTATACAATCCACGGGCAACCAAACACAAAACAAACATCCACGACACGAAGTGACCATCTGGAGAAGGAGAAAGTTGTTACCGCGATGCGGTAGCGTAATTAACTACAGGGGCTTGCGCCTGCAGGGAAGAGCGTCCCCACAATCAAAAACCCCTCAAACGAGGGGGAATCTGACGAAGTCTGCTACATTGGTCGCATCCGTTTAAACCTTCGATACATGGTGCCATAAATCAACTTGGCATCTTCGGAAAGGTGGACGGATAGCACCAATTAGCATCTTCCCTGAATTTCAGGCAAGACAGACCTGCGCGGTCGCGTCTCCGTGTTCGGCGGGGAACAAAGAGTCTCTGTTTGATTACAGGGAAATCAAAAGTGCAGAGGGTTTAGGCGTAGCTGAAGGGTTTTGTGTGCAAAACACGGAGCCAAATAGGCTCATCCTAGCCGTCGGTGCCGGCCATATTGGCTTTTCCGCCGGTTGATTAAGGGCTTCTGGCCTCGAGGTTCGTGCCACGTGTATTATTTTGTGTTTACTCCATTTTGTGCCTGTTTGATTTTTTTGAACTTTTCATTTCCCTGTGTATTGAACGTGCAATCTTTTGGGCTTCCAAAAAGAAAATAATTCAGAAAAAATGTGTCTGGTGGGAATTGAACACACAGGCTATGTCACAGCAGTGCAAAGGCTTTACCAGTGATACAAGTGGCTTCTTGCTGTTATTTCACAAAATTGACTTATAACTCAAATTCAGGCTGTAAAACTCATTTCTTGTATATTAACAGTAAAATTTCCGTATAAGATTTTAGAGTAGTTACATTCTACTCTCCTTATAAAAAATTCTTTCTCGAAATTTACAATTACATATGGACTAATTTTCAAATAGATAAGAGTATCTTGCACGCATGTCTTCTTCTCGTTCCCATGCTGATTCTCCTCACGAATCATTTCTCCACATCACTCGGACCAAGTTTACTTCCTTGTTCCGCAGTGTCTTTACCTTTCGGTCCAGGATCTCAACTTGCTATTGCTCGCAGGTCAGACCAGTCTGTACTGTGGGCTCTTAGTGATCAAGTATGTGGCTGGGGTCGCTCACATATTGTCGTAGCTGGGATATGTGGAACACGTTGTGCACTCCTTCCAATGAGGTTGGAAGTGCTAAACGGTATGCCACTTTTTCAACTCGTTCGAGTATTTCGAACGATCCTATGTATCTTGGACTTAGCTTACCCCTTTTGCCAAAGAAGATTACTCCTCTGTTTGGAGCGATATTTAGGAAAACATGGTCGCCAGGTTAGAACTCCAGATGTCGACGCTTTGCATTTGCCCAATGCTTCTGTCTGTCTTGGGCTATGCGCATTCTTTCCTAATCGTGTGAACTATGTCCAAAGTTGACACAATCATCTCTGGTCCAAGGAATTCACGATCTCTGATGTCGTCCCAACTTAGCGGTGAACGACACTTTCGTCCATAGAGTGCTGCGAATGGTTCCATTCCAATGTTTGCCTGATAGCTATTGTTGTATGAAAACTACACAAGGTGTAGGCGATCTTCCCACGAACCTCCGAAGTCTAATATACAAGCTCTTATCATGTCCTCCAGAATCTGAATTGTTCACTCGGACTGTCTATCCGTTTGTGGATGATAAGCCGTGCTGGAATTTAGACTCGGTCCCAGGCTAGCTTGCAGACTCTACCAAAATTGTGATCGAAATCTTGTGTCACGATCGGAGACGATGCAAACAGGCACTCCATGTAATCTTACGATCTCCTGCATGAGTTCATGGGTATCAAATATAGTACACTTTGAAGGTTTAAATCTTACTTTAGATTTATGCTTACCTCCATGTACTTCTTTGCTAATGTCTCGGTAGATTGGACAACTCGAAATGGAATAAAATGAGCCGAATTGGTGAGTCGATCCACAATAACCCATACTGCGCCGTTACCCTTCGTGCTGCGAGAAAGGGCAATCATGAAGTCCATGGTAAGGTGCTGCCATTTCCATTCTGGGATTGGTAACGGCTGAAGTAGACCAGCAGTTCTATGGTGTTCAGCCTTCACTTGCTGACACACCAAACACTTGGCTACGCTCCTTGCTACTTCTCGCTTCATTCCATGCCACCAGTAGTGTTGTCGTAGATCCCTGTACATTTTTGTACCACCGGGGTGTACAGAATAAGGAGAGCTGTGAGCTTCTTATATCAACTCTTCTCGAACTGGGCCATGTGGCACACACAGTCGACTTCCATATCTCAAGGATCCATCTTCCTGAATGATGAAGTCAGTTTGAAGTCCACTTTCTATCTGTTCTCGGATCTTTTGCAGCTTGGCATCATTTGCTTGAGATGTCTTGATCTGATTGACAATAGTGGACTGGACTTGTGAGTTCATCAAATATGAAGCGTTACCTGGCATAACTATTTCGATCTCCAAACTGTGCAATTCCTGCTGGAGCTTCCACTGACGGTCAGATTCATTGCTAATGGCTGGCGGCTAAGTGCATCATGAACTACATTCACCTTACCTGGATGATACTGTAAGTTGATGTCGAAGTCCGCCATGAGTTCTAGCCATCTTCTCTGCTGTATGTTTAATTCCTTCTGAATAAATACATACTTCAAACTCTTGTGGTCAGTGTATATATCCACTCGTTCTCCCAGAAGATAGTGGCCTAAAATCTTAAGTATGAAGATGACGGCTGCCAATTCCAGATCATGTGTTAGATAGTTGCGCTCATGAACCTTTAGCTGTCTTGATGCAAAAGCTACAACCTTTCTATACTGGTGTAGAACACATCCTAATCACTTACCGGACGTATCGCAATGCAAAGATTGATCCGGTATTACGAGAATAGGAGCAGAAGTTAATCTTGATTTGAGTTCTACAAAAACTTTTTCACATGCTTCTGACTACACGAATGCTTCATCTTTACGTGTGAGCTTGGTCAGGGGTGATGTAATCTTTGAAAAGCCTTCAATGAATCGTCGATAGTATCCTGCTAATTCCAAGAAACTTTGTATATTCTTCACTATCTTTGGTGTCTGCCATTCGCTGACAGCTGACACCTTAGCTGGATCTACTAAGATTCTTTCGCCTGAAACGATATGTCTGAGAAATCCAAATTGATCTAGCCAAGATTCATACTTGCTGTACTTGGCGTATATTTGATGTTGTCGCAATATATCCAGGACAATCCGTAAGTGCTCGGCGTGTTCTTTCCAGTTCTTTGAATACACCAGGATGTCTTCGATGAAGATGACAACGAACCTGTCTAAGTACTCTCGAAAAACTTGGTTCATCAGATTCATAAATATGGCAGGTGCATTGGTCACTCCAAATGGCATTACAAGATATTCATAATGACCATATCGAGTTCTAAACTCCATCTTCGGAATATCGGACTCTTTTACCTCCACCTGATGATAACCTGAACGAAGATCTAGCTTTGAAAATACACAAGACCCACTTAGCTGATCGAAAAGATCATCGATGCGCGGTAGTGGATACTTGTTCTTAATCGTCACTTCGTTCAGAGCTTGATAATCTACACACGTCCTATATGAACCTTCGTTCTTCTTCATAGGTAATACCGGAGATCCCCAGCTTAAAGTACCGGGACGAATCCAACCTTTCTTCAGGAGTTCGTCCAATTGAATACTGATCTACTTCAATCCTTCTGGACTTAGCCTGTACGGAGCTTTGATTACCAGTTGTGCACCAGGCAGCAAATCGATGCTGAATTCAAGAGCTCAATCGGGAGGCAAACCTGATATATCTTCCGGGAACACATTCTCGAATTCTCGAACTACCTCTGGCTTCGATTCTTTCGCTTTTAATGCTGCAACCACTGCCTTCTTTGGCTTTTCTTTATAGACGCTAGGTTTCAGGGTGCGGTCTTCACTCTTCAAATAGAACACTGGTTGATATGGTATTTAGAACACTACCTTCCTTTAGCGACAGTCGATGGTAGTGAAGAAAGTTCCCAGCTAGTCCATTCCCAAGACTACGTTAAAGTTCGATATGTCCAGCACCTTGAAGTCCGCATAAAATTCTCTACTGTAGACGACCACTGGACACAGATCATATCACAAAGTTGCTTTTAGAACGCCGTTCCCTGAACTGACATTCCAGATGGATACGAGCGGTTTAACTAGAATCACATGAGTTCGGACGAACCATTGCGACATAAAGCAATAAGATTCCCTAGTGTCGAAGAGTGCTAGAGCAGGTAGGGAGTCTACTAAGATTGTATCTAAGTTGTGTGAGTTTGGGTTTAGATATAGGAAAAGTACAGTGATATACAAGGATTTGAAAAGGTTTGAAAGACTTGGGAATTACCAGTGATTACTTGGCCTGTGGCTTTGGCCTCCTTGACTGTCATTGTGAAAGCCTGACGTCGGGATACATTCCTCCTTGCTGGAAGCACATTCTTCTGTCCTTGGGGCATGTTTCTCTGCCCTTGAGGCATGTTTCTCTTTGCCTGATGGAACTGACATTGAGGCTGTGCAGGAGGTCCATATGGAGCGGGTGCAGGGAGAGCTAAACTGGGTGCAGGAGCCTGAATGGCTGACCGCTGCGGGACTGAGTGCTGGAGCTGTGTTGAAGAGGTATGGACACGCTCCTATGGCGTGAGTGGATACGCCACAAACCAAACACATGCCATTTGCATGCCAGCAATCTTTCGCCAGGTGTCCCGTCCTTTTCCAGTAAAAACAAAAGTATGGACCGGGCCGGTTAAATGTTCCTCCCGATCTCCTGGGTGCAAATGTCGGCCTAAAAGAGGCTCCTCCTGTCATCAGAATGGCAGATCTGCGGTCTGCCTTTCTTTTTCACCACTGCCTCATAGCGTCGGGCAGCCTTCAGAGCAAGTTCATGGGTTAGGAAATCTCCTGTAGACTGTGCAGCTTGGATTTACGGGTCCAACCCTCGCTGAAATCGTCGTGCCCGGGTCTCAACAGTAGGAATCAAGTGTGCAGCGAACCTGTTGTCACGACCCGAAATTGGCACGTGACGGCCCTAATACTACGCAACGTCTACAGGCGTAACGCAGTAAAAGAAAGCCAAAACCCAGAAACCTAAACCATTAAAAGACAAGAAAAGATAAGTAACATTGTTTAAAAGTCTTTGAAATCACAACCCAAATTCTTTAAAAGTCCAACTTTATTTCCTTTAAAATTTTGGCAGCACCTCCTTTGTAAAAGCTAGCCCTAAAAATAGGTACAACATAAATATAAAGTAAAGCATCCCCAAACGGGAGCAAATACATGCCCAAAGGCGGAAAACAACCACCACAACAAATATACGACGCCGTAGCGAAGAAATAAAAAACGATAGAAAGGAAACTGTATAAAAGACAACAAGTCACAAATAATATTCTTCTATCATCTTTTGTTACGGATACCGTAATGAGTGAAATCAGGAATTTGAATTTGAGACAATATCTTACCTGCTAAGCATGGTAAACTCGGTATCATATTCATCCACAGACTTGACCCACATCGAGCCTTGTTGTAGATGGATGAACTGCTGCTCCATGTCAAAACGGGCAGTCTCAGGGAAGTACTTCACATCGGACAGATCGTGAAATGTCTTCTACTCGATCGTTGGGTGAGACGGCTTTTTTCAGTCTTCCACTAGACTCTAGCGTTGTCGGTTAGTTACAACTTAGAAACTCTCACCCAGGAAATATCTGGCACTTGTGCTGCTTCCAGATCATCTTCGATCGACTGAGCCCATTCTTCTGCCTCCAGTGGGCTCTCTTTCTCAGAGAAATGTTTTGGGTGCAGTGCCCAGAATTGCTCGACTTTGGGTGCCTCGACTTCTGGACGGTGTATGAGGATAGCACTTTGCTGCTGCTGACCCTCCAAGAGACTCTTGATCGCCTCAAGCTGTACCGTTTGCTTGTTGATGGGAGCTGCAATGGTAGGTGGTGGTGTTACAGTAGGCGGTGGAGTACTGCCATTGACGTTCGTGCTGGTGTTGTTGGGAGAATGCATGACCTTGATAGAAAAGAAATGATTAGGATAGATTCAAGAAATTAAAAATGTAACGAATGTATAGTTATTGATTCTTATAATTCTTGTGATATATTGCTTAAGACTTCATACAGAACTGACCTGCAGGGGCCGCCAACAAAACCTGTCACGCCCCGCTTCTCAGTAGACGGAAACGGTAACGCGGCACGCCGCAACGTATTTACTAAGAAATAAATACGTTAAACGTAATTAAATAATATATAAAAATGTACAAGAATGACAAGTGATATAAAATAACAGTAACTTTATTTACATTCATCTTTACATACAAATGTTTGAAAAGAAAAGATACAATGATATAAAGCAGTGCCTAAACAATGGCATACAAAATGAAAGTAAGTACAAGGAACTAGAAGTCTGGCTGTGTTTCAAGCTGATCCAAGTCCTCCTGGCTAGGCTCGATCTCCTGAGAGTCCTGTCCTCCTGACGAACATTCCAAAGAAAGAAATATAAAGGAATGTCGTCAGCGAACTAGCGCTCGGTATGTCCTAAAGAAGAAAGAGAATATAACAAGTAATGTGAAAAGAACAGGTAAGTCTTGTATGATTGATTACATGTATGTGATGGTTATTATAACGTGGTTCTTTGTAGCTTGATATAGAATGTATTCATGTATACGAGAGGAATCTATCTTACTCCGTGAGCTATGGTAACATGTAGTACAAGGCCCCGTAATAACCCACGGGACAACGGCATGAGAATTCATGTAGGTGTCTTTTAAGTGACCTCTCGTACCACGATGTACGTTCCGTACCAATCTACCCCTCCGTACTAATCTACCCATTTATCCCCGCGTAATATTTTGTATAGATTTTAATTATCAGACTTGCCGAAACCATGGATACAAGTTGTTCAAGTAGTCATGTTCAGGATTTATTCAAGTAGTCATGTCAAGTCATAACCATGGTTCGGTCAAGTCAAGTCAAGTTATACATATTTGATATTGATGTTTGACTTCAAGTATTCATATTTATGATCAAGTATTCATGTTTGATATTGGATTCAGATATGAATTAGACTCAGACTAAGTCAGACACTTGCAACCAGATTTAGCTCTTGAATTAGGCTCGGGAGTCATTGGTAACTGTTGCACATGGACGGCAGGATTTATATTTTTTTCCAAGACAATTACCATTGATAACTTCGTTAGGTTATCTACCTTAAATAGGCAAGCATTCATTTTCTCCGGCTCCCTGGGGCTCAAGAGAATTGATCTTGCTTAAACCTATATTTACTAAAGTCCTTAAATATTATTTTTATATAACTCGATGGGGTTTTATTAATTTTTTTAATATAGTTTAAAAATAAAACTTCGAGGGTGATTAGTATTATTCGAGGTTGTCATGAGCATGGATTTTAAGTATTTGGGGTATTTTTAGTGATAATTATTTAGTTTGGAAAGTTCATGGTATTTTACTGTAAAACTTGCCTTTTTGGTATATTGATGGTATTTTATTGACATTTGTTAATCTTTTCATTTTTTGAAAAACATAGGTTTATTATATTTTGAAAATATTTAATAATAATTTTATATAATTTCAATTTTAGAAATAATTTTATTTTATTTAGAAAATTCGTATTTCTTAAAAACCGTATTTAAATCTTTTCGAGATCGAATGCTCCATGAGAATGTCTGCATCTCGTTATACTAGCCCAAGGATGTGCGATAATCTATACCATCCATTAGCGGGTCCCCTAAAGAGAGTTGTAGATGAATAATTACAAAGGATAGAAAATACCGCTTTAAAAGAAATCCGTTTTTTTTAAAGTTATGTGGTATTTTATCGTAGTATTATACTTCACAACGAAAATACATTCAATGAGTATCGTGCTATGAAACCAAGTGTGTGTGTAGGGTAAGTCCTTACCCTGTGAAGTTTTTCTAAGGTTATTGTTTTAACAAATACTAAAAGAGGTGATATCAAAGTTCATGGTATTTTAATGAAAAAGTTCATGTATGGATTTTTCACATGAGATTCTTTGTTAAAATTAATTCTAAGCATCAGTATTTAGGGTTACAAGTATTGTGTAAAAGTGGTTTGACCCAAATGATAAAAGTAAATGGAGTTATATGTTTTATAAAAGAAGATATCGGTATAACTCCACTTTTACCGATATTGATTTAAAGTGAAAAGCAATGAAAAAGGAGGAGGATTGGGAGGGACTTACGGTTTGAATACGCCAAGAAGAGTTTAAGGAAGAGAAGCGAATCCTTGTGGTGTCGCGGGAGCTCCAGATGTTGCTTCGATCTTCGCTGGAAGTTGCTTGCTCGCTAACTCCTCTTTACTCTATTTGTACTTGGGAGCTTTTTGAGAGAATTTTGCTATAGTTTTCAGAATGGTGCTGATCCAAGGTAGGAGATGGTATTTATAATGGAGAATTAGTGTTTTGGAATTAGGATTAAAAAGCATTAAAATGCGATTTAATTGTGAAATGAAGGGTCTCTGTTTGATTGCACAGAAATCAAACAGTGCAGAGGGGTTAGGGGTACCTGAAGGGGTTTGTGTGCAAAACACGGAGCCAAATGGGCTCATCCTAGCCGTCGGTGTCGGCTATATTGTCTTTTTCGACGGTTGATTAAGGGCTTCTGGTCTCGAGATTCGTGCCACGTGTATTATTTTGTGTTTACTCCATTTTGTGCCTGTTTGATTTTTCTGAACTTTTCATTTCCCTGTGTATTGCATGTGCAATCTTTTGGGCTTTCAAAAGAAAAAAAATTCAAAAAAATGTGTCTGATGGGAATCGAACACACAGGTTACGTCACAGCAGTGCAAAGGGTTTACCAATGATACAAGTGGCTTCTTGCAGTTATTTCACAAAATTTACTTATAACTCAAACTCAGGCTGTAAAACTCATTTCTTGTATATTAACAGTAAAATTTCCGTACAAGATTTTAGATTCGTCACATCAGTCAACGGAGGCTTTAACAGAGAGGTACATGCAGGAGATTGTGAGATTGCATGGAGTACCAGTGAGTATTGTTTCCGATCGTGACACCCGGTTCCTGTCAAATTTTTGGAGGAGTCTACAAGAAAGTTTGGGAACTGGCTTGAAATTTAGTGCGACCTATTACCCTCAGACAGATGGACAGTCTGAGAGAACGATCCAAACCTTTGAAGACATGATGAGAGCTTACATCTTAGACTTCAAAGGTTCGTGGGAGGATTATTTACATTTAGTGGAGTTCTCGTACAATAACAATTTTCAGGCTACTATACAGATGGCTCCATTTGAAACATTGTACGGTCTTAAGTGTTACTCGTCAGTAACTTGGGACGTCGTTGGAGAAAGAAGACTGTTAGGACCGGAGTTGATTGTGCAATCAGTAGAGAAAGTTAACTTGATTCGTGATCATATGAATCTGGCTCAGCATCGACAGAAAAGTTGGGCAGATACTGGAAGAAGGCCATTAGAGTTTGTTGTTAGTGATCATGTGTTCTTGAAGATATCACCGATAAGAAGGCTGATCCAGTTTGGTAGTCGAGAAAAGCTTAGTTCTCGATTCGTGGGGCCTTTCGATATCATTGAGAGTATTGGAGAAGTGGCTTATTGATTGGTTTTACCACCATCCTTAGCGGGTGTGCATGGCGTATTTCATATATCTCAACTTTGCAAATCTGTTCGAGATGAGACGCACGTCCTAGACCACTCGGAATTGACGGTAGAAAATGATTTGACTTATGAAGAGCAACCGATGGCTATTGTGGATCGACAAGAAAATATTCTCCAAAGGATTAGCGTCCTCTTTTCAGACATATTTGATCACAGTGGTCCATGATTTTTGGAAAATAAAGTGACCCCTTTAGTTCTTGGGGAAATCGTTCGCAGGGAGAATCTATATGGGAACGTGAAGAGGAGATTCGACAAAATTTTCCACATTTGTTTCATTGAATCCGTATTTCCTTATTCTTATCTTTTTCCCGTTTTCATGAATTTTGAGGACGAATTCTATTTGTAGTTGGGTATAATGTAACATCTTAACACGATAGTACATTATTTTTATTAAATAGATTATTTGGGCTATTTAAATCAGCATTATTGTTATTGGGTTAAGATTGGTGTTTGGATGGTTAGAGTAATAATTGTATTATCTTACCTTGCCTTGATCCCTAGTTCAAATTGATATTTTGCACCCGACCCGCTTGCATATAAAACTAATTTTATTTATTATTAGAGTTTAATATTTTGTCATGATAGAATATAATTATAGCTATCCAGTTGGTTAGATAGATGATAGTTAGTGTTTAATATTTATTTTACTAATCTATATATATCTTATTCATATCCATAGATTTTATTGTCTAATATTAGTTTGGTAAACTAAAAATTCTACCAAAATCCCTAAAATTAATCTTTACTTTGAATATTGAATGTGTTTAGTTACTAGAATATTTTAGTGGTATTTTAAGATTTGTTTTCTAATATAGTAATATCTTATTTTAATATGCATATAATAATTTGTCTAACATTATTGTGTAACCAAAGATATATTTTTGTTTGGTAGTTTAAATAAGATATGTTAAGATATCGAATCTTTAAATAATCGTTTAAAGATAAGCTTATAGGGTTTGTTGTGAGAAGATGGATCTTTAGGGGGGTTTTGAGCAATTTTTCCTCTAAACATACACACACACATACATACATACTGAACCCATCATCATCACCTTCTCTCACAAATATATATAAAACCATTTTCATTCCTCTTCCTTATACCCGCACCTCCCGAAACCGCCGACGCCTCCTCACTCGTGCCCATCGTTCGACTCCATTACCACCCTCACCGTCGTCACCATCATCTTCTCCGATCTAATCTCATCAACCAACCCAACAATCCCGATCCTTTCCTCCTCATCTCAACCTCGATCAAGCTTCCTTTGACCACCGCAATGACTTCGCCTCACCGTTGACCCAAGCATCGTCAGCGTCATTGTCTCCCTCGCCTTCATCTTCACCGCCTTCCTCGATCGCCAGGCACCAGCATCATCGCCCCTTAACTTTATCGATCTAGCCTGAAACCCACCACTGCACCACCTTCTTCACTCCTCCATCAACACCTTTTCAATGACCTCGTCCCTTCAACTCTGCCACCCTGGACACCAAGAACCCAGCACCATCATCACCCTCAACTGCAGCCATCTCCCTCTACTCAAGATCTCCTTGCCAGTGACTACAACCGAGAACTCTATTATAGAGCACCTTCGTTACAGCAACCCAGCACCGAAGCCCTAACTACAAGGTCGCGATGCCTATAGCCGAGTCAACTTCAAGACGAAGCACCATATCGAGATCCCTAGCCGAGATTAAGTGTCGATCTTACTTCGTTCAGGCCATCGTGTCTTCGTTTCCTCTGTCTTGATCATCGTCGTATACGAGGCAAGTATTTTACTTGCTACATGATAGTTATGGCATATATATATATATATATATATATATATATATATATATATACAGATATATTGTGCCGTAATATTACTATATTTATCATATCTTTCATGATATTAATTAACTGATAATAATAAGTTTTAGTTTAGTAATAATAAGTTTAATATAATAACATATTTAATTAATATCCTGTAACGACTCTGAAATCACTGTACAGATTTTTTTTGTTATTGAACAGAAAAGAGTATTATAGCCTGTGTAAGAGTTAAAAATTATTTTTGTTAAATAAAACCAAGAAGCAACTTGTAGCTCACCGGTAAAGCCTCTGCACTGCTGTGACATAGCCCGTGCGTTCGAATCCCATCAAACCCAATTATTTTTAGATTTTTTTCTTTTTAATTTTTGGAAGCCCAAGAGTTGCAAGTGCAATACACGGAAAAATGAAAAGTTTCAAAAAAATCAAACAGGCGTAATGAGGTGTGCACACCTAAATCGACACATGGCACGAATCTCGAGGCAAGGACTCAAGATCCAACTGCCCGTTTTTCCCAAAGGGCCGGCGCCGACGGTTGGGATAGCCCCAAATTCCTCCGTGCTTTGTACGCTTGTCTCTTCGACTCTCCTTAACTCCCCTGCACTGTTTGATTTTCCTGCAATCAAACAAAGACACTTCAATTCACCATTTAATAACTTTTTAATACATTTTAATCCATATTTTTAATTCCCAAACCCTAATTCTCCACTATAAATACCACCCCATGACTTAGCTCTTCACCATTCTGAAATTCTATTAAAAAATCTCTCAAAACTTTCTAAGTGCCAAGTGGAGTTAAGCCCCTCAAGTATAGTAGCGAGCCAAACTCGACGACCGGAGCATCTCCGACGAAACCACGACCTCCGAGAGTTTCTTCAATCTTTTCTTAACCTTCTAAAAACCGTAAGTCCCTCTTCTATCATTTTCTTTCATCTCAATTCGTATTTTTAAAACAACTCGACAAAAGAGGAGTTATCTCCGATATTATATTCTTTTTACATTTGTAAGGCATGTGTTAAGTAAATTAAAACAAACTAACATGCTGCCTTAAATCTTAACATAATTTCACATCTTTTAGTTTTTAATTTAATAAAATTTTCATATGAAACAAACATATAACGAACGTTTTCATTAAAATACCATAAATTTTAGTGTAACCTCTTTTCGATATCTAGTATACCCAAACCCTAAAACCTTCACGGGGTAATGACCTACCCCACACGCACACTATGGTTTCATAGCATGGTATTCTAAGCATATGGGCAATTCAAAGTAAAAGTTTTTTCATTAAAATACCACACCGTTACAAAATGGGTTTATTAAAATCGGTATTTCAAAATCCTTGGCAATTACGCCTCTACAACCCTCGTCAGGGGACCCTCTAATGGATGGTGTGGATTACCGCACATCCTTGAGACAGTAGAGCGAGGTGCAGAACTCCTCATGGAGTATTCGGTCTCGAAAAAAATAAAAATATGCTTTTTAAGAAACGCGACTTTTTCTAATAAAAACTAATTTTTGGGAAAATTATATAAAATTATGAAATCCGTATTTTAAATAAAAACATATTAAGAAACTATATTTTTAAAATAAAAGATTAAAATTGTAAATAAAATATCACCAAGTTTTCAAAAGTAGTAGTTTTCATAAAAATACCACAAACTTTCAAAAGCTAGGTTTTATCATCAAAACACCACAACAATTAAAATGCATGTTCATGAAAATCCTAAATATTATAAATCACCCTCGAGATTTATTTTTAAACTATATTAAAATATTTTTTCATAAAACCCCCTTGAAGTATACAAACAATACTAAGGACTCTAGATTAATATAGATTTAAGCGGGATCAATTCTCTTGAGCCTCAGAGAGTCAGAGAAAATGAGAGCTTGTCTATTCAGGTTAGACAACTTAACAGAGTTATCAATAGTAACTGTCTTGGAAAAATACACAAATCTTGCCGTTCATATGCAGCAGTTGCCGATTTCTCCTGAACATAAAATTTTAACAATTTACATGAAAAGAAATGAACTCAAATCCAAACTAAAATCTAAACTTAAACTCGAACTCGAACTTGTATACAAACTCGAACTCTAATCTAAACTCGAATATGAACTCGAATCCAATCTACTCAAACCATCTTGAATATATTATAATATATTATACAGGGGGTGCTTAGGATAGTTTCTTGTGTGAATCCAATAGAGCTTCAGAAGTCCCGTATTAACCTCTTTTTTATTTTACTCGAATATCAGTCAGGTTGACTTATCCACATCCTAGAGCCCCGATACTAACACATGAAATGGGCCCGTATTTCTTTGCTCCTAGGGCCCCACTCTTGAGTTCGTGAATACTTCTACGGCTGTGTTGACATTCACACTTGGAACTTAACGTTAACATAGTGACCATCTAGAGACCTATAGTATATATTTACCCATGAACGTATACTCTTAATCGTCATATATATTCTACACTTGTCATTTTCTTTACTCTTACCCATCTTTGAGACTTACCGAGCGCTTGTTCGCTGACGGGCATTCCGCCCACTTTTCTTCTCTTGGAATGTTCGTCAGATACTGTCGAGACAGAGGAAGTTGAAGCCACAGAGAAGGACTACGACCAGATCGCTACTCAGGGCTAGCTCAGCTTCACTTTTTCTCCAGTTTTTGTATGCCACTTGTTTAGACATTTTCCTTATTGTATTTACTTTCCAGCATAAACCCATGTACTTGTAAATAAAGATGTTTGTTGAAAAAAAAATTTATAGTCTCAATTTATTCTTGCATTATGTATTATTGTTTCAATACGCTTAGTATATTTATTTAGGGAATGACCTTCTCTGGATAAATATACCGCGGGCCTACTATGTCACTGTCTCCGTCTATTGGGAAGCGGTGCATGACAGGTTTTATTGGTGGCCCGTAGGCCAGTCCTGCATGAAGTCGTAAACAATATACCACAAGAATTAATGAGTTCAACAAATATTTACATTCCTTTCATTTCAAATTCCTTAAATCTATCCTAACCTATCTTTTATATCAAGGTGATGGACTCTCCGAACAATACCAGCACAAACGTCAACGGCAATACTCCACCGCCTACTCTAGCACTACCACCTAACATTGCAGCTCCTATCAATGCGCAAATGGTACTGCTTGAGGCTATCAAGAGCCTATTGGAGGGTCAGCAGTAGCATACTGCTATCCTCATGCACCGTCCCGAAGCCGAAGCACCCGAAGCTAAGCAGTTTTGGCCACTTCACCCAAAGCACTTCTTAGGTAAGGAGAGCCCACTTGAGGCAGAAGAATGTGCTCAAGCGATCGAGGATGACCTGGCAGCAGCTCAAGTGCCAGATATTGCTTGGGTGAGAGTTGATAAGTTGCAACTAACTGATAACGCTAGAGTTTGGTAGAAGGCTGAGGAGAGCCGTCTCGCACAACTAATGGAGAACATTCCGAGACCTTTTCGATGCCAAGTACTTCTCAGAGACTTCCCTCTTTGACATGGAGCAGCAGTTCTTCCATCTAGAGCAGGGCTCGATGTTGGTCAAGTCGGTGGATGAATATGATGTTGAGTTTACCATGCTCAGCCGGTAAGATATTGTCTTAAATTAAATTTTTTGATCTCACTCACTACACTGCTAACACAAGGTCGTAACAGGTCGCTGCATATCTTATTCCCACTGCAGAGATCCGGGCATGACGATTTCAGCAAGGGTTGGACCCTGAAATCCAAGCTGCACTCGCTACAGGAGATTTCCCAACCCATGAATTTGCTTTGAAGGCTGCCCGACGCTATGAGGTAGTTGTGAAGAAGAAGGGCAGGCCGCAGACTGCTTATGTGAAACGCCATGCACACCAGATCACAGGAGGGGCCTCTTCCAGGACAGTTTTTAATGGACCATCTCGGAGACCATTAGGTTCGTTTGCCAACAGCAGGCCAAACTTTTGCATCTACTGCAAAAGAATATGGCATCTTGTGAAGAACTGTCGCAGGGCAAACAACTTGTGCCTGATTTATGAGACTTCAACTCACACAATTGGAGCATGCCTATAAAACCGAGGACCCAACAAACCTCTAGCTAGACCGGCGATCCAAGCTCCTCCTACCCGGTTAGCTCTACCAGCTCCAGCTCCCCGCACCCAGACCACTCAACCCCAACGCCGAGTATTTAACCAGGCACATAGGAAAGTGCCGTGACGCCAAGCATTCACCATGTCGGTCGAAGAGGCCGAAGTTACGGGTCGTGTTATCACTGGTAAATCCCTTTCCTATTCTCTTTCAAGTACTTTCAATTCATAGTCATCTTATATCTGTTATACATAAACCTATCACACACGAATTAGGTATAATCTTAGTAGCCTCCCTTCCTTCTCTAGCGCTTTTCGACACCGGGGCAACACATTGCTTTATGTCGCAACGGTTTGTCCAAACTCATGCGATCCCAGTTAAACCGCTCGTATCCAGCTGGAATGTCAGTTCAGGGAACGGCGTTCTAAAAGCAGCTTTGGGATACAATCTGTGTCCAGTGGTCGCTTCAGTCGAGAATTTTATGCGGACTTCAAGGTGCTGGATATACCGAATATCGACGTAGTCTTGGGAGTGGACTGTCTGGGAACTTTCTTCGCTACCATCGACCGTCGCCAAAAGAAAGTAGTGTTCGAAATACCAGATCATCCAGTATTCTATTTCAAGAGTAGAGACCGAACCTTGGAGCCTAGAATCTACCGAGCAAAACCAAAGAAGGCGGAGATTGCGGCGTTGCAAGCGGAAAAATCGAAGCCAGAGGTAGTTTTGAGAGTTCGAGGATGTATTCTCGGAAGATATATCAGGTTTGCCTCCCGATCAAGCTCTTGAATTCAGCATCGATTTACAACCCAGCGCACAACCAGTAATAAAAGCTCCGTACCGATTAAGTCTGGAAGAATTGAAGGAGATCTGTATTCAGTTGGATGAACTCATGAAGAAAGGTTGGATTCATCCCTGTACTTCGAGCTGGGGATCTCCAGTGCTACTGGTGAAGAAGAAGGAACGTTCCTACAGGATGTGTGTAAATTATCGAGCTCTGAACGAGGTGAAAATTAAGAACAAGTATTCACTACCATACATCGATGAACTTTTCGATCAGTTAAGTGGATCTTGTGTCTTTTCAAAGCTAGATCTTCGTTCGGGTTACCATCAGGTGAATGTCAAGGAGTCCGACATTCCGAAGACAGCGTTTAGGACTTATTATGGTCATTATGAATATCTTGTAATGCTATTTGGAGTGACCAATGCACCTGACATCTTTATGAACCTGATGAACCAAGTTTTCCAAGAGTACTTAGATAGGTTTGTTGTTATATTCATCGACGACATCCTGATGTATTCAAAGAATCGGAAAGAACACGCCGAGCACTTACGTATTGTCCTGGAGACATTAAGACAACATCAGCTCTACGCCAAATACGGCAAGTGTGAATTTTGGCTAGATCAAGTCGGGGTTATCGGATATATTGTTTTAGGCGAAGGAATCTTTGTGGATCCAGCTAAGGTGTCAGCTGTCAGAGAGTGGCCGACACCAAAGACGGTGAAAGATATAAGAAGTTTCTTGGGATTAGCAGGATACTACCGACGATTCATTGAAGGCTTCTCTAAGATCGCAGCACCCCTGACCAAGCTCACATGTAAAGCGAAGCATTCGTGTGGTCAAAAGCATATGAAAAGGATTTTGTAGAACTCAAGTCGAGATTAACCTCTGCACCAATTCTTGTAATACCAGATTAATCTGGCGGATTCGTCGTGCATTGTGATGCGTCCGGTAAAAGATTAGGATGTGTTCTACACCAGCATGAAAAAGTTGTGGCTTTTGCATCAAGATAGTTAAAGGTACATGAGCGCAACTATCCAACACATGATCTAGAATTGGCAGCTGTCATCTTCACACTCAAGATTTTGCGCCACTATCTTTTGGAAGAACGAGTGGATATATACACTGACCACAAAAGTTTGAAATATGTATTTACTCAGAAGGAACTCAACATGCGGCAGAGAAGATGGCTAAAACCCATGGCGGACTTCGACATAAACCTACAGTATCATCCTGGGAAGGTGAACATAGTTCCTGATGCACTTAGTTGCCAGCCATTAGCAATGAACCTCACCGCTCAATGGAAGCTACAACATGAGTTGTAAGGATTGGAGATTGAAGTAGTTGTGCCAGGTAACACTTCATATTTGATGAACATACAAGTCCAGTCCACTCTTGCCAATCAGATCAAAGCAGCTCAAGCAAATGATGGCAAGCAATAAAAGATCCAAAAACAAGTAGAACGTCGACTACAAACTGACTTCATCATCTACGAAGATGGATCCTTGCGATATGGAAATCATTTATGCGTGCCAATCGGACCTGTTCGAGAAGAGTTGATGAAAGAAACTCACAGCTCTCCTTATTCGGTACACCCCGGTGGCACAAAGATGTATAAGGATCTACGAAAACACTACTGGTGGTATGGAATGAAGCGCGAAGTGGCAAGGAGCTTAGCCAAGTGTTTGGTGTGTCAGCAAGTGAAGGCTGAACATCACAGAACTGTTGGTCTACTTCAGTCGTTACCAATTCCAGAATGGAAATAGTAGCACATTACCATGGACTTCGTGTCACGCCCCGCTTCCCAAGATACGTAAACTACGGCATGTGACAGAGCCAACCATGCTACCTGTGGTTAGGAAACATCCTTCCACGGTCACATTACGGCTGTCTATAGGATATCAAGAACAGAAAATATATAATCTATCTAGTACATGTCCATTTGCCACAGTAAATAAAACCAAGAAAATGCATAAAGCGGAAACGAATTAAATCCAGTAAACAACATTTGAATCCTGTCCTAATATGGGCTCACCTCAAAAGGAATAAAACTGCGGAAATAAACTAAACTAAACATCTTTAAAACACATGTTCAACTCCTCATCGCTCGGCTTGATGGTTAAAGTACTCTTGATCTGCCTGTGATAAAGGTAAAGGAACCGGGCCATGCAAAACCTAGACGTTAGTGCGTCATAATATCAAAATAACAGTAATAACCAGGATATAACGATATAAGTAACCATGAATATAAATAAATAACATAGATATGAAACAGTGAGGTATGTGTATGTATGTGATGTGTGATGTGTAATCTAAAACTGTGCTTCTAGGTTATTTATTCTAAAAGTCTTTGAAATCAATTAATGTAATTATCACCGTAACCCACCAGTATATATCCCGTTCATTCCCCACGGGACCATGGTAACAGTATTTATTCTGGAACGCCCGGAATCACGGAAAACAAGTAATTATTCCGTTACGCCAGGAAAAATGGAAAAAAAGTAATAATATCTTCTTGAGTTACGTTTCGGTTACATTCTTGATTTTCCCTTTCCCCCCCAGGTTTGTGTTCAAGTCAGATATTGCCAATATAGATCTAATGCCAATACAGAATCAAGTATGTACAGTTCTTGTCTATGCAGACAACAAGTCACGTCCGTCAGGACAATACGTCAATATTTTTGGCATTAGTAACAAGATCCAAGTAATAAGTCAAGTAGTGTGTCGTGAACATGTCATGTGATGCATATCAACCAAATAGATATCCAATGTAAAACTGTAACTAGTATCGAAACACGGCTAATGCACGGATGCATATGTTTCTATCTGTAATAACCATTATACGTTCATTACTAAATATGATGCAAACTAAATAATATGTTGTACTAATGTAATAGTATAATGGTATCATGATATTCCGGCATGCAACTAGATATGCTATTGTCGGTACGGTACAAAGGGATATCGTAAAACTATAAATCTATAATATTTACTGCATAATAAAATACATGCAATATTTTTATTCATATGGATATCGATGTAATAACCTAGTATGTTGCAAGTTAAAACTTGCCTGATCGGATCTTACGACGAGATACATATGCTACGTCCAATATCGGGATAGCATCGCGATGCAAACTATGCACGCAGGACTGGACCTGGATGAATAATGACGTGACGTGATGACTAGGCTGGACGATGACGATGACTAGGTCGTCCGGATCGTCAGCGACGCGTGCGACTCCGGCGACACGATCAAGAAAGCAAGAAAGAAAGAAAGAAGAAGAAGATGAAGAAGAAGAAGAAGAATGGGAGTGTGGCCACTGGTGTTTCGTTCTGGTGTTGAGTTCCGGGGATAGAGGACAGAGGATAGGGGTGAGGCGACAGCTTGACGACGACGAGAGCTGCCATCGGCCGTGGGTTTCTTGGGTTGCTATTTAGGGATTCTGTTGCAGCCGATGATGGTGGTTTGTGGTGTCAGGGAGTGGAGAGGGAGGTGAAGAGGTGACGATGGTGATGATGATGAGGTGATGGGGTCTCCGGCGATGGGTAGCAGCGAGGTTGGGTTTCTACAGTTGGGTGTCGTCGGTTTTGCAGGGTTGGGTGTGGTGGTGGTTAGGAAGGTGAGGAGAGGAGAGGAAGTGGTGGAGGTTGTAATGAGGATGAGGAGGTAATGAGGTCGGGGTCGGCGATGGCGAGGTGAGGACTAGGGTTCTCGGGTACTCGGGGTTCGTCGCGAGAGAGAAGAAGAAAGAGAGGAGAGTGAGAGGTGATTATTTATTAGGTTTATATAAAAATATATATGTAGAGGAGGGAGAGAGGCAGAGGGGTAGAGAGAGAGAGAGCGCGATAAAAGAGAGAGACATGATGCAAGGGTAGAGAGAGAAAGAGAATAAGATTTATTAGTTATATATATTAATATTATATATATATATTATAAACTGTTTATATATTTAGGTTTTGAAAAGAATATTATAATATATTTCTTGGATTATACAGCAAATATCAAAATACTTCGAAAAATACCCGGGTCTCTTCTAAAAATCTAGTTTTAAAATATGGAGGATATACGTACAAGCTAAAACCATAATATGGTGTCCAGGTAATAAAAATGCATACCCCCAAGAACGGATATATGTAAATATACGTAGCGATCCAAACGAGTCTGTTTTAACACTTTGGATATGAACACGATGTATGGATGCACATATATGATATGGGGTATGATAGCATGCCATGCTAGATATTAAAAATTATTATTTGGTTATTATTTGTATTATTAAAAGATATGCAGATACAAAAATATGTGATACATGTATATAAAATCTAGATGTGCACGGATCCTCTATACTAGAAAATATATGACGTAATCTTGAACCATAATGGGTTTCAAGCATGCGGGTCGGGTCGGATACTAACCACAGTTACCAAATGCATTATCTGCACCCAAAAACAATAATAATCAAAAAGTTGTCGCATGATTTGAAAATACCCAAATAAAATATCGTATAAATGCATTAGGGTGTTACATTATACCCAACTACAAAAGAATTTCGTCCTCAAAATTTTCGGAACAAGAAAACATGGATCTAAGAAAAGAGGTGTGGAAACTTCTGTCGGATCTCGTCTTCACGTTCCCAAGTAGATTCTCCATACGAAAGATTCCCCCATGAAACAAGTACTAGAGGGATAACTTTGTGCTTGAGGACCTTTTCTCGTCGATCCTCAATCGCCATTGGTCGTTCTTCATAGGTTAAATCCTCCCTTACTGTCAGCTCTGAGTGATCTAGGACGTGCGTATCATCTAGAACATACTTGCGGAGTTGAGATACATGAAATACGTCATGAACACCTACCAAGGATGGTGGTAAAGCCAATCGGTAGGCTACCTCTCCAACACGCTCGATAATACCGAAAGGCCCCATGAATCGAGGACTAAGCTTGCCTCGACTACCAAATCGAATCACTCCTCTGGTCGGTAATATCTTCAAGAATACAAAATCACCAACTGCGAACTCCATAGGTCTTCCCCTTGTATCGACCTAACTTTTCTTTCGATCTTGTGCTTCCTTTATATGGTTTCGAATCACGTTGAATTTCTCCTTTGGTTGCACAATAAGATCTAGTCCCAATAATCTTATTTCTCCAACATCGTCCCAACAGACAGGCAAGCGACACTTACGACCGTACAGTGTTTCGAATGGAGCCATCTGTATAGTCGCCTGAAAACTGTTATTATAAGAAAACTCCACCAAGTGTAAATGATCCTTCCATGAAGTCTTGAAGTCTAACATGCACGCTCTCGACATATCTTCAAGAGTTTGGGACGTTCTTTTTGATGGGCCATCTATCTGGGGATGATAGGTAAACTTCAAGCGAGTCTCCAAACATTCTTGTAGACTCTTTCAAAAGTGCGATAAGAATCAGGTATCACGACCGGAAAAGATGCTCATGGGTACTCCATGCAATCTCACAATCTCCTGCACGTACCGCTCTGCTAAAGCCAACATCGACTGACCAACTCGAAATAGTATGAAATGAGCTACCTTGGTCAATTGATCAACAATCACCCAAACTGTATTATTGCCCTTTGGACTCCGCGATAAAGCTATCACGAAATTCATGGTTATATGTTCTCGCTTCCATTGAGGGATCGGAAGTGGTTGCAACAAACCAGCTACCCTTCGATATTCAGCCTTGACTTGCTGACACACCAAGCACTTTGATACGTAGCGAGCAATCTTCCTTTTCATGCCTTCCTACCAGAAATGTTGTCGTAGATCTCGGTACATCTTTATGCCTCCCGGATGTACGGAATATACGAAACTATGAGCCTCCTTCATGAATGTCTCCTTTAGCCACACATAAACGGCTCCCATATTGTAACGAATCATCTTCATGAATTAACAAGTCCGTTCGAAGTCCCGCTTCAACTTGTTCTCGAAACTTCTGCAACCTTGGATCGTGCAACTACGCTACTTTAATACTATCGATCAAGGATGACTGTACTTATAATTGCATCAACTGTCCCGAAGAATGCGGTAGTACAATCTCTAACTCAAATCTCTGAATATCAGCGATAATCTCCTTCTGTGCAGCAACATCCGTATTGCTGGCAATCGACTTAAAGAATCCGACACTACATTAACTTTCCCCGGATGGTAATTTAGATAAAGATCATAGTCAGCCATTAGCTCCAGCCATCTACGCTGTCTCATGTTGAGCTCTTTCTATGTGAACACATACTTTAGGCTTTTTTGATCGGTAAATACTTCTACCCTTTCGCCCAATAAGTAGTGTCTCCAAATCTTCAAAACAAAAATCACTGCTGCTAGCTACAAACCATGAGCTGGGTAGTTATTCTGATGAGTCTTCAATTGTTTCGACGCATAAGCTATAACCTTCCCATTCTGCATTAGAACACATCCCAAGCCCTTGTTCCCCTCCGAAAGACAGCGCGACGCGGGGACGTCTTGCCTGAGGTTCGGGGCAGATGCTAATTGGTGCTATCCGTCTACCTCTCCGAAGATGCCAAGTTGATTTATGGCACCGTATATCGAAGGTTTAAACGGATGCGTCCGATGTAGCAGACTTCGTCAGATTCCCCCTCGCTTGAGGGTTTTTTTTATTATGGGGACGCTCTTCCCTGCAGGAGCAAGCCCCTGCAGTTAATTACGCTACCGCATTGCAGTAACAACTTTCTCCTTCTCCAGATGGTCACTTCGTGTCGTGTGTGTTTGATTTGTATTTGGTTGCCCGTGGATTGTATACGGAGACTGAGTTATGTCGTCGCCCGTAGGGCGTGGACTAGTCCAAATCCGTATCTTTCTTAGATTTGGATTTGGGGGTTGTGTTTAAGGATACGTTAGCCTCATTTGAGACTAAGATCGACTTAAACGTTTGTTAAGGATACGTTAGTCTAGTTTTAGACTAAGATCAACTTAACAGGATCGTTTAGATCGACAAGAGAGCAATTAAGGGAGCCCTGTTGTTTAGTTTAATGACATTACGGTCAATAGGTAGTTTAAGGACATTGTGGTCCATTGTTTGTTTTAAGACGTTGTGGTCAAGGTTAAGGACGTCGTAGTCCATGGATTTAAGGACTCCACAGTCCGATGTTAGTTTTAAGACATCACGGTCAAGGTTAAGGACGTCGTAGTCCATGGATTTAAGGACTCCACAGTCCGTATCAATGTATGGTCGTCGGGACCCGTCACCTCTTTGAAGACGTTGAGGAATTACAACGCCGAGTATCAAAGGAGTGAAGAGATGTACCCTCAAACCGAGGTAGATTAAGTGATCTGCAGTCCAATTTGGAAACTAAGATCAATTATTATATTATGAGCCCATTGGCCCAATTAAGTTTGAATTGAGGACTTACGGCCATCTTGGGCTAAGTCCAATTGTATCTGGGATATCGGCCTTCTGTTGATTCATTGAAGGAGAGGCTTTGCCTCTGGAAACTTAGCCAATTGGGCTAAAACCAGTGTTAAACACTAGAGACTAACAGTGTTGAACACTGGAAAAGATTAACAAGTTAGTGTTAAACACTAAAATATAATCAGTGTTGAACACTGGGAGAAGAGCTTTCAAATTAGTGTTAAACACTAAGCAAATCAGTGTTAAACACTAAGCAAATCAGTGTTAAACACTGCAAATAGAATTTTCCAAATTAATGTTAAACACTAAGGAGAATCAGTGTTAAACACTGGATACAGAGGTCTCAATTTAGTGTTAAACACTAAGGCAAAAGGGGTCACGTGGTAACACGTGAGAGCGCCCTTCTTCTCTTTATTTTGTTCTATAGATAAGTATTTAACACTTTTAGTCCTGAAAGCCATCACATGCGGGCACGTGATGGGAGCTCATGCTCTGGTTTATCAGAATACCCATTAGGGGTCACGTGGTGACACGTGAGGGCGCCCCAGAGTCTCTGTTTATTTTGCTTTTTCTTTATGTGCTTCAGGGGTCACGTGGGGCACGTGGGGCGTTGCCTTAAAGCTCTCTTTTATATATCTTCGCGGGAGTCACGTGGTGACACGTGAGGTGTCTACTTCAGAGTTTTATTCTGTGGGTCTTTGCATGTTTTAAAGTTCTGTTCATAGGGTTAAACCCTAAACTTCTGAAGAATTACATTCTTAATAGGGTTAAACCCTAGTTTCTTTTCTTAAAGGGATTAAATTCCTGTGAGTTTGAGAGAATTATATTCTCAGTTAGGGTTAAACCCTAGTTCTGTTCATTTTGAAGGAATTAAATTCCCATAACATAGGGTTAAACCCTAACTTTATCTCAAAGGAATTGAATTCCTATCGTTTTGTGAGAATTAAATTCTCTAAACTCGGTTCCTCCTCTGTGTTTTAGATCTGCATGGCAGGATCTCAACCCAATGAGAATTAAATTCTCAATTCATGGGGAGATATGCACTTTGCAGATCCTCAACCAGAGAAAGAACTAAGTTCTTTTTTTTATATAAGAGTTAAACTCTTTTGAGAATTAAATTCTCCTTTGAAGCCCCTTTTTTCCTTTCTTTCCTGAGGTTTTCCTTTTTGCAGAGAATCAAAGGCTCTATCTCTCTCTCTCTCTATGTATCAAAAGAAAAGGATCCAAAGGTCTCAAGGTTTCAGAAAAAAGTTTTAGAAAAAAGATCTTCCAAAAGGGGTTTTTTCTCCTCTTTTCTTGGCTCCTAATTATAGGAGAAGGAAGAGAATCAATTTGCTTAGTAAATCTCTCATTGAGAGATTTGATTTGTATGTTGAGAGATTTTATCATTAATCTGGGCCTTTAGATTGTTAAGTGAATTTTATTCACCATTGGATTTTAAATCCAAAGATATTTCCTTGTTGTTTCGGTTAGATTTAGGGGGAAATCTTTCCAAGTCCAAGATTTTTCCATAAATAGGTGATATTTAATCACCTTTAGATTTTTAATCCAACGGTTCCAAGTAAGCATTCTCTATTTGGAAATATTTGAATGATCTCTTCTCAGAATTTAATTCTGTTAAATAATAAGTCTTTTAAAGCCGGTCATGTGTGTCCACGTGACCCCTGGTCACGTGCAGGCACGTGACCCCTGGAACAGGCCTTTCTTCTTCTTTTGCGCTCTGTTCTCTGGCCACTGCTCAACCGTCACGTGCCGACACGTGACCATTGGTCACGTGTGAGCACGTGACCTTTTCTGGAGTCTTTTCTTGACTGCGCTTTGTGCCGCTGCTTTGAATGTTATGTGCCAACACGTGACCGCTGGTCACGTTTGAGCACGTGATGCCTCTTCTAAGCCCTTTCCTGATTTTTAATCAGGGAACAAATGTCCCCACAGCGTTGTTCTCACGTGTCTGCACGTGAGTGCAACGCTGTCACTTTTGTGACCGTTGGATCTGCTTTGGGCGTAGGGTAGATGAAACGTTTTCCATCCTATCCTATAAATGCCCATTTCCTTTCAGAAGAGCCTCCACTTTGCTCATCTTCCTCCTTTGAGAACTTTCTTCTTTTGAGAATTTAATTCTCTTTTTCCAGAGCTTAGTTCTCTGCCTTGAAAAATTTTCAGAGTTTAACTCTGTTCAGGAAAGACTCCTCCTTTCAGGTAATGATGTTGAACGATCGAAGAACCTTCATTAAAAAAACGCTATGGATTTTAAATCCACATCAAGGGTTTCACCCTTTTAACATGAACCCATTTTTTCTTCAAGTTCTTCCTCAAGAACAGAAAACCACCTAACCTTCAAACTGTAGATCTCCTAGGGTTTCATATGGTCCTTAGGGAAATGATGGTGACAGTTCAAGTCCATGGAGTTTAACTCCGTACACAGAAAAGATGTTTCGGGGAATTTAATTCCCCCCTTTTTAAAAGGAATTTAATTCCTATGAAGAACTAAGTTTTTCCCATAGAGGCTTCTTAGGGTTTCCTTCGCCCTAGGTTGTCCTTCTGTGATTAATGAAGAAGAAGCTTGCAATGATGTCTTCTGTGGGAATTTAATTCTCCTGATCTTGTTTGATTTGTTGTAGAGCCCAAGGTAGATTTTTCCTCTGGGGGATGTGTAGGGTCACTTGAAACCCACTGTCTATTTAATGAGGATATCCCCTTTGTCTTATTATGATTGCTTGGCCTCATTATTAACAAGCCGTCAACCTGATTCTGTGGGGCCCATGTGTTTTGTAGCCAATGGCCCCATACAGGAGAATCTGCTGTCGCTTTCTTCAACTGTCTTCATATATATATTTACGCTCATATATATATATATATATATATATATATATATATATATATATTGTCGGCTTCACTTTTGACAGTTTTCCTTTATTTTATTTCAGGTGTAATGGATTCTGTCCCGTGCTTTCCCTTCACTCGCTCAGAGGCCGCTTTTCCCCAATCACCATCTGACGAGGAAGCGATGGCGATGATCCGGGCTCATGACCCGAACTGCACCAGCTTACTTCTATGGGGAACTTGGTATAGTCATATTATTCGGGGTCGCCGGAGTTTCCTCTGCACAATACCGACAGAGCCTACTTTCCCATTCTTGCCGATGGACCCTCCGAGGACGGTTTTTGCGGTGGAGACGCCGAACTGGAATCCAACGGGACGGCTCGAGCCTTCAACGACCGGTATCCCGAACCATCCGATCCCGGCTATAAACATTCTGGGGCAGCGTATTTTCCAGGGTGAGGCCCAGCCATGGGGACAAATCTACAAGATAGGGCTCACCCCTCGACACCCTACGGGGTACCTTTTCTGGGCTTGTTACATCCTGTCCGCCCATCGCGCGCGGCTGCAGAAGGTCGGGTTTTACCAGGCGATATATGCGTCGCTCTTTAACTACCAATCCCCACATGTCTGGTGGGTTAAGGCATTCTTGAACGAGTGGAACCTCCCCACCAACACTTTCCTTTTAGGGGACCGCGAGGTCTCGATCTCTCTGGCAGAATTCTATGACATCTCGGGGTTGCCAATCAGGGGTACCCTGTATGAGGAGTTGCTGCCTTCTGACGAGTACGTCTTTGAGCCCGAGCCTGCTCCGGTTGACGGCCTGTCTGCTGAGAATGCCGTCCGCCACAAGCGTCCCAGTTTGATCAAGGCGCTAGGTATCTTCGACCGATTGTTCACCGAATCTGAGGAGCAAGGTGTTACTTTTAAGAGCTTCATTGCCTTCTTCCTTCGCGAGGACGTCTTGTCGAAGACAGCTCCGAAGTTCGCAAACATCAAAGACCCCTTTGGGTTTGGTCCGAAGAAGCTGCCGACCACTGAATCGGATCTACCACAGTACTACATCCCCATTATGTCGCCAATGTCTTTTGAATCCATTGCAGCTCCCGGCATGGATGAGGAGACGTTCTTCGTGGGGTTTGTTAGTGTCTGGCTCAGTTGGTTTGTCATCCCCATGCATCGTCGCTTTATGAGAGCTTCGGTTATCTACCCGGCTTATTGTATCGCTGAGGGGACGCGGTTGGCCATCGGCATCCCGGCGTTGGCGCATCTTTATCACAGGTTGGGCACCGCAGCTAATACCTCTACTCCCGGCATGGATGTAGTAAACTTTTCGCTTCATTACTTCACGTCCTGGATCGAAATGCACGTGTTAGGGGCTTTCGCTATGCATCAGAGGCCCGCATTTTACGACGCCTACCCCTACCCGTGACTTATACGATTGGTGGATGCTTCTGCCGCCGACCCGACTCAATTCGGGGCTATTCGGGTGCTGATTTCTCTTTACGCTACTGCTGGCGGGCTGGTTTTTAATGATCGGGTCCTGTCTTCTCCTTCAGGTCCAGTTCAACAACTCTGGGACCGGTCAAAAGACAATGTACCCTCTCTGAGGCCCCGGGAGGCCGTGCATTTGTATACCATTAGACCGGGCTATTTGGTATTCCGCCAGGACAGTGCAGCTCTTTTCATGCGGTACAATCCGCATCGCTTCGCTTGACAGCTTGGATACGACCAGGGCGTTCCCTTCGAGGCTTTCATAGTTGCGCCGGTCCCTTCACTTGATGTCGTTCGCGATGCCGCTCATCATTTTGTGAGGCTGAACACTGGCTCCACTTCATGATTCCTGAAGCTGAGCACATGCCCCGGTGCGTGGGATCGTTCACGGGTTGGTATCTCCATAGAGTCAGCCCGATTATTCTTGAGGAGAGAAGGGTGCTTCTTGGTCATGATGCCCCTCCTCAGATTCCGGCCACGGGAGCTATGCTACGACCGCGAGCTCCGGTCCGCTTCCCTCTGAGGGAGATTGGCACCGCGCTCATTCCGGGGAAGTCGGGGGTGGACCTTACTCCAACTGCTGGTATGCCCCTAGGTACCCGGCCGCGGGGCAGACGGGCCCCAGTAGCAGTGCCACCGCCTGCGGCAGCACTGCCCTCTATGGCATCGACAATGGCGGTGTCATCCTCGGTTGTGGCACCAAGCGAGGGTAATAGGGACGAGGGTGTTGAAGGCGACATGGGCCACCGCCGCACCAAGGCTCCACGGGGAAAGAAACGGTCGTCTTCGGCGGCCGGTTCTGGATCTAAGAGGCGGAAGAGGGTTGCCACCAACCTACTTGATTCTTTAATGGAGTCGGAGCCTATACTTCCAGATGAGTCGTTGGTCGTGCAAGAGTCGGACGCTGGTCTTCTTTTCCCGGGTTCGGCTGCCGAGGAGGTCGCACAATTGGCTTAGGCTATAAGACGTTCCCAAGATGAGTCCCAGAACGTCAGGGTTCCGAAGAAGCCCTATCCTGCCGTAATCTTTTATGAAGACCCTTCGTGGATCCGGCGGCAGTTTATTGGCCCTTTGGAGGAATGGGGAGAAAGGGCCCTGAAGCAGGCCGCTTCGGAGGATGCTGCGGACGCGCTTTCCTTGTGGAATGGCGGCCATGAGTCTACCCTCGAACCCCAGCGAGCATGTCTCCTTGAGAAGGAGCATCAGCTTGAAGAAGCCATATTGAAGGCTTCCCTGCGCATTGGTACGTTTTTATATTTCTTTGCAGTTCTTCAGATTGCTTATGCTCGTATATATGTATCCTTATTCTTTGTGCGACTTGTGCAAAGTCTTCGGCAATGGGAGAGATTCCTACTGGCTTGCTGCAGCTAGAGCCCGTTGACATTCCTGATGCAGCCTTACTCGATGCGGAGGGGGCCGACAATGCTATTCCTCTCACAATAGAACCTCCGGTGGCGGTTCTTGATTCCAGAGTACTCTCTCCTTTGGGAGAGGTTCCCTTGGTGGTCGCCGCCTCAACGACTCTTCCTGAAGGCGTCCTAGAGGCTGGGATGGAGGTCGTCGGGATCACCCTCCCTTTGTTGGAGCCTGAGGTCACGGCGGAGGCCGTTGAAGCTGCTATCCCCTCAGCTCAGAATGGGAGGAGTGTCGAAGGTAACCTTCCACATTTTAAGCTAGTAATCTTTCTGTTATCTGAACTCTTTTGTCTTTTCAGAATTGCGCGGACCGGCGGCCTCCATTTCCGATTTGTCTCCTCGGCAATCCTTCCAGCGTCTTTTGGAGATGGCCGCTCCGCAGGCGATATCTCCTCAACGCATCGTCCTCTCGTCTGGGCAAGGTTAGTGTCGTTCACCATCTTTTCATATCATTGTTATTATTTTGCGGGATGACGTTGACGTCTTTTACAGTTCTGGAGGCCGATGACGAGGTTGAGATTCTCGAGGGGCCAGGGGAGCCTTCAGCACCTTCTTGCATGACTGTAGGTAAGTGACGTCTCAATATGGTCCCACTTGTTCCTTTGCTTAAGAGTTTCACTGATCTTTTATAAATCTGAGCAGCCCTGCCAGTTCTCATAATGTTGGAGTCGTGCATCGCCATGCCGCCCGGTCCTTATGCTTTGCGAGCCTCAGACCGTCTGGCGAAATTAAGCATTGATTCCTTGTCATCCCTGATCGAGGAGCTTCGTGCGGGCAGTGTAATCACAGCCAAAGCGTTTGCCGCCGAAGCTAACGGTTCTCTTCCCTTTCTTGCTGTCTATCATAGCGAGGTCGTGGTGCAAGTCTGGGTTGAGTTTTGCCGTCAGGTGGAGGCTTGTCTGCACGTGCTTGAGTGTACCCGCCTTTCCTCGGAGGCTGTGGCTGCGAAAGAGGGCCTGCGAAGTTTAATTGAGCGATGTGCGGAAAACATGGTGTCGTGCGAGAAGAGGCTCGGCCGCAAGTTCTCGGAGAGGGAACTGGCTTTTAAAGCGCTGAACGAGCTTCAAGCCAATCTTACCGCCAAGGCCAACAAAGCATATGAACTCTGGCGGGTGCTTCAAGAGTCTATCAAAGAGGTGGTGACTCTTGATAAAGCTGCCACGTTCACTCGTGAGAGGGTCGAGGATCACAAGGCCACCGAGAAAGAGCTTGAAGGCTGGCTTGCTTCGTATCAGGCCCAGCAGGCTCAGGCAGAGGCCCGTCTTCTGGCGATACTAAATCATGAAGGCGTGGCCCAGCGAAAGAAGGATGAGCTGACCAAGCTGCTAAATCGCCCACCGGCCTGAAGAATTGTATCTTTTCTTTTTTTCTTTTTGTACATACTCTTGAGCGAGAGTATTATTTTTTTTGTTCTCTCATGAATTGTACTTTGTACCCATTTTGGTTTATGAATAAAGACATATTTTCTTCTCAATGGTGTGTCCCCCTTTTATTGAATGTGTTCTGCGAAATCTATCTTGATCTCTTTGCGGGGCCGCGATGGCTTAGGATTCAGGGTTAAGATCTGCCTCCTCAGACTTTTGAGCTTTATGAGTCGTGAGGGTCTCATAAAGAGTTTTTCTCCCTACAGGTCGATAGGATCCCGTAGATGTGAGTTCTTCTTAAGAGTCGTGGGGATTCTCAAGCGGGTTTTCCCTTGGGAGTCGTAAGGATCTCACAAGAGAGTTTTTTTCCTTGCAGGTCGTGAGGACCCACAAGTGATGAGTGCGGTCACCCTTATCTGTATTTCACGGGGTCAGGGGTTGCTTTGGGATGTTCTCCAGGGTACCGTAGTTTAAAGACATCGTGGTCAAGGTTAAGAACCTCATAGTCCATGGGTTTAAGGACTCCGCAGTCCAACGTTAGTTTTAAGACATCCCGGTCAAGGTTAAGGACCTCATAGTCCGTGGGTTTAAGGACTCCACAGTCCGATATTAGTTTTAAGACATCACGGTCAAGGTTAAGGACCTCATAGTCCGTGGATTTAAGGACTCCACAGTCCAATGTTAGTTATCAGGACCCGTCACCTCTTTGAAGACGTTGAGGAATTACAACGCCAAATCTCAAAGGAGTGAAGAGATGTACCCTTTAACTAAGGTAAAATCAGTCTAGAATCATCATGGTTGGTCGTTAGTTTTAAGACATTACGGTCGAGGTTAAGGACGTCATAGTCCGTGGATTTTAAGGACTCCACAGTCCGGTGTTTGCTCTGGATGCTTCATACGGGTTCACTGCCGTGTTCGACGAGGACCAGGCTCCGCTCTGGGCGTTTTCCGCGGGGTCAAAGAGTGACGTTATCTACGTTCCACGTAACCAGGAATTTTGCACTAGATGCTTCACACGGATTCACTGCCGTGCTCGGCGAGGACTAGGCTCCACTCTGGATGCTTCGCACGGGTTCACTGCCGTGCTCTGCGAGGACCAGGATCCGCTCTGGATGTTTTCCACGGGGTCAAAGGGTGACGTTATCCGCGTTCCATGTAACCAGGAATTTTGCACTAGATGCTTCACACGGGTTCACTGCCGTGCTCGGCGAGGACTAGGCTCTGCTCTGGATGCTTCACATGGGTTCACTGCCATGCTCTGCGAGGACCAGGATCCGCTCTGGACATTTTCCACGGGGTAAAAGAGTGACGTTATCCGCGTTCCACGTAACCAGGAATTTTGCACTAGATGCTTCACACGGGTTCACTGCAGTGCTCGGCGAGGACTAGGCTCCGCTCTGGATGCTTCACACGGGTTCACTGCCGTGCTCTGCGAGGACCAGGATCCGCTCTGGACGTTTCCCACGGGGTCAAAGAGTGACGTTATCCGCATTCCACGTAACCAGGAATTTTGCACTAGATGCTTCACACGGGTTCACTGCCGTGCTCGGCGAGGACTAGGCTCCGCTCTGGATGCTTCACATGGGTTCACTGCCGTGCTCTGCGAGGACCAGGATCCGCTCTGGAAGTTTTCCACGGGTTCAAAGAGTGACGTTATCCGCGTTCTACGTAACCAGGAATTTTGCACTAGATGCTTCACACGGGTTCACTGCCGTGCTCGGCGAGGACTAGGCTCCGCTCTGGATGCTTCACACGGGTTCACTGCCATGCTCTGCGAGGAGCAGGATCCGCTCTAGACGTTTCCCACGGGGTCAAAGAGTGACGTTATCCGCGTTCCACGTAACCAGGAATTTTGCACTAGATGCTTCACACGGGTTCACTGCCGTGCTCGGCGAGGACTAGACCCCGCTCTGGATGTTTTCCACGGGGTCAAAGAGTGACGTTATCCGCGTTCCACCTGACCAGGAATTTTGCTCTGGATGCTTCCCACGGGTTCACTGCCGTGTTCGGCGAGGACCAGGCTCCGCTCTGGACGATTTCCACGGGGTTAAAGAGTGACATTATCCGCATTCCACGTGACCAGGAATTTTTCTCTTTGTATTCGCATTTCACGGGATGAGGGTTTGACTCTTGGGAATCTGTATATCGCCGAGCCATGGAACTGGGAGTTGCCGTTGTTATGCTTCGCTTGAAGTTGTGTTCGTTGTTGCAAGACGAGTGTTGAGACGATCTCTAGATCACTTGCGGCTTATCGAGATTTGGCTTCTTCTTCTGATGAAACCTGGGAGAGGAGGAGTGTGATTCCTTCTTTGTTTGCGCCCCTGGATTGTATACAGGGATAGATGTAACATCACCTGTAGGGCGTAAATTTCATTTTTATTTTATTTCTTTTTCCGCGATGCTCTATCATTTCAGCTTTATATCGCGAAGGTCGCGATTGCCCAATCATTTCGGCTATTTTTCGCGGTGCCCAATCATTTCGGCTATTTATTTTATTTTTACTCGCTGCTTTTTATTGCGAGTTGCCCAATCATTTCGGCTATTTCTCATGCATACATTTTTACTTGCTGCTTTTTATTGCAAGTTTCCCCATCATTTCGGCTATTTCGTATGCATGTGTGGCTCGCTAGCCTTTTCGCTGCAAGCTTGGATTTTACACACCGATTTCGGCATCAGCACCGCTGCAACTGGGATGTTGCCAGGAGCGAATTATCATTTTCCTCTGTCGATGTTGACCAAAGGTGGCTTAGCAAACAGGGTTAAGGGTCCTCTCGACTAAGGCTTTTGACTTCATGAGCCGTAAGGGTCTCATAAAGGTATTTCTCCCTGTGAGTCGTGATGATCTTGCAGGTGTGTTTTCTCCTTGGGAATCGTGAGAATTCCTAAGTGCATGTCCTCTTGCAAGTCGTAAGGATCTTACAAAAGGGTTTTCTCCTTACAAGTCGAGAGGACCTATAGGGGTTGTTTGCCATACGAACATATCCCTAGTCACGGACGGGACTTGGTTAGGGAAATGTTTATTCGCGCCCGTGGATTGTATACAAGGGTCAGTATTGAGCCACTTGTAGAGCATAAATTGAAGATTGTGGGGGTTGCTTAAGCACAGGTTTTAGGTCTCTGTGACTTAAGTCTTTCAAATCTTATGAGCCGTAAGGGTCCCATAAGAGGGTTCTCCTTACGAGTCGTGAGGATCTCGCAAGTGTAATTTCTCCTTAGGAATCATGAGTACTCCTAAGTGCGTTGCTCCTTTGTGAGTCATAAAGATCTCACGCGCGTGGTTTCTCCTTACAAGGTCGAGGGGACCCTGTAAGTGTCTTTTAACGAGATTGCACCCTTTCAGGTTTTCACAAACACTCGCCGGTAGTCCTGCTGTTTTTACTCACGGAGCGCTTTCGGGTTTTCATCCGTGCCTTTTTGGTTTATGGACATACCTTTTTTTTATTCTTTTTATATATTTTTTTTACGAGGTCGCGCCCTTTCGGGTTTTCACGAACACTCACCGGTAGCCCTGCTGTTTTTACTCACGGAGCCCTTTCGGGTTTTCATCCGTGCCCATTTTGCTTATGGACATACCGTTTATTATATTTTTATTTTTATTTTATTTTTATTATTATTATTATTATTTTTATCTCGTCAGCCTAAGGATGCAGCGGTAGTAGTTTAAAGACGTTTCGGTCCTTCGTTAGTTCAAAGACGTTTCGGTCCTTCGTTAGTTTAAGGACGTTTCGGTCCGCCATTAGTTTAAGGATGTTTCGGTCCGTTGTTAGTTTAAGGACATTTCGGTCCGTTGTTAGTTTAAGAACATTTAGGTCCGTTGTTGAAGAAGTCCGATTACCACTTATAGAGTTTGGACTTAGGAAGATAGCGAGCGGACATAGTCGTCGTCATCTATCATTGACCTAGGCCGTGACTCGTCAGGCGTAGTATTTCTTCAGGAAGCAACCGTGAAGTCCGATTACCACTTATAGAGTTTGGACTTGGAAGATAGAGAGCGGACATAGTCGTCGTCATCTATCATTGACCTAGGCCGTGACTCGTCAGGCGTAGTATTTCTTCAGGAAGCAACCGTTTATTGGCCTGAAAGGTCTTTCACCGTGCATATCCATGAGTAGATACACTCCACCCTGGTAGACCTTGTCTATGATGTACGGGCCTTCATAGTTCAGCTCAAATTTTCCCCGCTTGGCGCGATTGGGGATCATAGGTCTTTTGACCACTAGCACGAGTTCGCCTTGGCGGAATGTCCTCGGCCTGGTCAATCTTTCGTACGAGCGCGTCATCTTTGCTTTGTAAGCCTCCAGATTTTGTTGCGCTATGAGCCGGGTTTCATCAAGGGCATCAAGCTCCTCAAGCCGAAGGTGAGCATTTTCTTCGTCCGTCAGCTCGTAGTGGACCGCCACTCGTAGAGAGGATAACTCTATCTCGAGGGGGAGTACCGCTTCTGTACCGAATACCAACGCGTATGGCGTTGTGTTCGTGACCGTTTTGAACGTAGTTCGATATGCCCAGAGAGCTTCTTGCAGTCTCTCGTGCCAGTCCTTTTTGTTTCGGGACACCGTCTTCTTCACGATCTTTGTCAAGGTTTTGTTGAAAGCCTCGGCTAGACCATTAGCTCGCGGGTTATAAACCGAGGAATATCTCCAGTATATATTATGTTGTTGCGTGAAGCGGCTGATCTTGTGGCTTCTGTAGGCTGGCCCGTTATCGGAGATGATCCGTCGCGGAGTTCCAAACTGATATATGACGTGCGTCTTGAAGAAATGGAGGATATTCTCCGTCTTCACTTCTCTCAACGGTACTGCCTCTGCCCATTTGGAGAAGTAATCAGTCGTCGCCAAGATGAAACGATGTCCCATGGATGATGCTGGTTCGATGGGGCCGATTACGTCAGTCCCCCACATTTCGAACGGCCAGCAAGTCACCGTTGGATGGAGTGGATTTGGATGCTGGTGGATAAAGTCCCCATGAATTTGGCACGAGTGGCATTGCTTCGCATACTCGAGGCAGTCTTGGATCATCGTGGGCCAGTAGTAACCCATTCGTTTGCTGTTCAGATTCATCTTTGGGCCAGCTTGATGAGAACCGCAGAGTCCGTCGTGAACTTCCTGAACGACTCTTTTCGCTTCGTCAGGTCCCAGGCATCTCAACCACAAAGAATCGAAAGACCTCTTGTACAGAGTATCATTGACGAAGGCGAAAGACAGAGCTCGTTTCATAAGCTGATGTCTTGAGGACGCATCTTCGGGCGTTCGACGGGATTTGAAGTAGTCTATGAAGACTTCTCTCCAATCTTCGGCCCTTTCCCGGTCTTTTATTTGCATAGCTATTTGCTCAGTCGCTCCCTTCTCTTCGGGTGATCCCGGAGATATTTCTGCCGGGACGAGCACCCAACGGCTTTGTACCACAATTCTGACGTCATCGAGGTTCTCGTCAGCCAATTCTTTAGCGAGCTTGGCCAACGCGTCCGCTTTGCTGTTTTCGGCACGCGGTATGCTTTCCAGGGTGTAGGAGGGGATTTGGGTCAACAGTTGCTGCACCTTCTCGCCGTACTTCACCAGCTCTGGCTTGCATGTTTGGTAGTCGCCGTTTACTTGACTAACGACCAGTTGGGAGTCTCCGTATATGAGGAGGTTTTCAATTCCCATGTCGATGGCGATCTCGAGGCCTACTATCAAAGCTTCGTATTCGGCTTCATTGTTCGTTCTGGGCTCTGTTAGGGAGAAAGAAAAGCGCATTATCCCTCCTTGTGGAGTTACAAAGATGAGTCCTACCCCCGATTTGATTATAGGGGTACTTTGTTTGCACTTCTTCACGGAAGATGCTCCGTCGAAATAAAGCTCCCATCGGGTATCACCACCGTCGATCGCATCAAACGCATGTTCATCTGGAAGATCGCAATTCAGAGGAGAATCGGCGGGTATGGGGGGCACAGCGAGGAAATCGGCGATGGCCTGTCCTTTCACTTCCTTGAGAGGCTGATAGGTTATCGAGAACTCCATCAAGAGCAAGGCCCATTTAGCGAGTCGCCCCGTCAATATGGCCTTTGACATTAAATATTTAAGGGGTCCACCTTCAAAATGAGACAGACTTCATGCGCCAACGCATAGTGCCTGAGCTTTGTTATCGCAAAGATTAACGTCAGGCAATGTTTTTCGATAGGGGAGTAGTTACTTTCTGCCCCCAGTAGGACTCGAATTAAATAGTAGAGTGCTCTCTCCTTCCCTTGGTCCTTCTCTTGTGCCCATAATGCGCTTAAGGAACCTTCGAGGGCCGTTGTATAAAGAATAAGAGGTTTTCCCCTGACTGGAGCAGCTAACACCGGTGGGTTCTGCAGGTACTGCTTGATCTCGTCCAGTGCGCCTTGGCATTTGCGATCCCAGAAGAACGGGGTTCCCTTCTTCATCAGGTGACTGTAAGGGCGGCACTTGCCTGAAAGGTTGGCTATAAATCGCCGGATGTACGCGAGCTTCCCTTGGAGAGACCGCAATTGTTTGAGAGTCCTTGGCGGTGGCATTTCCATGATCGTCTTGATCTTCGACGGATCTATCTCAATGCCTCGGTGCCGGACAATGAACCCGAGGAACTTGCCTGAGGATACTCCGAATGCGCATTTGAGGGGGTTCATCTTCAAGTTGTATTGCCGAAGGCGTTGAAATACGGTCTTCAGATGCTTGAGATGTTCCTCGTATGACTTGCTTTTCACAACGAGGTCGTCGATATAGCATTCGACGATTTCATGTATAAGGTCATCGAAGATCTTCGTCATGGCCCTTTGATAAGTAGAACCGGCGTTCTTTAAACCGAAGGGCATCACTTTATAACAGAATATTCCCAGAGGAGTCCGAAAAGCGGTGTGCTTCTGGTCTTCAGGATGCATCTTTATCTGATTATACCCTGACGAGCCGTCCATGAAGGAGAAAACCTCATGAGTGGACGTATTGTCTATCATCAGTTCGGTGACTGGCACTGGGAAATCGTCCTTCGGGCAGGATTTATTGAGATCCCGGTAGTCTACGCATATGCGCACTGTCCCATTTTTCTTCATTACCGGGACGATGTTGGCGATCCAGTCAGGATATTGCACTTCTTGGATAAACCCAGAATCGATCAGCCTCTTGATTTCGACGTTGATGCTCATCTCAAGCTCGAGCCGCATTCTTCTCGGGCCTGTTTGACTGGCTTGACGTCTGGGGATATTGCCAATTTGTGCACTGCAATTTCTGAATCTAGCCCTGGCATTTCAGAATAGTTCCATGCGAAACAATCTTTATGCTGCATAAGCACGTCTTTTAACGCAGCCACCCTTTCTTCAAATAGCAGCTCGCTGACGAATGTCGGTCGCGGGTCGTTCGCCGTCCCCAACTCAATCTTCTTGAGGTTATCGGCCGTGGTGTGTATGCTATCTTCCAGCTCTTTCGGTGCTGGTGGAAATTCTGAGATTACCTCGTCGTCATTGTTTTTGATGCACCAGGGAAAGTCATCCATATTCTCGGGCTCTTCTTTTGATATCTTTATCACACGACAGGTACGAGCTCGCTTCCAAGACCGATGTGGATCTGGTTCTGCTCTTGTGGCTTTGGGTTCGTGATTTTGTGGCGGCGTTAACCTCCAGCTGTCAGATAGAGCGAACTTGCCGAGCTGATACTAATCTTCGACCCAGTTCTTGAAGGTGAAGCAGTCTTTGATAGGGTGTCTTATGGCTCGGTGATAAGAGAAATAGCCTGGATGAGAGACCTCATTAGCTTGCTCGGGGTGTTTAGATTGCGGAAGTGTAATCATTCGATGTTTTAAAGCGAGGTCAAGTATCTTCCGTGTTTTATTCTGAGGAAAAGAGTATGCCTGACTCATCTTCTTCATGAGGGACAAATCCGGACCGCGCAATACCCGATCACATGACTTCTTGGTCCCGCTTTGTCGCTGTCGAACGACTTTTCTGCTCTTTGACTTGTCTCTACCTTTGCGTCGGGCCTTTTGCACAGCATGTTGATAGGGAGGAGCATCTTCATCTTTTGCAGCCTGTTGAAACAGACGTTGCATCCTGGCTTTCTCGTAAATGGCCGTTTCGCGGTTATGGTCATCCCGAGCTTTTTGACCAGCTTTCCTGATAAGCTTGTCCATTCGCTCTTCAAATGATGGACTCAGGACTTCAATCGCGGGATCCAGTTCCGATGAGGGGTTGGCATTTTCTGACAAGGCGTCCTCTTCTTCATCAAAGGTATATATGGTGTAACTACAGTAGACCCGTTCCCGTTTTCCGGCTCTCACGTATCCAAGCCCAAGCGTTTCCATTCTTCCGTTGGGCAACTTGCGCTGAGTCCCAGGGACATCCCAAATCCTGTCATAGAATTGAGCTTGTCGAGTAGTCTGTTTTAAGGGTACTCCTTAGCGTTTCAATAGCCTTTTCAATCCGCTTGTGTAATATCTGGGCAAACGGATGGGTTGAAGCTTGTCAAGTGTAGAATTCGCGCCGTGCCAGATCTCTTTCTCCTCTCTTGTTTCCGTGGATTGGTAGAACATGATCGCCTTTTCACCTTTTCGCTTGGGAGGGACGTAATACGTCTGCAGGTCTTGCACATTGTGAGCTTCAAGCGCGTCAAGATCTTTGTAGTGCTCCCGCGGAATCATGGTGATTTGCAAACTCTGATCATCACCACGGAATTCTTGTATTGGCGGCCGACTGGAGAACACAACATTAACCTCATCTTCCGAGTCACTTCCGAAGATCAATATGGGGGCGGACGGTCCCGGGTCACTGCGTCGAGACGGCCCAGAGTAGACTATCTCTTCTTCTTCTTCGGTATCACTCCCGAAAATAGGAATGGTGGCGGCTACTTTGTCCTCCGGTTTGCGACACCTCTCTGTGTCTTTGAAATCTGGCAAAAAGTATCTTGCATCTTCGTACTTACGGACTTCGTTCACGGAGAATGGGTTTAGCTCACTTGTTACGGTATACTCGAGACCATCCTTGAAATACTTCATACACTGATGTTGCGTAGAAGGGATGATGTTGTACTCGTGTAACCAAGGTCGGCCGAGCAGAGCATTGTAACATGTCATAGCATCTATGATGTGAAACTTAATGTCCGTGACGAGCAGCCCAAAGCGTAGCGTCAGTATCACAGACCCAAGAGTCATCAATGATTAGGAGTCGAACCCGAAGATGGTGATCTTGTCCCGAGCAAGGTGCTGGACGCTCATGCAAATCTCCTTTAACACCCGCACGTTGAGGAGATTGACGGAAGACCCATTGTCAACCAAGATTTTGCCTATCTTTATATCGTGGCAATATCCAGAGACATATAGGGGATGGTTGTGGTCGCACGTCCTTAGGAGCAGGTCTTCGTCACCAAAAGTGATATCGGCCGCGTGCACTTCTTCCAGTTCATCCTTCATCCTTTCTTCAGCGAGGAAGGCTTGGAATTGTTCGGGCTCTTGTAGCGCCTTGATTAATGAATCTCTTGCTTCCTTTGATAACAGGAGGGCGTCGAGAATGCTGAGCTGTGAGGGTAGCTTCCTCAGGTGCGCTAGGATGTTATAGTCCACCCTACTCTTTTTAGGTGGGTCTTTAGCAGTCAGCTCTTTCATAACTTAGTCATCTAAGGTGATATCCTCAGCGACTTTTTCCTTTCCCTTATCTTTTCTAGTTGCGAGTCCGAGATTCTTTTCTGGAAGCGTGCGATTGCGCAGCTGAATGTTTTCGCAGGCTTATGGTTCTTCCCCTTTTCCCGAGGTGGACTCTTTAAAGAGGGGGCTAAGAGCCATTTCTTCGTCAGAGTCGCTCCCAAAGGTGAGAACATGTATTCCTCCGGCGTTGATCGTGCGACAATTGCCAATAATTCTTTTGTGTCCTTCGGTCATACTTCTCTACTCCCGACGAGTTCTGTGTTTCATTCGCTTAAAATGTTGCCGATGAGCAACATATCCCTGCCACCATGTCTTAAAAGCGCCGCACTCCTCAGTGGGGTGTGAAATCTTCCGATGATATGAGCAGTAATTAGGGTGCCTCTCCGCCCCATCGAGCGTGTTTCCTTACGAGGGTGGTAGTTTCATTCCCATTGACATGGCTTTGGCAAACCTTTTCCTCGTCTTGAATACGTTTTTATCCGTGTCGGGTGCCTTTCGATCTGGCGGGAGTATCTCAACTCTTTCATCTAGTCGCCGGCGTTTGGCTCCTTCCAATATGGCCATCTCACGCTCCTGGTCAGCTTTACTTTTCAAACGAATCTCGTCTAAAAAGGCGTCGATCATTTCGTCTGTTGGCCACACAAGCTCCGGTTCAGGCTCTGCCCCCAGTTTCTTAGTGCCAGGAGTTTTTTCATCATCGGTAAACGAGTGGGAGATCATATTACAACTTGCCACGTATCCCTCAGATCCATCCGACGAACTCTCCCCCTCATCTTCCTCTCGAAAGATGTGGTTGAGGAACTCTTGGAGTGTGATGGGAGTTCGTGCTTTCTGGTTATACTCCTCTGGCGCGTCAATCTGCTTTTGTAAGTCCGTACGCTTGTTGCCAGGCTTCACGGGCTTCTTAGATTTCTTCTTCTTCTTCTTTGAAGATTTCGACGGCTGGGTGTGAGTGCTCGGGCCATCACCATTGATCTTCAGAGTTGGGCGCGGCTTTAGTATCTCTTCAATGATCTGGGGTTCCAACGGGTTCTTCCACTTGACTGCCGGGCATGTCTGGAGCTCATTGAGCATTCTTTTGGTTTTTGCCGAAAGCACGATTTTCCATGGAGCTTCTTCAATGAAAGAACAAGTTGCCCCCGGTGTGTCCGTCTTCTTAGCAGTGTGAGGCTGTGGCGGGTTCACTTTTCACTTCTCGGACAGCGCAAACTTGCCCTGTAGGTATTGATCTTCAATCCATCCTTTGAAGACAAAACAATCCTCGATTGGATGGCTTACCGTTTGATGGTAAGGGCAGTAGTTAGGGTTGTTCGCCTCACTGGGTTGCGGCGGTCGCCTTGGGTTTGGCAAGTTGATAAGCCTGTTGCGTATTGCCAGCTCAAATAGCCTCTTCGTCTTATCCCGTGGGAATGAGTAGGGGCGCTTCATTCTCTCATTGTAATACCACAGTCTTTCTTCCAGTTGATCGGCTATCTTTAGGGCACTGGGTTGCTGCTGAGCGTTCGCAACGAAGGTTGCTTTCCCTTTACCCTTGTCATTCCGAGGTTCTGGCTTCGGGGGAGACGGTATGTGACCCATCTGGTCCATCTGGGCCAACTTGTCGATCAAAGCCTGGAACGTGGTTGGCTTAAAGAACATCATGAACTGTGAGATAGTTGCTTGAGGATCTAGGGTACCCACGAACATGCCCACCGCAGGCGCTTCCTCGATGCATTGTTCGCATTTCAACCATAAGTTTCGCCAGCGTATAGCGTACTGGACCCATGTCTCGCCTGTTTCACCCTGGCATTAATTAAAGCCGTTATCGGAGTGCGTTCGCTGGCACTCGCGAAACGTTGGGTAAACAGCATCTCCATCTCCGCAAATGTTTTAATAGTGTCGTTTGGGAGCTCAGAGTACCACTCGAACGCCGTTTCTGACAAGCTGCCGACGAATTGGCGAAGCAAGAGCTTATCATCGCCACTAGTGTTGCCACAAAGCGCCCTGAACTGGGCCATATGTTGATGGGGATGGCCTGTCCCCTTATAGACATGGAATTTCGGTATTGTGTAGCCCGGCGGGTACTTGATCTGGTCATACCAGCTCGGATATGGTCGTCCCGTCCTGACAACTTGACCAACTGCCTCAGTCGCCTGGTGAACCCGTATCTGCTGAGCTATATATTCGTCTAGGTCAGCTTTGGAGATTGTCTCCTCCTTAGCTGTTGACAGAGCGGGTGGAGGATTCGACGTTTCTCCCCTGTCGTCTTCAAGAACCATTGGAGGATCTTCAGTACGAGGCACTTGTTGGATCATCATACCCACCATGTCCTGGAACAGAAGGGTCATTAGTTGTATATTGGCTGCTTGTTCAGCGGCCTCTTTATCCTTTTTCTCTAGTATCCTACGAAGGAACTCAGCGTCAGTTTCTTGCTCCTGGCGTTGATCAGATGACGCTTCGGGGTTTTCTTTCGGCCCAGTAAGTGCGGCCATCGCGGTCATCATTTCTTGGAGCTTCTGCTGTTGCTCCTGAGCTTTGGCCACTGACCGTGTAAGCGGTCTATGACCCGTGGATGCACGGCTGTCTTCTTTTCCAAGCGCTATGTATACTGTATGCACCATCATGCCCCCAGACTTAGGGCGTTTTAGCTTATTGTCCCTGATATGTGCTGCAGGAGTGGGGACTTTCTCCGGCCTTCTTCTCTTGTAGGCCGTCGAAGTTGAGGGGGCCGTTGCTTTGGGTACCCAGGTGGTCGTCGTCTTTCGTTGCTTGACAGGGGGATTTTCTTCCTGCCGACCTTTCGACTTCTTATGCTGGTGAGAGAAATTCGGATCAATCACCGATTCTCGGACCCATCGCCAAGTCTTGTAGATCCTGGAGGACAGCCATTGAGGAGACTGCTCCGGCTTTACTGGTTCTGCTTCCACGGCGGTCTCTACCGGTGGAGGAGATCTTTTGAGCATGGCGGTAGAAGAGTCCCTGCGCACTTTGTTCAGCAGCTCAAAGTTGTTCCCGGTTGGAACAGCAGCATTAACTTCTACCGTTGGAGCTGGTGGAGTTAGCCCAGAGGGGGAGTTGCCCCCAGCCTTTCTTATCCGGCGCCAGTGGCGACGTCGGGCGTGACGAGTTGTTGGGATTGGTTCAGCGACGGCTTTATCTTGCATCTTGTTCAGGTGAGGGGTTGTTGCCAGTGTCAGCCTCTTGAAGACTGACGTTCGTTGAGAAGCTACGTCCAACCGGTCAAAAACAGATTTCTGAGCGGGAGTGGGAACGAGAGCATTCAGTCTCGCGAAGACCAACCCTCTGGGAGGAGAAGCCGCCTTGATGACTTCAGGAGCAGCTATCTTTTTTGGGATGGCCACTTCAGGTGTTATGGACTTATTAATAGGCCCTTTGGTACTCGAGCCCAGCCTGGTGAAGACTGAAGAATTGGACGACCCGTTGAGAGGGGCCGTAGGAGTAGCAAGTCGATCAAAGACCGACTTCTTCGAAGCTTCCGGTATGGGCATTGGGATGTCAATGTTCACCGGCGGGAGCATGGTCCCAAAGAATAGACCGGTAGTAGCTTGAGTCACTTGCTCCACAGGCATAGTGAATAGGGAAGCAACCTGCGGTCCATATGCTACACCTCCAGGTGAGGCGGAGCGTCGGTTGCATTTGCAGTTCGAGCAGTTGAACGCCATTGATCCTTTGTTTTCTGCACCAAGAAAAACGCCAAATCTTAGTACCTCGCAACCCAAGGGCAACTATTAGCAAACCGCGATTGGTTCGTGAATCACGACACACGAAGTGTGGAGTGGAAAAAGGAAAAGGTCCCACCGGGCGTGCCAGAATCTGTTCCCCTCCGAAAGACGGCGCGACGCGGGGACGTCTTGCCTGAGATTGGGGCAGATGCTAATTGGTTCTATCCGTCTACCTCTCCGAAGATGCCAAGTTGATTTATGGCACCGTATATCGAAGGTTTAAACGGATGCGTCCGATGTAGCAAACTTCGTCAGATTCTCCCTCGTTTGAGGGGGTTTTTGATTGTGGGGACGCTCTTCCCTGCAGGCGCAAGCCCCTGCAGTTAATTACGCTACCACATTGTAGTAACAACTTTCTCCTTCTCCAGATGTTCACTTCGTGTCGTGTGTGTTTGATTTGTGTTTGGTTGCCGGTGGATTGTATAGGAGACTGAGTTATGTCGTCGCCCGTAGGGCGTGGACTAGTCCAAATCCGTATCTTTCTTAGATTTGGGTTTGGAGGTTGTGTTTAAGGATACATTAGCCTCATTTGAGACTAAGATCGACTTAAACGTTTGTTAAGGATACGTTAGTCTAGTATTAGACTAAGATCAACTTAACGGGATCGTTTAGATCCGACAAGAGAGCAATTAAAGGAGCCATGTTGTTTAGTTTAATGACATTACGGTCAATAGGTAGTTTAAGGACATTGCGGTCCATTGTTAGTTTTAAGACGTTGCGGTCAAGGTTAAGGACGTCGTAGTCCGTGGATTTAAGGACTCCACAGTCCGATGTTAGTTTTAAGACATCACGGTCAAGGTTAAGGACGTCGTAGTCCGTGGATTTAAGGACTCCACAGTCCGTATCAATGTATGGTCGTCGGGACCCGTCACCTCTTTGAAGACGTTAGGGAATTACAACGCCGAGTATCAAAGGAGTGAAGAGATGTACCCTCAAACCGAGGTAGATTAAGTGATCTGCAGTCCAATTTGGAAAATAAGATCAATTATTATATTATGAGCCCATTGGCCCAATTAAGTTTGAATTGAGGTCTTACGGCCATCTTGGGCTAAGTCCAATTGTATCTGGGATATCGGCCCTCTGTTGATTCATTGAAGGAGAGGCCTTGCCTCTGGAAACTTAGCCAATTGAGCTAAAACTAGTGTTAAACACTAGAGACCAACAGTGTTGAACAGTGGAAAAGACTAACAAGTTAGTGTTAAACACTAAAAGATAATCAGTGTTGAACACTAGGAGAAGAGCTTTCAAATTAGTGTTAAACACTAAGCAAATCAGTGTTAAACACTGCAAATAGAATTTTCCAAATTAATGTTAAACACTAAGGAGAATCAGTGTTAAACACTGGATACAGAGGTCTCAATTTAGTGTTAAACACTAAGGCAAAAGGGTTCACGTGGTAACACGTGAGAGCGCCCTTCTTCTCTTTATTTTGTTCTATAGATAAGTATTTAACACTTTTAGTCCTGAAAACCATCACGTGCGGGCACGTGATGGGAGCTCATGCTCTGGTTTATCAGAATACCCATTAGGGGTCACGTGGTGACATGTGAGGGCGCCCCAGAGTCTTTGTTTATTTTGCTTTTTCTTTATGTGCTTCAGGGGTCACGTGCGGCACGTGGGGCGTTGCCTCAAAGCTCTCTTTTATATATCTTCGCAGGAGTCACGTGGTGACACGTGAGGTGCCTACTTCAGAGTTTTATTCTGTGGGTCTCTGCATGTTTTAAAGTTCTGTTCATAGGGTTAAACCCTAAACTTCTGAAGAATTATATTCTTAATAGGGTTAAACCCTAGTTTCTTTTCTTAAAGGGATTAAATTCCTGTGAGTTTGAGAGAATTATATTCTCAGTTAGGGTTAAACCCTAGTTCTGTTCATTTTGAAGGAATTAAATTCCCATAACATAGGGTTAAACCCTAACTTTATCTCAAAGGAATTGAATTCCTATCGTTTTGTGAGAATTAAATTCTCTAAACTCGGTTCTTCCTCTGTGTTTTAGATCTGCATAGCAGGATCTCAACCCAATGAGAATTAAATTCTCAATTCATGGGGAGATGTGCACTTTGCAGATCCTCAACCACAGAAAGAACTAAGTTCTTTTTTTATATATAAGAGTTAAACTCTTTTGAGAATTAAATTCTCCTTTGAAGCCCCCCTTTTCCTTTCTTACCTGAGGTTTTCCTTTTTGCAGAGAATCAAAGGCTCTATCTCTCTCTCTATGTATCAAAAGAAAAAGATCCAAAGGTCTCAAGGTTTCAGAAAAAAGTTTTAGAAAAAAGATCTTCCAAAAAGGGTTTTTTCTCCTCTTTTCTTGGCTCCTATTTATAGGAGAAGGAAGAGAATCAATTTGCTTAGTAAATCTCTCATTGAGAGATTTGATTTGTATGTTGAGAGATTTTATCATTAATCCGGGCCTTTAGATTGTTAAGTGAATTTTATTCACCATTGGATTTTAAATCCAAAGATATTTCCTTGTTGTTTCGGTTATATTTAGAGGGAAATCTTTCCAAGTCCAAGATTTTTCCATAAATAGGTGATATTTAATCACCTTTAGATTTTTAATCCAACGGTTCCAAGTAATCATTCTCTATTTGGAAAGATTTGAATGATCTCTTCTCAAAATTTAATTCTGTTAAATAATAAGTCTTTTAAAGCTGGTCACGTGTGGCCACGTGACCCCTGGTCACTTGTAGGCACGTGACCCTTGGTCACGTGACCCCTAGAACGGGCCTTTCTTCTTCTTTTGCGCTCTGTTCTCTGGCCGCTGCTTAACCGTCACGTGCCGACACGTGACCATTGGTCACGTGTAAGCACGTGACCTTTTCTGGAGTCTTTTCTTGAATGCGCTTTGTGCCGCTGCTTTGAATGTCACGTGCCAACACGTGACCGCTGGTCACGTGTGAGCACATGATGCCTCTTCTAAGCCCTTTCCTGATTTTTAATCAGGGAACAGCCCTTCCTAGATGTGTCGCTGTGTATAACCAACCCTCCGGAACTGTCTGGCACTGTCAAGATAGGAGCGTTAGTCAATCTTTGCTTCAACGCTTCAAAAGCTAACGCACATTTCTTCATCCATACGAACAGTACCTCTTTTCGTGTTAGCTTGGTCAATGTTTCTGCTATTCAAGCGAAGTTCTCCACAAACCTTCTATAATATCCGGTAAGCCCAAGAAAACTTCTGATCTCCTCTACGTTCTTTGGAATTAGCCAATCATGAACTCCTGCAATTTTTTCAGAGTCAACGACAATTCCATCTCCGGATACGATATGACCCAAGAACTTCACTTCTTCGAGCCAAAACTCGCACTTGCTCATCTTATCATATAACTTTTCTTGCCTCAACGTTTGCAGTGCGATCCTCAAGTGTTCTACATGCTCTTCCTTGCTTCTCGAATAGACCAGAATATCATTAATAAACACCACTATAAATTGGTCCAGATACGGTGAAAATATTCGCTTCATCAAGTCCATAAATATTTCCGGTGCGTTCGTGACTCCGAATGGCATCACTAAGTACTCGCAATGCCTATATCGAGTTCGAACACTATTTTGCAAATATCTTCTGATTTCACCCAAACTTGATGATATCCGGATCGCAAATCCAGCTTCAAGAATACCCTCGTAAGTTGATCGAATAATTTGCTGACGCGAGAGATCGGGTACTTGTTTTTAATAGTCACCCGATTTAATTCTCGATAGTCGATGCACATCCTCCGCGTGCCATTCTTCTTCTTGACTAGGAGAATTGGAGTTCCCTATGGTGAATTGCTGCTGCAAATCCAACCCTTCTCTAGCAATTCGGTAACTTATTTCTTTATCTCTTCTAGCTCCACCGGTGCCATTGGATAATAGGCCTTTAAAATCGGCGCAGCTCCAGAAACAAGATCAATCACGAACTCCACATCTCGTTTTGGCGGTAAACCCGTGATGTCCTCGAACACATCCATAATTACTGCAGTGGTTTCCTCCTTGTCTACTTCCATCGACGAAAAAACGGCACTTGTCGGCCTAGTCCTAAATTCGACTGGCCCGACAGATCTGCTACCTCCTGAAAATATAAACTCTGGATGTCCGGAAATCTGGAAAATCACTTTCTTTGCCATACAATCGATGTGAGCATGGAAAGTGCCAAGAAAGTCCATTCCCAAGACAACATCGTAGCTGCCAGTATCAATCACCAAGAAATCCACGAATAACTCTCATCTACAAATAACAATCGAACAATCCTTGTTCTCACTAATAGATATAATTTTCTCATTCCCAGTGTGTATGTCCCAGCAACTAAACAGGGCCGCGTATGGAATCGAGTTGCACTAATAAACTTGGACGACATAAAGCAATAGGATGCACCTGAATCAAATAATACCAATGCGGAAAAATTATAGATGAGTAGGATACCTAAAACAACTTTGTCTGAAGCCTTGGCCTCATTGGCCGTCAAAGTGAAGGCCCGTGCTTGATTAGGCCCTTGAGTAACCTAATTTTGTGGTTCTCTCGAAGTATCACTCTTCAACTAAACTCTTGATAGACAAGCATGCATTCAATGATTAGTAGCTCCGCAAATCAGACACTTCCCAAGCCTCATCCGACACTCCCTCCGGAAATGACCCGGTCGTTGGTAGTAGTCACAAAATACACTCCTTCTCAGATCGGATACAACGGGCTTCTTCATAGGTACAATGCCTCTCTTGTTCACCGGGATGCCTCTGCATACAGGATCTTGGTTTGGCATAAACGCCAGCTTCCTTACTACGACGGCTTGCTGTTGCGTACTCTTCGCTTTCACCGATAAACTCTGCTGCTCCCTGGCTGCCTTAAAAACTTGGGAGAAGGTGGTCAATCCCAGAGAAATAATATGTCTCTGAATCTCCACATCCAAATTACGCATAAACATCCGTGCCCTATCTGCATCGTTGGCAACCAAAGGCCCCGCAGATCGACTAAACCGAGTCCACTCAGCCGTATGCGCATCAACGGATCCGCCATTCTGCTTCAAGCCAATAAACTTCTCTTCCATTTCCTCCCGAGCATAATCACATAATTCGAGAATTATTCGGCGAATAATTTGCGAATTATTGATATGCCGATTAAATCTGGGAATTATTCGTCGTCGCCGAACGCAGCGAATTATTCGCGAATTATTCAAAAAAACAACGAATTTTTCAAAAAACAGCAAATAATTCACAAAATCAAAATCTAGCGTATCATATATTAATTTTTTGCTTGAAATCCTTCCCGAACGCTTACCGAATCTTTCCCGAATACCTGCCGATTTTTTCCGAATAGTTCTCCGAATCCGAATTTTCGACCTCACCGAATTATTGCCGATTCACGAATTTCTGACTATGCCCCCGAGCAGATTGCGGAAAGAACTTCTCCAAGAAACATCGCGAAAACGTTGCCTAGCTGATTGGTTTGGGCAGACGGGTCTCCTCTATGAGCCACCACTCGCGAGCGTAATCTACCAACTGGATGCATACTACATCCACCCTTTTCTTATCTGGAATCTGTGCAGCGATGAGCAGATTCTCTGTATCAACTAGCTACTGCTCCGCTGGCAATGGCTCTTCCAATCCTATAAATGTGGACGGACTGATCCTTCTGAAGTCCTCTACGGTGCCCTCACGCTATGCTGGCCTGGGTGCTACTGCGACCATGGACTGCTGGAGTGTCTGCAGACCCTCCTGGAAAGCCTCGGCCTGTCGCTGATTCAGCTCAGTTTTCCGCTTCTGGTTTTCTAGCATACCACGTATAACTACTGTTAGTGTATATGCCCTAGAGGCCATTACTGTATCATACTAGTATGTATATTACTTGATGGAAGCTTGGGATATTCACAGTTGTACAGACAATCTTGCTCAATATAGTAGTATGCTACTTGGTTTGTCTCTGCTTTAATGTGTACATGTGTGTTTATTTATTATATCACCTATACGCATTAGTAGAGCCCTTAGGATCTTTGCTTGATTACCGGCGTTGTGATGGCGATCACACTCATGGGGGCTGGGTAATCTACAAGCACATCCTTATACACGTCCCTAGTCGTGGGAGTATCGAGATAGGGCATCGATACTCCGGAGTAGACTAGCATATGCGCTTCTCATCCCAGCACAGGAGACGGTCTGTCCCACAGCCGTCAGTACGCCGTACTTGAGATAGTATACGGGTGCTCGTTAGGTTACGAGTACACTGGACAGGACTCGTCGGGAACTGATGGTTGGTATTATACCTATCGTCAGTTATCAGTTTCCAGGTGACATGAGTATAGCTTAGTCCGCTGACTTGACACTGTCACTTCGCCTCGAGTGTGTTCCCACTGTTCTTTGATTACTACCCTACCACGGCTCTACTGAGTCGTGCAAACAGGTAGTAGTTGGGAGCAGTCCCGAAGCACTTAGAGGCAGTGACGGTTAGACAGGATTCGTCTCTCCCGGTATTGGGGGTTGACATCGCGCTGTGTCTAGGAGAGCCATTACACGAGTAGTCCCTGGCCAGAGCAAGCGAGATATACTGGTAGGTTTCCAGCGTTATCTCAGGGTGTTCTGGGCTTCACTCCGACACGACTTGTACCGCTATTAGGGGACTGACGTTTACCGCCCCCCTAGGCCCGCCATGCGATGTATCAGACGAACAGACCGGACTGTACGGAGATTGTCACATACAGGCTCAGTAGGAGTTCGGATGGGCTTACTTCATCGGCCTTCTTATCGACATCTACCTGGGGACCGTTACGTACAGCTAGTGCCGCTTGCGGTCTGTGGTTAAACCCACTTCCAGCGTAGTGTCGAGTCTTTAGAGTCCCACACAGAGAGTTTCCCTGCACTGAGCGAAACGTGTAGAGGCCGTATGGTTTTACGGCAGGGCTGCGATCATTTACGTACACTTGTGTGCGTATGGTGTTCGGGCAGGCAATACTAGTAGGCTTTGGTTTAAGCCGGATCCTAGTATTGCACAGATGGATTTGTTTTGTCTTCTGCGCATCCGCATTCTACGGAATACGGATGCAGGTGTGTATGCACAGTTTTCCGGAGCGATGAAGGAGGAGATGCCTCATTAGGGTTTTGGCAGTTGGTTCGGCCAAAACCGTTATGTGGCAGGCTCATTAGGGTTTTGACAGTTGATTCGGTCAAAACCATTTTTGAGGCGGACTCATTAGGGTTTTGACAGTTCGTTTGGTCAAAACCATTATGAGCCGGGAACATTATTTACTAATCCTTTCATTGATAATTATGTTATGGCTAATTACATTGACCATTTGACCATCTTGACTTTGTTGACCGTTTGACCAAAGTTGACTAGGATCTTCTTGAAAGATCTAAAGTATTCTTTGGTTTTCTTTTTCTTTTTGTTATGATAATGGTCATGTCATTTGTAGCCATCACCTTTATCTTGATGGGATTAGTAATGATAATGTTTTTGCATTATTGCAACCATGGTTATGTTTTCTCTTGGTTAAGTTTTTTCATTTGCTCATTCTCATTCTCTTTCATAGAAAAGAAATGAGAAACATTTCCATGGTTGCTCCTCCTTCTTCCTCCTCTTGATTTTTCCTTTGATCTCATGTGTTGAGAGAAAAAGGATTTCACTTGACAAACACATCCATACATCTTCTCTACACATCCTAGGGCTTCTAGACTAGCAATCTCTTTGCCCTAGTTACCTCGGCTCAAGGTGGAGCTCGGTGCACATCTCTCGGGTGGATCGTCTTCGACTCAAGGAGGCCGCGGAGGTGACCAAAGTCCGGATCAACCATCGGAGCTAGCAAAGAGAAGAACAACAAGAAGAGAAGGAGTTCAAGTTGAGATATAACCCCTAACCGAGTAGATAAATCTCTAGTTAGGATGCTAGTGTATTGTTTAGTAAAGATCCGGCTTTTACGGTCCATGTTACTAAGTCCAGAAAAAATTTTGTTTTACCGTTTCCGCAACCCCGAAAGTACCGGGAGAGGTAACGTGGACCTAACAGTGGTATCAGAGCCTAACTAAACACACCCTAGCATGTTAGCAAAGTATTAAGAATATCGACCGGACGAAAACCCGCAAAATTACCCCGGAAATTTCAGTTTCTGCCGAATTTTAGAACTGTTCCAAAATTAAAAATTTATACACTAAAAATCGGCTCAGGCTTTTGTTAGAACAGGCAAGAAAAATGATCGCACGAGTCGACCAACTCACCGCGTTTCTTCTGCCGCGGAACCGCGGCCGAGTTGACTCGGCCGTGGATCATTTTTGTTGCAGTGTTTTTCTGGTGGGTTTTTGGGATTTTTGGAATATGACTTTTTTGCCCAGATTTTCTAGAAAGCAAAATTTGTTTTTGGGGCTTAAAAATCCGTATTTTTAGTCGATGTTCTGTAGACTTTGGCTAATGGTTATATCTGTAATGTTATATGTGTATTGAACGTCTACTAATCGCTATACGTCGATTAGTGGGGGTTATACATATCTGTGATCTGTGTTGTTGATGGTTTGTGTATATGAACTCGTTGGATTGTCGCGGATGAATAGCCGGGGTGGATGTGAGATGAGAGTTTCTTTTTCTTTCATTCATGTAATAAATTTGTAAATTGATGTAATATTATTTGTTTGGCCGCACAACCGGGTCGGGGTTGTAGCCGTCATTGTATAATTCTTTTTACTGTTTTTGCTCCTAGGATAGACCCATGGAGGGGGTGCACAAACTACCGGGTATCTCGAAGTGCCGAGTGGCCTACTCACGGCGTTGAGGGAGGTTGCTTCGCTTCGAGTACTGGCAGGTAGTTTTCCGCACCCGTAGGGGTCTTGGGTGGGGTATTGGCTATTCATCGCGACCGTGTAATCCGTTTTTCGTTGCAGGCTTGAACGAATCGCGGGTTCCTAGTATATCCAAAGTGTTCATCTGTGATCTGGATTGGCTATCATTGCAGTATATCTATATATAATAACTATTTAGGCATTGCTTATGTTTTACAGCCGCGCTAGCCCAGCCCCCGCTCTGTCGTTAGTTAAGTAACCTAACGGGTGATGATGGGGCCCAGTGGCGAATGCGAATGGCATAAGCGTACATCATATTTTGGTTGTTTTCTGCAATGGTCGGATTTAAATGATGGGACGAATTAAAAGAACTAATGCAAGAAAATAAACCTAAAAGACATTGTTGGAACAAGTTTTTCAAAAGGCTGTTATTGCAAGGACGTTCACTTTTGTTTTGCATCGAGGTATTCGGTTATGAATGCCCAGCACCTCAGTCGACGAGGCAAGGGCCAAGATCCCTTCATCGGGAGTGACCCCTTGGACAAAAGTTTGCGTCAGGGTAATAACTTCACTATAGTCGATTATTCTTGCTTTGCATCGAGGTATTCAGTTTGGAATATCCTGCACCTCATTCGACGAGGAAAGAGCCGAGATCCCTTCACAGGGAGTGACCTCTTTAGCAAAAGTTTTCGCCACTATATTTTCAAATAAGATTACCAGGTTCCTTCAACGATATCAAGTTCATTACGTTAATGGGTTTTTCGCCAAAAACCCAGCCGTAGCCCTCCATCATTTCCTACAAGTAACACTTAGTATTCGTGCTGCGTTTGTTGACTCCGTCAAGGCATAGTGTACGGTAGCTAATTGTTGCTTGTTTGTATCGGTATATGGGATTGATTAGGACAGTCGTATAACCTTGTTGACTCCGTCAAGGGTTATGCGGGTGGGTTTAATGCAATCCAGATAATGACAGGTTGAACTTGACTAGGACTCTTTGATTTGTTGACTCCGTCAAGATCACTTGGGTCATAGGGGCGAAAACCACATCGGGAGTTTCAAAAGTACTGAAACTTGCAGATTTAGCATACCTTCTGGAGTGTGGTGACTAGAGTGGATTCCATCTAGGTCATCACACAGTGATAGTTGGATCCCGATCCCACTGATGAGTTGGATTACTCTCGGGAGATTATTTCACTTAACAATCAATGCTATAAACCTAGTAGGTGTCTAGAAAGGTGTTAGCGGGGTTACGCCCCCAGGGAAAAGAGGTTCTTAAATTAAGGAACTTCGCGAAAGCGTTGGAAAACCTCCCTCGAAGTACCGACACTAGCCTGGCTGAAAAGTTAAGCAAGTATTGTGACGTGAATTAAATCCCGGCTAGTTCTTCTTTTAAAAGGGTTTTAAGAAGAATTTGAGGAAACAGTGGGAGACATCCCGGTTAGATAAATTAATAAACCAATCTAATCTTGCAAGAGCGTACGCTGAGTGTTTCTTTTCTCCCTCTCCAGGTAGCAACCATTTCACGCCCTAATCAAGATAATAAAATGTATCGCTTGACCGATCTGAATTCTTATTCGGGGCTGGGGAACGTTGGTTCAGCTCTAACTTGTGACAACAGTCATGAGTATGAGAATGGGAAAGGGGATTGTATGGATTTCCAGGATACCCAGTTGAAGAAGAAGCATGGTTTTGCATCTACTTCAGGTGTTCTTGTAATTGAGAACTGTTTTACGGTCAGCCCTACCTCCTGGGTACTTGATACCGGATCAGGATCTCATATCTGTAATTTATTGCAGGGACTGAGAAAAAGTAGGAAAGTTGCACCGGGTGATATGTCGCTCAGAGTAGCGAACGGAGCACAAGTTAATGCGGCAGCCGTCGGTGAATATCACCTAGTATTGCCAAATGGCAAGACTATGATTTTGAACGATTGCTACTATGTACCCTCCATGGTTTGCAACATCATATCAGTTTCTTTACTCGATAAAGATGGCTATAACTTTGTTCTTGACAAGAATATCATGAACATTTACCTTCATAAGGTACTGGTTGCAGAGGGTACACTGTGTAATGGTATCTACGTTCTAAATCAGAATACAGTTCTCAATATACAAAACACACGCAAGAGGAAGAATTCAGATACGAATGAATCCTACTTGTGGCATTGTAGACTTGGTCATATCGGAGAGAAAAGACTGAGTAAGTTGCATAAAGATGGACTCTTGAATGCGTTCGAGTTTTCATCTTATGAAACTTGTCAGTCCTGTCTCAAAGGGAAGATGACCAAATCTCCGTTCACCGGACATGGAGAAAGAGCAGCAGAGCTCTTGGGACTCATACACAGTGATGTATGTGGTCCGATGTCTACACATGCAAGGGGTGGGTTCTCCTACTTCATCACATTCACTGACGATCTCTCTAGGTTCGGATATGTGTATCTGATGAAACACAAATCTGAAGCTTTTGAGAAATTCAAGGAATTCAGAAAGGAAGTAGAGAACCAGATTGGCAAAAGTATCAAGATCCTCCGGTCTGATAGAGGAGGGGAGTACTTAAGCACGGAATTCCTAGATTACTTAAAAGAGAATGGTATTCTCTCTCAGCTTACTCCTCCTTATACACCACAGCACAATGGTGTTTCGGAGCGGAGGAATCATACCCTATTGGATATGGTTCGCTCTATGATGAGTAGTGCTGAGTTGCCTCTTTCATTTTGGGGACATGCACTTCAGACAGCGGCATACCTATTGAATTATGTTCCATCCAAATCAGTGCCTAAGACTCCATATGAAATATGGAGTGGAAGAAATCCGTATCTTAAGCGATTTAAGATATGGGGTTGTCCGGCCTATGTGAAAACACAGAAACCGGACAAGCTAGAGGCACGATCAGTTCTGTGTAAATTTGTGGGATATCCTAAAGACTCACTGGGATATCTGTTCTACCACACTGAGGAACAGAAGGTGTTTGTATCTCGCCACGCTACCTTCTTAGAAAGGGAGTTTCTTGCAAAAGAAGCTAGTGGGAGTTCGGTAGAGCTGGAAGAAATTCAGCGACCACAAAATGTAACTGAAAATTTGGAGGAACCGCTAGATTCAATAACCCCAAACGAACCTCAGCCACTCCGCAGATCTGGTAGGATTTCTCATCCGCCCGAGAGATACTACGGGATTCTCATAGACGGGGATCGAGAGGATTGCATCTTGGAAGAAGATGACCCTACCAGTTTCAGGCAGGCCATTATCAGTAGGGACTCTGATAAGTGGCAGGAAGCAATGCAATCCGAAATGGAGTCCATGTACGCCAATAAAGTGTGGACCTTGGATATTGCTCCACCTGGGGTAAAACCCGTTGGATGCAAATGGATCTACAAAAGGAAACTTGGTGTAGATGGGCAGGTGGAAACCTATAAAGTTAGACTCGTTGCAAAAGGTTTTCGTCAAAGACCTGGTTTGGACTATGACGAAACTTTTTCTCCGGTGGCTATGCTCAAATCCATTCGGATCCTACTTGCCATTGCTGCCTTCCATGACTATGAAATCTGGCAGATGGATGTTAAAACGGCTTTCCTAAACGGTTGTTTGGAAGAGTGCGTTTACATGGATCAACCAGAAGGTTTCGTAGACAGTGGGAGCAGCGGAAAGGTGTGCAAGTTGGTTAAATCCATTTATGGATTAAAGCAGGCATCGCGGAGCTGGAACATCTGTTTTGATGAGGCAATCAAGGAATTTGATTTCATCAAGAACGAAGATGAACCCTGTGTATATAAGAAGATTGTAGGACGAACTGTCGTATTCCTAGTCTTGTACGTGGACGACATTCTTTTGATAGGAAATGATATTCCTATACTACAATCGGTCAAGCTATTTTTGTCACAAAGGTTCTCCATGAAGGACCTGGGTGATGCCTCGTACATTCTGGGGATCAAGATCTATAGAGATAGATCCAAGAGACTACTGGGACTTTCGCAGTCCAGGTACATAGAGACCGTACTAAAGAGATTTAGTATGGAGGGTTCCAAGCGCGGTAACATACCCGCATTGCACGGAATTACCCTCTCCAAGAAGATGTCTCCTAAGACTGACGAGGAGAGGGTTCGCATGAGCACTATACCCTACGCTTCGGCGGTAGGATCTATAATGTATGCGATGCTATGTACAAGACCAGATGTAGCTTACGCGCTGAGCGCGGTAAGCCGGTATCAGTCAGACCCAGGGGAGGACCACTGGACAGCAGTGAAGAACATTCTCAAGTATCTGAGAAAGACTAAGGAGATGTTCCTGGTTTACGGTAATGGAGACCTCAGGGTCGAGTCCTTTACCGATTCAAGCTTCCAGAGTGACAAAGATGACAGCAAGTCTGTCTCGGGTTTTGTGTTTACCCTCAACGGAGGGACGGTATGTTGGAGGAGTTCCAAACAGGATACCGTCGCAGACTCGATGATGGAGGCTGAATACATTGCTGCAAGCGATGCCGCAAAAGAGGCGGTCTGGATGAAGAAGTTCATTAGTGAACTTCAGGTGGTTCCGTCCATTGTTGACCCAATACCTTTGTATTGCGATAACAATGGGGCTATAGCTTTAGCGAAGGAACCAAGGTCCCATCAGAAATCCAGGCACATCTTAAAGCGGTATCACCTGATCAGGGAGATCATTGATCGCCAGGAGATCGAGGTGCGGAGAGTGGACACAAAGGACAACACAACGGACCCATTCACGAAGGCCTTACCCCAGACTCAGTTCGAGCGGCTGATCGAGATGATAGGTCTTCGATACGCCAGTACATGGCCTTAGTGCAAGTGGGAGATTGTTAGTGTATATGCCCTAGAGGCTATTACTGTATCATACTAGTATGTATATTACTTGATGGAAGCTTGGGATATTCACAGTTGTACAGAAAATCTTGCTCAATATAGTAGTATGCTACTTGGTTTGTCTCTGCTTTAATGTGTACATGTGTGTTTATTTATTATATCACCTATACGCATTAGTAGAGTCCTTAGGATCTTTGCTTGATTACCGGCGTTGTGATGGCGATCACACTCGTGGGGGCTGGGTAATCTACAAGCACATCCTTATACACGTCCCTAGTCGTGGGAGTATCGAGATAGGGCATCGATACTCCGGAGTAGACTAGCGTATGCGCTTCTCATCCCAGCACGGGAGACGGTCTGTCCCACAGCCGTCAGTACGCCGTACTTGAGATAGTATACGGGTGCTCGTTAGGTTACGAGTACACTGGACAGGACTCGTCGGGAACTGATGGTTGGTATTATACCTATCGTCAGTTATCAGTTCCCAGGTGACATGAGTACAGCTTAGTCCGCTGACTTAACACTGTCACTTCGCCTCGAGTGTGTTCCCACTGTTCTTTGATTACTACCCTACCACGGCTCTACTGAGTCGTGCAAACAGGTAGTAGTTGGGAGCAGTCCCGAAGCACTTGGAGGCAGTGACGGTTAGACAGGATTCGTCTCTCCCGGTATTGGGGGTTGACATCGCGCTGTGTCTAGGAGAGCCATTACACGAGTAGTCCCTGGCCAGGGCAAGCGAGATATACTGGTAGGTTTCCAGCGTTATCTCAGGGTGTTGTAGGCTTCACTCCGACACGACTTGTACCGCTATTAGGGGACTAACGTTTACCGCCCCCCTAAGCCCGCCATGCGATGTATCAGACGAACAGACCGGACTGTACGGAGATTGTCACATACAAGCTCAGTAGGAGTTCGGATGGGTTTACCTCATCGGCCTTCTTATCGACATCTACCTGGGGACCGTTACGTACAGGGAGTGCCGCTTGCGGTCTGTGGTTAAACCCACTGCCAGCGTAGTGTCGAGTCTTTAGAGTCCCACACAGAGAGTTTCCCTGCACTGAGCGAAACGTGTAGAGGCCGTATGGTTTTACGGCAGGGCTGCGATCACTTACGTACACTTGTGTGCGTATGGTGTTCGGGCAGGCAATACTAGTGGGCTTTGGTTTAAGTCGGATCCTAGTATTGCACAGATGGATTTGTTTTTTCTTCTGCGCATCCGCATTCTACGGAATGCGGATGCAGGTGTGTATGCACAGTTTTCCGGAGTGATGAAGGAGGAGATGCCTCATTAGGGTTTTGGCAGTTGGTTCGGCCAAAACCGTTATGTGGCAGGCTCATTAGGGTTTTGACAGTTGATTCGGTCAAAACCATTTTTGAGGCGGACTCATTAGGGTTTTGACAGTTCGTTTGGTCAAAACCATTATGAGCCGGGAACATTATTTACCAATCCTTTCATTGATAATTATGTTATGGCTAATTACATTGACCATTTGACCATCTTGACTTTGTTGACCGTTTGACCAAAGTTGACTAGGATCTTTTTGAAAGATCTAAAGTATTCTTTGGTTTTCTTTTTCTTTTTGTTATGATAATGGTCATGTCATTTGTAGCCATCACCTTTATCTTGATGGGATTAGTAATGATAATGTTTTTGCATTATTGCAACCATGGTTATGTTTTCTCTTGGTTAAGTTTTTTCATTTGCTCATTCTCATTCTCTTTCATAGAAAAGAAATGAGAAACATTTCCATGGTTGCTCCTCCTTCTTCCTCCTCTTGATTTTTCCTTTGATCTCATGTGTTGAGAGAAAAAGGATTTCACTTGACAAACACATCCATACATCTTCTCTACACATCCTAGGGCTTCTAGACTAGCAATCTCTTTGCCCTAGTTACCTCGGCTCGAGGTAGAGCTCGGTGCACATCTCTCGGGTGGATCGTCTTCGACTCAAGGAGGCCGCGGAGGTGACCAAAGTCCGGATCAACCATCAGAGCTAGCAAAGAGAAGAACAACAAGAAGAGAAGGAGTTCAAGTTGAGGTATAACCCCTAACCGAGTAGATAAATCTCTAGTTAGGATGCTAGTGTATTGTTTAGTAAAGATCCGGCTTTTACGGTCCATGTTACCAAGTCCAGAAAAAATTTTGTTTTACCGTTTCTGCAACCCCGAAAGTACCGGGAGAGGTAACGTGGACCTAACAACTACAAGTAGCACGGAGTCATCAACATGCCTCTGGTACGATCGCAAATCTCTATCCGCCATGATTTTGAACCAAAACACTGAAGCGGATTAGCAACGGTAAACAGGATTCAATAAACAAGATAGTTATAGATTCAAGACTGGCAAGATAGTAATATGGCAGCTCAGTTTCTGTAGTTGGGTGTCATCGGTTTTGCAGGGTAGGGTGTTGGTGGTGGTCAGGAAGGCAAGGAGAGGAGAGGAAGTGGTGGAGGTTGTGACGAGGGTGAGGAGGTGATGAGATCGGGATCGACGATGGCGAGGTGAGGGCTAGTGTTCTTGGGTGCTCGGGGTTCGTCGCGAGAGAGAAGAAGTAAGAGAGGAGAGAGAGATGATTATTTATTAGGTTTATATAAAAATATATATATGAGAAAAAGAGAGAGAGAGCGATAAGAGAGACAGAGACAGGATGCGAGAGTAGAGAGAGAAAGAGAATAGGATTTATTAGTTATATATATTAATATATTATATATATTATAAAATGTTTATATATTTAGTTTTTGAAAATAATATTATAATATATTTTCTTGGATTATACAGCTAATATTAAAATACTCCGAAAAATATCCGGATCTCTTCTAAAAATCTAGTTTTAAAATATAGAGAATATACGTACAAGCTAAAACCATAATGTGGTGTCCGGCTAATAAAAATGCATACCCCCAAGAACGGATATACGTAAATATACGTAGCGATCCAAACGAGTCTGTTTTAACACTTTGGATATGAACACGATGCATGGATGCACACATATGATATGGGGTATGATAGCATGCCATGCTAGATATTAAAAATTATTATTTGGTTATTATTTGTATTATTAAAAGATATGCAGATACAAAAATATGTGATACATGTATATAGAATCTAGATGTGCACGAATTCTCTGTACTACCAAATATATGACGTAATCTTCAACCATAATGGGTTTCAAGCATACAGGTCGGGTCAGATACTAACCACGGTTACCAAATGTATTATCCGCACCCAAAAATAATAATAATCAAGAAGTTGTCGTAAGATTGGAAAATACCCAAATAAAATATCGTATAAACGCAAGCATTGGGATGGCCCCATTCGCAGCACTCTACGGACGGAAATGACTTTTCCCATTGAGTTAGGACGACGTTGGAGATCGTGAACTCCTTAGACCAGAAATGATCATGGCAACTGTGGACGTAGTTCGCATGATCAGAGAAAGGATGTGAATAGCCCAAGACCGACAGAAATATTGGGCAGATGAAAAACGTCGACACTTAGAATTTTAACCAGGAGAACATGTATTCTTGAAGATCTCCCTAAACAGAGGAGTGATACATTTTGGCAAGAGAGGTAAGTTAAGTCCAAGATATATAGGACCGTTCGATATACTCAAACGAGTTGGAGAAGTGGCATATCGTTTAGCACTACCATCCTTATTGGAAGGAGTGCACAATGTGTTCCACATATCCCAACAACGACGATATATAAGTAATCCCAGCAACATACTTGATCACTCAAATCTTACAGTACAAACCGACCTAACCTGCGAGCAACAACCAGTTGAGATCCTAGATCGAAAGGTGAAAACATTATGGAACAAGGAAGTAAACTTGGTCCGAGTGATGTGGAGAAAGGATTCGCCAGGAGAATCAACTTGGGAAAGAGAAGAAGATATGCATACACGATACCCTTACCTTTTGAAAATTAGTCCCTATGTAATTGTAAATTTCGATAACGGATTTTTATAAGGAGGGTAGAATGTAACGACTCTGAAACCACTGTACAGAATTTTCTTGTTATTGTACAGAATTTTCTTGTTATTGTACAGAAAAGAATATTATAGCTTGTGTAAGAGTTAAAAGTTATTTTTGTAAATAAAAGCAAGAATCAACTTATAGCTCACCGGTAAAGCCTTTGCACTACTGTGATATAGCCCGTGTGTTCGAATTCCATCAGACCCGATTATTTTTAGATTTTTTCTTTTTAATTTTTTTGAAACCCAAGAGTTGCACGTGCAATACACGGAAAAATGAAAAGTTTCAGAAAATCAAACAGGCATAATGAAGTGTACACACCCAAATCGATACGTGGCACGAATCTCGAAGCAAGGCCTCAAGATCCAACTGCCGTTTTGCCCAAAGGGCCGGCAACGACGGTTGGGATAGCCCCAAATTCCTCCGTGATTTGCACACTTGTCTCTTCAACTTCCCTTAACTCCCCTGCACTATTTGATTTTCCTGCAATCAAATAAAGACCCTTCAATTCACCATTTAACACCTTTTTAATGCATTTTAATCCACATTTTTAATTCCCAAACCCTAATTCTCCACTATAAATACCACCCCATGCCTTAGCTCTTCACTATTCTGAAATTCTAGCAAAAATTCTCTCAAAATTCTCTGTGTGCCAAATGGAGTTAAGCCCCTCAAGTGGAGTAGCGAGCCAAACTCGATGACCGGAGTATCTCTGACGAAACCACGACCCCCGAGAGTTTCTTCAATCTCTTCTTAACCTTCTAAAAACCGTAAGTCTCACTTTTCTCCTTTTCTTTCATCTCAATTCGTATTTTAAAACAACTCGACAAAAAAGGAGTTATCTCCGATATTAAATTCTTTCTACATTTGTAAGGCATGTGTTAAGCAAATTAAAACAAACTAACATGCTACCTTAAATTTTAACATAATTTCATATCTTTTAGTTTTTAATTTAACAAAAATTTTATATGAAACAAACATATAACGAACGTTTTCATTAAAATACCATGAACTTTAGTGTAATCTCTTTCCGATATCTAGTATACCCAAACCCTAGAAGCTTCACGGGGCAACGACCTACCCCACACGCACACTATGGTTTCATAGCATGGTATTCTAAGCATATAGGTAGTTCAAAGTAAAAGCTTTTTAATTAAAATACCACACCGTTTCAAAACGGGTTTCTTTAAATGGGTATTTCAAATCCTTGGTAATTACGCCTCTACAACCCTCGTTAGGGGACCCACTAATGGATGCTGCGGATTATCATACATCCTTGGGACAGTAGAACGAGATGCAGAACTTCTCACGGAGTATTCGGTCTCGAAAGGAATAAAAATACGGTTTTTAAGAAACGCTACTTTTTCTAATAAAAACTAATTTTTGGGAAAATTATATAAAATTATGAATTCAATATTTTCAATAAAAGCATATTAAGAAACTATATATTTAAAATGAAAGATTAAAATTGTAAATAAAATATCACCAAGTTTCCAAAAGTAGTAGTTTTCATAAAAATACCACAAACTTTCAAAAAACTAGGTTTTATCATCAAAACATCACAACAATTAAAATGCATGTTCACGAAAACCTTAAATGTTATAAATAACCCTCGAGGTTTATTTTTAAATTATATTAAAATATTTTTTCATAAAACCCCCTCAAGGTATACAAACAATACTAAGGACTCTAGATTAATATAGAATTAAGCGGGATCAATTCTCTTGAGCTCCAGGGAGCTAGAGAAAGTGAGTGCTTGCCTATTCAGATTAGAAAACTTAAAAGAGTTATCAACGGAAATTGTCTTGGAAAAAGACATAAATCCTGCCGTTCATATGCAGTAGTTGTCGATTTCTCCCGAACATAAAATTTTAACAATTTACATCAATTCACATGAAAAGACATGAACTCAAATCTAAACTTGAACTCGAACTCGTATACAAACTCGAACTCTAACCTGACTCGAATATGAACTCGAATCCAATCTATTCGAACCAGCTTGAGTCGAACCCAGATTGCAATTGTCAGGACTCGCACATTACTCGACTCACTCGAATACAATCTATACCTTTTGCAATCTAGGATTTCGATCAAGACATAAATCAATCAATCAAATCAATTAAGTATATTAACCAGTTATAATATATTATACACGGGGTGCTTGGGATAGTTTCTTGTGTGAATACAACGGAGTTTCATGAGTCCTGTATTAACCTCTTTTTTATTTTACTCGAATATCAGTCGGGTTGACTCATCCACAGCCTAGAGCACCGATGTTAACACATGAAATGGGCCCGTGTTTCATTGCTCCTGGGACCCCACTCTTGAGCTCGTAAATACTTCTACGGCTGCGTTGACATTCACACTTGGAACTTAACGTTAACATAGTGATCATCTAGAGACCTATTGTATATATTTACCCATGAACATATACTCTTACTCGTCATATATATTCTACACTTGTCATTTTCTTTACTCTTACCATCTTTGGGACTTATCGAGCGCTAGTTCGCTGACGGGCATTCCACCCAATTTTCTTCTCTTGAAATGTTCGTCAGATACCATCGAGATGGAAGAAGTTGAAGCCACAGAGGAGGAATACGACCAGATCGCTACTCAGGGCTAGCTCAGCTACACTTTTTCTCCAGTTTAAGTATGCTACTTGTTTAGGTATTTTCCTTATTGTATGTACTTTCCAGCATAAACTCATGTACTTATACATATTGGAAGTTGAATATAAATAAAGATGTTTATTATTTTTTTACAGTCTGAATTTATTCTTGCATTGTGTATTATTATTTCAATATGCTTAGTATATTTATTTAGGGAATGACCTTCTCTGGATAAATATACCGCGGTCTTACCACGTCACCGTCTCTGTCTATTGGGAAGCGGGGCGTGACATATTCTGTTAATAATTTTTGACAAGAGACTATTTTAATATGGTTAGATTGTTATAATGAATTCATGATCATGGTTGTATTGACATCTAGATAAGTATCATCACTATATAGTTATTGTGTAAATATCATTACAAGAAAACATATGATATTTAATTGACAAGATTTACCTAGTCAATTAAACGCTTGTTAATCTATATCAGTTAACGATTACCATTATAATGCATTGACTATATTGCTTATTATACATCATGACTTGTTTGTGCTAGGAGATTGTGATACCGACGCCTTAGTTGATTGATTATATCATCCTGACATGCTTGTATACTGATTCATGAATTTTTGTTATCCTGTTACTGTTACTGTTATTGCTATCATGATAGTACCTATTTTCCTATAATACTTACTGATGCCAACAATCCTGACTTGTTGTCCTGATAGACATAACATGTTGTTTTGATAGACATAAGTTGTACTTGCTTGGTCCTGTGTTGGTATTAGGTAGATATTATTTCTATACCTGATATGAACATAAAACTGGAGGAAATGGGGAAATAAAAAAATGTAACTTAAGTGTAACTCAAAAGGATATTACATTTTTCCATGGCTCCGAGGGTTAACGGAACAATCATTCTTGATTCATACATTTTCTATGGTCCCAGGGGGTAACGGGATATATCTTGCGTCCGTGGTCCTGGGGGGTAACGGAATATATATCGTTGATTTATATGGAGGAGTGCATTAATTGATTTCAAATACCTTTATAATAGATAACCTAGAAAGATGGACCCATAGGATACACGCGACATATTTGACTACCTATATCTTACTTGTTATATCACATGTGACTGCTTTTGTTTATACTCATGACATCTCATTCTTGCACATGGCATCCTATATAACATACTTTTCATATTATTATTATGATATCTATGACGCACTAACGTCTGGGTTTTACATGGCCCAGATCCTTTGATCTTATCATAGGAGAATCAAGAATACTTTGACAGGATTGCCAAGCAGTGAAAAGATTTCTGCTTATTTAGTTTAGTGATGCTTTAGATTTAATTTTTAGTTCTGGACTTATCATTTTATCGGTGTGATCCCGTAAGGGACAAACCTAAAATATTGTTTCTTTTATTGGATCTTTATTTACTTCCGCTACATTTATCGTTATTATTTATTGTGGCAGTTGGGACATGAGATGGATAAATATTATTTTCTATTCTTGATATCTGATTGACAGCCGTAATGTAACTATGGAAAGATATTTACTCACCATACGTAGCATGGTTGGTTTTATTACGTTACGTATTTATATATTTTGGGAAGCAGGGCGTGACAAGGTTTTTATTGGTATTAGAGCATAGGTTTAGGTTAGTTAGGCTTGGTTTAATTTGTAGTTGGATATTGTACCCAATATATTGACATTAAAACCCGAAATAAGGAACGTGTCCTATCACATTACTGTATTGCCATTCCTGAATCTATAGTTTATTGATTCCTTATTTCATTGAATCGTGTTTCTGTTGCTAATCCTCTTCAATTGTTCTTGACTTCATAATCATGGCGGGAAAAGATTTACAAACGTATTAAAGGTGTGTCGATGACGCTGCACTACTTGGGGTAATACGCGGTATGCTGGATAACCATAAACATCAGACAGAGCTAAACCAGCGACATGCTGAGGCTTTCTAAGAGGGCTTGAGGACGTCCCAACCGACTGCTATCACGGCAATTGAGAGGGTGACAGTTTCTAGACCAGGATTGGAGGAGCCATTATCGGCGGAACAGTGGATGTTGGATATGGAAAATATTTTAGTTGCTACACAGATTCCGGACGAGAAAAATGTGGATGTGATTGTTTACCGCCGGAAGCGGGGAAGACTGGACGTCTTGCCTGAATCTGGGGGAAGATGCTAATTGGTGCTATCCGTTCACCTCTCCAAAGATGCCAAGTTGATTTATAGCACTGTGTATCGAAGGTTTAAACGGATGCGGCCGATTGTAGCAGACATCGTCAGATTCCCCCTCGTTCGAGGGGTTTTTGATTGTGGGGACGCTCTTCCCTGCAGGCGCAAGCCCCTGCAGTTAAGTACATTACCGCATCGCGATAACAACTTTCTCCTTCTCCATATGGTCACTTCTTGTCGTGGATGTTTGTTTTGTGTTTGGTTGCCCGTGGATTGTATATGGAGACTAAGTTACGTTGTCGCCCGTAGGGCGTGGACTATTCCAAATCCGTATCTTTCATAGATTTGGGTTTGGGGGGGTTATGTTTAAGGATACGTTAGCCTTTTTTAAGGCTAAGATCAACTTAAACGTTTGTTAAGGACACGTTAGTCTAATTTTAGACTAAGATCAACTTAACGGGATCGTTTAGATCCGACAAGAGAGCAATTGGACTCTATTGTTTAGTTTAGTGACATTGCAGTCGATAATTAGTTTAAGGACATTACAGTCCATTGTCAGTTTTAAGACATCGCGGTCGAGGTTAAGGACATCATAGTCCGTGAGTTTAAGGACCTCACAGTTCGGTGTTAGTTTTAAGACATCACGGTCGAGGTTAAGGACATCATAGTCCGTGGATTTAAGGACTCCACAGTCCGATGTTAGTTTTAAGATATCACGGTCGAGGTTAAAGACATCATAGTCCGTGGATTTAAGGACTCCATAGTCTGATATTAGTTTTAAGACATCACGGTCGAGGTTAAGGACATCATAGTCCATGAGTTTAAGGACCCCACAGTCCGTAGTAATGTGTGGTCGTCGGGACCCGTCACCTCTCTAACAACGTTGAAGGATTACAACAACAGATGTTAGAGGAGTGAAGAGATGTACCCTCGAACCGGGTGTAAATTGATTGGAAGAGTTGGTGTGCTCAGTTCAATTTAAATTGAGGACTTATGGACAGAATTGGTCTAAGTCTAGTTAAAAATGTTTAACATTTTTATTTATGTTCTGCCTGTTAGGTCTTTATTTGGGCTCTGCCCTTTTAATAATGCCAAGTATTGGGCTCTGACATTTTGTCTGGTATTAAGTGCAAAGCATTTATCAGAACAAAGTATGTTCCGACAGCGCGCCACGTGGCGCATCAGGCGCTTTGCGCCAATTAAAGAGCGCATTACGCTAGCGCACATGAGGGTGACACGTGTCGCGCTTAGCGCTAAGCGCTAGTTTGTTAGCGCACTGCGCTTTTAATTCATGAGCGCGCTGCGCTGGTTCGTGGGTACGCCAATGAATGACACGTGGCGTGCTTGGCGCTGAGCGCCAACCCAAGAGCACAGTGCTCTATTTCAGGAGTGCAAAGCGCAAGCTGTGTCTGTGGTTGATACATGGCATGTTTTGGCACTGAGCACCGGTCCAAGGAGCCCAAAGGAGAAGTTTAAGAGGGCAAAGCACTTTCCAATAGCGCAAAGCGCATCAGATCAAATTTAAGATCAAAGAACAAGTTTTTTTTTCTTCAAAGGAGGCCTTGCCTCAAGATCCAAGAACCAAAGTTCTTGTTTTTTATGAAAAGGCTCTGCCTCTGTAGATCAGAAGATCTGTGAAGTAAAAGTACTTCTATTAGTCTTTTTATAATTAGATCTTTTTGATCATTTTCTTTTTTATTGAAAATCTTGATCTTGTTCTTAGATCTCTGATCTTTTTAGAAGAGGGTTCTTCTTTTTTAATGAGATGATTTCATCTCTGTTATTCAAGAACATAGTTCTTTACCTTTAAAGATGAAGAAAATGATCTTCTTTCTTCAAAGGCTTGCCTTTCTTTCTCTTTGAATTTTTCTCTCAAAGTTTGCAGAGGGTTTTTTCTATCTGAGACTTGAAGTCTTGGGGCCTTTATATAGGGCCTATTGATTTATTAAATTAGTTGAAGAGATCTTTCTCTGATTGGTTTGGGGATGTTTCCCCACCATTGGATCTTTGATCTTAGGGCTTCTGTTTTACAGAAGGCAGTCTTCTTGTTTTCAACAAGATTGGAAAGATCTTTCTAGAACAGAAATTTAATTCTGATTAATTAATAATTTATTATTATTAGATCTTTTGATCTAACGGTGGGGAATTCTTTTAATTCCAGCGCTGGCGCACTTGGCACGAGCGCACCTGCGTTTGACACGTGGCGCGCAGCGCAACTGCGCTAGCGCACCCATGCTTGACACGTGGCGCGCAGCGCAACTGCGCTAGCGCGCCTGTGTTTGACACGTGGCGCGCAGCACAGAGCGCTGGATCTGAAGCGTTGTTTCAACTTTTTAAAATTTGAATTTTGAAACAGAGCTTTGCTCTTATTGGGGGTGCGCTGCCTAGGGCGCAGCGCTCCTGACGCTGGCGTGTCTGATTTTGACACGTGGCGCGCAGCGCAAGGGATCTGAAGCGTTGCTTCAATTTTTGAATTTTGAAATTCAAAACAGTGCTTTGCTCTGATTGGGGGAAACAAATGCCCCCCCACCGTTACGCTCACGTGGCGCACACGTGAATACAGCGGTGGCAACATCTGAGCCCTTGGATCAACTCAGAAGTTGAGGAGGCGGTTCAGCGCCTATAAATAGGACCCTTGGTCCTCAGATTATCTTCATCTTCTTCTTAAGAATTTTATTCAGAGCCTTGCTCTCTTGTTCAAGAACTTTCAAGAGTTAGAACTCTACTAAATTTAGGTAAAAATTAAATTAAATTAATTCTAATAAATTGGAGTTCTTACCCATTAGCAGAGCCTTGCTCTCATAGATCTTTTGATCTAAAGAAAACTCCTTTAGGGTTTCATAAACAGAGCCTTACTCTCATGAACCCATAGATCTAAATAGATCTTTTCTTAGGGTTTCTTAGCCCATGAGTCAGAGCTCTGCTCTTTTGACAATATAGATCTTTTGATCTTTTGATGAAGAACTCTTAAGAGTTTTTTCATGGATTTTTAAGATCCCAGAATTTTAATTTTCAAGAATTGATTTTCATTAATCTTTGATGTATTTTCCATCATCATTACAGAGCTAGGCTCTTTAAGGAATTTTATTCCCTCATGACCAGAGTTTGACAAGTGTCACTCTGTTATAGAGCTTTGCTCTGAAAGGGAGATTTTCTCCTTGTCTCGAGGGATTTCTGATTCAATGAGAATATTCTTTGAGAATTTCCTCATTAATTGACACTCTCATCCAATGATGAGGCTGTCTTATTAATTGATGCATTGTCATCTGGATTTTGTGGGTCCCTCTTTGGTCCCCCCTCCACTGCATTGCAGTGTGGTACAGATTTTAAAGTACCGAGCGTAGGGAATTTTTTTTTAAAATTAAATTATGACACCGCTAATTGAATTTCGTTCTTTCTTGCAGGCGACATGTCTTCTGATCTTTCGTTCCCGTTTTTCCGCTCAGAGGGAGGATTCCCTGAAGCACCGGTAGACAGGGAGGTTCTTGCTCTCATTAAGGACTATGACCCGGAGTACAAAATCCTTCACCTGTGGGGTAGGTGGTATGACCAAATAATCAAAGGTCGCCGAAGCTTCTCTTGTGCGACGCCATCGCATCCGATCTCATCGATCTCATATGCAGATATACCCCCGGTGAACTATGCCGTGGAGGTCGTTAATTGGACTTCAGAGGGTCTTCTTCAACCTTCGATTGCTGCCATACCCATGCAGTTGCCGGCAGCTTTGGATATTTTGGGACAGCGCATATGCCAGGGCGAGTCGCGCCCCCTAGGGACAACCTTACAACATCGGGTTGACCCCTCGACATTCGGCCGGGTATTTGCAGTGGGCCAGGTATATTTTGTCAGCGAAGAAGGTGCACCTGCTGAAGATCGGTCTGTACCCTGCGGTTTACGCCTCGCTGTTCCAGTACTCTGCTCCTCCGACATGGTGGATTAAAGCGTTCATGGAGCAATGGAACATCCTCACCCATACCTTTCTTCTTATGGACAGAGAAGTTTCCATATCTCTGGAAGAATTTGTTGAGATCTCCGGTCTGCCGGTGAGGGGGGGAGCACTATGAGGAGCTACTTCCTCCGGACAAATACGTTTTTGCCACCAAGCCGTTGGTGATGGACTTAACTCCAGAGAACGCTATTCAGCACCAGTTTCCGAGTCTGATAAAGGTGCTGAATATGTATGAAAGTCTTTTCTTGGAATCGGGAGGCCGAGGAGTTAGTTTTGCAGACTTCATTGCCCGTTTTCTTCGACCGGAGATTCTATCGCAACAGGGCGAAAAATTTGCCAAGCTCGATGATCCCTTCGGCTTTGGCTTAGATCGTCAACCAGTACTGGAAGATGATCAAAAAGGCTTTTACCTCCCCGATGCTGCAATCATCCCTTTGTTGGAAATCGCTACTCCGGGCATCGATGAGGAGACTTTCTTTCTTGGGTTTCTGGGGCTATGGTTGTGCTGGTTCACGCTCCCCATGCACCCTCACTATATGAGGTCGTCCGTCTTCTACCCAGCGCATCGAATGGCGGCTGGCATACAATTGGCCATTGGGATTGCCGGGTTGGCCCACCTGTACCATGGTCTTAGCGTGGCGGCAGACACAACTGAACCGGGGGTGCAAGCTGCCAATTTCCCGATGCACTACTTTACTTCGTGGATGGAAATGCATGTGCTCAGGGTATTTGGTATTCATAAAAGACCCTCGTTTTACGAGAAGTACAGATTCCCGAGAATTATGCGGCTGATCGATGCTTCTATCGTGAATCCGCCTCAGCGGGAGGCTAGGGGGTTGCTTCTTCGTCTGCGCATGGTCGGAGCGGGTATGTCTTTGACGGACAAGGTCCTGACAATCGGCCCGGAAACCTCCAAGGCGGTGCTGGCGTTGTGCGACAATTTCAAGGACGGGGCCTCCGTGTTGAAAGCCCGGGAGATTCTACATCTATACTCCATCAGGCCGGGCTTCCTCGTATTCAGGCAAAATGAGGCGGCGCTTTTTATGAGATACAACCCCCATCGTTTCGCCCAGCAGCTAAGTTATAACCAGGGGGTCTCACTGGAGGCGTTTTTGGAAGAGCCTGCGGCCACCAGAGAAGGAATATGGAGTGCACTGCATCACTTTATGCGGTTAAATACGGGCTCCCACTTCTTCATTAGCGAGCCGACTTGCATTCCAAGGGCCCTCAACGTATACGGGGCCTGGTATCAGCACGCGATGGGCGCTGTCTCAGGGAAGAGAAGTGGCTGCTGTTTGATCGCAAGAGTGCGTCCCCCGCCAGCGATTGCAACGTCCCCTTAAAGCGAAGGACCCCTGTCCCTCTTCCACTAAGAGGAAATGCTAGAGTTGAGCCTCCACGTGTGCTAAGCCCCACGCGTGGATTGCCCCGCGATCCTGTGGACGTGCCATCAGCGCCCCGTGCTCCCGTGGAGATGGTAAACGTGGTTTCACCCAAATCCAGCGTGGGCTCGGATATCGGGACCCACCGTCCCAAGGTGCCCACGAAGCATAAGCTGATTTTGGGTGCGACCGAAGTTCGCGCGCAGAAGAGGAAGAAGAAGTCGATCCTCTCTGTTAACGTTGTATTTGTTCAGGAACCTCATGCTCCTTATAGCGATGGCTTGAGTGAGTACGGGACCAACGACGGCCTATTCACGCCGCCAGATGACACTGATCTGGTGCCTGCCATTGCAGCTTCCGAGCGATTGGCAAGGCGCGACGAGTGGTTGGATAAACTCGCGCAATCAGATAATCATTAGTTGCATTTTTTTTGTCATTGCATCGTACCTCTATCGTTGTTTTTGACTAACGCTTTTCCTTCTTTAACAGGCATTTCTACCAAAGAAGCCCTCGCTGCTTCTCTCAAGACTTTCAAGGAGGAGGAACGACTTAGAGCATCCTTAGTCCTTGGTACATTTCGGTTCGCTATGTTTCTGATTTCATTTCTTATGAGTAATCTGACCCTCTCTTTGTCTTATCGCAGGAACCACAAGACCTACCTCGCAAGCCGATGCGGAAATTCTCCCCGGGCCAGCTACCGAAGTCCCGGCCTCTTCGGGATTGCCGCAAGAGGCCCTACTTAAAAAACCGATGATGGAAGCCTTGACGGCTCTGGAGGTAAACCTGAATGCGGACGACGACGCCTTGCTGAAAGAGACTTCCAAAAGGTCTTTCGCGACGGCCCGGGAGGAAAGGAAGAGCCTGAGGCGCGCAGCAAGGGAGCATAGCGCTGCTTTGGCTGCAGGAGCAGGTTCAAGCGCCGCTACTCCCGCTTCTACTCCTTCAGAGGAGCTCCCGGTTTCTTTGTCTACTGCCTATAGACGGGCGGCACGTGCAGCTCGGGAAGCCAACGGTAAATCCACCCCAGGTAATGTGTTTTTGAGGTTTCGTTGTCAACGCTTTTAAACTATCAGTTCTTATATATCTTGTCCTGCAGGGCCGAGTCTTACTGAAGGAGTGGCGGCGACCGTTGAGCCTGAGGGGGCGGTGGAGGAGGTAGCTGATGAACCCGAGGCGACGGTAGGCGATGTAACCACTATTGCCGGGCCCGAGACAGTGGTTGACGAGATAGTCACGACTGTTATGCCCGAGATGGCTACCATTGTCGAGCCCGAGATGGCGGCGGGTGAGACAACTGCTACGGTCGAGCCTGAGGCAGCAGTGGATGAAACGGCTGCTACAGACGAGCCTATGGCAGTGATGGACGAGACGGCTTCGACCACTGAGCCCGAGGTGGTAGCGGTCGAAACGGGCATGATCGCTGGGCATGAGATGGCCGCTCTTTCTCAAGAGTCGGTCACCGCTCCGATTATCGCTCTCCCTGCCTACGGTTCCTTATCGTCTCCCAGCATCGCGAGCGTGACGACGGCTCCTATGGAGTCATGGGATGATGCGACGGGAGGTGAGACTACCTCAATGGAGGAGGGAGACGCCACCATTGTATCAAGTGACGCCCTCGTCACGGCTCCGGCTGGAGACTCATCTGGTAAATTTTGGGTCACCGTCCTTCTTTTTATTCTGCAATCTTTCCTAATAAAGTTTATCTTGCTTCTAATGCAGGTACAGCTGGTGCTGAAATCAAGCTACTCGAGACAGTGCCGTCAGTTACCGCCCTGACGGTGACCACCTCTCTGCCTTCTCTCGCACCGTCGCAAATGCTGGAAGGTATGGATTTGTAACCCATTAGTCTTATCCCTTGGGCGTATAATTCATGTACTGACGTTGCGTTATCGCGTTTTTACAGGAGTCCTTTTTGACCACCTGTACCACGTGCTGCATCCCCACTTCTCCTTCCCGTCGGAGATTGCTTCATCCAGTGGCGCTGGTGAATATAGCTTTCAATTAATGCCCTTTCTTTTACCGATAATGAAATTATTTCTAATTCTTCTTTGCCCTGATTACAGTGCTATAGATTGAAGGAGGAGATGTGAGATCAGTTGCGCCACCGGTCCTCTCGGCTTTGCCACCTGCTGCAGCTGGTATTAGTAAATTCCATTGTTCACGAATCTCTTATATTTCTAGGTCCGTCATCTGATTGTGACTTGTTTTGCAGCGGTCGCTTCGACTCTGGCCTCTTTCGAATCTCACCTTATGATACCGGCAGGCCCCTTTTCCAGACGTCCATCCTCAAAGAGTGCTGTGACGAGTCTGTGCATGTTGAGCGAATACGTCGAGGAGCTTGACGCGGAAGCTCCTACATCTGCCGCAGATTTCGCTGCCGAGGTCAATCCGATGCTGGAGACGCTTGTAAATTTCCATAATGAAGGCGTCGTCGAGTCTTGGGTTAGTCACTGTAGGAAGATCGAGGCCTGTCTGCATCAGCTTGAACTTATGCATCTTGCCCCTGAGACTCAAGCTTTGAACTCCCAGCGGGCCGCATGGGTCGAGCAGAGCGCGTCCTTCCTATGCCATTTCGAACAAGAAGTGACCTTGAGGCAGAAGGAATGCGAGGAGGCTTCCGCTGAGTCTATCCAGTTGCATGCCCAGGTCGAAGCGAACATCGCACAACTGAGAGCCGCCTTTGATACCTTGCAGCGGTGTATCTCGGACGGGCTTGTATTGAGACGGAAGCTCGACTCTATTAAGAGGGTTACGCAGAGTCACGAAGCTACCCAATGGGAGATTGATGATAAGATTTCATCATGCGTGCAGCAAAGGACTCGAATCGAAGCGGAGCTAGCCGCATCGGCTGATCATGAGAAGGCACCGAAAGAAGTGCGGGAGCAGCTTGCGGATTTGTTGAAAACGCTTCCTTCTCAGTAGCTGCCTTTGTATCATACACTTGTGATCTCTGAATAATATGTATCTATATTTTTTTTAGACGATGTATCCTGTATTCAATTGAGTTTCATGAATAAAGATATTCTTTTGTTATACTGTTGCTTTCTTCTCCTTGCTGTGTTGTTGCCATGTGATTTTAGATAGTAAATAACTGTCAATCTTAGATTCTTTGTAGAGTGGTGATGGTTTAGAAAACAGGGTTAGGATCTGTCACCTAAGACTTTTCAACTTTATGAGCCGTGAGGGTCTCATAAAGAATTTTCTCCCTACGGGTCGAGAGGATCCCGTAGGTGTAATTTTATTTTTAAGAATCGTGAGAATTCCCAAGGGCGTTTTCTCTTGAGAGTCGTAAGGATCTCATGAGAGAATTTTCTTCCTTACGAGTCGTGAGGACCCGCAAGTGATGGATGAAGTTGTCCTTATCCGCATTCCACGGAGTCAGGGGTTGCTCTGGGTGCTTCCCACGGGTTCACTGCCGTGTTTGGCGAGGACCAGGCTCCGCTCTGGACGTTTTCCAGGATACCGTAGTTTAAAGACATCGCGGTCGAGGTTAAGGACATCATAGTCCGTGAGTTTAATGTCCTCACAGTCCAATGTTAGTTTTAAGACATCACGGTCGAGGTTAAGGACATCATAGTCCATGAGTTTAAGGACCTCACAGTCCAATATTTGTTTTAAGACATCACGGTCGAGGTTAAGGACATCATAGTCCATGAGTTTAAGGACCTCGCAGTCCAATGTTAGTTTTAAGACATCACGGTCGAGGTTAAGGACATCATAGTCCGTGGATTTAAGGACTCCACAGTCCGATATTAGTTTTAAGACATCACGGTCGAGGTTAAGGACATCATAGTCCATGAATTTAAGGACTCCACAGTCCAATGTTATGTGTGGTTGCCGGGACCCATCACCTCTTTAAAGACGTTGAGGAATTACAACGACAAATATCAAAGGAGTGGCGAGATGTACCCTTGAACCAAGGTAAAATTAGTTTAAAATCATTATGGTTGATTGTTAGTTTTAAGATATCATGGTCAAGGTTAAGGACATCATAGTCCGTGAGTTTAAGGACCTCACAGTCCGATGTTTACTCTGGATGCTTCCCACGGGTTCACTGCCGTATTTGGCGAGGACCAGGCTCTGCTCTGGATGCTTTACATGGGTTCACTGCCGTGCTCTGCGAGGACCAGGATCCGCTCTGGACGTTTTCTACGGGGTCAGAAGTGACGTTATCCGCGTTCCACGTGACCGGGAATTTTGCTCTAGATGCTTCCCACAGGTTCACTGCCGTGTTCGGCGAGGACTAGGCTCTACTCTGGATGCTTTACATGGGTTCACTGCCGTGCTCTGCGAGGACCAGGATCCGCTCTGGACGTTTTCCACGGGGTCAGAAGTGACGTTATCCGCGTTCCACGTAACCAGGAATTTTGCTCTAGATGCTTTCCACGGGTTCACTGCCGTGTTCGGCGAGGACTAGGCTCCGCTCTGGATGCTTCACACGGCTTCACTGTCGTGCTCTGCGAGGACCAGGATTCGCTCTGGACGTTTTCTACGGGGTCAGAAGAGACGTTATCCGCGTTCCACGCAACCAGGAATTTTTCTCTAGATGCTTCCAACGGGTTCACTGCCGCGTTCGGCGAGAACTAGGCTCCACTCTGGATGCTTTACATGGGTTCACTGCCGTGCTCTGCGAGGACCAGGATCCGGTCTGGACGTTTTCCACAGGGTCAGAAGTGACGTTATCCGCATTCCACGCAACCAGGAATTTTGCTCTAGATGCCTCACACGGGTTCACTGCCGTGTTCGGCGAGGACTAGGCTCCGCTCTGGATGCTTCACACGGGTTCACTGCCGTGCTTTGCGAGGACCAGGATCCACTCTGGATGTTTTCCACGGGGTCAGAAGTGACGTTATCCGTGTTCCACATAACCAGGAATTTTGCTCTAGATTCTTCTCACGGGTTCACTGCCGTGTTCGGCGAGGACTAGGCTCCGCTCTGGACGTTTTCCACGGGGTCATAATTGACGTTATCTGCGTTCCACGTAACTAAGAAATTTGCTCTAGATGCTTCCCACGGGTTCACTGCCGCGTTCGGCGAGGACTAGGCTCCGCTCTGGACGCTTTCCACGGGGTCAGAAGTGACGTTATCCGCGTTCTACGTAACCAAGAAATTTGTTGATTATATCCGCATTTCTTGGAGTTAGGATTTGACTCTCGGTCATCCGTACACCGCCGAGTCATGGAACTGGAAGTTGCCGCTGTTCCGCTTTGCTTGATGTTGTGTCTGCTGAGACGAATGTTGAGAAGATCTCCAGGCTATCTGTGACCCATCGAGATTTGGCTTCTTCTTCTGATGAAATCTGGGGAGGAGGAGTGTGATTCCTTCTTTATTTGCGCCCCTGGATTGTATACAGGGATTGTTGTAATACCACCTGTAGGGCATAAATTTTATTTTTATTTTTATTTTATTTCTTTCCACGATGCTCTATCATTTCATCTTTTATATCGCGAAGGTCGCGATTGCCCCATCATTTCGGCTATTTATCTTATTTTCACTCGCTATTTTTCTATTGCAAGTTGCCCAATCACTTCGGCTATTTTGCATGCATACATTTTTACTTGCTGATTTTGTTGCAAGTTGCCCCATCATTTCGGCTATTTCATATGCATGTGTGGCTTGCTGGCTTTTCGCTGCAAGCTTGGGATTAGATACCGATTTTAGCATCAGCACCGCTACAACTGGGATATTACCAGAAGCGAATCATCATTTGCCTCTGTCGATATCGAACAAAGGTGGCTTAGCGAACAGGGTTAGAATCCTGTCGACTAAGGCTTTTGACTTCATGAGCCGTAAGGATCTTCACAAAGGTATTTCTCCCTGCGATTCGTGAGGATCTCGTAGGTGTAATTTTTCCTTAGGAATCGTGAGGACTCCTAAGTGTATGGCTTCTCGTAAGTCGTAAGGATCTTAAAAGAGAGTTTTCTCCTTATAAGTCGAGAGGACTTACATGGGCTGTTCACTGTGTAGACATATCCCTAGTCACGGATGGGACTTTGTTAGGGAAATGTTTATTCGCGCCCATGGATTGTATACAAGGGTCTGCATTGATCCGCTTGTAGGGCAGTATTGGAGGTTGTGGGGGCTGCTTAAGAACAGGTTCAGGTCTCTGTAGTTTAAGACTCTCAAATCTTATGAGCCATGAGGGACTCAAGAGGATTCTCTTTACGAGTCGTGAGGATCTCGCAAGTGTAATTTCTCCTTAGGAATCGTGAGGATTCCTAAGTGTGTTGCTCCCTTGTGAGTCATAAGGATCTCATGCAGGTGGTTTCTCCTCACAAGGTCGAGAGGACCCTGTAAGTGTCTTTTAACGAGGTTGCGCCCTTTCGGATTTTCACAAACACTCGCCGGTAGCCCTTCTGTTTTTACTCACGGAGCCCTTTCGGGTTTCCATCCATGCCCATTTTGCTTATGGACATACCGTTTTCTCTCTTTTTTTTATTCTCTCTTTTTTTTCTAACGAGGTTGCGCCCTTTCGGGTTTTCACAAACACTCGCCGGTAGCCCTGCTGTTTTTACTCACGGAGCCCTTTCGGGTTTTCATCCGTACCCATTTTGCTTATGGACATACCGTTTTCCCTTTTTTATTCTTTTTTTTATTTTAGTATCAGCTTTGGGATGCTGCAATCCACCATAGCTTATCGACATCTCGGTCAACAGCTAGTTTTAGGACATAGTGGTCCGTCGTTAGTTTAAGGACGTTTCGGTCCGTTGTTAGTTTAAGGACGTTTCGGTCCGCTATTAAGTAAGCCGGTTACTACATATAGAGTTTGGGCTTAGGAAAATAGCGAGCGGACATAGTCGTCGTCGTCTATCATTGACCTAGGCCGTGACTCGTCAAGCGTAGTACTTCTTCAAGAAGCGACCGTTTATTGGCCTGAAAGGTCTTTCACCATGCATGTCCATGAGTAGATAAGCTCCACCCTGGTAGACCTTGTCTATGATGTACAGACCTTCATAGTTCGGCTCGAATTTTCCCTGCTTGGCGCGATTGGGGATCATAGGTCTTTTGACCACTAGTATGAGTTCGTCTTGGCGGAATGTCCTTGGCCTGGTCAGTCTTTCATATGATCGCATCATCTTTGCTTTATAAGCTTCCAGATTTTGTTGCGCTATGAGCCGGGTTTCGTCAAGGGCATCGAGCTCCTCAAGCCGAAGGTGAGCTTTCTCTTCGTCCGTTAGCTCATAATGGACTGCCACTCGTAGAGAGGGTAACTCTATCTCGAGGGGGAGTACCGCTTCTGTACCGAATACCAACGTGTACGGCGTTGTGTTCGTGGCCGTCTTGAACGTAGTTCGATATGCCCAGAGAGCTTCATGCAGTCTCTCGTGCCAATCCTTTTTATTTCGGGACACCGTTTTCTTCACGATCTTTGTTAGGGTCTTATTGAAAGCCTCAGCTAGACCGTTATCTCGAGGATTATAAACTGATGAATACCTCCAGTCTTTGTTATGTTGTTGTGCGAAGCGGCTAATCTTGATGTTTCTGTAGGCTGGCCCGTTATCAGAGATAATCGGTCGCGGAGTGCCAAATCGATAAATGACGTGCGTCTTGAAGAAATGGTGGATATTCTCCGTCTTCACTTCCCTCAGTGGTACTGCTTCTGCCCATTTGGAGAAGTAATCAATCATCGCCAAAATGAAACGATTTCCTCTGGACGATGCCGGTTCGATGGGGCCGATTATGTCAGTTCCCCACATTTCGAACGGCCAGCTAGCCACCGTTAGATGTAGTGGATTTGGATGCTGATGGATAAAGTCCCCATGGATTTGGCACGAGTGGCATTGCTTCGCATACTCGAGGAAGTCTTGAATCATTGTGGGCCAATAGTAACCCATCTGTTTGATCTTGAACTTCATCCGTCACAGACCGTCTCTCCTCCAGTTGATCCACTAGCTTTGGGGCACTAAGCTGTTGTTGGGTGTTCGCAACGAAGGTCTCCTTCCCTTTACCTTTGTCGTTCCGCGGTTCCGGCTTCGGGGGAGACGGTCTGTGACCCATTTGATCCATCTGGGCTAGCTTATCGATTAAAGCCTGGAATTTGGTCGGTTTAAAAAACATCATGAACTGTGAAATAGTTGCATGAGGGTCTAGGGTGCCCACGAACATGCCCACCGCTGGTTCTTCTTCGATGCGCTGTTCGCACTTCGACTACAGATTTCGCCATCAGATTGCATATTGAACCCAAGTTTCGTCCGGCTTTACTCTCGCATTGATCGATGTTGTTATCGGGGTGCGTTAACTTGCTCTCGCGCATCGCTGGGTGAACAATAACTCCATTTCTGCGAAAGTTTTGACGGAGTCGTTTGGAAGCTCGGAGTACCACTCAAACGCCGTCTCCGATAAGCTGCCGACGAATTGGCGGAGCAAAAGCTTATCATCACCACCGGTATTACCACATAGAGCCCTGAACCGGGCTACATGTTGGTGCAGATTGCATGTCCCTTTGTATACATGGAATTTGGGGATCGTGTAGCCCGGTGGGTATTTTATCTGGTCATACCATCCCAGATATGGTCGCCCAGTTTTGACGACTTGGCCGGCCGCTTCATTTTCCTGGTGAACTCGTATTTGTTGAGCAATATAGTCATCCAGGGCAGCTTTAGAGATTGTTTCCTCTTTGGCTGTTAACAGAGCCGGTAGAGGATTCGATGTCTCTCCTCTGTCATCTTCGAGAATAATCGGAGGATCTTCAGCGGGAGGATCCTACTGGATCATCATACCCACCATGTCCTGGAACAGAAGAGCCATTTGCTTTATATTGGCCGCTTATTCCGCAGCCTCCTTGTCCTTCTTTTCGAGCATTCTCCGAAGGAATTCAGCATCAGTCTTGTGTTCGCGACGTTGTTCCGATGACGCCTCCGGGCTTTCTTTTGGTCCGGTGAGTGCGGCCATGGTAGTCAGCATCTCCTGAAGCTTCTGCTGTTGTTGTTCCTGAGCTCTTGTGATGGATGGGGTGAGTGGTCGGTGGCCCGTAGAAGCGCGGCTATCTTCCTTCCCGGATGCCATGTAGACGGTATGCACCACCATGCCCCCAGACTTAGGGCGTTTGGGCTCAGTACCTTTGACATTTGTCGCAGGCACGGGGATCTTCTCCGGCCATCTCTTCTTATGAGCGGCCGAAGTTGAGGGCACCGTCGCAATGGGAACCTAGATAGCTTTTCGTGTCTTGGTAGGATGGCTTTCTTCTTGTTGAACCTTCGCCCTCTTTGTCGACGAGGGTAATCTTGATCAACCACTGAGTTCCGGACCTGCCGCCGGACTTTGTAGATCTTAGAAGACAGCCGCTGAGGGGACTGTTCTGTCTTTGCTTCCGAAACATTCTCCACCGGTAGCGAGGATCTTTTCAGTACGGCAGTAGGCGAATTCCTGCGTACCTTGTTCAGCAGCTCAAAACTGTTCTCGGTTGGAACAACAGTATTAATTTCCACCGTTGGAGCTGGTGGAGTTAGCCCGGAAGGGGAGTTACCCCCGGCCTTCCTTACCCGGTGCCAGTGGCGACGTCGAGCGTGTCGAGCTGATGGAGTTGGCTCGGTGACGGGGTTGCCTTGTCTTGCCCCCTGTTCAGGTGATGGGCCATTGCTGGTGTCAGCCTGTTAAAGACTGATGTCCTTTGAGTAGCAGGAGCGGGAGTAGGAGTTAGGACGGTCAGTCTTGTAAAGACCGACCCCTTGGCAGGAGAAGCCTCCTTGACGACTTCGGGAGCAGGGTTGGTTACTCTCTTCGGAATAACCTTTTCTTTAGGTGTAGGCTTCATCATGAGCCCACATGAACTTTGGCCCAATCTGGAGAAGACCAAGGCGCCGGTGCTGGACGACCCGTTGAGAGGGGCTGCAGTAGGTGTAAGCCGATCAAAGACCGACTTCTTGGGAGCTTCCGGTGTCAGCACAGGAGCAGTGAAGCTCGTTGGCGGGAGCATGGTCCCGAAAAACAATCCAGTAGTAGCCTGGGTGACCTGTTCCACCGGCATTGTGAACAGGGAGGCTGCTTGAGGCCCGTAGGCTATGCCTCCAGACGAAGCAGAGCGCGAATTGCAGTTGTAGTTGGAGCACTTTGAGCAGATGAACGCCATTGATCCTTTGCTTTCTGAACCAAGCAAAACGCCAAATCTTAGTACCTCGAAACCTAAGGGTAACCATTAGCAAACCGCGATTGGTTCGCGAACACGACACACGAAGTGTGGAATGGAAAGAGGAAAAGGTCCCACCGGGCGTGCCAGAATCTGTTTACCGCCGGAAGCCGGGAAGACTGGACGTCTTGCCTGAATCTGGGGGCAGATGCTAATTGGTGCTATCCGTTCACCTCTCCGAAGATGCCAAGTTGATTTATGGCACCGTGTATCGAAGGTTTAAACAGATGCGGCCGATATAGCAGATTTCGTCAGATTCCCCCTCGTTCAAGGGGTTTTTGATTGTGGGGACGCTCTTCCCTGCAGGCGCAAGCCCCTGCAGTTCATTACGCTACCGCATCGCGGTGACAACTTTCTCCTTCTCTATATGGTCACTTCGTGTCGTGGGTGTTTGTTTTGTGTTTGGTTGCCCGTGGATTGTATACGGAGACTAAGTTACGTTGTCGCCCGTAGGGCGTGGACTATTCCAAATCCGTATCTTTCTTAGATTTGGATTTGGGGGTTTATGTTTAAGGATACGTTAGCCTTTTTTAAGGCTAAGATCAACTTAAACGTTTGTTAAGGACACGTTAGTCTAATTTTAGACTAAGATCAACTTAACGGGATCGTTTAGATCCGACAAGAGAGCAATTGGACTTTATTGTTTAGTTTAGTGACATTGTGGTCGTTAATTAGTTTAAGGACATTACGGTCCATTGTTAGTTTTAAGACATCGCGGTCGAGATTAAGGACATCATAGTCCGTGAGTTTAAGGACATCACAGTCCGGTGTTAGTTTTAAGACATCACGGTCGAGGTTAAGGACATCATAGTCCATGGATTTAAGGACTCTATAGTCCGATGTTAGTTTTAAGACATCACGGTCGAGATTAAGGACACCATAGTCCGTGGATTTAAGGACTCCATAGTCCGATATTAGTTTTAAGACATCACGGTCGAGGTTAAGGACATCATAGTCCATGAGTTTAAGGACCCCACAGTCCGTAGTAATGTGTGGTCTTCGGGACCCGTCACCTCTCTGACGACGTTGAAGGATTACAACAACAGATGTCAGAGGAGTGAAGAGATGTACCTTCGAACCGGGTGTAAATTGATTGGAAGAGCAGGTGTGCTCAGTTCAATTTAAATTGAGGACTTATGGCCAGAATTGGGCTAAGTCTAGTTAAAAATGTTTAACATTTTTATTTATGTTCTGCATGTTAGGCCTTTATTTGGGCTCTGCCCTTTTAATAATGCCAAGCATTGGGCTCTGACATTTTGTCTGGTATTAAGTGCACAGCATTTATCAGAACAAAGTATGTTCTGACAGCGCGCCACGTGGCGCATCAGGCGCTTTGCGCCAATTAAAGAGCGTATTGCTCTAGCGCACATGAGGGTGACACATGTCGCGCTTAGCGCTAAGCGCTAGTTTGTTAGCGCACTGCGCTTTTAATTCATGAGCGCACTGCGCTGGTTCATGGGTACGCTGGTGAATGACACGTGGCGCGCTTGGCGCTGAGCGCCAACCCAAGAGCGCAGTGCTCTATTTTCAGGAGCGCAAGTTGTGTCTGTGGTTGACACGTGGCATGTTTTGGCGCTGAGCGCCGGTCCAAGGAGCGCAAAGGCGTAGTTCAAGAGTGCAAAGCACTTTCCAATAGCGCAAAGCGTATCAGATCAAATTTAAGATCAAAGAACAAGTTTTTTTGTTCTTCAAAGGAGGCCTTGCCTCAAGATCTAAGAACCAAAGTTCTTGTTTTTTATGAAAAGGCTCTGCCTTTGTAGATCAGAAGATCTGTGAAGTAAAAGTACTTCTTTTAGTCTTTTTATAATTAGATCTTTTTTATCTTTTTCTTTTTTATTGAAGACCTTGATCTTGTTCTTAGATCTCTGATCTTTTTAGAAGATGGTTCTTCTTTTTTAATGAGATGATTTCATCTCTGTTATTCAAGAACATAGTTCTTTACCTTTAAAGATGAAGAAAATGATCTTCTTTCTTCAAAGGCTTGTCTTTCTTTCTCTTTGAGTTTTTCTCTCAAAGTTTGCAGAGGGTTTTTTCTATCTGAGACTTGAAATCTTGGGGCTTTTATATAGAGACAATTGATTTGTTAAATTAGTTAAAGAAATCATTCTCTGATTGATTTGAGCATGTTTCCCCACCGTTGGATCTTTGATCCTAGGGCTTCTGTTTTACAGAAGGCAATTTTCTTGTTTTCAACAAGATTGGAAAGATCATTCTAGAACAGAATTTTAGTTCTGATTAATTAATAATTTATTATTATTAGATCTTTTGATCTAACGATGGGGAATTCTTTTAATTCCAGCGCTGACGCACTTGGCGCTAGCGCACCTGCGTTTGACACGTGACGCACAGCGCAACTGCGCTAGCGCGCCCGTACTTGACACGTGGCGCGCAGCGCAGAGCGCTGGATCTGAAGCGTTGCTTCAACTTTTTAAAATTTGAATTTTAAACAGAGCTTTGCTCTGATTGGGGGTGCGCTGCCTTGGGCGCAGCGCTCCTGGCGCTGGCGCGTCTGCTTTTGACACGTGGCACGCAGCGCGCAGCGCACGGGATCTGAAGCGTTGCTTCAATTTTGAATTTTGAAATTCAAAACAGAGCTTTGCTCTGATTGGAGGAAACAGTGATACGCATTCAGTTGGTGGATTATGCTCGTGAATGGTAACTTGTCGAGGAGACACGTTTGGCGAATCCGATCAGCTGGGCGACTTTTACATGGAGTTTCTTGGAGAAATTCTTTCTGCAGTCTGCTAGAGAGGAAATGGAAGAGTTGTTTATTGTCCTAAAGTAGAATGGCGGATATATGGATGCACATGCGGCTGAGTGGACCTGTCTCAGTCAATTTGCAGAGCCCTTGGTTGCCAATGAGGTGGATAGGGCAAGGCGGTTCATGCGCAGTCTGGATGTGGAGATTTAGAGGCATATCACATCGTTGAGATTGATTACTTTTTCTCAAATTCTCACGGCGGCAAGAGAACAATATAGATTATCAGAGAGAGAAAAGGGTACTCATCAGCAGAAGGTTATGGCGCGGAAGACCTTGCATGCACCAACCAGAGCTTCTAGACAGAAGGGCACTCCGATTAGGAGACAGGGGACAGTTCCTTTGAAAAGGCCTTTCATGTCAAATCAGAAAAGGAGTGTGTTTTGTGATTATTGCCATTTACCTGGCTATATATAGAAGGATTGTCGGAGGAAACATGGACTTTGCTTGGTTTGTGGATCAACTAACCATTCGATTGGTATGTGCCCTTCGAGACTACAGTTGAAGGGAAATGTCTAGAAAGCACCACAGAAACAGACTTATGGACAAAAAGAGATTATGCTAGGGCCAAATCAAGGACGGGCTTTCACACTGACAGCTGAACAGGCCAAAGATGCAGAAGATCTTGTTTTAGGTATTCTACCTGTTTGTAATTTCCCCCGACCAACTTGTTGTGTTCAAGACTATCACCAGTCGGTATCCTCTAGATATCTTCTGTGATCAGTCATGTATCTGTAATTGTCTATATCCCCAACTCGATTACCGGATACCACCAAATCCCAAATCCCGTCCACCCGATATCCGTAATCGTCTACATCCCCAACTCGATTACCAGATACCATCAAAATCATTAATACATGAAAAATTCAGGATGGACATATCATCATCACCAAATCAAGAGAAAATCGCACTTTGAAAACATACGCAATATTTTATAAATCATACCGCGGTTTCTTAAATCCATGGAAAATATCAAGTCCATAAGAACACAATCCATAATCATCTCAAGTTGAAAAGAACACAATCCATAATTCATCCTTACCACAATTGACAATAATCATATACGAATATACATGGCAATAGTATTCGTATATCAAAATCATCAAGTATCCTGCATACTAGAATAGATAACTAGAACACGAATAAGCACGGCAGTTTCTATTGTATCATGACAATACTAATAATGTATAATGTAGCTTACACGTCTGTACTTATGCAACATGGTAATAATTAATAATTGTGCAAATGTTCTATCAAGTGTATTCGTATAAGAATAGCTCTTAATTCCACCAGATCCATCAAATCATAATTATCAACAATGCATCATGCATCTTCCTTTAGTTGATGATTAAATACACGGATATATTAATCAATCACATTCATATAATAATATCAACATAGATATACTTAAAACACTATTTAGCATGGAAATTCTACAGTGTTATGGCAGTACCAATGATGTGTTTGTGTAGCATGCGAGTCTGCGATTTTGCCATATGGAAATCATTGATAGTTATGCAGTGTTCTAAAAGTGTTCGCACCAACATGGTATCGTAAACTAGTTCTACGAGGCATATAAGAACGTATAATGTAAATATAACATAGCTTAATAAAGAAATCTAAGTGCAAAGTATAACAAGCAAAATAAACGTAACGTAACGAGTGTTATACATAAACAAATACTTACGAATAATTACAATTGTGTCGTTTAAAATAGAATGAAACGTTGTTCGGAAATAAGGAGGATGCAATATTTTTGAAATAGATATTTATTTAAAATTAGCAGTGCATTCTTGACATTACCATTTAAAAATACGAACAAATCGTTGATTTTAAAATGAGTATAATCAAGTATCATCATTCTATCCCAATCGGGATTATTAGCAAGACTCCATGAGTCAAATAAATATCGACGACATTCGGCAATCTATCCTCATCTCATCAAGTATTCTCACTCCGTATGATCACAATCTGAATATCCAATCTCAATCAGTACGGACCTCAAGTCGCATATGCAAATACATAGCTCATATAGTACGTATATCTAGTCGCGTACGGCATATATCATTATTCATATATAATTATATATAGCCTACTAGTTATGAATTATAGAATAATTATATAGTTTGCGAACTATAGACTAATTTATCTAATTATAGGATAAGTATACGGGTTACGTATATGCGTCTTCTATACTAAGTATTCCCTAGAATTAGTTTCGGGGGTGCTATACGCCATCTACCCGACTTCCCCAGTAAATATAAATCTACTCATCGAAGTTCGTCTCGAGCTAGTCAAAGTCGACGACCGTCTTGCCCTTCCTCGTCGTCTTGGAAGTCTATGTAATCGACCCTATAACCAAAGTAGTTATAAACATACAAAAAAAACTCCATAAAAATCAATACAAACCTAATACAACGAAATACGAAGAAAGCAATCAAAACTGTCAAAAATAATGAAGGACAGATGTCTGCAGCTCTGAAGGGCAGACGTATGGCTAAAAGGTCACTGTCGCACAGAGAGAAAAACAGACGTATGAAGAAGGGCTCCCAGACGTCTGAAGAACAAATCTCAGAAAATCCAATTCAAAGGCGGACGTCCGGTGACTTGAGCATCAGACGTCTGAATATCAAAATAAAAGATTCACAGATCATATGCAGACGTCTGAAGTTTTGGGGGCCAGACGTCTGTATAAGGAAAATCATGAAATACAGATCATGGGCAGATGTCTACAGAAGGATTTTGCTAAAACGAATTTTTGAAAAATACAAGAATTCCAAAAGCCTTAAAAATTAATTATTTTACATCAAAATACCCTCTACTTCCTAAAATAGGGTGTATTCATCAAATAAACCATACCCAATTCACCACTACTGGTGGATCATTTCAAAAAGCCAAACTTGAAAGAGTTCAATCCATAAAAATACCATTTTAAGTAAAAACTATACTTTTCCATGGTCAAACACTTTAAAACTTAAAAAACTTGGTGAAACGAGAGATCTTTACCTATTGGAGTGGGAAAAAGTGAAGATCCAAGCTCTTGATGAAGCTTCAAGAGGCTTGAGAGGTTAAGGATGTCTCCACTTAAAGTCTTGGGGTTCTGGTTGCAAAAATTGGCTTCAACCATGAATTTAGATGAAGAAAAGCTAGGTTTTGGGTTGGGTTTGGGAGTTTAGGAGTTAGAGATATTTTTGTGAAGGAGAGGAAGATATTTTGTGATGGAGGACGAGAGAGAAGAGAAATGAAAGAATGAAGGGTGAGTTTAAGGGAGTGTGCATGGGTGTAGGCATGGGCTCTCCCATGCCTCCCCCCTACACTCTCTCTCTATCGCTTCAAATAATATATCAATATCATATAAATCCCATATCATTTCCTAACACAAAATACTTATCATTTTCAAAGTAACTTACATTTTTCAATTCCCAAAAATAAATATACATACGGACACCATTCCGAAAAACCTAAATCCATACTCGGTATTATTTCCGTAAAACTCATAATATTATTATTTAAATTTCAAAATAATAATAATAATTTCCAAAATGTCAAAATATCCCCCACTTAAATAAATTCGGTCCCCGAATTTAAATTTAACCTAAATCTTTAAAGCATTTTGTCAAATCATATCAAATCAACGGGGCTCCGAAATCCCACACACGCTAGAAATCTCATTGCGCAACTCGTGCGCATAAAAAATAGTGTGAAACTCATAACTGAAACTCTAGAAAATGCTATAAGAATCACACAAACTATGGTGCAAAGTGCAAAGCGTGAAATCAACTACGTAAATCAAGCATGAAACCATAGCCATAACCGTAGTGTAATATCTATAGTACATGAACAAGAATAAAAATAATTAAAGCTATAATACATATATAGCATAATATATCTCATCTAGTGCAATGCACAAAAAAAATCAACCTCAATGGGTGTGGACAAAAACCAAACTACGTACAACGAGTGTGCACGAAATCATCAAGTGCAACGAATGTGCACGAAAACAACACCATGTGCAATGGGGTGCATGAAAACAACATCGAGTGCAACGGGGTGTACGTAACAACTTTAGTCAAGTGCATCAAGTGTGCATGTAAACATCAAGTGCATCAAGTGTGCACGAAAACACCAAGTGCGACTGGTGTGCACAAAACATCGATCAAGTGCAACTGATATGCACAAAAATCTCAATCAAGTGCAACTGATGTACACGAAAATATCAATCATCAAAACACATGAGTCAAAACAACCGACATCGAAGTATTCCTTCTTTAACGTCGAAAGTATGATCCTCGGATCACCAAAACACAAATCAAATCAATTGACATTGAAGTATACCTCTTTCAACGTCGGTAGGTGCCGGAGCACCCAAAGCTAGCAGAGCAAGAACTCATACTTGCCTTCTGACCATGGTCAGGCGTCTTCTGCCTCTGCGTCATCATTCTCTCTACACGGGACCACCAAATCCATGGCCTCTAGGTACAATTGTTGGGTACGGAACTGCCGCCCCACCCTGACGCCTCACAGTACAAGCCCTGGTGAAATGACCTGACCTCCCGCACTTGTAACACACCGGCGGTGGTCTCTGGCTCTGCGGATAAGAGCTACACATCTGGCCTAGGGTACAATCTATATCACTACCGTATCTCGAAAATAACCCGCCATGGCCTCTATCTGTATCACCTCTGCCGAACTGCCTGGAAACTGGCACATCAAAATGAATCCGCTTCGGTTCCGGAACAACTGCAATCTCAGCAAAACATTCCTTTATACGTATGGCTGCAACCAAAACCTCTGCATACGTATCAAAACGTTGTGTGCCAATGGAGAGGAACAACCGTGCATCGAGACCTTGAACGAATCTCTTAATCCATTTCTCTTCAGTATCGACCAAGTAGGGAGCGTATCGCGATAGTTTCATGAACTGCAGATCATACTCGGCAACGGTCATGTTCAGAGTCTTACGCAAAGACTCAAAACTATGGGCTCGGGCATCTCTGACGATCTCCAGAAGAAATCTGGCTAGGAAGAGCTTCGATAACTCGTCCCAATTCATCGGAGGAAAACCCACTGATTTGTTCCTCTCGATTGACTCATATCAGGTGTGAGCAAGATCATCCAAACAAAAGCTAACCAACTCCACTGATCTGGCATCGGAGTATCTCAACGAACAAAATATTCTAGTCATCCTATCCAGGAATGACTGAGGATCTTGCCACATCCATACCCGTAAACATAGGTGGATTTATCTTGTGAACTCTGGGAGCGATACCTCGATAACATCATCAACAGCCGGTACGACCTTCTGAACGGTAGGCCGCACAACGACCTTCAGAGTAGGCTGAATGACATCAGGCCTCTAAGTCCGGCTGGCCTCAAGCAATGACCCGACCATCTAGTGCAGATCCTGAACACTCGCCTCAAAACAAGAAATACTATCAAACAAAGGATGATCAGTTTGTTCCTATGTTACCGGGATACCATCCTGGTCATTCCTCGTCTCAGATGAGCATGCCCCGACCTCGTCTCTTGTCGTGGCCCTCTTGGCTCGCGTAGACATAGTGATTGGGACAAGCAAACAAGAATCGATGAGGATAGACCAACTGGAACAAATAAAAGAAAGGATCTCAAGATATTTCCTAAGGCTACTTAGGCGGAGTATCGTATCGTAAATATGCCGTGGAACATACATACTGTATGCCACTCTACTCAGTACCTACTCCATCATATCAAGGTCAACCTACAAAAGTTCGGGTTTAATACCCCTAAAGTCAAGTCTAAGTTCCGTAAGGTTATGCCTAGGTTCCGAAAATAATTCCCTAAACTCTACGTAGTTAAAATTAAAACTCGACAAAGGTTAAACCTAGTGATCCGATACCAACTTTGTCATGACCCGGAAATGGCATGTGACTGGCACTTGAATCAAATGATGTCTATAGGACCGTACCGTAACCTAAGTAAGCCAAAAAATATGAATCTAAACCATTTATGAGAAAATAATGGAAGTTTAGTTTTGAAAAAAGGGTTTCAAATATGAAATCAAGTTTTTTTTAAAAGTATAAGTAAAATTTGATTTAAAACATGTTCGTCGTTTAAAAATCAAACATCACCTCCTTTGTAAATTTTGAGTAAAGCAAGTTCAATGATATAGTATATATAAAAGCATCCCCAATCAGGAGCTAGCTCATGCCCACACGGCTGAGACATAATCCACGCAAATATATATATATATATATATGCACCACCCAAGGCAAAAAATCACAAGCGAAAAACAAAAGATATGTATATAAACACTCTCAAATCGACTCCACACGAGTCCGACACCCAAAATAATACATATTTAAGTCCCGTCTCTAATTCGTAGATTATACAAATGGTTAATGGAGTTCTTAACTAGATCCAAGAGTAATAATACATATATAAGAGGCGGTTACGGTACAACTGTGTAACCCACCTACCAAAAGCAACCACCCAGAGGAAGAAAGATGTGACAGCAAGCCGCTACGATCCGGGCGGTCGGTCATGCAAGAAATTAAGGCACAATATGGGTGAGTTGCCAACTTGTGAGTAAAAAGGCATCACAAGGTAGAAATCGTATAAATAACAACATATCTAAGTCATAAAGTATAGTACTAACATAATATGTACTAACATATATACTGCATAAGTACTATAAGCGCATCCCAATGGATTGCGTAAACATCTCATATATAGCATGCATCCAATTAAGCATATAAAGTAGCTGAAATGTTTATGTATGTAAATCATTTCAAAATATCTGTATGATATGTATATCACGGCACAAGTAGTGAATGTTGATTTATAAAGTAATATATACAATTTTGTTTAATATATACGTCATGCCCTTTAGAAATGATTTAAGAGGGTTTCCTTTTAAAATTATCTTGTGTCGTCATAGACACGTGGGAAAATAGGGAGGCTATAGCCATATTGAAAATCTCTTTAATGTACATTAATATATGAAAATAGTATTTCAGGTACCGTTTCTAAGACCGGTCATATTCGGCTATAATATAGCATAAACCATCTCATCTGTGCAGAGCATCTATATTGATCTCTCACATATATCATAACATATCAAATTCGTGTCAATCATCGACACTCGAAACACATCACTGATAACATTATTATAAAACCGTGTCAATCATCAATAAGTAAATCCCATGTGTTTTATTAGGCGTTGTCCCTTGGATCTGCCCTCTCTTTATCTCATAATCAAACCCCGACTAACTTACTATGTTTAAGGCTATCACCGGTCGATATCCTCCAGATATCCGCCATGATCAGTCATGTATCCATAATCATCTACATCCTTACCTCGATTACCGGATACCTCCAAATCCTAAATCCCGTCCACCTGATATTCGTAATCGTCTACATCCCCAACTCGATCATCGGATACCATCAAAATCATGAATACATGGAAAACTCAGGATGGACGCATCATTATCATCAAATCAAGATAAAACCACACTTTGAAAACATACGCAATGTTTTATAAATCTTACCACGGTTTCTCAAATCCATGGAAAACATCAAGTCCATAAGGACACAATCCATAATCATCTTAAGTTCATAAGAACACAATCCATAATTCATCCTTGCCATAATTGGCAACAATCATATATGAATATCCATGAAAATGGTATTCGTATATCAAAATCATCAATTATTCTATATACTAGCATGGATAACTAGAACATGAATAAGCATGGCAGTTTCTTGTCATCGCAATACTAATGATGTGCATCTGTGCTTGTGCAACATGGTAATCATTAGTAATTGTGCAAGTATTCTATCAAGTTCATTCGTACAACAATAGCTCTATATTCCCATCGGAGTCATCAAATCATAATCATCAACAATGCATCATGCATCTTCCTTCAGTTGATGATTAAGTACACAGATATATCAATTAATCACATTCATATAATAACATCAATATGGATATGCTTAGAACACTATTTAGCAAGGAAATTATACAGTGTCATGGAAGTACTAATGATGTGTTTGCGAAGCATGCGAGTCTGTGATTGTGTCATATGGAAATCATTGGTAGTTATGCAGTGTTCTATAAGTGTTCGTACCAATATGGTATCGTAAACTAGTTCTATGAAACATATAAGAACGCATAATGTAAACATAGCGTAGCTTAATAAAGAAATCAAAGCGCAAAGTATAATGATTAAAATAAACGTAACATTACGAGTGTTATACATAAACTAATACTTACTAATAATTACCACTGTGTCATTTAAATTAGAACGAAACGTTGTTTGGAAATAAGAAGGCTGCGATATTTTTGAAATAAATATTCATTTGAAATTAGCAGCGCATTCTGGACATTATCATTTAAAAATAGGAATGAATCGTTAATTTTAAAATGAGTATAATCAAGCATCATCATAATATCCCAATCGGGATTATTAGCAAGACTCCATGAGTCAAATAAATATCGGCCGCATTCAGCAATCTATCCTTATCTCATCAAGTATTCTCACCTTGTACGATATCAATCCAAATATTTAATCTCAATCAGTACGAACCTCAAGTCGCATACGCAAATATATATTTCATATAGTACGGACATCTAGTCGCATACGACACATATCATTAATCATATATTTATATATAGTCTACTAGTTATGAATTATAGACTAATTACATAGTTTGGAAACTATAGACTAATTTATCTAATTATAGGTTAGGTATATGGGTAACGTTTATACATCTTCTATACTAACTAAGTATTCCTTACAATTAGTTTCGGGGGTGCTATAGGCCATCCACCTAACTTTTTCCGTACATATAAATCTACTCACCGAAGTCCATCTCAAGCTAGTCGAAACTGACAACTGTCTAGCCCTTCCTCGCCATCTTGGAAGTCCCCGCAATCGACCCTATAACCAATGTAGTCATGAACATGCAAGTAAACTCTATTAAAATCAACACAAATCAAATAAAACGAAATACAACGAAAACAATCAAAACTGTCAAAAATAATGAAAGGTAGGCGTCTGCGGCTTTGAAGGGCAGACGTCTGGCTAAAAGATTACTGTCGTACACAGAGAAAAACAGACTTCTGCAGAAAGGCTCCCAGATGTTTGAAAAAAAATCTCAAGAAATCCAAATCAAATGCAGACGTCTGGTGACTTGAGCATTAGACGTTTGAAGATCAAAATCAAATATTCACAAATCATATACAGACGTCTGAAGGTTTAGGGGCCATACGTCTGGATAGGGAAAATCATGAAATATAGATCATGGGCAGACGTCTGCAGCTCTTTAGAGCAGACGTCTGCAGAAGGATTTTGCTGAAACAAACTTTGAAGAACACAAAAATTCCAAAAATCTTAAAAATCAATTCTTTTACATCAAAATATCCTTTGCTTCCCAAAATATGGTGTATTAACTAAATAAACCATACCTAATTCACTACTGCTAGTGGATCATTTCAAAAAACCAAACCTGAAAGAGTTAAACGCATAAAAATACCATTTTTAAGTAAAAACTATACTTTCCATGGCCAAATACTTTAAAACTTAAATAACTTGGTGAAAAGAGAGATCTTTACCTATTGGAGTGGGAAAAGTGAAGAACCAAGCTCTTGATGAAGCTTCAAGAGGCTTAAGAGGTTAAGAGTGTCTCTACTTGAAGTCTTGGGGGTTCTAGTTGCAAAACTTGGTTTCAACCATGAATTTCGATGAAGAAAAGTTAGGGTATTGGGTTGGGTTTAGGAGTTTAGGAGTTAGAGATATTTTTGTGGAGGAAATGAAGATATTTTGTGATGGAGGATGAGAGAGAAGAGAAATGAGAGAATGGATGGTGAGGGTGATTTTAAAGGAGTGGGTATGGGTGTAGGCATTGGCTCTCCCATGCCCCACACACACTCTCTTTCTCTCTCCAAATAATCTATTAATATCACATAAATCTCATGTCATTTCCTAACATAAAATACTTATCATTTACAAAATATCTCATATTTTTCAATTCTTAAAAATAAATATGCATACGGATACCAATCCAAAAATCCAAATCCATACTCGGTATTAGTTCCGTAAAACTCATAATATTATTATTTAAGTTCCAGAATAATAATAATAATTTCCAAAATTTACACTAACCCATATGGATCCAAGAAAGTTTGGATACCGAAAACCCTTCCCATACCTTATTTTGTGGATATGGACAAATTGAAGACTTGAGGGATTTGGGATCATGACGAGTAAGAGCATTTCAACGGGAATATTTGCTTGGTGTTTACCACCGAAAACGAAGACGAGCTAGATTAGACGTCATGCCTGAATTTGGGGGCAGATGCATTTAGTAGATCCATTCACCTCTCCGAAGATACTAAGCGATTATAGCGCAATATATCGGAGGTTTGAATAGATGCGACCGATATAGCTGACTTTCAGATTCCCTCTCGGGGTGAGGGGTTTATTAATTATGGGGTTGCTTTTTTCCTACAAGCGTAAGCCTCTATGGTTAATTACGTTATCGCGAACGATAACAACTTCCTACACTCTAGGTCTTTGTTCCACGTATTCATGTGTTTGACTTCTGATATGGCCAACAAATTTATTTGTTTTTATATTTTTCGTGCCCGTGGATTGTATACGTCTTTAGGAGATATATAATCCAGACCGTATGGCACAGAAAGTATTTCTTTCGTTTTTGTTGGTTTTTGGGAGAAGTATTGCTTCATGATTTTGTTTTGTGGGAACATTATTCTGTGGGAATTAACTCACCGCAAAGCATTGCTTGTTGATGAGGGGGGCTTGATCATGTTGACAGAGCATTGCTTTTCTTTTGGAGTTTTGATCTGAGAATATAACAAGAGGACACTGGCATTTTCATCTACTATTGACTCAAATCACAACTTATGAGAGACTTACAGATATTTTGTTGGTGGAAGGATTGCTCCATTGACAGAACATGGATTTTGATTGTAGGGGAGCATTGATCCACTTGAAGGACCCCACGTTGGTAGCTTGGTTTGCCAACGTGGATGAAAGATTTTCTTTCATAGGAGATATACGCTTTGCGCAGTGGACTAAGCATTGCTTAGTTTTAACTTGATGAAGCGTTGCTAAATTTGAGATGAACTTAAGTTCAAGAAATGATTTCATATTGGTCTCTTGGTTTACCAACATGGGGTTTATAATATGATGAGAAAATTAATCTTGGGATTCATGTTGGTATCTTGGTTATCCAACATAGACGAGTTTGTTTAGTGGAGACCAATGGTCAGAATTCAGATCAATGTTGTTGAAAAGACAGATATTTTGGCTAGTAGAGATCATTGATCGGCTATCAAACGGAAGTGATTGTTAATCGGATATCAAGTCAACGTTGTTGACAAGACGTATGTTTGAAATGTGAATAACAGAAGAGTATCACTATTTGTCAAATAGGGGTTGAGAGCCTCGCTCTTTTATTTTACGCCCGTGGATTATCCATATAGGGTATAAAGGGTTGAAAGCATTTAGCTTGTCAATTGGGAAAGCGTTTAGCTTAATCCTTTTGGGAAGACATGAAATGGAATTCTTGGTTTCTTGACTTAAGAAGATAGGGGATGGAAAAATATCGTTACCTCCCGTTGACCCAAATCAAGAATCCAAGAGATTAATGGTTGAGTATTTCTCAGTGTGAATGTTTGAGCTTTTCCCACTTTGATTGGAAGTGAACTGGATTTGATTCGATAATTATGTTATCGAAAGGGTGAAGCGTTGCTTGGTTTGGAAGTAAGCTTATGCTCTGAAGGGAACCCCTATGTTGGTTGCTTGGTTTGCCAATATGGATGAACTTATGTTCAATTCTCATATTATGAGTTTCTTAAGTTCTTTTCATTTTGAAAGAATAATCTTTCTATTGGAAACTTGAGTTCCAGTTAACTCCTTTGATTTAGATTCACATTTGAAGAACATATACTTCATATAGGGACACTTTAGTCTCATTTGAGAACTAAGGTCTACCTAGATGGCTAGAGGAACATAGGCTCTGCTTAGAGACTGTTAGTCTCATTTGAGAACTAGAGCTACCTAAGTGGCTTGAGAATTTTGCTCTCTAGAGATCTTAAGATCATTAGGGAAACATAAACTTCACCTAGGGACACTTAGTCTCATTTAAGAACTAGGTCTACCTAGATAACTTGGTCAAATGTTGAGAACTTTGTTTTCTGTTGATCATAAGATTATTAGGGAAGCCCAGGCTTCAACACTTAGCCAATTTTTCTAAGTTCTAAACTCTGGTTCAGCACTCATGTGCGCTTGCGCTTGGGGAGTGATGTGCGCTTCTGCCCGTGCTTTTGCACATGGAGTACTTGGTTCGATCATTAGCGTTGGCGCTGGCGCTAGAGCATGTGCATTGCACGTAGCGCTCTTGCACTTTTGAAGAAGGCGCCTTTGGCGCTGACACACGTACTTTGCATGTAGTGCACTTGCGCTTTTGCAAAAAAGTATTATTGGCTCTTGCGCACTTATATAGGGTATGCCCTATTAATAAAAGTTTGTAATTTCTAGAAAGCTTTTTCTTTCAATTTTATGAAGTGTATGCTTCTCATTTGTTCTTTCTTTTGTGCTAGAGATCTTTTGATCTCATGCAAAGAACTTGAGTTCTTGTGAAGCCTAGGCTTCAAAGAGAAGAGGAAAGAGGAAGAGGAGTAAGGGATTGTTGGTCGTCGGGATCCAACCACCTCTCCGAAGACGCTGGAGCGCCATACATTGGAGGTGTGGAGGAATGTACCCTAAACAATGACCCGTTTATATAAGAGATCAATCCAAAGACCTTTGATCTCATGTTAAGATCCTAAGCTCCTGTGAAGCCTTTGCTTCAAGAAGGAGAAGGGAGAGAGAATTTTTCTCTACCTAGAGCAGCTATGGTTTCAAAGAGACTCTCTTTGAGATGATTTGGAGGCCGCGGTCTCTGTCCCACAATATCTATCCCCAATGAATATCTCTCGTCTAGTTGATTGCCTCATCTACTCTTATTTATAGGAGGGGAGTAGTTAAGATAAATCCTTAACTAAGAGATTTGATTGAAATTTTATCAATCAAGAGTGCTTAGGCACCATTAGATCCTTTAATCTTAGGATCTTTCTGTTTAGAAAGATCCCAAGAAAGATTTTCTTTGTAACTATAGTCTTGGCTCTTCTTTTATGCGTTCGCTTCATCATGAGGTGCGCTTACGCACGTGCATTGCATATGGTTTTGCTCTTGTGCTTGAGATGGCGCTCATCAATGAAGTGTGTTTGCGCTATGTGCATTGCACGTGCCTTTTGCACTTGCATTTGCGCCCGTGTATTGCACGGTTGGCTCTGCGCACATTCAATTGGTTCTTGCACCACGTGCGTTGCTCGTGGAGCTTTTTTGGAGCTTGCGCTGCAGGTGTGGATGCCCAATTTTTGGGTGGGAACAAACGCCCCTCACTACTTTGACCATATATGTATATACGCGGGTTAAGTAGTGTAGAGTAGTGTAGAGCAAACGACTGCTTTCGAGTCGGCGGATTGTACATAACTTTTAAAATCTTAATCTGAGAAGATTGCGAGAGGACAGTAGCGTCGTTATCTACCATTGACTCAAATCACGATTCTTAAAAAATGCAGTTCTTAACCTTGAGGCCCATGATAGAATATCCATGTAACATCAAAAGTGTCTGAATGTTATAATGAACATTTCTAAATGTATTTTTTTTCCTTATGGCGCCATCTACTTAGTTTATTTACTCATTCCGGAGTGTTCAGTTTATTTTCCTTTTAGGTTTGAATAAACTCACCCTAACGTTAAGTATGGGAGGCTGCCGGGTTTTTCGTACTGAGTGTAGTCCGTCGTACCATCATGTTGGCTTGCTTCATCTCGATTTGCATTTCTTAAAAATTTTGTTCGAGTGGCTGACGCACTCGTTGTATTTCCAAACCCTTCTGAAGATGGTCACAATGTTCCAAATAATCTTCCTAGGCCGATATGTATATTGTTAACAGAGATTCAGTGTTAGGCCGAACCAGTGCACTCTACTTCGGGGTCAGAATCTTTGGGTCCCAGAGAAGTCACATCTACACTCTTCTGAGGTAAGATGACATCTAGTAGTCTTTAGGCGTGTATGTACTGCCGTCGAGACCTGGAGCTAGGAAAATTTCGTCACTCCGCTTTTGTTTTGACTCTTTGTGCCTTGCTGACACCACGTTTATACCCTGCTGGATTAAAAATGGACGTCCAGGTAGTTTCTAGGCTGTTTGTATTGTCGTCAAGACTTGATGCTTTGTTCGGTAGAGCATGGTGGAACATATTGTTCATTCCTATTTGTTTGCACCTCTTGGATTGTATACAGGAGTCAATACCGATTTTCTTGTAGAGCAGGCCCCCTTATGTTGAGATTTTGGACTCCAGGCTGGCATTAGCATTTCTAACACTGATGCACGGGTACCAGATGCAATTCATCATTTGCCTTGGGAAAATTTGAAATTTGGGCTTCGGTTCGGCACCAGCACGCTAACACTCAAGCGTAGTGTCAGGAGCGACTCATCATTTGTCGTTGCCTATTGGAGAGTGATGGCTTAAGAGACAGGTTTAGGTCTCTGTCACCTGAGGATTTTCAATTTTTATGAGCCGCTATTTGCGCAAGTATTTTACGATTAAGATGCACTTTTCAAATAGGAATCCATTTTCTGAAAGATCCTGGCTTTCGTGTTTTGGTCAAGAGGATCTCATAAATGTATTTTCTCCTTAGGAATCATGATGATACCTAAGTGTGCTTTTCCTTGTGAGTCGTAAGGATCCTATGAAGATGTGTTTTTCTTTTGAGTTGAGAGGATCTCGAAAGCGTCGTTCTCCTCATGTATCGGAAGGACACATGAGTAGGTCTTATCCTCATTGGTAGCTGGGTTTGCTAATGGAGAACATTTGGATGCAATTTTGTTGCAAGTAGCCCGTGGATCGTATACAGTCAATTTAGAAACCAGCCACAGAGCTATGGCTTAGGATACAGGTTTAGGTCCCTGTCATCAAAGAATTTTAATTTTATGAGCCGTGAGGGGCTTATAAAAGCATTTTCTCCCTACGAGTCGAGAGGATCTCATAGGTATATTTTCTTCTTAGGATTCATGAGAATCTCAAGTATGTTTTTCCTTATGAGTCGTAAGGATCCTAGGAAGGTATCTTCTTCTTACGAGTCGAGAGGATCTCGTAAGTGCCATTCTCCTCATATATCATGGGGACACATGAGTAGGTCTTCTTCTCGTTGGTAGTTTGACTTGCCAACATGGTGTATTTATTTGCTGTATTGGATGCGACTTTGTCACGAGTATGAAGTCTTCGACGTGATTTTGTCATGAAGAAGAATTTTGAGTGCGACTATGTCGCAAGTAGGACCCTATGTTGGTAGGTTAGTTTTCCAACGTAGATGAATTTGTAAGGGAATGTTGTTGAAAAATTCAAGCTGTTGTTTTAGAATGTGTTTAGCTTAATTCGCTTGGAAAGATACGAGACAGAATTCCAGAATTATTGATATGAAAAGGTAAAGAGTGGAACAATATCGTCACCTACCGTTGACTCAAATCAAGAAACCCAAAAATCTAATCTCTATTTGGAAGATTCATTTCCGACATTGTCGAATAGAGAGTGTGAATTTTAGTTGTTTAAGCGAAAATGGGGATTTGCCCTTAGGCGAAAATAATTACTTGCCTTTTAGGAAAAAATTGAGAATTTGCTTTTTATTTTTGGCGAGAGTGGGAATTTTCCTTTTAGGAGAAAATGGAGATTTTTCCTTTTAAGCGAAGATGAAGTTTGTGCCATTTGGACGAAAAACTAGTGATTTGCCTTTTAGGCGAGAATGAGAATTTGCCCTTTGAGTGAAAATGGGAATTTTCCCTTTGGGCGGAAGTGAAGATTTTTGCCCTTTAAGCGAAGATAAAGTTTGTGCCATTTGGGCGAACAAATAGTAATTTGATTTTTAGGCGAGAATGAGAATTTGCCCTTTTGGTGAATATAGGAGATTTACCTTTTAGGCGAAAATAATGATTTTTCCTTTTAGGCGAAACTGGTGATTTTGCCCTTTGGGCGAAAGTGAAGTTTCTGGTATTTAGACGAGAACGGAGGATTTTCCCTTTGGGTGAAAATAAGGATTTTTTTCTTTTAGGCGAAGAGGAAATTTGTGCCATTTAGGCGATGATTGGAGAATAGGATTCCATCATTCAAGTTCTTGTCCACCAGTTCTTTAACCTGCTCGGATAGTGCATCCACTTCGCTATTTTTCGCTTGCGGTATATTTTCTAACTTGTATGATGCGATCTTCCGTCTTTGGTAGATGTTTGGCCCAGCGAAGCCAAGAACAGATACACCCTTGACACCCTTAATGCGTTGATGGTGTTTGCTAGATGAGCTTTGGCCCCGGCGTTACAGCAAGCTTATGTTCTAGTCTTCTGAAGAGGAAACCATTTGGTTCATCCTTTCAAGCTTAACTGCTAGGTCAAGCAATTCTTGATATGGGTTTGGTCTAGCAACAGCATACTCGGTCACTCGTTGAGACCCAAAGAGGTTGAGGAAGATTTCTCACCGGTCTTCTTTATTGTCAATCAGGAGGACCTTTTCCTTCTGACGCTTCAGTCATATCACTTTCCAATGATTTCCTTTCTTGTATCTTAATAATAGTTTTTTTTATCAGATTCCCCTATTGGAGGCCTTTGAGCTGGTTTTTTGTCGGATGCCCCTATTGTTGGCTTTTCAGGCGAATCTTCTTTCGATTCCTCTGCCCACGAAGGCAATTTTTCCAGAGTAAGGATCTTTTTGACCTTGGATGGAGATCTTTATGTCGTCTAAGTTTTCATTTGCAGGTTCCTTAGCCATTTTGGCCAATGCGTTCTCTTTGCTGTTTTCTACTCGCGGTATGCATCCTATCATATATGATGGAATTTTCCGTTTTTTTGTATTTGTTTGGCCTAGCGAAAGCCTAGAACATATACACCCTTGGTGATGCTTTCCTCGCCGTTGAGGGGATACGTTAACTTCGATATCATCCTTTGGCTGATATTTTTTCTTTTTGTTGAAGAAGCTGTTGTGTGATTCAAGTATTTGTGCGATTCCTTCGTGTTTTGAAGCGAAGGTGATCATTGCCTTTTCTCCGAACTTTGTAGACTTCGGAAGGAATGATATAAAGAGGACAAAAGCGTTCCTTCATCTTAGAAGACTCTCCAGCCATTGGCAGATGACTTATTTAGAGTGGTTGAAGATCAATCGATCAACGTTCGTGAGTGGCGTGTCCAAGTTTGAACCTAAGAAGCCAGGTTCAAGCGAAGCGCCAAAGTTCATGAGCTCGAGACGAAGAGTCATGCAATGAAGCTTAGACAAAAGCAGTCGAAATCACTAGGATCATTGTCAGTACTCTAAGACTATGGTATTATCAAGTAGTAGCCCTTGAACATTCACACTTGCATCCACAAACATTTTACATTGCATAAATATTGGGGTTTTCGATTTCAAAGTTTTCTATTTTGTAAAAACCCAAATATCAGTTTCTGTGCATACTCAGACGTCTGGATTTTAATCATCAGACGTCTGCTCGCTCTCTGCATTTTTATTTTCAAATATATTTGAAATATCATAAATATGGATTTTTGTTCCTCAGACGTCTGCATTGAACACAACAAACGTCGTCTGCATCTTGAGCATCAAATGTCTTCTCGCGCTTCGCATTTTTTATTTTCAAAAATATCTGAAATATCAGAAAAATGGATTTTTCTCCCTCAAACGTCTGCATTGAACACATCAGACGTCTGCCTTTTCTCTGGCCCTTATTGCCATTTCTACTAGAGAAGATCTAGACGTCTGATGGTCCATACACAGACGTCTGATGAAGGTTTTGGAAAATATCTTTTTGTTCTTCAGACGTCTGAACATAACTCATCAACCATCTGCTGGCTCTTTGGATATTTACTTGCATATCTTTAAAATGAGAGTCAGACGTCTAATGATATGTATACAGACATGTGTAGTTGAAATTTTTTCAAAAATATAGTCGTTTATACCCATTGGGATTTTTTACTTGATAACTTCAGACGTCTGTCAATATTTTATTCTGCTGTCCCCACCAATAACGGCTAGTTTTTACCAAATGCTATTTATATGTTTTCCTTATCATTTTTCTAGGTCATCACTTTGCAAAAACTGAAACTTGATAATCTCAAGTGATCATCTCATCTCTTGTGAGAGTAAAACTCAAATTTGATCTTTATCATCTCTCACTCACACAGAAACATCAAGAGCTTCATTTGATTATATCTATACTCTTCGAGTATTAAAGCGAGCTTTGATAGAAACTCTATTGAGAGTGATGTGCTTGTATTTCTCCTCTTCTTTCTTTGTGTGAGGGCACTTGAGTGTAAGAGTTACTTTGTAAGGAAATTGAGTGAATTGTGAGGTTTGACCCCAACTGGAAGCGGAGAGTTGGTGTTGTTCGTAGTGGTTAGTTTTGAAGGAGACGTGTTGAGAAGTATAAGTGGAATGGGCTTGTGGGTCTAAAGAAAGTGTATTAGGGACCGAGACGTTATTGGTGGCCGAACCACTATAAACCTTTGTGTTCATTTGCAATTTCTCTAACTCTTGCTTTATATTCATAAATAGAAATCACATGGTTTGTGATCTATTGCTCTGTATGCTCTTTGCTCATGCTTGTTATTTACTTTTGCTATATATCTATGTTTCACAATTTAGTTGTGCTTAGCCACTTATCTTTCGGTTTATCCTTTGTTTATGCTTTACAATTGTGTTTTCTTATTAGCAAGTGTATAAATTTTTTAATTTAGGCATATTGGTTGCATAGTCCTATTCAACCCTTTCTAGAACTATTTTCAATATACAAAAAATACCGTGATTTAAATACTTCTAACACATTCATCAAGCAGATAGAGCGAATGGGCTTTCCTTGCACAAAAGGGAAGTTCATTCAAAAGCTATGCAAGGGCTTTCTAGAGAGGATGGGTTTCCGTTGCACAAAAGGTAAGTTCATCCAAGGGCTATACAAGGTCTTGCACCATACAAGACCTTGCATAGTAGATTTTTTCGCATGACTCCTCATTGTCATCTTCCTCTCTTCAACGGTTTGTTAGATCCCATTCTTTTCGATTTATTTTATTTTTATAGTTAATTTTTTTGGAGATTTATGATTATTGGAAAAAGTAAGTGGCACCATAAATAAAAAGTACAACACCCCACACAAACGTTCAAGATACGTACCCACAAAAGCACTTTCAATGTATAGATGGCAAAGGACAAAGTTGGAGGAGACCAAAATCGTCTTGCGTGAAGATTTTCTAAAGATGCCATGTTTCAACCCCAGTGTATTATATTAAAGATAGATGGATTAAAAGTTCATGTGTTAGGAAGCATACGTATTTTAATTGACACTATCAATCAGCTTAATTTAATTGAGATTGGCTTAATTAGTTGATAGAGCATTTACATAGTCAAATCATATCATCAGGACAACCCTATTTTAGCAAGGCTAAATTGGGTCTTTTTTTAATGGGGCTTGACAGATTATCGTGCGGTGAAATCCATTATATATTAAAAGAACATCGGATCATGTTCCGCTATTTCTGAAATCGAGAGAGAGAGAGAGAGAGAGAGAGAGAGAGAGGAGTTTAAGACCGATCTTTAGGTTCGAAAAAATGTTCTTGAATATCAATAACATTCAGGAGGTTATTCAAAGTACATGGGCAATTGTGGAACAAACGAGTGATAGGATTAAGCAACGTTAGAATTGATTTAGGAAAAAAAAATCCTATTGCTTTAAAATGAGTTAAATAAACAAGCCCAAGTATCAGGTCCACCAAGTCATGCTCCAGACAAGCCCACGACGAGCTCGCTCGTGATCACGAGATTGCGAGATGGAGGAGGCCACGTGGCTGAGTCTGGCCATTAAAGTAGTAGAGATTACGTTCGTTTACTTAATTTTTTTTTTAATAATGAAAGCAATATTTTTGGCATGATTATGAAGAGGTAATGTTTATGAATGGCCCATGCATGTTAGATGAGTTTCCATGCATTTTCTATCTTTTTTTTATATAAGTTTCCAGTGCAAAAGACCACAAGAATAGCTGGAATTATTAGCAACAACAGAAAATGAGTTTACACCAGCAACAAATGTTATTTGTGTTAATAATTTTTTTTGTGCATGTGGAATAATTTTTTCTCGGATATCATAACACACCACATATATTTTAAAATAACTTTTCATGTTGATTGTTTCTCAATAAAATGGATGAGATGCCGGAGGGAACTAAAGAATGAAAGAGAATTTGTTCAACTAATATGTAAATAGTTTATATACTTTGTATATATATGCTTTAGGATAAGTACAAGTACTGCCCTTGTATATAGGATAAGTTGGAAGTATATCTAAATAAATCTTTGTGTAAATAGTTCTTATACTTTAGATATTAGATTATAGGATGGGTATAAGTCTTACCCTTGTCTAAATAAATGTTTATTTTATGTTGTTTAAAAAATGGAAAAAGGAAGAAAAGTGTTGTAAATAAAGTTTCGATTTTGATTGAATTTTGTAATGTTTTATATTCTTAGTTCTTTTCCAAATTATTTTGATTGTCTCTTTTCTAGAGAATACCATGTTTAAGATTGCGTATAAATTCTTATATGAAGGAAAATAATGTACGGCTTGCTACGGATAAAATTTGAAAGTCTAATAAAGTCTTACGTTCATATGACGACAACAAGAAGCAAGACAATTTTGGGGAGAGAGAGAAGTTTGGAGGAATCAACTTTTCCCCTACCCCTTTTCACTTGGAAGCATGAAAAAAAACAAAATCTAAATAATAATAATATAATTTTATATAAAAGTGATGTAGGCCCAAGTCAATTCAAGAGCGAAAAATTGTGTAGGGTATTTTCTGTAAAAATAGGATACTGACGGCATAAACTACACTTTCCTTCCAAAAAAAGGAATGAATCATCCTTTGTGTCCGTCTCTCTCTATTTCTCACCTGACTCAACCGGCCAACACCTCTCCAAGAAGCTATCCCCACATTTCCGGCGATCTCGTCACCGCACCACCACCATCTCTTTGGTTCCAGCCGTCGATCCCTTCTCTCCTACTCCTCCCTCCTCACTATTTCAAACTTTAAGCAACCACGATTCGACCTCTTACCAAGGTCAGTATTCAGTATGTGTCGACTATGAAGTGTGAGTTTGGCAATACACCATAAGTGATTTATATAACAGAGGTTAATTCTTGAAATGTCAGGAATCCAACAAGGTTCGACAGGAATCTACCTCTGAGTTCTAATTTTCTAATTAATTATCCGCAGTTGATTTTAGATTTTTGGGGGGCCTCGGAGAGCTAGATATGTCAGTAAAGAATGAAGGTAGAGGTGGGACTTAATAGTCATGGCTATTACATGGGGTTTGTTGTTGGAATGCAACAACTGCATATTTAACAGTTAGTATCATGTATCGTTTAAATTTTACGGTTTCTTCGATTTACGTCGTTATCAATAATTGGATATGCTTCACATCAGATCGTATGAGGAAGAAGATCATGAGGATTATACCAGCTGAGCATGCATGATAGGTCTAATCAGGGAAATCTCGAGCAGTCTAGTCCTAATGGCGGCAGCTATTAGAGCTTGCATTGTACTTTGGCGCTATTCTGAGAGTTGGTTTTCTTTACATTATGTGGTTCTATTATTCTTTGGAAGAAAATAATGTATATTGAACTTAGAGTGGATGTACTCATTAAAATCTTATTAATGAAATTTCAGGACTAATTATCCCACCTTGAAAAATATATAAATATTTACACAACTCAAATAACTATTTCCCAAAAAAATTCTGACAGGGTGACCTAAACTTCAATATAGTGTCAAATATTATTAAAAAGAAGCAGGAAAAATAATAACGACATAATGATAAATTGATCATTACCTAAAATTTGAAGTTCCTCGAAAAATCTTGCTAGCACAACATCAGAGCCATCCAAATCGATTGCTCCCATTTATGATGGTCATCGTCTGGGAAAGAAGGGAACATATGGATGCATTTGCTTTCGATATCGTACACCGCGAGATGCTTTATCAAACTGCTGAAAAACCAATGAGTGACATATATAGTATTTATTCTGCATGTTGAAGAAACATCGCTCCCGCCAAAAATAGAATAGGGATACGTGTGATTCAAGAACAACTTGAGGTCTCCAATTCCTCGAAGCTTCTCCCAACATAAACTCATATCCCCACTCATGCTTAGCTTATAAATATCAAATGATCCATATAGCCTTCATCATAGTATCGCCCTGCCAAAGAAAATACGAAATTTAGTACATTCAATACCTCAGCTAGCATTTACTTTAAATGGGTGGTTTCTAAAAGGATAAAAAATCTCAAATTGATATAAACCGAGTTAGTTGTAACAAGATATTGGCCTAATTCGCTTCTTATCAATGTGCAGGTTTCTCTCATATGATATTGGCCTAATTTACATTGTCAGCACATATAAAGCAAATGCAACCTGAGAGGGCCAGATACACATCATGACAATATCTAGCATGGCAAAGGGACGAATATCTATTCACATTATTAAGTAAACCGAGAAAAGAAATTAGTGCAATACTGCCACATTCATCATTTGATAACGAGCAAAAATCTTTCAGTATTTAAGATATACTCGCATTTATAAGTTGTTGATAATGATTATCACAAAACGAGACGTATCTTTAGGGAAAAGAACACAAGAAATATTCTGCTTTTAGTAAAAATTATACATTGAACATGAAAGGTTAGAGGAGATAGAATTTAGACGAATGTTTGCTGCTAAACTCTTAGTGTCTTTAATACATCAACGTATCTGTTGTGTGCTCTATCTCAACCGAAGCTAGCTATACAAATTTCATGAAAATATAAGAAGCATATCCTGATGATCATTCTGAATTGGTTCGGGAAAAAATTAGAAATGGAAGCAGTAATCCTGATGAAGTCCAAAAGGTTATGATCTTGATGAAATTGATTGAATACAAATCTCAGAAATATTTAGCAGTCGACATATGAAAAACAGATTCTCGAGTCGAGTACATTTTATTCCAGCTACTGGACGTATTCAACAGCATTAAACGAGCCTAGCAATCACTCGAGCAATCACTCAAGCAGAGGACATATGAAAAACAGATTCTTAGAGATTTACATTATCACATGTCTCTGGATATTCTGTAATGTCAAGTTACATGAATAGAAAGTAAAAGGATCATAATAAAATCTACGATTCAAGACCAAAGTTTTCCAAATCCAAACTAAACATCAGTGGTCCCCTATGAAGTACAATATTCCGAGTCACTATTAAGTGACACCGATGAGAGAGCCACAACACTCAAACAACCAAGCATACTCTTACGTCATATGGTGCATATCGACACAACTAACAACGTATTACAGCCCACTAGTAACAGTCCTTGATAATTCTCAACACCAAAACAAAGAAGATTTCAACAGATATTCGAACTCAGCCTATGTATAATCGGTGGCTCACACATAATTGGGACTTACCGAGCGCTGGTTCGCTAACGACGTTCCTATCTTCTTTTTTTTTGGAATGTTCATCAGGAAGACCGGACTCTCTCGAGATCGAGCCTAACCAGGAGGACGTGGACCAGTTCACCGAGCAGCACGACTTCTAACTTTCTCTTGTACTTACTTTTCATTTCTGATGGAGGATGGAATCTCCTTTAGACGTTGCTTCCCGTTAATCTGCGGATGGCTGTGATGTGTGGCTGAGATTGGATCTGGAGGCTGTCGCTCCTGAAATGTGTGGATCTCAATGGGTTGAGGTTGTGGTTGCCGAGTTACCTGCAAGGAAGTCCCGAGGTGGTTGTACCACCGAGGACTCTCCAACGATCAAGTTAGTCTATAGATCCGAGCAGAGTAACGGCTTGGTGGAGTAGAATTGGCTTACCTTGACCGTCTGAAATAGGGGTTTAAGTAGCGGTGGCAGCAGGTGCGGCAGGCGCGAGAGTCACACCGGCCGTTACGCTCCCGACGTCACGCCCGCGTGATGAGCGGGACCTCCCATTAATGGCGAGACATGCTCGTTAATAGGGGATCGTGGTGGCGTGGAACATGGGATGTGGCCGGCGGAGATCTCGCGCATGGCGAGATTCGCGGGATGGCGGTTACGCCTGCAAGCGGTGTTGTTGGTCGGTCGATGAGACCGAGGAAGATGACCTCGGCGGGAGAGCTCGCAGACGAGCGGGAGAGCCGAGGTATCTAGTTTCTGCGGTAGCTCAGGAACGAACTGTGAGGTCGAGGAGGCCAATTGTGCTGGGGCTGGGAGGCGGGCCAACCTCGTCGGTAGGACAGGCATAGGAGCAGTCTGGTCGGCCCATGTAGGTCCTTTCTTGCGTGTTCTGGGACACGTCATCTGCCACGTGTCATGATCTGGAAGGTCATCGATATCGAGCATCATCAATTTCATATGCCACTGTTTAGGCATTACTTTATATCATTGTACTTTTCTTTTCAAAACAATGTATTGTAAAGATGAATTTTAATAAAAGTTGTTTATATTATATCTTTTGTCATTTCTTGTGCATATTGCTTATTTACGCTTAACGTATTTATTTCTGAGTAAATACGTCGCGTGCCCACCACGTCTCCTTCCCCGTACACTAGGAAGCGGGACGTGACATTCAAGTTTTTGTTGGAGAAACGGGAGGCACTACTGCGTCAGTGTCGAGAAAACGAAGAACCAAGTATTTTTCTGGGAATTTTCAACTAAGCGGAATGAGAGAAAAGTGTGAAATAGGGGGTATATATAGGATTTTGATACCCTACACCCGAGCCGACCGAGCCAGAATTTAGCCGACCACCGCCAAAATCAGCGCCCGGCTGTCCCCTGCGTCGTCCTCATCCGTCCGATCACGAGATCGGACGGTTCCTGCTCACGCACTTAGGTGCAAGCCGCCCACGTGACACCACGCGCTTGTGTGGACCCTACTCTTCAGCACCCGCTGACGAGTGGGAAGCAGATCGGATCGGATCGAATCTGACTCGATTCGAATCCTATTTTATTTTTATTTTATTTTTCCAAAACTTTTTTTAATTAGAAAAAAATAGTTAAAAATATTGGGAAAAAGAGGAAAATTTTTAGGAAAAATCTGTTTTAATGTTTGCATCATCTCGGAAAAATTTGGATTAAAAACAATTATATTTCTCCTAATATTAAAATATTCCCCTAGGTCTTTTCTTTTACTAAAATTTCAAAATAAATGTTTAAAAATTACTAAAAATCATATTAATTAATTTTAAATATAAAACAATTATTTTAAAGCATTCTCTACTAAATGAAGCCTTAAGAAAAATATTTTGATATAAGAAAAATTATTTTAAAAAACTTTTATTTATATATAGGAAAACCATAGGCGTTAAAATAAACGACACGGCAAAAATAACAGTCATCCGGCCATCAAATTATTAATAAAATTGGGTTACAGTTATATATGATCTGGCGATAAAACAAACTCTCAAAACCTTAGGTCATGAACTCATCTTGAAGACCAAGTGTAAGAGCAGGGATGGACATCTAAATCTCTTACACATCGAGTCTCAAGTCGAATCATGATTCATCGGCCATGCCGCTCGCCCTGCTCTCAATACCCGAGCGTAGGAATGGACGTCCAAATCACCCGGTCGTTTATTACCAGACTGAGCGGAGGGTCGATCGTCTCGTCTAGACCGGGACCAATCACAGAATCACAACACAAGGACAAGAATCGATATCTACATCCTCTGTGTTGTGACCGCCAAGTTTGATACGGTCGAAGGCCGGGATCGGTTCTATTACTATGTTACGAGAATAGGGATGGATGTCTAAACCTCTCGTAGGTATGATAACAGCCCCGATCCGACCCTCGTCCATATCCCAATCGATGCTATATGGGTGCTGAAGCGCTGAAGGAATGTCGAGGGACGTTCCTTCATCTTAGTGCTTTATTTTCTGTAGATCTAAAGAAACGTGAAGGCATATCTAATCAAGGAGGGCTGATCATCTCAAGTCTCGATAGGACCTCAATGGAGATGCGTTGGTCACTGAAGATTTAGGTTGCATTAATTAAGGTAGGATGGCTGAGAAGCCTAGTATTAGGAAAATTGATAATTGGTTGATTGATTGAGAGATCTCACTTCTTCGTCTTCAATTCTGGCTTTTATAAGATTACGGTTTGTTGAGAAATAGTTCAAAACTCTAGATTTTTCTTGATTTGAGTATCAATTACTCTCTTGTTTGGTGTTTAAGTTTCGCAACTACCAACTTCTGATGAAATGTAAATCTCACAAAAAAAAATTATTCTGATCCTTCATATCTTCCTTAATTATATCGATCTGGTTAATTAGATAACTCGGCCCCAAATGATTTGGGCCGAACTAACCTTTCCCTATCTTGTCTCATGCGGTCTGCTTAACCGAATGCCATTTTTTTTTATGTAAACAGCAAAAAAAAATCCTACATATGTTAGAGACTCGAGAAAGGAGATTCTTTCAAACACCACTCCTTAAACAAAATCTAAAATGTAACAAAAAGCAATGATAATGATCAAGCACCAACTTGATCAGCAATCAACTTTAAAATGTCACATACCAATAGTGCAGCTCACCAAATCTACTGCCATTTCTGACAACAGAAGGATACAAACAGTATTACAGCAAATTAATTACCATATCAAACAAGTTTCTTAATTAATTGTCCCGGTCCACATCTTCTTGATCCTCATAATCGCCGCCATCATCAGCCGTCGCATCCTGATACTGCTGATACTCGGAAACCAAATCATTCATGTTACTCTCCGCCTCGGTGAACTCCATCTCGTCCATTCCTTCACCTGTATACCAATGCAAAAACGCCTTTCTCCTGAACATAGCGGTGAACTGTTCGCCGACTCTCCTGAACATTTCTTGGATAGACGTAGAATTCCCAACAAATGTGGAAGCCATCGACAACCCCTTAGGTGGTATGTCACAAACGCTAGACTTAACATTATTAGGGATCCATTCGACGAAATAGGATGAGTTTTTGTTTTGCACGTGCATCATTTGTTCATCGACCTCTTTTGTGCTCATTTTGCCTCGAAACATAGCGGAGGCCGTTAGGTATCGGCCATGCCGTGGGTCGGCGGCGCACATCATGTTCTTAGCATCCCACATTTGCTGGCTGAGTTCCGGTACGGTTAAGGATCGGTATTGTTGGGACCCACGAGAGGTTAAAGGGGCGAATCCGACCATGAAGAAGTGGAGTCGTGGGAATGGGATTAGATTGACTGCCAGCTTCCGGAGGTCGGAGTTGAGTTGCCCGGGGAAGCGGAGGCAGCATGTGACCCCGCTCATTGTCGCAGATATTAAATGGTTTAGGTCTCCAACTGTTACAAAATTTCTTCAGTTTAGTTATATATGTCGGAAAACTGTACGTGTAACGATTTTTTATGACAAAACGGAATATGGAGTGACAGCTGTATCAATTTTCTACATTTGTGGTATAAAAAAAAAGTAATAATAAAAAGGAACATGGACATCCAGAACTAACTATGGTAACGATCATCCGAAGAAGTGATGTATAGTTGACTTTTAGACTGTCTATCTGTATTCGTATTCGGTTCCGGTCTTATTTTATATAAGTTCTATATATAGTGAAAAGAATTACTTACAGCTAGGTGTGGAGAGCTTGAGAGTTCTGAAACAAATGTCATAGAGAGCTTCGTTGTCGAGAACCATGCACTCATCTGCATTCTCGACGAGCTGATGAACGGAGAGTGTGGCATTGTAGGGCTCTACGACCGTGTCGGAGACTTTAGGAGATGGGAAAACCGAGAAAGTGAGCATCATGCGATCGGGGTATTCTTCTCGGATCTTGGAGATGAGAAGAGTTCCCATGCCTGATCCAGTTCCACCACCAAGGGAATGGCACACTTGAAATCCTATTAAAACAATTGATCATAACATAACATTCAAATTCAATAATTAGACAAGTTTATTATGAAATTCTAATATTATTGTCTTCTTATTTCGTTGTTTGTTTGTATGGAATCGTGTCAACTGCTGGAAACCTTGGAACGCAATTTTTTGATTCAATGCTTGATTCCATGTTTTTTTTTGTTCAATGCTTAAACTTTTCACCAAAACGGGACATATGCAGTATTTTTGAGATAATAGGTGGAATAAATTAGCCACCCCTCATAAATGGGTCACCTCAGACTCGATCCGGATCTCCCCAACGGGCATATGCAGTATTTGGTTAGAACTAATGAAGAAATTCCAATTGATTCCATCAGAAAGAAAAACTGAATACCTTGCAGGCAGTCACAATTTTCTGCCTCCTTGCGAACAATATCAAGAACCGAATCGATAAGCTCGGCACCCTCTGTATAGTGACCTTTAGCCCAGTTGTTACCAGCACCAGACTGACCGAAAATAAAGTTATCAGGGCGGAATATCTGCCCATAAGGCCCTGTTCTAACACTATCCATCGTACCCGGCTCAAGATCCATAAGAACCGCACGCGGCACAAACCTGCCACAACTGGCTTCATTGTAGTACACATTCACTCTCTCCAATTGTAAATTCGAGTTACCAACGTATCGACCCGTAGGATCGATTCCATGCTCATCGCAAACCACTTCCCAAAACTTGGAACCGATTTGGTTCCCGCATTGGCCAGCTTGAATGTGAAGGATTTCTCTCATTATCTTCCCTGATTTATTTTTTTTGGTTTTCTTTTATGTATGTTGTTGCCAATGGGCGCTTTGATATGTGTTTATATATAGAAATTGGATGAGATGAAGGTGACCCCCACAAATTAATTATTGGGAGTATATGTGTGATTTTCTCTCGTTTGGTTAGGAAAAATGCCTTTGCCTGCATTATTGTCATTTTCATACAAGAAAGTTTTGGGTGTTGAGTTGTTATGTATAGGAATGACTTGTAATTTTGTTAATATGCCGGCCTAATTTGAGTCGGGTAGAGTTAGGATTTTGTGTAGGTGACATTAGATTATTTGCATGAACATGAGTGTGACTTATGCCGGCCAGCACGATAACAAGTATGCTTTGCTGTTATCGCCTTGAATTATGTCGGCTAACCTTCACAGAGATTGATTGTCAGCGTTATGTGTTGTCGGTATGTGATGCAGGAGCTTGCCGGCTCTGATGAGAATGATGTTAGTTGAAGTTGAAGATTTTGTTCTGTGTAGATTAGTGCAGAAACTATTGGTAGATTAGGTCAAATCGAGTTTTAGGCCTCAGCAACCTTCAGTTTTAGGACAGTCAACTGTTTTTTATCGGGAACTCTCTTAAGACAATTTGTTGCATGTTAGCCGGTAGCGAGGTTGCGCAATTTATTTATTTTTTCTTTCGCTGAATTGAATCCAAAAAATCTCTGTTCGCCTCGACCTGAAGTCAATTTCGGCTTAATCTCTCATGCTTAAGATAGCTCTCATGCTCAAGATAGCTTTGTTACTAAATATCTCGGGTTTTGGCGGGATTTTGGAGGCATCCAGACAATCATGACTCGGGTCTTTGACCATAGTAGGTCGTGCACTTATATCAGTGTCGACCGACTAATTTTGCCTTCGATTTATAAATGATATTATCACTACTAATCGGTAGTTGGATCTAAAACGACCATAAAGTTTATATTTAACCCTTCGAATGGTTTAATTTGTTTACGATGCTTAAAGACTTCCCTTTTTGCAGGTTTCTTTCTTTCTCTGGTCTGGACCGTCTTCAACAAGGAAAATGGAAGTTTCATATATAGCAGCACACTTTCACAATTATATTTCTAGTGAGTATGCAAAGTAACCAAAAATACAATTACATATATGTTCGAAGATAATTTTGATTACTGTAGATTTTCGACCGTACATGCTTATTATTCATATCCGTGTCAAGAAAACAAATATACAGAAAAGAGAACACTTGCATTAACTTTGTATCTGTTCCTGATGCATCCCCTGCTTGTAGACAAATAAATTATTTGTACCAGATAGAATTAGAAAATGCTATATTGCCAACTATCTCCAGCTTTGATAATGAGCTGGGGACTGTCTTCTACTGTAAATCATATAATGAGTCCATTAACAAGCGGGCTCTATGCTCATATCATGTTTGGTTGTTCTCTTGGCTCTGTCATCAATTAGTTCTCTTCAATGATATATAGGTCACTGTTTGGACCAAAGTTTGGGATTGATTAATTCTTGAGTTATAACATTAGTTGGGCACCTTAAAGGTCCCTTAATGGAAGTTGCTATGATGTTATCAGCTTCATCTTTTATGTTGAAAGGACTGCAGTAGATAAAATGTAGCTGTCTAAATTTTGGTAAAGTAATTTCCACATAAAAAGATCTCCTCGTTCATAAAGGGCTCACTTTTTCTTTCCATTTTGCAATCTTATATCTTATTATGATGCTAACAGCTGAAAACGCCGACGGTATGAGCTTGTGGATTGACGGCGAAGTAGTGTACTTGTATTTGACCCGTTGCCTGTTTACATAATAGGTCGGGTTTGTGGAGACCGACAGGGTTTGTAAACTATGATATCACATAATTGGTTAGGATCAAAATTGTCTTTAAGAGAAATTATAAACCCGTTAGTATTGGTTTGTGTGCATCATGAAATATTGAAATTGCAACAAAATAATTGCATTTTAATTGGATAGAGACTTTTATGAAATTTTATTACCTATAAGCATCTATATATAAATAATAATAAAAGATATAATAAGGTATATTTCTCTAAAGAAGGTAATGAATGATTGCAAATCTACACATCTTGAAGAGCTTTTATATATATATATATATATATATATATATATATATATATAAGAATAATGGAGGAAAGAGGCCTTAAAAAGGCTTTTTACGTTAGACGGCGGCAAAAAGTACGCCCTCCACCATTTTATTCGACGATCGGCACCTTCCAACTTGATATACATCCTCTAATCTGTTAATACACCAAATTTCATATGACTACAACACCATTTCACCGTTGATTTAGTGGGTGCAAAATTAACGGTTTACTGACAATATATATGAGGTTAATGGAGGAAGAGACCATAGGAGGGAATTTCGTCCTATGGCGCTGGAAAAATACACCCTCTCATTTTTTCCGACGATCGACACCCGTCATCTTCATCATTATCATTTAAGATGTAGTTACACCAAATTTCATGTGATTCTACAACTTTTTCACCGTTGATTTAGTGGGTTCAAAATTAACGGTTTACCGACAATAGAACATTTTACATTGCTAAATCAACGGTGAAAAATTGGTGGAATCACATGAAATTTGGTGTACCCACATCTTAGATGATAACGATGAAGATGGTGGATACCGATCGTCGGAAAAAATGAGAGAGAGTGTATTTTTTCGACGTCATAGAAGGAAACCCCATCCTACGGCATCTTTCCTCCATTATTATTATTATTATTATTATTATTATTATTATTATTATTATTATTATATATATATAATGCAAATACATATGGTTAGAGGTCCACTCTTTTCCTTTTTTCTAGAAAAGGAGAAAAATTCTCACCTCTCAAGGCCTACACAGCATCTCTCTCACCTCTCACCTCTTAAGCCCTCCACATCATCAATCCCTTTTTTCTAAATAAATAAAACTCTAGAACCCTCCACATGTCTCTCCTTTTTTTTTCCTTCACATTTTTTTTAAACTAACACGTGCAACGCCTGTGCATAAATTCCGGTGGGTGTGTATGTATATAATCTTTTACTTTTCTTTAGAGGGTGCCACGTGGGATCAAAAGAGATGTATTGTATTATAGATTTGAAAGAGACTCCTTATGTTATTTAAACTTTAGAAAGAGACTCATACCAAATTACAAACCTCCATGTGAGATTTGCCTTATAATAGCAGGCATCAACAACTACCCTTCTATATTTGCAACTAATTCAAATCTTCTAACCAGGGGTGAAAAATCGGGACGTGTTGGAGAGGCTTTTGCCTATATCCAAAACCTATCCGAACCTAACGGATTTTCAATGTGTTAAACCCAAATCTGCAACTTCGGATGGGCTTGGATGGATTTTGGGTTTATGCGGACGGATCGATTTTGCAAGCTTTTGGGCTTTTGCCCATTATAATTAAAATAACATTATAATATTTAATTGGGTTCTACAGTCATATATGTACAAAATTTATAGTTTGACAAAGGTGTATAAATCATGTGCGATAAAGTTACAGATTACACTTAAAAATTGTACTAACTAGATATCATATAATAAATCACAATATATGCATGCTTTATAATATTTAAAATAAAATGTCTATGTAATATTATTACTGAATTAATAAGGTTATAACAATCTATCCAAATTAAGCATGCACGTGATGCCCTAGTTTTTGATGTAGTGACGAAGGTCGACCAAGTTGTAGCTCTCTACAAATTCTCAAATTGAATTAATAGATTGATTATGGCTTGTGAAGAGCTCTTCCAGCTAACAAAGCAGCCTCGATGACAACAGTCATCACATCAGCAACCTCTCGCACCATGCAATTGTTGCCTTTGAAAGTTTGGTCATTAGAATCCCTGAATTCAGCAATGCAGTTGAGGAAGTTGGAGTTGCATTCTGTGCTCAAGTAATCATCTGCATATCAAACCCACACAGTATTAATCTTATGGCCTACCAACCTCTATAGATTAATCAATGAATCGAACAACCCTTGATTGATTTGAAGACACATGTCTATTTCTTTTTTATATTTTTTTCGACGATCGGCATTCATCATCTCCATCTTTATCATCTAAGATGTGGATACACCAAATTTCATGTGATTACACCATTTTTTCATCGTTGATTTAGTTGGTGCAAAATTAATGGTTTACCGACAATAGAACATTTTACATTGCTAATTCAACGGTGAAAAGGTAATGGAATCACATGAAATTTGGTGTATGCAAATCTTAAATGATAACGATGATGATGATGGATCCCGATCGTCGGAAAAAATGGTTGGGTTGTATTTTTTCGACGCCATAGGAGAAAATCCCCTCCTATGCCCTCTTTTCTCCATTATTCTCATATATATATATATATATATATATATATATATATATATATATATAACGCAAAATTAATTAATTAAGTAGGGAAATAAAAACATTACTATGCTTGGCCTGGATGCAGTTATCATGGACCATGCAGCATGCATCTAAGCCATCACATGGCTTCTCCCCTGGGCATCCACTGTACATTATCCCACAATACTTGCCATACCTCAATAATGGAGGCACTGCATCCACATCATATTATCATTACAGTACATCAATTAATTAACCATTGTCAAACATAATTAATGCAACCATTGGGGCAAAAAATCATATTTTAACAACTCCTAAGAATATGGTTTAATTTCCTATATCATATAATCATTTCCCCCTTCTTCTGTCAATCTTGAAGGACTACAATAAATATCAAAGTTCCTCACTGTACTAAAACTCCAAAGTTGTGCTGATTAACGATCATAATATATTTTCCGCCTAATAATTTAGGACTTCCCAAGAGGTCACTCGTTTTAGTATTACTCTCGTCCAAACATCCTTAATTATGATGGGATCTGATGATGCTATAGTGCTGATATGTTAAACACTCATCTCAAGGCTCTTTTTTGACGGGCGAAAACCTACTAATCCGTTCCTTTTCTTTGATACGTGTCTTTTGAGCCTGAATTTCTTCGATACCATCATACAGATCTGGCCCTTACACCAAAACACTAAAGATGTGAGACGAAGGTTAAATAAACATTTTCTATTTAGATGGGATTTAATTAAATTAATTAGATGATGTTTATTATTAACCATAATGATCATGAACACATATATACCTGCACAATGAGCAGACTCACACTTTCTGCTGCATTCTTGTTTGTTCTGGCACAAACAAAAATCACAACCCTCAATCCCTATGAACCAACACACAAAAACTAAAACTAAAACATAAATCAAATATATACTTCAAGAAAACGATGAAAAATTGAAGAAGAAGAAGAAGAAACAGACCGAGGCGATGCCGCCGGAGTTAACAGACTGAATCCCAATGTTAAGAGCACCAACATGAACCATCACGGATGATGAAATGATGAAGAGGAGGAAGAAGAAAATAATGGCCAAGTTCAAAAACTCTTGTTTAAGGCTCATTTTGTTTACTGCTTCTTGTTGTTGTTGTTGACACTCACAAAAGATGTGAAGGGCACTGATTTTAGTGTCATTGAGATGAAGATGTATCTGAATGAGGATGAGCTGGGGTTGGGTTTGGATTTATTGTGCTCGTGAAGTGTTTTTGTATTTGCTTGCTCATTGGTCTCACTCACCAAAATATCTTTGCTTTATTATATCGTTCCTCTCTTTTGAGGGGCATTGGGGGGGCCATCTCTTCTAATTTTTCTGAGTTTTTAGGTGCATGACCCTTTCCAACTTATCCCAAGTTTTAGCCATCGCTTGTGAACCAAACTTGTCAGCGGCTTGAAGTTTTAGTTAACTTGGGCTTTTCAATGCTCAAGATGTGGCTTGAGGATTGAAAAGATGATGAGTGATGCAATTTGAATTCTGATAGCAATCGGAGAGTATGTAGAGTGTTTTTCATCACCCTATTGAGATAGAAATGCGTATCGCTTTTCAGGCATATTACAGATTTCCTCTCTCTTGAGATAGGCTTAGGTTTAATGACTGTGGGGATCCGAATCTCCGCCAGCCGCGGACTAAACTGCCGTTAATTACCCTTTGCTTTTGGAGCGAGAGAACCTCCGATTAACAAGTCAAACAAACCATGCGAACTCAATATGCAATATATGTGTGTTGTGTTTGGGAACAAGTTTGAGGGTGCTTCGGGTATATCGGGGGCCTCGCAGAGTTTTTACGGAAGTCCCGCTATCCGGATAGCGAACTAGGGGTCAAGAGGGCTAGCAGCCCTCTTGCAGAGTGTGGGTGTAAATCTCCGGTTCCGAATAAAAATTTTCCGTATATTTTTTCCCAATTTTCCCTTGAATTTTTTTATTGTATATATATATATATATATATATATATCTTATATATGTTTTTTTTGTTTTAATTATTATCTAATTCTAAGCCCAATCCTAATTCTACCCAGCCCAAACCCATGCCCGACCCAACCCTGACCCGACCCGCTTTCCTCCTTCTTCCTCACTCCCACTCGTTTTCCCGCCACTCCTCTCGCAATGTTCCCCGCTTCTCGCGCTCGTCTCGACGCCCGCTTCTCGCGTCCATCACCCCACGCCTCCGCGCTCCTCGCGCCCGCGCCGCGAGACTCGCACCCACGCTCCTCTCAACGGCTCTTCCCCATTGACTCCTCCCTTCTCGCGCAGCTATCTCAAGATCCGTCCACGACCTTGCTTCCTCCAACGGCTCTCCCTCCCCACGACGACCGAGCTCTCCCTTCTTTTTCCCCTCGCTTTTCTTCTTCCTCGTTTTCATTTTCTCACCAAACTCCTCTGCTCACTCTCCTCTTCCCTCCTCCAACACCGAGCTAACAGCACCCACGCACCCCAACCTAAACTTCCCAGCTCCGACCATCGCCGCGGCCACCACCAGCACCGCCGCCGCCGACACCCAATCAACCCCGACTCCACCATCGACTTCCTCCCTCTCTGCTTCGCTCTCTCTCTCGTTCTCCTCCACAACCTCCCAGCAACTCCACCTCACTGCCGCTGTCTTCGCCTCCTCTTCTGCACCTTGCGTCGCTGGCCTGAGCCCAACGCCGACGTGTTTCCCCTGCATCTCGCCGACGAACCGATCACCTCACCGCCGGCAACCTCCCCCTCCATCGCCCCATCGACTCCACGATCTCCAAGCACCCAACTCCGAGCCACGGCACCCGAACCCAACACCATCATCCCTGCACCCTTACCTGAGCCCAACCCCCGTCGCCTCCGCGCCTTGCTGACCATCTCCGAGCTCCCCCGTGACCTGCTCACCCTCCCCAATCCACCAACTCCAAGCTAGTACTGCCAAGCTCGCTGCCGTCGCCGCCATACGAACTGCCCGAGCTCACTGCCATAGCCGTCGTGTCGTGTTCGTATGATCGTCGTCGTGGTACCGTCGTAACAGGCAAGTGAACCTCCTTCACTTTTTCAATTCATGCTACGTACTTATGTAGTTAGTAAATGTAGTTTAACGGTTTAAATGGGTATAATGTATGATGTGTGTATGTACAAGTAGAAAGCATCCCCGTACACGTATCGAGTGCTCGATGCGTTTACCCTATAAAAAATCCCCAAGTTTCATTATTAGAAGTTCCGATTGATGTTAACGAGTGACGTATAAGAAATCGGCATCAAATTGTTAAGGCATCAAATGTAAAATGAAATCCATATTGGTTACGTCAAATCTGAAAATCACCATACCCATCACGTTGTAAAATTAGTAATTAATCAAATATAAACTTAATCCTGGTGTTCTAGGACTCGTATCGAACCTAACTAGATAACCTATAACCCCATGTAATTAGTTTTGAAATAATGCAATTTCATGACCCTGAAAAGTGAGGAGGAACGAAATTCTGGACTGCAATCCGGAGTGGCATTCTACGGGGGAACCTGAGTTTTAAGCACCCGTACCTACCTGTATAAAACTGGAAATGCGCGGAGCCCCACATGGTCGCGTAGAAAACTTAATTAGCTAACCTCTGAAATTGGTCCCGTGCATTATTACGATCGTTTGATATTTAAATTGTATTTTGGAATGTCAGTGTGTTCTGCAGCTTCTGCAGAAATGTTCATTACATTGTCACATTAATCTGAACATAACTTCTGACGTAGAGGTGCGATTGATAATCCGTTTGGTGCGTTGGAAACTTAACTGGCAGAAATAGATTTTATTCACTAGGAAAATATCTGAATCTGAACATAATCACTGGTAAAATGCGCACGAAGTTGGGCTTCCAATTCTGAAACTGGAATTCCAGAAATCGATCGGTGCCTTCAAATGTTGATAACTCTCTAACCTGAACCCCGTTTGACCTGAAATAGATTTTACTGTTTAGATAATCCAGTGTGCTTCATACGCCCTTTATATTGTTTTGGTCAATTCTATGTGTATGATTTATCGTAAATTTTACCAATTACATGGCATTGGTCGTTCAAGAATAATGAATACCTGTTCAGTGCATTTCTACATATTTTCATGCTTGAGTTATACCTGCTGCATAGTGATCATCTGCATTGTCGATATATTAATATTAGGGATTGGGTTGTGGCAAATACAACAGTGATATTGATAAGTGAAAAAGTGATTGAAAGCGACAGTGATACGTATTTGTCCACAACCTATCCAATACATGAATGCATACCATAACCTGGGGAATGGAGAAATCAAGGTGGAATTGAACTCGTATTTTGCGAGGTACAATAATTTAGAGGATAATCATTCTCTATCAGTGACACACACACACACACACACACACACTTTAGATCGCGGGCCTAGCGGCACGGCTGACAGGGTTATGTCCCGGGCACAGTGGACCGTGGTCTCGGGCATGCACGAGCATCTTGTTAAACACGAGCATCCTCTCCACCTTTTGATTTCATGGATTTAGTGACCGTTAAGTAGTGACATATGCATTGCCTAGTTCACTGACATGATACTCACATTGCACTATTCATATTCGGTTGATGTTATTATACACATGATCTGCAATTCATTGTACTCCTCATGCTTAATAATACCGCATGCCCATATTATATATTTATTGCTATATGTGTCGCTCTGACGACCGGAGTGTGCATGCTCAGAAGACGAAGTGGATACAGCTCAGGAGCAGGATCTATCTTTCGAGATTGCGGAGATCTAGACTGTATCACCAGCGCTACTTTCTTTGATTTCAGCATTTGTTTTATTGGTTAGTTGTTTATTCTGTGAAATAAATGTATCTCGAACTCTTTTAAATTGCAATGTAATAAAGTTGTGAACTATGATTTTTCCTTTACTTAAGCATTGTTTATTGACTACCATGTAATACTAGAAGCCGAAGTATGACTACGGCAGAATTATTCCCTGATCGTAGGAGCATGGCTGGCCTAATCATCTCTCGTATCCCGTATTTTGGGAAGCGGGGCGTGACAGTGGGGCAACATCCCGTTAGAATTTTTTTCTAACGGGAAAGGTGATGAGTGTATATATGTCAAGTGCGCACGTGGTAAATATGCACGTGATAAGGTGCGCACATGATATGTGCGTACTTGCCGAGACGCGAGCCTAACAAGGTGTGCACTTGGTAAGGCGCGAGAGAGTGAAGAAGGCCAAAAGATCCAGCAAGGTATGCACTTAGTGAAGTGCGCACCTAACGAGATACACACATGGGCCGGTGCGTATTTGGCTAGATGTGCACCCAACGGGATGTGTACCTAACCAAATGGGCAACTAGCACGGTGTAAGTAGGATCAAAATCCAATGAAGTAACAGTATAAAAACATCAAGATTTTGACTTTTGAAAATCAAAAGAGGTTTTTTCCCCCTTTTTGAGACCTTCTAAGGTGCGCACTTTGAAAAAGAAAGAAGGAAGGAGAAGAAGACTTACGCAATAAATAGTGGCTCAAAACTTAAGAATTTTTTTTTGGGGGCGATCAAAATTAAGATTCAGATTTTTTTCTCAAATCATCATAAGAAGCCTTTTATGGCCTTACATCTTTTACATTTAACCCCATAGTTTGTATAAAAATTAGCTAAATAAAAATTACATTTAGTTTTTCTTTCTTTCTCTTTTCTTTTCTTTGGCTCGCCCCCTCTTCGTGTTTGGGCTTGACTTGGGCTCATCTTTGGGCTTGGGCCCACTTGGCTTTTGATTTTAATTTTGGCTATGACTTTGAGTTTGATTTTGATTTTTGAGTTTAGCAACATGGTGTAAATTTTGACCCTAACAGAGTATAAAATGGAAGCAATCCGATCCAACTTTATGTCTAGGATTTAACAGGAGTGCGGCATAATGGGGTAGCTAGGTATGTCATCGTAGCCCTATTAACTGCGGTATTAAAGTGGAAACAAGAGGGTGGGTCCTACCAAAACAAATTAAACGGGTTCAATCCTTCTGTTTTACCCCCGTTGGGTCTGCGGTAGCGTCGCAACTAATTATCAGCAGCATGCCGTAGACCCATTAACCTCTTATTTTTTGTTCTTGTAAAATTTTGTCAAGGACACACATTTCTTAATCAAAGTTCTCGTACGTGTATAGTTAGTCAACATGAAATATACTGAACTACGTACAGTCATCTTATTACTCAGATTAGAGACGCATTGGATTCATACTCTTCATAACCAAGAGCGGATTCGGGAAGACCCTCGTACGAAAGACCCAGTGTAACTTGGAAAGTTTAAGCGAGCAAGTATAATTTCATACCCATCTCCATATATTTTAAAGAACCAGAACACAACAATAATAACGCTATAATATGCATGAAAGTTGAGATCTAGAAACGAAACATAAATTAAAGGAGGAGGGTAACACGTATCCATGATTTTGACTGAGTATTGTAATCAATTGTTTTAGATAATGGATGGCTAGTTATAATCAACTAACAGATGGGCTTGATTTAGGTTTTAATATTCTTTGTTTATGCTTAATGTCACATGCTTTCAAACTAAAGTGGAAAACTATTAATATGAAAGATGTCATCATCAAAGTTTTATCTAAAAAGCATAATAAGGTTCAATATGGGTGGTGAGTGCCAACTGGGCTGAGCTCGGTTGGTGTCAATTTTCTCTCCAATATGAGAGATCACAAGCTCGATCTCTCAAAGAAATAGATTTCCCAAAAATGAAAATATGGGTATAATATATAATATGGTGCCCTTTATAGGTATTGGAATGATTTATGGGCTTGAAGCCCAGTCATAAACTTTCCTATGGTCGCATTTCATTTGCTTCAACCACAAGCCCAAGAGATGTTTTAGGCTTGGAGGTCATACAAAACAAACTTTAGCCCGTTTAAAATGTTGGTTACCAAGGCCTGTGACAGATTCCTCAGATGCCAATAAACTAGTTGCATCCTTGATTTATTTTGTTTTGATTTTTTGTTTTCGATATCTCCTGCTCCTCCTTGTAGGGGGTTGATTTTGAAGTTTAATTTGCTTTAAAATAAAATTAAGAAGCATGTGAGTGCCGCTTCGGCATAATGATCAAATGCGTATTTTGGTTGATCAAAATATCAGGAGTTCGATTCATGCTTACACCAAATTCCTGACGGTGATGATGATAATTAGGATGATGAAATGGTGATGAAGAAGAAGAGGACGTTGTTGATGATGGAGGTGGCGGCGGCGGCGATTTTGGGGGAGATCGAGGAGTGGAGGGGGAAGCTCGAGGAGAGGTCGCCGGAAGAGTGTGGTTATGGCAGTCGGTGAAAGGGGATGGTGGTGGTAATGATGATGATGAAGAAAAGAAATGGTGGAGGTCGAGATGGAAGGAGAACGGACAGGGGAGGCGGGATGAAGAGAGGTGGTGAAGGGAATGATAATGATGATGAAGAAGAAGAAGATGGAGGGGCCGGAGGAGGTCGGGATGGAAGGGGAACGGACGGGGGAGGCGGGAGGTGGGGGAGGGATGGGGACGGCGATGATGGCGAGTCACGATTAGGGTTAGGTTTAGGGTTAGGGATAGAAGATAATGGTGTTTTGAGAATAATTGAATTTTTTGATGACATGACACTTAATGCAGATGCTGACGCGGCGATGGTGTGAATCGTTAATACTAACGGGACACCGTTGGATATGATAGTTTTCTGATAAAAAAACAATTATATGATAGGTTGTTGCCACGGGCCCAAGCCACGTGCGAGTGTTGGATTTAGGGGTAAAAGGCTGGTTGGGTTTGACCCGAACTCGACCCCACCCGATTTTTACGGGTTTTTTTGGACGTCTTATAACCACATGAATCCGATCAAGCGGGTTGAAGATTGGATAAATATATTTCGGGCCGGGTATGAGTTTAGTGTTAAACCCACGGATCCGAACCCTAAAACCGGCCCAAACCAAACCCGCTTCCTATATCCGATCCAACTCGATATATTATACAAACATTTAATTCTAAATATTATTACCTGTCGGGACCCGGTTCTTGCTCACGGAACAAAGTGTCGTACGAAACAAAGTGCCACGCTAAGTGTCATGTTAAGGGGGCGGGGGCCATCTCTTGAATCCACTCCCCCCCTCTCTCTTGGCATTCAAAGAAAAAAAATCTATTGAACTTTCCAAAGTTCATAAAAATCTTTAAGATTATTAATCATTTAATTTATAGTATTATCGTCCTTCCGTTTTATTTCATTTTTGGTTTTCAATCTAATTTACTTTTAAATGGATTCTGCATATGTATTATAATGGATAGTTCTTAATGCTAAGAATGGGGAAGTGAGGGAAAATTTATGGTTTTACAAAGGTTTCGGTGTTCCAAAAGTGCGATGACTGCGAATTGAAAATTATTTTGATGAACGATGTAAGTTATTATGTTGATTTATCAGTTTATTAATGAATTGAGTTTAAATAAATGGATGTTGCTTCTTCTTCTTTTCCATGCAGAATATATTAGTAATTGTAGGGTAATTGAAGGAAGAAAAACAAATCGTCGCCTGCTTTAAGTATTTAATTCAATGAATTTACTATAAAGTTGCTTATTATAATCTTCCATATTTATATATCTTGAATTCTTTCATGTTGCATGTTTGTATTTAAGTATTTTGCAAGATATAAAATTCGAGTTAAAATTCTTTTCATATATGTTTTCTGAAAAAATTTCATATATATTTTCCAACATGATTTACACAGGTAAAGAAACTTTTCATTTGCAATTTCTTATTAACGTACACATGTGCAACGCACGTACAAAATTACTAGTGTAATATAGAGAAGGAAGAGGCATTTCTTAATATGGTAACGGTCCGAAACTTTCAGGACCAGGATCTTTGGTCTGCCATGCGTTTTCACTTTGGAAAACCCTTGTAGGAGAGGAATCATGTACAAGCAAATGTAAAAGGAGGTATTATTGATTTTTTCTTTTTCCTTTTTTTTTAAGCTGGGTCTCGACGTGAAGAAATTTTATGGTGGTAACAACATGATTAGTCATCTTATTATTGGCTACAGCTGATGAGAAATAGCCAAATGGCATTAAATAAAGAAAGAAAATTGATATCTTTATCTTTTTTCTTCTCCATTCTTGCAGATTTCCAACACAAAAAAATATTTTCCTGATGGTTGAATCCATATTGGCTACTATTAAAGTATTATTTTAGTTGCTTGACATATGTTGTTCACTCACAATCCAATAGCTTAGGATTTTATGTAAAGTGGTTCTTGACATGGTATTAGAACACACCAAGTTCAAAAGTTCTTGAATTCAAACCTCATTATTCTTAATTTATAGAGGCCTGGCCCAAATTTCAAAGGACAATATTTCATGGCTCGCATCATTAATTAATTTTGTTGTTGGTCATGGAATCCTTACATATTAAACCTCACAGATCTTTTGACGCTTGGAATTTGGATTTTATGACTTGGATCAACTATGCTTCGACCAATTGATTGGCCTAATGGTTAGAATTTCGAAATGGGAAGTGTCGACATGAATAGAAACAGCCTCAATAAAATTTTATCCATCATGGGTTGATGTTGAAGCCATGGATATTCTTTCTTATTTCTATATTTCCAAGATCAGATCTTGGTTGATAATGTGCATTTAATTAATAATATAACAATGAGAAGTCGAAGGAGAGAGCCAATGCGAGTTTGAGAGGGCGTTGGATAAGGGAACAAGAGATTTTTGGAACCCCGTGAAAACAAAGAGAGGCATCGAAGGAAGATAAATAAAACATGGATATGTTTGGAAATGTAAAATATGGGTGAGAGAATATTAAAAGATCGGTTTTCTTTTATTTATTTAGTGCCATGTGGCTATTTTTCACTGGCCACAACGTCATCAGATGATTAGTTATCTTGTTACCACCGTAAAACTCCACATAGAATAGACTCTGTGACGGTGAATAAAGGATAAGTACAACTTACTTTTGTGATTTGGGCTTCCTTAGCGGGCAAATCTGGGACTGCATCATTTTCGCTACAAGTGAAGCTAACTTTAGCATTTCGTAGTCCATGAGGAAAAAGATGCTCATTTTCTGAACTTGTTTTGGAGGGCCAATCAAATCCGCATCATCATCTCATCCGGACATTGTTTAGTCCTTGTAATTTTTGTTTGGGTGATCTAACATTTCCACCATCTACCTACTCGTCGCCATCCCACCACGGGACGTCCATGCAGACGACCTCTAATGTCATTCGAACATCGACATCAGACCCAAGTGTTGCTTATCCCCCGTTGGTTGTTTCCTATTCCTTGTATGAGCCAAATCATGTAGTGTGGCATGCGATGAGATCATCGGAGAATGACCTAACTGCTCACGAGTCTATAGATGCCTGTAAATATTTTACGGATTCGGAAATGACCTCCCTTTGGCTTAGTGTCACCCAGGAAAAAAAGATACGATCGATCAAAACATTCTTCCGCAGCCGCAGCCTCAGAAGGTGAGGTAAGCCTAATTACTAGTACACCACATTTTGGTTCGATATTAGAAACACTCGAGGGGTTTGGTTTACTACGATATATGTATGTAGTGGACACCAAGTGTAGGTTCATTTTGCTGTTAAATTATTTTGTTTCGGCGCTCAGTAAACTTTGATTTGCCTATGCTGGGACGATTTGTTTATGTAATCTGCTGCGGCTGTGTTTGGTTATGAGACGATGGATGTCGTAGGTTAATTCTATGATATTGTCAGCTACTAAACATTTGACCTTATGTTAATCTTATTGTAGTTTCTGTAAAATCGAGATTAATGATTGTGATTAACAACCCCCCCCCCCCCCCCCCCCTTTCTCCTATTTAGAACTTTATTGTATTATTATGTAAAGTTTATATCTATACATAGCAATACAGGATATACATAGCCGGCTCATTGCCATCCATATCTGGTAAAATATCATACATAGGCAGTTGATTTGAAAATCTTTTACGCCATCATCGAGCAGATCAATTTACACGGTTTTTATTTAAGCGGAATTGTTTCGACAAGCGTACGAGAGTGCAGGATATCACCCAAAAAACAAAAAACAAAATAGAGACATTTTAAGGCTGTTTTCTCTTTCTTAAACACCCATCATGGTTATCATGTTTTCACCGATATCAAGCTATTTTTCCTAAATTCATTATGCCAAACATATATAACATGATCAATGTAGAACAGCAGTGAATGCGGAAAAAATGGTTATGTATAGTATTTACCAACTATGAGTGGTCGTAAGCCGGATATGTATAGATGTTAATTGGTTATGTGTGCATAATAGGTAGCATCTGGTATTGGAAATTTCCAGCTATGAGTTGTGTGGACTCTACGGTGTCCGATACGTATTGGACAACTACACTTACATGATATTTGTAGGACACACTCGGGCATGTCGCATACGTGTCAAACACACCATATAAGATGCAAAATATTGAGTGGAGCTAATAGTTGTTTCGCTTTTTTTTATATGGGAAACTCCAGTTCATTCACCCAATGGAGTAGATTCTTGCTCCCACTGGGATCAAATATCTTAGGCTGCTTCAGGGCCTTTATTGAGTAGAATTGAAATTATTAATGGGCTTGAAGTCCAGTCATAAAAACTATATGGCCTTGCCTCGTTTGCTACAGCCACTAGCCCAAAAGCTGTCTTGTGCATGGAATTTTAGTCCATATCAAATGTTTGTCACCATGGTCAGTAATTCAGACTGGATCCGGGATGGCTGCTATTATTCTGTTATTAAAACTTGACGCGGGAGAGCCGGGGGCGGGGAGGGGGATTAAGATAGCTGCCGATTTAGTATTTTTTAGATATGTGATGTGTGGATAGGGTTCAATGGAAATTGTACAGTCCCCAGAACCCTCCAAACTAGTTGATTTTGAAGCTTAATTTTGTGGTTAAATAATATTAATAAGCGTGCATATTGATAATGTTTCTTCCAGTTGAGCAAAAAATCATGAGTTCAATTCTTGATTACACCAAAAACTTGATATCATGTTCACCTGCTTGGAAAGATGAAGCGTTTTACAGCTGTCCTCGTCTCAGTTGCGAATAAAATCAATATACACCACCTGCATGTAGTGTACTACTGCTTAACCAAATTCCAAGCAAATCAATGGTGCAACAATAATAATAGAGAATAACGAAGGAAATGCGTATGAGAGAGAATTTACTCCTATGGCGTCAAAAACATATACTCTACATGCTTTTTTCCGACGATCGGCACCCGTCAACTCCACCTTTATCATCTAAGATGCAGATATACCAAATTTCATGTGCTTCTACAACCTTTTCGCAGTTGATTTAATGAGTGCAAAATTCAAGGTTTAATAACAAGAGAACTTTTTATATTACTAATTCAACGGTGAAAAAATGATAGAATCAAATTTGGTGTATCGTCTTAGATGACAAAGAAGCAGATGATGGAAGCTGATAGTTGGAAAAAATTATGAAGTTTTTTCTCTACTCGATCCGGTTAGAGGAAATTCCTTGGTATGGTCTCTTCCCTTCCTTGTTCTTATAATTATAATAATATAGTAATACTCAAAAAGATACTAGGGTGAAGTGAAGAAGTTATATAGCATGGGAGCATTTAATGCTAGGGAAGGAGTGCCAGCGTCATCCCCACATGGCACTGACATCATCATGAACCAACATGGGCTTTTGTGTTGTTTTGGGCTTATTAGTAGAAGCTCTCGTGCGGCGTGGTGGTGGTGGTGGTGGTGGTGGACATGCATCATTCATGATCATTTCATCACTTGCTTCTTTGAATGTGGGGAGGCAACAAAAAGGATTTATTTTGAAAAGTGATGGGAAAATGGGGGACCAAATTGAGACCATGTGCCCCCCCCTCTACCATCCAAAACCCTAGCTAGCTTAGGTACATCCATATACACTCAATTATCTTTTTGTTAATGATCTATTGTAATGTGTATTTATATATTTTCTTCCCTTCTTTTTTGGGAGTTTGAATGAGTATATATTGGTCTTATTTATTTTTTAATTTATGGGTGTAGGCATGTTTTGAACAAAAATAATGAATTGCAAAGTAAATTGATATGCCATGAAACACTGAGAGACACAGAGAGGAAGGAGCCATTAAAGCTAAGAGGCATGAGAACCATGACAAAAAGAATGTCACAAGTGTAGAGAGAGAGATGAAGCTAGGGGGAGATTATTTAACCCTATCATTTTCTCTCAAGTTAAGAAGATCGTAAGGCCCGGTTTGGGAATGGAGTTAAGTTTTCTAAACCGTGGTTTCATAAAGTTAGAAAGACTTAAATTTAAAATTCTAACTTTGCCCTGTTTTGGACTCATTTTGGAGTTGAGATAACTACAGTTATCTTATCTTTCAAAGTGAGAAAACTGCAGTCGTCTAAACTTCAATCTGATCAAAGTTTAGATAACTCCATTTTTGGAGTTTGAGACTTGCAAACCACAGTTTGCATCTCTCTACCTCCACTTAAAAATAAACTATGGTTATCTAAACTCCATTCCCAACAGGGTGTTACGGATGATCGAGATAAATATGGATAAATAAAATATAAAACCAGAGATCAAAATCAACAAAGCGAAACACAAAGATTTTTACGTATAAAACCCAAACGGGAAAAACCACGGGTACATCGGAGATCGTTTTCATTAATTCATATAGAGAGATTATAGATTTTCAGATGAGAGGGTTTACAAGAAAAATACAGAATAAACTTTCGTCCTCACAGATCTCTCCCCAAATGGGAGGGAGAACTCTCACAAATAGTAGGGCTATATTATGGCGGCTCTCTCTTGCTCGTATAATCCAAACCCCAGGCTATTGTCCTATATTTATAGCCTATACAATGATGCTTATAGATAACATTGTTTTAATTAGGATTTATCTCTAAATAATTAACTAAATCTTATCTCTGAACAAACAAACAAATATATATATATATATATATATAATAGATTAGTTAGGTTTCAGGACATCCCAGTGCCTAAGAAGTCGTGTTGTCCAGTAGACATATGAAGCACCACTCTTCATCCTCATAGAGTAGTATTTCTACGTAAAGAATATCAGAAGTCAAGTATATCATGCAATGACATATAATACCAGATTGATGTCAAATGGCTAAGATGACTGTCCAGCAATTTGACCCATCCAAATTTATTTAAAAATGCCATATTTCCTAAAATAGGTCAGGATAATTATAAAAGAAAACACATGATACTCTTTAGTTACTCCTCAAACCACCGAGGAAAATAACCAGCAAACAATATTGACATTTTATTCATATATAGGTGAAAATAAGATTTACAAATGAGCAAAGACATGCAGGTGTGGCATACTGGCAGCTAGCGGTTCATACTTAAAGGTTGTTTGGTTGCATATAGCCGGAGGCCTCATGTACGCCCACACCAAAGCCTGAATGTTCGGTCATTAGAAGTAGTTGCTTCAGCACACGCACATAATCCCTAATGCCATTTTATGTACTATTGCAGGGGGGAAAATACATAACATTTAAAACTTTACATTAATGCTGCTCCAAATAAAGATGCATGTATGTAAAATAATAAATGATCTCTCCTCTTGAGAGATTGATTGTGGTGCATATATATAAACTCAGAAGAAAGCCTACAAACAGTGAGCAAAAGATAACTAGCGAGAGAACAGACCTCTGAACTCACATGCACACATAAAGTCACCCAACATCATATGCCCCCGTTCCATTCCATTCTAGAGAGAGAAACTCAAACTCGAGAGAGAGGAGAGAGAAAGAGAGCCATGAAATGAAAGTTGGAAGAGAGAGTGCATTTCAAGACACAATGATTACATCGTTTTAATTTGGGTAAACAAGGAAAAAAACCAACAAAGGCGTGGAATTACAAAAGCAGAGATCCAATGTGGGCCCTTCACCCACGCCCAACCCAGTCCTGGTCTATTCTTTTTCCCTCTCCCTCTCATTATTACAACGCACGTAATTAAAATTCAAAACAAATTCATAGCGTAGGATAAAAGTTACTCACAATATACAGCAGTATATATCTCATGCCCTACAAAACAGAATGCCATATTTGATATAGAGCTAAGATCATGAACACCAGTAGTGGTGAGGGCTCTTCTCATAGCAACAACAACAACAACATGCTTGAATTCCAATTGGATCAAGACCATCAACAACAACTTGCAATCCCTACATGGCCTTCACTCCGTCAACCTCCTCCCATCTTTAGCCCTCCGCTTCCTCCGCTTCATCACCCGTTAATCTACGGGGATTTATACAATCGGTCGAGGGCTTTGTATATCAACGAAGGCGGCGGCGGTAGCGGTAGCGGCGCCTATTGCAACAACAATATTGAGCTTCTAGGGTTGGCTAGCTTCTACAACGTTCCCTTGTCGTTGTCGCCTTTCGGGAACATTCATGGTGAGATGGGGAAGATGAGTGCACAGGAGATCATGGATGCCAAGGCTCTCGCCGCGTCGAAGAGCCATAGCGAGGCCGAGAGGAGGCGGAGGGAGCGTATTAACACGCATCTCGCGAGGTTGCGTAGCTTATTGCCTAGCACCACCAAAGTAAGTCCATACATAAACCATACCTAGCTAGCTATATATCTTATTTTTATTATTTGTAATTAGGGTTATATAAATTCCGAAGAAAAACATAGAAAAGAAAATTTGATCGACTGAATCAGGAGTGTCATGCTAAGAAGATCAATTTAGGGCCGGTAAAAGACATGGGATACATGCATGTTATTATGCAATTAATCCTAATATATTAAGTTATTTGAATAAGATTTTCTTTATCAATTCTATCCTTTAATTCTTATAGATGTAGCATGTATGTATGTGAGAGGTTATTCTCTTTTTTCATTTTATATCCAATGGATTTATAAAGATTCAAATAGACACAAAATTAAATTAGATTAATGCATGAAGGAAGAGAGAGAGAGAGAGAGAGAGAGAGAGAGAGAGAGAGGAGCTCAAGAAAGTTGATATGAAAAAGAGGAACAAAGCAGCACAACATGTAGCTGCAGCCAAAGGGAAGGGAAAGAAAAAGGCTACAAGAGAGAGTGTTTAGTTGCCGGGGAGTTGAAGAGACAAAGCCTCCTTGTTGTGGCAGAAACAAAACTCTCTCCAAATTGTATCATGAGAGAGAAAGAGCATGAAGCTAACAGTACCTGCATATATAGTAACCCTATGGATACAAGTTCCATTAACTATATATATATATATATATATATATATTTGCATGCATTTGAAAATGTGCATGCAAAAGGCCCCCTTTATTTAACCCACTCCTCAACTTTTCATACGCTACTACTGAGTCCTAGCTAGGAGAATTAATCATGATTAATATTTCTCCATATATTTATGTTTGTTTGAATTTTTCTTCGGTGCGTTCCATATTTGGGGTATGGTCCAGCTTTGCTGGATCATGCTACGCCGGTTCAGCCAATCATGGATTGCCATGTGTCGGTTTGTTCCTAATGATTCCGACCGTACATTGAAATATCATAAAAATACGCTGAAGTTTAACATATAACACCATATATGTTTCTTATTTGTTTGACCTAACATAAGGAAGACGGACAGGTTTGATCTACCTATTCCAATATTCAATATGAAGTAAAATGATCAGTCTCTGACTTCTTTGTTATGCCCCTATCCATCCGAACTATGTGAGATCTATTTGTTCTTGTGTAAATTATCTATAGAAACACGGAACACTTGAATATGAACCCGGTTTATCCACCGTCTATATTGTGATCGATACCAGTGTACCGTATCAATTTGCCAATTAAAGTATAATATGTAAGCTTTATAATTGGAGCTGATTCTTCTAAATATATATCAACAACTTTACCTTCTATATCAAATGAATTTCTACATATACTTTATCCTATATATTTTCAAAGGTTATAGCTTTTAATTGTGGTGATGAGATTTCTTAATCCTAAAATAGGTTCACATTTTCTACATTGTATTATGTATATAGACAGACAAGGCTTCATTGCTAGCAGAGGTGATCCAACATGTCAAAGAACTCAAACGGCAAACATCTGAAATCGCAGAAGAAAGCCCGCTACCAACCGAATCCGACGAGCTCACAGTCGATGCCACCAACAGCGATGACGGAAAATTCATCATAAAAGCATCTCTGTGCTGCGACGATCGATCTGATCTGCTTCCTGAACTAATCAAGGCCCTTAAAGCTCTAAGGCTTCGGACTTTAAAAGCCGAAATTACAACACTTGGTGGTCGAGTCAAGAATGTGTTGGTGATAACAGGTGATGAGAGTTTTGATCAGAACCAATCCAATATTGCTTCCATTCAAGAAGCATTGAAAGCAGTGATGGAGCGGGCTGCAGCCGGAGATGAGCCGCCAGCGGCTAGCGGAATTAAGAGGCAGAGGACCAACAATCTCTCCACCATACTTGAGCACAACTCAATTTAACTTGAGCTAAATAGCGGAATATTCCTCTTAATTTTTGCCCACGCAGGGAAAATTATTCCGACCTTTAAAAACTTGCACTTTATTTTAATTCCAACAGCCATTAGTCACATGATTGCTGACCGCTGCTACAGTTAGGTTAAGTACGGGCTTTTGAAGTTTGGATGCATATCTTCCAATTGGAAAAAAATTAAGGGAGAGCCTTAACTCATCAACAACCGATGACATGCACTAATCCCGTAATCCCATATATATATATATATATATATATATATATTATATTTTGTGTGCTTTCTTTTATTATCTCTTTTCTTGTTTCTTTCCTTTTTTTGGATTGGCTTTTTGGATATCAAAGTAGTGTTCGGTTGAAATTGCTCACATAGAGTAAGGGTGGATCTTTTTCTTGAAGAAGAGATGCACAATTTGGATACTTTTATCTATAAAGGAGAAACTTGTATCGAGTTAATATTCACTGGTATTTTTCATGTGTGATGCATATGAATTTATGTTATAGATTATGAAATGATGATGAAAATGAATTTATGTTGTAGATTATGTATACAAATCTTGGTGTCATTGATTATAAAGATATGATAATAAATAATATCAATTTTCACTACTTAGATGAGATGTGAAATTTGATATTTTATTTCTCATAATTTAAGTTTAATAATTAATATTCTTATTTTATTGAACTCGTTATAATACTGCTGTGTGGTAGCAAAAAAAGCGATAAATATTTATAAGAACTGGAATGCATGCATGCATTTTTCATTTTTAAATTATGTAGTCTCGGTACTTTTATGGACCTTTTAAAATAGAAATTTTTCTTGAAATTGATTGGACTAGAAAATACCTTTTGAACATATAAATAAGAATCGCAGATATAGATAGGGTGAAATGGAGAAATCAGGAACCAGTGCAATTGCATGTTCGATTTTTGCTATTTTTCCCGCTATTATCAGATCATGAACACAGATCACGGAATTTCAAGACCATTAATTATCTCTCTTTTCTTCTTAACTTTTATTCACAAAATTAATAGAGACAAAATCATTTTGCATAAAAGGAGGAGAGACACTACTACAAAATTGGTCAACGGTAACATGGATTTCGTCATGGTTCAAACCGTAACCATTGTATCTTCATGGTTGTAGAAGACTTGGTCACAATTTAAACGTGACCAAATGACCTTCTAATGATAAAACCCTAAAATCCTTCCTTTCTTCTCCTCACGCTCCTCATTTCCTCCGATTATCCCTAACAAAAAAAAATTTCCCTGCAAATTTCTTCCCCCACTAAATCCCTAACCCTTCCCTCTTCGTCGACGTCGGCCTCCTCTCTCGTCGCCGAGCTCCTGTTGTTTCCGTCGTCAACCTCCTCTAAGCTCACCTCCTGATTTGGCGATCGATGTCGCCGCTTCCTCCATACACTTGCGCTCCCCCGCAGCGCCGCCGCCGCCGCTTCCACCTCTTGTCTTGTCTTTTGTCTTCATTGCAAGCCTTGATCGTTCCCTACGGCCGCCGCCGCTTCCTTCTCTCGCCCTTCTTTCGTCTTTGTTGCCGACCTGCTTCGCTTCCCCCACAGCCGCCGCCGCCGCCACTCCTACTCCGTTCCCCTCTTCCCCCTTGATCCTCTTCTCTCTCCTATCCGGCAGCTCCTCCTCCTTCTTCCTTGTCGACAGTGCAGTGCTCGGACCCATCTCTTCCGGTACGATCTCTTCTCGATTCATATAATTTTTGTATTTTTTGGACTAATGTTTAACTGAATTAAGATCGGATTTTTTTGTTCTAGGTGTAGGCAGTGTAAGCATGTGTAGCTCTCCACCGGTCTTGGTCGATCTCTGTGTCCGTCGCTCCTCGTTGGATCGTCAAAAGGTTAGTATTAATTGTTGAATTAATTTGGTTAATTTTAATTTTATAAATTTGTTGATTTTCGAATTAATATGGTTAAAATTTATCGATGGATTAATTTAATTTATTGTTGTTCTTGTTATTGTTGCTGCTCTTGTTAGGGTTAGGTTCAGATTAGGGCCGCTGTTCTCTGATAAAAACTGAATAATAAATAAAAAGCAATGAAAAAAAGAACCAAATGGTGCATCACATGCCCACATGTGATAGGCACTGTGCTTAACAAAATAAGCTGAAACTGAACCTCACGTGCAGACACGTGACCCCTATATACAAAATATATGAGCGCTTATCTAAAACAAACAATTGGCCAGAGAAAAAAACCCACGTGATAGCATGTGACGCTCTTTGGTATGCTTAATTTGGTGAGGTCACGTGCTACACGTGATGGGCTCCTAAACCTTTTGAACCAATAGAATTAAATTCTAATTAAAAGGAATCAAAAGCTTTATGCTTAATTTGGTGAGGTCACGTGCTATACGTGATGGGCTCCTAAGCTTTCTGAATCGATAAAATTAAATTCTAATTAAAAGAAATCAAAATCTTTATGCTTAATTTGGTGAGCTCACGTGCTACACGTGATGGGCTCTTAAGCCTTCTGAATCGATAGAATTAAATTCTAATTAAAAGGGATCAAAAGCCTTATTGGGAAAATATTTCCTTAGATCTTTCTAAACAAGAAAGATTACGCTATGTAAAACAGAGCGCCGTTGGATTAAAGATCCAATGGTGATTAAAAAATCATCAATCTACAGAAAAATTCTGTGCAAGGAAATATCTTCCTAAACTTGTTAAGAACAACAAAAGAAATATCTTCTGTAAAACAGAAGTTCTTGGATTAAAAATCCAACGGCGAATAAAATTTACCGAGTGATCTGAAAGATCATGTTGGTTGATTATAAAATCAATCAAAATCTCTCAATGAGAGATTTTCTAAACAAATTGATTTTTTCTTTCTCTTAAAATAGGAGCCAAGAGACAGAAGAAAACAAAGAAAGAAAAGAGAAAAATATTCCCCTCGTAAGTAAAAGAAAAGAGAATTTAATTCTCCAGAGAGAAAAAGATCTCCTCAAAGACAAAAAGAAACCCTAGGTAAGGGAAGGAACAAAAAACAGAACCTTTTACCTCTTCTTCACTTCATAAGAGTTCAACTCTTTTAAAAAAAACTTAGTTCTTCCTCTGGTTGAAAATCTGCAGAAGCAGATCTCCCCATAAGTTCAGAATTTAATTCTCATCGGGAAGATCTGTTATGCAGATTCAAAACCTATGAGGGGAATTAAGTTCAAAGAATTTAATTCTTACAACAAAGCATATAAAAATTTAATTCCTCTACATAAAACCAGGGTTTAACCCTATAAAAGAATTTAATTCTTATTAAACAAGTGGCTTGAAAGTCTCAAAACTCAAGATCTCTATGCACGTAAAAAAAAGAGATTAGCACCCAACATGATAGATCGCTTGCGCCTACGTGAGCACCCTTGTTGAACAAAAGAGAACAATTGAGATTAGGTCACGTGACCCCACGTGACCTCTGAACAAGCCTTTCAAGAAAGGAGAATAAACTCAAAACAGCTTCTATTTTCAGGGGCGTCTCACGTGATATCACGTGACCCTTTAGCACCTTCAGAACACAAGCAGTTTCATTTTTTAGGGCGCCTCACATGACATCATGTGACCCCTTAACAATGCTTAGCACTTTCAGAAGAAAGGGAAAATAAATCAAATGCCGTTTTCATCCTTTAGGGATGTCTCACGTGACCCCACGTGACTCCTTAACAGTGCTCAGCACTCAGAAAAGAAAAAGGGAATAAATCTAAAGGAGCTGTGATAACTTTGAGCGTCTCTCGTGACCCCACGTGAGCGCTTCAACTTTTTAGTGTTCAACACTACTTTGAGCGCCTCACGTGGGAACACGCGAGCGCCACACATACTCTATTGTTTACCATTATAAGAGGCTAATCTTAGCCCGGATCAGCTAAGTCTGCTAAAACCAAAATCCCTTTTAACTGAGCCCACATTATACTCAGGTCTTCCAAGATTAATCATCTCAGATGACATTCAAAATAATATCCATCCCATTCCCATTCAATCTGACATTTGGTTCAAGGGTATATCTCTTCACACCTTTGATACATGTCGTTATAATTCTTCGACGTCTTCAGAGAGGTGGTGGGTCCCGACAACCAATAACTATCTGGTGCATTTCCAAACCCATGATTGCATCTAAACTACGGACCGTAATGTCCTTAAACTAACTTTGGACCGTAACATCCTTAAACTAATTTTCATGGACTATGATGTCCTAAAACTAAAAACCTCACAGACTATGATGTCTTTAAACTTCACGGACTATGACGTCCTTAAACTCACGGACTATGACGTCCTTAAACTTATGGACCACAACGTCCTTAAACTAGTTATGGACCACAACGTCCTTAAACTACAACAGACCGAAACGTTCTTAAACTAATAACGGACCGTAATGTCCTTAAACTAAAACAATAGAGCCCCAAATGCTCTTTTGTTGGGTTTGAATAATCCCAAAACCCTGTTGAGTAGATCTTAGTTTAAAATTAGATTAATGTATCCTCAACAAACATTTAGGTTGATCTTAATCTAAAACAAGATTAACGATCCTTAAATCAACCCAAACCCAAATCTAAGAATATACGGATTTGGACTAATCCACGCCCTACGGGTGACAACACAAATTAGTCTCCGTATACAATCCACGGGCAGCCAAAAATAAAACAAACTCATACGAAACGAAATGACCATCTAGAGAAGGATAAAATGGTTACCGCGATGCGGTAGCATAATTAACTGCAGGGGCTTGCGCCTGCAGGAAAAAGCATCCCCACAATCAAAAACCCTTCAAACGAGGGGGAATCTGACAAAGTCTGGTACAACGGCCGTATCTGTCTAAATCTCCGATACACGGTGCCATAAATCAACTAGGCATCTTCGGAGAGGTGGACGGATAAAACCCAAATAGCATATGCCCCCCAAAATTCAGACCGGATGTCCCAACTTCCCGGTCGCATCTTTCGGCGGCATATAGATTCTGGCACGCCCGGTGGGACCTTTTTCTCTTTCCACTCCACACTTTGTGTGTCGTGTTCGCGAACGAATCGCGGTCTAATATGGTTGCCCTTGGGTTCGAGGTACTGAGATTTGGTTTTTCTCTCGTCCACCAAAAAGAACATCAATAGCCTCTAACTGCTCCAGCTGCAACAGCAACTCCCGTTCCGCCTCATCTGGAGGAGTAACCTACGAGCCCCAAGCGGCCTCCCTTTTCACAATGCCGGTGGAACAAATGACCCAAGCCGCCACTGGGCTATTCTTCGGGACCATGATCCCACCAACGAGCTTCAACGTTCAGATGCAGTCACAGGAAGCTACGAAGAAGTCGGTCTTTGATCGGCTTGCAACCACCACGGCCCTTCTCAGCGGGTCGTCCAGCTCCAATGCCCCAGTCTTCGAAAGGCTGGGTCAAAGCTCAAGTGGGCCCGCAAAAAGGCCCGCAATACCAAAGAAGGCCACTCCAACTCCTGATACAGTTGAAGTCGTCCAAGCTGCTCTCTTTACTCGAAGGTCGGTTTTCGACAGGTTGGCCATTCTCTCTCAGCGGACGTCTATCTTTGACAGGCTGGCGCCAACAACAGGCTCTCATCAGAACAGGGGGCATGGAAAAGATGATCCAACAATGGATGTGGTCATGGCCGCTCGCCATGCTTGACGTCGCCACTGGCGCCGAGTGAGGAAAGCTGGGGGCAGCTCCCCCTCTGGACTTACCCTACCAGCTCCAACGGTGGAAGTTGACGCCGCTGTTCCAATTGGGAACAACTTTGAACCACTCAGGAGGTTTCGCAAGAATTCTCCGACCGCTGTATTGAAAAGATCTCCTCCACCTGTGGAGAATGTTATAAAGGCGAAGCCGGAGCAGCCCTTTTAGCGTCTGTCTTCCAAAATCCACAAGGTCTGGCGGAGAGTTCAGGATTCTGTGATCGACAAGGACTACTCCCGCCGACAGAAGAAGATGAATACTCAACAGGAAGAGGACCATACTTTTGCCATGCCACGCAAAGTATCGTCTGCTCAGGCGCCTACTGCAGCAACCCCCTCAACTTCGACCGTTCAAGAGAAGAGAAGGCCGGAGAAGATCCCTATGCCCGTGACAAATGTCAAGAGTACTGAACCCAAACGCCCTAAGTCTGGGGGCATGGTGGTGCATACTGTTTATATGGCTTCCGGAGAAGAGGAAAGCCGTGCCTCTGGGGGTCATCGACCACTCACTCGATCAGTAACAAAAGCTCAGGAGCAACAACAGAAGCTCCAGGAGATGTTGATGAAGATAGCTGCACTCACGGGACATAAGGAAATCCCCGAAGCATCGTCGGATCAGCGCCAGGAACAGGAAACCGATGCCGAGTTCCTCCGGAGGATGCTAGAAAAGAAAGACCAAGAGGCAGCGGAACAAACAGCCAATATAAAACAAATGGCGCTATTGTTCCAGGATATGGTGGGCATGATGATCCAGCCGGACCCTCCAGCCGAAGATCCTCCAATAATAATCGAAGACGACAGAGGGGAGACATCAAACCCTCTTTCGGTGTTTTCAGCAGCAAAGGAGGAAATAATCTCGAAGGCTGCGCTTGATAATTTTATAGCTCAACAGATACGAGCCCATCAAGCGAACGAAGCTGCTGGCTAAGTCGTCAGAACTGGGCGACCATATCTTAGCTGGTATGATCAGATTAAATACCCGCCAGGATACACGATTCCTAAGTTTCACGTATACAAGGGGACAGACAATCCCCATCAATATGTCGCTCAGTTCAGAGCTCTGTGCGGCAACACTGGAGGTGACTATTAGCTACTGCCTTGCCAATTCATCGACAGCTTGGTGGAGACGGCATTCGAATGGTATTCAGAGCTTCCAAACGATTCCATTAAAACTTTTACGGAGATGGAGTTTCTATTCACCCAGCGTTTTGCAAGCGCTAGTGAACGCACCCCAATTACGGCATTGATCAATGCCAGGGTGAAGCCGGGAGAAACATGGTTCAGTACGCGATACGGTGGCGGAACTTATGGTCAAAATGCGAACAACGCATAGAAGAGGCTCCTGCAGTGGGCATGTTTGTGGGAACCCTCGATCCGCAGGCGACCATATCCTAATTCATAATGTTCTTCAAGCCGACCACTTTCCAGGCCTTGATTGACAAGCTGGCTTAAATGGACCAGATGGGCCATAGGCCTTCCTCTACAAAGACGGAGCCTCGAAATGAAAAGGGGAAAGGGAAAACGACCTTCGTCGCCAATGCTCAGCAACAGCCGATTGGTCCAAAACCAGCTGATTGCCATTGTAAGTCCATGCTACCTCTCCCGGTACTTTCGGGAATGCGGAATTTGGTAAAAAACGATTTTCTTAAAGATGGTAACATGGACCTAAAACCCGGATCTTGGTTAAACATCTATCTAACATCCTAACTATGAGTTTTAGCTACTCGGTTAGGGGGTTATACCTTGCTTGTCTTGAACTCCTTCGTCTTCAAAGCTCCGATGGTAGTCCGATGGCTTCTTCTCGTCGTCTCCGTACGCCGAAGATAGATCCACCTGAAAGCTCCAACCTTTAGCTCCTTCTTCGTTCTTTGAAGAAACTAGTTCACTTGGTTTGCTAAACCTAGTGAACTAGAATGAGTAGAGAAGAAATAGAATGGGATTTTATCTATGGTTCTTGATTCTCAACTCATGAGACAAGAGAACCATAGATCAAGAGAGGGAGCAAGAGGTTGAGGGTGAGAGCAAGAGGAGAGCTCAAGAACAAGAGAGAGAATGAGCAAGAAAGAATGAGCAAGTATTTTGTCTCTCACCCTCTCATAATCCAAAGCAATGATAACTCATCATATTAACAAAAGTCTTATGTGATGGTTAGAAGCAACCACAACCATATCATTTCATGCACTCATTTTACACAAATGAGCAAGTAAACAAAAGTCTTTGCCATGAAATGAGGGCTATGGTTATCATGATGGTCAACTAGTCAAGCCTAGTCAACCGGTCAACAAGTCAACAAAAGTCAACAAGTCAACAAAGTCAACAAGTCAACAAAAGTCAACAAGTCAACAACCATATCACCATAATACTTAATTAATATAATAGTTAATCACATATCATATTCTCATTAGGGTTGAGCATAAAGTCAAATAGTCAACGGTCAACTGTCAACAACCCTAATGAGAATCCGCTGCCTCTGCCTCCCTGTCAACTGTGCATACACACCCGCATCCGCGTTCCGAGGAACACGAATGCAAACTGGATAAATCCAATCCCATAAGGTACACTAGGATCTGGTTTAAACCAAAGCCCGCTAGTGTAAACTGTCCGGACACTGTACGTGCACAAGTGCACGGATGTGACCGAACCCTGTCGCAAAACCATGCGACCTGTCGCAATACCATGCGACCTCTACTCTTTTGCCTAAAGGCGAAAAGCTTTCTGTGTGGGACTCTAAAGACTCGACACTACGCTGGCAGTGGGTTTAACCACAGACCGCAAGCGGCACTAGCTGTGCGTAACGGTCCCCAGGTAATGCCGACAAGAAGACGGACAAGGCGAAACCCATCTGAACTCCTACTGAGCCTGAGTGTGACATTCTCCGTACAGTCCGGTCTGTTCGTCTGATACATCGCATGGCGGGCCTAGGGGGCGGTAAACGTCAGTCCCCCAATAGCGGTACAAGTCGTGCCGGAGTGAAGCCCAATACACCCTGAGATAACACTGGAAACCTACCAGTATATCTCGTTTGCCCTGGCCAGGGACTACTCGTGTAATGGCTCTCCTAGACACAGCGCGATGTCAACCCCCAATACCGGGAGAGACGAATCCTGTCTAACCGTCACTGCCTCCAAGTGCTTCGGGACTGCACCCAACCATTACCTGTTTGCACGACTCCTTTGAGCTGTGGTAGGGTAGTGATCAAAGTACAGTGGGAACACACTTGAGGCGAAGTGACAGTGTCAAGTCAGCGGACTAAGCTGTACTCATGTCACCTGGGAACTGATAACTGACGATAGGTATAATACCAACTAGTCAGTTCCCGACGAGTCCTGTCTAGTGTACCCGTAACCTAACGAGCACCCGCATACTATCTCAAGTACGACGTACTGACGGCTGTGGGACAGACCGTCTCCCACACTGGGATGAGAAGCGCATGCGCTGGTCTACTCCGGAGTATCGATGCCCTGTCTCGATAGTCCTGCGACCAGGGACCTGAATAAGGATGTGCTTATAGATTACCCAGCCCCCACTAGTGTGACTGCCATCACAACGCTGGTAATCAAGCAAAGATCCTAAGGGCTCCACTAATGCGTATAAGTGATATACTGAAATAAACACAAGTACACATTGAAGTAGAAACAAACCAAGTAGCATACTACTATTTTGAGCAAGATTGTATATACAAGGTGAATATCCCAAGCATCCATTAAGTAATATACAAACTAGTATGATACAGTAATGGCCTCTAGGGCATATACACTAACAATCTCCCACTTGCACTAAGGCCATGTACTGGCGTATCGAAGACCTATCATCTCGATCAGCCGCTCGAACTGAGTCTGGGGCAGGGCCTTGGTGAATGGATCAGCAGTGTTATCTTCTGAAGCGACTCTCCGAACCTCGATCTCCTGGCGATCTACGATCTCCCTGATCAGGTGATACCGCCTCAAGATGTGCCTGGATCTCTGATGGGACCTGGGTTCCTTCGCTAAAGCTATAGCCCCATTGTTGTCGCAATACAGAGGTATTGGATCAACAATGGACGGAACCACCTGAAGTTCTTTCAAGAACTCCTCATCCAGACAGCTTCTTTTGCGGCATCAGATGCAGCGATGTATTCCGCTTCCATCGTCGAGTCTGCAACGGTTTCTTGTTTGGAACTCTTCCAACACACCGCCCCTCCATTGAGGGTAAAGACAAAACCCGACATGGACTTGGAATCATCCTTGTCACTCTGGAAGCTGGAGTCAGCAAAGGCCTCGATCTGGAGGTCTTTTCCGCCATACACCAAGAACATCTCCTTAGTCCTTCTCAGGTACTTGAGAATGTTCTTTACCGCTATCCAGTGTTTCTCCCCAGGGTTTGACTGATACCGGCTTACCACACTCAGTGCATAAGCTACATCCGGTCTGGTACACAACATCGCATACATTATAGAGCCTACCGCAGAAGCGTAGGGTATAATAGACATGCGATCCCTCTCTAAATCAGTCTTAGGAGACATCTCTTTGGAGAGGGTGATCCCGTGACAAGCCGGTAGGTTACCGCGCTTGGAATCTTCCATACTGAACCTCTTCAGTATGGTGTCGATGTACCTGGACTGCGAAAGTCCTAATATCCTCTTGGATCTGTCACGGTAGATCCGGATACCCAGAATGTACGAGGCATCACCCAGGTCTTTCATGGAGAACCTGTGTGACAAGAACCCCTTGACAGATTGTAGCATAGGAATGTCATTTCCTATTAAGAGAATGTCATCCACGTATAAAACGAGGAATACTACAGTTCTCGCTACAAATCTACTATAGATGCATGGTTCATCTGGATTTTTGATAAAGCCAAATTCTTTGACCGTCTCATCAAAGCAGATGTTCCAACTCCGCGATGCCTGCTTTAGTCCATAGATGGACTTAAGCAACTTGCACACCTTTCCGCTGCTCTCACTCTGAATGAAACCCTCTGGCTGGTCCATATAGACACACTCCTCTAAATTTCCATTTAGAAAAGCTGTCTTTACGTTCATTTGCCAGATCTCATAATCGTGGAAGGCAGCAATGGCAAGAAGGATCCGAATGGATTTCAGCATGGCTACTGGAGAAAAGGTTTCGTCGTAGTCCAAGCCAGGTCTTTGACGAAAACCCTTTGCTACCAGCCTAGCTTTATAGGTCTCAACCTGTCCATCTACACCAATCTTCCTTTTGAAGATCCACTTGCATCCTACGGGTTTTACCCCGTCTGGAGCAATGTCCAACGTCCATACCTTGTTGGTGTACATGGACTCCATTTCGGTCCGCATTGCATCCAGCCATTTCACTGAGTCAACGCTCTGAACGGCCTGCTGGAAGCTAGTAGGCTCATCATAATCTATGATGCAATCCTCTCTATCCCCGTCTACGAGAAAACCGTAGTATCTCTCGGGCGGATGAGTCTGCCTACTACTCCTGCGGAGCGGCGTAGGAATGTCCTGTTCTTCCGAACCCTCTGGTTCCACTAAACTTTCAGTAATAGTCCGTGGTTCTGGAATTTCTTCCAGTTCTACTGCGCTCCCACTTATTTCTTTTTCTATGAACTGGTGTTCTAGAAAGTGGGCATGACGAGAAACAAGAACTTTTTGTTCCTCTTCACAGTAGAAGAAATATCCCTTGGAATTCTTTGGATATCCCACAAACTTGCACAGTACTGAGCGTGCCTCGAGCTTGTCCGCATGCTGCTTTTTGACAAAAGCTGGACTTCCCCATATCTTAATGTGATTAAGATGGGGTCTCTTCCCACACCACATCTCAAATGGCGTAGTAGGCACAGTCTTAGTGGGAACTCGGTTCAAAAGGTATGCGGCTGATTCTAGCGCATATCCCCAGAATGATCGCGGCAACTCAGCGTTACTCATCATGGACCGCACCATATCCAATAGGGTGCGGTTCCGTCTCTCCGATACACCGTTATGTTGCGGGGTGTATGGAGGAGTAAGCTGAGAGAGAATTCCATTCTCTTTTAAATAGTCCAGGAACTCGGCACTTAAGTATTCTCCACCTCGATCCGATCTTAGAATCTTAATACTTTTGCCGGTCTGTTTCTCCACTTCATTCTTATACTCCTGGAATTTTCCAAAGGCCTCGGACTTATGTTTCATTAAGAAGACATAACCGTACCTTGAGAAGTCATCCGTAAAAGTAATGAAGTAAGAATGTCCGCTTCGGGCATGTGTAGACATTGGACCGCACACGTCACTGTGTACGAGTCCTAAGAGCTCGCTCGCTCTTACTCCATGTCCAGTAAACGGAGTCTTTGTCATCTTTCCTTTGAGACAGGATTGACAAGTGGCATACGACTGATATTCGAACGCATTCAAATACCCTTCTGTATGTAACTTCGTCAACCTTCTCTCATTGATGTGACCCAATCTACAATGCCATAAGAAAGTCTGATTTATTTCTGGAGACTTTCTTTTGTGTGTATTCTGGACATTAAAAATCTGTGGTTGGTTTAACACGTATATACCATTACTCAAAGTACCTGACCCAATCAAAACTTGATTAAGGTGAATGTTTACAACATTGCTTACAAACGCAAATTCATAACCTTCTTTAGAAACTAAAGATACAGAAATGATATTACAAGTTGCGTTGGGTACAAAAAAGCAATTACGCAAAACCAAAACATGTCCATCTGACATTCCCAGGTGATAGTCCCCCACGGCTTTAGCATCCATGCTAGCTCCGTTCGCAACTCTGAGGGTCATATCACCTGCCTTCAAAACCCTACGGTTTCTCAACGCCTGCAAAGAATTACAGATATGAGATCCTGATCCGGTATCCAATACCCAGGAAGTAGAGTTTATTGAAAGACAGTTTTCAATAACATACACACCTGAAGCTGAAGCTGCAACCTGCTTCAATTCCTGTGTTCTGGCCTTCCAGGCCCTGCAATCATTCTTCCAGTGTCCTCTCTTATGACAATAGAAGCATTCTTCCTTATCCACAAGCTTCCCCGCTATCTTTGTTGCTTTACCTTTTCCCTTCGTATCCACTTTACTAACACCGCCCCTTGGTTTGGCGGGGGCCTTCTTCTTCTTTCCCTTGGCTTTCACCTTGGACCTAGAAGAAGATGATCCTCCTACAAACAAAGTGGATGTTTCCCTACCTTTCTGTAGGGTGCCCTCTGCGCTCCTCAGCATGTTGAGGAGCTCTGATAGTTCAACCTCTTTTTCTTGTAGGTTGAAGTTCAGTATAAACTGGGCGTAAGTGGAAGGAAGGGACTGGAGAACTATATCCGTATATAGCTCACTCTCCAATGTGATCCCTAGGTCAGCGAGCTCCTCAATGTAGCCGATCATCTTTAGCACGTGCTCGGCTACTGATGATCCGACGGCCATTCTTGTCGAAAATAACTTTTTCGACGCTTCGTATCTTGCGATACGTGATTGCTCTCCATACAGTTCTTTTGTATGGAGCAATATGGACTCCATGTCCATATTCTCATGCCTCCTCTGATGTTCGTTGTCCATCGAGGTAAGCAGGAGGCATTTGGCCTTCGCGCTATCAATCTCCCAAGTCTTACGGATTTCCTTATCCGCGACGCTGGAAGTTGGACCAGGGACAGGGGGAGCTTTGGTGGTAAGAAGATACCCCAGCTTGTCATAAGTGATTGCTATCTTGACATTCCTGAGCCAATCTTTGTAGTTTGGCCCTGTCAGTTTGTTTTTATCTAGGAGTAACTTAAGTCCAGTCATGTTGATTGGTCGCTGCAATTAGGAGAGAGAAGAAGAAACACTCAGCATGATGCTCTTGCAAGTTTAGAGTGGTTTTTAGTTTGTCTAAACAGGATGGCTCCCACTGTTTCTCGAATCCCTCCTCAAACCATAAAGGAAGAATTAGTCAGGATCAATCCCACCGTACAATACTTGCTTAACCGTTCAGCCAGGCCGGTGTCGGTACTTCGAGGGAGGTTTTCCAACGCTTTCGCGAAGTTCCTTAATTAAAGAACCTCTTTTCCCTGGGGGCGTAGCCCCGCTAACACCTTTCTAGGCACCTACTAGGTTTATAGCATTGATCGTTAAGTGAGAAATTTCCTGAGGAGTAGCATATACTCACAGTAGGATCGGGATCCAAATATCATTGCGTGATGAAACTGAAGGAATCCTACCAGAATCATCACACTCCAAATGGTATGCAAATCTAGCAAGTTTCAGTACTTATGAAACTCCCGATGTGGATTTTTGCCCCATGCTCTTATGACCTTGACTTTGGCCAAAATATCATAAGTCACATGTCAAGTTCTACCCGTCATTATCCAGGTTAATTTGGATCCATCCGTACCTACCCTTGACTTTGGCTAAAATAGCAGTACGACTGTCCCAAACCAACGCATCTATCTATGCTACACATGAACACCCAATAGCTACCAATCACTGTGCCTTGACTTTGGCCAACATACACAGCTTGAATACTATTGACTATTCATGCGAAACGACGGAGGGCTACGGATGGTTTTGGCAAAACCGTGAACGTAGTGAACTTGATTTGGTCGATGGAACGAGATAGCTTTTAAAAGGAGTGGCTCAAGCTCCGCATTTAAAAGTTGTTTTGAAAAGAACCGAGTGGTTTTTCGAAAGTGTTCCAACGACTTTAACTTGGTTTATTATCTTGCATTAGTTCTTTTAATGCGTGATATTCTTGCATTAGTTCTTTTAATGCGTCCCATCATTTAATCCTACCATTGCAGAAAACAACCAAAATATGACGTACGCTTATGCCATTCGCATTCGCCACGGGGCCCCGTCATTACCCGTTAGGTTACTTAACTAACGACAGAGCGGGGGCTGGGCTAGCGCGTCTGTAAAACATAAGCAACGCCTAAATAATATCATATATAGATATACTGCAATGATAAACATTTCAGATCACAGATAAATACATTGGATATACTAGCAATCTGTAATTTGTACGAGCCTGTAACAAAAAACAGATAACACGGTCGCGGTGAATAGCCAAAACCCCACCCAAGACCCCTACGGGTGCGGCAAACTACCCGCCAAGTACCCGAAGCGTAGCAACCTCCCTCATCTCCATGAGTAGGCCACTCGACACTTCGGCATACCCGGTAGTTTGTGTACCCCCTCCATGGGTCTATCCTAGGAGCAAAAACAGTAAAAAGAAATTATACAATGACGGCTACAACCCCTTCCCGGTTGTGCGGCCATACAAATAATTATTACATCAATTTACAAATTTACATGAATTGCAAGAAAAGAAAACTCTCGTCTCACAACCCCCGGCTATTCACCCGCGACAATCCAACATATTTATATACACATTCCAGCACATTACAGATCACAGATTTGTATAACCCCCACTAATCGACATATAGCGATTAGTAGACGTTCAATACAAATATCACATTACAGAAAAACCCGTTAGCTCAAGTCTTTTAGAAGTTCGATCAAAAATACGGATTTTCGGGACCCCAAAATAAAATTTTCGTTCTGGAAAATCTGGGTTGAAAATACATATACTAAAAATCCCAAAATACCCCAATTAGCAAACTGCAAAAAATAAAACCCATGACCGAATCAACTCGGCCGCGGTTCCGCGGCGGGAGCGTGCTCCCGCCGCGGAACCGCGGCGCTTTGATCGAGTCATGGGCCCAAATTTTTGCAGTTTCTTTAAAAAAGCCTGAGTCGATTTTTGGTGTATATTAAAAAAGTTTTCCAGCACTTTTAAAATCGACAGAAAGTTTAAAATTCCGGGGTTCGTTTCGGGACTTTTTCGTTGATCGATCTTCTAGTTACTTGCTAACATGTTAGATAGAGTTTAACTAGGCTCTGATACCACTGTAAGTCCATGCTACCTCTCCCGGTACTTTCGGGAATGCGGAATTTGGTAAAAAACGATTTTCTTAAAGATGGTAACATGGACCTAAAACCCGGATCTTGGTTAAACATCTATCTAACATCCTAACTATGAGTTTTAGCTACTCGGTTAGGGGGTTATACCTTGCTTGTCTTGAACTCCTTCGTCTTCAAAGCTCCGATGGTAGTCCGATGGCTTCTTCTCGTCGTCTCCGTACGCCGAAGATAGATCCACCTGAAAGCTCCAACCTTTAGCTCCTTCTTCGTTCTTTGAAGAAACTAGTTCACTTGGTTTGCTAAACCTAGTGAACTAGAATGAGTAGAGAAGAAATAGAATGGGATTTTATCTATGGTTCTTGATTCTCAACTCATGAGACAAGAGAACCATAGATCAAGAGAGGGAGCAAGAGGTTGAGGGTAAGAGCAAGAGGAGAGCTCAAGAACAAGAGAGAGAATGAGCAAGAAAGAATGAGCAAGTATTTTGTCTCTCACCCTCTCATAATCCAAAGCAATGATAACTCATCATATTAACAAAAGTCTTATGTGATGGTTAGAAGCAACCACAACCATATCATTTCATGCACTCATTTTACACAAATGAGCAAGTAAACAAAAGTCTTTGCCATGAAATGATGGCTATGGTTATCATGATGGTCAACTAGTCAAACCTAGTCAACCGGTCAACAAGTCAACAAAAGTCAACAAGTCAACAAAGTCAACAAGTCAACAAAAGTCAACAAGTCAACAACCATATCACCATAATACTTAATTAATATAATAGTTAATCACATATCATATTCTCATTAGGGTTGAGCATAAAGTCAAATAGTCAACGGTCAACTGTCAACAACCCTAATGAGAATCCGCTGCCTCTGCCTCCCTGTCAACTGTGCATACACACCCGCATCCGCGTTCCGAGGAACACGAATGCAAACTGGATAAATCCAATCCCATAAGGTACACTAGGATCTGGCTTAAACCAAAGCCCGCTAGTGTAAACTGTCCGGACACTGTACGTGCACAAGTGCACGGATGTGACCGAACCCTGTCGCAAAACCATGCGACCTGTCGCAATACCATGCGACCTCTACTCTTTTGCCTAAAGGCGAAAAGCTTTCTGTGTGGGACTCTAAAGACTCGACACTACGCTGGCAGTGGGTTTAACCACAGACCGCAAGCGGCACTAGCTGTGCGTAACGGTCCCCAGGTAATGCCGACAAGAAGACGGACGAGGCGAAACCCATCTGAACTCCTACTGAGCCTGAGTGTGACATTCTCCGTACAGTCCGGTCTGTTCGTCTGATACATCGCATGGCGGGCCTAGGGGGCGGTAAACGTCAGTCCCCCAATAGCGGTACAAGTCGTGCCGGAGTGAAGCCCAATACACCCTGAGATAACACTGGAAACCTACCAGTATATCTCGTTTGCCCTGGCCAGGGACTACTCGTGTAATGGCTCTCCTAGACACAGCGCGATGTCAACCCCCAATACCGGGAGAGACGAATCCTGTCTAACCGTCACTGCCTCCAAGTGCTTCGGGACTGCACCCAACCACTACCTGTTTGCACGACTCCTTTGAGCTGTGGTAGGGTAGTGATCAAAGTACAGTGGGAACACACTTGAGGCGAAGTGACAGTGTCAAGTCAGCGGACTAAGCTGTACTCATGTCACCTGGGAACTGATAACTGACGATAGGTATAATACCAACTAGTCAGTTCCCGACGAGTCCTGTCCAGTGTACCCGTAACCTAACGAGCACCCGCATACTATCTCAAGTACGACGTACTGACGGCTGTGGGACAGACCGTCTCCCACACTGGGATGAGAAGCGCATGCGCTGGTCTACTCCGGAGTATCGATGCCCTGTCTCGATAGTCCTGCGACCAGGGACCTGAATAAGGATGTGCTTATAGATTACCCAGCCCCCACTAGTGTGACTGCCATCACAACGCTGGTAATCAAGCAAAGATCCTAAGGGCTCCACTAATGCGTATAAGTGATATACTGAAATAAACACAAGTACACATTGAAGTAGAAACAAACCAAGTAGCATACTACTATTTTGAGCAAGATTGTATATACAAGGTGAATATCCCAAGCATCCATTAAGTAATATACAAACTAGTATGATACAGTAATGGCCTCTAGGGCATATACACTAACAGCCATAACGACAGACAGTGATTCGTCAACGAAAAATTAAAACGTCCCAATTCGTTTCCTCGAGATAAAACGAGAAGACCGTTCGGCCTGGCGTGCGTAACATGCTCATCAATCTGCCGGATCCGAGACGTCCGTTGCAGCCCAGTGACGTCAACAATCCGAATTACTGCCCCTACCACCGAGTAATAAGCCATCCAATCGAAGATTGCTTCATCTTCAAAGGCTGGATTGAGGACCAATACAAACAAGGCAAATTCACACTGTCCGAGAATTGGAAAGTAAGCCCGCTCCAGCCACACGCTCTTAAAAAGGTGGACATGCCGGGGACATCGTGCTCTTTTATAGAAGAAGCTCCATGGGTGGTCGCTCTTTCAGCCAAAACAAAACGAATGCTGAAGGATCTTCAAACATGCCCGGTGATTAAGTGGAAAAGTTCGATGGAACCTGAGATCATTGAGGGAATGCTGAAACCGCGCCCGACGCCAAGAATTGGTAGTGATGGTCAAAACGCCCAGGCCCAGCCGTCAAAGTCTTCGAAGAAGAAGAAGAAGACCAAGAAGCCCACGCAGCTTGATGACAAGCGCACGGATCTGCAGAAACATATTGACGCGCTGGAAGAATACAACCAGAAGGCGCGAACCCCGGTCATACTCTAAGAATTTCTCAATCATGTCCTTGAGAGTGGAGATAACGAAGATGACGACGGAGATGACTCATCAGAAGAATCCGAGAATTATGTAGCAAGTTTCCACATGATCTCTCAATCGGTGTCAACTAACGAAAAAGCTCACTCGGCGTTAGAAGACAACATCGAAGAGCTGGGGGCAGAACCAGCACCAAAACCCTTAGAACCGTTTGACGAAATGATCGACATGCTACTAAACGAAGCCTGTCAGAAAAGCAAAGCTGATCAAAAGCGTGAAATGGCCATATTCGAAATGGCCAGGCGTCGGCGTCAATTTGAAGAAATCGTGGTAGGGATGGGTCGCAAAACGCTCTAACCAGATCAAAGCACATCCGCGGCAGACAAAAGCAAACTCAAGACGAGGAAACGGTTTGCCAAAGCCTTGTCCATGGGAATAAAGCTGCCATCTTTCAAAGGGAATACTCCCGGCGATGTGCACCTTGACAAAGCGGATGTGCATCTTAACTACTGCTTATACTACTAGAGGATTGCACATCCTACTAAAGAGTGTATGGCCTATAAAAAGTGGTGGCAAGGGTACGTCGCTCACCGACAACATTTCAAGCGGATAAAGCGCAAGGCTCGTCGGGAATGGAGAATCACGACAGATGAGCATAAAAGGGCTGCCGGCAACTGTCACATGGTCGATGCCAGGGGATCGCAAGTTCTCACCTTCGGAAGTGATTCTGACGAAGAAGTATCTCTCGGCCTTTTCTTCAAAGAATCCACCTTAGGAAAAGAGGAAGAGACGAAGAACTGTGAGAACATTCAGCTGCGTAACTGCACGTTACCTGAAAATAATTTCGGACCCACAAACAAGGGATCGAACAAAAAAGATAAGGGGAAGGAAAAAGTCCCCGAGGATATCGTCCTCGATGAACGAGTCGCCGAAGAGCTCGCAGCCAAAGACCCGCCCAAGAAAAACAAAATGGATTACAATGTCCTGGCCCATCTGAGGAAGACACCCTCGCAATTAAGCATTTTGGATGCCCTCCTATTGTCTAAAGATGCATGAGATTCTATAATCAAGGCGTTACAGGACCCTGGGCAGTTTTAAGCCTTCCTTGTCGAAGAAAAGATGAAGAACGAGTTGAAAGAAGTGCACACAGCCGATATCACCTTCAGTGATGGGGACCTCCTCCTCGGGACGTGTGAGCATAACCGTCCCCTATATGTCACCGGGTACTGCCACGACATTATGATAGGAAAGATTCAAGTTGACAACGGGTCCTCCGTCAACCTTCTGAATGTGAGGGTGTTAAAAGAAATCTGCATGAGCGTTCAACATCTGGCGCGAGATAAAATCACCATCTCTGGTTTTGACTCCCAGTCATCACGGACGCTCGGGTCTGTAATACTAATATTACGCTTCGGATCGTTCGTCACTGACATCAAGTTTCACGTCATCGACGCCAAGACTTGTTACAATGCTCTACTCGGCAGGCCTTGGTTACACGAATACAACATCGTCCCTTCTACACAACATCAGTGTATGAAGTATTTCAAAGATGGTCTCGAGTACACAGTGACGGGGGAACTGAACCCATTCTCCGTAAACGAAGTCCGCAAATACGAAGACGCCAAGTACTTCCTTCCCGATTTCGAAGACACGGGAAGATGCCATAAACCGGAGAACAAGTAAAAAGCTATCACCACTATTCCGATCTTTGGAAGTGATACCGAGGAAGAAGAAGAGATAGTTTATTCGGGGCCGCCCCAATGCAACAGGCCGGGACCATCTACCCCTATTCTGGTGTTTGGCAGCGACTCTGAAGACGAAGTCAACGCAGTGTTCTCGGTCCGTCCATTGGTGCAGGCTCTCACTGGAGATGATCAGAGTTTGCAGATCGCCATGATTCCGCGGCAGCACAACAGAGAGCTTGATGCGCTTGAGACATATAGTGTGCAAGAGCTACGGACATTCTACGTCCCTCCTAGGTGAAAAGGTGAAAAGGCGATCCTATTCTACCGATCCACGGAGACTAAAGTCGAAAGAGAAGTCTAGTATGGTGCCGATTTTGCGCTTAACAGGCTCCAACCAATCCGTCTTCCCAGATACTACGAAGAAGGATTGAAAAGGTTATTGAGATGCCAAGGCGTACCCTTTAAGCAAACCACGTGACAGGCCCAATTCTACAATAGGATTTGGAACGTCCCCGGAACTCAGCGAAAATTGCCCAACGGAAAAATGGAAACGATTGGGCTTGGATATGTCCAGTCCGAGAAACGGGAGCAATTCCATGACTGCCATGTTATAAAGGATTAAAAGACGCTGACGCTGAGCCAGAACGTGGTCCTGCCATAAAAATGCTGAGCCCGTCATTTGAAGAACAGATGGACAAGCTAATAAGGGAAGCAAGTCAAAAGGTTTGGAACGATTACAACCGCGAAATGACCATTTACGAGAAATCCAAGACGCAACGCCTCCTTCAGCAGGCTACAGAGGATGACGATACCCTCCACCGTCAGCCCACCGTGCATTCCCAAGACAAGAAAAATGCCCGACGTAGAGGCAAAAACAAGTCAAAGAACGGAAAAATCGTTCGACGGCGGCAAAACGGATCCAAAAGGCCAAGCGATCAAGAGAAGGTTAGCTGGAATCCGTCTTTAACAAAAAAGATGGGTCGAGCATATTCTTTCCTTCAAGACAAGACAAGGAGAATCTTTGACCTTGTCATGAAATATCAGATGATTACGCTCCCGGAGTCCAAGCACTCCAATCAAACAAGTGAAGTTCATCATCCAGACTATTGCTCCTATCACCGAGCGGTAGGACATCCTCTTGAAGATTGCTTCATCTTCAAAAACTGGGTCGAAGAACAATATCAACTCGGCAGGTTCGCTCTATCCAACAGTTGGAGGGTAGCCCCACCGCAAAAGCATATACCAAAATCAACGTATATGGCGAGAGTAGAACCAGATCAACATCGGTCTTGGAAGCGATCTCGTACCTGTCACGTGATAACGCTGTCAGAAGAAGGAGTGCCCGATGTTCCCTGATAAAATATCAGGAAATTCCCCAATGGGGTATCACGTGCTCACACGTGACCAAGGGTCACGTGCTGATATGTGATAGGTTCCTGTGATCTCTACTTTATAGAATTAAATTCTAGTCAAACAAAAATATAACAAAACGGTAAGGAAAAACCTCGATGAGGCATCACGTGCTCACACGTGACTAAGGGTCACGTGTCGACACGTGATGATTCCTCAGCTCCCTAAAAAACAGAGTTAAATTCTGGTCACGTGTCAACACGTGATGGGCTCCTAAGCTCTTTAATTAATAGAATTAAATTCTTTTTAATAATCAAATAATGGGATCACGTGCCAACACGTGATAGACTTTTAAAAGCCTTCTGAACTAATAGAATTAAATTCTAATTAAGGGAAATCAAAGACCTTAACTGGGAAAATATTTCTTTAAATCTTTCCAAACAAAAAGATGGTGCTCTGTAAAATAGAGCACCGTTGGATTAAAAATCACCAATTTATGGAAAGATTTTATACAAAGAAACATTTCTCTGAAATTCACCAAGAATAACAAACAGAATATCTTTTGGATTAAAAATCCAATGGTGAATAAAATTCACTGAGTGATCTAAAAGATCATGTTAGTTACAAAAAACAACCAAAATCTTTCAATGAAAGATTCACTACACAAATTGATTCTTTTCTTTCTCCTATATATAAAAGCCAAGAAGAGAAGAGAAAGGATCTTGGAATTTTGATTTTCTGGAGAAAAACAATAACAGAGAGAAAAGAGAGAAGAATTTAATTCTCAAGAGAGAAAAGAAGTTCCTTTCAGAGAAAAGAAACCCTAGGTGAGAAAGGGGAAAGAGATCTAAGCTCCATAAAATAAAAGAGAATTTAATTCTCAAGTTTAAGAGTTTAACTCTTCTGAATAAGAACTTAGTTCTTCTTTTGGTTGAAGATCCGTAGAAGCAGATCTCCCCACAAGTCGAGAATTTAATTCTTATCAGGGAGATTCTGCCATGCAGATCCAAGACCTAGAAGGAGAATTTGAGTTTGAGGAATTTAATCCCCCCAAATTCATAGGAATTTAATTCCTCCAAATAAAACTAGGGTTTAACCCTATATGAGAATTTAATTCTCTCAATTTCATAGGAATTTAATTCCTACAAATAAAACTAGGGTTCAAGCCTGCATGAGAATTTAATTCTTCCCAAATTCATAAGAATTCAATTCCTCTAAATGAAATTCGGGTTTAACCCTACATAAGAATTTAATTCTTCCACATACATAGGAATTTAATTTCTCTTAAACAGAATTAGGGTTTAACCCTACAGAGAATTTAATTCTTAAAACAAAGAGACTTGAAAGTTCTCCATGCACGCAAAGAACTTGGTCACGTGGTAACACGTGACCCCCATTCTCAATGAGCAGAAAATGAAGAACAAAACTAGGTCACGTGCCCTCACGTGACCCCTGAAACAGATCCCTTAAAATGAGAAAGAAAAACTTGGAGGCAATGCCTCACGTGCTCACACGTGACCCTCAAAATAAAGGGAACAAAGCCAAAGGCAGAATGGACTTTGGGCGCCCTCACGTGACCCCTAATAAACACTTTAATAATCAATACATGGATACCCATCATGTGCCAACACATGATGGCCAGAAGATCAAAAGTGTTTAACACTTATTTGCAGATTTGAGAGTAAAATAAAGGAGGTCTGGCCCCATCTTTGGGTGCCCTCACGTGCCCCCACGTGACCTCTTCCTTTCTAGTGTTTAATACTATTTTGAGCATTTTGTCTCCAGTGTTTTACACTTTTTTAAATATATCACGTGAGGACACGTGACTACAAGATGTCCTCTAGTGTTTAACACTTATTTCAAACCAGCTTAGCCCAAATTGGCTAAGTTTTTCAGAGGCAAATCTCCCCTTCTAATGAGCCTTAAAATCCAGAGCTATAAGGTTTAGTGCTCAGCCAAAGATAACATGTTATCATAGCCCTCAAACCCTTGTTTAGCATTGCTAAATAAGGAGGGGCTGAATCCAGACAAATGTTCACTTGTCCAACAAAGGGCCAACATTTCAAACTTAATTGGATTTAGCCCAAATTGGCCATAAGTCCTCAATTCAGATTTAATCGAGCCAATGTGCTTATAATCTAATTAATTGATCTTAGTTCCAAATTGTACTATAGATTTCCCAATAAACTTTGCTTCAAGGGTATATCTCCACTCCTTTGATATTTGTCGTTGTAATCCTTCAACGTCTTCAGAGAGGTGACGGGCCCCGACAACCACACATTTCACAGACTATGACGTCTTTAAACTGGACTGTAGAGTCCTTAAACTCATGGACTATGATGTCCTTAATCTCGGACTGTGGGGTCCTTAAACTCATGGACTATGATGTCTTTAACCTCGGACTGTGGGGTCCCTTTAAACCCACGGACTATGATGCCCTTAACTTTGGACCGCAATGTCCTTAAACTAACTATTGACCGCAATGTCCCTAAACTAAACAACAGAGCCCAAATGCTCTCTTGTTGGATCTAAACGATCCCGTTAAGTTGATCTTAGCCTAAAAATTAGACTAACGTATCCTTAACAAACGTTTAAGTTGATCTTAGTCTCAAATGAGACTAACGTATCCTTAAACCCAACCCGCAAACCCAAATCTAAGAAAATACGGATTAGGACTAATCCACGCCCTATGGGCGACGACATAAATTAGTCTCCGTATACAATCCACGGGCAACCAAAAAAAAAAAACAAACACCCACGACACGAAGTGACCATCTGGAGAAGGAGAAAGTTGTTACCACGATGCGGTAGCGTAATTAACTGCAGAGGCTTGCGCCTGCATGGAAGAGCATCCCCACAATCAAAAACCTCTCAAATGAGGGGGAATCTGACGAAGTCTGCTACATCGGCTGCATCCATTAAAACCTTCGATACGTGGTGTCATAAATCAACTTAGCATCTTCGGAGAGGTGGACGAATAGCACCAATTAGCATCTGTCCCGAAATTCAGACAAGACGGACCCGCGAGGTCCCATCTCCGTGTTTCGGCGGGGAACAGATTCTGGCACGCCCGGTGGGACCTTTTCCTCTTTCCACTCCACACTTCGTGTGTCGTGTTCGCGAACGAATCGCGGTTTGATATGGTTGCCCTTAGGTTCGAGGTACTAAGATTTGGTGTCTTGCTTCGTGCAGAAAATAGAAGATCAATGGCTTCAATCTGCGCTAACTGCAACTGCAACTCTCGCTCCGTCCTGTCCGGAGGAGTGACTTACGGGCCCCAAGCGGCCTCCATCTTCGCTATGCCGGTGGAACAGGTCACTCAGGACACCACTGGATTGTTCTTCAGGACCATACTCCCGCCAACGAGTTTCAGCGCTCCTGTACCAATACAAAAAGCTCAGAAGAAGTCGGTTTTTGATCGGCTTATAACTACTGCGGCCCCTCTCAACGGGTCGTCCAGCTCCAACGCCTCAGTCTTTGACAGACTGGGCCAAAGCTCAGTTGGGCCCATGAAGAAGCCCGCGATACCAGAAAGGGTTATACCAAAAAGGATAGCCATCTCTGCTCCCGAAGTCGTCAAGACGGCTTCTCCTGCCAAAGGGTCGGTCTTCACAAGACTGACTATTTCAGCTCCTGCTCCAGGCGAAATCGTCAAGGTTGCTTCCCCTACTCGGAAGTCCACCTTCGATAGATTAGCCATCCCTACTCAGCGGACATCAGTCTTCAATAGGCTGACAACGACAACTAACGAACAACACAGGGGGCATGAGGGTCACCCCTACGGCTGAGATAATCCCATCTGCACGACATGCTCGCCGTCGTCACTAGCACCGAGTAAGGAAGGCTGGAGGCAGCTCCCCTTCTGGATTAACTCCGCCAGCTCCCATGGTGGAAATCAATACTGCTGTTCCAACTGGAAATAGCTTTGAACCGCTAAGGAGGGTCCGCAAAAACTCTCCAACTGCCATACTGAAAAGATCTCCTCCACCCATGGAGAAAGCCCCAAAGGCGAAGTTGGAGCAGCCCCCTCAGCGGCTATTCTCCAAAATTTATAAAGTCTGGCGACAGGTCCAGGAATCGGTGATTAACCAGGACCACTCTTGCCGGCCAAAGAAGCTTAAAGCTCAGCAAAAAAAGAGCCATCTCGTGGTACCACAGAAGATGTCATCCGTCTGGGTACCCACTGCAACGGCCCCCTCGACTTCAACTGCTCACAAGAGAAGGAGGCCAGAGAAAGCCCCTGAGAACGCGACAAACCACAAGGACGTTGAATCTAAATGCCCTAAGTCCCGGGGCATGGTAATACATACCGTTTATATGGCTTCCGGAAAAGAAGAAAGTCGTGCTTCTACGGGTCATCGAACGCTTACCTGATCGATAACGAAGGCTCAGGAACAACAGCAGCAGAAACTTCAGGAGATGCTGACTGCATTGGCCGCACTCACTGGGCCAAAAGAAAATCCAGAAACCTCGAAGAAGCGTCGGGAACAAGAAACTGATACCGAGTTCCTCCAAAGAGTGCTCGAGAGGAAAGAAAAAGAGGCTGCAGAGCAGGCTGCCAATATAAAACGAATGGCTCTTTTGTTCCAAGACATGGCTGGGATGATATTACAGCCGGAACCTCCAGCTGAAGCCCCCCCGATCATCATTGAAGACGACAGAGGGGAGACATCGAACCCCCTCCGGCTCTTTCAACAGCCAAGGAGGAAACCATCTCCAAAGTCGCTCTGGATGATTACATTGCTCAGCAAATACGAGCTCACCAGGAAAACGAAGCGGCTAGACAGATCGTTAAGACTGGACGACCTTATTCAGGATGGTATGACCAAATAAGGTACCCGTCGGGATATATGATCCCTAAATTCCATGTATATAAGGGGACGGGAAATCCGCATCAGCATGTCGCCCAGTTCAGGGCTCTATGTGGCAACACTGGAGATGATGATAAACTTCTGCTCCGCCAATTTGTCGGCAGCTTGTCGGAAACGGCGTTCGAGTGTTATTCTGAACTTCCAAACGATTCTGTCAAAACCTTTGCAGAGATGGAGCTACTATTCACCCAGCGTTTCGCGAGTGCTAGTGAACGTACCCCAATAACGGCATTGATCAATGCCAGGGTAAAGCCAGGTGAAACGTGGGTGCAGTGCGCAATACGATGGCGGAATTTGTGGTCGAAATGTGAGCAGCACATCGAGGAAGCACCGGCAGTGGGCATGTTCGTGGGCACCCTTGACCCTCAAGCGACCGTTTCCCAATTCATGATGTTCTTCAAGCCGACCACGTTCCAGGCCTTGATTGACAAACTGGCCCAAATGGACCAGATGGGTCATAAACCGTCTCCTTCAAAACCGGACCCACGGAACGAAAAGGGTAAAGGGAAAGCGACCTTCGTCGCGAATACTCAACAGCAGCCCAGTGGCCCAAAACTAACTGATCGCCTAGACGAGAGGCGGCAATTCTATAATGAGAAGATGAAGCGCCCTTATTCGTTTCCCCGGGACAAAACGAAGAGATTGTTCAAACTAGCGGTGCGCAACAGGCTCATCAATCTACCGAATCCAAAATGACCGTTGCAACCCGGCGAGGCTAATAGTCCCAATTATTGCCCCTACCATCAAACGGTAAGCCATCCAATTGAAGATTGCTTCTTCTTTAAAGGCTGGATCGAAGACCAATACCAACAGGGCAAGTTTGCGCTTTCCGAGAATTGGAAGGTGAACCCACCACAGCCACACACTCCCAAGAAGACAGACACACCGGGAGCATCATGCTCTTTCATAGATGAAGCTCCATGGGAGGTCGCTCTTTCAGCTAAGACGAAAAGAATGCTGAAGGATCTCCAAACATGCCCGGCGATCAGGTGGAAAAATCCACTGGAAACCGAGATCATCGAGGGAATGCTGAAACCGCGCCCAACTTCAAAGATTGGTGGTGATAGTCAAAACGCTCACACCCAGCCGTCAAAGTCTTTGAAAAAGAAGAAGAAGACCAAAAAGCCCGTGAAGCCTGGTGACAAGCGCACGGACCTGCAAAAACAAATTGACGCGTTGGAAGAATATAATCGAAAAGCGCGGACTCCAGTCAGACTCCAAGAATTTCTTAGCCACGTCCTTGAGGACGGAGATGATGACTATGGAGAAGACTCGTTGGATGAATCTGAAGGTTATGTAGCAAGCTGCCATATGATTTCTCACTCGTCGATAGACAATGAAGAAGCTCCTTACACAGAGAAACTGGGGGCAGATCCTGAGCCCGAATTTTTAGAGCCATCAGACGAAATGATTGATGCATTCTTGAACGAAACTCTTTCGAAAAGCAAAACTGCTCGAGAGCGTGAGATGGTCATATTTGAAAAAGCCAAACGCCGGCGACTGGATGAAAGGGTTGAAACACTCCCGCCAGATCAAAATACATCCGTCGCAAATAAAAGCAGGTTCAAGATGAGGAAGAGGTTCTCCAAATCCATATCAATGGGAATGAAGCTGCCACCCTCCGAAGGGAACGCTCTTGGTGAAGCGGAAACACATCCTAACTACTGCTTATATCATCGAAAGATTGCGCACCCCACGAAGAGTGGAACGTTTTTAAAAGCTGGTGGCAGGGGTATGTTGCTCACCGACAACATTTCAAGCGGATGAAACGCAAAACTCGTCGGGAGCAAAAAAATACGACCGAGGAGTATAAAAGAACTACCAGCAACTGTCGCATGGTCAACGCTGGGGGATCGCAAGTTCTCACCTTCGGGAGCGACTCTGATGAAGAAATGACTCTTGGCCCTCTCTTCAAAGAATCCACGTCGGGAAAAGAGGAAGAACCGAAGAACTGCGAGAACATTCAGCTGCGCAATCGCACGCTGCCTGAAAAGAATCTCGGACTCGCCAACCAGGCTTCAAAAAAAAGGATAAAGGAAACGAAAAGGTCCCTGAGGACATCGCCCTAGAAGATCAAGTCGTTAAAGAACTGACAGCCAAGGACTCGCCAAAGAAAAACAAGGTGAATTACAACGTTCTGGCACACTTGAGGAAGATACCCTCGCAGCTCAGTATTCTCGACACCCTTCTGCTATCAAAAGAAGCAAGAGATTCTTTGATCAAGGCACTGCAAGAGCCCAAGCAATTCCAAGCTTTCCTCGCCGAAGAAAAGATGAAGGACGAGCTGGAAGATGTACACACGACCGATATCATCTTCGGCGATGAAGATCTCCTCCTCGGAACGTGTGAGCATAACCATCCCCTTTATGTCTCCGGATACTGTCATGATATCAAGATAGGTGAAATCCTGGTCGACAATGGGTCCTCCATCAATCTCCTCAATGTAAGAGTGTTGAAGAAAATCTGCATGAGCGTTCAACACCTCGCTCGGGATAAGATCACTATCTCCGGGTTCGACTCCCAGTCATCACGGACGCTCAGGTCTGTGATATTGACACTACGCTTTGGGCTGCTTATCACGGACATTAAGTTTCATGTCATTGACGCCAAGACATGCTACAGTGCATTGCTCGGCAGGCCTTGGTTACACAAATACAACATTATTCCTTCTACACAACATCAGTGTATGAAGTATTTCAAGGACGGTCTTGAGTATACCGTAACAGGGGAGCTGAACCCATTCTCCGTGAACGAAGTCCGAAAGTACGAAGATGCGAAATACTTCTTACCAGATTTCGAGGACACGGAAAGATGTCACAAACCGAAGAACAAAGCCATCACTACTATTCTGGTCTTCAGGAGTGATACCGAGGAGGAGGAAGAGATAGTTTATTCAGGTTTGCCCCAGTGCAACAAGCCGGGACCGTCCACTCCTATGTTGATCTTCTGCAGCGACTCGGAAGATGAAGTCAATGCCATATTTTCTGTTCGGCCATCAATTCAAGCCTTTGCTGATAATGATCGAAGTTTGCAAATTACCATGGTTCCACAAGAGCATTACAAAGAGCTCGACGCGCTTGGTACCTATAGTGTGCAAGAACTGCAAACATTTTACGTCCCTCTCAGGCGAAGAGATGAAAAGGCAATCCTCTTTTATCAATCCATGGAAACCAAAGCGGAGAAAGAAGTTTGGCATGGTGCGGATTCTACACTTGACAGACTCCAGCCCATCCGTCTGCCTAGATATTACACGGAAGACTTGAAAAGGCTATTAAAGCGCCAAGGTGTACCCTTCAGACAGACTGCTCGACAAGTTCGGTTCTACAACAGGATCTGGAACGTCCCCGGGACTCAGCGAAAGTTGCCCAACGGGAGAATGGAAACGATCGGGCTTGGATATGTTCAATCCAAGAAACGGGAGCGAGTCCATGGCAGCTACGTCATACATGACTTTGATGAAGAAGGAGACGTTCTGTTAAAAGACGCTGACCCTGAACCAAAACAAGGTTCCGCCATCAAAATGCCGAGTCCGTTGTTTGAAAAACGGATGGACAAGCTGATAAAGGAAGCGGGTCAAAAGGTCCGGGATGACCATAACCGTGAAATGGCTATTTATGAGAAAGCCAAAACGCAGCGCCTCCTTTTGCAGGCCGCGGAGAATGACACTGCTCCTCATCGCCAACCCATCATACAAAAGACCCGTCGCAGAGGCAAAAATAAACCGAAAAATGGAAAAAACATTCGACAACGGCAAAGCGGGTCTGAGAAGTCACGCAATCAAGAATCGAGCAGCTGGGATCCGTCTCTTATAAAGATGATGGGTCGAGAAAATTCTTTTCCCCAAGAAAAGACAAAGAAGATATTCGATCTTGTCATGAAATATCGGATGATGACACTCCCGGAGTCCAAGCATCCCGAGCAAGCAAATGGGCTCTCACCCCCAGACTATTGCTCTTATCACCAAGCAATAGGGCATCCTCTCGAAGACTGCTTCACCTTCAAGAACTGGGTTGAAGATCAATATCAACAAGACATGTTCGCTCTATTCAACAGCTGGAGAGTAAGCCCACCACAGAAGTATGAACCAAAAGCGACGTGTATAGCAAGAGTAGAACCAGATCAATATCGGTCTTGGAAACGATCTCGTACCTGCCACGTGATAATGCTGTCAGAAGAAGAGCCCAAGAATATGGATGACCTCCCTTGGTGCTTCGAAAACGATGATGGCGAGGTGATCTCAGAGTTTCCACCGGCGCCAAAAGAGCTGGAAGATGGAATACATACTACTGCAGATAATCTCAAGAAAATTGATTTGGGAACGGCAAGTGACCCGCGGCCGACATTCGTCAGTAAGCTGTTGTCTGAAGAAAGGGTGGCTACGCTAAAGGACATGCTCATGCAGCATAGAGACTGCTTCGCATGGAACTATTCCGAGATGCTGGGACTAGATCCAGAGATTTCTGTGCATAAATTGGCGATATCTCCAGACATCAAGCCGATCAAACAAGCACCGAGAAGAATGCGGCTCGAGCTTGAGATGAGCATCAATGCCGAGGTCAAGAAACTAATCGACTCCAGCTTCATCCAAGAGGTTCAGTACCCTGATTGGATCACCAACATCGTCCCGGTGATGAAGAAAAATGGGACGGTACACATATGTGTGGACTTTCGAGATCTCAACAAAGCTTGCCCAAAGGACGACTTTCCAGTACCAGTCACTGAGCTGATGATAGATAACACATCCACTCACGAAGTCTTCTCCTTCATGGACGGATCATCAGGATACAATCAGATAAAGATGCATCCCGAGGATCAGAAGTATACTGCTTTCTGGACCCCTTTGGGCATATTCTGTTACAAGGTGATGCCTTTCGGTCTAAACAACGCCGGTGCCACCTATCAGAGGGCTATGACGAAGATTTTCGATGACCTCATACATGAAATCGTCGAATGCTATATCGACGACCTCGTAGTCAAAAGCAAATCATACGAAGAGCATCTAGAGCATCTAAAGATCGTGTTTCAGCGTCTTCGGAAATATAACTTGAAGATGAACCCTCTCAAATGCGCATTCGGAGTTTCCTCAGGTAAGTTCCTGGGATTCATCATTCGACACCTAGGCATTGAGATAGATCCGTCGAAAATCAAGGCAATTATGGAAATGCCCCCGCCAAAGACTCTCAAGCAACTGCGGTCTCTCCAAGGAAAGCTCGCGTATATCCGGCGATTCATAACCAATCTCTCCGGCAAGTGCTGTCCTTATAGTCACCTAATGAAGAAAGGGACCCCTTTTGTCTGGGACCGTAAATGCCAAAGCGCGCTAGACGAAATCAAGCAATACCTGCAGAATCCGCCTGTATTGGCTGCTCCCGTTAAAGGAAAACCTCTCGTCTTGTATACGACCGCCCTCGAAGGTTCCTTAGGCGCGCTGTGGGAACAAGAGAACGACCAAGGGAAAGAGAGAGCCCTTATTATCTGAGTCGAGTTCTCCTGGGGGCAGAAAGCAATTACTCTCCCATTCAAAAACACTGCCTGACGTTGATTTTCGCGATAACGAAGCTCAGACACTATGCATTGGCACATGAGGTCTATCTCGTATCAAAGGTAGATCCTCTCAAGTATTTGAGGTCAAAGGCCATATTGACGGGGCGGCTCGCTAAATAAGCCCTGCTCTTAATGGAGTTCTCGATAACTTATCGGCTTCTTAAGGCAGTGAAAGGCCAGGCCATCGCCGACTTCCTCACTGAGCATCCGATACCTGCCGACTCTCCCTTGAACTGCGAATTGCCAGAAAAACACACGTTTGACACGATCGACGAGAAAAGAAGAGAGAATGATACCCGGTGGGAACTCTATTTTGACGGAGCATCTTCCATGAAGAAGCGCAAACAAAGCACCCCTATAATCAAATCAGGGGTAGGCCTCATCTTCGTGACTCCACGAGGAGGGATAATGCGCTTTGCCTTCTCCTTAACAGAGCCGAGAACGAACAATGAAGCCTAATACGCAGCTTTGATAGCAGGTCTTGAGATCACCGTCGACAGGGGAATTGAAAACCTCCTCATATACGGAGATTCCCAACTGGTCGTTAGTCAAGTAAACTGCGACTATCAAACATGCAAGCCAGAGTTGGTGAAGTACGGAGAGAGGGTACAACAACTGCTAACTCAAATTCCTTCCTACACCTTGGAAAGCATACCGCGTGCGGAAAATAGCAAAGCGGATGCATTAGCCAAGCTCGATAAAGAATTAGCCGACGAAAACCTCGATGATGTGAGAATCGTTGTGCAGAGCCGTCGGGTTCTTGCACCGGCAGAAATATCTCTAGAATCATCCGAAGAAAAAAGAGAGACCGAGCAAACGGCCCTACAAATTAAAGACCAGGAAAAGGCTAAGGATCAGAGAGAAGTCTTTATAGATTACTTCAAATCCCGTCGAACACCTGAAGATGCATCCTCAAGGCATCAGCTCATGAAACGAGCTCTATCCTTCGCCTTTGTTAATAATACTCTGTATAAGAGATCATTTGATTCTCTATGGCTAAGATGCCTGGGACCCGAAGAGGCAAAGAGAGTCGTCCAAGAAACTCACGACGGACTCTGCGGTTCTCACCAAGCTGGCCCGAAGATGAAGCTGAAGATCAAAAGGATGGGCTACTATTGGCCCACGATGATCTAGGACTGTCTTGAATACGCGAAGCAGTGCCACTCATGCCAGATTCACGGGGACTTTATCCACCAGCATCCGAATCCTCTACATCTGTCGGTGGCTAGCTGGCCATTCGAAATGTGGGGAACTGACATAATCCGCCCCATAGAACCAGTATCGTCCAGAGAACATCGATTCATTTTGGCGACAACTGATTACTTCTCCAAATGGGCAGAAGCAGTACCGCTGAGGGAAGTGAAGATGGAAAATATCCTCCATTTCTTCAAGACACACGTCATTTATCAGTTTGGAACTCCACGATGGATCATCTCCGATAACGGGCCGGCCTACAGAAGCCACAAGATCAGCCGCTTCGCACAATAGCATAACATAGACTGGAGATACTCTTCGGTCTATAATCCCCGAGCTAACGGTCTAGCTGAGGCTTTCAACAAGACAATGACAAAGATCGTGAAAAAGATGGTGTCTCGAAATAAGAAGGACTGGCACGAGAGACTGCATGAAGCTCTCTGGGCGTATCGAACTACGTTCAAAACGGCCACGAACACAACGCCGTACGCGTTGGTATTCAGTACGGAAGCGGTACCCCCCTCGAGATAGAGTTACCCTATCTACGAGTGGCCGTTCACTACGAGCTAACAGACGAAGAAAAATGCTCACCTTCGGCTTGAGGAGCTCGACGCCCTTGACAAAACCCGGCTCATAGCGCAACAGAATCTGGAGGCTTATAAAGCAAAGATGACGTGCTCATATGAGAGATTGACTAGGCCGAGAACATTCCGCCAAGGCAAACTTATGCTAGTGGTCAAAAGACCTATGATCCCTAATCGTGCCAAACGGGGGAAATTTGAGCCGAACTATGAAGGCTCGTATATCATAGACAAAGTTTACCAGGGTAGAGCCTACCTACTCAGGGACATGTATGGTGAAAGACCTTTTAGGCCAATAAACGGTCGTTTCCTAAAGAAATACTATGCCTGACGAGTCACGGCATAGATCAACGATAGATGACGACGCCTATGTCCGCTCGCTATCTTCCTAAGCCTAAACTCTGTGAGTAGTAGCTGGCTTCCTTTTCTTGGACCGAAACGTCCTTAAACTAACGATGGACCACTACGTCCTAAAACTGGCGACGGACTGAAACGTCCTTAAACTAACAATGGACCACTATGTCCTAAAACTGGTTGTTGACCGAGACGTCGATAAACTACTGTGGACTGCAGCATCCCAAGGCTGACACAAAAAAAATAATAATAAAATTAAAAAATAATAAAAAAAAGAAAACGGTATGTCTATAAGCAAATGGGCACGGATGAAAACCCGAAAGGGCTCCTTGAGTAAGAACAGCAGGGCTACCGGCGGGTTTTTGTGAAAACCCGAAAGGGCGCAACTTCGTTAAAAGACACTTGCAAGGTCCTCTTGACCCTGTAAGAAGAAACCACCTGCATGAGATCCTTACGATTCACAAGGGAGCAACACACTTAGGGATCCCCACGATTCCTAAGGAGAAATTACACTTGCGAGATCCTCACGACTCGTAAGGAGAACCCTCTTATAAGACCCTCACGGCTTATAAGATTCAAAAGTCTTAAGCTACAGGAATTTGAACCCGTTCTTAAGCGGCCACCACAACCTCCAATGCTGCCCTACAAGCGGCTCAATACTGACCCTTGCATACAATCCACGGGCGCGAATAAGCATTTCCCTAACAAAATCCCATCCGTAACTAGGGATATGTTTACACAGGGAACAACCCTTGTAAGTCCTCTCAACTTATAAGGAGAAAGCACTCTTATAAGATCCTTACGACTTATAAGAGACCACGCACATAGGAATCCTCATGATCCCTAAGGAGAAAACACACCTATGAGATCCTCACGACTTGTAGGGAGAAATACCTTTATAGGACCCTTACGGTTCATGAAGTCAAAAGCCTTAGTCGACAGGATCCTAACCCTGTCTACTAAGCCACCTTTGTTCGACATCGACGAAGGCAAATGATGATTCGCTCCTGCCAATATCCCAGTTGTAGCGGTGCTGATGCCGAAATCGGTGTCTAATCCCAAGCTTGCAGCAAAAATCCAGCGAGCCACACATGCATACGAGATAGCCGAAATGATGGGGGCAACTTGCAACAAAATCAGCAAGTAAAAATGTATGCATACAAAAATAACTGAAATGATTGGGCAACTCGCAGTAAAAAGCAGCGAGTAAAAATAAAACAAATAGCCGAAATGATTGGGTACCGCGAAAAATAGCCGAAATGATTGGGCAATCGCGACCTTCGCGATATAAAAGCTGAAATAATAGAGCATTGCGGAAAGAAATATTTTTTTTTTGAAAAGAATGAAACTTTTGCCCTACAGGTGATATCACATCAATCCCTGTATACAATCCAGGGGCGCAAACAAAGAAGGAATCACACCTTCCCTCCCCAGGCTCCATCAGAAGAAAAAGCCAAATCTCAACGGTTCACAGATAGCCTGGAAATCATCTCAACATTCGTCTCATTACAACAGACGCAACATCAAGCAAAGCGGAACTGCGGAAATTCCCAGTTCCATGACTCGGCGGTGCACAGATGACCGAGAGTCAAACCCCGACTCCGTGAAATGCGGATAAAGTCAACCCTTCCTGATTACGTGGAACGCGGTCTATGTCAATTCTGACTCCGCGGGAAACGTCCAGAGCGGAGCCTGGTCCTCGTAGAACACGGCTATGTCAATCAGACCCCGTGGGAAGCATCCAGAGCGAAATCCTGGTTACGTGGAACACGGCATATGTCAATCCTGACCCGTGGGAAACGTCCAGAGCGGAGCCTGGTCTTCGCAGAACACGGCTATATCAATCCTGACCCCGTGGGAAGCATCCAGAGAAAAATCCTGGTTACGTGGAACACGGCTTCTGTCAATCCTGACCCCGTGGGAAATGTCTAGAGCGGAGCCTGGTCCTCGCAGAACATGGCTATGTCAATCCTGACCCCGTAGGAAGCATCCAGAGCAAATTCCTAGTCACGTAGAACACGGCCTATGTCAATCCTGACCCCGTGGGAAACGTCCAGAGCGGATCTTGGTCCTCGCAGAACACGGCCAATATCAATCCTGACCTCGTGGGAAGCATCCAGAGCAAATTCCTGGTCACGTGGAACACGGCCTATGTCAATCCCGACCCTGTGGGAAACGTCCAGAGCAGAGCCTGGTCCTCGCAGAACACGGCTATGTCAATCAGACCCCGTGGGAAGCATCCAGAGCAAAATTCCTGGTCACGTGGAACACGACCTATGTCAACCCTGACCCCGTGGGAAACATCCAGAGCAGATCCTGGTCCTCGCAGAACACGGTTATGTCAATCCCGACCGCGTGGGAAGTATCCAGCGCAAAATTTCTGGTCACGTGGAACGCGGCCTATGTCAACCCTGACCCCGTGGGAAACGTCCAAGCGGAGCCTGGTCCTCGCAGAACACGGCTATGTCAATCAGACCCCGTGGGAAGCATCCAGAGCAAAATTCCTGGTCCCTTGGAACACAACCTATGTCAACCCTGACCCCGTGGGAAACGTCCAGAGCGGATCCTGGTCTTCGCAGAACATGGCTATGTCAATCAGACCCCGTGGGAAGCATCCAGAGCAAAATTCCTGGTCACGTGGAACACGGCATATGTCAACCCTGACCCCGTGGGAAACATCCAGAGCGGATCCTGGTCCTCGCAGAACATGGCTATGTCAATCCAAACCCCGTGGGAAGTATCCAGAGCAAAATTCCCGGTCACATGGAACACGACCTATGTCAACCCTGACCCCATGGGAAACGTTCAGAGCGGATCCTGGTCCTCGCAGAACACGGCTATGTCAATCCTGACCCCGTGGGAAGCATCCAGAGCAAATTCCTGGTCACGTGGAACACGGCTTATGTCAATCTTGACTCCGTGGGAAACGTCCAGAGCGGAGCCTGGTCCTCGCAGAATACGGCCTATGCCAATCCTGACCCCGTGGAAAGCATCCAGAGCAAATTCCTGGTCATATGGAACACGGCCTATGTCAATCCTGACCCCGTGGGAAACGTCCAGAGCGGATCCTGGTCCTCGCAGAACACGACTATGTCAATCCTGACCCGTGGGAAGCATCCATAGCGGAGCCTGATCCTCGCAGAACACGGCCTATGTCAATCCTGACCCCGTGGGAAGCATCCAGAGCAAATCCTGGTCCCATAGAACACGGCTAAAGTCAATCTTGACCCCGTGGGAAATGGCCAGAGCAACCCCTGACTCTGTAAAATGCGGATAATGTCAATCTCGTCCATCACTTACAGGTCCTCACGACTTGTAAGGGAGAAAATTCTTTTGTGAGATCCTTACGACTCTCAGAAGAAAACGCACTTAGGAATCCTCACGATTCCTAAGAAAAAATTACACCTACGGGATCTTCTCAACCTGTAGGGAGTAAATTCTTTATGAGACCCTCACGGCTCATAAAGTTGAAAAGTCTTAGGAGGCAGATCTTAACCCTGAATCCTAAGCCATCGCTATCCTACAGAGAAATCAAAATAGATTATCCACAAAATGCATTTACTAAAAGGGACACACCATCATGAAGCAAAATATGTCTTTTATTCATGAATCAAAATGAATACTAAGTACAATTTATGAAAGAATAAAAGAAAATATACTCTCATTCAGGAGTATGTACAAAAGAAGAATAAAAAAATATATAAAATTCTTCAAGCCGGCGGACGATTCAGTAGATTTTCCATTTCACCCCTTTTCCGCTGGGCTTCGGCTTCATGATTCATTATCGTTAAAAGACGGGCCTTCGCTTGAGCCTGTTGGGCCTGGTATAAGGCAAGCCGGCTTTCAAGCTCTTTTTCAGTAATCTTACAGTCTTCGACCATTTCACGAGTAAAAACGACGGCCTTATCAATGGCTACCACCTCCTTGATAGCCTCTTGAAGCACCCGCCAAAGTTCATATGCCCTAGTGGTCTTGGCCGTAAGATTGGCTTGAAGCTCTCTCAGCGCTTTGGAAGCCAGCTCCCTCTCCGAAAACTTGCGGCCGAGCCTCTTCTCGCAGGATATCATGTTCGCAGTGCACTGCTCAATCAGCCCCCTCAAGCTCGCCTTTGCACCCACAACCTCTGAAGGAAGGCGTGTACATTCAAGAGTATGCAAGCAAGCCTCCACCTACCGACAAAACTCAACCCAGACTTGCACCAATGTTTCACTATGGTAGGTGGCAAGAAAGGGAAGAGAACCGTTGGCTTCAGCGGCAAACGCTTCGGCCATGATCAGACTGCCAGCACGAAGGTCTTCAATTAGGGCTGATAGGGAGTGAAGGCTTAGCTTTGCCATCTGCTCCGAGGCACGCAGAGCATAGGGGCCGGGTGGCATGACGATGCGAGATTCCAGCGTGGTAAGAACTGGCAAAACTGTTAAGATTTATAAACAATCAGCGAGACTTGTAAGCAAAAAGTAGGTGGAACAACGTTGAGACTTTACTTACCCACGGTCATGCAAGAAGGGTCTGAAGGCTCCCCAGGCCCGTCAAGAATCTCAACCTCGTCATCGGCTTCTAGAACTGTAGAAGACATCAATGTCATTATATGAAATAATGATAATGCTGTGAGGATAGGGCAAACGACACTAACCTTGACCGGAAGAGAGGACGATGCGTTGAGGAGATATCGCCTGCGGAGCGGCCATCTCCAACAGGCGCTGAAAAGACTTCCTGGGAGACAGATCAGCAATAGACGCCGCCAATCCGCCAATTCTGAAAAGACAGAAAAGTTCAGATAATGGAGAAATTATTAATATAAAATATAGAAAGCTACCTTCGATGCTTCTCCCATTTTGGACTGGAGGGATAGCAGCTTCGGCGGCCTCCTCCATGCCCCCAGGCATATCATCGGGGATGTGGGCTGGTATAACAGCCGCCACTGCAGGCTCCAGCGGAAGTACGGTAGCCTCGACTACCTGTCCCCTAATCTCCAGGCCATCCCCAGAAAGATCCCTTGAATCGGCGACCAACGAAGATGCCTCTTCCGAGGGAGTAAGCACTTGGGGAGCGAGAATCACCGAGGGAAGCTCCATCACAGGAGCAACAGTTGCATCGACCCCCTCCACACTGATTAGTGTTTCATTAGGGATATTGGCGGAGTCTATGGTCAAAGCGCGACTCGAACTCAGATCTTCTTCCATCGCCGAAGTCCCTGCAAAGTTTGTACGAGGATAAGGATATGTATATATATACAAGCAGTGAAAAATACTACAAAAGGACATATGAGTATACCGATGCGCAAAGGAGCTTCTAGTATGGCTTGTTCAAGCCGACGCTCTTTCCTGAGGAGGTATGCCCACCGAGGTTCGAGAGTAGACATGGCCACCAGTCCACAACGAAAGCGCATCTTTGGCGTCGGCTGAGACAGCCTGCTTAAGGGCCCTCTCGCCCCATTCTTCCAAAGGGCCTATGAATAGCCGCCGTATCGATGGAGGGTCTTCGTAAAAGATGACGGCAGGATAAGGCCTTTTCGGGATCCTTACATTCTCGGATTCGTCTTGTGAGCGTCTTATGGCCTCAGCCAATTGTGCGGCTTCCTCTTGCATGGCTAGTGGTTCATCTTGACGAATAGGCTCGGATTCCACGAAAGAGTCGAGCAGGATGGTGGCCGTCTTCCTCCGCCTCTTAGGCCCAGAACTAATCGCCGAAGACGATCGCTTTCTCCCCGTTGTTGCTTTGGTACGGCGTTGACCCACTTCGCCTTCAATGTCCTCGCTCGGCGGTGCTACCGATGACGACACGGCCATTGCTGACGCCGCAGCTGATGACATTGCTACTGGAGCCTTATTGGCCCTTGATTGAGCTCTAGTACGCAATGGCATACCACCTGTGGGAGTTGAAACCACTTCCGCCGCCTTCAGAATAAGCACGACGCTAGTATCTCTCAAGGGAGGGAGGGTGAACCGCTGCACGCGGTCACGGCGGAACTCCCGTGGCTTGGATCGGAGTTGGAGCCCTATATCCGAGGAGCACCCTCCTCTCCTCGGCAATAATTGGACTGACTCGGTGGAGGTGCCAGCCCATGAAAGACCCCACACATCGAGGAATATGATCAGCTTCAGGAATTACAAAGCGGGAGCCAGTGTTCAGCCGCATGAAGTGATGAGCGGCGTCACGAACAACTTCTGACGACGGACTAGGCTCCACTATAAATGCTTCAAAGGGGACACCCTGGTTATATCCGAGTTGCCGAGCAAAGCGGTGTGGGTTGTAACGCATAAAAGGGCCGCACCGTTCTGACGAAATACCAGATAGCCTGGTCTGATCGAATACAGGTGCATGGCTTCCCTGGGCTTCAGAGAAGGTACCCCCTCTTTTAACGAGTCGCAGAGCTGTTGAACCGGTCCTGAGGGAGCAGAGAGGACTCGATCGTTGAATACCATCCCATCCGCATTGGCATAAGGATTAATCAGCACATGAATAGCTCCGAACTGAGTCGGGTCGGGGGCAGAAGCGTCCACCAGTCGCATGAGTCGCGGAAAAGTGTAAGCATCATAAAAGCTGGGTCTTTGGTGCGCAGCAAATGCCCCCAGCACATGCATCTCAATCCAGGACATAAAGTAATGAAGAGAGAGATTTACCACATATATGCCTGAGGTTGAGGTATTAGCCGTAGTGCTTAGCCCGTGATACAGATGCGCCAGCCCCGCAATACCTACAGCTAGTCGCGTCCCCTCGGTAATGCGATGAGCGGAGTAAATAACCGAGGCTCTTATGAAACGACGGTGCATAGGAATGGCGAACCAATTGAGCCAAACACCGATGAAGCCTACGAAGAAAGTCTCCTCATCCATACCAGGAGCTGCGATCGAATCGAAAGACACGGCCGACATGATGGGAATGTAGAACTGCGGCAAGTCCTCTTCTTTAGCAGGCCGCTTATTTAAACCAAACCCAAAGGGGTCGTTGATGTTTGCGAACTTCGGAGCCGTCTTTGATAGAACATCTTCGCGAAGGAAGCAAGTGATAAAGCTTTTGAAAGTGACACCCTGCTCCTCTGACTCTGTGAATAACTTCTCAAAAATTTTCAGAGTCTTGATCAAACTTGAGCGCTTGTGGCGGACAGCATTCTCGGTCGACAGGTCGTCAAGAATGGCAGGCTCGGTTTCGAAGACATACTCATCGGGAGGCAGTAGTTCTTCATAGAGTGTCCCCTTGACCGGCAACCCTGAGATTTCGCGAAACTCTTCCAGAGAAATTGAAACTTCGCGGTCCCCTAAAAAGAAGGTGTTGGTGAGAAGATTCCATTGGTTTAAGAAGGCCTTAACTCACCAGACATGGGGAGAATGATAGTGGAAAAGAGACGCATATACCGCCTGATAGAGTCCGACCCTTTGCAGTCGCGCACGATAGGCGGACAGGATATAACGGGCCCAGAGAAGGTAGCCCATGGGATGTCGAGGGGTAAGTTCTATTTTGTAAATCTGTCCTCATGGCTGGGCTTCGCCTTGGCAAATGTGGCGCCCTAAAATGTCTATAGCTGACATATGATGGTTCGGAATACCAGTTGTTGATGGCTCAAGCCGTTTCATAGGGGTCCAATTCAGCATCTCCATAGCAAAGGCGGTCCGTGGATGATCCATCGGCAGAAAGGGATAGGTAGGTTCTGTCGGTATCTCGCAAAGAAATCTGCGACAACCGCGGATGATATGACCGTACCAGGTCCCCCATAAAAGTAGATTGGCGCAATTCGTGTGATGAGCCCTGATCATCGCCATCACCTCTTCATCAGACGGTGACTGAGGAAAGGCAGCCTCCGAGCGGGTAAAAGGGAAGTACGGAAGAGAAGCCATTGTTCCTGAAATAAAAGAAGGGGAAATTGTTAAGCGAAGCCAACATGTGTATATATATATATATGTTTATAAATGTATATATATAAAAAGACAGTGGAAGAAAGCGACAAAGGACTTATTTTATGGAACTATTGGTTACAAAACACATGGCTCCCACAAAATCAAGATGGCGGCTCACTAATAATAAGGCCAAGCAATCATCATGAGAATAAAGGGAAGATTCTCAATGAATTCAAATGACTCTACATGTTCCCCCAAAGCGAAACCCATCTTGGACTCTGCGAAAATCAAGTAGAATCTCTACTGCAATTTTTTCTGTAAGAACAACTCAGGAGGAAAATCCCAAGAAGTCTTTTTTTAAAGAATTAAGTTCTTTAGAGGAATTAAATTCCTTTTGAACAGGGGAATTAAATTCCCAGAAGACATTTTTCAGAGCCAAGATTCTTTGGAATGGAATTAAATTCCAGAGAAAGGTCAATTATTGCCATCGATCTCTGAGATCAAAAGAGCCCTAACAAAAGGGATTTATTATTTAAAAATTGAGCAGTTTTCTTTTTAAAGAACTTGAAAAAAATGGGTTCTTGTTAAAGGTAATAACCCTTGGTATGGATTTAAAATCCAACGAAGATTTCTACAAAAATTTCGTCGGCCGTTCAAGATTCTTACTTGAAAAAGGAAATGTTTTGTTGACAGAGTTAAACAACTCTGGAAATTTTTGAATCAGAGAACTAAGCTCTGGGAAAGAGAATTAAATTCTCAGAGGAAAAAAAAGCAAGGAAGAAGATGGAAAAAGTGGAGGCTCTTCTGAAGGGACTCCTGCATTTATAGGATGTGATGAGGAACGGTTCATCTCCACTGTTCCCTAGACAGATCCAACGGTCACAAAGGTGACAGTATTGCACTCACGTGCAAACACGTGAGAACAACGCTGTGGGGGCATTTGTTCCTTGATAAAATATCAGGAAATTCTCCAATGGGGTATCACGTGTTCACACGTGACCAAGGGTCATGTGCTGACACGTGATAGGTTCCTGTGATCTCTATTTTATAGAATTAAATTCTAATCAAACAAAAATATAACGAAACAGCAAAGAAAAACCTCAATGAGGTGTCACGTGCTCACACGTGATCAAGGGTCACGTGCTGACACGTGATGATTCCTCAGCTCCCTAAAAATCAGAATTAAATTCTGGTCACGTGTCAACACGTGATGGGCTCCTAAACTCTTTAATCAATAGAATTAAATTCTATTTAATAATCAAATAATGGGATCACGTGCCAACACGTGATAGACTTTTAAAAGCCTTCTGAACTAATAGAATTAAATTCTAATTAAGGGAAATCAAAGACCCTAACTGGGAAAATATTTCTTTAAATCTTTCCAAACAAAAAGATGGTGCTCTGTAAAATAGAGCAAACGTTAGATTAAAAATCCAATGGTGATTAAAAATCACCAATTTATGGAAAGATTTTATACAAGGAAAGATTTTCCTGAAATTCACCAAGAATAACAAACAGAATATCTTTTAGATTAAAAATCCAATGCTGAATAAAATTCACTAAGTGATCTAAAAGATCATGTTAGTTACAAAAACAACCAAAATCTTTCAATGAAAGATTCACTAAACAAATTGATTCTTTTCTTTCTCCTATAAATAGGAGCCAAGAAGAGAAGAGAAGGGATCTTGGAATTTTGATTTTCTGGAGAAAAACAATAACAGAGAGAAAAGAGAGGAGAATTTAATTCTCAAGAGAGAAAAGAAGTTCCTTTCTGAGAAAAGAAACCCTACGTGAGAAAGGGGAAAGAGATCTAAACTCCATAAAATAAAAGAGAATTTAATTCTCAAGTTTAAGAGTTTAACTCTTCTGAATAAGAACTTAGTTCTTCCTTTGGTTGAAAATCTGCAGAAGCAGATCTCCCCACAAGTCGAGAATTTAATTCTCATCGGGGAGATTCTGCCATGCAGATCCAAGACCTAGAGGGAGAATTTGAGTTTGAGGAATTTAATCCCCCAAATTCATAGGAATTTAATTTCTCCAAATAAAACTAGGGTTTAACCCTATATGAGAATTTAATTCTCTCAATTTCATAGGAATTTAATTCCTCCAAATAAAACTAGGGTTCAACCCTGCATGAGAATTTAATTCTCCTCAAATTCATAAGAATTTAATTCCTCTAAATGAAATTAGGGTTTAACCCTACATAAGAATTTAATTCTTCCACATACATAGGAATTTAATTCCTCTAAAACTGAATTATGGTTTAACCCTATAGAGAATTTAATTCTTAAAACAAAGAGACTTGAAAGCTCTCCATGCACGTAAAGAACTTGGTCACGTGGTAACACGTGACCCCCATTCTCAATGAGCAGAAAATGAAGAACAAAACTAGGTCACGTGCTCCCACGTGACCCCTAAAACAGATCCTTTAAAATGAGAAAGAAAAACTTGGAGGCAATGCCTCACGTGCTCACACGTGACCCTCAAAATAAAGGGAACAAAGCCAAAGGCAGAATGGACTTTGGGCGCCCTCACGTGTCCCCACGTAACCCCTAATAAACACTTTAATAATTAATACATGGATACCCATCACGTGTCAACACGTGATGGCCAGAAGATCAAAGGTGTTTAACACTTATTTGCAGATTTGAGAGAAAAATAAAGGAGGTCTGGCCCCACCTTTGGGTGCCCTCACGTGCCCCTATGTGACCCCTTCCTTTCTAGTGTTTAACATTATTTTGAGCATTTTGTCTCCAGTGTTTAACACTGTTTTAAATATATCACGTGAGGACACGTGACCACCAGATGTCCTCTAGTGTTTAACACTATTTTCAAACCAGCTTAGCCCAAATTGGCTAAGTTTTCCAGAGGCAAATCTCCCCTGAGCCTTAAAATCCAGAGCTATAATGTTTAGTGCTCAGCCAAAGAAAAAATGTTATCAGAGCCCTCAATCCCTTGTTTAGCATTGCTAAATAAGAAGGGGCTGAACCCAGACAAATGTTCAATAGTCCAACAAAGGGCCAACATTTCAAACTTAATTGGACTTAGCCCAAATTGGCCATAAGTCCTCAATTCAGATTTAACTGAGTTAATGTACTCATAATCTAATTAATTGATGTTTGTTCCAAATTAGACTATAGATCTCCCAATTAACTTTGGTTCAAGGGTACATCTCTTCACTCCTTTGATATTTGTCGTTGTAATCCTTCAACATCTTCAGAGAGATGACGGGTCCTGACAACCACACATTTCACAGACTATGAAGTCTTTAAACTGGACTGTAGGGTCCTTAAACTCATGGACTATGATGTCCTTAATCTCGGACTGTGGGGTCTTTAAACTCATGGACTATGATGTCTTTAACCTCGGACTGTAGGGTCCCTTTAAACCCATGGACTATGATGTCCTTAACCTTGGACCGCAATGTCCTTAAACTAACTATTGACTGCATTGTCCCTAAACTAAATAACAGAGCCCAAATGCTTTCTTGTTGGATCTAAACGATCCCGTTAAGTTGATCTTAGCCTAAAAATTAGACTAACGTATTCTTAACAAACATTTAAATTGATCTTAGTCTCAAATGAGACTAACGTATTCTTAAACCCAACCCCCAAACCCAAATCTAAGAAAATACGGATTTGGACTAATCCACGCCTTACGGGCGACGACATAAATTAGTCTCCGTATACAATCCACGGGCAACCAAACACAAAACAAACACCCACGACACGAAGTGACCATCTGGAGAAGGAGAAAGTTGTTACCACGATGCGGTAGCGTAATTAACTGCAGGGGTTTACGCCTGCAGGGAAGAGCATCCCCACAAATAAAAACCCCTCAAATGAGGGGGAATCTGACGAAGTCTGCTACATTGGCCGCATCCATTTAAACCTTCGATACGTGGTGTCATAAATCAACTTGGCATTTTCGGAGAGGTGGACGGATAGTACCAATTAGCATCTGCCCCGAAATTCAGGCAAGACGGACCCGCGCGGTCGCGTCTCCGTGTTTCGGCGGGGAACACCCGAGAATATGGATGACCTCTCCTGGTGCATCGAAAATGAGGATGAAGAGGAATTGATCTCAGAATTTCCACCAGCGCCAAAAGAGTTGGAAGATGGAATACATACTACAGCGGACAACCTAAGGAAAATTGACCTGGGGACGGCTAAGGACCCGAGGCCAACGTTCGTCAGCGAGCTGCTGTCTAAAGAGCATGTAGATACGCTAAAAGGCGTGCTCATGCAGTATAAGGACTGCTTCGCATGGAACTACTCCGAGATGCCGGGACTAGATCCAGAAATAGCTGTGCATAAATTGGCAATATCTCCGGACGTCAAGCCAGTCAAACAGGCACCAAGAAGAATGCGGCTTGAACTTGAAATGAGTATCAACGCCGAGGTCAAAAAGTTAATCGACTTCGGCTTCATCCAGGAAGTTCAATACTCTGACTGGATCGCCAACATTATCCCAGTGATAAAGAAAAATGGGACGGTGTGCATCTGTGTGGACTTCCGAGAGCTCAACAAAGCCTGCCCGAAGGACGATTTTCCCATGCCGGTCATCGAGCTGATGATAAACAACACGTCCACTCATGAAGTCTTCTCCGTCATAGACAGGTCTTCAGGGTACAATCAAATAAAGATGCATCCTGAAGACCAGAAGCATACCGTTTTCCGGACTCCTCTGGGCATATTTTGCTACAAAGTGATGCCTTTCGGTCTGAAGAATGCCGGCGCTACCTACCAGAGGGCCATGACGAAGATCTTTGATGAGCTTCTACATGAGATTGCCGAATGTTACATCGACGACCTCGTAGTGAAAAGCTAATCGCACGAGGAACACTGGGAGCATTTGAAAATAGTGTTCCAACGTCTTCGTAAGTACAACCTGAAGATGAACCCCCTGAAATGCGCGTTTGGAGTTTCCTCAGGCAAATTCCTATACGACACCGAGGCATCGAAATAGATCCATCGAAGATCAAGGCGATTATGGAAATGCCTGCTCCAAGGACTCTAAAACAATTGCGGTCTCTCCAAGGAAAGCTCGTGTATATCCGACGATTCATAGCCAACCTCTCTGGCAAATGTCATCCCTACAGTCACTTGATGAAGAAGGGAATCCCGTTCGTTTGGGATCATAAATGCCAAAGTGCACTGGACGAAATCAAGTAGTATTTGCAGAATCCGCCGGTACTGGCCGCTCCGGTCAAGGGAAAGCCTCTCATACTATACACAACCGCCCTTGATGGTTCCTTAGGCGCGTTATGGGCACAGGAGAACGACCAAGAGAAGGAGAGAGCTCTCTACTATTTGAGCCGAGTTCTACTGGGGGCAGAAAACAACTACTCCCCTATCGAAAAACACTGCCTGGCTTTGATCTTCGCGATAACGAAGCTTCGGCATTACGCCTTAGTGCATGAAGTCCATCTTATATCAAAAGTGGATCTTCTCAAATATTTGATGTCGAGATCCATACTAACGGGGCAGCTCGCTAAATGGGCCCTACTCTTAATGGAATTCTCGATAACATACAAACCTCTTAAGGCGGTGAAAGGCCAGGCCATCGATGACTTCCTCGCTGAGCATCCGATACCTACCGATTCACCCCTAAATTGTGAATTGCCGGACGAGCACGCGTTTGACACGATCGACAGGGAGAGAGGAGGGAGTGATACCCGATGGGAACTCTACTTCGATGGGGCATCTTCCATAAAGAAGAGAAAGCACAACACCCTTATAATCAAATCTGGGGTAGGCCTTATCTTCGTGATTCCACAAGGAGAGATAATGCGCTTTGCCTTTTCCTTAACAGAGCTGAGGACAAATAATGAAGCGGAATATGATGCTTTAATAGCAGGTCTTGAGATCGCTGTCGACATGGGAATCGAAAACCTCCTTATATACGGAGACTCCCAGCTGGTCGTTAGTCAAGTAAACGACGACTATCAAACGTGCAAACCAGAATTGGTAAAGTACGGCAAGAGAGTGCAACAATTGCTGACTCAAATCCCTTCCTACATCTTAGAAAGCATACCGCGTATGGAAAATAGCAAGGTGGATGCATTAGCCAAACTCTCCAAAGAACTGACTTACGAAAACCTCGATGATGTAAGGATTGTTGTACAAAGCCGTCGGGTTCTTGCACCAACGGAAATATCTCCAGAGTCGTCTGAAAAAAAGGAAACGACCAAGCAAACGGCCCTACAAATAGAGGACCAAGAAAAGGTTAAGGATTGGAGAGAAGTCTTCATAGACTACTTCAAATCCCGTCGAACACCTGAAGATGCATCCTCAAGACATCAGCTCATGAAACGAGCTCTGTCTTTCACCTTCGTCAATGATACTCTGTATAAGAGACCATTCGACTCTCTGTGGCTGAGATGCCTGGGACCGGAAGAAGCAAGGAGAGTCGTCCAAGAAACTCACGACGGACTCTGGTTCTCATCAAGCCGGGCCTAAGATGAAGCTGAAGATCAAAAGGATGGGCTACTATTAGCCCACAATTCAGGACTGTCTCGTATACGCAAGCAGTGCCACTCGTGCCAAGTTCACGGTAATTTCATCCACCAGCATCCAAACCCGCTACACCCAATAGTGGCTAGCTGGCCGTTCGAAATGTGGGGGACCGATATAATCGGGCCCATTGAACCAGCATCATCCAAAGGACATCGGTTTATATTGGCGACAATCGATTACTTCTCTAAGTGGGCAGAAGCAGTACCGCTAAGGGAAGTGAAGACGGATAATATCCTCCATTTCTTCAAGACACACGTCATTTACCGGTTCGGCACTCAATGACGGATTATCTCTGATAACGGGCCAGCCTACAGAAGTCACAAAATCAGCAGCTTCGCACAACAACATAATATAAACTAGAGATACTCTTCGGTCTATAATCACCGAGCTAACGGTCTAGCTGAGGCTTTCAACAAGACCTTGACAAAGATCATACAGAAGACGGTGTCCAGAAACAAAAAAGACTGGCATGAAAGATTTCATGAAGCTCTCTGGGCGTATCGAACCACGTTCAAGACAGCTACGAATACAACGCCATATGCATTGGTATTCGGCACCGAAGCGGTACTTTCCTTGGAAATAGAGCTACCTTCTCTACGAGTGGAAATTCATTATGAACTAACAGATGAAGAGAATGCTCATCTTCGGCTTGAGGAGCTCGACGCCTTCGACGAAACTCGTCTCATGGCGCATTAAAGGCGTACAAAGCAAAGATGACACGCTCATACGAGATATTGACCAGGCCGAGGACATTTCGCCAAGGCGAACTCGTACTAGTTGTCAAAAGACCCATGATCCCTAATCATGCCAAACGAGGGAAATTCGAACCGAACTAAGAGGGTCCGTACATCACATACAAAGTCTACCAAGGTGGGGTTTACTTGCTCATGGATATGCATGGCGAAAGACCCTTCATGCCAATAAACGGCCGGCTCCTGAAAAAATACTACGTCTGACGAGTTCGGCCTAGGTCAATGATAGATGACGACGCCTATGTCTGCTCGCTATCTTCCCAAGCCCTAACTCTATAAGTAGTATCCAGCAAGACCGTTGTCTCCAAAACGGCAGCTACGGACCGAAACGTCCCTAAACTAATAATGGACTGTAATGTCCTAAAACTAGCTACGGACTGAAACGTCCCTAAACTAACGATGGACCGGAACGTCCCTAAAACTAACAATGGACCGTAATGTCCTAAAACTAACAATGGACCGAAATGTCCCTAAACTAATAATGGATCGTAATGTCCTAAAACTAGCTACGGACCGAAACATCTCTAAACTAACAATGGACCGTAATGTCCTAAAAATAGCTACGGACCGAAACGTTCCTAAACTAACAACGGACCGAAATGTCCCTAAACTAATAATGGACCGTAATGTCCTAAAACTAGCTACGGACGTAAACGTCCCTAAACTAATAATGGACCGTAATGTCCTAAAACTAGCTACGGACCGAAACGTCTCTAAACTAACAATGGACCGGAACATCCCTAAAACTAACAATGGACCGTAATTTTCTAAAATTAACAACGGACCGAAATGTCCCTAAACTAACAATGGACCATAATGTCCTAAAACTAGCGACAGACCTAAACTTTCTTAAACTTACAACGGACCGAAATGTCCCTAAAACTAACAATGGACCGTAATTTCCTAATCCTAGCCGTGGACCACAATGTCCTAAAACTAGCGACGGACCGAAACGTCTTTAAACTACTACAAACCGCAGCATCCTAGGGCTAACCCCCCCAAAAAAGAACGGTACGTCCACAAGCAAAATGGGCACGGATGAAAACCTGAAAGAGCTCCGTGATTAAAAACAGCAAGGCTACCGGCAATGTTCATGAAAACCCGAAAGGGCGCAAACTAAAAAAAAAGCGGTACGTCCACAAGAAAAATGGGCATGAATGAAAACCCGAAAGGGCTCCGTGAGTAAAAACAGCAGGGCTACCGGCGAGTTTGTGAAAACCCGAGAGAGCGCAGGCTCGTAAAAAAATTCGTGCACACTTGCGAGGTCCTCTCGACCTTGTAAGGAGAAAACACCTACGTGAGATTCTTACGACTCACAAGGGAGCAACACACTTAGGGATCCCCATGATTCCTAAGGAGGAATTACACTTACGAGATCCTCACGACTCGTAAGGAGAAACCTCTTATGAGACTCTCACGGCTCATAAGATTCAAAAGTCTTAAGCTACAGGGATCTGAACATGTTCTTAAGCCATCACATTTTCTAGACTGTCCTACAAGCGGCTCAACATTGACCCTTGTATACAATCCACGGGCACTAATAAACGTTCCCCACCCAGTTCCACCAATGGCGCGATATGTTCTCATGTGGTGAACGACACTTGTAAGTTCTCTCGATTTATAAGAAGAAAACACTCTTGTAAAATGCTTACGACTTATAAGAGAACATACACTTAGGAATTCTCACGATTCCTAAGGAGAAAATGCACTTACAAGATCCTCATGACTCGTAAGGAAAAACACCTTCATGAGACCCTTACGACTCATGAAGTCAAAAGCCTTAGTCGACAGGATTCTAACCCCGTTTGCTAAGCCGTCTTTGTTTAAATCGACAAAGGCAAATGATGATTCGCTCCTGGCAATATCCCAGTTGTAGCGATGCTGATTGTTAAATCGGTAACAAATTCCAAGTCTTTTCAAGGCAAATGATGATTTGCTCCTGGCAATATTCCAGTCGCAGCGATGCTGATGCTAAGATTGGTATCAGGTCTTGAGTGCCATACTCGCAACAAAATCGGTGAGCCAAAAATGCATATGAAATAGCCGAAATGATGGGGCAACTCGCAACAAAATCAGAGAGTAAAATATATGCATATAAGAATAGCCGAAATGTTTGGGCAACTCTCATTAAAAAGCAGTGAGTAAAAAGAAAAAATAGCCGAAATAATTGGGCACCGCAAAAATAGCCGAAATGATTGGGCAATTGTGACTTTCGTGATATAAAAAGCTGAAATGATAGAGCGTCGCGGAAAGAAATAAAAAAAACGATGAAACTTTTGCCATACAGGCGAGTCCATACTGACCCCTGTATACAATCCATGGGCATAAACGAAAAGGGAACCACATGTCCCCCACCAGACCCTGTCAAAAGGGAAAGTCAGAGCTCGACAGCAACATCTGCATCCCAGAAGACCAACAACGGCGTTCTTCCTCATGCCAGTAAGGCACGGACGTGACACCACCAATCATAGCTACGACACAATCCCTAGTTCTAAGACTCCGCGGTTCACAGACAACCTAGAGTCAACCCGACACCTCAGAAAGCGGGGTGTGTCAGCAAATGACCCCGTCGCGGATACATGTCAACCCCTGACCTCCCTGTCGTAAAGCAACGCTTCGACTCGGATACATGTCAACCCCTGAACTCCTTGTCGTCAAGCAACGATTCGACTCGGATACATGTCCAACCCCTGACCTCCCTGTCGTAAAGCAACGCTTCGACTCGGATACATGTCAACCCCTGACCTCCCTGTCATAAAGCAACACTTCGACTCGGATACATGTCAACCCCTGACCTCCCTGTCGTCAAGCAACGCTTCAACTCGGATACATGTCAACCCCTGACCTGTCGTCAAGCAACACTTCGACTCGGATGCATGTCAACCCATGACCTCCCTGTCGTAAAGCAACGCTTCGACTCGGATACATGTCAACCCCTGACCTCTATGTCGTAAAGCAATGCTTCGACTCGGATACATGTGAACCCTTGACCTCCTTTTCGTCAAGCAATGCTTCGACTCGGATACGTGTCAACCCCTGACCTCCCTGTCGTAAAGCAATGCTTCGACTCGGATACATGTCAACCCCTGACCTCCCTGTTGTAAAGCAACGCTTCGACTCGGATACATGTCAACCCCTGACCTCCCTGTCGTAAAGCAACACTTCGACTCGAATACATGTCAACCCCTGACCTCCCTGTCGTAAAGCAATGCTTCGACTCAGATACATATCAACCCCTGACCTCCTTGTCGTCAAACAACGCTTCGATTCGGATACATGTAAACCCCTTGACCTTCTTGTCGTAAAGCAACGCTTCGACTTGGAAACATGTCAACCCCCTGACCTCTTTGTCGTAAAGCAATGCTTCGACTCAGAAACATGTCAACCCCCTGACCTCCTTGTCGTAAAACAATGCATCGACTCGAAAACATGTCAACCCCTAACTTCCCTGTCGGAGCAATGCTTCGACTCAGAAATAAGTCAAACATACGAACCTATAAAAAGAAAGTTCTCTTGTGAGATCCTTATGACTCTCACAAGAAAAGGCACTTAGGAGTCCTCACGACCCCTAAGTAGAAATTGCACCTACGAGATCCTCTCGACTCGTAGGGAGAAAAGTCTTTATGGGACCTCCACGGCTCATAAAGTTGAAAAGTCTTAGGCGATAGATTTGAACCTGTTTCTGAAGCCATCGCTGCACTGCAAGAAAACCAAGATAAACTACGTATGGATCACATCTACCAAAGGTACATGCAAGCATGAGAAAAAAAAATATACGTCTTTTATTCATAAATTCAAAATGAATACAAGATACATCTCATAAAAGAATCAAAATGAATACAAAATATTTCTATTCATAAGTGGATAAAAAAATGATAATAAAGAAAATACAATGAAAAAAAGTCTTTAAACCGGCGAGCGACACAATAAGCTCCTCAATTCATCGCTCTTCCGCTGGACCTCGACTTCAAGCTTGGTTATTACCACAAGACAGGTCTCCGCCTGAGACTGTTGGGTCTGATACGAGACGAACCGGCTCTCGAGCTCCCTTTCAGTTGCCTTATGAGCTTCAACCATCTCACGGGAAAAATAACGGCTTTATCAAGAGCTACCACCTCCATGATAGCTTCTTGAACTACCCGCCAAAGTTCGTACGCACGAGTGGTCTTAGCGATTGGCCGCGCACCATTCAATCCATCTTCGCAAAACTTGATTTCACGACGTTGGAGGAAAGGCGGATGCATTCAAGGCCGTGGAGGCAGACTTCCACTCGACAACAATACTCAACCCAAAACACGCGCAAATCATGTGCTATGTAAGGCAATGAGGAGAGTCCTTGGTATACACCCCATTAAGCATGCATTTGCAATTATATGCTTGCTTAAATAGAAATGGCATCCAAAACGTGCTGATTTGCGGGCAATACGACAATAACACTCGCACTTAAAGAAAATTCCTAGGGGAAAAGTATAAAGCTCATGTACACAGGAGGGATGCACGTACGAATATATGACGAACAGAAAAATTCAACAGACGAACATTCAACAGTAAATGATAGGAGAAATACATTGATTTAAATATACTACTCTATAGGGAAAAGGTCACCAAATATGGAATCGGAGATACAAGGGTTAACAAAAAAAAATACAAAGTTCTCTAATTCCCTCTCTGCCACGTCGAAGCGACGGTTTTCACGAAGAGTCGCTCCCCACCGGTTAGCACCGTGCTCATCAGCAAAAGCGAACATGATGGCCCGCTGAGCTCTTATTTGACTCAGTAAATGAATCGAGTGATCCTTCAGAGGCTGGGTAATTAAGCATGCCTCGTGAAAACACTCGATTTTGTTCTCCGCCGTATCGATAATCATTGGGGTCATCTCTGTCGGATGAGGAGGGATGTCGGTAAGCACGGATAAAAGGATCATCCGGAGCCAAATGGAACCCATAGGAAGAGGAGAACCCCTACAGGTTTAGAGTTCGTACATCACCGTGTCACATTCAGCGTCGGTGATATGGGGATCCACTAGCCGTGCAGCAAAGTGAGGAATCATCTCCTCGAAGGGCACTTCTCATGGTTGCCGACGAGCGTGAGGGCGGTTGCAAGCCATAACCTTTGGTCTGTTTCTCAAAATGATCACCCTAAGACTTAAATGGGTTTCTCTTTGAAGAGAGGAAGAAAAGGCACGGCTTCAGGTTATAAAGAGAAGCATTCAATGTTGTGCACAGAAAATATTGCGCATGGTGGAACTATTCCCAAAGCCTAGAAAAAGGGATAGCATGGGAAATAAAAGAGGTGACCCATTGGAATCAGAATAAGGAGATGAAACGACCTCATCAGCAGAGTCTCACGGGCACGTGAACACCCGCGTTGATCCATTTTGAAAATTAAAACAGCACTGCACATGCATAACACGTGAGCAGGCGCTAATGTAGGATTGAAATCCCCAACAGTGCCTCATGCGCAAAACACATGAACACCAACAACAGTATGACGGAACTTCATACAGAACACATGTAAACGTAAAAGAAAGGGGGTGGGGAAAGGAAAGTTTTGTCATTCATACTCCGAGATTTCATACAAAAATGAAAGAAAATGTTTACAACGGTAAAACACTAAATCCAGGACATGGATTAAGAAATTCGGAAGTAAGGCCGTCTAAAATGCTTCTGACCTCTCTGACCATTCTCATGTGCATCCTCTCACGAATGCAAGCGTCAAGATCCTCGCTAATGTCCTCCGCCCTCTGATAAGCAGCGATTATTGTCGTCTGTTGGAAAATTTAATGCAAAATATCAACAAGATTATCTCGCCGTTTCTTCGAGATCAGACCCATCGGATATACTGAGTGCACCTTATCTTCAGCATCGTCCAGAGCCTTAAGTGGCATGGCTTCGTAAAAACCAGGAAGTGCGTTCCAAATTGCTCTCACGACGAGCTTCAAAAGAGCGGAGCGACGAGGAAGTAGTCGACCGTTGTATTCATTAAAATGACTCATAATCTCAACACATTGAGCATTTATGAACTCCTGGTTTTGAAAACGGCCTAGTGCGCGAATGTCTCCATAAGAAATAATTTCGTCAAGATCGTACAGATGAGCGGCCATAGTGTCTGGAAGGAAAATCAGTGAGAGTTTAGTGGTCAGGCTGATCAAGAAAATGCCTATTGAAACAGACACGGAAATTTAAACAACTCTTGATATTCTCATGGAGAAAACAAGTTCTGTTAAGTTACCAACAAATTCAAATTTGTGCGAATAAGGGTAAAACTCTATGAAAAGATTTTCAAGAAAAACCAGGGAACAAAATTCCCAAAGGGTCATCTTGATCTTTCAGAGCTAAGCTCTTCGCCTAAGGAATTAAATTCCCTTTATGTGATGGAATTAAATTCCAGAAACTCATAAAAAATATATATGATCTTATGAAACATCAAAAAACATAGGTGAATGTTCGAAATATGGAGGTTTACTGCTCAAAGATCACATCTTTGGATCCCTAAGAGAATGGGTTTCTGAGGAGAGCAAAGCTCTCATGATGGATTTAAAATCCAGAATTTTTTTTAAAAAAAGATAAAAGTTTTTTTTATGATGTGAAAGACCTTTACCTAAAAAGGTTTTCTTTTTGACAGAGTTAAACTCTGGAATTACAATGGCAGAGAACTAAGCTCTGAGAAGGAGAATTGAATTCTCAAAGAAAACGAAGGAGGAAGAAGATGAAGAAACAGTGGCTGCCTAAGGAACCCAACCCTCGCATTTATAAGATGTGACAAGGGCGGTTCATCTCCCCATTCCCTTAGGTAATCCAACGGCTGTAAAGGTGACAACGTTGCACTCACGTGCAAACCACGTGAGAACAACGCTGTGGGGGCATTTGTTCTCTGATAAAAAACTGAATAATAAATAAAAAGCAATGAAAAAAAGAACCAAATAGAGCATCACGTGCCCACACGTGATAGGCACTGCACTTAACAAAATAAGCTGAAACTGAGCCTCACGTGCAGACACGTGACCCCTATATACAAAGTATATGAGCGCTTATCTAAAACAAACAATTGGCAAGAGAAAAAACCAACGTGATAGCACGTGACGCTCTTTGGTATGCTTAATCTGGGGAGGTCACGTGCTACACGTGATGGGCTCCTAAGCCTTCTGAACCAATAGAATTAAATTCTAATTAAAAGGAATCAAAAGCTTTATGCTTAATTTGGTGAGGTCGCGTGCTACACGTGATGGGCTCCTAAGCCTTCTGAATCAATAGAATTAAATTCTAATTAAAAGGAATCAAAAACTTTATGCTTAATTTGATGAGGTCACGTGCTACACGTGATGAGCTCCTAAGCCTTCTGAGCCAATAGAATTAAATTCTAATTAAAAGAAATCAAAAGCTTTATGCTTAATTTGGTGAGGTCACGTGCTACACGTGATGGACTCCTAAGCCTTCTGAACCGATAGAATTAATTTCTAATTAAAAGGAATCAAAAGCTTTATGCTTAATTTGGTGAGGTCACGTGCTATACGTGATGGGCTCCTAAGCCTTCTGAACCGATAGAATTAATTTTTAATTAAAAGGAATCAAAAACTTTATGCTTAATTTGGTGAGGTCACGTGCTACATGTGATGGGCTCCTAAGTCTTCTGAATCGATAGAATTAAATTCTAGTTAAAAGTCTTATTGGGAAAATATTTCCTTGGATATTTCTAAACAAGAAAGATTACGCTCTGTAAAACAGAGCGCCATTGGATTAAAGATCCAATGGTGATTAAAAAATCACCAATCTACAGAAAAATTCTATAACAACTCCAATTTTAGTGTACAAAAAATTTGTTTAAAAGTTAATGCATACTTGGGGTATTTGCATTTAGTGTAAGTACTATAAGTAGTTGTTATGCTTTATAATAGCAAGAAAGAGCTTGTAGCTCATTGGTAAGACCTTACACTGCTGAACCAAAGCACCAAAGTTCAAATCCTATCCCCCACATTATTTTTAATATTGTTTTCTTTTAAATTTTTAGAAGTCCAAGGGTCTACACGTGCATAACTCATAAAAACCTTACTTCACACTAAAAACAAACTGTCTCAGGGAGTAGACCAACCGACGATGGACTCAGAGGATCCCCGACCCGGCCGGATCGGGCCGCCGGCGGCGGCGACTCAGCCGGCGGCGGCGGCCGAGTCGGCACCGATGCGGAGTCGTCCAACATGAAAGTTGTGCCTCTTCAACTCCCCATCACTCCTGCATACTTTAATTTTTTGGATCGGTTCCAAAACTCTTAAAAACTCCATTACACTATTTTTTAATGCATTTTTAATACAAATTTCAATACAACCTTTCACCTACCCTAACCCTAGTTTTACCCTATAAATATCAACCCTAAACACCCCCCCACTCACAAACTCTGTCCAAAACTCTCAAGAAAACTCTATAGAATTTTAGTGTGCATTTGGAGTTAGCAAAGGGCGAAACTCCGACGAAATTTCGACGACGACCCTAGGAGCTTCCGGCGACGAAACGACGACCGGCGAATCTTACTTCCTCCACTCCGTCTTCTCTAACCTAACAGCAAGTAAGTCCCTTCTTCCTCTTCATCTTGCTATTCTAAAAACACGTATTTCTAAAACCCGACGGAATTGGAGTTAATCCGATTTCCGATTCGGTTCTTCCTAAAAATCCAACATTTTCTTAAATACAAACATACCAAATTCTTATATGTTGACTATTAATCATTAACAAACATGTTGAGCAAGTTTCATGGCAATATATTTCATTTTGCAACTTTTACCGCTCTTTTTCACTAAAATACCATGTAGTTTACTTTCTACTTTAAAACATCATTAAATTTGCTATACCTTTAGTTATATCACGAGGTAATGACCTACCTCCTCACAACACTCATATACAACATAAGACAATACCTTTCGGGAACATAGAATACGGGAAAACGAAACTTTACATATAAATACCACTAACTATTAAAACCGTTTTTCTACAAGATTACTTTGTAGGGTGTTTTTCGTCACCCCATTGAGATGGGAATACGCGCGCGCTTGTCAGGTGTACTACAGATTCCCCCTGCCTAGGGTAGACCTGGGTTTAATGATTGTGGGGATCCGAATCTCCGACAGCCGCGGACTAAGCTGCCATTAATTTCCCCTCGCCTTTGGAGCGAGGGAACCTCCGATTGACGGATTAAATTGGTCATGCGGACTCAATGTGCAGTGTGCGTGTGATGTGTTTTGAAAGGGGTTTTTGGGGTATATCGGGAGCCACGCAGAGTTTTTACGGGGGTCTCGCTACCCGGATAGCGGGCTGGGGGTCAAGGGGGCTAGCAACCCCCTTGCGGGGTGTGGGGCAGCGTCCCGTTAGAAATTTTTTTTCTAACAGGGACAGTGTCGTGGAGTATGTGTGTGTGTAAATATGTATACATATGTATATATATATGTATGTACATAAAAAGAGGGGGGAAAGGCATCTAAAGGATGCGTGGGAGCAGCATCTTGGGCGCTGTGCGCCTAGGTGCTGTGCGCTCAGGTGCTAGAGGGCCACGTGTCGACACGTGGGCGCTCTGTGCTTGAGCGCTGGGCGCTTGAGCGCAAGCGCGCCACGTGTCGGCACGTGGGCGCTTTGCGCTTCAGCACCTGACGCTCGAGCGCAAGTGCGCCACGTATCGGCACGGGGGCGACTTGCGCCTGAGCGCTTACGCGCCACGTGTCGGCACCGGGGCGACTTGCACTCGAGCGCTTGTGCTTGAGCGCAAGCGCACCAGACTTGCGCTCGAGTGCTTACGCTCGAGCGCAAGCGCGCCACGTGGGCGCTTTGCGCTTGAGCGCAGGGCACTGTAGTGCAAGCGCGCCACGTGTCGGCACATGGGTGCTTTGCGCTCGAGCGCCGCCACGTGTCGGCACGTGGGTGCTTTGCGCTCGAGCGCCGAGCGCTTGAGCGCAAGCGCGCCACGCGTCGGCACGCGGGCGCTCTGCGCTTGAGCGCCGGCGAGAAAAGAGGCTTTTAGCTAAAAAAATTTCTCGGGAGAGAAATCAGAGAGGAGTTGGACTCCTGAGTGTGTTTTTTTGGGTTTAGTGAAAGGGGTTCTTCTTCCTCCTCCTCTGTTAGCTGGATCTTGAAGATCAAGAGATGTGAGATCTCAAAATCTCTCCTTTTTGGGATCTAAAGATAGATCCAAGTTCTCCTTTGTGGGTTTGGTGGTGAAAAACTATTTTGTTTTTGAAAAGAAAGAGTAAAACTCTTGATTTAATTCAGAAGAAAGAAGAAGGTTTGAGACCTTCAGAAAAGGGAAAGAAATACAAACCCTATTTTTTTTTTTTGAGAGAATAAAAGTGTTGTTATTTTATTCATCATCATTTTGCCTTATATAGGCTTACATATTTGCATATAGCCCCTTGGGCTTTACAAAAATGGCGTTTTGCCCATCCCATGGCTCATGTGCCATTTCTTTTTGCACATAAGCCATGGGCTTATAAGAATTTTGGCTTTATGCCCATTTTGTTTACATTCATGCATAAAAAATTACATAAAAATTATTTATGACATGATTTCATTGTTGGCATGGGGAGGCTAGCCGCGGGCTCGTCATGGGCCCGCTTGACCTGGGCTTAGGCCCACCTAGCTTGGGGGTTGACCTTGACTTTGACTCGGTCAACCGGGATGTAAATTTTTACCCCAACATACTTATTTTTATAAATCTTTGCAAAGTGCCGCTACAACCCATTTTGGGGAACTCGACTGGGATGGTGTGGATTATCGCACATCTCTGGGCTTAGTAGTGCGAGATGTAGACCTCCGCAAGGAGCATTCGGTCTCGAGAGATTTAAAATACGAATATTTTAAGAAAATGAGATTTCTAGAAAATAATAAATTTAAATTATTATATATATATATATATATATATATTATCAAAGTACCTATTTTTGATATGATATAAATATTCCAACCTTTCTAAATCAAAAGAATCACTTTACATTAAAATACCATGAATTTCATACAAGTTCAATATTACAAAATATCCTATATTATGAAATTAGGTTATTTTTACTAGAAATATCACAAATATAAAATCTACATGTATGACAACTCTAAAGACGATAATTAAATACTTGGGGTGTATTTTGAAAATTATACAAAAGTATTTTTATATAAAACCCCCTCAAGTTCTATAAATTACCCTAGGGACCCTAGTAAATATAGGTTTAAACGGGACCAATCTCTTGAACCTCAGAAAGCCGGAGAAGTGGGTGCTTGACTATTTAAGGTAGACAACTTAACAACGGTGTTATCAACACGGTAATTGTCTTTGAAAAAGACACAAATCCTGCCGCCCATGTGCAGCGGTTACCGATAACATCAAAACCTAATTCAGAATTTCAATTTCTTTTCTAATTGCTCTGACTAATGAGTCTCATGTAATAATCTGACTTGAATATGATTCAAGTACAATCTACAATATTACAATTCAATATGAATCCATGAATCCATATAATCTATCGGATCAAACTATTCAATCTATATTGACCGAACCGAACCATGGATATACCTCCAGTTACATAATTCTCCAGTTACATACATGATTCTCCAGTTACATCCATTTACTGATATCATGGTTTCGGCAAATCATCCAATTATACAATCTATATTACAAAACAATACAAGTTACAATACAAACAATACAAACAAGACATTGCGGGGTTTAAGGGGTAGATTGGTACGGAAGGTGTTAGAAGTGGCACGGGACTGTAAGATTTAAGACACTTAAGCTGTATTTCCGTTGCTGTTGTACCGTGGCATAAACGGTTCCTTGTACTACACGTGCCTCTAGTCTCTGGCATATAGAGACTCCTCTCGTATACACTGGCATTCTTCTGTACCAAACTACAAACAACAGCGTTAACACTAATACAATGTAATACAACTTTAAAAACTACTTTTTCTCTCTATCTATTCTATTTCTCTCTTACCTTTGGGACTTACTGAGCGATTGTTCGCTGACGACATTCCTTCTCTTTTTTCTTTGGAATGTTGTCAGGTGATCTGGACACCCAGGAGATCGAGCCTACTAGCGAGGACTTGGATCAGCTTTCCTACGACTCAGAGCTCTAGCTTCATTGTACACATTTTCATTTCAGTACTTTTCAATTCTGTTATGCCACTGTTTAGGCATTGCTTTCATTCAGATGTATTTACTTTTCCATGCATTGTACAAAAGAATGTTAATAAATAAAGTTGCTGTTCATTTATACCTATTGTCTTTTGTCTCTGTGCATTTTTATTTATATTTCTTAGATACGCTTAGCGTATTTACTTTGGAGTAAATACGTAGCGGCCAGTCGTGTCCTTTGCTTGTATACTGGGAAGCGGGGCATGACAAATTCTGTGCAAAGAAATATCTTCCTAAAGTTTTTAAGAACAACAAAACAAATATCTTCTGTAAAACAGAAGTCCTTGGATTAAAAATCCAACGGTGAGTAAAATTTACTGAGTGATCTAAAAGATCATATTGGTTGATTATAAAATCAATCAAAATCTCTCAATGAGAGATTTTCTAAACAAATTGATATTTTTCTTTCTCCTATAAATAGGAGCCAAGAGACAGAAGAAAAAAAGGAGAGAAAAGAGAAAAAAATTCCCCTCGTAAGCAAAAGAAAAGAGAATTTAATTTTCCAGAGAGAAAAAGATCTCCTCAAAGACAAAAAGAAACCCTAGGTAAGGGAAGGAACAAAACACAGAACCTTTTACCTCTTCTTCACCTTCACAAGAGTTCAACTCTTCTAAAAAGAACTTAGTTCTTCCTTTGGTTGAAGATCTGCAGAAGCAGATCTTCCCATAAGTTGAGAATTTAATTCTCATCCGGAAGATCTGTTATGCAGATTCAAAACCTAGGGGGGGAATTAAGTTCAAAAAATTTAATTCTTACAACAGAGCATATAGGAATTTAATTCCTCTAAATAAAACTAGGGTTTAATCCTATAAAAGAATTTAATTCTTATTAAACAAAGGGCTTGAAAGTCTCAAAACTCAACATCTCCATGCACGTAAAAAAAAGAGATAAGCACCCAACATGATAGATCACGTGCGCCTACGTGAGCACCCTTATTGAACAAAAGAGAACAATTAAGATCAGATCACGTGACCCGTGAACAAGCCTTTCAAGAAAGGAGAATATACTCAAAACAACTTCAATTTTCAGGGGCGTCTCACGTGATATCACGTGACCCCTTAGCACCTTCAGAACACAAGCAGTTTCATTTTTTAGGGTGCCTCACGTGACATCACGTGACCGCTTAACAGTGCTTAGCACTTTCAGAAGAAAGGGAAAATAAATCAAATGCCGTTTTCATCCTTTGGGGACGCCTCACGTTACCCCACGTGACTCCTTAACAGTGTTCAGCACTCAGAAAAGAAAAAGGAATATATCTATAGGAGCTGTGACAACTTTGAGTGCCTCTCGTGACCCCACGTGAGCGTTTCAACTTTTTAGTGTTCAACACTACTTTGAGCGCCTCACGTGGGAACACACGAGCGCCAAACATACTTTATTGTTTACCACTATAAGAGGCTAATCTTAGCCCGAATCAGCTAAGTCTGCTAAAGCCAAAATCCCTTTTAACTGAGCCCACATTATACTCAGGTTTTCCAAGATTAATCATCTCAGATGGCATTCAAAATAATATCCATCCCATTCCCTTTCAATATGACATTTGGTTCAAGGGTACATCTCTTCACAGCTCTGATACATGCCGTTGTAATTCTTCAACGTCTTCACAGAGGTGGTGGGTCCCGACGACCAATAACTATCTGGTGCATTTCCAAACCTATGGTTGCATCAACCTATGGACCGTAATGTCCTTAAACTAACTTTGGACCGTAACGTCCTTAAACTAACCTTCATGGACTATGACGTCCTTAAACTAAAAACCCCACAGACTATGATGTCTTTAAACTTCACGGATTATGACGTCCTTAAACTCACGGACTATGACGTCCTTAAACTTATAGACCACAACATCCTTAAACAAGCTATGGACCGCAACGTCCTTAAACTACAACGGAACGAAACGTTCTTAAACTAACAACAAACCGTGATGTCCTTAAACTAAAACAATAGAGACCCAAATGCTCTTTTGTTGGATCTGAATGATCCCAAAACCCTGTTGAGTATATCTTAGGTTAAAATTAGACTAATGTATTCTCAACAAACATTTAGATTGATCTTAATCTAAAACAAGATTAACGATCCTTAAATCAACCCAAACCCAAATCTAAGAATATACGGATTTGGACTAATCCACGCCCTACGGGCGACAACATAAATTAGTCTCTGTATACAATCCACGGGTAACCAAAAATAAAACAAACACACACGACACGAAGTGACCATCTGGAGAAGGAGAAAGTGGCTACCGCGATGTGGTAGCGTAATTAACTACAGGGACTTGCGCCTGTAGGGAAGAGCGTTCCCACAATAAAAAACACCTCAAACAAGGGGGAATCTGACGAAGTCTGCTACAACGGCCGCATCTGTCTAAACCTCCGATACACGGTGCCATAAATCAACTTGGCATCTTCGGAGAGGTGGAGGGATAAAACCCAAATAGCATCTGCCCCCGAAAATTCAGGCCGGACGTCCCAACGTTCCGGTCGCGTCTTTCTGCGGTGAACAGCCGCCGGCCGGTTAGGATTAGGGGTGGATAGGGGTAAGGTTAGCGTTAGGGTTAGGGTTAGGGTTGGGTTTGGGTTTGGGTTAGGGTTTGTCACGCCCCTCTTCCGAAACGACGGAAGCAGCTACGTGACGAGTCCCGCGACTTATTTATTCCGAGAAGGTCTGTTTCCCTAATATTTAAACATATTAAAAGAGCAAAACTCCGTTGAAATTTAATAGGGCAGCGCCTCAAGTGCTTCTCACGATGGCGCCAGCGCCAATGTGCAAAACACAGAAACACTTTCTGAGTAAGAATTAAATTTTTATATGGCGTCGCACGTGCTCAACACGCGGACGCCAATGTGCAAAGCACAAGAGTACTCATCATAAGAATTAAATTCTTAAGTGGCGCCCATGTGCACAACACGTGAGTGCCAGCGCCCAAGTCAAGATCAATAGAATTAAATTCTACATAAAAATTTGGGATATCCTCTGTTAAACAGAGCCGTTGGATGAAAAATCCAATGGAGGTGATAAATCATCAAAATATAGAATTAAATTCTATTAGGAGAAAATATCTCCCAAATCATTCTAAATAAGAAAGATACTCTCGGTTAGATCAATGATCCAATAATAGAATAAAATTCTATTTTGAGAATATATTCTCTCAATCTTTCTAAACAAATAAAAAGATATTTCTCTCTGTAAAACAGAGAACTCTTGGATTAAAAATCTAAGGGTGATTAAAAATCGTCATTTTACAGAATATATTCTGTATATGGGAAAATATTTCTCTAATCTTGTTAAAAACAAGAAAATATATTCTGTAAAACAGAAGTTCTTAGATCAAAAATCCAACGATGGGTAAAATTTCCCAACTCAATTTTGAGACCAATTAAATCAATTGGAATCTTTCAATGAAAGCTTTTCTCAAAATTAATTAATAAACTTGCCTCCACTATATAAAGGAACTGAAACTTCAAGTCTCATAGAAAAAAAAAACCTATAAGCTTCTGCAAAAATACAGTGAGCTCTAAAAAAACAACAGAGAATTTAATCCTCAAAGAAGAAGACATCCTTTTCAAAATAACCGAGATAAAGAAAACACAGAGATAACAATATCTCTTTTACCTATTTTAAGGGTTTAACCCTTCTTAAAGAACTTAGTTCTTTTTCTGGATCAGAGACCCATAAAACAAGTCTCCCGCTAGTTGAGAATTTAATTCTCATCGGGAAGATCTTGTTTTTGAGAATAAAAAATTCAAAAAAAATTAGGTCCAAAAGAAAAATAAAAGGAAAAAGAACCTATAAAAGAACTTAGTTCTTAAAAAAAACATGATCCCAGATCTTCAAAAAACGAAGATCTTGTTGATCATTAATGGTCAAAATGCCATTAACAGAGATTTAATCTCTAAAAAGGAAAAAAAAGACTAGCGCCTCACGTGCTTCCTATGTGGATGCCCCTCTTAACAGCGCCTAACGCCTCATATGTAAAACACGTCGGCATCCAAAACAGAAGGTCAGCGACTCACGTGAAACACACTTGGGCGCTGAGTAAAAGTGCTAGCACTCCATATACAGCTAAAACGACTAAGTGCTTAGCACTGATTGGGTAGCACCCATCGCCTCACGTGCTCCTCACGTGGGCGCCACACAAAAGTGCTTTGCACTCCGTATACAGCTAAAATGGCTGAGTGCTTAGCATTGATCGGGCAACGCCCAGCGCTGCATGTGCTCCTCACATGGGCGCCAGATATAAAGTGCTTAGCAATTTATATGTAGCAAAAAACGGCTGAGTGTTTAGCACTATTGGGCAGCTCCCAGCGCCGCACGCGCACCTCACATGGACGCCATAAGAAGTTCTTAGCACTTCACATTTAGTCAAAATGACTAAAGTGTTCAACATTTATTGGGTAGCGCCCATGACTGAATGTTTCACATGACATATATGTGAGCATCAGAACTCAAATAAGTGCTTAGCATTTTTACAAAAAAATAAGAGGGCTGAACAAACAGAGGCTAAATAAGGGCTTAGCACTTTTGAATAAATAAAAAGGACCAAGTTGACTAAGCCCAAATTGGCTAAGTCTCTGAAGGTTTTTTGCAGCTGAGCCCGAATTCTCTTTTACCGGATCTAAGTAAAAATGATTGTCATGCCCCACTTCCCGGTGTACGGGGAGGGGACGCGACGATGCCGCTACATATTTAATCAGATGTAAACACGCCAAGCGTAAATAAGCAATATAAAGTAAAGTACACAAGAGACATGAATGTAAATGAACAACAATTTTATTTATTAAACATTCTTTTACAAGTACAACTGAAATGAAAGTACATGAATAGAAAGCAATGCCTAAACAATGGCATAACAGAAATGAAAATATATACAAGTAATCTAGAGCTCTGGGTCGAAGGCTATCTGATCCAAGTCCTCGCTGCTGGGCTCTGTCTCCAGAAGATACGATCAACCTGACAACATTCCAAAGAAAGAAAAAAGGAATGTCGTCAGCGAAAAATCGCTCGGTAAGTCCCAAAGATGAGTAGAGATAGAATAGACAGAAAGAGTATAACTAGTAATGTTTGATTATAATGTTAACGCGGTTGTTTGTAGGTTGGTATAGAAGATACCAGTGTATACGAGAGGAGTCCAACTTACACCGTGGACTTTGGTAACCTGTAGTACAAGGCTCCATCGAAAATATCAAGAAACAACGGCATGGATGTAATTACGTCTTAAGTGACCACCTCGTGCCACCTTTAATATATTCCGTACCAGTATACCCCTTTATAAACCCCGTAGTGTATTATTATATTTATTGTATTGATTGTATTGTATTGTCTGTAGTAAATGGAAGACTTGCCGAAACCATGATATCAGTAAATGGAACGGATGTTAATGGAGAGTCATGTAGACGGGTATATCCATAGTTCGGTTCAGTCAATATAGATTGATATAGATTGAATAGACGGATTCATGTTGAGTTGTAGTTTATACTTGAATCATATTCAAGTCAGATTGATTAGATTGAGACTCGGTCTGAGTCAGACACTTTAAAAAGAACTTGAAATCCTGAATTAGTTTTGATGTTATCGGTAACTGCTGCACATGGACGACAGGATTTGTGTCTTTTTCCAAAATAATTACCGTGTTGATAACACCGTTTGTTAGATTGTCTACCTTAGATAGGTAAGCACCCATATATCCGGCTCTCTGAGGCTCAAGAGACTGGTCCCGTTTAAACCTATGTTTACTAGGGTCCTTATTGTAATTTTGTATTACTTGAGGGGGTTTTATGTAAAAATAGTTTTGGTATAATTTCAAAATACACCTCAAGTATTTAATTATTGTCCTTAGGCTTTTCATAGATGTATATTTTTATACAAGTGAAATTTCTAGTGAGTAAAACCTAACTTCATAATATATGGTATTTTCTTAAAATGTTGGAATTATGTTGTATTTGGATGGTATTTTCATGTAATAGTGAATCCTTTGATTTAGAAAACTTGGAATATTTATATAATTAAAATAAATATTTTGATAATAGATATATATATTTAATTAAAATAATTTATTTATTTTCTTGTAGAAATCTTATTTTCTAAAGAAAAATGCATAAAAATTCCATCGAGATCGAATGCTCCTTGTGGAGGTCTGCATCTCACTCTACTAGGCCCGAGAATGTGCGATAATCCGCACCATCCCGAACGGGGTCCTCAAAAGCGGGTTGTAGAGACCCAATTTCATGGAAATGTTTAGTACATTTTTTTATAGAAATGGTTTTATAAGTTGAAGGTATTTATTTACAAGGTCGTATTATCCCATACTATGTTCCCAAAATTTCCATCATACTATGTTAGAGATATGTGTTGTGATGAGATAGGTCATTACCTTGCGAACTATCTAAAGGTAATACAAATTTATATTGTTTTATGTCGGTAAACTAAAGTATGTGGTATTTTACTGTAAAACTGCGATAAAAATTGCAATATAAATTCTTTTGATGTGAAACGTGTTTAATATGTTTGTTAATATTTATTGAACATGATATGAAAGTTTGGTATTTTCTTGTTTAACAAAAATATGATTTTTAAAGAAAAACCGAATCGGAAGTCGGATTACTCCGCTTCCGTCAGGTTTTAGTATTTTAGATTTTTAGAATAGAGAAAGAGAGAGGAAGTGGGGACTTACTAGCTTCAATGATAGGGAAGAGGTAGGAGAAGGATTGGGAAGCGTCGGGACGTCATTTCGCCGCCGGAATCTCCTCGGATTTTCGTCGGAGTTTCGTCCTTCGCTAACTCCACTTGTACACAAAAAGGACTTGAAAGTTTTTGAGAGTTTTGGCAGGGAATTTTGAGTGAGAATGTGTGAAATGGAGTGTGGTATTTATAAGAAAAATTAGGGTTTGGTGTGTTACAGAATGCATTTAAAATTTGCATTAAAATTGGATTAAATGGGTGATTCAATGTTCTCTGGAAAAATTCAAGGAAAACAAACAATATGAGAGGAGTGGGGTAGTTGAAGAGGTGCAAAAGTGAAGAGATTAAGGCAATCCCGACGGTTTTTGCCGGCGTTACCGGCCAAATCCTTGCTTTCGCCGGGTCTTTATCAACGGGGGGGGGGGGGAAGGTTAGGGTTTATGCCACGTGTTTGTGTCGCTTGGTTTACTCTTGTGCACATGTTTGATTAATCAGTGTCTTTTCAGTTTATGTGTTGTGCACGTGTAGACCCTTGGGCTTCTAAAAGATTAAAAGAAATTAAAATAAAAAGAATATGTGGCTGATATGATTTGAACTCGGGTGCTATGTCTTAGCAGTGGAAGGTCTTACTAATGAGCTACAAGCTCTTTCTTGCTGTTCAAAAGCAAAAAAAACTTATAACTCGTGCTCAGGCTTAGGTGTCTCTTTCTGAATTTTGAAAAAAAATTCGTACAGAAAGTTAGGGTTGTTACAATGATCCTAAAAATGTTGTTAAGTTGATTTTAGTCTCAAATAAGACTAACGTATACTTAGTGAAAATAAATTGAGCCAAAATGCTCACTTATAGATTTAAGTTGATCTTAATCTCAAACTACACGATTCTTAAATAAATAAAGATATTTCTGAACTGTAGGAATATACAACCTAAGTTCAAAGCCCCGTCAAGCAAATCCTTGACCCAAGTCCAAATCTAAAATATATGGATTTGGATTAATCCACGCCCTATGGGCAACGACATAAACTAGTCTCCGTATATAATCCACGGGCAACTAAAACAAACAAAAACACATAGGACATGAAGTGAATTGCCGGAGCAGGAGAAAGTGGTTATCGCAATGCGGTAACGTAATTAACTACAGGGGCTTTCACTTGCAGAGAAGAGCGTCCCCATAATCAAAAATCTCTCACAAACTAGGGGGAATCTGATAAAGTCCGCTACAATGGTCGCATCTGTCCAAACTTCCGATATATGGTGCCATAAATCAACTTGGTATTTTCGGAGAGGTGGATGGAGAAATCCAAATAGCATCTGCCCCCAAATTCAGGCCAGACGTCCCATCGTCTCGGTCTCTGTCTTTCGGCGGAGAACAAATTCTGGCACGCCCGGTAGGACCTTTTTCTCTTTTTGCTCCACACTTCGTGTGTCATATTTCGCGAACAAAATCGTGGTTCGCTATGGTTACTCTTGGATTCGAGGTACTAAAATTTGGTGTCTTTCTCCTATGCAGAGAAAATCGACGGCTTCCAATTGCACCTCTTGCTCCATCCCAACTGGAGGAGTGACCTATGGGCTCAACACGACCTCTATCTTTTCAATGCCGATGGAGCAAGTAACACAAGCTACTACTGGATTGTTCTTTGGGACCATGATCCCACCGGTGAGTTTTGGTGTCTCAGTGCCGTAAGTGGAAGCTCTCAAGAGATCGGTCTTTGATCTACTGGCAACCACAACGGCCCCTTTTAACGGGCCGTCCAAATCTGGGGTCTCTGTTTTCAACAGGCTGAGTAAATGCTCGAACGGGCCCGCAAAGAGGCTCGTGATACCTGAAAGGGATGCCCCAAAATGGTTGGCCCTCCCAACTCCTTCTACGGGCGAAGCCGTCAAAGGTGTTTCCCCTATCAAAAAGTCGGTCTTTAAAAGATTGGCCGACCCTCCCCAAACTTCAATCAGGATGTCGGCCTTCAACAAACTGACACCAATAGCAGCCCCTCAGTAAAGCCAAGGGCATGAAGAAGCCGCTTCAAAAACTGAGGTAGTACCTTCTGGAAGGCACGCTCGACGTCGCCACTAGCGCCGAGTGAGAAAAGCTGGGGGCAACTCCCCCTCTGGACTTACCCGACCGGCTCCAATGGTGGAAATTGATACTGCTGTTCCAACCGGGAACAACTTTGATCCGCTTAAGAGGGTACGCAAGAACTCCCCGATGGCGGTGCTGAAGAAATCACCCCGTCTGCAGAAGTCACAGTGCAGGCAAAGCCGGAACAGCCTCATCAGCGGCTCTCCTCCCAAATTCATAGGATCTGGCGAAAAATCCAGAACTCCGTGATTGATCAAAACTATTCTCATCGACCGAAGAAATCGAAGGCTCGGTAAGAGGAAGACCACTCCTCCGTCATACAGCGAGGGGCTTCTTCTACATGGGAGCCTGTTACAATGGCTTCTTCAACTTCAACCTCCCACAATAGGACGAGGCTAGAAAAAATCCCACCGCCTGCGGCAAATTCCAAAGGCAATGGACCCAAACGCCCCAGGTCTGGGGGAATGATCGTTCATACGGTTCACATAGCTTTCGGGAAAAAAGAAAACCGTGTGTAACGACTCTGATTTTACTGTACGAAAATTTTCAAGTTGATGTAAAGAATGGAGTTTGCAAGCCTGCGTACAAGGTATAAATTTAATTTTCTTAAGAACAACAAGAAACAACTTATGGCTCACTGGTAAAGCCTCTACACTGCTGTGACATAGCTCCTATGTTCGAATCCCATCAGCGACATATTATTTTTCTGAATTTTTATTTTAAACTTTTTGGAAGCCCAAAAGTTTACACGTGCAATACACGTAAGAAATGAAAAGACAGAAAATCAAACATGTGTAAATTAGAGTTAACAGCGAGTAGGACACGTGGCAAGAATCCAACCCCCAACACCCACACTTGGCCGGCGAGATCTTGCTTTGGTCCCGCGACGCGGGCCATCCGTAGGGAAAAGTGCCCGTGCTTTGCACACAACATCTTTTGGCCTACCCCACTACCCCTGTTCTGTTTGTTTTCTCTGCAATTTAACAGAGAATTAAAATTTATCTTTAATCTCATTTTTAATACTTTTTAATTCAACCTTTCAATTCCAAAACCCTAATTTCATCCTATAAATACAACCCCATATCCTAGCTGTAACAACTCTAACTTTCTGTATGGAACTTTTTTCAAAATACAGAAAAGAACACCTAAGCCTGAGCACGGGTTATAAGTTTGTTTTGCTTTTGAACAGCAAGAACGAGCTTGTAGCTCATTGGTAAAGTCTTGCACTACTGAGACATAGCACCTGAGTTCAAATCTTATTAGCCACATTATCTTTTTATTTAATTTTCTTTTAATATTTTTAGAAGCCCAAGAATCTACATGTGCACAACACGTAAACTGAAGAGCCACTGATTAATCAAACATATGCACGAGAATAAACCAAGCGACACCAACACGCGGCCTAAAACCCTAACCCCACCCGTCGGTTTTGGCCCTGTGAGAACCTAAAAAAGAACCGGCACCGACGGTCCAACCATCGGTGATTCTCCCCATCTTTTCACCCCTGCAACTTTTGGCCTACCCCACTAACTCCTTATTGTTTGTTTACTCTGAATTTATCCAGAGTGCAATAAAATTCCCATTTAATCCAATTTTAATGCATTTCTTTCACCACCTAAACCCTAATTTTTCCTATAAATACCCTACCCCAATTCATACATCCTCACCCAGAAATCTCTGCCAAAACTCTCAAGAATTCCCAAGTCTCTTTGATGTACAAGTGGAGTTAGCGAAGGGAGAAGATCCGACGAAATTCCGAGGAGATTCCGGCGACGAAACGACGTCCCGATGCTTCCTTAATCTTCCTCTACCTCTCCCCTCTCCTTAAAGCCAGTAAGTCCCATCACCCCCTCTCTTCTTCTTCTTTAAAAATTTACATTTCCAAAACCCGACGGAAGCGGAGTTAATCCGACTTTCGATTCGGTTTTCCTTTAAAACTATACTTTTCTTAATCAAGAAAATATCATACTCTCATATATTGTTTAGAAAACATTAATAAACCTATTAAAATAAGTTTCACATCAAAATAATTTTTTTTGTGTCTTTTATCGCACTTTTACAGAAAAATACCACATAATTTACATTTTGACATAATTAACATGTTCCTTGCTAATACCTTTAGATAACTCACGAGGTAATGACATATCTCATCACAACACGCATCTCTATCATAGCACGATGAAATTTGGAACAATAGAATACAGGAAAATACGACTTTACAAATAAATAAACTAAACTTACAAAACCGTTTTCTATAAAAAAAATTTATTAAACATTTCCATGCAATTGCGCCTCTACAACCCATTTTGGGGACCCCATTCGGGATGGTGTGGATTATCGCACATCCTCGGGCTTAGTAGAGCGATATGCAGACCTCCGCAAGGAGCATTCGATCTCGATGGAATTTTTATACACATTTTTCTTTAGAAAATGAGATTTCTACAAGAAAATAAATAAATTATTTTCATTAAATATATATAATTCTATTATCAAAATATCTATTTTAATTATATAAATATTCCAAGTTTTCTAAATCAAAGGAATCACTATTACATGAAAATACCATCCAAATACAACACAAGTACAATATTTCAATAAAATACCATATACTATAAAACTAGGTTCTATTCACTAGAAATTTCACAGTTATAAAATATACATCTATGAAAACCTTAAAGACGATAATCAAATACTTAAGGTGTATTTTTAAATTATGCCAAAACTATTTTACATAAACCCCCCTCAAGTTATATTAAATTACAATAAGGACCTTAGTAAACATAGGTTTAAGCGGGACCAGTCTCTTGAGCCTCAGAAAGCCGGAGATGTGGGTGCTTGCCTATTTAAGGTAGACAATCTAATAAACTGTGCTATCAACACGGTAATTGCCTTGGAAAAAGACACAAATCCTGCCGTCCATGTGCAGCAGTGTAACAACCCTAATTTTCTTATACACTTTTTCCTATACAAAATTTTCAAATATTTTTTCCAAAATCCATAAAGGGGTATTTATTGCCTGAGCACAAGACTTAAGTAATTAATTAGCAATTTAATTACAAGAAAGAGCTTATAGCTCATTGGTAATACCTTGCACTGCTGAACTAAGCTACCAGAGTTCAAATCCCATATCCCACATTATTTTTAATATTTATTTTATTTTAAATTTTATGGAAGCCCAACAGTCAATACGTGATAACTCCAAATTTTCCCACTACCCATGAAAAAATAAATGCACCAGAGCCTAGCCCAAGAGACCCCCCACCTTCCCATGCCCTGACTCGGCCCGACTCGGTCGAGTCGGCCGGCGGACCGGCCGACTCGGGTCGGCGCCGTCGGCCGGACTCGGTCGGACGGCCGAGTTTCCTTCTTCAATATTGTGTCTCTTCATCTTCTAAACCTCCTGTACACTTCAAATTCTTAGATCGGTTTCAGAGACCTTTGAAATCCCCATTTACTCCATTTTAATGATTTTTTTTAATACATTTTTACATTTTTTAAAATTAAAACCTTTCATATACCCTACCCCTAGCCTACCCTATAAATACACCCCTACCCTCTACCCTCTCATCCCAAAACCCTAAACTCACTCTCTCAAAATTTTCTCAAGAGTTGTGTACTTTGAAAACAAGTTCGCGGCGAAGCTCCGACGAAATTCCGGCGGAAATTCCGGCGACGTTTTTAGGAACAACCGGCGACGTAGCAATGCCTCGGCAACCTCTTTAGTCCCCCCTTCACTCCTTTGCTTAATCGAAACCCGTAAGTCCCATTCTATCTTTCTTTCTTATTCCCTAAAATACGAAATTACAAAACCCGACGGAATCGGAACAAATCCGATTTCCGATTCGGTTTTCTATAAAATTTCATTTCTCACCAATACATTCATGCTTAAACATCTTTATGTTGACTATTAAACATTTAACAAATAATTTGAACAAGTTTCATCACATGAAATGATAGCTTTTCCAATTTATCGTATTTTTCACTTAAATACCACAATGTTTCGATTTCACATTTAACCCATTAACTTTGTTATACATTTAAAGTAGAGCACGAGATAATGACCTATCTCCACACATACGCATATACAACCTAAAACGATATCATCGAAAACTAAAAATACGATAAAACAATACTTCCATTTAAATACCATATTCTTAATAAAATCATTTCTAAAAGTTTTAGTTTTGATACACTTTTAAGTAAATACCTCTTATTAGGAAAATACGATAAGTTGTGGATATCGATCGTTTATCTAAATCTGACTTTGTGGTGTCTAGGCTAGGCAAGTGAGAAAGGTAACTTTAAAAGGCCCGTCTCACGGTGATTCATGAGCGGATCCCTCCTTTCCTCATTTGTACTTACCTGGCCACAATTGGCGGTGAAGAGGCGATTTGAGGCTTCTAATGACTTGTCGTTTAGACCATTTAGAAATAGGCTAGTTGACTTAGGAAACTCTAGAATCTAAAATACGGAAAATTTACACCTTTGCAAATAAATACCTTTTACTTTATAAAACCGTTTTCTAAAGGATTAGTATTTTACAATCTTTGCAAAGCGCCGCTACAACCTATTTTTGGGGAACCCGTTCGGGATGGTGTGGATTATCGCACATCCTCGAGCTTAGTAGTGCGAAATTCAGACCTCCGCAAGGAGCATTCGGTCTCGAAAGATTTAAAATACGACATCTTAAGAAAATGAGATTTTTGGAATATAAAATATTTATTAAAATTATTTTTCTATAAATATATGTATATTTATCATTTAAATATCTATTTTATTATGATATAAATATTCCACCTTTTTCTAAAAATCACAAGAATAGATTTTACACTAAAATACCATGAACTTCAAATAATCAATATTACAGATAAATAGCCTTATTTATAAAACTAGGATATTTTCACTAGAAATGTCATAACATAAAATCCACCCTCATTACAACTCTAAAGACGAACAATAAATACTTGAGGTGTATTTTGAAAAGTATATAAAAGTATTTTTACATAAAACCCCCTCAAGTTTTATAAATTACCCTAAGGACCCTAGCAATTATAAGACTTCGATTCATATTTCTGATTGACTGACTCGGGTTTGAGTCTGATTAATCTGACTTGAATATGATTCAATTCAATCTATAATCTACAAGATTCCAATTCAATATGAACACATGAATCCATGAATACAATTATCAATTTATACAACTTGACTGAACCGAATCATGGATATATTCCTTTTACATGATTCTCAGTTATTCCATTTAGATGACCCTACGGTTACAACCGTTTCCTGATATCATGGTTTCGGTCAGTTAGTCAATCTTACAATCAATACAATTTACAAGATAACAATACAAACAAGACATCGCGGGGTTTAAGGGGTAGATTGGTACGGAAGGTGTTAAAAGTGGCACGAGACGGTAAGATTAAGACACCTAACGTATATTCCGTTGCTGTTGTACCGTGGCCCAACGGTTCCTTGAGTTCCTGATATCTTAGTCTCCGGGGCAAGTGAGACTCCTTTCGTATACACTGGTATCCTTCTGTACCAAGCTACAAATAACAGCGTTAACACTAAATACAACAATATAACAATATAATACAACTGTAAAAGCTACTCTCTCTCTCTTTTTCTTACTCTCTGTCTATTCCTCCCTTATCTTTGGGACTTACCGAGTGACCTGTTCGCTGACGACATTCTATTTCTTTCTTCTTTGAATGTCCTCAGGTGATTCGGACCCGGCAGAGATTGAGCCATCTGCAGAAGACTTGGAGCAGTTTGCCGAAGATCCAGCACTTTAGTTTCATTGTACACTTTTCCTCTCTGTACTTTTCATTTCCTGTTATGCCACTGTTTAGGCATCTTTTTATTTCAGTTGTATTTCCTTTCATGCCTTGTACAAAGAATGTTAATAAATAAAAGTTGTTGTTCTTTTTATATCTTGTCTCTTGTGAATTTATTTTATATTGCTTAGATACGCTTAGCGTATGTACTTCTGAGTATATACGTAGCGGATCTCGTCGCGTCCCCTTCGCCGTATACTGGGAAGCGGGGCGTGACAAGCAGTTATCGATAATATCAAAACTAATTCAGGATTTCAAGTTCTTTTTATAGGTGTCTGATTTAGACTGTGTCTCAATCTAATCAATCTGACTTGAATGTGATTCAAGTACAATACAACCATTCAATATGAATCCGTCTGTACAATCTATTTCAATATATAACTTGACTCAACCGAACCATGGATATACATCCATTTACATGATTCTCCAGTTACATCCACTTACTGATATCATGGTTTCGGCAAGTCATCCATCTATATAACAGAAAATACAATCTATATAATCAATACATAAACACTACGGGGTTATAAAGGGGTAAACTGGTACGGAACATGTTAAAGGTAGCACGAGGTGGTCACTTAAGACGTAATTATATCTATGTCGTTGTTCCGTGGTATTATCGACGGAGCCTTGTACTACGGGTTACTAAAGTCTCTGGTGTAAGTGGGACTCCTTTCGTATACACTGGTATTTTCTGTACCAAGCTACAAACAACCGCGCTAACATTATAATAAAACATTATAAAACTATACTCTCTCTCTGTCTATTCTACTTCTCCCTCATCTTTGGGACTTACCGAGCGATTGTTCGCTGACGACATTCCTATTTCTCTTCTTCTTTGGAATGTTGTCAGGAGGACTCGACGCTGAGGAGTACGAGACCAGTCAGGAGCATTTGGAACATTCCCCTGAGCAGTACACCGAAGACCTATAGCTGTAGCCACTTGTACTTATTCTATTTTCATTTCTGTTATGCCAATGTTTAAGCATTGCTTTCATTCCATGTATTTACTTTTCATTGTATTGTAAAAAGAATGTTAATAAATAAAGTTGCCGTTCATTTATATTCATGTCTCTTGTGTACATTTTACTTTATATTGCTTAGATACGCTTAGCGTGTTTACTTCTGAGTAAATACGTAGTGGGCCCGTCGCGTCTCCCTCCCGTATACCAGGAAGCGAGGTGTGACAGGTTTTATTGGTGGCCCATGCTGGTCAGCTTTGTATGGACATGCAGGTTAGTTCTGCATGGACATGCAGGTTAATTCTGCATGAAGTCCTAAGCTATATATAACACAAGAACCAGCAACTAAAAACATTCTTTACATATTCCTTGAATCTTCCAATTCCATATATTTTGAATCTGTCCTAACCCAAATTTTTCTTTCAAGGTTATGGATTCCCCAAACAACACCATCACAAATGTCAACAATACACCACCACCTCTACCGCTCACACCTGCCATAGCTGCTCCGATCACTGAGCAGACGGTACTGCTTGAGGCAATCCGCAGCCTTCTGGAAGGACAGCCGCAGCAGACTGCTATATTAATGAACCGACCAGAAGCAGAAGCCCCTAGGGTAAAACAATTCCGGGCTTTGCACCCCAAGCAATTCTCAGGAAAAGAGAGCCTTCTAGAAGCTGAGGAGTGGGCTCAAAGTATTGAGGACGACCTGGCAGTGGCACAAGTGCCAGAGATCGCTTGGGTTCGAGTTGTGAAGCTGCAACTCACTGACAATACACGGGTCTGGTGGAAGGCGGAAGAAAGCCATCTTGACAAACAGATCGAATAGAGGACTTTTCGCGATATGTTTGACGCGAAATACTTCCCTGAGACTGCCCGATTTGACATGGAGCAGCAGTTCATCCACCTACAATAGGATTCGATGTGGACCAAGTCAGTGGATGAGTATGATACTGAGTTTACCATGCTCAGGAGGTCAGATATGTCTCAATGTTCGATTTTCCAAATCACATACTACACAGCTAACACAATACCGCAACAGATTCACAGCACACTTGGTACCGAATGCTGAGATCAAGACCGGAAGATTTCAGCAAGGGTTGGACTAGGAGATCCAAGCTGCATTAGCTACAGGGGATTTCCCAACCCATGAATTGTATTTGAAGACTTCCCGAAGATACGAGGCAGTAGTGAAGAGGAAGGGCAGACCTCAATCTGTCGGAGTAAAGCGCCCTGCCACTCAGATGGCAGGAGGAGCCTTTTCAAGGCCAACTGTTGAACCCAGGAGACCGGAAGAAACCAATAACCAGCCGAGTCCAGATTTTTGCTTCTACTGCAAAAGGGATGGACACTTGTGGAAGGACTGTAGGCGCACGAAAGGTCTGTGCTTAGTTTGTGGCACATCCAATCATGGAATTGGGACCTGTCCTTATAGACGCAACTCAGCTAATACATACACCCACTATCCACAGCGGCCAGCTATCCAGGCTCCTGCACCTCATCTTTCACTCCCAGCTCCACCTCCTGCACATCCTACTCACCAATTCCATCAAGCACTGAGGAACATGCCTCGAGGGCAGAGGAACATGCCTCAAGGACAAAAGAATGTGCCTCCAGCTAGGAGAAATGTACCCCGGTGTTAGGCTTTCACATTAGCAGTCGTAGAAGCCGAGACTGAAAACCAAGGTAACCCTGGTAATTCCCTCACATCTTTTTCAATCTTACTAAAACTTTCGCATTCTTTCGTTCTTCCAAATATTTTTCATGCACTATCAACAGTAAATTGCTTTGAATCTGTTACACTTTCCTTCTACAAATTTCGAGAACGAAATTTTTATAAGGAGGGTAGAATGTAACAATCCTAACTTTCTGTACGATTTTTTTTCAAAATACAGAAAGGAACACCTAAGCTTGAGCACGAGTTATAAGTTTATTTTGCTTTTGAACAGCAAGAACGAGCTTGTAGCTCATTGGTAAAGCCTTGCACTGCTGAGACATAGCACCCGAGTTCAAATCCCATCAGCCACATTATCTTTTTATTTAATTTTATTTTAATCTTTTTAGAAGCCTAAGAGTCTACATGCGCACAACACGTAAACTGAAGAGTCACTGATTAATCAAACATATGCACGAGAGTAAACCAAGTGACACCAACATGTGGCCTAAACCCTAACCCCACCCGTCGGTTTTGGCCCGGTGAGAACCTAAAAAAAAACCGGCACCGACGGTCCAACCGTGGGTGATGCCCCCCATCTTTTCACCCCTGCAACCTTTGGCCTACCCCACTAACCCCTTATTGCTTGTTTACTCTGAATTTATCCAGAGTGCAATAAAATGCCCCTGTAATCCAATTTTAATGCATTTTTTTCACCACCTAAAACCTAATTTTTCCTATAAATGCCCTACCCCAATTCACACATCCTCACCCAAAAATCTCTGCCAAAACTCTTAAGAATTCCTAAGTCTCTTTGATGTACAAGTGGAGTTAAGGAAGGGCGAAGCTCCGAAGAAATTCTGAGAAGATTTCGGCGATGAAACGACGTTCCGACGATTCCTTATTCTTCCCATACCTCTCCTTTCTCCTTAAAGCCAGTAAGTCCCATCTCCCCCTCTCTTCTTCTTTTTTAAAAATTTACATTTCCAAAACCCGACGGAAGCGGAGTTAATCCGACTTCCGATTCGGTTTTCCTTTAAAACTATACTTTTCTTAACCAAGAAAATACCATACTCTCACATATTGTTTAGAAAATATTATTAAACCTATTAAAATAAGTTTCACCTCAAAAGAGTTATTTTTGTGTCTTTTATCACACTTTTACAGAAAAATACCACATACTTTACATTTCGACATAATTAACATGTTCCTTGCTATACCTTTAGATAAATCACGAGATAATGACCTAACTCATCACAACACATATCTCTATCATAGCACGATGAAGTTTGGAACAATAGAATACGGGAAAATACAACTTTACAAATAAATACCCTAAACTTATAAAACTGTTTTCTATAAAAAGATGTATTAAACATTTCCATGCAATTGCGTTTCTACAACCCATTTTGGGGGACCCCATTCGGGATGGTACAGATTATCGCACATCCTCGGGCTTAGTAGAGCGATATGCAGACCTCTGCAAAGAGCATTTGATCTCGATGGAATTTTTATATATTTTTCTTTAGAAAATGAGATTTCTACAAGAAAATAAATAAATTATTTTCATTAAATATATATAAATCTATTATCAAAATATCTATTTTAATTATATAAATATTCTAAGTTTTCTAAATCAAAAGAATCACTATTATATGAAAATACCATCCAAATACAACACAAGTACAATATTTCAATAAAATACCATATACTATAAAACTAGGTTCTAATCATTAGAAATTTTACAGTTATAAAATATACATCTATGAAAACCCTAAAGACGATAATCAAATACTTGAGGTGTATTTTGAAATTATACCAAAACTATTTTTATATAAAACCCCATCAAGTTATATTAAATTACAATAAGGACCCTAGTAAATATAGGTTTAAGCGGGACTCGTCTCTTGAGCCTCAGGGAGCCGGAGATGTGGGTGCTTTCCTATTTAAGGTAGACAATCTAATAAACGGTATTATCAATACGGTAATTGTCTTGGAAAAAGACACAAATTCTGCAGTCCATGTGCAGCAGTTACCGATAACATCAAAACTAATTCAGGATTTCAAGTTCTTTTTATAAGTGTCTGACTCAGACTGAGTCTCAATCCAATCAATCTGATTTGAATGTGATTCAAGTACAATACAACCATTCAATATGAATCCGTCCGTACAATCTATTTCAATATGTAACTTGACTCAACCGAACCATGGATATACATCCATTTACATGATTCTCAAGTTACATCCATTTACTGATATCATGGTTTCGGCAAGTCATCCATCTATATAACAGAAAATACAATCCATACAATCAATACAATCAATGCATAGAAGGAGTAGACTGGTACGAAACATGTTAAAGGTGGCACGAGGTGGTTACTTAAGACGTAATTACATTCATGTCGTTGTTCCGTGGTATTATCGACGGAGCCTTGTACTACGGGTTACCAAAGTCTTCGGTGTAAGTGGGAATCCTCTTGTATTTACTGGTATTTTCTGTACCAAGCTACAAACAACCGCGTTAACATTATACTAAAACATTATAAAACTATACTCTCTCTGTCTATTCTACTTCTCCCTCATCTTTGGGGCTTACCGAGCGATTGTTCGCTGAAGACATTCCCATTTCTCTTCTTCTTTAGAATGTTGTCAGGAGGACCCGATGCTGAGGAGTTCGAGACCAGTCAAGAGCATTTGGAGCAGGCCCCTGAGCAGTACATCGAAGACCTAGAGCTGTAGCCACTTGTACTTTTTCCATTTTCATTTCTGTTATGCCACTGTTTAAGCATTGCTTTCATTCCATGTATTTACTTTTTATTGTATTGTAAAAAGAATGTTAATAAATAAAGTTGATATTTATTTATATTCATGTCTCTTGTGTACATTTTACTTTATATTGCTTAGATACGCTTAGCGTGTTTACTTCTGAGTAAATACGTAACGGGCCAGTCGCGTCTCCCTCCCGTATACCGGGAAGCGGGGCGTGATATTAGCCCCTCCTCATTCTGAAATCTCCAGTCAAAATTATCAAAAATTCGCAAGTCCAAAAAGAGTATAAGTGGAGTTAGCCCAAAGTCAACTTCCGGCGAGAATTTGAGACAAATCCGGCGACCCCGCAACCCCACGATATCCTCAAGCTCTTCCTCTCTCTATTCTTAACCCAATTCACTTGTAATTTTCTTCTATTTCCTCCCTCTCTTCTCTAAATTCTCTTTTCAAAATAAAGTATCAGTAAGTGGAGTTATTACCGATGTAAATCTTCTAAACTCTATAATCTCACTTATCTTTTACATATTGTTCAACAAACTTTTACAAAATATTTGTAACATTATTATAAAGGTTTAGAAACAATTTTCACTCTAAAACTTCATGTAAAATAACTTTAACCTAGCTTTTACGTTTAAATACCATGAAGTTTATATTCGTTATTTTTTACATTTTTGCTTAGCATACCTTTAGAAAACTTCACGAGGGAATGACCTACCTCTCACATACACACATATTGACATAACACGATTCTCTTGAGACATAATTTTTGTGGCAACATATGACTTTTCATCAAAATACCTTGAACTATAAAAACCCATTTTTTAAAATTGTATCATCAAATTCTTTGCAATTATGTCTCTACAACCCATTTTGGGAAATCCGGTATTGGATGGTGCGGATTATCGCATATCCTCGGAACTAGTAGAGCGAGATGCAAACCTTCTTACGGAGCATACGATCTCGAAAGAATTTTAATGCGATTTTTAAGAAAATACGAGATTTTATACTTAATAAATAAAATTAATTTTTAAATAATTATATAAATATTATCAAACCATATATTTTTAATATATAATAAAATTCTATATTTTCTAGAAAATAAAAGAATGACAAGTTTCATTAAAATACCATCATGTATCAATACAAGACAAGTTACACTAAAATACCTTGAACTATTCAAGCTAAATTAATTTTCACTAATATACCTCATTTTTTAAAATTCACATCCATGAAACCCTAAAGAACATAATTAATTACTCGAGATTTATTTTGAAAATATATAAAATATTTTTCATAAAACCCCCTCGAGATATATAAAATTACATTAAGGACCGTAGTAAATATAGGTTTAAGCGGGATCAATTCTTTTGAGCCCAGGGAGCCGGAGAAAGTAGGTGCTTACCTATTTAAGGTAGAAAAACTAAAACGGAGTTATCAATGGTAATTGTCCTGGAAGAAAAACATAAATTCTGCCGTCCATGTGTAGCGGTTACCGATAACTCCTAAACCTAATTCAGGATCCAATTTCTGTTTAAAGTGTCTGACTCAAGTCTGGGTCCAAGTATCAATCTGAATCCAATTCAAATATGAATACAATTCAACATGAATCTAATATACCAAATATGAACTTGAATACCAGAACAATACCAAACATGCAAACATGACTTGACCTGACCGAACCATGGTTATGACTTGACTTTATTACATGACTACTTGATACATCCTGAACTTGTTTCCATGAACAACTTATACCATGGTCTCAGCAAGTCTGATAATTACCAATCAATACAATATACATTACGGGGTTTAAATAGGTAGACTGGTATGGAATGTGTTAAAAGTGGCACGATGATGGATACTAAAAGACACCTACATGAACATTCTATGCCATTGCCCCGTGGGTTTTGACGGGGCCTTGTACTTACATGTTACCATAGTCCACGGGATAGTTGGACTCTTTTCGTATACACTGATAAATTCTATACCAAACTACAAACAACCATGTTAACATAACAAACGGATAATTTACCAGTTCTATTCTCTTTACTTGTCTATTCCATTCTATCTTTTGGGACTTATCGAGCGCTAGTTCGCTGACGACATTCCTGTCTCTTTTTTCTTTAGAATGTTCATCAGGAGGACCCGACTTTTAGGAAACCGAGTCCATCAGGACGATTTGGAGCAGTTCACAGAGGAGCTAGACTTCTAGGATTTTACTTGTACTTATTTTCTTTTCAGTTCATACGCCATTGTTTAGGCATCGCTTTTTATCATTGTACATTTCCTTTTCAGTTGTATGTAAAGAAAAAATGTTAATAAAAGTTGTTGTTATTATTACATCTCTTGTTATTCTTGTGTATTCATTTTATATTGCTTATTTATGCTTAACGTGTTTACTTCTGAGTAAATAAGTCGCGGCCCGTCATGTCTACTTCTCCGTGCACTGGGAAGTGGGGCGTGACATCTTGCTTCCATAGGTCATCGACCGCAAACTCGGTCGCTGACAAAAGGTCAGGAGCAATAACAAAAGCTCCAGGAAATACTGACCAAAATAGCAGCACTTACCAGGCAGAAAGAAAGTCCGGACACAACAGCCGAACAACGCTAGGAGCAAGAGACCGATACAGAGTTCCTGCGAAGGGTGCTTGAAAGAAAGGACAGGAAAGCCGCTGAACAGGCTGCTAACATAAAGCAGATGGCTCTTTTGTTCCAAAACATGGTTGGAATGATGATCCAGCCAGAAACCCCGGCCGAAGATCTGCCGATAATCGTCGAGAATGACAGTGGGGAAACATCAAATCCTCTTCCAGCCTTATCGGCAGCCAAATAGGAAACAATCTCAAGACTGCTCTTGATGATTATATCGCTCAACAAATAAGAGCTCATCAAGCTAGTGAAGCTTCTGGCCAATCATTAGAACCAGGCGACCGTATCCAGTTGGTATGACCGAATCAAATACCCGCCGGGATATATGATCCCCAAGTTCCATGTGTACAAAGGGACAGGCAATCATCACCAGCACATCGCGCAGTTCCGAGCTCTGTACGGCAATACTAGAGGCGACGACAAACAGTTGCTGCGCCAGTTCGTTGGCAGCCTGTCAGAAACGGCCTTTGAATGGCACTCGGAGCTCCCAAATGACTCCGTAAAGACATTCAAAGAGATGGAATTGCTGTTCACACAGCGTTTAGCCAGCGCAAGCGAGCGCATTCCGATCACGACATTAATCAATGCCAGGGTAAGGACGGGAGAAACCTGGGTCCAATACGCGATCCGGTGGTGGAACCTATGGTCTAAGTGCGAATAGCGTATTGAAAAACCTCCTGCCGTGGGCATGTTCATCGGGACCCTAGATCCTCAAACGACTGTGTCCCAGTTCATGAAATTCTTCAAACCAATGACCTTCCAGGCTTTGATCGATAAACTGGCCCAAATGGACCAAATGGGTCATAGGCCTTCCTTATCAAATAAGGACCCTCGAAATAAAAAGGGTAAAGGGAAAGCGGCCTTCGTTGCCAATACGCAACTACAACCGAGTGGCTCAAAATCGGCTGCTCGCCAAAACAACGCGCGTCCGCGTCCGTCCTTGGAGGAAAGACTAGGGAGCACTTATTCCTTTCCCCACGATAAGATGAGGAGACTGTTTGAATTGGCAGTGCGCAACAAACTCATCACATTGCCAGAACTGCAGCGTCCACCGCTACTGGGCAACGTCAATAACCTTAATTACTACTTCTATCACAAAATGGTGAGCCACCCAATTGAGTATTGCTGCGTCTTCAAGAACTGGATCGAGGACCAGTATCAACAGGGGAAATTTACGCTGTCTGATAACTGGAGGGTAAACCTACCGCAGAAGCACACTTCCAAAAAGGTGGATGCGCCGAGGGCATCATGCTCACTCATAGAAGAAACTCCATGGGAAGTCATTCTTTCAGCTAAAACCAAAAGAATACTAAAGGATCTACAGGCATGTCCGGAAATCAGGTGGAAAAGCCCACTTAAACCCGAAATCATCGAAGAGATACTGAAACCACGTCCCATACCGAAAGTTGTTGACAAAGAGCAAAACCCCCAAGTCAAGCCTGCAAAGTCTTCGAAGAAAAAGAAGAAGACCAAGAAGCTTGTGCAGCCTGCCGAGTATAACGACAAGAACACAGACCTACAAAAATACATTGACGCGCTAGAGGAGTACAACCAGAAGGCGCGGACATCGGTCACTCTCGAAGAGTTTCTCAAGCATATTTTTGAGAACGAAGATAGTGACAACGATGAGGAAAATGACTCATTAGGAGATAGCAGGGACCGTGTATCAAGTTGCCACATGGTCTCCCATTCTTCGTTAAATGACGAAAAATCTCCCTTGGTGTCAGAAAAAAACGCAGAGGAACTGGGGGCAAGATCGGCGCTAAAATCCACGGAACTGCCAGAAGACCCGATCGATAGGCTGTGTAACGACCCCAATATTACTATACCTTCTTATTTTCTTTCTTTAGTAAAATATTTTATCTATTTATTCTTAGTATTTTCTTTATATTTTGTTTTCTATTAAATATATTATTTTATTATTCTAACTATTTTTCCCAAACACATTTTTTTAAAACTAAATTTTAACCTCTTTTTTCAAATTAAATACAAGACCTAACCCAGCTCATAACTCAAATCCAATTTCATTTTCATTTTCTTTTATAAAAGTATGAGCTCAAAAGCCCACTTTCTTGTTAAGCAACGGTATATATTTAATGCTTGTTAAATTTGTGCATGAACAACTTTATAGCATATTGGTTAAATCATTGCATTGCTATTCCATAAGTCACATGTTCAAATCGCTATTCTTGCAATTAGTTTTTTATCAATTTTTATCCTTCTCATAACCTACTAATGAGACATTTCATTTCATCTTTTTTTAACTCCCAAAATAATTAGAATGATTATGAGCTATAATTTATTAGAATTATGGTGGTTATAAACCTTTTTTATATGTCACACATATTTTTTTTTTATCTCACATTTCTATCATTTCCCATCTCTCTCTTCATCTCTTCTTCATCCCAGCTTAGCCATTTTCTTTTGATCAATTCTAAAAATAAAATAAAATAAAATCTCTTTTCCCTTGATCTTGGAGAAGCACCGGTTCTATCAAGTTTCAAAAACTCCGTTGAGAATTTTATCTAAACGGTGAGCCGGTTGTTATACCGACCTACACAACCTGTAAGTCCATTTTCTCCCTCTCAATTTCTTTCACTCTGTTATTGTGTCTTCTCCATGATTTCATTTTCTTGACCGTGGTACCTAATCGAGTGCATAAAAATACATACATACACACGAGCGTGTGCGTGCACACACACACACACATATAAATGAATATAGTTATATATATATATATTTAAAATATTGTTTGTTTATACTTAATCTTCATATTTATTCATTGTTTTCTTATAGAATAAAAATGCCTCCATGTCATAGATTTAATTTTACGTTAACTAGAAATACCATGGACTGAATATAAATAAACGATGCGTGATAACACAACTTTACATAAGCTCTCTTGAAATTAGGACTTTCCTGGTATAGGACGTTGTCGAAATTCATGATCCATATATTGACATTAGGGGATCCAATTTGAAGTATATATTGTATGTGCCGTTTATTTTATAATTGTTTAATTTTTTATATAAAAGAGAAAAATGAAACTGCAAATAAATCCAGTAGTTTTGTCACCATTAAATACGGTCCTAGATAACTTTTGTCCTTAAAATAATTTTTAAAAATTAATTTTCACATCTGGAAATACTAGGAAAATTTGGATAAATAATAGATACAATTTTAGGTTTGCATTAAAAATTTCATATCAAACCGAATAACGGTTTAGAAGTTGCGTAGTTTTTTTATTCACTGTTTTTAAAACTAGAAAACTTCCAATAAGGTCTTCTTCGAGAGACTATAACTCTGTAATCGTTGATCCAAATAAAGTGTTTCATATGTTTTGAACATTTAAATCGAATTATCTAGATTTTCTTAGTTTTAAGTTTTTACTGAAAATCGACGTAAAATATAGAAAACCGCGTTACAATATTAAGCGACGAATCTGGACAGAATCTGTCCTCATTTGCACACTGTTTTTAAATAGGACATAACTCGAACTCCCGATGTCCGTTCGTGAAAAACTTTAGATGTGTAGATGCACAATTGATAGAACTATAATTTCCTGTATATTATATTACTTAGAAACGCATGAAACAAATCGATATCGGTTTTACAATATAATATAAAGTTGCTGTCCAGAAATCTGAATTTCTGTTTTAAACACTGATATTAAAACGATCATAACTAGAACTTCAGAATCCAAATCGCGCGAATCTTAGTGTTTTGGATAAATATTCCGAAAGACCTACAATTTTCTAATAATGTAACCTGAAATCCGATAGAATTTAACTCAAACCGTGTTTTAAAAATGTGTGACGGTGCTGAACAGATTCTGATCTGTTTTACACGACGATACGAAATCCTGTATATCTCCCAAACCGGTAGTCGTATTTAGGTGAGACTGGAACTCACATGTGCATAACACTTAAGACTATGTTTTTGTTTATATTCTGATTTCAAATGACTTGATTAACTAGTCGTACATATCACATATTTACAACATTGTTTTGGTCGTTACTTGTATACTTATCTCATATCATGTTCTGTGATTGCTTATTTATTTTTATTTATATGACTTGTGATTAAATTATTACATGTTAGAATTGACTTGATCTTGACACGGCTCAATCATGAATACTTGAACTTGGTATGCACACTTGAACCAACTTGACTCGAACCATGAATACAATTGGCATGAGTTGCACTTGACATGGTTACATGAACTCAATCTTGAAAACTTGATATCATACATCACCTTTTGTATTCATGTATTTGATCAAGACTCGTAAAATTAATCATAGACTAATATACACGGGGTGTTGGGGGTAGTTTGAGTATGAATCAAACGGAATCTCATGAGTCCCATTAATACAAATCTTGTTGCTGTGGTACCGGGCTGAAACGGTATAAATCATGTTACTGTGTACCAGGCTGAAACGTTATAAATCACGAATTCACGAATGAGAGCCCGTGTTTCCAAACCCCTAGAAGATAGCCTGTTGGGTTTGGAATGCTTTAATAACAATTGAAGTCCCGCTATTTTGGGTCCGTGATTCCTTATCCCTGGACGATAGTCTTGGGTTCGAGAATACTCTTGAAATTGGTTGACATTCACACTTGAACTCACATTACTTGCTTTTACCCTTTTAGAGACCTTTTAGGACACTTACATTCACTTCATGTTCATTATACCTACGCTCCACGGTCATGATATACTTGTTTACTATACTCATGTTATATTGCCATACTTACATAGTTGTCATTAATATTACCATGTTATATTTGTTCATATTTTAGTAGCCAGAGAAGTCAAAACCATATTGGTATAACATTGGAAGGGCAAGAGATATCACCGAGCGACCAGTTTAGATATCTAGGTTCCATCATCCAAAGGAATGGGGAGATCGATAGTGATGTTAATCAAAGGATCCAAGCTGTTTGGTTGAAATGGAGGAGTGCAACAGGGATTTTGTGTGATCGTAACTTTCCGTTAAAATTGAAAGGGAAGTTTTATCGGAGCGCTATTCGGCCTTCCTTATTATATGGTACAGAATGCTGGGCTCCTAAGAAGCATCATACACAGAAGATGCACGTAGCGGAGATGCGCATGCTTCGTTGGATGTGCGGTAACACTAGAAAAGACAAGGTGCGAAATGAGGATATTCGTGCAAAAGTTGGTGTAGCACCCGTGGAGGAGAAGATGCGGGAAAACCGGCTTAGATGGTTTGGTCATGTGCGACGCAGACCTATGGAAGCACCGGTTCGACGAATAGATACTCTCGATATGGGTAATGGCAAAAGGGCAAAAGGGAGACCGAAGAAAACATGGATGGAGGTGATACGAAACGATATGGTTGCCAAAGGACTCAATGAAAGTATATTGTTCGATAGAAGTGAGTGGAGACAGAGGATTCATGTGCTAGACCCGGCGTGATTCTCATGTTGGTTCATGTAGCCTACCCCATATGCTTGGGATAAAAGGCTCAGTTGTTGTTGTTGTTGTATATTTGTTCATATTTTATTTCCATTCATACTATATCACATGTCACATTGTACATTCATTTATATACTTTCACATCCCACCTTTCTTGGGACTTACCAAGTGCAAGTTCGCTGACGGGCATTCCACCCATTTCTTTATTTCCTTGGAATGTTCGTCAGATAATCTAAAGATTGAGAAGATCGAGCCGAGTTAGGAGGATTACTATTAGTTTGCAGAGCAGACCGACTACTAGTTCTTTCTTTTCAGCTTTTACTTCCTGTATACTACCTGTTTAGGCACTTTCTTTTATGCATCTTTGTTTTCAGATATCATGTATTCAGTTTGAAACTTATGAAAGCTGGGAATGTAAATATATAAAGTTGGATTTTCATTATCATGTCTTTTCTTGTCATTTTATATTGCTTGTATATGCTTAGCTTATTTGTTTCGGAAAAAAACCTTCTCGGAATAAATACGTCGCGGGCTTGTCACATGCCGTTACCGCTCTTTGGGAAGCGGGGTGTGACAGGCTTTATTGGCGGCCCATGCAGGTCAGTTCTGCATGAACATCATAAGCAATGTAATACAAGAAATATGAAATTCAACTATTACATTCAATCTTTTTTCTTTGAATCACATCATACTCTTTGAATCCATTTTGAATTTAACTTTCGACTTCCTTGAATGTAATTTCTTGACTTTTGAATCCTTGGACTTATTTCACCCTTGTACTTATATCTTATAGACTCCTCATGGAATTTCGAGGACGAAATTGTTTTAAGAAGGGTAGAATGTAACGACCCCAATATTATCATACCTTCATATTTTCTTTCTTTAGTAAAATATTTTATCTATTTATTTTTAGTATTTTTTGTATATTTTATTTTCTATTAAATATATTATTTTATTTATTTTTCTCAAACACATTTTTTTAAAACTAAATTTTAACCTTTTTTTCCAATTAAACACAAGACCTAACCCGGCCCATAACTCAAATCCAATTTTATTTTCATTTTCTTTTATAAAACTATGAACCTAAAAGCTCACGTTCTTGTCAAGCAACGGCATATATTTAATGTTTGTTAAATTTGTGCATGAACAACCTTATAGCACATTGGTTAAATCCTTGCATTATTATTTGATAGGTCACATGTTCAAATCCCTATTCTTGCAATTATTTTTTTATCAATTTTTATCGTTCTCATAACCTACAAATGAGACATTTCATTTCATCTTTTTTTAACTCCAAAAATAATTAGAATAGTTTTGAGCTATAATTTATTAGAATTATAGTGGCCATAAACCTTTTTTATATGCCACTCTTCTTTTTTTTCATCTCACATTTCTATCATTTCCCATCTCTCTTCATCTCTTCTTCATCCGACATTAGCCATTTTCTTTTGATCAATTTTAAAAATAAAATAAAATAAAATCTCTTTTCCCTTGAGCTTGGAGAAGCACCGGTTCCATCAAGTTTCAAAAACTCGGTTGAGAATTTTATCTAAACGGTGAGCCGGTTGTTATACCGACTCACACAACCTGTAAGACCCTTTTCTCCCTCTCCATTTCTTTCACCCTGTTATTGTGTCTTCTCTATGATTTCATTTTCTTGACCGTGGTACCTAATCGAGTACATAAAAATACATACATACATACAAACATACATACATATACAAACATATATATACATACATACATACATAAATGTATGTATGTATGTATGTGTGTGTGTGTGTGTGTGTGTGTGTGTGTGTGTGTATGTGTGTACATACATACATACATACATACATACATACATACAGTTACATATATATATTTTTAAAATATTGTTTGTTTATACTTAATCTTCATGTTTATTCATTGTTTTCTTATAGAATAAAAATGCTTCCATGTCATAAATTTACTTTTACGTTAATTAGGAATATCATGGACTGAATATAAATAAACGATGAGCGATAACACAACTTTACATAAGCTCTCTTGAAATTAGGACTTTCCTCGTGTAGGACGTTGTCGAAATTCATGATCCATATATTGACATTAGAGGATCCAATTTGAAGTATATATTACATATTCCGTTTATTTTATAATTGTTTAATTTTTTATATAAAAGAGAAAAACGAAGCTGCAAATAAATTCAGTAGTTTTGTCAGCTTTAAATACGGTCCTAGATAACTTTTGTCCTTAAAATAATTTTTAAAAATTAATTTTCACATCTGGAAATCCTAGGAAAATTAGGATAAATAATATATAGAATTTTAGGTTTGCATTAAAAATTTCATATCAAACAGAATAACGGTTTAGAAGTTGCGTAGTTTTTTTTATTCACTGTTTTTAAAACTAGAAAACTTCCAATAAGGGTATTCTTCGAGAGACCATAACTCTATAACCGTTGATCCAAATTAAGTGTTTTCATATGTTTTGAACATCTATATCAAAAGATTTAAATTTTCTTAGTTTTAAGATTTTACTGAAAATCGACGTAAAATATAGAAAATTGCGTTACAATATTAAGCTATGAATCTGGACAGAATCTGTCCTGATTCGCACACTGTTTTTAAATAGGACATAACTCGAACTCCTGATATTCGTTCTTGAAAAACTTTAGATGCTTAGATACAAATTGATAGAACTATAATTTCCCGTATATTATATTACTTATAAACACATGAAACAACTCGATATAGGTTTTGCAATATAACATATCGTTGCTGTCTAGAAATCTGAATTTCTGTTTTAAACGCTGATATTAAAACGATTATAACTAGAGCTTCAGAAATCCAAATCGCTCGAATCTTAGTGTTTTGGATAAGTAGTCAGAAAGAACTACAATTTTCTAATAATTTTTATAACTTGAAACCTGATAGAAATTAACTCAAACCGCGTTTTAAAAATGTGTGACGGTGCTGAACAAATTCTGATCTGTTTTGCTCAACGATACGAAAACATGTATATCTTCCAAACCGATAGTCGTATTTAGGCGAGACTGGAACTCACATATGCATAACACTTATGGCTATGTTTTTTTATATTCTAATTTCAAATGACTTGATTAACTAGTCGTACATATTGCATATTTACAACATTATTTTGGACGTTACTTGTATACTTATCTCATATCATGTTCTGTGATTGTTTATTTATTTTTATTTATATGACTTGTGATTAAATCATTACATGTTAGAATTGAATTGATCTTGACACGACTCAATCATGAATATTTGAACCCAGTATGTACACTTGAACCAACTTAACTCGAACCATGAATACAATTGGCATGACTTGCACTTGATATGATTACATGAACTCAATCTTGAAAACTTGATATCATACCTCACCTTTTGTATTCATGTATTCGATCAAAACTCGTAAAATTAATCATAGACTATGTAACAACTCCAAATTCTATATACAAAAAATTCATTAAAAGTTAATGTACATTTGGGGTATTTACAATTCCTGTGAATGATATAAGTATTTGTTTTGATTTAGAACAACAAGAAAGTACTTGTAGCACATTGGTAAAGCCTTGCACTGCTATGGCGTAGGCCCTGTGATTGAATCCTTTCAGCCACATTATCTTTTTAGTTACTTTTCTTTTAATCTTTTAGAACCCCAAGAGTTTGCATGAGCACTGCATGTAAACTGAAGGGCCACACTTAAAACAAACATGTGCAAATTAGTATTCAGACCGACTTGGACACGTGGCTAGAATCCGAGCCCCCACCTCCATGATCCGACAGGCGAGAGTGAAGCATAGGCCGACACCGCCGGTTTTCCTTGGTCCAAACCCTATTTTTTGTAAATCCTAGACCCTTGGACTCCCCCCTTAACTCCAGTATTACTTATTTACTCTACACATTTACAGAAAATAATAAAACCCTTCAAATTCCATTTTAATGCATTATTCATCACCCCCTAAACCCTAAATTGTCCTATAAATACCCACTCCATCTTACACCCCGCTCACTTAGAATTCTCTTTCAAAATCTATACCAAAATCACAAGTCTTTTAGTGTACAAGTGGAGTTAGTGAACGGCGAAACTCCGACGAACTTCCGAGAAGATTCCGGCAACGAATTGACGCCCCGAAGCCTTCTTTTAGACCCCTCTCTCTCATATAGTCCAACAAGACAGTAAGTCCCATTTCCCCCTCTCATTTTTCATCTTTAAAATGTTCCATTTCTAAAACCAGACGGAAGCGGAGTTAGTCCGACTTCCGATTCGATTTTCTTTAAAAACTATACTTTTCTTTAACAAGATAAAACCATATTCTCATATGTTGATTAATAAATATTAATAAACTCAATAAAACAAGTTTCACACCAAAATAATCATTTTTGTGACATCTATCGCATTTTACATAATAATACCACAAACTAATCATTTCGACATTATAACCTTTATTCCTTACTTTACCTTTAGATAGTTCATGAGGTAATGATCTACCTCATCACAACACACATATTTATCATAGCACAGTTGATTTTGGAACAATAGAATATGGGAAATACGACCTTACAAATAAATACTCTAAACTTATAAAACCGTTTCTATACAAAAGTGTATTAATCATTTCCATGTAATTGCGCCTCTACAACCCATTTTAGGGACCCCGTTCGGGATGGTGCGGATTATCTCATATGCTCGGGCCTAGGAGAGTGAGATGTAGACCTCCGCAAGGAGCATTTGATCTCGATAGAATTTTTATACATTTTTCTTTAGAAAATGAGATTTCTACAAGAAAATAAATAAATTATTTTCATTAAATATATATATATATATATATATATATATATATATATTATCAAAATATCTATTTTAATTATAAAAATATTTCAAGTTTTCTAAACCAAAGGAATCACTAATACCATCCAAATACAACACAAGTACAATATTTCAAGAAAATACCATATACTATGAAATTAGGTTCTATTCACTAGAAATTTCACATCTATAAAATATACGTTTATGAAAACCCTAAAGACGATAATTAAATACTTGAGGTGTATTTTGAAATTATGCCAAAACTATTTTTATATAAAACCCCCTCAAGTTATACTAAATTACAATAAGGATCATAGTAAATATAGGTTTAAGCGGGACCAGTCTTTTGAGCCTCAGGGAGCTGGAGATATGGGTGCTTGCCTATCTAATGTAGACAACCTAACAAACGGTGTTATCAATACAGTAATTATCTTGAAAAAAGATGCAAATCCTGCCGTCTATGTGCAGCTGTTACCGATAACATCAAAACCAGATTCAGGACTTCAATTTCTTTTCTAATTGTCTGACTTAGACTGAGTCTAAATATAAACAATCTGACTTGAATGCGATTCAAGTATAAAACCATAATTAAATATGAATCCATATATTCAATCTATTCAATCTATACAACTTGACTGAAACGAACCATGGATATACTCCATTTACATGTTCATCCATTATATCCGTTCCATTACTGATATCATGGTTTTGGCAAGTCATCCATCTATACAATTATAATACAAGACAATATAATACAACTAATACAATCAAGATATCGCGGGGTTTATAAGGGGTAGATTGATACGAAAGGTGTTAAAAGTGGCACGAGACTGCAACCATAAGACACCTAACCTGAATTTACATTGCCGTTGTACCGTGGCTGAACGGTTCCTTGTACTCCGTATACTTTAGTATCCGGGATAGTGAGACTCCTCTCGTATACACTGGCACTTTCTGTACCAAGCTACAAACAACAACGTTAACAATATAATACAACTTTAAAAGTTACATTCTCCTTCTGTTTATTCTGTCTCTTCTTACTTTTGGAACTTACCGAGCGATTGTTCGCTGACGACATTCCTGTTCTTCTTTCTTTGGAATATTGCCAGGTGGATCGGAACTTTTAGAGACAGAGCCTACCAGCGAGGATTTGGATCGGCTAGCCTTTGACCTGGAGCTCTAGTTTACTTATACATTTCATTTTCATTTCTGTTATGCCATTGTTTAGGCATTGCTTTCAGTACATGTATTTTCATTTCAGTTGTATTGTAAAAAGAATGTTAACAAATAAAGTTTCTATTCATTTACATTTTGTCTCTTGTGTACATTTTATTTTATATTGCTTAGATACGCTTAGCGTGTTTACTTCTGAGTAAATGCGTAGCGGCCTCGTCGCGCTCTCTGCCAGTATATCGGGAAGTGGGGCGTGACAGACTAATATACACGGGGTGTTGGGAGTTGTTTGAGTATGAATCAAACGGAATCTCATGAGTCTCATTAATACAAATCATGTTGCTGTGGTACTGAGCTGAAACGGTACAAATCATGTTGCTGTGGTACCGGGCTGAAATGGTAGAAATCACGAATTCACGAATGAGGTCCCGTGCTTCAAAGCCTCTGGAAGATAGCCTGTTGGGTTTGGAATATTTCAAAGCAAGATTAGAAATTCCACGCATCCCTGCGAACGACCTGTACTCATCTCGGCTGTCTACACGCGATACCGTTATTGATTGCGGTTACTATACAAACACACTCTTTCACACATCAATCATCATCCCTTCTACACAACATCAGGGTATGAAGTATTTCAAAGACGGCTTGGAATACACCGTCACAGGGGAGCTAAATTCATTCTCCGTAAACGAGGTCCGAAAATATGAAGACGCAAAGTACCTCCTACCAGATTTCGAGGATACAGAAAGGTGTTATAAGCCGGAAGATAAACAGAAGTCCGTCGCCACAATCCCGATCTTTGGGAGCGACACCTAGAAAGATGAAGAAATAGTTTACTCGGGGCAACCCCAAAAAGAAAATAATAGGCCTGGACCATCTACTCCTGTCCTGGTCTTTGGCAGCGACTCTGAGGACGAAGCCAATGCAGCGTTCTCCGTTCGCCCGTCAGTGCAAACCCTTGCAAGAACAGATCAAAGTCTGCAAATTACAATGGCTCCACCTCGGCATTACAAAGAACTTGATGCGCTCGATACATACAACGTATAAGAACTACAGACTTTCTACGTCTCTTCTAGGCGAATAGGTGAAAAGGAAACCCTCTTCTACCAATCTATGAAAACCAAAATAGAAAAAGAAGTCTGGTATCGTGCCGATTTTGCACTTGAAAGGCTTCAACCAATCCGTTTGCCAAGATACTACGCAGAGAGATTGAAAAGGCTGTAAAGATGCCAATGTGTACCCCTCGAACAGACAATTCGACAAGCCCAATTCTATAAAAAAATTTGGGATATTCCCGGGACTCAGTGAAAGATGCCCAATGGAAAGATAGAGACAACCGGGCTCGGATACATTCGTTCCAAGAAACAGAAGCAGTTCCACAGTTTCCGCGTCATAAACTGCTCCAGTGAAGGGGAAAACACTCTTCCAAATAGCCATGATGTTGAAACATAGCGAAATCCCGCTCTAAGGACGTTAAGTCGGTCGCTCGAAGAACAAATAGACAAGCTAATAAAAGAAGCTATTCAAAAGAGCCAAGGCAATCACAACCGCAAAATGGCCATTTATGAAAAAGTTAGGATGCAGTGCCTCAATCAGCAATCTGCAGAGAAGGAAGATTATAATACTCTTCATCCGCGGCCCGCTGTATGTCCTCGCTAAAGGTGAAAATCCCGAAATATAGGCAAAAACAGGGCAAAGAACACAAACAACGTTCGAAGACAACAAAGCGGATCTAAGAAGCCATGCAATAGAGGAAAAGTCGATTGGAACCCATCCTTTATAAAGAAGATGGGTCGAGAATACTCTTTCCGCCAAGACAAAATGAGGAAAATATTCAACTTTGTCATGAAGCACCAAATGATGACACTTTCGGAGTCTCGGCACCCCCAAACCAATAAACGAGGTCTATCATCCGGATTATTGCTCCTACCACCGAACAATAGGTCATTCCCTCGAAGACTGCTCCACCTTCAAAGACTGGGTAGAAGTCCACTATCAATAAGGTAGGTTCGCTTTGTTCGATAGCTGGAGGGTAACCCCGCCGCAAAAGCATGAGCCAAAGAGAACCTATACCGTGAGGATAGGACCAGCTCAACCACAAAAAGGGAAGCAAACTCGTACTTGCCATATGATAACACTCTCAAAAGAGAGAGGGCACGAGACTATGGATGACCACCATATGTATTTCGCAAATGAAGATGATGATGAGGTGATTTCGGAGTTTCCATAAGCATCAAAAGAGCTGGAAGATAAGATACACACCACGGCAGACAACCTAAGAAAAATTGACTTAGGGACGGAAAATGGTCCGAGGTCAATGTTCGTCGGTGAGCCACTATCTGAAAAACAGGTAGCCACGTTAAAGGACGTGCTCATGCAATATAAAGACTGCTTCGCATGGAACTATTCTGATATGCCGGGTCTAGATCCAAAGATGGTAGTACATAAATTGGCCACATCGCCGGACATAAAACCAGTCAAACAGGCGCCAAGAAGAATACAGCTCGAGCTTGTGATGAGTATAAATGCTGAGTTCAAGAAACTAATCGACTCCGGTTTCATCCAAGAAGTTCAATATCCTGAATGGATCGCCAACAACGTTCCGGTGATGAAGAAAAATGGGACGGTGCGCATCTTTGTGGACTTTCGGGAGCTTAACAAAGCTTGCCCGAAGGATTATTTCCCAGTACCGTTACCGATATAATGATCGATAACACCTCTACCCATGAGGTCTTCTCCTTCATGGATGGATCTTCAGGATATAATCAAATAAAAATGCATCCAGAAGACTAAAAGCATACCGCCTTCCGGACCCCGTTGGGCATATTTTGCTATAAGGTGATGCCCTTCGGTCTGAAGAACGCTGGCGCTAGCTACCAGAGGGCCATGACAAAGATCTTCGATGACCTCATCCATGAGATTGTCGAATGTTACATTGGCGCGCCCGATTAGGATGTTAATGATTCTTTTAATAAAGTTTAAAAACTTTATAGGACTTAAAAATGGTTTAGAGATGTTCATCATCCATTAGCCTACCCTAATCCTACGAACCCTAATAAGCGGAGAATTACTCGCGCATGTTGGGAGAAAAAGAGATGGAGAGAAAATGCATAATTAAACTATGAAGAAATAGGAAAAGAAAAAGAAAGCTATCTTTATTAATCAACAATATTCATTACACTTTGATTCCTTAGAAAATGATTACAAAGACTAGTTTGCTTCTCGATCTCTTCCAAGGAGGTAGACGAACAGTTGATGATCAGTCTGGATGCGTGAGCCGTCTTGGACTTCGTGATCGCGTCGACTTGATAAATATTCCAAGAGGCCCTCGGTCTTTATTTATAGTCCCAAAGCCTGAAAGTTAGCTTCCAAAATTGAAAGCTAACAGTATAGATTCACCCCCAAAATTCTCATCTCCTAATTCCCCTACCCTGCGGCGGATCCGCGGCCAATAGGGGGGTTTAGCCGCGGATCCACGGCCAAGGGTGTTGATCACTTGATCAATTTTTTAGGGCTTCATCCTTGTGACATGTGGCAATATCTGGGACCTTTAGATCTTTGAAATCTTCTCGTAGTTGCTGCCAGACTTGGTCTCCAAGTTTTGCTTTCTTAATTAGGCAAGCTAGCTTTAACAACTTGATTTCCTTGATTTTAGACCTGCAAATTCTGCACAACAACTTAACAAATAATATTTAATAGACTTTGTTCTACTAGGATTTGGTCAATGATATTATTTGCATACATTTTCCTACCAAATGCTAATTATAATATATCAACATATGGAAAATAGTATTTTTACAGATAAACCTTCATATGTATGATATATTATAATAAAGACCTTTATAATATAGAAATAGTAGGAAAATTTTTTTGTGCTTAAATATAGTATAATGCAAAGTATGCGTAAATAAGCACAAACCTCCCCCAAACTTGTTTTCAACAGTGTCCTCACTGTTGCTATCTGCTGGATCACAAAAACCTGTAAGCTTGGGAGGACATTATTAATGGGGGCAAGAATATATGAAAGTGAAAATTCTCCCCCAAACTTATTTTTGGCTCACAAATTTGAGGACAAAAGTTATGTTCAAGAGCCAAAAATATACCCCCCCTCAAGAGCCAAAAATATACCCCCCCTCAAACATGAGTTAGACAATACGAAGCATTTTAAGAGGGGGTGAGTCATTTGGTCAGAGTAAGACTTTACAAAGACCAAAAGTTAACACCAACCATTCAAATATTTTATCAGTATAGCGTATAGGTTGGTGGAAGAATGTGTTGTATCGAGTCAAGAAAAAATAGGGAAGGGATAAGAGGTGGTCTGGAAAGGGTTTGAAATTAGAGAAAAGAAAGAATGAGGATGAATGTGAATGATTAGGAAGAAGGAATGGTGACGGTTCAACCTCTATAGGTGGAGATTGATCAATCACAAAATCCGTATTGTTTAAAAATTCAAGTTCGTCAGCAAAAAGTTCTTCAAAACTTTTATCAATGGTGTGATTGAACATTTTGCTGTCAAAGAGTTTTGTACCAGAATTTATCCTACTTGATTCATCAAAAATCATTGAGGTAGAGGACTCGAAAAACTCATCTACCTCATTTTCAAAAATATCAAGTTGAATTTATGGTATTATTGAACTTGAATTAACGGATTGTGATTCATCAAAACTCACTGAAACTATAGGAACAGAAGAAGAACCGGAGAAATAGAACGTGAAATGGGTAAACAAATTGGTGTGTCGAGTGTTGCTGTACCAGATGTGGAAGATGGAGGCTGTATTTCGGTCTAATCTTCGGGTATACCTTTATCATCAACTTCAAGACGTATTTGAGGTTCGGGAAGAATTAAAGGCTCAAGATGATGACCACAAGGAAGTGAAAGGATTTGATGAATTGGTGGGACAAAATCATCCAAAATTTCGGGTTCATCAATCAATATATCCCCAACGTCAATCACCTCATTCAAGTGAATCTTAAAATTCTCAAACACCTCATCAAAAGTATGGTTTTCAATCAGTTTTGGTTCAAGAGTGGAGGTGTAGAGATCACAAGGGTTGGGTATGGTTTCACTTGAAATGGACCCTTCACAGTCGGGTAAATCAAACACTACAAAATTACACAACTTATCAGTCATTCTATTTGGTGTACTTGATGAATCTATGAAACTGGAGTTGTGGATTTCAGTTTGGAATGGGGAGGTTTGATTAGTAAGGGTGTAGAGTTCTGTCTTACTAGCCAAATCCTTCCTAATTTGTTCCGACAGTTCCAGAAATTTTTCTAATGTCTGCTCCAGACTATTCTTGGGTTGATAAGGAGTTTCAGTATAAGATTGAAATTCCTGTGGATAATTAAAACTCCCAAATGACTGATTAGAAGAACTGTCTAGAGTAGGTGGAAAAGTTGGATTGGATTGATAGGAATAGAATGGTTGCGAAACTTGGGTAGGAGTAAGATCACTATTATGATAAGAAGAATATTGATATGGGTTGGTTGGTTGGCTATTTTCAATAGACACAAACCGCATATCAAACTCTTCTCTGGACAGTGGTGGTGATGGTTGATATTGGTCCGGGTTGAAACTTTGGCCTCTAGACCTAGCTATGTGCTCAGCAATGGACATTCGTCTAGGGGCTTCCTCACTCTGGGTATGAACTGAAACAGGTGTAGGATTAGGATACGGTTGATAAGACATAGACTGAGGTGGCCAACTGTTTCTTCCTGCTTGTTCTATATGATCTCTTAAGGACATAGAAGAGCCGGACGGTATACCGAAAGGATTACGAAAACAAAAGATATCTGGTTGTGGACAGCAAAGCTCGGCAAGTGTTCTTCTGTTTGGGTCACCCATTATAAGAAGAGAAGAAGGGGGAAGGGGTAAAAAGGGGAGAAAATAAGTGGTTTGTTTTGAAAAATGACGGATTTAGACAAATCACACAAAAATGCACAGACAACCCTAGAACTATGGTTACCTAGGTCCATTCTCTAGACCGCTCCTAGACTTCCAAAGGACAAGCCGTAGGATCAATTCTCTACCGCCTCTTTACTACCCTTGTATCCAGTGCCTGGTAAGTGGGAAGGAACCACAGTAGTGGGCCTAATTAAAAACCACTAGCCTTTGACACACTTGCCTAGGCACTACAAAAGTAATACGGATAAGCGATAGATTACCCACGACCTTCCTCTGTCCTTATTGAGCGCGACAGTCCTTAGAGTCTGGTCTAGATATTTTTTAAATTAATGAAGGGTTGATGCAGATGCTCGGAGTATGTAACTCCAGATTCCCTCGCAAAATTCACACAATAATCGTTAAATATACAATTTGCAGTTTTGTTTAATTTATGATATTGATCGTATAAGAATTCAACACAAATAGTAAGAATAAAAAATTACGCACGTATCCCCGGCAATGGCGCCATTTGGTTGGTACGAAAAAGTGTGTTTGTAGTTAACCGCAATCAATAACGGTGTCGCGCGTAGCTAGACCGAGATGAGTACGGGTCGTCCTCAGGGAAACGTTGAATGTTTTACTCTTACTTTAGATGTGTTGAAAACGAGAGGAGGGATAAAAATGTTGGAGAATGGTTTCTAGATCTAAGTTAAGCAAGAATGCAAAATATATAGATCTAGATTATTTTGGGGATGTAGCTAATATAATAAGAGGGCTTGTAGGGTTCGTTAGGATTTAGTAGTTATGGATGATTAATTAAAAGTTACCCTTTTTTATCCTTTAATAGATTTAAAACTAGAACGACGGTGATGCGTGTAGATTAGGGTTTCTGGAGGAAAAAGGAATCCCACTCTTAACCCTTATCTCGACACGGAACCCCGTTCATATCTAGCCTTTACCAAAACAATCATTAATCTAATCTCTAATCGCGGTCGGAACTAACAAAGAATTGTTAGCGCGCCCGATTAGGATGTTAATGATTCTTTTGATAAAGTTTATAAACTTTATAAGACTTAAAAAGGGTTTAGAGATGTTCATCATCCATTAGCCTACCCTAATCCTACGAACCCTAACAAGTGGAGAATTACTCGCGCATGTTGGGAGAAAAAGAGATAGAGAGAAAATGCATAATTAAACTATGAAGAAATAGAATAAGAAAAAGAAAGCTACCTTTATTAATCAACAATATTCATTACACTTTGATTCCTTAGAAAATGATTACAAAGACTAGTTTTCTTCTCGATCTCTTCCAAGGAGGTTGACGAACAGTTGATGATCAGTCTGGATGCGTGAGCCGTCTTGGACTTCGTGATCGTGTCGACTTGATAAATATTCCAAGAGGCTCTCGGTCTTTATTTATAGTCCCAAAGCCAGAAAGTTAGCTTCCAAAATTGGAAGCTAACAGTATAGATTCACCCCCAAAATTCTCATCTCCTAATTCCCCTACCCTGCGGCGGATCCGCGACCAACAGGGGGGTTTGGCCGCGGATCCGCGGCCAAGGGTGTTGATCACTTGATCAATTTTTTAGGGCTTCATCCTTGTGACATGTGGCAATATCTGGGACCTTTAGATCTTTGAAATCTTCTCGTAGTTGCTGCCAGACTTGGTCTCCAAGTTTTTCTTTCTTAATTAGGCAAGTTAGCTTTAACAACTTGATTTCCTTGATTTTAGACCTGCAAATTCTGCACAACAACTTAACAAATAATATTTAATAGACTTTGTTTTACTAGGATCTGGTCAATGATATTATTTGCATACATTTTCCTACCAAATGCTAATTATAATATATCAACATATGAAAAATAGTATTTTTACAGATAAACCCTCATATGTATGATATATTATAATATAGACCTTTATAATATAGAAATAGTAGGAAAAATATAATAACAAATGTGCAGTTTTATCAACTGAACAACGACCTTATGGTAAAGAGCAGATCACGAGGAGCATTGGGAACATCTAAGATAGTGTTCCGACATCTTCTGAAATATAATTTGAAGATGAATCCTCTAAAATTCGCGTTTGGAGTCTTCTCAGGAAAATTCCTAGGATTCATCATATGGCACCGGGGTATCGAAATCGATCCTTCAAAAATCAAGGAATTTATGAAAATGCCCACGCCAAAAACTCTCAAACAATTGTGATCTCTTCAAGGAAAGCTCGCATATATCTGGCAACCTCTCTGGAAAATGACGTCCCTACAGTCATCTAATAAAGAAGGGGACCTCGTTCATCTGGGATCAAATGTGCCAAAATGTACTAGACAAAATCAAGCAATACCTACAAAATCCGCCGGATACAGCAGCCCTTGAGGGTTCTCTAGGCGCGCTATGGGCATAGGAGAACGATCAGGGAAAGGAGAAAGCTCCGTACTATTTGATTCGGGTTCTCCTGGGGGCATAAAACAACTACTCCCCCATCGAAATGTATTGCCTGGCACCGATCTTCGCGATAATGAAGCTCAGACATTACGCCTTGGCACATGAGATCCATCTCATGTCGAAAGTGGATCCTCTCAAATATCTAATTTCAAGGGTCATACTAACAGGAAGGCTTGAAAGATGGGCCCTCCCCCTAATGGAGTTCTCGATAACGTATCGACCCTTCAAAGCAGTGTATGGCCAGGCCATTGCCGACTTTCTCGTGGAGTATCTGATACCAGCTGACTCCTCCTTAAATTGTGAGTTGCCGGATGAACATTCGTTCGACACAATCGAAAAAGAGAAGGAAGAAAATGATTTCCAATGGAACTCTACTTCGATGGAACATCTTTCGTGAAGAGGCGAAAGCAAAATACGCCCATAATCAAAGTCGGGGTGGGTATTATCTTCGTGACTCCGCAAGGAAGGATATTGCGTTACGCCCTCTCCTTTACAGAGCCAAGGACTAATAACGAAGCTGAATATGAAGCTTTGATAGCAGGTCTCGAGATCGTTGTCAACATGGGAATCAAAGGCCTCCTCATATATGGAGACTCCCAGCTGATTGTTAGCCAAGTAAACGGCGACTATCAGACGTGCAAGCCAGAGCTGATAAAGTATGGCGAAAGAGTGCAGCAACTGTTGACACAAATCCCTTCCTACATCCGGGAGAGTATACCGCATGCATAAAACAGCAAGGCGGATGCATTGGCCAAATTGGCTAAGGAACTGGCCGATAAAGACCTCGATGACGTAAGGATCATTGTGCAAAGCCGCCGGGTTCTCACGCCAACAGATATATCTTCGAAAGACTTAATAGTGACATCCGAAAGAAAAGAAATGACCGAACAAGTAGCCCTTCAAATAGAGGACGAAGAAAAGGTCAAGGATTGGAGGGAAGTCTTCATAGACTACTTCAGGTCCCATCGAACGCCCAAAAATTTGTCGTCCAGACATCAATTCATGAAACGAGCTCTGTCCTTCGCCTTCGTCAATGATACTCTATATAAGAGATCGTTCGAATGTCTGTGGCTAAGATGCCTGGGATCAGAAGAAGCGAAAAGATTCGTCCATGAAATTCACGACGGACCCTGCGGGTCTCATCAAGCCGGACTAAAGATGAAGCTAAAGATAAAAAGAATGGATTACTATTGGCCCACAATGATTCAAGACTGCCTCGAATATGCGAAGCAGTGCCACTCGTACTAAATTCACGGGGAATTCATCCACCAACATCCAAATCTGCTACACCTAACAGTGGCTAGCTGGCCGTTCGAAATGTGGGAAACCGATATAATTGGCCCCATTGAACCGGCATCGTCCAAAGAACATTGATTCATACTGGCAACGACCGACTACTTCTTTAAGTAGGCAGAAGCAGTACCCCTAAGGGAGATGAAGACGGAGAATATCCTCCATTTCTTCACAACCCATGTCATCTATCGGTTCGGAAATCCGTGACGGATAATCTCGGATAATGATCCAGCTTATAGAAGTCATAAAATCAGTCGTTTCGCACAACACATAAAATAGATTGGAGACACTCTTCAGTTTATAACCCTCGGGCCAACGATCTAGCTGAAGCTTTCAACAAGACGTTGACAAAGATTATAAAAAAGACGGGGTCCAGAAACAAAATAGACTGGCATGAAAGGCTGCATGAAGCTCTCTGGGCGTACCGAACAACGTTCAAAACAGCCATGAATACAACACCATACGCATTGGTATTTGCCACGGAAGCAGTACTTCCTTTGGAAATAGAACTCCCTTCTCTTTTAGTAGTGGTTCGATACGAGCCAACAGATGAAGAAAATGCCCATCTTCGGCTTGAGGAGCTCGATGCCCTCAATGAAACACGCCTTATATCACAGCAAAATCTATAGGCTTATAAGGCAAGGATGATGCGATAATACGAAAAACTTACCAGGCCGAGAACATTCCGCCAAGGCGAACTCGTGTTAGTCGTCAAAAGACCCATGATCCCCAATCACGCAAAATGGGGGAAGTTCGACCCGAACTACGAAGGCCCGTACATCATAGACAAAGTCTATCAAGGTAGAGCTTACCTGCTCATGGATATGCATGGCGAAAGACCCTTTCGTCCAATAAACGACCAATTCCTCAAAAAATACTACGCTTGACAAGTCACGACTTAGGTCAATGATAGATGATGACGCTTGTGTCCGCTCGCTATCTTCCTGAGTCAGAACTTTGAGAATAGTATCCAAAAAGCTCCTTCGCTTCAAAAACGGCGACAAAAGATCGAGAAGTCCTTAAACTAATTACTCGCCTCAAACATGGCGGTATTGGACCAGGATGTCCATAAACCAACATCGGACCGAGAAGTCCTTAAACTATTAATCCGCCTCAGACATGGCGATATCGGACCGAGAAGTCTTTAAACTAACAATCCGCCTCAAACATGGTAACAATGGATCGAAAAGTCCCTGAACTAAAATTTCGCCTCAAACATGGCGATAATGGACCGAAATGTTTCTAAACTAGCGCGTCGCCTAAAATACGGCGATATGTTTTCTTGAGATCTATATTGCAATTGAAGTCCCAACGGCGAAGGTTGCAACTCAAGTCCTACCGGCTACATAGCTACCCCAATGGTGAAACCAATCCTAAGTCCCACCAGCAAATAGATGGGTCACCCGCGACGAAGCTACTTTCGAGAGTTCCATCCCTCGCAAAAAAAAAACTTGCGTGAGATCCTTATGACTCATAAAGGATCAACACACTTAGGAGTCCCCACGATTCCTAAAAAGAAATTACACTTACGATCCTCACGACTCGTAAGGAGAATTTCTCTCTATGAGACCCTCACGGCTCATAGGATTCAAAAGCCTTAAACTACACGGATCTGAACCTGTTCTTAAGCCGTCATATTCCCCAAATACCGCCCTACAGGGGTCCTATATTGACCCTTGTATACAATCCACATGCACAAATAAATATTCCCTCACCAAGTTCTACCAATAGCGAGAAATGTCCCATATGATGAATGACACTTGTTAGTCCTCTCGACTTATAAGGAGAAAACATTCTTGTAAGATCCTTACGACTTATAAAAGAAAACGCACTTAGGAATCCCCACGATTCCTAAGAAGAAAATACACTTATGAGATCCTCATGACTCGCAGGAAGAAACACCTTTATGAGACCCTAGCGACTCATAAAGTCAAAAAGCCTTAGTCGACAGGATCCTAACCTTATTTGCTAAGCCATCTTTATTCAAATTGACAAAGGCAGATAATGATCCGCTCCTGACAATATTCCAGTTGTAGCGATATTGATGCTTAAGTATCAAATTTCAAGTCCTTTCACGGCAAATGATGATTCACTCATGGAAATATCCCAGTTGTAGCGATACTGATGCCAAGATTGGTATCGGATTTCAAATCCCCAACTCAAAAAGAGTAGTAAAAATAAAAATAGCCGAAATGGTAGGGCAACTTGCAATAAAAAATAGCGAGTAAAAAAAATAGAGCCGAAATGATTGGGCACCGCGGATAAAAAGCCGAAATGATTGGGCAATCACGACTTTCGCGATATAAAAAGCAGAAAAGATAAAGCATCGCGGATATAAAATAAAAATAAATAAAATAAAATAAAATTTCCTCTGCCCTCTAGGTAGGTCCACACCGACCCATGTATACAATCCATTGGCATAAATGAAAAAAAGGGAACTATATTTTCCCACCAGGCTCCGTTAAAAGGAGAACCAGATCTCGAAGGCAACATCTACAGCCAAGAGATTAGCTTGACGTTCTTCTCATTCCAACAGGGTGCAGACGTGACATCAACAAAGCTCTAAGGAGCCAAATCAAAATGGAGTAATGTCAAAATCCTAGCTCCAACCGGGCGTTCCTTCTCATTCCAGCAGGATGCAGACGCGACGTAAAAAAAAGGACCCAAAGGTCAAAGCAAAAAAATGAAGTAACGGCAAAATCCTAGTGTCACGCCCCGCTTCCCAGTATACGGAGAAGGAGAAGTGACGAGGCCCGCGACGTATTTACTCAGAAGTAAATACGTTAAGCATAAATAAGCAATATAAATAAAATAACACAAGAATGACAAGAGATGTAATAAAACAACAACTTTTTATTTATAAACATTCTTTACATACAACTGATAAGTAAATACAATGCTGGAAAGTGATGCCTAAAAAATGGCTTATGAACTGAAAGTAAAGTAAGTACAAGTATATCTAGAACTCTGTATCTTCAGTGAAATGCTCCTAATCGTCCTGGCTGGTCTCGATCTCCTGAGAGTCGGGTCCTCCTGACAACGTTACAAAGAAATAAGAAATAGGAATGTCGTCAGCGAACTAGCGCTCGGTAAGTCCCAAGAGGTAGAATAGAAATAGAAAGGTAAGAGAATAGAATAGTTAAGTTATATGTTTGTTATGCTAACGTAATTGTTTGTAGCTTGGTACAGAATGCCAGTGTATACGAGAGGAGTCCAACTTACTCCGTGGACTAAGGTAACATGTAAGTACAAGGCCCCGTCAAAACCCACGGGACAACGGTACAGGATGTTCATGTAGGTGTCTTTTAGTGACTATCATCGTACTACTTTTAACACATTCCGTGCTAGTCTACCCCTTTAAAATCCCGTAATGTATATTGTATTGTTTGTAGATATAAGACTTGTCAAGAACATGGTATAAATTGTTCATGTAAACGGATAAAGATATAAACGGACAATCATGTAGTCAAGTTCAAGATATATCCATGGTTTGTTCAAGTCAAGACATGTTGCATGTTTGTATAACTCTGGTATTCATGTTCAAGTTCAAGTATTCATGTTTTGATATATTGGACTCATATTGAGTTGGAGTTATATTTGGATTGTATTCATGTTTATATTGTATTCAGATTAGACTGAGACTCAGATTGAGTCAGACACTTAAACAGATTTTGGTCCTGAATTAGGTTTTGAAGTTATCGGCTGCTGCACATGAATGGTAGGATTTATGTCTTTTTCTAAGACAATTACCATCTGATAACATTGTTTTAGTTGTTTACCCTAAATAGGCAAGCACTCACTTTCTCCGGCTCCCTAAGGCTCAAGAGAATTGGCCCCGCTTAAACCTATATTTACTAAGGTCCTTATTGTAATTTAATATAACTTGAAGGGGTTTTTATGAAAAATATTTTTGGTATACTTTCAAAATAAACCTCATGTATTTATTTATGTTATTTAGAATTTTCATGCATGTGAATTTTATATAATGAGGTATATTAGTGATTATATATATATATATATTGAATAGTTCAAAGTATTTTAGTGTAAACTTGACTTGAATGGATTCTTGATGGTATTTTCATGAAACTTATAATTCTTTTCTTTTGTTTAGAAAAACATGGAATTTATTATATATTTAAAATAGATGGTTTGATAATATTAATATATAATTATTAAAAATAAAATTATTTATTAAATAGAAAATCATGTTTTTCTTAAAAATTGTATTAAAAATTCCATTGAGATCGTATGCTCCATGAGAAGGTTTGCATCTCGCTCTACTAGTTTGATGGATGTGCGATAACCCGAACCAACTGAATCAGATTCCCTAAAAGTGGGTTGTAGAGGCACAATCGCAAGGAATTTAAATAACACAATTTAAAGAATACGGTTTTTTAATAGTTTATGGTATTTTGATGTAAAATTCGTATTTGCCACAAAATTGTTGTTCAAGGGAATAGTGCTATGTCGAGATGCGTATTTGTGAGAGATAGGTCATTACTGTAAGTCCACGGTAGCACTCCGGCCGTCTAACAGACGCCAAATGCGGAACAAAAACTTTTTAGAAACTGGCGCTATCGTGTACCGTAACCCGGATCTGCCAATAAAGCTAAACTAACAAATTACAAAGTGGGTAGAAATGTTATACCGAACGATCCGAGTCCTTCGGTCTTCAACCATCATCCCACACTTGTTGCGGCTGCTTCGATCTTCTGAAACTCCAGCCTCGTCGTCCAGGTGGCACCACGTCGACGGATCTTTAAACGGGCTCCCGCCTCTGAACCGAGGCAACTCGATCATCAAGTTTGCTAAAAGAGACGACCAAGATAAAGTAGAGAAAGAGTAGAACACTTTGTCTCGTTATGTCCAAGGCTATGGACGAACGGTTAATGAAGTTGCCATTTGAATCGGGTGAAATGAGAATTGTCTATTCTAATTTCCATGAATCCAAAACTATCATAATCATTTTACCAAATGAACAACAACCATGATCCTTGAACAAGAGGGGCCGGCCAAACTTATAGGAAGCGGGAGGTGAGGGTAGGAGCAAAATGGTGACCATAAGAATGAAGCTTATCATGAAAGAATGAATCACACAAAAGATTAAATGCTAACCAATGAACATTAACCTAGTCACAAAAAGCATTTAATGCATCATTAATGGCACTAATGAGTCACAAGCCTCATCACCACTTCTAGAAGCTTCTACACACATGACTCACCCTATGACTCACCCTCAAAAAGAAAAGATAAATCCGCATTTAACCGAATGTTAAATACGGCCGATAGAAAACTAGAAACTGGCAACTTCCAAAAGTGATCCTAAAACGAATTTCAGGATAACCCCGTATCAGTATAAACATACCCGCATTTGTATTACGACCGAATACAAATGCAACTGAGACAAAGATATTATATCTACACAGTATAATACTCGGATCCGGCTTAAACCAAAGCCTACCAGTATTATCTGCCCGAAAAATGACACGTGCGAAAACGCACGTGCATTTTCCGAACCTTGCCATAAACCCATACGGCCTCTACAACGTTTTGCCCGAACTTGGGAAAGTGTCTGTGGGGGACTCTAATGACTCATCAACACATTGGCACTGGGTATAACCTTTAGCACGTCAGAGGTACGAGCTGTACGTAACGTTTGCCTATGTATTGATTGGAAGGGAAGCTGACGAGCGAACTCATCTATAAACCCTACTGAGCCTGACAGTGACAATGTATATACAGTCCGGTCCGTTCGTCTAAAGAGTATCGCATATCGAGTCTAGGGGGGTGGATAAAGTCAGACCCCTAATAACGCGATAATTCGTGTCGGTATGAAGCCCATCACTACCTGAGAAACTACTGATCCAAATCAGTAATTCTCCACTACCTTGGCCAAGGATTTCTAGTGATGGCAACCCATGCACTGCGCGACATCAACCCCCAATACCGGGAGAGACGAACCCCCGACGATCCGCTCACTTGCCTCCAATGTGGCTCGGGACTGTACCCAACTAAAACCTGTTTGCACAACTCTTTTGAGCGTGGTAGGGTAGTAATATAAGCACAGTGGGAACTCACATGAGACAAATGACGATCTCAGGTCGATGAACTAACATGTACACATGTCATCAGGGAACTGCTATCTGACGATATGTATAATACCAACTAGCATGTTCCCGGCGAGTCCTGTCCGGTGTACTCATAACCTAATGAGCACCTGTATATATCTTAGGTGAACCAACTGACACCAGTGGCTTGTGAGACCGGCCACCGCCCCTCGTCGGGGTCTCGACTGTATACACTAGTCTACTCTGGAGTATCGATGCCCTGTCTCGAAACTCCCACGACTAGGGACACTTTTAAGGATGTGCTTACAGACCCCGGCTCCCACGTATATGATCGCCATCATACTGCTGGTAGTCAAGCAAGAATCCTATGGGCTCTATCATCATGCAATAGTGAACTAAAGTATGTATACGATGACAAAGACAAACCAGATAGCATACTATCATCTTGAGCAAGACTGCCATATCGGTATAGGTCCTGCCTTAATCATTGCAATCACCTACCTGCGATCCAATAATTGACTTTGATGGCACTATCTCCAACAATCTTCCACTCCCACTTAAGGCTAATTATTGCGATGTCGCATACTCATAGCCCGTGTGATATCGAACACCCAACTCCTCTACTAATCAGTTTTACAAAGCTAGTTTGTAAAACTCTTGTGTTCGAGAAATAGCCTCAGTGAGTGGATCCGCCCTGCTGTTTTTTTCTATATCTCTCTTAATCTTAAGTTCGCGGAGAAAACCATCTCCCGAATTGAGCAATTCCTGTCTTAGAATATGTCTGGATATCTGATGGGACCTAGTTCATAAATGAACTCCAAATCCAAACTTCTTAGACTGTATCGATCACTGAACCTAATCAGTATCCAGCACCATGCCTCCCACAGTATCCTCTTGGACCACCTGTCCATAATACTGTCTCTCGTCAGAGGGAAAACTATAACTCTGACAATCACTCTGTCATCTATGTTACGTTTGAAGCCTGGAATGATAACCGTCTCCCGAAGAAGGCTGCCGTCATCAATTCCGTAGAACATGCACTTATGTTCTAAAACTGCTTCCTTATCTTTCTCCAGGATTGGATTAATATAAACTTATTGCATCTAGTGCAAAAACAACATCCGGTGTGGTACTTGACATCTCATGATTGACTCAATTGCCCAAGTAAGTGATCTGCCAATCATGCACATCCCTCTCTCCTTTAGTCTGTAAGACACCTTTAGAGAGGGTGACTCCATCACCTGTAGGTACACCACCATGCTAGGAGTCATCTATTCTAAAATACCATTAGAATACTGTCTAAGTACCCATATTGGGAAACTACCCAAATCTAGATCTAAAACCGTAGATCTAGAAACCAGAATGTCTGATATTATATCCATGTCCTTTGTGGAGAAACAACTGTGTGACGACCAAAGTACAACCGATCATAGTATAGGAATTTTACTTCCCAATCTGTGTATGTCATCCAAATACCAGGACACCACACCCTACTACCTTCTTAACAGATCCATCCCCTATTCTGATGAAGTCAAACCCATGACTGTCACATAAAAAATAGATGATCTTATCTCCGCTATATCTGCTCAAGCCTATAAATAGACATAAGCTACTTGCCCACTATGCTTCCGCTGCTCCCACTGACTACGACAACCCTCTGGCAGAATAATATCTACGTACACTTCTAAAGCTATTTTAGAACGACGTTATACTTATCCTCTTGCCGGGTCTCATAGTCTGGAACAACAGTAGTGTCAAGTCTGGGTAAACAAGAACCTCCCTGTCACCGTCCTTGAGGCTACCGGCTCGGGTGTCTGAGGTTACCCACCACATCTGCGGAGTGGATAATGGAATGTCAAACCTGATTGAATATATAGGTCCTATTTAAATTTTCCATAATCGTTTGCGGTTCTGGAATCTCTTCCAGTTCTACCATACCCCCACTACTGTTTTCTGAAAAAAAATCCATTTTACTAAAACTGTGGCGAGTCAAGAACAATATCACTATTGATCTATCAGATGGTAGAAATGTCAACCCTCGTCGAAGCCAGGGTCAACCCACAAACAGCCATTACAGAAACGTGCCTTGAGTTATCCAATGTCTGGTTTTAAGCATAAGCTGGACAACTCTCCTTACCTTAAAATTGTTAAGATATGAACCATTCTATATCCAATATAGAAATAGAGGCACTAATTTAATTGGAACCAAATTCAAATTATGCAACTGTCTCTAGTGTATATCAACTTAATGGAGAGAGGCTAATCAGCATTACTCAACTTAGGAATCCATCTAATTATGAGTAACCTGAAAGAAAAACAAGTTTCTCAAAAAACTATTACTATCATTTGAATACCAATCACAAGAATCTACACCTTCGATCTCTTTGAAGAATCCCGATACTTGTGACACCTGGTTCTCTACTTTATTCTTATACCCACAACTTCTCAAAACTTAGATTTTGTATTTCTACGAAACACTTGTCTAATAACTAGAGAAGTTATAAGTAAACAGAACAGAGTACGAGGACCAACCCCTTTGTCCTGACGGACACTGGACAACATACAATACTCTGTATAAGTCCGCTGAGTTTAAATAACTCAAAACCTTATGCGTCGTAGGTTGAAAACTGTACCCAGGCGATTTCCTCAAATATCACCAATTACAACGAATTCCGATATAATGAGGATGATCACCTAATTCCCAATAACTTACTCCCACTCATCATCTGTAAAACCATACAGATGTGAGAATCATACCTGGTAAATACATACCCTGGAGTAAGTATCTAATCGGGAAATCAGTTTTCGATTAACAATGCACTGAAACATGAAAATGTTTCGTAGGGGTATCCTGGTATTCCTAGTAATGCCTCTTCCATAATCCAATTCATGACTTTAACCGTATATTTATTTGACATCTCTCCAAATCCCTTTATTTGTCTTTATTCATTAGCTTCTGTACACCATCGTTAGGCTAAATGGTTTTCTTCCTTCCCTATCATTCGGCACCAGCCTATGGTTTGGAAGAAAACTATCCAGTAAGCATAATAGGTGTACTCTCCTAAACCAAGGAGTACTCGCAACTTGAGAGAAGGTGATGATAAAAGACAACTGAATAATACCTTATTCTATTTCTCCCGGACTGGGGAAAAAGGCAAAGGTGAAATAGGAGTGGCGATGAAGTACGCGGTTTGGTCGTGAATATTAACAGTCGCAACTTACTTTGCTCTCTTTCTAATCTCTTTATTTTGTCTTTAGTTATTACCTTCTGTACACCCTACTTAGGCTAATTGGTTTTCTTCATTTCCTACCTTTCGGCACCAGCCTATGGTTTGGAAGAAGACTATCCAATAAGCGTAATAGGTGTACTCTCCTAAACTAAGGAGACCTCGCAACCTGAGAGAAGGTGACAATAAAAGACAACTGAATAAACCAATTCAATTTCTCCTGAACCTGGATCCATCCTCGAAGTAGTACCTTCGAGTTCGTATATAACCATACGATGGATCTATCCAATGGAAGTGGATATCCGTAGTAATATGGGGTTTTCTGAGAAATGCAAAGGGTAAAAGAAGGAGCGGCAATGACTTATGCAACTTGGACAATCCAAAAGCCAGTATTTTAAGAAGGTTCGGTCAACTTGGTCATTGAGTCATAGTCTAGGGTCGGTCAAAGGCCGCTGCCAAAGAGAGAGAGAGAAAAGAAACACTCTGCGTGCACTCTAACCTAGATAAGAATAGTTATCAATTTATCTAATCAGGAAACCTCCCACTGTAATCTCAAATTCTCCTCCAAACCTGAAAGAAGAATTAGTCGGGATCACCCGAAGAGTAAACCAACTCATCAGTGAGAATCGAGATCCAACTATCATCGCATGATAACTTGATGGAAGCCACTCAAGTTATCACACTCCAGAAGGTATGCGCATATCTGGTAAGTTTCAGTTTCTTTAGAAACTCCCGATGTTATTTTTGCCCCATGCTCTTATGACCTTGGCGTTAGGTCAAAATATCATAAGTCACATGTAAAGTTCTATCCGTCATTATCCAAGTTAATTTGAACCCACCCGCACATGCCCTTGACGAAGGGCCAAGTATGACAGAACGACTGTCCCAAACCAACGCATCTATCTATGCAACAAATGAATACCCAGCAGCTACCAATCACTATGCCTTGGCGTTAGGTCAAAATACATAGCTTGAATACTACTGACCATCTATAAGAAATGACGGAGGGCTACGGTTGGTTTTTGGCGAAAAACCTTTAACGTAATGAACTTGATCTCGTTGAAGGAAACTGATAGCTTTTTATAAAAAATATAGTGGCGAAAACGTTTTGCTAAAGAGGTCACTCCCGGTGAAGGGATCTTGGCTCTTTCCTCGTGGAATGAGGTGCAGGATATTCCAACTGAATACCGCGACGCAAAGCAACTTGTAATCGACTATATTGAAGTTATTACCCTGACGTAAACTTCTGCCCAAGGGGTCATTCCTGGTGAAGGGATCTCGGCCCTTGCCTCGTCGAATGAGGTGCAGAATATTCTAAACTGAATATCACTATGCAAAACAAAAAGAAACGTCTTTGTAATAACACTTTTTAAAATTTGTTCCAACAACATCAAATATAGGTTTGTTTTATCCTTGCATTGATCAGAATCAATGCAGTCCCATCAATCAATCACACCAGAAAAGAACGAAAAATAAAATGTACGTATATGCCATCCGCATTCGTCACTGGGTCCCGTCATCACCCGTTAGGTTACTTAACTAACGACAGAGCGGGGGCTGGACTAGCGCGGGTGTAAAACATATACAACATCTAATAGTATATATACCAATATACAGTAATCGCTCCAGGCATGATAATATGCAACATTACAGAAAAGTAATAAGTATCACAGAACAATACAGATAATCTGGGATCCCCGGGTTTCACAGAGCCGCTACTGAAACCCGACGTTCCCCTGGTCGTGTGGATAGCCTGTGCAATGAAACCTAGACCCCTACGGGTGTGGCAAGTTACCCGCCAAAACCTGAAGCGAGGTAGTCCCCACAGCATAGTGAATGGAACACCCGGCACTTCATGGAATCCGGTAAATTGAGCACTCCTCCTTGGGTCAACCTGTACCCCCTACGAGTGCGGAGAATAGTCTGCCAATTCTAGAGTAAGGTCCCTTTGCCTCTCAAAGCCATGAGATACGGACCCGTTGCCCTCCAGAACCCGGCTATCCGTGCACTCCTTCGCGGGATAAACCTAGTACAGAAATAAAAATATGTACAGCGGGTACATCGACCTCTACCCGGTCGTGCCCCACAAAGAATATTATACAAACAGGCAGTAACGGCAGTCCATATGTTGGACGCTCGCCCCGCAATATCAAATGTACAAATAAATCCAAACTGCACTATCATTGCACCCTGCTATCCACCACGACATATCCGCAACATCACAGCACAACACAGAACATCAACGCGAATGTCACGTTCGCAAACCCGTCTAAAAGAACTATAGCAATCAGACGCGGTTTACCGATCAAATGATATTCCCGGTCGGAGATATAATGTAAATACTGTAAACTAACAAGTTTAAAATTTCGATCGACTAAATTTCCCGAAGTGGGCCCCACAAACATCTGCTGTACAGTAACAAAATCTGGGCCCAAAAGAACAGTACCAGAAACCACAAATTATCATGTAGAAACAACAGAAGAAAGATGGTCCACTAAGTCACCAATACGGCCGCGGTTCTGCGGTCAAAGCAAGGCTTTGACCGCGTTTCCGCGGCGGTTTGGTCGATTTAGAGGGTCGTTTTTCTTCTGGTTCCTTAGAAAAGCCTGCTTAATTTTCTGCAATGTGTAAAATAATTTTTAGAAACTGTTTAAAATCGACAGAAACTTTAACTCTGAAATTTGCGGTTTTCGAAAATCCGTTCGATCGATGTTTTAAACGCGTTAGCACAAGTTAGTATAGTTTAATGGTGAGGCTCTGATACCACTGTAAGTCCACGGTAGCGTCCCGGCCGTCTAACAGACGCCAAATGCGGAACAAAAACTTTTTAGAAACTGGCGCTATCGTGTACCGTAACCCGGATCTGCTATTAAAACTAAACTAACAAATTACAAAGTGGGTAAAAATGTTATACCGAACGATCCGAGTACTTCGGTCTTCAACCATCATCCCACGCTTGTTGCGGCTGCTTCGATCTTCTGAAACTCTAGCCTCGTCGTCCAGGTGGCACCACGTCGACGGATCTTTAAACGGGCTCCCGCCTCTGAAATGAGCCAACCCGATCGTCAAGTTTGCTAAAAGAGACGACCAAGATGAAGTAGAGAATGAGTAGAACACTTTGTCTTATTACGTCCAAGGCTATGGACGAACGGTTAATGAAGTTGCCATTTGAATCGGGTGAAATGAGAATTGTCTATTCTAATTTCCATGAATCCAAAACTATCATAATCCATTTTACCAAATGAACAACAACCATGATCCTTGAACAAGAGAGGCCGACCAAACTTATAGGAAGAGGGAGGTGAGGGTAGGAGCAAAATGGTGAGCATAAGAATGAAGCTTATCATGAAAGAATGAATCACACAAAACATTAAATGCTAACCAATGAACATTAACCTAGTCAGAAAAAGCATTTAATGCATCATTAATGGCACTAATGAGTCACAAGCCTCATCACCACTTCTAGAAGCTTCTACATACATGACTCACCCTATGACTCACCCTCAAAAAGAAAAGATAAATCCGCATTTAACCGAATGTTAAATACGGCCGATAGAAAACTAGAAACTGGCAACTTCCAAAAGTGATCCTGAAACGAATTTCAGGATAACCCCGTATCAGTATAAACATACCCGCATTTGTATTACGACCGAATACAAATGCAACTGAGACAAAGATATTATATCTACACAGTATAATACTCGGATCCGGCTTAAACCAAAGCCTACCAGTATTATCTGCCCGAAAAATGACACGTACGAAAACGCACGTGCATTAATCGAACCTTGCCATAAACCCATACGGCCTCTACAACCTTTCACCCAAACTTGGGAAAGTGTCTATGGGGGACTCTAATGACTCATCAACACACTGGCACTGGGTATAACCTTTAGCACGTCAGAGGTACGAGCTGTACGTAACGTTTGCCTATGTATTGATTGGAAGGGAAGCTGACGAACGAACTCATCTATAAACCCTACTGAGCCTGACAGTGACAATGTATATACAGTCCGGTCCGTTCGTCTAAAGAGTATCGCATATCGAGTTTAGGGGGTGGATAAAGTCAGACCCCTAATAACGCGATAATTCGTGTCGGTATGAAGCCCATCACTACCTGAGAAACTACTGATCCAAATCAGTAATTCTCCACTACCTTGGCCAAGGATTTCTAGTGATGGCCACCCGTGCACTGCGCGACATCAACCCCCAATACCGGGAGAGACGAACCCCCGACGATCAGCTCACTTGCCTCCAATGTAGCTCGGGACTGTACCCAACTAAAACCTGTTTGCACAACTCCTTTGAGCATGGTAGGGTAGTAATCTAAACACAGTGGGCACTCACATGAGACAAATGACGATCTCAGGTCGATGAACTAACCTGTATACATGTCACCAGGGAACTGCTATCTGACGATATGTATAATACCAACTAGCATGTTCCCGGCGAGTCCTGTCCAGTATACTCATAACCTAATGAGCACCTGTATACATCTTAGGTGAACCAACTGACACCAGTGGCTTGTGAGACCGGCCACCGCCCCTCGTCGAGGTCTCGAATGTATACACTAGTTTACTCTGGAGTATCGATGCCCTGTCTCGAAACTCCCACGACTAGGGACACTTTTAAGGATGTGCTTACAGACCCCAGCTCCCACGTATATGATCGCCATCATACTGCTGGTAGTCAAGCAAGAATCCTATGGGCTCTATCATCATGCAATAGTGAACTAAAGCATGTATACGATGATAAAGACAAACCAGATAGCATACTATCATCTTGAGCAAGACTGTCATATCGGTATAGGTCCTGCCTCAATCTTTGCAATCACCTACCTGCGATCCAATAATTGACTTTGAGGGCACTATCTCCAACAATTACCTCGTGAGATTTTTCGAAAGATAGTATAAGCAAGAATTATTAAACGATGTCATATGTAATTTCATGATATTTAAGCGTAAAAAATTAATAAAAGTTGTTTTACTTGGAGTTTTAAATTGAAACTTGTTTCTAAAAATTGTTTAATGATTAACAAGCAAGGTTTGATGATATGGATGATTGGTTCTTAAAAAAAATTGCAATTTTAAAGAGAATAGAATTTAAAGATCGGTATAACTCCACTTACCGATGTGATTTGAAAAGGTGAAGTTTTATAATAGAAAGAGAAGTATAGAGGTAAGACTCACTGGTTGTTTGGTTTAAGAAAAGAGAAAGGAAGAGTTTGAGGTCGTTATGGCGTCGTGGAGTCGCTGGAAACGTCTCGAATTCTCGCCGGAACTTGACCTAGTGCTAACTCCATTTGTTCTCTTCTTTGACTTGGAAATTTTTTGAGAATTTTTAACAAGAGATTTCAGAATGAAGAGGGCTAGGGTATGGGGTTGAATTTAAAGGGTAAAATTAGGGTTTCGAGAATAAAGAGAGAATTAAAAATGCATTAAAATAGAATTAAAGAGGTGCACTCTTTGGATAAATGCAGAAAAATCAAATTATACTGGGGTAGTGGGGGTAGGCCAAGAGATTAATGTACAGAGTTTGGGGGTATTAGCTACGGGTGAGCCCGACGTTACCGGCCCAAGTGAGAATCTCGCCGACCATTGAGTGGGAGTTGGGTTTTGGATTTGTGCCACGTGTCTAGGTCGGTTCATATAACATTGTGCACATGTTTGATTTTCTGTGACTTTTCATTTTACGTGTATTGCACGTGTAAACTTTTGGGCTTCTAAAAAGTTTAAAAGAAAAATCATTAAAAATAATATGTGACTGATGGGATTCGAATACGGGGGCTATGTCATAGCAATGCAGGGCTTTACCAATGAGTTACAAGTGGTTTCTTGCCGTTCGTTAATTAAAATCAATATTTAAGGTATACTCAAGCTTGTAAATACTCCGTTCTGTACATTAACTTTAAAGTTTTTGTACAATCAAAATAAAGTCGTTACACCTAGCTCCAAGTCATGACGGTACATATACAACCTAGAGATCATCCCTACGTTCCCCCTCATTGCTGCAGGATGCGAGTGCGACTATCAAATGAAATTGGAGCAATGACATATTCCTAGCTCCGGACATCAACTGCGATACATGCGGCATAGAGGTCCTACAGATGTCTACCCTATTTCAGCAAGAGAATCAGCATGACATCATCAAAACAAAAAAGAAGTGACGGCATATTCCTAACTTCGGGTCTTGACAGCAACTTATATAAAGCCTAAAGACCGTTGGAGCTCATCCCATCTCAGAAGGGTGCGGTTATAACTCATCAGGGCCCCAAATTGAGCTTAACCTCAAGTAAAAAGCGTCATGGAAAATTCCTAACACTTGCTTTGCTGATAGCAATATGACCTGAGGAGATTACTTGAAGATGTCTTGTCCTTCCCATGAAGGGATCAGAGACACGACAGTCGTGGGGCTACTCGAACAACAGCTTAAAGACTGCATATCGAGGAATACATTAGCTAACGCGACGGTACCATGGACTAAAACCCTAGTACCGCAAACCTAACGTACCTATGTCGTAAAGAATGTGGGTTATCTACATACGACGTTAGGACAAGTTTGCCTGTAAATCCAAGGGAGGTAAACTAAAGAAACTTCGAAATGAGTGAATAAACTACAAACTCCGAAATGAGTACATAAACTAGAAACTCTAAAACGAGTGAATGAACTATAAACTCCGAAATGAGTACATAAACTACTTCGCGTCGAATCAAGACAAACAAGAAAAGGAAAGTGCAGATATAAAAAATGGGGGTTCTTATCATTCATACTTTAGAAAAGATTACACAACAATGATGAAAAAAACGCTACTATATCATCTGAGGTCTACAACGGCAAGACGCTAAACTCTGGACACGGATTCTCAAACACAAAAGCAAGTTTGAGCAGTGCACCTTCCGCTTCATCGACCATCTTCTTGTGCATCTTCTCTCGGATGCAAGCATCAGGGTCACCACAGATATCCTTCACCCTCTGATATGATGATACTATCGCTTTCTGTTGAAAGGCACGGTGCAAGATGGCGACGAGATTATCTCTCCATTTCTTTGAGATCAACCCCATCAAGTACACTGAATATACCTTATCATCAGCGTTATCGAGCACTTGGAGCGGCATAACCTCAAGATGTTCGGGTATAGCTTCCCAGATCGACCCCACGACGATCTTCAAAAGGGCAGAACGCGAGGAAGCAATCGACCATTGTAATTATCGAAACGAAGCATCACCGTGTCGCATTGGGCGTTAGTAAACTCCTGGCCTTGGCAACGGCCTTGGATGTGAATTTCCTCGTAAGAGATAATCTCTTCAAGATCGTACAGATGAACAGCCATGGTACCTTAAAAAAAGGAGAGTTAGCGATTAACATACTAAAGTCACCACAGTGGGCCCCACAAAATTAAGGTGATGGCTCATCAATGATGGGACATGTGCCCATTGTGAGAATTCGAAAGGATTCACATTAAATAAACAGTGCCCATTAAACAGTGGAGTTAAAAACTTCCAATATTCCCCTAAAGACGGGCTCTTTAAAACAAACAACAGATTAAAATCTATGGAAAAAAAAGAGAGAAGGGATTAAAACCCCAAAAATAAAATAATAATAATAATAAAACATACAGGAACGAAAAGGGAATAAAATTCTCAGAGTTCTTAAGATCCAAATCAGAGCCAAGCTCTGTAAAGAAATGGATTTAAATTCCCTTAAACAGTAGGATCAAATCCCAGAACAATCCCCATTGTTTCCCCCAATCAGAGCAAAACTCTGTTCAAATTCCAAAGCGGGAAATGAAGCGACGCTTTTGTTTCCCCCAATCAGAGCAAAGCTCTGTTTGAATTTCAAAATTCAAAAATTAAAGCAACGCTTCAGATCCCTTGCGCTGCGCGCAGAGCGCCACGTGTCAAAAGCAGACACGCCAGCGCAAGGAGCGCTGCGCCCAAGGCAGCGCACCCCCAATCAGAGCAAGGCTCTGTTTTAAAATTCAGATTTTTAAAATAAAGGAAGCAACGCTTCAGATAACTTGGGCTCTGCATTGCGCGCCACGTGTCAAACAGTGGTGCGCTAGCGCAGTTGCGCTGCGCGCCACTTGTCAAACACAGACGCGCTAGCGCAGTTGCGCTGCGCGATACGTGTCAAGCGCAGACGCGCTAACGCAGCGACACGTGTCAAGCGCAGGTGCGCTAGCGCCAATTGCGCCAGCACTGGAATTTAAATAATAAATTATTTAATTAATCAGAATTAAAATTCTAGAAAGATCTTTCCAATCTTATTAAAATAAGAAGATTGTTTTCTATAAAACAGAGGCCTTAGGATCAAACATCCAACGGTGGGGAAATATCCCCAGATCAATCAGAGAAAGATCTCTGTAACTAACCTAACAAACCAATTGGCCCTATATAAAGGCCCCTAGACTCCAAGTCTCACACATACAGATATACAAAAAAAGAGAGAACCCTCTGAAAAATTTGAAAGGCAAGCCTTTTAAGAAAGAAGATCATCTTCTTCATCTTTGAAGGTAAAGAATTTGATTCTTGAAGAATAGAGATGAAAACACCTCACAAAAAGAAGAATTTCTTCTAAAAAGATCAAAGATCTAAGAACAAGATCAAGATCTTCAATATAAAAAAGAAAAAAAGATCATAAAGATCCAATCATAAAAAATTAAAGAAGTAATTTACTTCATCCCTAGATCTTTTGATCTATATAAAGGCACAGCCTTTTGATGAACCATTAGTTCTTGAATCTTGAGGTAGAACCTCTTTACAACAAGAAAAACTTGTTTCTTTGATCTAAATTGGATCAAGATGCGCTCTACGCTATTGGACAGTGTCTTCCACTTTTAAAATGAGCCTTTGCACTCCTTGGATTGGCGCACTGCGCCAGAGAGCGCCACGTGTCAATCATAGAACAATCTGCGCTTTGCGCTCCTAAATATAGCGCACTGCGCTCTTGGAATGGCGCACTGCACCAGGGCGCACCACGTGTCAGCAGCGCACTGGCGCAGCGCACTGTGCTAACAGACTCGCGCTCACCAGAGCGTGACACGTATCATCTCCACATGCTCTGGTGCCTTGCGCTCTTTAATTGGCGCAAAGCGCCTGACAGGCCACGTGGCCCACTGTCAGATTATTAAATGCTATGCATTGTTTAAAAAGGGCAGAGCCCAATTAAAAGTCTAACAGACCAATTCAAATGCTGTGCAGGCCAATTTTAAATGCTATGCATTGTTTAAAAAGGGCAGAGCCCAAGCAAAGGCCTAACAGGCCAAAAATAAATAAAATGTTGAATATTTTCAACTGGACTTAGCCCAATTCTGGCCATAAGTCCTCAATATAAATTGAACTGAGTACAACTGCTCTCCCAATCAATTTACACCCGGTTCGAGGGTACATCTCTTTACTCTTCTGGCATCCGTCGTTGTAATCCCTCAACGTCGTCAGAGAGGTGACGGGTCCCGACAACCACACACTGCAATGGACTGTGGGGTCCTTAAACTCATGGACTATGATGTTCTTAACCTTGACCGTGATGTCTTAAAACTAATACCGGACTATGATGTCCTTAATCTTGACCGCAACGTCTTAAAACTAACATTGGACCGTAATGTCCTTAAACTACCTATCGACCGCAATGTCACTAAACTAAACAATAGAGCCCCCAATTGCTCTCTTGTCGGATCTAAACGATCCCGTTAAGTCGATCTTAGTCTAAAATTAGACTAACGTGTCCTTAACAAACGTTTAAGTTGATCTTAGCCTCAAATAAGGCTAACGTATCCTTAAACATACACCCCAAACCCAAATCTAAGAAAGATACGGATTTGGACTAATCCACGTCCTACAGGCGACAACACCAATTAGTCTCCGTATACAATCCACGGGCAACCGAACACAAAACAAACACACACGACACGAAGTGACCAAATGGAGAAGGAGAAAGTGGTTACTACGATGCGGTTGCGTAATTAACTGCAGGGGCTTGTACCTGCAGGGAAGAGCGTCCCCACAATCAAAAACCCCTCAAGCAAGGGGGAATCTGACAAAGTCTGCTACATCGGACGCATCCGTTTAAACCTTCGATACATGGTGCCATAAATCAACTTGGCATCTTCGGATAGGTGGACGGATAGCACTAATTAGCATCTGCCCCGAATCTCAGGCAAGACGTCAGTCGCGCCGTCTTTCGGAGGGGAACAGATTCTGGCATGCCCGGTGGGACCTTTTCCTCTTTCCACTCCATACTTTGTGTGTCGTATTCGCGAACGAATCGCGGTTTGTTAATGGTTGCCCTTGGGTTTCAAGTTACTAAGATTTGGTCTTTTGCTTGGCCCAAAAAGCAAACAGCAATGGCATTCACATGCTCGAAGTGCTCCAACTGCAGCTGCAACCCACACTCCACCTCACCCGGAGGTTTAGCCTATGGACCTCAAGCGGCGTCCCTGTTCACGATGCCGATAGAACAAGTCACCCAGGCTACTACTGGACTGTTTTTTGGGACCATGCTCCTGCCAATGAGCTTCACTACTCCCGTGCCCGTACCAGAAGCTCTTAAGAAGTCGGTCTTCGATCGACTTACAGCTGCTGTGGCCCCTCTCAATGGGTTGCCCAACACCAATGCCTCGGTCTTCTCCAGACTGGGCCAAAACTCCTGCAGGCCCACGATGAAGCTTGCAACCAAACCTGCTCCTGAAGTCGTCAAAATGAATTCTCCTGCCAAGGGGTCAGTCTTTATAAGACTGACCGTCCCAACTCCCACTCTCGCTCCTGCTGCTCAAAAGACATCAGTCTTTGACAGGCTGACACCGGCAGCGGCCCCTCACCTGAACAGGGGGCAAGACAAGGCCATCCCCATCACCGAGCCAACTCCATCAGCTCGACATGCTCGACGTCGCCATTGGCGTCGAGTAAAGAAGTCCGGAGGCAACTCCCCTTCTGGGCTAACTCCACCAGCCCCGACGGCGGAAATTAATGCTGCTGTTCCAACTGGGAACAGTTTTGAGTTGCTAAATAAGATGCGTAGGAATTCTCCTACCGCTGTACTAAAAAGGTCTCCTCCTCCGGTGGAGAATGTTGCAAAAGCCAAACCAGAGCAATCCCCTCAGCGTCTGTCCTCCAAGATCTACAAGGTTTGGCGGCAGGTCCTAAACTCAGTGGTGGATCAAGAATATCCCCGCCAGCAGAAGAAGCTGAAGATCCGACAGGAAGAAAGCCATCCTGTCAAGACACAGAAAGCTATCTGGGTGCCCACTGCGACGGCCCCTTCAACTTCGATCGCTCATAAGAAAAGAAGGCCGGAGAAGACCCCCATGTCTGCGACAAATGTCAAAGGCACTGAGCCCAAACGCCCTAAGTCTGGGGGCATGGTGGTGCATACTATCTACATGGCATTCGGGAAGGAGGATAGCCGCGCTTCTACGGGCCACCGACCACTCACCCGATCCATCACAAGGGCCCAGGAACAACAACAGCAGAAGGTCCAAGAGATGCTGACTACGATGGCCGCACTCACCGCACCAAAAGAAAGCCCGGAGGCGTCATCGGAACAACGTCGCGAACACGAGACCGATGCTGAATTCCTTCGTAGAATGCTCGAAAAGAAGGACAGGGAGGCTGCGGAACAAGCGGCCAATATAAAGCAGATGGCTCTTTTGTTCCAAGACATGGTCGAGATGATGATACAGCCAGATCCCCCAGCCGAAGATCCTCCGATTACCCTTGAAGATGATAGAGGAGAAACGTCAAATCCGCCTCCAGCTCTTTCAACAGCCAAAGAGGAAACAATCTCTAAGGCTGCCGTGGATGATTATATTGCCCAGCAAATAAGAGTGCACCAGGCAAATGAAGCGGCTGGCCAGGTTGTCAAAACGGGGCGATCATATCCGAGCTGGTATGATCAGATAAAATACCCGCCGGGCCACACGATCCCGAAATTCCATGTCTACAAGGGGACTGGCAATCCCCATCAACATGTTGCCCAGTTCAGGGCTCTTTTTGGCAACACCGGCGGCGATGATAAGCTCTTGCTTCGCCAATTCGTCGGTAGCTTATCAGAGACGGCGTTTGAGTGGTACTCCGAGCTTCCGAACGACTCCGTCAAAACTTTCACAGAGATGGAATTGCTATTCACTCAGCGATTTGCGAGCGCCAGTAAACGCACCCTGATAACAGCTTTGATCAATGCAAGAGTAAAGCCAGGAGAGACGTGGGTGCAGTATGCAATCCGGTGGCGGAACTTGTGGTTGAAGTACGAACAGCGTATTGAAGAAGCACCGGTAGTGAGCATGTTCGTGGGCACTCTTGACCCTCAAGCGACCATCTCGCAATTCATGATGTTTTTTAAGCCAACTACTTTCCAGGCCTTGATTGACTAGTTGGCCCAAATGGATCAGATGGGTCATAGACCATCTCCTTCAAAGACGGATCCTCGGAATGAAAAGGGGAAAGGAAAAGCAACTTTCGTCGCCAATACTCAACAACAGCCGAGTAACTTAAAACCGGTCGTTCGCCAAAGCAATATGCGTCCACGCCCATCCCTCGAGGAAAGGCTAGGACGTCCTTACTCGTTTCCTCAAGACAAAATGAGAAGACTGTTTGAGCTGGTAGTGCGCAATAGGCTCATAAATTTGCCGGATCCAAAACGTCCGTTGCAACCAGGCGATCTCAACAATCCTAATTACTGCCCTTACCATCAAGCAGTAAGCCATCCTATCGAAAATTGCTTCGTTTTCAAAGGCTGGATTGAGGACCAATACCAACAAGGCAAGTTCTCATTATCCGAAAACTGGAAGGTGAACCCGCCACAACCTCATGCCACTAAAAAAGTGGACATGCCGAGGGCATCATGCTCTTTTATAGAAGAAACTCTGTGGGAGGTCGCTCTTTCAGCCAAAACTAAAAGAATGCTGAAGGACCTTCACACATGCCCAGCCGTCAGGTGGAAAAGTCCGCCAGAGCCCGAGGTCATTGATGGGATGCTGAAACCATGCCCAACACCGAGAATTGATAACAGTGGGCAAAACACCCAGGCACAGCCGTCAAAAGTTTTCAAAGAAAAAGAAGAAGACTAAAAAGCTCGCGCAATTTGATGACAAGCCCACGGATCTACGAAAACATATTGACGCACTGGAAGAATGGAATCAGAAGGCGCGGACCCCAGCCACATTCCGAGAATTCCTCAGCCACGTCCTTGAGGACGGAGATGATGACAAAGACTCGTCGGATGAACCTGAGAATTATGTGGCAAGCTGCCATATGATCTCTCACTCGTCGATAGACAGTGAAGAAGCTCCTGACGCAGAGAAACCGGGGGCAGATCCCGAACCAGAACTTCTAGGGCCATCAGGAGAAACAATTGATGCATTCCTGAACGAAGCCCGTCTAAAAAGCAAAGCTGATCGAGAGCGCGAGATGGCCATATTTGAAAAGGCCAAACGTCGGCGACTGGACAAAGGGTCGAAACACTCCCACCAGATCAAAGTACATCCTCCGCAAATGAAAGCAGGATCAAGATAAGGAAACGATTCGCCAAAGCCATATCGATGGGGATGAAGCTGCCCTCTTTCAGAGAAAATTCGCCTGGCGATATACATCTTGATGAAGCGGACGTACATCCTAACTTCTGCTCATATCATCAGAAGATCGCATATCCTACTGAAGACAGCAACTCCTTTAAGTGTTGGTGGCAAGGGTATGTCGCTCACAGGCAACACTTCAAGAGGACAAAGCGTAAAGCTCGTAGACAGCCGAAAAATGCGACAGATGAGTGTAAAAGAATTGCCTACAATTGTCATACAGTTGATCCCGGGGAATCGCGAGTTCTCACCTTCGGGAGCGACTCTGACGGAAAAATAGCCCTCGGTCCTCTCTTCAAGGAATCCATCTCTGAAATGAAAGAATTGAGGAGTTGCGAGAACATTCAGCCGTGCAATCACACGCTACTCGGAAAGAATCCCGGACCCGCAAACAAGGGATCGAACAAAAAGGATAAAGGGAAGGGAAAAACGGCCTTCGTTGCCAACGCTCAACAACAATCAAGTGGCCCTAGACCGGTTGTTCGCCAAAGCAACAAGCGACAACCCCTCTATGAGAAGTTGAAACATCCTTACTCATTTCCCCGGGATGAAACAAGGAGGCTGTTCGAACTAGCAGCGTGCAACAGGCTTATCACTCTACCGGAGCCGAAACACCCACTACAACTGAACGATGTCAACAATCTTAATTACTGCCCTTACCACCGAGTATTGGGCCATCCGATCGAAAACTTCTACGTCTTCAAAAACTGAGTTGAAGACCAATACCAATAGGGCAAGTTCGCACTGTCCGAAAACTGGAAGGCGAGCCCGCTACAACCACATGCTCTGAGAAAGATGGATATGCCGGAGGTATCATGCTCATCCATAAGGAAAGCCTAATCGACCGAAAAGTCCGTAAACTAGAAATTCACCTAAAATATAGCAGCGATGGACTGCTATGTCCTAAAACTGTCTATCGACCGAAAAGTCAGTAAACTAGAGGTTCGCCTCAAATACGGCGACAGTGGACCACTATATCCTAAAACTGGCTGAGGACCGAAATGTCCCTAAACCAACAACGGACCGCAATGTCCTAAAACTTGCAAATGACCGAAACGTCGTTAAACTACTACCAACCCGCAGCATCCTCAGGCTGACGTGTAAAAAAACAAAAAACAAAAAACGGTATGTCCATAAGCAAAATAGGCACGGATGAAAACCCGAAAGGGCTCCGTGAGTAAAAACAGCAGGGCTACCGGCGAGTTTTGTGAAAACCCGAAAGGGCGCAACCTCGTTAGAAATATATATATATATATATATATATATATATATATATATATATATATATATATATATATATAAAAGAAAACGGTATGTCCATAAGCAAAAGGGGCACGGATGAAAACCCGAAAGGGCTCCGTGAGTAAAAACAGCAAGGCTACCGGCGAGTGTTTGTGAAAACCCGAAATGGCGCAACCTCGTTAAAAGACACTTACAGGTTCCTCTCGACCTTGTAAGGAGAAACCACCCGCGTGAGATCCCTACGACTCACAAGGGAGCAACACACTTTGGGATCCCCACGATTCCTAAGGAGAAATTACACTTGCGAGATCCTCACGACTCGTCAGGAGAACTCTCTTATGGGACCCTCACGGCTCATAAGATTTGAAAGTCTTAAGTTACAGAAACCTGAACCTGTTCTTAAGCAACCCCCACAACCTTCGATATTGCCCCACAAGCGGTTCAATATTGACCCTTGTATACAATCCACGGGCACGAATGAACATTTCCCTAACAGAGTCTTACCAGCGACTAAGGATATGCTCACACGGTGAACAAACACTTGTAAGTCCTCAAGATCCTTACGACATATAAGAGAACACAAGCTTAGGAATCCCCACGATTCCTAAGAAGAAAACGCACCTACGAGATCCTCACGACTCGTGGGGAGAAATACCTTTATGAGACCCTTACGGCTCATGAAGTCAAAAGCCTTAGTCAATGGGATCCTAACTCTGTTTGCTAAGCCACCTTTATTCGACATCGACAGAGGCAATTGATGATTCGCTCCTAGCAATATCCCAGTTGTAGCAATGCTGATGCCTGAATCGGTATCAAATTCCAAGTCCTTTTATGGCAAATGATGATTCGCTCCTGGAAATATTCCAGTTGCAGCGATGCCGATGCTAAGATTGGCACCAGATTCCAAGTTCCATACTCGTGGCAAAAAGTCAACGAGCCAAAAATGCATATGAACTGGCCGAAATGATGGGGCAACTTGCAACGAAATCAGCAAGTAAAAATGGATGCATGCAAAATAGCCGAAATGATTGGACAACTTGCAATAAAAAGCAGCGAGTAAAAAGAAAAATAGCCGAAATGATTGGGCAACTCGCAATAAAAACCAGCGAGTAAAAATGAAATAAATCGCCGAAATGATTGGGCACCACGAAAGATAGCCGAAATGATTGGGCAATCGCGACCTTCGTGATGTTAAAGCTGAAATGATAGAGCATCGAGGAAAGAAATAAAAAAAATGAAATTTATGCCCTATAAATGATATCACATCAATCCCTGTATACAATCCAGGGGCGCAAATACAGAGGGAACCATATCATCCCATCAGGCTTCAACAGAAAACGAAGCCAAAATCTCGACGGTTCAAGGATAGCCCAGAGATCATCAACAGCGTTCCTCACCATTCCAGCAGGATTCAGACGCTGCAATCAACCCTGGAGCCACGGCAAAATCCTAGTTCCAAGTCTCGACGGCCACATCTACAGCCTGAAGACCCACAATGGCGTTCCTTCGCAGTCCAGCAGGATGCATACGCAACGTCAATAAAAGACCCCACGGTCAAAACAAGGCAGAGTGATGGCAAAATCTTAACTCCATCTCTGCATTCGTTTCGCTACAGCAGACGCAATGCCAGCAAACGAAGCAAAGGCCAAATTCCTAGCTTCAGGGTCTTGATGGCAACTCATATAAAACCTGAAAGACAATCGGAGATCATCTCGCACCAGCGCGGAGTGGTCACCACCTTGACGTTCATCTCAATACAGCAGACGAGATGTCAATACAGTGTTCTTTCTCCAGCAGGATTCGGACGCGCCAAAGCAACGATGCAAAGGCCAAATTCCTAGCTTCAGGGTCTTGATGGCAACTCATATAAAGCTTGAAAGACTATCGGAGATCATCTCACACTAGCGCAAAGTGGTCACCAGCTTGACGTTCATCTCGATACAGCAGACGAGATGTCAATACAGCGTTCTTTCTCCAGCAGGATTCAGACGCGCCAAAACAACGAAGCAAAAGCCAAATTCCTAGCTTCAGGGTCTTGATGGCAACTCATATAAAGCCTGAAAGACAATCGGAGATCATCCCGCACCAGCACGGAGTGGTCACCACCTCGACGTTCGTCTCGATACAACAGACAAGATGTCACTAATAGCGTCCTTCCTCCAACAGGATTCGGACACGCCAAAGCAAACGAAGCGAATGCCAAATTCCTAGCTTCAGGGTCTTGACGGTAACTCATATAAAACCTGAAAGACTACCGGGGATCATCCCACATAGAATGGTCACTACCTCGACGTTCGTCTCGATACAGCAGACGAGATGTCACCACAACGCTCTTCCTCCGGCAGGACTCAGATGCGACAATTAAATAACGGAGCCACGGCAAAATCCCTAGTTCCAAACCTCGACGGTTCACCAACAACCTAGAGATAACCGCGACATTCGTCTCGATACAGCAGACGCAACGCCAGCAAACGAAGCGAAGGCCATGTTCTTAGCTTCAGGGTATTGACGGCAACTCATATAAAATCTTAAAGACTATCGGAGATCATCCCACACCTGCGCGGAGTGGTTATGACTCATCGGGGCTCTCCAAAATGAGCCTAACCTCAAGTAAAAAGCGGCATGGCAAAATTCCTAACGCTTGCTCTTCCGACGGTCAAACTGCCTAGGAAGATTGCTTGAAAACGTCTTGTCTAGCCCCCGAAAGGATCAAAGACACGACAGTCGTAAGGCCACTCAAACAGCAAAATTGCCTATCGAGGAACACATCAGCCAACGCGACGGTACGACGGACAAAACCCTAGTACTATATACCCTAACGGACCTCTGTCGTAAAGAGCAGAGGTTAACTGTGACGTTAGGATATTCTTGCGAGAAATGCTCGATTCGTCTCGACTCGTGAGGAAAATCCTTAGACAGCGGGGATTAAAAAACCTGTTTCCTAAGCACTGGGGCCCCGTAAGTCGGTCCAAAACGGACTCTTGCATACTATTCACGGACCACACTCTCCAAAGTCGAATCTCGACAAGGAGGGAAACAACCACTTACGAGTCCTCTCGACTTATAGGAGGGAAAATTCTCTTATGAAATCCTTACGACTCTTAAGAGAAAACGTACTTAGGAATTCTCATGATTCCTAAGGAGAAAATACATCTACGGGATCCTCACGACTCGTAGGGAGAAAAGTCTTTATAAGACCCTCACGGCTCATAAAGTTGAAAAGTCTTAGGTAGCAGATCTGAACCTGCTCCCAAAGCCATCACTACCTCTCGAAGAGTTCAGGATGAACCGCCATATACTATCTATGGGTCACATTTGCCAAAGCCACATTCGCCGCTGAAGTGAAGAAGCTACTTACGGGTCCTCACGATTCGTAAGGAAAAATACCCGAGTGAGATCCTTACGACTCACGGAGGTGATGAACACTTAGAAATCCTCACGATTTCTTAGGAGAATTTACACCTATGAGATCCTCTCGACTCGTAGTAAGAAAGGTCTTTATGAGACCCTCACGGCTCATAAAGTTGAAAAACCTTAGGCAGCAGATCTGAACCTGTTTCCTAAGCCATCACTACTCCTCGAAGGATTCAAGACGGAATGTTCTATATCACCTACAGGCTACGCTTGCTTAAGGAATATGCCAATAACAAAGCAGAAAATAAAAGGAAGGAGGCAAAAGATTTGTCATTCATACTCGGAAAATTCTTACATCAATGAAGACAATAAACAAAAGCAACATTATTGAAATGTTTACAATGGCAAAACCTCAGATCCAGGGCATGGATTAAGGAATTCGAAAGTAAGGCCATCTAGAGTCTTTCTGGCCTTTCTGATCATTCTTGTGTGCATCCTCTCACGCTCACGCGTGTCAAGATCTTCGGCAAGGCCCCCCATCCTTTGATAAGCAGCAATTATCGTCGTTTGTTGAAAAATTTGATGCAGAATGTCAATAAGGCTATCTCGCCGTTTCTTCGAGATCAGCCCCGACAGGTACACTGAATGCACCTTATCTTCGGCATCATCTAGTACATTAAGCGGCATGGCCTCGTGAAACCCCGGAAGTGCTCTCCAAATTGCTCCCAGCACGACTTTCAAGAGAGCAAAACGACGAGGAAGCAACCAACCAACGCGTGCATGCAGACGACCCATAATCTCCGCACACTGGGCATCTGTAAACTCTTGGTTTTGGTGACGGCCCTGTACGCGGATATCCTCATAAGTAATGAACTCGTTCAGACTGTATAAATGAACAGCCATAGTGCCTGAAAGAAACATCATTGGAAGTAGCAATGAGAAAAAAAAGACACAGGGAGTTAAACTCCTCGAGAGCAATGCTCTGCAGACAGGAGTGACACCTGTCAAAATCAGTTATGAGGAGAATTTAAAGAAATTCCCCGAGAACTCTAAGAGCCTTGCTCTGAGAAAATGATATAACCCATCAAAAATAAAATTTCATTTTTGATCTTCAAGATCCATGAACAAACTCTTAAGAGTTTTTCTATATGATTTGAAAGGAGCAAAGCCCCATTAATGAATTAAGAAATTATAAATAAAATCCTTTTAGAGAGTAAAAGCTCTGTTAATCAAACCCTAAAGAGGTTTTCTTTAGATCAAAAGATCTATGAGAGCAAAGCTCTGTTAATGGGTAAAACCCTGGTTTATTAAAAGTTTTAAACTATACCTAAGTTTTAACAGAGTTTTACTCTTGAAAAGTTCTTAAAGCTTAAGAGCAATGCTCTGAATAGGAGATAATTCTCAAGGAGGAGATGAAAATCATCTAAGGGACCAGAGGTCCTATTTATAGGCATTGAGAGCCGTTTCAACTTCCAAAAGTTGATCCAACGGCTGAGATGTTGCCACCGTTGCGCTCACGTTTGGGTCCACGTAAGCGCAACGGTGGGAGGCATTTGTTTCCCCCAATCAAAGCAAAGCTCTGTTCAAATTCCAAGGCAGCAAATGAAGCGACGCTTCTGTTTCCCCCAATCAGAGCAAAGCTCTGTTTGAATTTCAAAATTCAAAAATTGAAGCAACGATTCAGATCGCTTGCGCTGCGTGCAGAGCGCCACGTGTCAAAAGCAGACACGCCAGCGCAAGGAGCGCTGCGCCCAAGGCAGCGCACCCCCAATCAGAGCAAGGCTCTGTTTTAAAATTCAGATTTTTAAAATAAAGGAAGCAACGCTTCAGATAACTTGCGCTCTGCGCTGCGCGCCACGTGTCAAATACAGGCGCGCTAGCGCAGCTGCGCTGCGCGACACGTGTCAAGCGCTGACGCGCTAGCACAGCGACACGTGTCAAGCGCAGATGTGCTAGCGCCAATTGCGCCAGCACTGGAATTTAAATAATAAATTATTTAATTAATTAAAATTAAAATTCTAGAAAGATCTTTCCAATCTTATTAAAAAAAGAAGATTGTCTTCTGTAAAACAGAGGCCTTAGGATCAATGTAACACCCGAGCCCAATAATACTATTTCTATTACTAGTTGAGGGTTATATATTGCTCTTTCCAATTATCCTGATTGTTTGGTGCTTCCTGCAAAATTTTAACCGGTTAAGTCATTTTGGCACATAACAAATTTTAACTCCTAAAATGAAATTAAAAATGTCCATGTTGGCCTACTTGTCGCCACTAGTCGCGTAGTAGCGTCCGCACGTCGAGATTCCGTCCCGTTCGGCTAAACGGGTAAGTTTGGACGACTACGCACGCGTACAAGTGTCCGACTTGGGGGCATGCATTTTAATCATTAAACACCTCTTTTCAAAATTTGGAACTCGCTTAAAATCCTATAATTTGAATTTGGAGCATTTGGGCGCAACCCGGGCGCGATTTGGAAATGTTTCATTTAGCGCCGAAATACCCATTTTTTAATTTAATATTATTTTAACTGTATAAGATTTTCTGTTAATATATATATATAACGTTAAATCTTTATCCCTTAAATCTTTGCATTTTAAAAATTCCCGTACGCCTCCTGGCCAATCGCGAGCGCTCAATCATCTCGTGGGCCCCATATCCTCTCTCCGCCTCTCTCTATCTCTCTGATTTCTCCTTCTCTCTCTACCTCTAATAATCCTCTTATCTCTCTCTCTCCCTAACCAATCTCTCTCTCTCTTCCTATATATATATACTTCCTTACGCAGCCGCCTCCTCCATCACGAGAACACCTCCGAACCCAAACCCTAGCCCCTCGTACTCGCGCCGCCGACCTCCCCGCGACCTCGCCGTCGCCGTCATCGCCTCCTCAGCCTAGCCGCACCCTCCTACCTCCTTCCTCCGTTCTCCCTCCTCCTTCAGCGACTGCCCCGACGCCCCGCCACCTGCGCGCTGTGCTGCCGTCGCCGCCTCCCATCGCCGCCGACCACTCCTCATCGCCAGCGCCTTCTTCCCCGCTCCTCTGCGATCCATCTTTGCACTCGAGGCCCTGCAGTGCAACCCAGACGAGCCAAACCCGAGCCCGACCCTAGCACCAACCCGGGTCGCCGGAAAACGTGCCGTCGACCCTCGTCGACGTCACCGGCGCCACCTCCGACCTCTTCCTCTTCCTCCTGCAGCCAGACCAGGCCCTTACCTCCCTTCATCGCTGCACCACCTAGTCCAGCAACCTCTGGCCGGAGCTGTCGCGTCTCCTGTTCGCCGCCGGCGCGCCCATCGCCGTCGAGCCGTCGTAGTTGCCCTGGTTCTTCCCTGTAAGCATCCCTTTATCTTTCCCTGTGTGCTAGTTTCCCCCGCTGGTCCGTAGTTGTATGCGTTTATCGTGTTTACTAACTTCGTTGCTTCTGACTTTTGCCGGATTCCGACCGTGCCGTCGTTTGGACCCGACGCTCCAGCGAAGTACCCTGGTCCGTGTGGTCCCGCTGTTCGCTGTTGGGACTCGATCCGAAGTCCGTGCACCCGTCTCGTGTTTTCTGCCGCCTTTGCATCCGTGCTTTCCGGTTTGCGAAACCGTCGAGGCAAGATTTCTTGCTACATGCTACGTTAAACTAATTAAATGTTGGACTCACAAACTTGCCATACTAACTAGTATTGCTACTTATCTCATTGAATGAAATATGATGTATATTATAATACTGCCACCTAAATCGTATTTTGCCACCTAATCTTAAAAACAACTACCTGCTAATCATTTTAATATTTAGAGGATAATAGTCGCACACTTATATCTTTATTGCCTGCTGTCATTAATATTGCGCTACACTGTGAATATTGCACCCCAAGGGTGCTTGAACCTGTTAATAAGAGAATACAAAGCATCACTGTGTTTACATGGAATAATATTGTTATTTGCCGTTCCTGCTGTTGTTCTTTATTCGTTACTATACCTGTTATCAGCATACTTTTGATTGCATTACATATTGACCGATCTTGATACACCTGACACATGTACTGATACACCGGACATGACACCCTGTACATATCGACTCAACCTGTTGAACGTGACCTGACCTGTTACCTGATTTCAGGCCTAATGCCGACAACTTGACCATTCCTGCTGTCTATCCAGACAGACCTACTTTTACCTGTTTTGAGTTGGCATTAGTCCTTGACTATTGAATACCTGACCTGACATACATAACTTGGGGGTATGGGGAAATCAAAGGTGAAACCGACTTGTAACTCAACAGTTCGATACTTGTTCTGATCAGTCTTACGGGCTTGGCCAGTCCGGGAGTGATGATGCTGACATCACTCATCCATCCTACCACCTATTACTGCTTAGCGGCACGTCTCGGATTCAGCCCCGAGGACCTTGACCGTGGTCCCGGGCACGCACGGGATACTATTGAGTTACATCGACGATTCATCAATTGATTTCAAAGACTATAGAGTAGAAACCTGATAGGACAGTTTAGCCACCATTGCACATTACCCTGCTCTGTTATTTCTTAGTACTGCTTTATTCATGTTCATACATGCATTGCTTATTACCATGTTTATACTATATACTTGATGTCATGACGCGCTGACGTCTGGGTTTTGCATGGCCCAGATTCCGTACCACTGTCGACGACCGAGCAGGAGTACTTCAGCCAGCAGGCTGAACTGTGAGTTCCTTAAGGTTTAGTTTATTTATTTCATTTCATTTCCAGATGTGAGCCCGCATTATGGGACGTACTGTTTATTCATTGTATTGGATCACTTGCTTCCGCACTTATTGTTTATTGATTCTTGTTATTATGGATTTGGACATGTATTAGATTAGTTTATTATTTTGTTCTTGATATCTCCACAACCGTAATGTGACTGTGGATGGATAATTCCTACCCACAGGTAGCATGGTTGGCTATGTCACGTGCCTCATCTTGCGTACTCTGGGAAGCGGGGCGTGACATGGTTCTTTTGGTATCAGAGCCATAGGTTAGTTGGGTTGATTCTTTTTGTAGTTGGGTATGGTGCCCGATACACGAATCAGAATACCCGTGATTAGGAAACATGTCCTGCCCCCTTGACCGTTTTACTATCCTTGAATCATTCTTCCGGATTATGTCGACATGCAAACTTACTTTGTATTGTCAACTCGAAAACCTAATTTCTTGTTATCTCTAGGACTTAGGCGACTTGGGTGGAGTTAAGTAATTGCGGCTATGATACCGCGGCATAGCTACAATGCAGTACTCTATTTAAGTATCTTGGAGTTCTAGCCTTGATTTATATATTGAATCTATCATCATGCTAATGTCGTTTGTTTTGATTTCAGGACCATGGCAGATAAGAATTTCAAGACGTATCAGAGGCGTATGGATGAAGCCGCCATGTTAGGAGTGATACGTGGGATGTTGGAAAATCAGAAGAGGCAAACTGAGCTGATCCAGCAGCAGGCAGATTCATTTCAGGAGGGTTTGCAGGCCATTCAGCAGTCTGTAAACACCGCTGTAGCGAAGCCAGTTGACCGAATAGGGACCGTGGCAGACTTCAGACGGTTGGGTCCTACTACTTTCACTGGTTTGGAGGAGCCGCTGCCAGCCGAGCAATGGCTAGTGGACACGGAGAATTTACTGATTGCGGCACAGATCCCTGAAGACAAGAGAGTTGATGTGGTACGCATTCAACTGGTGGATTACGCCCGAGAGTGGTGGCTTGTGGAGGAGACCCGCTTGTCCAAGCCAATCAGTTGGGCGGATTTCTCTAAAAGTTTCTTGGAGAAGTTCTTCCCGCGGACTGCACGGGAGGAAATGGAGGGGAAATTTATTGGGCTGAGACAAAATGGAGCAACTGTGGATGTACATGCAGCGGAATGGACGAGACTCAGCCGTTTCGCTGGACCCTTAGTCGCCAAGGAGGCAGACAGGGCGCGAAGGTTCTTGCGCAGTTTGGATGTGGAAATCCAGAGGCAGATTGTCTCCCTGGATTTGACTACTTTCTCACAGGTTCTTACGGCAGCCAGAGAGCAGCAGAGTTTATCAGGATCGAAAGGGAACCTTCACCAGACAGCAGTTGCAGCCAGGAAGCCTGCATTTGTACCTAACCGAGATCATGGGCGCAGAGGTATTCCAGTGGACCGTCGAGGCGTAGCACCCATGAAGAAGCCTGTGATCGTTGACCGAAGGAAGAGCGTGACCTGTGCCTACTGCCACTTACCTGGGCACGTGCATAAGGATTGTAGAAGAAGACTGGGACTTTGTCTGGTTTGTGGGGCAGCCGATCACGCAGTTGGTGCCTGTCCGTCGAAGCTTCGCACGAGAGATGATATACAGAAGCCTCCGCAGAGACCGTTCCAAGGGCAGAAACAACTGACTCAAGGACCAAATCAGGCTCGAGCTTTCACGTTGACAGCTGAGGAAGCCAAGGCATCAGGAGAGGTGGTTTCAGGTACTTTGCTCGTTCATGGTTTTCCCGCATTGGCATTATTTGATTCCGGAGCATCCCACTGTTTCATGTCATCCAAATTTATAACTACACACTCGATTACCTGCACGACCCTGTCTAGTTTTTGGGACATACACACTGGGAATGGGAAAATCATAGCTAGTAAGGAATGTAGAGATTGTACAGTTGTTGTTTGCGGACGGGAGCTTTTTGCAGATTTCTTGGTGATAGATACGGGCAGCTATGAGGTTGTATTGGGGATGGATTTTCTTGGCACTTTCCACGCCCACATTGACTGTAGGGAAAGGAAGGTAATTTTCCAGATTCCCGGGCATCCTGAGTTTACCTTCACTGGAGGAAGCAGCTCTGTCGGGCCAGTCGAGTTTAGGGCTAGGCCGACAAACAGTGTTCTTGCGACAATGGAAGCGGATAGTAATGAAGAGCCGGCAGTTGTTCGTGACTTTATGGATGTGTTTGAAGATATATCAGGCTTACCGCCGAAGCGAGATGTGGAGTTTGCGATTGACCTTATTCCTGGTGCAGCGCCAGTATCAAAATCTTATTATCCAATGGCACCGGTGGAATTGGAAGAAGTTAAGAAACAAGTTGGTGAATTACTCGAGAAGGGATGGATTCGAAGCAGCAACTCACCTTGGGGAGCTCCAGTTCTTTTAGTAAAGAAGAAGGATGGCACGAGGAGGATGTGCATTGATTATCGAGAATTGAACCGGGTGACTATTAAGAACAAGTACCCGATCCCTCGCATTGGAGAACTTTTTGAGCAGCTTAGTGGCGCGAGGGTATTCTCGAAACTAGACTTGCGATCAGGATATCATCAGGTCCGAGTGAAAGCAGAAGACATTTGCAAGACGGTGTTTCGAACTCGATATGGACATTTCGAGTATCTAGTGATGCCCTTCGGAGTGACGAATGCGCCGGCAATATTCATGGACTTGATGAACAGGGTCTTTTCACCATACCTGGACCAGTTTATTATGGTATTCGTTGACGATATTCTGGTGTACTCGAAGAGTCCGGAGGAGCATGCTGAGCATTTAAGGATCGCACTGCAGACGCTGAGACAAGAGAAGTTATTCGCGAAGATGAGTAAGTGCGAATTCTGGCTGGAAGAAGTGAAGTTTCTGGGGCATGTCGTGTCGGGCGACGGAATCGCCGTCGATCCCAAAAAGATTGCAGCAGTTCGAGATTGGCCTATTCCAAAGAATGTTGCGGAGATAAGAAGCTTTCTTGGACTCGCCGGATACTACAGGAGATTTGTGGAGAACTTCGCTCGTGTAGCAGAGCCGTTAACCAAACTCACGCGCAAGGAGGTACCGTTTGTTTGGACGGATGGATGTGCATTGGCCTTCGAGACGTTGAAACAGAAGTTGATAACCGCCCCTATCCTAACTGTACCGGATAATTCAGGAGGACTGGTGATTCATAGCGACGCATCCGGAAAGGGATTGGGATGTGTTTTGATGCAGAATGGGAAAGTCGTCGCTTACGCATCGAGACAACTGAAGACCCATGAGAAGAACTATCCGACTCATGACTTAGAGCTTGCAGCCGTGATCTTCGCCCTGAAGATTTGGAGACACTACCTTTTGGGCGAGAGAGTTGAAGTCTTTACAGATCACAAGAGTTTAAAGTATGTGTTCACTCAGAAGGAGTTGAACATGAGGAACGCAGATGGTTGGAGCTGATGGCCGACTATGACCTTGATCTTAAGTACCATCCGGGAAAAGTTAACGTCGTACCAGATGCGCTAAGTCGGTTGCCAGAAGTTCAGATATTGACTGCACAGAGGGAGATCATTGCGGATTTTCGGAGATTTGACTTGGAGGTTGTGCTACCCCATGCTACGGGACAGTTGATGCAGTTGCAAGTACAGTCGTCCTTAGTTGAGAAGATTAAAGCGGCACAATCGCAGGATCCTAGACTGCAAAAGTTTCGAGAGCAGGTTGGAGCCGGACTACGAACCGATTTACTGATCCATGAAGACGGTTCGTTGAGATATGGTAGCCGTGTGTGTGTGCCAAAAGGAGATGTGCGTGAAGAGCTTATGAGGGAGGCACACAGTTTAGCTTACTCTGTACATCCAGGAGGGACAAAGATGTACCGAGATATTCGACAGCATTTCTGGTGGGAAGGTATGAAACGGGAAATTGCTCGCTTCGTGGCTATGTGCTTGGTGTGTCAGCAAGTCAAGGCTGAACACCAAAGGGTTGCTGGTTTGTTGCAACCACTTCCGATTCCTCAGTGGAAGTGGGAACATATAACCATGGATTTCGTGACGGCTTTACCGCGGAGTCCAAAGGGCAACAATGCAGTATGGGTGATTGTCGATCGGTTGACCAAAGCAGCTCACTTTATTCCTTTTCGGGTTGGTCAATCGACGGAGACTTTGGCAGAGCGATACATGCAGGAGATTGTCAGATTGCATGGAGTGCCGGTAAGCATCGTGTCCGATCGGGACACTCGATTCTTGTCGCACTTTTGGAGGAGTTTACAAGAAAGTTTGGGGACTCGATTGAAGTTTAGCACAGATTATCATCCTCAGACTGATGGACAATCGGAGAGAACGATCCAGACCCTTGAAGATATGTTGAGGGCTTGCATGTTGGACTTCAAGGGCTCTTGGGAGGATCATCTACACCTGGTGGAGTTTTCGTACAACAATAGCTTCCAAGCAACTATTAAGATGGCTCCGTTTGAAGCACTGTATGGTCGTAAGTGCCGTTCACCTGTTTGTTGGGATGATGTCGGTGAACGAAAGTTACTAAGACCAGATTTGGTGGTACAGACAGTCGAGAAGGTGAATACAATCAGGAAGCATATGAAGGCAGCTCAGGACAGACAGAAAAGTTGGGCCGACACGTCAAGAAGACCTCTAGAGTTCGCTGTGGGTGATTTGGTATTCCTGAAGATATCACCGACTAGAGGGGTGATTCGCTTTGGAAGTCGGGGAAAGCTTAGTCCTCGATTCGTTGGACCCTTCGAGATATTGGAGCGTGTTGGAGAGGTAGCGTACCGTTTGGCGTTACCACAGTCATTGGCAGGAGTACACGATGTGTTTCATGTGTCTCAACTACGGAGGTATGTTCGTGATGAGACTCATGTCTTGGATCATTCGGAGTTGACTGTACGGGAGGACCTAACTTTTGGGGAGCGACCAGTTGAAATCAAGGATCGAAGAGAAAAGGTTCTTAAGAACAAGGTTATCCCCCTTGTGTTAGTTTCTTGGGAAAATCGATCGCATGGAGAATCCACTTGGGAGCGAGAAGACGAGATCCGGCAGAAATTCCCTCACCTTTTCCAGTAGTTAGCTATCTTGTATTCTTGGAATTTCGAGGACGAAATTCTTTTTGTAGTTGGGTATGATGTAACACCCGAGCCCAATAATACTATTTCTATTACTAGTTGAGGGTTAAATATTGCTCTTTCCAATTATCCTGATTGTTTGGTGCTTCCTGCAAAATTTTAACCGGTTAAGTCATTTTGGCACATAACAAATTTTAACTCCTAAAATGAAATTAAAAATGTCCATGTTGGCCTACTTATCGCCACTAGTCGCGTGGTAGCGTCCGCACGTCGAGATTCCGTCCCGTTCGGCTAAACGGGCAAGTTTGGACGACTACGCACGCGTACAAGTGTCCGACTTGGGGGCATGCATTTTAATCATTAAACACCTCTTTTCAAAATTTGGAACTCGCTTAAAATCCTATAATTTGAATTTGGAGCATTTGAGCGCAACCCGGGCGCGATTTGGAAATGTTTCATTTAGCGCCGAAATACCCATTTTTTAATTTAATATTATTTTAACTGTATAAGATTTTCTGTTAATATATATATATAACGTTAAATCTTTATCCCTTAAATATTTGCATTTTAAAAATTCCCGTACGCCTCCTGGCCAATCGCGAGCGCTCAATCATCTCGTGGGCCCCATATCCTCTCTCCGCCTCTTTCTATCTCTCTGATTTCTCTTTCTCTCTCTACCTCTAATAATCCTCTTATCTCTCTCTCTCCCTAACCAATCTCTCTCTCTCTTCCTATATATATATACTTCCTTACGCAGCCGCCTCCTCCATCACGAGAACACCTCCGAACCCAAACCCTAGCCCCTCGTACTCGCGCCGCCGACCTCCCCGCGACCTCGCCGTCGCCGTCATCGCCTCCTCAGCCTAGCCGCACCCTTCTACCTCCTTCCTCCGTTCTCCCTCCTCCTTCAGCGACTGCCCCGACGCCCCGCCACCTGCGCGCTGTGCTGCCGTCGCCGCCTCCCATCGCCGCCGACCACTCCTCATCGCCAGCGCCTTCTTCCCCGCTCCTCTGCGATCCATCCTTGCACTCGAGGCCCTGCAGTGCAACCCAGATGAGCCAAACCCGAGCCCGACCCTAGCACCAACCCGGGTCGCCGGAAAACGTGCCGTCGACCCTCGTCGACGTCACCGGCGCCACCTCCGACCTCTTCCTCTTCCTCCTGCAGCCAGACCAGGCCCTTACCTCCCTTCATCGCTGCACCACCTAGTCCAGCAACCTCTGGCCGGAGCTGTCGCGTCTCCTGTTCGCCGCCGGCGCGCCCATCGCCGTCGAGCCGTCGTAGTTGCCCTGGTTCTTCCCTGTAAGCATCCCTTTATCTTTCCCTGTGTACTAGTTTCCCCCGCTGGTCCGTAGTTGTATGCGTTTATCGTGTTTACTAACTTCGTTGCTTCTGACTTTTGCCGGATTCCGACCGTGCCGTCGTTTGGACCCGACGCTCCAGCGAAGTACCCTGGTCCGTGTGGTTCCGCTGTTCGCTGTTTGGACTCGATCCGAAGTCCGTGCACCCGTCTCGTGTTTTCTGCCGCCTTTGCATCCGTGCTTTCCGGTTTGCGAAACCGTCGAGGCAAGATTTCTTGCTACATGCTACGTTAAACTAATTAAATGTTTGACTCACAAACTTGCCATACTAACTAGTATTGCTACTTATCTCATTGGATGAAATATGATGTATATTATAATACTGCCACCTAAATCGTATTTTGCCACCTAATCTTAAAAACAACTACCTGCTAATCATTTTAATATTTAGAGGATAATAGTCGCACACTTATATCTTTATTGCCTGCTGTCATTAATATTGCGCTACACTGTGAATATTGCACCCCAAGGGTGCTTGAACCTGTTAATAAGAGAATACAAAGCATCACTGTGTTTACATGGAATAATATTGTTATTTGCCGTTCCTTCTGTTGTTCTTTATTCGTTACTATACCTGTTATCAGCATACTTTTGATTGCATTACATATTGACCGATCTTGATACACCTGACACATGTACTGATACACCGGACATGACACCCTGTACATATCGACTCAACCTGTTGAACGTGACCTGACCTGTTACCTGATTTCAGGCCTAATGCCGACAACTTGACCATTCCTGCTGTCTATCCAGACAGACCTACTTTTACCTGTTTTGAGTTGGCATTAGTCCTTGACTATTGAATACCTGACCTGACATACATAACTTGGGGGTATGGGGAAATCAAAGGTGAAACCGACTTGTAACTCAACAGTTCGATACTTGTTCTGATCAGTCTTACGGGCTTGGCCAGTCCGGGAGTGATGATGCTGACATCACTCATCCATCCTACCACCTATTACTGCTTAGCGGCACGTCTCGGATTCAGCCCCGAGGACCTTGACCGTGGTCCCGGGCACGCACGGGATACTATTGAGTTACATCGACGATTCATCAATTGATTTCAAAGACTATAGAGTAGAAACCTGATAGGACAGTTTAGCCACCATTGCACATTACCCTGCTCTGTTATTTCTTAGTACTGCTTTATTCATGTTCATACATGCATTGCTTATTACCATGTTTATACTATATACTTGATGTCATGACGCGCTGACGTCTGGGTTTTGCATGGCCCAGATTCCGTACCACTGTCGACGACCGAGCAGGAGTACTTCAGCCAGCAGGCTGAACTGTGAGTTCCATAAGGTTTAGTTTATTTATTTCATTTCATTTCCAGATGTGAGCCCGCATTATGGGACGTACTGTTTATTCATTGTATTGGATCACTTGCTTCCGCACTTATTGTTTATTGATTCTTGTTATTATGGATTTGGACATGTATTAGATTAGTTTATTATTTTGTTCTTGATATCTCCACAACCGTAATGTGACCGTGGATGGATAATTCCTATCCACAGGTAGCATGGTTGGCTATGTCACGCGCCTCATCTTACGTACTCTGGAAAGCGGGGCGTGACAATCAAACATCCAACGGTGGGGAAATATCCCCAGATCAATCAGAGAAAGATCTCTGTAACTAACCTAACAAACCAATTGGCCCTATATAAAGTCCCCTAGACTCCAAGTCTCACACATACAGATATATAAAAAAAGAGAGAACCCTCTGAAAAATTTGAAAGGCAAGCCTTTGAAGAAAGAAGATCATCTTCTTCATCTTTGAAAGTAAAGAATTTGATTCTTGAAGAATAGAGATGAAAACACCTCACAAAAAGAAGAATTTCTTCTAAAAAGATCAAAGATCTAAGAACAAGATCAAGATCTTCAATATAAAAAAGAAAAAAAGATCATAAGGATCCAATTATAAAAGATTAAATAAGTAATTTACTTCATCCCTAGATCTTTTGATCTATATAAAGGCACAGCCTTTTGATGAACCATTGGTTCTTGAATCTTGAGGTAGAACCTCTTTAGAACAAGAAAAACTTGTTTCTTTGATCTAAATTGGATCAAGATGCGCTTTGCGCTATTGGACAGTGCCTTGCACTTTTAAAATGAGCCTTTGCGCTCCTTGGATTGGTGCACTGCGCCAGAGAGCGCCACGTGTCAATCACAGAACAATTTGCGCTCTGCGCTCCTAAATATAGCGCACTGCGCTCTTGGAATGGCGCACTGCACCAGGGCGCGCCACGTGTCGCAGCGCACTAGCGCAGCGCACTAGCGCAGCGCACTGCGCTAACAGACTCGCGCTCACCAGAGCGTGACACGTGTCACCTCCACATGCTCTGGCGCTTGCGCTCTTTAATTGGCGTAAAGCGTCTGACAGGCCACGCGGCACACTGTCAGATTATTAAATGCTATGCATTGTTTAAAAAGAGCAGAGCCCAGTTAAAAGTCTAACAGACCAATTCAAATGCTGTGTAGGCCAATTTTAAATGCTATGCATTATTAAAAAGCCCAATGCTATGCATTGTTTAAAAAGGGCAGAGCCCAAGCAAAGGCCTAACAGGCCAAAGATAAATTAAATGTTGAATATTTTCAACTGGACTTAGCCCAATTCTGGCCATAAGTTCTCAATATAAATTGAACTGAGCACAACTGCTCTCCCGATCAATTTACACCCGGTTCGAGGGTATATCTCTTTACTCCTCTGGCATCCGTCGTTGTAATCTCTCAACGTCGTCAGAGAGGTGACGGGTCCCGACAACCACACACTGCAACGGACTGTGGGGTCCTTAAACTCATGGACTATGATGTCCTTAACCTTGACCGTGATGTCTTAAAACTAATACCGGACTATGATGTCCTTAACCTTGACCGCAATTTCTTAAAACTAATATTGGACCGTAATGTCCTTAAACTACCTATTGACCGCAATGTCACTAAACTAAACAATAGAGCCCCCAATTGCTCTCTTGTCGGATCTAAACGATCCCGTTAAGTCGATCTTAGTCTAAAATTAGACTAACGTGTCCTTAACAAACGTTTAAGTTGATCTTAGCCTCAAATAAGGCTAACGTATCCTTAAACACACACCCCCAAACCCAAATCTAAGAAAGATATGGATTTGGACTAATCCACGTCCTACGGGCGACAACACCAATTAGTCTCCGTATACAATCCACGGGCAACCGAACATAAAACAAACACACACGACACGAAGTGACCATATGGAGAAGGAGAAAGTGGTTACCGCGATGCGGTAGCGTAATTAACTGCAGGGGCTTGTGCCTGCAGGGAAGAGCATCCCCATAATCAAAAAACCCTCAAGCGAGGGGGAATCTGACGAAGTCTGCTACATCGGACGCATCCGTTTAAACCTTCGATACATGGTGCCATAAATCAACTTGGCATCTTCGGAGAGGTGGACGGATAGCACCAATTAGCATCTGCCCCAAATCTCAGGCAAGACGTCAGTCGCGCCGTCTTTCGGAGGGGAACACCCATGCTAAAAGAATTCATGGTTTAATGGATGAAATCAAATTCCAAAACAGGTGTCAAGATTGACAGTATGGTAAAACCCTAGATAAGAGAACTAAAGATTCTCAAGTCTTGGGTGAGAACATCAAGATCCCTGATCTATAAAAAGAGAGTTTTTTTAGATCTTCAAGAGATCGATTTAAAAAAAAAGGGCTCTGTCAAAACTGCTAATAGACTTAAAATCCAAAACTTAGAAATATTTATGCTAAAAAAGAGTCAAGAGCTAAGCGTTGTTCATAGTTCTTACCAAGAAATCTGGCAGAGTATACTCCGTTCAAAAGAGTTCTGGGAGACAGAGATCTAAGCTCTGGGAAACGAGAATTAAATTCTCCAAAGAAATGAAGGTTCAAGAGAGAAGATAGAGAAACGGCAGTCATCTCAAGGGCCAATGGCCCTATTTATAAGATATGAAGGGACGGTTCAACTTTCTAGGAAATCAAACGGTGGAAAAAGTGACACCGTTGCATCCACATGTGAGCCACGTGAGAGCATCGGTGGGGGGCATTTGTTCCCCCAATATTTAAACATATTAAAGGAGAAAACTCTGTAGAAATTTAATAGGGCAACGCCTCACGTGCTTCTTACGAGGGTGCCAGCGCTAATGTGCAAAGCACAGAAATGCTTTCTGAGTAAGAATTAAATTCTTATACGGCGCCGCATGTGCTCATCACGCGGGCGCCGATGTGCAAAGTACATGAGTACCCATCATAAGAATTAAATTCTTAAGTGGCGTCCACGTGTACAACACGTGAGCGCCAGCGCCCAAGTCAAGATCAATAGAATTAAATTCTACATAAGAATTTAGGATACTCTCTGTTAAACAGAGCCGTTGGATCAAGATCTAATGGAGGTGATAAATCATCAAAATATAAAATTAAATTCCATTAGGAGAAAATATCTCCCAAATCTTTCTAAATAAGAAAGATACTCTCGGTTGGATCAATGATCCAATAATAGAATAAAATTTTATGTTGGGAATAAATTCTCTTAATCTTTCTAAATAAAAAAAATATTGCTCTTTGTAAAACAGAGAACTCTTGGATTAAAAATCCAAGGGTGATTAAAAATCACCATTTTACAGAATAAATTCTTTATTTGGAAAAATATTTCTCCAATCTTGTTAAAAACAAGAAAACATATTCTGTCAAAACAGAAGTCTTTGGATTAAAGATCCAACGATGAGTAAAATTCCCCAACTCAATTTTGAGTCCTATTAAATCAATTGGAATCTCTCAATGAGAGATTTTCTCAAAATTAATTAACAAACTTACCTCCACTATATAAAGGACCTGAGACTTTAAGTCTCATAGGAAAAAAAACCCATATAAGCTTTTGCAAAAATACAGTGAGCTCTAAAAAAACAAAAGAGAATTTAATTCTCAAAGAAGAAGACTTCCCTTTCAAAAAAAACCGACATAAAGAAAACATAGAGATAAAAATATCTCTTTTACCTATTTTAAAGGTTTAACCCTTCTCAAAGAACTTAGTTCTTTCTCTGGATCAAAGACCCATAAAACAAGTCTCCCGCAAGTTGAGAATTTAATTCTCATTAGGAAGATCTTATTCTTGAGAATCAAAATTTCAGAAAAGAACTTGGTCCAAAAGAAAAACAAAAGGAAAAGAAACATATAAAAGAACTTAGTTCTTAAAGAAAAACCTGATCACAGATCTTCAAAAAACGAAGATCTTGGTGATCATTAATGGTCAAAATACCATTAATAGAGATTTAATCTCTTAAAAGGAAAAAAAAGACTAGCGCCTTACGTGATTCTCACGTGAACGCCCCTCTTAACAGCGCCTCACGTGAAAAACACGCCGGCGCCCAAAACAGATGGCCATCGCCTCACGTGAAACATACGTGGGCGCTGAGTAAAAATGCTTAGCACTCCATATACAGCCAAATCGGCTAAGTGCTTAGCACTGATTGGGCAGCGCCTCACGTGCTCCTCACGTGGGCGCTATACAAAAGTGCTTAGTACTCTGTATACAGCCAAAACGGCTGAGTGCTTAGCACTGATCGGGCAGCGCCCAGCGCTGCACGTGCTCCTCATTTGGGCGCCATATATAAAGTGCTCAACACTTGTAATGACTCTAAAATTACTTTACGAAAATTTTCAATTTAATGTACAGAAAGGAGTTTGCAAGCCTGAGTACACTTTATAAGTTAATTTTTGTTAAGAACAGCAAGAAGAAACTTGTAGCTCACTGGTAAAGTCTTGCACTGCTGTGACGTAGCTTTTGTGTTCGAATCCCATCAGACATATTATATTTTTTCAGATTTTTTTAAAAACTTTTTGGAAGCCCAAAAGTTTACACGTGCAATGCACATAGAAATGATAAGTATGAGAAAACAAACATGTGCAAAATAATATAAACACAGAGGAGTACACGTGGCGAGAATCCACCGGCTTCCCCACACTATTCGACCGACGAGATTGCAAAATGAGCCAGCGCCGACGGTCCCCCCGTGGGTAAAAGCTCCCGGGCTTTAACACATGACTCTTCACTTACCCCTATTACCCCTGCACTGTTTGATTACTCTGCAATCAAACAGAGACCCCTCAATTCCCCAATTTATCACATTTTAATGCATTTTAATTCACTCTTTTAATCCCAAAACCCTAATTACACACTATAAATACTATCCCATGCCCTAGCCCCTCCTTATTCTGAAAATTCTAGCCAAAACCCTCAAATTTTCTTAAGTACAAGTGGAGTAGAAGAAGAATTAGCCAACGACTAACTTCAGGCGAGGAATCGAGGCTTTTCTGGCGACCCCACGACGCCACGAATACAAACCTCTTCTCTTCTATCTTTTCATAGGATAAGTCACTTGTAAGTCCCTCCCAATATCTCTTTTTCCTCTTTGGAATCTCTTTTCAAAACAAACATCGGTAAGTGGAGTTAACACCGATCGTTTGATTCTAAACCCTAAAATTTCACTATTTCTTCCGTTTCTTCCATCCAAATTCGTACCCTATGTTTAAAATCATACAACCAATGTTTAGAACAACTTTCACTCAAAAATATCATGCTAAATAACTTTAGTTTAACTTTTTCGTTAAAATACCATGAACTTTACATATCACCTTTTAGATGTTGTTAATATTATACCTTTAGAAAACTTCACGAGGTAATGACCTACCCCTCACATACACACATGTTTCTATAGCACAATATCTCTTGAACATATTTTTGTTACCATATTACATTAAAATACCATCAACTATAAAAAAACGATTTTCTTTGAATTGTATTTCGAAACCCTTTACAAATAAGCCTCTACAACCCTCTTTAGGGGACCCGCTATTGGATGGTGTGGATTATCGTACATTTTTGGGCTAGTAGAGCGAGATGCAGACCTCCTCACGGAGTATTCGGCCTCGAAAGGTTTTTAATACGATTTTTAAGAAAAAAACTAGATTTTCTACTTAATAATCAAAATTAATTTTTAATTATATAAATGTTACAAAATTCACATATTTTCAAAATATAATAACTTTATATTTTTTCAAAGGAAATAATTACAAATTTCATCAAAATACCATCAAGATATCAATACAAGACAAGTTTACAGTAAAATACCATGAACTATTCAAGTTAAAATAATTATCACTAAAATACCTCAGTTCTTAAAATACACATTCATGGAAACCCTAAATAACATAAATAATTTCTCGAGATTATTTTGAACTATTTATTAAAAAATATTTTTTATAAAACCCCCTCGAGCTACATAAAACACTGTTAAGGACTTTAGTAAATATGGGTTTAAGCGGGATCAATTCTCTTGAGCCTCAAGGAGCCGGAGAAAGTGAGTGCTTGCCTATTTAAGGTAGAAAAACTTAACGGTGTTATCAATGGTAATTGTCTTAGAAAAAGAAAAAAATTCTGCCTGTTTCTGCCAAAATTTTGGCTCACAACCTGCTCCTTTATAAAAAAAATAAAATAATAATAAAATAAAAAATGAAGGGAAAAACTCCACATGCAAAGAATGTAACAAATGCCTCAAAGCCAAGAGTTAAAACATTGTGAAGCAATGTTTCAGATTCAGCGCCAGGTGCGCTGCGCCCTAGGTAGCGCACCCAATCAGAGCGAAACTCTGTTTTAAAATTCAAAATTTAAATTGAAGCAACACTTCAGATTCTGCGCGCTGCACGCTGTGCGCCTCGTGTCAAAAACAGACACGCCAGCGCCTGGAGCGCTGCGCCCTAGGCAGCGCGCCCCCAATCAGAGCAAAGCTCTGTTTTAAAATTTGAAATTTAAAGGTTGAAGCAACGCTTCGGATCCAGCGCTCTGCGCTGTGCGCCACGTGTCAAACACGGGCGCGCTAGCGCGGTTGCGCTGCGCTCTGCGCTGCGCGCCACGTGTCGAACGTAGGTGCGCTAGCGCAAGGTGCGCCAGCGCTGGGATTAAAAATTCCCCACCATCAGATCAAATGATCTATTAATAATAAATTATTAATTAATCAGAACTAAAATTCTGTTATGGAAAGATCTTTCCAATCTTATTAAAAATAAGAAGATTATCTTCTGTAAAACAGAAGCCTTAGGATCAAACATCCAACGGTGGGAAATATTCCCAAATCAATCAGAGAAAGATTTCTTAAAACTGATTTAACAAATCATTTGGCCCTATATAAAGGACCCTAGACTTTAAGTCTAACACACACACAGAGACATAGAGAGAATACAAGAAAGAGAAAAAAAAACCTCTGCAAAAGAAGAGCAAGCTCTTAGAAAAAAGAAGATTTTTCTTCAGCTTCAAGGTAGAAAGAACTATGTTCTTGAACAACAGAGATGAAACCATCTCGTAAAAAGAAGAACCATCTTCTAAAAAGATCAGAGATCTAAAAAAGACCAAGGTCTTTAATAAAAAGAAAAAGATCAAAAGATCTAATCATAAAATAATAAAAGAAGTATTTTTACTTCATTCATAGATCTTTGATCTATAAAGACAGAGCCCTTTTATAAAACAAGAACTTTTGTTCTTGAATCTTGAGGCAAAGCCTCTTTTAAGAGGAACATAAAATTTGTTCTTTGATCTTAAAATTGATCAGATGCGCTTTGCGCTATTGAAAAGTGCCTTGCACTCATGAATCGCGCTTTTTCGCTCCTTGGATCGGCGCTCAGCACCAAAACAAGCCACGTGTCAGCCATAGACACCACTTGCGCTTTGCTCTTTTAAAACAGAGCACTGCGCTCATGGGCCGGTGCTCAGCGCCAAGCGCGCCACGTGTCACTCACTGGCGCACCCACAAACTAGCACAGGGCGCTCATAAATTAAAAGCGCAATGCGCTAACAAACTAGCGCTTAGCGCTAAGCTCGACACGTGCCCTCCTCGTGTGCGCTATCTAACAGAAGCGCAATGCGCTCTTTCCTTGGCGCAAAGCGCCTGACGCGCCACGTGGCGCACTGTCAGAACATACTTTGTTCTGATAAATGCTATGCATTCAATACAAGACAAAAATGTCAGAGCCCAATGCTTAGCATTATTAAAAGGGCCAAGCCTAAATAAAGATTCAATAGCCAGAATAATAAAATGTTCAACTCATATCAACTGAGCCCAAATGCTCATAAACCTTTAAACAGACTTTAGTCCTAAATTGGACTATAGATCTCCCAACCAACATTGGATCAAGGGTACATCTCTGAACTCCTCTGATATTTGTCGTTGTAATCCTTCAACGTCTTCAGAGAGGTGACGGGTCCCGACATCCATCCATTCCACAGACTATGATGTCTTTAAACTGGACTGTGGGGTCCTTAAACCCACGGACTATGATGTCCTTAACCTCGACCGTGATATCTTAAAACTAATATTGGACTGTGGGGTCCTTAAACCCACGGACTATGATGTCCTTAACCTTGACTATGAGGTCTTTAAACTCACGGACTATGATGTCCTTAACCTCGACCGTGATGTCTTTAAACTAACATTGGACTGTGGTGTCCTTAAACCCACGGACTATGATATCCTTTACCTTGACTGTAAGATCTTTAAACTCACGGACTATGATGTCCTTAATCTTGACTGTGAGGTCTTTAAACTCACGGACTATGATGTCCTTAACCTCGACCGTGATGTCTTTAAACTAATATTAGACCACCATGTCCTTAAACTGGTAATCGACCGAAATGTCTGTAAACTAAACAATAGAGTCTAAATGCTCTTTTGTTGGATTTAAACGATCCTGTTAAGTTGATCTTAGTCTAAAATTAGACTAACGTATCCTTAAAAAACGTTTAAGTTGATCTTAGTCTCAAATGAGACTAACGTATCTTTAAACCCAACCCCCAAAACCCAAATCGAAGAAAATACAGATTTGGACTAATCCATACCCTACGGGCAACAACATAAATTAGTCTCCGTATACAATCCATGGGCAACCACAAAAACAAACACCCACGACACGAAGTGACCATCTGGAGAAGGAGAAAGTTGTTACCGCGATGCGGTAGCGTAATTAACTGCAGGGGCTTGCGCCTGCAGGGAAGAGCGTCCCCACAATCAAAAACCCCTCAAACGAGGGGGAATCTGACGAAGTCTGCAACATCGGCCGTATCCGTTTAAACCTTCGATACATGGTGCCATAAATCAACTTGGTATCTTCGGAGAGGTGGACGGATATCACCTATTAGCATCTGCCCCCAGATTCAGGCAAGACAGTCGCGTCTTCCCGGTTTCCGGCGGTAAACACTGCCATTCATGTGCAGCAGTTACCGATAACTCCCGAACCTAATTCAGGATCCAAATCAATTCTAAGTGTCTGACTCAAGTCTGAGTCTAAATCAAGCTTGAATTCAACTCAAACCAGAATACAATTCAAACATGAATCCAAACTCTAACATGTATATTTGAACATGAACCTGAATACCAGAACAATATTAATATGCAAATATGACTTGACTTGACCGAACCATGGCTATAACTTGACTTGATTACATGACTACTTGTTTACATCCTGAACCTTATTACAAGAAACAAATTGTATCCATGGTCTTCGCAGGTCTGATAATTATAATTTATACAACACATTTCAGGGTTAAAGGGGTAGATTAGTACGAAATGTATTAAAAGTGGCATGATGATGGACACTAAAAGACACTGTCACGCCCCACTTCCCAGTATACGGGCAGAGAACGTGACGAGGCCACTACGTATTTACTCAGAAGTAAACACGCTAAGCGTAAAATGTAATGTACACAAGAGACAAGATATAAATGAACAACAACTTTATTTATTAACATTATTTTTACAATACATCTGAAAAGATAAATACATGGAATGGAAAGCAATGCCTAAACAGTGGCATAACAGAAATGGAAAATACAGAATGTAAATGTGTACAAGGAATCTAAAGCTCTGGGTCGAAAGCTAGCTGGTACAAATCCTCGCTGGTAGGCTAGATCTCCTGAAGGTTCGAATCACCTGACGATATTCCAAAGAAAAGAAAGAATGCCGTCAGCGAAAAAATCGCTCGGTAAGTCTAAAAGAGGAGGGAGAAGTATAATAGACAAAGAGAGAGTATAACTATTATAATGTTGTTTGTTATGTTAACGTAATTGTTTGTAGTTTGGTACAGAAGAAACCTGTGTATACGAGAGGAGTCCCACTTTCCCCGAAGACTAAGGTATAAGGAGCACAAGGAACCGTTCAGCCATGGTACAACGACAATTGAATTCAGGTTAGGTGTATTATGGTTACAGTCTCGTGTCCCTTCTAACACCTTCCGTACCAGTCTACCCCTAATAAACCCTACGATGTCTTGATTGTATTGATGTATTGTTTGAATTTTATATTGTATATAGATGGATGACTTGCCGAAACCATGATATGAGTAATGAAACGTATATAATGGATGATCATGTAGATGGAATATATCCATAGTTCCGTTCAGTCAATATAGATTGATTAGATTGAATAGACGGATTCATAGATCCATGTTGTATTGAAGTTTGATACTTGAATCATATTCAAATCAGATTGATTATATTGAGACTCAGTCTGAGTCAGACAATTTGAAAAGAAATTGAATCCTGAATTATGTTTTGGTGCTATCGGTAACTGCTGCATATGAACGGCAGGATTAGTATCTTTTTCAAAGACAATTACCGTGTTGATAACACCGTTTGTTAAGTTGTCTACCTTAAATAGGCAAGCACCCATATTTCCGGCTCCCTAAGGCTCAAGAGACTGGTCTTGCTTAAACCTATATTTACTAGGGTCCTTATTGTAATTTAGTATAACTTGAGAGGGTTTTATGTAAAATAATTTTGTATAATTTTAAAAATACACCTCAAGTATTTTATTATCGTCTTTAGAGTTTTCATGGATGTATATTTGATCAATATGATATTTCTAATGAATAAAACCTAATTTCATAATATATGGTATTTATCTGTAATATTGGAATTGTATGGTATTTTATTGTAAATGGAATATTTTTCTTGAATTTTGGAAATGTGGACTATTATAAATATTAAAAATAGATGTTTTGATATTAATTACATATATATATATTTATTAAAAATATAAGTTTTAATAGAAATCATATTTTCTAAAGAAAATTGTATTCTAAATCTTTCGAGATCGTATGCTCCTTGCGGAGGTCTGCATCTCACTCTACTAAGGCCCGAGCATGTGCGATAATCCACACCATCCTAAACAGGTTCTCCGAAATGAGTTGTAGAGACGCATTTGTAAAGATTTGTTAAAAATACACATCTTGTAGAAAAATGTTTTTTTTATAAGTCGGAGGTGGTTATGTGTAAAGTCGTAGTTTTTCCAAATGTATGTTCCCAAATTCCATCATGCTATGTTACATATGAGTGTTGTGAGGAGGTAGGTCATTATCTCGTGAGTTTTCTAAGATAATACGGTTAAAAGTTATAAACATGTCTATATGAAACATAAAAGTATTTTAATGTAAAAATGGAATAAAACTTGCTATGATTATTATTTTGATGTCAAACTTGTTCTATTGTCTTTGTTAATATTTAATGGTCATGACATAAGAGTTTGGTATTATTGTGTATAATAAAAATAGAACATTTTAAGGAAAAACTGAATCGGAAGTCGGAATAACTCCGCTTCCGTCGGGTTTTAGTTTTGAATGTTTTTAGAATAGAGAAAAGAAGAAGAAGTAGGGACTTACAGGTTATTAGATTAGAAGAGAGAAGGAGGAAGAGGTAGGAGGTGCCGGTGCGTTGTTTCGTTGTCGGAATATGCTCAGATCGTCGTCGGAAGTTCGTCGGAGTTTTGCTCTTTGCTAACTCCACTTGCACACAAAAAGTCTTGGGAATTTTCTTGAGAATTTAGGCAGGAATTTTCTTGAGATTTTAGGCAGGGATTTATGAGTGAGGGGGGTGATTTGAGGGGTGGTATTTATAGGAAAAATCTAGGGTTTAGGGTGGTGAAAGGGTGTGATAAAAATTGTATTTAAATTTGCATTAAAAAGGATTAAAAGGGGGTATTTTAATTCTCTGGTTAATTGCAGAGAATTTAAACAGTGCAGGAGAGTGGGGTAGTCCAAAGGGTGAGGAGAGTTCAAGAAAAAGTGGGATCGGACTGAGTTGGTCCGGCGGCGCCAGCCGAGTCAACCGAGTCGCCTGCCCGAGTCGGGCGAGTCGGGGCTCGTCTTGCTGCCACGTGTCCCTGACGATTGGTCTAGTCTCGTGGTCACGTTTAATTATTTTGTAACTTATCCTATTACGTGTAGTGTACGTGTAGACTCTTGGGCTTCTAAAAGATTAAAAGAATTTAATTAAAAAAATGTGTGGTTGATAGGATTTGCACTCTAGTGCTTTGGTTCAGCAGTGCAATGTCTTACCAATGAGCTATAAGCTCCTTCTTGCTATTAAAAAGCAAATTAAATTTATAACTTGTGCTCAGGCTCATATTTCCCTTTCTATATTTTTTTAAAAAATTGTACAGAAAGTTTAGGGTTATTACATTCTACCCTCCTTTTAAAAATTTCGTCCTCGAAATTTGTAAAATGAAAGTGTAACGGATTCAAAGAAAGTTTGGTGATAGAACTATTGGTAGTGTATGAAAAATATGTGAGAGAATGAAAGAATGCGAGAGATTTGAAAAGAGTTGAGGAAATTACCAGGTTTACTTTGGTCTACGGTCTCTGCTTCTTCGGCCGCTAAAAGGAAAGCCTGATGCCATGGTACATTCCTCATAAGTGGAGGCACATTCTTCTGTCCTTGGAGCATATTTCTCTGACCTCGAGGCATGTTCCTCAGTGCCTGATGGAATTGACGAGTAGGATGTGCAGGTGGTGGAACAGGGAGTGCAAGGCGAGGTGCGGGAGCCTGGATAGCTGGCCACCGCGGGTAGTTAGTGGGTGTGTGATCTGGGTTGCGTCTATAAGGACAGTTTCTAATTCCGTGATTGGATGCGCCACAAACTAAGCACATGACTTTTGCGCGCTTACAGTCCTTCCACAAGTGTCCTTCCCTCTTGAAATAGAAGCGAAAGTCGGGACTCGACTGGTTATCTGTTACTTCCGGTCTCCTCGGCTCAACAGTTAGTCTTGAAGAGGCTCCTCCTGCCATCTGTCACGACCCGAAAGTACGGAACGCGACTGGCACTTAGATTACGAGACGTCTAAAGGCGTACCGTAACCTAAGTCAGCCAAAGCCCAGAAGAATCTAAACCAAAATCAAAAGAGAGTGAAGGAAAACCTTTAATGAAAACGATTTTCAAATCAATGAAGTTGCAAAGAATCCCTTTTTAAAAACATCATAAATTTCTGAAAATTTCGGCAGAGTCTCCCCTGTATTTTCTATCCCTCAAAATGGGTACAACAAGATAATAAACCTGTAATCATAAAAATGGCATCCCCAAGCGGGAGCTAGCTCTTCGCCCAAGGCGGATCACAACCACATGCAATATAATAACAATATCAAGAAAAAAGCATAAAAGAAACGCAAAATATCAGAAAACACAACGCCGGCTCAAGTGAGCTCGACCCAAAAGAAACCACAAATATACAAATCTCTCAGTCTCATCACTAGGTCACATATACAATATAAAGTGGTAGATGGAGTATACTAGATACAATGATAAAGCAAAAAGAAATAAAGTGTGCTCGCAACCCACCTACGGGCGATGTCGCGAGTCTGAGCAAAAGGAGCTGATGATAAGATAGTCGCTGCTACAAGACTGATGAGTCCGACCTGCAAGACACTGTGGCACAACGGGGGTGAGTTGCCAGCTCGTGAGTAGAATATAACATCTAGTAAGGCAATCGTAAGAATGCACGCAATGCGGCACAACATGTATGTCCAAATGTGATATAATATCTCTAGTATGCATGCACAGGTATGCAATGTCATTACTAAATCTTTAAGTGTTTTAAATACTAAGGGTATTGAATTCTTAACTTTAGAAAATGAATATCTGTATAATAGCTAAGTACCATCAAGAAATCATCTGAAAACCCGTGTCAAGTATCGACACCAAATATGAAATCATATATGTCTCAATATCTCACTGTATCAATGTCTCAAATATCGGGCTCCGTCAGTCCGGATCGGCCCATGTCATCAAATCTCACGACAACGGTCGGTATCCTCCGGATATCCGCCGCGCCAGACATCACCGGTAGGTAGTCTTCCCCTGCCAGGCTCATCGTCTACAACTCGATCTTCTTGCCCCGGGGTACCATACCGGGCCCACCATGTACCCGAGACATTTCATCCACTCCTCGAATCGGGTCTCGAAATCCAACAGAAAACATGAAAACTCATGGTGGACGACACATACATCACGAGAAAACCGCAACTTTGTTTTAAAAATTGATAAATATAAGCTTTTGTTAAATTCTTGCGGTTTTCCCCAAAAATCCAGAAATCGCAGCAATACTGAAATCCTCAAGAAAATCATAATGTTCGCATGTTATATATGATAAATGTCTATGATATCAATGTATATGATGTGAATTTTGGATAGAAATCTATGTAAATATGATGATAATGCGAGGTATATGCATGCTCTGCAATTTCATATATCATGTGTGAATGCACGTGGCGATACTAAGTTAAACAGGTTCTATAGTGCACGTGGCATGGCAATTACCAAAGGCGTGTGTGTCACATGAATAGTGCGCGTGCAACAGATGCCAATGGTAATGGTGTTCGTGTCCTACGAAGTGATATCGCATAAGTATAGATGAATGTCCATGCAATCTACTATACGGTTAGCTATAAGGGTATGCAATGTACATAAATGGATAAGCTAGCTAAGAATATAAATCTTGCATAAAGTAGGGTAATCCTAACTAGGGGGCGCATCGCGCCATCCAGACGATTCCCCCATAGATGAATACATCTACTCACCTGAAATCCCCGCTAATCCGATCCGACCACCGCCTTGCCTTTACGCGCCGTGTCCGATGTTTCCCCGACCGATCCTATATTTGCACAACACCAAGCATAAGATTACATAACCTAAAACGATGCAAGTCACATTATACAAATATCGACGCTCTCGAATTAAACATAACATGCACTCGGTGCGCGGGAAAACGCACGAAAATCGCTAATCGTTAACTAGAATCGTCATTTCGGGGAAATCGACAAAACTAAAACCCGACTAGACAAAACCCCGCGTTCGCGCACTCTAATAGTCCTATACGAAGCTAATTATATCGCTAACATAACGCAATTTGATCGCATTCTAATTTTTGTAAAAATCTAGTAAGCAAATTTCAAACCGATTCGATGCAAACGTCGCAATTTATCGATTTAGCGAGCGTAACCTTACGCAATTAACCACTCTAACCAAATAGGTAACCAAAGCCCTAACTTAACTCTAACAACCATTCTTCAAACCCTAGTTCAACATCAAATCCCATTCTTGATTTTCATGAATAAGAATTTACAACTAAATTAATACTTCAAAATTAAATTTTAGCACATATAAACTACAAGTTAACAAACTAGTTTAGGATTTCACCTCACAAGTGGAACCCTAGGATGATCAAGCCACCAAAGAAGCCTCCTTTCTACAAGTTTTGCACTAAATTTGGTTGAGGAGAGAGTGGATTAGGGTTTTGTTTTGAATTGGAGAAGAAAATAGTGTATTTTGTTGATTTTTGGCATGATTTTAGAAGCAAGAAAAATGAAGAAAAATTTGGGCTGAAGGAGGGAGGGGCTCGGCCTGAGCTAGAGAGGAGAGAAAATGAGAGGATGTGTAGAAAATTCCATGAAGAAAATATCATCTAAGGTCAATTTAGGCTTTCACATCAAAACTTTTTCAAAAAAACCCCATTTTACTTCATTTTTTCATAAATTTCACACCATAAAACCAAAATCTTGCAAGTCATGATACAATTTTATTAACACCATATTTTAGCTTATAAAGATTCCTAATTATGAAATTTACCTAATTAAATTTGTATTTATCACTAATTTAATGTATTTAAAAAGGCTTAAAATAATAAAAAAATAATTAATTAGGAATTTTTTTTTATTTAACTAGAAAATTATAAGTGACATTTTAGTGATAAAATTATAGTAATATCTTATCTAAATTTTGTATAATTAGATCTACAATGAAAAATACCTATTTTGACTTTTTACGGAAAAAGCCGAAAAATTAGCCGATTACCGAAAAACTGCCTAAACGATTTTCGAAGGGTTACAATCTTCCCCCCTTAAAGAAATTCGGTCCCCGAATTTAGAATTTAACTACGCGTACCTTCAAAAAGATGGGGATATCTCTTCCTCATCTAGACCTCGGTCTCCCAGGTGACCTCCTCGCTGTTCGGGCCACGCCAAAGGACCTTGACGGACGGTATGACCTTCGACCTCAATTTCTTCACCTGCCGATCCAAGATGACCACCGGCTGCTCGGTGAAAGAAAGATCACGCTCTAGATGGATCGTCTGGTGCTGAATCGCCTGGGAAGGATCATGAAGGTACTTGCGGAGCATCGAGACATGGAATACGGGGTGAACATCGGGGAAGCTGGGCGGAAGAGCTAACCGATAAGCGACTGGACCAACACGCTCTAGGATCTCGAAAGGACCAACATATCTAGGACTCAGTTTCCCTTTCCGCCCAAATCTCATCACACCTTTCATTGGAGAGACCTTCAGGAAAACATGATCGCCAACAGCGAACTCGAGTCGGCGACGACGCTTGTCAGCATATGATTTCTGCCTGCTCTGTGCCGCTCTCATCCTGTCCCGAATCAGCTGTATCTTCTCGGTCGTCTCCTGTACGATCTGTGGCCCCAAAATACTGCTCTCCCTAAGCTCTGTCCAACATACAGGCGATCGACATCTCCTCCCATATAAAGCCTCGAAAGGTGCCATCTGAATTGTCGCCTGGAAGCTATTATTGTAGGAAAACTCGATCAAAGGCAAATGACGATCCCAGCTACCACCGAAATCTAAAACACAAGCTCTGAGCATGTCCTCAAGAGTCTGAATCGTACGCTCCGACTGACCGTCAGTCTGCGGATGGAAGGCTGTGCTAAAACTCAATCGGGTGCCCAAAGCTTCCTGGAGTTTCTGCCATAATCGGCTGGTAAACTGGGTGCCACGGTCGGACACGATGCAAGTCAGAACGCCATGCAGTCGCACTATCTCATCAATATAAACCTGGGCGTACTGAGAAAATCCAAAAGTGGTCTTCACTGGCAGAAAGTGAGCCGCTTTCGTCAGTCGATCCACAATCACCCAAATAGAGTCGTACCCTCGACTGGTCCTGGGTAGACCCACAATGAAATCCATGGAGACCTGTTCCCACTTCCACTCAGGGATGGGCAAAGGCTGTAACTCGCCGGCTGGCCTCTGGTGCTCGGCCTTGACTTGCTGACAAGTCAGGCATCTCGACACAAAGTCTGTAATATCCTTTTTCATCCCGTCCCACCAGTAAACCTCTCTCAAATCACGGTACATCTTGGTGGAACCTGGATGCACACTGTACACTGATCTATGTGCCTCCTCGAGAATATCACGCCTCAGTCCCTCAGAATCTGGCACGCACAGTCGAGTCCCAAATCGAAGTATCCCCTGATCGTCAATCACGAACTCGGAAACTCTGCCCTGCCGAATCTGCTCAATAATCTCTAATATACGGGCATCGCCGGACTGTGCCTCGCGGATACGGTCAAGTAACTGTGGGCGTGCTCTGAAATGGGCCAGTTGTCCCCCTGTAGGAGTAAACTCGAACTGCACTCTGCTGTCACATAAAACCTGCCAATCCGCCGTCGACTGCATCTGTACTGCGCTCAAATAAGATAAGCTACCTCCGGGCCTCCTACTCAAAGCATCTGCCACCACATTCGCCTTGCCCGGATGGTATAAAATCTCGCAGTCATAATCCTTCACCAACTCCATCCATCGGCGCTGTCTCAGGTTCAGATCTCGCTGCTGGAAAATATACTTCAAACTCTTGTGGTCAGTGAATATCTGACACGACTCACCGTATAGGTAATGTCTCCAGATCTTAAGTGCAAATACCACTGCAGCCATCTCTAAATCATGGGTGGGGTAGTTCTGTTCGTGTTTCCTCAGCAGCCGAGAAGCATACGCGATAACTCTGTCGTGCTGCATCAATACACATCCCAGCCCCACTCGAGAAGCATCACAATATACCACGAACCCGCCTGATCCTGAAGGCAATGCTAACACTGGTGCAGTAGTCAGACGAGTCTTCAACTGCTGGAAACTATCCTCACATGCCTGGGTCCAATCAAAAGGAACCCCCTTCCGGGTCAACCCGGTCAAAGGTGCAGCAATGCGAGAGAAATCCTGGACAAAACGTCTATAATAGCCGGCCAGACCTAGAAAACTGCGAACCTCTGTGACTGATACCGGTCTAGGCCAACGCTGAACTGCCTCGATCTTCTTCGGGTCCACACAAATACCATCTCTCGTCACCACATGACCCAAGAAGTCGACACTGTCTAGCCAGAATGCGCACTTGGAGAATTTGGCGAACAGCTGATGCTCCCTCAAAGTCTGCAATGTGATACGTAAGTGCTGCTCATGCTCCTCCCGGCTCCGAGAATAAACCAAGATGTCGTCAATGAACACAATAATGAACTGATCAAGATACAGCCTGAATACACGGTTCATCAAATCCATAAATGTTGCCGGGGCATTGGTGAGCCCGAACGACATCACCAAGAACTCATAATGACCATATCGAGTACGGAAAGCGATCTTCGGAATATCCTCCTTCCGAACTCACAACTGGTGATAACCTGACCGTAAATCAACCTTCGAGAAGAACCCTGCACCCTGGAGCTGATCAAATAAGTCATCAATACGGGGTAGGGGAAACCTGTTCCTCACAATAACCCGGTTCAACTGACGATAATCAATGCATAAACGCATACTTCCGTCCTTCTTCTTAACAAACAAGACGGGAGCACCCCAAGGTGACACACTCGGTCGGATAAGCCCTTTGTCCAGCAAGTCCTGTAACTGATCCTTTAGCTCTCTCAGCTCTGCCGGGGCCATCCGATAAGGCGGTATAGAGATAGGCCCCATGCCGGGGATCAAGTCAATACAGAACTCAATCTCGCGCTCTGGTGGCAGACCAGGCAGCTCGTCAGGAAATACATCAAGAAACTCTCTCACAACAGGGACCTGGTCCAACGGAACCTCTGTGGAGCTAGTATCACAAATATAGGCTAAGAATCCCTGACACCCTTTCCTTAAGAGCTGACCAGCGCGAAGAGAAGAAATCAAGCTGGGAAGGGTAGCACTACGATCTCCCTGAATAACAAGAACCGGCTCACCCGAAAAATTGAATCTGACTGCCTTTTCACGGCAGTCCACGGATGCATAACAGGTGGCTAGCCAGTCCATACCAAGAAGAACGTCAAAGTCTAGCATATCGAGGAGAATCAAATCAACTGAAGAATCTCTCTCCCCGATACGAACGAAACATGATCGGTACACAAAACGGGCAATAAAAGACTCGCCTACCGGGGTAATAACGACAAGCGGCTGATCTAACGGAGAAGACTCTCGGCCCAACCTCGGTGAAAAGTACGTGGATACATAGGAATGTGTGGAGCCTGGATCAAATAATACCCGTGCATCAAAAGAACATACTGGCAGAGTACCTGTCACGACGGCATTGGATGCCTGTGCATCCTGAGGGGTCAACGCGAACACTCGGGCCTGTCCACCACTAATAGCTGGCTGTCCTCTGCCTCTACCTCGGCCTCTGCCTCTGCCTCTGTCGCCTCGTCCTCTCTGAACCGGACCGCCACGCCCACGGCCTCTAGAAGCATCTGGCTGGCGTGAAGCATCATCAGGAGTAGGAAGTAAAGCTCTCTGAGAAGGCGGTGAGGGTGGTAAAGTCACATGCGGGACTGTCGCCGCGCCCTGGCGTCCCATGGTACAGTCTCTAACACGGTGGTACTGACTCCCACACCGAAAACATCCTGGAGACGACTGCTGGGTCTGTGGATATGAACCAAATAACTGACCTCGTCTCAATCCTCTACCTCCACCATCTCCCGGAAATAATCTATCATGATGTCTGCCCATCTGCCGCTGAGCTGGCGTATCAGTACGGATCCTCTTCGGCCCAGAAATGACCGGAGTCTCAGAAATACGCTCCTCCAAAAGTAAGGCTGCATCCATCGCGGCTGCGTATGTATCAAAGTGCTGGGTGCCGATGGCAAGGAATAGCTGTGTATCAAGCCCTCGTACAAACCTCTTTATTCTTTTCTCTTCTGTGTCTACTAGGTACGGAGCATATCGAGACAACTGGGTAAACTGTATATCATACTCCGATACTGTCATCCCAGGAGTCTTGCGCAAAGACTCAAAACTACGGGCTTGAGCATCTCGGACACTCTCCGGAAGAAAACCGGCAAGAAATGCAGCTGTAAACTCATCCCAGGTCATAGAAGGTAGACCTGCAGCTCGGCCTCTCTCTACTGAATCGTACCATGTCTGGGCAAGACCCTCCAGACGAAAACTCGCAAACTCCACCAATCTATCCTCAGAACACCTCAACGAACGGCAAATCCGAGCCATCCTATCAAGAAATGCCTGTGGGTCCTCTGTCGCATCTGTACCGGTAAAAGCTGAGGGTCTCAATCTCATGAACTCCTGTAGTAAAACAGGGATAGTCTCCGTAGTAGCAGCAGGAGTGACCATCTGTGCAGCAGGTACGATCGTGGTCTGTGCGGTGGAAGGAACGTCCTCGGATCTCTGTGCCCGGCTGGACTCAACTAAAGATCCCATCATCTGTCGCAACTCTTGCATGCCGGCCTCTAATCTGGCAATACGGTCAGGATAAGGCGGATCAGTATGACCCTGAGGGACAGGCGTATCATCCCGCTCGATCCTCGCCTCAGACGGGACCGCCCGAATCTCATCCCTAGCGGCAGCCCGCTGAGCTCTCGTAGTCTTTGGCAGCATCGAAGCTGGAATAAGAAACAGGACTGATAAGAACATTGCAATTGAATCAAGGAATCAAGAAAGGAAATACAAGCAATTATGTCCTAAGGTCACTTAGGCGGAGTACCGTATCGTAAGTATGCCGCGGATCATACCCACGCTACGCCACTCTGCTTAAGTCACCTACTCCATCTACCAAGGTCGTCCTACACTCAGAAAGGTAAAATCTACGCTCTGATACCAACTTTGTCACGACCCGAAAGTACGGAACGCGACTGGCACTTAGATTACGAGACGTCTAAAGGCGTACCGTAACCTAAGTCAGCCAAAGCCCAGAAGAATCTAAACCAAAATCAAAAGAGAGTGAAGGAAAACCTTTAATGAAAACGATTTTCAAATCAATTAAGTTGCAAAGAATCCCTTTTTAAAAACATCATAAATTTCTGAAAATTTCGGCAGAGTCTCCCCTGTATTTTCTATCCCCCAAAATGGGTACAACAAGATAATAAACCTGTAATCATAAAAATGGCATCCCCAAGCGGGAGCTAGCTCTTCGCCCAAGGCGGATCACAACCACATGCAATATAATAACAATATCAAGAAAAGAGCATAAAAGAAACGCAAAATATCAGAAAACACAACGCCGGCTCAAGTGAGCTCGACCCAAAAGAAACCACAAATATACAAATCTCTCAGTCTCATCACTAGGTCACATATACAATATAAAGTGGTAGATGGAGTATACTAGATACAATGATAAAGCAAAAAGAAATAAAGTGTGCTCGCAACCCACCTACGGGCGATGTCGCGAGTCTGAGCAAAAGGAGCTGATGATAAGATAGTCGCTGCTACAAGACTGATGAGTCCGACCTGCAAGACACTGTGGCACAACGGGGGTGAGTTGCCAGCTCATGAGTAGAATATAACATCTAGTAAGGCAATCGTAAGAATGCACGCAATGCGGCACAACATGTATGTCCAAATGTGATATAATATCTCTAGTATGCATGCACAGGTATGCAATGTCATTACTAAATCTTTAAGTGTTTTAAATACTAAGGGTATTGAATTCTTAACTTTAGAAAATGAATATCTGTATAATAGCTAAGTACCATCAAGAAATCATCTGAAAACCCGTGTCAAGTATCGACACCAAATATGAAATCATATATGTCTCAATATCTCACTGTATCAATGTCTCAAATATCGGGCTCCGTCAGTCCGGATCGGCCCATGTCATCAAATCTCACGACAACGGTCGGTATCCTCCGGATATCCGCCGCGCCAGACATCACCGGTAGGTAGTCTTCCCCTGCCAGGCTCATCGTCTACAACTCGATCTTCTTGCCCCGGGGTACCATACCGGGCCCACCATGTATCCGAGACGGTTCATCCACTCCTCGAATCGAGTCTCGAAATCCAACAGAAAACATGAAAACTCATGGTGGACGACACATACATCACGAGAAAACCGCAACTTTGTTTTAAAAATTGATAAATATAAGCTTTTGTTAAATTCTTGCGGTTTTCCCCAAAAATCCAGAAATCGCAGCAATACTGAAATCCTCAAGAAAATCATAATGTTCGCATGTTATATATGATAAATGTCTATGATATCAATGTATATGATGTGAATTTTGGATAGAAATCTATGTAAATATGATGATAATGCGAGGTATATGCATGCTCTGCAATTTCATATATCATGTGTGAATGCACGTGGCGATACTAAGTTAAACAGGTTCTATAGTGCACGTGGCATGGCAATTACCAAAGGCGTGTGTGTCACATGAATAGTGCGCGTGCAACAGATGCCAATGGTAATGGTGTTCGTGTCCTACGAAGTGATATCGCATAAGTATAGATGAATGTCCATGCAATCTACTATACGGTTAGCTATAAGGGTATGCAATGTACATAAATGGATAAGCTAGCTAACAATATAAATCTTGCATAAAGTAGGGTAATCCTAACTAGGGGGCGCATCGCGCCATCCAGACGATTCCCCCATAGATGAATACATCTACTCACCTGAAATCCCCGCTAATCCGATCCGACCACCGCCTTGCCTTTACGCGCCGTGTCCGATGTTTCCCCGACCGATCCTATATTTGCACAACACCAAGCATAAGATTACATAACCTAAAACGATGCAAGTCACATTATACAAATATCGACGCTCTCGAATTAAACATAACATGCACTCGGTGCGCGGGAAAACGCACGAAAATCGCTAATCGTTAACTAGAATCGTCATTTCGGGGAAATCGACAAAACTAAAACCCGACTAGACAAAACCCCGCGTTCGCGCACTCTAATAGTCCTATACGAAGCTAATTATATCGCTAACATAACGCAATTTGATCGCATTCTAATTTTTGTAAAAATCTAGTAAGCAAATTTCAAACCGATTCGATGCAAACGTCGCAATTTATCGATTTAGCGAGCGTAACCTTACGCAATTAACCACTCTAACCAAATAGGTAACCAAAGCCCTAACTTAACTCTAACAACCATTCTTCAAACCCTAGTTCAACATCAAATCCCATTCTTGATTTTCATGAATAAGAATTTACAACTAAATTAATACTTCAAAATTAAATTTTAGCACATATAAACTACAAGTTAACAAACTAGTTTAGGATTTCACCTCACAAGTGGAACCCTAGGATGATCAAGCCACCAAAGAAGCCTCCTTTCTACAAGTTTTGCACTAAATTTGGTTGAGGAGAGAGTGGATTAGGGTTTTGTTTTGAATTGGAGAAGAAAATAGTGTATTTTGTTGATTTTTGGCATGATTTTAGAAGCAAGAAAAATGAAGAAAAATTTGGGCTGAAGGAGGGAGGGGCTCAGCCTGAGCTAGAGAGGAGAGAAAATGAGAGGATGTGTAGAAAATTCCATGAAGAAAATATCATCTAAGGTCAATTTAGGCTTTCACATCAAAACTTTTTCAAAAAAACCCTATTTTACTTCATTTTTTCATAAATTTCACACCATAAAACCAAAATCTTGCAAGTCATGATACAATTTTATTAACACCATATTTTAGCTTATAAAGATTCCTAATTATGAAATTTAGCTAATTAAATTTGTATTTATCACTAATTTAATGTATTTAAAAAGGCTTAAAATAATAAAAAAAAATTAATTAGGAATTTTTTTTTATTTAACTAGAAAATTATAAGTGACATTTTAGTGACAAAATTATAGTAATATCTTATCTAAATTTTGTATAATTAGATCTACAATGAAAAATACCTATTTTGACTTTTTACGGAAAAAGCCGAAATATTAGCCGATTACCGAAAAACTGCCTAAACGATTTTCGAAGGGTTACACCATCTGAATAGCAGGACACTTCACTCCTGGCAAATTGAGGTCTGCTCTTCCTCTTTACCACTGCCTCAAATCATCGGGCAGCCTTCAAAGCCAAATCATGGGTTGGGAAATCCCCTGCAGCTAATGCTGCTTGGTTTTCCTGGTCCAACCCTTGCTAAAATCTTCTAGCTCTGATCTCAGCAGTCGGTATGAGATGGGCCGTAAACCTGCTGAGCATGGTAAACTCAGCATCATACTCATCTACTGATTTTGTCCACATTGAACCTTATTGCAGATGTATGAACTGCTGTTCCATATCAAAGCAGGCAGTCTCAGGGAAATACTTTGCGTCGAACATGTCGCGGAAAGTCTTCCATTCAATAGGCTGATGAAGACAACTTTCTTCCGCCTTCCACCAAACCCGTGCATTGTCAGTGAGCTGCAGCTTTGCAACTCGAACCCAAGCTATTTCTGACACTTGTGGCGCTGCCAGATCATCTTCGATGCTTTGAGCTCATTCCTCCGCTTTCAAAAGGCTCTCTTTTCTTGAGAATTGCTTGTGGTACAAGGCCCTGAATTGCTTCACTCCGGGTGCTTCCGCTTCTGGACGGTTCAAGAGAATAGCAGTCTGCTGCTGTTGTCCTTCCAGGAGGCTGCAGATTGCCTCAAGCAGAACCGTCTGCTCGTTGATCGGAGCAGCAACAACAAGTGTGAGTGGTAGTGGTGGGGGAGTGTTGCTGACATTCATGCTGGTGTTGTTTGGGGAATCCATAACCTTGAAAGAAATTTTGGGTTAGGACAGATTCAAAGTATATGAAATGATGAGATTCAAGAAGTATGAATTGTAAAGAATGTTTTCAGTTGTTGGTTCTTGTGTTATATTGCTCAGGTTGTCCATACAGAACTGAACTGCATGGTAGGGTTCCATACAGCTCTGACCTGCATGGGCCACCAACAAAACCTGTCACGCCCTGCTTCCCAGTATACGGGCAGAGAACGTGATGAGGCCGCTATGTATTTACTCAGAATTAAACACGCTAAGCGTATCTAAGCAATATAAAATGTAATGTACACAAGAGACAAGATATAAATGAACATCAACTTTATTTATTAACATTCTTTTTACAATACATCTGCAAAGATAAATACATGGAATGGAAAGCAATGCCTAAATAGTGGCATAACAGAAATGAAAAATACAGAATTTAAATGTGTACAAGGAATCTAAAGCTCTGGGTCAAAAGCTAGCTGGTCCAAATCCTCGCAGGTGGGCTAGATCTCCTGAAAGTCCGAATCACCTGACGACATTCCAAAGAAAAGAAAGAGAATGTCGCCAGCGAACAAATCGCTCGGTAATTCCCAAAGAGGAGGAAGAAGTAGAATAGACAAAGAGAGAGTATAACTATTATAATGTTGTTTGTTATGTTAACGTAGTTATTTGTAGTTTGGTACAGAAGAAGCCAGTGTATACGAGAGGAATCTCACTTTCTCCGGAGACTAAGGTATAAGGAGCACAAGGAACCGTTTAGCCACGGTACAACAGCAATGAATTCAGGTTAGGTGTATTATGCTTACAGTCTCGTGCCACTTCTAACACCTTCCATACCAGTCTACCCCTTATAAACCCCACGATGTCTTGATTGTATTGATGTATTGTTTGAGTTGTATATTGTATATAGATAGATGACTTGCCGAAACCATGATATCAGTAATGGAATGGATATAATGGATGATCATATAGATGTAATATATCCATGGTTCGGTTCAGTCAATATAGATTGATTAGATTGAATAGACGGATTCATAGATCCATATTGTATTGAAGTTTGATACTCGAATCATATTCAAATCAGATTGATTATATTGAGACTCGGTCTGAATTAGACAATTTGAAAAGAAATTGAATCCTGAATTATGTCTTAGTGCTATCGGTAACAGCTGCACATGGACGGCAGGATTTGGGTCTTTTTCAAAGACAATTACCGTGTTGATATCACCGTTTGTTAAGTTGTCTATCTTAAATAGGCAAGCACCCATATCTTCGGCTCCCTGAAGCTCAAAAGACCGGTCCCACTTAAACCTATGTTTATTAGGGTCCTTATTGTAATTTAGTATAACTTGAGGGGGTTTTATATAAAATAATTTTGTATAATTTTAAAAATACACCTCAAGTATTTTATTATCGTCTTTAGAGTTTTCATGGATGTATATTTGATCAATATGATATTTCTAGTGAATAAAACCTAATTTTATAATATACGGTATTTATTTGTAATATTTGAATTGTATGGTATTTTCTTCTAAATGGAATGTTTTTCTTGAATTTTGGAATTGTGGAATATTATAAATATTAAAAATAGATGTTTTGATATTAATTACATATATATATATTTATTAAAAGTATAAGTTTTAATAGAAATCATATTTTCTAAAGAAAATTGTATTTTAAATTTTTCAAGATCGTATGTTCTTTGCGGAGGTCTGCATTTCACTCTACTAAGGGCCGAGGATGTGCGATAATCTGCACCATCTCGAACGGGTTCCCCAAAATGGGTTGTAGAGGCGCATTTGCAAAGATTTGTTAAAATACACATCTTGTAGAAAAATGTTTTTTTATAAGTCGGAAGTAGTTATGTGTAAAGTCGTATTTTTTCCAAATCTATGTTCCTAAATTCCATCGTGCTATGTTACATATGAGTGTTGTGAGGAGATAGGTCATTACCTCATGAGTTTTCTAAGATAATACGGTTAAAAGGTATAAACATGTCTATATGAAACATAAAGGTATTTTAATGTAAAAATGGAATAAAACTTGCTACGATTATTATTTTGATATCAAACTTGTTCTATTGCCTTTGTTAATGTTTAATTGTCATGACATAAGAGTTTGGTTTTATTGTGTTTAAGAAAAATAGAACTTTTTAAGGAAAAACCGAATCAGAAGTCGGATTAACTGCGCTTCCGTCGGGTTTTAGTTTTGAATGTTTTTAGAATAGAGACAAGAAGAAGAAGTAGGGACTTATAGTTATTAGACTAGAAGAGAGAAGGAGGAAGAGGTAGGAGGTGCCGGTGCGCCGTTTCGTCGTCGGAATCTCCTCGGATCGTCGTCGGAAGTTCGTCGGAGCTTCGCCCTTTGCTAACTCCACTTGCACACAAAAAGTCTTGGGAATTTTCTTGAGAGTTTGGGCAGGGATTTGTAAGTGAGGGAGGTGATTTGAGGGGTGGTATTTATAGGAAAAATCTAGGGTTTATGGTAGTGAAAGGGTGTGATTAAAATTGTGTTTAAATTTGCATTAAAAAGGATTAAAAGGGGGTATTTTAATTCTTTGGTTAATTGCAGAGAATTTAAACAGTGCAGGGGGAGTGGAGTAGTCCAAAGGGTGCAGTGGGTTCAAGAAAAAATGGGATCGGACCGAGTTGGACTAGCGGCGCCGGCCGAGTCAATCGAGTCGCCGGCCCAAGTCGGGCGAGTCGGGGCTCGTCTTGCTGCGACGTGTCCCTGACGATTGGTCTAGCCTCGTGGTCACGTTTGTTTATTCTGTAACTTATGCTATTATGTGTAGTGCATGTGTAGACTCTTGGGCTTCTAAAAGATTAAAAGAATTTAATTAAAAAAATATGTGGTTGATAGGATTTGAACTCTGGTGCTTTGGTTTAGCAGTGCAAGATCTTACTAATTAGCTACAAGCTCATTCTTGCTGTTAAAAAGCAAATCAAATTTATGACTTGTGCTCAGGCTCGAGTACCCCTTTCTCTATTTTTGAAAAAAATTGTACAAAAAGTTTAGGGTTGTTACAGACACCTACATGAACTCTCGTGCCGTTGTCCCATGGGTTTTGATGGGGCTTTATACTTACATGTTACCATAGTCCACGGGATAGTTGGACTCCTCTCGTATACACTGATACCTTCTGTACCAAACTACAAACAACTAAATTAAAATAATAAACTGATACCTGTAAAACTTAACAGTTTCCTTCCACATTACTTGTTATATTCTTTCCATTCTTTTAGGACTTACCGAGCGCTAGTTCGCTGACAAAATTCCGGTCTATTACTTTCTTGGAATGTTCGTCAGGAGGACAGGACCCTCAGGAGATCGAGCCCAGTCAGGAGTATCTGGATCAGATTGAGGCACAACCAGAATACTAGCTTTACTTGTACTTACTTTCTAGTTTGTATGCCATTATTTAGGCATTGCTTTTATCATTGTACAATTCCTTTTCAAATCAGTTGTATTGTAAAGATGAATGTTAATAAAAGTTGATGTTTACATTATATCTCTTGTCATTTCTTGTGTTTTTCATATATTGATTATTTATGCTTAATGTATTTATTTCTGAGTAAATATGTCGCATGCCCGTCACGTCTCTTTCCTCGTACGCTGGGAAGCGGGGCGTGACAAGTTTTGTTGGCGGCCCATGCGGGTCAATTATTCATGGAATTCTAAGCAATATATCACAAGATTATTAAGAATTAGTAACTATACATTCTTTACATTTCCAATTCCTTAAATCTATCCTAACCTTTCTTTTTCTAACAAGGTCATGGATTCTCCGAACAACACGAGTACCAACGGCAATGGAAACACTCCACCTCCCACCCTACCACCATCACCTACCGTTGCAGCTCCTATCAACAAGCAAACGGTATTGCTTGAGGCGATCAAGAGCCTCTTGGAGGGTTAGCAGCAACAGACTGCTATCTACATGCATCGCTCAAAGGTTGAGACACCCGGAGTCAAGCAATTTCGCGCACTGCACCCGAAACATTTCTCTGGGAAAGAGAGCCTACTAGAGGCAGAGGAATGGGCTTAGTCTATCGAGGATGACCTGGCAATAGCACAAGTGCCAGAGATTACTTGGGTGAGAGTTGCAAAGCTGCGAATAACAGATAACGCCAGAGTCTGGTGGAAGGCTGAAGAAATACAAATCGCCCAACCGATTGAATGGAGGACATTTCGCGATATGTTCGACGTGAAATATTTTCCTGAGACTGCCCGTTTCGACATGGAACATCAGTTTATCCACTTACAGTAAGGTTCAATATGGAAAAAATCTGTAGATGAATACGATACTGAGTTTACCTTGCTTATCAGGTAAGATATGTCTCAATATTCAATTTTTTAATATCACATACTACACTGCTAACACAAGATCGTAACAGGTTCGCGGCACACTTGATCCCGACTGCTGAGATCCGGGCATGATGATTTCAGCAAGGGTTGGACCCGGAAATCCAAACTGCACTAGCTACAGGGGATTTCCCAACCCATGATCTTACTCTGAAGGCTGCCCGACGCTATGATGCAGTGGTAAAGAAGAAGGGCAGATCTCAGACTGCCGGTGTGAAACGCCCTTCCACTCAGATGGCAGGAGGAGCCTCTTTCTGGCCACCTTTTGCACCCAGGAGACTGGGAGTAACTTTTAACCGGCCCAGTCCAGACTTTTGCTTCTACTGCAAGAGGAATGGACACCTGGAAAAGAATTGCAGGCGTGCGAATGGCCTGTGCTTAGTTTGTGGCGTGTCCACTCACGCCATTGGAGCTTGCCCACATTGTCTCAACCCAGCTCCTGCACCCCGACCAGCAATCACTTTTCCGCATCGGCCAGCTATTCTGGCTCCTGCACCTCGTCTTGCTCTTCTTGCTCCACCTCTATATGGACCTCCTGCACAGCCTTGTCAATTTCATCAGGCCCAGAGGAATATGCCTTAAGGGCAGAGGAACATGCCTCAGGGACAGAGAAATGTGCCTCTAGCAAGGAGGAATGTATCTTGGCGTTAGGCTTTCATCATGACCATTGAGGAAGCTGAAGCCACTGGCCAAGTTATTACTGGTAATTCCCAATCTTTTTATCTTTTCAATCCTTTTATCCCTCTATATTTTTCCTTGTATCTAAACTAACCCCACACAACTTAGGTACTATACTAGTAGCTACCCTTCCTGCACTAGCACTGTTCGACACTGGAACGTCATACTGCTTCAAATCCCAATGTTTCGAGAGGACATATGCGATTCCCGTGAAGCTACTCATTTCAAGATGGAATGTCAGTTCCAGGAATGGAGTTTTGAAAGCAACTATGGGATTGGATCAGTGCCCGGTTGTAGTTTGCAGACGAGAATTCTACGCGAATTTCAAAGCACTGGACATCCCAAATTTTGATGTTGTGTTGGGAATGGACTGGCTGGGAGTTTTCTATGCAACGATTGACTGCCGTCAAAGGAGGATAGTATTTTAGATACCAGATCAAACAATATTTTAATTCAAGAGTGGAGACATAACTTTGGAGCCAGGAATCTTCCGTGCTAAGCCGAAGAACGCAGAAGTATTTACTCTACCTGCGGAAGAAGAAAATCCATAGGTAGTTCGAGAGTTCGATGATATGTTTCCTAAAGATATAACAGGTTTGCCTCCTGATCGAGCTCTTGAATTCAGCATTGATTTACTACCTGATGCGCAACCGGTGATCCAAACTCCGTACCGGTTAAGTCCTGAAGGATTGAAGGAGATCCGAACTCAGTTGGACGAACTTCTGAAGAATGGTTGGATTCGTCCCAGTACTTGAAGTTGGGGATCTCCAGTTTTAATTATGAAAAAGAAAGAAGGTTCATACAGAATGTGTATAGATTACCGAGCTCTGAATGAAGTGATGATAAAGAAAAAGTATCCACTGCTGCGCATTGATGATCTATTCGATCATCTAAGTGGGTCTTGCATATTTTCAAAGCTAGATCTTCGTTCGGGTTATCTTCAGGTGAAGGTCCAAGAGTCCGATATTCCTGAAACGGCGTTCAGGACTCGCTATGGTCATGATGAATATATTATGATGACATTTAGAGTGACCAATGCACCTGCGATATTTATGAATCTGATGAACCAAGTTTTCCGAGAGTACTTAGACATGTTTATTGTTATCTTCATCGACGACATCCTGGTGTATTCAAGGAATCAGAAAGAGCACGCTGAGCATTTGCGGATTGTCCTGGAGACATTGCGACAGCATCAACTCTATATCAAGTACAACAAGTGCAAATTTTGGCTAGTTCAAGTTGGATTTCTCGAACATATTGTTTCAGACGAAGGATCTCAATAGATCCAGCTAAGGTGTCAGCTGTCAGCGAATGGTCGACACCAAAGACGGTGAAGGATATTCGAAGTTTCTTGGGTTTAGCAGGATACTACCGAATATTGATTGAAGATTTTTCGAAGATTTCAGCACCCCTGACCAAGTTCACACGTAAAGATGAAGTTTTCGTGTGGTCAGAAGCATGTGAACAAGTTTTTGTAGAACTCAAGTCAAGATTGACATCGGCTCCTATTCTTGTAATACCGGATCAATCTGGAGGTTTCGTCATGCATTGTGATGCATCCGGTAAGGGATTAGGATATGTTCTACACCAGCATGGAATGGTTGTAGCTTTTGCATCAAGACAACTGAAAGTTCATGAGCGCAACTATCCAACACATGACTTGAAGTTGGCAGCCGTTATCTTTGCACTTATGATTTGGCGCCATTATCTTCTTAGATAACGAGTGGATATATACACTGACCACAAAAGTCTGAAGTATATATTTACTCAGAAGGAGTAAAATATGCGGCAGAGAGGATGGCTAGAACTTATGGCGGACTTCGACATCAACCTACAATATCATCCAGGGAAGGTGAATGTAGTTCCTGATGCACATAGCCGTCAGCTATTATCAATGAATATCACCGCTCAGTGGAAGCTTCAGCAGGATTTGCATGGATGGAGATCGAGGTAATTATGCCAGGTAATACTTCAGAGTTGATGAACTTACAAGTTCAGTCTACTATTGTCAATCAGATTAAAGCAGCTCAAGCAAGTGATGCCAACCTGCAAAAGATCCAAGAACAGGTAGAAAGTGGACTTCGATCAGACTTCATCATCCACGAAGGCGGATCCTTGAGATATGGAAGTAGATTGTGTGTATCACAAGGTTTTTTTCAAGAAGAGTTGATGAAAGAAGCTCACAGCTCTCCATATTCAATACACCCCGGTGATACCAAAATATATAAGGATCTACAGCAACACTATTGGTGGAATGGAATGAAGCGTGAAGTAGCCAGACGTGTAGCCAAGTGCTCAGTGTGTGTCACGCCCCGCTTCCCAGTGTACGGAGGAGTAGACATGACGGGCCGCGATGTATTTACTCAGAACTAAACACGCTAAGCATAAATAAACAATATATAAATAAAAGCACAAGAATGACAAGAGACGCAATATAAACAACAGCTTTTTTTAACATTCAACTTTACATTACAACTGCTTTTGAAAAGGAAAGTACAATGATGAAAGCAATGCCAAGACAATGGCATATGAAATGGAAAGTAAATAAGTAGAAGTAAGCTAGTAGTTGTGTTGCTCGGGTATCTGATCTAATTACTCTTGGCTGAGCTTGGTCTCCTGAGAGTCGGGTCCTCCTGACGAACATTCCAAAGAAAGAAGAGACAGGAATGTCGTCAGCGAACTAGCGCTCGGTATGTCCCAAAAGAAAGAATGGAATAGACAAGTAAAGAGAATAGAACTGGTAATTGGTACAAGTATATGATTGTTACAACGTAGTTGTTTGTAGCTTGGTACAGTGTATACGAGAGGAGTCCAAATATCCCGTGGAGTATGGAAAACGTAAAGTACAAGGCCCCGTCAAAACCCACGGGACAACGACATGGATGTTCGGTAGGTGTATTTTAGTGTCCATCTTCGTTCTACTTATAATACATTTCGTATCAATCTATCCCGTTAAACCCCGTAATGTATATTATATAAATTGTAGTTATCAGACATGCCGAGACCATGGATATAAGTTGTTCATGTAAATGGTTTCAAGATTGTATCAAGTAGTCATGTAGTCAAGTCAAGTCATAGTCATGGTTTGATCAAGTCAAGTCATGTTGATATTGTTCTGGTATTCAGGTTCAGGTTCAAGCATACATGTTGGATATATTGAATTCATGTTGAATTGGATTCATATTGATTTAGATTCAGACTTGAGTCAGACACTTTAAACAAAATTTTGATTCTGAATTAGGTTTAGGAGTTATCGGCAACTGCTGCATATGGACAATGGGATTTGTGTCTTTTTCCAAGACAATTACTATTGATAACTCCGTTAAGTTTTTCTACCTTAAATAAGCAAGCACTCACTTTCTTTGGCTCCCTGAGGCTCAAGAGAATTGATCCCGCTTAAACCTATATTTACTAAAGTCTATAAATGTAATTTATATAACTCGAGGGGGTTTTATGAAAAATATTTTATATGTTTTCAAAATAAACCTTAAGTATTTATTTATGTTCTTTAGGGTTTTCATGGATGTGAATTTTAAAGAGTGAGATATATTAGTGAATATTTTCATAGCTTGAATAATTCAAGGTATTTTTATGTAAGACTTATCTTGTATTGATACTTGATGGTATTTTGGTAAAACTTGTCATTCTTTTATCTTTTAGAAAAACATGGAATTTTATTATATCTTGAAAATATGTGTTTTGATAATATTTATATATTAAAAAAATTAATTTTTATTATCAAGTTAGGTCAAGCCAGCAGGTGAAGATTGAATGGATTTGGTTTCGTTGATCGCGAGTTCAAAAGCTTCTTCGGATTTGCGTGAACTAGCGGACCGATCGCTCGTTTTTCTTAAAAATCGTATTAAAATTCTTTCGAGATCGAATGCTCCCTGAGCAGGTCTGCATCTCGCTCTATTAATCCGAGGATGTGCGATAATCCGCACCATCCAATAACGGGTTTCCTAAATGGGTTGTAGAGGTATAATCGCAAAGAGTTTAATAATACTATTCAAAGAAAACCGGGTTTTTATAGTTCATGGTACTTTAATGAAATATTGTATTTGCCACGAAAATATGTTTCAAAGAGAATCGTGCTTTGTCAATATATGTGTATGTGAGGAGTAGATTATTACCCCATGAAGTTTTCTAAAGGTATGCTAAGCAAAATGTTTAAAATATGACTTATATAAAATTCATGGTATTTAAATGTAAAAGTTTAATTAAAGTTATTTAACATGGAGTTTTAGAATAAAAATTGTTTCTAAATATTAGTTTAATGATTAACAACAAGGATATAGAATCAAATGTCAGTATAACTCTACTTATCGACATGTTTTGAAAAAAGAGCTTTTATTGTAGAAAGAGAGGATGGGGTGGGACTTACTAGTTTGAAGGGTGAAGATGAGGTAGAAGAAGGTTGTGTAGTCGCCATGGCGTGCGGGGTCGCTGGAATTGTTTCGTTTCCTCATCGGAAGTTGACCTTGGGCTAACTCCACTTCTACTCCATTTGTACTTAGAAAAATTTGATAATTTTGGCTAGGGATTTCAGAATGAAGACGGGCTAGGGTATGGGGCTGTATTTATAGTATGGAATTAGGATTTTGGAATTGAAAGAATGAATTAAAATGCATTTAAAATTGGATTAATTAGAAAATTGAATTCTCTGTTAAATTTCAGAGAAAACAAACAGTGCAGGGGTAATGGGGGTAGGCCAAGAGTCAAGTTAGCAGAGTATGGGGACTTTTCTCTATGGACCGACCGGCGTCGCCGGCCCAAAGCCCCATCTCGCCAGCCAATTTGTGGGTGTTGGGGGTTGGATTCTTGCCACGTGTTCATCTCAGTTCATACAATATTTTGCACATGTTAGATTTCTCTGAATTTTCATTTTTACGTGTATTGCACGTGTAAACTTTTGGGCTTCCAAAATGTTTAAAAGAAAATCAGTAAAATTAATACGTGGCTGAGGGGATTTGAACACATGGGCTATGTCACAGCAGTGCAAGGGTTTTAGCAATGAGCTGCAAGCTATTTCTTGTTGTTCTTAAACAAGAATAATATTTAAATTGTGCTCAGGCTTGCAAACTCTTTTCTGTACTTTTAAAAAGAAAAAAATTTGTAAAGAAAATGCAGGGTCGTTACATTCTACCCTCTTATAAAAATTTCGTCCTCGAAATTTATAGAAGGAAGTTGTAAAAGATTTAAGAAAAATTTGATTACAGCGGTGATGAAAAGAAATATTGATATGGTACTGAAAGTGCTTGAAAAAAAATATTTATAAGAACGAAAGGATGCAAGAGTAGTTTTCAAGAAAGCTGCGAGCATGCAAAATAGAAGAAACGTAAATTAGAATTGGATTGTCAAGAATGGTACAAAGCTAGAAATGATAATCGAATAAAAATCAGGGAAGGGATATAAGTTAAAGAAGACATGGTTCGATAATATACGGTAAAACATAACTAAATTAAGAGGAAAGAGAATCAAAAGCAGAATTTCAAGTCACTCAAGTAGAGTACCACATTATAATTATGCTGCAGTTCATAATTACAATCACATAACTCCATTTAAATCACCCAAATCCTACCATCAGAGTCAAGGTGATAAGGTTTAAGAAACAATCAAAGGAAGATCAAGAGTTTGTAGTTTCGTGTTACGTCGAGATAAGGTTATCAGGAGAAACAAGAAAAGATTCAAAGGAATGTAATCATGTTGCAGGCGTTACAGTCTATCCTCCTTAAAAGAATTTGGTCCGCAAAATTCTCTCAAGTTGCGACATGAAGCATGGTGACGCTCCAGTGTAGTGTCGAACAGTGCAAGTGCAGGAATAATGGATACTAGTATAGTGCTTAAGTTGTGTGGGGTTGGTTTTAGATACAAGGAAAAACATAGAGGTATACAAGGATTTGAAAAGATGAAAGGATTGGGAATTACCAGCGATTACTTGGCCAGTGGTTTAGGCTTCTCCAACCGGCATCATGGATGGCTGGCCTCCTGGCACTTTTCTCTGTACCTGATGGAACTGATGAGGAGGCTGTGCAGGAGGTCCACGAGGAGGTGGAGCAGGTAGAGCTAAGCGAGGTGTATGAGCCTGAATAGCTGGCCGCTGTGGAAAAGTGATCGCTGGTCAGGGTGCGGGAGCTGGGGTGAGACGATGTGGGCAAGCTCCGATGGCGTGAGTAGATGCGCCACAAAATAAACCAGGCCATTCGCACGCCTGCAGTACTTTACTTCATGTCTGAGTTTCGTACAATAATAGCAAGTTCTTGCTAGCGGTGTCCTTTCCTTCTTCTTGATATAACCCTGAGCAGCCCTTAAGGCTGCCTTAGTGCGACTACTCCTTGGTGAAGGAGAGCAGCCTGCTCCTGCTGTCCCTCAACTAGACTCCTGGTTGCTTCAAGAAACGCCATTGATCTTATTAGTAAGTCTTCAACGGTAGTGTATGATAGTGTAAGTGGTGGAGTGTTGCCGTTCACGTTGGTGCTCGTATTGTTGGAAGGATCCATTACCTTGATGGAGAAAAAAAGTTAGGATAGATTCAAGGAATTTGTAATGTGAAGAATTTATAGTTGTTAATTCTTATAATTCTTATGATATATATTGCTTAGGATTCCATGCAGAACAGACCTGCATGGACCGCCGACAAAACCTATCACGCCCCGCTTCACAGTGTACGGAGGAATAGACGTGACGGGCCGCACCGCATTTACTCAGAAGTAAACACGCTAAGCGTAAATAAGAAATATATAAATAAAAGCACAAGAATGAGAAGATATGTAATATAAACAGCAACTTTTATTAACATTCAACTTTACATTACAACTGCTTTTGAAAAGGAAAGTACAATGATGAAAGCAATGTCTAAACAGTGGCATATGAAATGGAAAGTAAATAAGCACAAGTAAGCTATTAGTCGTGTTGCTCGAGTATCTGCTCCAATTACTCCTGGCTAGGCTTGGTCTCCTGAGAGTCGGGTCCTTCTGACGAAAATTCCAAAGAAAGAAGAGACAGGAACGTCGTCAGCGAACTAGCATTCGGTAAGTCCCAAAAGAAAGAATGGAATAGACAAGTAAAGAGAATAGAACTGGTAATTGGTACAAGTATATGTTTGTTACGCTAACGTAGTTGTCTGTAGCTTGGTACAGAATGTATCAATATATATGAGAGGAGTCCAACTATCCCGTGGACTATTGAAAACGGAAAGTACAAGGCCCCATCAAAACCCACGGGACGACACGGATGTTCGGTAGGTGTCTTTTAGTATCCATCATCGTGTCACTTATACTACATTCCGTACCAAGATTTCGAGTCGAATATTCAAAGCTTCAGAGTCTTTGGAAGAGGTTTAGCGCCTACAGACATTTGTGATTTTCTTTCTCCTACCCCGTTAATCCCCGTAATGTATATTATATAAATTGTAGTTATCAGATTTGCCGAGACCATGGATATAAGTTATTCATGTAAACGATTTTAGGATTGTATTAAGTAGTCATGTAGTCAAGTCAAGTCATAGCCACGGTTTGGTCAAGTTAAGTTTGATATTTTTATGGTATTCAGGTTCAATTCAAGCTCAGGTTCAAGCAAACATGTTAGATATATTGAATTCATGTTGAATTGAATTTATGTTTGTATTGGATTCAGATTGATTTAGACTCAGACTTGAGTCATACACTTTAAACAGAATTTTGATCCTAAATTAGGTTTAGGAGTTATCGGTAACTGCTGCAAATGGACGGCAAGATTTGTGTTTTTTTCCAAGACAATTACCATTGATAACTCCGTTAAGTTTTTCTACCTTAAATAAGCAAGCACTCACTTTCTCTGGCTCCCTAAGACTCAAGAGAATTGATCCCGCTTAAACCTATATTACCAAAATGCTTAAATGTAATTTATATAACTCGACGGGGTTTTATGAAAAATATTTTATATACTTTCAAAATAAATCTCAAGTATTTATTTATGTTTTTTAGGGTTTTCATGGATGTAAATTTTAAAGAGTGAGGTATATTAGTGAATATTTACACAGCTTGAATAATTTAAGGTTTTTTAATGTAAGACTTGTCTTGTATTGATACTTGATGGTGTTTCCCCCAATCAGAGCAAGGCTCTACTGAATTTTGAAAATTCAAAATTCGAAGCAACGCTTCGGTTTCCGTGCGCAGCGCGCAATTTGCCACATGGCAGAAGGTGATTCGGCAGCGTAACGCCCGAGACAGTGCGTCCCATCAGAGCAAGGCTCTTCAGAAAACAAAATTAAGACTTAAACTGCGCAAATGCATGGCAGCGCGACACGTGTCTGCGCAAGCGCACAGATGCGTGACACGTGTCTGCGCAGTTGCGCAATCGCAACTGCGCAAGCGCACAGATGCGTGACACGTGTCTGCGCAAGCGCACAGATGCGTGACACGTGTCTGCGCAGTTGCGCAATCGCAACTGCGCAAGCGCACAGATGCGTGACACGTGTCTGCGCAAGCGCACAGATGCGTGACACGTATCTGCGCAGTTGCGCAATCGCAACTGCGCAAACGCACAGATGCGGGACACGTGTCTGCGCAAGCGCACAGATGAGGGACACGTGTCTGCGCAGTTGCGCAATCGCAACTGCGCAAGCGTACCGATGCGCGACACGTGTCTGCGCAGTTGCGCAATCGCAACTGCGCAAGCGCACAGATGCGCGACACGTGTCTGCGCAGTTACGCAACCGCAACTGCGCAAGCGCACAGATGCGGGACACGTGTCACGCGCTGGTGAGTTGCGCAGCAACTGAATGAAAATTTAAGTGGATCTTTTCTGTTCTCCTGTAAAACAGGGACCCTTGGATCTCTGATCCAATGGTGGGAAAATTCCCAAAATTATTCATGAAAGATTTTGTTAACAAATCCAACAAATTGGTGGGCACTATAAATAAGACCCCAGGCCTCATTCAAAGGCATCAGATAATCAATCATCATCGAGAGAGGGAAAAAGCTTCTGAAAAAAAGAGAGCTCTTGAAGATTAATCAAGAACCAAAAAAAAAAAAAGAAGGTAAAATTTCTGAAGAACAGAAAATGAGAAAATAAATAGTGCCTTGCACTTGATAGGAACCCCTGGTTCTAAAAAAAAAATATAAATAAAAAAATAATAAATAGTGCCTTGCACTTAATATGAACCCTCGGTTCTGTATGATCAGGAAAAAACAAGAACTTGTTTTCCTTTGATCCAAATTCAAATCAAAGTGCCATGCACTTGTGTTCTTCAATCTGAAGATTTCTAGGGTTTCTGCAACCCCTTGTTTTGGGCCCGGCCCAAACTAAATTGAAATAATAAAAGGGCAAGGCCCTGTTTGGAAAAATTCCTGAGTTTCTGCAAACTCGTTATTCAAATGGGCCTGGCCCAAACTAAATTACAGAACAATAAAAGGGCAAAGCCCTGTTTGTAAAAACTTCTTGAGTTTCTGAAACTCATTATTTAAAAGGGCCTAGCCCAATTGCAGAAAAAAAAAATAATAAATAAAAAGGGCAAGGCCCTGTTTGGAGAATTCCTGAGTACTTGTAACTCATTAATTAGAAGGGCCTGGCCCAAATCAGACTTGTAAAATAATGAAAAGGGCAAAGCCCTGTTTAGATTGATTCTTCTAATCTGGCAAAGCCTAAAATAAAAATTGGACTTAACCCAATCCTGGCTGTAAGTCTTTAAATTAAATGCCCCTCATAAACCAAGTCATGACCGGTTCGAGGGTACATCTCCGAACTCCTCTGACATCTGTCGTTGTAATTCCTCAGCGACGTCAGAGAGGTAACGAGTCCCAACGACCACTCATCTAATATCGGACCGAAACGTCCCTAAACTAATATCGGACCGAAACGTCCCTAAACTAATGACGGACCGAAACGTCCCTAAACTAATATCGGACCGAAACGTCCCTAAACTAATGACGGACCACTACGTCCCTAAACTGGCGACGGACCGAAACGTCCCTAAACTAATATCGGACCGAAACGTCCCTAAACTAATGACGGACCGAAACGTCCCTAAACTAATATCGGACCGAAACGTCCCTAAACTAATGACGGACCACTACGTCCCTAAACTGGCGACGGACCGAAACGTCCCTAAACTAATATCGGACCGAAACGTCCCTAAACTAATATCGGACCGAAACGTCCCTAAACTAATGACGAACCACTACGTCCCTAAACTGGCGACGGACCGAAACGTCCCTAAACTAAAATCGGACCGAAACGTCCCTAAACTAATATTGGACCGAGACGTCCTTAAACTAATGACGGACCACTACGTCCCTAAACTGGTGACGGACCGAAACGTCCCTAAACTAAAATCGGACCGAAATGTCCCTAAACTAATAATGGACCACCACGTCCCTAAATTGGAATATGGACCGCTACATCCCTAAACTGACATAATAGGGCCCAAACGCTCTTTTGTCGGATCTAAACGGTCCCGCCTAAGTTGATCTTAACCCCAAATACGGTTAACGTGTCCTTAGACATCTAAATAAACAATGAAATCCCAAACCAACTTTGGTTCAAGGGTACATCTCGGAACTCCTCAGACGTATGTCGTTGTAATCCCTCAATGACGTCAGAGAGGTGACGAGTCCCGACGGCCGGATAATTAAATCAATCACTACGTCAGGTCGATCTTAGTCCAAAACAGGACTAGCGTATCCTTGATGAACGTTTAAGTTGATCTTAGTCGCAACGCGACCAATGCATCCTTAAACTAAAAACACCAAACTCAAATCTAAGCAAACACGGATTTGGACTAATCCACGTCCTACGGGCGACGACATCACTAAGTCTCCGTATACAATCCACGGGCAACCACAAATAAAATAAACATACACGACACGAAGTGAAATTCTGGAGAAGGAGAAAGTTGTTATCGCAACGCGATAGCGTAATTAACTGCAGGGGCTTGCGCCTGCAGGGAAGAGCGTCCCCACAATCAAAAACCCCTCACCCTGAGGGGGAATCTGACAAAGTCTGCTACATCGGCCGCATCCGTCTAAACCTTCGATACACGGTGCCATAAATCAACTTGGCATCTTCGGAGAGGTGGACGGATAAAAACCAAATAGCATCTGCCCCGAACCCCAGGTTACGTGACGTCCCAACGTCGCAGGCCGCCGTTCGGAGGGGAACAGATTCTGGCACGCCCGGTGGGACCTTTTCCTCTTTCCACTCCACACTTCGTGTGTCGTCTTCGCGAATCAATCGCGGTTTGTTAAATGGTTGTCCTCGGATTTCAAGTTGCTAAGATTTGGTCTTTTATCTGGCGCAGAATTCGAGATTCAATGGCCTCCAATTGCACCAGCTGCTCGAGATGCCACTGCAACAAACGCTCCACTTCACCAGGAGGGGTGACGTATGGGCCCCAAGCGGCGTCTTTCCTTACTCTGCCGGTAGGCCAGGTGACCCAGGCCACCACCGGCCTGTTTTTCGGGACCATGGTCCCCCCTGCAAGCTTTTCTATGCCGATATCCGCACCAGAAGCGAACAAGAAGTCGGTATTCGACCGGCTCACTGCTACCACGACCCCTGTCAACGGGTCGCCCGCTACTAAGCTGACAGCCTCTGTTTTCACCAGGCTAGGTCAGGATCATAAAGTGGCTGTCCTAAAGAGGGCAACGGCCACAGCTTCGGAAGTCGTTGAAGCGGCTTCTCCTATCAGAAAGTCAGTCTTCACAAGATTGACGGTTCCTACTCCTCCTTCAGCTGGTCAAAAAGCATCAGTCTTTGATAGGCTGACACCGGCAGTTACCCCACACCCAAACAGGGGGCAACAAGAAACTATCCCGATTTCCGAGCCAGTCCCAATGGCTCGTCGTGCGCGACGTCGTCATTGGCAACGAATAAGGAAAGCAGGAGGTAACTCCCCTTCAGGGCTAACCCCGCCTGCTCCGATGGCGGAGGTCAACGCTGCTGTTCCAACTGGGAACAGCTTTGAATTACTGAGAAAAGTGAGAAAGAACTCCCCAATCGCCGTGTTGAAAAGATCTCCTCCACCCGTGGAGAAAGCTCCGGAGGCAAAACAAGAACAGCCCTCTCAACGGCTGTCGTCCAGAATTTATAAAGTATGGCGCAGGGTTCGAAACTCTGTGATCGATCCGGACCACTTGCGTCACCAGAAAAAGGCGAAGGTGGAGAATAACAAAAACTGCCCCATTAAACAGCAGGGGGCAACAAATGCTAGAATGCCCACTTCAACGGCTCCTTCAACCTCAAAGGTCTACAAAAGAAGGAGGCCAGAGAAAGCTCCCGCAACAGCAGCAAGAGTTAACAATGGTGAACCTAAACGCCCCAAGTCAGGGGGCATAACAGTTCATACGATCTATATGGCTTCAGGAAAAGAAGAAAGTCGTACTTCTACGGGTCACCGACCGCTTACCCGGTCAGTGACCAGGTCTCAGGAGCAGCAACAAAAGCTCCAGGAGATGATGACTACAATGGCTGCACTCACGGGGCCAAAAGAGAATCCTGAGACGTCCTTAGATGAACGCCAAGAGGAGGAGACCGACGCTGAGTTCCTCCGCCGAATACTGGAAAAGAGAGACAAAGAGGCTGCGGAACAGGCGGCCAACATAAAGAAAATGGCCCTCCTGTTCCAGGATGTGGTGGGTATGATGATTCAACCAGATCCACCTGCTGGAGATTCCCCGATCATTCTTGAAGATGATAGGGGAGAGACATCGAATCCTCCACCGGCTCTATCCGCAGCTAAAGAGGATACCATATCAAAAGCTGATTTGGATGAATATATTGCTCAACAAATACGGGCGCATCAGGCGGTTGAAGCAGCCGGTCAGATCGTGAAAACCGGGCGGCCATATCCGGGCTGGTATGATCAAATTAAGTACCCGCCAGGTTACACAATTCCTAAGTTTCATGTCTACAAGGGGACCGGCAACCCCCATCAACACGTTGCCCAGTTCAGGGCGCTGTGTGGTAACACTGGAGGCGACGACAAACTCTTGCTGCGCCAATTCGTTGGAAGCTTATCAGACACGGCTTTCGAATGGTATTCCGAGCTCCCCAACGACTCTATTAAAACCTTTGCGGAGATGGAGCTGCTCTTCACCCAACGTTTTGCAAGTGCCAGCGAGCGTACCCCGATGACGGCACTGATCAATGCCAGGGTAAAACCCGGCGAGACGTGGGTTCAGTACGCTATACGGTGGCGTAATCTATGGTCTAAATGTGAACAGCGCATAGAAGAAGCCCCTGCAGTGGGAATGTTTGTTGGAACCCTTGATCCACAAGCAACTATTTCACAATTTATGATGTTCTTCAAGCCGACTTCCTTCCAGGCTTTGATCGACAAATTGGCGCAGATGGACCAGATGGGCCATAAACCCCCTCTCCCGAAGCCGGATTCCCGAAACGATAAAGGAAAGGGAAAAGCGATCATCGTCGCCAATGCCCAACAACAACCAAGCGACTCGAAGCCGGCTGCTCGTCCAAACAATACACGCCCATACGTACCCCTTGAGGACAGGATGGGACGTGCTTACTCCTTCCCCCGTGATAAAACAAGGAGGCTATTCGAGCTGGCGTTGCGCAACAGGCTCATAAATCTGCCAGATCCAAAACGTCCGTCACAACCGAATGACGTCAACGATCCTAATTACTGCCCTTATCACAGAGTGTTGGGACATCCAATCGAAGACTGTTACGTTTTCAAAAATTGGCTTGAGAATCAATACCGTCAGGGCAAATTTGCGCTGTCTGACAAATGGAAGGTGAACCCTCCGCAGCCCCACACCTATAAGGGGACGAATACGCCGGGGGCAACATGCTCCGTTATTGAAGAGGCTCCCTGGGAGGTTGTATTATCGGCCAAAACGAGGAGAATGCTAAATGATCTTCAAACCTGCCCAGCGGTCAAGTGGAAGAACCCCTTTGAACCGCAGGTTATTGAAGGGATGTTGAAGCCACGACCGACTCCGAAGACCGATGGTAGTAGTTCAAGCGTTCATAGCCAGCCGTCAAAATCTTCGAAAAAGAAGAAGAAGAAATCTAAGAAGCCCGTGAAGCCTGGCGACAAGCGCACGGACTTACAAAAGCAAATCGATGCGCTGGATGAATATAACCAAAAGGCGCGAACTCCCATCACGCTCCAAGATTTCCTTGATCACGTCTTCCAAAAAGAAGGTGAAGGAGAAAGTTCATCGGATGAGTCTGACGAATATGTAGCAAGCTGTCATATGATCTCCCATTCGATCACGAACGATGAAGGAACTTCTGGCACTGAAACGCTGGGGGCAAATGCCGAATCAAAAACCCCAGGGTTACCAGTTGAAATGATTAGCGCGTTTCTTAATGAAGCTCGGTTGAAAAGTAAGGCTGATCGAGAACGCGAGACGGCTATATTCGAAAGGGCCAAGCGTCAGCGACTTGAGGAAGGAGCTGAAATGATCCCGTTGGAGCAAAATGCCTCCACCACTGACAAAAGCCAATTCAAGATAAAAAAGAAATTTGCTAAGGCCATATCGATGGGCATGAAGCTACCACCCTCTGAAGAAAAAGTTACTGGCGCGGTAGAAATGCACCCTTCTTATTGCTTATACCATCAGAAGGTCTCGCATTCCACCCAAGATTGCAAAGCTTTCAATGGATGGTGGCAAGGATACGTCGCTAATCGACAACGATTTAAACGGGAAAAACGTAAAATTCGCCGAGAGCGAAGAAATACGACTAAAGAACTTGAAAGAACTGCCGGCAATTGTCACATGGTTAACACTACCGGGTCACAAGTGCCTACGTTTGGGAGCGACTCCGATGAAGAGCTAGAGCTTGGTCCCCTCTTCGAAGAATCCATTTCGGGAAAAGAAAAAGAACCAAAGGCCTGCGAGAATATACAGCTGCGCAATCGAACATTACCCGAAAAGAACCTCGGACCCTTAAATAAGAAAAACAAAGGGAAAGAGAAGGTCTCTGAAGACATCGCTTTGGATGACCAAGTTGCGGAAGAGTTAACCGCCAAGAATCCCCCAAAAAGGAATAAAGTAGATTACAATGTCTTGGCGCATCTGAGAAAACTACCCTCACAACTCAGCATTCTCGATGCCCTATTGCTCTCAAAAGAGGCGAGGGATTCTTTGGTTAAGGCCCTACAAGATCCGGACCAGTTCCAAGCTTTCCTAGCCGAACAAAAGATGAGGGATGAATTGGAAGAGGTGCACACAGCCGACGTTGCTTTTGGTGATGAAGACCTTCTCCTCGGAACGTGTGAACACAATCGCCCACTTTATGTCTCAGGATACTGCCATGACATAAAGATAGGAAAAATCTTGGTCGATAACGGATCGTCTGTCAATTTACTCAATGTGCGAGTGTTAAAGGAGATTTGCATGAGTGTCCAACACCTCGCCCGGGACAAAATCACCATCTCCGGTTTCGACTCTCAATCCTCAAAGACTCTTGGATCTGTGATATTGACGCTACGCTTCGGGGTGCTCGTCACAGACATCAAATTCCATGTTATAGACGCCAAGACGTGCTACAATGCTCTGCTCGGCCGACCATGGCTACACGAATACAATATCATCCCTTCTACACAGCATCAGTGCATGAAGTATTCTAGGGACGGCCTCGAGTACACAGTGGCAGGAGAGTTGAATCCATTTTCCGTGAACGAAGTTCGCAAGTATGAAGATGCCAAATACTTCCTACCGAGTTTCGAAGACACGGAAAGATGTCACAAACCGGAGAACAAAACTAACGCAACCATCCCTGTCTTCGGCAGTGACACCGAGGAGGAGGAGGATATAATTTATTCAGGTCCGTCCCAGTCCACCAGGCCAGGACCATCTGTTCCTTCATTGATCTTCGGTAGTGACTCAGAGGATGAAGTTCATGCTGTATTCCCCGCTCGGCCCTCAATACAGATTTCCACTGATGAAGAGCGAAGTCTGCAGATAACCATGGTGCCGCTTGAACATTACAAAGAACTGGATGCACTCGACACCAACAGCGTAGAAGAATTGCAGACATTCTATATCCCTCCCGGAAGAAAAGGCGAGAAGGCAATCCTATTCTACCGTTCTGAAGAAAACAAGGTGGAAAAAGAAATTTGGCAGGGCGCGGATCCCACGCTCAACAAGCTTCAGCCTATCCGTCTTCCCAGATATTATACCGAAGGTTTGAAGAAACTGCTGAAACGCCAAGGGATGTCCTTCACACAGACCATCAGAAAAGCCAAATTCTATGACAAGGTCTGGAACGTTCCCGGAACTCAATGCAAACTGCCTAACGGGAGAACGGAAACAAAAGGGCTCGGGTACATCCGGCCAAAGAAACGGGAGTTAATAAACAGCTGTTATGCCATGTATGACTTTGATGAAGAAGCGGACGCTCAATGGGAGGACGCTAATCCCGAATCAGCAAAAGTTCCTGACACAAAGCCGCTCAGTCCATCGTCTAAAGACCCGGTGAGCAAATTTATAAAGGATGCGAGTCAAAAAGCCCGAGATGATCACGATCGTGAAATGGCAATCTATGAGAAAGCCAAGACACAGCGTCTCCTTCGACAGGCAGTAAAGAACGAAGATGTTACCCCACGTCAGCCTGCTACAAAAAGGGTTCGACGCGAAAGCAAAAACAAGTCGAGGGGCCGAAAAGGTGCTCGACAACCACAAGACAGAGCTAAGAAGCCACGCATACGAGAGGCGAGCGTTATTGACCTAGCCCTTATGAAGAAAATGGGTCGAGCATACTCGTTTCCTCGGAACAAAACAAGGAAAATACTTGATCTTGCTCTAAAACATCAAATGCTTACTCTGCCAGAGTCTAAACACCCTGAGCAAGCAGGCGAAGTCTCCAACCCAAATTATTGCTCTTACCATCGAGTAGTAGGGCATCCGCTTGAAGATTGTTTCACCTTTAAGAATTGGGTTGAGGACCAATATCAGTTAGGCAAATTCGCGCTTTCTGACAACTGGAGGGTAGCACCACCACAGAAGCACGAACCCGAGGCTGCAAAAGAAAAACCAACTCCGCATTGGGATTGGCAGAAAATTCGCACTTGCCACGTGGTAATAATATTAAAAGAAGAATCCGAGGACATGAACGACTTCCCTTGGTGCTTTGAAAACAGCAGCGATGAGGTAATCTCAGAATTTCCCCCAGCTCCGAAAGAACTGGAGGATGGAATCCACACCACTGCAGATAATCTCAAGAAAATTGAGTTGGGGACGGAAAATGACCCGCGACCAACATTCATCAGCGAGCTGTTATCTGAAGAAAGGGTGACTGCGTTGAAGGATGTGCTTCTACAACACAAAGATTGCTTCGCGTGGAACTATTCCGAAATGCCGGGACTGGATCCAGAAATTGCTGTACATAAATTGGCGATATCTCCGGACATCAAGCCCGTCAAACAAGCGCCGAGGAGAATGCGACTCGAGCTTGAGATGAGCATCAACGCCGAAGTCAAAAGGCTTATAGACTCTGGCTTCATCCAGGAAGTTCAATACCCTGAATGGATTGCCAACATTGTCCCGGTGATGAAGAAAAATGGGACGGTGCGTATATGCGTAGATTTCCGGGATCTTAATAAAGCCTGCCCAAAAGATGATTTCCCAGTACCAGTCACCGAGCTGATGATAGACAACACGTCTACTCATGAAGTTTTCTCCTTCATGGACGGCTCATCGGGGTATAATCAAATAAAAATGCATCCTGAAGATCAGAAACACACAGCTTTCAGGACCCCTCTTGGGATATTTTGTTATAAAGTGATGCCCTTCGGTTTGAAGAACACCGGTGCTACTTATCAGAGAGCCATGACAAAAATCTTCGACGACCTCATACATGAAATCGTTGAATGCTATATCGACGATCTTGTGGTTAAAAGCAAATCATACGAGGAACATCTCGAGCATTTGAAGATCGTGTTTCAACGCCTTCGGCAATACAACTTGAAGATGAATCCTCTTAAATGTGCGTTCGGGGTTTCCTCGGGTAAATTCCTAGGATTCGTCGTTCGACACCGAGGTATTGAAATAGATCCGTCAAAGATCAAAGCGATCATGGAAATGCCTCCGCCAAGGACTCTCAAACAGTTGCGGTCTCTCCAAGGGAAACTCGCGTACATACGGCGATTTATAGCCAACCTTTCAGGAAAGTGCCGCCCTTATACTCACCTGATGAAGAAGGGAACCTCATTCGTTTGGGATCAAAAATGCCAAGGCGCACTGGATGAGATCAAGCAATACCTGCAGAACCCGCCGGTGTTGGCTGCTCCGATTAAGGGGAAGCCTCTTATTCTTTATACAACCGCCCTCGAAGGTTCCTTAGGCGCATTATGGGCACAAGAAAACGATCAAGGGAAAGAGAGGGCGCTCTACTACTTAAGTCGAGTGCTGCTGGGGGCAGAAAGCAACTATTCTCCCATTGAAAAACACTGCTTGGCATTGATCTTCGCAATAACAAAGCTTAGGCACTATGCGTTGGCGCACGAGGTCCGTCTGATTTCAAAAGTGGACCCTCTCAAATATTTAATGTCAAAAGCCATATTGACAGGACGACTCGCTAAATGGGCCCTGCTCTTGATGGAATTTTCCATAACATATCAACCTCTCAAGGCAGTAAAAGGCCAGGCCATCGCTGACTTCCTTGCTGAGCATCCCATACCTGCCGACTCTCCTTTAAACTGCGATTTGCCAGACAGACATGCATTTGACGCAATCGACAGCGGTGATACCCGTTGGGAGCTTTACTTCGATGGAGCGTCCTCTATGAAAAAGCACAAACAAAGTATGCCAACGATCAAATCGGGGGTGGGACTCATCTTTGTGACTCCCCAAGGAGGAATAATGCGCTTCGCCTTCTCCTTAACGGAGCCGAGAACGAATAATGAAGCTGAATATGAAGCTTTGATAGCAGGCCTCGAGATCGCCATCAATATGGGAATCGAGAGCCTCCTCATATATGGGGACTCCCAACTAGTCGTCAGTCAAGTGAACGGCGATTACCAAACGTGCAAACAGGAATTGGTAAAATACGGTGAAAAAGTGCAGCAACTGCTAACCCAAATTCCCTCCTACACTTTGGAGAGCATACCGCGAGCGGAAAACAGCAAAGCGGACGCACTAGCCAAACTTGCTAAAGAACTGGCTGACGAGAACCTCAACGACGTTAGAATCGTGGTACAAAGCCGACGAGTGCTTGCCCCAGCAGAAGTATCTCCAGAATCGTCTGAAGAAAAAGGAGCGAACGAGGAGACGACCCTACAAATAAAAGACCATGGGAAGACCGAAGACTGGAGAGAAGTTTTCATAGATTACTTCAAGTTCCACCGAATACCTGAAGAAGCGTCCACAAGACATCAGCTCACGAAACGAGCTCTGTCTTTCGCCTTCGTCAATGATACTTTATACAAGAGGTCATTCGATTCTCTGTGGTTGAGATGCTTAGGACCTGATGAAGCGAGAAGGGTCATCCAAGAAGTTCACGACGGACTCTGCGGTTCCCACCAAGCAGGCCCTAAGATGAAGTTGAAGATAAAGCGGATGGGCTATTACTGGCCCACGATGATGCAGGATTGCCTCGAATATGCGAGGCAATGTCATTCATGTCAAATTCATGGGGACTTTATCCATCAGCATCCCAATCCACTGCATCCAACAGTGGCTAGTTGGCCATTTGAAATGTGGGGAACTGACATAGTCGGTCCCATCGAACCAGCATCGTCAAAGGGACATCGTTTCATCTTGGCGACGACTGATTACTTCTCCAAATGGGCAGAAGCGGTACCGTTGAGGGAAGTAAAAACGGAGAACATCCTCCATTTCTTCAAAACGCATGTCATATACCGGTTTGGAACCCCAAGAAGGATTATCTCTGACAATGGACCAGCCTACTGAAGTCATAAGATTAGCCGCTTCGCACAGCAGCACAATATAGACTGGAGATATTCCTCAGTTTATAACCCCCGAGCTAACGGTCTAGCTGAGGCCTTCAACAAGACCTTGACGAAGATCATGAAGAAAACGGTGTCACGAAATAAGAGAGATTGGCACGAAAGATTGCAAGAGGCGCTTTGGGCGTATCGAACTACATTTAAAACGGCCACAAACACAACGCCGTACGCGTTGGTATTTGGGACGGAAGCAGTACTCCCCCTCGAGATAGAATTACCCTCTCTACGAGTGGCAGTCCATTACGAGTTGACGGACGAAGAAAATGCTCACCTTCGGTTTGAAGAGCTTGACGCCCTTGATGAAATCCGGCTTCTAGCACAGCAAAATTTGGAAGCTTATAAAGCAAAGATGACGCGCTCATATGAAAGATTGAGCCGCCCGAGGACATTCCACCAAGGCGAACTCGTGCTAGTCGTCAAAAGGCCCATGGTCCCCAATCGCGCCAAGCGGGGAAAATTTGAGCCAAATTATGAAGGACCGTACATCATTGATAAGGTCTACCAGGGCGGAGCCTATCTACTCATGGACATGCACGGTGAAAGGCCTTTCAGGCCAATAAACGGTCGCTTCCTAAAGAAATACTACGCTTAACGAGCCTTAGTTTAGGTCAATGATAGATGACGACGACTATGTCCGCTCGCTATCTTCCTAAGCTCAGGCTTTATAAACAGTAGCCAGCCCTCTCAACGGCGGACCGAAATGTCCTTAAACTAATAGCAGACCGAGACGTCTTGAAACTACTAGCGCAGCACCTCTAGGCTGACGAGATGTAAAAAAAAATATATAAAAAAAAATAAAATAAAATAAAACAGTATGTCCATAAGCAAAAAGGGCACGGATGAAAACCCGAAAGGGCTCCGTGAGTAAAAACAGCAGGGCTACCGGCGAGTGTTCGTGAAAACCCGAAAGGGCGCGACCTCGTTAAAAAAAAAAAAAAAAAAAAAAACGGTATGTCCATAAGCAAAATGGGCACGGATGAAAACCCGAAAGGGCTCCGTGAGTAAAAACAGCAGGGCTACCGGCGAGTGTTTGTGAAAACCCGAAAGGGCGCAACCTCGTTAAAAGACACTTATAGGGTCCTCTCGACCCTGTAAGGAGAAACTACCCGCGTGAGATCCTTACGACTCACAAGGGAGCAACACACTTAGGGATCCCCACGATTCCTAAGGAGAAAATACGCTTGCGATATCCTCACGACTCGTAGGGAGAACTCTCTTATGGGACCCTCACGGCTCATGAGATTTGAAAGTCTTAAGTTACAGAAACCTAAACCTGTGCTTAAGCAAGCCCCCACAAACTTCCAATATTGCCCTACAAGTGGCTCAATATTGACCCTTGTATACAATCCACGGGCGCGAATAAACATTTCCCTAATCAAGTCTCATCCGAGACTGGGGATATGTTCGCATGATGAACAACCCTTATAAGTCCTCTCGACTTACAAGGAGAAAACCCTCCTGTAGGATCCTTACGACTTACAGAGGAAACGAACACTTAGGAATCCTCACGAGTCCTAAGAAGAAAATACACCTACAAGATCCTCACGACTTGTAGGGAGAAATAACTTCGTGAAACCCTTACGGCTCATGAAGTCAAAAGCCTTAGCCGACAGGACCCTAACCCTGGTCGCTAAGCCTCCTTTGCTCGACAACGACAGAGGCAAATGATGATTCGCTCCTGGCAATATTCCAGTTGCAGCGGTGCTGATGCCGAAGTCGGTGCCCAATTTCAGGTTTATGGCGAAAGCCAGTAGGCCGCTCATGCATACAAAATAGCCGAAATGATAAGGCAACTTGCAATAAAAAGCAGCAAGTAAAATGTATGCATGCAAAATAGCCGAAATGATCGGGCAACTCGTAATAAAAAGCAACGAGTAAAGATAAAATAAAAAAGCCGAAATGATTGGGCACCGCGAAAAATAGCCGAAATGATTGGGCAATCGCGACCTTCGCGATATAAAAGCTGAAATGATAGAGCATCGCGGAAATAAAATAAAACAAAAATAAGAAATGATGAAACTTCGGCCCTACAGTTAAGATCACATCGATCCCTGTATACAATCCAAGGGCGCAAACAAAGAGGAAACCATACTTCCCCAACGGATTCCGTCGAATGACGAAGCCAAACCTCAACGGTTCATTTCAACCGAAGAAGCCAGCAAATTCCTCGACTCACGGATACAAACACTCCTTGACGAGAGCTTCCTGATCCGCGTCGACCCGCAGAGCCACCAGTGCCTCCGTAGGAACCATCGACTCGTTTCAAACCCCAGGGACACAAATAATCCTTGGCGCTTGGGAAACAAATAATTCCTCGCAAAACTTCTCAACTCACGGATACAAACACTCCTTGACGAGAGCTTCCTGATCCGCGTCGACCCGCGGAGCCACCAGCGCCTCCGTGGGAACCATAGACTCGTTTCAAACCCTAGGGACACAAATAATCCTTGGCGCTTGGGAAACAAATAATCCCTCGCAAAACTTCTCAACTCACGGATACAAACACTCCTTGATGAGAGCTTCCTGATCCGCGTCGACCCGCGGAGCCACCAGCGCCTCCGTGGGAACCATAGACTCGTTTCAAACCCCAAGGACACAAATAATCCTTGGCGCTTGGGAAACAAATAATCCCAGCAATTTCCTCGACTCACGGATACAAACACTCCTTGACGAGAGCCTTCTGATCCACGTCGACTCGCAGAGCCACCAGCGCCTCCGTGGGAACCATCGACTCGTTTCAAACCCTAAGGACACAAATAATCCTTGGCGCTTGGGAAACAAATAATCCCTCGCAAAACTTCTCAACTCACGGATACAAACACTCCGTGACGAGAGCTTTTCTGACTCACATCTCGGGCAGTAAGGATTCAAAAACTTGCTTCCTGAACAATGGGACCCTGCAAGTCAATCCTAAATGGTCTCTTGCATACTATTCACGGGTCTCACTCTCTGAAGTCGATTCTCGACAAAGAGGGAAACAACCGCTTACGAGCCCTCTCGACTCGTAAGAAGGGCAATGGGATCCTGCAGGTCAATCCTAAATGGTCTCTTGTATACTATTCACGGGTCTCACTCTCTGAAGTCGATTCTCGACAAAGAGGGAAACAACCGCTTACGAGCCCTCTCGACTCGTAAGAGGGAGAAATTCTCTCATAAGATCCTTTCGACCTATGAGAGAAAACCACACTTAGGAATCCTCACGATTCCTAAGGAGAAAATCCACCTATGAGATCCTCTCGATCCGTAGGGAGAAAAATCTCTATGAGACCCTCACGGCTCATAGAATTGAAAAGTCTTAGGCGGCAGATCTGAACCTGCGGCCTAAGCCATCGTTATATCTTGAAGAAACCAAAATGCTTACTCTGTTACCTGTCAAACATGTTTATCAAGACAGCATGCTGATAATAAGAGAAGGGAGAAAGCAAAGAAATAATACAAGACATTGCAAAAAATGTGTATCTTTATTTATTAACTCAATCAAGTACATGGCGAATCGTATAAAAGAATAAAGAATGTATACATCTTATTCAAAAAAGAAAATTACAAGTATATTGATACAATGGCAGTTATTGGGAAGGAAGCGTCTTGCATAGGTGCAGCAATCGCTCGCAGACGTCCTTCCATGCCTTCTCTTGATCGGCTACCACCGCCAGCTCTGCCTCCACTTGGGCTCGTTGCCGCAAGACCACTGCAAGCTGCTCCCTCACGCCCTGATAAGCGGCCTCCCGACTGGGGACATTGCGCTCAGCCACGTCAAGCTTCCGCTTTAAGTTTAGCCCGTGGGAGATGCGCCCCAGGAGACCCTCAAAGATAGTCTTCACTTGGGCAGCATTTGCCTCAACCTCAGCGCGCAGATGGGCCGTTTCGTTTGAGGTCTTTTGGCATTCCCTTAGTCTCCGAGCTGCTTCTTGCTCCAAGTGGCGGGAGTGCGAAGTGCTTTGCTCGAGCCAAGTTGTGCGTTGGGCGCTCAGAGCTAAAACTTCGGGAGCAGGACGCGTCAACTCCAGCCGATACAAGCAGGCCTCGATCTCCCTGCAGTGGTTAACCCAAGATTCAACGACGCCCTCGTCATGAAAAGTTACGAGCGCCGCTAACATTGGGTTAACATCCGCAGCGAAATCGACAGCAGAAGGGAGAGCGTCCATGCTGAGCTCTTCAATATACCCGCTCAGCATGCCTAGACTCATCACCGCACCCTTTGAAGACGGACGTCTCAGAAAGGGGCCTGCCGGTAAAAGGACGCGAGCCTCGAAGGGGACCGGAACCGGAACAATAGCTGCAAAACAAACAGGGTTAAGCGATGGTTCAAAAGATGTTAAAGGATTACCAAAAAGGAGATCTACTATACCAGCAGCAACGGACGGCAGAGCCGGAAGGGCCGGTAGCGCGACGGGGCTTACATCCCCTCCTTCGATTTGTGGAACTACAATAAAGAAAAGGAAAAGTCAGAAATCATCCCATTGCTAGAAAAAAGAAGTAAATAAAGATATTACCGGCGCCACTAGAAGGAGAAGCGAGTTCGGACGGGAAAGAAAAGTGCGGGAGCAACACTTGATACAAGTGATCAAAAAGCACTCCTGCAAAGGCACAATGGTGTAACGTTAGTACAAAAGCTGCATTTTTGAAAGATTAATGCATGAGTCGTAAATCCATACCTTCCAACATCCGTGACGGCACAAGGGAAGACGGAGAGGTGACTACCGCCAAAGCAGTAGTTGACGGTGCCCCTCGAGCAGTGGAGCATCGGTACTGGCCGCACCTGCAAGAACAAATTCGTTAGAAGAGATCACAAGATATATACAAAAAAAAAAGGGGGGGAATGCTGGTGATAAAATTTTTACCTGACGAGCTGCCAGCAGAAACTGAGGCGGTCCCCTCCTCCACTGACGGAAGACCACCGCCTGTAGCTTCATTACCTGACTCAAGGGGAACCGTTGTTATGCTCTCAAGCTCTGCAGGCGGTGGGGAACCATAGACAGGGAGGGCCAAGATAGGAACATTGCCAGATTCCTGAGAAGGAGCGCCTAGCTCGTCCTCAGGAATTATGGCCGCCTCACCTGCTGCTCCCTCAGGATCAGCGATTACAGCTGCCCCGTCCACCGGCACCACGAGGTCCCCAGCCTCAAGTACCTCGCCCTCTACCGCCTGCGGCTCGGTCGAGACAATCATATCATCTGCCACCGCTTCGGGTACGGCATCAATGACTTTCTCCGCGGTAGGTTCCTTAATCTCGGCTCCAGTCCCCACGGCCCCGATAAAGTTGTCCACTGTCGGTTCGGGTTCGGCGAGTACCGCTTCTTCCGCTCCCTTGGGTTCGACGGTCGTCTCCGCCACCCCCTCAGTTGGACTTGACCCTGCAAGATGAGATATGTATAAGCCAATAGTTTTACAAGTCATACAACAAGGCTCTGAAAGGAGTACTACCTGAAGCGGATTTATCATTGGCGTTTCGAACCGCGCGCGCAACTTGCCGACGAGCGGTAGACAGGGCCACAGGGGGCTCTTCAGAAGGAGTACTAGCGCGAGGAACAGTGCTGGGGCCCGCCCCTGCGGCCAGAGCAGCTCTGCGCGCCTTAGCCTCGCGTCTGGACCGCTTCCGTTCCTCTTGAGCCGATGAGACAGATGCCATCAGAGCTTCCTTGAGCGAAGCCTCCTCATCCGTGTAGAGGGATGCCTCCAGATTTTTCAGAGCATCCCTCGTTGTTGCATCAAGCCGAGGCTCTTGCGGCAGCTTCGACGGAGCTGGGACTTCGATGACGGGCTTGGGAAGGGTCCTTGCGCCGATTAATACCACCCCTGTAAAGAAACAAGAGAAGATCAGGTCGACTATCGTAAAAAGACAACAAACTTTCCTTATAAAAGAGAAAGGGATAAAACATACCGACGCTTGCCAGGGCTCGTTTCTTCTCCTCCTCTTGGAAGGTCTTCAAGGATGCAGCGATAGCATCTTCAGTGGAGATACCTGTTAAGAAAGGGAGCAAAAGTTAGTTAAATGTAACAATATAGAGTGCAATGAGATAACAAATAAGGCGTCTGATGATTACCGGACTCAGCGAGTTTACTCAGCATCGCTTCGAGCCTCGCCGATCGCTCTGATTCTGCAATGGCGGCGGCTAGGTTGGTGTCCGCAGGATCCACCACGAAACCCTCGTAGCTGCCGTATTCACATATAGTCTCGGCAGAATGAGCCGCGGGCTCTAAGTTAAGAATCGCGTCGAGGGATAAGGTGGACTTCTTCTTCTTTTGTTCACCAGCCTTGGATCCACCCGGAGCAGTTTTGCGCTTGCCAGTTTTGGCAGTCACTTTCGGGCGGCGAGTCCCGATGTCCGCTCCTGCACCCGACTCCGGCGATGCCGCTTTAACCATCTCTGTCGGAGCACGGGGCGCCGTTGGGGCATCCATCGTAGTAGGCAGTGGCAATCCACGCGGAGGGGCCAACACGCGTGGTCGATCAGCTCCGGCCTCTTTCGTCGGAGGGATAACCTGAACCCTGGGCTGCAATGGAGCCTTGCGATTGCCGCCGGGAGGCGCAGCCCTACGATCGACCAGTAGACGTTTCTCCATCAAGATAATTGGGCCCATCGCGTGCGCGTACCAAGCCACATACGAATTGAGTATCTTGGGGGTACAGCTGGGCTCACTGATGAAAAAGTAGGAGCCTGTATTGAGCCGGATGAAGTGATGCATCGCATTCCGTACTCCCTCTGGACCGACTGCAGGTGTTCCCAAGAAGGCTTCCAACGGGACTCCTTGGTTATAACTCGATTGCCGGGAAAATCGATGCGGGTTATACCTCATGAAGAGGGCCGTTTCATTCTGCCTAAATACCAAGTAACCCGGCCGAATGGAATAAAGGTGGAGGATTTCCCGAGCCTTCAACACGGAGACACCGCCCTTGAAGTCATCACGCAGCGACACCACCGACTTAGTGGTCTCGGAACCCATGGTGATGACCTTATCCACAAAAGAGGTCTTCGCCCCGACTAGATGCGAACGCAGAAGCAGTCCCCTAGACTCCCGCGGAGGTGCAAACACGATGGAAGCCCCGATCAATCGTATGATTCTTGGAAATATGAATCTCTCAAAGAATGGAGGAGTTTTGTGGGCGCCAAACACTCCTCGAACATGCAGCTCCATCCAAGATGTGAAGTAATGCATCGGGAAGTTAGCAGGCTGCACCCCAGGTTCATTAGCGTCCGCCGCTACGCTAAGTCCATTGTAGAGGTGAGCCAACCCGGCGATCCCCACTGATAACTGTAGACCGGCCACCATTTGATGCGCCGGGTAAAAGACAGAAGACCTCATGAGGCGTGGGTGCATGGGAAGCGCGAAGCTGCACAGCCACAGACCTAAGAACCCGATGAAGAAGGTCTCCTCATCCATGCCAGGAACGGCGATCTCTGAGAAAGGAACGCTAGCAGTACTGGGAAGGTAAAAACTTCGGTGATCAATTTCCGATGAAGGTCGGCGGTCCAGGCCGAAACCAAAAGGATCAGCAAGTTGGGCGAACTTCTCACCTTGCTCTGATAAAAATTCCGGGCGAATAAAACGAGCAATGAAGTCCGCAAAACTAACTCCTCGGTCGCCCAATTCCAAATGAAGCTCCTCGTAAATCTCCAACACCCTCACCAGGCCCGGATGCTGATGCTGGATGGCATTTTCCGGAGTCAAGTCGAGTACCACTTGCTTGGTGGCAAAGACGTACTCATCAGGAGGAAGCAACTCTTCGTAGTGCTCCCCCCTCGCCGGTAAACCAGAAAGCTCAACGAATTCCTCTAGAGAAATTGAAACTTCCCTATCCGCTGCCAGGAAAGTATGCGTGGGGATATTCCATTGTTCGATGAAGGCCTTTGTCCACCACGTTGGAGGAGTAGGATACTCGAAAAGCGAGACGTAGACGGCGGAATATAAACCTATCTTCGTCAGGTGAGCTCTTTTCGCCGCTAAAATGTACCGGGCCCATGGCAGGTATCCAGCAAGCGGTCGCGGATTTAATCCAATATTGTAAGCCTGTCCCCAAGGGCGTGCTTCACCCTGACAGATTCGCCTTCCTAAGATATCTATGGCCGGCGGCGGCTGTACCGGAATAGCGCCGATTGCAGGCTGGAGAAGGTCGTCCGAATTCCAATTTTTAACCTCCACGGCATACTCCACCGGGGGTTTATCCGCATAGGGGATCGTAACTATAGGTTCGGAGGGCGAGGCGGAACTAAAACTGCGACGACCCTGGATGATTTGGCTATACCACCTTCCCCATAGGTGGAGATGTTTGCACTCAGGATCACGATCTTTAATCAAAGCAAACACTACCCGGTCCACTGGTGCATGTGGGAACCCTCCTTCTGAGCGAACGAAGGGAAAAGACAAGTCGTCAGACATCTTTCCTGCATAAAATATATATATATCATTAGTGGCCTGGCGTTTAAACATTAAAAAAAAATAATGATAAAAAAATAATAATAAATAAAAATCTTGCTCCACACTGTGATGCAGAGGGTAGGGGACCAAAGGGGGACCCACAAAATCAAGATGACGGCGCATCATTTGATGAGACAATCCCACCATTGGATGAGACTATCAGTCAATAAAAAGAACTCCCAAGAGAATATCCTCATTGGGGGGGACCCCTAGAGACAAGGAGAAGATCTCCTCTTTTCAGAGCAAAGCTCTGTCACAGAGTGACATTTGTCAAACTCCTGTTTCAAAAGAATAAAACTTCTTAAAAAAGAGCCTAACTCTGTAGCAGTAATAAAAATTCACAACTCCTAAGAATTAAAATTTTGGGGTCTTAAAGATCCATGGAAACTTTTAAAAAGTTTTCTAGTTGATCTGTGAGCAGGGCTCTGTTCATGGGTTAAAACCTAAGAACAGAGTCTCTGCAAATTTTTGAGAGCAAGGCTCTGTGAATAGAAACCCCAAAGGGGTTTTCTTTAGATCAAAGATCTATAAGAGCAAGGCTCTGTTGAAGAAACCCCAAAAGGGGTTTCCTTTAGATCAAAGATCTATAAGAGCAAGGCTCTGTTAATTAAGTTTGATTTAAATTAAATTAATTTAATTTACCTAGAATGGTTCTAAGGATAGAACTTGGAAGTTCTTAAGGAATCGCAAGAGCAAGGCTCTGGAAGTTCTCAAGTAAGAGCAAGGCTCTGAAATTTAATTTCTTGAGAATGGTAAAAAAATTACCAAGGACCAAGGGTCCTATTTATAGGCGCCTGCGCCTGTTCACTTGACCCGTCAATCCGACGGTCAGGATCTTGCCACCGTTGCACTCACGCGCGCGCCACGTGAGCGCAACGGTGGGGGGGCATCTGTTTCCCCCAATCAGAGCAAGGCTCTACTGAATTTTGAAAATTCAAAATTCGAAGCAACGCTTCGGTTTCCGTGCGCAGCGCGCAATTTGCCACATGGCAGAAGGTGATTCGGCAGCGTAACGCCCGAGACAGTGCGTCCCATCAGAGCAAGGCTCTTCAGAAAATAAAATTAAGACTTAAACTGCGCAAATGCATGGCAGCGCGACACGTGTCTGCGCAAGCGCACAGATGCGTGACACGTGTCTGCGCAGTTGCGCAATCGCAACTGCGCAAGCGCACAGATGCGTGACACGTGTCTGCGCAAGCGCACAGATGCGTGACACGTGTCTGCGCAGTTGCGCAATCGCAACTGCGCAAGCGCACAGATGCGTGACACGTGTCTGCGCAAGCGCACAGATGCGTGACACGTGTCTGCGCAGTTGCGCAATCGCAACTGCGCAAACGCACAGATGCGGGACACGTGTCTGCGCAAGCGCACAGATGAGGGACACGTGTCTGCGCAGTTGCGCAACCGCAACTGCGCAAGCGTACCGATGCGCGACACGTGTCTGCGCAGTTGCGCAACCGCAACTGCGCAAGCGCACAGATGCGCGACACGTGTCTGCGCAGTTGCGCAACCGCAACTGCGCAAGCGCACAGATGCGGGACACGTGTCACGCGCTGGTGAGTTGCGCAGCAACTGAATGAAAATTTAAGTGGATCTTTTCTGTTCTCCTGTAAAACAGGGACCCTTGGATCTCTGATCCAATGGTGGGAAAATTCCCAAAATTATTCATGAAAGATTTTGTTAACAAATCCAACAAATTGGTGGGCACTATAAATAAGACCCCAGGCCTCATTCAAAGGCATCAGATAATCAATCATCATCGAGAGAGGGAAAAAGCTTCTGAAAAAAAGAGAGCTCTTGAAGATTAATCAAGAACCAAAAAAAAAAAAAAGAAGGTAAAATTTCTGAAGAACAGAAAATGAGAAAATAAATAGTGCCTTGCACTTGATAGGAACCCCTGGTTCTAAAAAAAAAATATAAATAAAAAAATAATAAATAGTGCCTTGCACTTAATATGAACCCTCGGTTCTGTATGATCAGGAAAAAACAAGAACTTGTTTTCCTTTGATCCAAATTCAAATCAAAGTGCCATGCACTTGTGTTCTTCAATCTGAAGATTTCTAGGGTTTCTGCAACCCCTTGTTTTGGGCCCGGCCCAAACTAAATTGAAATAATAAAAGGGCAAGGCCCTGTTTGGAAAAATTCCTGAGTTTCTGCAAACTCGTTATTCAAATGGGCCTGGCCCAAACTAAATTACAGAACAATAAAAGGGCAAAGCCCTGTTTGTAAAAACTTCTTGAGTTTCTGAAACTCATTATTTAAAAGGGCCTAGCCCAATTGCAGAAAAAAAATAAATAAATAAAAAGGGCAAGGCCCTGTTTGGAGAATTCCTGAGTCCTTGTAACTCATTAATTAGAAGGGCCTGGCCCAAATCAGACTTGTAAAATAATGAAAGGGGCAAAGCCCTGTTTAGATTGATTCTTCTAATCTGGCAAAGCCTAAAATAAAAATTGGACTTAACCCAATCCTGGCTGTAAGTCCTTAAATTAAATGCCCCTCATAAACCAAGTCATGACCGGTTCGAGGGTACATCTCCGAACTCCTCTGACATCTGTCGTTGTAATTCCTCAGCGACGTCAGAGAGGTAACGAGTCCCAACGACCACTCATCTAATATCGGACCGAAACGTCCCTAAACTAATATCGGACCGAAACGTCCCTAAACTAATATCGGACCGAAACGTCCCTAAACTAATGACGGACCGAAACGTCCCTAAACTAATGACGGACCACTACGTCCCTAAACTGGCGACGGACCGAAACGTCCCTAAACTAATATCGGACCGAAACGTCCCTAAACTAATGACGGACCGAAACGTCCCTAAACTAATGACGGACCACTACGTCCCTAAACTGGCGACGGACCGAAACGTCCCTAAACTAATATCGGACCGAAACGTCCCTAAACTAATGACGGACCACTACGTCCCTAAACTGGCGGCGGACCGAAACGTCCCTAAACTAATATCGGACCGAAACGTCCCTAAACTAATGACGGACCACTACGTTCCTAAACTGGCGACGGACCGAAACGTCCCTAAACTAAAATCGGACCGAAACGTCCCTAAACTAATATTGGACCGAGACGTCCTTAAACTAATGACGGACCACTACGTCCCTAAACTGGTGACGGACCGAAACGTCCCTAAACTAAAATCGGACCGAAACGTCCCTAAACTAATAATGGACCACCACGTCCCTAAATTGGAATATGGACCGCTACATCCCTAAACTGACATAATAGGGCCCAAACGCTCTTTTGTCGGATCTAAACGGTCCCGCCTAAGTTGATCTTAACCCCAAATACGGTTAACGTGTCCTTAGACATCTAAATAAACAATGAAATCCCAAACCAACTTTGGTTCAAGGGTACATCTCGGAACTCCTCAGACGTATGTCGTTGTAATCCCTCAATGACGTCAGAGAGGTGACGAGTCCCGACGGCCGGATAATTAAATCAATCACTACGTCAGGTCGATCTTAGTCCAAAACAGGACTAGCGTATCCTTGATGAACGTTTAAGTTGATCTTAGTCGCAACGCGACCAATGCATCCTTAAACTAAAAACACCAAACTCAAATCTAAGCAAACACGGATTTGGACTAATCCACGTCCTACGGGCGACGACATCACTAAGTCTCCGTATACAATCCACGGGCAACCACAAATAAAATAAACATACACGACACGAAGTGAAATTCTGGAGAAGGAGAAAGTTGTTATCGCAACGCGATAGCGTAATTAACTGCAGGGGCTTGCGCCTGCAGGGAAGAGCGTCCCCACAATCAAAAACCCCTCACCCTGAGGGGGAATCTGACAAAGTCTGCTACATCGGCCGCATCCGTCTAAACCTTCGATACACGGTGCCATAAATCAACTTGGCATCTTCGGAGAGGTGGACGGATAAAAACCAAATAGCATCTGCCCCGAACCCCAGGTTACGTGACGTCCCAACGTCGCAGGCCGCCGTTCGGAGGGGAACAGATGGTATTTTGGTGAAACTTGTTATTCTTTTATCTTTTAGAAAAACATGAAAATTTATTATATCTTGAAAATATGTATTTTGATAATATTTATATATTAAAAAAATTAATTTTTATTATTAATTAGAAAATCTCGTTTTTCTTAAAAATCGTATTAAAATTCTTTCAAGACCGAATGCTCCGTGAGGAGGTCTGCATCTCGCTCTACTAACCCGAGGATGTGCGATAATCCACACCATCTAATAACGGATTTCCTAAATGGGTTGTAAAGATATAATCGCAAAGAGTTTAATAATACTATTCAAAGAAAACCAGGTTTTTATAGTTCAAGGTACTTTAATGAAATATTGTATTTGCCACGAAAATATGTTTCAAAGAGAATCGTGCATTGTCAATATGTGTGTATGTGAGGGGTAGGTCAATACCCCGTCAAGTTTTCTAAAGGTATGCTAAGCAAAATGTTTAAAAGATGACATATATGAAATTCATGGTATTTGAATGTAAAAGTTTAATTAATGTTATTTAACATGAAGTTTTAGAATAAAAATTGTTTCTAAATATTAGTTTAATGATTAACAAGTAAGGTATAGAAATATGAATGAGCAATTCTTAAGAAAAATTGTAGTTTCAAAGACTTTAAAATCAAATGTCGGTATAACTCCATTTACCGACATGTTTTGATAAAAGAGCTTTTATTGTAGAAAGAGAGAAATGGGGTGGGACTTACTAGCTAGAAGGGTGAAGATAAGGTAGAAGAAGGTTGTATAGTCATCGTGGCGTCTCCGGAATTGCTTCGTTTCCTCGCCGAAATTTGACCTTGGGCTAACTCCACTTCTACTCCACTTGTACTTAGAAAAATTTGATAATTTTGGCTAGGGATTTCAGAATGAAGAAGAGATAGGGTATGGGGTTGTATTTATAGTATGGAATTAGGGTTTTGGAATTGAAAGAATGAATTAAAATGCATTTAAAATTGGATTAATCGGAAAATTGAACTCTCTGTTAAATTTCAGAGAAAACAAACAGTGCAGGAGTAATGGGGATAGGCCAAGAGTCAAGTTAGCAGAGTATGGGGACTTTTCCCTATGGACCGACCGGCGTCGCCGGCCCAAAGCCCCATCTCGCCGGCCAATTTGTGGGTGTTGGGGGTTAGATGCTTGCACGTGTTCATCTCAGTTCATACAATATTTTGCACATGTTAGATTTATCTTACTTTTCATTTTTACATGTATTGCACGTGTAAAATTTTGGGCTTCCAAAATATTTAAAAGAAAAATTAGTAAAAATAATATGTGGATGAAAGGATTCGAACACAAGGGCTACGTCACAGCAGTGTAAGGGCTTTATCAGTGAGCTACAAACTATTTCTTGGTGTTCTTAAACAAGAATAACTTTTAAATTGTGCTCAGGTTTGCGAAATCTTTTCTGTACTTTTAAAAAGAAATTTTTTTTTATAGAAAATTCAGGGTCATTACAGTGTGTCAGCAAGTAAAGGCTGAACATCACAGGACTGCTGGTTTACTTCGACGGTTATCTATCCCAGAATGGAAAGGGCAGCACATTACCATGGATTTCGTGACTGATCTTTCTCACAGCACGAAAGGTAACGACGCAGTATAACTTATTGTGGATCGACTCACCAAGTCGGCTCACTTTATCCCCTTTCGAGTTGGTCAATCTACCGAGACATTAGCAAAGAAGTACATGGAGGTAAGCATGAATCTAAAGTAAGATTTAACCTCAATATGTACTATTTTTGATACCCATGAACTCATGCATGAGATCGTGAGATTACATGTAGTACCGGTTTGCATCGTCTCCGGTAGTGACATCGGATTCCGATCATAGTTTTGGAAGAGTCTGCAAGCTAGCCTGAAAACGAGTCTGAACTTCAGCACAGCTTACCATCCACAAACGGACAGACAGTCTGAGCGAAAAATTTAGATTCTGGAGGACATGCTAAGAGCTTATATGTTAGACTTCGGAGGTTCGTGGGAAGATCACTTACATCTTGTGGAGTTTTCATACAACAACAGCTATCGGGCGAGTATTGGAATGACACCATTTGCAGTTCTCTATGAAAAGAAGTGTCTTTCACCACTAAGTTGGGAAGACATCGGAGATCATGAACTCCTAGGACCAGAGATGATCGTGACAATCGTGGATGTAGTTCGCACGATTAGGGAAAGAATGCGTATAGCCCAAGACCGACAGAAGCATTGGGCTGATGCAAAACGTCGACACCTGGAGTTCTAACCTGGAGATCATGTTTTCTTAGAGATCTCTCCAAACCGTGGAGTAATCCTCTTTGGCAAGAGGGGTAAGCTCACTCCGAGATATATAGGACCGTTCGACATTCTCGAATGAGTTGGAGAAGTGGCATATCGTTTAGCACTACCACCCTCATTAGAAGGAGTGCACAACGTGTTCTATATATCCCAGCTCTGAAGATATGTGAGCGACCCCTGCCATATCCTTGATTACTTCGAGCTCACTGTACAAACTGACCTGCTTTGCGAGCAACAACCCGTTGAAATCCTGGACAGAAAGGTAAAGACACTTCGAAACAAGGAAGTAAACTTGGTCCGTGTGATGTTGAGAAAAGATTCACCAGGAGAATTAACATGGGAACGAGAAGATGACATGTGTGCAAGATACCCTTTTTTATTTATAAACTAGTCCTGATGTAATTGTAAATTTCGAGGATGAAATTTTTATAAGGAGGGTAGAATGTAACGACTTTGAAATTACTGTACGAAAATTTTCAATTTAATGTACAGAAAGGATTTTGCAATCCTGAGTACACTTTATAAGTTAATTTTTGTTAAGAATAACAAGAAGCAATTTGTAGCTCACTGGTAAAGCCTTGCACTGCTGTGACGTAGCCTCTGTATTCGAATCCCATCAGACACATTATATTTTTTCAGATATTTTTTAAAAACTTTTTGGAAGCCCAAAAGTTTACACGTACAATGCACATAAAAATGAAAAGTCTGAGAAAACAAACATGTGCAAAATGATATAAACACAGAGGAGTATACGTGGCGAGAATCCACTGGCTTTCCCCCACTATTCAGCCGAGGAGATTGCAAAATGAGCCGGCACCGATGGTCCTCCATGGGTAAAAGTCCCTGGGATTTTCACACATGGCTCTTCCCCTACCCCCATTACCCCTGCACTGTTTGATTATTCTGCAATCAAACAAAGACCCCTAAATTCCCCAATTTATCACATTTTATTGTATTTTAATTCACTCTTTTAATCCCAAAACTCTAATTCCATACTATAAATACTATCCCATGCCCTAGCCCTTCCTTATTCTGAAAATTCTAGCCAAAACTCTCAAATTTTCGCAAGTACAAGTGGAGTAGAAGAGTAGTTAGCCAATGGCCAACTTCTAGTGAGGAATCAAGGCTTTTCTGGCGACCCCACGACGTCACGACTACAAACCTCTGATCACCTCCAAAAATGGAGACGAAACCGGGATGGATCGTCTTGCCTGAATTTGGGAGCAGATGCTATTTGGATTTATCCGACCACCTCTCCGAAGATACCAAGTTGATTGATTTATGGTATCGTGTATCGAAGGTTTGGACGGATGCAGCCGTTGTAGAAGACTTCATCAGATTCCCCCTCGTTGTGAGGGATTTTTTATCGTGGGGACGCACTTCCCTGCAGGCGCAAGCCCCTGTAGTTAATTACGTTACCGCGTAGTGATAATCACTTTCTCCTATTCTGGAAGTTCACTTCATGTCGTGTGTGTTTGTTTTATTTTTGGTTGCCCGTGGATTGTATACGGAGACTAATTTATGTTGTCGCCCGTAGGGGGTGGATTAGTCCAAATCCGTATATTCTTAGATTTGGGTTTGGTTTGATTTAAGGATCGTTAATCTCGTTTGAGATTAAGATCAACTTTAATGTTTGTTGAGGATACATTAGTCCACTTTGAGACTAAGATCTACTCAACAGGATTTTGGGATCATTCAGATCCAACAAAAGAGCATTTGGGCTCTTTTGCTTTATTTTAAGGAAGTTTCAGTCCGTTGTTAGTTTAAGAACGTTTCGGTCTGCAGATCACCATTTTTGAGGTAAGATTTTTGTTTAACGAAGTTTCGGTCCGTTATCGCCATTTTGGGAAGTGCACCCAAAAGCAGTTGGTTGTCGGGACCCGCCACCTCTCTGAAGACGTTGACACATTACAACGTCATGTATCAGAGGTGCAGAGAGATGTACCCTTGAACCAATTCCATGTTTGAGGGAAAAGGAATTGATGGTCGAGCCTAGAAATCATTAGTCGTATTTTGAGACTAAGATTTCTTCATTACTTTTGGGAAGTCATGAGCATAGAAGCTCGATCTATTTGGAGATGGAAGATATTTTAATCTCAAAAGACTTAGCCAACTTAAGGCTGGAGTTGATTTCCCATAGTGTTAAACACTAATATATGTTCAGCACTCACGTGTTCCCACATGAGATTCTAAAGCAGTGTTAAATACTGGATTCCGGGGGCGTTCACGTGTGGCACCTCAAAGCTGGCGCTGTACATTGGGTTCAAGTCCCCGTTTATATATAAGTGTTAAACACTTAATTCTTGTGGCACTCACGTGTGAGGAGGCGCCCCAAAGTTGGGTACTGCCTTTTTGGGTTTTATTTCCCTATTCTTTTATAAGTGTTATGCACTTGGCTCACGTGTGAGCACGTGAGGTTCCAGAAATGGGAACTGTTCTCTGAATTTTATTTCTCTTTCTTTTATAAGTGCTAAGCACTTGGACCCTGTGGTGCTCATGTGTGAACACGTGAGGCGCCTTCAAAATGTGAGCGCTGTTTTTGGGTCTGTTCTCTTTTTCATATACGTGCTAAGCACTTGATTGGGGATCGCGCGGAAAATACGTGCCTGCCCTAGGAGGCACTTCTTGTTCTTTTTAAATGCTCATGTATGAAACACGTAATTCGGTCTCAGCCATTCTTTTTTGTTCATCAGAGGTGCTCACGTGGGGAAACACGTGAGGTTTCGTTATAGTGCTGAACACTAATGAATCACCAGTCTTTCCTTCTATGTGCATGAAGATCTTGATCTCAAATTAACGATACTGGGATCTAAGTTTAAAGAATTTCAAGTCTCTTGTCTTATAAGAATTAAATTCTTCACAGGGTTAAACCCTAGTTTTATCAAAGGAATTAAATTCCTATATACTTTTGTAAGAATTAAATTTTTTGAACTTAGTTCTTTCCCTATGTTTTGAATCTGCATAACAGAATCTCCCCGATAAGAATTAAATTCTCAACTTTTGGGGAGATCTGTTTCTGCAGGCCTCAACCAGAGGAAGAACTAAGTTCTTGTATGAAGGGTTAAACCCTTAAAGAGGCGAAGAAGGGATAGGATAATATCTGTATTTTCTTCTTACCTAGTTTTTTTGTTTAAAAAGGGGATCTTTTTCTTTTAAAGAATTGAATTCTCTTTTTCTCCTTTTTTTGTATGCTCTCTTCTGTTCCTTCTTTTTTTTAACTTGGAGTCTTGGGTTCTTTATATAGTGGAGAGAAGTTTGTTAATTAGTTTTAGGAAATCTCTCATTGAGAGACTTCAATTGATTTGGGGGTTTACCCGCTGTTGGATTTTTGATCCAAGGGTTTTTGTCTTACAGAACATATTTTCTTGTTTCTTAAACAAGATTAGGAAAATATTTTCTCATACAGAATTTATTCTGTAGATTGGTGATTTTTAATCACCGTTAGATTTTTAATCCAAGGGTGCTTGGTTTAACGGAGCACAATTTTTCTTTGCTTTAAAGAAATATGAAAAATATTTTCCAACTCATGGGATCTTTAATCCGCCAACTTTCTGTTTAACAGAAAATATCATTTCCCATTTAAAAGTTCAATAGAATTTAATTCTATCATCATTGGATCTTTGATCCAACGGTTCCTTGTAGAGTAGAATTTTAATCCTACATAGGGACGTGCCCTCACGTGTTTAACACGTGAGGCTTATTAGCCTGGCCATTGTTTCAATTGTAGTGTCTATATGCATTGCATATAGGCACTCACGTGTGTTTATCGCCGAAAGACGCGACCAGGACGTTGGGACGTCCAGCCTGAATTTGGGGGAAAATGCTATTTGGTTTTATCCGTCCACCTCTCTGAAGATACCAAGTTGATTTATGGTACCGTGTATCAGAGGTTTGGACAGATGTGGCCATTGTAACTGACTTCGTCAGATTCCTCCTCGTTTGCGAGGGGTTTTTGATTGTGGGAACGCTCTTCCCTGCAGGCGCAAGCCCCTGCAGTTAATTACGTTACCGCGTAGCGATAACCGCTTTCTCCTGCTCTAGATGTTCACTTCGTGTCGTGTGTTTTTGTTTTATTTTCGGTTGCTCGCGGATTGTATACGGAGACTAATTGGTGTTGTCGCCCGAAGGGCGTAGATTAGTCCAAATCCGTATTTTTTTAGATTTGGGTTTATTTGATTTAAGGATCGTTAATCTCGTTTGAGATTAATATCAAACTTAAATATTTGTTAAGGATACGTTAGTCTAATTTTAGACTAAGATCTACACAACAAAGTTTTAGGATCATTTAGATCCAATGAAAGAGCATTTGGGCCCTATCAATTTAGTTTAAGGACGTTACGGTCCATTTGGTTTAAGGACATCATAGTCCATAGAGTTTAGTTTAAGGACAATGCGGTCCATTGGTTTTAAGGACATCATAGTTCATAGAGTTTAGTTTAGGGACGTTGCGGTCCATCATTAGTTTAAGGACGTTGCGGTCCATTGGGTTTAAGGACATCATAGTTTATGTTTAAGACATCATAATCTATCGAGTTTAGTTTAAGGACATTACGGTCCATGGAGTTTAAGAACATCATAGTCCATAGAGTTTAGTTTAGGGACATTACGGTCCATGGAGTTAGTTTAGGGATGTTATGGTCTATGGAATTTACTTTAGGGACGTTGCGGTCCACAGAATTTAGTTTAGGGACATTACGGTCCACAATTAGTTTAAGGACATTACGGTCCATAATTAGTTTAAGGACATAACGGTCCATGGAGTTTTGCTGTTGGTCGTCGGGACCCGCCACCTCTCTGAAGACGTTGAAGAATTACAACGACATATATCAGAGGTGTGGGGAGATGTACCCTTGAACTAAAGAATGTCCATCAGGGATTTGGTAGTCCTGTTTGGCACTAAGGCCAATTTAAAAGAAGACCTGTGAGCTCGGTTGATTTAGGGTTTGGCCAACCTTGGGCTCAGCCCACTTGATTACTTATTTGGACTTAATCCCCTTTTGTTCAACAATGTTGAGCATTGACATGGGTTTTGATGCCCACCCTTTTTCTTTGTTTCGTAATGAGAGTTGAACACTCTTTATAGCGCTGGGCTCTAATTACAGAGCGCTCTTTATTTTATCAGCGCCCACGTGAGGGGCACGTGGAGTGTTTGGCACTTGGCGCCAGCCACCGAGTGCTAAGCACTTTTATAAAATAGAGACCACGTGAGGAGCACGTGGAGCGCTCGGCGCTGAGCACCAGAGTTGGAGTGCTAAGCGCTTCTTATAAAATAGCATCCACGTGAGGAGCACGTAGAGTGCTTGGCGCTGAGCGCCAGTCTCTGAGTGCTAAGCACTCTTATAAAATAGCACCCACGTGAGGAGCACGTGGAGCGCTCGGCGCTGAGCACCAGACTTGGAGTGCTAAGCGTTTCTTATAAAATAGCGCCCACGTGAGGAGCACGTAGAGCATTCGGCGCTGAGCGCCAGACTTAGAGTGCTAAGCGCTTTTTTATTGAGCAGCACTCACAGGAGGAGCACGTAAAGCGCTTGGCGCCAACCATTGAGTGCTAAGCACTCTTTTATTGAGTAGTGCTTGGCGCTGAGTTTTTCTTGTATATTATTTTCTGAAGGATTCAATTCTCTGTTCTTCCTTGGATTTTCGATCCTTAAGAACAAATTCATCCCCGTAAGAATTAAATTCTCATTTTGCAGAGACTTGTCTCATGGATCTTAGATCCGAGGAAAGAACTATGTTCTTTTATAAAGGTTAAACCCTTGTGATGCTCTGATCTCTATTTTATTTACCTTGAAGAAAACCCTTCTTCTTAAAACTTGCTCTCCTCTTTGAGATCAAAGTTTATGAGGGGGTTCTTCTGTACAAGACTTAAAGTCTTGGGTCCTTTATATAGAGGAGACTGATTTGTTGATTTAGTTAAGGAAATTTCTTATTGAGAGATTTCTTAATTGATTTGGGGAATTTATCCACCGTCGGATCTTTGATCCAAGGACTTCTGTTTTAAAGAAGGTATTTTTCTTGTTTTTAACAAGATTGGGAAAATATTTTCCCATACAGAGCTTATTCTGTATCTTGGTAATTTTTAATCACCATTGGATCTTTGATCCAACGGTGCTCTAATTTACAGAGCACAATCTTTCTTATTTAGAAAGATTTGAAGAGTTTTTCCTCGATCAGAATTTAATTCTGTATCTTGGTGTTTTTTAATCACCATTAGATTTTTGATCCAACGGTGCTCTGATTTACAGAGCACAATCTTTCTTATTTAGAAAGATTTGAGGAGTATTTCCTCAATCAGAATTTAATTCTGTATCTTAGTGATTTTTAATCACCATTGGATCTTTGATTTAATGGTGCTCTAATTTACAGAGCATAATCTTTCTTGTATAGAAAGATTCGAGGAGTATTTCCTTAATTAGAATTTAATTCTTTAATTTGATGATTTATCATCTTCGTTGGATCTTTGATCCAAGGGTGGAGAACTTTTAGTTCTGGCGCTGGCGCTCTTGTGCTTTGCACGTGAGGCACTGCCTCAGAGTTTTCAACTCTTGGCGCTGCCTCAGAATTTTTAACACTGAGCGCTGGCGCTCTCGTGCTTTGCACGTGAGGCGCTACCTCAGCTCAAATTTTGAATAGAGTTTTGCTCTTTTATTGAGGGGAAACAAATGGCCCCCCATCGTTGTGCTCACGTGGCTTACACGTGAGTGCTGCGGTGGCAGCTTTTCCACCGTTGGATCTTCTTGGAAGTTGGATCATCTTCCTATGCCTTTAAGTAGGGCCTTTGGCCCTTGAGATGACTACTGTTCATCTTCCATTTTTCTTCTTTCTGAGAATTCAATTCTCCCTTCAGAGCTAAGCTCTCTGCCTTAAGAAACTCATTTATTGTCAGAACCTTGTCAAAAATTTTGGTAAAGATCAAATCTTTGAAGGAATCATTTCATATTCTAGGGTTTTACCCATTAACAGAGCCTTGCTCTTCTTAGATCGTAGATCTTAAAATGAATTTTTAGGGTTACTTAACCCATTAATTAGAACATTGTTCATCTTTATGAAGAACTCATAGAGTTCATTTTGTAGATCTAAAAGATTTTAGAGTTTTTATTCTGTAAAAGCTTTGCTTTTTCAGGATTCTGATGGGTTACTCCATCATTTTCACAGAGCATGGCTCTTAGAAATTTTGGGGAATTTTTATTCTCTTCATGATTAAATTTTGACAGATGTCATTTCTATTTGCAGAGCACTGCTCTCGAGAGAGTTTAACTCCTTGGTCCAATGATTCTCTCATTAAATGAGAATACTCTTAGGATTTCCTCCTTAATGAGACCGTCTCATCAATAATGAGCCGTCACTTTGATTTTGTGGGTCCCCTTCGGTCCATTTCCACTGCATTGCAGTGTGGTACAAATTTAAAGTACCAAGTGTCAGATTTTGGACCATAGCATTGACAGCTAACCCTCATTCCTTTTAGCATCGCCAGTGGTGGTGTCACCGAAGGAGGATATCGGAAGTGAGGTTGGCTAACATTGCGCCAAAGCACCGAAGGGAAGGAAGCGTTTGTCTGCTAGTGCTAGCACAAATTCTAAGAGGAGGAAGAAATCAGTCATCGGCTTACTCGACACCCTGCTTGAGTCCGAGCCGTTTATTCAGGACGAACCGATCGCTATGGAGGAGTCGGATGCCGGTCTTATCTATCCTGGCTCGTCTACTGAGGAGGCCGCGCAATTGACTGAGGCTTTGAGGCTCTCACAAGATGAGACAAAGAACGTGTGCGTCCTGAAGAAGCCCTACCCTCCTGTTATATTCTATGACGTTGATCCATCATTACGGAGGGTACATATGGGTCCTTTGTTGATGGAAGAAGAATGGGCCCTCAAACAGCCCATAACGGTTGTCTCTGAAGGAGAGCTTGCATTAAAGACAGGTAGTCATTCATCTGCGCTTGAACCATGGCGAGCGTACTTGGCCAGAAAGGAAAAACGTCTCGAGAAAGCCCTACTTCAAGCTCCTTGGCATATTGGTATGCGTCTTTCTCGTGTCCTTCTTTTAGCGAATAGTCTGTATTCCTTTTATGTCTTCTCATTTTTGCACGATCTTTGTAGGGACTTCGAAGTGTGTAGAGGAGGTGACTGAAGCGGCCATCCGTGCTGTGGAGCTCCTAGTGGCGGCTGATGTCCCTTCCGTGTCTTTTCCCTCAGCAGGGCTGACGTCATCGGCTACGGATCCCATGGACATCCCTAACGACGTACCGGAGAGTATAGAGGAGATTGTTGAGGCTGTCATCCCTGCCTTGGAGCCTTCAACGGTAGCTTTTTCCCCTTATTGGAGATTACCGCGCCGTCCATAGGTTTCATAAATATCTCTAGTGATGCACCTGAAGGTGTGGAGGAGACCGCTGAGGCTGCCATTCCCCAAGCTCTGGGCGGGCGAAGCATTGAAGGTAATCTCATGTACCTATACATTTCGTTTAATGGCCCTTCTGTTATCTGACCCTTTCTTTCCTTCAGAATTACGAGAATTGGCGGCCTCCATCTTTTACCTCTCTCCAAGAAGAACCTTCCAGCGCTTGCTCGACATGGCTGCCCACATGCAATACCCCCACAAAACATAGTTCTTTCCTCAGGCCAAGGTTGGTATGCTTTGTCCTCTTTTGTTTTATTATTATTTTATATAATGATGTTAATATGCGCTCCACAGTTCTGGAAGCCGATGACGAAGTTGAGATCCTTGATGGGCCTGGGGATCTCTCAAACCCCCTTGCATGACTGTGGGTAAGTAAGGCTTTATCTTTAGCATTGTTTTGTCTATTCCATATTCGTAAATCTCACTGACTATTCGTAAATCTTGACAGCACTGCCAACCCTAACTTCGTTAGAATCTCGGATCTTCATGCCACCGGGCCCCTATGCCCGGCGTGTATCTGAAAGGATGGCAAAACAAAGCATTTACCCCCTAACGGCTCTCATTGAAGACCTTCGCACTGTTACTTCTCTCACGGCCAAAGAATTTTCCGTCGAAGCCAATTCTTCCTTGTCCGTTCTCGCTACCTATCATGACGAAGTATTGGTGCGTGTTTGGGTTGAGTAATGTCTCCGAGTGGAGGTCTTCCTACACGGGCTTGAGTGCATCCGCCTTTCTTCCGACATCTTAACCGTAAAATCAATTCTGTGGGGATGGATCGAATAGTGCGTAGCCAATCTACAGTCATGCGAGAAGAGGATCAACAGGAAGTTTTCAGAGAGGGGGTTATCTTCAAACGCTTTGAGGGAACTTCAGGCTCAGCTTACCGTCAAGACTACCCGTGCGTACAAAATTTGGCGGGTACTTCAAGAAGCTATTACAGAGTTGGTGGCTCTTGACAAAGCCGTTATCTTCACCTGCGAGATGGTTGAAGCCCTTAAAGTCGCCGAAAAGGAGCTTGAGAGTCGGTTTGCTTCATATCATACTCAGCAGACTCAGGCGGGTACCCCTCTTGCTGCACTAACGGAGCTTGAAGCCGAGGTCCAGCGGAAGAATGACGAACTTACTAGCTTATTGCACCACCCGCCGGCTTAAATTTTTTTTTTTGTCGCTGTATATTCTCCTTCTTCTTATTCTTTTTTTATTCATTCATGAATAAGAATATCTTGTATTCATTTTGATTCATGAATAAAAGGCAGATTTTTCTTCATACTAGTTCTTTTCTTTCTTTTGCTATCTTGATTTGGTATAAAGTATTTTATATACTTTATATACTCATTGCGAGGTTTTTTAGTTTATTCACTCATCCCGGAGTCTCTAGTTTATTAACTCATTTCGGAGCTTGTAGTTTTTTCACTCATCCCGGAGTCTCTAGTTTATAAATTCATTTTGGAGCTTGTTTAGTTTACCCCCCTTGGGCTTGTAGGCGAACTGGTCCTAACGGCACAGTTAACCTCTGCTCTTTACGACAGAGGTCCGTTAGGGTCTGTGGTACTAGGTTTTTTTTGTCCATCGTACCATCGCGTTGGCTGATGCATTCCCCGATATGCAGTCTTGCTGTTCGAGTAGCCCCGCGACTGTCGTATCTCTGATCCCTTCAGAGGATGGACAAGACGTCTTCAAGTAATCTCCCAGTTCATATTACCGTCGGAAGATCAAGCGTTAGGGATTTTCCATGCCGCTTTTTAATTGAGGCTAGGCTTAGTTTGGGAGCCCCGATGAGTCATAAACACTCCGCGCTGGTGTGGGATGATCTACGATAGTCTTTCAGGTTTTATTTGAGTTGCCGTCAAGACCCTGAAGCCAGAGATTTTCCTTTACTTCGTTTACTGGTATTATGTCTGTTGTAACGAGACAAATGTTGAGATTGTCTCTAGGTTGTTTGTGAACCGTCGAGGCTTGGAACTAGGAACTTGTTCATGGCTCCGAGGTAGTCTCTATGTTGTTGGTGAACCGTAGAGGTTAGGGACTTTGCCGTGGCTCCATTTTTTTGACCCTGGGGTCGGTTGCCGACGTCACATCCGCATTGTTTCCCCCAATCAGAGCAAGCCTCTGTTCAAAATTTCAAATTTGGAAATGAAGCAGTGCTTTATAGCAGCGCCAGTGCTGAGAGAGTCAAAGACTCTGAGGCAGCGCTCACGTGCAAAGCACATGAGCGCTAGTGCTAAGAGCGTTGCACTCTAAACAGCGCACTACGTGCAAAACACGTAAGCGCTAGCGCTAAGTGCACTGCACTCTAAGCAGCGCACTACGTGCAAAGCACGGGAGCGCTAGCGCTGGAACTAAATGTTCCCAACTGTTGGATCAAAGATCCAACGAATATGATTAAAAATCATCAATTGGCCAGAATAAAATTCTATTAAGGAAAGATTCCTCAAAATCTTTCCCGAACAAAAAGATTGTACTCTGTAAATCAGAGCACCGTCGGATCAATGATCCAGTGGTGATTAAAAATCACTAAAATACAGAATAAATTCTATGTGGGGAAAGATTTTCCAATCTTGTTAAAAACAAGAAGATTGCCTTCTGTAAATCAGAAGCCCTTGGATCAAAGATCCAACGGGGGAGACATCCCCAAATCAATTAGAGAAAAGATCTCTTCAACTGATTGAATAAATCAGTCTTGCCCTATATAAAGGCCCCAAGAATTCAAGTCTCATATAGAGGAACCCCACTATAAACTTTGAAAAAAAATTCAAAGACAAAGAGCAAACTCTCGAAAGAAGAAAAATTTCCTCAAGGTAAATAAACAGAGAGATGAAATCATCTCATATTAAAAGATGAATTTACTTCTTTTCTAAGATCATAGATCTATAAGACCGGGTCTTTCACAAAAAGAGATCAAAGTATCTCATCACAAAGAATAAGAAGAAGAACGTAATTCTTCTCACAGATCATAGATCTATAAGACTAAGGTCCTTTTACAAAAGAGATCATGAACATCTTATTATAAAAAGGGGGAGAATAATTCAGTTCTCTTAGGATCACAGATCCATAAAGGCAAACCCTTCCACCAAAATCAGAGATTGAAATATCTCCTATAAAATAAGAACTTTGTTCTTAGAACCTTGAGACAAAGTCTTTTATAAGAGAGAATTTAATTCTCAAAGTACAGAACTGATCAAAGTTGCATAAAAGAAGAGCCTTAGCGCTCCTAATTTAAAGGAGCCTTAGCGCTCTAAATTTAAAGAAGCGCTCTGCGCTCAAGACTGGCGCACAGCGCCAAGCGCGTCACGTGTTCCTCACGTGTGCGCTACTTAATTGAAGAGCCTTAGCGCTCCTAATTTAAAATAGCTTCAGTGCTCCACATCTAGCGCAAAGTGCTGCAGAGCCTTAGCGCTCCAAATTTAAAGAAACACTCTGCGCTCAAGACTGGCGCACAGCGCCAAGCGCGCCACGTGCTCCTCACGTGTGCGCTACTTAACAGAAGTGCACTGTGCTCATTGTATGGCGCACAGCGCCAAGCGCGCCACGTGCTCCCTACATGTGCGCTACTTCACCAGAAGCGCAATGTGCTCATTATCTGGCGCACAGCGCCAGGCGGGCCACGTGCTCCCCACGTGTACGCTACTTCACCAGAAGCACAATGTGCTCATTAACTGGCGCTCAGCGCCAAGTACGCCACGTGCTCTCCACGTGTGCGCTAAAAGAATATAAATTGTTCTATAAATAAACCCCAGAGCTATGATGAATGCTCAGCATTCAGTAAAAGACAAAAATATTGTCAGAACTCAAACCAATACTTAGCATTGTTAAATGTTTAACAATTTAATTGAATAGGCCGAGCCCAAAATGGCCACAGAACCCTAATTCAGATTAATTGAGCCCATATGCTCATAAATCTTTGATCTTAGTCCCAAATTGGACTATAGATCTCCCAACCAATATTGGTTCGAGGATACATCTCTTCACTCCTTTGATATTTGTCATTGTAATACTTCAACGTCTTCAGAGAGGTGACGGGTCCCGACAACCAAACATTCCTTGGACGGTGGGGTCCTTAAACTTATGGACTATGATATCCTTAATCTCGGACTGTGGGGTCCTTAAACCCATGGACTATGATGTCCTTAACCTCGGACTGTAGGGTCCTTAAGCCTATGGATTATGATGCCCTTAACCTTGGACCGTAATGTCCTTAAACTAATTATGGACCGCAATGTTCCGAAACTAAACAATAGAGCCTAAATGTTCTTTTGTTGGATCTAAATGATCCTGTTAAGTTGATCTTAGTCTAAAATTATACTAACGTATCCTTAACAAACCGTTAAGTTGATCTTAGTCTAAAATTAGACTAACGTATCCTTAACAAACGTTTAAGTTGATCTTAGTCTCAAATGAGACTAACGCATCCTTAAACCCAAGCCCAAACCCAAATCTAAGAAAATACGGATTTGGACTAATCCACGCCCTACGGGCGACAACATAAATTAGTCTCCGTATACAATCCACGGGCAACCAAAAATAAAACAATCACACATGACATGAAGCGATCATCTGGAGAAGGAGAAAGTTGTTACCGCGATGCGGTAGCGTAATTAACTGCAGGGGCTTGCGCCTGCAGGGAAGAGCGTCCCCACAATCAAAAACCCCTCAAACGAGGGGGAATCTGACGAAGTCTGCTACAACGGCCGCATCCGTCTAAACCTCCGATATACGGTGCCATAAATCAACTTGGAATCTTCGGAGAGGTGGACGGATAAAACCAAATAGCATCTGTCCCCAAATTCAGGCAAGACGAACCTACGCGGTCACATCTCTGTGTTTGGTGGAGAACACACATCTTGCTGGAGTTGAGAAGAAACGTTGTTGTTGATCTCTAGGCTGTCCATGCACCGTCGAGATTTGGAACTAAGGGCTTTGCCATAGCCCCATTTTGTTGACGTCGCGTCTGCATCCTGTTGGAGTTGAGAAGAAACGCCGTTGTTGATCTCTAGGCTGTCTGTGAACCGTCGAGATTTGACTCTCCCTTTGACAGAGCCCGGTGGGGAAATATGGTTCCCTTTCCGTTAATTCTCATGAATTGTATACAGGGGTTGATGTGGACTCACCTGCAGGGCAAAAGTTTCAATTTTTTTATTTCTTCCCGCGATGCTCTATCATTTCAGCTTTTTATATCGCGAAAGTCGTGATTGCCCAATCATTTCAGCCCTCTTTTTTTTATCGCGGTGCCCAATCATTTCAGCTATTCTTTTCTTTTTACTCGTTGCTTTTTATTGCGAGCTGCCCAAACATTTCGGTTGTTTTTATATGCATATATTTTGCTCGCTGATTCTTATTGCGAGTTGCCCCATCATTTCGGCTGTTTCATATGAATTTTTGGCTCGCTGATTTTTGTTGCGAGTATGGAACTTGAGATCTGATACCAATCTTAGCATCAGCATCGCTGCGACTGGAATATGGTCATGATCGAATCATCATTTGCCTTTCCTGATTTGAACAAAGATGGCTTAGCAAACAGGGATAAGGTTCTGTCGACTAAGGCGGTTTGTCTTTATGAGCCGTAAGGGTCTCATAAAGGTATTTTTCCCTAAGAGTCGTGAGGATCTCGTAGGTGTAGGTTCTCCCTAGAAGTCGTGAGGACTCCTAAGTGATATTTTCTCTTGCAAGTCGTAAGGATCTTACAAGAGTGATTTCTTCTTACAAGTCGGGAGGACTTATAAGTGTTGTTCACCACATGAGGACATTCCTCGTCATTGGTGGAACTTGGTAGGGGAAATCATTTATTTTTGCCCGTGGATTGTATACAAGAGCCAATATTGACCGCCTGTAGGGAAACATCGGGAGTGTGAAGGCTTAAGAACAGGTTCAGGTCCCTGTATCTTAAGGCTTTTGAATCCTATGAGCCGTGAGGGTCTCATAAGGGGGAATTCTCCTTACGAGTCGTGACGATCTCGTAAGTGTAATTTCTACTTAAGAATCGTGGGGATCCCTAAGTGTGTTACACCCTTGTGAGTCGTAAGGATCTCACGCAGGTGTTTTCTCCTCACAAGGTCGAGAGGACCTTGCGGGTGTTTTTATTTTAACGAGGTTGCGTCCTTTCGGGTTTTCACAAACTCGCCGGCAGCCCTGCTGTTTTTACTCACGGAGCCCTTTCGGGTTTTCATCTGTGCCCATTTTGCTTGTGGATGTACCATGTTTTTTAACAAAGAGATTGTGCCCTTTCAGGTTTTCACAAGCTCGCTGGTAGCCCTGCTGTTTTTACTCACGGTGCCATTTCGGGTTTTCATCCGTGCCCATTTCACTTGTGGACGTACCGTTTTTTACCCCTCTGTTTTCCAATGGCACTTAGGGGGGCTTCGTCACCGGGGCAGCTATGCAGCCAGCGGGACCCGAGTTGCAGTCCTCGCCGCTGGGACTTCTGGACTTGAATTCCACTTTCGCCGTATTTGAGACGACGTATTTAGTTTAAGGACATTACAGTCTATTGTTAGTTTAGGGACATCTCGGTCCGTTGTTAGTTTAGGGACATCTCGGACCATTGATAGTTTCGAGGCGAAGTTTTACCGGATACTACTTATGGAGTCTTAACTTAGGAAGATAGCGAGCGGATACAAGCGTCGTCGTCTATCATTAATCTGAGTTGTGACTTGTCAAGCGTAGTATTTCTTAAGGAATCGGTCGTTTATTGGCCGGAAAGGTCTTTCTCTATGCATATCCATGAGCAAGTAGGCCCCACCATGGTAGACCTTGTCTGTGATGTACGTACCTTCATAGTTCGGCTCGAATTTCCCCCGCTTTGCATGGTTGGGGATCATTGGTCTTTTTACGAATAGCACGAGTTCGCCTTGGCAGAATATTCTCGGCTTGGTTAGTCTTTCGTATGAGCACGTCATCCTTACTTTGTAAGCTTCCAGGTTTTGCTGTGCCATGAGATGAGTTTCATCGAGGGCATCGAGCTCCTCAAGCCGAAGATGGGCATTTTCTTCATCCGTCAGCTCGTATCGAACTGCTACTCGTAGAGAGGGTAGCTCTATCTGTAAGGGAAGTACCGCTTCCGTGCCAAATACCAACGCGAATGGCGTTGTATTCGTGTCCGTTTTTAACATGGTTCGATACGCCCAGAAAGCTTCATGCGGTCTCTCGTGCCAGTCCGTTTTATTTCTGGACACCGTTTTCTTTATGATCTTCGTCAAGCTCTTGTTGAAAGCCTCAGCTAGACCATTAGCTCTGGGATTATAGACTGAAGAGTATCTCCATTCTATATTATACTGCTGTGTGAAGTGGCCGGTTTTATGGCTCCTGTAGGCTGGCCTATTATCCGAGATGATTCATCGCGGAGTGCTAAACCGGTAGATGACATGTGTCCTGAAGAAATGGAGGATGCTTTCTGTCTTCACATCCCTTAGTGGCACTGCATCTTCCCACTCAGATAAGTAATCGGTTGTTGCTAATATGAACCGATGTCCCTTGGACGACGTTGGCTCGATGGACCAGATTATATCGGTTCCCCACATTTCGAACGACCAGCTAGCTAATGTTGGGTGTAGCGGATTTGGATGCTGGTGGATGAAGTCCCCTTGAATTTGGAACGAGTGACACTGCTTCATATATTCGAGGCAGTCCTGAATCATCATGGGCCAATAGTAACCCATTCTCTTGATCTTTAACTTCATCGTTGGTCCGGCTTGATGAGAACCGCAATTCAGTCGTGAGTTTTTTAGATGACCCTCCTTGCTTCCTCCGGTCCCAAGCATCTTAGCCACAAACTGTCGAACGATCTCTTATATAGAGTATCATTGACGAAGGCGAAGGATAGAGCTCGTTTCATGAGCTGATGTCTTGACGACGCGTCTTCGGGTGTTCGATGGGATTTGAAGTAGTCTATGAAGACTTCTCTCCAATCCTTAGCCTTTTCTTCGTTTTCTATTTAGAAAGCTGCTTGTTTGGTTGCTTTCTTCCTTTCAGACGATTCCGGAGATATTTCAGCTGGCGCGAGAATCCGGCGGTTTTGCACAATGATCCTTACGTCATCGAGGTTTTCGTCGGCCAGTTCTTTAGCGAGTTTGGCTAATGCATCCACTTTGCCATTTTCTGCACGCAGAATGCTTTCCAGAATGTAAGAGAGGATTTGTGTCAGCAATTGATGCACTCTCCCGCCAAATTTTACCAACTCTGGTTTGCATGTCTGATAGTCGCTATTTACTTGGCTAACGACTAGCTAGGAATCTCCATATATAAGGAGGTTTTCAATTCCCATATCGACAGCAATCTCAAGACCTGCTATCAAAGCTTCGTACTCAGCCTCGTTGTTTGTTCTCGGCTCTATTAATGAAAGGGTGAAACACATTATCCCTCCTTGCGGAGTCACGAAGATAAGGCCCACCCCGGCTTTGATTATGGGAGTATTGTGCTTTCGCTTCTTCATGGAAGATGTCCCATTAAAGTAAAGTTCCCATTGAGAGTCATTTTCTTCGTCCTTTGTGTCGAACGTGTGTTCGTTCGGTAATTCGCAATTTAAGGAAGAGTCGACTGGTATTGAGTGTTCAACGAAGAAGTCGGCGATGGCCTGGCCCTTCACTGCCCTGAGGGGTCGATAGATTATCGAGAACGCCATCAAGAGGAGGGCCCATTTGGCAAGCCTTCCTGTTAGTATGGCTCTTGACATCAAATATTTGAGAGGATCCACCTTTGATATGAGATGGACCTCATGTGCCAAGACATAATACCGAAGCTTCGTTATCGGAAGATCAGTGCCAGGAAATGCTTTTCAATAGGGAGTAGTTGTTTTCTACCCCCAGGAGCACTCGACTCAAATAGTAGAGAGCTCTCTCCTTCCCCTGGTCATTCTCCTGTGCCCATAGCGCGCCTAAATAACCTTCAAGGTGTTGTGTACAGGATGAGGGGTTTTCCCTTGACCGGAGCAGTCAGTACCGGCGGGTTCTGCAGGTATTGCTTGATTTCATCCAGTGCACTTTGGCATTTATGATCCCAAACTAACGGGGTCCCCTTCTTCATTAGATGGCTGTAGAGGTGGTATTTTCCGGAGAGATTGGCTATGAACCGTCGGATATATGCGAGCTTTCCTTGGACAGACCGCAATTGTTTTAGAGTTCTTGGCGTGGGCATTTCCATAATCTCTTTGATCTATGATGGGTCTATTTCGATGCCTCGGTGTCATACGATGAATCCTAGGAATTTTCCCGAGGAGACTCCAAATACGCATTTCAGAGGGTTCATCTTCAGGTTATATTTCCAAAGACGCTGGAACACTATTTTCAAATGCTCCCAGTACTCCTCGTATGATTTGCTTTTCACCATGAGGTTGTCGATATAACATTTGACAATCTCATGTATCAGGTCATCGATGATTTTCATTATAGCCCTTTGATAGGTAGCGCCTGCGTTCTTCAAGCCAAAGGGCATCATATTATAGCAGAATATGCCTAGCGGAGTTCGGAAGGTGGCGTGCTTTTGGTCTTCAGGATGCATTTTTATTTGATTGTAGCCTGAAGATCCATCCATGAAGGAGAAAGCCTCATGAGTGGACGTGTTATCGATCATCAGCTCGGTAACAGATACTGGGAAGTCGTCCTTCGTACAAGCCTTGTTGAGGTCCCGAAAGTCCACGCAGATGTGCACCGTCCCATTTTTCTTCATCACCGGGATAATGTTGGCGATCCAGTCAAGATATTGAACTTTTTGGATAAAACCGGAGTCGATTAGTTTCTTGACTTCGGCATTGATGCTCATATCGAGTTCGAGCCGCATTCTTCTTGGCGCCTGTTTGACTGGTTTGATGTTCGGTGATATCGCCAATTTATGCACAGCTATTTCTGGATCTAGTCCCGGCATCTCAAAATAGTTCCACGTGAAGCAGTCTTTATACTACATAAGCACGTCCTTTAGCGTGGCCACCTGCTTTTCAGACAACAGCTCACTGACGAGCGTTGGCCTCGGCTCATTTTCTGTCCCCAAGTCGATTTTTCTCAGGTTGTCCGCTGTAGTGTGTATCCCTTCTTCCAGCTCTTTTGGCGCCGGTGGAAATTCTAAAACCATCCCGTCCTCATCCTCATTTGCGAAGCACCCGGAGAGGTCATCCATATTCTCGTGCTCTCTTTCTTTTGATAGTGTTATTACGTAGCAGGTACGGACTCGTTTCCAAGCTCGATGCTGATCTAGACTTTCCCTCATAGTGTAGGTTGTTTTTGGCTCATGCTTTCATGGTGGGGCTACCCTCCAACTGTCGGATAGAGAAAACCTACTTTGTTGATACTGGTCTTCGACCCAGTTTTTGAAGGTGAAGAAGTCTTCAAGAGGATGTCCTACTGCTTGGTGGTAGGAGCAATAAGTCGAATGATGGACCTTGTTTATTTGCTCGGGGTGATGAGACTCCGGGAGTGTCATCATTTGATGCCTAATGACAAGGTTGAATATTTTCCTTGTTTTGTTACCCATCTTCTTCATCAACGATGGATTCCAGCTGACCTTTTCTCGGATGCGTAGCTTCTTGGATCCCCTTCACCGTTTTAGAATGTCGTTCTCGTTCTTCACTTTGTTATTGCCTGTGCGTCGAGCTTTTTCCTTGCCACGAGAGCGCACGGCGGGCTGAGGGAGAAGGGCATCGTAGTCTTCTCCCTCTGCAGACTGTTGAGCGAGACGCTGCGTCCTGGATTTCTCGTAAATGGCCATTTCGCAGCTGTGGTCATCCTGAACCATTTGACCGGCTTCTCTCATTAGCTTGTCAATTTGTTTTTCGAATGACGGACTTGGTATTCTTACGGAGGGATCTCGCTCTGGTTCGATATCAGCGCTATCTGGAAATGCATTCGCTTCTCCACCGGAGTTATTTATGACATGGCAACCATGGAATTGCTCCCGTTTCTTGGACCGAACGTATCCAAGTCCAGTCGTCTGCATCCTCTTGTTGGACATCTTTCGCTGAGTCCTGGGAACGTCCCAAATCTTATTGTAGAACTAGGCTTGTCGAACGGTTTGTTTGAAGGGCATGCCTTGGCATCTTAATAGCCTTTTCAATCTCTCTGTATAATATCTGGGCAGACGGATTGGTTGAAGCCTGTCAATCACAAGTTCGGCACTATGCCAGACTTCTTTTTCCACTCTGGTCTTCGTAGACTGATAGAAGAGGATCGCATTTTCACCTCTTCACCTGGGAAGGACGTAGAAAGTCTGCAGCTCTTGTACGCTGTATGTATCAAGCGCATCCAGTTCTTTATAATGTCGTAGCGGAACTATGGTGATTTTCAAACTCTGATCGGCTCCAGCAATGGTTTGTGCTGATAGGCGAATGGAGAACACGGCGTTGATCTCGTCCTCAGAGTCACTTCTAAAGACCAAAACATGATTAAATGGCCCGGGCTTGTTACCTTGGGATTGCCCCGAGTAGACTATATCATCATCTTCCTCGGTATTGCTCCTAAAGATCGAGATGGTGGTGACGGCTTTTTGTTGGTTCTTTGGTTTACGACATCTTTAAGTGTTTTTGAAGTCTAGTAGGAAGTACTTGGCGTCTTCTTATTTGCGGACTTCATTTACAGAGAATGGGTTTAGCTCCCCTGTAACTGTGTACTCGAGGCCATCTTTGAAGTACTTCATACACTGATGTTGTGTATAAGGGATGATGTTGTACTTGTGTAACCAAGGCCGGCCGAGCAGAGCGTTATAGCAAGTATTGGCGTCAATGACATGAAATTTGATGTCGGTGATGAGCATCCCAAAGCGTAATGTCAATATCACGGACCCAAGCGTCCGTAATGACTGCGAGTCGAACCCGAAGATGGTAATTTTGTCCCGATCCAGGTGCTGAACGTTCATGCAAATCTCCTTCAGCACCTTCACGTTGAGAAGGTTGACAGAGGACCCGTTGTCGACCAGGATCTTCCCTATCTTAATGTCGTGGCGGTACCCGGTGACATATAGAGGACGGTTGTGCTCGTACGTTCCGAGGAGGAGATCTTCATCGCCGAATGTGATGTCAGCTGTATGAATCTCTGCCCGCTAGTCCTTCATCTTTTCTTCCGCAAAGTTAGCTTAGAACTGATCATGCTCTTGTAGTGCCTTGATTAGAGAATCTCGTGCCTCTTTGGACAGGAGGAGAGCATCCAGTATGCTCAGTTACGAGGGTATCTTCCTCAAATGCACCAGGACATTATAATCCACCTTGTTTTTCTTAGGCTGACCTTGGCCGCGAGCTCTTTGACGACTCTATCATCGAGGGCAATTTCCTCAGGGAATTTTTCCTTCCCCTTGTCTCTTTTGTTCGAACCCTTGTTTGTAGGCCTGAGCTTCTTTTTAGGCAACGCACGGTTACACAGCTGAATGTTCTCGCAGTTCTTCTCCCCTTCTTCTTTTCCAGAGGTGTATTCTTTGAAGAGATGGCCGAGGGTTATTTCTTCCTCAGAATCGCTCCCGAATGTAAGAACTTGAGATTTTCCTTTTGTCAAAATGGTATCAATCATATAACAGTAGCCAGCCATTTTTTCGCGCTCATCTGTTGCATTTTTTCGCTGTCGGCGAGCTTCACGCTTCATCCCCTTAAAGTGTTGTCGGTAGGCAACGTATCCCTGCCACCACTTCTTGAAGGCACTGCACTCTTCGGTGGGGTGTGTAACCCTCCGATGGTATAAACAGTAGTTCGGATGTACATCCGCTTCATCGAGGCATGTACTCTCGAGAGTATTTCCTTTGAAAGGTGGCAGCTTCATTCCCATTGCAAGAGCTTTGGCAAACCATTTCCCCGTCTTGAACCTTCTTTTGTCTGCCGCAGGTGTACTTCGATCTGGTTGGAGTACTTTGTGACTCTTTCTCACCGCAGCTTCTTCATCCTGAGGCTGATGCTTGGCCTTTTCGTATATGGCCATTTCACGCTCTCGATTAGCTTTGATCTTTTGAAAGGCTTCGTTTAGCAACCTGTCAATCAAGCTGTCTGACAACTCCAGGGATTTTTGCACCGGTCTTCCCCCCAGCTTTTCTGCGCTATTTTATGACTCCGAGGGGGTCTCTTCGTTTTTTAACGACGAATGAGAGAACGTGTGGCAACTCGCTACATAATTCTCGGGTTCTTCTGACGAGTCGTTCCCCTCATCATTGTCACTGTCTCCGTTCTCAAGGATATGATTGAGAAACTCTTCGAGTGTTACTGGGGTCTGTACCTTCTAGTTGTACTCCTCCAGTGCGTCGATGTATTTTTGCATGTCCGTGCGCTCGTTATCAGGCTTCACGGGCTTCTTGGTCTTCTTCTTTTTCTTCGAAGATTTTGAAGGCTTGACCTGGGTGTTTTTCCCATCGTTATAAGCTTTCGGTGTTGGGCGCGGTTTAAGCATCCCCTCAATGATCTCAGGCTCTAGCAGGCTTTTCCAGTTGATCGCCGGACATGCTTGAAGGTCCTTCGGCATTCTTTTAGTTTTAGCTGAAAGGACAACTTCCCACGGAGCTTTTTCTACAAACGAGCATGATTCCCCTGGTGTGTCCACCTTTTTAAGAGTGTGCTTCTTTGGCGGGTTCACCCTCCAGTTTTCGGACAGTGCAAACTTGCCTTGTTGGTACTGGTCCTCGACCCAATTTTTGATGACTTAGCAATCCTCAATTGGATGGCCCAATACTATGTGGTAGGTGCAGTAGTTGGGACTGTTGACGTCACCAGGCTGCAGAGGACGTCTCGGATGCGGTAGAGTGATAAGTCTGTTGTGCACTGCCAGTTCGAATAGTCTCCTCATTTTATCCCGGGGAAACGAGTAAGGACGTCCTAGCTTCTCTTCGTAGGATCGGTGTGGGCATGTTTCGCTTTGGCGAGCAACCGGTTTTGGGTCAATTGGTTGCTGTTGAGCGTTGGCAATAAATGTCGCTTTCCCTTTGCCCTTTTCATTCCGGGGATCCGTTTTTGAAAAGGACAGCCTATGTCCCATCTGGTCCATTTGGGCCATCTTGTTGATCAAGGCCTGGAAGGTGGTCGGCTTGAAGAACATCATAAATTGGGATATAATCGCCTGAGGATCAAGGGTCCCTATGAACATGCCCACGGCAGGAGCTTCTTCTATGCGTTGTTCACATTTTGACCGTAGGTTCCGCCACCGAATTGCGTATTGAACCCAGGACTCTCCTGGCTTCACCCTGGCATTGATTAATGCCATGATCGGGGTCCGCTCGCTTGGGCTTGTGAACCGCTTTGTGAATAGTAATTTCATCTCCATGAATGTTTTGACAGATTCATTTGGGAGCTCAGAGTACCATTCAAATGCCGTTTCCGACAAGCTGCCAACAAACTGGCGAAGCAGCAGTTTGTCGTCGCCTCCAGTATTACCGCACAGAGCTCTGAATTGAGCAACTTGCTGGTGTGGATTTCCCGTCCCCTTATACACATGGAATTTAGGGATCGTATATCCTGGCGGGTACTTGATTTGATCATACCGGCCTGGATAAGGTAGCCCAGTTCTGATGACTTGGCCAGCCGCTTCACTCGCTTGATGAGCTCGTATTTGTTGAGCTATGTAGTCATCAAGGGCAGCCTTGGAGATCGTTTCTTCCTTGGCTGCTGAGAAAGCCGGTGGAGGGTTTGACGTTTCCTCTCTGTCGTCTTCGATGATTATCAGAGGGTCTTCGGCTGGGGGTTCCGGCTGGACCATCATCCCAACCATGTCTTGGAACAGAAGTGCCATCTGCTTTATATTAGCAGCCTATTCCGCGGCCTCCTTATCCTTCTTTTTTAGCACCCTTCGCAAAAATTCTGTATCAGTCTCCTGCTCATGGCGTTGTTCAGACGTCGATTCTGGGCTTTCTTTTTGCCCAGTGAGTGTTGCCGTTTTCGTCAGCATCTCCTGGAGCTTCTGTTGCTGCTCCTGAGCTTTCGTCCATGACCGAGTTTGTGGTCGATGACCCATGAAAGTATGGCTTTCTTCTTTCCTGGAAGCCATGTATACCGTGTGCACGATCATGCCCCTAGACTTGGGGCGTTTGGATCCATCACCCTTGGGATTTGCCGCCGGCAGTGGGAGATTCTCCGGCCTTCTCTTTTTGTGAGAAGTCGAAGTCGAAGGAGCTATTGTAACAGGCGCCTAAGAAGTCCCTCGCTACATTCTAGAGGGATGATTGCCCTCTTGTCGAACCTTCATTTTCTCCGGTCGACGAGAGTAGTTCTTATTGATCACATAATCCTGGACTTTCCGCCAAACTCTGTGGATTCAGGAGGACAGCCGCTGAGGGGGCTGCTCCGGCTTTGCATGTACCATATTTTCAACATGTAGGGGCGATTTCTTCAGCACCGCGGTCGGAGAGTTCTTTCGCACCTTCCCTAGTGGTCCAAAGATGTTCCTAGTCAGAACAGCAGCGTCAACTTCCACCATTGGAACTGGTAGAGTAAGTCCAGAGGAGGAGTTTCCCCCATCTTTCCTCACTTGGCGCCAGTGGCAACGTCGAGCATGCCTTGCAGATAGGATTGCCTCAGTTGTGGGAGTGTCTTCGTCATGCCCCTGCTCTGATGAAGGGCTAATTCGGTCAATCTTTCGAAGGCCGAGCTTTTGGTAGGGGAAGCAGTCTTGATGACTTCGCCGAAAGCAGGAATTGGAACGGCCAATCTTGCGAAGACCGATCCTTTAGCAGGAGAAGCCCTGTCGACGACTTTATCCACCGGAGCTGGGATGAGTATCCATTTCGGGATAACCCCTTCAGCTATTGCGAGCCTCTTTGCAGGCCCACTGGAGCTTTGGCTCGGTCTGTTAATGACTTAGGTGGAAGACTTGGATGACCCGTTGAGAGGGGCCGTGGTGGCTGCAAGTCGATCGAAGACCAACTTCTTTAGAGCTTCCTGTGATGGCACCGGGGCGCTGAAGCTTGTCGGCGGGAGAATGGTCCCAAAGAACAATCCAGTGGTGGCCCGAGTCACTTGTTCCACTGGCATTAAGAAGTTGAAGGCCTCATTTGGCCCGTATGTCACTCCTCCAGCGGGGACGAAGCGGGAGTTGCTGTTGCAGGTACACTTAAAAACCATTGATCTTCTTTTCTCTGCACAGGAGCAAGACACCAAATCTTGGTACCTCGAATCTAGGGGCAACTATAGTTAACCGCAATTTGTTTGAGAACACGACACACGAAGTGTGGAGTGGAAAGAGGAAAAGGTCCCACCGGACGTGCCAGAATCTGTTCACTGCCGAAAACGGAGACGAAACCGGGATGGATCGTCTTGCTTGAATTTGGGGGCAGATGCTATTTGGATTTATCCGCCCACCTCTCCGAATATACCAAGTTGATTTATGGCACCATGTATCGGAGGTTTGGACGAATGCGACCGTTGTAGCAGACTTCGTTAGATTCCGCCTCGTTGTAAGGGGTTTTTGATCGTGAGGCCGCTCTTCCCAGCAGGCGCAAGCCCCTTCAGTTAATTACGTTACCGCGTAGCGATAACCACTTTCTCCTACTCCAGAAGTTCACTTCGTGTCGTGTGTGTTTGTTTTATTTTTGGTTGCCCGTGGCTTGTATACGGACACTAATTTATATTGTCGCCCGTAAGGCGTGGATTAGTCCAAATCCGTATATTCTTTAATTTGGGTTTAGTTTGATTTAAGGATCGTTAATCTCGTTTAAGATTAAGATCAACTTTAATGTTTGTTGAGTATACGTTAGTCCACTTAAAGACTGAGATCTACTCAACAGGATTTTGGGATCATTCAGACCCAACAAAAGAGCATTTGGGCTCTATTGCTCTAGTTTAAGGATGTTTCGGTCCGTTGTTAGTTTAAGGACATTTCGGTCCGCAGATCACCATTTTTTAGGTGAGATTTTAGTTTAAGGACATTTCGGTCCGTTGTCGCCATTTTGGGAAGTGCACCCAAAAGCAGTTGGTTATCGAGACCCGCCATCTCTCTGAAGACGTTGAGAAATTACAACGTCATGTATCAGAGGTGTGGAGAGATATACCATTGAACCAATTCCATGTTTAAGAGAAAAGGAATTGATGGTCGAGCCCAGAAATCATTAGTCATATTTTGAAACTAATATTTCTTCATTAGTTTTGGGAAGTCATGAGCATAGAGGCTCGATCTATTTGGAGATCGAAGATGTTTTAATCTCAAGAAGCTTTAGCCTGTAAGTCTACGGTAGCGCCCCGGCCGTCTACAGACGCCAAATGCGGAACAAAAACTTTTTAACTGGCGCTATCGTATACTTTAACCCGGATCTTCCATTATTGCTAAACTAACAAACTGTAAAGAGAGTAGAAAGGTTATACCGAACGATCCGAGTCCTTCGTTCTTTAACCATCATCCCACGCTCCGTTGCGGCTGCTCCGATCTCGTCGATCTCCGATCTGCTCGTCCAGGTGGCACCACGTCAACGATTCTTTAAACGGGCTCCCGCCTCTGACTCGAGGCAACTCGGTCGTCAAGTTTGCTAAAAGAGACGACCAAGAATGATGTAAAGAATGAGTAGATGACTTTGTCTCACTTCTTCCAAATCCGTAGACGATTGGTTAATGAAGTTGCCGATGGAAATGAAATGGAACAAGAAATGAACTATGAAATTTCCATGTATCCAAAACTTTAGTCTTTTCTTTTAACAAACATAATATTCTCTCATCAAGAAGTGGAGGAGGAGATGGGGGCCGGCCACTTATAGATGGAGGGAGGTGAGTGTAAGAGAGGGGAGAGTGACCACAAGAGAAAAGATCAACCACAAATATCCTTCATGCAAACAAAACCTCATTAATGCAAATGGTGATTCATTAACCTAGTCAACATTGCATTAATGGCTCCATTAATGCAATAATGACTCACCATGCCAAGTCACCCTCTCTAGAACCTTCTAGAAGCATGACTCACCTCATCTCAAGAAAAGATAAATCCATCTTTAACCGAATGTTAAAAGACGGCTGATAGAAAACTGGAAACTGGCAACTTCCAAAAGTGATCCTGAAATGACTTTCAGGATAACCCCGTAACTGTATAAATATACCCGCATTTGTATTACGACCGAATACAAATGCAACTGAGACAAAGATATTATATCTACTCAATATAATACTCGGATCCGGCTTAAACCAAAGCCGACCAGTATCATCTGCCCGAAATCTGACACGTGCGTAAACGCACGTGCATTTTCCGAACCCTGCCATAAAACCATACGGCCTCTACAACGTTTCGCTCGAACTTGGGAAACTGTCTGTGGGGGACTCTAATGACTCGTCAGTACCCTGGCAGTGGGTTTAACCACAAACCGTCAGCGGCACTAGCTATGCGTAACGGCTGCCCATGGACTGACCTCAAGGGAGGCCGATGAGCGAACTCATCCGGAAACCCTACTGAGCCTAACAGTGACAATGTATATATAGTCCGGTCCGTTCGTCTATGAGTATCGCATATCTACCTAGGGGGCTAGTAACGTCAGACCCCCAATAGCAGTATAAGTCGCGTCGGAGTGTAGCCCAATAACACCCTGAGATACTACTGGAGTACCTACCAGTAAATCTCCTGCCATGGCCATGGACTTTGTGTAATGGCTCTCCTAGACACAGCACGACCTCGCCCCCAATACCGGGAAAGACGAATCCCCTGCCGATCCGCTCACGTGCCTCCATATGGCTCGGGACTGTACCCAAAAACTACCTGTTTGCACGACTCCTTTGAGCCGTGGTAGGGTAGAAATCAAAGCACAGTGGGAACTCACACGAGACAAATGACGACCTCAGGTCGATGAACTAACCTGTACACATGTCACCAGGGAACTGCTATCTGACGATATGTATAATACCAACTAGCAGGTTCCCGGCGAGTCCTGTCCGGTGTACTCATAACCCAATGAGCACCTGTATACATCTTAGGTGATCCATCTGACACCAGTGGCTTGTGAGACCGGCCACCGCCCCTCGTCGGGGTCTCGACTGTACACACTAGTCTACTCCGGAGTATCGATGCCCTGTCTCGAAACTCCCACGACTTGGGACCACAATTAAGGATATGCGTATAAACCACCCAACTCTCACGTATATGATCGCCATCATACTGTTGGTGGTAAAGCAAGATCCTAAGGGCTCTATCAAAGTGTAACATGTAATCAGTCACCTGAACATGTACACGACTGATAAAGTCAAACCAGATAGCATACTATCATCTCGAGTAAGACTGTCCTACCGGTATAGGTCCTCCGTAATCATTGCAATCACGTACCTGCGATCCAATAATTGACTATGAGGGCACTATCACCAACAATCTCCCACTTGCACTCAAGGCTAATTATTGCGATGTCGACTACTCACAGCCCGTGTAAAACCGAACATCCAACTCCTCTAGTAATCAGTTTCACAAATCCTGTTTGTAAAACTATTGTGTTCGAGAAATAGCCTCAGTGAGTGGATCCGCCTAGATGTTTCTTTCAATATCTCTCTTAATCTCAAGTTCGCGGAGAAAGCCATCTCCCGAATTGAGTAATACCTGTCTTAGAATATGTCTGGATATCTGATGGGACCTAGTTCATAAATGAACTCCATATCCAAATTTCTTAGACTGTATCGATCACTGAACCTAATCAGTATCCGGCACCAAGCCTCCCACAGTATCCTCTTGGACCACCTGTCCATAATACTGTCCCTCTTCGTCAGAGGGAAAAACTATAACTCTGACAATCACTCTGTCAACCATGTCACCTTTGAAGCCTGGAATGATAACCGTCTCCCGAAAGAGGCTGCCGTCATCAAATCCGTAAAACATGCACTTATGTTCTAAAACTGCTTCCTTATGTTTCTCCAGGATTGGATTAATACAAACTTATTGCATCTAGTGCAAAAACAACATCTGGTGCGGTACTTGACATCTCATGATTGACTCAGTTGCCTAAGCAAGTGATCTGCCAATCATGCCCATCCCTCTCCCCTTTAGTCTATACGACACCTTTAGAGAGGGTGACTCCATCACCTGCAGGTACACCACCATGCTAGGAGTCAACTATTCTAAAAACTATTAGAATATCTGTCAAAGTACCCACATTGGGAAACTACCCAAATCTAGATCTAAAATCATAGATCCAGAAACCAGAACGTCAAATATTATATCCATATCCTGTCTGGAGAAACAACTGTGTGACTACCACAGTACAACCGATCGTAGTATAGGATTTTTACTTCCTACTCTGTGTATGTCATCCAGATACCATGACATCACACCCTACTACCTCCTTAACAGATTCATCCCCTATTCTGATTGAAGTCAAACCCATGACTATCACATCAAAAATAGATGATCTATCTCCGCTATAACTGCTCTAGTCTATAAATAGACATAAGCTACTTGTCCACTATGCTTCCGTTGCTCCCACTGACTACGACAACCCTCCTACCGGGTCTCATATCCTGGAACAACAGTAGTGTCAAGTCTGGGTAGATAAGAACCTCCCTGTCACCGTCCTTGAGGCTACTGAAGTACCTCTCGGGTGTCTGAGGTTACCCACCATATCTGCGGAGTGGCTAATGGAATGTCAAACCTTATTGAATATTTAGGTCCTGTTAAATTTTCCGTAATCGTTTGCGGTTCTGGAATCACTTCCAGTTCTACCATACTCCCACTACTGTTTTCTGAAAAAATCCATTTTACTAAAACTGTGGCGAGTCAAGAACAATATCACTATTGATCTTCCAAATGGTAGAATATCAACCCTCGTCATAGCCAGGGTCAACCCACAAACAACCATTACAGAAACGTGCCCTGAGTTATCCAGAGTCTGGTTTTAAGCATAAGCTGGACAACTCCCCGTACCTTAACATCTTTTTAAGGTACGAACCATTCTATATCCAATATAGAAACTTTGGCACTTATTTAATTGGAACCATATTCAAATCATGCAGCTGTCTCCAGTGCATATCATCTTAATGGAAAAAGGTTAATCAGCATTACTCAACTTAGGAATCCATCTAATTATGAGTAACCTGAAAGAGAAACACGTTTCTCAAAACCATCACTATCATCTGAATACCAATCACAAGAATCTACATCTTCGATCTCTTTGAAGAATCCCGATACTTGTGATACCTGGTTCTCTACTTTATTTTTATACCCACAACTTCTCAAAACTTAGACCTTGTATTTCTACGAAACACTTGTCTAAATACTAGAGAAGTTATAAGTAAACAGAACATAGTACGAGGACCTACCCCTTTGTCCTGATGGACACTGGACAACATACAATACTCTGTATAAGTCCGCTGAGTTTGAACAACTCAAAACCTGTGCGTCGTAGGTTGAAAACTGTACCCTGGCGATTTCCTCAAATATCACCAATTACAACGAATTCCGATATAATGAGGATAATCACTTAATTCCCAATAACTTACTCCCACTCATCATCTGTAAAAACCATACAGATATGAGAATGAAACCTGGTAAATACATACCCTTGGAGTAAGTATCCAATCGGGAAAACAGTTTTCTTTTAACAGTGCACTGAAACATGAAAATGTTTCGTAGGGGTATCCTGGTATTCATAGTAATGCCTCTTCCATAATCCAATTCATGACTTCAACCGTATATTTTATTGCCATCTCTCCAAACCCCTTTATTTGTCTTTAGTCGTTACCTTCTGTACACCATCGTTAGGCTAAATGGTTTTCTTCCTTCCCTACCGTTCGGCACCAGCCTATGGTTTGGAAGAAGACTATCCAGTAAGCATAATAGATGTACCCTCCTAAACCAAGGAGTACTCGCATCTCGAGAGAAGGTGATGATAAAAGACAACTGAATAATACCTTATTCCTTTAAAGGTGAAATAGGAGTGGCGATGAAGTACGCGGTTTGGTCGTGAATGATAACAGTCGCAATTTACTTTGCCCTCTTTCTAATCCCTTTATTTTGTCTTTACATATTACCTTCTGCACACCCTACTTAGGCTAATTGGTTTTCTTCATTCGCTACCTTTCGGCATCTGCCTATGGTTTGTAATAAGACTATCCAATAAGCGTAATAGGTGTACTCTCCTAAACCAAGGAGCTCTCGCAACCTGAGAGAAGGTGATGATAAAAGACAACTGAATAAACCAATTCTATTTCTCCTGAACCTTGATCCATCCTCGAAGAAGTCCCTTCGAGTTCGTATATAACCATACGATGGATCTATCCAATGGAAGTGGATGTCCGTAGTAATACGGGTGTTCTGAGAAATTCAAAGGGTAAAAGAAGGAGTGGCAATGACTTATGCAACATAGACAAACCAAAAGCCAGTATTTAAGAAGGTTCGGTCAACTTGGTCACTGAGTCATAGTCTAGGGTTGGTCAATGGTCGCTGCCAGAGAGAGAGAGAAAAGAAACACTCTGCATGCACTCTAACCTAGATCAGAATGGTTATCACTTTATCTAATCCGGAAACCTCCCACTGTCCTGTCAAATTCTCCTCCAAACCTAAAGAAGAATCAATCGGGATCACCCGAAGAGTAAACCAACTCATCAGTGGGAATCGGGATCCAACTCTCATCGCATGATAACGTGATGGAATGCATCCACGTTACTCATACTCCAGAAGGTATGCGCATACTTGGCAAGTTTCAGTTTCTTTAGAAACTCCCGATAGGATTTTTGCCCCATGCTCTTATAACCTTGGCTTTGGTCAAAATGTCATAAGTCACATGCCAAGTTCTACCCGTCACTATCTTGTCAATTTGAACCCACCCGCACATGCCCCTGACTTTGGCCAATCGGCAGAACGACTGTCCCAAATTAACTCATCTATCTATGCAACAATTGAATACCCAGCAGCTACCAAACACTATGCCTTAACTTTGGCTAAAATACATAGCTTGAATACTACTGAATACTCAAAAGAAGTGACGGAGGGCTACGGCTGGTTTTTGGCGAAAAACCCTTAACGTAGTGAACTTGATATCCCTGAAGGAACCTGATAGCTTTTTAAAATATAGTGGCGAAAACCTTTTGCTAAATAGGTCATTCCCGGTGAAGGGATCTCGGCTCTTTCCTCGTGGAATGAGGTGCAGGATATTCCACTGAATACCGCGATGCAAAGCAACTTGTAATCGACTATAGTGAAGTTATTACCCTGACGCAAACTTCTGCCCAAGGGGTCAGTCCCGGTGAAGGGATATCGGCCCTTGCCCCGTCGAATGAGGTGCAGGATATTCTACTGAATACCGCTATGCAAAACAAAAGGAAATATCTTTGTAATAACACTTTTTAAATTGTTCCAGCAACTGCAAACAGGTTTTCTTTCCTTTGCATTGATCAGAATCAACGCAGTCCCATCAATCAATCACACCAGAAAAGAACGAAAATAAAATGTACGTATATGCCATCCGCATTCGTCACTGGGTCCCGTCATCACCCGTTAGGTTACTTAACTAACGACAGAGCGGGGACTGAACTAGCGCGGGTGTAAAACATATACAACATCTAATAGTATATAAACCAATATACAATAATCGCTCCAGGCGTGATAATATGCAACATTACAGAAAAGTAATAAGCATCACAGAACAATACAGATAATCTGGGATCCCCGAGTTTCACAGAGCCGCTGCTGAAAACCCGACGTTCCCCTGTCGTATGGATAGCCTGTGCAATGAAACCTAGACCCCTACGGGTGCGGCAAGTTACCCGCCAAAACCTGAAGCGAGGTAGTCCCCCACAGCATAGTGAATGGAACACCCGGCACTTCACGGAATCCGGTAAATTGAGCACCCCTCCTTGGGTCAACCTGAACCCCCTACGAGTGCGGCGAATAGTCTGCCAATTCTAGAGTGAGGCCCCTCTGCCTCTCAAAGCCATGAGATGCGGACCCGTTGCCCCTTAGAACCTGGCTATCCGTGCACTCCGTCGCGGGGCAAAACCTAGTACAGTAATAAATAATAGTACAACAGGTACATCGACCGCAACCTGGTCGTGCCCCAAAAGAATATTATACAACAGGCAGTGACGGCAGTCCACATGTTGGACGCTCGCCCCGCAATATCAAATGTATAAATAAACTCAAACTGCACTATCATTGCACACTGCTATCCACCACGACAAATCCGCAACATCACAGCACAACACAGAACATCAACGCGAATGTCACGTTCTCAAACCCGTCTAAAAGAACTATAGCAATCAGACGCGGTTTACCGATCAAATGACATTCCCGGTCGGAGATATAATGCAAGCACTGTAAACTAACATGTTTAAATTTCGATCGACTAAATATCACAAAGTGGGCCCCACGAACAACTGGTGAACAGTAACAAAATCTGGGCCCAAAAGATATGTACCAAAAACCCCAATTTCCAGAGAAGAACCCACTGAGCAAATTTGGGGGCATGATGACACAGAATGGCCGCGGATCCGCGGCCAAACCATGGGTTTGGCCGCGTTTCCGCGGCAGTCTTGTCGAATCATGATCCCAAATTTGTACGGTGTTCTAATAAAAGTCTGCACAGATTTCTGTGATATGTGGAATATTTTTAGGACGCCATTTAAAATCTACAGAAACTGTGAAAATGAAAAAATGTGGTTTTTGATTTCCGGTTCGATCGATGTTTTAAACGCGTTAGCACAAGTTAGTATAGCAAAATGGTGAGTCTCTGATACCACTGTAAGTCTACGGTAGCGCCCCGGCCGTCTACAGACGCCAAATGCGGAACAAAAACTTTTTAACTGGCGCTATCGTATACTTTAACCCGGATCTTCCATTATTGCTAAACTAACAAACTGTAAAGAGAGTAGAAAGGTTATACCGAACGATCCGAGTCCTTCATTCTTTAACCATTATCCCACGCTCCGTTGCGGCTGCTCCGATCTCGTCGATCTCCGATCTGCTTGTCCAGGTGGCACCACGTCAACGATTCTTTAAACGGGCTCCCGCCTCTGACTCGAGGCAATTCGGTCGTCAAGTTTGCTAAAAGAGACGACCAAGAATGATTTAGAGAATGAGTAGATGACTTTGTCTCACTTCATCCAAATCCGTGGACGATTGGTTAATGAAGTTGCCGATGGAAATGAAATGGAACAAGAAATGAACTATGAAATTTCCATGTATCCAAAACTTTAGTCTTTTCTTTTAACAAACATAATATTCTCTCATCAAGAAGTGGAGGAGGAGATGGGGGCCGGCCACTTATAGATGGAGGGAGGTGAGTGTAGGAGAGGGGAGAGTGACCACAAGAGAAAAGATCAACCACAAATATCCTTCATGCAAACAAAACCTCATTAATGCAAATGGTGATTCATTAACCTAGTCACCATTGCATTAATGGCTCCATTAAAGCACTAATGACTCACCATGCCAAGTCACCCTCTCTAGAACCTTCTAAAAGCATGACTCACCTCATCTCAAGAAAAGATAAATCCGTCTTTAACCGAATGTTAAAAGACGGCTGATAGAAAACTGGAAACTGGCAACTTCCAAAAGTGATCCTGAAATGACTTTCAGGATAACCCCGTAACTGTATAAATATACTCGCATTTGTATTACGACCGAATACAAATGCAACTGAGACAAAGATATTATATCTACTCAATATAATACTCGGATCCGGCTTAAACCAAAGCCGACCAGTATCATCTGCCCGAAATCTGACACGTGCGTAAACGCACGTGCATTTTCCGAACCCTGCCATAAAACCATACGGCCTCTACAACGTTTCGCCCGAACTTGGGAAACTGTCTGTGGGGGACTCTAATGACTCGTCAGTACCCTGGCAGTGGGTTTAACCACAAACCGTCAGCGGCACTAGCTATGCGTAACGGCTGCCCATAGACTGACCTCAAGGGAGGCCGATGAGCGAACTCATCCGGAAACCCTACTGAGCCTAACAGTGACAATGTATATACAGTCCGGTCCGTTCGTCTATGAGTATCGCATATCTACCTAGGGGGCTAGTAACGTCAGACCCCCAATAGCAGTATAAGTCGCGTCGGAGTGTAGCCCAATAACACCCTGAGATACTACTGGAGTACCTACCAGTAAATCTCCTGCCATGGCCATGGACTTTGTGTAATGGCTCTCCTAGACACAGCACGACCTCGCCCCTAATACCGGGAGAGACGAATCCCCTGCCGATCCGCTCACGTGCCTCCATATGGCTCGGGACTGTACCCAAAAACTACCTGTTTGCACGACTCCTTTGAGCCGTGGTAGGGTAGAAATCAAAGCACAGTGGGAACTCACACGAGACAAATGACGACCTCAGGTCGATGAACTAACCTGTACACATGTCACCAGGGAACTGCTATCTGACGATATGTATAATACCAACTAGCAGGTTCCCGGCGAGTCCTGTCCGGTGTACTCATAACCCAATGAGCACCTGTATACATTTTAGGTGATCCATCTGACACCAGTGGCTTGTGAGACCGGCCACCGCCCCTCGTCGGGGTCTCGACTGTACACACTAGTCTACTCCGGAGTATCGATGCCCTGTCTCGAAACTCCCACGACTAGGGACCACAATTAAGGATATGCGTATAAACCACCCAACTCTCACGTATATGATCGCCATCATACTGTTGGTGGTAAAGCAAGATCCTAAGGGATCTATCAAAGTGTAACTTGTAATCAGTCACCTGAACATGTACACGACTGATAAAGGCAAACCAGATAGCATACTATCATCTCGAGTAAGACTGTCCTACCGGTATAGGTCCTCCGCAATCATTGCAATAACGTACCTGCGATCCAATAATTGACTATGAGGGCACTATCTCCAACATAGCCAACTTGAGGCTGGAGTTGATTTCCCATAGTGTTAAACCCTAATATATGTTCAGCACTCACGTGTTTCCATGTGAGGTTCTAAAGCCGTGTTAAACACTGGATTCCGGGGGCGCTCACGTATGGCACGCGAGGCACCTCAAAGCTGGCGCTGTACATTGGGTTCAAGTCCCCATTTATATATAAGTGTTAAACACTTAATTCTTGTGGCACTCACGTGTGACGACGTGAGGCGCCCCAAAGTTGGGTACTGCGTTTTTGGGTTTTATTTCCCACTTCTTTTATAAATGCTAAGCACTCGGCTCACGTGTGAGTACGTGAGGCGCCCGAAATGGGAACTGTTCTCTGAGTTTTATTTCTCTTTCTTTATAAGTGCTAAGCACTTGGACCCTGTGGTGCTCACGTGCGAACACGTGAGGCGCCTTCAAAATGTGAGCACTGTTTTTGGGTCTGTTCCATTTTTCATATAAGTGCTAAGCACTTGATTGGGGGTCGCGTGGAAAACACGTACCTACCCTAGGAGGCACTTCTTGTTCTTTTTAAATGCTCACATGTGAAACACGTGATTCATGTTAGTTATATGTATGCCCTAGAGGCTATTATTGTACATGTGATGTATATTATAATGGATGCTTAGATATATAGAAAGAGAACTTTCTTGCTCGACATGATAGTATGCTATATGGTTGCTCTTTATCTTAACATGTTGACTTGTATATGTGATGCTGTCTTGCTCTCACATGTTGATAAAGCCCTTAGAGTGTGTACTTGACTACCAGGACTATGATGGAGATCATACTAGTGAGGCCAAGGGTAGTCCACAAGTACACCTTAAAATTGTTCCTAGTCGAGGGCGTATCGAGACAGAGAATCGATATTCCGGAGTAGACTAGCGTATACGTATCTTGACCCATATGATAGACGATGGATGATCTCACATCCATTGGTGTTTGATATCAAAGATGGTATACGGGTGTTCAGTGGAGACTGGGTACACTGAACGGACTCGCCGAGAACTCCTAGTTGGTATTATACCTATCGTCAGATAGCAGTTCTCCGGTGACACTGGTACACGTTAGTCTGTAGACCCGAGATCATCATAGAGTCTTTTGTGATTCCCACTGTGCTTTGATTTCTACCTTAACACATTCAAAAGAACGTGCAAAATAGTGGCTTTTGGGTACAGTCCCGAATCACATGGAGGCAATGAGTGATAGGAGGGGATTCGTCTCTCCCGGTATTGGGAGTTGATATTGCGCTGTGCTCGATTGGCCATAACAGGAAATTCCCTGGCCAGGGCTAATACAGAGATTTATTGATAAGTGTTATCAGTAGTTTCTCGACCCGTTATGATCCTCACATCGGCATGACTTATCGGTTATTGGGGTCTGATATTTACCATCCCTAGACTTGATATGCGACATATCAAACGGAGAGACCGGACTGTACGGTAGTGTTACTGACAGGCTTTTGCAGGAGTTAGAGCGGGCTGGCTTGCTGATCTTCTGATCGTTCAATACCCGGGTAGCCGTTACGTCCAGCTAGTACCGCTGACGGCTTGTGGGTGCTTGATGTGATCATCACCTACTGCCGGTGGGACATTTTCCTCTTTCCACTCCACACTTCGTGTGTCATGTTCGCGAACGAATCACGGTTTGATATGGTTGCCCTTGGATTTGAGGTACTAAGATTTGGTGTCTTGCTCCCATCAAGAGAAAATGGCTTCCAACTGCACCAGCTGCAACAACAACTGCCACTCCGTCCTCGCCGGAGGAGTAACTTATGGGCCCTAAGCAGCCTCCATCTTCGCTATGCCAGTGGAACAGGTGACTCCGGCCACCACTGGACTATTCTTCAGGACCATGCTCCCACCAATGAGTTTTAACGCCCCAGTGCCATTGCAAGAAGCTCCAAAGAAGTCGGTCTTTGATTGGCTTACAACTACCGCGGCCCCTCTCAACGGATCGCCCAAATCCAATGCCTCGGTCTTTAACAGACTGGGCCAAAGCTCCAATGGGCCCGTGAAGAAGCCCGCAATACCTGAAGGGTTTATCCCAAAACGGATAACCATCTCTGCTCCAGTAAATGAAGTCATCAGAGAGACTTCTCCTACTAAAGGGTCAGTCTTCACAAGACTGGCCGTTCCAACTCTCACTCCAGGCGAAGTCACCAAGGCTGCTACCCCTACTCAAAAGTCTGCCTTCGACAGGTTGGCCATCCCCTCTCAACGGACGTCAGTCTTTGACAAGCTGACACCAACAGCAGTTTCTTATCAAAGCATGAAGCACGATGCAGCTACCCTGACAACGGAGGTGATCCCATCTCCAAGACGTGCTCGACGTCGCCACTGGCGCCGAGTGAGGAAAGCTGGGGGTAGTTCCCCTTCTGGACTGACTCCACCAGCTCCAATGGTGGAAATGGATGCTGCTGTTCCAACTGTGAACAGCTTTGAACCACTTAGGAGGGTACGCAAATACTCTCCAACTGCTGTGTTGAAAAGATCTCCTCCACCTGTGGAGAACGCTACAAAGGCAAAGCTAGAGCAGCCCCATCAACAGCTGTCCTCCAAAATTCACAGGGTCTGGCGAAGGGCCCAAGACTCTGTGGTTAACCAAGACTACTCCCGCCGACCAAAGAAAATGAAGGTTCGACAAGAGAAGGACCACCCTGTCGTACCACAGAAGGTGTCATCTACTTGGGTGCCCCCTGCAACAGCCCCCTCAACTTCGATCGCCCACAAAAGAAGAAGGCCGGAGAAAATCCCCGTGTCCACGACAAAGCTCAATGGCTCTGAATCCAAACTCCCCAAGTATGGCGGCATGGTGGTGCACACCATTTACATGGCTTTCGGAAAAGAGGATATCCGTATCTCCACGGGCCCTCGACTATTCACCCGATAAATAACAAAGGCTCAGGAGCAACAACAGCAAAAGCTCCAGGAGATGCTGACAACCATAGCCGCACTCACTGGGCTAAAAGTATGCCCGGAGACATCGTTAGAGCAGCGCCAAGAATAGGAAACTGATGCCGAATTCCACCGAAGAATGCTCAAGAGGAAAACAAAGAGGCCGCGGAACAAGCGACTAATATAAAACAAATGGCGCTATTGTTCCAAGATATGGTGGGTATGATAATCCAGCCAAACCACCCAGCCAAAGATCCTCTAATAATAATTGAAGACCATAGAGGGGAGACATCAAACCCTCTTCCGGCCTCTTCAGCTGCAAAGGAGGAAACAATCTCGAAAGCTGTGCTCGATGATTATATAGCTCAACAGATACGAGCTCATCAAGCGAACGAAGCCACTAGCCAAGTCGTCAGAACTGGGCGACCATACCCAAGCTGGTACGATCAGATTAAGTACCCGCCAGGATATACGATTCCTAAGTTCCATGTATACAAGGTGACAGGCAATCCCCATCAACATGTCGCTCAGTTCAGGGCTCTGTGCGGCAACACTGGAGGTGACGATAAGCTACTACTTCGCCAATTCGTCGGCAGCTTAGCGGAGACGGCGTTCGAATAGTATTCAGAGCTTCCCAACGACTCCTTCAAAACTTTTATGGAGATGGAATTGCTATTCACCCAGCGTTTCGCAAGTGCTAGCGAACGCACCCGAATCATGGCATTGATCAATGCCAAGGTGAATCCGGGAGAAACATGGGTTCAGTATGCAATCCGGTGGCAGAACCTATGGTAGAAATGCGAACAACGCATTGAAGAAGCTCCTGCAGTAGGCATGTTCGTGGGTACCCTCGATCCGCAGGAGACCATATTCCAGTTCATGATGTTTTTCAAGTCGACTACCTTCCAGGCCTTGATTGACAAGCTGGCCCAAATGGATCAGATGGGCCATAGACCGTCTTCCTTGAAAATATAGCCTCGAAACGAAAAGGGGAAGGGAAAGCGACCTTCATCGCCAATGCTCAGCAGCAGCCCAGTGGTCCAAAACCAGCTGATCGCCAAAACGATAGACAATGATTCTTCAACGAGAAGCTAAAACGCCCTTATTCGTTTCCCCGAGATAAAACGAGAAGACTGTTCGAGCTGGTGGTGCACAACAGGCTCATCACCTTGCCGGATCCGAAATGCCCACGGCAGCCCGGTGACGTCAACAGTCCCAACTATTGCCCCTACCATTGAATAATGGGCCATCCAATCGAAAATTGCTTTGTCTTCAAAAACTGGATTGAGGACCAGTACCAGCAAGGAAAATTCGCGTTGTCTGAAAACTGGAGGGTAAACCCGCCACAACCACACGCTCCGAAAAAGATGGACACGCCGGGGGCATCATGCTCATTTATAGAGGAAGCTCCATGGGAAGTTGTTCTTTCGACAAAAACTAAAAGAATGCTGAAAGGTCTCCAAGCATGTCCTGCGATTAGGTGGAAGAGCCCGCTGGAGCCCGAGATTATTGAGGGGATGCTGAAGCCGCGCCCAACACTGAAAGTTGGTGAAGGTGGACAAAACATTCAGGCCAAACCTCCAAAGTCTTTAAAGAAAAAGAAGAAGGCTAAGAAGCCCGTCCAATCTGAAGACAGCCGTACAAGTCTGCAGAAATACATCGATGCACTGGAAGAATATAACCAGAAGGCATGGACCCTAATCATGTTGGATGAATTATTTAAGCATGTTCTTGAGAATGAAGCCGATGACGCTGACGAAGGAGACAATTCTTCACAAGAGCCCGAGGATTATGTGGCAAGCTGCCACATGATCTCTCACTCATCAATCAATGGCAATGAAGCTCCTAATGCAGAGAAACTGGGGGCAGATCCAAAACCGGAATCAAAATCCCTGGAGACATCGGACGAATTGATTGAAAGATTGCTGAGCAAAGCTCTTCAGAAAAGCAAATCTGACCGAAAGCGTGAAGCGGCCATATATGAAAGGGCCAAGCGTCGGCGTCATGTTGAAGAAGCTCCGATATTGAGAAGCCATAGAGTACCCCAATGGGATAGAAGCACTTCTGCCGCCAGCAAAAGCGGGTTTAAGACAAGGAAGCAGTTCGCTAAAGCCCTGTCGATAGGGATGAAGTTGCCACCTTTTAAAGAAGACACTTCAAAAAATACGTTCCCCGACGGACTAGATACACATCCAAACTACTGCTTATACCATCGGAGGATCACACACCCTACCGAGGAATGCATGGCCTTTAAAAATTAGTGGCAGGGATACATTGCTCATCGACAGCATTTCAAGCGGATGAAGTGCAAAACTTGTCGAGAGCAGAGAAGCACGACAGATGAGCGCAAAAGAACTGCCGGCGACTGTCACATGGTTGGTTCCGGGGGATCGCAAGTTATCACCTTCGGGAGCGATTCTAATGAAGAAATAGCCTTCGGCCCTATCTCCAAGGAATCCATCTCCAAAATAGAAGAGATGAAGACCTACGATAACATTCGGCTGCGTAATCGCACGTTACCCAAAAAGAATCTCGGACCCACAAACAAGGGATCGAACAAAAAAGATAAGGGGAAAGAAAAAGTCCCTGAAGATATCGCCCTTAATGACCGAGTCGTCGAAGAACTTGCAGCCAAGGACCCGCCTAAGAAAAATAAGGAGGATGGCAACGTTCTGGCAAACCTGAGAAAGATACCCTCGTAGCTGAGCATTCTCGATGCCCTTCTGCTATCTAAGGAGGCGAAAGATTCTCTGATCAAGGCACTACAAGAGCCAGAACAGTTTCAAACTTTCCTTGCCGAAGAAAAGATGAAGGACGAGCTGGATGAAGTGTACACTGCTGACGTCACTTTCGGCAATGAAGACCTCCTCCTCAGGACGTACAAGCACAATCGTCCCCTGTATGTCACCGGCTACTGCCATGACATCAAGATAGGGAAGATCTTAGTTGATAACGGGTCCTCTGTCAACCTCCTAAATGTGAGGGTGTTAAAAGAAATCTTCATGAGCATCCATCACCTCGTTCGGGATAAAATCACCATCTCCGAGCTCGACTCCCAGTCATCACGGACGCTCGGGTCTGTGATACTGACGTTACGCTTTGGGCTGCTCGTCACTGACATCAAGTTTCATGTCATTGATGCCAAGACTTGCTACAACGCTTTGCTCGGTAGGCCTTGGTTACATGAATACAACATCATCCCTTCTACACAACATCAGTGTATGAAGTACTTCAAAGATGATCTCGAGTATACCGTGACAGGGAAGCTGAACCCATTCTCCGTGAATGAAGTCCGAAAGTACGAAGATGCAAAGTATTTATTACCAGACTTTGAAGACACGAAAAGATTCCATAAGCCGGAGAATAAGTAAAAAGTTATCACCACTATTCCGGTCTTCGTAAGCGATACCGAAGAAGAAGAAGAGATAGTCTATTCGGGGCCGCTCCAATACAACAAGCCTGGACCGTTTACCCCTATGTTGATCTTCGGCAGCGACTCTGAAGATGAGGTCAATGCAGTATTTTCTGTTCGGCCATCAATACGAGCCTTCACTGGCGATGAACGGAGTTTGCAAATCGCCATGGTTCCGCAAAAGCATTACAAAGAGCTCGACGCACTTGATACCTATAGTGTGCAAGAACTGCAGACGTTCTACGTCCCTTCCAGGCGAAAAGATGAAAAGGCGATCCTCTTTTATCGATCCGCGGAAACCAAAGTGGAGAAAGAAATCTGGCATGGTGCCGAGTCTACGCTTGGCAGGCTCCAGGCCATCCGTCTGCCCAGATACTACACAGAAGGATTAAAAAGGCTGTTGAGGCGCCAAAGCGTACCCTTCAAATAGACTGCTCGACAAGCTCAGTTCTACAACAGTATCTGGAACGTCCCCGGAACTCAGTGAAAATTGCCCAACGGGAGAATGGAAACGATCGGGCTTGGATATGTTCAATCCAAGAAATGGGAGCGATTCCATGGCTGCTACCTTATACATGATTTCGATGAAGAAAGAGATGCTCTGTTAGAAGACACTGCAATTGAACTAAAATGAGTTCCTGCCGTAAAAATGCCAAGTCCGTCGTTTGAAGAACAGATGGACAAGCTAATAAGGGCAGCAGGTCAAAAGGTCCGGGATGACCACAACCGTGAAATGGCCATTTACGAGAAAGCCAGGACACGGCGCCTCCTTCAACAGGCTACGGAGAATGATGATGCCCTTCATCGCCAGCCCGTCATACAGAAGACCCAACGCGGAGGCAAAAAAAACTATAGAACGAAAAAAAATGTTCGACAGCGGCAAAGCGGGTCCAAGAAGCCACGCGATCGAGAATTGAGCAGCCAGGATCCTTCTCTTATAAAGAAAATGGGTCGAGTATATTCTTTTCCCCAAGACAAGACAAGGAGGATATTCGATCTTGTCATGAAACATCAAATGATTATGCTCCCGGAGTCCAAGCACCCCGAACAAGAAAACGAGGTCTGTCACCCGGATTATTGTTCCTATCATTGAGCAATAGGACATTCTCTTGAAGACTGCTTCACCTTCAAAGACTGGGTTGAAAACCAGCATCAACCCGGCAGGTTCGCTCTATCCGACAGTTGGAGGGTAACCCTACCACAAAAACACGAGCCGAAAGCAACGTATGTGGCAAGAGTAGAACCAGATCAACATTGGTCTTGTAAACGATCACGTACCTGTCACGTGATTACGCTGTCATCAGAAGGAGTGCCCGAGAACATGGATGACCTCTCCTGGTGCATCGAGAACGAGGATGAAGAGGAATTGATCTTAGAATTTCCACCGGCGCTAAAAGATTTGGAAGATGGAATACATACTACTGCAGATAACCTAAGGAAAATTGACTTGGGGACGGCCAACGACCCGTGGCCTACGTTTGTCAGCGAGCTGCTGTCTAAAGAAAAGGTAGCTACACTAAAAGACGTGCTCATGCAGTATAAAGATTGCTTCATATGGAATTACTCCGAGATGCTGGGACTAAATCCAGAAATATCTGTCCACAAATTGGCAATATCTTCGGACGTTAAGCCAGTCAAACAAGCACCGAGAAGAATGCGGCTCGAACTTGAAATGAGCATCAACGCCGAAATCAAGAAGCTAATCGACTCCGGCTTTATCCAAGAAGTTCAGTATCCTGAATGGATCGCCAACATTATCCCAGTGATGAAGAAAAATGGGACGATGTGCATCTACGTAGACTTTCGGGACCTCAACAAGGCATGTCCGAAGGATGATTTTCCCGTACCAGTTATCGAGCTAATGATAGACAACACATCCACTCACGAAGTCTTCTCCTTCATGGATGGGTCATCAGGGTACAATCAAATAAAGATGTATCCCAAAGACTAGAAGCATACCGCTTTCCGGACTCCTCTAGGCATATTCTGCTAAAAAGTGATGCCTTTCGGTCTGAAGAACGCTGGCGCTACCTATCAGAGGGCCATGACAAAGATTTTCGATGACCTCATATATGAAATCGTCGAATGTTATATATACGACCTCGTGGTAAAAAGCATTTCACACGAGGAGCATTGGGAACATCTGAAGGTAGTATTTCAACGTCTTCGGAAATACGACCTGAAGATGAACCCTCTAAAATGCGTGTTCGGAGTTTCCTCGGGAAAATTTCTAGGGTTCATCATACGACATCGAGGCATCGAAATTGATCCATCGAAAATCAAGGCGATTATAGAAATACCTTCACCAAGAACTCTCAAGCAACTGCGGTCTCTCCAAGGGAAGCTCGCGTATATCCAACGGTTATAGCCAATCTCTCCGGTAAGTGCCGCCCCTACAGCCATTTAATGAAGAAGGGGACCCCGTTCGTCTGGGATCGCAAATGCCAAAGCACACTCGACAAAATCAAGCAATACCTGCAGAATCTGCCGGTACTGACCTCTCCAGTCAAGGGAAAGCCTTTCATCCTGTACACAACCGCCCTTGAAGGTTCTTTGGGCACGTTATGGGCACAGGAAAATGATCAAGGGAAGGAGAAAGCCCTCTACTATTTGAGTCGGTTTCTCCTGGGAGCAGAAAACAACTACTCCCCCATTGAAAAACACTGCCTGGCATTAATCTTCGTGATAACGAAGCTTCGGCATTATGCTTTGGCGCATGAAGTCCATCTCATATCAAAAGTGGATCCTCTCAAATATTTGATGTCGAGAGCCATACTAATGGGACGACTCGCTAAATGGGCCCTACTCTTAATGGAATTTTCGATAACATACCGACCTCTCAAGGCAGTGAAAGGCCAGGCCATCGCCGACTTCCTCGCTGAGCATCTGATACCTGCCGACTGACCCCTAAATTGCGAACTTCCAGACGAGCACGCGTTTGGCACGATCAACGGGGAGAAAGGAAGGAGGGATACCCGATGGGAACTCTATTTCGACGGAGCATCTTCCGTGAAGAAGCGACAGCAGAACACCCCTATAATCAAATCTGTGGTAGGCCTTATCTTCGTGACTCCGCAAGGAGGGATAATGCGATTTGCCTTTTCCTTGACAGAGCCAATGACAAACAATGAAGCGGAATATGAAGTTTTGATAGCAGGTCTTGAGATCGCTGTCGCCATGGGATTCGAAGACCACCTCATATACGGAGACTCCCAGTTGGTCGTTAGTCAAGTAAACGGCGACTATCAAACATGCAAACTAGAGTTGGTGAAGTACGGCGAGAGAGTGCAACAATTGCTGACTCAAATCCCTTCCTACGTCCTGGAAAGCATAGTGCGTACAGAAAATAGTAAGGCGGATGCATTAGCCAAACTCGCCAAAGAACTGGCTGACGAAAACCTCGATGACGTAAGGATTGTTGTACAAAGTCGTTAGATTCTTGCACCAGCGGAAATATCTCCGGAGTCGTCTGAAGAAAAGGAAGCGACCAAGCAAACGGCCCTACGAATAGAAGACCAAGAAAAGGTTAAGAATTGGAAAGAAGTCTTCATAGACTACTTCAAATCCCGTCGAACACATGAAGATGCATCCTCAAGACATCAGCTCATGAAACGAGCTCTGTCTTTCGCCTTCGTTAATGATACTCTGTATAAGAGATTGTTCGACTCTCTGTGGCTGAGATGCCTGGGACCGAAAGAAGCAAGGAGAGTCGTCCAAGAAACTCACGACGGACTCTGTGGTTCTCATCATGCCGGGCCAAAGATGAAGATGAAGATCAAAAGGATGGGCTACTATTGGCCCACAATGATTCAGGATTGCCTCGAATACGCGAAGCAGTGCCACTCATGCCAAATTCACGGAGACTTCATCCACCAGCATCCAAACCCGCTACACCCAACAGTGGCTAGCTGGCCATTCGAAATGTGGGGAACCGACATAATTAGGCCCATTGAGCCAGCGTCATCCAGAGGACATCGGTTCATATTAGCGACAACCGATTACTTCTCTAAGTGGGCAGAGGCCAAACAGTTAAGAGAAGTGAAGACGGAGAATATTCTCTATTTCTTTAAGACACACGTCATTTATCGGTTCGGCACTCCGTGACGGATTATCTCTAATAACGGGCCGGCCTACGGAAGTCACAAAATCAGCCGCTTCGCACAGCAGCATAATATAGACTAGAGATACTCTTCGGTCTATAATCCCCAAGCTAACGGTCTAGCTGAGGCTTTTAACAAGACCTTGACGAAGATCATAAAGAAGACGATGTCCAAAAATAAAAAGGACTGGCACGAGAGACTGTATGAAGCTCTCTGGGCTTATCGGACCACGTTCAAAACGGTCACAAACACAGCGCCGTACGCATTGGTATTCGGTGCTGAAGCAATACTCCCCTTGGAGATAGAGCTACCCTCTCTACGAGTGGCGGTTCATTACGTACTAACAGATGAAGAGAATGCTCATCTTCGACTTGAGGAGCTCGACGCCCTCGATGAAACTCGTCACATGGCGCAGCAAAACTTGGAGGCTTACAAAGCAAAAATGACGCGCTCATACGAGAGATTGACTAGGCCGAGAACGTTTCGCCAAGACGAACTCGTGCTAGTGGTCAAGAGGCCTATGATCCCCAATCATGCCAAACGGGGAAAATTCGAGCCGAACTATGAAAGCATATACATCATAGACAAAGTCTACTAAGGAGAGGCCTATCTACTCATGGACATGCATGGCGAAAGACCCTTCAGGCCAATAAACGGCCGGTTCCTGAAAAGATACTACGCCTGACGAGTCACGGCTTAGGCCAACGATAGATGACAACACCTATGTCCGCTCGCTATCTTCCCAAGCCCAAACTCTATAAGTAATATCCAGCAAAACCTTGCCTCAAAATTGCTACCGGACTGAAACGTTCTTAAACTAACAATGGACCGCAATGTTCTAAAACTAACGATGGGCCGAAACGTCTCTAAAACTACTACAAACCGCAACATCCTAGGGCTGACGCAAAAAAAACGGTATGTCCATAAGCGAAATGGGCACGGATGAAAACCCGAAAGAACTCCGTGAGTAAAAACAGCAGGGCTACCGCCGAGTTTGTGAAAACCCGAAAGGGCGCAATCTTGTTAAAAGACACTTGCAAGGTCCTTTTGACCTTGTAACGAGAAAATACCTGTGTGAGATCCTTATGACTCACAAGGGAGCAACACACTTAGGGACCCTCACGATTCCTAAGGAGAAGTTACACTTACGAGATCCTCACGACTCGTAAGGAGAATTCCCCTATGAGACCCTCACGGCTCATAGGATTCAAAAACCTTAAGCTACAGGGATATGAACCTGTTCTTAAGCCGTCATACACCCCAATGCTGCCCTACAAGCGTTTCAATATTGACCCTCGTATACAATCCACAGGCACGAATAAACATTTCCCCAATAGAGTCCCACCGGAGACGAGGAATATCCTCACATGGTGAACGACCCTTATAAGTCCTCTCGACTTATAAGGAGAAAACACTTTTGTAAGATCCTTACGACTTATAAGAGAACATACACTTAAGAACTCTCACGATTCTTAAGAAAAAAACGCACTTACGAGATCCTCACGACTCGTATGGAGAAACATCTTTATGAGACCCTTAGGCTCATAAAGTCAAAAGCCTTAGTCAACAGGATCTTAACCCGGTTTTCTAAGCCACCTTTGTTCGAACCGACAAAGGCAAATGATGATTCTCTCCTGGCCATATCCCAGTTGTAGCAATGCTGATACCTAAATCGGTATCAAATTCCAAGTCTAAACTCGTGATAAAAATCAGCGAACCAAAAATGCATATGAAATAGCCGAAATGATGAGGCAACTTGCAACAAAATTAGCAAGTTAAATATATGCATACAAAAATAGCCGAAATGATTGGGAACCACGATAAATAGACGAAATGATTGGGCAATCGCGACTTTCGCGATACAAAAAACTAAAATGATAAAGCATCGCAAAAAGAAAACAAAAAATACAGATAAAAATGAAACTTTGCCCTGCAGGTAAGTCCATATTGACCCCTGTATACAATCCGTGGGCATAAACGAAAAGGGAACCACATGTCCCAACAAACTCTATCAAAGGGAGAGTCAAGTCTCAGCGGCAGTATCTGCATCCTAGAAGACCAGCAACGGCGTTCCTCCTCATGCTAGTAGGACACGGACTCGACACTACCAATCGGAGCCATGGTAAAGTCCCTAGTTGCAAAACTCTGCGGTCCACAGACAACCTAAAGTCAACCCTGACACCGTAGAAAACGGAGAAAGTCGATCCCGACACCATAGAAAACTGAGAAAGTCGATCCCGACACCATAGAAAACGGAGAAAGTCGATCCCGACACCGTAGAAAATGGAGAAAGTCGATCCCGACACCATAGAAAACAGGGAAAGTCAACCTTGACACCGTAGAAAATGGAGAAAGTCGATCCCGACACCATAGAAAATGGATAAAGTCAATGCTGACACCGTAGAAAACGGAGAAATTCGATCCCGATACCGTAGAAAACGGAGAAAGTCGACCCCAACACCGTAGAAAACGGAGAAAGTCGATCCCCGACACCGTAGAAAATGGAGAAAGTCAACCCGGACACCGTAGAAAATGGAGAAAGTCGATCCCGATGCCGTAGAAAACGGAGAAAGTCGATCCCGACACCGTAGAAACGGAAAAAGTCGACCCCGACACCGTAGAAAATGGAGAAAATCGACCCGGACACCGTAGAAAACGGAGAAAGTCGATCCCGACACCGTAGAAAACGGGGAAAGTCAACCCCGACACCGTAGAAAACGGAGAAAGTCAACCCCGACACCGTAGAAAATGGAGAAAGTCGATCTCGACACCGTAGAAAACGGAAAAAGGCAACCCTGACACCGTAGAAAACAGAGAAAGTCAATCCCGACACCATAGAAAACGGAGAAAGTCAATCCTGACACCGTAGAAAACGGAGAAAGTCAACCCTTGACCTCCCCATTAGAGCAATGCTTCGATTTGAAAACAAGTCAACTCACCAATCACTTACAAGTCCTCTCGACTTGTAAGGGAGAAAAACTCTATTGTAAGATCCTTACGACTCTCAAGAGAAAACGTACTTAGGAATCCTCACGACTCCTAAAGAGAAAATACACCTACGAGATCCTCACGACTCGTTGGGAGAAAAATCTTTATGAGATCCTCACGGCTCATAAAATTGAAAAGTCTCAGGCGGCAGACCTAAACCTATCTCCTAAGCCATCATTGCCCTGCAGAGAGGTTAAGATGGCTGCTATCTACTATCTACAGGCGACACTTACCAAAGTTACATGCCACTGGAATAGAGGTGCTACCCAAGAGAACATAAACTATTTTGCGCCAAGTCGAAACAAAAGGGCATAACCTACGGGCTTGACCACATACTGTGCGAAGCAATAAAGAGAATATTTGATTTACATCCAATTAAGCGTTTGAAGCGTACCCACTCATGTATGTGCGAAAAGGATTAATGCATAAAATTAACGCATAGAAATGAAAAACTTGTTATTCATAGCCCAGAAAATTCTTACATTGATGAAAAACAGTAAACAAAAGCATCATTAAAATGTTTACAATGGTAAAACATTAAATCCGGGACAAGGATTAAGAAATTCAGAAGTAAGGTGTCTAAAATGCTTCTGGCCTCCCTGACCATTCTCGTGTGCATCCTCTCACGAAGGCAAGCATCAGGATCCTCGCTGATGTCGTCCGTCCTCTGATAAGCAGAGATTATCATCATCTGTTGAAAAATTTAATGCAAGTTATCAACAAGATTATCTCGCCGCCTCTTCGAGATCAGGCCCATCAGATATACTAAGTGCATCTTGTCTTCAACATCATCCAGTGCCTTAAGCAACATGGCTTCGTAAAATCCAGGAAGTGCGTTCCAAATCGCTCTCATGACGATCTTCAAAAGAGTGGAGCGACGAGGAGGTAGTTGACCATTGTATTCATTAAAGCGGCTTATAATCTCAGCACATTGAGCATTTGTGAACTCCTGGTTTTGACAACGGCCTAGTGCGCGAATGTCTCCATAAGAAATAATTTCGTCAAGATCATACAGATGAACGGTTATAGTGTCTGAAAAGGAAAATAAGTAAGAGCTTAGTGGTCAGACTAATCAAGAAAATATTTATTGAAACAGACACGGGAATTTAAAAAACTCTTGATATCCTCACGGAGAAAACAAGTTCTGATTAAGACACCCAACAAATTCAAATTTTTGCAAATAAAGGAGAAATCCTAAAAGGATTCTCATTTAATGGGAGGCCCCTCGGGCCAAGGAGTTAAACTCACTTAAGAGAAGCGCTCTGCAACAGAAATGACATCTGTCAGAATTAATGATGAAGGGAATAAAAATTTCTCTAAAAAAATTTAAGAGCTAAGCTCCATGAAGACGATGGAGTAATCCATCAAAAAACCCTAAAAAAGCAAAGCTTTTTACAGAAGCTAAAAATTTCAGGATCTTTAAGATCTGTAAATCGAAGTCTGAAAGTTCTTTATTAATGGGTTAAGAAACCCTAAAAAGGATTCATTTTTTGATCCATGATCTAGAAAGAGCAAGCTCTGGTTTTTTAATTAATGGGTTGAGAAACCCTAAAAATCTTTAAGATCTGTGTTCTAAGTAGAGCAAAGCTCTGTTAATGGGTTCAAATCTTACCAAAAATATTTGACAGAGACTTAACTCTAAAGGAGTTTTCTGAGGCAGAGAGCTTGGCTCTGAAAGAGAATTAGATTCTCAAGAATAAGAAAGCAAGAAGATGAACAAGTAGTCATCTCAAGGGTCAAAGGCCCTATCTATAGGCAGGGGAAGTCGATCGAACTTCCAAGTTGATCTAACAGTGGAAAGGCTGCCACCGCTGCACTCACGTGTAGACCACGTGAGCGCAACGATGGGGGGCATTTGTTTCCCCCAATCAGAGCAAAGCTCTGTTCAAAATTTGAAATTTAAACTGAGGCAGCGCCTCACGTGCAAAGCACGAGTGCGCTCGCACCAAGAGTGCCAGCGCTAAGAGTCAAAAAGTCTGAGGCAGCACCTCACGTGCAAACCACAAGAGCGCTAGCACCAGGAGTACTAGCGCTAAGAGTCAAAGACTCTGAGACAGCGCTTCACGTGCAAAGCACGAGAGAGCTAGCGCCAGGAGCGCCAGCGCTAAGAGTCAAAGACTCTGATGCAGCGCCTCACATGCAAAGCACGAGAGCGCCAAGCGCTAGAACTAAATGTTCTCCACCATTGGATCAAAGATCCAACTGAGATGAATAAATCATCAAATTACAGAATAAATTTCTGTTGAGGAAATACTCCTCAAATCTTTCCAAACAGGAAAGATTGTGCTCTGTAAATCAGAGCATCGTTAGATCAAAGATCCAATGGTGATTAAAAATCACCAAGATCCAGAATAAGCTCTGTGTGGGAAAATATCTTCCCAATCTTCTTAAAAACAAGAAGATTGTCTTCTGTAAAAAAGAAGCCCTTGGATCAAAGATCCAACGGTGGGAAACATTCCCCAAATCAATCAGAAATCTCTCAATGAGAGATTTCCCTAACTGATTCAACAAATCAGCCTCCTCTATATAAAAGACCCAAGACTTCAAGTCTTGTAGAGAAGAACCCCCTCCCCTCCCCCCCCCCCCATAAACTTCAAGTTCTCAAAAAAGAAAAAGAAAAAAAGCAAGCTCTAAGAAGAAGAAATTTTCTTCAAGGTAAATGATAATAAGTGAGATCATAACATCTCCTCGATTTTTGAGAGTTTAACTCTCACATCAGAAGAACTCAGTTGTTTTTCTAGATCACAGATCTATAAGACCAAGTCTTTCACAAAAAAACAGAAGAGATCAAAGTATCTCCTCACAAAAAGAAGAACTCCGTTCTTAGATCCATGAGACAAAGTCTCTTATAAACCGAGAATTTAATTCTCAGAGCAAAGAACTAATTAGAGCTGCCAAAGAAGCGTCTTAGCGCTCCAGTTTAAAAGAAGCGCGTTAAGCGCTCCATGTTTGGCGCTCGGCGCCCAGCGCAGAGCGCGCCACGTGCTCCTCATGTTGGCGCTATTTTATAAGAAGCACCTCAGCGCTCCAAGTCTGGCGCTCAGTGCCCAACGCTCCAAGCGCTATTTTAAAAGAAGCGCTTTAGCGTTCCAAGTCTGGCGCTCAGCGCCAAGCGCGCCACGTGCTCCTCACGTGGGTGCTATTTTAAAAGAAGCGCATTAGCGTTCCAGGTCTGGCGCTCAGCACCAAGCGCTCCACATGCTCCTCACGTGGGCGCTATTCTAAAAGAAGCGCTTTAGCGCTCCAGCGCTCTGTACATAAAGCGCTCTGTACATAAAGGCTCTGTACATAAAGCACTCTGCGCCATAAAGAGTGTTCAACACTCAATAAAAGACAAAAAGAAAGAGGGGTGTCAGAACCCAATTTAATGCTCAGCATTATTGAACCAAAAGGGACTGAGCCCAAAAAAATGTTCAAACACCCAAACAAATGCTCAACATTTTAATCAAAATTGAGTGGGCTGAGCCCAAATTGACCAAAAGTCCTTAACTCAGACTAAAAGAGCCCATGTGCTCACAATTTCTCTAATTGGTCTTAGTCCCAAACCTGACTACAGATCTCCCAACCAACATTGGTTCAAGGGTACATCTCTTCATTCCTTTGATATGTTTCGTTGTAATTCTTCAACTTCTTCAGAGAGGTGGCGGGTCCCGACAACCAGACATTCCATGGACTATGATGTCCTTAAACTTATGGACCGCAACGTCCCTAAGCTAAACCCCATAGACTATGATGTCATTAAACTCCATGGACTATGATGTCCTTAAACTTATGGACCGCAACGTCCCTAAACTAAAACGATAGAGTCCAAATACTCTCTCATTGGATCTAAATGATCCCAAAGTCTTGTTAAGTAGATCTTAGTCTAAAATTAGACTAACGTATCCTTAACAAGCATTTAAGTTGATCTAAATCTAAAGTAAGATTAACGATCCTTAAACCAACCCAAACCCAAATCTAAGAAAATACGAATTTGGACTAATCCACGCCCTACGGGCGACAACATAAATTAGTCTCCGTATACAATCCACGGGCAACCAAAAATAAAACAAACACACACGACACGAAGTGACCATCTGGAGAAGGAGAAAGTGGTTATCGCTATGCGGTAGCGTAATTAACTGCAGGGGCTTGCGCCTGCAGGGAAGAGCGTCCCCGCAATCAAAAACCCCTCGTAAACGAGGAGGAATCTGACGAAGTCTGTTAAAACAGCCGCATCTGTCTAAACCTCCGATATACGGTGCCATAAATCAACTTGGCATCTTCGAAGAGATAGATAGATAAAACCAAATAGTATCTGCCCCCAAATTCAGGCAAGACAATTGTCTTCCCAGTTTTCGGCGGAGAACACCGTATATTAGGAAGCGTGACATGACAAACGTAATTAACTGCAGAGGCTTGCTCCTGCAGGGAAGAGTGTATCCACAATCAAAAACCCCTCACAAACTGGGGGGAATCTGATAAAGTCCGCTACAACAGTCGTATCTGTCCAAACCTCCGACATATGGTGCCATAAATCAACTTCGTATCTTCAGAAAGGTGGATGGAGAAGTCCAAATAGCATCTCCCCCTAAATTCAGGCCAAACGTCCCAACGTCTCGGTCTCTGTCTTTCGATTGAGAACAAGGTCATTTCTCGAAATAAATATGCTAAGCGTCTATAAGCAACATAAAGTAACAAGAATAAACAAAAAAATGAAATCCAACTTTGATTTATTACATTCAAGATTCACAATTGTCAAAATATCTGAATACAAGATACGATAACATGATAAGGCTTAATAAGAAGGCATACATAAATAAGCTGAAATGAAATGAAAAGCTGAAAGAAACTAGACATCTGATTGTGATGCGAACTAGTTGTACTCCTCTTTGACCGCTTCTATCTTCTCTGTCTCAATACCACCTGACGAACATTCCAAGAAAGAAAGAAAGATGGGTGGAATGCCCGTCAGCGAACTAAAACTCGGTAAGTCCCCAAAAGGATGGTGTAATGTATATAAATGAAATACAATGTGTAATGTGATATATTGTATTGCATAGATATAAATCATGAACATGTAAACAAGTATAGTAGCGTGCATGGTAATGTATATGTCAACTATATCAGCATGGCAAACAAGTATAATGAATATGAAGTGGATGTAAATGTCCTAAAAGGTCTCTAAAAGGGTAAAAGTAATTAACGTGAGTTCAAGTGTGAATGTCAATCAATCTCAAGAGTATTCTCGAACCCAAGGCTATCGTCCAGGGGAAAGAAATCACGGGCCTAAAATAGTGGAATGTCAATTGTTATTGAACTATTCCAAACCCAACAGGCTATCATCCACGGGTTTGGAAACACGGACCCTCATTCATGAATTCTTGATGTACCGTTTCAGTTCGATGCCACAAAAACATGATTTGTACCATTCAGCCCGATACCACAGCAACATGATTTATACCGTTTCATCCCGGTACCACAGCAACATGATTTGTACCATTTCAGCCTGGTACCACAGCAACATGATTTATAGTAATGGGACTCGTGAGATTCTATTGGATTCATACTTAAACTATCCCCAACACCCCATGTATATAAGTTTATGATTAATGTTATGGGTCTTGATCGAATACATGAATACAAAAGGTGATGTATGATATCAAGTTTTCAAGATTTAGTTTATGTAGTCATGTCAAGTGCAAGTCATGCCAATTGTATTCATGGTTCGAGTCAAGTTGGTTCATGTGTACATATTGGGTTCAAGCGTACATAGTGGGTCGTGTCAAGATCAAGTTAATTCTAGCATGTAATGGTTTATTCACAAGCCATATAGATAAAAATAAATAAGCAATCATAGAACATGATATGAGATAAGTACACAGGTAACGTTCAAGAACAATATTATAAATAAGTGCTGTGTATGACTAATCAATCAAGTCAATCAATTTAGAAATATAAACAGAAATATAGATCTAAATGTTATGCACACATGAGTTCCAGTCTCGCCTAAATACGACTACCGGTTTGGGAGATATACCCGTTTTCGTATCGTCAAGCAAAACAGATCAGAATCTGTTTAGCACCGTCATATAATTTTAAAACACAGTTTGAGTTAATTTCTATCGGCTTTCAGCTTACAAAAATTATTAGAAAATTGTAGGTTTTTCGATATAATTATCCAAAACACTGAGATTTGAGCGATTTGGATTTCTGAATCTCTAGTTATGATCATTTTAATATCAGCGTTTAAAACAGAAATTCAGGTTCTAAACAGCAACTATATGTTATTTTGCAAAATCTATATCGGGTTGTTTCATACGTTTATAAGTAATATAATATATTTAAAATTATAGATCTATTAATTTTGCATCCACACATCTAAATTTTGTTACGAACGGACATTCAGAGTTTGAGTTATGTCCTATTTAAAAATAGTGTGCGAATCAGAACAGATTCTATCCAGATTCGTCATTAAATATTATAACGCGGTTTTCTTTATTTTACGTCGGTTTTCAGTAAAAACTTAAAACTGAGAAAATCTAGATATTTTGATGTAGATGTCAAAAACATCTGAGTTTGCTCAATATGTGTTCTACAAGTTGACCAATAAATGCAGTTTTCTGTTTTTACGAACAGTAAATAAAAATGATATAATTCATAAACCGTTAAGTGATTCGATCTGAAATTTTTACAGCATATAAAAAATAATATATTATATAATGCTTAAATTTCATGAAACTTCCAGAAGTAAAAATTAATTTCTAAAAAATTATTTTAAAGGTAAAGGTATTGATATGTATACTAAAATCGGCAAAAAAATTAACTAGTATTTTTATGCAATCTTCTTTTTTTATTTTAATAAGCAAACTGATTTCTTGAGATATCGTAGATATATTGTGGCATGAAATTTATGTTCTCACAACTCATAATAAATATTCACAGTTATGAACAAAGAATTGAAAACACTTTAATTTGAACAAGAGGCAATAAGGTATTATTAAACTATATAGAACCATATATATCTAGACTTATATATATGTATATGTTTATATTTATCTTCTCTTACAGATTACGATATGAATAGAATAGCGGGTTTACAAGGTATGACAAGAGGAGACTAAAGAAATGGAGGGAGAGAGAGAAGGGATTTACGGATCTTGCAATACGGTATAACAACCGTATTGCCGATTAGTGAAGAAAGCCTCGACTTAATCGAGACTTCGATGGCTTAAGGAAATTGGTGCTTCTCCAAATCTTCAAAGGAAAAAAATTAGAATTGATGAAGAGATAATGTCTAAGGTAGGATGAAGAAGAGAGTGTTATTTGTATTAAAAGAGATATTAAAATAGGTTTAATAGAGATAAAAACTCTTCATAATAATTTTAATTTATTATGCATTCATTTTGGGAGTAAAAAAGGAATTGAAACGGTGCTCATTCATTTGGAAGTTAAAGAAAAAGAAAGGTCTTATTTGTAGGTTATGAGAGAATTTAAAAAAATAGATAAAAATAGTTGGAAGAATAGGGATTTGAACATGTGGCCTATGAAATAACAATGCAAGGAATTAACTAATAATCTATAAGGTTGTTCATGCATATATTTAATTAGCATTAAATATATACCGTTGCTTGAAAAGAAAGTGGGCTTTTGGGCTCATAGTTTTATAAAAGAAAATGAAAATGAGATTGGATTATGGGCTGGGTCAGGTCTTGCGTTTAATTTGAAATAGGTTAAGATTTAGTTTAAAGAAATGGGTTTGGGAAAAATAGACGGAATCATAAAATGATATATTTAATAGAAAACAAAATATACGGAAAAATATTAAGAATAAATAAATACAATATTTTACTAAACAAAGAAAACATAAAAGTATAGTAATATTGGGGTCGTTACAGGGTTAGTGTTAGGCATAGGGTTAGGGTTAAGGTTAGGATTAAGAATCTATTAGGGTTTATGGTTAGTGTTAGTGTTAGGCATAGGGTTAGTGTTATGTTTAGGGTTAGGGCTTAGGGTTAGGTGTTTGGATTGGGGGCTAATTAAAGCCGGTTGGGGTTTAATTAGGGTTAGGGTTAGGGTTAGAAAGGTTATAGTTAATTAGAGTTAGGTGTTTGGGTTGGGGGTTAAATCATTGCTAATCTTTATTAGATACTTTTATATGTAGTTCACGAAACAAAAGCGTTGCCTTTCACCGTTACCATAATTGTCACTCTCCAAGGCCTACAGTTTACTAGATCTTGAAACGAGACTTTTGTGACCGATCAGAGCTATATATCATTAACATAGCATATGATATAATATTTCATTTGTCTAACATCAATCAACACATTCATGATACGTCAAGTTTCGGAAATAACCTTACATCATTGGTTGTGACATCCTCATTATTCTTTTTATGCCAACCTATATGCAATCCACTCGCATTGAGCAGTGTTAGGGGGTTAGAGAAACACACACACACACAAGGCCGAACCTTAATTCATCATCGTTCTCCTCTACATAGAACCATTTTCAAATCATATCCTAACCCCGAAACTAAATCCAAAATCTTAAATTCGATTAAGAAAACCCTTAAGTTTAAAGAACTTTATCCTAAAGTAAAAACTTCGAAATCTTGAAATTGAAAAGTATACGTAAAACCAATCCAAATTAAATCTTAAAGTAAATGTATGACATTCAATGATAATATAAAATTTTCATATTCTCATCGATAATTAATCATATGTGAAAATGAAAACATGACTTAGTTCCCGTCTGTCGTATAACATACGTACGGTGTTCATCGTTACATAAAACTACACGAAAGTTGTTAAACACCAAATATTATCGTTCAATTTCTAACAACGGTTACGTAGTCTATGTAACGAGAATTAATATTTGATCTTATGATAACCAATAGATTTGTCCCGTGTGGACAAGTTAGGAATGTATAAAGCAGATACCTGTATTCACTTGTGTTTTTCATTCGTTTCGGGATATTTCGTCGGTACCTTTCCGCTGGTTCTCCATATACAATGATAGATTAGATGTTCATTTCAATGGTATTTCACAACATTGAAACAGTTATTTGTTCTATTACACTGTACTCGGAAAACAGCGGGGAGGTGCTGCCGAAATTTTCTCGAAACGGATGAAATCACAAGTGAATGGGTGTATATTTTATACATTCTTAATGGGATAGATGCCTTACCCCTACAACCGTTACCCTTGACATCCAATAAAGAATATTTAATATTATCATCGTTTTTCTTGGAAGAAGAATCCAACTCTTGAGCTTTGAGATTAGAAGGAGAAAGTTCTTAATAGGAGTTTGAGGACAGCCCAATCCAATAACAATTGAAACAAAACTTAAAGAATTTTTCAATTAAACTAAACACTAATACTTCATATTATCCGTCTATCTCGTATTTGTTACGAAATCTTAATTCCATGACTCTTATTTATAGAAACCTTGCTACATTCCAATTTCTTCCAATATGACATTCTCGTATCTCCACGACAAGAGTTGGATGTACGTCAACGTTTTCTCAAGAGCCACTGATTTTTTCGTTAACGGTGTTTACTTTTTTACCGATTTTGCCCACGCACGCCTTGGGATACCGAAAGAGCATGAAATCTATTGTCCTTGCTATAAGTGTATAACATGCGATTGCAGAAGAAGTTGGATGTTGAGTTATACATCATGAAAAATGGTTTCGTTAAAAATTACACCGGGTGGGATATTCATGTTGAAAAGGACGATGGAGAGCCAGTGCAAGAGACGGAAAATGAATTCATTGAAGTGGAAACCGAAGAGTGGAAAAGGATAGTAGAAAAAGAGGAGGAAGAGTAAGAATGGCAGTTTGGAGAAGATGAAGCCGTCGAAGATGATGATATTGTGTTCACGCCGATCGATAATATGGATGGGCGTATAAATGCCACTGGACTTCGTCGAGTGATGTGCCCGTGAAGATTCTTTGTCATTTTCTGTTAATACGGTGGCTGCAACGGTTATTTATGTGTGAGTAAACGGCGTCCGAAATGCAATGGCACCATAAAACGCCTTGTCATGCCCCGGTTCCCAGTGTACGGCTAAGGAGACGCGATGAAGCCCGCGACGTATTTACTCAGAAGTAAACACGCTAAGCGTAATAAGCAATATAATAAATGTACATAAGAAAAAAAAATGTCAAGAGATATAAATGAACAACAACTTTTATTTATTAAACATTTCTTTAGAAGACAACTGAAAATGTAAATACAAGAATGGAAAGCAATGCCTAAATAATGGCATTGAAAGAAAAGTAAGTACAAGTAAAGCCTAATGGCCGTGCTACTCAGTGGTCTGCTCTAAGACCTCCTGGCTGGTCTCGAAATCCTCAGAGTCGGGTTCTCCTGACAACATTCCAAATAAAGAAGAGAAATAGGAATGTCGTCAGTGAACAATCGCTTGGTAAGTCTCAAAGAGAGATAGAAATAGAATAGACGGATAAGAGGATGTAACTGGTATAATGTTTGATTGTTATGTTAACACAGTTGTTTGTAGTTTGGTACAGAATATGCCAGTGTATACGAGAGGAGTCCAACTTACACCATGGACTATGGTAACCCTTAGTACAAGGCTCCATCGATAAAACCATGGAACAATGGCAATGGATGTATAGTTATGTCTTTTAATGACCATCTCGTGCCACTTTTAACACATTCTATACCAGTTTACCCCTTTAAAACCCCATGATGTATTATGTATTGATGTATGTTGTTTTGTAGTACTAGATGCAAGACTTGCCGAAACCATGATATCATGTAAACGGAATGGATATAAATAGATAGTCGTGTAATCAGAGTATATCCATGGCTCGGTTCAGTCGAGTCATGTTGATATAGATTGAATTCTGGTATAAATGGATTTATGTTGAATTGGAGTTATACTTGAATTGTATTCAAGAATGGATCGATTGATTGATATCAAATTAGACTGAGACTCTTTCTGAGTCAGACACTTAAACAGAATTGAAGTCCTGAATTAGTTTTGATGTTATCGGTAATTGTTGCACATGGACGGCAGGATTTGTGTCTTTTTCCAAGAAAATTACCGTATTGATAACACCGTTTTTAGGTTTTCTACCTTAGATAGGCAAGCACTCATATTCTCCGACTCCCTGAGGCTCAAGAGAACTGGTCCCGCTTAAACCTATATTTACTAAGGTCCTTATTGTAAATTAATATAACTTGAGGGGGTTTTATGAAAAATAATTTTGATATATTTTCAAAATAAATCTCAAGTATTTATTTATCGTCTTTAGGGTTTTCATAGATGTAGTTTTTATAAAATGAAATATTCTAGTGGATATAACCCTAATTTGAATAGTATATGGTATTTTCTTGTAATTTTGACCTGTATTGAATGTGATGATATTTTCATGATCTTTTGTGACTCTTTTGGTTTAGAAAACATGGAATATATATAATAAATTTAAAGTAGATATTTTGATAATATTTATATATATAACTATAAAAATAGAATTAATTTATTAAATAGAAATCACGTTTTCTTAAAAATTGTAATAAAAATTCCATCGAGATCGTATGCTCCATGAAGAGGTCTGCATCTCGCTCTGCTAGTCCCGAGGACATGCGATAACCCGCACCATCCCGATCAGGTTCTCCAAAATGGGTTGTAGAGACTTAATCGTATAGAATTAATTAAAACATTCTAAAAAATACGGGTTTTGATAGTTTAAGGTATTTTATTGTAACCTTGTAATCATCCCACAACTAAAGTTCCAAAAGTTATCGTGCTATGTCAAGAATGAGTGTTATGATGAGGTAGGTCATTACCTCATGAGTTTTCTAAAGGTAATATGAGTCAAACTATAAAGTAATGTCGTATGTAAACTAGATGGTATTTTACCGTAAAAGTTAACTAAAAGTTGTTTAACATTATATTTTTGAATTGAAACTTGTAGTAGATGTTCTTTTATGTTTATTAAAAAAGATATAAAAAGATGGTTATTATGTGATTAAGAAAAATTGAGTTTTTAAAGAAATTAGAATCGGAAGTTGGATTAACTCCGTTTCCGACGAGTTTTGAAAAGAGAAGTTTTTTTAATAGAAGGAGAGGAGGGGAGAGGGGACTTACCGGACGAAAATAAAGAAGAGAAGTCTATGAACAAGTTGAGAGTCTCGTGGAGTCGTGGTGTTGCCAGATTCTTTCCTAGACGTCGCCGGAACTTGACCTTGAGCTAACTCCACTTTTACAATTTTTGGACTTAGGAATTTTTAGAGAGTTTTGGCAAAAGAATTCTGAATGAGGAGGGCTATGGTGTAGGGTGGTATTTATAAGAGAAATTAGGGTTTAGGGTGTGAATAGAGAATTAAAAATGTATTAAATCTTGGATTAAATAGGTGAATTAACACTCTCTGTTAATGTGCAAGAAAAACAAACAAAATAAGAGTAGTAGGGGGAGTCCAAGGGGTGTAGGGAAAAAAGTTGGGGGCATTTACCACGGGGGGCCAGGCGGCGCCGGCCCCTTGTGAAGATCTCGTCGGTCCAATCCAAGGGTGGGGTGTGGGATTGCTGCCACGTGTCCTCTGCTGTTTATATGTTATTTTCCATATATTTGTTTTAAGTGACTTTTCATTTTTACGTGTATTGCACATATAAACTTTTGAGTTTCTAAAATTTTAAAAGAAAAATCAATAAAAATAATGTGGCTAGGGGGATTTGAACACAGAGACTATGTCACAAAAGTGTAAGAATTTACCAATGAGCTACAAGTGTTTTCTTGCTGTTCTAAAGCAATTTAAATTTATAACTTGTGCTCAGACTAAGGTATTCATTTCTGTATTTTGAAAAAAATTCTGTACAGAAAGTTCAGGGTTGTTACACGCCTCGTGAAGAGGAAAAAATGAGTCATCCTAGAGATTCGATATCGTGGAAAGTTTTAGATAAAAAAACATCCTTCGTTCAGCGCAGACACTCAAAACGTGAGGCTGTGGATTGCGAGCAATAATTTCAATCCATTTAGGATGGTTCACGGCAGGCATACTCACAGTACTTGACCCGTTGGGGTGATTATATACAACCTGGCGCCAAGGAGGGTTATGACGCGGTCTTATTTTACATTGGTGATTTTAATCGACGGTCCCTCATCTTCTAGGAAAAATATCAACGTGTACCTTTAACCCTTGATCGATGAGTTAAATTTGCTGTAGGAATTTGGTGTGAGAATCTATGACACAGATAGTAAACAATTTTTTTCAAATACGTGCTGCTTTGTTATAGACAATTAATGATATTCCTGCCTACGGCATGCTATCGGTGTGGACAACTCAAGATAAACTTGTTTTCCCTGGTTATCATATTCATACGAGTATCATACGCTTGAAGTTTAGTGGGAAAGAGTTATTTATGGGTCACCGACGACTCTTGTCACGTCCCGCTTCCCATTAGACGGAAACGGTAACGTGGCAAGCCCGCGGTATATTTATCCAGAGAAGGTCATTCCCTAAATAAATATACTAAGCGTATTGAAAATAATAATACACAATGCAAGAATAAATAGAGACTGTAAAAATTTTTAACAAATATTTTTATTTACATTCAACTTCAATTATGTACAGGTACATATGTTTATACTGGAAAGTAAATATAATAAGGAAAATACATAAATAAGTGGCAAACATCAACTGAAGAAAAGTGAAACTTAACTAGTTCTGAGTAGCTATCTGGTCGTAATCCTCCTCAGTAGTGTCCACTTCCTCCATCTCGACCGTATCTGATGAACATTCCAAGAAAACAATGCTGGGTGGAATTCCTGTCAGCGAACTTGTGCTCGGTAAGTCCCAAGGATAAGTAAGATTAAAGAAAATGACAAGTGTAGAATATATATGACGAGTAAGAGTATAACTTTCTGGGTAAGTATATACTATAGGTCTCTATATGGTCACTATGTTAACGTTAAGTTCCAAGTGTGAATATCAACGCAGCCGTAGAAGTATTCACGGGCTCATAGGAATTGATTTAAACCGTTAAAATCTTATGTTCGGAAGAAATCGGCAACTGCTGCACATGGACGGCAGGATTTGTGTATTTTTTCAAGATAATTGTCATCGATAACTCCGTTAAGTTGTCTAACCTAAATAGGCAAGTACTCACTTTCTCTGGCTCCCTGGGGCTCAAGAGAATTAATCCCGCTTAAACCTATATTAATCTAGAATCCTTAGTATTGTTTGTATATCTCGAGAGGGTTTTATGAAAAATACTTTAATATAGTTTAAAAATAAATCTCGAGGGTGATTTATAATATTTAGGATTTTCATGAATATGTATTTCAATTGTTGTGTTGTTTTGGTGATAAAAGCTAGCTTTTTGAAAGTTTATGGTATTTTTATGAAAACTAGCTCTTTTGGAAACTTGGTGGTATTTTATTAAAAATTCTAATCTTTTATTTTAAAAATATAGTTTCTTAATTTTTTTATTGAAAATACGGATTTATGATTTTTATATAATTTTTCAAAAATTAGTTTTGTTTAGAAAAGTCGCGTTTCATTAAAACCGTATTTTTATTTCCTTCCGAGACTGAATACTCCGTGAGGAGTTATGCATCTCGCTTTACTGTCCCAAAGATATGCGATAATCCGCACCATCTATTAGCGGGTCCCCTAACGAGGGTTGTAGAGGTATAATTGTCAAGGATTTCAAAATACCGATTAAAATAAACCCGTTATGTAATGATGTGGTATTTTAATGTAAAAGTTATTCTTTAAATTAGCTATATGTTTAGAGTACCGTGCTATGAAACCATAGTGTGCGTGTGGGGTAGGTCGTTACCCCGTGATGTTTTCCTAAAAGTATTTTTAACAATTATTGAAATGAGGGTTATACTAAAGTTCATGGTATTTTAATGAAAAAGTTCGTTATATGTTTGTTTCACATGAAAATTTTGTTAAACTGAAAACTAAATGAAGGGAAATGAGATTAATATTAATATAGAATGTTAGTTTGATATAATTTGCTTATCAAATGGAATAAAAAAAATTAAAGAGAAGATTATATCGGAGATAACTCCACTTTTGTCGATTTGTTTTAAAAAAACTATTTTGAAGTGGAAAAAGATAGAAATGAAGGGACTTACATGTTTAGGTGGTTAGCAAAAGAGAAAGGAAGTTTTCGGGTGCCGTGGCGTCGTCGGAAATGCTCCGGCCGTCGAGCTTGGCTTGCTACTTCTCTTGGGTGCTTAACTCCACATTTTACTTAGAGTTTTTGATAGACTTTTTGATAGAAATTTCAGAATGGGGGAGAGCTACGGTATGGGGTGGTATTTATAGTGAAGAATTAGGATTTGGAAATTAGAAATATGGATTAAAAGATTATGGATTAAAACAATTTAAATGGTGTTAAATGGTGAATTTAAGAGTCTCTGTTTGATTGCAGGAAAATCAAACAGTGCAGGAGAGTTGAGGGAAGTCGAAGGGACAAGTGTGCAAAGCACGGAGACAATCAGGTTCATCCAGACCGTCGGCGGCGGCCAAATTAAGGAAATGGGCGGGCGGATCTGAGTGTTCTATCTCGAGATTTGTGCCACGTGTCAAGTTGGGTGTTTACTCATATTTGCGCATTTTGATTTTCCTGAAACTTTTCGTTTCTCCATAAATTGCACGTGCAACCTTTGGGCTTCCGAAAAATTAAAAAGAAAAATCCTAAAAATAATTGGATCTGAGAGAATTCGAACACACAGACTATGTCACGGCAGTGCAGAGGCTTTACCAGTGAACTACAAGTTGCTTCTTGATTTTATTTAACAAAAATAACTTTTAACTCTTACACAGGCTGTAATACATTTTTTGTACAATAAAAAGAAATTTTTGTACAGGAAGTTCAGAGTCGTTACAATTCTTGCCTATAACTCACAGATTCAGAAGGAATAAAGAAATGTTCAATGGCGAGACAGAGACCGGTATGTCGCCCGAATCATTGTCCGGTAACGACATACTTCAACAATGGAGAGCTTATCAAAATATCACATTCGGAAAAAAAACAGAATAAATATGCAATGCCATGCCCATCTGGCTGGAAGTAATTTAATGGTTTATTTCAGCTTCTGTACTGGTCCGATATACCACTGCACCACAATTTAGATGTCATGCATATCGCGAAGGGCGTCTCCGAGCACATCATCAATCTTCTGCTATGTAAGGATGGAAAAATGAAAAACAATCTCAACATCCGTCGTGATTTGACAAATTTGGATGGTTTTTCCATTTGAAAAAATTTGCAACCTCGGCCTATGGCTGGTAAACCAGGTTATTACGAGATCCCACCGGCAATTTACAATATGAACAAAAAGGAGAAGCGACGGTTCTTGCATGTGTTGAAAGAATAGAAAGTCACCGACGGTTTCTCATCAAAAATTTCCGAACAGGTGCAAATATAAAACGGAAAAATCGTAATACTCAAGAGCCATGATTACCACATATTGATGCAACATCTTCTTCCTTTATATCTCAGAGTATCGGTAAAACCAAGAGTTGGTCTCGTACTTAACGACTTTTCCACGTATTCCCTCCAATTGTGTTCCAAAAACGTAAATGTCAATGAGATAGCAAAGCTCGAAAAAAACATTCTTTTGATCCTCTGCAAGCTCAAAACTATCTTTCCACCTTCTTTTTCGATATTATTGTTCACTTGTCCATCCATCTGGCAACCGAGTTCAGGATTGGCAGTCCGGTCTATTACCGTTGGATATATCCGATCGAGAGGTATTATCGGTGTTTATTATTCATCATTTAAATTGCAAAGAATTATCATGAATTATTAATTTATTTCATTTTCAACAAATATCTGTTAACTTTAAAAAACTATATCCGCAACAAGTATCGTCCTGAAGGTTTGATTGCTCAAGATTATCTTCTAAAAGAAGTCACGTCTTTCTGTGCTTGTTTTCTGAACGACGATGTCAGGATGAAGTTGAACAAACCGCAGAGTATTTTTGACGGTTCAATTGGAGCATGAAGGCTAAAGAACATGTCTTACGATCTTGCGGCCAGTGTACATACGTACATTTTGATAAACAGTGATTGTTTTGCTAAATATGCAAAGTGTTTATTATTTCATCGTTTCAAACTTTCGAAATTAAATTTAATCTAATTAATATAACTGTATATTAATGAACATAGCGCACAAAAATATACTCATGAGATCGATTCTAGGACGTGGTCGAATGATAGAATCGAAAAAGAACAGAGGCGCAGTTTCGCCGCTTGGTCTATAAAAGAAGTGAACGAACAATTGAATCGTGGAGAGCACGTTGATAGAGAGGTTCACGACCTTTTAAATGGTCCAACGATTGCAGCTAGATTTTACAACGGGTACGGGGTATCCGGATATAAATTTGAGATAGAAAGTACAGAACGTATCAGGGCTACGCAAAATAATGGCATCGCAATCGTCGACGAGGATGGAAATCCCTACTATGGTGTTCTTGAAGAAGTTATAGCGGTCTCATACCAGCATATGACTGTCCTATTTCATATACTCCAATGTAGATGGTACGATACCAAGACTGACCGGGGTATGAAGATCGATCAATACGGTTTGACTTTGGTAAACACCAAACGGATATTACCAAAATACGATAGCTTTATCTTTTCCACAATGGCAACAAAAATATATTATTCTCGGGACTTGCAGAAGATTGACTGGGATGTTGTTTGTTGTTAGAAATAGAGAGATTATTATATCGTGCCGATGTTGAATGGTTCTGAAGATGAGAGCGATCTTCAGAGCGACGATGAAGATCTCGCATTAAAACGTCTCAGTCTATCTATTGAACATATCAGGGACCCAAAATATTCTGCGCCACCCATCCATATGTTTGTAAAAAGTGACATCGGCCAATTGATTGTCACGGATCAAGTTTTGAGAATCCACCAAACGAATCTTCAGATAATGTACTATATAAACGTGTTAGGTAATGAAGTTAAATTGAATATTCTAAATTGTATAAAGATTATAAGTAATGAAATAACGTTTAAATATATATGTAGGATTTGATAATGGGCGCAGGCAAAAGCACTAAACGCCACAAGAGACAGCGTTTATAGGACATTCTGAGTCGATCCATACCCGCCGACGAGACTGTCCCAGGACTCTCAGCAAGCACAGGAGCCGCAGCAGCAGTACCTAACCTAAACAACGCTCCCCTATTACTTCCACATCACCCTCACGGCCCCCTATACTCACACCGCATCACCCCCGACTGTCCCTGATGGAGGTCGGATCTCCTTCAGATACTGTCCTCCGTCGATCTGTAGCGAGTGCAGTTGAATGGATGAGATTTGATTTGAAGGTTGTCTTCTTGGGCGTGTGGATCTCAATGGGTTGATTTTGAGGTGAAGCCGAGCTATCTGCAAAGAAGTCCCAAGGTGAGTGACCACCATAGGACCCTCTGACGATCAAGTTAGCTGAGGAAAATGAGCAGAGTAGCAGATTATTGGATTAAAATTACCTTACCTGAGTCGTCTAAGAGAGTGATTTTTATAGTGGTCGCATGGAGTGAGCAGGCGCGAGATCTTCGCCTTCGGTTACTCCCCTGATGTTACGCCAGCGTGAATGACGGGATCCCCCCATTAATGGCAGGATACGCCCATTAATAGAGGATGCGCCAGCGTGGGACACGGGGTGGCGGATATCTCGCTTTGGTGAGATACATGGAGCCATTGCGGAAGCGCTAGGGCCTCACTTTCTCATTTGTCCAAGAGAGCTGGGGAGGCTTAGCTCGGCGTGAGGCTCGGAGACGAGCCGGGAGGCTGAGGAAGCTCAGCTCTGCAATAGCTCGGAGACGAGAACAGGAGGATGGGCGCAAGTTCGATGGCTAGGTCGCTCTTGGGTAAGAGGCAGAGTGTAAGCTCGGAGATGAACCGAGGAAGGTCATTAGTGCTCCACACTGATTTTGCCTCGGTAGCCCCCCAGGAGTCTGGTGAGATATCACGAGTGATGCGTCATTCGCCACGTGTCGTGATCTGAGGAATTATCACTTATGAGCATCATCATTAGCCCCCCACTCTCGTTCCGACCTATTTATGGGTCGGGTCGAGAGTGGCCTGCTTAGTTTTTCTTGCATAGTCTGTTGTCGGGAATCCTCGATGCGGATTTTCCAGAGCGAAATGGTGTTGGGAAGTTACGTCATTCAGATTTCCGTACCCACATGGCGCATCCTCCGGCGCTTGGATCTTCGTGCATATCTCCGATGATATCGGCGGATCAGCGAAATGATCACGCATTAAAGAAGGGGCGCCGATTCGTGCGTTCGTCTGTTAGGTCACAGGCCACGAGTCTGAAGCGGGTTGGCGGACGCGACAGGATGTCGCTGTCGCCTGCGATCAAAAGGACGTCCCCAATGGTCATTTGACACGTAGAGACTTGACGGCCGGCAGACGCGACTCTTCGTTTTGGCGGGAATTAATCTGGGCCATTGGATGCCTTTTCTGCACTGTATAAATAGGAGGGGACCCCCCTAGGGCTAACACTTTCCGTCATAATTTCCCTTCGTTGTCAATGATTGCTCGGCGCTCCCTCCGTTAGATCGGATCCCTTATGCTTTTTTCTCGGAGAACCAATCCCTTTGAATCAGGTTAGATGTCTTCTTCTGAGGAGTCTGTAGAAGTAATTAGGGCTGAGTCGGGTGATGAGGTTCTAGTTGTTGGACCCGAGTCTAGAGAGTCCTCTGCCTCTTTGGATGCCGATAGCCAAGAGCATTCTCTTGTTGCTTCCTCTGTGTCAGACTCGCCCCAAAAAGCCAGGGCTACTCGCGTCGCTAGTCGTCCGAAGGCGACAAGGGCCCCTAAGGCGCTCATCGAAAACGCCTGCAATGCGCCCTCCAACTTGAGGGATCTGGACGAGCTTACCGAGATTCGGGCTTGTTTCCGTATCCCCTCTAACTATTCGCTCCGTTTGGCTAAAGGGGGCGAACAGGCGGACCAAGTGCAGGGGAAGGAGATAGCCCTGTATTTGGAACCATTCCGAGCGGGGATGCACCTTCCCTTTCTAACCGAGATATGTGAGGTACTTCATTGCTTCCATCTCTCCACGGGCCAGCTAGCGCCGAACTCGTGGAGAATCCTCCTCGGGTTTCTGGTCCGGTTGAAACTTGAGGACATCCTCTTCAGCTTGACCCTTCTTACTTCCTTTCTCTGCTATAAGAATCACCCCGGCACTAGCAAGAACGAGTCGAGCTAGGTGTATTTTTCCTGTAAAAACGCAAGGGCGGGGTGGCAGGGTCGGATGTGGTAGTCGTTCCATCTTCCATCCATGAATGGAAGGAGAAGTTTGTATTCGTCGGGCCACCCGAAGGTGAGGATTGGCCCATGCCTACACAGTGGCACATGGCCGACTGCCCGAGGATGAAGCAGTCATCTTCGCTTGAGGCCAGGGCGGTATCCATGTGGGAGCCGATCCAGCGGGCCGACGTCCTGCTTTCCGAGTAGGTTCTTAGCTGGGCCGGGCTCAGCCCCCCGCGCATCATGGGTAATTTAGGTTTTTGGACGATCTGTTTAGATTGAATAATTTCTTTTGCCTTTCTAGCATCACTAACTCTTTTGTGTATTCTTATTTCGCAGGAAAAATGGACCGGTCCAAGATCTTAGCTGCCATAGCCGCTACGTCCCAGAAGAAGGCTGGGGAAGTGAGCTCGGCTCGAACTCGGCCCCGAGACCATCTCCACCGATGAGGCCTTCCGTAGTGCCCCAAGCCCCCGAGGACCACTGCAGGGGCAGCCAGAAGCATGCACGAGACCCGGTGCCCCTAGCGAGGGGGGAGGAGGAGGGTGTCGAGGTTCCCCTCAAGAGGAAAAAACGGTCTCCCGGCCGTCGTCCACTGAGATTCCTAAGGGGATTCCCGTGCAAAGGGGGATGTTTGCTTTGTGGTCCCCTCGGGGCTTTCCGTTGCCGACAGCTTGCTCTCCGACATGGAGCAATCGGCCGGGGGGAAAAATTCCCCAGGGGGCCCTGAAGGCCCAAGTGGCCGCCATCGCTCAGGAAGCGGTTCAGGTCGGTATCCGTTTCCTTTAAGGCTTCCCTTAAGTGCTCTTTCTTAATTTGAATGTTTCTAACAGCTTCTGCTTCTTTCCTCAGGTTCTCCAACACTACACCCTCATCATAAATATGGAATCCGAGAAGATTTCCCCAGCCATGAGGAAGGCGGAGGAATCGTCTTCGCGGGAGGAGGATCTGCGCCTTAAGCTGCAGCAAGAGAAGGTGAAGACAACAGCCCTCGAAACCCGGTTGGCTGTCGAGGCTTTAATGGTCCCCAAGTGCCAGGATTCCCAACAACTTCTGAGTGCGTCCAACCATTCCGTTTAGGCTAAGTTGGAGGAGTTGGGCAAGCGCTATGCCACAATGAAGAAGTCGAGGGATGCCAACAAGAGAGAGGCCAAGGCGGCGCTTGAGGCGGCGAAGATTGCCGAGCTCTAAGCCTCAAAGTCGGTAGAGAAGTATAAGGCGTCAAACCAATTCTAAGCCGGCATCGCCAAAGCCTCGGCCATCATTTGGCACGAGGCTCTTGATGCCGTCAAGGCATTGATGCCGGAGTTTGCCGACGGTGAGCTCCGTGCCAGAGTCCCGCTCTCGGTGTATTTGTTGCAAGTGGCTGGCATCGGGTCGGCCATCAGGGGAGAGGAGGTTGCAGAGGAAGAAGCCCCGGCCCTTGAGGACGGTGCTGAGCAAGGCGAGACCCGGGCGGAGCCCGCGGCATGAGCCTTTTTTCCTTGTGCATTTTTTGTTTTTCCTTTTAATTTTTCAAATCTTGTAAGCCTCCGGGCACCTTTTGTAAGGCCGAGGAGCCCAGAGTACCTTGTAAAAATTTCTAGAACATGAATAAAGCTGAGCTTATTTTCCTCTACATGACTATGTGTTTTCTGCATGAGTATTTCAGCTTGCCAGTCTTTTTTCACATCAAGTGTTAGGCCGTAAGTCGATGACCGGCCTTTTAGATGACGAGCGCATGTCGAGTGTAAGTCGATTGACCACCAGGTGTTGGAAGGCCGGTGCCCTTCCACCGGTGTCCCTCCACTCCCCCGAGTTGAGGTGGCGATCGTTCATTTATGATGAATCAACAGATATCCAAGTGTTGGAAGGTCGGTACTAGTCCATTCTCAGATCCGGGTTGACAACCACGTCTTTTCGTAGGGTAGGAATCAACCCGTCGGAGAGTAACCTGCACGGTGGCCTATTTAGGAGAGCTTTAGATCCTTAGTGTAGATGGATAGGAATTTACCCGCTAGGGATGGACCGGGCAGGGAAGCTGCTCGGTGGCCTTGTGATGAGGGGTTTGATCCTTGGCGTAGATGGGTAGGAATCTACCCGCCAGGGATGGACCGGGTTGGGAAGCTGCTCGGTAGCCTCATGATGAGGGCTTTGATCCTTGGCGTAGATGGGTAGGAATCTACCTGCCAGGGATGGATCGGATAGGGAAGCTGCTCGGTGGCCTCGTGATGAGGGCTTGGATCCTTGGCGTAGATGGGTAGGAATCTACCCGCCAGGGATGCACCGGGCAGGGAAGCTTCTCGGTGTCCTCATGATGAGGGCTTTGATCTTTGGCGTAGATCGGTAGGAATCTACCCGCCAGGGATGGATCGGGTAGGGAAGTTGCTCGGTGGCCTTGTTATGAGGGCTTCGATCCTTAGCGTAGATGGGTAGGAATTTACCCGCTAGGGATGGACCGGGCAGGGAAGCTGCTCGGTGGCCTCGTAATGAGGGCTCTGATCCTTAGCGTAGATAGGTAGGAATCTACCCACCATGGATGGACCGGACAGGAAAGCTGCTCGGTAGTCTCGTGATGAGGGCTTGGATCCTTGGCATAGATGGATAGGAATCTACCCGTCAGGGATGCACCGGGCAGGGAAGCTGCTCGATGGTCTCGTAATGAGGGCTTTGATCCTTGGCGTAATGGGTAGGAATCTGCCCGTCAGGGATGGACCGGGCAGGGAAGCTTCTCGGTGGCCTCGTGATGAGGGCTTGGATCCTTGGCGTAGATGGGTAGGAATCTACCCGCTAGAGATGCACCGGGCAGGGAAGCTGCTCGGTGACCTCTAGATGAGGGCTTTTTAGACTTCCCTTCGCCTTCATGGGGCGTCGTTCAATTTTCCATGACCCGTAAAATCAGGAAGAGTGACCGTCGCGGATGACGTATGGCAGAAGCGTGCCGGTAGGGAGTGATACTCCAAGATTCGCATCGTTCAATCTTCTATTGACCACTTAGGGGTTTGTGAGGATCGGCATGGTCGCCACGTGGCAGCTCTGCGTTGGGAATCTGAAAATATGCCACGATTCGAGTCGTTGCGCGCGTAAATTTCAGTTTTTGGAAGATTTTTGTTGAGGCTATAAATAGCGAAGGCGTGTTGGTTCCTTTCTAGCCTTGTGTTTCTGAAGATGGCCGAGCGTCTGTGCATGCTCATCAGCGAGATAATTTCCCGGGATGATGTGTACCTTTACAACCTCGACCGATCCGAACAGATGTATGAAGCGGTGATAGACCGCGTGGAGGTCCACTTCGGACGCCTTCTTCCCCAGCGATCTCCACTCCTCTAAGTTCTTATTTATATGATCTGGATGAGGTCCCCGGGTCTGCACAATGCCGTGTCTCCGCAGTTGAAGGATGAGACGATCGAGAAGTTGCACTCGCTTTACCATCTCGGCCTGATCTCGAAGAGCGGGCGGGACCGATCAGTGGGCCTTCTTCTGGAGTATTTTCAGAAGAGGCTGATCGTTGATTTTTGTCAGGCGGCTGGCGCTTCCAAGGTAGCAGAGGAAGCTAGGGCTCGGCTGGCGAAGATTTCGTCGGAGTATCATCAATAATGCTTCCTCAATCTTTGACCCACTTTGCTATAAGTTTTTTTTGTAAGGCTGAGGAGCCTATAATATCTCTTAATGAATAAAATTCTTCTTTTCTAATGTGTTTTGTCTTCTTTTATCCCTTAGCACTTTTTACATATTTTCTCAAAACGAATCTAGAGATCTCAGAACCGAGGAAGAAGAAAATATATCCAAGAAGTCTCTTCTAATTCAGGAGACTTAATAATAATAGGAAAAAATTACATCGCTTCGAAAAGAAGAAACATATTCACTTTTACAATTTAAGCTCCTCGGATTTCTTTATGGTCGCCACGTGTGTCCAAGGACCCCTGGAAATCGTCTGTGTCTTCATAGTCGTCGCTCTGCTCTCTGACGGGGGATATCGAGGTGAAGCAAATCTTGACGATCTGCTGGTTCCCGTAGGTCCGGCTTATCCCCCTTGGTCTAATGGAAATTTGATCGCGGGGTGATAGGTCGAGATTTGGGCCCGGAGGGCATTCAATGTCGGGCAGCCCAGGAGGATGTTGTAGGATGAGGGGACCCTAGCGACGATGAACTCTGCAGGTGTAACAACCCTAAAATTCCTGTACAACTTTCTGTAGAATTTTTTTAAAAATTTAAAGAAAGGGGTAGTTTTACCTCAGCACAAGTTAAATATTTGTTTTGCTAATTAATTACAAGAAGGAGCTTGTAGCTCATTGGTAATACCTTGCACTGATGAACCAAGCCACCAGAGTTGAAATCCCACACCCCGCATTATTTTTAATATTGTTTTATTTTGAATTTTTAGAATACCAAGGGTCTACACGTGCATATCTCACAAAAACACCACTACCCTATAAAACTTAACTGTGTCAGAAGGATCACCAACCGATGGGGCACCCTCCGACCACCGGACTCGGCCCGGATCGGCCAACTCGGCCGGCAGACCGGCCGACTCGGGCCGCCGCCGCCGGCCGGAGTATCCGATTCCGATGAGTCACCGACAGGAGAACTGTGTCTTTTGGGATTCTCTTTACACCTGCACACTTTAAATACCTAGACTAGTAACATAGCCTTCTTAAAACCTCAATTACTCTATTTTATTACATTTTATTACATTTTTTTCAATTAAACCTTTCATCTACCCTAACTCTAGCCTAACCCTATAAATACAACCCCTACAAACTACCCCCTCACTCCAAAATTCTGAGAAAACTCTCAAGAAATTTCCTAGAACCCTAGTGTGCTTTGAAGTGAGCAAAGAGGCGAAGCTTCGGCAATTTTCCGACGACAACCCTAGGAGCTCCCGGCGACGAAATGACGCACCGGAAGCTACGTCCACTCCCTCTCCCTCTCCTCTTTAAGCTAAACCCATAAGTCCCACCTACCTCTCTCTCTTGCTACTCTAAAAACATCTTTTAATAAAACCCGACGGAATCGGAGTCAAACCGATTTCCGATTCGGTTTCTTTCTAAAAATCCCACTTTTCTTTAAAACAACCCTATTAAACAATTACATGTTGACTATTAATCATTAACAAACATGTTGAACAAGTTTCATGACAATCTATATCATTTTTTAACTTTTACCGTACCTTTTCAGTAAAATACCATGTAGTTTCATTTTGACATTAAATCATCACAATCTTGCTATACCTTTAAGTTAGATCACGAGGTAATGACCTATCTTCTCACAACACTCATATGAAACATAGCACAATACTTTTTGGGAACATAGAATACGGGAAACGAACCTTTACATATAAATACCCTTTACTAATAAAACCATGTTTACAAGATTTAGTATTTTTAAACAAATCTTTGCGAATCGCCGCTACAACCCATTTTGGGGAACTTGACTGGGATGGTGTGGATTATCTCACATCCCTAGGCTTAGTAGTGCGAGATGCAGACCTCCGCAAGGAGCATTCGGTCTCAAAACATTTAAAATACAAAAATCTTAAGAAAATGAGATTTCTAGAATTATAATATATATTAAAATTTATTTTTATAAATATATATATATATATGTAATATCAAAATATCTATTTTTTTATAATATAAATATTCCAACTTTTCCAAATCAAAAAATCACTTTACATTAAAATACCATGAATTCCATACAAATGCAATATTACAATTTAATACCATATATTATGAAAATAGGTTATTTTCACTAGAATTATCAAAAATATAAAATCTACATCTATGACAACTCTAAAGACGATTATTAAATATTTGGGGTGTATTTTGAAAATTATACAAAGTATTTTTAACATAAAACCCCCTCAAGTTCTATAAATTACCCTAAGGACCCTAGTAAACATAGGTTTAAGCGGGACCAATCTCTTGAGCCTCAGGGAGCCGGAGAAGTGGGTGCTTGCCTATTTAAGATAGAGTTCCCCGCCGAAACACAGAGACGCGACCGTGTGGGTCCGTCTTGCCTGAGTTCAGGGCAGGTGCTAACTGGTGCTATCCGTCCACCTCTCCGAAAATACCAAGTTAATTTATGACACAATATATCGAAGGTTTAAACGGATGCAGCCGATATAGCAGACTTTTTCAGATTCCCTCTCGTTGAGGGGTTTTTGATTGTGAAGACGCTCTTCCCTGCAGACGCAAGCCCTTCCAGTTAATTACGCTACCGCATCACGGTAACCACTTTCTCCTTCTCCAGATGGTCACTTCGTGTCGTGTGTGTTTGTTTTGTTTTTGGTTGCCCGTGGATTGTATACGGAGACTAATTTATGTCATTGCCCGTAGGGCGTGGATTAGTCCAAATTCGTATTTTCTTAAATTTGGGTTTGGGTTGGATTTAAGGATACGTTAGTCTCATTTGAGACTAAGATCAACTTAAACGTATGTTAAGGATACGTTAGTCTAATTTTAGACTAAGATCAACTTAACGGGATCATTTAGATCCAACAAGAGAGTGTTTGGCCTCTGTTGTTTAGTTTAGGGACATTGCGATCGATTACCAGTTTAAGGACATGATGGTCCATTGTTAGTTTAAGGACATCTCTGTCCATGGGCTTAAGGATCCCACAGTCTGAGGTTAAGGACATTATAGTCCGTGGGTTTAAAGGGACCCCACAGTCTGAGGCTAAGGACATCATAGTCCATGGGTTTAAAGGGACCCCACAGTCCGAGGTTAAGGACATCATAGTCCGTGGGTTTAAAGGGACCCCACAGCCCGTGGTTAAAGACATCATAGTCCATGGGCTTAAGGACCCCACAGTTCGCAATTTAAAGATGTCATAGTCTATAAAGTTTAAGGACATCATAGTCCATGAGTTTAAGGACCCCACGGTCCATGGAATGATTGGTTATCGGGACCCATCACCTCTTTGAAGACGTTGAAGGATTACAACGACAAATCTTAAAGGAGTGAAAAGATGTACCCTTGAACCAAAGTTGATTGGGAAATCTGTAGTCCAATTTGGAACTAAGATCAATTAATTCGGTTATGAGCGCATTGGCTCAGTTAAATCTGAATTGAGGACTTATGGTCAACTTGGGCTAAGTCCAATTAAGTTTGAAGTGTTGGACTTTTGTTGGGACTGTTGAACATTTGTCTAGGTTCAGCCCTCCATTATTTAGGAATGCTGAGCAAAGGTTTGGGACTTCGACAACATTTTTTCTTTGGCTGGGCACTAACCATTATAGCTCTAGATTTTAAGGTTCATTTGAAGGGGAGATTTGCCTCTGGAAAATTTGGTCAATTTGGCCTAGACTGGTTTTAAAATAGTGTTAAACACTAGCACATATTTGGCGATCACGTGTTCCCATATGATGCGCTTTAAAACAGTGTTAAACACTGGGGACAAAATGCTCAAAATAATGTTAAACTCTAAAAGTGGGGTGGTCACGTGGGGTCACGCGAGGCGCCTGAGTATTGGGCCAGACCTCCTTTATTTTGTTCTCAGAATATTCAAATAAGTGTTAAACACTTAAGTCTTCACGGCCATCACGTGTGGGCACGTGATGGGTACCCATGTGTTGATTTTTAAAATATTTATTAGGGGTCACGTGAGGACACGTGAGGACGCCCAAAATCAGTACTGCCTTTGGCTTTGTTCCCTTCGTTTTGAGAGTCACGTGGGAGCACGTGAGGCATTGCCTCCAAGCTTTTTCCTTTTCATTTTGGGGAGTCTGTTTAAGGGTCGCGTTGGGGCACGTGACCTAATCTTGTTCTTTCCTTTCTACTCATTGAAGGTGGGGGTCACGTGTTATCACGTGACCAAGTTCTTTACATGCATGGAGAGCTTTAAGTCTCTTGTTTTAAGAATTAGATTCTTTTATAGGGTTAAACCCTAGTTCTGTTTAGAGGAATTAAATTCCTGTGTTTTTAGGAGAATTAAGTTCTTATATAGGGTTAAACCCTAGTTTTATTTGGAGGAATTAAATTCCTATGAATTTGGGAGAATTAAATTCTCATATGCCATGCAGAAAGGCATTTTTGACATCCAGTTGTCGTATCAGTCAAGAACGAGTGACAACAAGCGATAAAACAGTGCGAATAGTAGCGGGTTTCACAACGGGACTGAGGGTTTCATTTGGAGGAATTAAATTCCTATGAATTTGGGGGAATTAAATTCCTTAAACTCAAATTCTCCCTTCTAAATTTTGGATCTGCATGGCAGAATCTCCACAATGAGAATTAAATTCTCAACTTGTGGGAAGATCTGCTTCTGCAGATCTTCAACCAAAGGAAGAACTAAGTTCTTATTCAGAAGAGTTAAACTCTTAAATTTGAGAATTAAATTCTCTTTTATTTTATGGAGCTTAGATCTCTTTCCCCTTTCCCACCTAGGATTTCTTTTCTCAGAAAAGGTCTTCTTTTCCCTCTTGAGAATTAAATTCTCCTCTCTGTTGTTGTTTTTCCTCCAAAATCCAAGATCCTTCCCTTCTCTTCTTGGCTTCTATTTATAGGAGAAAGAAAGGAATCAATTTGTTTAGACAATCTTTTATTGAAAGATTTTAATTGATTTTGTAACCAACATGATCTTTTAGATCACTCAGTGAATTTTATTCTCCATTGGATTTTTAATCCAAAAAATATTTTATCTGTTATTCTTGACAAATTTTAGGGAAATTTTTTCTTGTATAAAATCTTTCCATAAATTGGTGATTTTTAAATACCATTGAATTTTTAATCCAACGGTGCTCCACTTTATAGAGCACAATCTTTTTCTTTTCTGCTTGGAAAGATTTAGAGAGATATTTTCCAGTTATGGTCCTCGATTCCTTCTTAATTAGAATTCAATTCTATTAGTTCAGAAGGCTTAAAAAGCCTATCACGTGTTGGCACGTGATCCCATTGTTTGATCATTTAAATAGAATTTAATTCTATTAATTAAAGAACTTAGGCACGGTCATGTGTAGACACGTGATTCCCCATTGGGATCTTTCCTTGTTGTTTTATCATGCCTTTTAATTCTTTTTTAGTGGGTTGTAGGGTCCATCATTTGTGGACACTTGATTCCATTGATTGATTGTTTGACTAGAGTTTAACACTATAAATTAGAGACCACAGGATCCCATCACGTGTCTGCACATGACCTCTGGTCACGTGTGGACACGTGATGCCCTATTGGGGTATTCTTGATTTTTTTATGAGGTAACAAATACCCCCACAGCGTTGTTCTCAAGTGTTTGCACGTGAGTGCAACACTGTCACCTTTTGTGGCCGTTGGATCTGCCTAGGGAAAGGGGTAGATGAACCGTTTCTCATCACATCCTATAAATGTAGGAGTCCCTTCAGAAGCGCCTCCACTTTCTATCTTCTTCCTCGTTCATTTTCTTCTGAGAATTTAATTTTCTCTCTTCAGTGCTTAGTTCTCTGTTTCAAAAATTTTCAGAGTTTAACTCTGTTAACAAAAGATTCCCTTTTACAGGTAAGGATCTTGAACGACCGAGGAACTCCTTGTAGAAATTTTATCTTGGATTTTAAATCCGTACCAAGGGTTTTTTTCTTTAACAAGAACCCATCTTTTCCAAGTTCTTTAAAAATCACTGTTCAATCTTTAAATAATAAATCGCTTTTGTTAGGGCTCCTTTGATCTCAAGGATCGATGGCGATACTTGACCTTTCTCTGGAATTTAATTCCATTCCAAAGAGTCTTAGCTCTGAAAAAGTATTCTGGGAGTTTAACTCCTCCGTTCGAAAGGAATTTAATTCCTCTAAAGGACTTGGTTCTTAAGAGAAGACTTCTTGGGATTTTCTTGCCCTTAGTTGTTCTTTGCAAAAATGCTTCCCGATTTGAGCAGAGCTTCTGTAATGAGTTTTTCTCCTTAATCGCACAAATTTGAATTTGTTGGTCACTTAACAGAACTTGTCTTCCCAAGAATTTGTTTACATCTCAATGTCTGACTTTCCTCATTACTAATCATTCACTGATGTTTCTTTTTAGGCACTATGGTTGTTCATCTATATAGCCTGAACGAATTTATTTCCTATGAGAATATCCGCGTACAGGGCCGTTGTCAGAACCAAGAGTTTACATATGCCCAATGTGCGGAGATTATGCATCGTCTGTATGCACACAACGGTCGACTGCTTCCTCGCCGTTCCGCTCTCTTGAAAATCGTAGTGGGAGCAATTTGGGGAGCACTTCCTGGGTTTTATGAAGCCATGCCGCTTAATGCGCTGGATGATGCTGAAGATAAGGTGCATTCAGTGTATCTGTCGGGCCTGATCTCGAAGAAGCGGTAAGATAATCTCGTTGATATTCTGCATCAAACTTTCCAACAGACAACAATAATCGTCTCTTATCAAAGGGAGGAGGACATTGGCGAGGATCTCGACACTCGTGATCGCGAGAGGATGCATACGAGAATGGTCAGAAAGGCCAGAAAGATTCTAGACGGCCTCACTTTTGAATTTCTCAATCCGTGTCCCGGATTTGATGTCTTACCATTGTAAATATTTCCTCTTATTTTGTATGAACTTTTAAAGTATGAATGATAAGTCTTTCCTCTCCCTTTGTGCTCGCATGCTTTCTTTATGCTATTTTGTCATATCGTTGTTCCTGCTCACGTGTTTGGCATGTGAGGCATTGTTGGGGATTTCAATATTACATTGGCACCCACTCACGTGTTATTCACGTGCGACACTGTTTTACTTTTCAGTGCATATCAAGGTTGGTGCTCACGTGCCCTATTGATGGGGTTGTTTAATTTCCCATGCAATCTTTTCTATGTATGACTTTGAATGCAGAGAGGAGGCTTTGAAAATAGTCCCACCTCTTTGATTTCCAATGCCTTTCCTTTTTCTAGGCCTTGGAAATAGTTCCATCATGCAACATTTTCCGTGCGCAGTATTTAATGCTCCCCTTTATAACCTGAAGCCATAGGTTTTTTTCTCTCTTCACAGAGAAATCCATTTACAACTTAGGGTGATTTATCTTGAGGAAACAACTAAGTGCTATGTCTTGCAACTGCCCCCATGCTCGTCGACAACCATGGGAGGTACCCGTTGAGGAGATGATTCCTCGTTTTGCTGCGCGACTAGTGGATCCCCTTCTCACCGATGCCGAATGTGATGTGGTGACGTATGAACTCCTGATCCGTAGGGGGTCCCCTCTTCCAATAGGATCCATTTGGCTCCGGATGATTCTTCTTTCCGTGCTCGCTAACATCCCTCCTCACCCAGCAGAGATGACCCTGGTGATTCTTGATGCGGCTGAAGACAAGCTCGAGTATTTTTATGAGGCGTGCCTGATTACTCAGGCTCTGAAAGACTGCTCGGTCAATCTGTTGGACCAGATAAGAGCCCGGCGGGCTATTATGTCTGCCTTTGCGGATGAACACGGCGCTAATCGATGGGGAGCCACTCCTCGTGAAAATCGTCATTTCGATGTGCTGGAGAAGGCAGAGAAGGAGTTAGAAAATTTTGTATTTTGTTTTGTCAACCCTTGTGCCACTGATACTTTGTTTGGTGACCTTTTCCCGGTAGCGTAGTATATTTAAATCGATGTACTCTTTTTATCATTGGCTGTTGCATGCTTTCTGTTGAATTTTCATGTTTGTAGGATACTCATACGCGCGTCTTGCTTGCATAAATGAGCGTTATATTTTCCGCATGGGAATTTCTTTAATTGCAAGCGCTAACGTAATGTTGCATGTGCATCTTTTGGGTATCCTTTCCTTTTAAACATTCATACAGTTGCAAATGCATGCTTGATAGGATATACATCGGAGACTTTCCTTGTTGCTTCCCATATCAGGTGGTTTGTGCTTATTCTAGATCAAGTATTGTCATCGAATGGAGGCTTGTTCATATAGTCTTGAGTGTACGCGCCTTCCTTCAAAGGTTGTGGCTGCAAAAGCGAGCTTGCGGGGGCTGATCGAACGATGCGCCTCAAATATGCCGTCATGCGAGAAGAGGCTCAACCGAAAGTTTTCGGAGAGGGAGCTGGCTTCCAAAGCGCTGAAGGAACTTCAAGCTAATCTTACGGCCAAGACCACTCGGGCATATGATCTTTGGCGAGGGCTTCAAGAGGCTATCAAGGAGGTGGTAGCCATTGATAAGGCCGTCATTTTCACTCGGAAAATGGTCGAAACTCATAAGGTTACCGAAAAAGAGCTTGAAAGTCGGCTTGCCTCATACCAGGCCCAACAGGCTCAAGCGGAGGCCCGTCTTTTGACGATAATGAATCATGAAGCCGAGGCCCAACGGAAAAAGGATGAACTGGCAAACCTATTGAATCGTCCGCCGGCTTGAAGAATTGTATATATTTTTTTATTCTTCTTTTGTACATACTCCTGAATGAGAGTATTTTTATATTCTTTCATAAATTGTACTTTGTATTCATTTTGACTCATGAATAAAAGACATATTTTGCTTCATGATGGTGTGTCCCTTTTAGTAAGCGCATTTTGTGAATAATCTACTTTGATTTCCTTGTAGGACAGCGATGGCTTAGGAGTCAGCGTTAAGATCTGCCTCCTAAGACTTTCAATTTTATGAGCCGTGAGGGTCTCATAAAGAATTTTCTCCCTACAGGTCGAGAGGATCCCGTAGGTGTAATTTCTCCTTAAGAATTGTGAGCAATCATAAGTGGGTTTTCTCTTGAGAGTCGTAAGGATCTTACAAGAGAATTTTCTTCCTTACGAGTCGAGAGGACCCGTAAGTGATTAATGGTGTTGAAATTATCCGTATTTCACGGAGTCAGGAGTTGCTCTGAGCGTTTCCCACGGGATCAAGGTTGACTTTAGCTGTGTTCCACGGGAACAGGAAGGGTTGACTTTATCTACATTTCACGGAGTCAGGAGTTGCTCTGGGCGTTTCCCATGGGGTCAAGATTGACTTTAGCCGTGTTTCACGGGACTACGATTTGTTCTGGACGCTTCCCATGGGGTCAGGATTGACATAGGCAGTGTTCTGCGAGGACCAGGATCCGCTCTGGATGTTTCCCACGGGATCAGGATTGACATAGACTGTGTTCCATGAAACCAGGTTTTTCTCTGGATGCTTCCAACGGGGTCAGGATTGACATAGCCGTGTTCTGCGAGGACCAGGCTCCGCTCTGGACGTTTCCTACGGGGTCAAGATTGACATAGGCCATGTTCCACGAAACCAGGATTTGCTCTGGATGCTTCCCATGGGGTCAGGATTGACAAGGCCGTGTTCTGCGAGGACCAGGATTCGCTCTGGACGTTTCCCATGGGGTCAAGATTGACACAGGCCGTGTTCCACGAAACCAGGATTTGCCCTGGATGCTTCCCACAGGGTCAAGATTAACAAGGCCGTGTTCTGGGAGGACCAGAATCCACTCTGGACGTTTCCCACGGGGTCAAGATTGACATAGGCCGTGTTCTACGAAACCAGTATTTGCTCTGGATGCTTCCCACGGGGTCAGGATTGACAAGGACGTGTTCTGCGAGAACCAGGATCTGCTCTGGATGTTTCCCACGGGGTCAGGATTGATATAGGCCGTGTTCCACGAAACCAGGATTTGCTCTGGATGCTTCCCACGGGGTCAGGATTGGCAAAGCCGTATTCTGCGAGGACTAGGATCCACTTTGGACGTTTCCCACGGGGTTAAGATTGACATAGGCCGTGTTCCACAAAACCAGAATTTTCTCTGGATGCTTCCCACGGGGTCAGGATTGACAAGGTCGTGTTCTGCGAGGACCAGCATCCGCTCTGTAAGTTTCCCACGGGATCAGGATTGACATAGGCCGTGTTCCACGAAACCAGAATTTGCTCTGGATGCTTCCCATGGGATCAGGATTGACAAGGCTGTGTTCTGCGAGGACCAGGATCCTCTCTGGACGTTTCCCACGGGGTCAGGATTGACATAGGTCGCGTTCCACGAAACCAGGATTTGCTCTGGATGCTTCCCACGGGGTCAGGATTGATAAGGCCGTATTCTGCGAGGACTAGGATCCGCTCTGGACGTTTCCCACGGGGTCAGGATTGACATAGGTCGTGTTCCACGAAACCAGGATTTGCTCTGGATGCTTTCTACGGGGTCAAGATTGACATAGGCCATGTTCCACAAGGGCCAGGATCCTTTCTAGACGTTTCCCATGGGGTCAGGATTGACATAGGCAGTGTTCCACGAAACCAGGATTTGCTCTGGATGCTTCCTACGGGGTCAGGATTGACAAGGCCATGTTCCTCAAGGACCAGGATCCGCTCTGGACGTTTCCCACGGGGTGAGGATTGATATAGGACGTGTTCCACGAAACTAGGATTTGCTCTGGATGCTTCCCACGGGGTCAGGATTGACAAGGCCGTGTTCTGCGAGGACCAGGATCCGCTCTGGACGTTTCCTACGGGGTCAGGATCGATATAGGCTGCGTTGCAAAAAACTAGGATTTGCTCTGGATGCTTCCCACGGGGTCAGGATTGACAAGGCCGTGTTCTGCGAGGACCAGGATCCGCTCTGGACGTTTCCCATGGGGTCAGGATTGACATAAACCGCATTCCACAAAACCAGGATTTGCTCTGGATGCTTCCCACGAGGTCAGGATTGACAAGGCCATGTTCTGCAAGGACCACGATTCGCTCTGGACGTTTCCCACGGGGTCAGGTTGACATAGGCCATGTTCCACAAAACCAGGATTTGCTCTGGATGCTTCCCACGGGATCAGGATTGACAAGGCCGTGTTCTGCGAGGACCAGGATTCTCTCTGGACGTTTCCCACGGGTTCAGGATTGACATAGGCCGCATTCTACGAAACCACGATTTGCTCTGGATGCTTCCCATGGGGTCAGGATTGACAAGGCCGTATTCTGCGAGGAGCAGGATCCACTCTGGACGTTTCCCACGAGGTCAAGATTGACATAGGCCGCGTTCCACGAAACCAGGATTTGCTCTGGATGCTTCCCACGGGGTCAGGATTGACAAGACCGTGTTCTGCGAGGACCAGGATCCGCTCTGGACATTTCCCACGGGGTCAGGATTGACATAGGCCGTGTTCTACGAAACCAGGATTTGCTCTGGATGCTTCCCACGGGGTCAGAATTGACATAGCCTTGTTCCGAAAGGACCAGGATCCGCTCTGGACGTTTCCCACGAGGTCAAGATTGACATAGGCCGTGTTCCACGAAACCAAGATTTGCTCTGGATGCTTCCTACGGGGTCAGAATTGACATAGCTGTATTCCGCAAGGACCAGGATCCGTTCTGGACGTTTCCCACGGGGTCAGGATTGACATAGGCCGTGTTCCACGAAACCAGGATTTGCTCTGGATGCTTCCCACGGGGTCAGAATTGACATAGCCGTGTTCCGCAAGGACCAGGATCCGCTCTGGACGTTTCCCACGGGGTCAAGATTGACATAGGCCGCGTTCCACGAAACCAGGATTTGCTCTGGATGCTTCCCACATGGTCAGAATTGACATAGCCATGTTCCGCAAGGACCAGGATCTGCTCTGGACGTTTTCCACGGGGTCAAGATTGACATAGGCCGTGTTCCACGAAAAGAGGATTTGCTCTGGATGCTTCCCACGGGGTCAGGATTGACACGGCCATGTTCCGCAAGGACCAGGATCCGCTCTGGACGTTTCCCATGGGGTCAGGATTGACATAGGCCGTGTTCTACGAAACGATGATTGGTTGACTCTCGGTTGTCTGTGCATCGTCGAGTCATGGAACTGGGAACTCCGTCGCAGCCCCGATTTGTTGATGTTGCGTCTGTTGTAATGAGACGAATGTTGAGATGATCTCCAGGCTGTCTGTGAACCGTCGAGATTTGGCTTCTTCTTCTGATGGAGCCTGGGGGGAAGGTATGATTCCTTCTTTGTTTGTGCCCCTGGATTGTATACAGGGATCAATGCGATCTCACCTGTAGGGAAGAAAAAGTTTCCTTTTATATTTTTTTTTCTTTCTGCAATGCTCTATCATTTCAGCTTTTATATCGCTAAAGTCGCGATTGCCCAATCATTTCGGCTATTTCTCGCGGTGCCCAATCATTTCGGCTATTTGTTTTTATTTACTCGCTGCTTTTTTATTGTGAGTTACCCAATCATTTCGGCTATTTTGTATGCATACATTCTTACTTGCTGATTTTGTTACAAGTTGCCCCATCATTTCAGCTATTTCATATGCATTTTTGGCTCGCTGGCTTTTCACGGCGAGTTTAGGATTTGATACCGATTTATGCATCAGCATCGCTACTACTGGGATATTGCCAGGAGCGAATCATCATTTTGCCTTTGTCGATGTCGAACAAAGGTGGCTTAGTAGACAGGGTTAGGATCCTGTCGACTAAGATTTTTGACTTCATGAGCCGTAAGGGTCTCATAAACATATTTCTCCCTACAAGTCGTGAGGATCTCGTATGTGCGTTTTCTCCTTAAGAATCGTAAGGAGTCTTAAGTGTATGGTCTCTTATAAGCCGTAAGGATCTTACAAGAGTATTTCTCCTTATAAATCGAGAGGACTTACAAGGGTTGTTCTCCATATGAGCATGTTCCCAATCACGGGTGGGACTTTGTCAAGGAGATGTTTATTCGCGCCCGTGGATTGTATACAAGGGTCAATATTGAACCGTTTGTAGGGCAATGCTGGAGGTTATGATAGCTTAAGGACAGGTTCAGATCCCTGTAGCTTAAGACTTTTGAATCTTATGAGCCATGAGGGTCTCATAAGAGGGTTCTCCTTACGAGTCGCGAGGATCTCGCAAGTGTAATTTCTCCTTAGGTATCGTGGGGATCCCTAAGTGTGTTTCTCCCTTGTGAGTCGTAAGGATCTCACGCAGGTGGTTTCTCCTTACAGGGTCGAGAAGACCTTGCAAGTGTCTCTTAACGAGATTGCGCCCTTTCGGGTTTTCACAAGGCTCGCCGGTAGCCCTGCTGTTTTTACTCACGAAGCCCTTTCGGGTTTTCATCCTTACCCATTTCGCTTATGGACATACCGTCTTTTTTTTGTCAGCCTTGGGATGCTGCGGTCCGTAATAGTTTATCGGCGTCTCGGTTTACAACCAGTTTTAGGACATAGTGATCCATTGTTAGTTTAAGGATGTTTCGGTCCGTCGTCGCTAGTTTTAGGATATAGTGGTCCATTGTTAGTTTAAGAACGTTTCGGTCCGTTATTAGTTTTAGGAGATTTATGTCCGTTGTTAGTTTTAGGACATTTCGGTCCGTTGTTAGTTTTAGGACATTTCAGTCCGTAGCCGGCTATTACTTACAGAGTTTGGGCTTAGGAAGATAGCGAGCGGACATAGACGTCGTCATCTATCGTTGACCTAGGCCGTGACTCGTCAGGCATAGTATTTTTTCAGGAAGCGACCATTTATTGGCCTAAAAGGTCTTTCACCATGCATGTCCATGAGTAGGTAGGCTCCATCCTGATAAACTTTGTCTATGATATACTGGCCTTCATAGTTCGGCTCAAATTTCCCCCGTTTGGCACGATTGGGGATCATAGGTCTCTTGACCACTAGCACGAGTTCGCCTTGGCGGAATGTTCTCGGCTTAGTCAGTCTTTCATATAAGCGCGTCATCTTTGCTTTATAAGAATCCAGATTTTATTGCGCCATGAGACGAGTTTCATCAAGGGCGTCTAGCTCTTCAAGCCGAAGGTGAGCATTTTCTTCGTCTGTTAGCTCATAGTGAACTGCCACTCGTAAAGAGGGTAAATCGATCTCGAGGGGGAGTATCGCTTCCATGCCGAATACCAATGCGTACGGCATTGTGTTCGTGGCTGTTTTGAACGTAGTTCGATACACCCAGAGAGCTTCATGCGGTCTCTCGTGCCAATCCCTCTTATTTCGAGACACCGTCTTTTTCACGATCTTCGTTAAGATTTCGTTAAAAGCCTCGGCTAGACCGTTAGCTCGGGGATTATAGACTGAAGAGTATCTCCAGTCTATGTTATGCTGTTGTGCAAAGCGACTAATCTTATGGCTTCTGTAGGCCGGCCCGTTATCGGAGATAATTCGTCGTGGAGTGCCAAACCGATAAATGACGTGCGTCTTTAAGAAATGGAGGATATTCTCCGTCTTTACATCCCTCGGCGGTACTGCTTCTACCCATTTGGAGAAGTAATCAGTTGTCACCAAAATGAATCGATGTCCTCTGGACGATGCTGGTTCAATAGGGCCGATTATGTCAGTCCCCTACATTTCGAACGGCCAGCTAGCCACTGTCGGATGTAGCGGATTTGGATGTTGATGGATGAAGTCCCCATGAATCTGGCACGACTGGCACTGCTTCGCGTATTCGAGGCAGTCTTGGATCATCGTAGGCCAATAATAACCCATCCGTTTGATCTTCAGCTCCATCTTCAGCCCGGCTTGGTGAGAACCGCAGAGTCCGTCGTGAGTTTCTTGGACGACTCTTCTTGCCTCTTCAGGTCCCAGGCATCTTAACCACAGAGAATCAACTGATCTCTTATACAGAGTATCATTGACGAAGGCAAAAGATAGAACTCATTTCATGAGCTGATGTCTTGAGGAAGTATCTTCAGGTATCCGACGGGATTTAAAGTAGTCTATAAAGACTTCTCTCCAATCCTTAGTCTTTTCCTGATCTTTTATTTGTAGGGACGTTTCCTCGGTCGCTCCCTTTTCTTCGGACGATTCCGGAGATATTTCTGTCGGAGCAAGAACCCGACGATTTTGCACAACGATCCTCACGTCATCGAGGTTCTCGTCGGCCAGTTCTTTAGCGAGTTTGGCTAACGCATCCGCCTTACTATTCTCCGCACGCGGTATGCTTTTCAAGGTGTGGGAAGGAATTTGAGTCAGCAGTTGCTGTACTCTCCAGCCGTATTTCACCAACTCTGGCTTGCACGTTTGATAGTCGCCATTTACTTGACTAACGACCAGTTGGGAGTCTCCGTATATGAGAAGGTTTTCAATTCCAATGTCGATAGCGATCTCAAGTCCTGCTATCAAAGCTTCGTATTCGGCTTCATTATTCGTCCTCGGCTCCGTCAAGGAGAAGGCAAAGCGCTTATCCCTCCTTATGGAGTCACGAAGATGAGGCCTACCCCTGATTTGATTATGGGGGTGCTTTGTTTGCGCTTCTTCATGGAAGATGCTCCATCGAAGTAGAGTTCCCATTGGGTATCATTCTCTCTTCTCTCCCCGTCGATCGTGTCAAACGCGTGTTCGTCTGGCAATTCGCAGTTCAAGGGAGAGTCGGCAGGTATCGGATGCTCAGCGAGGAAGTCGGCGATGGCCTGGCCTTTCACTGCCTTAAGAGGCTGATAAATTATCGAGAACTCCATCAAGAGCAGGGCCTATTTAGCGAGCCGCCCCGTTAATATGGCCTTTGACATCAAATACTTGAGAGGATCCACCTTTGATATGAGATGGACCTCATGTGCCAATGCATAGTGTCTGAGATTCGTTATTGCGAAGATCAACGCTAGGAGGTGTTTTTCTATGGGGGAGTAATTGATTTCTGCCCCCAGTAGAACTCGACTTAAGTAGTAGAGGGCTCTTTCTTTCCCTTGGTCATTTTCTTGTGCCCACAGCATGCCTAAAGAACCTTCGAGGGCAGTGGTATACAGAATGAGGGGCTTTCCTTTGACTGGAGCGGTTAGCACCGGCGGATTTTGCAAGTATTGCTTGATTTCGTCTAGTGCACCTTGGCATTTGCGATCCCAGACGAACGGAGTTCCCTTCTTCATTAAGTGACTGTAGGGGCGGCACTTGCCGGAGAGATTGGCTATGAATCGACGGATATACGCGAGCTTTCCTTGGAGAGACCGCAGTTGCTTGAAAGTCTTTGGCGGAGGCATTTCCATGATCGCCTTGATCTTCGACGGGTCTATCTCGATGCCTCGATGTCGTACGATGAATCCTAGGAATTTACCTGAGGAAACCCCGAATGCGCATTTGAGAGGGTTCATCTTCAAGTTGTATTTCCGAAGGCGTTGAAACACGATCTTCAGATGCTCTAGATGTTCCTCGTATGATTTTCTTTTAACTACGAGGTCGTCGATATAGCATTCGACGATTTCATGTATGAGGTCATCGAAAATCCTCGTCATGGCCTTCTGATAGGTGGCACCGGCATTCTTTAGACCGAAGGGCATCACCTTGTAGCAGAATATACCCAAAGGGGTCCGGAAAGCGGTATACTTCTGGTCCTCGGGATGCATCTTTACCTGATTGTATCCTGACAAGCCGTCCATGAAGGAGAAAACTTCGTGAGTGGACGTGTTATCTATCATCGGCTCAGTGACCGGTACTGGAAAGTCGTCCTTTGGACAAGCTTTGTTGAGATCCCGAAAGTCCACACATATGCGCACCGTCCCTTTTTACTTCATCACCGGGACGATGTTGGCGATCCAATCAGGATATTGAACCTCTTGGATAAAACCGGAGTCGATTAGCTTCTTGACCTCGGCGTTGATGCTCATCTCAAGCTCGAGCCGCATTCTTCTCGGTGCTTGTTTGATCGGTTTGATGTCCGGAGAAATCCCCAATTTGTGGACAGCAATCTCTGGATCGAGCCCCGGCATCTCTGAATAGTTCCATGCAAAGCAATCTTTATGCTGCATGAGCACGTCCTTCAGCGTAGCCACCCTTTCTTCAGATAACAACTCACTGACGAATGTCGGCCGCGGGTCACTTGCCGTCCCCAAATCAATTTTCTTGAGGTTATCTGCAGTAGTATGTATTCCATCTTCCAGCTCTTTTGGCGCTGGTGGAAACTCTGAGATCACCTCGCCATCATCGTTTTCGAAGCACCAGGGGAGGTCATCCATATTCTCGGGCTCTTCTTCTGACAGCGTTATCACGTGGCAGGTACGAGATCGCTTCCGAGACCGATATTGATCTGGTTCCATTCTTGCTGCATACGTGGCTTTCGGTTCATGCTTCTGCGGTGGGATTACCCTCCAACTGCTGGATAGAGAGAACCTGCCGAGTTGATAGTAGTCTTCAACCCAGTTCTTGAAAGTGAAGCAGTCTTCGAGAGGATGCCCTATTTCTTGGTGATAAGAGCAATAGTCTGGGTGAGAGACCTCGTCTGCTTGCTCAGGATGCTTGGACTCCGGGAGTGTCATCATCCGATGTTTCACGACAAGATCGAATATCTTCTTTGTCTTATTTTGGGGAAAAGAATATTCTCAACCCATCTTCTTTATAAGAGACGGATCCCTGCTGCTCAATTCTTGATTGCGTGGCTTCTCAGACCGGCTTTGCCGTTGTCGAATGTTTTTTCCGTTTTTTGTTTTATTTTTGCCTTTGTGCCGGGTCTTTTGTATGACGGGTTGGTGACGAGGAGCATTGTCATTCTCAACGACCTGTTGAAGGAGGCGATGTGTCCTGGATTTCTCGTAAATGGCCATTTCGCGGTTATGGTCATCCTGGACCTTTTGATTCGCTTTCCTTATTAGCTTGTCCATCCGTTCTTCAAACGACGGACTCGGCATTTTGATGGCAGGACCTTGTTTTGGTTCAGGGTCAGCGTCTTTTAACAGAACGTTTCCTTCTTCATTGAAGTCATGTATGACGTAGCTGCCATGGACACACTCCCGTTTTTTGGATTGAACATACCCGAGCCCAATCGTTTCCATTCTCCCGTTGGGCAACTTTCGCTGAGTTCCGGGGACATCCCAGATCCTGTTGTAGAACCGAGCTTGTCGAGCAGTCTGTCTGAAGGGTGCACCTTGGCGCTTCAATAGCCTTTTCAAGCCTTCTGTGTAATATCTAGGAAGACGGATGGGCTGGAGCCCGTCAAGTGTAGAATCGGCACCATGCCAAATTTCTTTCTCCACTTTGGTTTCCGTGGATTGATAAAAGAGGATCGCCTTTTCATCTTTTCGCCTGGGCGGGACGTAGAATGTCTGCAATTCTTCCACACTATAGGTATCAAGCGCGTCAAGCTCTTTGTAATGCTCTTGCGGAACCATGGCAATTTGCAAACTCTGATTATCGCCAGCGAAGGCTTGTATTGACGGCCGAGCGGAAAATACAACGTTGACCTCATCTTCCGAGTCGCTGCCGAAGATCAACATATGAGTGGATGATCCCGGCTTGTTGCGTTGGGACGGCCCTGAATAAACTATCTCTTCTTCCTCCTCGGTATCGCTCCCGCAGACCGGATAATGGTGATAGCTTTGTTCTTCGGTTTGTGACATCTATCCAAGTCTTTGAAATCTGGTATGAAGTATTTTGCATCTTCGTACTTCCGGACTTCATTCACGGAGAATGGGTTCAACTCCCCCGTCACAGTGTACTCGAGACCATCCTTGAAATACTTCATACACTGATGTTGTGTAGAAGGGATGATATTGTACTCGTGTAGCCAAGGCCTGCCGAGCAAAGCGTTGTAGCAAGTCTTGGCGTCATTGACATGAAACTTGATGTCAGTGACTAGCAGCCCAAAGCGCAGCGTCAGTATCACAGACCCGAGTGTCCGTGATGACTGGGAGTCAAACCCGGAGATGGTGATTTTATCACGAGCGAGGTGCCGGACGCTCATGCAGATTTCCTTCAGCACTCTTACATTGAGGAGGTTAACGGAGGACCCATTGTCAACCAGGATTTTGCCTATCTTGATATCATGACAGTATCCGGAAACATAAAGGGGACGGTTATGCTCGCACGTCCCGACGAGGAGATCTTCATCGCCAAAGGTGATATCAGCTGTGTGCACCTCTTCCAGCTCGTCCTTCATATTTTCTTCAGTGAGGAAAGCTTGGAATTGCTCGGGCTCTTGCAGTGTTTTGATCAAAGAATCTCTCGCCTCTTTTGACAACAAGAGTGCATCGAGAATGCTTAGCTGTGAAGGTAGATTTCTCAAGTGTTCCAGAACGTTGTAGTCCACCTTACTTTTCTTTGGCGGGTCCTTGGCTGTCAGCTCTTCGACGGCTTGGTCATCAAGGATGATATCCTCAGGGACCTTTTCTTTTCCCTTATCCTTTTTGTTCGACCCCTTGTTTATGGGTCCGAGATTCTTTTCAGGTAATATACGATTGCGCAGGTGAATGTTCTCATAGCTCTTCGGTTCTTCCTCTTTTCCTGAGGTGGATTTTTTGAAGAGAGGGCCAATAGTCATTTCTTCGTCAGAGTCACTCCCGAAAGTGAGGACTTGCAATCCCTCATAGTCAACCATATGGCAGTTGCCGGCAGTTCTTTTGTGCTCACTTTTCGTGCCTTTCCGCTGTCGACGAGCTTCACGCTTTATCCTTTTAAAGTGATGCCTGTGAGCGACATATCCATGCCACTAGTTTCTAAAGGCTATGCACTCTTCAGTAGGGTGCGCAATCCTTCGATGATATAGACAGTAGTTAAGATATATATCCGCTTCATCAGGAGTGTTCCCTTCGGAGGGTGGCAGCTTCATCCCCATTGATATGGCCCCGGCGAACCTCTTTCTAGTCTTGAACCTGCTTTTATTTACGGCAGACGTATTTTGATCTGGTGGGAGTGTTTCAACCCTTTTGTGCAGTCGCCGGCGTTTGGCCTTTTCAAATATGGCCATCTCTCACTCTCGATCAGCTTTGCTTTTAAGAAGAGCTTCGTTCAGGAACGTATCGATCATTTCGTTTGATGGCCCTAAAAGTTCCGGCTCAGGATCTGCCCCCAGTTTCTCTGCATAAAGAGCTTCTTCATCATTTATCGACAAGTGAGAGATCACATGGCAACTTGCCACATAATCTTCAGATTCATCCGACGGGTCTTCTTCATTGTCATCATCTCCGTCCTCAAGGACGTGGTTGAGAAATTCTTGGAGTGTGACCGGAGTTCGCGCCTTTTGGTTATATTCTTCCAGCGCGTCAATCTGCTTTTGCAGGTCTGTGCGCTTGTTACCATGCTTCACAGGCTTTTTGGTCTTCTTCTTCTTCGAAAATTTTGACGGCTGGGCGTGGGCGCTTTGACTATCACCACCAATTTTTGGAGTTGGGCGCGGTTTCAGCATTCCCTCGATGATCTCGGGTTCCAATGGATTTTTCCACCTAATCGCCGGACGTGTTTGGAGATCCTTCAGCATTTTTTTAGTCTTCACTGAAAGAACGACCTCCCATGGAGCTTCTTCAACAAAAGAGCACGATGCCCTCGGTGTGTCCTCCCTTTTAGGAGCGTATGGCTGCGGCGGGTTTACTTTCCAATTCTCGGACAGTGCGAACTTGCCCTGTTGGTATTGATCTTCGATCCATCCTTTAAAGATGAAGCAATCTTCAATTGGATAGCTTACCGCTTGATGGTAGGGGCAATAACTGGGACTATTAGCCTCGCCGGGTTGCAATGGGCATTTTGGATTCGGCAAATTAATGAGCCTGTTGCGCATCGCCAGCTCGAACAATCTCCTCGTTTCCCGGGGAAACGAATAAGGGCGCTTTATTTTCTCATTATAGTATCGCCGTCTTCTAGGCGATCCGTTAATTTTGAACCACTGGGCTGCTGTTGAGCATTGGCGACGAAGGTCGCTTTCCCTTTCCCTTTTTCATTCCGCGGCTCCGACTTCGAAGAGGAAGGCCTGTGGCCCATCTGGTCCATTTGAGCCAGTTTGTCAATCAGGCCCTGGAACGTGGTCGGCTTGAAGAACATCAGGAATTAGGAGATGGTCGCTTGATGGTCAAGAGTGCCTACGAACATGCCCACTGCAGGAGCTTCTTCGATGCGCTGCTCACATTTCGACCATAAATTCCGCTATCGTATTGCGTAAGGAACCCATGTTTCGCCAGGTTTCACCATGACATTGATCAATACCGTTATTGGGATGCGTTCACTAGCACTCACGAAATGCTGGGTGAATAGTGGCTCCATCTCTGCAAAAGTTTTGACGGAGTCGTTGGGAAGTTCCGAATACCACTCAAACTCCGTTTCCAACAAGCTACCAACAAACTGGTGGAGCAGAAGTTTATCATCACCCCTGGTATTGCCGCACAAGACTCTGAATTGAGCGACATGCTGATGTGGATTCCCCGTCCCTTTAAATACATGAAATTTAGGGATCGTATATCCCGGTGGGTACCTTATTTGTTCATACCAACCCGGATAGGGTCGTCCAGTCTTAACGACCTGCCCAGCTGCTTCGTTCACCTGATGAGCTCGTATTTGCTGAGCGATGTAATCATCCAGAACGGCCTTGGAGATGGTCTCTATAGAAACCCTAGGGTTTACATCTGATCCCTATCTGCATTTACAAAACTACCCTGAGAAGCCTAGTCAACGCACCGCCACCACCAACAACTTTGCACCGACACGTGCTTAGCACGGCCGTAGATCCGCGGCCGTATGCCCTGTTCGGCCGTGGATCCGCGGCCGTATGGTAGAGTCTTTGGCTGGATTTTTCTTGGCTGCTTCCTGTTATATTTGGCTTCTAGTTTCTTCACTTGGTTTCTCAGATTGTCTTCTAGTTTCTTCCAGAATCCCACAGTGCAGAATGTTGTGGACTTTTACCGTTTGCTTCGTGTCGAAATCTTGAACCTTGCGCTGCCTTTGTACTTTGTGAAATTGTTCATTGATCTTCATTTGTCCCTCAAACTGTAGGCATGATCAAGATTCTTCTATTTGTTGGTTGTAGTCTCACTTTTGTATCGTCTTTTCATCATTTTCACTGTTTTGTTCCGAGAACCTGTAACCTGCAACTATGTAGCAGACATGGATCAAAAGCACCTGTTTATTTGTAAAATGAATAAGAATGGGAAATATAATAATGCAAAATTATGATATGAACAAATACCCCCAAACTTATCTTTTGCTCGTCCTCGAGCAAAACTAGTTTATTCTTGAAAAAGCCTAATCTCACTTTCACAGGGAAACACGATTGCACTGAGCTCGTGCAACAAGCCGTTAAAACCCTAGGTGTCCCTAGTAGGAGGAGTGTTGTCTCCTGAAGGTTTTCAGCTGATACTACCCACAAAATCCTATCAATTCGGCCTATTGACTTTTATTCTCCAATTCGGTTTTCTAATAAGAAAGTCTATTATCTTTGACTCAGAAATTATCCACCCATATTTTTCACGCTTCCTTATCATTTAACTTAAGATTGTATATGTTCTGTAGATTTATTTAGCTTTTAGCATCTTTTGAGTTTTCCTTCTAGGTTCCATCTCAACTTAGGAATTTTTATCATCTCTACTAAAGATATAAGTCCTATATTTCATTCCTATCTCTCATCTAAACCCCAATCATATACCCATACGTGTATGTATGGATCACCCCTACACTTGGAAATTCAATTCAAGCTCTTATACTCTTGTCCATTGTCCAAAGTACTTTTAGTTGGTGAATTTTTAGATGAAATTGCTTACACATCCTTCATGCGACCGTTAATACTTCTTGAGGTACTAACGACCGATTACAAAATGTGTTTGCATATTAAAGCGTAATTCCTAGTCTTGTAACACCTAAGGCTTTAGCAGTGACTCCCAAACCAGTTGGTCTAAGGCACTAGGTGATAAAGCACCCTCGTTAAATATTTTTTCTATTTATGCAGCCTTAAGTCATTACAAAAATCAGTGTTCATTTTTTTAATCTCTTTATTCATACTTGTATTTTTATTTTATTTTTCTTCATACTAAGGACTTTAGACAAGAGCATTTCAAGGTCTCTTCTACTATTCCAAATTTCAAGGTTCGTATTTGTGCAAGTTGTAGGGTATATATTTTCAGAATTTAGACTTAAGTTTAGGGATTATTTTTCAGACTTATACTTTAATAAAAATATCAATAATTTTCCCTTATTTTGACTTAACCCAAGAAGTGAACTCAAAATTTGCCTATTTCTAAGTAAACCACAAAAACATATATTTTCTATGGTTAAACTTTAAGAAAAGTTATTTTTAGGGTTTTTAATTTACTAAGTTTAGGATCTAGTTTTTCCTAACTTGTTAACCTTCTTGTCAAACTCAAGTCAATTATGGCCAAAATGATTTTTTCAATTTTTATAATTTTAATTTTTTTTCAATTTTCATGGGTTTTAAAATAAGTATGCAAATGCAAAAATATACACATGAATGCGAAGGAAGAAAGCTTACCGAGTACACTTCAAACTTAAACTTGACAGTGTCCTCACTGTCAGGCTACACTAAGAGGGTCAAAATTGTCGGCACTCCCCTGTTTATTTATTTATTTATTATATATTTTTTTATTGTTAAAAGAAAACAAAATATATACAAAAAGGTCCCCCAAAACTTAAGTGAGACAGTGTTTCCACTGATTAAGCGTTAAAGTTCAGAGTTAGGGAGGAGAAAAACACAGTATCAAGCTATACAAGGCCTTACACAGGCCAAAGGTTAGCACCAACCATTCAAAAATTTATCGTTATAATGGTGTGGTTGGTGAAAGAATGGAGTGTAGAGAAAAGAAATGAGAAAAACACGAGGCCGTATGGGAAGAAAGGTGGAATATGGTCTCGGTATATTAGGAGAAGAATGGCGGAAGAAAGAAAGAAGTGTAGTATGAACTTGAGGGTGTAAATTGAGTGAATAAATTAGCACAAATTGTGATAACCAATGTGTTAAAAGCGATTGTGCTAATTTTTCAACCCGTCGAGAAATGGGGTCAAATCCCTTAAGATTCGCGAGAAAACATGGGTACGTTGAACTTGGTAAACCAGACTGAAAATGGAATCGTGATGGATTCTTGCGCGGTCGAAATGATGGAAAGGACGAAGGGGAGTGATTTAGGAAGGGTTTCATTCTCACCTAAGTAAGCGTATATAAGGTAAGACGGCAACAGCTTGAGTTCGAGTTTCAGAGGTGAAACAATTGAAGGTGAAATTAGTGAAACTGTCTCGAACTCGAAAGATTCCATCAATGGTTCGAAATGACTGTAAGCAACCGAGTCTGATGGTTCAACTAACTCATCTGAAAATTCAAAGGACTCAAACTCGGACAGTGGGTCTTCAAAATCGTCCGAAAAAGTGAAACACTCGTAATTGTTATCGGTTGTGAGAACTGTGTCAGATTCAAGGAGGAATGCACTAGTGGCGTTAAAACTGCTGTGATCAAACAGAAATTTTTCAAGCTCACAGTCCTCCTGCGTGATCTCTTGCGTGGTCGGAATGATGGAAAGGATGAACAAGGGTGATTTAGGAAGTATAACAGTTAAAGGTTCAAGATGATGAATTGGAAAATCCGACTCATCAAACAAAACTAGTTCATCCTCAATACTATCCTCAATACTCTCCTCAATACTATCCTCATAATTCTCCTCAAAAGTTATCTCATCCATGCAATTATCATTAAAATCAAGACGCATATGAAGTTCGGGAGAAACATTTAATGACTCGGGATGATGAATTGGAGAGAAAAATTCAGTCAAATCTGAGGGTTCATCATCCAAAATATTCCCTGCGTCAATATCCTCAATCAAGTGAAAATCAATTTTCTCGGACACCTCATCAAAAGCGTGGATATTTATCAATTCAGGTTCTAGATTGGAGGTGTAGAGGGCGAAAGGATTGGTGATGGTTTCACTCGAAAGGGACCCTTCACAATCTGGCAAATCAAGCACTACAAGGTCGCACAACTCATTAAACGTTTTATTTTCAACTGGTGAATCATTTGGGCCACTTGATAGACATTCAAATCCGGAGTTGTAGGATTCAATTGGTGATGGGTAGGTTTGATTTTGAGGGGTGCACAGCTCACTCTCTCCACTCAAACTCTCAATCTGTCCAACCGCCTCATCATACATTGGAATTTTTGGAGCTAGTTGGAAACTAGCTACCGGGTCACTAGGTTGCATAAGGGCGGCAATGGACACATCTAAATTCCTCATCTGTTGGTTTGTCGCTACAATATAAGCTTCCAACGACTGTTCCAGACTAGACATGGGTTGTGAAGGGGTTTCATTAAAAAATTCAAAGTTGTTTGGATACATGAAACTCCCAAATGGTTGTGTAGAAGCAATGTCTAGGGAAGGTGCGAAAGTCGGGTAGGACTGGTAGGAATTGAATGGTTGGACAGGAGTAGGATCAACATTTGGATAAAAAGGTGGATGGACTTGTTGATCCTAAGAACTGGAAGTGTTAAAAGGAGTGAAAGATCGGTTACGAGATTGTTCAATATGTTCAGCAATAGATATGGGTTTCGGAGTTACAACAGGACTCGAAAAAGGAATATCAACGTAAGAAAGTGGTGAAGGTTGAAATGGTTGATACAAAGTGGATTGCGGAGTCGAACTGTTTCTCCTAGACGCTTCTATTCGATCTTTCAAAGAAATTTTGGGTATGGAGGGGTCGTCCGTAATTCAACCAAAACAATTCGCGTAGGAAGCAATGTTTGGATGAGGGTACCAAAGTTTGGCAAGAGTTTTGTGAGGCGAGGTACCCATGATGTAAGAAAGGAGAAGAAAAAGAATGCGGGTGCAAGTGGGGTGCAATGGATTTCTTATCGACAAGTGGCAAGTTTTTTGTAAAATTTTCTGTTTTGTGTGTTTTTTTTATAAGGAGCTTTTTGCAAAAAGATTTTTAATAAGAAGCTTAGACACATGTTCAATCAATCACAATATGCACAATCAAGCCTAGATCTAGGGTCACCTAGGTCAACTAGACTGCTCCTAACTGTTCCAAAGGGCAAGTTGTGAGGACCTCAAATCGCCTCTTCACCGCCAATTGTGGCCAGGTAAGCACAAGTAGAGAAATGAGGGATCCGCTCACGAATCACCGTGAGACCGGCCTTTTAAAATTACCTTTCCCTACCTGTCTAGCCTAGGCACCACAAAATCAGGTTAGGATCAACGATCGATGCCTACAACTATTCCTTTGTCCTATTGAGCGCGAAGTCCTTAGGGCTGAATCTAATCTTTTTTAATTAACTTGATGGTCAATGCGATATACTTTATGTGATTTTTGGGGTCCTGGAAAGGGTAATGAAATCCCCACAAAATCTGGATTGGTGTTCAAGCCTCTTAAAGTCAATTTAGATATGCAAAGCAGTAAACACAATCAAACACTTGCAAACAATTTTTTTAGCGGCGCAAAGAATCCTACACAAGATCAAGTTATTGGAGAAGGGGAGAAGTTTTTGCGCAAAGAATCCTGCAGGAAAATTATTCAGAGGATATCAGGAGGTTTAGATGAAGGAAAGAAAACTTACAGAGGGGTTTTGGTCAACTGCTGACGTCAGCAGACCGCGGTTCCGCCGCCAAAGGTGCTTTCTTGCCGCGGTTCCGCGGTGTACTATGCTGTTCAGTTCCTGAAACTTCTCTGTTCCTCTGTTCTGATTGTCCTCTACTTGTTCAGATCTGTTTTTTGCTGTTTTGCTCTCTGGATTTTTCCAGATCTGAATCTGTTCGTCGATCCTGCACAATTCAAACAAAACACCCTTCAAAAAATAACAAGATGATAAAATTTTTATAATTTTTTAATTTTTCAGTTTTTATGAATTTTATGATTTTATATTAACCCGAAATTGCAAAAAGAAAATAACTACGCCATCCCCGGCAATGGCGCCATTTGATTGATATGATATGTGTTATGATCAAAATATTAATTACCGCAATCAAAAACGGCGTCGCTTGGTAGCTAGCCGGTGAGTACGGGTCGGTCCACAGGGATGTTGTGTATTTCCTAATTGTTCTAACGAGTTAATTCCAAATGGTGTGGGATGTTTATCACTAAAAACTAAGTTGATTTAGACTAGGATTTAGAATCTTGCTAGGGTTAGGTTTAGGTTAAGTTTAGAAATTAAAGATTTCTCACCGCTTTCAATGCCCTAATTTAGATCTCATTAGGTGTTATGGTAACAGTTAATAAAGGGGATTAGGACGATCGGGAAGAAACGATATTTCTTCCTCTAGGTCCTTGTCCGTCCTTTCTTAATTCTTACCCTAACCTCCATGGAAAACATGCACAACCGGTCTTTTAAACTACGGTGTCACCGTTACCTCGTGGGTAGGGTGCCATAGGGAGCAGTATGTGTATGTATGTATGGAGTCCTATTATTTAATATGTGATGGGTAAGAAAGGGGTAAGAGATTTTCATCTCTCAAGCCTTTCCTATTCCTAACCCTAACAAGTGAGGAACTACTCACTCATTAGGGGATCGATAAAAGTCATGTTTTTATTTGAGTTTTCGAATTAAAAAGATTAACTATCTAAGCTACGGCAGATTAATAAACGTTCTAATCTAATTTAAACTAGAGCAAATAATAGATCTATCTAGGACAGAAATAAAAACTAAGAACTAGGGCAAATAAAAAGAAGCTACTTACTTTATTGATGCTCTCAAAACATGATAGAAATTCTGAATTTTATTTCAATGAAAAGAGGCATGGGAAGAGGCATGCTCCAAAAAAAACTTTAAGGTTCCTTTTAATAGATTATAGAAACCCTAGGGTTTACATCTGATCCCTATCTGCATTTACAAAACTATCCTGAGAAGCCTAATCAACGCACTGCCGCCGCCAACAACTTTGCACCGACATGTGCTTAGCACGGCCGCAGATCCACGGCCGTATGCCCTGTTAACCGCGGATCCGCGGCCATATGGTAGAGTCTTTGGCTGGATTTTTCTGGGCTGCTTCCTGTTGCATTTGGCTTCTAGTTTCTTCACTTGGTTTCTCAGATTGTCTTCTAGTTTCTTCCAGAATCCCACAGTGCAGAATGTTGTGGACTTTTACCGTTTGCTTCGTGTCGAAGTCTTGAACTTTGCGCTGCCTTTGTACTTTGTGAAATTGTTTATTGATCTTCATTTGTCCCTCAAACTGTAGGCATGATCAAGATTCTTCTATTTGTTGGTTGTAGTCTCACTTTTGTATCGTCTTTTCATCATTTTCAATGTTTTGTTCCGAGAACCTGTAACCTGCAACTATGTAGCAGACATGGATCAAAAGCGCCTGTTTATTTGTAAAATGAATAAGAATAGGGAATATAATAATGCAAAATTATGATATGAACAGTCTCCTCCTTGGCTGCTAAAAGAGCCTGGGGAGGGTTCGATGTCTCCCCTCTGTCATCTTCAATGATAATCGGAGGGTCTTCAGCTGGAGGTTCCGGCTGTAACATCATCCCGGCCATGTCTTGGAACAAAAGAGCCATTCGTTTTATGTTGGCCGCCTGTTTCGCGGCCTCTTTTTCTTTCCTCTCGAGCATTCTTCATAGGAAATCTGCATCAGTTTCTTACTCCTGACGTTGCTCTGAGGTCTCCGGATTGTCTTTCGGCCCAGTGAGTGCGGCCATTGCAGTTAGCATCTCCTGAAGTTTCTGCTGCTGCTGCTCCTGAGCCTTTGTTATCGATCGAGTAAGCGGTCGATGACCTGTGGAAGCACGGCTTTCCTCTTTTCCGGAAGCCATATAAACGGTATGTGTTACCATGCCCCCAGACTTGGAGCGTTTAGAATCAGCGTCTTTGCGGTTTGCCGCGGTCACAGGGGCTTTTTCTGGCCTCCTTCTCTTGTAAGCAGTTGAAGTTGAGGGAGCTGTTGCAGCGGGCACCCAAACAGCTGTCGCCTTCTGTGGCTTAACAGGGCAGTCGTCTTCTTGCTGAACTTTCACCTTTTTCTGTCGGCGAGAGTAATCTTGATCAATCACCGAGTCCTGGACCTGTCGCCAAACTTTATAAATTTTAGAGGATAGCCGCTGAGGGGGCTGCTCTAGCTTCGCCTTAGTAGCGTTCTCGATGGGTGGAGGAGATCTCTTCAGCACGGCAGTCGGTGAATTCCTGCGCACCCTGTTGAGTAATTCAAAGCTGTTCCCGGTTGGAACAGCAGCATCGATTTCCACCATGGGAGCTGGCAGAGTCAGTCCAGAAGGGGAGCTGCCCCCAGCCTTCCTTACTCGGTGCCAGTGATGACGGCGAGCATATCGTGCGGATGGAGTTGGTTCAGCTATAGGGGTGGCTTCCTCATGCCCCCTGTGTTGGTCAGAAGTTGTCGTTGTCAGCCTATTGAAGACTGATGTCCGCTGAGTGGGAATGGTCAACATGTCGAAAGCCGACCTTCGAGTAGGGAGAGCAGCATGGACGACCTCAACTGTAGCAGGAGTTGGAGTGTCCTTCTCTGGTATTGCGAGCCTCTTTATGGGCCCACTTGAGCTTTGACCCAGCCTGTCGAAGACTGAGGCATTGGAGTTGGACGACCCGCTGAGAGGGGTCGTGGTGGTTGCAAGCCGATCAAAGACCGACTTCTTCGCAGCTTCCTGCGATGGTATGGGAGCGCTGAAGCTCGTTGCCGGGAGCATGGTCCCGAAGAACAATCCAGTGGTGGCCTGAGTCATCTGTTCTATTGGTATGGCGAAGATGGAGGCCACTTGGGGCCCGTAAGTCACTCCTCCAGACAGGACGAAGTGAGAGTTGCAGTTGCGGTTAGTGCAGTTAGAGGCCATTGATGTTCTTTTTTCTGTACGAAGCAAGACACCAAATCTTAGTACCTCAAATCCACAGGCAACCATAACAAACCGCGATTCGTTCGCGAACATGACACACGAAGTGTGGAGTGGAAAGAGGAAAAGGTCCTACCGGGCGTGCCAGAATATGTTCCCCGCCGAAACACGGAGACGCGACCGTGCGGGTCCGTCTTGCCTAAGTTCGGGGCAGATGCTAATTGGTGCTATCCATCCACCTCTCCGAAAATGCCAAGTTGATTTATGACACCATGTATCAAAGGTTTAAATGGATGCGGCCGATGTAGCAGACTTCGTCAGATTCCCTCTCGTTGAGGGGTTTTTGATTGTAGGGACGCTCTTCCCTGCAGGCACAAGCCCTTGCAGTTAATTACGCTACCGCATCACGGTAACCACTTTCTCTTTCTCCAGATGGTCACTTCGTGTCGTATGTGTTTGTTTTGTTTTTGGTTGCCCGTGGATTGTATACGGAGACTAATTTATGTCGTCGCCCGTAGAGCGTGGATTAGTCCAAATCCGTATTTTCTTAGATTTGGGTTTGGGTTGGGTTTAAGGATACGTCAGTCTCATTTGAGACTAAGATCAACTTAAACGTATGTTAATGATACGTTAGTCTAATTTTAGACTAAGATCAACTTAACGGGATCATTTAGATCCAACAAGAGAGTGTTTGGCCTCTGTTGTTTAGTTTAGGGACATTGCGGTCGATTACCAGTTTAAGGATATGGTGGTCCATTGTTAGTTTAACGACATCTCGGTCCATGGGTTTAAGGATCCCACAGTCCGAGGTTAAGGAAATCATAGTCCGTGGGTTTAAAGGGACCCCACAGTCCGAGGTTAAGGACATCATAATCCGTGGGTTAAAGGGACCCCACAGTCCGAGGTTAAGGACATCATAGTCCATGGGCTTAAGGACCTCACAGTCCATAATTTAAAGACGTCATAGTCTATAAAGTTTAAGGACATTATAGTCCATGAGTTTAAGGACCCCACAGTCCATGGAATGATTGGTTATCGGGACCCGTCACCTCTTTGAAGACGTTGAAGGATTACAACGACAAATCTCAAAGGAGTGAAGAGATGTACCCTTGAACCAAAGTTGATTGAGAAATCTGTAGTCCAATTTGGAACTAAGATCAATTAATTCGGTTATGAGCACATTGGCTCAGTTAAATCTGAATTGAGGACTTATGGACAACTTGGGCTAAGTCCAATTAAGTTTGAAGTGTTGGACTTTTGTTGGGACTGTTGAACATTTGTTTGGGTCCAGCCCTCCATTATATAGGAATGCTGAGCAAGGGTTTGGGACTCTAACAACATTTTGTCTTTGGCTGGGCACTAACCATTATAGCTCTAGATTTTAAGGTTCATTTGAAGGGGAGATTTGCCTCTGGAAAATTTAGTCAATTTGGGGTAGACTGGTTTTAAAATAGTGTTAAATACTAGCACATATTTGGCGATCACGTGTTCCCACGTGATGCGCTTTAAAACAGTGTTAAACACTGGAGACAAATGCTCAAAATAGTGTTAAACTCTAAAAGTCGGGTGGTCACGTGGGGTCACGCGAGGCGCCTAAGTATTGGGCCAGACCTCCTTTATTTTGTTCTCAGAATATTCAAATGAGTGTTAAACACTTAAGTCTTCACGGCCATCACGTGTGGGCACGTGATGGGTACCCATGCGTTGATTTTTAAAATGTTTATTAGGGGTCGCATGAGGGCGCCCAAAATCAGTACTGCCTTTGGCTTTGTTCCCTTCATTTTGAGGGTCACGTGGGAGCACGTGAGGCATTGCCTCCAAGCTTTTTCCTTTTCATTTTAGGGAGTCTGTTTAAGAGTCGCGTGGGAGCACGTGACCTAATCTTGTTCTTTCCTTTCTACTCATTGAGGGTGGGGGTCACGTGTTATCACGTGACCAAGTTCTTTACGTGCATGGAGAGTTTTAAGTCTCTTGTTTTAAGAATTAGATTCTTTTATAGAGTTAAACCCTAGTTCTATTTAGAGGAATTAAATTCCTGTGTATTTGGGAGAATTAAGTTCTTATATAGGGTTAAACCCTAGTTTTATTTGGAGAAATTAAATTCCTATGAATTTGGGAGAATTAAATTCTCATATAGGGTTAAACCCTAGTTTCATTTGGAGGAATTAAATTCCTATGATTTTGGGGGAATTAAATTCCTTAAACTCAAATTCTCCCTTTTAAGTTTTGGATCTGCATGGCAGAATCTCCCCGATAAGAATTAAATTCTCAACTTGTGGGGAGATCTGATTCTATAGATCTTCAACCAAAGGAAGAACTAAGTTCTTATTCAGAAGAGTTAAACTCTTAAATTTGAGAATTAAATTCTCTTTTATTTTATGGAGCTTAGATCTCTTTCCCCTTTCTCACCTAGGATTTCTTTTCTCTAAAAAGGTCTTCTTTTCTCTCTTGAGAATTAAATTCTCCTCTCTATTTTTTCTATGTTGTTGTTTTTTCTCCAAAAATTCAAGATCCTTCCCTTCTCTTCTTGGCTTCTATTTATAGGAGAAAGAAAAGAATCAATTTGTTTAGACAATCTTTCATTGAAAGATTTTAATTGATTTTTTAACCAACATGATCTTTTAGATCACTCAATGAATTTTATTCTCCATTGGATTTTTAATCCAAAAGATATTTTATCTGTTATTCTTGGCAAATTTTAGGGAAATCTTTCCTTGTATATTCCATAAATTGGTGATTTTTAATCACCATTGGATTTTTAATCCAACGGTGCTCCACTTTATAGAGCACAATCTTTTTCTTTTCTGCTTGGAAAGATTTAGAGAGATATTTTCCAGTTATGGTCCTCGATTCCTTCTTAATTAGAATTCAATTCTATTAGTTCAGAAGGCTTAAAAAGCCTATCACGTGTTGGCACGTGATCCCATTGTTTGATTATTTAAATAGAATTTAATTCTATTAATTAAAGAACTTAGGCACGGGTCACGTGTAGACACATGATACCCCATTGGGATCTTTCCTTGCTGTTTTATCATGCCTTTTAATTCCTTTTTAGTGGGTTGTAAGGTCCATCACGTGTGGACACATGATTCTATTGATTGATTGTTTGACTAGAGTTTAACGCTATAAATTAGATCACAGGAACCCATCACGTGTCTGCACGTGACCTCTGGTCACGTGTGGACACATGATGCCCTATTGGGGTATTCCTGATTTTTTTTATGAGGGAACAATAGACAACTTAACAACGGTGTTATCAACACGGTAATCGTCTTTGAAAAAGACACAAATCCTGCCACACATGTGCAGTGGTTACCGATAACATCAAAATAATCAGGACTTCAATTTACTTTTCTAATTGTCTGATTCGGACTGAGTCTCTTTAATAATCTGACTTGAATATGATTCAAGTACAATCTATAATCTACAATATTACAATTCAACATGAATTCATATATTCAATCTGTTCAAACTATTCAATCTATATTGACCGGACCGAACCATGGATATACTTCCATTTACATGATTCTCCAGTTACATCCATGTTTCTACAGTTACATCGATTTACTGATATCATGGTTTTGGCAAGTCACCCAATTATACAATTTATACAGTTTACAATACAAGAAAATACAATACAACTATACAACAAGACATCTCGGGGTTTAAGGGATAGATTGGTACGGAATGTGTTAGAAGTGGCACAAGACTGCAACCATAAGACACCTAACCTGTATTCAATTGCTGTTGTACCGTGGCATAAACGGTTTCTTGAGTTCCTGATACCTTAGTCTCCGGGGCAAGTGAGACTCCTCTCGTATACACTGGCATCCTTCTGAACCAAGCTACAAACAACAGCATTAACACCAAATACTCATATAATACAACTTTAAAAGTTACCTTCTCTTTCTGTCTATTCTATTTCTCTCTTATCCTTGGGACTTACCAAGCGATTTGTTCGCTGACGATATTCTCTTTCTTTCTTCTTTAAATGTCGTCAGGTGATCTTGACACTCCGGAGATCGAGCCCACTAGTGAAGACTTGGACCACTTCATTGAAGACCCAAAGCTCTAGCTTCATTGTATACACTTTTATTTCAGTACTTTTTATTTCTGTTATGCCATTGTTTAGGCATTGCTTTCATTCAGTTGTATTTACTTTTCCATGCATTGTACAGAAAGAATGTGAATAAATAAAGTTGTTGTTTTATTATATCCTGTCTCTTGTGCATTTACATTTATATTGCTTAGATACGCTTAGAGTATTTACTTCAGAGTAAATACGTAGCGGCCTCATCGCGTCCCCTTCGCCGTATACTGGGAAGCGAAGCGTGACAGGTTTTGTTGGTGGCCCATGAAGGTCAGAGTTGTATGGAACACTGCCATGCAATTCTATTCTGCGTGAACAACCTAAGCAATATAACACAAGAACCAGCAACTAAAACATTCTTTACAATTCATATTCCTTGAATTTTACAATTTCATATTCCTTGAGTCATATACTTTGAATCTGTCCTAACCTAAATTTTTCATTCAAGGTTATGGATTTCCCAAACAACACCAGCACCAATGTCAACAACACTCCACCTCCACTACCAATCACACCTGCCGTTTCTGCTCCACCGAACGAGCAGACGGTTCTGCTTGAGGAAATCCGAAGCCTCCAGTTGGACTGCAGCAGCAAACTGCTATATTAGTGAACCGATCAGAAGCAGAAGCAACCGGTATAAAGCGCTCTGCCACCCAGATGGCAAGAGGAACCTACACTACACAACCTTCTGAACCCAAGAGACAGAAAGAAACAATTAGCCCGTCAATTCCAGTTTTTTGTTACTACTGCCATAGGGATGGACACTTGTGGAAGGACTGTAGGCGTGCAAAAGGCATGTGCCTAGTTTGTGGTGCATCCGATCATAGAATTGGAAACAGTCCCTATAGACGCAACTCAGCTCACACACCCACCAACTACCTGCAGCGGCCAGCTATCCAAGCTCCTACAACTCATCTTTCACCCCCAGCACCACTACACATGGACCACCTCTACCCAGTCAGGCATCGAGTTACCGGCATACACAGAAAAATGTGCCGAGATGCCAAGCTTACACCTTAGCAGCCGTAAAAGCCAAGACAGTTGACCAAGATAACACTAGTAAGTCTCTTTCACATTTTTAAAACCCTTGTATCACTTTGTTATTTTTCATACACTATCGGTACTTTGGTCACCAAATTTTCCTCGAATCCGTTACACTTTCCTTTTATAAATTTCGAGTACAAAATTTTTATAAGGAGGGTAGAATGTAACAAGCCTAAAATTCCTGTACAATTTTCTGTAGAATTTTTTTCAAAATTTAAAGAAAGGGGTACTTTTTCCTGAGCACAAATTAAATATTTGTTTTGCTAATTAATTACAAGAAAGAGCTTGTAGCTCATTGGCAATACCTTGCACTGCTGAACCAAGCCAACAGAGTTCAAATCCCACACCCCACATTATTTTTAAAATTGTTTTATTTTGAATTTTTAGAATACCAAGGGTCTACACGTGCATATCTCAAAAAAACACCACTACCCTAGAAAACTTAACTGTGCCAGAAGGATCACCAACCGACGGGGCACCCTCCGACCACCGAACTCGGCCCGGATCGGCCAACTCGCGAACCGGCCGACTCGGGCCGACGCCGCCGGCCGGAGTATCCGATTCTGGCGAGTAACCAACAGGAGAAGTGTGTCTTTTGGGATTCTCTGTACACCTGCACACTTTAAATACCTAGACCAGTAACAAAGCCTTCTTAAAATCTCAATTACTTTATTTTATTATATTTTATTACATTTTTTTCAATTAAACCTTTCATCTACCCTAACCCTAGCCTAACCCTATAAATACAACCCCTACAAACTACCCCCTCACTCCAAAATTCTGAGAAAACTCTCAAGAAATTTTCTAGAACCCTAGTGTGCTTTGAAGTGAGTAAAGAGGCGAAGCTTCGGCGATTTTCCGACGACAATCCTAGGAGCTCCCGGCGACGAAACGATGCACCGGAAGCTACGTACACTCCCTCTCCCTCTCCTCTTTAAGCTAAACCCATAAGTCCCACCTCTCTCTCTCCCTTGCTACTCTAAAATCATCTTTAAATAAAACCCGAAAGAATCGGAGTCAAACCGATTTTCGATTCGGTTTATTTCTAAAAATCCCACTTTTCTTAAACACAACCCTATTAAACCATTACATGCTGACTATTAATCATTAACAAATATGTTGAACAGGTTTCATGACAATCTATATCATTTTGTAACTTTTACCGTACTTTTTCAGTAAAATACCATATAGTTTCATTTTGACATTAAATCATCACAGTCTTGCTATACCTTTAAGTTAGATCATGAGGTAATGACCTACCTCCTCACAACACTCATATGAAACATAGCACAATACTTTTTGGGAACATAGAATACGGGAAACGAACCATTACATATAAATATCCTTTACTAATAAAACCATTTTTACAATATTTAGTATTTTTAAACAAATCTTTGCAAAGCGCCGCTACAACCCATTTTGGGGAACCTGACTGGGATGGTGCGGATTATCTCACATCCCTGGGCTTAGTAGTGCGAGATGCAGACCTCCGCAAGGAGCATTCGGTCTCGAAACATTTAAAATATGAAAATCTTAAGAAAATGAGATTTCTAGAATTATAATATATATTAAAATTTATTTTTATAAATATATATATATATGTAATATCAAAATATCTATTTTTTTATAATATAAATATTACAACTTTTCCAAATCAAAGAATCACTTTATATTAAAATACCATGAATTCCATACAAATGCAATATTACAATTTAATATCATATATTATGAAAATAGGTTATTTTCACTAGAAATATCACGAATATAAAATTTACATCTATGACAACTCTAAAGACGATTATTAAATACTTGGGGTGTATTTTAAAAATTATACAAAGTATTTTTAACATAAAACCCTCTCAAGTTCTAAAAATTACCCTAAGGACCCTAGTAAACATAGGTTTAAGCGAGACTAATTTCTTGAGCCTCAGAGAGACGGAGAAGTGGGTGCTTGCCTATTTAAGATAGACAACTTAACAACGGTGTTATCAACACGGTAATCGCCTTTGAAAAAGACACAAATCCTGCCGCCCATGTGCAGCGGTTACTGATAATATCAAAACAACCAGGACTTCAATTTACTTTTTTAATTGTCTGACTCAGACTGAGTCTCTTTAATAATCTGACTTGAATATGATTCAAATACAATCTACAATCTACAATATTACAATTCAACATGAATTCATATATTCAATCTGTTCAAACTATTCAATCTATATTGACTGAACCGAACCATGGATATACTTCCATTTACATGATTCTCCAGTTACATCCATGATTCTACAGTTACATCCATTTACTGATATCATGGTTTCGGTAAGTCACCCAATTATACAATCTATACAGTTTACAATACAAGACAATACAACTATACAACAAGACATTTCGGGGATTAAGGGGTAGATTGGTACGGAAGGTGTTAGAAGTGGCACGAGACTACAACCATAAGACACCTAACCTGTATTCAATTGTTGTTGTACCGTGGCATAAACGGTTCCTTGAGTTCCTGATACCTTAGTCTCCGGGGCAAGTGAAACTCCTCTCGTATTCACTGACATCCTTCTGTACCAAGCTACAAACAACAGCGTTAACACCAAATACTCATATAATACAACTTTAAAAGTTACCTTCTCTTTCTTTCTATTCTATTTCACCCTTATTCTTCGGACTTACCGAGCGATTTTTTCGCTGACGAAATTCTCTTTCTTTCTTCTTTGATGTCGTCAGGTGATTTGGACACTCCGGAGATCGAGCCCACTAGTGAAGATTTGGACCACTTCATTGAAGACCCAGAGCTCTATCTTCATTGTACACACTTTTATTTCAGTACTTTTCATTTCTTTTATGCCATTGTTTAGGCATTACTTTCATTCAGTTGTATATACTTTTCCATGCGTTGTACAGAAAGAATGTGAATAAATAAAGTTGTTGTTTTATTATATCTTGTCTCTTCTGCATTTACATTTATATTGCTTAGATACGCTTAGCGTATTTACTTCAGAGTAAATACGTAGCGGCCTCATCGCGTCCCCTTCGCCGTACACCGGGAAGCGGGGCGTGACAACAGGTATGGTCCTGATACAGCCCGCTTCTCCAATGTTGAGGAGGAGGGTGACCACTCCCTCAGCCGGGATAAAGTGGTTGGTAAACCCCGAGAGGATGTGGAAGGTGGGCCTTAGGTTGGACGGTCTAATCCCCATTCTTTGGAAACAGTCATAAAAGAGGATGTCAGCCGAGCTCCCGGAATCAACCAATATCCTCTGTACCTCATAACGGTGGATCCGGGCAGTTATAACGAGAGGGTCGTTGTAACACCCGAACCCAATAATACTATTTCTGATTCTACTTGAGTGTTATACTTTGCTCATTTCGATTATCCTGATTGTTTGGCGCTTATTGCTAAATTTTAACCGGTTAAGTCATTTTGGCACATAACAAATTTTAACACCGAAAGTGAAATTTAAAATGTCCATGTTGGCCTACTCGTCGCCACTAGTCGCGTGGTAGCGTCCGCGTGTCGAGATTTCGTCCCGTTCGGCTAAACGGGCAAGTTTGGACGGCTACGCACGCGTGCAAGTGTCCGACTTGGGGGCATGCATTTTAATCATTAAACACCTCTTTTCAAAATTTGGAACTCGCTTAAAATCCTATATTTTGAATTTGGAACATTTGGGCGCAACCCGGGCGCGATTTGGAAATGTTTCATTTAGCGCCAAAAAGGCCCATTTAATTAAATATCATAAAACTAAAATATATACGAATATATATTCCTTAACAGTTAAATCATTCAAATCCTTTTAAATTTTATTTTTACCTAACCCAATTTATCCCTCAGCCAATCAGGAGTCTCATAATTCTCGTGGGCCCCCTATCCTCTCTCTCTCTCTCTCCGTTTCTCATTCTCCCTCTCTCTCTCACGAATCCCTCTCTCTCTCCTATAAATCTTTCTCTCTCTATCCCTTTATATTCCAAACTGTCCTCACCTCCACCATGAGAAGCAACCCACCACGAGAACCCCTAACCCTAACCCTAACCTCGTCGTGACCTCGCCGCCGACCTCCCCGCGACCTCGCCGTCGCCGTCATCGCCTCCTCAGCCTAGCCGCACCCTCCTACCTCCTTCCTCTGTCTCTTTCCGCGCCTGCACCCAACCCCGACGCCATAACCCGGCCGCAGATCTCGCCGTCGACGCCGCCTCCCGTCACCAAGGACGTCTGAGACTCCCTCTCTTCCTCCTCGTCCCGACCTCGTCGTCACCTTCCTCCTCCCCTCGCCGGACCACAGAACCCAAAACCGCAACCCTACCACCCTCTGCAGTTCGCCGGAAAATGCGTCGTCGACCCTCGTCGACGTCACCCGCGCCACCTCCGACCACCTCCTTTCCCTCTCGATCACCAGAGCCGACCACCACCCTCCTCTACTCGTCGCACCACCCTCTCCAGCGAACCCCGAGGCTGTCCAACCTTCGCAGCCACCGTCGCTGCCTCGCCGGCATTCCAGCGCCGTCGAGCCCGCGTGGTTGCCTCCTGGTGTCTTCCTGTAAGCATCCTTTATCTTTCCTTTTGTGCGAAATCCCCCCCCCCCCGCTGATCTTAGTACGTTTATCGTGTTGCTAACTTCGTTGCCGATGACTTTTGCCGGAATCCGGCCGTGCCGTCATTTGGACCCAACACTCCAGCGAAGTACCCTGGTCCGTGTGATCCCGCTGTTCGCTGTTGGGACTCGATCCGAAGTCCGTGCACCCGTCTCGTGTTTTCTGCCGACAGTGCATCCGTACTTTCCGGTTTGCGAAACCGTCGAGGCAAGATTTCTTGCTACATGCTATTTAAACCAATTAAATGTTTGACTCACAAACTTGCTATATTAACTAAGTATTGATACTTGTCTCATTGGACGAAATATGATGTACATTATAATACTGCCACCTAAATCGTATTTTGCCACCGTAACCTTAATAACAACTACCTGCTAATCATTTTACTATTTAAAGGATAATAGTCGCACACTTATATCTTTATTGCCTGCTGTTATTAATATTGCGCTACACTGTAATTATTGCACCCCAAGGGTGCTTGAACCTGTTAATAAGAGAATACAAAGCATCACTGTGTTTACATGGAATAATATTGTTATTTGCTGTTCCTGTTGTTGTTCCTTATTCGTTACTATACCTGTTATCAGCATACATTTGATTGCATTACATATTGACCGATCTTGATACACCTGACACATGTACTGATACACCGGACATGACACCCTGTACATATCGACCCAACCTGTTGAAACGTGACCTGACCTGTTACCTGATTTCATGCCTAATGCCGACAAACCTGACCATTCCTGCTGTCTATCCAGACAGACCTACTTTTACTTGATTTTGTGTTGGCATTAATCCTTGACTACTGAATACCTGACCTGACATACATAGCTTGGGGGTATGGGGAAATCAAAGGTGAAACCGACTTGTAACTCAACAGTTCGATACTTGTTCTGATCAGTCTTACGGGCTTGGCCAGCCCCGGAGTGGTGATGCTGACACCACTCGCCCATCTTGCTACCTATTACTGCTTAGCGGCACGTCTCGGATTCAGCCCCGAGGACCTTGACCGTGGTCCTGGGCACGCACGGGATACTATTGAGTTACATCGACGATTCATCAATTGATTTCAAAGACTATAGAGTAGAAACCTGATAGGACAGTTTAGTCACCACTGCACATTACCCTGCTCTGTTATTTCTTAGTACTGCTTTATTCATGTTCATACCTGCATTGCTTATTACCATGTTTATATTATATTATTTGGTTGACATGACGCGCTGACGTCTGGGTTTTGCATGGCCCAGATTCCTTACCACTATCGACGGCCGAGCAGAAGTACTTCAGCCAGCAGGCTGAACTGTGAGTTCCTTAGGGTTTAGTTTATTTATTTCATTTCATTTCCAGATGTGAGCCCGCATTATGGGACGTACTGTTTATTTATTGTATTGGATCATTTGCTTCCGCACTTATTGTTTATTGTTTCTTGTTATTATGGATTTGGACATGTATTAGATTAGTTTATTTTATTGTTCTTGATATCTCTACAACCGTAATGTGACTGTGGATGGATACGTCCTACCCACAGGTAGCATGGTTGGCTATGTCACGTGCCCAATCTTGCGTACTCTGGGAAGCGGGGCGTGACATGGTTCTTTTGGTATCAGAGACATAGGTTAATTGGGTTGATTCTTTTGTAGTTGGGTATTGTACCCAATACACGAATCAGAATACCCGTGTCTAGGAAACATGTCCTGCCACCTTGACCGTTTTACCATCCTTGAATCATTCTTCCGGATCATGTCGACATGCAAACTTACTTTGCATTTGTCAACTCAAAAACCTAACTTCTTGTTATCTCTAGGACTTAGGCGACTTGGGTGGAGTTAAGTAATTGCGGCTATGATACCGCGGCATAGCTACAATGCAGTACTCTATTTAAGTATCTTGGAGTTCTAGCCTTGATCTATACTCAGAATCTATCATCATGCTAATGTTGGGTACTTTGATTTCCAGGAATATGGCCGGTCAGAATTTGAAGATGGACCAAAGACGTGCGGTCTTAGCCGCCAGGCGTAGAGTGATAAGGGGATTGCTGGAGCATCTGAAGGAACAGACCGAGCTGGAACCAGCATTTGCACTGAACCAAACGTCTGTACGTAGAAGTATTCCGGTGAACAGGCGCAGCGTAGCACCAATGAAGAAAACAAGTGTGGGTGATCGGAAAGGGAGCGTGATTTGTAACTACTGCCATATACCCGGACATGTGCGAAAGGAGTGTCGTAAGAGGCTGGGACTCTGTTTTAGATGTGGAGCGGCAGATCACGCCGTTAGTACTTGTCCGTCGAAGCTTCGCACGAAGGATGATACACAGAAGCCTCCGCAGAGACCGTTCCAAGGGCAGGAACAGATTACTCAAGGACCAAACCAGGCCCGAGCGTTCACGCTGACAGCTGAGGAAGCTAAGGCATCAGGAGAAGTGGTTTCAGGTAATTTACTCGTTCATGGTTTTCCCGCATTGGCATTATTTAATTTCGGAGCATCCCACTGTTTTATGTCATCCAAATTTATAACTACACACTCGACTACCTGCACGACCCTGTCTAGTTTCTGGGACATACACACTGGGAATGGGAAAATCATAGCTAGTAAGGAATGTAGAGATTGTACAGTTGTTGTTTGCGGACGAGAGCTTTTTGCAGATTTCTTGGTGATAGATACGGGCAGTTATGAAGTAGTCTTGGGAATGGATTTTCTTGGCACTTTCCACGCCCATATTGACTGTAGGGCAAGGAAGGTAATTTTTCAGATTCCCGGACACCCTGAGTTTACCTTCACTGGGGGAAGCAGTTCTGTCGGGCCAGTCGAGTTTAGGGCTAGGTCGACAAACAGTGTTCTTGCGATAATGGAAGTGGATAGTAATAAAGAGCCGGCAATTGTTCGCGACTTCATGAATGTATTTGCAGATATTTCGGGCTTACCGCCAAAGCGATATGTGGAGTTCGCGATTGACCTTATTCCTGGTGCAACGCCAGTATCAAAATCTTATTATCCAATGGCACCGGTGGAATTGGAAGAAGTTAAGAAACAAGTTGGTGAATTACTCGAGAAAGGTTGGATTCGAAGCAGCAACTCGCCTTGGGGAGCTCCAGTTCTTTTAGTAAAGAAGAAGGATGGCACGAGAAGGATGTGCATTGATTATCGGGAATTGAACCGGGTGACTATTAAGAACAAGTACCCGATCCCTCGCATTGGAGAACTTTTTGAGCAGCTTAGTGGCGCGAGGGTATTCTCGAAACTGGATTTGTGATCAGGATATCATCAGGTCCGAGTGAAAGCAGAAGACAATTGCAAGACGGCGTTTCGAACTCGATATGGACATTTCGAGTATTTGGTGATGCCCTTCGGAGTGACTAATGCGCCGGCAATATTCATGGATTTGATGAACCGGGTCTTTTCACCATTCTTGGACCAGTTTATTGTAGTATTCATTGACGATATTCTGGTGTACTCGAAGAGTCCGGAGGAGCATGCTGAGCATTTAGGGATCGCACTGCAGACGCTGAGACAAGAGAAATTATTCGCGAAAGTGAGTAAGTGCAAATTCTGGCTGGAAGAAGTGAAGTTTCTGGGGCATGTTGTGTCGGGCGATAGAATCGCTGTTGATCCCGAGGAGATTACAGCAGTTCGAGATTGGCCGACTCCAAAGAATGTTGCAGAGATAAGAAGTTTTCTTGGACTCGCCAGATACTACAGAAGATTTGTGGAGAACTTCGCTCGTTTAGCTGAGCCGTTAACCAAGCTTACGCGCAAGGAGGTACCGTTTGTTTGGACGGAGTGATGTGCATTGGCCTTCGAGACGTTGAAGCAGAAGTTGATAACCGTCCCTATCCTAACCGTACCGGATGATTCCGGAGGACTGGTGATTCACAGCGACGCATCCGGAAAAGGATTGGGATGTGTTTTGATGCAGAATGGGAAGGTCGTCGCTTACGCATCGAGACAACTGAAGACTCATGAGAAGAATTATCCGACTCATGACTTGGAGCTTGCAGCCGTGATCTTCGCCCTGAAGATCTGGAGACATTATCTTTTAGGCGAGAGAGTCGAAGTCTTTACAGATCACAAGAGTTTGAAGTATGTGTTCACTCAGAAGGAGTTGAACATGAGGCAACGCAGATAGTTGGAGCTGATGGCCGACTACGACCTTGACCTTAAGTACCATCCGGGAAAAGTTAACGTCATGCCAGATGCGCTAAGTCGGTTACCAGCAATTCAGATATTGACCGCACAAAGGGAGATCATTGCGGATTTCCAGAGATTTGACTTGGAGGTTGTGCTACCACATGCTATGGGACAGTTGATGCAGTTACAAGTACAGTCGTCCTTAGTTGAGAAGATTAAAGTGGCATAATCGCAGGATCCTAGACTGCAAAAGTTTTGAGAGCAGGTTGAAGCCGGACTGCGAACCGTTTTACTAATCCATGGAGACGGTTCGTTGAGGTATGTTAGCCGTGTATGTGTGCCAAAAGGGGATGTGCGTGAAGAGCTTATGAAGGAGGCACACAGTTCAGCTTACTCTGTACATCCAGGAGGGACAAGGATGTACCGAGATATTCGACAACACTTCTGGTGGGAAGGTATGAAACGGGAGATTGCTCGCTTCGTGGCTAAGTGCTTGGTGTGTCAGCAAGTCAAGGCTGAGCACCAAAGGGTTGCTGGTTTGTTGCAACCACTTCCGATCCCTCAGTGGAAGTGGGAACATATAACCATGGATTTCGTGACGGCTTTACCGCGGAGTCCAAAGGGCAACAATGCAGTATGGGTGATTGTCGATCGGTTGACCAAGGCGACTCACTTTATTCCTTTTCGGGTTGGTCAATCGACGGAGACTTTGGCAGAGCGGTACATGCAGGAGATTGTAAGATTGTATGGAGTACCGGTGAGCATCGTGTCCGACCGGGACACTCGGTTCTTGTCGCACTTTTGGAGGAGTTTACAAGAAAGTTTGGGGACTCGATTGAAGTTTAGCACAGCTTATCATCCTCAGACTGATGGACAATCGGAGAGAACGATCCAGACCCTTGAAGATATGTTGAGAGCTTGCATGTTGGACTTCAAAGGTTCTTGGGAGGATCATCTACACCTGGTGGAGTTTTCGTACAACAATAGCTTCCAAGCGACTATTCAGATGGCTCCGTTTGAAGCGTCGTATGGTCGTAAGTGCCGTTCACCCGTTTGTTAGGATGATGTTGGTGAACGAAGGTTACTAGGACCAGATTTGGTGGTACAGACAGTCGAGAAGGTGAATACAATCAGGAAGCATATGAAGGCAGCTCAAGACAGACAGAAAAGTTGGGCTGACACGTCAAGAAGACCTCTAGAGTTCGCCGTGGGTGATTTGGTATTCCTGAAGATATCACCGACTAGAGGGGTGATTCGCTTTGGAAGTCGGGGAAAGCTTAGTCCTCGATTCGTTGGACCCTTCGAGATATTGGAGCGTATTGGAGAGGTAGCGTACCGGTTGGCGTTACCACAGTCATTAGCAGGAGTGCACGATGTGTTCCATGTGTCTCAACTACGGAGGTATGTTCGCGATGAGACTCATGTCTTGGATCTTTCGGAGTTGACTGTGCGGGAGGACCTAACTTTTGAGGAGCGACCAGTTGAAATCAAGGATCGAAGAGAAAAGGTTCTTAAGAACAAGGTTATCCCTCTTGTGCTAGTTTCTTGGGGTAATCGATCGCATGGAGAATCCACTTGGGAGCGAGAAGACGAGATCCGGCAGAAATTCCCTCACCTTTTCCTATAGTTAGCTATCTTGTATTCTTGGAATTTCGAGGACGAAATTCTTTTTGTAGTTGGGTATGATGTAACACCCGAACCCAATAATACTATTTCTGATTCTACTTGAGTGTTATACTTTGCTCATTTCGATTATCCTGATTGTTTGGCGCTTATTGCTAAATTTTAACCGGTTAAGTCATTTTGGCACATAACAAATTTTAACACCGAAAGTGAAATCTAAAATGTCCATGTTCGCCTACTCGTCGCCACTAGTCGCATGGTAGCGTCCGCGTGTCGAGATTTCGTCCCGTTCGGCTAAACGGGCAAGTTTGGACGGCTACGCACGCGTGCAAGTGTCCGACTTGGGGGCATGCATTTTAATCATTAAACACCTCTTTTCAAAATTTGGAACTCTCTTAAAATCCTATATTTTGAATTTGGAACATTTGGGCGCAACCCGGGCGCGATTTGGAAATGTTTCATTTAGCGCCAAAAAGGCCCATTTAATTAAATATCATAAAACTAAAATATATACGAATATATATTCCTTAACAGTTAAATCATTCAAATCCTTTTAAATTTTATTTTTACCTAACCCAATTTATCCCTCAGCCAATCAGTAGTCTCATAATTCTCGTGGGCCCCCTATCCTCTCTCTCTCTCTCTCTCCGTTTCTCATTCTCCCTCTCTCTCTCACGAATCCCTCTCTCTCTCCTATAAATCTTTCTCTCTCTATCCCTTTATATTCCAAACTGTCCTCACCTCCACCACGAGAAGCAACCCACCACGAGAACCCCTAACCCTAACCCTAACCTCGTCGTGACCTCGCCGCCGACCTCCCCGCGACCTCGCCGTCGCCGTCATCGCCTCCTCAGCCTAGCCGCACCCTCCTACCTCCTTCCTCCGTCTCTTTCCGCGCCTGCACCCAACCCCGACGCCATAACCCGGCCGCAGATCTCGCCGTCGACGCCGCCTCCCGTCACCAACGACGTCTGAGACTCCCTCTCTTCCTCCTCGTCCCGACCTCGTCGTCGCCTTCCTCCTCCCCTCGCCGGACCACAGAACCCAAAACTGCAACCCTACCACCCTCTGCAGTTCGCCGGAAAACACGCCGTCGACCTCGTCGACGTCACCCGCGCCACCTCCGACCACCTCCTTTCCCCCTCGATCACCAGAGCCGACCACCACCCTCCTCTACTCGTCGCACCACCCTCTCCAGCGAACCCCGAGGCTGTCCAACCTTCGCAGCCACCGTCGCTGCCTCGCCGGCGTTCCAGCGCCGTCGAGCCCGCGTGGTTGCCCCCTGGTGTCTTCCTGTAAGCATCCCTTATCTTTCCTTTTGTGCGAAATCCCCCCCCCCCCGCTGATCTTAGTACGTTTATCGTGTTGCTAACTTCGTTGCCGATGACTTTTGCCGGAATCCGGCCGTGCCGTCATTTGGACCCGACACTCCAGCGAAGTACCCTGGTCCGTGTGATCCCGCTGTTCGCTGTTGGGACTCGATCCGAAGTCCGTGCACCCGTCTCGTCTTTTCTGCCGACAGTGCATCCGTGCTTTCCGGTTTGCAAAACCGTCGAGGCAAGATTTCTTGCTACATGCTATTTAAACCAATTAAATGTTTGACTCACAAACTTGCTATATTAACTAAGTATTGCTACTTGTCTCATTGGACGAAATATGATGTACATTATAATACTGCCACCTAAATCGTATTTTGCCACCGTAACCTTAATAACAACTACCTGCTAATCATTTTACTATTTAGAGGATAATAGTCGCACACTTATATCTTTATTGCCTGCTGTTATTAATATTGCGCTACACTGTAATTATTGCACCCCAAGGGTGCTTGAACCTGTTAATAAGAGAATACAAAGCATCACTGTGTTTACATGGAATAATATTGTTATTTGCTGTTCCTGTTGTTGTTCCTTATTCGTTACTATACCTGTTATCAGCATACATTTGATTGCATTACATATTGACCGATCTTGATACACCTGACACATGTACTGATACACCGGACATGACACCCTGTACATATCGACCCAACCTGTTGAAACGTGACCTGACCTGTTACCTGATTTCATGCCTAATGCCGACAAACCTGACCATTCCTGCTGTCTATCCAGACAGACCTACTTTTACTTGATTTTGTGTTGGCATTAATCCTTGACTACTGAATACCTGACCTGGCATACATAGCTTGGGGGTATGGGGAAATCAAAGGTGAAACCGACTTGTAACTCAACAGTTCGATACTTGTTCTGATCAGTCTTACGGGCTTGGCCAGCCCCGGAGTGGTGATGCTGACACCACTCGCCCATCTTGCTACCTATTACTGCTTAGCGGCACGTCTCGGATTCAGTCCCGAGGACCTTGACCGTGGTTCCGGGCACGCACGGGATACTATTGAGTTACATCGACGATTCATCAATTGATTTCAAAGACTATAGAGTAGAAACCTGATAGGACAGTTTAGTCACCACTGCACATTACCCTGCTCTGTTATTTCTTAGTACTGCTTTATTCATGTTCATACCTGCATTGCTTATTACCATGTTTATATTATATTATTTGGTTGACATGACGCGCTGACGTCTGGGTTTTGCATGGCCCAGATTCCTTACCACTATCGACGACCGAGCAGGAGTACTTCAGCCAGCAGGCTGAACTGTGAGTTCCTTAGGGTTTAGTTTATTTATTTCATTTCATTTCCAGATGTGAGCCCGCATTATGGGACGTACTGTTTATTTATTGTATTGGATCATTTGCTTCCGCACTTATTGTTTATTGATTCTTGTTATTATGGATTTGGACATGTATTAGATTAGTTTATTTTATTGTTCTTGATATCTCTACAACCGTAATGTGACTGTGGATGGATACGTCCTACCCACAGGTAGCATGGTTGGCTATGTCACGTGCCCAATCTTGCGTACTCTGGGAAGCGGGGCGTGACAGTCGTTGTGAGGCAAGGATATACTGTGGATGTCTTCATCGGTGAAGATGATGGGCTCGGCCGTCCTACACTTTTTCTGGGGTGGGTCGCTAGTACCCTCGACGGGTAGTAGGCGGTGATTTTCGCCGGCACCCCAGGCAGATTCCGAGGTAACGACAATAATTTGCCCGATCGTTAATTCCCCGAGAGGGGGCTGTTTCTCTTGTTCCCGATCCGCTTGTCGCTTGTCCCGCAGGTACCTCGCCAGGTGGACAGAGCAGATCAACTCCTCGATGTAGTCACGGAGTTGTTTGCAGTTTTTGGTCGGGTGACCCTGTGACCTATGGAAAGTGCAGTACGGGCCCTGGATACGCTTAGTCGTTCTATGGGTGACTGGCGGGAGCTTGAAGAATCTTTCTCCCTTCACCTCCTCCAACTGCTCGGTCTAGGAGATGTTAAGAGGAGTGTACTCCTGAAACTTCGGGGAGTATGGCTTTGGTCGGTCGACCCTCTTCTTCTCTTCTTTGCCCCTCTTCTTTTGGTCAGCTTGGTCGCACCGGAGCAGGTTGGCGTTCACCTCCGACTCAAGTTGAATCTCTTATACGGTCCAAACTTTTACCTCGGCCATGGTCTTAGGTTGCGCTAATGCAAAAGAGCGGAGCCACTCTTTGTGTCTAAGACCCGACCTTAGTGCGGTGATGATAGTCTCATCACGGTGCTCGGGAACCTCGAGAAGAGCGTTGTAGAAGCGAGTGATGTATCCCTTAAAGGATTCCTTGTCCCCGCTTTTTATGGTGAAGAGGTAATCGACAGTCCTCTTTTGCATCTGTTTCCGACGAAGTGATCAAGGAACTGGGTGGCCAGCTCATCAAAGGTAGAGATGGAGCATGGCGTGAGTCCTCAGAACCAGTCCCGTCCAGCCCGGATGAGGGTGGCGAGAAATGCTCGGTATTAGGCAGCGTCAGAGTTATCCTGGAAGATCATGCCCGCCGTAAATACGTCTAGATAGTCCTTTGGGTCGGATTTTCCGTCAAAGAGGGCCACCTTGGGCGGTTTATTCCTGGACGAGACACGCTCGTCCAGCAGTTCCTCCGTAAAGGGTTTTGTCAGCGAATCGACGGAGTATCAGGAACCTCCGTCGGACGTCTGGCCATCCCGGTGTATGCCCTCGATTTTCTTCTCGAGGGTCTCGAGGCGGTTGTGGTACCCCGAGGATTCGGCACAGTTAGAGTGGTGACCATTTCCGCTCCTGGCCTGCATGGTAGTGCAGCTTCGATTCTGCTCTATCATGTTTCACAGATCCTCTGGCGACGTCCTTTTGGAGTAGCCTTGATGCAAGTTGTTTGGGTGGTCTCGGCGAGGGAGAGGACGTCGGTCGCGCCTGGAAGCGGGCGAGCTGGACGACACCTCCTCGGATGGCGCGGGAGTGCATTGGGCGTCACGACGATGGTCACTTTCCCGGGACCTCGGCGTAGAGCCGTACGGCACCCAACGGGTCATTGAATCGGTCGCTGCGTGGGAGCCGTGGTTGTCGGAGTCGGCACACCTGTGTTCGGGGGCATCAAGGGAATTAATGTTATCCGCTCTTCTGCCGACGTCATGATCCCTCGGAGAGGAAACTGCGATCTAGGGGCTGGGCTCGCCGCTTCAACGCGAATGAGCATGTCTACCATCGACGTGAGTCTGTCGATCCGTACAGATGAGGCGACAATGGCATTGGGTGGAGGAGATGAGCCGCTCCCGCCTCCGTTGTGGGGGAGGCGACGACTCGTACAGGGATCGCCACGGTTCTCGCTCGCCACTAGGTCGAAAACAGAGGATCAACTTTAATGGGGGAAGAAACTTACAAGTGATTCCCACAGACGGCGCCAAACTATGGAGGTCGAATCTCCTTCAGATGCTGTCCTCCGTCGATCTGTAGCGAGTGTTGTTGAATGGATGAGATTTGATTTGAAGGTTGTCTCCTTGGGTGTGTGGATCTCAATGGGTTGATTTTGAGGTGAAGCCGAGCTATCTACAAAGAAGTCCCGGGATGGATGACCACCGTAGGACCCTCCGATGATCAAGTTAGACGAGGAAAATGAGCAGAGTAGCGGCTTACTGGATTAAAATTTCCTTACCTGAGTCGTCTGAGAGAGGGGTTTTTATAGTGGTCGCATGGAGCGAGCAGGCGTGAGATCTTCACCTTCGGTTATGCCCTTGACGTTATGCCAGCATAAATGATGGGATCCCCCCATTAATAGCAGGATACGCCCATTAATGGGGGAATGCGCCATCATGGGACGTGGGACGTGAGACAGCGGATATCTCGCTTTGGCGAGATACGCGGAGCCGTTGCGGAAGCGCTAGGGCCTCGCGTTCTCATTTGTTCGGGAGAGCTAGGGAGGCTTAGCTCGGCGTGAGTCTTGGAGACGAGCCGGAAGTCCGAGGAAGCCCAGTTCTGCAATAGCTCGGAGACGAGCACAGGAGGATGGGCGCCAGCTCGGCGGCTAGGTCGCTCTTAGGTAAGAGGCAGAGTGTAAGCTCGGAGACGAACCAAGGAAGGTCATTAGTGCTCCACACTGATTTTTCTTTAGTAGCCCCCAAGAGTCTAGTGAGCTGTCATGGATGATGCGTCATTCGCCACATGTCGTGATCTGAAGAATTCTCACTTATGAGCATCATCGGTCCCCCTATTCTTACTAACGCTCCTCCTATTACCGCCACATCACCCCCATGGCCCCCTACTCATATCACATCATCTTCGACTGTCGTCCTATCCTTACTAGCGCTTCCCATACTACTGCCAGATCACCCGCAGTGTCCCAGCCTCCCCCTACCCTTAGTAGTGCGTCAGCGGGTCCTAATACCCCCGTCACTCCTGCGCATGGTGCGTAGTTTACTCATTTAAAATTTGATACATTATTACAATATATATGGATATTGAATCATCTAACAGTTTATTGCTTGCAGATCTGCATTTTACTCACGAGATGGAGTCTGGTGCCGCTTCTAGCACCACGTCGGGGACGACAGGTATAATCGTTATTTCTTAAAGCTTTTAAATAACGATTGTAATTTAAATTTTTCAAATATATATTCATATTCTAAATATTATAATATTATGTATGTATATCTATTTTTTCGCAGGCACGAGCAGTGTTAGGACGAGGGGTCCTACTGGGCCCGACTGCTGCAGGTTGCGGGCGGATGCTGGGCCATGGGATCTGATTTTTGACAAGACAGGTGTGTATGTTGAAGAGCATGCGACCTAGTGGGGGATTATATTGGGCAGGAGATCCGTACTTATTACAAGTACCTGATTGATCGAGTTAATTGTGTTTGGTGAAATGTTTAATCACAATCAAAGAATTTATAGCCACAATCAATAACGGTGTCGAAGTAGTTTCGTTAATGAGAACGGATCGTCCACTGAGATGCGAGGATTTATTCGATCTTATTTTAGATGAATTGAAAGAAAATAAAATTCAAGAAAGAGTTTCAAGATGTATTAGATGAAGTATTTTTAAGAAACATCAAGAAAAGAGTTCAAGAATTAATAATCACAAAAATGTCCAAAATCAATTTGAATTATCAAGAAAGTGTAGAATAACTTGCTAGGAATAGGAATTTGTAGCAATGATGAATACTAAAAATTACTAATCTTATCTATTGATGAATTATAGCTTAGATCGATGGTGATGAATGAAGATTAGGGATCTATTGAAAAAACTAGGGTTTCTCCTTCACTATCCCTTATCTTTTCATTGATCATCATTCAATTCTAGCATTTAGCAAAGAGATTCATCAATCATTTAATCCCTAATTTGCAACGAAATTATCAAGAATGATGATCTCGCTCCAATTTAGGTCATTGACAATTCTTTTTCCTAAAGTTCATAATTCTCATAAGACTTAAGATTTAGTTTAGGATTTCATCATCATTTGATATACCGAATTCCTTGATTCCTTAGCAAGCAGAGATTTACTCACACATTATGAAAGTAAAAGAATCAAGAATTAGAAATTTCATAACGCAAGAATTTAAAGAAAGCGAGAATTAACAATTAATCACCTTTATTAAATCTTCTTCAAATTTACATCTCTCAATTCGAGATTACAAGACTAGCTCTCGATCGCTCCATTGAAAAGAGAATTTGTTGTCGATTTTTGCGTGGCTCGATCACCGTGAGACGTGGATCGGTCGTGGTTCTCTTGCTCTTGATGATGATCGGCTTTGCGATAAAGGATCTTTGATGTCTTCGCTTGATTTGTTTCTCACGATTCTTGATTTGGATTTGGATTTGGATCACAAGTTGTGTCACTCAACTTGTGTAATGCATTGGCTCAATGTTCAACAACTAATCAACAACAACCTAGGTCCCTTTATATAGCCTTCATCAATCTTCCACTAGAAGCTAGGTTAATCTTCCCCAAGAAGCTAGGTAGTTCTAAAAAAGCTTCTAGAATAAGGTAGTTATCATGCTTGCATAAGAAACTTGGCTGTTGTAGGGAAGTTTCTGGAGTAAGCTAGGAAGTTCGAAGCGTCTCAAGCAAGCCAGGAAGTTGTAAAGAAGCCTCTGGAAAAATATCGAACCCGACGCCCCCAACTCGGCCACGGATCCGCGGCGGATCGGGCTGAACCGGCCGCTGTTCCGCGGTCATTTAATGAGATCACAGGTTGTATTTTCTGGGGTGTTCTAATGTAGGTCTTTAGGTCTTCTTCTGATGTCTGGAATCTTATAATGTTTGTTTGGTTGGTGCCAGTATTTGAATCTTTGGTTTTTGTATTATATCGGCAGATTTCTGATTCCTGTAATTTGACCTGCATAATTTTCTTCCCGAAATCTCGATGAAACGTGTTGAGATATACAATATCATGCGTGAAATATTAACACACAATTTCCTTCATAAGACATTTATTACATATATAACATGTGGTATTTGATATTTTTCCATATGAACTGGTAATATGTGCTATATTTATAACAACCATCTTCAAATGATTAGAATGAGTAAGGAAATTGTCGTGTTGAGAATGCAATATTTTCGACTGAACAAATTACCCCAAACTTGATTTTGATCATCTCGAGCAAACTTCTTTTATTTAAAAGAAGAAGAAAATATAAAGAAAGAGAAAAACTAACTAGCACACTTTTGTAGGCAACACGATTGCACTGAGCAGGTGCAACAAGCCTTTAAACCTCTAGGTGTCCCTAGTAGGAGGAGTGTTGTCTCCTGATGGTTTTCAGCGGATTGCACCCACAAAATTTTATAATAAAAGGAAGACTGTGAAAGTTACATATAAAGATAAGAACTATAAAAGAAAGAACTTGAAAATTAGATTTTTCAACTACACTAGCTTTTCAGTTGCTATAAGCCCTATCTTAATAGTCATGAAAAGATGTTAGAAATCACATCATCCCTCAATAAAATATCTCCTTTATTCTTCATCCCTACCTTTCTTCCAAACACCGATCATATAACCCTACGTGTGTGTAAAAGATATCCCTACACTCGGAGAATTCAATTCAAGCAATCATACTCTTATTCATCTACCTCAGTACTTTTTAGTCGATGAATATTTTAAATGGAATTGCTCACACATTCTTCATGCGACCGTTAATACTTCTCGAGGTACTAACCGACCGATTACTAAATGTGCTCACATATTAGGCATAATTAGTAATCTCCCCGTCTTGCAACACCTAAGACTTAGCAGTGACTCCCAAACCAGTTGGTCTAAGGCACTAGGTGATGAAGCACCCTCGCTATATTTTTTTTATGCTGCCTTGGTGATTATAAAACCAGTGTTCATTTTTTCTTTCTTCACCTTTTTATCTTTTATGCTTCATTTAAATTTATTTTCTTCATACCTTGGCTTTTAGACAAGAGCATTTCAAGGTATCCTCTACTATCCCGAGTTTCAAGACGTGTGTAAGTGCGTATAGTAGGGTATCAACATTCAAATGTTTGGCTTCCAGAATAAGAACTATTTTTCAGACTTATTTTTATTCTCAGATTAATGAATTCCTTCATCTTACTAACCCTTGGGACAACGGCTCATAACTATTTATTACTAGTTCCGTTTAAGAAAACATCTAAATTTCTCATTTTTCTTAAATATTTTCAATCTTTTAAATATAATTTTTCACTTTCTAACCATTCATTATAAAAAAAATTTATTTTTATGTTTTATGCTTATGCAAAGTATGATGCAAAGTGATGCATAAATAAGCACAAACATCCCCCAAACCTGTTTACAGCAGTGTCCTCACTGTTGTCATCTGTTAAATCTCAAAAACCTGTAGGCTTGGGAGAAAAATTTATTAACGGGGGCAAGAATAAGTGAAAGTGAAAGTGAAAATCCTCCCCCAAACTTATTTAACTACTTATGTACAATTTTGCATATTTTTATATTTTTATGTTTTATTATTATTATTATTATTATTATTATTATTATTATTATATATATATATATATACAATTTTGACTCACCTCCATTCTAAAGATGAGACAATATTACCGAAATATGGAGGTGAGGTGGAGGAAGATTAGTCATTATAAAGCGGCTCCTGTAAAAACAGGAGCCCCTCCGTGGGATCAGTGGAAAAATACGGTTTTAATCTATGTCCATTCACTTTGAAAATTGTACCCATTTTATCATTTTCAACCTCAACTGCCCCGTGCGGGTATACATACCGCACAACAAATGGTCCTTTCCAACGAGATCGTAGCTTACCCGCATGAAGATGGAGACGGGAATTATAAAGAAGGACTTGTTGACCTGGGGTAAAAGTTTTTCTCAAAATATTTTTATCGTGAAATACCGTAGTCCGGTTCTTTACTATCACCGCATTATCATAAGCTTCAACGCGGAGTTCGCTTAGCTCGTTTAATTGCAGCTTCCGAAAGTTGCAGGCTTGATTTAAATCAAAGTTAAGTTCTTTTATAGCCCACATTGATTTGTGCTCAATCTCGACCGGAAAGTGGCAAGCCTTTCCAAACACTAGACGATAAGGATACATACTGAGATCGATCTTATATGCAGTACGGAATGCCCAAAGAGCATCCGTCAATTTAGTTGACCAGTCTTTTCGATTTTTAGAAACAGTTTTCTCCAAAATTAGTTTGATCTGCCTATTGGAAATCTCCGCTTGCCCACTTGTTTGTGGATGATAAAGTGTGGAAAGTTTGTGGTTGATTGTATATTTCCGCATCAAAGTCTCGAAAGACCGATTACAGAAATGCGTCCCGTTATCGCTAATGATAGCGCGTGGGTGTCCAAATCGCGAAAAAATATTTTCTTTTAAGAACTTAATGACAAACTTTTTGTCATTAGTGCGACATGGAATAGCTTCAACCCATTTCGAGACATAATCAACCGCTAACAAGATATACAAATTCCCAAAAGAGTTGGGAAAAGGATGTTGGGGTCGAAATTTGCACCCCGGTTAACCAAGTCAAAGTCAAAGTCAAAGTCAACCCCAACCCAGGTGGGTCCAAGCCCAGGCCAAGTGGGCCCATGCCCAAGTCGAGCCCGCGGCCAGCCTCCCCATGCCAAAATAAAAATCATGTAATAAATAAATTTGATATTTTTTTATGCATGAATGTAAACAAAATGGGCATAAAGGCAAATTTTTGTAAAAGCCTATGGCTTATGTGCAAAATAAAGAGCACGCGAGGCATATGATGGGCAAAATGCCATTTTGTAAAACCTAAGGGGCTATATGTAAATGTGTAAGCCTATAAAAGACAACATGATGATGAATAAAGGATACAACTTTTCATTCCTCTAAAAAAAGGTTTGGGTTTTTGTGCCTCCTTCTCCTTCCTCAAGGTTCTAAACCTTCTTCTTTTTTTTGAATTAAATTAAGAGTTTAACTCTTCTTTTTCTAAAACTAAATAGTTTTTCACCACAAAACCCACAAAGGGGAACTCAGATCTCCCATCAGATCTCAAAAAGAAGAGATTTTTAAAATCTCATACTTCTTGTTCTTCAAGATCCAGCCGATCAAGAGGAGGAAGAAGGTGACCCATCTCCAAAATCCCAACTTTGGACAAAATCTCAGTCAAGAGAAGATCCAAGACTCAAGAGAGAAGAACCTCTGAAGATTTTTATGGAGTTCAACTCCAAGTCCCAAATCCTCAAAGGAGTTTAACTCCTAATCCAGATCCTTAGGAGTTTGACTCCAAATCTAAATCTTCTGGAGTTTAACTCCACTCAAAATCCTCTTTAGGAGTTTAGCTCCCATTTCTTAGGGTAAAAACCCCTTCCTTTTGCTAGCGCCCACGTGCCGGGCACGTGAGGCGCTAGCGCCTAAAGCGCTAGCGCCCGAGCGTCCAAAGCGCTAGCGCCCGGGTGCCCACGTGCCGGGCACGTGAGGCGCTAGCGCCCGGACGCCCACGTGCCGGGCACGTGAGGCGCTAGCACCCGAGCGCCCACGTGCCGGGCACGTGAGGTGCTAGCGCCAATGCCCAAGCGCCTAGCACCAACACCGGCACCCAAGCGCCAGAGCCCAGCGCCTGCGTGCTAGGCGCGCGAGGTGCTGGCACCCACGCGTCCTTTGGACGCTATTTTCCCCTCATTTTACACACACTTCACACTAAAAATACATCCCCCGTTAGAAAAAAAAGTCTAATGGGGTGCTGCCCCGCACCCCGTAAGAGAACTGCTAGCCCCGTTGACCCCCAGCCCGCGGGACCCCTATAAAAACTCTGCGGGGCCCCCGATATATCCAAAACCCCTTCAAAACACAACACTGCACATTGAGTTCGCATGACCAGTTTAACCCATCAATCGGGGGTTCTCTCGCTCCAAATGCGAGGGGTAATTAACGGCAGCTTAGTCCGCGGCTGCCGGAGATTCGGATCCCCACAATCAATAAACCCCAGCCTACCCTAAGCAGGGGGAATCTGTAATGCGCCTGACAAGTGCGCGCGTATTCCCATCTTAATGGGGTGACGAAAAACACCCTACAGATTCTGGCACGCCCGGTGGGACTCGTCTCTCCTACCATATTTCGGGTTAAATGTTCATATGAACTCAATCAATATACATATCTATATTTATACTAAATTAATGCTCTTTCATGCAGGTTTTCAAGCAATCACTTTTCAACGATGTCTCCAAAGATGAACTCAGCTCCCATCTCCTGCACGATGAAGATGGACGCCAGGACGGTCCTTCCGACCAGTCTCGGACAACAGTGGGAGAAGCCGCCGCTACCATTTGGCTCTATTATGTTCATGCCAGCTAACGCCATCTTTACTCCTCAAGCCCCGGTGATGGATAAACCGACCTCAAAAGGCAGGAGGAAAAATATGGTGATCTCGAAGGCGCCCCAACCCAAACGCAAGTCAGTGTTTGAACAACTTTCCTTGGTCCCAACTGGGGGCAAGGCCATCAACACCAACAAAGCAACAAGGCATCTCGGGCAAGCTCCAGCGGTGCCCCCGATAACTACTCAATTAGGTATCTTCTCTAAGCTCCCCGTTAATCGGCTCACGATGGCTTCCTGGATGACGGATGCCCGTCAAGCCCTCAAGATTGAGAAGCTAAAACAGAAAAGGCTCAGATACAGAGCCAAAAATGGCTAGGGCTCCTGCTAGGTTGAACTTCATGAGGTTCGAAGAACAGGGTTACCCCGCCAAAGATGAGGAAATGGCTAGATATGTGGTCCACACTGTCTACATGGTAGGCACGCGCAGCAAGAGCAAGGATGGGGCCACTACATCTCAACTCCAATCTGGTGTGAATATGGCTGCCACATTCTAAGACCGGCCTCCTCTGGAAGGTAATGAAGACCCTTCCAGTGAGGCTGATAAGCAGAGAGAGCCATCGGTTCATGAGGAGTCGGGCTCGGAAAGCGAAGAGGAGCCAATCTTCCGTCCTAAGAACGCAGAGCAGTAACTTCTCCAAGAGCTCCGAAAACAAGTAAGGGATGAGCGGGCCTAATGCCAACCGGCCTCGGAAGCCAGTGTTCTGATAGGGAGGAGAAGCTCCACTGAAAGAGAAGATGGATAAGGTATATTCCTTCAGAAGGGACAAAGTCCGTAAAATATTCAAAGATGCCTTAAGAAACGGTCTACAATTGCCAGATCAAAAAGACCGCAAGAAGCGAATATGACTGATGACCCCAAATACTGCCCCTATCACAGAGTGATAGGTCATGCCATTGAGGACTGCTTCATCTTCAAAGATTGGGTCGAGAAGCAATACAAGGCAAGAGAAATAGAACTGTCTAAAGGCGTATTAACAAACAGTCAAGCTGCGACCGCCAAATTCATACAAACGAAGACCGAAGTCCTTCGTGAAACTGATTCTCTCAGACATCTGCCTTTCTCTGAAAACAATTGACCACCATGTCGCTAAACTAGGAACAATCGACCTCTAAGTCGTTAAACTAGGGATGTAAAAATGTGTAAATAAAACAAAAATAAAAAAATAAAAAAGCCGAAATGATAGGGCAACTCGCAATAAAAATCAGCGGGTAAAAATAAACACGAAAAATAAAGCCGAAATGATGGTGCAACCGCGAATAAATAAAGCTGAAATGATCGCGATAAGAAAAGCTGAAATGATAGAGCAATCGCGGTAAAAAAATGGCGAATGATGAGTCGCTGGTACCATATTCCAGTGCAGCGATACAGACGCCAACCAAAAGCCAAATTCTCAAACGGCGAATGATGAGTCACTCCTGCTACCATATTCCAGTGCAGCGATCCATACGCCAACCAAAATCCAAATTCTCAAACGGCGAATGATGAGTCGCTCCTGGTACCATATTCCAGTGCAGCGATGCAGACTCCAACCAAAATTCAAATTCCCAATGGCGAATGATGAGTCGCTCCTGATACCATATTCTAGTGCAGCGATACAGATGCCAACCAAAATCAATTTCCTAAAATTCTCCCAGCCCTACGGTTGGTCCCTAAGTTGACTACCGTATACAATCCAAGGGCTCAAATAATTCTCATCATACCCATACCCCACCGCAATATCAGTTACGCGGCTGGTCTCCGCCCTTGGAATTATGCTCCATTGGGAAGACCCACTCATGTGTCCTCACGATGCATGAGGAGAACAAACCTTCGTGGGATCCTTACGACTCACAAAGGAAAAACACACTTAGGGGTCTTCACGACTCCTAAGGAGAAAATGCACCTACGGCATCCTTATGACTCGTAGGGAGAAAATGCTTTTATGGGACACTTACAGCCCATAAAATTGAAAAGCCTTAGGTGATAGAGATCTAAACCTGTCTTCTAAGCCATCGCTTCCCAATAGGCAATGGCGAATGATGAGTCGCTCCTGGTACCATATTCCAGTGCAGCGATACAGACGCCGGCCAGAATCCAAATCCCCAAGTGCCGAATGATGAGTCGCTCCTGGCACCATATTCTAGTGCAGCGATGCAGACGCCAACGAAATTCTAAATCCCATACCCCAACGGCGAATGATGAGTTGCTTCTGGTACCATATTCCAGTGCAGCGATGCAGACACCAACAAAGTCCCGAAATTTTTTCCGGCCCTATGGTCTGGATCATACATCCTGCAAAACCGTATACAATCCACGGGCGTAAAATGATCCCAATCTCTCCCAAGTCCTACCGGCGAGACCACATTCAAAATCCCACCAGCGATGAAGATTCCCCAAAAAAAAGGGTATGTCCACAAGCAAAATGGGCACGGATGAAAACCCGAAAGGGCTCTATGAGTAAAAACAGCAGGACTGTCGGCGATTTTGTGAAAACCCGAAAGGGCGCAAACTCGTGAAAAAGAGATGAAATGCACTCGCAAAATTCTCTCGACTTTGTGAGGAGGAAATTCCCGCGTGAGATCCTTACGGCTTACAAAGGAAAAACACACTTAGGAGTCCCCACGAATCCTAAGGAGAAGACATACCTACGGGATCCTTACGACTCGTGGGGAGAAAATGCTTTTATGGGACCCTTACGGCTCATAAAATTGAAAAGTCTTAGGTGATAGGGATCTAAACCTGTCTCCTAAGCCATCGCTTCCTAATAAGCAAACGCAAATGATGATTCGCTCCTGGTACCATATTCCAGTGTAGCGATGCTTATGCCAAATAAAAACAAAAATCCCTAAATCCTCTCATGGCAAATGATGATTCGCTTCTGGTACCATATTCCAGTGTAGCGATGCTGATGTCAACCCAAATCAAAACAAACCAACAACCTCCGCGGAGGAATCATGCTTCATCTCAGAGTGTACCCCATGTCGAAATCATGCTTCGCCTCGGAGTATCCACCTTCCCTGTTGGAATTATGCTTCGCCTGGGAATCATCCTCTACATCAAAACCAGTGACACTCCGTTCCGGGGCAAACGTCGACCACGGACACTCAATACCGGGGATAAGTCAACCAGCGACCTCCTCGTCGGAATTATGCTCCGTCCTGGAATCAAGTCAACAAGCGACCTCCTCGTCGGAATTATGCTCCGCCCTGAAATCAAGTCAACAAGCGACCTCCTCGTCAAAATTATGCTCCGCCCTGGAATCAAGTCAACAAACGACCTCCCTGTCAGAATTATGCTTCGACTCGGTATCAAGTCAACCATTGACTTTCTCGTCGGAATTAAGCTCCGCCTCAGAATCAAGTCGACCAACAAGCTCTGCGTCGGAATCATGCTTCGTCTTAGAGTGTACCCGCGTCGAAATCAAGCTTCGCCTCAGTGTATCTGCCTTCCCTGTCGGAATTTTGCTTCGGCTCGGAACCAACCAGCGACCTCCTCGTCGAAATTAAGCTCCGCCTCGGAATCAAGTCGACTAACAAGCTCTGCGTCAAAATCATGCATCGTCTCAAAATGTACCCCCGTGTCGAAATCATGCTTCGCCTCAGAGTATCTTCTTTCCTTATCGGAATTATGCTCCGCCTGGGAATCAACCTCTGCATCGAAATTATGCTTCGGTCAGAATGTCTGCCGACCCCTTTGGAATCATGCTCCGACCCCTTTGGAATCATGCTCCGCTCGTCGGAATTATGCTCCGGACCCCCTTTGGAATCATGCTCCGCTCGTCGGAATTATGCTCCGACCCCCTTTAGAACCATGCTTCGCTCATCGGAATCATGCTCCGATCCCTGGAATGAAGCCTCTACTCTTCGGAATTATGCTCCGATCCTCAGAATTATGCTCCGACTCTTCGCAATGATACTCCGACCCTGGAATTATGCTCCGCAAATCGGAATGATGCTCCGATCCTCGGGAATCATGCTCCCCGAGGGATGCTCCGCCCCCGGAATGATGTTCCACCTCGAAGTCCAGATTCAAGATCCATCAATTTCATGCACACAACTCATATGCGCGGTGTGCATTTATTAATGGGGGCACTTTGTTGGGGTCAAAATTTGCACCCCGGTTGACCAAGTCAAAGTCAAACTCAACCCCAAGCCAGGTGGGCCCAAGCCCAGGCCAAGTGGGCCCATGCCCAAGTCGAGCCCGTGGCCAACCTCCCCATGCCAAAATAAAAATCGTGCAATAAATAAATTTTATGTTTTTTTATGCATGAATGTAAGCAAAATGGGCATAAAGCCAAATTTTTGTAAAAGCCCATGGCTTATGTGCAAAAAAAAGCGCAGATGAGGTATGGGATGGGCAAAATGCTATTTTGTAAAGCCCAAGAGGTTATATGTAAATGTGTAAGCCTATAAAAGGCAACATGATGATGAATAAAGGATACAACTTTTCATTCCTCTAAAAAAGGTTAGGGTTTTTGTGTCTCCTTCTCCGTCCTCAAGGTTCTAAACCTTCTTCTTTTTTTTGAATTAAATCAAGAGTTTAACTCTTCCTTTTCCAAAACTAAATAGTTTTTCACCACAAAACCCACAAAGGGGAACTCAGATCTCCCATCAGATCTCAAAAAGGAGAGATTTTTAAGATCTCATACTTCTTGTTCTTCAAGATCCAGCCCATCAAGAGGAGGAAGAAGGAGACTCATCTCCAAAAATCCAACTTTGGACAAAATCCCAGTCAAGAAAAGATCCAAGACTAAAGAGAGAAGAACCTCTGAAGATTTTTAGGGAATTCAACTCCAAGACCCAAATCCTTAAAGGAGTTTAACTCCTAATCCAGATCCTTAGGAGTTTGACTCCAAATCTAAATCTTCTGGAGTTTAACTCCACTCAAAATCCTCTTTAGGAGTTTAACTCCCATTTTTGGGGGTAAAAACCATTTCCTTTCGCTAGCGTCCGAGCGCCCAAAGGGCTAGCGCCCGAGCGCCCACATGCCAGACACGTAAGGTGCTAGCGCCCAAAGCGCTAGCGCCCGAGCGCCCACGTATCGGGCACGTAAAGCGCTAGCATTCGGGCGCCCAAAGCGCTAGCGCCCGAGCGCCCACGTGCCCGGCACGTGAGGCGCTAGTGCCATCGCCCAAGCGCCTAGCGCCAACGCCAGCGCCCAAGCGCCTAGCGCCCAAGCGCCTAGCGCCAGCGCCCAAGCGCCTAACGCCAGCGTCTAACGCCAGCGCCGGCGCCCAATGCCTGCATGCTAGGCGCGCGAGGCGTTGGCACCCACGCATCCTTTAGACGCCATTTCCCCTCCACCATTTTACACACACTTCACACTAAAAATACCTCTCCCGTAAAAACTCTGTGGGGGCCCTCGATATATCCAAAACCCCTTCAAAATACAACACTACACATTGAGTTCGCATAACCAGTTTAACCCGTCAATCGAAGGTTCTCTCGCTCCAAATGCGAAGGGTAATTAACGGCAGCTTAGTCCGCAGCTGCCGGAGATTCAGATCCCCACAATCAATAAACCCCAGCCTACCCTAGACAGAAGGAATGTATAATGCGCCTGAAAAGCGCGTGCGTATTTCCATCTTAATGGGGTGACGAAAAACACCCTACAAAGGACCCATAAAATCAATACCCCAAACGTCGAAAATTTCAACCACCAAGATCGGTTGAAGTGGCATCTCATTTCTTTTAGAAATCCGACCCGTGTGTTGACATTGTGGATAGGTTTTGCAATGATCAAATGCATCTTTGAATAGTGTAGGCCAGTAAAAACCGCATTACAAAACCTTCTCCGCTATCTTTCGTGGACCAAAATGACCTCCACATGCCTGATAATGACAGAAGGACAAAACACTCTTGAATTCATCATTAGGGACAAATCTGGGAATGATTTGATCAGGACAATACTTAAACAAATAGGGTTCATCCCAGTAAAAGTGTTTTACTTGGAATAGAAATCGATGTTTGTCCTGTGTAGACCATTCGCTGGGAATAAGTGCCATTGCAAGATAATTCACAATATCCCCGAACCAAGGTTCACCGGATACGTTCAAGAGTTATTCGTCCGGAAAAGTGTCATTAATTGGCAGGGTCACAGTTGGTGAAGAAGAAGAGATGCGCGAAAGATGGTCGGCTACTACGTTTTCACATCCTTTCTTATCTCGTATAACAAGATCAAATTCTTGTAATAGAAGAATCTAACGTATTAACCTACCTTTAGCATCCTTCTTCGATAAAAAATATTTCAAGGCGGAGTGATCAGTGTATACAACAATTGGTGAGCCAATCAAATAAGGCCTGAATTTTTCTAATACAAATACAACTGCCAAGAGTTCTTTTTCGGTAGTTGTATAGTTAATTTGAGCATTATTCAAGGTCTTACTTGCATAATAAATCGCGTGTGGCATCTTATCAATGTGTTGTCCTAAGACCGCACCAACAGCAAAATCTGATGTATCACACATAAGCTCAAACAGGTTGTTCCAATCAGGAGATGATATAACGGGGTTGTAGTGAGTGAATTCTTAAGCGATTCAAATGCAGCCTCACAGTCCGAATCGAAGTGAAATGTGGTATCCTTGGCCAAGAGAAGAGTTAATTGTCTAGCAATTTTGCTAAAATTCTTAATGAATCTCTTATAAAATCCTGCATGATCAAGGAAAGATCGTATATCTTTGACGTATTTGGGATGAGGAAGGTTATGAGTGACATCTATTTTAGCTCTGTCAGCCTCAATGCCTTTCTGTGAAATGACATGTCCAAGCACAATTCCTTCTTGGACCATGAAATGGCATTTTTCCCAATTCAAAGTTAAGTTCTTATCTTTACAACGAGTAAGAACTTCGTCAAGATGAGATAGGCAGTCAACAAAAAATCTCTGAATATCGAGAAATCGTCCATGAAAATCTCCAGAAAATTCTCGACCATGTCCGAGAATATCCCCATCATACACCGCTGAAATATAGCGGGAGTATTGCATAACCCAAAGGGCATGCGTTTATAAGAAAAAGTACCAAAAGGATAATTAAATGTGGTTTTATCTTGATCATTTTCGGCAATAGGGACCTAATTATAGCCAGAGTATCCGTCCATGAAACAATAATATTCATGTCCAGCTAAGCGTTCCAACATCTGGTCAATAAAAGATAGAGGGAAGTGATCTTTGCTCGTTGCGGCATTGAATTTTCTATAATCAATACATACACGCCACCCAGTTTGAGTGCGTGTCTGGATCAACTCATTAGCCTCATTTGTTACGACCGTGATGCTAGATTTCTTAGGGACTATATGAATAGGACTTACCCATTGGCTATCAGAGATTGGGTAAATGATACCACTGTCAAGGCATTAGACGATTTCTTTCTTTACCGCCTCCTTCATGACGGGATTTAACCGTCTTTGTGGTTCTCGGGTTGGCTTAGCTTCATCTATCAGATGTATATGATGTTCCACAATCAAGGGACTAATCCTTTTGATATCAGCCATTGTCCAACCGAATGCTTGCCTATTAGATCTCAAAACCGTCAAAAGGGCGTTCTCTTGCTCTGAGGCTAGAGAAGCGGATATGATCACAGGTAAAGACTCATTCTCACCTAAATATGCATATTTAAGATGAGAAGGCAGTAATTTGAGATCTAATGTCAGCGGAGAGACAATAGAAGGTGGGGTAAGTGAATGACATTCAGATTCTCGAAGAAGCTCATAGCCTGCAAAGGATACAGACTCGGAAAGTGATGAATCAAAAGGTTCAGACTCAGGAGTGGACTCATCAAAGGTGTCTTCATTATTATACTATGCAAGATCAAACAATGATGTGCTAATGTCATCGAGATTATTGAAGCAAAGTTTATCAACCTTGCGGCTTTCGAGAGCTATCTCGTGGACAGAACATACATCAAGAATATGAGCAGAGGGTTCAGACGGTTGACTTCCAATCTTGTAAATGTTAAGCTCAATTGTCATTTTTCCAAAGGATAGGGTTATGGACCCGTTTCGACAATTAATAACAGCATTGGAAGTGGCTAGGAAGGGTTGACCAAGAATCACCGGAATTTGGTTCCGTGGGTTTGCAACAGGCTGTGTATCAAGAATAATGAAGTCCACAGGGAATATAAATTTCCCGAATTTTATTAACACGTCCTCAAGTTCACCCCTAGGTTTGGTGATTGATCGGTCTGCCATTTGGAGAGTATAATGAGCTGGTTTCAACTCTCCAATCCCTAACTGCTCGTAGACAAAGTATGGAAACAGGTTAACACTAGCGCCAAGGTCAAGTAAAGCACGGTTAATGTTTTTACCCCCAATAGAAATCGAGATTGTAAGACAGCCAGGGTCCTTACCTTTCTTTGGTAATTGTAGGGTAAAAGCTGTGCTAACATTATTTGTCATGAAGACCTTTTTAGGCACTTGAGTCTTCCTCTTCCTAGTGCACAGGTCCTTAAGAATTTTCGCATAAGCCGGGACTTGTTGTATAGTATCTAGGAGAGGGATATTAATGTTAACCTGTTTAAATAGTTCCATAATCTTCTCCATATGTGGACTTGGTTTGTTTCCCCTTAACCGATTCGGATAAGGAGCTTTAGCAATAAGAGCTGGATCCGACTTTGGAGAAGGAAGTGTGGGTGGAACAGATCCCAGAATTGAGATGGGGATCGAGTGTGATGGACTAGAAGAAGTGTGCTGAGGGTTCGAGCCTTGAGGAAAACGGAGAATAGGCTCGCAAGAAGGTGGTGTAAGGTCAAAAGTGGAAGTGGATGTGGAAGTGGAAGCCGAGGGATCATTGATAGATTCTTCATTATTATCAATCTATTCACCGACTTGATTATTCAGCACTATTCCGGATCTCAACGTTATGATGGCACTCACATTGTAGTGTTGTGAATGCCCAGGATTCGTTAGGGGTTGAGATGGAAGTTTCCCTTTCTCTCGAGCACTCATTTCGGCATTTATTCGTGCAATTTGTGCTTCTATCGATTTAATACTCTCACCGTGAGAGGCGGAGTCCTTCTTTATATTATCGACAGAAGACTTTATATCAGCCGAAACTTGCATGAAATTGTTTAGAAGCAAATTCATGGTTTGTTCGAGTGAAGAAGAGTTATTGGCACCGGTCAATTGCAAAGAATTATTATATGGTGCAGAAGTGTTGACCGGATTTTGAAAATTTTGTGGTTGAAAGGGATGCTGACTCGGTTGTAGTGGTTGCTGTTGTTGGGGGGGACCCTTTGGAAATTATTTTGGTTTGGAACCGTGTTTTGAGTTTGGTGTTGATTCCAAGAAAAATTAGGGTGATTCCTCCAGCCCTGATTATAAGTGGAAGAATAAGGATCATTTCTAGTTCTTTACTGGAAAGCAGCATTAGTGTGCTCTTGACCTTAAAACGGAGAATTCAAAGGACATTCTTTCGTCAAATGTGATAGATCAGAACAGCATCCACAAGCAGTTTTAGGGAGTGTCATCTGGTTTAGGGAGGCTAATAAAAATTTGTGTTTCATAGCTTCAAGTTTCTTTTGTATAGCTGCCATTTCATCTTTGACTCTTATGGAAACATCCAGTTGATGGATACCACCCCTAGACGATGATTGACTAACACTCTCCCATTGCAAAGTTTTTTCAGCGAAATCTTCTAAAAATTTCCAAGCTTCACCATCATCTTTAGACATGAAATTGCCTTGACACATGGATTCAAGCAACTGCTTCGTTGCTGGATTAATACCCTCATATATGATTCGACAGAGATCCCATCTATGGGCTCCTTGATGAGGACATTGGACTAACAGATCCTTGAATAGTTCAAAACATTTCCAAAATTGTTCATTAGGAAGCTGTGTAAATTGATTGATTTCGCTCCGGACATTGGCGGTCTTATGATTGGGATAAAATTTCTTAAGGAATGCTGTGACGAATTCATCCCAGTTTGAAATAGAGTGTGCGGTTGTGTTATAAAGCCACTTCTCGGCTAAATCGCACAGTGAACGGGAGAAGACGTAGATGCATAGCATCCACAGAAAGCTGTGAAGTACCCATTATAGCACATACGTTTTCAAATTTGGTAATAAAAACGTATGTGTCTTCAGACTCGAGCCCGTGAAATTTAGGTAAAATATTGATGTATTGTGGTTTGATTTCAAAGTTATCACCGTTGGCTGGTGGAATGGAAAGACAGGTGGGAAGAGGACCTCGAATAGGGTAGCATCTCTCCTGGAGAGAGATGCGAGGTGGGTTCTGCGCACCTGTGGACGGTGGCAGAGTGGTGTTAAAGTTTGATGGAAAGCCGTCCATCGCGGAGGATGTGGTGGGTGATGAAAAAAGATGTAGAATTATCGACTTTGAAGTCGATAGGGGAAACGCAGACAAGACAGGCACTAGAATCCCATGTCCAGCCGAAAATGCACTAAATAGTTTAGCACAAGTAGCAGCGTTAATTAATTAGAGAAAAGTGATTTGGTTTGTTTTGAAAAAGACGGATTTTGAAAAATCACACAAAAATGCACAAGCAACCCTAGATCTAATGGTCACCTAGGTCAAGTTACTAGACCGCTCCTAGACTTCCAAAAAACAAATCGCAAGATAAATCCTCTACTGCCTCTTTATCCCTTCTGTGGCCAGGTAAGTGGGAGGTTCTCCGCTACGTAAGTAACGAGCCTAATTAAGTAACCACTTGCCTTAGACACACTTGTATTAGACACCACAAAAGAAACACGGATAAGCAATAGATTACCCACGACCTTCTTCTGTCCTAATTGAGAATGACGGTCCTTAGAGTCTTGTCTAGATATTTTTTAGTTAATGAGGGCGATGCGGATACTAGTTTTTTTGATTTGGGGGGCTTAGGATGGGTAATGAAATCCCCACCTAATCTGAATTTGGTCATTGCCCCTTAATTTCCGTATTAAAAATATGCAAAACAACCAATATCAAAACACGCAACATATTTTTATTTTAGCGGCGCTGTTTTTGCAAAGAATCCTGCAGAAAATAGTTATTGGACAAGAGCAGGGGAGAGATAAGAAAGTAAGAGATATACCACAGAGAACTGAAGCTCCAATTCATCAAGCAAGCCGCGGATCCGCCGCCAATACCTGCAAAGTGCCGCGGTTCCGCGGTTGAATGAAGTGTTCGTTGAACGAGATCTTTTACAGATGCTCCTATTGCACTTCTGGCCCTCCTGAAATGATCTGAATATTTTTCCCCTTACTGCAGTGATTCCAAATTTTCTTGAAAAATTCACAACTAATCGTTAAGCGCTTGTTGCGATTTTGATATAAAATTCTGATGGAATAATAAAATTTCAACTCAAATAACTAGAACGAACAAAATAGCACGCATCCTCGGCAACGGAGCCATTTGATTGATCGAGTTAATTATGTTTGGTGAAATGTTTAATCACAATCAAAGAATTTATAGCCGCAATCAATAACGGTGTCGAAGTAGTTTCTTTAATGAGAACGGATCGTCCACCGAGATGCGATGATTTATTCGATCTTATTTTAGATGAATTGAAAGAAAATAAAATTCAAGAAAGAGTTTCAAGATGTATTAGATGAAGTATTTTCAAGAAACATTAAGAAAAGAGTTCAAGAATTAATAATCACGAAAATCTCCAAAATTAATTTGAATTATCAAGAAAGTGTATAATAACTTGCTAGGAATCGATAAGAATTTGTAGCAATGATGAATACTAAAAATTACTAATCTTATCTATTGATGAATTATAGCTTAGATCGATGATGATGAATGAAGATTAGGGATCTATTGAAGAAACTAGGGTTTCTCTTTCACTATCGCTTGTCTTTTTATTGATCATCATTCAATTCTAGATTTTAGCAAAGAGAATCATTAATCATTTAATCCCTAATTTGCAACGAAATTATTAAGAATGATGATCTCGCTCCAATTTAGGTCATTGACAATTCTTTTTCCTAAAGTTCATAATTCTCATAAGACTTAAGTTTTAGTTTAGGATTTCATCATCATTTGATCTACCGAATTCCTTGATTCCTTAGCAAGCGGAGATTTACTCACACATTATGAAAGTAAAAGAATCAAGAATTAGAAATTTCATAACGCAAGAATTTAAAGAAAGAGAGAATTAATAATTGATCACTTTTATTAAATTTTCTTCAAATTTATATCTCTCAATTCGAGATTACAAGACTAGCTCTCGATCGCTCCATTGAAAAGAGAATTTGTCGTCGATTTTTTCGTGGCTCGATCACCGTGAGACGTGGATCGGTCGCGGATCTCTTGCTCTTGATGATGATCGGCTTTGCGATAAAGGATCTTCAATGTCTTCACTTGATTTGTTTCTCACGATTCTTGATTTGGATTTGGATTTGGATCACAAGTTGTATCACTCAACTTGTGTAATGAATTAGCTCAATATTCAACAACTAATCAACAACAACCTAGGTCCCTTTATATAGCCTTCATCAATCTTCCACAAGAATCTAGGTTAATCTTCCCCCAAAAAGCTAGGTAGTTATAGGAAAGCTTCTAGAATAAGATAGTTATCAAGCTTGCATAAGAAGCTTGGTTGTTGTAGGGAAGCTTCTGGAGTAAGCTAAGAAGTTCGAAGCGTCTCAAGCAATCCAGGAAGTTGTAAAGAAGCCTCTAGAAAAATATCGAACCTGGCGCCCCCAACTCGGCCTCGGATCCACGGCGGATCGGGTTGAACCGGCCGCGGTTCCGCGGCCATTTGATGAGATCACAGGTTGTATTTTCTGGGGTGTTCTGATGTAGGTCTTTAGTTCTTCTTCTAATGTTTGGAATCTTATAATGTTTGCTTGGTTGCTGCTGGTATTTGAATCTTTGGTTTTCTGTATTATATCGGCAGATTTCTGATTCCTGTAATTTGACCTGCATAATTTTCTGCACAAAATTTCGATGAAAAGTGTTGAGATATACAATATCATGCGTGAAATATTAACACACAATTTCCTTCATAGGACATTGATTATATATATAACATGTGGTATTTGATATTTTTCCATATGAACTGGTAATATGTGCTATATTTATAACAACTATTTTCAAATGATTAGATTGAGTAAGGAAATTGTCGTGTTGAGAATGCAATGTTTTCGACTGAACAGTACCCACTCCATATTCGGCGGAACAAGGCTCAGACTGAGCGTGCTACGTGGTTTTTTGGGTCGGAGGATGTATGACGTACCCTTTTACACATTTAAATTCCAATCGTCGTTATATAGATATACATATAATTATTTGTTTAATATATTTCAATTTCAGACCAGGAAGAATTACAGATTCATTGGCGAGAATGGCGTGTACAAGCCATTCGATAAAGATCGCGCCCTCGCTCACTACCTAGGCCAGTGTCAAGTGATCAGGTGATATCGCCGATGGGAAGTGAAGAGTGAACTTTATCTTCCCTAGGCCACGGCGACCAAGGATCAACGGATGCACTTGATGGAGGTCATAGCGCTGGAGATCCTGAGAGAAGATCGGCCGCTTCTTGTCGTTTATTTTGAACGCAATGATGTGAAGGTATCAATTGAACTTTTATGATTTTAACAATATAACATGAAACCATATTCTAAATTATATTATAATCTTTATTTTTGCAAGACAATATCGTTTCGAAACAAGCAGAATCGGAACAACGGCGTACGAGAACGCGCCATCCTGATCCAAGGAAAGCGTTCACAGGCCAATACTCGGTGGCACTTGGTGAGTATTTCGACGCTTAATTCCATATGTTTTCTATATCTTTAATTAATTGTTAAACTAAATCCTAATTTTATCGCAGAGAAAAAAAAACCCACTAACTATAATGAAGCCAAAGGGTGGGCTGCATTACACAAAGGCATGGGCACGTACATGGTAAGTTTCATATAATTAAGTTGATTACGTATGTTAAGTTAGCACATGTGTATACACACAAACACACATTTATACATACAGACAGACAGACAGACGCCTTGGGACTTGGCCCCGGCGACTCGATCACCGCCATTGTCCTTATCCTGGATTCGATATCCGGCGGGCATCACGGTGGGTATGACCGCGGGGTTGGTCCCGGGAACCATCGATTTTTTGATAGACGTTCGACCGCGTATGAGTACGCCGTGACCCAGATGCGGAAGGATGCGGCAATTGTGTCGCAGGAGGAGATCCATCGGCTCCGCAAGCAGGTGGAGCGGCAGCATTGTACGCAGCAGGAGACACGGCAGGCACTTCAGGAGACGCGGTACGAGCTGCAGGAGCTTAGGACGAAGATCCGAAACATAAGGCGGTCACACGCCAATTCCATCCAGCAGGCCATACGGAATGAATTGAGCGTATTTTTTAGACCACGGGACGATGGAGGTGGATCGTTGTCACAACGGCGTTATTTCTATTTTTGATTTGTTGACACGTATAATAGGACATTAGTGGAGTATTGATCATATTGGATGATTTTTTCACACATACATTTTTTGATTTGTTGTTGATTATTGGAGTATTGATCATATTGATTGTATGTATATTTTTTGTTATATTTGCATGCAATTCGGAGCTTATTACTTTGATTATCGTATATTGCGTGAGATTTGAATATATTGCGCGAATGATAATTATATATTGCTGCTTTTGAATGGAAATTATATATTACTGGTTGTGATTGAAATTAACGCGTGTGAGGCGTGGAAAATTTAATTATTTAAAATATAAAAAATTTGTCACGGTTGTAACCGTGATTAAAGACGGTCAGTCACGGTTACAATCGTGAACAAAAGGCTACTCTAGATACTGATATTTGGAGCAGATCTATGTTATGGATCACTGTTAGAAGTTTTGTTCACGGTTGTAACCGTGACCCATAGCTGGTTTTGTTTACGGTTAGAACCGTGAACAAAAACCTGGGGTCCATCGGCTAAATGATTTTTTAACTTTTCACGCTGAGAAACGTTTACGGTTAAAATCGTGAACGTTTTTTATTTTGTTCACAGTCAGAACCATGACCCAATATTTGCTTACGTAGGTTTGGGTCACGGTTCTCTTGTTAGGAATTAGTCAAATAAAATCCCATTAAGGGAGGAATTGTTAGGAATTAGTTAAATAAAATCCCATTTTATTTGGGACTCCTTGCTTTAGAATAGGTCTTCATTAGTTGGAAGATCCCTTATTTGTAGTATTTTCTGTTTTGATGTAAATGGCTATTTAATGGTCTAAATGCTTTCCATTCAATATATGATTTTCCTCTCAAATTTCTTTGTGTTCTTTATCATTTGGTATCAGAGCCAGGTCAAGAGGCTTTGTAGAAGCAGCAGTCTTCTAAGGATTTAAGCAGAGGCAATAACTACAGAAGGTGCTTTTGTTCAACCAGCAGTGCCGAGGTTCGATGGTCACTACAGTCATTGGGGGATGCTTATGGAAAATTTTCTCCGATCAAAGGAATACTGGGATGTGGTGGAGAATGGAGTTTCTGCAGCAGCAGAAGGTGCATCTGAGGTGCAAAGGAAAAACTATGAAGAGCAGAAATTGAAGGATCTCAAAGCTAAGAACTATCTGTTTCAGGCTTTAGATCGTACTATTCTGGAAACAATCGTTAACAAAGACACATCAAAGAGTATCTGGGATTCTATGAAGCAGAAATATCAAGGAACAACACGAGTAAAGCGTGCTCACCTACAGGCATTGCGAAAGGAGTTTGAAATGGCTCACATGAAAGAAGGAGAATCTGTGGACGAGTACTTTGCTCGTATTCTTGTCATTACTAACAAGATGAAAGCAAATGGTGAAGATTTGAAAGAAGTTGCTGTTGTGGAAAAGATTCTGAGGTCAATGATTCCAAAGTTTAATTATGTTGTGTGTTCTATTGAAGAATCCAAGGATACGAGTGTGCTTTCCATTGACGAATTGCAAAGCAGTTTACTTATGCATGAGCAACGCATGAGTAATACTGTACAGGAAGAACATGCACTGAAGGTGACACATGGGAGCCAATATTCTGGACGAGGACGAGGACGTGGGAACTCTGGAGGTAGAGGCCGTGGAAGAGGCAGACAGAGTTTTGACAAGGCAACGGTGGAATGTTATGCTTGTCACAGGCTTGGGCATTATCAATGGGAATGTAAGAGTAGAGTTGCAAATTTTGCAGAAAGTGAAGTAAAGAGTGAAGAACACATGCTGTTGATGGCTTATGTTGAAGAAAAGGAGCAAAAAACAACAGACATGTGGTTTTTGGACTCTGGGTGCAGTAATCACATGTGTGGAAAAAGAGAATATTTTTCCGAGTTTGATGAACAATTCTCTGATTCAGTGAAGTTAGGAAATAATTCAAACATGGTGGTTCATGGGAAAGGCAACATTCGACTTCAAATCAATGGAGTTGTCAGCATTATCTCAGGAGTTTTTTATGTTCCAGAACTAAAGAACAACTTGTTAAGCTTGGGACAGTTGCAAGAGAAGGGTCTAAGCATTTTGTTTCAACAAGGGCAGTGCAAAATATATCATCCTGACAAAGGTTTGATTATGAAATTAAATATGTCTGCAAATCGAATGTTTATCTTGCATGCCATCACTTTGCCTGCAGCACCCACTTGCTTTAACACGGTTACAGAAGATGTGGCGCAACTCTGGCATTGCAGGTTTGGGCACTTAAGCTTCAAAGGCTTACAAATACTGCAACAAAAACAAATGGTGGAAGGTTTACCATTGCTTAAGCCACCCTCAAAGCTGTGCAAAAATTGTCTTGTTGGGAAACAACATCGAGACTCGTTTCCAATGAAGAGTTCCTGGAGAGCATCACAAATTTTGCAGCTTGTTCATGCTGACATTTGCGGACCAATTAAGCCAGCCTCAAACAGCAAGAAAAGGTATCTAATTACTTTCATTGATGATTACAGCCGCAAGACATGGGTTTATTTTTTGGCAGAAAAATCAGAGGCCTTTGCTGTCTTTAAGAGTTTCAAGATACATGTTGAGAAAGCAACAGGTACATCTCTTAAAGGGTTGCGTACGGATCGTGGTGGAGAATTTACATCTCGAGAATTCAACGAGTTTTGCAATGCACATGGATTGCAAAGACAATTGACAGCTGCATATACACCGCAACAAAACGGCGTTGCAGAGCGGAAGAATCGAACCATCATGAATCTTTTCCGTAGTATGCTATCTGAAAAGAAAGTACCCAAAACTTTCTGGCCAGAAGCAGTAAATTGGGCTGTGCATGTTTTAAATCGCAGTCCAACACTAGCTGTGAAGGACAAAACACCTGAAGAAGCCTGGAGCGGAATCAAGCCAACAGTCCAACATTTCAGAATCTTTGGTTGTGTCTCATATGCTCATGTACCTGATAAATTGAGATCCAAGCTAGATGAGAAAAGCTTGAGGTGTGTTCTACTCGGAATCAGCGAAGAGTCAAAGGCATATAGGCTTTATGATCCTATCTCACAAAGGATTGTAATAAGCAGAGATGTGGTTTTTGCCGAGGATGAAGAATGGGAATGGGACAAGAAGCATGAGTCAGCTGTTATGTGCGAGCTAGAATGGGAAAATAATGAAAGGGCTGTCAATGAAGAATATGCAGTAGAAGAAGATGATGTTGCCGCTGCACAACCGGAGGAGTCGATTGAGGAGTCGATTGTCACTAATCAAGAAGCTTCACCAGGTCATGTCGAAGGGAGGAGTAGGAAGCAACCAGCTTGGTTAAAAGATTATGTAACCGGTGATGGTTTGTCCGATGAAGAGGCTGCGCTTTACACAGCATTCTTTGCGCTGTACACCACTGGTGCAGATCCACTTAATTATGAAGAAGCTGTGAAGAGTGAAAGATGGCGTAATGCCATGGATGCAGAGATTGAAGCAATTGAGAAAAATGGCACATGGGAATTAATTGATCGACCCAAAGGAGCTAAAACAGTTGGAGTAAAGTGGGTTTATAAGACTAAACTTAATGAGAAGGGGGAAGTTGACAAGTATAAAGCAAGGCTAGTAGTAAAGGGGTATGCTCAGCGGTATGGTGTTGATTACACAGAAGTATTTGCTCCGGTAGCTCGCATGGAGACTGTACGTTTGGTGATTGCTTTGGCGGCACAAAAGGGGTGGGCTATACATCAATTAGATGTAAAGTCTGCTTTCTTACATAGAGAATTAATTGAAGATGTTTTTGTTGAGCAGCCCTGTGGTTACATTCAAAAAGGGAAAGAAGAGAAAGTGTACAGGTTAAAGAAAGCTCTTTATGGGCTCAAACAGGCTCCTCGTGCTTGGTACAGTCGTATCGAAGCATATTTTCTGAAGGAAGGCTTTAAAAAATGTGATTATGAGCATACGCTTTTTATTAAGCGGAACAAAGAGGGCAGCATGCTCATTGTAAGTTTATATGTTGATGATCTTCTCTTTACAGGGAACGATGAGCTGATGTTTACTGAGTTTAAGAACTCGATGAAGCTTGAGTTTGATATGACGGATCTCGGAAAAATGAAGTATTTTTTGGGTCTTGAAGTCTTGCAGAAATCTAGTGGAATCTTTATTTGTCAAAAGAAGTATGCAGAGGAGACGTTGAAACGTTTTGGGATGAACGAAAGCAATTCAGTTCGAAGTCCAATTGTTCCTGGTTTCAAGCTTTGCAAGGATGAAGAAGGGACCAAGGTGGATAAAACTTACTACATGCAAATTGTGGGCTGTCTCATGTATCTTACTTCAACTCGTCCCGATATGATGTTTGCTGTTAGTGTTTTAAGCAGGTATATGGAGAGACCTACTCAGCTCCATTTACAACTAGCAAAGAGGGTGTTAAGGTATTTACGAGGAACAACTGAGTTTGGAATTTTCTACAAGAAGGGAGGAAGTGATAAACTCAAGGCATATACTGATAGTGATTATGCGGGTGATCTTGATGATAGAAAAAGTACAACTGGAAATGTCTTCCTTTTTGCAGCTGGAGCTGTATCATGGTGTTCCAAGAAACAACCAATTGTAAGTTTGTCAACCACGGAAGCAGAATTCATAGCAGCAGCATCATGTTCCTGTCAAGCTATTTGGTTAAAGAGGTTGCTAATGACACTTGATCAAGAAAAGCAAGAGTCAATAGCTATTCAATGTGACAGTAGTTCTGCAATCAAGCTTTCAAGAAATCCAGTTATGCACGGACGAAGCAAGCATATTGATGTTCGTTTTCATTTTCTTCGAGAGCTCGCACGGGAAGGAGTAATAGAACTGATTCATTGCAATACTTCGGAACAGATTGCTGATGTGATGACAAAACCACTCAAGAATGATGTCTTTGTGAAGCTGCGTGCAATACTTGGAGTTTGTGCAAGAAACAACATAAACTAATTTCTTTCAGTATTCAAGAATTTAGTTTAAGGGAGGAATTGTTAGGAATTAGTCAAATAAAATCCCATTAAGGGAGGAATTGTTAGGAATTAGTTAAATAAAATCCCATTTTATTTGGGATTCCTTGCTTTAGAATAGGTCTTCATTAGTTGGAAGATCCCTTATTTATAGTATTTTCTGTTTTGATGTAAATGGCTATTTAATGGCCTAAATGCTTTCCATTCAATATATGATTTTCCTCTCAAATTTCTTTGTGTTCTTTATCATCTCTCACGGTTTAAACCGTGAACAAAAGTCTTTTCTTTTATTCACGGTTTAATCCGTGAACAAATCCCTCCCGTGAGAGCTATACCTCTTTTTAGGGTTATGGTGTGGTGTCATGCAACGTAGGCAAACTGAATTCTCTGATGGAGTGAAACCCTATGCATGCAGCAGCTGCCAATTTTAACATTAAACTTTACAAGGAATGGAAAAGATTGAAAGTTTGGTGCATTTGTTGAATATTTCTCAAACTAGTATTGTTTGCTCTTCAAGGTAAAGGGATTTGGAGATCATGTTCATAAATTCTTTTGTTTTCTTTTGGAACTCTGGAAATCTATGTTTGAGAACTGCACTGGGTTGGCTCATAAATGAAAGAATTTATTGCAACTTCAGCCCCCTTTAATGTGCACGGAAAGTCTATAACATTATTTGATGTTGAGCAAAAAAGAGTTACTACCAGTAGATGTTAACTGTAGTTAAAATATAAGATAGATGCCGATGAAAACAGTTTTTCATTAATGAAATTTGCATGAGACAGACTCATCTTCAGTCATGCTCTTTTATTAAAAAAAAAGTGCCCAATAAATAAAGTAGATTTATGTAGGGTATTATAATTTGTATTTTTTAACATAATTTGCTCTAAATCGATGCCCGGTTTAATTTTAAATCTCATCCATTATTTTTAGCGACACTTCTAACCATCTGCTCGGACACTAATTCGAAATGACAATTTATTATATTTTGCTTTATGTGGAATTTACTATCGTCATTAGCAAAAGAAACATGTGGTAAATGAACTATTTCAAATTTTCATTTAGCGGCACATTCAAGTTCAATCATCAAAACAGTAGTCTCCCATTCAGAACGGCTCTGAAGCATGACGTCTTTTTTTTCCCTTCAACAACCAGTAATTATATATGATAGGTACTCTGAGTATATCTAATTAACAAAACAAAAAGGTAACTAATGTTGTCTTGTATTTGTTTTATAGTGCATGAGGTAAGTGAACATCATGAAATATAAAGATCCATTTTTCCTTTCCATTATAGTTTTGTTATTCAATGTAGCCAGCATGAGGATCTGAGGGATCTAACTTTATTGTTACTACAATATAATTGGTTGAAAATGTGGAGCAAGCAAGAGACAAAATTATAAGCCATAAATGATCCAAAGTTGTAAAGTAGAGAGAAAAGATGCTGAAAAGAGCAATTAAGTGAGAAAGCAAAGCAGAGGGGGGGGGGAGAGAGAGAGAGAGAGAGAGAGAGTGGGTGGAGAGCAGAAAAGGGTAGGGATGTCTGATGGTGGACAAAGTGAAGAAGTATGTTGCTCCACTTTGTACATGAGCTTTGAGGGAGACAAGTGATCTTATCCTTGGATAATTAACTGAGAATCAACAAGGATATATGTGACTAATTAATATAAAAAGCTATGAGAATCAACAAGGATGTAGAGTAACTCAGAGTACCATATGCTCGTTATTTATTTTTTAAAAAAAAGTAAGTTGATAAAAGTCAAAAATAGATGACAGATACATGCGTGCATTTAGTTTACATCAATTTACTACATTTCATAATTGACCGCCAGGCTGCACTCCTTAGGGCCAATTTGAATCATATATATTGTTAGTTGGCCCCCAGCACTGGATCCACAAGTACTTCAGGTTTGGGTCAGTTTAGGCTTATTTGTAACCTTGCATGTGTGTGAGGGTATTTTAGATCGGCTAAATATAAACCTGCTGCCATGAACTATAGGCACCATTCCCAAAATGATACCATGAACTTTCAAAATGATGGATTGATACCATGAACTTTCAAAAGTATATAAAAAAAAAACTGACGGCGTTGACGAAAATTTACAAAATTACCAATATACCCCTCATATAATAAAAAAGTATATATTTGCAACAACAAAAAATACCCTCTCATATAATAAAAAAATACTATATTTGCAAAAAAATGAGGGGGATTTTGGTAATTTTGTAATTTTCTGTTAGCGTCGTCAGGGTTTTTTTGATACTTTTAAAAGCCCATGATATCAATCAGTCATTTTGAAAGTTCATGGGATCATTTGGGAAAGTGTATATAGTTCATGGTAGCGGATTGAAATTTAGCCTTTTAGATAAAAGGGTAAATTGTCAAAAAGCCCCCAACCCGCTTCAAACTTATGTGAAATCCTCTGAGTTTTTTGCTCTTGTTAAAAAAAAACTCATGGCCCAATCAAAATCCCATGTATACCAGTTGTCTTGCCTGTAATATCCAAGCAGCTGAGAGAATATAAAACTAAATGAAATACAGCCCGCCAGGGGTTTTTTCATAAAGATTTCGAACGGTGGGCCTTTCCCAACAATTTCAAAAATTACAGGGGTTTCTAGACACCTCCCGGGTGGGCCGAGAGCTTTTTGACGATTTACCCTAGATAAAATCAGCTGGAATAGATTTGAGAATTGAAATTTTTTTATTAAAAAAATAAGATTTTATAAATGTTGGGACTAAATATAGAAGAGAAGAAATAATTATAAAGGCTCAAGTGTCAAGAAGAAGAACATTTAAAATAAATAGCAAGCAAGCTTAGAGTTAAAAAAATTAGTTTTGAGTTAATTTTTTAGTTCGGATGAATGGACGCTTTTGAGGCATTTTTCCCTACAAAATTACTCAGTAAAAATCTCATCCATATGTTCAATTTCATCATGTATCCAGAGTAAAAATGGATCTAGGTTTTTTACCTGGCAAAAAGACTATCAAAACAAAATCTTGCTAAGAAATAATCAATAGCTCTGTTGGTATATATAACACTTCCGCTCTTGTGGAGAGCACGGGATTCAAACCCGAAAGTAGCCACAAATTAACGTCCTGGAAGCAAATTCGTGAGTCGCCTAAGTGCATGCGTGTGTTGTATAGGTGTAGTGTATGCTTGGGTCAGGCTCGCTAGCCAGCTCCAAAAACAATGGTGTAAATAAATCAGAAAATCAATCCTTATAAAAGGAAAGGCTGAAAGAATTAATTGGATGTATTGCTATTTAAGCTAGACTAGATTGAAATTGAGACAAAGCACCGATTAATCATTTAAGCACGTGCCAAGGATCATTAGTAATCATCATCTTAAACAAATACAAATATGGATGGATAGCCATGAAATCCAATTTTTCAACGTTTTAAAACAGCATAAGCAAGATCCTCACGATGTTTTACAAATAATGGCTAAATGAAGTCATCTCAATACCCATTGTTTCACTAAAATATGAGAAAAATACATATGTTTCAAAATATGGCATTTTAATAACCTGAAGTTTTACCTTTTGACATTTTGCTACCTATATATTCTCCATAAATGTGTAAAATCCTTTCTTATTTTCAATAGCAAGGAAAAATCTAAAAAAGTCATGTGAGAGAAACATGAAGATCTAGAAGAAAATTTATATATTTCTGGAGAACAAGTAGGTAGTAAAGTGCCAAAAATCAAAGTTCCAGGTATTAAAGTGCCGCATTTTGAAGCATAGGTATTTTTATCTGCTATCTGGATGAAACGAAAGGTATTTGATATGTCATTTAGCCAACTTTATTAATTACTCAAATCAAGAATAACATGAGAATAATGGAGACCGAGAAGGAAACCTCGATCCTCGTCCTCTACAGTATAGAGACATAGTATTGGTATGATTTATTACTTTTTACCTGGTATGTGCAAAATCAACAGTTTTCATCAATAGAACATTTTTTGTCACCAGTTCAATGGGTTAAGAGTATTAACATCGTTTATTTTTCTTCATTTTTGGAGTCAATGGAGGAATGCGGATTTGAGATAGGTTTGGGAGTAACGCATAGGCTAGGTCGTCTTTTGATGCCTTTGTTGACTATTGGACTCAATGGAGGAAGGTGTTGGATATACGATGATGTCATGGGGTTTGGGATATTGTTGACTCGACAATTTGTTGGGTGTATTTGGGTAGAATGGAATATCAGAATTTTTGAGAAGTTTTTTTTCTAAATTCTTCTTTAAGAATGTTTGAAATTCTTTTATGCTTGTGATTAATGAAATTGAATCAAACATTGCATCATGGTCAGGTACAGCATTTGCGAGGGCAGAGAAGAAAGCGAAAGTTAACTCAGTAGAGGATGGAATGAATGACGGGCATCAAGGTCAGTGTTCACCAAATATAGCTAAGGAAAGGGATTGCGAGGATGGGATATCTGGTTAAGGCCGTTGAGCCCGTTCTCAGCATTGGAAACGCGAATTTTATTTTAAGTATTAGCGAGAGGAGTGCTTGGTGATGGAGTTGTCTTTTATTGTTTTTGGCTGTCTTTTCATTTGTGCTTGTTTTGTCTTTTTTATTTCTCTTTAAATTTTCGGATAATGAAACGCGGGATATTGAAACGCGAGGGCGGTGGCTTTCGTTTGGTTCATATAAAATTTAATATTTCCATATTTTAAAGGATGAAGATGCAAACGATTCCGATCCTTAACAAGAACTGATGTACGATTGATTTTATTTTATTTTATGATTTTTTTGAAGCCGTAGACTGGAATCCCTCACAGGGCTTTTTCTTCTGGAATTGCTGTTTTATAGCACATTGCCATCCAATTAACTGGTTATTTCAATGTGAATTATTCTTCCACAACATCTGCTTATCAAAGCTAAAAACTGGGCTGGATCAAATATTGTTGATGTATAATTACCTACAGCGCAATAAAAATATTTCAGGCCTCGCTGAACCTGGGTTTGAACGCTCCAGCTATGGCCCAAATAAAAACATTACATTGGTATCAATTGTAACAATGGCTGCGACTTCGGCAACGACGACTGATGGAGGTCCTTTTCGGGTCTCCTTCAGATGTTGTCTTCCATCGATCTCCCGGTGGATCTTGGAGGTGATCTCCTGTTGCGTGTGGGTCTCAATGAGTTTGGAGGAGATTGGTGACTTGGGGAGTTTAGCGCCGAGTACCCGCAAAGAAGTCCCGGGATGGTTTGGTACCACTGAGGACCCTCCGACGATCAAGTTAGCACGAGATCCGAGCAAAGTAATAGCTAAGTGGAATAAAAAATGGCCTCCTTGACCTCTCTGTGATGGGGGTTTATATAGCGGCGGCGGCACACAGCAGCGGGCGCAAGAATCTCGCCGGCGGTTACGCTCTCGACGTCACGTCCGCGTAAAGAGCGGATCGCCCATTAATGGGGATCGTGATGGCGTGGAACGTGGGACGTTGCTGGCGGAGAATCTGCGCGTGGCGAGATTTGCGGAGCGGCGGTTACGCCTGTGAGTGGTGGAGTTGGTCGGGCAGAGGGACCGAGGAAGACAGCCTCGGCTGGGAAGCTCAGAGACGAGCAAGAGGGCCGAGGAGTCTTGGTCCTGTGGCAGCTCGGGGCGAGCTGAGGGGAGTTTAGCGCCGAGTACCCGCAAAGAAGTCCCGGGGTGGTTTGGTACCACCGAGGACCCTCCGACGATCAAGTTAGCACGAGATCCGAGCAAAGTAATAGCTAAGTGGAATAAAAAATGGCCTCCTTGACCTCTCTGTGATGGGGGTTTATATAGCGGCGGCGGCACACAGCAGCGGGCGCAAGAATCTCGCCGGCGGTTACGCTCTCGACATCACGTCCGCGTAAAGAGCGGATCGCCCATTAATGGGGATCGTGATGGCGTGGAACGTGGGACGTTGCTGGCGGAGAATCTGCGCGTGGCGAGATTTGCGGAGCGGCGGTTATGCCTGTGAGTGGTGGAGTTGGTCGGGCAGAGGGACCGAGGAAGACAGCCTCGGCTGGGAAGCTCAGAGACGAGCAAGAGGGCCAAGGAGTCTTGGTCCTGTGGCAACTCGGGGCGAGCTGAGGGGCCGAGAAGGCCAATTTGCAGAGGGCCCCGAAGAGGGCCAGCTTGTGCTTGCAGGTCGGGTACAAGGGTGGCCTGGTCGGCCTCTGTGGGCCATTTCTTCTGGGTCTCGGGACATGTCATCTGCCACGTGTCCTGATCTTGAAGATCGCTAATATTGAGCATCATCATTAGCCCCCCACTCTTATCCCGACCAGCTAGCGGGTCGGGTCAGGAGTGGACTGCCGGGCCGCCCAGGGTAAGCTCCCTCCTGAGGTTTCATCGGGACGCGTCCCCGGGCTGTCGGCTGTCTTTTCTGCAAGCGAGTTAGGGCGAGATTTCTGCATTTAAGGAAGGTGTGCCGGTTCGTGCATCCTGCCACTGAAGCGACGGTCCACGTGTCAAGCGTCGGTTGGCCGACGCGACGTGTGCAGACCTGTGGCATCTGATGGGGTGCGGTCCAGTGCGGGAATGAAAAGTGGAGCAATCGGTCATCGAGTTGACTTCGATTACCTGATGTCTTTTGTTGGGGCTTCGGGTCCGCTGCATGTGATGGGCTCAGTGGCCTCGTTATGAGGGCTGCAAACCTGCAGCGTCTGTTGGGCAGGAGGATGCCTGCTGGGGATGACCAAGCAGGAAAGCTGCTCGGTTGATCTTGGCGAGGGCCTTGATCCCTGGCGTTGCGAGTAGGCAACTACCTGCCTGGGATGACCGAGCGGGGTAGCCGCCCGGATGCCTCTTGCGAGAGCTTCGATCCCTGGCGTCATGGGTAGGGAGCTACCAGCCGGAGATGACCGAGCAGGGTAGCTGCTCGGTTTCCTCTTACGAGGGCTTTGATCTTTCAGGACGGGGACCGAGCAGGGTTACTGCCCAGTGCCTCTTGGCGAGGACTTTGATCCCTGTCGGTTGTGGTAGGAAGCTACCAGCCGGGGATAGCCGAGCAAGGACTCGACCTCCTCTAGGACGACTTTGGTCCTTGGTGCGGGAGGGGCTGTAAGAAGCCTACCAAGGACCCTTGGCCGGGCAGGGTTACTGCCCGGTACCTCTTAGTGAGGGCTTTTGTCCTGAAGGATAGCCGAGCGAGAGATCCTCGGGCTCGACTGCCTTTGGGAGGGCTTTCTGATCCCTGGCGTTGCGGTAGGGAAGCTACCCACCAGGGATAGCCGAGCGAGGGTCGGGCTCGACTGCCTTTGAGAGGACTTTCTGATCCTGGCGTTGCGGTAGGGAAGCTACCCGCCAAAGATAGCCGAGCGGGGGTTGGGCTCGACTGCCTCTGGGAGGACTTTCCGATCCCTGTCGTTGCGGTAGGGAAGCTACCCGTCAGGGATAACCGAGCAGGGTAGCTGCTGGGTTGCCTCTTGGCGAGGGCTTTCATCCCTGGCGTTGCGAGTAGGGAAGCTACCGGCCAGGGATAGCCGAGCAGAGAAGCTGCTCGGCTGCCTCTACGGAGGACTTTGATCCCTGGCGTTGCGAGTAAGGAAGCTACCGGCCAGGGATAACCGAGCAGGGTAGCTGCTCGGCTGATTCTTCATGAGGTTTCACCCGACCATCCATTTGCAGGTATGGGGAACAGGAACGGTCGCGGTGAATGTGCGTGTAGCACGCGCGTCGATTGTGCGAGGAGGCGAAGCACCAGAGTCGCGTCGTTTCGATTCCGCCAAAGGAGGCTCAATGATCGCCCAGTGGACGAGTATCAGCCTATGAGATCTGTGGCCATGGGACGTAGCTTGCCGGTGGTCAGCCATGCCGACGAGGGCAGAGTCTTCTGGAGGCGGGGGAGAGGCGATCTGGGGCCCTGGCCTGGCCGTTTAGACTTTAGTCGGTCTATCGGCCGGCGAGGGCGTTGATGATGGTCGCCGGAGGAAGTTCATCCGCGCCTCCGATGAGGGGGAGGGGGAGGCGGCGGCTGGTACCTAGATCTTCAGGGTGATCGCACGCCATGTGGACGGAGATTGGAAGGCCAACTTTTATTTTTATGGAGTTTTGTGTTCACACAGACGACGCCAACTGATGAAGCTCCTTTTCGGGTCTCCTTCAGATGTTATCTTCCATCGATCTCCCGGTGGATCTTGGAGGTGATCTCCTGTTGCGTGTGAGTCTCAATGGATTTGGAGGAGATTGGTGACTTGGGGAGTTTAGCGCCGAGTACCTGCAAAGAAGTCCCGGGATGGTTTAGTACCACCGAGGACCCTCCGACGATCAAGTTAGCACGAGATCCGAGCAGAGTAACGGCTAAGTGGAATAAAAAATGGCCCCCTTGACCCCTCTGTGATGGGGGTTTATATAGCGGCGGTAGCACGCAGCAGCAAGCGCGAGAATCTCGCCGGCAGTTACGCTCCCGACATCACGCCCGCGTAAAGCGGATCGCCCATGGGATCGTGATGGCGTGGAACGTAGGACGTTGCTGGCGAAGAATCTGCGCGTGGCGAGATTTGCGGAGCGGCGGTTACGCCTGTGAGTGGTGGAGTTGGTCGGGCGGAAGGACCGAGGAAGACGGCCTCGGCAGGGGAGCTCGGAGACGAGCAAGAGGGCCGAGGAGTTTTGGTCCTGTGACAGCTCGGGGCGAGCTGAGGAGCCGAGAAGACCAATTTGCAGGGGGCCCCGAGGAGGGCCAGCTTGTGCTTGCAGGTCGGGTACAAGGGTGGCATGGTCGGCCTCTGTGGGCCCTTTCTTCTGGGCCTTGGAACATGCCATCTGTCACGTGTCCTGATCTTGAAGATCGCCAATATTGAGCATCATCAACGACAACAACTATGATGAATGATAGCAAACAACACGTTTTCACAGTTGGACAACATACAGTGTCCATAGGAATCGAAATTTGATTGAGAACTACAAGCTGTAGGAATTGAGTTGGTACATGCTAAAAATTAACAATTTATTCATGGAAATTTCATATAAGAAGGGAAATTGCTACATAACAAAAATTCTATGAAAGCAACAAAATCAAACAAACAGTACTGAAAGGAAAGTTAAGTGCAAAATGTTATTTAATTTTCAAGCAACAGACTAAAATACTTCAAATCTCCCATTTGATATTAAATGAAGCAGAAATCTATAATACATTCTCCAAAACTACAGAAAGCAAATAGAAAAGCATACATTGTCGTTCATGTCAGTTATGAAGAGGATTAGCTCCAGTCGGCACTCTTCTCATATCTGTCGCTTCCCAGTTCTCGCCGCTTCCTGGAGCAAGAGCAAGCGGAATTGGAGCCAAGCTGAAGAATTCTGAAGGCCGAGATCCCTCGACAAGCATAACAGAGCCATGAAATATAATTTCAGGTTGCATAAGGACTAATAATACAGCCACCAAACACAAACCAAACCCTTTTCTCCTTTCCACAAAGCAAATCATTATATGCTTCACTATGGAAAATAATGCTGCTTTATGCTTTTGTAGAAACTGTTGGCAGATTGGCTGAGATAAAAATTAGAAGATAAATTCTTGAGAGAGATTATGTGACTGATACTAAGATGGTGGCGTAAGTCAAGGGAATTGTCACATGGAGATATCAGCATGATTCCTGGAACCTTCTAATATTATTTTTTCCTCTACTTCTGAGCCTTGGGACTTAGCTTCTAATCTTAGCTTAGTAAGATCTAATTACATGTTGCACATATATAATACATGTGTAGAGTATTGAGTTCTGGGGGAAAATGCATTGGGTTCTGAAAACTATATTTCTTCTAGCATTCTGGTTCAATATTTTACTTGACCTTCTCAGATTTCTCAATTCTCTTGTTTCCTACACAATTCAAATGATTATAATAGTAATGGTCAAATCCATAGGTTTAGCCCATAAGAGATTCTAAAAGAAGCTTTGCCTAGATTAGATGAGCTGAAGGACATTGGGTTTGAAAAATAATCACTCAATGTGGTGCTTTTGGGAACCAATACAATTAAGAAGGAACTAACAAACAAAAACTAACTTGAGATCGCATTAATGATGCCTTGAGAAAGAAGGGATGTTGTGTCTTGGAGGACAATTAGTTTCTCGGGAGAAATGGACACTTTAATTGCTCAGCTATGAACAAATCATCATCGTTTGAACATTTTTTCATCAAAAAATTCGATCATTTGTGGAGCAAAAGGATCCATAGAAGATTTGAAGATGTTTTACAAATGTCATGTTAGATACTTTGAAACTAGTATAGGCGATGGCTTTTAATAGTATGTTCTTCTATATTTGAATGAAGTGTGTCTGATACTGTGTACAGACTCCAAGGCTTGGGAGTTCACGCTATCCGTAACAGCTAATATCAGAACTTATGTGAGATCAAAACAGCATTGAAAATATGTAGTATAAAGATTCATGTATGACACAGAAATAACATGCAGAGATCTCTGAAGTTTATAGATTCATGTATTATGCAGTATAGTGCTGATATAAATATCAGTAACTTGTATATCAAAAAATAGAACAAACCCGGATTGATGATGCTCTATATTATCGACCTTCGGATCAGGACACGTGGCAGATGACGTATCTCAGAACTCAGAAGAGAGGGCCCACAGGGGCCGATCAGGCCACCCCTGTATCCGACCTACAAGCACAAAGCTGGCTTACCTCAGGCCCCCCTGCAAATTAGCCTCCTCGGCTTCTCAGCTCGCCTCCGAGCTACCGCAGGACCAAGATACCTCGGCCCTCTCACTCGTTCCCGAGCTCTCCCGCCGAGACCATCTTCCTCGGTCCTTCCAACCGATCAACTCCACCACTCACAGGCGTAACCGCCGCTCCGCAAATCTCGTCATGCGCAGATTCTCCGCCAGCAACATCCCACGCTCCACGCCATCACGATCCCCATTAATGGACGATCCGCTCTTTACGCGGGCGTGACGTCGGGAACGTAACTGCCGGCGAGATTCTCGCGCCTGCTACTGCATGCCGCCACCGCTATATAAACCCCCATCACAGAGGGGTCAAGTAGGCCATTTTTTACACTTTACGCCGTTACTCTGCTCGGATCTCATCACTAACTTGAGCGTCGGAGGGTCCTTGGTGGTACCAAACCACCCCGGGACTTCTTTACAGGTACTCGGCAACAGCTTCCTCACCACACCTCTTCCTCCAAAAACCCATTGAGACCGACACGCAACGAAGGATAATCAGTCAAGTCCCTCGCGAGATCAACGGAAGACAACATCTGACGGAGGCCTGAAAAGGAGCTCCATCAGTTGGCGCCGTCTGTGGGAACAACTCCACAAAATACAAAATTGGACTTCCGATCTCCATCTCCATAGCAAGCGATTACCGTGAAGATCCAGATACCAGCCGCCGCCTCCCCCTCACCGGAGGCGCTGGTGAATCTCCTCCGGCAACCGTCATCAACGCTCTCGCCGGCCGAATAGACCGACACCCCCTCCCCTGATGGGGTCGCACGGAGGGGGCTCGCCACGGCGGCTCGAGGGCCACCTCGCCTAAGGATCTAAGCCCTCACTAAGAGACAGCCCAGCAGCTACCCTGCTCGGCTATCCTTGGCGGGTAGCTTCCCTACCGCAACACCAGGGATCAAAAAGTCCTCCCAGAGGCAGTCGAGCCCGAGGATCTCTCGCTCGGCTATCCCCAGCGGGCAGCTTCCCTGCCACAACGCTGTGGATCAAAAAGCCCTCCGAGAGGCAGTCGAGCCCGAGGTTCCCTCGCTCGGCTATCCCCTGCGGGCAGCTTTCCTGCCACAACGCTGGAGATCAAAAAGCCCTCCCAGAGACAGTCGAGCCCGAGGATCCCTCGCTCGGCTATCCCCAGCGGGCAGCTTCCCTACCGCAACACCGGGGATCAAAAAGCCCCAGCTGAACGGGCGAGCTGCACCTCGTCAAAGATTCAACCCAGCAGCTACCCTGCTCGGTCGACCCCAGCAGGCAGCTCCCCTACCGCAACACCGGGGATCAAAAAGCCCTCCCAGAGGCAGTCGAGCCCGAGCTTTCCTCTCTCGGCTATCCCCAGCGGGTAGCTTCCCTGCCACAACGCTGGGGATCAAAAAGCCCCCTCAGAGGCAGTCAAGCCCGAGGTTCCCTCGCTTGGCTATCCTCAGCGGGCAGCTTCCCTGCCACAACGCTGGGATCAAAAAGCTCTCCCAGAGGCAGTCGAGCCCGAGGTTCTCTTGCTCGGCTATCCCCAGCGGGCAGCTTCCCTACCACAACGCTGGGGATCAAAAATCCCTCTTAGAGGCAGTCGAGCCCGAGGTTCCCTCGCTCGGCTATCCCCAGCGGGCATCTTCCCTGCCACAACGCTGGGGATCAAAAAGCCCTCCCAGAGGCAGTCGAGGCCCGAGGTTCCCTTACTCGGCTATCCTTCAGGACAAAAGCCCTCGCCAAGAGGCACCGGGTAGTAGCCCTATCCGGCCAAGGGTCCTTGGTAGGCTTCTTACAGCCCTATAGCTTTTTCTCGCGCCAAGGACCAAAGTCCTCCCAGAGGCAGTCGGGTCCTTGCTCGGCTATCCCCGGCTGGCAGCTTCCTACCACAACCGACAGGGATCAAAGTTCTCGCCAAGAGGCACTGGGCAGTAACCCTGCTCGGTCCCCATCCTGAAGGATCAGAAAGCCCTCCCAGAGGCAGTCGAGCCTGAGGATCCCTCGCTCGGCTATCCCTGGCGGGTAGCTTCCTTACCGCAACGCCAGGGATCAGAAAGTCCTCCCAGAGGCAGTCGAGCCCGAGGATTCCTCGCTCGGCTATCCCTGGCGGGTGGCATCCCTACCGCAACGCCAGGGATCAGAAAGTCCTCCCAGAGGCAGTCGAGCCTGAGGATCCCTCGCTCGGCTATCCCCGACGGGTAGCTTCCCTACCGCAACGCCGGGGATCAGAAAGCCCTCGCCAATAGGCACCGAGCAGCTACCCTGCTCGGCCATCCTTCGCAGGCCTCTCAGGAACCCTCCAGCGTCAAGGGTCAAAGCCCTCGCCAAGAGGCACCGATCAGCTACCCTGCTCGGCCATCCTTCGCAGGCCCCTCAGGACCCTTCCGGTGTCAAGGATCAATGCCCTCGCCAAGAGGCCCCGAGCAGCTACCCTGCCCGGCCATCCTTCGTAGGCCTCTCAGGGACCCTCCAGTGTCAAGGATCAAAGCCCTCGCCAAGAGGCACCGAGCAGCTACCCTGCTCGGCCATCCTTCGCAGGCCTCTCACGGCCCCTCCAGCGTCAAGGACCAAAGCCCTCATTGTGAGGCCGCCGAGTTCCTTCCTGCTCGGCGCATCCCCAGCGGGCATTCTCCTGCCCATCAGATGCTGAGGATCTCAAGCCCTCACCGCGAGGCCGCCGAGTTCCTTCCTGCTCGGCGCATCCCCAGCGGGCATCCTCCTACCCATCAGATGCTAAGGATCTCAAGCCCTCACTGCGAGGCCACCGAGTTCCTTCTGCTCGGCGCATCCCCAACGGGCATTTTCTTGCCCATCAGACACTGAGGATCCAAAGCCCTCATCGTGAGGCCGCCGAGTTCCTTCCTGCTCGGCGCATCCCCGGCGGGCATCCTCCTGCCCATCAGATGCTGAGGATCTCAAGCCCTCACCGCGAGGCCGCCGAGTTCCTTCTGCTCGGCGCATCCCCAGCAGGCATCCTCCTGTCCACCAGACGCTGATGGTCTGAAGCCCTTATCGCGAGGCCACCGAGTTTCTTCCTGCTCGGCGCATCCCCAGCGGGCGTCCTCCTGCCCATCAAACGCTGAGGGTCTGAAGCCCTCTTCGCAAGGCCACTGAACCCCTTCATACTCGGCGCATCCCGGCGGGTAGCTTCCTACCCAACAAAGACAAGAATCAAAGTCCTTCCAGACTCGACTACCCCTGGCCGGTAGCTTCCCTACTCGCAACACCAGGGGTCAAGACCCTCGCCAAGATCAACCAAGCAGCTTCCCTACTCGGTCATCCCCAGCAGGCATCCTCCTGCCCAACAGACGCTGCGGGTTTGTAACCCTCATAACGAGGCCACTGAGCCCATCACATGCAGCGGATCCGAGTCCCCAACAAGAGACATCAGGTCTATCCAACTCTGAGTAATCCCCCCTCGACTTCGGAGCCATGGAGATGCCTCCTTCTCAGCAGCGCTTGGCACACTCGGCAAGTGATCGAAATCAACTCGACGACCGATCGCTCCACATGTCACGCCCATACTGGGATGCGCCCCATCAGTCTATAGGTCTGCACACGTCGCGTCGGCCAACCGACGCTTGACACGCAGACAGTCGCTTCAGTGACAGGATGCACAAACCGGCGCACTTTCCTTAAATGCAGAGATTTCGCCCTGATTCGCTGGCAAAAAAAGCAGCTGACAGCCCGAGGATGCGTCCTGACGAAATCTTAGGAGGGAGCTCTCCCCGGGCGGCCCGGCAGTCCACTCTTGGCCCGACCCGCTAGCTGGTCGGGACAAGAGTGGGGGACTAATGATGATGCTCTATATTATCGACCTTCAGATCAAGACACGTGGCAGATGACGTGTCCCAGAACTTAGAAGAGAGGGCCCACAGGGGCCGATCAGGCCACCCCTATACCCGACCTACAAGCACAAAGCTGGCTCACCTCAGGGCCCCCTGCAAATTGGCCTCCTCGGTTTCTCAACTCGCCTCCGAGCTACCGCAGGACCAAGATACCTCGGCCTTCTCGCTCTTTCCCGAACTCTCCCGCCGAGACCATCTTCCTCGGTCCTTCCGACCGACCAACTCCACCACTCACAGGCGTAACCGCCGCTCCGCAAATCTCGTCATGCGCAGATTCTCCGCCAGCAACATCCCACGCTCCACGCCATCACGATCCCCATTAATGGGCGATCCGCTCTTTACGCGGGCGTGACGTCGGGAGCGTAACTGCCGGCAAGATTCTCGCGCCTGCTACTGCATGCCACCACCGCTATATAAACCCCCATCATAAAGGGGTCAAGTAGGCCATTTTTTACACTTTACGCCGTTACTCTGCTCGGATCTCATTACTAACTTGAGCATCGGAGGGTCCTTGGTGGTACCAAACCATCCCGGGACTTCTTTGCAGGTACTCGGCAACAGCTTCCTCACCACACCTCTTCCTCCAAAAACCCACACGCAACGAAGGATAATCAGTCAAGTATCCCGCGAGATCAACGGAAGACACCATAGGCCCGAAAAGGAGCTCCATCACGGATGCAACTCCCCTTGATCGCATAGTACAATGAGAGCACATGTTGGATGAAGCTTCCAATACAATATTTAATCAATCCAAATCGCCGAGATGACAGGTCAACAAATAAATTGCCTTTTACAAAGGGGGGAAATGCTTACAGTGGTATGATGGCGCCTTTAACGTCGGTTGACAATGGATCAGTAGATCAACAACACTTTCTCACAGTAATGTGAATGCAAAACAGGATAACGAACATTTTCTGAAGAATTTCTTATTTTTCCTATGACAGAGCTGAGGTAGAATAAATAGCTGCAGCCATCAATAACGGTGCCCCCCATGTAAAGACAGGCGACATGGCAACAGTTGCCACCCCATAGGCTAGCATCACAGAAAAGCATTGCTGGCAACGCCACCAAATAAAAATTAGTTGACACGTTATTCACCTAAGCGATCGAATGATTGGAGTAAACAGAAAAGAGAAGAAAATTACCTTAGAATGTATGCAAGCAATGACCATGCAAGCCAAGAGAAGAAGCACCCTTCGTCTTGATGTTGTTTTGTCCTCCAAAGGTCTGCAGGAAGAACGAAAGCAGGCTGCTGACCTTTCCGCATACAACCAGTAGATGAGAAGCAACAAAGGAGTAACAGTGAAATACATGAAAGGCAGTGTGATGGTTAATACATCAGGATTGCCTAGCCTCATTGGATTTATAGTGTGGCTACTGTTTACTCTCCAGCCGAACATATACATTGGAGCGATATCCCCGTTCTCCGACGTCACATGGCCCCAAAACCATGGCAATCTAATTAGACATAGGAGGTAAACTACCATAGAGGACCATAGTGCCCTGCTCCTCGAGCCCTCTGTTAAAAACCAAAGTATTTTGTAGAGGACTCTTCTCTGCTGAATGGGCGAGGAGATTGAAACCGACGCTGCCCATTTCTGATATGATGCTCTCCTATCCATAAATTGATTCAGAAGTTTAGGAAGGGATAGTTTAATAAACCTTCGTACTGCCACTGATAAAATCATGCATGTATCACTACTACGACTCTTTCCGAGTCCAAAATGAAGCATTTAGCTCCAAGTCTTAAGCTCAACGACGAACCAGAAAGTATAACTCCATTTCCCCCTAATTTACGATGATAATTCCATCAACAAATCACAAGCAAGCTGCCTCTTGCTATATATTTGATGGTTAGCCTTATTAATTGTAGCCTTCATACAATTCACAGCTCAATTCCCGAGGGACCTTAGCAAAATATAATTTTTAAATTTCGGAATAAGTATTTTGAGAGGGTATAAATAAGATCTTGATCCCTTGTCGTGTTTTCCCCCTCCTATTTCATGCTCATGAGGATAAAAAGGTAAAATCTGATGAACAAAGTACAGAAAAACAAGAGCACAGGACCCTGATACACACCATCAAAGGCGGAGCCATAAATGCTGGAAAAAAATCATCGAAAAAGACCAACATAAAATGCATGTAATCAAATTTCGCAAAGCCTTGGCATTAACATAAACAAAAAATATAAGTCAACAATAAATGACCGATGAGCATTAACAGTTGGTATCTCAATTGGGATGTAAACGGATCGGATACAGATTGGATATAGACATTACCATATCCGTATCCGGTACATGTAAATGCGGATACGGATAGTTGTTTGTAACAATAATTTACTATCCGTATCCGCTACAAATCGAATACGGATACGGAATCGGGTATTGAAAAAACCATATCCGCTAAAATCGGGTTCGGATAATAATCGGATAAATATAAAAAGTCATGATTCATAACTACAACTAATAAAATATTTAAATATGTTAATCAAATTTTTTAGATTTAAATAATCACATAAAGTCCATAAATCTCAATCATTTCAATTTTTTTTTCATGTAACGTCAAGTCCACAGACCATCCATAATTCTAGCTATAACTAATAGTAATTAGTAGCTGGATAGCCGGGTATTGATTTTTGGTATACATATTCACAAGTTTTCAGATTCAAAAACGAATCCGGATCGGATTATCCGGATCCATTTACATCCTTATGAGCGGGGTTCACATCCTGGGTAAGGGGCCACAAATTAAGGCTTTTTGAGGGTAAATTCATGGGACCCTGGGTGAACTCGTGTGTTGTGTGGATATAGGTGTAAACTAGAAATAATTTATTTGTTATAACAATTACCAGGATAAAGGATCGAGCAGACACCAATTTTGATATGCGCAAAAATGTATCAATAAAATTTGGAATTTTAATAATTGCATTAAATTCTCTACAATACTTGTTAAGCAACGATTTATATCGCAAGCCTAAAAATTTTGGGGATACTTCTGCTGTGAAGCATACGTCTCTCTTGTATTTAAGTCAAAAAAAAAACATCAATTTTCTACCCAAAAAAAGAAGAAGAAGCCCTATTCGAATCGAATCCGCAGCAAAGATGGGAATCAGTGGAAATCTCAGCCCTGATCAAATCCAGTTCTTCAACTCCAATGGTAATCAATCTCTCTCTCCCTCTCTCTCTCTTCAACTCTTTTTGATAACAGCAATTTTAGTTCATAAAAATCTCATCTTTATTCTCTCAAATCTTGCTTTTTCTCAGGATATTTGGTGATCGATTCATTCTCAAGCCCTGAAGAGATCGGGGAGATGAGGGATAGGATGGCTGAGCTTCTCAGAGGATTCGACCCCTCGAAATCCTCTATTTTTTCGAGCAAGAATCAGGTAAGGCATTTAATGGATACTAAACATTAGACGCCTGTTTATTTTCCATTTTATTTAATCTTAATTTTTGGTCTTTCAGAAGGAATTGACAGATGATTACTTTTACGAGAGTGCGAATAATGTCTCCTTCTTCTTTGAGGGTATGAATGTTAGATTGCTTGATTCGATAAGCATGTGATGTAATTTTTGTGAGTTGCTAATTGTCGATGGTTATGTTAGAAGCTTTCAATTCGTGTTTAGGCAAGTGCTAGGTAATTGCCAAACCCAAAAGCTCGAGCTTTTGGGTGGGGGACAAAAGGCATATAACAATAGAGATAAATATTCATTTGAATGTGAAAATTTCCCCGAAAAGTTGGCACATCATCTAAGCCTTTTCCAAATTAATAATGGGTCGGAAAAGATCGCATTATAAAGCTTTGTAAACTTTTAGGGGTGGCCGGTGATTTGACGTCAACCCTCTCATAATTAGTGTCGAGCATCTGGCCGAAGAACCATTGGGCACGAGAGGGGCTTGACGATTACCCTGTTGGCATCCTCCAAATTCTCCTAGACCATCGGAAATGAATCTCGAAGGATTGAGATGATAGATTTTGCTATAGGGGATTACGGTCATCTCTAAGATAGATATATTTTTGCAACTATATCTATAAGTGGAGGCAAATTTACGCTTAGTTTACATTGCCAGCACTGCAATTGGCCTTTCTGCCTGTAATTTAATTATCCATATTCTATTTATATGCTTCTTCCCTATTTCGGGCTATTTTATTAGTTTTATGATTTTTGTATGTCGCAACAATAATGTGATGCTCTCATTGAATAAGTATTGGATTAATATGCTTTTGCATGTTATACTTACTTTCCACTGTATTGTAGAAAAAGCATTTGGAGATGACGGAAGCTTAAAGCAGTCGAAGGAACTCTCTATTAATAAAGTTGGCCATGGTTTGCATATTCTATTCATCTAGTACATATCACTTTAGAAGGAACAAAGGATATCTTAGACTTTTTGCAGACCCTCAAAGTGTTTCCCTCTCTTGTGCAGCGTTACATGAAATTGAACCTGTATTCAAAAAATTCACCACTTCAGAGAAAATCTCCAGTATGTTTCTTTCATTGGGTTACAAGAGGCCTGTAGTTATGCAGTCCATGTACATATTTAAGGTACAATATTACCATGTCAATACCAACCAACTCACCCAGTGGATAGTTAAGTACAAATGTAATCTATTTGTTAAAAGTTTCTACATATAAACTTCGTTATGAGAATACAAATTTTGCTTTAGGGATTTATTTTATATTACATTTATTTTATCTTATCTTACCATATATTATCTTTTATTTATTTATTTTGCATCTAGCAACCAGGCATTGGAGGCGAAGTTGTCCCGCATCAGGATAATTCATTTCTAATTACTGAACCTTCATCATGCACGGGTTTGTGGCTTGCTTTAGAAGATGCGACCACCATTAATGGTTGCCTATGGGCAATTCCAGGCTCACATAAGAGTAAATGTCCCCTTTCAGTTGAATCTTTTTTCAATTATTACTATAATCATCAGACGTGTGGCATGATTGATACCTTCTGTTTTAATTCTTATGTGATCTTAGAGGGTCTAACGAGGAGGTTTATCAGAGATGAAGGAGGAGTGCACTTTGATCGTCCTTCACCTTTATACGATCAAAAGGAATTTGTGCCACTCGAAGTAAAAGCAGGCTCTTTGGTAGTTATACATGGTGACCTTGTGCATGAAAGGTAACTATTCTTGCAAGTTCTACTAGAATTTAGTGATTTAACGTTTAATTTCTCCGTATCTTACTAACTTCGGGTTGTGATAGCTATGAAAATCTGTCCCCCAAATCTAGGCATGCACTGAGCTTGCATGTGGTGGATACTGATGGATTTACATGGGCCAAAGAGAATTGGTTAGTATATAAGCAACTTCTCATACAAATTCCACATGAAATTTGATATGTTTTCCTGAAGAAAAGATATGTGATAATGAGGCACAGAGACCTTAAGAAGTTTAACTGAGCTTGTTATTTTCATCTGAAACAAGTCTCTTTTGACATTTTTGACTTGACTTAATGGATGCTTATTCAAGTTTATAAATTCGGCTATTCGAACTTCACTATACTACTCTCACAATCCTCCCCCCCCCACCCACCCCACAAATCATTACTCATTTACTGTTGATGGAATCAAGCAAGTGCTTATCCATCATTACTCATTTACACTAAACTTTTTATGTGTAAATATCTATGTTACGCTGATATGAATACAGGATACAAATTATTACCGGCACAACAAGATTAAAAATTTAGAATGCTAATATACGTGGATGCATCTTTGTATATATGAGTGGGCTATTAATTAAAAACACCAGAATGGTCATATAAAACTGTAGTCCTCATGTACACTAACAATGTAATTTTCTTAATAAGTTGGAAATTCATAAAAACCGAGAAATAGTAATTTACTGTACATTCTTTATTATTCAAATGTGCAAATTGCATAAATGAATTTCTAAATTAAAGTGTTTAGATGCTTGACAAAATATTTGAAAATTCTATAGTATGAAGCGGAAGTTTAAAATGGATGCTTGTTAGCTGCTTATAATTATTCTTGTAGGATCATACAATATAGAAAGATGAAATAATTTTTTTTAGTTCGCCCTAAAACTAGCTCAATTTGAAGGTAGGCGATATCTAGAGCTTTTGAGTTCAATTTAGTACATAAGGATTTGTCACCAGTCTCTATAATCCGGATTTGATAGCTAGCAAATATATGCTTTTCCTAGAGACCTTTTCATTTAGTAGACCGCACTACTGTTAAACCCTGGCTAGCACAGATACGGACACGATACGATTCGGATTCACGGATGCACATCTTTCAAAAAATCTAGGATACGATTTGTTATGGTATGCTGAATTTTTGTTGTTAGATACATATACATAGTAATACAAATCACTAGTTTAGCAAATCAAGATTAGGATCACAAATAATTCTTTAGTATTGATCCGTAGATTGTTGGTAACTTAGCCATTGATACATGTTCAATGCATCTAGAATAAAATATAAATTTTAGGATGTGCCAAATAGAGGTTCACAAGCATTCTTGGTGAATCCGACTTGGATATGCATCTGATATGGATACGTCACCATGATAACAAATCCGTGCAACATAGGTTCAACCTGTTTTTGATGGGGATAATTTACGGGATGATGATGGTTATCAAATACATTTTTCTGGCATTTCCATAAATGCAAGGCTTTCTTTAATGAATTAATCTGATAATCCCAACCCCAATGCTCAGCTTTTTCATTGCTTTGCTTGTAATGACAATGTTAAGAGGTGCATTCTGTATGTTCTTTTTCAAACACTTGTACACCCACTGAGTATCTGAGAGAGAAGTGAAACATTTTATAGAAGAATATATGCTCGATGGACTAAACATTATGAAAAGTGTGTTTTTTAGTATTAAATCTGATCTGGGTGTAAGCATAGCAATTATATGACCTCCTTATCCTGTACCTTGAATAATTTGAGTAGCAGATTGAATTATACCATGTCTGTGACGTACTATTTATTTACTTATTTTATTCATGCAACTTTTTGACGATCGAATTTGTTGAATCAGGATAAGAAAGAAATCAGAGCCGGAGCCTCTTTATGTATGTTAAACAGAGGGAGCACCTGCAGCAACACCCACAAGATATGGGAATGTCGAAGAAGTGAGCGCCTTTACTTATTGTATCAAGGAAAATACTGGATTTCTTTAGTTTCTTTAATTTATAAATGCCCATGGAAAGGGTCCTGGTTTATATAGTGTGCAAAATAAGTGAGATGCTCTCTGTAAGAAATATTAAGGTGGCGTCGCAGGTTGTTTTTAAGGACATATTTATATGCATATGCATTTTTTTTCTGGGGTTTGCTGACCATTTCTTGGAAGAAGTGAATTAATTTTTTCGATAAAATGAAGAAGTGAATTGTTGTTGGAAAGATTTTTCCCTATTTCCTACTGTTTATAATGTGTGGTTTTCTTTTATAATTTCATTATATAACCATCTGCTGCTGTTTAATGAGGCATAACACTTGCACCCAAAAGCTATAAGTCAGTTCGATTACTTTTGAATTTTTCTCGTTTAAGTCCATACACTCGTTTCTACAATGAGTTCAATACGAGCCATGCCTCCTAGAAGCGGGTTATACACGGATGACCGAGACTGAAACACAAGCAAAATCCCATTATAAGGTTTTGTATGAATTATAGAAATGTTATCGATTGTTTTAAGTTTATTTCAAAAAGGGCAAAATTCCACATGTCTTCTCTTGGGTTTCAGATATAATAAGAGCAGAGATTTTATGTTTTGAGGCTAAGTTGTTAATACCCTATTGTTTTTTTCTCTTAATCACTGCAGTTATTAAAGTTTGGGTTCTTTAATCCTAAAATCAAATAACAACAATAATTCTCAAACACTAGGAAGAAATGAAAACAAATAAATAAATTTAACTAAGTGCTGCATTATAATTTAATATTTTCTCATAATCCAACGAACGAACAATGAATCCATATTAGCAACTCTGAAACGGAAAATTATATTAATCCCCTTAGTATTTACTAATTTATATATGTTTCTCTGAAAATTCTTCTCTCTTATCTTTCACGTGCATTGCACATGATGGAAGCTACCTAGTTGGACTTTTTATTATATATGAAAGTAATTAATTAATTAAATGAAGAAAATCTAATAAAAGTAATACAAAAAAAGATGTAGTGGTTACCTAGAAATCAATAGCTAGAGGATAACGAGGCTTGCTTTTGTTTCTTCCATTTGAATTTCTCCTGTCTCGATTCAAACCATGCTTGTTATTTAATTTAAACTGATTCTGATTAAACAATTGATATATGCATCTGGAATCTTAATTTAAATCAATTCTTTGGACAGAAAACTCATGATCCAAATTGCCAGAATAGCACGTTGGATTCTATTTTGGACAAAATATTGACACCAACAAGATCAAACTTCTAGAATAAAACAAGCAAATTAGATTCTATTAATACTAGCTCATGCAAGCTTCAAAGCCAAATTGCAAAGACCCAAGATGGCCCAATCTCATTTTGCAATTGCCATTGCTATTCTTTTAGCATCTTCAGGTCTAAATCCCGTAACCTCGCATCGCCACGTCAGCGCTTGTCATGCCAGTGGATTCTTACATGGCAAAAGCGGGAGCTGCAACCCGGAAAACGATTCTGTTTGTTGTGTAACAGGCCGACTGTACCCACAGTACCGCTGCTCTCCACCAATTACGGGTCATACGCATGCAACTATGACCCTCAACAGCTTTGCCGCGGGTGGTGATGGCGGAGGCCCGTCAGAATGCGACAACAAGTTTCATAAGGATAGCGAACTCGTAGTTGCGCTATCTACTGGTTGGTACCACGGAGGAAGTCGTTGTCTGGATTATATTAAGATCCATGCCAATGGGAGATCCGTAAAGGCCAAAGTGGTCGATGAGTGCGATTCTGTTCACGGTTGTGATGCCGATCATGATTTCCAACCGCCGTGCCCAAATAATATCGTGGATGCTTCTCCAGCTGTGTGGAAGGCCTTGAAGATTCCAACGCGAATTGGGGAATATGAGATCACCTGGTCTGATGCATGATTCATCAACTAAGGGGCCACATTATATGATAAGAAATTAATAAAATGATAAATAATATGTATCCTGTGCTTGTGCCTCTCAAGTTTATACAGCAGTAAGCTTGCTTGTACCTACAGTGTGCATGTTCATTATCCCGGGAATCTTAGCAAATAACTTTGGTGTCATGTTGTCTTCGCTATCATTTACTTAAATGACACCTCTCAACTAAAAAAAAATGCTGACTCTACAGTTAAGATACAATAGATAATCTTAGACAAAACCAATCCTATTACTACTATATACAAATTGGCCTAATTAATACCTGCAGTTAATTGGAAGGTCGAGTTCAGAGAAAAAATATCGATCAGATGACCTAGGATACTCGGTCGAGCAAAGACTTGCACAAATTTGTAATATGCATGCGATATCGGATGCACATTTTGGAAAAGGATAGGTTAAGTCAACGAGTAACATTCATTTATTGGTTACTCTTTAATTTTTGGACAAGGTGCATGCAAGCCGTGGAAAGAGGACTGAGCTAGATTCACTTGCAATTATTAATTCCTGCTATGTGCTGTCCGATTTACTTTGAAATTAACTTCATCCATGTGTTGCATGTACATAGAGGCTGTTATCAATATTGAGAGTAAGCATGATTTTGTACTCAGGCAGCCTTCCGTCTCTCAGCTTACATCCAAAGAAGCGTGACAGAACAGCCGCAAATATCTTCATCTGCCTGTATGCAAACTCCTTTCCTAAACATATGCTCGTTTCTACAACGGGTTTATATGAGCCGCGCTTTCTGTTATGCTCTTTAAGGCTATTATGGATTCATTGCTCGGTAGCGAATTATAAGAAATTATTCACTCAAATTTCACAAATGACAAACTTAAATAGATTATAAGGTACATTGGAGCATGCAATCTAGCTAGGGACAATCTTAAGAAACAATCTTGTTGGACTTTTTACTAAAGATGAAAGTAATTAGTAATATGAAGAATATTTTTTGAAGCAGTACAAAAAATGTAGCAGCTTAAATACAAGGAAGTGAATTATACCCAGAAGTCGATCAATTTTTTTTAAAAATCTTTTTGATACCTAGAAATCAATTCTTGATACAGATTCCTTAAAAGCTTGCTTCTGTTTTCTCTTTGATTTTATTTCCTATATCCATGTAAAAACATGCTTAGATTCTTAATTAAATCAATTCTTAGAACAGAAAACTCATAATCCCAATTGCCATATCGTTGTGTTCTAATTTGGACAAAAATTTTGACACCAACAAGTATATATTCCAACTTCTTGTAAAAACTTAGCTATTAGATTCTATAAATAGTAGCTCATGCAAGCTTCAAGTTCCAAAACATATTTAAAAGCCGATTACATGTTGGAATTTAATGGGATACTTGGGTTGTTTTCTATGAAGGGAATAACAAAGGTGTTATTGGTAAACCCGAATCCTAATTTAAGGTTCGTAGTGGAGATTGAGATTGGTATGAAAATGTGGGCGGTTTAGATAGAGAGTATATGCCTTTTCCCTCAAATAATACAAAACAATATATTTTATTTACTTTTAATAATACAAAATAAAAACCAAATAATATATTTTACCTTGTATATATCTAGCCTTGCATGTTATCCCATATATTAATAATACAAAACAATATATATTATTTACTTTTAATAATATTTTTAATAATACAAAATAAAAATCAAATAATATATTTTACCTTGCATATATCTAGCCTTGTTGGCGGTTTACATGGAGAATATTCCTTTTACCTCTTTTAATATTAATAATACAAAACAATATATTTTATTTACTTTTAATAATACAAAATAAAAACCAAATAATATATTTTACTTTGTATATATCTAGCCTTGCATGTCATCGTATCCCATATATTAATAATACAAAACAATATATTTTATTTACTTTTAATAATACAAAATAAAAACCAAATAATATATTTTACTTTGCATATATCTAGCCTTGCATGTCATCGTATCCCATATCATATAGTTTTGATAATACAAAATAAAAACCAAATAATATATTTTACCTTGCATATATCTAGCCTTGCATGTCATCGTATCCCATATCATATAGTTGCACCCATATATCATGTTCATGTCTTTATTGTTGAAATAGACTCATTTTTTATCATGAAACTTAGAAGGTTAAGATGGAGAATATGCCTTTACCTCTTTAATATAATAATACAAAACAATATATTTCACTTATCTTTTAATAATACAAAATAAAAACCAAATAATATATTTTAATAGGTTAAGATCATGTATCTAGCCTTGCATGTCATCGTATCCCATATTATGTAGTTGCACCCATATATCATGTTCATATCCTTATTGTTGAAATAGACTCGTTTTTTATCGCTACGTATATTTACGTAGATCCATACTCGGGGTATACATTTTTATTGACAGGATATCACATTATGGTTTAAACTTTTACGTATATTCTCCATATTTAAAAACTAGATTTTTGATTGGTTACGGGTAATATTCGAAATAATCTGATATTATCTGTAAAAACCTAATATATATATATATATATATATATATATATATATATATATATATATATAACCTCATCTTTCTCTCTCTCCCTCATTATTTTTCCTCATGTCTTCCCCCCCACGAGCACGAACCCAGAAGCCTAACCCGCTCCTTCGTCGCCGCCGTTCACCCTCTCGACCTCGTCCTCACCATCACCGCCCCCTCTCGACCTCGTCTCCTCCTCCTCACTTCTTCTCCTCTTCCCGACGGCCTACACCAACTTCCCCAACCAAGAACCTATCTCGTCCAACCCAACACCCCATCGCCGGAAAACTCACCACCATCGACCACCCTATTGCTTCCCAGCACTAAGAACACCCTGTTGGGGTCAAAAATTACACTCCGGTTGACCAAGTCAAAGTCAAAGTCAACCCCAAGTAAACAGGCTCAAACCCAGATCAAGTGGGCCCAAGCCCACGTCGAGCCCCGCTGCCAGCCTTCCCCATGCCAATATGAAAATTATGTAATAAATAATTTTGATATAATTTTTATGAATAAATTTAAGAAAAATGGGCATAAAGCCATTTTTTTATAAAGCCCATGACTCATGTGCAAAAGAAATGAGCGCATGAGGTATGAGATGGGCAAAATGCCACTTTGTAAAGCCCAAGAGGCGATGTGTAAATTTATAAGCCTATATAAGGCAACATGATAATGAAATAAAAGAGAATAATTCATTCCCCTCAAAATCTAGGGTTTCTGTCTCTTTCTCCTTCCTCAAGATTCTAAAGCTTCTTTCCTTTTTTTGAATTAAACCAAGAGTTTAACTCTTTTTTTTTCCAAAAAGAAACAGTTTTTCACCATAAACCCCTTGAAGGCGAGCTCGGATCTTCCATCAAATCCCCAAAAAAGGTGATTTTTAAGTCTCACCCTCTTTTCTCCAAGATTCAGCCAACGGAGAGGAGGAAGAAGGAGACGCATCTCTAAAAAAACCCACTTTGGGAAGATCCAAGACTTAAGAGAAGATCTAAGGCTCAAGAGAAAATCCAGGGCTCAAGGGAGAAGAAATGAGTCCCTTTTCATCATCTCCGAAAATCTCTCAGGAGTTTAACTCCATAAAAAAATATAAAAAATAATAAATCCTTTTTTTAGGAGTTTAACTTCAAAAGTCAATTAGGAGTACAACTCCTAATACAGGGGCTAAACCCCTTTTGTCTTTATTTTAGGAGTTTAACTTCAAAAATTAATTAGAAGTACAACTTCCAGTACAGGGGCTAAACCCTTTTTCTTCCGCAGGCGCCTAGCACCCACGTGCCGGGTGCGTGGGGGCGCCGGCGCCCTAGTCCTAGCGCCCAGTGTCCAGCGCACGTGAAGAGCTGGCGCTTACGCCTCCTTTGGACGCTATTCACCTTTCACACACACACACACATACACACACACATTGTAAGTCAATGTCGCGCACCCCGTGGGTTCGCGGGGAGGCGGAATTGCAAAAAAACGATTTTGTATGCTTCGCAACACCGACTTGAACTCCAGAATCGATATTAAACCTTTACTAACTAAACTAATACGATGTTTAACTACTCGAATGAAAGTTATACCTATGTGTACTAGTCCTTCGGGTTTTCTCGTTGTCCTCCCCCTCGTCATAAGCTCCTCGTTTTGTTCAGATTGATGCATCCTCGTCGGCCTCCTCGAGTCAAAAACGATCCACCCGAGAGTCTATAGTCCGCGTTCCAACCTCAAAACCGAGGTAACTAGGACACCTAGTTCGCTAAACTAGATATCCTAGATGATGTAGAGAGTGAAGATGGATTAGTATGTCTCCAAATACCCTAGGTTTCTGAACATATGAGACATGAAGGGTTAGAGGAAGAAGAAGGGGAGCTTGAGGAAGTGAGAGTGAAGATAAGCATTGTAATGAAGAATGCACTCTCTTATGAATAATGAACCATACCAATAATGCATAAGAAAATATCTCGCTAAAATATCAAGCATGGTTCATGAGTCACCTAGCAAGTCATAGAATGAGTCACCAAGTGACATGCTTCATTTAATGTAAATCTCCACCTCATTTCCTCCACCTCATAAATCTTTTAATCAAAAGATTAAAACCCAAATGAGGTGTCTTCTTCAAGAAGCAATCTTGAGTAAATTACAAGAATACCCCTCATCCGTATATACATACCTGTATTCGTATTCCGAAAAATACGAATACAAAGAGACGAAAAACAATCCATCAATATAATACTAGGATCCGGCTTAAACCAAAGCCCACTAGTATTATCTGTTCGAATCATCATCCGTGCACAAGTGCACGTATATGTTCGAACCCTGTCGTAAAACCATACGAACTCTACATCTTTTGCCCGATGCAGGGAAAACCTCTGTGTGGGACTCTAAAGACTCAACACTACACTGGTAGTGGGTTTAACCATAAGCCGTCAGCGGTACTAACTGCACGTAACGGCTATCCAGGTATCTGTCGATAAGAAGGCCGATGAGCAAAACTCATCCGAACTCCTACTGAGCCTATCTGTGACAATCTTCGTACAGTCCGGTCTGTTCGTTTAAGAGTATCGCATACTGGGCCTATGGGGCGGTAGCCGTCAGACCCCTAATAGCGCAATAAGTTGTGCCGAAGTGTAGCCAAAAACTGTCATGACCCGAAAGTACGGAACGTCGGAACGTGACAGGCACTTAGATTACGAGACGTCTAAAGGCGTAACGTAAACTAAGTCAGCCAAAGCCCAGAAAATCTAAACCAAAACCAAAGAGAGTGAAGGAAACCTTTCATGAAAAATGACTTGAAATCAATTTAGTTGCATTGAACCCCTTTTTAAAAACATCAAAAATTTCCGAAAATCTCGGCAGAGTCTCCTTTGTAAATTCTATCCCCCAAAATGGGTACAACAAGATATATAACCTGTAATCACAAAATGGCATCCCTAAGAGGGATCTAGCTCTTCGCCCAAGGCGGATCACAACCACACGCAATATATATATATATATATATATATATATATATATATATATATATATATATATATGTATATGTAATATCAAGAAAAGGGCATAAAGAAATGCAAAATATAAGAAAACACAACATCGGCTCAAGTGAGCTCGACCAAAAGAAACCACATATGCACAAATCTCTCAGTCTCATCACTAGGTCGCATATACACATAAGAAGTGGTAGATGGAGAATACTAGATACAAAAATGGTACAAAAAGAGATAAAAGCACTCTCGCAACCCACCTACGAGCAATGTCGCGAGTCTGAGCAAAAGAAGTCACTAACAAGATAAGCCGCCGCTACTAGGCTGATGAGTCCGACCTGCAAGACACTGTGGCACAACGGGGGTGAGTTGCCAGCTCGTGAGTAGAATATAACATCTAGTAAGGCTATCGTAAGAATGCACGCAAATGCGTCACAGCATGTATGTCCAGAAGTGATGTAATACCTCTAGTATGCATGCACATGTATGCAATGTCAATACTAAATCTTTAAGTGTTTTAAATGCTATGAGTTCCGCATTCTTAACTTTAGAAAAAAGAATATCTGTATAATAGCTAAATACCATCAAGAAATCATCTGAAACCCGTGTCAAGCATCGACACCAAATATGAAAACACATCTGTCTCAATGTCTCACTGTATCAATGTCTCAATACATCGGGCTCCGTCAGTCCAGATCGGCCCATATCATCAAATCTCACGACAACGGTCGGTATCCTCCGGATATCCGCCGCGCCAGACATCACCGGTAGGTAGTCTTCCCCTGCCAGGCTCATCGTCTACAACTCGATCTTCTTGCCCCGGGGTACCATTCCGGGCCCACCATGTACCCGAGATGGTTCATCCACTCCTCGAATCGGGTCTCGAAATCCAACAGAAAACATGAAAACTCATGGTGGACGACACATACATCACGAGAAAACCGCAACTTTGTTTAAAAAAAATGATAATTATAAGTTTTTATTAAATTCTTGCGGTTTTCCCCAAAATCCAGAAATCGCAGCAATACTGAAATCCTCAAGAAAATCATAGTACTCAACATGTTGTATATGATAAATGTCTATGATATCAAGGTATGCGATGCAATTTGTGGCTAGAAATCTATGTAAGTATGATGATGATGCGAGGTATATACGTGCTATGCGATTTCGTATATCATGTATGATGCAATTGGTGACACTAAGCTAAACAGGTTCTATGGTGCTCGTGGCATGGCAATTACCAAAGGCGTGTGTGTCACATGAATAATACGCGTGCAACAGGAGCCAATGGTAATGGTGTTCGTGTTCTACGAAGTAATATCGCACATGTGTATATGAATATCCATGCAATCTAGCAGACGATTAGCTATAAGGGTATGAAATGTGAATGAGGGGGGTTTAGCTAACTAACAATGCAAATTTTGCAAGAAATAAAGTAATCCTAACTAGGGGCACCTCGCGCCATCCAGACGATTCCCCCATAGATGAATACATCTACTCACCTGAAAGCCCCGCAAATCCGATCCGACCACCGCCTTGCCTTTGCGCGCCGCGTCCGATGTTTCCGCGACCGATCCTAGAATTGCATAACACACAATATAAGATTACAGATTCCTGAAATGATGCAACTCACAATATGAAAAGATCGACGCTCTCGAATTGGTCACAACGTGCACTCGGTACGCGTAAAACACACGAAATTCGCTAAAACCTTAACTAAAATCGTCGTTTCGGGGAAATCGTCAAAACTAAAACCCGACTAAACAAAACTCCGCATTCACACACCCTAATAGTCGTATGAGATGATAATTATATCGCTAAAATAACACAATTAGATCGCCTCCTAATTTTTACAAAAACCTAGTAAGCGTTAGCATACCGATTTCGATGCAAATATCGCGAATTAACGATATCGCGATCACAAACCAACTCCAACATCTGATTCAAACTACTAGATGCCCACAACACAAATTTTAACCCAATTATCATACTTCAAACCCTAATCTAGAAATTCATTAAACAAGGAATTATAAATAAATAACACTTTAAAATACTAATTTAGCTTATATAAACTACAAATTTAACAACTAGTTTAAAACTTATACCTCCCAAGTTATGATTCCCTTGCACTAAGCCTCCAAAGTGGCCTCCTTTCTCCACTTCTCAAACAAATTAGGGTTAGGGAAGGGATGGATTAGGGTTTTGGTTTGAATTTGTGAAGGAAAATTATGAATTTTTATGGATTTTTGTTGATTTTTGAAGAAATTTTGAAGCAAGAAAGAGAAGGGAAATTGGGGAGTTGCTGTAGTAGGATTTGGCCAGGGGTATGATGGGGGGAAAAGTGAGGGAAATGTGTAGAATTTTCTAGGAAGAAAGTCTCTTCAAAGGCATTAAATGCATATCACACCAATTTTACAAAAAAAAACCCTTTTAAGCCATTTTTGCTTTAATTCTTTAACCATAGAACTAAAATCTTGAAAAAATCTTGATAAAATTTTATTAACACTAAATTTTAGTTTATAATGTTTCTTAAGTGTGTAATTTACCTAATTAAATTGGTATTTATCACTAATTTAATATATTTTTAAAAGCTTAAAATAATATTAAAAATAATTAATTAAGGAAATTTTTTTAATTAACTAGAAAATTTTAAGTGACATTTTAGTGACCAATTTATAGTAATATCTTATCTAAATTTTGTATAATTAGGTCTATAATGAAAAATACCTATTTTGGCTTTTTACGGAAAAGGCTGCTAATTTAGCCGATTACCGAAAAACTGCCTAAACGATTTTTGAAGCGTTACAATCTTCCCCCCTTAAAGAAATTCGGTCCCCGAATTTAGAATTTAACTACGCGTACCTTCAAAAAGATGGGGATATCTCTTCCTCATCTCGACCTCGGTCTCCCAGGTGACCTCCTCACTGTTCGGGCCACGCCAAAGGACCTTGACGGACGGTATAACCTTCGACCTCAATTTCTTCACCTGCCGATCCAAAATGACCACCGGCTGCTCGGTGAATGAAAGATCACGCTCTAGCTGGATCATCTGGTGCTGAATCGCATGGGAAGGATCATGAAGGTACTTGCGAAGCATCGAAACATGGAACACGGGGTGAACATCGGGGAAGCTGGGCGGAAGAGCTAACCGATAAGCGACTGGACCAACACGCTTTAGGATCTCGAAGGGACCAACATATCTAGGACTAAGTTTCCCTTTCCGCCCAAATCTCATCACACCCTTCATCGGAGAGACCCTCAGGAAAACATGATCGCCAACAGCGAACTCGAGTCGGCGACGGCGCCTGTCAGCATATGATTTCTGCCTACTCTGTGCTGCTCTCATCTTGTCCCGAATCAGCTGTATCTTCTCGGTCATCTCCTGTACAATCTGCGGGCCCAAAATACTGCTCTCCCTTAGCTCTGTCCAACACATAGGCGATCGACATCTCCTCCCGTATAAAGCCTCGAAAGGTGCCATCTGAATCGTCTCCTGGAAGCTATTATTATAGGAGAACTCGATCAAAGGCAAATGACGATCCCAGCTACCACCGAAATCTAAAACACAAGCTCTGAGCATGTCCTCAAGAGTCTGAATAGTACGCTCCGACTGACCGTCAGTCTGCGGATGAAAGGCTGTGCTAAAACTCAATCGGATGCCCAAAGCTTCCTGGAGTTTCTGCCACAATCGGCTGGTAAACTGGGTGCCCCGGTTGGACACGATGTAAGTCGGATCGCCATGCAGTCGCACGATCTCATCAATATAAAGCTGGGCGTACTGAGAAAATCCAAAAGTGGTCTTCACTGGCAGAAAGTGAGCCGCTTTCGTCAGTCGATCCACAATCACCCAAATAGAGTCATACCCTCGACTGGTCCTGGGTAGACCCACAATGAAGTTCATGGAGACCTGCTCCCAATTCCACTCAGGGATGGGCAAAGGCTGTAACTCGCCGGCTGGCCTCTGGTGCTCGGCCTTGACTTGCTGACAAGTCAGGCATCTCGACACAAAGTCTGTAACATCCTTCTTCATCCCGTCCCATCAGTAAACCTCTCTCAAATCATGGTACATCTTGGTAGAACCTGGATGCACACTGTATACTGATCTATGTGCCTCCTCGAGGATATCGCGCCTCAGTCCCTAAGAATTTGGTACGCACGGTCGAGTCCCAAATCGAAGTATCCCCTGATCATCAATCACGAACTCAGAAACTCTGCCCTGCCGAATCTGCTCAATAATCTCTACAATACGGGCATCGCCGGACTGTGCCTCGCAGATACGGTCAAGTAACTGTGGGCGTGCTCTGAAATGGGCCAGCTGTCCCCTTGTAGGAGTAAACTCGAACTGCACTCTGCTGTCACATAAAATCTGCCACTCCACCGTCGACTGCATCTGTACTGCGCTTAAACAAGATAGACTACCTCCGGGCCTCCTACTCAAAGCATCTGCCACCATATTTGCCTTGCCCGGATGGTATAAAATCTCGCAGTCATAATCTTTCACCAACTCCATCCAACGGCGCTGTCTCAGATTCAGATCTCGCTGCTGAAAGATATACTTCAAACTCTTGTGGTCAGTGAATATCTGGCACGACTCACCGTATAGGTAATGTCTCCAGATCTTAAGTGCAAAAACCACTGCAGCCATCTCTAAATCATGGGTGGGGTAGTTCTGTTCATATTTCCTCAGCTGCTGAGAAGCATACGCGATAACTCTGTCGTGCTGCATCAATACACAACCCAGCCCCACTCGAGAAGCATCACAATATACCACGACCCCGCCTGATCCTGAAGGCAAAGCTAACACCGGTGCAGTAGTCAGACGAGTCTTCAACTGCTGGAAACTATCCTCATATGCCTGGGTCCAATCAAAGGGAACCCCCTTCCGGGTCAACCCGGTCAGCGGTGCAGCAATACGGGAGAAATCCTGGACAAAACGTCGATAATAGCCGGCCAGACCCAGAAAGCTGCGAACCTCTGTAACTGATACCGGTCTAGGCCAACGCTGAACTGCCTCGATCTTCTTCGGGTCCACACAAATACCATCTCTCGTCACCACATGACCCAAGAAGTCGACACTGTCTAACCAGAATGCACACTTGGAAAATTTGGCGAACAGCTGATGCTCTCTCAAAGTTTGCAATGTGATACGCAAGTGCTGCTCATGCTCCTCCCGGCTCCGAGAATAAACCAAGATGTCATCAATGAACACGATGATGAACTGATCGAGATACGGCCTGAATACACGGTTCATCAAGTCCATAAATGCTGCCCGGGCATTGGTGAGCCCGAACGACATCACCAAGAACTCATAATGACCATAACGAGTATGAAAAGCGGTCTTCGGAATATCCTCCTTCCGAACCCGCAACTGGTGATAACCTGACCGTAAATCAACCTTCGAGAAAAACCCTGCACCCTGGAGCTGATCGAATAAGTCATCAATGCGGGGTAGGGGATATCTGTTCCGCACAGTAACCCGGTTCAGCTGACGATAATCAATGCATAAGCGCATACTTCCGTCCTTCTTCTTAACAAACAGGACGGGTGCACCCCAAGGTGACACACTCGGTCGGATAAGCCCTTTGTCCAGCAAGTCCTGTAACTGATCCTTCAGCTCTCTCAGCTCCGCCGGGGCCATCCGATAAGGCGGTATAGAGATAGGCCCCGTGCCGGGAATCAAGTCGATGCAGAACTCAATCTCGCGCTCTGGTGGCAGACCAGGTAGCTCGTCGGGGAATACATTAGGGAACTCTCTCACAACAGGGACCTGGTCCAACGGAACCTCTGTGGAGCTAGTATCACAAAGATAGGCTAAGAATCCCTGACACCCTTTCCTTAAGAGCTGACCGGCGCGAAGAGAAGAAATCAACCTGGGAAGGGTAGCGCTACGATCTCCCTGAATAACAAGAACCGGCTCACCAGGAAAACTGAATCTGACTGGTTTCTCACGGCAGTCCACGGATGCATAACAGGTGGCTAGCCAGTCCATACCAAGAAGAACGTCAAAGTCTAGCATACGAGGAGAATCAAATCAACTGAAGAATCTCTCTCCCCGATACGAACGGAACATGATCGGTACACGAAACGGGCAACAAACGACTCGCCTACCGGTGTAATAACGACAAGCAGCTGATCTAACGGAGAAGACTCTCGGCCCAACCTCGGTGCAAAGTACGTGGATACATAGGAATGTGTGGAGCCTGCATCAAATAATACCCGTGCATCAAAAGAACATATTGGCAGAGTACCTGTCATGACGACATTGGATGCCTGTGCATCCTGAGGAGTCAATGCGAACACTCGGGCCTGTCCACCACTAGTAGCTGGCTGTCCTCTGCCTCTACTTCGGCCTCTACCTCTGCCTCTGTCGCCTCGTCCTCTCTGAACCGGACCGCCACGCCCACGACCTCTAGGAGCATCTGGCTGGCATGGAGCATCATCAGGAGTAGGAAGTAGAGCTCTCTGAGGAGGTGGTGAGGGTGGTAAGGTCACATGCGGGACTGTCGCCATGCCCTGGCGTCCCATGGTACAGTCTCTGACACGGTGGTACTGACTCCCACACCGAAAACATCCTGGCGACGACTGCTGGGTCTGTGGATATGAACCAAATAACTGACCTCGTCTCAATCCTTTGCCTCCACCATCTCCCGAAAATAATCTATCGCGGTGTCTACCCATCTGCCGCTGAGCCGGCGTATCAGTACGAATCCTCTTCGGCCCAGAAACGACCGGAGTCTCAGAAATACGCTCCTCCAAAAGTAAGGCTGCGTCCATCGTGGCTGCGTATGTATCAAAGTGCTGGGTGCCGATGGCAAGGAATAGCTGTGTATCAAGCCCTCGCACAAACCTCTTTATTCTCTTCTCTTCTGTGTCTACTAGGTACGGAGCATATCGAGACAACTGGGTAAACTGTATATCATACTCCGACACGTCATCCCAGGAGTCTTGCGCAGAGACTCAAAACTACGGGCTCGAGCATCTCGGACACTCTCCGGAAGAAAACGGGCAAGAAATGCAGCTGTAAACTCGCCCCAGGTCATAGAAGGTAGAACTGCAGCTCGGCCTCTCTCTACTGAATCGTACCATGTATGGGCAAGACCCTCCAGACGAAAACTCGCGAACTCCACCAACCTATCATCAGAACACCTCAACGAATGGCAAATCCGAGCCATCCTATCAAGAAATGCCTGTGGGTCCTCTGTCGCATCCGTACCGGTAAAAGCTGGAGGTCTCAATCTCATAAACTCCTGTAGTGAAATAGGGATAGTCGCAGTAGCAGCAGGAGTGACCATCTGTGCAACGGGTACAATCGTGGTCTGTGCGGTGGAAGGAACGTCCTCGGATCTCTGTGCCCGACTGGACTCAACTAAAGATCCCATCATCTGTCGCAACTCCTGCATGCCGGCCTCTAATCTGGCAATACGGTCTGGATAAGGCGGATCAATATGACCCTGAGGGGTAGGCGTATCATCCCGCTCGATCCTCGCCTCAGACGAGCCCGCTCTAATCTTATCCCTAGCGGCAGCCCGCTGAGCTCTCGTAGTCTTTGGCGGCATCGAAGCTGGAATAAGAAACATGACCGATAAGAACATTGCAATTAAATCAAGGAATGCAAGGAATCAAGAAGGGAAATACAAGCAATTTTGTCCTAAGGTCACTTAGGCGGAGTACCGTATCGTAAGTATGCCGCGGATCATACCCGCGCTACGCCACTCTGCTTAAGTTATCTACTCCATCTACCAAGACCGTCCTACACTCAGAAAGGTAAAACCTACGCTCTGATACCAACTTTGTCATGACCCGAAAGTACGGAACATGACTGGCACTTAGATTACGAGACGTCTAAAGGCGTAACGTAAACTAAGTCAGCCAAAGCCTAGAAAATCTAAACCAAAACCAAAGAGAGTGAAGGAAACCTTTCATGAAAAATGACTTGAAATCAATTTAGTTGCATTGAACCCCTTTTTAAAAACATCAAAAATTTCCGAAAATCTCGGCAGAGTCTCCTTTGTAAATTCTATCCCCCAAAATGGGTACAACAAGATATATAACCTGTAATCACAAAATGGCATCCCTAAGAGGGATCTAGCTCTTCGCCCAAGGCGGATCACAACCACACGCAATATATATATATATATATATATATATATATATATATATATATATATATATGTATATGTAATATCAAGAAAAGGGCATAAAGAAATGCAAAATATAAGAAAACACAACATCGGCTCAAGTGAGCTCGACCAAAAGAAACCACATATACACAAATCTCTCAGTCTCATCACTAGGTCGCATATACACATAAGAAGTGGTAGATGGAGAATACTAGATACAAAAATGGTACAAAAAGAGATAAAAGCACTCTCGCAACCCACCTACGAGCAATGTCGCGAGTCTGAGCAAAAGAAGTCACTAACAAGATAAGCCGCCGCTACTAGGCTGATGAGTCCGACCTGCAAGACACTGTGGCACAACGGGGGTGAGTTGCCAGCTCGTGAGTAGAATATAACATCTAGTAAGGCTATCGTAAGAATGCACGCAAATGCATCACAGCATGTATGTCCAGATGTGATGTAATACCTCTAGTATGCATGCACATGTATGCAATGTCAATACTAAATCTTTAAGTGTTTTAAATGCTATGAGTTCCGCATTCTTAACTTTAGAAAAAAGAATATCTGTATAATAGCTAAATACCATCAAGAAATCATCTGAAACCCGTGTCAAGCATCGACACCAAATATGAAAACACATCTGTCTCAATGTCTCACTGTATCAATGTCTCAATACATCGGGCTCCGTCAGTCCAGATCGGCCCATATCATCAAATCTCACGACAACGGTCGGTATCCTCCGGATATCCGCCGCGCCAGACATCACCGGTAGGTAGTCTTCTCCTGCCAGGCTCATCGTCTACAACTCGATCTTCTTGCCCCGGGGTACCATTCCGGGCCCACCATGTACCCGAGATGGTTCATCCACTCCTCGAATCGGGTCTCGAAATCCAACAGAAAACATGAAAACTCATGGTGGACGACACATACATCACGAGAAAACCGCAACTTTGTTTAAAAAAAATGATAATTATAAGTTTTTATTAAATTCTTGCGGTTTTCCCCAAAATCCAGAAATCGCAGCAATACTGAAATCCTCAAGAAAATCATAGTACTCAACATGTTGTATATGATAAATGTCTATGATATCAAGGTATGCGATGTAATTTGTGGCTAGAAATCTATGTAAGTATGATGATGATGCGAGGTATATACGTGCTATGCGATTTCGTATATCATGTATGATGCAATTGGTGACACTAAGCTAAACAGGTTCTATGGTGCTCGTGGCATGGCAATTACCAAAGGCGTGTGTGTCACTTGAATAGTGCGCGTGCAACAGGAGCCAATGGTAATGGTGTTCGTGTCCTACGAAGTAATATCGCACATGTGTATATGAATATCCATGCAATCTAGCAGACGATTAGCTATAAGGGTATGAAATGTGAATGGGGGGGGGTTTAGCTAACTAACAATGCAAATCTTGCAAGAAATAAAGTAATCCTAACTAGGGGGCGCCTCGCGCCATCCAGACGATTCCCCCATAGATGAATACATCTACTCACCTGAAAGCCCCGCTAATCCGATCCGACCACCGCCTTACCTTTGCCCGCCGCGTCCGATCCTAGAATTGCATAACACACAATATAAGATTACAGATTCCTGAAATGACGCAACTCACAATATGAAAAGATCGACGCTCTCGAATTGGTCACAACGTGCACTCGGTATGCGTAAAACACATGAAATTCGCTAAAACCTTAACTAAAATCGCCGTTTCGGGGAAATCGTCAAAACTAAAACCCGACTAGACAAAACTCCGCATTCACACACCCTAATAGTCGTATGAGATGCTGATTATATCGCTAAAATAACACAATTAGATCGCCTCCTAATTTTTACAAAAACCTACTAAGCGTTAGCATACCGATTTCGATGCAAATATCGCGAATTAACGATATCGCGATCACAAACCAACTCCAACATCCAATTCAAACTACTAGATGCCCACAACACAAATTTTAACCCAATTATCATACTTCAAACCCTAATCTAGAAATTCATTAAACAAGGAATTATAAACAAATAACACTTTAAAATACTAATTTAGCCGATTACCGAAAAACTGCCTAAACGATTTTCGAAGCGTTACAAAAACACACTGAGAAATTACTGGAGTACCTACCAGTAAATCTCGCTTGCCTTGGCCAAGAACTTTGTGTAATGGCTTTCCGAACACGGCGCGATATCAACCCCCAATACCGGGAGAGACGAATCCTATCTAACCGCCACTGCCTCCAAGTGCTTCAGGACTACACCCAACTGCTACCTGTTTGCACGACTCCTTTAAGCCGTGGTAGGATAGTAATCTAAGAACAGTGGGAACACATTCGAGGCGAAGTAGCAGTGTCAAGTCGACGGACTAAGCTGTACTCATGTCACTTGGGAACTGCTACCCGACGATAGGTATAATACCCACCAGCAGTCCCCTATGAGTCATGTCCAGTGTACTCATAACCCAATGAGCACCTGCATACTATCTCCAGTACGACGTACTAATGGCTGTGGGACAGACCATCTCCCCTGCTGGGATGAGAAGCGTATACACTAGTCTACTCTGGAGTATCGATACCCCGTCTCGACAATCCTACGTCTAGGGACCTATATAAGGATGTGCTTATAGACTATCCAGGCTCCACTAGTGTGACTGCCATCACAACGCTGGTAGTCAAGCAAAGATCCTAAGGACTCTACTAATATGTATAAGCGATATGCTAAAAACACATGCACACATTGAGGTAGAAACAAACCAGGTAGCATACTACCATTTCAAACAAGACTGTTACTATATCCGTGTATATCCCAAGCTTCCATTAGATAATATACAAACCAGTATGATACAATAATGGCATCTGTGGCATATATCACTAACAATCTTCCACTTGCACTGAGGCCATGTATTGGCATATCGCAGATGTTCCCCTCCGAAAGACGGCCAAGACTGACGTCTTGTCTGAGATTCGGGGCAGATGCTAATTGGTGCTATCCGTCCACCTCTTCGAAGATGCCAAGTTGATTTATGGAACCATGTATCGAAGGTTTAAACGGATGCGTCCGATATAGCAGACTTCGTTAGATTCCCCCTCGCTTGAGGGGTTTTTGATTGTGGGGACGCTCTTCCCTGCAGGTGCAAGCCCCTGCAGTTAATTACGCTACCGCGTTGCGATAACAACTTTCTCCTTCTCCAGATGATCACTTCGTGTCGTGTGTGTTTATTTTGTGTTTGGTTACCCGTGGATTGTATACGGAGACTGAGTTATGTCGTCGCCCGTAGGGCGCGGACTAGTCCAAATCCGTATTATCTTAGATTTGGGTTTGGGGGTTTAGGTTTAAGGATACGTTAGTCTCATTTGAGACTAAGATCAACTTAAACGTTTGTTAAGGATACGTTAGTCTAGTTTTAGACTAAGATCAACTTAACGGGATCGTTTAAATCCGACAAGAGAGCAATTAAGGGAGCCCTATTGTTTAGTTTAGTGACATTGCGGTCAATAGGTAGTTTAAGGACATTGCGGTCCAATGTTAGTTTTAAGACATTGCAGTCAAGGTTAAGGACCTCATAGTCCGTTGTTAGTTTTAAGACATCCCGGTCAAGGTTAAGGACATCATAGTCTGAGGATTTAAGGACTCCACAGTCCGGCGTTAGTTTTAAGACATCACGGTCAAGGTTAAGGACGTCATAGTCCGTTGTTAGTTTTAAGACGTCACGGTCAATGTTAAGGACGTCATAGTCCGAGGTTTTAAGGACTCCACAGTCTGGCGTTAGTTTTAAGACATTACGGTCAAGGTTAAGGACCTCATAGTCCGTTGTTAGTTTTAAGACGTCACGGTCAAGGTTAAGGACGTCATAGTCCGAGGGTTTAAGGACCCCACAGTCCGGCGTTAGTTTTAAGACATTACGGTGAAGGTTAAAGATCTCATAGTCCATGAGTTTAAGGACCCCACAGTCCATATCAATGTGTGGTTATCGGGACCCGTCACCTCTTTGAAGACGTTGAGGAATTACAACGCCAAAAATCAAAGGAGTGAAGAGATGTACCCTTAAACCAAGGTAGATTAAATGATCTTTGGCCCAATTTGGAATCAAGACCAATTAATTATATTATGAGCCCATTGGCCCAGTTAAGTTTGAATTGAGGACTTATGGCCTTCTTGGGCTAAGTCCAATCATGTTTAATATTGACCCTCTGTTGGTCTATTGAAGGAGAGGCTTTGCCTCTGGAAACTTAGCCAATTGGGCTAAAACTAGTGTTGAACACTAGAGACCAACAGTGTTGAACACTGGGAATAAGATTAACAAGTTAGTGTTAAACACTAAAAGATAACCAATGTTGAACACTAGCAACAGGCTTTCAAATTAGTGTTAAACACTAAGGCAAATCAGTGTTAAACATGGCAAATGGAGATTTCAAATTAGTGTTAAACACTAAAGCGAATCAGTGTTAAACACTGGAAACAGAGTTTTCAAATTAGTGTTAAACACTAAGCGAATCAGTGTTAAATACTGCAAATAGAGTTTTCCAATTAGTGTTAAACACTAAAAAATCAGTGTTAAACACTGGGAACAAAGTCTTCAAATTAGTGTTAAAAATCAAGGAGAGAGGGGTCACGTGTGGACACGTGAGGGCGCCCTGATTCCTCTTGTTTTATTCAGTCAAAAGTATTGAATACTTTGAAGTATCACGTGCTGTCACGTGATGGGAATTTAGGTGTTTGTCTGTTAAAGCTTCAGCCAAGGGGTCACGTGGTAGCACGTGAGAGCGCCCTAGAGCTCTTTTCTGTTTCTTCTGCCTTTTCTCTGTGTGCTTTAGGGGTCACGTGGGGGCACGTGAGGCATTGCCTCAAAGTTCTTTTCTATGGGTCTTTGAAGGGGTCACGTAGTAGCACGTGACTCTGACTCAAGTTCTTTTCTATGGATCTTTGCAGGGGTCACGTGGTAGCACGTGACTCTGACTCAAGTTCTTTTCTATGGATCTTTGCAGGGGTCACGTGGTAGCACGTGACTCTGACTCTTTGCATGTTTTAAAGATCTGTTTATTTTTTTAAGAATTAAATTCTTCATAGGGTCAAACCCTAGCAATAAACTTTAAGGAATCACACTCCTGTTTTCCTCTGAAGAATTATATTCTTGAATAGGGTTAAACCCTAATTTCTTTTCTGTAAAGAATTAGATTCTGGTATAGGGTGAAACCCTAATTCTTTTTTTTCTTTAAGGGAATTAAATTCCTATGAGTTTGAGAGAATTAAGTTCTCAATTAGGGTTCAACCCTGGTTCTGTCCATTTTGAAGGAATTAAATTCCTATAACATAGGGTTAAACCCTAATTTTATCTCAAAGGAATTAAATTCCTATAACTCTGTGAGAATTAAATTCTCAAAACTCAGTTCCTCTTCTGTGTTTTAGATCTGCATGGCAGGATCTCAACCCAATTAGAATTAAATTCTCAATTCATGGGGAGATATGCACTTTGCAGATCCTCCACCAGAGAAAGAACTAAGTTCTTTTCTTTTTATATAAGAGTTAAACTCTTTTGAGAATTAAATTCTCTTTTGAAGCCTCCCGTTTCTTTTCTTACCTAAGGTTTTCCTTTTGCAGAGAATCAAAGGTTCTATATCTCTCTCTCTTTGTGTGTATCAAAAGAAAAGGTCCAAAGTCCAAAAGTCTAAAAGTCCCCTCTCTTCTTTTCTTGGCTCCTATTTATAGGAGAAGGAAAAGAATCAATTTGTTTTAGTGGATCTTTCATTGAAAGATTTCATTTGTTTATTGAGAGATTTGATTTATCTTCATCATTAATCTGGGCCTTTAGATTATTGGGTGAATTTTATTCACCATTGTATTTTAAATCCAAAGATATATCTTTGTTATTTCGGTTAGATTTAGGGGGAAATCTTTCCATGTCCAAGATTTTTCCATACATTGGTGATATTTAATCACCCTCGGATTTTTAATCCAACGGCTTCAAATAATTCTTCTCCATTTTGGAAAGATTTGAAGGATCTATCCTCAGAATTTAATTCTGTTAAAGAATGAGGCTCTTAAAGCCGGTCACGTGTGGCCACGTGACCGTTGGTCATGTGTGAGCACGTGACCCCTTGAGTGGGCTTCTCTTCTTCTGCGCTCTATTTTCTGGCCGCTGCTTAACCATCACGTGCCAACACGTGACTACTGGTCACGTGTGAGCACGTGATGCCTCTTCTGAAGCTCTTCCTGATTTTTAATCAGGGAACAACAGACATATCATCTCGAATAGCCACTCTAACTGTGTCTGAGGGATGACCTTTGTGAGTGGATCTGCAATGTTGTTCTCCGTATCTACTCTCCTCAACTTGATCTCCCGGTGATCAACGATCTTCTTTATTAGGTGGTACTGCCTCAAGATATGTCTGGATCTCTGATGGGATCTGGGTTCCTCCGCTAAAGCTATAGCGCCGTTGTTGTCGCAATACAGCGGTATTGGATCAACAATGGTTGAAACCACCTGAAGTTCAGTTAAGAACTTCCTCATCCAGACTGCTTCTTTTGCGGCGTCACAAGCAACAATACACTCCACTTTCATCGTCGAGTCAGCAACGGTGTCCTGATTAGAGCTTTTCCAACAGACCGCCCCTCTATTGAGGGTAAAAACATAACCCGATATGGACTTTGAGTTATCCTTGTCACTCTGGAAGCTGGAGTGAGCAAAGGCCTCGATCTAGAGGTCTTTTCCGCCATACACCAAGAACATCTCCTTAGTCCTTCTCAGGTACTTGAGAATGTTCTTTACTGCTATCCAGTGCTTCTCCCCAGGGTTTGACTGATACCGGCTTACCACGCTTAGTACGTAAGTAACATCTGATCTGATACACAACATCACATACATTATAGAGCTTACTGCAGAAGCGTAGGGTATAATAAATATGTGATCCCTTTCCAAATCAGTCTTGGGAGACATCTTTTTGGAGAGGATGATTCCGTGACAGGCCGGTAGATTATTGCGCTTTGAATCTTCCATACTGAATCTTTTCAGTATGGTGTCGATATACCTGGACTGTGAAAGTCCCAACATACTCTTAAATCTATCATGATAGATCTGGATCCCTAGAATGTAAGAGGCATCACCTAAGTCTTTCATGGAGAACCTCTGTGACAAGAATCTTTTGACTGATTGTAGTATAGGAATGTCATTTCCTATCAAGAGAATGTCATCCACGTATGATTGATCTCTGTGAAAGTGAGTGTTTGTAGTAGTAACCACAATCAATAACGGTGTCGCGTGTAGATAGCCGAGATGAGTACGGGTCGTCCGCAGGGATGCGTGGAACTTTTAATCTTGTTTTAGACGAGTTGATTAGAAATATGGGAGAGAGAGTTTAGATCTATGTTGAACACGGATGTAGAATATATAAGAAGAGAGCTTGTAGGGTTTATTAGAATTTAGTCGTTATGGATGATTAAATAAATATGACTCTTTTTATTTTTTAATAGATTTAAAACTAGATCGATAGTGATGAATGAAGATTAGGGTTTTTGGAGGGAATAGGGTTCCCACTCTTAACCCTTATTTTTTCATTGACCTCTATTCATGTCTAGTCCTTAACAAAACAATTGTTAATCTGATCTCAAATCACGGTCGAGACGATCAATAAATTGGTAGTGCGCCCAATAAGGATGTTAACGATTCTTTTGATAAAGTTTATAAACTTCATAAGACGTAAAAGACGTTAATGGATTTTATCATCCATTGATTTACTCTAATCCTACGAACGCTATCAAGCGGAGAATTACTCGCGCAAGATGGAGATAGAAGAAGAAAGAATAGAGAAGAAAATCATAATGCAGAAAGTAAATGCGAATTAATTAAGCTAATGATCTACCTTTATTAATCAAATTTACAAGTACAAATTCTTCGAGTTTAGATTACAAGAAGAATAAGTTGCTCTCGATCTATGCCTCGTAGGAAGTAGATGTTCCGTCGATATTCACGTCGTTTTATTACGTCGAATCGCAGACCTGTCGTGAATCACTTATTTTTTGACGGTGATTTGCTTTAAGTTAAAGGTGATGATTTCTAATTTTAGCCCTCGGTCCTTTATATAAGCAGAAACCCTAGATACCTAATATGGTTATTTGTTGATGCAATCTTACCCACAAAATCTCAAACCCTAATTCCACATAACGGCCGCGGATCCGCCGCAATATGCATGGTTTGGCCGCGGTTGGGCGGCGGTTTGGAGGATTTAGGGTTTCCAATTTCAGGGGCTGCCTTATATTGACACATGGAGATTTATGTGATGTCTGGATTCTTCAAATCTTCTTTGAGTCTCTGCCGGTATTGATTTTATGATTTAATTAAACTTTATCGGCAGATTTTTGATCCTGACGTCTTGAATATCTTGATCTTCTGACATGAGCTAAATCTTGCACAATATCTCCATGAATAATATTAGTAATATTTGTTATAGAGATATAATCTTAATCATTTTATATGGTAATAAATCTTTAAGCAATTTGATTAAGATTATTTGATATGATATGCATAATAAAAATATTATATAAATATTATATGCATATATTTTCCTTCATAATGTTAATTATAATATATAAACATATGGTAAATAGTATTTTGCAGATAAGCCCCAAATATGTTCTATATTTATAATAAATACCTTTAAATATTTAAGAAAAGTAAGGAAAATGTTATATCAAATGTGTGGTATTTTTGACTGAACAAATACCCCTAAACTTAATTTTGATCGTCCCGAGAAAATTAGTTATTCAATAGAGAGAGAGAAAGAAAAAAAAGAAAAATCCTAAGTAGCACACTTTTTTAGGCAATACGATTGCACTGAGCACGTGCAACAAACCGTTAAACCTCTAGGTGTCTCTAGTAGGAGGAATGTTGTCTCCTGAGGGTTTTCAGCGGATTACACCCATAAAATCCTATAATAAAATAAAGAAAATGAAAATTGCGTACAAAGATAAGAACTGTAAAAAAAAGAACTTGAAAAACCCAGTGAAAGAAGGAGTGCGAAGAGTGAAGACATCGGAGTGCACCAACTCTGAAGCGAGAGTTCCTATGAGCTTCTTCACTTTTTCTGATAGATAGGAGACTTATCCTAAACCAAAAGAGAAAGAGGATAAAGCTACACTCGAACCAAGAGATCAGAGTTCACTAAAAGAGCGAAAGCCATAGAAGCAGAGGGAAGATGCGAAGGAATAGATAGCTTTAACTGAAAAAGCTAATGAGGTGAGATTCCCACTTTCTTAAACGCCCGGGTTTCTCTCTCGAAAAAACGCAAGCTAACAGTAGTATGAGTTCCCGTGCTAAGGATTCAATCCAGCTATAGCTCCCATGAGAGGGCTGACCTCCAACTCTTAGCGTCTTTCACGCTCACTCTCTAAGCATTCGATGTTGTCACCTTAAGGCGTCAACTGTCTAGACTTTGCTTTCTTGTCGTGCAATGCGGTCTTCTCAGCTCCCTATCTCCTGATCGAGCTTGTGTAAGGTAGATGTTGCCTGGTACTAGGCCCCCCACTCTCAACTCTCGTATGCTGTGAACTTTGTTACGTTCGGCACTGACTCCTGAAATACGGGGAAAGCTTGCTAAGAGTTTCCAACTACACTAGCTTTTTGGTTGCCATGAGTCCTATCTTAATGGTCGTGAAAAGATATTAGAAATCACATCATCTCTCAACAAAATATCGTCTTTAGTCTTCCTCCCTATCTTTCTTCCAAACATCGATCATATACCCCTACGTGTGTATAAAAAAACATCCATACACTTAGAGAATTCAATTCAAGCCATCATACTCTTTTCCATCTTCCTTAGTACTTTTTTTTAGTCGGTGAATATTTTAGATGGAATTGCTCACACATTCTTCATGCGACCGTCAATATTTCTTGAGGTACTAACCGACCGATTACCAAATGTGCTCGCTTATTTAGAAGTAATTTCTCGTCTTGCAACACCTAAGGATTAGCGGTGGATCCCAAACCAGTTGGTCTAAGACACTAGGTGATAAAACACCCTCGCTATATTTTTTTATGCTGCCTTAAGCAATTACAAAACCAGTGTTCATTTTTTTTTCTTCACCACTTATATATATATATATATATATATATATATATATATATATATATTCATACTAAGGTTTTTAGACAAGAGCATTTCAAGGTATGCTCTACTATCCCAAGTTTCAAGATGTGTGCAAGTGCGTATAGTAGGGTATCAACGTTCAAATGTTTGGACTCAAGAATATGAACTATTTTTCAGACTTATTTTTATCCTCAGATTAGTAATTTACTTCATTTTACTAAGCTTTGGGACAACAGCTCATAACTACTTATTACTAGTTTCGTTTAAGAAAATATCTAATTTTCTTGTTTTTCTCAAACTATTCCTATCTTTAATTTGTAATTTTTCACTTTCAAACTTTTATTATCAAAAATATTTTATGCTCATATTTATGATAATGCAAAATAATGCGTGAATAAGCACAAACCTCTCCTAAATCTGTTTGCAGCAGTGCCCTCACTGATGTCATCTGTTAAGCTTAAAAAAACCTGTAGACTTGGAAGGAAAAGTTATTAAAGGGGACAAGAAATAATGACAGTGAAATCCTCCCCCAAACTTATTTTTGGCTCACAATTTTGTAAAAATTTATTTTCTTTCAAGAGCCAAAAGATTCCCCCCCCCGAAACTTGAGTGAAATAGTATTAAGCCTTTAAAATTATAAGGGGGGTTAAACTTATTGGTCTATGCAAAACTTTACAAAAACCAAAAGTCAACACCAACCATTCAAAGAATTTATCAATGTAACAATATAGTTGGTAGAAGATCAAAGATTTGAAGAAGTAGGAAGATAGGAGGCGGAATCGATTGGGTTTACGTCTCGGTTGGTAGAGACGGGAACAGTGATGGTGAACGAAAACGAGAATGTGAATGAATAGGTATGAGAAGAATAGTCACATTCTCGTATGGGATAAAAAGAAATGGGGGTGGTTCAACTTCTTCGGGTGGAGGTTGATTAATCACAAAATTCATGTCGTTTAGGAATGCGAGTTCGTCAGCGAAAATATCTTCGAAACTTTCATCGATAGTCCGATTGAACGTTTCAATGTCAATAAGTGCCGCGCCAGAATTCAACACACTTGATTTGTCAAAAGTTATGGAGGTAGGAGTCTTGAAAAACTCATCTACCTCATTCTCAAAAAAGTCTAAATCAAGTTGTCTTTCTAGAATTATTGAACTCGAAATATTAGTGTGTGATTTATCAAAACTCGATAGATTAAAGGAATATTAGAAGAAGAACCAAAGAAAATGGGTGATGAAATGGATAAACAAATTTGTGTGTCGAGCATTGTTGAACCAGATGTGGGAAATGAAGGCTGAATATCATTCTGCTTTTCTGTCATGCATTTATCATCAATTTCCAGACGAATATGGGGTTCGGGAAAAACAGTTAAAGGTTCGAGACGATGTCCACATGGAAGTGAAAGTACCTGATGAACTGGTGAAAAAAACTCATCCAAAACTGTAGGTTCATAATCCAAAATCTTCCCAGCGTCAATATCCTCAATCAAGTGAAAGTTAAAATTCTCAGACACCTCATCAAAAGCATGGTTTTCAATCAATTTCGGTTCTAGAGTGGAGGTGTAGAGATCATAAGGATTGGGTGTGGTTTCACTTGAAATGGACCCTTCACAATCGGGTAAATCAAACACTACAAAGTCGTACAAATCATTAAACATTCTATCTTCAATTGGTGAATAATTTGGTGTACTCGATAGATTTGTGAAACTTGAGTTGTGGATTTCAATTTGGGATGGGGAGGTTTGATTTGGAAGGGTGTACTGCTCTCTCTCACTACTCAAATTCTCAATTTGTCATATTGCCATATCATACATTGGATGATTTTGAGCTAGTTGGATTTGGAAGGGCGGCCATGGATGCATTCAATTCCTTTATCTGACACGACACTGCTCGAAATTCATCCAATGACCGTTCAAGACTAGACATGGGTTGTGAAGGGGTTTTAGTAGAAGATTGAAATTCTTATGGATAGGTGAAACTCCCAAATAACTGTTCAGAAGAAATGTCTATAAAAGGTATAAAAGTCGGGTAGGATTGATAGGAATCGAATGGTCGTGAAAAATGGACGGGAGTAGGATCAATATTGTGATAAGAACAATAGTGAGATTGGTTGGTTCGTTGGTGACTGGCAACATATGTCATATACGCCGCAAAACGAGTAGCAATACTTTCTTCAGGAAATGATGGTGTTTGTTGTCCTAACAGTTTGACAGGATTGAAACTTTGGGATTCGGTCTTTGCAATATACTCAGCAATGGACATGCGTTTAGGTGGTTCCTCACTTTCTTTAAATGAATTATCAACATAAGATGATGTTGAATTTTGGTGAAGAGTCCAACTGTTTCTTTCCGCTCTCAAAGACATGGTAGAGTCGAATAGTATACCGAAGCGATTACGAAAACAAGAAATATCTAGTTCTGGATAGCAAAGCTGGCAAGAGTTCGTCTGTTTGGGTTACCTATTATAAGAAGGTGAAAAGAAAAGAGGAAGGGGAAAGATTTAAGCTCTATTTGGATTGTTTTGCTTTGAAAGTGGGACTTGAGGGTTAACTCAACAAATCACAAAATGCATAAGCAAATCTAGAACCAAGGTCACCTAGGTCAAGCACTAGACCGCTCTTAGACTTCCAAAGGACAAGCCACGGGATCAATCCTCTACCACCTCTTTATCACTCTTGTGGCCAGTTAAGTGCCAGGTAAGTGGGAGGTATCCGCTATACGAATCACCGAAAATAGCGGGCCTAATTAAGTAACCACTTTCCTTAGTCACACTTGCCTAGACACCACAAAAGAAATGCGGATAAACGATAGATTACCCACGACCTTACTCTGTCCTAATTGAGCGCGACGGTCCTTAGGGCTTGGTCTAGATATTTTTTATTAATGTAGGTTTATGCGCATGCACATTTAGTGATTTATGGGGCCTAGAAAGGGTGATGAAATCCTCACCTAATCTGAATTTGGGTTATTGCCCGTTAAAGTCCGTTTTTAAAATATGCAAAAACAACATAAAAATCAAAACACGCAAAAAGATTTTTGAGCGGTGATATTTTGCAAAGAATCATGCAGAAAAATATATTATTGGATTTAAAAGGAGAGAGAAAAATATGAGGAAGATACCAGAGAAATTTGGGTGCATGATTCCTCAACTCCGCCGCGGTTCCGTCGCCAAATCCACCTTGTTGCCGTGGTTCCACCGTAGAAAAAAGGGTGCTTTTGACAATTTTTTTCTACAGTTCCTCCTTTACTCCTCTGGTCCTCTCTGAATCTCAATTTTCTCGTTCCAGTAACTCCAGATTCTCTCGCAAAAATCGCACACTAATCGTTAAATATGCAAGTTGTGGTTTTGTTTTATTTTTATGATATGGATCAAATAAGAATTCAACCCGAATAGCAAGAAAAAAAAATTACGCACGTATCCCCGGCAACGACGCCATTTGATTGATCTCTGTGAAAGCAAATGTTTGTAGTAGTAACCGCAATCAATAACGGTGTCGCGTGTAGCTAGCCGAGATGAGTACGGGTCATCCGCAGGGATGCGTGGAACTTTTAATCTTGCTTTAGACGAGTTGATTAGAAATATGGGAGAGTGATTCTCGATCTATGTTGAACACAGATGTAGAATATATAAGAAGAGGGCTTGTAGGGTTCGTTAGAATTTAGTAGTCATGGATGATTAAATAAAGATGACTCCTTTTATCTTTTAATAGATTTAAAACTAGATCGATAGTGATGGATGAAAATTAGGGTTTTTGGAGGGAATAAGGTTCCCACTCTTAACCCTTATTTTCTCATTGACCTCTATTCATGTCTAGCCCTTAACAAAACAATTATTAATCTGATCTCAAATCGCGGTCGAGACTATCAATAAATTGGTAGCGTGCCCGATAAGGATGTTAATGATTCTTTTGATAAATTTTATAAACTTCATAAGACGTAAAAGAAGTTAATGGATTTTATCATCCATTGATCTACCATAATCCTACGAACCCTATTAAGCAGAGAATTACTCGCGCATGATAGATATAGAAGAAGAAAGGATACAGAAGAAAATCATAATGCAGAAAGTAAATGCGAATTAATTAAGCTAATGATCTACCTTTATTAATCAACTTTACAAGTACAAATCCTTCGAGTTTAGATTACAAGAAGAAGAAGTTGCTCTCGATCTCTGCCTCGTTGGAAGTAGATGTTCCGTCGAAATTCACGTCGCTTTATCACGTCGAATCGCGGACCTGTCGTGGATCACTTGTTCTTTGACGGTGATTTGCTTCATGTTAAAGGTGATGATCTCTAACTTTAGCCCTCGGTCCTTTATATAGCCCTGGAAGCAGAAACCCTAGATACCTAATATGGTTATTTGTTGACGCAATCCTACCCACAAAATCCCAAACCCTAATTCCACATAACGGCCATGGATCCGCCCAATATGCATGGTTTGGCCACGGTTGGGCAGCGGGTTGGAGGATTTAGCGTTTCCAATTTCAGGGGCTGCCTTATATTGACACATGGAAATTTATGTGATGTCTGGATTCTTCAAATCTTCTCTGAGTCTCTGCCAGTATTGATTTTATGATTTAATTAAACTTCATCGGTAGATTTTTTATCCTGACGTCTTGAATAGCTTGATCTCCTGACATGAGCTAAATCTTGCACAATATCTCCATGAATAATATTAGTAATATTTGTTATAGAGATATAATCTTAATCATTTTATATGGTAATAAATATTTAAGCAATTTGATTAAGATTATTTGATATGATATGCATAATAAAAATATTATATAAATATTATATGCATATATTTTCCTTCATAATTTTAATTATAATATATAAACATATGGTAAATAGTATTTTGCAGATAAACCCCAAATATATTCTATATTTATAATAAACATCTTTAAATATTTAAGAAAAGTAAGGAAAATGTTATATCGAATGTGCGATATTTTCGACTGAACAACGTACAAGACGAAGAATACCACAGTTCTCGCTACAATCTTACTATAAATGCATGATTCATCTGGATTTTTGATAAAGTCGAATTCTTTGACCGTTTCATCAAAACAAATGTTCTAACTCCGCGATGCCTGCTTTAATCCATAAATGGATTTAAGCAACTTGCACACTTTCCTGCTGCTCCCATTTTGAATGAAACCCTCTGGCTGATCTATATAAACGTACTCTTCCAAATATCCATTTAGAAAAGTGGTCTTTATATCCATCTGCCAAATCTCATAGTCGTGGAAGGCAACAATAGTAAGAAGGATCCGGATGGATATGAGCATATCCACTGGAGAAAAGGTTTCATCATAGTCCAAACCAGGTCTTTGACGAAATCCTTTTGCAACAAGTCTAGCCTTATAGGTTTTAACATGTCCATCTACACCAATCTTCTTTCTGAAAATCCATTTGCAGCCTACGGGTTTTACCCTTTCTGGAGCAATATCCAAAGTCTATACTTTGTTGGTGTACATGGACTCCATCTCGGTCCGCATTGCATCCAGCCATTTTACTAAGTCACTCTGAATGGCTTGCTGGAAGCTAGTTGGCTTATCATTGTCAATGATGTAATCCTCTATATCTCCGTCTATAAGAAAACCGTAGTATCTCTCGGGCGGATGAGACAACATACTAGTTCTGCGGAGCGGCGTGGGGATGTCCTGTTCTTTTGAAACCTCTGGTTCTACCATACTTTCAGTAATAGTTTGTGATTCTGGAATTTCTTCCAGTTCTATTGCACTCCCACTAGTTTCTTTTTCTAAAAATTGATTTTCCAAAAAGTGGGCATAACGAGAAACAAAGACCTTTTGTTCCCCTGCGTAATAGAAAAGATACCCCGTGAAGTTCTTTGGATATCCCACAAACTTACACAGTACTGAGCGTGCCTCGAGTTTATCCACATCCTGCTTTTTGACAAAAGCTGGACATCCCCATATTTTCAGATACTGAAGATATGGTTTCTTCCCACTCCACATCTGATATGGTGTGGTAGGCACAGTCTTGGTAGGATCCTTGTTCAAAAGATATGCAGCTGATTCTAGTACATAGCCCCAGAAGGATCGCGGCAACTCAGCGTTACGCATCATGGAACGTACCATATCTAATAGTGTTCTGTTCCACCTTTCTGATACACCGTTGTGTTGTGGTGTGTATGGAGGAGTAAGCTGAGAGAGAATTCCAGTCTCTTTTAGCTAATCCAGGAACTCGACACTTAAGTATTCACCACCTCGATCAGATCTTAGTGTCTTGATATTTTTTCCGGTTTGTTTTTCCACATCATTCTTATATTCTCGAAATTTCTCAAAGGTCCCGGATTTATGTTTCAACAAGAAGACATGTCCATACCTAGAGAAATCATCCGTAAAAGTAATGAAATAGGAATAACCACTTCGTGCATATGTAGATATTAGACCACATACGTCGCTGTGTATGAGTCCCAAGAGCTCACTCGCTCTTACTCCGTGTCCAGTGAACGGAGTCTTTGTCATCTTTCTTATGAGATATGATTGACAAGTTGCATAAGACTGATATTCGAACGGATCCAAATATCATTCTCTATGTAACTTCGTCAACCTTATTTCATTGATGTGACCCAGTCTACAATGCCATAAGAAATCCATATTTAATTCTGGAGACTTTCTTTTAAGTGTGTTCTAGACGTAGAAAACCTGAGCTTGATTTAATACGTATATACCGTCCTCTAGTGTACCTGACCCAATCAAACTTTGATTTAGGTGGATGTGGACCACGTCGCTTACAAATGTAAAATCATATCCATGTTTAGAAAGTAAAGATACAGATCTGATATTACAAGCTAGACTAGGTACACACAAACAGTTACGTAAAATCAATATCTGCCCACTTGTCAATCCTAGGTGATATTCCCCTACGGATACAGCGTCCACGCTCATTCCGTTAGCAACCCTGAGAGTCATATCACCTGCCCTGATAACTCTACGGTTTCTCAAAGCCTGTAAAGAATTACATATATGATATCCTGATCTAGTATCTAGTACCCAGGAAGTAGAGTTAATTGACATACAGTTTTCAATCACAAACACACTCGAAGCCGAAGCCACAACGTGCTTCGGATCCTGGATTCTGGCTTTTCAAGCCATGCATTCCTTCTGCCAATGCCCTTTTCCGTGACAATAGGAACAACCCTCCCTCCCTACTGTTAGCCCCGAAACTTTTGCCCTTCCCTTTTCCTCTACTATACTTACACCGCCTATCGGCTTGGTGGAGGCTTTCTTCTTCTCTCCCTTAGCTTTCGCCTTAGATCTAGAAGAGGAAGATTCCCCAACAAGTAGAACAGGTGTCTCCCTGGTTTCCTTCAGGGTGTAAGTAGAAGGTAGGGACTGTAGAATCAAGTTAGCATATGACTCGTTCTCCAACGTGGTCCTCAGGTCCGTGAGCTCTTTAATATAGCTGATCATTGTAAGGACGTGGTCCCCTACAGATGACCCGACAGCCAATCTTGCTTGAAGCAAGTCCTTCAAGGTCTCATATCTTGCGATACGAGATTGCTCTCCATATAAATCTTTGTTATGGAGGAATATAGAAACTAAGTCCATCTTCTCGTGCTGCCTCTGGTGTTCACTATTCATTGAGGCCAACACGAGGCACTTGGCATTTGCACTGTCTTTTTCCCTTGTCTTACAGATATCAACATCCGCGACTGTGGAAACTGGACTTGAGACGGCGGGGGCATTAGTAGTAAGGAGGTGGCCCAGCTTGTCATAGGTAATGGACATCTGGACAAACCTTTGCCAATCAATATAGTTAAGCTTAGTCAATTTATTATCTAGCTGTAACCTATGTCCGGTCACCTGGTCGCTGCAATTAAAAGAGAGATGAGAAACACTCAGCATGATGCTCTTGCAAGTTTAGATTGGTTTTTAGTTTATCTAAACAGGATGGCTCCCACTGTTTCTCGAATCCTTCCTCAAACCATAAAAGAAGAATTAGTCAGGATTAATCTTACCCTACAATACTTGCTTAACCTTTCAGTTAGGCTGGTGTAAGTATTTCGAGGGAGGTTTTCCAATGCTTTCGCGAAATTCCTTAATTACATAACCTCTTCTCCCTGGAGGCGTAGCCCCGCTAACACTGTTCTAGACACCTACTTGGTTTGTAGCATTGATTGTTTTAGTGAAAAAATCTCCCGAGAAGTAGCGGATACTCACAGTAGGATCGGGATCCAAAAATCATTGTGTGATAATCTTAAAGGAATCCTACCAAAATTATCACACTCCAAATGGTGTGCAACACTAGCAAGTTTCAGTTTCTTTAAAAACTCCCGATGTGAATTTTTTCCCCATGCTCTTATGACCTTGACGAAGACCAACATATCATAAGTCACATGTCAAGTTCTACCCGTCATTATCCAGATTAATTTGAACCCACCGGTACATACCCTTGATGAAGGCCAAAATAGTAGTACGACTATCCTAAACCAACGCATCTATTTATGCAACAGATGAATATCTAGCAGCTACCAATCACTATGCCTTGGCGAAGATCAAAATACATAGCTTGAATACTACTGAATATTCTTCTAAAATGACGGAGGGCTACGGCTGGTTTTGGCAAAACCGTGAACGTAGCGAACTTGATATAATCGAAGGAACCTGATAGTTTTTAAAGAAGTGGTTTAGGCTTCGCATTTAAAAGTTTGCTTTTTTAAAAAAACCGAGTGGTTTTGAAATTGTTCCAACTATTCAGCTTTGATTTGTTTGCTTTGCATTAATCATATAATGCAGTCCCATCATTTACACTTACCATTGCAGAAAGGAACAAAAATACCACGTACGCTTATGCCATCCGCATTCGCCACTGGGCCCCGTCTAACACCGTTAGGTTACTTAACTAATGCCAGAGCGGGGTCTGGACTAGCGCGGGTGCAAAACATAAGCAACGTCTACTATATAACATATATATAATATACATTCGTCTCACGTAATAATAGGCATTCCAGATCACAGATGAACATATTGGATATACTAGGAATTCCGCATTTCGTTTAAGCCTGTAACGAAAGACGGATTCCACGATCGTGATGAATAGCCAAAACCCTACCCTAGACCCCTACGGGTGTGGAAAACTACCCGCCAAATTACCGAAGTGAAGCAACCTCTCTCTGTAAAATGAGTAGGCCACTCGGCACTTCAAAAAACCCGGTAGTTTGTGCACCCCACCTTGGGTCTATCCTAGGAGCAAAAACAGTAAAAGAAATAATACAACGACGGCTACAAACTCAACCGAGATGTGCCCCGCAAAATAATATTATATCACTTTACAATTTACATCGAATGAAAGAAAGAAAACTCTCTTCTCACATCCCCGACTATTCACCCACGACGATCCAATAAAGTTCATATCCACATACCAACATCACAGATATGTGCAAGCCTCACTAATCGACATATAGCGATTAGCAGACGTTCAGCACATATATCAAACACAGAAAACCCGATTAGCAAATAACTTAAAATTTCGATCGATAAACCAAATTTGAGTCTACCCCATGAACAATGTTGTACACAAATAATACTGGGCAGAAACAAAATATTCCCAAAATCAAAATTCATAAAAATAGAAACACTGTAAAAACTCGGATCGAGTCACCCTTGACTCGGCCGCGGAATGGCGGCCAAATGCACAGTTTGGCCGCGTTTCCGCGGCAGTCTTGGGGAATCAAGAACCCAAATTTCTCCAGTGTTCTTAGAAAACCCTGCACATATTTTTAAGGCCTCTAAAAAGATTTTAAGACCAGTTTTAAAATTCGACAGAAAACATGGTTTTTGAACGTGATTTTAGGATTTCTTCGTCGATCGAATTTCTAACATTTTGCTAACTAGCTAGTAATGGTTTAGTAGGCTTTGATACCACTGTAAGTCGATGTCGCGCACCCCGCGGGTTCGCGTGGAGGCGGAATTGCAAAACAACGATTTTTTATGCTTCGCAACACCGAGTTGAACTCCAGGATCGATACTAAACCTTTACTAACTAAACTAATACGAGGTTTAACTACTCGGATGAAAGTTATACCTCCGTGTACTAGTCTTTCGGGTCTTCTCGTTGTCCTCCTCCTCATCATAAGCTCCTAGGATTGTTTGGATCGATGCATCCTCGTCGGCCTCCTCGAGTCAAAGACGATCCACCCGAGAGTCTATAGTCTGGGCTCCAACCTCAAAACCGAGATAACTAGGGCACCTAGTTCGCTAAACTAGATGTCTAGAGAATGAAGATGGATTAGTATGCCTCTAAATACCTTAGGTTTCTCAACACATGAGACATGAAGGGTTAGAGGAAGAAGATGGGGAGCTTGAGAAAGTGAGAGTGAAGATGAGCATTGTATTGAAGAATGCACTCTCTTGTGAATAATGAACCATACCAATAATGCATAAGAAAATATCTCACCAAAATATCAAGCATGGTTCATGAGTCACTTAGTGAGTCATGGCATGAGTAACCAAGTGGCATGCTTCATTTAATGTAAATCTCCACCTCATTTCCTCCACCTCATAAATCTTTTAATCAAAAGATTAAAACCCAAATGAGGTGTCTTCTTCAAGAAGCAACCTTGAGTAAATTACAAGAATGACCCTCATCCGTATATACATACCCGTATCCATATTCCAAAAAATACGAATACAAAGAGACGAAAAACAATCGATCAATATAATACTAGGATCTAGCTTAAACCAAAACCTACTAGTATTATCTGTCCAAATCATCATCCATGCACAAGTGCACATATATTTTCGAACCCTATCGTAAAACCATACAACCTCTACATCTTTTGCCCGATACAAGGAAACCTTCTGTGTGGGACTCTGAAGACTCGATACTACGCTGGCAATGGGTTTAACCACAAGCCGTCAGCGGTACTAGCTGCACGTAACGGCTATCCAGGTATCTGTCGATAAGAAGGCCGATGAGCAAAACTCATCCGAACTCATATTGAGCCTATCTGTGACAATCTCCGTACAGTCCGGTCTATTCGTCTAAGAGTATCGCATATCGGGCCTAGGGGGAGGTAGCTGTCAGACCCCTAATAGCGCAATAAGTCGTGCCGGAGTGTAGCCCAAAACACCCTGAGAAATTACTGGAGTACCTACCGGTAAATCTCGCTTGCCTTGGCTAAAGACTTTATGTAATGGCTTTCCGAACACAACGCGATATCAACCCCCAATACCGGGAGAGAAGAATTCTATCTAACTGTCACTTCCTCCAAATGCTTCGGGATTGCACCCAACTACTACCTGTTTGCACGACTCCTTTGAGCCATAGTAGAGTAGTAATCTAAGAACAGTGGGAACACACTCAAGGCGAAGTAGCAGTGTCAAGTCGACGGACTAAGCTGTACTCATGTCACCTGGGAACTGGTACCCGACAATAGGTATAATACCCACCAACAGTCCCCTACGAGTCCTGTCCAGCGTACTCATAACCCAATGAGCACCTGCATACTATCTCCAGTACGACGTACTAATGGTTGTGGGACAGACCATCTCCCATGCTGAGATAAGAAGCATATACACTAGTCTACTCTGGAGTATCGATGTCCCGTCTCAATAATCCTACAACTAGGGACATGTATAAGGATGTGCTTATAGACTACCCAGCTCCCACTAGTGTGACTGCCATCACAATGCTGGTAGTCAAGAAATGATCCTAAGAGCTCTACCAATATGTATAAGCGATATACTAAAAACACATGCACATACCGAGGTAGAAACAAATCAGGTAGCATACTATCATTTCAAGCAAGACTGTTACTATATCCGTGTATATCCCAAGCTTCCATTAAGTAATATACAAACTAGTATGATACAATAATAGACTCTAGGGTATATATCACTAACACACACTCCACAACACTTTCCCCGTTAGAAAAAAAGGATGGCGAGACCTCCGTAAACTCTGCGAGGCCCCCGATATACCCAAGACCTCTCAAAACACAACACACGCACACTGCACATTGAGTTCACATGACCAGTTTGACCCGTCAATCGGAGATTCTTTCGCTCCAAAGGCGAGGGGTAATTAACAGTAGCTTAGTCCGCGGCTGCTGGAGATTCGGATCTCTACAATCAATAAACCCCCCACCTATCCTAGATAGGGAGAATCTGTAGTACGCCTGACAAGCGACGCGTATTCCCATCTCAATGGGGTGACGAAAAACACCCTACACACCCCAGACCACCACCACCACCAACCCTGCACGTCCCCGATCACCTTCACACCCATACCCTCGCTGGACGACCTCGCCGTTGACGTTGTCGCCGTCTTCTCGTCGCCACCTCTGATGTCCCCACTTACCAGAAACCCAATAGCAACATCCACTTCCTTTTCTTTTTCTTTTCTTTCTTTCTTTTCTTTTCTTGATTCCGGCCGTCTCGCCATAGTTGCGCGCGTCGTCGACTATCCAGATGATCCAGACGACCCAGCCACTATCGTCGTTTAGCCCAGTGACCACATCACGCAGTTGCTCAGCTAGGTCCAGTCCTGTGTGCGTAAGTTGCATCGTGACATTATTTCGACGTCGGAACGTGATATCCGAATATTCGTCGTAAGATTTCGATCAGGCAAGTTCTAAACTTGCAACATACTATGTTAGTATATCAATATTTATTTGATAAATGATAGTGCATGTGTTTTACTATTCAGCAGAAATTACCGATTTACCGTTTTTTAGTATCCATCTGTATCCGTACTGATAATAATTTATCTAGTTGCATGTAACAACATCACAATATTATTATACTACTATAACAGTTCAATATGTTATCTAGTTTGCATCATACATGGTAATGGACGTATAACTGTTATTACAGATAGATACATATGCATCCTGGTATTAGTTGTATCACGATATTGATTACAGTGTTACATTGGTATCTATTTTGGTTAATATACATTACATGGTATGTTCACGACACACTATCAGACTTATTACTTGGATCTTCTTGCTAATGCCAACAATCTCGATTGTTGTCTTGATGGACGTAACTTGTTGTCTATATAGACAAGACATGTACCTGCTTGATCCTGTGTTGGCATTAGATTCATATCATAAATACCTAACTTGAACACAAAACCTTGGGGGTAAGGAGAAATTAATAATGAAACATGACTTGTAACTCAACAGTTCGATACTTATACCGATCAGTCTTTACGGGCTCGGCCAGCCCCGGAATGATGCTGCTGACATCATTCGTCTGTACATGTTACCTGTTTACTGCTTAGCGGCATGTCTCGGATTCAGCCCGAGAGTCTTGACCGTGGTCCTGGACACGCATGGGATACTATTGAGTTACATCGACGATTCCATTTAAATTGATTTTAAAGACTTATAGAATAGATAACCTAGAGGCACAGACTTTAGGAAACACATCACATACATACAGCTTATTGTTTTATACCTGTGTTTATTATTCGTATACATGTTTAATAATAGCATCATATCCTGGTTACTACTATTAACTTTGATATTATGACACACTGACGTATGGGTTTTACATGGTCCAGTTCCTCTACCTTTATCGCAGGCTGAACAGGAGTACTTTAGCAATCAAGCCGAGCAATGAGGAGCTAGCTATTTAGCTTAGAGACTATTAGTTTATTTATTTCAGCAGTTTATTTCTATTGATGTGAGCCCATATTCGGACGTGATTCAAATGCTATTGTTTATTGGATCTTGATTCGTTTCCGATTTATACATTTTCTTGATTTTATCTACTGTGGAAGATGGACATGTGATAAATATATTTAGTAGTTTACTGTTTTTGATATTCGCTTGACAGCCGTAATGTGACTATGGAGGGATGATTTCTAACCATAGGTAGTATGGTTGGCTCTGTCACGTGCCATATTTACATATTTTGGAAAGCGGGACGTGACAATCATCAAGGATTTTGGAAGCGTTTATTGCTTAAAATATCGAGGACGGTCCTACCTCCTACCAGGCTGCTATGGCTTTGAAAGAAGCTAAGCATTGGAAAGATACTATCAAGAGTGAGATGGATTCCATTGTCTGTAACAGGAAATGTGAATTAGTATTTCTCCCTCCTGGATGCACAACCATTGGATACAAATGGATTTTTAGAAAGAAGATGAAACCAGATGGAACCATTAACAAGTATAAGGTCACATTAGATGCTAAGGGATTTAAACAAGTCCAAGGTATAAATTTCTCTGATACATACTCACCAGTTGCCCGTATGACTACAATTAGAATGCTTATTGCATTGGCTTCCGTATATGATTTCAAAATCCATCAGATAGATGTGAAAACTGTTTTTCTTCATGGTTTCCTTGAAGAAGAAATTTATATGGATCAGCCGGAGGGATTTGTAGCTACTAGTAATAAAAGAAAGTATGTATGCCAGTGAAATCTTTATATGGATTTAAACAAGCTCCTAAACAGTGGCATGAAAAGTTTGATTCTATCATTTCCTCTTTTGGTTTTAGCATGCTCGAGTCTGATAAGTGTGTTTATAGTAAGGTCAAAGATGGTAAATGTATTCTGTTATGCGTATATGTGGATGATATTCTTCTATTTTGTTTTCTAACCTTAGGATAATAAATGAAACCAAGTCATTCTTTAGCAGTAAGTTTGAAATGAAGGATATGGGTGTTGCTGATGTGATTCTTGGACTCAAACTGATGAGATCAGCTGAGGGTATAGTCATTTTTCAATCTCATTACGTTGAAAGGATAACTAAGAAATTTGGTATAAAAATTGTAGAATCATTAAAACCCCATATAATCCTTCTGTAGCTCTCTTCAAGAATGAAAGTGGTAATCATGTGTCTCAGCTGAGGTATTCACAAATTATTGGAAGCTTAATGTATCTCGCGAATTGCACGAGGCCGGGCATTTCGTTCTTTGTAACAAAATTAAGTGATACACTAGCTTTCCAAATAGGACTCATTGGGAGGCATTGGATATGGTACTTAGATACCTGAAGGGAACTATTTTCCTTGGGCTGCATTATGGGAAATTTCCCGGAGTACTTGAAGGGTACAGTGATGCAAGCTGGATAGTTAAGAACTCAGGTAGTAATGTCTATACATGGTATGTATCTAGCCTAAATAGCGGCGTAGTCGCCAGGAGATCTGTAAAACAAACTATTTTATCTCGGTCTACTTTTGAGGCCGAGTTGTGTGTATTGGACACAACTGGATTAGAAGCTGAATGGCTTAAGGAACTTATGTCCGAGTTGCCCATGATCAGCAAACGTATTCCTGCTATCTCTGTACATTGTGACAATATGACCACAATTGCAAAGATTAAAAGTTCCAAGTACAACTAAAAGACAAAGAGACACATCCAAGTCAGGATCAAAACTGTGAGAGGATATGTGTCCAAAGGGGTGATGGCTGTTGATTTTGTTCGATCCAAGCATAATACGGCAGATCCCTTGACTAAAGGAATTGAGTTATCTCTTGTCTTAAAATCCAGGTTAGGAATGAGACTAAAACCCATCTCGAATTCATCGACAGTGGCAACCCAACCTATCTAAGTGGAGATCCCACAAAGTAGGTTCAATATGGTAATAACAAACTGTTGGATGGATTGAACACCTATAATAGAGTGGTTCTTTATTTAATGTATCCAAGTCTATTTCTCGTTAAACCTGGAAAGTGTCGTTTACTGCTAGTAAAGTAAGAGTATTTGACTCTGAATGGGATCAAGTTTTTAAGACGAAATACGAGCAGTGCATCTCCGGAGATGCCTAACTATATGAATGTTATTGTGTGTCCGCAATTAGAAGAATATAGCTATTCTTTGAAAACATTCATGAATCATGATTGTGACATATGGCCGTAAAAGTGTCAAAACATATAGATCATTGCTATAGCTCGTATCAAGCTGTTACCAATGGACACCATCACAACAAAAGAACAAGTTCAAGACTTCGTTTCACTTCGTTCCTGTGTTGGTAAAAGTTGGATAACTAAAGCAATGGTTCAAACTGGAAGATACCTTTACTGAAAACTTTGGTACACCTGCGATGGTTTTTCATTTATGAAATCGTGGGGGTTGTTGGAATTTTATGGGATATTTGGTTTGTTTTCCTTGAAGGGAAACTTAACTTGGTTGGATTTCATGGATGAAAAAAAGAGGAAAATGGACTTTGAGAAAGGCTCTTTTGTAATCGAGCATTTAGTCTCACATCGGCTATAGAGTACAAAAGGGAGGAGTTTAAATAGCATAAGATGTTATGTATCTTGTAAAAGAATAACTGTAACACCCTAGTACGGTTATTCAATATAGTTTGGTATTTTAAATTTTGCTTTAAAATTATTTTATTCTTTTTGCTATTGGGTTGCGAATGATTCAAGTAGTAGTAGTCGTTATCCGACCCGACTCGCATGTTTAAAACCCATTATGGTGCAAGGTTTTATCCAATATTTACTAGTACGGTGTATCTACGTGAATCTAGTACTATATATAGTTTATATATGTTTAAATCTTTACATATTCATTTATAGTACAAGTTATGTATAAGTAATATCTTTGGCTACCTAACTTTGCATGGCATATCATCTCATATCTGATTATTGCTCTTATCTATTATGTTCATATCCTAAAATATAGACAACAAAATATTTAGAAATCTTTACGTATATTTACTTAAATTTTATTGGAGATATATGTATTTAATAATAGATTGTTGCATTATGGCCAAAATCCTTACGTATGTATTTTATATTTAAAAACTATATTTTTGACTAAATTCGGGTAATATTTGGGGTGATATGGAATTATCTGTAAAATCCTACAAAATATATATTATATATTCCTTAATATATTCCTATACCTATATTATTATATAAATGTTCTATATATATATATTATTAATAAATTTATTTTTATATAAACTCCTTCTCTCTTCCCCGTCTCCATCTCTCTCCTCTCGTTCTTCTTCACCTCGCTGAGCCCTAACCCACGTTCTTGCTGCTTCGTCGCCGTCCACCACTTCCTTCGTCGTCGTCACCATCTCCTAATCTCCACCTTCTCTTCCTCGTCGTCACCTCCCCCTCAACCCGAGACTTCACCTGTGCTCCGACCTCCACCAACCGAGAAACCCACCTTCGTACTTCTTCTTCCATCGCCGTCGTTTGAACCCGACCACCACCATTATCCTCATCACTTCCTCCTTCTTGTTGCTAGCACCAAACCACCCCCTCACCACCATCTCTTTCTCTTTCTTCTTCTTCTCCTTTTCTCCGATCACTAGCCCAACCCATCACCGCCCACGACACCTCGTCGCCGACCTCGTTCCCCATCTCCTCGTCGCCGAACCAACCTCCTCTTCTTCCCCTTCCTTGTTAAACCCAGAGAACCCAACAACCCCATCTCTTCTTCTTCTTCCTTTTTCTTCTCTTTCTTCAACTAGTTTCGCCGGAGTTGGTCACCGTCGCCAATGACCCCGATGACCCCAGTTACCATCATCGTTTTCTCCAGTCATCACTTCTCGCAATTGCTAAGTTAAGGCCAAGTTTTTCATACATCGGGTTTTGCATTGTGTCTTTGTTTGGTGTTCGGAACGTGATATCCGTATTTTCGTCGTGAATTTTCAATCAGAGAAGTTTCTAAACTTGCGACATGCTACATTACATATTCCACTATATATAGTTATTTATTAGTATGCGTATGTTAATGGTTAGCATGCTATTTGCAATTTACAAATTTTACAGTATCAATCCGTATTTATATCAATAACGACTTTATCTAGTTGCATGCTAGTTCATTATAATATTATTATAATTTTCATTGCAGTTCTGTATCCTTTATCTAGATTACAGTATACCTTGTAGCAAATGTAAAATGTTATTACAAATATATATATGGATAGTTTAATTACCTCTTACAATATAGATAATATGCATTAGTCATTTCCACTGTATTTAGATAACTGGTTACTGTTTTCCATCTAATATTCTTTTTGTTAATACACACTGCCTGTCACGCCCCGCTACCCAGTATACGGAGAAGTAGACGTGACGGGCCACGACGTATTTACTCAAAAGTAAACACGTTAAGCGTAAATAAGCAATATAAAGGAATACACAAGAATAACAAGATATGTAAAAATAACAGCAACTTTTATTAACATTCTTTCTTTACATTACAACTGATTTGAAAAGAAAATGTACAATGATAAAAGTAATGCCTAAACAGTGGCATACGAATGAAAAGGAAATAAGTACAAGTAAAAAACTAAAAGTCTGGCTCCTCTGTGAACTGATCCAAGTCCTTCTGGCTGGGCTCAATCTCTTGAGAGTTGGGTCCTCCTGACAAACATTCTAAAGAAATAAAGAAACATGAATGTCGTCAGCGAACTGGCGCTCGGTAAGTCCCAAAGAAAGAATGGAATAGACAAGTAAAGAGAATATAACTGGAATTGATACAGGTATATATGTTTGTTATACTAACGTAGTTGTTTGTAACTTGGTACAAAATGTATCGGTGTATACGAGAGGAGTCAATCCCATGAACTATGAGAACAGGAAAGTAAAAGGCCCTGTTGTTCTCTTATAAAAATTCAGAAAGAAAAGGGGAAGGCAAAACTCCCCACTAATGGAAGCATCACGTGTAAGCACGTGATCATCGATCCCTTATAAAGAGACTCGGAGAGGGAAAGGAAAATGTTCCCGCTAATGGAGCATCACGTGCAAGCACGTGATCGTCTTTCATACAAAACGTATAAGACCTGGTTATAAAACAAACAAAGAGCAGAAAAGCTCACATGCTACTACGTGATACCTTCCCTCTATTTGGACTGCTGCATACAAATGAACCAAGTTAATGCTGTGAAGGGTCACGTGCTGCACGTGAGAAATCTCAAATGCCTTCTGAGCCGATAGAATTAAATTCTAAATACAAGGATCCAAATCCTATATGGAAAATATTTTCTCAATCTTTCTAAACAAGAAAGATTGTGCTCTGTAAATCAGAACACCGTTGGATCAAAGATCCTATGGTGATTAAAAATTACCAAAATATAGAATAAGTTCTGTATGGGAAAATATTTTCCCAATCTCGTTTAAAAAAACACAAACAAGAGAAATGTCTTCTGTAAAACAGAAGTCCTGGGATCAAAGATCCAACGATGGATAAGTTCCTCAAATCAATTAAGAAATCTCTCAATGAGAGATTTCCTTAACTGAATCAACAAATCAGCCTCCCTTATATAAAAGACCCAAGATTTCAAGTCTAACACAGAAGAACCCCCCCATAAACTTCAAGTTGAAGAGAGAAAACAGAAAGAGAAACCCTAGGTAAGAGAAAAGAAGAAAAGCAGAGAACATCTTATCTCTTCTTCGCCTCCACGAGAGTTTAACTCTTCTAAAAGGAACTTAGTTCCTCCTCTGGTTGAGATCTGTAGAAGCAAATCTCCCCACAAGTTGAGAATTTAATTCTCATCAGGAAGATTTCGCCATGCAGATCCAAAACCTAGGGAAAGATCTAAGCTCAGAGAATTTAATTCTCCCAAAAAAAAGTATATAGGAATTAAATTCCTCTGATAAAACAAGGGTTTAACCCTTCATATAAGAACTTAGTTCTTCCTTATGGTGAAAGATCTGCAGAAACAGATCTCCCTACAAGTTGAGAATTTAATTCTCATCGGGAAGATTCTGCCATGCAGATTCAAAACCTAAAAGAAAGAAAAAACTAAGTTCAAAGAATTAAATTCTTATGAAAATAAGGGACCTAAAATTCTCAAAACTAGAATTCCATGCATATTAGGAATCACGTGTTCACACGTGATCACCTTTAAGGAACAAAAAAGGAAAGACTGAGATCTAGCCACGTGACCCCTGAGAAGTGCTTACCACTTATAAAGCAAAACGGGAATAAATCAAAGGCAATTTCCATTTTTGGGGCGCCTCACGTGATCCCACGTAACCCAATAATGCTTAGCGCTCAGAAAAGAAAGGGGAATAAAACCAAAGAAACAGCGCCAACTTCAAGCGCCTCACGTGAGCCCATGTGAGCGCCTCAAATTTTTAGTGTTTAACACTACTTCGAGCGCCTCACGTGGGAACACGTGAGCGCTGAGCATGTACTAGTGTTTAATACTATGAAAGGCCAGTATTAGCCAAACTCAGACCAAATCTCCCAAGGACAATCAATTGAGCCCCTCATGCTCAGGGTCCCCAAACCGATCTCAGTCCCAAAGATAGATAATGAGATCCTAACAGATGGCATCTAAAATGATGTTCATCCCATTCTCCCTCAGTCGGGACATTGGTTCAAGGGTACATCTCTCCACACCTCTGATACATGTCGTTGTAATTCTTCAACGTCTTCAGAGAGATGGAGGGTCCCAATAACCAATAGCTTTTGGCGCATCCCCAAACTGTTAAACCAAAATCCTACAGACTATGATGTCTTTAAACCCTACAGACTATGATGTTTTTAAACCTCATGGACTATAATGTCCTTAAACACGGACTATGATGTCCTTAAACTTATGGACTGTAACGTCCCTAAACTAAACTCTATGGACTATAGTGTCCTTAAAAACCCAATGGATCGTAATGTCCCTAAACTAAAGCAATAGAGCCTAAATGCTCTTTCATTGGATCAAAAATGATCTCGAAACCTTGTTAAGTAGATCTTAGTCTAAAATTAGTCTAACGTATCCTTAACAAACATTTAAATTGATCTTAATCTCAAAAGAGATTAACGAGCCTTAGATCAACCAAACCCAAATCTAAGAAAATACGGATTTGGATTAATCCCCGCCCTACGGGAAACAACATAAATTAGTCTCCGTATACAATCCACGGGCAACCTAATACAAAACAAACACACACGACACGAAGTGAACATCTGGAGAAGGAGAAATTCGTTATCGCTACGCGGTAATGTAACTTGCAGGGAAGAGCGTCCCCACAATCAAAAAACCTTCGCCAACGAGGGGGAATCTGACGAAGTCTGCTACAACAGTTGCATCTGTCCAAACCTTCGATGCACGGTGCCATAAATAAACCTGGCATCTTCGGAGAGGTGGATGAATAAAACCAAATAGCATCTGCCCCTAAATTCAGGCGAGACGGCCTACGCGGTCCTGTCTTCCGTTTTCGGCGGTGAACGGATTATGGCACGCCTGGTGGGACCTTTTTCTCTTTTCACTCCACACTTCGTGTGTCGTGTTTCGCGAACAAATCGTAGTCTGCTATGGTTTCCTGTGGATTCGAGGTACTAAGATTTGGTGTCTTGCTCCATACAGAAGAGAAGATGGCGTCAATGGCTTCCAACTGCACCAACTGCAACAACAACTCCTGCTCCGTCTTATCTGGAAGAGTGACTTACGGGCCCCAAGTGGCCTCCATTTACGCAATGCCGGTGGAACATGTGACACAGGCCACCACGGGATTGTTCTTCGGTACCATGCTCCCACCAATGAGTTTCAACGCCCCAGTGCCATCACAGGAAGCTCCGAAAAAGTCGGTCTTTGATCGGCTTACTACTACTACGGCCCCTCTCAACGGGTCGTCCAATTCCAACGCCTCGGTCTTTAACAGACTAGGCCAAAGCTCAAGCGGGCCCGTGAAGAAGCCTGCAATAGCCGAAGGAGTTATCCCGAAGCGGATAGCCATCCCAGCTACGGTAAACAAAGTCGTCAGAGGGGCTTCTCCAGCTAAGAGGTCGGTCTTTGCAAGACTGGCCACCCCAATTCTTGCTTCTGGTGAGGTCGTTACAAGTGCTTCCCCTGCCAAAAAGTCGATCTTTGCAAGATTGACCATTCCCTCTCAGCGGACGCCGGTCTTCGACAGGTTGACCCCAACAGCCCTTCACCAGAACAGGGGGCATGATGAAGCCGCCCTTGTAACTGGGCCAGTCCCATCTACAAGACATGCTTGACATCGCCACTGGCGCCGAGTGAGGAAAACTAGGGGAAGCTCTCCCTCTGGACTGATTCCATCAGCTCCAATGGTGGAAATTGATGCCGCTGTTCCAACTGGGAACAACTTTGAGCCGCTCAGGAGTGTGCACAAGAACTCTCCAACTACCGTATTGAAGAGGTCTCCTCCACCTGCTGGAAATGTTACGAAGGTGAAGTCGGAGCAGCCGCTTCAGCAGCTGTCTTAAAAAATCCACAAGTTCTGGCGAAGAGTTCAAGACTCTATAATCGACAAAGACTATTCCCGCCAACCGAAGAAAATAAAGGTTCAGGAAGAGGAGGACCATCCCGCCGCCATGTTATGGAAGGTATCGCCTGTACGGGTGCCTATTGCAACAACCCCTTCAACTTCGACCACTCATAAAAGGAGAAGGCCGGAGAAAATCCCCGTGCTTACGACAAATCTCAAGGGTACTGAACCCAAACGCCCCAAGTCTGGGGGCATGGTAGTGCACACCGTATACATGGCTTCCAGAAAAGAGGAAAGCCGTGCTTCTAGGGGTCATCGACCACTTGCACGATCAATAACAAAGGCTCAGGAGCAACAACAGAAACTCCAGGAGATGCTGACGAAGATGGCCGCACTCACTGGGCAGAAGGAAATTCCGGAAATATCGTCAGATCAACGCTAGGAACAGGAAACCGACGCCGAGTTCCTACAAAGGATGCTCGAGAAAAAAGATAAAGAGGCCGCAGAACAGACGGCTAATATAAAACAAATGGCGCTCCTGTTCCAAGATATGGTGGGTATGATGATTCAACCGGACCCTCCAGCCGAACATCCCCCAATAATCATTGAAGACGACAGAGGGGAGACATCAAACCCTCTTCCGGCTTTATCAGCAGTTAGGGAAGAGACGATCTCGAAAGCTGCGCTTGATGACTATATAGCTCAACAGATACGAGCTCATCAGGAAAATGAAGCTACTAGCCAAGTCGTCAGAACTGGGCGACCATATCCAGGCTGGTACGATCAGATTAAGTACCCGCCGGGTATACGATCCTCAAATTTCACGTGTATAAGGGAACAGGCAATCCCCATCAGCACGTCGCTCAGTTTAGGGCTCTCTGTGGCAATACTGGAGGTGATGACAAACTACTGTTTCGCCAGTTCGTCGGCGGTTTAGCGGAGATAGCTTTTGAATGGTACTCGGAGCTCCCGAATGATTCCATCAAAACATTCACAGAAATGGAGTTGCTGTTCACCCAGCGTTTCGTAAGCGCCAGCGAACGCACCCCGATCACGGCATTGATCAATGCCAGGGTGAAGCTAGGAAAGACATGGGTTCAGTATGCAATTCGGTGGCGGAACCTGTGGTCGAGATGCTAACAATGCATAGAAGAAGCTCCTGCCATGGGCATGTTCGTGGGAACCCTCGATCCGCAGGCGACCATATCTCAATTCATGATATTTTTCAAGCTGACCACTTTCCAAGCCTTGATTGACAAGTTGGCCTAAATGGACCAGATGGGCCATAGACCGGCCTCCTCGAAAACGGAGCTTCGAAATGAAAAGGGGAAAAGTAAAGCGACCTTTGTCGCCAACGCTCAACAAAAGCCGAGTGATCAGAAACAGGTTGCTTGCCAAGGCAAAAAACTGCGATTCTTCGACGAGAAGTTGAAACTTCCTTACTCGTTTTCCCGGGATAAAACGAGGAGACTGTTCGAACTAGCGGTGCGCAACAGGCTCATCACCCTGCCAGACCCGAAATGCCCGCTGCAACCCGGTGATGTCAATAATCCTAATTACTACCTCTATCACCGAATATTAGGCTATTCAATCGAAGATTGCTTCGTCTTCAAAAACTGGATTGAAGACCAATATCAACAAGGCAAATTCGCATTGTCAGAAAACTGGAGGGTAAACCCGCCACAACCGCACACTCCTAAAAATGTGTGTTCCCTCATAAAATACAAAGAAAAACCCCAATGGGGCATCACGTGCGCACACGTGATCGGGGGTCACGTGCCGACACGTGATGGCTTCCTGAAGGCTCTGAAATGATAAAAATTGAATCCTAACAAATGGGGTCACGTGCCCGCACGTGATAGACCTTTAAACCCACTGAAAAGAACTAAATGTATAAGAAAACAACAAGGAAAAATCCTAATGGGGTATCACGTGCCCACACGTGACCATGGGTCATGTGCTGACACGTGATCATTCCTGAGTTCTTTAAAACAACAGAATTAAATTCTGGTTAAATGCTTAATCAGTGGGTCACGTGCCATCACGTGATAAGGTCTTAAAAACTTTCTGAGATAAAGGAAAGAAAACCTTAAACGGGGCATCACGTGTCCACACGTGACAAGGGATCACGTGCCAACACGTGATGGGTTTCTAAATATCTCTGAACTAGTAGAATTAAATTCTAATTAAATGGTCAATCAGTGGGGTCACGTGATAGGCCCTTAAACCTTCTGAACTAATAGAATTAAATTCTAATTAAAGAAAATCAAAAACCCTAATATTTCCCTAGATCTTTCCAAACGAAAAGATTGCACTCTGTAAAGTGGAGCACCGTTGGATTAAAAATCCAATGGTGATTAAAAATCACCAATTTATAGAAACATTCTATACAAGGAAAGATTTCTCTGAAATTTGCCAGGAATAACAGACAAAATATCTTTTGGATTAAAAATCCAATGGTGAGTAAAATTCACTGGGTGATCTAAAAGATCATGTTGGTTACAAAATCAATCAAAATCTTTCAATGAAAGATTGACTAAACAAACTGATTCTTTTCTTTCTCCTATAAATAGGAGCCAAGAAGAGAAGAGAAGGAGGATACAACAACAACAGCGAGAAAAAAAGAAGAGAATTTAATTCTCCAGAGAGAAAAGAAGATTTCCTCAGAAGAGAAAGAAACCGTAGGTGAGAAAGGGAAAGAGATCATAAGCTCCACAAAAACAAAAAGAGAATTTAATTCTCAAACTAAGAGTTTAACTCTTCTGAATAAGAACTTAGTTCTTCCTCTGGTTGAAGATCTGCAGAAGCAGATCTTCCCATAAGTTGAGAATTTAATTCTCATCGGGGAGATTCTATCATGCAGATCTAAAACCTAAGGGAGGACCTAAGTTCAGAGAATTTTATTCTCCCACAAAAGCACATAGGAATTTAATTCCTCCAACAAAAATAGGGTTTAACTCTTAATATAAGAACTTAGTTCTTCCTGTGGTTGAAGATCTGCAGAAGCAGATCTCCCCATAAGTTGAGAATTTAATTCTCATCGGGAAGATTTTGCCATGCAGATCCAAAAACATAGAGGGAGAGTTGGGTATAAAAGAATTTAATTCTTCCAAATACATAGGAATTTAATTCCTCTACATAAATTGGGGTTCAACCCTACAAAAGAATTTAATTCTTAAACAAGGGACTTTTCATGCATGTAAAAAGATCAAGTACCCAACCTGATCACGTGGTAACACGTGACCCTCCCCTCAATGGTCAAAAAGAATGAATGAGATCGGGTCACGTGCTCTCACGTGACCCTGTTCCCGCTAAAATTTTGGCTCAAAACCCGCTCCTTATAAAATAATAACAATAAAAAGAAATAAATAAATAAATAAATAAATAATAATAATAAAGGAGAAAATCTCCCTTTCAGAGCAAAACTCTGTTCAAATCCGAAGGCGGAAAATGAAGCAACGCTTCTGTTTTCCCCGATCAGAGCAAAACTCTGTTTAAAATTCAAATTTTAATAAAGGAAGCAATGCTTCAGCTGACCTGCGCTCTGCGCAGCGCAGTTGCGCTGCGCGACACGTGGCAGCGCAGTTGCGCTGCGCGACATGTGTCAAGCGCAGATGGATTTGCGCCAATGCCAGCACCAAAACAGAATTAAAATTCTGAAAGATCTTTCTGATCTTGTTAAAACAAGAAGATTGTCTTCTGTAAAAAAGAAGCCCTTGGATCAAAAATCCAACGGTGGAGAAAAATCCCCAAATCACTCAGAGAAAGATCTCTTTAACTAATTTAACAAATCAAATGGCACTATAAAAAGGCCCCTAGACCCCAAATTAAAAAGACATCAACATAGAGAGAAAAATAGAGAACTCCTCTAAAAGAAAATTTGAGAAGAGCTCAGAAAAGAAAAAGGTAAAAACCTTTGAATAAAAGAAGAATTTCTTCTGAAAAGATCATTGATCTAAGAAAAAGATCAAGGATTTTCAATAAAAAAAAATAATAATAACAAAGGCATTGCCTTTTTTATGAACCATTGGTTCTGGAATCTTAAAGATTCTTTTCTTGAATCCAAAATTGGATCAAGATATTAAAACAGTGCCTTGCACTTGCAAAATTTGCACTGTTGCGCTCTCGGGTTGGCGCAAGCCACCAGAGAGCGCCACGTGTCAGCCCCATAATAGCTTGCGCTATGCGCTTTTAAAATAGAGCGTTGCTCTCTGAAATGGGCGCAACTCACCAGAGCGCGCCACGTGTCAGCAGCGCAACAGCGCAGCGCACTGCGTTTGTGCTCACCAGAGCGTGACACGTGTCACCTTCCCATAGACTTGCGCCTTGCGCTCCTCAATTGACGCAAAGCGCCTGACAAGCCACGTGGCACTCTGTCAGACTAATTAATGCAGCGCATTATTAAAGGGCAGAGCCCAATTAAGAGGCCCAATGGACCAAAACAAATGCTCTGCATTATAAAAAAAGGGACAGAGTCCAACTTAAAAGGCCTAACAGGCCAGAATAAAATACAGTGCAGGGGCAGAGCCCTAATTAAGGCCTAGCAGGCCAAATGCAAATAAATTGTTGAACATTCTCAACTGGACTTAACCTAATCATGGCCGTAAGTTCTCAAATTAAATTGACTGAGCATGGCTGCTCCCTTAAATCAATTTACATCCGGTTCAAGGGTACATCTCTGAGCTCCTTTGACATCTGTCGTTGTATTCCTTCAACGTCGTCAAAGAGGTGATGGGTCCCGATGACCATACATTCAATAGACCACCACATCCTTAAACTGGCAATGGACCACCATGTCCCTAAACTGGAACAATAGAGCTAATTGCTCTCTTGTCGGATCCAAACGATCCCGTTAAGTTGATCTTAGTCTGGAAATCAGGCTAACGTATCCTTAACAAACGTTTAAGTTGATCTTAGCCTCAAATATGGCTAACGTGTCCTTAAACTAACATCCGTCCTCAAAATGGGAATGATGGACCACTATGTCCCTAAACTGGAACATGGACCACTATGTCCCTAAACTGGAACAATAGAGCCCTCAAATGTTCTCTTGTCGGATCTAAACGATCCCGTTTAAGTTGATCATAGCCTCAAATATGGCTAATTTATCCTTAAACCTTTCAAACAGACTTTAGTCCCAAATTGGACTATGGATCACCCAATCAACCTTGGTTCAAGGGTACATCTCTGAACTCCTCTGACATCTGCCGTTGTAATCCTTCAATGTCGTCAGAGAGGTGACGGGTTCCGACGGCCATACATTAAATGGACCACTATGTCCCTAAACTGGAACAATAGAGCCAATTGCTCTCTTGTCGGATCTAAACGATCCTGTTAAGTTGATCTTAGTTTCAAATTAGACTAACGTATCCTTAACAAACGTTTAAGTTGATCTTAGCCTTAAAAAGGGCTAACGTATCCTTAAACCAAAACCCCAAACCCAAATCTAAGAAAATACGGATTTGGACTAATCCACGTCCTACGGGCAACGACATAAATTATTCTTTGTATACAATCCACGGGCAACTACAAACAAAACAAACATCCACGGCACGAAGTGAAATCCTGGAGAAGGAGAAAGTTGTTACAGCGATGCGGTAGCATAATTAACTGCAGGGGCTTGCGCCTGCAGGGAAGAGCGTCCCCATAATCAAAAACCCCTCAAGTGAGGGGGAATCTGACAAAGTCTGCTACATCGGCCGCATCCGTTCAAACCTCCGATACACGGTGCCATAAATCAACTTAGCATCTTCAGAGAGGTAGACGGATAAAACCAAATAGTATCTGCCCCGAATCTTAGCGCCAGGACTTCGCAGTCTTGTGCGCCGTCTTTTGGAGGGGAACAGATTCTGGCACGCCCGGTGGGACCTTTTCCTCTTTCCACTCCACACTTCGTGTCGTGTTCGCGAACGAATCGCGGTTTGCTGTGGTTGCCTGTGGATTCGAGGTACTAAGATTTGGTGTCTTGCTCCGTGCAGAAAACAGAAGATCAATGGCTTCAAAATGCACTGCCTGCAACTGCAACTCTCGCTCCGTCCTTGCTCGAGGAGTGACTTATGGGCCCCAAGCGGCCTCCCTTTTCAAGATGCCAGTGGAGCAAGTAACTCAAGCCACCACTGGATTATTCTTCGGGACCATGCTCCCACCGATGAGCTTCAATGCCCCAATGACGTCGCAAGAAGTTCCAAAGAAGTCGGTCTTTGATCGGCTTGCTACTGCCGCGGCCCCTCTCAACGGGTCGCCCAACGTCAATACCTCAGTTTTCAACAGACTGGGCCAGAACGTCTACAAGCCCGTGATACCCGAAGCTGCCATCCCAAAGCGAATAGCCATCCCGGCTCAAGCGGGCGAAATCATTGGAAAGGCTCCTCCTTCCAAGAAGTCAGTTTTTACAAGGCTGGCCATTCCGGTTTCTGCTCCAGGCGAGGTCCTCAAAGCTGCTTCCCCTGCCCAGAGGTCTGTCTTTGACAGATTAGACATTGCTTCTCAACGGGTGTCAGTCTCCGATAGGCTAGCACCAATAACAGTCTCTCCTCAAAGCAGGGGGCATGACGAAGTCACCCTTATAGCTGAAACAACTCCATCCGCAAGACACGCTCGACGTCGCCACTGGCGCCGAGTGAGATAGGCTGGGGGAAACTCCCCCTCTGGGATAACTCCACCGACTCCAACGGTGGGGATCGATGCTGCTGTTCCAACCGGGAACAGTTTTGAACTACTTAACAAGGTGCGCAGGAATTCGCCAACTGCTGTGCTGAAAAGATCTCCTCCACCTATGGTGAAATCACCAAAGGCGAAGCTGGAGCTGTCCCCTCAACGGCTATCCTCTGAAATTTACAAAGTTTGGCAACGTGTCCAAGAGTCGGTGATCGATCAAGACTATCTTCGCCGATAGAAAAAGATGAGGGTTCGGCAGGAGAAGGATTACTCCGTCAAGCCACAAAAAGCAACAGCTGCTTGGGTACCCACTGCAACGGCTCCCTCAACTTCGACCACTCAAAAAAGAAGGAGGTCGGGGAAGATCCATGTGTTTTTGGCAAATCGCAAAGACACTGAATCTAAACGCCCCAAGTCTGGGGGCATGGTAGTGCACACTGTTTATATGGCTTACGGAAAGGAGGAAGGCCGTGCTTCGACGGGTCACCGACCGCTCACCCGATCCGTGACAAAAGCCCAAGAACAGCAGCAGAAGCTTCAGGAAATGATGACTGCGATGGCCGCACTTACCGGGCCAAAAGAAAGCTCGGAGGCATCATCAGAGCAGCGTCATGAACAAGAAACTGACGCTGACTACCTACGCAGAGTCTGTAAGTCCACGTTACCTCTCCCGGTACTTACGGGCTTGCGGAAATGATGTAAAACGATTTTCAAGAGGTGGTAACATGGACTCAAAATACGGATCTTTGTTAAACAACTAACTAACAAACTTAACAAGAGTTTTACCTACTCGGTTAGGGGGTTATACCTTTCTTGAACTCCTTCGTCTTCAACTCTTTCCGGTGTACGGATCGGCCTCACCTCGTCATCTCCTTGCGCCGAAGATGGATCCACCTGAAAGCTTCTACCTTTGGCTTCTTCTTCGAACTTGAAGAAACTAGAACACTTGGTTTGCTAAACCTTGTGAACTAGGATGAGTAGAGAAGTGATTTGGGTTTTCTTTTATCTCTAAGGAAATATTTCTCAACTCATGAGAGGGTGTTTCCTTGAGTTAGAGAGAGAGCAAGAGGAAGAGCAAGAGGGAGAGCTCAAGCAAGAGAGAGAAATGAAATGAGAGAATGAGTAAGTCTTTTGCCATCCAAGCTCTCATAATCCAAAACCATCATAACAAAAATAGTAATCAAGTATTATGTGATGGATCAAGTCAAAAATGGCTATATCATTTCATGCACTCATTTTGCAAAAAGAAACAAGCAAGCAAAAGTCTTTGCCATGAAATGATAGCCATTGTCATGATGATGGTCAACTAGTCCAACCTAGTCAACCGGTCAACAAAGTCAACAAGTCAACAAAGTCAACCCCTCAACAACCATGTCACTATAATACTTAATTAATATTATTGTTAATCATATTTCTTATTCTCATTAGGGTTTAGCAAAAAGTCAATAGTCAACAGTTAACAGTCAACAACCCCACTGAGAATCCTCTGCCTCTGTCTCTCTGTCAATTGTGCATACACACCCGCATCCGCGTTCCGAGGAACACAAATACAAACGAGATAAAACCAATCCCAAAATGTACACTAGGATCTGGCTTAAACCAAAGCCCGCTAGTGTTAACTGTCCGGACACCAAACGTGCACAAGTGCACGGATGTCGCAAAACCATGCGACCTCTACTCTTTTGCCTAAAGGAGAATAGATTTCTGTGTGGGACTCTAAAGACTCGACACTACGCTGGCAGTGGGTTTAACCACAGACCGCAAGCGGCACTAGCTGTGCGTAACGGTCCCCAGGTAGATGCCGACAAGAAGACGGACGAGGTGAAACCCATCTGAACTCCTACTGAGCCTGAATGTGACAATCTCCGTACAGTCCGGTCTGTTCGTCTGATACATCGCATGGCGGGCCTAGGGGGGCGGTAAACGTCAGTCCCCTAATAGCGGTACAAGTCGTGTCGGAGTGTAGCCTAGAACACCCTGAGATAACATTGGAAACCTACCAGTATATCTCGCTTGCCCTGGCCAGGGACTACTCGTGTAATGTCTCTCCTAGACACAGCGCGATGTCAACCCCCAATACCGGGAGAGACGAATCCTGTCTAACCGTCACTGCCTCCAAGTGCTTCGGGACTGCACCCAAAAACTACCTGTTTGCACGACTCCTTTGGGCCGTGGTAGGGTAGTAATCAAAGTACAGTGGGAACACACTCGAGGCGAAGTGACAGTGTTAAGTCAACGGACTAAGCTGTACTCATGTCACCTGGGAACTGATAACTGACGATAGGTATAATACCAGCCAATAGTTCCCGACGAGTCCTGTCTAGTGTACTCATAACCTAACGAGCACCCGCATACTATCTCAAGTACGACGTACTGACGGCTGTGGGACAGACCGTCTCCCAAGCTGGGATAAGAAGCGCATACGCTAGTCTACTCCGGAGTATCGATGCCCTGTCTCGATAGTCCTGTGACTAGGGACCTGCATAAGGATGTGCTTATAGATTACCCAGCCCCTACGAGTGTGATTGCCATCACAACGCTGGTAATAAAGCAAAGATCCTAAGGGCTCCATTAATATGTAAAGGCGATATGCTAAAAGAAACACATGCACACTTAAAGCAGAAACAAACCAAGTAGCATACTACCATTTTGAGCAAGATTGTCAATACAAGGTGAATATCCCATGCTTCCATTAAGTAATATACATACTAGTATGATAAAGTAATGACCTCTAGGGCATATACACTAACAAAGTCCTCGAAAAGAAGGACAAAGAAGCCGCAGAACAAGCGGCTAATATAAAACAAATGGCGCTTCTCTTCCAAGATATGGTAGGGATGATGTTACAGCAGGATCCTCCTGCTGAAGATCCTCCGATTGTCCTTGAAGATGACAAAGGAGAGACATTGAATCTCCCTCCGGCTCTTTCAGCAGCCAAGGAAGAAACTATTTCCAAGGCCGCACTAGATGACTATATAGCTCAGCAAATACGAGCTCATCAGGCAAGTGAAGCGGCTGGGCAAATTGTTAGAACCGAACGACCCTATCCGAGCTGGTATGACCAAATCAGTTACCCGCCGGGATATACGATCCCTATGTTCCATGTATATAAAGGGACGGGGAATCCACATCAACATGTTGCCCAGTTCAGGGCTCTTTGTGGCAATACCGGCGGTAATGATAAATTGTTGCTTCACCAGTTCGTCGGTAGCTTATCAGAGACGGCATTTGAGTGGTACTCTGAACTCCCAAATGACTCTGTCAAAACATTTGCGGAGATGGAGCTACTGTTTACACAAAGATTCACGAGTGCTAGCGGACGCACCCCGATCACGGCATTGATCAACGCCAGGGTAAGGCCAGGCGAAACTTGGGTCCAGTATGCGATACGGTGGCGTAATCTATGGTCAAAGTGCGAGCAGCGCATCGAAGAAGCTCCTGCCGTGGGCATGTTCGTAGGTACTCTCGACCCTCAAGCGACCATATCCCAATTCATGACGTTCTTCAAGCTGACCACTTTTCAGGCCTTGATCGACAAACTGGCCCAAATGGACCAGATGGGTCACAGATCGTCTCCTCCAGAGCCAGATTTTCGAAATGAAAAAGGGAAAGCGATTGTCGTCGCCAATACTCAACAACAGTCGAGCAACTCAAAGCCGGTTGTTTGCCAAAACAACGTGCGTCCACGCCCATCCCTTGAGGAAAGACTGGGATGTCCTTACTCATTTCCTCAGAATAAAACAAGGAAACTGTTTGAGCTGGCAGTGCGCAACAGATTCATCAATCTGCCGAGTCCGAAACGTCCGCTACAGCCAGGCGATGTCAACGATCCTAATTACTGCCCCTACCATCGAGCAGTAAGTCATCCGATCGAAGATTGCTTCGTATTCAAAAATTGGGTTGAAGACCAATACCAACAAGGCAAACTCGCGCTGTCCGAAAACTGGAAGGTGAGCCCGCCACAACCACATGCTCCGCGAAAGATGGATATGCCGGGGGCATCATGCTCATTCATAGGGAAAGCCCCATAGACCGAAAAGTCAGTAAATTAGAGATTCGCCTCAAATACGGCGACGGCGGACCGAAACGTCCTTAAACTAACGACGGACCACTACGTCCTAAAACTAGCTAATGACCGAAACATCTTTAAACTACTACCTCAGCATCCTCAGGCTGACGTGGTAAAAAAAAAATAAAATAAATAAAATAAAAACGGTATGTCCATAAGCAAAATGGGCACGGATGAAAACCCGAAAGGGCTCCGTGAGTAAAAACAGCAGGACTACCGGCGAGTGTTCGTGAAAACCCGAAAGGGCGCGACCTCGTTAAAAAAAAGAATAAAAAAAAAGAGAGACGGTATGTCCATAAGCAAAATGGGCACGGATGAAAACCCGAAAGGGCTCTGTGAGTAAAAACAGCAGGGCTACCGGCGAGTGTTCGTGAAAACCAGAAAGGGCGCGACCTCGTTAAAAAAAGGAATATAAAAAAGAATTAAAAAAAACGGTATGTCCATAAGCAAAATGGGCACGGATGAAAACCCGAAAGAGCTCCGTGAGTAAAAACAGCAGGGCTACCGGTGAGTGTTTGTGAAAACCCGAAAGGGCGCAACCTCGTTAAGAGACACTTGCAGGATCCTCTCGACCTTGTAAGGAGAAACCACCCGCGTGAGATCCTTACGACTCACAGGGGAGCAACACACTTAGGGATCCTCACGATTCCTAAGGAGAAATTACACTTGCAAGATCCTCACGACTCGTAAGGAGAACTCTCTTATGGGACCCCCACGGCTCATAAGATTTGAAAGTCTTAAGTTACAGAGACCTAAACCTGTGCTTAAGCAAACCCTCCACAACCTTCGATATTGCCCTACAAGCGGCTCAATACTAGCCCTTGTATACAATCCATGGGCGCGAATAAACATTTCCCTAACCAAGTCCCACCCATGACTGGGGATACGTCCATATGGTGAACAACCCTTGTAAGTCCTCTCGACTTATAAGGAGAAAACCCTTTTGTAAGATCCTTACGACTTACAGGGGAATATACACTTAGGAATCCTCACGATCCCTAAGGAGAAAACGCACCTACGAGATCCTCACGACTTGTAGGGAGAAATACCTTTGTGGGACCCTTACGGCTCATGAAGTCAAAAGCCTTAGTCGACGGGATCCTAACCCTGTTCGCTAAGTCACCTTTGTTCAACGTCGACAGAGGCAAATGATGATTCGCTCCTGGCAATGTCCTAGTTGTAGCGATGCTGATGCCTGAACCGGTATCAAATTCCAAGTCCTTTCATGGCAAATGATGATTCGCTCCTGGCAATATTCCAGTTGTAGCGATGCTGATGCATGATTGGCGTCAGATTCCAAGTTCCACACTCGCGATAAAAAAAAAACAGCGAGCCATACATGCATACGAAATAGCCGAAAGGATGGGGCAACTTGCAATAAAAATCAGCAAGTAGAAATGCATGCATACGAAATAGCCGAAATGATTGGGCAACTCGCAATAAAAAGCAGCGAGTAAAAAGAAAAATAGCCGAAATGATTGGGCACCGCGAAAAATAGCCAAAATGATTGGGCAATCGCGATCTTCGCGATATAAAAAGCTGAAATGATAGAGCGTCGCGGAAAGAATAAAATAAATGAATGATGAAAGAATGAAACTTTTTGCCCTACAGGTGAGATCACATCGATCCCTGTATACATTCCAGGGGCACAAACAAAAAGGGAACCATACCTTCCCAACAGGCTCCACTAGAAAGCGAAGCCAAGTCTCGACGGTTCATAGACAACCTAGAGACAACCTCGACGTTTGTCGCAATATTGTAGACACAATGTCAACAAACGGAGCAAAAGAAGATCCTTAGCTTCAGGGTCTCGACGTCGATATCGACAGCTTAGAGATCACCAACGGCGTTTCTCCTCACTCCAGCCAGATGCAGACGTGACGTCAACAACCGACCTCAGAGTCGTAACGAAACGGAGCCATGGCAAAGTCCCTAGTTCCAAATCTCAATGGCCACATCTATAGCCTGGGGACCAACAACGGTGTGCATCCTCATTCCAGCAGGACACAGATGTTACACCATTAAACGGAGCCACGACATAGTCCTTAGTTCCAAATCTCGACGGTTCGCAGACAACCTAGAGACCACCTCAGCATTCGTCTCGTTACAGCAGACGCAATGTCAACAACTGCGTTCCTTCGCAGTCTAACAAGATGCAGAAGCAACGTCAACAAAAGACCACATAGTCAGTAAAGCGGAGTGACAGCGAAATCCCAGCTCCACTGTTTCCTGATTTAAAATCAGGAAAGCTTCTGGGAAAAGCTTCAGAAGAGGGTCACGTGCTTACACGTGACTAGCGGTCACGTGTTGGCACGTGACACCTAAGCACATCATCAAGGCAAGTTCAGTTTCCTGACTACGTTGAAGAAAAGGGGCTTCAGAAAGAGTCACGTGCTCCTACGTGACCAGGGTCACGTGGCGACACGTGACATTTAAATGCAAGCGTCAAAGGCACACCGGTTCCCTGATCAAGTCAAGGAAAAGGCTTCAGAAGAGGTCACGTGCTCCCACGTGACCAGGGTCACATGTTGGCACGTGACGTTCAAAGCAGCAGACTCGTTCTCCAGTTGAACCAAGGAAAGAGGCTCCAGACAAGAGTCACGTGCTCACACGTGACCAGGGGTCACGTGGTGGCACGTGACGGTTAAGCAGCAATCAGAAGACAGAGCGCAAAAGAAAGAGGAAGGATCGTTCCAAGGGGGTCACGTGCCCACACGTGACCATGGGTCACGTGACCGGCTTTCAAAGCCCATTTTGTTAACAGAATTAAATTCTGAAGGAGAATCAAATCTTTCCAAAGGAAAGCGATTATCTGGAACCAATCGAATTAAAGATTCAGAGGTGATGAAATATCATCTATCTATGGAAAAATCTCGAGTTTGGAAAGATTTCCCCTTTAAATCTAACCGAAATAACAAAGGAGAATCCCTGGATTTGAAATCCAATGGTGAATAAAATTCACCTAATAATCCAAAGGTCCAAAACGAATGATAGATGCAAATCAAATCTCTGAATGAAGATTCGTCAAAAAACTAATTGACTCGGCTGCTTCTCCTATAAATAGGAGCCAAGATATACAAAAAAGGAGATATATATACGCAGAGGGAAGAAAAAGGGAGAGAGCCTTGATACTTCGAGGAACTTGGATCTTCTGCAAAAGAAAACCCTAGGTAAGAAAGGGAAGGCTTTTTGAAAGAAGGAGAATTTAATTCTCGACAGAGTTTAACTCTGATAATATAAAAACAGAAGAATATATTTCTTCTCTCTTTGATAGAGGATTTGCAAAGTGCACATCTCCCCTTTAGGTTGAGAATTTAATTCTCAATGGGTTGAGATCCTGCCATGCAGATCCAAAACATAGAGAGGGAATGGAAACGCGAGAATTTAATTCTCACAGAACTATAGGAATTTAATTCCTTTGAAATAAAATTAGGGCTTGACCCTGTGTCATGGGAATTTAATTCCTTCAGAACAGAGAGAAACATGGTTTAACCCTAATTAAGAACTTAGTTCTGTTGAAACAACGGGAATTTAATTCCCTTAATCATCATTTAACAAGGAATGGGAATTCAATTCCTTAAAAGCTTTTATTAGGGTTTAACCCTATTCAGTTCTTCACATATACGAGGAATTTAATTCCTACGGAAGATTCAGAGTTCAACTCTACTCCAGAATATAAGTCTTCAAAAGGAAGTAGGAATTTAATTCCTCTGAAATTTAAAGCTCGAGGAATTTAATTCCTGAAAAAAGATTAACAGAGCCTCTAAACAAAATACATGAAGGCAGGGTCACGTGCCACCACGTGACCCCCCTAAAAGATCTACAGAAAGCCCCTTTGAGGCAGTCCCCCACATGACCCACATGACCCCCGGCAGAAGCTTTAACATACATAGGCATTTGAATGCCCATCACGTGATGGCACGTGATGCTCTGAAAGACACGATAATCTCAGCAGAATAAATGAAGGGAGGGCGCTCTCACGTGCTGCCACGTGACCCCTCTTGCCTTAGTGTTTAACACTAAATTGAAACTCTTGAACCCAGTGTTAAAACACTGTTGGGCCTTAGTGTTCAACACTAATTAAAAAGCTTTATTTGCAGTGTTCAACACTGATCTGTTTTAGTGTTTAACACTAATCTGAAAAGCCTTGTTTAACACCGATTATCTTTTAGTGTTAAACACTAACTTGTCAACCTCATTCCCAGTGTTCAACACTGATTGCTCTGTAGTGTTTAACACTAGACATTGGCCCAATTGGCTAAATGGATGGAGGCAAAGCCTCTCCTGATTGGACTTAGCCCAAGATGGCCATAAGTCCTCAATTTGTGATTAACTGGGCCAATGGACTCATAACATAATTAATCGGTCTTGATCCCAAATTAGGCCAAAGACTATTTAAGTCATTCCGGTTCTAGGGTACATCTCTTCACTCCTTTGATACTTGGCATTGTAATCCCTCAATGTCTTCAAAGAGGTGACGGGTCCCGACGACCACACATTGATATGGACTGCGGGGTCCTTAAACCCGCGTCTAATGCAAAATTCCTGGTTACGTGGAACGCGGATAATGTCACTCTTTGACCCCGTGGAAAACGTCCAGAGCGGAGCCTGGTCCTCGCCAAGCACGGCAGTGAACCCGTGTGAAGCATCCAGAGCACATACCGGACTGTGGGGTCCTTAAACCCATGGACTACGACGTCCTTAACCTTGACCGAGATGTCTTAAAACTAACAATGGACTGTGGGGTCCTTAAACCCATGGACTACGACGTCCTTAACCTTGACCGAGATGTCTTAAAACTAACAATGGACCGCAATGTCCTTAAACTACCCATGGACCGCAACGTCCTTAAACTACCCATGGACCGCAATGTCCTTAAACTAGAACAATAGAGCCCCGTATGCTCTTTTGTCGGATCTAAACGATCCCGTTAAGTTGATCTTAGTCTCAAACTGGACTAACGTATCCTTAACAAACGTTTGAGTTGATCTTAGCCTCAAATATGGCTAACGTATCCTCAAACCAAACCCCCAAACCCAAATCTAAGATAATACGGATTTGGACTAGTCCACGCCCTACGGGCGACAACATAACTCAGTCTCCGTAAACAATCCACGGGCAACAAAATACAAAACAAACACCCACGACACGAAGTGACCATCTGGAGAAGGAGAAAGTTGTTACCGCAATGCGGTAGCGTAATTAACTGCAGGGGCTTGCGCCTGCAGGGAAGAGCGTCCCCACAATCAAAAACCCCTCAAACGAGGGGGAATCTGACGAAGTCTGCTACATCGGACGCATCCGTCTAAACCTTCGATACACGGTGCCATAAATCAACTTGGCATCTTCGGAGAGGTGGACGGATAGCACCAATTAGCATCTGCCCCGAATCTCAGCGCCAAGACACCGCAGTCCTGCGCGCCGCCATTCGGAGGGGAACAGATTCTGGCACGCCCGGTGGGACCTTTTCCTCTTTCCACTCCACACTTCGTGTGTCGTGACTCGCGAACCAATCGCGGTTCGCTAATGGTTGCCCTTGGGTTTCAAGATACTAAGAATTGGCGTCTCGCTTATTGCAGAAAGCAAAGGATCGATGGCTTCTACTTCCGTGAAATTCTCCAACCGCTCAGACTGCAATTGCAACCAACGCTCTGCCTTGCCAGGAGGTATAGCCTACGGACCCCAAGCTGCTTCGCTATTCACAATGCCCGTGGAACAGGTCACTCGCGCCACCACAGGATTGTTCTTCGGGACCATGCTCCCGCCGACAAACTTCACCGCTCCGGTGCTGACAACGGAATCTCTCAAGAAGTCGGTCTTTGATCGTCTCACCCCTGTCGCGGCTCCTCTCAACGAGTCGCCCAACGTCAACGCCTCGGTCTTCTCTAAATTGGGCCAGAAATCCTGCAAACCCATCATGGGGCCTACAATCTCAGAGAAGGCTGCTTCTAAGAAAGTGGCTGCTCCTGCTCCCAAAATCGTCAAGGCGGCTTCTCCGGCCAAAAGGTCGGTCTTTACAAGATTGACGGCTCCAGCTCCCGCTCCTGCTGCCCAAAGGACGTCGGTCTTTGACAGGCTAACACCAACAGCGACCCCCCACCTACACAGGGGGCAAGACGAAACCATTCTTACCGCTGACCCTACGCCGTCCGCTCGACACGCTCGACGTCGCCATTGGCGCCGAGTAAGGAAGGCTGGGGGCAACTCCCCCTCCGGGTTGACTCCATCGGCCCCAGTGGCAGAAGTGAATGCTGCTGTTCCAACTGGGAACAGCTTCGAAATGCTAAATAAGGTGCGAAGGAATTCTGCTACTGCAGTGCTGAAGAGGTCTCCTCCCCCATTAAAAAAGGTTGTGGAAATAAAACCCGAACAGCCCCGATCTCCTCAACGGCTGTCTTCCAAAATCTATAAGGTTTGGCGGCAGGCCCGAGACTCGATCATCGATCCAAACTTCTCCCGCCAGCACAAGAAGCTGAAAATCCAACCGGAAGCTAGTCACCAGGCTAAACCCCAAAAGGCTGTTGATCAACTGACTCATAAAAGGAGGAGGCCAGAGAAGACCCCACAGCATGCAACGACGGCTAAAAGCACTAAGCCCAGACGCCCTAAGTCTGGGGGCATGGTGGTGCACACTGTTTACATGGCCTCTGGAAAAGAGGAAAGCCGCACTTCTACGGGCCACCGACCGCTAACCCGATCTGTGACGAAGGCCCAGGAGCAGCAACAAAAGCTTCAAGAAATGATGAATGCTATGGCCGCGCTCACCGGGCCAAAAGAAAACCCAGAAACGTCCTCAGACGCACGCCGGGAGGAAGAAACCGACGCTGAATTCCTTCGCCGGACACTGGAGAAAAAGGACAAAGAGGCTGCTGAACAAGCGGCCAACATACAACGGATGGGCCTTCTCTTCCAAGATATGATAGGAATGATGATCCAGCAGGACTTACCCGCCGAGGATCCCCCAATCGTTCTTGAAGACGACCGAGGAGAAACGTCAAATCCACCACCAGCCCTCTCAACGGCCAAGGAGGAGGCAATCTCTAAGGCTGACTTGGCTGACTACATAGCCCAGCAAATCCGGGTTCATCACGCGACTGAGGCAGCTGGTCAAGTCGTGAAAACGGGGCGGCCGTATCCGAGCTGGTACGACCAAATCAAATACCCGCAAGGCTATACGATACCAAAATTCCACGTGTATAAGGGGACCGGCAATCCCCATCAACATGTCTCCCAGTTCCGGGCCCTCTGCGGTAACACCGGCGGTGATGATAAACTGTTGCTCCGCCAGTTCGTGGGCAGCTTATCGGAAACTGCGTTCGAATGGTATTCGGAACTCCCGAACGATTCTATCAAAACATTCGCTGAAATGGAGTTGTTATTCACTCAGTGATTCGCAAGTGCCAGCGAACGCACTCCAATAACTGCATTGATTAACGCCAGGGTAAAACCAGGCGAAACCTGGGCCCAGTATGCTATACGCTGGCGGAATTTGTGGTCGAGATGTGAACAACGCATTGAGGAAGCACCCGCAGTGGGCATGTTTGTGGGAACCCTAGACCCCCACGCAACTATCTCCCAGTTTATGATGTTCTTTAAGCCAACCACATTCCAGGCTTTGATCGACAAGTTGGCTCAGATGGACCAGATGGGTCATAGACCACCTCCCCCGAAGTCGGAACCTCGGAATGACAAGGGTAAAGGAAGAGCAACCTTTGTTGCGAATGCCCAACAGCAACCTAACGCCCCGAAACCGGTAGATCAACTGGAGGAAAGGCGTCGGTATTATAATGAGAAGATGAAGCGTCCCTACTCGTTCCCACGGGACAAGACGAAACGGCTATTCGAGCTGGCAATACGCAACAGACTTATAAACCTGCCAAATCCAAGGCAACCGCCGCAACCCGCCGAGGTGAATAACCCTAACTATTGCCCTTACCATCAAACGGTAGGCCATCCGATTGAAGATTGCTTCGTCTTCAAAGGATGGATTGAAGACCAGTACCTCAGGGGAAGTTTGTACTGTCCGAAAAGTGGAAGGTGAACCCACCACAGCCGCACGCTCCTAGGAAAGCGGATACACCGGGGGCAACATGTTCTTTTATTGAAGAAGCTCCATGGGAGGTCGTGCTATCAACTAAAACCAAAAGAATGCTGAGAGACCTTCATGCGTGCCCTGCGATCGAATGGAAGGACCCTCTTGAACCTCAAATTATCGAAGGAATGTTGAAGCCCCGCCCAATTACGAAGATTCGCGATAAGGGCCCAAATACTCACGCCCAACCGTCAAAATCTTCGAAGAAAAAGAAGAAGAAATCCAAGAAGCCCGTGAAGCTTGGAAACGAACACACGAACTTGCAGAAGCAAATCGACGCGTTGGAAGAATACAATCAAAAGGCGCGAACTCCTGTCACACTACAAGAGTTCCTCAAACACATCTTTCAAGAGGAAGATGATGGAGAAAGCTCGTCGGATGAATCCGAAGGATATGTGGCGAGTTGTAACGTAATCTCCCACTCGTTTACCGATGATGGGAAAACTCCTGGCACTAAAAAGCTGGAGGCAGAGCCTGTACCAGAGCGTGCATGGCCAACAGACGAAATGATCGACGCTTTTCTAGACGAGATTCGTCTAAAATGTAAAGCGGACCAGGAGCGTGAGATGGCCATATCGGAAGGAGCCAAATGCGGGCGGCTGAACGAAAGAGTTGAACTACCAGAGCGAAAGGCATCCGAAGTAGACAAGAAGATATTCAAGACGAAGAAAAGGTTTGCCAAAGCCATGTCAATGGGAATGAAGCTACCACCCTCGGAAGGAAACACACACGATGGGGTGGAGAGGCACCCTGACTATTGCGCATATCACCGGAAAATCTCACACCCCACGGAGGAGTGCGACGCCTTTAAGATATGGTGGCAAGGATATGTCGCTCGTCGGCAACATGTTAAGCGCATGAAACGCAAGAGCCGTCGGGAGCGAAGAAGTACTATCGATGGGCACGACAGAGCTACTGGCAACTGTTACATGGTAAACGCCAGGGGGTCACAAGTTCTCACCTTTGGGAGCGACTCCGATGAAGAAATCGCTCTGGGCCCTCTCTTCAAAGAATCCGTGTTGGGGAAAGAGGAGGAATCGGAGATCTGCGAGAACATTCAGCTACGCAATCGCACACTCCCAGAAAAGAATCTCGGGCCCGGGAATAGAAAGGATAAGGGAAAGGAAAAGGTCACTGAAGATATCACTTTAGATGACCAAGTCATGAGAGAGATGGCTGCCAAAGACCCGCCTAGGAAGGGTAAAGTGGACTATAACATCCTCGCGCACCTAAGGAAACTACCTTCTCAGCTTAGCATTCTCGATGCCCTCCTATTATCAAAAGAAGCGCGAAACTCACTAATTAAGGCGTTACAAGAACCTGAGCAATTCCAAGCCTTCCTCGCCACTGAAAAGATGAAGGATGAACTGGAGGAAGTGCATACAGCCGACATCACTTTCGGTGATGAAGACCTCCTTCTCGGGACGTGCGACCACAACCGTCCCCTATATGTCTCCGGATACTGCCATGATATCAAGATAGGCAAGATCCTGGTGGATAATGGATCCTCCTTCAACCTCCTTAATGTTCGGGTGTTGAAGGAAATCTGCATGAGCGTGCAACACCTCGCTCGTGACAAAATTACTATCTCCGGTTTCGATTCACAATCGTCACGGACTCTCGGATCTGTGATACTAACATTACGCTTTGGACTTCTCGTCACAGACATCAAATTCCATGTTATTGACGCCAAGACCTGCTACAACGCCTTGCTCGGCCGTCCTTGGCTGCACGAGTATAATATCATCCCTTCTACACAACATCAGTGTATGAAGTACTTCAAGGATGGTTTCGAGTATACCGTAACAGGTGAGTTAAACCCATTTTCCGTGAACGAAGTCCGCAAATACGAAGATGCGAAGTACTTTTTGCCAGATTTCGAGGATACAGAAAGGTGTCGCAACCCGGAGAACAAAACCGTCGCCACCATCCCCGTTTTCGGAAGCGACACCGAAGAAGAGGAAGAGATAGTTTATGCAGGGCCATCTCAACGCAACAACCTGGGGACGCCCGCCCCCGTGTTGGTCTTCGGAAGTGATTCAGAAGATGAAGTTAATGCTTTGTTCTCCAATCGGCTGTCAATACAAGCACCCCCTGGCGATGACCATAGTTTGCAAATCACCATGGTACCAGCGAGAACACTACAAGGATCTCGACACGCTTCAGGCTCACAATGTGCAGGACCTGCAAACATTTTACGTCCCTCCCAGGCGAAGGGGTGAGAAGGTGATCCTATTCTACCGATCCTCAGAGTCGAAAATAGAGAAAGAAATCTGGCATGGCGCGGATGCTACACTTAACAGGCTCCAACCCATCCGTCTGCCCAGATACTATACAAATGGATTAAAGAAGCTATTGAAGCGCCAAGGAGTACCCTTAGAACAGACCGTTCGGCAGGCGCGGTTCTACAACAGGATTTGGCATGTCCCCGGGACTCAACGCAAATTGCCCAACGGGAAGATGGAAACACTCGGGCTTGGATACGCAAGAGCCGGAAAACGGGAACGGGCTCACAGCAGCTACGCTATATATACCTTTGATGAAGAGGAGGACGCCCTGTCAGGAGATGCCAACCCCCCATCAAAACTAGACCCCGCGATTAAAGCGCCGAGTCCGTCGTTTGAGGAACGAATGGGCAAGCCTATCAGGAAAGTGGGTCAGAAAGCTTGGGAAGACCACAACCGCGAAATGGCCATCTACGAGAAGGCCAGGACGCAACGTCTATTTCAACGTGCTGCAAAAGACAAAGACGCTTATCCTCGTCAATCCGCTGTACGAAGGGCCCGACGCAGAGACGGAAATAAATCAAGAAGCGGCTCGGGTTTGTCCCTCATGAAGAAGATGAGTTGAGCGTACTCCTTCCCCCGAGACAAGATGGAGAGGTTACTCAACCTCTCTATAAAACATCAAATGATCACGCTTACAGAGTCTAGACATCCTGAGCAACCTAACAAGGCTTCTCATCTGAGTTATTGCTCTTATCACCAAGCCATAGGACATCCTACCGAAGACTGCGTCACCTTCAAGAACTGGGTCGAGGACCAGTACCAACGGGGCAGATTCGCTTTATCCGATGGCTGGAAGGTAACGCCGCCGCAAAAGCATGAGCCCAAGGCCGCAAGAGCAGAATCGGGTCCACCTCAGTCCGGGGAGCGGGTTCGCACTTGCTATACGATTACGATATTAGGAGAAGAGCTCGAGAACGTAGATGACCTTCCCCGGTGCTTTGAGAACAGCGATGATGAGGTGATCTCGGAATTTCCGCCCGCTCCGAAAGAACTGGAAGATGGTATACATACTACTGCAGATAACCTCAAGAAGATTGAGTTGGGATCGGCAGACGACCCGCGACCGACATTTGTCAGCGAGCTGTTATCCGAAGAGAGGGTGGCTGCGTTAAAGAACGTGCTTTTACGGCATAAAGACTGCTTCGCGTGGAATTACTCCGAGATGCCAGGATTAGACCCGGAGATTGCTGTGCATAGATTAGCAATATCCCCAGATATCAAGCCAGTTAAGCAGGCGCCAAGGAGGATGCGACTCGAGCTTGAGATGAGCATCAACGCCGAAGTCAAGAAGCTGATCGATTCTGGATTTATCCAAGAAGTCCAATATCCCGACTGGATCGCCAATATCGTCCCGGTAATGAAGAAGAATGGGACGGTACGCATATGCGTGGATTTCAGGGATCTCAATAAAGCCTGTCCAAAGGATGATTTCCCGGTGCCGGTAACCGAGCTAATGATAGATAACACGTCCACTCACGAGGTTTTCTCCTTTATGGATGGTTCGTCAGGATACAATCAGATAAAGATGCATCCCGAAGACCAGAAGCACACCGCTTTCCGCACCCCTTTGGGTATATTTTTCTACAGGGTTATGCCCTTTGGTCTAAAGAACGCTGGCGCTACCTATCAAAGGGCCATGACAAAGATCTTTGACGACCTCATACACGACATCGTCGAGTGCTATATCGATGACCTCGTAGTAAAGAGCATGTCTTACGAAGATCATTTAAAGCATCTAGAGACTGTATTTCGACGCCTTCGGCAATATAATTTGAAAATGAATCCCCTCAAATGCGCGTTTGGAGTCTCCTCGGGCAAATCTCTGGGATTCATCGTTCGACACCGAGGTATTGAAATAGATCCGTCAAAGATTAAGGCGATCATGGAAATGCCTCCGCCAAGAACCCTCAAGCAGTTGCGTTCTCTCCAAGGGAAGCTCGCATACATCCGGCGATTTATCGCCAATCTTTCAGGCAAATGCCGTCCTTACAGCCACCTGATGAAGAAGGGAACTCCATTCGTTTGGGATCACAAATGCCAAGGTGCACTAGACGAGATCAAGCAGTATCTGCAGAACCCTCCGGTGTTGGCTACGCCGGTCAAGGGGAAACCCCTCATTCTTTATACAACCGCCCTCGAAGGTTCCTTAGGCGCATTATGGGCGCAAGAGAACGATCAGGAGAAAGAAAGAGCACTTTACTACTTAAGTCGAGTGCTGCTGGGGGCAGAAAGCAACTATTCCCCCATTGAAAAGCACTGCCTGGCGTTGATCTTCGCAATAACAAAGCTTAGACATTACGCATTAGCACATGAAGTCCGTCTTATTTCGAAGGTGGACCCTCTTAAGTACTTGATGTCGAAAGCCATATTGACGGAACGACTCGCTAAGTGGGCCCTGCTCTTGATGGAGTTCTCGATAACGTATCAACCTCTCAAGACAGTGAAAGGCCAGGCCATTGCCGACTTCCTCGCTGAGCACCCGATACCGGCCGATTCTCCTCTGAACTGTGATTTGCCGGACGAGCATGCATTTGATGCGATTAGCAGCGGAAGCACCCGATGGGAACTCTATTTCGATGGAGCGTCCTCTATAAAGAAACAGAAACAAGGTATCCCAATGATCAAATCAGGGATAGGCCTCATCTTTGCAACTCCACAAGGAGGGATAATGCGCTTCGCCTTCTCCTTAACAGAGCCGAGGACAAACAATGAAGCTGAATACGAAGCTCTGATAGCAGGCCTCGAGATCGCCATCGACATGGGAATTGAAGACCTCCTTATATACGGGGATTCTCAGCTGGTCGTTAGTCAAGTAAATGGTGATTACCAAACGTGCAAGCCGGAGTTGGTGAAGTACGGCGAAAGGGTGCAACAACTATTGACCCAAATTCCCTCCTATACTTTGGAGAACATACCGCGCGCGGAAAACAGTAAAGCAGACGCGTTGGCTAAACTTGCTAAAGAACTGGCTGACGAGAACCTCGATGACGTCAGAATCGTGGTACAAAGCCGTCGAGTGCTCGCCCCGACAGAAATGTCTCCGGAATCATGCGAAGAGAAGGGAGCGACTGAGCAGACGACCCTACAAATAAAAGACCATGAGAAGGCCGAAGACTGGAGGGAAGTCTTCATAGACTACTTTAAGTCCCACCGAGTGCCCGAAGAAGCGTCCTCAAGACATCAGCTCATGAAACGAGCTCTATCTTTCGCTCTCGTCAACGATATTCTATACAAAAGATCGTTTGATTCTCTATGGCTGAGATGCTTAGGACCTGACGAAGCAGAAAGAGTCATTCAGGAAGTGCATGACGGACTTTGCGGTTCTCACCAAGCAGGCCCAAAGATGAAGTTAAAAATTAAACGGATGGGTTATTACTGGCCCACGATGATCCAGGACTGCCTCGAGTATGCGAAGCAATGCCACTCATGCCAGATTCATGGAGACTTCATCCACCAACATCCGAATCCACTGCACCCAACGGTGGCTAGTTGGCCATTCGAAATGTGGGGGACTGACATAGTCGGCCCCATTGAGCCAGCATCATCCCGGGGACACCGTTTTATCCTGGCAACGACTGATTACTTCTCCAAATGGGCAGAAGCAGTACCACTGAAGGAAGTGAAGACGGAGAATATCCTCCATTTCTTCAAGACGCACGTCATTTATCGGTTCGGAACTCCACGGCGGATTATCTCCGATAATGGGCCGGCCTACCGAAGCCATAAGATTAGCCGCTTCGCCCAGCAGCACAGTATAGACTGGAGATATTCTTCGGTTTACAACCCACGAGCTAACGGTCTGGCCGAGGCCTTCAATAAAACCTTGACGAAGATCATAAAAAAGACCGTTTCCAGGAATAAGAGAGACTGGCACGAAAGGCTGCAAGAAGCCCTTTGTGCTTATCGAACTACATTCAAGACGGCCACAAACAAAACGCCGTACGCGTTGGTATTTGGGACGGAAGCAGTGCTCCCCCTCGAGATAGAGTTACCCTCTCTACGAATAGCAGTCCATCACGAGCTGACGAACGAAGAAAATGCTCACCTTCGGCTTGAGGAGCTTGATGCCCTCGACGAAACCCGGCTCATAGCGCAACAACATCTAGAGGCCTACAAAGCAAAGATGACACGCTCGTACGAAAGATTGACCAGGCCGAGGACATTCCGCCAAGGCGAACTCGTACTAGTGGTCAAAAGACCTATGATCCCCAATCGTGCCAAGCGGGGAAAATTTGAGCCAAACTATGAAGGCCCGTACATCATAGACAAGGTCTACCAGGGTGGAGCCTACCTACTCATGGACATGCACGGTGAAAGGCCTTTCAGGCCAATAAACGACCGCTTCTTGAAGAAATACTACGCTTAATAAGCCGCAGCCTGGGTCAATGATAGATGACGACGACTATGTCCGCTCACTATCTTCCTAGGCTCAGACTTTACAAGCAACAGCCGGCCTTCCCATAACGACGGACCGAAACGTCCTTAAACTAACGGCGGACAGAAACTTCCTTAAACTAACGGCGGACCGAAACGTCCTTAAACTATCGGCGGACCGAAACGTCCTTAAACTATCAACGGACCGAAACGTCCTTAAACTAACGATGGACCGAAACGTCCCTAAACTACTACCGCAACATCTTTAGGTTGACGAGATGGATAAAAAAAAAGAAGAAGATAAAAAAAATGATAAAAAAAAAACGGTATGTCCATAAGCAAAATGGGCACGGATGAAAACCCGAAAGGGCTCCGTGAGTAAAAAAAGCAGGGCTGCCGGTAAGTGTTCGTGAAAACCCGAAAGGGCGCGACCTTGTAAAAAAAAAGTGAAAAAGAAAAAAAAAACGGTATGTCCATAAGCAAAATGGGCACGGATGAAAACCCAAAAGGGCTCCGTGAGTAAAAACAGCAGGACTACCGGCGAGTGTTTGTGAAAACCCGAAAAGGCGCAACCTCGTTAAAAGACACTTGTAGGGTCCTCTCGACCTTGTAGGGAGAAACCACCGGCGTGAGATCCTTACGACTCACAAAGGAGCAGCACACTTAGGGATCCTCACGATTCCTAAGGAGAAAATACACTTACGAGATCCTCACGACTCGTAAGGAGAATTCTCTTATGGGGCCCTCACGGCTCATGAGATTTGAAAGTCTTAAGTTACAGAAACCTGAACCTGTTCTTAAGCAAATCCTCCGCAACCTTCGATATTGCCCTACAAGAGGCTCAATACTGACCCTTGTATACAATCCACGGGCGCGAATAAACATTTCCCCAGCAAAGTCCAACCCTTGTAGGTCCTCTCGACCCATAAGGAGAAAACCCTCTTGTAGGATCCTTACGACTTACAGAGGAACATACACTTAGGAATCCTCACGATCCCTAAGGAGAAAATACACCTGCAAGATCCTCACGACTTGTAGGGAGAAATACCTTTGTGAGACCCTTACGGCTCATGAAGTCAAAAGCCTTAGTCGACAGGACCTTAACCCTGTTTGCTAAGCCACCTTTGTTCAACATCGACAGAGGCAAATGATGATTCGCTCCTGGCAATATTCCAGTCGCAGCGATGCTGATGCCTAAACCGGTATCAAATCCCAAGTTCTTTCATGGCAAATGATGATTCGCTCCTGGCAACATCCCAGTTGCAGCGATGCTGATGCCGAAATCAGTGTCCAAAATCCGAGCTTGCGGCGAAAAAGCTAGCAAGCCACACATGCCTACAAAATAGCCGAAATGATGGGGCAACTTGCAATAAAAAGCAGCAAGTGAGAATGAAGGCATAAAAAATAGCCGAAATGATGGGGCAACTCGCAATAAAAAGCAGCGAGTAGAAAATAAATAAATAGCCGAAATGATTGGGCACCGCGAAAAATAGCCGAAATGATGGGGCAATCGCGACCTTCGCGACATAAAAGCTGAAACGATAGAGCATCGCGGAAAAAGAAATAAAATAAAAATAAAATGTATGCCTTACAGGTGATGTTCCATCACACCCTGTATACAATCCAATGGCATAAACAAAAAGGGAACGTACCTCCCTCCCCCAGGTTTCACCAAAGAAAGAAGCTAAATCTCGATGGGCCACAAGCGACCTAGAGATCATCCAAACACTCGTCTCGTAACAACAGACACAACTTCAAGCTAAGCGGAACAGCGGCAACTCCCAGTTCCATGGCTCGGTGGTATACATATCGCCAACAGTCAAACCTTCACCCCGTGAAATGCGGATATATTCAGCAAAATTCCTGGTTACGTGGAACGCGGATAATGTCACTCTTTGACCTCATGGAAAACGTCCAGAGCGGATCCTGGTTCTCGCAGAGCATGGCAGTGAACCCGTGCGAAGCATCCAGAGTGGAGCCTAGTCCTCGCCTAACGCGGCAGTGAACCCGTGTGAAGCATCTAGTGCAAAATTCCTGGTCACGTGGAACGCGGATAATGTCACTCTTTGACCCTATGGAAAACGTCCAGAGCGGATCCTGGTCCTCGCAGAGCATGGCAGTGAACCCGTGCGAAGCATCCAGAGCGGAGCCTAGTCCTCGCCTAACGCGGCAGTGAACCCGTGTGAAGCATCTAGTACAAAATTCCTGGTCACGTGGAACGCGGATAATGTCACTCTTTGACCCCGTGGAAAACGTCCAGAGCGGATCCTGGTCCTCGCAGAGCATGGCAGTGAACCCGTGCGAAGCATCCAGAGCGGAGCCTAGTCCTCGCCTAACGCGGCAGTGAACCCGTGTGAAGCATCTAGTGCAAAATTCCTGGTTACGTGGAACGCGGATAATGTCACTCTTTGACCCCGTGGAAAACGTCCAGAGCGGATCCTGGTCCTCGCAGAGCATGGCAGTGAACCCGTGCGAAGCATCCAGAGCGGAGCCTAGTCCTCGCCTAACGCGGCAATGAACCCGTGTGAAGCATCTAGTGCAAAATTCCTGGTCACGTGGAACGCGGATAATGTCACTCTTTGACCCCGTGGAAAACGTCCAGAGCGGATCCTGGTCCTCGCAGAGCATGGCAGTGAACCCGTGCGAAGCATTCAGAGCGGAGCCTAGTCCTCGCCTAACGCGGCAGTGAACCCGTGTGAAGCATCTAGTGCAAAATTCCTGGTCACGTGGAACGCGGACAACGTCACTCTTTGACCCCGTGGAAAACGTCCAGAGCGGATCCTGGTCCTCGCAGAGCATGGCAGTGAACCCGTGCGAAGCATCCAGAGCGGAGCCTAGTCCTCGCCTAACGCGGCAGTGAACCCGTGTGAAGCATCTAGTGCAAAATTCCTGGTTACGTGGAACGCGGATAATGTCACTCTTTGACCCCGTGGAAAACGTCCAGAGCGGATCCTGGTCCTCGCAGAGCATGGCAGTGAACCCGTGCGAAGCATCCAGAGCGGAGCCTAGTCCTCGCCTAACGCGGCAGTGAACCCGTGTGAAGCATCTAGTGCAAAATTCCTGGTCACGTGGAACGCGGATAATGTCACTCTTTGACCCCGTGGAAAACGTCCAGAGCGGATCCTGGTCCTCGCAGAGCATGGCAGTGAACCCGTGCGAAGCATCCAGAGCGGAGCCTAGTCCTCGCCGAGCACGGCAGTGAACCCGTGTGAAGCATCTAGTGCAAAATTCCTGGTTACGTGGAACGCGGATAATGTCACTCTTTGACCCCGTGAAAAACGTCCAGAGCGGAGCCTAGTCCTCGCCGAGCACGGCGGTGAACCCGTGTGAAGCATCTAGTGCAAAATTCCTGGTTACGTGGAACGCGGATAATGTCACTCTTTGACCCCGTGAAAAACGTCCAGAGCGGAGCCTGGTCCTCGCCAAGCACGGCAGTGAACCCGTGTGAAGCATCCAGAGCAAATACCGGACTGTGGAGTCCTTAAAATCCATGGACTATGACGTCCTTAACCTCGACCGTGATGTCTTAAAACTAACGATCAACCATCCCGATTCCCTACAGATTTTGCCTTGGTTTAAGGGTACATCTCTTCACTCCTTTGATGCCCAGCGTTGTAATTCCTCAACGTCTTCAAAGAGGTGACGGGTCCCTGCAACCAAACACCGGACTGTGGAGTCCCTAAATCCACGGACTATGAGGTCCTTAACCTTGACCGTGATGTCTTAAAACTAACAGCGGACTGTGGAGTCCTTAAATCCACGGACTATGAGGTCCTTAACCTTGACCATGACGTCTTTAAACTACGATACCTTAATAGACCCCTGACTCCGTGAAACACGGATAAGGGTGATCACATCCGGCACTTGCAGGCCCTCACGACCTGTAAGGAAGAAAAACTCTCTTGTGAGATCCTTACGACTCTCAAGGGAAAACTCGCTTAAGGATCCTCACGATCTCTAAGAAGAACTTACACCTATGGGATCCTCTCGACCTGTAGGGAGAAAAACTCTTTATGAGACCCTTGTGGCTCATAAAATGCAAAAGTCTTAGGAAGCAGATCTTAACCCTGAATCCTAAGCCATCGCTGTCCTGCAAGAAGATCGAGGTAGAATATCCGCAGAATACGTTCAATAAAAAGGGGGACACACCATTTAGAAGAAAAATGTATCTTCTATTCATAAACCAAAATGGGTACAAAGTACAATTCATGAAAGAAACAAAAAGAAAATACCCTCATCCATGAGTATGTACAAAAAGAAGAAAAAGATACAAATGTTTTAGGCCGGCGGGCGATTCAGCAACTTGGTCAGCTCATCCTGCTTTTGTTGGACCACGGCTTCGTGACGCAAGATCTCCAAAAGACGAGCCTCCGCCTGAGCTTGTTGAGCCTGATACGAAACGAGCCGGGCTTCAAGCTCTTTCTCAGTGGCCTTATGAGCCTCGACCCTCTCACGAGTGAACATGGCAGCTTTATCGAGAGCCACCACCTCTCTGATGGACTCCTGAAGCACCCGCCAGAGTTCATACGCTTTGTTGGCTTTGGCTGTGAGATTGGCTTGGAGCTCGCCCAGCGCCTTGGAGGCTAGCTCCCTTTCCGAGAACTTGCGACCAAGCCTCTTCTCACATGACGTCATGTTTGCCGCGCACCGTGCTATCAGCCCCCGTAACTCCGCCTTTGCAGCCACGGCCCCCGAGGAAAGGTGAGAACATTCAAGGGCGTGCAGGCAAGCCTCCACTCGCCGGCAGAACTCCACCCAGACTCGCACCACCTCTTCGCTGTGGTAGGTGGCAAGAAAAGGAAGAGAACCGTTAGCCTCGGCAGCGAATGCTTCAGCCGTGGTCGTGCTGCCAGCACGAAGCTCCTCGATCAGAGACGACAAGGAGACGAGGCTTAATTGGGCCAAGCGTTCTGAAGCCCGCAAGGCATAAGGGCCGGGGGGCATCACGATGCGCGACTCCAACGCCGTGGAGACTGGTAGAGCTGTTCAAATTTGGAAGACGTCAGCAAAATTCTTAAGCAAAGAACGAGTGAGAGTGCAATGAGATGTCACTCACCGACAGTCGTGCAAGAAGGAGCTGAAGGCTCCCCTGGCCCTTCGAGAACCTCGACCTCATCATCGGCTTCCAGAACTGTAGAAAACATCAATGTCAGTACGAAAAATAACGACGATGCTATGAGAAGGGATGGACGACACCAACCTTGCCCAGACGAGAGGACAATGCGTTGAGGGGAGATCGCCTGCGGAGCTGCCATCTCCAATAAACGCTGAAATGACTGTCGAGGCGACAGATCCGCGATCGTGGCCGCCAAACCGCGCAATTCTGGGAAAGATAAAAGAGTTCAGACTATGAAGGGGTTACTAAATTAAAACACAGAGGAATACCTTCAACACTCCTCCCATTCTGAGCCGGGGGGATAGCAGCTTCAACGGTCTCCGCCATGACCTCAGGCTCCAACAAAGGGAGAGTAGTCCCGACTACCTCGCTCCCAGCCTTTGGGCCGCCCGCAGTAGGAGTCATTGGGGCGGCGGCCTCCAAAGGAGCCTCCTCCAAAGGGGCAAGCACTCCCTGATCAAGAACCGCCGCTGGAAGTTCCACCACGAGAGGAGCAGCCTCGTCAGCCCCCTCCATATCCAGCAAGGCCTCATTGAGAATTTCGGCGGGCTTTAGCTTTAATGGGCCCGTAGGGAGCTCCCCCAGCGTCGAAGATTCTGCACGATTCAAATAAGAATGATGATATATATGCACGGGCATAAATGATCGGAAAAAACTACAATAGAAACACAACATACCTATACGCAAAGAAGCCCTCAGTATGGCTTCTTCAAGCCGCTGCTCCTTCTCAAGGAGGTGGGCTCGCCGAGGTTCGAGAGTGGACTCATGGCCGCCGGTCCATAAAGAAAGTGCGTCAGCTGCATCTTCTGAAGCGGCCTGCTTCAAAGCCCTTTCTCCCCATTCCTCCAGAGGACCGATAAATCGCCGCCGAATCCACGAAGGGTCCTCGTAAAAAATTACAGCAGGATAGGACTTCTTCGGAACCTTGGCGTTATGAGACGCGTCTTTTGAACGCCGTATGGCCTCAGCCAACTGTGCGGCCTCCTCATCAGCCGAACTCGGAAAGAGAAGTCTAGCGTCTGACCCTTGCAGGGCCAATGGTTCGTCTTCAAGGATAGGCTCATACCACCACAGAATCAAGCGGGGCAGTAGCCGCTTTCCTCCGCCGTTTAGACCCAGAGCCGGTCGCTGAGGATGACCGCTTCCTCTCTCGCGAAGCCTTAGGGCGGCGCTGGCCCACATCGCCCTCAGCGCCCTCATCCCTGTTACTCTCGCTCGGTGCCACAACCGAGGACGACATCGCCATTGTCGACGCCACGGGGGGCGGTGTCGCCACCGGCAAGGGTGCTACTACTGGGGCCCGTTTACCTCGTGATCGAGAACCCAAGGGCATACCAGCTATTGGAGTAAGGTCTACCCCGGACTCCCCCGGAATGAGCGCGGTGCCAATCTCCCTCAAAGGAAAGCGGACTGGAACCCTCGGTCGTAGCTTAGCCCCAGGAACCAGAGGAGGGGCATCGTGGCCGAGAAGCACCCTCCTTTCCTCGAGAATGATTGGGCTGACCCGATGAAGATACCAACCCGTAAACGCGCCCACGCATCGGGGCATGTACTCGGCTTCAGGGACCATGAAATAAGAGCCGGTATTCAGCCTCATGAAATGATGAGCGGCATCGCGAACAGCATCGAGCGAAGGGATCGGGGCAACTATAAAAGCCTCGAAAGGAACGCCCTGGTCGTATCCGAGCTGTCGGGCAAATCGATGCGGATTGTACCGCATGAAAAGAGCCGCACTGTCCTGGCGAAACACCAAGTAACCCGGTCTAATTGCATACAAATGCGTGGCCTCCCGGGGCTTCAGAGAAGGCGCGTTGTCTTTCGACTGGTCCCAGAGTTGTTGGACGGGACCCGAAGGAGTAGACAAGACCCGATCAGTAAAAATCAACCCGCCAGCGGTGGCATGAGGAGAAATTAGCACCCGAATAGCCCCGAATTGAGTCGGGTCGGCGGCAGAAGCATCCACTAGTCGCATAAGTCGTGGAAAAGGGTAGGCATCGTAAAATGAGGGCCTCTGATGCATGGCGAAATCCCCCAATACGTGCATTTCGATCCAGGACGTGAAATAATGAAGCGAAAAGTTTACCACATCCACGCCAGGCGTAGAGGTATTAGCTGCGGTGCCCAATCCGTTATAGAGGTGCGCTAAGGCCGGGATGCCGATGGCCAACCGCGTCCCCTCAGCAATACGATAAGCCGGGTAGATGACCGAGGCTCTCATGAAGCGGCGATGCATGGGGATAACGAACCAGCTAAGCCAAACACTGACAAATCCCACAAAGAATGTTTCCTCATCCATACCGGGTGCTGCGACGGACTCAAAAGACATCGGCGACACGATGGGAATATAATATTGTGGCAGGTCCGATTCAGCGGTCGGTAGCTTCTTCGGACCAAACCCAAAGGGGTCTCTGATGTTAGCAAACTTCGGAGCAGTCTTCGATATGATATCCTCACGAAGGAAGCAGGAAATGAAGCTTTTAAAAGTAACACCCTGCTCCTCAGATTCAGTGAACAATCGATCAAAAATACCCAGCGCCTTGATCAAGCTGGGGCGCTTGTGGCGAACGGCATTCTCAACAGACAAGCCGTCAGCCGGTGCAGACTCGGGCTCAAAGACGTACTCATCAGGAGGCAACAACTCCTCATACAGTGCACCCCTGATCGGCAATCCTGAGATTTCATAAAATTCTGCAAGAGAGATCGAGACCTCACGATCTCCTAGGATGAAAGTGTTGGTAGGGAGATTCCATTGGTTTAAAAACGCCTTAACCCACCAGGCATGCGGGGACTTATAATGGAATAGTGACGCGTATATGGCCTGATAAAGCCCGACTTTCTGCAACCGCGCACGATGGGCAGAAAGGATGTAGCGAGCCCAGAGAAGGTAGCCCGTAGGATGCCGGGGAGTGAGCCCTATCTTATAAATTTGCCCCCACGGGTGGGCCTCACCCTGGCAGATACGCCGCCCCAAGATGTCTATGGCCGGGATCGGATGGTTCGGAATACCAGTTGTCGAAGGCTCGAGCCTCCCCGTTGGAGTCCAGTTGGGCATTTCCACAGCAAAAACTGTCCTTGGAGGATCCATCGGTAAGAATGGGAAAGTGGGCTCCGTCGGCACCGCGCAAAGAAAACTCCGGCGACCCTGAATAATTTGACTGTACCAAGATCCCCATTGAAGAAGGTTGGTGCAGTTCGGGTCATGGGCCCGAATCATCGCCATCGCCTCCTCATCAGATGGTGACTGAGGAAAAGCCGCCTCCGAGCGAGAAAAGGGAAAGCGTGGAACAGAAGCCATCGCACCTGAAATCCAATAAAGGAAGACCGTTAAAAGGAAAGTCAGCGATATATATTCATGCATGAGCATGAAGACTAGTTAAAGAAAGCAACAGCAGAGTTTTCTGGGACCATTGGCTACAAAACATATGGGCCCCACAGAATCCGGATGACGGCTCATTAATAATGAGGCCAAATAGTTACAATAAAACAAAGGGAATATCCTCATTTAATAAAGAATGATGATCATGCACATCCCCCCAACAGGATCTGTCTCGGGCTCTACAGTGAATCCAACAAAATCAAAGGAATTAAATTCCCACAAAAAGACATCATTACAAAGCCCCCATTGCATTAATTGCAGGAAGAACAACCTAGGGCCAAGAGACCTCAGGAAGCCTCCGTGTGAAGAAATCAAGTCCTTCATTGGAATTAAAATCCTTATTAAGAAAAGGGAATTAAATTCCCAGAAACATTTCTGATGGAATTAAATTCCATGGGGTTGAAACGCCATCATCATCTCCCCAAAGATCATCTAAACCCTAAGAGATCTACAGTTGAAAGGTTAAGCGGTTTCATGTTCTTATGGAAAATATGAAGAAAAAAGGGTAAAAACCCTTGTTTTGGATTTAAAATCCAGAGAAATGTGAAGATCCATCGTTGTCCAAGAACATTACCTGAGGAAAAAGGATTCTTTTCGAACAGAGTTAAACTCTGAAGATTGTTTCAAGACAGAGAACTAAGCTCTGAAAGCGAGAATTAAATTCTCAAGGAAAAGGTTCTCAGAAGAAGAAGATGAGCAAAGTGAAGGCTCCTATGAAGAGACAGAGGTATTTATAGAAGGCAATGGAAACGTTTCATCTCCCCAGATCCCTAGAGGAATCCAACGGTCACAAGAGGTGACAGCGTTGCACTCACGTGCAGACACGTGAGAACAACGCTGTGGGGGAATTTGTTTCCTGATTTAAAATCAGGAAAGCTTCTGGGAAAAGCTTCAGAAGAGGGTCACGTGCTTACACGTGACTAGCGGTCACGTGTTGGCACGTGACACCTAAGCACATCATCAAGGCAAGTTCAGTTTCCTGACTACGTTGAAGAAAAGGGGCTTCAGAAAGAGTCACGTGCTCCCACGTGACCAGGGTCACGTGGCGACACGTGACATTTAAATGCAAGCGTCAAAGGCACACCGGTTCCCTGATCAAGTCAAGGAAAAGGCTTCAGAAGAGGTCACGTGCTCCCACGTGACCAGGGTCACGTGTTGGCACGTGACGTTCAAAGCAGCAGACTCGTTCTCCAGTTGAACCAAGGAAAGAGGCTCCAGACAAGGGTCACGTGCTCACACGTGACCAGGGGTCACGTGGTGGCACGTGACGGTTAAGCAGCAATCAGAAGACAGAGCGCAAAAGAAAGAGGAAGGATCGTTCCAAGGGGGTCACGTGCCCACACGTGACCATAGGTCATGTGGTCACACGTGACCGGCTTTCAAAGCCCATTTTGTTAACAGAATTAAATTCTGAAGGAGAATCAAATCTTTCCAAAGGAAAGCGATTATCTGGAACCAATCGAATTAAAGATTCAGAGATGATGAAATATCATCTATCTATGGAAAAATCTCGAGTTTGGAAAGATTTCCCCTTTAAATCTAACCGAAATAACAAAGGAGAATCCCTGGATTTGAAATCCAATGGTGAATAAAATTCACCTAATAATCCAAAGGTCCAAAACGAATGATGGATGCAAATCAAATCTCTGAATGAAGATTCGTCAAAAAACTAATTGACTCGGCTGCTTCTCCTATAAATAGGAGCCAAGATATACAAAAAAGGAGATATATATACGCAGAGGGAAGAAAAAGGGAGAGAGCCTTGATACTTCGAGGAACTTGGATCTTCTGCAAAAGAAAACCCTAGGTAAGAAAGGGAAGGCTTTTTGAAAGAAGGAGAATTTAATTCTCGACAGAGTTTAACTCTGATAATATAAAAACAGAAGAACATATTTCTTCTCTCTTTGATAGAGGATTTGCAAAGTGCACATCTCCCCTTTAGGTTGAGAATTTAATTCTCAATGGGTTGAGATCCTGCCATGCAGATCCAAAACATAGAGAGGGAATGGAAACGCGAGAATTTAATTCTCACAGAACTATAGGAATTTAATTCCTTTGAAATAAAATTAGGGCTTGACCCTGTGTCATGGAAATTTAATTCCTTCAGAACAGAGAGAAACATGGTTTAACCCTAATTAAGAACTTAGTTCTGTTGAAACAACGGGAATTTAATTCCCTTAATCATCATTTAACAGGGAATGGGAATTCAATTCCTTAAAAGCTTTTATTAGGGTTTAACCCTATTCAGTTCTTCACATATACGAGGAATTTAATTCCTACGGAAGATTCAGAGTTCAACTCTACTCCAGAATATAAGTCTTCAAAAGGAAGTAGGAATTTAATTCCTCTGAAATTTAAAGCTCGAGGAATTTAATTCCTGAAAAAATATTAACAGAGCCTCTAAACAAAATACATGAAGGCAGGGTCACGTGCCACCACGTGACCCCCCAAAAAGATCTACAGAAAGCCCCTTTGAGGCAGTCCCCCACGTGACCCACGTGACCCCCGGCAGAAGCTTTAACATACATAGGCATTTGAATGCCCATCACGTGATGGCACGTGATGCTCTGAAAGACGCGATAATCTCAGCAGAATAAATGAAGGGAGGGCGCTCTCACGTGCTGCCACGTGACCCCTCTTGCCTCAGTGTTTAACACTAAATTGAAACTCTCGAACCCAGTGTTAAAACACTGTTGGGCCTTAGTGTTCAACACTAATTAAAAAGCTTTATTTGCAGTGTTCAACACTGATCTGTTTTAGTGTTTAACACTAATCTGAAAAGCCTTGTTTAACACCGATTATCTTTTAGTGTTAAACACTAACTTGTCAACCTCATTCCCAGTGTTCAACACTGATTGCTCTGTAGTGTTTAACACTAGACATTGGCCTAATTGGCTAAATGGATGGAGGCAAAGCCTCTCCTGATTGGACTTAGCCCAAGATGGCCATAAGTTCTCAATTTGTGATTAACTGGGCCAATGGACTCATAACATAATTAATCGGTCTTGATCCCAAATTGGGCCAAAGACTATTTAAGTCATTCCGGTTCTAGGGTACATCTCTTCACTCCTTTGATACTTGGCATTGTAATCCCTCAATGTCTTCAAAGAGGTGACGGGTCCCGACGACCACACATTGATATGGACTGCGGGGTCCTTAAACCCACGTCTAATGCAAAATTCCTGGTTACGTGGAACGCGGATAATGTCACTCTTTGACCCCGTGGAAAACGTCCAGAGCGGAGCCTGGTCCTCGCCAAGCACGGCAGTGAACCCGTGTGAAGCATCCAGAGCACATACCGGACTGTGGGGTCCTTAAACCCATGGACTACGACGTCCTTAACCTTGACCGAGATGTCTTAAAACTAACAATGAACTGTGGGGTCCTTAAACCCATGGACTACGACGTCCTTAACCTTGACCGAGATGTCTTAAAACTAATAATGGACCGCAATGTCTTTAAACTACCCATGGACCGCAACGTCCTTAAACTACCCATGGACCGCAATGTCCTTAAACTAGAACAATAGAGCCCCGTATGCTCTTTTGTCGGATCTAAACGATCCCGTTAAGTTGATCTTAGTCTCAAACTGGACTAACGTATCCTTAACAAACGTTTGAGTTGATCTTAGCCTCAAATATGGCTAACGTATCCTCAAACCAAACCCCCAAACCCAAATCTAAGATAATACGGATTTGGACTAGTCCACGCCCTACGGGCGACAACATAACTCAGTCTCCGTAAACAATCCACGGGCAACAAAATACAAAACAAACACCCACGACACGAAGTGACCATCTGGAGAAGGAGAAAGTTGTTACCGCAACGCGGTAGCGTAATTAACTGCAGGGGCTTGCGCCTGCAGGGAAGAGCGTCCCCACAATCAAAAACCCCTCAAACGAGGGGGAATCTGATGAAGTCTGCTACATCGGACGGATCCGTCTAAACCTTCGATACACGGTGCCATAAATCAACTTGGCATCTTCGGAGAGGTGGACGGATAGCACCAATTAGCATCTGCCCCGAATCTCAGCGCCAAGACACCGCAGTCCTGCGCGCCGCCATTCGGAGGGGAACAGATTCCTTCGCAGTCACGACATAGTCCTTAGTTCCAATTCTCGACGGTATGCATCCTCATTCCAGCAGGACACAGATGTTACACCATTAAACGGAGCCACGACATAGTCCTTAGTTCCAAATCTCGACGGTTCACAGACAACCTAGAGACCACCTCAGCATTCGTCTCGTTACAGCAGACGCAATGTCAACAACTGCATTCCTTCGCAGTCTAACAAGATGCAGAAGCAACGTCAACAAAAGACCACATAGTCAGTAAAGCGGAGTGACAGCGAAATCCCAGCTCCACCTCAGCATTTGTCTCGATACAGCAGACGCAATGTCAACAACAGTGTCCTTCCTTCGACAGGATTCGGACACACCAAAGCAAACAAAGCGAAGGCCAAATTCCTAGCTTCAGGGTCTTAACGGCAAGTCATATAAAGCCTGAAAAATAACCGGAGATCATCTCACACTAGTGCGCAATGGTCACCACCTCGACGTTCGTCTCGATACAGCAGACGAGATGTCACCCCAGCGTTCTTCCTCCAACAGGATTCAGACGCGACAATCAAACAGCGGAGCCACGACAAAGTACCTAGTTCCAAACCTCGACGGTTCACCAACAACCTAGAGACAACCGCGACATTCGTCTCGATATAGAGGACGTAATGCCAGCAAACGAAACAAAGGCCAAATTCCTAGCTTCAAGGTCTTAACGGCAAGTCATATAAAGCCTGAAAGACAACCGGAGATCATCTCACACCAGTGCGGAATGGTCACCACCTCGACGTTCGTCTCGACACAGCAGACGCAACATCATCAAACAGCGGAGCCACGGCAAAGTCCCTAGTTCCAAACCTCTACGGTTCACCAACAACCTAGAGACAACCGCGACATTCGTCTCGATATAGAGGACGCAATGCCAGCAAACGAAGCAAAGGCCAAATTCTTAGCTTCAGGGTCTTGACGGCAAGTCATATAAAGCCTGAAGGACTATCGGAGATCATCCCACACCAGCGCGGAGTGCTTATGACTCATCGGGGCCCTCCAAAATGAGCCTAACCTCAAGTAAAAAGTGACATGGAATATCCTTACGCTTGCTCTTTCGACGGTAATACTACTTGGAAGATTACTTGAAGACGTCTTGTCCAGCCCCCGAAGGGATCAGAGACACGACAATTGCAAGGCTACTCGAACAGCAAGATTGCATATCGAGGAATATATCAGCCAACGCGACGGTACGATGGCCAAAACCCTAAGTACCACAGACCCTAACGGACCTCTGTCGTAAAGAGCAGAGGTTAACTGTGACGTTAGGATATTCTTGCGAGGAGTGCTCGATTCGGCTCGACTCGTGAGGAAAAGCCTTAGGCAGTAAGGATTAAAAAACCTATTTCCTAAGCACTGGGACCCTGCAAGTCGGCCCAAAACGGTTTCTTGCATACTATCCACGGGTCTCACTCTCCAAAGTCAAATCTCGACAACGAGGGAAACAACTGCTTACGGGTCCTTGCGACTCGTGAGAGGGAAAATTCTCTTATAGGATCCTTACGACTTATAAGAGAAAACGCACTTAGGAATCCTCACGATTCCTAAGGAGAAAATACACCTATGAGATCCTCTCGATCCGTAGGGAGAAAAGTCTTTGTAAGACCCTCACGGCTCATTAAGTTGAAAAGTCTTAGGCTACAAGGACCCTAAACTTATCTCCTAAGCCCTCAATTCCATGGCTACTCATAACTTTGCACTACTTCACCCACGTATATATTTATGTGGGCAAAGTAGTGGGGGGCATTTGTTCCCGCCAAAATTTTGGCTCAAAACCCGCTTCTTATAAAATAATAACAATAAAAATAAATAAATAAATAATAATAATAAAGGAGAAAATCTCCCTTTCATAGCAAAGCTCTGTTCAAATCCGAAGGCGGGAAATGAAGCAACGCTTCTGTTTTCCCCAATCAGAGCAAAGCTCTGTTTAAAATTCAAACTTTAATAAAGGAAGCAACGCTTCAGCTGACCTGCGCTCTGCGCTGCGCGACATGTGGCAGCGCAGTTGCGCTGCGCGACACGTGTCAAGCGCAGATGCATTTGCGCTAATGCCAGCACCAAAACAGAATTAAAATTCTGAAAGATCTTTCTGATCTTGTTAAAACAAGAAGATTGTCTTCTGTAAAACAGAAGCTCTTGGATCAAAGATCCAACAGTGGGGAAAAATCCCCAAATCACTCAGAGAAAGATCTCTTTAACTAATTTAACAAATCAAATGGCACTATAAAAAGGCCCCTAGACCCCAAATTAAAAAGACATCAACACAGAGAGAAAAACAGAGAACTCCTCTAAAAGAAAATTTGAGAAGAGCTCAGAAAAGAAAAAGGTAAAAACCTTTGAATAAAAGAAGAATTTCTTCTGAAAAGATCATTGATCTAAGAAAAAGATCAAGGATCTTCAATAAAAAAAAATAACAAAGGCATTGCCTTGTTTATGAACCATTGGTTCTGGAATCTTAAAGATTCTTTTCTTGAATCCAAAATTGGATCAAGATATTAAAACAGTGCCTTGCACTTGCAAAATCTGCACTGTTGCGCTCTCGGGTTGGCGCAAGCCACCAGAGAGCGCCACGTGTCAGCCCCATAACAGCTTGCGCTATGCGCTTTTAAAACAGAGCGTTGCTATCTGAAATGGGCGCAACTCACCAAAGCACACCACGTGTTAGCAGCACAACAGCGCAGCGCACTGGCGCAACGCACTGCGCTTGCGCTCACTAGAGCGTGACACGTGTCACCTTCCCATGGACTTACGCCTTGCGCTCCTCAATTGGCGTAAAGCACCTGACAAGCTATGTGGCACTCTGTCAGACTAATTAATGCAGTGCATTATTAAAGGGCAGAGCCCAATTAAGAGGCCCAATGGACCAAAACAAATGCTCTGCATTATAAAAAAGGGGACAGAGCCCAACTTAAAAGGCCTAACAGGCCAGAATAAAATACAGTGCAGGGGCAGAGCCCTAATTAAGGCCTAGCAGGCCAAATGCAAATAAATTGCTGAACATTCTCAACTGGACTTAACCCAATCATGGCCGTAAGTCCTCAAATTAAATTGACTGAGCACGACTGCTCCCTTAAATCAATTTACATCCGGTTCAAGGGTACATCTCTGAACTCCTCTGACATCTGTCGTTGTAATCCTTCAACGTCGTCAGAGAGGTGATAGGTCCCGATGACTATACATTCAATGGACCACCACGTCCTTAAACTGGCAATGGACTACCATGTCCCTAAACTGGAACAATAGAGCTAATTACTCTCTTGTCGGATCCAAACGATCCCATTAAGTTGATCTTAGTCTGGAGATCAAGCTAACGTATCCTTAACAAACGTTTAAGTTGATCTTAGCCTCAAATATGACTAACGTGTCCTTAAACTAACATCCGTCCTCAAAATGGGAATGATGGACCACTATGTCCCTAAACTGGAACATGGACCACTATGTCCCTAAACTGGATCAATAGAGCCCTCAAATGCTCTCTTGTCGGATCTAAACGATCCCGTTTAAGTTGATCTTAGCATCAAATATGGCTAACGTATCCTTAAACCTTTCAAACAGACTTTAGTCCTAAATTGGACTATGGATCACCCAATCAACCTTGGTTCAAGGGTACATCTCTGAAATCCTCTGACATCTGCCGTTGTAATCCTTCAACGTCGTCAGAGAGGTGACGGGTCCCGACGGCCATACATTAAATGGACCACTATGTCCCTAAACTGGAACAATAGAGCCAATTGCTCTCTTGTCGGATCTAAACGATCCCGTTAAGTTGATCTTAGTCTCAAATTAGACTAACGTATCCTTAACAAACGTTTAAGTTGATCTTAGCCTTAAAAAGGGCTAACGTATCCTTAAACCAAAACCCCAAACCCAAATCTAAGAAAATACGGATTTGGACTAATCCACGTCCTACGGGAGACAACATGAATTAGTCTCCGTATACAATCCACGGGCAACCACAAACAAAACAAACATCCACAACACGAAGTGAAATTCTGGAGAAGGAGAAAGTTGTTACCGCGATGCGGTAGCGTAATTAACTGCTGGGGCTTGCGCCTGCAGGGAAGAGCGTCCCCACAATCAAAAACCCCTCAAGCGAGGGGGAATCTGACGAAGTCTGCTACATCGGCCGCATCCGTTCAAACCTCCGATACACGGTGCCATAAATCAACTTGGCATCTTCGGAGAGGTAGACGGATAAAACCAAATAGCATCTGCCCCGAATCTCAGCGCCAGGACTTCGCAGTCTTGTGCGCCGTCTTTCGGAGGGGAACAGACCCTTGGATAAATTCCTCAAAAAAGTGAGAATAAAGCAAAGACAGAACAGACTTTGGGTGCTCTCACGTGTCCCCACGTGACCCCTAACAAGTCTTGTTAATATCCAGTGCATGGGTGCCCATCACGTGCCCACACGTAATGGCTATGAAGACTAAAAGTGTTTAACACTTATTTGAATATTTTGAGACTAAAATAAAGGAATCTTGGCTCAATCCTAGGGCGCCTCACGTATCCTCACGTAAGCGCCTCATTTTTCTAGTGTTTAACACTATTTTGAGCATTTCATCCCTAGTGTTTAACACTATTTTAAATGCATCACGTGGGAATACGTGACCGCCAGATATGTGCAAGTGTTTAACACTATTTTCAAACCAGTCTTAGCCTAAATTGGCTAAATCTTCCAGAGGCAAGACTCCCCTTTTTGACTGGTGCCTCAAGTACATCCTTGTCTTCCAAAATTGATCATCTCATGTGGTCAGAACCCAGACTCATGTTTAGCATTGCTAAATAATGAGGGGCTGAACCCAGACAAATGTTCAACAGTTCAAACAAAGGTCCAACATTTTAAACCTAATTGGACTTAACCCAAGTTGGCCATAAGTCCTCAATTCAAATTTAACTGAGCCCATGTACTCATAATTCAGATTAATTGATCTTAGTCTCAAATTGGACTACAGATTTCCCAATCAACTTTGGTTCAATGGTACATCTCTTCACTCATTTGATATTTGTCGTTGTAATCCTTCAACGTTTTCAGAGAGGTGACGGGTCCTGATAACCAATCATCCCATGGACTGTGGGGTTCTTAAACCCATAGACTATGATGTCCTTAATCTTAGACTGTGGGGTCCTTAAGCTCATGGACTATGATGTCCTTAACCTTGGACTGTGGGGTCCTTAAGCCCATGGACTATGATGTCCTTAACCATGGATTGTGGAGTCTTTAAGCCCATGGACCGAGATGTCCTTAAATTAACATTGGACCATAATCTCCTTAAACTAATTATGGATCGCAAAGTCCTTAAACTAAACAATAGATCCCAAATGCTCTTTTGTTGGATCTAAACGATCCCGTTAAGTTGATTTTAGTCTAAAATTAGACTAACGCATCCTTAACAAACGTTTAAATTGATCTTAGTCTCAAATGAGACTAACGTATCCTTAAAACCAACCACAAACCCAAATCTAAGAAAATACTGATTTGGACTAATCCACGCCCTACGGATGACAACATAAATTAATCTCCGTATACAATCCACGGGCAACCAAAAACAAAATAAACACACACGACATAAAGTGACCATATGGAGAAGGAGAAAGTGGTTACCGCGATGCGGTAGCGTAATTAACTCCAGGGGCTTGCGCCTGCAGGGAAGAGCATCCGCACAATCAAAAAAACCCTCAACGAGGGGGAATCTGATGAAGTCTGGTACATCGGCCGCATCCGTTTAAACCTTCAATACATAGTGCCATAAATCAACTTGGTATTTTCGGAGAGGTGGACGGATAGCACCAAATAGCATCTGCCCTTGAAATTCAGGCCTGACGTCCCAATGTCCCGGTCGCGTCTTTCGGCGGAGAACAGATTCTGGCACGCCCGCTGGGGCCTTTTCCTCTTTCCACTCCACACTTCGTGTGTCGTGTTTTGCGAACGAATCGCGGTTTGATATGGTTCCCCATGGATTCGAGATACTAAGATTTGGTGTCTTGCTCCGTGCAGAAAACAAAAGATCAATGGCTTCAAACTGCACTAACTGCAACTGCAACTCTCGCTCCGTCCCGTCCGGAGGAGTGACTTACGGGCCCCAAGCGGCCTCCATCTTTGCTATACCGATGGAACATGTGACTCAGGCCACCACTGGATTGTTCTACGGGACCTTGCTCCCACCGATGAGCTTCAACACCCCTATACTATTGCAAGAAGCTCAGAAGAAGTCGGTCTTTGATCGGTTTACCACTACTGCGGCCCCTCTTAATGGGTCTCCCAAACCAAGTGCCTCAGGTTTCAGCAGACTAGGCCAAAGCTCCAACGGGCCCGTGAAGAAGCCCGCAATACCAGAAGGCGTTATCCCGTAGCGGATAACTATTCCTACTCCTGAAGTCACCAAGGCGGCTTCTCTGGCTAAGGGATCGGTCTTCACAAGACTGGCCATTTCAGCGCCCACTCCAGGTGAAGTAACCAAGGTCGTTTCCCCTGCACGAAAAGCGTCCTTTTCAAGATTGGTCATTCCCTCTCAGCGAGCATCTGTCTTTGACAGGCTGGCGCCAACAGCAGACTCTCATCAGAACCGAGGGCATGGAAAAGCTGATCTAACAGCGGAGGTGATCCCGGCCGCACGACATGCTCGACGTCGCCACTGGCGCCGAGTGAGGAAAACTGGGGGCAATTCCCCTTCTGGACTGACTCCGCCAGCTCCAATGGTGGAAGTTGATACTGTTGTTCCAACTGGGAACAACTTTGAACCACTCAGGAGGGTCCGCAAGAACTCTCCGACTGCTGTGCTGAAAAGGTCTCCTCCACCTGTGGAGAATGCCACAAAGGCGAAGCTGGAGCAGCCCCCTCAACGGTTTTCCTCTAAAATTTACAAAGTCTGGCGTCAAGTCCAAGACTCGGTGATTGATCAAGATTACTCTCGCCGACAGAAAAAGGTGAAAGTTCAGCGAGAAGAAGACCATCCTGTCAAGCAACAGAAGGTGACAACTATTTGGGTGCCCACTGCAATGGCCCCCTCAACTTCGACTGCCCACAAGAGGAGAAGGCCGGGGAAAATCCCTGCGTCTGCGACGAATCGCAAGACCACTGAACCCAAACGTCCCAAGGCTAGGGGCATGGTGGTACACACCATCTATATGGCATCCGGAAAAGAGGATAGCCGTATCTCCACAGGTCATCGACCACTTACGCAGTCTGTGACTAAAGTTCAGGAGCAACAATAACAAAAGCTCCAAGAGATGTTGACAGCTATGGACGCACTTACGGGACCGAAAGCAAGCCCGGAGACAACCTCGGAGCAGCGTCATGAGTAGGAAACTGATGCCGAATTCCTTCGAAGAATGCTTAAGAAGAAGGACAAAGAGGCTGCGGAATAAGCGGCCAATATAAAACAAATAGCCCTTCTGTTCCAAGATATGGTGGGCATGATGATCCAGCCGGACCCTCCAGCCGAAGACCCTCCAGTAATAATTGAAGATGATAGAGGAGAGACATCAAATCCTCTGCCGGCTCTGTCAGCAGCCAAGGAGGAGACTATCTCAAAAGCTTCCCTGGATGATCACATCGCTCAGCAGATACGAGTTCATCAAGCGAATGAAGCGGCTAGGCAAATTGTTAAAACTGGACGACCCTATCCGGGTTGGTATGACCAAATAAAGTACCCGCCGGGATACACGATCCCCAAATTCCACGTATATAAGGGGATGGGAAATCCGCATCAGCACGTCGCTCAATTCAGAGCCTTGTGCGGCAACACCGGAGGTGACGATAAGCTACTGCTTCGCCAATTCGTTGGCAGCTTGTCGGAGACAGCATTCGAGTGGTATTCTGAACTCCCAAATGACTCTGTCAAGACATTTGCAGAGATGGAGCTGCTATTCACCCAGCGTTTCGCAAGCGCTAGCGAACGCACCCCAATAACGGCATTGATCAATGCAAGGGTGAAGCCTGGAGAAACATGGGTTCAGTATGCAATACGGTGCCGGAATCTATGGTCAAAATGCGAGCAGCGCATCGAAGAAGCGCCTGCGGTAGGCATGTTCGTAGGTACTCTCGACCCTCAGGCGACCATTTCCCAGTTCATGATGTTTTTCAAGCCGACCACTTTCCAGGCCTTGATTGACAAGCTGGCCCAAATAGACCAGATGGGTCATAGACCATCTCCTTCGAAGCCGGAGCCACGAAACGAAAAAGGGAAAGTGAAAGCGACCTTCGTCGCCAATGCTCAACAGCAGTCCAGTGGCCCAAAACTAACTGATCGCCAAGACAAGAAATGGCGATTCTTTAATGAGAAAATGAAACGCCCTTATTTGTTTCCCCGGGATAAAACGAGGAGATTGTTTGAACTAGCGGTGCGCAACAGGTTCATCAATTTGCCGAATCCAAAATGCCCATTGCAACCCGGTGAGGCTAATAATCCTAATTATTGCCCCTATCACCAAGCGACAGGCCATCCAATTGAAGATTGCTTTGTCTTTAAAGGCTGGATTGAAGATCAATACCAACAGGGCAAATTCGCCCTTTCCGAGAATTGGAAAGTAAGCCTGCCTCAACCGCACACTCTGAAAAGGGGGACATACCGGGGACATCATGCTCTTTTGTTGAAGAAGCTCCATGGAAGGTCGCTCTTTCAGCCAAAACAAAAAGAATGCTGAAGGATCTCCAAACATGCCCGGCGATCAAATGGAAAAGTCCGCTGGAACCCGAAGTCATCAAGGGAATGCTGAAGCCGCGCTCGATGCCAAAAATTGGTGGTGATAGTCAAAGCGCCCACACCCAGCCGTTAAAGTCTTCAAAGAAGAAGAAAAAGACCAAAAATCCCGTGAAGCCCGATGACAAGCGCACGGACCTGCAAAAACATATCGACGCATTGGAAGAATACAACCAGAAGGCGCGAACCCCGGTCACACTCCAAGAATTTCTCAGCCACGTCCTTGAGGACGAAGAGGATGATAATGGAGAAGACTCGTCGGATGAACCTGAGGATTATGTGGCAAGCTGCTATGTGATCTCTCACTCGTCGATAGACGGTGAAGAAGCTCCTGACGCAGAGAAACTGAGGGCAGATCCTAAGCCGGGACTTCTAGAACCATCAGACGAGATGATTGATGCATTCCTGAACGAAGCTCTTCTGAAAAGTAAGGCTGATCGAGAACGTGAAATGGCCATATTTGGAAAAGCCAAACGTCAACGACTGAACGAAAGGGTTGAAACGCTCCCACCAGATCAAAATACATCCGTCGCAAATAAAAGCAGGTTCAAAACAAAGAAAAGGTTTGCCAAAGCCATATCGATGGGAATGAAGCTGCCCTCTTTCAAAGAAAATTCTCCTGGCGGTATACATCTTAATGAAGCGGACGTACATCTTAATTTCTGCTTATATCATCAGAAGATTTTACACCCTACTGAGGAATGCAACGCCTTTAAAAATTGGTAGCAAGGGTATGTCGCTCACAAGCAGCACTTCAAGAGGATGAAGCATGAAGCTCGTCGACAGCGGAAAAATGCGACAGACAAACGAGGAAGAGCTGCCGACAACTGTCACATGGTTGATAGCAAGGGATCCTAAGTTCTCACCTTCGGGAGTGATTCTGAAGATGAAATGGCTCTTGGCCCTCTCTTCAAAGAATCCACCTCAGGAAAAGAGGAAGAACCGAAGAGCTGTGAGAACATTCAGCTGCACAATCGCACATTACCTAAAAAGAATCTCGGACCCATAAATAAGGGGTCGAACAAAAAGGATAAGGGAAAAGAAAAGGTCCCTGAGGATATCACCCTCGATGACCAAGCCGTCGAAGAGCTGACAGCCAAGGATCCGCCCAAGAAAAACAAGGTGGATTACAACGTACTGGCGCACCTGAGGAAGATACCCTCACAGCTAAGCATTCTCGACGCCTTTCTGCTATCCAAAGAGGCGAGAGATTCTTTGATCAAGGCACTACAAGAGCCCGAGCAGTTTCAAGCTTTCCTCGCCGAAAAAAAGATGAAGGACGAGCTGGAAGAAGTGCACACAGCCGATATCACCTTTGGCGATGAAGACCTCCTCCTCGGGACGTACGAGCATAACCGTCCCCTTTATGTCTCTGGATACTGTCATGATATTAAGATAGGCAAGATCCTGGTTGACAATGGGTCCTCCGTCAATCTACTCAATGTAAGAGTGTTGAAGGGAATCTGCATGAGCGTTCAGCACCTCGCTCGTATTAAAATCACTATCTCCGGGTTTGACTCTCAGTCATCACGGACGCTCGGGTCTGTGATACTGACATTATGCATTGGGTTGCTCGTCACTGACATCAAGTTTCACATCATTGACGCTAAGACATGTTACAATGCTTTGCTCGGCAGGTCTTGGTTACATGAGTACAACATCATCCCTTCTATACAACATCAGTGTATGAAGTATTTCAAGGATGGTCTCGAGTATACTGTGACAGGGGAGTTGAACCCATTCTCCGTGAATGAAGTCCGAAAGTACGAAGATGCAAAATACTTCTTACCAGATTTTGAAGACATGGAAAGATGTCACAAACCGAAGAACAAAGCTATCACCACTATTCCAGTCTTCGGGAGTGACACTGAGGAGGAAGAAGAAATAGTTTATTCAGGGCCGCCCCAATACAACAAGCCGGGACCGTCCACCCCTATTCTGGTCTTTGGCAGCGACTCAGAAGATGAGGTCAATACCATATTTTTTGTACGACCATCGATACAGGCCTTCGCTGGAGATGATCGAAATTTGCAAATCGCCATGGTTCCGCAAGAGCATTACAAAGAGCTCGACGCGCTTGGTACCTATAGTATGCAAGAACTGCAGACATTCTACGTCCCTCCCAGGCGAAGAGATGAAAAGGCGATCCTCTTTTATCAATCCACGGAAACCAAAGTAGAGAAAGAAATTCGGCATGGTGCTGATTCTACACTTGACAGGCTCCAGCCCATCCGTCTACCCAGATACTACACAAAAGGATTAAAAATGCTGTTGAGGCGCCAAGGCGTTCCCTTCAAACAGACTGCTCGACAAGCTCAGTTCTACAACAGGATCTGGGACGTCCCCGGAACTCAGCGAAAATTGCCCAACGAGAGAATGGAAACGATCGGGCTTGGATATGTTCAATCTAAGAAACGGGAACGATTCCATGACTACTACGTTATACATGACTTTGATGAAGAAGGAGATGTTCTGTTAAAAGACGCTAACCCTGAACCAAAACGAGGTCTCGCCATCAAAATGCCAAGTCCGTCGTTTGAAGAACAGATGGACAAGCTAATAAGGGAAGCGGGTCAAAAGGTCCGGGATGACCATAGCCGCGAAATGGCCATTTACGAGAAAGTCAGGACGCAGCGCCTCCTTCAGCAAGCCACGGAGAATGACAATGCTCTTCATCGCCAACCTGTTACACAAAATACCGTCGCAGAGGCAAAAATAAACCAAAGAACGGGAAAAATGTCCGCCAACGGCTAAGCGGGTCTAAGAAGCCACGCGATCAAGAATCGAGCAGCCGGGATCCATCTCTTATAAAGAAGATGGGTCGAGAATATTCTTTTCCCCAAGACAAGACAAAGAAGATATTCAATCTTGTCATAAAATATCAAATGATGACACTCCCGGAGTCCAAGCACCCCGAGCAAGCAGACGAGGTCTCTCATCCAGACTATTGCTCCTATCACCGAGCAATATGACATCCTCTCGAAGACTGCTTCACTTTCAAGAACTGGATTGAAGACCAATACCAACAAGGCAGGTTCGCTCTATCCAGCAGTTGGAGGATAACTCCGCCACAGAAGCATGAACTGAAAGCGACGTGTATAGAAAGAGTAGAACCAGATCAACATCGGTCTTGGAAATGATCTCGTACCTGTCATGCGATAACACTATCAGAAGAAGAACCCAAGAATATAGATGATCTTTCTTGGTGCTTCGAAAACAATGAAGATGAGTTGATCTCAGAATTTCCACCGGCGCCAAAAGAGCTGGAAGATGGGATACATACTACTGCAGATAACCTCAGAAAAATTGACTTGGGGACGGCAAACGACCCGCGGCCGACGTTCGTTAGTGAATTGTTGTCTGAAGAAAAGCAGGCTACGCTTAAAGACGTGCTCATGCAGTATAAAGATTGCTTCGCATGGAACTATTCAGAGATGCCGGGACTCGATCCAGAGATTGCTGTCCACAAATTGGCGATTTCTCCAGACGTCAAGCCGATCAAACAAGCACCGAGAAGAATGCGGCTCGAGCTTGAGATGAGCATCAACGCCGAAGTCAAGAAGCTAATCGACTCCGGCTTTATCCAAGAGGTTCAGTATCCTGACTGGATCGCCAACATTGTCCCAGTAATGAAGAAAAATAGGACGGTACGCATATGTGTGGACTTTCGGGATCTCAACAAAGCTTGCCCAAAGGACGACTTTCCAGTACCGGTCACTGAGCTGATGATAGATAATACGTCCACTCACGAAGTTTTCTTCTTCATGGACGGCTCATCAGGATACAATCAGATAAAGATGCATCCCGAGGACCAGAAGCATACCGCTTTCCGGACAACTTTGGGCATATTCTGCTACAAGGTGATGCCTTTCGGTCTAAAGAACGCCGGTGCCACCTATCAGAGGGCCATGACGAAGATTTTCGATGACCTCATACATGAAATCGTCGAATGCTATATTGACGACCTCGTAGTTAAAAGCAAATTATACGAGGAACATTTAGAGCATCTGAAGATCGTGTTTCAACGCCTTCAGAAATACAACTTGAAGATGAACCCTCTCAAATTCGCGTTCGGAGTTTCCTTGGGCAAGTTCCTAGGATTCGTCGTCCGACACCGAGGCATCGAGATAGACCTGTCGAAGATCAAGGCGATTATGGAAATGCCTCCGCCAAGGACTCTCAAACAACTGCGGTTTCTCCAAGGAAAGCTCGCGTATATCCGGCGATTTATAGCCAATCTCTCCGGCAAGTGTTGTCCTTACAATCACCTAATGAAGAAGGGAACCCCGTTCGTCTGGGATCGCAAATGCCAAAGCGCACTGGACGAAATCAAGCAATACCTGCAGAATCCGCCGGTATCGGCCGCTCCCGTTAAAGGAAAACCTCTCGTCCTGTATACAACAGCCCTTGAAGGTTCTTTAGGCGCGCTATGTGCACAAAAGAATGACCAAGGGAAGGAGAGAGCCCATTACTATTTGAGTCGGGTTCTCCTGGGGGAAGAAAACAATTACTCCCCCATCGAAAAACACTGCTTGGCGTTGATCTTCACGATAACGAAGCTCAGACAATATGCGTTGGCACATGAGGTTCACCTCATATCAAAGGTGGATCCTCTCAAATACTTGATGTCAAAAGCCATATTAACGGGACGGCTCGCTAAATGGGCCCTACTCTTAATGGAATTCTCGATAACTTATCGTCCTCTCAAGCCAGTGAAAGGCCAGACCATCGCCGACTTCCTCGCTGAGTATCCGATACCCGCCGATTCTTTCTTGAACTGCGAATTGCCAGATAAGCACGCGTTTGACATGATCGACGGGGAGAAAAGAAGGAGTGATACCCGATGGGAACTCTACTTCGACGGAGCATCTTCTATGAAGAAGCGAAAGCACAACTCCCCCATAATCAAATCTGGGGTGGGCCTCATCTTCGTGACTCCACAAGGAGGGATAATGCGCCTTGCCTTTTCCCTAACAGAGCCAAGGACAAATAATGAAGCTGAATATGAAGCTTTGATAGCAGGTTTTGAGATCGCTATCGACATGGGAATTGAAAACCTTCTCATATACGAAGACTCCCAGCTGGTCGTTAGTCAAGTAAATGGCGACTATCAAACGTGCAAACCAGAGATGGTGAAGTACGGCAAGAGAGTGCAGCAACTGTTGACTCAAATCCCTGCCTATGCCCTGGAAAACATACCGCGTGCGGAAAATAGCAAGGCAGATGCATTAGCCAAACTCACTAAAGAACTGGCCGACGAGAACCTCGATGACGTGAGGATCGTTGTGCAAAGCCGTCGGGTTCTTGCACCGGCAGAAATATCTCCGGATTCGTTCGAAGAAAAAGAAGCGACCGAACAAACGGCCCTACAAATAAAAGACCTGGAAAAGGCTAAGGATTGGAGAGAAGTCTTTATAGACTACTTCAAATCCCGTCGAACACCCGAAGATACGTCCTCAAGACATCAGCTCATGAAACGAGCTCTATCTTTTGCCTTCGTCAATGATACTCTATATAAGAGATCATTTGATTCTCTTTGGTTAAGATGCCTAGGACCTGAAGAAGCAAAGAGAGTCGTACAAGAAACTCACGACGGACTCTGCGGTTCTTACCAAGCCGGGCCGAAGATGAAATTAAAGATCAAAAGGATGGGCTATTATTGGCCCACGATGATCCAAGACTGCCTCGAATTCGCGAAACAGTGCCACTCGTGCCAAATTCACGGGGACTTCATCCATCAGCATCCAAATCCGCTACACCCAACGGTGGCTAGTTGGCCGTTCGAAATATGGGGAACTGACATAATCGGCCCCATCGAACCAGTATCGTCCAAAGGACATTGGTTCATTCTGGCAACAACTGATTACTTCTCCAAGTGGGCAGAAGCAGTACCATTAAGAGAAGTGAAGACGGAGAATATCCTCCATTTCTTCAAGACGCACGTCATTTATCGGTTCGGCACTCCGCGACGGATCATCTCCGATAACAGGCTAGCCTACAGAAACCACAAAATCAGCCGCTTCGCACAACAGCATAATATAGATTGGAGATACTCTTCAGTCTATAATCCCCGAGCTAACAGTCTAGCTGAGGCTTTCAACAAGACCTTGACGAAGATCGTGAAAAAGACGGTGTCCAAGAATAAGAAGGACTGGCACGAGAGACTACATGAATCTCTCTGGGCATATCGAACTACGTTCAAAACAGCCACAAATACAATGCCGTATGCATTGGTATTCGGCACAGAAGCAGTACACCCCCTCGAAATAGAGTTACCCTCTTTACGAGTGGCGGTTCACTATGAGCTAATAGACGAATAAAATGCTCACCTTCGGCTTGAGGAACTCGACGCCCTTGATGAAACCCGGCTCATGGCGCAACAAAACCTGGAGGCTTATAAAGCAAAGATGACGCGCTCATACAAAAGATTGACTAGGCCGAGAACATTTCACCAAGGCGAACTCGTGCTGGTGGTCAAGAGACCTATGATCCCCAATCGTGCCAAACGGGGGAAATTTGAACCAAAAGCCCGTACATCATAAACAAAGTTTACCAGGGTGGAGCCTATCTACTCATGGACATGCATGGTTAAAGACCTTTCAGGCCAATAAACGGTCGCTTCCTGAAAAAATACTACGCCTGACGAGTCACGTCCTAGGTCAACGATAGATGACGACGCCTATGTCTGCTCGCTATCTTCCTAAGCCCAAACTCTATAAGTAATAGCCAGGGCCACGGACCGAAACGTCCTTAAACTGACGATGGACCACTATGTCCTAAAACTGGCTGTTGGCCGAGACGTCTATAAACTACTATGGACCGCAGCATCCCAAGGCTGACAAAAAAAACGGTATGTCCATAAGCGAGATGGGCACGGATGAAAACCCGAAAGGGCTCCGTGAGTAAAAACACCAGGACTACCGGCGAGTTTTGTGAAAACCCGAAAGGGCGCAATCTCGTTAAAAGACACTTGCAAGGTCCTCTCGACCCTGTAAGGAGAAACCACCTGCGTGAGATCCTTACGACTCACAAAGGAGAAACACACTTAGGGATCCCCATGATTCCTAAGGAGAAATTACACTTGCGAGATCCTCACGACTCGTAAGGAGAACCCTCTTATGAGACCCTCACGGCTCATAAGATTCAAAGGCCTTAAGCTACAGGGATCTGAACCTGTTCTTAAGCAGTCATACCCCCCGATTTTGTCCTACAAGTGGTTCAGTATTGACCCTTGTATACAATCCACGGGCACGAATGAAAATTTCCCTAACAAAGTCCCACCAGAGACTGGGGATATGCTCGCACGGTAAACAGCCCTTGTAAGTCCTCTCGACTTATAAGGAGAAAATACTCTTGTGAGATCCTTACGACTTATAAGAGACCAGACACTTAAGACTCCTCACGATTCTTAAGGAGAAAACGCACTTACGAGATCCTCACGACTCGTAGGGAGAAATACCTTCATGAGACCCTTACGGCTCATGAAGTTAAAAACCTTAGTCAACAAGATCTTAACTCTGTTTGCTAAGCCACCTTTGTTCGATATCGACAGAGGCAAATGATGATTCGCTCCTGGCGATATCCCAGTTGTAGCGATACTGATGCCGAAATCGGTGTCAAATCCCAAACTCGCAGCGAAAAGTCGGCGAGCCACAAATGCATATGAAATAGCCGAAATGATGGGGCAACTTGCAACAAAATCAGAAAGTAAAATATATGCATACAAAATAGCCAAAATGGTTGGGCAACTCGCAATAAAAAGCAGCGAGTAAAAACAAAAAAAATAGCCAAAATGATTGGGCACCGCGAAAAATAGCAGAAATGATTGGGCAACCATGACTTTCGCGATATAAAAGCTGAAATGATAGAGCATCGCGGAAAGAAAAATATATAAAATGAAAATTTTTGCCCTACAGACGAGATCACATCGATCCCTGTATACAATCCAGGGGCACAAATAAAAAAGGGAACCATACCTTCCCACCAGACTCCATCAGAAAAAGAAGCCAAATCTCGATGGTTCACAGACAGCCTAGAGATCATCTCAACATTCGTCTCATCACAACAGACACAACATCAGCAAATCGGAGCAACGGCAAAGTTCCCAGTTCCATGACTCGGCGGTGCACAGACAACCTAGAGTCAATCCCTCCTGGTCCCGTAGAACACGGCTAATGTCAATCCCGACCCCGTGGGAAATGTCCCAGAGCAAATCCTGATCTCGTAGAACACGGCTAATGTCAATCCTGACCCTGTGGGAAATGCCCAGAGCAAATCCTGGTCCCGTGGAACATGGCTAATGTTAATCCTGACCCCGTGGGAAATATCCCAGAGCAAATCCTGGTCCCGTGGAACACGGCTAATGTCAATCCTGACCCCGTGGGAAACGCCCAGAGCAAATCCTGGTCCCGTGGAACACGGCTAATGTCAATCCTGACCCTGTGGGAAACGCCTAGAGTATCTCCTGGTCCCGTGGAACACGGCTAATATCAATCCTGACCCCGTGGGAAACGCCCAGAGCACCCCTGACCCCGTGAAATACGGATAAAGTCAACCCCCTGACCCCGTAAAATGCGGATAAGGTCAACCCCTGACTCAGTGAAATGCGGATAAAGTCAACCCCCTGACCCCGTGAAATGCGGATAAGGTCAACCCCTGACTCCGTGAAATGCGGATAAAGTCAACCCCCTGACCCCGTGAAATACGGATAAGGTCAACCCCTGATCCGTGAAATGCGAATAAGGTCAATCCTCGACCCTGTGAAATGCGGATAAAGTCAACCCCCTGACCCCATGAAATGCGGATAAGATCAACCCCTGACCCCATGAAATGCGGATAAGGTCAACCCCTGACTCCGTGAAATGCGGATAAAGTCAACCCTCGACTTCCCCGTCAAAGCAATTCTTTGATTCGGGAGCAAGTCAATTCATCAATCACTTACGGGTCCTCTCGACTTGTAAGGAAGAAAATTCTCTTCTGAGATCCTTACGACTCTCAAGAGAAAACATACTTAGGAATCCTAATGATTCCTAAGGAGAAAATTACACTTACGAGATCCTTACGACTCGTAAGGAGAAATACCTTTATGAGACCCTCACGGCTTATAAAGTTGAAAAGTCTTAGGTGGCAGATCCTAACCCTGTCTCCCAAGCCATCGTTACCTTGCAGAGAGGTCAAGGTAGATTTTCTACGGACCACACTCTCCGACAAGAAAGGAAACAATCACTTACGAGTCCTCTCGACTCGTAAGCAGGAAAAACTCTCTTGTAAGATTCTTACAACTCTCAAGAGAAAACACACTTAGAAATCCTCACGATTCCTAAGGTGAAAATACACTTACGAGATCTTCACGACTCATAAGGAGAAATACCTTTATGAGACCCTCACGGCTCATAAAGTTGGAAATCCTTAGGAGGCAGATCCGAACCTGACTCCTAAGCCATCGTCGTCCTACGAGGAGATCAAAATAGATTATCCGCAAAATGCATTTACTAAAAGGGATACACCACTATGAAGCAAAATATGTCTTTTATTCATAAATCAAAATGAATACAAAGTACAATTTATGAAAGAATAAAAAAATACTCTTATTGAGGAATATGTACAAAAGAAGAATAAAAAGAAAAAATATACAATTCTTCAAGCCGGCGGATGATTTAATAGGTTTGCCAGTTCATCCTTTTTCCGCTGGGCCTCAGCTTTATGATAAATTATCGCTAAGAGACGGGCCTCCGCTTGAGACTGTTGGGCCTGGTACGAGGCAAGACGGCTTTCAAGCTCCTTTTCGGTAACTTTATGAGCTTCGACCATTTCAAGAGTAAAAATGATGGCTTTATCAATGGCTACCACCTCCCTGATAGCTTCTTGAAGCACCCGCCAAAGTTCATACGCCCGAGTGATCTTGGCCGTAAGATAGCTTGAAGTTTCCCCAGCGCAGTTGAAGCCAGCTTCCTCTCTGAAAATTTTTGGCTGAGCATCTTCTCGCATGACAGCATATTTGCGGCGCACCGTTTGATTAGCCCCCGCAAGCTCGCCTTTGCAGCCACAACCTCTGAAGGAAGGCGCGTACATTCAAGACTATGCAAACAAACCTCTACCCGACGACAAAACTCAACCCAGACTTGTACCAATGTTTCACTATGGTAAGCAGTAAGAAAGGGAAGAGAAATGTTAGCTTCGGCGGCAAATTCTTCGGCCGTGATCAAGCTACCAGCACGAAGATCTTCGATCAGAGCTGACAGAGAGTGAAGGCTTAGTTTTGTCATCCGTTCAGAAGCATGTAGAGCATAGGGGTCGGGCGGCATGACGATGCGAGATTCCAGCGTGGTAAGAACTAGAAAAGCTGTTAAGATTTATAAACAATCAGCGAGACTTGCAAGCAAAGTGCAAATGGAACAACGTCGAAACTTTACTTACCCACAGTCATGCAAGAAAGATCCAAAAGATCCCCAGCCCCTTCAAGAATCTCAACTTCGTCTTCGGCTTCCAGAACTGCAGAAGACATCAGTATCGTTATATGAAATAATAATAATGCCGTGAGAAGAAAGAAAATAACACTAACCTTGCCCGGAAGATAGGACGATGCATTGATATTGCCTGCGGAGCAGCCATCTTTAGCAGACGTTGAAAAGACTTTCTGGGGGACAGGTCCGTGATGGACGCCACCAATCCTCGTAGCTCTGAAAAGACAGAAAGGTTCAGATAATGGAGAGATTATTAAAATAAAATATAGAAGGCTACTTTCGATACTCCTCCCGCTCTGAACTAGAGGGATAGAAGCTTTGGCGGCCTCCTCCATGCCCCCAGGCACATCATCGGGGACATGGGCCTGTATAACAACTTCCAATTGAGGAGCAGTGGCCACCGCTGTAGGTTCCAATGAAAGGACGGTGGCCTTGACTACCTGTCCCATAGTCTCCGGGTCGTCCCTAGAAAAATCCATTGAATCCGCGGCCAATGAAGATGCCTCTTCCGGGAGAGCAAGCACCGGGGGAACGGAAATCACCAATGGGAGCTCCGTGGCAGGAAGAACAGCTGTATCGACCCCCTCCACACTTACTAGTGTCTCATCGGGGATATTTACAGAGTCCACAGTCAAGGCGCGACTCGAACTCAGATCCTCTGCCATTGCCGAAGTCCCTGCAAAGTTTTCACGAAGATAAGGATATATATATATATATATATATATATATAAAGCAGTGCAAAATACTACAAGATATATAAGTATACCAATGCGCAGAGGAGCTTCTAGTATGGCTTTTTCAAGCCGACGTTCCTTTCTGAGGAGGTGTGCTCGCCGGGGTTCGAGGGTAGACTCGTGGCCACCAGTCCATAATGACAACGCATCTTCGGCATCGGCCGAGATAGGCTGCTTAAGGGCTATCTTGCCTCCCTCTTTCAAAGGACCTATAAATATCCGCCATATCGATGGAGGATCTTCGTAGAAGATGACGGCAGGATAAGGCCTCTTCGGGACCCTTACGTTTTCAGTCTCATCCTAAGAGCGTCTTATAGCCTCGGCCAATTGTGCGACTTTCTCGGCAGATGAACCTGGAAAAAAAATACCACCTTCCGGCTCTTGCATAGCTAGTGGTTCATCTTGAAATATAGGCTCTGATTCCACTATAAAGTCGGGCAGATTGGAGACTATCTTCCTTTGCCTCTTTGACCCAGAACTAACACCGGAAGACGATCACTTCTTTCCCCTCGGTGCTTTGGTGCGATGTTGACCCACTTCGCCTTCAGTATCCTCTCTCGGCGGTGCTACCGATGACGACACTGCCATTGCTGACGCCGCAGCTGAGGAAACTGCTACTGGCGCCTTATCAGACGCCCTTGCCTGAGCTCTAGTGCGCATCGGCATCCCAACTGTCGGGGTCTAGTCCACATTCGCCGCCTTAGGAATAAGTATGGTACCAGTATCCCTCAAGAGAGGGAGAACCATTGTCCGCGGTCGCGGCGGGACTCCTGTAGCCTGGAGTGGGGTGGGAGCTCTAAGTCCAAAAAGTATCCTCCTCTCCTCAACAATGATTGGGCTAACCCGGTGGTGATACCAACCCGTGAAATCCCCCATGCACCTCAGAATGTAGTCGGCCTCGGGGATCATGAAATGAGAACCAGTGTTCAGCCTCATGAAATGGTGGGTGGCGTCATGAACAGTTTCCAAAGAAGGGCTGGGCTCCACTGTGAACGCCTCGAAGGGGACACCCTGGTCATATCCCAGTTGCCGAGCAAAGCGGTGTTGGTTGTACCACATGAAAAGAGCCGCATCGTTTCGACGGAACACCAGATAGCCGGGTCTGATCGAGTACAAGTGCATGGCTTCCTTGGGTTTCAAAAATGGTGCTCCCTCTTTCGATAAGTCAAACAACTGTTGAACAGGTCCCGAGGGAGAAGAAAGGATTCAGTCATTAAAAACCATTCCACCTTCGTTGGTATACGGATTGAGTAGCACTCGAAGAGCCCCTAATTGAGTCGGGTCAGGAGCAGAAGCGTTCACCAACCTCATGAGCCGCGGAAAGGTATAGGCATCATAAAAGCTGGGTCTCTGATGCGCGACAAATGCCCCTAGCACGTGCATCTCAATCCATGACGTAAAGTAATGAAGAGAGAAACTCACCATGTTCACGCCTGGGGATGAGGTATTAGCTGCAGTGCTTAGCCTATGATACAGATGCGACAGCCTTGCAATGCCAACGGCTAGTCGCGTCCCTTCGGCGATGCGATGAGCAGGGTAAATGACCGAGGCTCTCATGAATCGATGGTGCGTTGGAATGACAAACCAGCTGAGCCAAATGCTGATAAAGCCGATGAAGAAAGCTTCTTCATCCATGCCAGGAGCTGCGATCGACTCGAAAGGTATGGCTGACAAGACTGGAATGTAGAACTGGGGCAAATCCTCTTCTCTAGCCGGCAGCCTATTTAAACCAAACCCGAAGGGGTCGTTGATATTCGCGAACTTCGGAGCGGCCTTTGATAGAACGTCTTCACAAAGGAAGCAGGCGATAAAGCTTTTAAAGTGATGCCCTGCACTTCTGACTCCGTGAATAGCCTCTCAAAAATCCCCAGAGTCTTGATTAGACTCGGGTACTTGTGGCGGACGGCATTTTCAGTCGACAAGCCGTCAAGCATAGCGGGCACGGTCTCGAAGACATACTCGTCAGAGGGCAACAATTCTTCGTAAGGCGCTCCCCTGATCGGTAAACCTAAGATCTCGCGAAACTCCTCCAAAGAGATCGAAACTTCGCGGTCCCCTAACAAGAAAGTGTTGGTGGGAAGATTCCATTTATTAAGGAAAGCTTTAACCCACCATACGTGAGGAGACTGATAATGGAAGAGAGACGCGTATACCGCCTGGTAAAGCCCGACCTTCTGCAGTCGCGCACGATGGGCGGACACGATGTAACGAGCCCAGAGAAGATAGCCCATAGGATGGCGAGGGGTAAGCCCTATCTTGTAGACTTTTCCCTAGGGCTGGGATTCACCTTGGCAGATACGATGCCCCAAGATGTCTATGTCCAGCACAGGCTGGTTTGGTATCCCAGTTGTTGACGGGTCAAGCCGGCCTGTAGGAGTCCAACTCACCATCTCTACAGCAAAAGCAGTCCGCAGACGGTCCATCGGCAGGAATGGGCGGATAGGTTCTGTTGGTACCTCGCAAAGAAAACTTCAGGGACCGCAGATGATATGACCGTACCAGGTCCCTCATAAAGTAAGTTGGTGCAATCCGAATCATGGGCCCTGATCATTGCCATCACTTCTTCATCCGACGGTGATTGAGGAAAGGCTGCCTCCGAGCCAGTGAAGGGAAAGTATGGAAGAGAAGCCATTGTGCCTGAAATAAAGAAAAGGGAAACTGTTAGTGAAGCCCACACGTGTATATATATATTTATAAATATATATATATAAGAAGACAGTGGAAGAAAGTGACAGACAACTTATTTTTATGGGACCATTGGTTACAAAACACATGGGCCTCACAAAATCAATATGGCGGCTCACTAATGATCATGCTGAGCAATCATCATGAGGACAAAAGGAAGATTCTCAATAAATTCAAATGACTCTGCACATTCCCCCAAGGAGAAAACCCATTACAGGAACTCTGTACAAATCGAGAAGGATCTCTACAAGAACAACTCAGGATGAAAAATCCCAAGAAGTCTTCTTTTAAGAACTAAGTTCTTTAGAGGAATTAAATTCCTTTTGAACAAAGGAATTAAATTCTCAGAAAAATTTTTAGAGCTAAGCTCTTTGAGATGGAATTAAATTCTGAAGGGAGGACAAGTATCATCATCAATCCCCTAAGATCAGAGAAACCCTAACAAAAGGGGTTTATTATTTAAAGATTGGACATTTTTTTAAAGAACTTGGAAAGATAGGTTTTTGTTAAAGGGAAAAAACCCATGGTGTGGATTTAAAATCCAAAGAAAATTTCTACAAGAAATTCCTCGGCCGTTCAAGATCCTTACCTAAAAAAGAAAATCTTTTGTTGACAGAGTTAAACTCTGAAAATTTTTGGAACAGAGAACTAAGCTCTGAGGAAGAGAATTAAATTCTCAAAAGAAAATGAACAAGGAAGAATATGAAAGAGTGAAGGTGCTTCTGAAAAGACCCCTGCATTTATAGGATATGATGAGAAACGGTTCATCTACCCCCTTCCCTAGGCAGATCCAATGGCCACAAAAGTTACAGCGTTGCACTCACGTGCAAACACGTGAGAACAACGCTGTGGGGGCATTTGTTCCCTCATAAAATACAAAGAAAACCCCCAATGGGGCATCACGTGCGCACACGTGATCGGGGGTCACGTGCCGACACATGATGGCTTCCTGAAGGCTCTGAAATGATAAAAATTGAATCCTAACAAATGGGGTCACATGCCCGCACGTGATAGACCTTTAAACCCACTGAAAATAACTAAATGTATAAGAAAACAACAAGGAAAAATCCCAATGGGGTATCACGTGCCCACACGTGACCAAAGGTCACGTGCTGACACGTGATCATTCCTGAGTTCTTTAAAACAACAGAATTAAATTCTGGTTAAATGCTTAATCAGTAGATCACGTGCCATCATGTGATAAGGTCTTAAAAACTTTCTGAGATAAAGGAAAGAAAACCCTTAACGGGGCATCACGTGCCCACACGTGACAGGGGGTCACGTGCCAACACGTGATGGGTTCCTAAATATCTCTGAACTAATAGAATTAAATTCTAATTAAATGGTCAATCAGTGAGGTCACGTGCTAACACGTGATAGGCCCTTAAACCTTCTGAACTAATAGAATTAAATTCTAATTAAAGGAAATCAAAAACCCTAATATTTCCCTAGATCTTTCCAAACGAAAAGATTGCGCTCTGTAAAGTAGAGTGCCGTTGGATTAAAAATCCAATGGTGATTAAAAATCACCAACTTATAGAAAGATTCTATACAAGGAAAGATTTCCATGAAATTTGCCAGGAATAACAGACAAAATATCTTTTGGATTAAAAATCCAATGGTGAGTAAAATTCACTGGATGATCTAAAAGATCATGATTGGTTACAAAATCAATCAAAATCTTTCAATGAAAGATTGACTAAACAAACTGATTCTTTTCTTTCTCCTATAAATAGGAGCCAAGAAGAGAAGAAAAGGAGGATACAACAACAACAGAGAGAGAGAAAAGAAGATTTCTTCAGAAGAGAAAGAAACCGTAGGTGAGAAAGGGAAAGAGATCATAAGCTCCACAAAAACAAAAAGAGAATTTAATTCTCAAACTAAGAGTTTAACTCTTCTGAATAAGAACTTAGTTCTTTCTCTGGTTGAAGATCTGCAGAAACAGATCTCCCCATAAGTTGAGAATTTAATTCTCATCGGGGAGATTCTGTCATGCAGATCTAAAACCTAAGGGAGGACCTAAGTTCAGAGAATATTATTCTCCCAAAAAAGCACATAGGAATTTAATTCCTCCAACAAAAATAGGGTTTAACCCTTAATATACGAACTTAGTTCTTCCTATGGTTGAAGATCTGCAGAAGCAGATCTCCCCATAAATTGAGAATTTAATTCTCATCGGGGAGATTCTGCCATGCAGATCCAAAAACTTAGAGGGAGAGTTGGGTATAAAAGAATTTAATTCTTCCAAATACATAGGAATTTAATTCCTCTAAATAAATTAGGGTTCAACCCTACAAAAGAATTTAATTCTTAAATAAAGGACTTTTCATGAACGCAAAAAGATCAAGTACCCAACCTAATCACGTGGCAACACGTGACCCTCCCCTTAATGGTCAAAAAGAATGAATGAGATCGGGTCACGTGCTCCTACGTGACCCTTGGATAAATTCCTCAAAAAAGAGAGAACAAAGCAAAGGCAGGACAGACTTTGAGCGCCCTCACGTGTCCCCACGTGACCCCTAACAAGTCTTGTTAATATCCAGTGCATGGGTGCCCATCAAGTGCCCATATGATTGATGTGAAAAAGTTGTGTTTGTAGAATAACCACAATCAATAACGGTGTCGCGTGTAGCTAGATCGAGATGAGCACGGGTCGTCCTCTGGGAAACGTTGAATCTTTTATTCTTACTTTAGATGTGTTGAAAAAGAGAGGAGGGATAAAGAATATTGAAGAATGGTTGTAGGATCGAGATCTACGTTAAACACTGATGCAAAATATAGATCTAGATTAACTACGGATGTAAGTTTATATAAGAAGAGGGCTTGTATGGTTCATTAGGATTTAGTAGTTATGGATGATTAATTAAAGATTACTCTTTCTATCCTTTAATAGATTTAAAACTAGAACGACAGTGATGCATGTAGATTAGGGTTTCTGGAGGGGAAAGGAATCCTACTCTTAACCCCTTATCTCGACATGGAACTCCGTTCATATCTAGCATTTACCAAAACAATCATTAATCTAATCTCTAATCACGGTCGAGACTAACAATGAATTGGTAGCGCGCCCGATTAGGATGTTAATGATTCTTTTGATAAAGTTTATAAACTTTATAGGACGTAAAAAGAGTTTAGGTATTTTCATCATCCATTAACCTACCCTAATCCTACGAACCCTAACAAGCGGAGAATTACTCGTGCATGTTGGGAGAAGAAGAGATGGAGAGTGAAATTATAATTAAACTACAAAGAAATAGAATAGGAAAAAGAACTACCTTTATTAATCAACAATATTCATAACACTTTGATCCCTTAGAAAATGATTACAAATACTAGTTTGCTTCTCGATCTCTTCTAAGGAGGTAGACGAACCGTTGATGATCAGCCTGGATGCGTGAGCCGTCTTGGACTTCGTGATCTTGTCGACTTGATAATTTTTCCAAGGGGCTCTCGGTCCTTATTTATACTCCAAAAGCCAGAACCCTAGCTTTCAAATTTGGAAGCCAACAGTTAAGATTCTCCCACCCAAATCGCAGCTCACAAGTCTTCCAAACCGCGGCTGATCCGCGGTCAACGGGTAGGTTTGACCGGATTTTGTCTTCTGGGCTTTTCTCCTTGTGACACGTGGAGATCTCTGGAACTTTTGGAAATTGAAAATATTTTCTTTGCTTCTGCCAGACTTGATTTCTTAGTTTGCTTTCTTAATTAGGCAGGTTTGCTCTTAACAACTTTGATTCCCTTAATTTTTAGCCCTGAAAAATTCTGCACAATTTCAACAAATAATATTAATGGAGTTTTGTTTTATTGAGATATTAATTTCACCATGAAGATTTGGTCAATGGTATCTTTGCATACATTTTCCTACCAAATGTTAATTATAATATATCAACACATGAAAAATAGTATTTTTACAAATAAACCCTCATATGTATCATATATTATAATAAACACCTTTTCTAGTATAGAAATAGTAGGAAAAATGTAATAACAAATTTGCAGTTTTATCAACTGAACAAATACCCCCAAACTTATCTTTGATCATCCTGAGCAAACTAGTTTATTCAAGAGAAGGAGAAGGAGAAAACTAAGCACACTTTCGTAGGCAAACACGATTGCACTGAGCACGTGCAACAAGCCGTTAAACCTCTAGGTGTCCCTAGTAGGAGGAGTGTTGTCTCCTGAGGGTTTTCAACGGATTACGCCCACAAAATCTTATAATAAAAGAGAGATGGTGAAATTTACATATAAAGATAAGAACCATAAAAGAAATACTTTGAAATTTTAGAGTTTCCAACTACACTAGCTTTTCAGTTGTCATGAGCCCTATCTTAATAGTCATGAAAAGATGTTAGAAATCATATCACCCCTCAATAAAACATCGTCTTTATTCTTCATTCCTACCTTTCATCCAAACATCGATCATATAACCCTACGTGTGTGTAATGGACATCCCTACACTCGAAGAATTCAATTCAAGCTATCATACTCTTGTCCATCTACTTCAGTACCTTTTAATTTGATGAATATTTATGGATTTTCTCACACATTTTCATGAGACCGTTAATACTTCTTGAAGTACTAATCGACCGATTACTTATGTGATTGCAGATTAGGTGATAGTATTTTTCTCGTCTTGCACCACCTAAGTCTTAGCAGTGACTCCCAGACCAGTTGGTCTAAGGCACTAGGTGATGAAGCACCCTTGCTATATTTTTTTATTGCTGCCTTGGCGATAACAAAACCAGTGTTCATTTTTTTCTTTTCACCATTTTTATATTTTCTTCATTTTTTTTATTTCCTTCATACTTTGGCTTTTAGACAAGAGCATTTCAAGGTATGCTCTACTATCCCGAGTTTCAAGACGTGTGCAAGTGCATATAGTAGGGTATCAACATTCAAATGTTTGGCTTCCAGAATAGAACTATTTTTCAGACTTATTTTTATCCTCAGATTAGTGACTTCCTTCATCTTACTAACCCTTGGGACAATAGCTCATAACTACTTATTACTAGTTCGTTTAAGAAAACTTCTAATTTTCTTGGTTTTCTTAAACTATTCATATCTTTTGGATGTAATTTTTCACTTTCTACTCTTTTGTTATAAAAAAAAAATTTAATGCCCAGTGTCAAAGATAATTCAGTGAATACAAACCTCCCCCCCAAACCTGTTTTCAGCAGTGTCCTCACTGATGTTGTCTTTTGAGAGCATGGACCTGTATAGTAGGGGAGAGACACAAAGGGTAAAATAATAGTTAAATGAAAACTACCCCCAAACTTGTTCTTTGGCACACACAGATATTCAGTTAAGTCCATTTTTTACTCACTTCCATTCTTAAAATGAGAAAATGTTACCAAAACATGGAGATGAGGCGGAGGAAATTCAGTTTTGATAAAGCGGCTCCTGTAAAAACAGGAGCTCCTCCGCGGGGTCAGCAGAGAAATACGGTTTTAATCTATGCCCATTTACTTTAAAAATTGAACCGTTTTTCAAATTTTCAATTTCTACTGCCCCGTGCAGGTATACATACCACACCACAAAAGGTCATTTCCAATGAGATTTAAGTTTACCCAGATGAAGATGGAGACGGGAATCGTAAAGAAGGACTTGTTGCCCCGATGTGAAGGTTTTTCTAAAAAGATTTTTATCGTGGAACACTTTAGTCATGTTCTTTACTATCACCGCATTATCGTAAGCTTCATCGCGGAGTTCGCTTAGCTCATTCAATTGCAGCTTCCGATAGCTGCCTGCATGATCAAAATCGAAGTTAAGCTCTTTAATAGCCCACATTGCTTTATGTTCGATCTCGATAGGAAGGTGGCATGCCTTTCCAAACACAAGGCGGTATGGAGACATAACAAGATCGGTCTTATAAGCGGTGCGGAATGCCTAAAGAGCATCCGTCAATTTGGTTGACCAATCTTTACGGTTTTTAGAAACCGTCTTCTCCAAAATTTGTTTGATCTGCCTATTTGAGATCTCAGCTTGCCCGCTTGTTTGGGGATGATAGGGCGTAGAAAGTTTGTGAGTGATTGAATATTTCCGCATTAAGACCTCGAAAGACCGATTACAGAAATGTGTCCCGTTGTCGCTAATTATAGCGCGAGGGTGTCCGAATCGCGAAAAGATATTTTCTTTAAGGAACTTAATGACAACTTTGTTGTCATTAGTGCGACACGGTATAGCTTCCATCCATTTCGATACATAATCAACCGCTAACAAGATATATAAATTCCCAAAAGAGTTGGGAAAAGGGCCCATAAAATCAATACCCCAAACATCGAATATTTCCACAACCAATATAGGTTGGAGCGGCATCTCGTTTCTTCGTGAAATCCGACCCAAATGCTGACATCGCGGACAAGTTTTTCAATGTTCATATGCATCTTTAAATAATGTTGGCCAATAAAAGCCACATTGCAAAACTTTCTCTGCCGTTTTTCGAGGACCAAAATGACCGCCACATGCCTGATCATGACAAAATGATAACACACTCTTGAATTCATCGTTAGGGACACACCTGCGAATGATTTGATCGGAACAATACTTAAACAGATAAGGTTCATCCCAGTAAAAGTATTTTACTTGGGATAGAAATCGAAGTTTGTCTTGTTTCGACCAATCGCTAGGAATAAGTCCCGTCGCAAGATAGTTCACGATATCCACGAACCAAGGTTCGTAGGATACAGTCAAGAGCTGTTCGTCAGGAAATGAGTCATTTATCGGCACGGTCAAAGTTGGCGAAGAAGTGATGCGTGAAAGATGGTCGGCTACAACGTTTTCACATCCACTCTTGTCTCGGATGACAAGATCAAATTCTTGTAACAATAGAATCCAATGTATTAGCCTGGCCTTCGCATCCTTCTTCGATAAAAGATGTCGTAGGGCGGAGTGATCTGTGTAAACCATAATTGGCGAGCCAATCAAGTGGGGCCTGAATTTCTCTAATGCAAATACAACTGCCAAGAGTTCTTTCTCGGTAGTTGTGTAATTTATTTGTGCATCATTCAAGGTCCTACTTGCATAGTAAGTTACATGTGGCATCTTATCAATGTGCTGTCCTAAGACAGCACCAATAGCAAAATCTGATGCATCACACATAAGCTCGAACGGGTGGTTCCAATCCGGAGATGAAAGAACGGGGGCTGTAGTGAGCGATCCTTTAAGCGATTCAAAAGCAGCCTCACAATCCGAATCGAAGTGAAATGTCGTATCCTTGGCCAATAGAAGGGTTAAGGGTCTAGCAATTTTGCTAAAGTCCTTAATAAATCTCCTATAAAATCCTGCATGACCAAGGAAGGATCGTATATTTTTGACGCAATTGGGACAAGGGAGGTTATGAATGACATCTATTTTAGCTCTGTCAAAATCAATATCTTTTCGTGAAATTATATGTCCAAGTACAATACCTTCTTGGACCATAAAATGGCATTTTTCCCAATTCAAAGTCAAGTTCTTATCCTTACAGCGGGTAAGAACCGCGTCAAGATTACGAAGGCAGTCCTCAAAGGAGTCCCCAAAAATGGAGAAATCGTCCATAAAAATTTCCAGAAAATTCTCCACCATATCTGAAAATATCCCCATCATGCACCGCTGAAATGTAGTAGGAGCGTTGCATAACCCAAAGGGCATGCGTTTATAAGCAAAAGTTCTGAAAGGACAAGTAAATATGGTTTTATCTTGATCCTTTTCGGCGATGGGGACCTGATTATAGCCAGAGCATCCGTCCAAGAAACAGTAGTATTCGTGTCCAGCTAATCGTTCTAACATCTGGTCAATGAAAGGTAGAGAGAAGTGATCTTTCTTCGTCGCGGCATTGAGTTTCCTCTAATCAATACATACGCGCCACCCAGTTTGGGTGCGTGTTTGGATTAACTCATTAGCCTCATTAGTAATGACCGTGATGCCAGACTTTTTAGGGACCACATGAATTAGACTTACCCATTGGCTATCAGATATGGGGTAAATTATTCCACTATCAAGACACTTGACGATTTCTTTCTTTACCGACTCCTTCATAACGGGATTTAACCGTCTTTGTAAGTCTCGGGTTGGTTTGGCTTCATCCATCAGATGTATGTAATGTTCAACAATTAAGGGACTAATCCCTTTGATGTCGGCCATTGTCCAACCAAATGCTTGCCGATTCGATCTCAACACTGCCAAAAGTGCGTTCTCTTGCTCTAAGGCTAGAGAAGCGGATATAATCACTGGCAAAATCTCATTCTCTCCTAAATATGCATATTTAAGATGAGAAGGTAGCGGTTTGAGATCAAGAATTGGCGGAGAGACAATAGAAGGTGAGGTAAGGGAATGATATTCGGACTCCCTAAGAGGTTCAAAACTTGCATAAGATATTGACTCGGAAAGTGCTGCTGACTTTTGTAACGAGTCAACGGGTTCAAACTCAAGGACGGACTCATTGAACATATCCTCACTATGAAGTGGTGCAAGATCAAACGATGTCTCATTAGTGTTGTCAAGATCATCAAAGCATAGTTCCTCATCCATGCAGCTTTCGGGAGCTATCTCGTGGATGGAACAAACATCCAGCAAATGAGCAGAAGGTTCTGATGGCTTACTTCCTAGCTTGTAAATATTAAACTCAATTGTCATTTTCCTGAAGGATAAGTTCATAGAACCGTTACGACAATTAATTACAGTGTTAGAAGTTGCTAGGAAGGGTCGACCAAGTATCACCGGGATTTGATTGCGTGGGTTTGCCACAGGTTGTGTATCTAAAACAATAAAGTCCACGGGAAATATGAATTCCCCAACTTTAATTAACACATCCTCTAGTTCACCCCGAGGTTTGGTGATCGATCGGTCTGCCATCTGGAGAGTACAATGGGCGGGTTTTAACTCTCCAATTCCTAACTGCTCGTATACTGAATAAGGAAGCAAGTTAACGCTAGCGCCAAGATCGAGTAAAGCACGATTAATATTTTTACCCCCAATAGAAATAGAGATTGTAGGACAGCCAGGGTCCTTACGTTTCTTTGGTATTTATTGGGTAAAAGCTGTGCTAACATTACTCGTCATGAAAACCTTCTTAGGCACTTGAGTTTTTCTCTTCCTAGTGCACAAGTCTTTAAGGATTCTTGCATAAGATGGGACTTGTTGAATAGCATCTAGGAGAGGAATATTCAGGCTAACTTGCTTAAACATTTCCATAATCTTCTCCATTTGTGGGTTAGGTCTGTTGGCCCTTAATCTGTTTGGAAATGGAGCTTGATCAATAAGTTTTGGATCCAACGTTTGTAGAGAAGATTGTGGGGACGGATTCGATCCCAAAATTGGAGTGGGAATCAACTTAGATAGATTTGGCGAAATGTTCGAGCCTTAGGGAAAACGGAGAATAGGCTCGGATGAAGGTGGGAGACTAGACGAATTAAGGGAAGAAGAAGAAGCTGGGGTATCATTGGTGTCACTAACATCAAATTGCTCACCCACTCGGTTATTCAGCACTTTTCCCGATCTCAACGTAGTAACGGCATTCACATTATGATTTTGTGAATAGCCAGGATTCTGTAGGGGTTGAGATGGGAGTTTCCCTTTCTCTCTCGCACTCATTACGGCATTCAACTGTGCAAGTTGGTTTTCTATTGATTTAATACTCTCGCCATGGGAGGCGGAGTCTTTTTTTATGGTATCAATAGAAGACTTCATATCAGCCGACATTTGAATGGTATGTTTCATAAACATATCCAAAGTTTGTGCGAGTGAAGAGTTGTCAGTACCGGCCACTTGTGGTGTAAAAGTGTTGGCCGGATTTTGAAAATTCTGTGACTGAAAAGGGAACTGATTCTGTGGTTGTGGTTGCTGTAGAGGAGGTCTTTGATAATTGCTTTGGAACTGATTTTGATTTTGGGGTTGGTTTTAGTTCCAAGCAAAGTTAGGATGATTCCTCCATCCTTGATTGTACGTGGAAGAATAAGGATCGTTTCTAGGTCGCTGCTGAAAAGCAGCATTAGTTTGAAACGATGCATTCATAGGACATTCTTCCGTTAAGTGTGAAGGATCTGAACAGCAACCACAGATGGTCTTGGGAAGCGTGACCTGATTTAGGGAGACTGATGAAAATTTGTTCTCAATAGCGTCGAGTTTCTTCTACATCGCTGCCATTTCGGCTTTCACTGCGATGAAAACATCGAGCTGGTGAATACCTCCCCTAGATGAAAGTGGTCTTACGCTTTCCCACTGCAAAGTGTTTTCAGCGAGATCTTCCAGATATTTCCACGCTTCACCGTCATCTTTAGACATGAAATTGCATTGACACATTGTTTCTAGCATCTGCTTTGTCGCTGGATTAATGCCCTCATATATAATTCGGCATAAATCCCATCTTTGTATTCCATGATGAGGACATTGGACAAGCAGATCGTTAAAACGTTTAAAGCACTTCCAAAATGGTTCATTGGGAAGCTGGGTGAACTGGTTGATCTCGCTCCTAATATGGGCAGTCTTATGGTTTGGGTAAAACTTCTTAAGAAATGCAATTACGAATTCATCCCAGTTAGTGATAGAGTGTGCGGCAGTATTATAAAGCCATTTTTCTGCCAAGTCGCACAGAGTGAATGGGAGAAGACGCAAGCGCATAGCATCCACAGTCAATTGTGAAGTACCCATCATAGCGCATACGTTTTCGAATTTGGTGATGAAAACATACGCGTCTTCAGACTCAAGCCCGTGAAATTTGGGCAGCAGATTGATGTAGTGGGGTTTAATTTCGAAATTATCCCCGTTAGCTGGTGGAATAGATAAACAAGTAGGAAGGGGACCACGGATAGGATAGCATCTCTCTTGGAGAGAGATGCGCGGTGGATTCTGCGCACCTACGGGCGGTGGCAGCGTGGTGTTATAATCTGATGGAGTACCGTCCATCTCGGTCGTGGTGTGTGGTGGGGGAAAAGAAGATGAAGAAGTACCGACTTCGGCGTCGATAGCAGGAACGCGGACAAGAAGGGCACTAGAATCCCGTGTCCAGCCGAGCATGCACTAAGCGGGTTTAGTGCAAGTGGCAGCGTGTGTGTGCTTTAAAATTGGTTTGTTTTGGAAAAAAGTGGGACTCAAGACAAATCACACAAAAATGCACAATCAACCCTAGAACTAAGGTTACCTAGGTCAGTCTCTAAACCGCTCCTAGACCAAAGGACAAGCCGTAGGATCAATCCTCTACCGCCTCGTTACTACTCTTGTAGCCAGGTAAGTGCCAGGTGAGTGGGAGGCTCTCCACTATAAGTAGTGGCCCTAATTAAGTAACCACTCGCCTTAGCACACTTGCCTAGACACCACAAAAGTAATGCGGATAAGTGATAGATTACCCACGACCTTCCTCTGTCCTTATTGAGCGCGATAGTCCTTAGAGTCTGGTCTAGATATTTTTAAATTAATGTAGGGTTGATGCAGATGCTCGGTTTGTGATTTGTAGGGCTTAGGAAGGGTGATGAAATCCCCATCTAATCTGGATTTGGTCTTTGCCCCTTAAAGTCCGTATTAAAATATGCAAAACAAAACTAATCACAAAACTTTGCAAAAAGAATTTTGAGCGGCGATATTTTGCAAAGAATCCTGCAGAAAAGAGATTTTATTGGATTTTAGAGGAGAGAGAAAGAGATTAGAATTTTACCAGAGAAGACTGAAGCCCTAGATCTCCTAACTGGCCGCGCTTCCGCCGCCGATGTGCACTTTCAGCCGCGGATCCGCCGCAGGAAAGGTGGATCAGTTGATGAATTGTTTTCTGTGGCCTTCTGTACTCCTCTGGATCTCAATGAATGTATCTGTCTCCTGTTTCCTCGAGTATGTGACTCCAGATCTCCTTGCAAAAATTCACATACAAATCGTTAAATATGCAATTTGCAGTTTTGTTTTAATTATGATATAGATCGTATAGGAATTCAACACAAATAGTAAGAATAAAAAAATTACGCACGTATCCCCGGAAACGGCGCCATTTGATTGATGTGAAAAAGTTGTGTTTGTAGAATAACCGCAATCAATAACGGTGTCGCGCGTAGCTAGACCGAGATGAGTACGGGTCGTCCTCTGGGAAACGTTGAACCTTTTACTCTTACTCTAGGCGTGTTGAGAAAGAAAGGATGAAGAATAAAGAATGGTGAAGAATGGTTGTAGGATCTAGATCTATGTTAAACACAGATGGAAAATATAGATCTAGATTAACTACGGATGTAAGTTTATATAAGAAGAGGGCTTGTAGGGTTCATTAGGATTTAGTAGTTATGGATGATTAATTAAAGATTACTCTTTCTATCCTTTAATAGATTTAAAACTAGAACGACGGTGATGCATGTAGATTTGGGTTTCTGGAGGGAAAAAGTTGTGTTTGTAAAATAACCGCAATCAATAATGGTGTCGCGTGTAGCTAGACCGAGATGAGTACGGGTCATCCTCTGGGAAACGTTGAATCTTTTATTCTTACTTTAGATGTGTTGAAAAAGAGAGGAGGGATAAAGAATATTGAAGAATGGTTATAGGATCGAGATCTACGTTAAACACTGATGCGAAATATAGATCTAGATTAACTACGGATGTAAGTTTATATAAGAAGAGGGCTTATAGGGTTCATTAGGATTTAGTAGTTATGGATGATTAATTAAAGATTACTCTTTCTATCTTTTAATAGATTTAAAACTAGAACGACAGTGATGCATGTAGATTAAGGTTTCTGGAGGGAAAAGGAATCCCACTCTTAACCCCTTATCTCGACATGGAACTCCGTTCATATCTAGCCTTTACCAAACAATCATTCATCTAATCTCTAATCGCGGTCGAGACTAACAATGAATTGGTAGCGCGCCCGATTACGATGTTAATGATTCTTTTGATAAAGTTTATAAACTTTATAGGACGTAAAAAGAGTTTAGGTATTTTCATCATCCATTAACCTACCCTAATCCTACGAACCCTAACAAGCGGAGAATTACTCGCGCATGTTGGGAGAAGAAGAGATGGAGAAAGAAATCATAATGAACTGCAAAGAAATAGAATAGGAAAAAGAACTACCTTTATTAATCAACAATATTCATTACACTTTGATCCCTTAGAAAATGATTACAAATACTAGTTTTCTTCTCGATCTCTTCTAAGGAGGTGGACGAACCGTTGATGATCAGCCTGGATGCGTGAGCCGTCTTGGACTTCGTGATCTTGTCGACTTGATAATTTTTCCAAGGGGCTCTCGGTCCTTATTTATACTCCAAAAGCCAGAACCCTAGCTTCCAAATTTGGAAGCCAACAGTTAAGATTCTCCCACCCAAATCGCAGCTCACAAGTCTTCCAAACCGCGGCGGATCCGCGGTCAACGGGTAGGTTTGACCGGATTTTGTCTTCTGGGCTTTTCTCCTTGTGACACTTGGAGATCTCTGGAACTTTTGGAAATTGAAAATCTTTTCTTTGCTTCTGCCAGACTTGATTTCTTAGTTTGCTTTCTTAATTAGGCAGGTTTGCTCTTAACAACTTTGATTCCCTTGATTTTTAGCCCTGAAAAATTCTACACAATCTCAACAAATAATATTAATGGAGTTTTGTTTTATTGAGATATTAATTTCACCATGAAGATTTGGTCAATGGTATTTTTGCATACATTTTCCTACCAAATGTTAATTATAATATATCAACACATGAAAAATAGTATTTTTACAAATAAACCCTCATATGTATCATATATTATAATAAACACCTTTTCTAGTATAGAAATAGTAGGAAAAATGTAATAACAAATGTGCAGTTTTATCAACTGAACACCACACGTGATGGCCATGAAGACTAAAAGTGTTTAACATTTATTTGAATATTCTGAGAATAAAATAAAGGAATCTTGGCCCAATCCTAGGGCGACTCACGTATCCTCACGTGAGCGCCTCATTTTTCTAGTGTTTAACACTATTTTGAGCATTTCATCCCTAGTGTTTAACACTATTTTAAATGCATCACGTGGGAACACGTGACCGCCAGATATGTGCTAGTGTTTAACACTATTTTCAAACCAGTCTTAGCCTAAATTGGCTAAATCTTCCAAAGGCAAGACTCCCCTTTTTGACTGATGCCTCAAGTACATCCTTGTCTTCCAAGATTGATCATCTCATGTGGTCAGAACCTAGACTCATGTTTAGCATTGCTAAATAATGAGGGACTGAACTCAGACAAATGTTCAACAGTTCAAACAAAGGTCCAACATTTTAAACCTAATTGGACTTAACCCAAGTTGGTCATAAGTCCTCAATTCATATTTAACTGAGCCCATGTGCTCATAATTCAGATTAATTGATCTTAGTCCCAAATTGGACTACAGATTTTCCAATCAACTTTGGTTCAAGGGTACATCTCTTCATTCCTTTGATATTTGTCGTTGTAATCCTTCAACATCTTCAGAGAGGTGACGAGTCCCGATAACCAATCATCCCATGGATTGTGGGGTCCTTAAACCCATGGACTATGATGTTCTTAACCTTGGACTGTGGGGTCCTTAAGCCCATGGATTATGATGTCCTTAACTTTGGACTGTGGGGTCCTTAAGCCCATGGACCGAGATGTCCTTAAACTAACATTGGACCGTAATGTCCTTAAACTAATTATGGATCGCAAAGTCCCTAAACTAAACAATAGATCCCAAATGCTCATTTTTGGATCTAAACAATCCCGTTTAGTTGATCTTAGTCTCAAATTAGACTAACGTATCCTTAAAACCAACCCCAAACCCAAATCTAAGAAAAAACGGATTTGGACTAATCCACGCCCTACGGACGACCACATAAATTAGTCTCCGTATACAATCTACGGGCAACCAAAAACAAAATAAACACACACGACATGAAGTGACCATCTGGAGTAGGAGAAAGTGGTTACCGCGATGCGGTAACATAATTAACTGCAGGGGCTTGCGCCTGCAGGGAAGAGCGTCCCCACAATCAAAAAACCTCTCAACGAGGGGGAATCTAACGAAGTCTGGTACATCGGCCGCATCCGTTTAAACCTTCGATACATGGTGTCATAAATCAACTTGGAATCTTCGGAGAGGTGGATGGATAGCACCAAATAGCATCTGCCTTCGAAATTCAGGCCTGACGTCCCAACATTCCGGTCCCTGTCTTTCGGCAGAGAACAAGGTGGACACTTCGCGGGTATCATGCTCATTTATAGAAGAAGCTCCATAGGAAGTTGTTCTTTCGAACAAGATTAAAAGAATGCTAAATGATCTCGAAGCATGCCCGGTAATCAGGTGGAAAACCCCGCTAGAGCCTGAGATCATTGAGGGGATGCTGAAACCGCGCCCAACACCGGGAGTTGGTAATGATGGTCAAAATACCCAGGTCTAGCTGTCGAAGTCTTCGAAGAACAAGAAGAAGACCAAAAAGCCCGCGCAGTCTGATGACAAACGCACAGATTTGCAAAAGCATATTGACGCGCTGGAAGAATATAACCAGAAGGCGCGAACCCCGGCCACACTCCAAGAGTTTCTCAGCCATATCCTTAAGAGCGGAGATAATGACAATGATGAGGGAGAAGGCTCGTCAGAAGAACTCGAGGATTATGTAGCAAGTTGTTACATGATCTCTCATTCGTCAGCAAATGACGAAGAAACTCACTCGGCGTCAGAAGATAATATAGAGAAGCTGGGGGTAGGATCGGTGCCAAAATCCTTAGAACCGTCAGACGAGATGATTGACATGCTGCTGAGTGAAGCCCGTCAGAAGAGCAAAGCTGATCAAGAGCGTGAAATGGCCATATTCGAAAGAGCCAGGCGTCGGTATCAAGCGGAAGAAGTCATGGTAGGAATGAGTTGCCAAGTACTCCGACTAGATCGAAGCACGCATGCAGCAGACAAAAACAGGCTCAAGGCAAGGAAACGGTTCACTAAAGCCCTGTCAATGGGAATGAAGCTGCCATCGTCCAAAGGAAATACTCCTGGCGGTAGACATTTCGACGAAGCGGATATACATCCTAACTACTGCTTATACCATCAGAGGATCGCACACCCAACCGAAGAATGCATGGCCTTTAAAAACTGGTGGCAGGGATACGTTGCCCATGTTAGTTATGTATATGCCCTAGAGGCCATTGTTGTACATATGATGTATATTATAATGGATGCTTGGATATATATAGAGAGGACTTTCTTGCTCGTCATGATAGTATGCTATTTGGTTTCACTTTATCTTAACATGTTGACTTATATTAGTTTACTGTCTTACTCTCACATGTTGATAAAGCCCTTAGGATATGTACTCGACTACTGGGACTATGATGAGATCATACTAGTGGGGCCACGGTAGTCAATGAGTACATCCTATAACTGTTCCTAGTCGAGGGTGTGTCGAGACAGGGCATCGATACACCAGAGTAGACAAGCGTATACGCATCTTGACCCATATGATGGGCGATGGATGATCTCATATCCATCGGTGTTTGACATCAAGGATGGTACAGTGGATGAACTCGCCGAGAACTCCCAGATGGTATTATACCTCGCATCAGATGGCAGTTCTCCGGTGACACTGGTACAGGTAAGTCTGTAGACCCGAGATCGTCATAGAGTCTTGTGTGATTCCCACTGTGCTTTGATTTCCACCTTACCACGTCCAAGAGGGCGTGCAAAACGGTGGCTTTTGGGTACAGTCCCGAATCACATGGAGGCAATGAACGATAGGAGGGGATTCGTCTCTCCCGGTATAGGGAGTTGATGTTGTGTTGTATTCGATTGGCTATAACTGGAAGTCCCTGGCCAGGGCGGATTTTGAGTACTGCTGGTAAGTGTTATCAGTGGGTTCTCGACCTGTTATGATCCTCACATCGACATGACTTATCGGTTACTAGGGTCTAACGTATACCACTCCTAGACTAGATATGCGACATATCAGACGAAGAGACCGGACTGTACGGGAGTGTTACTGATTGGATTCACAAGAGAATGTACAGGCTTGCTTGTTGATCTTCTGATTGCTCAATACCTGGGTGGCTGTTACGTTTAGCTGACCGCTTGCAGCTTGTGGGTGTTTGATATGATCATCACCTGCTACCGGCGTATTGACGATTCTTTAGAGTCCTACACAGAGGTTTCTTGACTCAGGCAAAACGGAGTAGGAGCACATATGTGATATGTGCAGGACCAAGGATAATACGATATGGGATACCGTATTATATTCTCGTGATATTTTGATATGAGCCGGGTCATCGTATCAAGTGTTGATTCGATGAATCGGTACATGATATATTAGTCGGTTATATTCGATATAGCCGGATTGTCGGATCAAGTATTCATTCGATAATTTAATGTATAATAATATATATGATATATTGCATTACATTATCTAATATTGGCTCGCTTTATTGATTCATTTTCTCACCGGGTAATACATTGATATATATGCGATATATGTTAATTGTATTATTTTCTTTTGTTACAAATATATATTATATATGTGATATATAATATTGTGACATGATATGATTACTAATGCAACATGTTTAATGGAGATTAAACCTAGTTAGGGTTTGATTTGGGTTAGCTTTTTCTTGTAGCTTCTAGAAGCTTTCACTTTGTTTCTAGCAAAGATATTATGCTTGATATTTTGCTAGATATTTCTAACCCAACCCAAACCCTTCACCCTAGGTTAAGTCTCTACATGGGTTAGCCTACTCATTATCAACTATGGTTGCATTTGTAATTATCACTTGAATTTCATTATTCATCACAAAAGGAATTTCCTTCTTCTTCTTCTTCCTTGAGCTTTGAAAAAGCTTTGTAGGTTTTCATTTTGTGATGAATTAGAGTGAGAATTTGATAATAAAAGAGAGCATAAATTCTACTTAATCATCCTCATCTAATCTAGCCAATTAGATTAGGGTGTTCACCTCATTAGTGTGAAAGAGCTTGAGTTAAAGGAACTTCGAGGTAGATTATCGGCGAAAAGGAAGACTACAAGTAAGCATGGATCATTCGAGTTGTGGAGCCTCTCTTGAGTCCGGGAGATCGTGGATCGCGGCGAAGGGACTTCTACTCGGAGCTTATGAAGCGAAGGAGCGGACTACAAAGGTTGTAATCCCTCACTCTTAGTTGTAAAGATATTTACTTGCATGTTAAACCCTAATAATCTAGCAAAGATCCCGGCTTTGGGTTGTTCGGCACGTCTAAATTTTGAATCGGGCATGGTTGATGCCTTATAGACCCTTGTAAGAGTGCCTAGGAACCCTACAGCCCACCGACAACATTTCAAGCGGATGAAGTGCAATACTCGTCGGGAGCATAGAAATGCAACAGATGAGCACAAAAGAACTGCCGGCAACTGTCACATGGTTGATTCCGGGGGATCGCAAGTTCTCACCTTCGGAAGCGATTCTGATGAAGAAATAGCCCTCGGCCCTCTCTTCAAAGAATCCACCTCGGGAAAAGAGGAAGAGGTAAAGAACTGTGAGAATATTCAGCTGCGTAACCGTACGTTGCCTGAAAAGAATCTCGGACCCACAAACAAGGAGTCGAACAAAAAAGATAAAGGGAAGGAAAAAGAATACAACCTTTCCTTGCCAAGGACCCGCCCAAGAAAAACAAAGTGGATTACAATGTCCTAGCACATCAGAGGAAGATATCCTCACAGCTAAGCATTTTGGATGCCCTTCTGTTGTCTAAAGAGGCACGAGATTCTCTGATCAAGGAATTACAAGAGCCCGGGCAGTTTCAAGCTTTCCTTACCGAAGAAAAGATGAAGGACGAGTTAGAAGAAGTGCACACAGCGCACATCACTTTCGGCGATGAAGATCTCCTCATCGGAACGTGCGAGCACAACCATCCCATGTATGTCACCGGGTACTGCCATGACATCAAGATATGGAAGATCATAGTTGACAACGAATCCTCTGTCAACCTCTTAAATGTGAGGGTGCTAAAAGAAATCTGTATGAGCGTTCAACACCTCGCTCGGGATAAAATCATCATCTCCGGGTTCGACTCCCAGTCATCGCGGACGCTCGGGTCTGTAATACTGACGTTACGCTTTGGGCTCCTCATCACTGACATCAAATTTCATGTCATTGACACCAAGATTTGCTACAACACTTTGCTCGGAAGGTCTTCGTTTCACGAGTACAACATCATCCCTTCTACACAGCATCAGTGTATGAAGTATTTCAAAGATGGTCTCGAGTATACCGTGACGGGGGAACTAAATCCGTTCTCCGTAAATGAAGTCCGAAAGTATGAAGATGCAAAGTATTTCCTACCAGACTTTGAAGACAAGGAAAGATGCCATAAACCGGAGAATAAGCAAAAAACTATCACCACTATTCCGATCTTCGGGAGCGATACTGAGGAAGGAGAAGAGATAGTCTGTTCGGGGCCGCCCCAATGCCACAACCCGGGACCATCTACCCCTATTCTGGTCTTTGGCAGCGATTCTGAAGACGAAGTCAATGTAGTGTTCTCGGTCCTTCCATCAATGCAGGCCTTCACCGGAGGTGATCAGAGTTTGCAGATTGCCATGGTTCCGCAGCAGCACTACAGAGAGCTTGATGCACTTGAGACATATGGTGTGCAAGAGCTGCAGACATTCTACGTCCCTCCCAGGCGAAGAGGTGAAAAGGCGATCCTATTCTATCGATCCACGGAGACTAAAGTCAAAAAAGAAGTCTGGCATGGTGCCGATTCTGTGCTCGACAGGCTCTAACCCATCCGTCTGCCTATATACTGCACGGAGGGATTGAGAAGGTTATTAAGATGTCAAGGCGTACCTTTCAAACAAACTCCTCGACAAGCTCAGTTCTACAACAGGATTTGGAACATCCCCGGAACTCAGCGAAAATTGCCCAACGGAAAAATGGAAATGATTGGGCTTGGATATATCCAGTTTAAGAAATTGGAGCAATTCCATGACTGCCATGTCATAAATGACCTCGATGAAGAAGGGGATGCTCTTTTAAAAGACGTCGACGTTGAACCAGAATGGGGTCCTATCATAAAAATGCCGAGTCCGTCGTTTGAAGAACAGATTGACAAGCTAATAAGAGAAAAAGGTCAAAGGGTTCGGGATGACCAAAGTCGCGAAATGACCATTTACGAAAAAGTCAGGACGCAACGTATCATTCAGCGGACTATGAAAGATGACGATCCCTTTCACCCCCAACCCGCTATGCACTCTCGTGGCAAAAAGAAAGCCCGGCGCAGAAGCAATGATAAGGTCAAGAACGGGGACGACATTCCAAGACAGCAAAACGGATCCAAAAGGTCACGCGATCAGAAAAAAGGTCGGTCGGAATCCGTCTCTTATGAAAAAGATGGATCGAGCGTATTCTTTCCCTCGAGACAAGACAAGGAGGATCTTCGACCTTGTCATGAAACATCAGATGATGACACTCCCGGAGTCTCGGCACCGTGATCTAGCAAACGAAGTTCATCACCCCGGTTATTGCTCCTATCACCGAGCGACAGGACATCCTCTTGAAGACTGCTTCACCTTCAAAAACTGGGTCGAAGACCAATATCAACTCAGCAGGTTCGCTCTATCCAACAGTTGAAGGGTAGCCCCATCACAAAGGCATACACCAAAAGCAATGTATATGGCGAGAGTAGAACCAGATCAACATCGGTCTTGGAAACGAACTCGTACCTGTCACGTGATAACGCTGTCGGAAAGAGGAATGCACGAGAATATGGATGACCTCTCCTGGTGCTTCAAAAATGAGGAGGAAGATGAGTTGATCTCGGAATTTCCACCGGCACCAAAAGAGTTGGAAGATGGGATACACACCACCGCTGATAACCTAAGGAAAATCGACTTGGGGACGACAAATGACCCGCGGCCCACGTTCGTCAGTGAGCTGCTGTCTAAAAAGCAGGTGGCTATGCTAAAAGATGTGCTCATGCAGTATAAAGACTGCTTCGCATGGAACTACTCCGAGATGCCGGGACTATATCCAGAAATAGCTGTGCATAAATTGGCGATATCTCCGGACGTCAAGCCAGTCAAACAAGCACCAAGAAGAATGCAGCTTGAACTTGAAATGAGTATCAACGCCGAAGTCAAGAAGCTAATCGACTCTGATTTCATCCAAGAAGTTCAATACCCCGAATGGATCGCCAACATTGTCCCAGTGATGAAGAAAAATGGGACGGTGCGCATCTGCATGGACTTTCGGGACCTCAACAAAGCCTGTCCGAAGGATGACTGTCCCGTACCGGTTACCGAGCTGATGATAGATAACATGTCCACTCATGAAGTCTTCTCCTTCATGGACGGATCATCGGGGTACAATCAAATAAAGATGCATCCCGAAGACCAGAAGCATACCGCTTTCCGGACTCCTTAGGGCATATTCTACTACAAAGTGATGCCTTTCGGTCTGAAGAACGCCGGCGCTACCTATCAGAGGGCCATGACGAAGATTTTCGATGACCTCATACATGAAATCGTCGACTGTTATATTGATGACCTCGTGGTGAAAAGCAAATCGCACGAGGAGCATTGGGAGCATCTGAAAATAGTGTTTCAGCGCCTTCGGAAATACAACCTGAAGATAAACCCTCTGAAATGCGCGTTTGGAGTTTCCTCAGGCAAATACCTAGGATTCATCGTACGACATCGAAGCATCGAAATAAACCCGTCAAAGATTAAGGCGATTATGGAAATGCCATCTCCAAGAACTTTGAAACAACTGCGGTCTCTACAAGGGAAGCTTGCGTATATCCAACGGTTCATAGCTAACCTCTCCGGAAAATGCCGTCCTTACAGTCACCTGATGAAGAAGGGAACCCTGTTCTTTTGGGATCGCAAATGCTAAAGCGCACTGGACGAAATCAAGCAATACCTGCAGAATCCGCCGGTACTGACCGTTCCGGTCAAGGGAAAGCCTCTCATTCTGTGCACAACAGCCCTTGAAGGTTCTTTAGGCGCGCTATGGGTACAAGAGAACGACCAAGGAAAAGAGAGAGCCCTCTACTATTTGAGTCGAGTTCTCCTAGGGGCAGAAAACAACTACTCCCTATCGAAAAACACTTCCTGGCGTTAATTTTCGCGATAACGAAGCTTCAGCACTATGCTTTGGCGCATGAGGTCCATCTCATATCAAAAGTGGATCCTCTTAAATATTTGATGTCAAAATCCATTCTGACAGGATGGCTCGCTAAATGGGCCCTACTCTTAAAGGAATTCTCGATAACATACCGACCTCTCAAGGCAGTGAAAGGTCAGGCCATCGCCGACTTCCTCGCTGAACATCCGATACCTGCCGACTCTCCCTTGAACTGCGAGTTGCCGGACGAACACGTGTTTGACACAATCGATGGGGAGAAAGAAGAGAGTGATACCCGATGGGAACTCTACTTCGATGACGCATCTTCCTTGAAGAAGCGATAGCACACCTCCCCCATAATCAAATCTGGGGTAGGCCTCATCTTCGTGACTCCACAAGGAGGGATAATGCGCTTTGCCTTTTCCTTAACAGAGCCAAGGACAAACAATGAAGCAGAATATGAGGCTTTGATAGCAGGTCTTGAGATCGCTGTCGACATGGGAATCAAAAATCTTCTTATATAAGGAGACTCCCAGCTGATCGTTAGTCAAGTAAACAGCGACTATCAAACGTGCAAACCGGAGTTGGTAAAGTACGGCGAGAGAGTGTAGTAACAGCTGACGCAAATTCCCTCTTACACCTTGGAAAGCATACCGCGTACAGAAAATAGCAAGGCGGACGTATTAGCCAAACTCGCTAAAGAAGTGGCTGACGAAAACCTCGATGACGTAAGGATCATTGTACAAAGTCGTCGGGTTTTTGCACTGGCAGAAATATCTCCGGAGTCGTCTGAAGAAAAGGAAGCGACCAAGCAAACATCCCTATAAATAGAGGACCAAGAAAGGGCTAAGGATTGGAGAGAAGTCTTTATAGACTACTTCAAATCCCACCGAACACCTGAAGACACATCCTCAAGACATCAGCTCATAAAACGAGCTCTGTCTTTCGCCTTCGTCAATAATACTCTATATAAGAGATCGTTCAACTCTCTGTGGCTGAGATGCCTGGGACCGGAAGAAGCAAAGAGAGTCATTCAAGAAACTCACGACGGACTTTGCGGTTCTCATCAAGCCAGGTCAAAGATGAAGCTGAAGATCAAAAGAATGGGCTACTATTGGCCCACGATGATTCAGGACTGCCTCGAATATGCGAAGCAGTGCCACTCGTGCCAAATTCATGGAGACTTTATCCACCAGCATCCAAACCCGTTACACCCAACAGTGGCTGGCTGGTCGTTCGAAATGTGGGGAATCGACATAATCGGACCCATCGAACCAGCGTCGTCCAAAGGACATCGGTTCATACTGGCGATAACTGATTACTTCTCTAAGTGGGCAGAAGCAGTACCGATAAGAGAAGTGAAGACGGAGAATATTCTTCATTTCTTCAAGACACACGTCATCTATCAGTTCGGCACTCCACGACGGATTGTCTCTGATAACGGGCCGGCCTACAGAAGTCACAAAATCAGCCGCTTCGCACAGCGGCATAACATAGAATGGAGATACTCTTCGGTCGATAATCTCCGAGCTAATGGTCTAGCTAAGGCTTTCAACAAAACCTTGACAAAGATCATAAAGAAGAAGGTGTCCAAAAACAAAAAGGACTGGCACGAGAGACTGCATGAAGCTCTCTGGACTTATCGGACAACGTTCAAGAAGGCCACGAACACCACGCCATTTGCGTTGGTATTCGGCACAGAAGCGGTACTCCCCCTCGAGATAGAGCTACCCTCTCTAAGAGTGGCGGTTCATTACGAGCTAACAGACGAAGAAAATGCCCATTTTCGGCTTGAGGAACTCGACGCCCTCGATGAAAATCGTCTCATGGCGCAACAAAACCTAGAAGCTTACAAAGCAAGGATGACGCGCTCATACGAAAGATTGACTAGGCCGAGAACATTCTGCCAAGCCGAACTCGTACTAGTTGTTAAAAGACCTATGATCTCCAATCATGCCAAACAGGGGAAGTTCGAGCCAAACTACGAGGGCCCGTACATCATAGACAAAGTCTACCAAAGTGGGGCTTATTTGCTCATGGATATGCATGGAGAAAGACCCTTCCGGCCAGTAAACGGCCGATTCCTTAAGAAGTACTACACCTGACGAGTCATGACTCGGGTCAATGATAGATGACGATGCCTATGTCTGCTCGCTATCTTCTTGAGTCAAGACTCTAAAAGTAGTATCCAACGATAAACCGTCCCAAACACAAAAAAATGGACCGCAATGTCCTGAAACTAGCTACGGACCAAAACGTCTTTAAACTACTACGAACCGCAACATCCTTAGGCTAACGCGGCAAAAAAAACGGTATGTCTATAAGCAAAATGGGCACGGATGAAAACCCGAAAGGGCTCCGTGAGAAAAAACAGCAGGGCTACCGGCGAGTTTATGAAAACCCGAAAGGGCACAAACTCGTTAAAAAAAATTTCATGTACACTTGCAGGATCCTCTCGACCTTGTAAAGAGAAAATACCTGCGTGAGATCCTTACGACTCACAAGGGAGCAACACACTTAGGGATCCCCACAATTCCTAAGAAGAAATTACACTTATGAGATCCTCATGACTCGTAAGGATAATTCCCTTATGAGACCCTCACGGCTCATATGATTCAAAAGTCTTAAGCTACAGGGATCTGAACCTGTTCTTAAACCATCACATTCCCCAGATTGCCCTACAAAAGGTTCAATATTGACCCTTGTATACAATCCATGGGCACAAATAAACGTTCCCTCACCAAGTTCCACCAATGGTGCGAAATGTCCTCAGGTAGTGAACGACACTTGTAAGTCCTCTCGACTTATAAGAAAAAAATACTCTTGTAAGATCTTTACGACTTATAAGAGGACATACACTTAGGAATCCTCATGATTCCTAAGGAGAAAACGCACCTACGAGATCCTCACGACTCGTAGGGAGAAACACCTTCATGAGACCTTTACGGCTCATGAAGTCAAAAGCCTTAGTCGACAGGATCCTAACCCTGTTTTCTAAGCCACCTTTGTTCAAATCGACACAGGCAAATGCTGATTCGCTCCTGGCAATATCCCAGTGCCAACGATGCTGATGCCTAAATTGGTAACAAATTCCAAGTCCTTTCAAGGCAAATGATGATTCGCTTCTAGTAATATTCCAGTCGCAGCGATACTGATGCTAAGATTGGTATCAGATGTCAAGTTCCAAATTCGCAAAAAAATCAACGAGCCAAAAATGCATATGAAATAGCCGAAATGATGGGGCAACTCGCAATAAAAATCAGCGAGTAAAATATATGCGTAAAAAAATAGCCGAAATGATTGAGCACCACGAAAAATAGCCAAAATGATTGGGAAATCGCGACTTTCGCGATATAAAAAGCTGAAAAGATAGAGCATCGCGGAAAGAAATAAAAAATGAATGAAAGAATGAAATTTTTGCCCTACAGACGAGTTCATATCGACCCCTGTCTACAATCCATGGGCATAAACAAAAGGGAACCACATTTCCCGACAAACTCTATCAAAGGAAGAGTCAGATCTCAACGGCAACATCTGCATCCCAGAAGATCAACAAGGCGTTCCTTCTTGACACCACAGAAAGCGGAGAAAGTCAACCCCGATACCACAGAAAGCAAAGAAAGTCAACTTGACACCGCAGAAAGCGGAGAAAGTCAATCCTGACACCGCAGAAAGCGGAGAAAGTCAACCCGACACCGCAGAAAGCGGAGAAAGCCAGCCCCGACACCGCAGATAGCGGAGAAAGCCAACCCCGACAACGCAGAAAGCGGAGAAATTCAATCCTGACACTACAGAAAGTGGAGAAAGTCAACCCCGACACCGCAGAAAGGGAAGAAAGTCAACCCTGACACCGCAGAAAGCGGAGCAAGTCAACCAATAATCCCTCGATTCGTCTCGACTCGTAGGGGAAAGCCTTAGGCAATGGGGATAAGGACCTGTTTACTAAGCACTGGAGCCCTACAAGCAGGTCCAAACCGACTCTTGTATACTATTCACGTGCCACACTCTCCAAAGTCGAATATCGACAAGGAAAAAACCACTTACGAGTCCTCTCGACTTGTAAAGGGTAAAAATTCTCTTGTGAGATGCTTATGACTCTCGAGAGAAAATATATACGAAGGAATCCTTATGATTCCTAAGGAGAAAATACACCTACGAGATCCTCTCGACTCGTAGGGAGAAAAGTCTTTATGAGACCCTCACGGCTCATAAAATTGAAAAGTCTTAGGCGGCAGACCTGAACTTGTTTCCTAAGCCATCGTTACCCCACAAGGAGGATAAGATGGACTGTTATCTATCATCTACAAGACGTATTTGCTAAAGAGACACGACAATACGACTGCGTATGTATTTAAATGGAAATGGTGTCTAAAACGTGCTGATTTATGTACGACACTAGCGCTCTCACTTAAGAGAAAATTCCCAAAGGTAAAGTATGAAGCTCATATGCAGAGATGGGATTCATGTACGAATATATGATGAAAGGAAAACATTCAGCAGAAAACATTCAACACTCAATAATAAGGGAAGTACATCGATATAAATATACTACTCTACGGGGAAAAGATCACCAAATATGGGATCAGAGACACGGGGGTTAACAAAACAAAACACAAGGTTCTCCAGTTCTCTCTCTTCCTTCTCCACCATGTCGAAGCGATGGTCTTCGCGAGGGGTTGATCCCCACCGATTAGCGCCATGCTCATCAGCAAAAGCAGACATGATAGCCCGCCGGGCTCTTATTTGACTCAGTAAATGAACCGAGCGATCCTTCAGAGCCTGAGTAATTAAGCGTGCCTCATGGAAACACTCAATTTTATCCTCCGCCATATCAAGAATTGCCGGGATCATCTCTGCCGGGTGAGGAGGAATATCGGCAAGCACGGATAGAAAGATCATCCGGAGCCAAATGGAGCCCATAGGAAGAGGAAAGCCCCTACGAGTCAGGAGCTCATACATCACCGCATCACATTGAGCGTCGGTGAGAAGGGGATCTACTAGCCGTGCGGCAAGGTGAGGAATCATTTCCTCGATGGGCACCTCCCATGGTTGCTGACAAGCGTGAAGGCGATTGCAGGCCATAGCTCTGGGTTTTTTTTAGTTCTGTTAAAAAAAAAAGAAAGGGGGTTTCTCTTTGAAGAGAAGAAGAAAAGTGTAGCCTCGGGTTATAAAGAGACGCATTCAAAGCTATGCCAAAAAAACATCGTGCATGGTGGTGGAGCTATTCCCAAGGCCCGAAAAAGGGGGGCATGTGAAAAGAAAAGGTTGACTCATAGGAATCAGAATAAGGAGGCAAAACGACCTCATCAGCAGAGCTCCACGTGTATAGCACATGAGCGCCAGCCTTGACCCCTTTTGAAAACTAAAACGGCAACGCACGTGCATAACACGTGAGTGCAAGCGCTAATGCGGGATTAAAATCCCCCAGCGGTACCTCGTGCGCAAAACGCGTGAACACCAACAGCATTATAACAACGCCCCATACAGAACACATGTAAACATAAAAAGAAAGGAGGGTAAACATAAAGTTTTGTCATTCATACTCCAAGAACTTATACATGGTGTAAAAATGAAAGAAAATGTTTACAATGGTAGAACACTTGATCCTGGATATGGATTAAGGAATTCAGAAGCAAGGTCGAGTAAAGTGTTTCTGGCTTTTCTGACCATTCTCGTGTGCATCTTCTCATGAATACAAGCGTCAGGATTCTCGCTGATATCATCCACCCTTTGATAGGCAGAGATTATCGTTGTCTGTTGGAAAACATGATGCAAGATATCAACAAGACTGTCTCGCCGCCTCTTCGAGATCAAGCCCATCAGATACACTGAGTGTACCTTGTCTTCGGCATTATCAAGTGCCTCCAGCGGCATAGCTTCGTAAAACCCAGGAAGGGCTTCCCAAATCGCTCCTACGATGATCTTCAACAAAGCAGAACTGTAGGGTGTTTTTCGTCACCCCATTGAGATGGGAATACGCGCGCGCTTGTCAGGCGTACTATATATTCCCCCTGCCTAGGGTAGGCCGGGGTTTATTGATTGTGGGGATCCGAATCTCAGCCGCGGACTAAGCTGCCGTTAATTACCCCCCGCCTTTGGAGCGAGGGAACCTCCGATTGACGGGTTAAACGGGCCATACGAACTCAATGTGCAGTGTACGCGTGTTTTGTTTTGGAGGGGGGCTTGGATATATCGGGAGCCACGCAGAGTTTTTACGGGGGTTCCGCTACCTGGATGGCGGGCTGGGGGTTAAGGGGGCTAGCAGCCCCCTTGCGGGGTGCGGGGCAGCGCCCCGGCCCAAAAAAATTTTGGGAGGGAGAGTATTGTAGAGTATGTGTGTGTGTATATGTATATATACATATATATAATAAAAAAGGGAAAGGGCATCCAAAGGATGCGTGGGAAAAGAGCCAGCGCTGTGGGTGCTAGCGCTTTGAGCGCAAAAGCGCTAGCGCACCACGTGTCAGCACGTGGGCGCTCGAGTGCTAGCGCTTTTGGACGCTAGTGCTTTGAGCTCAAGGGCACTAGCGCTTTGAGCGCTAGCACCCTACGTGTCAGCACATGGACGCTCGGGCGCTAGCGCTTTGGGCGCTAGCGCTCTGAGCGCAAGAACACTAGCGCACCACGTGTCAGCACGTGGGCGCTCGGGCGCTAGCGCTCTGAGCGCAAGAGCGCTAGCGCACCACGTGGGTGCTTGGGTGCTAGCGCTTTGGGCGCTAACGCTCTGAGCGCAAGAGCGCTAGCGCCCCACGTGTCAGCACGTGGGCGCTCGAGCGATGCAATGGGAGTTGTACTCCCAGAAAGGAGCACTTATTATTCTCTGTGTGTGTGTGTGTGTGTGTGTGTGTGTGTATGAGGAGTTAAACTCTTAGGATGTTTTAAAGCTGATGAGGGGCTTCTCCCTTTGAGCCCTAGTTCTTCCCCAAAGTGGGGTTTCTGAAGATGGTTCTCCTTCTTCCTCCTCTGTTGGCAGGATTTTGAAAATCAAAAGATGTGGGATTTTAAAAATCTCTCCTTTCTGAGATCTGATGGCAGATCTGAGTTCCCCTTTGTGGGTTTTATGGTAAAAAACTATTTAGTTTGAAAAAGGAAGAGTAAAACTCTTGATTTAATTCAAAAGAAAGAAGAAGGTTTTGGAACCTTGAGGAAGGAGAAAGAGGCACAGGCCCTAATTTTTTTTTGGGAATGAAAAGTATATTGCTTTATTCATCATCATGTTGCTTTATATAGGCTTATATATTTACATATAGCCCCTTGGGCTTTACAAAATGGCATTTACCCATCCCATAGCTCATGTGCCATTTCTTTTTGCACATAAGCCATGGGCTTACAAAAATTTGGCTTTATGCCCATTTTGTTTACATTCATGCATAAAAAATTACATAAAAATTATTTATTACATGATTTCATTTTGGCATGGGGGAGGGCCGGCCGCTTCATGTTCAAACTCGACCTGGGCATGGGCCCACTTGGCTTGGGGTTGACCTTGACTTTGACTCGGTCAACCGAGGTGCAAATTTTGACCCCAACAAAGTACCCCCATCAATAAATGCATACCGCGCATGTGAGTTGTGTGTATGAAATTGATGGATCTTGAAGCTGGACTTCGAGGTGGAACATCGTTCCACAGGCGGAGCATCATCCCGGGGAGCATGATTCCCCGGGATCGGAGCATCATTCCGATTTGCGGAGCATAATTCCAGGGTCCGGAGCATCATTCCGAAGGGATCAGAGCATCATTCCGAAGGACGGAGCATAATTCCGAGGATCGGAGCATCATTCCGAAGGGCGGAGCATGATTCCAGGGATCGGAGCATGATTCCAGGGATCGGAGCATGATTCCAAGGATCGGAGCATCATTCCGAAGAGCGGAGCATGATTCCAGAGATCAGAGCATCCTTCCGAAGCACGGAGCATGATTCCAAGGATCGGAGCATCATTCCGAAGAGCGGAGCATGATTCGAGGGATCGGAGCATCATTCCGAAGAGCAGAGCATGATTCCAGGGGATCGGAGCATCATTTCGAAGAGCAGAGCATGATTCCAGGGATCAGAGCATCATTTCGATGAGTGGAGCATAATTCCAGGGTCGGAGTATCCCTCAGGGAGCATGATTCCCGGGGATCGGAGCATCATTCCGATTTGCAGAGCATAATTCCAAGGATCGGAGCATCATTCCGAAGAGCGGAGCATGATTCCGAGGATCGGAGCATCATTCCGAAGAGCGGAGTTGATTCCAAGGACGGAGCATAATTCCGAGGATCGGAGCATCATTCCAATTTGCGGAGCATAATTCCAAGGATCGAAGCATCATTCTGAAGAGCGGCAGAGATTCTGACCGAAGCATAATTTCGATGCAGAGGTTGATTCCCAGGCGAAGCATAATTCCAACGGGGAAGGCAAATACTCCGAGGCGAAGCATAATTTCGACACGGGGTACATTCTGAGACGGAGCATGATTCCGGCGCAGAGCTTGTTGGCCGACTTGATTCCGAGACGAAGCATAATTTCGACAGGGAAGGCAGATACATCGAGGCGAAGCATGATTTCGACACGGGGTGTACATTCTGAGACGAAGCATGATTCCAACGCAGAGCTTGCTGGTTGACTTGATTCCGAGGCGGAGCATAATTCTGATGAGGAGGTCGTTGGTTGATTCCGAGTCGAACCATAATTCCGACAGGGAAGGCAGATACACCGAGGCGAAGCATGATTTCGACATGGGGTAAATTCTGGGACGGAGCATGATTCCGCCGCAGAGGTTGTTGGTTTGATTTGATTAGGGTTGACATCAACATCGCTATACTGGAATATGGTACCAGAGGCGAATCATCATCTGTCTTTGAGAGGATTTGGGGATTTTTTTTTTGTCGGCATCTGCATTGCTGCACTGGAATAATGCCAGGAGCAACTCATCATTTGCCCCGGAAGGATTTGGGAATTGGTGGCTTAGGAGACAAGTTTAGATCCCTATCACCTAAGGCTTTTCAATTTTATGGGCCGTAAGGGTCCCATAAAAGCATTTTCTCCCTACGAGTCGAAAGGATCTCGTAGGTGTTTTTTCTCCTTAGGAGTCGTGAGGACTCCTAAGTGTGTTGCTCCTTTGTGAGTCGTAAGGATCTCAAGCGGGAATTTTCTCCTCACAAAGTCGAGAGAACTTTGCGAGTGCATTTCATCTCTTTTTCACGAGTTTGCGCCCTTTCGAGTTTTCACAAACTCGCCGACAGTCCTGCTGTTTTTACTCACGGAGCCTTTTCGGGTTTTCATCCGTGCCCATTTTGCTTGTGGACATGCCCTTTTTTTGTTGGGACTTTAAAAGTAGCCTCCCCGGCAGGACTTGGGAGAGATTTAGATTGTTTTACGTTCATGGATTGTATACGGCTTTGCAGTATGTATGATCCAGACCGTAGGGCCGGAAAAATTTTGGGACTTCGTTGGCGTCTGCATCGCTGCATTGGAATATGGTACCAGGAGCGACTCATCATTCGCCGTTGGGGAATGAAAGTTGGAATTTGGTTGGCGTCTGCATCGCTGCACTAGAATATGGTACCAGGAGCGACTCATCATTCGTCGTTGGGGTATGGGGGTTGGAATTTAGTTGGCATCTGCATCGCTGCACTGGAATATGGTACCAGGAGCGACTCATCATTCGCCATTGGGATTTGGAATTTGGTTGGCGTCTGCATCGCTACACTGGAATATGGTACCAGCAGCGACTCATCATTCGCCATTGGGATTTGGAATTTGGTTGGCGTCTGCATCGCTACACTGGAATATGGTACCAGCAGCAACTCATCATTCGCCACTTGAGGATTGGGGAGCGATGGCTTAGGAGACAGGTTTTAGGTCCCTATCACCTAAGGCTTTTCAATTTTATGGGCCGTAAGGGTCCCATAAAAGCATTTTCTCCCTATGAGTCGTAAGGATCCCGCAGGTGTATTTCTCCTTAGGAGTCATGAGGACTCCTAAGTGTGTTTTTCCTTTATGAGTCGCAAGGATCCCACAAAGGTTTGTTCTCCTCATGTATCGTGAGGACACATGAGTGGGTCTTCTCAATGGAGCATAATTCCAAAGGCGGAGACCAGCCGCGTAACTGGTGATTGTGATAGGGCATGGGTATGAAGAGAATTATTTGAGCCCGTAGATTGTATGCGGTAGTCAATTTGAGGACTAACCGTAGGGCCGAAAGAATTTTGGGAAACTGGATTTTGGTTGGCATCTGCATCGCTGCACTGGAATATGGTACCAGAAGCGACTCATCATTCGCCGTTTTTTTTTTGTTTTGTTTTTTTTATCGTGATTGCTCTATCATTTCAGCTTTTCTTGTCGCGAAGATCGCGATTGCCCTATCATTTCGGCTTTTATTCGCGGTTGCCCCATCATTTCGGCTTTTCTTTATTTTTCTTTTATTTACACATTTTTTTTATTTACACATATATTTTTTTTTACATTCCCAGTTTAACGACTTAGAGGTCGATTATTCCCAGTTTAGTGACATGGTGGTCAATTGTTCCCAGTTTAATGACGTGGTGGTCGATTGTTCCCAGTTTAATGACGTGGTGGTCGATTATTCCCAGTTTAACGACGTGGTGGTCAATTGTTCCCAGTTTAACGACATGGTGGTCAGCTATTTCCAGTTTAACGACGTGGAGGTCATCTGTTTCCAGTTTAACGACTTAGAGGTCATCTGTTTCCAGTTTAACGACGTGGTGGTCATCTGTTTCCATTTTAACGACGTGGTGGTCATCTGGCAGGGAGCTTAGAGAAGATACCCGATTGAGCAGTTGCCAGGGCCACCGCTGGAGCTTGCCCGAAATGCCTTATCACTTTGTTGGTGTTGATGGCCTTGCCCCCAGCTGGGGGCCAAGGAAAGTCGTTCAAATACTGACTTGCGTTCGAAGATGGCAATTGAAAACTGTTAACCTGCACAGAAAAGCATGATTTCAGTATAGGCAATCAATGTATATGTTGATTGAGTTTGCATGAATATTTAACCCGAAATATGGGAGGAGAGATTAGGTCCCACCGGGCGTGCCAGAATCTGTAGGGTGTTTTTCGTCACCCCATTGAGATGGGAATATGCGCGCGCTTGTCAGGCGTACTACAGATTCCCCCTGCCTAGGGTAGGCTGGGGTTTATTGATTGTGGGGATCCGAATCTCCGGCAGCTGCGGACTAAGCTGCCGTTAATTACCCCTCGCCTTTAGAGCAGGGAACCTCCGATTGACGGGTTAAACGGGCCATGCGAACTCAATGTGCAATGAACGTGTATTTTGTTTTGGAGGGGGACTTGGATATATCGGGAGCCATGCAGAGTTTTTACGGGGGTCTCGCTACCCGGATAGTGGGCTGGGGGTCAAAGGGGCTAGCAGCCCCCATACAGGGTGCGGGGCAGCGCCCCGGCCCTAAAAATTTTTGGGAGGGAGAGTATTGTAGAGTATATGTGTGTGTATATGTATATATACATATATATATAATAAAAAAAAGGAAAGGGCATCCAAAGGATGCATGGGAAAAGCGCCAGCGCTTTGGGTGCTAGCGCTTTGAGCACAAGAGCGCTAGCGTTTTGAGCGCTACCGCACCACGTGTCAGCACGTGGACGCTCGAGCGCTAGCGCTTTTGGACGCTAGCGCTTTGAGCGCAAGGGCGCTAGCGCTAGCGCTTTGAGCGCTAGCGCCCCACGTGTCAGCACGTGGGCGCTCGGGCGATAGCGCTTTGGGCGCTAGCGCTCTGAGCGCAAGAGCGCTAGCGCACCACGTGTCAGCACGTAGGCGCTCGGGCGCTAGCTCTCTGGGCGCTAGTGCTCTGCGCGCAAGAGAGCTAGCGTACCACGTGGGCGCTCGGGCACTAGCGCTCTGAGCGCAAGAGCGCTAGCGCCCCACGTGTCAGCACGTGGGCGCTCGAGCGGCAAAAGGGACTTGGTCCCTGCAATGGGAGTTGTACTCTCAGAAAGGAGCACTTATTATTCTCTGTATATATATATATATATATATATATATATATAAGGAGTTAAACTCCTAGGATGTTTTGAAGCTGATGAGGGGCTTCTCTCCTTGAGCCCTAGTTCTTCCCCAAAGTGTGGTTTCTGGAGATGGTTCTCCTTCTTCCTCCTCTGTTGGTAGGATTTTGAAGATCAAGAGATGTGAGATTTTAAAAATCTCTCCTTTCTGAGATCTGATGGCAGATCTGAGTTCCCCTTTGTGGGTTTTATGGTGAAAACCTATTTAGTTTGAAAAAGGAAGAGTAAAACTCTTGATTTAATTCAAAAGAAAGAAGAAGGTTTGGAACCTTGAGGAAAGAGAAAGAGGCACAGGCCCTAATTTTTTTTTGGGAATGAAAAGTATATTGCTTTATTCATCATCATGTTGCCTTATATAGGCTTATATATTTACATATAGCCCCTTGGGCTTTACAAAATGGCATTTGCCCATCCCATGGCTCATGTGCCATTTCTTTTTGCACATAAGCCATGGGCTTACAAAAATTTGGCTTTATGCCCATTTTGTTTACATTCATGCATAAAAAATTACATAAAAATTATTTATTACATGATTTCATTTTGGCATGGGGGAGGGCCGGCCGCTTCATGTTCGAACTCGACCTGGGCATGGGCCCGCTTGATCTGGGCTTGGGCCCACTTGGCTTGGGGTTGACCTTGACTTTGACTCGGTCAACCGGGGTGCAAATTTTGACCCCAACAAGAACGACGGGAGAGTAATCGACCGTTATATTCATCGAGGCAACGCATAACCTCAGCGCATTGAGCATCCGTAAACTCCTGGTTTTGGCAACGGCCTTGGACGTGAATGTCTTCATAGGAGATAATTTCGTCAAGATCATATAAATAAACAGCCATAGTTTCTGGAAAAAAATCGATGAGAGTTAATAATCAAAGTGATTAAGACAGAGTTTATTATGAGGATCTAAAAAGATTTTCATTTCAACGGACACGGGGGTTTAAATAACCCTTGACATCCTCATAGAGAGGGCAAGTTCTGTTAAAATACTCAACAAATTTTAATTTACACAAATAATGAAAAAAACCCTAAAAAGATTTTCAAGAACACTGGGAAATCAAATTCCTGAAGGGCCCTCTTGATCTTTTAGAGCTAAGCTCTTCGGTGAGGAATTAAATTCCTTTTATACAATGGAATTAAATTCTAGAAACCCCATAAAGAGGAAATGAAAAATCAAATGCCATGCCCAAAACATTGAGAGTTATTACTCAAAAATCACATCTTTGGATCTTTAAGAAATGGGTTTTAGAGGAGAGCAAAGCTCTCGTGATGGATTTAAAATCCAGAGGCTTTCTTTAAGAAAAAGGGTTCTCTGATGTTCAAGAACTTTACCTAAAAAGGGGTTCTTTTGGCAGAGTTAAACTCTGGAAATTTTCTATGGACAGAGAACTAAGCTCTGAAGAGGAGAATTAAATTCTCAAAAGAAAGCAAAAAAGGAAAAAGATGAAGGAACGGAGGCGTTGCAGAGACGAGACCCCTGCATTTATAAGACATGATGGGAAACGGTTCATCTTCCCTGTTCCCTAGAAAGATCCAACGGCTACAAAGGTGACAACATTGTACTTACGGGCAAGCCACGTAAGAACAACGCTGTGGGGGCATTTGTTCCTTTATAAAAATTCAGAAAGAAAAGGGGAGGGGAAAATTCCCCACTAATAGAAACATCACGTGTAAACACGTAATCATCGATCCCTTATAAAGAAACTCAGAGGGGGAAAGGAAAAAGTTCCCGCTAATGGAGCATCACGTGCAAGCACGTGATCGTCTTTCACACAAAACATGTAGGACCCGGTTATAAAACAAACAAAGAGCAGAAAAGCTCACGTGCTACCACATGATACCTTCCCTCTATTTGGACTGCTGCATACAAACGAACAAAGTTAATGCTATGAAGGGGCACGTGTTGCACGTGAGAGATCTCAAATGCCTTCTGAACCGATAGAATTAAATTCTAAATACAAGGATCCAAATCCTATATGGAAAATATCTTCTCAATCTTTCTAAACAAGAAAGATTGTGCTCTGTAAATCAAAGCACCGTTGAATCAAAGATCCTATGGTGATTAAAAATTACTAAGATACAGAATAAGTTATGTATGGGAAAATATTTTCCCAATCTCGTTTAAAAAAACACAAACAATAGAAATGTCTTCTGTAAAACAGAAGTTCTAAGATCAAAGATCCAACGATAGATAAATTCCTCAAATCAATTAAGAAATCTCTCAATGAGAGATTTCCTTAACTGAATCAACAAATCAGCCTCCCCTATATAAAAGACCCAAGACTTTAAGTCTAACACAGAAGAACCCCTCCCCCATAAACTTCAAGTTGAAGAGAGAAAACAGAAAGAGAAACCCTAGGTAAAAGAAAAGAAGAAAAGCAGAAAACATCTTATCTCTTCTTCGCCTCCATGAGAGTTTAACTCTTCTAAAAGGAACTTAGTTCTTCCTCTAGTTGAGATCTGCAGAAGCAAATCTCCCCACAAATTGAGAATTTAATTCTCATAGGGGAGATTTCGCCATGCAGATCCAAAACCTAGAGGAAGATCTAAACTCAGAGAATTTAATTCTCCTAAAAAAAAGTATATAGGAATTAAATTCCTCTGATAAAACAAGGGTTTAACCCTTCATATAAGAACTTAGTTCTTCCTTATGGTGAAAGATCTGCAGAAACAGATCTCCCTACAAGTTGAGAATTTAATTCTCACCGGGAAGATTCTTCCATACAGATTCAAAACCTAAAAGAAAGAAAAAACTAAGTTCAAAGAATTAAATTCTTATGAAAACAGGGGACCTGAAATTCTCAAAACTAGAACTCCATGCATATTAGGGATCATGTGTTCACACGTGACCACCTTTGAGGAACAAAAAAAGAAAGACTGAGATCTAGCCACGTGACCCCTGAGAAGTGATTACCACTTATAAAGCAAAACAGGAATAAATCAAAGGCAGTTTCCATTTTTGGGGCGCCTCACGTGATCCCATGTGACCCAATAGTGCTTAGCGCTCAGAAAAGAACAAGGGAATAAAACCAAAGAAACAGCGCCAACTTCAAGCGCCTCACATGACCCCACGTGAGCGTCTCAAATTTTTAGTGTTTAACACTACTTTGAGCGCCTCATGTGGTAACACGTGAGCACTGAGCATGTACTAGTGCTTAACACTATGAAATGCCAATATTAGCCAAACTCAGACCAAATCTCCCAAGGACAATCAATTGAGCCCCTCATGCTCAGGGTCCCCAAAACCGATCTTAGTCCCAAAAATAGCTAATGAGATCCTAACAGATGGCATCTAAAATGATGTTCATCCCATTCCCCCTTAGTCGGGACATTGGTTCAAGGGTACATCTCTCCACACCTCGGATACATGTCGTTATAATTCTTCAACGTCTTCAGAGAGATGGAGGGTCCTAATAACCAATAGCTTTTGGTACATCCCCAAACTGTTAAACCAAAATCCTACAGACTATGATGTCTTTAAACCCTACAGACTATGATGTCTTTAAACCTCATGGACTATGATGTTTTTAAACACGGACTATGATTTCCTTAAACTTATAGACCGTAACGTTCCTAAACTAAACTCTATGGACTATGGTGTCCTTAAAAACCAAATAGACCGTAATGTCCCTAAACTAAAGCGATAGAGCCTAAATGCTCTTTTATTGGATCAAAAATGATCCCGAAACCTTGTTAAGTAGATCTTAGTCTAAAATTAGACTAACGTATCCTTAACAAACATTTAAGTTGATCTTAATCTCAAACGAGATTAACGAGCCTTAAATCAACCAAACCCAAATCTAAGAAAATATGGATTTGGACTAATCTCCGCCCTACGGGCGACAACATAAATTAATCTCCGTATACAATCCACGGGCAACCTAAAACAAAACAAACACACACGACACGAAGTGAACATCTGGAGAAGGAGAAAGTGGTTATCGCTACGCGGCAACGTAATTAACTGCAGGGGCTTGCGCCTGCAGGGAAGAGCGTCCCCACAATCAAAAAACCCTCGCCAACGAGGGGGAATCTGACGAAGTCTGCTACAACGGCCGCATCTGTCCAAACCTCCGATACACGGTGCCATAAATCAACATGGAATCTTTGGAGAGGTGGACGGATAAAATCAAATAGCATCTGCCTCTAAATTCAGGCGAGACGGCCTACGCGGTCCCGTTTCCCGTTTTCGGTGGTGAACACCCGTCAAAATCTACCAGACAACGACACAGGATGTTCATGTAGGTGTCTTTTAGGGTCCGTCATCGTGCCACTTTTAACACATTCCGTACCAGTCTACCCCGTTAAATCCCATAATGTATATTGTATAGATTTGTAGTTATCAAAATTTGCCGAGACCATGGATACAAGTTGTTTCTTTTAGTCTGGTTCAGGATGTAAACAAGTAGTCATGTAGTCAAATCAAGTCATAGCCATGGTTCGGTCAAGTCAAGTCATGTTGCATGATTGATATTGTTCTGATATTCATGTTCAAGTTCAAATATACATGTTCGGTATATTGGATCTATGTGTGAGTTGGATTCAGATTGAGACTTGGACTCAGACTTGAGTCAACCACTTTAAACAAATTTGGATCCTGAATTAGAATAGGGTGTTATCGGTAGCTGCTGCACATAGACGGCAAGATTTGTGTCTTTTTCCAAGACAATTACCATTGATAACTCCATTTTAGTTTTCTACCGTAAATAGGCAAGCACTCACTTTCTCTGGCTCCTTGAGACTCAAGAGAATTGATCCCGCTTAAACCTATATTTACTAAGGTCCATAATGTAATTTTATATAACTCGAGGGGGTTTTATGAAAAATATTTTATTTACTTTCAAAATAAACTTCGAGTATTTATTTATATTATTTAGGGTTTCCATAATTTATGAATTTTAAGAATGTGAAGTATTTTAGTGAATATTAATTTAACTTGAATAGTTCATGGTATTTTAGTGAAACTTGTCTTATATTGATACTTGATGGTATTTTAGTGAAACTTGTCATTCTTTTAGAAAAAATTGAATTTTATTATAACTTGAAAATATATAGTTTGATAATATTTATATAATTATTTAAAAAAAATTAATTTTTATTATTAAATAGAAAATCTCGTTTTTCTTAAAAAATCGTATTAAAAATCTTTCGAGACCGAATGCTCCGTGAGGTGGTCTGCATCTCACTTTACTAGCCTAAGGATGTGCGATAATCCGCACCATCCAATACCGGGTTTCCCAAAATGGGTTGTAGAGGAATAATCGCAAAAAATTTTTGATAATACAATTCAAAAAAAACCGAGTTTTATAGTTCATGGTAGTTTAATGAAAAGTTATAATCGCTACAAAAATAGGTTTTCAAAAGAATCGTGCTATGTCAATATGTGTGTTGTGAAGAGTAGGTCATTACCCCATGATGTTTTCAAAAGGTAAGATTAAGCCAAGTAATAAAATAAGGTAAATACAAAGTTCATGGTATTTAAAAGTAAAACTCAATTTAATGTTATCTAGCATGATGATTTAGGGTGAAAGTTGTTTCTAATTATTAGTTTCATGTTTAAAAATTCAAGGTATAGAATATAAATGAGTAATGCTTAAAAAATATATAGTTTCAAGGGTTTTAGAAACAAATATCGGTATAACTCCACTTACCGACATATTTTATAAAAAGAGACTTTTTTAAGTATAAAGAGAAGAAGGGAGTGGGACTTACTAGCTAGAAGGATGGAGGGGAGGTAGAAGAAAAGGATGGTAGCCTTCATGGCGTCATGGGGTCGCCGGAACTTGTGTAGATCCTCGTCGGAAGTCGTTCTTGGGCTAACTCCACTTCAACTCCACTTATACTTAGAAAATTTTGATATTTTTGACTAGAATTTTCAGGATGAGGAGGGGTTAGGGTATGGGTTTGTATTTATAGTGTGGAATTAGGGTTTTAGAATTGAAAGAATGAATTAAAATGCATTAAAAATTGGATTAATGGATGAAATTGAAGTCTCTGTTAATTTACAGAGAAAAAAACAGTATGGGGGTAATGGGGGTAGGCCAAGAGTCATGTGGGCAAAGCACGGGGGCTTTTACCCACGGTTAACCCGATGCCGCCGGCCCAAAGAGGCATCTTGCCGGCCAAGTGCTTGAAGGGGACCGTCGGATTCTTGCCACCTGTCCTACTCGATGTACACAACATTTTACACATGTTTATTTTTCCTGACTGTTCATTTTTACGTGTAGTGCACGTGTAAACTTTTGGGCTTCCAAAAATTTAAAAGAAAAAATCAGTAAAAATAATATGTGGCTGATGGGATTCAAACACAGGGGCTACGTCACAGCAGTGCAAGTGCTTTACCAGTAAGCTACAAGCGGCTTCTTATTGTTCTTAAACAAATTTAATTTATAACTTGTACTCAGGCTAAGGAACTCCTTTCTGTACATTAACTTAAAATTTTTCATACAGTAAAATTAGAGTCGTTACATTCTATCCTCCTTATAAAAATTTCGTCCTCAAAATTTATAATTATATAAGGACTAATTTACAAATAAGTAAGGGTATCTTGCACGCATGTCATCTTCTCGCTCCCAAGTTGATTCTCCTAGCGAATCTTTTCTTCACATCACTCGGACCAAATTTACTTCCTTGTTCCTCAGTGACTTTATCTTTCGGTCCAGGATTTTAATGGGTTGTTGCTCACAAGTTAAGTCTGTCTGTACAGTGAGCTCAGAGTGATCAAGGATGTGGCTGGGGTCGCTCACATATTTTCGAAAATGGGATCTGTGGAACACGTTGTGCACTCTTTCCAATGAGGGTGGTAGTGCCAAATGATATGCCACTTCTTCGACTCGTTCGAGAATGTCAAACGGTCCTATATATCTCGGAATGAGCTTATCCCTCTTGCCAAAGCGAATTACTCCACGGTTTGGAGAGATCTTCAAGAACATATGATCTCCCGGTTGGAACTTCAGGTGTCGACGCTTTACAGCAGCCCAGTGCTTCTATCTGTGTTGGGCTATGCGCATTCTTTCCCTGATCGTGCGAACTACGTCCACAGTTACCACGATCATCTCTGGTCTAAGGAGTTCACGATCTCCAATGTTGTCCCAACTTAGTGGTGAACGACACTTCCTTCCATAGAGCGCTGTAAATGGTGTTATTCCAATACTCGCCTGGTAGCTGTTGTTGTAAGAAAACTCCACAAGATGTAGGTGATCTTCCCACGATCCTCCAAAGTCTAACATACAAGCTCTTAGCATGTCTTCTAGAATCTGAATTGTCCGCTCAGACTGTCCATCTGTTTATGTATAGTAAGCTGTGCTGAAGTTCAGACTCGTTCCCAGGCCAGCTTGCAGACTCTGCCAAAACTGCGATCGGAATCTGGTGTCACGATCGGAGACGATGCAAACCGGTACTCCATGTAATCTCACGATCTCCTGCATGAGTTCATGGGTATCAGAAATAGTACATCTTGAGGTTAAATCTTACATTAGATTCATGCTTACCTCCATGTACTTCTTTACTAGTGTCTCGGTAGATTGGCCAACTCGAAATGGGATGAGTGAGCCGACTTGGTGAGTGGATCCATAACAACCCATACTGCATCGTTACCTTTCATGTTGTGAGAAAGTGTAGTCACGAAATCAATGGTGATGTGTTGCCATTTCCACTCTGGGATAGGTAACGGTTGAAGTAAACCAGCAGTTCTGTGATGTTCAGCCTTTACTTGCTGACAAACCAAGCATTTGGCTACGCTTCTGGCCACTTCACGCTTCATTCCATGTCACCAGTAATGTTGTCGTAGATCTTTGTACATCTTTATACCACCAGGGTATACTGAGTAAGGAGAGCTGTGAGCTTCTTTCATCAACTCTTTCCGAACAGAACCTTGTGGTCCACACAACCTACTTCCATATCTCAAACATCCATCTTCGTGGATGATGAAGTCTGTTCGCAGTCCACTTTCTACTTGCTCTAGAATTTTTTGCAGCTTGGCATTACTTGCTTAAGATACCTTGATCTAATTGACAATAGTAGACAGAACTTGTAAGTTCATCAAATACGAAGCGTTACCTGGCATAACCACTTCTATATCCATCCCGTGCAATTCCTGCTGTAGCTTCTACTGTGCGGTGAGATTCATTGATAGTAGCTGGCAACTAAGTGCATCAGGAACTACATTCACCTTCCTTGGATGATACTGTAGGTTGATGTCGAAGTCCGCCATAAGTTCTAGCCATCTTCTCTGTCGCATATTCAATTCCTTCTGAGTAAATACATACATCAGACTCTTGTGGTCCGTGTATATATCCACTTGTTCTCCAAGAAGATAGTGGCGCCAAATCTTAAGTGCAAAGATAACGGCCGCCAACTCCAAGTCATGTGTTGGATAGTTGCGCTTATGAACTTTCAGCTGTCTTGATGTAAAGGCTACAACTTTTCCATGCTGGTATAGAACACATCCTGATCTTTTACCGGATGCATCGCAATGCACAACAAATCCTCCAGATTGGTCCGGTATTACGAGAATAGGAGCTGATGTCAATTTTGACTTGAGTTCTACAAAAGCTTGTTCATATGCTTCTGACCACACGAATGCTTCATCTTTACGTGTGAGCTTGGTCAGGGATGCTACAATCTTCGAAAAACCTTCAATGAATCTTCGATGGTATCCTGCTAAACCCAAGAAACTTCGAATATCCTTCACCGTCTTTGGTGTCGGCCATTCTCTGACAGCTGACACCTTAGCTGGATCTACTGAGATTCCTTCGCCCGAAACAATGTGCCCGAGAAATCCGACTTGATTTAGCTAAAATTCTCCATATCAGCCCTGGCCAGGAAAATTACTGATAACACTTATCAGTAGATCTCCATATCAGCCCTGGCCAGGGACTTCCAGTTATGGCCAATCGAACATAGCGCAACATCAACCCTCAATACCGGGAGAGATGAAACCCCTCCTATCGCTCATTGCCTCCATACGACTCAGGACTGTACCCAAAATCCACCTGTTTGCACGTCTCCTTTGAGCGTGGTAGGGAGGAAATCAAAGCATAGTGGGAGCCGCACAAGACTCTATGACGATCTCGGGTCTACAGACTAACCTGTACCAGTGTCACCAGAGGACTGCTATCTGACGATAGGTATACTACCACATAGGAGTCCTCGGCGAGTCCTGTTCAGTGTACCCAGTCTCTACTGAGCACCCGTATACCATCTTTGATGTCAAACACCAATGGATGTGGGATCATCCATCGCCCATCATATGGGTCAAGAAGCGTATACGCTAGTCTACTCTGGAATATCGATGCTCTGTCTCGATATTCCCTCGACTGGGAACAATTAAAGGATGTACTTGTGAACTGACTTGGCCCCACTAGTATGATCTCCATTATAGTCCTGGTAGTCAAGTACATATCCTAAGGGCTTTTTATTTATAATACCAAGAAATCACATAACATAATATCAATATCCCCTTTTATCTCTTTTTAAAAATTCAAGACAAGAATAGTAATCGATACAATAAATCAAAATAATTAACTATCAACATGTGAGAGCAAGACAGTATCACAATACAAGTCTACATGTTAAGACAAAGATAACCAGATAGCATACTATCATGTCAAGCAAGAATGTCCTCTCTATATATGTCCAAGCATCCACTATAATATACATCATATGTACAATAATGGCCTCTAGGGCATACATATAACTAACAATCTCCCACTTGCACTAAGGCCATGTGTTGTAATATCTCATACCCAACATCCCAAAAAGTCTCTCAAATTGTGTCTGGGGGAAGGCCTTTATGAGTGGATCCACTACGTTGTCCTTTGTGTCAACTCTCCTAAGCTCGATCTTCCAGCGATCAACTATCTTCCGGATCAGATGATACCGCCTCAAAATATTACTGGATCTCTGATGGGACCTGGGTTCCATGGCCAAAGTCACCGCTCCATTGTTATCACAATACACAGGTATTGGATGCTCAATTGATGGAACCACTCCAAGCTCAGCAATGAACTTCTTCATCCAGACAGCTTCTTTGGCAGCATCGTTGGCAGCGATGTATTCAGCCTCCATCGTCGAGTCTGCAATGGTGTCTTGCTTGGAACTCTTCCAACACACCGTCCTTCCGTTGAGGGTAAAGACAAAACCCGAGACCGACTTACTGTCGTCCTTATCACTTTGGAAGCTGGAGTCGGTAAAGGACTCAACTTGGAGCTCACCGTTACCATACACCAAGAACATCTCTTTAGTCCTTCTCAAATACTTGAGAATGTTCTTCACAGTTGTCCAGTGATTCTCTCCTGGATCTACTTGATATCTACTCACTACACTTAGTACGCTACATCGGGTCTGGTACATAATATCGCGTACATGATAGAGCCTACTGCCGAAGCATAAGGTATCCCTTGCATGCAAGCTCTCTCCAAATCAGTCTTGGGAGACATCTCTTTGGAGAGAGTGAGTTCTGAGATCATGGGTATATTCCCACGCTTGGAATCTTCCATACTAAACATCTTTAGTACTGTTAGTTATGTATATGCCCTAGAGGCCATTGTTGTACATGTGATGTATATTATAATGGATGCTTGGATATATATAGAGAGGACTTTCTTGCTCGATATGATAGTATGCTATCTGGTTTCGTTTTATCTTAACGTGTTAACAAATACTGTTTTGTGATCACATGTTGATGAAGCCCTTGGGATATGTACTTGACTATTAGGACTATGATGAGATCATACTAGTGGGGCCAGGGTAGTCAACGAGTACATCCTATAACTGTTCCTAGTCGAGGGTGTATCGAGACAGGTCATCGATACTCCAGAGTAGACTAGCGTACACGCATCTTGACCCATATGATGGGCGATGGATGATCCCATATCCATTGGTGTTGGACATCAAAGATGGTGTACGGGTGCTCAGTGGAGACTGGGTACACTGAACGGACTCGCCGAGAACTCCTGGATGGTATTATAGCTATCGTCAGATAGCAGTTCTCCGGTGACACTGGTACAGGTTAGTCTGTAGACCCGAGATCGTCATAGAGTCTTGTGTGATTCCCACTGTGCTTTGATTTCCACCTTAACACGTCCAAGAGGGCGTGCAAAACGGTGGCTTTTGGGTACAGTCCCGAATCACATGGAGGCAATAAGCGATAGGAGGGGTTTCGTCTCTCCCGGTATAGGGAGTTGATGTTGTGCTGTGTTCGATTGGCAATAACTGGAAGTCCCTGGCCAGGGCTGATATGGAGATTTCCTGGTAAGAGTTATCAGTAGTTTCTCGACCCATTATGAGCTTTACATTGACACGACTTATCGGTTACTGGGGTCTGACGTTTACTACCCCTAGACTAGATATGCAACATATCAGACGAAGAGATCGGACTGTACGGGAGTGTTACTGATTGAATTTGCAGGAGAATGTACAGGCTTGCTTGTTGATCTTCTGATTGCTCAATACACGGGTGGCTGTTACGTTTAGCTAACCGCTTGCAGCTTGTGGGTGTTTGATATGATCATCACCTGCTGCCGGCGTATTGACGATTCTTTAGAGTCCTACACAGAGGTTTCCTGGCTCAGGCAAAACGGAGTACAAGCACATATGTGATATGTGCGGGACCGAGAATAATACGATATGAGATACCATATTCTATTCTCTCGATATGAGATATCTTCCGGGTATATTTGATATGGCCGGATCATCGGATCAAGTGTTGATTCGATGAATTGGTACATGTTATATTAGTCGGTTATATGCAATATAGCCGTATTGTTGAATCAAGAGTTGATTCGATAATTTAATGTATAATTATATATGTGATATATTACATTACGTTAACTAATATAAGCTCGCTTTATTGATTCATTTTCTCACTGGATAATACATTGATGTATATGCGATATATGTTAATTGTATTATTTTCTTTTGTTACAAAATATATTGTATATGTGATATATAATATTGTAACAAGTTAGCGTTACAAATGCAACATGGTTGTTAAGTTTAAATAAAGTTAGATTTTGGATTTGGGTTAGCTTTTAGGTTAGCTTTTTCATGAAGCTTCTTGAAGCTTTCCTTTTTGTTTTCTAGCTTGATATTTTGTGAAGATATTTTGTTAACCCAACCCAAACCCTTAACTCTAGTTTATTCTCTACATGAGTTAAGGCCTTCATTTATTAACTCATGGTTGATTTGTAACCATAACAATAATTCATTATTCATCACAAAAGCTTTCTTCTTCTTCTTCCTCCTTGAAAAAGCTTTCTAGCTTTTTGTGAAGTAATGATTTAAAGTGAGAAATTGAAAACAAAAGAATGCAAAATTTCTACTTCATCATTCTCATCTATTCTAACCACTTAGATTAGGGTGTTCACTTCACTAATACTTGATTAGAGAAGTGAGAGCTTGAGTTTGAGATTTTTCAAGGTAGATCATCTTCGAAAAGGAGGACTTTAAGCAAGCATGGATCATTCGACTTATGGAGCCTCTCTTGAGTCCGGGAGTTCATGGATCGCGGCGAAGGGACTACTGCTCGGAGCTTATGAAGTGAAGGAACGGACTACAAAGGTTGTAATCGCTCTCTCTTAGATGTAAAGTTGTTTACATGCAAGTTAACCCTAATTCTCTAGTTAAGATCTTGGTTAGGGTTTGTTTAGCACCCCAAAAATTTCAATATGGCATGTGTGATGCCTTCCTAAACCTTGCTAAGGTGCTATGCTAACCCTTCACTGGTATCAGAGCCAAGCTAGAGCATTAGGCGTTGTCTAGACGAAGTTAGAAGTCCGACCGAACCCGAAACATCGAGAATTGACCCCTTGCTGGAAATTTTTTCAAAAGTTAAAATTTTTCATATTAAAAATACTCAGAAAATCATGCAGGGAATTTTATGGACCCACCTGAAGAAAGAGTCCCTAACTCTCTACAGTGACCGCGTAACCGCGACCAAAACCTGGTTTTGGCGGCGGTTCCGCGGCGCCACTGTGGAGGCTTGGGACGGGCACTTCAGCGACGGTCCATAGGTGCTGGGGCATGCTACTGGGAATTTTTATTTATGCTTAAGTGTTGAGCTCACTGGGGTATTTTGGGAATTCGTTGTGTCTGTCGAATTATCTAACTTCGCCTAGTTATCTGTGATGTTTATGTGTTGCTGTGATATGTTATATTGGATTGTTGTGTATTGAATAGCCGGGGATTTTATGTGAGATGAGAGTTTTCTTTTTCATTCATGTAAAATTCATTTGTATGTAATATTCTTTTATTGGGACACTTCCGGGTTAGGGATGATGTCACCGTTGTATGTTGTTTACTTTTCCGCATTAGGGTAAACCCAAGTCGGAGAGCACAAGTAGCCGGGTTCTAGGGTCCAGGGGGAGGCCATCTCGAGGAGTCGAGATCGGGTCTCCTAACCCTAGAATTGGCAGGGTTAGTTGCCGCTCTCGTAGGGGTCTAAGGATGTGGGTTTGGCTATTCATCGCGACTGTGGAATCCGTGTTTTATAAAGGCTCAAAATAAAACACGGATGTCCTAGTATATCCAATATTTCATATGTTGACTTCTGCTGCAATGTTCTGTGATGTGATCATATTACTGCCTGAGACGAATGCTTATACTATATGTTGATATATAAATATTGCTGCTTTCGTTTCTTCTGTGATGCTTAGGAAGCTTAAATGATGGGTTTTATTAATGAGATTAATAAAATAAAAGAAACCTAAAAGATGTTGTAGAATCAAATTTTTCAAAAAGGGTAGCTACAGTTATTGCTTTACATAGCTGTATTCCATGTAGAATATCCAGCACCTTATTCGATAAGGAAAGAGCCGAGATCCTTTCACCGGGAGTGACCTCTTTAGCAAAACTGGCAGATGCTACAAACTCACGGTTTAGTTTTTGATTGCTTCTATAGTTCTTACTTTGCACAGCGGTATTTATGAAATATCATGTACCTTATTCGATGGGGAAAGAGCCGAGATCCCTTCACCGGAAATGACCTCTTTAGCGAAACTAGAAAAGCCTCAAAAACATTCCTTTTTCAAAATCACTTGTTTCTACAACGATATCAAGTTCATTATGCTCATGGTTTTCAGAAAAACCTGCATAGCCCTTCGTCATTTCAGATAAGTCCTACTTAGTATTCGTGCTACGTTTGTTGACTTAGTCAAGGCATAGTGTACGGTAGCTAAATAGTGTTTATTTGCTAAAGCATGAGATGCGATTGGATTAGGGTAGTCGTACGGCCTTGTTGACTTAGTCAAGGGTCGTACGGGTGGGTTTAATTCAATCGGGAAATGTACGGGTTGAACTTGACTTGCGATTTATGGTTTGTTGACTTAGTCAAGGTCATAGATCGCTAGGGGTAAAAATAATTATCGGGAATTTCAAGTGTTGAAATTTGCAATGAGATTGCATACCTTCTATGAGATAGATGGATCTTGATACCCACTATGAGTAAGAGTTACTCCTGGGAGAATTTTACACAGGACAATTAACCGATCAAGTAGGTGTCTAGAAAGGTGTTAACGGGGTTATGCCTCAGGGAAAAACGAGGTTTATTTTAATTAGGTCCGTGCGAAAGCACGGGGAACCTCCCTCAAAGTACCAACATTGATCTGGCTGAAAGATTGGCGAACTTGTAAGGTGTAATTAATCCCGGCTAATCTCACCTTTTAGGGTTTGAAGGAAGATTTGATTAAAACGGTGGGAGCCATCCTGATTAGATAAGATAATAACCAATCTAATCTTGCAAGAGCGTACGCTAAAGTGTTTTTCTTCTCTCTCTCTCCAGGTAGCGACCATGTCAGGCCTTAATCAAGATAATAATATAGATGTATTAACCGAACCCGCTTATTATACTGAGCAGGGAAACGTTGGTTCCGTTCTTTCTTATAATTGTTATAAGACTGAACAGGAAATAGGGGAATACCAGAATTCACACGCCGCCCAAACGAAGAATAAACATGTTGATGTATCTTCTTCGGATGTGTTAGTTACCGAGAACTATTTCTCAGTTCACTCTACGTCCTGGGCATTAGATACCGGATCAGGATTCCACATATGCAATATATTGCACGGGCTAAAGAAAGGTAGAGAACTGGGAATGGGTGATCATTCTGTAAGAGTAAGGAATGGTGCAAATGTTGCAGCCAAAGCAGTTGGCGAATATCACCTTTTATTACCAAGTGGTAATACATTGATTCTAAACGAATGCTATTATATACCGAATATGATATGCAACATTATATCAGTTTCATTATTAAGTAAAAAAGGATATAATTTTTTAATACATGATAATTTTATGAACATCTTCCTAAATCAAAAGTTGATTGGATCAGGCTCGTTAAATAATGGTATATACATTCTAAATCAAAACACGGTTCTTAATATACAGAACACACACAAGAGGAAAAGTTCAGAAATGAACGAATCCTTCTTATGGCATTATAGACTTGGTCATATCAATGCGACACGACTTGCTAAGTTGCATAAAGATGGTTATTTAAATACGTTTGAATTATCATCTTATGAAACTTGCCATTCATGTCTCAAAGGCAAAATGACCAAAACTCCGTTTAGTGGACACGGAGAAAGAGTTACGAAACTCTTGGGACTAATACATAGTAATGTATGCGGTCCCATGTCTACACATGCCAGGAATGGTTCTTCGTACTTCATTACATTCACTGACGATCTCTCAAGATACGGACATGTGTTCCTGTTGAAACACAAGTCTGAAGCTTTTGAGAAATTCAGAGAATATAAACACGAAGTCGAGAACCAAATGGGTAAAAGTATTAAAATCCTTCGATCTGATTGAGGAGGAGAATACTTGAGTAATGAGTTCCTGGACTATCTAAAAGAGAATGGGATTCTCTCTCAGCTTACTCCTCCTTATACACCACTGCACAACGGTGTATCGGAGCGGAGGAATCGCACCCTATTAGATATGGTGCGCTCTATGATGAGCACTGCTGAGTTGCCTATTTCCTTTTGGGGGTATGTGCTTGAGACAGCCATATACCTATTGAATCTAGTTCCATCTAAATCTGTACCCACCACACTATATGAGATATGGAGTGGGAAGAGACCATATTTTAAACGAGTTAATATATGGGGTTGTCCAGTCTATGTCAAAAGGCAAAATCCGGACAAGCTCGAGGCACGATCAGTTCTTTGCAAGTTTGTGGGATATCCAAAGAATTCTCAAGGATATTTTTTCTACCACGCTAAGGAACAAAGGTCTTTGTTGCTCAACATGCCACCTTTTTAGAAAAGGAATTTCTTGTAAAAGAAATTAGTGGCAAAGAGGTAGAGCTAGAAGAAGTTCCAATAATACAAACTGCAACTGAAGATTTAGTAGAACCAGAAGATTCAGTAGTTCCCGACGAACATTAGCCGCTCCACCGATCTAGTAGGGTTCCTCATCCACCTGAGAGATACTACGGTTTTCTCATCGATGGTGGGAGCGAGGATTGCATCATGGAAGATGATGACCCGACTAGTTTCGAGCAGGCCATCATAAGTAGTGACTCTGTGAAATGGCTGGATGCAATGCGATCTGAGATGGATCCATGTACACCAACAAAGTATGGACTTTGGAAGTTGCTCCTGAAGGGGTAAAACCCATTGGGAGTAAATGGATCTTTAAGAAGAAACTTGGTGTAGATGGAAAAGTTGAGACTTACAAAGCTAGACTTGTTGCAAAAGTTTTTCGTCAACGACCAGGTGTGGATTATGACGAAACCTTTTCTTCAGTGGCTATGCTTAAGTCCATCCGGATCTTACTTGCCATTGCTGCATACCATGACTACGAAATCTGGCAAATGGATGTTAAGACCGTCTTTCTAAATGGTGATTTGGAAGAGTGCGTGTACATGACTCAGCCAGAGGGCTTCGTAGACAGTGGAAGCAACAGAAAGGTGTGCAAGCTGCTTAAATCCATCTATGGGTTGAAGCAGGCATCGCGGAGTTGGAACATCTGTTTTGATGTTGTAGTCAAAGAGTTTAACTTCATCAAAAACATAGATGAACCTTGTATATACAAGGAGGTGGCAGAAAGTAAAGTTGTCTTCCTCGTATTGTACGTAGATGACATACTCTTGATAGGAAATGATATTCCTATGCTGCACTCGGTGAAGCTCTTCTTATCACATAGATTCTCAATAAAAGATCTAGGTGATGCCTCCTGCATTTTGGGGATTAAGATCTATAGAGATAGATCTAGACGGATACTGGGATTGTCCCAATCCAGGTACATTGACACCATACTAAAGAGGTTTAGTATGGAAGAATCCAAGCGTGGGAATTTACCCATGATCTCTGGACTCACTCTCTCCAAAGAGATGTCTCCCAAGACTGATTTGGAAAGAGCTCGCATGCAAGGGATACCCTATGCTTCGGCAGTAGGCTCTATCATGTACGCGATGCTATGTACCAGACCCGATATAGCATACTCACTAAGTGTAGTGAGTAGGTATCAAGCAGATCCTGGAGAGAATCACTTGACAGCTGTAAAGAACATTCTCAAGTACTTGAGAAGGACTAAAGAGATGTTCTTGGTGTATGGTAACGGAGAACTCCAGGTGGAGTCCTTTACCGATTCCAGCTTCCAAAGTGATAAGGACGACTCTAAGTCGCACTTGTATTTTGTCTTTACCCTCAATGGAGGGGCGGTGTGTTGGAAGACTTCCAAACAGGAAACCGTGGCAGACTCGACAATGGAGGCTGAATATATCGCTGCCATAGAGGCTGTCTGGATAAAGAAGTTCATCACTGAACTTGGTGCGGTTCCGTCCATTGAGTATCCAATACCTCTGTATTGTGATAACAATAGAGCTGTGGCTTTGGCCAAGGAACCCAGGTCCCATCAGAAGTCCAGACATATTCTGAGGCGGTATCACCTGATCCGGGAGATAGTTTATTGCCGGGAGATCGAGGTTAGGAGAGTTGACACGAAGGACAACACTGCGGATCCACTCACAAAGGCCATTCCTTAGATACAATTTGAGAGACTCTTCGGGATGTTGGGTATGAGATACTACAACAGCTGGCCTTAGTGCAAGTGGGAGATTGTTAGTTATGTATATGCCCTAGAGGCCATTGTTGTACATATGATGTATATTATAATGGATGCTTGGATATATATAGAGAGGACTTTCTTGCTCGATATGATAGTATGCTATCTGGTTTAGCTTTATCTTAACGTGTTAACAAATACTGTTTTGTGATCACATGTTGATGAAGCCCTTGGGATATGTACTTGACTACTAAGACTATGATGAGATCATACTAGTGGGGCCAGGATAGTCAACGAGTACATCCTATAACTGTTCCTAGTCGAGGGTGTATCGAGACAGGGCATCGATACTCCAGAGTAGACTAGTGTACACGCGTCTTGACCCATATGATGGGCGATGGATGATCCCATATCCATTGGAGTTGGACATCAAAGATGGTGTACGGGTGCTCAGTGGAGACTGGGTACACTGAACGGACCCGCCGAGAACTCCTGGATGGTATTATACCTATCGTTAGATAGCAGTTCTCCAGTGACACTGGTACAGGTTAGTCTGTAGACCCGAGATCGTCATAGAGTTTTGTGTGATTCCCACTGTGCTTTGATTTCCACCTTACCACGTCCAAGAGGGTGTGCAAAACGGTGGCTTTTGGGTACAGTCCCGAATCACATGGAGGTAATGAGCGATAGGTGGGATTTCGTCTCTCCCGGTATAGGGAGTTGATGTTGTGCTGTGTTCGATTGGCTATAACTGGAAGTCCCTGGCCAGGGTTGATATAGAGATTTCCTGGTAAGAGTTATCAGTAGTTTCTCGACCCGTTATGAGCCTTACATCGACACGACTTATCGGTTACTGGGGTCTGACGTTTACCACCCCAAGACTAGATATGCAACATATCAGACGAAGAGATCGGACTGTACGGGAGTGTTACTGATTGGATTTGCAGGACAATGTACAGGCTTGCTTGTTGATCTTCTGATTGCTCAATAAACGGGTGGATGTTACGTTTAGCTGACCGCTTGCAGCTTGTGGGTGTTTGATATGATCATCACCTGCTGCCGGCGTATTTGTAAGTCCAGGTCACGCACCCCACGAACTTGCGGGGAGGCGGAATATATGAAAAACGATTATCAAAGCTTCGTAACACGGACTTGAGCGCATGAATCGTTATCTAAACCATTGCTAACTAAAAGCTAGAGGTTTAACTACTCGGATTCGAAGTTATACCTCACGTTATATGTCCTTCGGGTCTTCATCGCTGTCCTCCACTCCTCGTAGGCTCCTTGGAATATCGGCACCTCAACGGCCTCCTCGAATCAAAGACGATCCACCCGAAAGCTCCTACGCTAAGCTTAATCTCAAACTTGAGATAACTAGGTTGCTTAAAGTGCTAATCTAAGCTACCTAGGGGATATAGAGTGAGGTTATGGATGTATTAGTCTAGCTAACCCTTGATCTCAACTCATGAGAGGTTAGGGTTAGGGTTTGAAGAGAGAGTGAGCTTGAGGAGAGAGAAGGTGAAGATGAGAATGAAATGAGATAATGATGTTATCATAATATATATGAAGCATTATTATTTATCCAAAAATCAAATAAAAGAATTATCAACCATGCTTCATAAATATCTATGACTGATTCATCTCCATGAGTCATTAAGCATTTATGATGCATTTAATGACTTGGATGAATCACACAAATGAGTCACTAATCTCATTTAATGCAATGCCACCTTAACCCCTTAGTCACCACTCTTCTAGAAGCTTCCCGACAACGAGAATGCCCCTCCAATCCATGAAAACACGGAAAAACTTTAGACTGTATAAATCCAATAACCCGATACTAGAATCTGGCTTAAACCAAAGCCGGCTAGTAAAAACTGTCCGAAAAGTCGTACGTGCGTAAACACACGTACGGGTCCGAACCCTTGTCGTAAAACCATACGGCCTCTATATCGTTTCGCCTGGAGCAGGGAAACTCTCTGTGTGGGACTCTAAAGACTCGACACTACACTGGCAGTGGGTTTAACCACAGACCGCAAGCGGCACTAGCTGTACGTAACGGTCCCCAGGTAGATGTCAATAAGAAGACCGATGAGGAAAATCATCTGAACTCCCACTGAGCCTGATGTGACAATCTCCGTACAGTCCGGTCTGTTCGTCTAAGACTATCGCATATCAAGCCTAGGGGACGGCAAGCGTCAGTCCTCTAATAGCTGTATAAGTCGTGTCGGAGCGAAGCCCATTACATCCTGAGAAGCTACTGGAACCTACCAGTATATCTCGCTTGCCCTGGCCAGGGACTTTGCGTAATGGTTCTCTGACACAGCGCGATATCATCTCCCAATACCGGGAGAGACGAATCCTGTCTAACCACTACTGCCTCCAAGTGCTCGGGACTGCACCCAACTGCTACCTGTTTGCATGACTCCTTTGAGCCGTGGTAGGGTAGCAATCTAAGAACAGTGGGACACACTCGAGGCGAAGTAGCAGTGTCAAGTCTGCGGACTATGCTGTACTCATGTCACCTGGGAACTGTTAACTGATGACGGGTATAATACCAACCAATCAGTTCCCCTGCAAGTCATGTCCGGTGTACCCGTAACCTAATGAGCACCTGTATACTATCTCCAGTACGACGTACTGATGGCTGTGGGACAGACCATCTCCCCAACTGGGATGAGAAGCGTACACACTTAGTCTACTCCGGAATATCGATGCCCTATCTCGATAATCCAACGACTAGGGACCTGTATAGGATGTTGCTTACAGACTACCCAACCCCCACTAGTGTGACTGCCATCACAACGCTGGTAATCAAGCAAAGATCCTATGGGCTCTACTAATATGTATAAGTGATACGTTACAAGAAACATATGCACATATTAAAGTAGACACAAACCAAGTAGCATACTACCATTTTTAGCAAGACTGTATATACAACTGTGAATATCCCAAGCTTCCATTAAGTAATATACAATCTAGTATGATACAATAATGGCCCCTAGGGCATATATACTAACAATCTCCCACTTGCACTAGGGCCATGAGCTGGCATATCGTAGACCTATCATCTCGAATAGCCTCTCGAACTGCGTTTGAGGAAGGGCCTTTGTGAATGGATCAGCAATGTTATTCTCTGTCTCTACTCTTTTCACCTCGATCTCCCGGCGATCTACTATCTCCCTGATCAGGTGATACCGCCTTAAGATGTGTCTGGACTTCTGATGGGACCTGGGTTCCTTCGCTAAAGCTATAGCGCCGTTGTTGTCACAATACAGAGGTATTGGACCAACACTGGAAGGAACCACCTGAAGTTCTGTAAGGAACTTCTTCATCCAGACAGCTTCTTTTGCGGCATCGCAAGCAGCTATGTACTCTGCTTCCATTGTTGAGTCAGCAACGGTCTCCTGTTTGGAACTCTTCCAACAGACCGCCCCTCCATTGAGGGTAAAGACATAACCCGACATGGACTTGGAGTCATCTTTGTCACTCTGGAAGCCGGAGTCGGCAAAGGCCTCCATCTGGAGGTCTTTTCCGCCATATACCAAGAACATCTCCTTAGTCCTCCTCAGGTACTTGAGAATGTTCTTTACTGCTATCCAGTGCTTCTCTCCTGGGTTTGCCTGATACCGGCTTACAACGCTCAATGCGTATGCTACATCTGGTCTGGTACATAACATCGTATACATTATAAGCCTACCGCAGAAGCGTAGGGTATAATCGACATGCGATCCCTTTCCAAATCAGTCTTGGGAGACATCTCTTTGGAGAGGGTGATTCCGTGACAGGTCGGTAGGTTACCGCGCTTAGAATCATCCATACTGAATCTCTTCACTATGGTGTCTATGTACCTGGACTGCGAAAGTCCTAACATCCTCTTTGATCTATCACGATAGATCCGGATCCCCAGAATGTAGGTGGCATCACCCAGGTCTTTCATGGAGAATTTATGTGACAAGAATCTTTTGACTGACTGTAACATAGGAATATCATTTCCTATTAGGAGAATGTCATCCACGTACAAGACGAGGAATACTACAGCTCTCCCTACAATCTTACTGTATATGCATGGTTCATCTGGATTTTTGATAAAGTCGAATTCTTTGACAGCATCATCAAAACAGATGTTCCAACTCCGCGATACTTGCTTTAGTCCATAAATGGACTTAAGCAACTTGCATACTTTACCGCTGCTCCCACTCTGAATGAATCCCTCTGGCTGATCCATATAGACGCTTTCTTCCAAATTACCATTTAGAAATGCCGTCTTTACGTCCATCTGCCAGATCTCATAATCGTGGAAGGCAGCAATAGCAAGAAGGACCCGAATAGATTTAAGCATAGCCACTGGAGAAAAGGTTTCGTCATAGTCCAAACCAGGTCTTTGACGGAAACCCTTTGCAACAAGTCTAGCCTTATAGGTTTCAACCTGTCTATCTACACCAATCTTCTTTTTGAAGATCCATTTGCATCCTACGGGTTTTACCCCATCTGGAGCAACGTCCAAAGTCCATACTTTGTTAGTGTACATGGACTCCATTTCGGTCCGCATTGCATCCAGCCATTTTACCGAGTCACCGCTCTGAATGGCTTGCTGGAAGCTAGTAGGCTCATCATAATCAATAGTGCAATCTTCTCTATCCCCGTCTATGAGAAAACCGTAGTATCTCTCGGGCGGATGAGACTGCCTACTACTCCTGCGGAGTGGCGTCGGGATGTCCCTTTCTTCTGAAACCTCTGGTTCTACCATACTTTCAGTAACAGTTTGTGGTTCTGGAATTTCTTCCAATTCTATTTCGCTCCCATTTATTTCCTTTTCTAAAAACTGATGTTCTAGAAAATGGGCATTACGAGAAACAAAAACCTTTTGTTCCTCTGCGTAATAGAATAGATACCCCCTGGAGTTCTTTGGATATCCCATAAACTTACACTGTATTGATCGTGCCTCGAGCTTATCCGCATGCTGCTTTTTAACAAAAGCTGGACATCCCCAAATCTTCAAATACTGAAGATAGGGTTTCTTCCCACTCCACATCTGATATGGTGTGGTAGGCACAGTTTTGGTAGGAACTATGTTCAAAAGATATGCAGCTGATTCTAGTGCATATCCCCAGAATGATCGCGGTAACTCAACCTTACTCATCATGGAACAAACCATATCCAATAGGGTTCGATTCCTCCTTTCTGATACACCGTTGTGTTGTGGTGTGTATGGAGAAGTAAGCTGAGAGAGAATTCCATTCTCTTTTAAGTAACCCAGGAACTCGGCGCTTAAGTATTCACCACCTCGATCAGATCTCAGTGTTTTGATACTTTTGCCGGTTTGTTTTTCCACTTCATTCTTGTATTCTTGGAATTTCTCAAAGGCCTCGGATTTATGCTTCATTAAGAAGATATATCCATACCTAGAGAAATCATCTGTAAAAGTAATGAAGTAGGAATAACCACCTCGCGCATGTGTAGACATTGGACCGCACACGTCACTGTGTACGAGTCCTAAGAGCTCGCTTGCTCTTACTCCGTGTCCAGTAAACGGAGTCTTTGTCATCTTTCCCATGAGACAAGATTCACAAGTAGCATAAGATTGATATTCGAACGGATTCAAATATCCTTCTCCATGTAACTTAGTCAACCTTCTCTCATTGATGTGACCTAGTCTACAATACCATAAGAAAGCCTGATTTATTTCCGGAGACTTTCTTTTAAGTGTATTCTGGACATTGAAAATCTGAGCTTAACTTAATACGTATATTCCGTTATCTAATGTACCTGACCCAATCAGAACTTGATTTAGGTGGATGTTAACTACATCGCTTACGAATGTAAAATCATATCCCTCTCTTGAAAGTGAGGACACTGATATGATATTACAAGTCATACTAGGTATATATAAACAGTTACGTAAAATCAATATATGCCCACTTGTCAAACCTAGGCGATATTCTCCCACGGATTCAGCGTTCACTGTCATTCCGTTTGCAACTTTGAGAGACCAATCACCTACCTTTATAACTTTACGGTTTCTCAAAGTATGTAATGAATTACAGATATGAGATCCTGCTCCGGTATCTAATACCCAGGAAGTAGAGTTTATTGACAAACAGTTCTTAATAACAAATACACTTGAGGCTGAACCCACAACATGCTTCGTATCCTGGTTACTGGCTTCTAAAGCCCTGCAATTTTTCTGCCAATGTCCAATCCCATAATAATAGGAACTACCCTCTTTTACTACATTAAGTCCCGAAACTTTTGCCCTCCTCTTTCCTTCTGCTTCCCTGGTTTCTTTCAGGGTAGAAGGTAGAGACTGTAGAATCAAGTCAGTATCTGACCTGTTTCCCAACGTGCTCTTCAGGTCCTGGAGCTTATCAATATGGCTAGTCATTGTAAGGACGTTGTCCCCTACAGATGACCCGACAGCCAACCTCGCTTGAATTAATTCGGTCGAGGTCTCATATCTTGCGATATGAGACTGCTCTCCATATAAATCTTTGTTATGGAGAAAGATGGAAACTGAGTCCATCTTCTCGTGCTGCTTCTGGTATACACCATCAACTGAAGCTAACACGAGGCATTTGGCTTTCGCTTTATCCTTTTCCCTTGTCTGGCGGATATCTATATCCGTGACGGTGGAAACTGGACCTGGGATGGCGGGATCTTGAGTAGTAATAGGGTGGTCCAGCTTGTCATAGGCAATGGACATCTGGACAGACCTTTGCCAGTCATATAAGTCAGATTCAGTCAATTTGTTATCTAGATTTAACCTATGTGTGGTCACAAGGTCGCTGCAATTTAAGAGAGAGAGAAAAACACTATTAGCATGATGCTCTTGCAAGTTTAGAGTGGTTATTAATTTATCTAAACTGGATGGCTCCCACTGTTTCTCGAATCCTTCCTCAAACCATAAAAGAAGAATTAGCCAGGACAATTCTCACCGTACAATACTTGCTTAACCGTTCAGCCAGGCCAGTGTCGATACTTCGAGGGAGGTTTTCCAACGCTTTCACAAAGTTCCTTAATTAAATAACCTCTTTTCTCTGGGGGCGTAACCCCGCTGACATCTTTCTAGGCACCTACTTGGTTTATAGCATGATCGTTAAGTGACGAATCTCCTGATAAGTAGTATATACTCACAGTAGGATCGGGATCCAAAATATCATCGTATGATAATGTTGAAGGAATCCTACCAACATTCATCAAACTCCAAAATGGTATGCATCTCTTTGCAAATTTCAGTTTCTTTAGAAATACCCGATATGGATTTTTGCCCTATGCTCTTATGACCTTGGTGTTAGGTCAAAATGTCATAAGTCACATGTCTAGTTCTACCCATCATTATCCTTGTTAATTTGAACCCATCCGTACATATCCTTGACGTTAGGCCAAAATGATAATACGACTGTCCCAAACTAACACATCTATCTATGCAACAAATGAATACCCAGCAGCTACCAAACACTATGCCTTGGCGTTAGGTCAAAATACATAGCTTGAATACTACTGACCATCTACAAGAAATGATGGAGGGCTACGAATGGTTTTGGCAAAACCGTGAACGTAGTGAACTTGATATAATCGAAGGAACCTGATAGCTTTTTAAAAGGAGTGGTTAAAGCTCCGCAATTAAAAAATTCTGCTCTTTTAAAATAACCGAGTGGTTTATTTTAAATTTGTTCCAACGATTTAACTTTGGTTTATTTTCTTTGCATTATAATAATGCGTCCCATCATTTATCCTATCATTGCAGAAAACAACGAAAATACTACGTCCTCTTATGCCATCCGCATTCGCCACTGGGTCCCATCATCACCCGTTAGGTTACTTAACTAACGACAGAGCGGGGGCTGGGCTAGCGCGGGTGTAAAACATAAGTGACGTCTAATAGCTATCATATATAGATATTGTACATTCGTCAGACGCGATAATAAGCATTCCAGATCACAGTGGAACTTTATTGGATTTACTAGCAATCCGCATTTGCTTTGAGCCTGCAATAAAAGACGGATTACACAGTTGTGATGAATAGCCATTACCCCACCCTAGACCCCTACGGGTACGGCAAACTACCCGCCAAGTAGCCGAAGTGAAGCGGTCTCCCTCAACAACGTGAGTAGGCCACTAAACACTTCAACGTACCCGGTAGTTTGTGTACCCCATCTTGGGTCTATCCTAGGAGCAAAAACAGTAAAAAGAAATAATAATACAACGGTGGCTACAACCGCAACCTGGATGTGCCCCGCAAAAGAATATTACATCAAATTACATTTACATTGAATGAATGAATCTTAAACACATCTCAAACCCCGGCTAATCATCATAACAGTCCAACACAGTTCATATACACAAACAGTAAACATTACAGAAATGTGCAACCCCCTGCCAACCGACATACTAGCAGTTAGGGGAGGTTTACGAACACATTAAACAATACAGATAAAAACCCAATTAGCAAATATCTTAGAATATCGATCGAAAACCATATTCCATGTTTACCCCAAAAGCAAACCTGCACTGAAGCAACCTGGGTAGAAACAGAGCATACAGGAAACCAAAACACCAATAAATATGAATAACAGAGCAAATCCGAGTCAACTCGGCGTTGACTCGGCGGCGGATCCGCGGCCAAAAGCACCTTCTTGCCGCGGATCCGCGGCCGTCTTGCCGAGTTAGGGGCTCGTATTTTCCCAGTATTCTTATAATTCCCTGCTGTGAATTTTAAGGCATATCAAATAATTTTTCAGACATGTTTAAAATTAACAGAAACTAAGGGATCTCGGGGTTTCGTTTTCGTGTTTTCCGTCGATCGAACTTCTAATTAGTTGCTAACAAGCTAGTAATGGTTTAGTTGGCTCTGATACCACTTTAAGTCCATGTCACGCACCCCACGAACTTGCGGGGAGGCGGAATATATGAAAAACGATTATCAAAGCTTCGTAACACGGACTTGAGCGCATGAATCGTTATCTAAACCATTGCTAACTAAAAGCTAGAGGTTTAACTACTCGGATTCGAAGTTATACCTCACGTTACATGTCCTTCGGGTCTTCATCGCTGTCCTCCACTCCTCGTAGGCTCCTTGGAATATCGGCACCTCAACGGCCTCCTCGAATCAAAGACGATCCACCCGAAAGCTCCTACGCCAAGCTTAATCTCAAACTTGAGATAACTAGGTTGCTTAAAGTGCTAATCTAAGCTACCTAGGGGATATAGAGTGAGATTATGGATATATTAGTCTAGCTAACCCTTGATCTCAACTCATGAAAGGTTAGGGTTAGGGTTTGAAGAGAGAGTGAGCTTGAGGAGAGAGAAGGTGAAGATGAGAATGAAATGAGATAATGATATTATCATAATATATATGAAGCATTATTATTTATCCAAAAATCAAATAAAAGAATTATCAACCATGCTTCATAAATATCTATGAGTGATTCATCTCCATGAGTCATTAAGCATTTATGATGCATTTAATGACTTGGATGAATCACACAAATGAGTCACTAATCTCATTTAATGCAATGCCACCTTAACCCCTTAGTCACCACTCTTCTAGAAGCTTCCCGACAAATAACGAGAATGCCCCTCCAATCCGTGAAAACACGGAAAAACTTTAGACTGTATAAATCCAATAACCCGATACTAGAATCTGGCTTAAACCAAAGCCGGCTAGTAAAAACTGTCCGAAAAGTCGTACGTGCGTAAACACATATACGGGTCCGAACCCTTGTCGTAAAACCATACGACCTCTATATCGTTTCGCCTGGAGCAGGGAAACTCTCTATGTGGGACTCTAAAGACTCGACACTACACTGGCAGTAGGTTTAACCACAGACCGCAAGCGGCACTAGCTGTACGTAACGGTCCCCAGGTAGATGTCGATAAGAAGGCCGATGAGGAAAATCATCCGAACTCCCACTGAGCCTGATGTGACAATCTCCGTACAGTCCGGTCTGTTTGTCTAAGACTATCGCATATCAAGCCTAGGGGGCGGCAAGCGTCAGTCCCCTAATAGCTGTATAAGTCGTGTCGGAGCGAAGCCCATTACACCCTGAGAAGCTACTGGAACCTACCAGTATATCTCGCTTGCCCTGGCCAGGGACTTTGCGTAATGGCTCTCTGACACAGCGCGATATCATCTCCCAATACCGGGAGAGACGAATCCTGTCTAACCACTACTGCCTCCAAGTGCTCGGGACTGCACCCAACTGCTACCTGTTTGCACGACTCCTTTGAGCCGTGGTAGGGTAGCAATCTAAGAACAGTGGGACACACTCGAGGCGAAGTAGCAGTGTCAAGTCTGCGGACTATGCTGTACTCATGTCACCTGGGAACTGTTAACTGACGACGGGTATAATACCAACCAATCAGTTCCCCTGCGAGTCATGTTCGGTGTACCCGTAACCTAATGAGCACCTGTATACTATCTCCAGTACGACGTACTGATGGCTGTGGGACAGACCATCTCCCCAACTGGGATGAGAAGCGTACACACTTAGTCTACTCCGGAATATCGATGCCCTATCTCGATAATCCAACGACTAGGGACCTGTATAGGATGTTGCTTACAGACTACCCAGCCTCCACTAGTGTGACTGCCATCACAACGCTGGTAATCAAGCAAAGATCCTATGGGCTCTACTAATATGTATAAGTGATACGTTACAAGAAACATATGCACATAGTAAAGTAGACACAAACCAAGTAGCATACTACCATTTTTAGCAAGACTGTATATACAACTGTGAATATCCCAAGCTTCCATTAAGTAATATACAATCTAGTATGATACAATAATGGCCCCTAGGGCATATACACTAACAGTATTGACGATTCTTTAGAGTCTTACATAGAGGTTTTCTGGCTCAGGCAAAACGGAGTAGAAGCACATATGTGATATGTGCGGGACCGAGAATAATACGATATGAGATATCGTATTCTATTCTCGCGATATGAGATATCGGCCGGGTATATTTGATATGGCCGGATCATCGGATCAAGTGTTGATTCGATGAATTGGTACATGTTATATTAGTCGGTTATATGCAATATAGCCGTATTGTCGAATCAAGAGTTGATTTGATAATTTAATGTATAATTATATATTTGATATATTGCATTACATTAACTAATATAAGCTCACTTTATTGATTCATTTTCTCACTGGATAATACATTGATGTATATACGATATATGTTAATTGTATTATTTTCTTTTGTTACAAAATATATTGTATATGTGATATATAATATTGTAACAAGTTAGGGTTACAAATGCAACATGGTTGTTATGTTTAAACAAAGTTAGGTTTTGGATTTGGGTTAGCTTTTGGGTTAGCTTTTTCATGAACCTTCATGAAACTTTCCTTTTTGTTTTCTAGTTTGATATTTTGTGAAGATATTTTGTTAACCCAACCCAAACCCTTAACTCTAGTTTATTCTCTACATGAGTTAAGGCCTTCATTTATTAACTCATGGTTGATTTGTAACCATAACAATAATTCATTATTCATCACAAAAGCTTTCTTCTTCTTCTTCCTCCTTGAAAAATCTTTCTAGTTTTTTGTGAAGTAATAATTTAAAGTGAGAAATTGAAAACAAAAGAGTGCAAAATTCCTACTTCATCATCCTCATCTATTCTACCCACTTAGATTAGGGTGTTCACTTCACTAATACTTGATTAGAGAAGTGAGAGCTTGAGTTTGAGATTTTTCAAGGTAGATCATCTTCGAAAAGGAAGACTTCAAGCAAGCATGGGTCATTCGACTTGTGGAGCCTCTCTTGAGTCCGGGAGTTCATGGATCGTGGCGAAGGGACTACTACTCGGAGCTTATGAAGCGAAGGAACGGACTACAAAGGTTGTAATCCCTCTCTCTTAGATGTAAAGTTGTTTACATGCAAGTTAACCCTAATTCTCTAGTTAAGATCTTGTTTAGGGTTTGTTTAGCACCCCAAAAATTTCAATATGGCATATGTCATGCCTTCCTAACCCTTGCTAAGGTGCTATGCTAACCCTTCAAGTACGATGTCAATGTATCTGGATTGGGAAAATCCCAGTATCCGTTTATATCTATCTCTATAGATCTTAATTCCCAAGATGTAGGAGGTATCACCTAGATCTTTCAATGAGAATCTTTATGATAAGAAGAGCTTGACCGAGTGCAGCATAGGAACATCATTTCCTATTAAGAGTATGTCATCTACGTACAATACGAGGAAGACGACCTTACTCTCTGCGACCTTCTTGTATATACAAGGTTCATCTACGTTTTTGATGAAATCAAACTCTTTGACTACCTCATCAAAACAGATGTTCCAACTCCACGATACCTGCTTCAACCCGTAGATTGATTTAAGCAGTTTGCACACCTTTCCGCTGCTCCCACTGTCTACGAAGCCCTCCGGCTGAGTCATGTACACGCACTCTCGTAAATCACTATTTAGAAAGGCGGTCTTAACATCCATTTGCCAGATTTCGTAGTCATGGTATGCAGCGATGGCAAGTAGGATCCGGATGGACTTAAGCATAGCCACTGGAGAAAAGGTTTCATCATAATTCACACCTGGTCGTTGACGAAAAACTTTTGCAATAAGTCTAACTTTGAAAGTCTCAACTTTTCCATCTACACCAAGTTTCTTCTTAAAGATCCATTTGTTCCCAATGGGTTTTACCCCTTCGGGAGCAACTTCCAAAGTCCATACTTTGTTGGTGTACATGGATTCCATCTCAGACCGCATTGCATCCAGCCATTTCACAGAGTCCCCACTCGTGATGGCCTGCTCGAAGCTAGTTGGGTCATTATCTTCCATGATGCAATCCTCGCTCCCACCATCAATGAGAAAACCGTAGTATCTCTCAGATGGATGAGGAACCCTACTAGATCTGCGGAGAGACTGGAGTTCGTTAGAGACTACCGAATCCTCTGGTTCCAATAAATCATTAGTTGTAGTTTATGTAGCTGGAACTTCTTCCAGCTCTACCTCTTTGCCACTAATTTCTTTTATAAGAAATTCCTTTTCCAAAAAGATGGCGTATTAAGAAACAAACACCTTTTGTTTCTCAGCGTGGTAGAAGATATACCCTTGTGAATTCTTTGGATATCCCACAAACTTGCAAAGAACTGATCGTTCCTCGAGTTTGTCCGGATTTTGTCTTTTGACATAGACCGGACAACCCTATATCTTAACTCGTTTAAGATATGGTCTCTTTCCACTCCATATCTCATATGGTGTGGTAGGTATCGATTTAGATAGAACTTGATTCAATAGGTATGCTGCTGTCTCAAGCGCATAACCCCAAAAGGAAATAGGTAACTCAGCGGTGCTCATCATAGAGCGCACCATATCCAATAGGATGCGATTCCTCCGCTCCGATACACCGTTGTGCTGTGGTGTATACGGAGGAGTAAGCTGAGAGAGATTCCCATTCTCTTTTAGATAGTCTCGGAATTCCGTGCTCAAGTATTCTCCTCCCCGATCAGATCGAAGGATTTTAATACTTCTACTCATTTGGTTCTCAACTTCATGCTTATATTCTTTGAATTTCTCAAAAGCTTCAGACTTGTGTTTCAACAGGAACACATGACCGAATCTTGAGAGATCGTCAGTGAATATAATGAAGTACGAGGAACCATTCCTGGCATGCGTAGATATGGGACCGCCTACATCACTATGTATTAGTCCCAAGAGTTCCGTAACTCTTTCTCCGTGTCCTGTAAATATAGTTTTGGTTATCTTGCCTTTGAGACATGACTGGCAAGTTTCATAAGATGAAAATTCGAACGGATTCAAATATCCATTTTTATGTAACTTAGCCAGTCGTGTCGTATTGATATGACCTAGTCTACAATACCACAAGAAGAATTTGTTCATTTCTGAACTTTTCCTCTTGTGTGTGTTCTGTACGTTAAAAACTGTGTTTTGATTCAGAACGTATAATCCGTTACATAACGCACCAAACCCAATCAACACTTGATTTAGGTAAATGTTCATAACATTATTCTCTACTATAAAGTTATATCCTTCTTTATCTAATAAAGAAATTGATATTAAATTTCATATCATAGAGGGTACGTAGTAACAGTCGTTCAGGATCAATGTATTCCTAGTTGGCAATACAAAGTGATATTCACCAACTATTTTGGCTGCAACACTTGCACCATTCCCTACTTTTAGAGAATGATCACATTTTCCCAGTTTTTTACCTTTCTTTAGCCCATGCAACAAATTGCATATGTGGGATCCCGATCCGATATCTAATACCCAGGACATAGAGTGTACTGAGAAATAGTTCTCTGTAACTAATATGCCTGAAGAAGATACATCAACATGCTTATTCTTCGTTTGGGTGGCGTGGGAATCCGAATATGTTCCTATTTCCTGCTCGGACTTATAATACTTATAAGTCGGAGCGGAACCAACTTTTCCCTGCTCAGTATAACAAGCGGGTTCGGTCAATACATCCATATTATTATCTTGATTAAGGCATGACATTGGTTGTTGCCTGGAGAGAAAGAGAAGGAAACGCGTTAGCGTGCGCTCTTTGCAAGATTAGATTGGTTATTATCTTATCTAATCAGGACGTCTCCCGCTGTTTTTATCAAATCTTCCTTCAAACCCTAAAAGGTAAGACTAGCCGAGATTAATTACACCTTACAAGTTCGTCAATCTTTCAGCCAGGCTAGTGCCGGTACTTTAAGAGAGGTTCCCCGTGCTTTCGCACGGACCTAATTAAAATAAACCTCGTTTTCCCAAGGACGTGACCTCGTTAACACCTTTCTAGACACCTACTTGATTGGCTAATTGTGATGTGTAAAATTCTCCTAGGAGTAACTCTTACTCGCAGTGGGTATCGGGATCCAACTATCTCATAGAAGGTATGCAATCTCATTGCAAATTTCAACACTTGAAATTCCCGATAATATTTTTGCCCCTAGCAACTTATGACCTTAACATAGTCAACAAATCATAAACGCTAGCCAAGTTCAACCCGTCATTTCCTAATTGAATTAAACCCACCCGTACGACCCTTAACATAGTTAACAAAGTCGCACGACTACCCTAACTAATCACATCACATGCTTTAGTAGATAAGCACTAATTAGCTACCGCACACTACGCCTTAACATAGTCAACAAACGTAGCACGAATACTAAATAGTACTTATCTGAAATGATGGAGGGCTACGACAGATTTTTAAAAAAACCTTTTGCATAATGAACTTGATATCACTACAGAATCGAGTGATTTTGAAAAGGAGTGTTTTTTAGGTTTTTACTAGTTCCGCTAAAGAGGTCACTCCCGGTGAAGGGATCTCGACTCTTTCCTCATCGAATGAGGTGCTGGATATTCTACAAGGAATACCGCTATGCAAAGCAAGAACTAAAAAAGGCAATCAAAAACAAAACCGAGTGGGTTGTAGCATCTGCTGGTTTCGCTAAAGAGGTCACTCCCGGTGAAGAGATCTCGGCTCTTTCCTCATCGAATAAGGTACTGGATATTCTACAAGGAATACCGCTATGCAAAACAAAAACTAGAGCTACCCTTATTGAAAATTTGATTCTACAACATCATTTTGGTTTCTTTTCTTTCTTTAATCTCATTAATGAAGTCCCATCAATTATTCTTCCTAAGCATCACAGAAGAAACCAAAATACAACGTACTCTTATACCATCTGCATTCGCCACAGTGTCCCGTTAGGTTACTTAACTAACGGCATAGCGGGGCGGGACTAGCGCGGGTGCAAAGCATAAGCAACGTTTATTATATATCATATATACAATAATAAAGTATTCGTCTCACGCATATAAAATGATCACATCACAGAATATCAGCAGCAGAAGATAACATATGAAATATTGGATATACTAGGAATTCCGTGTTTTAAATTAAGCCAGTATAAAACACGGATTCCACGGTCGCGATGAATAGCCAAACCCACATCCCTAGACCCCTACGAGAGCGGTAAGTAACCCTACCAATTTTAGATTTAGGAGACCCGGACTCGACTCCTCGAGATGGTCTCCCACTGGACTCTAGAACCCGGTTACTTGTGCTTCCCATCTTGGGTCTATCCTAATGCGGAAAAGTAAATAATATACAACAATGGTGACATCATCCTCAACCCGGAAGTGCCCCAATAAAAAAATATTACATACAATGAATTTTACATGAATGAGAATAAAAAACTCTCATCTCATATAAAACCCCCGGCTATTCAAAACACGACGATCCAATATAATATAAGCAACACATAACATCACATGTCATCAAATAGCTAGACGATGTTAAACATTCCGATCGAATCAACAAACACCCAAATTTTCCCAAAAAGCTCAACACTTGAGCGCAGTTTAAAAATACTCAGAACATGCCGCAGTACCAATGGACCAACCGTAGAAGGGTCAACCCTTGCCTCACCTATGATACCGTGGAACTACTGCAAACCCGAGGGTTTGGCGGCAGTTCTTACGATCATAGAATTGAGTTAGGATTTCGTTCTTCTAGAGGGTCCATCGAATCACTTGCATGATATTTGAGTGTTCTTTAACTATGAAAAAATCCAACTCTTGGAAAATTTTCCAGCGAGGGTTAAAGTGGATATTTGATATCCGTTCGAACTTTTTAACACCGTCTAAATATCCCGAAATATAGTTAGAATTATGACTACGAAACACTCCGTATAGCTTTTGCAGAAAGTTAACATCACATGAAAATTTAGCAAAAACAAATAACACCTGAAACACCAAAACCCAGAGACCAGAACACTGAAAAAATACGAAGCCCAGAGGACACTGTAGGGCCGGCCTCCTCGGATTTTTGAGCAATGTACTCGGCCAAAACCGGCCAAAAGTGTTCGTATTTCTTCTGTGTTCATGTTACATCTCATATAACATTCTGCAGTTATTTAAAAAAAATTGACGACTTTAAAAATCAACAGAAACTGTGTTTTAGTGTTTCAAGTTTCGGAGCAGTTTCGGTTTCGTAATCTAACAAATATTGTCTAAATCTTTAGCTTGGCTCTGATACCCTGTAAGGTTCCCACGACAGCAAGGTTTCGGGAAGTATCGTCCATGCCATTTTAAAAAAATTGTCATGCTAAACAACCCTAAACTTAGAATCTTTAACTAGAGATTTAGACAATACCAAATGTAAACTACTTTACATCTAGAGAATAAGAATACAACCTTTGTACTTCGAGTCATTCTCTTCTAAAGCTCCGGGTTGAAGTCCACGCGACTCTACAAGGCTCCTCTTCGAGTTAAACGACCCTCCTTCGTGATCTTCGCGCCAAAGACAATCCACCCGAAGTTCCTCTAGATCAAGCTAACTCTATACTAAACTTCTTTAGTGTATGAAACACATAACACTAAATTGCTAGTTTGGTGCGGGATGATGAAGTAGGGGATATGATAAGCTCACTAAGTTACTCACAAGCTCAATGATTCACATCTCATGTGAGGGTTTGAGCTTGGAAGTAAGATGAAGAAATTGTAGAGATCAAGAGGAAGAAGAAACTCAAGGAAAATTGCTAAGGCATTAAGCATGAAGCAAGTGTAGAAACAATAATATGAATCATCTCACTCCTCACTCATTCAAGCATGGAATAAATTGCAATTCTAAATTGTAACCATACTTGAATAGTGAGTCAAGTCTAATAAAAAACCATATAAGCACATGCCTCATCCATACCCAAAATATCTCCACAATTTACACATCATTTTTCCATTTTCTAAAAATAGAAAAATATTCCATGCTTCATATAATATATATATATATATATTTATATATATATAATATACATTAATATATACATATATATAAATAAAGCAATTAGTGAGCTAACGATATTAGTTAAGATATAATTATATCACATATAATATATATCACATTATTAAATCAACACTTGATCTAATAATCCAGTTATATCACATATAACTGACTAATATCATTAATCTGAATATCACATTATCAAATCAACACTTGATTCGATAATCCGGTCATATCATATATAACCTAACCGATATCAGATAACTGCCAGATTACAATGCGGTATCACATATACGTATTTAATCAGGCCCACGCACATATCACACATGTGCCCTACTTCATTTCGCTCGAACCAGGAAACTTCTGTGTGGGACTCTAAAGACTCGTCAATAAGCCGGCAGTAGGTGATGATCACATCGGTCACCTACAAGCCGTCAGCGGTACTAGCTGGACGTAACGGCTACCCGGGTATTGAGCGATATGAAGATCAACAAGCAAGCTCGTCCATACTCTCCATGAAGCCTATCAGCAACACTACCGTACAGTCCGGTCTCTTCGTCTGATATGTCGCATATCATGTCTAGGAGTGGAAATCGTCAAACCCTAGTAACGTGATAAGCCATGCCGATGTGAGGCTCATAACGGGTCGAGAAACTACTGATAACACTTATCAATAGATCTCCATATCATCCCTGACCAGGGACTTCCAGTTATGGCCAATCGAGCATAGCGCAACATCAACCCCCAATACTGGGATAGACGAAACCCCTCCTATCACTCATTGCCTCCATACGACTCGAGAATGTACCCAAAATCCACCTGTTTGCACGTCTCCTTTGAGCGTGGTAGGAAGGAAATCAAAGCACAGTAGGAGCCGCACAAGACTCTATGACGATCTCGGGTCTACAGACTAACCTGTACCAGTGTCACCAGAGGACTGCTATCTGACGATAGGTATACTACTACATAGGAGTCCTCGGCGAGTCCTGTTCAGTGTACCCGGTCTCCACTGAGCACCCGTATACCATTTTTGATGTCAAACACCAATGGATGTGGGATCATCCATTGCCCATCATATGGGTCAAGAAGCGTATACGCTAGTCTACTCTGGAATATCGATGCCCTGTCTCGATATTCCCTCGACTGGGAACAATTAAAGGATGTACTTATGAACTACCCTGGCCCCACTAGTATGATCTCCATCATAGTCCCGATAGTCAAGTACATATCCTAAGGGCTTTATCAACATGTGAGAGCAAGACAGTATCACAATACAAGTCTACATGTTAAGACAAAGATAACCAGATAGCAGACTATCATGTCGAGCAAGAAAGTCCTCTCTCTATATGTCCAAGCATCCATTATAATATACATCATATGTACAATAATAGCCTCTAGGGCATACATATAACTAACATAAAATTCTCTGCTGCAGACGACCACTGGACACAGATCATATCCCAGAGTTGCCTTGTCGCGCCCCGCTTCCCGGTATACGGCGAAGGGGACGCGACGAGGCCGCTACGTATTTACTATGAAGTAAATACGCTAAGCGTATCTAAGCAATATAAAAATAAATGCACAAGAGACAAGATATAATAAAACAGCAATTTTATTTATTCACATTCTTTTTGTACAATGCATGGAAAAGTAAATACATCTGGAAGAAAGCAATACCTAAACAGTGGCATAACAGAAAAGGAAAATTAATGAAATAAAAAGTGTACAATGTAGCTAGAGCTTTGCAAGCTGGTCCAAGTCCTTGCTGGTAGGCTCGATCTCTGGAAGATCCGTATCACCTGACGGCATTCAAGAAGAAAGAAAAAGAATGTCATCAGCGAACAAATCGCTCGGTAAGTCCCAAAAATAAGGGAGAAATAGAATAGACAGAGAGTAAGAGAGAGAGAGTGTGTAGTTTTTAAAGTTGTATTATTTTGTTCTATTGTTGTATTTAATGTTAAAGCTGTTGTTATCGTAAGTTCAAAGGTGAATGTCAACCAATCTCAAGAGTGTTCTCAAACCCAACAGGCTGTAATCCAGGGGTAGGAAACCACGGGCCCGAATCAAATGTTAGTAACGAGACTTCGACCGTCGTCGAAGTATTCCAAAATCAACAGGCTGTATTGTTGGATATAGTGCCCTCAAAGTCAATTATTGGATCACGGGTATGTGATTGCAATGATTGAAGGAGGAGCTATACCGGTAGGACGGTCTTACTCGAGATGATAGTTTGCTATCTGGTTTGTCTTTATCATCATGTACATGTTGATAGAGCCCATAGGATTCTTGCATGACAGCCAGCAGTATGATGGCAATCATATACGTAGGAGCTGGGGTCTTTAAGCACATCCTTAATGTGTCCCTAGTCGTGGGAGTTTCAAGACCGGGCATCGATACTCCAGAGTAGACTAGTGCATATAGTTCGAGACCCCGATGAGGGGCGGTGGCCGGTCTCACAAGCCACTGGTGTCAGTTAGTTCACCTAAGATGTATACAGATGCTCATTCGGTTATGAGTACACCGGACAGGACTCGCCGGGAATCTGCTAGTTGGTATTATACCTATTGTCATATGGCAGTTCCCAAGTGACATGTGTACAAGTTAGTCTGTCGACCTGAGATCGTCATTTGTCTCGTGTGAGTTCCCACTGTACTTTGATTACTACCCTACCACGGCTCAAAGGAGTCGTGCAAATAGGTTTTAGTTGGGTACAGTCCCGAGCCACATGGAGGCAGTGAGTGGATCGTCGGGGATTCGTCTCTCCCGGTATTAGGGGTTGATGTCGCACAGTGCACGGGTGGCCATCACCAGAAAACCTTGGCCAAGGTAGTCGAGAATTACTGATTCGGATCAGTAGTTTCTCAAGTGGTGATGGGCTTCATACAGACACGAATTATCGCGTTAGTAGGGGTCTGACTTTATCCACCCCCTAGACTCGATATGCGATACTCATAGACGAACAGACCGGACTGTACGGATATTATCACTGTCAGGCTCAGTAGGGTTTCAGGATAAGTTCGCTCGCCAGCTTCCCTTTCGTTCAATACATAGGCAACCGTTACGTACAGCTAGTATCTCTGACGTGCTTGTGGTTATACCCAGTGCCAGTGTATTGATGAGTCATTAGAGTCCCCCACAGAAAGTTTCCCAAGTTCGGGCGAAACGTTGTAGAGGCCGTATGGTTTTATGGCAGGGTTCGAACATGCACGTGCACTTGTGCACGTGTCATGATTCGGACGGATAATACTATTGGGCTTTGGTGTAAGCCGGATTCTAGTATTATATTGTGTTGGAATACTTTTGTCTCGTTGCATTCGTATTCGGTCGGAATACAAATGCGGGTATGTATATACAGTTGTGGGGTAATCCTGTAATTCGTTACGGGATTATTTTTGAAGTTGCCTATTTTCTTCCCCTTGATTAAACATTTGGTTTAATGTTTAATTAACGGATTTTTGTGAGCTTTGTTTTTGGCAAAACTCCTTCATTCTTTCTTGTCCAAAATTCCATTAGTTGTGCAAATCATTCTTGCATAAATTATTGTTATTTTGTGATGGTCTTTTTTAATTGGGGGCTGCCAATTTCGTAATGGGGAGGGATGGGCTTTTGATGAGGTGGCTAGTGCATTTATTGGGCATGGGTTTAATTGGCTTGGGGATGGTGGCTGTTGACTTGGGAAAAAACTACTCTAGAAGGGCTTGCATGGTGCAAGCCCCTCTAGAGCCATTGGATGGGAGACCCCTACTAGTGGGGGTCCCCCATCCAATGGCTATGTAAGGGCTTGCACCATGTAAGCCCTTGCATAGTAGTTTTTTTCATTGACTTGAAGGGGGTTTTCTTTTGTTGCTTAATTTATTCACTCATATGATCACCCTTAGCTTACACTCACTTGTTTTAATTCCCTCACCAATTTTTCCTAGCACAATCCCCAGATAGCACTTGTGTATTGATAGTGGCCGGCCCCTCATTCACAGTGAGGAATTTTTCATAGTGGCCAAGCACATTTTGTGCAAGCTCAATTCTAGTTTTCATCCAAGCATATTTTCTTTGCTCACAACTTCTCTATGGCAACTTCAATTCACCTTCACCCAATTGCTTGGGTGTCTTGAGACAAAATATTCTACACTCTCTCTACTTCAATCTTGGACATGTCGGCTAGCAAACTTCATGTCCGAGTTGCTTCGGTTTGAAGCGGGAGCCCGTATAAAGATTTCTCGATATGGTGCCATTCCGACGAGCAAGACCGGAGAGCGGACTTGATCGGGACAGTGGCGAGGAGCTAGGAAAGAGATTGAAGACCGAAGGATACGGATCGATCGGTATAATCTCTGAACTTCCCTTTGTAGTTTGCTAGTTAACGGTTAATGGAAAGATCCGGGTATTGGTTGCGGTAGCGTCAAGTTTTGATAAAATTTTTGTTCCGCATTTAGCGTCGGATTGACGGCCGGGGTGCTGCCTTAACCCAACATGCAACATGGTATCAGAGCCACCCATTAACCGTAATCTAGCTTGTGTAGACAATGTTAAAGTATCGAAACCGAAACAAAACCCAAACGATGCCACTGGATTTGTATTCTCTGTTGTTTTTAAAACGTCTAGAAAAATTATTTAAACATGTTCAGAAGACTACTCAGGAGGACATATGAACACACCCCAAATATGACCCCCTCCCCTCGGTTTTGGGCCGAGCCCAGCCTCCATTTTTCCGGCGTCGCCGGCCAGTTAAGTCATTCAGGGGTTGATGTTTTGGGTGTGCTCTGGTGTCTGTGTTTTTGGTTCAGTGGTGTTGTTTGTGTAACCCATTTTGGATATGGTTATTATCAGTTTGTTTGGGGCTATTCGGGGGTTATTTCGAATTCGATATTTTCTAACATTGTCTAAAGTTTGCAGTGCATTACATTTCTATTTGTGACCGTGAATGTCATTTGATCGGTAAATCTTGTCTAATCGCTATAGCTCTTTTAGACGGGTTTGCGAACGTGACATTCACGTTGATGTTCTGTGTTGTGCTGTGTTGTTGCGGATTTGTCGTGGTGGATAGCTTGGTGCAATGTTAGTGCTTTTTAGTTTTATTTGTACATTTAATATTGCGGGGCGAGCGTCCGACATATGGACTGTCGTCACTGCCTGTTTGTATATTATTCTTTTGGGGCACGACCGGGTTGAGGTCGATGTATCCGTTGTATATATTTTCTTTTCTATACTAGGATTACCCCGCGGTGGAGTGCACGGATAGCCGGGTTCTAGAGGGCAACGGGCCCGCATCTCATGGCGTTGAGACGGAGGGGGATTCACTCTAGAATTGGCAGGCTGTTCGCCGCACTCGTATGGGGTATAGGTTGACCCAAGGAGGGGTGCTCAAGTTACCGGATTCCATGAAGTGCTTGGTTGGTCCATTCACTTTGCTGAAGGGGGCTGCCTCGCTTCTGTTTTGGCAGGTAACTTGCCGCGCTTGTAGGGGTCTAGGATTTCATTGCACAGGCTATCCACACGACCAGGGGAACGTCGGGTTTCACCTGCGGCTTAATGAAACCCGGAGATCCCAGATTATCTGTATTGTTCTGTGATGCTTATTATTTTTCTGTGATGTTGCATTTATCATACCTATAGCGATTATTATATATTGATATATATACTAGTAGATGTTGTATATGTTTTACACCCGCGCTAATCCAGTCCCCACTCTGTCGTTAGTTAAGTAACCTAACGGGTGATGACGGGACCCAGTGGCGAATGCGGATGGCATATACGTACATTTTATTTTCGTTCTTTTCTGGTGTGATTAATTGATGGGACTACGTTGATTCTTATCAATGCAAGGAAAACAAACATATTATCTGATGTTGTTGGAACCAAGATTTTTTTAAAAACTGACATTACAGACGTTGGCTTTTGCTTTGCACAGTGGTATTCGGTTATGAATATCCAGCACCTCATTCGACGAGGCAAGGGCCGAGATCCCTTCATCGGGAATGACCCCTTGGGCAGAAGTTTGCGTCAACGTAATAACTTTATTATAGTCGATTACATTTTGCTTTGCATCGTGGTATTCAGTTTGGAATATCCTGCACCTCATTCTACGAGGAAAGAGCCGAGATCCCTTCACAGGGAGTGACCTCTTTAGCAAAAGTTTTCGCTACTATAGATTTATAAAACCACTTGGATTTCTTCAACGATATCAAGTTCATTACGTTAAAGGTTTTTCGCCAAAAACCAGCCGTAGCCCTCCGTCATTTCAGACTAGTATTGCTTAGTATTCGTGCTACGTATGTCGTGCATTAGCTGAGGCATAGTGTTCGGTAGCTATGTAGTGCTTTTCTGTTGCAGAGATAATGCGATTGGTTAGGACAGTCGTACGATCATTTTGATGTTTAGTCAAGGCTCGTACGGGTGGGTCTAATGCAGTCAAGATAATGATGGATAGAACTTAACTAGGACCTTTTGACATTTTGATCTTTAGTCAAGGTCACTTGGGTCCTAGGGGTAAAAATCATATCGGGAGTTTCAAACATACAAGAAACTTGCCAGGATTGCGCATACCTTCTGCAGTGTGGTGACTTGAGTGGCTTCCATCAGGTTATCATGCGATGATAGTTGGATCCCGATTCCCACTGATGAGTAGGATTACTGCTCGGGTGATTCCGACTAATTCTCCTTTTACGTTTGGAGGAGAATTCGAGGATACAGTGGGAGCCATCCAGATTAGATAAAATGATTAACCATTCTGATCTAGGTTTGAGTGCACGCAGAGTGTTTCTTTTCTCTCTCTCTTTAATTGCAACCATGACCCGACCCTAGACTATAACTCAGTGACCAAGTTAACCGAACTTTCTTAAAACACTGGCTTTTGGATTGTCTGAGTTGCATACATCATTGCCACTCCTTCTCTTACCCTTTGCATTTCTCCAGAACACCTCGTATCACTACGAACATCCACTTACATTGGATAAATCCATCGTATGGTTATATACAAACTCGAAGGAATTTCTTCGAGGATGGATTCTGGTTCTGGAGAGATAGAATATGACTATTCAGTTGTCTTTTCTTTTTACCTTCTCTCAGGTTGTGAGGGCTCCTAGGATTAGGAGAGGGTACACCTATTACGTTTATTGGATAGTCTTCTTCCAAACCATAAGCAGGTGCCGAAAGGTAGGGAATAAAGAAAACCAATTAGCCTAAGTTGGGTGTGCAGAAGGTAATAAGTAAAGACATATAAAGGGATTAGAAAGAGGGCAAAGTAAACTGCGACTGCTATTCACGACCAAACCAAGTCTTTCAACGCCACTCCTACTTCACCTTTGTATTTCTCCAGAACACCTCGTATCACTACGAACCTCCACTTCCATTGGATAAATCCATCGTATGGTTATATACGAACTCGAAGGAACTTTTTCGAGGATGGATTCTGGTTCAGGAGAAATAGGAATAAGGCTTATTCAGTTGTCTTTTATCATCACCTTCTCTCAAGTTGCGAGTACTCTTAGGATTAGGAGAGTACATCTATTATGCTTATTGGATAGTCTTCTTCCAGACCATAGGCTGGTGCCGAACGGTAGAGAAAGAAGAAAACCTCTTAGCTTAACGATAGTGTACAGAAGGTAATGACTAAAGACAAATAAAGGGATTTGGAGAGATGGCAACGAAATATACAGTTACGGTTATGAATCTGGATAATGGAAGAGGCATTACTACGAATACCCGGATACCCCTTCGAAACATTTTCATGTTTCGGTTTCACTGTGTTTTGTTAATAGAAAACTGATTTCCCAATTAGACCCTTGCTCCAGGGTATGTATTTACCAGGTATGATTCTCACATCTGTATGGTTTTATAGATGATGAGTGGGAGTAAGTTATTGAAAATTAGGTGATCGTCCTCATTATATCGGAATTCATTATAATTGGTGATATTTGAGGAAATCGCCTGCGTACAGTTTTCAACCTACGACGCACAGGGTTTGAGTTATTAAACTCTGGGGACTTATACAAAATATTGTATGTTGTCCAATGTCCATTAGGACAAAAGGGTTGGTCCTCGTACTATATTCTGTTTACTTGTGACTTCTCAAGTTTTGGACAAGTGTTTCGTAGAAATACAAGGTCCAAGTTTGAGAAGTTATAGGTATAAGAATAAAGTAAAGAACCAGATGTCGCAAGTATCGGGATTCTTCAAGGTGACCGAAGATGTAGATACTTGTATAAGGTATTCAGTTGATAGTAATGGTTTTGAGAAACTTATTTCCCTTTCAGGTTACTCATAATTGGACGCACTCATATGTTGAGTAATACTGATCGGCCTCTCTCCATTTAGTTGACATGCACTGCAGATAGCTGCATAATTTGAATCTACCGTTTATCCCGCAAGGGGGCTGCTAGCCCCCTTGACCCCCAGCCCGCTATCCGGGTAGCGGGACCCCCGTAAAAACTCTGCGGGGCCCCCGATATATCCAAAACCCCTCCAAAACACAACACTGCATATTGAGTTCGCATGACCAGTTTAACCCGTCAATCGGAGGTTCCCTCGCTCCAAAGGCGAGGGGTAATTAACGGCAGCTTAGTCCGCGGCTGCCGGAGATTCGGATCCCCACAATCATTAAACCCCGGCCTACCCTAGGCAGGGGGAATCTGTAATGCGCCTGACAAGCGCGCGTATTCCTATCTCAATGGGGTGACGAAAAACACCCTACAGATTCTGGCGCTCCCGGTGGGACCAATCTCTCCTCCCATATTTCGGGTTAAACGTTCATGCGAACTCAATCAATATACATATCTATATTTATACTAAAATAATGCTCTTTCAAGAAGGATTTTCAAACAATCACCTTTCAACAATGTCTCCGAAGATGAACTCAGCTCCCATCTTTTACACGATGAAGATGGACGCCAGGACGGTCCTTCCGGCCAGTCTCGGGCGACAATAGGAAGAGCCGCCGCTACCATTCGGCTCTATCCTGTTTGTCTCGGCTAATGCCATCCATGCACCTCATGGCCCGGTGACAAACAAGCCGGTCTCGAAAGGCAAGAAGCCAAATGTGGTGGTCTCGAAGATGCCCCAACTCAAACGCAAGTCGGTGTTTGAGCGACTTTCTTTGGCCCCAGCTGGGGGCAAGGCCATCAACACCAGCAAAGCAACAAGGCATCCCTAGCAAGCTCCGGCGGTGCCCTTGACAACTGCTCGATCGGGTGTCTTCTCTAAGCTCCCCGCTAATCGACTCACGGTGGCTTCCCAGGAAACAGATGCCCGCCAAGCCCTTAAAATTGAGAAGCTAAGGCAGAAAAGGCTCAGATACAGAGCCAACAAAAGGGCTAGGGCTCCTGCTAGGCTGAACCTCATGAGGTTCGAGGAACAGGGTTACCCCACCAAAGATGAGGGGATGGCTGGATATGTGGTCCACACTGTCTACATGGTGGGCACGCGTAGCAAGAGCAAGGATGGGGCCACCACATCTCAAATCCAATCTGACTTGAATGTGGTTGCCGCTTCCCAAGAACAGTAAATCACTTGCAATCAAAGATTTTTTTATTGCAATTTGAGAAAAGATATGCAAAATAAAAAAGATTTCTTGCAATCAATTTTTATTTTAAACGCGCGCAAAGAATCCTGCACAAGATTTGTTATTTGGAAGGGGGAAGATTTTTAAAGTGCAAAGAATCCTGCAGGATATTTGACAAAAGATATATTTTAGGTTGCAGAGGGGGGAAAAAGGAACCAAACAGAGCAATTTTAGCGCGCTGAAGACCCAGAAGGACCGCGGATTAGCGGCGGGAGGCGACTTGCGCGGCGGAAAGGCGGCGGCGTTGAGGCTTCAGGTCTCTGAAAAAATTCTGGTGTTCTGTTGGTCCAATTCCCTTCCGTTCTGATCTACCTTTTTCTGTTTCGCACTCTGGATTTTTCCAGATCCGTCGATCCTACAAAGATTCACAAAAAATACCCTTTCCAAAAAATAACAGATGATATATTTTATTTTATTTTATTTTATTTTTCAGTTTTTATGATTTTTTTAATTTATATTAACCCGAAATTGCAAAAAGGAAATAACACACCATCCCCGGCAACGGCGCCATTTGATTAATCTCAAAAACTATCTACTAACCGCAATCAAGAACGGCGTCGCTTGGTAGCTAGCCGGTGAGTACGGGTTGGTCCACAGGGATGTTGTGAATTTCCTAGTCGCTTAAACGAGTTAATTCTGATGGGAGCCGGATTGATTATTAAATCTAAAAACTAAATCTATCTATACTAAGATTATCTAGATCTAAATCTTGCTAGGGTTAGGTTTAAGGTAGGTTTGGAAATGTAAATAAATCTCAACGCTTTCTATACCCAAATTAGGATTTCTTAGGAGTTATGGTAATTATTAACAAAAGGGATTAGAACCATCGGGAAGATGTTTCTTCCTCTAGCTTATTGTCCTTCCTTTATCAATCCTTACCTTAACTTTCATGGAAAACATCACAGCCGGGCCTTTATACTACGGCATCACCGCTACCTCGTGGGATAGGGTGCCGTAGGGAGCGGTGTGTGCATGTATGCATGAAGTCCTATGAAAATATATGATGGGCAAGAAAGGGATGAGAGATCTCATCTCTCAAAAGCCTTCTCCAAAGCTAACCCTAACAAGCGAGGAGACTACTCGCTCATTAGGGAATTGAAAGACATTTATCTAGGGCAGGAATTGAAATTACCTAGGGCAAGAATTGAAATTACCTACTTACTTTACAGATGGCTCTCTCCAAACATCAACGCAGGGTTGTCAGATCTGAATAGATGATATGAAAAGAGGCATCGATGCTCTCCAAAAGATTTCTAAATTTTATTCATAAAAAGAGGCATGAGGGAAGCATGAACTAATACAATGATTTAGGCTTCTATTTATAGGACATAGAAAACCCTAGGTTTACAATTGCCGCACGTTTGCATTTACCAAAATACCCCTAGGAAGACAAGTCAAAGCCGCCAAGAATTATGGTAAAAAATATTTTCAAGACAGGCTCTAGATGGCCGCGGAACCGCGGCCGCAGCAGGGGTTGGGCCGCGGTTCCGCGGCCCAATAAAGGAATCATTTGCTGAATTTTCTACTTCGGGCTCTGGGCTATTTGGGCTTCCTGTATCTTTGGTACTTTTATCAAAATGGCTTATAGGTTTCTTCCAGTTCTCCCAGTGAACAATTGCTGTGGACTTTTAACCGTTCGCTTTGTAATCTTAGACCTTGCGTTGCCTTGTACTGATCTTTTGTGTAGGCTTGATCAAGATCCTTCTATTTGTTGGTTGTAGTCTCACTTTTGCATCGTCTTTTATCTTTTTCACTGTTTTCGCTCCAAGAACCTGTAACCTGTACTATGTAGCAGACATGGGTCAAAAGCACCTGTTTATTTGTAAAAAGAATAAGAATGAGGAATATAATAATGCAATATTATGATATGAACAAATACCCCCAAACTTATCTTTTGCTCGTCTTCGAGCAAACCTAGTTTTATTCTCGACAAAAACCTAACCTCACTTTCGCAGGGAAACGCGATTGCACTGAGCACGTGCAACAAGCCGTTAAACCTCTAGGTGTCCCTAGTAAGAGGAGTGTTGTCTCCTGAGGGTTTTCAGCGGATATTACCCACAAAATCCTATCAATTCGGCTTTTCGACTTTTATTCTCCAATTAGGTTTTGTAACAAGGAATTCTATTATCGTCGACTCATAAATTATACACCCATATTCTTCACACTTCCTCATCATTTAACTTAAGATTATATATGTTCTGCAAATTTACTTAGCTTTCGGCATCTCTTAAGTTTTCCTTCTAGGGTTCCATCTCCGCTTAGGAATTTTTATCATCTCTATTAAAGATACAAGTTCTATTCCTCATTCCTTTCTCTCATCTAAACTCCAATCACATACCCCCTACGTGTGTGTATAAATCATCCCTACACTTGGAAATTCAAATCAAACAATCATACCCTTGTCCGTTGTCCAAAGCACTTTTTAATTGGTGAATTTTTAAATGAATTTTGCTTACACATCCTTCATGCGACCGTTAATACTTCTTAAGGTACCAACGACCGATTACAAAATGCGTTTGCACATGTAGGGGTATCAGTGCAGCGATGCAAACGCCAACAAAGTCCCGAAATTTTTATGGCCCTGCGGTCTGGATCATACATCCTGCAAAACCGTATACAATCCATGGGCGTAAAACGATCCCAATCTCTCCCAAGTCCTACCGATGAGACCACATTCAAAGTCCCACCGGCAGGGAAGATTAAAAAAAAAGGAAAAAGAAAAAAAAAGAGAAGAAGAAGAAAAGAAGAAGGTATGTCCACAAGCAAAATGGGCACGGATGAAAACCCGAAAGGGCTCCGTGAGTAAAAACAACAGGACTGCCGGCGAGTTTGTGAAAACCCGAAAGGGCGCAAACTCGTGAAAAAGAGATGAAATGCACTCGCAAAGTCCTCTCGACTTTGTGAGGAGAAAATTCTCGCGTGAGATCCTTACGACTCACAAAGGAGCAACACACTTAGGAGTCCCCACGACTCCTAAGGAGAAAATACACCTACGGGGTCCTTACGACTCGTAGGGAGAAAATGCTTTGTGAGACCCTTACGGCTCACAAAATTGAAAAGTCTTAGGTGATAGGGACCTAAAACCTGTCTCCTAAGCCATTGCTTCCTGATAAGCAAGCGCAAATGATGATTCGCTCCTGGTACCATATTCCAGTATAGCGATACTGATGCCAAGCAAAAACCAATTCCCAAATCCTCCCGGGGCAAATGATGAGTTGCTCCTGGCATTATTCCAGTGTAGCAATACAGATGCCAAACCAAAACCAATTCTCAAATCCTCTCATGACAGATGATGATTCGCTCCTGGTACCATATTCCAGTATAGCGATGCTGATGTCAACCCCAAATCAAATCAAACCAACAAGCTCTGCGTCGGAATCATACTCCATCCCAGAATATACCCCATGTCGAAATCATGCTTCGCCTCAGGCGTATTTGCTTTCCCTGTCGGAATTATGCTTCGGCTTGGAATCAACCAACGACCACCTCGTTGGAATTATACTCTGCCTCAGAATCAGGTCAACCAGCAAGCTCTGCATCGGAATCACGCTTCGTCACAGAATATGTCCCCCGCGTCGAAATCAAGCTTCGCCTCGGTGTATCTGCCTTCCCTGTCGGAATTATGCTTGGGCTCGGAATCAACCAGCGTCCTCCTCGTCGGAATTAAGCTCCGCTTCGGAATCAAGTCAACCAGCAAGCTCTGCGTCAGAATCATGCTTCGTCTCAGAATATGTCCCCCGCGTCGAAATCAAGCTTCGCCTCGGTGTATCTGCCTTCCCTGTCGGAATTATGCTTCAGCTCGGAATCAACCAGTGTCCTTCTTGTCGGAATAAAGCTCCGCCTCGGAATCAGGTCAACCAGCAAGCTCTGCATCGAAATCATACTTCGTCTCAGAATGTACCCCGTGTCGGAATCGTACTTCGCTTCGGAGTACATGTCTTCCCTGTCGGAATTATACTTCGCCTGGGAATCAACCTCTGCATCGAAATTATGCTTCTGTCAGAATGTCTACCGCTCTTCGGAATGATGCTCCGATCTTTGGAATCATGCTCCGCTCTTCGGAATGATGCTCCGATCTTTGGAATCATGCTCCGCTCTTCGGAATGATGCTCCGAATCCTGGAATTATGCTCCGCTCTTCGGAATGATGCTCCGAACCCTGGAATTATGCTCCGCTCTTCGGAATGATGTTCCGAATCCTGGAATCATGCTCCGCCTTTCGGAATGATGCTCCGATCCCTGGAATGATGCTCCACCCTTCGGAATGATGCTCCGATCTTCGGAATGATGTTCCAAATCCTGGAATTATGCTCCGCTCTTCGGAATGATGCTCTGAATCCTGGAATTATGCTCCGCTCTTTGGAATGATGCTCCGAACCCTGGAATCATGCTCCGCTCATCGGAATGATGCTCCGATCCCCTAGAATCATGCTCCGCTCTTCAGAATGATGCTCCGATCCTTGGAATCATGCTCCGCTCTTCGGAATGGTGCTCCGATCCCTGGAATCATGCTCCGCTCATCGGAATGATGCTCCGATCCCCGGGAATCATGCTCCCCAAGGGATACTCCGACCCTGGAATTATGCTCCGCGTATCAGAATGATGCTCCGATCCCCGGGAATCATACTCCCCGGGATGATACTCCACCCCCGGAATGATGTTCCACCTCGAAGTTCAGCTTCAAGATCCATCAATTTCATGCACACAACTCAAATATGCTGTGTGCATTTATTGATGGGGGGAAATTTGTTGGGGTAAAAATTTGCACACCGGTTGACCGAGTCAAAGTCAAGGTCAACCCCCAAGTCAGGTGGGCCCAAGCCCAGGTCAAGCGGGCCCATGCCCAAGTCGAGCCCGCGGCCAGCCTCCTCCATGCCAAAATATAGATCATGTAATAAATAATTTTTTATGTAATTTTTTATGCATGAATGTATGCGAAATGGGCATAAAGCCAAATTTTTGTAAGCCCATGGCTTATGTGCAAAAAGAAATGGCACATGAGCCATGGGATGGCTAAAATACCATTTTTGTAAAGCCCAAGAGGCTATATGTAAAGTGTATAGCCTATAAAGGTAAGGATAATGAAAATATCCCAAGAACTTTTTCTCTCTCCAAAGAAAAATCTAGATCTATGATCTTCTCCTTCCTCAAGGTTCTAAACCTTCCTCTTTTTTTTAATTAAATCAAGAGTTTTACTGTTCCTTTTCCAAAACTAAATAGTTTTTCACCACAAAACCCACAAAGGGGAACTCAGATCTGCCATCAGATCCCAGAAAGGAGAGATTTTTAGAATCTCATATTTCTTGATCTTCAAGATCCGGCCAACAAAGGAAGAAGAAGGAGACCCATCTCCAGAAACCCTACTTTAGGGAAGAACTAGGGCTCAAGGGGAGAAGCCCTTCATCAGCTTCAAAACATCTTAGAAGTTTAACTCCTCATATATATATATATATATATATACACACACACACACACACACACACACACACACACACAGAGAGAATAATAAGTGCTCCTTTCTGGGTATATATATACAGAATAATAAGTGCTCCTTTCTGGGAGTACAACTCCCATTGCAGGGACCAAATCCCTTTTCCTGCTCAAGCGCCCACGTGCTGACACGTGGTGCGCTAGCGCTCTTGCGCCCAGAGCGCTAGCGCTCGAGCACCCACGTGCTGACACGTGACGCGCTAGCGCTCAGTGCGCTAGCGCTCTTGCGCTCAGAGCGCTAGCGCCCGAGCGCCCACGTACTGACACGTGGCGTGCTAGTGCTCAATGCACTGGCTCTTGCGTTCAGAGCGCTAGCGCCCTAGCGCCCATGTGCTGACACATGGCGCGCTAGCGCTCAATGCGCTAGCGTCCGAGCGTCCACGTGCTGACATGTGGCGCGCTAGCGCTCAAAGCGCTAGCGCTCAAAGCGCTAGCGCTCAAAGCGCTAGCACTCTTGCGCTCAAAGCGCTGGCGCTGGCCCCACGCATCCTTTGGATGCCTTTTCCCCCCCCCCCTTTTTTTTATATATATACATATATATATACATATGTATACATATGTACACACACACATACTCCACGACACTGTCCCTGTTAGAAAAAAAATTCTAACGGGGCGCTGCCCCGGACCCCGCAAGGGGGCTGCTAGCCCCCTTGACCCCCAGCTAGCTATCCGGGTAGCGGGGCCCCCGATATATCCAAAACCCCTCCAAAACACAACACTGCATATTGAGTTCGCATGACCAGTTTAACCCGTCAATCAGAGGTTCTCTCGCTCCAAAGGCGAGGGGTAATTAACGGCAGCTTAGTCCGCGGCTGCCGGAGATTCGGATCCCTACAATCATTAAACCCCGGCCTACCCTAGGCAGGGGGAATCTGTAATACGCCTGAGAAGCGTGCACGTATTCCTATCTCAATGGGGTGACGAAAAACACCCTACATTATTCACTCACATGATCACCCTTAGCTTACACTCACTTGTTTTAATTCCCTCACCAATTTTTCCCAGCACAATCCCCAGAGAGCACTTGTGTGCTGATAGTGGCCGGCCCCTCATTCACAGTGAGGAATTTTTCATAGTGGCCAAGCACATTTTGTGCAAGCTCAATTTTAATTTTCATCCAAGCTCATTTTCTTTGCTCACAACTTCTCCATGGCAACTTCAATTCACCTTCACCCAATTGCTTGGGTGTCTTGAGACAAAATACTCTACACTCTCTCTACTTCAATCTTGGACATGTCGTCTAGCAAACTTCATGTCCAAGTTACTTCGGTTTGAAGCGGGAGCCCGTATAAAGATTTCTTGATGTGGTACCATTCAGACGAGTAAGACCGGAGAGCGGACTTGATCGGGACAGCGGCGAGGAGCTAGGAAAGAGATTGAAGACCGAAGGACACGGATCGATCGGTATAATCTCTGAACTTCCCTTTGTAGTTTGCTAGTTAACGGTTAATGGAAAGATCCGGATATTGGTTGCGGTAGCGTCAAGTTTTGATAAAAAAATTTGTTCCGCATTTGGCGTCGGATTGACGGCCGGGGCGCTGCCGTAACCCAACATGCAACATGTAATCCAGGAGCATGGAAACACGGGCCCTCATGATTGCTTGCTTGTGTTAGTAGACATGGATTCATGATCTTGGGGGACTCTTGAGATTCTGTTGGATTCACGAATGAACTACCCCAATACCCCGTGTATTTATTGTATTGATAGTAATGATTGTACTGATGGTAATATATTGAATTGTATTGTCTTGTAAATTGAATTGTATAGATGACTTGCCGAAACCATGATATCAGTAAATGGATGTAACTGGAGAATCATGGATGTAACTGGAGAATCATGTAAATGGAAGTATATCCATGGTTCGGTTCAGTCAATATAGATTGAATAGATGTATTCATGGATTCATGTTGAATTGTAGTTTTGTAATATTGTACTTGAATCACATTCAAGTCAGATTATTATAATGAGACTCGGTCTGAATCAGATAATTAGAAAAGTAAATTGAAGTCCTGATTGTTTTGATGTTATCGGTAACCGCTGCACATGGACGGCAGGATTTATGTCTTTTTCAAAGACGATTACCGTATTGATAATACCGTTGTTAAGTTGTCTATCTTAAATAGGCAAACACCCACTTCTCCGGCTCCCTGAGGCTCAAGAGATTAGTCCCGCTTAAACCTATGTTTACTAGGGTCCTTAGGGTAATTTATAGAACTTGAGGGGGTTTTATATAAAAATAATTTTGTATAATTTTTAAAATACACCCCAAGTATTTTATTATCGTTTTTAGAGTTATCATGAATGTAGATTTTATATTTGTGATATTTCTAGTGAATAAACATATTTTTCATAATACATGGTATTAAATTGTAATATTGAACTTGTATTGAATTCATAGTATTTCAATGTAAAGTGATTCTTTGATTTGGAAAAGTTCGAATATTTATAATATCATAAAATAGATATTTTGATATTACATATATATATTTATATAAAAATAATTTTTAATATATATATTATATTTCTAGAAATCTCATTTTCTTTAGATGTTCGTATTTTAAATCTCTCGAGACCGAATACTCCTTGCTGAGGTCTGCATCTCGCACTACTAAACCCGAGGATGTGCGATAATCCACACTATCCCGAACAGGTTCCCCAAATGGGTTGTAGCGGCGCTTTGCAAAGATTTGTAAAATACTTAATCTTTTAGAAAACGGTTTTTGATAATAAGTGGTATTTATTTGAAAGGTTTCGTTTTCCCGAATTCTATGTTCCCGAAAGTTTTGTGCTATATTGCATATGAGTGTTGTGAGGAGGTAGGTCATTACCTCGTGATCTAATTATAGGTATAGCAAGATTGTGATGGTTTAAATGTCGAAATGAAACTACAAGGCATTTTAATGAAAAAGAGCGGTAAAAATTACAAATTGAAATAGATTGTCATGAGACTTGCTCAACATATTTATTAATGTTTAATAGTCAACATGTAATGGTTTGGTACGATTTGTATTTAAGAAAAGGTTGAATTTTTAGAAAGAACCGAATCGAAAATCGGATTAATTCTGATTCCGTCGGGTTTTATTAAAAGATGTTTTAACACTAGAGAATAGAAGAGAGAGGCAGGACTTACTGGCTTAGAAATTAGGGATGAGGAAAAAGAAGTGAACGTAACTTCCGGTGCGTCGTTTGGTCGCCGGGAGCTCCTAGGGTCGTCGTCGGAAAATCGCCGAAGTTTTCGCCCTTCGCTACTCCAAAAATACACTAAACTTCTAGGAATTTTCTTGAGGGTTTTATTCAGAATTTTGGAGTGAGGGGGTGTGTGTAGGGGTTGTATTTATAGGGTAAGGCTAGGGTTAGGGTAGGTGAAAGGTTTAATTGAAAAAAAATGTGATAAAATGTATTAAAATGTATTAAAAGTGGAGTAATTGGTGTTTTAAAAGAGTTCTGTTACTGGTCTAGAGATTTAAACTATGCAGGTGTGCAGGGGATCCCAAAAGTCATAACTTCCATGTTGATGACTCGGCGGTCCGGCCTAGTTCGGCCGGCGGCGGCCCGAGTCGGCAGGTCCGCCGGCCGATTCGGCCGAGTTCGGCCGAGTCAGGCGGTTGGAAGGTCCCCCGTCGGTTGGTTATCTCACTGGTGCAGTTAGTTTACAGGGTGTAATAGGGTTTTTGTGAGATATGCACGTGTAAACCCTTGGTATTCTAAAAGTTCGAAATAAAACAATATTAAAAATAATGTGGGGTGTGAGATTTGAACTCTGGTGGCTTGGTTCAGCAGTGCAAACTCTTACCAATGAGCTACAAGCTCTTACTTGCTATTAAAAAGCAAAACAAACTTATATCTTGTGCTTAGGCAAAAATACCCCTTTCTGTAATTTTGAAAAAAATTGTACAGAAAATTTGGGGTTGTTACATTTTACCTTCCTTATAAAAATTTCGTCCTCGAAATTTGAGAAAGGAAAGTGTAACAGATTCAAGAAAAGTTTGGTGATAGAAGTAATTGATAGTGTATGAAAAATGTGTGAAGGAATGAAAAAATGCGAAGGTTTTGGTAAGATTGTAAAAGAGGTGAGGGAATTTTGGGTTAGGACAGATTCAAAGTATATGGAATGATAAGATTCAAGGAATATGAATTGTAAAGAATATTTTAGTTGCTGGTTCTTGTGTTTATATTGCTTAGGTTGTTCACGCATAACAGAACTGCATGGTAGTGTTCCATACAGCTCTGACCTGCATGGGCTACCAACAAAACCTGCCACGCCCCTCTACCCGGTATACGGCGAAGGGGACGCGACGAGGCCGCTACGTATTTACTCTGAAATAAATACACTAAGCGTATCTAAGCAATATAAAAATAAACGCACAAGAGACAAGATATAATAAAACAACAATTTTATTTATTCACATTCTTTTTGTACAATGCATGGAAAAGTAAATACATCTGGAAGAAAGCAATGCCTAAACAGTGGCATAACAGAAAAGGAAAATTACTAAAATAAAAAGTGTACAATATAGCTAGAGCTCTGCAAGCTGGTCCAAGTCCTCGCTGGTAGCCTCGATCTCTGGAAGATCCGTATCACCTGACGACATTCAAGAAGAAAGAAAGAGAATGTCGTCAGCGAACAAATCGCTCGTTAAGTCCCAAAGATAAGGGAGAAATAGAATAGACAGAGAGTATAAGAGAGAGAGAGTGTGTGTGTGTGTAGTTTTTAAAGTTGTATTATTTTGTTATATTGTTGTATTTAATGTTAAAGCTGTTGTTATCGTAAGTTCAAAAGTGAATGTCAACCAATCTCAAAAGTGTTCTCAAACCCAACAGGCTGTAATCCAGGAGTAGGGAACCATGGGCCCGAATCAAATGTTAGTAACGGGACTTCGACCGTCATCGAAGTATTCCAAACTCAACAGGCTGTAATCCAGGAGCATGGAAACACAGGCCCTCATGATTGCTTGCTTGTGTTAGTAGACATGGATTCATGATCTTAGGGGACTCTTGAGATTCTGTTGGATTCACGAATGAACTACCCCAATACCCCGTGTATTTATTGTATTGATAGTAATGATTGTACTGATGGTAATATATTGAATTGTATTGTCTTGTAAATTGAATTGTATAGATGACTTGCCGAAACCATAATATCAGTAAATGGATGTAACTGGAGAATCATGGATGTAACTGGAGAATCATGTAAATGGAAGTATATCCATGGTTCGGTTCAGTCAATATAGATTGAATAGATGTATTCATGGATTCATATTGAATTGTAGTTTTGTAATATTGTACATGAATCACATTCAAGTCAGATTATTATAATGAGACTCAGTCTGAGTCAAATAATTAGAAAAGTAAATTTAAGTCCTGATTGTTTTGATGTTATCGGTAACCGCTGCACATGGGCGGCAGGATTTGTGTCTTTTTCAAAGACGATTACCGTATTGATAACACCGTTGTTAAGTTGTCTACCTTAAATAGGCAAGCATCCACTTCTCCGGCTCCCTGAGGCTCAAGAGATTGGTCCCGCTTAAACCTATGTTTACTAGGGTCCTTAGGGTAATTTATAGAACTTGAGGGGGTTTTATGTAAAAATACTTTTGTATAATTTTTAAAATACACCCAAGTATTTAATTATCGTCTTTAGAGTCATCATGAATGTAGATTTTATATTTGTGATATTTCTAGTGAATAAACCTATTTTTCATAATACATGGTATTAAATTGTAATATTGAACTTGTACTGAATTCATAGTATTTCAATGTAAAGTGATTCTTTGATTTGGAAAGATTGGAATATTTATAATATCATAAAATAGATATTTTGATGTTACATATATATATTTATATAAAAATAATTTTTAATATATATATATATATATATTATATTTCTAGAAATCTCATTTTCTTTAGATGTTCGTATTTTAAATCTCTCAAGACCGAATGCTCCTTGCGGGAGTCTGCATCTCGCACTACTAAGCCCGAGGATGTACGATAATCTGCACCATCCCGAACAGGTTCCCCAAATGGGTTGTAGCGGCGCTTTGTAAAGATTTGTAAAATACTTAATCTTTTAGAAAACGGTTTTTGATAATAAGTGGTATTTATTTGAAAGGTTTCGTTTTCCCGAATTCTATGTTCCCGAAAGTTTTGTGCTATGTTGCATATGAGTGTTGTGAGGAGGTAGGTCATTACCTCGTGATCTAATTATAGGTATAGCAAGATTGTGATGGTTTAAATGTCGAAATGAAACTACATGGTATTTTAATGAAAAAGAGCGGTAAAAGTTACAAAATAAAATAGATTGTCATGATACTTGTTCAACATGTTTATTAATGTTTAATAGTCAATATGTAATGGTTTGGTATGATTTGTATTTAAGAAAAAGTTGAATTTTTAGAAAGAACTGAATCGGAAATCGGATTAATTCCGATTCCGTCGGGTTTTATTAAAAGATGTTTTAAGACTAGAGAATAGAAGAGGGAGGTGGGACTTACTGGCTTAGAAGTTAGGGATGAGGAAGAAAAAGTGAACGTAGCTTCCGGTGCGTCGTTTCATCGCCGGGAGCTCCTAGAGTCATCGTCGGAAAATCGCCGAAGCTTTCACCCTTCGCTACTCCAAAAGTACACTAAGCTTCTAGGAATTTTCTTGAGGGTTTTGTTCAGAATTTTGGAGTGAGGGGTGTGTGTGTAGGGGTTATATTTATAGGGTAAGGCTAGGGTTAGGATATGTGAAAGGTTTAATTGAAAAAAATGTGATAAAATGTATTAAAATGTATTAAAAGTGGAGTAATTGGTGTTTTAAAAGAGTTCTGTTACTGGTCTAGGAATTTAAACTGTGCAGGTGTGCAGGGGATCCTAAAAGGCACAACTTCCATGTTGATGACTCAGCGGTCCGGCCGAGTTCGGCCGGCGGCGGCGGCTCGAGTCGATAGGTCCGCCGGCCGATTCGTCCGAGTCAGGCGGTCGGAAGGTCCCTCGTCGGTTGGTTATCTCACTAGTGTAGTTAGTTTGCAGGGTGTAATAGGGTTTTTGTGAGATATGCACGTGTAAACCCTTGGTATTCTAAAAGTTCGAAATAAAACAATATTAAAAATAATGTGGGGTGTGGGATTTGAACTCTGGTGGCTTGGTTCAGTAGTGCAAACTCTTACCAATGAGCTACAAGCTCTTACTTACTATTAAAAAGCAAAACAAACTTATATCTTGTGCTCAGGCAAAAATACCCCTTTCTGTAATTTTGAAAAAAATTGTACAGAAAGTTTGGGGTTGTTACATGTGTTTAGAACGCCGTTCCCTGAACTGAAATTCCAGCTGGATACGAGCAGTTTAACTGGAATCGCATGAGTTCGGACGAACCCTTGTGACATAAAGCAATGTGATGCTCCAGTATCGAAGAGTGCTAAGGCAGGTAGGGAGGCTACTAAGATTGTACCTAAGTTGTGCGGTATATGTTTAGGTATAGGAAAAGAATATATTGATGTATATGGATTGAAAAGGTTTGAAATAGGGGAAGTTACCAGTAATGAGTTGGCCAGTGGCTTCAGTTTCTTCCACAGTCATTGTGAAAGCCTGACGCCTAGGTACATTCCTTCTTGCTGGAGGCACATTCCTCTGTCCGTTCCTCTGTTCTTGAGGCATGTTATTCTGTGCTTGATGGAACTGACGAGGAGGCTGTGCAGGAGGTCCACGAGGAGGTGGGGCAGGTAGTGCTAAGTGAGGTGCAAGAGCCTGAATAGCTGGCCGCTGCGGAAATATGATAGCTGGTCGGATGCGAGAGCTAGGGTGAGACGATGTGGGCAAGCTTCGATGGCGTGAGTGGATGCGCCACAAACTAAGCACAGGCCATTCGCACGCCTGCAGTCCTTCGCCAGGTGTCCATTCCTTTTGCAATAGACGCAAAAGTCTTGACTTGGCCGGTTAAATGGTACTCCCGGTCTCCTGGGTGCGAAAGGTGGCCTGGAAGAGGCTCCTCCTGCTATCTGAGTGGCAGGGCGCTTCACACCGGCAGTCTGAGGTCTGCCCTTCTTCTTTACTACTGCCTCAAAGCGGCGGGCAGCCTTCAGCACAAGATCATGGGTTGGGAAATCCCCTATAGCTAGTGCAACTTGGATCTCCAGGTCCAACCCTTGCTAAAATCTTCGAGCCCGGATCTCAGCAGTCAGGATAAGGTGTGCCGCGAACTTGTTACGACCTTGTGTTAGCAATGTAATATGTGATATCAAGAAATTGAATATTGAGACATATCTTACCTGCTGAGTATAGTAAACTCAATATCGTATTCATCCACAGATTTGTTCCACATTGAACCTTGCTGCAAGTGGATGAACTGTTGTTCCATGTCGAAACGGGCAGTCTCGAGAAAATATTTCGTGTCGAACATATCGCGAAATGTCCTCTATTCAATAGGCTGGGCAAGACGGCTTTCTTCAGCCTTCCACCATACTCTGGCGTTGTCAGTTAGTTGCAACTTTGCAACTCTCACCCAAGCAATCTCTGGCACTTGTGCTGCTGCTAGGTCGTCTTCAATGGACTGAGCCCATTCCTCTGTGATTGAAACGATTTCGGATTGTGTAGTATGAAAATTGTAAAGAAATCACAACCAAAAATATTTTGACCGCAATCAATAACGGTGTCGGATGTAGCGCGTTAGTAAGTGCGGATCGTCCACAGGGAAAGTGTAGTCATTCAATTTTCGAATTAGATGAGTCGAAAATTTAAAGAAAAGAAAACAAACAACAATTCATGATTTAAAGATTTGAAGTTAAAGAATTAGAAAAATCTAGTCTAAATCAAGAAACGATAAAATCAAGAATTGAGAATTTGTGATGATTTCCAAACCAACAATCAAGATTCGAAGTGTGGCTCGTAGGAGTAGATCGGATGTATAGATGTGATGAAATCTAATGATTACATACTCTTATCCATTAACGAATTGATACTAGATCGATGACGATTTATCGAGGTTAAGGATCTTGCGAAGAAGGTAGGGTTTTCTCATCTTATCCTTTGTCCTTTCGATGAATCTCATTCACAAACTAGCTTCAAGTAAATCAAATGATCGATCGTTGATCTCTAGTTTCGAGCGAACATAATCAAGAAAGCATCGCTTCGAAACTAGGTCATCGATCACTTGATTTTCAAGAATTTACAAACGTTATAGGATTTAAGAATTGTAAAAGAATCTAAATCATAATCATTCTATCGATCGTCTCGACTCCTTTACGAGCGGAGTTTTACTCAAACATTATCACAAAGCAAACATTCAAGAATCTAAATTGAATCATAATGCTTGAATTGAAAGATGAGCAAGTTAAAAGAATCTCACCTTTATTTATTCAACAATTTGTTACACTTTGCTCAAAGAACTACAAGAATTTGAGAAGGGAACAAGATCGTCGAATCTAGCGTTGCATCGGCTCCTTGAGTCGCGGATCGGCTTGGATCACATGCTCCGATGAAGTCCGGCTTCGCTTCTAAAGGCTTTGAAGGCTTCTTGCTTTGATTGAACTCAAAGATCTTGATCTTGGATTGGAATTAGGGTTAGGGTTAGGGTTTACAAGTTGTGTCACTCAACTTATAAGTGGAAGATGAAGAGAGAAGAAGAAGAAGAACCATTAACCCTAGATCTAGGTTTCCTTTTATAAGCCTCATAACCTTAGATCTAGAATTCAAATTTCAAATTTCCCTCCAAAATGAACAACTTTTCCCTCCAAAATGAACCACCTCATTTGAATTTTCCCTCCAAAATGAACCACCTCATTTGAATTTTCCCTCCAAAATGAACTACCTCATTTGAATTTTCCCTCCAAAATGAGGTTGTTACAAGGAGGCTTCTAGAAGAAGGTTGTTATAAGGAGGCTTCTAGAAGAAGTTAATTGGAGGGAGGCTTCTAGAACTAGGTTGTGAGGCCGAGCCTTCTAGATGAAGCCACGTGGAGTTCCTGGAGAGTTCTGGAAGCTTTGCCGTTAGAAATAAGTACATGGGGAAAATCTGCTTCTCTGCTGACGCATCATGCCGCGGATCCGCGGCGGGAAGCGCCCATTGGCCTTGAATAAATTTCTGGAATAGTTTTACACCTTATTGTTTACTGCCAGATCACCAGACTTAGACTTGGTGTAATTTTGATCAGCACTTTTGACAATTTGGCTCGGTTTCTGGAATTTCCTGCACAGACTTCGAAACAAATGTTGCGCTGCACAAGAATGATGCGATGCCATGATAAACAGTCAATTTCCCTCAGAAATGTCGGTTTTAGTATACAACACAGGTAATTCGGTATTTTAGGGATGTTTTGCTAATATGTGTAATATGTAAACCGAACACCTCTAGATGAATGCAAAAGATAGAGAAATTGACGTGTTAAAAATACATTATTTTCGACTGATCACTCTGCCTCTCGTGGGCTCTCTTTCCCATAAAAGTTCTTAGGGTGCAATGTCCGGAATTGCTCGACTCCGGATGCCTTGGTCTCTGGGCGGTGCAAGAGAATAACAGTTTGCTGCTGACCCTCCAAGAGGCTCTTGATCGCCTCAAGCAATACTGTCTGCTTGTTGATGGGAGCTGTAACGGTAGATGGTGGTGGTAAAGGAGGTGGTGGAGTGTTTCCATTCACGTTGGTGCTCATGTTGTTCGGGGAATCCATAACCTTGAGAGAAAAGAAAGGGTTAGGATAGACTCAAGAAATTAAAAATGTAAGGAATGTTTAGTTGTTGATTCTTATAATTATTGTGATATATTGCTTAGGATTTCATGCAGAACTGACATGCATGGTAAGACTTCATGCAAAACTGACATGCATGGGCCGCCAACAAAACCTGTCATGCCCCGCTTCCCAGTATATGGAGAAGTAGACGTGACGGGCCGCGACGTATTTACTCAGAAGTAAACACGTTAAGCGTAAATAAGCAATATAAATGAATACACAAGAATAACAAGAGATGTAAAAATAACAGCAAATTTTATTAATATTCTTTCTTTACATTACAACTGATTTGAAAAGGAAATGTACAATGATAAAAACAATGCCTAAACAGTGGCATACGAATGAAAAGGAAATAAGTACAAGTAAAAAACTAAAATTCTGTCTCCTCTATGAACTGATCCAAGTCCTCCTGGCTAAGCTCGGTCTCCTGAGAGTCGGGTCCTCCTGACGAACATTCCAAAGAAAGAAAGAAACAAGAATGTCGTCAGCGAACTAGTGCACGGTAAGTCCCAAAGAAAGAATGGAATAGACAAATAAAAAGAATTGAACTGGAAATTGATACAGGTATATATGTTTGTTACACTAATGTAGTTGTTTGTAACTTGGTACAGAATGTATCGATGTATACGAGAGGAGTCAATCTCGTGAACTATGGGAATAGGAAAGTACAAGGCCCCGTCAAAACCCATGGGACAACGGCACAGGATGTTCATGTAGGTGTCTTTTAGTGTTCGTCATCATGCTACTTTTAACACATTCCGTACTAGTCTACCCTGTTGAACCCCGTAATGTATATTATATAGAATTGTAATTATCAGACTTGCCGAGACCATGGATACAAGTTGTTTCTTGTAGTCTGTTTTAGGATGTAAACAAGTAGTCATGTAGTCAAATCAAGTCATAGCCATGGTTCGGTCAAGTCAAGTCATGTTGCATGATTGATATTGTTCTGGTATTCATGTTCAAGTTCAAGTATACATGTTTGGTATATTGGATTCATGTATGAGTTGGATTCAGATTGAGAATTGGACTCAGACTTGAGTCAAACACTTTAAACAGATTTGGATCCTGAATTAGATTAGGGTGTTATCGGTAACTGCTACATATGGACGGTAAGATTTGTGTATTTTTCCAAGACAATTACCATTGATAACCCCGTTTTAGTTTTCTACCTTAAATAGGCAAGCATTCACTTTCTCCGGCTCCCTGAGGCTCAAGAGAATTGATCCCGCTTAAACCTATATTTACTAAGGTCCTTAATGTAATTTTATATAACTCGAGGGGGTTTTATGAAAAATATTTTATTTACTTTCAAAATAAATCTCGAGTATTTATTTATATTATTTAGGGTTTCCATAATTTGTGAATTTTAAGAATATGAAGTATTTTAGTGAATATTAATTTAACTTGAATAGTTCATGGTATTTTAGTGAAACTTGTCTTGTATTGATAGTTGATGGTATCTTGGTGAAACTTGTCATTCTTTTAGAAAAAATGGAATTTTATTATAACTCGAAAATATGTGGTTTGATAATATTTATATAATTATTAAAAAAATTAGTTTTTATTATTAAATAGAAAATCTCGTTTTTCTTAAAAATCGTATTAAAAATCTTTCGAGACCGAGTGCTTCATGAGAAGGTCTGCATCTCGCTCTACTAGTCCGAGGATGGGCGATAATTCGCACCATCCAATACCGGGTTTCCCAAAATGGGTTGTAGAGGCATAATCGCAAAGAATTTTTGATAATACAATTCAAAGAAAACCGGGTTTTATATATCATGGTAGTTTAATGAAAAGTAATAATCGCTACAAAAATAGGTTTCCAAGAGAATCGTGCTATATCAATATGTGTGTTGTGAAGGATAGGTCATTACCCCGTGATGTTTTCTAAAGGTAAGATTAAGCCAGGTAATAAAATACGGTAAATACAAAGTTCATGGTATTTAAAAGTAAAACTCAATTTAAAGTTATCTAACATGATGATTTAGGGTGAAAGTTGTTTCTAATTATTAGTTTCATGTTTAAAAATTCAAGGTATAAAATATGAATGAGTAATGCTTAAAAAATATATAGTTTCAAGGGTTTTGGAAACAAATATCGGTATAACTCCACTTACCGACATACTTTATAAAAAGAGACTTTTTAAAGTATAAAGAGAAGAAGGGGGTAGGACTTACTAGCTAGAAGGAGGGAGGGGAGGTAGAAGAAAAGGGTGGTAGTCTTCGTGGCGTTGTAGGGTCGCCGGAACTTGTGTAGATCCTCGTCGGAAGTCGTTCTTGGGCTAACTCCACTTCAACTTTACTTGTATTTAGAAAATTTTGATATTTTTTACTAGAATTTTCAGGATAAAGAGGGGCTAGGATATGGTGTTGTATTTATAGTGTGGAATTAGGGCTTTGGAATTGAAAGAATGGATTAAAATGCATTAAAAATTGGATTAATGGATGAAAATGAAGTCTATGTTAATTTGCAGAGAAAACAAACAGTATGTGGGTAATCGGGGTAGGCCAAGAGTCATGTAGGCAAAGCACGGGGGCTTTTACCCACGGTTGACCCGATGCCGCCGGCCCAAAGAGGCATCTCGCCGATCAAGTGCTTGAAGGGGACCGTCGGATTCTTGCCACCTGTCCTACTCGGTGCCCACAACATTTTACACATTTTTAATTTTCCCGACTGTTCATTTTTACGTGTAGTGCACGTGTAAACTTTTGGGCTTCTAAAAATTTACAAGAAAAAATCAGTAAAAATAATATGTGGCTGATGGAATTCGAACACAGGGGCTACGTCATAGCAATGTAAAAGCTTTACCAGTGAGCTACAAATAGCTTCTTGTTGTTCTTAAACAAATTTAATTTATAACTTATACTCAGGCTTAGAAACTCATTTCTGTAAATTAACTTAAAAATTTTCGTACAGTAAAATCAGAGTCGTTACACTGCCTGACATGTTCACGACACATCACCAGATCTGTTACTTGGATTATTACTAATGCCGACAATTCTGACTAGCTGTCCTGATGGACGTGACTTGTTATCTAGATAGACAAGACTTGTACATGCTTAATCCTGTGTTGGTATTAGGTAGATATCGTCAATACCTGATTTGAACAAAAAATCTGGGGGAAAAGGGGAAATTAATAATGAAACCTAACTTGTAACTCAACAGTTCGATATTTTCAGTCAATATGGGTTTCGAGCCTCGGAATGATGATACTGATATCATTCGTCTGTACATGATACTATGTTTTTACTGCTTAGCGGCACGTCTCGGATTCAGCCCTGAGGGTCTTGATCGTGATCCCGGGCACACACAGGATACTATTGAGTTATATCGACGATTCCATTAATTGATTTCAAAGACTTGTAGAATAGATAGCCTAGAAACACAGACTTTAGGATACACATGACATATTTATAGCTCATTGTTTTGTACCTTTGTTTATTATTTATATCCATGTTTAATCATAGCATCCTATTTTGGTTATTGCTATTATTTTGATATTTATGACACACTGACGTTTGGATTTTGCATGACCCATTTCTCTTGACCTTGTCGCAGGAAGATCGGGAGTATTTTAACAAGCAAGTTGAGCAGTGAGGAGCTTGATGATTAGTTTTAAAGATGCTTAGTTTATTTTATTTCCGTAGTTTAAATTTATTGATGTGATCCCATAAGGGACATGATTCAGATACTATTCTTATTAGATCTTTATTCGTTTCCGCTATATATATTTCTCGACTTTTATCAGCTGTGGCAGATGGACATGTGTTAGTTAGATTTTATTTACTGTTCTTGATATCTGATTGACAGCCGTAATGTGACTATGGAGGATCTTTCCTAGCCATAGGTAGCATGATTGGCTCTGTCACGTGCCGTATTCATGTATTTTGGGAAGCAGGACGTGACAATAACAAAAGTGCTATTCGAAAACCACACGTGTATGCTCGCTCGCCGCACCGGGCTCGGACGTTGGGCGAATTGTCTTGGGTATTCATTTTGGAACTCGACCTGACTGACTCTGACCTTTCACCTCTCGTAACGTTAACATTTTAATGATTTAAATTCGAACTGCAAACTAATTCGATGTTTATTGTGCAATTAAAATTTTGCAGTTTGAATTTGGAAAATCAAAACGGTGCAGTTAATTGCTGAATTAAAAAGCCTTTTAATGCATCGTTTAATTGCTGAATTAAAAGGCCTATTAACTGTGCAATTAAAGGGCCCATTTACTTTTGTCTCTATATATACATACTAGATTAAACAAGAGAGTGAATCAGACCGAAAAAAAATTATACAGAGAAGGAATTTTTGCTCTGCAGAATTACTTCTTGCTCTTTGAAAAAAAGAAAAAAGAAAAAATATTCCAGCACTCTTTCTCGATCTCGGCGGTGAAAGCTACTTCAAGAGTGGTGACTGAAGCAGTGGCCGGAGAAGCTCTTGAAGATATGCGTTCATATAGAGCTTGGAATGTCTTATCCCGCGGAGAAGATCGAAGTACCCATCGCACCGGTATGTGGGGCTATAATTTCTTCAAGACTAGTCCTCATGGGAGGGCGATTTAGTCGGTAAAATTGAGTTTTTTAACTTTTTCTCTGTCGTTGTTTATTCCTTTCAATCGTTGTTTGCTTTTGTCAATTTTGGATATGGCTGATAATTACCCCATGGTTAAAATTGTCCTTTTTAACATATTAATTGTGTTGTTTTTGCGAACATTACATAGAACTAAGATGGCCCGATCTCGTTTCACAATTGCCATTGCTCTTCTTTTAGTATCTTCTAGTCTACATCCCGTAAGCTCGTATCGCCGTGTTGGCACTTGTCTTGCTAGTGGATTCTTGCATGGCCAAAGCGGCGATTGCAACCCAGAAAACGATTATTTCTGTTGTGTAATAGGTCGGCTGTATTCACAATACCGCTGCTCTCCACCAATTACAGGTCATACACAGGAAACTATGAACCTCATCAGCTTCGCTGCTGGTGGTGATGGCGGAGGCCCGTCAGAGTATGACAATAGGTATCATAGTGATAGTGAACTGGTAGTTGCAGTGTCTACCGGCTGGTATAATGGAGGAAGTCGTTGTTTGGATTATATTAAGATCCATGCTAATGTGAGACCTGTAAGGTTCAAAGTGGTCGACGAGCGTGATTCTATTCACGACTGTGATGCCGATCACGATTTCTGTAACGACCGTAAAATCCTTATACTTTCCTTGTATTTTTTCTTTTTTAATGAAACCCTTTTTATTGAATCAAGTGTGTATAAATTAATTTTCTTTCTATTTATATGCACGATGAATTCTTATATCTCCTGATTATCATATTGTATTGTTATTCCGTAAGTTATAAGTTCGAGCGGTGCGAGCCACACAAACCCGTAGGTTAAATTTAAATTCCAATGGCAAGATTTATGACATGATATCTTTTAAGATATTTATTTAAATTTATTTATCTTACTGTTATTAAAATAAGTAATTATCTTATAGAATACCATATTTTTTATTAAGTTATTTTTCCTTAAACTAATTAATTATCTCACTTATTAAGATAAGATTTTTCTTCTACTGTTATTAATTTTTTTGGTTAAGATTAAACCAAAAATATTTCCTTACTCCTCTAATTAATTTTTTTTCTTTTATTATGCCGTAAAAAAATTCTGCAGTAAAAAACCAAAAACACCGTAACTATGAGAAGAACGATCTCCTCTGCCCTCTCTATTATCCCCGATCTGAAGCTCGACATTGAGAGAATCGAACGTAAGGAAACGAAGAGTCATTCTCTCGCCTCGATCTAATCCAGGCATATTTCGCCCGTCAACAAACAATCTTAGATCGTCATTTTATTTAAGTGTTCACTTCCTTACTCCTCTAGTTGATCCTTCTTTTCATACCATGCCTCCGCTCATGCCATGCACGCTTGTGCTTTTACGCCGAGATCTCCATATTAAAATAATATCTAAATTAGATTAATTAGCATTTAATTATGATATTATCTATGTTGATTATAATGATCATATACAACTAGTTGCATCTTGTATTTAATTGATGCTAATCATTCATAATAATTGATTATCAATTGATTACTCTTTAGCATTTAAAACATGCGAATAATTATGTTTATTACAAGGGCTATATGCACACAAACACACACACAGCATACTTCATATTTATTATATAATCATGTACTATCACACATGTTACTTTTTCATAACTTAATTACTCCTATCAATACTCTGAACACATCTTGATCTTATTCGTGGATTCTCTAACTTAGTGCTGTTCTTACTCTTGTTTATTATACTATAATTCTAAGCTTTTTATGTATTTTGTATTTTGTTGTTCTTACTCAATATCTTCTACATGCATTGTATTTGTTATTCAACTTGTCTACTATCCTTCATAACAACAGTTTGATTAACTTTACTACTAACTGACTTACAATACTTTGTTCATATTAACGAACTCCTAAATCATTATGCTAATGTTTTTTTTACTTTTATATTAATTATTAGTTACTTTATGAAATTAATTATACTCTGCATTATAATCCTAACATTACACTAATACATCTTCTGTAATCATGCACTGAAATTTGATTATACAAATACATTATAATATTTAGTTTTGCTATAAAATTTCTACACTATTGTATACATATATATAATATTACTGTTATTGAATACAACTAGTTATATTTCCAATATCTTCTGCGCTACTACTTACCTGCCTGATCTTTAATTATCTCACCAAATCTCTATATTTTTCTCATATTATGTGTCACTTGAAATAATAGCAATGTATTATTTTATTTTCTTGCTATTTAATAATAATGGGTTTGTTTGTATTTTTATTGATAACTACTACTGTGAGTCTGTGATCTAACACCTATTTATTTTATTTGTATAATCATTCACTATACACCTTTTTCTTTATTTACTGTACTTATATTATTGATTTAACATCTACTTTTATTCTAATATATTTTTCTTGTATTTTTACATTGCATTTTGAACTAGACATGAATCCGCGAAAACACGACTCCGTGATTACAAATCTTGAATCTCTTGAATCTCGTGAACATGACATGCATAATAAACACTTGTGTTATATATATATATATATATATATATATATATATATATATAGAGAGAGAGAGAGAGAGAGAGAGAGAGAGAGATAATGAGGATGTGATAGCTCGAAGAATGGGGGTATTTATATGTAACATGGAATTATATATTATTTTGCATTACATATAAATCTTGAATCTCGTGTTGCTATTGTTCCGTGGGACTTACAGAATAACCTAGCTACATAATAAAACTCCCACAAATCGAGTTTATACTTATAATTAATAACACTGAAATATTGAATATCGTGATACTCTACTTACCTTGCACTGATTAACACATGTTACTTATTTGACATGCACACTACCGTTTACTGTTCACAGTTATTCTCATTCCTAGTATTATGTATGCCATGCTTTGTTTCAAATACCGGTTTTTTTTATATAAAATGAAGACTTACTGAACTTTAGTTCGCTGACGACATTTCTATTTTCTATTTTCTTTTCTGGAGAATGTCGTCAGACGACAGTGGGGTAGGAGATGAGATTAGGTACAAGGTAGTACCTACTGAGGAGAACTTCGATCACTTCTCCACCTAGGCAGAACTTTAGGTTTTTTTCTTCTGATTTTTGCATGCGTTCTGTTTCGAAACATCAGACTATTATGTTCTAATTTGGACTGTTGTTTGTTGAAGTTGTAATAAATACCGTTGGATTCATTTTCAAGGTTGTAGTGTTTTAATTAAATTTTTGTACTATAATTTTCCTTTACTGTTTATACTAATGCTTAGTGATTTCATGTCAGGAAAGAGTGCTCCTCGGTGTGAATATGGTCTCGTCCGCTATCGCTCCTCGTCTTTTGAGAAACGGGACGTGACAATTTCCAACCGCCTTGCCCAAATGATATTGTGGATGCTTCTCCAGCAGTCTGGAAGGAGTAGAAGATTCCACAGTCGCAAATTGGGGAATATGAGATCACATGGTCTGATGCATGATCCATCAACTTAGGAGATCTACTTTTATAATAAGAAACTGAAGCGATATATAATGTTGTGTTAGTATCATGTATCCTGTGCATATGTTCTCATGATCATGAAGTTAGCTTGTATGCTGTTCTTCCTAAAGTGTGTATGCTGGGTATGAGGAGATAATAAGTGTGAACTTAGATTCTGAATTAATGTTCTTGATGGAAATATTCACACTGCAAAACACAAAATATAATATTAAACTCAAAAAGGGAAGGGGGGGGGGGGGGGGGACACAAGAAATAATTTCATATCTTTTATTTTCGCACCTTGAATTTATTTTTAATTTCATCTGTGTGTTGCATGGACATAGAGGCCACTGTCAATATTGAGAGTAAGCATGATTCTGTACTCAGGTGGCCTCTCGTCTCTCAGCTTAAATTTGAAGAAGCGTAACAAAACAGCCGCAAATATCTTCATCTGCCTGTATGCAAACTCCTTTCCTAAACATATTCGAAGACCAGCCTGTAGATTTTTCATGTAAGAACTAATTTTTCAGAATCCGGTTGTTTTCAAAAAATTTATTTACCATAGTGTCAATTACCTGAAACGCGGTAAATTTAAAAGGGCTTTCAGGCAAGAAAATCCCAGATTCATTAAGCCATCTCTCTGGTCTAAACACCTCAGCATCATCACCCCATATAAATTTCATTCTGCCCATTGCATAAGGCAAATACACTACCATGTCACCTTTATTCACATAATATCCATCTGGTAATTGATCATCTGAGAAACAAATCTTTGGATCCTGCATTAAAAGGGAAAAAAAAAGGATCATAATAAAAAAAAATTACAAACTTAATTTAAGTTTTGCATTCTTACCATAGGAAGTGCAGGATAGAGCCTGAGAGTCTCTGTCAATGTAGCGTGGAGATAATGCATCTTATCGATAGATTCATCGGTTAAACTTTCGACGAATTTATCTATTGATGCATTATTAGTACATGATATCACTTCATTAAAGGCTTTTGCTTCAATAGAGGGATTCTTGCAGAGCATGTAAATGAACCAAGATAGAGTTACCGCAGTTGTATCTTTTCCGGCTATTATGAAGCTCAGGATTATGTCTCTCAAGTATTTGGTTGTTATGTTTTCTGGGTCGTTCTCTTTTTCGTTGAGAAGTCTTGATAAAATATCCCTGCTCTTCTAATTTACAAAAAGGGGAAAAAATCATCAACTAGTAAACTTTTTCATTCTGTTTTTTTATCTAAGTGACTTATATTCTTACCGATTTGTTCGAGTTTTCCAAAGATTCTTCGATTTTGTAATTTATTAACTTATATAGGAAATTGTCCACCACTTTGATCCTTTCCTTGAGCACTGCTTCAGATCCAATATTTAGAAATCTCTTAACTTTCCATGATATGTCGACGTATCGCCATGCGATAAGTGAGCTTGCTGCATCAAAAGCTTGAACAAAGTTCTGAAAATCTTTGCTAGATCCACACAAACTATCGAGTTCTGCCCCGAACGCAACTTGAAAAATCGAATCCATTGTGAATTTCATGAACAAGTCCTGCAAAAGGCGAATTCGGTTTCTGAAAACATATTGAGAAATGAGAACCTGTCAGTAAATTTAGCTCTGTAGCTCACTTGAACATCGATTGCAGTATTTGTTGTCGCGGCTTCAGATACAACTGCATATATTTTAGAAGCATTTGTTCTGAATATAGTATTGCTGTAGTCACGCAAAGACCTTTTAGAGAACTCAAGGCTTGCTACTTTTCTTTGATGCCGCCATTTAACACCATCTACGGCAAAGATCCCATCGCCCGCGAGATCCTTTATATTGCAGTAGTTATACTGGCCCTAAAATCAAAAATTCATTTATAAGGATCATGTGATTACTGGTGTATTCAGAAATATTTGGCAGTTGGTTTGAAAGAAGATGCATAGGGTAGTTTCTAAGATTTATTGAGGATATATTTATCGAAAAAACGACATAGAGCTGATACACCAAATTTTATGTATTTTTAATACTTTTTATGCATTGATTAAATCTCAGAAATATGTTATGTTTTCGGATAATTAACCATTAGTTTTGCACCCCCTCTAACGTCACAAGATATGAATCATATGTCATTTGAGTGTATGTTTTAGACCGTGAAGATCAAGATGAGTGACACAGATCATCCAAAGCAATGATGTTGAGTCGACTTCCGACTGCCACAGAAGAAAATTTCCCATCTACGGCACCTATCTTTCTCATAAAGGAAATAACATAATAACCTTTCCATAGTTTTTGAAGTTGGTTTTGAGGATGTACTCAACATTCACAGGATCAGCAGTGAACACCTCGCTATGAGACGGCGCAAGGAGCCTGAAGGTCTTGTGCTTGCTAGCAAGCTCCGTACAAAAATGGTGCAGCCTCTTAAAGTTAAGCAGTTGTTGGAAGATAGTCCCAGCAACTGGGTGGTACCTGTCAAGTGTTAATGATGCAGAAGAAATCAATGTTCATCCCAAAAAAATAAAAAATGGTATAATAGTTGATGGTGCAGTAAAAACACACGTCTGCATAAGTAAAAAAAAGGTGCGTATATGTTGCACTTGTTTGTTCTCTATTTTCTTCCGTGTTCGCTTGATTTCTATTCTGTGTTATCGACTCTTTAGCAATACACAGGCGGGAAGGGGGGGGGGGGGGGCTTTCCAACCGTTTTACTTGGGAAAACACACCACACGCACGGACGTGTGTACAAGTTATGGAAATTCTTTTTATCTTATGCAAACATTATCAATTAAAAAAAAGTTACCTTCTCTTTCTCCTTCCGCTTAACGAGAGTTTAAAGGCGGCAAAAACCGTGGAAGCACCAAGCATAAGCAGTAGTGCAACGGCCATGGCCCCCATTTCTACAGTCATAGTCTACAGAAATAAAAATAATAGAGACATATATATAGAGTGCAAGAATGCAAAATATCTAAGCATAGGTTGGTTGGTTGGTTGAATTAGATTAAATACAAGGTTTCGGTAAGATACAGACTCATGAGGAATGAGCGAGCTGCACGTTGCCTGCGCGGGAGCCTGATTGCTCTTGCATTTACATTTGGGCACTATTGGCACGTTTCAGTAGTTTGAACCATGAGATTACCGCATTACCTGTGTGGTGAACTACATGCCATGCATTTATAGTACAATTCAAATTACAATAAACCTGCGCAGACCTTGACACCCAAAACCAGGCCTGTAGGAGACAATGTAATTTGTTTAAATCATATCATTAATATTTGTTTGATTGGTGGCTAACAAGTTTCTATTGTTTGCATTAGCTACGAAATGTGATCCTTAATATGTAATGTGGCACACAACCCTCCAAGACCTCAAATGTCACATAGATCTAACTGCAAGACAGATAATACAACTAATGAGTTTATTCCTCATCGACATCATCTACTTTTTGTTGATTAATAGGTGTACATCCTTGTCCATTATTAATAGCTGTACCATCATAAATGGGTTCCAACAATAAGACAAAAGCAGGTAGGTGCGACTCATTTTATATTTTATACCCATGTATTTATTTTTTGTTTCCAATACGGGACTATCTTTATAGTCCCATCATTGGTTTTTTTTTACTTCCAACACCTCTCAACGAAAACGCTAATTTTACAAGGTATAATTGAAAATCTAGAAAGGCTTAAATCTTTAATTTGTGCTAGTGTTAGCATGGTGTGTAGTTACAGGTTTTGTACGTAACAGATCATCGATGGAACAACATCAAACTTCAAACTTCTGGTGCGGACGTTTTTGAGTTAAGCATCTTTAGCATGTATAGACCTGGTACTGAACAGTTAACAAGATTATACTTGGATGTCTTTGACATAATCTTAAGTACCCTAAACATGCACTAAGCTTCAAAATTAAGGTGAGAGTAGAAGGAAATAATGATCTTATCCTCTAACAATGAAATCGAAGAAGTTGGATTTCATATAACTACATTTCAAGCACATCACTAGTCAAGCAGTAGGCTTTTTGGTAGCAATAACTACATTTCAAGTACATCACTAGTCAAGTAGTAGGCTTTTTGGGAGCAATTAAAGGCTGTTGTCGAGGCTGTTTTAGCATAGTGATAGAGCCTTTTACCGTCGAGCAATCTAAAGCGCAAATTTGACTTGCATCATATGGTAATAATTATTAAAACAATTGCCCTCCCTTGAAACTTAAGTAGTAAGATACGCATTGAAGATAAACAAATACTTCCTCTATGAAACTGGTTGGCTTGAAGCTAGCTTCATTCTCCAAACAAGGTCGAAATCCTCGGCTAGACGTCCATTCTCTTATCAAGCGTCAAATGACTAGATCCTATTAGAGAACGCTTCGCTGAAAAAAATTTCAGCTAAGAGAATCCTAGAGTCTCGATACGTGCGTTTAGGTCAGTAACAAGAATCGTTCCCGTACTCCTATAATAAGAATGCATGCAAGAACAAAAATCATACCGAAAAACAGATCACAACCATCATTTGTATGTTTTAACATAACCAAAGGCGCACCAAACACTAAAAAAACCAGCGACTTTTATTGGAAAAAGAATCTGCAACAGTCTGAAAACAATATACATTGAGAAGTAGAAAAAGGTGAATATATATCCAGCTCATTCTCTAACAGTATCAAATGTCGAGATGCAGATGAGAATTAAAAATATTACCCCAAAAAGTTTTAAAAATTACAACTTGAGAACTAATCAGCTTGACCATCCATCGTGGGGAAATCTTCGGCTATACAGAGGAAACTCGAAAAGGAAAGCGACCTTCAACCATGCCGGTAAATTTCCATACACAGCCGGTGGCAATGGAACAAGAGGACTGTCAGAAAAGAATAATAAAACAATAAATCAAAATAGAAATATTATCAGAATCTCATTAGACATATTGAAAATATCATGGAAATTATGAAGCCAACAATGCTCACCTGGCTGTGAGTTTATAGATTTGGTATTCTGACAAGCTGCTGCAGCGTTTATCAGTTGATTCCTGCACAAATAAATGAATATTAAAGAATATTAAGATTTACTATATTCGAAAAAAGCCGTCAATTGAAGAGTAGAAGGTGATAAACCTCAAGAAGAGGGATGCCGCTAACAAATAGAAGCAGAAGCATCAAGAAAAGAGGACTGATTATCACGAGCCATTCTGCGCCTTTTAATACAGGAGTCGATGCCACGAATATTCCCCACCAAAGGAAAATCTAACATTGTAAATAAAGCAAAGCATGGGGATCAAATGGGCTGAAAATTATTTATCTGAATTTTGAAGAAATATTGCAAATAAGGAAATTCTAATATATGGGCAAGTAGGCAACAAACAAGATTTTGTTTTATATATAAAAATATACATTAGCCAATATTCATGAATCCACAGTCGTGAAAATTCAAAAGCATATGGAGTCTAATTAAACATTACGAAAGCGATATTAGTTGGTAAGAGTAAATCAGGCTTAGAATTTATTTATCATCGGATATGCTGATGCATCACTCTTTTGAACAGCGAGACAGCCTAAACTAATCAACTTAAAAGAAACCGAGGGAATTAACAACCAGGATCAAACAGAACAGAATCTTCAAATTTCAGTTCCCAAATGAACGCTAGAATATGGCTTGTGTAAGGGGGAAAAGAATATAACGCTAGAAATTTAAAGTGGCATCTTCTTTTTCAGAGTTTTCATAATGATCCCTCACCCCTGCCCTCTAATTAATTTTGTTAAAAAACTATGATTTATACATTGAACTTATATTAGTTGTTAAAAAACTATGATTTCAGAGACACACACACACACACACACAGAGAGAGAGAGAGGTTGGATGTAACTATTGACAGGACTTCAGGTGATATCCTCTTTAAAGTAAACATAAGAACTGCTTTTCAACAGCAAACTAGTAGTTTAAGGTTTTAAATATGCGACAAATGCAATTAGCCCATTCCAGATAGATCAATGATCTAACAAGATGTTTCCAAGCTGTGAATTGAAATGCAAGATGCAAAAGTATAGTAATAGGAAAAGCTAAGGTCTAAACTCTAAATCCCAAAGATATTAAGGTTGCATTTTCTAATGAACAAGAATTGGAAAACTCAAACCACTGTGAATCACAATATATAGAATGGGAAGATCGATACGCAACTAACCTCCCCAAAGTAATTTGGATGCCGTGAATATTTCCAAAGCCCTACATTGCACCATTTCCCTCTATTAGCTGGGGAGTTCTTGAATGCTAGCTTTTGTTGATCAGCAGTTGCCTCAATAATTATGCCCACAACCCACATCAGCCACCCAATAATATCTTGAGCTTTAACTGATGGATCTCTATCACTTGCATTCACAAGTGTGAGAGGCAAACTTACAGTCCATACCCAGATAGCCTGTGACGAATGATGACAAACTTAACTTTCAGTTTAAGCTTCTGAAGAAATGCAAATAATATTCCCAAACAAATTGCGTGTAAACATATGATGAGACCTGGAATATCCAGAAAACTACCAGTTTCCCTAAATTATTACGAATTTCATCAAAACGATGGTCCTCTCCCCATTGCAAAATCCTACACACAACGAACATTGCACACAGCTAATCATTCTTCAAAAAAAGACATCGTATCTTTTCAACTTAAATTGAAAGAAAACAAACACAAATTTCTGAAATATAACAAGGTCTACGGACTTTTATCCAAAAAAAGAAAAAAGGTTTACACACTCCATTCCAAATGAACATGACAAAAGTTCTATTTCACAAAAAAATACAAAATTTTCAAAAGTAGAAGCCGGGGGGGGGGGGGGGGTGGGGGATGGGGGGGACTGAGGAATCGTCCTTAGCATAGCAGAATGGAAGAGAAGGATTCATATAGCCAACCCAAAATTTTGGGACGAAGGCTTGGTGGTGGTGGTGGTGGTGTTGAGGAAAAAACAAAGTACTATTAAGTGGTGAATGTATTTTTCATTTATTGTCCATGCTACCATTAAACAACTATCAAACTGCAGTTACAGACAATGACATGATTCATTTCAACAAAACAATAATGCAACATGTAATCGTGTTTCCTCTTGCAGTTTGCTTGAATAAAACTGAAACTAGAACTTTATCTATTTCAATTAAATTTTCTCCAGATAATCAGGCAGATACCGAGTCTACATATAACATTTATGATAGGTATGCGCGGAAAAGAAATGAACCTTTAGACGACTTGAGGAATTTTATTTGCAAGCATCATCTTAAACAAATAATAGTCCTTAAGATGGTTAGTCACATGCAATCAGAACCAGTATATAAGTCAAAAAAAAATTTTTTGCGATGCAAGATGAATTAGATTGATCACGTTAGAAAGTCATCTCATACGGAAAGATCATAAACAAGAAATGAACACTAATAAGAAGGCACACTTCTATTTATGATGTATCACAGGTATACCTCATCAGTAGAAATAGTCCCAAGCGGAGACCCCAAATTACCACAAGTAATGTCAAAACAATCTGAGAAGTGGAGAAATCAAAAATATGAATAAGGAATAAAATTTCCAAAATTGCACAGGAAAAGGGTTTTCATGATATGAATCCTCAATATGATCATTAAAAAAAATCGTACAGCTCACTTCTGAGAATGCAAAACTGTATATTAAGAGACCAGTCACCGGTCATTCACTGACATAAAATAGGTGAACTAAAATGTTGCTGGAACTTCGGTTTTTATTAAAAAAATCTTTAAACCGGTCATTCAAAATGGGTGAACTAAGATGTTGATGTTTAAACTGTTGCTCAGAAATTTTAAACCGTCACTCAAAATGGGTCAACTGGATTTTCTCGTTTGACTAGTCTAGCTAAATTGGAAGACAGGCCACACACCTGAAAAAAGTATAGGCCCAAATCATTAGATTGGTCCAGATGGAAAAAAATACATCATGTTCCCACCCGACCCGACCAATCATTCTCGGGTCATATTTCGAGGCAGTCATATACCGCTGCATCGATGCCGTCCGGCCCGATGCCACTCCTAAGTTGAAGGGCTAGGGTTCTAGTTAGGAGAACTTCTACATATACGGGCATCAATAAAAATTACATTTTTTTAATGAATTGAGACATAAATCAAATTCACATGTTTTATTTGATATGATGTTAAAATAATTTAAGAGTTAAATGAGTCAGAAATTTAAAATCACATGTAAGGAGGCATTCTTTGATCCCTTAAATGATCGCGTGTAAATCAACTGTTCTTTAAGAGAAAAGGGGTCTAACACCTCTCATATGTCTGCAATGTGATTATTTACGCCTTAGAACTTTATGTATATTTGCTTACCAAAACAAGGATGTCGTGGAAAAAATTGCTAGGACAATCTCCAGTTAGGCCATTATTTCTTTATATCTTTTCTTTAAAATCACAAAATGATGAGATTGAGAGAACAAATTGATGCTCCATGACAATGATAGTATTCATGGAAAACATTGTGAAACATGATCGTGCCCATATAATAATACAACGGCTAGGAAGAAAAGCTGACCTGTCTGAAATGCCACGTGCCTTTCAAGGCAAGGGTTAAAATACCAAGTATAACAAAATTTGTGCTACCTGCAGAGAGAGTCGATAAAGTGTGAATCTAGAGCAGCCTACTCAATAATCAGGATACATACAAGTATATTAACCCGTAATTTGTCCGGTCCACAGTGATACGGTGATCAGGAAGTAAAGAATTTCCTTGGCATAGCTTAAAACTTGGTAATTGTCACAAAAAATATGAAAGATAATCACACATTTGAAGTATGGTCACAAAAATTTTCAATGAAATTCTACAGTAGATGGGGGAAAAACTGCTTTTGGATGTCAGAGAATCGGAAGTTTTGCTGTGTTTGTAATTTATTTAAAGTAAGGACCTTACATTCCAAATTGAGAATCAAACCAGTTGGGTCATTCTTTCGAACACTTAAGCTTCACAATTTGCAAACAAAACACAAGCTATGCCCTGAGCCAAGCAACAATTCATATACGACATTACAATAACTACAAAAAGCCACAAACGCAAATTACCTGCGAAATCGGTGACCTTGTCGATCTTGAGCAGCGCTGTGATGATGAAGAACAAGAGCTGGTACCCAACCTGCCGCAAAAAGAACAAAAATAAAAAATAAAAAAACCAACAAGGGCAAATTCACAAAGATGAGGAAAGCAAAAGGCTTGAGATAACAAAAATCAAAGAGGAGAGGAGATTACAGTGACGAGGGCTGTGAGGGTTAAGAAATGGGAGTCCAGCACTGTCCCCATTCTTTTCTTATCTTGGGAGTTCGAAGATGCTGAGATTTTCTTCTTCGTTTTCTGCCAAGTTCTAAGGTTTATTTTAATAATTTTAGAGCCACATATTTTTTGCATTGATGTTCATTGAGCTTGAGAAATGCCATAAACTTATGGTTGCATTTTGGACACCGACGGGCAAAAATAGTAATAATACAATAATGCGGCGGTCACAAGAATATTTTTTATAATCATTTCGAAGACTAATGACTATGCTGGCTATTGAAAAATGTGTGGACTGGGCTCTTTTTTCTAATATACTTGTCAGGTTCAAGAAATAAGGCTTCGGTATTAATTACCCATTGTGAATTAAAATTAAGAATACAGATTAAATATAATAAATAATTTAACTAGGAACACAATACTGTAGTCAGCAACTATGAATTAAAACGAATTTACAGATAATTTACTCACCAATTCAGTGGAATCCTCATGGAGTAACGGTTGGAATCCTCATAGTTCACCATGAGTTAAGACAGATTTTCTACAATTTGTCCTAAAATTATTACATTTGATTTTAGATATGCTAATGATTTATATTATATAGTATGCATAAATACAAAGAATGCAAGGGGTATATATATAAATGTTTAAGATTTGAGGGTATGTATCTGAAAAAAGATACCCAAGCCTAATCCTAGTCGGAATCGGGATCCGATTCGGACCAGGGCTTGCCTGATTTTTACGCAGACCGTACGCGCTCTCGCCGTCGAAGTCTTCAAACGGAAACCCTAGTCTTTATCGGATCCTTGCCGCCGCCCAACTAACTCCACTGCTCATCTCCTCTCTCTCATCCCAAACTCTATTTAAACCCTAACCCTAACTCTCTCTTTCTCTCATTTCAGTTTCCATTGTTGAAACCCTCTCTCTCTCTCTCTCTCACACACACACACATCAGGTTGAGAAGGCGGCAGCAGCTTTCATCGTCACCGGCTCCGACGACCGCCGCCTCCATCTCGAAATCGGTTAGTTTCTTTTCCCCTCTCTGAATTTCTTTGATTTTGAGTTCAGTCCGATTTCTCAATTTTGCACTGCGCTAGACTCTTAATTTACGCAAATTCCTGAAAACAAACAAATTAATTTCTAGTCTTAATTTTAAAAGCAGCAGCTTTCCTGATATGCATGCTTTCTTGCTGCTGCCTAAATTGTTTAGATTTAATGCAATGTATGCTTATCTTCTGAATATCCGTTCTTTTATATGCTGTTGGCTAATCGGCATCGTGCTGTGTTATTTAACATATCTTTAATCTGTCTTGATCACACCCACTAATGATTCATCCTAACTCAATGCCCAAGGCTTTATTAATTTTTCTTTTGAATAGGCACGTTAGAGGGGAATATAACCTCCACTGCAAACCCAAAAAGGCCCTAAATCATATGCAATAATGAAAAAAGAAGCAATTTTATAGCTTTACATTCTCATTTGTTAATCTTGCTCTTTTTTTAAAAACTCATTTGTTAGTTCTTGGGACAAAATTTGGGATTTGTCATAGTTTTAGAACTAATTAGGGATTTAGCATGGTTTAAAACCTATTTAGAGAATAGCAACTTTGGGTCAAATCAGTGACACCTAGGCGCCACGTAAGATGAACGGTTAAAAAATTGGGCCAAGTAGAATCCGTCCTTGCAAAGTGCTTGGCTATCTTCAATCCGCACTTTGCAAGTGCATTCAAGCTTGGGCTCTCTGGATTCCAAGACAGTTTAAGGATGAACACTTCAATTGCCTCCCAATTGCGTCCAATTGCCTCCCAAACACTACAATTGCCTTCCAAATACTTCAAAACCACTCCAAATATAGATTTATAAACTAAAGTAAATCTTGTTTTGTAAAGAGTTTAACGTTTGAAAAACAGACAGCACCTCCTTTGTAAATTTTGGCTAAAATTTTTGTACAACTTCAGTAAAATAAAAGCATCCCCACACGAGAGCTAACTCGACGCCAACACGGCGGAGACACAATTCACGTAAAATATATGACGCCTAAAAGCGAAGAAGAACAAGCGGAAAGCAATAAACACTATATATAACTAAAACGAAACCGAATCCATACGAGTTCGACATCCTAATATATACAACATCTCATGTCTCTAAGTAAAGGAATATACTAGTGTCTAGATGGAGTAATGACTAAATACGATAAGAACAAGTACAAAAGAGAGCGTCATAGCAAGCATGACAACGCGCGTGGAATTCTAGATCTACCGCGACGGCACTGCGATGGACCAGGTATATCCTCTGGTTGTGTGCGAGGGTCCAGGTTGGTCCGTAGCTCACCCAGATCCAGGTTGGTCTGCAGTTCTAGAAAGTCCAGCTTCGTCTCTAGGTCGACGATGTTAATAGGTTACGGTCACTGGTGGTGGAGAAAGAGGAGGATGATCCGGACGTCTTAATGGACGTCATTGAAAGAAGCTATTGACCGATTTCCATATTGCCTCGATCCCACTAGCTGGTGACCTGTGTCCACGTATTACGCTGTTCGCGACATCGTAGATCTGAAACAATTCTTCGGTCTGTGACATGTTGGTGAAAATTGATGTAAACACAGCGAAAGGGAAAATTAAAATTTTTATATTAACACCAATTTAGGGTTTATAAATTATGTTGATAATTAAAGAAATCAATTAACACTTAATTGATTTGAGAAGAATTATACCTTTGCGCAAATTTAGATTTGCATTCCGTTCGCTGTGCTAGCGATTCCTATCCAATCAAAATGACTTGATTACATCTTGATGATCTCCTTGCTGGTCTCCACACAAATCTCTAAGATTAGTGAATTTTAATTAATTAGTTAGTTGATCTAATTAATTAAAGAGAATTATAAAAGAAAGAAGAGAATTAAAAATCAAATTTTTAATTCGTCTCCACCATGAAAATTTTGGCCAAAAGGAGAGGAGAGGCTAAAACTTTTGAGATGATGTGAGGAATAATTAGGGCTTAGGGTTTGTATAAAATAGATACCTATATATAGGGATATAATTTTTTTTCTATTTAAATCCTCATAATTAATTAATTTGTTTAATTCCTTAAACAAACTAATTAGTTATAACTTAAGACATGTTGGCCCACACATATATATGCATATGATATTTGATACATATCAAATGCATAACAATATTATCTTATATATATATATTTATTATATTCATAATATAATTAATATTTACATGTATTATTTACTCATTTAATATCACATATTATCTTGAGTAGCACGTCAAATCGTATTTGACAATTTTACCCTTATTTAATTAATAGCATATCAAATATACTTATTTAATTAAATCTCTTTTGTATATCAACAATATACTTTCTCTTCTTTTAAAGTTCTATGTTTGGCAAGTAAGAGTTCACCTATGTGTGACTCTGGAGACTCGGCATTTACTCAGCAGTAGATTATTAATTTGATCAATTCGAACTAATTCTATGAACAGTAAAATCCACAAATTTATAAGGACGATAGCTACATATCTAGACTACCTAGATAAATTGTCGATAACTGGATTGGAATAGGAAAATGCTATTCAATCAAATCAATACCTATCAGTGGCAACTACCGTACGGTCCGGTCTTTTCGTCTACTTGTACTTCTTATTTGGTCTAGAACTTGGTAGTAGTGTCAAATCCTAATAACTCAAATAACTATTATGTTGATATTATCACGTAACCCTGAGATCAAATTGATAACCACTTATCATTTTATCTCTAGTACTCTGGCCAGATATTTTAGGTTATTGATATATCGCACACTGCGGAACACCGTTCTTCATATACCGTAGAGACGAATCCTATGTTAACTCCTCACAAACTTCACATGTATTCGATCATACCCACCTACTACCGTTATTCATGGTATCAATGGATCTGTGGTTGGGTAGTAACTAAAGTAATCTCTAGTACACGCAAGATACTATGACGAGCCTCATATTTGGAGACTAAGTCATGCCAGTTGTCACTATATGAATTTCCATCTGACAGTTATGTATAATTACCAACTGGAAATTCAAAATGAGCCGTTCGATATACTTATCATTTATAAACACCTGCATACGATACTCTGATGTCACCACACTAGACGACTATGAGAACAATCATTACTCTCTCTGATGAGTAAGTATAATATACACTAGTCTTCCGGAATATCGATGTCCAGTCTCGATCTCTTACGACTATGAATATTTAAGAATATACTTGTCGACTAGTCAGGTCTCACTATTGTGATCTACACCACAATCATGTGGTCTAGTATTATTCTACGGACTCTATTAGTAATCAATAATAAACAGAGTAATAAAAGATATACCAATAAAGAAAAAACAAATAGCATACTATTATTACGAATGGGAAAGTTCTATACATGTAGATCACAATTATAACTAATTGCCTTTAAGGGCATCTACATCTAATATAACATAGATAATAAATATCTTAAATATATAATTTTAAGAAATCCAACAAAAAATAGAAATTAATAACAAAGTTTACTATTTCACGCTCAACGGTCTTTACGACTCATATGTCACCCGTGGAGGACACATTGTCTGAATGTACCGCCGTGTTATCCTCCAGTACCAGCACTGATAATCCGCTATCGGTAACTCATATTCTTGCTGGTGTTCGACAAGCAAAGCACGTGTATTCCATCAAACAATGTAGATATGTAGAACAATCCTTCAATCTACGGTTGATCCCCCTCTCCGTCTGACCCGATCAATCCGCTTTACCGAATCTGGGATGTATTGTAGAAACCCGAACTATTATAATACACGGTCGGGGACATGGTATGCGACGACTTCGAAATATATAATAGGTGTCCGGGCACGTCAGATATTCAATCCCGCTAAACAGAAATTTGGTAAAGTCTGATAGACATCTACTGTATATAGGATCCATGGGATCCAGAGTACAGCTCGATCCTAAAGCATATCTAACTCATTTCAGTAAAACTCTAGGGACCCGACGGGTGCCTTATCTCATGTCTGACCAACGTTAAACCTGTAATGCAACAAAAAAACAATGTAATTCAGGAGTCACACTGACGATTCATAAAAATTGAGGCTATTTTTAATTAGATAACTTAGAAAATTACCCGCACCCTAATGGTTGATCCCCATCTAACTGCACCTCCTGGATCAATGTAGGGCAACCGGTGGATAGTCGGGTCCAGCACCACATTTGCAAACATCATATTTTATTAGATACCAATATATTCAAATTGATAACGAAATCTATTAAGTATTTCACATTTTTACTTGAAGAAGATAAAGACAACCATCTATCATGTTGCGCTCCTGCAGAGCGAGAATGGTCAACTTCTCATATAGGTAAGCTAGCATGGCACCCCCCATGACAACATGCTACACACGTCTAGATCAGCTCTAATAATGATAGTCGATGTACCATATTTTTCGACGTGTCGGGAAATAAGGACGTACCGATCTGATGAAGAAGCCCGTACGTACTGCTCGATCTCCGCCTCATCTGCATCACCTCTGGGTACATCGAATGCACCGCGAAGCCATGTAAGCTTCAGAGCACCTCATTTCAATTGTGCGGGAGCCCGACCAGGATGCTCAATATACAGCTCCCGCCAGTCGTGCTCCGTCTCCCTGTCATCGGTGGACCGTCGATGCGCAAGCTAAGAAGTACAACAATATCTTGAAGGGTGATCGTCATCTCCTCCACGGGCAAATGAAATGCGTTGGTCGCCGGTCTCCACCGTTCGACCAATGCTGTAATAAGAGAATGGTCGAGAAGAGTATCGATAATTCTCGAGTAGTGAAGGAATCTTGCATGTGCTAACTCAGCCTGCACGTGCATCGTCAATTGCTTAGGACCTCACTTGCTATAAGTGAGCAGTACATGTCAAGACGACGTTCTCCTGCATATTAAACATACAAACTTGTTTGAAATATACAATTAGAAACAAGTACAAGTATTATATTAAATTGAATTAATTTCTTATCGTTGTGCATGTCGTCGCTCGATGTTGGTCCAGGGTCCATAGATACAAGATCTGCCAAAATTAATAATTCGAAGATAAGTACCAATTATATATCAACGGTCACAATACGTAACTGAGTATATGATACAATTAATCAACGAACACAATACGTAATTGAATATACGATACAAATAATCAACGAACGCGATATGTAACTGAATATATAGGATACAGTACATCACCGAACACAATACGTAACTGAATATAGGATAAAGTACATCACCGAACACAATACTTAACTGGATACAGGATACAGTACATTACCGAACACAATATGTAACTGAATATAAGATATAGGATTCAATACATCATTGCGATTGATTCTGAAGTTGAGGTGGAAGGTTAGGGCATTGCGATTTTTTATGACGATATTTTTTGCAATTGTTGCACCTGTTTTGTGATTTTATCCTTTCGCGCCCTTCATCCATAATATTCTTGATACGACGGCTTCGCGACTTGTCTTTCTTTCTCGTATTGCTGGGTAAGAATATACATGGCCCACGATATTCCTTCCAGTATCGTTTATCTGGAACATGGATAAATAAAGAGGCATATGAGTCATAATATTCCGTTAAATACCATGTGGCGCATAAGTGCTCGTTTGGTAGGTTTACTCCCCAAGAAGCTCGTGAACAAGCCGTCATCACATGTTTGCATGTAATCTCTTATAATAAAGGTATATTACAACTGCAGTAACATCCATCACCGTCTATACTGACGTCATACATCATTCCATTATTATTTACCACTTCCCAACGATGCTTAGAGAATCGATGAAGTTGGCAATGTCTCGCATCGGCATTTCTTTTTGTCAATATGCTCTCATTTCTCGGAATGAACATTTGTCCCATTTAGCCGCTGCTTCACGGCGTGTGACGAAATACATGTTGAAACGGTGGAAGGTTCTAGCAATTAATGCATGTATAAGCAATGCACGGACTCCTTTAAGAACACCATTAAAGCTCTCGGAGCAATTCGTAGTCATAATACCATACATTACACCGCCGTCTTTACATAACGCCCAACGATCTTCGTATCCCCCTAATTTTTTGTTAATCCAAGCATCCGTCTCCGGATTTCTTTCTTTCAGACGATCTCTTTTTTGAGTATAAATTAGAGGACCAGAAGCACGACCACCTTCATATAACAAAAGCTGAAATGCTTCATCTTTGAATATTCTTGCGAAATTAGCTATGATTTGCCTTAAACAATAGCGATGAAAATGGGGCGTATGCCATCCCTGAGCTAGTGCCTTTGGAAGTCTATTCATCCGATCAGACAACCAAGTAATCGTGTGATGGCTTATACTGGGGATATATCTATGAATACATGCCAATAGCCATTCTCAATTTGCATGGGTTTCACCACCGACAACCGTAAATGCCAAATGATACTAACCTCTATCCGCATCCATCCCGGTAGCAACAAGCAAAGTCCCCTGATATTTACCAAATAAGTGTGTACCATCAATACTCTGAACTAGATAACAGTATGCAAATTCCTCAATTGATGGTTCAAATGCCCAAAACATGCCAGTAAACTGGACTGCGGTTGGGTCAGGGTCTCGTAGGTGATCTTGTAGACTATGCCGGGATTGCTTTTTATGATTACCTCTAAATAGTGTGGCAGAGTTTGATATGATTTCTCCCAATCCCCAAATATCATGCACAAAGCCTTCTCGCCTCCCACGCTTTGAAATAAGAAGCGTCAATATGATATGCTATTTCATCTGATCTTGAATCACAGCCGGTGTCATATCAAGCCGTCTCCTCAGCAAAGTCAAGATGCATTCGCATATAATGTTGATGTAGCCTATTTGTGCCGCACATCCCCAGAAGTATTTCGGCACCGATACTCCGGATTATATTCTTTTATAGTGAAGTGTGTCGAAAACGCCTACCGTTTTAAAATTATTGCATGCAGTTTCCAAGGGCATTGCCCAGGGCCTTGTTCGCACCCATTTTAGGGTTCACCCAATAGATGCTCACCTATCATACGATGTGATACGTGCAAAGCATGTGCGTATGGCAAATGCCATTGTATGCGATGCGAATACAGGCAAAGCACATGCGCATGCATTATCAGTGCGCATGTACGTGGTTAAGCTATCTTTAGAAGAAAATCTTATATCAATTAACAGACTTAACGAATCAATCAAAATTGATTCGGGATTAATGATCCAATGGTGCGCAAGCACCCTGAATTGATATATGCCAATTTAAATTTGTTTGTTGATCACAAACTTAACAAATCAATCAAAATTGATTTGGGATCAATGATCCAATGGTGCGCTAGCACTCTAAATTGATGAAACAAATGTGACAAATCAAACAAAATTGATCTTTGGATCAATGATTCAATGATGCACATGCATCCAGAAATTAATATAGATCAATCAAAATCAAATTGAGATAAAAACTCACCAAATAATTGGAAACAAACTCTAACAATTTTTCTCCTATAAATAGGAACCCCTCATAATGAAGAGGATTCTGATCTTTTTGTTTTGTCGAGAGATAACCCCATAAACTGAAGAGCTCTCTTCATCTTCTCTGCTAAAACCGAAGCTTTTTTCGAAGAAAACCCTAGTTAACAAAGGTAATCAGAAAAAAAAGAAAGGAGATCCTTTCTTTTCATAAAAGCTATTGCCTTTTCAGAACAAAGCTAGTGCTTCTCTAAAACAAAGATTAAACGGTCTTAGAGTTTATTTCTCTTCTAAAAAACCATTGCTTTTCATGAGGTCTATTCTATGGTCTAAGACTTTGGCCAGAACCTCTATTAAAAGATCACATCATATAAAACCGAAGTTTTTGCTTTCTTGAAAGGAAAAACTTTCATAAAATTTATATGCATCATATGAATGCATCTAAAATCAAACAACAGAGAATTTAATCTTTATGAAAACCAAATCTTTTTTTGTGTTAGTGCGCACTCTGACTTAGGATGTAATCTATTTACATGCGTATCGTGTGATCTGCACATGCACATTTCCTGAAACTAACCAGATGTACACCCCATGTAAGTATGCATCCTATTCTGATTCATATCCTATAAAGATGCACATCTAACCCAGATGCGCACCACATAGATGTGCATCCCATACTCATGTATGCCCATCTAAAAGAGAAAGCATGAATTCTCTATGCGAAGCACGTGCGCACTCTATAGTGCACATGCACATATGACCAGCAAGCCATGACTTGAATACTTAGTCAATATACATTAAATATAGAAACTTATACTTCATATATATGGCTGATTAAATTAATCTTAGTCTACAGCAAGACTAACGATTCTTAATTAAAATATTTAAGTTGGGAATTAAATTCAGTAGAATTAAATTCTACATGAGAATTAGTTCTCCAAAAAATTGGGATACTCTCTGTTAAACAGAGCCGTTGGGTCAAAAATCCAATGGAGATTATAAATCGTCAAAAAAATATAGAATTAAATTCTATTAGGAACGAACATATCCCCAAATCTTTCTGAGAAAGAAAGATACTCTCGGTTGGATCAAAGATCTTATGATAGAATAAAATTTTATTTTAGGAATATATTCCCTCAATTTTTCAAAACAAAAAAAGATGGCTCTCTGTAAAACAGAGAACTCTTGGATTAAAAATCAAATGGCGATTTAAAAATCATCGTTTTACAGAATAAAATTCTGTATATTGGAAAATATATCCCCAATTTTGTTAAATACAAGAAAACATATTCTATGAAATAAAGATCATTGGATCAAACATCCAACAGTCGATAAAATCCCCGGAGCAAATTTTCTTAAAACTAATTAACAACTTTGCCTCTACTATATAAAGGACTCGAGACTTCAAGTCTCATATAGAGGAAACCCCCCATAAGCTTCTGAAAAATACAGAAAGCTTTTAAAACAACAGAGAATTTAATTCTCAATAAAAAAAGATTTTCCTCTTCAAACCCCTGGGTAAAGAAAACACAGAGATCAAAATATCTCTTTTATCTATTTAAGGGTTTAACCCTTCTCAAAGAACTTAATTCTTTCTCTGGATCAGAGATCCACAAGACAAGTCTCCCACAAGTTGAGAATTTAATTCTCATCGGGAAGATCTTGTTCTTGAGAATCAAAGATTTAAAAAAGAACTAGGTTAAAAAGAAAAAAAAGAAAAAGAACATATGTTCTGAGAATTCAATTCCTCCGAAATTAGGATTTAACCCTACATAAAGAACTTAGTTCTTATGAAAAGAAAAGGAGAACTTAGTTCTCCAATGAAGAAAAACGATCCGAGATCTTCAAAATAGAGATCTTGATGATCATTAGTGGCCAAAATGGCTGTAGGGTGTTTTTCGTCACCCCATTGAGATGGGAATACGCGTCGTTTATCAGGCGTATTACAGATTCCCCATGTCTAGAGTAGGCCGGGGTTTATTGATTGTGGGAATCCGAATCTCCGGCAGCCGCGGACTAAACTGCCGTTAATTATCTCTCGCTTTTGGAGCGAGAGAACCTCCGATTGACGAGTCAAACAGGTCATGTGAACTCAATGCGCAGTATTGTGTTTTGAAGGGGTTTTGGATATATCGGGGGCCCCGCAGAGTTTATGGGGGTCCGGCTATCAGGATAGTAGGCTGGGGGTCTAAGGGGCTAATAGCCTCCTTACGGGGTGCGGGGCAGCGCCCCGTTAGAAAAAAATTTCTAGCGGGGGAGCTATATTTAATGTGGAGTGCATATAAAATGAGGGGGAAGCGTCTTAAAGACGCGTGGATGGCGCTGGGCGCCAGCGCCTCACGTGCCGAGCGCGTGAGCGCTGAGCACCCGCAGAAGAGGGGACTTAGTCCCTGCACTGGGAGCTGTGCTCCTGATTTGACTTCTGGAGCTAAACTCCTAGAAAGAGATTAGTTTATGGAGTTAAACTCCAACAGATTTTGAATGGAGTTAAACTCCTAGAAATTTTTGGAAATGATCAAAGGGGAGCGTTTTTTCCTCCCTTTTAGCCCTGGATCTTTCCAAGATGGGATTTTTGAAGATGTGTCTCCTTCTTTCTCTTCTGTTGGCCGGATCTTGAAGAAAATGGGGTGAGATTTAAAAATCTTCTCTTTTTGAAATCTGATGGAAGATCTGAGTTTCCCTTTAAGGGTTTGATGGTGAAAAGCTGTTTATTTTTGGAAAAGGAAGAGTTAAACTCTTGATTTAATTCAAAATGGAAGGAGAAGGTTAAGAATCTTGAGGAAGAAGGAGGCACAGAAACTCTAGATTTTTGGGGGAATGAATTCTTCTCTCATTTCATCATTATGTTGCCTTTTATAGGCTTACAAATTTACATATAGCCCTTTGGGTTTTACAAAATGGTATTTTACCCATCTCATGCCTCATGTGCTCATTTCTTTTGCACATGAGCCATGAGCTTTACAAAAATTTGGCTTTATGCCCATTTTTTCTTACATTCATGCATAAAACATTACATCAAAATTATTTATTACATGATTTCATTTTGGCATGGGGGAGGCCGGCCGCGGGGCTCGACTTGGGCATGGGCCCACTTGATCTGGGCTTGGGTCTTGAGGTTGACTTTGACTTTGACTTAGTCAACCGGGGTGTAATTTTTGACCCCAACAAAGTGTCCCTCATCAATAAATGCACACCGCATATATAAGTTGTGTGTATGAAATTGATGGATCTTGGAGTTGGACTTTAAGGTGGAACATCATTCCGGGGGTGGAACATCATTCCGAAAGTATAATTCTGGGAATCGGAGCATAATTCCGGAGACCAGAGTATGATTCCCAGGATCGGAGCATAATTCCGAAGAGCAGAGCATCATTTTGGGAGTATAATTCCGGTGATCAGAGTATAATTCCGAGATCAGAGAATAATTCCGACGAGCGGCAGACATTCTGACCGAAGCATGATTTCGATGCAGAGGTTGATTCCTAGGCGAAGTATAATTCCGACATGGAAGGCAGATACTCCGAGGCGAAGCATGATTTCAATACGGGGTATATTCTGAGACGAAACATGATTTCATCGTAGAGCTTGTTAGTTGACGTGATTCCGAGTCGGAGCATAATTCCGACGGAGGGTCATTGGTTGACTTGATTCCGAGACGAACCATAATTTCGACAGGGAAGGCAGATACACCTAGGCGAAGCATGATTTCGATACGGGGTACACTCTGAGACGAAGTATTATTCCGACGCAGAGCTTGTTGGTCGACTTGATTCCGAGGCGGAGCTTAATTCCGACGGGGAGGTCACTTGTTGACTTGATTCCAAGGCGAAATATAATTACGACAGGGAGGTCGCTGGTTGACTTGATTCCGAGTCGAAGCATAATTCGGACAGAGAGATCGTTGGTTGTCTTGCTGACTTGATATGATTTGGGTTGACATCAGTATCGCTACACTGGAATATGATACCAGGAGTGAATCATCATCTGCTATGAGAGGATTTAGGGATTTTGGTTTTGGTTTGGCATCAGCATCGCTACACTGGAATATGGTACTAGGAGCGAATCATCATTTGCCATGAGGGGATTTTCCTTGTTCTCAGTTTAACGACTTAGAGGTCATCTGTTCCCAGTTTAACAACTTAGAGGTCATATTCCCAGTTTAAAAACTTAGGGGTCTATTGGATTAGAAGTTTGGAATTTTGGAGTAGGTGTTCCCGCCAAAAATTTCTGCGCAAAAGAGCCTAAGGTATCAAATGGCAGCGATACGCTTAAGAAAATGTGAACTAGTATTTTTCGAGCTGTATTTTGACAAACCCTCAAATGGGGTATCACGTACTCACACGTGACCTTTTTATGGGCAGATTCTATCTACGCCTGAATGCCTAATTGATAAAGTCATGTGCCCACACGTGATGGGCTCTTGAACCCACTGAATAAAATACAAATAAAGCAGCAAGGAAAACTCCCAAAGGGGGCATCACGTGCCCACACGTGACCTGGTCTCACGTGCAGACACGTGATCTTTTACAGGCAAAGCGTATAGGCACCGAATGAAATAAACACTTGGAAATATTTAATCAGTGGGGCCACGTACTAACACGTGATGGACTCTTAAATCTTCTGAACTAATAGAATTAAATTCTAATAAAAGGGAATCAAAAAGTCTTAATTGGAAAAATATTTCTCTAGATCTTTCCAAACAAAAAAGATTGCACTCTCTAAAAGAGAGCACCGTTGGATTAAAAATCCAATGGTGATTAAAAATCACCAATTTATAGAAAGATTCTGTACAAGGAAATATTTTCCTAAAATTTGCCAGGAACAACAAATAAAATATCTTTTGGATTAAAATCCAACGGTGAATAAAATTCACCGAGTGATCTAAAAGATCATGTTGGTTATAAAATCAATCAAAAACCTCTCAATGAGAGATTTGCTGAACAATCTGATTCTTTTTTCTCTCCTATAAATAGGAGCCAAGAAGGAAAATAGACGTAGGGAAAGGGGAAGAAAAATAGAAAGAGAATTTAATTCTCTAAAGAAGGGGAACCCCTCCCAAAAGTTCCCACAAAAAAGAGAATTTAATTCTCAAACTAAGAGTTTAACTCTTCTAAAAGAACTTAGTTCTTTCTCTGGTTGAAGATCTGCAGAAGCAGATCTCCCCACAAGTTGAGAATTTAATTCTCATCGGGGAGATTCTGTCATGCAGATTCAAAACCTAGGAAAAAGAACTGAATCCAAAAGAGTTTAACTCTTACAAAACATATAGGAATTTGATTCCTCTGAAACTAGGGTTTAACCCTTTAAAAAGAAATTTAATCCCTACAAAGAACAAAAGGAGTATTTGATCCCTCAAAACCATAGAAGAACCGCCTAATGATTCGTTAGCATTCAAACGCTATATAAAAGCTCACGTGATCCCACATGAGCACCTTTGAGGAACAAAGAGGGAAAGAATGAGATCTAGTCACGTGACTCCTGAGAAGTTCTCAGCACTTATAAAAGAGAAAAGTGAATAAACCCTATTTTTGGGGGGCCTCACGTGATCCCACGTGACCCCTGAGAAGTGCTCAGCACTTATAAAAAAGAAAAGGGAATAAACCTTATTTTTGGGACGCCTCACGTGGTCCCACGTGACCCCCAAGCAGTGCTTAACTTTTATAAAGCAGAAAAGGAATAAATCAAAGGAGCAGCGCCAACTTCAAGCGTCTCACGTGACCCCACGTGAGCACCTCAAATTCTTAGTGTTTAACACTATTTCAAGCGCCTCACATGGGAGCACGTGAGCGCTGATCATACACTGGTGTTTAACACTACTTTAAGGCCTCACGTGGGAGCACGTAAGCGCCCATTATATATTAGTGTTTAACACTTTGAGAGGCCAATGTTAGCCAAACTTAGATCAAATCTCCCGAGGGCAATCAATCGAACCCCCCATGCTCAGGGTCTTCCAAACCGATCTTAGCCCCAGAGATAGCTAATGAACTCCTGGCATCTAAGATGATGTTCATTCCACCATGATCTCTCCTCTCGATTTGGAATTTGGTTCAAGGGTACATCTCTCCACACCTCCGATACATGTCGTTGTAATTCTTCAACGTCTTCAGAGAGGTGGATAGTCCCAATAACCAATAACTCTTGGCGCACCACCGAACAAGCTTTTCAAAAAGGGGAGTAAATCTAAAACACATCTCAATTTGGGGGCGCCTCATGTGACCTCACGTGATCCCTTGATAGTGCTTAGCACTAAGAAAAAGAAAAGGAGAATAAAGCAAAGGCAATTTTCATTCTTCAGGGCACCTCATGTGTTCCCACGTGACCCCCGAACAGTTGTGTATACAAGAGGGAGAAAATTCCAAAGACAGCGCTCGCATTTTGAAGGCACCTCACGTGTCTGCACGTGACTGTTTGATGAACTAAGTGCTTAGCATTTATAAATGAAAGAGAAATAAAATCCAGAGAACAGTTCTCACCTCGGGTGCCTCACGTGCTCACACGTGAGCCAAGTGCTCAGCACTCATATATATATATATATATATATATATATATATATGAGGGAATAAACTCAAGGAACAATTCCCACTTCGGGACCCCTCACGTGTTCACACGTGAGCTCCTCCAAAGTCCAGTTTTTAACACTGATTCAGTGCTTAGCACTATGGGGTGACTAAGGGAAATCAACCTTAGCTCAATTTAGCCAAGTCTTCCGAAGCCAAGACCCTTTTTGTCACCAATTAACCGAGCTCCCATGTTCAGGTCTTTCCAAACTAATCCTAGTCCCAAAGATGACTAGTGTTCTCCTAACATATGACATCTAAACTGATGTTCATCCGATTCCCCAAATCGGGATATTGGTTTAAGGGTACATCTCTTCACTCTTCTGATATTTGTCGTTGTAATCTTTCAACGTCTTCAGAGAGGTGACGGGTCCCGACAACCAGACATTACACGGACTGTGGGGTCCTTAAACTCATGGACTATGATGTTCTTAAACTTTACAAACTATAATATTTCTAAACTACTACGGACTGTGGGGTCCTTAAACTCATAGACTATGATGTCCTTAAACTTTACATACTATGATGTCTCTAAACTACTACGGACTGTGGGGTCCTTAAACTCATTGACTATGATGTCTTTAAACTTTACATACTCTGACGTCTTTAACCTGGACCGTAAAGTCCCTAAACTAAAACAATAGAGTCCAAATGCTCTTTTATTGGATCTAAATGATCTCGTTAAGTTGATCTTAGTCTAAAATTAGACTAATGTGTTCTTAACAAACATTAAGTTGATCTTAGTCTAAAATTAGACTAACGTATCCTTAACAAACGTTTAAGTTGATCTTAGTCTCAAATGAGATTAACGATCCTTAAACCCAAACCAAAATCCAAGTTTAAGAAAATACGGATTTGGACTAATTCACGCCCTACGGGCGACAACATAAATTAGTCTCCGTATACAATCCACGGGCAACCAAAAATAAAACAAACATACACGACATGAAGTGACCATCTGAAGAAGCAGAAAGTGGTTACGGCGATATGGTAGCATAATTAACTGCAGGGGCTTGCGCCTGCAGGGAAGAGCGTCCCCACAATCAAAAACCCCTCAAATGAGGGGGAATATGACGAAGTCTGCTACAACGTCCGCATCTGCCTAAACCTCCAATACATGGTGCCATAAATCAATTTGGTATCTTCGGAGAGGTGGACGGATAAAACCAAATAGCATCTGCCCCCAAATTCAGGCAAGACGTTAGTCTTTCCCAGTTTTCGGCGAAGAACAGTAGGGGTCGGCATCAGCGTTGCTAACACTGAAGCACGGGTGCCAGGAGCAATTCATCATTTGCCTTTGCCTGTTGGGGAGCGATGGCTCAGGAGACGAGTTTAGATCCTCATCATCTAAGGCTTTTCAATTTTATGAGCCGTAAGGGTCTCATAAAAGCATCTTCACCCTATAAGTCAAAAGGATCTCGCAGGTATATGTTCTCCTTAGGAGTCATAAGGACTCCCATGTGTGTTTTTCCTTTATAAGTCGTAAGGATCCTACGAAGATGTTTTCTTACGAGTCGAGAGGTTCTCGTAAGGTCTGTTCTCCTCATGTATCGTGAGAACACATGAGTGGGTTTTCCCTAATGGAGCATAATTCCAAGGGCAGAGACCGGCCGCGTGACTGGTGATTGCGGTGGGGTATGGGTGTGATAAGAATTATTTGATCCCGTGGATCGTATACGGCAGTCAATTTGGGGACCATCCGTAGGGCTTGGAGAATTTTGGAACTTTGTTGGCGTCTGCATCGCTGTACTGGAATATGGTACCAGGAGCGACTCATCATTCGCCGTTGGGACATTTAGAGATTTGAAATTTTGGTTGGCGTCGCTGCACTGGAATATGGTACCAGGAGCGACTCATCATTCGCTATTTGGGAACTTGGATTTTGGTTAGCGTCTGCATCGCTGCACTGGAATATGGTACCAGGAGCGACTCATCATTCGCCATTTGGGATTTGGATATTGGTTGGCGTCTGCATCGCTGCACTGGAATATGGTACCAGGAGCGACTCATCCTTCGCCATTTGGAAACTTGGATTTTGGTTGGCGTCTGCATCGCTGCACTGGAATATGGTACCAGGAGCGACTCATCATTCGCCATTTGGGATTTAGATTTTGGTTGGCGTCTGCATCGCTGCACTGGAATATGGTACCAGGAGCGACTCATCATTCGCCATTTGGAGTTTTTTTACAGTGATTGCTCTATCATTTCAGTTTTTCTTATCGCGAAGGTCGTGATTGCCCTATCATTTCAGCTATTTATTCGCGGTTGCCCTATCATTTCGGCTTTATTTTTCATGTTTATTTTACTCGCTGATTTTTATTGCGAGTTGCCGTATCATTTCGGCTTTTTTACACATTTTTTTAATTCTCAGTTTAACGACTTAGGGGGCGTTTTTTCTCAAGTTTAACGACGTGGTGGTCCGCTCTTTTCAGGGAAAGGCAGATATGTGAGAGAATCAGATTCCCGAAAGATTTCGGTCTCCGTTTATATAAAATTGGCGGTCGCAGCTTGACTATTTGTTAACACGCCTTTAGACAGTTTTATCTCTCCTGCCTTGTATTGTTTTTCGACTCAATCTTTGAAGACGAAGGAGTCCTCAATAGCATGACCTATCATTCTGTGATAGAGGCAATATTTAGGGTCGTCGGTCACATTCGCTTTTTGCGGTCTTTTTTATTTTGGCAATTGTAGACCGTTTCTTAGGGCGTCTTTGAATATTTTATAGACTTTATCCCTTCTGAAGGAATAGACCTTATCCAGCTTCTCTTTCAGTGGAGATTCTCCTCCCTCTCCGAACACTGGCTTCCGAGGCTGGTTGGTATTAGACCCGCTCATCTCTCGCTTATTTCGATTAGTCGAAGTGTTGAAAGATTCAGTATCGTCGGAATTTCCGCCTTTGCAATTATCGTCCTTTCGGTTTCTCCAGGACCTATTGTTATTTTGGGAATCAGAGGAGGACTCCTGCTTTGAGCGCTCCAACATCTGCCCTTTCCTGGTCAGCTCTTGGAATGTTTTGAGACCCACGATGCATAGAAACATGGCCATCCAATTATTGAGATTTCCGATGAGGAGACTGACAAATTGGTCTTGCTCTATCCGCGGTTCGCATTTGACGGGGAGATTGCGCCAGCGGGTTATAAAATCCGTGTTGTTTTCGTTGTTCTTTGGCTTGGTCCTTACGAGATCGGCAATGGTGATCTTATCGCCGACACTCATGAATCTTTGTCGGAACAGAGATTCCATTTGGACGAAAGTAGTAACGGAGCCATCCGTTATGCTCGCGTACCAGTCGAAAGCGACATCGGTTAAGCTATTAACGAACTGGCGGAGGAGAAGCGCATCATTGCTCCCAGTATTCCTGCATGAGGCTTTAAAATGGGCGATGTGCTGATTCGCATTTCCCGTCCCATCAAATCTTCCGAATTTGGGGACGACATAACCGTTAGGAAATTCTACCAGATCATACTGAGCAGGATATGATTTCTCACTACTACCGATATCTTTTGCGCTTCGGTTTCGGTTACCAATGTATTGACTTTGTTGGCAACCAATTCCATAATTTGATCTTCAGTCAGCAGGCTGCTGTCATCAGTAGCCAAGACATTTCCCGAGATAGGGTGCGACTGACTTTAATGCGGTCCGCCCACCTTTGGATTTGAAGGAATAGGCATCGGCTGTCTCGGGACACCCGTTTCCCTGTTCATGAGCAGAACCCTGCGCTTGATTGGACGATAGAAAGCAACTTGGGCCTGAGCTGCATTACGACATTCGTCAAGTCGTCAACTTTGAAGTAAAGTCTGGCCATCTCCTTATCTTTACTTCTGAGCTGTTTTCGGAGCTCTTGGAAAAGTTGCTGCTCTGCGTTCTTGGGACGGAAGATTGGCTCCTCTTCGCTTTTCGAGCCCGACTCCTCATGAATCGAGGGATCTCTCTGCTTATCAGCATCACTGGAAGGGTTTTCATTACCTCCCAGAGGATGTTGGTCGTGGGAAGTGGCAGCCACATTTATACCAGATTGGATTTGTGATGTGGTGGCCCAGTCCTTGCTCTTGCTGCGCGTGCCCACCATGTAGACAGTGTGGACCATATATCCAGCCATCTCTTTATCTTTGGCGGGGTAACCCTGTTCTTGGAAGCTCATGAAGTTCAGCCCAGCATAAGCCCTGGCCTTTTTGTTGGCTCTATATCTGAGCATTTTCTGTCTTAGCTTCTCAATCTTGACGGCTTAACGGGCATCCGTTATCCAGGAAGTCATCGTGAGTCGATTAACGGAGAGCTTAGAAAAGATACATGATTGAGCAGTTGTCAGGGACGCCGCTGGCGCTTGCCCGAAATGCCTTGTTGCTTTATTGGTGTTGATGGCCTTGCCCCTAGTTGGGGTCAAGGAAAGTCGTTCAAACACCGATTTACGTTTGGGTTGGGGAGCCTTCGAGACCACCACATTTGGCCTCTTGTCTTTCGAGGCCGGTTTTTCTATCACCGGAGCTTGAGAAGCTGGGATGGCGCTAGCTGGCACGAATAGAATAGAGCCAAATGGTAGCAGGGGCTCCTCCCACTGTCGCCCGAGTCTGGCTAGGAGGATCGTCCTAGCGTCCATCTTCATCGTGTAGGAGATGAGAGTTTTATCGAGAGCTGAGATTGTCCTTGGAGATATTTTGTTGCGTCCGAAGATTGCAGTCGAAAGTCGTTAACATGCAAATAAAAGCATGATTTCAGTACAGGCAATCAATGTATATGTTGATCGAGTTTGCATGGATATTTAACCCGAAATATGGGAGGAAAGATGCGTCCTACCGGGCGTGCCAGAACCTGTAGGGTGTTTTTCATCACCCCATTGAGATAGGAATACGCGTCGCTTGTCAGACGCATTACAGATCCCCTGCCTAGGGTAGACTGGGGTTTATTGATCGTGGGGATCCGAATTTCCGGCAGCCGCGGACTAAGCTGTCGTTAATTACCCCTCGCCTTTGGAGCGAGAAACCTCCGATTGACGGGTTAAACAGGTTATGCGAACTCAATGTGCAGTGTTGTGTTTTGAAGGGGTTTTTGGATATATCGGGGGCCCCGCAGAGTTTATGGGGGTTCCGCTACCACGATAGCAGGCTGGGGGTCTAGGGGGCTAGCAGCCCCCTTGCGGGGTGCTGGGCAACGCCCCGTTAGATTTTTTTTTTCTAGAGGGCGAGGTATATTTAATGTGAAGTGCATATAAAATGAGGGGGAAGCGTCTTAAAGACACGTGCATAGAGCTGGGCGCCAGCGCCTCACGTGTCGGGCGCCAGCGCCTCACGTGCCGGGCGCGTGGACACTGGGCTCCTGCAGAAGAGGGGACTTGGTCCCTGCACTGGGAGCTGTGCTCCTGATTTGACTTCTGGAGCTAAACTCCTAAAAAGAGATTAATTTATAGAATTAAACTCCAACAGATCTTGAATGGGGTTAAACTTCTAGAAATCTTTGGAAATGATCAAAGGGGGCCTTTTTTTCTCCCTTTTGGCCCTGGATCTTTCCAAGATGGGATTTTTAGAGATGTGTCTCCTTCTTCCTCTTCTGTTGGCCGGATCATGGAGAAAAGGAGGGTGAGATTTAAAAATCTCCCCTTTTTGAGATCTGATGGAAGATCTGAGTTCCCCTTCAAGAGTTTGATGGTAGAATACTGTTTATTTTTGGAAAATGAAGAGTTAAACTCTTGATTTAATTCAAAAGAGGAGGAGAAGGTTTAGAACCTTGAGAAAGGAGAAGGCGGCACAGAAACCCTAGATTTTTTGGGGAATGAATTTTCTTTCATTTCATCATCATGTTGCATTTTATAGGCTTACAAATTTACATATAGCCCCTTAGGCTTTACAAAATGGCATTTTGCCCATCTCATGCCTCATGTGCTCATTTCTTTTGCACATAAGCCATAAGCTTTACAAAAATTTGGTTTTATGCCCATTTTTCTTACATTTATGCATAAAAAATTACATCAAAATTATTTATTACATGATTTCATTTTGGTATGGGGGAGGCCGGCCGCGAGCTCGACTTGGGCATGGGCCCACTTGATCTGGGCTTGGACCTGAGGTTGACTTTGACTTGGTCAACCGGGGTGTAATTTTTGACCCTAACAATGGTATTAACAGAGATTTAATCTTTAAAAAAGAAAATAGCTTAGCGCTTCACGTGTTTCCCACGTGGGCACCCCTCTCAATAGCGCCCAGCGTCTTACATGAAATACACGTGGGCGTCCAAAACAGAAGGCAAGCGCTTCACGTGAAATACACGTGGGCGCTGAATAAAAGTACTTAGCACTTCATATACAGCCAAAACGGCTGAGTGCTTAGCACTGATTGGGCAGCACCCAGCGTCTCACGTGTTCCTCGTGTGGACGCCACGTAAAAAATGCGTAGCACTTCATATACAGCCAAAACAGCCGAGTGCTTAGCATTGATTGGGCAACGCCCGGCGCCTCATGTGCTCCTCACGTGGAAGCTACACAAAAAATGCTTAGCACTTCATATATAGCCAAAACGGTTAAGTGCTTAGCACGAATTGGGCAGCGCTCAGCGCCGCACGTGCTTTTCGCGTGGACGCCATATACAAAAAAGTGCTTAGCACTATATATAACTGAGTGCGTAGCACCGATTGGGTAGCGTCCATGATTGAAGGCTTTACATGATACCCATATGAGCGTCAGAGCGTCAAACAAGTGCTCAACACTTTTGCATAAAAAGGTGCTGAACAAACAGAGTCCAAATAAGTGTTCAGCACTTTTGAACAAAAGAAAGAAAGAAAAGAAGACTGAGCAGACCAAGCCCAAATTGGTTAAAAGTCTCTCTGAAGTCTCTTGCAGCTGAACCCAAATGCTATGTTGTTGGATCTCAACAAAACTTTGACGATCCCTAATACATATCTAAGTTGATCTTAATGTCAAATAAGGCTAACGTATCCTTAAAAATAAATTGAGCCCAAATGCTCATATATTTAAGTATATCTTAATCTCAAACTAGATTAACGGTCCTTAAATAAAACAAAATATTTTTGAACTAAAGGAAAATATAATCTAAGTTCAAAACCCCAAATTTAAAAATATACGGATTTGAACTAATCCACGCCCTACGGGCGACGACATAAACTAGTCTCCGTATACAATCCACGGACAACCAAAACAAACAAAATAACACACGACACGAAATGAACTACTGGAGGAGAAAATGGTTATAACGTAATTAACTGCAGAGGTTTGCGCCGGCAGAGAAGAGCATCCCCACAATCAAAGATCCCTCATAAAATGAAGGGATCTGATGAATTCTGTTACAACGGCCGCATCTGTCCAAACCTCCGATATATGATGTCATAAATCAACTTGGTATCTTCGGAGAGGTGGATAGATAAAATCCAAATAGCATCTGCCTCCAATTTCAGGCAAGATGATCTATCCCAGTTCATCACTGTCTTTCGGCGGTGAACAAACAAGGCATCATATACTGAACTGGGAAGAGAGCAAGAATCTAAGGATAAAATAAATGCACAATAAGAAGGGGCCAATCGTGCATAAGTGACATAATCACTGGTGGGATATCGAGGAACAATAGTTCGAGTGTCTTTCCTGAGAGCAATTGGAATATCTAACTAGGAGGGATCTGGATCTAGGATCGGAGGTGTGACCGGAGGGGTTAAAGCTGGAGGTTGTTGTACCTGTCGGGTGTAAACTTGAGTAACTTGTTCTCGCATCATCTTATTGGTTTGATCCACAGAAGGTTCAGTTAGAACAGGAGTGGGTGAGGTAACTAATACATCAAGTTCATCGATAGGAAAATCCTCTCGAACAAAAGGTGAGAAATAGGTGGATGAAAAATATGGAGTGTTCTCATAAAAAGTGACATTCGCAGAACACTCTATCTAACTCATAATCATAACACTTATACCACTTTTGATCCTCAGCATAACCTAGAAACACACATCGAATAGATTTTGAATCAAGTTTGGATTTCCCGGAACGATGATCATAAACAAAGCAGGTGCAACCAATCATTTTAGGAGGTAGAGAAAAGAGTTCGTTAGAAGGAAACATGATAGCATAGAATGTATGTCCCCTCAAAATAGTACTTGGCATGCGATTAATCAAGTGGCATGCAGTAAGAACAGAATTGTCCTAAAAACGTTTTGGAACCTGCATATGAATCAACAACGTACGAGTAAGCTCGAACAAGCGTCTATTTTTCTCTGAGATACCCCATTCTGTTGAGGAGTGTAGGGACATAAAGACTGATGAACAATACCAAAGGAGTTTAAGAATCGCCGAAAATCTGAACTGAAGTATTCTTTGGCATTGTCGGTTCGCAAAATTTTAACAGTCGTGTCAGATTGATTTTTAACCTCAGTAACAAAAGATTTAAACACCGTAAATACTTCAGGTCTAGATTTTGCAAATACAACCAAGTCACTCTAGATAAATCATCAATAAAGGTTACAAAATAACGATATCCGTGATTTGATACAATAGGACATGGACCCCAAATATCATAATGAATAATGCTATCGGTGGCTCTATTGTTCACTCGAGGAGGATAAGAAGTACAATGATGCTTTCACATCTCACAAGATGCACAATCAAAAGAAGATAGATGGATAAGAGAATGTACAAGTTTCTTAAGGTTCTAACTTACTATGAACCTCAAGAGTAGATGTAGACGTAGAACAAGCTGTAGGTGTGCTCCTATCAAGATAGTATAAACCTCCACGCTCATGTCCTGAACCAATCACCTCCCTCATCTCTAGGTTCTGTATAATACAACCAGAAGGAGAAAATGTTACCGAACATTTCAAAGAGTGCACAAGTTGACTGGCGGATAATAAATTGAATGGAAATATCGGTATATAAAGAACCGAAGATACAGACAAGGATGGAGAGAGACGAGTGGATCCAACACCTTCCACTTTAGATGTGGAACCATTGGCAACTGTGATAGAACTACTATATGAAATGGAAGATAATGAAGTGAGTATACCCGACTTTCCAGTCATATGATCTGATGCACATGAATCTATGATCCAGGATGTGAGAGATACTATAGAGATAAAATAGCTATTACCTTTACTCTTGGCCATAACAGATGCAGCCTATGACGATGATGTAGAGCCCCCTGAGAGAAGACTTAGCAGCCGTGATAACTTCTCCTCAGTAAGACTCGCAGATGTGGTCATAGAAGTAGATGCAGAAACTGATGACACTGAATCAGATGTAGCAACTCCGGCAGTAGGCCGAAGCTCAAGGTGGAGAGTAGCAATACTCTCGAGTATCGAGTATGGTTAGACATCTCACGGTGAGCACAAAATTTGTCACCTCTCCCCCTGCTGGCCACTCCTCTGCCTTCCCGACCTTCACGGCCCTGAAGGCCCCTTCCTCTGCCTCCAACGAAAGGTACATGAGAGCAAGGTTTGAGGTTTCGGCTGAAATTGCTGATACGTGGTGGTTTTGTATTGGTTTCGGTGGAGACCGATGCGAAACCCGAAACCGATGCGAAACCAACCATACAATATCGTTTCGGCTGAAATCTTTAAGAACTTATTTTTTATACCATTTTTACTGTCATTATGATCATTATAGGCCTTCGATATTATAAAACCGCAAAAAAATGAACCCAAACCCTATATTAATACTTATCTAAGTACACTTTTCAATATATTTTGCGTTATGGCTGAATTTGTAAACACTAGAATTATTATCTTGTAATATAGAACCATAAATTTAAGTATTTGATATATCTACACTTATATATATTGTATTACCGTCGAAACTGAAACCTGAATCGAGATTAGCGAAACTAGTCGAAACCCAGCGAAACTAATAAAATTATGAGCGACCGAAACTGATTTCTTGAACCTTGCAGGAAAGGCAAGGGTTGATCTATCATCAACGGCTTTCGTGGAGGTCTCAGAATCACCATCAGTCATAGTAGAGGGAAATGCAAGCAGAATGGCTCTATAGGTATGCGCAAGAGTAGAAACATGCGAGCCTCCCAAAATCTATAGGCGAATAGTCAAAAATTCCGGGCCAATAGCCCCCAAGAATGTCATCACCATCATCTGTTCATGTTGCCTTTTTCTCTCATTAATATCAACTGCAAGAGGGAAAATAGAGAGCAACTCAGTCTCCAGTCGCTTGAGCTCACCATACACAGCAGATATAGACTGAATTTACGCTATAACTCGTGAAGAGACTCAACGATCTTGAATGCTCGATTAGCACTCTCCTCTTCGTATGACCCTTTCAAATATGCACAAATAGAATAGGTGTTGTCATATTTATACACCATCTCGGCAATCTCATCTTCCATTGTCTCGGTCATCAATCGATGCAACATTGCATCCTTCGAAATCCACTCATCGGTGGGAGATAAGGGAGGCTCCTTAGTTACATACTTCATCAACATTCGCTCTCATAAACATTTCAACAGCCAGCTTCCATCGAGGATTATTCGTTCCATTTAATCGAAAACGGATGATATGAATAGGAAACATGTGAGGATTGTAGACTTCTTTCTCCTTTAAGGAGGTAGCGGAACTATCAGACACGGCCATCGAAACAGAAAACAACTGCTAGCAACCCCTACAAATTCACAAACCCCGTGAATCAACAACCACAAATACGACGAAGGGTGACAGCAACACACAATAAAAAAAATCAACAACTGGCACCTCAAAGAGCAATTATCGTTTTCGAGATCTAACACGATCACTAGCTTCAACTCATTCGCTAACAACCACGACATCGCTATATCCAAGCAAAAATATAACATCGTCCTAGATCTCATCAATCACAAAGAGGTTAGATTTCACATTAGTCGATCTTCGAGATCGAAAATTCGATAGATCTCAAGAACAAAGAAGCAAGGCCTTTGGTTTGAAGGGAACTTCACCAATAGATGGCGAGAAAAAGGTTTCAGATCCAGCGATGATCTTGATGTCGATCTTGATGAGGAATCCATCTCTGGGCTCCGAGGGAGGTGAGCGGGAGCTGCTTGCGCTCAATCCAGGAGCTGATGGCGATCGATGCAGGAGATGCGATGATTGCGAGGGATGCGTTGTGAGGGATCGATGCAAGCGTCGATGTGAGGCGGCGATGTGTTGTGGCGATGATGTGAGGTGGCAATGAAGCGATGATCGGCGAGGGATGATGCGGTGGTGGTGATCGGGTTGGCGATCAGAGAGGGATGCGGTGGTGGTGGTGGTGGTGAGGTGAGGGGGCTATGGCTCCGATACCATATTGGAAATGATTTGGAGGTAAATGTGATGGATAAAGTTTATCCTATCTCATCATCTCTTTTATATAGGCAAAATACTTATTACACAATTATACCATTAATCACAACTAATCACAGCCATTCATTTATTTCAACAATATCTTATGATAACCCTTTTAGCTTTGGTTTTTGTATCAAAACAGGAAAAAATTGTATACACTGCATTGGAAAAGCCTCGTTTAATGGAACCGTCCACTACTTAATTAAACTACTTCCTAATCCTTACCACCTGATCGATAAATGGGGTGAACCTCTTGGTGTAGTTTTCTGTAGTTGGCTATTAATCATATTGTATGGACAAGTTTTAGAAGGCCAATTGTTTTTTCATGTATTAATGTTTTAACTATGCCTACTCCAGAAGTATACAAGGTAGAGGTGCAAGAAAGAACTGGGTTAGACAACCATGCTGAGAATTGAACCCGAAGGCTTAAACCGGTAATTTCTCATATTGCCGAGCCTCCCTTGAATAACAATGAGTTCCTTATTTAATCTTGTGAAATTCTAGTTACTTATGTTACACTTTATCTTAAATTGTAATTCATCATGCATCCTTCAATTTTTTCTTCATAGTTCTCAGTTTCTTGTAGCAGACATCTTTCTTCTGCAAGCAATTCTATTGAATTAAACGATTTAATTGGGGATAATGTCTAGCCCTTTCTGACTTGACATCGTTAAGATATTTTTTCTTGATATTCATATGCTTCTGTGTTGTTATAAGTGTCATCTCTTTCCCAAGTTACAATGCCATGACTTGGATTAAGATAATTGCTAATTTGACATATTGGATTAGCTCGTGTGCCTCCTATAGACTCATCATGCAAGTCCTCTATGGGCTAAATGCAGGAATTGGGAAGTCATCTTCGTTTGCATATCTGCTCAGCACCTGAAGGTCAGTACAGACAGTTGCTAAACCTGCAAACTGATGTCAAGTTGTACAGACAGTTGCTCAACCTGGAAACTGATGTCAAGTTGTAGTCTTGCATAAAGGTGAAACTGCCACCTTATTGAAAAGAGGCCGTCACAAACTCAGTTTATGCTAAAATTATAAAACCAGTCAAACATTTACGATGTGACAATTTCTCACTAAAAACCATCTGAGAATCCTTATTTACCCGCAGTTATTTATTCTCAATGCTAGTTAGCTATGTTTGGCTGTTATTGGATATATAACATTGTCGATTACAATGAGAATCATGTTTTGGACGGTGAAAAAGCAGCAATTATTATTGTTTGCTCAAGTCATATGTCCACAGATAGGTCTTGATGACGCTAGTAAGCGTCTATTTTGGGAGGATTTAGACGAGATGGTGCAAAGTATACCTAGTGGAGAGAAGTTATTTATTGGTGGTGATCTTAATGGACATGTAGGTACTGGTCGTAGTGGGTTTGATACTATCCATGGAGGTTTTGGTTTTGGACAAAGGAATGAAGTAGGTGATTCGATTCTAGATTTTGCCTTATCTTATGACTTGATCTTAGCAAACATCTCGTTTAGGAAAAGAGAGTCCCACCTTATCAATTTTAGGAGCGGATCAACTGCTAGTCAAATAGAATTTTTTCTGACGAGAAGAATAGATAGAGCTTGTTGTATCGACTGTAAGGTAGTGTCAGGTGAGAGTGTAACCACTCAACATAGACTTTTAGTTCTAGATTTTCGATTTAGAAGAGGATCTAGGAAGATTAAACGTAAGGTAGAGCCTAGAATTAAATGGTGGCGATTGAAAGAAGGTAACCAAAAGGGTTTTATAGATCGTGTAGTCCAAGAAGCGGACTGGCAGTCGGAAGATGATTCAGACAGAACATGGAACAAAATGGTTAGTTGTATCAAGAAGATAGCTAGAGATCTACTTGGTGAGTCGAGAGGTGGTGCTCCACCATCTAAGGACACATCATTGTGGAATGAAGAACTAAAGGCTGCTATTAAAATTAAAAGGGATTCTTATAAAGATTTGAAGAAAAGTAGAGATGTGGAAAGATTTGAGAAATATAAAATGGCTAAAAAGGAAGTTTAAGAAAGATATTCGGGAAGCTAAATCTAAGGTCTATAAGGAGGTGTACGAGAAATTAGACATTAAAGAGGCTGAAAATGATATATACCGGATTGCTCGGATGCGGAAAAGGAAGACTAGAGACTTATGTGCGGTGAAGTGTGTCAAAAATGAAAATCAAAAGGTTTTAGTTCGAGATGAGGATATCAAGGAAAGATGGAGAGATTGTTTTGACAAATTGTTCAATGAGTGCTTTACTAAGAATTTGGATGGACTTGTCATTCAATCTCAAGATATAAACCGTGATTTCATGCTTAAAATAAGACTACATGAGGTTAAAGAAGTTTTGAACAGAATGAGTATAAGAAAAGCGATTGGTCCTGACGGGATTCCTATCGAGATTTAGAGATGCTTAGGAGAAATAGGCGTTAAATGACTGACAGATCTGTTTAATAAGATTTGGCAGACAAAAAAGATACCAAATGAATGAAGGAAAAGTATCCTTGTACCTATCTACAAGAATAAGGATGACATTCAAAATTGCTCAAACTACCGTGGAATAAAACTTATGTGTCACACCATAAAATTTTGGGAAAGAGTGATTGAACACAGGCTAAGGAAGGATATTAAGATAACAGAGAACCAATTTGGGTTCATGCCTGGACGATCGACAACAGAGGCTATTCATTTTCTTCGTCAACTTGTCGAGCGTTTTCAAAAGAGGAGAAGAGATTTGCATATGATATTTATTGATTTAGAAAAAGCGTACGACAAGGTACTTAGAGAGGTATTATGGGGGACAATGATAAAGAAGGGAGTCCCCATCAAGTATATTGACATAATCAAGAATATGTACGATGGAGTAGTGTCAAATGTCAGAACTTGCGGCGGCTTAACGAGTGATTTTCCGATTACAATTGGTTTACATCAAGGATCTGCATTAAGTCCATTCCTGTTTACCATCGTGATGGATCAGCTTACTAGAACTATCCAAGATGAGGTACCTTGGCGTATGCTATTCGCTGATGATATTGTTCTAGTAAATGAGACGAAAGCAGGGGTTAATGCCAAATTGGAATTATGGAGGCAAACATTGGAATCTCGGGGATTCAGATTGAGCAGGTCTAAGACAGCATATATGCATTGCAAATTTAGTAACCAGAGAAGTCAAAACCATATTGGTATAACATTGGAGGGCAAGAGATATCACCGAGCGACCAGTTTAGATATCTAGATTCCATCATCCAAAAGAATAGGGAGATCGATAGTGATATTAATCAAAGGATCCAACTGGTTGGTTGAAATGGAGGAGTGCAACAGGGATTTTGTGTGATCGTAATTTTCCGTTAAAATTGAAAGGGAAGTTTTATCGGAGCGCTATTCGGCTTGCCTGATTATATGGTACAGAATGCTGGGCTCCTAAGAAGCATAATACACAGAAAATGCACGTAGCGGAGATGCGCATGCTTCTTTGGATTGCGGTAACACTAGAAAAGATAAGGTGCGAAATGAGAATATTCGTGCAAAAGTTGGTGTAGCACCTGTGAAGGAGAAGATGCGGGAAAACATGCTAAGATGGTTTGGTCATGTGCGACGCAGACCTATGAAAGCACCGGTTCGACGAATAGATACTCTCGATATGGGCAATGGCAAAAGGGAAAAAGGGAGACCGAAGAAAACATGGATGGAGGTGATACAAAACGATATGGTTGCCAAAGGACTCAATGAAAGTATATTGTTCAATAGGAGTGAGTGGAGGCGGAGGATTCATGTGCTGGACCCGGCGTGATTCTCATGTTGGTTCATGTAGCCTACCCCATATGCTTGGGATAAAAGTCTCAGTTGTTGTTGTTGCTCAAGTCATATGTCCAAACATTATGAATTGCTTTTGGTTTCTAAATGCCTGGATACTGAATAGTGGTAGATGACATTACAATTCTTTACTTCATGAGTATATCAACAACTGCATATTTATTTTTTCCTTTACTATCCAGCTTCATCCTTTACAATATTCATGTTTAGCTTAATTATCCATGGTTTCCTTAGGATAGAGAACCTCATACGAACTACAGTGTATTCCTGATCCCAAATCCTAAATTTATTGTTTTTGAAGTACAAGCACCCCTAGGAATTCCAAATATGTGCAGACCGCACTGGATCTTGCAAAGGACATAGCTCGCACATGAAGTGTGATTACTCCACATTCTTGGGTATGATTTCTTCTTGCACCAAGTTTTATATTTTAATTCCTTTTTATCGCTTGTAACATCTGTTGCTGCTACCTCTATATAATTCCTTTGTTACAGTGCTTTGATTATCTTGTGTGCTTGGTATAAAATACAGGATGGCTATTATTTTTTATAATCTCTACTGCGAGATTGATCATGAACTTTTCTGAGCATGATTATAACTTTGATTACTATGTGATGATGGACCATCCATCCCGCGTCACTACATCCTTAATATGAATACAAAAATTATGCTCCGATACCGTAGGAATGCTCCTTTAGAAAAAGAAATAATAACCTCAAACATTCAATGTCTGCTTGAAGAACTGAAGTGAGAACGGGACATTAAACATAACAATGTATCTGACAAGGCCCACAATGAGCTTTAGAGACTTCGCAAACATAGGTTTATTTATTGGATTACAGAGAGACTAGTGATATTTCTAGGGAGTTCCCAGAGTTTGTGTGTGTGGGAGGGGGGGGGGGGGGAGTCACTGGAGGATTCCTACTGAGTCCCATAATTTCCATGATTGTTGAAGCCCGTCTAGTAAGAGAATATTTTTTCCGATGCTCATCATGTTCCCATCTTCCATGAATGTGTGACATTGTGCTTACACATGTTGATGTCACAGCCGCAAATTCTAGAAAGGAACTCTAAATTACTAAGCTCCTAAGGTTCATCAATGCGACCTAATTTGACTAGTATCATGTTTGTTGATCTGCCTGATGAATTTCCTCCTTGGATATGTAGTATGAGATTGGGTTGTGACTTGTGATTGCCCCCTATTATTTTGGTTGTCAGTTTATACTAGGAGCCGCTGAGCCCAAGGGAGTAGAGTTTGATGACATGTCGGTAAGTTATTGTCAAATACGAATTATGTGGAACAGACATTGTTATCATACTTGATGTTATTTGCATCGTGAGAGGCTTTCTCCGAAAATAGACCAATTACAAATGCCTGCATGACTTTCTTGCATATATTTTTTCTTTTACTGCTTATAAGGGTGAGTGACGGATGTCCAGAGGTTTTTAATGGCCAGCAGTTGGTATCGTAAGGTTCATAAGCTGCATTTCTTATTATTTCCTTTTTCCCTTGAAAAATTCTCAAACGAAAATTTCACCATTTTTCCATAAGAATTACTGAAATTGAGAAGTTTGAGAATCTCTCGTGGCATAGAAAAGGTAAAAGGGACAAAGTCAAACACTGAAGGCTGAACTGCACATTTCATAAACTACATGTGCTTTTGAGGGGTCCCGGAAACTGTTTTGAGTAATTTGCCTCTATGGAAGTCAGTGGTGGTTATTATTTTTTTGCTCAATTCGCTATCATTAATTTTATCCGAGCTGCTTTTGATGTGGGTTTTTCTTGAATTGGCTTGTTGAGTTTTAGGGCTATAGGAGTTGCGGTTTCGGTCGTTGACTGCTTCAGGAGGCAGATATGAGGTTTGTCTCCCTACTTCATTGTTTGTATATTTATATTCTCATAAATTTAAACTAATATAGAATTTTGATAGTTCAAGTATAGAATTTTTCTTCTCTGGAGAAGTGTGTTCCGGGAGTGTTATGCAATCATATGATACCTTTGAAATTAATAGGAAAAATCTATAAGATGTATATAAAGCCGACAGCATTGTTTTATGGATCAAAATATTGGGCAATTAAAAAGCATGTCCGAAATATAAATGCGGCTAAAATGAGAATGTTTAGATGGATGAGAAATAATTCAGTAATATTTTAAAAGATAAGATAAGAAATGAATGTATTTTTACGGTAGAGATCTCTCCATAAAAGAGAGGGTATGATGAGCTACAACTGATTAAGATGATTTGCATAGTTGCAACGTTGATCAATAAATGCTTCGATTAGAAGTATAAGTTGTTGTTAATCACTTGAGGGGTATACCTGAACGAAATGGATAGATACAACTAAAAATGATATTTTAAGTGTTAAGAGATAAATTAGTACTGCTTTAAAAGATATGATAAGAAGTGGGTATCTTTTAAAAAGTTATAGATCGCGCCATAAAATAGAGGGTACAATGAGTTAGAACCGAATAAGATGGCCTGGACATTTGCAATGTTGACCGATAAATGCTTTGATTAGAAGTACAAGTTGTAGTTAATCAAGAGGGCTGGGGGTAATACCCAAATGAAATGGATAGATACGGCAAAAAATGATATGATAAGTGTTAATTTAGCCGAGAAGACGGTCCTAAACACGGAATGGAAGAAATGGGTTCATTTAGCGAACCCAAAGATTTAGGATAAATGCTTGTTGTTGTTGTTTAGAACTTTGATGGTTTCGAATGTTTAACACATTACTTTTTTTTTTAAAAATTTACTTTCTTAAACTAATCATCTAGCCTATCTGCCTATGTCTCAACAGTGAAAATAAAAACTATTTGATTCATTCTATGATCTTTATTTAGGGCAAGCTGCATTCTTTCTAAGCGATCAATATTATCTTGAATGCTATTGGGTTTGTTTTGTTGCGGTTTATATACTCAATGTTCATTTGTGATTTTTTTTTAATCATTTGTGATTTTTATCCTCCAAATTGTTTACACTCTGCGAAATGCGCTGCATGGTCCTTAAGACATGTTACTCAGAATTATGTTGTCAATGAGCTCAACCTTATCCAGTGACTCCCTGATTACTTATATATGTCCAGTGTTGTTAGTTTCGTACGAAACACGAAACGTATCTTACGAAACGATACGAAACAGGGACAATTTGAAACGAATCGGAAGTCCGTATCGCGTTACTAATTTATTAGTGGATACATATTTTGTAACGTACGAAACAAAATGAAACGATACGATATGAAACACATAACACACCATAGGCTATTTAAAGATTAAAATGCATAACGGATCGGATATTCGGGTTTAAAACCCGCTTCGTTGTATCAAATTATAAACCCAGATGAGGTTATTTAACAATTAAATTGCATATTGATGGGAAAGAGGAGTTTATTGAGAGTGAAAATGAGAGATTCAGGAGAATGAAGTTATTTCTCGTTATTATAATTGTCAAGAACCAGTTTACCCAAAAACTTAAGTTTTAAGCTAGTAGATTGTTGGTTAACAATGTATATCAAGCGAAGGCGGTATAAATATATTAAATTGATACTGATGAAGTTTGAACCCAGGACCTCTTTAATCTGGTGTGCTTTGATATCATGTCAAGAACCACTTTATCCTAAAATTTAACCTGTTAGGTTGTGGGTTAACAATATATATCAAGCGAATAGAATAATAATAATGATGGTGATTAATCAAATTGAAGAAGATTGATTTTTTGTAGTGTCAACTTTGTTTGGTAGTGATATTTTGACAACTTGGTTTGATATTTTAGTTATGAATTACTCGTATTGTGTACGTGTGATGCACGTGTATATATTTTGAACAACATATACCGAAGGTGTGTGTAATTTTTTTTTTATCCTGGACATTACATGAAAATTTCTAAAGATGTCAATAGTTTTTTTAAATTTAGATTAAATGAATGTGGTTAGTGGTAATATTAGAATTGAGAAATTTGAATTATACGAAATAATAAATATATAAAGACATGTATAAATTTGTAAGGCATATCTCTTTTTGGGTTTTTTAGCATGAGAGAGAATGTGTAATGAATGAGAGAGAGGGGGGATTGTTGACTTTTCATTTTTTTTTATTTTTGTTTTTTGTGGCAAATGAGGTGGACAGCTCCAATTCTCTACTTTGGCTAATGGAATTTTATCATTTTTTCTATTTTGTTTATTAATGACATCATCTAAGAACTTCTAGTTATAACAGTAAAGAAAAAACTTATCATGTTTATGAATTATGATGAGGTTAATGGAGGAAAGAGGTCATAGGAGGGAATTTCCTTCCATGGCGTCGAAAAAATACATCTTTCATTTTTTCCAATGATCAGTACCCACCATCTTCATCGTTATCATCTAAGATGTGGGTACACCAAATTTCATGTGATTCTACAATCTTTTCACCGTTGATTTGGTGGGTTCAAAATTAACGGTTTACCGACAATAGAACTTCTTACATTGCTAAATCAATGGTGAAAAAGTTGTAGAATCACATGAAATTTGGTGTATCCATATCTTAGATGATAACGATGAAGATGGTGAGTGCCGATCAGCGGAAAAAATAAAGGAGGGTGTATTTTTTCGACGCCATAGGAAGAAATTCCCTCCTATGGCATCTTTCCTCCATTATTCTCTTATGACATATGGATGAATATATTGGATTGTTTTAGTATTATTTGATTATCAAATGCATGAGTTTGTATGATTTATATGTACGTATTTGCGCAACTACAATTTCGAAATTTGCTTTAGCTTTTATGTTGCTAATTTGATCGTTTTTAAAATTATAATTGGTTCTATACATAATTACTTTATTATTGTAACGGGAAATTTTGTTTCTTACTATACGATATGATAAATAAGAAAACGTATCACGATTTGACACTTTGTATATGTTGGTTTATGGGTCTGTTTCTAACATAAGTATTTGGTCTCTTATAATTCTGCTCTCAATTTCTCATGTTTTAAAATGTTTATTCCGAAATAATATGCCATAACCTAATGCAAGCGGAGTTTGAATCCTAGATTTCTTGCCCGATTACAAAGAGGTTATGCCACTAGCCTATAATGCTACTCGTGAAATGTACTAATTTGTATCCATAGAGTAGTGCTCCTGTTACTGCAGCTTCCTCAGACCTCTATGCTCATACTCTTAGAATTGCAACTCTATTTATTAGAATTTCAAGCTTTTTTTTTCTGGGTATGAGCATGCATTCATGGAAGCTATTAACTAACCTATAAAATTCAGAGGGAAGGTGTTCCTACGCAACACTTTCTTGAGCATTCAGCAAGGAACAAAAGTTGGATGGAGGCGGGTTCCACCCACTTGAATGAACCCCAAACCCCCTCGTTGACCCTTGTTGCTAAGAATTGCTTAGGCAAAGTGTTGCTCCTGACAATTTACATCCAAGATAAATCTTCATTACAAAGCCTTGGACTTTGACAATCATCTTCTTTTATTCCTTTTTTAATCTCTTTTGACATAGTTTTCTCTGTTATTTAAATTATTTAGTTGCTCCAAACTAATTAGTTGCTTATTTCTTTCTTTGCGAATTGTAGTTAGTTTCTTTCACATTTTAGCACTTTTTTGTTTCTCGTATGCAATAATATGTGCATGAATGGCTTCAAAAGCGTATTATCTCGATACATATAAATGTATATCCGTCAATATAATATATTAAAGCATGGTACCTCTTAAGTTAAAACATGCGATTTGGCTCAAACTTCCTGAGATTTTTAAGGAGATGAGTTTTATTATGCTGTCTTCGTTTTCTGTGCTGTAGAAAAAATCTGTTATGCTGTGTTTGCAAAGCAGCACTGGAGGTTGCACCTAACCTTGTGATATACCATAGGAAAACAGGCGATTACTGTTTACGTGATGATTGCATATTGGGGACGGTTCCGAGGGTTCGATCATGCTTGGTATTTGCTGTGTACCGGTTATGTGCTTTAGGCTTAATTTCGCTGAACTGCTAAAAACTATGACCATGCTGCACTATACTGTTTAAAATGTAATAAATTGTAATTACTACTAAAAAGTTTTGAGCGGCAAAATGTTTTTATTTGCTAAACGCCGTGTATGCTTAATGACCCATGGAAACCTAATATGAGAAATTGATGTCTGTTCAATTTCTGACTAATTGTCTTGTTTTATCATGAGCATCCACTTATAATATATTGATTGGGGGTGTTTGTGTGTGTAGATGGCCTTTTGCATCTTAGGTGATGAACTTAATGATAAATTGCAAGTGATTTAATTGTCATGCATGTATGTGGATTTTACTACACCAATTTGTGTGCAACTTATGAATGATATTATCCAGCAGTTTTAGTTTAAATCTACATATCTAACATTGCATTCTTCGCTCTCACCAGTTCATTCCGATTATTACCGATGGAGCTATGCTTCTGGAAGAACTTTGATCTCCAAAGTGTGAGGTCGCAGTTGATTGGCAAGTTGTTTAATAAAAATAATAACAGATAAATAAGAAATATTGGGTCCTTTTTTTTGGGTCCAGGGGCAGGTTCTGTATGAAGGTTCAAATTTTAGATGAAACTGCAATGTTTAGGTCCAAGCCAAATTACTTTAAATATGATAATTTGTTAACTGAAAATGTATATAGTTGGCAAGGAAATAACTAAATTATAAAACAAGCTTCTCCTTTTTTATAATTTATCTCTATATCAAAATGGTCAAATCAACAGACCCATAAACAAACATATACACAGTGGTCAAATCCTGATACCGTTTCGTCTTTTCCTTTTTATATTTATTCGTATGGTATTATTTCCTATTGTACAATAATGAAGTAATTATATATAGAATCGATTATAATTTTAAAAACGATCAAATTAGCAACATAAAGCTATATACAAGCTAAAACAAATTTCGGAATTGCAGCTACGCAAATACGTACATATAAATTATACAAACTTATGTATTTGATAATCAAATAATACTAAAACAATCCAATATATTCATCTATATATCATAATTTATAAACATAAATATGATAAGTTTTATCTTTACTATTATAACTAGAAGTCTTTAAATGATGTAATTAATCAACAAAATGATAAAATTCGAGGAGTTGTCCACCTCATCTGCCGTAAAGAACAAAAATAAGAAAACGAAAAGTCAACAACCCTCTTTTCCTGTCTCATTCATTACACATTCTCTTTCATGCTAAAAAACCCAAAAAGAGATATGCCTTACAAATTTATACATAAGCCCTTATATATTTATTATTTTGTATAACTTATAAATTTCTCAATTCTAATATTACCACTATCCACATTCATTTAATCTAAATTTATAAAAACTATAAATATCTTTAGAAATTTTCACGTAATGTTCAGGATAAAAAAAATTTATACACGCCTTCGGTATATGTTATTCAAAATATACACATATGCATCGTACCTGCAAATACTAGTAATTCATAACTAAAATATCAAACCAAGTTATCAAAATATTACCACCAAACAAAGTTGACGTTACAAAAATCAATCTTCTCCAATTGATTAATCACCGTTATTATTATTAAAGTATTATTCTATTCGCTTAATGTACATTGTTAACCCACGGCTTAACCTTTTAGATAAAGTGGTTCTTGACATGATATCAAAACACACCAGGTTAAAGAGGTCCTGTGTTCAAACTTCATCATTATCAGTTTTAAATATATTTATACCGCCTTTCTTGTAAGAGTTTCTGCTAGAGTCATTTTCACATAGCCCGAATTTCAAAGGCGCGTGGGGGTGTTAAATTATTATTTTATTCGCTTGATATGCATTGTTAACCGAATAGCTTAAAACTTAAGTTTTTGGGTAAACTGGTTCTTGACAATTATAATAACGAGGCATAACTTCATTCCCCTGAATCTCGTCATTTTCGCTCTCAACAAACTCCTCTTCCCCGTCAATATGCAATTTAATTGTTAAATAGCCATATCTCGGTTAATAATTTGATATAACCAAGCGTGTTTTAAACCCGAATATCCGACCCGCTATGCATTTTAATCGTTAAATAGCATGTTGTGTGTTTTGTGTTATCGTATCGTTTTGTACGATAAAAAATGTGTATCTACCGATAAATGGGAAACGCGATATAGACTTACGATTGGTTTCGAATTGTCTATATTTCGTATCATTTCGTAAGGTACGTTTCGTGTTTCGTATGAAACTAACAACACTGCTGCGGACTTGGACTTACAGCATATTCAATATCAAAATGTTTGGTCCATGGTGTTCGGACTTGGACTTAGGGCATATTCAGTATATTCAATATCAAAGTGTGTGTGTGTGTGTGTATATATATATATATATATATATACTTTGTTTCTAGAAATCTACGCATCCCATTATAACTTCGAATTTGGGATCCTTAACTCCCAAGTCCCCACACACGTGGCAAAGACGTAGGCAAGCAGCAGTTGGTTTTATTTTCGAGTAGAGGGTGAGAGAGGTTCACCAAACCTCATGTTAGTTTATGCCTCCATTCTCTCACATCACATGAAGATTACTTAACCAAATTTTCCTCTAAAGGGATAGAGATTAATAATTTTTAAAGTGGAAGTTATAGAAAACCCTCTAGCTATCACCTAATTCCAAAGATCACCAATTTCAAGCTTTTGATTATCTCTTGACCTCTCTCAACCTTTCCTTGACAACTAATAAGACTAATAGCATCAAATTCAAAATTATAACTGAATTCGAAATGTCTTTTAAGTCTAACAATATGGTGCTATAAATCCGTAATGAATCGCATCAGGATAGAAATGGATTTTGGCCGATGGATTAGTATACCAACAGAACATATTCGATCACAAAAGAAAAGAAATAGCTTTGTGAGGCTCATAGCGAATCTCTATTTCTATTTTTTTTCTTCTATCCAGACGTTTTAGTCCTGAAGCTTTAAATAATCTTATAGTTTACTTATGTCCAAAATAGCAATCCTTCCGTCTCACTTTAATAGTCGTTTTGGCATTTCGCACGTTTATTAAGACGTTAAATTATGACCGGTTCAATTTACCATAATACCCCTAATTAAAGCAACTCAATCACAAAAACCACAACAAGTGGCATGTATGAGATTGTAATGAATGGTAAATTCGGCAATCAATTGATAAAGTAAACTTAATTACATAAAACGACTAGAATTTTGGGACAAAAAAAGTTTCTAAACAACTATTAAAATGGGACGGAGGGAGTATATAAAAATGAACATTTTTTTTTTGCACTGGTCTATAAGCCCTGATTTATGCATGCAACACATCCATACACAAATGACACACAACCACACAACACAAAGCATCCAGACAACCCATCGCTCCGAAAGTATTGATCTGGAGTCATTTTTCCTTCTGGTGTTCATTGGGTTCGAGCCTGCACCACAGAGCTGTAGCTCATTGGTTAAATAACCACAACTTAATTTACAAAATTCCTCTCACCATCTTTAATTAAAGTCCCATACAACCCATGTGGGCTCATGTGCAATTAATCTTGGGCTGCAAATCTCGGTTGTTTACAAACTACATCACTCATCCTGTTTTATAGCTGCCCTTTCCCATTTCTTAATTAATTCCATCATTAGTCTTCATTATACAGTTCAAATCACCTTACCTTTTTTGTTAACAAATTCAAAGCAAATGTAATGAAAAAAAATTAATCCCATTTCTTTTCTCTCTCTTCAACATCTCTCCCTCTCTCTCTACAAGCAAAGCTTCCTTTTTTTTTTATAGAATATATTAAAAAAGAAAAGGCTGCAAAAAGAAGAATATATTCAGCAGCAAACATCAAGCACTCACCTTTACCCTTTGATTGATTCCTCTTTTAGTTGCATGCCCTAATGGGTTGCTATCAAAGCATCGTTAGCATCAACCCAAAAGCACTGGACCCAAATGGCCCAGGGAATGAGCTTGTAGAGGAGAAGAGAGAAGCAAAGTACAAGAAAATGGTGTGGGGTTTGAGCTTAGTCCTCACTCTGATGAGGAAAAAGGGTCTTCAAATTAGGAGGAGGAGAAGAAATGGGGTTGGAGATGAAGAAGAAATTGGAAATGGGTTTGAAAATGATTCATGGTTGCTTGCAGAGGCACAGAAAGGGGAGGAGGGTGATGAGGAGATGCTGCAGTCAGTGCATTCTTCCTTTAGGTTTAGCTTTGGATCTCAGGCTGAGGCCGAGGAGGCTGCGGTGGGCCCCGGCGGCAGCTCGGGACCCGTGGGGGCCGCTACGGTGGTTTTGCTGTTGAATTTGGAGGAGGAGGGGGTTGAGATTGATAGGCAGAAGTGGAGGAGGTTGGAGTCATTGGAGAGAAGCATTTCGCCGGTGGCGGGGTTGCTGGTGAGGTTTAGCTATGGGGAGATTCTGGCCGCGACGAGGAATTTTTCGAGAGGTAAAAAATTTATTTTAGGAATGTATGCTGTAATTACTCCGTATTTATGATTTACATTTATGTTGGTTGAAATGGTTGATGTGTTTTACAAGATAGGATTGAATGTGGATGTTGATGTTTCATGCACATTGTGGAATTGATAGGAGAAAAATCAATGCATGGCAGCATGTGAAATGTTTTCATGATGGGGATATGTGCAATGGTTGTTCCCCCACTGCATATGTTTATGGTTAACTTTGGAGTTTTGGTGCAGCGACGTAGATTTTTAAGATGATATTAGTTAGAGCTGTTCATATGCAAAGGAGTAAGAAAACGAATTTGAAAAACAAAATATTGAGCATAAGAGTCTAATTTCAGCGCACGAGAGGGCGTGTATGTTAGATTTATCTAAATATGGGCTATCATTAATTATGATTTATTAAAGTGGGATGGACCAATATTGTGTAGTTTTGAGACATGCTGGTAGGCCCAATAAAGTTATGTGATCTTATTGGGTTTAATGGGTTTTAGCACACCTCTTATCGGATATGATGTGATCGGCCAGTCAGTGTATGCCTTCATCTTATTGGATCTTTTATAGGAGGACCCAATGAGATTCATTATATATACAGGCTAGATTCTCTCTCCTGCTCTTAACCTAATAATTGGCTTTTCCCATTGAGAGCTGTTTGAAGGAGAGAAAGAAGAGGAAGCTCGAGCTCGATTGTGACTTCCGCGTGTTCTTATGGCTATGGATAGAGCTACGTCTAAATCTTGCTTTTAGATTCTTGATATATGTATAGATGAAACATAGGGGTGTATTTAATTATAGAAAATTATAGTTGGCATCAGAGCGAAAGCTATGTTTTTTCCTAAAATCATGATCTAGGATACAAATATTTTTACTATTTCTGAAAAAAATTTGGAAGTCTCGGTTATGCATAATCAGCATTGAGTATTGAAGTTCTGTTTTTTTCTTCCCAAGATTGGAGAAATAGAATTTTTGTTAATTTAATTGGGTTTCTTATTACCTGTTTGGTATTTATATTGATTGAGGGAAACAGATCGTTGAAATTTTTTTGATGAATCAATGGGTTTCATAATCTGATTTTTAAAAAAATGTGAAATGATTCATTGAGCACTTAAATTTTGAATGATATGTTGCCAAATATTGAATGGATGATGTAGATACAGTTGTGAATCGATTCGTTATTCATTTAAATACACTAAGAAATCTTGGAATTTTTCAGCTGAGTAGTTCGATTAATTGGTCATGCTTTGATGAAATTTAGTTGCATACTTAGATTCGTTGATGCCTTGAATTGGATTCGTAGATGCCAAATATTGTTTTTTTATTGGGTAAAGGGGAAGATGATGAACAGTGAAAGGATAGTTTTAAATTTTTTAAAACCCGACCCGTTTATTTAAACCCAACCCAATTCCGGTTTAACCTGACCCACTTGCTTAAACCTAATCCGGTTTAGTGGACCCAAATCCAACCCGAACCGAGTGTGTGTATATATATATATATTCAGTTCAGCCGGCCCACATAACCCACTAATGCTGGCCCATAGCCCACTTATTAACCCGAATAATAATTTTTTTTGCAAATGCAAATTTTTTTTGTTCCTGAAATTGCATATTAAGACCTGCAAGGACTGTTCTGTAACATTTTTTATACATTATATTCATGTTTCAATATCTTAGCAATTTATACATGCATCAGTGTTATATGTATTCTTTTATTATTTTATTGCAATTAGTTAACTATTATGCTATTAATTTGCCATAAAATAGCTATCAAGTCTCAGTTTGCATGTGACATTCTTTACATGTTAAGATATTATAACACAATTTAAATCAAGAGATGGATAAGGTTCTGTATCTCAAGAGCATGATTCAATAAACAAGTTAAACGGACAAATATTTATACTCTCATTCAAGAAAAACTCAAAGTTGATGTGTGTTTGTCGCCAAAGCCGCTCACACATTGAAATTTGAAAGTTGTTTCTCATCCGGTTTTGAGGTAGTCTCATTCGGGTAATATATCGTAGCCTGCCCAAAAGGGGCTATTATATGTTACATGAGATGGCATGTACCATGTTGCGGTGATAATATACTAGCCTAAAACATATCTGTCCAAAGGGGTATTTTTGAAGTTAGTGTATTCTCATTGGCTGTGTCCATGTGTGGAAATCCTACTGCATGTTACAATTCTCTGCTCAAAGGATGGTGATGTATTGGAGTCCTTTAAATGAATAGGCTTATCAAGTTTTATTTTAAAGCCTATTCATATGATTTATTGTCCACATTAACTTTAACTTGTAGTTATTTTGTTTTTGACTCATGCAGTTGCATTTTTTGTTAATAATAATAACACCACTATAGAAGTTCTGACTGGAACTAATTACAAGCGATGGAAGCAAGACATTGATTTTGCTCTTGGTATTGTAGACATTGATTTGGTTTTACATGAGGATGAACCTGTGAAGCTCACGGCCGAGAGTACTACTGAACAGAAGGAATTCCATGCTAAGTGAGAGAGATCTAACAGGCTTAGTCTCATTGCAATGTGAAGGTCAATTTCTGAACATCTGATTAGCAGTCTGCCTGAGACCACAAAGGCCAATGAGTTTCTCACTACTGTTGAGAAGAGATATAAAATTTCTGATAAGGCACAGTCTAGCCGTCTTATAGACGATCTTGTTACTAATAAGTATGATAATACCAAAAGGGTTGGAGAATATATTCTTAGAATGGTCCATCTCCAAACCAAACTTAAAGCCCTTGATATTTCCATACCCGATAATTTCATTGTTAGTCGTGCCTTAAAAGTTTTACCTTCTGAATTTGGTGTCATCAAAACTGCTTACACTACTCAAAACGTAACTTGGAAAATCCCTGAATTATCACCAAATGTGTTGTTGAAGAGGACAAAATTAAGAAGGAAAAGACTGAAACTGGATTGGTAGTGGGTCGGTCTAAGCTTAGCTATGGGAGGCATCATAGATACGATAAGAAGCTTAAGCTTAGTGGTCTCATGAAGGTTCAGAATTTCAAAAGATATGGTAATAGTCAAACCTACAATCGAGAGAATCAAAAGGTTGGCACACCGAATAATTCTAAGTGTTCCTTCTGTAAGAAGCTCGGTCATAAGAAAGTCAATTGTTTTAAGTACAAGTCTTGGTTAGTTAAGAAGAACAAACAAGAAGGTAATCCTTTAGCTCTTGTTTGCGTTGAGTCTAACTTTGTTAATGTTTCTTTAGATTCTTGGTGAATTGACAGTGGAGTTTCTGTTCATATTGCTATGACATTGCAGGGGTTCCAAAGTAGAAGGAGACCAAGTGAGAGGTAGTCTTGGCTTAAATTAGGAAATGGAGACGATGTGGAGATTGGATTTATAGGAACATTTGTCCTTACTTTAGAGTCCGGTTATCATCTTGTATTAGAGAACGTCTTTTATGCACCGTCTTTTAGACAAAATTTGATTTCAGTTTTGTTATTGGACAAGTTGGGATTTAGTCTTCCTTTTGGAAATGGAAAAATGCGTTTAATTTTAAATTCTATTGATGTTGGTAATTGTGCCTTATCTGATGGATTATATAGACTTTGCTTGGCTCCTGACAATAATAACAATATGACTTGTTTTGTTGGTAAAATTATGTCGAAAAGATCTCTGATTAAAGAAAGATCTTCTAATGTATGGCATAAACGTTTAGGTCACATTTCCAAAGAGAATAAAAAGATTGATAAGGGATGAAATTTTACCCTCTTGATTTTGATGATTTAGGTGTTTGTGTCGACTGTATTAGAGGTAAATTAACTAAGACCAAGAAGAAAGGTGTCACTTGTAGTTCGAATCTTTTAGAAATTATTCATACTGATATTAATAGAATTTATCTGAGATTTTATGTGGTAACAAGTATTTCATCATTTTTATTGACGATTTTTCCCGTTATGATTTTGTTAATCTAATTAAGGAAAAATCTGATGCACTTGATAGATTTAAAAATTTTAAAACTGAATCAGAGAAATGATTGGGAAAAGTTGTCAAAATTGTTAGGTTTGACTGTGGTGGTGAATATTATGGAAAACATGGTGATGCTGGACAATATTTAAGGCCTTTTGCTAATTATTTGAAAGATTGTGGGATCATTGAACAACATACTATGTCTGGTAGTCCTGAACAGAATGGGGTAGCTGAGAGGCGAAATCGTCCTCTTAAAGATATGATCGTAGCATGATGAGTAGAAGTAACCTACCTGGGTATCTTTGGAGAGAAACTATCATGGCAGTCTTGTACATTCTCAATGGGGTTCCTAGCAAATCTTTTTTCAAGTCATCTTTTGAGTTATGGACTGATAGAAAGCCTAGTTTAAATCATTTGAGGGTTTGGAGTTGTCCAGTTGAGATGAGAGTTTATATCCTTTTTGAAAAGAAAACAGATTCCAGAACCACTCGTTATTTTATTGGATATCACGATTATTCCAAAGGATATAGATTCTATCAACTTTCTAATGGCACTAGAATTGTTGAATCTCAAACTGCAAAAGTTTTGGAGTTTGATATTGCAGATCTTCAGGATCCTCTGGCTGTCGATGAGCAGAGAGGCGAGGGGAATGTGTTTCTATACCTTTGTTCATATTGCAAGATAGTGTTGTTCTACCTCTACCAGTTAATGTTGATATTGAGCAACAAGTTATAGATGATTTTCCTATTTCTAATATCATGCCTCCCAATATGGAGAATGCTCCAAAAGCATCAGTTAGAAGATCCAACAGACAAAGAAGAAATGTATTTCTAGATGATTTTTATGTGTATCTTGGCGAAAGAGATTATGACATTGGTGAAGTCAACGATCCTGTTACCTTTAGTGACGCAATTTCTAGCATTTATTCCGATTTATGGTTTAGTGCTATAGAAGATGAATTAAAGTCTATGAGACTTAATAAAGTATGGGAGCTAGTTGAGTTTCCTGCCGGTTGTCGACCCATTGGGTACAAGTGGGTGTATAAAACTAAAAGAAACTCCAAAAGTGAAGTTGAGCGCCATAAAGCCAGATTGGTTGCTAAAGGGTTCTCTTAGAAAGAAGGCGTTGATTATCATAAGACCTTTTCTCCGGTTTCTCTAAAAGACATTTTTAGAATTATTATGACTTTAGTGGCTCACTTTGATCTGGAACTTCATCAGATGGATGTGAAAACAACTTTTCTAAATGGCAATTTGGATGAAGAAATCTATATGGATCAACCTAAAGGTTTTCAAAAAGTTGGCAATGAAAATTTAGTGTGCAAATTAAAAAGGTCGATTTATGGTCTTAAGCAAGCTTCTTGTCAATGGTACCAGAAATTTGATGAGGTGGTGATTTCTTTTGGTTTTGCGGAAAATAAAATGGATGAATGTTTATATTGCAAGGTCAATGGGAGCAAATATATTTATCTTGTTTTATATATAGATGATATTTAGCTCGCAAGTAGCGATGTAAGATTACTACATGAGACCAAACACCTATTGTCAAAGAGTTTTGATATGAAAGATATGGGAGATGCTTCATTTGTTTTCGGCATAGAGATTCATCGAGATAGATCAAGTGGCTTGTTGGGGTTATCTCAAAAGGCATATATTAGTCGTGTGCTTGAAAAGTTTAATTTGCAAGACAGTAGATCAGGAGATGTGCCCGTGGTGAAAGGAGATAATTTTAGCGAAAGTCAATGTCTTAAAAATGAGCTTAAAAGAATGGCGATGGAGAATTATCCTTATGCTAGTGCAGTGGATGTCTAATGTATGCACATGTTTGCACACAACCAGACATTGCTTTTACTGTTGGTGTACTTGGTAGGTACTATTCTAATTCAGGTATGGTACATTGGGTAGCTGTCAAGAGGGTTATAAGATATTTAAAGTGAATGAAGGATTTCATGCTTATTTACCGAAAAGTTGACAGTTTGGAGGTGGTCGGTTATTCAGATTCAGATTATGCTGGTTGTCCAGATGATTTAAAGTCGACTTCAGGTTACATCTTCATGTTAGCTGGTGGTGCAATATCTTGGAAGAGAGCTAAACAAACTCTTGTGGCGTCTTTTACTATGCATGCTAAGTTTGTTGCTTGTTTCCTTGCTGCTACACAAGTATCATGGTTGAAGGACATGATTACTGAACTTGTTATGGTTGATTCCATCTCTAGACCTTTAAAGATTTATTGTGATAATAACGCGGCAGTGTTTTTCACAAAGAACAATAAAAGGAGCACAGGATCAAAACACATTAGTGTGAAGTACCTATCAGTCAGGGATCTAGTGAAAGAAAAGGTAATAAGTATTTGAGCACACGGGACCGAGGACATTCTCGATGATCCTTTGACCAAGGGTCTAAGAACTATAATTTTCAAGAAACATGTTGATAACATGGGTATTGTTGAGTCTTTTGATGTGCTTGGCTAGTGGGAGTTGATTCATATTTTTCATGACAATATATTCATATTTTGGAGTTGATTCATATGTCATACTCAAACACTTTAGTTTTTTTATTGATGATCATCATTTCTGTTATTTGTTTGACACTTCATTATTTATTCATTGTGCACATTATGCTTATGACATGTCATTTTATATGAAATCTTGAAAACTGTGTACCGGTTTTTGAGTATGACGAATTTGTCGTAAAGGTATACATGAAGGAAAATGGGTATACAAGCCTATTTTAAGCATGGTAAATTTCTCATAAGGTTTTCGAGGAATTTGATTCCTCACAAGATTAAAGAGATTATTTTCATATGAATTTCTCATAAGGATTTAGAGAAATTTAATTCCTTCTAAAATTAAAGAGGAATTGTTTTATGAATTTCTCATAAGAATTTAGAGAAATTTAATTCCTTATAAAGTTAAAAGATGAATTGTTTTATGAATTTCTCATAAGGATTTAGAGAAATTTAATTCCTTATAAAGTTAAAGAGGAATTGGTTTATATAATTTCTCATAAGGACAGAGAAATTAGATTTCTCATAAGATTAAGGAGATTAAGGAGAAATCTGAGGATCGACAATAAAAAATAGTACATAAATAGAGGAATTGGTTTATGTAATTTCTCATAAGTACATAAAAAATAGTACATAAATAGAGGAATTGGTCAATGTAATTTCTCATAAGAACATTGAGAAATTAGATTTCTCATAAGATTAAGAAGAAATCTGAGGACCGACAATAAAAATAGTACATAAATAAAGATCACAGAAAGAGTACTATTTTCTTGCTACACTATCACATTTGATCCATGTCGATAGGATTTCTAGCATTTGTGGTCATGGTGGCTTTATATTATTGAGAATATAATTACTGTCATGGTTTAGTGTTAGGCATTCTAGTGAACCGAATTGTTTATTGAGCCGTTGTCTCATAATTATATAAGTTTTATTTCTGTGGCCACATACAGTGTTTTATGTTGCTCGGCCCAAGTGTCATTTGCAAAATAAATTGTTTTCTAAAAGGTATTTTAAATTTTTTTTTAATGTAAATGTTTTTTTAAATTAATGATGCTCAAGTGTGAGAATGTTAGATTTATTTAATTATGGGCTATCATTAATTATGATTTATTAAAGTGGGATGGACCAATATTATGTAGTTTTGAGACATGCTGATAGGCCCAATAAAGTTATGTGATCATATTGGGTTAATATGTTTTAACACACCTCTTATCGGATATGATGTGATCAGACGGTCAGTGTAAGCGTTCATCTTATTGGATATTTTATGGGAGGATCCAATGAGATTCATTATATATACAAGCTAGATCCTCTCTCCTGCTCTTAACGTAATACTTGGTTTTTCCCATTGAGAACCGCCTGAAGGAGAGAAAGAAGAGGAAGATCTAGCTCGATCGTGACTTCTGCGTGTTCTTATGGCTATAGATAGAGGTATGTCTAAATCTTGCTTTTAGATTCTTGATATGTATTATAAATGAAACATAGGGGTGTATTTAATTATAGAATACTATAGTGTAAACTCCTCAGGATAACTTCGGAGTTTTGGTGCATGTGTAGGGACTTAAAAAGGGTATTGCAAAAACGGCTTGATATTGTAGCTGCCCTTTATTAATTCTTTATGTGAAAATAGTTGATGGGAAAATGGTCAATGCATTTTAGAGTTCGTTAGAGAGAATAAAATGGTGATGTTTCATTTGCATGGTGGAGTTGCTGGAGAACTGGTCAACACATGTGATACATTGAGACCTTTTATGATAAGGAACAAGTGTTTGTTTCATGTGCATTGCATGATTCTTTATTTTCTATAGCAGGAATGGCATGCATTTTCATGACCATCATCCTTTTCACATCAAATTGGATACATAATTAGTGCCAAATTTCCAGCTTGGGGGGGGGGGGGGCTATAGAATAAGAGAGGAACTTGTTATCTTCCTAAATGACTAGCTGGTGTTCTCCAGACTCTCCTAGACATTGGGGGAATAAGAAAGGACAAATGATAGTTTTGCTTTAGAAAATCACTTTCAACTTCTAAGCTCGAATTACGCCAAGAGCAAACAATACACATTCTCGTGTAGTTCTTGGTCAGGTGGAGGTTCTTTCCAAACAAGAAAAATTATAAAACCAAGAGAGAAACATGACATGGTAAATGAAGAATTTTAAGTAATCTATACTAGTAATTCTTGGGTCGTATTTTAATTTTTGTTCCTTCTGTTTTCAAGGATCAAAAATCAGTGTTTCAAAGTCTAACGTGAATGTATGCCAAGAAAATTCTTTAGGGGTTTAGGAGACATGCATTGATTGAGGGTTAGTGTGTATAGATTTTCCTTAACGTTGCTTTGAACATTTGATTTATTGTTGATGTGTGATGACCTTGAGATAAAAGGAAACATTTGACATTTTCGGGGCTGGAGTTGGTTGTGACATGTCAAAGCTGTTGAGTAGCCATTTTAGGACATGGAACCTTCTCAACATAGAGCATTGCATTATTGATTACTTCATTTTTTGTGGCAGTGCACTAGAATGATGTTAATTAGCTTCTGAGCTGCATCAATGTGAATCCTTTTAGTATATTTATCTCTATTGTTCTTATTCATGTTTCTAGATATTAAATAATTGGGTCATAATTATGTTTGTTTCATTGGTTTGCCTAAATGTTAGGGAGGGAGCTGGGGAGGGGCGCACTTAGCCGAGTATACAGAGGGAGAATCAGAGTTGGTAGAAGAAGTGCTGTGGCGATAAAGAAAGTGGAGGGACAGGATCGGGAGAGCGCCAAAGCCTTTTGCAGAGAGCTTATGATAGCGAGCTCCCTTCACCATCCCAATGTTGTTCCTCTTCTAGGCTTCTGTGTCGATCAAGAAGGCATCTTCCTTGTTTACAAGTTTGTTTCCGGATGCAGCTTGGATCGCCACCTCCACCCTCATGGTACCCTTGAGTATTTTCCTCTTTTCCTTGTTTTTACCATGATATTTAATGGGTTGTAAGTTAACAATGTATATCAAGCTAAATTAGTATTAACTACCCCTCTTTATGCGGCTTTCGGGCCACGTAAAAGTTCTTATAGTGGAAACATAGCTTACTTGGAAAGACATGAATATTAAGGTTACATTAAATATCATTTTAAGGATTAATTGCACATTATTCCAGTGTAGTTTACCCCGTAGAGCACTTATACCCCTAGATATTAGCGCAAACACCCCCTCTGCATATCGACCAATACTCTGGAAAAAAACGCTCAAACTCTACACCTTACAACACAAAAAGCTCCAGAGTTAAATTATACAATCATTTAATTTATTTAAGTTGAGTTTAGGTGATTTTGAGGGTTTTGATCGATGGGCATATAGGGGCAATGAGCATATAGGGTGGTTTCTCTAATGATCATTTGAGGGGGTATAAGTGCTATACCGGGAGTTTTGAGCACTTAATCCCATCCATAACCTCTTGAAACCTAGCGCTCTAATACCTATTCAAGAATCATTTTACTCAAAAGGTGAAGGTGATGATTTCTGGATTATCAATGTATCTTAAGCCAGCGTAACTCTTTAACATCTTTTATCAATAGAATGAATATCCATGAACATGGTTTAACTAAAGCTAATTCTTGCGATTGAATAGGGAACTCAAAGAAAAGGACAAAAGCGTTGCCATGGGAGGTTAGATATAAGGTGGCCATGGGGGTAGCAGAGGCCATCGGATACTTACATTATGGTACTGATAAGTGTGTGGTTCACAGAGATATCAAACCCTCTAATATCCTTCTCTCCTCCAACAAAACTCCCAAAGTGAGATTCATCTTCATTTCTTTCCCTTTTCTTCTTTCTTGCTTGCTTGCTAATCTTATATTACAACCATGTTCGATTTATTAGTAAGCAGCTATGCGATATTCATATGCATACTGACTAACTGGATATTTTCATCTTCCTATGTTATGCTGCCAGTTATGCGATTTTGGATTGGCAACATGGACGCATGGACCATCTTTACCTTTCCTTTGCAAGGCCGTTAAAGGAACTTTTGGGTATAATTTATCGGCAATGCGAACTCAGTTTTATTTATCTTAAAAATGGGAAAGCTCTGTCTAATTTATTTACCTTTTTTTCATGTCGCGTATGCAGTTATTTGGCTCCCGAATACTTTCAACACGGAAAACTTTCAGATAAGACTGATGTTTACGCATTTGGTGTGGTCCTGTTAGAATTAATTACTGGACGAAAAGCTATTGACCGGAGTAGACCTCAAGGAGATGAAAACTTGGTTTTATGGGTAAGTTCTCAAATACTTCCAAATTTTTTGTGTCGATTTCAATGATCCCTTGCACCATACTAGAAATTATATACTGTTGTGGGATATTGTTGATTTGAAGCCATTTGAAGGATTATCATTTCTTATGACCATCTTGTGATGTTTAATGTATACTAGCATTTGTAGCCCACGTTTAAGCACAAAGGGTTTTTCAAGTAGTTAGCTTACAGCGAAGGGGTTATCATGTATTGATGATTTTGGTTTCTCTAACAAAAATTGCTAACCGAGTAACCGACTAATGAAACCGATAATCTACGGTTTGTACTTACCCTAGAATTAACAGGAATTGGATAGACTGACTCTTCTTATAGCAGTGATTGGAGCCTTGGAGGTACGATAGCAAGTTGCAGACACAAAAGAACCATTTCACCTTGCAACACACACACACACACACACACACACACACACACACGCACGTATATTTGTATGCATATATACGTGCATATGTCTATATGTATGCATATACATATACAGACATACGTATACATGTGTGTATGTGTGTGTTGGAATAATTGGCCTTAACTTGATGCAAGTGGGGACTTTAGACACACGATTAATGATAGAAACTTTAAATGCAAAGTTTTGATATATCATCGACACGTTAACTGGTGTTCCCGTTATGGATGGGTATGGTGGGTAGTGTTAAAAGCAAAAAATTTCGATGATTAATCTTGAGATTTTATCACTGATATGCTAGATAATGTTGTCAACACCACCATATTAATAAGTAATATTTCTTATCTGAGAGGAAAGCCTACAACTTTTTGACAATGTCATAGCTCTTATGAAATTATAGGGAAAATATTTTATTGTTACTAATAAAATAATTAAACATCCAGAAATGTAAATTTTCCATGTTGACAGCCTCCAATAGTGTTAGACTGAAATGGAATTAAACCAAATGCGAGGGCAAATTAGGAAATCAGCAGGCTGGAATTTGAATCTTGCCTTACAGGGTTGAGGATATAATTTAGGGGCAAATTAGACAAATAGATGGCATGTGCAGCTCCTGCCTCGAAAGAGTAGAGGATATAATTAGAATAAAAATAAAGCATATGAGGGAAATTTTGAAGAAAAAGCTTAAAATCAAGCTCTTATGTTGCTTACAACTAAATATCGTATTTATTATAATAGGCCTCATGAGAGATCTCAATGCCCTAGGTTTAGGGCTAATGAGACGAATCAGCCGGCTTTAGGTTGTTCATGGCCGTTCAATTATTTAAACAAGCATAACAATTTGTTTAAGTTCTGCTCAATTATCTGTCATGTCAAATGGGCCCAGGCGAACTCTTCCCGAGCTTGAGCTGAGCTTTGAGCTTTTCCGAGCCTATTAGAATTTAGAAAACTAAGAGCAAATAATACACGACTATATGAAAAAATCATATTGATGTTAGATCTTAAGCTTATTTCTAGAAAACTCCCAAAAGGTTTCAATTTTTAGCAAGAAACTATCAAAAAGGTTTGAAATCTCCAAATAATTACTATAACTAATGGCCAACACTTAAAGTTGTTAACTAGTGTATAAATTAAATTACCATTTTGCTCTTTTAAAAAATATGATAATTAAATTAAATTAAATATATTATTTCTTTTATTAACGATATTAGATAAATATTTATAATAAACAAAGTATTTATTTGCCACAACGGTGGGTGGAAGGTCGACGGCGGAGATGAGAGGAGGGTAATGGAGGTGATGATGAAGAGGATTAAGGAGTGATGATGATGATGATGATGATGGGAGAGGCTTGTGCGATCGACAAAGATTAGTAAAGCTAGGGATTTGGCGGGGGCTAGGACATCCTCTCAAACATTGGCGAAGCTAGAGCTAAGTGAAGGCAAGGCGAGGGTTTGGTCTGGGGAAAAGATCAAGATGATGAAGATGAAGATGAAAGAGAGGCTAGACGAGGCGAGGCAAAGGCGGTAGCCGTGAGGCGGTGACAGGGGCGGTTAGGGTTAGGGTTTGAAGGATGAAGAAAAGGGTGTTTTAAACAAATACTAGCGGTTAGAATTATGGCGTTGGCATGCGGCACCATTACCACACACTATTAGTTTTTGTAGTTTTGTGGAAATTAGACACCATTTGATAGTTTGTTGTCAAACCATGAAAACTTTTGTGAGTTTTAAAAACATAATCATAAATCTTATTTTTGACAAATGGAGTAGTGAGAAATATAGTTGGTGTAACTAGGTGAATAAGAAATAAGCTTGTTTAGGATCCTACTAAATCTAAACTTAAATTTATTAGTTATCTAAATTCTTCAATATTATTGCATGATAGTACTTGACCAACAATTATCCAATTTAGATTTAATACTAGCAAGGGCGTGGTTACGAAGTCCAAAATCAAGAAAAATCATATTAATTTATAAGTTTTTTGTTATATGATTTGTAAGTTGTAATATCTCATATTTATGAACTTCATATGTAAGCTATATAAAGTATTAACTTGCAAATGCTACGGTATTTTTTTTAGCTTTTCAATATTTTTCTTGATACATACGAAAATCGTGAAATTTTTAAAAATCTTAAAAATTCCTTTTTTCTTCGGATTTTCAACATTTTGCTTGTTATAAGCTTATAGCACACGAGAATCACGAAATATATAAAAAAATATTTTAAAATATTTTCTTCAAATTTTCAACATTTTGCACGTTGTAGCATACAAATATTGCGAAATTCTAAAAATCTTAAAATTTCTGTTTTCTTCGGTTTTCCAATATATTGTTTGCTATAACATAAGAAAATCATAAAATTTTCAAAAATGATTTTTTTCTTCAATAATTCAATCTTTTCCATTATTTAACATACGAAAATCATAAAATTTTCAAAATTCTCTGTTTTTTGTTTAATGTTTTCTTCCTTTTTTTCAATATCATGCATGTTATATAGCACACGAAAATCATAAAATTTTCAAAAACCTGAAATTTTTCCATGATGGTTTTTTATGTTTTGCATTCGACATGACAATCGCAAAATTTACAAAAATCCCAAAATAAGTTTTCTTCAAATTTACAAAATTTTGCATGCCACAACACGAAAAGTGCGTAATTTTTGAAAATCTTAAACTTCTATGTTTTCTTTGGGTTTTTGTAATATTTTGCTTTCAGTACACGAAAATCGTGAAATTTTCAAAAATCTCAAAAAAATTCAATCTTCTTCGGATTTTCAATATTTTTCATACTATATACAATACGAAAACCGCGAAATTTTTAAGAATCATAAAATTTTCTTTTTTCTTCGTTTTTCAATATTTTGCATGTTATAATAGCACACAAGAATCACGAAATATACAAAAATATCAAAAAAATTGTCATCTTCAAATTTTCAACATTTTACACGTTGTAGCATTCACATGAATATCGCAAAATTTTAAAAACTAAAATTTTGTTTTCTTCGATTTCCTATATTTTGCTTGCTATAAATAACTTAAGAAAATCATGAGATTTTCAAAATAATTTTTTGTTTTCTTCGTTTTTTCAATATTTTCCACTATATAACATACAGAAATCGTAAAATTTTCATGATTCATTTTTTTCAAAATCATGCATACTGTATAACACATGAAAATCATAAAATTTTCAAAAAAACTAATTTTTTTGTTTTCTGCGGTTTTTTATATTTTGCTTGCTATAGCACTTAAGAATCGCGAAATTTACAAAAATCTCAAAATTATTTGTTTTTTTTAAATTTAAAATATTTTGCATGCTTCCAAACGAAAATTGCATAATTTTTTAAAATGTCAAATTTATTTGTTTTCTTTGTAAAATTTTATACATAGCACACGAAGATCACAAAATTTTCAAAAATCTCAAAATTTTCAATCTTCGATTTTTCATTATTTTGCTTCACAAAGATCGTGAAATTTTAAAAATTCTCAAAATATTGTGTTCTTCAGTTTTTAATATTTTGTTTACTGGCATACGAAAATCGTGATATATTTAAATATCCCAAAATTTTCCGTTTCTTTCAAATTTCAATATTTTGCATGCTAAACGAAAATTGCAAATTTTTTTAAATAATTTTTTTTCAATATTTTGCATGATATAGCACACAAAAATATTGATATTTCTGAAAATCTCATTATTTTTTGTTTATTCAGTTTTTCAATATTATACTTCTTTTAACACATATTACGAACTTTTTAAAAATATAAAATTTCCGTTTTCTTTTGTTTTTAAATATTTTGCTTTTATAGCATATGAAAATAGCTAAACTTTATTAATCTCAATTTTTCATTTTATTTGATTTTATAATTTTTTCTATGTTATATAGCATAAAAATATCGTGAAATTCTCAAAAAAAATATCTTTGTTTTTTTTATTTTTCTAGTTATATAGAGCATGAGAATTGCAATATTATCAAAAATTCTTTAAAAATTTGTTTTATTCGATTTTTCAACATTTTACATGCAAATCGCAATATTTCAAAATTCTCAATTTTTTTTTCTGTTTTCTTCACTTTCCAATATCTTGCATGATAGAGAACACATGGAAATCTCAAAAAAATTGTTGGCTTCCTTTTTTCATTATTTTGCATGCTATATATATATAACGAAAATCATGAAATTTCAAAAGCTCATAATTTTATGTTTACTTCGGCATTTCAATATTTTATATGCTTATACTTAAAAAACTTCAGTATCAAGAATACAAAAGGCTATATAAGGTGCAAGAAAAAGGTCGTTGATTGCGACTAAGAACCGAACATGATAATGCTCAATATTGGCGACCCTTAAGATCAGGACACGTGGCGGATAGCACGTCCCAAAACTCAGAAGAAAGGGCCCACAAAGACCGACCAGGCCACCCCTGTACCCGACCGGCCAGCACAAGCTAGCCCTCCTCGGGGCTCCCTGCAGATTGGCCTTCTCGACCCCTCAGCTTGCCCTGAGCTGCCACAAGACCAAGTCTCCTCGGCCTTCTCGCTCGTCCCCGAGCGCCTTGGCCGATGCCGTCTTCCTCGGTCCTCCGACCAGTTCCGTCGCTCACAGGCGTAACCGCCGCTCCGCGAATCTCGCCATGCGCGGATTCTCCGCCAGCAACATCCCACGTTCCACGCCTTCACGATCCCCATTCATGGGCGATCCGCTCTCTACGCGGGCGTGACGTCGGGAGCGTAACTGCCGGCGAGATTCTCGCGCCTGCTGCTGCGTGCCTCCACCACCATATAAACCCCCATCACAGAGGGGTCAAGTAAGCCATTTTTTACTCCACTTGGCCGTTACGCTGCTCGGATCTAGTACTAACTTGATCGTCGGAGGGTCCTCGGTGGTATCAAACCACCCCGGGACTTTTTTGCAGGTACTTGGCGTCAAACTCCTCCGGTCACCAAATCTTCTCAAAACCCATTGAGACCCACACAACAGGGGATCCCTTCCAGAATCCACCGGGAGATCGACGGAAGTCAATATCCGAAGGAGATCCAAAAAGGACCTCCATCAGTTGGCGTCGTCTGTGGGAACGCAAACTCCACAAAAACAAAGTTGGCCTTCCGATCTCCGTCCACATGGCAAGCGACTATCCTGAAGATTTGGGTACCAGCCGCCGCCTTCCCCTCACCGGAGGCACGGATGAACCCCCTCCGGCAACCATCATCCATGCCCTCGCCAGCCGAATAGATCGGCTACAGTCCCTTGTGAGGGCGCTCGTCCACGCCCAAAAGGCCTGGCCTGGGCCCCAGATCGCCGCTCCTCCGCCTCCGGAATGCTCTGTCCCCGTCGGCACGGCCGACCACCAACAGGCTGCGACTCCTGACCATGGAACTCACGGATCGATACTCCTTGAGGCCCGTTGGGCGCCTCATGGCTCCACCCCCAGGCCCGCCGACGGAGCACCACGCCTCGGACCTCATCACAACCCTTGCCCCCCTGAGGAGATGTCGGCCACCTCGCCTGCCCACAGCATGACTGACACCCTCTCCCCCGACAGGGTCGCACAGAAAGGGCTCGCAACGACGGCTCGAGAGCCACCGCGCCCGGGGATCTGAGGAACCTCATCGAGAGGAACCGGAGCCGTGCCCAGACGCAGGTCTCCCACAACAGAGGCCAGGGATCACGAGGTGCCGGGTCCTCGGGGTACCACGGCCGACTCGACGCCCTCGAGAAGAAGATCGAGGGCATGCGCCGGAAAGGTCACCTCTCTGCCGACGGGGCCGACTACGCCGCCGACTCGCTCACCAAACCATTTATCGAGGAACTGCTCGATGTCCGCATCTCATCGCGCAACAAAGCCCCGAAGGTCTCTCTGTTCGACGGGAAAACCGACCCCAAAGACCATTTGGATGCTTTCACCACGGGAATGAGCTTTTAGGACCATTCCGATGCCGCCCAGTGCAGGGCCTTCCCAGCCACCCTCATCCGTTCTGGTCGGGACTAGTTCTGAAGACTCGAGCCTTGCTCAATCTCGACCTTCGTCGAGCTCGCTACTCAGTTCCTCGGCCACTTCGTTGGGAACCGTTGGCAGAAGCGCACGGTCGACTACCTCTTCACAATTAAGAGTGGAGACAAGGAAACGTTCAAAGCTTACATCACCCGCTTTTACAACGTCCTCCTCGAGGTTCCCGAGCACCGGGACGAGACCGTCATCACGACGCTCAGATCTGGTCTGAGGCACAAGGGGTGGCTGCGCTCCTTTGCGTTGGCACAGCCTAGGACCATGGCCGAGGTCAAGACGTGGACCGAGCACGAGGTACAGCTAGAGTCCGAGGTGAACGCGAACCTCCCCCGGGCAGAACGATCCGACTAGAAGAAGAGGGCTCGGGAGGCGAGGCCGGAGCGTCAGCAGCCCTATCACCCGAAGTTCCAAGAGTACACCCCGCTCAACGTCTCCCTCCCAGTATTATTAGAGGAGGCCCAGGGCGAGAGGTTCTTCAAGTTCCCTCCGATCCCACGTCAGGCCTCGAAACGAACCCGATGCCCTTACTGCGCCTTCCACCGGACGCTGGGCCACGCAACGGAGGATTGTAAGCAGCTCCGGGACTACGTCGAGGAGCTCATCCGTTCGGGACACCTCGCCGCCTACTTGAGAGACAAGCGGCAAACCGACCGCGAGCAGGAGCAGCGTCCCCCTCCCGCCGAGCTGACCGTCGGCCAGATCATGCTCGTTTCGGCGGATGACCAGTCCGGCGCTCAGGGAGCCCCGTACCCGGTGCCGGGCACAGAGACTAACAAGTCTCCGGGGAACTCAGGCTGCGCTAACAAGGTAATCTATTAGCATGTACTTTTTTTTGGCGCAATGTAAACTTCTCCTAGGGTTTGTTAATTAAATAAAGATCAATGGAACGTTGCAAAAAAAAGGAGAAAGATTTCATTTATTCGAAAAAGGTGTTATGGGCTCCCCAGCCATACATACAGCGAAAAAAAAGAGAAAATTACAACAGTGGGGGGAGGGGGTGCATTGAGCACTGCTCATGGTACTCGGTAAAGATCTCCGCCAGCCGAGGCCTCGCGAGATCCAATCTCTGCCCTCGGTTCCCCCCGCGTGCGGTGTCCCCGAGCCTCAGCTCGTAACACTCGAGGACGAGCGCCTCTGAGCGAGCCAGCCGGTTTGCGGAGATCAGGCTGAAGCGCCTCAGAGACCGCAGCTTGCTCATGGCCTTGTCATAAAGCTGCTCAGACAGGGGGTTGTAAAGCCCCGGCGACGCCCTCCAGATGGAGTACATCAGCAGCTGCAGCAGGGAGGAGCGTCAGGGGAGCAGCTGGCCGAAGTGGTCCTCGATGCTCCTGTAAACCAGCTGCACCGTGTTCTCGGTACAGTTCTGGTCATAAAGGTATACGTCTTCGAAGTGGATGATGTCAAGGATGGTGAATGGGAAGTCTTGCATTCTCGATCTTCTGTTTGTGAAGGAAGGACCAGTACTCTTTCAGCCTTATATAGCCCATTGCGCCCTAACGAAGTTCAACAGTCGCCCGCTTTCGCCCAAGAGATCGCTGACACGTGGTAATCGTCAAGCCTTCTCTGGCGGAATCGAGACGACGCGACCTTGGCGCTTCGCCTCCCCCCACGTTCGATGCGCATACTACGCGCGCGGTCGCCGCGACCGTTCCTGTTCCCCATACCTGCAACTGGATGGTCGGACGAAACCTCATGAAGAGCCATCTGAGCCGCTACCCTGCCCGGCTATCCCTGGCCGGTAGCTTCCCTACTCTCAACGCCAGGGATCAAAGCCCTCGCCAAGAGGCAGCCGTGCAGCTTCACTGCCCGGCTATTCTTAGCAGGCCTCCCATGGCCCCTCCAATGCTAAGGATCAAAGTCCTCCCTAGAGACAGCCCAGCAGCTAACCTGCTCGGTTATCCCCGGCCGGTAGCTTACCTATCTGCAACATTGGGGATCGAAGCCCTCGCCAAGAGGCAACCGCGCAGCTTCACTGCCCGGTCATCCTTAATGGGCTTTTTACAGCACCTCCAGCGCTAAGGATCAAAGTCCTCCATAGAGGCAGCCGAGTAGCTTCCCTGCTCGGCTATCCCTGGCGGGCAGCTTCCCTGCCGCAACGCCAGGGATCAAAAAGCCCTCCAAGAAGCAGTCGAGCCCGAGGACCCCTCGCTCGGCTATCCTTCAGAACAAAAGCCCTCGCCAAGAGGCACCGGGCAGTAACCCTGCCCGGTCAAGGGTCCTTGGTAGGCTTCTTACAGCCCCTCCCGCGCTAAGGACCAAAGTCCTCCGAGAGGCGGTCGAGTCCTCGCTCGGCTATCCCCGGCTGGTAGCTTTCTACCACAGCCGACAGAGATCAAAGCCCTCGCCAAGAGGCACCGGACAGTAACCCTGCCCGGTCCCAGTCCTGAAGGATCAAAAGCCCTCGCAAGAGGCAACCGGACAGCTATCCTGCCCGGTCATCTCCGGCTGGTGGTTCCCTACCTGTGACGCCAGGGGTCGAAGCCCTCGTAAGAGGCACCCGACCGGCTACCCCGCTCGGTCACCCCAGGCTGGTAGTTGCCTACCCCCGACGCCAGAGATCAAAACCCTCGCCAAGAGGAAACCGCGCAGCTTCACTGCCCGGTTGTCCTTGGCGGGCTCCTTACAGCCCCTCTGACGCTAAGGAACAAAGCCCTCCATGTAGGCAGCCGAGTAGCTTCCTTGCTCGGCTATCCCTGGCGGACAGCTTCCCTGCCGCAACGCCAGGGATCAAAGGCCCTCACCAAGAAGCAACCGCGCAGCTTCGGGGCCAGGGACGTCGAGTCTATCCAAGTCTGAGCGATCCCCCATCGACTTCGGGGCAATGGAGACGCCTCCTTGGCAACGCTTGGCATGCTCGACAAGTGATCGAAACCAACTCGATGGATGATCGCTAGGCAAATAACCGACCTGACATGGAAGCCCAACGGCGCGAGAAGAAAAATTTTTACAAGCAAGCCAATGAAACCAAAGAAAAAGTTTTATTACTAAAAGGCGGTCTTTACAGAGGGTATTTTTGGCTCCCCAGCCTAACAAAATGCCTGGAGGCTTACAAAGTTCCAGACGCAGCAAAATAAAGAGGAGGAGGAAGACGGGGGCTTTAGGCCTCGGGGCCAGGAGCGACCTCGGGGCCCTCGACATCCACCACGAGGCGAGCTGGGTCCTCGGCGACTTCCTCGCCATTAATCTCCTGCCCCTGTTCGCTGGTGTCCGCGACGGGGTACTGGGCCCGGAGCTCTTCGTCGGCGAACCCCGACACCCGGGCCTTAACAGCGTCGAGGGCCTCGTGCCAGATGAGGGTCGTGGCAATGGCCAGGTCATCATAGTAGTCTTTCGACTTCTTGTAGCCCTCCACCGCCTTCGCCGCCGAGAGGTCGGTCAAATTGGTAGCTCTCAGGTCGGCCGACTTCGCCCACTCAGCCGCCGCCCCCAGCTCCTTCCGGAGGGTTTTCACTGTCTTTTTCAGGTTGCCGGCCAGCACCTGAGCTTTCTCAAGCTTGGCCTTGGCAACCGCGGCGGCCTCGCGGTGCCGGGCAACCTATGTCTTCTCGGCCTCCAACTTGCCCTCCAAGGCGACGACCTTCGCCTTCATCGCTTCCGGCTCCCGCTTGGAGCTCTCTTCCAGCGAGACGAGCTGGCCCGCAGCTTTCATCGCCGAGCTACCACCTCGGCCTCCATGCGCAAGGCGAGGGCGACGTGCTGAAGGACCTGAAAGGTAGAAGAGAGATCCGGAAGGTGAGAGGCACCGAACCTCAAAAATTAATAATAATAAAAGACAAGCGCTTTCCTGCACGGACTCCTGGGCGATGGACGCCAGCTGAGCCTTGAAGGTCCCCCCGGAGACTACCCCCGGCCGATGCCTCTATCTCATGCAGCAGGCTATCCGCGACGGATAGCCCCGATGGCACGGCGAACTGGAGACCGTCTTCCTCCACCGTGATCGGCGAAGACGGTCCTTGGGAAGACCTCCTCTTGAGCGGCCTTGAGGGAGAGCCAGCCTCCTCCTCCGAGGCCGGGTCCTCCAGAATCCGAGCCCGCCTCCGACCCGACGTTCTGATGGGCCCGGGGGCGAGATCCGTCTCCAAGCGCTCGCGGGGCACTACCGCCGGGGGAGAAGGAGCCGGGGCAGGCTGTGAACGGGAAGAGCCGGCGCCCCCAACCTTCGCAATCGGCCTCGGCTGGCGCATAGAAGCCCAGAGCGAGTCCATGTCCATGGGTCCTGTACGGAACCAAGTGTAAAAGGAGTCGGCGACACAGGCAATATACGAACCAAAAAAGAAAACCTAAACTTACCGACGAACTCAACGGGGCTGAGCCCGGCCCAACTCAGAACCCTCTCAGACAATAACACGTCGAAACGGGGATGGGCTCCCACAACGCCACTCTCACCGCGACGGGGTCACTGGACTGGTTCCCCGGCAAGTGCTTCTCCCTCGACCACTCTGTAGGCACGGGCCAGTCCTCGCCCTCGGGAGGGGAAACGAAGAACTTCTTCCAGTCGTGAATGGAAGAAGGCAGGGCCACAACCCCAGTCCCGGCGGTGCCCCCTAGTCGCTTTCTGAAAGAGATAAACCCACCTCGGGTCGCCCGCTCGACCATCGGGGTGATTTTTGAAGACGAGAGAAAAATCAAGGAGGGGAAGGCTGAAGGGGATCGCCTGTAACTTCAGGCGGACCAGAAACCCGAGGAGAATCCTCCACGAGTTCAGCACCAACTGACCGGGGGCTAACCCGAAAAAGTTTAACGCTTCAACGACCTCAGGAGAGAAGGGCAGACGCATTCCACCCTAAAATGCTTCCAAATACAGGGCGATCTTCCTGCCCCGTACTTGGCCTGCCCTCTCTCCTTCCTTGGCCAAGCGGAGCGTATAGCGTGAAAGGATGTGGAAGCGAGCCCGAGCGTTGGCAAGCTCGTCCTCATGCCTTATCCAACACAAGGCGTTAGGGGCAGCATCTATCGCCTCCTCCCTGGGGGCTGCCCCCGCCACATGATCCCGGGAAGAGGGGCCAACCCCTGCTCCCCGGGAGAACTCAGGCTCACCTAAAGAGTTCCTAGAACCTACTTCAATGACATCTACCGACTCGACAAGAAAAGACTCTAACCTTGGGAAGAATGATTCTCGGGGAACGAAAGTGGAAGGAAGAAGACGAGCGCCGAGCAACCGAGACTTAGAACGGGAAATATGAAGGAGTAGGGGCTCGTTCCCCACCCCTACTTATCGCTACAAGCGACCTCATCCAACGGTGCCCTTCATCTCCCGCCAAAACGCCTCCTCGCATCCAACGGCTCCGATTACTCCACTTGTCGTCCCCGCACTGGAACGCATCCTTTCAGGCGTCGCAGGTCTGCACATGTCGCGTCAGCCAACCGACGCTCGACACGTGGGCCGTCACTTCAAAGGCAAGGTACACGAACCGGCGCACCCTCCTTAAATGCAGAGATCTCGCGCTGATTCGCTGCCAGAAAAGACAGCTCGCGGCCCGGGGACACGTCCCGACGAAACCTTAGGAGGGAGCTCACCCCGGACGGCCCGGCGGTCCACTCCTAACCCGACCCGCTAGCTGGTCGGGACAAGAGTGGGGCTAATGATAATGCTCAATATTGGCGACCCTTAAGATCAGGACACGTGGCGGATGGCACGTCCCAAAACTCAGAAGAAAGGGCCCACAAAGGCCGACCAGGCCACCCCTATACCCGACCGGCCAGCACAAGCTAGCCCTCCTCGGGGCTCCCTGTAGATTGGCCTCCTCCTTGACCCCTCAGCTCGCCCTGAGCTGCCACAGGACCAAGTCTCCTCGGCCTTCTCGCTCGTCCCCGAGCCCCTTGGCCGAGGCCGTCTTCCTCGGTCCTTCGACCAGTTCCGCCGTTCACAGGCGTAACCGCTGCTCCGCGAATCTCGCTATGCACGGATTCTCTACCAGCAACATCCCACGTTCCACATCTTCACGATCCCCATTCATGGGCGATCCGCTCTCTACGCGGGTGTGACGTCGGGAACGTAACTGCAAGCAAGATTCTCGCGCCTGCTGTTGCATGCCTCCACCACCATATAAACCCCGTCACAGAGGGGTCAAGTAAGCCATTTTTTACTCCACTTAGCCGTTACGCTGTTCGGATCTAGTACTAACTTGATCGTCGAAAGGTCCTCGGAGGTATCAAACCACCCCGGGACTTCTTTGCAGGTACTTGGCGTCAAACTCCTCCAGTCACCAAATCTCCTCAAAACCCATTGAGACCCACACACAGCAGGGGATCCCCTCTAGATTCCACCGGGAGATCAACGGAAGACAACATCTGAAGGAGATCGAAAAAGGACCTCCATCAGAACAGAACAAAGAAATCAGGCTCGAATGATTGAGAGTCCGGATGGTGATCGGAAACCCTGGCTAAATATGAAAATCCCTAAATTTTTAGTTTTTAAATTTCCAATATTTTGCATGATGTAACACACGAAAATCGTGAAATTTTCGAAAATCGTGAAATTTTCAAAAATCTCACGATTTTATGTTTTTTTCTCTTTCAATATTTTGATTGTAATAATATACAAAAATCGCAAAATCTTACGAATTTTCAATTTTCATTGGTTTTTCAATATTTATTGTTTGCTAAAACGAAGATCGTGAAATTTTCAAAACTGTCAACGTTTTTTGCGTTCTTCCGTTTTTCTATATTTGCATGCTATAGCACAAGAAAATCGCAAAATTTTCAAAAATCTCAAAATTTGTTATCTTTTGTTTTTCAATACTATGTAGCACAAAAAATTGTGAAATTCTCTATTTTATTCGTCTAATATTTTACAGGTTATAGCACATAAAAATAGAGAATATGATTTTTTTTCGTTTTCTTAGGCCACTGGCCATCCGCTGGAAGTTTCAGGCTATGCTATCATAAATTACTAAACCACCGACGGATTACGATTTGAAACGATCGCTCCTAATTCGGGAACACTAACATTTCAAATCGTACGAATCACCGTTCCAATTGAACCCGCATAAGTAAAATGGGACATATAATTGGGATTGTATTAGATTATATTTAAAGATATTTATGTTTGAGCAAAAAAAAATTGAATCATAAATGCATATTATAGATAAATACATACAAACATATGAACGATCCAAAAACACTTTATTTTTTAGAGGCACGTTTTCGGTCCTATATAAACATGTGAAAGATGACCACCCTTATCTTACTGCGTTCCACAATAGCGGCGTCCACATTCTCGTTTTCATTCCACGTACCGAAACATTCCACGTTCCAGGGAACGTTGGGTTTCGGGTTTAATACCAATATTTTAGCGAAAAATTCAATAAAATTAAGCGACGCATTTTTCTAAATTTTCAAAAATTTATGGTTTCTTTGGTTTTTCTATATTTTTTTTACAATACTAAATTAAAATCGCGAAATTCTTAACTCTAAAAATTTTGAGTTCTTTTCGATTTTTCAATATCTTACATGATATAGCTCAGAAAAATAATTAAAATATTTTTCTAGTAAAACCCAAGTTGTGAGAAAAATAGAAAGAGATTTAAAAGAAGAGCCGATCAGAATTTTCCATTATATAAGCCTAGCTGTATAGGATAAAAGAGTGATAAATATTGAGTAGAGAGTCAATAAAAAATATTTCATGACCAAAATTTAGTAAAAGAATTAAATATATGCTAGATAACAATCTTTGTAATAAAGTCCAAGATAGATGAGGGAATATTCTCTCATCTAGCTTATATATATATTATATTGATATAGATAGACGAATTAATTGGTAACAAATACTAAAGAAGCCATAGACTATCTGAACCCACATGAACCCTAAACAAGATGAGCATGAACTCGAATCCAACTCTAACAAGCTATGTTCATGTATATTTATTTATATTATAGAGCTTCAATTTATCTTCAAGCTCGGCTTGTTTAATTGTGGAACGACCTCGAACGAGCTTTTATCTAGCCAATCCCAAATTGAGCTACAATCTTCGAGCTTTCTCAACAGCCCTAACTAGACTGCTCTTTTTACATCATCATAATCACTTCCCCCAACTTTTGTCTTTTTATTTTATATGGACCATTATGGGTTGTAATGGGTAAGAGCAATACTCATTTCTTTTAATTTTCAGGGTAGGGGTATTTATTATGGTCTGTAATGATAGTAAAAGCTTTATCCATGCTCGAATATTCAGTCTTGTTTTTCATTTTTAGGAATTCGTTCGATAATATAATTACTTACAGTTCACTCCAAGCTTAAAAACAGAAAAGAAAATGATACTTTTATGTAATCATGTATAGACTATTTATCCAATTATATAGACTTATGTAAAGAGTGCATTTTGTGTGCAGTTATATATTTTTTTGGCCAGTTACATATGATGAATAGACTATTTCAAACTAATACAAATATGTTAATCCTACTTCATGTAAGCAAGTATGTATAGAATAATGCATATAGTTAGGGCCAAGGGTATTTTTACCCTTTCCTCGTCATGGAAGGTTTATCTGATTTTCATTAATTACCTATCAGGGTAATTGTAAAGCATTAGATATTAGCTGATAAATGGAGACGATAATCTTCTCGTCTTGAGTAGAGACTTGTTCCATTTCACCGTCATAATCATCATTACCTATACCTCCTATTTATATCACCATGAGAACATTCTTATAGTCTATTTTTGTGCAATCAAGGTTATTATCATTTTGAGGTTCATGGCATTCTTCGCATAGACCATAATAGAGCTGCTGGCTTATCCAAGAGAGGTTGATGTCAAAAGATGCAGACTCCTGTTAGTACTGTATGCGTAAATTTATATATAAGTTGCTTCAGTAGATCACAAGTAAAACTGTTAACCGACCGCAACTTATATTTATAGCCCCTTCTGCTGATTGTCATACAAACAAGCATGCTAGTTCCTAGTAATCCAATAACTTGCATTCTGCTCAATGCAAACCCTAAAATTAAGGTCTTATGTTAGTTCCTTGTGTTCTTTTAATACACTTCTTGTGAACTTTGATTAATGATTTTACAGGGAAGGATGATATTCAGGAATAAATCCAACGTTGTGTCGAGCTTAAAAAACCTACCCTGTAGATTGAGAGTTCTGTTATATATAAAATCAAATGAAACGAGAAAAAATTAATCATCATTTTGAAGAAATAAAGTTGTAATTAGCCTAGCGGTTTGAAGCTTGAAGTTTGAGGTGCATGTACAAGTCCTACATTTTGTTGAATTACCACATATTCGCACGTAAATTGGTTTTAAAAGAAAACTTTATTAGTGCAAGTGAATCATTGTAACAATAATTGAGGCTAGCTTAGTGATTTGAGGCTCAAGGTTAGGATATGCATGATTGAAGTTGACCTAGTTTGATTCTCCTTTACAACGATTTTGTAAAATTCAATCCATCTGACATCATATCTTTGGCTCTGCTGCTGATTATATCTGAATATCTTGTCAGGCAAAGCCCCTACTAAACCAAGGAGAGCGATCAATGGAGAAGTTGATTGATCCAAGGCTAAAACCTGGCTCATATCGCAGGGGCGAGATGAGCCGAATGGTTCGTGCAGCCTCAGCATGCATACAAAGCGAAGAATCAACAAGACCAAGCATCGATCAAGTCATCAACATGTTACAAGCAGAGGAAGAGTTGAGCTGCAGCACCGACTGGTCCTTTTTCACCGGCAACAACAGCGGCTGCCTTCTTGGTTCCCAATTGCACGGGCAAAACCCGGACATGAGAGGGTACATGGCCCTTGCAATGCTTGGGGTTTCCGATTCTGACGAAGATGAATCGTATGGTAGATGATGATCCCTGGTTAATTGAGAAGAGATTGACAAGGATGGTTAATTTAGGAGTTTAACATAGGAAAAGAGTATGCAGCCGGATGTAGACTTCATCGTTTTTCCGTACTAATTATAATTCGCTTTACGAAGCATGGAGAAAGCGAAATTTAAGTAACTTGAATGGATGAATTAGATTTCTGATTCTGAAACTGTGAACTTCTGGTGTAAATAATGGGGTATTGTACAGGTTATCAAATGTTCTGAATTGCATCTTTTGTTATAAAAAAAATCATGACTTTCACGTAATTTTTTTTAAAAATAGAAAAATAAGAAATTTTGTTGTAGTTAATAAAAGAGTTGGAAATTTTGAAGTATAGGGTTCTTTTTGGACGAAAAGAACTGATAAAAGTTCATGTGATTTTTCAACAATTAGTCCCCAAAAAAAGGTTGAAATTGGTTTGACTGAAGGAATCAATTCAAAGCTGCAGCAGCTGCAGTCCCATAAAAAATGTATTTTAACTGTTGAGTTAGGCAACCTATTCTACCAGTTGTACAATAAAAAGGCCCAACTAACCACAAAATAAGCAAAAGAAATTTTCATGCAAACAGTGTGAAGCTGACTCTGTACTTAATTAGCCAGATATACTTGGTTAAACCTAGCCTACTAGGTTTTCTTCTTCTTTTTTTAATAGCAAGCAAGCATTTCGAGTCGGAAAATTGCTCTACATATTTTGATCGAAAATTCCCGTCTTAAACTGCAAGTGGGGGAAATCGAAACCAAAAACCTTCCATCTAGTGAGGGAGTGTCTTTCCTGTTCGAGTTAATCCTTTTTGGCCACACTAGGTTGATGGATGGTGATGATGCTCAAATATTGGCGATCTCCAAGATCAGGACATGTGGCAGGTGACGTGTCCCAGAACTCAAAAGAAAGGGCCCACAGGGGCCGACCAGGACACCCTGTACCCGACCTGCAAACACAAGGTGGCCTTCCTCAGGGCCCCCTACAAATTGGCATCCTCGGCCCCGTAGCTCGCGGCGAGCTGCCACAAGACCTGGACTCCTCAGCCTCCTCGCTCGTCCCGAGCTTTAGGCCGAGGCCGTCTTCCTCGGTCCTCCGATCAAGGCCGCCGCTCACAGGCGTAACCGCCGCTCCGCGAATCTCGCCATACGCAGATCCTATGCCGGCAACATCCCACGTTCCACGCCATTACGATCCCCATTAATGGGCGATCCGTTCTCTACGCGGGCGTGACGTCGGTGGCGTAACTGCCGGTGAGATTCTCGCGCCTGCTGCTGCATGCCACCACCGCTATATAAACCCCCATCACGGAGGGGTCAAGTAAGCCATTCTTTACTCTTCTAAGCCGTTACTCTGCTCGGATCCCATCACTAACTTAATTGTCGGAGGGTCCTTGGTAGTACCAAACCATTCCGGGACTTCTTTGCAGGTACTCGGCACCAAACTCCTCATACCACCTCTCCCACCAAAACCCATTGAGACCCACACGCAACAGAAGATAATCATCAGAATCCACTGGGAGATCGACGGAAGACAACATCTGACGGAGACCCGAAAAGGACCTCCATCAGTTGGCGCCGTCTGTGGGAAACTAACTCCACAAAACACAAAGTTGGCCTTCCGATCTCCGCCCAAATGGTGAGCAACCATCCTGAAGATCCCGGTACCAGCCGCCGCCTTCCACTCACCGAAGGCGGGAATGAGCCTCCTCCAGCGACCGTCATCAGCGCCCTCGCACGCCGGATAGATCGGCTGCAGTCCCTCGTGGAGGCGCTTGTCCGCGTCCAAACGGCTGGGCCTGGGCCCCAGATCGCCGCTCCACCACCTCCAAAAGGCTCAGCCCCTGTCTGGACGGCTGACCACCAGCAGGCTGCGACTCCTCACCACCGATCTCTCAAGCCGGTGCTCCCTGAGGCCCGCTGGGCGCCCCACGGCTCCACACCAAGGTCCGCCGCCAGAACGCCTCGCCTTGAGCCTCCTCGCGACCCCTATCCCCCTGAGGAGATGTCAGTCACCTCGCCTATCTATAGGCATGGTCGGCACCGCCACACTCGGCGGGGCTGGACAGAAGGGGTTCACTTCGGCGGCTCGAGAGCCACCTCACCCAAGGATCTGAGGCGCCTCATCGAGAGGAACCGGGGCCGCTCCCAGACGCAGGTTGCCCGCAGCGGAGACCAGGGGTCCCAAGGCGCCAATTCCTCAGGATATCACAGTCGGCTCGACGCCCTCGAGAAGAAAATCAAGGGCATGCGCCGGGAGGCTCACCTCTCGAGCGAAGGGGCTAAGTGCGCCTCCGACTCGCTCACGAAACCATTCACCAAGGAATTGCTCGTCGTCCACGTCTCCTCACGCAACAAGCCCCCGAAGGTCTCTCTGTTCGACGGGAAGACCGACTCGAAGGACCATTTGGACGCTTTCACCGCAGGGATGAGCTTCTAGGACCACTCCGACGCCGCCCAGTTCAGGGCCTTCCCGGCCACCCTTATCCGCACAGGTCGGGACTGGTTCCGGGGGCTCGAGCCCCGCTCGATTTCGACCTTCGACGAGCTGGCTACTCAGTTCCTCGGCCATTTCGTTGGGAACCGTCGACAGAAGCACACGGTTGACTATCTCTTCACGGTTAAGAGTGGGGACAAGGAAACGTTCAAGGCCTACATTACCCATTTCTACAACGCCCTTCTCGAGGTGCCCGAGCACCAGGACGAGACCGTCATCACGGCGCTTAGATCTGGCCTGAGGCACAAGGAATGGCTGCGCTCCTTCGTGTTGGCACAACCGAAGACCATGGCCGAGGTCAAGGCGTGGACCGAGCGCGAGGTTCAGCTGGAATCCGAGGTGAACGCTAACCTCCCCCGAGCGGAAAGATCCGACCAGAAGAAGAGGGCTCGGGAGGAGAGGCCGGAGCGTCAGCAGCCCTACCACCCGAAGTTCCAGGAGTATACCCCCCTCAACGTCTCCCTCACAGTATTGCTGGAGGAGGCCCAGAACGAGGGGTTCTTCAAGTTCCTTCCGATCCCGCGTCAGGCCGCAAAGCGAACCCGGGGCCCCTACTGCGCTTTCCACTAGGTACTGGGCCACGCCACAGAGGATTGCAAGCAACTCAGGGACTACATCGAAGAGCTCATCCGATCTGGGCACCTTGCCGCTTACTTGAGAGACAAACGGCAGGCTGACCGCGAGCAAGAGCAGCACCGGCCTCCCGCCGACCTGACCATCGGTCAGATCATGCTCGTTTCAGCGGACGGCCAGCCCGGAACTCAGGGAACCCCGTACCCTGTGCCAAGCGCGGGGGCCAACAGTCCTTCAAGGAGCTCGGGCCGAGCCAATAAAGTCATCTACTAGCTTGTACTTTTCTTTTAGAGCGATGTAAACTCTTCCTAGGATCTATTGTTAATTTAATAAAGATCGAGGGAACATTGCGAAAAAGAAAGAAAAGCTTTGTTTATTCAAAAGGTATTATAGGCTCCTCAGCCATACACGCAAAAAGAAAAGGAAATTACAACAGTGGGGGAAGGGGGTGCAACGAGCACTGCTCGTGGTACTCGGTAAAGATCTTCGCCAGCCGGGGCCTGGCAAGGTCTAGCCTTTGTCCCCGGTTCCCCCCGCGCGCGTCGATCCCAAGCCTCAGCTCATAGCATTCGCGGACGAGCGCCTCTGAGCGGGTCAGCCGGTTTGCGGAGATTAGGCCGAAGCATCTCAAAGACCGTAGCTTTCCCACGACCTCGTCATAGAGCCGCTCGGACAGAGGGTTGTAAAGCCCCGGCGACGCCCTCCAGATGGAGTACATCAGCAGTTGCAGCAGGGGAGAGCGTCGGGGGAGCAGCCGGCCAAAGCGGTCCTCAATGCTCCCATTGACCAGCCGCACCGTGTCCTCGGTGCAGTTCTGGTCGTAAAGATACACGTCTTCGAAGTGGATGATGTCGGGAATGGTGAACGGGAAGTCTTGCATTTTCGGCGACCTGTTTATGAAGGATGAAAGGACCAGTACCTCTTCAACCATATATAGCCCACTGCACTGCTCAACAGTCGCCCACTTTCACCCAAAAGGGCGCCGCCACGCGGCGGTCATCAAGCCTTCTCTGATGGAGTCGAAGCGACGCGCCCCTAGCGCTTCTCCTCCCCCCGCATTCAATGCGCATACTGCGCGCACTGTTGCCTCGACTGCTCCTATTCCCCATGCCTACAGCTGGACGATCGGGCTCAACCACACCAAGATTCAACCCGGCAGCTACCCTGCTCGGTCACCCCTGGCGGATAGCTTCCCTACCGCAACGCCAGGGATCAGAAAGCCCTCCCGGAGGCAGTCGAGCCCGAGGATCCCTCGCTCGGCTATCCTCAGCGGGCAGCTTTCTTGCCACAACGCTGGGGATCAAAAAGCCCTCCCAGAAGCAGTTGAGCCTGAGGATCCCTCGCTCGGCTATCCCCAGCGGGCAGCTTCCCTGCCACAACGCCGGGGATCAAAAAGCCCTCCCAGAGGCAGTCGAGCTCGAGGATCCCTCGCTCGGCTATCCTTCAGGACAAAAGCCCTCGCCAAGAGGCACCGGGCAGTAACCCTGCCCGGCCAAGGGTCCTTGGTAGGCTTCTACAGCCTCTCCGCGCCAAGGACCAAAGTCCTCCCAGAGGCAATCGAGTCCTTGCTCGGCTATCCCCGGCTGGTAGCTTCCTACCACAACCGACAGGGATCAAAGTCCTCGCTAAGAGGCACTGGGCAGTAACCCTGCTCGGTCGTCCTGAAGGATCAAAGCCCTCGCAAGAGGCAACCGAGCAGCTACCCTGCTCGGTCATCTCCGGCTGGTAGCTCCCTACCCATGACGCCAGGGATCGAAGCCCTCGCAAGAGGCATCCGAGCGGCTATCCCGCTCGGTCGTCCCAGGCTGGTAGTTGCCTACCCGTGACGCCAGAGTTCAAAGCCCTCGTCAAGAGGCAACCGCGCAGCTCCACTGCCCAATCATCCTTAGCGGGCTTCTTACAGCCCCTCCAGCGCTAAGGATCGAAGCCCTTGCAAGAGGCAACCGAGCAGCTACCCTGCTTGGTCAACTCCGACTGGTAGTCGCCTACCCCCCAACGCTAAGGATCGAAGCCCTCGCTAAGGGAGACTGAACAGCTACCGTGCTCGTCCATCCCTGGAGGGTAGCTCCCCTACCACAACGCTAGGGATCAGAAAGCCCTTGCAAGAGGCAACTGAGCAGCTACCCTGCCCAGTCACCCCCGGATGGTGCTCAACTCTCGAAATCAAAGATGCCCTGTGGCCTGCGGAGGATCCGAGACCCCAATGAGGGGTGTCAGGTCTATCCGAGTCTAAACGATCTCCCCTCGACTCCGGGGCCCATGGGGATACCTCCTCGGCAGCGCTTAGCATGCTCGTCGGCCAGTGATTGAAGTCAACTCGACGGACTATCACCAGACAGATGGCCAGCCTGACATGAAAGCACAACGGTACAAGCAAAGACATCTCACGGGCATTCTTCACACACAGAAGATGAAATGCAAACCGATGAAAACAAGGATTTTCTTTTATTGCCAAAAAACAAAGACTTTACAGAGGGTATTTTTCGGGGCTCCCCAGCCTTACAAAATTCAAAAAACAAAATAAAAGGAGGAAAACGGGGGCTCTACACCTCGGGGCCAGGTACGACCTCGAGGTCCTCGACCTCCACCACGTGGCGCACGGGGTCCTCGGCGACCTCCTCGCCAGGAGCCTCTTCCCCCTGCTCGTCGGCGCCCACGAGAGGGAACTCGGCCCGGAGATCTGCGTCGGCGAACTCCGGCATCCGGGCCTTAACGGCATCAAAGGCGTCGTGCCAAATGCGGTTCGTGGCCACGGCCAAGTCGTCATAGAAGTCCTTCGACTTTTTATAGCCATCCATCGCCCTCGATTCAGCCAACTTGGCCGCCGCCCCCAGCTTCTTCCAGAGGGCCTTCACCGTCCTCTTCAGGTTGCCGGCGAGCACCTGGGCGTCCTCGAGCTTGACCTCGGCAATCACCGCAGCCTTGCGGTGCCGGGCCACCTCCCATTTCCCGGCCTCCACCTCGCCTTCTAAGGCGGCGACCCTCGCCGACATCGCCTCCAGCTCACGCCTGGAGCTCTCTTGCATCGAGGCGAGCTGACCCGTAGCCTCCAGCGCCGGGGCTACCACCTCGGCTTCCATGCGCAGGGCGATGGCCACGTGCTGGAGAACCTGGGAGACACGGAAAAGGTCAGAAAGATAAAGAGGGCACTGAATATCACAATGAACCAAAAAAACTTACCTGCACGGACTCCTGGGCGATGAACGCCAGCTGAGCCCTGAAGGTCCCCCCGGGAACTCTGCCCCCGGCCGAGATCTCTATTTCATGCAGGAGGCTATCCGCAACGGACAGCCCCGACGGCACCGCGAACCGGAGGCCCCCTTCCTCCACCATGGTCGGTGAGGACCGACCCCGAGAGGGCCTCCGGGAGCTCCTCTTGAGCGACTCCTAGGGAGAGCCGATCTCCTCTTTCGAGGCCGGGTCCTCCTGGATCAGGGCCCGCTTCCGGCCCGATACTCTGCTGGGACCCGAGGCGGGATCCGCCCCCAGGCGCTCGCGGGACACCGCCACCGGAGCGGTAGGAGCCGGGGTAGGCTTCGCACGAGAAGAACTGGCGCCCCCGGCCTTCGTAGGCTGCCTCGGCTGGCGCATGGAGGCTCTGAGGGAGACGAAGTCCATGGATCCTGCACGAAACAAATACCTAACAAATCAGCGACACGAGTAAAACAAAAACCCAAAAAGCAAGCCTAACTTACCGACGAACTCGATGGGGCTAAACCCGGCCCAGCTCAAGACCCTCTCGGACAGCAGCACGTCAGGTCGGGGGATGGACTCCCACGACGCCACTCTCACCGCGGCGGGGTCATCAGACTGGTTCCCCGGCAGACATTTCTCCCTCGACCACTTGGTAGGCACGGGCCAGTCCTCGCCCTCGGAAGGGGAAACGAAAAAAAATTCTTTTTCCAATCATTAATGGAGGAGGGCAAGGACACGACCCCGGTCCCGACAGCGCACCCCAGCCGCTTCCTGAAAGTGAGATAAATCTATCTCGGGTCGCCCGCTCGACCACCAGTGTGACTCTTGAAGGCGAGAGAAGAATCGAGCAGGGAAAGGCTGAAGGGAACCGCCTGTAACTTCAGACGGATCAAGAACCCGAGGAGGATCCTCCACGAGTTCGGCACTAGCTGGTCGGGGGCCAAACCGAAGAAATTCAGCGCAGCGACGACCTCGGGAGAGAAGGGAAGACGCATTTCGCCCCAAAAAGCTTCCAAATACAGGGCAATTTCCCTACCCCATACTTGGTCCGCCCTCACTCCCTCCTTAGCCAGGCAGAGCGTGTAGCGCGAGGGGACGTGGAAGCGAGCCCGAGCATTGGTGAGCTCGTCTTCATACCTCACCCAGCAAGAGGAGCTAGGGGCCACACCTGCCGCCTCCCCCTGGAGGCGGCCTCCACCTCACGATCCCGGGGAGAGGATCCAACCCCTGCTCCCCGAGAAGACTCAGACACAGCTAAAGGGGCCGTAGAACCTACTCCTACAACGTCTACTAATTCTACAGAGGAAGACATCTAACCTTGGAAAAAAGAATTTTCAGGGGCTGAATGCGGGAGAAGGGAGACGAGCGCCGAGCAATCAAGACTTGAGAGGGGGAAAAATGAAAGATTGGGGGCCCTGGGGCGGGCCTCGCCCCTGTTTATTGCTGCATACGGCCTCATCCAACGGCGTCCATCATCTCCCGCCGAAACGACTCCTCACATCCAGCAGCTCCGATCGCTCTATGTGTCGATCCTGCGCTGAACTGCGTCCCATCAGACGCCGCAGGCCTGCATACGTCGCGTCAGCCAGTCGACGCTTGACACGTGGACCGTCGCTTCAGTTGCAGAGTGCATGAACCGGCGCACCTTTTTTAAATGCAGAGATCTCGCCTTGATTCGCTAGCGGAAAAGATAACCGACGGCCCGAGGACTCGCCCCGTCAAAACCCTAGAAAGGAGCTCACCTCGGGAGGCCCGGCAGTCCACTCCTGAGCCGACCCGCTAGCTGGTCGGAACAAGAGTTGGGGGTTAATGATAATGCTCAATATTGGCGATCTCCAAGATCAGGACACGTGGCAGGTGACGTGTCCCAGAACTCAGAAGAAAGAGCCCACAGGGGCCGACCAGGACACCCTGTACCCGACCTGCAAACACAAGGTGGCCCTCCTCAGGGGCCCCCTACAAATTTGCCTCCTCGGCCCCGTAGCTCGCGGCGAGCTGCCACAAGACCTGGACTCCTCGGCCTCCTCGCTCGTCCCGAGCTCCAGGCCGAGGCCGTCTTCCTCGGCCCTCCGACCAAGGTCACCGCTCACAGGCGTAACCGCCGCTCCGCGAATCTCACCATGCGCAGATCCTACGCCAGCAACATCCCACGTTCCACGCCATTACGATCCCCATTAATGGGCGATCCATTCTCTACACGGGCGTGACGTCGGGGGCGTAACTGCCGGCGAGATTCTCGCGCCTGCTGCTGCATGCCACCACCGCTATATAAACCCCCATTACGGATGGGTCAAGTAAGCCATCCTTTGCTCTTCTAAGCCGTTACTCTGCTCGGATCTCATCACTAATTTGATCGTCGGAGGGTCCTTGGTGGTACCAAACCACCCCGGGACTTCTTTGCAGGTACTCGGCACCAAACTCCTCATACCATCTCTCCCACAAAACCCATTGAGATCCACACGCAACAGAAGATAATCATCAGAATCCACCCGGGAGATCGATGGAAGACAACATCTGACGGAGACCCGAAAAGGACCTCCATCAGATTGAAAATATCTTCTTCTTTTTTCCGAGGCAAAGCACTCACGTGATCGCATCATATAAACAAAAACAAAAACTCTATGATTAGAAAGTTTTCAATTAATGACATTTGGAAAGATTAATGAAATAACCCACCCATCTCATAGAGATATAGATAGGGTTTATGGGAGAGCAATTTCTTGGGCCCTTCCACCAACCCATTTTTGAGCTGGATAGATTCCTGCAAATTGCTTTCACCACAAAACCCTAATTTCCTCTCACAACACCATGATGCCATTATCATCTTTGATCTAAATTGCAGTGCAAGTTATTTAGGGGGATAAATTGGATAAAGGGACACATCATATGAAAACTTGACGTAGCACATTAACATATGATCATATTTTTGGTATGATTACTCATTCAGGAGCTGAGAGCTGGTAACACACGGAAATCATGACGAGCTTACATGTTTAAGACGTTCCAACTTTATTCATTTAGGAGAATATGTAGATCTCGCATTTGATCTAATCTTATAATTAAGAAAACGTATGGAGCGTATTAATGAATTTGAAAAACGATGTTGATAGGATATAGTTGAAGTGCACAACTTTCACGATTCCAACGATTAGTATTCTAGTAAACGATTAGAATTGTAATAGATGCAGTTGCAACAACGCTTTCAAGCATAGGGTTAAGCACTAATTAGACATGCATTTGATTTATCAAGTTCCACTTTTAACTCAAACTAAACTAGGGAACATGATTTTTTTCATATACACACACACTCTCTGGGTCTGCATAACATTAAGACCGAACTAAAAATCTAAATCCACCTCCAATAGCTACCTACCAACGGTCTTATATTACAAACTGAGCTTAGCTTAGCCAGTATCAATTTCCTTTTCAATATGAGATGTCACAAGTTCGATCTCCGAAAGGAGTTGATTTCCAAAAAGAAAAATAATCTTATATTTAATTGGATTCTCATCCAGAGACCTACGAATTTAGTTTGAAAGCGTTAAACCGTGGCCACTTGCCATCCTACGGACGGAACCTCACATTATCCCCAGAAATGGAAACGCACTACCGTGAGCCGTTGCTTATGATGATCATTTAAATATAAGATTGTATGATAATTGATATGATAAGTGACAAGCTTGCATGATCAGCATCTAAGAATGATTGGTTAAGGTATCTTTAATTTCCTTAATGTTAATTAACCCTCAGTAAGGGCCTTCCACTAGAAACCAAAAAAACAAAAAACAAGCCCATCAAAAGTGAGCATTTGGGATGAACACTAACCCCATTATAGGACCATTGTAAGGCCATTGATTGGGGCTAGTTTCTAGAGCTTGCACTTCAAAACTTTAATGAGAGGATGCCCATACTTATATCTTCCAATTGCAAAAGAGATTTGTGTTTGGGCAAAGCATGCTTGTATAATGAGGGAGGAGCAGGGCATGAATTTTCCAAGAAGCTTCCTTTTTATTTTTATTTTTAATTTTAAAATTGCCCATTTGAGAATTGGGCATGATAATAAACATCGAGAGGGAGAGAGATTGACATGTAGGTCCCACGTCTCTGAATAAAGAAAGCATCGATGCGAACATGGACGGAAGAGGTCAATTTTTAGAAATAAATTTCAAACATAGAGGTATATAACAAAAATAAAACTAATTTAAAAAATTGTTCTTGATAGCTATGTTTCTAATAAAATTATGAAATTATTAGATTATTGCCTAAGAAATTCTTTTATTATTACGGTATTTCATATGCCACCAATTTTATTTAGCAAATGGCTCCACAAAATTGAACCTGACTTCAATGGAGCCATGCATTGTTCATTGCATGACCTGCATTCAAGTTGAAGCCTCAAAATAGGAGCAAATGTGGAATCACATGTGAGCCCACTTGGTACAGATGTGGTGTTTTGGTGACATTGGGTCCATTTAGGGCTAGTTTGTCAACATTATGTTAATAAGTCAGTTGCTTGTTAATTTGGAGCTATAAAACCACTTCTTAAAATAAAGAGACTAATGATTAGGGCCATGGCAAAGATATGTCCATGTTATAGCTAGTAAATCAACATGTTTACAGACTTGGTGAATATCAATGTTTTCATTTCTTATATATTGGGTTCATACACCAAAGAAATTTCATGTTGAATAGTAAATATAACATAGTAAATGACAATAATATTGCCTAACACACAGCCACACGGTCACATTGCCTGACAAGCCTAGGATATGAAATTTGGATTCCAAAATAGTACGGTTGAAAATTTCTGGATTTGATAATTTGTTGTTTGGTTGGTTTTGGATTCATAATATTAGATTTGTAGATCCTTGTAATTTTTGTTTGGTTGGTGAAAAGAAAGTGGGATTTGGATTTGAGAATTTTAGAGAGAGATAGATAGAGAGAGGATTGTTAAATAAATAAACTACACGGGTCTTATCTAAAAGTACAATGAATAGTGTCAAATCCTTGCAAATTCTCAAAATATTTTAGGATTCATGAATCCTTGTTCTGTGGTGGCCCCCCATAAAAAACAAAGGAATCTTACAAATCCAAATCTCTCAACCAAACACAAAATTATGGAATCACTTGTATTCTACAGTCCAAATCTTAATACTGCAACCAAACATGCCCTAAAGAGAGTAGATCAAGCATCTAGCTCTATCTAAGGTAATGAATCATGGGTCTGAAAACAAATAATGCAAGAAAGTGGGACCCAGATGCAAAGAAGATCACATGCAGATCAATTCATATCGGCCCGCTGGCGGGCCATTTTCTAGAAAAGGACGCAAATTTACAATAATAGCAAGCAAGGCCAGCTTTAGCAATGTGATTTGTCAAGGACGAAATCATCCATCTTTTCCCACATTTCTCTCGTTTTCTTTTTTAAAAATTTTACTTTCATCGAGGTAAAAAAATGTATGTTAAAATGCGAAAGTGGAAATAGATTGTAAGGATTTCACTCAATTTAAATTCTTTTGGAGCCAAAAGAAAGTAGATTTCTGATGTGAAATTCCAGCATTTCACAAAGAATTAAGAAAACATGGTAGAAATACGTCGATCCAAAAGGATATTACTACACATTGGCTGTAAAATTAAAAGCTTCTATGAATATGAATTTTTTTTTATAACAAAAATTTCCAAATATTCTTTCCATACTTGTTCGGATTCATTAGCTCACAAGACTATGGAAAGACTAAGCTTAGGAAAAGATACTGATGGAGATTGGGATCTCCTTCAGATATTGTCCTCCGTCGATCTGTCGCGAGTGTGGATGAACGGCTGAGATTGGTGTCGGGGGTCGTTTTCCTGAACGTGTGGATCTCAGTGGGCTTGATTCGAAGTGAAGCTGAGCTACCTGCAAAAGAAGTCCCGGGCTTGATTCGAGGTGAAGCTGAGCTACCTGCAAAAGAAGTCCCGGGGTGGTAGTACCACCGTGGAACCTCCGACGATCAAGTTAACCAAGGCATTTGAGCAGAGTAGGGGCTTATTGGAATGAAATTGCGTTACCTGAGTCGTCTGGGAGAGGGGTTTTTATAGTGGTCGCTTGGAGCGAGCTGACACGAGATCTTCGTCGGCCGTTACACCCCTGGCATTACGCCTACGTGATTGATGGGATCCCTCCCATTAATAACGAGATACGCTCGTTAATTGGGGGATACGGCGGTGTGGAACACGGGATGTTGGGTGACGGATATCTCGCTTCTGGAGAGATACGCGGAGCCTTGGTGGAGACGTTCGGGCTCTGCGTCCTTGGTTGCTCAGTAGAACCGAGGCGACTTAGCTCGGCGGGAGGCTCGGAGACGAGCGGGGGGCCAAGGAAGCTCGGTTCTGTGATAGCTCGGAGGCGAGCCGTTAGGGTTGAGGAAGCCCAGAGCATAGAGGGGACTCGGAGACGCGCCCTCGGTCATTTGTAAGGTGTGCATAAGAGCGTTCGGGGGACCCATAGAAGGTCGGGATACACCCCGGGACGATAGCCCGGGGAGAGCTCCAACGCATAGTGCTTGCCCTGTTTGCGTGAGCCCCAGGACACGTCATCTGTCACGTGTCATGATCTGGGGAGTTCCCATATGTGAGCACATCATTAGCCCCCCCCACTCTCGTCCCGACCTATTTATGGGTCGGGTCGAGAGTGGTTTGACCGGTCTTCCGGGCTCAACCTGTAGTCAAGAACCTATCAGCGCGGATCTCTAAGGCGGCTGGGTGTATCTCGATGACGTCGGAGGATCGGGGGGAGATTGTGTATTAAAGAGGGAGCGCTAATTCGCTTGTATGTATGTTGAGGCGCAGGCCACGTGTCCGACGCGGATTGGCGGACGTAACGGGCTGTCGCTGTCGCCTGCGCCCGAAGGGACGTCTCCAATGATCGTTTGACACGTGGTTCGTTGATGGCTGGCAGGCGCGAAGCTTCGTTTTGGCGAGAAACGATCTGAGTCGTTGGATGCATCGCCCAAGTAGTATAAATAGGGGTGGGATCCCCTCAGGGTCCACTCTTTCACCATTATTTTCCTTTTGCTGCGAGAGATAGCTCGGTGCTCCGTCCATTAGATCGGATCCCTCGCACTCTTTCCTCGGAGGATTCCTTCTTTTGAATCAAGTTAGATGTCTTCCTCTGAGGAGTCTGTGGAAGTTGTTAGGGTAGAGTCGGGCGATGAGGTTCCAGTTGTTGGAGCCGAGTCTAGGGTGTCTTCTCCTGTTTCTTCCTCTACCCCATCCGAGTTGGGTTCCCCTCATAGAGTTAGGACCACCTGCGCTGCTCGTCGTCAGGTGACGGTAAGGGTCCCCAAAGTGCGTATTGGGAACGCTCGCGATACCCCTTCCCTCCTAAGAAATGTGGACGAGCTCACTGAGATTCAGGCTCGTTTGCACATTCCCCCAAGCTATTCGCTTCGTATAGGTAGGGAGGACGAAAGGGAAGATCAGGTGCAGGGCAAGGAAATTGCTTTGTACTTGGATGTATTCTGGGCTGGGATACGTCTGCCCTTCCCTCCCGAAGTATGCGGGGGTACTACGTTACTTCCAACTTTCCTCGGGCCAGCTAGTGCCGAACTCGTGGAGAATTCTCCTTGGGTTACTGGTCCGGTTGAGACTTGAAGAAATCCCTTTCAGCCAGACTCTTCTCATTTCCTTCCTTTGTTACAAAAATCATCCCGGCACCCGTAAGGACGAGCTGAGCTGGATGTATATTTTCTTCAAAAAACGCAAGGGAAGGACGGCCGGATCAGGGGTAGTAGTTGTTCTTTCTTCCATTCACGAATGGAAGAAGAAGTTTGTATTCGTCGGGCCACCCGAGGGTGAGGATTGGCCTATGCCTGTACAGTGGCATAGGGCCGACTGCCCACGGGTAAATCGGTCGTCCTCTCCCGAGGCAAGGGCGGTGTCCATGTGGGAGCCAATCAAGCGGGCCGACGTTTTGCTTTCCGAGCAGGCCCTTAGCTGGGCCGGGCTCAGCCCCGCTCGATTCGTGGGTGAGTTAGGAGCTCGGACGATCTGTTTAGACTTGAATATTTTTCTTTTGCTCTTTTCAGCGTCGCTAACTCCCTTTGTGTCTTCCTTCTGTAGAGCCAATAGACCGATCCAAATTCTTGGCTGCTATAGCCGGAAGACAGGGAAGAAGACCAAGGGTGCTAGCTCGTCCCATCCTGGTTCGAGCTCGGCCCCGAAACCAGCTGCACCAGCTAAGACTTCCGCCGTGCCCCTAACTCCGGAAACCAGCTGCAGGGAGAGCCATAAGTACACTAGAGAACCGGAGTCCTGGGTGAGGGAGGTGGGGGATGCGGCCGACCCCCCGGAAGTCCCCCTCAAGAGGTACAAGAGGACGGTTTCTCGATCTCCAGCCTCCCTAATCCCCGTGCAAAAGGGGGACGTCTGTTTCGAGGTGCCCTCGGGGTTTTCTATTGCCGATAGCTTGTTTTCGGATATGGAATGATCGGCCGGGTGCAAAATTCCCCGGGGGACCCTGAAGGCCCAAGTGGCCGCCATCGCTTAGGAGGTTGTCCATGTCAGTATTTTCTTTCCGTTGAGGTTTTCGTCAAGTATTTTTTCCTTGGATCGGATACTTTTAACCCCTTCCTCTACTTTCCTCAAGTCCTCCGGCACTGTGCCCTCATCGTCAACATGGAGTCTAAGGAGATTGCCCCAGGGAAGCGGAAGCCGGGAGAGTCATCCTCACGGGAGGAGGACCTGCACCTGGAGTTGCAGCAGGCGAAGGAGAGGATAGACGCCCTCGAAACCCAGGTGGTCGCCGAGGAGTTGACAAACTCCAAATGCAAGGAGTCCCTTCGACTTCTGAGTGAATCCAACAAGGTCATCCAGGCTAAATTGGAGGAAGCTAAGGTGCTTAACGCCACGATGAAGAAATCGCGAGACACCTGCAAGAGGGAAACCCAGGCGGCGCTTGACGCGGTGAACCTCGCCGACCTCCGGGCAGCGAAGTCGATGGAGTGGTACAAGATGTCAGACCAGTTTTACGCCGACCTTGCCGACGCCTCGACCATTGTTTAGCACCAGGATCTCAACGCTGTCAAGGCGTTGATGTCGGGGCTTGCTGATGGTGGGCTTCGGCTCCAGTACCCTTTCTCCGAGGATGAGCCGCAGGGGGAGACCGTCGGGAGTGCCGCCGGGGGAGAGGATGCCGGTGGGAGTGCTGGAGATAAGGCTCCTGGTGGGAGCACCGATCCAAAAGTCGTCACCTCGGTTCCCGACGCCGGCGTTGAGCAGGTCGAGATCCTCCCCGGTCCTGAGGCCTGAGCCTTCCTGCCCTTTTCTCTCTTTTTTTTTAATTTTTATTTTGTAAGCCTCCAGGCACTTTTTGTAAGGCTGAGGAGCCCATAATACCTTGTAAAGACTCTCATATCGTAAATAAAACTGTTGTTTCCTGATTTAAAATCAGGAAAGCTTATGGAAAAAGCTTCAGAAGAGGGTCACGTGCTTACACGTGACCAGCAGTCACGTGTTGGCACGTGACACTCAAAAGTACCGGCAAAGCAAGTGCAGTTTCCCAACTAAATCAAAGAGAGGGGCTTCAGTAAGGGTCACGTGTCGGCACGTGACATTTAAAAGCAGCAGGAAAGACCCAACGCTTCCTGATCAAATCAAGGAAAAAGCTTCAGAAGAGGTCACGTGCTCCCTCGTGACCAGGGGTCACGTGTTGGCACGTGACGCTCAAAACATCAGAATTGTTCTCCAGTTAAATCAAGGAAAAGAGTCCAGACAAGGGTCACGTGCTCACACGTGACCAGTTGTCACGTGGTGGCACGTGACAGCTAAACAGAGAACAAGAAGCAAAGCGCAGAAAGAAAGAAGAAGGCTCATTCCAAAGGGGGTCACGTGCCCACACGTGACCATGGGTCACGTGGTCACACATGACCGGCTTTCAAAGCCCATTTCGTTGACAGAATTAAATTCTGAAAGAGATTCGAATCTTTCCAAAGGAAAGCGATTATCTGGAACCAATCGAATTAAAGATTTAAAGATGATTGAATATCATTTATCTATGGGAAAATCTCAGGTTTGGAAAGATTTCCCCTTTAAATCTAACCGAAATAACAAAAGAGAATCCCTGGATTTGAAATCCAATGGTGAATAAAATTCACCTAATAATCCAAAGGTTAAAAACGAATGATGGACGCAAATCAAATCTCTCAATGAAGATTCGTCAAAAACTAATTGACTCGGCTGCTTCTCCTATAAATAGGAGCCAAGAGACACAAGGAGAGATAGACGCAGAGGGAAGAAAGGGAGAGAGAGCCTTGATACTTCGAGGAACTTGGATCTTCTGCAAAAGAAACCCCTAGGTAAGAAAGGGAAGGCTCCTTGAAGGAAAAAAGAATTTAATTCTCAACAGAGTTTAACTCTGATATATATAAAACAGAAGAACATATTTCTTCTCTCTTTGATAGAGGATCTGCAAAGTGCACATCTCCCCTTGAAGTTGAGAATTTAATTCTCAATAGGTCGAGATCCTGCCATGCAGATCCAAAACATAGAGAGGGAATTGAAGCACGAGAATTTAATTCTCACAGAACTATCGGAATTTAATTCCTTTGAAATAAAACCAGGGCTTGACCCTGTGTTATGGGAATTTAATTCCTTCAGAACAAAAAGAAACAGGGTTTAACCCTAATTAAGAACCCAGTTCTGTTGAAACAGCGGGGATTTAATTCCCTTGATCATAATTTAACAAGAGAGTGGGAATTTAATTCCTTAAAAGCTTTTATTAGGGTTTAACCCTATTTGGTTCTTCACATGAACGAGGAATTTAATTCCTGCAGAAAATTCAGAGTCCAACTCTATTCAGAATATAAACCTTTAAGAGAAAGTAGGAATTTAATTCCTCTGAAATTACTGTCAGGGTTTAACCCTACGAGGAATTTAATTCCTGAAAAAGATTAACAGATCCTCTAAACAATATACATAGAGGCAGGGTCACGTGTCACCACGTGACCCCCCCAGGAGATCCACAGAAAACCCCTTTGAGGCAGCACCCCACGTGACCCACGTGACCCTTGACAGAAGCTTTAATATACAGGCATTTGAATGCCCATCACGTGATGGCACGTGATGCTCTGAAAGACACGATAATCTCAGCAGAATAAATGAAGGGAGGGCGCTCTCACGTGCTGCCACGTGACCCCTCTTGCCTTAGTGTTTAACACTAAATTGAAACTCTCGAACCCAGTGTTAAAACACTGTTGGGCCTTAGTGTTCAACACTAATCAAAAAGCTTTATTTGCAGTGTTCAACACTGATCTGTTTTAGTGTTTAACACTAATTTGAAAAGCCTTGTTGCTGGTGTTTAACACCGATTATCTTTTAGTGTTAAACACTAACTTGTCAACCTCATTCCCAGTGTTCAACACTGATTGTTCTGTAGTGTTTAACACTAGGCTTTGGCCCAATTGGCTAAATGGATGGAGGCAAAGCCTCTCCTGATTGGACTTAGCCCAAGATGGCCATAAGTCCTCAATTTGTGATTAACTGGGCCAATGGGCTCATAACATAATTAATCGGTCTTGATCCCAAATTGGGTCAAAGACTATTTAAGCCATTCCGGTTCTAGGGTACATCTCTTCACTCCTTTGATACTTGGCATTGTAATCCCTCAATGTCTTCAAAGAGGTGACGGGTCCCGACGACCACACATTGATATGGACCGCGGGGTCCTTAAACCCGTGTTTAATGCAAAATTCCTGGTTACGTGGAACGCGGATAATGTCACTCTTTGACCCCGTGGAAAACATCCAGAGCGGAGCCTGGTCCTCGCAGAGCACGGCAATGAACCCGTGTGAAGCATCCAGAGCACACACCGGACTATGGGGTCCTTAAACCCATGGACTACGACGTCCTTAACCTTGACCGAGATGTCTTAAAACTAACAATGGACTGTGGGGTCCTTAAACCCATGGACTACGACGTCCTTAACCTTGACCGAGATGTCTTAAAACTAACAATGGACCGCAACGTCCTTAAACTACCCATGGACCGCGACGTCCTTAAACTACCCATGGACCGCAATGTCCTTAAACTAGAACAATAGAGCCCCGCAGGCTCTTTTGTCGGATCTAAACGGTCCCGTTTAAGTTGATTTTAGCCTCAAAGATGGCTAACGTATCCTTAAACCTTCAAACAGACTGGACTATGAATCCCCCCAATTAACTCTGGCTCGAGGGTACATCTCTGAACTCCTCTGACATCCGTCGTTGTAATCCTTCAACGTCGTCAGAGAGGTGATGGGTCTCGACGGCCATACATATGATGGACCACTATGTCCCTAAACTGGAACATTAGAGCCCAAACGCTCCTTTGTCGGATCTAAACGATCCCGTTAAGTTGATCTTAGTCTCAAAGTTAGACTAACGTATCCTTAACAAACGTTTGAGTTGATCTTAGCCTCAAGTATGGCTGACGTATCCTCGAACCAAACCCCCAAACCCAAATCTAAGATAATACGGATTTGGACTAGTCCACGCCCTACGGGCGACGACATAACTCGGTCTCCGTAAACAATCCACGGGCAACCACAAATAAAATAAACACCCACGACACGAAGTGACCATCTGGAGAAGGAGAAAGTTGTTACCACAATACGGTAGCGTAATTAACTGCAGGGGCTTGCGCCTGCAGGGAAGAGCGTCCCCACAATCAAAAACCCCTCAAACGAGGTGGAATCTGACGAAGTCTGCTACATCGGACGCATCCGTCTAAACCTTCGATACATGGTGCCATAAATCAACTTGGCATCTTCGGAGAGGTGGACGGATAGCACCAATTAGCATCTGCCCCGAATCTCAGGCGAGGCATTCCATGTCGCGCCGCCATTCGGAGGGGAACAGATTCTGGCACGCCCGGTGGGACCTTTTCTTCTTTCCACTCCACACCTCGTGTGTCGTGACTCGCGAACCAATCGCGGTTCGCTAATGGTTGCCCTTGGGTTTCAAGATACTAAGAATTGGCGTCTCGCTTATTGCAGAAAGTAAAGGATCGATGGCTTCTACTTCTGCGAAATTCTCCAACTGCTTGGACTGCAATTGCAACCAACGCTCTGCCTCGCTAGGAGGTATAGCCTACGGACCCCAAGCTGCTTCGCTATTCACAATGCCCGTGGAACAGGTCACTCGCGCCACCACAGGATTGTTCTTTGGGACCATGCTCCCGCCGACAAACTTCACCGCTCCAGTGCTGACAACGGAAGCTCTCAACAAGTCGGTCTTTGATCGTCTTACCCCTGTCGCGGCTCCTCTCAACGAGTCGCCCAACGTCAACGCCTCGGTCTTCTCTAGATTGGGCCAGAAATCCTGCGAACTCATCATGGGGCCTACAATCTCAGCGAAGGCTGCTTCTAAGAAGGTGGCCACTCCTGCCCCCGAAGTCGTCAAGGCAGCTTCTCCGGCCAAAAGGTCGGTCTTTACAAGATTGACGGCTTCAGCTCCCGCTCCTGCTGCCCAAAGGACATCGGTCTTCGACAGGCTAATACCAACAGCGACCCCCCACCCAGACAGGGGGCAAGACGAAACCATTCTTACCGCTGACCCTACGCCGTCCCCTCGACACGCTCGACGTCGCCATTAGCGCCGAGTAAGGAAGGCTGGGGGCAACTCCCCCTCCGGGTTGACTCCATCGGCCCCGGTGGCAGAAGTTAATGCTGCTGTTCCAACTGGGAACAGCTTCAGAATGCTAAATAAGGTGCGAAGGAATTCTCCTACTGCAGTGCTGAAGAGGTCTCCTCCCCCATTAAAAAAGGTTGTGGAAATAAAACCAGAACAGCCCCGATCTCCTCAACGGCTGTCTTCCAAAATCTATAAGGTTTGGCGGCAGGCCCGAGACTCGATCATCGATCCAAACTTCTCCCGCCGGCACAAGAAGCTGAAAATCCAACCGGAAGCTGGTCACCAGGCTAAACCCCAAAAGGCTGTTGATCAACCGGCTCATAAAAGGAGGAGGCCAGAGAAGACCCCCCAGCATGCAACGACGGCTAAAAGCACTGAGCCCAGATGCCCTAAGTCTGGGGGCATGGTGGTGCACACTGTCTACATGGCCTCTGGAAAGGAGGAAAGCCGCACTTCTACGGGCCATCGACCGCTAACCCGATCCGTGACGAAGGCCCAGGAGCAGCAACAAAAGCTTCAGGAAATGATGAATGCTATGGACGCACTTACCGGGCCAAAAGAAAGCCCAGAAACGTCCTCAGACGCGCGCCAAAAGGAAGAAACCGACGCTGAATTCCTTCGCCGGATACTGGAGAAAAAGGACAAAGAGGCTGCTGAACAAGCGGCCAACATACAACGTATGGGCCTTCTCTTCCAAGATATGATAGGAATGATGATCCAGCAGGACTTACCCGTCGAGGATCCCCCAATCGTTCTTGAAGACGACCGAGGAGAAACGTCAAATCCACCACCAGCCCTCTCAACGGCCAAGGAGGAGGCAATCTCTAAGGCTGACTTAGTTGACTACATAGCCCAGCAAATCCGGGTTCATCACGCGACTGAGGCAGCTGGTCAAGTCGTGAAAACGGGACGGCCGTATCCAAGCTGGTACGACCAAATCAAATACCCACAAGGCTATACGATACCAAAATTCCACGTGTACAAGGGGACCGGCAACCCCCATCAACATGTCGCCCAGTTCCGGGCCCTCTGCGGTAACACCGGCGGTGATGATAAACTGTTGCTTCGCCAGTTCGTGGGCAGCTTGTCAGAAACAGTGTTCGAATGGTATTCGGAACTCCCGAACGATTCTATCAAAACGTTCGCTGAAATGGAGTTGTTATTCACTCAGCGATTCGCAAGTGCCAGCGAACGCACTCCAATAACTGCACTGATTAACGCCAGGGTAAAACCAGGCAAAACATGGGTCCAGTATGCTATACGCTGGCGGAACTTGTGGTCGAGATGTGAACAACGCATTGAGGAGGCACCCGCAGTGGGCATGTTCGTGGGAACCCTAGACCCCCACGCAACTATCTCCCAGTTTATGATGTTCTTTAAGCCAACCACATTCCAGGCTTTAATCGACAAGTTGGCTCAGATGGACCAGATGGGTCATAGACCACCTCCCCCGAAGTCGGAACCTCGGAATGACAAGGGTAAAGGAAGGGCAACCTTTGTTGCGAATGCCCAACAGCAACCTAACGCCCCGAAACCGGCAGATCAACTGGAGGAAAGACGCCGGTATTATAATGAGAAGATGAAGCGTCCCTACTCGTTCCCACGAGACAAGACGAAACGGTTATTCGAGCTGGCAATACGCAACAGACTTATAAGCCTACCAAATCCAAGGCGACCGCCGCAACCCACCGAGGTGAATAACCCTAACTATTGCCCTTACCATCAAACGGTAAGCCATCCGATTGAAGATTGCTTCGTCTTCAAAGGATGGATTGAAGATCAATACCTCCACGGGAAGTTTGTACTGTCCGAAAAGTGGAAGGTGAACCCACCACAACCGCATACTCCTAAGAAAGCAGATACACCGGGGGCAACCTGCTCCTTTATTGAAGAAGCTCCATGGGAGGTCGTGCTATCAACTAAAACCAAAAGAATGCTGAGAGACCTTCATGCGTGCCCTGCGATCGAATGGAAGGACCCTCTTGAACCTCAAATTATCGAAAGGATGCTAAGGCGCTGCCCAACTACGAAGACTCGCGATGAGGACCCAAATACTCACGCCCAACCGTCAAAATCTTCGAAGAAAAAGAAGAAGAAATCCAAGAAGACCGTGAAGCTTGGAGACGAGCACACGAACTTGCAGAAGCAAATTGACGCACTGGAAGAGTACAATCAAAAGGCGCGAACTCCTGTCACACTGCAAGAGTTCCTCAACCACATCTTTCAAGAGGAAGATGATGGAGAGAGCTCGTCGGATGAATCCGAAGGATATGTGGCGAGTTGTAACGTAATCTCCCACTCGTTTACCGATGATGGGAAAACTCCTGGCACTAAGAAGCTGGAGGCAGAGCCTGTACCAGAGCGTGCATGGCCAACAGACGAAATGATCGACGCTTTTCTAGACTAAATTCGTCTAAAAAGTAAAGCGGACCAGGAGCGTGAGATGGCCACATCGGAAGGAACCAAATGCGGGCAACTGAACGAAAGAGTTGACCTACCCCTGTCAGAGCGAAAGGCATCCGAAGTAGACAAGAAGATATTCAAGACAAGAAAAAGGTTTGCCAAAGCCATGTCAATGGGGATGAAGCTACCGCCTTTGGAAGGAAACACACACGATGGGGTGGAGAGGCACCCTGATTATTGCGCATATCATCGAAAAATCTCACACCCCACGGAGGAGTGCGATGCCTTTAAGATATGGTGGCAAGGATATGTTGCTCATCGGCAACATTTTAAGCGCATGAAACGCAAGATCCGTCGGGAGCGAAGAAGTACTATCGATGGGCACAACAGAACTACTGGCAACTGTTGTATGGCTCACGCCGGGGGGTCACAAGTTCTCACCTTTGGGAGCGACTCTGATGAAGAAATGGCTCTGGGCCCTCTCTTCAAAGAATCCGTTTTAGGGAAATAGGAGAAATCGGAGATCTGCGAGAACATTCAGCTGCGCAATCGCACACTTCCAGAAAAGAATCTCGGGCCCGTAAGTAGAAAGGATAAGGGAAAGGAAAAGGTCACTGAAGATATCACTTTAGATGACCAAGTCATGAGAGAGCTGGCTGCCAAAGACCCTCCTAGGAAGGGTAAGGTGGACTATAACATTCTCGCGCGCCTAAGGAAGCTACCTTCTCAGCTTAGCATTCTCGATGCCCTCTTATTATCAAAAGAAGCGCGAGACTCACTAATTAAAGCGTTACAAGAACCTGAGCAATTCCAAGCCTTCCTCGCCACTGAAAAGATGAAGGATGAATTGGAGGAAGTGCATACGGCCGACATCACTTTCGGTGATGAAGACCTCCTTCTCGGGACGTGCGACCACAACCGTCCCCTATATGTCTCCGGATACTGCCATGACATCAAGATAGGCAAGATCCTGGTGGATAATGGATCCTCCGTCAACCTCCTTAATGTTCGGGTGTTGAAGGAAATCTGCATGAGTGTGCAACACCTCGCTCGTGACAAAATTACTATCTCCGGTTTCGATTCACAATCGTCACGGACTCTCGGATCTGTGATACTAACATTACGCTTTGGACTTCTCGTCACAGACATCAAATTCCATGTCATTGACGCCAAGACCTGCTATAATGCCCTGCTCGGTCGTCCTTGGCTACACGAGTACAACATCATCCCTTCTACACAACATCAGTGTATGAAATACTTTAAGGATGGTTTCGAGTATACTGTAACAGGTGAGTTGAACCCATTTTCCGTCAACGAAGTCCGCAAATACGAAGATGCGAAGTACTTTTTGCCAGATTTCGAGGATACAGAAAGGTGTCGCAACCCGGAGAATAAAGCCGCCGCCACCATCCCTGTTTTCGGGAGCGATACCGAAGAAGAAGAAGAGATAGTTTATGCAGGGCCATCTCAACGCAACAACCTGGGGACGCCCGCCCCCATGTTGGTCTTCGGAAGTGATTCAGAAGATGAAGTTAATGCTGTGTTCTCCAATCGGCTGTCAATACAAGCACCCTCTGGCGATGACCATAGTTTGCAAATCACCATGGTACCGCGAGAACACTACAAGGATCTCGACACGCTTCAGGCTCACAATGTGCAGGACCTGCAAACATTTTACATCCCTCCCAGGCAAAGGGGTGAGAAGGTGATCCTATTCCACCGATCCTCAGAGTCGAAAATAGAGAAAGAGATCTGGCATGGCGCGGATGCTACACTGGACAGGCTCCAACCCATCCGTCTGCCCAGATACTATACAAATGGATTAAAGAAGCTATTGAAGCGCCAAGGAGTACCCTTAAAACAGACTGTTCGGCAGGCTCGGTTCTACAACAGGATTTGGGAGGTCCCCGGGACTCAACGCAAATTGCCCAACGGGAAAATGGAAACACTCGGGCTTGGATACGCAAGAGCCGGAAAACGGGAACGGGCCCACAGTAGCTACGCCATATATACCTTTGATGAAGAAGAGGACGCCTCGTCGGGAGATGCCAACCCCTCATCAAAACTAGACCCCGCGATTGAAGCGCCGAGTCCGTCGTTTGAAGAACGAATGGGCAAACCTATCAGGAAAGTGGGTCAGAAAGCTCGGGAAGACCACAACCGCGAAATGGCCATCTACGAGAAGGCCAGGACGCAACGTCTATTTCAACAGGCTGCAAAAGACAAAGACGCTCATCCTCGTCAATCCGTTGTACGAAGGGCCCGACGCAGAGACGGAAATAAATCAAGAAGCGGAAAGAGGAGCCGACAACAACGACGCAGGATTAGAGGGTTACGTGATCGGGTGTTGCACGGCTCGGATTTGTCCCTCATGAAGAAGATGAGTCGAGCGTACTCCTTCCCCCGAGACAAGACGGAGAAGTTACTCAAGCTCGCAATAAAATATCAAATGATCGCGCTTCCAGAGTCTAAACATCCTGAGCAAGCTAACAAGGCTTCTCATCTGAGCTATTGCTCTTATCACCGAGCCATAGGACATCCTACCGAAGACTGCTTCACCTTCAAGAACTGGGTCGAGGACCAGTACCAACAGGGCAGATTCGCTTTATCCGACGGCTGGAGGGTAACGCCGCCACAAAAGCATGAACCCAAGGCCGCAAGAGCAGAACCGGGTCCACCTCAGTCCGGGGAGCGGGTTCGCACCTGTTATACGATTACGATATTAAGAGAAGAGCCCGAGAACGTAGATGACCTTTCCCGGTGCTTTGAGAACAGCGATGATGAGGTGATCTCAGAATTTCCGCCCGCTCCGAAAGAACTGGAAGATGGTATACATACTACTGCAGATAACCTCAAGAAGTTTGAGTTGGGATCGGCAGACGACCCGCGACCGACATTTGTCAGCGAGCTGTTATCTGAAGAGAGGGTGGCTGCGTTAAAGAACGTGCTTCTACGGCATAAATACTGCTTCGCGTGGAACTACTCCGAGATGCCGGGATTAGATCCGGAGATTGTTGTGCATAGATTAGCAATATCCCCAGATATCAAGCCAGTCAAGCAGGCGCCAAGGAGGATGCGACTCGAGCTTGAGATGGGCATCAACGCCGAAGTCAAGAAGTTGATCGATTCTGGATTTATCCAAGAAGTCCAATATCCCGACTGGATCGCCAATATCATCCCAGTAATGAAGAAGAATGGGACGGTACGCATATGCGTGGATTTCAGGGATCTCAATAAAGCCTGTCCAAAGGATGATTTCCCGGTGCCGGTAACCGAGCTAATGATAGATAACACGTCCACTCACGAGGTTTTCTCCTTTATGGATGGTTCGTCAGGATACAATCAGATAAAGATGCATCCCGAAGACCAGAAGCACACCGCTTTCCGCACCCCTTTGGGTATATTTTGCTACAGGGTTATGCCCTTTGGTCTAAAGAACGCTGGCGCTACCTATCAAAGGGCCATGACAAAGATCTTTGACGACCTCATACACGACGTCGTCGAGTGCTATATCGATGACCTCGTAGTAAAGAGGATGTCATACGAAGATCATTTGAAGCATCTAGAGACTGTATTTCGACGCCTTCGGCAATATAATTTGAAAATGAATCCCCTCAAATGCGCGTTTGGAGTCTCCTCGGGCAAATTTCTGGGATTCATCGTTCGACACCGAGGTATTGAAATAGATCCGTCAAAGATTAAGGCGATCATGGAAATGCCTCCACCAAGAACCCTCAAGCAGTTGCGGTCTCTCCAAGGGAAGCTCGCATACATCCGGCGGTTTATCGCTAATCTTTCGGGCAAATGCCGTCCTTACAGCCACCTGATGAAAAAGGGAACTCCATTCGCTTGGGATCAAAAATGTCAAGGTGCACTAGACGAGATCAAGCAGTACCTGCAGAACCCTCCGGTGTTGGCCGCGCCGGTTAAGGGAAAACCCCTCATTCTTTATACGACCGCCCTCGAAGGTTCCTTGGGCGCGTTATGGGCACAAGAGAACGATCAGGGAAGAGAGAGGACACTCTATTACTTAAGTCGAGTTCTACTGGGGGCAGAAAGCAACTACTCTCCCATTGAAAAACATTGCTTGGCGTTAATCTTCGCAATAACAAAGCTCAGGAACTATGCGTTGGCACATGAAGTCCGTCTCATTTCAAAAGTAGATCCCCTTAAATACTTGATGTCGAAAGCCATATTGACGGGACGACTCGCTAAGTGGGCCCTGCTCTTGATGGAGTTCTCGATAACGTATCAACCTCTCAAGGCAGTGAAAGGCCAGGCCATTGCCGACTTCCTCGCTGAGCACCCGATACCGGCCGATTCTCCTCTGAACTGTGATTTGCCGGACGAGCATGCATTTGATGCGATTAGCGGCGGGAGCGCCCGATGGGAACTCTATTTCGATGGAGCGTCCTCCATAAAGAAACAGAAACAAGGTAACCCAATGATCAAATCAGGGATAGGCCTCATCTTTGCAACTCCACAAGGAGGGATAATGCGCTTCGCCTTCTCCTTAACAGAGCCGAGGACGAACAATGAAGCTGAATACGAAGCTCTGATAGCAGGCCTCGAGATCGCCATCGACATGGGAATTGAAGACCTCCTTATATACGGGGATTCTCAGCTGGTCGTTAGTCAAGTAAATGGTGACTACCAAACGTGCAAGCCGGAATTGGTGAAGTACGGCGAAAGGGTGCAACAACTATTGACCCGAATTCCCTCCTATACTTTGGAGAACATACCGCGCGCAGAAAACAGCAAAGCAGACGCGTTGGCTAAACTCGCTAAAGAACTGGCTGACGAGAATCTCGATGACGTCAGAATTGTGGTACAAAGCCGTCGAGTGCTCGCCCCGGCAGAAATATCTCCGGAATCATGCGAAGAGAAGGGAGCGACTGAGCAGACGACCCTACAAATAAAAGACCATGAGAAGGCTGAGGACTGGAGGGAAGTCTTCATAGACTACTTTAAGTCCTACCGAATGCCCGAAAAAGCGTCCTCAAGACATCAGCTCATGAAACGAGCACTATCTTTCGCTTTCGTCAACGATACTCTATACAAGAGATCATTTGATTCTCTATGGCTGAGATGCTTAGGACCCGACGAAGCAGAAAGAGTCATTCAGGAAGTGCATGACGGACTTTGCGGTTCTCACCAAGCAGGCCCAAAGATGAAGTTAAAAATTAAACGGATGGGTTATTACTGGCCCACGATGATCCAGGACTGCCTCGAGTATGCGAAGCAATGCCACTCATGCCAGATTCATGGAGACTTCATCCACCAACATCCGAATCCACTGCACCCAACGCTGGCTAGTTGGCCATTCGAAATGTGGGGGACTGATATAGTCGGCCCCATTGAGCCAGCATCATCCCGGGGACACCGTTTTATCCTGGCGACAACTGATTACTTCTCCAAATGGGCAGAAGCAGTACCACTGAGGGAAGTGAAGACGGAGAATATCCTCCATTTCTTCAAGACACACGTCATCTATCGGTTCGGAACTCCACGGCGGATTATCTCCGATAATGGGCCGGCCTACCGAAGCCATAAGATTAGCCGCTTCGCACAGCAGCACAATATAGACTGGAGATATTCTTCGGTTTACAATCCACGAGCTAACGGTCTGGCCGAGGCCTTCAATAAGACCTTGACGAAGATCATAAAAAAGACCGTTTCCAGGAATAAGAGAGACTGGCACGAAAGGCTGCAAGAAGCCCTTTGGGCTTATCGAACTACATTCAAGACGGCCACGAACACAACGCCGTACGCGTTGGTATTTAGGACGGAAGCAGTGCTCCCCCTCGAGATAGAGTTACCCTCTCTGCGAGTGGCAGTCCACCACGAGCTGACGAACGAAGAAAATGCTCACCTTCGGCTTGAGGAGCTTGATGCCCTCGACGAAACCCGGCTCATAGCGCAACAACATCTAGAGGCCTACAAAGCAAAGATGACGCGCTCGTACGAAAGATTGACCAGGCCGAGGACATTCCGCCAAGGCGAACTCGTACTAGTGGTCAAAAGACCTATGATCCCCAATCGTGCCAAGCGAGGAAAATTTGAGCCAAATTATGAAGGCCTGTACATCATAGACAAGGTCTACCAGGGTGGAGCCTACCTACTCACGGACATGCACGGTGAAAGGCCTTTCAGGCCAATAAACGGCCGCTTCTTAAAGAAATACTATGCTTAATAAGCCACAGCCTGGGTCAATGATAGATGACGACGACTATGTCCGCTCACTATATTCCTAGGCTCAGACTTTACAAGCAGCAGCCGGCCTTCCCATAGCGACGGACCGAAACGTCCTTAAACTAACGATAGACCGAAACGTCCTTAAACTAACGACGGACCGAAACGTCCTTAAACTATCGACGGACCGAAACGTCCTTAAACTAACGACGGACCGAAACGTCCCTAAAACTACTACCGCAGTATCTTTAGGCTGACGAGATAAAAAAAAAGGAGAGAGAAAGAAAAAATAAAAAAAAATATATGAAAAAGAATAAAAAAAAACGGTATGTCCATAAGCAAAATGGGCACGGATGAAAACCCGAAAGGGCTCCGTGAGTAAAAACAGCAGGGCTGCCGGCAAGTGTTCGTGAAAACCCGAAAGGGCGCGACCTTGTAAAAAAAAAGAGTGAAAAAGAATAAAAAAAAACGGTATATCCATAAGCAAAATGGGCACGGATGAAAACCCGAAAGGGCTCCGTGAGTAAAAACAGCAGGACTTCCGGCGAGTGTTTGTGAAAACCCGAAAGGGCGCAACCTCGTTAAAAGACACTTGTAGGATCCTCTCGACCTTGTAAGGAGAAACCACCTGCGTGAGATCCTTACGACTCACAAAGGAGCAACACACTTAGGAATCCTCACGATTCCTAAGGAGAAAATACACTTACGAGATCCTCACGACTCGTAAGGAGAATTCTCTTATGGGACCCTCACGGCTCATGAGATTTGAAAGTCTTAAGTTACAGAAACCTAAACCTGTTCTTAAGCAAATCCTCCACAACCTTCGATATTGCCCTATAAGAGGCTCAATACTGACCCTTGTATACAATCCACGGGCGCGAAAAAACATTTCCCCAGCAAAGTCACACCCGTGACTAGGGACATGTCCATATGATGAGCAACCCTTGTAGGTCCTCTCGACCCATAAGGAGAAAACCCTCTTGTAGGATCCTTACGACTTACAGAGGAACATACACTTAGGAATCCTCACGATCCCTAAGGAGAAGATACACCTGCAAGATCCTCATGACTTGTAAGGAGAAATACCTTTGTGAGACCCTTACGGCTCACGAAGTCAAAAGCCTTGGTCGACAGGACCCTTAACCCTGTTTACTAAGCCACCTTTATTCAATATCGACAGAAGCAAATGATGATTCGCTCGTGGCAAAATCCCAGTTGCAGTGGTGCTGATGCCGAAATCGGTGTCCAAAATCCAAGCTTGCGGCAAAAAAGCTAGCAAGCCACACATGCCTACAAAATAGCCGAAATGATGGGGCAACTTGCAATAAAAAGCAGCAAGTAAAAATGTATGCATAAAAAATAGCCGAAATGATGGGGCAACTCGCAATAAAAAGCAGCGAGTAAAAAGAAAAATAGCCGAAATGATTGGGCACCGCGAAAATAGCCGAAATGATTGGGCAATCGCGATTTTCACGATATAAAAAGCTGAAATGATAGAGCATCGCGGGAAAAGAAATAAAATAAAAAATAAAATATATGCCCTACAGGTGATGCTACATCAATCCCTGTATACAATCCAGGGACGCAAACAAAGAAGGAGTCGCACTCTTCCTCCCCAGGTTTCATTAGAAGAAGAAGCCGAATCTCGATGGGCCACAAGCGACCTAGAGATCAGCCCAACATTCATCTCGTAACAACGGACACAACTTCAAGCTAAGCGGAACAGCGGAAACTCCCAGTTCCATGGCTCGGTGGTATACATATCGCCAATAGTCAAACCTCCATCCCGTGAAATGCGGATATATTCAGCAAAATTCCTGATCACGTGGAACACGGATAATGTCACTCTTTGACCCCGTGGAAAACGTCCAGAGCGGAGCCTAGTCCTCGCCGAGCACGGCAGTGAACCCGTGTGAAGCATCTAGTGCAAAATTCCTGGTCACGTGGAACGCGGATAATGTCACTCTTTGACCCCGTGGAAAACGTCCAGAGCGGAGCCTAGTCCTCGCCTAACGCGGCAGTGACCCGTGTGAAGCATCTAGTGCAAAATTCCTGGTCACGTGGAACGCGGATAATGTCACTCTTTGACCCCGTGGAAAACGTCCAGAGCGGATCCTGGTCCTCGCAGAGCACGGCAGTGAACCCGTGTGAAGCATCCAGAGCGGAGCCTAGTCCTCGCCGAGCACGGCAGTGAACCCGTGTGAAGCATCTAGTGCAAAATTCCTGGTCACGTGGAATGCGGATAATGTCACTCTTTGACCCCGTGGAAAACGTCCAGAGCGGAGCCTAGTCCTTGCCTAACGCGGCAGTGAACCCGTGTGAAGCATCTAGTGCAAAATTCCTGGTCACGTGGAACGCGGATAACGTCACTCTTTGACCCCGTGGAAAACGTCCAGAGCGGAGCCTAGTCCTCGCCGAGCACGGCAGTGAACCCGTGTGAAGCATCTAGTGCAAAATTCCTGGTCACGTGGAACGCGGATAATGTCACTCTTTGACCCCGTGGAAAACGTCCAGAGCGGAGCCTAGTCCTCGCCTAACGCGGCAGTGAACCCGTGTGAAGCATCTAGTGCAAAATTCTCGGTCACGTGGAACGCGGATAATATCACTCTTTGACCCCGTGGAAAACGTCCAGAGCGGAGCCTAGTCCTCGCCTAACGCGGCAGTGAACCCGTGTGAAGCATCTAGTGCAAAATTCCTGGTCACGTGGAACGCGGATATTGTCACTCTTTGACCCCGTGGAAAACGTCCAGAGCGGATCCTGGTCCTCGCAGAGCACGGCAGTGAACCCGTGTGAAGCATCCAGAGCGGAGCCTAGTCCTCGCCGAGCACGGCAGTGAACCCGTGTGAAGCATCTAGTGCAAAATTCCTGGTCACGTAGAACGCGGATAATGTCACTCTTTAACCCCGTGGAAAACGTCCAGAGCGGAGCCTAGTCCTCGCCTAACGTGGCAGTGAACCCGTGTGAAGCATCTAGTGCAAAATTCCTGGTCACGTGGAACGCGGATAACGTCACTCTTTGATCCCGTGGAAAACATCCAGAGCGGATCCTGGTCCTCGCAGAGCACGACAGTGAACCCGTGTGAAGCATCCAGAGCGGAGCCTAGTCCTCGCCTAACGCGGCAGTGAACCCGTGTGAAGCATCTAGTGCAAAATTCCTGGTCACGTGGAACGCGGATAATGTCACTCTTTGACCCCGTGGAAAACGTCCAGAGCGGAGCCTGGTCCTCGCCAAGCACGGCAGTGAACCCGTGTGAAGCATCCAGAGCAAATACCGGACTGTGGAGTCCTTAAAATCCACGGACTATGACGTCCTTAACCTCGACCGTGATGTCTTAAAACTAACGATCAACCACCCCGATTCCCTACGGATTCTGCCTTGGTTTAAGGGTGCATCTCTTCACTCCTTTGATGCCGGGCGTTGTAATTCTTCAACGTCTTCAAAGAGGTGACGGGTCCCTGCAACCAAACACCGGACTGTGGAGTCCCTAAACCCACGGACTATGAGGTCCTTAACCTTGACCGTGATGTCTTAAAACTAACAGCGGACTGTGGAGTTCTTAAATCCACGGACTATGAGGTCCTTAAACTTGACCGTGACGTCTTTAAACTACGATACCTTGATAGACCCCTGACTCCATGAAACACGGATAAGGATGACCACATCCGGCACTTGCAGGCCCTCACAACCTGTAAGGAAGAAAAACTCTCTTGTGAGATCCTTACGACTCTCAAGGGAAAACCCGCTTAAGGATCCTCACGATTCTTAAGAAGAACTTACACCTATGAGATCCTCTCGACCTGTAGAGAAAAAAAACTCTTTATGAAACCCTCGTGGCTCATAAAATGCAAAAGTCTTGGGAAGCAGATCTTAACCCTGAGTCCTGAGCCATTGCTGTCCTGCAAGGAGATCAAGATAGAATATTTGCAGAATACATTCAATGAAAAGGAAACACATCATTGAGAAGAAAAATGTATCTTTTATTCATAAACCAAAATGGGTACGAAGTACAATTCATGAAAGAAACAAAAAGAAAATACTCTCATCCATGAGTATGTACAAAAAGGAAGGAAAAAATACAAATGTTTCAGGCCGGCGGGCGATTCAGCAACTTGGTCAGCTCATCCTGCTTTTGTTGGACCACGGCTTCATGACGCAAGATCTCCAAAAGACGAGCCTCCGCCTGAGCTTGTTGGGACTGATATGAAGCAAGCCGGGCTTCAAGCTCTTTCTCAATGGCCTTATGAGCCTCGACCCTCTCACGAGTGAACGTGGCAGCTTTATCGAAAGCCACAACCTTATGGTCGCTACGTATCGCTCTATCAGGCCACGTAAGCTCGCTGTCGTGACCACAGCCTTGGAAACAAGACATTGACAAGACCATATAAATGGGCTTCCAGTCGACGGGAATAATCGATCTAAAACGCGCTCACACCGCCTGATGTGAAAGGCAACAAGAAAGGTTTCCGACATATTTCAAGTATGCGTTCGCAATCATATGAGTATTCAAAAAGAGAATAATAATAATAATAGCATTTGCAATCGCATGAACGTTCATAATACCCAAAAAGGTCTGATGCACAGGAAAGTGATGGTAGCATTTGCAATTAAAGAAAGTTCTCATGAGAAGAATACAAAGTTTATTTATGCAAGTGGAAACATACATACTAGCACCAAGCCTACATGGAATCTCGGCATAAAGCATAAAAAAAAAGGGGAGGGACTAATTTAAAAATGCTCTACGCTAACGGAAAAGGTCACCAAATATGGGATCAACGGCACAAGGGTTAATGAAACAGAGGACAAAATTCTCCATCTCTCTCTCTGCTTTCTCCAGCACGTCAAAGCGACGGTTCTCACGAGGAGTCGCTCCCCATCGATTGGCGCCGTGTTCGTCCACGAAAGCAGACATAATAGCTCGCCGGGCCTTGATCTGGCTCAGCAGATAAATTGAGCAATCCTTCAAAGCCTGAGTAATCAGGCACGCTTCATGAAAACCCTCGAGCTTTTCTTCTGCCGCGTCGAGCATCGCCAGGGTCATCTCCGCCGGGTGAGGAGGGATGTCGGCAAGCACGGCCGTGAGAATCATCCGGAGCCAGAGAGAACCCATTGGGAGAGGGGACCCCCTACGGATCAAGAGTTCATGCATGGCTGAGTCGCATTCGTTGTCGGTAAGGAGGGGATCCACCAGCCGAGCAGCGAAGCGGGGGACCATTTCCTCAATAGGAACCTCCCATGGCTGTCGACGAGCATGAGGGCGATTGCAGGCCATGGCGCTCGTTTATTTCTCAAGGCAAGTTACTCCAAGAAAAAAAAATATAATAATATAAATCTCTTTGTGAGAGGAAAAGGGAAGCTATAGCCTCATAGATAAGGAAATGCATTAAGTGCTGTGTGCGGAAAATCTTGCATGGTGAAGCTATTTCCAAGGCCCAAAAAAGGAAAGGCATCGAAAATCAAGGAGATGGAACTATTTCCAAGGCCCTTTTTTTCTGCGTCTAATATTGTGCACTGAAAATAGGGCATGAGAAGATTTTGTGAACAGCCACATCAAGTGACCCCACATGCAGACTACGTGAGGCCTAAACCTGATGTACACTAAAAAAAATGGAGTAGCACCCTGCATATTGAAAGCACCAACAACAACAGTAGCAAAATGATAAAATCCCAGAGAAAAGACATGCAAACATAGAAAGACATAATAACAATTGTCACTCATACTTCAAGAGGTTCATACAAAATACAGAGGACACATTTACAACGGTAGAACTTCAGATGCGGGGCATGGGTTAAGAAACTCAAAATTAACTTTATTCAAGATCTTCCAAGCATTTCGAACCTCCGGAGTATGCTTCCTCTCACGATCACAAGCATCGGGGTCCCCGCGGATGTCCTCTACCCTCCGGTGGGCGGCAAGTATGGCTGATTGCTGAAAAATCTGAAGCAGGAGATCAATGAGATTATCCCGCCTTCTTTTTGAGATCAAGTGCATCAGATACACCGAGTGTACTTTATCCTCGGCGGCGTCCAACGCCCCAAGTGGCACACCAGCACAGAATAAAGGGAGAGCCTCCCTGATCGCCAGCACGATCAGCCTTAGAAGAGAAGAGCGACGGGGGAGTAGCCGATGGTTGTACTCGTCAAAGCGGCTCATGATCTCGGCACATTGAGCATCGGTGAACTCCTGGTTCTGACTGCGGCCCAGTGCACGAATATTCCCGTAGGAAATGATCTCGTCAAGACTATACAGATGGGCGGCCATGATACCTGAAACAAAGATCATGAGAATCATTAGAAAATCACCATTTCATTAATTGCAGAAGAACAACCTCGGGCCAAGAGACCCCAGGAAGCCTCCGTGCGAAGAAATCGAGTTCTTCATTGGAATTAAATTCCTTATTAAGAAAAGGGAATTAAATTCCCAGAAACATTTTTGGATGGAATTAAATTCCATGGACTTGAAACGCCATCATCATCTCCCCAAACATCATCTAAATCCTGAGAGATCTACAGTTCGAAGGTTAGGCGGTTTCAGGTTCTTAGGGAAAAACATGAGGGAAAATGGATAAAAACCCTTGTTTTGGATTTAAGATCCAGAGGAATGTGAAGGTCCATCGTTTGTCCAAGAACATTACCTGAGAAAAAGAATTCTTTTCGAACAGGGTTAAACTCCGAAAATTGTTTCAAGACAGAGAACTAAGCTCTGGAAGAGAGAATTAAATTCTCAAGGGAAAAGTTCTCAGAAGAAGAAGATGAGCAAAGTGAGGGCTCCTATGAAGAGACAGAGGCATTTATAGAAGGCAATGAAAACGTTTCATCTCCCCAGATCCCTAAAGGAATCCAACGGTCGCAAGAGGTGATAGCGTTGCACTCACGTGCTGACACATGAGAACAACGCTGTGGGGGCATTTGTTTCCTGATTTAAAATCAGGAAAGCTTATGGAAAAAGCTTCAGAAGAGGGTCACGTGCTTACACGTGACCAGCAGTCACGTGTTGGCACGTGACACTCAAAAGTACCGGCAAAGCAAGTGCAGTTTCCCAACTACATCAAAGAGAGGGGCTTCAGTAAGGGTCACGTGCTCCCACGTGACCTGGGTCACGTGTCGGCACATGACATTTAAAAGCAGCAGGAAAGACCCAACGCTTCCTGATCAAATGAAGGAAAAAGCTTCAGAAGAGGTCACGTGCTCCCTCGTGACCAGGGGTCACGTGTTGGTACGTGACGCTCAAAACATCAGAATTGTTCTCCAGTTAAATCAAGGAAAAGAGTCCAGACAAGGGTCACGTGCTCACACGTGACCAGTTGTCACGTGGTGGCACGTGACAGCTAAACAGAGAACAAGAAGCAAAGCGCAGAAAGAAAGAAGAAGGCTCATTCCAAAGGGGGTCACGTGTCCACACGTGACCATGGGTCACGTGGTCACACGTGACCGGCTTTCAAAGCCCATTTCGTTGACAGAATTAAATTCTGAAAGAGATTCGAATCTTTCCAAAGGAAAGCGATTATCTGGAACCAATCGAATTAAAGATTTAAAGATGATTGAATATCATTTATCTATGGGAAAATCTCAGGTTTGGAAAGATTTCCCCTTTAAATCTAACCGAAATAACAAAAGAGAATCCCTGGATTTGAAATCCAATGGTGAATAAAATTCACCTAATAATCCAAAGGTCAAAAACGAATGATGGACGCAAATCAAATCTCTCAATGAAGATTCGTCAAAAACTAATTGACTCGGCTGCTTCTCCTATAAATAGGAGCCAAGAGACACAAGGAGAGATAGACGCAGAGGGAAGAAAGGGAGAGAGAGCCTTGATACTTCGAGGAACTTGGATCTTCTGCAAAAGAAAACCCTAGGTAAGAAAGGGAAGGCTCCTTGAAGGAAAAGAGAATTTAATTCTCAACAGAGTTTAACTCTGATATATATAAAACAGAAGAACATATTTCTTCTCTCTTTGATAGAGGATCTGCAAAGTGCACATCTCCTCTTGAAGTTGAGAATTTAATTCTCAATGGGTCGAGATCCTGCCATGCAGATCCAAAACATAGAGAGGGAATTGAAGCACGAGAATTTAATTCTCACAGAACTATCGGAATTTAATTCCTTTGAAATAAAACCAGGGCTTGACCCTGTGTTATGGGAATTTAATTCCTTCAGAACAAAAAGAAACAGGGTTTAACCCTAATTAAGAACCCAGTTCTGTTGAAACAGCGGGGATTTAATTCCCTTGATCATAATTTAACAAGAGAGTGGGAATTTAATTCCTTAAAAGCTTTTATTAGGGTTTAACCCTATTTGGTTCTTCACATGAACGAGGAATTTAATTCCTGCAGAAAATTCAGAGTCCAACTCTATTCAGATTATAAACCTTTAAGAGAAAGTAGGAATTTAATTCCTCTGAAATTACTGTCAGGGTTTAACCCTACGAGGAATTTAATTCCTGGAAAAGATTAACAGATCCTCTAAACAATATATATAGAGGCAGGGTCACGTGTCACCACGTGACCCCCCAGGAGATCCACAGAAAACCCCTTTGAGGCAGCACCCCACGTGACCCACGTGACCCTTGACAGAAGCTTTAATATACAGGCATTTGAATGCCCATCACGTGATGGCACGTGATGGTCTGAAAGACGCGATAATCTCAGCAGAATAAATGAAGGGAGAGCGCTCTCACGTGCTGCCACGTGACCCCTCTTGCCTTAGTGTTTAACACTAAATTGAAACTCTCGAACCCAGTGTTAAAACACTGTTGGGCCTTAGTGTTCAACACTAATCAAAAAGCTTTATTTGCAGTGTTCAACACTGATCTGTTTTAGTGTTTAACACTAATTTGAAAAGCCTTGTTGCTGGTGTTTAACACCGATTATCTTTTAGTGTTAAACACTAACTTTTCAACCTCATTCCCAGTGTTCAACACTGATTGTTCTGTAGTGTTTAACACTAGGCTTTGGCCCAATTGGCTAAATGGAAGGAGGCAAAGCCTCTCCTGATTGGACTTAGCCCAAGATGGCCATAAGTCCTCAATTTATGATTAACTGGGCCAATGGGCTCATAACATAATTAATCGGTCTTGATCCCAAATTGGGTCAAAGTCTATTTAAGTCATTCCGGTTCTAGGGTACATCTCTTCACTCCTTTGATACTTGGCATTGTAATCCCTCAATGTCTTCAAAGAGGTGACGGGTCCCGACGACCACACATTGATATGGACCGCGGGGTCCTTAAACCCGTGTTTAATGCAAAATTCCTGGTTACGTGGAACGCGGATAATGTCACTCTTTGACCCCATGGAAAACATCCAGAGCGGAGCCTGGTCCTCGCAGAGCACGGCAATGAACCCGTATGAAGCATCCAGAGCACACATCGGACTGTGGGGTCCTTAAACCCATGGACTACGACGTCCTTAACCTTGACCGAGATGTCTTAAAACTAACAATGGACTGTGGGGTCCTTAAACCCATGGACTACGACATCCTTAACCTTGACCGAGATGTCTTAAAACTAACAATGGACCGCAACGTCCTTAAACTACCCATGGACCGCGACGTCCTTAAACTACCCATGGACCGCAATGTCCTTAAACTAGAACAATAGAGCCCCGTAGGCTCTTTTGTCGGATCTAAACGGTCCCGTTTAAGTTAATCTTAGCCTCAAAGATGGCTAACGTATCCTTAAACCTTCAAACAGACTGGACTATGAATCCCCCCAATTAACTCTGGCTCGAGGGTACATCTCTGAACTCCTCTGACATCCGTCGTTGTAATCCTTCAACGTCGTCATAGAGGTGATGGGTCCCGACGGCCATACATATGATGGACCACTATGTCCCTAAACTGGAACATTAGAGCCCAAACGCTCCTTTGTCGGATCTAAACGATCCCGTTAAGTTGATCTTAGTCTCAAAGTTAGACTAACGTATCCTTAACAAACGTTTGAGTTGATCTTAGCCTCAAGTATGGCTGACGTATCCTCGAACCAAACCCCCAAACCCAAATCTAAGATAATACAGATTTGGACTAGTCCACGCCCTACGGGCGACGACATAACTCGGTATCCATAAACAATCCACGGGCAACCATAAATAAAATAAACACCCACGACACGAAGTGACCATCTGGAGAAGGAGAAAGTTGTTACCGCAATGCGGTAGCGTAATTAACTGCAGGGGCTTGCGCCTGCAGGGAAGAGCGTCCCCACAATCAAAAACCCCTCAAACGAGGGGGAATCTGACGAAGTCTGCTACATCGGACGCATCCGTCTAAACCTTCGATACATGGTGCCATAAATCAACTTGGCATCTTCGGAGAGGTGGACGGATAGCACCAATTAGCATCTGCCCCGAATCTCAGGCGATGCATTCCATATCGCGCCGCCATTCGGAGGGGAACAACTGTTCTTAATTCTTCTTCGTGGCAATATTTTCTTGTGCGAGCACTTGAGCTTGTTAGTCTTTTCCTCGTCCCAAAAGTTAGGCCGTAGGTCGATGAGCGGTCTTTTAGATGGCGATCGCCTATCGAGTATAAGCCAGTTAATCACTAAGTGCAGGAAGGTCGATCCCCTCCTGCTCCTAGAGTCGAGGTGACGATCGTTTGCTCAGAATACATCGGATGATCCTTCAGTGTAGGAAGGTCGAGATTTGCCCATTCCTTTGAGTCAGACCGGAGACCACTTCCCTTAGCGTAACTTAAACAATAGCCAAGTTAGAATTGGTCGGTGTTGGCCGAGCAGTGAAGCTGCTCGGTGGCATCCGGATGAAGGCTTTGGATCCTTAGCGTAAATGGGTAGGAAGTTAACTGCTAAGGATCGACCGAGCAGGGAAGCTGCTCGGTGGCCTCTTGAGGAGGGCTTCGATCCTTAACGTCGGTGGGTAGGGGACTACCAGTCAGGGATTGACCGAGTAGGGAAGCTGCTCGGTGGCCTCTTGATGAGGGCTTTTGATCCTCAGCGTAGATGGGTAGAAAGTTACCTGCTAAGGATTGACCGAGCAGGGAAGTTGCTCGGTGGCCTCTTAATGAGGGCTTCGATCCTTAGCGTAGATAGGTAGGAAGTTACCCGCTAAGGATTGATCGAGCAGGGAAGCTGCTCGGTGGCCTCTTGATGAGGGCTTCGATCCTTGGCATCGGTGGATAAGGAACTACCAGCCAGGGATTGACCGAGCAGGGAAGCTGCTCGGTGGCTTCTTGATGAGGGCTTCGATCCTTAGCGTAGATGGGTAGGAAGTTACCCGCTAAGGATTGACCGAGCAGGGAAGCTGCTCGGTGGCCTCTTGATGAGGGCTTCGATCCTTAGCGTCGGTGGGTAGAGAACTACCAGCCAGGGATTGACCGAGCAGGGAAGCTGCTCGGTGGCCTCTTGATGAGGGCTTCGATCCTTAGTGTAGATGGGCAGGAAGTTACCCGCTAAGGATCGACTGAGCAGGGAAGCCGCCGGGTGGCCTCTTGATGAGGGCTTCGATCCTTGGCATCGGTGGGTAGGGAACTACCAGCCAGGGATTGACGGAGCAGGGAAGTTGTTCGATGGCCTCTTGATGAGGGCTTCGATCCTTAGCATAGATGGGTAAGAAGTTACCCGCTAAGGATCGACCGAGCAGAGAAGCTGCTCAATGGCCTCTTGATGAGGGCTTCGATCCTTGGCGTCGGTAGGTAGGGAACTACCAGCCAGGGATTGACGGAGTAGGGAAGCTACTCGGTGACCTCTTGACGAGGCTTCTTTGGTGTCGGTCCGTCTCCCTTGACCCGTAAAATCTGGGGGGAGAGACCGTCGAAGACAACACGTGGCAGAGACGTGTAGGAAGGCGTAACTCTCCATAGTGAGCGTCGTTCTAACTTCCATTTGGTCATTTGGGGGCATGGTCTCCACGCGGCAGCCCTGGGTTGGGAACTTTGAAAAGATTCCGTCGTTTCCTCCAATCAGAGAGCAAAGCTCTATTCAAAATTTGAAATTTGAAACGAGGCAGCGCCTCATAAGAGCGCTCATGCCAAGAGCGCCAGCGCTAAGAGTTAAAGACTCTGAGGCAGGGCTCACGTGCAAAGCACGAGAGCGCTCGTGCCAAGAGCGCCAGCGTTAAGAGTCAAAGACTCTGAGGCAATGCTCACGTGCAAAGCACGAGACCGCTCGCGCCAAGAACACCAGCGCTAAAGACTCTGAGGCAGCGCCTCACGTGCAAAGCACGAGAGCTAAGACTCTGAGGCAGCACCTCACGTGCAAAGCACGAGAGCGCCAGCGCCAGAACTAAAAGTTCTCAACCCTTGGATCAAAGATACAACGAAGATGACAAATCGTCAAATTACCAGAATAAAATTCTGTTGAGGAAATACTCCTCAAATCTTTCCAAATAAGAAAGATTGTGCTCTGTAAATCAAAGCACCGTTGAATTAAAGATCCAATGGTGATTAAAAATCACCCAGATACAGAATAAATTCTGCATGGGAAAATATTTTTCAGATCTTGTTAATAACAAGAAAAGTATCTTTCATAAAACAAAATCCTTTGGATCAAAGTTCCAACGGTGAGAAACATTCCCCAAATCAATCAAAAATCTCTCGATGAAAGATTTCCTTAATTGATCAACAAATCAGCCTCCCCTATATAAAGGACCCAAGACTTCAAGCCTTGTACGGAGGAACCCCCCCATAAACTTCAAATTCTCAGAAAAGAAAAGGAGAAGAGCAAGCTCTAAGAAGAAGAACCTTTTTCAAGGTGGGGAAAAAGAAGAGAGATCATAACATCTCATCCATATTTGAGAGTTTAGCTCTCACATTATAAGAACATAGTTTTTTTTGTAGATCACAAATCTATAAGACAAAGTCTCTCACAAAAACAAAGAGATCATAGCATCTCCTCATAAAAAGAAGAGCTCAGTTCTTAGATCCATGAGACAAAGTCTCTTATAAACCGAGAATTTAATTCTCAGAGCACAGAGCTGATCAGAGCTGCCAAAGAAGCGCCTTAGCGCTCCAATTTAAAAGAAGCGCTTTAGCGCTCCAAGTCTGGCGCTCAGCGCCAAGCGCTCCACGTGCTCCTCATGTGGGCGCCCTTTTATAATAGGCGCTTTAGCGCTCCAAGGCTGACGCTCAGCGAAAAGCGCTCTACGTGCTCCTCACGTGGGCGCCCTTTTATAATAAGCGCTTTAGCGCTCCAAGTCTGGCGCTCAGCGCTAAGCGCTCCACGTGCTCCTCACGTGGGTGCCCTTTTATAATAAGCGCTTTAGCGCTCCAATTCAAGCGCTCCACGTGCTCCTCACGTGGGCGCCTTTTTATAATAAGCGCTTTGGCGCTCCAAGTCTGGCGCTCAGCGCCAAGCGCTCCACGTGCTCCTCACGTGGGCGCCCTTTTATAAGAAGCGTTGTAGCTCTCCCAGTCTGGTGCTCAGCACCAGGTGCTCCATGTGCTCCTCATGTGGGCGCTGAGGAAACATAAAGCGCTCTGTACATAAAGCGTTCTGCGCCGTAAAAAGTGTTCAACACTCAATAAAAGACAAAAAGGAAAAGGGGTGTCAAAACCCAAATCAATGATCAACATTGTTGAACAAAAAAGGGCCGAGCCCAAACAAATGCCCAACATTTTATTCAAAATGAGCGGACTGAGCCTAAACAAGTGTTCAACACTTTATTCAAAATTGGGTGGACTGAGCCCAAGTTGGCCACCAGTCCGCTAATTCAGATCAACCGAGCCCATGTGCTCACAATCTCTTTAATTGGTCTTAGTCCCAAACCTGACTATAGATCTCCCAACCAATATTGGTTCAAGGGTACATCTCTTTATACCTCTAATACATGTCGTTGTAATTCTTCAACGTCTTCAGAGAGATGGAGGGTCCCAATAACCAATAACTTTTGGTGCATCCCCAAACGGGTAAACCAAAACCTTACAGACTATGATGTCTTTAAACCATACAGACTATGATGTCTCTAAACCTTACGGACTATGAGGTCCTTAAACTCCATGGACTATGATGTTCTTAAGCCCAATGGACCGCAATGTCCCTAAACTAAAATGATAGAGTCCAAATACTCTTTCGTTGGATCTAAATGATCCCAAAGTCTTGTTAAGTAGATCTTAGTCTAAAATTAGACTAACGTATCCTTAATAAGCATTTAAGTTGATCTTAATCTAAAAACAAGATTAACGATCCTTAAACCAACCCAAACCCAAATCTAAGAAAATACGGATTTTGACTAATCCACACCCGACGGGTGATAACATAAATTAGTCTCCGTATACGATCCATGGGCAACCAAAAATATAAAAAAAAACACGACACGAAGTGACCATCTGGAGAAGGAAAAACTGGTTACCGCGATGCGGTAGCATAATTAACTGCAGGGGCTTGCGCCTACAGGGAAGAGCGTCCCCACAATCAAAAAACCCCTCGTAAACTAGGGGGAATCTGACGAAGTCTGCTACAATGGCCGCATCTGTCTAAACCTCTGATATACGGTGCCATAAATCAACCTGGCATCTTTGGAGAAGTGGACAGATAAAACCAAATAGCATCTACCTCCAAATTCAGGCAAGACGTTTGTCTTCCCGATTTTCGGAGGCGAACGGATTCTGGAATGCCCAATGGGACCTTTTCTTTTTTCCACTCCACACTTCGTGTGTCATGTTTCGTGAACAAATCGCGTTCTACTATAGTTTCCTGTGGATTCGAGATACTAAGATTTGGTGTCTTGCTCTGTGCAGAAGAGAAAATGGTTTCCAACTACACCAACTGCAACAACAACTTCCACTCCGTCCTCGTTGGAGGGGTGACCTATGGGCCTGAAGCGGCCTCCATCTTCGCCATGCCAGTGGAACAGGTGACTCAGGCCACCACTGGACTGTACTTTAGGACCATGATCCCACCGGCAGGCCTCAACTCTCCAGTGCCGTCGCAGGGAGCTCCAAAGAAGTCGATCTTCGATCGGCTTACAACTACCACGGCCCCTCTCAACGGGTCGTCCAATTCCAATGCCTCAGTCTTCGACAGGTTGAACATGAGCTCCAGTGGGCCCGTAAAGAAGCCTGCAATACCCGGAGGAGTTGTCCCGAAGCGGATAGCCATTCCAGCTTAAGTAAACAAAGTCATCAGAGGGGACTCTCCGGCTAAGGGGTCGGTCTTTGCAAGACTGGCCGCTCCAACTCCCGCTTCAAGCAAAGTCACCAAGGCTGCTTCCCCTGCCCAAAAGTCAGCTTCGACAGGCTGGACGTTCCTTCTTAACGGACGTCAGTCTTCGACAGGCTGGTACCAACAGCAGTTTCTCATCAAAGCATGAAGTACGATGAGGCTACCCCGACAACGGAGGTGATCCCGGCCGCACGACATGCTCGACGTTGCCACTGGCACCGAGTGAGGAAAACTGTAACAACCCTAAATTTCCTGTACAGATTTTTGTAGATTTTTTTTCAAAATTTAAAGAAAGGGGTATTTTTGCCTGAGCACAAGTTAAATATTTGTTTTGCTAATTAATTACAAGAAGAAGCTTGTAGCTCATTGGTAATACCTTGCACTGCTGAACCAAGCTACCAGAGTTCAAATCTCATACCCCACATTATTTTTAATATTGTTTTATTTTGAATTTTTAGAATACCAAGGGTCTACATGTGCATATCTCACAAAAACCCCACTGCCCTAGAAAACTTAACTGTGCCATAAGGATCACCAACAGATGGGGCACCCTCCAACCACCGGACTCGGCTGGCGGACCGGCCGACCCGGGCCGCCGCCGCCAGCCGGAGTAGCCGATTCCGGCGAGTCACCAATAGGAGAAGTGTGTCTTTTGGGATTCTCTATACACCTGCACACTTTAAATACCTAGACCAGTAATAGAGCCTTCTTAAAACCTCAATTACTCTATTTTATTACATTTTATTATATTTTTTCAATTAAACCTTTTACCTACCCTAACTCTAGCCTTACCCTATAAATACAAGTTGCAATACAACACAAACAATACAATCAAGATATCGCGAGATTTAAGGGATAGATTGGTACGAAAAGTGTTAGAAGTGGCACGAGACTGCAACCATAAGACACCTAATCTGTATTCTGTTGCTGTTGTACCGTGGCATAAACGGTTCTTTAAGTTCCTGATATCTTAGTCTCCGGACCAAGTGAGACTCCTCTCGTATACACTGGCATTCTTCTGTACCAAGCTACAAACAACAGCGTTAATACTAAATACAATATTATAACAATATAATACAACTTTAAAAGCTATCTTCTCTTTCTGTCTTTTCTATTTCTCCCTTACCTTTGGGACTTATCGAGCGATTGTTCGCTGATGACATTCCTTCTCTTTCTTCTTTGGAATGTTTTCAGGTAATCTGGACACTCTGGAGATCGAGCCCACCAGCGAAGCCTTGGACCAGCTAGCTTATGACCCAGAGCTCTAGCTTTGTTGTACACATTTCATTTCAGTACTTTCCTTTTCTGTTATGCTATTGTTTAGGCATTGTTTTCATTCAGTTGTATTTACTTTTCCATGCATTGTACAAAAGAATGTTAATAAATAAAGTTGTTGTTTCATTACACCTACTGTCTTTGTCTCTTGTGCATTTTTATTTATATTGCTTAGTTACGCTTAGCGTATTTGCTTCTGAGTAAATACGTAGCGGCCTCGTCGCGCCCTCTGCCTGTATACCGGGAAGCGGGGCGTGACAGATTTTGTTGGTGGCCCATGCAGGTCAGAGTTGTATGGAATACTATCATGCAGTTCTGTTCTGTGTGAACAATCTAAGCAATATAACACAAGAACCGGCAACTAAAACATTCTTTTCAATCCATACTCCTTGAATCTTATCATTTCATATTCTTTGAATCATATACTTTGAATCTGTCCTAACCTAAATTTTCATTCAAGGTTATGGATTCCCCAAACAACACCAGCACCAATGTCAACAACACTCCACCTCCACTACCAATCACACCTGCCGTTCCTGCTCCACCCAACGAGCAGACGGTTCTGCTTGAGAAAATCCAAAGCCTCCTGGTTGGACTGCAGCAGCAGACTGCTATATTAGTGAACCGATCAGAAGCAGAAGCAACCGGTATAAAGCGCTCTGCCACCCAGATGGCAGGAGGAGCCTACCTTATACAACCTTCTGAACCCAAGAGACAGAAAGAAACGATTAACCAGTCAAGTCCAGGTTTTTGTTACTACTGCCATAGGGATGGACACTTGTGGAACGACTGTAGGCGCGCAAAAAGCCTGTGCCTAATTTGTGGCGCATCAGATCATAGAATTGGAAACTGTCCCTATAGACGCAACTCAGCTCACACACCCACCAACTACCTACACCGGCCAGCTATCCAGGCTCCTGCAACTCGTCTTGCACCCCCAGCACCACCTACACATGGACCACCTCTACCCAGTCAGGCATCGAGTTACCGGCATACACAGAAAAATGTGCCGAGATGCCAAACTTACACCTTAGCAGCCGTAGAAGCCAAGACATTTGACCAAGGTAACACTATTAAGTCTCTTTCACATTTTTAAAACCCTTGTATCATTTTTTTATTTTTCATACACTATCAGTACTTCAGTCACCAAATTTTCCTTGAATCCGTTACACTTTCCTTTTACAAATTTCGAGGACGAAATTTTTATAAGGATGGTAGAATGTAACAACCCTAAATTTCCTGTACAACTTTCTGTAGAATTTTTTTCAAAATTTAAAGAAAGGGGTAATTTTGCCTGAGCACAAGTTAAATATTTGCTTTGCTAATTAATTACAAGAAGGAGCTTGTAACTCATTGGTAATACCTTGCACTGCTGAACTAAGCCACTAGAGTTCAAATCCCATACCCCACATTATTTTTAATATTGTTTTATTTTGAATTTTTAGAATACCAAGGGTCTACACGTGCATATCTCACAAAAACCCCACTACCCTAGAAAACTTAACTGTGCCAGAAGGATCACCAACCGACGGGGCACCCTCCGACCACCGGACTCGGCCCGGATCAGCCAACTCGGTCGGCGGACCGGCCGACTCCGGCCGCCGCCGGCCGGAGAAGCCGATTCCGGCGAGTCACCAATAGGAGAAGTGTGTCTTTTGGGATTCTCTGTACACCTGCACACTTTAAATACCTAGACCAGTAACAGAGCCTTCTTAAAACCTCAATTACTCTATTTTATTACATTTTTTCAATTAAACCTTTCACCTACCCTAACCCTATCCTTACCCTATAAATACAAGTTGCAATACAACACAAACAATACAATCAAGATATCGCGGGGTTTAAGGGGTAGATTGGTACGGAAGGTGTTAGAAGTGGAACGAGACTGCAACCATAAGACTCCTAACCTGTATTCTATTATTATTGTACCGTGGCATAAACGGTTTCTTGAGTTCCCGATACCTTAGTCTCCGGGGCAAGTGAGACTCCTCTCGTATACACTGGCATTCTTCTGTACCGAGCTACAAACAACGGCGTTAATACTAAATACAACATTATGACAATATAATACAACTTTAAAAGTTATCTTATCTTTCTGTCTATTCTATTTCTCCCTTACCTTTGGGACTTACCGAGCGATTGTTCGCTGACGACATTCCTTCTCTATCTTTTTTGGAATGTTGTCTGGTAATCTGGGCACTCTGGAAATTGAGCCCACCAGCGAGGACTTGAACCAGCTAGCTTACGACCCAGAGCTCTAGCTTCATTATACACATTTTATTTCAGTACTTTCCTTTTCTGTTATGCCATTGTTTAGGCATTGCTTTTATTCAGTTGTATTTATTTTTCCATGCATTGTACAAAAGAATGTTAATAAATAAAGTTGTTGTTTCATTACACCTACTGTATTTGTCTCTTGTGCATTTTTATTTATATTACTTAGTTACGCTTAGCGTATTTGCTTCTGAGTAAATACGTACCGGCCTCGTCGCGCCCTCTGCCCGTATACCGGGAAGCAGGGCGTGACAAAAACTGGGAGCAGTTTCCCTTCTGGACTGACTCCGCCAGCTCCAATAGTGAAAATTGATGCTACTGTTCCAACTGGGAATGGATTTGAACCACTCAAGAGGGTGTGCAAGAACTCTCCAACCGCTGCACTGAAGAAGACTCCTTCACCTGTGGAGAACGTTACAAAGCCGAAGTCAGAACAGCCTCCTCAACGGGTGTCCTCCAAAATCCATAGGGTCTGACGAAGAGTCCAAGACTCTGTAGTTGACCAAAACTACCCCTACCGACAGAAGAAGATGAAGGTTCAGCAAAAGAAGGGGCACCCTATCGTACCACAAAAGGTGTCGTGTGCTTGGGTGCCTGCTGCAACGGCCCCCTTAACTTCGACCGCCCACAAAAGGAGAAGGCCGGAGAAAATCCCCGTGTCTGCGACCAATCTCAAGGGCACTGAATCAAAATGCCCCAAGCCGGGGGGCATGATAGTGCACACCATTTACATGGCGTCCGGAAAAGAGGATAGCCGTATCTCCACGGGTCATCGACCACTGACATGGTCTGTGATAAAGGCTCAGGAGAAATAACAGCAAAAGCGCCAAAAGATGCTAACGAAGATAGCCGCACTCGCTGGGCCAAAAGAAAGCCCGAAAATATCTTCGGAGCAGCGTCAGGAACAGGAAACCGATGCCGAATTCATCCGCAGAATCCTCGACAAGAAAGACAAAGAGGCCGACAAGCGGCCAACATAAAACAAATAACACTTTTGTTCCAAGATATAGTGGGCTTGATGATCCAGCCAGACTCTCCAGCCGAAGATCTTCCAGTAATAATTGAAGACGATAGAAGTGTGAAGCCAGGGGAGACATGGGTTCAGTATGCAATTCGGTGGCGCAACCTATGGTCGAAGTGTGAACAGCGCATAGAAGAGGCTCCTGCAGTGGGCATGTTTGTGGGAACCCTCGATCCACAGGCGACCATATCCCAATTCATGATGTTCTTCAAGCCGACCACCTTCCAGGCCTTGATTGACAAGCTGGCCTAAATGAACCAGATGGGCCATAGGCCTTCCTCTTCAAAGACGGAGCCTCGGAATGAAAAGGGGAAAGGGAAAGCGACTTTTGTCGCCAATGCTCAGCAACAGCCGAGTGGTCCAAAACCAGCTGATCGCCAAAACGACAGACATCGATTTATCAACGAAAAGTTAAAACGTCCTTACTCATTCCCTCGGGATAAAACAAGGAGACTATTTGAACTGGCGGTGCGCAACAGGCTCATCACTCTGCCAGATCCGAGACGCCCACTGCAGCCAGGTGATGTCAACAATCCCAATTACTGCTCTTACCACCGAGTAGTAGGCCACCCAATTGAAGATTGCTTCGTCTTCAAAAGCTGGATCGAGGACCAATACCAACAGGGCAAATTTGCACTGTCCGAGAACAGGAAGGTAAGCCCGCCACAGCCGCACGCTCCTAAAACGGTAGACACGCCGGGGGCATCATGCTCATTTATAGAAGAAGCCCCATGGGAATTCGCTCTTTCAGCCAAAACAAAAGGAATGCTGAAGGATCTTCAAACATACCCGGCGATTAGGTGGAAAAGTCCGCTGGAACCCGAGATCATTGAGAGAATGCTGAAACCGCGCCCGACGCAACGATGGGCAAAACGCCTAGGCCCAGCCGTCAAAATCTTCGAAAAGGAAGAAGAAGACCAAAAAGCCCATGAAGCCTGATGAAAAACGCACGGACCTGCAAAAACATATTGACGCGCTGGAGGAATACAACCAAAAGACGCGAACCCCGGTCACACTCCAAGAGTTTCTCAAAAATATCCTTAAGAGCAGAGAAAACGACAATGACGACGGAGACGACTTGTCAGGAGAATTCGAGGATTATGTGGCAAGTTGTCACATGATCTCTCATTCGCCCATAAATGATGAAGAAGCTCACATAGAGGAGCTGGGGGTAGGAGCGGTGCCAAAATCCTTCGAACCGTCTGACGAGATAATCGACATGCTGTTGAACGAAGCCCGTCAAAAGAGCAAGGCTGATCAGCAACGTAAAATGACTATATTCAAAAGGGTCAGGCATCGGCGTCAATTTGAAGAAGTCATGGTAGAGATAAATCATGAAACACTCCAACCAGATCAAAGTGTACCTACGGCAAACAAAAGCAAGCTTACGACGAGGAAACGGTTTGTCAAAACCTTGTCCATGGGAATGAAGCTGCCGCCGCCCAAAGAAAATATCCCCGAGGATACGCACCTTGACGAAGCAGACGTACATCCTAACTATTGCTTATACCACCAGAGGATTGCAAACTCTACTGAAGAGTGCATGGCTTTTAAAAAGTGGTGGCAAGGGTACGTCGCTCACCGACAACATTTCAAACGGATAAAGTGCAAAGCTCGTCAGGAACGGAGAATCACGACAGATGAGCGTAAAAGAACTACCGGCAACCGTCACATGGTTAATGCTGGGGGATCGCAACTTCTCACCTTCGGGAGTGATTCTGATGAAGAAATAGCCCTCGGCCCTCTTTTCAAAGAATCCACCTCAGGAAAAGAAGAAGAGATAAAGAATTGTGAGAATATTCAGCTGCGTAACCGCACGTTGCCTGAAAGGAATCTCGCACCCATGAACAAGGGATCAAACAAAAAAGATAAAGGAAAGGAAAAGGTCCCTGAGGATATCGCCCTTGATGACCGAGTCGTCGAAGAGCTCGCAGCCAAGGACCCACCCAAGAAAAATAAGGTGGATTACAATGTTCTGGCACACCTGAGAAAGATACCCTCGCAGCTAAGTATTCTCGATGCCCTTCTGTTGTCTAAAGAGGCACGAGATTCTCTGATCAGGGAATTATAAGAGCCCGAGCAGTTTCAAGCTTTCCTTGCCGAAGAAAAAATGAAGGACGAGCTGGAAGAAGTGCAAACAGCTGATATCACTTTCGGCGATAAAGATCTCCTCCTCGGGACGTGCGAGCACAACCGTCCCCTATATGTCATCGGGTACTGCCATGATATTAAGATAGGAAAGATTCTAGTTGACAATGGGTCCTCTGTCAACCTCCTAATTATCATAGTGCTAATAGAAATTTGCATGAGCGTTCAGCACCTAGCTCGGGATAAAATTACCATTTCCGGCTTTGACTCCCAGTCATCACGGACTCTCGGTTCCATAATACTGACGTTACGCTTCAGGTTGCTCATCACCGACACCAAGTTTCACTTCATTGACGCCAAGACTTGGTACAACGCTTTGCTCGGCAGGCCTTGGTTACACGAGTATAATATCATCTCTTCTACACAACATCAGTGTATGAAGTACTTCAAAAATGGTCTCGAGTACACTGTGACGGCTGTTGAAGTTGAAAATTACATCCCGGTTGACCAAATCAAAGTCAAAGTCAAAGTCAACCCCAAGCCAAGTAGGCCCATGCCCGAGTCGAGCCCGAACATGAAGCTGCCGGCTTCCCCCCATGCCAACATAAAAATCATGTAATAAATAATTTAATATAATTTTTTATGCATGAATGGGCACAAAACCAAATTTTTGTAAGCCCATGGCTTATGTGCAAAAATAAATAGCACATGAGACATGGGATGGGCAAAATGCCATTTTGTAAAGACCAAGGGGCTATATGTAAATATGTAAGCCTATAAAAGGCAACATGATGATGAATAAAGGAGATACTTTCATTCCCCAAAAATTAGGGCATGTGCCTTTTTCTCCTTCCTCAAGGTTCTAAAACCTTCTTCTTTCTTTTGAATTAAATCAAGAGTTTTACTCTTCCTTTTATAAAACTAAATAGCTTTTCACCACAAAACCCACAAAGGGGAACTCAGATCTTCCATCAGATCTCATAAATGAGAGATTTTTAAAATCTCATACTTCTTGATCTTCAAGATCCTGCCAACAAAGGAAGAAGAAGGAGACTCATCTCCAGAAACCCCACTTTAGGAAAGATCCAGGGCTCAAGGGGAGAAGCCCCCTTCATCGGCTTCAAAATATCCTAGGAGTTTAACTCCTCACACACACACACACACACACACACACACATATATACACACACACACAAAATAATAAGAGCTCCTTTCTGGGAGTACAACTCCCATTGCAGGGACCAAGTCCTTTTTGCCTCCCGAGCGCCCACGTGCCTGGCACGTGAGGCGCTAGAGCCCTTGCACTCAAAGTGCTAGCGCCCAAAAAGCTAGCGCCCGAGCGTCTACGTGCCTGGCACGTGGGGCGCTAGCGCTTTTGCGCTCAGAGCGCTAGCGCCCAAAGCGCTAGCGCCCGAGCGCCCACGTGCCTGGCACGTGGGGTGCTAGCGCTCTGGCGCTCAAAGCGCTAGCGTCCGAGCGCCCACGTTCCTGGCACGTGGGGCGCGAGCGCCCAAAGCGCTGGTGCCCTTGCGCTTAAAGCGCTAGCACCCAAAGCGCTGGCGCTTTTTCCCATGCATCCTTTGGATGCCCTTTCCCATTATACACACACTCTACGACACTGTCCATGTTAGAAAAAAATTCTAACGGGACGCTGCCCCGCACCCCGCAAGGGGGGCTGCTAGCCCACTTCACCTCCAGCCCGCTATTCGGGTAGCGGGACCCCCGTAAAAACTCTGCGGGGCCCCCGATATATCCAAAACCCCTTCAAAACACAAAACTGAATGTTGAGTTCGCATGACCAGTTTAACCCGTCAATCGTAGGTTCTCTCGCTCTAAAGGCGAGGGGTAATTAACGGAAGCTTAGTCCGCGGCTGCCGGAGATTCGGATCCCCACAATCAATAAACCCCAGCCTACCCTAGGCAGGGGGAATCTGTAATGCGCCTGACAAACGCGCGCGTATTCCCATCTCAATGGGGTGACGAAAAACACCCTACAGATTCTGGCACGCCCGGTAGGACTTATCTTTGTATCCACAATCAGAGCAAAGCACTGTTCAAATTCCGAGGTTTGAAATAAAGCGACACTTCGTGAAGAGCGCCAACAGTGAATGCGCCAGCACTAAGAGTCAAAGACTCTGAAATGGCGCTCACGTGCAAAGCACGAAAGCGCTAAGAGCCAAGAACGCTAAGCGCCAAGAACGCTAAGCGCCAAGTGCGCTAACCGCCAAGAGCGCTTCATTACTTGCACCTGGTTATAACAAGTTAAGTTATGCAGCGCATAAGCGCCTGATAAAGGAATAACAAAGAATTAAAAATAAGAGGAGCACTTGGCAGATAATAAAATACTTAATTAGACATTTTTTTATTATTATTACAATGTAAACAGATCGCCAAATATGGGATCAAAAGGACACGGGTTTGCAAAGCTAAGAATGAGATTATCTAGTTCCCTCTCTGTCTTCTCCACCATGTCAAAACGGCGATCTTCTCGAGGAGTAGCCACCCATCGATCAGTTCCGCACTCACCAAAGAAAGTGGAGATAACAACCCGACGAGCCCGTATCTGGCTCAGCAAAGGGACAGAGCAATCCCTCAGGGCTTTAGTGATCAAATGCGCCTCAAAGAAGCACTCGATCTTGTTTTCAACAGCATCGAGCATTGCCGAGGTCATCTCTGCTGGAGGAGGGGGAATATCAGCGAGCACGGATGTAAGGATCATCCGAAGCCAAATAGAGTGTGGGGGGGAGGAGATCCTACATGAGTCAAGAGCTCGTATAGCGCTGCGTTGCATTGGTCATCCGTAAGAGCAGGATCCACCAAGCGCGCAGCAAAGCGAGGAACAATTTCCTGGATGGACACTTCCCATGGTTGTCGACGAGCATGTGGGCGGTTACAAGCCATAGTTGAGAGGGTTCTTTTGGAGACGAGAAAAGAAAGAAGCTTTGCTTCAGATTATGAAGACTAGGCACAGAAAATTTTGTGCATGGTGGAGCTATTTCCAAGACCCGGGAAATGAAAGTTTTGGGGAATATAAGTTTGACTTAAAAGGAGGGTGAAAAGAAACCTCCAATAAAGCAGTGCTTTAGATACATCGCCAAGCGTGCTGCGCCGTAAGTAGCGCATCACGTGCAAAGCATGCGAGCGCTAGCGCTAAGAGCGCTGCGCTCCAAGTAGCGCACCATGGGCAGAGCGCATAAGCGCTAGCGCTGGAACTAAAAGCTCCCCACCGTTAGATCAAAAATCTAATAATAATGATGAATCATTAATTAACCAGAATTAAATTCTATTAAGGAAAGATTTCTCAAAATCTTTCCAAACAACAAAATTGTGCTCCGTAAATCAGAGCATCGTTGGATCAATGATCCAATGGTAAATAAAAATTACCAAAGACAGAATAAATTCTGCATGGAAAGATTTCCCAATCTTGTTAAAAACAAAAAGATTACCTTCTGTAAATCAGAAGCCCTTGGATCAAAGATCCAACGATGGGAAATTCCCCAAATCAATTGGAGAAAAAATCTCCTTAACTAATTCAACAAATCAGCCTCCCTTATATAAAGGAACCGAGACTTCAAGTCTTGTACAGAGGAACCCCCCATAAACTTTGAGAAAATCTCAAGAAGAAGAAGAAGCTCTCGGCAAAAGAAGATAATTCTTTTTCAAGGTAAAAAGAATAGAAAGACGAAATCGTCTCAATATAAACAGAAGTACTTACTTCTTTCACAGATCATAGATCTATAAGACAAAGTTGTCTTTCACAAAAGATATTACGAACATCTCATTATAAAAAGGGGGGAGAATTATTCAATTCTCTTAGGATCACATATCTATAAAGGCAAAGCCTTTCATCAAAAAGAAATTGAAATATCTCCCATGAACTAAGAACTTTATTCTTAGAATCTTGAGACAAAGTCTCTTATCAAAGAACAGACAGTCTACAGAGCACAAAGTTAACCAAATAAGAGCCTTAGCGCTCCTAATTCAAAAGTGTCTTGGTGCTCTTCACCTAACACAAAGCGCTGCAGTGCCATAGCGCTTCAAACACAGCGCACTGCGTTCATTGGCTAGCGCTCAGCGCTAACCGCGCCACGTGCTCCTCACGTGTGCGCTGCATCAATAAAAGCGCTCTGCGCTCATTATATGGCACCAGCGCCAAACACCTCAACGTTTCAACTAAAAGCGCATCAGCGCTCTGCATCTAGCGCAAAGCGCTAAGCGCATTAGCGCTCTTTATTTAGCGCAAAGCACCAAGCGCATTAGCGCTTCATATCTTGCGGTAGTGCCAAGTGCACCACATACTTTTATGTGCGCTTGGACAGAACACAAAATGTTCTTTGAGTAAGCCTAGGGCTATGATAAATACACAACATTCAATTAAAGACAAAATATTGTCAGAGACTAAACCAATGCTTAGCATTTTTAAAGGGATTGGGCTCAAACAAACGTCTAACAACTCCAAAAACAAATGTTGAACATTAACATTGTAATTGAATGGACTTAGCCCAAATTGACCATAAGTCCTCAATTCAGATTAATTGAGTTCATATGCTCATAAATCACAGATCTTAGTCACAATTGGACTACAGGTCTCTCAACCCACATCGGTTTAAGGGTACATATTTGAACTCCTCTGATATTTGCCGTTGTAATCCTTCAATGTCTTCAGAGAGGTGACGGGTCCTGTCAACCATACATTCCATGGACTGTGGGATCCTTAAACCCATGGACTATGATGTCCTTAACCTTGACTGTGAGGTCTTTAAACTCACGGACTATGATGTCCTTAACCTTGACTGTGAGGTCTTTAAACTCACGGACTATGATGTCCTTAACCTTGACTGTGAGATCTTTAAACTCACGGACTGTGATGTCCTTAACCTTGGACCGAGATATCCTTAAACTAACAATGGACCGTGATGTTCTTAAACTAATCGACCGCAATGTACCTAAACTAAACAATAGAGTCCGAATGCTCTTTTGTTGGATCTAAACGATCCCGTTAAGTTGATCTTAGTCTAAAATTAGACTAACGTATCCTTAACAAACGTTTAAGTTGATCTTAGTCCCAAATGAGACTAACGTATCCTTAAACCCAACCCACAAACCCAAATCTAAGAAGATACGGATTTTGACTAATCCACGTTCTACGGGAGACAATATAAATTAGTCTCCGTATACAATCCACGGGCAACCAAAAACAAAAAAAACACCCACGACATGAAGTGACCATCTGAAGAAGGAGAAAGTGGTTACCGCGATGCGGTAGCGTAATTAACTGCAGGGGCTTGCGTCTGCAGGAAAGAGCGTCCCCACAATCAAAAACCCCTCAAGTGAGGGGGAATCTGACGAAGTCTGCTACATCGGCCGCATCCGTTTAAACCTTCGATACACGGTGTCATAAATCAACTTGGCATCTTCGGAGAGGTGGACGGATAGCACCAATTAGCATCTGCCCCGAAATTCAGGCAAGACGGACCCGCACGGTCGCGTCTCCGTGTTTCGGCGGGGAACTGATTCTGGCACGCTCGGTGGGACCTTTTCCTCTTTCCACTCCACACTTCGTGTGTCGTTTTCGCGAAGGAATCGCGGTTTGATATGGTTGCCCTTGGGTTCGAGATACTAAGATTTGGTGTCTTGCTCCGTGCAGAAAACGAAAGATCAATGGATTCTACCTGCACAAAATGCTCCAGTTGCAACTGCAACTCCCGTTCCACCTCATCTGGAGGTGTAACTTACGGGCCCCAGGCGGCCTCCCTGTTCACGATGCCGGTGGACCAAGTAACTCAGGACACCACTGGGCTATTCTTTGGGACTATGATCCCACCTATGAGCTTCAATGCCCCGATGCTGCCGCAAGAAGCCCCAAAGAAGTCGGTCTTTGATCGACATACCATTGCCGCGGCCCCTCTCAACGGGTCACCCAAGTCTAATGCCTCAGTTTTCAACAGACTGGACCAGAACACCAACAAGCCCGCAATACCTGAAGCAGCCATCCCAAAGCGAATAGCCATCCCGTCTCAAGCGGACGAAATCATTGGAAAGGCTTCTCCTAACAAGAAGTCAGTTTTCATAAGGCTGGCCACTCCGGCTCCCGCTCCAGGCGAAGTCACCTCTGCCCAGAGGTTTGTATTCGATAGGTTGGACATTACTTCTCGGCGAACGTCAGTCTTCAAAAGGCTGACACCAGCGACAACCCTCCGTCAAGACAGGGGGCATGATGAAGCCATCTCCATAGTTGAACCAACTCCATCCGCACGACATGCTCGCCGTCGTCACTGGCGCCGAGTAAGGAAGGCTAGGGGCAGCTCCCCTTCTGGACTAACTCCGCCAGCTCCCATGGCGGAAATCAATACTGCTGTTCCAACTGGGAACAACTTTGAACCGCTTAGGATGGTTCGCAAGAACTCTCCGACTGCCGTGCTGAAAAGATCTCCTCCACCTATGGAGATTGCTACAGAAAAGAAGCCGGAGCAGGCCCCTGAGCGTCTGTCCTCCAAAATTTATAAAGTCTAGCGACAGGTTCAGGACTCGGTAATTGATCAAGATTACTCTCGCCGACAGAAAAAGATAAAGGTTCGGCAAGAAGAGGACCATCCTGTCAAGCCATAAAAGGCGACAGCTATTTGGGTGCCCACTGCAACGGCCCCCTCAACTTCAACTGCTCACAAGAGAAGGAGGCCATAGAAAGCCCCTGTGTCCGCGACGAATCGCAGAGACACCGAACCTAAACGCCCCAAGTCTGGGGGCATAATGGTGCATACTGTTTATATGGCTTCCGGAAAAGAAGAAAGCCGTGCTTCTACCGGACATCGAGCGCTTACCCGATCGATAACGAAGGCTCAGGAATAACAACAGCAGAAACTTCAGGAGATGCTGACTGCAATGGCCGCACTCACTGAGCCAAAAGAAAATCCAGAGACCTCGGAGCAGCGTCGGGAACAAGAAACTGATACCGAGTTCCTTCGAAGAATGCTCGAGAGGAAAGAAAAAGAGGCTGCGGAGCAGGCAGCCAATATAAAACGAATGGCTCTTTTATTCCAAGACATGGCTGGGATGATGTTACAGCCGGAACCTCCAGCTGAAGACCCCCCGATCATCGTTGAAGATGACAGAGGGGAGACATCGAACCCTCCTCGGGCCCTTTCAGTAGCCAAGGAGGAAACTATCTCCAAGGCCGCTCTGGATGATTACATTGCTCAGCAAATACGAGCTCACCAGGCGAATGAAGCGGCCGGCCAAATTGTTAAAACCGGGCGACCATATCCAGGCTGGTATGACCAAATAAGGTACCCGCCGGGATACACGATCCCTAAATTTCATGTATATAAAGGGACGGGAAATCCGCATCAGCACGTCGCTCAATTCAGAGTCTTTTGCGGAAACACCGGGGGTGATGATAAACTTCTGCTCCGCCGGTTTGTTGGTAGCTTGTCGGAGACGGCATTCGAGTGGTATTCTGAACTTCCAAACGACTCTGTCAAGATATTTGCGGAGATGGAACTGCTGTTTACGCAGAGATTCGCGAGCGCTAGCGAGCGTACCCCGATTACCGCATTAATTAACGCCCGGGTGAAGAAGATCGGGATACACCCCGAGACGATGGCCCGGGAAGAGCTCCAACGCATAGTGCTTTTCCTGTTTGCGTGAGCCCCGGGACATATCATCTTCCACGTGTCATGATATGGGAAGTTCCCACTTGTGAACATCATCAGATACAAATATAGATTTTCAAGCAATTGCGCGAAAATAAACAAGATGATTCAATCATTAACATGAACACAAGCTCACAAACTCATCAAAAATTCTTCTTCATACCGGATGCATGCATTCGGTGATATAAGATAAAAATAAATATTAGTTTGACCCCATAAATCATTAACATAGACTTTTAGTTCTAGATTTTCGATTTAGAAGAGGACCTAGGAAGATTAGACGTAAGGTAGAGCCTAAAATTAAATGGTGGCGATTGAAAGAAATAAACCTAAAGGATTTTATAGATCGTGTAGTCCAAGAAGCGGATTGGCAGTCGGAAGATAATTCAGATAGAATATGGAACAAAATGGCTAGTTGTATCAAAAAGATAGCTAGAGATCTACTTGGTGAGTCGAGAGGTGGTGCTCCACCATCTAAGGACACATCATGGTGGAATGAAAAAGTAAAGTCTGCTATTAAAATTAAAAGGGATTCTTATAAAAATTTGAAGAAAAGTAGAGATGTGGAGAGATTTGAGAAGTATAAAATGGCTAAAAAGGAACTTAAGAAAGCTGTTCGGGAAGCTAAATCTAAGGTCTACAAGGAGATGTACGAGAAATTAGACACTAAAGAGGCTGAAAATGATATATACCGGATTGCTCGGATGCGGGAAAGGAAGACTAGAGACTTATGTGCGGTGAAGTGTGTCAAAAATGAAAATCAGAAGGTTTTAGTTCGAGATGAGTATATCAAGGAAAGATAGAGAGATTATTTTGACAAATTGTTTAATAAGAGCTTTACTAAGAATTTGGATGAACTTGTCATTCAATCTCAAGATATAAACCGTGATTTCATGCGTAAAATAAGACTACTTGAGATTAATGAAGGTTTGAACAGAATGAGTTTAAGAAAAGCGGTTAGTCCTGACGGGATTCCTATCGAGATTTGGAGATGCTTAGGAGAAATAGGCGTTAAATGGCTGACAGATCTGTTTAATAAGATTTGGCAGACAAAAATGATACCCAATGAATGGAGGAAAGTATCCTTGTACCTATCTACAAGAACAAGGGTGACATTCAAACTTGCTCAAACTACCGTGGAATAAAACTTATGTGTCACACCATGAAACTTTAGGAGGGAGTGATTGAACACAGGCTAAGCAAGGATATTAAGATAACAGAGAACCAGTTTGGGTTCATGCCTGGACGATCGACGACAGAGGCTATTCATTTGCTTCGTCAACTTGTCGAATGTTTTCGAGAGAGGAGAAGAGATTTGCATATGATATTTATTGATTTAGAAAAGCGTACGACAAGGTACCTAAAGAGGTGTTATGGGGGACAATGATGAAGAAGGGGGGCCATGTCAAGTATATTGACATAATCAAGGATATGTACGATGGAGTAGTGGCAAATGTCAGAACTTGCGGCGGCTTAACGAGTGATTTTCCGATTACAATTGGTTTATATTAAGGATCTGCATTAAGTCCATTCCTGTTTACCATCGTGATGGATGAGCTTACTAGAACTATCCAAGATGAGATACCTTGGTGTATGCTATTCGCTAATAATATTGTTCTAGAAAATAAGACGAAAGTAGGGGTTAATACCAAATTGGAATTATGGAAGCAGACGTTGGAATCTCAGGGATTCAGATTGAGCAGGTTCAAGACAGCATATATGCATTGCAAATTTAGTAACCAGAGAAGTCAAAACCATATTGGTATAATATTGGAAGGGCAAGAGATATCACAAAGCGACCAGTTTAGATATCTAGGTTCCATCATCCAAAAGAATAGGGAAATCAATTGTGATGTTAATCAAAGGATCCAAACTGGTTGGTTGAAATGGAGGAGTGCAACAGGGATTTTGTGTGATCGTAACTTTCCGTTAAAATTGAAAGGGAAGTTTTATCGGAGTGCTATTCGGCCTGCCTTATTATATGGTACAGAATGCTGGGCTCCTAAGAAGCATCATACACAGAAGATGCACGTAGCGGAGATACGCATGCTTCGTTGGATGTGCGGTAACACTAGAAAAGATAAGGTGCGAAATGAGAATATTCGTGCAAAAGTTGGTGTAGCACCTGTGGAGGAGAAGATGCGGGGAAACCGGCTAAGATGGTCATGTGCGACACAGACCTATGGAAGCTCCGGTTCGACGAATAGAAACTCTCGATATGGGTAATGGCAAAAGGGCAAAATGGAGACCGAAGAAAACATGGATGGAGGTGATACGAAACGATATAGTTGCCAAAGGACTTAATGAAAGTATATTGTTCGATAGGAGTGAATGGAGACGGAGGATTCATGTGCTGGACCCGGCGTGATTCTCATGTTGGTTCATGTAGCCTACCCCATATGCTTGGGATAAAAGGCTCAGTTGTTGTTGTAGTTTGACCCCATAAATCTATTCAAAGGGTATCCGAAATATTCCACCTTTTTCTCTCTTGTGCCCCAGATGCATCCAATATACGGAATAATTTCTCCAAAAGCTGATAAAAATTTTAATTTCGAAAGAAGCCAATAATCAACTCGGGGGACCCAAGCATAGACCTGAAGAAGCGTAAATCAACACGACTCTTGATTAATTTTGCACCACTCACACACGAGACTCGCAACCCAATCAAACTCGGGTCCATGGACCCAAGGACCGACATATATATTTTGGGTCCGCACCTAAAACTGATTTGACTCGACAACAGCCCCTTCAAAGATTAGGCCTGGCGGCTCTCTAGCCATCGCACACCCCATTTTCAGTGGTGGGCCCCTGTTGCTCCCTATCCTGGGGGCCCACCCCCACCTGATCTCGATTGTACAGCTGTGCCTGTCTCCACTACGTGGGTCCCATCACATTATCATCCCCCTTCCCTCTTCCCCTCCCCTCCCCTCCCCTCCAAGATAATTTTCCTTTTTCTTTTTTTTTTTAAATAAAAAAGAGAGATTAAAAGGACAAGGTGAAAAGGCCCATACCCTCCCCCATTTTACCAAACAGTTAAAGATCCGTACAACCACAGTAACAAAAATTAAGCAAAATCCCCCTCTTTGCCCTTATTTCGTATTTCATCCCACCCTAGATCAGATAATTACATTACAAACACCTTCCAATTTTTCTTCTGCCCAAAGAGGTCCCTAACATAATTCCGAAAATATTTAAAAAAAAGAAGGAAAAAAACGACGACGACGAACGGCCTAGATCTAAGCAGCAGCGAAACAATACTCATCAGCAGCGACCCTCCATGCTGACGTGGCGATGAGCGGCCTGGTGTGCCACCCAAGCATCAGGCACCCCTCTTTCTCCTCCACCCTGTACCCATCGCCGCCGGCGAACAGCGCCAGCAGCATGCTCGCTTGCTTGAACGCGTTCGACCCCAAGTGAACAGGCTCGAACCCGGCTCGCCCGAACCGGTTCCTCCACTGGCCCAGCGTCTCGTGCCGCTCGGTCCGGTCCATCCCCTCGCAGGCCACCACGTTGCAGATCTGACGCCCTAGATACACCTCCGACATCACCTGGTCCTGCTGACCGCCGTTCACCACGTCAGCCGCGCCCCCGCCCTCCAAGGAATCGAACATGGTCGAGTAGTAGTGCAAGGCCTCGGTGAACCGCTCCGAGAACGAGCCGGCATTGTGGTTCGCTTCCTGCTCCACCATGGTGAAGATCTTAGGCTTGATTTGCTTCACTGTGTTAAGCACCTTCTCGATCGCCCCGGGGCGAGCGAGGAGGCGATGCATCTCAAACACCGAATTCACGGCAACGGCTTCGATCTCGTCGGCAGAAGATTCTTCGGATTTCAATAGATGAGCCTCGAGATCGGCGAGGCTGTTGGCCACGAAGCCGCGGTACTCGAAATCGACGTGGATTGTATCAGCGAGCTGGGCGAGCTTCCATCCGACTTCCCGTAACGCGTCGGTGTTGTCGGGCTGAGGCGGGCCGATGCCGGTGAGGCGGAACGAGGGAGGGCCCCCGGGACGGAGGGCGAGCGCTTGCATCAGCGCAGGCCACTGCATCCCCTGCTTCATGCCGAAATCGATGACATGGACGCGTCGGCAGCCCTCGAAGGCCTCGAGGATGGCTTGGTTGGCGGTGAAGTGGGCGAATTTGAGGTAGGGGCAGCTCTCGTAGAAGTGCATCTGGAGGATATCGGAGAAGGCCGTCTCGAGGGAGCAGTCCTGCTGCGGGTAGAGGCGGTAGATGCGGCGAGCTAGGGCTTCGGCGAAGTATCCGGCGACTTTCCGCATCGCGCCGCCTTGGGAGGCGGCGAGGACCGAGATTTGCTTCACGAGGGTGTCGGCCGCTTTGAAGTTCTCTTGCTGGACCGCTTCGGCGCAGGCCATTAGGGTATGGACTAGTCTGATGCCTGCTTCTTGCGAGTCCACGACCACTAGAGGTAGCGATGAGACCTCTGTTGCCGCCGGCAGAGCTTGAGCTTGAGCTGGTGCTGCGGAGGATGAGGACGACGAGGCTTGGTTCATTGTCGTCCTCATCCTCTTTCGATCTCTGCCGGATCCGAGTCCAGTAGAAACTGGATCGGATCCGTAGAGAGGCTTGACATCTGTTGTGATGGTGGAGGACTCAGCGGGAGTAGGGGAATCGAAGATTGAAGATGAGGAAGGAGCGGCGAATTCGAAAGGGTTGGGATGAGGCTGCGGTGGAGGAAGAGGAGGAGGAGGGGCGTCGATCTCCGACAGCATTTTTTCAAGCCAAGTTGAGAGATCTGAAGGATTGTAGTGAACTGTGTCTGAAGCCAGGTGAGAGAGGACTGCGTCGTCTTGGGCTGAGCTTGTGCCCATCACCATGTCGAGCTGCTCGAGCTTCTGAGCTACATCGGCCATGTCCGATGACCTCACTTTGTAACCAAGAGCTGCTAACAGCTCGTCAACTCCGGCATCGGCTTCTTGTTCGATCATCTTACCCTTTTCGTTCATAGCCGGCGGCAGCATGCTCCTGCCGCCGCAGCCGACCTTACTACTCTCTTGATGCTCTCTCTTCATGTTTGAAGAGAGATTAGTTTTTCTATTTTCTCTAAAGATTTCTGCTTTGAGAGGTTTGCAAACAAGAGCAAAGGAGGAAGTAGAGGAATTGGATCAGTGAGGTATCTCTCTAAAAATACTATATTTGTTTCTTTTCTTTTTCTTTTTCTTTTTCTTTTTTTTTTCTTTTTCTCTCTCTATCTTACCGCACTTGGCTCTGCGCTGATTCCTGCTTCCTTTTCACTATAAGTTCACACACACAAACACCCCTCGCACCCCTCCACCCATTAGAAATCATCCGTCCAAATAAAATATTGGTTTCTTTCAGCACGAATAAACTATTAAAAAATAATGATTGATCTTTTCAAGGGACTGAAGGGAGGAGAGTGATTGGGAGCTGTGCCCCTCATCACCCTACACCTGGACTTTAATCATCGTGAAGGACCGCTGGATTTGTTTCACCAATCTTAAAGCAGCGGTAAAAATTACGTGCTTTTGCCATTTTGTTTGGTAAAAAAGGGGCAGTCTATATTCGGTGGGGCCCAGGCCTGCACCCACACACGAGGGAGAAGGGCCAGCTGTCAACGTCGAGGTGAACAAGGGAGTTGGGCCCAGGCCCAGCGCACCACCACCACTCCGCTCTGACCCCACAAAATGATGCAGAGGCCGGCAGCAGCAGGAAGAGAGAGAGTACCAGCCAGGCTATGCTTGTGGACCCCAAGCCAGCAAACGCCGTTACGCTGCTGACGGCACCCGTAACGGCCTTATCTTCTCCCTTGCGCTACATGGCCCATAATCTTCAATCATCATTCTATCATCGACAACGGATTGACCGGTAGTACCCGGTCACTAGATGTGTTGAAATTAAAAATCATTAAAATACCTGTTTGATTCGAGATCCGCGTCTATAAAATATCAGTCGTTTATTAAGAATTTTGAGAGTCATCAATTTTCATTAAGCTATCTGGTTATTGTGGTTATTTACGTTATCTGATAGCCGTAACAAATTGCCTCAAAGCTTGTTATCCTATGATCGCTAAATTGAATTTCATTCTATTAGATGTTGCATACAAAATAAAGAAAAAACTTATATGCAATTTTTTGTCTTAAGATACCGGGCGTGTTATTAAATAAAATTTACTAAAAATACCCTAGTTGTCTAAGTTGTCGTTTTTGCCTAAAAGCATGTTCGGCGATCTAGTGATTGTCCGGATTTAACATCTGTAGGTTTGAACATCTGGCACATGCTCGTTTATCATGCAACTTGTAATAGTTCATCCTTTTGAAGTCCGACTTGCCCGTTTCGACAACTCCACCGGCGGTCCGCATTTGTTTAACATCCAGCTTGCAATTGTTATGTTGGTGGGTCTCACCAACCATAAAAAAAACCCGTTGTGGACATAGTCACATAATTCGTGAATTATTCGACGAATTCGCGAATTATTGATATGCCGATTAAATCTGTGAATTATTCGTCGTCGCCGAACGCGGCGAATTATTCGCGAATAATTTCAGAATTATTCACGAATTATTTTAAAAAAACAGCGAATTATTCAAAAAACAGTAAATAATTCACAAAATCAAAATCTAGTGTCTCATATATTAATTTTTGGCTCGAAATCCTTTCCGAATATTTCCCGAACACTTACCGAATCTTTTCCGAATATTTGCCGATTTTTCCGAATAGTTATCCGAATCCGAATTTTTGATCTCACCGAATTATTGCCGAATCACGAATTTATGGGTATGGCTGTGGATATGAGATTTAAGACTGGTTGAATTTCATAAATATGTCTGATTATCAGCATTATTAGATAGCCCTGATCCCTAGGTTTTCAGCCTTTTATCTTCTCTCGGTTAATTGAATTTCATGTTGTCAGCCATTTGCGTCTAAAGTAAAGCTAAAATTTAAGTTGTCTCATGAAAATTTCTTCAATTGTGTTTCGTATTTATTAGAATATTAGGCAAGTTATTAAACCAAATTTACTAACATTACCCAAGTTGTTGTTTTCCCCCTAAAACCTCCGGTGATCAAGTGTTTGTTTCACTTTAACCGTTTAACATCCATAAGTTTGAACATCTGTCTCGTGCTCATTTGATATCCAACAACTAGCAACATTTCATCACTTTGTATCTCAACTTGTCTATTCGACATCTCCACCAGTTTTCAACCCTTGATAATATCCAAAATAAACAACAAGTCATCCATTGATCAACAGTCAATAATGATTGAATATGCTTCTTATATATAGAACACGGTTGATAAACAAGCCGATGTAGCCAAACTGTACTCATGTTAGGCTAATTCATGCAAGCTTGTCTTGTGAACGTATAAAAGCTTATAAGCTCTGCTCAATATGGAGTGGACCAACTAAACAACCGATCATGGTCAATCTTTTCGAAGCTATACTATGTCTTTCCGCATGATATTCGGTTCGCATAATCCGATTCCGACTCGATTCAAGTCCGAAAAGATACGTGTGGCATATAGAAACATTCACGCACTATAACTTGAGGCATGATTTAGCCTAGATGAGTAAATTAACGATCTATGTTCTTTTTTTAACTTGAAATATCTAAATTTTTGTTAATCAGAGAGAACATATTTTTAGGTTAAAGAAGTATTACATGTGAAGGGGCTTCGGGGTTCCCAACGAAACCAACGTGACCCTCGCACGTGTCTATATTCTCTGGGCATGTGGGCCCCACCCTCTCCCATCCCTCGATGCAGGCCGTTCCGTTTCTTTTATTATCTTCTCGAGATTTTAAAAACAATTTATTAAAATAAGTGACGTGGACAATGAATGATTGGGTAGATGAGTGGGTGTGAATATAAGTTGGTGAGTGCATTATTTTAATTGAGGAGTCCCCAATGTTGCTTGGGTTTTGGTGACCACAGTTGGCAGTTGGCTCTCCATTGGATAGAATATGTAACTTCCCATTTTCTTGCTTTAACTAATTTTGGAAAAATCATATCCCCTTATCTCATTTTTGAAATTTTAAAAGAGAATTGTTGAAAGAAGATGAATACTTTTATATATATATAAATAATAGTATCTTAATGAGTACTAGTATATTTTTTTTGTTATGGATCAGCTATCAATTTTTGCATGAAGCGGTATAATATTTTTAATAAGAATAAACCATCCCACAATTTGATATGCTATTCCTTTTTATTATAACTGATTTTTTTTACTTGGGAAATTTTGACCGCTCAGTGATACTTTATTTCATAAGGAAACATTTTATATAAGAAAGAGTGAACACATCTGGGGATCAGGCTTTCTAACCGATTACTGTTTAACAACCAAATCTGACACATTAATCACAACACATGTTGCGGTTTTAAAACAGTAAAGCTGGGAACGGATTGGATGGATCATAACTTGTGGGTGCACACGCTCAGAAGACGTCATACATGTGGCCAACAAGCAGCCGAGAAATCTATAACGTGTGCTTCGGTTATAAGCTTTCATATAGCAAAAGCTAAAACGCAGCGTAATGCATCTTGCATGAGTACTTGTCCTTGTCGTTTGTTTATCATACGTTGGCATCGTAATGAGAGAGAAGAAACGGTTTGATTTCTCCAATCTTGCTTCCATCCTAATAGATCATGCCGGGGATCATTATTGTTCTTAAACCGTCGTCCACACCACAAGGTAAATAACACCGACTCACTGGAAGATATTCCCAGCTTGGCTAAGCTCGAAAAAGGTTAGGAAGGCATATCATCACGGTCTTCCAATGCTGAACCCAGTGCATGCATGCCCTATTATCTTTAACTTAATTGTGCAGCACTTTATACGTATTAAGTATCTTTTCGATGACATCAAGTTTCGTACTTTCTCAACCACACAGGTTTTTCTAAATCAGATCCAACCACTAATGAAAATAGTAATAGGCACCATGAATTCATATCTTGATTGAGCGATCTAATTTTGGACCATTGCAATTTTTAGCATGATTTGTCTCTAAGAATTTCTTAAAATACAAGACAGCCTAACTGAAATCATGTTTATGATACTATTTTAAAGTCTCTGTCACTAAATAAAATTAAGTTTGTAGAACTATACACACGCACACGCATGCATACATATTTTTTTCTATCACAAATGTGGTAAGGCATAAATGAATGATTAATGAAAATTGGAAGGTTTATAATGCAATGGTGCATCCAAGCTTATCTCCTAAAAAGACTTGGTTTGATGCTACTATATGAGTTTAAGACCAATAATTAATGCTTGTGTTTCTGCAGACGGAAATCTCCGTAAACAAACAAATTCAATAATTAGTCCCGATTAATTAACTACTGCTATTCGAAAACATGAGAAAGTTTTATTTTACTATTATAACAGGAAGTCCTTAATTAGATAAAGTCATTAATTAACAAAATAAAAAAAAAATTAGAAAATCGATAAGATTCCAATATCCAAAGTTGATAATTGAAGATGTCCATCTCATCTATCACAAAAGACAAAAATAAGAGAATTAAAAGTCAAGAACCATCTCTTTCACACTTACAAACCAAAAAAGAGACATGCCTTACAAATTTATACATAAACCCTTGTATCTTTGTTATTTTGTATAACTCATAAATTTCTCAATTCTAATATTATCAACATTAACCACATTCATTTAATTTAGATTTAGAAAAACTATGAATATCTTTTTAAATTGTCATGAAATGCCCAGGATAAAAAAAATTAGGCACAACTTCCGTATATATGTTGTTCAAAACATAAAATGCAGCAGTGATACAAAAAGGCTAAGCTGCGTGCAACAAAATTATTTAATTAGTTTAATTAATTAATAGCCTAAGCATTAGAATTTGACTAAATTAATGAGGGTAAATAATGAATCCAAAGCCATCTTAAGAAGCAACGTCTATTGCCGAATTGACTGCCTCGTATGTGCTCCTCAAACCTGCCGGCCATGCATCCAGCTCATTATTCAAATTATTTTTAAAATTTTAAATTATTTTTTGATTGATATTTGATGGGGAACGATGATGTTCACAAGTGGTGTCTACTTAGATTATGACACGTGGTGGATGACGTGGCCCGAAGGTTACATGAGTGGAATAATGCGTTGCATCAGGGACATTCATCGGGATCTCCTTTACGAGAAACGTATCCGACTTTTCGGGAGACTTCCCTGAATGCATTCCATCTATATCTGGGAAACTACCAATAGCTCGTCTCCGACCTTTCTCAGTCTTTTTGTGCCGAGCTTCCTCAGCCTCCCAGCTCGTTTCCGAGCTCCTGACGTGCAGAGCTTTCTCGGCCTCCCCCGTTCAACTAAGAGCGTAGATCCCATGCGTCCCGCAACGGCTCCGCGTATATCGCCAGGGTGAGATGTCCGCCTCCCTACGATTCGAGTCCCACGCTAGCGCATCCCGTCATTCAAGACAAGGATAATGCTGGGGCGTAATTGTAAGTCGACGTTAGACACCCCACATGAAGCGGGGAGGCGGAATAGGTAAAACAATCATTTTATTTAAACTAACATCGACTAATTTTACGGATCTTTACTAAACCCTAACTAACAACTATATAGAAGTGATTAGCTACTATAATAGATGATTATACCTAATGAATCAAGTCCTTCTTGTTCTTATTGATCACCTCCTCGTCGGCCTCCTCGATGTGATAGAAGATCCACCCGAGAGTTGCTTATCTAAACTTTAACCTCTCACTTGAGATAACTAGGTGACTATGAGTGCTAATCAAAACAACCTAGAGGATATAGAAGAGAATTAGGGATCTATTAGTCTTGCTAACCCGTGGATCTCAACACATGAGAGCTTAGGGTTAGTTCTTTGAAGAGAGAGAGAGTTTGAAGAGAGAGAATGTGTGAGTGAGAATGATTATGAATTATGTCTCTCATTTTAGAATATATGAAGTATAATAATTATTAAATGAATAACATAATAATAATATCAACCATACTTCATTAACTCTCTTTAGGTGAATCATCTCATGAGTCATTAAGCAATAAATGCTTCATTAACTCATTTGGATGAATCACACCATGAGTCACTAATCCATTTAATGCAAATTCCACCTAAGCCTCCAACTCGTCAATTTTCTAGAAACTTCTCGACTAATTACGAGAATGCCCCTCCCATCCGTGAAAACACGGAAATACTGAGACTGTATAAATCCAATAATCCAATACTAGAATCTGGCTTAAACCAAAACCTGCTAGTATAAACTGTCCGAACATCGTACGTGCGTAAAAACACGTATGTGTCTGAACCTTGTCGTAAAACCATACGACCTATATATCGTTTCGCCTGAAGCAGGGAAACTCTCTGTGTGGGACTCTAAAGACTCGACACTACGCTGGCAGTGGGTTTAACCACATGCCGCAAGTGGTACTAGCTGTACGTAACGGTCCCCAGGTAGATGTCGATAAGAAGGCCGATGAGGAAACCCATCCGAACTCCTACTGAGCCTGATGTGATAATCTCCATACAGTCCGGTCTGTTCGTCTAAACCTATCGCATATCAGGCCTAGGGGGCGGCAAGCGTCAGTCCCCTAAAAGCTGTATAAGTCGTGTCGGAGTGAAGCCCATTACACCTTGAGAAGCTACTGGAAAACCTACCAGTAAATCTCGTTTGCCCTGTCCAGGGACTTTGCGTAATGGCTTTCCAAACACAGCGTGATATCAACTCCCAATACCAGAAGAGACGAATCCTATCTAACCGCCACTGCCTCCAAGTGCTTCGGGATTGCACCCAACTGCTACCTGTTTGCACGACTCTTTTGAGCCGTGATAGGGTAGCAATCTAAGAACAGTAGGAACACACTCGAGAAGAAGCAGCAGTGTCAAGTCTGCGGACTATGCTGTACTCATGTCACCTGGGAACTGTTAACCGACGACGGGTATAATACCAATCAACAGTTCCCTGCGAGTCCTGTCCGGTGTACCCGTAACCCAACGAGCACATGTATACTATCTCCAGTACAACGTACTAATGGCTGTGGGACAGACCATTTCCCCTGTTGGGATGAGAAGCGTACACACTAGTCTACTCCGGAGTATCGATACCCTGTCTCAATAATCCTACGACTAGGGACCTGAAAAAGGATGTGCTTGTTGACTACCCAGCCCTCACTAGTGTGGCTGCCATCACAACGCTGGTAATCAAGCAAAGATCCAAAGGGCTCTACTAATATGTATAAGCGATATGTTAAAAGAAACACATGCACATATTAAAGTAGAAACAAACCAAGTAGCATACTACCATTTTTAGCAAGACTGTCAATACAACTGTGAATATCCCAAGCTTCCATTAAGTAATATACACAAACTAGTATGATACAGTACTGGCCTCTAGGGCCATGTACTGGCATATCGAAGACCTATCATCTCGAATAGCCTCTCGAACTGCGTCTGAGGAATGGCCTTAGTGAATGGATCAGCAGTGTTATTCTCCGTATCTACTCTCTTCACCTCGATCTCCCGGCGATCTACGATCTCCCTGATCAGGTGATATCGCCTTAAGATGTGTCTGGACTTTTGATGGGACCTGGGTTCCTTCGCTAAAGCTATAGCGCCGTTGTTGTCGCAATACAGAGGTATTGGATCAACACTGGTAGGAACCACCTGAAGTTCTGTTAGGAACTTCTTCATCCAGATTGCTTCTTTTGCGGCATCGCAAGCAGCTATATACTCCGCTTCCATCGTCGAGTCAGCAACGGTGTCCTGCTTGGAACTCTTCCAGCACACCGCCCCTCCATTGAGGGTAAAGACATAAGCTGACATGGACTTAGAGTCATCCTTGTCACTCTGGAAGCTAGAGTCGGCAAAAGCCTCGATCTGGAGGTCTTTTTTGCCATAAACCAAGAACATATCCTTAGTCCTTCTTAGGTACTTGAGAATGTTCTTTACTGTTATCCAGTGCTTCTCCCCTGGGTTTGCCTGATACCGGCTTACAATGCTCAATGCGTATGCTACATCTGGTCTGGTACATAATATCGCATACATTATAGAGCCCACCGCAGAAGCGTAAGGTATAATTGACATGCGAGCCCTTTCCATATCAGTCTTGAGAGACATCTCTTTGGAGAGGGTGATTCCGTGACAAGCCGATAGGTTACCGCGCTTAGAATCTTCCATATTGAATCTTTTCAATATGGTGTCTATGTACGTGGACTGTGAAAGTCCCAACATCCTTTTTGATCTATCACGATAGATCTGGATCCCCAGAATGTAGGTGGCATCACCCAGGTCCTTCATGGAGAACTTCTGTGACAAGAATCCTTTGACTGACTGTAGTATAGGAATATCATTTCCTATTAGGAGAATGTTATCCATGTACAAGACGAGGAATACTACAGCTCTCCCTACAATCTTACTATATATGCATGGTTCATCTGGATTCTTGATAAAGTCGAATTCTTTAACAGTATCATCAAAACAGATGTTCCAACTCCGCATGCCTGCTTTAGTCCATAAATGGACTTAAGCAACTTGCACACTTTACCGCTACTCCCACTCTGAATGAATCCCTCTGGCTGATCCATATAGACGCACTCTTCCAAATTTCCATTTAGAAAAGCCGTCTTTACGTCCATCTGCCAGATCTCATAATCGTGGAAGGCAGCAATGGCAAGAAGGACCCGAATGGATTTGAGCATAGCCACTGAAGAAAAGGTTTCGTCATAGTCCAAATCAGGTCTTTGACGAAAACCCTTTACAATAAGTCTAGCCTTATAGGTTTCAACCTGTCCATCTACACCAATCTTCTATTTGAAGATCCATTTGCATCCTACGGGTTTTACCCCATCTGGAGCAATGTCCAAAGTCCATACTTTGTTAGTGTACATGGACTCCATTTCGGTCCGCATTGCATCCAGCCATCTTACCGAGTCGCCGCTCTGGATGGCCTGCTGGAAGTTAGTAGGTTCATCATTATCAATGATGTAATCCTCTCGATCCCCGTCTATGAGAAAACCGTAGTATCTCTCGGGCGGATGAGACTGCCTACTACTTCTGCGGATAGGCGCTAGGATGTCCCTTTCTTCTGAAACTTCTGGTTCTACCATACTTTCAGTAACAGCTTGTGGTTCTGGAATTTCTTCCAGTTCCATTGCGCTCCCACTCTTCTGATTTTCTAAAAATTCAGCTTCCAAGAAGTGGGCATGACGAGAAACAAAAAACCTTTTGTTCCTCTGCGTAATAGAAATAATACCCCTTGGAGTTCTTTGGATACCCCCACAAACTTACACTGTACTGAGCGTGCCTCGAGCTTGTCCGTATGCTGCTTTTTAACAAAAACTGGACATCCCCATGTTCTAAAGTGTTTAAGACAGGGTTTCTTCCCACTCCACATCCGATATGGTGTGGTAGGCACAGTCTTGGTTGGAACCTGGTTCAAAAGATATGCAGCTGATTCTAATGCATAACCCTAGAAAGATTGCGGTAACTCAATCTTACTCATCATGGAACGTACCATATCTAATAGGGTTCGGTTCCTTCTTTCCGATACACTGTTATGTTATGGAGTGTATGGAGGAGTAAGCTGAGAGAGAATTCCTTTCTCTTTTAAGTATCTCAGGAACTCGGCACTTAAGTATTCACAACCTCGATCAGATCTCAGTGTCTTGATACTTTTGCCTGTCTGTTTTTCCACTTCATTCTTGTATTCTCGGAATTTCTCAAAGGCCTCGGATTTATGCTTCATCAAGAAGATATATCCATACCAAGAGAAATTATCCGTAAAAGTAATGAAGTAGGAATAACCACCTCTTGCATGTGTAGACATTGGACCGCACACGTCACTGTGTACGAGTCCCAAGAGCTCGCTCGCTCTTACTCCGTGTCCAGTAAACGGAGTCTTTGTCATCTTTCCTATGAGACAAGATTCACAAGTAGTATAAGATTGATATTCGAACGGATTCAAATATCCTTCTCTATGTAACTTAGTTAATCGTGTTTCATTGATGTGACCTAGTCTACAATACCATAAGAAAGCCTGATTTACTTCTGGAAACTTTCTTTTAAGTGTGTTCTGGAGATTGAAAACCTGAGCTTGATTCAATACGTATATACCGTTATCTAATGTACCGGACCCAATCAGAACTTGATTTAGGTGGATGCTTACTACATCGCTTACGAATGTAAAATCATATCCTTCTCTCGAAAGTGAGGACACTGATATGATATTACAAGTCAAACTAGGTACATACAAACAGTTACGTAGAATCAATATCTGCCCACTTGTCAAACCTAGGCGATATTCTCCCACGGATTCAGCGTCCACGCTCATTCCGTTCTCAACTCTTAGAGACAAATCGCCTACCCTAATAACTCTACGGTTTCTCAAAACATGTAATGAATTACAGATATGAGATCCTGCTCCGGTATCTAATACCCAGGAAGTAGAGTTAATTGACAAACAGTTCTCAATAACAAACACACCCGATGCCGAAGCCACAACATGCTTCGAATCCTGGCTACTGGCTTCCAAAGCTTTGCAATCTTTCTGCCAATGTCCATTCCTATAACAATAGGAATATCCCTCCTTCCCTACACCAAGTCCCGAAACTTTTGCTCTTCCCTTTCCTTCTACTTCACTGACACCGTATATCGGTTTTGTGGAGGTCTTCTTCTTTTCACCCTTTGCTTTCGCCCTGGATGTAGAAGAAGAAGGTCCCCCATTAAGCAGAGCAGGTGTCTCCCTAGTTTCTTTCAGGGTGTAAGTAGAGGGTAGGGACTGTGGAAACAAGTCAGCATATGACCTGTTTCCCAACGTGGTCTCCAGGTCCGTGAGCTCATCAATATAGCTAGTCATCGTAAGGACGTCGCCCTCTGCAGATGACCCGACAGCCAACCTCGCTTGAAGCAATTCGTTCGAGGTTTCATATCTTGCGATATGAGATTACTCTCCATATAAATATTTGTTATGGAGGAAGATGGAAACTAAGTCCATCTTCTCGTGCTGCTTCTGGTATACATCATCAACTGAAGCCAACACGAGGCACTTGGTATTCGCACTGTCCTTTTCCCTTGTCTGGCGGATATTCATATCCGCGACGGTGGGAACTGGACCTGGGACGGCGGGGGCTTGAATAGTAATAGGGTGGTCCAGCTTGTCATAGGCAATGGATATCTGGACAGACCTTTGCCAGTCATAAAAGTCAGATTCAGTCAACTTGTTATCTAGATGTAACCTAGTCATGGTCACAAGGTCGCTGCAAAGAGAGAGAGAGGGAACACTTTAGCATGATGCTCTTGCAAGTTTAGAGTGGTTTTTAGTTTATCTAAACAGGATGGCTCCCACTGTTTCTCGAATCCCTCCTCAAACCAAAAAGGAAGAACTAGTCAGGACTATTCTCACCGTACAATACTTGCTTAACCGTTCAGCCAGGCCGGTGTCGGTATTTCGAGGGAGGTTTTCCGACGCTTTCGCAAAGTTCCTTAATTAAATAACCTCTTTTCTCTGGGGGCGCAACCCCGCTGACACCTTTCTCGACACCTACTTGGTTTATAGCATTGATCGTTAAGTGACGAATCTCCCGATAAATAGCATATACTCATAGTAGGATCGGAATCCAAATATCATCGTGTGATAATGCTGAAGGAATCCTACCAATATTATCAAACTCCAAATGGTATGCAACACTAGTAAGTTTCAGTTTCTTTAGAAACTCTCGATGTGGATTTTTGCCCCATGCTCTTATGACCTTGACTAAGGGCCAACAAATCATAAGTCACATGTCAAGTTCTACCCATCATTATCTTGTTAATTTGAACCCACCCGTATATACCCCTGACGTTGGCCAAATAGCAGTACGACTGTCCCAAACCAACTCATCTATCTATGCTACATGTGAACACCCCAGCAGCTACCAATCACTATGTCTTGACTAAGGGCCAAACAAACATAACTTGAATACTACTGACCATTCATATGAAATGACGGAGGGCTACGAATGGTTTTGGCGAAACCATGAACGTAGTGAACTTGATATGACCGAAGGAACCTGATAGCTTTTTAAAAGGAGTGGTTTTAAGCTCCGCAATTAAAAATATCTTCTGTTTTAAAATAACCGAGTGGTTTTATTTAAACTGTTCCAACGATTCAACTTTGGTTTATTTTCTTTGTATTAATATAATGCGTCCCATTAATTAACCTATCATTGCAGAAAACAACGAAAATACAACGTCCTCTTATGCCATCCGCATTCGCCACTGGGCCCCGTCATTCACCCGTTAGGTTACTTAACTAACGACAGAGCGAGGACTAGGCTAGCGCGGGTGCAAAATAAAAGTGACGCCTACTAGATATCATATATAGATATTGTACATTCGTCAGACGCAATAATAAGCATTCCAGATCACAGATGAACATATTGGATTTTCTACGAATCCGCATTCGTTTTGAGCCTGTAAAGAAAGATGGATTACACAGTCGCGATGAATAGCCAAAACCCCACCCTAGACCCCTACGGGTACGGCAAACTACCCGCCAAGTACCCGAAGTAAAGCGGTCTCCCTCAACAACGTGAGTAGGCCACTAAACACTTCAAAGTACCTGGTAGTTTGTGCACCCCATCTTGGGTCTATCTTAGGAGCAGAAAATAGTAAATGAAATAATACAGCGGTGGCTACAACCTCAACCCGGATGTGCCCCGCAAAAGAATATTACAACAATTTACAAATTACATTTGAATGAAAGAAACACTCGTCTCACATCCCCGGCTATCCATTCACGACAATCCAACAAGTCCACAATCACAAACCAGTAAAAACTATTACAGAAATGTGCAACCCCCTGTTAACCGATATACTAGCAGTTAGGAGAGGTTTACGAACACATTAAAAACAACACAGATATAATCAAATTAGCCAAATATCTTAGAATTTCGATCAGGCAAATACAAATGAATCTACTCCAAATAATTCTCTATGCACCTGAAACCTGAGCAGAAACAAAACATCCCAGAAAATACAACATCAACACAGAAGAATAACTGGGCAAATTTGGACTGACTCCGAGTCAACTCGGCCGCGGATCCGCGGCGGATCACTTGGATCGGCGGCGGTTCCGCGGCGCTATGGTCGAATCACAATCCCAAATTTCTTCATAATTCTTAAAATTCCCTGCTTGTATTTTTAAGGGTCCCTAAAAATTTTTAGACCCTGTTTTAAAATCGACAGAAACTTGGTTAAAACGTCGTATTTTCGGGTTCGTTTTGCGATTGAATTTCTAATGACTTTGCTAACATGTTAGTTATGGTTTAGCTAGGCTCTGATACCACTGTAAGTCGACGTTAGACACCCCACATGAAGCGGGGAGGCGGAATAGGTAAAATAATCATTTTGTTTAAACTAATATCGACTAACTTTACGGATCTTTGCTAAACCCTAACTAACAACTATATAGAAGTGATTAGCTACTATGATAGATGATTATACCTAATGAATCAAGTCCTTCTTGTTCTTGTTGATCACCTCCTCGTCGGCCTCCTCGATGTGATAGAAGATCCACCCGAGAGTTGCTTCTCCAAGCTTTAACCTCTCACTTAAAGTAATTAGGTGACTATGAGTGCTAATCAAAGCAACCTAGAGAATATAGAAGAGAATTAGGGATCTATTAGTCTTGCTAACCCTTGGATCTCAACACATGAAAGGTTAGGGTTAGTTCTTTGAAAAGAGAGAGCTTGAGGAGAGAGAAGGTGTGAGTGGGAATGATTATGAATTATGTCTCATTTTAGAATATATAAAGCATGATAATTATTAAATGAATAACATAATAATAATATCAACCATGCTTCATTAACTCTCTTTAGGTGAATCATCTCATGAGTCATTAAGCAATAAATGCTTCATTAACTCATTTGGATGAATCACACCATGAGTCACTAATCCATTTAATGCAAATTCCACCGAAGCCTCCAACTCATCAATCTTTTAGAAGCTTCTCGACTAATTATGAGAATGCCCCTCACATCCGTGAAAACATGGAAATACTGAGACTGTATAAATCCAATAATCCAATACTAGAATATGGTTTAAACCAAAACCTGCTAGTATAAACTGTCCGAATATCGTACGTGCGTAAAAACACGTATGTGTCCGAACCCTGTCGTAAAACCATACGACCTCTATATCGTTTCGCCTTAAGCAGGAAAACTCTCTGTGTGGGACTCTAAAGACTCGACACTACGCTGGCAGTGGGTTTAACCACAGGCCGCAGGCGGTACTAGCTGTACGTAATGGTCCCCAGATAGATGTCGAAAAGAAGGCCGATGAGGAAACCCATCCGAACTCTTACTGAGCCTGATGTGACAATCTCCGTACAGTCCGGTCTGTTCGTCTAAGACTATCGCATATCAGGTCTAGGGGGACGGCAAGCGTCAGTCCCCTAAAAACTGTATAAGTCGTGTCGGAGTGAAGCTCATTACACCTTGAGAAGCTACTGGAAAACCTACCAGTAAATCTCGTTTGCCCTGGCCAGAGACTTTGCGTAATGGCTTTCCAAACACAGCGCGATATCAACTCCCAATACCGGGAGAGACGAATTCTATCTAACCACCACTGCCTCCAAGTGTTTCGGGACTGCACCCAACTGCTACCTGTTTGCACGACTCTTTTGAGCCGTGGTAGGGTAGCAATCTAAGAACAGTGGGAACACACTCGAGACGAAGCAGCAATGTCAAGTCTGCGGACTATCCTGTACTCATGTCACCTGAGAACTGTTAACTGACGACGGGTATAATACCAACAAACAGTTCCCTACGAGTCCTGTCCAGTGTACCCGTAACCCAACGAGCACCTGTATACTATCTCCAGTACAACGTACTAATGGCTGTGGGACAGACCATTTCCCCTGCTGGGATGAGAAGCGTACACACTAGTCTACTCTGGAGTATCGATGCCCTGTCTCGATAATCCTACGACTAGCGACCTGAAAAAAGATGTGCTTGTAGACTACCCAGCCCCCACTAGTGTGACTGCCATCACAACGCTGGTAATCAAGCAAAGATCCAAAGAGCTCTACTAATATGTATAAGCGATATGTTAAAAGAAACACATGCACCTATTAAAGTAGAAACAAACCAAGTAGCATACTATCATTTTTAGCAAGACTGTCAATACAACTGTGAATATCCCAAGCTTCCATTAAGTAATATACAAACTAGTATGATACAGTAATGGCCTCTAGGGCATAATCACTAACAGTAATTGATGGCGAAGATCTCACGCCTGCTCGCTCCACGCGACCTCTATATAAACCTCTCTCTCAGACGATTCAGGTAATTCAAACCCATTCCAATACGCCGCTACTCTGCACCTTATATCTCGGTACTAACTTGATCGTCGGAAGGTCCTACGGTGGCCACCCATCTCGAGACTTCGTTGCAAGTAGCTCGGCGTCAAACACCACCCATTGAGATCCACACCTAACAACTCCCATACCAAATCTCAACCGTCAAAGACCGCCATCGCACGATCGACGGAGGACAACATCTGAAGGAGATCCCAAGCTCTATCAGGGAATTTATTGTATTTTTCCTGTAGATATGTATGTATATTGTATTTCCATGAGCACGACTTCTGGTGCGGTTGGATGCAATACTTTATTCATTTATTTATTTATTTTCAATGGAGGTGTCTATCTGCTTATTGGAACGTGATCGTCTGCATGCATGCAGAGTTCGTGATTCTAGGTCAGATGATTAATGACTGGATTTTAATTACAAAAGTTTCCAGTGACTGGTTGTTTATTTTTGGAAGGCCTCGACTAGACATGAAGGTGTTCATTGTATCTTCTTAGTTTGTGTCATTAATCAACAAAATAGAAAATAGAAAATATGACAAAATTTAAATAGTCAAATTTAAGAATTGGAGATGTCCACCTCATCTGCCACAAATGTAAAAAATAAGAAGATGAAAAGTCAACAACCCACTATCCCTTTCTCTCATAGTCTTATTCATTACACATTCTATCTCATGCTTAACCTCCCCCCGCCCCCTCCCCCCCCCCCAACCTGCCCTCACAAAAAACATGTTACAAATTTATACATAAGCCTTAATATCTTTGTTATTTTATATAACATATAAATTTCTCAATTTTAATATTAGCACCAACCCTATTCATTTAATTTAAATTTAGAAAAAAACTATAGATCTCTTTAGAAATTTTCATGTAATGTTCAGGTTAAAAAAATGTACACATGCTTTCGATATACATGTTGTTCAAAATATACGCACGTGCATCGCACGTGCAAAATTACAAATATGAAAGAAGTCCAAGTTGGGATGGGGACGCGATATAAGTAATCTCTCTATTAAAAGTAACAATATATTGATGTATGCTTTTTCTTGATTTAGGCTAATAAAGATCTTTTACACACACACACAAACGGAGAGATAATAATGGATCATCTTTATCATCTAAGATGTGCATACACTAAATTTTATATGATTCCACCACTTTTTCACCGTTGGATTAGCAATGTAAAAAGTTCTATTGTCGGTAAACCATTAATTTTGCATCAACTAAATCAACGGTGAAAAAATGATATAATCACATGAAATTTGGTATATCCACATCTTAGATGATAAAGATGGAGGTGATGTATGCCGATCGTCGAAAAAATTCATAGAAGGTGCTTTTTTCCGACTCCTCCATTAACCTTATATATATATATATATATATATATATATGAGTGTAAACGGACTTTTGATATAAGTGAGTTCTAACAATATGACTCAAGCCTTATTGAGTTTTGCCCCATCTTACATATTATAAGTATGCATCTCATGGTTTTTCCAATCGTAACGACTATTTTAATCAAACACATCTCAGCAATAGCTAGGTGGGTTCTCTTCTTACCTATCTTAATTAATTCCGTACTTGCTTTATTACTTTCCTTTGTGTCATAATCTTTCTAATTGCCAAACTAATCATCCCGCTGGTAACAAATAATTCATCTAAAAATATACCATAAAAGTAAAAATAAAAATAATCACATTCTTTAATACTTCTGCCAGTTTTGGATTAAATTTTGGAAAACTTAGTTTGCTGGCAGTGGTTTGGAGACTCCTGTTTGCAATCTAGTCGATGAAGAGATGACCCGCATCCTCAAGTCTCTCCAATTATGGGAGAAATCTTCAAAAAGAAAAACATAGTTTTCATCGCATTTTTAATTTGTATACGTTTACCATCGAATTAGACACGCTATCAAGTATATAAAATCATTTATAATTTCATTCCATTTTTTTAAATGCATTAGACCAAAGTGCATGGTCGTGAAAGAAGAAAATGGAAGAGGGACACACTCTGAAAAAGAAATGACATCCTAAAATGAGTGATTTATTATTATCATGCTTCATTTTAATTGTTACATTTGTGGATTGCAACTAAACTTTACAAGTTGCAAATATACGTATTCGTCAGGCACATCCATATCATTATCCGAATAATTTTCTCCCATTTTAAAATACAAAAGATCCATATGTCATTGTAGATCAGCGGAGCTGTAGATTATATTTGAACCAATAACTTTCATAACTTTCATTCGAGGAGGGGTAGTGGGGGACCTTTTTGAGTAATTTTCATTAATTGGAACGAACTAGATTTTATATGAAGTAGCTTTAAAAAAATTGTTATGAATAGCATGATACATCACTAAAGACTCTTCTGGGTCTATTTGGTCTTAATCATACAAATATTCAAGTAATTAATTGATGGCATCACAACTATTAGATTAAATTCCAAGTGGTGCAGCAGAGATGTTACGTTTTTATTATATAAATATAGTAATTGTATATGATATCACTAATTAAATTTGTAATCTTGAGGGAAACAGGCTGATTCAGATTGAGATGTACTCAATATATTAACTAAAGATTCTAATCTTAGTTAATTAATTTTGACATGCATGACTTAGTCACATAGATGCAGTAAATTTATACCCAACCGAATATTGAAGCTAACACTCTTTGGGTACTAGCAACAATATATAATTACAAAAATAAAATTGTTGTTTCTTTGAACATTTCTTCATGATTATTTTTATAAAAAAAATTAAACCAGAATATCCATTAACATAAAATACCTTCTTTAAGAAATGCCATTAAAAATGCCATTCATTAGGCAAGGCTCTCATCATCGAAAATCTAGGGACGGTTAGATGTATAAAATTAATGGTTAATTACACTAATATACCTGACTATTATAGTTTCTCTTTAAAAAAACACGGTAAAGTTTACAGTAAAATGCCTTAATTTTAGGATGCCTTCAACAGTAGCAGCTAAGGTATTTTACCATAATAAGTAAATTTTAAGGTACTTTAGAGACAAACCATGACGGTTAAATATATGATATATCCACAGAGTGAGGTATTAAATCCTTATGCCAAAGCTTGTCGTAGTAATCATTTAAGCAAATTCACAATTAAGCTCTATCAATAGTCCCAAGCAAATATTGTTCAAATTTTAATCTCTCATATATTTTTAGTAGGAAACCTGACGGATGTCGGATCTCGTCAAGATGTTACCTTCCGTAGATCTGCTGCAAGCGACGATGGACGGCTGAGATTGAGTTGGAGGTTGCCTCCTGAAGCGTGTGGATCTCAATGGGTTTGAGGTTGTTGTGGCCGAACTACCTGCAAGGAAGTCTCGGGATGGTTGTGCCACCGAGGACCCTCCGACGATCAAGTTAGACCGGATATTTAAGCAGAGTAACGGCCTAGTCAGGAAAGAATCACTTACTTGAGTTGCCTGAAAGAGGGGTTTATATACCCAGCAGCGAATGGCAGGCGGGCGCGAGAATCACGCCGGCCGTAACGCCCCCGGCTTCACGTCCGCGTGATAGGCGGGATCCCACATTAATGACGAGACATGCTCGTTAATGGGGGATCGTGGTGGCGTGGAACGCGGGACGTGGCTGGCGGATATCTCGCGCATGACGAGATTCGCGAAGGCGTAGCGGAGGTGCCTGTGACGGATGCTGCTGGTCGGTCGATGGGACCGAAGAAGATGAGCTCGGTGGGTGGCTCGGGAACGAGCGGGAGGCCGAGACATCTTGGTTCTGCGGTAGCACGGAGATGAGCTGAGAGGGCCGAGGAGGCCAATTGTGCAGGGGGCTCGGAGGCGAGCCAACGGTTGTTTGTAAGGCGGGCATAGGAGTGGTATGGACGGTCACAGGAGGTCTGGCCATGTCCATGGGCCGCAGGCCCGGGATATTCCACCTGTAATACCCAGTCCCTATAAATAATTACTGTATTTTAATAAATAAACTTCCAAATATTTTCCCCCAAATTTTCTACAAATTTTTCTAATTAGTTTAAATTATAAATATTTTACCCTAATTTAATCTAACCTTTTTTATTTTCCTAAACTAAACCCAACCCAGCCCACACTCCCTCTCTTTTTTTAATTCTTTCCCCAGCCCCGGCCCAAGCCCATACCCGTCCCCAAGCTTCATACCGACCCGACCCGCTTCCCTTCTTCCCCACTCCCTCTTTCATTTCCCGCTTCTTTTCGTTCTTCCCCACGTCCCCGTCGTTCGTCCCCACGACCCCGCTCCTCGTCGCGACCACGTCCCCGCTCCTTTAACCACGACCGCACGTGCGCGCTCACTTCCCTCCCTCGACCCCGTCTCTTTCTCTATCTCTCATACGAGCCCGAGCCTCCCTCGCATCACCTCCACTGCCTCCTCGCCTAAAACTTTCCCCAGCCATCCAGCCCCGACCTCGTCTTTAACCTCCACACCTCGCCGCCACCTTCCTCCTCCCATCCCCGACGACAAACCCTGCACTGAGAAACCCCACGACCACGACACCTATCCCTCGTCGTCATCGTCGCCTTCATTGCCGCCTCACCTTCGACCTTGCCTGCATCCCTCACCTCCAAAACCGACCTCCTCCCCCGACACCCTCGCCGGCATCCCTAACTCCCCGACCAACCCACTGCAACCACCCCAACTCGTCGTCGCCCGCGCCCGCGCTTGTCTCGCTATTGCCGCCTCCACGCTCGTCCTCATCTCCTCCCCTCCTCTACACCCTCGACCACCACCGACCTATGACCTCTGGCCTTCTCCATCGATTCAACACATACCTCACCAACTGACTCCACCGCGAGCACCTCTCGCTACCGTGACCTCCTTCCTCCACTGCGAACTCCTTCATCTCCGACGTGGGGCCCCGACAACCAAACTGCAAACCCACCCGAGCTTCTCGCACACCCCCTGCCGCCGGCTGCCACCTCCTCTCGATGATGACGAAGCCGCCTATGTTCCCCCAACCACCTCCATCAACGGGCCTGTCTCCAGCCCAAAGCCGACCCATCACCGGCCACCCGGGCCCTCTGCGCCGTCGGCCATCGCCTGAGATCGTTGCCGTTGTCCGAAGCTGCACCGTCTCCATCTCCGAGCCAAGCTCCACCGCGTCGAGCCCTGAGACACAAGCCTAGCCAAGCCTCGTCGTGGTCTCGTTGCGCCGTTGCCGTTGTCGTTGCCGTACCGTCGTCGACACGTCGTCAGACAAGTTTAATACTTGCTTCATGCTAATCATACCTATTTAATTCGATTGCACTTCAATATCATATATACATTTCGATTGCGAATCAAGAAATGCAAGTGTTCGATGCAAAACCTGAATGGAAAATCCCCATTAAATTGACGGAAAATAATCACATATGATGACCTGAGCAATAACGAACGCCGTGTCATGATTTGGCTAGAAAATACCGACTTTAATGACGAGATAGGCCTTCCCCATTTAAATCCGTTAAAACTGAAATTTTCACGTAACTGAAACTCGTAAAAATCATAGTTAATTGGTTATAAATAGGAATGTTGCGTTCAAGGGCTCATATCAAAGACAACTCGATGACCTAGAACCCCATAAGAGTTTTAATCTATTTCTATGCTAAAAAGGTGACGAAAACTGGTTCGGAGTGCGGCTCTGGACTGCAGTCCAGAGCAACACTGGCGGTCAATTCTCGTTTTGGAATACTTTCACCCTGCTATATGAAAATGTTATGATGCGTAACCCTATACCATAGCGAAGATAAATCTGTTAGCTAACCATTGAAAGTGATTTCATTCATTTTTACTGTCGTTTACTATTTAAATTATATTTTAAATCAACAGAACCTATGGCTGTCCCAAACAGGGACAGAACGTATACCCCTATATTGTATAATGCATAACTTCCAGTACACCCTGGAGATTATCGATCCGTCTGGTGCGTTGGAAACATAACTGATAAAACTAAATTTTGTTCAACTATAGAGTCACCTAATTACGATCCCAACTGGGATTAAAATGTGTTACGAAACAGACTTCTAATTCTGAAATCGGATTTCCAGCAGTGAACACTTAAATTGAAATGGCCACAACTGGCAAACCTGAAACCCGATTGGCGCGAAACTAATTTTGACGGATAGATAATTAAACATACTGCTTACCCCTTTTACATTGTTTTGTTCAATTCTGCATGTATGATTTATAGTGAATTATACAAGTGGTAGGGCACTGACTGATGATATTTTATTCATATCGTAATTATTGTATTCTCATCATATCATGTAGATGTTATTGCATTGGTAACCTAGTGATTGTGTGCATTACCCGGTGTTATATATTAGTGTTTCGATTGTGGCAAGTACGTAGTGATAAAGTGTGAATGAATAAGTGAAAGTGACACGTACTTGTACACAATCAGCGGACCCGGTTGATTTATTGCATTGTCGACGTCTATGGGACATATATAAGTGTAACTATAACTGGAATGGGACGGTTATGGAGCACTTATATTAGTGTCATAAGTAAGGCACCAAACACTGTCCATTTGTCTTGGGTACCAGTCGAGACATGCTTGATGGAGATCCTGTCTCCAGTTCTCGCGTAGACTTGTCATGGACCGACCAGTATTTGGGTTTATGGTCGGGGTTTGATGTAGACCACAGGGTGTGGGGTAGTTTGAGTGTCAGTTCAACAGAATCTTGGGAGTCCCATTACCGGCTTATATCGTGATTTTGGGAGTTGTATGGATGGAGTTACTGATTATTATCGTGCGTGTTTCGGGCCCGTGTTCCCTTGCCCCTGGGGCCCTATCCTTGGGTGGGGGATACTCCTGCGTGGTTGACTCTCACACTTGGACTGATGATAGATTTAGCGACTTGGACAGTGAGACTTAGAGACTGATAGGGTTAGTGACATTGACTTGCATTGCTTACTGATTTGATATACCTACTTTACTGTTTACCTGTACCGATTATTTCAGGAGCGTCATCATTATATATTTACTGTTTCATGTTCATCATCATTGCACGTGTTTACTTTTTCATTATATATATTGCTATTGTGTCGCTCTGACGACCTGAGTATGCATGCTCAGAGTGAGAAGTGGATTTAGCTCGGACCAGGACCTGACGTACCTCGAGGATATTGCGGACATCTTGATCAGCGACTCAGAGCTATACTTCCTTGATCTCTATCTGGTTAGTTCTTTGTATTTGTTTTGATTTAGTGACTGCGTTTCTCATTACCTGTGCATTGATTATTGATTACCACGAAAAGCTAGAAGCCAAAGTGTGACTACGACAGGATATTTCCGCGACCGTAGGAGCATGGCTGGCCTTGTTAACCCCTCGTATTCTGTATTTTGGGAAGCGGGGCGTGACACCACCGACGTACCGTTCCGGTCCTTTCTTGCTAGCTTCGGGACACGTCATCTGCCACGTGTCACGATCTGGGTAATCGACGATATCGAGCATCATCATTAGCCCCCCACTCTCGTCCCGACCTGTTCACGGGCCGGGTCAAGAGTGGTCTGCCGGGTCCCTGAGGTGAGCTCCTTTTTGAAGATATCGTAAGTGCGCATTCCTGGGAAATCAGCTGTATTTTCTTGACGACGTCAGCGGATCAGGGGCCAGATCTTGCATTAAAGAGAATGCGCCGGATCGTGCGTACGTTCGCCGAAGCAACTGCCCACGTGCCTTGCGCTGGTTGGCTGACGCGACGGGCCGCAGATTTCCTATTTTCGACGGGGTGCGACCAATGCGTGCGCGACAGGTGGAGCGATGGGGGCCGTCGAATGCGACGAGTCGTTTCGGCGGGAGATGAATATCGCCGTTGGATGTGCATGCCGGCGGCTATAAATAGATGTGGGGTCCTCATCAGGGCCCATAGTTCTTCATAATTTCCTCGTCTTAAGTTTCGTTAGCTCGGCGCTCTCCTTCTTAGGTCGGGATATCTGCGTTTTGCTCTTCCGAGGACTCATCCCCTCTATCAGGTTAGATGTCTTCCTGTGAATAGTCCGTAGAAATAGATCGGGTAGAGTCTAGGGAGCACCCCGTAGATTCTTCTTCTTCTACTGAGTCGGAGTCCTCCCGGGAAGCTAAGGTCAGATTCTCTTCCCGGGATCGCGCGACGGGGGCGGTTCCCAGAGCGGAGGTCGTGGATGCCCCCGGTGTGTCGTCCATGGTGAGATATGAGAATGAGCTCGCCACCGCTCGGGCTCGTTTCCATATTCCTCCCGGCTATACGCTATGTTTGGCCGATGAAAGGGAGAGGGCAGATCAGGTACGGGGTAAGGAGATTGCCATGTACCTAGAAGCCTTTTGGGCCGGAATGCGCCTGCCCTTCTCTCCCGAGATTGTTAGAGCGTCGAATCATTTTGGGCTAGCCCCGGGTCAGCTAGTGCCGAACTCTTGGAGGATTCTCCTTGGGTTCTTGGTCCGTTTGAAGTTGCACATGATCCCCTTCAGGCTGAGCACCCTTGCCTCTTCTCTCTGTTACAAAAGTCACCACGGCACTCGCGCGGATGAGCCGAGGTGGGTATAGATCTCCTTTAGGGAGACAACAGGGAAGTGCTGCGTGGTCGGGAGTCGTCGTGGTACCTTCTTCCATCCATGATTGGAAGAAGAAGTTTTTCTTTGTTGGGTCGCTCGAGAGTGAGGACTGGCCCGTGCCTACCCAGTGGTCTAGGGATAGTTGCCGGCGGGAGAGTCAGTTAGACGATCTCGACGCGGCGAAAGTGGCGGAGTGGGAGCCCATTCCCGGGGCTGATGTGCTGCTTTCTGAGCAGGCCCTTAGTTGGGCTGGGCTCAGCCCCGTCCAGTTCGCGGGTAAGTTGGGAGTTTACAGGTGATCTGTTAAACTTCAGTTTATTTTTATTTTCACTTGTATTGCTGACGCCATTGTACCTTGTCTTGTGCAGCACCCATGGACGTGAGCAAATTCCGAGCGGCCATACACGAGCAGAAGAAAGGATCGAGGGCTGGAGGTGTCAGCTCCTCTCGTCCGACGTCGGCCCCGGCTCCCCCGACAGCCACTCCACTTAGACGTTCGAGTGCGGCCCATGCCCCAGAGTCCAGCCAGGCGCCGAGCAAAAAGCGGGTTCGGGAACAAAAGGCCCAGGCTTCGGAGATAGAGACTGGTTCTCTAGCGTCGTCCCTCAAGAGGTTTCACCGAACGGTTCCGCTCACCCCAGCCTCCCCGATCTTGGTGGAAGAGGGGGACCTCCGCTTTGAGGTGCCCTTGGGGCTCTCCGTTGATGACAGCCTGCTGACAGAGATGGAGAGGTCGGCCGGGGGAAAAATCCCTCGGGGGACTCTCAGGGCGTAAATGGCGGCCATCGCCCAAGAGGCCGTGCAGGTTAGTGCTCGCACCCCACTTGGGTTTTCATTCAGCGTCTTATTTATTTGTGAGATTGGGTGCCTTCCCTTCCTTTTTGACCCCCTTTTAATTTCTTCTGGTCCTCCAACACGTCGCCCTCGTCGTCCAAATGGAGGACGATGAAATTGCCCCGGCGATGCGGGCCGTGGGTGAGTTCTCCTCGCTGGAGGAGAGCTCAAAGTTGGAGCTGGAGGCGGCGATGGCGAGGGTCGCCGCCCTTGAGGATGAGGTGGCGGTCGGGAAGCAGGAGGTTGCAAGGTGCCGTGAGGCCGTCCGGGCCACCGAGGCCAAGCTTCAGGACTCCAAGGTGCTCGTCGGCACCCTGAAGAAGTCGGCGATCTCCCTCCGGAAGGAGTGCGAGGCTGTGATGGAGGGGATGAAGCGAGCCGAGCTCAGAGCGTCGAAGGTGGTGGAGAACTATAAGAAGTCGGACCATTTTTATACCGACCTAGCTGCAGCCTCTACCTTCATTTGGCACGATACCCTCGACGCCGTCAAGGCTCGGATGCCGGAGTTCCCTGATGAAGAGCTTCAGGACGAATATCCTCGTGGGGATGACGCGCAAGGGAATGCTCCTGGAAGCGCGGCCGGGGAAGATGCCCCCGATGAGGGCGGCGCCGAGGCTCCTGCGATGGGCGCAGATCTTCAAGACGAAGCCCCGGTTGTGGTGGACACGGAGCTCCTCACGGTTGCGCCCGGCCCTGAGGTCTGAAACCCCTCGTCTTCTTATATCTTTTTTTGTTGCTTCGGGAATCTTGTAAGCCTCCGGGCGTTTTTGTAAGGCCGGGGGGGAGGGGGGCAATAATACCTCTATAGAGACTTTTGAATGAAGCATTTTTTGCGGTGTTTGGTGTAGTTTTTCCTTTTGCTTGTTGTTAAATTTCTGTTTGCACGGTGCTGAGCTTAGAGAATTTCACTTGGCGACCACACATCGAGTTAAATTTAACCATTTTGCCAATTGCCTAAGTGTGCAAAGACCGGTACGAGGTCGGTGTCTTAGTGGCCCCAAAGTCGACGTGGGGGGTCACGTAGTGAATATTCGTTGGGGTTATCCTCTGAGAATGGACCGATCAGTGAAGCTGCTCGGTTGCTTCTTGGCGAGGGCTTAGATACCTAGCTTCGTGGGGTAGTGAATGACCAGCTAGTATAACCGAGCAGGGTAGCTGCTTGGTTGCCTCTTCGTGAGGGCCTTCGATCCTTAGCGCGGGAGGGGCCATAAGAGGCCTGCTAAGGATGGACCGAGCAGTGAAGCTACTAACTTGCCTCTTGGCGAGGGCTTAGATCTTTGGCGATGTGAGGTAAGGAACTACCAGCCAGGGATAACCGAGCAAGTGCGAGCCCGGTTGCCTCTTGGTGAGGGCTTTGATACTTAGAGCGGGAGGGGCTGTAAGAGGCCTGCTAAGGACGGACCAAGCAGGATTGCTTCCCGATTGCCTCTTGGCGAGGGATTGGATCCTTAAGGACGGGCCGAGTAGGGTTACTGCCCGGTGCCTCTTGGCGAGGGCTTTGATCCTTAGTGCAGGAGGGGCCGTAAGAGGCCTGCTAAGGACGGGCCGAGCAGGGTTGCTGCCCGATGCCTCTTGGCGAGGGCTTGGATCCTTAAGGATGGGCCAAGCAGGGTTACTGTCCGGTGCCTCTTGGCGAGGGCTTCGATCCCTGGAGTTGCGGGGTAGAGAACTACCAGCCCGGGATAACCGAGCAAGGGTGAGCCCGGTTGACTCTTGGTGAGGGCTTGGATCCTTAGCGCGGGAGGGGCCACAAGAGGCCTGCTAAGGATGGACTGAGCAGGGTTGCTGCCCGGTTGCCTCTTGGCGAGGGCTTAGATCCCTAGCGTCGTGGGGTAGGGAACTGCCGACCAGTGATAACCGAGCAAGGGCGAGCCCGGTTGCCTCTTGGTGAGGGCTTCGGTCCCTGGCATTGTGGGGTAGTGAACTACCAGCCCAGGATAGCTGAGCAGGGTAGCCGCTCAGCTTCCTCTTGGTGAGGGCTTCGATCCCTGGCGTTGTGGGGTAGGGAACTACCGGCCAGTGATAACCGAGCAAGGGCGAGCCCGGTTGCCTCTTGGTGAGGTCTTGGATCCTTAGTGCGGGAGGGGCCGCAAGAGGCCTGCTAAGAATGGACCGAGCAGGGTTGCTGCCCGGTTGCCTCTTGGCGAGGGCTTAGATCCCTGGCGTCGTGGGGCAGTGAACTACTAGCCAGGGATAGCCGAGCAGGGTAGCCGCTCGGCTGCCACTTGGTGAGAGCTTTGATCCCTGGCGTTGCGGGGTAGTGAACTACCGGCCAGTGATAACCGAGCAAGGGCGAGCCCAGTTTCCTCTTGGTGAGGGCTTCGGTCCCTGGCGTTGCGGGGTAGTAAACTACCAGCCCGGGATAGTCGAGCAGGGTAGCCGCTCGGTCGATTCGTGAGGTTCTGTCTCACCTTCCTGGTTTGAGTATGGGGAATAGGGACAGTCGTGGGCGACACATGTAATGAACACGTGGGGAAGGCGAAGCGCCGGAGCCGCGTCGTTTCGATTTCGTCGAGAAAGGCTCGATGTCTGCCGCGTGGCGGTACAGTTGTGGGTGAAACGAGCGACTGTTGGACTCGTGGGGCGTTGTGGGCTATAAAACGGAGGGAGCGTTGATCACTCCTTCCTTCACATCCAAAACGTAAGAATGGAGGACTTCCCTTTTACCATCCCCAACATCGTAAACTTCAAGGACGTGTACCTCTACGATCAGTACTGCACGGAGGACACGGTGCAGTTAGTCATAGGCCGCATTGAGGATCATTTCGGTCGACTGCTTCCCCGGTGCTCCCCCTGCTCCAGCTGTTAATGTACTTCATCTGGAGGGTGTCGCCGGGGCTCTACAACCACTTGTCCAAACAGCTGAAGGACGAGGTGGTTGGTAAGCTAAGGTCTTTGAGGCGCTTCGGCCTGATCTCCGCGGGTTGTCGGGATCGCTCGGTGGTGCTCATACTTCAGTGCTATCAATTGAGGCATGATGCCGACGTTCGCGGGCGGTATTAGAGGCAGAGGTTTGAGGCCGCGAGGGCTCGACTGGCGGAAATATCTTCGGAGTACCACGAGAAATGTTCTCTGCACCCCTTCCCCCGCTATTGTAATTTTTCTTTTTCGATGTCCGGCTGAGGAGCCTATAGTACCCTTTTGAATAAACAAAACTCTTCTTTTCGCAATGTTTTATTGATCCCTTATTATTATATAAACAGAAATATCTGGAGAAAAGTTTACATTGCCTTAGTAAAAGAAGTGCACGCTAGTAGATGTTCTTTTTATTGGTACGGTTTGAGCTTCTTGGCGGTGTAAGGCCGTCAAAAACGATCGGCTCGGTTTCCCTGGCCTTCATCCTCGAATGGCTGTTGGCCTCCACGACCGGCGTAGGGTGTCGAGCCTCGTAGGTACTCGACGTAACCCCCGCTGACATGACCATAATTTGGCTGATTGTCAACTCGCCGGGTAGGGGATGCTGCTCCTGCTCGCGGTCAGCTTATCGCTTGTCCCGCAAGTACGCTGCCAGGTGTCCCGAATGGATGAGCTCCTCGATATAGTCTCGGAGCTGTTTTCAGCTCTCTGTGGAGTGGCCTTGTGACCTATGGAAACCGCAGTAGGGGCCCCGGATGCGCTTTGCCGCCATGTGCGAGATCGGGGGGAGATTGAAGAACCCCTCGCCCTTTGCCTCCTCAAGCAGTACCGCCTGGGAGACGTTGAGCAGGGTGTACTCCTGAAACTTCGGGGAGTAGGGTTTTGGCCGCTCAAGTCTCTTTCTCTCTTCCCTCGACCTTTTCTTTTGGTCAGTTAGCTCTTCCCCGGGGAGATTTGCGTTCACCTCAGACTCGAGCTGGATCTCACGCTCGGTCCAGGCCTTTACCTCGGCCATGGTCTTAGGTTGCGCTAATGCAAAGAAGCGTAACCACTCCTTGTGCTTAAGACCAGACCTAAGTGCTATAATGACCGTTTCATCCCGATGTTCTGGGACCTCGAGAAGGGCATTGTAGAAGCGGGTGACGTACCCTTTGAATGTTTCTTTTTCCCCTCTCTTAATTATGAAGAGATGGTCAACGGTCCGTTTCTGCCGTCTGTTCCCGACGAAGTGGCCGAGGAATTAGGTGGCCAGCTCATCGAAGGTTGAGATCGAGCGTGGCTCGAGCCCTCGGAACTAGTTTCGTCAGGAGCGGATGAGAGTGGCCGGGAAAGCTCGGCATTGGGCGGCGTTAGAGTTGTCTTGGAAGCTCATTCCTGCGGTGAATGCGTCCAAATGGTCCTTCGGGTCAGACTTACCGTCGAAGAGAGAGACCTTTGGGAGCTTGTTCCGGGAGGAGACATGGACGGCGAGCAGCTTCTCGGTGAAGGGTTTTGTGAGCAAGTCGGCGGCGTACTTAGCCCCATCGCTCGAATGATGACCTTCCCGATGCATACCCTCGATCTTCTTTTCGAGGGCGTCGAGTCGGCCGTGATATCCCGACGATTCGACACATTCTGATCTTTGGCCTATGCTGTTGGAGACCTGTGTCTGGCCGCGGCCCCGTTTCCTTTCGAGGAGGTTCCTTAGGTCCCCTGGCGAGGTAGTCTTCGAGCTGCCGTGACGAGTCCAGTCTGCGCGACCCCGTCGAGAGAGGGGGTGTCGGTCATGTCTGGGCGCAGGCGAGCTGACTGACACCTCCTCGGAAGGGACAGGGGCGCAATGAGGCTTGGGACGAGGCGCGATGGCGATAGACCTCGGTGTTGAACTGTGGGGCGCCCAGCGGGTCATGGAATATGTTAGCCCGGGAGATCTGCGGCCGTGGGAGTCAGCGAAGCGGTGGTCGGCAGTATCGACGCGAGCAGAGTCTTCTCTCCCTCTGTAGGGGTCTCGGTCCTGAGGTGGGGGAGCGGCGACCTGGGGAGCTTGCCCCGCCGTTTGGACATGGACGAGCGCATCCACGACGGACACGATTCGATCTATCCGGGCAGCTAGGACGTTGATGGCGTTTGGGGGACGAGACTCGTCCGCGCCTCCGTTATGGGGGAGGCGGCGGCTAGCGCTTGGGTCGTCACGGTGATCACTCGCCATTGAGTTGAGATCGGAAGGAGAACTTTGTTCAGTGGAATCAAGATGTTCCCACAGACGGCGCCAGCTGACGGATGTCGGGTCTCGTCAAGATGTTACCTTCCGTAGATCTGCTGCAAGCGACGATGGACGGCTGAGATTGAGTTGGAGGTTGCCTCCTGAAGCGTGTGGATCTCAATGGGTTTGAGGTTGTTGTGGCCGAGCTACCTGCAAGGAAGTCCCGGGGTGGTTGTGCCTCCGAGGACCCTCTAACGATCAAGTTAGACCGGATATTTAAGCAGAGTAACGGCCTAGTCAGGAAAGAATCACTTACTTGAGTTGCCTGAAAGAGAGGTTTATATACCCAGCAGCGAATGGCAGGTGGGCGCGAGAATCATGCCGGTCGTTACGCCCCCGGCGTCATGCCCGCGTGATAGGCGGGATCCCGCATTAATGACGAGACAGGCTCATTAATGGGGGATCGTGATGGCGTGGAATGAGGGATGTGGCCGGCGGATATCTCGCGCATGGCGAGATTCGCGGAGGCATGGCGGAGATGCCTGCGACAGGTGTTGCTGGTCGGTCGATGGGACCGTGGAAGATGAGCTCGGCGGGTGGCTCAGGAACGAGCGGGAGGCCGAGGCATCTTGGTTCTGCGGTAGGCCGGAGACGAGCTGAGAGGGCCGAGGAGGCCAATTGTGCAGGGGGCATATAGTTCACGGTTGCAAAGTTAAAATTTAGCAAAAAAAAAAACTTATGTCAATGTTCAGTAGTTGCATATCTTCCACGTGTACTTCCACAGCAAGCTAAATATACATATAAATAAGAAATAATATACAATGTTGATAGAAATTCAATTTTATAGATGATGGAGCTCCTTCTCGGGCCTCCGTCAGATGTTGTCTTCAGTTGATCTTGAGGTGAACTTGACCGATTATCCTTTGTTGCGTGTGGGTCTTAATGGGTTTTGAAAGGAGAAGGTGGGGTGAGGAGGCTGTCGCCGAGTACCTGCAAAGAAGTCCCGGGGTGGTTTGGTACCACCGAGGACCCTCCGACGCTCAAGTTAGTGATGAGATCTGAGCAGAGTAACGGCGTAAGTGTGTAGAATAGCTTACTTGACCTCTCTGTGATGGGAGTTTATATAGCGGTGGTGGCACGCAGCAGCAGGCGCGAGAATCTCGCCGGCAGTTACGCTCCTGACGTCATGCCCGCGCAGAGAGCGGATCGCCCATTAATCGGGATCGTGAGGGCATGGAACGTGGGATGTTGTTGGCGTAGAATCTGCGCATGGCGAGATTCGCGGAGAGGCGGTTACGCCTGTGAGTGGTGGAGTTGGTCGGAGGGACGAGGAGGACGGCCTTGGCTGAGGGCTCGGGGAATAGCGAGGAGGCCGAGGAATCTTTGTCCTGCGGTAGCTCGGGCGAGCTGAGGGGCCGTGGAGGCTAATCAGCAGGGAGCCCTGAGGAGGTTCAGTTTGTGCTTGCAGGTCGGGCACAGGGGGCCTGGTCGGACCCTGTGGGCCCTTTCTTCTGAGTCCTGGGACGCGCCATCTGCCACGTGTCCTGATCTTGGAGGTTGCCAATATCGAGCGTCATCATTAGCCCCCCACTCTTGTCTCGTCCAGCTAGCAGGTCGGGTCAGGAGTGGACTGCCGGGGCCCCCGAGGTGAGCTCCTTCTCAGGGTTACGCCGGGATGAGTCCTCGAGCCGTCGGTTGTCTTTTCCGCTAGCGAATCGAGACGAGATCTTTGCATTTAAGGAGGGTGCACCGGTTCGTGCACTCTGCAGTCGAAGTGACAGTCCACGTGTCGAGCACCAACTGGCTGATGTGACGTGCGCAGGTCTGCGGCGTCTGACGGGACGCGGCCAATCGCTGGGCTGCCACGTTGAGCGATCGGAGCTGCTCGGCGCAAGGAGCCGTTTCGGCGGGAGATGATGGGCGCCATTGGATGAGGCCGTATGCGGTAATAAATACGGCGGGGCCCGCCCTAGGGCCCTTACTCTATCATATTCTTCATTCTCAAGCCCCAGCTGCTCGGCGCTCGTCCCCCCTCTCTCGTTCCCAACCTTTGAAGAGTTTCCTTCCCAGGTTAGATTTCTTCCCCTGTAGAATCCGTACACGTCGTAGGAGTAGATGTTAGGGTTCCTTTAGATGTGTCCGAGTCCCCTCGGGGAGCAGGGGCTGGGGAGCGGGGGCCGCCTCCAGGGAGGAGGCGGTAGATGTAGCCCCCAGCACCCCGTGCTGGGTGAGGCATGAGGACGAGCTCGCCAATGCTCGAGCTCGCTTCCACATTCCCCCGCGTACACGCTTCGTCTGGCCAAGGAAGGAGAGAGGGCAGACCAGGTACGGGGCAGGGAGATTGCCCTGTATTTGGAAGCTTTTTGGGATGGAATGCGCTTGCCCTTCTCTCTTGAGGTCGTCGCCGCTCTGAATTTCTTCGGCTTGGCTCCCGGCCAGTTAGTACCGAACGCGTGGAATATCCTCCTTGGGTTCCTGATCCGCCTGAAGCTGCAGGCGATTCCTTTCAGCCTTTCCCTGCTCGATTCCTCCCTTGCTTTTAAGAGTCACCCCGACGGTCGAGCTGGCGACCCGAGGTGGGTTTATTTTAATTTTAGGAAGCGGCCCGGGGTTGCTGCCGGGACTGGGGTCGTGGCCTTGCCCTACTCCATTCACGACTGGAAGAAGTTTTTCTTCGTCTCCCCTCCCGAGGGCGAGGACTGGTCGGTGCCCACCAAGTGGTCGAGGGAGAAGAGTCTGCCGGGGAACCTGTCCGACGACCCCGCCGCGGTGAGAGTGGCGTCGTGGGAACCCGTCCATCGATATGACGTGCTGCTGTCCGAGAGGGTGTTGAGCTGGGCCAGGCTTAGCCCCGTCGAGTTCGTTGGTAAGTTAGGCTTGCTTTCTGGGTTTATGTTTTACTCGCGTTGCTGATAAGTGGGGTGTTTGTCTTGCGCAGGATCCATGGGCTTCGGCGTTCTCTGAGATGCTATGCGCCAACAGAGTCAGCCTGCTAAGGCTGGGGGCGCCAGCTCTTCCCGGGCGCAGGCTGCCCTTGCTCCCACCGTCCCGGTGGCGGTGCCCCGAGGACGCTCAACGATGGATCCCGTCCCGGGCCCCAGCAGAGTGTCGGGCCGGAAGCGGGCCCTGATTGTGGAGGAAACGGCCTCGGAAGAGGAGATCGGCTCCCCGTCGGAGACGCTAAAGAGGAGTTCCCGGAGGCCTTCTCGGGGCCGGTCTTCGCCAACCGTGGTGGAGGAAGGGGGGCTCCGGTTCACGGTGCCGTCCGGGCTGTCAGTCGCGGACAGTCTCCTCCACGAGATAGAGACCTCGGCCGGGGGTCGGGTTCCCGGGGGAACCCTCAAGGCTCAGCTGGCGTCGATCGCCCAGGAAGCCGTGTAGGTAAGCCTCCAGTGCGCGGTGAGATTTAATGTTTACCTTCATATTTTCTGATCCTTCTCCTTTTTATGCCTTCCCAGACTCTCTAGCACGTGGCCCTCGCCTTTCGCATGGAGACCGAGGTGGTAGCACTGGCGGTGGAGACCGCGGGCCAGCTCGCCGCGTTGCAAGAGAGCTCCAGACGGGAGCAGGAGGCGATGTCGGCGAGGATCGCCGACCTGGAGGGCAAGGTGAATGCCGGGAAAAGGGAGGTCGCCCGGCATCGCGTGGCCGCCGCAATCGCCGAGGGCAAATTCGAGGACCCCCAGGTGCTCGCCGCAACCTCAAGAAGACGGCGAAGATCCTCCGGAAGGAGCTGGGGGCGGCGGCCGAGGCGTATAAGTCGGCGGAACCGTGGAGAGCTAGAAGGGGTCGAGGGGCTTTTTTGACGATCTGGCCATGGCCACGACTCGCATTTGGCACGACGCCCTTGATGCTGTCAAGTCTCGGATGCCGGAGTTCGACGACGCGGATCTGCGGGCCGAGTTCCCCCTCGTGTGCATCGACGAGCAAGGGGGAGAAGCTCCCGGCGGGGAGGGGCCGAGGACCCAGCGCCCCCAGTGGTAGAGGTTGAGGACCCCGAGGTCGTGCCCGGGCCCGAGGTGTAGAGCCCCCGCTCTCCAATCTTCATTTTGTTTTCCTTTTGAATTTTGTAAGGCTGAGGAGCCAGAAAATACCTTTTGTAAAAAACTTATGTTTGGCAGTAGTAATAAAGTTTTTCTTCTTCGGCTGTGATAAAGTTTTCCTTTCTGCCAGCTGTTTGTGAAGAATACTCGCTTCGGGATATTTTTACTTGCGCCGTTGTGCTTTCATGTCAGGTTGGCTCTCTGTCCAACGATCGTCCGTCGAGCTGACTGCAGTTGTTTGCCGACGAGCGTCTCCGATGAGGTATCTCCTTGGTTGGGCCCCGAGGTCGAGTGGGAGATCATTTAGGCTTGGGCAGACCTGACATTTGCTTCTGATTTAGAGTATCGGCCGTCACCTGGGGGTGACCGTGCAGGGTAGCTACGCCGTCATTTCCCGCTAAGGCTTCATGCATCTGTTGCGGCGTTAGGGGGGTTACCCGCCAGGGGTGGCCGAGCAGGGTAGCTGCTCGGTCGCCCTCTTTCCAGGGCTTGGTTCTTTAGAGTTGTTGGTAGGCGACTACCATCCTTGGGGGGTTGAGCGGGGTAGCCGCTCCGATGTCCTTATAAAGGCCTTTGATCCCTGGCGTAGATGGTAGGAGCCGGAGTTTGACCGAGCAGGGTAGCTGCTCGGGTCCCCTGTATGAGGGCTTTCGATCCTTAAGGACGATGGTAGGAAGCTACCAGCCGTCGATGGCCAGGCAAGGGCCCGACAGCCTCGGGGAGGAATTTTGATCCCCGGCATGTGGCAGGGAACCTGCCCGCCGGGGATAGCCGAGCGAGGGAACCTCAGGCTCGGCTGCCTCTGGGAGGGCTTTCAGATCCTACAGGACGGGGACCGAGCAGGGTTACTGTCTGGTGCCTCTTGGCGAGGACTCTGATCCCTGTTGATTATGGTAGGAAGCTACCAGCCGGGGATAGCTGGGCAAGGACCCGACTGCCTCTGGGAGGACTTTGGCCTTTGGCGCAAGGAAAGCTATAAGGCTGTAGGAAGCCCGCCAAGGACCTTTGGCCGGGCAGGGTTACTGCCCGGTGCCTCTTGGCGAGGGCTTTTGTCATGAAAGATAGCCGAGTGAGGGAACCTCTGGCCTCGACTGCCTCTGGGAGGGCTTTTGGATCCCCGGCGTTGTGGTAGGGAAGCTGCCCGCAGGGGATAGCCGAGCGAGGGAATCTCTGGCCTCGACTGCCTCTGGGAGGGCTTTTTGATCCCCGGCGTCGTGGCAGGGAAGCTGCCCGCGGGGGATAGCCGAGCGAGGGAACCTCGGGCTCGTCTGCCTATGGGAGGGCTTTTTGATCCTCGGCGTTGTGGCAGGGAAGCTGCCGGCCGGGGATGTTTGAGCAGGGCGGCTGCTGGGTTGAACCTTTGACGAGGCGCAGCCTGGTCGTTCGGCTGTAGGTGCAGGGAATAGGAACGGTCGGGGCAACGGCGCACGCATCTAGTGTATTGAATGCGGTGGGAGGCGAAGCGATAGGGGCGCGTCGCTTCGTTTCCACCGAGTCACGTTGAAGGACGCCGCGTGGCGCGTCGCTTCGTTTCCACCGGGTAATGCTCGATGGACGCCGTGGGGCGGCCGTTGGGCTGCACAGCGGGCTATATAAGGAGTACCGGTTCTTCCCCCTTCACAGACAGGCCATCGAAAATGGAGGATTTCCCGTTCACTATCCCTGAAATCATCAGTTCTGCGGATGTGTACTTTTATGACCGTGACCGCACTGAGGACACGGTGCAGTTGGTTGTTGCTCGCATTGAGGAGCGCTTCGGTCGGCTGCTCCCCAGGCGCTCCTCCCTGCCGCAGCTACTAATGTACTCCATCTGGAGGGCATCGCCGGGGCTTTACAACCCCCTGTCGGAGCAGCTCTTCGACGAGGCCGTGGGCAAGCCGCGGTCCTTGAGGCGCTTTGGCTTGATCTCTGCGAACCGGCTGGCGCGCTCGGAGGCGCTCGTCCGCGAATTCTACTAGCTGAGGCTCGAGGTCAGCGCCCGCGGGGGGAGTCGGGAGCAGAGGCTGGAACTTGCGCGGCCCCGGTTGGCGGAGATCTTCGTCGAGTACCACGAGCAGTGCTCGCTGCACCCCTTACCCTCGCTATTGTAACTTAGCATTTTTTTTTGCATGTACGGCTGAGGAGCCCATAATACCTTTTAAATAAACAAAGATTTCCTTTCTTTTTTGCAATGCTCCATTGATCCTTATTTAGTCAACAGTTGATTCTAGGAAGAATTTACATTGCTTAAAAAAAAGAACAGGTACAGGTTAAAGGATGACTTTGTTGGCTCGGGCCGAGCCCCCTGAAGGGCTGCCGGCCCCTCGCTTGGCATAGGGCATGGGGCTCCCTGAGCCCCGGGCTGGCTGTCTGCCGAAACGAGCATGATCTGGCCGATGGTCAGGTCGGTGGTAGGGCGAGGCTGCTCCTGCTCGCGGTCGGTCTACCGTTTGTCCCTTAAGTAGGTGGCGAGGTGCCCGGACTGGATGAGCTCCTCGATGTAGTCCCTTAGTTGTTTGCAGTCCTCCGTGGCGTGGCCCAGCACCCGGTGGAAAGCTCAGTAGGGGCCCTGGGTTCGCTTAGCGGCCTAACGTGGGACCGGGGGGAACTTGAAGAACCCCTCATTCTGGGCCTCCTCCAGCAACACCGCGAGGGAGACGTTGAGGGGGGTATACTCCTGGAACTTCGGGTGGTAGGGCTGCTGACGCTCCGGCCTGTCCTCCCAGGTCCTTTTCTTCTGGTGGGCCGGTCCGCCCGGGGAAGGTTAGCATTCACTTCGGATTCCAGCTGGACCTCGCGCTCGGTCCACGCCTTGACTTCGGCCATGGTCTTAGGTTGAGCCAGCATGAAGGAGCGCAACCATTCTTTGTGCCTCAGACCAGATCTGAGTGCCGTTATGACGGTCTCGTCCCGGTGTTCGGGCACCTCGAGGAGGGCGTTGTAGAAGCGGGTAATATAGGCCTTAAACGTTTCCTTGTCCCCGCTCTTAACCGTGAAGAGGTAGTCGACCGTGCGCTTCTGTCGACGGTTCCCCACGAAATGGCCGAGGAACTGGGTGGCCAGCTCGTCGAAGGTAGAAATTGAGCAGGGCTCGAGCCCCCGGAACCAGTCCCGACCCGCCCGGATGAGGGTGGCCGGGAAGGCCCTGCACTGGGCGGCGTCGGAGTGATCTTGGAAGCTCATTCCCACGGTGAAAGCGTCCAAGTGGTCCTTCGGGTCGGTTTTCCCATCGAACAGAGAGACCTTCGGGGGCTTATTACTCGAGGAGACGCGCACGGCGAGCAGTCCCTCGGTGAATGGCTTCGTGAGCGAGTCGGAGGTGTACTTAGCCCCGTCGCTCGAGAAGTTAGCTTCTCGGCGCATTCCCTCGATCTTCTTCTCGAGGGCGTCGAGCCGACCGTGGTACCTTGAGGAATCGGCGCCTCGGGATTCCCGGGCCCCGCTATAGGTGGACTGCGTCTGGGAGCGGCCCCGGTTTCTCTCGATAAGGTGCCTCAGGTCCCGGGATGGGATAGCTCTTGAGTCGCCGGGACGGACCCCTTCTGTGCGTTCCCGCCGATCATGGTGGGGTCGGCCATGCTCGTGGATAGGAGAGGTGACCGACATTTTCTCAGGGGGGTAAAGGTCGCGAGGAGGCTCGGGGCAAGGCTCCCTAGCGGCGAATCTTGGCGTGGAGCCCTGGGGCGCCCAGCGGGCCTCAGAGAGCACCGGTTCGAGGGACCGGTGGCGAGGGGATGCAGCCTGCCGGTGGTTGGCCGTCCAGACAGGGACATAGTCTTCTGGAGGCGGAGGAGTAGCGATCTGGGGCCCGGACGCGGTCGTTTGGACGCGGACGAGGGCCTCCTCGAGGGATTGCAGGCGATCTATCCGGCCTGCGAGGGCGTTGATGACGGTCATGGGGGGAGGTTCATCCCCGCCTTCGGTGAGCGGAAGGCGGCGACTGGTACTGTGATCTCCAGGATGGTCGTCTGCCATGAGAGAGGAGATAGGAAGGCCAACTTTGTATTTTGTGGAATTTAACGTTTCCCACAGACGGCGCCAACTGATGGAGCTCCTTCTCGGGACTCCATCAGATGTTGTCTTCCGTTGATCTCGAGGTGAACTTGTTCGATTATCCTTCGTTGCGTGTGTGTCTCAATGGGTTTTGAAAGGAGAAGGTGGGGTGAGGAGGCTGTCGCCGAGTACCTGCAAAGAAGTCCCGGGGTTGTTTGGTACCACCGAGGACCCTCCGACGCTCAAGTTAGTGATGAGATCCGGGCAGAGTAACGGCGTAACTGTGTAGAATGGCTTACTTGACCCCTCTGTGATGGGGGTTTATATAGCGGTGGTGGCACGCAGCAGCAGGCGCGAGAATCTCGCCGGCAGTTACGCTCCCGACGTCACGCCCGTGCAGAGAGCGGATCGCCCATTAATGGGGATCGTGAGGGCGTGGAACGTGGGATGTTGTTGGCGTAGAATCTGCGCATGGCGAGATTCGCGGAGAGGCGGTTACGCCTGTGAGTGGTGGAGTTGGTCGGAGGGACGAGGAGGACGGCCTTGGCTGAGGGCTCGGGGAATAGCGAGGAGGCCGAGGAATCTTTGTCCTGCGGTAGCTCGGGCGAGCTGAGGGGCCGTGGAGGCTAATCTGCAGGGAGCCCTGAGGAGGGCCAGTTTGCGCTTGTAGGTCGGGCACAGGAGGCCTGGTCGGCCCCTGTCGGCCCTTTCTTCATAGTCCTGGGACGCGCCATCTGCCACGTGTCCTGATCTTGGAGGTCACCAATATCGAACGTCATCAATGGATTAACCAAATAACTAAAGTTTTTGTAGCAACTCTTTCACGTGAATGCCTAGTATTTTGCAGGGTCCAGTTCTTCATGTTATCATGAAAACCTTCTTTTCGACCTTTTATCTCATCCTTCTTTTGTGCGCTTGACTAGTGTGATCATCATCTAGGGTATTGTAGGGGAGCACTAAAGCATAATATTAAGGGTTTTTTTTCCTTTGCATTTGTGCCAACAAATATTGCATTTTGTGCTTCCTTTCTGTCAGGAAGGCCGCCACAAATATTGTAAACTGTAGATTTTATTGTCAGAATAATAAAAAAAATTATTCGACAAACATTCCATCAATCAGACTATAACCAATTTTTACAAGCGAAAAATTAGGCTAGTCAATTAGAAGATGGAAACAGGAATAGAGCTTTTGTTATCAATGGGCTGTTCACACATACTACCAATAATCAGAGGCGATTCTCCACAATCCATCAAAATCATCAAAAACTCCGTCAAAATCATTCAAATTCCTCAAAATTCATCCAAATCAGTCAATACCCATTAACAATTTCCTGAAAAAATATCAATCTTCATCAGAAAATCCTTTAGTTTCGTCTCCTACCTGGGTTTCTTGCTGCCGTGGGGATTCTGTTGCTATGGTAATTATCGTTGATATTGTTGCTGTGGTGAATCTTGATGCTGAGGTGAATTTGGATTGCTGAGGTCCCTTGGGGATTCCGGTTGGTGATTAATTCTTGTTGTTGATGTATGATGATGCTCGGTACTGAATACTCCCCTGATGATGCTCAATATTGGCAATCTCCTGGAGCTGGACACGTGGCAGATAACGTGTCCCAAAACTCAGAAAGAAGAGCCACAGGGGCTAATCAGGCAACCCCTGTACCCGACCCACAAGCACAAGCTGGCCCTTCTCGGAGCCCTCTGCAAGTTGGCCTCCTCGACCTCCCAGCTCGACCCGAGCTGCCACAGGACCGGGACTCCTGGCCCTCTTGCTCGTCTTCCTCGGTCCCTAGCCGAGGCCGTCTTCCTCGGTCCCTCCGACCAGATCCACCGCTCACGGGCGTAACCGCCGCTCCGCGAATCTCGCCATGCGCGGAGTCTCCGCCGATAACATCCCACGTTCCATGCCTCCACGATCCCCATTAATGGGCGATCCGCTCTCTACGCGGGCGTGACGTCGGGAGCGTAACTGCTGACGAGATTCTCGCGCCTGCTGCTGCATGCCATCACTGCTATATAAACCCCCATCACAGAGGGGTCAAGTAAGCCATTCTTTACTCTACTAAGCCGTTACTTTGCTCGGATCTCGTTACTAACTTGATCGTCGGAGGGTCCTTGGTGGTACCAAACCACCCCGGAACTTCTTTGCAGGTACTCGGCGCCGAACTCCTCATATCACCTTCCTCACCAAAATCCATTAAGATCCACACGCAACAGAAGATCACCACCGAAATCCCCCGGGAGATCAACGGAAGACAACATCTGACGGAGACCTAAAAAGGACTTCCATCAGTTGGCGCCGTCCGTGGGAACGCAAACTCCACAAAAATAAATTTGGTCTTCCGATCTCCGCCCGCATGGCGAGCAACCATCCTGAAGATCCCGGCACCAGCTGCCGCCTTCCCCTCACCGAAGGCATGGATGAGCCTCCTCCAGCCACCATCATCAACGTCCTCGCCAGCCGAATAGATCGGCTACAGTCCCTCGTGGAGGCGCTCGTCCGCGTCCAAACGGCCGGGCCTGGGCCCCAGATCGCCACTCCACCGCCTCGAGAAGGCTCTGCCCCCGTCTGGACGGCTGACCACCAGCGGCCCACGACTCCTGGCTACGGATCTCTCGAGCCGGTCCCCCTCGAGGCCCGCTGGGCGCCCCACGGCTCCACACCAAGGTCCGTCGCCAGAACGCCTCGCCTTGAGCCTCCTTACGACCCTTATCCCCCTGAGGAGATGTCAGTCACCTTGCCTGTCCACAGGCGCGGTCGACACCACCCCCTCGGCGGGGCCGCACTGAAGGGGTTCACGTCGGCGGCTCAAGAGCCACTTCGCTCAGGGATCTGAGGCACCTCATCGAGAGGAACCGGGGCCGCTCCCAGACGCAGGTCACCCGCAGCGGAGGCCAGGGATCCCAAGGCGTCGATTCCTAGGGATACCATGGTCGGCTCGACGCCTTCTAGAAGAAAATCGAGGGCATGCGTCGGGAGGCTCACCTCTCGAGCGACGGGGCTAAGTACGCCTCCGATTCATTCACAAAGCCGTTCACCGAGGAATTGCTCACCGTCCACGTCTCCTCATGCAACAAGCCCCCAAAGGTCTCTCTGTTCGACGGGAAAACCGACCCGAAGGACCATTTAGACGCCTTCACCGTGGGGATGAGCTTCTAGGACCACTCCGCCGCCGCCCAGTGCAGGGCCTTTCCGGCCACCCTTATCCGCACAGGTCGGGACTGGTTCCGGGGGCTTGAGCCCCGCTCGATCTCGACCTTCGACAAGCTGGCTACTCAGTTCCTCGGCCATTTCGTCGGGAACCGTCGACAAAAGCGCACGGTCGACTACCTCTTCACGGTCAAGAGTGGGGACAAGGAAACGTTCAAGGCCTACATTACCCGTTTCTACAATGCCCTTCTCGAGGTGCCCGAGTACCGGGACGAGACCGTCATCACGGCGCTCAGATCTGGTCTGAGGCACAAGGAGTGGTTACGCTCTTTCGCGTTGGCGCAACCTAAGACCATGGCCGAGATCAAGGCATGGACCGAGCGCGAGGTTCAGCTGGAATCCGAGGTGAACGCTAACCTCTCTCGAGCAGAAGACCCGACTAGAAGAAGAGGGCTCGGGAGGAGAGGCCGGAGCGTTAGCAGCCCTACCATCCGAAATTCTAGGAGTATACCTGTCACGCCCCGCTTCCCAAAATACGGAATACGAGGGGTTGACAAGGCCAGCCATGCTCCTACGGTCAAGGAAATATCCTGCCGTAGTCACACTTCGGCTTCTAGCTTTACGTGGTAATCAGTAAACAATGCACAGGTAATGAGAAATGCAGTAACTAAATCAAAAGAACTAACCAGATGGAGATCATAGGAGTATAGCTCTGAGTCGCTGATCACGATGTCCGCGAGGTACGTCTGGTCCTGGTCCAAGTTAGATCCACTTCTCACTATGAGCATGCATACTCAGGTCGTCAGAGCGACACGATAGTAATATATATATGGATACAAATGGAAACTCGTGCATTAATAATGAATATGTAACAGTAATCAAAAGAGTAAAGACATGAACAGGAGGTAGCAAATACAGGTATCTAATAGAGCAGCCAAACAGTAAAGCAGTAAACAACATGGCAGGGATGTTGAATCAGTAAGCAACGCATGTCAATGTCACTATCCCTATCAGTCTCTAAGTCTCACTGTACAGGTCACTAAGCCCATCATCAGTCCAAGTGTGAGAGTCAACCACTCGTGAGTATCCCTCACCAAAGGGTAGGACCCAAGGGCAAGGGAACACGGGCCCGAGTCGCTCGCTAGTAATCAGTGATATCCCTATATATCTCCATATATCTCCATATGTGCCGGCATGGGACTCCCGAGATTCAGTTCAACTAAACTCAAACTACCCCACACCCCGTGGTCTACATCAAACGCCAACCATAAACTCAAATACCGGTCGGTCCATGACAAGTCTGTGCGAGAACTGGAGACAGGATCTCCATCAAGCATGTCCCGACTGATACCCAAGATAAATGGACAGTATTTGGTGTCTTACCTGTGACACCCATACAAGTGCTTCCATAATTGTCCCATACCAATTATAGTCACATTTATACACGTTCCACAGACGTCGACAAAGCAATAAATCAATAGGGTCCACTGATTGTGTACAAGTACGTGTCACTTTCACTTATCCATTCATACTCAAACATTAACGTACTTGCCACAATCACCACTAATACCTAACACTGGGTAATGCACATGATCACTAGGTTACCAATACAATGACATATATATGATGTGATGAGAAAACAGTATTTAAGGCATGATTAAGATGCCACCAAACGATGTCTTACCACTTGCATAATTCTTCATAAATCATACATGCATAATTTAGCGAAACAATGAACAGGGGATAAATAGTATGTTTGATTATCTATCCAGAAAATTTGGTTTCACGTCAAACGGGTTTCAGGATCACTAGATATGGCCAATTCATTTTAAGCATTCACTGCTGGAAATCCGGTTTCAGAATCGGAAGTCCGTTTTGTAACGCATTTTAATCCCAGTTGGGATCAGAATTTAGCGACACTACAGTTGAATGAAATTTAGGGTTTTCAATAAGGTCTCCAACGCACCAGAAGGATTCTCAATCGCGTCTCTACGTCAGAAGTTATGCACTGTTCAACACTAGAGTATCAGTTCTGGTTCTGTTTGGGACTGCTATACGTCCCGATCTTTTAAATTGCAGTTTAAATAGTAAACGTTGATAAAAAGGGGTGAAATTACTTCCGTTATTTAGCCAACAGTTTTATATTTACTACAGTACAGAGTTCCACAACATACAAGTTCAGGAAGTAAAGTAGTAAGCATTACGAGATAGAATCCAACAGCTGGAGCTGCTCTGGACTGCAGTCCAGAGCCGCTCTCCGAACCAATTCTCGTCATAATTTCAGTACAGAAACAATTAAGAACTTGCATAGGGTCACAGGTTGTCGAGTCGGATTTGATTTGAGTCCTCGAATGCATCATTTCAATATATACACAATTAATTATAATTTTAACAAGGTTCAGGTGCGGGAAATTCCCAGTTGTACGAGTGTAATTGGGGGTGTTCGTTTAAGCTAGTAACAATCGTATTTTTCAGTGAAATTTCTACACAAGCTTCATTGCCAGCTGAGCCAGAATATGCAATCAAGTTCCGTCAATTTAAGGAAAGTTTTTTGTTCGAGTTTTGCATCGAACACATACACTGTTATGAGTCTCACTAAATGTTCATGTGAATTTTAACGGTATTTCAAGTTCTAGTAAAATAAATAGCATGAAGTAATTAGTTAACTTGCCTGGAGACGCTTTGGCGACGCACGGCAGCGGCAACGGCACGAACGTGCGACGAACGACACGGTTTGGATTCGCGGTCTCGGCTCGCGTTTCGGATTCGTCGTCGGAGTTGCCCGGAGATGGCTCGTGCTCGCTGGAAGCGGAGGGGGTTGCTCTGTGGATCTTCTGGGACGTACTGGGGTCGGCGATGGTCGGCGGTGTAGCTTCGGCGATGTGCACAGTGGGGGTAGAGATGATGGCAGTGGGTTTGGAGAGAGGGAGTGAGGTAGTGGGGCTCAGGTGTGGGTTTTGGAGGAGGTGATGGAGATGTAGAGGGTGCAGAGGTCGACGGGGCAGTGGGGAGCTTGTCGGCGAGGAGCGTGCAGGCGGTGGCCGTGGGGAGTCGAGTGTCAGCGGTGGGTTATGTGTGCAGGGGTCTCTGTTGATGGAGAGAAGAGGGCGAGGGAGGAAGTATGAGGGCTTTAGGAGGAGGCTAGGGTGCTCGGTGATGAAGGAGGAGGTCGGTCGTCGTCGTCGGGGGTGAGCGGCTACAGTGGGTGTGGGAGTTTTCTGTAGAAGGAGAGAGAGGAGGAGGAGTTGAGATTGAGAGTGTGAGGGAGAGAGGAGAAAGGAGTTTGAGAGCTCGAGGGGTCGTGGTTGAGGTCGTGGGCACGCAGTCGAGGCGTCGGCAAAGTGGACGGTGACGTGGAGAGCTCGGGGACGTGGGTTCGCAAGGGGAGAAAACAAAAAAAGAGCGGGAAAATGGACGTGGGGAAAAAGGGGTTATGAAGCGGGTCGGGTCGGGTTCGGCGGGAATGGGCTGGGCCGGCTAGGAGTTGGGGTTTTATTTAAATATATTTTGTTTTATTTTGTTTAGGCTGGGCTGTGGGTTTTAATAAAAGGGGAGAAAATAAAAGGGGCTGAGTTGGGCTGGGTTTTATTGATAGAAAGGAATTTATTTTGTAAGGGAAAGGAAATGGGGTGTTGGGCTGGCTTGGGTTAAGGAAATTTAATACAAATGGAGGGGAGAGAGGGATGGGCCGCTAATAGAGGAAAAGAAAAATGAAGGAAAAAGGTTTAGGGTTATAAAGGGTTTAGGAAAAGAAAATGTGAAGGGAAAAAGATTAGGAAAAGAATTTGAAGAATTGGGAAAGGAGTGGGCGGAGACACAAAAATAAAAGGGATTGGGATTAGGGTTTTAAAGGAAATAAAATAAATAAATTTTGTAAATAATATATTATGAAGAATACAGATAGTGGTGTACATAAAGAACTGGGTATTATATCATACCACCCTTACAAAAATTTCGTCCTCAAAATTTAAAACAAGCGATAAGCTATATAAAGTACATGCGAAAAGCTATGAACTCAAACACTCACATAAGTGGTTTTCTTAAAACAGTTAAAAAGAAAAAAAAAATCGAAGGTCTAATTAAGTATAAGGTAGAAATCAACTATAAGGGAAAACTATATGTACAAGAGAATAAAAATAGCAATATCGAACAATAACACCCGAGGCATGCTAGATAAAATCGAGATCCTAAATATATGCATACATACGTATATCAAAATAGCGCAGCTAAAATAATAGTATCAGACACAGCCATTTATAATAGCAAACGATAAGCACAATACCCGGGAAAATAAAGTAACAATAATAGAATAGTGAAGGATTTGTTGATAGGTTAAAACATCCTAGTATAATGTATCGATCAAAAAGAAAAAATAAATTTTAAAGTAACTTAGAAAATCCACATGGTGAAAATAAGAAACATAGCATAAAATAATATGTGCAACATATGATTGCGCTATCGAAAATAATGGGAAGATTAGTAGTGTACTCAACATGCATAAAACGGAAGTACTTAATAACACGCACTTTTCGATATATACAAAATAATGAAAGCTAAATTTTTGAATGACGGTGTCCCTAAATATAGTTAGGGTAAAAGGAGATAGCACAAGAAATGTATAGGCTAGCCAGGGTAGGGATTTCAAATGGAGTGTGATCCAAAAAGTCGGGAGTGTGATCCAAAAAGTCGGGGTGCAGTACTTCATTCTGGGCGTCGAAGAAGCTGGGGTCGGTTCAGCACAGGGTGTAAGGGCAAACAGCAATGAGTCTCGGGAGGGAGGAATTTATTGGGAAGGAAAATGGTCGATACATTATGCGAATCAAAAATCCGAAAGGTTAGCGAACTCAGAAAATTCACTATCATTTATCCTGCAGAAGAATCTCAAACAAGGCACATACGAAGGATGAAGGGTGGCCCATTCAAAAGATCGGGGTGCGGTACTTTTTAATTTAAGCGAGGGTCACAACAGTACAAGGTGCAGGGGTAGACAGTCAGGGATCTCAGGAGGAAGATAAATGTATAGGGGAAACAGTCAAGCATCATGTGAACCAAAAAAAGATCAAAAGATTAGCGAACTCAGCAAATTCATTTCATTCCAGAAAATTCCCAAACAAGGCATCCACGAAAAATAAAAGATGGCCCTAAACTATACATAGATTTGTTTGGTCAGCGGGGACAAAAGCTAAATCACGTCAGTCGCGGTTGTGGAGGTTCAGCAGGTTATGGTAAGCTCGCGCGCTCAGATAGGGGCGTCCATTCTCATATCGTCTCGCAGGGATCGCCATCGGAGGTTCTTCTGTCATGGGGTCTTCTTCTTCTGGCCCTTCTTCCTCGGCTGGAGCTTCTTCATCGAGGTCTGATTCTACGTGATCCTCTTCTGCTGGATCTTCCTCCATGGGATTTTCCCCCACTGGATTTCCTTCTATCGGGTCCTCCTCGGGATCTTCCTCTATCGGGTTCTCTTCGGGGTCCTCCTCATCGTCGTTAGATTCGCTGATTATGTCGACTTCTGGGGCTGCGAATCCCTCACCCTCGGAATTGCTGTTTCCGAAAATAACCTGTGGGTCGTTGATCTCGTCATCTGATCTTACCAGCATGTAGTCCGAGGAAACGCACGACCGTGTGTCCTCATCTAGAGGAGGCGCTTCTCCAAGGTGGGCCATGACCTGAAAAGAGAGAGTCATGATTAGATAGTGGGACACGTCAAGAAGATAACCAAGGATACGGTAGCACAGGGAGGATATGCTGTAGGCAAGGACCAGAAGAAGAGGGCTCGGGAGGAGAGGCCGGAGCGTCAGCAGCTCTACCACCCGAAGTTCCAGGAGTATACCCCCTCAACGTCTCCCTCGCAGTATTGCTAGAGGAGGCCCAGAATGAAGGGTTCTTCAAGTTCCCTCCGATCCCGCGTCAGGCTGCGAAGCAAACCCGGGGCCCTTACTTTGCTTTCCACCAGACACTGGGCCACGCCACGGAGGATTGCAAGCAACTCAGGGACTACATCGAAGAGCTCATCTGATCGGGACACCTCGCCGCATACTTGAGAGACAAACGGCAGGCCGACCGCGAGCAGGAGCAGCATCGCTCTCCCGCTAACCTGACCATCGGTCAGATCATGCTCGTTTCGGCGGACGGCCAGCACGGAACTCAAGGAGCCCCGTACCCTGCGCCAAGTACGGAAGCCCACAGTCCTCTGGGGAGCTCGGGCCGAGCCAATAAAATCATCTACTAGCCTGTACCTTTCCTTCAGGGAAATGTAAACTCTTCCTAGGATCTATTGTTAATTTAATAAAGATCAATGGAACATTGCGAAAAAGAAAGAAAAACCTTGTTTATTCAAAAGGTATTATGGGCTCCTCAGCCATATACGCGAAAAGAAAAGGAAATTACAACAGTGGGGGAAGGGGGTGCAGCGAGCACTGCTCGTGGTACTCGGTAAAGATCTCCGCCAGCCGGGGCCTCGTGAGATCCAACCTCTGACCCCGGTTCCCCCCGCGCACGTCGATCCCAAGCCTCATCTCGTAGCATTTGCGGATGAGCGCCTCTGAGCGGGCCAGCCAGTTCGCGGAGATCAAGCCGAAGCGCCTCAGAGACCGCAGCTTGCCCACGGCCTCATCATAGAGCTACTCGGACAGGGGGTTGTAAAGCCCCGGCGACGCCCTCCAGATGGAGTACATCAGCAGCTGTAGCAAGGAGGAGCGTCGGGGGAGCAGCCGGCCGAAATGGTCCTCAATGCTCCCATAGACCAGCTGCACCGTGTCCTCGGTGCAGTTCTGGTCGTAAAGGTACACGTCTTCAAAATGGATGATGTCGGGGATGGTAAACGGGAAGTCTTGCATTTTCGACGACCTGTTTATGAAGGATGGAAGGACCAGTACTCCTTCAGCCTTATATAGCCCACTTCGCAGCTCAACAGTCGCCCGCTTTCACCCAAAAGGTCGCTGCCACGCGGCGGTCATCAAGCCTTCTCTGGTGGAATCAAAGCGACGCGCCCCTAGCGCTTCGCCTCCCTCCGCATTCAATGCACATGCTACGCGCACTGCTGCCGCGACCGTTCCTATTCCCCATTCCTACAGCTGGATGGTCGGGCTACACCTCACCAAGATTCAACCCAGCAGCTACCCTGCTCAGTCTCCCCTAGCGGGTAGCTTCCCTACCACAACGCCAGGGATCAGAAAGCCTTCCCAGAGGCTGTCGAGCCCGAGGATCTCTCGCTCGGCTATCCCCAGCGGACAGCTTCCCTGCCACAACGCCGGGGATCAAAAAGCTCTCCCAGAGGCAGTCGAGCCCGAGGATCCCTCGCTCGGCTATCCTTCAGGACAAAAGCCCTTGCCAAGAGGCACCGGGCAGTAACCCTGCCAGGCCAAGGGTCCTTGGTAGGCTTCTACAGCCCCTCCCGCGCTAAGGACCAAAATCCTCCCAGAGACAGTCGAGTCCTTGCTCGGCTATCCCCGGCTGGTAACTTCCTACCACAACCGACAGGGATCAAAGTCCTCGCCAAGAGGTACTGGGCAGTAACCCTGCTCGGTCCTCATCCTGAAGGATCAAAGCCCTCACAAGAGGCAACCGAGCAGCTACCCTGCTCAGTCAACTCCGGCTGGTAGCTCCCTACCCACGACGCCGGGGATCAAAAGCCCTCACAAGAGGCACCAGAGCGGCTACCCCGCTCGTTCATCCCAGGCTGGTAGTTGCCTACCCACGACGCCAGAGGTCAAAGCCCTCGCCAAGAGGCAACCGCGCAGCCTCACTGCCCGGTCATCCTTAATGGGTTTCTTACAGCCCCTTCAGCGCTAAGGACCAAAGTCCTCCCAGAGGCAGTCGAGTCCTTGCTCGGCTATCCCCGGCTGGTAGCTTCTTACCACAACCGACAGGGATCAAAGCCCTCGCCAGGAGGCAACCGCGCAGCTTCACTTCCCAGTCGTCCTCAGTGGGCTTCTTACAGCCCCTCCAACGCTAAGGATCAAAGCCCTTGCAAGAGGCAACCGAGCAGCTACCCTACTCGGTCGTCCATGGCGGGTAGCGTCCCTACCACAACGCCAGGGATCAGAAGGCCCTCGGAAGAGGCAACCGAGTAGCTACCCTGCTCGGTCACCCCCGGCTGGTGGTTGATGCTAGCGTTGACAGAGGCCAAAAGATGGCACCCCTCATGGAGCCGCCGATCAGGCACCCACTCACGCTCGGCTCAAGTACGGTGAACAGCGCTCTGCCCGTCACCCGCAGAGGAACCGAGACCCCAGTAAGGGGCATCAGATCTATCCAGGTCTAAGCGATCTCCCCTCGACTTCGGGGCCCATGGGGATATCTCCTCGGCAGCGCATGGCATGCTCGTCGGCAAGTGATCAAAATCAACCCGACGGGCGATTGCTAGACAAGTGGCAAACCTGACATGAAAACACAACGGTGCAAGCAGAGATATCTTACGAGCATTCTTCACAAATAGATGGTAGAGTGCGATTTGATGAAGCCAAAGAAAAATTTTATTACTACCCAAGACAAAAGCTTTACAAAGGGTATTTTTTGGGGCTCCCCAGCCTTACAAAATTCAAAAAACAAAATAAAAGGAGGAAAACGGGGGCTCTACACCTCGGGGCCTGGTATGACCTCGAGGTCCTCGACCTCCACCACGTGACGTGCGGGGTCCTCGGCGGCTTCCTCGCCAGGAACCTCTTCCCCCTGCTCATCGACGTCCGCGAGGGGGAACTCGGCCCGGAGGTCTCCGTCGGTAAACTCCGGCATCCGGGCCTTAACGGCATCGAGGGTGTCATGCCAAATGCGGGTCATAGCCACGGCCAAGCCGTCATAGAAGTCCTTCGACTTCTTATAGCCCTCCACCGCCCTCAGTTCAGCCGACTTGGCCGCCTCGGCTGCCGCGCCCAGCTCCTTTTGGAAGGTCTTCACCGTCCTCTTCATGTTGCCGGCGAGCACCTGGGCATCCTCGAGCTTGACCTCGGCAATCACGGCGGCCTCGCGGTGCCGGGCTACCTCCCGTTTCCCGGCCTCCACCTCGCCTTCCAAGGCAGCGACCCTCGCCATCATCGCCTCCAGCTCCCGCTTGGAGCTCACTTCCAGCGAGGCGAGCCGGCCCGCAGCCTCCAGCGCCGGGGCTACCACCTCGGCTTCCATACGCAAAGCGAGGGCGACGTGCTGGAGAACCTGGAAGACACAAAAAAGATCAGAAAGATGAAGAAGGCACCAAATCTCACAATGAACTAAACACTTACCTGCACGGACTCCTGGACGATGGACGCCAGCTGAGCCATGAAGGTCCTCCCCGGGAACTCTACCCCCGGCCGAGGTCTCTATCTCATGCAGAAGGCTCTCCGCAATGGACAGCCCCGATGGTACCGCGAATCGGAGGCCCCTTTCCTCCACCATAGTCGGTGAGGACCGTCCCCGGGAAGGTATCCGGGGGCTCCTCTTGAGCAGCTCCGAGGGAGAGCCGATCTCCTCTTCCGAGGCCGGGTCCTCCAGAATCAGGGCTCGCTTCCGGACCGACACCCTGCTGGGACCCGGGGCAGGATCCGCCCCCGAGCGCTCGCGGGACACCGCCACCGGAGCAGTAGGAGCCGGGGCGGGCTTCACGCGAGAAGAACTGGCGCCCCCAGCCTTCGTAGCCTGCCTCAGCTGGCACATAGAGGCTTTGAGCGAGTCGAAGTCCATGGATCCTGCACAAAACGAATACCCAACAAATCAGCTACACGAGCAAAACACAAGCCGAAAAGCAAGCCTAACTTACCGACGAACTCGACGGGGCTAAGCCCGGCCCAGCTCAGGACCCTCTCAGACAGCAACACGTCAGGTCGGGGGATGGGCTCCCACGATGCCACTCTTACCGCGGCGGGGTCATCGGACTGGTTCCCCGGCAAACATTTCTCCCTCGACCACTTGGTAGGCACGGGCCAGTCCTTGCCCTCAGGAGAGGAAACGAAGAAAAAATTCTTTTTCCAATCATGAATAGAAGAGGGCAAGGCCACGACCCCGGTCCCGGTAGTGCCCCCCGTCCGCTTCCTGAAAGAGAGATAAACCCATCTCGGGTCGCCTGCTCGACTACCAGGGTGACTTTTGAAGACGAGAGAAGAATCGAGAAGGGAAAGGCTGAAGAGAACCGCCTGTAACTTCAGGCGGATCAAGAACCCAAGAAGGATCCTCCACGAGTTCGGCACTAACTGGTCGGGGGCCAAACCAAAAAAATTCAGCGCGGCGATGATCTCGGGAAAGAAGGGCAGGCGCATTCTGCCCCAAAAAGCTTCCAAGTACAGGGTGATTTCCCTGCCCCGTACTTGGTCCGCCCTCTCTTCCTCCTTGGCCAATCGGAGCGTGTAGCGCGAGGGGATGTGGAAGTGAGCCCGAGTATTGGCGAGCTCGCCCTCATGCCTCACCCAGCACGATGAGCCAGGGGCCACATCTGCCTCCTCCTCCTTGGAAGCTGCCCCCGCCTCACGATCCCGGGGAGAGGATCCAACCCCTGCTCCCCGGAGGGACTCAGACACAACTAAAGGGACCCAAGAACCTACCCCTACAACTCTTGCTGACTCTACAAAGGAAGGCATCTAACCTTGGAAAAGGGAATCTTCAAGGGCCGAAAGCGGGAGAAAGGAGACGAGCGCCGAGCAACCAGGACTTAAGAGAGGGAAATATGAAGGAGTAAGGGCCCTAGGGCGGACCCCACCCCTGTTTATTGCTGCAGATGGTCTCATCCAACGGCGCCTGTCATCTCCCGCCGAAACGACTCCTCATGCCCAGCGGCTCCGATCGCTCCATGTGTCGATCCTGCGCTGTACCGCGTCTCATCAGACGCCGCAGCCCTGCATACGTCGCGTCAGCCAATCGACGCTTGACGCATGGAATGTCGCTTCAGTTGCAGAGTGCACAAACCGGCGCACCTTCTCTAAATGCAGAGAACTTGCCCTGATTCGCTAGCAGAAAAGACAACTGACAGCCCGAGGACTCGTCCCGACAAAGCCTTAGGAAGAAGCTCACCTCGGGAGGCCTAGCAGTCCACTTGACCCGACCCACTGGCTGGTCGGGACAAGAGTGGGGGGCTAATAATGATGCTCAATATTGGCAGTCTCCAGGAGCTGGACACGTGGCAGATAACGTGTCCCAAAACTCAGAAGGAAGGGCCACAGGGGCCGACCAGGCAACCCCTGTACCCGACCCACAAGCACAAGCTGGCCCTCCTCGGGGCCCTCTGCAAGTTGGCCTCCTCGACCCCCCAGCTCGACCCGAGCTGCCACAGGACCGGGACTCCTCGGCCCTCTTGCTCATCTCCGAGCTCCCTAGCCGAGGCCGTCTTCCTTGGTCCCTCCGACCAGATCCACCGCTCATGGGCGTAACCGCCGCTCCGCAAATCTTGCCATGCGCGGAGTCTCCGCCGACAACATCCCACGTTCCACGCCTCTACGATCCCCATTAATGGGCGATCCGCTCTCTACGCGGGCGTGACGTCAGGAGCGTAACTGCTGGCGAGATTCTCACGCCTGCTGCTGCATGCCATCACCGCTATATAAACCCCCATCACAGAGGGGTCAAGTAAGCCATTCTTTACTCTACTAAGCCGTTACTCTGCTCAGATCTCGTTACTAACTTGATCATCGGGGGGTCCTTGGTGGTACCAAACCATCCCGGGACTTCTTTGCAGGTACTCGGCGCCGAACTCCTCATATCACCTTCCTCACCAAAACCCATTGAGATCCACATGCAACAGAAGATCACCACCAAAATCCCCCGGGAGATCAACGGAAGACAACATCTGACGGAGACCTGAAAAGGACTTCCATCATCCCCAGATCATGACACGTGGCAGATGACGTGTCCCAAGACTTATGAGAAAGGAGCAAGAACGGTACATTGGAGGCATACCTCGGTTCTTCGACCCGAGAATGTTCTCGACCTTCGATGACCCCCCAGAACACTTCTATGCTCGTCCTATGAACAACCATTGGCTCACCTCCGAGCACTTCTGCACGCTGGGCCTCCTTAGCCTACCCAGCTCGCCTCCGAGCTATCACAGAACCAAGCTCGCTCGGCCTCCCGCTCGTCTCCAAGCCACCCGCCGAGCTCAGCTTCCTCGGTCTCATCGACTGACCCAGAGCGCAGATCGTAAACGTCCCGGACATGGCTCCACGAATCTCGCCATACGCGAGATATCCGCCGCCCTACGATCCCGCGTCCGACGCCATCGCATTCCCCCGTTAACGGGTGTATCTCACCATTAATGGAGGATCCTTCCATTCGCGCGTGCGCGGCTCCAAGGGCGTAACGGCCGGCGTAAATCTCGCGCCCGCCAGCCCATAGCTGACACTATATAAACCACCTCTCAGACGATTCAGGTAAGGCAATTATTATTCAATAGGCCGCTACTCTGTCCAAATACTTCGACTAACTTGATTGTCGGAGGGTCCTCGGTGGTACAACCATCCCGGGACTTTCTTGCAGGTAGCTCGGCTTCATTCCAAATCACGCCCACTGAGATCCACACGCATCAGGAGGCAACCCTCCAATCCAATCTCAGTCATTCATCAACGCTCGTGACAGATCAACGGAAGACAACATCTGAAGGAGATCAAGGCCTCCATCAGTTGGCACCGTCTGTGGGAACTATCAAAAGTTCCATTCAACGAAAGTTGATCTTCCAACCTCGAATTCATGGCGAGTGATCACCGCGACGATCCCAGTACTAGCCGCCACCTTCCGCACAACGGAGACACGGACGGATCTTCTCCTCCCCCGAACACTGTTCACGCCCTGTCTACATGAATCGACAGGCTCATGTCCCTCGTGGATGCCCTCATCCATGTCCAAATGGCTGGACGAACGCCTCAGGTCGCTGCTCCCCCACCTCGGGACTGGGACCTCAATAGAGGGGAAAAAGACACTGCCCACGCTGGCACGACCGAGAAGCGCCTCGCTATTTCGGGTGGCCACAGGTCCCCCATGGCTACCAACTCGATGACCCGTTGGGTGCCTCACAGCTCCACGCCAAGGTCCCATGAAAGAGCACCCCGCCCTAAGGCCCATCGCGCTCCTGTCCCTCCCAAGGAGGTGTTGGTCAGCTCGCCTGCTCTCAGGCATGGCCGTCGCCCTCTCCCTCTACAGGGTCACGCGAACGGGACTCACCACGGTTGCTCGAAGACAACCTCGCCCGGGGGACCTGAGGAACCTCATAGAACTGAACCGGAACCGGCCAGGTGCAGGCCGCCAGCGGGGGGGGCATCGCTCCAAGTATGCCAAATCCTTAGGATACCACGACCGCCTCGATGCCCTCGAAAAGAGGATCGAGGGTATACATTGGGAGAGTCGCCCTTCAAGCGAGAGGGCTAGATATGCGGCCGAATCGCTCACGAAGCCCTTCACAGAAGAGCTACTCGATGTCCGCGTCTCCTCCAGGAGCAAGCCTCCAAAGGTGTCTCTCTTCGACGGAAATTCCGACCCGAAAGACCACTTGGACGCGTTCACTGCGGGGATGAGCTTCCAGGACAACTCTGACACCGCCCAATGCCGAGCGTTCCCTGCCACTCTCATCTACTCTGGACGAGACTGGTTCTGAGGACTTACGCCACGCTCCATCTCTACCTTCGATGAGCTGGCAACCCAATTTCTCGGTCATTTCGTCGGGAACAGACGGCAGAAACGGACCGTCCTCCATCTCTTCACAATAAAGAGCGGGGACAACGAATCCTTCAAGGGATACGTCACCCGCATCTACAACGCTCTTCTTGAAGTCCCGGAGCACCGGGATGAGACGGTCATCACGACCCTTAGGTCGGGTCTTAGGCACAAGGAGTGGCTCCTCTCCTTTGCATTAGCGCAAACTAAGACCATGGCCGAGGTAAAAGCCTGGACCGAGTGAGAGATCCAGCTCGGGTACGAGGTGAACGCAAACCTACCCCGACCCGAACAGACCGATCAAAAGAAGAGAGCCAGAGAAGATAAAAAGAAGATTGACCGGCCAAAGCCGTACTCCCCGATGTTCCAGGAGTATACCCTACTCAACATCTCCCAGACAGAGCTGTTGGAGGAGGTGAAGGGCGAGAGATTCTTCAAACACCCCCCGGTCAACAATAAGGCGGCCAAACGGACACGAGGCCCCTATTGCGCTTTCCATCGGTCACAGGGACACCCTACCGAAAACTGCAAACAGCTCCGAGATTACATTGAGGAGTTAATTCGCTCAAGGCATCTGGCAAAATACTTGCGGGAAAAGCGAAAAGAAGACCGAGAGCAAGAGTAGCGTCCCTCTCCCGGCGAGTTGACGATCGGTCAAATCATGGTCGTATCAGCAAGGGTGCGTCTGGAGCCGGCGGGATCCGACGCCTCCTACCGGTCGAAGGGACAAGCAGCCAGCCCATGAAGAGGACTAGAGCTGCCAAGCCCATCACCTCTGCCGACAAGGATCTCCACGGGATATCCTTTCCTCACAACGACCCCCTGGTGATCACTGCGTGGGTCCTCCACTACGAGGTCCCAAGGATACTGGTCGACTCGGAGAGCTCAACAGACATCCTCTTCTACGACTGCTTCCTACGTATGGGGATTAGCCCGTCGGACCTGAGTCCGACCGCCCACATCTTGTTGGGATTTACTAACCACTCCATCCCGGCGGAAGAAGTGGTTACCTTCCTACTTAATATCGGGAAGGCAGGCTGTACATGAACAGTGCCTGTGCAGTTCATCGTCGCCAAAATTCCATCGGCCTATAATATCCTCATTGGATGCCCGACTTTAAATTCCCTCCGAGCCCAAATATTGACCTACCACCTTGCGATCAAGTTTCCACTCGACCAAGGAGGGATAGGCCGGGCCTACGGGAACCAGCAAACCGCAAAAATTTGCTTCACAGCGACATCTACGCACGAGGGGCGAGGCGATGACCTTGAAGGCATGGAGGATTTTAGGGGGTCCTTAGATACTCGGGACGAGCAAAAAGAAATCCGAGGAGCCCCGGTGGAGCCACTAACGGAGGTTCCCCTCGTCGAGGGGACAACGAATGAACCGTCCAAATCGGGTCGCTCTTAACAGGGGCCCGACGCGACGACCTTGTCCGCTTCCTCAGGGGTAACTCGGACGTGTTCGCTTGGGCGCCCGCCGACATGCCCGGGATCGACCCTAAAGTGATATCACACAAGCTCGGGGTCTACCCGAAGGTCCGACCTATCAGGAAAAAGAAACGAAGTTTCGCTCCGATCAAACAAAAGACGATCGAGGACGAAGTTGACAGGTTGCTCGTAGCCAAATTCATTCAAAACGTGGCCTACTCAGAATGGCTGGCGAATGTGGTAATGGTAAAAAAGGCGAACGGGAAGTGGCGCATATGCGTCGACTTCACCGATCTCAACAAGGCCTACCCGAAAGACGACTATCCCCTCCCTAGGATAGATCAGCTCGTCGACAGCTCGGCAGGCCACGAGTTACTCAGCTTCATGGATGCTTTCTCCGGCTAAAACCAGATCCATATGAATCCGGCAGACGAAGAACTCACCGCATTCATAACGGACCGGGGGGTATACTGCTATAAAGTGATGCCCTTCGGCCTAAAAAATGCTGAGGCTACATACCAATGCTTGGTCAACAAGATGTTCAAACCACAGATCGGGAGGAACATAGAGGTTTACGTCGACGATATGCTCGTTAAATCGACCTCGTCAGAGGAGCACGCCAAAGATCTTGGCGAGACTTTTGACGTCCTTCGCAAATACAAAATGAAACTGAATCCCGCCAAGTGCGCGTTCGGGGTCACCAGTGGGAAGTTCCTCGGGTTCATGGTCACCAATCGAGGAATCGAGGCTAATCTGGAGAAAATCAGCGCCATCCTCAGCATGGCCGCGCCAAAGACCAACGTCAAAATCATGCGGCTCACGGGGAGGGTAGCCGCCCTGAGTCGTTTCATGTCAAGATCCGGGGAAAAGTGCCTTCCATTCTTCAAAGCCCTGAGGAAGATTCCAAGGTTCGAATGGTCGGAGGAGTGTCAGATCGCCTTCGAACAATTGAAAGTGCACCTGGCGACTCCCCCACTACTCATCCGGCCAGTTGAAGGGAGTTGTCCCAATTCGACATTAAGTACCGCTCGAGACAGGCTATCAAGGCACCGGCCTTGGCCGATTTTATCGTCGAATGCACTATCCCCAACAAAGAGGCGGTGTCCGTGCCGGCCCCCGGATCTCAACCTTCGACCGAAGAAGGGCCTGACTCCATTCCCGACTGGGTCCTTTACTTCGATGGGTCATCAATGGAGGAATGCTGTGGTGCGGGCCTCATCATTCGGGGCCCGAATGAGGCAGAGATGGAGTATTCCTTAAAGCTCGGGTTCAAAGCCTCAAACAACGCCGCAGAGTATGAGGCTTTGCTTGCTGGACTGCGAATCGCCTCGGGAGTGGGGCTGAAGACGATCCGAATCCGCAGTGACTCCGCCCTGGTCGTAGGCCAAGTAACCGGTCGTTTCAAGGCGCAGGATCCTCTGATGGTGAAATATTTAGCCGAGGTGAGAAGGCTACGGAAGGACTTCGACGAAGTTCAAGTGGAGCAAATCCCTCGGCACCTGAACGCCTAGGCCGACACCCTAAGCAAGCTAGCTTCCTCCTACACGGCCAACAACAAGCAAAATATCCTCTTCGAGGTTCTACCACGGCCCAGCGTAGAAGACAAGAGCGACAACACTCCAAGTTTATACGGCCCGGGAAGAAGTCCGGAATTGGAGGAAGCCCCTCGTGGAATTCCTGAAGGAGAGTACGCTCCTTGGAGATCGAGAGGAGGCCCGCCGCCTCCGAGCCAAATCCCGCCATTTCGTCTGGAGTAGAGGGAACCTCTACAAGAAATCATTCACCCAACCCTTGCTTCGGTGCGTCGATCCCCACGAAGCCGACTATGTCCTCCGTGAAATTCACGAAGGGGTCGGCGGAGCACATCAAGGGGCCCACACCTTAGTCCAGAAGATACTTCTCCAAGGATACTATTGGCCGACCATCTATCAGGACGCCCAGAAGCTCGTCAGGAGGTGCAAGAGCTGCCAACTCCATGGCAGCATACCCCGCCTTCCGGCTACCAAGCTAACGACCCTAACCCCCCTGGCCATTTGCCCAGTGGGGAATGGACATGATAGGCCAATTCCCTACTGGTACGGGCGGGTACAAATACATCCCCGTTGCGGTGGACTACTTTACGAAGTGGATCGAGACCTTCCCCATCCGAAAACTGGACGCCACCACGCCCATCAAGTTTCTGCAGAACATAATATTTCGGTTCGGGATCCCGAGGTGTATCATCACTGACCATGGGACGAATTTCGATAACGAAAAAGTCAAAGGATTCTGCAGCGAATACCATATACTGATGAAGTTCACCGCGGTACGGCACCCCCAGTGCAACGGGCAGTCCGAGGTCGCTAACCGGGACGTCATTCGAGGTCTTCGAACTCGCCTGGAGGGACGAAAGGGCAGTTGGGTCAACGAATTACCCCGGGTCTTATGGGCCTTGCGCACGTCGAAGAAGACCCTCACTGGAGAGACCCCCTTTAGTCTCTGCTACGGCACCGAGGTGATGGTCCCAGCAGAGATCGGGCTACCCAGTTACAGGGTCGAGCACATCGACGACGAAGCAAACACCTCGGCCCTCCGGACTAATTTGGACATCTTGTTGGAGAAGCAGGACCGGGCACAGATCAGGGTTGCTGCTTACCAACAACAGACTGCCTGCTACTACAACGCACGAGTCAAGCATCGCGCCTTCAAAACCGGAGATTTGGTCCTAAATCCGAACGAGTTTATTGATCAGGGCAAGTTACACAAGTTTTCTCCGAAGTGGGACGGCCCCTTCCTCGTCTGCGAAGTCTTGCCCGGCGGGGCCTATCGCTTACAAGACGCTGCGGGTCGCAAATCTTCTCAGCCTTACATAAAAATTGAAATTACAAAAGAGGAGGAACGGGATCAAGGAAGCGCTGCTGGTGATACTCCACGAAGATCTTAGCCAGACGAGGCCTTGCCTCTTCAGCCCGCTCTCGCTGATGCCGTCCACGAACTTGGGACGCCACAGAAACGCCAAACCCTCCATCTGCCGAGCCCTGGCTTACGATCTGTTTCTTTTGGAAGCACTCCAAAATAAGAGCCACAGATCGGTCGTGCTTGGTCTTCGAGATGAGGCTGATGACGTAGATCGTACGCACTTTAACGAGCGCCTCATCCAGCAGCTCCTCGGAGAGAGGATTGTACAACCCCGGGGACCTCCTCTAGATTGCGTACATCAGCAATTGGAGGAGGGACGACCGGTGAGGAAGAAGACGGCCGATGTGGTCCTCGATGTGCTGGACCACACCCCGGTACCTCTCCTCAGAAATGGACTGGTCGTACAGCCTCCACAGAATCCCCAAGAGCCCAAATTTGCGCACGCATGGGCGCGAATCCTGGGATTCGCTCAATTCTTCCAATACTGTACTGCCACGTGGCGGGTATCCCATATTTCTCGGCGAATCGAAGTCGGAACGACGCGGATCTTGGAACGCCTCGCCTCACCTATGCGTTTCTGCCGCGTGCCGCCCGTGACGGTCACTCTTATAGGTATTCACACATCTAGGAAGGTCGGGCAAAACAGAGCAACTTCACTACTCGGACCATCCTTGGCTGGTGGATCAAAGCCCTCGCCAAGAGGCCACCTAGCAGCTTCTCTGTTCGGTCCATCCTTGGCGACACCAAGGATCGAAACCCTCGTCAAGAGGCCACCGAGCAGTTTCTCTGCTCGGTCCATCCTTAGCGGGTAACTTTTTACCCATCTACGCTAAAGATCGAAACCTTCGTTAAGAGGCCACCGAGCGGCTTTCCCGCTCGGTCCATCCCAAGAAGGCAAATTGTTGTTCAATCACATACTATGGACCTACTAGTCTTTGTAACTTCTTCTACAAAATATTTACTAAACTTCTTTCAGATAGAATTGCTATGTTGCCCAAAATCATCTCACAGAATAAGGGAGTTTTCACTAAATGTAGAAGCATTTCGGATAATATTTCTCTTGCACAAGAGCTTACTCAAGATATTAATAAAAAAAGTAATATTATATTCAAGCTAGATATAGAGAAAGCCTTTGATAGATTGGAGTGGAATTTCATTCAGAAAATCACGCAGGCTTTTGAGTTTTCTAATCAAGTTCTACAGTTAATTAAAGGATACTTAATCACTCGGTATTTTTTGTTCTGGTGAATGGTCAAACTGAAGGTTTTCTTGAAGGAACAGGAGGAGTGAGACAAGAAGAGCCTTTATGACCCGCTCTTTTTTATCATTGCTTCAGAATAGTTAAGCAGAGGGATTTATAAAATAGCAGAATCTGGGCAACTAAAAAGCATACAAAACCAGGGAGCACTGTCCAAATATTACATAATTGTTATATGCAGATGACGCAATCATTTTTTCTCATGCAAGTAAAAGAAATGTCAAGGTATTATTTGACTTCTTACAGAAATATGAAGAATACTCCGGGCAGAACAATAATTGGAGCAAAAGTGCATATTATACATCAAAAGATTTTTCTCCTCTTGCAAATCTGGCTATATACAGCAGTAGACTGGTATATCTAAAGGAATTTGGCCTCTTGCTTATCTGGGAGCTCCTGTATACTTTGGAAAAGTAAAGAAAATTTATTTTGAAACTCTACTTGAGAAAATCAGAAATCAACTGCAAGGTTGGCAAAACAAACTGTTATTAGAAGCAGGAAGGTTTATTTTGATTAAGCATGTTCTTTGTTATATACCTTTACATATACTATCTGGCGCAAATCCTCCAAAGACTATTTTGAAGAAATTATCTGTTATAATGGCAATTTTTTCTGGAAAAATAATGATTCTCAGAAGGGCCATCACTGGATTTCACGGGATAGAATATGTAAACCATTGATAAAGGGGGTTTAAGCTTGAGAAGTCTGAAAGATTTGGAAAAAGCATTTAATATAAAGGCTGCTTGGAAAATCAAATCTGAGGAAAGTTTATGGTCTTCTTTCATGGAAGATAAATATAAGAAAAATGGCTTATGGTACTGTCCAAGTATTGTCTCTGCTGCATGGAAGAAAGTATTTCAAATTTTGCCTGCAGTGGACTCAGCATCTAAATGGCTGATTGGTACTGAGGATAAATGTTGGACCCACCTCAGTTAAGTTTTGATTATTTCCAAACATAATATTCCACGTTCAAGCTAATCATATTTCAGGATTATATAATATGGAACATTTAAATGGAGGTAGGAGAAATATATTGCAAATGTCATATTCAAAAGGAGGATGGAGGCAAATGTTGTAACTTCACAAGCCAAACTTTTCAGGATCAAAATTTGAAGCCAACATGAAAAATAAGACTCAAAGATCGGCTAAGGTGTAGTTAGGTTTTTAGGGTTTTGTTTTTATTCTCTTTATTTCTCTATTCATTCTTCTAATGAGTTTGAGAAAAACACACACATTTTAATACTGCATCATAATACGACAAAATCATTTTGAGCCTAAATATTATATTAAATTATTTTTTCAAGTCAAAATTAATTTTAGTGAAAGGAAGCTAAACATTTTTAAACGTTGCAAATCTTTAGGCTTTTGATTTCTATTTCCTTCATTATATAGAAAGTATTTTAAAGTATGCATAATGTTTTATTCCTAGTTATTTCCTTTCTCATTATCCATGTGGCACTACTAGCGTATGGTTGATTTTGAAAAATACAACCGTTGTGAAATTTTTTGGTAATGACATGTACAAAATCCAAGTAGTAATTGAGATCTTGAATGCCTTCATGTGTATTTTAATAAAATATCTTTCGAGACAAAATATTATGGATTTAATCTTTAGATGTTTAATTTAACACTATATTTGAATTAACTATTGGGATAAAATTCAGAGCATGAGATTTGTACAATATATCCATTACAACGGCTAGTTTTAGTTTTTATGGAAATTTATTAAATATCAACATATTTCAATCAACTAGCTGTTAATTCTCTTAAGGCGGTTGCTATTTTTCTTAGCAAAGTTATTTTTAAATTAAATTACACATCATCTATATATACAACATTATTTTTTACATGAAAATTATTCTCATTTTTGCAAAAGCTTTTCATCACTTTCAAATTCTCACAAGCTCATTAGTCTCTTGTCCCTATAGAAAAAAAGGTTGTAAGTGTTCGAGCTGTAACCTTCTCTCATCTTCAAGAGAGAAACATTGTCTACTTTGTAAGAGATTGTGAGGTTCGTGAGATGAAACTGAAAAGTGTAATTCACCCGGTGAAGGAGCATTATAATGGATTGGGAAAAGTTCTAAAGACGGGAGAGCCTTTAGGTGGTGGACTAGACGGAGGGGCCGAACCACTATAAAATCACCGTGTTTGAGTTTGCAATTCTCGTCTCACTTTATTTATATTTACTGCTTAATTCATTATCATCGCTTTTATTTAAATTATGCTTAAATTGCTCTAATTTTTTTTCTACAAGTTTAAAATTAAAAACTTTTATCGTAACCCTATTCACCCCTCTCTAGGATTTATTAACGTACTTTAATTTAGTATCAGAGCTTGAGCTCTTGATATTGGATTAACACTCTAAGAGTAATGATCCATGGCCAACCATATGACTCACACACCCACTTCCGGATATGCTACCGGGTTTCATGAATTTAAGTCTACTGTTAGGCCGCCTTATTTTGATGGTACTAATTACCAATATTAGAAAACCTATATGATATTTCATATTCAGTTTATAGATTAGAGAGTATGGGGTATGATGGGTATGAATTTCCATCAAAGATTGTTAATGGGGTAACCTATCCCAAGTCTCGTAACAAATGGAATAATAATGAACTCGAATTGGCTAATTTAAATGCTCGTGCTGTTAGTGCTCTTATTTGCTGTATCTTTAGAGTAGAATTTCATAAAATTATGCATTTAAAAACTGCTAAGGAAATGTGGAACATTTTAGAAGTTAACCATGATGACACTTCTCAAGTTAAGGAGAGTAGAGTTCGTTTGCTTACCTACGACTTAAAACATTTTAAAATGGATGTTGATGATACTCTTGATGCACGTGTTACTAAATTCAAAACTATTATAAATGAATTGCATATTCTAGGTGTTGTTATTCCAGTTAATCAGATGATTCAACGTTTGCTTGAATTTTTTTCTAAGGAGTGGAATTCTATCATTCAACCTTTTAGTATCACTACGGATCTTAAAAACATGTCTTCTGAAGAATTGACTGGCAGATTAAAAACAGCAGAACTTACCCTTCAAAAACAGGAAAGAGAAGAACAATTGCGTGCGCCAGCAACAAACAAGCACGACGTAGTACTAAGTAGTGAAATCAATGATTTCTCTTCCGATGACAGTTATGGAAATTTGGAAGAAGAGGTGGCCAATTTCTTAAGACGATTTGCCAAGATGATGCGCAAAAGCAAAAGCCGAAAAAGTAAAGGTGCAGAAAAAATATTCAGTAAGAAAGAAGAAAACTTTGGAAATTGTTTTGAATGCAATAAGCCAGGTCATACAAAAAGATATTGTCCTTTACTTAAAGTGGAACAAAAAAAATTTGGCAAGTCAAAAAGTATGTATGCTAGTTGGGAAGAATCGAAACCAAGCGACTCGGAAGGAAATGAAGCTTGCGAAACGGCTAGATTTGCAAAGTCAAACTCCAACATATGTTTTATGGCGTATGAAAATGAGGTAAACCAAGATCCTTCTGATTCTTTTTCATACGAAGATATTGAAGATGCCATTGTTGGGGTAAAAAATTACACCCCAGTTGACCAAGTCAAAGTCAGTCAACTCCCAACTAAGCAGGCCGAAGCCCAAGTCAGGACCAAGCATGGAAGGGACCGGCTCCATGCCAAGAATGAAGCGATAAATTAGTTTAATACAATTTTTTTTATTTTTATAAACAAATGTATGAAAAATAGGCAGAAAGCCAAAATTTTGTAAACCCCATGGCTTATGCGCAAAAACAAATAAGCACATAAGGTATGGGGTGGCACAAGTACCATTTGGCAAAACCCAAGGGGCTATATATAAAGTGTATAGTTTATAAAGGCAAACATGAAAAATAAAAAAAAAGAACTTTTTTCTTTCTCTAAAAAAAGTCTAGAATTCTGTGCCTCCTTTTTATTGCTCAAGGTTCTAAACTTTCTTCCTTTTTCTTGAATGAAAAGAAGGGTTTCCCAAAAAGAAATAGTTTTTCACCATAAACCCACAAAGGGGAGCTCAAATCACCCATCAGATCTCTAAAATGGGAGATTTTTAAGTCTCACCCTTCTTTTTTTCTTCAAGATCCAGCCAATAGAAAGGAGAAAGAAGGAGACCCATCTCCAAAAATCCCATTTTGAGAAGATCCAAGGCTCAAGAGAAAAATTCAGGGCTCAAGAGAGAAGAAAGGGGTCCCCTCTCATCTCTGAAAATCTCTTAGGAGTTTAACTCCACTATATATATATAATATTAAATCCATTTTTTAGGAGTTTAACTCCAAAAGTCAACCGGGGAGTACAATTTCCTGTGCATGGGCTAAGCCTCTCTTTCCTTTTTTAGGAGTTTAACTACAAAAGTCAATCGGGAGTACAACTCACAGTACAGGGGCTAAGCCCCTTTTTCTGCGGACGCCCAGCGCCCAGCGCCCGCATGCTGGCCACGTGAAGCGCTGGCGCCCAGCGCCCGCATGCCGGACACGTGAGGCGCTGGAGCCCAGCGTCTACGTGTCTTTAGGACGCCACTCACTTTTTTACTATTATTATTTCTTTTTATACACACTCCACACTCAACACACATCCCCCGTTAGAAATTTTTTTCTAACGGGACGCTGACCCGTATCCCGCAAGGGGGCTGCTAGCCCTCTTGACCCCCAGCCCGCTATCCGGGTAGCGGGACCCCCGTAAACTGTGTGGCGTCCCCAATATACCCAAGACCCCTCAAAACACAACACACACTCTGCATAATGAGTTCGCATGACCAGTTTGACCTGTCAATCGGAGGTTCTCTCACTTCAAAGGCGAGGGGTAATTAACGGCAGCTTAGTCCGCGGCTGCCGGAGATTCGGATCCCCACAATCAATAAACCCCGGCCTTCCCCAGGCAGGGGGAATTTATACATGCCTGACAAGCGCGCGCATTCTCATCTCAATGGGGTAACGAAAAACACCTTTCAGATTCTGGCACGCTCGGTGGGTCCTTTCTCTCCTCCCATATCTCAGGTCAAGCGTTCATACGAACTCATTTAACATATATACCGATGTTTGTACTGAAATAATGTTTTCTTCGTGCATCAATCAACTTTCAACGACGATTTCTTCTAAGATGAATTCAGCTTCCGACGCGACCCCAATCCAGTACGTAGTCAAGATCAATGCCCGAGTGGTTCTCCCTGCAAGTCTCAGCCGGCAATGGGAGGAGCCACCCCGTCAATTGGTTCCGTCATCATCTACCCTGCCGAAAGCGCTCATCTGGCGGATTTCACGGCAAATCAAGCAGCCAAACCGACCTCAAGGTGCAGGAGGTCGAACGTTGTGGTCGCCAAAGCATCCCACCTCAAATGCAGATTCGTATTTGAACAGCTCTCCACTGTTCCAACTGGCGGCAAGGCCGTCAACACCAATGGAGCCACAAAGCATCTCCAGTAGGCTCAGATGCCACCCTTAACAATCGCGTGAGCGGGTGTCTTCTCTGGACTCCCTGTTAATCGGTCTACGGCGGCTTCCCGAAGAGCCGAAACCTGCCAAGTGCTCAAAACAGAAAGGTTGAGACAGAAGTGACTTAGGTATCAAGCCAACAAGAGGGCTAGGACTCTGGCCAAGTGGAATCTTATGAGGTTCTAAGAGCAGGGTTACCCCGTGATGACGGATGAGTCGGCCGTAAAAGTCAGCAATTCCTTCGAACCTCTGAAGTGGGTTCAGAAAAATTCCACGACCGTCAGAATCAAGAAGACAGTAGTCCGAACAATGCTATGAAGAGACGTGTCCTAGCCCCAAAAGAGATAGCATGACACCATATCTTCAAGAGTCTATAAGGCGTTCTGTACCGTGCGAAAACAGTAGGGCAAAGCCAAAAAGGAAGCGACAGTACCATTCAAGAACCTAGTCAGGCCAGCCGCCTTCAATCGATTGCCCGTTACCGAAACAGGAGGGCCACGACAGTGATCCGTGAAATTAGCTGCCAATAATGAAAAGACGGCTAGATATGTAATCCATACGGTCTATATGGCGCGCGCGCATCCCAGCGACAACTTGCGCAGCAAAAGCAAGGATGGGGCCACTACATCCCTAGCCCAATCTGGTTTGAATGTGGTTGTCGCTTCCCAAGATCAGCTGCCTCCGCTGGATGATGAAAACCCTCTCGATGAAGCTGATAGGCAGAAAGACCCTCAGTCCATGTGGAGTCAAGCTCGAACAGTGAGGAAGAGCCGACTTTCTGCCCCAGGACCGCAGAGCAAGAGCTGCTTCAAGAGCTTCGAAATCAGCTCAGAAGCAAAGATAAAGAGATGGCTAAGTTCTATTCAAAAATTGACAATCCAACGAACGTTGTGATGCAGCTCACGGCTCAAATTGCTCGGACGCCTCCCAATCAAGCACAAATTTCTACTCATGAGCCGGGTGATGACAACCCGAAGCAACCGATGCCTATCCTTTTGGGTTCAAGATTGGGCGAGCCGCACGAAAGCCTGCCACATTCCGCTTCTGAGGACGCCTTGGCCTCAGATAGCACCATCCTGCTGACACAAGATTGGATAATGGATTTGGTCATTAGCAAGGTTAGAACATTGGTAGCCAAAGCCGAAGCTTAGAAAGAAATCGGCAGTAGTGGGCGGCCATATCCCACACAGTACGATCTGATCGAATTCCCGACCGGTTACGTCATTCCTAAGTTCGGAAGATTTGACGAGACCGGAAACGCAAATCAGCATGTCACCCACTTTAAAGCGTCATGCGGAAATACAGGAGGCAATGATGCACTCCTTCTTCATCAGTTTGTCAACAGCCCGACCGGTGTCGCTTTCGACTAGTACGCAAGTATACCAGACGGGTCCGCCACTACTTTTTCCCAGATGGAGTCTCTGTTTCGGCAAAGATTCATGAGTGTTAGTGACAAAATATCCATCGCTGACCTCGTGGAAACCAAGCCGGGGAAAAACAAAAGCAACACGGACTTTATTGCCCGATGGCCCAACCTCACTGTCAAGTGCGAACTGCCGCTAGAGCAGGACCAGTCCATCAGCCTCCTTATTGGGAACCTTAGCAATTGGATGGTCCCATTCTTATGTACAACAGGCCTCAAGGCGTTTCAAGAGCTGACCAAGAAAGACCAAATATTGGAACGGTCAAAACAAGAATCTACCCCAGACTCTCAGAGAGACAAGACTTGGAAGAGTAAGAGGGACGACAACCGTAGAAGCGGGAATTCCAGTAATACCAATATCTTCAATGCGTTTGACAATGAAGACAAGCGAAAGACAGGCAAATCTAAAACCAACCGGTCTCGAAAGCCAATGCTGGGAGGAGAGGGGCCTTCTCTAGAGGAGAAAAAGAATAAGTTTTACTCTTTCAGAAGGGACAAGGTCTGCAAGATATTCAAAGATGCCTTGAACAACGGTCTACAATTGCCAGAGTCGAAAAGACCTCACGAAGCAAAAATGACCGACAATCCTCTATATTGCCCGTACTACCGAGTAGTGAGCCACGTGATCGAGGATTGCTATATCTTCAAAGACTGGGTCAAGAAGCAGTACAGGGCTGGGGAGATCGAGTTTTCTAAGAGTTTGTTGGTGAACAATCAAGCTGGAACCACCAACTGCATACAGACACAAGCTGAAACCTTCTGCGAGCAGACAACTGAACCCGCTATCCTGAAGAATGAAACTGACTCGTCGCGGCCTCTATAGAGCATGCACATGTCTAAAAAGATGAAGAAGATGCTAAACTTACTCCAGAAAGAGCCCAAAACGGAATGGGAAGGGCAGAAGGAGCCCACCGTTTCAGGTACCAATTTGGCTCATACAGGCTCAAAATCTAAAAAGCTCAAGACGAAGAACAGTGCGGCTCTACACGAAAAAGTGTCTGCCGGGAGATCGACCATTCAAAAATATATCGACTCAAAGACTATGAACAAAAGGAAAGAACTCTAATTCAATTGAAGTAGTTCTTCCCCGTAGAAACGACTGAGATTCCGGAGGAGCTAGAAGAAGACTCCGATAACGAGATACCTATAGTGACCTTCTACGCCGTCCACCTTGGTAGCAACTCTGAGGAAGAACTCTGTTTTCTCGAGGAGGACGAGAAGCTCACCATGAAGGCCAACCAAATCCAGCTTAGAAGTGGCAAGCCTTTACCGCCAAATTAGGGCAACGCCCCCAAAGGGAAGGAAAAATAAGTCGTTAATGAAGAAGATGGCGGAGAGGCGGCTCATGAAAATTCGGGTCCTTCCTCGGTGGACTATAATGTCTTGGCTCATCTCCGAAAGCTTCCGTCTCTCCTGAGCATCTTCGATGCTTTTTTCTATCTAAGAAGCTTAGAGATGTTCTCATTCACGCTCTACAAAACTCCGAGCGGTACCAGGCTCGCTTTGCTTAAATTGATATGAAAGAAGCCCAGTACACTTTGCATACAGCCGCGGCCACATTTAAAGATGAATACATATTATTAGGAACAACTGAGCATAACCAACTGCTTTACGTGACAGGGTACAGCGACGAAGACCGGATTAATTGCATATTGATTGATCCAGGGTTCTCAGTGAACATCATGAACTTGCGGACTCTGAAGAGTTTGTCAATGGACGTCCGACACCTGTTTTTCACCGCCGAAAGACGCGACCGGGACGCTAGGACGTCTGGCCTAAATTCTGGGGTCGTGTGTGTTTTTGTTTGTTTGGGTTTCCCGTGGATTATATACGGAGACTAATTTATGTTATCGCCCGTAGGGCGTGGATTAGTTCAAATCCATATATCTTAGATTTCGGTTTGTTTTATTTAAGGATCGTTAATTTGGTTTGAGATTAAAATCGACTTAAATGTATGTGAGCGGTTGGGGCTCGATTAGTTTTTTGTTAAGGATACGTTAGTCCAATTTGAGACTAAGATCTACTTAACAAGGTTTTAGGATCATTTTTGTTTCAGATCCAATAAGAGAGTATTTGAGCTCTGTTGTCTTAGTTTAGGGACATTTCGGTCCATTATCGCCATTTTAGAGGCGAAGTTCTAGTTTGAGGACATCTTGGTCCGTTGATCACCATTTTGGAGGTGAGATTTTAGTTTAAGGACGTCTCGGTCCGTTGATCACCATTTTGGAGGTGAGAGTTTAGTTTAAGAACGTCTCGGTCTGTTGATCACCATTTTGGAGGTTAGATTATAGTTTAAGGACGTCTCCGTCCGTTGATCACCATTTTAGAGGTGAGGTTTTAGTTTAAGGAGGTCTCGGTCCGTTGATCACCATTTTGGAGGTTAGATTATAGTTTAAGGATGTCTCAGTCCGTTATCGCCATTTTGGAGGCGAAGTTCTAGTTTGAGGACATCACGGTCTGTTGATCACCATTTTGGAGGTGAGATTTTAGTTTAAAGACGTCTTGGTCCGTTGTCTATCTTGTGCGCACGTGTATTTGTTACGTGACGGGATGAACAGCGATGATTTTGGATGCATCCAGATTTGGGATGTGCAAGTCGGTTTGGGAAGTGGACCAAAAAGCAGTTGGTTATCGGGACCCGCCACCTCTCTGAAGACGTTGAGGAATTACAACGACATATATCAGAGGTGTAGAGAGATGTACCCTTGAATCAATTCCCATAATTGAGGGAAAAGGGATTAATAGTAAACCCGGGAATCATTAGTCGTATTTTGAGACTAAGATTTCCTTAGGGGAATGTGGGACGAATATCGTTTTGGGATATCATCAGTTAGAAGATCAATAGTTGTATTTGAGACTAAGATCAGTTTGGGAAGTAGTGAGCACATGGGCTCGGTTGATCTGAATTAGGGGGTTTCTATTCTCAAGGGACCTAACCAACTTGGGCTTGGTCCACTTAGTTTTCTTTTTATATGAAAAAGAGTGCTAAGCACTTGTTTGGGCTCAGTCCCTTTTTTTGTTCAAAAAGTGCTGAGCACTTATGTAAGTTCTGACGCTTACATATAATCATGGGGGGTTTTCAGTCATGTGAATTTCCCAATAAGTGTTAAACACCTTATCCTCTTTGTCTTTATATGGAGTGCTAATCACTCTTTATGGCGCCCATGTGCGAAGCACGTGAGGAGCTAGGCGCTAGGCGTTGCCTATTGAGTGCCAAGCACTTTTTATTCTTTGGCGTCCAAGTGAGGGTCACGTGAGGCGCTGAGCGCCGCTTACTGAGTGCTAAGCACTCATTTCTTTTATAATGTCCACATGAGAGGCACGTGGGGCGCTGGACGCTGAGCGTCACCCACCGAATGCTAAGCACTCCTGAGTTCTTTTGTAGAGCCCATGTGAGAGGCACGTGGGGCGCTGGGCGCTAAACGCCACTCCCTGAGTTCTTTTTATTCTGTGGCGTCCACGTGAGGGGCACATGGGGAACTAGGTGCCGAGCATCGCTCAATGAGTGCTAGACACTCCTTTTTTCTGTGGCGCTCACGTGAGGGACACATGAGGTACCGGGCGCTGAGCGCCGCTCAATGAGTGCTAGGCACTCTTTTTTTCTGTGGCACCCACGTGAGGCGCTAGGCGCTAGGTTTTTTCTTATATGCTTTGTTTTGAGGAGTTCAATTCCTAGTTCTTTTCTGAATCTTTGATTCTCAAGAACAAGTTCTTCCCGATGAGAATTAAATTCTCAACTTGTGGGAGATTTGTCTTGTGGATCTCAGATTCAGAGAAAAAACTAAGTTATTTTAAAAGGGTTAAACGCTTCAATAGGTAAATGAGATACTTTAATCTCTCTTCTTTTTATTTACCTAGGGTTTTTTCTAAGAAGGGAGATCTTTTTTCTTCTTTTTTGAAGCTTTCTGCTTTATTTTTAGAAGCTTATGGGGGGTTTCTCTCTTTAGACTTGAAGTCATGGGTTCTTTATATAGTAGAGGCAAGTTTGTTGATTAGTTGAAGAAATCTCTCATTAGGAGATCCTAATTGATTTGGGGATTTTTACACACCATTGGATCTTTGATCCAAGGGCTTCTATTTTACAGAACAAGATTGGGGAAATATTTTCCCTTGCACAGAATTTATTCTGTAAAACGGTGATTTTTTTAATCACCGTTGGATTTTTAATCCAGCGGCTCTCTGTTTTACAGAGGGCAATTCTTCTTGTTTAGAAAGATTGAAGGAATATATCCCGAAAATAGAATTTTATTATATAATTTAATTTGGGGAATGTTTTCTCCTGATAGAATTTAATTCTGTATTTCTGATGATTTATCATCTCCATTGGATTCTTTATCCAACGGCTCTATTTAACAGATAGTAGAATTTAATTCTACATGGGCACCGGCGCTCACGTGTTGTGCACGTGGGCGCTAATTAAAGTTTTAATTCCTTTATGTGCTTTGCACATCGGCGCCCACGTGAGGAGCACGTGCGGCGCCAATATAAGAGTTTTTAATTTTGGCGCTGGCGCCCTCGTGGAAGGCACATGAGGCGCTGCGTATTAAATTTTGAACAGAGATTTGCTCTTTTATTGGGGGGAAACAAATGCCCCACCGTTGTGCTCACGTGACTCGCACGTGAGTGCAGCGGTGGCATCTTTACCACCGTTCGTGAAGTGCTGGAATCGGTTCACCTTCTTGCTGTGATTCCTGTAGGTCAACTATTTTCTTTTCCCATGCCCTTTTTCCCGGCCTTGAAAATAGTTCCACCATGCACGTAATTTTCTACACTTCGGCTTGAATGCTTCTCTTTATAACCTGAGGCCATGGCTTCCTCCTCTTCTCACAGAAAGAACCATTTCTCTTAACAGATCTTAAGATGACCATTTTAATAGTTATGGCTTGCAATCGTCCTCACGCTCGTCGGCAACCATGGGAGGTACCTATCGAGGAGATTATTCCTCATTTTGCTGCGCGGCTAGCGAATCCCCTTCTCACCGATGATCAATGTGATATGGTAATGCATGAGCTCCTGACTCGTAGGGGATCTCCTCTTCCTATGGGCTCCGTTTGGCTCCGGATGATTTTCCTATCCATGCTTGCCGACATCCCCCTTCATCCGGCAGAGATGACTCCGGCGATTCTTGATGCGGCGGAAGACAAGATCGAGTGCTTCTATGAGGCACGTTTGATTACTCGGCCTATGAGGGATCATTTAGTTCAGTTTCTAAGACAGATACGGGCTCAGCGATCTATCATGTCTGCCTTCGCTGATGAGCACGGCGCTGACTGATGGGGAGCGACTCCTCGCGAAGATCGTCGTTTCGACATGGTGGAGAATGCAGAGAGGGAGTTGGAGAATTTTGTTTATTGTTTTGTTAACCCCTGTATCTCTGATCCCATTTTTAGTGATCTCTTTCCTGTAGAGTAAGATGCTTATTTAAATGTATCTCTTTATCGTTGACCGTTGCATGTTTCATCTTCATCACATATTTGTATGTGCATCTTGCATCTGCGCATGTGCTTTATACTTTACCCTCAGGAATTTTTGCTAAGTGTAACACACCACTGTTGTGCCCGTATCATGCACCGATCCTTCTCATGAATGTATAAATCGGGACGCTTTGAACGTTATTTCCATTCAAGTACGCATGTGATTGTAAACAAGCGCTTAAATGGGTGTGAATCAAATGCACTAATCAGATGTAGTTCTGAGCCCTGAGGTCTATGGGTTGCATCTTTCTGTTTTGACTTGACGTGAAGTAGTTTATGTACTCATTTTAGAGTTTGTAGTTTAGTCACTCATTTCGGAGCTTGTAGTTTATTCACTCGTTTCGGAGTTTCTAGTTTACGTACTCATTTCGGAGTTTGTAGTTTATTCACTCAATCCGGAGTCTCTACTTTACGTACTCATTTCGGAGTTTGTAGTTTATTCACTCATTCCGGAGTCTCTAGTTTATGGACTCATTTCGGAGTTTGTTTAGTTTACCTCTGTTGGGATTATAGACAAACTCGTCCAAACGTTATAGATAACCCCTGCTCTTTGCGACAGAGGCCCGTTAGGTTTTGTAGTACTAGGGTTTTAGTCCGTGGTACCGTCGCGTTGGCTGATGCATTCGCCGATATGCAGTCTTTATGCTGCTGTTCGAGTAGCCCCACGACCGTCGTGTTGTTCAGACCATAATATTGCATTTATCATTCCCCTATTCTTATCCTTTTTATAAATAAACAGGTACTCTTGACGCACGTTTGTTGCATATTACAGGATACAGGTTTCTGGAGCAAATACAGTGAAAAAGACACAAAACAACAGAAAAAGGGACTTTTGACCAACAAGTAGACGGATCCTAGTCAAACCCAGTTCACATAGGTGCAAGGCAACGAATGTCAAGGTGAAACGGTTAAAAGACCAATACAAGTCTTCAATGAAGATCTGGAGAAGAACCAGAAGCCCAACAGAGAAAATACACATAGAAACAGAAATCCAAGAAGTCCAGAAGAAAGCCCACAAAAGCTCATAGCCCAATTCCCTAGTTTGGCCGCGGATCCGCGGCCAAACCCAGCCTGGAGCCGCGGATCCGCGGCCATACAAGGCCCGTGTCGGTGCATATTTTCTGAGGCGGCGCGTCGGTGCAGATGTTAGGATTTTACGTGGGCAAATCTGTAATTTTGCATGTGCGAGAGTCTGTAGCCCTAGGTTTCCTATTTTCCTATAAATTGTAATTTTAGATCTGTAAAACCCTATGCCTCTTTTCAATAAATAAAATTCAGAAATTCTGGAAGTGACATTCAGATCTGTTCTTTATCGCTTAGAGGGAGCCATCACCATTAGTAAGTGTTTTTTCTTTTATTCTTTTAATGTTATTTCATCCCCTAATGAGCGAGTAGTCTTCTCGCTTGTTAGGGTTAGCCTTAGGGAAAGGGTTGAGAGATGAGATCTCTCACCCCTTTCAATGCCATATTAAACTAACCCATTAAGAACTCCATGCATGCGCGCACAACCGCTCCCTGCGGCACCCTACCCCTCGAGGTAATGGTGAACCGCAGTATAAAGGGCCGGTTGCGCGCGTTTTCCATGGGGGTTAGGGTAATTAACGATAAAGGAAGGATACGAATCTAGAGGAAGAAAACATCTTCCCAAAAGAGTTGTATCCACTTTATCGATAATTTCTATAACACTTAATGGATCTAAAATACGGCATTGAAAGCGGTGAGGAAACATCAATCTCCAAAACTTCCTCTAAGCCTAACCCTAGCAAGAATTTAAATTAGATTAATTAAGTTTTAGATCTAGATTTTTATAAAACCAAAACGACAAATAGAATCAACTCGTTAAGACACACTAAAGGAATTTACCCGTCTCTGTGGATCGACCCGCACTCACCGGCTAGCTGCGAAGCGACGCCGTTTCTTGATTGCGGTAATTACATTTTTGATCGTAAAATCTATACCAATCAAATGGCGCCGTTGCCGGGGACGGCGTAATATTTCTTTTTGTGAATTTTCGGGTTGATATAAATTTTAAAAAATTATAAAAATCTGAAAATATAAAAAATAAAAAAAAAATTATCAAATTTGATCTGTTTGAAGGGTGTATCTTTTGAATCTTGCAGGAACAGCAAAGGATTGTGGATCTGGAATTTTACAGAGGGTAAATTATAAAAGTACATATCAGAACAGAAGGGAAAATCCATAACAGAGACACTCAAATTTTTTGAAACACTGTTCTCCTCGTACAGCCGCCCTTCCGCGGCCTGAACCCTATAACTGCCGCGGTTCCGCGCTCTGAAGGACACGTCAGCAATTGAAATTTTGTGGGTTTGTTCTCTTTTCTTCCCCTCTGCAACCTACAATATATCTCTCTGTAAAAAAGTTTTCTGCAGGAATTCTTTGCGTAAAGAGTCTTTCTCCCCCTTCTAAATAACAGATTTCTGCAGGTTTCTTTGCGCCGCGCTAAAATTGAATGCAAGTGAAATTTTATTTGTTTTGCATAATTTAACCGGACTCTAAGGGGCTATTTGACCAAACTCAGATTGGATGGGGATTTCATCACCCTTCCCAGGACCCCAGAAAACACCTAAAGCATTTTGCATTGACCACTATTAATTAAAAAAGATTAGACTCAGACCTAAGGACATCGAGCTCAATAGGAAAAGGACTAGTATAGGCATCGGCCGTTTATCCTAACCGACTTTGCAGTGTCTAGGCTAGTGGTTATTAATTAGGCCCACTGTAGTGGTGGTTCCTTCCCACTTACCTGGCCGTATTTGTCCGTGAAGAGGCGGTTTGAGGTCTATTTCTAGCCCTAGTTAGGAGCTGTCTAGTAGACCTAGGCAACCCTAGATTTTGGTCTGATTGTGCATGCGTGGTTGATACATTTGTGTCACGAGTCCCGTTTCTAAAACATCTTTGCAAAACCTTCACATAAATAAAAGAAAAAGAAAAAGAAAAATCTTTTAAAAACTTGCAACTTGCCGCTAAAGAAAACTTGCAAACTCACTTCCACCACTTCTTCTCACTGACGTTATCTTACCCCCACATTCTGTTTTTTCTTTTTTTTTTCTGACTGCACTACCCTTTAGTGTATGTCATTTTGGACTAGGGATACTAACGCCCGATTAGTCCGTGTTTCGTTGGTACCGACCAACGAACCCTTCGACGAACCCTTCGTCGACGTTCCGTCCATTTCCTTACCTCCACCTTCAAATTCTTCTTTCGAAGGTATGTCGGGATTTAACCCCAACGATACCTTACCGACGGGAATGATTCCACCTCCGCCAGATACGAATAACCCGAATCTACCGCCTGTTGTACCGCCCGCACGAGTTGCGCTCCAGGATCTCTTCTATCCCGTCCGCACTTCTTTACCTACATGTCTTTCACCCCCACCGGCAAATGGGGACAACTTTGAAATAAAACCACACTTCATCAATATGCTGCCTAAGTTTCATGGTTTGGAATCCGAAGATGCATATATTTTCATTAATAAATTCCAAAACGTTTGCGCCATGATGAAGACAACCCAATTAAGTGATGACGCAATAAGGCTAAGGGTCATTCCTTTTACCTTATGTGACCTAGCCGAGAAGTGGCTATACAGCACCGCATCACATTCCATTAGAAATTGGGACGAGTTTGTGAGAGCTTTTCTGAAAAAGTTCTATCCTCATCATAAAACTGCTAGAATCCGAAACGAGATTATACAATTTTCACAGCTTCCGTCCGAACCATTCTAGAAATGCTTCGAGAGATTTAAAGACCTACTTGTTCAATGCCCTCATCATGGGATAGAAAATTGGCAACTTTGCCAAACATTATACGAGGGATTGAACGCAGCAACGAAGCAGTTGCTAGAAACAATATGTCAAGGTCATTTTCTCTCCAAGTCTAGCGACGAAGCTTGGCAGTTTCTTGAGGACCTAAGTGAGCAAACAATTCAGTGGGAGAGTACCAAGACCACATCATCTTCTTCAGTTGGTCAATCTAGGGCAGGCATACATCAAATAGATATGTCGATAGCTATGAAGGCCGAGATGGCCTCACTTATGAAAAAGCTAGAAGCCATTGAGACAAAAATCTCATCGTCTTCTCCTGCCCCTACTCTACCCACAAGAACTGTTTGTGCTTGTTGTTCGAACCCGTCGCACCTAACCGAAGAGTGTCCTTATAATGCACCCATTCAAGGACAGGATCAAGTCAATGCTGCATTTCAGCAACGACAAAGAAATGATCCTTACTCTTCGACATACAATCAGGGGTGGAGGAGTCACCCGAATTTCGCTTGGAACCAAAATCAACAAGTCCAAGGAAATAACAATTTTCAAAGACCTCCTCCACCACAACAACAAGCACCTTCACAAACTCAAAACCAGCAACCTTTCCAACAACAACCTTATACAAATCAAACGAACAACTTAGTTCAACCAAATGATGATAAGGTTAGCTCGCTCGAGAAGAGTCTAGAAGCATTTCTCAAGCAAACTACAGAATCCGCAGCAAGATTTGAAAGTTATGTGCAATCTTTAATGAATAACAATGCCTCACACGATCAAAGTATCAAATCTATTGAGGCACAAATTGCACAATTAACTGCTGCGTTGAGCGAGAGAGAAAAGGGAAAGCTTCCATCTCAACCATTGCCCAATCCCGGTCACGCACAAAATGCATATCACAATCACAATGTAAATGCGGTGACCACGTTGAGATTCGGAAGAGAGTTGCAAAATAATGTGGAAACTAGTGATGACATCCCCGCCGGTGGTTCTTCTTCTTCTTCCCCTTCTTCATTTTCTTCACTTCCTTCTTCACCTTTTTCTTTTGAGCCTATTCTCCACCTTTCATATGGCTCTACTTCTTCTAGCTCTAACGGACCCATTTCTCACAACACGAACACATCTACACCGGGATCCGTTCCTAATCCACAGTCTGCTCCACAAACATTTGACTCAACTAATTTTCAAAATGCACCATTTCCAAACAGGTTGAGTCCTAATAAACCAAATACACAAGTGGAGAAGATTGTGGAGATATTTAAGCAGGTTAACATAAATATACCTCTCTTGGATGCTATCCAACAAGTCCCTTCATACGCGAAAATCTTAAAGGGATTATGCACTTCAAAGAGAAAAGCATCTCAAGTACCCAAGAAAGTGCTAGTGGCTAGTGCAGTGAGCAATGCTATTAACCACCATCAAACCTTACCCCAAAAACGAAAGGACCCCGGCTGTCCTACGATTTCCATTACAATTGGGGATAAGAAAATTAATCGAGCACTTTTAGATCTTGGGTCTAGTGTTAACCTGATTCCTTACTCCATGTACGAACAATTAGGGGTTGGAGAGTTGAAACCCACTCGTTGCACTCTCCAAATGGCTGATCGATCAATCACCTATCCAAGGGGTCAACTAGAGGATGTGTTGATCAAAGTCGGGGAATTCATATTCCCCGTTGATTTTATCGTTATGGATACACAACCTGTTGCTAACCCAAGAAACCAAATTCCGGTGATTCTCGGTCGACCATTTTTGGCCACTTCCAATGCCGTAATAAACTGTCGCAATGGGTCCATGACTCTATCCTTCGGGAAGAGGTCTAGTGAGTTCAATATTTATAAGATGGGAAGTCTGCCCCCCGTGCCAAAAACTAGTACACGAGAAGTTTGCTCTGTTCACGAAATCACGCAGGAGGACTGCGAGCTTGAAAGATTTCTATTTGATGAAAACAGTTTTGACGCCACTAGTGCGTCCCTCCTTGAGCCTGCCACCGTTGACACAACCAATGTTGATTATGAATGTTTCACTTTTTTGGATGATGACGACTCACAGTCCGATTATGAGTCGTTTGAATTTTTGGATGAGTCAGTCGAACCATCCGAATCGGTTGTTTGCAGTGATTTCGAACCTGTGTTGGAGTCCTTTAAGTTCGAGGTAGATTCCGCAATGATTCTTTCGCCTCCGAAACTCGAACTAATGTCCTTACCGCCTCATCTTAAATATGCTTACATAGGTAAGAATGAGACTTTTCCCATTATCATATCAGCCTCTCTAGCCCTCGAGCAAGAGAACGCTATTTTAAAAGTCTTACAAGATAGGCGGCAAGTTTTCAGTTGGACTATGGCGGACATCGAGGAGATCAGTTCCCTCATAAGTGAATATCATACACAATTGATGGATGATGCCATGTCAATAGAGGACCCACAAGAACATCTTGGGGGTATTGTGGTGAGCCAACTTCCTCCCTTAGAAGTTGAAATACCCCCATTTCTTTTAATAAGGCACGAGAATGCCAACACTCCACTGATTGCTGATCATTTACATTCTCGTGTCGATGCATCACCATCACCTGTATATTTACCTCCACACCTCCCATACCACTACTTCTATCTTCCCCAAGTCTTTGCGGACCACCACAACTTATTTTTCCACCAACCAATATTCTTTACTGATAAATTTTTCAAATGGTTGGTGTTGACTTTTGGCCGATGCAAAGTTTGGCAGTAATGTCTAACATAGTTTAAATGAAGTTTGGGGGAGGGCCTTTTTGTATATATTTTTGTTTTTTCTTAATAAAAAAAAAAAAAACTATAAATAAATAAACAGGGAAGTGCCGGTGTTTTGACCCTCTTGGTTTAGCATGACAGTGAGGACACTGTCAAGTTCAAGTTTGGGGGTATGCTCGGTACGTCTTCTTCCTTCGCATTCATTTGTATATATTTTTGCATTTGCATATTTATTTGAAAACCCATAAAAATTTGAAAAAATTTTAAATTATAAAAATTAATGTATTCAATTTTGGCTAATTGACTAGAGTTTGACAAATAAGTTAACTGGTTAGGAATAACTAGATCTTAGACTTAGTGAATTAAAAACCCTAAAAATAACATTCCTTAAAGTTTAACGGTAGAAAATATATGCCTTGTAGTTTATTTAGAAATAGGCAAATTTTGGGTTCACTTCTTGGGCTAAGTCGAAATAAGGGAAAAGTATTGATGTTCTTATTAGAGTATAAGTTTGAAAAATAGTTCCTGCCTTAAGTCTAAATTCTGAAAATGTATACCCTACAATTTGCACATTCACGCACCTTGAAACTTGGAATAGTAGAAGAGACCTTGAAATGCTCTTGTCTAAAGTCCTTAGTACAATGAAAATAAAAAGAAAAAAAAGTGAATAAAGAAAAAAAATGGACACTGGTTTTTGTGGTTACTTAAGGCTGTAAAAATAGAAAAATATTTAGCGAGGGTGCTTCATCACCTAGTGCCTTAGACCAACTGGTTTGGGAGTCACTGCTAAAGCCTTGGGTGTTGCAAAGACTAGGAAGTACGCTTTAAAGTGCAAACGCATTTTGTAATCGGTCGTTTGGTACCTCAAGAAGTATTAACGGTCGCATAAAGGATGTGTAAGCAAATTTCATTTAAATTCACCAACTAATTAGTACTTTGGACAACGGACAAAGGGCATGATTGGTTGATTTGAATCTCCAAGTGTAGGGGTGATCTATACACACACGTAGGGGTATGTGATTGGAATTTAGATAAGAGAGAGGAATGAAAGATAAAATTTGTATCTTTAATGGAGTTGATAGAAAATTCCTAAGTAGAGATCAAACCCTAGAAGGAAGACGTAAGAGATGCCGAAAGCTAAGTAGGTCTACATAACATATATAATCTTAAGTTAAATAATGAGGAAGTGTGAAGAATATGGGTGGATAATTTGCGAGTCAAAAGGTAATAGAATTCCTTGTTAGAAAACTTAATTGGAGAACAAAAGTCAAATGGGCCAAGTTGATAGGATTTTGTAGGTGTAATCCGCTGAAAACCCTCAGGAGACAACACTCCTCCTACTAGGGACACCTAGAGATTTAACGGCTTGTTGCACGTGCTCAGTGCAATCGCGTTTCCCTGCGAAAGTGCGGTTAGGATTTTAGTGAATAAAATAATAAGTTTGCTCGAGGACGAGCAAAAGGTAAGTTTGGGGGTATTTGTTCAGACCATAATATTGCATTTATCATTCCCCTATTCTTATCCTTTTTATAAATAAACAGGTACTCTTGACGCACGTTTGTTGCATATTACAGGATACAGGTTTCTGGAGCAAATACAGTGAAAAAGACACAAAACAACAGAAAAAGGGACTTTTGACCAACAAGTAGATGGATCCTAGTCAAACCCAGTTCACATAGGTGCAAGGCAACGAATGTCAAGGTGAAACGGTTAAAAGACCAATACAAGTCTTCACTGAAGATCTGGAGAAGAACCAGAAGCCCAACAGAGAAAATACACATAGAAACAGAAATCCAAGAAGTCCAGAAGAAAGCCCACAAAAGCTCATAGCCCAATTCCCTAGTTTGGCCGCGGATCCGCGGCCAAACCCAGCCTGGAGCCGCGGATCCGCGGCCATACAAGGCCCGTGTCGGTGCATATTTTCTAAGGCGGCGCGTCGGTGCAGATGTTAGGATTTTACGTGGGCAAATCTGTAATTTTGCATGTGCGAGAGTCTGTAGCCCTAGGTTTCCTATTTTCCTATAAATTGTAATTTTAGATCTGTAAAACCCTATGCCTCTTTTCAATAAATAAAATTCAGAAATTCTGGAAGTGACATTCAGATCTGTTCTTTATCGCTTGGAGGGAGCCATCACCATTAGTAAGTGTTTTTTCTTTTATTCTTTTAATGTTATTTCATCCCCTAATGAGCGAGTAGTCTCCTCGCTTGTTAGGGTTAGCCTTAGGGAAAGGGTTGAGAGATGAGATCTCTCACCCCTTTCAATGCCATATTAAACTAACCCATTAAGAACTCCATGCATGCGCGCACAACCGCTCCCTGCGGCACCCTACCCCTCGAGGTAATGGTGAACCGCAGTATAAAGGGCCGGTTGCGCGCGTTTTCCATGGGGGTTAGGGTAATTAACGATAAAGGAAGGATACGAATCTAGAGGAAGAAAACATCTTCCCAAAAGAGTCGTATCCACTTTATCGATAATTACTATAACACCTAATGGATCTAAAATACGGCATTGAAAGCGGTGAGGAAACATCAATCTCCAAAACTTCCTCTAAGCCTAACCCTAGCAAGAATTTAAATTAGATTAATTAAGTTTTAGATCTAGATTTTTATAAAACCAAAACGACAAATAGAATCAACTCGTTAAGACACACTAAAGGAATTTACCCGTCTCTGTGGATCGACCCGCACTCACCGGCTAGCTGCGAAGCGACGCCGTTTCTTGATTGCGGTAATTACATTTTTGATCGTAAAATCTATACCAATCACGTGTCTCTGATCCCTTCGGGGGTTGGAAAAGACGTCTTCAAGTAATCTTCTTAGGCAGTTTGACCGTCGGAAGATCAAGTGTTTAGAATTTTGCTATGTCGCTTTTTTACTTGAGGTTAGGCTCAGTTTGGGGAGCCCTGATGAGTCATAACCATTCCGCACTGGTGTAGGATGATCTCCGATAGTCTTTCAGGTTTTATTTGAGTAGCCGTCAAGACACTGAAGCTAGAAATTTGGCCTTCGCTTCCTTTTGATTTGGCTATTTTGGAGCCTTTGTTGACATTGTATTTGCTGTAACGAGAAGAATGTCGGAGTAGTTTTTAGGTTGTTTTGTGAACCGTCAAGACTTGTAGCTAGGAATTTTGCTATGGCTCCGTTTTGTTTTGATCCCGGAGTCTTTGTTGACGTCACGTCTGCATCCTGCTGGAGTGAGAAGGAACGCCGCTGTTGACATTGTATCTGCTGTGACGAGACGAATGTTGAGATAGTCTTTAGGTTGTTTTGTGAACCATCAAAACTTGGCTCTCTATTTGACGGAGGTTGGTGGGAAAATATGGTTCCGTTTTCGTTTGTGCCCTTGGATTTTATATAGGGGTTGATTTGGACTCACCTATAGGGCCAAAGTTTCATTTCATTTTATTTTATTTCTTTCCGCGATGCTCTATCATTTCAGCTTTTCATATCGCGAAAGTCGCGATTGCCCAATCATTTCGGCTATTCTTTCTTTTTACTCGCTACTTTTTATTGCGAGTTGCCCAAACGTTTCGGCTGTTTTTATATGCATATATTTCGCTCGCTGATTTTTATTGCGAGTTGCCCCATCATTTCGGCTATTTCATATGCATTTCTTGCTCGCTGATTTTTGTTGCGGGTATGGAACTTGAGATCTGATACAAATTTTAGCATCAGCATCGCTGCGACTGGAATATTACCATGAGCGAAACATCATTTGCCTTGAAAGGACTTGGAATTTGATACCTGTTCAGGCATCAGCATCGCTGCGACTGGAATACTTCCAGGTGCGAATCATCATCTGCCTGTGCTGATTTGAACAAAGGTTGCTTAGTACACAGGGTTAGGATCCTATCGACTAAGACTTTTCGACTTTATGAGCCGTAAGGGTCTCATAAAGTTATTTCTCTTTACGGGTCGTGAGGATCTCGTAGGCGTATTTTCTCCTTAGGAATTGCGGGGATTCCTAAGTGTGTGTTCACTTATAAGTCGTAAGGATCTTACAAAAGTGTTTTCTCCTTATAAGTCGAGAGGATTTACAAGTGTCGTTCACCATATGAGGACATTCCTCGTCATTGGTGGAACTTGGTGGGGGAAATCATTTATTTGTGCCCGTGGATTGTATACAAGGGCCGATATTGGACCGCCTGTAGGGCAAAAAGGGGAATACGATGACTTAAGAACTTGTCTAAGTCCCTGTGGCTTAAGACTTTCAAATTCTATGAGCCGTGAGGGACTCATAGGGGAAGTTCTCCTTATGAATCCAGAGGATCTCGTAAGTGAAAATTTTACGAGATTGCGCCATTTCCGGTTTTCACAAGCTCGCCGGTAGCCCTGCTGTTTTTACTCACAGCGCCCTTTCGGGTTTTCATCCATGCCCATCTTGCTTTTGTTTTTTTTTGTTTTTTTAACAATGAGATTGCGTCCTTTCGGGTTTTCACAAGCTCGCCGGTAGCCCTGCTGTTTTTACTCACGGCACCCTTTCGGGTTTTCATCCGTGCCCATCTTGCTTGTGGACATACCGTTTTTCTAACAACGAGATTGCGCCCTTTCGGGTTTTCACAAACTCGCCGGTAGTCCTGCTGTTCTTACTCACGGTGCCCTTTCGGATTTTCATCTGTGCCCATCTTGCTTGTGAACATACCGTTTTTTTTAACAATGGGACTTGAGTTGCAGTCTTCGCCATTGGAGCTTTGATTGCCATATAGATCCCAAGAGAAGACATCGCCGTATTTGGGGAGTACTAAGTTATGGACATTTCGGTCCATTGCCAGTTTAAGGACGTAGTGGTCCATTATCACCGTTTTCGGGGTGAAAGTTTAGTTTAAGGACATTATGGTCCGTTGCCATTTTAAGGACGTAGTGGTCCATTATCACCATTTTTGGGGTGAAGTTTTTTCGAATTCCACTTAGAGTTTTGACTCAGGAAGATAGCGAGCGGACACGAGCATCGTCATCTATCATTGACCTAAGTCGTTACTCGTCAAGCGTGGTATTTCTTGAGGAATCGGCTGTTTATTAGTCGGAAGGGTTTTCGCCATGCATATCCTTGAGCAAATAGGCCCCACCTTGGTAGATCTTGTCTATGATGTACGGGCCTTCATAGTTTGGCTCGAATTTCCCCCATTTTGCACGATTGGGGATCATAGGTCTTTTGACGACTAGCACGAGTTCACCTTGGCTGAATGTTCTTGGCCCAGTCAGTTTTTCGTATGAGCGCGTCATCCTTGCCTTGTAAGCTTCTAGGTTTTGCTGCGCCATGAGGCGGGCTTCATCGAGGGCGTCGAGCTCCTCAGGCCGAAAATGGGCATTTTCTTCATCTGTCATCTTGTATCGGACTGCTACTCGGAGAAAAGAGAGTTCTATTTCCAAAGGAAGGACTGCTTCAGTACCGAATACCAACGCGTATGGTGTTGTATTCGTAGTCGTTTTGAACGTCGTTCGGTACGCCCAGAAAGCTTCGTGCAGTCTCTCGTGCCAGTCCTTTTTGTTTCTGGACACCGTTTTCTTTGTAATCTTGGTCAAGGTCTTGTTAAAACTTTCAGCTAGACCGTTGGCATGAGAATTATAGACTGAAGAGTATTTCCAGTCTATTTTATGTTGTTCTGCGAAGAGGCTGATTTTATGGCTCCTGTAGGCTGGTCCATTATCCGAGATTATCCGTCACGGAGTGCCGAACCGGTAGATGGCATGCGTCTTGAAGAAATGGAGGATGTTCTCCATCTTCACTTCCCTTAGCGGTACTGCTTCTGCCTACTTAGAGAAGTACTCAGTCGTTTCCAATATGAACCGATGTCCTTTGGATGACGTTGTCTCAATGGGGCCGATTATATCGGGTTCCCTATTTCGAACGGCCAGCTAGCTACTGTTGGGTGTAGCAGATTTAGATGCTGATGGATAAAGTCCTCGTGAATTTGGCACGAGTGACACTGCTTCGCATATTCGAGATAGTTCTGAATCATTGTGGGCCAGTAGTAACCCATTCTTTTGATCTTCAGCTTCATCTTTGGCCCGGCTTGATGAGAACCGCAGAGTCCGTCGTGGGTTTCTTGGACAACTCTCTTTGCTTCCTCTGGTCCCAAGCATCTCAGCCACAGACAATCAAATGATCTCCTATATAGAGTATCATTGACAAAAGCGAAAGACAGAGCCTGTTTCATGAGCTGATGTCTTGACGATGCATTTTCGGGCATTCGATGGGATTTGAAGTAGTCTACGAAGACTTCCCTCCAATCCTCGACCTTTTCTTTGTCTTTTATTTGGAGGACCGCTTGTTTAGTCGTTTCTTTTCCTTCAGATGGCTCGATCGAATCATCTGAAGGTATTTCTGCTGGCGCGAGAACCCGGCGGCTTTGTACAACGATCCTTACGTCATCGAGGCTCCTTAGCAAGCTTGGCTAATGCATCTGCCTTGCTATTTTCCGCACACGGTATGCTTTCCAGGATGTAGAAGGAAATTTATGTCAGCAGTTACTGCACTCTCTTGCCATATTTTATCAACTCTGGTTTGCACATTTGATAGTCGCCATTTACTTGGCTAACGACCAACTGGGAGTCTCCATACATGAGGAGGTTTTCGATTCCTATATCGACAGCGATCTCAAGACCCGCTACTAAAGCTTCATATTCAGCCTCGTTGTTTGTCCTTGGCTCTGTTAAGGAAAGGGCAAAACGCATTATTCCTCTTTGCAGAGTCACGAAGATGAGGCCCACCCCGGCTTTGATTATAGGAGCGTTATGCTTCAGCTTCTTCATGGAAGATGCTCCATCGAAGTAGAGTTCCCATCGGACATTATTTTCTTCCTTCTCCTCTTCAATTGTGTCGAATGCATGTTCGTCCAGCAATTCGCAATTTAAGAGAGAATCGGCTGGTATCAGATGCTCAGCGAGAAAGTCGGTGATGGCCTGACCTTTCATTGTTTTGAAGGGTCGATACGTTATCGAGAATTCCATTAAGAGGAGGGCCCATTTAGAAAGCCTTCCTGTTAGTATGGTTCTTAACATCAAATATTTGAGAGGATCCACCTTTGATATGAGATGGACCTCATGTGCCAAGGCGTAGTGTCTGAGCTTCGTTATCGCGAAAATCAGTGCCAAGCAATGCTTTTCGATGGGGGAGTAGTTGTTTTCTGCTCCCAGGAGAACTTGGCTCAAATAGTAGAGAGCTCTCTCCCTTCCCTGGTCGTTCTTCTGTGCCCAAAACGTGCCTAGAGAACCTTCCAGAGCTGTTGTGTACAAGATAAGGGGCTTTCACTTAACCGGAGTGGTCAGTACTGGCGGGTTCTGCAGCTATTGCTTGATTTCATCCAGTGCACTTTGGCATTTACGATCCCAAACGAACGGGGTCCCCTTCTTCATTAGATGGTTGTAGGGGCGACATTTGCCTGAGAGGTTGGCTATGAACCGCTGGATATACGCGAGCTTTCCTTGGAGAGACCGCAGTTGATTGAGAGTTCTTGGCGTGGGCATTTTCATAATAGTCTTGATCTTTGTTGGGTCTATTTCGATGCCTTGGTGTCGTATGATGAATCCTAAGAATTTGTCTAAGGAGACTTCAAACGCGCATTTCAGAGGATTCATCTTTAGATTGTATTTCCGAAGACGCTGGAACACTATGTTCAAATGTTCCCAGTGTTCCTCGTACAATTTGCTTTTCACCACAAGGTCGTCAATATAGTATTCGACAATCTCATGTATGAGGTCATCGAAGATCTTCGTCATGGCCCTCTAGTAGGTAGCACCTGTGTTCTTCAAACCAAAGGGCATCACCTTATAGCAGAATATGCCTAGCGGAGTTCGGAAGGCAGTGTGCTTTTGGTCTTCAGGATGCAATTTTATTTGATTGTAGCCTGAAGATCCATCCATGAAGAAGAAGACCTCATGAGTGGATGTGTTATCGATCATCAGCTCGGTAATAGGTACTGGGAAGTCATCCTTCGGACAAGCTTTGTTGAGGTCCCGAAAGTCCTCGCAAATGCGCACTGTCCCATTTTTGTTCATCACTGGAACAATATTGGCAATCCAATTGGGATACTGAACTTCTTGGATAAAGCCAGAATCAATTAGTTTCTTGACTTCGGCATTGATACTTATCTCGAGTTCGAGCCGCATTCTTCTTGGCGCCTGTTTGACCGGCTTGATGTCCGGCGATATAGCCATTTTATATACTGCTATTCCTGGATCTAGTCCCGGCATCTCAGAATAATTCTATGCGAAGCATTCTTTATATTGCATAAGCACGTCCTTTAGTGTGGCCATCTGTTTTTTAGACAACAGCTCATTGATGAATGTGGGTTTCGGCTCATTTTCCGTCCCTAGGTCAATTTTTCTTAAGTTGTCTGCCGTGGTATGTACCCCATCTTCCAATTCTTTTGGTGCTGGTGAAAACTCTGAGATCACTTCCTCCTCGTCCTTATTTGCGAAGCACTTGAAGCAGTCACCCATATTCTCATGCTCTCCTTCCGTTGAGAGTGTTATCATATGGAAAGTACGAGTCCGCTTCCATTCTTGGTGTTGAGCTGGTCCCCCCTTCGCGACATAGGTTCTCTTTGGCTCATGCTTTTGCGGTGGAGTCACCCTCCAGCTGTCGGATAAAGCGAACTTGCCCTGTTGATATTGGTCTTCGACCCTGTCTCTAAAGGTGAAGCAGTCTTTAAAGGTATGACTTATTGCTCGGTGATAGGAGCAATAATCCGGATGATGGAGCTCGTTTATTTGTTCGGGATGCCGAGACTCCGGAAGCGTCATCGTTTGATACTTCATGACAAGGTTGAATATTTTCCTTGTCTTGTCTTGAGAGAAAAAGTATTCCCGACCCATCTTCTTGATAAAGGATGGGTTCCAACCATGTTTTTCTTGATAGCGCGGCTTCTTAGATATACCCTATTATTTGCGAATGTTGTTTGCACTCTTTGTCCTGTTTTTGCCTCTATTTCGGGATTTTTCCTTCTTGCGAGGACATACAGCGAGCTGGGGATGGAAGGCATTGTAGTCTTTTTTCTCTGCGGACTGCTGGTTGAGGCGTTGCGTCCTGGCCTTTTCCTAAATAGCTATTTCGCGACTGTGGTTATCCCGGATCTTTTGACAGGCTTCTTTTATTAGCTTGTCAACTTGTTCTTCGAATGATGGACTTAATGTTCTCAGAGCGGGATCTCGTTCTGTTTCAACGTCACGGTTATTTGGAAGAGCGTTCACTTCTTCTCCATAGCTGTTTATGACGCGGCAGCCATGAAATCGCTCCCGTTTCTTGGACTGAACGTATCTGAGCCCCTTTGTCTCCATCTTCCCGTTGGGCATCTTTCGCTGAGTCCCGGGAATGTCCTAAATCTTGTTGTAGAACTGGACTTGTCGAGCGGTTTGTTTGAAGGGTATGCTTTGGTATTTTAATAGCCTTTTCAATCCCTCTTCGTAATATCTGGGCAAACGGATTAATTGAAACTTGTCAAGCGCAAGATCGGCACCATGCCGGACTTCTTTCTCTAGTTTAGTCTCCGTAGATTTATAGAAGAGGATCGCCTTTTCACCTCTTTACCTGGGAGGGATGTAGAAAGTACATAACTCTTGTATGCTATATGTATTGAGCGCATCAAGTTCCCTGTGATGTCGCTGCGGAACTATGGTGATTTGTAAACTTTGATCAACTCCAGTAACGGTTTGCGCTGATAGGCGAATGGAGAACATGGAGTTGGCCTCATTCTCAGAGTCACTGCCAAAGACCAAGATAGGAGTAGATGGTCCAGGCCTGTTGCATTAGGGTTGTCCCGAGTAGACTATTTCCTCGTCTTCCTCAGTGTCACTCCCAAAGATCGGAATAGTGGCAACGACTTTTTGTTGGTTCTCCAGCTTATGACACATTTCCGTGTCTTTGAAGTCTGGTAGGAAGTACCTGGCGTCTTCATATTTTCGGACTTCATTTATGGAGAATGAATTTAGCTCCCCCGTAATGGTGTACTCGAGGCCATCTTTTAAATACTTCATCCACTAATGTTGTGTAGAAGGGACGACGTTGTACTCGTGTAACCAAGGCCGGCCGAGCAGAGCGTTATAGCAAGTCTTGCCGTCGATGACATGAAATTTGATGTTAGTGATGAGAAGCCCAAAGCGTAATGTCAATATTACGGACCCAAGCGTCCCCGACGACCGAGAGTCAAATCCGGAGATGGTAATTTTATCCCGAGCCAGGTGCTGAACGTTCATCCAAATCTCCTTCAGCACCTTCACGTTGAGAAAGTTGACGGAGGACCCGTTGTCGACCACGATCTTTCCTATCTTGATGTCATGGCAGTGCCTGGTGACATATAGAGGATGGTTGTGTTCGTATATTCCGAGGAGGAGATCTTCATCACCGAATGTAATGTCAGCTGTATGAACCTCTACCAGCTCGTCCGTCATCTTTTCTTCTGCAAGGAAACCTTGGAACTAATCGGGCTCTTGTAATGGCCTGATCAGAGAATCTCTTTCTTCTTTAGACAGGAGGAGAGCATCCAGTATCCTCAGTTGTGAGGGTATCTTCCTCAGATATTCCAGGACATTGTAATCTACATTGTTTTTCTTAGGCGGGTCCTTGGCTGCAATCTCTTTGACGGCTCTATCATCTAGGGAAATTTCCCCAGGGACTCTTTCTTTCCCCTTGTCTCTTTTGGTCGAACCTTTGTTTGTAGGTCCGAGGTTCTTTTCAGGCAGCGTGCGGTTACGCAGCTGAATTTTCTCGCATTTCTTCTCCTCTTCTTCTTTTCCGGAGGTGGATTCTTTGAAGAGGGGGCCAAGGATTATTTCTTCCTCAGAATCGCTCCCGAATGTAAGAACTTGGGATTTTCTTTCTGTCGAATGGTATCAACCATATGACAGTTTACAACCATTCCTTCACGCTCATCTGTCGAACTTCTTTGCTGTCGACGAGCTTCACGTTTCATTTTCTTGAAGTGTTGTTGATGGGCAACGTATCCTTACCACCACTTCTTGAAGGCGCTACATTCTTTGGTGGGGTGAGTGACCCTCCGATGGTATAAGCAGTAGTTTGGATGTGAATCCTCTCCGTTGAGGCTTATGACCCCGGGTGTGTTTCTTTTGAGAGGCGGCAGCTTCATTCCCACTGACAGGGCTTTGGAGAACTGTTTCTCTGTCTTGATCCTGCTCTTGTTCGCCGCAGGTGTGCTTGGGTTTGGTCGGAGTACTTTACGACTCCTCCTTACCGCAGCTTTTTCATCCTGTCGCTGACGCTTAGCCCTTTCATATATGGTTGTTTTGCGTTCTCGGTCAGCTTTGCTTTTTCGAAAGGCTTCGTTTAGCAGCTTGTCAATTGGGTCTTCTGGCAGCTCTGGGGATTTTGGCACCGATCCTTCCCCCAGTTCCTCCACGTTGCTTTCCGACGCCGATGGAGTTTTTTCGTTATTTAACAACGAATGAGAAACTATGTGGCAACTTGCTACATAATCTTTGGTTTCTTCCGACGAGCCATTTCCCTCATCATCGTCACTATCTCCTTTCTCAAGTATATGGTTGAGAAACTCTTCATGGGTGATTGGGGTCCGCGCCTTCTGGTTGTACTCCTCCAGCGCGTCGATGTACTTTTGCAGGTCTGTGCACTTGTCATCAGGCTGTACGGGTTTCTTGGTCTTCTTCTTTCCCTTCGAAGATTTTGAAGGCTTGACCTGCGTGTTTTGCCCATCGTTAGCAGTTTTCGATGTAGGACACGGTTTCAGCATCCCTTCAATGATTTCGGGCTCCAGTGGGCTTTTTCACCTGATTTCCGGACATGCTTGAAGATCCTTCAGCATTCTTTCAGTTTTAGCTGAAAGGACTACTTCCAACGGGGCTTCTTCCACAAATAAGCATGATGCCCCCAGCGTATCTACCTTTTTAGGAGCATGCCTCTGTGAAATGTTCACCCTCCAGTTCTCGGAAAGCGCAAATTTCCCCCGTTGATACTGATCTTCGATCCAATTTTTGAAGACGTGGCAATCTTCGATTGGGTGGCTCACCATTTTATGATAGGAGCAGTAGTTGGGGTTGTTGACGTCACCGAGCTGCGGTGAATGTTTTGGGTCCGGCAGAGTGATGAGTTTGTTGCGCATTACTAATTCGAACAATCTCCTCATTTTATCACGGGGGAAAGAGTAAGCATGTCCTAACTTCTCTTCAAGGGATTAACGCGGGCGCGCGTTGTTTTGGCGACCAACCGGTTTCGGGTCACTCGGTTGCTGTTGAGTGTTGGCAACGAAGGCCGCTTTCCCTTTACCCTTTGCATTCCGAGGGTCCATTTTTGAAGAGGAAGGCCCGTGGCCCATCTGGTCCATTTGGGCTAATTTGTCGATCAAAGCCTAGAAAGTAGTCGGCTTAAAAAACGTCATAAACTGGGACACTTTCGCCTGAGGATCCAGAGTCCCTATGAACATGCCCATGGAAGGAGCTTCTTCTATGCGTTGTTTGCATTTTGACCATAGGTTCCGCCACCGGATTGCGTATTGAACCCAGGTCTCTCCTGGCTTCACCCTGGCATTGATTAATGTCGTGATCGGGATGCGCTTGCTTGCACTGGCAAACCGCTGCGTGAACAGCAATTCCATTTCCGTGAATGTTTTGACGGATTCATTTGGGAGCTCCGAGTATCAGTCAAACGTCGTTTCTGATAGGCTGCCAACGCACTGGAAAAGCAGCAATTTGTCGTCACCTCCAGTATTTCTGCATAGAGCTCTAAACTGAGCGATGTGCTGATGAGAATCGCCTGTCCCCTTATACATGTGGAACTTGGGGATCGTATATCCTGGCCGGTATTTGATTTGGTCATACTAGTCCGGATACGGTTGCCCAATTCCGACGACTTGGCCAGCCGCTTCATTAGCTTGATGAGCTCGTATTTGTTGACTATATAGTCATCTAGAGCGGCCTTGGAGATTGTTTCCTCCTTAGCTGTTGATAGAGCCGGAAGAGGGTTTGATGTTTTCCCTCTGTCATCCTCGATGATTATCGCCGATCTTCAGCTGGAGGTTCTGGCTGGATCATCATTCTAACCATATCTTGGAACAAAAGCGCCATCTGCTTTATATTAGCAGCTCGTTCCGCGGCTTCCTTGTCTTTTCTTTCTATCACCCTTTGCAGGAACTCTGTATCGGTCTTCTGCTCCTGGCGCTGTTCAGATGCCGATTCCGGGCTTTCTTTTTGCCCGGTGAGTGCTGACATTTTGATCAGCATTTCCTGGAGCTTTTGTTGTTGCTCCTGAGCTTTTGTCAACGACAGAGTTTGCGGTCGATGACCCACGGAAGTACGGCTTTTCTCTTTCCCGAAAGCCATGTAGACCGTATGGATGATCATGCCCCCAGACGTGGGGCGTTTAAGTCTAGCGCCTTTGGAATTTGCCACAGGCAATGGGATTTTCTCCGGCCTCCTCCTTTTATGGGAGGTCGAGGTTGAAGGAGCCGTTGTATCAGGATTCTGTGTTGAAGACGTCCCTCTCTGTATAACAGAGGGATAGTCTTCCTCCTGCCGAACCTTCATTTTCTTCAGTTGGCGAGAGTAATCTTTGCTGATCATAGAGTCCGGGACTTTCCGCCAGACCCTGTAGATTTGGGAGGACAGACGCTGAGGGAGCTGCTCCCGGTTGGAGAGTTCTTTCGCACCCTCCTAAGCAGATCAAAGCTGTTCCGGGTTGGAATAGCAGCATCGACTTCCACCATTAGAGCTGGTGTAGCAAGTCCAGAGGAGGAGTTGTCCCCAGTTCTTCTCACCCGGCACCAGTGGCGACGTCGAGCGTGTCTTGCAGAAACGACCACCTCAGTTATGGAAGCGGCTTCGTCATGCCCCTGGCTTCGATGAGGGACTACTGTTGGTGCCAGCCTGTCGAAGACTGACGTCCGTTAAGAGAGAACGGTCAATCTTTCGAAGGACGATTTTCTGATAGGGGAAGCACTTTTGACGACTTCACCTGCCGGAGGAGTTGGAAAGACTATCCATTTTTGGATAGCCTCCTTAGGTATCGCGAGCCTCTTTGCGGGCCCGCTTAAGCTTCAGCTCAGCCTGTTGAAGACTGAGTTGGCAGACTTGGATGACCCATGAAGAGGGGCCGTGATGGTTGCAAGTCGATCGAAGACCGACTTCTTGGGAGCTTCCTGTGGTGACACTGGGGCGCTGAAGCCTACTAGTGGGAGCATGGTCCCGAACAACAATCCAGTGGTGGCTTGAGTCATCTGTCCCACCGGCATTGAAAAGATGGAGGCCGCATTGGACCCGTATGTCACTCCTCCAAATGGGAGGGAGCGGGAGTTGCTGTTGCAGTTTGTGCAGCTGGAAGCCATTGCCCTTTTTCCTACACAGGAGCAGGACACCAAATCTTAGTACCTCGAATCCAAGGGCAAGCATAGCAAACCGCGATTTGTTTACGAAACACGACACCTGAAGTGTGGAGTGGAAAGTGGAACAGGTCCCACTGGGCGTGCCAGAATCTGTTCACCGTCGGAAATAGAGATGAAGACGGTAGGACGTCTGGCCTGAATTCTGGGGGCAGATGCTATTTGGATTTATCCGTCCACCTCTCCGAAGATGACAAGTTGATTTATGGCACCGTATATCGGAGGTTTGGACGGATGCGGCCGTTGTAGCAGACTTCGTCAGATTACCCCTCGTTTGTGAGGGGTTTTTGATTGTGGGGACGCTCTTCCCAGCAGGCGCAAGCCCCTGCAGTTAATTACGTTACCGCATCGCGATAACCACTTTCTCCTGCTCCGGAAGTTCACTTCGTGTCGTGTTTTTTTTTTGTTTGGGTTGCCTGTGGATTTTATACGGAGACTAATTTATGTTGTCGCCCGTAGGATGTGGATTAGTCCAAATCCGTATATCTTAGATTTGGGTTTGTTTTATTTAAGGATCGTTAATCTGGTTTGAGATTAAGATCGACTTAAATATATTTGAGCGGTTGGGGATCGACTAGTCTTTTGTTAAGGACACGTTAGTCCAATTTGAGATTAAGATCTACTTAACAAGGTTTTAGGATCATTTTTGTTTCAGATCCAACAAGAGAGCATTTGGGCTCTGTTGTCTTATTTTAGGAACATTTCGGTTCATTATCGCCATTTTGGAGGCGAAGTTCTGGTTTGAGCACATCACGGTCTCTTGATCACCATTTTAGAGGTGAGATTTTAGTTTAAGGACGTCTCGATCCGTTGATCACCATTTTGGAGGTGAGATTTTAGTTTGAGGACGTCTCGGTCCGTTGATCACCATTTTGGAGGTGAGAGTTTTAGTTTGAGGACATCTCGGTCTGTTGATCACCATTTTGAGATGAGGTTTTAGTTTAAGGATGTCTCAGTCCGTTGATCACCATTTTGGAGGTGGGGTTTTAGTTTAAGGACGTCTCGGTCCATTGATCACCATTTTGGAGGTGAGATTTTAGTTTAAGGACGTCTCGGTCCGTTGATCACCATTTTGGAGGTGAGATTTTAGTTTAAGGACGTTTCGGTCCGTTATCGCCATTTTGGAGACGAAGTTCTAATTTGAGGACATCTCGGTCTGTTGATCACCATTTTGGAGGTGAGATTTTAGTTTAAGGACGTCTCGGTCCGTTGATCACCATTTTGGAGATGAGATTTTAGTTTAAGCACATCTCGGTCCGTTGTCCATCTTGCGCACACGTGTATTTATTACGTGACGGGATGAGCAACGATGATTTGGGATGCATCCAGATTTAGGATGTGCACGTCAGTTTGGAAAGTGCACCAAAAAGCAGTTGGTTGTGTAGGGTTCTTTAGCACGACTACAAGGTTTCGGATGGTATCAACCATGCCAATTTAAAAAATTTAGCGTGCTTAGTAACCCAAACTAAGGATCTAACTAGAGGAATTAGGGTAAGCATGTATGTAATCAAACATTACACTAAGTGAATGCGGAATACAACCTTTGTAGACCGGTCCTTCACTTCAAAAGCTCCGTGTAGTAGTCCCTTTGCTCGAAGTAGTGGTCTCCCGGACTCTCGCTAGGCTCCACTAGGCGAAAGGAACAAGCTTGCTTGAAGTCTTCGAGGCCGAAAATGATCTACATCGAGGAATCTCCAACTCAAGCTAGCTCTTCACTAATTAGGAATTAGTGAAGCAAACAACCTAAACTAAATGGCTAATCTAGTGTAGGTTGGTGAAGTAGGAATTTTGCTCACTTTAGAATTATTTTTCTCACTAAATTTCTTCACTCCTTGAAAACCTAGAAAGCTCCCATTTGATGAAGAAGAAGATGAAGTGTAGAATCAATTGAGAGAGTCTAGCAACCATGGGTGAGATAATATCTCATATTAACTCATGTAGATACTTAACCATGGCTTAAAATAATGGTTGGGTTAATAAATATCTAAGGTAAGATAAAATTAGTGGATTAAGTCAATGATCACCACAAGCTTCTCAACGCTTCCAACCATGACACATTTCCATCTAATTTTGTATTTACCTTAAATAATTAAAACCCTTAATTATCTTTAGCATGGTGTGAGTCTAATACACCTATGTAGTGTGTATCATGAAGCATGACACAATAACAATAATATATATCACATATTTATATATAAGTGAAAAAAATAAATGCTTAAGTGAGCTAATATTAGTTAATCTAAAATTAATATATCAAATATATAATCATACATTAAATTATTAAATCAACACTTGGTCTAATAATCCGGCTACATCACATATAACCGACTAATATCTTTTGTATCAACTTATCGAATCAACACTTGATTCGATAACCCGGTTATATCATATATAACAGACCGATATCACATATCGCGAGAATAGAATACGGTATCACATACGCGTATTAATCTCGGTCCCACACATATCACATATGTGCTCCTACTTCGTTTCTCCTGAGTCAGGAAACCTCTGTGTAGGACTCTAAAGAATCGTCAATACGCCGGCAATGGGTGATGATTATATCAGTCACCCATAAGCCGTCAGCGGTACTAGCTGCACGTAACAGCTACCCGTGTATTGAGCGATCAGAAGATCAACAAGCAAGCCTGCTCATACTCCTGTGAATCCAATAAGTAACACTACCGTACAGTCTGGTCTCTTCGTCTGATATGTCGCATATCCAGCCTGGGGTTGGTAAACGTCAGACTCCAAGAGCTTGATAAGTCATGCCGATGTGAGGCCCATAACAGTTTGAGAAACTACTGATAACACTTACCAGTAAATCTCAGCAACCCTGGCCAGGGATTTCCTGTTATGGCCAATCGAGCACAGCGCAATATCAACCCCCAATACCGGGAGAGACGAAATCCCCTCCTATCACTCATTGCCTCCATGTGACTAGGGACTGTACCCAAAAACCACCATTTTGTACGTTCTCTTGAACGTGGTATGGTGGAAATCAAAGCACAGTGGGAATCACATACGACTCTATGACGATCTCGGGTCTACAGACTAACTTGTACCAGTATCACCAGAGAACTGCTATCTGACGTAAGGTATAATACCATCTAGGAGTTCTCGGCGAGTCTTGTTAAGTGTACCCAGTCTCCACTGAGCATCCGTATACAATCTTTGATGTCAAACACCAATGGATGTGGGATTATCCATCGCCCATCATATGGGTCAAGAAACGTATACGCTAGTCTACTATGGAATATCGATGCCCCGTCTCGATACTCCCACGACTAGGAACAATTGAAGGATGTACTTATAGACTACCATGGCCCCACTAGTATGATTGCATCATAATCCTGGTAGTCAAGTACACATTCTAAAGGCTTTATCAACATGTAACAGAGAGACAATAAGTGTACATGTTTGGATAAAGAGTAACCAGATATCATACTATCATGTCGAGCAAGAAAATCCTCCCTATATATGTCCAAGCATCCACTATAATATACATCATATGTACAATAATGGCTTATAGGGCATACATACAACTAACAAGTTGTCGGGACCCGCCACCTCTCTGAAGACGTTGAGGAATTACAAAGACATGTATCAGAGGTGTAGAGAGATATACCATTGAACCAATTCCCGTATTTTAGGGAACATGGATTAATGGTAAACCCAGGAATCATTAGTCGTATTTTGAGACTAAGATTTCCTCAGGGGAATGTGGGACGAATATCGTTTTGGGATATCATCAGTTGGAAGATCAATAGTTGTATTTGAGACTAAGATCAGTTTGGGAAGTAGTAAGCACATGGGCTCGATTGATCTGAATTAGGGGGTTTCTACTCTCAAGGGACCTAACCAACTTGGGCTTGGTTCACTCATTTTTCTTTTTATTTGAAAAAGAGTGCTAAGCACTTGTTTGAGCTCAGTCCTTTTTTTTTTGTGCAAAAAGTGTTGAGCACTTATGTAAATTCTGAAGCTCAAATATAATCATGTGGGGGTTTTCAGTCATGGGAATTGCCCAATAAGTGTTAGATACTTTACCCCTTTTGTCTTTATATGAAGTGCTAAGCACTCTTTATGGCGCCCACGTGCGAAGCACGTGAGGAGCCAGACGCTAGGCGCTGCCTAGTGAGTGCCAAACACTTTTTATTCTGTGGCGCCCACATGAGGGTCACGTGAGGCGCTGGGTGCCGCTTACTGAGTGATAAGCACTTCTTTCTTTTGTAGCGCCCACATGAGAGGCACGTAGGGCGCTGAGCGTCACCCACCGAGTGCTAAGAACTCCTGAGTTCTTTTGTAGCGCCCACGTGAGAGGCACGTGGGGCGCTGGGTGCCACTCCTTGAGTTCTTTTTATTCTGTGGCGCTCACGTGAGGGGCACGTGGGGCACTGGGCGCTGAGCGCCGCTCAATGAGTACTAGGCACTCTTTTTATTCTGTGGCGCCCACATGAGGGGCACGTGAGAAACTGGGCGTTGAGCGCCGCTCAATGAGTGCTAGGCACTCCTTTTTTTCTGTGGCGCCCACGTGAGAGGCACGTGAGGCGCTAGGCGCTAAGTTTTTTCCTTATATGCTTTGTTTTGAGGAGTTCGATTCCTGGTTCTTTTCTGAATCTTCGATTCTCAAGAACAAGTTCTTCCCGATGAGAATTAAATTCGCAACTTGTGGGAGGCTTGTCTTGTAGATCTCAGATCCAGAGAAAGAACTAAGTTTTTTTAAAAGGGTTAAACCCTTCAATAGGTAAATGAGATACTTTGATCTCTCATCTTTTTATTTACCTAGGTTTTTTTCTGAGAAGTGAGATCTTCTTCTTTCTTCTTTTTTGAAGCTTTCTGCTTTGTTTTTTTTAGAAGCTTATGGGGGGGTTCCTCTCTTTAGACTTGAAGTCTTGGGTCCTTTATACAGTAGAGGCAAGTTTGTTGATTATTTGAAGAAATCTCTCATTAAGAGATCCTAATTGATTTGGGGATTTTTACCCACCATTGGATTTTTGATCCAAGGACTTTTATTTTACAGAACAAGATTGGGGAAATATTTTCCCTTGCACAGAATTTATTTTGTAAAATGGTGATTTTTGTAATCACTGTTGGATTTTTAATCCAGCGGCTCTCTATTTTACAGAGGGCAATTCTTCTTGTTTAGAAAGATTGAGGGAATATATCCTGAAAATAGAATTTTATTCTATAATTTAATTTGGAGAATGTTTTCTCCTGACAGAATTTAATTCTGTATTTCTGATGATTTATCATCTCCGTTGGATCCTTAATCCAACGGCTCTTTTTAACAGAGAGTAGAATTTAATTCTACCTGGGCGCCGGCGCTCACGTGTTGTGCACGTGGGTGCTAATTAAGGTTTTAATTTCTTTATGTGCTTTGCACATCGGCACCCACGTGAGGAGCACGTGTGGGGCCAATATAAGAGTTTTTAACTCTGGCGTCGGCGCCCTCGTGGAAGACACGTGAGGTGCTGCCTCTTAAATTTTGAACAGAGCTTTGCTCTTTTATTCGGGGAAACACCTATCAAGGGAAATGACTGTCATTCAAGACTTCAATCAAAATTGCCAGCAAGTTTTGGGATCCATAGCTCTGCCGATCAGGTTCGCGGATCTACAAATTGAAGCCAAGATATACGTGATCGACGCCGACACGTCCTATAAGATTCTCCTAGAAAAGCCATGGCTTCACGATTACGGTATCGTTCCGTCAACTCTCCATTAGTGCATGAAGTATACCAAAAATGGAGAAGAAAGACGCATTGATGGAGACATCCTGTCGTTCGGTGTGCATGAAGTCCGATATGAAGATTCTCGGTACTTTGTGAACCTCCAAAATGCTGAGCCACAGCTGACCAAAGACAGAATGACCTCGAAACTCAAAAGCAAATCAAAGCCGGCTGTCACTTTCAAAAGCGAAAAACCCCAAGTGCGTCCGCATTTCCGCAGTGACACTGATGAGTCCGACGTTGAAAGTCCGTCCATCCATAAAAACCGCCCTCATCTTGGTAGCGATACGGACGAGTCTGATATCGAAAGCCCATCCGACAGCAAAATTCGCCCTCATTTAGGCAGCAAAACTGAAGAGTCGGAGGAAGAGAACCTGCCTTGCAACAGCTATATAGATTGGGCCCCCACGCAACAAGCAATGCTACGAGAGACATTCAAAGTTGCAGAAGGGTCCCTAGCCGTCACAAGGGTGCCAGAGCAAATGTGCAAAGAGCTCGATGTATTGTCAGTCTCCACCGTGGATCAGCTAAAAACTTTCTATGTTCCAGGAAGGAAAAGTGGACAGAAGGGCATCCTTTTTTATGGGTCAAATCCTGTCGTGCGCCCGAACGATTTGTCTGTGACATGCCTTCCATTCGAGAGAGGCATAAGGGCCGTCCTCAATCCCAGATATTATGCGCCCCAGATGCGGGAATACTTTAAAAAGTGCGGGTGTCGGCTATATCAAACGGATTCCGAAGCGAAGTTTTATGAAGGGCTGTGGAATCCGCCTCAGGTCCAAGCACTCATCGACAGACGAATCCCAGATAGACGGGGAATAGGTTTCATTCAACCTGAAGCCAAAGCATGCTGCATGATCCGTGTTGGTGAAGCCAACGAGAGGTCAAATGATGATGATAAGCTAGCCGAGCCAGAAGAATCCCCTCGAGAGCTCGAAGATGGCGGACAAGCAACCTTCGACGAGCTAACCGATATTTATTTAGGAACGTCCGATAATCCAAGACCGGCCTACATCAGCTCGCTCTTGTTAGAGGAAATGAAAGAGTAGACAATCACTTTACTGCATGAGTTCGCCGACTGCTTTTCGTGGACGTATAAAGAAACTTTTATTTGAGTAGACCATAGGTCTTAAAGATCTTTAGGGTTTTACCATGTTACTAACTTTGTTTTTTTTTTTGAAAGTTATTTGGAATTTAATTCCATGTTCCAAGTGGATTTCTGGGATTTTATCCCATTGTTCTATAGAGCTTGGCTCTGAGATAGATTTCTTTTAAAGAAATTCTTTTGGGAATTTTATTCCCTTTCTTATTTTCCTTGCAGATTTGAAATCTGTTTGCAGAACACATTTCTCGAGAGAGTTTAACTCCGTAGTTCAATGAGATTTTCTCATTAAATGAGAATCCTTTTGGATTTTTTCAATTGGTGACTGCCTCATCATTGATGGGGTGTTACCTTGATTTTGTGGGGGGCCCTGTCCCTTTCTCTTTGGACTGTGGTGCAGTATAATTTTAGGTGTCAATGTTAAAGTCTTGAACATTGTGTCGATAATTAATCTATTTTTTAAGGTACTATGGCTTCCGATTCCTCCTTCCCCTTCGTTCGCTCAGAGAGTGCTTTCACCGACGCACCCGCAGATCGGAAAGTCTTCGCACTTATTCTGGACTATGACCCAGAGCAAAAGTCTCTTCATCTATGGGGGTCATGGTTCAGTCAAATTATCTGGGGTCGGTGTAGTTTTACTTACGCAGCGCTTTCGGAACCAATCCCGGCGATCCATTATGCTGACCCGCTTAAGGTAACTTACGCAGTAGAAGAGGTCAACTGGACCTCGGAAGGTCGTTTTCAGCCTTCCATGGCATCAATACCAGTGCAGCCGCCAATGGCCTTGGACATTTTAGGGCGACGCATATGCCAAGGAGAGTCGCGTCCTTGGAGGCAAGTTTACATGATAGGAACAACCCCCCGTCATTCAATTGGCTATCTACAGTGGGCCTGATATATCATGTCGACCAAGAAATTGCTGCTATTGAAGACCGGGCTGTATCCCGCAATCTATGTGTCCCTCTTTCACTACCACACTCCTCATGTGTGGTGGGTCAAATCTTTTCTGGAACAATGGAAATTCCCAACCCACACATTTCTCTTATCAGATCGGGAGGTTTCAATCTCATTGGAGGAATTTGCGGAGATATCCGGATTGCCCATCAGAGGGGAACATTATAAGGAGGTATTTCCCCTCGACGGGTATATCTTTGCCACCAAATCAGTGGTAATAGGTCTTACTCCAGAGAATGCCGTTCAACATCATTTCCCGACCTTGATTAAGGTGTTTAACATGTACAATAGCTTATTTCTAGTGTCTGGTGGGTACGGAGTTAGCTTTGCAGATTTTATCGCCCGCTTTTTTCGTCCAGAGGCTCTATCTAAACAAACCGTGAAGTTCGCCAAACTTGACGACCCGTTCGGATTTGGTTCGGACAACTTGCCAACTGTGGAGGCGGATTTAAAGAAATTCTTTATTCCGGATACTCCAGTCATCCCATTCGCAGAGATTGTTGCCCCAGACATTGACGAGGAGATGTTCTTTATAGGGTTTATCGGCTTGTGGCTGAGTTGGTTCGCGCTTCCGACGCAACCCCGCTATATGAGACCATCTGTGTTTTATCCAGCTTATCGCATCGCCGTGGGGACACGCATGGCCATTGGGGTCGTGGGACAGGCTCATTTATATCATGGCCTGAGCTTAGCAGCCGACACTACTCATCCAGGGGTAAATCCCGTAAATCTCCTATTGCACTACTTCACCTCATGGATCGAGATGCACGTGCTGGGTGCTTTTGGTGTTCATAAACGACCCTGATTTTACGAAAGCTACAATTTTCACTGGGTCATGCACCTGGTCGAGGCTTCTGCTCCAGACCCAACACGGCGGGAGGCTCGGCAATTGCTCCTTCGCCCATGCATGGTTGGGGACAATATGACCTTTATCGATAAAGTCCTGACCATCGGTAAAGAATCTTCCAAGGCGATCCACCCGTTGCATGATGTTTTCAAGGACGGGGCTTCTGTGTTGAAGGCTTGAGAGGTTGTGCACCTGTATTCTATCAAGCCAGGTTTTCTAGTATTTAGACAGAACACCTCGGTGCTGTTTATGAGGTATAACCCGCATCGCTTTGCCCAGCAATCGGGTTACAACCAAGTCATTCCTCTTGAGGTGTTCCTGATTGATCCGGTTGCTACGGAAGAGGGCGTTCGCAGCGCGGCGCATCATTTCATGCGATCAAATACGGTATCCCATTTTCTCGTCAGCGAGCCGAGTTATATTCCAAAGACTTCGAATGCTTACATTGCTTAGTAACAGCATGCGACAGGTGCTGTCATCAAGGAGGAGAGGCGGCTGCTTCTTGACCACAAAGATGCTGTCCCGGCCAGTAATCCAGCGGTCCCACTAAAGCGACAGGAAGCTGTGCTCCCTTCTTTGAGAGAGATCGCCACGGTTATAGCCCCGTGCGCTTTTCCTAGTAATCCTCGACCAGATGTTCCTGCGACAGCGGTAACCGTAGTGTCTCCGGAATAGGCATTAGTTTGGAGATCGGGACCCGCCATCCGAAGAAGCCTGTTAAGAGAAATCTTTTATCATCGGCTGTTGGTGTCATTTTGCAGAAGAAAAAGAAATCCTTATTTTCTGCTGACGTCGTATTCTGCCTGGAGCCCCATGCCCCCTATAGCGAGGGCTTGTGCGAGTATGGCACCAATGTCGGTTTGTTCAATGCGCCTGTGACTGATACCGATCTTCAGGCCGCCATTGAAGCTTCCAAACAACTGTCCCGTGAATAGGCGGCGTTAGCCTCTATTGCGGAGTCCGGTATACTTCATTTATACTCTCCTGTATATATCCCCTCCCTTTTGTTGAATTTATTATACTTTACTAACGCTCTCTTCCTTAATAGGTATTTCTGCTGAAGAGGCTCTCTCATCTTTCCTCAAGACGTTTGAGGAGGAGGAGAGGCTCCGTGCCTTCTTGGGCCTTGGTATGATTCGTTTCCCTACACATTTATATTTTTAGTTCCTTTTATTCATGATTTGACCCTTTTCTTTATCTTATTACAGGAACCACCACAACCCAGGTTGTTCTGAATGTAATGCCCACCCTGGGTGGTGATGCGGGAAAGCCTTCAGAGCCACTGACTACGGCTGAGGCCTTCCCAAGTCCACCGCAGAAAGCATTGTAGAAGCAGCCGATGATGGATGCTACAGAGGATCTGGAGGCCGAGCTCGATTTGGACGACGACGTCCCCCAGTTAGAAGTTTTAAGGAGATCAGTTTATACAGCCCAGGCTGAGAGGAAGCGTAGAAAGCATGCTGCGAGGGAATGTCGGCCTATCTTGGACGCGGGCGCAAGTTCGAGCAATGCTCAACCCTCTGGCATCCCTATAGTGGACGTTCTTTCTTCCCTGTCTACTGCCCATAGACAGGTTGCTCGTGCGGCTCGAGAAGTGGTTAAACGGCTACTTCAAGATAGAACTACGCACAGTTCTTAGTAACAGCCTTTTCTTGCAACATAACATATATACTTTTTTTTAACAGGGCCGAATTTAGGTGATGGCGTGGCAGGTGAAGTGCCGACGACTAAAGAGCCTGAAGTGGCCAATCTTTCTCTGGAATCTGGGATCGTTCCGACTGCTGCTTCTTCCCGCTGTGGATCTGATTGTTTGAGTTTTGTGCGTGCGTGTTTAAATTTAAGAATACCGCAATCAAGATGGTGTCGCTTGGTAGCTAGCTGGTTGAGTACGGGTCGGTCCACAGCGAAATGGTGTTCTTTCTTTAATTTCTAACGAGTTAAGTCCTATGTTTGGTAGGGTTTTGTTTTAAAATCTAAGGATGAGATTAATTTGATTTAAAGTCTTGCTAGGGTTAGGATTAGGTTAGTTTGGAAAAGGGATTCTACTCACTGCTTCTTTGCCCTAATTAAGAATATAGGTGTTAGGGTAATAGTCAATAAAGGGGATTAGCACAACTAGGAAGAAACGTAGTTTCTTCCTTTTGGTCTTTGTCCGTCCTTTCTTAACTCTTAGACCTAACCTCTATTTAAATCAACCACAACTGGTCTAATTGTTTGAGTTTTGTGCGTGTGTGTTTAAATTTAAGAATACCGCAATCAAGACGGTGTCGCTCGGTAGCTAGCCGGTTGAGTATGGGTCAGTCCACAGGAAAATTGTGTTCTTTCTTTAAGTTCTAACGAGTTAAGTCCTATGTTTGGTAGGGTTTTGTTTTAAAATCTAAGGATGAGATTAATTTGATTTAAAATCTTGCTAGCGTTAAGATTAGGTTAGTTTGGAAAAGGGATTCTACTCACTGCTTTCTTTGCCCTAATTAAGGATATAGGTGTTAGGGTAATAGTCAACAAAGGGGATTAGCACGACTAGGAAGAAACGTAGTTTCTTCCTTTTGGTCCTTGTCCGTCCTTTTTTAACTCTTAGCCCTAACTCTATTTAAATCAACCACAACTGGTCTAATTAAAGAATCACCGCTATCTTGTAGGATAGGGTGCCGTGGTGAGCGGTGTGTGGTTAACTTAAATAGAGTCCTAATTATAAAAATTATATGGGCAAACAAAAGAGTGAGAGAGATTTCCTTCTCTCAAACCTTCCCAATCCTAACCTTAACAAGTGAGGAATTACTCACTCATTAGGAAAGTTACGATAAAATTCATTTTTATAGTTTTATTTTAATGATCTAATTTGCTGATAATAAAAGACAGATAATAAAATTGCAGAAATTAAATTCGGATAAAAAATGCAAGATAAAAAAAAGAAACTTACTTTATTGATACATCTTCAACGATTACAAGGAAATAAAATTTTAGATCTAGAAAATAAAAAGAGTCATGCCTAATTAGGCTTTCGGCTTTCTTATTTATAGATAGGAGAAACCCTAGGTTTTACATCTGATCCACATTTAAATTTACAGAACTACCCTAAGAAAGCCAGGTCAAAGCACTGACACCCACCAACACGTGCACCAACACGTGCACTACACAGCCGCGGAACCGCTGCAGAAAGCCATGTTTGGCCGCGAATCCGCGGTCATATTGAGGGCTCTTGGGCTCAATTCTTCAGTGATGCTTCATGTTGCTTTTTCCTTCTGTTTTCTTCATTTGGTTCCTCAGAATCTTTTCTACTTTCTTCCAGATTTCCAACAGTGCAGAATTATGTGGAATTTTACCGTGAGCTTCGTTTTGAAGTCTTGAATCTCGTGCTACCATTGTGCCTTATGCATTTGAACTGTCTACTGATTTTCATTTGTTTCTTGAACTGGTAGGCGGCATCATACGGATTCATCTATTGTTGGTCGTAGTCTCACATTTGTAGTGTCTTTTCATGAATTTCACTCTATTGATCTGAGAACCTATAACCTAAAACTATTTAGCAGACATGGATCAAAATCACCTATTTATTTGTAATATGATTAAGAATAGGCGATATAATAATGCAAAATTCTGATATAAAAAAATACCCTCAAACTTATCTTTTGCTTGTCCCGAGCAAAACTAATTTATTCTCGAAAAATCCTAATGTCACTTTCGCATGGAATCGTGATTGCACTGAGCTCGTGCAACAAGCCGTTAAACCTCTAGGTGTCCCTAGTAGGAGGAGTGTTGTCTCCTGAGGCTTTTCAGCGGATACTACCCACAAAATCCAATCAATTTGGCATGCTGAATTTCATTCTTCAATTCGGTATTCTAGTAAGAAATTCTATTATCTTCAACTTAGAAATCATCAACCCGTATTTTTCACACTCACTTATCATTTAACTTAAGAACGTATATGTTCTGCAAATTTATTAAGCTTTCAGCATCTTTTGAATTTTCCTTCTAAGATTCCATCTCAACTTAGGAATTTCTATCATCTCTACTGAAGGTATAAGCCCTATCTGTCATTCTTATCTCTCATCCAAACACCAATCATATACCCTTACGTGTGTGTATGTATTACCCCTACACTTGGAAATTCAATTCAAGCTATCATAACCTTGTACATCATCCAAAGTACTTTTAGTTGGTGAATTTTAAATGAAATTGCTCGCACATCCTTCATGCGACCGTTAATACTTCTTGAGGTACTAACAACCGATTACAAAATGTGTTCGCGCATTCAGGCGTAATTCCTTGTCTTGTAATACCTAAGGGTTTAGCAGTGACTCCCAAACCAGTTGGTCTAAGGCACTAGGTGATAAAGCACCCTCGCTATATTTTTTAAAAAATTTATGCAGCCTTAAGTAATTACAAAACCAGTGTTCATTTTTTTTTATTCACACTTATACTTTTATTTTATTTTCGTTCATACTAAGGATTTTAGACAAAAACATTTCAAGGTATCCTCTACTATCCCATGTTTCAAGGTGCGTGTTTGTGCGAATTGTAGGGTATATATTTTCAGAATTTAGATTTAAGGTTCGGGGTTATTTTTCAGACTTACACTTCACATAAAGATTTCAATACTCTTCTCTTATTTTGACTTAGCCCAAGAACTTAACTCAAAAATTTGCCTATTTCAAAATAAACTATAAGGACATATATTTTCTACAGTTAAACTTTAAGAAAGGTTATTTTTAAGGTTTTTAACTTACTAAATTTAGGATTTAGTTTTTCCTACCTAGTCAACCGTCTTATCGAACTTAAGTCAAATATGGCCAAAATTGAATTTTTAAATTTTTAAAATTTTTCATTTGATTTTATTTTTCCTATTTTTTTTATTTTCATTTGTTTTTAGTTTTTATATTTTTTTATAAAGATGCAATGCGGAATTAAATATGCAAAGAAAGAAAAAAAACAAATATGTACAAAAATAAAAATATGCAATACAATGATAACTATTTACAAACCACCTCCACCCCCAAACTTATCAAAAGCAGTGCCCTCACTGCTTATGGCCTCGCCGTCCCCTTGAACGTGAACGGGAACGTTCCTCTCTCGCTAGCAAGGTCGTCATGCCGTGCTCTATTTCTGTCACACGGTGATCCAGGTTGGTCACTATCCCTATCAATCTGTCTATCCCCCTAGTGGCAATCTTAAGTAAACGTGCATGTGCTGCAGGGGTAAGCTCTTTCTCGCTCGCGGTCGAGCTGGAGCTAGGTGTCTTGGCTGGTACGTCCTCGGCCGGCTCAGTGCGCGACCATACACCATTTAAGCGTGTGTAGGACGTGGATATACCCTCAATAAGAAGTCTACTAAGCATCCTTCCATGCATATAAAACTCAAATTTCTCTACAGGGAGGAAATTGCGACACAGTTGTGTCACAACATAGGGCATGGGTAATTGGCAGCTCTTTTGCCTACACCGATTGAATTAAGTAATACCGAGCACATATCATAGCTGGGGTTCCTAGTCATCAAGGTGTGCACGGTATGAAGGGATGGTGTGAAAAATGTAGTATTGTGCGAACTATCAAAAATGTTATTTTGTGCCCAACGGCACACAGTGAGTACATTCGCAAAGAGGGTTCTAGCCTGGATGGCCTTACGTGGCTCCCTCGAACAGTCATTGCACATCAAGGATGGGTAATCCTCGAATTGGAGGGGTTGGTCATGGGTAGGTAGTCTGGGTATTAAGGTGACTTCACGGATGAAGTCCCAATCGATTATGATTTCCCTATCCCCCTAAATTAGCCTAATGTATCCGTGTTGTGAGAGGCTACCATCCTCCATGCACTCGTAAAATCGGGTGACGAGATTCGGAAGCGCGAAAGCATTCGGATGATTAAACAGTAAAAAATTCCATCCGCGCCTACGGATCTCTTCACCGAAATAACTTCCATAGATCGTGTGTGCAAAGATTTAGGAAAAGTCCCTCTCGAATTGTAAAGTTGGTGCCATTACAGAGAGCTAAATACCAAAATATGAAATTGACAGAGAGGGAAAAAGGAGTGCAAACCTCCTCTGAAAATTTCAGAAGGTGACGACACCAACAGGCGGCGGATGCGTGGCACAGAGCGGGGTTCGGCGGCGGAAACGCGGCTCCCTGGAGAGATCTCCCTGATCTTTCAACTGTGGCGGCTAGAGTTTTAAGAGAATTGAGATTATGGTTCTGTAAAATCAGAAGAGGAGTCGGGTTGTATTTATAGGGGGTGTTTTGGTTATTTGCAAAAAGGTCCTCTTAAAAAGAGGAATTTATTTGTAAATAAAATTTTTATTATTTTTTTTATTATTTATTATTTATTAAAACTGAAAATTTACAAAAATACCCCCAAAAATTTGATATTTTTTTATTTTTTTATTTTTTATTTTTATGTTATAATTACGAGTGGTACATACCCCCAAACTTATTTGAAACAGTGTTTCCACTGTTTATGACTGGATAACCGAAATTTAGGGTGGATGGAGGAAGATCAGTCAATGTATATCGGCTCCTGCAACAGCAAGAGCTCCTCCGAAGGGTCCGCGGTGAGGAATGGTTTAAATCTATATTCGTTCACTTTAAACAGTGAATCGTCCTCCGGATTTTCTAAATCGACCGCACCATGCGAATATATAAATAAAATTATTATTATTATTTTATTTATTATTCATTAAAAGTGAAAATTTACAAAAATACCCCCAAAAATTTGATATTTTTTTATTTTTTTATTTTTTATTTTTATGTTATAATTATGAGTGGTACATACCCCCAAACTTATTTGAAACAGTGTTTCCACTGTTTATGGCTGGATAACCGAAATTTAGGGGTAGATGGAGGAAAATCAGTCAATGTATATCGGCTCCTGCAACAGCAGGAGCTTCTCCGAAGGGTCCACGGTGAGGAACGATTTAAGTCTATGTCCGTTCACTTTAAACAGTGAACCGTCCTCCGTATTTTCTAAATCGACCGCACCGTGCGGATATACAGTGCGTACCAAAAATAGCCCTTTCCATCGAGATCTGAGCTTACCCGGATAGAAATGTAGCCGGGTGTGGTAAAGTAAAATCTGTTGACCAGGTTTGAAAGTTTTGCGCATAAGGTGTTTATCGTGAAACACCTTCGTTCTGTTTTTGACTACAACCGCGTTTTCGTAAGCTTCATCCCGAAGCTCGTTCAATTCATTCAATTGCAGCTTTCTATGGCTACTCGCATCTCCTAGAGATAGATTCAACTCTTTTATTGCCCAAAATGCTCGATGCTCAATTTCAACTGGAAGGTGGCAAGCCTTTCCATAAATAAGTTTATAAGGAGACATGCCAAGATCGGTTTTATAGGTAGTTCGAAATGCCCAAAGGGCATCAGTAAGTTTTGACGACCAATCTTTACGGTTTTTGGAAACCATTTTCTCCAATATTTTTTTAATTTGCCGATTTAAAATCTCGGGTTGCCCACAAATTTGGGGATGATAGGGCGTTGATAGCTTGTGATTAATGGAATATTTTCGCATTAAGGACTCGAAAGTCCTGTTACAGAAATGAGTTCCATTATCGCTGATGATTGCGCGAGGGAGCCCAAACCGAGAAAAAATATTTTCTTTTAGGAATCTAACGACAACCTTATTATCATTAGTTCGGTTGGGCATAGTCTCGACCTATTTTGAAACATAATCAACAGGGAGGAGAATATACATGTTCCCAAAAGAATTGGGAAACGGTCCCATAAAATCTATCCTCCAAACATCAAAAATTTCAACAACCAATATTGGTTGGAGAGGCATTTCGTCTCTCCTATATATCCGGCCCAAGTGTTGGCACCAGGAGCATGTCTTGCAGTAATCGTGTGCGTCTTTAAAAAGTTGTGGCCAGTAGAAACCACACTGCAAGATCTTTTCGGCCGTCTTTTTAGGGCCAAAATGCCCGCCACACGCTTGATTGTGGAAAAATGACAGCACGCCCTTAAACTCATTGTCGGGGACACACCGACGAATGATTTAGTTGGGACAGTATTTGAATAGATATAATTCATCCCAGTAAAAATGTTTTACTTGGGATAGAAATCGGAGTCTGTCCTGATTCGACCATTCATTTGGTATTAGTCCGGTGGCCAAATAATTCACAATATCTGCGAACCAAGGTTTGCATGACACAGTCAAGAGCTGCTCATCTGGAAAAACGTCTTTTATAGGAATTTGCTGCGTCGGCGAAGAAGGAAGGCGTGAGGGACGGTCGGCGACTACGTTTTCGCATCCTCTTGTGTCTCTGATGACAAGGTCAAACTCTTGCAGTAAGAGGATCCAACGTATCAGCCGAGATTTAGCGTCCTTCTTCACAAAAAGATGGCGAAGAGCTGAATGGTCAGTGTAAACGATGACTGGAGAGCCGATTAAATAGGGCCTGAACTTTTCTAATGCAAACACAACATCTAAGAATTCTTTCTCGGTTGTTGTGTAATTTAATTGGGCCTCGTTCAAGGTTCGGCTAGCGTAATAAATTACATGCGCATCTTATTAATGTGCTGTCCAAGGACGGCACCAATAGTAAAATCAGATACATCGCACATAATTTCAAATGGATGCGTCTAGTCAGGAGACAAAAGAATGGGAGCAGAAGTAAGTGAGTTTTTCAATGACTCGAACGCCTTCATACAGCTTGAGTCGAAATCAAAAGTAGTGTCCTTGGCCAACAAAAGAGTCAAGGGTCTAGCAATCTTACTAAAATCCTTGATGAACCGTCTATAGAAACCGGCATGGCCAAGGAAGGCTCGAATGTCTCGGACGCATTTGGGAGGAGGGAGATTGGAAATGACTTCAATCTTAGCTTTATCTACCTCAATGCCATTTTCCGAGATGATATGTCCTAAGACAATATCTTCTCGTACCATAAAGTGACACTTCTCCCAATTTAAAGTAAGGTTCTTATCCTTACACCGGGTAAGGACTGCGTCAAGATGTAGTAAACCTCATCAAAGGAGTCACCGAAAATGGAGAAATCATCCATGAAAATCTCTAAGAATTTTTCCACCATGTCATAAAAAATACCCATCATACACCGCTGGATGGTAGCGGGTGCATTGCATAATCCAAAGGACATGCGACGGTAAGCAAACGTACCGAAAAGACAAGTGAATGTGGTCTTGTCTTGATCCTTTTCGGCGATGGGAATTTGATTATAGCTGGAGTAGCCATCCAAAAAATAATAAAATTCATGCCCAGCCAATCGTTCTAGTATTTGGTCAATAAAAGGTAATTGAAAGTGGTTGTTCTCCGCCGAAAACCGGGAAGACAAACGTCTTGCTTGAATTTGGGGGCAGATGCTAATTGGTGCTATCCGTCCACCTCTCCGAAGATACAAAGTTGATTTATGACACCATGTATCGAAGATTTAAACGGATGCGGCCGATGTAGAAGACTTCTTCAGATTCCCCCTCGTTGAGGGGTTTTGATTGTGGGGACGCTCTTCCCTGCAGGCGCAAGCCCCTGCAGTTAATTACGTTACCGCATCACGGTAACCACTTTCTCCTTCTCCAGATGGTCACTTCGTGTCGTGTGTGTTTGTTTTGTTTTTGGTTGCCCGTGGATTGTATACAGAGACTAATTTATGTTGTCGCTCGTAGGGCGTGGATTAGTCCAAATCCGTATCTTCTTAGATTTGGGTTTGGGGTTGGGTTTAAGGATACGTTAGTCTCATTTGAAACTAAGATCAACTTAAACATTTGTTGAGGATACGTTAGTCTAATTTTAGACTAAGATCAAGTTAACGGTTTGTTAAGGACATGTTAGTCTAATTTTAGACTAAGGTCAACTTAACCATTTGTTAAGGATGCGTTAGTCTAATTTTAGACTAAGATCTACTTAACAGGATCATTTAGATCCAACAAAAGAGCATTTGGGCTCTATTGTTCTAGTTTAGGGACTTTGCGGTCAATTACCAGTTTAAGAATATGGTGGTCCAATGTTAGTTTAAAGATATCGCGGTCGAGATTAAGGACATCATAGTCCGCGAGTTTAAAGACCTCACAGTCAAGGTTAAGGACATCATAGTCCATGAGTTTAAGGACCCTACAGTCCAATGTTAGTTTAAAGACATCACGGTCGAGGTTAAGGACATCATAGTCCATGGGTTTAAGGACCCCACAGTCCAATATTAGTTTAAAGACATCACGGTCGAGATTAAGGACATCATAGTCCGTGAGTTTAAAGACCTCACAGTCAAGGTTAAGGACATCATAGTCCGTGGGCTTAAGGACCCCACATTCTATAAAATGATTGGTTATCGGGACCCGTCACCTCTCTGAAGACGTTGAAGGATTACAACGATAAATATCAAAGGAGTGAAGCGATGTACCCTTGAACCAAAGTTGATTTGGGGATCTGTAGTCCAATTTGGAACTAAGATCAATTAATTAGATTATGAGCACATTGGCTCAGTTAAATCTGAATTGAGGACTTATGGCCAGTTTGGGCTAAGTACAATTAGATTTGAAATGTTGGCCCTTTATTGGACCATTAGACATTTGTCTGGGTTCAGCCCCTCATCACTTAGCAATGCTAAACAAGAGTTTGAGGGTTCTGATAACATTTTTGTCTTTGACTGAGCATTAAACATTATAGCTCTGAGTTTTACTCGATTTTGAGATTCAGTTGAAGGGGGGGTTTGCCTCTGGAAAACTAAGCCAATTTGGCTAAGATAGGCTTTAAAATAGTGTTAAACACTGAAACGCTCAAATTAGTGTTAAACGCTAGAGAGGAAGGGGTCACGTGGGGACACGTGAGAGCGCCCAAAGGTGGGGCCAGATCTCCTTTACTTTGTCTTGCAAATAAGTGTTAAACACTTTTAATTTCCTGGCCATCACGTGTCGGTACGTGATAGGCACTCATGCACTGATTTGTTAAGACTTTTATTAGGGGTCACGTGAGGACACGTGTGGGCACGTGATAGCCAACATTGCCTTTGCTTTTATTTTCTTTATTTTAGAAGTCACGTGGGAGCACGTGAGGCATTGCCTCCAAGCTTTTTTCTTCTCATTTTGGGGAGTCTGTTTAAGGGTCATGTGGGAACACGTGACCTAGTTTTGTTCTCTCTTTTATGTTCATTGAGAATGGGGGTCACATGTTACCACGTGACCAAGTTCTTTACGTGCATGGAGAGCTTTAAATCTCTTGTTTTAAGAATTAAATTCTCTGTAGGGTTAAACCCTAATTCTGTTTTAGGAAAATTAAATTTCTGTGTATGTGGAAGAATTAAATTCTCAGTAGGGTTAAACCCTAATTCTGTTTTGGAGGAATTAAATTCCTATGAATTTGGGAGAATTAAATTCACATACAGGGTTAAACCCTAGTTTCATTTGGAGGAATTAAATTCCTATAACTTTTAAGAGAATTAAATTCTCATATAGGGTTAAACCCTAGTTTTATCTTGGAGGAATTAAATTCCTGTGAATTTGGGAGAATTAAATTCTCTAAACTCAATTCTCCCTCTAAGTCTTGGATCTGCATGGCAGAATCTCAACCCGATGAGAATTAAATTCTCAACCTATGGAGAAATTTGCTTCTGTAGATTTTCAACCAGAGAAAGAACTAAGTTCTTTTTGCAGAAGAGTTAAACTCTTAGATTGAGAATTGAATTCTCTTTTTGAAGTTTTGATCCTTTTCCCCTTTCTCACCCAGGGTTTTCTTTTTAAGAATTAAATTCTCCTTTTTTTTTCTCTCTGCTGTTTGCCTTTAGAAAATTTCAAGATCCCAAAATTCTATATCTTTCTTCTCCTCTTGGCTCCTATTTATAGGAGAAGGAAAAGAATCAATCTGTTTAATAAATTTTTCATTGAAAGATTTTATTTGTTTTCATAACTAATATGATCCTTTAGATCACTCAGTGAATTTTATTCACCATTGGATTTTCAATCCAAAAGATATTCTGTTTGTTATTTTTGGTGAAATTTGGGGAAATCTTTCCTTGTCTAAAAACGTTTCACAAATTCGTGATTTTTAATCACCCTTGGATTTTTAATCCAACGGTGCTCCATTTTACAGAGCACCATCTTTTCTGTTTGGAAAAATTTAGAGAAATATTTTTCCAGTTAGGGTTTTTGATTCCCTCTTAATTAGAATTTAATTCTATTAATTCATAGATCTTTAGGAACCCATCACGTGTTGGCACGTGACCCCCTGATTAAGCATTTGACCAGAATTTAATTCTGTTGTTTTAAAGAACTCTGGAATTATCACGTGTTGGCACGTGATGCCCCATTGGGGTTTTTCCTTATTATTTTATTATATCTTTAATTCTTTCAGTGGGTTTAAAGGCCCATCACATGTGAGCGCGTGACCCATTTGACTAAAATTCAATTCTTATCATTTCAGAGCCTTCAGGAAGCTATCACGTGTCGGCACGTGACCCCCGATCACGTGTACGCACGTGATGCCTCATAACTTTTGATCCCAGATGAATTATGAGGCCCATAATATATCAAATCGAAGGATTTTTCGAGAAACTTTCGATGTCGTTAGAATTTAGTTGTTTCTCATTTGGGAGTTTTTCAAAATGCTGCCCGGAATATACTGGTTCGCGTTTTCTTCCTTAGATTACACGTGCATAGCATATTTGCACATAACTTTTGATCCCGGATGAATTATGAAGCCCATAATATATCAAATCGAAGGCCTTTTAGAGACGCTTTTGATGCCATCAGAATTTAGTTGTTTCTCATTTGGGAGTCTGTCAAAATACAGCCCGGAAAATACTGGCTCACATTTTCTTAAACGTATCACTGCCATTTGATACCTTGGGCTTTTTTGCGCAGAATTTTTTTTTGGCGGGAACAAATGCCCCCACTACTTTGCCCACGTAAGTATATACGTGGGTAAAGTAGTGCAGAGTTATTCATAGCGTATGACCAGTTTCGGGTTGGTATATAATTTTCAGAATCTTGAACCGAGAAGATAACGAGCGGACACAAGCGTCGTCATTTATCATTGACTCAAATCTCGACTCTTAAGGGATATAGTTCCAAACCCTCAGCTCCATGAGCTGCACCCTTCTATTTCTTTATGTCTTACTCTGGCATGAAGTAGTTTATATGCTTCATGAGTAACTTCTCCATTTCAGTGGCATGTAGCTTTGGTAAGTGTGGCCCATAGATGGTAAATAACAGTTCATCTTGAACTCTTTATAAGGTAGCGATGGCTTAGGAAACAGGGTTAGGATTTGTAGCCTTAGACTTTCCAACTTTATGAGCCGTGAGGGTCTCACAAAGGCTTTTCTCCCTACGAATCGTGAGGATGTCGTAGGTGTCTTTTCTCCTTAGGAGTCGTGAGGACTCCTGAGTGCGTTTTCTCTTGAGAATCGTAAGGATCCTACAAGAGAATTTTCTTTATGCGTAGGGACACTAATTTTCCCGCAAGTTGAGACGAATCGAGAGATTCTCGCAAAGACACTGATTTCCTTGCGGGTCGAAACGAATCGAGAGGTTCTCGCCAAGGATGCTGATTTCCCTGAATCGAGATAAGAAGCGATGGCTTAGGAAACAAGTTCAGATCTGTCGCCTAAGACTTTTCAACTTTATGAGCCGTGAGGGTCTCATAAAGATTTTTTCTCCCTACGAGTCGAGAGGATCTCATAGGTGTATTTTCTCCTTAGGTATCGTGAGGATTTCTAAGTGTGTTTTCTCTTGAGAGTCGTAAGGATCTCACAAGAGAATTTTCTTCCTTACAAGTCGAGAGGACTCGTAAGTGATTGATGAGTTGACCTACTCTCGAGTCAAAGCATTGCTTCAACAAGAAGGTCGAGGGTTGATTTTGGGTTGTCTGTGCACCGCCGAGTCATGGAACTGAGAACTTTGCCGCGGCTCCGCTTTGCTGACGTTGTATATTCCTGCAGAGACACTGATTTCTCTGTGGGTCGGCGCGAATCGAGATGTTCTCGTCAAGGACTCTGATTTCCCTAAATCGAGGAGGTTGCCAAGGACACTGATTTCCTCGGAGTTGAGACGAATCGAGGTATTCCTACAAAGACACTGATTTCCTTGCAAGTAGACACGAATCGAGATGCTCTCGCCAAGGACGCTGATTTCCCTGAATCGAGGTTTTTCCAAGGACACCGATTTCTCTGGAGTTGAAACGAATCGAGATATTCCTGCAAAGACACTGATTTCTCTGCAGGTCGACGCGAATCGAGGTGCTCTCGTCAAGGACGCTGATTTCCCTGAATCGAGGTTTTTGCCAAGGACACTGATTTCCTCGGAGTTGAAACGAATCGAGGTATTCCTGCAAAGACGCTGATTTCTCTGCGGATCGATGCGAATCGAGATGCTCTCATCAAGGACGCTGATTTCCCTGAATTGAGGTTTTTGCCAAGGACGCTGATTTCCTTGGAGTTGAAACGAATCGAGGTATTTCTGCAAAGATGCTGATTTCTCTGTTGGTCGATGCGAATCGAGATGCTCTCGTCATGGGCGCTGATTTCCCTGAATCGAGCTTTTGCCAAGGACATTGATTTCCCTGGGGTTGAGACGAATCGAGGTATTCCTGCAAAGATACTGATTTCTTTGCGGGTCGATGCGAATCGAGAGCTCTCATCAAGGACACGCTGATTTCCCTGAATTGAGGTTTTTGCCAAGGACGCTGATTTCCTTGGAGTTGAGACGAATCGAGGTATTCCTGCAAAGACACAGATTTCTCTGCGGATCGACGCGAATCGAGATGCTCTGGTCAAGGACGCTGATTTCCCTGAATCGAGGAGGTTGCCAAGGACGCTGATTTCCTCGGAGTTGAGACGAATCGAGGTATTCCTGCAAAGACACTGATTTCTCCGCGGGTCGACGCGAATCAAGATGCTCTCGTCAAGGACGCTGATTTCCCTGAATCGAGGAGGTTGCCAAGGACACTGATTTCCTTGGGGTTGAGACGAATCGAGGTATTCCTGCAAAGACACTGATTTCTCTGCGGGTCGACGCGAATCGAGATGCTCTCGTCAAGGACGCTGATTTCCCTGAATCGAGGAGGTTGCCAAGGACACTGATTTCACTGGAGTTGAGACGAATCGAGGTATTCCTGCAAAGACACTGATTTCTCTGCGGGTCGACGCGAATCGAGGTGCTCTCATCAAGGACATTGATTTCCCTGAATCAAGGAGGTTGCCAAGGACACTGATTTCCCTGAGGTTGAGATGAATGGAGGTATTCCTGCAAAGACGCCGATTTCTCTGCGGGTCGACGCGAATCAAGATGCTCTCGCCAAGGACGCTAATTTCCCTGAATCGAGGAGGTTGCCAAGGACACTGATTTCCCTGGGGTTGAGACGAATCGAGGTATTCCTGCAAAAACGCTGATTTCTCTGCGGGTCGATGCGAATCGAGATGCTCTCATCAAGGACGCTGATTTCCCTGAATCGAGGAGGTTGCCAAGGACACTGATTTTCTCGGAGTTGAAACAAATCGAGGTATTCCTGCAAAGACGCTTATTTCTCTGCGGGTCGACACGAATCGAGATGCTCTCGTCAAGGACGCTGATTTCCCTAAATTAAGAAGGTTGCCAAGGACACTGATTGCCCTGGGGTTGGTTGACTTGTTTCCGAGACGGAGCGTTGATCCGGCAGGGAGGTCATTGGTTGACTCCAGGTTGTCTGTGAACCGTAGAGTCTTGGAACTGGGGACTTTGTCGTGGCTCCGATTGATGGTGTAGTATCTGTGTCCTGCTGGAATGAGGAGGCACACCGTTGTTGGTCTTCGGGCCGTAGATGTGGCCATTGAGATTTGGAACTAGGGACTTTGCCATGGCTCTGCTTCGTTGCGACTCTGAGGTCGATTGTTGGCGTCACGTCTGCATCTGGTTGAAGTGAGTAGAAACGTCATTGGTGATCTTTAGGCTGCCTGTGAACCGTCGAGATTTGGAACTAGGGGACTTTGCCATGGTTCCGGGGTAGTCTCTAGGCTGTCTGTGAACTGTCGAGATTTGGAATTAGGGGACTTTGCCGTGGCTCCGTTTGTTGGTGTTGCGTCTGCATCCGATTGGAGGGAGGAAGAATGCCGGTGTTGATCTCTAAGTCGTCGATCTTGACGTCGAGACCCTGAAGCTAGGGATCTTCCTTCGCTTCGTTTGTTGACACTGTGTCTGCAATATTGTGACGAATGTCGGGATTGTCTTTAGGTTGTCTATGAACCGTCGAGATTTGGCTTCGCTTCGACGAAGCCTGGTGGGACGATATGGTTCCCTTCTTGTTTGTGCCCATTGATTGTATACAGGAGTCAATGTGACCTCACCTGCAGGGCAAAAAGTTTTATTCTTTCAATTTTTTTTAATTCTTTCCGCGATGTTCTATCATTTCAGCTTTTTATATCGCGAAAATTGCGATTGCCCAATCATTTCGGCTATTTTTCGCGGTGCCCAATCATTTCAGCTATTTTCTTTTTAGTCGCTGTTTTTTATTGCGAGTTGCCCAACCATTTCGGTTATTTTGTATGCATACATTTTTACTTGGTGATTTCGTTGCAAGTTGCCCCATCATTTCGGCTATTTCATGTGCATTTTTGGCTCGTTGACTTTTCTCCATGAGTATGGAACTTGGAAACTGGTGCCAATCTTAGCATCAGTATCGCTGCGACTGGAATATTGCCAGGAGCGAATCATCATATGCCTCTGTCGATATTGAACAAAGGTGGCTTAGCAAACAGGGTTAGGATACCGTCGACTAAGGCTTTTGACTTCATGAGCCGTAAGGGTCTCATAAAGGTGTTTCTCCCTATGAGTCGTGAGGATCTCGTAGGTGCGTTTTCTCCTTAGGAATCATGAGGATTCCTAAGGGTGTGTTCTCTTATAAGTCGTAAGGATCTTATAAGAATGTTTTCTCCTTATAAGTCGAGAGGACTTACAAGGGTCGTTTACCATGTGAGCATATCCCTAGTCACTGGTGGGACTCTGTTAGGGAAATGTTCATTCGTGCCCGTGGATTGTATACAAGGGTCAACATTGAACCGCTTGTAGGCCAGCATTAGAGATTGTGATGGTTTAAGAACAGGTTCAGATCCCTGTAGCTTAAGACTTTTGAATCTTATGAGCCGTAAGGGTCTCGAAGGGGAATTCTCCTTACGAGTCGTGAAGATCTCGTAAGTGTAATTTCTCCTTAGGAATCGTAAGGATTCCTAAGTGTATTTCTCATTTGTGAGTCATAAGGATCTCACGCAGGTGGTTTCTCCTTACAGGATCGAGAGGACCTTGCAAGTGTCTTTTAACGAGATTGCGCCCTTTCGGGTTTTCACAAAACTCGCCGGTAGTCCTGCTGTTTTTACTCACGGAGCCCTTTCGGGTTTTCATCCGTGCCCATTTTGCTTACGGACGTACCGTTCTTTTTTTTTTTAACGAGTCTGCGCCCTTTCGGATTTTCACAAATATCGCCGGCAGTCCTGCTGTTTTACTCACGGCGCCCTTTCGGGTTTTCATCCGTGCCCATTTTGCTTGTGGACATACCGTTTTTTTACCACGTCAGCCTGGCGATGCCACGGTCCGTAGTAGTTTATAGATATCTCAGTCAGTTGCAAGTTTTAGGACATTGCGGTCCATTGTTAGCTTAGGGACGTTTCGGTCCGTTGTTTGTAGGTCCGAGATTTTTCGGGACAACGTACGATTACGCAGCTAGATTTTCTCGCAAATCTTCGCATCTTTTGTGTCGGAGGTGGATTCCTTGAAGAGAGGGCTGGGGGCGATTTCCTCGTCAGAGTCACTTCCAAAGGTGATAACTTGCGATCCCTTGGTGTCGACTATGTGACAGTTGCCAGCGGCTCTTTTGTGCTCATCTGTCGTGCTTTTTTGTTCCCGAAGAGCCTTGTGCTTCACTTGTTGAACGTGTTGTCGGTGGACAACATATCCCTGCCATCAGTTTTTAAATGCTATGCACTCCTCGGTAGGGTGTGCAATCCTCTGATAGTATAAGCAGAAATTAGGATGTATGTCCGCTTCATCAAGATGTATACCACCAGGAGAATTTCTTCTGAAAGAGGGCAACTTCATTCCTATTGACAGGGCCCTAGCGAATCGTTTCCTTACTTTAAACTTGCTTTTGCTGGCGATAGGGATGCTTCGATCCGGTTGGGGTGCTTTGACCTTTTCATCCAGTCGTCGGCGTTTGGATTTTTCGAATATAGCCAGTTCATGCTCTCGATTGGCTTTGCTTTTCTGACAGGCTTCGTTCAGCAGCAAGTCGATCATCTCGTCAGACGGTTCCAAGGGTTTTGGCTTTGATCCTGCCTCCAGCTCTTTTATGCTGTCTTCTATCGCTGAGTGAGCTTCTTCGTTAGCTAACGCCGAATGAGAGATCATGTGGCAACTTGCCACATAGTCCTCAGATTCTTCTGACGAGTCATCCCCGTCGTTATTGTCGTTATCTCCGCTCTCAAGTATATTGTTGAGAAATTCTTGGAGTGTGACCGGGGTTCGCGCCTTCTGGTTATATTCCTCCAGCGTGTCAATATAATTTTGCAGATACGTGTGCTTGTCATCAAACTGCGCGGGCTTTTTGGTCTTCTTATTTTTCTTCGAAGACTTTGACGGCTGGGCCTGAATGTTTTGTCCACCATCACTATTAACTCCCAATGTTGGGCATGGTTTCAGCATCCCCTCGATAATCTCCGGTTCTTGCGGACTTTTCCACCTGATCGCCGGACATGTTTGAAGATCTTTCAGCATTTTTTAAACTTTTTTCGAAAGAACAACTTCCTATGGAGCTTCCTCTATGAATGAGCACGATGCCCCCGGCATGTCCATCTTTTTCGGAGCATGTGGTTGTGGCGGGTTCACCTTCCAATTTTTAGACAACGTGAATTTGCCTTGCTGGTATTGGTCTTCACCCCAATTTTTGAAGACGTAGCAATCTTTGAGTGGATGGCCTAATACTCGATGGTAGGGGCAGTAATTGGGATCGTTGATGTCGTTTGGTTGCGGTGGGTGTCTCGATTCTGGTAGAGTAATAAGCCCATTGCGCACTGCCAGTTCATACAGTTTCCATGTTTTATCCCGGAGAAACGAGTAAGGACATCTCAACTTCTCATCAAGGGATTGCCGCTTGTTGCTTTGGCGAACAACCGGTCTCGGGCCACTTGGTTGTTGTTAAGCTTTGGCGACGAAGGTTGCTTTCCCTTTCCCCTTCTCGTTTCGAGGCTCCATCTTCGAGGAAGACGGTCTATGGCCCATCTGATCCATTTAGGCCAGCTTATCAATCAAGGACTGGAAAGTGGTCGGCTTGAGGAACATCATGAATTGGGAAATAGTTGCTTGAGGGTCTAGAGTGCCCACGAACATGCCCACTGCCGGCGCTTCCTCGATACGCTATTCGCATATCGACCATAGATTCCGCCACCGTATTGCGTACTGGACCCAAGTTTCTCGCAGCTTCACCGTGGCATTGATCAGTGCCGTGATTGGGGTGCGCCCACTAGCGCTTGCAAATCTCTGTGTAAACAGCAACTCCATCTCTGCAAATGTCTAGACAGAGTCATTTAGGAGTTCGGAATACCACTCAAATCCGGTCTCCGACAAGCTGCCAACAAACTGGCGGAGCAGAAGTTTATCGTCAGCCTCGGTGTTGCCGCACAAGGCTCTGAATTGAGCGACATGCTGATGTGGATTTTCCGTCCCTTTATATATGTGGAATTTAGGGATCGTGTATCCCGGCGGGTACTTTATTTGGTCATACCAACCCGGATAGGGTCGTCCAGTTTTAACAACTTGCCCAGCCACTTCATTCTCTTGGTGAGCTCTAATCTGCTGAGCGATGTAATCATCTAGGGTAGTTTTGGAGATTGTCTCTTCCTTGGCTGTTGACAGAGCCGACAGAGGATTTGATGTCTCTCCTCTATCATCTTCAATTATTACTGGAGGATCTTCGGCTGGGGGATCCGGCTGGATCATCATGCCCACCATATCTTGGAATAGAAGGGCCATTTGTTTTATATTGGTCGCTTGCTCCGCGGTCTCTTTGTCGTTCTTCTCAAGTATTCTCTGAAGGAATTCGGCATCAGTTTCCTGCTCACGGCGCTGCTCCGAGGATGTCTCTGGGCTTGCTTTCGGTCCTGTGAGTGCGGCTTGATTTGTAGAGATTTAGCATGCTTGCGCTTTTTATAAGATGAATCAAAGAATTTGTTAACCGCAATCAAGAACGGCGTCGCTTGGTAGCTAGCCAGTGAGTACGGGTCGGTCCACAGGGATTTTGTGTATTCTCTAATTGTTCTAACGAGTTAATTCCGATTGGTGTCGGATTGATTAAATCTAAAAACTAAATTGATCTAAATCTTGCTAGGGTTAGGTTTAGGTTAAGTTTGGAAAGTCAATATTCCTCACTGCTTTCTATGCCCTATTTAAGATGTATGAGGTGTTATGGTAACAATTAATAAAGTGGATTAGTACAATCGGGAAGGAATGGTGTTTCTTCCTCTAGCTTCTTGTCCTTCCTTTCTTAATTCTTACCCTAACCTCCATGGAAAACACGCGCAACCGGTCGTTTATACTATGCTATCACCGCTACCTCGTGGGATAGGGTGCCGTAAGGAGCGGTGTGTGCATGTATGCATGGAGTCCTATAAAAACGTGTGATGGGCAAGAAAGGGGTGAGAGATATTCATCTCTCAAGCTTTCCCAAATCTAACCCTAACAAGCGAGGAGACTACTCACTCATTAGGGAATTGAAAAACATTTTCTAAACTATCTAACAAGGGCAAATAATAAAATTTAACTAGGGTAAGAAAGAAATTACCTAGGGCATGGAAATAAAATTGAACTAGGGCAATGAAAAGAAAACTTACTCCTAATTTTTATTTGATGCTCTCTTCCTTCTTTACAGAAATTTACAGATCTGAATTTAGATAGATGAAATGTGGCACAAGAAGAGGCATACCTCAAAAAGAGGTTTAGGGCTTCTATTTATAGAACATAGAAAACCCTAGGGTTACAATCGACGCACATCTGTTTTTACAATTTTACCCCCTAAGAAACCTAGTCAACGCGCCGCCAGCGACCATAGAAATTTTCCACCGATACGGGCGACGCACGGCCGCGGAACTGCGGCCAAAACCCATGTTTGGCCGCGGTTCCGCGGCCAAACAGTGGAATCTTGAGCTTAAATCTTCAGGGAATCTTTTGTTGCTTAGTTTCTTCTATTTCCTTCACTTGGTTTCTCATATGGTCTTCCGGTTTCTTCCAGATTTCCACAGTGAACATTATTGTGGACTTTACCGCTTGCTTCGTGTCGAAGTCTTGAACCTTGCGCTGCCTTTGTTCTTTGTGAAATTGACCATTGATCTTCGTTTATTCTCCAAACTGTAGGCTTGATCAAGATTCTTCCATTTGTTGGTCGTAGTCTCACTTTTATATCGTCTTTTCATCTTTTTCACCGTTTTTGTTCCGAGAACCTGTAACCTGCAACTATGTAGCAAACATGGGTCAAAAGCACCTGTTTATTTGTAAAATGAATAAGAATGGGGAATATAATAATGCAAAATTATGACATGAACAAATACCCCCAAACTTATCTTTTGCTCGTCCTCGAGCAAACCTAGTTTTATTCTCGAAAAAGACTTAGCCCCACTTTCGCAGGGAAACGCGATTGCACTGAGCTCGTGCAACAAGCCGTTAAACCTCTAGGTGTCCCTAGTAGGAGGAGTGTTGTCTCCTGAGGGTTTTCAGCGGATACTACCCACAAAATCCTATCAATTCGGCTCATTGACTTTTATTCTCCAATTAGGTTTTCTAACAAGGAACTCTATTATCTTCGACTTAGAAATTATCCACCCGTATTTTTCATACTTCCTCATCATTTAACTTAAGATCATATATTTTCTTATGAATTTACTTAGGTTTTAGCATCTTTTAAGTTTTCCTTCTAGGGTTCCACCTCAAGTTAGGAATTTTTATCATCTCTACTAAAGATATAAGTCCTATTTTTCATTCTTATCTCTTATCTAAACCCCAATCACATACCCCTACATGTGTGTATATCACCCCTACACTTGGAAATTCAAATCAAGCTATTATACTCTTGTCCATTGTCCAAAGTACTTTTAGTTGGTGAATTTTTAGATGAAATTGCTCACACATTCTTCATGCGACCGTTAATACTTCTTGAGGTACCAACGACCGATTACAATATGTGTTCGCACATTAAAGTGTAATTCCTAGTCTTGTAATCCCTAAGGTTTTTAGTAGTGACTCTCAAACCAATTGGTCTAAGGCACTAGGTGATGAAGCACCCTCGCTAAATATTTTTTTCTATTTTTGCAGCCTTAAGTAATTACAAAAACCAGTGTTCATTTTTTTCTTTATTCACACTTGTATTTTATTGTATTTTTCTTCGTACTAAGGACTTTAGAAAAGAGCATTTCAAGGCCTCTCTTACTATTCCAAGTTTCAAGGTTCGTATTTGTGCAATTTTGTAGGGTATATATTTTCAGAATTTAGACTTAAGCTTAGGAATTATTTTTCAAATTTATAGTTTAATAAAAATATCAATACTTTTCTCTTGTTTTAACTTAGCCCAAGAAATCAACTCGAAATTTGCCTATTTCTAAATAAGCTACAAAGACATATACTTTCTACCGTTAAATTTTAAGAAAAGATTATTTTTAGGGTTTTTAATTTACTAAGTTTAAGATCTAGTTGTTCCTAGCTACTTAACCTATTTGTCAAATTCGAGTCACTTAAGGCCAAGATTGAATGTTTTAATTTTTATAATTTTTCAAAATTTTCAATTTTTATGGGTTTTAAAAATAAGTATGCAAATGCAAAGATGTACATATGAATGCGAAGGAAGAAAGCTTACCGAGCACACCCCCAAACTTAAATTTGACAGTGTCCTCACTGTCAGGCTACACCAAGAGGGTTGAAAATGTTGGCACTCTCCTGTTTATTTATTTATAATTTTTTTTTAATTTTTTTTATTGTTAAAATAATATATATATATATATATATATATATATATATATATATATATATATATATATATATACAAAAAGGTCCCCCCAAACTTAAGTGAGACAGTGTTTCCACTGTTTTAAACGTTAAAGTTTAGAGTTAGGGAAGAGAAAAATCAAACTATATAAGGCCTTACACAGACCAAAGGTTAGCACCAACCATTCAAAAATTCTATCGTGATAATGGTAGGGTTGGTGAAAGCATGGAGTGTAGAGAAAGGAGTTGAGAAACACACAAGGCCGTATGGGAAGAAGGGTGGAATATGGTCTCGGTGGAGGAGACGAATGGCGGAAAAGAGAAAGAAGTGTAGTACGAACTTGAGGATGTAAATCGAGTGAATAAATTAGCGCAATTTGTGATGACCGATGTGTTAAAAGCGATTGTGCTAATCTATCAACCCGTCGAGAAATGGGGTCAAATCACTCAAGATTCGCGAGAAAATATGGATACGTTGAGCTTCGTAAACCATCCATTGAAAATGGAAACGCGACGGATTCTTGCGCGATCGAAACGATAAGAAGGACGAAAGGGAGTGATTTAGGGATAGTCTTATTCTCACCTAAGTAAACTGTCTCGAACTTGAAGGATTCCATCAATGGTTCGAAATAACTGTAAGCAACCGAGTCTGATGGTTCGACCAACTCATCTGAAAATTCAAAGGACTCAAACTTGGGCGATGAGTCTTCAAAATCGTCCGAAAAAGTGAAACACTCGTAATCATTATCGTCTGTGAGAACTGTGTCAGATTCAAATAGGAACGCACTAGTGGCGTCAAAACTGTTGTGATCAAACAGAAATTTTTCAACCTCACAGTCCTCCTGCGTGATCTTTTGCGTGGTCGGAACGATGGAAAGGAGGGAGGGTGATTTAGGAAGTATAACAGTTAAAGGTTCATGAGGATGAATTGGAAAATCCGACACATCACACAAAAATGGTTCATCCTCAATACTATCCTCAATACTCTCCTCAATACTATCCTCATAATTCTCCTCAAAAGCTATCTCATCCATGCAATTATCATCAAAATCAAGACGCATATGAAGTTCAGGAGAAATATTTAATGACTCGGGATGATGAATTGGAGATAAAATTTCAGTTAAATTTACGGGTTCATCATCCAAAATATTCCCTGCGTCAATATCTTCAATCAAGTGAAAATCAATTTTTTCTGACGCCTCATCAAAAGCATAGATATTTATCAATTCTGGTTCTAGATTGGAGATGTAGAGATCAAAAGGATTGGTGATGGTTTCACTCGAAAGGGACCCTTCACAATCTGGCAAATCAAGCACTACAAAGTCGCACAACTCATTAAACGTTTTATTTTTAACTGGTGAATCATTTGGGACACTTGTTTGAAAACCGGAGTTGTGGGATTCAATTGAGGATGGGTAGGTTTGATTTGGAAGTGTGTAGAACTCACTCTCACCACTCAAATTCTCACTCTGTCCAACCGCCTCATCATACATTGGAAAATTTGGAGCTAGTTGGAAACTAGCTACCGGTTCACTAGATTGCATAAGGGCGGCAATGGACGCATCCAAATTCCTCATCTGTCGGTTTGTTGCTGCAATGTACGCTTCCAACGACTGTTCTAGACTAGACATGGGTTGTGAAGGGGTTTCAGTAAAAGATTCAAAATTGTTTGGATACGTGAAACTCCCAAATGGCTGTGTAGAAGCAATGTCTAGGGATGGTGTGAAAGTCGGGTAGGACTGGTAGGAATTGAATGGTTGGACAGGAGTAGGATCAACATTTGGATAAAAAAAGTGAATAGACTTGTTGATCCCAAGAACTGGAAGTGTTGAAAGGGGTGAAAGATCGGTTACGAGATTGTTTAATGTGTTCAGCGATAGACATGGGTTTCGGAGTTAGAACAGTACTCGAAAAAGGAGTATCAACATAAGAAGGTGGTGAAGGTTGAAATGGTTGATACAAAGTGGATTGCGGAGTCGAACTGTTTCTCCTAGACGCTTCTATTCGATCTTCCAAAGAAATTTTTGGGCATGGATGGGTCGTCAGTAATTCGACCAAAACTATTCACGTAAGAAGCAATGTTTGGATGAGGGTACCAAAGTTCGGCAAGAGTTTTGGGAGGTGGGGTACTCATGATGTAAGAAAGGAGAAGAAAAAGAATGTGGGGTGCACGGATTTCTTAGCGACAAGTTGCAAGTTTTTTTTTTGTAAAATTTTTTCCTTTTTTTCTTTTTGTGTTTTTTTTATGTGGTGCTTTTTTGCAAAAAAAAAAAAGATTTTCGATAAAAAGCTTAGACACACGTTCAATCAACCATAAATGCACAATCAGGCCTAAATCTAGGGTCACCTAGGTCAGCTAGACAGCTCCTAACTGTTCCAAAGGGAAAGAAATAGGACCTCAAACCGTCTCTTCACCGCCAATTGTGGCCAGGTAAGCACAAGTAGAGAAAGAAGGGATCCACTCACGAATCACCGTGAGACGGACCTTTTAAAATTACCTTTCACTACCTGTCTAGCCTAGGCACCACAAATTCAGATTAGGATCAACGGTCGATGCCTGCAACTACTCCTTTGTCCTATTGAGCGCGAAGTCCTCAGAGCTGAGTCTAATCTTTTTTAATTAATTGATGGTCAATGCAATATGCCTTATGTGATTGTTGGGGTCCTGAAAAGGGTAATGAAATCTCCACCCAATCTGGATTGGTGTTCAAGCCCCTTAAAGTCAATTTAAAATATGCAAAGCGGTAAACACAATCACTTGCAAACAAATTTTTTTTTTAGCGCGGCGCAAAGAATCCTGCACAAGATCGATTATTGGAAGGGGAAGAAATTTTTGGCGCAAAGAATCCTGCAGGAAATTTTACAGAGGAGATATTGGGGTTGCAGAGAAGGAGAAAGGAAGCTTACAGAGGATTTTTCAGATGATGATGACACTTCCCCACCGCGCTTCCGCCGCCAACGTAGTGCTATTGCCACGGTTCCACGGTCTTCCAGACTGTTCGGTTCCCGAGATTTTTTCTGTTCCTCTGTTATTATTTTCCTCTGTTGTTCAGATCTGCATTTTTCTGTTTTGCTCTCTGGATTTTTTCAGATCCGAACTTGTTCGTCGATCCTGCAAAATCCAAACGAAAATACCCTTCACAAAATAACAAGATGATAAATTTTTATATTTTTTTATTTTTCAGTTTTTATGATTTTTTAATTTTATATTAACCCGAAATTACAAAAAGAGAATAACAACGCCATCCCCGGCAATGACGTCATTTGATTTCTAGAGATTTAGCGTGCTTGCACTTTTTAAAAGATGAATCAAAGAATTTGTTAACCGCAATCAAGAACGGCGTCGCTTGATAGCTAGCCGGTGAGTACGGGTCGGTCCATAGGGATTTTGTGTATTCTCTAATTGTTCTAACGAGTTAATTCCAATTGGTGTCGGATTGATTAAATCTAAAAACTAAATTGATCTAAATCTTGCTAGGGTTAGGTTTAGGTTAAGTTTGAAAAGCCAATATTCCTCACCGCTTTCTATGCCCTATTTAAGATCTATGAGGTGTTATGGTAACAATTAATAAAGTGGATTAGTACCATCGGGAAGGAATGGTGTTTCTTCCTCTAGGTTCTTGTCCTTCCTTTCTTAATTCTTACCCTAACCTCCATGGAAAACACACGCAACCGATCGTTTATACTACGGTATCACCGCTACCTCGTGGGATAGGGTGCCGTAGGGAGCGGTGTGTGCATGTATGCATGGAGTCCTATAAAAACGTGTGATGGGCAAGAAAGGGGTGATGGGCAAGAAAGGGGTATGAGATATTCATCTCTCAAGCCTTCCCTAAATCTAACCCTAACAAGCGAGGAGACTACTCACTCATTAGGAAATTGAAAAACATTTTCTAAACTATTTAACTAGGGCAAATAATAAAATTTAATTAGGGCGAGAAAGAAATTACCTAGGGCATGGAAATAAAATTGAACTAGGGCAATGAAAAGAAAACTTACTCCTAATTTTTATTTGATGCTCTCTTCTTTCTTTACAGAAATTTACAGATCTGAATTTAGATAGATAAAATGAGGCACAAGAAGAGGCATACCTCAAAAAGAGGTTTAGGGTTTCTATTTATAGAACATAGAAAACCCTAGGCTTACAATCGACGCACATCTGTTTTTACAATTTTACCCCCTAAGAAACTTAGTCAACGCGCCGCCAGTGACCATAGAAATTTTCCACCGACACGGGCGACGCACGGCCGCGGAACCGCGGCCAAAACCCATGTTTGGCCGCGGTTCCGCGGCCAAACAGTGGAATCTTGAGCTTAAATCTTCAGGGAATCTTCTGTTGCTTTGTTTCTTCTATTTCCTTCACTTGGTTTCTCAGATGGTCTTCTGGTTTCTTCCAGATTTCCACAGTGAACAATATCGTGGACTTTACCGCTTGCTTCGTGTCGAAGTCTTGAACCTTGCACTGCCTTTGTTCTTTGTGAAATGGACTATTGATCTTCGTTTATTCTCCAAACTGTAGGCTTGATCATGATTCTTCCATTTGTTGGTCGTAGTCTCACTTTTGTATCGTCTTTTCATCTTATTCACTGTTTTTGTTCCGAGAACCTGTAACCTGCAACTATGTAGCAGACATGGGTCAAAAGCACCTGTTTATTTGTAAAATGAATAAGAATGGGGAATATAATAATGCAAAATTATGACATGAACACGGCCATAGCTGTTAACATCTCTTGGAGCTTTTGTTGTTGTTGCTCCTGAGTCTTAGTCACTGATCGCGTAAGCGGTCGATGACCTGTGGAGATACGGATATCTTCTTTTCCGGATGCCATATAGACGGTATGCACCACCATGCCTCCAGACTTAAGGCGTTTAGGTTCAGTGGTCTTGCGATTCTTCGCAGACTAAGGGATTTTCTCTGGCCTTCTCCTCTTGTGAGCGGCCGAAGTTGAGGGGGCCGTTGCAGTGGGCACCCAAGTAGCTGTCGCCTTTTATGGCTTGATAGGATGGTCCTCTTCTCGCTAAACTTTCACCTTTTTCTGTCGGCGAAAGTAATCTTGATCAATCACCGAGTCCTGAACCTGTCGCCAAACTTTGTAAATTTTAGAGGACAGCCGCTGAGGGGACCGCTCTAGCTTCACCGTAGCAGCGTTCTCCACGGGTGGAGGAGATCTCTTCAGCACGGCAGTCGGAGAGTTTTTGCGCACTCTCCTTAGCGGTTCAAAGCTGTTCCCAGTTGGAACAGCAGTATTGATTTCCACCGTTGGAGCCGGCGGAGTCAGTCTAGAAGGAGAGTTGCCCTCAGCCTTCCTTACTTAGCGCCAGTGGCGACGTCGAGCGTGTCGAGCCATTGGGATTATCTCAGCTGTAGGAGTGACTTCCTAATGCCCCCTGTGTTGGTCAGAAGTTATCGTTGTCAGCCTATTGAAGACTGATGTCCACTGAGTGGGGATGGCCAACCTATCGAAAGCAGACTTCCGAGCAGGTGAAGCGGCCTTGAAGATTTCGCCTGAAACGGGAGCTGAAACAGCCAGTCTTGTGAAGATCGACCCTTTGGCGGGAGAAGCCGCTTTGACGACTTCGAGAGCAAGAATGGCTATCCTTTTTGGGATAACCCTTTCTGATATCACGGGCTTCGTCATGGGCCCAAATGAGCTTTGGCCCAGCCTGTCAAAGACTGAGGCACTGGATTTGGGCGACCCGTTGAGAGGGGCCACTGTGGTTGCAAGCCGATCAAAGACCGACTTCTTGGAAGTTTCTTGCGATGGTACAGGGGCGTTGAAGCTCATCGGTGGGTGCATGGTCCCGAAAAACAATCCAATGGTGGCCTGAGTCACCTGTTCCACCGGCATAGCGAAGATGTAGGCCGCTTGGGGCCCGTAAGTCACTCCTCCGGACGGGACGGAGTGATAGTTGCAGATGCAGTTAGTGCAGTTTGAAACCATTGATCTTCTGTTTTCGGCACGGAGCAAGACACCAAATCTTAGTACCTCGAATCCACAGGCAACCATAGCAAACTGCGATTCGTTCGCGAACACGACACACGAAGTGTGGAGTGGAAAGAGGAAAAGGTCCCACCGGGCGTGCCAGAATCTGTTCTCCGCCGAAAACCGGGAAGACAAACGTCTTGCCTGAATTTGGGGGCAGATGCTAATTAGTGCTATCCGTCCACCTTTTCGAAGATGCCAAGTTGATTTATGACACCATGTATCGAAGGTTTAAACGGATGCGGCCGATGTAGCAGACTTCGTCAGATTCCCCCTCGTTGAGGGGTTTTTTATTGTGGGGACGCTCTACCCTGCAGGCGCAAGCCCCTGCAGTTAATTACGCTACCGCATCGCGGTAACCACTTTCTCCTTCTCCAGATGGTCACTTCGTGTCGTGTGTGTTTGTTTTGGTTTTGGTTGCCCGTGGATTGTATACGGAGACTAATTTATGTTGTCGCCCGTAAGACGTGGATTAGTCCAAATCCGTATCTTCTTAGATTTGGGTTTGGGGTTGGGTTTAATGATACGTTAGTCTCATTTGAAACTAAGATCAACTTAAACGTTTGTTGAGGATACGTTAGTCTAAGTTTAGACTAAGATCAAGTTAACGGTTTGTTAAGGACATGTTAGTCTAATTTTAGACTAAGGTCAACTTAACCATTTGTTAAGGATATGTTAGTCAAATTTTAGACTAAGATCTACTTAACAGAATCATTTAGATCCAACAAAAGAGCATTTGGGCTCTATTGTTCTAGTTTAGGGACTTTGCGGTCAATTGCCAGTTTAAAGACATGGTGGTCCAATGTTAGTTTAAAGACATCGCGGTCACGGTTAAGGACATCATAGTCCGCGAGTTTAAAGACCTCACAGTCAAGGTTAAGGACATCATAGTCCATGAGTTTAAGGACCCCACAGTCCGATATTAGTTTAATGACATCACGGTCGAGGTTAAGGACATCATAGTCCATGGGTTTAAGGACCCCACAGTCCAATGTTAATTTAAAGACATCACGGTCGAGGTTAAGGACATCATAGTCCGTGAGTTTAAAGACCTCACAGTCAAGGTTAAGGACATCATAGTTCGTGGGCTTAAGGACCCCACAGTCCATGAAATGATTGGTTATCGGGACCCGTCACCTCTCTAAAGACGTTGAAGGATTATAACGACAAATATCAAAGGAGTGAAGAGATGTACACTTGAACTAAACTTGATTTGGGGATCTGTAGTCCAATTTGGAACTAAGATCAATTAATTAGATTATGAGCACATTGACTCAGTTAAATCTGAATTGAGGACTTTTGGCCAGTTTGGGCTAAGTCCAATTAGATTTGAAATGTTGGCCCTTTATTGGACCATTAGACATTTGTCTGGGTTCAACCCCTCACCACTTAGCAATGCTAAACAAGAGTTTGAGGGCTCTGATAACATTTTTGTCTTTGACTGAGCATTAAACATTATAGATCTGAGTTTTACTCGATTTTGAGATTCAGTTGAAGGGGAGGTTTTTGCCTCTGGAAAACTTAGCCAATTTGGCTAAGATAGGCTTTAAGATAGTGTTAAACACTGAAATGCTCAAATTAGTGTTAAACGCTAGAGAGGAAGGGGTCACGTGGGGACACGTGAGAGCGTTCAAAGGTGGGGCCAGATCTCCTTTACTTTGTCTTGGAAATATGTGTTAAACACTTTTAATTTCCTGGCCATCACGTGTGGGCACATGATAGACACTCATGCACTGATTTGTTAAGGCTTTTATTAGGGGTCACGTGAGGACACGTGAGAGCGCCCAAAGCCAACATTGCCTTTACTTTTATTTTCTTTATTTTGGAAGTCACGTGGGAGCACGTGAGGCATTGCCTCCAAGCTTTTTTCTTCTTATTTTGGGGAGTCTGTTTAAGGGTCACGTGGGAACACGTGACCTAGTTTTGTTCTCTATTTTCTGTTCATTGAGAATGGGGGTCACATGTTACCACGTGACCAAGTTCTTTACGTGCATGGAGAGTTTTAAATCTCTTGTTTTAAGAATTAAATTCTCTGTGGGGTTAAACCCTAATTCTATTTTAGAGGAATTAAATTCCTATGTATGTGGAAGAATTAAATTCTCAGTAGGGTTAAACCCTAATTCTGTTTTGGAGGAATTAAATTCCTATGAATTTGGGAGAATTAAATTCTCATATAGGGTTAAACCCTAGTTTCATTTGGAGGAATTAAATTCCTATAACTTTTAAAAGAATTAAATTCTCATATAGGGTTAAACCCTAGTTTTATCTTGGAGGAATTAAATTCCTGTGAATTTGGGAGAATTAAATTCTCTAAACTCAATTCTCCCTCTATGTCTTGGATCTGCATGGTAGAATCTCAACCCGATGAGAATTAAATTCTCAACCTATGGGGAGATTTGCTTCTGCAGATCTTCAACCAGAGAAAGAACTAAGTTCTTTTTGCAGAAGAGTTAAACTCTTAGATTGAGAATTAAATTCTCTTTTTGAAGTTTTGATCCTTTTCCCCTTTCTCTCCTAGGGTTTTTCTTTCTTAAGAATTAAATTCTCCTTTCTTTTCTCTCTGCTATTTGCCTTTAGAAAATTTCAAGGTCCTAAAATTCTATATCTTTCTTCTCCTCTTGGCTCCTATTTATAGAAAAAGGAAAAGAATCAATTTGTTTAATAAATCTTTCATTGAAAGATTTTGTTTGTTTTCATAACTAATATGATCCTTTAGATCACTCAGTGAATTTTATTCACCATTGGATTTTCAATCCAAAAGATATTTTGTTTGTTATTTTTGGTGAAATTTAGGGAAATCTTTCCTTGTCTAAAAACTTTTCATAAATTCGTGATTTTTAATCACCCTTAGATTTTTAATCCAACGGTGCTTCATTTTACAGAGCACCATCTTTTCTGTTTGGAATGATTTAGAGAAATATTTTTCCAGTTAGGGTTTTTGATTCCCTCTTAATTAGAATTTAATTCTATTAATTCATAGATCTTTAGGAACCCATCACGTGTTGGCACGTGACCCCCTGATTAAGTATTTGACCAGAATTTAATTCTGTTGTTTTAAAGAACTCAGGAATTATCACGTGTCAGCACGTGACCCTTAGTCACGTGTTGGCACGTGATACCCCATTGGGGTTTTTCCTTATTATTTTATTATACCTTTAATTCTTTTAGTGGGTTTAAAGGCCCATCACGTGTGGGCTCGTGACCCATTTGACTAAGATTCAATTCTTATCATTTCAGAGCCTTCAGGAAGCCATCACGTGTCAGCACATGACCCCCGATCACGTGTACGCACGTGATGCCTCATAAATTTTGATCCCGGATGAATTATGAGGCCCATAATATATCTAATCGAAGGATTTTTCGAGACACTTTCGATGCCATCAGAATTTAGCTGTTTCTCATTCGGGAGTTTTTCAAAATGTATCCCGAAAAATACTGGTTCGCGTTTTCTTCCTTAGATTACACGTGCATAGCATATTTGCTCATAACGTTTGATCCCGGATGAATTATGAACCCCATAATATATCAAATCGAAGGCCTTTTCGAGACGCTTTTGATGCAATTAGAATTTAGCTGTTTCTCATTCAGGAGTCTATCAAAATACAGCCCTGAAAATACTGGCTCGCATTTTCTTAAACGTATCGCTGCCATTTGATACCTTGGGCTCTTTTGCGCAGAAATTTTTTTTTGGCGGGAACAGTGGTCTTTCCGTGTCGCGACGTTGAGTTTTCTATAATCGATGCATATTCACCACCCAGTTTGGGTGCGAGTAGCTATTAACTCATTTGCCTCAATAGTTATGACCGTTATGCCCGATTTCTTTGGGACAACGTGAATGGGGCTAACCCACTAGCTATCAGAGATAGGGTAAATGATACCACTATCAAGATATTTTACGATCTCCTTTTTAACAACCTCCTTCATGATTGGGTTGAGTCGTCTCTGTGGATCCCTTGCTGGCTTGGTATCATCCATCCTATGAATATGATGTTCAACTATTAGGGGACTAATCCTCTTGATGTCCGCTATAGTCCAGCCAAAAGTTTGCTGATTACTTTATAAGACCATTAAAAGGGCTTTCTCTTGCTCGGGGGCTAGAGAAGCCGAGATGATAACATGAAGGGTCTCCTTCTCACCAAAATAAGCGTATTTAAGGTGAGACGGCAATAGCTTGAGTTCGAGTGTTGGAGGCGAAACAATTGAAGGTAGAATTGGTGAAATTGTCTCAAACTCGAAGGATTCCAACAGAGGTTCAAAGCTAGTGTAAGCAACGGAGTCGGATGGTTCGGTTAACTCATCCGAAAATTCAAAGGATTCAAACTCGGGTGGTGATTCTTCAATATTGTTCGAGAAAGTGAAACACTCGTAATCATTATCGGGCGTGAAAGCAGTATCAGATTCGAGGAGGAACGCACTAGTGACGTCAAAATTGCTGTGATCGAACAGAAATTTTTCGAGCTCACAGTCCTCCTGGGTGATGTCTTGGATCGAGCAAAGATCAAGTATATTAGCATTAGGTTCGGAGTGCTTATTCCCCAACTTAAAAATATTGAGTTCAATTGTCATGTTTCCAAAAGATAGGTTATTGAACCATTTCGACAATTAATCACCGCATTAGAAGTTGCAAGGAATGGTCGACCGAGTATCACCGGAATTTGACTCAGGGGGTTAGCTACAGGCTGTGTGTCCATAACAATGAAATCAACAGGGAATATGAAGTCCCCTACTTTAATCAACACATCCTCTAACTGACCCCTAGGATGGGTGATGGATCAGTCGGCCATTTGGAGAGTACAATGTGTAGGTTTCAGCTCTCCAACGCCGAGTTGCGCATATACTGAATAGGGAAGTAGGTTAACACTAGCACCAAGATCTAATAGTGCGCTGTTGATGTTCTTATCCCCAATAGTTATTGAAATAGTAGGACAGCCAGGATCCTTCCGTTTTTAAGGGAAAGGTTAGGTAAGAGCATCACTTACTACACTAGCCAAGAAAACTTTCTTAGCTACTTGTGATTTCCTCTTCTTAGTGCACAACTCCTTCAAGATTTTAGCGTAAGAAGGGACTTGTTGGATTGCATCCAAAAGGGGTATGTTAATACTAACCTGTTTAAATAACTCCACAATCTTCTCCATCTGTGGAGTTTGTTTATTGGATCTCAATCTGTTTGGAAATGGAACATTTTGAAAATTTGTTGAGTCCAATGTTTGTGGAAGAGATTGCGGAGTTGGAACGGATCCCAGTGTTGGTGTTTTCGTGGAGTGAGATGTAGATCCATTCGGAGTAGTAGAAGAATTAGAGCCTCGTGAAGAATGGAGGACAGGCTCTGAAGATGAAGAAGATGAAGATGAAGATGAAGAAGAAGAAGAAGACGCGGTGGCCGGGGTGTCATCATTAGTGCCAAAATTGTTGTGCAACATCCTTCCAGATCTCAATGTAGTCACGGCACAAACATTATGGTTTTGTTGTTCATGAGCAATATGTGCATTTTGTGGGTGACCGGGATTTGGCATTGGTTGAGATGGAAGCTTCCCCTTCTCTCGCTCGCTTAAGGCAACATTTAGTTGTGCAATTTGGGCTTCAATGGTTTTGATACTTTGCCCATGTGATACAGTGTGTTGCACCAACGACTGAATGGAAGACTGGATATTGGCTGAGGATTGAGTTGATTGTTTTAAAAATGCATCCAGACTTCGTTCTAGCGAGGAAACCTTATCGTTATTTGGTGGAACAAAATTATTTTGAGGAAAAGAGTTGTTGGGTGCAAAATTGTTCATTTGATTTTGGTAAGGTTGGGGTTGGAACGGTTGCTGATATTGAGTTTGTTGAGGGGCTTGTTGTTGAGGAGGAGGCCTCTGGATATTGTTGGTTTGGAATTGTTGTTGATTTTGATTCCAAGCAAAATTAGGGTGGTTCCTCCAACCAGGATTGTAAGTTGAAGAGTATGGATCATTTCTTTGTCTTTGCTGAAAGGCAGCATTGACATGATCCTGTCCTTGAGCAGGTGGGTTGTAAGGACACTCTTCGGTCAAATGGGATGGATCCGAACAACAAGCGCATATAGTACGAGGGGGTAAAGCGGGGGCAGGAGAAGGCGATGAGAATTTGCTCTCAATTGCTTCTAGTTTACGTGTAATTGCGGCCATTTCGGCTTTCATTGCAATTGACATGTCAAGTTGATGAACACCTGCCCTAGACGGACCGGATGAAGTAGATGAAGTGGGCGAAGTAGTCTGTCTAGTGCTTTCCCACTGAAGCGTATGTTCAGGAAGATCATTGAGAAATTGCCAAGCTTTCTCGTCAGATTTTGTAAGAAAGTAACCTTGATAAATGGTTTCCAGCAACTGCTTAGTTGCTTGGTTCTGTCCTTCGTATAAAGTTTGGCAAAGTTGCCATCTCTCAATACCGTGATGAGGGCACTGAACAAGAAGGTCCTTAAATCGTTCGAAACACTTCCAAAAAGGTTCGGAAGGAAGCTGGGAAAATTGATTAATTTCATTACGAATTCTCGCGGTCTTATGATGTGGGTAAAAGTTTTTTAAGAAATGCCTTAAAAAACTCTTCCCAACTGTTTATAGAATGCGATGCAGTACTATATAGCCACTTTTCAGCTAGGTCACATAAAGTGAATGGGATGACTCGTAGCCTTATAGCATCATCGGAAAGTTTGGTGGTTTTCATCATTGCACAAACATTCTGGAATTTGATAATGAAGATACAGGCATCTTCGGATTCCAGCCTGTGAAATTTAGGCAACATATTGATGAAGTGGGGCTTAATTTCGAAATTGTCCCCATTTGCCGGTGGGAGTGAAAGACAAGTAGGAAGTGCGGTGCGGGTGGGATAGAAATGGTCCTGGAACACGATTCGCTGGGGCGCTTCAACAGGAGGGTATTGTGGGTTATTCGCACCCAGTTGAGGTGGAATCAATCCCGAAGTAGGTAAAGGGTTGTTAGGATTGAATCCTGACATCTCCTTAGAAGATGATGAATGTGAAGATGAAGGTAAAGATGAAAAAGAAGTGGTGGGAGTTCCGACTTCGGAGTTGAACGCGTCGTCGGTAGCGACTAACGAGACACGGACTAAACGGGCACTAGTGTCCCTAGTCCAACCGAAGATACACTAAACGAGTCTTAGTGTAGTCAAACTTAGAATGTGAGGGTAAGAAAACGTCAATGGGGAAATGTGGGTGAAGGTTGGGTGCAATGGAATTCTAGCGACAAATGGCAAGTTTTTGTAAAAATTTTGTTTTGTGTTTTTTTTTATTTTAAAGTTTAGCAAAAGATTTTTTTACGGACTACAACACACTTTCAAACAGTCATAATTTAAGCATGCACAATCAAGCCTAGAGATAGGGTCTCCTAAGTCAACTAGACTGCTCCTAACTGGTCCAAAGCGACAAGTTGTGAGATATCCCTCAAATCGCCTCTTCACCGCCAATTGTGGCCAGGTAAGCACAAGTGAAGAAAGGAGGGTTCCGCTCACGAATCACCGTGAGACGGGCTTTTTAAAATTATCTTTCTCACTTGTCTAGCCTAGGCACCACAAAATTAGGTTTAGATAAACGACTAAATGCCCATAACCTTTCTCTGTCCTAATGAGCGCGACGGTCCTTAGTTGGCTGAGTCTAGATATTTTTTAATTAACTCGAGGGGTGATGCATATGCTTTTTGTGATTTCTGGGGTCTTAGGAAGGGTAATGAAATCCCCACCCAATCTGGATTGGTTTATAACCCCTTAGATTCCGTTTAAAAAATGCAAAGCAGTAACACACAAAACCTAAAACACTTGCCAAAAAATTATCTTTTTATTTGCGGCGTAAAGAATCCTGCACAAAAATGATTTATTGGAGAGGGAGAAGAAGTTTTGCGCAAAGAACCCTGCAGGAAAAATTTTCAGTGGAGGGCAGAGGGTAGAAGAGAAGATAGAAAATACTTACAGAGAAATCTGAGTGCTGACGTCAACAATTTGACCGCGGTTCCGCGGTCAAACACCTTCTTTAGCCGCGGTTCCGCGGTGGTTCAGTTGGATCAGGCTGTCAAAATTTTTCTGTTTTCTGTGGTTCTCCTCTGTTTGTTCAGATCCTCTGTTTCTTAATTTGTTCACTGGGCTTTTTCCAGATCTGAATCTGTCCGTCTTCCGTTCCTGCACAATTCGCACAAAAACCGATCAAAAAGAACAAGATGAATTTTTTATGTATTTTTTTCAACTTTTATAATTTTTTCAATTTCAATTAACCCGAAATTACAAAAAGAAAATAACTACTGTATCCCCGGCAACGGCGCCATTTGATTGTTTAAGTTTTGTGCGTGCGTGTTTAAATTTAAGAATACCGCAATCAAGACGGTGTCGCTTGGTAGCTAGCCGGTTGAGTATGGGTCGGTCCACAGGGAAATGGTGTTCTTTTTTTAAGTTCTAACGAGTTAAGTCCTATGTTTGGTAGGGTTTTGTTTTAAAATCTAAGGATGAGATTAATTTGATTTAAAGTCTTGCTAGGGTTAGGATTAGATTAGTTTGGAAAAGGAATTCTACTCACTGCTTTCTTTGCCCTAATTAAGAATATAGGTGTTAGGGTAATAGTCAACAAAGGGGATTAGCACGACTAGGAAGAAACGTAATTTCTTCCTTTTGGTCCTTGTCCGTCCTTTCTTAACTCTTAGCCCTAACCTCTATTTAAATCAACCACAACCGGTCTAACTAGGTAATCATCGCTATCTTGTAGGATAAGGTACCGTAATGAGCGGTGTGTGGTTAATTTAAATAGAGTCCTAATTATAAAAATTCTATGGGCAAAGAAAGGAGTGAGAGAGATTTCCTTCTCTCAAACCTTCCCAATTCTAACCCTGACAAGTGAGGAATTACTCACTCATTAGGAAAGTTACGATAAAATTCATTTTTATAGTTTTAATTTAATGACCTAATTTGTTGATAATAAAAGACAGATAATAAAATTGCAGAAATTAAATTTGGATAAAAAAATGCAAGATAAAAAAAGAAACTTACTTTATTGATACCTTTTCAACGATTACAAGGAAATAAAATTTTAGATCTAGAAAATAAAAAGAGGCATGCCTAATTAGGCTTTCGGCTTTCCTATTTATAGATAGGAGAAACCCTACTAGGTTTTACATCTGATCCACATTTGAATTTACATAACTACCCTAAGAAAGCCGGGTCAAAGCACCGATATCCACCGACACGTGCACCGACACGTGCACTGCACAGCCGCGGAACCGCGGCAGAAAGCAATGTTTGGCCGCGGATCCGCGGCCACATTGTGGGCTCTTGGGCTCAATTCTTCAGTGATGTTTCATGTTGCTTTTTCCTTCTATTTTCTTCATTTGGTTCCTCAGAATCTTTTCTACTTTCTTCCAGATTTTCAACAGTGCAGAATTATGTGGACTTTTACCGTGAGCTTCACTTTGAAGTCTTGAATCTCGTGCTACCCTTGTGCCTTGTGCATTTGAACTGTCTACTGATTTTTATTTGTTTCTTGAACTGGTAGGCGGTATCATACGGATTCATCTATTGTTGGTCGTAGTCTCACATTTGTAGTGTCTTTTTATAAATTTCACTGTATTGATCTGAGAACCAGTAACCTGCAGCTATTTAGCAAACATGGATCAAAAGCACCTATTTATTTGTAATATGATTAAGAATGGGCGATATAATAATGCAAAATTCTGATATGAACAGGATCCCTGATATCGACGGGTGATGCAAGCCATACGACGGCCCTTATCGAGTCAGGGGATGAAGGTGTGGATGATGAATCTACTTTCCTAATGGAAACCGAGGAAGCCGTCACAAATGGTGACGCTTCGGGCACTGTCTCGGTTTCTGCCCTGTCAGGTACTCCTTGAGTTATAATTTTTGAGTTTTTAATCCCGCTAGGCATCTCTAATGATATATCCTTTATTCTGAGCGTAAGCGTGGTAAACCCCGATGCTGTACTAACTGAAGAATTACCGCCGGTCATTGCCCTGACTATCACCGGTCCACCCCTCTCTTCTGCGTCTCCCCGAACTCTAGAAGGTGAAAAATTCCCATTTCTTTGCTTCAGTGTAGATACAATTTTCTTGCATTAACCATATATTGTCGCAATTCTGTAGGAGTGCTCTTGGATCACTTACACCAGGTGTTAAGCCCGCATTTGCCTTCTAATTGGAATTCATTCCCCCTTCCAGTATTGGTTAGTATATTCTTCGCTTGGTGTTTCTTCTTTTCATGAGTAAGCAATATGTTGCTAAACCTTCTTCATATTGAACACAGTATCATGGCTCGAGGGAGGGAGCAAAGGAATAGCCGAGCCTCCCATGCTCCCTGTCTTGCCACTTTCAATAGCCGGTACGGTAGATCTTGTCCATCAGCTTTCTTCTTTTTTAAGTTGAAATCTGATCCTTATTCATGCGTGATTTATTTTGCAGCAGCTACGCCGGTTTCGGCTCCTTTTGAGTCTCGCATTCTCATGCCTACGGGGCCTTTCGCTTGATTGATCATTCTTTGCGTGCGTTTTGAAAAGATAGATTTTGAAATCAAAGAATATTTAACCGCAATCAAGAACGGCGTCGCTTGGTAGCTAGCCGGTGAGTACGGGTCGGTCCACAGCGATTTTGTGTATTCTCTATTTGTTCTAACGAGTTAATTCCAATTGGTGTTGGATTGATTATTCACTAAAAACTGAAATGAGTTTGATTAAAACCTTGCTAGGGTTAGATTTAAGTTAAGTTAGGAAAGTCAATATTCCTCACCGCTTTCTATGCCCTAATTAAGATCTATTAGGTGTTATGGTAACAATTAATAAAGTGGATTAGTACCATCGGAAAGAAACTAGGTTTCTTCCTCTAGGTTCTTGTCCTTCCTTTCTTAATTCTTACCCTAACCTCCATGGAAAACATATACAACCGGTCTTTTTAAACTATGGTATCACCGCTATCTCGTGGGATAGGGTGCCGTAGTGAGCGGTGTGTGTATGTATGCATGGAGTCCTATAAAAATATGTGATGGGTAAGAAAGGGGTGAGAGATTTTCATCTCTCAAAGCTCTCCTATTCCTAACCCTAACAAGTGAGGAACTACTCACTCATTAGGGAAAAAGATTTCATTTTTATGATTGTTTTTATTAACCTAATTATCTAATCTACGGCAGATAAATAAAATCTAAATTAGGGCAGATAAATAAAAGTTATATTATGGCAGAAAGGAAAATTAAACTAGGGAAAGAAAAGAAAAGACTTACTTTAATTTTTATTTGATACACTTTTCAAACATTTACAGAGAATTAAAATTATGAATTTGATAATTAAAAAGAGGCATGCTCTAAAAAGAGCATTAGGGTTTTTATTTATAGATTATAGAAACCCTAGGGTTACATTCGATCCCTATCTGCATTTACAAATTTACCCTAAGAAGTCTAGTCAACGCACCGTCACTCCGACTTTTTTTAGCACCGACACGCGCTCATCATGGCCGCGGAACCGCGGCCAAAAGCCCTGTTTAGCCGTGGATCCGCGGCCATATAGTGGGGACTTTGGCTGGGTTTTTCTGGGTTTGGTCTGGTTACACTTGGCTACTTGTTTCTTCACTTGGTTTCTCAGATTGTCTTCTAGTTTTCTTCCAGATTTTCACAGTGCATGATGTCATGGACTTTTACCGTTTGCTTTGTGTCGAAGTCTTGAACCTTGCGCTGTCTTTATGCTTTGTGAAATTGTCCATTGATCTTCATATGTCCCTCAAACTGTAGGCATGATCAAGATTCTTTCATTTGTTGGTCGTAGTCTCACTTTTGTATCGTCTTTTCATCCTTTTCACTGTTTTTGTTCCGAGAACCTGTAACCTACAACTATGTAGCAAACATGGATCAAAAACGCCTGTTTATTTGTAAAATAAATAAGAATGGGGAATATAATAATGCAAAATTATGATATGAACAAATACCCCCAAACCTATCTTTTGCTCTTTCTCGAGTAAAACTAGTTTTATTCTCGAAAAAGACCTAGCCTCACTTTCGCAGAGAAACACGATTGCACTGAGCTCGTGCAACAAGCCGTTAAATCTCTAGGTGTCCCTAGTAGGAGGAGTGTTGTCTCCTGAGGGTTTTCAGCAGATACTAACCATAAAATCCTATCAATTCGGCCTATTGACTTTTATTCTCCAGTTAGGTTTTCTGACAAGAAACTCAGAAATTATCAACCCGTATTTTTCACGCTTCCTTATCATTTAACTTAAGATTATATAAGTTTTGTAGATTTATTTAGCTTTTAGCATCTTTTGAGTTTTCCTTCTAGAGTTCCATCTCAACTTAGGAATTTTTATCATCTCTACTAAAAATATAAGTTCTATTTTTCATTCTCATCTCTTATCTAAACCCCAATCACATACCCCTACGTGTGTGTATATAGCAGCCCTACACTTGGAAATTCAAATTAAGCTACTATACTCTTGTCCATCGTCCAAAGTACTTCTTAATTGGTGAATTTTTAGATGAAATTTGCTCACACATCCTTCATGCGACCGTTAATACTTCTTGAGGTACCAACGACCGATTAGAAAATGTGTTTGCACATTAAAGCGTAATTCCTAATCTTGTAACACCTAAGGCTTTAGCAGTGACTTCCAAACCAGTTGGTCTAAGGCACAAGGTGATAAAGCACCCTCGCTAAATATTTTTTTCTATTTACGCAGCCTTAAGTAATTACAAAACCAGTGTTCATTTTTTTTATCTCTTTATTCACACTTTTATTTTTATTTTATTTTCCTTTATACTAAGGACTTTAAACAAGAGCATTTCAAGGTCTTCTCTACTATTCCAAGTTTCAAGGTGCGTGTATGTGCTAATTGTAGAGTATATATTTTCAGAATTTAGACTTAAGCTCAGGAATTATTTTTCAAACTTACACTTCAATAAAAATATCAATACTCTTCCCTTATTTTAACTTAACCCAAGAAGTGAACTCAAAATTTGCCTATTTCTAAGTATACTATAAGGACATATATTTTCTACGGTTAAATTTTAAGAAAGGTTCTTTTTAGGGTTTTTAATCTACTAAGTCTAGGATCTAGTTTTTCCTAGCTATTTAACCGTCTTTTCAAATTCAAGTCAATTATGGCCAAAATTGAATTTTTCAATTTTTATAATTTTTCAAAATTTTCAATATTTTTATGGGTTTTAAAATAAGTATGCAAATGCAAAAATATACATATGAATGCGAAGGAAGAAAGCTTATCGAGCACACCCCCAAACTTAAACTTGACAGTGTCCTCACTGTCAGGCACACCAAGAGGGTCAAAATTGTCGGTACTCCCCTGTTTATTTTTTTTATAATTTTTTTTATTTTTATTGTTAAAAGAAAAAGAAAACAAAATATGGTGGTACAAAAAGGTCCCCCCCCAAACTTAAGTGAGACAGTGTTTCCACTGTTTAAGCATTAAAGTTCAGAATTAGGGAGAAGAAAAACACAGTATCAAGCTATATAAGGCCTTACACAGGCCAAAGGTTAGCACCAACCATTCAAAAATTTTATCATTATAATGGTGTGGTTGGTGAATGAATGGAGTGTAGAGAAAAGAAATGAGAAGCACACGAGACCGTATGGGAAGAAAGGTGGAATATGGTCTCGGTATATTAGGAGAAGAATGGCGGAAGGGAAAAAGGAATGGAGTACGAACTTGAGGGTGTAAATTGAGTGAATAAATTAGCACAAATTGTGATGACCGATGTGTTAAAAGCGATTGTGCTAATCTATCAACCCGTCGAGAAATGGGGTCAAATCCCTCAAGATTCGCGAGAAAACATGGGTACGTTAAACTTGGTAAACCATCCATTGAAAATGGAAGCGTAACGGATTCTTGCGCGGTCGAAAGGAGGAAGATGAGTGATTTAGGAAGGGTCTCATTCTCACCTAAGTAAGCGTATGTAAGGTGAGACGACAACAGCTTGAGTTCGAGTTTCGGAGGTGAAACAATTGAAGGTGAAATTGGTGAAACTGTCTCGAACTCGAAGGATTCCATCAATAATTCGAAATGACTATAAGCAACCGAGTCTGATGGTTCAACTAACTCATCTGAAAATTCAAAGGACTCAAACTCGGGAAGTGAGTCTTCAAAATCGTCCGAAAAAGTGAAACACTCGTAATCATTATCGGTTGTGAGAACCGTGTCAGATTCAAGGAGGAACGCACTAGTGGCGTCAAAACTGCTGTGATCGAACAGAAATTTCTCAAGCTCACAGTCCTCCTGCGTGATCGGAACGATGGAAAGGATGAAGTGGGGTGATTTAGGAAGTATAACATTTAAAGGTTCAGGAGAATGAATTGGAAAATCTGACTCATCAAACAAAACTGGTTCATCCTCAATACTATCCTCAATACTCTCCTCAATACTATCCTCATAATTCTCCTCAAAATTTATCCCATCCATGCAATTATCATCAAAATCAAGACGCATATGAAGTTCGGGAGAAACATTTAATGACTCGGGATGATGAATTGGAGAGAAAAATTCAGTCAAATCTGCGGGTTCATCATCCAAAATATTCCCGGCGTCAATATCCTCAATCAAGTGAAAATCAATTTTTTCGGACACCTCATCAAAAGCATGGATATTTATCAATTCAAGTTCTAGATTGGAGGTGTAGAGGTTGAAAGGATTGGTGATGGTTTCACTCGAAAGGGACCCTTCACAATCTGGCAAATCAAGCACTACAAAGTCACACAACTCATTAGACGTTTTATTTTTAACTGGTGAATCATTTGGGACACTTGACAGACATTCAAAACCGGAATTGTGGGATTCAATTGGGGATGGGTAGGTTCGATTTGGAAGGGTGCACGGCTCACTCTCTCCACTCAAATTCTCAATCTGTCCAACCGCCTCATCATACATTGGAATTTTTGGAGCTAGTTGGAAACTAGCTACTGGTTCATTAGGTTACATAAGGGCGGCAATGGACGGATCCAAATTCCTCATCTGTTGGTTTATCACTATAATATACATTTCTAACGACTGTTCCAGACTAGACATGGGTTGTGAAGGGGTTTCAGTAAAAAAAATCAAAATTGTTTGGATTCTGGAAACTCCCAAATGGTTGTGTAGAAGCAATGTCTGGGGAAGGTGCAAAAGTCAAATAGGACTGGTAGGAATTGAATGGTTGGACAGGAGTAGGATCAACATTTGGATAAAAAGGTGAATGGACTTGTCGATCCCAAGAACTGGAAGTGTTGAAACGAGTGAAAGATCGGTTACGAGATTGTTCAATATGTTCAGCAATAAACATGGGTTTCGGAGTTACAACAGAACTCGAAAAAGCAGTATCAACGTAAGAAGGTGGTGAAGGTTGAAATGGTTGATACAAAGTGGATTGCGGAGTCGAACTGTTTCTCCTAGACGCTTCTATTCGATCTTGCAAAGAAATTTTGGGCATGGAGGGGTCATCCGTAATTCGACCGAAACAATTCGCGTAGGAAGCAATGTTTGGATGAGGGTACCAAATTTCGGCAAGAGTTTTGGGAGATGGGGTACCCATGATGTAAGAAGGAGAAGAGAAAAGAATGTGGGTGCAAGTGGGGTGCAATGGATTTCTTAGCGACAAGTGGCAAGTTTTTGTAAAAAAATTTCCGTTTTGTGTTTTTTTTTATAAGGAGCTCTTTGCAAAAAAAATTTCGATAAGAAGCTTAGACACACGTTCAATCAATCACAATATGCACAATCAAGCCTAGATCTAGGGTCAACTAGACTGCCCCTAACTGTTCCAAAGGGCAAGCTGTGAGGACCTCAAACCGCCTCTTCACCGCCAATTGTGGTCAGGTAAGCACAAGTAAAGAAAGGAGAGATCCGCTCACGAATCACCGTGAGACGGGCCTTTTAAAATTACCTTTCCCCACTTGTCTAGCCTAGGCACCACAAAATCTAGTTTAGATAAACGATCGATGCCTACAACTATTCCTTTATCCTGTCGAGCGTGACAGTCCTTATAGGCTGAGTCTAATCTTTTTTAATTAACTCGATGGTCAATGCAATATGCTTTTTGTGATTTTTGGGGTTCTAGGAAGGGTAATGAAATCCCCACCCAATCTGGATTGGTGTTCAAGCCCCTTAAAGTCAGTTTTAAAGATGCAAAGCAGTAAAATACACAAAACACTTGCAAACAATTTTTTTATTGCGGCGCAAAGAATCCTGCATAAGATCAAGTTATTGGAGAAGGGGAGAAGTTTTTGCGCAAAGAACCCTGCAGAAAATTTTTTATAGAGGAGATAATAGGGTTCAGAAGAAGAAAAGAAACTTACAGAGGAGATTCGGTCTGCTGACGTCAGCAGACCGCGGCGGAAGCGCGGTCAAAGACTCCTTCTGGCGGCGGTTCCATGGTGACAAAGAAGGATCAGGCCTCCAAACTTCTTCTGTTACTCTGTTGTGCTACTCTTCTGTTGTTCAGATCTGCTGTTTTCTGTTTTGCTCTCTGGATTTTTCCAGATCTGAATTCGTTCGTCGATCCTGCACAATTAAAAAGAAAACCCTTCAAAGAATAACAAGATGATAATTTTTTTTATATATTTTTCAGTTTTTATGATTTTTCAATTTTTATATTAACCCGAAATTACAAAAAGAAAATAACTACGCCATCCCCGGCAACGGCGCCATTTGATTGATCATTCTTTGCGTGCATTTTGAAAAGATAGATTTTGAAATCAAAGAATATTTAACCGCAATCAAGAACGGCGTCGCTTGGTAGCTAGCCAGTGAGTATGGGTCGGTCCACAGCGATTTTGTGTATTCTCTATTTGTTCTAACGAGTTAATTCCAATTGGTGTTGGATTGATTATTCACTAAAAACTGAAATGAGTTTGATTAAAACCTTGCTAGGGTTAGGTTTAAGTTAAGTTAGGAAAGTCAATATTCCTCACCGCTTTCTATGCCCTAATTAAAATCTATTAGGTGTTATGGTAATAATTAATAAAGTGGATTAGTACCATCGGAAAGAAACTAGGTTTCTTCCTCTAGGTTCTTGTCCTTCCTTTCTTAATTCTTACCCTGACCTCCATGGAAAACATATACAACCGGTATTTTTAAACTATGGTATCACCGCTACCTCATGGGATAGGGTGCCATAGTGAGCGGTATGTGTATGTATGCATGGAGTCCTATAAAAATATATGATGGGCAAGAAAGGGGTGAGAGATTTTCATCTCTCAAAGCTCTCCTATTCCTAACCCTAACAAGTGGAACTACTCACTCATTAGGGAAAAAGATTTAATTTTTATGATTGTTTTTATTAACCTAATTATCTAATCCACGGCAGATAAATAAAATCTAAACTAGGGCAGATAAATAAAAGTTATACTAGGGCGGAAAGGAAAATTAAACTAGGGCAAGAAAAGAAAAGACTTACTTTAATTTTTATTTAATGCACTCTTCAAACATTTACAGAGAATTAAAATTCTGAATTTGATAATTAAAAAGAGGCATGTTCTAAAAAGAGCATTAGGGTTTCTATTTATAGATATAGAAACCCTAGGGTTATATTCGATCCCTATCTGCATTTACAAATTTACCCTAAGAAGCCTAGTCAACGCACCGCCACACCGACTTTTTTTAGCACCGACACGCGCTCATCATGGCCGCGGAACCGCGGCCAAAAGCCCTGTTTGGCCGCAGATCCGCGTCCATATAGTGGGGACTTTGGCTGGGTTTTTCTGGGTTTGGTCTGGTTACACTTGGCTACTTGTTTCTTCACTTGGTTTCTCAGATTGTCTTCTAGTTTTCTTCCAGATTTCCACAGTGCATAATGTCGTGGACTTTTACCGTTTGCTTCGTGTCGAAGTCTTGAACCTTGCGCTGCCTTTGTGCTTTGTGAAATTGTCCATTGATCTTCATTTGTCCCTCAAAATGTAGGCATAATCAAGATTCTTTCATTTGTTGGTCGTAGTCTCACTTTTGTATCGTCTTTTCATCGTTTTCACTGTTTTTGTTCCGAGAACCTGTAACCTGCAACTATGTAGCAGACATGGATCAAAAGCACCTGTTTATTTGTAAAATAAATAAGAATGGGGAATATAATAATGCAAAATTATGATATGAATATCGCTAAGTCTCAATCTTCCAGGGGCGTGATGACTAGCATGCGGATGTTAAACGAATTTATCGAAGATCTTGATGCCTAGGCTCTTACTTCTGTCGTGGATTTCGCTGACGAAGTCAACCCTATACTGGCGACGCTTGTGAATTTCCACAACGAAGATTTCGTCGGCCTTTGGGTTGATTATTGTAAGCGGATCGAGGCTTGTTGGCATGAGATCTAGCTCAAGCGTCTCGCTCCTGAAGTATTGACCATGAAAGCTCAGCGGGTCGCGTGGATCAAGCAAAGTACCGATTTCATTCAATATTTTGAACAAAAGTTGACCCTGAAGCGAAAGGAGTATGAGACAACTTCCGGAAAATCCATCCAATTGCGCGCCCAGATCGAAGCAAATGCCGCGCAGCTGCAAGTTATTTTCGAAAAGCTCCAACAATGTATTTCTAATAGGCTGTCGCTGAGGTAGAACCTCGATTTTACCGAGCGGGCCATGCAAGATTGCAAGGTTGCCAAGCAGGAAATCGCCGAGAAACTTTCATCATGCTTGCAACAGTGGGCTCAAATTGAAGCGGGGCTGGCCGTAGTAGTAGCCTGGGAGGAGGAGCTGCAAGGAGCGCATGAGCGGGTTGCCAATTTGTTGAAAGCCCAGCCTTTTGAACAATTGCAATTGTATTCCCCCCATTTGTATTAATTGTATCTCTTAAACACTTTGATTCATCAATAAAGAATATACACTTTTTGCATGCGCTCATCTGTGTTTTGATGTCTTGATGTGGCGCTAATTAGTTTACTTACTCATTTCGGAGTCCGTAGTTTCTTCACTCGTTTCGGAGTTCGTAGTTTATTCACTCGTTTCTGAGTCTCTAGTTTATGTACCGATTTCATAGTTTGTAGTTTATTCACTCGTTTCGGAGTCTCTAGTTTATGTTTATGTACTCATTTCGGAGTTTGTAGTTTATTCACTCGTTTCGGAGTCTCTAGTTTATGTACTCATTTCGGAGTTTGTAGTTTATTCACTCGTTTCGGATTCTCTAGTTTATGTACTCATTTCGGAGTTTATTTAGTTTACCCCCTTTAGGTTTACAGGTAAACTTGTCCTAATGTTATATATAGATAATCTCCATTCTTTACGACAGAGGTCCGTTAGGTTTTGTAGTACTAGGGTTTTGGTCTGTGGTACCGTCGCGTTGGCTGATGTATTCCTCGTATGCGGTCTTTAAGCCGTTGTTCAAATAGCCCCGCGACTGTCGTGTCTCTGATCCCTTCGGGGGCTGGACAAGACGTCTTCAAGTAATCTCTTTAGACTATATGACTGTTGGAAGAGAAACCGTTAGGAATTTTCCATGTCGCTTTTACTTGAGGTTAGGCTCAATTTAGAGCCCCGATGAGTCATAACCACTTCGCGCTGGTGTGGAATGTTCTCCGATAGTCTCTTATGCTTTATATGAGTTGTCGTCGAGACCCGATTTTTGTTTTGACGATGCCATACCGTTTCTTTGCTGAAATATGGTAGACATCTGTAGGACCTCTATGCTGTATGTATTGCAGTTGAAGTCCGGAACTAGGAATATGCCTTTGCTCCAGTTTGATTTGGCTCGTTGGAGCTTTGTTGACGTCACGTCTGCACTCTGATGGAATGAGAAGGTACGCCAGGGTAGTCTCTGAGTTGTATATGAACTGTAAAGACTTGGAGCTAGGATTTTTCTATGGCTCCATTTTTTATTTGACCCTTGAGTCTTTATTGACGTCGTGTCTGCATCCTGTCGGAATGGGAAGGAACGCCGGGATTGTCTCTAGGTTGTATATGAACCGTCAAGACTTGGAGCTAGGAATTTTCTATGGCTCCATTTTTCATTTGACCCTTAGGTCTTTGTCGACGTCGTGTCTGCATCCTGTCGGAATGAGAAGGCACGTCGAGGTAATCTTTAGGTTGTATATGAACCGTCAAGACTTGGAGTTAAGAATTTGCCATGGCTCCTTCTTTGTTCGACCCTTGGGTCTTTATTGACATCGCATCTGCACTGAGAAGGAACGTCAGGCTGATCCCTATGCTGTAGATGTTGCCATCAAGATCTGGCTCTCCCTTTAACGGAGCCTAGTGGGAAAACATGGTTCCCTTTTTCATTTGTGCCCATGGATTGTATACAGGGGTCGGTGTAGACTTACCTGTAGGGCAAAGGAAACTTTATTTTATTTTATTTTTATTGTTGCGATACTCTATCTTTTCATCTTTTCATATCGCGAAAGTCGCGATTGCCCAATTATTTCGGCTATTTTTTTATTTTTACTCGCTGTTTTTTATTGTGAGTTGTCCAATCATGTTCGGCTGTTTCTATATGCATATTTTTTGCTCGCTGATTTTTATTGCGAGTTTGGAATCTGATACCGACCTTGGCATTAGCATCACTACGACTGGAATATTTACAGAAGCAAATCATCATATGCCGTGAAAGGACTTAGAGTTTGACATCTTTTCACGCATCAGCATCGCCACCACTGGAATGTTGCCAGGAGCGAATTATCATTTGTCTTGAGAGGACTTAGGGTTTGACACCTATTTAGGCATCAGCGTCGCTACAATTGGAATGTCACCAGGAGCGAATCATCATTTTCTTTTATCGATTTGAACAAAGATGGCTTAGTAAACAGGATTAGGATCCTGTCGACTAAGACTTTTTGACTTTATGAGCTGTAAGGGTCTCAGAAAGTTATTTATTCCTACGAGTCGTGAGGATCTCGTAGGTGTATTTTCTCCTTAGGAATCATGGGGATTCCTAAGTATGTGTTCTCTTCTAAGTCGTAAGGATCTTACAAGAGTATTTTTCCCTATAAGTCGAGAGGACTTACAAGTGTCGTTCATTATATGATAACATTTCTCGTCATTGGTGGAACTTGGCGGGGAAATCGTTTATTTGTGTCCATGGATTGTATATAAGGGTCAATATTGGACCGCCTGTAGGGCAAGTTGGGGAATGTGATGGCTTAAGAACGGGTTTAGGTGCCTGTAGCTTAAGGGTTTTGAATCCTGTGAGCCGTGAAGGTTTCATGGGGAAATTCTCCTCACGAGTCGTGAGGTTCTCGTAAGTGTATTTATTTTAACGAGACTGCGCCCTTTCGGGTTTTCATAAGTTCGCCGGTAGTCCTACTGTTTTTACTCACGGCGCCCTTTCGGGTTTTCATCCATGCCCAATTTGCTTGTGGACGTACCCCTTTTTTTACCGAGATTACGCCCTTTCGGGTTTTCACAAGCTCGCCGGCAGTCCTGCTGTTTTTACTCACGGCACCCTTTCGGGTTTTCATCCATGCCCATTTTTCTTGTGGACGTACCTTTTTTTACGTGACACATCTGTTTGCCAGTGGGACGTGAGGGTGACTTCACCACTAGAGTAGCTGTGCAGCCGATAAGACTTGAGTTGCAACCTTCGTTGTTGAGACTTCAACTGCAATATAGATCTCAAGAGTGGATATCGCCGTATTTGGGACGATGATCCGTATTTGGGGCGAAATTTTAGTTTAAAGACATTTCGGTCTGTTGTCGCCGTTTGAGGCGAAGTTTTAGTTTAAGGACATCTCAGTCCGTTGTCACCGTATTTGAGCTGAAGTTTTAGTTTAAAGACTTCTCGGTCCGTTGTCGCCGTTTGAGGCGAAGTTTTAGTTTAAATACATCTCGGTCCTTCATTCGAAAACAAGTATTAGTTTAGGGACGTCCCGGTCCATTATCGCCATTTTCGAGGCGACGGATCTTTTGGATACTACTTTTAGGGTTCTGACTTAGGAAGATTGCAAGTGGACACAAGCATCATCATCTATCATTGACCCAGGTCGTAACCCGTTAAGCGTAGTATTTTTTGAGGAATCGGCCATTTATTGGCTGGAAGGGTCTTTCGCCATGCATATCCATGAGCAGGTAGGCTCCACCTTGGTAGACTTTGTCTATGATGTATGGGCCTTCAGAGTTTGGCTCGAACTTCCTCCGTTTTGCACGATTGGGGATCATAGGTCTTTCGACGATTAGCACGAGTTCACCTTAGTGGAATGTTCTCGGCCTGGTTAGTTTTTCGTATTACCATGTCATCCTTGCCTTATAAGCCTCCAGCTTTTGTTGTGCTATAAGGTGAGTTTCGTCGAGGGCGTCGAGCTCCTCAAGCCGAAAATGAGCATTTTCTTCATCTGTCAGCTCATATCGAACTGCTACTCGTAGAGAAGGGATTTCCACTTCCAGGGGAAGCACTGCTTCTGTGCCGAATACCAACGTGTATGGTGTTGTATTCGTCGCTGTTTTGAATGTTATTCGGTACGCCCAGGGAGCTTCATGCAACCTTTCGTGCCAGTCTCTCTTGTTTCTGGACACTGTTTTGTTTATAATTTTCGTCATGGTCTTATTGAAAGTCTCAGCTAGACCGTTGGTATGAGAATAATAGACTGAAGAATATCTCCAATCTATTTATATTGTTCTGCGAAGCGGCTGATTTTATGGCTCCTGTAGGCTGGTCTATTATCCGAGATTATCCGTCGCGGGGTGCTGAACCGGTAGATGGCATAGGTTTTGGAGAAATGGAGGATATTCTCCGTCTTCACCTCCCTTAGTGGTACTGCTTTTGCCCACTTAGAAAAGTAGTCGATCGCTGCCAGTATGAACCGATGTCCTTTGGATGATGCTGGTTCAATGGGGCCAATTATATTGGTTACCCACATTGGATGTAGCTGATTTGGATGCTGGTGGATGAAGTCCCCGTGAATTTGGCACGAGTGACACCGCTTCGCATATTCGAGGCAGTCTTGAATTATTGTGGGCCAATTGTAACCCATTCTTTTGATCTTTAGCTTCATTTTTGGCCCAGCTTGATGAGAACCGCAGAGTCTGTCATGGGTTTCTTGGACGACTCTGTTCGCTTCTTCTGGTCCCAGGCATCTTAACCACAGGTAGTCAAACGATCTCTTGTATAAAGTATCATTGACGAAGGCAAAATACTGAGCCCGTTTCATAAGCTGATGTCTAGATGACGCATTTTTGGGCGTTCGTTGGGATTTGAAGTAGTCTACGAAGACTTCCCTCCAATCCTTGACCTTTTCTTCATCCACTACTTGGAGGGCTGTTTGTTTAGCCGTTTCTTTTTCCTCAGAAGGCTCTGTTAAGTCCTCCGAAGATATTTCTAATGGCCTGAGAACCCTGCAGCTTTGCACGATGATCTTTATGTCGTCGAGATCTTCGTCGGCTAATTCCTTAGCCAGCTTGGCCAATGCATCCGCCTTACTATTTTCTGCACGCGGTATGGACTCCAGGATATAGGAAGGGATTTGTGTTAGCAGTTGCTGCACTCTTTCACCGTATGTTATCAGCTCTGGCTTGCACGTCTGATAGTTGCCATTTACTTGGCTAACGATCAGCTGGGAGTCTCCATATATGAGGAGTTCTTTAATTCCCATGTTGACAGTGATCTCGAGACCTGCTATCAAAGCTTCATATTCAGTTTCGTTATTAGTTCTTGACTCCGTTAAGGAAAGGGCATAACGCAATATCCCTCCTTGAGGAGTCATGAAGAGAATGCCCACTCCGGCTCTGATTATGGGGGTGTTGTGCTTTCTCCTCTTCAAGGAAGATGCTCCATCGAAGTAGAGTTCTCATTGAGAATCATTTTCTTCCTTCTCTCTTTCGATTGTGTCGAACGCTGGCCTTTTACTACTTCGAGAGGACGATACGTTATCGAGAACTCCATCGGGAGGAGGGCCCATTTTGCAAGCCTTCCTATTAGTATGGCCTTCGACATTAGATATTTGAGAGGATCCATTTTTGATATAAGATGAACCTCATATACCAAGGCATAGTGTCTGAGCTTCGTTATCGCAAAGATTAGTGCCAGACAATGCTTTTCGATGGAGGAGTAGTTGTTTTCTTCCCCCAAAAGAACTTGACTCAAGCAGTACAGAGCTCTTTCCTTTCCTTGGTCGTTCTCTTGTACCCAAAACGAGTCTAGAGAACCCTCAAGGGTTGTTGTATATAGGATGAGCGGTTTTCCCTTAACTGGAGCGGTCAGCACCGGTGGATTTTGTAAGTACCGCTTGATTTCGTCTAGTGCGTTTTGGCACTTTTGATTCCAGATGAACATGGTCCCCTTTTTCATTAGATGACTGTAGGGATGGCATTTTCCCGAGAGGTTAGCTATGAACCGTCGGATATACACGAGTTTTCCTTGAAGTGATCGCAATTGCTTGAGGGTCCTTGGCGTGGGCATTTCCGTAATCGCCTTGATCTTTGAGGGATTGATTTCGATACCCCAGTGTCGTATGATGAATCCCAGGAATTTGCCTGAGGAGACTCCAAACGCGCATTTTAAAGGATTCATCTTCAGATTATACTTCCGAAGACGTTGGGACACTATGTTCAGATGTTCCCAATGTTCCTCGTAAGCCTTTCTTTTCACCACCAGGTTGTCGTTGTGGCATTCGACAATCTCATGGTGGCCCTCTGGTAGGTAGTGCCAGTGTTCTTTAAACTGAAAGGCATCACCTTGTAGCAGAATATACCCAGCGGAGTTCGGAAGGCGGTATGTTTTTGGTCTTCAGGATGCATTTTTATTTGGTTGTATCCTGAAGATTCATCCATGAAGGAGAAAACCTCATGAGTAGATGTGTTATCGATCATCAGCTCAGTAACAGGTACTAGGAATTTATCCTTCGGACAAGCTTTGTTGAGGTCCCGAAAGTCCACACAGATGCGCACCGTCCCATTTTTCTTCATCATCGGAATGATGTTGGCAATTCAGTCAGGATATTGAACTTCCAGGATGAATCCTGAGTCAATTAGTTTCATAACTTCAGTGTTGATACTCATATTGAGTTCGAGCCACATTCTTCTTGGCGCTTGCTTGACTGGCTTGATGTCCGGCGATATGGCCAGTTTATGTACTGCTACTTTTAGATCTAATCTCGGCATCTCGGAATAATTCCATACAAAGCAGTCTTTATATTTCATGAGCACGCCTTTTAACGTGGCTACCTGTTTTCTAGATAGCAGCCCACTGACGAATGTAGGCCTCGGATCGTTTTCCGTCCCTAAGTCAATTTTCCTTAGGTTGTCCGCCGTGGTGTGTATCCCGTCTTCCAGCTCTTTTGGTGCCAGTGGAAATTCTGAGATCACCTCATCCTCGTTTTCATTTGTGAAGCACTTGAAAAGGTCATCCATAGCCTCATGCCTTTCCCCTTCTGAAAGTGTTATCACATGGCAGGTATGAGTCTGCTTCCATTCTTGATGTTAGGATGGTCCTATCCTTGCGATATAGGTTTTCTTTGGCTCAGGCTTTTGCGGTGGGGTTACCTTCTAGCTGTCGGATAAAGCAAACATTCCTTGGTGATAGGAGCAATAATCCGGGTGATGGACCTCGTTCATTTGTTCAGGGTGCCGAGACTTCGGGAGCATTACTATTTGATGCCTCATGACAAGGTTGAATATTTTTCTTGTCTTGTCTTGAGGGAAAGAGTATTCCCGACCCATCTTCTTGATAAAGGACGGGTTCCAACCACGTTCTTCGCTTCTTAGATTTGCCCTGTTGTTTGCGAACGTTGTTTGCGCTCTTTGTCTTATTTTTGCCTCTATTTCGGGATTTTTTCTTTTTACGAGGACATACAGCGAGCTAGGGATGGAGGGCATTGTAGTCTTCTTTCTGCGGATTGCTGGTTGAGGCGTTGCGTCTTGGATTTTTCATAAATAGCCATTTCGCAACTGTGGCTATCCCGAATATTTTGACAGGCTTCTTTTATTAGTTTGTCAACTTGTTCTTCGAAAGATGGGCTTAACGTTCTTAGAGCGGGATCTCGTTCTGTTTCAACGTCACAGCTATTTGGAAGAGCGTTCTCTTCTTCACTAGAGCTGTTTATGGCGTGGCAGCTGTAGAATCGTTCCCGTTTCTTGGACTGAACGTATCCGAGCCCGGTTGTTTCCAGCTTCCCGTTGGGCATCTTTCACTGGGCCCTGGGGATATCCTAAATCCTTTTGTAAAAGTAGGCTTATCGAACAGTTTGTTCGAAGGATACACCTTGGCATCTTGATAGTCTTTTCAATCCATCCGTGTGGTATCTTGGCAGACGGATTGGTTGAAGCCTATCAAGTGTAAAATCGGTACCGTGCCAGACTTCTTTCTCCACTCTGGTCTCCGTAGATTGATAAAAGAGGATCGCCTTTTCACCTCTTCGCCTGGGAGGCACGTAGAAAGTCTGTAGTTCCTGTACGCTATATGTATCGAGCGCATCAAGTTCCTTGTAATGCCGAGGCGGAACCATTGTGATTTGAAGGCTCTAACCTGCTTCATCGAGGGTTTGCACTGAAGGGCGGATGGAGAATACTGCATCGGCCTTGTCCCCAAAGTCACTGCCCATGACCAGAATAGGGGTCGATGGTCCGGGCCTGTTGTTTTCTTTTTGGGGTTGCCCCGAGTAGATTATTTCTTCATCTTTCTCGGGGTCGCTCCCAAAGATCGGGATAGTGGCGATGGACTTCTGTTTATCCTCCGGCTTATGACACGTTTCCGTATCTTCGAAGTCCGGTAGAAAGTACTTTGCATCTTCATATTTCCGGACCTCGTTTACGGAGAATGGATTGAACTCCCCTATGATGGTGCATTACAAACCATCCTTGAAATAATTCATACACTGATGTTGTGTAGAAGGGATGACGTTGTACTCATATAGCCAGGGCCTGCCGAGCAGAGCATTATAGAAAGTCTTGGTATCAATGACATGAAATTTGATGTCAGTGACGAGCAGCCTGAAGCGTAACGTCAATATTACGTACCCAAGTGTCCGTGACGACTGTGAATCAAACCCGGAGATGGTAATTTTGTCTCGGGCTAAGTGTTGAACGTTCATGCAAATCTCCTTCAGCACTTTCACATTGAGAAGATTAACGGAGGATCCGTTGTCGATAAGGATTTTGCCTATCTTGATGTCGTGGCAGTACCCGGTGACGTATAACGGGTGATTATACTCGCATGTTCCGAGGAAGAGATCTTCATCACTGAATATAATGTCAGCTGTGTGAATCTCCGCCAGCTCGTCCTTCATTTTCTCTTCTGCGAGGAAAGCTTGGAATTGATCAGGCTCTTGTAATGCCTTGATCAGAGAATCTCGTGCCTCTTTGGATAGGAGGAGAACATCCTATGCTCAGTTGTGAGGGTATTTTCCTCAAATGTGCCAGGACGTTGTAATCCAACTTATTTTTCTTAGGCGGGTCCCTCACTACGAGCTCTTTGACAACTCCCTCATCAAGGGTGATTTCCTCAGGGATTTTTTCTTTCTCTTTGTCTCTTTAGCTCGAACCTTTGTTTGTAGGTCCGAGGTACTTTTCAGGCAGTGTGTGGTTACGCAGCTGAATGTTCCCACAGTTCTTCTCCCCATTTTCTTTTTTGGAGGTGGATTCTTTGAAGAGAGGGCTGGGGGTCATTTCGTCCTTAGAGTCGCTCCCGAAGGTAAGAACCTGGGGTTTATCCCCTTCCGAACTGGTATCAACCATATGACAGTTGCCAGTCGTTTTCTCACGCGCACTTGCTTCACTTTTTTGCAGTCAACGAGTTTCGCGCTTCATCCTCTTGAAGTATTTTTTATGGGAAACATATCCTTACCACCACTTCTTGAAGCCACTGCATTCTTTGGTGGGATGGGTAACCCTCCGATGATATAGGCAGTAATTTGGATGTGAATTCTCTCCGTCGAGGCATATGACTTCGGGAGTGTTTCCTATCAGAGGTAGCAGCTTCATTCCCATTGACAGGGCTTTGGCGAACCGCTTCTCTGCCTTGATCCTGCCCTTATTTATTGCAGGTGTGCTTAAGTTTAGTTGGAGTACTTTACGACTCATCCTCGCCACATCTTCTTTACCCTGATTTTGACGCTTAGCCTTTTCATATATGGCCGTTTCACGTTCTCAATCGGCTTTGCTTTTCCGAAAGGATTTATTTAACAGCCTATCGATCGGGTCTTCTTCTGGCAGTTCCAGGGATTTTGGCCCCGATCCTGCCCCCAGTTCCTCTGCGTTGTTTTCTGACGCTGAGGGAGCTTCTTTGTTATTTAACGACGAATGGGAAACCATGTGGCGACTTGCTACATAGTCTTCGGTTTCCGATGACTCGTTTTCCTCATCGTTGTCACTCTCTTCGTTCTCAAGAATATACTTGAGGAACTCTTCGAGGGTGACTGGTGTCCATGCCTTCTGGTTGTACTCCTCCAGTGTGTCAATGTACCTTTGTAGGTCTGTACGTTTGTCATCATACTCGGCAAGTTGCATAGGCTTCTTGGTCTTCTTCTTTTTCTTTGAAGACTTTGAAGGCTTGACTTGGAAATTTTGCCCTTTGTTGACAGTTTTCGGTACAGGACGCGGTTTCAGCATCCCTTCAATGATTTCTGGTTCAAGTGGGCTTCTCCACCTGACTGTCGGACATACCTGGAAATCCTTCAGCATTCTTTTGGTTTTAGCTGAGAGAAAGACTTCCCATAGAGCTTCTTCCACGAGCGAGCATGATGCCCCCGGTGCATCCACCTTATTGGGAGTTTGCTTCTATGGCGGGTTCACCTTCCAGTTCTCAGACAATGCGAATTTCCCCTGTTGATACTGTCCTCGACCCAGTTCTTGAAGACATAGAAATCCTCAATTGGATGGCTCACCATTCTGTGATAGGAGTAGCAGTTGGGGTTATTGACGTTGCCGGGTTACGGTGGACGCCGTGGGTCTGGCAATGTGATGAGTTTGTTGCGCATTGCTAGCTCGAACAGTCTCCTTGCCTTGTCACGGGGAAACGAGTAAACGCGTCCTAGCCTTTCTTCCAAGGATAGGCGCGGACGCATGTTGTTTTGGCGAGCAACCGGTTTCGGGTCACTCGGTTACTGTTGAGTGTTGGCAACAAAGGCCGTTTTCCCTTTACCCTTGGCATTTTGAGGGTCTATTTTTTAGGAGGAAGGCATGTGGCCCATCGGGTCCATTTGGACCAGCTTGTCGATTAGGGCCTGGAAGGTAATCGGCTTGAAGAACGTCATGAACTGGGACACAGTCGTTTGCGGATCTAGGGTCCCGATGAACATGCCCACGGCAGGGGATTCTTCGATGCGTTGTTCTCACTTTGACCACATGTTCTGCCGCCGGATCACGTATTGGACCCAGGTTTCTCCCGGCTTTATCCTGGCATTTATTAATGCCGTGATCGAGGTGCGCTCGCTTGCGCTGGCGAACTGCTGTATGAACAGCAGTTCCATTTCTGTGAATGTTTTCACGGAGTCATTTGGGAGCTCCGAGTACCATTCAAAGGCCTTCTCTAGCAGTCTGCCAACGAACTGGCGAAGCAACAGTTTATCGTCACCTCCAGTGTTGTCGCACAGAGCTCTGAACTGCGCAACGTGCTGATGGGGGTTGCTTGTCCCCTTGTACACATGGAATTTGGGGATCATATATCTCGGCGGGTACTTGATTTGGTCATACCAGCCTGGGTACGGTCCCCCAGTTCTGACAGTTTGGCCGGCCGCTTCATGCGCTTGATGAACTCGTATTTGTTGTGCGATGTAGTCATCAAGTGCAGCCTTAGAGATCGTTTCCTCCTTAGCTGTTGATAGAGCTGGAAGAGGGTTTGATGTTTTCCATCTGTCATCCTCGACGATTATCGATGGATCTTCGGCTGGAGGTTCTGGCCGGATCATCATTCCAACCATGTCCTGGAACAGAAGCGTCATCTGCTTTATGTTAGCAGCTTGTTCCGCGGCCTCCTTATCCTTCCTTTCAAGCACCCTTCGCAGGAACTCTATATCGGTCTCCTGCTCTTGACGCTGTTCAGATGCCGATTTCGGGCTTTCTGTCTGCCCGGTAAGTGCTGACATTTTGATCAGCATTTCCTGGAGCTTTTGTTATTGCTCCTGAGATTTTGTCAACGACCGAATTTGCGGCCAATGACCCACGAAAGCACGGCTTTCCTCTTTCCTGGAAGCCATGTAAACCGTGTGTACGATCATGCCCTCAGACTTGGGGCGTTTGGGTCCAGCACCTTTGGAATTTGCCGCTGGCGATGGGATTTTCCTCGGCCTCCTTTTGTGCGAGGTTGAAATTGAAGGAGCCATTGTAATAGGCACCCATGTGGAAGACACCCCTCGCTGTATGATTGAGGGATGGTCTTTCTCTTGCCGAACCTTCATTTTCTTCAGTCGGCGAGAATAGTCTTTGTCGATTACATAGTCTTGGACTTTCCACCAGACCCTGTGAATTTGGGAGGAGAGCCATTGGTGGGACTGCTCCGGTTTTTTCTGCATTATGGCTTCTACAGACGAGGGAGATTTCTTCGGCACCACGGTTGGAGAGTTCATTCACACCTTCCTAAGCAGATCAAAGTTGTTCCCGGTTGGAATAACAGCTTCAACTTCCACCATTGGAGTCGGTGGAGTGAATCCAGAGAGGGGCTGCCCCCATCTTTTCTCGCTTGGCGCTAGTGGCGATGTCGAGCGTGTCTTGCAGACGGGACCATCTCAGTTTTAGAAGCGGCTATGGCTTGCCCCTGGTTTTGTTGAGGAGTTCCAGCAGTTGTCAGCCGGGTAAAGATCGACGTCCTTGGCAAGATTTGATTGGAGACGGTCAGCCTCTCGAAGACCAATCGCTTGACTGGTGAAGCACTTTTAATGGGTTCATTTACAGCAGGGATTGGGAGGGCTATCCTTTTTGGGGTTTCCCCTTTGGGAATCACGGGCTTTTTTGCGGGCCCGCTTGAGCTTTGGTTCAGCCTATTAAAGACTGAGACCCTCTTTTTGAACGGCTCGTTGAGAGAAGACGTTGCGATCATCAGTCGGTGGAAGACCATCTTCTTGGGAACATCGGGTTGCGGCGTTGGGGCACCGATGCTCATTGGTGGGAGCATAGTCCCGAAGAATAATCCAGTAGTAGCTTGAGTTACCTGCCCTACCGGCATTGAGAAATGGAGGCCGCATTGGGCCCGTAAGTCACTCCTCCAGTTGGGACGGAACGAGAGTTGATGTTGTAGGTTGTGCAGTTGGAAGCCATTGATGTTCTCTTCTTCTGCATAGGAACAAGACACCAAATCTTAGTACCTCGAATCCAAGGGTAACCATAGTGAACCGCGATTTTGTTCGTGAAACACGACACACGAAGTGTGGAGTGGAAAGAGGAAAAAGCCCCACCGGGCGTGCCATAATCTGTTTACCACCAGAAAAAGAGATGAACTAGGATAGATCGTCTTGCTGTAGTCCTGGGACAGATGCTATTTGGATTTATCCGTCCACCTCTCCGAAGATGCCAAGTTGATTTATGGCACCATGTATCGGAGGTTTGGACGGATGCGGCCGTTGTAGCCGACTTCGTCAGATTCCCTCTTGTTTGCGAGGGATTTTGATTTTGCGGACGCTCTTCCTTGCAAGCTCATACCCCTGCAATTGATTACATTACCGGATCGCGATAACCACTTTCTCCTGCTCTAGAGGTTCACTTCGTGTCATATGTATGTTTGTTTTATTTTGGTTGCCCGTGGATTGTATACGGAGACTAATTTATGTCATCGCCCGTAGGGCGTGGATTAGTCCAAATCCATATATTCTTATATTTGCGTTTGGTTTGATTTAAGAATCGTTAATCTATTTTGAGATTAAGATCAACTTAAATGTATGAGCATTTGGACTCGATTATTTTAGTTTAAGGACATCGCGGTCCATTATCGCCGTGTTTGAGGCAAAATGTTAGTTTTAAGGACGTTTCGGTCCGTTATCGCTATTTTAAAGGAGCATATTAGTTTAGGGACATTTCGGTCCATCATTCACCCTATGCGCATGTGTATTTGCTACGTGGCAGAGTGAACAATGGAGATATGGAATGTGCCCAATTTGGGGCACAATCCAATTTGAGGCATGCACATCAATACATGAAGAAGTTATTGGTCGTCGGGACCCGCCACCTCTTTGAGGACATTGGAGAATTACGACATGTATCAAAAGTGTGAAGAGATGTATGTACCCTTAAACCAAATCCCGTATTTGAGGGAAAAGGGTTTGTTGTGGGCTTAAGAATTTTTGGTCATATTTGAGACCTTGGAAATCGAGAGCATATGAGCTCGATTGATTTCTTTGTTAAGGATACGTTAGTCCAATTTGAGACTAAAATCCACTTAACAACATTTTAGAATCTTCTTTATTTAAGACCCAGCAATAGAGCATTTGGACTCAGTTACAAGACTTTAGCAACTTAACCAATTTGGGATTTAGTCTGCTTAGTCTTCCCTTTTTTTGAAAAAGTGCTAAGTACTTGTTTGGGCTCTGTTTAATCAGTCTCTTTTTTATTCAAAAATTGCTGAGCACTTATACGAGTTCTGACGCCCATATATGATCATGTGGAGCTTTCAGTCAAGGGGATTGCCCAATAAGTGTTGAACACTTTACTCCTTTTGTTTTTATATGGAGTGCTAGGAACTCTTTACGGCGTCCACGTGGGGAGCGCGTGAGGCGTGGACGCTGCCCAATGAGTGTTGAACACTCGGTCGTTTTGGGCTGCTTGGGAAGAGCTAAGCACTCTTTTCTTCTCTTTTGCGGTACGCACGTGAGGCGTTGGGCGCTAGCCACTGCCTAGTGATTGCTAAGCACTCATCCCTTCTGTGGCACTCACGTGAGGAACACGTGCGGCGCTGGGCGCTACCTAGTGAGTGCTAAGTACTCTTCTATGGCGCCCACGTGAGGAACACGTGTGGCGCTGGGCGCTGCCTAGCGAGTACTAAGCACTCTTCAGCGGCGCCGACGTAAAGAACACGTGCGGCGCTGGGCGCTGGACGCTTTTCTCCTCTGCTAATAGCATTTTTGCTCATTAATGATCAATAGGATCTTTGTTTTGAAGATCTAGGATCAAGCTTCATTTTTAAGAACCTAGTTCTTGTGTAAGAACTAGGTTTCTTTTGTATGCCTTTGTTTTTAAGGAACTCAATTTCTGGTTCTTTTCTGAATCTTTGACTCTCAAGAACAAGTTCTTCCCAATGAGAATTAAATTCTCAACTTGTGTGAGACTTGCCTCGCGGATCTCAGATCCAGAGAAAGAACTGAGTTCTTTTAAAAGGGTTAAAACCTTCAATAGGTAAATGAGATATTTTGATCTCTATTTTTTATTTACCTAGAGTTTTTGAGGAAGGAGATTTTCTTCCTTGAGAATTTAATTCTCTGTTCCTTTTGAAGCTTTACGTTTCTTCTTTTTTTAGAAGCTTATAGGGGGTTCCTCTATATCAAATTTGAAGTCTTGGGATCCTTTATATAGTAGAGGCAATTTGTTAATTAGCTTTGAAGAAATCTCTTATTGAGAGATTCCAATTGATTTGGGAAATTTTACCCGCCATTAGATCTTTGATCCAAGGGTTTCTGTTCACAGAAGATGTCGCTCTTGTTTTTAACAAGATTGGGAAAATATTTTTCCCTTATACAGAATTTATTCTGTAAAGCGGTGATTTTTAATCACCGTTGGATTTTTTTAATCCACTGGTTCTCTGTTGTACAGAGAGCCATCTTTCTTATTTTGAGAGGTTGAGAGAATATATTCCCAAGAAATAGAATTTTATTCTATTGTTGGACCATTGATCCAACCGAGAGTATCCTTCTGATTTAGAAAGATTTGGAAGATGTTTTCTCCATTGGATGTTTGATCCAACGACTCTGTTTAACAGATAATATCCCAATCTTTATTGGAGAAATATAGAATTTAATTCTACAGATATTAACTTGAGCGCTGGCGCTCACGGGTTGTGCACGTGGGCACCACTTAAGAATTTAATTCTTAACATGAGCATTTTTGTGCTTTGCACAATGGTGCCCGTCTGAGGAGCACGTGAGGCACCACCATAGGATTTGAATCCTATAAGATTGGCGCTGGCGCTGGCGCCTTTGTGGAGGGCACGTGAGGTGCCACCTCATTATTTTTGAACAGTTTGCTCTTTTATTAGGGGAAACAATGGTTTGTCATGCTGCTTTACTTTGATATAGTTTATACTCCTAAGAAAGCAATAAAAGGGCATGCCTTAGACGATTTCTTCGCTGCTCATCCCATACCAGAACGGTCGCCGCTAAATTATGAATTACCCGATGAACAAGTGTTGCACCTCGAGGATAGCAAGCTATGTTGGGAGCTCTATTTCAATGGAGCGTCATCAATAAGGACCTCCAGTAAGTCAAGCGTCCCGGAGATAAAAGCGGGGATATGATTGGTATTCGTAACGCCATCGGGAGGAACCCTACGACGCTCTTTCGCTCTCACCGAGTCTCGCATAAACAACGAGGCTGAGTACGAAGCTCTGATAGCTGATCTGGAGCTTGCCATAGAAATGAGAATCCTTCGGTTACGGGTTTACGGTGACTCCCAGGTTGTCGTCAACTAAGTGAGCGGCGACTACAAGATATATAAGCCCGAGTTAGCTCGATATAGAAGCCAGGTGGTGGAACTCAAGAAAAGGTTCACTCACATTGAACTAATGAGAGTCCCTAGGGCATTGAACGGAAAACCCAACGTACTCGCTCGCTTAGCCAAAGAGCTGGCTGATCCCGACATAGATGAAATTCTGATCACGGTCAGGAGCCAGCAAATTCTTCCCCCAGTCTCTTTACGAGAAGAGGAAAGTGCAGAACAAAAGAGCAATCCTGCCGAAAAAGTTCTGATTATTCAAGAGAAACCCGATTGGAGAGAGCCCTTCATAGAGTACCTTACAAGTTCATCAATCTTTCAGCCAGGCCAGTGTTGGTAGTTTGAGGGAGGTGCCCCGTACTTTCGCATGGACCTAACTAAAATAAATCTCGTTTTCCCAGAGGCATAACCCCGTTAACACCTTTCTAGACACCTACTTGATCGACTAATTATGATGTGTAAAACTTTTCCAGGAGTAACACTTACTCGCAGTGGGTATCGGGATCCAACTATCTCATAGAAGGTATGCAATCTCATTGCAAATTTCAACACTTGAAATCCCCGATGATACTTTTGCCCGTAGCGATCTATGACCTTGACAAGGTCAACAAACCATAAATCGCAAGTCAAGTTCAACCCGTACATTTCATGATTGAATTAAACCCACCCGCACGACCCATAAGCACGACCCATAACAAGGTCAACAAGATCGTATGACTACCCTAATCCAATCGCATCTCATGTTTTAACAGATAAACACTAATTAGTTATCGTACACTACGCCTTGACAAGGTCAACAAACGCAGCACGAATACTAAATAATTCTTATTTGAAATGACGGAGGGCTGCGACAGGATTTTATGAAAACCTTTTGCGTAATGAACTTGATATCGTTGTAGAAACAAGTGATTTTGAAAAGGAGTGTTTTCGAGACTTTTAATAGTTTCACTAAAGAGGTCACTCCCGGTGAAGGGATCTCGGCTCTTTCCTTATCGAATAAGGTGCAGGATATTTCACAAATACCACTATGCAAAGTAAGAACTATAGAAAAAAATCAAAAACAAAACCGAGTGAGTTGCAGCATCTGCTAGTTTCGCTAAAGAGGTCACTCCCGGTTAAGAGATCTCGGCTCTTCCTTATTGAATAAGATGCTGGATATTCTACAAGGAATGCCGCTATGCAAAGAAAAAACTAGAGCTACCCTTTTTATAAATTTGATTCTACAACATCTTTTAGGTTTCTTTTTCTTTTATTAATCTCATTAATGAAATCCCATCATTTATGCTTCCTAAGTATCACAGAAGAAACGAAAATACAATGTACGCTTATACCATCCGCATTCGCCACTGTGTCCCGTTATGCACCGTTAGGTTACTTAACTAACGGCATACTGGGGCGGGACTAGCGCGGGTGCAAAACATAAGCAACGTTTATTATATATCATATATACAATAATAAAGCATTCGTCTCACGCATATAAAATGATCACATCACAGAATATCAGCAGCAGAAGATAACATATGAAATATTGGATATACTAGGAGGTCCGTGTTTGATTTTGAGCCTGTATAAAACACGGATTCCACGGTCGCGATGAATAGCAAAACCTACATCCCTAGACCCCTACGAGAGCGGCAAGCAACCCTACCAATTCTAGAGTTAGAAAACCCAGACTCGACTCTTCGAGTTGGTATCCCACTGGACTCTAGAACCCGGTTACCTGTGCTCCCCTCCTTGGGTATATCCTAATGCGGAAAAGTAAATAATATACAACAATAATGACATCATCCTCAACCCAGAAGTGCCCTAATAAAAGAATATTACATACAATGAATTTTACATGAATGAAAATAAAACTCTCATCTCACATAAAAACCCCTGCTATTCAAAACACGACGATCCAATATAACATATCACAGCAACACATAACATCACATGTTATCAACGTAAGTAAATATGCGTATCACAATTGTCGTTGACATATAGCAACGAAAACAGTGATACCCCACATATTACAGTTACGTTCGCAGAAAAGAAAATGTCAAACTACAACATTTAGAATCCACAATCACCTTAGACATCATAAACCCGAAATATCACATATTACGGATTTCATGCCTAACTATATGAATTCCACATATTGTATCACATTCTAGAAAAAGCTAGACGACGTTAAAAATTCCGATCGAATCAACAAACACCCAAAATTTTCCAAAAAGCTCAACACTTGAGCGCGGTTTAAAAATACTCAGTGCATACCACAGTACCAATGAACCAGCCGTAGAAGGGTCAACCAATGCCTCACCTGTGGCGCCGCGGAACTAACGCAAACCCTGGGGTTTAGCGGCGGTTCTTACGTGCACAGAATCGAGTTAGGGTTTCGTTCTTCTAGAGGGTCCACAGCATTACTTGCACGATATTTGAATGTTCTTTAACTAGGAAAAAATCCAACTCTTGAAAATTTTCCGGCAAGGGTTAAAGTGGGTATTTGATATCCGATCGAACTTTTTAACACCGTCTAAAATAACCCGAAAACAAACTAGAATTACGAATACGAAACACTCCGAATTGCCTTTGTAAAAGGATAACATCACATGCAAATTTAGCAAAAATAAACAACACCTGAAATACCAAATCCCAGAGACTGGAACACAGTAGAAATTTCATCCCAAAATTCCACAGAGAGGTCGAGCAGGCCGGTTTCCCTAGCATAGTAGCCGGCCAAAATCCGGCGAGATGGGGTAAAATTTTCACTGTGTTCATGGTGCATCTCATAAAACATTCTGCGACTGTTTTAAAAAAAATTTAACTCTCAGAAAATTTCGATATAAACTAGGGTTCGTATTCGGGTGTTTCGGAGTTGTTTCGGTTTCATAATAATACAAAATCCGTCTAATTCTCTAACTAGGCTCTGATACCACTGTAGGGTTCCTAAGCACCGATGCAAGGTTTCGGGTGGCATCATCCATACCAAGTTAAAAATTTTGCCATGCTTAAACAACCATAACATAGATTTTTAACTGGAGATTTAAACAAAACTAGATGTTAACAACTTAACAACTAAGTGATTAGGGATTACAACCTTTGTAGTCCGCTCCTTCACTTCATAAGCTTCGAGTAGTGGTCCCTTTGCTGCGATCATCAAGCTCCCAGACTCTAGAGAGGCTCCATGAGATGAATGATGCATCCTTGCTTGTAGTCTTCGAAATCTATTTCGAGAAAACACGGACTCAAGCTATCTCTTCACTAAGTAAGAACTAGTGAAGCTAACACACTAATCTATATGGCTAGCATAGAAGAGGATGATAAACTAGGAATTTTACTCTCTTTAGTTTTCTTTTTCTCACAATCCTTCATCGCCAAGAAAAAATCTAGCAAGCTTTTTGTGAAGAAGAAGAAGATGAACAAGTGATGGAAGAATAAAAATGAGCTTGGGTTAGAAATGCAACCATGGTGAGTTAGTAAATATCATGGCTAACTCATGTGGAGGATAAACCATAGGCTAGGGTTAAAATTAGATTAACAAATATCTTAGGCTTGACAAAAGAGTGGACCAAGTCAACTAAGAAAAATATCTTAGCATAAACCCATAATTTTGAATTATCTAAAATAAAATATAAACCCTAATCTTAACCCTAGCATGGTATAAGTCTCTCACATCCATGTTGCATGTGTAACCTAGCATGTTATAATTATACATATCACATATATATAATTTTGTAACAAAACAAAAGAATACATTTAACATATATCACATATATATCAACGCATCCTAAGTGAGAAAAAGAATTACTTAAGTGGGCTTATATTACTTAATGTAATGTAATATATCACATATATTATTATACATTAAATTATTAAATCAATACTTGATTTAATAATCCGGCTATATTACATATAACCGATTAATATAATATGTATCATTTTATCGAATCAACACTTGATCCGGTAATCCGACTATATCACATATACCCGGCCGATATCACATATCGTGAGTGTTTCCCCCAATCAGAGCAAAGCTCTTTTTTAAAATTCAAAATTTAAAAAATTGAAGCAACGCTTCAGATTCAGCGCTAGGCGCGTTGCGCGCCATGTGTCAAACACAGACACGCTGGCGCCAGGTGCGCTGCGCTCTAGGCAGCGCACCCCCAATCAGAGCAAAGCTCTGTTTTAAAATTCAAAATTCAAAAATAAAAGAAAATTGATTGAAGCAACGTTTCAGATCCAGCGCGCTGCGCGCCGCGTGTCAAACACGGATACGCTAGCGCCAGGTGCACTGCGCCCTAGGCAGTGCAATATGAGTGCGCTAGCGCTAGACGCGCTGCGCGCCACGTGTCAAACACGGGTGCGCTAGCGTAGGCTGCGCTGCGCTCTGCTCTGCGCGCCACGTGTCAAACGTAGGTGCGCTAGCGCAAAGTGCGCTGCGCTCTGAGCAGCACACCACGTGTAAAGCATGGGTGCGTCAGTGCTGGAATTAAAAATTCCCCACCGTTAGATCAAAAGATCTAATAATGATAAATCATTAATTAATCAGAATTAAATTCTGTTATGGAAAGATTTTTCCAATCTTGTTAAAAACAAGAAGATTGCTTTCTGTAAAACAGAAACGCTAGGATCAAAGATCCAACGGTGGGGAAATATCCCCAAATCAATCAGAGAGAGATCTCTTTAACTGATTTAACAAATCAATTTGCCCTATATAAAGGCCCCAAGACTTCAAGTCAGAGATAGAAAAAACCCTCTGCAAACTTTGAGAAAAACTCAAAGAGAAAGAAAAGCAAGCTTTTGGTGAAAGAAGATCATTTTCTTCAAGGTAAAGAACATGATTCTTGAACACAGAGATGAAATTATCTCATAAAAGAAGAACTATCTTCTAAAAAAGATCATAGATCTACAAAAGACCAAGGTCTTTGATAAAAAAAAAAGAGATCAGAAATCTTATTATAAAAACTAAAAAGAAGTATTCACTTCATTCACAGATGCTTGATCTACAAAGGCAGTGTTCTTTTTTATAAATAAGAACTTTTTGTTCTTGAACCTTGAGGCAAGGCCTCCTTTAAAAAAAGAACATAAATTTGTTCTCTGATCATAAATTTGATCAGATGCGTTTTGCGCAACTGAAAAGTGCCTTGCACTCATGAATTGCGCTTTTGCGCTCCTTAGACCGGCGCTCAGCGCCGAAACATGCCACGTGTCAAACACAGACACAGCTTGCGCTTTGCGCTTCTGAAACAGAGCACTGCGCTCATGGGTTGGCGCTCAGCGCCAAGCGCGCCAAGTGTCACTCACTGGTGCACCATTAAATCAGCGCAAAGTGCTCATAAATTGAAAGAACAATGCGCTAATAAACTAGCGCTTAGCGCTAAGCACGACACGTGTCATCTTTGTGTGCGCTACCCGACGAAAGCGCAGTGCGCTATTTGATTGGCGCAAAGCGCCTGGCGTGTCACATGGCGTATTGTCAGAACATACATTGTTTTGATGAATACTATGCATTCAATACAAGACAAAAGATGTCAGAACCCAATACTTAGCATTATTAAAAGGGCCAAGCCTAAATAAAGGCTCAATAGCCAGAATAATAAAATGTTAAACATTTTAGTTGGACTTAGCCCAATTCTGGCCATAAGTCCTCAACTTATATTGAACTGAGCCCACCTGCTCACAAATATTCAACAGATCTTAGTTCCAAACTGGGCTATAGATCTTCCAATCAATTTACACCCGGTCCGAGGGTACATCTCTTTACTCCTCTGATATATGTCGTTGTAATCCTTCAACGTCTTCAGAGAAGTGATGGGTCCCAACGACCACACATTTCTACGGACTACGATGTGCTTAAACTTCATAGACTATGGTATCTTTAAACCCGGACTGTGGGGTCCTTAAACTCATGGACTACGATGTCCTTAAACTTCATAGACTACGATGTCTCTAAACCGGACTGCGGGGTCCTTAAACTCATGGACCGAGATTTCCCTAAACTAACATTGGACCACCATGTTCTTAAACTGGTAATCGACCGCAATGTCCCTAAACTAAACAATAGAGCTCAAATGCTCTTTTGTTGGATCTAAACGATCCCGCTAAGTTGATCTTGGTCTAAAATTAGACTAACGTAACCTTAACTAACGTTTAAGTTGATCTTAGTCTCAAATGAGACTAGCGTATCCTTAAACCAAATCCCCAAACCCAAATGTAAGAAGATACGGATTTGGACTAATCCATGCCCTACGGGCGACAACATAAATTAGTCTCCGTATACAATCCACGGGCAACCACAAACAAAACAAATACCCACGACGCGAAGTGACCATTTGGAAAAGGAGAAAATTGTTACCGCGATGCGGTAGCGTAATTAACTGCAGGGGCTTGCGCCTGCAGGGAAGAGCGTCCCCACAATCAAAAACCCCTAAAATGAGGGGGAATCTGACGAAGTCTGCTATATCGGCCGCATCCGTTTAAACCTTCGATATATGGTGCCATAAATCAACTTGGCATCTTCGGAGAGGTGGATGGATAGCACCAATTAGCATCTGCCCCGAAATTCAGGCAAGACGTCCGCCGCGTCTTCGTCCGCGTCTTTCGGCGGGGAACAGTGAGAATAGAATACGGTATCACATACACTTATCAATCTCGATCCCGCACATATCACATATGTGCTCCTACTTCGTTTCGCCTGAGCCAGGAAACTTCTGTGTAGGACTCTAAAGACTCGTCAATACGTCGGCAGTAGGTGATGATCATATCAAACACCCACAAGCTGCAAGCGGTCAGCTAAACGTAACAGCCACCCGGGTATTGAGCGATAAGAAGATCAACAAGTAAGCCTGTACATACTTCTGCGAATCCAATCAGTAACACTACCGTACAGTCCGGTCTCTTTGTTTGATATGTCACATATCCAGTCTAGGGGTGGTTATCCTCAGACCCCAGTAATCGATAAGTCATGCTGATGTGAGGATCATAACGGGTCGAGAAACTACTGAGAACACTTACCAGTATAACCAGGGACTTCCATTTATAGCCAATCGAGCACAGCGCAACATCAACCCCCAATACCGGGAGAGACGAAACCCCTCCTATCGCTCATTGCCTCCATGTGATTCGGGACTGTACCCAAAAGCCACCGTTTTGCATGTTCTCATGAACGTGGTAAGGTGGAAATCAAAGCACAGTGGGAATCACACAAGACTCTATGACGATCTCGGGTCTACAGACTAACCTGTACCAGTGTCACCAGAGAACTGCTATCTGACGATAGGTATAATACCATCTAGGAGTTCTCGGCGAGTCCGTTCAGTGTACCCAGTCTCCTCTGAGCACTCGTATACTATCTTTGATGTCAAACACCAATGGATGTGGGATCATCCATTGCCCATCATATGGGTCAAGAGGCATATACGCTAGTCTACTCTAGAGTATCGATGCCCTGTCTCGATACACTCTCGACTAAGAACAGTTATAGGATGCACTTGTGGACTACCCTGGCCCCACTAGTATGATCCGCAACATAATCCTAGTAGTCAAGTACACATCCTAAGGGCATTATCAACATGTGAGAGCAAAACAGTAATACAATACAAGTCAACATGTTAAAACAAAGAGCAACCAGATAGCATACTATCATATCGAGTAAGAATATCCTCTTTATATATATCCAAGCATCCACTATAATATACATGATATGTATAACAATGGCCTCTAGGTTATATACATAACTAACACCGACCGTCCACGTCGCTAAAATGGCAACACCGACCGTCCACATCGCTAGAAAAGCAGCGCCGACCGTCCAAGTCGCTAAAAGGGCAGCACCGACCGTCCACGTCGCTAAAAGGGCAGCATCGACCTCCACGTCATCAAAACGAGAACCAAATCAAGTCAACCTCTATGCGAAAGAAGATCCATCAATCTCATGCACACGACCCATATATGTGATGTGCATTTATTGATGGGGGGCACTTTGTTGGGGTCAAAAATTATACCCCGGTTGACCAAGTCAAAGTCAGTCAACCCCATCTAAGCGGGTCCAAGCCCAAGTCAGGACCAAGCATGGAAGGGGCCAGCTTCATGCCAAAAATGAATCGATAAATTAATTTAATGCAATTTTTTTATTTTATAAACAAATGTATGAAAAATGGGCAGAAAACCAAAATTTTGTAAACCCCATGGTTTATGTGCAAAAAGAAATAAGCACATAAGGTATGGAGTGGCATAAGTGTCATTTGGTAAAGCCCAAGGGGCTATATGTAAAGTGTGTAGACTATAAATGAAAACATGATGAAAAAATAAAAAAGGAACTTTTTTCATTCTCTCAAAAAAAAGTCTAGGGTTCTGTGCTTCTTTCTCCTTCCCCAAGGTTCTAAACCCTTTTCCTTTTTCCTGAATTAAAAGCCTCCCTCAAGGTTCTAAACATTCTTCCTTTTTCCTGGATCAAAAGAAGAGTTTCACTCTTCTTTTCCCAAAAAGTAATAGTTTTTCACCATAAAACCCACAAAGGGGAGCTCAGATCTCCATCAAATTTCTAAAAGGGAAGTCTCACCCCCCTTTTTTCTTCTAGATCCAGCCAATAAAGAGGAGGAAGAAAGAGACCCAACTCCAAAAATCCCACTTTGGAAAGATCCAAAGCTCAAGAGAAAATTCAGGGTTCAAGGGAGAAGAAAGGGGTCCCCTTTCATCATCTCCAAAAATATCTTAGGAGTTTAACTCCACAAAAAATATATATTTATAAAATAATAAATCCTCTTTTTAGGAGTTTAACTCCAAAAGTCAACCGGGGAATATAACTCCCTATTCAGGGGCTAAGCCCCTCTTCTCTGTTTTTTAGGAGTTTAACTCCAAAAGTCAATTGGGAGTACAACTCTCAGTACAGGGGCTAAACCCCTTTTTCTGCGAGCACCCAGCGCCCACGTGCCGGGCACGTGAGGTGCTGGCGCCAGGCACCCAGCGCCCACGAGGCAAGCACGTGAGGCGGTGGAGCCCAGTGCCCGCATGCAAAGCACGTGAGGCACTGGCACCCAGTGCCCATGCGTCCTTGGGACACCACTCATTTTTTTTACTATTATTATTTCTTTTTATACATACTCCACACTCAACACACATCCCCCGTTAGAAAAAAATTCTAACGGGACGCTGCCCTGCACACCACGAGGGGGATGCTATCCCCCTTGACCCCCAGCCCACTATCCGGATAGCGGAACCCCCGTAAACTCTGTGAGGTCCCCGATATAGCCAAGACCCCTCAAAACACAACACACGCACTCTACGTAATGAGTTCGCATGACCAGTTTGACCCGTCAACTGGAGGTTCCCTCTCTTCAAAGGCGAGGGATAATTAATGGCAACTTAGTCCACCGCTGCCAGAGATTCGGATCCCCACAATCAATAAACCTCGGCCTGCCCCAGGCAGGGGGAATCTGTACATGCCTGACAAGCGTACGCATTCCCTTCTTAATAGGGTGAAGAAAAACACCCTACAGCTATATCTGAATTGAACGATGGTTATAAAAAATTAGGATTAAAGTATAGTTTGCTAAAACAGAACCATTCTAGCTCTGAAAGTAAACTAAGTGAATTTGAGAATGATTTGCTCATGAAGAGCAAAGATTTTAATGATCTTGAATATGAAAACAAATTTTTAAAAGTTCAAAATAAAAATTTGCAAAAATTGATTAATTCACTTTAGAAGCAAATAGCTGAATTTAATGCTAAAATTAGATCTCATAATGATACTCCTCAAAGGAGGAATTTGAATGCTGATTATAATTCTCACTCTTACTCTTATTTTCATGGAGGTCATTGTTTCCTTATAAAAATTCAGAAAGAAAAAGGGAAGGGGAAAATTCCCCACTAATGGAAGTATCACGTGTAAGCACGTAATCATCAATCCCTTATAAAGAGACTCAGAGAAGGAAAACAAAAAAATTCCCGCTAGTGAAGTATCACGTGCAAGCACGTGATGCATCTGTATGCAGAATAAGCGCCTCCATTTAGTAGGCGGCAGCTAAAGCCTCACGTGCAAGCACGTGATCGTCTTTCACACAAAACGTGTGTGACTCAGTTATAAAACAAACAAAGAACAAAGAAGCTCATGTGTTACCACGTGATGCCTTCCCTATGTTTGGACTCCTGCATACGAACAAATCAAATTAATTCTGTTAGGGGTCATGTGGTACACGTGATGGCTCCTATGCCTTCTAAACAGATAGAATTAAATTCAAAACAAAGGGATCAAAAGCGCTATTTTGGAAAATATTTCCTTGGATCTATCTAAACAAGAAAGATTGCACTCTGTAAAGCAGAGCGCCGTTGGATTAAAAATCCAATGGTGATTAAAAATCACCAATTTACAGAAAAATTCTGTGCAAGAAAATATCTTCCTAAACTTGCTAAGAACAACAAAAGAAATATCTTCTATAAAACATAAGTTCTTGGATTAAAAATCTAACGGTGAATAAAATTCACCGATTGATCTAAAAGATCATTTTGGTTGATCAAAATCTCTCAATGAGAGATTTTCTGAACAAATTGATTCTTTTCTTTCTCCTATAAATAAGGGCAAAGGGACAAAAAAGGGAAAGAAAGAGAAAAAATTCCCTTGTAAGTAAAAGAAAAGAGAATTTAATTCTCCAGAGAGAAAAAGACCTCCTCAGGGACAAAAAGAAACCCTAGGAAAGGGAAGAAACAAAACACAGAACCTTTTACCTCTTCTTCACCTTCACAAGAGTTCAACTCTTCTAAAAAGAGCTTAGTTCTTCCTCTGGTTGAAAATCTGCAGAAGCAGATCTCCCCATAAGTTGAGAATTTAATTCTCATCGGGGAGATCTGTTGTGCAGATTCAAAATCTAGGGGGGAATTGAGTTCAAAAAATTTAATTCTTTCAACAAAGCATATAGGAATTTAATTCCTCTAAATAAAACTAGGGTCTAACCCTATAAAAGAATTTAATTCTTATTAAACAAGGGGCTTGAAAGTCTCAAAACTCAAGATCTCCATACACGTAAAGAAAAAAAGAGATTAGCACCCAACATGATAGATCACGTGCGCCCACGTGAGCACCCTTATTGAACAAAAGAGAACAATTGGGATCAAGACACGTGACCCCTGAGAAGTGCTCAGCACTTATAAAAGAAAAAAAGGGAATAAACCCTTTTTTTTTTTGGGCGCCTCACGTGATCCCACGTACCCCCGAGAAGAGCTTAGCACTTGTAAAAGAATAAGAAAATCAAAGAGACAGCGCTTAACGCTAAGCACCTCACGTGCCATACATGACCCCCAACTTTTAGTGTTTAACACTACTTCAAGCGTCTTACGTGACCCCACGTGAGCGCCTCAAATTTTTAGTGTTTAACACTGCTTCAAGCACTTCACGTGACCCCACGTGAGCGCCTCAACTTTTAGTGTTTAACACTACTTCAAACGCCTCACGTTACCCCACGTGAGCACCTAAAAGTTTTAGTGTTTAACACTGCTTCAATCGTCTCACATGACCCCACGTGAGCGTCTCAACTCTTAGTGTTTAACACTGCTTCAAGCGCCTCACGTGACCCCACATGAGCGCCTTAAATTTTTAGTGTTTAACACTGCTTCAAGAGCCTCACGTGACCCCACGTGAGCGCCTCAATTTTTGGTGTTTAACTCTACTACAAGCGCCTCACGTGACCCCACGTGAGCGCCTCAAATTTTTAGTGTTTAACACTGCTTCAAGCGCCTCACGTGACCCCACGTGAGCGCCTGAACTTTTAGTGTTTAACACTACTCCAAGCGCCTCACGTGACCCCACGTGAGCACCTCAAAATTCTTAATGTTCAACACTACCATAAGGCCTCACGTGGGAGCACGTGAGCGATGAGCATATACTAGTGTTTAACACCATAATAGGCCAGCTTCAAACCCCAGATTGGCTAAGTCTTTCCTGAGATTAAATCTCTAAATAAACCGAGCCTCCATGCTCATGACTGATGACTCCTCAATCTGAAATCTGGTTCAAGGGTACATCTCTTCATACATCTGATACATGTCGTTGTAATTCTTCAACGTCTTCAGAAAGATGGAGGGTCCCAATAAACAATAACTTTTGGTGCATCCCCAAACGGTTAAACCTTACAGACTATGATGTATTTAAACCGTATAGACTATGACGTCTTTAAACCAGACTATGATGTCTCTAAACCTTACGGACTATGAGGTTCTTAAACTTATAGACTATGATTTCCTTAAACCCAATGGACCGCAATGTCCCTAAACTAAAACGATAGAGTCTAAATACTCTTTCGTTGGATCTAAATGGTCCCAAAGTCTTGTTAAGTAGATCTTAGTCTAAAATTAGACTAACGTATCCTTAACAAGTATTTAAGTTGGTCTTAATCTAAAACAAGATTAACGATCCTTAAACTAACCCAAACCCAAATCGAAGAAAATACGGATTTGGACTAATCCACGCCCTTCGGGCGACAACATAAATTAGTCTCCTTATACAATCCATGGGCACCCAAAAATAAAACAAACAAACACGATACGAAGTGACCAGCTGGGGAAGGAGAAAATGGTTACCGCGATACGGTAGCGTAATTCACTGCAGGGGCTTGCGCCTGCAGGGAAGAGCGTCCCCACAATCAAAAAACCCCTCGCAAACGAGGGGGAATCTGACGAAGTCTGCTACGACGGCGGTATCTGTCTAAACCTCCGATATATGGTGACATAAATCAACTTGGAATTTTCGGAGAGGTGGATAGATAAAACCAAATAGCATCTGCCCCCAAATTCAGGCAAGACGACCTACGCGGTTTTGTCTCTGTTTTCGGCGGTAAACAGTTATATTAGATATAAAGTTATTTGTACTTATTGCATGAATCATGGACATTTATCTAATCATTATAAAATAAAAAATAATTTGTCTTACTATGATTTGATGTAGACACCAATAGGTGTCAAAACTAACTCTCAAGGACCCAACAAAATTTGGGTACCTAAAAGCATGCCAATCCCTCTTCTTATGTAGGTGTGCCTAGTTTCAAGACGTAAGAAAATATAGTACCTCGATAGTGGATGCTCATATCATATGACAGGCAATCCTAATTTATTCGCATCTGTCATGCCCCGCTTCCCAGTGTACGGGTAAGGAGACGTGACTGACCCGCTACGTATTTACTCAGAAATAAAAACGATAAGCGTAACTAAGCAATATAATGTAAATGTACACCATAAGACATGAAATGTAAATGAACATCAACTTTTATTTATTAAACATTTCTTTACAATACAACTGAAAAGTAAATATAATGATGAAAGCAATGCCTAAACAATGGCATGAACATGAAAGTAAAGTATATACAAGTGTCTAAAGCTCGGAGTCCTCGCTGAACTGATCCAAGTCTTCTGAACTGGGCTCTATCTCTGTTTACCCCAATCAGAGCAAAGCTCTGTTCAAATTCCAAGGCGGGAAACGAAGCAACGCTTCTGTTTCCCCCAATCAGAGCAAGGCTCTGTTCTGAAAATTAAAGTAAAAAAATTAAAAAATTAAAGAAGCAACGCTTCAGCTGACTTGCGCTCTATGCTGCGCGACACGTGGCAGCGCAGATGCGCTAGCGCAGTTGCGCTGCGCTGCGCGACACGTGTCAAGCGTAGGTGCGTTTGCACCAAACAGAATTAAAATTCTGAAAGATCTTTCTCAATCTTGTTAAAAACAAGAAGATTGCCTTCTGTAAAACAGAAGCCCTTGGATCAAAGATCCAATGGTAGGGAAAAATCCCCAAATTACTCGGAGAAAGATCTCTTTAACCAATTTAACAAACTAATTGGTACTATATAAAGGCCTCTAGACTTCAAGTCTAAAAGATAGATTAACAGAGAGAAAAATACAAAACTCCTCTAAAAGAAAATTTGAGAAGAACTCAGAAAAGAAAAAGGTAAAAACCTTTGAATAAAAGAAGAGTTTCTTCTAAAAAGATCATTGATCTAAGAACAAGATCAAAGATCTTCAATAAAAAATATATAATAATAACAAAGCCATTACCTTTTGATGAACCACTGGTTCTGGAATCTTAAAAGATTCTTTTCTTGAATCCAAAATTGGATCAAGATATTAAAACAGTGCCTTGCACTTGTAAATCTGCACTGTTGCGCTCTTGGGTTGGCGCAAGCCACCAGAGAGCGCCACGTGTCAGCTCTAGAACAACTTGCGCTGTGCGCTTTTAAAAATAGAGCATTGCTCTCTGAAATTGGCGCAACCCACCAGAACGCGCCACGTGTCAGCAGCGCAACAGCACAGCGCACTGCGCTTGCGCTCACCAGAGTGTGACACGTGTCACCTCCACATGGACTTACGCCTTGCGCTCCTCAATTGGCGCAAAGCGCCTGACCAGCCACGTGGCACTCTGTTAGACTAATTAATGCAGTGCATTATCAAGAGCAGAGCCCAATAAAGAAAGGTCTATCAGACTAAACAAAGTGCTATGCACTATTAAAAGGAATAGAGCCCAAACAAAGGTCTGTCTGGCTCAAAACAAATGCTGTGCATCATTTAAAAAGGGCAGAGCCCAATTAAAAGGGGGCCTAATAGGCCAAACAAAAATGCACTACATTATTAAACAAAGGGCAAAGCCCAAGCCAAGGCCTAACAGGCCAACCATAAACAAAAATGTTGAACATTCTCAACTGAACTTAGCCCAAATCTGGCCGTAAGTCCTCAAATTAAATTGACCGAGCATGATTGCTCCCTTAAATCAATTTACATCCAGTTCAAGAGTACATCTCTGAACTCCTCTGACATCCGTCGTTGTAATCCTTCAACGTCGCCAGAGAGGTGATGGGTCCCGACAACCACAAACTGGCGATGGACCACCATGTCTCTAAACTGGCAATGGACCGCAATGTCCTTAAACTACCTATGGACCACTACGTCCATAAACTGGAACAATAGAGCCCCCAAATGCTCTTTTGTTGGATCTAAACGATCCCGTTTAAGTTGATCTTAGCCTCAAATATGGTTAACATATCCATAAACATTCAAACAGACTTTAGTCCCAAATTCGACTATAAGACCCCCAATCAACTTTGGTTCAAGGGTACATCTCCGAACTCCTCTGACACCCGTCGTTGTAATCCTTCAACGTCGTCAGAGAGGTGACGGGTCCCGACGGCCATATATTAAATGGACCACTACATCCCTAAACTGGAACAATAGAGCCCCCTAAATGCTCTTCCCGTTAGGTTGATCTTAGTCTCAAATCAGACTAACGTATCCTTAACGAACGTTTAAGTTGATCTTAGCCTCAATATGGCTAACATATCCTTAAACTAAAACACCAAATCCAAATCTAAGTAAATACGGATTTGGACTAATCCACGTCCTACGGGCGACGGCATAACTTAGTCTCCGTATACAATCCACGGGCATCCACAAACAAAACAAACACACACGACACGAAGTGAAATTCTGGAGAAGGAGAAAGTTGTTACCGCGATGCGGTAGCATAATTAACTGCAGGGGCTTGCGCCTGCAGGGAAGAGCGTCCCCACAATCAAAAACCCCTCAAGCGAGGGGGAATCTGACGAAGTCTGCTACATTGGCCGCATCCGTCTAAACCTCCGATACACGGTGCCATAAATCAACTTGGCATCTTCGGAGAGGTAGACGGATAAAACCAAATAGCTTCTGCCTCGAATCTCAGCGCCAGGACTTCGCAGTCTTGTGCGCCATCTTTCGGAGGGGAACAGATTCTGGCACACCCGGTGGGACCTCTTCCTCTTTCCACTCCACACTTCGTGTGTCGTGTTCGCGAACAAATTGCGGTTTGCTGTGGTTGCCTGTGGATTCGAGGTACTAAGATTTGGTGTCTTGCTCCGTGCAGAAAACAGAAGATCAATGGCTTCAAACTGCACTACCTGCAACTGCAACTCTCACTCCGTCCTTGCTGGAGGAGTGACTTATGGGCCCCAAGCGGCCTCCATCTTCGCTATGCCGGTGGAAAAGGTGACTCAGGCCACCACTGGACTATTCTTCGGGACCATGATCCCACCAATGAGCTTCAATACCCTATTACCATCGCAAGAAGCTCCGAAGAAGTCGGTCTTCGATAGGCTTACAACTATCGCGGCCCCTCTCAACGGGTCGCCCAAGCCCAGTGCCTCAGCTTTCAGCAAACTGGGCCAAAACTCATGTGGGCCCATGAAGAAGCCTGCAATACCAGAAAAGGTTGTTCCGAAGAGGATAGTCATCCCTGCTCCTGAAGTCGTCAAGGTGGCTTCTCCTGCCAAAGGGTCGGTCTTCACAAGACTGACTATTCCGGCTCCCGTTCCTGCTCGAAGGTCTGTCTTTGATAGATTGGATAAGACGTCAGTCTTCAAGAGACTGGCACCAGCAGCGCTTCATCTGGACAGGGGACAAGACAAAGCCATCCCCATCACTGAACCAACGCCGTCCGCTCGATATGCTCGCCGTCGTCACTGGCGCCGGGTAAGGAAGGCTGGGGGCAACTCCCCCTCTGGGATAACTCCGCCGGCTCCAACGGTGGGGATCGATACTGCTGTTCCAACTGGGAACAGCTTTGAACTGCTCAACAAGGTGCACAGAAACTCTCCTACTGCGGTGCTGAAGAGAACTCCTTCACCTGTGAAGAATGCTACAGAGAAGAAGACGGAGCAACCTCCTCAACGGCTGTCCTCTAAAATTTACAAGGTCTGGCGTCAAGTCCAACACTCCGTGATGGATCAAGACTGTCTCCGCCGACCGAAAAAGATGAAGGTTCGGCAGGAGAAGGACTACTCGAAGCCACAAAAAGTGACAGCTGGCTGGGTGCCCACTACAACGGCTCCCTCAACGTCAATCACTCAAAAGAAAAGGAAGCCGCAAAAAGCCCCTGTGAACATGGCGAACCGTAAAAGCGCTGAGCACAAACGCCCCAAGTCCGGGGGCATGGTGGTGCACACTGTTTATATGGCTTCCGGAAGGGAGGAAAGCCGCGCTTCGATGGGTCACCGACAGCTCACCCGATCCGTGACAAAATCCCAAGAGCAGCAACAGAAGCTTCAGGAAATGATGACTGCGATGGCTGCACTTACCGAGCAAAAAGAAAGCTCGGAAGTATTATCAGAGCAGCGTCACGAACAAGAAACCGATGCTGACTTTTTACGTAGAGTCCTCGAAAAGAAGGACAAAGAAGCCGCAGAGCAAGCGGCTAACATAAAACAAATGGCGCTCCTCTTCCAAGATATGATAGGGATGATGTTACAGCCGGACCCTCCAGCTGATGACCCTCCAATCATTATTGAAAACGATAAAGGGAGACATCTAATCCTCCTCCGGCTCTTTCAGCAGCCAAGGAAGAAACCATTTCCAAGGCCGCACTGGATGACTATATATCTCAACAAATACGAGCTCATCAGGCGAATGAGGCGGCTGGGCAAATTGCTAGAACCGGACGACCCTACCCGGGCTGGTATGACCAAATCAGTTACCCGCCGGGATATACGATCCCTAAATTCCATGTGTACAAGGGGACAGGGAATCCACATCAGCATGTCGCTCAATTCATGGCCTTATGCGGCAATACTGGAGGCGATGATAAATTGTTGCTTCGACAATTCGTCGGCAGCTTAGCAGAAACAACCATTGAATGGTATTCGGAGCTACCTAACGACTCTGTCAAAACATTTGCGGAGATGGAGCTACTGTATACACAAAGATTCGCGAGTGCTAGTGGATGCACCCCGATAACAGCACTGATCAATGCCAGGATAAGGCCAGGCGAAACGTGGGTCCAATATGCAACACGATGACGGAACCTATGGTCGAAATGCGAACAACGCATAGAAGAGGCACCTGCAGTAGGTATGTTCGTGGGCACTCTTGATTTGCAAGCGACCATCTCGCAATTCATGATGTTCTTCAGGCCGACCACTTTCCATGCCTTGATCGACAAATTAGCCCAAATGGACCAGATGGGCCATAGACCGTCTCCTCTAAAACTGGACTCTCAAAATGAGAAGAAAGGAAAAGCGGTCATTGTTTCCAATACTCAACAACAGCCGAGCAAATCAAAGCCGGTTGCTCACCAAAACAACGTGCATCCACGCCCATCCCCCGAGGAGAGACTGGGACGTCCTTACTCGTTTCCTCAGAATAAAACAAGGAAACTATTCGAGCTGGCCACGCGCAACGGACTCATCAATCTGCCGAGTCCAAAACGTCTGTTGCAGCCAGGCGATCTCAATAATCCCGATTATTGCCCTTACCACCACACGGTAAGTCACCCGATCGAGGATTGTTTCGTCTTTAAGGTATAGATCGAGGATCAGTACCTACAAGGCAAGTTCGCGCTGTCTGAAAAGTGGAAAGTAAACCCACCACAGCCGCACACTCCAAATAAGACGGACACGCTGGGGGCAGCTTGTTCTTTTGTTGAGGACGAAAAAGATAGAGAAGACTCATCAGATGAATCCGAAGACTATGTAGCGAGTTGTCATGTGATCTCTCACTCATTGATAGATGATGAAGAGGCTCCTTGCACTGAGAAACCGAGGGTGGGTCCTGAACCAGAACTTTTGTCGCCGTCAGACGAGATGATCGATGCCTTCCTGAATGATATTCGTCTGAAAGTTAAAGCCAATCAAGAGCGTGAGATGGCCATACTGGAAGGGGACAAACGCCGGCGACTAGATGAAAGAGTCGAGGCACTCCCGTCAAATCAAGAGACATCCGCTGCCGATAAAAACAAATTCAAGACGAGGAAAAGGTTTGCTAAAGCCGTATCAATGGGAATGAAGCTACCACCCTCTGAAGAAAACGCTCTCGATGGAGTAGAGATGCATCCTAACTACTGCTTGTATCATCAGAAGATCGCACATCCCACTGAAGACTGCGACTCCTTTAAGTGTTGGTGGCAAGGGTATGTCGCTCATAGACAACACGTCAACAGAATAAAGCGGAAAGCTCGTAGACAGCAAAAATTTACGACAGATGAACATAAAAGAGTTGCCGGCAATTGTCATAGGAACGAGCCCGGGGGATCACGAGTTCTCACCTTTGGGAGCGACCACGACGAAAAAATAGCCCTCAACTCTCTCTTCAAGGAATCCATTTCTGAAGAATTGAAGAATTATGGGAACATTCATCCGTGCAAGGGCATACTACCCGGAAAGAATCTCGGACCCGCAAACAACGGAGCGAACAAAAAGGATAAAGGAAAGGGAAAAAAACGCCCTTCGTCGCCAACACTCAACAACAATCGAATGGTTCTAGACCAGTTGTTCGCCAAAACAACAAGCGGCAACCCCTCTGTGAGAGGTTGAGACGTCCTTACTCGTTTCCTCAGAATAAAACAAGGAGACTGTTCGAGCTGGCAGTGCGCAACAGACTCATCAATCTGATGAGTCCAAAATGTCCGTTGCAGCCAGGCGATGTCAACGATCCTAATTATTGCCCTTACCACCAAACGGTAAGTCACCCGATCGAGGATTGCTTCGTCTTTAAAGGATGGATCGAAGATCAATACCAACAGGGCAAGTTCGCGTTGTCCGACAACTGGAAGGTGAGCCCGCCACAACTACATGCTCCGAGAAGGGTGGACACGCCGGGGGCATCATGCTCAGTCATAGAGAAAGTTCCATAGGCCGAAAAGTCAGTAAACTAGAGGTTCGCCTCAGATACGGCGACGGTGGACCGAAACGTCCTTAAACTAACGACGGACCACTACGTCCTAAAACTAGCTGACGACCAAAAAGTCTTTAAACTACTACAGCAGCATCCTCAAGCTGACAAAAAAAGAAGAAGAAGAAGACGGTATGTCCATAAGCGAAATGGGCATGGATGAAAACCCGAAAGGACTCCGTGAGTAAAAACAGCAGGGCTACCGGCGAGTGTTCATGAAAACCCGAAAGGGCGCGACCTCGTTAGAAAAAAGAATAAAAAGAATATAAAAAAAAGACGGTATGTCCATAAGCGAAATGGGCACAGATGAAAACCCGAAAGGGCTCCGTGAGTAAAAACAGCAGAGCTACCGGCGAATGTTCGTGAAAACCCGAAAGGGCGCAACCTCGTTAAAAGACACTTACAGGGTCCTCTCGACCTTGTAAGGAGAAACCACCCGCGTGAGATCTTTACGACTCACAGGGAAGCAACACACTTAGGGATCTTCACGATTCCTAAGGAGAAATTACACTTGTGAGATCCTCTTGACTCGTAAGGAGAACTTTCTTATGGGACCCTCACGGCTCATAAGATTTGAAAGTCTTAAGTTACAGAGACCTGAACCTATTCTTAAGCAACCCCCACAACCTTCGATAGTGCCCTACAAGCGGCTCAATACTGACCCTTGTATACAATCCACGGGCGCGAATAAACATTTCCCTAACCAAGTCCCACCCGTGACTGGGGATATGTCCATACGGTGAACAACCTTTGTAAGTCCTCTCGACTTATAAGTAGAAAACCGTTTTGTAAGATCCTTACGACTTACAAGGGAACATACACTTAGGAATCCTCACGATTCCTAAGGAGAAAATACACCTACAGGATCCTCACGACTTGTAGGGAGAAATACCTTTGTGAGACCCCTACGGCTCATGAAGTCAAAAGCCTTAGTCGATGGGATCCTAACCCTGTTCGCTAAGCCACCTTTGTTCAATGTCGACAGAGGCAAATGATGATTCGCTCCTGGCAATATCCCAGTTGTAGCGATGCTGATGCCTAAACCGGTATCAAATTCCAAGCCCTTTCAAGGCAAATGATGATTCGCTCCTGGCAATATCCCAGTTGTAGCGATACTGATGCCTAAACTGGTATCAAATTCCAAGTCCTTTCATGGTAAATGATGATTCGCTACTGGCAATATTCCAGTTGTAGCGATGCTGATGTTGAGATTGGCACCAGATTCCAAGGTCCACACTCGCGATAAAAAAAACAGCGAGCCATACATGCATGCAAAATGGTCGAAATGATGGGGCAACTCGCAATAAAAAACAGCGAATAAAAATAAAGAAAAACAGCCGAAATGATTAGGCAACTCGCAATAAAAAACAGCGAGTGAAAATAAAATAAATAGCCGAAATAATTGGGCACCGCGAAAAATAGCCGAAAGATGGGGCAATCGCGACTTTCGCGATATAAAGCTGAAATGATAGAGCATCACGGAAAGAAAATAATAAAAAAAATGAGTGAAACTGCTGCCCTATAGGTGAGATTACATCGATCCCTGTATACAATCCAGGGGCACAAACAAAGAGGGAACCATACCTTCCCAACAGGCTCCACCAGAAAGCGAAGCCAAATCTCGACGGTTCATAGTCAACCTAGAGACAATCTCGACATTTATCGCAATATTGCAGACACAATGTCAACAAACGGAGCAAAAGAAAATCCCTAGCTTCAGGGTCTCGACGTCGATATTGACAACTTAGAGATCGCTAATGGTTTTTCTCCTCACTCTAACCAGATGCAGACATGACGTCAACAACCGACCTCAGAGTCGCAATGAAATGGAGCCACGGTATAGTCCCTAGTTCCAAATCTTAACGGCAATATCTACAGCCTAAAGAATCAACAAAGGCGTTCCTTCGCAGTCCAGAAAGATGCAGATGCAACGGCAACGAAAGACCCCATGGTCAAACAAGCGAAGTAACAGCAAAATCCCAGCTCCACCTCGGCATTCGTCTCGATACAGCAGACGAGATGTCACTACAGCGTCCTTCCCCTAACAGGATTCGGACACGCCAAAGCAAATGAAGCGAAGGCCAAATTCCTAGCTTCAAGGTCTTAACGGCAAATCATATAAAGCCTAAAGGCAACCGGAGATCATCTCACACCAGCGCGGAATGGTCACCACCTCGATGTTCGTCTCGACACAACAGACGCAACATCATCAAACAAACGGAGCCACGGCAAAGTCCCTAGTCCCAAACCTCTATGGTTCACCAACAACCTAGAGACAACAGCGACATTCGTCTCGATACAGCAGACGCGATACCAGCAAACGAAGCAAAGGCCAAATTCCTAGCTTCAGGGTCTTGACGGCAACTCCTATAAAACCTGAAAGACCATCGGAGATCATCTCACATCAGTGCGGAGTGGTCACCACATCGACGTTCGTCTCGATACAGCACACGAGATGTCACCCCAGCGTTCTTCCACCAGTAGGGTTCAGACGCGACAATCAAACAAATGGAGCTACGGCAAAATTCCAAGTTCCAAGCCTCGACGGTTCACCAACAACCTAGAGACAACCGCGACATTCGTCTCGATACAGCAGACGCGATGCCAGCAAACGAAGCAAAGGCCAAATTCCTAGCTTCAGGGTCTTGACGGCAACTCCTATAAAACCTGAAAGACCATCGGAGATCATCTCACATCAGTGCGGAGTGGTCACCACCTCGACGTTCGTCTCTATACAGCAGACGAGACGTCACCCCAGTGTTCTTCCTCCAGCAGGGTTCAGACGCGACAATCAAACAAATGGAGCCACGGTAAAATTCCAAGTTCCAAGCCTCGACGGTTCACCAACAATCTAGAGACAACCGCGACATTCGTCTCGATACAGCAGACGCAGTGCCAGCAAATGAAGCGAAGGCCAAATTCCTAGCTTCAGGGTCTTGACGGCAACTTACATAAAACCTGAAAAACTATCGAAGATCATCCCACACCAGCGCGGAGTGGTTATGACTCATCGGGGCTCTCCAAAATGAGCCTAACCTCAAGTAAAAAGCGGCATGGCAAAATTCCTAACGCTTGCTTTTCTGACGGTAAGATTACCTGGAAGATTACTTGAAGACGTCTTGTCCAGCCCCCGAAGGGATCAGAGACACGACAGTCGCAGGGCTACTCGAACAGCACGATTGCCTATCGAGGAATATATCAGCTGATGCGACGGTACGACGGCCAAAACCCTAAGTACCACAGACCCTAACGGACTTCTGTCGTAAAGAGCAGAGGTTAACTGTGACGTTAGGATATTCTTGCGAGAAATGCTCGATTCGTCTCGACTCGTGAGGAAATTGATGTCTTTGCGAGAACTACTCGATTCGTCTCGACTCGTGAGGTAAAGCCTTAGGCAGCAGGGATTGAAAAACTTGTTTCCTAAGCAATGGGATCCTGCAAGTCGGCCCAAAACGGTCTCTTGCATACTATCCACGGGTCTCACTCTCCGAAGTCGAATCTCGACAAAGAGGGAAACAACCGCTTACGGGTCCTTTCGACTCATAAGAGGGAAAATTCTTTTATAAGATCCTTACGACTTATAAGAGAAAACGCACTTAGGAATCCTCACGATTCCTAAAGAGAAAATACACCTACGAGATCCTCTCGACTCGTAGGGAGAAAAGTCTTTATGAGACCCTCACGGCTCATGAAGTTGAAAGCCTTAGGCTATACTTATTTAAAGAATGTGCCAGTAACAAAGCAGAAAATAAAATGAAGGAGGCAAAAGATTTGTCATTCATACTTGGAAAGTTTTTACATCAATAAAGGCAATAAACAAAGATATTATCCAAATGATTACAATGGCAAAACCTCAAATCCAGGACATGGATTGAGGAACTCAAAAGTAACCTTGTCCAAGACTTTCCAAGCCTGGCGAACCATCCTAGTGTGCTTCCTTTCGCGAGCCCGAGAGTCGGGATCCCCACTGATGTCCTCCTCCCTCCGATAGGCAGCAAGTATTGCAGACTGTTGAAAAGCTCGGTGCAGAAGATCGATAAGGTTATCTCGCCTCCTCTTTGAAATTAGGCTCATCAGATACACCGAGTGCACCTTATCCTCGGCGGCATCCAATGCCCCAAGTGGCACACCAGTACAGAATAGAGGAAGCGCTTCCCAAATTGCTCCCACAATAAGCTTCAGGAGAGGGGAGCGCCGAGGAAACAGTTGGCTGTTGTATGCGTCGAAGCGGCTCATGATTTCAGCACATTCGGCGTTGGTAAATTCTCGGTTCTGAGAACGGCCGAGTCGGCGGATGTCCCCGTAAGAAATGATCTCGTTAAGGTCATACATGTGGGCGTCCATTACTTCTGTAAAAGAAACCTAACAAAATTAGCAGACGGCCTGATTAAGCAAGACAGTATAATTCATTAAAAAATAGAGCGTCATCTCTAACCACCAGGATCTATGAAAAACTCTTAAGAGTTCTTCTATATGATTTGGAAGGAGCAAAGCTCCATTGGTGAATCAGGAATATACAAGAAAAAATCTTTCATAGAGCAGAACTCTATTAATGGAACTCTAATAGGGTTCCCTTTAGTTCTCTTTAGACCCCCTTAGAGCAAAGCTCTGCTAAGTGCAACCCTAAATGGGTTTTCTTTAGATCAGGGATCTATTGAGAGCAAGGCTCTTAAAATTGCTTTAATTTAATCCAAATTAATTTTTTCCTAAAATTCTCTAGAGTTTGAACTTTTAAAAGTGCTTAAACAAAAGAGCAGGGCTCTGAACAAAATTCTTATGAAGAGATGAAAATCATCTAAGGGACCAAAGGTCCTATTTATAGGCATTGAAGAGCCGTTTCAACTTCCAAGGGATAGCGCGACGGTTGGAATTCTGCCACCGCTGCGCTCACATTTAGGGGCCACGTAAGTGCAACGGTGGGGGGGCATTTGTTTACCTCAATCAGAGCAAAGCTCTATTCAAATTCCAAGACGGGAAACGAAGCAACGCTTCTGTTTCCCCCAATCAGAGCAAGGTTCTGTTCTGAAAATTAAAGTAAAAAAATTAAAAAATTAAAGAAGCAACACTTCAGCTGACTTGCGCTCTGCGCTGCGCGCTGATTGATCTTAAAAATTATCTAGTAACCGCAATCAAGAACGGCGTCGCTTTGCAGCTAGCCGGTGAGTACGGGTCGGTCCGCAAGGATGTTGTGAATTTCCTAATCGCTCTTACGAGTTAATTCTAAACGGTGTGAATGGATTAATTAAATCTAAAAAAACTAAATTAATCTAGGGCAATTGAATTAAAGATCTAACTATCTAACTAGGGCAATGAATTAAATTTAATCTAGGGCAGAGAATGAAAAATTATCTAGGGTAAGAATTGAAATCTAAACTAGGGCAATTAAATAAATCTACTTACCATACAGATGGCTCTCTCCAAACATTTACACAGGGTTGTCAGATCTGAATAGATGATATGAAAAGAGGCATCGATGCTCTCTAAAAGATTTCTAAATTTTATTCATAAAAAGAGGCATGAGGGAGGTATAGCCTTTACAATGATTTAGAGTTCCTATTTATAGAGGATAGGAAAACCTAGGTTACAATTGATTCGCACGTCTACATTTACCAAAATATCCTTAGGAAGACCTAGTCAAAGTAGACTCCAAGTTTTGGTAAAATTTTATGTCTCTGTCTCTTTAAAAGGAAGTATTGGGCCTTGAAATTTCCTTTGTTGGCTCTTCTGTCTTTGGGCTTCCTTATTATTTGGTTCTTTTATTAAAATAGTTTCTATGTTTCTTCCAGATCTCCAGTGAATAATTGCGGTGGACTTTTAACCGTTCGCTTTGTAATCTTGGACCTTGCATTGCCTTGTATTTTGTGAATTTTATCTTTGATGTAGGCTTGATCAAGAGTCTTCTGTTTGTTGGTCAAAGTCCACTTTTGCATCGTCTTTTCATCGTTTTCACTGTTTTCTGTCCAAGAACCTGTAACCTGTAATATGTAGCAGTCATGCGTCAAAAGCACCTGTTTATTTATAAAACGGATAAGAATGGTACAATATTATGGTGTGAACAAATACCCCCAAATTTATCTTTTGCTCGTCCTCGAGGAAACTTATTTTTTATTCTCAACAAAAAACCTAACCTCACTTTCGCAGGGAATCGCGATTGCACTGAGCTCGTGCAACAAGCCGTTAAATCTCTAGGTGTCCCTAGTAGGAGGAGTGTTGTCTCCTGAGGGTTTTCAGCGGATTGTACCCACAAAATCCTATCAATTTGGCTTTTTCGAATTTAATTCTCCAATTAGGTTTTCTAACAAGGAATTATATTATCGTCGACTCGTAAATTATCCACCCATATTCTTCACACTTCCTCATCATCTAACTTAAGATTATATATGTTCTGCAGACCTACTTAGCTTTCGGTATCTCTTAAGTTTTCCTTCTAGGGTTCCATCTCCACTTAGGAATTTTTATCAACTCTATTAAAGATACAAGTTCTATTCTTCATTCCTCTCTCTTATCTAAATCCCAATCACATACCCCTACGTGTGTGTATATATCACCCCTACACTTGGAAATTCAAATCAAGCAATCATACTCTTGTCCGTTGTCCAAAGCACTTATTAATTGATGAATTTTTAATTGAATTTTGCTTACACATCTTTCATGCGACCGTTAATACTTCTTGAGGTACCAACAACCGATTACAAGATGTGTTTGCACATTAAAGCGTAATTCCTAGTCTTGCAACACCTAAGGCTTTAGCAGTGACTCCCAAACCAGTTGGTCTAAGGCACTAGGTGATGAAGCACCCTTGCTAAATATTTTTCTATTTTTACAGTCTTAAGTAATCACAAAAACCAGTGTTCATTTTTTTCTTTATTCACACTTTTTTTTATTTTATTTTCTTCGTACTAAGGACTTTAGACAAGAGCATTTCAAGGTCTCCTCTACTATTCCAAGTTTCAAGGTGCGTGTTTGTGCAAATTTGTAAGGTATACATTTTCAGAATCTAGACTTAAGCTAGGAATTATTTTTCAAACGTATACTCTAATAAAAATATCAATACTTTTCCTTCGTTTCGACTTAGCCCAAGAAGTGAACCCAAAATTTGCCTATTTCTAATAAACTACAAAGGCATATACTTTCTACCGTTAAACTTTAAGGAAGGTTATTTTTAGGGTTTTTAATTTACTAAGTCTAAGATCTAGTTGTTCCTAGCTAGTTAACCTATCTGTCAAACTCTAGTCAAATAAGCCAAAATTGAATACAATAATTTTTATAATTTTTCAAAATTTTTCAATTTTTATGGGTTTTCAAATAAATATGCAAATGCAAAAATATACATATGAATGCGAAGGAAGAAAACATACCGAGCATACCCCCAAACTTAAACTTGACAGTATCCTCACTGTCATGCTACACCAAGAGGGTCAAAATGCCGGCACTCACCTGTTTATTTATTTATAATTTTTTTTTAACTTTTTTAATGTTTTGAAAAAAAATTTTATTTTTTTATAGAAAAAGAAAACAAAATATATATATACATATATACAACAAGGTTCCCCCCAAACTTAAGCTTAGCCTTACACAAGCCAAAGGTTAGCACCAACCATTCAAAAATCTTATCGTGGTAATGGTCGAGTTGGTGAAAGAATGGAGTGGAAAGAAAAGAGATGAGAAGCACACGAGACCGTGTGGAGGTAGAAACGGGATACGGTCTCGGTGGGGGAGAAGAATGGCGGAAAAGAGAAAGAAGTGGAGTACGATCTTGAGGGTGTAAATCGAGTAAATAAATTAGCGCAATTTGTGATGACCGAAGTGTTAAAAGTGATTATGCTAATCTATCAACTCGTCGTGAAATGGGGTCAAATCCCTCAAGATTCGCAAGAAAGCATGGGTACGCCGAACTTGGTATTGGAGATGAAAGCGTAACAGTCTCTTGTAAGGTCGGAACGATAGGAAAGACGAAGGGGAGTGAATTAGGGATAGTCTCATTCTCACCGTAGTAAACTGTCTCGAACTGGAAAGATTCCATCAATGGTTCGAAACGACTGGAAGCAACCGAGTCTGATGGTTCAACTAACTCATCTGAAAATTCAAAGGACTCAAACTCGGGCGGTGAGACTGCAACATCGTCCGAAAAAGTGAAACACTCGTAGGTGTTATCGGCTGTGAGAACTGTGTCAGATTCAAAAGAAAAATTTTCAAGCTCACGGTCTTCAAGCGTGATCTTGTGCGTGGTCGGAACGATGGAAAGGAGGGAGGGTGATATAACAGTTAAAGATTCAGGAGGATGAATTGGAAAATCCGACATATTAAACAAAAATGGTTCAACCTCAATATTATCCTCAATACTCTCCTCAATACTATCCTCATAATTCTCCTCAAAATTTAACTCATCCATGTCATTATCATCAAAATCAAGACGCATATGAAGTTCGGGAGAAACATTTAAAGACTCGGGATGATGAATTGGACATAAAAGTTCAATCAAATTGACGGGTTCATCATCCAAAATATTCCCGGCGTCTATATCCTCAATCAACTGAAAATCAATTTTTTCTGACACCTCATCAAAAGCATGGATATTTATCGATTTAGGTTCTAGATTGGAGGTGTAAAGATCGAAAGGATTAAGTGTGGTTTCACTCGAAATGGGTTCTTCACAACCTGGCAAATCAAGCACTACAAAATCACACAACTCATTAGATGTTTCATTTGGGACAATCGATGGAAAACCGGAGTTGTGGGCTTCAATTGGGTATGGGTAGGTTTGATTTGGAAATCCTTTCAAATTCGCACTCTGTCCAACCGCCTCCTCATACATTGGAAAATTTGGAGCTAGTTGGAAACTAGCCGCTGGTTCACTAGGTTGCATAAGGGCGGCAATGGACGCATCCACATTCCTAACCATTTTGTTTGTTGCTGAAATATAAGCTTCCAACGACTGTTCCAAACTAGACATGGGTTGTGAAGGGGTTTCGGTAAAAGATTCAAAACTGTTTGGATATGTGAAACTCCCAATTGGATGTGTAGATGCAATGTCTAGAGAAGGTGGGAAAGTCAGGTAGGACTGGTAGGAATTGGATGGTTGGATAGGAGTAGGATCAACATGTGGATAAAAAGGTGGATGGACTTGTTGATTCCTAGAACTAGATGAGTGGAGAGGGGTGAAAGATCGGCTACGAGATTGAGCAATATGCTCGGCAATAGACATCGGTTTAGGAGTTACAGCAAGACTTGGAAAAGTGGTATCAACATACGAAGGTGGTGAAGGTTAACATGGTTGACACAAAGTGGGTTGCAAGGTCAAACTGTTTCTCCTAGACGCTTCTATTTGATTTTTCAAAGAAATTTTGGGCACGGAGAGGTCTTCCTTAAAACGACCGAAACAATTAACGTACGGGGCAAAGTTAGGTTCGGGATACCAAAGTTCGGAAAGAGATTTATGATGTGGGGTACCCATGATGTAAGAGGGAGAAGAGAAAGAAGATTGGGTGGTGCAAGGATTTCTTAGCGACAAAAAATTGTGAAAGTTTTTATAAAAAAATTTCCTTTTTTCTTTTTTCTTTTTTTTTGGAACGTTTTGCAAAAATTTTCGATAAAGGGCTTAAACACACTTTCAACCAGAAATGCACAATCAGGCCTAGATCTAGGGTCACCTAAGTCAGCTAGACAGCTCCTAACTGTTCCAAAGGGCTAGAAATAGGACCTCAAACCGCCTCTTCACCGCCAATTGCGGCCAGGTAAGTGCCAGGTGAGTGCGAGGCTCCCCGCTACAAGTAGCGGTCCTAATTAAGTAACCACTCGCCTTAGACACACTTGCCAAGACACCGCAAAGTCAGATTAGGATAAACGGTCGATGCCTATAACTAGTCCTCTATCCTATTGAGCGCGACGTCCTTAGGGCTGAGTCTAGTATTTTTTTAATTAAAGATTTGGTCAATGCAAATGCCTTATGTGATTTCTGGAGTCCTGGGAAGGGTGATGAAATCCCCACCCAATCTGAATTGGTCAAAAGCCCCTTAAAGTCCGATTAAAGATATGCAAAACAGTAAATCACTTGCAATCAAATCTTTTTTATTTTATGCGCGGCGCAAAGAATCCTGCACAAGATTTGTTATTTGGAAGGGAAGATTTTTTTAAGCGCAAAGAATCCTGCAGAAGATTTGACAAAAGATAAATGGGGATTGGTAGAAAAGGGAAAAAGGGAGCAAACAGTGCAAAATTCACGCGCTGACGTGGCAGATGGACCGCGGAACCTCGGCGGGAGAGCGCTTGCGCGGCGGATTAGCGGTGGTACGGAGGCTTCAGGTCTCCAAAAAAATTGAGCTGTTCTGCTTTTCCAACCTCTTTCTGTTCTGATGTATCTTTTTCTGTTTCGAACTCTGGATTTTTCCAGATCCGTCGATCCTGCAGGGAAAAAAAATACCCTTCCAAAAATAACAGATGATATATTTTTATATTTTTGTGATTTTTCAGATTTTTATGATTTTTTTAATTTTAGATTAACCCGAAATTGAAAAAAGGAAATGACACGCCATCCCCGGCAACGGCGCCATTTGATTGATCTCAAAAATTATTTAGTAACCGCAATCAAGAACGGCGTCGCTTTGCAGCTAGCCAGTGAGTACGGGTCGGTCCACAGGGATGTTGTGAATTTCCTAATCGCTCTTACGAGTTAATTCCAAACGGTGTGAATGGATTAATTAAATCTAAAAATACTAAATTAATTTAGGGCAATTGAATTAAAGATCTAACTATCTAATTAGGGCAAGGAATTAAATTTAATCTAGGGCAGAGAATGAAAAATTACCTAGGGCAAGAATTGAAATCTAAACTAGAGCAATTAAATAAATCTACTTACTTTACAGATATCTCTCTCCAAACATTTACACAGGGTTGTCAGATCTGAATAGATGATATGAAAAGAGGCATCGATACTCTCCAAAAGATTTCTAAATTTTATTCATAAAAAGACGCATGAGGGAGGCATAGCCTTTACAATGATTTAGAGTTCCTATTTATAGAGGATAGGAAACTCTAGGTTACAATTGATTCGCACGTCTACATTTACCAAAATATCCTTAGGAAGACCTAGTCAAAGTAGACTCCAAGCTTTGGTAAAGTTTTATGTCTCTGTCTCTTTAAAAGGAAGTATTGGGCCTTGAAATTTCCTTTGTTGGCTCTTCTGTCTTTGGGCTTCCTTATTATTTGGTTCTTTTATTAAAATAGCTTCTATGTTTCTTCCAGATCTCCAGTGAATAATTGCGGTGGACTTTTAACCGTTCGCTTTGTAATCTTGGACCTTGCATTGCCTTATACTTTGTGAATTTTATCTTTGATGTAGGCTTGATCAAGAGTCTTCTGTTTGTTGGTCAAAGTCCACTTTTGCATCGTCTTTTCATCGTTTTCACTGTTTTCTGTCCAAGAAACTGTAACCTGTAATATGTAGCAGTCATGCGTCAAAAGCACCTGTTTATTTATAAAACGAATAAGAATGGGGAATATAATAATACAATATTATGGTGTGAACACGCGCCACGTGGCAGCGCAGTTGTGCTGCGCTCTGCGCTGCGCGACACGTGGCAGCGCAGATGCGCTGCGCGACACGTGTCAAGCGTAGGTGCGTTTGCGCCAAACAGAATTAAAATTCTGAAAGATTTTTCTCAATCTTTTTGAAAATAAGAAAATTGCCTTCTGTAAAACAGAAGCCCTTGGATCAAAGATCCAATGGTAGGGAAAAATCCCCAAATCACTCGGAGAAAGATCTCTTTAACCAATTTAACAAACTAATTGGCACTATATAAAGGCCCATAGACTTCAAGTCTAAAAGATAGATTAACAGAGAGAAAAATACAGAACTCCTCTAAAAGAAAATTTGAGAAGAACTCAGAAAAGAAAAAGGTAAAAACCTTTGAATAAAAGAAGAGTTTTTTTCTAAAAAGATCATTGATCTAAGAACAAGATCAAAGATCTTCAATAAAAAATATATAATAATAACAAAGGCATTGCCGTTTGATGAACCACTGGTTCTGGAATCTTAAAAGATTCTTTTCTTGAATCCAAAATTGGATCAAGATATTAAAACAGTGCCTTGCACTTGTAAATCTGCACTGTTGCGCTCTTGGGTTGGCGCAAGCCACCAGAGAGCGCCACGTATCAGCTCCAGAACAACTTGCGCTGTGCTCTTTTAAAAATAGAGCATTGCTCTCTGAAATTGGCGCAACCCACCAGAACGCGCCACGTGTCAGCAGCGCAACAGCGCAGCGCACTGCGCTTGCGCTCACCAGAGTGTGACACGTGTCACCTCCACATGGACTTGCGCCTTGCGCTCCTCAATTGGCGCAAAGCGCCTGACAAGCCACGTGGCACTCTGTCAGACTAATTAATGCAGTGCATTATCAAGAGCAGAGCCCAATAAAGAAAGTTCTATCAGACCAAACAAAGTGCTATGCACTATTAAAAGGAATAGAGCCCAAACAAAGGTCTGTCAGGCTCAAAACAAATGCTGTGCATCATTTAAAAAGGGCAGAGCCCAATTAAAAGGGGGCCTAATAGGCCAAACAAAAATGCACTACATTATTAAACAAAGGGCAAAGCCAAAGCCAAGGCCTAACAGGCCAACCATAAACAAAAATGTTGAACATTCTCAACTGGACTTAGCTCAATTCTGGCCGTAAGTCCTCAAATTAAATTGACCGAGCATGATTGCTCCCTTAAATCAATTTACATCCGGTTCAAGGGTATATCTCTGAACTCCTCTGACATCCGTCGTTGTAATCCTTCAACGTCGTCAGAGAGGTGATGGGTCCCGACAACCACAAACTGGCGATGGACCACCATGTCTCTAAACTGGCAATAGACCGCAATGTTCTTAAACTACCTATGGACCACTACGTCCCTAAACTGGAACAATAGAGCCCCCAAATGCTCTTTTGTTGGATCTAAACGATCCCGTTTAAGTTGATCTTAGCCTCAAATATGGTTAACGTATCCTTAAACATTCAAACAGACTTTAGTCCCAAATTGGACTATAAGACCCCCAATCAACTTTGGTTCAAGGGTACATCTCCGAACTCCTCTGCCACCTGTTGTTGTAATCCTTCAACGTCGTCAGAGAGGTGACGGGTCCCAACGGCCATATATTAAATGGACCACTACGTCCCTAAACTGGAACAATAGAGCCCCCTAAATGCTCTTCCCGTTAAGTTGATCTTAGTCTCAAATCAGACTAACGTATCCTTAACGAACGTTTAAGTTGATCTTAGCCTCAATATGGCTAACGTATCCTTAAACTAAAACACCAAACCCAAATCTAAGTAAATACGGATTTAGACTAATCCACGTCCTACGGGCGACGGCATAACTTAGTCTCCATATACAATCCACGAGCATCCACAAACAAACCAAACACACACGACACGAAGTGAAATTCTTGAGAAGGAGAAAGTTGTTACCGCGATGCGGTAGCGTAATTAACTGCAGGGGCTTGCGCCTGCAGGGAAGAACGTCCCCACAATCAAAAACCCCTCAAGCGAGGGGGAATCTGACGAAGTCTGCTACATCGTCCGCATCTGTCTAAACCTCCGATACACGGTGCCATAAATTAACTTGGCATCTTCGGAGAGGTAGACGGATAAAACCAAATAGCATCTGCCCCGAATCTCAACGCCAGGACTTCGCAGTCTTGTGCGCCGTCTTTCGGAGGGGAACAATCTCCAGTGAGTCGGATCCACCTAACAACATTCCAAAGAAAGAAGAGAGAAGGAATGCGTCAGCGAACAATCGCTCGGTAAGTCACAAAGAAAAGTAGAAATAGAATAGACAGATGAATAGACAGATATGAGAATATAACTGGTGTATTGTGAGTTTGTTATGTTAACGCGGTTGTTTGTAGCTTGGTACTGAATATGCCAGTGTATATGAGAGGAGTCCAACTTTCCCCGTGGACTATAGTATACGGAGCACAAGGAACCGTTAAGCCACGGAACAATAGCAACGGATATTCAGGTTAGGTGTATTAAAGTGACCATCTCGTGCCTCTTCTAACACATTCCGTACCAGTCTACCCCTTTAAAACCCCGTAATATCTTTTGCATTGATTGTATTGTTTTGGTTAATAGATCTATGACTTGCTAAAACCAAGATATCGGTTGTTCATATAAAAGGAAAGGATATAGACGGATAGTCATGTAGACCAGTCAAATGTATATCCATAGTTCGGTCAAATCAATTAATGTTGATATAGATTGAATTCTGGTATAAATAGATTCATGTTGAATTAGAGTTATACTTGAATCATATTCAAGAATAGATTGATTCAGATTAGACTGGGACTCTGCCTGAGTCAGACACTTAAACAGAATTGAAGTCCTGAATTAGTTTTTGGAGTTATCGGTAACTGCTGCACATGGACGGCAGGATTTGTGTCTTTTTCCAAGACAATTACCGTATTAATAACACCATTTTTAGTTTGTCTACCTTAGATAGGCAAGCACCCATATTCTCCAGCTCCCTGAGGCTCAAGTGTACTAGTCCCGCTTAAACCTGTGTTTACTAGGGTCCTTATTGTAAATTAATATAACTTGAGGGGGTTTTATGAAAAATAGTTTTGATATATTTTCAAAATAAATCTCAAGTATTTATTTATCGTCTTTAGCGTTTTCATAGATGTAATTTTTATAAAATGAGATATTCTAGTGGATATAAACCTAAATTGAATAGTATATGGTATTTTCTTGTAATTTGAATTGTATTGAATATGATGGTATTTTCATGATCTTTTGTGACTCTTCTGATTTAGAAAACATGGAATATATATAATATATTTAAAGTAGATATTTTGATAATAATTATATATATATTAAAAAATAGAATTTATTTATTAAATAGAAATCACGTTTTTCTTAAAATTGTAATACAAATTATAACGAGATCGTATGCTCCGTGAGGAGGTCTGCATCTTGCCCTACTAGTTCGATGGATGTGCGAGAATCCGCACCAGCCAAATCGGATTCCCCAAAATGGGTTGTAAGGACTTAATCGTATGGAATTTAAATAAGACAATTTAAAGAATACGGTTTTGTAATAGTTTAGGGTATTTTATTGTAAACTTGTAATTATCCCACAAACTAAAGTTTCAAAAGCTATCGTGCTATGTTAAGAATGAGTGTTGTGATAAGGTAGGTCATTACCTCATGAGTTTTCTAAAGGTAATATGAGCAAAACGATAAAATAATGTCGTATGTAAACTTGTTGGTATTTTTCCGTAAAAGTGAAATAAAAGTTGCAATACATATTATTTTGAATTGAAACTTATTGTAAATATTGTTTTATGTTTGTTAAAGAATATAAGAAGAGATGGTTAATTTGTTGTTTAAGAAAAGTTGAATTTTTAAAGAAAAGAAAATCGGAAGTCGGAATAACTCCGCTTCCGACGAGTTTTGAAAAGAGATTGTTTTAGATTAGAAATGGAGAAGGGGAGAGAGGACTTACTGGTTGAAAGGAAAGGAGAGAGATAGAGAGAACTTTTGAAGATGTCGGGGAGTCGCGGTGTCGCCGGATTCTTCCTGAAACGTCGCCGGAACTTTGACCTCGGCTAACTTCACTTGTACAACTTTGGACTTGGAAATTTTTTTGAGAGTTTTGGTAATGAATTTCAGAATGAGGAGAGCTAAAATGTAGGGTTGTATTTATAGGAGAAATTAGGGTTTGGGGTAATGAATAGAGAATTAAAAATGTATTAAAATTTGGATTAAAGAGGTGAATTAACACTCTCTGTTACTGTGCAGAAAAATCAAACAGAATAGGAGTAGTGAGAGGAGGCCAAGGGGTGCTAGGGTAAAGTTTGGGAGCATTCCCTATGGGTTAAACCGGCGGTGTCGGTCCCTTGTGTTGATCTCGCCGGTCGAATCCGAGGGGTGGGTGCTTGGATCGCTGCCACGTGTTCTAGTCGCTTCATAGCTCAGTGCACATGTTTATTTTATGAGACTTTTCATTTTTACGTGTTTTGCACGTGTAAACTTTTGAGCTTCTAAAAGTTTTAAAGAAAAATCATTTAAAAATAATATGTAGCTGAGGGAATTCGAACACAAGGGCTACGTCACAGCAGTGCAAGGCTTTACCAATAAACTACAAGTATTTTCTTGATGTTCAAAAGCAATTTAAATACTTATAGCATACACAGGATTGCAAATACTCCATTTGTACATTAACTTTTAAACAAAGTTTCTGTACATTAAAACAGAGTCGTTACATTCTTCCCTCCTTACAAAAATTTCGTCCTCAAAATTTACAATTATTAAAGACTAATTTACAAACAAGTGAGGGTATCTTGCATACGTGTCGTCTTCTCTTTCCCACATTGATTCTCCTGGTTTGTCTTTTCTCCACATCACTCAAATTAAGTTTACTTCCTTGTTCCGAAGTGACTTCACTTTTCTGTCCAGGATTTCAACGGGTTGTTGCTCACAAGATAGATCCGTCTGTACAGTGAGCTCGGAGTGATCAAGAATATGACTGGGGTCACTCACATACCTTCTGAGTTGGGATATGTGGAACACATTGTGTACTCCTTCCAATGAGGGTGGATGTGCCAAGCGATAAGCCATTTCTCCGACTCGTTCGAGTATGTCGAACGGTCCAATGTACCTTGGACTTATCTTACCCCGCCTTCCAAAGAGAATCACTCCACGGTTTGGTGAGATCTTCAAAAAGACATGATCTCCCGGTTGGAACTCTAAGTGAAGGCACTTTGCATCAGCCCAGTGTTCTGTCGGTCTTGGGCTATGCGCATTCTTTCCCTGATAGTGCGAACCGCATCCACTGTTGCTACTATCATCTCAGGTCCAAGGAGTTCTCTATCTCCAATGTCGTCCCAACTTAATGGTGAACGACACTTTCTTCCATATAGAGCTGCAAATGGTGCCATTCCAATACTTTCTTGGTAGCTGTTGTTGTATAAAAACTCCACAAAATGTAGGTGATCTTCCCATGATCCTCCGAAGTCTAACATACAAGCTCTTAGCATATCTTCAAGTATCTGAATCGTTCACTTAGACTGTCCATCTGTTTATGGATGGTAAGCTGTGCTAAAGTTCATACTTGTTCCCAAGCTAGTTTGCAGACTCTTCCAAAATTGCGATCGAAATCTGGTGTCACAATCGAAGACAATGCAAACCGGTACTCCATGTAATCTCACGATCTCCTGCATGAGTTCATGGGTATCAGAGATAGTACACATTGAAGAGTTAAAATTTAAATTAGATTCAAACTTACCTCTATGTACTTCTTTGCTAGTGTCCCGGTAGATTGGCTAACTCGAAAGGGAATAAAGTAAGCTGACTTTGTGAGTCGATCCACAATAACCCATACTGTATCGTTACCTTTTGTGCTGCGAGGAAGAGCAGTCACGAAGTCCATAGTGATGTGTTGCCACTTCCATTCTGGGATAGATAACGATTGAAGTAAACCAGCAGTCCTGTGATATTCAGCTTTCACTTACTGACACACCGAACATTTAGCGACGCTTCTGGCTACTTCACGCTTCATTCCATGCCACCAGTAATGTTGCCGCAGATGTTTGTACATCTTTGTACCTCCAGGGTGTACTGAATAGGGAGAGCTATGAGCTTCTTTCATCAATTCTTCCCGAACAGAACCTTATGGTACACACAATCTACTATCGTATCTCAAAGATCCGTCTTCATGGATGATGAAGTCTGTTCTAAGTCCACTTTGTACTTGTTCTTCAATCTTTTGCAACTTGGTATCACTTGCTTGAGCTGGTTTGATCTGATTGATAATTAAAGACTGAACTTGTAAGTCCAAATTCGAATTGGTTCCTGGTCCTGGTCAGAGACCATTGTGTTCGCGCCGGCGGTCCAACTCATCAAACTTGAAGTGTTACCTGGCATGACCACTTCTATCTCCATCCGATGAAAATCTTGTTGAAGTTTCCACTGTGCGGTGAGATTCATTGATAATGGTTGGCGACTAAGTGCATCAGGTACTACATTCACCTTCCTTAGATAATATTGTAGGTTGATATCGAAATCCGCCATGAGTTCTAACCATCTTCTCTGCCGCATATTCAACTCTTTCTGAGTAAACATATATTTCAGACTCTTATGGTCTGTGTATATGTCCACTCGTTCTCTAAGAAGATAATGGTGCCAAATCTTAAGAGCAAAAATAACGGCTGCCAACTCCAAATCATGCGTCGAATAATTGCTCTCATGAACTTTCAGCTGTTTTGATGCATAAGCTACAACTTTACCGTGCTAATATAGAACACATCCTAATCCCTTACTGGATGCATCGCTATGCATTTCGAAACCTCCAGATTGGTCCGGTATTCCAAGAATAGGCGCCGATGTCAATCTTGACTTGAGTTCTACGAAAACTTGTTCGCATACTTCTGACCATACAAATTCTTCATCTTTACGCGTGAGCTTGGTCAGGGGTTTTGCAATCTTCAAAAATCCTTCAATGAATCTTCTGTAATATCCTACTAAACCCAAGAAACTTCGAATGTCCTTCACTGACTTCGGTGTCGGCCATTCGCTTACTGCTGATACGTTAGCTGGATCTATAGAAATTCTATCGCCTGATACAATATGTCCGAGAAAACCGACTTGATCTAGCCAAAACTCGCACTTGCTGTATTTGGCATAGAGTTGATGCTGTCGTAAATTCTTCAGGACAATTCGTTGGTGCTCGGCATGTTCTTTCCGACTCTTAGAATACACCAAGATGTCATCGATAAAGATGACAACAAACTTGTCTAAGTACTCTCGGAAAACTTGATTCATTAGGTTCATGAATATAGCTGGTGTGTTGGTCACTCCAAATGGCATGATAAGAAACTCATAATGACCATAGCGAGTCCTGAATACCGTCTTCGGAATATCAGACTCTTTGACCTTCACCTGATGATAACCCGAACGAAGATCTAACTTGGAGAAAACGCAAGATCCACTTAGTTGATCAAATAGGTCGTCGATGCACGGAAGTGGATACTTGTTCTTTATAATTACTACGTTCAGAGCTCTATAATCAATGCACATTCTGTATAAATCTTCCTTCTTCTTCACAAGTAGAACTGGCGATGACGAATCCATCCTTTCTTCAATAATTCGTCCAACTGAGTTCGGATCTCTTTCAAACCTTCGGGACTCAAGCGATACGGAGCTTTGATCACCGGTTCTGCTCCAGGTACTAAATCAATGCTAAATTCAAGAGTTCGATCGGGAGGCAAACCTGATATGTCTTCAGGAAATACATCATCGAACTCTCGAACTACCTCTGGCTTCAATCCTTTCTCTGCTTGAAGTGTTGCAATTGCTGCTTTCTTCAGTTTTGCTTTGTATGTGCTTGGCTCCAGGGTACGGTCTCCACTTTTGAAATAAAAGACCGGATGCTCTGGTATCTCGAAAACTACCCTCCTTTGACGACAGTCAATGGTAATATAGAATGTTCCTAACCAATCCATACCCAAAACGACATCGAAATTCGGTATGTCCAGCACCTTGAAGTCAGCATCGAAATTCGGTATGTCCAGCACCTTGAAGTCACTATCGAAATTCGGTATGTCCAACTCCTTTTGATTTACTTAAATAAATATAAACCCTCACATTATTATTAGTATGGTGTGAGTCTCATACACCCATGTAGCATGTGGCATCAAGCATGACACAAAATAATGTATATTAATATATATCACGTATACACTAATGCACACAAGTGAGAAAAAGAAATGTTTAAGTGAGCTAATATTAGCTAATGTAATCTGGTATATCAAATATATAATTATATATTAAATTATTAAATCAACACTTGATTTAATAATTCTACTATATCTCATATAACCGACTAATATCAAATGCAACAACTTATCGAAACAACACTTGATCCGATAACCCGGCTATATCTCATATAACCGACCAATGTCATAAATCGCGAGAATAGAATGCGGTATCACATACGCACATTAATCTCGTTCCCGCACATATCACATATGTGCTCCTACTTCGTTTCGCATGAACCAGAAAACCTCTGTGTAGGACTCTAAAGACTCGTCAATACGCCGGCAGTAAATGATGATTATATCAAACACCCACAAGCCGCAAGCGGTCTGCTAAACGTAACGGCCACCCGGGTATTGAGCGATCAGAAGATCAACAAGCATACCTGCTCATACTCCTGCGAATCCAATCAGTAACACTACCGTACGGTCCGGTCTCTTCGTCGGATATGTCGCATATCTCGCCTGGGGGTGGTAAACGTCAAACCCCAATAGCTTGATAAGTCATGCCAATGTGAGGCTCATAACGGGTCGAGAAACTACTGATAACACTTACCAATAAATCTCAGAATCAGCTCTGGCCACGGACTTCCTGTTATAGCCGATCGAGCACAGCGCAATATCAACCCCCAATACCGGGAGAGACGAAATCCCCTCCTATCGCTCATTGCCTCCATATGACTCGGGACTGTACCCAAAAACCACCATTTTGCACGTCCTCTTGAACGTGGTAAGGTGGAAATCAAAGCACAGTGGGAATCACACAAGACTCTATGACGATCTCAGGTCGACAGACTAACCTGTACCAGTGTCACCAGAGAACTGCCATCTGACGTGAGGTATAATACCATCTGGGAGTTCTCGGGGAGTCCGTCCAGTATACCCAGTCTCCACTGAGCACCCATATACCATCTCTGATGTCAAACACCAATAGATATGGGATCATCCATCGCCCATTTACATAAGTCGAGAAGGTATACGCTAGTCTACTATGGTATATCGATGCCCCATCTTGATACACCCATGACTAGGGACATTAAATGATGCACTTACCGACTACCTTTATCCCACTAGTATGATCCGCGTCATAATCAAGATAGTCAAGTACACATCCTAAGGGCTTTACCAACATGTAACAGAGAGACAATCAGTGTACATGCTAAGATAAAGAGTAACCAGATAGCATACTATTATGTCGAGCAAGAAAGTCCTCCCTATATATGTCCAAGTATCCACTACAATATACATCTCATGTACAGTAATGGCCTCTAGGGCGTACATATAACTAACAATCTCCCACTTACGCTAGGGCCATCATATAGCAGTGCTTGTAGTATATCATACTCAACCATCCCATAAAAGTCTCTCTCTGTGAAAAGGCCTTTGTGAGTGGATTCCCCGTGTTTTCCTCCGAGTCTTCTCTCCTAACCTCGATCTCCCTGGAGATCAACCATCTCCATGATCAGGTGATACTGCCTTAGAATATGTCTAAGTCACTGATGAGACGAGAGTTTCTAGGCATAAGCCACAACTCCATTGTCACACAATGGTAGGAACGAAGTTCATCTCAGGAACTAATATACACCCAGACTGCCTTTTTGGTAGCATCTTTGGTAGCGATGTATCCAGCCTTTATCGTCTAGTTTGCCACGGTATCTAGCTTAGAACTCTTCCAACATACCGTCCCTCTACTGAGGGTAAAGACAATGCCTGTGACTGATATTCAGTCGACCTTACCACCCTGAAAGCTATCCGGTGATTCTCCCTAGGATCGATTGATACCATCTCACTACACCTAGTGAGAATCCTAACATCCACTTAGATCTATCTCATAGATCCAAAATCCAGGATTTAAGAGGTATCACCTTGATCCTATATGGAGAATCCTTGTGATAAGAGGAGATTGACCGAGTGTAGCACAGGAAACACCTTCCCTATCAAGAGTATGTGATCTACGTATATTTATGAGGAAGACCACCTTACTCTCTACTATCTTTTTGTATATACAAGGTCTATCTACCATTTTGATGAAGTCAAACGTTTTGTCTACCACATCAAAACAGATGTTCCAACTCCGCGATATCTGCTTTAACCTGTAAAGCAACTTGCACACGTTTCCGCTGCTCCCACTGTCTACGAAGCCCTCTGGCTGTGTACTTATAGACGCTCTCTTCTAAATAACTATTTAGAAAAGCAGTCATGACACCCAACCACAAGATATCGTAGTCATGGTGTGTAGTAATGGCAAGTAGGTTCCGGATGGACTTAAGCATAGCCACTGGAGAAAAGGTTTCATCATAATCCATACCTGGTCGATGACGAAAACCTTTCACAATAAGTCTAGCTTTGAAAGTCTCAACTTTTCCATCTGCGCCAAGTAATCTTCTCAAGATATACTTGCTCCTGATGGGGATTTAACTCTTCAGATATAGCAACCAAAGTCCATACTTTGTTGGTGTACATAGATTCCATCTCAGATCGCTTAGCATCCAGCCATTCCTACAGAGTCCCCACTCTTGATGGCCTACTCGAAACTAGTTGGGTCATCATCTCATGATGCAATCCTCGCTCCCACTGTCATAAAGAAAACAGAAGTATCTCTCAGGTGTATGAGAAACCCTACTAGATCGGTGGAGTGGCTGAGGTCCGTCGGGAACTATTGAATCCTCCGGTTCTACCAAATCATCAGCTGTAGTTTGTATAGTTGGAACTCCTTCCAGTTCTACCTCATGACCACTAATTTCTTCACAAGAAATTCCTTTTCTAAAAAGGTGGCATGTCGAGAAACAAAACATATTTTGTTCCTCGGTGCGGTAGAAGATATTCCCTTGCGAATGCTTGGGATATCCAACAAACTTCCACAGATTACCTCGAGCTTATTCGGATTTTGCTTTTAGACATAGGCCGGACAATCTCAAATCTTAACTTACTTAAGACATGGGCTCATCCCATACCATATCTCATATGGAGTGGTAGGCATCTGATTTGGTTGGGACCCTATTCAATAGGTATGCGGCTTCTGAAGTGCATAACTCCCAAAAGGAAATAGGCTACTCAGTAGTACTCATCATAGAGCGTACCATATCTAATAGGGTGCGATTGCTTCGCCCCGATACACCGACGTGCTGTTGTGTATACAGAGGAGTAATACTGAAAGAGAATCTTATTCTCCTTTAGAATAGTCCAAGATCTCCATACTCAAGTATTCTCCTCCCTAATCACATCAAAGGATATAATACTTATATACCCATTTTGGTTCTCTACTTCTGACTTATATTCTATGAATTTCTCAAAAGCTTCAGATTTGTGTTTCAATAGGAACATATATCCGAATCTTAAAAGATCATCAGTGAATGTAATGAAGTATAAAGAACCAGTCCTGGCATGTGTAGACAGGGGACCTACATATATTATCATGTATCAATCCCAAGAGTTCACTAACTCTATCTCTGTTTTCAGTAAACGGAGCTATGGTCATTTTATCTTTGTGACATGACTGGAAAGTTTCACAAGATGTAAATTCAAACTGATTTAAATATGCATCTTAATACAACTTAGCTAGTCGGATCACATTGATATGACCTAGTCTTCAATGCCTCAAGAAGGATTCGTTCATTTCTGAACTCTTCCTCTTGTGTGTATTCTGTACGTTGAGAACTATTGTTTGATTTAGAACGTATATACTTTTAGATAACGTGCCTGAACCGATCAACTCTTGATATAAGAAATGTTCAAAACATTATCCAACAATACAAAATTATATCCTTCTTTACTAAATAAAGAGACTGATATGATGTTGTATATCAGGTTCGGTATCTAATAACATTCGTTCAAAATCAATGTATTTAGTAATACAGGGTGATAACTGCCAACACCTTGGCTGCAACAATTGCACCGTTTCCAATTCTTGAAACTTATCACCCATTCCCAGTTCTCTACCTTTCTGTAGCCGATGTAACAGTTTACATATGTGGGATCCTGATCCGGTATCTCATACCCAGGACGCAGAGGATACTGAGAAATAGTTCTCGATAATGAACACACCCGAAGAAGATGCATCATCATATACTTTCTTTGTTTAGGCAGCACAGGAATCCTGGTAATCCTCTATTTCATGCTCGGTCTTATAACAATTATAAGTTGGAGCGGGACCAACGTTTCTCAGCACAGTATAACAAGTGGGTTCAGTCAATACATCCATATTATTATCTTGATTAAGGCGTGACATGGTCGCTACCTAAAGAGAGAAAGAAGAAAACACTCAGCGTATGCCCTTGCAAGATCAGATTGGTTATTATTTTATCTAATCAGGATGGCTCCCACTGTTTTTATCAAATGTTCCTTCAAACCCTAAAAGGAAAGACTAACCGGGATTAGTTACATCCTACAAGTTCGCCAATCTTTCAGCCAGGCCAGTGCCGGTACTTTGAGGGAGGTTCCTCGTCCTTTCGCACGGACCTAATTAAAATAAACCTCGTTTTCCCAGGGGCGTAACCCCGTTAACACCTTTCTAGATACCTACTTGATCGGATAATTGTAATGTGTAAAACTCTCCTAGGAGTAACTCTTACTCGCAGTGGGTATCGGGATCCAACTATCTCATAAAAGGTATGCAATCTCATTGCAAATTTCAACACTTGAAATTCCCGATAATATTTTGCCCCAAGCGATCTATGACCTTGACAAGGTCAACAAACCATAGACTGCAAGTCAAGTTCAACCCGTCATTTCCTGATTGAATTAAACTCACCCGTACGACCCTTGACAAGGTCAACAAGGTCGTACGACTACCCTAATCCAATCGCATCATATGCTAGCAGATAAGCACTAATCAGCTACCGCACACTACGCCTTGACAAGGTCAACAAACGCATCACGAATACTAAATACTATTTATCTGAAATGACGGAGGGCTGCGACAGGTTTTTAAGAAAATCTTTTGCGTAATGAACTTGATATCATTGTTGAATCGAGTGAATTTTAAAATGAGTGTTTTTGAGGTTTTTACTAGTTTTGCTAAAGAGATCACTCCCGGTGAAGGGATCCCGGCTCTTTCCTTATCGAATCAGGTGCAGGATATTTCATAAATACCACCATGCAAAGCAAAAACTATAGAAGAAATCAAAAGACAATCCGAGTTTGTAGCATCTGCTAGTTTCGCTAAAAAGGTCATTCCCGGTGAAGGGATCTCGGCTCTTTCCTTATCGAATAAGGTGCTGAATATTCTACAAGGAATACCGCTATGCAAAGCAAGAACTAGAGCTACCGGTTTTTAAAACAAGTTTCTACAACATCTTTAGATTTATTTTCTTTCATTAATCTCATTAATGAATGTCCCATCATTTAAGTTAGCTAAGCATCACAGATAAATACAACGTACTCTTATGCAATCTGCATTCACCTCGAAGTCCCGTCATGCTCCGTTAGGTTAGGTAACTAACGGCAGAGCAGGGCAGGGCTAGGGCGGGTGTAAAACATAAGCAACGTCTATATAATATATCACATATACTATATACAGTATCTATCTCATCATATAAAGTGATCACATCACAGAATATCGCAACAGAAAACAACATATGAAATATTGGATATACTAGGATTTCCGGGTTTTATATTAAGCCTGTATAAAACACGGATTCCACGGTCGCGATGAATAGCCAAACCCACATCCCTAGACTCCTACGAGAGCAACAAGCAACCCTACCAATTCTAGAGTTAGGAGACTCGGTCTCAACTCCTTGAGATGGTCTCCCACTGGACCCTAGAACCCGGTTATTTGTGCTCTCCTCCTTGGGTCTATCCTAATACGGAAAAGTAAATAATATACATCAACAGTGACATCTTCCTCAACCCGGAAGTGCCCCAATAAAAGAATATTACATACAAGTTTTTACATGAATGAAAATGAAAAACTCTCATCTCACATAAAAAAAACCCGGCTATTCAAAATACGATGATCCAATATAACATATACAGCAACACATAATATCATATATCATCAACGTAAGTAAATATGCGTATCCCAATTGTCGTTGACGTATAGCAACGAAACCGGCGATACACCACATATAACACTTACGGTCACAGAAAAGAAAGTAAAAAACTACAACAATTGGAATCCGCAACCACCTTAGACATCATAAACACAATGTATCACATACTTTGGATTTCATGCCTAACCAAATGAATTCCTTAGACATCTCATGCCTAACAATTATAAACTCCGCATTTTAGTCTCAATATTGAAAACACTTTCCAATAACAAGTCGGGTAATTCAACAAGATTCCTGATAACCTGATCGAATGCTCGTCGGAAACTTTAGTAGACGGCCGCACCTCCCGATACCATCGACGAAGTGCACTTAGGCGGAATACCGCGGCCGCGAGCACCCGAACGGATGCTTTAGGCAACGGGGTTCTCTTATAGTCACTTGGTCGGGGCTATGGGGCATGGCTATCTAATAATGTTATCCGGCGAGTATCCGCGTACGCTGCGTGATTGCGACGGAATTTTGATCACATCAAAATTCCGTAGCAACGGATCAAATGAGACTAAATTGCTAGATTTATAAAATTCAAATTAGTTTTCTTGTGGATTCCAAGTATTGTATCCCATCACATGATATCCGGACGATATTAAACTTTTTGATCGATTCATCAAAGTCCCACAATTTCCCGACAGCTCAACACTTGAGCATAGTTCATAAATACCCAGAACATGCCACAGTACCTATGGACCAGCCGTAGAAGGGCAAACCCAAGCCTCATTAATGGCACCGTGGAATTGCCGCAAACCCTAAGGTTCGAAAGCGTTCCATGGTCATTATGTCGAGTTAGGGTTTTATTCTTCTAGAGGGTCCACAGAATTACTTGCATGTTTTTCCGAATACCATAAACTTGGAAAAATGGGTTTTTGACATTCGATTGAACTTTTTAACTTCGCCTAGACAATTATGCGAATACCCGAAACAATGTTAAAACTACGAATACGAAACACTCCGAATTGCTTATCCAGTAAGACTACATCATATGCAATTTTTGGAAAAAACAAACAACACCTGAAAAACCAAAACCCAGTGACTGGAACACCGCCAAAATTTGAGGCAAAAACTCCACAAAATGGCCGAGCTCGCCGGTTTTAGAGTCTATGTGGCCGGCCAAAACTTGCCCAAATTGCTTCAAATTTTTACAGTGTTCATGTTATATCTCATACAATATTCTGCAGTTGTTTAAAAAAAATTTAGAGTACTTTATAAAATCGACAGAAACTAGTGTTTGTGTTTCAAGTTTCGGAGTCGTTTCAGATTCGTAATCTAACAAATATCGTCTAATTTTCTAGCATGGCTCTGATACCATAGCAGGGTTTCCTAGCACGGCAGCAAGGTTTCGGGAGATATCGTCCATGCCAATTTCAAAAATTTGCCGTTCTAGTTAACCCTAACCATAGAATCTTTACTAGAAAATGCGACGAAACAAAATGTAAACTACTTTACATCTAAGTGAATGAGGAATACAAGCTTTGTAAACCGGTCCTTCACTTCAAAAGCTCCGTGTAGTAGTCCTTTCGCTGCAAGTCATGAACACCCGAACTCTAGAAAAGGGTTCTCCCGGAGAATGGACAAGCTTGCTCGAAGTCTTCGAGACCGAAGATGATCTACGTCGAGAAGACTCAAGCTCATGCTATCTCTTCACTAATTGTGAAATTAGTGAAGCAAACACCCTAAACTAAATGGTAAGTAGTAGAGAATGATGAAGTAGGAAATGGGGTCATTTTAGATTTATTTTTCTCACAATATTTTCTCACTTTTCCAAAAGCTAGAAAGATTTTTCTCAAGGTTGAAGAAGATGAAAAGAAGAGATAGAATGAACTAATGAGGTGGGAATAACAACCATGGGTGAGTTAGTGTTATACACTAACCCATGTAGAGATTAAAGCATGGCTAACAATAATGGTTAGGTTAATAAATATCTACAAGTAAAACAAAAGGAGTGGACTTAGTCAAAGATTCTACAGAGAGGGTTTTTGTTTGTATGTAAAGATTGTGTTTGTATAAATTTTGAAGATAATTTTGTTTGGAATGTGTTTGTATAAATACTTGAGAGAGGGTGAAAGAAAATATTTGATTTGTATTGGATCTTAACGGTTGCCACATCGGCTCTAATGATGGGATCTTAATGAAGATGTCATGCTTAAAGTAAGGCCATGAGTCGTCGTAGACGTCAAGTACCACATCGCCATTGCCGGAGCTCAAGGGATCTCCAGCTCTAATAGTGGATTTCTACTCCTCCGCGTCTTTTGCATTTGATCATCATCACCGCCGCTTATGTGAACCCCTGCGTCATGACCTTCGATTCATACTTACAAATCATGTTTCATATTCCAAACACCATCTAAAAGGATATTGATACAAACACAATCAAAAAATCATCATCATTCAACCATTTATGCAAACACATTCCAAACACCATTCGTTAACATAAATTTGTTACAACAAACACCGTCATCTTCATCATTCAAGTATTTATATGAACACATTATAAGCCTCATTGATTAACATAATTTTATTACAACCAAAGCTAAATTAGTGTACACATATAAAAAAAAATATTTGATACATACTAACTCAATTGCATGGAGCGAAATAAGGCGAGGATGGAGAGGGGGTCGTGGAAGTCATTGCAGTAGCCGAAAATCATGACGTTGAAGGTGATGAGATTGAGTCATTGCAGTTACCTGATTATTTGTGGACGCACTTCTGATTTGTGGAGGATCATCAAAACCAAGCAAGCTAGAAGCAGTAGCAGAAGGAACAATCTTGTACCCACTTGAATTCCCAACTTTAGACCACCTAAAATTATTAACCACATGAAACTCGTCGATTTGGAATGGTGATGAATTCGTCGAAGGTGGAGACGGGGAGATTGGACAGGTAATCCAGGACGATGGCAAAGCCGGTGACGGAGGAGTCGGGAAAGGGGATGATAAGAACAGCTATGGGGGATGTAGAGGAGAGGGATTTAGGGATCTTAAAGGCGTTGCAGGGGGTGGTGACGATGGTGGAGCGAACGCCGTGGGAAAAGAAGATGCGGGACATGTCAATCATGGGGATGAAGTGTCCAAGGGACATGAGAGGGAAGAAAATGTGGTGGGGGCAGTAATGTCTGAACCCATAATTATGGCCTCTTGATGATGATCGAAGATTTGTGATTTGAGAAGAGAGGGGTTTTTTTTATTGAAAAAGAGAGTAAATGGAGTGGAGTGCAATTTGGAGTTGGTCTGGGCGAGAAGGGGGATTTATTGTGTATTTTGTTTGGGTTTGAGAGGATAGGGGCAATTTGGGTATTAAAAAAGAAAAAAATTATAAAAAATTGTAAATCTAACAGTAGGGGATCGGAGGGGGGTCGGGTTTAACAGAAAGTGACGTTAGGGAGGTTCTGTGATGGGTTTTTTCTTCACGGTGGCATTGGGAATATATGCTAAATCTTAGGGTGGTTTTGGTGAAATTTCCCATAAGAAAATGCAATTGATGCTATCACAAAAATTAAAATCTGTAAATTAAAAAAAGGGAAAAGAAGATATAGATATAGTTTAGTTGTTACTGTTCTTCTCTGGCCTATAGCTTTTGCTTATTAATTTAGAGAGTCATGAAGTTGGAATATTTAGAAAAGGATGTTGGGTTGTTGTCCTTAAAAATTGAAGTACCAAACAACTTGGATGCAACTTTACCGACTTGTGGAAGCTTAATATAGTAATTCTTACCCCGCTTGAATTTTGTGAAGAAAACAATCTCTTTAACAACATAGAAAGAAGAAAAATTAAAGCAGTTGTCGTATGGTTCGAGCTGTTTGTCAGCACTCATTCTATTTAATTATATGTATTTCATTAAGCTATTTAAAAAAATAAACAAATATATTGAGTACCATCTTATATTTGAGTACCATCTTATGTTTGTGAAGTTTATGTGTGTGTGTCATCTCGAATGGTTATCATCAATCAACTGATTTCTTAGCATACACGACATTTCCGAATATGTCCGCGTTATTATTGATCAGCTCAAAGTAATCATTTGATAATAAACCGGTTGGGAAATAAGAAAACTTATTTTGGCCAGACAATGAAGGCTAGAAAAAGAATTCAGCAAGCATTAAGCACTTAGAATATTCCATCACAAGAATCAAAGGAGAAAGACAGGTTGGCACCCAGAGTCCCAGATGGAGGCTCATGTCAACTTCTTATTATTGGAGGAAATATATATGAGAATAATGGAGAAAAGATGCCATAGGAGGGAATTTCCTCCTATGGCGTCGAAAAAATACCCTCTTCCTAGTTTTTTCCAACGATCGGCACCCACCATCTTCATCGTCATCATCTCAGATATGGATACACCAAATTTCATGTGATTCTACAACTTTTTCACCGTTGATTTAGCAATGTAAAAAGTTCTATTGTCGGTAAACTGTTAATTTTGAACCCACTAAATCAATGGTGAAAAAGTTGTAGAATCATATGAAATTTGGTATACCCACATCTTAGATGATGACGATGAAGATGGTGGGTGCCGATCGTCGGAAAAAACTAGGGAGGGAATGTTTTTTCGACGCCATAGGAGGAAATCCCCTCCTATGGCCTCTTTCCTTCATTAATCTCAATATATATATATATATATATATATATATGTATATATATAGGCTCATGTCAACATCATATTATTGGAGGAAATACACACACGTGTGTGTGAATAATGGAGGAACCACTGGAAGGGATTTCCTCCTGTGGCGTCGAAAACATACAACCTCCACTATTTTTTCCTACGATCGGCATCCATCATCATCATCATTATCATCTAAGATGCATACACCAAATTTCATGTGATTCCACCACTTTTTCACCGTTGAATTAGCAATGTAAAAAGTTCTATTGTCGGTAAACCATTAATTTTACACCAACTAAATCAACGGTGAAAAAATGGTATAATCACATGAAATTTGGTATATCCACATCTTAGATGATAAAGATTGAAGTGATGTATTCCGATCGTCGAAAAAAATCATGGAGGGTGCATTTTTACAGCGCCATAGGAGGAAATTCCCTCCTATGGCACCTTTCCTCCGTTAACCCCTCTCTCTCTCTCTCTCTCTCTCTCTATATATATATATATATATATATATGGTGGGATTTCCTCTCCCATGGAGCAGAAAAAATACATCCTTCACAATTTTTTCGTCGATCGGTATCGATCATCATCATCTTTATAGTATAAGATGTGGAAACACCAAATTTCATGTGATCCCATCACTTTTTCCCCGTTTATTTAGTGGGTGCAAAGTTAACGGTTTACCAACTATAGAACCTTTTACATTGCTAATTCAGCCGTGAATAAGTGGTGGAATTACGTGAAATTTGATGTATCCACATCGTACATGATAACGATAATGATGGTGGGTGACGATCGTCGAAAAAATCGTGGAGTACATAGATATGTGACGCCGCCTAATGAAAAGGCCTCCTCATACCTCTTTTCTTCATTTTAAGATGCCGTAGGAGGTAATTTCCTCCTATAGCGTCGAAAAAATACACCATACATGATTTTTTCCCACGATCGGCACTCATCATCATCATCATCTTTATCTTTTAAGATGTGGATACACCAAATTTTATATGATTTTATCACATTCTCACCGTTGATTTAGCGGGTGCAAAATTAACGGTTTACCGACAATAGAACTTTTTACATTGCAAATCCAACGGTGAAAAGGAGGTGGAATCACATGAAATTTGGTGTATCTACTTCTTAGATGATAAAGATGATGTGTACCGATCGTCGGAAAAAATCGTAGAGGGTATAACATTTTCAACGCCATAGAAGGAAATCCGCTCTTATGGGTGTGCGGGATTGGGAGCTCTCGTGTTCGAGAACCCACACAGTGTATTTCCCCTTTCCCTCCTTTCTTTCTTTAATTAAACGTGCACGTCCATATTCGATCCTGAGCGCGCGTGTCATGGGACCGCTGGACTAGCCAGGCATGCTCGGTTGTTAATATATATATATATATATATATATATATATAAAAGAAAGTCCACAGAATTCAAAGCTCACATGTTTTCACTTTCCCCCCTTGAATGAAACTTTATCAGAAACCATGTACTCAAAGAGTCTATAGGCCTTTGAGAGGAGCACCACCTGTATTCTATGCTTTCTTTTCAAAGAATATTTTAGAGAGTGAGTACCACTTTTGCACTCCAACTTGCGAGTAGTGTGGAACCCACGCTTCAACATAATCCATTCATTCCTTCTTAAGAGATAAGAGATACTATATATTCCTAATAATTATCCTTCTTTGTGTTCCAGATGAATTTATAGGTTATTTAGTTGAAGGCCAATTAATTTAGTTTCCTCTAGATCAAAACTTTTTTAAAACCTCATTGTTTGGTTTCGTGTATCGACATGCAGATAGAAACAGTATTTGAGTTAGAAACTTTGTAATAGTGGTACTCACTCTCTCTAAAAAAACGTATGCGAAATAACACTTCAACCAAAACAAATACATATAAATTTAGCTGCAAAAGTTGGAATTTGCAAACAGGATGCGTGGTCAAGCTAACTTGATCGGTTAGAGTTTTGACAAGCTCCGCTCCTCTTATGTATAATTTTCTCAACAATGAACAATTCATTCGACATTAAGAAAATGATCGGCATTGGATCGACTCGTAGACTGTTCAACCTTATCAAATTTTTTCATGAAACCGACCCTATCCCAAATAGGTAAAAGGCTAGATGATGAGAATATGCCCACCCCTCGCATCTCAATCCAAGTGAAAGCAACATCTACTCTCCTTTTGCCATTTGCTATGCCTTGACACCCTCTCTTGAAGAAGCCAAGTCAAAACTAAGAAGAATTTTCAACCACCTCGATCGTTCCTCCACCAAATCCTATTCTAAAGCCGACATCAGCAATCGAGTATGGCCATGATCAACAGTTGTTGCCACCGCTTACCGCATAAATTAGAGTCGCCATCTATCAAATTTGCAATGCAAGACTGTTCATGCAAATGTCGCCATCATGCCCTTTTCTCGTCAGGAGTCAAGAGTTTGAGAAGACTGCAACTCTTAGAAGAAGATTCCTGCAAGTATTGGGCTAAGACAACAGTTGGAAACTTAAGGCCGCTACCTGATCTGGCACGCAATTAACCATTCAACACAAAACTAACCATAAAAAGAGGGGCAGGTACTCCTCACCATTCAAGGTTTTATTTGTTGAGACGGCCAGGTGGACAAGAAAAGCTAATTTTTAACAAAATCGCTCACACCATGACTAGTAATATTGTTACAAAAAAGGAGTTTACAGGAATGTATAACAAAACCACGTACACTTTGCTAGTGATGCCCTAAAAAGAAACAGAAAAATGAAATTGTGTAAGGCGGTGCTAAAGTTTAAGAAATTGGTGAAGCAAGCAAAATTTTGAAGAGGGTGAGATCTTGGGAGGTGATTGCTGAGGCTACAAATTTCTCCACATGGTGCCTGCCTGGCTCAATTTGCTTGTTTTTTCAACAGCAGACCTTGTACAGGACTGAAGTAATTGGTGTTTCCTAACCGATCATGCTTGAATGTTCATCTAGGGAACAAATTTCTTTATTCTACTAATTGCATTGTTCGCTGTCCTGTTGGTTGGCTCCAAAACAAGGGCATACCTAAAATCTGCATTAACAAGAAAAGATAACCAGTAACAGATCAAATTTGTGAAAACAGAATGGCGCGCGTGCGCGCACAGATTTAAATATTGGATATCGGCGAATATCGGAATCATGTCATATAGGGTTTCTTATATCATATACAGCCGATATTCAAGGTATCAACCAATATATCGGGAAAACGATATCGGTTTTATTATATTGAAAGGATGCAGATCATATCGGCCGATATAACCGGTTTGAAACAGTCAATACAAACACGGCGGGCGCGCGCGCGAGAGAGAGAGAGAGAGAGACCTTCCAATGCATCTTTGTAATAGCCCAACATCTCTCTTGCGGTTCCTCTTCTTAGATAAGATTTAACATTCTAAACAAAAAAAAAGAGTTGGAAGTTTACAGATCATCGAAAAAACATTAAAAGGAATATACTAATAGATGAACAGAAGGTTTCAGGCGAAGCAAGTTGCACCATATTATCTTTATGTAATGTTTAGCCATCAGCTTAGCGCCAGTTATAGGTATAGAATGGAGTTTTCTGCAGCTAAATTTTAAGGCAATGAACTAACCACGCCCTTAGCACCGAGGAATGAGGATGTATTGCGGATCTCGTATGTCATGGAAGGATATCAATATTAATCAGGCAGTTGCCCATTCTCCTAAGGAACTCTCTCCTTCTGACTGTTTGTATCTATCAAGGTAAAAAATTTGTGATCCTGGATACGAGATTTGTTAGTTTGCCTAGAGTGTCCAAAGATGTATTTTGGTGTTGAGTTCGTCTCGTAAATATAGACAACTTTAATTGAGACGTGAGAGTGAAAGAGTGAATCAAGGAGCATAGAACTGCAATGGTATTTGGTGCATTACTTTAATGGAATGATAGTAATATGGGTTAATTTTTTGAGGGACAAATGTTTCCTCGCAACTCCCTCTACAAGCATGTCTAGGTCAGTTGGATCAGCATTTCTTTGATGTCTTTGTACCTGTAGTTGCATCACAAGTCACCAAGAAAGAACTCACTTGTTTCCTTGCTCTGTTGGGTACCAATATGTGATCTTATTGATGACCGTTGATGCTCTATGAATAGCTTCAAGATTTCTCACATTGAAACTCAATTTGGAAAGAATACAAGCATTTCCCTAACCCGATATTGTTCAGTAGCAGACACATATTTGCCCACAACAGTTCATACTACTGTTTTCTCCTTCAGCATTCTGCATCATGCCCATCACTTATATTCTAAACAGTGTGGCTAAATGAAAGCAGTATAAAATTCTAAAGATTTGTCTTCTGATATCGACATTGTCATGTGTATGTCTTTTTCCAGCCTCATATCTGAGGATAAATCCTTGACAAGCCAGTTGTACCCGACTCTAAATTCCAATATTCACCTACATCTGTTCTTTAACTTCCTATGCAAGAGTAGCCTTTAACTATAAAGTTTTGCATATGTACGTTTGTAAAAATATGCTTTCATGCAAATTGAAGCTATCTATAAAAAATTCTTCTACGCTTACTTGATATTTGTTTCTTATCATGTCCATTGCCTAATTAACAGCTGATACATAATTCATTAGAAGAGACTCAAACTCATAAAATAAATTATACGAATGAGAAATAACCAAATCAATCAATTCAAATTAATTTTTCTCACATAAAACCTGTAATAATCATTTAAGAAAATGTGTTTTTTCGAATAATGCCCATGATATGTTCACATGCATCGCATGTGCAAAAAAGCTAGTAATGACGTAACTACTAAAGTAAAAAATCTTATACTCAACTAACCCGAGAAGTGATGTCAAAAGAGATTCTAGTGAATATCTTATAACATAGATTTTGATATCATTATTTAACTGCTAAAGGCACTAACCTTTTTATCAATGCCGATGGCTCTGTTGCAATCAGCTTCAGCTTGCAGGTAACTGAGTCAAAGAAAATGAAATCATATAAATATGCAGAACAATTAAAGAAGTTAAAAAATAACAGTTTAAAAAAATAGTACCTCGCCAGCTCCAAATAAGCAGCAACCCGGTTATTGTAGCAAGTGGCATTCATATCATTTAGTTTGATTGCTTCTGTGTATAGATTGATTGCTTCTGCCATTGTTTATCTTTATAAGCTAAGTTTCCCTGTAAACGATCAAGTACCAAAATCAGGAATCAAAAGAGAAAGTGAGTCAAGGAAGAACTTATATGGTTAATATCATAAATCTAATTTTGCAGGCATAGCAAGAACCAAGCTCAAGCAATAAGAAAATTATAACTTACTAATTATGAGAAACAGAAGATTAGTTCCACAAAATAATAGAACTATAACCAAGAGAGGTTTGGTTTAAAAGTATGAAAAAGAGCTGGCCTTCTCTTTTGCAATTTCTGCAGATTCTTCCTTGCTGATGCTATTATCTGAAATATTGGACTTTAATACCATATCGTTTTGTTCTGTTCTTGAAGCGAGGGATACATGGTATAGACATTATCTAATAAGAAACGATCCCCTCCTTGCCTTGCAATAAAGGACACAGAGACGGGAAGTTTTTCATCCGCACCTAAGGGCATAGTGCCCTGCAGAAAAATATTCAATAACCATATCAACACATGAGATGTTACAAAATAATTTCTAACCATAAAGTCCAATTAATTGCCATAGTCAAAAGCCATAAGATGATGATAATAATAAAAACATCTTAATCTTTTAGTTGCCAAGCAAATGCACAATACCTGACAACAACCTGACATGCTTGCAATAGCTTATAGACAATAAGTACGGGTCAGGAAATCTACTGATACAAATTCTTTTCCATTAAATTTTGGAGGTGGTCCGCAAACTGTAGGAAGAACAAGAATGCCATCATCCTGCAAGTAGCCCACATAAAGCCAAAAGACTGTTCAACGAACATGAGGACTTAGTGTTAGAGAATTAAAAATGCATTGCATTAGTAGTTCATAGGTTCACATTCATGTATTTGCTTTCCATCTATAATCTTGAGAAAAGTGTGAGACCACCATGTGCGCCTATAGTGGTCAAGAATTTTGGTAATTACATTATTGAAATGGAACAAAGATCTTACCTCTTTGTATAATCTTGTTTAAATTTAATTCTTCATTCCAATATGAGCAAATATGACAAACAAAATCATATTGCAGCATAAAATTGGCGCTTTTCTGTAGTAGATACGTTTTAGAATTAAGAATCCATTACCAATTGTCCAAATATCTATTTGACATCCAAAAAATGTCCCGGTTGCTGTTGGATATGGTTTTAAGTATTTTCCCACGCAAAAGGTTCGGGGAAAGATTTGAAAGATTGACTGATAGTCAAGCTAAATATCAACAATCTCATATTCTAAATTGTTGCCAAATTTCTGGAATGAAATACTATGTATGAGAACAGAGCTCTCTGTCAAATCAGAAAGGCCCAATTGTAGATGCCATCATACTCATGTTGCTTTCAAAGAACAAAAGAAACAGTCTCAAATCCCCTTCAAGTCGAGGATTATCAGGATCGGGATCGAACCCATAATTTTGGGATCGGAACTGGCAATATTAGCTCTATCAACCTCGGATAGGACATACGGGATCGTTCATGCTGTCATCTTAAAAAATTGAAAAAAAAAATAGTAAAAGTGTTATTATTTTAATAATTACTTACAGGCTTTAATCTAGTTGATTTTAGCTATACTTATTTTCAACAAAAATTAAAACAGACATATCCTTTTGGCCTAACCTTAATTAGACAAAAAAATATTACTAAATTTTATCTCACCGAGTATTCATAAAGTAGTTAAAATAAAATACCAGTATTTTCATTTATTGCAATCATTTTGCTTTCTTGCTGTTTAAATCTTTACTAAAAATCTATACCATTCTATTTATAAATCTTTAATATTATCTTTTGTTCAAGTAAAAATATTATTTTAAAAAAAAATTCTCAACCTATATTTCATAATGTATAAGACCGCATATGTGCATAAAACAAATTTTTTAAAACGGAATAAAAAAAACGGCGTGGTCGAAGAGCCTGACCGCCTAAGCGCCGCTTAAGGGGCCACTCAGACCGATCAGAAATTAAAAAACAGTGTTTTCATCAAAAAAAATCTTGTCAATAAATAATGTTTCTAATAGAGTCCTAACTATTTTATGTTTCTTTTGCACTTGTAAATGCCTAAATTAATTAGTATTATGGAAGACGTAAACAACCGAAAATGCAAATTAATTTTGAAGAAAATCCTTTGTTGTTAAAATTTGTTTTAAAAAATACATTGATTATAACTAGAACCAACAAAATCAATACAAAGAAAACAACAAAATCGCCAAAAAATACCTAAAAGGTTGCAACCTAAGGATAGTGTAGTCGAAATCAAATTAGAAATTCAAGGTCGAAATTCGAAAACTACTCGAAATCGATTAATTTATGAAGTTTTGAAACCCAAATCTTGATACCTTGAAGTCGATCAGATCTGAAACCTTAATTTATGAGGTTTTGAAACCCAAATCTAGAAGTTAGTTGAAGTCGAGCAACTGGAAAACCATAGCCCCTGTTGACTTGAGCACGTAGAAATGAACGGCGTGTAAAAAGAGAAAAAAGGAGATGGAATTTTGTATTAAATGGTATTTGTGTTATTCTCACTCTAATAACAATACTTATATACCCATTATAACACTTATAAAATATTTACATCAATAAAAATAGGTTATATAATATAACCCGCTTAAGCGGAATAAAGAGGAACGGCAAAACCTGCTCCGCCGCTTAAACGGCGGTTTTTTAAAACACTGGCATAAAACATGGACAGATTGATTCTCTTCGAGAAAGATTAAAATTTACCTTTAATAAATTTCTAAATCTTCAAATAATTCTATTAAAATTCTTACAAGGATCTTTACCATTTAAACTAAAAATCTTTCAACGTTCTCTCAAATGTTTGATAATTCTTATTAAAAATCATTTAAGTATTTAATATTTTGACTACAAAAACTTTGAAAAGCTTTACTATTTTAGCTATGAAAATGGAAAAGCTTTAAAAGTTCCATCAATCCTTAAAGGTTTCTATTAAAAAATTTTAGCTATCACTTTAAAATCTTTTAAGATTCTATAATATTCTAACTAAAATTTTTGGAAAAATAGTTAGACAATCTCTATGTAATTATCATATGATATCTAGCTTGTATACATGCATCAAACATGTAAAATACAAGCAATTTATAAATTTAATAATCTAATAGGTTATAATTTAATTGAATCGGTCTATTAATCGCATAAAGTAATGTGTTATAAACTTATAAATTGCATTGAGTGATAGAGGAGGTATCAGATCGTCAAAGTTTTCAAATCTTTTCCTTGACCATAAAGTGATTGAGGAGATTAAAAGGAATTGCTACAGGGAAGTACGTTCAACTCTAGGACATATCAATCCTATAGCCCAAGAGCTTTGCTTCATAGCCGGCCCATTTAGATGGGGAAAGGCTTTGATGATGATGATGATGATGCGCATTATTTATAGCATTTCACCCCATGCAGCTATTATAAGCCAAGATAACTCTTTCTTTTTGGACGAATTACAAGATGTGCCTCATTACATCTTAAACCACTAGTAATAAAAGAATGCATTTAAGTGATAAGAAATGCAAATATAAAGTTGTACCATTGTACAATATAAGTTGTTCGCTACTTCACTTACTCTCCGCAGTTGGTCCTGCTTAACAAATAGGTGGAGGTTCTTCAACCAGAACAAGCAAAGTATTATGGATATTATTAGCAACCACTTGTGGATATCCATACGTATAGTCATATTTATGTTAACTAATTTAAGTTTGAGAAATAAACTGGGAGAAACCAAAAGATGAATTGTGTGATGTCAAGCAGTTAGGAAACAATTAATTACCTCAAAGATTAACATATGGGACATCCACGCCGTTTGGCTCTCATGGACATATCATGTTTAAGAGGTTAATGTATTTTACATATATGATTCTATGAAACCTATCATAGTCCACACTTCATTCAGGGTTCAGGCTCTTTCTTTGGTAGATAATTGGTGCATTGCTGCACTTTGCAAGAAATTAAACTATATCACAAATAATGTAGCCTGTAGGTTTTCCTACATGTCAACGTTTTAGCTTTCATGATTGGAGCATTGGGACTAGCTTAAACCGTCTTCTAGGGTCTATGGCAGGACGGTTGATATGTTGGATGTAAATTGTTATATGACCGCTAGCCAACTAGTGTCAATTGTCTCTTAATAGGTTATAGGCCAAGAAAATATGGGCAACAGATGAGTTTTACATGATCATAAAAGATGAGTTGGCATCCTTCAAATGCTCATAGCCTATGCCAAAAAGATAATGAGGATTGATTTTAACTCTGAGGCATAAAAAAGCCAAACACACCCAAAGGTTTGACAAATTGAACACGGATACAGGAGGGAGAACAACAGTTAATTGGTCTGTCAGAATTTACTTCGCGAGTAAAGCTTTTGAAGAGTATAGAAACACCCAATAATTGAAGGAATCAAATAAGGTCATGGCATTATAGCATAACTTACTATGCAAGACTATAAGAGATGTGGCACACATTTGTCTACTTGACTACTCACGGTAGCTTTGTTTAATACATCATAGAAGAAAACCTTTTAATAAGATACTTTTATCTACATCATGTTCGGCTATTTGGAGAAAATTTTCTGTGTTCTGCAATAGCTTTGCTTCTAGGTATCTTGCTTTTACATAAAATACATTAAGAAAACATTAATGCCCAACAGAAGGTTAAGTAATCACAGGAGTTTAAGCAACTGAAGATAGCTGCTCTTAACTTCCAACACACAGAAGCTTGATAATTAAGGAGAACCTACTTAATCAAACAATATGATATCATAAATTAGGGGAGTCCTGGGGCCGAATAATATGAAAATGTTGATGAAAAGAAAAATTATATACAATACATAATAGATCTTCTTCCAATGATAAGAAATAAAAATAAGCAGATAACTAACTCTTACCTTCAATAGAGAATTCAGAGCCAAGCGTATTTCATTTCTTGTAGAGTGGCAGTACCCGATATCTGCAAGGCTAAAAGAGTCGCGTACAAGAACTCCTACATTCTTATCAACTGGAGGATCACGATCACTGATCCATTCCTCATGATTATTTTTATACTCGTGCCTGTATTTAGATTGCACAGAATTGTCACTGATGGTTAAATTAACAGCATATCAAGCAGATAAGAACGGATGGTTTTCTTCTTATTTGGCAAATGTATCCCATCTTTCTATAAGAAGTAGAAAAATAGGTAGAAATTTATTACAAGAAAAGTAAGATGGCAACTAAAAATCAGTGGGGTTAGATCAAGTCACCACAAATAAAAACTTAAAAGGCCAAAGCAACTAAGAAAGGCAAATTTCATACCATAGTCTCTCTTGCTCCATCAGTGAAATGAGAAAAATAATTGGTTTATTTTGTATCCAATGGTGGCAAAACTGTGTTCTAATGAGGGTTTAAATTCTCGGTATTGGACCGACGCTTTTGGGATAGGCATAGATCATTGTGGCCATACCAACTGTCTTGGATTGGATATGAATATCGGATTTAATATCGTTTGACAAAAAGAAATTTTGAAAAATAGTACAATCTTCTAATTATAAACAAGTTGGAAGATTCTTTAGTGATTGATGATGTCTATAGTGGTTGTTTAAATACTTGATAAAATTAACTATAACTTTTGCAGTAATCAACTGTGTCAAACAAACTGTAACACCATAAACTTACCAACTAATTAGTAAACCCACTAACCGATTAATAAACCCACTAGCTCGTTAATAAATTCAATATTGAAACCCAATATTACTCGTTATATGATAAACCCAATATTACTCGTTATCGGACATTATCGATATCAGATCTCAGGCGGTCGATTTTGGGATCGGAATTGGCCATCTCATATCGGTATCACCCGAGGTTTCAATACATGGTTGCGATGAATATAATTAAAGGAGTTTTCAACAATTTTTGCAGGGACTAAGGATTCAGTTTTCATTTTCATCTAAGTAATGATACTGAAAAAGCGGCCTATGTTTCAAGCTAAATGTTTCCATTGTCGCAAACGTAATTACAGGTTCTGCAATTACGTATCATAGAAAAACACTGACCAGATTCTACAAGGTATTAACTAAATCAACATCGGAAACTTTTAAGAAGATGAGAAACTGTTCAGCATTCTAATAAAAAATGCAAGCATCTTTGGACCAAAAGTGAAATGCTAGAGGCATAGTATACCAAGTTCCCATGGCTTATCAAAATTTACATATTTTCTGAGAAAATACAAGCATTATTTGAACTCACAGGAAAAGAGCTTTCACAGCATTTGCAAGATGGGCTAATGATGAGATTTTCGGATCAGCAGACAGTGCCAAATTTTGAAGTTCCTTCAAGCTAGTTACTTTTGATAGTAGATAATCTCCAAGATTTAAATGGTTCAAAACTTGCCCTGGAAACATCAATAGATGATGGTAACCACAGAGGAAATCATTAAAACTAACAAAATGAGCAAATACAAATAAATAAGTAGAGTTATTTCCATCATCATAAGTACTAAAAGACTGATACATACATCCAAATATTTTCTCTGAAGACTTGATCACCACCTGAGTCAACCTAGAAGAGGGGATTTTCAACAAGTGGAACAAATCGACGGCTATGATAATTCGTCGAGGCTGTCGCAGATCACCATGTGCAAGTTTGAGTAATACATGGCCCACACGGCGTAAGATACTAGGATCCCTTGCAAACCATCCTACGAAACAAATTATCAAAGGTTGTTAAATAATGACAACTTTAGAAGGTATGGTGTTCTAATTACCAAGTCATGAGTCAAGACAAATGAACTTGCTGGAAAGGAGATTTTTTAAGTACTAAAAGAACCACTCAACATATGGTCCCAAACATACCACGTTAAACGTTATGCCGTGCATGCATACCTGGATATGTCTGTATGCAATATATTTCAAAATTTTAAGTAACATTAATAATCTGTTTATTGGCACATCAATAAATTCCAGGTGGCAAGTCTGATGGGATTGTCCAGTCAGTCCATTGGTCCCTGATATAAGTACATCAACATCACTATTGATCCTATAAGTAATCACTTCTAAAATGGTAGAGACGCTGAAGATACAAGATTAAATCTATTTGTCATGTCAAATTTGACCTTTCACTGCTATGATACAATTGGGTTCTTGTCGCATCGATTTATGGTAAGCTTTGATAGCACCAAATGGACCCACATCAAGCATGCTTTATCAACTTTTAGTTTACAATACTTGCATGCAGATTTAAAGAATTATGTCTGGCCATCAAAGATTTAGTGTTTGGTTTTGTTTAGCTTGTTGCTTGGCATTTTCTGTTGCTGTTATTTCTTTTACTAATAGTGGTGAAAGTTCTTAATTTCATTTAAATGATTCATGTGTCTATTAACTTGCATGTGCATATGACCAGTGGTGATCATATTCCTGTATACATCTCTCTCAGGTGGATTCTGTTTCATCTTTATTAAGGTAATATGCTCTGATACACGTTCCTAAGCACACCTGATATCCATTGTACAATATGTAATACACAACTCAGACTCCTGTAAGGCTTAATTTAAGATGTTCATCCCCTCTGCAATTATGACAAATTGTGGTTTTTCAGAATTTTTTTATGTTTCACGCAGATTCAAAAGCAGCAAAGTCGATTGACTCGATTCATACATTTCGAATCTTCGATTGACCAATCCATCAAGTTGAACATAGTAGGGAGCCATATTGGCCACTAAACAATGGTGCCTACATTGACTTTAAGGAAATAAACGGTCTGGCATAGTCATTCTCATATGGACCAAAAGTACGCGATAAATGAGGAGAGGAATCTCACTCGGTTCATGAAATATTACAAATGAATACTTACTGCCCGCAATTTAGGAAGCTTGCATATACCTGGAGTGTCTAGACTTGGTGAGACAGGAAGAACACCAATAGTAGGAACAGCAGCATGTGAAGGCCCAAAGCTGAAGATACCACAGAACCCCGCAGGTATTCTAACACCACCAATAGTATCCACACCTATATACACATCTGAAAGTAAATAACCATCCTATTTATGAATAACAAAGATAAGTATTCTAACACCGCCAATGGTATACATACCTGATACCTGCATACACATCTGAAAGCTAATGGCAGTGCGTAATCACTAATTTAAGTAAGTCTAACCAATCAAAGTGGTTATCAGCAGGTTTGTGTACTCTCATGCTTGTGTTCATGTCGCAGTCATACAAATAACTATCACCCGTGAGAAGAGGATTAGTAAGTCCCTTAGTCTTATTTGCATGCGAGATCTTATTTGCATGCCAGCGTCCTCTAAAATGAATTACAGTTTGTACAACATCCTCCACCAGTAGATCTGATTATTGTGGATGGTTGAGACCAATTAACACATCATGCATTCATTGTCAATTGTTCCATAAACGGGGAGTCCCTATGAGTAGACAATGATATGGACCTAAATAGTCATTAGTCAATACTCAATACCAAATATCATGCAAGTCATCCTGCTGATATGGCAGCCTTGACGTTTGACGTTGGTAGCCAATCAGCTAATACACGATATTGATATAATGCAGGATCCATGAAGCATGGAATGGTACATGACAAAGAGGATATACTATATGAAGAGTATTAATGTAACATTATTCTCTACTTACTATCATGCAAGTAAGAAAACTTCTAGAACAATCACCATAAAACTTTTCAATCCAAGAAAGTTAAATAGTGATAGAAATTCTGCTAAGTAGAAATTTAAACCTTATCCTGACCCCTCCCCCTCCCCCTTTCCTTCCTCCTCCTCCTCCCAAGCATTAGCAAAAACTTTAGCACAAATGCACAAAACGGACATATGCGGGCACATCCCACATCACATGCAAAGGCGCACAGAAACACAGACAAACAGGGAGAGAGGGGGAGGGGGGATGGTTGGTCAGTTGGTATTGGAAAATATCCAGATGAGTGAAAATTCAAATTAGCATACATTAAAAGATGATAACTTATGTGGCCCCTATATTCCCAAGTGACTCCAAATAAGGCCTTGCTGTCCTCTCAAATCCTGTTTTACTATTTTCTGCTTGAAAACATTTATATCTTTATGGCCTTCAAATCAACCGCATATAATGGATGAGGATCGTAAACTTCCTATATGCATAGGTGTGATTGTATATACTATTTAGAAATCAACAAAATAGATCGTTCATTTAGACATTCAAAAAAATTGTGGTTAGCTTGACTTTTAAGCACGACCACAAATCTGGTCTGAATAAATCACCACCGAATCAAGATGGAATTTGCAAATCACTGTATTAAGAAAGGAATTAGTGATGTGCAAAGATGAAAACCACTAAAATAGCAACTCACCCAAAGAGAAATCTGCTAGACCACCGGCAACTGCTACAGCTGATCCACTCGAACATCCTCCGGGTACTCTATCAGGAGCTGCAGGATTCGTTGGTGTCCCAAAATGTTTGTTTTCTCCACTAATACTGAAAAAATCAGGTATGCATGTCATGCAGATGTTTTAATGAGAATAACAGCTATTGACGCAGGAAATAGAAACATAAAAATCTTAAGCCTACAAATATATAACCCAAGAACAAATGATAGGAAATTGGAAGTCTAGATGACACCAATTTTGCAAAGAGTATCAAGAGAGCTGCAACCGTTTGCATAGCACAACTAACTCTTATCAAAATAAAACAAGTATGTTAAATAGGGCAAAAATGTTAAATGCCGCCTGCATGCCATGTCATCGACGACAGTTTTCCCCACACAAGTAGCACCACCTTCTATGAGCGTAGAAACCACCGATGAAGTTTGAGAGGCAGGTTCATGCGTTCTAGCCAATTCTGGATTGCCAAACCCAGTTACATATCCTTCAATATCAAATCTGAAAAAGAAAAAAATTCAAGGTCAATTCAGAATTATAGCAAAGTTTGATGCGGAAACAACATAAGTTCAATTGTTATGATAAACATCATGATAGGGTGTATCTGACGACCTAGATCATGGAAGTAACCTTCAAATAACAAAAACTTGGCAAATACAATGTGCAGTGCTAAATTCCAAAGTGAATCAGACAACAAATATAACATATCCTTCTATTTAAATTGATTTTTAGAGATGCAGTCATATGGTCCCGGAAATTTACTCATCAACGGCGGCCGATGAATGCATATGAGCTCAAAACAAACTTTTTTTCTTCCATTAAGCAACAACTTCCATACCTAACTATTCAAACAAAACATCATATAACCATAATCTAAACTCAATTTCTCGATTAAAACTATTTACTCGGTAGTTAATTCTCCATCGCATGCATGCTGCATCAATCACTTCACAATTTGATTGAATCAATAAATCACACAAAGGGATTACTCACACATCGGCGACGGCGAAAGTGAGGCCTGTTAAAGGATGAGGTGCCTTCGGCGGCGCAGGCTGAGGAGGCGGAAGAATCTCGAATCTCTCGCCAAAAGCCCCAAAATCTTGCTTTATAGCCCTCTTCAGCTTGCGAGTCATCAGCAAGATCCCCGCTATCCCCAAGCTTAGAAGAACTATGGTGTTCGCTGATGAAGACGGCATCTTTGATGTGATCGTTTCTCTTCTTCTTTGTTCTTGATGAAAGAAATTCTAGGGTTTGGAGATGAGAGAGATTGAGGAGAATGTTGGAGATAAACCTCTGAGGAGTCCTCGAGAAACAGCGGCGCTAGTGTGTGATTATACCACTTGCAGAAAGTTGAATTTCTTTATTTTTTTTATTTTTTTTTTCGCTGGGGATGTAAATGATGCGTAAATACTTCCGCCATAAATTATGTTTGGGTTTATACGGAATTTATTTCTCAAGGGTTGTTTATTTTTTTCCTTCCTCTTCCTCTTTTCCTTCGAAATTCCCGAGTATATGGCCCTTTTTACTTACCTTCATAAATTGCCATCAATTTTTTCCCCATAAATTATACTGAGTGGTTGTTTGAATACTCAATAGCTAGCTGCATGTATCAATAAGGCCCGTTAGACAAGCGGCTCGGGTCAAGATTTGACCACCCGTTAAAACAAAACCGACATCCATGCTACATGTTTACAAGTATCATCAGGTTCGATTGCCGGGTCAACCTGACCCGTATTGAATAAAGTCAAAGACGTATAATTCATTTTCTTGGTCATGACAACAAATATTTATACTAAAACATATATTATGGATGCTAAGGGTATTTTCTTTGAGAAGGTTAGATGCTTGAGTAAAACACGGTGATACATGCATGATATATTTCATTTGAAATATGAAACCTGTATAATATAGGCAGTCTTCCATTCGTCATGATTGCATAACATATTTCGATAACTACTATAGTGCAACACATTTCAATTATTGTTGCAGTAATTAAGTTTTTTTAATTCTTTTACCAGAGTATATATTTGAGTTCCCTACCGACTTATTTTCCTTTGCTAGTTCTGCATCTATTGAGAGCAAAACTCTTAGAAGTATATGTTTTCCTACCTGCAATTCTAATACAAAAATAGGATGATTTTTCCAATTGGTATTGCTAATTTAATTGGGTTTTTTTGAAATACCCCACCGAAAATTTCATATTTTTAAAAAACACGTTTAAAATCTAAAACTAAACTAAATAGGCACTCCAAATTATTTTTCAATCGAGCTGAGTTAGATTTAGCCGTTAGAGGTTGTTAATTTATCAAAATACTCCTCCAAAAGCTATAATACGTGTTTAAATACATGCTTCTCTCACTGCTCTCTCAATCCAGCTGTTTTTCTCTCATTTTTCTCCCTCTCTCTATCTTTCTCTCTCTCCCATATTCTGTTCTTTAATTTTTTTTCTCAGCTCCTCTATTATTGTATTTTCTCTCCACTCTCTTCTCCAACTTTCTCTTGGCTCCTCCGTTACTAGGTTTACAGTAACTCATAGAACTTGTGCTTGGTGATTGCAAATTCAATAATTCTTAATTTGATCATCAACAACGCAGGCTGGGAAGAAAACACCAGAGAATAAAAGATTAAACTCGCTACCTCTTAAGTGAAGTTGCCGCCCAGCAAACTACGGCTCGAAAGCTTACATGCGCTAGCGCGCACTTCCGTTTCCCCTTTACTAGTAAGTAGGGGGTCTCGAAGACTGAATAACGCTGCCAACCTGTAGCAGCAAGTGGGGATCTTTAACTCCTCTTTGCGAGGACAAAAAGAGGAAAACAGCCCGGATCACCAGCTAAGGCCCCTAAATGACCGCTCAGTGATAAAGGAGAAAATCACAGTTCGTCCGTCTTCTTCTTCTGGTGGTAAACATGTAAACCATTAACCCGACTTGAGCTCCCATCAATGACGAATCCGATCCGTATGCAAAACCTCGATCTCTGTCACGTCCCGCTTCCCAGTAAACGAAAACGGTGACGTGGCAAGCCTGCGACATATTTATCCAAAGAAAGTCATTTCCTAAATAAATATACTAAGCGTATTGAAACAATAATATACAATGTAAGAATAAATGAAGAGCGTAATTTTTTTCAATAAATATCTTTATTTATATTTAAACTTGAAATATTTACATATACAAAAGTTTAATTGAAAAGTAACTACAATAACAGAAATGCCTAAACATGCGGAATACATAAACTGAAATAACAGGATAACTAGTTTAAGCCTGAACCGCGATCTGGTCGTACTCCCCCTTTGTTGCGTCTACCTTCTCCGTCTCCAAAGCATCTGACGAACATTCCAAAAAAACAAAGATGCGTGGAATGTCCGTCAACAAACTAGCGCTCGGTAAGTCGTAAAGGTAGAGTAAAAGTGAAAAGTAAAAAGTGACGAGTGTTCCCCCAAAATTTAAACAATATAAAAAGAGCTAAGCTATGTTGAATTTTAATGAGGCAGCGCCTCACGTGCTTTTCATAAGGGCGCCAGCGCAAATCTTGTAGGATTAAATCTTATGATGGCGCCGCGCGTGCTCCTCACATGGGCGCCAATGTGCAAAGCACAGAAGCGCTTATTATATAAGAATTAGATTCTTATATGGCGCCGCACGTGCTTCTCACATGGGCGCCAATGTGCAAAACACAGAAACGCCTATCATAAATAAGAATTTAATTCTTAAGTGGCGTCCACATGTACAACACGTGCGCGCCGGCATCTAAGTTTACACCAGTAGAATTAAATTCTACATTTCCCTAACAAAAAGTTAGGATATTCGCTGTTAAACAGAACCGTTGGATCAAAAATCTAATGGTAATGATAAATCGTCAAACAATAAAATTAAATTCTATTCTGAAGAATATTTGTCCTCAATTTTACAAACAAAGAAGATTGCTCTCTGTAAAATAGAGAATTTTTGGATCAAAAATCCAATGGTGATTAAAAAATCACCGCTTGACAGAATAAAATTATGTATATGGGAAAATATTTCCCCAATTTTGTTAGAAACAAAAAAACATATTCTATAAAACAGAAATATTTGGATAAAAAATTCAACGGTAGGTAAAATGCCTCAAACCAATTTTGAGACCAATTAAATCAATTGGAATCTCTCAATAAAAGATTTTCTCAAAATTAATTAACAAACTTTCCTCCACTATATAAAGGACCGAGACTTCAAGTCTCATATAAAGAAACCCGCCCCCCCTCATAAGCTTCTGAAAAATACAGAAAGCGTCCAAAACAATAGAGAATTCAATTCTCGAGAAAAGAAGAAGGCTTTCCTTCTCAAAAGCTTAGGTAAAGAAAATACATGGATCAAAATATCTCTTTTTACCTATCTAAGGGTTTAACCATTCTCAAAGAACTCAGTTCTTCTTCTGGATCAGAGATCTACAAGACAAGTTTTCTACAAGTTAAGAATTTAATTATCATCGGGAAGATCTTGTTCTCGAGAATCAAAGATTCAGAAAAGAACTGGGTTAAAAAGAAAGAAAAAGGAAAAGAACACATGTTCTGCGAATTTAATTCCTTCTAAACTAGAGTTTAACCCTACATAAAGAACTTAGTTCTTATAAAAAGTAAAGAAGAACTTAGTTCTCCAATGAAAAAACAACGATCCAAGATCCTCAAAATAAAGATCATGATGATCATTAATGGCCAAAATGGTATTAACAGATATTTAATCTCTAAAAAGAAAAGAGATTAGCGCCTCACGTGTTCCCCACGTGGGCGCCCTCCCGATAGCGTCCAGCGCCTCACGTGAAAAACACGCGGGCGACCAAAGCAAGAGGTCAGCGCCTCACGTGAAATACACGTGGACGCTGAATAAAAGTGCTTAGCACTTCATATACAGCCAAAATGGCTGAATGCTTAGCACTGATTGGACAGCGTTGTAACACCCTAGCACTATTATACGATATTTTATTTGGGGTATTTTCAAATCTTACGACAACTTCTTGTTTATTATTGTTTTTGGGTGCGGATAATATATTTGGTAACTATGGTTAGTATCCGACCCAACCCGCATATTTGAAACCCATCATGGTTCTAGATTACGTCTATATTTGCTAGTACAATGGATCCATACACATTTATATTCTATATACATATATGATATATTTAGTATCTGCATATCTTTTAAATAATACAAATTATAACCAAATAATATACTTTGATATCTAACATTGCATGTTATCATACCCCATATCATATGGTTGCATCCATATATCGTGTTCATGTTCAGATTGATAAAAAAAACTCGTTTGGATTGCTACGTATATTTACGTAGATTCGTACTTGGGAGTATACATTTTTATTATCCGGATATCGCATTTGGTTTTAACTTGTACGTATATTCTCCATATTTTAAAACTAGATTTTTAGAAGAGACCCGGGTATTTTTCGGAGTATTTTGATATTAGCTGTTTAAAACTAATATAATATTATAATATTTTATAATACTAACAGTTAATATATACTGTTTATAATATATATATATATATATATATATATTAACTAATAATTTTATCTCTCTCTATCTCTCGTATATCTCTCTCTAGCCTCTCTCTCCCCTCTCGCTCACTGTCTGTCTCCCTCCCTCCTATATATTAATAACCTAAATATATTAACACCTCTCTCTCCCTATTTCTTTCTCCTTCGCCTGCGACGAAACGAACCCAAACCCTAGCCTCGCCTTCGCCAAGCCCTCGTCATCGACCTCACCCCGAGCTCATCGCCTCATCACCTCATCACAACCTTCACCACCTCTACCTCCTCTCTCCACCCGACGACCCTAACCCCTGCAGCAAACCCAAACCACGGCGCCCACGCCTGCACCCCTCACCGCCGATCACCACCACCTCGTCTCCTCGCCCTCACCCTTACTATCCTCACCTCCCTCTCCAACTCCCGACACCACCACCACCACCCTCGTCAAACCCAGAACCCCCAAACAGCAACCCAAGAAACCCACGGCCAATGGCAGCCCTCGTCATTGTCAAGCCGTCGTCTCGCCCCTTTTCCTCTGTCATCGCCACCCTAGAACCCACAGCAAATTATCCTCTACTCATTTCCTCTTTCTTTCTTTCTTTCTTGGTTTTCCGGCCATCTCGCCGGAGTCGCACGCGTCATCGACGATTCGGACGACCCAGTCATCGTCGTCGTCCAGCCTAAGCATCACATCACATCATTGTTCAGCCAGGTCCAGTTCTGTGCGCGTAGCTGCATCGTGACATTTATCCGACATCGGACGTACATCCGTATCTCGATGTGAGATCCGATCAGACAAGTTTAACTTGCAACATGCTATGCTATATTATATCAATATCCATATGAATAAAAATAGTACATGTGTTTTATTATTCAGCGAATATTACAGATTTACAGTTTTACGTTATCCGTTCGCATCCGTACTGATAATCGCATATCTGGTTGCATGCCGGAACATCATGATAGTATTATACTACTATATTAGTACAATATGTTATCTAGTTTGCATCATACTTGGTAGTGGATGATCAGTCGAAAATACTGTATTTCTAACACGGCAATTTCCCTACCTTTTGCAGTCAAGTAGAGGTATCCGGTATTCATATCACACATATTTGCAAAACACATGTAAAATACTGGATTACTTGCATTGTATACTAAAACTGGCACTTTTAGGGAAATTGACTGTTTTTCATGGTATCGCATCATCCTTGTATTGCACAACTCTTGTCTGGGGTCTAATGCAGGAAATCACAGAAGCAGAGCCCAAAATTGGGAAAAGATCTGATAAACGATACACCAACTCAAAGGCTGAAGATCTGGTAGTGATACAGAAGGCCAAATAGAAATTAAAATATCAGAAAAAGGCCCATATGACAGCCCAAGATCACACCAGGAAAATGAAGCTCCAAGTCCACTAAAGGGCCGCGGATCCGCGGCCATTTGAAGAGATCAAGCCACCCAATTTCATCACATGCCTATTTGTAACGGCTAAAGCTTCCAGAAGACCCCAGAAGCTCCACGTGGCACATCTAGAAGGCTCGGCTTAACAAATTCTTGGAGGGAAATTCAAAATTTAGGCTTAACTAACTTTTTGGAGGGAAATTTAAATCATTTGGATAACTAACTTGTAGGGGGAATTCAAATTTCAATTCTAGATCTAAGAATTGGGAGGTCTATAAAAAGGAGCCTAGATCTAGAGTGGAAATTGTTCAAGAATCATCACCATCTTCAACCCACAAGTTTAGTGACAAAAACTTGTGCCTCAAATTTAACCCCAATTCAAAATCAAGATCAAATTCCCGAGATCAATTCAAGCAAGAGTGCCTTCAACCTTTAGAAGCGACGCCGGATTCCAACGGAGCAAGAGATCCACGCCGATCCGCGACTCAAGGAGCCGAGCGAAGCCGAAATCAACGATCTAGTTCCTTCATTTTGTAAATTCAAGAGAGTTGTAACGAAATTTGTCGATAAATAAAGGTGAATTTTCTATATTCTTGCTTATCTTTTAATTCAAGCAAAATGATTAGATCTCAATTTGTGATTGTGTTTGTGATCATGATGTTTGAGTAATCTCCACTCGTGTAGGAGTTGTGACGATCTTTAGATGATGATGATTTAGATATTCTTACAATTCTTAAATCCTATAATGCTTTGAAATTCTAGTGAATCAAATGATTAATGACCTAGTTTCGAGATGATGCTTTCTAGATCGTGTTCACTCGAAACTAGGGAACAACTATTAACCATTTGATTAACTGGAAGCTAGAATTTGAATGCGATGTATCGAAAGGACAAAGGATGAGTTGCGGAATCCTTAATTTTCCTGCACGATCCTTAAACCTCGATGAATTTGCATCGATCTAGTATCAATTCATTAATGGATAAGAATGAGTAATCATTAGATCTCATCACATCTATAGATCCGATCTACTCCTACGAGCTATCCTTATAATCTTGATTGTTGGTTGGAAATTATCTAATCTCTATTCTTGCTTTTTAATGTTTCTTTTAGATCTAGATTTTTCTTACTCTTGATCTTCATTTACAAATCATGAATTGTTTTCATTTCTTTACCTTAAATTTTCAACTCATCTAATTCAAGAATTGAACGGGACTCACTTTCCCTGTGGACGATCCGCACTCGCTAACGCGCTACATCCGACACCGTTATTGATTGCGGTCAAAATAATTTTTGATTGTGATTTCTTTACATATTTTCTAAAAACCAACTACACATCAAGAATATCAATATCAATCAAATGGCGCCGTTGCCGGGGATCGTGTGCTATTTGTTCATTTTTTGAAATTTGAGTTGAAAAGTTTATTCCATCTAAAATTTTTAAGATCAAAACTTGCGCAAACACTAATACGTGTTGTTGTGGTTAATTGCAAGGAAATCTGGAGCTTGTTGTGAAATTGGAAAATTATTTGGTGAATTCCAGAGGACTAAGGAAGAGATCAGGAGTGCTCTGGTAAATTTTTGTGCAGTGATCCCACCAAGCCACCGCGTTTCCGCGGCCCTAGCTCCCAAATGCGGCGGTTCCGCGGCTTCTTGATGGCTTCTCTGTAAAATTTTTAGCAGGTAACCTCTATCTTTCTTATCTCCTTCCTAAAATCTGCTCCAATTAACAATTTGTTGCAGGCTTCTTTGCAAAAATCACAGCGCCGCAAAAAAAATAAAAAATTGTGCTTGTTTTTGATTTTGTGGTTGTTTGCATAATTAATACGGACATTAAGGGGCACGACCAAATCCAGATTAAGTGGGGAGTTCATTACCCTTCCTAGACCCTAAAAAAATCACAAAAGTTGCATCCGCATTGACCCACATTAACTAAAAAATATCTAGAGATGACTCTAAGGACCGTCGCGCTCACTTAGGACAGAAGAAGGCCGTGGGTAATTCATTGCTTATCCGCGTTTTCTTGTGGTGTCTAAGGCAAGTGTGTCGAAGGCTAGTGGTTATTAATTAGGCCCACTACTTACGTAGTGGAGTACCTTCCCAATTACCTAGCACTTACCTGGCCACAGGGGGAGAAAGAGGCAGTGGAGGATTGATCCTGCGACTTGTCTTTTGGCAGTTAGGAGCGGTCTAGAGCTGGACCTAGGTGACCATAGATTTTAGGGTTGCTTGTTGCATTTGTTGTGATCGCATCATATTTTCAAAATCCGTATCATTTTTCAAAACAAACACCGCATTCATTTCATCCCCCTAATTATAAATCACGCTGCCACTTATACTAACCCCTTTTAGTGCAAGATAGGCTGGACACGGGATTTTAGTGCCCGACTTGTCCGCGTACCCTCGATCGACTCCGAAGTCGGTATTTCTCCATTTACCTTTCTTTTACCCACCACCACACCCACACCGATGGATCTGTCTCCATCGAACCTCTTTACCGCTACTCTGCCGCCGTCCGTTGGTGCGCAGAATCCTCCCCGCGTCTCTCTCTAAGAGAGGTGCTACCCTTTGCGAGGTCCTCTCTCGACCTGCTTATCCATTCCACCAGCCAACGGGGATAACTTTGAGATTAAGCCCCAGTACATCAACCTCCTACCCAAATTCCACGGTCTCGAGACTGAAGACGCGTACGTTTTTATTACCAAATTTGAAAACGTATGCGCAATGATGGGTACATCATAACTTTCTGTAGATACCATGCGTCTACGACTTCTTCCATTTACCTTGTGCGATTTAGCCGAGAAGTGGCTATATAACACCACCGCACATTCCATAACGAATTGGGAAGAATTCGTTGCGGCATTCCTTAAGAAATTCTACCCTATGCAAAAGACAGCTCGAATCCGTAGCGAACTATATCAATTCTCCCAGCTTCCAGCTGAACCATTCTCTAAATGCTTTGAACGATTCAAGGATCTTTTGGTTCAATGCCCATATCACGGCATCCCGAGATGGGAATTTTGCCGAATCATATATGAGGGCAGTAACCCTACCATTAAACAAAACCTTGAAAACATGTGTCAAGGCACCTTTATGACCAAGGATGATGGGGAAGCATGGAAATTTTTAGAAGAGTTCGCTGAAAAGTCACTATAGTGGGAGACTGGAACCCAGCCATCGAGTAGGGGTGGCGTACACCAAATAGACGTGTCCATAGGTGTTCGAGCTGAGATGGCAGTAATGCAAAAGAAGCTCGACGCTATGGAACACAAATTTTTAGCAGCCTCCCTGAACCCAATGTCGCTCCCCAAAACCGTTTGTGGGTGCTGTTCAGACCCTTCTCACTTAACGGAAGAATGTCTATTAAATTCTCGGTTTCAAGGTCTCGAGCATACCAATGCCGCATTCCAAAGACCTAAAAACGACCATTTTTCTTCCACATACAATCAGGGTTGGAGGAATCACCTAAATTTTGCCTGGAACCAATCCCAAAACACGGTTCCAAACCCTAATCAATTCCAACGGGCTCTTCCTCCACAACAGCAACCACTTCACCTCACCCAGCACCCCTACCAGTCACAAAATTTCCAAAACCAGGTCAACACTCCTGCACCTTCTAATCCTATGCAGTCGACCTGTTCTGACGAGTTCTCTCAAGTCGCTCAAACCATGAAATCACTCTTGTCAAATTTCATGGAAGTGTCGGCCGAAGTTAGGTCTTCCGTCGGTGAGATAAAGAAAAACTCAGCGTCTCAAGCTGAGAATATTAAAACGATGGAAGCTGAGATTGCACGACTTAAGGCCGAATTAAGTGCGAGAGAAAAAGGGAAACTTCCATCTCAACCCCTATCGAATCCTGGGCATTACAATGTAAATGCCATCACAACGTTGAGATCAGGAAGAATGCTGGATAACCATGTTGGGGAAGAAGTTGATGATACTGAAAATCCTATCAACGCCCCGGCTGAGACCTTCCCTCACACACACACTTCTACGTCTGATTCTTGCTTACCTACCCCACCGCTTTCTCGCGAGCCTATTCTCTATTTCCCTCTAGGCTCACCACCTCAGCCCACCTCTTCTAGCTCTTCACAGACGATCCCCACTCCTCTTTCGGGATCTTGTCTACCCCCTCTTCCTTCTCCTATGATGGACCCAACACTCATTGCTAAAGCACCTTACCCGAACCGGTTAAGGGCTAACAAATCAAGTTCTCATATGGAGAAAATTATGGAAATGTTCAAGCAGGTTAACATCAACATCTCTCTCCTAGATGCGATTCAACAAGTCCCCGCTTATGCGAAAATTCTCAAGGACTTGTGCACTAGGAAGAGGAAGACTCAAGTGCCGAAGAAGGTCTTCATGTCCAATAACATTAGCACTTCTTTTATCCCCCAGCTACCAAAGAAACGTAAGGACCCAGGATGTCCTACGATATCAATTTCTATTGGGGGTAAAAACATCAACCGTGCTCTGTTACACCTTGGCGCAAGTGTTAACCTACTTCCATACTCTGTCTATGAGCAATTAGGGATTGGAGAGTTGAAACCTGCTCACTGCACTCTCCAAATGGCAGACCGGTCAATCACCAAACCTCGGGGTGAACTAGAGGATGTGTTGATAAAGGTCGGGGAATTCGTATTCCCTGTAGACTTCATTGTTCTCGATACACAGCCTGTAGCGAACCCCCGGAGCCAAATTCCGGTGATTTTGGGTCGACCTTTCCTTGCCACTTCCAATGCTGTCATTAATTGTAGAAATGGTTCGATGAACTTATCATTTGGAAATATGACCATTGAACTAAACATCTACAGAATTGGAAGTCAGCCATCAGAACCCTCTGCTCATATCCTTGATGTGTGCTCTGTCCACGAGATTGCTCCCGAAAGTTGCGGAGTTGAGGAACTTTGCTTTACAGATCTCGACGACATTACCACCTCACTGTTTGACCTGACACATGACCTTAGTGAGGACACCATTTCCGCGCTTGAGTCTGCCACTCCTGACTCATCACCATCCGAGTCTGTATCTTTTACAGGCTATGAGCTTCTCCGCGACTCTGAAAATTATTCAATGATCCCACCTTCTATTATTTCTCCGCCCGAATTAGATCTCAAAACTTTACCTTCTCACCTTAAATATGCATATTTAGGTGAGAATGAGTCTTTACCGGTTATCATTTCCGCTTCTCTAGCATTAGAGCAAGAGAATGCACTTTTATCGGTATTGAGATCTAATAAGGAGGCATTTGGTTGGACCGTGGCGGACATCAAAGGGATTAGTCCCTTGATTGTCGAACATCATATACACTTGATAGATGATGCCAGACCAATCCGAGAACCACAGAGACGGTTGAACCCCGTCATGAAGGAAGCGGTGATGAAAGAGATCGTCAAATGCCTTGATAGTGGTATCATATACCCAATCTCCGATAGCCAAAGGGTGAGTCCTATACATGTCGTCCCTAAGAAATCTGGCATCACTGTTGTTACAAATGAGGCAAATGAGTTGATTCAGACACGCGCCCAAACTGGATGGCGTGTATGTATTGATTATCGTAAACTCAATGCCGCTACGAGGAAAGACCACTTTCCTCTACCTTTCATTGATCAGATGCTGGAACGCTTAGTTGGACGTGCGTATTATTGTTTTATGGATGGATACTCTGGCTATAATCAGGTCCCCATAGCCAAAAAGGATCAAGATAAAACCACTTTTACTTGTCCTTTTGGTACCTTTGCTTATAGACGCATGCCCTTTGGGTTGTGCAATGCTCCCGCTACCTTTCAGCGGTGTATGATGGGGATATTCTCTGACACGGTAGAGAATTTTCTGGAGATCTTTATGGACGATTTCTCGATTTTCGGAGACTCTTTTTCCGACTGCCTATCGAATCTTGACGCGGTTCTTACTCGTTGCAAAGAGAAGAACTTAACCTTGAATTGGGAAAAATGCCACTTCATGGTCCAAGAGGGAATTGTGCTTGGACATGTTATTTCACAGAAAGGCATTGAGGTTGACAGAGCTAAGATAGATGTCATTCAAAACCTTCCTCATCCCAAAAGCGTCAAGGACATTCGATTATTTCTTGGCCACGCGGGCTTTTATAGGAGGTTCATTAAGGATTTTAGCAAAATTGCTAGACCTTTAACTCTTCTCCTGGCTAAGGATACGACCTTCCACTTTGACTCGGATTGTGAGGCAGCCTTCGACTCACTTAAACACTCCCTCACTTCAGCCCCCGTTCTATCGTCTCCAAATTGGGACTACCCATTTGAGCTGATATGTGACGCATCCGACTTTGCAGTAGATGCAGTCTTAGGACAGCACATTGAAAAAATGCCACACGTGATCTACTGCGCGAGTAAGACCCTGAATGATGCACAAATCAACTATACAACTACCGAAAAAGAACTTTTGGCAGTTGTATTTGCATTAGAAAAATTCAGGCCTTACTTAATCGGCTCTCCAATAATTGTGTACACAGACCATTCCGCCTTGAAACATCTCCTGGCGAAGAAAGATGCAAAAGGTCGGCTAATACGTTGGATCCTTCTGTTACAAGAATTTGATCTTGTTATCAAAGATAAGAAGGGATGTGAAAACGTAGTAGCCGACCATCTTTCACGCATCTCTTCTTCCCCTATGACCCTGCCGATCAATGACTCATTCCCCGACGAACAACTCTTGAACGTATATTGTGAACTATCTTGTCACGGGACTGATACCCAGCGATTGCTCAAAACAGGACAAATACCGTTTTTTATCCCAAATAAAACATTTTTACTGGGATGATCCATATTTGTTTAAGTATTGTCCTGATCAGATCATTCGCCGGTGTGTCCCGAAAGAAGAATTCAAGAGTGTTCTTTCTTTTTGTCATGATCAGGCCTGTGGGGGTCACTTCAGTCCTAAAAAGACGGCGGAGAAGGTTTTGCAATGTGGATTTTATTGGCCGACCTTATTCAAGGACGCATTTGACTATTGCAAAACCTGTACACAATGTCAGTACACGGGTAGAATCTCCCGGAGAAATGAAATGCCTCAGCAACCCATCTTGGTTGTTGAAATTTTGGATGTTTGGGGCATTGATTTTATGGGTCCCTTTCCCAACTCTTTTGGGAATTTGTACATACTGCTGGCGGTTGATTATGTCTCAAAGTGGGTAGAAGCCATTACATGTCGCACTAATGACAGAAAAGTTGTCATTAAGTTCTTGAAAGAGAATATCTTTTCGTGATTTGGACACCCACACGCTATCATTAGCGATAATGGGACACATTTCTGCAACAGGTCTTTCGAGACTCTGATGCGGAAATACGGAATCAACCACCGACTTTCTACACCCTATCATCCCCAAACGAGCGGGCAGGCTGAGATCTCAAATAGACAGATCAAACTAATCCTGGAGAAGACTGTTGCGAAAAATAGAAAAGATTGGTCGACCAAACTGACGGATGCTCTTTGGGCATTCAGAACTGCATTTAAAACCGACCTAGGGATGTCTCCATATAGGATAGTGTTTGGGAAGGCATGTCATTTACCCGTCGAGATAGAGCATAAAGCATTGTGGGCTATTAAGGAAATCAATTTTGACCTAAACCAAGCCTGCAACTTTCGGAAGCTGCAACTTAATGAGCTAAGCGAACTCCGCGATGAAGCTTATGATAACGCTGTAATCATAAAGAATAGGACCAAGGTTTTTCACGATAAAAACATTTTAAGGAAAACATTTTCATCTGGTCAACAAGTCCTTCTTTATGATTCATGACTACACCTTCACGCGGGTAAGTTTCGATCTTGGTGGAAGGGACCTTTTGTGGTGCGGTCTGTATACCCGCACGGGGCAGTAGAGGTAGAAAATGTTAAAAACGGCGCATTTTTCAAAGTGAATGGACATAGACTAAAGCCGTATTTGTCCACTGACCCCACGGAGGAGCTCCTGTTCTTACAGGAGCCAGTTTATCTTGATTAAAATTCCTCCGTCTCTCCTCCATATCCTGTATATTACTGCATTATCTTTTTGAATGGAGGTGAGTGAAAAGAATAAGTTTGGGGGAGGATCTTCACTTATATATTTTGCCCCCACTAATAAATTCCTCCCAGGCTTACAGGTTTTGTAGATATAGCGGATGGCAACAGTGAGGACACTGTTGAAAACAAGTTTGGGGGAGGTTTGTGCTTAGTTTTGCATCATTTGCATATCATTTGCATAAGCACAAAACATTTCTTTAAAAAAAAACCATAAAAATTTAAAATTTTCAAAACCCATAAAAATTCTGTGTACATACTTTTGGCTCATCATTTTTTGTAAATAGTTTTTCAAAACCCATTAAAACCTATAAAAATTTTAAAAAATTCAAAATCCATAAAAATTCAAAAATTTTCAAAAACTCATAAAATTTTTAAAAATATAAAAATATTTAATATTTATGATAATAAAAGATTAGATAGTGAACAATTACATCCATGAGATTAGAAAAAATTTAAGAAAACCAAGAAAATTAGAAGTTTTCTTATACGAACTAGTAATAAGTAGTTATGAGCCGTTGTCCCAAGGGTTAGTAAGATAAAAGAAGTCACTAATCTGAGGATAAAAATAAGTCTGAAAAATAGTTTCTATTCTGGAAAGCCAAACATTTTGAACGTGGCTACTCTGCTATTTGCACTTACACACGTCTTGAAGCCCGGGATAGTAGAGGATACCTTGAAATGCTCTTATCTTAAAGCCAAAAGTATGAAGGAAACAAAAGAAATTAATAAAAGAAAAAAAAATAAAGTGGTGAGAAAAATGGACACTGGTCTTTGTTATCACCAAGGGCAATAAAAAATGTATAGCGAGGGTGCCTCTTCACCTAGTGCCCTAAGGCCAACTGGTCTGGAAGTCACTGGTATGCCTGAGATGGTGCAAGACGAGGAAAATACACCAAATAAGCAAAACACATGAGTAATCGGTCGGTTAGTACCTCAAGAACTATAAACGGTCGCATGAAAGTGTGTGAGCAAATTCAGCTAAATATTCATTAATTAAAAAGTACTTAGGCTGATGGGCAAGAGTATGATAGCTTGAATTGAATTCTCCGGGTGTAGGGATGTCCTTTACACACACGCAGGGTGAAATGATCGATGTTTGGAAGAAAGATAGGAATGAAGAATAAGACGATGTTTTATTGAGGGAGGACGTGATTTCTGAAATCTTTTCGTGGCCATTAAGATAGGGCTCATGACAACCGAAAAGCTAGCTTAGTTGGAAACCCTAATTTTCAAGGCTTTTCTTTTACAATTCTTGTCTTTAAATGTAATATTCATAATCTTTCTTTTATTATTGGATTTTGTGGGTGCAATCCGCTGAAAACCCTCAGGAGACAACACTCCTCCTACTAGGGACACCTAGAGGTTTAAAGGCTTGTTGCACGTGCTCAGTGCAATCGTATTGCCTACGAAAGTGTGCTTTTCTCTTTCTTTATTTTCTCCTTCTCTTTTTAATAAAACTGATCGATCGAGACGATCGAAAATAAGTTTGGGGGAATTTGATCAGTCGAAAATACTGTATTTCTAACACGGCAATTTCCCTACCTTTTGCAGTCAAGTAGAGGTATCCGGTATTCATATCACACATATTTGCAAAACACATGTAAAATACTGGATTACTTGCATTGTATACTAAAACCGACACTTTTAGGGAAATTGACTGTTTTTCATGGCATCGCATCATCCTTGTATTGCGCAACTTTTGTCTGGGGTCTAATGCAGGAAATCACAGAAGCAGAGCCCAAAATTGGGAAAAGATCTGATAAACGATACGCCAACTCAAAGGCTGAAGATCTGGTAGTGATACAGAAGGCCAAATAGAAATTAAAATATCAGAAAAAGGCCCATATGACAGCCCAAGATCACACCAGGAAAATGAAGCTCCAAGTCCACTAAAGGGCCGCGGATCCACGGCCCAAACCCCCTTGGCGCCGCGGATCCGCGGCCATTTGAAGAGATCAAGCCACCCAATTTCATCACATGCCTATTTGTAATGGCTAAAGCTTCCAGAAGACCCCAGAAGCTCCACGTGGCACATCTAGAAGGCTCGGCTTAACAAATTCTTGGAGGGAAATTCAAAATTTAGGCTTAACTAACTTTTTGCAGGGAAATTTAAATCATTTGGATAACTAACTTGTGGGGGGAATTCAAATTTCAATTCTAGATCTAAGAATTAGGAGGTCTATAAAAAGGAGCCTAGATCTAGAGTGGAATTGTTCAAGAATCATCACCATCTTCAACCCACAAGTTTAGTGACAAAAACTTGTGCCTCAAATTCAACCCCAATTCAAAATCAAGATCAAATTCCCGAGATCAATTCAAGCAAGAGTGCCTTCAACCTTTAGAAGCGACGCCGGATTCCAACGGAGCAAGAGATCCACGCCGATCCGCGACTCAAGGAGCCGAGCGAAGCCGAAATCGACGATCTAGTTCCTTCCTTTTGTAAATTCAAGAAAGTTGTAACGAAATTTGTCGATAAATAAAGGTGAATTTTCTATATTCTTGCTTATCTTTTAATTCAAGCAAAATGATTAGATCTCAATTTGTGATTGTGTTTGTGATCATGATGTTTGAGTAATCTCCGCTCATGTAGGAGTTGTGACGATCTTTAGATGATGATGATTTAGATATTCTTACAATTCTTAAATCCTATAATGCTTTGAAATTCTAGTGAATCAAATGATTAATGACCTAGTTTCGAGATGATGCTTTCTAGATCGTGTTCACTCGAAACTAGGGAACAACTATTAACCATTTGATTAACTGGAAGCTAGAATTTGAATGCGATGTATCGAAAGGACAAAGGATGAGTTGCGGAATCCTTAATTTTCCCGCACGATCCTTAAACCTCGATGAATTTGCATCGATCTAGTATCAATTCATTAATGGATAAGAATGAGTAATCATTAGATCTCATCACATCTATAGATCCGATCTACTCCTATGAGCTATCCTTATAATCTTGATTGTTGGTTGGAAATTATCTCTCATCTCTATTCTTGCTTTTTAATGTTTCTTTAGATCTAGATTTTTCTTACTCTTGATCTTCATTTACAAATCATGAATTGTTTTCTTTTCTTTACCTTAAATTTTCAACTCATCTAATTCAAGAATTGAACGGGACTCACTTTCCCTGTGGACGATCCGCACTCGCTAACGCGCTACATCCGACACCGTTATTGATTGCGGTCAAAATAATTTTTGATTGTGATTTCTTTACATATTTTCTAAAAACCAACTACACATCAAGAATATCAATATCAATCAGTGGACATGTAATGGTTATTACAGATAGATACATATGCATCCTGGTATCAATTTTGGTTACCGTGTTCCGATATCGATTACAGTTTCACATTGGGTATCCATTTGATACATATGCATCATATGATATGTTCACGACACACTACCTAACTTGTTACTTGGATCTACAATCCTGACTTGTTGTCCTGACGGACGGAACTTGTTGTATACATAAACAAAACATATACCTGCTTGATCTTGTGTTGGCATTAGATTCATATCATAAACACCTGACTTGAACACAAAACCTTGGGGGTAAGGGAAAATCAATAATGAAACATGAATTGTAACTCAACAGTTCGATACTTATACTGATCAGTCTTCACGGGCTCGGCCAGCCCCGGAATGATACTGCTAACATCATTCGTTTGTACATGTTACTTGTTTACTGCTCAGCGGCACGTCTCGGATTCAACCCGAGAGTCTTGACCGTGGTCCCGGACACGCACGGGATACTATTGAGTTATATCGACGATTCCATTAAATTGATTTCAAAGACTTCTAGAATAGATAATCGAGAAGCACGGTTTTAGAATACACATTACACACCCATACATACACATACCCCACTGTTTCATATCTGTGTTATTCATTTATATTCATATTTACTTATATCGTTATACCCTGGTTATCACTGATATTTTAATATTATGACGCACTGACGTCTGGGTTTTGCATGGCCCAGTTCCTTTACCTTTATCGCAGGCTGATCAAGAGTACTTTAGCAATCAAGCCGAACAATGAGGAATTGAGCGTGTATTTAGAGATGTTTAGTTTAGTTTGTTTCCACAGTTTTATTTCTTTGAAGTGAGCCCATATTGGGACATGTTTCAGATGTTGTTTATTGGAGCTTGATTCGTTTCCGCTTATGCATTTTCCTGAATTTATTTACTGTGGCAAATGGACATGTGTTAGCTAGTTTTATATTTTACTGTTCTTGATATCCTATAGACAGCCGTAATATGACTGTTGAGGGATGATTCCTAACCACGGGTAGCATGGTTGGCTCTATCACGTGCTGTAGTTTACGTATCTTGGGAAGTGGGGCGTGACAGGGTTTGTTTGGTATCAGAGCCATATGATTTAGGGTTAGTCGGGTTTGGTTCTTTTGTAGTTGGGTATTGAACCTTTGGTTGCCAACGAGGCAGATAGGGCACGAAGGTTCATGCGTAGCTTGGATATGAAGATCCGAGACACATTATATCTCTAGGATTGACCACCTTCTCCTAAGTTCTCAAAGCAGCCAGGGAGCAGCAGAGTTTATCGGTGAAAGCGAAGAGTATGCAACAGTAAGCCGTCGTAGTGCGGAAGCCGGCATTTACGCCATACAGAGCTCCTGTATGCAAAAGCATCCCGATGAACAAACGAGGCATTGTACCCATGAAGAAGCCCGTTATATCCGATCAGAAAAGAAGTGTGATTTGTGACTTTTGCAATCTACCCGGACACCTACAAAAGTAATACCGAAGGAGGCTTGGACTCTGTCTTGTCTGCGGATCATCTGACCATACTATCAGTGCTTGCCGTTTAAAGCTACGATTGAGAGACGATATTCAGAAGCCACCGCAGAAGCAAATTCATGGGCAGAAGCAGATTACTCAGAGGCCTAATCAAGCATGGGCCTTCACTTTGATGGCTGAGGAGGCCAAACCTTCAGAAGAAGTTGTTTCCAGTGTCCTGCTCGTTTATAATTTTCCTGCATTGGCATTATTCGATTCAGGTGCATCCCATTGCTTTATGTCGTCCAAGTTTATTAGTGCACACTCGATTCCACACATGGTCCTGTCTAGTTGCTGGGATATACACACTGGGAATGGAAAAATTATATCCAGTAGTGAGTGCAAGGATTGCTTGATTGTTATATGCGGACGAGAGTTATTCACGGATTTTTTGGTGATTGATACCGGTAGCTATGATGTTGTCTTGGAAATGGACTTTCTTGGCACTTTCCACGCCCACATAGATTGTAGGGCAAAAAAGTGATTTTCCAGATTCCCGGACATCCGGAGTTTATATTTTCAGGAGGTAGCAGATCTGTCTGGCCAGTTGAATTTAGGGCTAGGCCGACAAGTGTCGTTCTTTCGTCGATGGAAGTAGACAAGGAGGAAGTGCCAGCAGTAGTTTAAGAGTTTATGGATGTGTTCGAAGACATCTCGGGTTTACCTCCAAAACGAGATGTGGAGTTAACGATTGATCTTATTCCTGGAGCAGCGCCGATTTCAAAGTCCTATTATCCAATGGCGCCGGTGGAATTGGAAGAAGTAAAGAAGCAAGTTGCCGAATTGCTTGAGAAGGGATGGATTCATAGCAGCAATTCGCCCAGGGGAGCTCCAGTTCTTCTAGTCAAGAAGAAAGATGGCACGTGAGGGATGTGCATTGATTATCGAGAATTAAACCGGGTGACTATTAAGAACAAATACCTAATACCTTGCATCGGTGAGTTATTCGATCAACTCAATGGCGCGAGGGTATTCTCGAAGTTAGATTTGCGATCCGGATATCATCAAGTTCGGATGAAATCAAAAGATATTTGCAAGACAGCGTTCCGAACTCGATATGGGCATTAAGAGTACTTAGTGATGCCGTTTGGAGTTACAAACACACCGGCAATATTTATGGACTTGATGAACCGAATCTTTTTACCGTACCTGTACCAATTCGTAGTAGTATTTATCGATGATATTCTGGTCTATTCGAGGAGTAAAGAAGAGCATGCAAAACACTTGAGGATCGCACTGCAAACGTTGAGGCAAGAAAGATTATATGCTAAGATGAGCAAGTGCGAGTTTTGGCTCGAAGAAGTGAAGTTCTTGGGTCATGTCGTATCCAGAGATGGAATTGTCGTTGACCCTAAAAAAATTGCAGCTGTTCATGATTGGCCAATTCTAAAGAACATAGGGAAGATCAAAAGTTTTCTTGGGCTTGCCGGATATTATAGAAGGTTTGTGGAGAACTTCACACGAATAGCAGAACCATTAACCAAGCTAACACGAAATGAGGTACCGTTCGTATGGACAGAGAAATATGCGTCAGCTTTTGAAGTATTGAAGCAAAGATTGACCACCACTCCTATCTTGACAGTGCTAGACAGTTCCGGAGGGTTGGTTATTCACAGCGACGCATCTGGGAAAGGATTGGGACGTGTTCTAATACAGCATGGAAAGGTTATAGCCTACGCATCGAGACAATTGAAGACTCATGAGAAGAACTACCCAACTCATAATTTGGAGCTAACAGCAGTGATTTTTGTTTTGAAGATTTGGAGACACTACTTATTAGGCGAAGGGTATAAGTATTTACCGATCACAAAAACCTAAAGTATGTGTTCACACAGAAAGAGCTCAACATGAGGCAGCGTAGATGGTTGGAGTTGATGGCTGACTATAATCTTGATTTAAAATACCATCCGGGGAAAGTTAATGTAGTGCCGGATGCTCTAAGTCGGTTGCTAGCAATACGGATGTTGACTGTATGGAAGGAGATTATAGATGATTTTCAGAGATTAGAATTAGAGATTGTACCATCGAATTCTTTGGGACAGTTGATGCAGTTGTAAGTACAGTCATCCTTGATCGATAACATTAAAGCAGTGCAGTCGCACGATCTAAGATTGCAGAAGTTTCGAGAACAAGTAGAAGCGGGGCTTCGAACGGATCTGTTAATTCATGAAGATGGTTCGTTTCGATATGGGAGTCGTTTATGTGTGCCCAAAGAACATGTTCGTGAAGAAGTCATGAAGGAGGCTCATAGTTTCGCATATTTCGTACATCCGGGAGGCAAAAAGATGTACAGAGATCTACGACAACAATTCTGGCAGGAAGACATAAAAAGAGAGATTGCTCGCTATGTATCGAAGTGCTTGGTGTGTCAGCAAGTCAAGACTGAACATCAAAAGGTAGCTGGTTTGTTGCATCCACTTCCGATTTCTCAATGGAAGTGGGAACATATAACCATGGATTTCGTGACAGTATTACCACAGAAACCAAAGGGCAATAACGCAGTTTGGGAGATTGTTGATCGATTGACCAAGGAAGCTCATTTTATACCGTTTCGAGTTGGTCAGTCGACGGAAGCTTTACCAGAGCGTTACATGCAGGAGATTGTGAGATTGCATGGAGTACCTGTAAGCATCGTTTCCGATCGTGATACCTGATTGATGTGTATTTAAAGAAGTGTTTGTAGAATAACCGTAATCAATAACGGTGTCGCGTGTAGCTAGACCGAGATGAGTACAGGTCGTCCTCTGAGAAACGTTGAATCTTTTAATCTTACTTTAAACGTGTTGAAAAAGAAAGGAGGAAGAATAAAGAATGGTGAAGAATGGTTGCAGGATCTAGATCTACGTTAAACACGGATGCAAAATATAGATCTAGATTAGCTACGGAGGTAAGTTTAATATTAAAAGGGGGCTTGTAGGGTTCATTGGGATTTAGTAGTTATGGATGATTAATTAAAAATTACTCTTTTTATCCTTTAATAGATTTAAAACTAGAACGACAGTGATGCATGTAGATTAGGGTTTCTGAAGGAAAAAGGGTTCCCACTCTTAACCCCTATCTCGACATGGAACTCCGTTCATATCTAGCCTTTACCAAAACAATTGTTAATCTAATCTCTAATCGCGGTTGAGACTAGCAATGAATTGGTAGCGCGCCCAATTAGGATGTTAACTATTCTTTTGATAAAGTTTATAAACTTTATAGGATTTAAAAAGAGTTTAAGGATCTTCATCATCCATTAACCTACCCTAATCCCATGAACCCTAACAAGCGAAGAATTACTCGCGCATGTTGGGAGAAGAAGAGATGGAGTGGGAAATTATATTAAAACTACAAAGAGATAGAATAAAAAAACAACTACCTTTATTAATCAACAAAATTCATTTACACTTTGTTCCCTTAGAAAATGATTACAAAAATACTAGTTTGTTTCTCGATCTCTTCTAAGGAGGTAGATAAACCGTTGATGATCAGCTTGAATGCATGAGCCTGTCGTGGACTTCATGATCTCTTCAGCTTGATAAATTTTCCAAAAGCTTCTCGGTCCTTATTTATAGTCCCAGAGTCAGAACCCTAGTTTCCTAATATGGAAACCGGTGGTTAAGATCCCAACAGAAAAAATCTCGTGCCCTAACTACCCTAGTTTCCTAATATGGAAACCAATGGTTAAGATCCCAGCAGAAAAAAATCTCATGCCCTAACTCTTCCTTATCGCGGCGGAACTGCGGCCAATAGGTGGGTTTGGCCGCGGTTCCGCGGCCTTATAGTGTCTTCGTGGGCTCAATCTTCTGAGGCTTCATCTTGATGACACGTGGTGATCTTTTGAATATCTGGAAACTGAAAATCTTCTCTACTTCACTGCTAGAATTGATCTCTTTAGTTTACTTTCTTATTTAGGCAGGTTTGTTTCGCCAACTTTGATTTCCTTGATTTTAGTCCTGAAAATTCTGCACAATAACTCAATAAATAATATTAGTAGAATTTGTTTTAATTGAGATATTAACTTAACCATTTGTCATGATATTATAGTTTTAAGAATTGGTCAAAGGTATTTAATAAGGTAAGCATATTTAAATGGGCCAAATGTTACATGGATATATAAGCATATTTAAATGGGCCAAATGTTACATGGATATTATATGCTTACTTTTTCCTACATAATGTTAATTAAATATACAACACATGAAAATAGTATTTTTACAAATAAACCTTCATATGTGTCATATTCATAATAAACACCTTTTATTATATAGAACTAGTAGGAAAAATTTCATATTAAATGTGCAGTTTTATCAACTGAACAAATACCCCCAAACTTATCTTTGATCGTCCCGAGCAAACTAGTTATTCAAGAGAAGGAGAAGAACTAAGTAGCACACTTTCATAGGCAACACGATTGCACTGAGCACGTGCAACAAGCCGTTAAACCTCTAGGTGTCCCTAGTAGGAGGAGTGTTGTCTCCTGAGGGTTTTCAGCGGATTACACCCACAAAATCCTATAATAAAAGAAAGATGGTGAAAGTTACATATAAAGATAAGAACTATAAAAGAAAGAACTTGAAAATAAGAGTTTCCAATTATACCAGCTTTTCAGTTGTTATGAGCCCTATCTTAATGGTCATGAAAAAACGTTAGAAATCACATCATCCCTCAATAAACTATAGCCTTTAGTCTTCATCCCTATTTTTCATCCAAACATTGATCATATACTCCTACGTGTGTGTAAAAGACATTCCTATACTTAGATAATTCAATTCAAGCTATCATACTCTTGTCCATCTTCCAAAGTACTTTATAGTTGGTGAATATTTTCGATAAAATTGCTCACACATTCTTCATGCGACCATTAATACTTCTTGAGATACTAACCGACCGATTACAAAATATGCTCGCGCATTTAGGCGTAATTCCTCGTCATGCAACACCTAAGGCTTAGCAGTAACTCCTAAACCAGTTGGTGTAAGGCACTAGGTGATAAAGCACTCTCGCTATATTTTTTTATGCTGTCTCGGTAATTACAAAACCAGTGTTCATTTTTTTTCTTCACCACATATATATATTTTTTATACTAAGGCTTTTAGATAAGAGCATTTCAAGGTATGCTCTACTATCCCAAGTTCCAAGATGTGTGTAAGTGCGTATAGTGGGGTATCAACATTCAGATGTTTGGCGTCAAGAATAAGGACTATTTTTCAGACTTAATTTTATCCTCAGATTGGCAATTTCCTTCATCTTATTAACCCTTGGGACAACAGCTCATAACTACTTATTATTAGTTTCGTTTAAGAAAACTTCTAACTTTCATAGTTTTCCTAAACTTTTCCAATCTTTTGGATGTAATTTTTCACCATCTAATCTTTTATTATAAAAGAAAATTTTTAAATTTTTTGAAAATGTTGTGCTTATGCAAAGTATGATGCAAATTGATGCGTAAATAAGCACAAACCTCCCCAAACTTGTTTTCAACAGTGTCCTCACTGTTGTCATCTGTTAAAACTCAAAAACTTGTAAGCTTGGGAGGAAAAATTTATTAATGGGGACATAAAATATGAACATAAAAATCCTCCCCCAAACTTATTTTTGGCTCACCATTTAAAAAAAAATTATTTTCAAGAGCCGAAATATACCCCCCCCAAAACTTAAGTAAAATAGTATTAAGCATTTAAAATTATTGGGGAGGGTAAAAGTTATTGGTCAAAGTAAAGCCTTGCAAAGACCAAAAATCAAAACCAACCATTTAAAAATTTTATCGATAAAGCACCAAGGTTGGTGGAAGAACATGTCGCCAATTGACGTGAAGAAGTGGGGAGGAGATAAGAGGTGTAATGGAAAAGGTTTACGTCTCGATTTGTAGAGACAAAACAATGATGATGGATTACTCGCATTCTCATTCTTGATAAGAAGAAGATGTGACGGTTCAATTTCTTTAGGTTGGGGTTGATTCATCAACGCCCATGTCTTCTAAGAATGCGAGTTCATCAGCGAAGATTTTCTCGAAGGTTTCATCGATATCTCGAATAATAATCTCATCAGAAAGAACGGGATGATACTCTAACTCCATAAAAGGTTCACATTTAGCGTTAGCTGTTGGTCCGGAAAACAACGTAATAGCGGAGTCGAGACCAGTATCGTGAAGCTCTTCAATTTCGCTGCTGTCGGAATCTATTGTTTCGACAGAACACACATGAGTATAGGGTTCGGAGGGTTCACTTCCCAACTTGTAAATGTTAAGCTCAATTGACATCTTCCCGAAGGATAGGTTCAGAGAGCCGTTTCTACAATTGATTATTGCGTTGGAAGTTGTAAAAAAAGGTCGACCTAAAATCACTGGAATTTGGTTTCGTGGGTTCGCTACAGGTTGTGTATCTATAACGATAAAGTCCACAGGAAATATAAATTCCCCGACTTTGATTAACACATCCTCTAGCTCACCCCTAGGTTGGGTGATAGATAGATCGGCCATCTGAAGAGTGCAATGCGCCGGTTTTAACTCTCCGATCCCTAATTGCTCATAAACAGAATACGGAAGCAAGTTAACACTAGCACCTAAATCGAGTAGAGCACGATTGATATTTTTACCCCCAATAGAAATAGAAATTATAGGACTTCCGGGGTCTTTTCGTTTCTTGGGTAGTTGTTGTGTAAAAGCAGTGCCCACATTACTCGTAAGAAAAACTTTTTTAGGTACTTGAACTTTTCTCTTCCTAGTGCACAAGTCCTTTAGGATTTTCGCATAAGACGGAACTTGTTGAATAGCATCTAGGAGAGGAATGTTTATGTTAACTTCTTAAAAATTTCCACAATCTTCTCCATTTGTGGACTTGGTCTGTTACCCCTTAACCTGTTTGGATAAGGTGCTTTATCAATAAGGGTTGGGTCCAATATTGGAGAAGATTGTGGGGATGGAATGGATCCCAGAATTGGAGTGGGGATCGTTTTAGATAGATTTTTGGAAGTGGGCTGAGGGTTCGAGCCTTGGGGAAAACGGAGAATAGGCTCGGAAGTAGGTAGGAGACTAGATGAATTAGGGAAAGAAGTAGAAGCCGGGGTATCATTGGTATTACTAATATCATCAACTTGTTCACCCACTTGGTTATCCAGCACTCTTCCCGATCTCAACGTAGTAACGGCACTTACATTATAACTTTGTGAGTGACCAGGATTTGGTAGGGGTTGAGACGGAAGTTTCCCTTTCTCTCTAGCACTCATTTCGGCGTTTAATCGTGCAGTTTGAGCTTCTATTGATTTAATACTCTCACCGTGGGAGGCGGAGTCTTTTTGTATGGTATCAATAGAAGACCTCATATCAGCCGACATTTGGATGGAATGTTTCATAAACAAATCCAAAGTTTGTGCGAGTGAAGAGTTATCAGTACCGGTCGTTTGGAAAGAATTATTGGCCGGGTTTTGAAAAGGTTGCGATTGAAAGGGGTGCTGAGTCTGTTGTGGTAGTTGTTATTGCTGTGGAGGAGGTCTTTGGTAATTGCTTTGAAACTAATTTTGATTTTGGTTTTGGTTCCAAACAAAATTAGGACGATTCCTCCATCCCTGATTGTACGTGGAAGAATAAGGATCGTTTTTAGGTCGCTGCTGAAAAGCAGCATTAGTTTGCTCGTGACCTTGAAACAGTGCATTCATAGGACATTCTTCCGTCAAGTGTGATGGATCTGAACAGCAACCACACACGGTTTTGGGAAGCGTTACCTGATTTAGGGAGACTGATGAAAATTTGTTTTCAATAGCGTCGAGTTTTTTTTGCATCGCTGCCATTTAGGCTTTTACAGCGATGGAAATATCAAGCTAATGGATACCTCCCCTAGATGAAGGTGGTCTAACACTTTCCTATTGCAAAGTGTTTTCAGTGAGATTTTCCAGATATTTCCAAGCTTCACCATCATTTTTAGACATGAAATTGCATTGACAATTTGTTTCAAGCATCTGCTTTGTCGCTGGATTAATGCCCTCATATATAATTCGGCACAAATCCCATCTATGTATTCTATGATGGGGACATTGGACAACCAGATCTTTGAAACGTTCAAAACACTTCCAAAATGGTTCGTTGGGATGCTGGGTAAACTGGTTGATCTCACTCTTAACACAGGCGGTCTTATGATTTGGGTAAAACTTCTTAAGAAATGCTATTACGAATTCATCCCAATTAGTGATAGAGTGTGCGGCAGTATTATAAAGCCATTTTTCTGCCAAGTCGCACAAAGTGAATGGGAGAAGACGCAAGCGCATAGCATCCACGGACGGTTGTGAAGTACCCATCATTGCGCATACGTTTTCGAATTTAGTGATGAAAATATACGCGTCTTCAGACTCAAGCCCGTGAAATTTGGGCAACAGATTGATGTAGTGGGGTTTAATTTCAAAATTATCCCCGTTGGCTGGTGGAATGGATAGACAAGTAGGAAGGGGACCACGGATAGGATAGCATCTCTCTTGGAGAGAGATGCGCGGTGGATTCTGTTCACCTACGGGCGGTGGCAGCGTGGTATTATAATTTGATGGAGTACTGTCCATCTCGGTTGATGTGGTGGGTGGTGGGGAAAAAGAAAATGAAGAAGTACCGACTTCGGAGTCGATAACAGGAACGCGGACAAGACGGGCACTAGAATCTCGTGTCCAGCCAAGCATGCACTAAGCGGGTTTAGCGCAAGTGGTAGCGTGTGTGTGACTTCAAATTTGGTTTGTTTTGAAAAAAAGTTGGACTTAAGACAAATCACACAAAAATGCACAAACAACCCTATAACTAAGGTTACCTAGGTCAAGTCTCTAGACCGCTCCTAGACTTCCAAAGGACAAGCCGTAGGATCAATTCTCTACCACCTCTTTACTACTCTTGTGGCCAGGTAAGTGCCAGGTAAGTATGAGGTATCCGCTATACGAATCACCGAAAATAGCGGGCCTAATTAAGTAACCACTTGCCTTAGACACACTTGCCTAGGCACCAGAAAAGTAATGCGGATAAGCGATAGATTACCCACGACCTTACTCTGTCCTTATTGAGCGCGACAGTCCTTAGAGTCTTGTCTAGATATTATTGTAGGGTTGATGCAGATGCTCGTTTTGTGATTTGCGGGGCTTAGAAAGGGTAATAAAATCCCCACCTAATCTGAATTGTGGTCTTTGCCTCTTAAAAATCAGTATTAAAATATGAATAATCAAACCAATTACAAAATTTTTGCAAAAAGATTTTTGAGCGGTGATATTTTGCAAAGAATCCTGCAGGAAAGATATTTTATTTGATTTCAGAGGAGAGAGAAAGAGTTGAGAAACTTACCAGAGAAGTTACGACCCCTAACTCCTCCTTTTAGCCACGCTTCTGCCGCGAATGTGCTACTTGTGTCACGGTTCTGCCGTAAGGAAGAAGGATCAGTTGATGAATTTTTCTCCGTGGCCTTCTGTACTTTTCTGGATCTCGATGAATGTCTCTGTCTTTCTGTTTCTTCAAGTCTGTGACTTCAGATCTCCTTGCAAAATTCACACACAATTCGTTAAATATACAATTTGCAGCTTTTGTTTTAATTATGATATAGATCGAATAAGAATTCAACACAAATAGTAAGAATAAAAAAATTACGCACGTGTCCCCGGCAACGGCGCCATTTGATTGATCTTATTTAAAGAAGTGTTTGTAGAATAACCGTAATCAATAACGGTGTCGCGTGTAGCTAGACCGAGATGAGTACGGGTCGTCCTATGGGAAACGTTGAATCTTTTAATCTTACTTTAGACGTGTTGAAAAAAGAAGGAGGAAGAATAAAGAATGGTGAAGAATGGTTGCAGAATCTAGATTTACGTTAAACACGGATGCAAAATATAGATCTAGATTAACTACGGAGGTAAGTTTAATATTAAAAGGGGGCTTGTAGAGTTCATTGGGATTTAGTAGTTATGGATGATTAATTAAAGATTACTCTTTTTATCCTTTAATAGATTTAAAACTAGAACGACAGTGATGCATGTAGATTAGGGTTTCTGGAGGGAAAATGGTTCCCACTCTTAACCCCTATCTCGACATGGAACTCCATTCATACCTAGCCTTTATCAAAACAATTGTTAATCTAATCTCTAATCGCGGTCGAGACTAGCAATGAATTGGTAACGCGCCCAATTAAGATATTAACTATTCTTTTGATAAAGTTTATAAACTTTATAGGACTTAAAAAGAGTTTATGGATTTTCATCATCCATTAACCTACCTTAATCCCATGAACCCTAACAAGCGAAGTTACTCGCGCATGTTGGGAGAAGAATAGATGGAGAGGGAAATCATATTAAAACTACAAAGAGATAGAATAAGAAAACAACTATTTTTATTAATCAACAAAATTCATTTACACTTTGTTCCCTGAGAAAATGATTACAAAAATACTAGTTTGCTTCTCGATCTCTTCTAAGGAGGTAGATGAACCGTTGATGATCAGCCTGGATGCGTGAGCCTGTCGTGAACTTCGTGATCTCTTCAGCTTGATAAATTTTCCAAAAGCCTCTCGGTCCTTATTTACAGTCCCAGAGTTAGAACCCTAGTTTCTTAATATGGAAACCAGTGGTTAAGATCCCAACAGAAAAAATCTCGTACCCTAACTACCCTAGTTTCCTAATATGGAAACCAGTGGTTAAGATCCCAACAGAAAAAAAATCTCGTGCCCTAACTCCTTCTTATCGCAACGAAACCGCGGCCAATAGGTGGGTTTGGCCGCGGTTCCGCGGCCTTATAGTGTCTTCGTGGGCTCAATCTTCTGAGGCTTCATCTTGATGACACGTGGTGATCTTTTGAATATCTGGAAACTGAAAATCTTCTCTACGTCACTGCCAGAATTGATCTCTTTAGTTTACTTTCTTATTTAGGCGGGTTTGTTTCGCCAACTTTGATTTCCTTGATTTTAGTCCTGAAAATTCTGCACAATAACTCAATAAATAATATTAGTAGAATTTGTTTTAATTGAGATATTAACTTAACCATTTGTTATGATATTATAGTTTTAAGAATTGGTCAAAGGTATTTAATAAGGTAAGCATATTTAAATGGGCCAAATGTTACATGGATATTATATGCTTACTTTTTCCTACACAATTTTAATTAAATATATTACACATGAAAATAGTATTTTTGCAAATAAACCTTCATATGTGTCATATTCATAATAAACACATTTTATTATATAGAAATAGTAGGAAAAAATTCATATTAAATGTGCAGTTTTATCAACTGAACAATACCCGATTTTTATCGCACTTTTGGAGGAGTCTACAGGAAAGTTTAGGGACTTTCTTGAAATTTAGCACGGTCTATCATCCTTAGACAGATGGCCAGTCTGAAAGAATGATCCAAACTCTTGAAGATATGTTGAGAGCGTGCATGTTAGACTTCAAGGGTTCATGGTGTTTGGTTCCTTAGCACTACTACTAAGTTTCGGAAGGCATCAAGCATGCAATTTTATAAAAATCTAGTGTGCTAACAAATCCAAACTAAGGATCTAACTAGAGAATTAGGGTTTTTAAACAAGTAATCAAACATTACTATAAGTGAACAAGGAATACAACCTTTGTAGACCGGTCCTTCACTTCTAAAACTCCATGTAGTAGTCCCTTCGCTCCAAGTAGTGGTGTCCCGAACTCTCTTTAGGCTCCACTAGACGAAAGGAACGAACTTGCTTAAAGATCTTCTAGGCCGAAAATGATCTACGTCGAGGAGACTCTAACTCAAGACACCTCTTCACTAATTGATGAATTAGTGAAGCAAACAAGCTATACTAAATGGCTAGTTTGGTATAGATTGATGAAGTAGGAAATTTGCTCACTTTAGAATATTTTTCCTTTTTTTCTTTCTTCACCTCTAAAAACCAAGAGAGGAAAATGATATGAAGAAGATGAACTACTCATGAACCATGGGTGAAGAAATATCTCATATATCTTTTGTAGAGACTTAACCATGGCTAAAAATAATGGTTAGGTTAATAAATATCAAGAGTAAAACAAAATTAGTGGAATTAGGTCAAGGCTTTTACATGCTTCTACAAGCATCCTTAGCCATGCTAATATCCACCTAATTTTGATTTTCCCTAAATAAATCAATCCCCTAATTATCTTTAGTATGGTATGAGTCTCATACACCCAAGTCCAATGTATCATCTAGCATGACAAAAGAAAATAAATATATTTATATATATCACATATATATGTTAAATGTATTTGTAGAAAAGAAATTCTTAAGTGAGCTAATATTAGTTAATATATATTAATATATCAAATATATATAATTATATATTAAATTATTAAATCAATACTTAATTAATAATCCGGCTATATCTTATATAACCGACTAATATCAAATCATTGAATCAACACTTGATTCAACAATCCGGTTATATCACATATAACCTATATCGCGAGATTAGAATACAGTATCATATACACGTATTGATCTCGGTCCCGCACATATCATATGTGTGCCCTACTTCGTTTCGCTTGAGCCAGGAAACTTCTGTGTAGGACTCTAAAGACTCATCAATATGCCGGCAGTAGGTAATGATCATATCATTTACCCACAAGCCGTCAGCGGTATTAGCTGGACGTAACGGCTACCCGGGTATTGAACGATCAGAAAATCAACAAGCAAGCTTGTCCATACTCCCGTGAATCCAATAAGTAATACTACCGTACAGTCCGGTCTCTTCGTCTGATATATCGCATATCTAGTCTATGGATGGTAAACGTCAAACCCCAATAATTTGATAAGTCGTGCTGATGTGAGGCTCATAATGGGTCGAGAAACTATTGATAACACTTACCATTAAATCTCAGTATCAGCCCTGGCCAGGGACTTCCTGTTATAGCTAATCGAGCACAGCGCAATATCAACCTCCAATACCGGGAGAGACGAAACCCCTCCTATCGCTCATTTCCTCCATGTGACTCGGGACTGTACCCAAAAACTACCTGTTTGCATGCTCTCTTGAACGTGATAGGGTGGAAATCAAAGCACAATGGGAATCACACAAGACTCTATGACGATCTCGGGTCTACAGTGTACCAGTGTCACCAGAGAACTGCTATCTGACGATAGGTATAATACCATCTAGGAGTTCTCGGCGAGTCCTGCACGGTGTACCCATTCTCTAATGATCACCTGTGTACATTCTCTGATGTTAAACACCAATGGTTGTGGGATCAACCATCGTCCCATACAGGGTGAAGAATCATACACACTAGTCTACTCTGGAATATCGATGCCCCGTTTCGATACTCCCTCGACTAGGAACAATTAAAGGATGTACTTGTGGACTACCCTGGCCCCACTAGTATGATCTGCATCATAATCCCGGTAGTCAAGTCCACATCCTAAGGGCTTTATCAACATGTAACAGAGAGACAGTATAAAGATACAAGTATACATGTTAAGATAAAAAGCAACCAGATAACATACTATCATGTCGAGCACGAAAGTCCTCTCTATATATGTCCAAGCATCCACTATAATATACAATCATGTACAATAATAGCTTCTAGGGCATACATACAACTAACAATCTCCTACTTGCACTAAGGCCAGTTGTTGTAATATCTCATACCCAACATCCCGAAGAGTCTCTCAAACTGTATCTGGAGAATGGACTTCGTGAGTGGATCCGCCGTGTTATTCTTCGTGTCAACTCTCCCGATCTCGATCTCTCGACGATCAACTATCTCCCGGATCAGGTGATAGCTCCTAAGAATATGTCTAGATCGCTGATGGGACATGGGATCCTTGGCTAAAGCCACAGCTCCATTGTTATCGCAATACAAAGGTATTGGATGCTCGATGGATGGAATCACACCAAGTTCAGTTATGAACTTCTTCATCCAGACAGTTTCTTTGGCGGCATCGTTGGCAACGATGTATTTAGCCTTCATTGTCGAGTCTGCCACGGTTGGAACTCTTCCAACATACCGCCCCTCTATTGAGGGTGAAGACAAAACCCGAGACCGACCTAGAGTTATCCTTATCACTCTGGAAGCTCGAATCGGTAAAGGACTCCACTTGGAGTTCACCGTTACCATACACCAAGAACATTTCTTTAGCCCTTCTCAAGTACTTAAGAATGTTCTTCATAGCCGTCCAGTGATTCTCCCCAGGATCCGATTGATACCTGCTTACAACACTAAGTACGTACGCTACATCCGGTCGGGTACATAACATCGCATACATGATAGACCCGACTGCCGAAGCTGTAACGTTTCAGAAAATATAAAATATTATTTTTGGAATTTAATATTAAAATAATATATTTTTCAAAAACTACCGATTTGCGAATTTGGGGTTTTCGTAAAATGATATAAATTATTGGTTATTGGATGTGCATTGTTTTTGGCCAATATTTCCTTCATCATTTATGTTGGCCGAAATTATCATTTGGAGGTGGGATTCATTTGGTCATGATGATGAGTCATGGATATTCTTCTTGATGAGCATGGTTAAACTTAGTGAGTCATCCTTTGCATTAATTCCTTTTTGTCCATGCTTAAGATCTTTGATGAAGATATTTCATATGGATTTTTTTGTGATGATATTTTTGCTAATGGTCACCACTTGAATCCCTTGTGCTTACCTCCTCCCCCCATCAAAAACAACTAGTGACCAATTTCCTTCCCACTGGAATAGTGGCCGAGCACTATTCTGCCATCATTTGGCCGAGCCCAATTGTGAGGGGTGAGGAAAATTTTGTTCTTGATTTGCAAATCCTTGAGCTCATTTCATCACTTGATTTTGACAACTTCAATTAACCTTCACCCAATTCATTGGGTACCTTGAGACAAAGTATTCTATACTATCTCTACTTCAATCTTGGACATGTCAGCTAGCAAACTTCATGTCTGATTTGCCTCGGTTTTGAGGCGGGAGCCCGTATAAAGAATTCTCGACGTGCGACCTTTTTGACGAGCTTAATCGGAAGGCGAACTTTGTCGAGGCAGCCGCAACATGCTAAGGACTGAGATTGAAGACCGAAGGACACGGATCGATCGGTATAATTTCTTAAACCACTTTTACAGTTTACTAGTATAGGGTTACTGGTACGATTGGTAGTTTTAGATTTGGTGGTGTTCATAAATAGCGACTATGGTTAGGGTTTTGGCTATATTTTTCCGGTATTTGGTTTTCCTGGTTTTGCGTCTGGATATTATATTTGGTCGTTGAACGTTTGTACGTCAACGACGAGGGTTGTTTGGTTGTTTTGCATGCGTAGGCTATAGGTTCTAACCCATGAGTGCACCGCGTGCCGTATTTGGATTTTGAAATTTGATGTTAATAGCATTGCGATTTCATATTGATTGTAGGTATCTTCGCGTGGATTTCGAGACGACGAAGTGCATCGACTACGGCTAAGGGAGGAGTTTAGCAGGTGAGTAGATTTATATCTACGGGGGAAGTCGGGCGGATGGCGTATAATACCCCCGCAAATATTGATATGGAATATCGTTTGACTATTTTTATCCTGATAAATGATATGCGACGGACATGATTGTAGGATTTACAAACGAAAATATGATAGAAATTGATGCTAATGGACATTTTGACATATGAGAATATGGTATGATAAGTGAATCATGATGGCTACAAATTGAAAGAGAACAAGTGTGACGTTTATATAATGTGATTGCGAGATATAAATGTGATGAACGAGTATACGATGTGATATGATGATTTAGTGTGATATGTCATTTTATGGATTCGAGTTGATATGGGATTGTTGATACCTTTGTAGGTCCCCTGATATGAGATGGACATTGATGTGACCTGAGAGATAGGTATATTTTTATATGGATAATGTGTTGCATTTTGAATGATATGCCGTACGAGACTTAGATCCGTACCCTGATGTTGTATAGGTTGATAGAATCCATATTTGTTTATTACTGCCGTACGTGGATTACCGTACGCGATGAGTTTTACTTGTTGATTTATCCATACCCTTATTTAGAGGATGCCGTACGATGGTTTGTACCGTACGTGATGTTGTGAGGCTGGATGTCGATTGATAGATTTACCAACTCGGACATATTGTAGACACGTATACCTTATAGCTTTTAGTTGACGATATACTTTATGCTACGTTCATGTTATTCTCATTACATTATATATACCTGTGCTAGTATACCTACACCATTATCGATGATGCGTATGTTGCACATACACAGATTGCCGGCTCACATACTTCATCATCGATAATTGCTATGTCACTATACAGTAGGATTGCTACATCATGTTATGATATATTTGCTATGTTCATATCACTGTTCCATGTTACATGAGATATACAGATATGCTTACATCCTGTTAGATGTTGCATATCTTGCTACAGCCACATGCACATCATGCAAACATACTGACATGTACACCCACATATCTTGCTGTAGCTGCATATACCCCTAAGTGGTATTGTTTTGACATGTGATATTGAGACGTTGCTTATTGTGCTATTGTGCTTATGAGATGCATCATACATACCTGCTTACATGTAGATACACTTATCTTGCTATAGTTACATGTACACCTCATATGATACTGCACTTGATTTTGGAGGATTTGGGAACCGCATGATATATTTTAAAACCGATTCATTTAAAAGAGTGATTTTGCCTTAATATGCTCATATTGCTGTTTTATATTGCATATATCAGTTTCTCATGGATTTACGCATTAAGATATGGATTTCATGTGATTTATGGATTTGAGAACCGTGGGGGTACTTCAAGAAACTAAGTATTGTTTGAAAACCCGGTTTCTCTTGATATGATATTTCGATGCATCCGCCATGAGATTTCTCGGTTCTGAGATTTGTGATATAAATCCGATGCAAGGAGTGTAGTGGGCCGTGTGCGGGTACATGGTGGAGCCCGGTATGGTTCCCCTCGGCAAGAAGTTCGCAGATGATAGGCGATGCGCCTGGAAGGCTGGGCAAGCACCTACCGGTGATAGTATTTGGACTCGGCGGTTATCGTGGGGATACCGACCGGAGTGATGTACAGACATGACATCAGGGCCAGTCGTGGGGACGGCGCCTGAGGCATGAGGATTTACGTATCGATGCTAGATACGGGTTTCATGATGTTTCGAGTGTCGAGATTAGACACTTAGGTTTCCATGATTTTGTTGTGTCGCGAGGGACACACGTTGTTTTATATCCTCATACTTACCTGCATACATGCATTGATTATATTGTTGGACGAGATCCACTGCATACATGCATTGATTATATTGTTGGACGAGATCCACCTGCATACATGCATTGATTATATTGTTGGATAATATCCACTTGCTGATAGGCATTTATTATGTGTTGGCACTTATGCAGATACGGTCATCCTAGATATCATAGTATCACCTTTATGATATAATTGACCTAGAAATCGTTGTTTATTTCGATTTCTACCTGGTGATGTTTTTCTATTCACGAGTTGGCAACTCACCCCCGTTGTGCTACAGTTCTTGCAGGTTGACCACATGGATCAGTAGCGGCATCGCTGGCACACAGCTTGCTTTCGGGTGTTTTTCTTTGGTAGGTGGTACATGTTGGATCGTGCCCCTCTTGTATTCATTATTCATATTGTATCTAGTCACTCCATCAATTCAGAAACTAGTTATTATATATGTCGCAGACTTAGAAGACTTGTAGTTGTGAGACTTGAGCGATGGGTTTTATGTTTGCTTTTGGGGTTGATGTCTTGCTTTACTTTATCTTTTGTATTGATCTTCGCCGTTGGGCATCGTATACTTTTTTTATACTTGTGGTGGTCGTTTCTGCCGTTGGGCGTGATTTGCTCCCATTTGGGGATGCTTTATTATATTCTGTGTTGTACCCGTTTTCGGGGTTAGTTTGTACAAGGGAGCTGCTGCCCAAAATTTTCAAAAGACAAAACATGATTTACTATATCTTTATTTCAAAGCTTCACCTCTTTAGTTTTTTTAAAAGGTTTAGATTTCTGGGTTTCAGCTTACTTGAATTACGTTATGCCTGTAGACGTAGCGTGATTTAAGTGCTGGTCGCGAGCTAATATTTTAGGTCGTGACAGAAGTATAGGGTATCTCTTGCATGCTAGCCCTCTCCAAATCAGTCTTGGTGGACATCTCTTTGAAGAGAGTGATTCCTAAGATCGTGGGTAAATTCCCACGCTTGGAATCTTCCATACTAAAGCTCTTTAGTATGGTGTCAATGTACCTAGATTGGGACAATCCCAACATCCGTTTAGATCTATCTCTATAGATCTTAATCCTCAGGATGTAGGAGGCATCACCCAGATCTTTCATGGAGAATCTTTATGATAAGAAGAGCTTGACCGAGTGCAGCATAGGAATATCATTTCCTATCAAGAGTATGTCATCCACGTACAATACGAGGAAGACAACCTTACTCTCTGCAACCTTTTTGTATATACACGGCTCATCTACGCTTTTGATGAAGTCAAACTCTTTGACTGCCACATCAAAGCAGGTGTTCCAACTCCGCGATATCAGCTTTAACCCGTAGATTGATTTAAGCAGCTTGCACACCTTTCTGCTGCTCCCACTATCTACGAAGCCCTATGGCTTAGTCATGTACACGCTCTCTTCTAAATCACCATTTAGAAAAGCGGTCTTGACGTCCATCTGCCAGATTTTATATTCATGGTATGCAGCGATGGCAAGTAGGATCCGGATGGACTTAAGAATAGCCACTGGAGAAAAGGTTTCATTATAATCCACACCTGGTCGTTGACGAAAACCTTTCGCTATAAGACTAGCTTTGAAAGTCTCAACTTTTCCATCTACACCAAGTTTCTTCTTAAAGATCCACTTACTCCCAATGGGTTTTACCCCTTCAGGAGCAACTTTCAAAGTCCATATTTTGTTAGTGTACATGGATTCCATCTCAGATCGCATTGTATCTAGCCATTTCACAGAGTCCCCACTTGTGATGGCCTGCTCGAAACTAGTTGGGTCATCATCTTCCATAATGCAATTCCCGCTCCCACCGTCAATGAGAAAACCGCAATGTCTCTCAGGTGGATGAGAAACCTTACTAAATCTGCAGAGTGGCTGAGGTTCGTCGGGGACTATTGAATCCTCCAGCTCCACTAAATCATCAGTTGTAGTTTGTGTAGATGGAACATCTTCCAATTCTACCTCATTACTACTAATTTCTTTTACAAGAAATTCTTTTTCTAAAAAGGTGGTATGTTGAGCAACAAACACCTTTTGTTCCTCACTGTGGTAGAAGATATATCCATATGAATTCTTTGGATATCCCACAAACTTACAAAGAACTGATCTTTTCTCGAGTTTGTCCGGATTTTGCTTTTTGACATAAGCCGGACAACCCCATATATTAAATCGTTTAAGATATGGTCTCTTTCCACTCTATATCTCATATGGTGTTTTAGGCACCGATTTAGATGGAACTTGATTCAATAGGTATGTTGCTGTCTTAAGCGCATAACCCCAAAAGGAAATAGGTAACTCAGCGGTACTCATCATAGAGCGCACCATAGCTAATAGGGTGCGATTTCTCCGCTCCGACACACCATTGTGATGTGGTGTATACGGAGGAATAAACTGAGAGAGAATCTATTCTCTTTTAGATAATCCAGAAACTCCGTTCTTAAGTATTCTCCTTCCCGATCAGATCGAAAGATTTTAATACTTTTACCCGTTTGGTTCTCTACTTCGCACTTATATTTTTTAATTTCTTAAAACCTTCAGACTTGTGTTTCAACAGGAACACATGTCCGAATCTTGAGAGATCATCAGTGAATGTAATGAAGTACGAGGAACCATTTTTGGTATTTGTAGACATAGGACCGTATACATCACTATGTATCACTCCCAAGAGTTCAGTAGCTCTTTCTCCGTGTCCAGTAAACGGAGTTTTGGTCATTTTTCCTTTGAGACATGACTGACAAGTTTCATAAGATGTAAGTTCAATCGGGTTTAAATATCCATCCTTATGTAACTTAGCTAGTCGTGTCGTATTGATATGACCTAGTCTACAATACCACAAGAAGGACTCATTCATTTCTGAATTGTTCCTCTTGTGTGTGTTCTGTACGTTAAGAACCGTATTTTGATTCAAAACGTATAAACCGTTACATAATATACCAAACCCAATCAACACTTGATTTAAGAAAATTTTCATAATATTATTCTCTACTACAAAGTTATATCCTTCTTTATCTAATAAAGAAACCGATATTAAATTGCATATCATAGAGGGTACATAATAACAGTCGTTCAAGATTAATGTATTGTCATTTGGTAATATAAGGTGATATTCACCAACTGTTTTGGCTGCAACATTTGCACAATAGCCTACTTTTAGAAAATGATCACTTATTCCCAGTTCTCTACCTTTTTTAGCCCATGTAGCATATTACATATGTGGGATCATGATCCGGTATCTAACACCCAGGACGTAGAGTGTACTGAGAAACATTTCTCGGTAAGAAACACACCCGAAGAAGATGCATCAACATGTTCATTCCTCGTTCGGGTCGCGTGGGAATCCTGGTATTCCTCTATTTCCTGCTCAGACTTATAACAATTATAAGATAGAGCGGAACCAACGTTCCCCGAATCAGTATAATAAGCGGGTTTGGTCAATACATCAATATTATTATCTTGATTAAGGCATGTCATGGTCGCTACCTGAAGAGAGAGAGAAGAAAACATTTTAGCGTATGCTCTTGCAAGATTAGATTGGTTATTATCTTATCTAATCAGGATGGCTCCCACCGCTTTTTATCAAATTTTCCTTCAAATCCTAAAAGGTAAGACTAGCTGGGATTAATTACACCCTACAAGTTCGCTAACCGGTCAGCCAGGCCAGTATCGGTACTTTGAGGGAGGTTCCCCGTGCTTTCGCACGGACCTAATTAAAATAAACCTCATTTTCCCAGAGGCATAACCCCACTGACACCTTTCTAGACACCTAATGGGTTAGCTAATTGTAAAGTGAAAAACTATCCCAGAAGTAACACTTACTCGCAGTGAGTATCGGGGTCCAACTATCTCATAGAAGGTATGCAATCTCATTGCAAATTTAAACACTTGAAATTCCCAATACCTTTTGCGCCAAGCAATTTATGACCTTGACAAGGTTAACAAACCATAAACTGTAAGTCAAGTTCAACCCGTTCATTTCCTGATTGAATTAAACCCACCCGCAAGACTCTTGATAAGGTCAATAAGGCCGTACGACTACCCTAATCCAATCACATCACATGCTTGCAGATAAGCACTAATCAGCTACCGTACAATACGCTTTGACAGGGTCAACAAACGCAGCACGAATACTAAATAGCACTTATCTGAAATGACGGAGGGCTATGACGGGTTTTTAAGAAAACCTTTTGCGTAATGAACTTGATATCGTTGTAGAATCGAGTGATTTGAAAAGGAGTGGTTTAAGCTCCGCTTTTAAAATCATGTGTTTTCAAAATAAACCGAGTGGGTGTAGCATCTGCTAGCTTTTGCTAAAGAGGTCATTCCCGGTGAAGGGATCTCGGCTCTTTACTCATCGAATGAGGTGCGGGATATTCATAAAAAATACCGCTATGCAAAGCAAGAACTAGAGCTACCTTTTTGAAAATTTGATTCTACAATATCTTTAGGTTTCTTTCCTTTCATTAATCTCATTAATGAAGTCCCATCATTTATGCTTCCTAAGCATCACAGAAGAAACGAAAATACAACGTACGATTATACCATCCGCATTCGCCTCGGGGTCCCGTCATGCACCATTAGGTTAGTTAACTAACGGCAGAGCGGGGGCAGGACTAGCGCGGGTGCAAAACATAAGCAGCGTTTATTATATATCATATATATAATAATAAAGCATTCGTCTCACGCAGTTATATGATCTCATCACAGAATATTGCAGCAGAAGTCAACATATAAAATATATGATATACTAGGAGGTCCGTGTTTTAAATCAAGCCAGTAAAAAACACGGATTCCACGGTCGTGATGAATAGTCAAACCTACATCCCTAGACCCCTAGGAGAGCGTTGAGCAACCCGACCAATTCTAGAGTTAGGAGACCCGGTCTCGACTCCTCGAGATGGTCTCCCACTGGACTCTAGAACCCAGTTACTTGTGCTCCCCGCCTTGGGTCTATCCTAATGCGGAAAAGTAAATAATATATATCAATGGTGACATTATTCTCAACCCGGAAGTACCCCAATAAAGAATATTATATACAATTTACACATGAATGAAAATGAAAAACTCTCATCTCACGCAAAAAACCCCGGCTATTCAAACACGACGATCCAATATAACATATCACAAACACATGTCATCAACGTAAGTAAATATGCGTATCCCAATTGTCGTTGACGTATAGCGACGAAACCGGCGATACACCACATATTACACTTACGGTCGCAGATTAGAAATGTGAACTACAATAATTAGATTCCACAACATTCTTAGACATCATAAACCCGAAATATCACATATTTCGGATTTCATGCCTAACCAAGTTAATTCCTTAGACATCATAAACCCAGAATATAACATATTCCGAATTTCATGCCTAATGTTATAAACCCCGCATTTTAGTCTCAATATTGAAAACACTTTTCAATAACCAGTCGGGTAATTCAACAAGATTCCCGACAACTTAATCGAATGCGCGTCGGAAACTTTAGTAGACGGCCGCATTCCTAATGCCGTCGACAAAGTGCACTTAGGCGGAACACCGTGGCCGCGAACACCCAAGGGGATGCTTTTGGCAACAGGGTTCTCCTACAGTCACTTGGTCGGGGCCATGGGGCGTGGCTATCTAGTAATATTACCCGGCGAGTATTCGCGTACACTACACGATTGCGACTGAGTTTTGATCCGAATCAAAACCCCGTGGTAACCGATCATTCGAGGCTAAATTGCTAGATTTATAAGATACAAACTAGTTTTCACAAAACTAATTATTGTGGATTGCAAATATTGTATCACATATCACAGATAGTTAGACGATGTTAAACATTTCGATCAAATCAATAAATACCCACAATTCCCAGAGAGCTCAACATTTGAGCATCAGAAAAAAATACCCAGAACATGCCATAAGCACTTACGGACCTACACAAGAAGTGTCGTTCCTTGCCTCACCAACGGAGCCGTGGAATCGCCGCAAACCCTAGGGTTTGGCCGCAGTTCTGCGGTCGTACAGTCGAGTTAGGAGCTCGTTCTTCTTGGGGATCCATAGAAAATCCTGCATGATTTTCTGAGTATTTTTAATTTGAAAAAATCCAAAATTTTGAAAAATTTCCAAAGAGGGGGCAAAAAATGAGTTTCGAAGTTCGATCGAACACTTTAACGTTGTCTAGGCCACTCCTAATACTCTAGCTTGGCTCTGATACCAGAGTTGGGTTCCTTAGCATAACTACCAGGTTTCGGAAGGCATCAAGCAAGCAATTTTATAAAAATCTAGTGTGCTAACAAACCCGAACCAAGGATCTAATTAGAGAATTAGGGTTTTCAAACAAGTAATCAAACATTACTATAAGTGAACAAGGAATACAACCTTTGTAGACCGGTGCTTCACTTCTAAAGCTCCGTGTAGTAGTCCCTTCGCTCCAAGTAGTGGTGTCCCAGAATTTCTTTAGGCTCCACTAGGCGAAAGGAACGAACTTGCTCAAAGATCTTCTAGGACGAAAATGATCTACGTCGAGAAGACTCTAACTCAAGCCATCTCTTCACTAATTTATGAATTAGTGAAGCAAACAACCTATACTAAATGGCTAGTTTGGTATAAATTGATGAAGTAGGAATTTTGCTTACTTTAGAATATTTTTCCTCTTTTTCATTCTTCACCTCTAAAAAACCAAGAAAGGAAAATGAGATGAAGAAGATGAACTACTCATGAACCATGGGTGAAGAAATATCTCATATTTCTTTTGTAGAGACTTAACCATGGCTAAAAATAATGGTTAGGTTAATAAATATCAAGAGTAAAACAAAATTAGTGGAATTAGGTCAAGACTTCTACATGATTCTACAAGCATCCTTAGCCATGCTAATATCCACCTAATTTTGATTTTCCCTAAATAAATAAATCCCCTAATTATCTTTAGTATGTTATGAGTCTCATACACCCAAGTCCAATGTATCATCTAGCATGACAAAAGAAAATAAATACATTTATATATATCACATATATATGTTAAATGTATTTGTAGAAAAGAAATTCTTAAGTGAGCTAATATTAGTTAATATATATTAATATATTAAATATATATAATTATATATTAAATTATTAAATCAATACTTAATTTAATAATCCGGCTATATCTTATATAACCGACTAATATCAAATCATTGAATCAACACTTGATTCAACAATCCGGTTATATCACATATAACCCATATCGCGAGATTAGAATACGGTATCATATACACGTATTGATCTCGGTCCCGCACATATCACATATGTGCCCTACTTCGTTTCGCTTGAGCCAGAAAACCTCTATGTAGGACTCTAAAGACTCGTTAATATGCCGGCAGTAGGTAATGATCATATCAGCTACCCACAAGCCGTCAGCGGTACTAGCTGGACGTAACGGCTACTCGAGTATTGAGCGATCAGAAGTTCAATAAGCAAGCTTTTCCATACTCCCGTGAATCCAATAAGTAACACTACCGTACAGTCCGGTCTCTTCGTCTGATATATCGTATATCTAGTCTGGGGGTGGTAACGTCAAATCCCAATAACTTGATAAGTCATGCCGATGTGAGGCTCATAACGGGTCGAGAAACTACTGATAACACTTACCAGTAAAACTCTGTATCAGCCCTGGCCAGGGACTTCCTGTTATAGCCAATCGAGCACAGCGCAATATCAACCCCCAATACCAGGGGAGACGAAACCCCTCCTATCGCTCATTTCCTCCATGTGACTCGGGACTGTATCCAAAAACCACCTGTTTACACGCTCTCTTGAACGTGGTAGGGTGGAAATCAAAGCACAGTGGGAATCACACAAGACTCTGTGACGATCTCGGGTCTACAGATTAACCTGTACCAGTGTCACCAGAGAACTGCTATCTGACGATAAGTATAATACCATTGTTCAGTCAAAAATATCGCACTTTTGATATAACATTTTCCTTACTTTTCTTAAATATCTAAAGGTGTTTATTATAAATATAGAACATATTTGGGTTTATCTGTAAAAATACTATTTACCATATGTTTATATATTATAATCAACATTATGAAGGAAAATGTATGCATATAATATTTATATAATATTTTGATAATTTAAATATGCATATCATATCAAATATCCTTAACCAATATTCTTAAACTATAATATCATATCAAATTGGTTAGGATAATATCTCAAAAATACCAAATATTACTAATATTATTCATTGAGATATCGTGCAAGGTTTAGTTCAGGTCAGAAGATTGAGATGTTGAGATGTCGGGAATCAGAAATCTCCGATGAAGTTAAACAAAATCGAAGAATCGATACTGGTAGAGACTCGGGAAATATTATCAAATTCCAGACGTTAGATAAATCTCCATGTGTCACAATGAGGCAGCCCTGAAAATTGAAACCAAGATCATACCAATCGGCCGCGGTTCCACGGCCAAATCATGCAATGTGCGGAGGATCCTCGGCCGATTCAGCGAGTTAGGGTTTGAGATTTTTAGTTTTGATTTTCTACAACTAACCCTAATTCTGGAGATCTAAAGTTTCTGGTTTTGGGGCAATATAAAGGACCGAGGGCTAAACTTAGAGATAATCAATCTTTTACACGAAGTAAAGCACCGTCAAAGAATAAGTGATCCAAGACAGGTCCGCGATTCGACGTGATAAAGTGACGTGGGATTCGACGGAGCGTCTACTTCCTACAAGGAAGAGATCGAGAGCAACTTCTTCTTCCTCTTCTAATCTAAACTTGAAGACATTGTACTTGTGAAGTTGATTAATAAAATTAGATCATTAGATTAATTTTATTTTCTGTATTTACATTATGATCTCATTCTCTATCCGTTCTTCTTCTATCTCCATCATGCGCGAGTAATTCTCCGCTTGATAGAGTTCGTAGGATTATGGTAAAAAAATGGACGCGAAAGTACTTTAACTTCTTTTAAGTCTTATGACGTTTATAAACTTTAGCAAAAGAATCGTTAACATCCTAATCGGCCCACTACCAATTTATTGCTAGTCTCGACCGCGATTTGATATCAGATTAACAATTGTTTTGTTAAGGGCTAGACATGAATAGAGATCAATGAAAAGACAAGGGTCAATAGTGGGGAAACCCTAGAGTCTTTCAAGAACCCTAATCCCCATTCATCATTATCTATCTAGTTTTGAAATTATCGATAGATAAAAGGAGTAATCTTTATTAGTCATCTATGACTACTAAATCCTAACGAACTCTACAAGCATTTTTCTTATAAAATCTATATCCGTAATTAAACTAGATCTATTTTCTACATCAGTGTTTGACGTAGATCTAGAAACTATTCTCCACTATTCTCTATTCTTCTATTCTTCCTCTTTTTCAACACGTCTAAAGTAAGATTGAAAGATTCCACATATCCCTGAGGACGACCCATACTCATCTCGGTCTTGCTAAATGCGACATCGTTATTGATTGCGGTTACTACAAACACTTCTCTAAAATAGAAATCAATCAAATGGTGCCGTTGCCGGGGATACGTGCGTAATTTTTTATTCTTACTATTTGTGTTGAATTCTTATTTGATCTATATCATAAAAATAAAACAAAACCGCAACTTGCATATTTAACGATTAGTGTGCGATTTTTGCAAGGGAATCTGGAGTCACTTTAGTGAGGAGATAAAGATTCAGAGACATTCATCAAGACCCAGAGGAGCAAAGGAAGCCACAGTGAAAAAATTAAACTAAGAACACCCTAAAGAGCGGCGGAACCGCGGCTATTGTGGGCAAACGGTGGCGGAACCGCGGTGTTTTTGGGGAGTTGTGCCCTCAAAGTTTTCTGGTATTTTTTCTATCTCTTTCTCTTTCCTCTGAAAAATCCAATAATATATTTTCTGCAGGATTCTTTGCAAAATACCGCCACTCAAAAATCTTTTTGCGTGTTTTTTTTTGCGGGTTGTTTTTGCATATTTTAATACGGGCTTTAAGGGGCAAGACCACAATTCAGATTAGGTGGGGATTTCATCACCCTTCATAGGCCCCACAAATCACAAAACAAGCATCCGCATAACACTATATTAATTAAAAAAAATATCTAGATCAAGACCCTAAGGACCATCACGCTCAGATAGGACAGAGGAAGGTCGTGGGTAATCTATCGCTTATCCGCATTTCTTTTGTGGTGTCTAGGCAAGTGTGTCTGAGGCAAGTGGTTACTTAATTAGGCCCGCTATTTTCGGTGATTCGTATAGCAGATACCTCCCACTTACCTGGCACTTACCTGGCCACAAGAGTTATAAAGAGGTGGTGGAGAATTGATCCTGCGGCTTGTCCTTTGGAAGTCTAGGAGCGGTCTAGTGTCTGACCTAGGTAACCTTAGTTCTAGGGTTTGCTTGTGCATTTTGTGATTTGTTGAGCCTCAAGTCCCACTTGCAAAGCAAAACAATCCAAATAGAGTTTAAATCTTTTCACTTTCTTATAATGGGTAACCCAAATAAAAGAACTCTTGCCGAGCTTTGCTATCCAGAACCAGATATTTCTTATTATCGTAATTGCTTCGGTATACCATCCGACTCTACCATGTCTTCAAAAGATCGGATAGAGCAAGCGGAAAGAAACAGTTGTCCCCCTCACTCCAGGTCCTATCAACCGCATCAAAATTCCATATCTTCTTATGTTGATACTCCATCTAACACGTGTGAGGGAACTCCTAAACGCATGTCCATCGCTTAGTATATAGCGAGGACTAACAGCCAAAGTTTCAATCCGGTCAAACCGTTAGGACAACAAACGCCACCACCTTCTAAAGAAGATTTTACTGTTCGGTTTATGGCGTATATGACATCTATTAATAGTTGCCAACCCAACCAATATCAATATTCTTCTTATCACAATGTTGATTCTACTCCTGCCCAATTTTCACAACCAGTCGATTCCTATCAATCCTACCCGACTTTTACACCTTCTCTAGACATTCATTCTAATCAGTCATTTGGGAGTTTTACTTATCCACAAGAATTTCAATCTTATGCTGAAACCCCTTACCGACCCATGTCTAGTCTTGAACGGACCGTGGAAGAATATGTGGTAGCTTCGCGCCGCGCCAGAGAGGAATTGAATGAGTGCATGGCCGTCCTCAATAAACAAAATGAACGAGCAACTAGTTTCAAACCAGCTCAAAATTTTCCAACGTATGATACGGCCATAGGACAAATTGAGAATTTGGGTAGTGAGAGAGAGCGGTACACCCTTCCAAATCAAACATCCCCATCCCAAATTGAAATCCACTACTCCAGTTTCACAGATCTATCGAGTACGCCAAATGATTCACCAATCAAAGATAGAATTTCTGATGAGTTGTATGGCTTTGTAGTATTTGATTTACCCGATTGTGAAGGGTCCATTTCAAGTGAAGTCACACCCAACCCTTGTGATCTCTACACCTCCACTCTAGAACCATAATTGATTGAAAATCCTGCTTTTGATGAGGTGTCTGAGACTTGTAACCTTCACTTGATTGAGGATATTAACGTTGGGGATATATTGGATGATGAACCCGAAATTTTGGATGAGTTTGTCCCACCAATTCTTCAGGTCCTTTCACTCCCGTGTGGTCATCATCTCGAACCTTTAACTATTCTTCATGAACCCCATATGCGTCTTGGAGTTGATGATAAATGTATAACCAAAAAGCAAAACGAAATCCAGCCTTCATTTCCCACATCTGGTTCATCAATACTCGATACACCAATTTATTTACCCATTTCATCTCCCACTTTCTCTGGTTCTTCTTCTCTTCTTCCTTTAAGTTTAGCGAGTGTTGATAAATCACAATCCAATATTTCGAGTTCGATAATTCTACAAAGACAACTTGATTAAGATACTTTTGAGAATGAGGTAGATGAGTTTTTCGAATCTCCTACCTCCATAATTTTTGACAAATCAAGTATGTTGAATTCTGGCGCAGCACTTATTGACATTGAAACATTCAATCGGACCATCGATGAAAGTTTCGAAGATATTTTCGCCGACGAACTCACATTACTAAACGACACGGATTTTGTGATTAATCAACCTCCACCTGAAGAAGTTGAACCACCACCATTTCTTCTTATCCCAAACGAGAATGTGTCTATTCTTCCCATTCCTAATTATCCACATTCTTGTTTCGTTCACCATCACTATTCCGTCTCTATCAACCGAGACGTAAACCATACCGCCTCCTATCTCCCCACTTCTTCAAATCTCTGATTTTCCACCAACCAGTGTGTTACATCGATAAATTTTTTGAATGATTGGTGTTGACTTTTGGTCTTTATAAGGCTTTAATTTGACCAATAACTTTAACCCCCCCAATAATTTTAAATGCTTAATACTATTTTACTCAAGTTTAGGGGGGGATATTTTGTCTCTTGAAAGAATTTTTTTATAAAATTGTGAGCCAAAAATAAGTTTGGCGGAGAATTTTACTATCACTATTTCATGTCCCCGTTACTAAATTTTCCTCCCAAGTCTATAGTTTTTTTAAGCTTAACAGATGATATCAGTGAGAACACTGCTGTAAACAGATTTGGGGGAGGTTTGTGCTTATTCACGCATTATTTTGCATTATACTATATATAAGCACAATTTTTTTTTTTGATAATGAAACTTTGAAAGTGAAAAATTTACATTCGAAAGGTAGGAATAGTTTGAGAAAAGCAAGAAAATTAGATGTTTTCCTAAACGAAACTAGTAATAAGTAGTTATGAGCCGTTGTCCTAAAGGTTAGTAAGATCCAGGAAATTGCTAATCTGAGGATAAAAATAAGTCTGAAAAATAGTCTCTATTCTTGAAGTCCAAACATTTGAACGTTGATACCCTACTATATGCACTATCACACATCTTGAAACTTGGGATAGTAGAGGATACCTTAAAATGCTCTTGTCTAAAAGCCTTAGTATAAAATATAAAAAAAAAAGTATAAGTGGTGAAGAAAAAAAATGAACACTGGTTTTGTAATTGCTTAAGACAACATAAAAAAAATTATAGTGAGGGTGCTTTATCACCTAGTGCCTTAGACCAACTGGTTTAGGAGCCACTGCTAAGCATTAGGTGTTACAAGACGAGGAATTACGTCTAAATGCACGAGCGCATTTAGTAATCGGTTGGTTAGAATATCAAGAAATATTAACGGCCGCATGAAGGATGTGTGAGCAATTTCATTAAAAAATTCACCGACTAAAAAGTACTTTGGAAGATGGACAAGAGTATGATAGCTTGAATTGAATTCTCTAAGTGTAGGGATGTTTTTTACATACACGTAGGGGTATATGATCGATGTTTGGAAGAAAAATAGGGAGGAAGACTAAAGTCGATGTTTTATTGAGAGACGATGTGATTTCTAATATCTTTTCATGACCATTAAGATAAGGCTCATGGCAACTAAAAAGCTGGTGTAGTTGGAAAATCTTCTTTTCAAGTTCTTTCTTTTATAGTTATTATCTTTGTATGTAACTTTCACCATCTTTCTTTTATTATAAGATTTTATGGGTGTAATCCGCTGAAAACCCTCAGGAGACAACACTCCTCCTACTAGGGACACCTAGAGGTTTAACGGTTTGTTGCACGTGCTCAGTGCAATCGTGTTGCCTACGAAATTGTGCTACTTAGGTTTTTTCTTTTTTTTCTTTTTCTCCCTCTCTTGAATAAATAAGTTTACTCGGGACGATCAAAATTAAGTTTGGGGGTATCTGTTCAGTCGAAAATACCGCACTTTTGATATAACATTTTCCTTAATTTTCTTAAATATCTAAAGATATTTATTATAAATATAGAACATATTTGGGTTTATCTGTAAAAATACTATTTACCAATGTTTATATATTATAATCAACATTATGAAGGAAAATGTATGCATATAATATTTATATAATTTAAATGTGCATATCATATCAAATATCCTAAACCAATATTCTTAAACTATAATATCATATCAAATTGGTTAGGATAATATCTCAAAAATACCAAATATTACTAATATTATTCATTGAGATATTGTGCAAGGTTTAGTTCAGGTCAGGAGATTGAGATATTGAGATGTCAGGAATCAAAAATCTGCCGATGAAATTAAACAAAATCGAAGAATTAATACTGGCAGAGACTCAGGAAATATTATCAAATTCCAGACATCAGATAAATCTCCATGTGTCACAATGAGGCAACCCCTGAAAATTGAAACCAAGATCACACCAAACGGCCGTGGTTCCACGGCCAAATCATGCAATGTGCGGCGGATCCGCAACCGATTCAGCGAGTTAGGGTTTGAGAATTTTAGTTATGATTTTTTACAACTAACCCTAATTCTGGGGATCTAAAGTTTCTGGTTTTGGGGCTATATAAAGGATCGATAACTAAACTTAGAGATAATCAATCTTTTACACGAAACAAATCACCGTCAAAGAACAAGTGATCTAAGACAGGTCCGCGATTCGATGTGATAAGACGACGTGGGATTCGACAGAGCATCTACTTCCTACAAGGCAGAGATCGAGAGCAACTTCTTCTTCCTCTTGTAATCTAAACTTGAAAGCATTGTACTTGTGAAGTTGATTAATAAAGATAGATCATTAGATTAATTTTATATTCTGTATTTACATTATGATCTCATTCTCTATCCGTTCTTCTTCTATCTCCATCATGTGCGAGTAATTCTCCGCTTGATAGGGTTCGTAGGATTATGGTAGAATAATGTATGCGAAAATACTTTAACTTCTTTTAAGTCTTATGAAGTTTATAAACTTTAGCAAAAGAATCATTAACATCCTAATCGTCCGCACTACCAATTTATTTCTAGTCTCGACCGCGATTTGAGATCAGATTAACAATTGTTTTGTTAAGGGTTAGACATGAATAGAGATCAAAGAAAAGACAAGGGTCAATAGTGGGGAAACCCTAGTTTCATTCAAGAACCCTAATTCTCATTCATCATTATCTATCTAGTTTTGAATCTATCGATAGATAAAAGAAGTAATCTTTATTAGTCATCCATGACTACTAAATCCTAACGAACCCTACAAGCATTTTTCTTATAAAATCTATATCCGTAATTAAACTAGATCTATTTTCTACATCCGTGTTTGACGTAGATCTAGAAACTATTCTCCACTATTCTCTATTCTTCCTCTTTTTCAACACGTCTAAAGTAAGATTGAAAGATTCCACATATCCCTGAGGACGACCCGTACTCATCTCGGTCTAGCTACACGCGACACCGTTATTGATTGCGGTTACTACAAACACTTCTCTAAAATAGAAATCAATCAACCATCTAGGAGTTCTCGGCGAGTCCTGTTCGGTGTACCCATTCTCTAACGAGCACATGTGTACATTCTCTGATGTCAAACACCAATGGTTGTGGGATCAACCATCGCCCCATACAGGGTCAAGAATCGTACACACTAGTCTACTGTAGAATATCGATGCCCCGTCTCGACACTTCTTCGACTAGGAACAATTAAAGGATGTACTTGTGAACTACCCTGGCCCCACTAGTATGATCTACATCATTATCCTGGTAGTTAAGTCCACATCCTAATGGCTTTATCAACATGTAACAGAGAGACAGTATAAAGATACAAGTATACATGTTAAGATAAAGATCAACCAGATAGCATACTATCATGTCGAGCAAGAAAGTCCTCTCTATATATGTCCAAGCATCCACTATAATATACAATCATGTACAATAATGGGCTCTAGGGCATACATACAACTAACACATGGGAGGATCATTTGCACTTAGTGGAGTTTTCATATAATAATAGTTTTAAGGCGACTATACAAATGGCTCCATACGAAGCATTATACAGTCGTAAGTGTCGCTCGCCCGTCTGTTGGGACGATATTGGAGAAAGAAGATTATTGGGACCAGATCTTATTGTGCAAACCGTGGAGAAAGTTAACGTGATCCAAAATCATATGAAGGCGGCACAAGATCGACAGAAAAGTTGGGCTGATACAAGACGAAGGTCTCTGGAATTTGCAGTTGGCGCTCTTGTATTCTTGAAGATATCACCGGCCATAGGAGTGATCCGTTTTGGTAGTCGAGACAAGCTTAGTTCTCGATTCATGGGGCCTTTCGATATTATCGAGCGTGTTGGAGAGGTAGCTTATCGATTGGCTTTACCATCATTCTTGGAGAGTGTTCATGACGTGTTTCATGTATCTCAACTCCGCAAGTATGTTCAAGATGAGACGCTCGTCTTAGATCACTCAGAACTGACAGTAAGGGAGAACTTAACATATGAAGAACGACCAATGGCGATTGTGAATCAATGAGACAAGGTCCTCAAGAACAAAGTTATCCTCTAGTACTTGTTTCATGGGGGAATCGTTCACACGGAGAATCTACTTGGGAATGTAAAGACGAGATCCGACAGAAGTTTCCACACCACTTTTCTTAGATCCGTATTTTCTTGTCTTTTCTTGTTCCGTGAATTTCAAGGACGAAATTCTTTTGTAATTGGGTATAATGTAACACCCTAACACTATTATACGATATTTTATTTGGGGTATTTTCAAATCTTGCGACAACTTCTTGTTTATTATTGTTTTTGGGTGCGGATAAGGCATTTGATAACTGTGGTTAGTATCCGACCCGATCCGCACGTTTGAAACCAATCATGGTTCTAGATTACGTCTATATTTACTAGTATAGAGGATCCATGCACATCTAGATTCTATATATATATATGATATATTTAGTATCTGCATATCTTTTAAATAATATAAATTATAACCGAATAATATATTTTGATATCTAACATTGCATGTTATCATACCCCATATCATATGGTTGCATCCATACATCATGTTCCTGTTCAGATTGATAAAACAAACTCGTTTGGATCGCTACGTATATTTACGTAGATCCGTACTTAGGGGTATGCATTTTTATTACCCGGACATTGCATTATAGTTTTAACTTGTACTTATATTCTCCATATTTTAAAACTAGATTTTTAGAAAAGACCCGGGTATTTTTGGAGTATTTTGATATTAGCTGTTTAAACCTAATATATAATATTATAATAATTTATAATACTAACAGTTAATATATACTGTTTATAATATAATATATATATTAACTAAAAAATTTATCTCTCTCTCTCTCGTATCTCTATCTCTCCGGCCTCTCTCTCTCCTCTAGCTCAGTGTTTGCCTCTCCCCCTCCTATATATTAATAACCTAAATATATTAATACCTCTCTCCTCCCTATTTCTTTCTCCTTCGCCCGTGACGAAACGAACCCAAACCCTGGCCTTCACCATGCCCCCATCGTCGAACTCACCCCGACCCCATCTCCTTATCACTTCATCACAACCTCCACCACCTCCACCTCCTCTCTCCACCCGACAACCCAACCCCTGCAACAAACCCAAACCCCGACGCCTACGCCTGCACCCCTCACCGTCGATCACCACCACCTCGTCTCTTCGCCCTCACCCTCACCATCCTCACCTCCCTCTCCAACTCCCGACACCACCACCACCCTCGTCAAACCCAAAACCCCCAAACATCAAACCAAGTAACCCATGGCCGACGGCAGCCCTCATCGTCGTTAATCCATCACCTCTCCCCCTTTCCACTGTCCTCGCCACCCTACAACAACTTCTCCTCTGCTTCTTTCTTCTTTCTTTCTTTCTTTCTTGGTTTTCCGATCGTCTCGCCGGAGTCGCACGCGTCGCCGACAATCCAAACGACTCAGTCATCATCGTCGTCCATCTTATTCATCATGTCACGTCATTGTTCAACCAGGTCCAGTCCTGCGTGCGTAGCTGCATCATGACGTTTATCTGACATCGGACGTAGCATCCGTATCTCGACGTGAGATCCGATCAGGAAAGTTTAACTTGCAATATGCTATGCTATATTATATCAATATCTATATCAATAAAAATAGTACATGTGTTTTATTATTCATCAAAAATTACAGATTTATGGTTTTATGTTATCCGTTCGCATCCGTACTGATAATCGCATATCTGGTTGCATGCTGGAACATCATGATAGTATTATACTACATATTAGTACAATATGTTATCTAGTTTGCATCATACTTGGTAGTGGACATGTAATGGTTATTACATATAGATACATATGCATTTTGGTATCAGTTTTGGTTACCGTGTTCCGATATCGATTACAGTTTCACACTGGGTATCCATTTGATACATATGCATCACATGACATGTTCACGACACACTACCTGACTTATTACTTGGATCTTGTTACTAATGCCGATAATCCTGACTTGTTGTCCCAACGAACGTAATTTGTTGTATACATAGACAAAACCTGTACCCGCTTGATCCTGTGTTGGCATTAGATTCATATCATAAATACCTGACTTGAACACAAAACCTTGGAGGTAAGGGGAAATCAATAATAAAACCTGACTTGTAACTCAACAGTTCGATACTTATACGGATCAGTCTTTACGGGCTCGGGCAGCCTCGGGATCTGCTGCTGACATCATTCGTCTGTACATGTTACCTGTTTACTGCCTAGCGGCACGTCTCGGATTCAGCCTGAGAGTCTTGACCGTTGTCCCGGACACGCATGAGATACTATTGAGTTATATCGATGATTTTATTAAATTGATTTCAAAGACTTCTAGAATAGATAACCGAGAAGCACAGTTTTAGAATACACATCACACACCCATACATACACATACCCTACTATTTCATATCTGTGTTATTCATTTATATTCATGTTTATTTATATTGTTATATCCTGGTTATCACTGATATTTTGATATTATGACGAACCAACGTCTGAGTTTTGCATGACCAAGTTCCTCTACCTTTGTCGCACGCTGATCAAGAGTACTTTAGCGATCAAGCCGAGCAATAAGGAATTGAGTGTGTATTTAGAGATATTTAGTTTAGTTTATTTCCGCAATTTTATTTCTTTGATGTGAGTCCATATTGGGACATGTTTCAGATGTTGTTTATTGGAGCTTGATTCGTTTCCGCTTATGCATTTTCCTGATTTTATTTACTGTGGCAAATGGATATGTGTTAGCTAGTTTTATATTTTATTGTTCTTGATATCCTATAAATAGCCGTAATGTAACTGTGGAGGGATGATTATGTCGCGTGCCGTAGTTTACGTATCTTGGGAAGCGGGGCGTAACAAGCGTCTAGCGCCTCTCCTCATATGGGCGCCACATAAAAAGTGCTTAGCACTCCATATACAGCCCAAACGGCTGAATGCTTAGCACTAATTGGGTAGCGCCGCATGTGCTCTTCACGTGGATGCCATATAAAAAAGTGCTTATCACTATATATATAACTGAGTGCTTAGCACTGATTGGGCAGCGCCCATAACTGATGGCTTCACATGATACCCATGTGAGCGCCAGAACGTCAAATAAGTGCTTAGCACTTTGGCATAAAAAGGAGGGGCTGAACAAACAGAGCCCAAATAAGTGATTAACACTTTTGAACAAAAAAACGACTGAGCGGACTAAGCCCAAATTGGTTAAGTTTCTTGCAGCTGAGCCCAAATGCTCTGTTGATTGGATCTTAATAAAATTTAAGGACCCTGAAAATATTTCTAAGTTGATATTAGTCTCAAATAAGACTAATGTATCCTCAGTTAAAATAAATTGGGCCCAAATGCTCATATGTTTAAGTTGATCTTAATCTCAAACTAGATTAACGGTACTTAAACCAAACAAAATATTTTGAACTAAAGGAAAAATATAACTTAAGTTCAAAATCCCAAATCTAAAATATATGGATTTGGACTAATCCGCGTCCTACGGGCGACGACATAAACTAGTCTCCGTATACAATCCACGGGCAACCAAAATAAACAAAAATACACAGGACACGAAGTGAACTGGTAGAGCAGGAGAAAGTGGCTATCACAACGCGATAGCTTAATTAACTGTAGGGGCTTGCGTCTGCAAGAAAGAGCGTCCCCACAATCAAAACCCCCTCACAAATCAGGCGAAATCTGATAAAGTATGCTACAACTTTCGCATCTGTCTAAACCTCCGATATATAGTGCCATAAATCAACTTGGTATTTTCAGAGAGGTGGATGGAGAAGTCTAAATAGCGTCTGCCCCCAAATTCAGGCCGGACGTCGCAACGACTCGATCCGGTCTTTCGGCGGTGAACAACAAGTATAGAATAATCATGAGTAATGTATATATCGAGTAAAAGTATATGTAAATGAACATGGGTATATGTACTATAGGTCTCTATATAGTCACTATATTAACATTAAATTTCAAGTGTGAATATGAACACAACCGTAGAAAATATTCACGAGCTCAAGAGTGGGGCCCCAGTGTAAGTCTACGTTACCCACCCCGGTACTTACGGGGAGGCGGAATAGGTAAAAAACAAATTTTTATCACAAGGTAACATAGACATTCTTGAGGATCTTTGCCAAACCATTTCTAACAAACAACTAGAGGATCTATCTACCGTGCTTAGGAGATTATACCTCACGAAAACGATCCTTCGGTTCTTCCCTCCGCCGTCCTCCTCGTCCATGCAAGCTCCGAGGATCGATCCGGATCTTGGTCACCTCCGCGGCCTCCTAGAGTCGAAGACGATCCACCCGAGAGTCTATAGTCCGAGCTCCACCTCAAGCCGAAATAACTAGGGCAACAAGTTTGCTATGCTTGATGTCCTAGGTGATGTAGAGGAAGAAGATGGATTTGTTTGTTTATTTTATTTCTATTTTTCTCAACACATGAGAACTATAGAAAAATCTAGAGAGGAGGAAGAAGAAGAACCATGGGAGCTTTCTTTTGGATGAGAGAGAAAGCCAAAGAGATAATGATCCATGAGGAAAATAATTACCATTCTTTTGTCATGATAAAGTGTGATGGTTACCATTGATTTGACCATTATCATGTCAAAATAAATCCATGCCATAAGAAGAGTTTAGAGCTCACAAGAAATATCCAAGTCAACAATGGTCAACTAGGTCAAAAGGTCAACATGGTCAAATGGTCAAAGCAATTAGCCATAACACAATTATTATTAAAAAGATTAGTAAATATTTTCCTCACCTCATAATGGTTTTGACCGAATCAATGGTCAAAACCCTAATGAGGCAACTCCTTCTTCGCTCCTCATAACCGTGCATACACACCCGCATCCGCATTCCGTAGAATGCGAATGCACAGAAGACAAAACTAATCCATCTATACAATACTAGGATCCGGCTTAAACCAAAACCCACTAGTATTGTCTGCCCGAACATCATACGCGCACAAGTGCTCGTAAGTGATTACAGCCCTGCCGTAAAACCATACGGCCTCTACACCTTTTGCCCAGTGCAGAGAAACTCTCTGTGTGGGACTCTAAAGACTCGACACTACACTGGCAGTGGGTTTAACCACAGACCGCAAGCGGCACTAGCTGTACGTAACGGTCCCCAGGTAGATGTCGATAAGAAGGCCGACAAGGTAAACCCCATCCGAACTCCTACTAAGCCTGAATATGACAATCTCCGTACAGTCTGGCCTGTTCATCTAAGAGTATCGCATGTCGGGCCTAGGGGGCGGTAAACGTCAGACCCCTAACAGCGGTACAAGTCGTATCGGAGTGTAGCCCAGAACACCCTGAGAAACTACTGGAAACACTACCAGTAAATCTCGCTTGCCCTGGCCAGGGACTTTGTGTAATGGCTCTCCTAGACACAGCGCGATATCAACCCCTAATACCGGGAGAGATGAATCCTGTCTAACCGCTACTGCCTCCAAGTGTTTCGGGACTGCACCCAACTACTACCTGTTTGCACGACTTCTTTGAGCCGTGGCAGGTTAGTAATCAAAGTACAGTGGGAACACACTCGAGGCGAAGTAGCAGCGTCAAGTCGACGGACTAAGCTGTACTCCTGTCACCTGGGAACTGTTATCTGACGATAGGTATAGTACCAACCAACAGTTCCTGACGAGTCCTGTCCAGTGTACTCGTAACCTAACGAGAACCCGCATACTATCTCCAGTACGACGTACTAATGTCTGTGGGACAGACCATCTCCCCTACTGGGATGAGAAGCGTATACGCTAGTCTACTCCGGAGTATCGATGCCCCATCTCGATAATCCTACGACTAGGGACCTGTATAAGGATGTGCTTGTAGATTACCCAGCCCCCACTAGTGTGACTGCCATCACAACGCTGGTGATCAAGCAAAGATCCTAAGGGCTCCACTAATATGTATAAGCGATATGCTAAAAGAAACACATGCACATATTAAAGTAGAAACAAACCAAGTAGTATACTACCATTTTGAGCAAGACTGTCTATACAACTGTGAATATCCCAAGCTTCCATTAAGTAATATACAAACTAGTATGATACAGTAATGGTGTAACAACCGAGTCCAGTTCTATAAATTTCTGTTACCGTATGTGTGATGTGTGGTATTTTATTTCATTTATCATGCTTTGGCCGTCACTAGTTATAGTTTACACCGACATGTCACATTCTGCATATAACAATTTAAGTCATTTAAAATAAATTAAAATACTTGTCATGGCCTGCTTGACACCCCTAACCCTGTGGTAGCGTCCTTGCATCGTGTTCTCGTCCCGTTCAGTGTGACGGATGTGTTTCGACGGCAACGCGCACGTGCGTGCGTCCGTTCTTAGGGGTATGCTTTTTAATTATAAAATCCTTCATTTTGATTTTTGGAACCTGCCAATAGATTTCATATTTCAAATTCAAATTTTTGGACCCGACCCGGGCGCAATTCTGAAATATTTTGCAATTACGCCAAATCCTATTTTCTAAATATTTTTAAAACCGGCCAAAATATTCCTCAGCCTAATATATCTTAGCCAACGATTTTTTTTTAAATCCTAAAATCTTTCACAAATTTTTCCCCTGACCAATCAAACACCTGATAATCTTTATAAATTTTAATCCCTTAACAAATTTTCTCCCTCAGCCAATCAAAACATTTCTTTAACCCTGGGCCCCGCAGCTTTTTCTCCCCCTCTCCTTTCTCCTTCTCTTTCTCTCTCTTCTCTCTCTCTCACCCCACTACCGTCCAATTTTCTTTCTCCTCTTTCTTTTCTCTCTCCTCTCGATCTCTCTCCTCTCGCGAATCTCTCTCCCTCTCCTCGTGTCTCTCTCTCTCTCTTCTTCTCTTATATTTCTTTCCTCTTCAACTCAACAGAACCCACCCCAGAAAAACCCTAGCCGCCTTCCTCCTCTCGTCGTTGCCCTAGCGCCGACGCCATCGTCGCCGTTCATCGCAGCTGCTCACCCTCGTCGCCTCCACCTTTTCTTCTTCCTCCTTCCTTCTCTCCCGAGCACCCTGCACCAGCAGCCGCGCCCCCTGCACCCCTGCACCTTATGCATCGCCGGAAGTGTTGCCATCGGCGACTCGTCCCCGCGTCCCTGGCATCGTGCACAACTCCCAGTAAGCGCCTTCTCCATCTCATTCTTCTCTTTTTCCTCTTTACTTTCTTTCTGAAAAGTTGCTGTTGTAGTTTTTGAATGGTGGTTACTGTTCATCGTCGGAGCCGTCGATCTCACCACGGCTGCTCTCGCCGCCACCACAGCACCCCTCTGCAACCCTGTATGCTTTAGTACCCTCACCCCTCCTCTGTTCCTTTCCTTGCTATCTTTTCTTTTCTTGGTTAAAATTTTGGTTTTTCTGTTGTCGCTATTCGCCGGAATCCGACGGTGCCGACGACGTTTCCCGACGACCCAGCAGGAACCTCTGATCCGTGTGACTCCATTGTTCGTCGTTTGGGTTTATTCCGTGTACCGTGCGCGCATCGCGACTTTCCCCGCCGACGTGTAACGTTCCGTTTTCCGTATCGCGACCCGTCAAGGCAAGTGAAACTTGCTACATGCTATTTAAACTATTCTTATGCTAATTTATTTATTTCCTATTAAATTTCTAAATAGAATCGAAGTAGTGGATTTCAAGTTAACCGTATAAAGTTCCGTTACATATTTTATGATCTCGAACTTGAAACTCAATTGTTGCATCTAATTATTTATACCTAGAAATCACCGGTAAATGTTAGACCACATGATCACATTTGTTTTATAGCCATGATACCTTTTATCCAGTTTTAACCTATCAGACATCCATGTGCATCTTTAACTGGTTTAATTACAATTGCATCCATATTATACATGTCGCCGCATCCCTAGATTACTCAATACTTATTAATCTGTTTTTTTTGAATTCACATCTGCTATACGGTATTCATATAATGCTGACACCATCTCTTAAACACACACTGATAACCGTACGGCTAAATTAATTAAACCTGCATTCATTGCTTAACCTATCACATGTGCTAATGTATCGTGTTGTTGATACCCATGCTCGATTATTTATAACCATGATTATGCTAGCTGATTATGAGCACACACATGATATCTTTTACACCCTGACATGACTTGTTACACACATATTACTTGACCCGACATGGTACCGTACACTACTTGACTTGACCTGATGTACCATGGCTTGACCTGTTACCTGATCTTGTGTCTAATGCCAACAAACCTGACATGTAGTCCTCACGGACCGTTCCTGTTATCGATCCAGACAAACCTGCTCTTACCTGATCCTGTGTTGGCATTAGTTCTTGATTACTGAATACCTGACTTGAACACCTATAGCTTGGGGGTATGGGGAAATCAATGATAAAACCTGACTTGTAACTCAACAGTTCGATACTTGTTCTGATCAGTCTTACGGGCAAGACCAGCCCCGGAGTGATGATGCTGACATCATTCATCTGTACATGCTACCTTCTACTGCCTAGCGGCACGTTTCGGATTCAACCCGAGAATCTTGACCGTGGTCCCGGGCACGCACGGGATACTATTGGGTTACATCGATGGTTCATCAAATTGATTTCAAAGACTTTAGAGTAGATAACCCAATAGACCAGTTTAGTTTACTCACTGCACACTACCCTTCACTGCCCTGATTTATATTACTGTTACACATGCTTTATCATTCATGATTATATTTGCATTGCTTGTTACCATGTTTACACTTTATCACTCGATGACATGACGCGCTAACGTCTGGGTTTTGCATGGCCCAGATTCCGTACCTTTGCTGCAGTCCGAGCAGGAGTACTTCAGCCAGCAGGCTGAGCAGTGAGGTTTCTGTATTAGTTAGTTCTTTTATTTTCTGCATTTTATTCCTGATGTGAGCCCGCATTATGGGACATACATTCCAGTTATTTTGTATTGGATCTTTTGCTTCCGCACTTTTATTATTCTTGACTCATGTTATCTTGGCTTATGGACATGTATTAGATAATTCGATTTTGTTCTTGATATCTCTACAACCTAATGTGACTGTGGATGGATACTTCCTACCCACAGGTAGCATGGTTGGCTATGTCGCGTGCCCAATTTAGCGTACTCTGGGAAGCGGGGTGTGACGTACTCTGGGAAGCGGGGTGTGACAAATGGCCTCTAGGGCATATACACTAACAATCTCCCACTTGCACTAGGGCCATGTACTGGCGTATCGAAGACCTATCATCTAGATCAGCCGCTCGAACTGAGTCTGGGGTATGGCCTTCATGAATGGATCTGCAGTGTTATTCTCCGAATCTACTCTCTTCACCTCGATCTCCCTGCGATCTACGATCTCCCTGATCAGGTGGTACCGCCTCAAAATGTGTCTGGATTTCTGATAGGACCTGGGTTCCTTCGCTAAAGCTATAGCGCCGTTGTTGTTACAATACAGCGGTATTGGATCAACAATGGTAGGAACCACCTGAAGCTCCGTGAGGAACTTCTTCATCCAGACAGCTTCCTTTGCGGCATTGCAAGCAGCTATATACTCCGCTTCCATCGTCGAGTCAGCAACGGTTTCCTGCTTGGAGCTCATCCAACAAACCGCCCCTCCATTGAGGGTAAAGAAATAACCCGACATGGACTTGGAGTCATCCTTGTCACTCTAGAAGCTGGAGTCAGCAAAGGCCTCGATCTGGAGGTCTTTTCCGCCATACACCAAGAACATCTCCTTAGTCCTTCTCAGGTACTTGAGAATGTTCTTTACAGCTATCCAGTGTTTCTCCCCTGGGTCCGAGTGATACCTGCTTACAACGCTCAGTGCGTATGCTACATCTGGTCTGGTACACAACATCGCATACATTTTAGAGCCTACTGCAGATGCGTAGGGTATAGATGACATGCGAGCCCTTTCCAAATCAGTATTGGGAGACATTTCTTTGGAGAGGGTGATTCCGTGACAAGCCGGTAGATTATCGCGCTTTGAATCTTCCATACTGAATCGTTTCAGTATGGTGTCGATGTACCTGGACTGCGAAAGTGTCATGCCCCGCTTCCCAGAGTACGCTAAGATGGGCACGTGACATAGCCAACCATGCTACCTGTGGATAGGAAAAATCCCTCCACAGTCATATTACGGCTGTAGAGATATCAAGAACAGGAAAGTAAACTAAACTATCTTGTACATGTCCATAAGCCAGAATAAATGAGTCAAGAAAATACTATAATATGCGGAAGCAAAAGATCAGATAAACACCTGGAAAGTAAGACTGGATACCAACAGGATCCTCGCTGCTCGGTCTAGCAGCGGCAGTACTTCTAATCAGCCTACGACAAAGGTAGAGAATCTGGGCCATGCAAAACCCAGACGTCAGACATGCAAGTATAATCATAAATGGAAAAGCAGGTGTAGCAGCAATATAAATCAGGGCAGTGAAAGGTAATGTGCAGTGAGTAATCTAAACTGGTTTATTGGGTTAACTACTCTCAAGTCTTTGAAATCAATTTGATGAATCATCGATGTAACTCAATAGTATCCCGTGCGTGCCCGGGACCACGGTCAAGATTCTCGGGCTGAATCCGAGACGTGCCGCTAGGCAGTAAAACGTAGCATGTAAAGATGAGTGATGTCAGCATCATCACCCCGGGGCTGGCCTAGCCCGTAAAACTGATCAGAATAGGTGTCGAACTGTCGAGTTACAAATCAGGTTTCATCATTGATTTCCCCATACCCCCAAGTTATATGTGTTCAAGTCAGGTATTAAGTAATCAAGAACTAATGCCAACTCAGGATCAGGTAGGTGCAGGTTTGTCTGGATAGACAACAGGAACGGTCCGTAAGGACTACAGGTCAGGTTGGTTGGCATTAGACACAAGATCAGGTAACAGGTAAAGCCATGGTACATCAGGTCAAATCAAGTAGTGTAATTAGATGTCATGTCATGTCAAGAGTGTACGGTACCATGCCATATCAAGTAGGAAGTGCAACAGGTCATGTCAGGAAGCACAAAATGTTATGTGGGTGCTCATAAATCAAACTAATATAAACATGGTTATAAATAAACAAGCACGAGTACTGTCAGCACAATAAACTGGAACATGTGATATGATATGCAAATAAGTACAGATTAATTTATACCGAGGCACGGTTATCATTACTTAGCTACAGTATACAAATATGGATGTTAAAATCATGTTAACATGTATTACGTAATCTAGAGATGCAATGATATGTATAATAGGTTCAATAGATGCAATTATAACTAAAACAGGTTAAAGCTGTATACAAGCGGTCGTCCGATAGGGTATAAACTATAAAAAGGGGTACTGTGGGTTATACAAAATAATTGTTATTTGATTTACATATGGATGTTGGTACTATGTATAGTAAAACTAAATGCAACATGGTATGCTCCGAGCTATAAATCTAAAATGATATAATGGACATCGAAATGTTATCATGGAACAAGCGGCATTAAATTCAATCTACAAATACAATATGCAGTTGAATAAGTATATAATAATACAATAGCATGTAGCAAGTTTTACTTGCCTCGGGGATCCACAGATATACGTCACGCAGCAAGAATGCGATAAACTACGGAAAATCTCCATTGGGGCATTTCGTCGAACACTTTGCGCGCATACACGAACATTGACGGAATGGAGATCCGGATCAAAGCTAGTACTTGCATTATCTTTATTTGCTGAAGGAGCAAGAAGCGGGCGGTATCGGTAAAAGCCATCAAAGAAAAACAGAAGAAGCCAAGCAATGGGGATGGGGGTATCTTGGGAAGGACGTGATGGCCGATGAGAGGAGACCACGACTTTGAGAGGCAGTTTACACAAAATTTCGATTAAAATATCTTCCGGGATTGAACATTGCGATTCTGGATTAAGAGAATTTTTCATGGTGGTGCAAGTTTGATGGACTCCAAGGCCAATTTGGGATAAAATGAACAAAAATATATAATGATTATATTGAGAATTAAGAGGCCATGCATGGGGGTTTTCCAGCGATGGGGTGTTGCACAGGTTATGGAGAGGGAAAAGATTAAGATGGCGATGGGTTCAGCGAGATGGGTGGCGTCGACGAGGGTCTCCGGGGATGAGTATGGCCGGAGTTGAGGAGGATGATGATCGGGGCTGGGTGTTGTCGCATGCAGGAGATAAGAAGAGGAAGAAGAAGGTTGCATCGATGAGGGTTGCGGCTAGATGGGTGTTGGTGACGAGGGTGAGGGAAATGGTGCAGTCAAGGTGATGGGTTTTCAGCTGACGACGATGAGATGCGGGTCGAATGGGTAATGGTTTGGTTGTTGGAGTAATTGGTTGTTGTTGGGTTCACGAAGGAGTTGAAGTCGAGGGTTTGCTGGCGGTGGCGAGATCTGTGACGAGGAAGGCGGCGGTAAGGAGAAGAAAATGGAGGAGGTAGCGATTTGATGGGTTCTCAGTCGAGGTGCAGATCGAAGGAGGCGGTTCTCGGTGAGGGTGAAGGCTTTGGAGTCGAGGTCGATGGTTTATGGTTAATTCGAGGAGAAGATGACGAGATGATAGAGGCGATGATGAGAGTGCTATGAGATAGGTGAAGGGAGGTGGCAACGATGGTGTTGAATTGAGGAGAACGAGCATGAAGAGGAAGAAGAAGGCGACGGTGATCTCGTGTCAAGGTCTCGGGGGAGGATGTTGGTGGTCGGAGGCGAGAGCGGAGGATGAAGGCGTCGAGGATGAACGGAGAGAGGGTGCTTGGTGTTAGCCGAGAAAGGAGGAGTTGGCGACGGTGAATACGAGGCATAGGCGATGGACTAGGGCTAGGGTTTTCTTGGCGGCAAAGAAATGGGTTTTAAAAGGAAAGAAGGAAGAAGCAGGGGATGGAGGAAGGGATGTGATAATATGGGAGAAGGGGGTGCACGGATCCATTCTCACCGCGAGATGAGAGAGATAGAAGGAGCGAGAGGAGAGAGAGAGAGAGAGAAGAGGAGAAATAAAGTTGTCTTTATGCGGAGGAGAGAGAGAGAGAAAGATTACGAGAGGAGAGAGAGAGAGAAGGAAGAATCTGTGCGAGAAAGAGAGAGAAGGAAAGAGAAAAAGAGAAAAAGGGAAAAAGAATAGAAAGAGAAGGAGAAAGAGAGAGACTGAGCAAGAGAAGTGAGTGGGCTCCAGCAAATAAAAGAGGTGTTAAGATTGGTTGGTGGGGAAAAATAAAGGGAGAGAGAAATCGGTGAGATTGTTTGTTAAGAAAAATAATATATTAGTTTACAAAATATATTAACAGTTTTTAAAATATAAAGAATATTTTATTAGTTAAAATTAGGTTCTAAGTAAATACAAAAATACTCCAAAACGCGTCTGGGTCGGGTCTAAAAATCCAGATTTAAAATATGAAAAATATTAGCAAGTTCCAAAAATTAAAATGAAAAATTATGTAACAGAAATGTATACCCCCAAGAACGGACGCACGTACGTGCGCGTAGCCATCCAAACATGTCCGTTTCACTGAACGGGACGAGAACACGATGCAAGGACGCTACCACAGGGTTAGGGGTATCATGCAGGCCATGAAATGCAATTTTAATTTATTTTACGTGATTTAAATTGTTATATGCAAAAGATGCGATACTAGATAAAATACCAGTATATACTAAATCATGAGATGCACTAGTCCATGCAACAAGTCAAGGTAATCTGTAAATAAGAATCAAACAGGTTCAAGCAAGCGAGTCGTGTCGAATGCAATGTAAAGTGTAAAATACCATTCGCACCCAAACATGCTAAATCTAGAAAAGATCATGGATAGGTAAATACGGAAACTGGAATTGGTATAAATGAACTCGGGTGTTACAGAAAGTCCCAACATTCTCTTAGATCTATCACGATAGATCTGGATCCCCAGAATGTAGTTGGCATCGCCCAGGTCCTTCATGGAGAACCTCTGTGACAAGAATCCTTTGACTGACTGTAGCATAGGAATGTCATTTCCTATTAAGAGAATGTCATCCACGTACAAGACGAGAAATACCACAGTTCTCCCTACAATCTTACTGTAAATGCATGGTTCATCTGGATTTTTGATAAAGTCGAATTCTTTGACAGTATCATCAAAACAGATGTTCCAACTCCGCGATACCTGCTTTAGCCCATAAATGGACTTAAGCAACTTGCACACTTTACCGCTGCTCCCACTCTGAATGAAACCCTCCGGCTAATCCATATAGACGCATTCTTCCAAATTACCATTTAGAAATGTCGTCTTTACGTCCATCTGCCAGATCTCATAATCGTGGAAGGCAGCAATGGCAAGAAGGATCCGAATGGATTTGAGCATAGCCACTGGAGAAAAGGTTTCGTCATAGTCCAAACCAGGTCTTTGACGAAAACCCTTCGCAACAAATCTAGCTTTATAGGTTTCAACCCGCCCATCTACACAAATCTTCTTTCTGAAGATCCATTTGCAACCTACGGGTTTTACCCCTTCTGGAGCAATGTCCAAAGTCCAAACTTTGTTGGTGTACATGGACTCTATCTCGGTCCGCATTGCATCCAGCCATCTTACTGAGTCACCGCTCTGAATGGCTTGCTGGAAGCTAGTAGGCTCATCATTTTCAATGATGCCATCCTCTCGATCCCCGTCTATGAGAAAACCGTAGTATCTCTCGGGCGGATGAGACTGCCTACTACTCCTGCGGAGTGGCGCTGGGATGTCCGGTTCTCCTGAAACTTCTGGTTCCACCAAACTTTCAGTAATAGCTTGTAGTTCTATTGCGCTCCCACTTATCTGATTTTCTAAATATTCAGTTTCCAAGAAGTGGGAATGACGAGAAACAAAGACCTTTTGCTCTTCTGCGTAATAGAAAACGTACCCCCTGGAGTTCTTTGGGTATCCCACAAACTTACACTGTACTGAGCGTGCCTCGAGCTTGTCCTCATGCTGCTTTTTAACAAAAGCTGGACATCCCCATGTCTTAAGATACTTAAGACAGGGTTTCTTCCCATTCCACATCTGATATGGTGTGGTAGGCACTGACTTAGTAGGAATTTGGTTCAAAAGATATGCAGCTGTTTCTAGTGCATAACCCCAGAAGGATCGCGGTAACTCAGCCTTACTCATCATGGAACGAACCATATCCAATAGGGTTCGATTCCGCCTTTCTGATACACCATTGTGTTGTGATGTGTATGGAGGAGTAAGCTGAGAGAGAATACCATTCTCTTTTAAGTAGCCCAGAAACTCGGCACTCAAGTATTCACCATCTCGATCAGATCTCAGTGTCTTGATACTTTTGCCTGTTTGTTTTTCAACTTCATTCTTGTATTCCCGAAATTTCTCAAAGGCCTCGGATTTATGCTTCATCAGGAAGACATGTCCATACCTAGAGAAATCATCCGTAAAAGTAATGAAGTATGAATAACCACTTCACGCATGTGTAGATATTGGACCACACACGTCACTATGTATGAGTCCCAAGAGCTCGCTCACTTTTACTCCGTGTCCAGTGAACGGAGTCTTTGTCATCTTTCCCATGAGACAAGATTCACAAGTAGCATAAGACTGATACTCGAACGGATTCAAGTACCCCTCTTTATGTAACTTTGTTAATCGTGTCTCATTAATGTGACCCAGTCTACAATACCATAAGAAAGCCTGATTTGTTTCCGGAGACTTTCTTTTAAGTGTATTCTGGACACTGAAAACCTGAGCTTGATTCAATACGTATATTCCGTTTTCTAATGTACCTGACCCAATCAGAACTTGATTTAAGTGGATGTGGACCATATCGCTTACAAAAGTAAAATCATATCCTTCCTTAGAAAGTAAGGATAAAGATATGATATTACAAGCTAGACTACGTACATACAAACAGTTACGCAAAATCAATATCTGCCCACTTGTCAATCCAAGGTGATATTCCCCTACGGATTCAGCGTCCACGCTCATTCCGTTAGCAACCCTAAGAGTCATATCACCTAACCTGATAACTCTATGGTTTCTCGAAGCCTGTAATGAATTACAGATGTGAGATCCTGATCCGGTATCTAATACCCAGGAAGTAAAGTTAATTGACATACAGTTTTCTATTACAAATACACCTGAAGCCGAAGCCACAACATGCTTCGAATCCTGGCTACTGGCTTTGCTAGCCCTGCAATCCCTCTGCCAATGTCCTTTCCCATAACAATAGGAACGTCCCTCCTTCACCATATCTAGTCCCGAAACTTTTGCCCTTCCCTTTCCTTCTACTTCCCTGGTTTCCTTCAGGGTGTAAGTAGAGGGCAGAGACTGTAGAATCAAGTCTGTATTTGGCATGTTCTTCAACGTGGTCTTCAGGTCCGTGAGCTCATCAAAATAGCTAGTCTCTGTAAGGACGTTGTCCCCTTCAGATAACCCGACAGCCAACCTCGCTTGAAGCAATTCGTTCGAGGTCTCATATCTTGCGATACGAGATTGCTCTCCATATAAATCTTTGTTATGGAGGAAGACAGAAACTAAGTCCATCTTCTCGTGCTGCCTCTGGTATGTACCATCAACTGAGGCCAACATGAGGCACTTGGCATTCGCACAGTCTTTTTCCGATGTCTTACGGATATCAGTATCCGTGACGATGGAAACTGGTCCTGAGACGGCAGGGGTTGGATTAGTGAAGAGGTGTCCCAGTTTGTCATGGGTAATGGACATATGGACAGACTTTTGCCAGTCATTACAGTCAGATTCAGTTATTTTATTATCTAGATGTAACCTATGTCTGGTCACTGGGTCGCTGCAATTAAGAGAGAGAGAGAGAGAAGAAAACACTTAGCATGATGCTCTTGCAAGTTTAGATTGGTTTTTAGTTTATCTAAACAGGATGGCTCCCACTGTTTCTCGAATCCTTCCTCAAACCATAAAAGAAGAATTAGTCAGGACTGATCTCACCGTACAATACTTGCTTAACCGTTCAGCCAGGACAATGTCGGTACTTCGAGGGAGGTTTTACGACGCTTTCGCGAAGTTCCTTAATTAAATAACCTCTTTTCCCTGTGGGCGTGGCCCCGCTAGCACCTTTCTAGACACCTACTTGGTTTATAGCATTGATCGTTAAGTGAGAAAATTTCCCGAGGAGTAGCGGATACTCACAGTAGGATCGGGATCTAAATATCATTGTGTGATAATTCTGAAAGAATCCTACCAACATTATCAAACTCCAAATGGTATGCAGTACTAGCAAGTTTCAATTTCCTTAGAAACTCTCGATGTGGATTTTTGCCCCATGCTCTTATGACCTTGACTAAGGCCAACAAATCATAAGTCACATGTCAAGTTCTACCCGTCATTGTCCAGGTTAATTTGAACCCACCCGTATATACCTTTGACTAAGGCCAACAAAGCAATACGACTGTCCCAAACCAACGCATCTATCTATGCAACATATGAATACCCAGCAGCTACCAATCACTATGCCTTGACTAAGGCCAACAAATATAGCTTGAATACTATTGAATATTCATATGAAATGACGGAGGGCTACGAATGGTTTTGGCGAAACCGTGTAGTGAACTTGATAATCGAAGGAACCTGATAGCTTTTAAAAGGAGTGGTTTAAGCTCCGCGGTTTTAAAAGTTTTGCTGTTTTGAAAAAAACCGAGTGGTTTTGAAATTGTTCCAACGATTCAGCTTTGGTTCGTTTTCTTTGCATTAATATAATGCGTCCCATTAATTAATCCTACCATTGCAGAAAACAACGAAAATATAACGTGCGCTTATGCCATCCGCATTCGCCACAGGGCCCCGTCATTACCCGTTAGGTTACTTAACTAACGACAGAGCGGGGGCTAGCGCGGATGCAAAACATAAGCAACGTCTACTAGATATCATATATAAATATATACATTCGTCAAATGCAATGATAGCCATTCTAGATCACAGATGAACACATTGGATATACTAGGAATCCGCGCTTCGTTTGAGCCTGCAACGAAAGACGGATTACACGGTCGCGATGAATAGCCAAACCCCACCCTAGACCCCTACGGGTGCGGCAAACTACCCGCCAAATACCCGAAGTGAAGCAACCTCTCTCAACAACGTGAGTAGGCCACTCGGCACTTCAAAGTACCCGGTAGTTTGTGCACCCCACCTTGGGTCTATCCTAGGAGCAAAAATAGTAAAAGAAATAATATACAATGGTGGCTACAACCTCAACCCGGATGTGAGACCATAAAATAATATTACATTAATTTACAATTTACATCAAATGAAAGATAAATGAACACTCATCTCACATCCCCGGCTATTCATCCATGACAATCCAACAAGTTCATATACACAATCTAACATCACAGATCACAGATATGTACAACCCCCACTAATCGACGTATAGCGATTAGTAAACGTTCAGTACATATATCACATCACAGAAGATCCGATTAGCAAAAATACTTAGAATTTCGATCGATAACTTGATTTGAAACTACCCCAAGCACAACACAGTACTCAACAAAATCTGGGCAGAAACAAAGTATCAGAAAAATCACAAAATACAAATCTGGACAGACTGCAGGAAAAACGAGTTGACTCGGCGTCGACTCGGTCGCGGATCCGTGGTGAAACACTTGGTTTCGCCGTGCTTCCGCAGCGGTCTGACCGATTCACGAGCTCATTTTTCTTGTGTGTCCTTCAAAAAGCCTGCACGTATTTTTAAGGTCCCTGAAATAATTTTTGGACCGGTTTTAAAATCGATAGAAAACGTGCAGTTTTGACGTGTTTTTGCGATTTCTCCGGCGATCGAATTTCTAACACTTTGCTAACATGCTCGTAATGGTTTAGTTAGGCTCTGATACCACTGTAAGTCTACGTTACCCACCCCGGTACTTACGGGGAGGCGGAATAGGTAAAAAACAATTTTTTATCACAAGGTAACATAGACTTTCGTGAGGATCTTTGCCAAACCATTTCTAACAAACAATTAGAGGATCTATCTACTGTGCTTAGGAGATTATACCTCACGAAAACGGTCCTTCGGTTCTTCCCTTCGCCGTCCTCCTCGTCCATGCAAGCTCCGAGGATCGATCCGGATCTTGGTCACCTCCGCGACCTCCTAGAGTCGAAGACGATACACCCGAGAGTATATAGTCCGAGCTCCACCTCAAGCCGAGGTAACTAAGGCAACAAGTTTGCTATGCTTGATGTTCTAGGTGATGTAGAGGAAGAAGATGGATTTATTTGTCTATTTTATTTCTATTTTTCTCAACACATGAGAGCTATAGAAAAATCTAGAGAAGAGGAAGAAGAAGAACCATGGGAGCTTTCTTTTGGATGAGAGAGAAAGCCAAAAAGATAATGATCCATGAGGAAAATAATTACCATTCTTTGGTCATGATAAAGTGTGATGGTTACCATTGATTTGAACATTATCATGTCAAAATAAATCCAAGCCATAAGAAGAGTCTAGAGCTCACAAGAAATATCCAAGTCAACAATGGTCAACTAGGTCAACATGGTCAAAGCAATTAGCCATAACACAATTATCACTAAAAAGATTAGTAAATATTTTCCTCACCTCATAATGGTTTTGACCGAATCAATGGTCAAAACCCTAATGAGGCAACTCCTTCTTCGCTCCTCACAACCGTGCATACACACCCGCATCCGCATTCCGTAGAATGCGAATGCACAGAAGACAAAACTAATCCATCTATACAATACTAGGATCCGGCTTAAACCAAAACACACTAGTATTGTCTGCCCGAACATCATACGCGCACAAGTGCACGTAAGTGATTACAGCGCTGCCGTAAAACCATACGGCCTCTACACCTTTTGCCCAGTGCAGAGAAACTCTCTGTGTGGGACTCTAAAGACTCGACACTACACTGGCAGTGGGTTTAACCACAGACCGCAAGCGGCACTAGCTGTACGTAACGGTCCCCAGGTAGATGTCGATAAGAAGGCCGACGAGGTAAACCCCATCCGAACTTCTACTGAGCCTGAATGTGACAATCTCCGTACAGTCCGGCCTGTTCGTTTAAGAGTATCGCATGTCGGGCCTAGGGGGCGGTAAACGTCAGACCTCTAACAACGGTATAAGTCGTGTCGGAGTGTAGCCCAGAACACCCTGAGAAACTACTGGAAACACTACCAGTAAATCTCGCTTGCCCTGACCAGGGACTTTGTGTAATGGCTCTCTGATTGATGTGAGAAATTTATGTGTTTGTAGTTAACCGCAATCAATAACGGTGTCGCGCGTAGCTAGACCGAGATGAGTACGGGTCGTACTCTGGAAAACGTGGAACCTTTTACTCTTACTTTAGGCGTGTTGAGAAAGAGAGGAGAAAGAATAAAGAATGTTGTAGAATGGTTGTAGGATCTAGATCTACGTTAAACACGGATGCAAAATATAGATCTAGATTAACTACGGATGTAAGTTTATATAAGAAGAGGGCTTGTTGGGTTCATTAGGATTTAGTAGTTATGGATGATTAATTAAAGATTACTCTTTCTATCCTTTAATAGATTTAAAACTAGAACGACAGTGATGCATGTAAATTAGGGTTTCTGGAGGGAAAAGGAATCCCACTCTTAACCCCTATCTCGACACGGAACTCCGTTCATATCTAGCCTTTACCAAAACAATTATTAATCTAATCTCTAATCGCGGTCGAGACTAACAATGAATTGGTAGCGCGCCCGATTAGGATGTTAATGATTCTTTTGATAAAGTTTATAAATTTTATAGGACGTAAAAAGAGTTTAGGTATTTTCATCATCCATTAACTTACCTTAATCCTACGAACCCTAACAAGCGGAGAATTACTCGCGCATGTTGGGAGAAAAAGAGATGGAGAGAGAATTCATAATGAAACTACAAAGAAATAGAATAAGAAAAAGAACTACCTTTATTAATCAACAAAACTCATTACACTTTGTTTCTTTAGAAAATGATTTTAAATACTAGTTTACTTCTCGATCTCTTCTAAGGAGGTAGATGAACCGTTGATGATCAGCCTGGATGCGTGAGCCATCTTGGACTTCGTGATCTCGTCGACTTGATGATTTTTCCAAGAGGCTCTCGGTCTTTATTTATACTCCAAAAGCCAGAACCCTAGTTTCCAAATTTGGAAGCCAGAGGTTAAGATTTAACAGAAAAAATCCCAGCTCACAAATCTTCTAGAACGCGGCGGATCCGCGGCCAAAGGGTGGGTTTGGCCGCGGATCCGTGGCCAAACAGTGAAATCTTTTGTTCTTTTTTATCTGGGCTTCATCTATATTGACACGTGGCTATTTTTTGAATCTCAGGAACTGAAAATCTTCTCGTAGTTGCTGCCAGACTTGATTTCTTAGTTTGCTTTCTTAATTAGGCAGGTTTGCTCTTAACAACTTTGATTCTCTTGATTTTTAGCCCTGAAAAATTCTGCACAATCTCAACAAATAATATTAGTGGAGTTTTGTTTTATTGAGATATTAATTTCAACATTAAGATTTGGTCAATGGTATTTTTGCATACATTTTCCTACCAAATGTTAATTATAATATATCAACATATGAAAAACAGTATTTTTACAGATAAACCCTCATATGTATCATATATTATAATAAACACCTTTTCTAGTATAGAAATAGTAGGAAAAATGTAATAACAAATGTGCAGTTTTATCAACTGAACAAATACCCCCAAACTTATCTTTGATCGTCCCGAGCAAACTAGTTTATTCAAGAGAAAGAGAAAAAGAAAGGAGAAAACTAAGCACACTTTCGTCGGTAAACACGATTACACTGAGCACGTCAACAAGCCGTTAAACCTCTAGGTGTCCCTAATAGGAGGAGTGTTGTCTCCTGAGGGTTTTCAGCGGATTACACCCACAAAATCCTATAATAAAAGAGAGATGGTGAAATTTACATATAAAGATAAGATCCATAAAAGAAATACTTTGAAAATTTAGAGTTTCCAACTACACTAGCTTTTCAATTGTCATGAGCCCTATCTTAATAGTCATGAAAAGATATTAGAAATTACTTCATCCCTCAATAAAACATCATCTTTATTTTTTATTCCTACCTTTCATCCAAATATCGATCATATACCCCTACGTGTGTGAATAAAACATCCCTACATTCGGAGAATTCAATTCAAGATATCATACTCTTGTCCATCTACCTTAGTAATTTGATGAATATTTGGTTGGATTTGCTCGCACATTTTCATGCGACCGTTAATACTTCTTGAGGTACTAACCGACCGATTACTCATGTGCTTGCTGATTAGTATTTTTCTCGTCTTGCACCATCTAAGACTTAGCAGTGACTCCCAAACCAGTTGGTCTAAGGCACCAGGTGATGAAGCACCCTTGCTATATTTTTTTATTGCTGCCTTGGCGATAACAAAACCAGTGTTCATTTTTTTCTTCACCATTTTATATTTTATTCATTTTTTTATTTCCTTCATACTTTGGCTTTTAGACAAGAGCATTTCAAGGTATCCTCTACTATCCCGAGTTTCAAGACGTGTGTAAGTGCATATAGTAGGGTATCAACATTCAAATGTTTGGCTTCCAAAATAGAAACTATTTTTCAGACTTATTTTTATTCTCAGATTAGTGACTTCCTTCATCTTACTAACCTTTGGGACAACAGCTCATAACTACTTATTACTAGTTCATTTAAGAAAACTTCTAATTTTCTTGGTTTCCTTAAACTATTCCTATCTTTTGGATGTAAGTTTTCACTTTCTACTCTTTTGTTATATATAAAAAAAAAATTTGAATGCCCAGTGTCAAAAATAATTCAGTGAATACAAACCTCCCCCCAAACCTGTTTTCAGCAGTGTCCTCACTGATGTTGTCTTTTGAGAGCATGGAACTGTATACTTGGGAAGAGAAAAGGGGTAAAATAATAGTTAATTGAAAACTACCCCCAAACTTGATCTCTGGCACGCACAGATATTCAGTTAAATCCATTTTTACTTACCTCCATTCTTAAAATGAGAAATTGTTACCAACACATGGAGGTGAGGCGGAGGAAATTCAGTTCCGATAAAGCGGCTCCTGTAAAAACAGGAGCTCCTCCGCGGGGTCAGCAGAGAAATACGGTTTTAATCTATGCCCATTTGCTTTAAAATTTGAACCGTTTTTCAAATTTTCAACTTCTACTGCCCCGTGCGGGTGTACATACCGCACCACAAAAGGTCCTTTCCAACGAGATTTAAGCTTATCCGGATGAAGATGGAGACAGGAATCGTAAAGAAGGACTTGTTGCCCCGATGTGAAGGTTTTTCTAAAAAGATTTTTATCATGGAACACTTTAGTCCTGCTCTTTACTATCACCGCATTATCGTAAGCTTCATCGCGGAGTTCGCTTAGCTCATTCAATTGCAGCTTCCGATAGCTGCCCGCATGATCAAAATCGAAGTTAAGCTCTTTAATAGCCCACATTGCTTTATGTTCGATCTCGATAGGAAGGTGGCATGCCTTCCCAAACACAAGGCGGTATGGAGACATACCAAGATCGGTCTTATAAGCAGTGCGGAATGCCCAAAGAGCATCCGTCAATTTGGTTGACCAATCCTTACGGTTTTTAGAAACCGTCTTCTCCAAAATTTGTTTGATCTGCCTATTTGAGATCTCAGCCTGCCCGCTTGTTTGGGGATGATAGGGCATAGAAAGCTTGTGAGTGATTGAATATTTCCGCATCAAGGTCTCGAAAGACCGATTACAGAAACGTGTCCCGTTGTCGCTAATTATAGCGCGAGGGTGTCCGAATCACGAAAAGATATTTTCTTTAAGGAACTTAATGACAACTTTGTTGTCATTAGTGCGACACGGTATAGCTTCCACCCATTTCGAGACATAATCAACTGCTAACAAGATATATAAGTTCCCAAAGGAGTTGGGAAAAGGGCCCATAAAATCAATACCCCAAACATCGAATATTTCCACAACCAATATAGGTTGGAGCGGCATCTCGTTTCTTCGTGAAATCCGACCCAAATGCTGACATCGCGGACAAGTTTTGCAATGTTCATATGCATCTTTAAATAATGTTGGCCAATAAAAGCCACATTGCAAAACTTTCTCCGCCGTTTTTCGAGGACCAAAATGACCGCCGTATGCCTGATCATGACAAAATGATAACACACTCTTGAATTCATCGTTAGGGACACACCTGCGAATGATTTGATCGGAACAATACTTAAATAGATAAGGTTCATCCCAGTAAAAGTATTTTACTTGGGATAGAAATCGAAGTTTGTCTTGTTTCGACCAATCGCTAGGAATAAGTCCCGTCGCAAGATAGTTCATAATATTCATGAACCAAGATTCGTAGGATACAGTCAAGAGCTGTTCGTCAGGGAATGAGTCATTTATCGGCACAGTCAAAGTTGGCGAAGAAGTGATGCGTGAAAGATGGTCGGCTACAACGTTTTCACATCCACTCTTGTCTCGGATGACAAGATCAAATTCTTGTAACAATAGGATCCAACGTATTAGCCTGGCCTTAGCATCCTTCTTCGATAAAAGATGTCGTAGGGCGGAGTGATCAGTGTAAACCACAATTGGCGAGCCAATCAAGTAGGGCCTGAATTTCTCTAATGCAAATACAACTGCCAAGAGCTCTTTCTCGGTAGTTGTGTAATTTATTTGTGCATCATTCTAGATCCTACTTGCATAGTAAATTACATGTGGTATCTTATCATTGTGTTGTCCTAAGACCGCACCAATAGCAAAATCTGATGCATCACACATAAGCTCGAACGGGTGGTTCCAATCCGGAGATGATAGAACGGGGGCTGTAGTGAGTGATCCTTTAAGCGATTCAAAAGCAGCCTCACAATCCGAATCGAAGTGAAATGTAGTATCCTTGGCCAATAGAAGGGTTAAGGGTCTAGCAATTTTGCTAAAGTCCTTAATGAATCTCCTATAAAATCCTGCATGGCCAAGGAAGGATCGTATATCTTTGACGCATTTGGGACGAGAGAGGTTATGAATGACATCAATTTTCGCTCTGTCAACCTCAATGCCTTTTCGTGAAATTATATATCCAAGGACAATACCTTCTTGGACCATAAAATGGCATTTTCCCCAATTCAAAGTCAAGTTCTTATCCTTACAGCGGGTAAGAACCGCGTCAAGATTACGAAGGCAGTCCTCAAAGGAGTCCCCAAAAATGGAGAAATCGTCCATAAAAATTTCCAGAAAATTCTCCACCATATCTAAGAATATTCCCATCACACACCGCTGAAATGTAGCGGGAGCGTTGCATAACCCAATGGGCATGCGTCTATAAGCAAAAGTACCGAAAGGACAAATAAATGTGGTTTTATCTTGATCCTTTTCGGCGATGAGGACCTGGTTATACCTAGAGTATCCGTCCAAGAAACAATAGTATTCGTGTCCAGCTAATCGTTCTAATATCTGGTCAATGAAAGGTAGAGGGAAGTGATCTTTCCTCGTCGCGGCATTGAGTTTTCTATAATCAATACATACGCGCCACCCAGTTTGGGTGCGTGTTTGGATTAACTCATTAGCCTCATTAGTTATGACCGTGATGCCAGACTTTTTAGGGACCACATGAATTGGACTTACCCATTGGCTATCAGATATAGGGTAAATTATACCACTATCAAGGCACTTGACGATTTCTTTCTTTACCGCCTCCTTCATAACGGGATTTAACCATCTTTGTGGGTCTCGGGTTGGTTTGGCTTCATCCATCAGATGTATGTAATGTTCAACAATTAAGGGACTAATCCCTTTGATGTCAGCCATTGTCCAACCAAATGCTTGCCGATTCGATCTCAACACTGCCAAAAGTGCGTTCTCTTGCTCTAAGGCTAGAGAAGCGGATATAATCACTGGCAAAGTCTTATTCTCCCCTAAATATGCATATTTAAGATGAGAAGGTAGCGGTTTGAGATCAAGAATTGGCGGAGAGACAATAGAAGGTGGGGTAAGGGAATGATATCCGGACTCCCTAAGAGGTTCAAAACTTGCATAAGATATTGACTCGGAAAGTGCTACTGACTTTTGCAATGAGTCAACGGGTTCAAACTCAAGGACGGACTCATTGAACATATCCTCACTATGAAGTAGTGCAAGATCAAACGATGTCTCATTAGTATTGTCGAGATCATCAAAGCAAAATTTCTCATCCATGCAGCTTTCGGAAGCTATCTCGTGGATGGAACAAACATCCAGCAAATGAGCAGAAGGTTCTGATAACTGACTTCCTAGCTTGTAAATATTAAGCTCAATTGTCATTTTCCCGAAGGATAAGTTCATAGAACCGTTACGACAATTAATTACAGCGTTAGAAGTTGCTAGGAAGGGTCGACCAAGTATCACCGGGATCTTATTGCGTGGGTTTGCCACAGGTTGTGTATCTAAAACAATTAAGTCTACGGGAAATATGAATTCCCCGACTTTAATCAACACATCCTCTAGTTCACCCCGAGGTTTGGTGATCGATCGGTCTGCCATCTGGAGAGTACAATGGGCGGTTTTCAACTCTCCAATTCCTAACTGCTCGTATACTGAATAAGGAAGCAAGTTAACGCTAGCGCCAAGATCGAGTAAAGCACGATTAATATTTTTACCCCCAATAGAAATAGAGATTGTAGGACAGCCAGGGTCCTTACGTTTCTTTGGTATTTGCTGGGTAAAAGCTGTGCTAACATTACTCGTCATGAAAACCTTCTTAGGCACTTGAATTTTTCTCTTCCTAGTGCATAAGTCTTTAAGGATTCTTGCATAAGATTGGACTTGTTGAATAGTATCTAAGAGAGGAATATTCACGCTAACTTGCTTAAACATTTCCACAATCTTCTCCATTTGTGGGTTAGGTCTGTTGACCCTTATTCTGTTTGGAAATGAAGCTTGATCAATAAGTTTTGGGTCCAACATTTGTGGAGAAGATTGTGGAGACGGATTCGATCCTAAAATTGGAGTGGGAATCGACTTAGATAGATTTGGCGAAATGTTCGAGCCTTGGGGAAAACGGAGAATAGGCTCGGATGAAGGTGGGAGACTAGACGAATTAGGGGAAGAAGAAGAAGCTGGGGTATCATTGGTGTCACTAACATCAAATTGCTCACCCACTCGGTTATTCAGCACTCTCCCTGATCTCAATGTAGTAACGGCATTCACATTATGATTATGTGAATGGTCAGGATTCGGTAGGGGTTGAGAAATGAGTTTTTCTTTCTCTCTCGCACTCATTGCGGCGTTTAACTGTGCAAGTTTGTTTTCTATTGATTTAATACTCTCGCCGTGGGAGGCGGAATCTTTCTTTATGGTATCAATAGAAGACTTCATATCAGCCGACATTTGAATGGTATGTTTCATAAACATATCCAAAGTTTGTGCGAGTGAAGAGTTGTCAGTACCGTCCAATTATGGTACAGAAGTGTTGGCCGAATTTCGAAAATTTTGTGACTGAAAGGGGAGCTGATTCTGTGGTTGTGGTTGCTGTGGAGGAGGTCTTTGATAATTGCTTTGGAACTGATTTTGATTTTGGGGTTGGTTTTGGTTCCAAGCAAAGTTAGGATGATTCCTCCATCCTTGATTGTACGTGGAAGAATAAGGATCGTTTCTAGGTCGCTACTGAAAAGCAGCATTAGTTTGAAACGATGCATTCATAGGATATTCTTCTGTTAAGTGTGAAGGATCTGAACAGCAACCACAGACGGTCTTGGGAAGCGTGACCTGATTTAGGGAGACTGATAAGAATTTGTTCTCAATAGCGTCGAGTTTCTTCTGTATCGCTGCCATTTCGGCTTTCACTGCGATTGAAACATCGAGCTGGTGAATACCTCCCCTAGATGAAAGTGGTCTTACGCTTTCCCACTGCAAAGTGTTTTCAGCGAGGTCTTCCAGATACTTCCAAGCTTCACCGTCATCTTTAGACATGAAATTGCATTGACACATTGTTTCAAGCATCTGCTTTGTCGCTGGATTAATGCCCTCATATATTATTCAAAATAAATCCCATCTTTGTATTCCATGATGAGGACATTGGATAAGCAGATCCTTGAAATTTTAAAGCACTTCCAAAATGGTTCATTGGGAAGCTTGGTGAACTGGTTGATCTCGCTCCTAATATGAGCAGTCTTATGGTTAGGGTAAAACTTCTTAAGAAATGCTATTACGAATTCATCCCAATTAATGATAGAGTGTGCGGCAGTATTATAAAGCCTCTTTTCTGCCAAGTCGCACAGAGTGAATGGGAGAAGACGCAAGCGCATAGCATCCACAGTCAATTGTGAAGTACCCATCATTGCGCATACGTTTTCGAATTTAGTGATGAAAACGTACGCGTCTTCAGACTCAAGCCCATGAAATTTGGGCAACAGATTGATGTAGTGGGGTTTAATTTCAAAATTATCCCCGTTAGCTGGTGGAATAGATAGACAAGTGAGAAGAGGACCACGGATAGGATAGCATCTCTCTTGGAGAGAGATGTGAGGTGGATTCTGCACACCTACGGGCGGTGGCAGCGTGGTGTTATAATCGGATGGAGTACCGTCCATCTCGGTCGTGGTGTGTGGTGGGGGAAAAGAAGATGAAGAAGTACCGATTTCGGCGTCGATAGCAGGAAAGCGGACAAGACGGGCACTAGAATCCCGTGTCCAGCCAAGCATGCACTAAGCGGGTTTAGTGCAAGTGGCAGCGTGTGTGTGCTTTAAAATTGGTCTGTTTTGAAAAAAGTGGGACTTAAGACAAATCACACAAAAATGCACAAACAACCCTAGAACTAAGGTTACATAGGTCCAGTCTCTAGACCGCTCCTAGACTTCCAAAGGACAAGCCGTAGAATCAATTCTCTACCGCCTCTTTACTACTCTTATTGCCAGGTAAGTGCCAGGTAAGTGGGAGGTTGTCCACAACGTAAGTAGTAGTCCTAATTAAGTAACCACTTAGCTTAGACACACTTGTCTAGACACCACAAAAGTAATGCGGATAAGTGATAGATTACCTACGACCTTCCTCTGTCCTTATTAAGCGCGACAGTCCTTAGAGTCTGGTCTAGATATTTTTTAAATTAATGTAGGGTTGATGCAGATGCTCGGTTTGTGATTTGTGGGCCTTAGGAAGGGTGATGAAATCCCCACCTAATCTGGATTTGGTCTTTGCCCCTTAAAGTCCATATTAAAATATGCAAAACAAAACCAATCACAAAGCTTTGCAAAAAGATTTTTGAGCGGCGATATTTGCCCCTTAAAGTCCATATTAAAATATGCAAAACAAAACCAATCACAAAACTTTGCAAAAAGATTTTTGAGCTGCGATATTTTGCAAAGAATCCTGCAGAAAAGAGATTTTATTGGATTTGAGAGGAGAGAGAAGGATATAGAAAATATACCAGAGAGGTTTGGAACCCTAAATCCCCTCTCCCGCCACGCTTCCGCCGCAAAAAGGCTCCTTTCACCGCGGTTCCGCCGTGGAGTAGAGGGATCAGGTAATGAGTTTTGCTACGTGGCCTCCTGCACTCCTCTAGATCTTGATTAATGTCTCTGGCTCTCTGTTTCCTCTAGTCTGTGACTCCAGATTCCCTCGCAAAAATCGCACACTTATCGTTAAATATGCAAGATACAGTTTGTTTTGTTTTTATGATATAAATCGAATAAGAATTCAACACAAATAGTAAGAATAAAAAATTACGCACGTATCCCCGGCAACGGCGCCATTTGATTGATGTGAGAAATTTATGTGTTTGTAGTTAACCGCAATCAATAACGGTGTTGCGCGTAGCTAGACCGAGATGAGTACGAGTCGTCCTCTGGGAAACGTGGAACCTTTTACTCTTACCTTAGGCGTGTTGAGAAAGAGAGGAGAAAGAATAAAGAATGTTGTAGAATGGTTGTAGGATCTAGATCTACGTTAAACACGGATGCAAAATATAGATCTAGATTAATTACGGATGTAAGTTTATATAAGAAGAGGGCTTGTAGGGTTCATTAGGATTTAGTAGTTATGGATGATTAATTAAAGATTACTCTTTCTATCCTTTAATAGATTTAAAACTAGAACGACAGTGATGCATGTAGATTAGGGTTTCTGGAGGGAAAATGAATCCCACTCTTAACCCCTATCTCGACACGGAACTCCGTTCATATCTAGCCTTTACCAAAACAATCATTAATCTAATCTCTAATCGCGGTCGAGACTAACAATGAATTGGTAGCGCGCCCGATTAGGATGTTAATGATTCTTTTGATAAATTTTATAAACTTTATAGGACGTAAAAAGAGTTTAGGTATTTTCATCATGCATTAACCTACCATAATCCTACGAACCCTAACAAGCGGAGAATTACTCGCGCGTGTTGGGAGAAAAAGATATGGAGAGAGAATTCATAATGAAACTACAAAGAAATAGAATAAGAAAAAGAACTATCTTTATTAATCAACAAAACTCATTACATTTTGTTTCCTTAGAAAATGATTACAAAAACTAGTTTGCTTCTCGATCTCTTCTAAGGAGGTAGATGAACCGTTGATGATCAGCCTGGATGCGTGAGCCGTCTTGGACTTCGTGATCTCGTCGACTTGATGATTTTTCCAAGAGGCCCTCGGTCCTTATTTATACTCCAAAAGCCAGAACCCTAGCTTCCAAATTTGGAAGCCAGAGGTTAAGATTTAACAGAAAAAATCCTAGCTCACAAATATTCTAGAACGCGGCGGATCCGCGGCCAAAGGGTGGGTTTGGCCGCTGATCCGCGGCCAAACAGTGAAATCTTCTATTCTTTTTTATCTGGGCTTCATCTATATTGATACGTGGCTATTTTTTGAATCTCAGGAGCTGAAAATCTTCTCGTAGTTGCTGCCAGACTTGATTTTTTAGTTTGCTTTCTTAATTAGGCAGGTTTGCTCTTAACAACTTTGATTCCCTTGATTTTTAGCCCTGAAAAATTCTACACAATCTCAACAAATAATATTAGTGGAGTTTTGTTTTATTGAGATATTAATTTCAACATTAAGATTTGGTCAATGGTATTTTTGCATACATTTTCCTACCAAATGTTAATTATAATATATCAACACATGAAAAATAGTATTTTTACAGATAAACCCTCATATGTATCATATATTATAATAAACACCTTTTCTAGTATAGAAATAGTAGGAAAAATATAATAACAAATGTGCAGTTTTATCAACTGAACACTCTTCTAGACACAGCGCGATATCAACCCCCAATACTGGGAGAGACGAATCCTGTCTAACCGCTACTGCCTCCAAGTGCTTCGGGACTGCACCCAACTACTACATGTTTGCACGACTCCTTTGAGCCGTGGTAGGGTAGTAATCAAAGTACAGTGGGAACACACTCGAGGCGAAATAGCAGCGTCAAGTCGACAGACTAAGCTGTACTCCTGTCACCTGGGAACTGTTATCTGACGATAGGTATAGTACCAACCAACAGTTCCCGACAAGTCCTGTCCAGTGTACTCGTAACCTAACAAGCACGCGCATACTATCTCCAGTACGACGTACTAATGGCTGTGAGACAGACCATCTCCCCTGCTGGGATGAGAAGCGTATACGCTAGTCTACTCTGGAGTATCGATACCCCGTCTCGATAATCCTACGACTAGGGACCTGTATAAGGATGTGCTTGCAGATTACCCAGCCCCACTAGTGTGGCTGCCATCACAACGCTGGTGATCAAGCAAAGATCCTAAGGGCTCCACTAATATGTATAAGCGATATGCTAAAAGAAACACGTGCACATATTAAAGTAGAAACAAACCAAGTAGCATACTACCATTTTGAGCAAGACTGTATATACAACTGTGAATATCCCAAGCTTCCATTAAGTAATATACAAACTAGTATGATACAGTAATGGCCTCTAGGGCATATACACTGACACCCAGGAGTAAGGAAACACGGGCTCATTTCATGTGTTAGCATCAGGACTCCAAGCTGTGGAGTAGAGCAAGTGCCTGAAGTTTCATTGGATTCACACATGAAACTATCTCATACATCCCGAGTAATATATATTATAATTGTTAGATATCCTTAGTTAATTACTTGGTGTATTATAATATGTCCTGATCGAACCATAGATTGCAAAAGTGAATAATGTAGTCGAGTAAGTCAAGTAAAATGTGAGTCGTGTTGGTTGCAATCTTGGGTCGAGTCAAGTTAGTTCGAGTTAACGTTTAAGTTTGGTTTCAAGTTTGTATTCGAATTATAGACATTTCATATTACTAGATTTAACTATGAAGATCTTAAGTTCAGGAGCAATCGGACAACCGCTGCACATGGAGGGCAGAATTTGTGTTTTTTTCAAGACGATTGCCATTGATAACTCCATTAATTTGCACTGTTATCTAACCCGGATAGGCAAACACTCAACTTCTTCGACTCCCTGAGGTTCAAGAGAAATGATACCGCTTAAACTTATATTAATTTAGAGTCCTTAAATATTTATTCTTATTTGTTTATTATGTATTTACAGTGTTTGTATTTCTCAAGGGATTTTTATGTAAAATATTTTAATATTATTTAAAAATAAATATCGAGGGTGATTTATAATATTAAGCGTTTTATAGAATTGCATTTTAGTTTAGATGGTATTTTAGTGATAAAACCTAGATTTTAAAAGTTTATGGTATTTTTCTCAAAACTACTACTTTTGGAAATTTGATGGTATTTTTTTATTAAAATTTTAATATTTCATTTAAAAATATATTTTTCAGAATTTTTTTCATTTAAAATACGGATTCACGATTTTATATAATTTTTCAAAGTTTAATTTGTTTTAAAAAGTTATATTTCTTTTAAAAAGTATTTTTATTTTCTTTCGAGACCGAATTCTCTGTGAGGAGTTCCGTATCTCACTCTACTATTCCAAGGAAGTGCGATAACCCGCACCATCCGTAAATGGGTTCTCCTAAAAGGATTGTAGAGGCGCAATTGTAAAGAATTTAAATAGCGATAAAACATTTTATAAAGGTAATGGTATTTTAATGTAATTTGTTTCATTTTGGATAAACTTGTAATCTAGCATACCGTGCTATAAAGTCATAGTGTATGTGATGGGATAAGTCATTACCCTGTGAGTTTTCTAGAGATATATATTTCTAGGTATCGATAAAAAGATTACTTTTAAACTTCAAGGTATTTATATGAAAATGTTCAATATTTGTTTATTTCGTATGAAATTTTAATTACATTGTTTACCGACGAAAACAGAGACGAACTGGGATTGAACGTCTTGTGTGAATTTGGGTGCAGATGCTATTTGGACTTATCCATCCATCTCTCCGAAGATACCAAATTGATTTATGGTACCGTATATTGGAGGTTTGGACAGATGCGACCGTTGTAGCAGATTTAATCAGATTCCCCTTCATTTATGATGGGTTTTTGATTGTGGGGACGCTCTTCCCTGCAGGCACAAGCCCCTGCAGTTAATTACGTTATCGTGTTGCGATAACAACTTTCTCCTTCTCCAGTAGTTCACTTCGTGTCGTGTTATGTTTTATTTTGTTTTGGTTGCCCGTGGATTACATACGGAGACTATTTTATGTTGTCGCCCGGCGCAGATTAATCCAAATCCGTATATTTTAGATTTGGTATTTTGAACTTAAGTTATATTTTTCCTTTAGTTCAAAAATATTTTATTTGGTTTAAGGACCGTTAATCTAATTTGAGATTAAGATCAACTTAAACATATGAGCGTTTGAGCCCAATTTATTTTTAACTAAGACTGCATTAGTCTTATTTGAGACTAAGATCAACTTAGCAATGTTTTAAGGATCCTTAAATTTTATTAAGATCCAACAACAGAGCATTTGGCTCACCTGCAAGAAAAACTTTAGAGACTTAGCCAATTTGGGCTTAGTCTGCTTAGTCTTTTTTTGGTTCAAAAGTGCTAAGCACTTATTTGGGCTTTGTTTGTTCAGCCCACCCTTTTTATGCAAAAGTGCTAAGCACTTGTTTGACGTTCTAGCGCTCACATGGGTATCATGTGAAGCCTTCAGTTATAGACGCTGCCCAATCGATGCTAAGCACTCAATTATATATATATATATAGTGCTAAGCACTTTTTATATGGCGTCCACGTGAAGAGCACGTGCGGCGCTGGGCGCTGCCCAATCTGTACTAAGCACTCTGCCGTTTTGGCTGTATATGAAATGCTAGGCACTTTTGTGTGGCGTCCATGTGAGGCGCTGGGCGCTGTCCAATCAGTACTAAGCACTCAGCCATTTTGGTTGTATATGAAATGCTAAGCACTTTTATTCACGTGAGGCGTTGGCCTTGTACTTTGGGCGCCCGCGTGTTTTTCATGTGAGGCACTGGGCGCTGTTGGGAGGGCTCCCACGTGGGAAACACGTGAGGCGCTAAGCTCTTTTCTTTTTAGAGATTAAATCTAAGTTAACGCCATTTTCGCTATTAATGATCCTCAAGATCTCTATTTTGAAGACTTTGGATTGTTTTTTCTTCATTGGGGAACTAAGTTCTTCTTTTCTTTTTATAAGAACTAAGTTCTTTATGTAGAGTTAAACCCTAATTTCTGAGGAATTAAAATCCCAAAACATATGTTCTTTTTTTCTTTCTTTCTAACCTTGTTCTTTTCTGAATCTTTGAATCTCAAGAACAAGATCTTCCCGATGAGAATTAAATTCTCAACTTGTGGGAGACTTGTTTTGTGGATCTCTGATCCAGAGAAAAAACTAAGTTCTATGAGAAAGGTTAAACCCTTAAATAGGTAAAAAGAAATATTTTTGATCTCTGTGTTTTCTTTACCAGGGTTTTGAGGAGGAAAGTCTTCTTCCTTTATTGAAAATTAAATTATCTCTTGATTTGAAAACTTTATGTATTTTTTTAGAAGGTTATGGGGGGTTCTCTCTATCTGAGACTTGAAGTCTCGGGTCATTTATATAGTAGAGGCAAGTTTGTAAATTAGTTTTGAGAAAATCTCTTATTGAGAGATTCCGATTGATTTATTTGGTCTCAAAATTGATTTGGGGAATTTTACCCACCGTTGGATTTTTGATCCAAGTGTTTCTGTTTTACAGGATATGTTTTCTTGTTTTTAGTAAGATTAGGGAAATATTTTCCCACATACAGAATTTATTCTGTCAAACGGTGATTTTTAATCACTATTGGATTTTGAATCCAATGGCTCTCTGTTCTATAGAGAACAATCTTTTTTATTTATAAAGACTGAGAACAAATATTCCTCAGAATAGAATTTAATTCTATTGTTTGATGAGTTATCATCACCATTGGATCTTTGATCCAACGGCTCTGTTTAACATAGAGTATCCCAATTTTTTTTATGGAAATATACTCATGTAGAATTTAATTCTTCTGATATAAACTTGGGCGCCAGCGCTCACGTGTTGTGCACGTGGGTGCCGGTTAAGAATTTAATTCTTATTTATGATAGGCGCTCATGTGCTTTGCACATTGACGCCCATGTGAGCTTCACCTGTGGCGCCATTATAGGATTTAATTCTAAGGGGTTGGTATTGGCGCTGGCGCCCTCGTGGGGAGCACGTGAGCCGCTGCCTCATTGATGCAGGTTTCTTTTCACCTTCTTTCTCTGCTTTTTCTGAGTCAAACTTTCTTTTCCAATGCCTTCTTTTGTCAGAGCTTGGAAATAATTCCACCATGCACAACATTTTCTGTGCCGAGATTTAAATGCCTCCCTTTATAATCTGAAGCAATGCTCCGCTTCCCTCTCACTTTTAGAGAATCATTTTAACATAGAAGAGTCATGGCTTGTAATCGTCCACATGCTCATCGGCAGCCATAGGAGGTGCCTATCGAGGAAATTGTTCCTCGTTTTGTTGCACGCTTGGTGAATCCCGCTCTTACGGATGACCAATGTGATATGGTGCTGCACGAGCTCTTGACTCGTAGAGAATCTCCTCTCCCCATCGGCTCTATTTGGTTCCGGATGATCTTCTTGTCCGTGCTCGATGACATTCCCCCTAATCCAGCGGAGATGACTCCGGCGATACTCGACGCAGCGGAGGACAAGATCGAGTGCTTTCATGAGGCACTTTTGATTACCAAGCCTCTAAGGGATTGCTCTGTTCAGCTGCTAAGCCAGATACGAGCTCAGCGGGCCATCATGTCTGCCTTTGCCGATGGACACGGCGCTAACCAATGGGTAGCGACTTTTCGCGAAGATCGTCGCTTCGGCATGGTGGAGAAGGCTGGGAGGGTTTTAGAAAACTTTATTCATAGTTTTGTAAACCCTTATACTTTTGATCCCGTGTTTGGTGATCTATTTCTTGTAGAATAAAATATATATTTAAATGCTTTCCTTTTATCGTTGACCACCGAGTGCTTCATTTCTAACACATATTCTTTCTCTAATTGGATTGTTGCAACCTACATGTATGCATGTGCACTTCACCCTTAGGGATTTTTGCTAAGTGCAAACGCCACTGATGTGCTCGTGTCACGCACTAACGTTCCACACGCGTATATGAATGAGCATGCTTTCACATATATCTGTAAACGAAACTTAAACAGGTGTAAACAAATGCCCTCTACTACTTAACTTATGGAGGTATACACGTGAGTGATGTAGTGTAGAGTAATACGTAGCATACAACCGGTTTCGGGCTGGTATATCGTACATAACTTTTAGAATCTTGATCTGAGAAGATAGCGAGCGGACACAAGCGTCATCATCTATCATTAACTCAAATCTCAATTCTAAACCTAAGGCCCATGAGTTGCACCCTTCTGTTTCTTGATGTCTTGATCTGGCACGAAGTAGTTTATGTACTCATTTCGGAGTTTATAGTTTATTCACTCGTTTCAGAGTCTCTAGCTTATTTACTCGTTTCGGATTTTGTAGTTTATTCACTCATTTCGGAGTCTCTAATTTATATACTCATTTTGGAATTTGTAGTTTATTCACTTATTTCGGAGTCTCTAGTTTATATAATCGTTTCGGAGTTTGTAGTTTATTCACTCATTTCTGAGTCTCTAGTTTATGTACTCGTTTCTGAGTATTTTTAGTTTACCTCTCTTGGGTTTACAGGCAAACTTGTCTTAACGTTGTATATAGATAATCCCTATTCTTTTTATGACAGAGGTCCGTTAGGTTTGTGGTACTAGGGTTTTAGTCCATAGTACCATCACGTTGGCTGATATATCCCTCGATATGCAGTCTTTAAGACGCTGTTCGAGTAGCCCCACGACTGTCGTGTCTCCGATCCCTTCGAGGGCTGGACAAGACGTCTTCAAGTAATCTCCTTAGGTCATATTACCTTCGGAAGAGCAAGCGTTAGGAATTTGCCATGACGCTTTTTACCTGAGGTTAGGCTCAATTTGGATCCCCGATGAGCCATAACCACACCCTTCTGGGGTAGGATGATTTCCAATGGTTTTTTAGGCTTTATATGAGTTGCCGTCAAGACCCGAAGCTGGAAATATGTCGTCGCTTCATTTTTTTTCTTTGATGATATCGCGCCGATTCTTTGCTGAAATAGGATAGAAATCTGTAGGACCTCAATTTTTCTTTGACCCTTGGGTTTTTTTTATTGATGACGACGTTGTGTTTGCATCCTGCTGGAATGAGAAGAAACACCGGGATGGTATCTAGGTTGTATATGTACCGTCAAGACTTGGTTCTCCTTTTGACGAAGCGTGGTGGGAAAATAAGGTTCCCTTTCTTTCGTTTGTGCCCATAAATCGTATACAAGAGTCAATATGGACATACTTGCAGGGCAGAAAGTTTCATTTTTATTATTATTTATTTTTTTATTTCTTCCCGCGATACTCTATCTTTTCAGCTTTTTACATCGCGAAAGTCGCGAATGCCCAATCATTTCGGCTATTTATCGCGGTGCCCAATCATTTCGACTTTTTTTACTCACTGCTTTTTATTGCGAGTTGCCCTAACATTTTGGCTGTCTATGCATATTGCTGATTTTTATCACGAGTTAGGGACTTGGTCCAGATACCCATTGTGGCATCAGTATCGCTACAACTGGAATATTGCCAGGAACGAATCATTATTTGCCGTGAAAGGACTTGAAATTTGATACCTATTTAGGCATCAGCATCGCTACAACTGGAATATTGCCAGGAGCGAATCATCATTTGCCTTTGTTGGTTTGGACAAAGATGGTTTAGCAAACAGGGTTAGGTTCCTGTCGACTAAGGCTTTTTGACTTTATGAGCCGTAAGGGTCTCATAAAGGTATTTCTCACTACAAGTCGAGAAGATCTCGTAAGTGTATTTTCTCTTTAGGAGTCGTAAGGATTTCTAAGTGTGTTTTCTCTTGTAAGTCGTAAGGATCTTACAAGAGTGTTTTCTCCTTATAAGTCGAGAGGACTTACATGAGTCGCTCACTATATGGGGATATTTCTCATCATTAGTGGAACTTGATATGAGAATATTTATTTATACCCATGGATTGTATACAAGGGTCAATATAGGACCGTTTGTAAGGCAACTTAGGGGACATGATGGCTTAAGAACAGATTTAGATCCCTGTAGCTTAAGGCTTTTGAATCCTACGAGCCGTGAGGGTCTCATAGGGTGAATTCTCCGTACGAGTCGTGAGGATCTCGCAAGTGTAATTTCTCCATAGGAATCGTAGGGATTCCTAAGTGTGTTGTTCCTTTGTGAGTCGAAAGGATCTCATGCAGGTATTTTCTCCTCACAAGGTTGAGAGGACCTTGCAAATGCACATGAATTTTATTTTTTTACGAGTTTGCGCCCTTTTTGGGTTTTTATAACTCGCCGGCAGTCCTGCTGTTTTTACTCACGGCGCCCTTTCGGGTTATTATCCATGTCCATTTCGCTTGTGGACATACCTTTTTTTCTTTTTTTTCACCATTCCCTTCTTAGGGACGAACGTTAGTTTAAGGACATTTCGGTTCATTATTAGTTTAGAGACATCTCGGTCTAATATCGTCATGTTTGAGACAGATTGTTAGTTTGGGGACTTCTCGGTCCAATATCGCTATGTTTGAGACGGATTCTTAGTTTAGAGACTTCACGGTCCAATATCGCCATGTTTGAGGCAGATTGTTAGTTTAGAGACTTCTCGGTCCAACATTCCCGTTTTTGGGACAAATTTTAGTTTAAGGACGTCTCGGTCCATTATCACCGTTTTTTAGGCGAGTATTAGTTTAAGGACGTTTCGATCCAACATTCCCTTTTTTGGGACGAGTATTAGTTTAAGAACGTTTCGGTCCATTATCATCATTTTTGAGACGACGGAGCTTTTGGATACTACTTTCAGGGTTTTGACACAGGAAGATAGCGAGCGGACACAAGCGTCGTCATCTATCATTGACCTAAGTTGTAACAACCCTAATTTTCTTATACACTTTTTTCTATACAAAATTTTTCAAATATTTTTTTCAAAAATCCACAAAGGGGTATTTTAGCCTGAACACAAGATTTAGGTAATTATTTTTGTTTTTAATTACAAGCTACAAGAATGTAATAACTCCATTTTTAGTGTACAAGAAATTACTTTAAATTTAATGTATACTTGGAGTATTTACTCTTGCTGCTATCATTTTATGTAATTAAATAACACCATAATTACAAGAAAGAGCTTGTAGCTCATTGGTAATACCTTGCACTGCTGAACCAAGCCACCAGAGTTCGAATCCCATGCCCCACATTATTTTTAGATTATTTTTCTTTTAAAATTCTTGGAAGCCCAAAAGTCCACAGGCCATAACTTCCAAAAGTTGAACTGAACCCTAAAAAGTGAGTATACCAGAGCCTACGTCAGGAGACCCCCATCCCATCGATCGCCGGACTCGGCCGGGATCGGCCGAGTCGGCCGGCGCCGCCGGACGGCCGAGCCCCCAATACGAAAGTTTAGCCTTTTTGCATTCTCTAACCCCCTGTTTACTCCAATTTAATGGATCGGTTCCCTAATTTTAATTACACCCTATTTACTACAAATTTTAATGATTTTTCTTTAATTTTTAAAAAAAAAATTTAAAAATAAAACCTTTCACCTACCCTACCCTAGCCTACCCTATAAATAGACCCCCTACCCTCTTCCCTCTCATCCCAAAACACTAGGTTTACTCTCTTGAAATTTTCACAAGAAGGGTGTGCTTTGAAACCGAGTTCACGGCGAAGCGCTGACGGAATTCCGGCGACGTTTCTTTGAAACAACCGGCGACGAAACAACACCTCGGCCACTCACCTAGTTCCTCTATACTCTTTAGTATAGATCGAAACCCGTAAGTCCCGTTCTTTTCTCCTTTCTACTTCTCAAAAATACTGAATTATGAAACCCGACGGAAATCGGAACAAACCGATTTCCGATTCGGTTTTTCTATAAAATCTCACTTGTCACTAATTCCTTAATACCTAAACTTATCCATGTTGACTATTAATCACAGAACAATTAATTTGGACAAAGTTTCTCACATGAAATGATAACTTTTGCAATATCGTATTCTTTTTCACATTAATACCATAATATTTATTTTTCTTCTTCTAATCAATTCAATCATTCCTAAACACCTTCATCTTAACCACTAAACTTGTAAAAATCAATTTGAATAAGTTTTCACACATGAAATGATAACCTTTTCAATTTACCGTATTTTCACTTTAATACCATGAAGTTTCAATTTCACATTTAACCCCTTAACCTTAATATACATTTAAAATAGAGCACGAGATAACGATCTACCTCCACCCACATGTAAATACAAACCCTAAAATGATATCATAAAAATTTAGAATACGATAAAACGAAATTTTCATTAAAATACCATAATCTTCATAAAACCATTCTTAAAGGTTTAGATTTGTTACATTTTTAAATAAATATTTCTTACTAGGAAAATACGATAAGTTGTGGACATCGATCGTTTATCTAAACTGACTTTATGGTGTCTAGGCTAGGCAAGTGAGCTTGGGTAACTTTAAAAGGCCCGCCTCACGATTCGTGAGCGGATCCCTCCCTCCTCACTTGTACTTACCTGGCCACAATTGGCGGTGAAGAGGCGATTTGAGGCTTCTAATGACTTGTCGTTTAGACCTTTTAGAAATAGGCTAGTCGGCTTAAGAAACTCTAGAATCTAAAATACGGAAAATTACACTTTTCAAGAAAATACCTTTTACTTTATAAAACCGTTTTCTAAAGAATTAGTATTTTACAATCTTTGCAAAGCGCCGCTACAACCCATCTTTGGGGAACCCGTTCGGGATCGTGCGGTTTATCGTGCACCCTCGGGCTAGTAGTGCGAGATTCAGACCTCCGCAAGGAGCATTCGGTCTCGAAAGGTTTAAAATACGACATCTTAAGAAAATGAGATTTTTGAAATATAAAATATCTATTAAAATTATTTTTGTATAAACATATGTATATTTATCTTTTAAATACCTATTTTATTATAATATAAATTTTCCACCTTTTTCTAAAATAAATCACAAAGAATACAGGTTACACTAAAATACCATGAACTTTACATAATCAATATTACAGATAAATACCATTATTTATGAAACTAGGATATTTTCATTAGAAATGCCACAACATAAAATCTACAACTCTAAAGACGAGTAATAAATACTTGAGGTGTATTTTGAAGAGTATATAAAAGTGTTTTTACATAAAAACCCCTCAAGTTTATAAATTACCCTAAGGACCCTAACAATTATAAGACTTCGATTCACATTTCTGATTGTCTGACTCGGTTTGAGTCTGATTAATCTGACTTGAATATGATTCAAGTCAAACCATAATCTACAAGATTCCAATTTAATATGAACACATGAATCCATGAATACAATTACCAGTTTATACAACTTGACCGAACCGAACCATGGATATATATTCATTTTACATGATTCACAGTATTCCATTTACATGACTTTACGGTTATAACCGTTTCCTGATATCATGGTTTCGGTCAGTCAGTCAATCAATCATACAACCAACACAATTTACAAGATAACAATACAAACAAGACATCGCGGGGTTTAAGGGGTAGATTGGTACGGAAGGTGTTAAAGGTGGCACGAGACGGTAAGATTAAGACACCTAACATGAATCCAATTGCCGTTGTTCCGGGTTGTATAACGGAGCCTTGTACTTCCATTTTCCCTGGTCTCTGGCATACTGAGACCCCTCTCGTATACACTGGCATCCTTCTGTACCAAGCTACAACAACAGCGTTAACACAATACTATAATAATATAACAATATAATACAACTATAACAGACACTCTCTCTCTCTCTCTTACTCTCTATCTACTCTCCTCTTATTTTTGGGACTTATCGAGCGACCTGTTCGCTGACGACATTCTATTTCTTTCTTCTTTGAATGTCGTCAGGTAGTTTGGACCCGGCAGAAGTTGAGCCATCGCAAGAAGACTTGGAGCAGTTTACTGAAGACCCTACACAGTAGTTTCATTGTACACTTTTCTTTTCGGTACTTTTCATTTCCTGTTATGCCACTGTTTAGGCATCTTTTATTTCAGTTGTATTTCCTTTCATGCATTGTACAAAGAATGTTAATAAATAAAAGTTGTTGTTTTTTTAAATCTTGTCTCTTGTGTATTTATTTTATATTGCTTAGATACGCTTAGCGTATGTACTTCTGAGTATATAGGTAGCGGGCCTCGTCGCGTCCACTTCGCCGTATACCGGAAAGCGGGACGTGACTGGTTTTGTTGGTGGCCCATGCAGGTCAGAGCTGTATGAAACCCTATCATGGAGTTCTGTTCTGCGTGAACAACCTAAGCAATATAACACAAGAACCAGCAGCTAAAACATTCTTTACAATTCATGTTTCTTGAATCTTACAAATTTCTATTCCTTGAATCTTATCATTTCATGTACTTGAATCTGTCCTAACCCAAATTTTTCTTCAGGGTTATGGATTCCCCAAACAACACCAGCACCAACGTCAACAATACATCTCCAGCACTATCTCTCACACCAGCTGTCCCTGTGCCACCTACTGAGCAAACAGTGTTACTTGATGCAATCCGCAGCCTTCTCGAGGGACAGCAACAACTCTTGAACCGTCCCGAGACTGATGCTCCGGGGATAAAGCAATTCAGGGCTTTACATCTGAAGCAATTTTCAGGAAAGGGGAGCCCTCTGGAAGCTGAGGAATGGGCTCAAAGTATCGAGGATGATCTGGCCGCAGCACAAGTGCCAGACGTCGCTTGGGTCCGTGTAGCGAAACTACAACTCTCAGACAACGCTCGCAACTGGTGGAAGGCGGAAGAAAGCCGTCTTGCGCAGCCTATTGAATGGAAAACGTTTCGCGAGAAGTTCGACGCGAAATACTTCCCTGTGATTACCAGGTTTGCCATGGAGCAGCAGTTCATTCATCTACAGCAAGGATCAATGTGGGACAATTCGGTAGATGAATACGACGCTAAATTCACCATGTTAAGACGATTCGCGGCACATTTGATACCGACGGACGACATCAGAGCCCGTCGTTTCCAACAAGGACTGGACACGGAGATTCAGGCTGCTCTAGCCACAGGAAAATTTCTGACACACGAGGATGCTCTGGAAGCTGCCCGCAGTTATGAGGCAGTGATAAAAGCAAGAGGCAGACCTCAGTCTGCAGGAGTCAAACGCCCTGCCAACCAAATGGCAGGTGGAGCCTCTTTCAGGCCATCGTTTGAACCCAGGAGAACTGAAGAAATTTGCCATTACTGCCATAGGAAGGGACATTCGTGGAAGGACTGTAGGCGCGCAAAAGATCTATGTCTAATTTGTGGCGCATCCAACCACGGCATTGGAAACTGTCCTTACAACAGCAACTCATCTCACACACACACCAACCAACCGCAGCGGCCAACCATCCAGGCTCCTGCAACTCGTCCTGCACTACCTGCTCCACCACCTGCACAGCCTAATCGCCAATTCCAACAAGCAATGAGGGACATGCCTAGAGGACAGAGAAACAGGCCTCAAAGGCAGAATGTGCCTCCAGCTAGAAGGAATATACCACGGCGACAGACTTTCACATTAGAAGCCGTAGAAGCCGAGACTGTAGGTCAAGGTAACACCGGTAAGCCTTTTTCACCCGTGTATCTCTTGTTATTTTATACACTATCTATACTACAGCCACCAAACTTCTTTGCACTGTTACACCTTCCTTTTACAAATTTCGAGGACGGAATTTTTATAAGGAGGGTAGAATGTAACAACCCTAATTTTCTTATACACTTTTTCCTATACAAAAATTTTCAAATATTTTTTTCAAAAATCCACAAAGGGGTATTTTAGCCTGAGCACAAGATTTAGGTAATTATTTTTGTTTTTAATTACAAGCTACAAGAAAGTAATAACTCCATTTTTAGTGTACAAGAAATTACTTTAAATTTAATGTATACTTGGAGTATTTACTCTTGCTGCTATCATTTTAAGTAATTAAATAACACCATAATTACAAAAAGGAGGTTGTAGTTCATTGGTAATACCTTGCACTGCTGAACCAAGCCACCAGAGTTCGAATCCCATGCCCCACATTATTTTTAGATTATTTTTCTTTTAAAATTCTTGGAAGCCCAACAGTCCACAGGCCATAACTCCCAAAAGTTGAATTGAACCCTAAAAAGTGAGTATACCAGAGCCTACGTCAGGAGACCCCCGATCCATCGATCGCCGGACTCGGCCGGACGGCCGAGCCCCCAATACGAAAGTTTTGCTTTTTTGCATTCTCTAACCCCCTGTTTACTCCAATTTAATGGATCGGTTCCCTAATTTTAATTACACCCTATTTACTACAAATTTTAATGATTTTTCTTTAATTTTTAAAAAAAATTTAAAAAATAAAACCTTTCACCTACCTACCCTAGCCTACCGTATAAATAGACCCCCTACCCTCTCCCCTCTCATCCCAAAACACTAGGTTTACTCTCTTGAAATTTTCACAAGAAGGGTGTGCTTTGAAACCGAGTTCACGGCGAAGCACTGACGGAATTCCGGCGACGTTTATTTGAAACAACCGGCGACGAAACAACACCTCGGCCACTCACCTAGTTCCTATATACTCTTTAGTATAGATCAAAACCCATAAGTCCCGATCTTTTCTCCTTTCTACTTCTCAAAAATACGGAATTATGAAACCCGACGGAAATCGGAACAAACCGATTTCCGATTCGGTTTTTCTATAAAATCTCACTTGTCACTAATTCCTTAATACCTAAACTTATCCATGTTGACTATTAATCACAGAACAATTAATTTGGACAAAATTTCTCACATGAAATGATAACTTTTGTAATATCGTATTCTTTTTCACATTAATACCATAATATTTATTTTTCTTCTTCTAATCAATTCAATCATTCCTAAACACCTTCATCTTGACCACTAAACTTGTAAAAATCAATTTGAATAAGTTTTCACACATGAAATGATAACCTTTTCAATTTACCGTATTTTCACTTTAATACCATGAAGTTTCAATTTCACATTTAACCCCTTAACCTTAATATACATTTAAAATAGAGCACGAGATAACGATCTACCTCCACCCACATGTAAATACAAACCCTAAAATGATATCATAAAAATTTAGAATACGATAAACCGAAATTTTCATTAAAATACCATAATCTTCATAAAACCATTCTTAAAGGTTTAGATTTGTTACATTTTTAAATAAATATTTCTTACTAGGAAAATACGATAAGTTGTGGACATCGATCGTTTATCTAACCTGACTTTGTGGTGTCTAGGCTAGGCAAGTGAGCTTGGGTAACTTTAAAAGGCCCGCCTCACGATTCGTGAGCGGATCCCTCCCTCCTCACTTGTACTTACCTGGCCACAATTGGCGGTGAAGAGGCGATTTGAGACTTCTAACGACTTGTCGTTTAAACCTTTTAGAAATAGGCTAGTCGGCTTAGGAAACTCTAGAATCTAAAATACGGAAAATTACACTTTTCAAGAAAATACATTTTACTTTATAAAACCGTTTTCTAAAGAATTAGTATTTTACAATCTTTGCAAAGCGCCGCTACAACCCATCTTTGGGGAACCCGTTCGGGATCGTGCGGTTTATCGTGCACCCTCGGGCTAGTAGTGCGAGATTCAGACCTCCGCAAGGAGCATTCGGTCTCGAAAGGTTTAAAATACGACATCTTAAGAAAATGAGATTTTTGAAATATAAAATATCTATTAAAATTATTTTTGTATAAACATATGTATATTTATCTTTTAAATACCTATTTTATTATAATATAAATTTTCCACCTTTTTCTAAAAAAAACACAAAGAATACAGGTTACACTAAAATACCATGAACTTTAAATAATCAATATTACAGATAAATACCATTATTTATGAAACTAGGATATTTTCATTAGAAATGCCACAACATAAAATCTACAACTCTAAAGACGAGTAATAAATACTTGAGGTGTATTTTGAAGAGTATATAAAAGTGTTTTTACATAAAACCCCCTCAAGTTTATAAATTACCCTAAGGACCCTAGCAATTATAAGACTTCGATTCACATTTCTGAATGTCTGACTCGGGTTTGAGTCTGATTAATCTGACTTGAATATGATTCAAGTCAAACCATAATCTACAAGATTCCAATTCAATATGAACACATGAATCCATGATACAATTACCAGTTTATACAACTTGACTGAACCGAACCATGGATATATATTCCTTTTACATGATTCACAGTATTCCATTTACATGACTTTATAGTTATAACCGTTTCCTGATATCATGGTTTCGGTCGGTCGGTCAATCAATCATACAACCAACACAATTTACAAGATAACAATACAAACAAGATATCGCGGGGTTTAAGGGGTAGATTGGTACGGAAGGTGTTAAAGGTAGCACGAGACGGTAAGATTAATACACCTAACATGAATCCAATTGCCGTTGTTCCGGGTTGTATAACGGAGCCTTGTACTTCCATTTGCCCTGGTCTCTGGCATACTAAGACCCCTCTCGTATACACTGGCATTCTTCTGTACCAAGCTACAACAACAGCGTTAACACAATACTACAATAATATAACAATGTAATACAACTATAACAGACTCTCTCTCTCTCTCTCTTACTCTCTATCTACTCTCCTCTTATTTTTGGGACTTACCGAGCGACCTGTTCGCTGACGACATTCTATTTCTTTCTTCTTTGAATGTCGTCAGGTGGTTTGGACCCGGCAGAAGTTGAGCCATCGCAAGAGGACATGGAGCAGTTTACTGAAGACCCTACACAGTAGTTTCATTGTACACTTTTCTTTTCAGTACTTTTCATTTCCTGTTATGCCACTGTTTAGGCATCTTTTATTCCAGTTGTATTTCCTTTCATGCATTGTACAAAGAATGTTAATAAATAAAAGTTGCTGTTCTTTTAAATCTTGTCTCTTGTGTATTTATTTTATATTGCTTAGATACGCTTAGCGTATGTACTTCTGAGTATATACGTAGCGGGCCTCGTCGCGTCCACTTCGCCGTATACCGGGAAGCGGGGCGTGACATAAGTCATGACTTGTTTGGCATAGTACTTTTTGAGGAATCGGACGTTTATTGGCTGTAAGTGTATTTCGCCATGCATGTCCATGAGCAGGTAGGCTCCACCTTGGTAGACTTTGTTTATGACGTACGAGCCTTCATAATTTGTCTCGAACGTCTCCCATTTTGCACGATTGGGGATCATTGGTCTTTTGACGACTAGCACGAGTTCACCTTGGCGGAATGTTCTCGGCCTGATCAGTTTTTCGTATGACCGTGTCATCATTTCCTTATAAGCCTCCAGATTTTGCTGTGCTATAAGGCGAGTTTCATCGAGGGCATCGAGCTCCTCAAGCTGAAGACCAGTATTTTCTTCATCTGTCAGCTCGTATCGAACCACTACTCGTAAAGAGAGAAGTTCTATTTCCAACGGGAGCACTGCTTCTGGGCTGAACACCAACGTGTATGGTGTTGTATTTATGGCCATCTTGAACGTTGTTCGGTACGCCCAGAGAGTATCGTGCAGCCTTTCGTGCTGGTCTTTTTTGTTTCTAGACACCGTTTTCTTTATAATCTTTATCAAGGTCTTGTTGAAAGCTTCAGCTACACTGTTGGCCCGAGAATTATAGCCTGAAGAGTATCTCCAATCTATTTTATGTTGTTGTGCGAAGTGGCTTATTTTATGACTTCTATAAGCTGGCCTATTATCCGAGGTTATCCACCGCGGAGTGCCGAACCGATAGATGACATGGGTTCTGAAGAAGTGGAGGATATTCTCCGTCTTCACCTCTCTTAGTGGCACTACTTCTGCCCACTTAGAGAAGTAATCGGTCATTGCCAATATAAACCGATGCCCTTTAGAGGACGCTGGTTCGACAGGGCTAATTATATCTGTTCCCCACATCTCGAACGACCAGCTGGCCACTGTCGGGTGTAGCGGATTTGGATGTTGGTGGATGAAGTCCCTGTGAATTTGGCACAAGTGACACTGCTTCGCATATTCGAGGCAGTCTTGAATCATTGTGGGCCAATAGTAACCATTCTTTTTATCTTCAGCTTCATCTTTGGTCTAGCTTGGTGAGAACCGCAGAGTCTGTCGTGTATTTCTTAGATGACTTTCTTTGCTTTCTCCGGCCCCAGGCATCTTAGCCATAGACAGACGAACGATCTCTTATACAGAGTATCATTGACGAAGGCAAAAGACAAAGCTCGTTTTATGAGCTGATGTCTAGACGACGCATTTTCGGGCGTTCGTTGGGACTTGAAGTAGTCTATGAATACTTCCCTCTAGTCGGTGACATTTTCTTCATCCTCTATTTGAATGGCTACTTGTTTGGTCATTTCTTTTCTTTCGAATGGCACTATTTGGTCTTCCGAAAATATATCTGTTGGCGCGAAAACCCTACGGGTTTGCACAATGATCCTTACGTCATCAAGGTCTTCATCGGCTAGTTCCTTAGCCAATTGGCCAATGCATCTGCCTTGTTGTTTTCTGCATGCGGTATACTCTTCAGGATGTAGGAGGGGATTTGTGTCAGCAGTCGTTGCACTCTTTCGCCATACTTTATTAGCTCTGGCTTGCATGTCTGTGTTCCCGCCAAAATTTTGGCTCAAAACCCGCTCTGTACAAAATAATAATAATAAAATAAAATAAATAAATAAATAATAATAATAAAGGAGAAAATCTCCCTTTCAGAGCAAAACTCTGTTCAAATTCCAAGGCGCGAAATGAAGCAACGCTTCTGTTTCCCCCAATCAGAGAAAAGCTATGTGTTGAAAATTCAAATAATAAAGGAAGCAACGCTTCAGATGACTTGCGCTCTGTGCTGCGCGACACGTGTCAGCGCAGTTGCGCTGCGCTCTGCGCTGCCCGACACGTGTCAGCACAGTTGCGCTGCGCGACACGTGTCAAGCGCAGGTGCGCTTGCGCCAACTGTGCCAACATTTAAACAATAAAATTCTGGAAAGATCTTTCCAATCTTGTTAAAAACAAGAAGATTATCTTCTGTAAAACAGAAGCCCTAAGATCAAAGATCCAACGGTGGAAAAATATCCCCAAATCAACCAGGGAAAGATCTCCTTAACCAACCTAACAAACTAATTGGCCCTATATAAAGGCCCCTAGATTCCAAGTCTAAAACACATTAACACACAGAAAAAGAGATACAGAGAGCTCTTCTAAAAACTTTGAGAAGAATTCAGAGAAGAAGAAAAAAGGTAAAACCTTTGGAAAAAAGAAGAATTTCTTCTAAAAAGATCAATGATCTAAGAACAAGATCAAGATCTTTAATAAAAAATAATAATAATAAAGTAATCTACTTCATGACTAGATCTTTTGATCTATATAAAGGCATCGCCTTTTGATGAACCACTGGTTCTTGAAATTTGAGCCAGAACCTCTCTGGAAAAAAGAAAAACTTGTTTTTTTTAATCTAAATTTGATCAAGGTATTAAACGGTGACTTGCACTTTTGAAATCTGCACTGTTGCGTTCCTTGGATTGGCGCAAGCCACCAGAGAGTGCCACGTGTCAATCACAGAATAACTGCGCCTTACGCTTCTAAAAACAGAGCACTGCTCTCTTGGTTTGGCGCAAGTCACCAGAGCGTGCCACATGGCAGCAGCGCGCTGGCGCAGCGCGCTGCGCACAGACTTGCGCTCACCAGAGCGTGACACGTGTCACCTCCACATGAATTTGCGCCTTACGCCCTTCAATTGGCGCAAAGCGCCTGACAAGCCACGTGGGGCACTGTCAGAACATTTAATGCAGTGCATTACTGAAAAAGGGCAGAGCCCAGTTAAAAGGTCTATCAGACCAAATAAAAAATGCAGTGCATTATAATAAAAGAGGGCAGAGCCCAAATAAAGGCCTGACAGGCCAAACACAAATAAAATGTTGAATATTCTCAACTGGACTAAGCCCAATTCTGCTCGTAAGTCCTCAAATTAAATTGAACTGAGCACAACTGCCCTCTCAAATCAATTTACACCCGGTTCAAGGGTACATCTCTGAACTCCTCTGATATTTGTCGTTGTAATCCTTCAACGTCGTCAGAGAGGTGACGGGTCCCAACAACCGCATATTGATACGGACTGTGGGGTCCTTAAACTCATGGACTAATGCGTCCTTAAACCAATATTCATCCCCAAAATGGGAATGTTGGACCACCATGTCCCTAAACTGGTAATACGGACTGTGGGGTCCTTAAACTCATGGACTAATGCGTTCTTAAACCAATATTCGTCCCCAAAATGGGAATGATGGACCACCATATCCCTAAACTGACAATGGACCACTATATCCCTAAACTGGAACAATAGAGCCCCCAAATGCTCTTTTGTCGGATCCAAACGATCCCGTTAACTTGATCTTAGTCTCAAATTGGACTAACGTATCCTTAACCAACGTTTAAGTAGATCTTAGCCTCAAATATGGCTAACGTATCCTTGAACCAAAACCCCAAACCCAAATCTAAGAAAATACGGATTTGGACTAATCCACGTCCTACGGGCGACGACATAAATTAGTCTCCGTATACAATCCACGGGCAACCACAAACAAAACAAACACCCACGACACGAAGTGAAATTCTAGAGAAGGAGAAAGTTGTTACCGTGATGCGGTAGCGTAATTAACTGCAGGGGCTTGCGCCTGCAGGGAAGAGCGTCCCCAGAATCAAAAACCCCTCGAGCGAGGGGGAATTTGACAAAGTCTGCTAAATAGGCCGCATCCGTCTAAACCTCCGATACACGGTGCCATAAATCAACTTGGCATCTTCGGAGAGGTGGACGGATAAAACCAAATAGTATCTGCCCCGAATCTCAGGCAAGACGCCCCTGTCATCGCGCCGCCATTCGGAGGGGAACAGATTCTGGCACGCCCGGTGGGACCTTTTCCTCTTTCCACTCCACACTTCGTGTGTCGTGTTCGCAAACAAATCGCGGTTTGCTATGGTTGCCTATGGATTCGAGGTACTAAGATTTGGTGTCTTGCTCCGTGCAGAAAACAGAAGATCAATGGCTTTAAACTGCACTACCTGCAACTGCAACTCTCGCTCCGTCCCTGCTGGAGGAGTGACTTACGGGCCCCAAGCGGCCTCTCTTTTCAAGATACCAGTGGAGCAGGTAACTCAAGCCACCACTGGAATATTCTTCGGGACCATACTCCCGCCAATGAGCTTCAATGCACCAATGACGTCGCAAGAAGCTCTAAAGAAGTCGGTCTTTGATCGGCTTACAACTACCGCGGCCCTTCTCAACGGGTCGCCCAACTCCACTGCCTCAGTTTTTAACAGAGTAGGCCAGAGCTCCAATGGGCCCATGAAGAAGCCTGCAATACCTGAAGAGGTTATCCCAAAACGGATAGCCATTCCTACTCCTGAAGTCCCCAAAGCGGCTTCTCTTGCCAAGGGGTCGGCCTTAACAAGACTGGCCGTTTCAGCTCCTACTCCACATGAAGTCATGAAGGCTGTTTCCCCTATTCGAAAGTCGGCCTTCACAAGACTGACTACCCCCTCTCAAGGGGTGTCAGTCTTCGACAGGCTAGCACCAATAACAGTCTCTCCTCAAAGCAGGGGGCATGAAGAAGCTTATCCAACAACGGAGTTGATCTCATCCGCACGACATGCTCGACGTCGCCACTGGCGCCGAGTGAGGAAAGCTGGGGGCAATTCCCCTTCTGGACTGACTCCGCCAGCTCCAACGGTGGAAGTTGATGCTGCTGTTCCAACCGGGAACAGCTTTGAACTGCTTAACAAGGTGCGCAGGAATTCGCCAACTGTTGTGCTGAAAAGATCTCTTCCACCTATGGAGAAATCCCCAAAGGCGAAGCCGGAGCAGCCCCCTCAACGGTTGTCCTCTAAAATTTACAAGGTCTGGCGTCAAGTCCAAAACTCCGTAATGGATCAAGACTATCTCCGTCGACAGAAAAAGATGAAGGTTCGGCAGGAGAAGGACTACTCTGTCAATCCACAAAAGACGACGGCTACCTGAGTGCCCACATCAACGGCCCCCTCAACTTCGACCATCCAAAAGAAAAGGAAGCCGCAAAAAGCTCCTGTGAACATGGAGAACCGTGAAAGCGCTGAGCACAAACGCCCTAAGTCTGGGGGTATAGTGGTGCATACTGTTTATATGGCTTCCGAAAAGGAGGAAAGCCGTGCTTCGACGGATCACCGACCGCTCACCCGATCCGTGACAAAAGCCCAGAAGCAGCAACAGAAGCTTCAGGAAATGATGACTGCAATGGCCGCACTTACCGGGCCAAAAGAAAGCTCGAAAGCATCATCAAAACAGCGTCACGAAAAAGAAACTGATGCTGACTTCTTACGCAGAGTTCTCAAAAAGAAGGACAAACAAGCCGCGAAGCAAGCGGCTAACATAAAACATATAGCGCTCCTCTTCCAAGATATGGTAGGGATGATGTTACAGCCGGACCCTCCAGCTGAAGACCCTCCGATCATTATTGAAGACGACCGAGCGGAGACGTCGAACCCTCCTCCGTCTCTTTCAGCAGCCAAAGAGGAGACCATCTCAAAAGCTGCGCTCGATGTTTATATAGCTCAGCAGATACGACTTCACCAGGCGAATGAAGCGGTTGGGCAAATTGTTAGAACTGGGCGACCGTATCCAGGCTGGTATGATCAGATAAAGAACCCGCCGGGTTACACGATCCCGAAATTCCATGTGTACAAGGGGACAGGCAATCCCCATCAACATATCGCTCAGTTCAGGGCTCTTTGCGGCAACACTGGAGGTGACGACAAACTGCTGCTTCGCCAATTCGTCGGCAGCTTAGCAGAAACGGCCTTTGAATGGTATTCGGAGCTACCTAACGACTCTGTCAAAACATTTGCGAAGATGGAACTACTGTTTACACAAAGATTCACGAGTGCTAGTGAGCGCACCCCGATCGCCGCATTGATCAACGCCAGGGTAAGGCCAGGCGAAACGTGGATTCAATACGCAACACGATGGCGAAATCTGTGGTCGAAATGCGAACAGCGGATCGAAGAAGCACCAGCGGTAGGCATGTTCGTGGGCACCCTAGACCCTCATGCAACTATTTCACAGTTCATGATGTTCTTTAAACCGACCACGTTCCAGGCATTAATTGATAAGCTAGCCCAGATGGATCAAATGGGTCACAGACCGTCTCCTCCGAAACAGAAACCCCGAAACGACAAGGGTAAAGGGCAGGCGACCTTTGTTGCGAACACCCAACAACAGCCCAGTGCCCCAAAACTAGCGGATCAACTGGAAGAGAGACGGCGGTATTATAATGAGAAAATGAAACGCCCTTACTCATTCCCGCGGGATAAAACGAAGAGGTTGTTTGAGCTGGCGATGCGCAATAGGCTTATCTATCTCCCGAATCCAAGGAGACCATCGCAACCCAGCGAGGTGAATAATCCCAATTATTGCCCTTACCACCAAACGGTAAGTCACCCGATCGAGGATTGCTTCGTCTTTAAGGGATGGATCGAGAATCAGTACCTACAAGGCAAGTTTGCGCTGTCTGAAAAGTGGAAAGTAAACCCACCACGGCCGCACACTCCAAAGAAGATGGGCACGCTGGGGGCAACTTGTTCTTTTGTCGAAGAAGCTCCATGGGAGGGCGTGCTGTCCGCCAAAACCAAAAAGATGCTGAATGATCTCCAGACATGCCCAGCGATCAGATGGAAGAACCCGTTGGAACGTGAGATCATCAAGGGGATGCTGAAGCCGCGCCCAACTCCAAAGATTGGTGATAGCCAAAATGCTCACACTCAACCGTTAAAATCTTCGAAAAAGAAGAAGTCCAAAAAGGCCGTGAAGCCTGGTGACAAGCGCACGAGCCTGCAAAAACAGATCGACGCGCTGGAGGAATATAATCAGAAGGCGCGGACTCCCATCACGCTCCAAGAGTTTCTCAGCCACGTCTTTCAGGAGGAAGATGATGGAGAAAGCTCTTCGGATGAATCTTAGGGTTACGTAGCAAGTTGTCATGTGATCTCTCACTCGTTTACAGACGATGAAAAGGCTTCTTGCACAGAGAAACTGGGGGCAGGTCCCGAACCAAAACTTCTAGGACCATCAAATGAAATGATTGATGCATTCCTAAACGAAGCCAGTCAGGAAAGCAAAGCCAATCGAGAGCGTGAACTGGTTATATTTGAAAAGGCCAAACGCCAACGACTGGAGGAAAAGGTCGAGACGCCCCAACTGAAGCAAAGCGTCCCTATCACTAACAAAAGCAAGCTCAAAGTAAGGAATCAATTCGCTAGGGCCCTGGCAATAGGAATAAAGTTGCCCTCTCTCAAAGGAAATTCCCCTGGCAATATACGTCTTAATGAAGCAGACATACATCCTAACTTCTGTCTATACCATCAGAGGATTGCACACCCCACCGAATAGTGCATAGCCTTTAAAAACTGGTGGCAGGGATATGTTGCCCATCGACGACACGTTCAACGAGTGAAGCGCAAGGCTCGTCGGGAACGGAAAAACACGACAGATGAGCACGAAAGAGCTGCTGACAACTGTCACATAGCCGACACCAAGGGATCGCAAGTTATCACCTTTGGAAGCAACTCTGACAAAGAAATTGCTCTCAGCCCTCTCTTCAAGGAATCCACCTCCGGCACAAAACTTGCGAAGATTTGCGACAAAATCTAGCTGCGTAATCGTGCATTGACTTATGACCGAAACGTCGTTAAACTACTACCAACCCGCGGCATCCCCAGGCTGATGTGGTAAAAAAACGGTATGTCCATAAGCAAAATGGGCACGGATGAAAACCCGAAAGGGCTCCGTGAGTAAAAACAGTAGGGCTACCGGCGAAGTGTTTGTGAAAACCCGAAAGGGCGCAACCTCGTTAGAAAAAAAAAGAAAAAAAAAGAGAGAATAAAAAAAAAGAAGACGGTATGTCCATAAGCAAAATAGGCACGGATGAAAACCCGAAAGGGCTCCGTGAGTAAAAACAGCAAGGCTACCGGCGAGTGTTTGTGAAAACCCGAAAGGGCGCAACCTCGTTAAAAGACACTTACAGGGTCCTCTCAACCTTGTAAGGAGAAACCACCCGCGTGAGATCCTTACGACTCATAAGGGAGCAACACACTTAGGGATCCTCATGATTCCTAAAGAGAAACTACACTTGCGAGATCCTCACGACTCGTAAGAAGAACTCTCTTATGGGACCCTCACGGCTCATAAGATTTGAAAGTCTTAAGTTATAGAGACCTGAACCTGTTCTTAAGCAACCCCCACAACCTTCGATATTGCCCTACAAGCGGCTCAATACCGACCCTTGTATACAATCCACGGACGCGAATAAATTTTTCCCTAACTAAGTCCCACCCGTGGCTAGGGATATGTCCATATGGTGAACGACCCTTGTAAGTCCTCTCGACTTATAAGGAGAAAACCCTTTAGTAAGATTCTTACGACTTACAGGGGAATATACACTTAGGAATCCTCACGATTCCTAAGGAGAAAACACACTTACGAGATCCTCACGACTCGCAGGGAGAAATACCTTTGTGAGACCCTTACAGTTCATGAAGTCAAAAGCCTTAGTCGACAGAATCCTAACCCTGTTTACTAAGCCACCTTTGTTCGACATCGACAGAGGCAAATGATGATTCGCTCCTGGCAATATCCCAGTTGTAGCGATGCTGATGCCTAAACCGGTATCAAATTCCAAGTCCTTTCATGGAAAATGATGATTCGCTCCTGGCCATATTCCAGTTGTAGCGATGCTGATGCTGAGATTGGCACCAGATTCCAAGTTCTACACTCGCGATAAAAATCAGCGAGCTAAACATGCATACGAAATAGCCGAAATGATTGGGCAACTTGCAACAAAATCGGCAGATAAAAATGTATGCATGTAAAATAGCCGAAATGATTGGGCAACTCGCAATAAAAAGCAGCGAGTGAAAATAAAATAAATAGCTGAAATGATTGGGCACCGCGAAAAATAGCCGAAATGATTGGGCAATCACGACTTTCGCAATATAAAAACTGAAATGATAGAGTATCGCGGAAATAAAATAATAATGTAAAAAAATGAATGAAACCTTTGCCCTGCAGGTGAGATCACATCGATCCCTGTATACAATCCAGGGGCATAAAGAAATAGGGAACCATACCTCCCCATCAGGCTCCATCAGAAAGCGAAGCCAAATCTCGACGGTTCATTGACAACCTAGAGACAACCGCGACATTTGTCGCAATATTGCAGACACAATGTCAACAAACGAAGCAAAGGAAGATCCCTAGCTTCAGGGTCTCGACGTCAATATCGACAACTTAGAGATCACCAACGGCGTTTCTCCTCATTCCAACCAGATGCAGACATGACGTCAACAACCGACCTCGGAGTCGCAACGAAACGGAGCCACGGCATAGTCCCTAGTTCCAAATCTTAACGGCAATATCTACAGCCTAAGAATCAGCAACGGCGTTCCTTCGCAGTCCAGCAGGATACGGATACAACACCGATAGAAGACTTTACGGTCGAAACAAAGCGGAGTGATGGAAAAATTCCAACTCCACATCAGCATTCGTCTCGATATAGCAGACGAAATGTCACCACAGCGTTCTTCCCCCAACAGGATTCGGACGCACCAAAGCAAATGAAGCAAAGGCCAAATTCCTAGTTTCAGGGTCTTGACGGCAACTCATATAAAGCCTAAAAGAAAATCGGAGATCATCCCGCACCAACGCGGAGTAGTCACCACCTCGACGATCGTCTCAATACAGCAGACGAGATGTCACCCCAGCATTCTTCCTCCAGCAGGATTCAGACGTGACAAAACAAACGAAGCAAAGGCCAAATTCCTAGCTTCAGGGTCTTGACGGTAACTCATATAAAACCTGAAAGACCATCGGAGATCATCTCACACTAGCATAAAGTGATCACCACTTCAGCATTCGTCTCGATGCAGCAGACGTAATGTCAACAACGGCATTCCTTCGCAAAGTCCACCGGGATGCAGATGCAACGTCAACGAAAGACCTCACGGTCAAAACAAAGGGAGTGACGGCAAAATCCCAGCTCCACCGCGACATTCGTCTCGATACAGCGGACGCAATGCAAGCAAATGAAGCGAAGGCCAAATTCCTAGCTTCAGGGTCTTAACGGCAAGTCATATAAAGCCTGAAAGACAGTTGGAGATCATCTCGCACCAGCGCGGAGCTGTCACCCCCTCGACGTTCATCTCGACACAGCAGACGCAGCATCACCAAAAGGACCCACGGCAAAATCCCTAGTTCCAAACCTCGACGGTTCACCAGCAACCTAGAGACAACCGCGACATTCGTCTCAATACAGCAGATGCAATACCAGCAAACGAAGCGAAGGCCAAATTTCTAGTTTTAGGGTCTTAACGGCAAGTCATATAAAGCCTGAAAGACAATCAGAGATCATCTCGCCACAGTGCAGAGCGGTCACCACCTCGACGTTCGTCTCGACACAGCAGACGCAACATCACCAAACGGAGCCACGGCAAAATCCCTAGTTCCAAACCTCAACGGTTCACCAGCAAGCTAGAGACAACCGCGACATTCGTCTCGATACAACAGACGCAATGCCAGCAAATGAAGCGAAGGCCAAATTCCTAGCTTCAGGGTCTTAACGGCGAGTCATATAAAGCCTGAAAGACTATCGGAGATCATCCTACACCAGCGCGGAGTGGTTATGACTCATCGGGGCTCTCTAAAATGAGCCTAACCTCAAGTAAAAAGCGGCATGGCAAAATTCCTAACGCTTGCTCTTCCGACGGTCAAACTGCCTAGAAGGATTGCTTGAAGACGTCTTGTCCCACCCCCGAAGGGATCAGAGACACGACATTCGCAAGGCTACTCGAACAGCAAGATTGCCTATCGAGGAATACATCAGCTAACGCGATGGTACGATGGACAAAACCCTAAGTACCACAGACCCTAACGGACCTCTGTCGTAAAGAGCAGAGGTTAACTGTGACGTTAGGATATTCTTGCGAGAAATGCTCGATTCGTGAGGAAAAGCCTTAGGCAGCGGAGATTAAAAAAACCTGTTTCCTAAGCATTGGGGCCCTGCAAGTCGTCCCAAAACGGACTCTTGCATACTATTCACGGGCCACAATCTCCAAAGTCGAATCTCGACAAGGAGGGAAACAACCACTTACGGGTCCTCTCGACTCGTAAGAGGGAAAATTCTCTTATAAGATCCTTACGACTTATAAGAGAAAACGCACTTAGGAATCCTCACGATTCCTAAGGAGAAAGTACACCTACTCGATCCTCTCGATCCGTAGGGAGAAAAGTCTTTATGAAACCCTCACGGTTCATAAAGTTGGAAAGTCTTAGGCTACAAGGACCCTAAACTTATCTCCTAAGCCCTCAATTCGGTGACCATGCATAACTTTGCACTACTTCACCCACGTACATACTTACGTGGGCAAAGTAGTGGGGGGCATTTGTTCCCGCCAAAATTTTGGCTCAAAACCCGCTCCGTACAAAATAATAACAATAAAATAAAAAATAAATAAATAAATAATAATAATAATAAAGGAGAAAATCTCCCTTTCAGAGCAAAACTTTGTTCAAATTCCAAGACCGGAAATGAAATAACGCTTCTGTTTCCACCAATCAGAGCAAAACTCTGTGTTGAAAATTCAAATAATAAAGGAAGCAACGCTTCAGATGACTTACGCTCTGTGCTGCGCGACACGTGTCGGCGCAGTTGCGCTAGCGCTCTGCGCTGCGCGACACGTGTCGGCGCAGTTGCGCTGCGCTCTGCGCTGCGCGACACGTGTCGGGCGCAGGTGCACTGGCGCCAACTGTGCCAGCATTTAAACAATAAAATTCTGGAAAGATCTTTCCAATTTTGTTAAAAATAAGAAAATTATTTTCTGTAAAACAGAAGCCCTAGGATCAAAGATCCAACGGTGGAAAAATATCCCCAAATCAACCAGAGAAAGATCTCTGTAACCAACCTAACAAACTAATTGGCCCTATATAAAGGCCCCTAGACTCCAAGTCTAAAACACATTAACACACAGAAAAAGAGATACAGAGAGCTCTTCTAAAAACTTTGAGAAGAATTCAGAGAAGAAGAAAAAAGGTAAAACGTTTGGAAAAAAGAAGAATTTCTTCTAAAAAGATCAATGATCTAAGAACAAGATCAAGATCTTTAATAAAAAATAATAATAAAGAAGTAATCTACTACATGACTAGATCTTTTGATCTATATAAAGGCATCGCCTTTTGATGAACCACTGATTCTTGAAATTTGAGGCAAAACCTCTCGGGAAAAAAGAAAATCTTGTTTTCTTTGATCTAAATTTGATCAAGATATTAAACAGTGCCTTGCACTTTTGAAATTTGCACTGTTGCGCTCCTTGGATTGGCGCAAGCCACCAGAGAGCGCCACGTGTCAATCACAGAACAACTGCGCCTTGCGCTTCTAAAAATAGAGTACTGCTCTCTTGGTTTGGCGCAAGTCACCAGAGCGCGCCACGTGGCAGCAGCGCACTAGCGCAGCGCATTGGCGCTGCGCGCTGCGCTAACAGACTTGCACTCACCAGCGCGTGACACGTGTCACCTCCACATGAATTTGCGCCTTGCGCTCCTCAGTTGGCGCAAAGCGCCTGACAAGCCACGTGGGGCACTGTCAGAACATTTAATGCAGTGCATTACTGAAAAAGGGCAGAGCCCAGTTAAAAGGTCTATCAGACCAAATAAAAAATGCAGTGCATTATAATAAAAGAGGGCAGAGCCCAAATAAAGGCCTAACAGGCCAAACACTAATAAAATGTTGAATATTCTCAACTGGACTAAGCCCAATTCTGGCCGTAAGTCCTCAAATTAAATTGAACTGAGCACAACTGCTCTCTCAAATCAATTTACACCCGGTTCAAGGGTACATCTCTGAACTCCTCTGATATTTGTCGTTGTAATCCTTCAACGTCGTCAGAGAGGTGACGGGTCCCGACAAGCACATATTGATACGGACTGTGGGGTTCTTAAACTCATGGACTAATGCGTCCTTAAACCAATATTCGTCCCCAAAATGGGAATGTTAGACCACCATGTCCCTAAACTGGTAATACGGACTGTGGGGTCCTTAAACTCATGGACTAATGCGTTCTTAAACCAATATTCGTCCCCAAAATGGAAATGTTGGACCACCATGTCCCTAAACTGGTGATACGGACTGTGGGGTCCTTAAACTCATGGACTAATGCGTCCTTAAACCAATATTCGTCCCCAAAATGGGAATGTTGGACCACCATGTCCCTAAACTGGTGATACGGACTGTGGGGTCCTTAAACTCATGGACTAATGCGTCCTTAAACCAATGTCCCTAAACTGGAAATGGACCACCATGTCCCTAAACTGGAAATGGACCACCATGTACCTAAACTGGCGATGGACCACTATGTCCCTAAACTGGAACAATAGAGCCCCAAATGCTCTTTTGTCGGATCTAAATGATCCCGTTAAGTTGATCTTAGTTTCAAATCAGACTAACGAATCCTTAACAAACGTTTAAGTTGATCTTAGCCTCAAATATGGCTAACGTATCCTTAAACCAAAACCCCAAATCCAAATCTAAGAAAATACGGATTTGGACTAATCCACGTCCTACGGGCGACGACATAAATTAGTCTCCGTATACAATCCACGAGCAATCACAAACAAAACAAACACCCACGACACGAAATGAAATTCTGGAGAAGGAGAAAGTTGTTACCGCGATGCGGTAGCGTTATTAACTGCAGGGGCTTGCGCCTGCAGGGAAGAGTGTCCCCACAATCAAAAACCCCTCGAGCGAGGGGGAATCTGACGAAGTTTGCTAAATCGGCCGCATTCATCTAAACCTCCGATACACGGTGTCATAAATCAACTTGGCATCTTCGGAGAGGTGGACGGATAAAACCAAATAGTATCTGCCCCGAATCTCAGGCAAGACGTCCCTATCGTCGCGCTGCCATTCAGAGGGGAACAGTCTGATTGTCGCCATTTACCTGGCTAACGATCAGCTGGGAGTCTCCATATATGAGGAGGTCTTTGATCCCCATGTCAATAGAGACCTGCTATCAAAGCTTCATATTCAGTCTCGTTATTAGTCCTTGGCTTATTTAAGGAGAGGGCATAACGCAATATCCCTCCTTACGGAGTCATGAAGATAAGCCCACCCCGTCTTTGATTATGGCGGTGTTTTGCTTTCGCCGCTTCATGGAAGATGCTCCATCGAAGTAGAGTTCCCATTGGGAATCATTTTCTTCTTCAGTTGTATCAAACGCATGTTCGTCTGGCAACTCGCAATTTAAGAGGGAGTCAGCCGGTATCGGATATTTCGCAAGAAAGTCGGCAATGGCCTGTCCTTTCACTGCTTTAAGAGGACGATACGTTATTGAGAACTCCATCAGGAGGAGGGCCCATTTAGCAAGCCTTCCGGTTAGTATAGCGTTTAACATTAGATATTTGAGAGGATCCACCTTCGATATAAGATGGACCTCATGTGCCAAAGGGTAATGTCCGAGCTTCGTTATTGCAAAGATTAGCGCTAGGCAATACTTTTCGATAGGGGAATAGTTGGTTTCTGCCCCCGGGAGAACTCGACTCAAATAATACAGAGCTCTCTCCTTTCCCTGATCGTTCTCTTGTACCCACAATGCGCCTAAAGAACCCTCAAGGGCTGTTGTATAAAGGATAAGGGGTTTTCCCTTAACCAGAGCGATCAATACCGGCGGATTTTGCAGGTATTGCTTGATTTCGTCTAGTGCGTTTTGGCACTTTTGATTCCAGACAAACGGGGTCCCCTTCTTCATCAAATGACCGTAGAGACGTCATTTCCGGAGAGGTTAGCTATGAACCGCCGGATATATGCAAGCTTTCCTTGAAGATATCGCAACTGTTTGAGGGTTCCTGGCATGGGCATTTCCATAATCGTCTTGATCTTTAAGGGATCGATTTCGATACCCCGGTGCCATATGATGAATCCTAGGAATTTACCTGACGAGACTCCAAACGCGCATTTTAGAGGACTCATCTTTAGATTATACTTTTGAAGACGTCGAAACACTATTTTTAAATGTTCCAAATGTTCCTCGTGAGATTTGCACTTTACCACAAGGTCGTCAATGTAGCATTCGAAAATCTCACGGACGAGGTCATCGAAGATCTTTGTCATGGCTCTTTTGTAGGTAACACCAGCGTTCTTCAAACCGAAGGGCATTATTTTATAACAGAATATGCCCAGTGGGGTCCGAAAGGCAGTATGCTTTTGGTCTTCAGGATGCATTTTTATTTAGTTGTATCCTGAAGATCCATCCATGAAGGAGAAGACTTCATGGGTATACGTGTTATCGATCATCATCTCGGTAACAAGTACTGGGAAGTCATCTTTCGGGCAAACTTTGTTGAGGTCCCGAAAGTCCACACAGATGCGGACTGTCCTATTTTTCTTCATCACTGGAACGATGTTAGCGATCCAGTCGGGATATTGAACTTCTTGGAGGAAGCCGGAGTCAATTAGTTTCTTGACCTCAGTGTTGATGCCCATCTCAAGTTCGAGTCGCATCCTTCTCGGTGCCTGTTTGATTGGATTTATTCCTGGTAATATAGCCAATTTATGTACTGCCACCTTTGGATCTAGACCCGGCATTTCGGAGTAGTTCCAGGCGGAGCAATCTTTATACTGCATAAGCACGTCTTTTAACATAGCCACATGTTTCTCAGATAGTAGTTCACTGACGAACGTTGGTCTCGGATCATTTTCCATCCTTAAGTCAATTTTTCTTTGGTTGTCCGCCGTGGTGTGTATCACATTTTCAGCTCTTTTGGTGCTGATAGAAACTTCGAGATCACCTCGTCCTTGTCTTCATTTGTGAAGCACCTGTAAAGGTTATTCATACTCCTATGCCCTCTCTCTTTTGAGAGTGTTATCATATGGCAGATACGAGTTTGCTTCCCTTGTTTATATTGAGTCGGTCCTATTCTAACGGTATAGGTCTTTTTGGCTCGTTCTTTTTTGGCGGGGTTACCCTCCAGCTGTCAGATAACATAAACATGTCTTGTCGATACTGTTCTTCTACCCAGTCTTTGAAGGTAAAACAGACTTCTAGGGGATGACCTATTGCTCGGTGGTAGGAGCAATAATCCGGATGATGGACCTCGTTTATTTGTTCGGGGTGCCGAGACTCCGGAAGCATCACCATTTGATACTTCATTACAAGGTTGAATATTTTCCTTGTCTTGTCTCGAGAGAAAGAGTATTCCCGACCCATTTTCTTTATGAAGGACGAGCTCCAATCGAGTTTTTCTCGATTGCATAGCTTCTTGGATCCACTTTGTTGTTTTCGAACGTTGTTTGCGTTCTTTGCCCTATTTCTGTCTCCATTCCGGGATTTTCCCCTTTCGCAAGAACATACAGTGGGCCGGGGATGAAAAGCATTATAGTCTTTCTTCTCCGCAGATTGCTGACTGAGACGCTGCGTCCTGACCTTTTCATAAATGGCCATTTCGCGGCTGTGGTTATCCCGGCTCTTTTGACAAGCTTCTTTTATTAGATTGTCAATTTGTTCTTCGAGTGACGGACTTAACATTCTTAGAGCGGGATTTCGCTCTGTTTCAACGTCACAGCTATTTGGAAGAGCGTTTTCCCCTTCACTGGAGCTGTTTATGACCTGGTAGCTATGGATCTGCTCCCGTTTCTTCGAACGAACGTATCCGAGCCCGGTTGTCTCTATCTTCCCATTGAGTTGTTCACCGCCGAAAACAGAGACGAACTGGGATGGATCGTCCTGCCTGAATTTGGGGGCAGATGCTATTTGGATTTATCCGTCCACCTCTCTGAAGATACCAAATTGATTTATGGCACCGTATATCGGAGATTTGGATGGATGCGGACGTTGTCGCATGACTTCGTCAGATTTCCCCTCATTTTGCGAAAGGTTTTTGATTGTGGGGACGCTCTTCCCCGCAGGCGCAAGCCCCTGCAGTTAATTACGTTACTGCATCGCGATAACCACTTTCTCCTGCTCCGGAAGTTCACTTCGTGCCGTGTGCGTTTTTGTTTATTTTGGTTTGCCCGTGGATTGTATACGGAGACTAATTTATGTCGTCGCCCATAAGGCGTGGATTAGTCCAAATCCGTATATTTTAGATTTGGGGTTTTTATTTAAGGATCGCTAATCTGGTTTGAGATGAAGATAGACTTAAATGTATGTGAGCATTTGGGGCTCGATTTGTTATTGTTAAGGATACATTAGTCCAATTTGAGATTAAGATCCACTTAACAAATTTTAGGTTCATTTTTATTTCAGATCCAACAAAAGAATATTTAGGCTCTATTGTTTTAGTTTAAAGACGTTTCGGTCCATTGTCACCATTTTGGAGGCGATTATTAGTTTAGGAACGTTTCGGTCTGTTATTGCCATTTTGGAGGCGAATATTAGTTTAGAGACATTTCGGTCCATTGTTCAACTTGCGCACACACATATTTGTTACCTGACGAAGTGAACAATGGTGATATGGAATGTGCCCAATTTGGGGTACGATCCGATTTGAGGTGTGCACGTCAATTTGAAAATGCATCAATGTGGGATGAAAGGAGTTATTGGTCGCTGGGACCCACCACCTCTCTGAAGATGTTGAATAATTACAATGACATATATCAGAGGTGTGAAGAGATGTACCCTTGAACCGAATCCTGTATTTGAGGGAGAAAGGTTATAGGGGCCTTAAGAATTTTTGTTAAGGATACGTTAGTCCAATTTGAGACTAAGATCAACTTAACAACATTTTAGGATCTTCCTTATTTAAGACCCAGCAACAGAGCATTTGGACTCAGTTGCAAGACTTTAGCAACATAGCCAATTAGGGCTTTAGTCTGCTTAGTCTCCCCTTTTTTTGAAAAAGTGCTGAGCACTGGTTTGGGCTCTGTTTAATCAGCCCCCCTTTTTTATGCAAAAGTGCTGAGTACTTATATGAGTTCTGACGCCTACATATGATCATGTGGAACTGTCAGTCATGGGGGTTTCCCAATAAGTGTTGAACACTTTACTCATTTTGTCTTTATATGGAGTTTTAGGCACTCTTTATGGCGTTCACGTGGGGGACACGTGAAGCGCTGCACAATGAGTGCTAAGCACTCTCTTCTTCTGTGGCGCCCACGTAAGGGACACGTGAGGCGCTGGGCGCTGCTCAATGATCGCTAAGCACTCTCTTCTTCTGTGGCGCCCAGGTGAGCGACACGTGAGGCGATGGGCGCTGCCCAGTGAGTGCTAAGCACTCTTTTCTTCTGTGGCGCCCACATAAGGGACACGTGGGGCATTGGGCGCTGCCCAGTGAGTGCTAAGCACCATCTTCTTCTGTGGTGCCCACATGAGGGACACATGAGGCGCTGGGCATTGCCCAGTGAGTGCTAAGCACTCTCTTCTTCTGTGGCGCCCATTGATGATCAAGCTTTCGTATTTTTTAAGAACCAAGTTCTTTTATGTGAACTAGGTTTCTCTTATATGCTTCGTTTCAAGGAATTCAATTCCTAGTCCTTTTCTGAATCTTCGATTCTCAAGAACAAATTCATCCCGATGAGAATTAAATTCTCAAATTATGGGAGACTTGTCTTATGGATCTCAAATCCAGAGAAAGAACTAAGTTCTTTTTTTTAAAAGGTTTAAACCCTTAGATATGTAAACGATATTTTTTGATTTCTGCTCTTTTTATTTACCTAGAGTTTTTGAGGAAGGAGATCTTCTTCTCTGTTCTATTTTGAAGCTTTCTGCTTTAATTTTTAGAAGCTTATGGGAGGGTTCATCCCACTCAGACTTGAAGTCTTGGGTTCTTTATACAGTAAAGGCAATTAACTTTGAAGAAATCTCTCATTAAGAGATCCCAATTGATTTGGGGATTTTTACCCACCATTGGATCTTTGATCCAAGGGTTTCTGTTTCACAGAACATATTTTCTTGTTTCTAACAAGATTGAGGAAATATTTTCCCTTGCACAGAATTTACTCTGTAAAACGGTGATTTTTTAATCACCGTTGGATTTTTAATCCACCGGTTCTCTGTTTTACAGAGGGCAATATTTCTTGTTTAAAAAAATTGAGGGAATATATCCAAAAATAGAATTTTATTCTATAATCCAATTTGGGGGATATTTTCTCCCGACATAATTTAATTCTGTATTTTTGATGATTTATCATCTCCGTTGGATATTTGATCCAACGACTCTGTTTAACAGAGAGTAGAATTTAATTCTACTTGGGCGCCGGCGCTCACGTGTTGTGCACGTGGACGCTACTTAAGGTTTTAATTCTTATAATGGGTATTTATGTGCTTTGCACATTGGCGTCCGCGTTGCACATTGGCGCCCGCGTGAGGAGCATGTGAGGCGCCACCATAGGATTAGTTCCTATCAGATTGGTCTTAGCGCCGGCACCCTCGTGGGAAGCACGTGAGGCGCTGCCTCATTTTTTTAATTTTTTTAACAGAGCTTTACTTTTTTATTGGGGAAACAAATGGCCCCCCACCGTTGCGCTCACGTGGCTCGCACGTGAGAGCAGCGGTGGCATATTTTCCACCGTTCGATCTCCTAGGGAGTTGAACCGTCTCCTTGTGTTTATAAGTAGGGTCTTTGGCCCTTAAGATGACTGTTGTTCATCTTCTTTAGTCTTTTTCCTTCTCTGAGAATTTAATTCTCTTTCCAGAGTTCAGATCTCTGTCCAAAGAAACTTCCCCCAGAGTTAAAACTATGTCAAAAATTTGTAAGAATCATGCTCATGATTTAACTCCTGAAGAAATCTTTGTAGGAATCTCTTCGTATTTCTAGGGTTTTAACCCATTAACAGAGATTTGCTCTTCTTTTGTAATGATCTCTTATAGATCTAAAACTTTTACTTGAGTAGATCGTAGATCTTAAAGATCCTTAGGCTTTTACCCTGTTATTAACTGTGATTTTATTTGGAATTTAATTCCGTTTCTCGAGCGGAGTTCTGGGATGTTATCCCATTGTTCTATGGAGCTTGACTCTGAAAAAATTCTTTTAAAGAAATTCTTTTGGGAATTTTATTTCCTTTCTCGTTTTCCTTGCAGATTCAAAATCTGTTTGCAGCACACATTTCTCGAGAGAGTTTGACTCCATAATATTTTCTCATCAAATGAGAATCCTTATGGATTCTTTCAATGAGTGACTGTCCCATCATTGATAGGGTGTTACCTTGATTTTGTGGGGTCACCTGTCCCTTTCTCTTAGAACCGCGGTGCAGTACAATTTTTAGGTGTAAAAAAATGTTAAAGTCTTGAATATCGTGTCGATACTTAACCCCTCCCTTTTTGTGCAGGTACTATGGCTTTCAATTCCTTCTTTCCCTTCATTCGCTCGTAGAGTGCTTTCACCGACACACCTACATATCGGGAGGCCTTCGCACTTATTCGGGACCATGACCCAGAGCAAAAGTCTCTTCATTTTGGGGGGTCATGGTACAATCAAATTAGTTGGGGTCGACGTAGTTTTACTTGCGCAGCGCCTTCGGAATCGATTCCGGCGATCCATTACGCCGATCCGCCTCCGGTGACCTACGCAGTAGAAGAGGTCAACTGGACCTCAGAAGGTCATCTTCAGCCTTCCATGGCCTCAATACCAATGCAGTCGCCGATGGCCTTGGACATTTTAGGGCGACGCATATGCCAAGGAGAGTCGCGTCCTTGGGGGCAAATTTACTTGATAGGAATGACTCCCCATCATTCAGCTGGCTATCTACAGTGGGCCCGATATATACTGTCGGCCCAGAAATCGCTATTTTTAAAGACCGGGTTGTATCCCGTGATCTACGCGTCCCTCTTTCTCTATCACGCTCCTCATGTGTGGTGGATCAAATCTTTTTTGGAACAACGGAACGTCCCGACCCACACCTTTCTCTTATTAGATCGGGAGGTTTCGATTTCATTGGAGGAGTTTGCGGAGATCTCCGGCTTACTTGTCAGAGGGGAGCATTATGAAGAGCTACTTCCTCCCGACGAGTATATCTTAGCCACCAAGTTAGTGGTAATGGGCCTTACTCCGGAGAATGCCGTTCAATATCAGTTCCCGAGCTTGATCAAGGTGTTGAACATGTACAAGAGTTCATTCCTAGAGTCTGGTGGGCACGAAGTTAGCTTCACAGATTTCATCGCCCACTTTCTTCGTCCAGAGGCTCTGTCTAAACAAGCTGCGAAGTTTTCCAAACTCGACGATCTGTTCGAATTTGGTCCGGACAACTTGTCGACTGCGGAGATGGATTTAAAGAAATTCTTTATTCCAGATACTTCATTCGTCCCCTTCGCAGAGATTGCCGCCCCGGACATTGACGAAGAGACGTTCTTTATAGGGTTTTTTGGCTTTTGCTTGAGCTGGTTTGTGCTTCCGACGCACCCCCGCTACATGAGACCATCTGTTTTTTATCCGGCTCATCGTATCGCCGCGGGGACGCGCGTGGCTGTTGGGGTCGTGGGATTAGCACATTTATATCATAGGCTGAGCTTAGCAGCCGACACCACTCAGCCGGGTCTGAAGCCCGTCAATCTCCCGTTGCATTACTTCACCTCATGGATTGAGATGTATATACTATGTGCCTTTGGTATGCATAAACGACCCAAATTTTACGAAGGATATAATTTTCCTTGGGTCATGCACTTAGTCGATGCTTCTTCACCTGACCCGACACAACGGGAGGCTCAGCGACTGCTTCTTCGCCCACGCATGGTCGGGGATAGCATGACCTTCATCGAGAAAGTCCTGAACACTGGCAAAGAACCTTTAACAGCGGTCCAGCCGTTGCATGATGTTTTAAAGGATGCGGCTTCTGTGTTGAGGGCTCGAGAGGTTATGCACCTGTATTCTATCAGGCCGGGTTTTCTTTCTAGTATTTAGACAGAATGCTTCGGTGCTGTTTATGAGGTATAACCCGTATCGCTTCGCTCAGCAATTGGGTTACAACCAAGGCATTCCTCTCGAGGCATTCATCATGGACCCCGTCACTACTGATGAAGGTATTCGTAACGCGACGCGTCACTTCATGCGTCTAAATATGGGGTCCCACTTCCTTATCAGTGAGCCGGGTTATACTCCAAGGGCATTGAATGCTTACGTTTCTTGGTATCAACATGCAACGGGTTCTATCATTAGGAAGGAGAGGCGGCTGCTGCTCGACCATAAGGATGCCATTCCTGCTAGTAATCCGGCGGTCCCGCTGAAGCGGAGAACGATCGTTCGTCCTTCTTTAAGAAAGATCGCTACGGCTGTAGTCCCGCGAGCTTTTCCTGATAAGCTTCGACCGGATGTTCCTGCGACTGCGGTAGCCATGGCATCCTCGAAGTCGAGCGTTGGTTCAGAGATTGGGACTCGCCGCCCGAAGCGACCCGTCAAGCGAAAACTCTTATCATTGGGTGTTGGTGCCAGCTCGCAGAAGAGAAAGAAATCCTTATTTTCTGCTAATGTCGTATTTGGCCAGGATCCCCATGCTGCCTATAGTGAAGGCTTGTGCGAGTATGGCACTAATGCCGGTCTGTTTGATGAGCCTGTGACTGATACCGATCTTCAGGCCGCCATTGAAGCATCGAAACGACTGGCCCGTGAACAGGCGGCGTTAGCCTCTATTGCGGAGTCCGGTATACTTTATTTATACTCTCCTGTATATATCCCCTCCTTTTTTTGAATTTATTATATTTTACTAACGCTTTCTTCCTTAATAGGTATTTCTGCTGAAGAGGGTCTCTTGGCTTCCCTCAAGACGTTTGAGGAGGAGGAAAGGCTCCGTGCCTCCTTAGGCCTTGGTATGCTACGTTTCACTACACTTTTATATTTTTAGTTTCTTTTATTTATGATATGACCCTTTCCTCTATAACAGGAACCACCACAACCCAGGTTGTTCCGAATGTAATGCCAGCCCTGGGTGGTGATGTAGAAAAGCCTTCAGAGATATCGGTTACAGCTAAGGCCCTCCCAAGGCCACCGCAGGAGGTGTTGCTGAAGCTGCCTATGATGGATGCCACAGCGAATCCGGAGGTCGAGCTCAGTTTGGATGACGACGTCCCCCTATCAGAAGTTTTAAGGAGGTCGGTTCATATAGCCCAGGTAGAAAGGAAGCGTAGAAAGCATGTTGCGAGGGAACGTCAGGCTGTCTTGGCCGCAGGCGCAGGTTCGAGTGAATTTCGACCTTCTGTCGTTCCCATGGCGGGTGTCCCTTCTAACTTGTCTATTGCTCATAGGCGAGTTGTGTGTGCGGCTCGGGAAGAGGCCGAGCGGTTGCTTCAAGGTAAAACAACGCGCAATCCCTTATTAGAACTTAGTAACCGTTTTTCCTTGAATCATGACACGTTTTTTTTTGTTTTAAAGCAGGGCCAAGCTCTGGCAATGGCCTGGCAGGTGAAGTGCCGGCGACTAAAGAGCCTGAAGTGGCCAATCTTTCTCTGGAATCTAAGACCGCTCCGACTGTCGCCTCTTCTTCCTGTGGATCCTTGATATCGGCGGGGGATGCCAGCATTACAACTGCCCTTATCGAATCAGGGGATGAAGATGGGGGTGCTGAATCCACTTTCCCAGTGGCAACCGAGAAAGCCGTCACAACTGGTGATGCTTCGGGCACTGTCTCAGTTTCTGCTCTGTTAGGTACTCCTTGAGTTATTATCTTTAAACTTTTAATCCCACTAGATATCTAATGATATCTTCTTTATCCTGAGTATAGGTGTAGTAGACCCTAATGATATATTGACTGAAGAATTGCCGCCGGTCATTGTTCTGACTGCTACGGTTCCACCCATTTCTTCTGCGTCTCTCCGAACTCTGGAAGGTGAAGATTTCTCATTTCTTTCCTTCAGTATACATACCATTTCCCTGTATTGGCCATATATTATTGCAATCCTGCAAGAGTGCTCTTTGATCGCTTACACTAGGTGTTAAGCCCGCATTTTGCCTTCCAATCGAAATTCGTTCCTCCTTCCAGCATAGGTTAGTATACTCCTTGCTTGGTGTTTCTTCTTTTCATTCTGTTGCTAAGGTTTCCCCATGTTGACCACAGTACCATGGCTCGAAGGAGGAAGTGAAGTGATAGCCGAGTCTCCTGTGCTCCCTGTCGTGCCGCCTTCAACAGATGGTACGATATATCTCGTCCATCAGCCGTCTTCTTTATTATTTTTTTACATCGAAATCTGACCCTCATTCGTGCGTGATTTATTTTGCAGCGACTACACGAGCTTCGGTTCCTTTTGAGTCTCGCATTTCTATGCCTACGAGGCCTTTTGCTAAGCGTCAATCTTCCAGGGGTGCGGCAACTAGCAAGCAGATGTTACGCGAATTTATCGAAGATATTGATGCCGAGGCTCTCACCTCTGCTGCGGAGTTCACTGACGAAGTCAATCCTATGTTGGCGACGCTTGTGAACTTCCACAGCGAAGATTTCGTCGGCTTTTGGGTCGACTATTGTAAGAGGATCGAGATCTGTCTGCATGTGATCGAGCTCAAGCGTATCGCTCCTGAAGTATTGACCTTGAAGGCTCAGCGGGTCGCATGGATTAAGCAAAGTGCCAATTTCATTCAACATTTTGAACAGAAGTTGACCCTGAAGCGGAAAGAGCATGAGACGGCTTCTGGCGATTCCATCAAATTGCGCGCCCATCTTGAAGCGAATGCCACGCAGCTGCAAGTTATTTTCGAAAACCTCTGGCAATGTATGTCTGATGGGCTGGCGCTGAGGCAGAAGCTGGACTTTACCGAACAGGGCATACAAGATTGCGAAGTTGCCAAGCAGGAAATCGCTGAGAAGCTTTCATCATGCTTGCCACAACGGGCTCAAATTGAAGCGGGGTTGGCCACAATATAAGCATGCGAGGAGGAGCTACGGGGAGCGCGTGAGAGGGTTACCAACTTGTTGAAAGCCCTGCCTTTTAAACAATTGTAATTATATTCCCCCTTTTGTATTAATTGTATCTCTCAAATACTTTGATTTGTGAATAAGAATATACATTTTTTGCATGCGCTTATCTGTGTCTTAATGTGGCGCTAATTAATTTATTTACTCGTTTCGGAGTTTGTAGTTTACCCACTCGTTTCGGAGTTTCTAATTTACCCACTCGTTTCGGAGTTTGTAGTTTATTCACTCATTTCGGAGTTTCTAGTTTATGGACTCATTTCGGAGTCTGTAGTTTACTCACAGTTTCTAGTTTATGGACTCATTTCGAAGTTTGTAATTTATTCACTCGTTTCGAAGTTTGTCTAGTTTACCTCCCTTGGGTTTACAGGCAAACTTATCCTAACGTTATATAAAGATAACCACTGCTCTTTGCGACAGTGGTCCGTTAGGTTTTGTGGTACTAGGGTTTTAGTCCGTGGTACCGTCGCGTTGGCTGATGTATTTCTTGATATGCAGTTTTTAAGCTGTTGTTCGAGTAGCCCCACGACTGTCATGTCTCTGATCCCTTCGAGGGCTAGACAAGACGTCTTCAAGTAATCTCCTTAGGCTATATGACCGTCGGAAGAGCAAGCGTTAGGAATTTGCCATTTCGCTTTTTTACTTAAAGATAGGCTCATTTTCGAGCCCCGATGAGTCATAACCACTCCGCGCTGGTGTGGGATGATCTCCGATAGTCACTTAGGCTTTATATAACTTGCCGTCAAGACCCTGAACCTAGGAATATACCGTTGCTTCGATTTGATTTGGCTATTTGGAGCCTTTGTTGACATTGCATCTGCTGTAACGAGAAAAATGTCGGGCTGGAGCTGGGATTTTGCCATCACTCCTTTTTGTTTTGGCTATTTGGAGCCTTTGTTTACGTTGCGTCTGCATCCTGCTAGAATGAGAAGGTGCGCCAGGGTTGTCTCTAGGTTGTATATGAACCGTCAAGATTTGGAGCTAGGAATTTTCCACGGCTCCGCTTTGTTTCGACCCTTGGGCCTTTTGTTGATGTCCATCTACATCCTGCTGGAATGAGAAGGTACGCTGAACTGATCTCTCGACTGTAGATGTTGCCGTCGAAATCTGGCTCTTCCTTTGACAGATCCTAGTGGGAAAATATGGTTCCCTTTTTTCATTTGTGCCCATGGATTGTATACAGGGGTCGGTATAGACTCACCTGCAAGGCAGAGGAAATTTTATTTTATATTATTTTATTATTATTTTTATTTCTGCGATGCTCTATCTTTTCAGCTTTTCATATCGCGAAAGTCGCGATTGCCTAATCATTTCGGCTATTTATCATAGTGCCCAATCATTTCGGCTATTTTTATATTTTTAATTGCTGCTTTTTATTGCGAGTTGCCCAAACATTTCGGCTATTTAATATGCATATTTTTTGCTCGTTGATTATTATTGCGAGTTGCCCCATCATTTCGGCTATTTTTATATTTTTACTCGCTGTTTTTTATTGCGAGTTGCCCAAACATTTCGGCTATTTCATATGCATATTTTTTGCTCGCTGATTTTTGTAACAACTCCATTTTTAATGTACAAAGAATTGATTTAAATCCAATGTATACTTGGAGTATTTATTGTAGCTGATATCTCTTTAAGTATTTATTTCACTCCATAATTATAAGAAGGAGCTTGTAGCTCATTGGTAATACCTTGCACTGCTGAACCAAGCCACCAGAGTTCAAATCCCATTCCCCACATTATTTTTATATTATTTTGTTTTAAATTTTTTTGGAAAGTCAACAGTAAAACGGCTATAACTCCCAAAATATGTACTGGACAACAAAAAATAAATATACCACATTGTACCCCTGAAGAATCCCCGGCCATTGGACCCTTGACTCGGCCAGACTCGGCGCCGCCGGCCAGCGACTCGGTCCGGCGCCGCCGGCCAGACTTGGCTGGACGGCCGAGTCACCAACAGAGAAAAGTTGGGTCTTGACCTAGTCCACCCTCCTGCATACTCTAAATACTTGGATCGGTTATCATTTGGCCAATAAATCCCTTTTAATCCTAGGTTTAATGAGTTTTAATGAATTTTTATATATTTTTATATATTTTTTTAATTAAAACCCTAACCCTAGCCTAACCCTATATAAACACCCCTACCCTCTACCCTCTCACCCTACATTCCTAAGTCCACTCTCTATAAATTTCAAGAGAACTCTGTACGTTAGAAAACGAGCGAAAGGCGAAGCGCTACCGAAATCGACGGCGAATCCCGGCGATCGTACTAGGACTCTTCACGACGTTTCGACGCACCGACAAACCCACTACCTTCCTAGCACTCTCTAGCTTGTCCAAACTCGTAGGTCCCTCTTTTCTACCTTTCTATTCTTTCATAAAATACGACTTTTTAAAACCCGACGGAAATCGGAACAAACCGATTTCCGATTCGGTTTTTCTATCAAAACTCACTTGTCACTAATTCCATAATGCTTAAACATATTCATGTTGACTACTAATCACTTAAAAATTAATTTGGATAAAGTTTCTCACATGAAATGATAACTTTTGCAAATACCGTATTTTCGCACTTAAATACAACCATGTTTAGTTTATCTCATTTAACCCTTTAACATTGCTATACCTTAAAATAGATCACGAGATAATGACCTACCTCCACACACATGCAAATACAACCCTAATTGATATCATCAAAACTTAGAATACGATAATACAAGACTTTACATTAAAATACCATTTTCTTTATAAACCTTTTCTGAAAGTTCTAAGTTGTATACAATTTTAAAACAAAATCTTTTAATAGGAAAATACGATATGTCATGGACATCGATCGTTTATCTAAACCTGACTTTGTGGTGTCTAGGCTAGGCAAGTGAGCTTAGGTAACTTTAAAAGGCCCGTCTCTCGATTCGTGAGCGGATCCCTCCTTCCTCACTTGTACTTACCTGGCCACAATTGGCGGTGAAGAGGCGATTTGAGGCTTCTAATGACGTGCCGTTTAGACCATTTAGAAATAGGCTAGTTGGCTTAGGAAACCCTAGAATCTAAAATACTGAAATTTACACCCTTTTACAAATAAATACCTTATTTTTATAAAACCGTTTTCTAAATGATTAGTATTTATTAAATCTTTGCAAAGCGCCACTACAACCCACCTTTGGGAAACTCGTTAGGGATAGTATGGTTTATCGTGCACTCTCGGGCTTAATAGTGCGAGATTCAGACCTCCGCAAGGAGCATTCGGTCTCGAAAGGTTTAAAATACAACATTTAAGAAAAATGAGATTTTTTGGAAAATAAAATATTTATTAAAAATTATTCTTGTATAAACATATGTATATTTATCATTTAAACACCTATTTTATTATAAGATAAAGTTTCCACCTTTTCCTAAAAATTACAAGATTAAAAGTTACATTAAAATACCATGAATTTCAAATAAATCAATATTACAAATTAATACCTTTATTTATGAAAGTAGGATATTTTCACTAGAAATAACACAAAATAAAATTTACACTCATTATAACTATAAAGACGAATAATAAATACTTGAGGTGTGTCTTGAAATTATACAAAAGTATTTTTACATAAAACCCCCTCAAGTTTTATAAATTACAATAATGACCCTAACAAATATAGAACTTCGACTTACATTTCTTTTAGTCGGACTCGGGTTTGAGTCTGATTATTCCTGACTTGAATATAATTCAAGTCAATCTATATTCTTTAATATTCCAACTCAATATGAACACATGAATTCCAGAATCCAGTTAACAATCTATACAGCTTGACTGAATCAAACCATGGATATACATCCATTATTCCGTTATTTCATTTACCTAATTATGCAGTTACAACATGTTTACTGATATCATGGTTTTAGTCGGTCACCCAACTTACACAATACAATACAGCAATACTATCAAAATACTACGGGGTTTAAGGGGTAGATTGGTACGGAAGGTGTTAAAGGTGGCACGAGGTGGTCAGATTAAGACACCTAACCTATATTCCGTTGCTGTTGTACCTTGGCTTAACGGTTCCTTGTACATTCTGTTTGCCCTGGTCTCTAGCATATAGAGGCCCCTCTCGTATACACTGGTATCCTTCTGTACCAAGCTACAAACAACAGCGTTAACACAATATTTCATAATATTCTACAATATAATACTTTAGGAAATACTCTTATTCTGTCTTTCTAATTCTTCCTTATCTTTGGGACTTACCGAGCGACCTGTTCGCTGACGACATTCTATTTCTTTCTTCTTTGAATGTCGTCAGGTGCTTTGGACCCAGCAGAGATCGAGCCCACCTGTGAAGACTTGGAGCAGTTTCATGAAGACCCCGAGCTCTAGATATTGTACCTTGTTCTATTCAGTATTTTCATTTCCTGTTATGCCAATGTTTAGGCATCGCTTTTCATTTCAGTTGTATTTACTTTTCATGCATTGTACAAAAGAATGTTATTAATAAAGTTGCTGTTATTTCTATATCTCTTGTCTCTTGTGATTTACTTTTATATTGCTTAGATACGCTTAGCGTATGTACTTCTGAGTACATACGTAGCGGACCTCGTCGCGTCTCCTTCGCCATACACCGGGAAGCGGGACGTAACAGGTTTTTGTTGGTGGTCCATGCAGGTCAGAGCTGTATGAATCCCTATCATGCAGTTCTGGTCTGCGTGAACAACCTAAGCAATATAACACAAGAACCAGCAACTAAAACATTCTTTACAATTCATGTTTCTTGAATCTTATAAATTTCTATTTCTTGAATCTTATCATTTCATGTATTTGAATCTGTCCTAACCCAAATTTTTCTTCAAGGTTATGGATTTCCCGAACAACACCAGCACCAACGTCAACAACACACCTCCAGCACTACCTCTCGTACCAGCTGTTCCTGCACCACCCACCGAGCAAACAGTGCTACTTGAGGCGATTCGCAGCCTTCTCGAGGGACAACAACAACTTCTGAACCGTCCTGAGACCGACGCACCGGGAGTAAAGCAATTCAGGGTTTTACATCCCAAACAGTTCTCTAGAAAAGGAAGCCCTCTTGAAGCGGAAGAATGGGCACAAAGTATCGAAGACGATCTGGCAGCAGCTCAAGTACCAGACATCGCTTGGGTCCGTGTAGCAAAACTACAGCTCACGGACAATGCTCGCAACTAGTGGAAGGCGAAAGAAAGTCGTCTGGTACAACCGATTGAATGGAAGACTTTTCGCGAGAAGTTCGACGCGAAATATTTCCCTGTGACTGCCAGGTTTCCAATGGAGCAGCAGTTCATTCATCTACAACAGGGTTCAATGTGGGACAAATCAGTAGATGAATACGACGCTGAATTCACCATGTTAAGCCGGTAAGATATGTCACAATAGTTCAATTTTTTAAATATCACATACTACACAGCTAACACAATCTTTAAACAGATTCGCGGCACACTTGATACCGACGGACGAGATCAGAGCCCGTCGCTTTCAACAAGGACTGGACATGGAGATTCAGGCTGCTCTAGCCACGGGAAAGTTTTTGACTCATGAGGATGCTCTAGAAGCTGCCCGCAGTTATGAGGCAGTGATAAAAGCAAGGGGCAGACCTCAGTCTGCAGGAGTCAAACACCCTGCCAACCAGATGGCAGGTGGAGCCTCGTCCAGGCCACCTTTCGTGCAAAGGCGACCCGGAGTACCAACCCATCGTCCCAGCCCAGCCTTTTGCACCTACTGCAAGAGAACTGGACATATGATGAAGGACTGCCGTCGAGCCAACCGCCTTTGCTTAGTCTGCGGCTCAGCTACTCACGATATTGGGTCTTGTCCTCAAAGACAGAACCCAATTACTGCACCCAGGCCAGCAATTACTTATCCGCAGCGACCAGCTCTTCAGACACCTGCTCCCATACCTGCACTACCTGCACCACCCAGAGGACCACAAGTTACACCACCTCCTCGTCAGTTCCATCAAGCTCAAAGGAATGTTCCGAGGAATGCTCCTCAGGCCAGGAGGAATGTACCAAGGCGCCAGGCTTTCACGATGTCCGTGGAAGAAGCTGAGGCCACTGGCCAAGTCATCACTGGTAAACTTTTCTTTTCAAACTTTGCTTTTCTATCCTGCTAATTAGCTACATATTTTCTATACCTAAAACAAATCCCACATACCTTAAGTACAATATTGGTATCCTCAATCCCTGCACTTGCACTGTTTGATACTGGAGCATCACACTGCTTTATGTCGCAACGGTTTGTCCGAACCTATGCGATTCCAGTCTCACCGCTTGTATCCAGCTGGAATGTCAGTTCAGGAAATGGCGTTCTAAAGGCAACTATGGGATACAGCTTGTGTCCAGTCGTCGTCTGCAGTCGAGAGTTTTATGCTGACTTCAAAGTGCTGGACATACCGAACTTCGATGTGGTTCTAGGAATGGATTGGCTTGGAACTTTTTATGCTACCATAGACTGTCGTCAAAGGAGGGTAGTATTCGAGATCCCAGACCATCCGGTCTTCTATTTCAAAAGAGGAGACCGTACACTGGAGCCAAGTACCTACAAAGCGAAGCCAAGAGAAGCAGTAGTTGCAGCAGCTCAAGCAGAGGAAGAATCAAGACCAGATGTGGTTCGAGAGTTCGACGATATATTTCCTGACGATATATCAAGTTTGCCTCCCGATCGAGCTCTTGAATTCAGTATTGATTTAGTACCAGGAGCACAACCGGTGATCAAAGCACCCTATCGTTTAAGTCCGGAAGGTTTGAAGGAAGTCCGAACACAGTTGGACGAATTACTGACGAAAGGATGGATTCGTCCCAGCACTTCAAGTTGGGGATCACCTGTATTAGTTGTGAAGAAGAAGGAAGGTTCATACAGAATGTGCATCGATTACAGAGCCTTGAACGAAGTCACTATAAAGAACAAGTATCCACTCCCGCGCATCGATAATTTATTCGATCAGCTAAGTAGATTTTGTGTTTTCTCTAAATTAGATCTTCGTTCAGGTTATCATCAAATGAAGGTCAAGGAAGCTGATATTCACAAAACAGCTTTCAGAACTCGCTATGGACATTACGAATTTCTAGTGATGCCATTTGGAGTGACCAACGCACCTGCAATATTCATAAACCTTATGAATCAAGTTTTCCGGCAGTATCTAGACAGGTTTGTTGTCATCTTCATCGATGACATCTTGGTATATTCTAAGAGTCGGAAAGAACATGCAGAACATCTACGAATTGTCCTGCAAACTCTTCGACAACATCAGCTTTATGACAAGTACAGCAAGTGCTAGTTTTGGCTAAATCAAGTTGGTTTTCTTGGACATATCGTATCAGGAGAAGGAATCTCTGTAGATCCGGCGAAAGTTTCGGTAGTTAGCAAATGGCCTACACCAAAGTCAGTGAAGGATATTCGAAGTTTCTTGGGTTTAGCTGGATATTACAGAAGGTTTATTGAAGGCTTTTCGAAGATAGCAACGCCCCTGACCAAGCTCACACGTAAAGATGAAGAATTTGTGTGGTCAGAAGCATGCGAACAAGCTTTCGTAGAACTCAAGTCAAGGTTGACATCAGCACCTATTCTCGTCATACCGGATCAATCTGGAGGATTCGAGGCACATTGCGATACATCCGGTAAGGGATTAGGATGTGTTCTACATCAGCACAGTAAGGTTATGGCTTATGCTTCAAGACAGCTGAAGATCCATGAGCGTAATTATCCGACGCATGATTTGGAGTTAGCAGCCGTCATCTTTGCTCTCAAGATTTGGCTCCATTATCTACTTGGTGAACGAGTGAACATCAACACAGATCATAAGAGCCTGAAGTACGTGTTTACTCAGAAGGAGTTGAATATGCGGCAGAGAAGATGGTTAGAACCCATGGCGGACTTTGACATCAACTTGCAATATCACCCAGGAAAGGTGAATGTAGTACCTGATGCTCTTAGTCGTCAACCATTAGCAATGAATCTCACCGCTCAGAGGAAGCTTCAACAAGACTTGCATCAGATGGAGATTGAAGTAGTCATGCCAGGTAATACTTCAAGTTTGATGAATTTACAAGTTCAATCAACCATTGTTAATCAGATCAAAGCAGCTCAAGCAAGCGATGCTAAGTTGCAAAAGATCAGAGAACAAGTGGAGAATGGACTCAGAACAGACTTCATCATCCATGAAGACGGATCTTTGAGATACGGCAGCAGATTGTGTGTACCAAAAGGTCCTGTTCGAGAAGAGTTAATGAGAGAAGCTCACAGCTCTCCCTACTCAGTACACCCTGGAGGTACCAAAATGTACAAAGATCTACGTCAGATTTATTGGTGGCATGGAATGAAGCGTGATGTAGCCAGAAGCGTCGCAAAATGCTTGGTGTGTCAGCAAGTAAAGGCTGAACATCACAGGACTGCTGGATTACTTCAACCGTTACCAATCCCAGAATGGAAGTGGCAACACATCACGATGGACTTTGTGACTGCTCTTCCTCGCAGCACAAAGGGTAACGATGCCATATGGGTCATTGTGGATCGACTCACAAAGTCGGCTCATTTCATCCCATTTCGAGTTGGCCAATCAACTGAGACACTAGCAAAGAAGTACATGGAGGTAATAATCTAATTTAGATTTAAAACTCTTCATAATGTACTATCTCTGATACCCATGAACTCATATAGGAAATTGTGAGACTCCATGGAGTACCGGTCTGCATTGTCTCCGATCGTGACACCAGGTTCCGATCGCAATTTTGGCAGAGTCTGCAAGCAAGCTTGGGAACAAGTCTGAACTTCAGCACGGCTTATCATCCACAAACAGATAGTCAGTCGGAACGAACTATTCAGATCTTGGAGGATATGCTCAGAGCGTGTATGTTATACTTCAAAGGATCGTGGGAAGATCACCTACATCTTGTGGAGTTTTCGTACAACAATAGCTACCAAACAAGCATAGGAATGGCACCTTTTGCAGCATTGTATGGAAGGAAGTGTCGATCGCCATTAAGTTGGGACGACATCGGAGATAGAGAACTTCTTGGACCGGAGATGATAGTAGCAACTGTTGATGTGGTTCATACTATCAGGAAAAGGATGCGCATAGCCCAAGATCGACAGTAGCACTGGGCTGATGCAAAGAGGCGACACTTGGAGTTCCAGCCAGGAGATCACGTATTCCTAAAAATATCTCCGAACCGCGGAGTAATCCGTTTTGGAAGATGGGGTAAGCTAAGTCCGAGATATATTGGACCGTTCGACATACTCGAACGAGTCGGTGAAGTGGCATACCGTTTAGCACTTCCACCCTCATTGGAAGGAGTGCATAATGTGTTCCACATATCCCAACTCAGAAAGTATGTGAGTGACCCCAGCCATGTACTTGATCATTCCGAGCTCACTATACAGCCCGACTTGTTTTATGAGCAACAGCCCGTGGAAATTCTGGACAGGAAAGTGAAGACACTTCGGAACAAGGAAGTTAACTTGGTTCGAGTGATGTGGAGGAAAGACACTCCAGGAGAGTCCACTTTGGAAAGGGAAGATGAAATGCGTACTAGATATCCACACCTCTTTGTAAACTAGTTCTCAAATAAAAGTTGTAAATTTCGAGAACGAAATTTTTGTAAGGAGGGTAGACTGTAACAACTCCATTTTTAATATACAAAGAATTGATTTAAATCCAATGTATACTTGGAGTATTTATTGCAGCTGATATCTCTTTAAGTATTTATTTCACTCCATAATTACAAGAAGGAGCTTGTAGCTCATTGGTAATACCTTGCACTGCTGAACCAAGCCACCAGAGTTCAAATCCCATACCCCACATTATTTTTATATTATTTTGTTTTAAACTTTTTTGGAAAGTCAACAGTAAAACGGCCATAACTCCCAAAATATGTACTGGACAACAAAAAGTAAATATACCACATTTTACCCCCGAAGAATCCCCGATCATTGGACCCTTGACTCGGCCCGACTCGATCCGGCGCCGCCGGCCGGACTTGGCCGGACGGCCGAGTCACCAACAGAGAAAAGTTGGGTCTTCACCTAGACCACCCTCCTGCATACTCTAAATGCTTGGATCGGTTATCATTTGGCCAATAAACCCCTTCTAATCCTAGGTTTAATGAGTTTTAATGAATTTTTATATATTTTTATATTTTTTTTTAATTAAAACCCTAACCTTAGCCTAACCCTATATAAACACCCCTACCCTCTACCCTCTCACCCTACATTCCTAAGTCCACTCTCTAAAAATTTCAAGAGAACTCGGTACGTTAGAAAACGAGCGAAAGGCAAAGCGCTGCCGAAATCGACGGCGAATCCCGGCGATCGTACTAGGACTCTTCACGACGTTTCGACGCACCGACAAACCCACTACCTTCCTAGCACTCTCTAGCTTGTCCAAACCCGTAAGTCCCTCTTTTCTACCTTTCTATTCTTTCATAAAATACGACTTTTTAAAACCCGATGGAAATCGGAACAAACCGATTTCCGATTCGGTTTTTCTATCAAAACTCACTTGTCACTAATTCCATAATGCTTAAACATATTCATGTTGACTACTAATCACTTAAAAATTAATTTGGATAAAGTTTCTCACATGAAATGATAACTTTTGCAAATACCGTATTTTCACACTTAAATACCACCATGTTTAGTTTATCTCATTTAACCCTTTAACATTGCTATACCTTAAAATAGATCACGAGGTAATGACCTACCTCCACACACACGCAAATACAACCCTAATTGATATCATCAAAACTTAGAATACGATAATACAAGACTTTACATTAAAATACCATTTTCTTTATAAACCTTTTCTGAAAGTTCTAAGTTGTATACAATTTTAAAACAAAATCTTTTAATAGGAAAATACGATATGTCATGGACATCGATCGTTTATCTAAACCTGACTTTGTGGTGTCTAGGCTAGGCAAGTGAGCTTAGGTAACTTTAAAAGGCCCGTCTCACGATTCGTGAGCGGATCCCTCCTTCCTCACTTGTACTTACCTGGCCACAATTGGCGGTGAAGAGGCGATTTGAGGCTTCTAATGACGTGTCGTTTAGACCATTTAGAAATAGGCTAGTTGGCTTAGGAAACCCTAGAATCTAAAATACGGAAATTTACACCCTTTTACAAATAAATACCTTATTTTTATAAAACCGTTTTCTAAATGATTAGTATTTATTAAATCTTTGCAAAGCGCCACTACAACCCACCTTTGGGGAACTCGTTAGGGATAGTACGGTTTATCGTGCACCCTCGGGCTTAGTAGTGCGAGATTCAGACCTCCGCAAGGAGCATTCGGTCTCGAAAGGTTTAAAATACAACATTTAAGAAAAATGAGATTTTTTGGAAAATAAAATATTTATTAAAAATTATTCTTGTATAAACATATGTATATTTATCATTTAAACACCTATTTTATTATAAGATAAAGTTTCCACCTTTTCCTAAAAATTACAAGATTAAAAGTTACATTAAAATACCATGAATTTCAAATAAATCAATATTACAAATTAATACCTTTATTTATGAAAGTAGGATATTTTCACTAGAAATAACACAAAATAAAATTTACACTCATTATAACTATAAAGACGAATAATAAATACTTGAGGTGTGTCTTGAAAACTATACAAAAGTATTTTTACATAAAAAACCCTCAAGTTTTATAAATTACAATAATGACCCTAACAAATATAGAACTTCGACTTACATTTCTTTTAGTCGGACTCGGGTTTGAGTCTGATTATTCCTGACTTGAATATGATTCAAGTCAATCTATATTCTTTAATATTCCAACTCAATATGAACACATGAATTCCAGAATCCAGTTAACAATCTATACAACTTGACTGAATCAAACCATGGATATACATCCATTATTCCGTTATTCCATTTACCTGATTATGCAGTTACAACATGTTTACTGATATCATGGTTTTGGTCGGCCACCCAACTTACACAATACAATACAGCAATACTATCAAAACACTACGGGGTTTAAGGGGTAGATTGGTACGGAAGGTGTTAAAGGTGGCACGAGGTGGTCAGATTAAGACACCTAACCTATATTCCGTTGCTGTTGTACCGTGGCTTAACGGTTCCTTGTACATTCCGTTTGCCCTGGTCTCTAGCATATAGAGGCCCCTCTCGTATACACTGGCATCCTTCTGTACCAAGCTACAAACAACAGCGTTAACACAATATTCCATAATATTCTACAACATAATACTTTAGGAAATACTCTTATTCTGTCTTTCTAATTCTTCCTTATCTTTGGGACTTACCGAGCGACATGTTCGCTGACGACATTCTATTTCTTTCTTTTTTGAATGTCGTCAGGTGCTTTGGACCCAGCAGAGATCGAGCCCACCTGTGAAGACTTGGAGCAGTTTCACGAAGACCCCAAGCTCTAGATATTGTACCTTGTTCTATTCAGTATTTTCATTTCCTGTTATGCCAATGTTTAGGCATCGCTTTTCATTTCAGTTGTATTTACTTTTCATGCATTGTACAAAAGAATGTTATTAATAAAGTTGCTGTTATTTCTATATCTCTTGTCTCTTGTGATTTACTTTTATATTGCTTAGATGCGCTTAGCGTATGTACTTCTGAGTACATACGTAGCGGACCTCGTCGCGTCTCCTTCGCCGTACACCGGGAAGCGGGGCGTAACAATTTTTATTGCGAGTTGCCCCATCATTTCGGCTATTTTATATGCATTTTTTTGCTTGCTGATTTTTTGTTGCGAGTATGGAACTTAAGATCTGATTCCAATCTTGGCATCAGCATCGCTGCGACTGGAATATTGCCAGGAGCGAATCATCATTTGCCTTGAAAGGACTTGGAGCTTGACACATGTTTAGGCATCAGCATCGCTACCACTGGAATATTGCCAGGAGTGAATCTTTATTTGCGTTTGTCGATTTGAACAAAGATGGCTTAGTAGACAGGGTTAGGATCCTGTTGACTAAGACTTTTCGACTTTATGAGCCGTAAAGGTCTTATAAAGTTATTTCTTCCTACGAATTGTGAGGATCCCGTAGGTGTATTTTCTCCTTAGGAATTGTGGGAATTCCTAACTGTGTGCTCTCCCTTGCAAGTCGTAAGGATCTTATAAGAGTGTTTTCTCCCTATAAGTCGAGGGGACTTACAAGTGTCATTCACCATATGGGGACATTTCGCGCCATTGGGGGAACTAGGTGAGGGCTATATTTATTTGTGCCCATGGGTTGTATACAAGGGCCAATATTGGACCACCTGTAGGGCAACTTGGGGGATATGATGGCTTAAGAACAGGTTTAAGTGCCTGTAGGTTAAGGCTTTTAAATCCTATGAGCCGTGAAGATCTCATAGGGGGAGTTCTCCTTACGAGTCGAGAGGATCTCGTAAGTGAAAAAATTTCGAGATTGCGCCCTTCCGAATTTTCACAAACTCGCCAGTAGTACTGCTGTTTTTACTCACGGCGCCTTTTCGGGTTTTCATCCATGCCCATTTTGCTTGTGGACATACCATTTTTTTTATCATCAGTTTTCCAGTGGGACTTGAGTTGCAGTCTTCGCCGTTGGAGCTTTGATTTCAATATAGATCTTAAAAGAGTATATCGCCGTATTTGGGGCGACGCACCATGTTTGAGGCAGCGCCCTAGTTTAAGGACATTCCGTTCCATTGTTAGTTTAGGTACATTTCGGTCCATGGGCAGTTTAAGGATGTAGTGGTCCATTGTTACCATTTTCGAGGCAACGGATCTTCTAGATACTACTTTCAGGGTTCTGATTCAGGAAGATAGCGAGTGGACACGGGCGTCGTCATCTATCATTGACCTAAATTGTAACCCTTTAGGCGTAGTATCTTTTGAGGAATCGGCCATTTATTGGACGGAAGGGTCTTTCGCCATGCAATCCATGAGCAGGTAGGCCCCACCTTGGTAGACTTTGTCTATGATGTATAGGCCCTCATAGTTCAGCTCGAATTTCCCCCGTTTTACACGATTGGGTATCATAGGTCGTTTGACAACTAGCACGAGCTCGTCTTGGCAGAATGTTCTCGGCCTAGTCAGTCTTTCGTATGAGCGTGTCATCCTTGCCTTGTAAGCTTTTAGGTTTTGCTGCGCCATGAAGCGAGTTTCATCGAGGGCGTCGAGCTCCTCAAGTCAAAGATGGCCATTTTCTTCATCCGTTAGCTCGTATCGAACTGCTACCCGTAGAGAAGGGAGTTCTATTTCCAAAAGAATGACTGCTTATGTGCCGAATACCAACGCGTATAGTGTTGTATTCATAGCCTTTTGGAACGTCGTTCGGTATGCCCAGAGATCTTCGTGCAGTCTCTCATGCCAGTCCTTTTTGTTTCTCGACACCGTTTTCTTTATAATCTTCGTCAGGGTTTTGTTGAAAGCTTCAGCTAGACCGTTGGCACGAGTATTGTAGACCAAAGAGTATATCCAATCTACTTTATGTTGTTCTGCGAAGCAGCTGATTTTATGGCTCCTGTAGGTTGGTCCATTATCTGAGATTATCCATCGCGGAGTGCCGAACCGGTAGATGACATGCGTCCTGAAGAAATGGAGGATATTCTCCGTCTTCACTTCCCTTAGTAGTATTGCTTCTGCTTACTTAGAAAAGTAATTGATAGTTGCTAGTATGAACCGATGTCTTCTGGATGGCGCTGGTTCAATGGGGCCAATTATGTCGGTTCTCCACATTTCGAACGGCCAGCTAGCTACGGTTGGGTGTAGCGGATTTGGATGTTAATGGATGAAGTCCCCGTGAATCTGGCACGAGTGACACTGCTTCGCATATTTGAGGCAGTCCTTAATCATCGTGGGCCAATAATATCCCATCATTTTTATCTTCAGCTTCATCTTTGGCCCGGCTTAATGAGAACCGCAGAGTCCGTCGTAAGTTTCTTGAACGACTCTCCTTCCTCCTCCTGGCCCCAAGCACCTTAGCCACAAACCGTCAAGCGATCTCTTGTATAGAGTATCATTGACAAAAGTGAAAGACAGAGCCCGTTTCAGTCTTGACGACGCGTTTTCGGGCGTTCGATAGGATTTGAAGTATTCTATGAAGACTTCCCTCCAATCCTTGACCTTTTCTTCGTCTTCTATTTGGAGGATGGATTATTTAGACGTTTCCTTTTCTTCAGATGACTCTGTTAAATCCTCTGAAGGTATCCTTGCTGGCGCGAGAACCCGACGGCTTTGCACGATGATCTTTACGTCATTGAAGTCTTCGTCGGCCAATTCTTTAGCCAATCTAGCCAATGCATCCGCTTTGTTGTTTTCTGCACGCGGTATACTCTCCAAGATGTAGGAGGGAATTTGTGTCAGCAGTTGCTGCACTTTTTCACCATACCTGATCAGTTCTAGTTTGCATATCTGAAAGTCGCCATTTACTTGGCTGACAATGAGCTGGGAATCTCCATAGATGAGGAGGTCTTTGATTCCCATATCAACAGCGACCTCCAGACCTGTTATCAAAGCTTCATATACAGCTTCGTTGTTAGTTCTTGGCTCCGTCATGGAGAAAGCGTAACGCAATATCCCTCCTTGCGGGGTCACGAAGATAAGGCATACCCCAGCTTTGATTATGGGGGTGTTATGCTTCCGCTTCTTCATGGAAGATACTCCATCAAAGTAGAGTTCCCATCGGGCACCATTCTCTTCTTTCTTTGCGTCGAACGCATGTTCATCCGGTAACTCACAATTTAAGGGGGGTCGGCGGGCATCGGATGTTCGGCGAGAAAGTCGGCGATGGCCTGGCCCTTCACTGCTTTGAGAGGTCGATACGTTATCAAGAATTCCATCAGGAGGAGGGCTCATTTGGCAAGCCTTCCTGTTAGTATGGCTCTTGACATCAAATATTTGATAGGATCCATATTTGATATGAGATGGACCTCATGCGCCAAGACGTAGTGTCTGAGCTTCGTTATCGCGAAGATCAGCACCAGACAATGCTTTTCGATGGGGGAGTAGTTGTTTTTTGCCCCCATGAGAACTCGACTCAAATAGTACATAGCTCTTTCCTTTCTCGGATAGTTCTCTTGTGCCCATAGCGCGCCTAGAGAACCCTCAAGGGCCGTTGTATATAGGATAAGGGGTATTCCCTTAACCGAAGCGGTCAATACCAGCGGATTCCGTAAGTATTGCTTAATTTTGTCTAGTGCATTTTGGCACTTATGATCCCATATGACGGGGTCCCCTTCATCATTAGATAACTGTGGGGACGGTATTTTCCGGAGAGGTTGGCTACAAACCGCCGGATATACGCGAGCTTTCCTTGGAGAGACCGCAGTTGTTTGAGAGTTTTCGGCATGGGCATTTCCGTAATCGCCTTGATCTTCGATGGGTCTATTTCGATGCCTCGGTGTTGTATGATGAATCCTAGGAATTTGCCCGAAGAGACTCCAAACGCGCATTTTAGATAATTCATTTTTAGATTATACTTTCGAAGACGTTAGAACACTATGTCTAGATGCTCCCAATGCTCCTCATAAGATTTGCTCTTCACCATAAGGTCGTCAATGTAGCATTCAACAACCTCATGAATGAGGTCATCGAAGATTTTCGTCATAGCCCTCTGGTAGGTAGCGCCAGCGTTCTTCAGACCGAAAGGCATTACCTTGTAGCAGAATATGCCCAACGGAGTCCGGAAGGCGGTATGCTTTTGGTCTTCAGGATACATTTTTATTTGATTGTATCCTGAAGATCCATCCATGAAGGAGAAGACCTCATGGGTAGACGTGTTATCTATCATCAGCTCAGTAACTGGTACTGGGAAGTCATTCTTTGGGCAAGCTTTGTTAAGGTCTCGAAAGTCTACGCAGATGCGCACCGTCCCATTTTTCTTCATTACTGAAACAATGTTGGCGATCCAGTCGGGAATTTGAACTTCATGGATGAAGCCGGAGTCAATTAGTTTCTTGACTTCGGCGTTGATACCCATCTCGAGCTCGAGTCGTATTCTTCTTGGCGCCTATTTGACTGGCTTGACGTCCGGTGATATAGCCAGTTTATGCACCGCTATTTTTGGATCTAGTCCTGGCATCTCGGAATAGTTATATGCGAAGCAGTCTTTATATTGCATAAGCATGTCCTTTAGTATGGCCACCTATTTTTTAGACAACAGCAAACTGATGAACGTGGGCCACGGCTCGTTTTCCGTCCCCAAGTCGATTTTTCTCAGGTTGTCCACCGTAGTGTGTATCCCATCTTCTAGCTCTTTTGGTTCAGGTGGAAACTCCGAGATCACTTCCTCCTCGTCCTCATTTGCGAAGCACTTGAAGAAGTCATCCATATTCTCGTGGCCTCCCTCCTTTGAGAGTGTTATCATGTGGCAAGTACGAGTTCGCTTCCATTCTTAGTGTTGAGCTGGTCCTACCTTCGCGATTAAGGTTTTCTTTGGCTCATGCTTTTGTGGTGGGGTCACCCTCCAGCTATTGGATAAAGCGAACATGCCTTGTTGATATTGGTCTTCAACCCGGTCTTTACAGATGAATCATTCTTTAAGAGGATGTCATATTGCTCGATGATAGGAGCAATAATCCGGGTAATGGACCTTATTTATCTGTTCGGGGTACCGAGGCTCTGGGAGTGTTATCATTTGATGCTTCATGACAAGGTTGAATATTTTCCTTGTCTTGTCTTGATGGAAAGAGTATTCCCGTCCCATCTTCTTCATAAAATACGGATTCCAGCTGACTTTTTCTTGATTGCGTGGCTTCTTGGATCCGCTTCGCTGTTTCCAAACGTCATTCTCGTTCTTCACTTTGTTTTTGCCCCTGTTTCGGGCTTTTCTCTTATCGCGAAAACATACATCGGGCTGAGAGTGAAGCGCATCGAAATCTTCTCTTTCCGCAGACTGCTGATTGAGACGCTGTGATTGAGAGAGTTTTTCTATGTTTAATTTACCGCAATCAAGACGGTGTCGCTTAGTAGCTAGCCGGTTGAGTACGAGTTGATCCACAGGGAAATGGTGTTCTTTTCTTTAAGTTCTAACGAGTTAAGTCCTTTTTTTGGTAGGTTTTGTTTTAAGATCTAAGAATGAGATTAAAGTGATTTAAAGTCTTGCTAGGGTTAGGATTAGGTTAGTTTGAAATATGGATTCTTTTCACTGCTAACAATGCCCTAGTTAAGAATATAGGTGTTAGGGTAATAGTCAATAACGGGGATTAGCACGACTAGGAAGAAACGTAGTTTCTTCCTTTTGGTCCTTGTCCGTCCGTTCTTAACTCTTAGCCCTAACCTCCAGTTAATTCAACCACAACCGGTCTAAGTAGGGAATCACCACTATCTTGTAGGATAGGGTGCCATAGTGAGCGGGGTGTGGTTAATTTAAATAGAGTCGTAATTAATTAAAATTATATGGGCAAGGAAAGGAGTGAGAGAGATTTCCTTCTCTCAAACCTTCCCTATCCTAACCCTAACAAGTGAGGAATTACTCACTCATTAGGAAGTTAACGATAAAATTCATTTTTTATAATTTTTATATTAGAAAACTAAATTGCAGATAATAAAAGAACAGATAAAAATTGCAAGAATTAAATTCAGATAATAAAAGAATGCGAGATAAAAATACCTTTATTGATGACCTCTCAACAAGTGCATTACAACTAGAATTAAAACTTTAATCTAGAAATTAAAAAGAGGCATGCCTAATTAGGCTTTGGGCTTTCCTATTTATAGATAGAAAAAACCCTAGGTTACAGTCTGATCCACATTTGAATTTACAAGACTACCCTAGGAAAGCCGGGTCAAAGCACCGACACCCACCGACACACGCACCGACGCGTGCACTATACGGCCGTGGAACCGTGGCAGGAAGGCATGTTTGGCCGCGGTTCCGCGGCCAATTGGTGGGATCATAAGTTCAACTTCTCAGGGCTGCTTCATGTTGCTTTTAAGTTCTATTTTCTTTACTTGGTTCCTCAGAATCTCTTCTATTTTCTTCCAGATTTCCACAGTGCAGAATGTTGTGGACTTTTTTGCCGTGAGTTTCGCGTTGAAGTCTTGAATCTTGTGCTGCCCTTGTGCTTTGTGCATTGAACTGTCTACTGATCTTCATTTATTCCTTGAACTGGTAGACGGCATCATACGGATTCATCTGTTGTTGGTCGTAGTCTCACATTTGTAGCGTCTTTTCATGAATTTCACTGTAATGGTCTGAGAACCTGTAACCTGCAACTATTTAGCAGACATGGATCAAAAGCACCTATTTATATGTAATATGAATAAGAATGGGTGATATAATAATACAAAATTCTGATATGAACAAATACCCCCAAACTTATCTTTTGCTCATCCCGAGCAAAGCCAATTTTATTCTCGAAAAAAAATACTAACCTCACTTTTGTAGGGAACGCGATTGCACTGAGCTCGTCCAACAAGCCGTTAAACCTCTAGGTGTCCCTAGTAGGAGGAGTGTTGTCTCTTGAGAGTTTTCAGCGGATACTACCCACAAAATCCGATCAATTTGGCATGTTGACTTTCATTCTTCAATTCAGTATTCTAGCAAGAACTTCTATTATCTTCAACTTATAAATATCAACCCATATTTTCACACTCACTTTTCATTTAACTTAAGATCGTATATGTTCTGCAAATTTATTAAGTTTTCAGCATCTTTTAAATTTTCCTTCTAAGGTGCAGTCTTAATTTAGGAATTTTTATCATCGCTACTGAAGGGATAAGCCCTATCTTTCATTCCTATCTCTCATCCAAACCCCAATCATATACCGCTACGTGTGTGTAATTATCACCCCTACACTTGGAAATTCAATTCAAGCAATCATACTCTTGTCCATCGTCCAAAATACTTTTAGTTGGTGAATTTTAGATGAACTTGCTCACATATCCTTCATGCGACCGTTAATACTTCTTGAGGTACTAAACGACCGATTACAAAATATGATTGCACATTTAGGCGTAATTCCTCGTCTTGCAATACCTAAGACTTAGCAGTGACTCCCAAACCAGTTGGTCGAAGGCACTAGGTGATAAAGCACCCTTACTATATTTTTTTGTTTATGCAGCCTTAAGTAATTACAAAACCAGTGTTCATTTTTTTAATCTTTTTATTCACACTTGTACTTTTATTTTATTTTCCTTCATACTAAGAATTTTAGACAAGAGCATTTCAAGGTATCCTCTACTATCCCAAGTTTCAAGGTGCGTGTATGTGCTAGTTGTAGGGTATATATTTTCAGAATTTAGACTTAAGGTTCAGAATTATTTTTCAGACTTACACTTCAAATAAAAATTTCAATACTCTTCCCTTGTTTTAACTTAGCCCAAGAACTGAACTCAAAATTTTCCTATTTCTAAATAAACTATAAGGACGTATATTTTCTACAGTTAAACTTTAAGAAAAGTTATTTTTTAGGGTTTTTAATTTACTAAGTTTAGAATCTAGTTTTTCCCTACTATTCAACCGTCATGTTGAACTTAAGACAAATATGGCCAAAATCGAATTTTTCAATTTTTATAATTTAATTCTTTATTTTTATGGGTTTTAAAATAAGTATGCAAATGCAAAAATATACATATGAATGCGAAGGAAGAAAGCTTACCGAGCACACCCCCAAACTTAAACTTGACAGTGTCCTCACTGTCAGGCTACACTAAGAGGGTCACAGTTGTCGGCACTCCCCTGTTTATTTATAATTTTTTTTAACAGAAAAAGAAAACAAAATCTATATACAAAAAGCCCCCCCCCCCCGAAACTTAAGTGAAACAGTGTTTCCACTGTTTAAGCGTTAAAGTTCAGAGTGGAGGGGAAGAAAAACACAGTATCAAGCAATACAAGGCCTTACACAGGCCAAAGGTTAGCACCAACCATTCAAAATTTTATCGTTATAAAGCGGCGGTTGGTGAAAGAACGTGTTGTATAGAGTTAGGAAGAAATGGGGTAAAAATAAGTGGTGTAATGGAAAAGGTTTACGTCTCGATTTGTAGAGACGAAACAATAATGGTGAATGGAAACGAGAATGTGGATGATTAGGAATAGGAAGAATGGTCACATTCTCGTATGGGATAAGAAGAAATGGTGGTGCTTCGACTTCTTCAGGGGAGGTTGATTAATCACAAAATCCGTGACGTTTAAGAATGCGAGTTCGTCGGCGAAAATATTTTCGAAACTTTCATCGATGGTCCGATTGAACGTTTCAATATCAATAAGTGTCGCGCCAGAATTCAACACGCTTGATTTTTCAAAAATTATGGAGGTAGGAGGCTTGTAAAGCTCATCTACCTTATTCTCAAAAGAGTCTAAATCAAGTTGTTTTTCTAGAATTATCGAACTCAAAATATCGGATTGTGATTCATTAACACTCGCTATCATTAAAGGAAGATTAGAAAAGAACCAGAGAAAGTGGGAGAAAGAAGTTGAATACGAACTTGAGGGTGGAGATGGAGTGTATAAATTAGCACAATTTATAATGACCGATGTGTAAAAAGCGATTGTGCTAATCTATCAACCCACTGAGAATGAGGTCAAATCCCTCAAGATTCGTGAGAAAACATGGGTACGTCGAACTTGGTAAACAAGACATTGAAAATGGAAGTGTAACGGTTTCTTGCAAGGTCGGAGTGAGGATGGAGGGAAGTGATTGAGGAAGGGTATCGGTTAAAGGTTCAGGAGGGTGTGCGTAGTCAATAAAAGGGATAGAATGAATTGGGAAATCCGACTCCTCAAGTAAAACTGCTTCATCCTCAATAATTTCCTCAATACTCTCCTCAAAATTTAGCTTATCCATACAATTCTCATCAAAATCAAGACGCATATGAAGTTAGAGAGAAACATTTAATGACTCGGGATGATGAATTGGAGAGAGAAACTCATCCAAATCTGTGGTTTTATCATCCAAAATATTCCCAGCGTCAATATACTCGATCAAGTGAAAATTAAATTTCTCATACACCTTATCAAAAGCATGGGTATCAATCAATTTAGGTTCTAGAGTGGAGATGTAGAGGTCAAAAGGATTGGTGATGGTTTCACTCGAAAGGGACCCTTCACAATCAGGTAAATCAAATATTACAAAGTCGCACAACTCATTAAACGTTTTATCTTCAACTGGTGAATCACTTGGAACACTTGATAGACATTCAAAACCGGAGTTGTGGGATTCAATTGGGGATGGGTAGGTTTGATTTGGAAGGGTGTACAGCTCATTTTTTCCACTCAAATTCTCAACCTGTTCTACCGCCTCATCATAAATTGGAAAATGTGGAGCTAATTGGAAACCAGCTACCGGGTCATTAGGTTGTATGAGGGCGGCCATGGACGCATTCAACTCCATCATCTGTTGGCATGACGCTACCCTAAAGTCTTCCAACGCCTGTTCCAGACTAAACATGGGTTGTGAAAGAGTTTCAGTAAAAGATTCAAAATTGTTTGGATACTGAAAACTCCCAAATGGCTGTGTAGAAGCAATGTCTAGGGAAGGTGCGAAAATTGGATAGGATGGATAGGAATAGAATGGTTGGACATGGATAGGATCAACATTTGGATAAGAAGATGAATGGAATTTTTGATCCAAAGAATACGCATTGGTGAAAGGAGTGAAAGATCGGTTACGAGATTGTTCAATATGTTCAGCAATAGACATAGGTTTTGGGGTTACAACTGGACTCTCAAAAGGGGTATCAATATGAGAAGGGGTAAATGTTTGAAATAGTTGATACGAAGTGGATTGCTGAGTCCAATTGTTTGTCCTAAACGCGTCTATCCGATCTTTCAAAGAAATTTTGGGCATAGAGGAGTCGTTCGAAATTCGAGCAAAACAAGAACCGTAAGAAGTAATGTCTGGTTATGGGTACCAAAGTTCGGCAAAAGTTTTGCGAAGTGGGGTACCCATGATGTAAGAAAAAGAATGTGATTTTTTTATTAAAAAAATTAATTTTTTAATTTTTTTATATTTTTAAAAAAATTGTTTGTTTTTGGAGTTTTGAAATTTTTGAAAGTGTTTTTTTTAGAAAGAGTTTTGCAAAAATTTGCACGGAACTACAGCACAATTTCAAACAACCACAGTTTAAACATGCACAATCAAACCTGGAGCTAGGGTCTCCTAAGTCAACTAGACTGCTCCTAACTGTTTCAAAGTGACAAGTTGTGAGATATCTCTCAAATCGCCTCTTTACCGCCAATTGTGGACAGGTAAGCACAAATGAAGAAAGGAGAGTTCCGCTCACGAATCACCGCGAGACGGGCCTTTTAAAGTTACCTTTCTCACTTGTCTAGCCTGGACACCACAAAGTCAGATTTAGATAAACGACTGAATGCCCACAACCTTCCTCTGTCCTAATGAGCGCGGCAGTCCTTAATTGGCTTAATCTAAATATTTTTTAATTAAGCTCAAAGATGATGCGTATTCTTTTAATGATTTTTGGGGTCTTAGAAAGGGTGATGAAATCCCCACCCAATCTGAGTTGGTGTTATAGCCCCTTAAATTCTGTATTAATTATGCAAAGCAGGAACAACCAAAAAATCTAGAACACTTTCAAAAAAAATTTATTTTCCAGCGCAAAGAATCCTGCACAAAAACAATTTATTGGAGAGGGAGAAGAAGTTTTGCGCAAAGAACCCTGCAGGAAAAATTTTCAGTGGAGATCAGGGGGTAGGAGAGAAGACAAAAATACTCACAGAGAAATTTTGGGTGCTGACGTCAGCAGTTGACCGCGGAACCGCGGTCAAACGCCTGCTTATGCCGCGTTTCCGCGGCGGTTTGGTAGGTTTGGATCTTTCTTGTGTGCTGTTATGGTTCTCCTCTGTCTGTTCAGATCCTCTGTTTCTTGATTTGTTCACTGGGCTTGCTCCAGATCTGAATCAGTTCGTCTTCTTTTCCTGCACAATTCACACAAAACCAATCAAAAATAACAAGATGATTTTTTTATGTATTTTTTTATTTTTTCAATTTTTATATTCTTTATTTAATTAACCCGAAATTAAAAAAAGAAATAAACTGCCGTTTCCCAGGCAACGGTGCCATTTGATTGAGAGAGTTTTTCTGTGTTTAATTTACCGCAATCAAGACGGTATCGCTTGGTAGCTAGCCGGTTGAGTACGAGTCGATCCACAGGGAAATAGTGTTCTTTTCTTTAAGTTCTAACGAGTTAAGTCCTCTTTTTTGTAGGTTTGGTTTTAAGATCTAAGAATGAGATTAAATTGATTTAAAGTCTTGCTGGGGTTAGGATTAGGTTAGTTTGAAATATGGATTCTTTTCACTGCTAACAATGCCCTAGTTAAGAATATAGGTGTTAGGGTAATAGTCAATAACGGGGATTAGCACGATTAGGAAGAAACGTAGTTTCTTCCTTTTGGTCCTTGTCCGTCCGTTCTTAACTCTTATCCCTAACCTCCAGTTAATTCAACCACAACCGGTCTAAGTAGGAAATCACCACTATCTTGTAGGATAGGGTACCGTAGTGAGCGGTGTGTGGTTAATTTAAATAGAGTCGTAATTAATTAAAATTATATGGGCAAGGAAAGGAGTGAGAGAGATTTCCTTCTCTCAAACCTTCCCTATCCTAACCCTAACAAGTGAGGAATTACTCACTCATTAGGAAGTTAACGATAAAATTCATTTTTTATAATTTTTATATTAGAAAACTAAATTGCAGATAATAAAAGAACAGATAAAAATTGCAAGAATTAAATTCAGATAATAAAAGAATGTGAGATAAAAATACCTTTATTGATGACCTCTCAACAAGTGCATTACAACTAGAATTAAAATTTTAATCTAGAAATTAAAAAGAGGCATGCCTAATTGGGCTTTTGGCTTTCCTATTTATAGATAGAAAAAACCCTAGGTTACAATCTGATTCAAATTTGAATTTACAAGACTACCGTAGGAAAGCCGGGTCAAAGCACCGACACCCACCGACACACGCACCGACACGTGCACTATACGGCCGCAGAACCGCGGCAGGAAGGCATGTTTGGCCGCGGTTCCGTAGCCAATTGGTGGGATCATAAGTTCAACATCTCAGGGCTGCTTCATGTTGCTTTTAAGTTCTGTTTTCTTTACTTGGTTCCTCAGAATCTCTTCTATTTTCTTCCAGATTTCCACAGTGCTGAATATTGTGGATTTTTTTGCCGTGAGCTTCGCGTCGAAGTCTTGAATCTTGTGATGCCCTTGTGCTTTGTGCATTGAACTGTCTACTGATCTTCATTTTTTCCTTGAACTGGTAGACGGTATCATACGGATTCATCTGTTGTTGGTCTTAGTCTCACATTTGTAGCGTCTTTTCATGAATTTCACTGTAATGATATGAGAACCTATAACCTGCAACTATTTAGCAGACATGAATCAAAAGCACCTATTTATATGTAATATGAATAAGAATGGGTGATATAATAATGCAAAATTCTGATATGAACACGCTGCGTACTTACCTTTTCGTAAATAACTATTTCGCGGTTGTGATCATGCCGAACCTTTTGACCGGCTTCTCTTATTATCTTGTAAAATTGCTCTTCGAATGACGGACTTGACATTCTTATAGCGGGATTTTGCTTCGTTTCAACATCACAGCTATTTGGAAAAGTATTCCTTTCTCCACCGCGCGGCAGTTGTGGAATTGCTCCCGTTTATTTGACCGAACATATCCAAGCCCAGTCGTCTCCACCCTTCTGTTGGGCATCTTTCGCTGAGTCCCGGGAATGTTCCAGATCTTGTTGTAGAACTGGGCTTGTCGAACGGTTTATTTGAAGGATACGCCTTAGCATCTTAATAGCCTTTTCAATCCCTCTGCGTAATATCTGGGCAGACGGATTGGTTGAAACTTATCAAGCGCAAGCTCGGCACTATGCCAGACTTCTTTCTCCACTTTAGTCTCCGTGGATTGATAGAAGAGGATCGTCTTTTCACCTCTTCGCCTGAGAGGGACGTAGAAAGTCTGCAGCTTTTGTACAGTGTATGTATCAAGCACATCAAGTTCTTTGTAATGTCGTGGCGGAACCATGGTGATCTGTAAACTCTGATAAGCTCCAGTAATGGTTTGTGCTAACGGGTAAGTGGAGAACAAGGCATTGGCCTCATCCTCAGAATCACTGCCAAAGACCAAAATAGGAGTAGATGGTCTGGGCCTGTTGCATTGGGGTTGCCCCAAATAGACTATTTCCTCATCTTCCTCGATGTTACTCCCAAAGATCAGGATGGTAACAACGGACTTTCGTTTATCCTCTGGCTTATGACATATTTCCGTATCTTTAAAGTCCTGTAGGAAGTAGTTTGCGTCTTCATATTTTCGGACTTCGTTTACGGAGAATGGATTTAGCTCCCTTGTAACGGTGTACTCGAGGCCGTCTTTGAAATACTTCATACACTGGTGTTGTGTAGAAGGGATGACGTTGTACTCGTGTAACCAAAGCTTGCCGAGCAGAGCGTTGTAGCAAGTCTTGGCGTCAATGACATGAAATTTGATGTCAGCGACGAGCAGCTCGAAGCGTAACGTCAGTATTACGGACCCAAGCGTCCGTGATGACTGTGAATCAAAACCAGAGATGGTAATTTTATCCCGGGCTAGGTGTTGAACGTTCATACAAATCTCCTTCAGCACCTTCACATTGAGGAGGTTGACAGAAGACCCATTGTCGACAAGGATTTTGCCTATCTTGAAATCGTGGCAGTACCCAGTGACGTATAACGGGCGGTTATGCTCGCACGTTCCAAGGAGGAGATCTTCATCACTGAATGTGATGTCAGCTGTGTGAGCCTTTGTCAGTTCGTCCTTCATCCTTTCTTCAGCTAAGAAAGCTTGGAATTGATCAGGATCTTGCAATGCCTTGATCAGAGAATCTCGTACCTCTTTGGACAGGAGGAGAGCATCCAGTATGCTTAGTTGTGAAGGCATTTTCCTCAGATGTGCTAGGACATTGTAATCCACCTTGTTTTTTCTAGGTGGGTACTTGGCTGCAAGCTCTTTAAGGACTCCATCATCAAGGGTGATTTCCCTAGGGACTTTTTCTTTCCTCTTGTCTCTTTTACTCAAACCTTTATTTGTAGGTCCGAGGTTCTTCTCAGGCAGTGTGCGGTTACGCAGCTGAATGTTCTTGCAGTTCTTCTCCCCCTCCTCTTTTTCGGAGGTGGAGTTCTTGAAAGGAGGGCCGAGGGTCATTTCTTCCTCAGAATCGCTCCCGAAGGTAAGAATTTGGAGTTTTTCGCTTTCCCGACTGGTATCAACCATATGACAGTTGCCAGTCGTTTTATCACGCGCACTTGTCGAACTTCTTTATTATCGACGAGCTTCGCATTTCATCCTCTTAAAGTGTTGTTGATGGGCAACGTATCCTTGCCACCACTTCTTGAAGGCACTGCATTCCTCGGTGGGGTAGGTAACCCTCCGATGGTATAGGCAGTAGTTTGGAGGTATATCCGCTCCGTCAAGGCACATGACCCCAGGAATGCTTTCCACGAGAGGTGGCAGCTTCATTCCCACTGACAGGGCTTTGGCGAACCGCTTCTCTGTCTTGATCTTTCTCTTATTTGCCGCAGGTGTGCTTCGGTTTGGTTGGAGTACTTTACAACTCATCCTTACCGTAGCTTCTTCATCCTGACGCCGACACTTAGCCTTTTCGTATATGGATGTTTCACGTTCTCGGTCAGCTTTACTCTTTCGAAAGGCTTCGTTTAACAGCCTATCGATTGGGTCTTCTGATAGTCCTGGGGATTTTGGCGTCGATCATGTCCCTAGTTCCCCTGCGTTGTTTTCTGATGCTGAGGGGGCTTCTTCGTCATTTAATGACGAATGGGAAACCATGTGGCAACTTGCTACATAGTCTTCAGTTTCTGATGAGTTATTTTTCTCATCATTATCACTCTCTTTGTTCTCAAGAATATGCTTGAGGAACTCTTCGAGAGTGACTGGGGTCCACGCCTTCTAGTTGTACTCCTCCAGCATGTCGATGTACTTTTGCAGGTCCGTACGCTTGTCGTCATACTCAGCGGGCTGTACAGGCTTCTTGGTCTTCTTCTTTTTCTTTGAAGACTTTTAAGGCTCGACTTGGGGATTTTGCCCTTTGTCGACAATTTTCGGTACGGGACGCGGTTTCAGTATCCCTTCGATGATTTTCAGTTCAAGCGGACTCTTCCACCTGATTGCCGGACATGCCTGGAGATTCTTCAGCATTCTTTTAGTTTTAGCTGAAAGGACGACTTCCCATGGAGCTTCTTCCACGAGCGAGCATGATGCCCCTAGCGTATCCACCTTTTTAGGAGCGTGCTTCTGTGGCGGGTTCACCCTCCAGTTCTTAGAAAGCGCGAATTTCTCCCGTTTATACTGGTCCTTAACCCAATTTTTGAAGACGTAGCAATCTTCAATTGGGTGGCTTACCATTCTGTGATAAGAGCAGTAGTTGGGGTTGTTGACATCACCTGGTTGCGGTGGACGTCATGGGTCCGACGATGTGATAAGTTTGTTGCACATTGCCAACTCGAATAGTCTCCTCGTCTTGTCACGGGAAAACGAGTAGGCGTGTCCTAGCCTTTCTTCCAGGGATAGACGCGGACGCATGTTGTTTTGGCGAGTAACTGGCTTCAGGTCACTCGGCTGTTGTTGAGTGTTGGTAACAAAGGCTGCTTTCCCTTTACCATTGGCATTTCGAGGGTCCATTTTTTAAGAGGAAAGCCCGTGGCCCATCTGGTCCATTTGGGCCAGCTTGTCGATCAGAGCCTGAAAGGTGGTTGGCTTGAAGAACGTCAAGAACTAGGACACAGTCGCTTGAGGATCGAGGGTCCCAATTAACATGCCCACGGCAGGAGATTCTTCGATGCATTGTTTGCATTTTGACCATAGGTTCCACCACCAGATCACGTATTGGACCCAGGTTTCTCCTGACTTCACCCTGGCATTGATTAATGCCATGATCGGGGTGCGCTCGCTTGCGTTGGCAAACCGCTGTGTGAACAGCGGCTCCATCTCTGTGAATGTCTTTACGGAGTCATTTGGGAGCTCCGAGTACCATTCAAAAGCTGTTTCTGACAGGTTACCAACGAACTGGCGAAGCGACAATTTGTCATCGCCTCCAGTGTTGCCGCACAAAGCTATGAACTGCGTGACGTGTTGGTGTGGGTTGCCTGTCCCCTTGTACACATGGAATTTGGGGATCGTATATCCCGGCGGGTACTTGATTTGGTCATACCAGCCCGGATACGGTCGCCCAGTTTTGACAGTTTAGCCAGCCGCTTCATTCACTTAATGAGCTCGTATTTGTTGACCTATATAGTCATCCAGAGCAGCCTTAGAGATTGTTTCCTCCTTAGCTATTGATAAAGCCGGAGGAGGGTTTAATGTTTCCCTTCTATCATACTTGACAATTATGGGTGGATCTTCGGCTGGAGGTTCTGGCTGGATCATCATTCCAACCATGTCCTGGAACAGAAGCACCATCTGCTTTATGTTAGCAGCTTGTTCCGCAGCCTCCTTATCCTTCCTTTCAAGCACCATTTGCAGGAACTCTGTATCGGTCTCCTGCTCTTGACGCTGTTCAGATGCCGATTCTGGGCTTTCTTTCTGTCCGGTAAGTGCTGACATTTTGAACAGCATTTCCTGCAGCCTTTTTTGTTGCTCCTGAGCTTTTGTCAACGACCGAGTTTGCGGCCGATAACCCACAGAAGCACGGCTTTCCTCTTTCCCGAAATCCATGTAAACCGTATGTATGATCATGCCCCCAGACTTGGGGTGTTTGGGTCCATCGCCTTTGGAATTGGGAGATTCTCCAGCCTCACCCTTTTGTGGGAGGTCGAAGTTGAAGGAGCCGGTGTAACAGGCACCTATGTTGAAGACGTCCCTCTCTGTATGACGGAGGGATGGCCCTCCTCTTATCGAGCCTTCATTTTCTTCAGTCGGCGGGAGTAGTCTTTGTTGATCACAGAATCTTAGACTTTCCGCCAGACCCTGTGGATTTGGGAGGATAGCCGCTGAGGGGGCTGCTCCGGATTTGCCTGCGTCATGTTTTCAGCAGGTGGGGGAGATTTCCTTAGCACCACGGTTGGAGAGTTCTTTCGCACCCTCCTAAGTAGATCAAAGTTGTTCCTGGTTGAAACAGCGGCGTCAACTTCCACCATTGGAGCTGGTGGGGTAAGTCCAGAGGGGGAGTTGCCTCCAGCCTTTATCACTCGACGCTAGTGGCGACGTTGAGCGTGTCTTGCAGACGGGACCATCTCAATTGTGGAAGTGGCTCCGTCGTGCCCCCGGCTTTGATGAGGGGCTACTGTTGGTGCTAGCCTGTCGAAGACTGACGTCTGTTAAGAAGGAACGACCAATCTTTCGAAGGCCGAGTTTCTGGTAGGGGAAGCACTTTTGACGACTTCACCCACAGCAAGAGTTGAAATGACCAATCTGTCAAAGACCGATCTTTTGGTAGGCGAAGCACTTTTGACGACTTCACCCGCCGGAGGAGTTGGGAGGACTATCCATTTGGGGATAGCCCCTTCAGGTATCGTGAGCCTATTTGCGGGCCCACTTGAGCTCCGGCTCAGCCTGTTGAAGACTGAGGTGGCGGACTTGGACGACCCGTTGAGAGGGGCCGTGGTGTTTACAAGTCAATCGAAGACCGACTTCTTGGGAGCTTCCTGTGGTGGCACTAGGGTGCTGAAGCTTGCTGGCGGGAGCATGGTCCCGAAGAACAATCCAATGATGGCTTGAGTTACCTGCCCCACCGACATTGAAAAGATGGAGGCCGCATTGGGCCCGTAAGTCACTCTTCCAGTTGGGGCAGAGCGGGAGTTGCTGTTGCAGTTTGTGCAGCTGAAAGCCATTGACCTTTTTCCTAGACAGGAGCAAGATACTAAATCTTAGTACTTCGAATCCAAGAGCAACTATAGCAAACCGCAATTTTGTTCGCGAAACACGACACACGAAGTGTGGAGTGGAAAGAGGAAAATGTCCCACCGGGCGTGCAAGAATCTGTTCACCGCCGAAAACGGAGATGAACTGGGATGGATCGTCCTGCCTGAATTTGGAGGCAGATGCTATTTGGATTTATCCGTCCATCTCTCCGAAGATGCCAAGTTGATTTATGGCATCGTATATCGGAGATTTGGACGGATGCGGCCGTTGTAGCGTGACTTCGTCAAATTCCCCCTCGTTTTGCGAGGGGTTTTTGATTGTGGGGACGCTCTTCCCAGCAGGCGCAAGTCTCTGCAGTTAATTACGTTACCGCATCGCGATAACCACTTTCTTCTGCTCGGGAAGTTCACTTCGTGTCGTGTGTGTTTTTGTTTGTTTTGGTTTACCCGTGAATTGTATACGGAGACTAATTTATGTCGTCACCCATAGGGCGTGGATTAATCCAAATCCGTATATTTTAGATTTGGGTTTTTATTTAAGGATTGTTAATCTAGTTTGAGATTAAGATCGTCTTAAATGTATGTGAGTATTTGGGGCTCGATTTGTTGTTGTTAAGGATACATTAGTCCAATTTGAGATTAAGATCCACTTAACAAATTTTAGGATCATTTTTATTTCAGATGCAACAAAGAGCATTTAGACTCCATTGTTTTAGTTTAAAAATGTTTCGGTCCATTGCCACCATTTTGGAGGCGAATATTAGTTTAGGGACGTTTCGGTCTGTTATCGTCTTTTGGAGGTGAATATTAGTTTAGGGACATTTCGGTTCATTGTTCAACTTGCGCGCACGCGTAAATCGGTTCTTTTTCCCGAATTTTACTTTTCGCAATCCCTATGTCACATGACGAAGTGAACAATGGTGATATGGAATGTACCCAATTAAGGGTACGATCTGATTTGAGGTATGCACGTAAATTTGGAAATGCATCAATGTGGGATGAAAGGAGTTGTTGGTCACTGGGACCCGCCACCTCTCTGAAGACATTGAAGAATTATAACGACATATACCAGAGGTGTGAAGAGATGTACTCTTGAACCGAATCCCGTATTTGAGGAAGAAAGGTTATGGGGGCCTTAAGAATTTTTGTTAAGAATACGTTAGTCCAATTTGAAACTAAGAACCACTTAACAACATTATAGGATCTTCCTTATTTAAGACCCAGCAACAGAGAATTTGGACTCAGTTGCAAGACTTTAGCAACTTAGCCAATTTGGAATTTAGTCTGCTTAGTCTCCTTTTTTTTTAAAAAGGTGTTGAGCACTGGTTTGGGCCCTGTTTAATCAGCCCCCCCCTTTTTATGCAAAAGTGCTGAGCACTTATATGTGTTCTGACGCCTACATATGATCATGTGGAACTGTCAGTCATGGGGGTTGCCCAATAAGTGTTGAACACTTTACTCATTTTGTCTTTATGTGGAGTATTAGACACTCTTTATGGCGTCCACGTGGGGGACACGTGAGGCGCTGGGTGCTGGGCGCTGCCCAATGAGTGCTAAGCACTCTCTTCTTCTGTAGCGCTCACGTGAGGGACACGTGAGGCGCTGCCCAGTGAGTGCTAAGCACTCTTTTCTTCTGTGGCGCATACGTGAGGGACACGTGAGGCGCTGGGATCTTCCCAGTGAGTGCTAAGCACTCTCTTCTTCTGTGGCGCCTATGTGAGGGACACGTGAGGCGTTGGGCGCTGCCCAATGAGTGCTAAGCACTCTCTTCTTCTGTGGCGCCCACGTGAGGGACACATGAGGGGCAGGGCGCTGCCCAGTGAGTGCTAAGCACTCTCTTCTTCTGTAGCGCCCATTGATGATCAAGCTTTCATTTTTTTTAAGAACCAAGTTCTTTTATGAGAACCAGGTTTCTCTTATATGCTTCGTTTCAAGAAATTCAATTCCTAGTCCTTTTCTAAATCTTCGATTCTCAAGAACAAATTCTTCCCGATAAATTCTCAACTTATGGGAGACTTGTCTTATGGATCTCAGATCCAGAGAAAGAACTAAGTTCTTTTTTTTAAAAGGTTTAAACCCTTAGATATGTAAACGAGATGTTTTGATTTCTGCTCTTTTTATTTACCTAGAATTTTTGAGGAGAGAGATCTTCTTCTCTGTTTCCTTTTGAAGCTTTCTGCTTTAATTTTTAGAAGCTTATGGGGGGTTCCACCCTCTCAGACTTGAAGTCTTGGGTCCTTTAAATAGTAAAGGCAATTAACTCTGAAGAAATCTTTTATTAAGAGATCCCAATTGATTTGGGTATTTTTACCCACCATTGGATCTTTAATCCAAAGGTTTCTGTTTTACAGAACATATTTTCTTGTTTCTAACAAGATTGGGGAAATATTTTCCCTTACACAGAATTTACTCTGTAAAACGGTGATTTTTTAATCACCATTGGATTTTTAATCCACCGGTTCTCTGTTTTACAGAGGGCAATCTTTCTTGTTTAGAAAGATTGAGGGAATATATCCCAAAATAGAATTATATTCTATAATCCAATTTGAGGGTTGTTTTCTCCCGACAGAATTTAATTCTGTATTTTTGATGATTTATCATTTCCGTTGGATCTTTGATCCAACGACTGTTTAAAAGAGAGTAGAATTTAATTCTACTTGGGCGCCAGCGTTCACGTGTTGTGCACGTGGGCACTACTTAAGCTTTTAATTCTTATAATGGGTATTTATGTGCTTTGCACATTAGCGTCCGCGTTGCACATTGGCGCCCGTGTGAGGAGCACGTGAGGCGCCACCATAGGATTAGTTCCTATCAGATTAGTCTTGGCGCTGGCACCCTCGTGGGAAGCACGTGAGGGGCCGCCTCATTTTTTTTAACAGAGCTTTGCTCTTTTATTGGGGAAACAGGCATCTTTCACTGAGTCCCGGGAATATCCCAAATCTTTTTGTAGATTTGGGCTTGTCGAACAGTTTGTTCGAGGGGTACAACTTTGCATCTTAACGGCCTTTTCAATCTCTCCGCGTAGTATCTTGGCAGACGGATTGGTTGAAGTCTGTCGAGTGCAAAATCGGCACTATGCCAGACTTCTTTTTCTACTTTATTTTTCGTAGATTGGTAGAAGAGGATCACTTTTTCACCTCTTCGCCTGGGAGGTACATAGAAAGTTTGCAGTTCTTGTACACTGTGTGTATGGAGCGCATCAAGTTCCTTATATTGCCAAGGTGGAGCCATTGTAATTTATAGACTCTGATCTGTTCCGACAAAAGTTTGCATTGACTGGCAGACGGAGAACATTGCGTTAGCCCCGTCCTCTGAGTCGCTGCCAAAGACCAAAACAGAAGTAGATGGTCCGGGTTTATTGTTTTCTTTATGGGGTTGCCCCGAGTAGACTATTTATTCATCTTCCTCGGTATCGCTACGAAAGATCGAGATGGTGGCGACGGGCTTCTATTTATCCTCCGGCTTATGACACCTTTCCGTATCTTTGAAGTCTAGTAAGAAGTACTTTGCGTCTTCATATTTCCGGAATTCGTTTACGGAGAACGGACTTAGCTCTCCCGTAACGGTGTACTCCGAGCCATCCTTGAAATACTTCATACACTGATATTGTGTAGAAGGGATGACGTTGTACTCGTGTAACCAAGGCATGCCAAGCAGAGCATTATAGCAAGTTTTGGTGTCAATGACATGGAATTTGATGTCAGTGACGAGCAGCCCGAAGCGTAGCTTCAGTATTACGGACCCAAGTATCCGTGACGACTGTGAGTCGAACCCGAAAATGGTAATTTTATCTCAGGCGATGTGCTGAACGTTCATGCAAATCTCCTTCAGCACTCTTACATTGAGCAGGTTAACGGAGGATCCATTGTCGACAAGGATTTTCCCTATCTTGATGTCGTGGCAGTACCCGGTGACATATAACGGGCGATTATACTCACACATACCGAGGAGGAGATCTTCATCGCTGAATGTAATGTCAGCCGTATGGACCTCTGCCAGTTCATCTTTCATCTTCTCTTCTGCGAAGAAAACTTGAAACTGATAGGGCTCTTGCAATGCCTTGATCAGAGAATCTCGTGCCTCTTTGGACAAGAGGAGAGCATCCAATATGCTTAGTTGCGAGAGTATTTTCCTCAGATATGCTAGGACGTTGTAATCCACCTTATTTTTCTTAGGCGGGTCCCTTGCTGCGAGCTCTTTGACCGCTTCTTCATCGAGGGCAATTTCCTCAGGGATTTTCCCTTTCCCTTTGTCTTTTTTATTCGAACCTTTGTTTGTAGGTCCGAGGTTCTTCTCGGGCAGCGCTTGCAGTTCTCCTCCTCTTCTTTTTTGGAGGTGGAGTCTTCGAAGAGAGGGTTAAAAGGTATTTCGTCCTCAGAATCGCTCCCGAAGGTAAGAACTTAAGCTTTTTCCCTTTCCAAACTGGTACCAACCATATGACAGTTGCCAGTCATTTCTTCATGTGCGTTTGTCGAACTATTTTGTCGTCGACGAGCACGAGCTTCGCACTTCATCTTCTTGAAGTGTTTTTTATGGACAACATATTCTTTCCACCACTTCTTGAAGGCACTGAATTCCTCGGTAGGATGGGTGACCCTCCGATGATATAGGCAGTAGTTTGGACATGCATCTTCTCCATCAAGGTATATGATCCCAGGAATGTTCCTTATGAGAGGCGGCGGCTTCATCCCCATTGATAGGGCTTTGGCAAACCGCTTCTCTGTTTTGATCCTGCACTTATTTGTAGCAGGTATGCTTTGGTTTGGTCGGAGTACTTTACAACTCGTCTTTGCCGCAATTTTTTTATCCTGACGCTGACACTTAGCCTTTTCGTATATGGTTGTCTCGCGTTCTCGGTCAACTTTGCTTTTTTGAAAGGCTTCGTTTAACAGCCTATCGATCGGATCTTCTGACAGTTCCGGGGATTTTAGCGTCGATTTTGCCCCCGACTCCTCCGCGTTGTTTTCTGACGCTGAGAGAGTTTCTTCATCGTATAACGGCGAATGAGAGACCATATGGCAACTTGCTACATAGTTTTCGTTTTCTTCTGATGAGTTATTTTCCTCATTATTGTCATTGTCTTCGCACTCAAGAATATGCTTGAGGAACTCTTCGAGCGTGACAAGTGTCCGCGCCTTCTGGTTGTATTCCTCCAGCACGTCAATATACTTTTGTATATCTGTGCACTTGTCATCATACTCGGCAGGCTGCACAGGTTTCTTGGTCCTCTTCTTTTTCTTCAAAGACTTTGAAGGCTTCACTTGGGGGGTTTTCCTCTCGTCAACAATTCTCGGTGTGGGACGAGGCTTTAACATCCCTTCAATTATTTCGGGTTCAAGTAGGCTTTCCACCTGACTATTGGACATGCATGTAGATCCTTCAGCATTCTTTTGGTTTTTGCTGAAAGAACGACTTCCTATGGAGTTTCTTCCACTAGTGAGCATGATGCCCCCTGCGCATCCACCTTTTTGGGAGTATACTTCTAGGGTGGGTTTACCCTCCAATTATCAGACAGCACGAATTTCCCCTGTTGATACTGGTCTTCGACCTAGTTCTTCAAGACGTAGCAATCTTCAATTGGGTAGCTCACCATTCTGTGATAGGAGCGGTAGTTAGGGTTGTTGACGTTGCCGGGTTGCTGTGGACGCCGTGGGTCTGGCAATGTGATGATTTTATTACGCATTGCCAATTCGAACAGTCTCATCGTCTTGTCGCGGGGAAACGAGTAAGCATGTCCTAATCTTTCCTCCAAGGATGGGCGCGGACGCGTGTTGTTTTGGTGAGCAGCTCGTTTTAGGCCACTCGGCTGTTATTGCGTATTGGAAACGAAGGCCGCTTTTCCTTTACCCTTATTATTTCCAGGGTCCTTATTTGAGGAGGAAGCCCTGTGGCCCATCTGGTCCATTTGGGCCAGTTTATCTATCAGTGCCTGAAAGGTTGTGGGCTTGAAGAATGTCATGAACTGGGACACGGTCGTTTGAGGATCAAGGGTCCCGATGAACATGCCCACGGCAGGGGATTCTTCAATGCGCTGTTCGCATTTAGACCACAGGTTCCGCCACCGGATCGTGTATTGGACCCAGATTTCTCCCGCCTTTATCCTGGCATTGATTAATGCCGTGATTGGAGTACGTTCACTCACACTGGCGAAACGCAATGTGAACAGCAGTTCTATCTCTGCGAATGTTTTCATGGAGTCATTTGGGAGTTCCGAGTCCATTCGAAGGTCGTTTCTGACAGGCTGCCAACGAACTGGCGAAGCAGCAGTTTATTGTCGCCTCCAGTGTTGCCACAAAGAGCTCTGAACTGCGCGACGTGCTGATGAGGGTTGCATGTCCTTTTGTATACATGGAATTTGGGGATCGTATATCCCGACGGGTACTTGATTTGATCATACCAGCCTGGATACGGTCGTCCGGTTATGACGATTTGGCCAGCGGCTTCTTTAGCTTGATGAGCTCTTATTTGTTGAGCAATGTAATCATCAAGGGCGGCTTTAACGATCGTTTACTCCTTTGCTGCCGATAATGTCAGATGAGGGTTTGATGTCTCCCCTCTGTCATCCTCGATAATTATCTGCGGATCTTCAGCCGGGGATTCTAGTTGGATTATCATTCCAACCATGTCTTGGAACAAGAGAGCCATCTACTTTATATTGGCATCTTGTTCAGCGGCTTCTTTGTCTTTTCTCTCGAGCACCCTTCACAGGAACTCTGTATCGGTCTCCTGCTCATGGCGTTGTTCGGCTTCTTTGTCTGGACTTTCTTCTTGTCCGGTAAGCGCTGCCATTTTGGTCAACATATCCTAGAGATTTTGTCGTTGCTCCTGATCCTTAGTCAGCGACCGAGTTTACGGTCGGTGACTTACTGAAGCACGGCTCTCTTCTTTTCCCGAAGCCATGTAGACCATATGTATTGTTATGCCCCCGGCCTTGGGGCATTTAGGTCTATCGTCATTGGAATTTGCCGCGGGCGGTAGAGTTTTCTCCAGCCTCGTTCATTTATGAGAGATTGGAGTTGAACAAGCCGTTATGACAAGCACTTGCTTAGGAGAAGTCCTCCATTGGCGGAGGAGTAGTCCTTTTTCTTGTCGAGCCTTCAATTTCTTCGGTCGACGAGAGTAGTTCTGGTCAATCGCAGAGTCCTGGACTTTCCGCCAGACCTTATGAATTTGCAAGGAGAGTCACTGATGAGACCGCTCTGGCTTTGTCTGCACGGGGACCTCTACTGGCAGAGGTGATTTCTTCATGTCACGCCCTGCTTCACAATGTACGGAATCGGTGACGTAGCGGGCCGTAACGTATTTACTAAGAAATAAATACGTTAAGCATAATTAAGCAATATATATATATATATATATAATGCACAAGAATGACAAGAGATATAAAATAAATAACAACTTTTATTAACATTCATCTTTACAATACAACGGCTTTGAAAAGGAAAGATACAATGATATAAAGCAATGCCTAAACAGTAGCATACAAACTGAAATTAAGTACAAGATGAGCTAGAAGTCCGGCTGGGAAGTGAACTGGTCCAAGTCCTTCTGGCTAGGCTCGATCTCCTGAGAGCCCGGTCCTCCTGACGAACATTCTAAAAAAGAAAAGACAGCAATGTCGTCAGCGAACTAGCCCTCGGTAAGTCCCAAAAGAAGGAATGGAATATAACAAATAATGTGAAATAAAACCGGTAAGTTGTACATGTATATGCTTGTTATTCTAACGTAGTTGTTTATAGCTTGGTACAGAAAGTATTTGTGTATACGAGAGGAGTCCATTTTACCCCGTGGACTATGGTAACATGTAGTATAAGGCCCGTCAAAATCCACGGAACAACGACACGAGAGTTCATGTAGGTGTCTTTTAAGCGATCATCTCGTGCCACGTTAATACATTCCATACCAATCTACCCCGTTATCCCCGCGTAATGTAATGTATTGATTATATTTACAAGGCTTGCCGAGACCGTGGATACAAGTTGTTCAAGTAGTCAGGTTCAGAATGTAAGCTTGTAGTCGTGTCAAGTTATAACCATGGTTCAGTCAAGTCAAGTCTTGTATTCAGGTTTGATATTCAGGTTCATGTTCAAGTATACATGTTGGATTCATGTTTGAATTAGACTCAGACTGAGTCAGACACCTGCAACTGATTTAGATCCTGAATTAGGTTCGGGAGTTATCGGAAACCGCTGCACATGGACGGCAGGATTTGTGTCTTTTTCCAAGACAATTATCGTTGATAACACTGTTATGTTTTCTATCTTAAATAGGCAAGCACTCAATTTCTCCGGCTCCCTGGGGCTCAAGAGAATTGATCCCTCTTAAACCTATATTTACTAAAGTCCTTAAATATTGTTTTATATAACTCGAGGGGTTTTATAAAAATATTTTAAATATAGTTAAAAATAAACCTCGAGAATTTATTTATATTATTTAGAGTTTTTATGGATATGAATTTTGAGAATTTGAGTATTTTAGTGATAATTGTGCCACGCCCCGCTTCCCAGTGTACGGGGAAGGAGACGCGGCGGGCCGCGACGTATTTACTCTGAAGTAAACACGTTAAGCGTAAATAAGCAATATAAATAAAAGCACAAGAAAAGATAATAGATATAAATAAACAACTTTTTATTAATAACCATTTTTTGCATACAACTGAAAAGTAAAGTACAATGAAAGAAACCGATGCCTAAACAATGGCATATGAACTGAAAGAAAAGTGAGTAGAAGTAGGAACTAGAACTCTGTAAACTGCTCCAAATCGTCCTGACTGGGCTCGATCTCCTGGGAGTCGGGTCCTCCTGACAACATTCTAAAGATAGAAGAGAAATGAATATCATCAGCGAACTAGCGCTCGGTAAGTCCCAAAAGATAGAATGGAAGAGACAGATAATCAAAAAAGTAAATTATATGGTTGTTATGCTAACGTGGTTGTTTGTGGTTTGGTACAGAATATATCAGTGTATACGAGAGTAGTCCAACAATCTCGTGGACAATAAGAAACAGAAAGTATAAGGCCCCGTCAAAATCCACGGGATAACGGCACGAATGTTCATATAGGTGTCTTTTAGTGTCCATCATCGTGCTACTTTAAACACATTTCGTACTAGTCTACCCCGTTAAAATCCCGTAATATATATTGTATTGATTGTATTGATTTGTAGTTATCAGACTTGCCGAGACCATGGTATAAGTTATTTATGTAAACGGATCAGGATGAAAACGGATAGTCATGTAGTCAAGTTCAAGATATAGCCATGGTTCGGTCAAGTCAAATCATGTTGCATGTTCGTATTGTTCGGTATTCATGTTCAGGTTCAAGTGTTCATATTTGGTATATTGGATTCATGTTGAATTAGAGTTATAATTGGATTCATATTTGGATTGTATTCAGATTAGACCGAAAGTCAGATTGAGTCAGACACTTAAACAGATTTGGATCCTAAATTGGATTTTGGTGTTATCGGTAACTGCTGCACATGGACGGCAGAATTTGTGTCTTTTTCCAAAACAATTACCATTGATAACCCCGTTTTAGTTTTCTATCTTAAATAGGCAAGCACCCACTTTCTCCGGCTCCGTAGGGCTCAAGAGAATTGGTCCCGCTTAAACCTTTATTTACTAGAGTTCTTAATGTAAATTTAATATAACTTGAGGGGTTTTATGAAAAATATTTTAAATATACTTTCAAATAAACCTCAAGTATTTATTTATGTTATTTAGGGTTTTAATAGATATAAATTTTATAGAATGATGTATGTTAGTGAATATAAATATAATTTGAATAGTTCAAGGTATTTTAATGTAAAGTTCGACTTGTATTGATTCATGATGGTATTTTCATGAAACTTGTCATTCTTTATATTCAAGAAAATATGGAATTTTATTATATATTAAGAATAGATGGTTTGATAATATTTATATAACTATTAAAAATTAATTTTTTTATTTTTAAATAGAAATTCTCATTTTTCTTAAAAAATGTATAAAAATTCCATCGAGATCGAATACTCCGTGAGGAGATCTGCATCTCGCTCTACTCGTCCCGAGGATGTACGATAATTCGCACCATCCCGACCGGGTTCCCCGAAATGGGTTGTAGAGACATAATCGTAAGGAATTTAAATAATACTATTTACAAAAAAAATGGTTTTTTATAGTTCGAGGTATTTTATTGAAAAGTTGTATTTTACCACAAGATATTAGTTTCAAAAGAATCGTGCTATATCAAGATGTGTGTATATGAAAGGTAGGTCATTACCTCGTGAGGTTTTCTAAAGGTATGCTAAGCAAAAATATTAAAGAATGTCGTATATAAACTTCATGGTATTTAACTGTAAAAACTTAAACAAAGTTGTTTTACATAGAGTTTTAAAATGAAACTTGTTTCAAAACATTAGTTAATGATTAACAGGCAAAATATAGTGATATGGAAAAGTGGTTATTAAGAAGAAAAAATTGTAGTTTTCAAAATTTTAGAAACAAAAACCGGTATAACTCCACTTACCGACATAGTTTGAAAAGATATCATTTTAAGGTAGGAAAAGAGGAAAAGAGATGGGACTTACTTGCTAGAAAATTAGAAGAGAGGTATAGAAAGAAATTGGTAGTTTCGTGAAGTCGCGGGGCCGCCGGAAGTGCCTCGAATTCTCGTCGGAAATGGAACTAGGACTAACTCCACTTGTACTCTTTTTTTATTTAGAAAATTTTGAGAATTTTTTACAAGAGATTTCAGAATGAAGAACGTTAGGGTATGAGATTGTATTTATATGGTAAAATTAGGGTTTTGGAATTAAAAAGAGAATTAAAAATGCATTTAAAATAGTATTAAAGGGTGAATTTAAACTTTCTGGATAAATGCAGGAAAAACAAACAGTACTGGGGTAGTGGGAATAGACCAAGAGACTGGTGTGCAGAGAATGGGGACCATCCCCTACGGGCGATCCGGCGGTGCCGGCCATAGGCCCGATCTCACCGGCCAAGTTGAAGAGTTGGGTGCTGGGATTTAAGCCACGTGTCTTTGGCCGTATAAATACCCTTTTACGCATATTTGATTTTCTGTGACTTTTCATTTTACGTGTATTGCACGTATAAACTTTTGGACGTCCAAAAAATTTAAAAGAAAAATCAGTAAAAGTAATATATGACTGATGGGATGCGAACACAGGAGCTATGTCACAGCAGTGCAAATCTTTACCATTGAGCTACAAGTGTTTTCTTGATGTTCTTAAACAAATTTAATTTATAGCTTGTACTCAGGTTAGCAAACTCCATTCTGTACATTAACTTTAAAAAAAATTGGTACAGAAAATTCGGGGTCGTTACAAATTGCTTAGCTTGGAAAGTTCATGGTATTTTATTGTAAAACTTGTTTTTTGTTGGTATCTTGATGGTACTTTAGTGAAACTTGTAATTCTTTCATTTAAAAAAAATGTAAGTTTATTATATTTTGAAAATATATATATTTGTAATTTTTATATAATTATTAAAAATTAAATTTTATTTAATTAGAAAAATGCGTTTTTCTTAAAACCGTATTTAAAATCTTTCGAGACCGAATGCTCCATGAGGAGGTCTGCATCTCACTCTACTAGCTCAAGAATGTGTGGTAATCCGTACCATCTATTAGCGGGTTCTCCTAAAAGGGTTGTAGATGCACAATTGCAAAAGATTTAAAAATGGTGATAAAAACATGTTATAAAAGTAGTGGTATTTTAACATAATTTGTATTCTGCAAATTAAACATGTATCAAAAATCTCGTGCTATGAAACCATAGTGTTTGTGAGTGGAGTAGGTTGTTACCCCATGAGTTTTCTACAATAATATTTAATAACAACCTACCACCAAAATAGCATATATACTGCGGATTAGTGATTGATAATGTAAAGTGATGCAATCATATAAAGTTACATGATTGTGTAATTTATCATATACATTATATTTGCTGATATTCAGTTTGATACAGTATAGTTTGTACAATAATTTAGTAGTATTAATTATTTACATAGTTACTTATACAAAAGTCCACTATATGTAATATGATCGTGTTGTTGTAAATACATATTTATGTAGTGTTAAGTAGTGGCTTTTGACATTTTAGTTTAGTGATCATTATATCACATATTCATCAGTATGTAATGCAAGTGTTATAGTTTGATCCTTTCGTTTTAGTGCATAGCAATTTTTTTTCTAATATAAAAATTAAAATTTAACTTGACAATGAGGATCCAAGGGGGGAAAAAAGACGTACGATTTTAACGAGAGCTGCGGTTCATGGCAAAATGACAAGAGGAGGAGAAAGAAAGAAAAAGGGACTTACGCGGGATGGGAACGTAAGAAAACGACGAAAGTTTTCATTGCGGTATTTCGCCGAAAACTCTCGGACGCAAATTTAAATGTCGACAGAATGGAGATCCGGAGGCATGGAAATGACCGTCATTCTCAAGCGGACTCGGGCCTAGCCTTGGAGCCTTAGTTCTCGGCCCAAAAGGCGTCGAAAAGAGCTATTGAGGAAGTGCTCGGCCAAGCGATGTGATTCAACAATGGAGTGAGGTAAGATAGTTTGATTCGTGACCAAGACAAAAATCCAATTATCCAGAACTGAAAATTATCCAAAAATATCACTAGGTTACTGATGTATTAAAGCAAATAAGTATAGTAAATCGAAAAATTGAAGGGGGTCAACAAATGTTAGATCAAAGGATAATGAACAAAAAAATATGAGAAGAATAAATGACTTCTTAAACAAAATTTAATGTAATTTAACTATATATTCTTACCTCATTCATACTCCAACAGACAATCCTAGATCAATTGTCACCATGGCCAAGAGGGTAGCTGGCCATGGTGCTCGACGGTGGTCGTTGGTGGTTGCTAAGTCGCCAGAGCTGGTCGTCGACGGCAATGGCAGCGGAGTGCTCGGCTTCGTTTAAAGTGGAGCTCGGGTTGGGTTGCAGATGACTTGATCGGTGGTGAGCTTGGAGGTTAGCTTGAGGAGAGAGAGGGAGAGGGTGAACTTGAGAGAGAGAGAGAGAGAGAGAGACTCGGTTGTGGGTTCGATGCTTGGGTTTCTGAGGGGAGAGAGAGAATGAGAGAGTGAGATATATGTATATATATTTATATATAAGAGAGGAGAATGAGAGAGGGAATTGATGAGAGAGAGAGTGGGGAGTGGAGAGGTCTGCGTTTTTTTTTAGGGAGGGGAAAAGGTGAAGAAGAGGGAAGATAGAGAGAGGGAAGAGAGAGGGTTTCAATTTGGAAGGGGGACACAGAGGGTTTTAATTTAGGAAAGAAGTTAAATAAGAAGAGAAAAAAATGAGGAGAAAATTGAACAAGGTGGGGGTTTGTAATTATATATATAGGGTTTTAATATGGGTCGAAGGGAACGCGGTTCAGGCTTGGGATGGGCTGTTGGCTTTTATTTAGTGGGAAATTAGTTTAATTGAAAATGTAATGTTCTGGGCTCATGTTTGGGTTGATATTACATAGGAAAAATAGATTTAATTTGGGTAAGGTAATTTGGGTTTAGGCTTAAAGATTTATAATAGAAAGTGAGGATGATAAGTTAAAAACTTAATACAAGGAAAAGAAATCGGGCCGAGAAAAATAATAGGTAAAATGGATGGAGGGATAAAATAATAAATTTAATAGAAAACGAAAAATACCAAAAACAATTAAATACCGTATTTGATGAAGGTATATAGATTTTGGGGTCATTACACTTCAACACCGCCGTCGGGGAGTTCTTACGTACCCAGTTGAGCAGATCAAAGTTGTTCCCGGTTGGAACAGCAGCGCCGACTTCCACCATTGGAGCTGGTGGGGTGAGTCCTGAGGGGGAGTTGCCCTCAGCTTCTCTCACTTGGCGCCAGTGGCGACGTTGAGCGTGCCTCGCAGAAGGGACCGTCTCAGTTTTGGAAGCGGCTTCATTATGCCTCTGGTTTTGCTAAAGAGTTTCAATCGGTGTCAGCCTGTTGAAGACTAACGTACTTGTTTAAGTTTGAGGAGAGCCGGCCAATCTTTCGAAGACCGACTTTCTGATGGGGGAAGCACTTTTTACGGCTTCGCTTGTAGCAAGAGTAGGGAGGGCTTTCCGTTTTAAGGTAGCCCCTTCAGGTATCATGAGCCTCTTTGTGGGTCCGTTTGAGTTCTTTCTCAGCATGTTGAAAACTGAGACGTCGGATTTGGACTGCCCGTTGAGAGGGGCCGTTGTGGTTGCCAGTCGATCAAAGACCGATCTTTTAGGAGCTTCTTCTTGCGGCGCTGAGGCACCGAAACTCACGGGTGGGAGTATGGTCCCAAAGAACAATGCAGTAGTGGCTTGTGTAACTTGCCCCACTGGCATTGAGAAAATAGAGGCTGCGTTGGGCCCGCAGGTCACTCCTCCGATTGGGGTAAAGCGAGAGCTGCTGCTGCATGCAGTACATTGAGAAGCCATTGATTTCCTGTACATGAGCAAAACACCAAGTTTTAGTACCTTGAATCCAAGGGCAACTATAGCGAACCGCGATTTTGTTCACGAAACATGACACACGAAGTGTGTAGTGGAAAGAGAAAAAGGTCTTATCCGGCGTGCCAGAACCTGTTTACCGCCGAAGATAGAGACGAACTGGGATTGAATGTCTTGCTTTAATTTGGAGGCACATACTATTTGGACTTATCCATCCACCTCTCCGAAAATACCAAGTTGATTTATAGCACCGTATATTGGAGGTTTGGACAAATGCGACCGTTGTAGCAGGCTTCATCAGATTCCTCCTCATTTATGAGGGTTTTTTTTATTGTGGGGACGATCTTCCCTGCAGGCGTAAGCCCCTGCGGTTAATTACGTTATCGCGTTGCGATAACAACTTTCTCCTTCTCCAGCAGTTCACTTCGTGTCGTGTTATGTTTTGTTTTGTTTTGGTTGCCCATGGATTATATACGGAGACGATTTTATGTCGTCGCCCGTAAGGCGCAGATTAGTCTAAATTCGTATATTTTAGATTTGGGATTTTGAACTTAAGTTATATTTTTTCTTTAGTTCAAAAATATTTTATTTGGTTTAAGGACCATTAATTTAGTTTGAGATTAAGATCAACTTAAACATATGAGCGTTTGGGCCCAATTTATTTTTAACTAAGGATACATTAGTCTTATTTGAGACTAAGATCAACTTAGCAATAATTTAAAGATCCATAAATTTTATTAAGATCCAACAACAGAGCATTTGGGCTTAGCTGCAAGAAAAACTTCAGAGACTTAGTCAATTTAGGCTTAGTCTGTTTAGTCTTTTTTTTATTCAAAAGTGTTAGGCACTTATTTGGGCTTTGTTTGTTCAGCCCCCCCTTTTATGAAAAAGTGCTAAGAACTTGTTTGATGCTCTGGCGTTTACATGGGTATTATGTGAAGCCTTCAGTTATGGGCGCTGCCCAATCGGTGCTAAGTATTCAGTTATATATATATAGTGCTAAGCACTTTTTATATGGCGTTCACGTGAAGAGCACGTGCGGCGCTGGACGCTGCCCAATCAATGCTAAGTACTCTGCCGTTTTGGCTGTATATGAAGTGCTAAGCACTTTTGTGTGGCGCCCACGTGAGACGCTGGACGCTGCCCAATCAGTACTAAGCACTCAGCCTTTTTAGCTGTATATGAAATGCTAAGCACTTTTATTCAGCGCTCACATATATTTCTTGTAAGGCGTTGGTCTTCTACTTTAGGTGCCCGCTTGTTTTTCACGTGAGGCACTAGGTGTTGTTGGGAGAACACCCACGTGGGAAACACGTGAGGCGCTAAACTCTTTTATTTTTAGAGATTAAATCTCTGTTAATACCATTTTGGCCATTAATGATCATCAAAATCTCTATTTTGAAGACCTTGGTTTGTTTTTTCTTCATTGGAAAACTAAGTTCTTCTTTTCTTTTTATAAGAACTAAGTTCTTTATGTAGAGTTAAACCCTAATTTCCGAGAAATTAAATTCTCAGAACATATGTTCTTTTTTTCTTTCTTTCTTTTTAACCTAGTTCTTTTCTGAATTTTTGATTCTCAAGAACAAGATCTTTCCGATAAGAATTAAATTCTGAACTTGCGGGAGACTTGTCTTGTAGATCGTTGATCCAGAGAAAGAACTAAGTTCTTTGAGAAGGGTTAAACCTTTAGATAGGTAAAAAGAGATATTTTTTATCTCTGTGTTTTCTTTACCTAGGGTTTTGAAGATGAAAGTCTTCTTCCTTTATTAAGAATTAAATTCTCTCTTGTTTTGAAAGCTTTCTGTATTTTTTTAGAAGTTTATGGAGGGTTCCCTCTATCCGAGACTTGAAGTCTCGGGTCCTTTATACAGTAAAGGCAAGTTTGTTAATTAGTTTTGAGAAAATCTATTATTGAGAGATTCCGATTGATTTAATTGGTCTCAAAATTGATTTGGAGAATTTTACCCGCCGTTGGATCTTTGATCCAAGTGTTTCTGTTTTACAAGATATGTTTTCTTGTTTTTAGCAAAATTGGGAAAATATTTTCCCATATACAGAATTTATTCTGTCGAACGGTGATTTTTTTTATCACCATTGGATTTTGAATCTAAGGGCTATCTATTTTATAGAGAACAATCTTTTTTATTTATAAAGATCGAGGAAAAATATTCCTCAGAATAGAATTTTATTCTATTATTTGATAATTTATCATCACTATTGGATTTTTGATTCAACGGCTCTGTTTAACAGAGAGTGTCCCAATTTTTTTAAGGAAATATTCTCATATAGAATTTAATTCTACTGATATAAACTTGTGCGTCGGCGCTCACGTGTTGTGCACGTGGGCGCCACTTAAGAATTTAATTCTTATTTATGGTAGACGCTCAAGTGCTTTGCACTTTAGCGCCCACGTAAGCTTCACATGCGGCGTCACCATAGAATTTAATCCTAAAGGGTTGGCGCTGGCGCCCTCATGGGGAGCACGTGAAGCGCTGCCTCATTGATGAAGGTTTCTTTTCATCTTCTTTCTCTCTTTTTTTCTGAGTAAAACTTTCTTTTCCAATGCATTTTTTTGTCAGAGCTTAGAAATAGTTTCACCGTGCACAACATTTTCTGTGCCGAGACTTAAATGCCTCTCTTTATAATCTGAAGCAATGCTTCTCTTCTCTCTCACTTTTAGAGAATCATTTTAACATAGAAGAGTCATGGCTTGCAATCGTCCACATGCTCATCGGCATCCATGGGAGGTGCCTATCGAGGAAATTGTTCCTCGTTTTGTTGCACGCTTGGTGAATTCTGCTCTTACGGATGACCAATGTGATATGGTGCTGCACGAGCTCTTGACTCGTAGAGGATCTCCTCTCCCCATCGGCTCCATTTGGTTCCGGATGATCTTCCTGTCCATGCTCAATGACATTCCCCCTCATCCAGCGGAGATGACTCCGGCGATGCTCGACACAGCGGAGGACAAGATCGAGTGTTTTCATGAGGCGCTTTTGATTACCAAGCCTCTGAGGGATCGCTCTGTTCAGCTGCTAAACCAGATACGGGCTCAGCGGGCCATCATGTCTACCTTTGCCGATGGGCATGGCGCTAACCGATGGAAAGCGACTCTTCGTGAAGATTGTCGCTTCGGCATGGTAGAGAAGGCTCAGGGGGCTTTAGAAAACTTTATTCATAATTTTGTAAACCCTTGTACTTTTGATCCCGTGTTTGGTGATCTATTTCCTGTAAAATAAAATATTTATTTAGATGCTTTCCTTTTATCTTTGACCACCGGGTGCTTCATTTCTAACACATGTTCTTCCTCTGGTTGTATTGTTGCAACCTACATGTGTGTATGTGCACTTCACCCTTAGGGATTTTTGCTAAGTGTAAACGCCACTGATGTGCTCATATCATACACTGACCTTCCACACGCGTATATGAATGAGCCTGTTTTCATATATATCTGTAAACGAAACTTAAACCGGTGTAAACATACATCAAAAGGTAAATAATATTTTGAAGTGATGTTAAAGGATCGGGGTGACTTATTTGACCTATCAAAGATACTAAAAGTTTTTAAAATAAATAATATCAAGATTAATTTCACTTTTGTCGATTTGATTTTAGAAGGCGGTTTAAGTCGAAAAGAAAGAGAGAAACAGGGACATACGGTTTGTGTAGCGTTGAGAAGGGAGTAAGAAAGAGAGAGTTTTTGTAGCGTCGCGGTATCGTCGGGAATGGCTTCAGTCTTCGATAAAACGAATTTGGATCGCTAACTCTACTTGACTAGTCTTAAACTTTCTTGAACTTAGAGAATTTTGATAATTTTTCAGAATAAGCGAGAGCTAGGAGATAGGATGGTATTTATAGGGTAAAAATGAGAGAGTGTGCGAATTAAAAAGAATTGAAATAGTGTTAACGGAGGAATTGAAAAGGTCTCTGGTTGAAATCAGAGAAAATAAACAATAAAATAAAGTAGAGGGCAGCTGAAGGGGTGCACGGGCGAAACACGGAGGTATTTGGAGCAATCCCAACCGCCGGTGGTGGCCAAACGAGGAAAACGGGCGGTCGATCCTTGGCCATCTGTCTCGAAATTCATGCCATGTGTTTTAATCTGTCTTTAACTCCTCATTTATCTCGTTTGATTTCTCTGAAACTTTCGATTCTTCGATAGGATTCGAACTTGTAGGCTAAGAAATAGCAGTGGAGAGTCTTAACCAGTGAGCTACAAGTTGGTTCTTGCTTTAGTGATCAAAATTAACTTATAACCCCTAGTCAGCCTGAAATACCCTTTCTATATATTTGAACAAGTTATATTTGTACAGGGATTTCATAGTCGTTACAATCTCAAACCACTTCCTAGCCCTCCTGAAAAAACCTGCATCCCTCTTCTTCCGCCTCCTCAGACGCTCCATCACCATCTCCGCCTTCCCCTTCACCAACACCCTCATCATCCTCAACAAACCTTCAAGAAGTACCTCGTAGTACACCATGTTCGAGGCAATCGCCACTTCATACCCCATCCAAACAAAATCATCCAAATCCCCTTCGTCTCCCACGTGAGAGTCCAAGCATCCACGTAGCCTCCGTGCGGCACGACTATGTTGATACAGAAGCCATGGAGGTCGGTGAGTGTGATGTGGACGCCGATGACTGCGGCAGCGGTCCCGACGAGGCCGGTGCTGGATCCAAGCCCGAGGATGCGGTGGCGATGCCGACAAGGTCATCCCCTTCCTCAAGGAAAGCTAAGAGAAAGAAGGATATAAGAGAAAGGGAACGGGTATGTGAGATATTTTACTATCAAAGCTAACCAAAGTTACCCCATTAACCATGGTTAAGCAACCGTTATGTTAATAGAGTAAGGGTATTTAGATAACAGTCAAGTTTTAAATACGTTATTTTAAAATATCAAGTTTTGGATAGGGCATTTCAAAAAATGGAAGTCTTACACGGGGCATATAAAAAAAAACATACCCATTGCTATTTAAATCTTTTAAATTCTTTTTTACTAAGTAATCATTTTAAATTTATCTTTATTATCATAATGGCAACTCATACGGCTCATCCATATTCTAGAAGTATAAGAAAAACAGAAGAAAAAGGGTTTATTGCTTATAATGCATTAGGTGGTGCCATACTGCCGTGTCATCATAATAAAACAAATGTAATAAATACAACTTATCTTTCTTACCAGCATTTTTAATTCAAATTCAAACCAAACACCATGCCAAGAAAAAATAATCATTTATATTTATGAGTCAACATTATATCCAATAATACATAAAATCCTGAAAGATAACTATGAGAATGAAGAAGATAAAAATGACTATATGCGGATCAAAATAAATATAAACGTGCATCGCATGAGCAAAAATGCTAATTCTGATAATGTTAAGCTACCGGATATATAAAATAATAAAGGGTTTTTTACTTAACACCCTTCAAAATCGAGCTAATTACTAAAAAATCCCCAAAACATGATAATAACTTATTACCCAAAAATATTTAAGATGCATCATTTTACTCCTCACCAGCCTTTTCATTTCATTTCGTTAGTCAATTAACGAAGAAAATCGAGTTAGAGTTATTAAACCCCCAAACACACTCGTATTCACTCTTTTTCATCTAAATTTCAAATTAGAACCCTTGTTTGTAATTAGGGCTTTACAATTAAGTCTTCACAATCAAGGGTTCAAATCTCCAATTGGCAATAGAATATGATTCCTCTTTCTTACTTAGGGGTTTTGATTTAGAATTTTAGATAAAGAAAAGTGAATACGAATGGGTTGCGGGTTTGATATGCTTATCCCGACTTTCTTTATTAATTAACTAACACAGTGAAGTGAGAGGGCTAGCTGGGCTAAAATGAGGCAACTTTAATGTTTTAGGGTAAGAAGTAATTATCATGTTTTTGGGTCTTTTTAGTACTTAGCTCAGTTTTGAGGGGCTTTAAGTAAAAAACCAAAGATAAATATTTTTTTTTTATTACGGTTGTCCCATAACAACCACGACATTGCATGGCAAAATAATTACCCCAATCCCCTCGCAAAAATCTCCCAATTCCCTTCCAACCCCTTCCCCTCCTGCAGTTCACCAAGCGACCCAAACCCTAACCCTCATCTCCCTCCCTCTCAAAACCCTAGAAACCCTATAATGAAGCGCAACTTCGACGATCACACCACCGGCAAGCCCTCCACCGCCTCCGCCTCCGCCTCCGCCTCCGCCGTCAAGCCTGTCTTCGTCTCTAAAGCGGAACGCGAAAGGCTCGCCCTCGAACGCCGCAAATCCTCCGCCGACGAGCAGAAGCGGGCCTCTCTCGACCACCTCAACTCCCTTTCCCGCCCCACTTCCAAACCCTCGTCCTCCGACGCCCATCGCCGCCACCGCGACATCGACCGCGGTGACCGCGACCGCGACCGCGAACGCAGCGTTCGATATCGGGAGCGGGAGCGGGAGCGGGAGCGTGATCGCCGACGTGATCGAAATCGAGATCGTGAGGATGAGTCTAGATCTCGAGAAAGTTCTCGGCTTGAGAAGCAAGCAGAGCGTGAGAGAGAGAAGGAGCTTGAAGCGATCAAAGAGCAGTATCTTGGATCGAAAAAGCCTAAGAAGCTTGTTATCAAGCCAAGCGAGAAGTTTAGGTTTACGCTTTATTGGGAGAACACCGAAGATACATCAAGAGATATGAATTCTTTGTATCAAAATCCTCATGAATCTCGCCTCTTGTTCGGTAGAGGTTTGCTTGCTGGGATCGATCGAAGGGAGCAGAAGAAGCAAGCTGCCAGGTACGAGAAAGAGACTCTTGATGAGATTCGAAAGAAAGAGGGGAGAATTGAAGAAAGGCCTGAAGAAGCTGCGGCTCAAAAGCAGAAAGAGGCGGCTGCAGAGATGTATGATGCTTTTGATATGAGAGTCGATCGACATTGGTCAGAGAAGAAGCTCGACGAGATGACTGAAAGAGATTGGAGAATTTTCAGAGAGGATTTCAATATTTCGTATAAGGGGTCTAAGCTTCCGAGGCCGATGAGGAACTGGGCTGAGAGCAAACTTGGCTCTGAGCTTTTGAAAGCGGTTGAGAAAGCTGGGTATAAATTACCGTCGCCGATTCAAATGGCGGCGATTCCTCTTGGGATGCAGCAGAGAGATGTGATTGGGATTGCGGAAACCGGGTCAGGTAAAACTGCTGCATTTGTATTGCCAATGCTTACCTATATAACTAGGTTCCAGCCGATGACCGAGGACAACGAGACCGAGGGGCCTTATGCAGTTGTCATGGCACCGACAAGAGAGTTGGCGCAGCAAATTGAGGATGAGACTGTGAAATTTGCACATTATTTGGGGATTAAGGTGGTTTCTATTGTCGGTGGTCAGTCTATAGAAGAACAAGGGTTTAAGCTTAGGCAAGGGTGTGAGGTTGTGATTGCTACACCTGGTAGGCTTCTTGATTGCTTAGAACGTCGGTATGCCGTTCTTAGTCAATGCAACTATGTCGTTCTTGATGAGGCCGATAGAATGATTGATATGGGCTTTGAGCCACAAGTAGTTGGTGCTTTGGATGCAATGCCTTCGAGTAATTTGAAGCCTGAGAACGAGGACGAAGAACTTGATGAAAAGAGGATTTATCGAACTACATATATGTTTAGTGCTACAATGCCGCCTGCTGTGCAGCGGCTCGCAAGAAAGTATCTGAGAAATCCAGTCGTGGTTACAATTGGTACAGCTGGAAAAACTACGGATCTTATCACCCAACATGTTATCATGCTCAAGGATTCCGAGAAACTTTCAAGGCTTCAAAAGCTACTAAATGATCTTGGAGAGAAAACTGCAATCGTGTTTTGCAACACAAAGAAGTCCGCGGACGCTCGAGCTAAGGATTTGGATAAGTTGGGCTATAGGGTGACAACTCTCCATGGAGGAAAATCGCAAGAGCAAAGAGAGATTAGTCTTGAAGGGTTTAGAAACAAACGGTTTAATGTCCTTGTGGCAACTGACGTGGCTGGGCGTGGTATTGATATTCCCGATGTGGCTCATGTTATAAACTATGAGATGCCAGGGAGTATTGATATGTACACTCATAGGATTGGAAGAACGGGACGAGCCGGGAAAACGGGTGTAGCTACGACTTTTCTGACGTTGCATGATACCGATGTGTTTTATGATCTTAAGCAGATGCTTACACAGAGCAATAGTGCGGTGCCACCAGAGCTTGTGAGGCATGAGGCTTCTAAGTTTAAGCCGGGGTCAATTCCTGATAGGCCACCAAGGAGGAACGATACCGTATTTGCACATTGAGTGTCCAAGGTAACGGAAACGACTTGGTGAAGACATATAGAATTGTTATTTTAAAGGTACTCGTGCTTGTTTGATTATCCAACAGTAGGTGGAATTGTTATTTTTAAGGTGCTTGTGGTTGTTTGATTAGTTAACAGTAGGAGCTGTAGTGTCCATTAGGATGCTGTGGCTCTTAATGAATATGCTATGTGGAATTCTAGTGATTGTATAACTATTACTTATTTTGGCACTGTTTTGGGCATCCCGTAGGACATTTTAGTTTATCACTTTGCCTATCTCATACAGCATTTTGAAATGCTTTGCGATTTCACACCATGAGGGAGTGAGTTTTGTGTCCCAGTTTTAGTATTTTGCGGCTCCTGTAATGAGAATCACCATTTAGGTGCAAATTTATGCATGTGGAATACACCCCTCATCTTTAAATTAGTAATACTATATTTGTTACCATTTTTCTGATTGACATGTTCCTTGTTGGTCAGAAGGCTTTGTAATGTTATCCGTCATCCTTATGCTCGAGTTGATGCATACAAGTGCATATGTATATTTTGTATTCAGTCACTCACTGAGTAGATATATTCGAACAAAGGAATGCACCTTTCTTTTTTCTTTTTGGTTAGATTTGAAGTTATTCAAATGAAGATATAACCTGGAAAATACCAAATGCAGGAAAAGTTTGGTTCTGCCCTTCTACTTTAAAAGTAAGTTAAAATGTACAATTTTCCATGTGTAATTGCTAATTAATGGCTAGCGTTGATCTCATTTTCTTCTTGATGTTAGAGACTTGCGGTCATAGATGCATAGTCGTCGTTCGGATGGATAAAGGTATGCAGAATTCTCATCCTTGAATGTATCGATAACTTGCTTAATGAAGGTCATATGGCATTTTCCCTCATGGTATGCGGTTTCACCACATTGAAATTTTCTACTTATATCTATAACTGTCTCTTTTCCTATTTAAAAAATAAATAAATTAGAAATAGTTATTTGTCCAAGACCATCATGTAGATTAGGACATTCTCCATTATCCATCATATACCGTCAACTAATTCCAAACCCTTCTATGGTTTACTTCTGTCAATATCAGTCTACCCGTTGTTAGTGTTTTGACTGGTAACAACTTAGATACGTGACCAATATTTGATTGTCTTTTGAAAATGCCCCTTTTCTCCATTTCAACAGCAGCTTAGAATTATGTTAGGTTTAATTAGGGCCACATTAATTGTAATTTAGAGGTAAATTTAGAGGTAATTCGAGATATATTAGGGTTACAACTAAGGGCATGTTTGGATGGTCCGGATTAAAATCCAACGGAATAAGTTTTGGATAATAACATCCTAGAATACATCTATATTCCTTGAATACATCTATATTCCTTTAAATAATGCTAGAGAGTTTCATGTCAAATGCATGTTTGGTTAATTTAGTATAAGGATTTCCACTTTATGACTATATTAAAAACATTGGGAGTTGAAAATATAAAAAATAGATTGTGTGTTTGTTATAATTAAAGAAGATAAGAAAAATGAAAGAAAGCGAACGGTTCAAGTATCAAGAAAAAAGCAAGCACTCAAGTTGAGCTAATTTTTCTAATCCGGAGGAATGGATCATTTAGAGCCTTTTCCCCCCTTCGAATTTACTCTTAGAAAACCCCATCCAAACAGAGAAGAATTCCGCCTGATTGGCCTGATCCGGAGTAAAAGTGGAATGTAGACTTTTAATCCAATGGAAAGTGTATCCAAACATGCCATAGGCCTCTAAGAGGGATACTTGAAAATCCCAAACTTGGGATTTCCCTAGTGCAAATATATAATTAATTTTCCTTTGCCTGTTTAGCAACTTTGATATGTTACAACGAAGCGTTCTAACCCTTGTGACAACTCTGAACAACTTAAATAAGCTTAAGATTGCTCGAAATTTTCGGTGAGAATGGGGATTTTGTGTGTCCAGAGTGGGGAACCACTTGCTGGTTTTTGGAAGTGCTATTTCTTCTCGAGTCACTCTTTTAAGCAGCAAATCACACGTGAAAACGCAGAAAATCAAGCTTGAAGGGCGTCACAGAATTTGTGTTCCTTGTAATGGGGGCTGTGTGAGTACTAGATGACAATGAAAGGTTTTATTGAGGAAGAAGGTACCTGGTCATTTAATGCACAAAAATTAATGGCACGTAGGTGGCCAATGAATGTTTTTTAAGGGGGCAGGCAGGGGCGCTCGGACCCACTTTTTTAGAATATAATGAATACCGCAGAATGGTCTAAACCACATGATGGTTTGTCAGAAATAACTCTTTATGAATATCCAGACATTCTCATTTGCTATTGTTGAATATGGATGTGAGTTATGTTGCGATATTTAGCTCCCGACCACACCATCTTTGAACATATTTATCTTCATCGATGCAACATATTGGTTGCTGTTAGAATGTTTCTTTTAGTCTTCTTCAAGTAATCACATGATTTGCCATCTGCATTGTGCTTCTTGTATGTATAATAAACTTCCTTGCTGTCATCAATATATGCACACGGATATACCTATGTTGATGACGGTAGGAGCGATATATGTTGATGATGGTAGGAGCGTACCGTGTATGTGGTCACATCATGCTTGTATCACACTCAACCTCAAGATTGGAAGATCAAGCATGCTAGACATTTTTTAGGTGGTGGAGGCGAGCTGAACTTTGAGGAGTTCTATTTAGGAGAGTGTGTTACTGGTTAAAAAAAGCTTGGGATGAGGTTTTGACTTATGAAATGTGTTTTGGCCATTGTTATTTGGTTGAACATCATCTATGAAAAGGTTGCGAATGCCTGGAGTATTTTCTGACCTCTTGTAATCCTTGTAACTTCACCTCTTGAGTTTTGTCCATCTCTTATTAAATTTACTTGGTCCGAGAAGAAACGTTACTGAAGTGTCCTACCTGAAATTTATGGATTGACAATTGGGACAGGCAACTATAAAAGCCTTCCTTATCTAACCCATAGTAACCCTGCTCCTTACATTTGCCGATATATATGGCATTTTAGCAGCAGAGACGACAATTGGGACAGGCAACTAAGGTGAAAGAGGGACTTGTTCATCTTTTATTCTTCTTTTTTATATTTTTCTAAATCTGCCGTTTTATTCCTTATTCTCCTCTTTTTTTCGTTTTAGTTCTTGTTCCTGGACTCCCAGGAGGCCATCTGGCTGCTCGCTTCGTTGGGAAACGTGAACCTGAAGGAGAGAATGTAACTCATGCAACCATGCAAAAAAGTTGCAGAAGTCAGCAGAGCTATCAAATTATGCTGGCAGATTTCTCCTTTTCACTTGTTTATGTAAATATTCTCATGTGACATTATTTACCAGCGAACACCTTGGGCTATCAAGTTCCTTAGCATAAATGAGAACGCAATCTTTTGAAGCTGTTCTTTGTTAGTGCAGAACAGCAGATTCAATGGTAGAATTACAGTTGCTTTTGTAAGTTAAGTATTTCTGCTTGCAGTATCTTCACATTACATGATAGTTTTAAGGGTGCTAATTGATTTATACTCATTTTAATTGGATACATGATGCTTAAGTTGGTGAAATCTAACTGCAAATTAACGAGTTTTCGGAATTTATGTTATGTTTGCTGTTGGAGTCTATGTAAGATGGTTGGATTCATTTTAATTACAATTCTTATTTTTTGCTTGGATGTATCACAGTCCATCGGATCTTGTTTATGTTACATAATAAATGCTTAGTGGATTTGAAATTATTGGAACTGGAATGCACATGTTTTGAGATTATTGGTTTGCAAATGCATTTGTAATCATAAAATCTGATCACATAATTGCAATATTCTTCTTTCATATGGTATTATTGTAAAGTCCAATTACAAACAAGGGTCGAATTCTTAAGCCTCGGCTGCGACTGGACATAGGTAATAAATAACCGCTCATGAAAGTTGCACGGTTCGTTTTTGTTTGATGAATACCTTCAGGATTTCAGTTGTGGAATCAAAACCACAAATCTGAGATTGTTTTCAAATATTAATAAGATTCATGATTTGCTAACATCAACTTATCAAGTATATTGAGCACTAATCGTTAACACTTGATCCTCTGGCATAACTTACCCTCCATTTCAGTAATCATCTAGTTATCGACAATACGATCACAGTCTAAGCAGTATTCAATTTCTAGGTTTTCTTCTTCCAAGTTGTTATGTACAGATAACCACAGCCTTCGCCTATTACACTTTTAATAAAGACAACGACATAAATTTCGTTTAACCTTTAATTTTTTCAGCACACACCACTTGCAGGTTCGATGGAGCTTAAAAGACCATTGCCCCTCAGCTGCATGCAGTGCTCCTCTGCATCTGCTTGTGCGCAGATGATCACAACAGCTAGGCCATTGACGTGTGCCTCCTGCATGATGTTGACTGCATTGTCGAGGGTCATTCCAGGGATGACCTTCATCAGGACTTGGACCACGTACTCACGCTTGTTGAAGTTGTCGTTGTGTAATATCACTCGATATGGGGGAGACATTTTCTTAGATTTCCTGTAAAATATAAGAAAATCATATCTTAGCAAGATCAAATAGGGCTCTGATTTTAAATCATCGTTATCATGCGAGTCTTCTCTTGTGAAAGCAGGGTCGGCTATAACGTGAATTTGATGATGAAGTTCTAGATCATCAACCCTCTTATTTAGTGTCGAATTAACTGCTGAGAAAGCTATGAATAAGAGAATTTTTTCATAATCCAAAATGATTAATTGACATCCTTCACATTTGTCTAAGACTGGGGAAGGCACAAGGATATAGAAGTTATTAAAATTTGATATAGGGATTATGCTTTACTTAAGAAGCAAATAAAGCCAAGAGCAAAATAGAACACATTTGCACAAGGTTTAGATTTCAAATATTTTCTGATAGAATTAGAAAGGGATTAATTTACCATCATGGATAGGATAGTTTCATTGGCACATGACGGTATATCCTATAATTGAACACATCAACACAATCTAATTCTCCCTTCCATGTGATGCCTTTTTAACAACTTATTTTTGTACTATTGACTTTAACTAATGGCTTTTCTTCAAAAAACTTGAACTTATGACTTCTCTACAGAACGTTGAAATTGGAGACTGGAGAGAATCCTTAACATGGCATTAGATATACAGAACGTTGAGATTGGCAAGTCGACACTGCCCTACGTAGTCAGCCTTGGGTATGTTTTCATTGTTCGCAATGAAGGCACACACTCACACACACCCTCCACCCCCCCCCCTCAAAAAAAAAAATACACCCCACAAGGTTGATCAATGTGTCGAGAGGGACCTCACATCCCTGGAGGAGAAGGCGTGATACTGTAAGAGGTCTACATACCCTGGTTAGCGAAAGAAAAGGTTGGAGATTAGGAGGAAACAAATGAAACTTGTGAGATATTCTTATGTTTTGCAAACTTAATATAGCAAGAGAATGTCGCGACCTGAGAGTTCAATGGTTTCTGGTTGATTAAAAAGGCTTATGCAGACACCTCCCTATGATTCCGTCCATGATTCAAGTATCAGAACCAACCTACCACTCCGCTTTGCAAATATTAGAAAATGACATTGCACAACTTTGGTTTGGAGGACCTTTAGTTAAAACCCAATTGGCAACTTTACCGCCTTTTAATAGTATCCCCAAAACAAGATTACTCCAACATCATGCTTTTGAGCCGACACGAGTAACGACACAAGCAAGACTACACGAAAACAAATCGAATATCGGGTAATTTAATTGTTCAAATGAATACACCAAAAGGAAAATGATAAAAAAAAATCCAACATATTTAGACCCAAACCAAACGTATTCACCAAATCTGCTAGTTGTTTAAACTGGTCAAAAAGGATTGATTAAGGGAAAAAAAGACGCAGAATACTCCGGGTGCGAAAAAAATTGTCTGTACTTGTTATAGGCAAGATAAATACATACAAATTAAGACAGCATGAATAAAAAAGGTATCATTTTCAAAAGAAAATTTGTAATACACAATGTGATCTTGTTGTACTTGGTAAAAGAGAGGTGAATGTTTTATGCCGTAATTTATGTACACATAACTTCAAAAGAAAAACAAATAAAGGAATCACATAAAAACCTGAAAACCCATTTGACCCTATAGGCTATAGTGTACACCCAAACAATCAAATTGGTTGATCCTTAATCTCTTGGTAAGCCTAAAATCATGGATTTAAAGACCAAACCCTAGTTAAATGGTTCAACCCATGCTTCATTGACAACCTTACAGCCCTAACCTCCATCTATTTGTTTAGGCTTGATGCTAAGAAACAAAAAATCTCGCTTTCTTCTTCTATACTACAAGTGCTAGTTTTCTTGCAAGGATAAAAAAAATTCAAGAAAATTGGTAGCAAGGGAAAGACAGACCCCAGTGAAGATCAACAATGAGAGGTCTCATCCAGGCTAGCATCTCGAAGCGGCACAAAGATCTCTTCAAGAAAACCAAAGATAGATCAAAAGGGTTCCAGCGGTCCTTGTTTAAAATTTTGTCGGCAGAACCATCAATATTACTTTGTCCGACTTCGATGTTTGTCGTATTACTATAGAGATAGAGAAGTCATTGGACCAGCAAATAGATGGTGATGATTATGAGCTGGTGAGCGGTGGTTGTGTTGTTTGTTCCCCTCCGAAAGATGCGCAAGACATGGGCGTCTTGCTTGAGATTCGGGACAGATGCTATTTGGTTTTATCCGTCCACCTCTCCGAATATGCCAAGTTGATTTATGGCACCGTGTATCGGAGATTTGAACGGATGCGGCCGATGTAGCAGACTTTGTCAGATTCCCCCTCGCTTGAGGGGTTTTTGATTGTGGGGACACTCTTCCCTGCATGCGCAAGCCCCTGCAGTTAATTACGCTACCGCATCGCGGTAACAACTTTCTCCTTCTCCAGAATTTCACTTCGTGTCGTGGATATTTGTTTTGTTTGTAGTTGCCCGTGGATTGTATACGGAGACTAATTTATGTCGTCGCCCGTAGGACGTGGATTAGTCCAAATCCGTATTTTCTTAGATTTGGGTTTGAGGTTTTGGTTTAAGGATACGTTAAGCCATATTTGAGGCTAAGATCAACTTAAACGTTTGTTAAGAATACGTTAGTCCAATTTGAGACTAAGATCAACTTAACAGGATCGTTTAGATCCGACAAAAGAGCATTTGGGGGCTCTATTGTTCCAATTTAGGGACATAGTGGTCCATTGCCAGTTTAGGGACATGGTGGTCCATTGCCAGTTTAGAGACATGGTGGTCCATTGAATGTATGGCCGTCGGGACCCGTCACCTCTCTGACGACGTTGAAGGATTACAACGACAGATATCAGAGGAGTTCAGAGATGTACGCTTGAACCAAAGTTGGTTGGGAGATTTATAGTCCCGTTTGGGACTAGAGTCTGTTTGAAGATTTTGGTTTAAAGACACGTTAGCCATATTTGGGGCTAAGATCAACTCAAACGTTTGTTAAGGATACATTAGTCTGATTTGAGACTAAGATCGACTTAACAGGATCGTTTAGATCCGACAAAAGAGCATTTGGGCTCTATTGTTTTAGTTTAGGGACATGGTGGTCCATTGCCAGTTTAGGGACATGGTGGTCCATTGCCAGTTTAAGAACATTGTGGTCCAATACCAGTTTAAGGACATAGTGGTGCATTACCAGTTTAAGGACATAGTGGTCCAATAAAATGTATGGCTGTCGGGACCCATCACCTCTCTGAAGACGTTGAAGAATTACGACGACAAATATCAGAGGAGCTCAGAGATGTACCCTTGAACCAATGAGTTGGTTGAAAGAGCAGATGTGCTCAGTTCAAGATGATTTGAGGACTTATGGCCAGTTTGGACTAAGTCCAATTATGTTTGAAATATTAGCCCTTTGGACCGTTAAACATTTGTCTGGTTTCAGCCCCTCATCATTCAGCAGTGCTAAACAGAGGTTTTGGGGGCTCTGACAACATCTTGTCTTTGATTTCCTCAATTTTGAGATTCATTTGGAGGAGGGATTTTTGCCTCTGGAAAATTAGCCAATTTGGCTAAAAGTAGTGTCAAACACTAAAGAATAACAGTGTTAAACACTGGAAATAGAACTCTCAAATTAGTGTTAAACACTAAAAGACAATCAATGTTAAACACTGAAAATACAATCTTCAATTTAGTGTTAAACACTAGAAAACAATCAGTCTTAAACACTAGAAATATAATCCCCAAATTAGTGTTAAACACTAAAGAAAGAGGGGTCACGTGCGGACACGTGAGGGCGCCCAAAGGTGGGACCAGATCCCTTTTCTTCGTTCTGCAATTAAGTGTTAAACGCTTCTTTTATATTCTATTTTGAGTATTACGTGTTGACACGTGATGGAGATTTATGCGCCGACTGTTAAAGCGTCTGCCAAGGGGTAACGTGGTAACACGTGAGAGCGCCCAAAGCCTTCATTTCCTTTGCTTTTTCTTTCTGTGTTTTGTAGGTCACGTGGGAGCACGTGAGGCATTGCCTCAAAGCTTTCCTCCTCATTTCTGGGGATCTCTTCAGGGGTCACGTGGGGACACGTGACCTTGGTCTTTTGCATGCATGGAGATCTTTTGAGTTCTCTGTTATTTTTAAGAACTAAATTCTTTGTAGGGTTAAACCCTAATTATGACTTTGGAGGAATTAAATTCCTATTGTGCAAGAATTAAATTCTTAAGTAGGGTTAAACCCCGATTTCTTTTTAGAGGAATTAAATTCCGATATATGTAAAAGAATTTAATTCTTGATTAGGGTTAAACCCTAGTTCCATTTTTTTAAGAGGAATTAAATTCCTGTGGATTTGAGAGAATTAAATTCTCAATTAGGGTTAGACCCTAGTTCTGTTTTGGGAGAATTAAATTCTCTAAACTCAATTCCCCCTCTAAGTTTTGGATCTGCATGGCAAGATCTCAACCCGATGAGAATTAAATTCTCATCCTATGGGGAGATGTTCTCTGTACAGATCTTCAACCAGAAGAAGAACTAAGTTCTTTATTTGCAGAAGAGTTAAACTCTTAAATTTTGAGAATTAAATTCTCTTTTTGAAGTTGATCTTTTTCCCTTTTCTCACCTAGGGTTTTCTTTGTTGAGAATTAAATTCTCCTTTCTTTTCTCTCTGCAATTTCAAAATCCCAGAATTCTCTCCAAAGTTTTCTCTCTCCAAATTCTATCACCCTCTGTTCTTCTCTCCAAAAAAAAGTCCCTTCTCTTCTTTTCTTGACTCCTATTTATAGGAGAAAGAAAAGAATCAATTTGTTCAATGAATCTTTCATTGAAAGATTTTAATTGATTTCATGATTAATATGATCCTTTAGATCATTCAGTGAATTTTATTCACCGTTGGATTTTAAATCCAAAGATATTCTGTTTGTTATTTCCGGTGAGATTTTAGGGGAACTCTTTCCTTGTCTAAGATTTTTCCATAAATTGGTGATATTTAATCACCCTTGGATCTTTAATCCAGCGGTCCCCATAATTTTTTTCCATTTAGAAAGATTTAGAAGCTTTTAGAATTTTAATTCTTATTTGGAAAGATTTAGAGAAATTTAGAATTTTAATTCTATTAAACTGTAAGGCTTTCAAAGCCTGTCACGTGCTGGCACGTGCCCCTTGGTCACGTGTGAGCACGTGACCCCCAATTGGTTCCTTTAAAAGCCACTTGTTTATGTTGTTTTAACCATCACGTGTCAACATGTGACCATTGGTCACGTGTAAGCACGTGATACCTCGTTGAGGTATTTTCTGACTTTTAGAATTAAATTCTTTTAAACTGTGAGGCTTTCAAAGCTAGTCACGTGCTGGCACGGGACCCTTGGTCACGTGTAAGCACATGACCCCAAATTGGGTCATCTTTCAGCCGTTTGTTTTTATTTCTGTTTTAACTATCACGTGTCAACACGTAACCATTGATCACGTGTGAGCACGTGATACCTCATTAAGGTAATTCCTGATTTTTAATCAGGGAACAGTGCATAGCATATTTGCTCATAACTTTTGATCCCGGATGAATTACGAAGCCCATAATATATCAAATCAAAGGGTTTTTCGAGACGCTTTTGATACTATCAGAATTTAGCTGTTTCTCGTTCGGGAGTTTGTCAAAAAAACAGCCCGGAAAATACTGGTTCGCATTTTCATAAGCGTATCGCTGCCATTTGATACCTTGGGCTCTTTTGCGCAGAAATTTTTGACGGGAACAAATGCCCCCCACTACTTTACCCACGTAAGTATGTACGTGGGTGAAGTAGTGCAGAGTTATGAGTAGCCATGGAATTGAGGGCTTAGGAGACAAGTTTAGGGTCCTTGTAGCCTAAGACTTTTCAACTTTATGAGCCGTGAGGGTCTCACAAAGACTTTTTTCCCTACGGATCGAGAAGATCTCATATGTGTATTTTCTCCTTAGAGGTCATGAGGACTCCTAAGTGTGTTTTCTCTTATCAGTCGTAAGGATCTTATAAGAGAATTTTCCCTCTTACGAGTCGAGATGACCCGTAAGCAGTTGTTTCCCTCTTTGTCGAGATTCGACTTTGGAGAGTGTGACCCGTGGATAGTATGCAAGAGACCGTTTTGGATCGACTTGCAGGGTCCCAGTGCTTAGGAAACAGGTTTTTTAATCCTCGCTGCCTAAGGCTTTTCCTTACGAGTCGAGACGAATCGAGCATTTCTCGCAAAGACACTAATTTCCTCACGAGTCGAGACGAATCGAGCATTTCTCGCAAGAATATCCTAACGTCATAGTTAACCTCTGCTCTTTACGACAGAGGTCCGTTAGGGTCTGTGGTACTTAGGGTTTTGTCCGTCGTACCGCCGCATCGGCTGATGTATTCCTCAATGGGCAGTTTTGCTGTTCGAGTAGCCTTGCGATTGTCTTGTCTCCGATCCCTTCTGGGGCTGGACAAGACGTCTTCAAGCAATCCTCCTAGGCAGTTTGACCGTCGGAAGAGCAAGCGTTAGGAATTTTGCCATGCCGCTTTTTACTTGAGGTTAGGCTCATTTTGGAGAGCCCCGATGAGTCATAACCACTCCGTGCTGGTGTGGGATGATCTCCGATAGTCTTTCAGGCTTTATATGACTTGCCGTTAAGACCCTGAAGCTAGGAATTTGGCCTTTGCTTCGTTTACCGGTATCGCGTCTGCTGTATCGATACGAATGTCGCGGTTGTCTCTAGGTTGCTGGTGAACCGTCGAGATTTGGAACTAGGGATTTTGTCGTGACTCCTTTTGGTGATGTTGCGTCTGCTGTGTCGAGACGAACGTCGAGGTGGTGACCACTCTGCACTGGTGCGAGATAATCTCCGATTGTCTTTCAGGCTTTATATGACTTGCCGTTAAGACCCTGAAGCTAGGAATTTGGCCTTTGCTTCGTTTGGCGGCATTGCGTCTGCTGTATCGAGACGAATGCCGTGGTTGTCTCTAGGTTGCTGGTGAACCGTCGAGGTTTGGAACCAGGGATTTTGCCGTGACTCCTTTTGGTGATGTTGGGTCTGCTGTGTCAAGACGAACGTCGAGGTGGTGACCACTCCGCACTGGTGCGAGATAATCTCCGATTGTCTTTCAGGCTTTATATGACTTGCCGTTAAGACCCTGAAGCTAGGAATTTGGCCTTTGCTTCGTTTGGCGGCATTGCGTCTGTTGTATCGAGACGAATGTCGTGGTTGTCTCTAGGTTGCCGGTGAACCGTCGAGGTTTGGAACTAGCGATTTTGCCGTGGCTCCTTTTGGTAATGTTGCGTCTGCTGTGTCGAGACGAACGTCGAGGTGGTGACCACTCCGCACTGGTGCGAGATGATCTCCGATTGTCTTTCAGGCTTTATATGACTTGCCGTTAAGACCCTGAAGTTAGGAATTTGGCCTTCGCTTCGTTTGCTGGCATTGCGTCTGCTGTATCGAGACGAATGTCGCGGTTGTCTTTAGGTTGCTGGTGAACCGTCGAGATTTGGAACCAGGGATTTTGCCGTGACTCCTTTTGTTGATGTCGCGTCTGCTGTGTCGAGACGAACGTCGAGGTGGTGACCACTCTGCACTGGTGCGAGATAATCTTCGATTGTCTTTCAGGCTTTATATGACTTGCCGTTAAGACCCTGAAGCTAGGAATTTGGCCTTTACTTCGTTTGCTTGCATTGCGTCTGCTGTATCGAGACGAATGTCGTGGTTGTCTCTAGGTTGCTGGTGAACCGTCGAGGTTTGGAACCAGGGATTTTGCCGTGACTCCTTTTGGTGATGTTGCGTCTGCTGTGTCGAGACGATCGTCGAGGTGGTGACCACTCCGCGCTGATGTAGGATGATCTCCGATTGTCTTTCAGGCTTTATATGATTTGCCTTCAAGACACTCAAGCTAGGAATTTGGCCTTTTGCTTCGTTTGCTTTGTGGCGTCCGAATCCTGCTGGGGGAAGAACGCTGGGGTGACATTTCATCTGCTGTATCGAGACGATCGTCGAGGTGGTGACCACTCCGCGCTGGTGCGAGATGATCTCCGATTGTCTTTCAGGCTTTATATGACTTGCCGTCAAGACCTTGAAGCTAGGAATTTGGCATTTTGCTTCATTTGCTTTGGCGCGTCCGAATCCTGCTGGGGGAAGAACGCTGGGATGACATTTCATCTGCCGTATCGAGACGATCGTCGAGGTGGTGACCACTCCGCGCTGGTGCGAGATGATTTCCGATTGTCTTTCAGGCTTTATATGACTTGCCGTCCAGACCCTGAAGCTAGGAATTTGGCCTTTTGCTTCATTTGCTTTGGCGCGTCCAAATCCTGCTGGGGAAGAACGCTGGGGTGACATTTCATCTGGTGCTGGTGCGAGATGATCTCCGATTGTCTTTCAGGTTTTATATGAGTCACCGTCAAGACCCTGAAGCTAGGAATTTGGCCTTTGCTTCATTTGCTTTGGCGCGTCCGAATCCTGCTGGGGGAAGAACGCTGTGGTGATATTTCATCTGCTGTATCGAGACGAACGTCGAGGTGGTGACCACTCCGTGCTGGTGCGAGATGATCTCCGATTGTCTTTCAGGTTTTATATGAGTCACCGTCAAGACCCTGAAGCTAGGAATTTGGCCTTTGCTTCATTTGCTGGCATTGCGTTTGCTGTAACGAGACGAATGTCGAGGTGGAGTTGGGAATTTTGTGTCACTCGGCTTTATTTCGACCATGAGGTCTTTTGTTGACGTTGCTTTTGCATCCTGCTGGACTGCGAAGGAACGCCGTTGTTGACATTGCGTCTGCTGTATCGAGACGAATGCTGAGGTGGAGCTGGGATTTTGCCGTCACTCCGCTTTACTGACCATGGGGTCTTTTGTTGACGTTGCATCTACATCCTGCTAGACTGCGAAGGAACGCCGTTGTTGACATTGCATCTGCTGTATCGAGACGAATGCTGAGGTGAAGCTGGGATTTTGCCGTCGCTCCGCTTGTTTCGACCATTGGGTCTCTTGTTGACATTGCATCTGCATCCTGCTGGACTGCGAAGGAACGCCGTTGGTGATCTCTAAGTTGTCGATATCGACGTCGAGACCCTGAAGCTAGGGATCTTCCTTTACTTCATTTGTTGGCATTGTGTCTGCAATATTGCGACAAATGTCGAGATTGTCTCTAGGTTGTCTATGAACCGTCGAGATTTGGCTTCGCTTTCTGATGGAGCCTGTTGGGAAGGTATGGTTCCCTCTTTATTTGTGCCCCTGGATTGTATACAGGGATCGACGTGATCTCACCTGTAGGGCAAAAAGTTTCATTCTTTCATTATTTTTTATTGTTTCCGCGATGCTCTATCATTTCAGCTTTTATATCGCGAAGGTCGCGATTGCCCAATCATTTCGGCTATTTTTCGCGGTGCCCAATTATTTCGGCTATTTATTTTATTTTTACTCGCTGCTTTTTATTGCGAGTTGCCCAATCATTTCGGCTATTTATTTTATTTTCACTCGCTGCTTTTTATTGCGAGTTGCCCAATCATTTCCGCTGTTTTTGTATGCATACATTTTTACTTGCTGATTTCGTTGCAAGTTGCCCCATCATTTCGGCTATTTCATATGCATTTTTGGCTCGCTGATTTTTTTTATCGCGAGTGTGGAACTTGGAATCTGATGCCAATCTTAACATCAGCATCGCTACGACTGGAATATTGCCAGGAGCGAATCATCATTTGCCATGAAAGGACTTGGAATTTGATACCGATTTAGGTATCAGTATCGCTACAGCTGGGATATTGCCAGGAGCGAATCATCATTTGCCTCTGTCGATGTCGAGCAAAAGTGGCTTAGCAAACAGGGTTAGGGTCCTGTCGACTAAGGCTTTTGACTTCATGAGCCGTAAGGGTCTCACAAAGGTATTTCTCCCTACAAGTCGTGAGGATCTCGTAGGTGCGTTTTCTCCTTAGGGATCATGAGGATTGCTAAGTGTATGTTCCCCTGTAAGTCGTAAGGATCTTACAAAAGGGTTTTCTCCTTATAAGTCGAGAGGACTTACAAGGGTTGTTCACCGTATGGACATATCCTCAGTCACGGGTGGGACTTGGTTAGGAAAATATTTATCCACGCCCGTGGATTGTAAACAAGGATCAGTATTGAGCCGCTTGTAGGGCACTATCGAAGGTTGTGGGGGTTGCTTAAGAACAGGTTCAGGTCTCTGTAACTTAACACTTTCAAATCTTATGAGCCGTGAGGGTCCCATAAGAGAGTTCTCCTTACGAGTCGTGAGGATCTCGCAAGTGTAATTTCTCCTTAGGAATCGTGAGGATCCCTAAGTGTGTTGCTTCCCTGTGAGTCGTAAAGATCTCACGCGGGTGGTTTCTCCTTACAAGGTCGAGAGGACCTTGTAAGTGTCTTTTAACGAGGTTGCGCCCTTTCGGGTTTTCACGAACACTCGCCGGTAGCCCTGCTATTTTTGCTCACGGAGCCCTTTCGGGTTTTCATCCGTGCCCTTTTGCTTATGGACATACCGTCTCCTTTTTTTTATTCTTTTTATTCTCTCCTTTTTTTTCCTAACGAGGTCGCGCCCTTTCGGGTTTTCACGAACACTCGCCGGTAGCCCTGCTGTTTTTACTCACGGAGCCCTTTCGGGTTTTCATCCGTGTCCATTTTGCTTATGGACATACCGTTTTATATATATATATATATATATATATATATATATATATATATTTTGTCAGCCTGAAGATGCTGCGGTAGTAGTTTAAAAATGTTTCGGTCATTTGCAAGTTTTAGGACATTGCGGTCCATTGTTAGTTTAAGGACGTTTCGGTCCATCGTCGCCGTATTTGAGGCGAATCTCTAGTTTACTGACTTTTCGGTTTATGGGGCTTTCCCTATGAATGAGCATGATGCCCCCGGCATATCCATCTTTCTCGGAGCGTGTGGTTGTGGCGGGCTCACCTTCCAGTTTTCGGACAGCGCAAACTTGCCATGTTGGTGTTGGTCTTCAACCAAGTTTTTGAAGACGTAGCAGTTTTCGATCGGATGGCCCAATACTTGGTGGTAAGGGCAATAATTAGAATTGTTGACATCATTCAGTTGTAGTTGGTGTTTCGGATCCGGTAGAGTGATAAGCCTGTTGCGCACTGCTAGTTCGAACAGCTTCTTTGTTTCATCCCGGGGAAATGAGTAAGGTCGTTTCAACTTTTTATTGAGAGGTTGCCGCTTGTTGCTTTGGCGAACAACCGGTCTAGGGCCACTCGGTTGTTGTTGAGCGTTGACGACGAAGGCCGTTTTTTCCTTCCCTTTATCCTTTTTGTTCGATCCGTTGTTTGCGGGTCCGAGATTCTTTCCGGGTATCGTGCAATTGCACGGCTGAATGTTCTCGCAACTTCTCAATTCTTTCGTTTTAGAGATGGATTCCTTGAAGAGAAGGCCAGGGGCTACTTTTTCGTCGGAGTCGCTCCCGAAGGTGAGAACTCGCGGTCCCTCGGGATCAACCCTATGACAATTGCCAGCAATTCTTTTATGCTCATCTGTCGTATTTTTCCGCTGTCTACGAGCTTCACGCTTTGTCTTGTTGAAGTGTTGCCTGTGAGCGACATACCCTTGCCACCAATACTTAAAGGAGTCGCAGTCTTCAGTAGGATGTGCGATCTTCTGATGATATAAGCAGAAGTTAGGATGCACGTCCGCTTCATCAAGATGTATACCACCAGGAGAATTTTCTCTGAAAGAGGGCGGCCTCATCCCCATTGATATGGCTTTGGCGAATCGTTTCCTTTTCTTGATCCTGTTTTCATTTGCGGCGGATGTACTTTGATCTGGTGAGAGTGTTTCGACCCTTTTGTCCAGTCGCCGGCGTTTGGCTTTCTCGAATATGGCCATCTCGCGCTCTCGATCAGTTTTGCTTTTAAGACGGGCTTCGTTTAGGAATGCGTCAATCATTTCGACTGATGGTCCTAGAAGTTCTGGCTCAGGATCTGCCCCGAGCTTCTCTGTGTAAGGAGCTTCTTCGTCATTTATTGACGAGTGAGAGATCACATGGCAGCTTGCCACATAATCTTCAGATTCATCCGACGAGTCTTCTCCATTGTCATCATCTCCGTCCTCAAGGACGTGGCTGAGAAATTCTTGGAGTGTGACTGGGGTCCGTGCCTTCTGATTATATTCTTCCAACGCGTCAATCTGTTTTTGCATGTCCGTGCGCTTGTCACCAGGCTGCACGGGCTTTTTGGTCTTCTTCTTCTTCGAAGACTTTGACGGCTGGGTATGAGCGCTAGGGCCTTCACCATCGATCTTTGGAGTTGGGCGCGGCTTCAGCATCCCTTCGACGATCTGGGGTTCTAGCGAGTTCTTCCATCCGATCGCCGGGCATGTCTGGAGATCATTCAGCATCCTTTTGGTTTTGGCTGACAGCACGACCTCCCACGGAGCTTTTTTAACAAAAGAACAAGTTGACCCCGGTGTGTCCGTCTTCTTAGGAGTGTGCGGCTGTGGTGGGTTTACTTTCCACTTTTCGGACAGCGCAAACTTGCCTTGTAGGTACTGATCCTCGATCCATCCCTTAAAGACGAAGCAATCCTCGATCGGGTGGCTTACTGTCTGGTGGTAAGGGCAATAATTGAGATCGTTGACATCGCCTGGCTGCAACGGACGTTTTGGATTCGGCAGATTAATGAGTCTGTTGCGCACTGCCAGCTCGAACAGTCTTCTCGTTTTATCCTGAGGAAACGAGTAAGGACGTCCTAGTCTTTCCTCAAGGGATGGGCATGGACGCATATTGTTTCGACGGACGACTGGCTTTAAGTTGTTCGGCTGTTGTTGAGTATTGGCGACGAAAGTTGTTTTTCCTTTCCCCTTTTCATTCCGAGGATCCGTCTTTGAAGGAGATGATCTATGATACATCTGATCCATTTGGGCCAGCTTGTCAATCAAGGCCGGAAAAGTGGTCGGCTTGAAGAACATCATGAATTGCGAGATGGTCGCTTGCGGATCAAGAATGCCTACGAACATGCCTACCGCAGGTGCTTCTTCGATGCGTTGTTCGCACTTTGACCATAAGTTTCGCTACCGTATTGCGTATTGAACCCACGTTTCGCCTGGCCTTACCGTGGCATTAATCAGTGCTGTTATCGGGGTGTGTTCACTAGCACTCATGAATCTTTGTGTGAACAGTAGCTCCATCTCCTCAAATGTTTTGACAGAGTCGTTAGGTAGCTCCGAATACCACTCGAAGGCCGTTTCTGCTAAGCTGTCGACGAATTGGCGAAGCAACAATTTGTCATCGCCTCCAGTGTTGCCGCATAAGGCCCTGAATTGAGCGACATGTTGATGTGGATTCCCTGTCCCTTTATATATGTGGAACTTAGGGATCGTATATCCCGACGGGTAACTGATTTGGTCATACCAGCTTGGATAGGGTCGTCCGGTTCTAACAATTTGCTCAGCCGCTTCACTCGCCTAATGAGCTCGTATTTGCTGAGCTATATAGTCATCCAGTGCGGCCTTAGAAAGGGTTTCTTCCTTGGCTGCTGAAAGAGCCGGAGGAGGATTAGATATCTCCCTTCTATCGTCTTCAACAATGATTGAAGGGTCATCAGCTGGAGGGTCCGGCTGTAACATCATCCCTACCATATCTTGGAAAAGAAGCGCCATTTGTTTTATGTTAGCCGCTTGTTCTGCGGCTTTTTTGTCCTTCTTTTCGAGGACTCTGCGTAAGAAATCAACATCGGTCACTTGTTCGTGACGCTGTTCTGATGGCGCCTCCGAGCTTTCTTTTGGCCCGGTAAGTGCAGCCATTGCAGTCATCATTTCCTGAAGCTTCTGTTGCTGCTCCTGGGCTTTTGTCACGGATCGGGTGAGCGATCGGTGACCCGTCGAAGCACGGCTTTCCTCCTTTCCGGCAGCCATATAAACAGTGTGCACCATCATGCCCCCAGACTTGGGGCGTTTAGATTCAGCGCTTTTACAGTTCGCCATGTTCACAGGGGCTTTTTGCGGCCTCCTTTTCTTTTGAGTGATTGACGTTGAGGGAGCCGTTGCAGTGGGCACCCATCCAGCTGTTGCTTTTTCCGGCTTGACAGAGTAGTTCTTCTCCTGCCGAACCTTCATCTTTTTCTGTCGGCGGAGATAGTCTTGATCTATTACGGAGTCTTGGACTTGACGCCAGACCTTGTAAATTTTAGAGGACAGCCGTTGAGGGGGCTGCTCTAGCTTCTTTTCTGTATCATTCTCCACGGGTGGAGATCTCTTCAGCACTGCAGTAGGAGAGTTTCTGCGCACCCTGTTCAGCAGCTCAAAGCTGTTCCCGGTTGGAACAGCAACATCGATCCCCACCGTTGGAGCTGGTGGAGTAAATCCAGAGGAGGAGTTGCCCCCAGCCTTCCTTACTCGGCGCCAGTGGCGACGTCGAGCGTGTCGTGCGGATGGAGTTGTTTCGGCCGTAAGGGTGACTTCGTCATGCCCCCTGCTTTGAGGAGAGACTGTTATTGGTGCTAGCCTGTCGAAGACTGACACCCGTTGAGAAGCAATGTCTAATCTGTCAAAGACAGACCTCTGAGCAGGGGAAGCAGCTTTGAGGACTTCCCCTGGAACGGTAGCAGAAATAGTCAGTCTTGTGAACACCGACCCTTCGGCAGGAGAAACAGCCTTGACGATTTTGGGAGCAGAGGTGGCTATCTTCCTCGGGACGGCCACTTCAAGGTTCATGGGCTTCTTGGCGGGCCCATCGGAGTTCTGGTTCAGCCTGGTAAAGACAGAGGCTGCCGGCTTGATATTGGGCGACCCGTTGAAAGGGGCCGTTGTAGCAGTGAGCCGATCGAAGACCGATTTTTTTTGCGCTTCCGGTGCGGGCACTGGAATGGTGAAGCTTGCTGGCGGGAACATGGTCCCGAAAAACAGACCGGTGGTGGCCTGAGTCACTTGTTCCACCGGCATGGCAAGGATGGAGGCCGCTTGAGGCCCATAGGCTGCACCTCCAGGTGAGGCGGAGCGTCGGTTGCACTTGTATTTCGAGTAGCTCGAGCAGTTGGATGCCATTGATGTTTAATTTCTGCGCCAGGAAAAAGTCCAAATCTTAGTAACTTGAAACCCAAAGGCAACTATTAACAAACCGCGATTCGTTCGCGAAGACGACACACGAAGTGTGGAGTGGAAAGAGGAAAAGGTCCCACCGGGCGTGTCAGACTCTGTTCCCCTCCGAAATATGCACAAGACATGGGCGTCTTGCCTGAGATTCGGAGCAGATACTATTTGGTTTTATCCGTCCACCTCTCCGAATATGCCAAGTTGATTTATGGCACCGTGTATCGGAGGTTTGAACGGATGCGGCCGATGTAGCAGACTTCGTCAGATTCCCCCTCGCTTGAGGGGTTTTTGATTGTGGGGACACTCTTCCCTGCAGGCGCAAGCTCCTGCAGTTAATTACGCTACCGCATCGCGGTAACAACTTTCTCTTTCTCCAGAATTTCACTTCGTGTCGTGGATATTTGTTTTGTTTGTGGTTGTCCGTGGATTGTATACGGAGACTAATTTATGTCGTCGCCCGTAGGACGTGGATTAGTCCAAATCCGTATTTTCTTAGATTTGGGTTTGAGGTTTTGGTTTAAGAATACGTTAGCCATATTTGAGGCTAAGATCAACTTAAACGTTTGTTAAGGATACGTTAGTCCAATTTAAGACTAAGATCAACTTAACAGGATCGTTTAGATCAGACAAAAGAGCATTTGGGACTCTATTGTTCCAGTTTAGGGACATAGTGGTCCATTGCCAGTTTAGGGACATGGTGGTCCATTGCCAGTTTAGGGACAAGGTGGTCCATTGAATGTATGGCCGTCGGGACCCGTCATCTCTCTGACGACGTTGAAGGATTACAACGACAGATATCAGAGGAGTTCAGAGATGTACGCTTGAACCAAAGTTGGTTGGGAGATTTATAGTCCCGTTTGGGACTAGAGTCTGTTTGAAGATTTTGGTTTAAAGACACGTTAGCCATATTTGGGGCTAAGATCAACTCAAACGTTTGTTAAGGATACATTAGTCTAATTTGAGACTAAGATCGACTTAACAGGATCGTTTAGATCCGACAAAAGAGCATTTGGGCTCTATTGTTCTAGTTTAGGGACATGGTGGTCCATTGCCAGTTTAGGGACATGGTGGTCCAATACCAGTTTAAGGACATAGTGGTCCAATAAAATGTATGGCTGTCGGGACCCATCACCTCTCTGAAGACGTTGAAGAATTACAACGACAAATATCAGAGGAGCTCAGAGATGTACCCTTGAACCAATGAGTTGGTTGAAAGAGCAGATGTGCTCAGTTCAAGATGATTTGAGGACTTATGGCCAGTTTGGGCTAAGTCCAATTATGTTTGAAATATTGGCCCTTTGGACCATTAAACATTTGTCTGGTTTCAGCCCCTCATCATTCAGCAGTGCTAAACAGAGGTTTTGGGGGCTCTGACAACATCTTGTCTTTGATTTCCTCAATTTTGAGATTCATTTGGAGGAGGGACTTTTGCCTCTGGAAAATTAGCCAATTTGGCTAAAAGTGGTGTCAAACACTAAAGAATAACAGTGTTAAACACTGGAAATAGAACTCTCAAATTAGTGTTAAACACTAAAAGACAATCAGTGTTAAACACTGAAAATACAATCTTCAATTTAGTGTTAAAAACTAGAAAACAATCAGTATTAAACACTGGAAATATAATCCTCAAATTAGTGTTAAACACTAAAGAAAGAGGGGTCACGAGCGGACACGTGAGGGCGCCCAAAGGTGGGACCAGATCCCTTTTCTTCGTTCTGCAATTAAGTGTTAAACGCTTCTTTTATATTCTATTTTGAGTATCATGTGTTGACACGTGATGGGGATTTACGCGCCGACTGTTAAAGCGTCTGCCAAGGGGTCACGTGGTAACACGTGAGAGCGCCCAAAGCCTTCATTTCCTTTGCTTTTTCTTTCTGTGTTTTGTAGGTCACGTGGAAGCACGTGAGGCATTGCCTCAAAACTTTCCTCCTTCTCATTTCTGGGGATCTCTTCAGGGGTCACGTGGGGACACGTAACCTTGGTCTTTTGCATGCATGGAGATCTTTTGAGTTCTCTGTTATTTTTAAGAATTAAATTCTTTGTAGGGTTAAACCCTAATTATGACTTTGGAGAAATTAAATTCCTATTGTGCAAGAATTAAATTCTTATGTAGGGTTAAACCCCGATTTCTTTTTAGAGGAATTAAATTCCCATATATGTAAAAGAATTTAATTCTTGATTAGGGTTAAACCGTAGTTCCATTTTTTTAAGAGGAATTAAATTCCTGTGGATTTGAGAGAATTAAATTCTCAATTAGGGTTAGACCCTAGTTCTGTTTTGGGAGAATTAAATTCTCTAAACTCAATTCCCCCTCTAAGTTTTGGATCTGCATAGCAGGATCTCAACCCGATGAGAATTAAATTCTCATCCTATGGGGAGATGTGCTCTGTACAGATCTTCAACCAGAAGAAAAACCAAGTTCTTTATTTGCAGAAGAGTTAAACTCTTAAATTTTGAGAATTCAATTCTCTTTTTGAAGTTGATCTTTTTCCTTTTTCTCACCTAGGGTTTTCTTTGTTGAGAATTAAATTCTCCTTTCTTTTCTCTCTGCAATTTCAAGATCCCAGAATTCCCTCCAAAGTTTTCTCTCTCCAAATTCTATCTCGCTTTGTTCTTGTCTCCAAAAAAAAAGTTCTTTCTCTTCTTTTCTTGGCTCCTATTTATAGGAGAAAGAAAAGAATCAATTTGTTCAATGAATCTTTCATTGAAAGATTTTAATTGATTTCATAATTAATATGATCCTTTAGATCATTCAGTGAATTTTATTCACCGTTGGATTTTAAATCCAAAAATATTCTGTTTGTTATTTCCGGTGAGATTTTAGGGGAAATCTTTCCTTGTCTAAGATTTTTCCATAAATTGGTGATATTTAATCACCATTGGATCTTTAATCCAGCGGTCCCCATAATCTTTTTCCATTTGGAAAGATTTAGAAACTTTTAGAATTTTAATTCTTATTTGGAAAGATTTAGAGAAATTTAGAATTTTAATTCTATTAAACTGTAAGGCTTTCGAAGCCTGTCACGTGCTGGCACGTGCTCCTTGGTCACGTGTGAGCACGTGACCCCCGATTGATTTCTTTAACAGCCGCTTGTTTATGTTGTTGTTTTAACCATCACGTGTCAACACGTGATCATTGGTCGCGTGTAAGCACGTGATACCTCGTTGAGGTATTTTCTGACTTTTAGAATTAAATTCTTTTAAACTGTGAGACTTTCAAAACTAGTCACGTGCTGGCACGTGACCCCAAATTGGGTCATCTTTCAGCCGTTTGTTTTTATTTCTGTTTTAACTATCACGTGTCAACACGTGACCATTGATCACGTGTGAGCACGCGATATCTCATTGAGGTAATTCCTGATTTTTAATCAGGGAACAATGCATAGCATATTTGCTCATAACTTTTGATCCCGGATGAATTACGAAGCCCATAATATATCAAATCGAAGGGTTTTTCGAGACGCTTTTGATACTATCAGAATTTAGCTGTTTCTCGTTCGGGAGTTTGTCAAAAAACAGCCCGGAAAATACTGGTTCGCATTTTCATAAGCGTATCGCTGTCATTTGATATCTTAAGCTCTTTTGCGCAGAAATTTTTGGCGGGAACATTGTTGATGGTGGTAGGTTGTTAAACTCATCAGCAGGGTGGCATTGTGATGATGTGAACAATGACAGAAGAAAGAAAATTGATTAATATCTGTAAAAGGAGAGGAGTGCTCGTAATGATTGTCACTGAGAAAATCATTCAGAGGAAAAATGGGTGAATTGAGTCGATGAAGTTGGGGGGGGGGTTGCAAGTTTTCAATTTTCAAGTTTTTCAGTGGAACTGAGTTACGGATATTTGTGCATGGTTAAGACGGCTAAAACACCAGGGAGCTGGAAAGGTTGTCCTATATCCCTAACATATTCAACACTATTCAAAATGTGAATTAGGTTCAAAAAGGAGGTCGCATCATTATGAGTATTGAACCACATGCTATTTTAGAAATTGTGTGAAACGGGCTATAATTCCATGACAGTGTAAAAAATAAAAGGTTTCCTCCAGGAAATGATATGTCTAGAGATGTAAAAGAACAAAAATTGCTGTTGTGCTCAGAGATGAACCACAAAAAAATTGCTGATACTTGATTCCCAAGGATAAATAACAAAGAAAATGCACGGTAACATCGAAGTAATTACCATCTGAGACGATGAATGAAACTATGGAAACATCTCAATCTCCAAGATCACAAGAAAAGTCATCGATGAATCAAGCAAAGTCAAAAAAAAAATTCCAAGTTCAAATGGAGATTTTGAAGTCATGAATCACAACTAATTTCTCACTTAATAAGAGATGACCCACTGTTGTATGGTCAAGCGACTGCAGCAGAATCATTATAATGCAAGTTTTATCCCAAGACCTCTTCCAAATGAAGTAATATCAATCAAATTCGTTCATTCTGACCGGACCGGATTCATTTATGCACTTCAGAAAACCAGTGCACTAAATAAATCATAACACAAGGCATCAAGAAATAGTTTAGATTAATTACATAGCAACTATTCATTTAACAAAGAAAGCAACATAGTTTATTTTTTTATTACAACCATAACAATAAAAATGTAATATAAAACAAAAAAGAATACCTCAAGTCGAACTCAGATTCACGTCCAGGGGTAGTCGTCTCTACAGTTGGCCTCTCCAACACTCCACCTCCTTTCCCAGGTGCAGCAGCTGATACTGCCTTGGGAATGCCACGAGTAATATACTGTCCTTTGTATAAGGGAAGTTTCTCCCCTGCAGTATGCACGATGAAGAAAATTGCCATCGCTCATGCATTTCTAATGTTGGTTTGGACAATATTTACTTTTGTTTATTTATAAATGCCAATATTGTAATTTGTAAACAACTAAAAGTGAAAAAAGACTTCTTTGAACAAATAAACTTCATAAGTTTATCTCCTGCAGTATGGACGATGAAGAAATGTTAATCAGACATGCATTTATTATTGATATTCACAAAGGAAGAAGGTAGAGGCTGATTTGAACAATATATGCTTCTGGTTATTTTTAGGCACCTCGCCACTGAGAAAATGATCTGATATAATGAATAGCCAAAAGTGAAAAAGGTAATTTTCCTTACAAAGGGAAGTTGTTGAACAAGATGTAATGAACTATGTTTCTCAATGGAATCATCTAATCATTATGTCCATTCTCCCCAATTAGTGTCAACACGAAAACTCTGGCGGCATCTAATTAGAATGGTAAGTGGCTCAAGCTTGGCCCATATCTATTAAATTGTCAATTCGAAACGAAAACAATTGCTTAACTCAGCCATTTTTGTGCTTGATCAGGTAGGTTTCCTATCTATTCGCTGGCCCCTTGAATCTTATGGGCTGTTTTCCATAATTTTCATCGCAACGAATTCAATACCAGATTTGTGAGGACTGCTGTCAGGTTGAATGATGTGGATGTATCCAAAATGCCTTCTCCACACTTGTACTTGTACTCCATTCCATTATGATGAAATCGGGCTTAGATGGAGATGCCTAAACATCCCATTAACAATGAGGTTCTGCGTGTAGGGGGTATGTGTTGGGTTGTGACTTGTAGTACCTCTACCTATCAGCTCGGGCTTTTGGGTTAGAATAGGCTCCCAAGTTGTGTTGTGTATCCGTCACGTGCGGGCTCCACCCCCAACAAATGGTATCAGAGCCTGATTTGTTTGGGGAAAAATGGTGGAGCAAGAAATACCGATGTGGGATAAGGGTGTTGAACGGTGTATAAAGAAGTGAAAGAGATGACCTAGGATGAATTGGATATCAAAATCCAAAGAAAGTTTCTAAATTAAATACATTTGTAGCAAGCTAGGAGCATATGAAGTGTTAGGGTTGTGTCTTGTATCCGTTTGTGCATACCAATAGATGATGGTTAGAGTAGCCGTTGTACGCTACATGCACTCCTTTTGTGAGGAGTGAGGGCTTAAGACTATAATGTATCTCATATGTGGGTTTGTGTATCCGTATAATATTGGATAAGGAGTGCTTGTGTATCATCAATGTTGTATATCACTGAAGAAAGGTTGTAAGTACAATGGTCCATCTTGGTGTTGAAGCGCTTGTACATCACCGATGTTGTAACTCACCTACAACGGTGTAGGTGAGTATATACGATACGAGTAAAACTCGGGATTGTTGGGTTGTGACTCGTATGTTTAGTCCCACATTGGGAGTTTATAAGAAGTTTAGCTCGGGCTTTTAGGTTAGAATGGGCTTCCAAATTGTGTTGTGTATTCGTCACGTGCGGGTTCCACCCCCAACATAATGTCGGGTCTATGGAGTATCAAACAAATGAAATGTATAATATTGGATATTGCAATCTCATATGGCTCTAAAATATCATATACATATTACTAATATCTATTAAAACGTGGATCCAACGATGTTTCTTGCTTGGAAGATAGATTGGCATGCCTACACAGAGGGGAAAAGTCATATCAGGAGAGAGTATCACACAAAACACAAATGCATGGTGTTGAACGATGTATAAAGAAGTGAAAGAGATGATCTAGGGTGAATTGGATATCAAAATCCAAAGAAACGTTCTAAATTAAATACATTTGTAGCAAGCTAGGAGCATATGAAGTGTTAGGGTTGTGTCTTGTATCCGTTTATGCATACCAATAGATGATGGTTAGAGTTGCCGTTGTACGCTACATGCACTCATCAATGTTGTATATCACTGAAGAAAGGTTGTGAGTACAATGGTCCAAAATCCAAAGAAAGGTTCTAAATTAAATACATTTGTAGCAAGCTAGGAGCATATGAAGTGTTAGGGTTGTGTCTTGTATCCGTTTGTGCATACCAATAGATGATGGTTAGAGTTGCCGTTGTATGCTACATGCACTCCTTTTGTGAGGAGTGAGGGCTTAAGACTATAATGTATCTCATATGTGGGTTTGTGTATCCATATAATATTGGATAAGGAGTGCTTGTGTATCATCAATGTTGTATATCACCAAAAAAAGGTTGTGGGTACAATGGTCCACCTTGGTGTTGAAGCACTTGTATACCACCGATGTTGTATGTCACCTACAACGGTGTAGGTGAGTATGTACGATACGAGTAAAGCTCGGGATTGTTGGGTTGTGACTCGTATGTTTAGTCCCACATCGGGAGTTTATAAGAAGTTCAACTCGGGCTTTTGGGTTAGAATGGGCTCTCAAGTTGTGTTGTGTATCCGTCACGTGCGGGTTCCACCCCCAACATAATGCCGGGTCTATGGAGTATCAAACAAATGAAACGTATAATATTGGATATTGCAATCTCATATGGCTCTAAAATATCATATACATATTACTAATATCTGTTAAAACGTGGATCCAACGATATTTCTTGCTTGGAAGATAGATTGGCATGCCTACACAGAGGGGAAAAGTCATATCAGGAGAGGGTATCACACAAAACACAAATGCATGATGTTGAACGGTGTATAAAGAAGTGAAAGTGATGATCTAGGGTAAATTGGATATCAAAATCCAAAGAAAGGTTCTAAATTAAATACATTTGCAGCAAGCTAGGAGCATATGAAGTGTTAAGGTTGTGTCTTGTATCCGTTTGTGCATACCAATAGATGATGGTTAGAGTTGCCGTTGTACGCTACATGCACTCATCAATGTTGTATATCACTGAAGAAAGATTGTAAGTATAATGGTCCACCTTGGTGTTGAAGCGCTTGTATACCACCGATATTGTATGTCACCCACTGCGGTGTAGGTGAGTATATACGATACGAGTCAAGCTCGGGATTGTTGGGTTGTGACTCGTATGTTTAGTCCCACATCGGGAGTTTATAAGAAGTTCAGCTCGGGATTTTGGGTTAGAATGGGCTCCCAAGTTGTGTTGTGTATCCGTTACGTGAGGACTCCACCCCCAACAGTATGTCGGGTCTATGGAGTATCAAACAAATGAAACATATAATATTGGATATTGCAATCTCATATGGCTCTAAAATATCATATACATATTACTAATATCTGTTAAAACGTGGATCCAACGATGTTTCTTGCTTGGAAGATAGATTGGCATGCCTACACAGGGGAAAAGTCATATCACGAGAGGGTATCACACAAAACACAAATGCATGGTGTTGAACGGTGTATAAAGAAGTGAAAGAGATGATCTAGGGTGAATTGGGTATCAAAATCCAAAGAAAGGCTCTAAATTAAATACATTTGTAGCAAGCTTGGGAACATATGAAGTGTTAGGGTTGTGTCTTGTATTCGTTTGTGCATACCAATAGATGATGGTTAGAGTTGCCGTTGTATGCTATATGCACTCTTTTTGTGAGGAGTGAGGGCTTAAGACTATAATGTATCTCATATATAGGTTTGTGTATCCGTATATTATTGGATAAGGAACACTTGTATATCATCAATATTGTATATCACTGAAGAAAGGTTGTGAATACAATGGTCCACCTTGGTGTTGAAGCGCTTGTATACCACCAATGTTCTATGTCACCTACAACGGTGTAGGTGAATATGTACGATACGAGTCAAGTTCGGGATTGTTGGGTTGTGACTCGTATGTTTAGTCCCACATCGGGAGTTTATAAGAAGTTCAGCTCGGGCTTTTGGGTTAGAATGGGCTCCCAAGTTGTGTTGTGTATCCGTCACGTGCGGGCTCCACCCCCAACATAATGTCGGGTCTATGGAGTATCAAACAAATGAAACGTATAATATTGGATATTGCAATCTCATATGGCTCTAAAATATCATATACATATTACTAATATCTGTTAAAACGTGGATCCAACGATGTTTCTTGCTTGGAAGATAGATTGGCATGCCTACACAGAGGGGAAAAGTCATATCAGGCGAGGGTATCACACAAAACACAAATGCATGGTGTTGAACGGTGTATAAAGAAGTGAAAGAGATGATTTAGGGTGAATTGGATATCAAAATCCAACAAAAGGTTCTAAATTAAATACATTTGTAGCAAGCTAGGAGCATATGAAGTGTTAGGGTTGTGTATTGTATCCGTTTGTGCATACCAATAGATAATGGTTAGAGTTGTCGTTGTACGCTACATGCACTCCTTTTCTGAGGAGTGAGAGCTTAAGACTATAATATCTCATATGTGGGTTTGTGTATCCGTATAATATTGGATATTGCAATCTCATTTGGCTCTAAAATATCATATACATATTACTATTATCTGTTAAAACGTGGATCCAACGATGTTTCTTGCTCGGAAGATAGATTAGCATGCCTACACAGAGGGGAAAAGTCATATCAGGAGAGGGTATCACACAAAACACAAATGCATGGTGTTGAACGGTGTATAAACAAGTGAAAGAGATGATTTAGGGTGAATTGGATATCAAAATCCAAAGAAAGGTTCTAAATTAAATACATTTGTAGCAAGCTAGGAGCATATGAAGTGTTAGGGTTGTGTCTTGTATCCGTTTGTGCATACCAATAGATGATGGTTAGAGTTGCCGTTGTACGCTACATGCACTCCTTTTGTGAGGAGTGAGGGCTTAAGACTATAATGTATCTCATATGTGGGTTTGTGTATCCGTATAATATTGGATTTGCCTCCCTCTCTTGTGGAGAGAGAGAGAGAGTATGCTATCTTGCTCATAGTGAACCAGATTTGAGATTTTGCCCTGTAGATGCTGAGTTTTCGAACCACATAAACTTCTTGATGTTATATCGATATCTTGTGGTCTTGATGATGATAAGGAGATTGAAATCCCCAGCAATATGTGTTCCGGCTTGAGGGGAAGTATTATGGGTATGTAATAACAAAAACACTTGCGAACAATGTAATTAAAGAGAGACCCAATCTATCCTCTTGAGTTGTTTGGTCACGATACCATCTCTACAGCTATAAACTGTTTGTCCAGGTGTTAATTTTTCAACTCTTATGCTTAACATGACTTAATTAATAATCATACAATTAACTGATAAAGTAAAATTTTTATGATGTCACAGTCAGAAATAAACAAAGAGATATCCTCAGAGAGTCAAAAGGTGACACAGTGCATACAGCATACTAAGCAAAGAAGACATCCTAAACATAAGTATAAATAGTAAATCTTTTGAAAATTTGATATGTGGTGAGGGAGGGTAGGTCTAAAACTTAATGATGATTTATATAAGTCAAAAAAGAAAAAAACGTTAGGACATACACAAGTTGTCTGATATGACAGAAAGAACAAAGACAACAGGCGATGTTAAGTATGTTAATGAAGAGTAAAAAAACAAAGATAGCTTGCAGGTGAAGAGCTTAACAAAAAGGCGAAAAGATATTTTTTCATGATTGCTTGATGAACATCAAATAGGAAATTCAATAAGTCAATCCACTGTATAAATAGCAAGGTTGCATGGACACAGATATTGGGACACGGCTACAACAAGATGCGATATGGCGACACACAAAATCCTAAAATATAGGATATAACACACACACACACACACACACACACACACACACACACATATAATCTAATAAAATTAAATAAGATATCAAACTATTATGACAGCATTAAATAAGGAAAAAATAACAAGTCTCACATGCTATATGCTACTAACATACCAAAAAAAATGTATATCCGTATATGACATGTATAGAACACATACTATACGTATATATGAACGCGTTTGGCCAATGCTTTGCAAGTGTCGGTGTCCGAAATGTGTCGGACACAGATACGACAACCCGTTGGAAGTGTCCATGCAAGCGCTAGATAAATAGCGGACATTAAAAAATAGCGTTCTTTTTCACGGAGATGCGACCCTTTGGAAAGTGTTACCTTATGAGCTATATGCCCAATTGATTAAAATAACAATTACTGTTCGTATTGGCTTTATAAAATATTGATCAGGGAGGTCAATGGTGCAAGAAAATACTTGAGTGGTAATGGCAACTATCTATTTTGGATTCATGTTACGGCTTTACGATTGAATAATTTATGCGGTAGCTCCAATATTGTTTGGCTCCAAGGTCATACCGCGAAACAATGTTGAACAAATGTTAGCATGCACTGAGAAATTATAGAAGCCAAAGCATCCTGAATTGAGATAAAATCACACAAATGATTCAACAGATCGAGCCATAATAAAAAAACCATCTCGAATCAACCAAGCAAAACACAGATTTGGTGGAATTAAGTCACCTGGTTTGGAGTTTATGACGTGATTCGGCGAGAGAGCGATGCGCCCGCATATGGCCGTCTCCATTGCCCCTCGATTTTGCTGCGTCTCTCTTCTTCACACAGCAAGAAGAAGCTCAGAGAGAGAGGAGAGGGAGAGAGCAAGGGGAAAAGGAAGCCCACAAATTTTTGGTTATTTTTGGGGGTGAATGGGGGAAATAAAAACAAGAAGTAGGAAGATGGGTTGCGTTTGGTTTTTTTTTATGTACACATAATTTCCTGGCTCTCGTTGGCCGTCCATTTGTGAAGCTCTTCATCTCTGGTTGGTGATGGATAGTAGCAAATAATCAAGTGTATACTGATTTCATGATATTTTTTTGGCTACTTTTGTGTAGGCTCCCTTGAATCATTTCGTATTTATATGATTATCTTGAATTTTCTCTCGAGCTTCTTTTTTGGCCGTTTCTGTTTTAGTGTCTTAGCTCCCTTCAGCGGTATACCAATAATAATAATAAAAAGATGTCACAAAAAAAATCAATTCTCTTTGTGCAATAAAATACGCTGTTGAGATAGAATGTCAAATGCTTTTGAATTGATCGGATGGACAGGATCAGTTTCCTGTTCTTCTCAGCTTCTCGTTAATCGTGTTAACTGTTGTCGTTGTCATGATTTGAAGAGAAACTCAATATTTAACAATTTATTACGCAAAGATAAATGTTTACCATCGAAGCTTTAAAATTCCTTCCGTTCCATAAGCATAAGCATAAGCTTATAATAATTTCAAATTATTCCACCCTAAAAATGGCCTTAGAATTCAATGGATTCAATCTGATGTTTATATTAACTAGTTTGAAGCTCTATGTAGGAAATATCGTTCATTGCTCAATAAAAGGGGTAAACGATCTTTTGATGGAGCTTGGGATCTTCTTCAGTTGTTGCCCTCCGTCGATTTTGCGATGGCGGTCTTTGACGGCTGAGATTTGTTTTGAGAGTTATTAGGTGTGGATCTCAATGGATGGTGTTTGACGCCGAGCTACCTGCAAAGAAGTCCCGGGATGGGTTACCACCGTAGGACCCTCCGTCGATCAAGTTAGTGCCGGGGTATAAGTGCAGAGTAGCGGCGTATTGGAATGAGTTCGAGTTACCTGAGCCGTCTGAGAGAGGAGTTTATACAGGGATCGCGTGGAGCGAGCAGGCGCGAGATCTTCGCCGTCAGTTACGCCCCAACGTTATCCTCATCCTGAATGGCGGGATGTGCCCATTAAGGGGGGGCACGAATCGTGGGGAGGCTGATATTTTGCCCTGACGATATACGCGGCGCCGTTGCGGGACACATGGGATCCACGCTCTTGGTTGATCGGGGGAGGCCGATGACGCTCGGCACGTCAGACGGCTCGGAGACGAGCCGGGAGGCCGAGGAAGCTCGGCACGTCAGACGGCTCGGAGATGAGCCGGGAGACCGAGAAAGCTCGGAGACGAGCTGTTGGTAGTTTCTTAGGTGAAGGTGTAATGTATTCAGGGAGGTCTTCCGAAAGGTCAGATACGTTCCTCGAGAAGGGGATCCCGAGAAATGTCCCTGATGCAACTCATTTATTTCACCCCGTAGCTTTCGAGACATATCATCCGCCACGTGTCATAATCTGAGAAGACACCACTTGAACCCTCCTTTCTTTGTATGGAGAAAACTTTGATGCTTTCTATATGAACTAAAACAGCAAAATGGCATGCACAAAACAAACTTATTAAAATTATCATGGCAGCATCAATTACGCATAAGGATCTCTCTCTATTCCTCTGTGCCTTTTCTGTTCTTGCTATAACGTGTTCAAAATATCCTTTGTTGAGTTTTCCGAGGTTGTTGCCCTTTACTCTGTCCTTTTACATATCTCAACCATGATCTTTTTGCCAATCAAGACCGGTAAAATAAGTAAAACCATGCGTGAATAACAGTATTTAAGGAAGGTTTAAAAACAAAAACCTTAAAAAGAAAAGAAAAACCCTGACAAGAACATATTAAAATCAACATTAATTTTTTTTATGGTACATTCCCTAATAAAAAAAGCTGCTGCAGCAGCTATTTATATATACTATAGACAAAGAATCTGGAGTATTCATACATACGAGAAATCTTATTGGGCGACTGAACGCGACAGTAGTGCATAAAGACAATTATAAAGGCCGAAAACAACAAGAGAATTTTAAATCATACGGACACCGTTGATGGGCCAGTGTCTGGGCCTTATCAAAACGAAAAAGATCATAGATCTTTGTTTCTACTTTCATTTACCCTTAGTTTTTTTTATCATAAATAAATTTGATGAGTGTGTGAATGGCGTTAATCATAGTCACGTAATTCGCGAATTATTCGCTGAACTCACGAATAATTCGCGAATTTTTGATCAGCCAATTTAATCGCCAAATTATGTGAAAAAACAACGAATAATTCAAAATACAGCAAATAATTCACAAAATCAAAATCCAGCGTCTCATATATTAATTTCTTGCTTGAAATCCTTTCCGAACACTTGCCGAATCTTTTTTGAAGACTTGTCGATTTTTTCCGAATAGTTACCCGAATTCTATGATGTTGCCCAATTAGACGAATTTGTGACCAGCGTAATCACGTGCTTTTGCTTTCTCGTAGAAGTGTGAAGGGAAAAAGAGACCAGACCGCTGTCACTACCCCAGAGTCGCTGCCTCCTGAATGCGTCCCCCCCGCCTCTCCCTCCTCCATCCCCCACGACCAAGATTTTTTATTTATTTCCTTTTCAAGCGCTCAGACTCGCCATTGATTCAACGAAGAGGAGAGAGAGTGAGATAGATCGATCGATCGATCGAGGGAGAGAGCGCCATGGCTTCGTCTTCTTCTTCTTCTTCTTCCCCTTCGACATGGATCTTTCTCTCTCCAAAGCCCGAGATCCCTCACTTCTCTTTCTCCCTCTCAATGAAGAACAACACAAGAAGAGGAGGGAGAAGCATCCAGAGGATGTTAGGGCCAAAGCGCTGCTCTTCATTGCACGAAGAGTCGCCGATCGTTGAAGAGATGAAGATGAAGAAGAAGAAGGAGACGATCACGATGAAGGATGCGGTGACGCCTGATTCCGATCTGAGTTCCGCGATCACTTTGGAGAAATCTAAGAGGAGAAGGAGGAGGAAGAGGAGCCCGATTTTGCTTTGGAAAAGGATCTTCTTCGCTTCGAAGAAAGTTAGGAGCATCATCTTGCTCAACATCCTCACCGTTATCTATGGTAACCTTCCTTTTTTCCCTGTTGTGCTTTTAATCCCGAAAAAAAGGGATGCTTGATTTGAATTTAGACTGTTTAGTTAAGTTGTTTTTCCCTTAGCATTTAGCAAGTGTGTGCATAGCTGAGAGTGCCAAATTGATTGCTTGCTTGCTAGATTTTTATTTTTTATTTTTTATTTTTGGTTTTTGTTTTGGGGGCATATTGCTTGAAATAGATCTGAATCTTTTGTAAATACTTTACATGTTTGTGGCCGTCTATAATCTAAATGGAGGGTGACATTATGATATAGGCAATAAGGAGGGCTTGTTGCGCCTAAGACGAGATGAATATTCAAGAAACACTGTCTTATGTTTAAAAGTGATGTCTGTGAAAGAGCTCAGGATTCTAATATGGTTTACACCGCATTATTAAATATCTATTTCGGGTTCAAATTTGAATGTCCTCTGGATTTTCTTATTTGACCTTTTCCTTTTAAAAGACACATAATTTGGTTAGGAAAGCAGACAAATCTATACTAATTAAATCTGATTGGACCCAATAATGTATACTGCATAAATCCAAATTTAGACCCGATTGAATGCATTACATTTGATGTACGTTCCAATTGCCTTTGCAAGGTTGCATTGATTACACTAATAGGGGCATTAAGTAGATAACAAGATCAATATATTTGCGGCAACTTGTCCAACCGAAATCTTATTCACCATAGGTACATGATAGGAAATGTTGGATTCAAATGTGTTTTGGAAAAAAAATTATGTATTGCTAAGCTTCCAAGAGAGGAGAGAGAGAACATGTGAAACCAAAAGGTTCCAAGTTTAGACCAGTATAGACATGGTAGAGCGAGATCTATCCGTACATGCTAGTCGCAACCTGACCGAACCTTTTAATAACTTGCAGTTGTCATGGACCAATTTACCCAAAAGCTTAAGCTGCTTTGTTGTGGATAACAATGTATACAAGCAAACATGACACTTTGGGGCCACGTGGAAAGACCTCTAGTGGAGAACTCTTGCTTGTGAAGGCAGTATAATGGGTAGATAATTACTCCCGTCCCACAAAAATAGGCAAGGTTTCTATTTTGGTTTGTCCCAAAATATAGTCCAATTTGTGTAGTCCAAAAAGACTTAATATGTTAATTTTCTATTTTGCCCTTAATCATTTTATCAATTTCCAATATAGTTGGTTGCATGCTCCTCGGTTCCATATCTGTTTAGTCAGTTCCAAAGCATTAAATAAGGGTATATTGGGGAAGTGCATACAAAAAATTATAGTGGACATCACATTAAATAAGTTTTCTTAATCCTTATGTAAAAACTAAACTAGCCTATTTTTGTGGGGCGGAGGGAGCATATTTTAAATTGGCTATGATGAGATTTGAACCTAGGACCGCTTGAAACTTGGGGTGCTTTGATACCATGTTAGGAACCAATTTAACCAAAAGCTTAACCCGATAGGTTGTGGAATAACAATATATATCAAGCAAACATAACACTTAACGACAACTCACCATAAACAAGAAATGATCCTTTAGCTAATCTCTTTGGTTGATTAATATGTGACATCTATTGAGGGAATTGGGTGGTATAGCTAAGGGATAGACTTATGGCGAGGTACCAAGTATTCTCATGAATGTAAGCAACCTTGTCCTTGAAGTGTAAGGAGGGTTTAAAGTGCAACTCAATGTCTAGCTTGATGATGGAGTTATTATCATCCTAATCTTTATATAAGCCTTTTCTTGTAGAAGACGATGGCGAGGAAAAACAAAACTATATAAAAGATTTCACAAAGTTTTACGGCATGCAAACAATTTCTTAATTGGTGTTTAAATTATGACTTAGAAAAGTATTGAAAGAGAGTGTTGCTTATAGTCCTCAATGACTAGTTATATTCCTCGATGTCCGCCGAGTTCGCCTAGGAGGAAATTTGAAAGGAAGAGGGAAGATGATGGAGAATCATGTTCCATCTGAAGGCACCAAATAAGAAATCTAAGGATGAAGGAGAACTCATTCCCACGATGATGGATACCTATAAACACCATTAATGTTAAGGTCAAGGAGGACAAATGGGAGATGAACGTTGCAAATTAATAAGAAAACCAAAAAGAATGCATCATCTTCATTCCGATCAAGTACTAGTACATTAGCTACAGAGATAGGACAAGAACTGAATTGTATCCTTAACCGTCAGAGTAAGCTTCGTAAAGAATAAAGCATTGGATAACTGATTGAGATGGTTCGAACATGTGCAATAATAAAGAAGAGACAAAGTTATAGTTAATATAGGCCATAGAGCAATAAAGGCTAGAGCCTAGAGGTAGGCTGAAATGACGTAGTTGTTGAGATGGATAATTACTCCCCTAGTCCCCTTTTCTTTGAAGAGATACAGAAACCACAATCACATTGATCATACATGCTTTGGTGCATTTTTTTATTTTTGCGCTGAAGCTGTCATTTTCATTATCTTGTTGAGTATGTTCTAGTTTCAGTGGTTTTATCTTACTTTGTGAGTCTTTGAAGAAAAATTTGCCAATTTTTCAGCTAGTGACATTCCAGTTATAAAGGAGGTGGAACAGATCATGGACCCTGCGCTCTTCACTGTGGTGAGATTTGGTGTCACTGCTATCCCCTTTCTACCATTTCTTCTAAAGGCACGTACCGATCCGCAAATTCGTTCTGCTGGAGTAGAGTTGGGCCTTTGGGTAAGTTTGGGCTACCTTAGTCAAACCCTGGGTTTGCTCACATCTGAGGCTGGACATGCATCATTCATTTCTGCCTTTACGGTAAAAGCTTGCTCTTCCGTCTCTCCTTTAATTGCTGTGTGAGTGAGTCAGTTGTAAAGTTATATTGACGGCTAAATGGACAGATAATTGTTGTTCCCATAATTGATGGCATATTTGGAGCAACAGTGCCTGCACTTACATGGACCGGAGCACTTGTATCTCTCTTTGGAGTGGGTATTTTGGAATATGGTGGTTCTCCTCCCTGTGTGAGTAGTCATATACATTATATAGAATAAGTAAACATTCAATTTACTGACCGCAAACATTTATTTATTATAAATATCTCTGTAGGTTGGTGATATCTTGAACATCATGAGCGCAGTGTTTTTTGGGGTGCATATCCTAAGGACAGAACAGATCTCGAGAAACACCAAAAAGGAGAAGTTTTTGGCACTTCTTGGATATCAGGTGACCAAAAATACCAGGTTTGTCGCTTTCATTGTCAGTGTATTTTATCATCCTAATTGAAAGCTTTCTATTTAGGTTTCTGTTGTGGCTATGTCATCAGCAATCTGGTTCTTATGTAAAGGCATGTTTACTGAGGTGCCTCAGTTGAACTTCGGATTTGGATCTTGGGATTGGTCATCCTTGTGGGATTGGATGGTTTCATTTCCTTGGATACCTGCAGTTTACACGGGCATATTCTCAACTGGTTTATGCTTATTGGCTGAGGTTAGTGGCTGGCCCTTTTCTCAATCATGATCTAAAAATTTAGTGTTAATTTCGTTTTTTCCCATATTGGTCCCTTGAATCTTCGTAAACTTTTGAAAAGCCCTTCAAATCATATGATCTCTCTCATACTCTGAAATTAGTGAGATTTAGATTCTGAGTTCATTGCATCGATTAAATGTTCAAAGGTGGAGTGTTTATATGGCGGTCGTCATTTTTGTGGCTTTCTTGCTACTATTATATCAATGCCAACTTGTAACTGGTATTGCTCGAGTCTGTGCCTCTTACATATCCAGTATTTAGAAACATGTTCCTTACAAGGAAGTATGGAATTCCTTGATGAAATAGAATTTGCAATTTTGCATGTCAAGCAAATAAAAGACCAATGCTCTGTTTTATTTTCCGTGTATTTTCAGATGAATGCAATGTGTGACGTGTCAGCTACTGAAACGGCAATAATTTATGGACTGGAACCAGTATGGGGTGCTGCTTTCGCATGGTTTCTCCTCGGTGAAAGGTGGGACACCACCGAATGGATCGGAGCTGCTCTTGTTTTATGTAAGTAACCATCAACTCCTGCTAATCGTCTCCTCAAAAATCAATGTAATGAGCAAAGTTATCCCTTAATCCCTCAATTGAAGTTTTTTGTTCCACTTTAAGCACCACAACCCCCCCCCCCCAAACAACACGCACGCACGCATACACACACACACCACCTCCCATGTTTACCCTGTATACATGTACCTTACAAGTGTTTTATTAGTGCAAACACCCCATCTGTTCATCGGTAAAAGCCCTCACAAATCCTACTCTGAACAGCTTTAAACAGTTGTTTAATTTAAGTCTAAAACTAGTTTGTTTAAAGTTGAATTTGAGTGTTTCTAAGATGTTTGGTTTCTGAGCACAGGGGGTGTTTGCACTAATAAATCACTTGAGGAGTTATAAGTGTATTGCAAACTACAGGGTTATTTTCTTTCTTTCTTTTTATTTTTGTGAAATTAACCCGGAAGAAGTGCCTACATAACCGTTATAAAGGAGAGGATAAAACAGCTTAAACACTCCTTTGACCATTACCATGGCATTGTGAATTTTTCACAAGCTGTATAACTTCCCATATAATGCCTTTTTCGTCTGTTATCATGTTATGGCAACTGAGTTTGATCAACTTCTCTTTGATATTTACAGGCGGCAGCCTAACAGTTCAACTTCTTGGATCAACCCTTGAGGGATCGTCTAATAAGAAAGGAGGGGATAAAAACAATTTATCCCTTTCGACAGTTGTTGTCGAGACTAAAAAGAATGATCACGATGTCTTCAAAAAGTATGTTAATCATTGCATTTGATGATAGCAAGATTCGGAGTTAATTAAGTTCCATTCTTATTCCTATTTTCTGTTGCATAAAAATTATAGGCAGGACAAGTTATGACAATGAATCGAAGTTTGTCTGGGAATAGAGAAGCATGGCATCGAGGGCTCATATTCATACCAGCATGATATTATATAGTAATTCATGCTACAAATTGCGGCACCTTTATTCTATTGAAGCAAGTGGGGATGCTTAGTGATGCGAAGAAAATTAACGTTCCATATGTAAGAAACATGCCTTTTAGCATGCATACTTTCCTGTATATAAATTTACATATACATATATATGCACATATGCATACTGGAGAAAAAATAATTTTGATATGCTCCCCGAAGATCTAGGAGGAAGTATATTTTCCTTGGTCATGATGTAATCAACAGATGACTAATTTGTTAATACAGTCTGTTTATTAAAATGCAACATGTTGGTAGCATAGGAAGGAACAGTATATTATGTGTAAATTAGCTAGAAAATGTATGAGATGAACATAGCAAGCTGTTTCAGTTGTATAGAGGAATGTGCTAAATTGTTTAAGATGTATAGCAAGAATGTCGCAAGTACTAAATGTGCAGATATATGTTGTAATATTTGTTACTTTTTGGTTATCTGGTTATATTATTGGAAAATGGCTTGTAATGTGCTGTTTGTTTCGATTGAATCAACTTCAAAGCCACATTTTTCTTGTGTCAATTGAATGTTATTGCTAATAACGGTTCCGGCCGCATTTGTCTGAGGCGAGGGTAGCTCAGCAGTGCGACGGTGTATACCAAGACCTTAAAAAACAATATAGTGTTGGAGGATCTGGTGTCATCCTTTGGACGCTCTAGTTTCATGGGATTGAAAATACTTATATCTTGCTCTTCGAGGCAATTATATCTTTACTCGAGAGACATCACAGTTGGTGCCTCGAAAGATTTCACAAAGCGAGAATCTTTCCTTTGTTCATCCAGCAAACCAACCCAAAGTAGAAGAGGATGAGAAAAGGAGACGATGACTCTCTTATTTTTCTTCATAGAAAAACTCTCTATGTTGCATGTCTATCTATCATATGTCTCATATGAAACCCCCTCTCTATATATGAATAAATATGGTACCCACTCATATGGGCGGATATTGGGCTAGATTGGACTCAATCGTTAACAGTTATGCTCGCTCTAAAATTGGATTTGCACTAAAGACAAACCAATCAGTGCTAAAACTGTCTCCTTCGATAGATGTGCCGTCATTAGAAGAAGCAGAGAACATTCTTCCTTAATAAAATAGAAATAGATCTCTAGGTTGCATGGATACAATAGGCAATAAACACAGCAAAGATAATAGTCATTCAACCATCATATTTTATAGATACAACTTAAGTTATAGTTACATGTGATTTAACGATAATAATAAACTCTCAAACCCTTAGATCATGACCTTGTCTTGAAGACCGAGTGCAAGAGCAAGGATGAACATCTAAATCTCCTACAAAGCGAGCCTCAAGTCGAATCATGATTCATCGGCCACACTTCTCGGCCTACTCTCAATGCCTGAGCGAAAGAATGGACATCTAAATCACTCGGTTCGTTTATTACCAGACCGAGCGGATGGCTGATCGTCTCGCCTAGATCAAGATCAATTCCGGAATCACAACACAATGGCAGGGATGGACTTCTAAATCCCCTGTGTTATGACCGCCAAGTTTGACATGGTCTGTAACGACCCTAGAAGAATATATTTCTGTCTTGGTTTTGAGTTATAAGTTATTTCTGATAACTTATGTACAAGAAACTCCTTATATCTCACTGATTAAGCCTGTCCTATACTGTCCCATAGCTTACATGTTCGAATCCCATCAGTTCCAATTATTTTTAATATTTTTCATTTTAATTTTTCGGAAGCCCAAGAGTTGCACGTGCATTACACGGAGAAAGGAAGAGTTGCAAATAAATCAAACAATAAAAACGAGACATAAATAATCAAATGAATGCACTGCACAAACCCCGAGACCCAACTCTTCATTTGGACCGCCGGTTTCTTCATTTTGACCACCAGCGGCGGATGGTTTTTGCCTAAAAGTCCCCACTCTTTACCCGTGCATCCCTTCAGCTCCCCATTGCTCCTTTTTCCTATTTGATTTTCCTGTAATAAACCATAGAAACCCTAAACCCTTCATCTACCTCTTTACCCTCACTTTTAATACATTTTATTACCCTTTTAATTTCCTCTACACCTATATTTTCCTCTATAAATATCAAGCTTATTCCCAAGTTCTTCTCACAAAACTATACTAAAATTGTTCCTTTCAAATACCCTTAAGTTCATCTCTCTCAAGATCAAGGTGAAGGCAAACTCTCGGATTCGAAGCACTCAAAAAAATCCTTCCAAGATGCCTCCACTGCTACACAAATTGCGTAGGGGATGTCGGTAGATCAAGCATACCCTCTTAGTCCCACCGAGGCCTCGACTCTTCCTTTTCGTTCGTACGAGTACGAAAGCGTAATTGTAAGTCTCCATCTCTACCTCCTTCCTCTTTTCTTTTCTACACCTAGATTTGTAATTCCCAATCATCTTGACTCCTCCGTTTGTTACCCTTTTTCACATCACCATCAAAATACGACTTTTGGTGGCTAACTTCACTTTTAAATTTATTGTTGTAAAATTTGGAATTATCCATTATAATTGCATGTTAATATTAATAAGGAATTTCACTTACCAACATACCATTATTACATGTCATGCTTCACCTTCATATCATATGAATTTAAAATAAATTTGTTAAAGCTGCCCTAGAATGCATATAATGCCAAAAAACCATGAACTTTAAAAGTGACATTTTTTTATCGATATCTAGAAATATATACCTCTAGAAAACTCACGGGGTAATGACCTATCCTATCACATACACTATGGTTTTATAGCACGAGATTCTAAACATAGGGTTTATTTAAAAAAATAAGTTTTACATTAAAATACCACACTTGTTTCAAAATGGGTTTCTTTTAAATCGATATTTTAAATCTTTGGCAAATACGTCTCTACAACCTCGTTAGGGGACCCGCTAATCGATGGTGCGTATTATCGCACATCCTTGGGATAGTAGAGCGAGATGCAGAACTCTTCACGGAGTATTCGGCGTCGTAAGGAAATAATAATAGTTTTTTAAGAAATACGACTTTTCTAAACAAGACTAAACTTTGGAAATTATATAATACTATGAATTCGTATGTTCAATAAAAATATATTATGAAACTATATTTTTAAAATGAAAGATTAAAAGTTTAATAAAATAGTAACAAGTTTCCAAAAGGAGTAGTTTTTATAAAAATGCCATAAACTTTTAAAAATTAGGTTTTATCACTAAAACACCACCTAAATTAAAATACATGTTCATAAAAACTCTAAATGTGACAAATCACCATCGAGATTTATTTTTAAACAATATTAGTATATTTTAATAAAACCCCATCGAGATATGCAAACTGTAAGTCCATGGTAGCGCCCCGGCCGTCTGTCCGAGGCCAAAATACGGAAAGAAAACTTTTTCTAAACTTGAAATCGGCGCTATCGTATACTTCAAATCCGGATCGAACCATTAACCTATAATTAGCAACTAGAGAAAGGGTTGGAAAAGCTATACCGATCGATCTGTGTTCTTCGGTCTTTGGCCACCATCCCAAGCTCCTCACGGTATCTCCGGTCTTGATCTCCTCGTTAGAAAGGGCACCACATCTCCGAGTCTTTTTACGGGCTCCCGCTTCGTCCGAAGCAACTCGGGCATGAAGTTTGCTAGTCGACGTGTCCAAGGCGATGTAGAGAATGTGTGTGATCATTTTGTCTCTTGCATCCATTGTAAAGATGAAGGTTGAAGATTAAGCCATCAATGGAGGTTGTGAGATAGAGGAAGAAGAAGAAGAAGAAGAAGCCATTCTTTTCTTTTTGTGTTGCTATGATAAAAATGAGATAGAGTAAGCTAAATAATACAAGAGCAAACATTATCATGGCTGCCCTTTTCTCTCTTCCCCTCATTTCAAACCACAAATCAATCACATAATGTGACATTAGCATAAGAAAAGAGACCATGAGTCACCAATGAAGTCTATGTCACATTAAATGCTCAAAATGATGATTTAAGTTTATAATTTCCATTTGTAAACATTAACCCAAATGTTTACAACAATAAAAAGATACGGCAACATCTAAAGTAAACTCGTGACGGATCACAAGGATACCCCTCATCTGTATATATATACCTGCATCCGCATTCCGACCGAATGCGAATGCGATGAGACTAAAGTAATCCAACAAATCTAATACTAGGATCCGGCTTAAACCAAAGCCCACTAGTATGATCCGCCCGATCATGATCCGTGCACTACTGCACGTATATGATCGAACCCTGCCATATATCATACGGCCTCTACAACGTTTCGCCCGAAACTTGAGAAACTGTCTGTGGAGGACTCTAAAGACTCGTCAATACTTTGGCTCTGGATTTAACCACTAGCACGTCAGTGGTACTAGCTGTACGTAACGGGCTACCAGGTATTGACCAAAAAGGAGGTCGATGAGCGAACTCATCCTCACACCCTACTGAGCCTGTCAGTGACAATATCCGTACAGTCCGGTCCGTTCGTCTATGAGCATCGCATGGCGGGCCTAGGGGTTGGTAAAAGTCAGACCCCCAAAAGCGGTACAAGTCGTGTCGGAGTGTAGCTCAGAACACCCTGAGATACTACTGGAATACCTACCAGTAAATCTCCTGCCTTGGTCAAGGACTTCGTGTAATGGCTCTTCTAGACACAGCGCGATCTCACCCCTAATACCGGGAGAGACAAAACCCCTGCCGATCCGCTCACTGTCTTCATGTGGCTCGGGACTGTACCCAACTAAAACCTGTTTGCACGACTCCTTTGAGCCGTGGTAGGGTAGTAATCAAAGCACAGTGCGAACTCACACGAGACAAATGACGATCTTAGGTCGATGAACTAACCTGTACACATGTCACCAGGGAACTGCTATCTGACGTCAGGTATAATACCAACTAGCATGTTTCCGGCGAGTTCTGTTCGGTGTACTCATAACCCAATGAGCACCTGTATACATCTTAGGTGAACCAACTGACACCAATGGCTTGTGGACCGGCCACTGCCCTTCGTTGGGGTCTCGACTGTATACACTAGTCTACTAATGGAGTATCGATGCCCAATCTAAAAAACTCCCACGACTAGGGACTACTTTAAGGATGTGCTTATAGACCCCAGCTCACACGTATATGATCGCCATCATACTGCTGGCAGTCAAGCAAGAATCCTAAGGGCTCTATCAACGTGTAATAGCGACCTGTAAGGTCACCTAAAGCAGTACACGATGATAAAGATAAACCAGATAGTATACTATCATCTTTGAGTAAGATTGTCCTACCGGCATAGGTCCTCCCTCAATCATTGCAATCACGTACTCCTGATCCAATAATTTACTCTGAGGGCACTATATCCAACAATCTCCCACTTGCACTCAAGGCTAATTATTGCGATATCGCATACTCACAGCCCGTATGATACCGAACACCCAACTCCTCTACTAATCAGTCTCACAAAGCCTGTCTGCAGAACTATTGCGTTTGAGGAATAGCCTCAGTGAGTGGATCCGCCCTAATGTTTCTTTCTATGTCTCTCTTTATCTCAAGTTCGCGGAGAAAGCCATCTCCCGAAATGAGCAATACCTGTCTTAGAATATGTCTGGATATCTGATGGGACCTGGTTCATAAATGAACTCCAAATCCAAACTACTTAGACTGTATCGTCAACTGAACTTAATCAGTATCCTGCGCCATGCCTCCCTCAGTATCCACTTGGACCACTTGTCCAAAATACTGCCCATCGTCAGAGGGAAAACTACAACTCTGACAGTCACTCTGTCATTCAGGTCACCTTGGAAGCCTGGAATGATAACCGCCTCCCGAAGGAGGCTGCCGTTATCATTTTCCTAGAACATCCACTTATGTTCTAAAACTGCTTTCGAACGTTTCTCTAGGATATGATTAATATCAACTTATTGCATCTAGTGCAAAAAACAACGTCTGGTGTGGTACTTGACATCTCATGATTGACTCAATTGCCTAAACAAGTGATCTGCCAATCATGCACATCCCTCTCCCCTTTAGTCTGTAAGACACCTTTAGAGAGGGTGACTCCATCACCTGCAGGTACACTACCGTGCCAGAAGTCGTCCATTCTAAAACACCTTTAGAATGCTGTCTAAGTACCCAGATTGGGAAACTATCCAAATCTAGATCTAAAACCATATATCTAGTAACCAGAATATCTGATATAATATTGGGAAACTACTCTCAGCTTCTCTATCTCTCTCTCTCTAGCATAAATCATACAGTCTATTTATGTAAATGATAGAATCTTTGCATGCACAGAGTTATTTAACATTTATGATATTCTTATCTTGAAAGAGTAAATAAATCTTTAGTATCATTCATCGAAGGGGAAAAAAAAGAAAGAACTTTTTGGAACCAGTGACAATCAGACAACATCAAAATTGCAAATCTTTTAATTAATATTTGCATTGTTATGCTCGGGAAAATATTCTACGTATATGATAGAGAACACCATCATTTAGATTAAGCTGCAGGACAACAAATAAAGGTTTTTTCCCTTTATAATCCATGTGTTCTTATGTATATATATATACTCCCATCCAATCTTTATATTTGTCCATGTCCTCTCAAACTCTTAAAATTTGTTTTAAAAACAGCTTTTTATTAATATTTGTTGGAAACCTAACTGTTATAGACCTGGTGATCAACCATTTTCTGTCTATCAAGGAAAAAGAAAAAACGAAAAATTGCTTTAACCCGTTTCAATTTATCATCTCATATTAATTACATAAGAAATATTTCTTTAAATGTTTACCGGATTGTGTTAGCCTATACCGGATTGCTATCGATTGCACTAAGGGCACCCGTTAAACCCCAATTAATGGCCTAACTTTCTGTTGTTCCAAAACTAATTGATGCTTTTCATATTATCCTTTACTGTAACTTATGCAACCGATATAAATGTTGCATTTGATTTTTCTTTTGTTCCCAAATTACCCTTATTTTCTAAGTTTATTTTATTTTCTCAGCCCATTTGTCTTTCATTCCCGCTTTCATCCTAAAAATTTGGAGTATTTATTTTAGAAACTAAATCTTCTTTTTTAAGCAAATGAAATCTCTTTTCTAACTAAAATATGGAATATATAATATTTTTTTTAAAGAAAATTGAATTGCCGTCATTTGTTATGTAATTTAATCAGCATTTTTTCCTTTTTTGATTAACAACGAATCTAGAAATAAGTTGATGTAGACCAAAATGTGGTTAAGCCATATTTCAATAAGGTATATACATACATGCCTACTAAATCACATTTCATTGTATTTATAGGGATCAAAATTGTTGAGTTTAATTTTAAGCTAGTTGTAGCAAAATAAAAAAAAATTAAATACCTTAAGTTGCAGCAAGATTAAAAAATAGAATACCGAGCTATTTTTTACCTTTTTGACAAAAAAGAGATAAATAAGTTTAGACAAATAATTTGAATAGGTTTCTACCAAAAAATAAATAAATTGGAAAATAGATAAATTACAAGTGGACTATATATATACAACACAACAAAAAATAAAAGGAAACACTTCAAAGACAACTATGGTATCAGACGAAATACTTTTGTGTGTATTGAAAAGCAGGCGGTGCATTAATTAGATTTTCTTTTCTTTCCAACAATAACGAAAATTTAATGAGATTTTAATGAGTGTGCACTCCTTAGCAAAACCTTGTCCATGTTACCTCCTCAGATGCTTTAATACAACTTTAATTAAATTTTAGCTACCGGCACAAACATAAAAGGGAAAAAAAATCAAAATTTTAATAAATACAATAAATTTAACTTTAATAAGTAAATCTTGTATGTCTTTTATAAGAGTTATTTACCAAAAACCACCGTATGGATTCTTACTTGTAGGAAAAACCGTCATGTGATTTATTTATTGACAAAAAACCACCGTGCGGTTTCACCATTTTACGCAAAACCATCCCGTGGTTTCGGAAAAAAACCCAATATCATTAACTAGGGCTATCATTGAAATATATCCACATGTGGCATGCATATTGTAACAGCCCATTGCTTTAAAATTTAAATTTATTCCTTCAGCCCATTGCTTTAAAATTTAAATTTATTTTCTTTCCAGCACAACTCCTTTCCTCAGCCCACGAAATTAAATTGATTTCATTTTATTAAAGCAGCCCGGCCTTTCCATTCCTTTATAATTCTTTTATTCCATTTTTCCCGGCCCAATGCTCAAATCTCTCTCTTTCCCTTTTAAATTCCCAAAGCCTTAGCCGGCCTTTTCCCCATCTCTATTTTTTTAATATTTTTTTTTACTCAATAACATACCCTAAGTCCCAGCCCATTTTCTTTTATTAAAATTAAAACCTAAAACCTTAAAAATTTTCCTGCGGCCCAAGCTTCTCAGCCCACTTTTTAAATAAAGAATTTATTAAATTTATATCCCCCGGCCCGGCCCTCTCTTCCTCCTCCTCACAATTCTTTTAATTTTAATTTTTCTGGCCCACTTCCCTTCGGCCCGCTCCCGCGTCCCTTCTCCAAGCCCACGCCCGCTTCACAACCCGACCCGCTCCTACAGTGCCTTCCCCTCCAACGGCTATTTTCCTTTCCCCGCGCGCTCGACCCATTTCCGTCGCCTCCGCCAACGCACGCGCCCTCGTCGCCGCCCCTCGCGCTCACGATCGCGAGCGTTACTCCCCACGACGCGCGACCCCTATCTCTCCTCCTCTCCCCTCAGACCCCCTTCTCCTCCTCTCCCTCGTTCTCCTTCTTCCTCGATCTCTCCTGCACCCCACTCCACCATCGACGACAACGACGACTTCGACCACATTCATCTTCTCTCGTTCTCCCCTCCACCACCGACTCCTCTTGCCAATGACGACCCCCTCTTTCCTCATCTCCTCACCGTCATTCCAACCACCACGGCGAGCCTCCTCTGCACCCATCACCGGCCACCCTGCGCCCTATTGTTGGCGATCATCCTCATCATCACCATCGCCATCTCACAGATCTCTCTCTCTCCCCCTGCATCTCTCTCTCACTGATCTCTCTTTCTCTCTGTACACTCTGCTCTCTCTCTATCTGTGCTCTCTCTCTCTCTCTCTCTCTCTCCCCCTATCACTCTCTCTCTGTTCTCTCCCTCTCCCTCTCTTCCTCTACACTCTCTTTCTCTCACTCCCAATCTCTCACTCTCTGTTCTCACTCTCTCTCTCTCTATATCACTTTCTCTCTCAACCCCTTCACCAGCCGACCCCTCACAACTCCATAGTCGATCGCTTCACCACCTCCCTTCGCCACCATCTGCCAAGCCGTCAAGACCGTGCCAAGTTCGAGCCGAGACTCGAGTTCGAGCCAAGTCAAGTTGCCGTGCTGCGCGTGTGTCGCGATCGTGCCGTTGCAGTTGCAGTACCGTCGTCGACACGCCCCCAGGCAAGTATTTTACTTGCTTACATGCTATATACTCAAGTTACAATCTTTAATTACATAGATCATAAAGTTACAATTTTAGATCAATTGTGTGCCATACCTGTTCGACGTGTGTTCCCAATGAAAATACTCCCCTAATTTGACGGAACTCATTGGTATAGTTTGGCCCGTATTGATGTGAATCTAGTGTGTGAATATTATTGGAAAATATGACCGTTAACGACTAAAACGACTACCCCCAAGTTTACTCGTAAAACTGGAACTTTCTTGTACCTGAAAACCGTTAAAATCGCCATAAATTGTATACATACTGGAATGATGCGTTCGAGGGCTCAAATCGAAGCCAACTCGACGAACTTTAACCCTATACAAATTTCTATTTGATCCTGTACTTAAACTGTAACAATATTTGGATCGGAGTGCGACTCTGGACTGCAGTCCAGAGCGACCCTATTTACTGTGTGCTGTCCCGCAATGAGCACCACTCTGTTTCCTTAACTCATAGGTTGCGGAACTCCGCTTTCTAGGAGAGGTGAATCCATTATCTAGATAACACAAGTAGTTTCACCCTGTTTCCTCATCATTTGCTATTTAATCTGCAATTTAAAAGATCGGGACGTATAACAGTCCCAACAGAATTAGAATTGACATACTAGTATTGAATAATGTATATCTCCTGACGTACAGACGCAATTGAAGATCCTTCTATTGAGTTGAAAACCTTACTGAAAATCCTAGATTTCATTCAACTGTAGCGTCGCTAAAATCTGATCCCAACTGGGATTAAAATGCGTTGCGAAACGGACTTCCGATTCTGAAACCGGATTTCCAGCCGTGAGCGCTTAAAATGAAATGGCCATAATTAATGATCCTGGAACCCGATTGGCATGAAACCAAATTCGCTGGATAGACAACTGAACATACTATTTATTCCCCGTTCATAATTTCACTAAATTATAACCGTATGATTTATGATAAATTATTCAAGTTGTAGATTACTAATTCATGACATCCTAAACATGCTTTATATACTGTTTACGCATCATATCATACACATGTCACTGCATTGATAACCTAGTGATAACGTGCATTACCCAGTGTTAGGTATTAGTGATGATTGCGGCAAGTACGTTAGTGTTCGTGTATCAGTGAATAAGTGAAAGTGATACGTACTTGTACACAATCAGTGAACCTTATGATTCTATTGCATTGTCGACGTCTGTGGAACGCGTGTACGTGTGACTATAAGTGGTATGGGACACTTATGGAAGCTCTTGCACGGGTGTCACAGATAAGGCACCAGACACTGCCATTTATCTTAGGTATTAGTCGGGACGTGCTTGATGGAGGTCCTGCCTCCAGTTCTCGCGCAGACTTGTCACAAACCGATTAGCATTTAGGGTTATGGTTAGCATTTGATGTAGACCATGGGATGTGGGGTAGTTTGAGTGTGAGTTCAACAGAATCTCGGGAGTCCCATGCCGGCTTATATATTTAGGAAGATATATGGAGATTTACAGGGCACATGATTATTACCGTGATATACATGTTGGGCCCGTGGTCCCTTGCCCTTGGGTGGAGGACACTCGCGAGTGGTTGACTTTCACACTTGGACTGACGATAGGCTTAGTGACCTGTGCAGTGAGACTTAGAGACTGATAGAGATGATAGCATCGATATACATATTTACTGTGTTGACATACGTGGCATATCATTCTACTGCTTTACTGTTCCGCTGCATTGATTACTGCATGTTCATACCTATACTGTCATTGATTTACTATTATATACATCTATTATCACTGTTAGAATTGTCACATGAATTCATATATTATATTTCTATTGTGTCGCTCTGACGACCTGAGTATGCATGCTCAGTGTGAGGTGAGGATTTAGCCTGGACCGGGACTAGACGTACATCACGGACATCTTGATTGGCTATCCAGAGTTATTCCCTTTTTGTTTCCCATCAGGTCAGTTCTTTATATTGTTTTGTTCCAGTTACTGCATTTCTCATTACCTGCGCATCGTTTACTGATTACCATGTAAAACTAGAAGCCGAAGTGTGACTACGGCAGGATATTTCCTTGACCGTAGAAGCATGGTTGGCCTTGTCAACCCCTCGTATTCCGTATTTTGGGAAACGGGGCGTGACATGGTTTAGTTGGTATCAGAGCCAGGTTTTGCGTCGATTGGGATTGCAGTTTTCCGTGTATATCTTGACAATCTAAGACATCCATCGGTCTAGGTTGTAAACTTGTCATTCTTGATTCATATTCACCGTGTGTGTTCTGCTATTCATTCGCTAGGGTTTCAGGTGACTTGGCAAGGTTACGTGGTTGTAACTGTGAACTACATCATGGTTACACTACCGCACTTTGGTTAAGTGACTTAGAGCTCTACAGTTGATTTCCACTTGTAATGAATTTCATCACATCTGATATACTTGAATCTTTGTCCTATCCATATTATATTTTGATTCATATAGCTTGTGCCTTATATCATCCTCAAAATCATTGTTTCAGGATCATGTCTTCCAACGACTCTTCCTCTATCTCCACTCCCCAGAATCAGACCATTGAGATTTTGAGTGTACTGCAAGGTCCGAAGGAAGCCCATGAGCGGATGAACGACTTGTTAACTGAAGGACTGAGAAGGCAGGTGAATCAGGCACCAGCGGGAGCCTCAAATTGTAAAAGGATCCCTGTTAGACGAGGAAAAGAGAAGAAGATGAAGCGCCGATTTGTTTCCCCGCGACAAAAGCAGCAGAAGACCCCATGTTGTGGGTACTGTAAGAGGCTAGGACATCTTCAGAGGGATTGTCGTCGCGCCCAAGGGAAATGTATGATTTGCGGATCCAACGAATATCTCATCAACGGTTGCCCAAAAAGAAAGGAGCTGCAAGGAGGAGACTCGTCCACTCTCCACACTTCTAACAAGTGATGATTATTGCGTAGTTCGAACTTTGAGAATAAGGCGGACCCAACCCAGGATTCAACTCGCGTGACGAGGATGCAGCGGTCTAGTAATCAAAGAAGAATTTTTCATGTTTTCTACTTTCAGTAATAATGTTGTCATCCTCTTATGAATATTTCCTTCCGTTTGAAATCTTATATCCGTTGAACTTTTAGTGGAACGCAATAAAACTTGAATCGTAATATATGTATCATTCTCTTGTTTTCTCCTTATTTATACTATTCATTATCACAGCATTTTAATCCTGATCTTCCAGTTCCTGCCACCGCATATTTTCCTATACTTCGTATCCTGAGCTATTTTCTTAATGTACTCCACTGTCTAATCATGACTCTTTCTTTTCAGGCCATGGCCCACCCTGGAGCAGCGCCGCATCTAGATGAGGATGCACAGTCACGCGTTTTCTTAGACCGCACACTGATGAATTCTGATGATGAGATCAACGATCCCCAGACCATTTTTGGGAACAGCGATTCAGAGGACGAAGGAGCAGCCGCCCCAGAGTTTGACATGATAGGCGATTCCGACGAAGAGGAAGGAGCTGAAGAGATCCCGATAGAGGAAGATCCCGATGAAGACCCGATAGAAGAAAATCCGGTGGAGGAAAATCACATGGAATCAGATCTCGATGAAGAAGTTACAGCCGAGGAAGAAGGACCAGAAAATCAAGACCCTGCTGTGGAAGAACTCCCAATGGCGATCCCCGTGAGGCGCTATGGAAATGGACGTCCCTACCTGAGTGCGCGAGCCTACCGCATGCTGAATCTCCACAACCGCGACTGACGGGATTCCTTTTAGATGTTGTCTTTTCTGGCCAAATAAATCTGTGTATAGTTTAGGGCCACCTTTCGTCTTTGAGAATGCTTTGTTTAAAATCTTCTGGAATGGAATAAATTGCTGAGTTCGCAAATCTTTCGATCTTCTTAGTTCACTTGCTACTTGATTATTTCTTATGTACAAATATTTCCTCTACTGAGATCTGTCCATCTCTACTTCTTACTTTGTCTTAACCCTCACTCAGATTAACCAGTACCACACCTCCACCTATGGAATGGGCCACCCTTCATCCTTCATCTATGCCTTGTTTGAGACCCTTCTGAGAGGGAAAATTGATAATTTCCAAGTTAACTAACCCTTCAAATTTTGATTCGTATGTACCGACTGTTGTCCTCCCCATATTTTTCCCCTTGTAGTCCTTTGTTGCTCATTCTTACTTCCTGTGCTGACCCGACCCCAATCTCCTTGACCTTCAGTCTCAAGCCGTCACACCCCGACCTTCTGAATGAGCCACACTTCCTTGTAATTCCTACCTAACTAGCCCTATATATTTTTCCTGTTACCCCAGCTATATTTAGGGACACTGTTATTCGAAATTTAGTTTTCATTATTTTGTATTTATCAAAGAGTGTGTGTTATTGATTACTCCGTTTTATGTATTTTAAGTACACTACCATTATCCTTATTTTTCAGTAGCGCAACCTTATACCGCGCATATTTTGTTCTATGTTTCTCAATTTCACTATACGAGTTTTCTAAATTATTTTAAAACTATTTGATCGATATATTATCCTAAAATGTTTTAACCTACTGACAAATCTTTCACTACTTTATTATCGTTATTTCATTTTCGGGTATTGTGCCTATGATTACTATTATAAGTGGTTGTACTTTATACTTATTATTTCTGCTGTGCTACTTTTAATATACTTATATGTGCATATATTTGGGTTCGATTCTATCGAACAAGCCTTGATCATTATTATTCGCTATTGTTATCTAAATTCTCGTATACATGTATTTACCCTTATAGTTGTTCCTGCCTTATACCTATTAGACCTATCTTTCGTATGTGGTTCTTATATATATATACCTTCAAAATTTTGTCCACCCGTTTTAAGTAAATCACTATGTATTAGTGTTCGATAAGATAACTCTTCGCTTATTATTTTATAGCTTGTTGTTTCTTTTAAATTTCGAGGACGAAATTTTTATAAGGGTGGTATGATGTAACACCCAGCCTTTTTTATACCAATATCTGTATTTCTATTTCACTTATAAAATTTATTTAATTTTTACTTATAATTATTTATTTATTTCTAAAACCCCTTTTAAACACCAAACCAAGTAAATCATCCATTTTAAAAAGCCTCAAACTCAAACCATATTTTATTCCTTCAACCCATTGCTTTAAAATTTAAAATTATTTTCTTTCCAGCCCAACTCCTTTCCTCAGCCCACGGAATTAAATTGATTTCATTTTATTAAAGCAGCCCGGCCTTTCCATTCCTTTATAATTCTTTTATTCCATTTTCCCGGCCCAATGCTCAAATCTCTCTCTTTCCCTTTTAAATTCCCAAAGCCTTAGCCGGCCTTTTCCCCATCTCTATTTTTTTAATATTTTTTTTACTCAATAACATACCCTAAGCCCCAGCCCATTTTTTTTATTAAAATTAAAACCCAAAACCTTAAAATTTTTCCTACAGCCCAAGCTTCTCAGCCCACTTTTTAAATAAAGAATTTATTAAATTTATATCCCCCGGCCCGGCCCTCTCTTCCTCCTCCTCACAATTCTTTTAATTTTAACTTTTCTGGCCCACTTCCCTTCGGACTGCTCCCGCGTCCCCTCTCCAAGCCCACGCCCGCTTCACAACCCGACCCGCTCCTACAGTGCCTTCCCCTCCAACGGCTATTTTCCTTTCCCCGCGCGTTCGACCCATTTCCGTCGCCTCCGCCAACGCACGCGCCCTCGTCGCCGCCCCTCGCGCTCATGATCGCGAGCGTTACTCCCCACGACGCGCGACCCCTATCTCTCCTCCTCTCCCCTCAGACCCCCTTCTCCTCCTCTCCCTCGTTCTCCTTCCTCCTCGATCTCTCCTGCACCCCACTCCGCCGTCGACGACGACGACTTCGACCCCATTCATCTTCTCTCGTTCTCCCCTCCACCACCGACTCCTCTTGCCAACGACGACCCCCTCTTTCCTCATCTCCTCACCGTCATTCCAACCACCACGGCGAGCCTCCCCTGCACCCATCACCGGCCACCCTGCGCCCTCTTGTTGGCGATCATCCTCATCATCACCATCGCCATCTCACTGATCTCTCTCTCTCCCTGCATCTCTCTCTCTCTCTCTCTCTCTGTGTACACTCTGCTCTCTCTCTCTCTGTGCTCTCTCTCTCTCTCTCCCCCTATCACTCTCTCTTTGTTCTCTCCCTCCCTCTCTCTCTTCCTCTACACTCTCTTTCTCTCACTCCCAATCTCTCACTCTCTGTTCTCACACTCTCACTCTCTATATCACTTTCTCTCTCAACCCCTTCACCAGCCGACCCCTCACAACTCCATAGTCGATCGCTTCACCACCTCCCTTCACCACCAGCTGCCAAGCCGTCAAGACCGTGCCAAGTTTGAGCCGAGACTCGAGTTTGAGCCAAGTCAAGTTGCCGTGCCGCGCGTGTGTCGCGATCGTGCCGTTGCCGTTGTAGTACCGTCGTCGACACGTCCCCAGACAAGTATTTTACTTGCTTACATGCTATATACTCAAGTTACAATCTTTAATTACATAGATCATAAAGTTACAATTTTAGATCAATTATGTGCCATACCTGTTCGACGTGTGTTCCCAATGAAAATACTCCCCTAATTTGACGGAACTCATTGGTATAGTTTGGCCCGTATTGATGTGAATCTAGTATGTGAATTTTATTGGAAAATATGACCGTTAACGACTAAAACGACTACCCCCAAGTTTACTCGTAAAACTGGAACTTTCTTGTACCTGAAAACCGTTAAAATTGCCATAAATTATATACATACTGGAATGATTTGTTCGAGGGCTCAAATCGAAGCCAACTCGACGAACTTTAACCCTATATAAGTTCCTATTTGTTTCTGTACTTAAACTGTAACAATATTTGGATCGGAGTGCGACTCTGGACTGCAGTCCAGAGCGACCCTATTTACTGTGTGCTGTCCCGCAATGAGCACCACTCTGTTTCCTTAACTCGTAGGTTGCGGAACTCCACTTTCTAGGAGAGGTGAATCCATTATCTAGATAACACAAGTAGTTTCACCCTGTTTCGTCATCATTTTTTATTTAATCTGCAATTTAAAAGATCGGGACGTATAACAGTCCCAACAGAATCAGAATTGACATACTAGTATTGAATAATGTATATCTCCTGACGTACAGACGCAATTGAAGATCCTTCTATTGAGTTGAAAACCTTACTGAAAATCCTAGATTTCATTCAACTGTAGCGTCGCTAAAATCTGATCCCAACTGGGATTAAAATGCGTTGCGAAACAGACTTCCGATTCTGAAACCGGATTTCCAGCCGTGAGTGCTTAAAATGAAATGGCCATAATTAATGATCCTGGAACCCGATTGGCATGAAACCAAATTCGCTGGATAGACAACTGAACATACTATTTATTCCCCGTTCATCGTTTCACTAAACTGTAACCGTATGATTTATGATAAATTATTCAAGTGGTAGATTACTAATTCATGATATCCTAAACATGCTTTATATACTGTTTACGCATCATATCATACACATGTCACTGCATTGATAACCTAGTGATAAACACAGTGTTAGGTATTAGTGATGATTGCGGCAAGTACGTTAGTGTTCGTGTATCAGTGAATAAGTGAAAGTGATACGTACTTGTACACAATCAGTGAACCTTATGATTCTATTGCATTGTCGACGTCTGTGGAACGCGTGTACGTGTGACTATAAGTGGTATGGGACACTTATGGAAGCTCTTGCACGGGTGTCACAGATAAGGCACTAGACACTGCCATTTATCTTAGGTATTAGTCGGGACGTGCTTGATGGAGGTCCTGCCTCCAGTTCTCGCGCAGACTTGTCACAGACCGATTAGTATTTAAGGTTATGGTTAGCGTTTGATGTAGACCACGGGGTGTGGGGTAGTTTGAGTGTGAGTTCAACAGAATCTCGGGAGTCCCATGCCGGCTTATATATTTAGGGAGATATATGGAGATTTACAGGGTACATGATTATTACCGTGATATACATGTTGGGCCCGTGGTCCCTTGCCCTTGGGTGGAGGACACTCGCGAGTGGTTGACTCTCACACTTGGACTGACGATAGGCTTAGTGACCTGTGCAGTGAGACTTAGAGATTGATAGGGATGATAGCATCGATATACATACTTACTGTGTTGACATACGTGGCATGTCATTCTACTGCTTTACTGTTCCGCTGCATTAATTACTGCATGTTCATACATATACTGTCATTGATTTACTGTTATATACATCTATTATCGCTGTTAGAATTGTCACATGAATTCATATATTATATTGCTATTGTGTCACTCTGACGACCTGAGTATGCATGCTCAGTGTGAGGTGAGGATTTAGCCTGGACCGGGACTAGACGTACATCACGGACATCTTGATTGGCTATCCAGAGTTATTCCCTTTTTATTTCCCATCAGGTCAGTTCTTTATATTGTTTTGTTCCAGTTACTGAATTTCTCATCACCTGCGCATCGTTTACTGATTACCATGTAAAACTAGAAGCCGAAGTGTGACTACGGCAGGATATTTCCTTGACTGTAGGAGCATGGCTGGCCTTGTCAACCCCTCGTATTCTGTATTTTGGGAAACGGGGCGTGACAAGCGGTCACATGATTACAGCTCGTATCGGGCTATAGCGGTCACATGTTTACAGCTCGTACCGGCCTATAGCGGTCTCTTGTTCATTCTACAGTTGGGCCCGTGTTTCCTAGCTCCTGGGGCACCACTTTTGGGTTAGGAATACTCCTGCAGAGGTTGACGCACACACTCAAGCTTACGATAGGATAGTTTACCTTTTAGTGGCCAGTTAGGTTGTGACCTGATTCCTTACATACATGTTTCATAGTGTTAGTGCATTTAATTACTTATATACATGTTTTCTTGCGCACCGGGCTTCACTTTATATATTCTTGTTATTATGCTACACACACTTTATACGTTGAGTGCTTGCTGGGATGTTCTGACATCCCTGAGATTTGCCATCTCAGGTTTAGAGACAGATCTGCAGGCTGAGCAGGATCAGAGCGGCTACCAGGACTTTGCTGAAGATCATTAATCGTAGGTTTATTTTCCTTTACTTTTAGCTTTTAGCGTGTGCGCCCTTATGGGACATTAGGACTTTTGTATCTCTTTCGGATCTTATTTTATTCCGAATCTTTTGTTTTGGATTTTTAATTGCATCAATTATCTAGTGGACCCATTTTTAGGATTTTTTGTGGTTTCATTGCAGCATGATTATCAGTATTATTTCTTCTGGTATTGGATCTTACTTTGACAGGTTAATCTAGACGGCCTTATGTGACTATGGAAGGACTTTTCCTTACCGTAGGCAGCACGGCTGACCTTCGTCGCTTCCCGTATTCCACATTTTGGGGAAGCGGGGTGTGACGAGATTTTATTGGTATCAGAGCCCAGGCTGACATCAAAGTTAGTCTTGGTTCTACCGACCTTTTATGTTAGAAACACATGTCTAGGTTTTCCCCAGTATGTCATGCTGCAGATTCCGTTGACTCTGACCGTAGGATTCGGGCGACTTACATAGAGTTACGATATTGTGCCCATGTACCGCGGCATGGATACAATACGGTATTCTGTATGAGTAACTTAAAGTCCTACACTTGATCTGTACTCTTTGAATTGATTATTTCCTTGTCTCTTTGCTTCACTCAGTTTTAATATTTTGAATTTAAACCTCGTTTTCGTTGCTAAATCTCGTCATCCGTATTGATTTCAGAATCATGACCGAAGAAAATTTGCGAGTATATGGGAGACGTGATAACAATACTGCACTACTTGGAGTTATACGTGGCATACTGGAGAGTCAACAACAGCAGACCGGATTGCTACAAGGGGGCCTACTTGCTTCTCAGCAGACCGCTACTGCGGCCCTGAACAAGGTGGCTGAGGTTCGTGAAGGTAGACGTCCGGGCAGCGTCGCCGATTTCAGGAGACTACAGCCAGCAGTTTTCATTGGCGCAGGCGGACCACTAGATGCTGAGCAGTGGATTGTCGACATGGGGAATTTGCTATCAGCCGCCCGGGTTCCTGAAGAGGACAGAGTGGATATAGTCAAGATTCAACTGCAGGATATTGCTAAAATTTGGTGGCTCGCAGAAGAGAGCAGGTTGAAGAAACCGATTGCATGGACTGATTTCTCTGCGGCTTTGCTTGAGAAATTCTTTCCCAAATCGGCCAGGATCGAGATGGAACAACAATTTATCAATTTTCGTCAGAGAGATCGCACAGTGGACGAGGTAGCGGCCGAGTTTATCCGACTCAGTCGTTTTGCTCCTTCAATGGTAGCCCAGGAAGAGGATAGGGCTAGAAGATTCTTACAGTGTCTCACTCTAGAAATACAGGAGAAGTTAGCTTCACATGATCTGAGAACTTATTCAGAGGTATTAAATGCAGCCCGCAGAATTGAGACGGTTATGGATAAGAGGAAGAAACTTCAGAGTGGAAGGTTCAAACGGCCCGTGAATCAAGCTTCAGGGAGGATTCCAGTTAGACAGCATGGAGGAGTTCAGATGAAGCGTACCGCAACCCCACCACAACGGGAATCTCCGGTTTGTGGATACTGTCGGATACCGGGACACGTCGAGAGAAATTGCCGCCGCGCTAAGGGTCTATGTCTGATTTGTGGTGCTAGTGACTATCAGATTGGGAGTTGTCCAAGGAGAGCAGAGCGCAACCAACCTCAGAAAGGACTTGTCCCTCAGGAGCAACTTTTTGATCAGAGGCGAGGAAACACAGGTCGTGGACAGGGACGGGCCTTTACACTGACAGCTGAGCAGGCGGAAACATCGGAGGATGTCGTTTCAGGTACCGTTCTAATTTGTTCTGTTCCTGCTAGAGCACTTTTCGATTCCGGAGCTTCGCATTGTTTTATGTCTTTGGATTTTGCCACGACACATTCTATTGCACACAAAACACTGACTAGAGGTTGGGACATTCACACTGGAAATGGAGTAGTTACCACCAACCTAGAGTGCAAGCTTTGTCCGGTTGTGATTTGCAGCAGGGAGCTTTTCGCAGATTTCCTGTTGATTGGGACCGGTAGTTATGATGTCGTCTTAGGAATGGATTGGTTGGGCACCTTTCACGCACATATTGATTGTCGGGGCAAAACTGTAAACTTTCGCATTCCTAACCACCCAGAGTTCGTGTTCATTGGAGGGAGCAAATCTCTGGGACCCATAAAATTTAGAGCAAAGCCGACGTGCGACATATTAGCATCAATGGAGGTTGATATGAGTTCGGCACCGGTCGTAGTTCGGGAATTTTTTGATGTCTTTCCTGAGGACTTATGTAACATCCTAGTTCATTTATACTAATTCCAGTTCTTGTATTTCCTTAATTGTGGTATTTTCCTGATTTATCGTGTTTTGGGTGCGAATAGTATTTTACATTTTACATTGCATTCGACCCGACCCGCTTACTTGAACCTATTTGATTCATATTTATAGATTACCCTGAGTTGTTATATAGACACGTGCATCTCATGTATACTGCATACTGGCATTTTACCTGGCATTGCATATTTTACCATATAACATTTTAGGTCATGTAAAATAATTTAAAATTGCATTTCATAGCATGCATGATACCCCTAACCCCGTGATAGCATCCGCGCATTTTGTTCTCGTCCCGTTTAGTGAAACAAACGTGTTTGGATGGCTACGCGCATGTACGTGCATCCGTTCTTGGGGGTATGCATTTTCGTTACCTGAGCATTCATTTTGAATTTTGAAAGTCGCATATATTTTTCGTATTTTAAATCTGAATTTTTAGACCCGACCCGGGCGCGTTTTGAAATATTTTTGTATCCCGTCAAAATTCAATTTATTTAATTTTAAAATTTAGTTTAAATATTTTCATATGATTTCTTTAACAAAATGAAACCTCTTATCTAAAATTTTAAATCTAAAAATCTTTTAAAATTTTAAATCTAATTTCCTAACAAATTAACACCTCCTTTCTCTCTCTCTCTCTCCCCTCTGCATATATATATTTATATATATTTTATTTAGTTAATTTTTCTTTCCTTATTTAATACACAATCTCTTCTTCTTACTTCTTCTTCTTTCTTCTTTCTTTTTCTTAATCTTGTTTTTTACTTCCGGTGATCACCGCCGGAGCCGTGCTCGTCGCCGACGATCCGAGTGATCGAGTGAACGTACCTGACTTGCGTGATCACCCTCGTGCGTTGTTTGGAACCGTTCCGTGTACCGTACGCGCGTCGCGACATTTCGCCAACGAAGGACGTTCCGTACACATCCGTTCTTGTTCCGTCTAGACAAGTTAATCTTGCTACATGCTATATAATTCATTTTATACCTATTTAAATAAATACCATACCGGTAGTTTAAATCTAGTGCCCCATGTTTAATTTTATAATGTTTCGATGTTCCGTTTGCATCCGTTTATATCATATTAAATCTAGATCATGAAAACTTATCTTGTGACATACTAGATTACATTATACTGCATCCATATCATTTAAAATATATATCGTCGTAATATTTCTTATTATTATCTTTAATTAGTTTATAATCTGCATTTTATAATATTATACATTTGAAAATATTATAGTTTACACATGAAACGTCGTTGAAAAAGCGGATACGACAAATCTGAAATTTACTGTACACCTTACCTTATAAAATTCATTATAAATCATAGAAAAATCATTAGTATACGTTCTTTAGTTCGTTACGAAGCTAACTAAGAATACTATAACTCTATGAAATATTTACTTGCAAAATAAATTGTTTAAATAACGTAAAATGAAAATAAAAATGTCTCTAAACTGCTGTCCAGGGAAATTCCAGCAGCAAACTTTCAACTTCGAATATTCATAGCTTTTTGTAGGGACAACCTGAGATGCTTATACTTATAAAACTGAAAACCTTATTGAATTATCTTTGTTTTGGTATAAGAAACGTCCCTTTTGGAGAACGTTTGTTATTTTTAAGCTATTTTACAAATTAGGGTGACGCTGAATTTCTGAACGGAACTTTCTTGTGCATGGTTAATCAATACTATTTTTATAGTTATTAATCGTTTTGAGTATGCTATCCATATTAATATTATTATATCAATATTTATATCACATATTGCTTAGTTGTACATCCCACATTACCATTTTATAGTTTTATAACTTTTCGGATACCCGTTTGCATCCATTGCATTTAAGATACATATAATTGCATCCATAGATCACATTATTACATAATACTGTGATATTAACACTCCATATTTAATAAATTGCATCCTAATTAATATTAGAACTATAAATGTAACCCTAATCGATAACTGTGCATCCATATCCTTGAAATTATATCTATTTGCATATCATATTATATGTTCCAATTTATTGTTCTGATAGTACCCATACTTGTTTATTTATACACATGCTTATGTTAGTTTGATTATGAGCACCCACATGACATCTTATGCTTCCTGACATAACCTGTTACACTTCCTACTTGACATGACATGGTACCGTACACTCTTGACATGACACCTTTATACATTACCTGGCTTGACCTGATATACCATGGCTTTACCTGTTACCTGATCTTGTGTCTAATGCCAACAAACATAACTTGTAGTCCTCATGGACCGTTCCTGTTGTTTATCCAGACAAACCTGCTCTTACCTGATCCTGTGTTGGCATTAGTTCTTGATTACGGAATACCTGACTTGACACATATAAGTTGGGGGTATGGGGAAATCAATGGTGAAACCTGACTTGTAACTCAACAGTTCGATACATGTTCTGATCAGTCTTACGGGCTAGGCCAGCCCCGGAGTGATGATGCTGACATCACTCGTTTGTACCTGCTACCTTTTACTGCCTAGCGGCATGTCTCGGTTTCAGCCCGAGAGTCTGTAGACCGTGGTCCCGGGCATGCACGGGATACTATTGAGTTACATCGATAATTCATCAAATTGATTTCAAAGACTTGAGAGTAGATAACCCAATAGAACAGTTTAGTTTACTCACTACACACTACCCTTCACTGCCCTGATTTACATTACTGTTACATCTGCTTTTCATTCATGATTATATTTGCATTGCCTGTTACCCTGTTTATATTTTATTGCTTGATGACATGACGCGCTGACGTCTGGGTTTTGCATGGCCCAGATTCTTCTACCTTGTTCCAGACTGATCAGGAGTATTGCCGCTGTTAAACAAGCGGTGAAGTTCCCGTCGGTATGTAGTTTCACTTCCAGGTGTTTCATTTATTGTATCTTTTGGCTTCCGCATATTGCCATTTCTTGACTCTTTTACTCTGGCTTATGGACATGTACTAGATAGTTAGTTTACTTTCCTGTTCTTGATATCTCTACAGCCGTAATGTGACCGTGGAAGGATTTTTCCTATCCACAGGTAGCATGGTTGGCTATATCACGTGCCCATCTTAGTGTACTCTGGGAAGCGGGGCGTGACATGGTTCTTTTGATATCAGAGCCATAGGATATAGGTTAATCGGGTTGATTCTTTTGTAGTTGGGTATTGGACCCAATACACGAATCAGAATACTCGTGATTAGGAACATGTCCTGCCACCTTGATTATCGTGATTGTTGAATCATATCCTTCTCTTGATCCTTTGTTTGGGGCGATATGCAAACCACTTTGCATTTCGACCTGAAATCTTTTTGGTTCTCTATTGTTTCTCCCTGTTTCTTGATTCTGATACTAGGATTTGGGCGACTTGGGTGGAGTTATGTAATTGTGCCCATGAACTACAGCATGGTTACAATACGGTACTCTATTTAAGTAACTTGGAGTCCTGGTCTTGATTCTTTCCCTTGTTTCATGATCGTTATATTACCTTGCTGCTCTCGGTTTTATTGCTTACCAGTTATTATTTTATCGCCAGCTTGGATCACGTTTACCGTGCTTAATCCTCTTCAGTATCTTGACTTCGGATGAAGTCATCTCAGTATCTTACTTGTTCATGTTTTCCCCGCATTAGGCTTATTCAATTCTGGTGTATCCCTTTGTTTGTTTTTGTCTTGGGAATGGATTTTCGTGGCACTTTCCATGCTCATATTGATTGTAAGGAAAGGAAAGTTATTCTCCAGATTCCCGGACATCTGGAGCTTGTTTTGCTGGAGGAATCGGTTCTGTCGGGCCAGTCGAGTTTAGGGCTAGGCCGACAAATAATGTTCTTTCGCCGATGGAAGTGAATAAGGAAGAAGCACCGGCTATATTCGAGAGTTTCATGGACGTGTTTGAAGACATATCAGGTTTACCGCCGAAGCGAGACGTGGAGTTCGCGATTGATCTTGTTCCTGGTGCAGCGCCAATCTCAAAGGCATATTACCCGATGGCACCAGTAGAGTTGGAAGAAGTCAAGAAGCAGGTACTGAATTACTTGAGAAGGGTTGGATTCGCAGCAATAACTCACCTTGGGGAGCTTCAGTTCTTCTAGTAAAGAAGAAAGATGGCACAAGGAGGATGTGCATCGATTATCGAGAATTAAACCGGGTGACTATTAAGAACAAGTACCCGATCCCTCGCATTGGCGAATTATTCGAGCAACTCAGTGGCGCGAGGGTATTCTCGAAGCTGGATTTGCAATCCGGATATCATCAGGTCCGAGTTAAATCAGAAGATATTTGCAAGACTGCGTTCCGAACTCGGTATGAATATTACGAGTATTTAGTGATGCCATTCGGAGTCACGAATGCACCGGCGATATTTATGGACTTGATGAACCGAATCTTTTCACCATTCTTGGACCAGTTTATAGTGGTGTTCGTTGATGATATTCTGGTCTACTCAAAGGAGTATTGAAGAGCGTGCATAACACTTGAAGATTGCACTGCAGACATTGAGGCAAGAAAGATTGTATGCTAAGATGAGCAAGTGCGGGTTTTGGCTTGAAGAAGTGAAGTTTTTGGGCATGTCGAATCCGGTGATGGAATCACCGTTGATCCCGAGAGGATTGCAGCAGTTCGAGATTGGCCGATTCCGAAGAATGTTGCAGAGATAAGAAGCTTTCTTGGACTTGCCGGGTATTACAGGAGGTTCGTGGAGAACTTTGCTTGTCTGGCAGAGCCTTTGACCAAGCTTACGCGCAAGGAAGTACCATTTGTGGGGACTGGTAGGTGTGCGTCAGCTTTCAAGACGTTGAAACAGAGGTTGATAACCGCTCTTATTTTACCGTACCAGACGGTTCCGGAGAATTGGTGATTCACAGCGACGCACCGGAGAAAGAATTGGGATATGTTTTAGTGCAGCATGGGAAGGTTATAGCTTATGCATCGAGACAGTTGAAGACCCATGAGACAAATTACCCAACTCATGATTTGGAGCTAGCAGCTGTGATTCTCGCTTTGAAGATTTAGAGACACTACTTTGGACGAAAGGGTCGAAATATTCACTAATCACAAAAGCCTAAAGTACGTGTTCGCTCAAAAGGAGCTAATTGTGAGACAACATAGATGGTTGAAGCTGACGGCTGACTACGATCTCGATCTTAAGTACGATCCGGGGAAAGTTAATGTTGTACCGGATACGCTTAGTCGGTTGCCAGCAATTCAGACGTTGACTACTCAGAAGGAACTTATTGAAGACTTTCGAAGATTTGACTTGGAGATTGTGCTACCGCATTCGTCGGGACAGTTGATGCAGCTGCAAGTACAGTCGTCGTTGATCGAGAATATTACAGCAGCGTAGTTACAGGACCCTAGATTGCAGAAGTTTCGAGAACGGGTTGAAGCTGAACTTCGAACGGACTCATTGGTTCATGAAGAGGGTTCGTTACAATATGGTAGTCGTTGTGTATGACAAAGGGAGATATCCGCGAAGAAGTTATGAAGGAGGCGCACAGTTCCGCATATTCCTTACATCCAGGAAGCACAAAGATGTACCGAGATCTACGGCAGTATTTCTGGTGGGAAGGCATGAAGCGGGAGATTGCCCGCTTTGTGGCAAAGTGCTTGGTGTGTCAGCAAGTTAAGGCTGAATATCAAAGGGTTGCTGGTTTATTGCAACCACTTCCGATCAGTGGAAGTGGGAACATATAACCATGGATTTCATGACAGCTCTACCGCGGAGTCCAAAAGGCAACGATGTAGTTGGGTGATCGTTGACGGTTTGACCAAGGCATCTCATTCATTCCTTTCGAGTTGGTCAATCAATAGAAGTTTTGGCAGAACGGTACGAGCGGGGGATTGTAGGATTGCGTGGAGTGTCGGTGAGCATCGTGTCCGATCGTGACACTCGTTTCTTAGCACACTTTTGGAGGAGCTTACAGGGAAGTTTGGGGACTCGTTTGAAGTTTAGCACATCTTATCGCCCTCTAACAGATAGCCAGTCGGAGAAAGCGATCCACATTCTCGAAGACATGTCGAAATCTTGCATGTTAGACTTCAAGGGTTCATGGGACGATCGACTACACTTGGTGGAGTTTTCTTACAACAACAGTTTCCAGGCGACTTTTGGGATGGCTCCATTCGAAGTTTTATGTGGTCGCAAGTGTCGTTCACCTGTTTGTTGGGACGATGTCGGGGAACGAAGATTGTTGGGACCAGATTTGGTTGTGCAGACAGTTGAGAAGGTTTATACTATCCGGAATCATATGAAAGCAGCACAAGACCGACAAAAGAGTTGGGCAGTTACATCGAGAAGACCTCTAGAGTTTGTTGTTGGTGATTTAGTATTCTTGAAGATGTCACCGACTAGAGGGGTGATCCGTTACAGAAGTCGACGAAAGTTTAATCCCCGATTCGTTGGACCTTTTAAGATCTTGGGGCGTATTGGAGAAGTGGCACATCGTTTGGTGTTACCGAAATCTTTGGAGAATGTTCATGACGAGTTTCTAGTATCTCAACCCCGTAGGTATGCTCGAGATAAAATACATGGATTGGACCTTTCGGAGCAGACCGTACGAGAAGATTTAACCTTTGAGGAACGACCGATATTGATTGTGGATCGAAGGGAAAATGTTCTTAAGAACAAGGTTATCCCTCTCGTACTTGTTTCTTGGGGAAATCGCTCGCATGGAGAATCAACTTGGGAACGAGAAGATGAAATCCGACAGAAGTTTCCACATCTATTCTTGTAGTTTATTGATTGTTTATCCTTTCTTGTTCTTGGAATTTCGAGGACGAAATTCTTTTGTAGTTGGGTATAATGTAACATTCTAGTTCATTTATACTAATTCCAGTTCTCGTATTTCCTTAATTGTGGTATTTTCCTGATTTATCGTGTTTTGGGTGCGAATAGTATTTTACATTTTACATTGCATTCGACCCGATCCGCTTGCTTGAACCTATTTGATTCATATTTATAGATTACCCTGAGTTGTTATATAGACACGTGCATCTCATGTATACTGCATACTGGTATTTTACCTGGCATTGCATATTTTACCATATAACATTTTAGGTCATGTAAAATAATTTAAAATTGCATTTCATAGCCTGCATGATACCCCTAACCCCGTGGTAGCATCTGCGCATTTTGTTCTCGTCCCGTTCAGTGAAACAAACGTGTTTGGATGGCTACACGCATGTACGTGCATCCGTTCTTGGGGGTATGCATTTTCGTTACCTGAGCATTCATTTTGAATTTTGAAAATCGCACATATTTTTCGTATTTTAAATCTGAATTTTTAGACCCGACCCGGGCGCGTTTTGAAATATTTTTGTATCCCGCCAAAATTCAATTTATTTAATTTTAAAATTTAGTTTAAATATTTTCATATGATTTCTTTAACAAAATGAAACCTCTTATCTAAAATTTTAAATCTAAAAATCTTTTAAAATTTTAAATCTAATTTCCTAACAAACTAACAACTTCTTTCTCTCTCTCTCTCCTCTGCATATATATATTTATATATATTTTATTTAGTTAATTTTTCTTTCCTTATTTAATACACAACCTCTTCTTCTTACTTCTTCTTCTTTCTTCTTTCTTTTTCTTGATCTTGTTTCTTACTTCCGGTGATCACCGCCGGAGCCGTGCTCGTCGCCGACGATCCGAGTGATCCAGTGAACGTACCTGAATTGCGTGATCACTCTCGTGCGTTGTTTGGAACCGTTCCGTGTACCGTGCGCGCGTCATGACATTTCGCCGACAAAGGACGTTCCGTACACATCTGTTCTTGTTCCGTCTAGACAAGTTAATCTTGCTACATGCTATATAATTCATTTTATACCTATTTAAATAAATACCATACCGATAGTTTAAATCTAGTGCCCCATGTTTAATTTTATAATGTTTCGATGTTCCGTTTGCATCCGTTTATATCATATTAAATCTAGATCATGAAAACTTATTTTGTGACATACTAGATTATATTATACTGCATCCATATCATTTAAAATATATATCGTCGTAATATTTCTTATTATTATCTTTAATTAGTTTATAATCTGCATTTTATAATGTTATATATTTGAAAATATTATAGTTTACACATGAAACGTCGTTGAAAAAGCGGATACGACAAATCTGAAATTTACTGTACACCTTACCTTATAAAATTCATTATAAATCATAGAAAAATCATTAGTATACGTTCTTTAGTTCGTTACGAAGCTAACTAAGAATACTATAACTCTATGAAATATTTACTTGCAAAATAAATTGTTTAAATAACGTAAAATGCAAATGAAAATGTCTCTAAACTGCTGTCCAGGGAAATTCCAGCAGCAAATTTTCAACTTCGAATGTTCATACCTTTTTGGAGGGACAACCTAAGATGCTTATACTTATAAAAATGAAAACCTTATTGAATTATCTTTGTTTTGGTATAAGACACGTCCCTTTTGGAGAACGTTTGTTATTTTTAAGCTATTTTACAAATTAGGGTGACGCTGAATTTCTGAACGGAACTTTCTTGTGCATGGTTAATCAATACCACTTTTATAGTTATTAATCGTTTTGAATATGCTATCCATATTAATATTATTATATCAATATTTATATCACATATTGCTTAGTTGTACATCCCACATTACCATTTTATAGTTTTATAACTTTTCGGATACCCGTTTGCATCCATTGCATTTAAGATACATATAATTGCATCCATAGATCACATTACTACATAATACTGTGATATTAACACTCCATGTTTAATAAATTGCATCCTAATTAATATTGGAACTATAAATGTAACCCTAATCGATAACTGTGCATTCATATCCTTGAAATTATATCTATTTGCATATCATATTACATGTTCCAGTTTATTGTTCTGATAGTACCCATTCTTGTTTATTTATACACATGCTTATGTTAGTTTGATTATGAGCACCCACATGACATCTTGTGCTTCCTGACATGACCTGTTACACTTCCTACTTGACATGACATGGTACCGTACACTCTTGACATGACATGACACCTTTATACATTACCTGGCTTGACCTGATGTACCATGGCTTTACCGGTTACCTGATCTTGTGTCTAATACCAACAAACATAACCTGTAGTTCTCACGGACCGTTCCTGTTGTCTATCCAGACAAACCTGCTTTTACCTGATCCTGTGTTGGCATTAGTTCTTGATTACGGAATACCTGACTTGACACATATAACTTGGGGGTATGGGGAAATCAATGGTGAAACCTGACTTGTAACTCAACAGTTCGATACCTGTTCTGATCAGTCTTACGGGCTAGGCCAGCCCCGGAGTGATGATGCTGACATCACTCGTTTGTACTTGCTACCTTTTACTGCCTAGCGGCACGTCTCGGTTTCAGCCCGAGAGTTTGTAGACCGTGGTCCCGGGCATGCACGGGATACTATTGAGTTACATCGATGATTCATCAAATTGATTTCAAAGACTTGAGAGTAGATAACCCAATAGAACAGTTTAGTTTACTCACTGCACACTACCCTTCACTGCCCTGATTTACATTACTGTTACATCTGCTTTTCATTCATGATTATATTTGCATTGCCTGTTACCCTGTTTATATTTTATTGCTTGATGACATGACGCGCTGACGTCTGGGTTTTGCATGGCCCAGATTCTTCTACCTTGTTGCAGACTGATCAGGAGTATTGCCGCTATTAGACGAGCGGTGAAGTTCCTGTCGGTATGTAGTTTCACTTCCAGGTGTTTCATTTATTGTATCTTTTGGCTTCCGCATATTGCTATTTCTTGACTCTTTTACTCTGGCTTATGGACATGTACTAGATAGTTAGTTTACTTTCCTGTTCTTGATATCTCTACAGCCGTAATGTGACTGTGGAAAAAATTTTCCTAACAACAGGTAGCATGGTTGGCTATGTCACGTGCCCATCTTAGCGTACTCTGGGAAGCGGGGCGTGACAACTTACCCGGCTTACCCCCACCTCGTGCTTTAGGGTTTTCGATAGAATTATTGCCAGGAACGGCACCAATTTCTAAGTCACCCTACAGGATGGCACCAGTTGAATTAGCGGAATTGAAGAAGCAGATAGAAGACCTCCTCAGCAAAGGATTCATTCGCCCGAGTACTTCTCCGTGGGGCGCTCCAGTTTTACTGGTAAAGAAGAAGGACGGCTCGTTACGCATGTGCATCGACTACCGAGAGTTGAACCGGGTTACGATTAAAAACAAGTACCCTATACCTCGGATCGATGATTTGTTCGATCAATTATGTGGTGCTCGAGTGTTCTCTAAGTTGGACCTTCGGTCGGGGTACCATCAAGTTCGTGTTAAAGCAGAGGATGTATCCAAGACAGCCTTCAGAACTCGATACGGTCATTATGAATTCTTGGTAATGCCATTCGGTGTTACTAACGCCCCAGCCGTGTTCATGGATTTAATGAACCGAGTTTTCTCCCAGTACCTTGATCAGTTTGTCGTAGTTTTCATCGACGAAATTCTTGTGTACTCTAAAAGCAAGGAGGAGCATGTCAAGCATTTGAGGATCGTGTTGCAGATACTGAGGCAAGAAAAGTTTTATGCCAAGCTTAGTAAATGCGAGTTTTGGCTTGAACAAGTTCAATTTTTGGGCCACATCGTTTCTGGAGACGGTATATCAGTAGATCCGGCGAAGATTGAAGCAGTGAAGGATTGGCCAGCACCGAAGTCAGTAGCAGAGATTAGAAGTTTCTTGGAACTCGCAGGCTACTACCGCAGATTTGTTAAAGATTTTGCACGAACGGCTGAGCCATTGACAAGACTTACTCGAAAGGGGATACCATTCGTATGGTCAGAAGAGTGCAACCGAGCATTCGAATTATTGAAGGAGAAACTCACAACCGCACCCATATTGACCGTACCAGATGGGACAGGAGGACTGGTGATTCATAGCGACGCTTCCGGTAAGGGGCTAGGCTGTGTCTTGATGCAACGTGGGAGTGTTGTCGCTTATGCCTCGCGTCAACTGAGGACGCACGAGAAGAATTACCCAACTCACGATTTAGAGTTGGCCGCTGTAATCTTTGCTTTGAAAATTTGGAGGCATTATCTTTTGGGAGAACGAGTGGAAATTTTTACGGACCATAAGAGCTTGAAATATGTATTCACGCAGAAGGAGCTAAATATGAGACATCGTAGGTGGTTGGAGTTCATGACTGATTATGATATTGATTTGTAGTATCATCCCGGAAAAGTAAATGTGGTACCGGATGCTCTCAGTCGGAGACCAACAGCGATGTGGTTGACTGGCCAGAAGGAACTCATTGATGAATTTCGAAGACTCGATTTAGAAGTGGTAGAGCAGGGGACGCCTGGACAATATTGGCAACTACAGGTGCAGTCTTCGTTAGTTGATCGTATTAAAACTGCACAGGCTGAGGACCCGCAATTGCAGAAACTCCACGGGTTAGTAGAGACAGGATTGAGAACAGATCTATTGATACACGAAGATGGCTCATTAAGATTCGGCAGTCGATTATGCGTGCCAAAGGGCGAGGTTCGAGAGGAAGTGTTGAAGGAAGCACACAGTTCAGCTTATTCGGTGCACCCGGGTGGCACCAAGATGTATAGGGATGTTAAACAACACTTTTGGTGGAATGGCATGAAGAGAGAGATTGCCCGCTATGTGTCGAAGTGCTTAGTGTGCCAGCAGGTGAAGGCCAAACATCAGCGAGTGGCCGGCCTATGGCAACTGTCACGCCCCGCTTCCCAGTGTACGGCGAAGTGGACGTGACGAGGCCCGCTACGTATGTACTCAGAAGTACATACGCTAAGCGTAACTAAGCAATATAAAATGAATCACAAGAGACGAATAATAGAAATAACAGCAACTTTTATTAATAACATTCTTTATACAATGCATGAAATGAAAATACATCTGAAATGAAAAAAGCAATGCCTAAACAGTGGCATAACAATAAAAGGAAATACTGGAAAGAACAAGATACAATGTCTAGAGCTCTGGGTCTTCCTGGAACTGCTCCAAATCTTCACTTGTGGGCTCGGTCTCAACTTGGTCCAACGCACCTGACGACATTCAAAGAAGAGAGAAATAGAATGTCGTCAGCGAACAGGTCGCTCGGTAAGTCCCAAAGAAGAATGAAGAATGAGAGTGACCGAGTATGGTATTTTCTAAAGTTTTGTATTGTAGTATATTATGGAATATTGTTTAACGATATTGTTTGTAGCTTGGTACAGAAAGCTGCCAGTGTATACGAGGGGAGTCTCTATATGCCAGAGACTAAGGGCACGTATAGTACAAGGAACCGTTTATGCCACGGTACAACAGCAACTGAATATAGGTTAGGTGTCTTAATCTGACCACCTCATTCCACTTTTAACATCTTCCGTACCAATCTACCCCTTTAAACCCCGCGATGTCATATTTGTATTGTTATCTTGTAAACTTGTAATGATTGCTTGATTGACTTTGATTGACTTGATTGACTGATTGACTGATTGACTGATTTACTGATTGACTGACCGAAACCATGATATCAGGAAACGGTTATAACCGTAGAGTCATGTAAATGGAATACTGGAAATCATGTAAAAGGAATATCCATGGTTCGGTTCATTCAAACAGATTGTTAACTGGATCTGGAATTCATGTATTCATGTTGAGTTAGAATATAAAAGAATATAGATTGACTTGAAACATATTCAAGTTTTGTAGCTTGGTACAGAAGGCTGCCAGTGTATACGAGGGGAGTCTCTATATGCCAGAGACTAAGGGCACGTATAGTACAAGGAACCGTTTATGCCACGGTACAACAGCAACGGAATATAGGTTAGGTGTCTTAATCTGACCACCTCATTCCACTTTTAACATCTTCCGTACCAATCTACCCCTTTAAACCCCGTGATGTCATATTTGTATTGTTATCTTGTAAACTTGTAATGATTGCTTGATTGACTTTGATTGACTTGATTGACTGATTGACTGATTGACTGATTTACTGATTGACTGACCGAAACCATGATATCAGGAAACGGTTATAACCGTAGAGTCATGTAAATAGAATACTGGAATCATGTAAAAGGAATATATCCATGGTTCGGTTCAGCCAAATTGTATAAATTGATAATTGTATTCATGGATTCATGTGTTCATTTTGAATTGGAATCTTGTAGATTATAGGTTGACTTGAATCAGATTCAAGTCAAATTAATCAGACTCAAACCCGAGTCAGACAATCAGAATTATGAATCGTGGTCTTATAATTGTTAGGGTCCTTAGGGTAATTTATAAACTTGAGGGGGTTTTATGTAAAAATATTTTTGTATAGTTTTCAAAATATAACTCAAGTATTTAATTATCGTCTTTAAGTACATACAACAATTTAATGATCAAGATAAATATGATGAGTCAAGTATATTATTCGAGTAACTACCATAAACAATGCTGTAAAGAAATATTATGTACGACTAATTAATCAAGTTGAACGAATGCGAAATATAAACAGAAATATGGCTCTAAATGTTTTGCATGCGTGAGTTCCAGTTTTACCTAAATATGACTACCGGTTTGAGAGATATATATGTTTTCGTATCGTCGCGCAAAACAGATCAGAATCTATTCGGCACCGTCACATATTTTTAAAACGCAGTTTGAGTTAATTTCTATCGGGTTTAAGGTTACGAAAATTATTAGAAAATTGTAGGTATTTTGAAGTACTTATCTAAAACACCAAGATTCACATGATTTGGATTTCTGAAGCTCTATTTATGATCATTTTAATATCAGCATTTAAAACAGAAATTCAGATTTCTGGACAGCAACTATATATTCTATTGCAAAGCCTATATCAGGTTGTTTCATGCATTCCTAAGTAATATAATATACAGAAAATTATAGTTCTATCAATGGTGCATTTACACATCTAAATTTTGTCACAAACGGACATCGGGTGTTCGAGTTATGTTCAATTTAAAAACAGTGTGCGAATCGGAACAGATTCTGTCCAGATCCGTCACTTAATATTGTAATGCAGTTTTCTTTATCTTAGATAGGTTTTCGGTAAAACTATAGAACTAAGAAAATCTAGATCATTCGATGTAGATATCAAAAACACCTGAGTTTGCTCAATTTGGATACTGGTATACCAAGTTATGTGTCCTAGAAATTGATCGATAACTGCAGTTTTCTGTTTTACGATCAGTGAATAAATACGATGTAATTCCTAAACCGTTATGCGGATCGATCTAAAATTTTTACAGAGTGTATAAAATAATATATTCTATTATATGTAAATTTCATGAAATTTTCAGAATTAAAAATTTATTTATAAAATTTATTTTAAAACTAAAGGTATTGATATGTCATATGTGAGAAATGAGAAAACTAAGGTATTTATTCCTAACTCCATTTTTTTTTTACAAACTTTAAATAAAGTGATTTAAAATAAAACAACAAACATACAATCCTAATTGGTCACTATGAAATCTTAACATGTGAATTGAGAGTAATGAAAAAGACTTTACAAACTATATATGTGTGTATGTTTGTGTGTTCATTATTTATATATATATCCATTTAATTAATTATTTATGAACTATGATATGTCAAGTGAAGTTTTCATGGCAATATAAAACAAGAGAAATATAAAGAGAAAAAGAAAGAGATGGAGGAAGGAAAAAGTGAAGGGACTTACATGCACAAGCCGGTATTGTCACCGGGCTTGTCTATCCGCCGACAGCCTCGCGTTACTAGCGAGACCTTCTTGAAGAGTTCTTCATGTTCTTCTTCTTGGACTTTAGGTGAAGAGGGAGAAATGAGAGATAGAAAAAAATATGAGGAAGGAAAAGATGGAGGAGGACAATTAAGATGGTGTAATGGTGAATTATGTATAATAATATATGCATTTAACATAAGAATTAAAAGAGAAATGAAAGGTCACCATTCATTTTGGAAATGAAAGGTCTCATTTGTAGGTTATGAGAAGAATAAAAAAAATGATAAAAAAATAATTGCAAGAATGGGGATTTGAACATGTGACTTATGAAATAACAATGCAAGGACTTAACCAATGAGCTATAAGGTTGTTCATGCATATATTTAACTAGAATTAAATATATGATGTTGTTTAAAAAGAAAATTGGCTTTTTAGATGGGCTGTAGAGAATTAGAATAATGGATTTGGGTTAAATATTTATGAAAGGAAAAATAAGAATGAGAAGTTAAAAACTTAAATATAAGAAAATGAAATTGTACCTAGAAAAAAAATACATAATAGATTAAGGAATAAAATAATAATAAATTTAATAGAAAAAGGAAAATACCAAGTACAAATAAATACGGTATATTATTGAAGAGGGATAATACAAATGTATAAAGATTTTGGGGTCATTACAGCAACCACTTCCCATTCCCCTGTGGAAGTGGGAACATATCACTATGGACTTCGTGACGGCTTTACCACGGAGTCCTAAGGGCAATAATGCTATTTGGGTCATCGTTGACCGTCTCACAAAGGCGGCCCATTTTCTACCCTTTCGAGTGGGACAATCGACGGAGACATTGGCAGTGTAACAACCGAGCCCAATACTACTAGTTTCTGTTACCATATGAATGGAGTGTGGCCTTTATTTCAGTTATCTTGCTTGATTGTTACTTATTGTAAATTTTACCCCGTCAATTCATTTCTGCATATAACAATTTAAGGCATCTAAAATAAAATTAAAAATATTCGTCTTGGCATGCTTGACACCCCTAATCCTGTTGTAGCGTCCGTGCATCGTGTTCTCATCTCGTTCAGCGAAACGGACGAGTTTGGGCGGCTACGTGCACGTGCGTGTATCCGTTTTGGGGGTATGCTTTTTGATTTTAAAATACTTCATTTTAAATTTTGGATCCCGCCTAAAATTTTCTTATTTCAATTTCAAAATTTTGGACCTGACCCGGGCGCAATTTGGAAATATTTTATTTTGCGCAAAATCCCAATTTCTAATATATTTTTAAACCGTCGAATATATTTTTTTAAAACCCATATAATATATTTCCTTTCCTTAATCTTTAAAAAGATTTCTTTCCTAACTAAACCCCCCTCAAATCCTTCACAGTATATTTTTCCCAGCCAATCACCTCCTCTCTTAAACCCCCGTGGGCCCCACCTTCTCTCTCTCCCTCGCTTTCTCTCCCTCCCCCCGTCTCTATCTCTCTCTCTCCCCGTATCTCTCTCCCTCTCTCTCTCCCATATATATTTTCCTCCCTCCTCCCTTTTTCTTTCACGTTACGCGAACCCAACCTCGCGAAGCCCTAGCGCCTTACCCTTCGCCGCCGCAGCCCCAACGCCGACGCCATCATCGCCGACCGCATCGCCTCCTTGCCCTCGTCCGCTCCACTGCACCTCCTTCCTCCTTTCCCATTCTTCCCGATCACCTGCACGAGGGAACTGCGCACCCCTGCACACGTCGGCGCCGCCGGAAATCGCTGCCGATGACCCGTCTCCGTGCCCCTGGCCATCGCGCACCCCCCCTCCGTGAGTGATGCTCCCTCTCTCTTCTCCTTTCTTCTCCTTTCTCCCTGCTCATGGTTCTTGATCTATAGGTTTCTGTCGCTGTCGTCGTAAGCCGACCGCCGGAGCTCCGTCGACGTGGTCGGCAATCACAACCTCCCCACAGACCCTCGTGAGCACCCCTTCTCTGTCCTCCTTCCCTTCTTCTTTATTTTCTTTTCTTTTCTGGTTTGCATGTCTTGATTGTTCACTGTTCTATACTTGACCGGAATCCGGTGATGCCGACGACGTGTCCCGACGTTCCAGCGTGGTACTCTGACCTGTGTGGTTCCACTGTTCGTCGTTTGGGTTCATTCCGTGAACCGTGCGCACGTCGCGAGTTTTCCCCGCCGACGTTTAACATTCCGTTTTCCTGATTCGCGACCCGTCGAGGCAAGTACCCCTTGCTACATGCTAAATAATATTTACATACACATTGATGACACCCTAAACCTGTAGTTTTAACTTTAGTACGATCATTTCCCATTTTCGTGTTCAATATTGTTATATATCATTTTATATTTCAAACTTGGAACATATATATATATATATATATATATATATATATATATATATATATATATCATTGCATCCATAAAATTCTTAAACTGGTTAATATGATTTAACGGCCCTAACTGTCATATTGTATTCTTATAATGTTGATAACACCTCGGACACACAATTGATAACTGTGCTGCTAATTAATCGATACTTCTTTATTGTTTAATTCGTTGCTTAAATCTATATTGTTGATGACCATGCTTGATTATGTAACTGAGTATGAGCACACCCATGATATCGTTTACTTTTTGACCTGACTTGCTACATACATATTGATTGACCCGACAAGGTACCGTATACTGCTTGACTTGACCTGATGTACCATGACCTGACCCGTTACTTGATCTTGTGCCTAATTCCAACAATCTGACTTGTAGTCCTCATGGACCGTTCCTGTTGTCTATCCAGACAAACCTGTTTACCTGATCCTGTGTTGGCATTAGTTCTTGATTACGGAATACCTGACTTGACATACACATGTAACTTGGGGGTATGGGGAAATCAAAGGTGAAACCTGACTGTAACACCCGAGCCCAATAATACTATGTATATTACTAGTTGAGGGTTATATTTTGCTCATTCCAATTTTCCTGATTTTCTGGTGGTTATTGCTAAATTTTAACCGGTTAAGTCATTTTGGCACATAACAAATTTTAACTCCGAAAATGAAATTTAAGATGTCCATGTTGGCCTACTCGTCGCCACTAGTCGCGTGGTAGCGTCCGCGTGTCGAGATTCCGTTCCGTTTGGTTAAACGGGCCAGTTTGGGCGACTACGCACGCGTACAAGTGTCCGACTTGGGAGCATGCATTTTAATCACTAAACACCTATTTTCAAAATTTGGAACCCGCTTAAAATCCTATAATTTGAATTTGAAATATTTGGGCGCAACCCGGGCGCGATTTGGAAATGTTTCATTTCGCGCCAAAAAGGGCCCGTTTCAATTTAATATAAAAGTTTATATATATATACGAATATTGCTTTAACAGTGCAAATCCCTTCAAAATCTTCAATTTTAACAATTCTCTAGCTGGCCTCAGCCAATCACAGCACGAGTTTTCACGCGTGGGCCCCGCCTCCTTTTCCCCATCTCTGTCTCTCTCCTCATTCTCTCTCTCTCTCTATCTCACCAAATCCCTCTCTCTCTCTCTCCAATCCCTCTCTCTCTCTTCCTCTTTATATTCGAAACCATGCAGCCGCCCTCACCATCCCCTTCCTCGCGAGAAAACCCAACAAACCCTAACCCTAGCGTCCCGCGACCTCACCGCCGATCCCCCGCGACCTCGCCGTCGCCGCCCTCGCCACCACGAGACCCCCGCGCCTTCCTCCTCCCGTTCTCCCGACGACTCCCGCGCCTGCACCCAACCCCGACCTCGCCTCCACCCTCGCAGACCTCGCCGTCGACGTCGCCTCTCACCGTCGACGCCTTCCACGACTCCCTCTCACCCTCCTCGTCCCGACCTCGTCGTCGCTGCCCTCCTCCCCTCGCCGGAACACCATCACGAGCCCTAACCCCTCGCCTAACCTCCGCTGTTCGCCGGAGAAGCGCGCCGGCGACCTCGTCGACGCCACCTCCGACCACCTCCCTTCCCGCTCGACCACCAGAGTCGACTACCACCCTCGCATTCGCTGCAGCACCCTCGTTCCAGCGAACTCGGGATTTTCCAGCCACCGTTCTTCGCCGCCGTTGCCTCGTCGGCGTCCCATCACCGTCGAGCCCGTCGTGGCCGTCCCTGGTACCTCTCGGTGAGCATTCCTATCTTTCCTTTGTGCAGTATAAACCCCCGCTGATCGCATTGAATCTTTTGTTTGTTTCTAACTTGTTGTCGCGTCTTGCCGGAATCCGACCGTGCCGTCTTGGCGAACCCGACGCTCCAGCGAAGCCCCCTGGTCCGTGTGATCTCGTTGACCTCTGTTGGGACTCGATCCGTGGCCCGTGCTATCTTATCGCGTTTTCTGCCGACATCCCATCCGTGTTCCCGTTTGCAGACCGTCGAGGCAAGTATCTGAATACTTGCTTGAACATGCTAGCGTGCGAGATCTAGTCTTGCCACGCAATTTAATTCAAACTATTTAATACCGTAACTTAGTGATGGCATTTGATATCGTGTTATTGCTGTTATCTTTATAATAGAATCGTTACAACAGTTCCTCGGAATTAATTAACCCACATCAATCCATGCTTTAACTAATAAAACGACTGAATCATATCTGCCTGAACTGTTAAACCATTCTTGAGACAATTATTATACTTAGTATAATTTCATGTAGTTCCTTAATTTATAATTGTGAATATTGCTATACCTTGTGGCTATTGCACCCTAAAGATGATTGAACATGTTAGTAAGAGAATATAAACATCACTGTAGTTATATGGAATATTGTGGTTAAATGCTGTTTCCTGCTATTGTTCATTATTGATTGTATACCTGTTGGGAGCACTTACCCGATTGCACGACATATTGGCCTGACCCTGCCACACCTGACAGATACATGCATACCGACTCATCCTGCCGTACCATGACATTACCTGTTTCATGATTTCATGCCTAATGCCGACAAACCTAACCATTCCTGCTGTCGATCCAGACAGACCTACTTTTACTCGACCTTGTGTTGGCATTAGTCCTTGACTACTGAATACCTGACCTGACATACATAGCTTGGGGGTATGGGGAAATCAAAGGTGAAACCGACTTGTAACTCAACAGTTCGATACATTGTTCTGATCAGTCTTACGGGCTTGGCCAGCTCCGGAGTGTTGATGCTGACATCACTCGTCCATCCTACTACCTTTTACTGCTTAGCGGCACGTCTCGGATTCAGCCCCGAGGATCTTGACCGTGGTCCCGGGCACGCACGTGATACTATTGAGTTACATCGACGATTCATCAATTGGTTTCAAAGACTATAGAGTAGAAAACCTGATAGGACAGTTTAGTCACCAGTGCACATTACCCTGCTTGTTATTTCTTATTGCTGCTTCATTCATGTTCATACTTGCATTTCTCATTACCATGTTTATGCTATACTTGATATCATGACGCGCTGACGTCTGGGTTTTGCATGGCCCAGATTCCGTACCTTTGTCGTCGACCGAGCAGGAGTACTTCAGCCAGCAGGCTGAACAGTGAGTCCTTAGGGTTAGTTTATTTATTGCTTTTCATTTCCAGATGTGAGCCCGCATTATGGGACGTACTGTTTATTCATTGTATTGGATCATTAGCTTCTGCACTTATTGTTTATTGATTCTTGTTATTATGGATTTGGACATGTATTAGTTTAGTTTATTTTACTGTTCTTGATATCTCTACAACCGTAATGTGACTGTGGACGGATGCGTCCTACCCGCAGGTAGCATGGTTGGCTATGTCACGTGCCCAAGTTTGCGTACTCTGGGAAGCGGGGCGTGACATGGTTTTATGGTATCAGAGACATAGGTTAATTGGGTTGATTCTTTGTAGTTGGGTATTGCACCCGATACACGAATTATAATACCCGTGATTAGGAAGCATGTCCTGCCACCTTGACCGTTTTACCGTCCTTGAATCATTCTTCCAGATCATGTCGACATGCCAACTTACTTTGCATTGTCAACTCGGAAACCTAATTTCTTGTTATCTCTAGGACTTAGGCGACTTGGGTGGAGTTAAGTAATTGCGGCTATGATACAGCGGCATAGCTACAATGCAGTACTCTATTTAAGTATCTTGGAGTTCTAGCTTTGGTTTATATATTGAATCTATCATCATGCTAATGTTGTTTGTTTTGATTTCAGGACCATGGCAGATAAGAATTTCAAGACGTATCAGAGGCGTGTGGATGAAGCCGCCATGTTAGGAGTGATACGTGGGATGTTGGAAAATCAGAAGAGGCAAACTGAGCTGATCCAGCAGCAAGCAGATTCATTTCAGGAGGGTTTGCAGGCTATTCAGCAGTCTGTAAACACCGCTGTAGCGAAGCCAGTCGACCGAGTAGGGACCGTGGCAGATTTCAGACGGTTGGGTCCTACTACTTTCACTGGCTTGGAGGAGCCGTTGCCAGCTGAGCAGTGGCTAGTAGACACGGAGAATTTATTGGTTGCGGCACAGATCCCTGAAGACAAGAGAGTTGATGTGGTACGCATTCAGCTGGTGGATTACGCCCGAGAGTGGTGGCTTGTGGAGGAGACCCGCTTGTCCAAGCCAATCAGTTGGGCGGAATTCTCCAAAAGTTTCTTGGAAAAGTTCTTCCCGCGGACTGCACGGGAGGAAATGGAGGAGAAATTTATTGGGCTGAGACAAAATGGAGCAGCTGTGGATGTACATGCAGCGGAGTGGACGAGACTCAGCCGTTTCGCTGGACCCTTAGTCGCCAAGGAGGCAGACAGGGCGCGAAGGTTCTTGCGCAGTTTGGATGTGGACATCCAGAGGCAGATTGTCTCCCTGGGTTTGACCACTTTCTCACAGGTTCTTACGGCAGCCAGAGAGCAGCAGAGTTTATCAGGATCGAAAGGGAACCTTCACCAGACAGCAGTTGCGGCCAGGAAGCCTGCATTTGTACCTAACCGAGATCATGGGCGCAGAGGTATTCCAGTGGACCGTCGAGGTGTAGCACCAATGAAGAAGCCTGTGATCGTTGATCGAAGGAAGAGCGTGATTTGTGATTACTGCCGATTACCTGGGCACGTACAGAAGGATTGTCGTAGGAGACTGGGACTTTGTCTGGTTTGTGGAGCAGCCGATCACGCAGTTGGTGCTTGTCCGTCGAAGCTTCGCACGAGAGATGATATACGGAAGACTCCGCAGAGACCGTTCCAAGGGCAGAAACAGCTGACACAAGGACCGAACCAGGGTCGAGCTTTCACGTTGACAGCTGAGGAAGCCAAGGCATCAGGGGAAGTGGTTTCAGGTACTGTACTCGTTCGTGGTTTTCCCGCATTGGCATTATTCGATTCCGGAGCATCCCACTGTTTTATGTCATCCAAATTTATAACTACACACTCGATCACCTGCACGACCCTGTCTAGTTTTTGGGACATACACACTGGGAATGGGAAAATCATAGCTAGTAAGGAATGTAGAGATTGTACTGTTGTTGTTTGTGGACGGGAGCTTTTTGCAGATTTCTTGGTGATTGATACGGGCAGCTATGAAGTAGTCTTGGGAATGGATTTTCTTGGCACTTTCCACGCACACATTGATTGTAGGGCAAGGAAAGTAATTTTCCAGATTCCCGGACACCCTGAGTTTACTTTCATCGGAGGAAGCAGTTCTGTCGGGCCAGTCGAGTTTAGGGCTAGGCCGACGAACAATGTTCTTGCGGCTATGGTAGTGGATAGTAATGAAGAGCCGGCAGTTGTTCGCGACTTTATGGATGTGTTTGAAGATATTTCGGGCTTGCCGCCGAAGCGAGATGTGGAGTTTGCGATTGACCTCATTCCTGGTGCAGCGCCAGTGTCAAAATCTTATTATCCGATGGCACCGGTGGAATTGGAAGAAGTTAAGAAACAAGTGGGTGAATTACTCGAGAAGGGATGGATTCGAAGCAGCAACTCGCTGTGGGGAGCTCCAGTTCTTTTAGTAAAGAAGAAGGATGGCACGAGAAGGATGTGCATTGATTATCGAGAATTGAACCGGGTGACTATTAAGAACAAGTACCCGATCCCTCGCATTGGAGAACTCTTTGAGCAGCTTAGTGGCGCGAGGGTATTCTCGAAACTGGACTTGCGATCAGGATATCATCAAGTCCGAGTGAAGGCAGAAGACATTTGCAAGACGGCGTTTCGGACTCGGTATGGGCATTTCGAGTACTTAGTGATGCCCTTCGGAGTGACTAATGCGCCGGCAATATTTATGGATTTGATGAACAGGATCTTTTCACCGTTCTTGGACCAGTTTATTGTGGTATTCATTGACGATATTCTGGTGTACTCGAAGAGTCCGGAGGAGCATGCTGAGCACTTAAGGATCGCACTGCAAACGCTGAGACAGGAGAAATTATTCGCGAAGATGAGTAAGTGCGAATTCTGGCTGGAAGAAGTGAAGTTTCTGGGGCATGTCGTGTCGGGCGATGGAATCGCCGTCGATCCCGAGAAGATTGCAGCAGTTCGAGATTGGCCTATTCCGAAGAATGTTGCGGAGATAAGAAGTTTTCTTGGACTCGCCGGTTACTACAGAAGATTTGTGGAGAACTTCGCTCGTCTAGCTGAGCCGCTAACCAAGCTTACGCGTAAGGAGGTACCGTTTGTTTGGACGGATGGATGTGCATTGGCCTTCGAGATGTTGAAGCAGAAGTTAATAACCGCCCCGATCCTGACCGTACCGGATAATTCAGGAGGACTGGTGATTCACAGCGACGCATCTGGAAAAGGATTGGGATGTGTTTTAATGCAGAATGGGAAAGTCGTCGCTTACGCATCGAGACAGCTGAAGACTCATGAGAAGAACTATCCGACTCACGACTTGGAGCTTGCAGCCGTGATCTTCGCCCTGAAGATTTGGAGACACTACCTTCTGGGCGAGAGAGTTGAAGTCTTTACGGATCACAAGAGTTTGAAATATGTGTTCACTCAGAAGGAGTTGAACATGAGGCAACGCAGATGGTTGGAGCTGATGGCCGACTACGACCTTGACCTTAAGTACCATCCGGGAAAAGTTAACGTCGTGCCAGATGCGCTAAGTCGGTTACCAGTAATTCAGTTATTGACTGCACAGAGAGAGATCATTGAGGATTTTCGGAGATTTGACTTGGAGGTTGTGCTACCACATGCTACAGGACAGTTGATGCAGTTGCAAGTACAATCGTCCTTAGTTGAGAAGATTAAAGCGGCGCAATCGCAGGATCCTAGACTGCAAAAGTTTCGAGAGCAGGTTGAAGCCGGACTACGACCCGATTTACTGATCCATGAAGATGGTTCGTTGAGATATGGTAGCCGTGTGTGTGTGCCAGAAGGAGATGTGCGTGAAGAGCTTATGAAGGAGGCACACAGTTCAGCTTACTCTGTACATCCAGGAGGGACGAAGATGTACCGAGATATTCGACAGCACTTCTGGTGGGAAGGTATGAAACGGGAAATTGCTCGCTTCGTGGCTAAGTGTTTGGTGTGTCAGCAAGTCAAGGCGGAACACCAAAGGGTTGCTGGTTTGTTGCAACCACTTCCGATCCCTCAGTGGAAGTGGGAACATATAACCATGGATTTCGTGACGGCTTTACCGCGGAGTCCAAAGGGCAACAATGCAGTATGGGTGATTGTCGATCGGTTGACCAAGGCAGCTCATTTTATTCCTTTTCGGGTTGGTCAATCGACGGAGACTTTGGCAGAGCGGTACATGCAGGAGATTGTCAGATTGCACGGAGTACCGGTAAGCATCGTGTCCGATCGGGACACTCGGTTCTTGTCGCACTTTTGGAGGAGCTTACAAGAAAGTTTGGGGACTCGATTGAAGTTTAGCACAGCTTATCATCCCCAGACTGATGGACAATCAGAGAGAACGATCCAGACCCTTGAAGATATGTTGAGGGCTTGCATGTTAGACTTCAAAGGTTCTTGGGAGGATCATCTACACCTGGTGGAGTTTTCGTACAACAATAGCTTCCAAGCAACTATTCAGATGGCCCCGTTTGAAGCACTGTATGGTCGTAAGTGCCGTTCACCTGTTTGTTGGGATGATGTTGGTGAACGAAGGTTACTGGGACCAGATTTGGTGGTACAGACAGTCGAGAAGGTGAATACCATCAGGAAGCATATGAAGGCAGCTCAAGACAGACAGAAGAGTTGGGCCGACACGTCAAGAAGACCTCTAGAGTTCGCCGTGGGTGATTTGGTATTCCTGAAGATATCACCGACTAGAGGGGTGATTCGCTTTGGAAGTCGGGGAAAGCTTAGCCCCCGATTCGTTGGACCCTTCGAGATATTGGAGCGTGTTGGAGAGGTATCGTACCGGTTGGCGTTACCACCGTCATTAGCAGGAGTTCATGATATGTTTCATGTGTCTCAACTACGGAGGTATGTTCGTGATGAGACCCATGTTTTGGATCACTCGGAGTTGACCGTTCGGGAGGACCTGACTTTTGAGGAGCGACCAGTTGAGATCAAGGATCGAAGAGAAAAAGTTCTTAAGAACAAGGTTATCCCTCTTGTGCTAGTTTCTTGGGGTAATCGATCGCATGGAGAATCCACTTGGGAGCGAGAAGACGAGATCCGGCAGAAATTCCCTCATCTTTTCCAGTAGTTAGTTATCTTGTATTCTTGGAATTTCGAGGACGAAATTCTTTTTGTAGTTGGGTATGATGTAACACCCGAGCCCAATAATACTATGTATATTACTAGTTGAGGGTTATATTTTGCTCATTCCAATTTTCCTGATTTTCTGGTGGTTATTGCTAAATTTTAACCGGTTAAGTCATTTTGGCACATAACAAATTTTAACTCCGAAAATGAAATTTAAGATGTCCATGTTGGCCTACTCGTCGCCACTAGTCGCGTGGTAGCGTCCGCGTGTCGAGATTCCGTTCCGTTTGGTTAAACGGGCCAGTTTGGGCGACTACGCGCGCGTACAAGTGTCCGACTTGGGGGGATGCATTTTAATCACTAAACACCTATTTTCAAAATTTGGAACCCGCTTAAAATCCTATAATTTGAATTTGAAATATTTGGGCGCAACCCGGGCGCGATTTGGAAATGTTTCATTTCGCGCCAAAAAGGGCCCGTTTCAATTTAATATAAAACTTTATATATATATACGAATATTGCTTTAACAGTGCAAATCCCTTCAAAATCTTCAATTTTAACAATTCTCTAGCTGGCCTCAGCCAATCACAGCACGAGTTTTCACGCGTGGGCCCCGCCTCCTTTTCCCCATCTCTGTCTCTCTCCTCATTCTCTCTCTCTCTATCTCACCAAATCCCTCTCTCTCTCTCTCCAATCCCTCTCTCTCTCTTCCTCTTTATATTCGAAACCATGCAGCCGCCCTCACCATCCCCTTCCTCGCGAGAAAACCCAACAAACCCTAACCCTAGCGTCCCGCGACCTCACCGCCGATCCCCCGCGACCTCGCCGTCGCCGCCCTCGCCACCACGAGACCCCCGCGCCTTCCTCCTCCCGTTCTCCCGATGACTCCCGCGCCTGCACCCAACCCCGACCTCGCCTCCACCCTCGCAGACCTCGCCGTCGACGTCGCCTCTCACCGTCGACGCCTTCCACGACTCCCTCTCACCCTCCTCGTCCCGACCTCGTCGTCGCTGCCCTCCTCCCCTTGCCGGAACACCATCACGAGCCCTAACCCCTCGCCTAACCTCCGCTGTTCGCCGGAGAAGCGCGCCGGCGACCTCGTCGACGCCACCTCCGACCACCTCCCTTCCCGCTCGACCATCAGAGTCGACTACCACCCTCGCACTCGCTGCAGCACCCTCGTTCCAGCGAACTCGGGATTTTCCAGCCACCGTTCTTCGCCGCCGTTGCCTCGCCGGCGTCCCATCGCCGTCGAGCCCGTCGTGGCCGTCCCTGGTACCTCTCGGTGAGCATTCCTATCTTTCCTTTGTGCAGTATAAACCCCCGCTGATCGCATTGAATCTTTTGTTTGTTTCTAACTTGTTGTCGCGTCTTGCCGGAATCCGACCGTGCCGTCTTGGCGAACCCGACGCTCCAGCGAAGCCCCCTGGTCCGTGTGATCTCGTTGACCTCTGTTGGGACTCGATCCATGGCCCGTGCTGTCTTATCGCATTTTCTGCCGACATCCCATCCGTGTTCCCGTTTGCAGACCGTCGAGGCAAGTATCTGAATACTTGCTTGAACATGCTAGCGTGCGAGATCTAGTCTTGCCACGCAATTTAATTCAAACTATTTAATACCGTAACTTAGTGATGGCATTTGATATCGTGTTATTGCTGTTATCTTTATAATAGAATCGTTACAACAGTTCCTCGGAATTAATTAACCCACATCAATCCATGCTTTAACTAATAAAACGACTGAATCATATCTGCCTGAACTGTTAAACCATTCTTGAGACAATTATTATACTTAGTATAATTTCATGTAGTTCCTTAATTTATAATTGTGAATATTGCTATACCTTGTGGCTATTGCACCCTAAAGATGATTGAACATGTTAGTAAGAGAATATAAACATCACTGTAGTTATATGGAATATTGTGGTTAAATGCTGTTTCCTGCTATTGTTCATTATTGATTGTATACCTGTTGGGAGCACTTACCCGATTGCACGACATATTGGCCTGACCCTGCCACACCTGACAGATACATGCATACCGACTCATCCTGCCGTACCATGACATTACCTGTTTCATGATTTCATGCCTAATGCCGACAAACCTAACCATTCCTGCTGTCGATCCAGACAGACCTACTTTTACTCGACCTTGTGTTGGCATTAGTCCTTGACTACTGAATACCTGACCTGACATACATAGCTTGGGGGTATGGGGAAATCAAAGGTGAAACCGACTTGTAACTCAACAGTTCGATACATTGTTCTGATCAGTCTTACGGGCTTGGCTAGCTCCGGAGTGTTGATGCTGACATCACTCGTCCATCCTACTACCTTTTACTGCTTAGCGGCACGTCTCGGATTCAGCCCCGAGGATCTTGACCATGGTCCCGGGTACGCACGGGATACTATTGAGTTACATCGACGATTCATCAATTGGTTTCAAAGACTATAGAGTAGAAAACCTGATAGGACAGTTTAGTCACCAGTGCACATTACCCTGCTTGTTATTTCTTATTGCTGCTTCATTCATGTTCATACTTGCATTTCTCATTACCATGTTTATGCTATACTTGATATCATGACGCGCTGACGTCTGGGTTTTGCATGGCCCAGATTCCGTACCTTTGTCGTCGACCGAGCAGGAGTACTTCAGCCAGCAGGCTGAACAGTGAGTCCTTAGGGTTAGTTTATTTATTGCTTTTCATTTCCAGATGTGAGCCCGCATTATGGGACGTACTGTTTATTCATTGTATTGGATCATTAGCTTCCGCACTTATTGTTTATTGATTCTTGTTATTATGGATTTGGACATGTATTAGTTTAGTTTATTTTACTGTTCTTGATATCTCTACAACCGTAATGTGACTGTGGACGGATGCGTCCTACCCGCAGGTAGCATGGTTGGCTATGTCACGTGCCCAAGTTTGCGTACTCTGGGAAGCGGGGCGTGACACTGACTTGTAACTCAACAGTTCTCTACTTGTTCTGATTAGTTTTAGAGGCTAGGCCAGCCTTGGAATGATGCTGCTGACATCATTCATCTGTACACATTCCTGTTTAGTGACTAGCGGCATGTCTCGGTTTCAGCCCGAGAATCTGGGCCGTGGTCCCGGGTATGTACGGGATACTATTGAGTTACATTGATGATTCATCAATTTGGTTTCAAAGACTTTAGAACAGAAAACCTGATAGAACAGTTTAGTTTACCCACTGCACACTACCCTGCACTGCTCTGATTTATATTATTGTTACCCTTGCTTTAATTATGTTTTTATTCGCATTGCCTGTTACCCTGTTTATATGTTATTACTTGATGACTTGACGCGCTGACGTCTGGGTTTTGCATAGCCCAGATTCTGTACCGCTGTTGCAGTCTGAGCAGGAGTACTTCAGCCAACAGGCTGAGCTGTGAGTGTCCGCAGTAGTTAGTTTTTCTTTCCTGCATTTATTTCCTGATATGAGCCCGCATTATGGGACATACATTCCAGTTATCTTGTATTGGATCTTTCGCTTCCGTATTTTATTATTCTTGACTCATGTTATCTTGGATTATGGACATATTTTAGATAGTTCTATTTTGTTCTTGATACCTTTACAGCCGTAATGTGACTGTGGGTGGATACTTCCTACCCACATGTAGCATGGTTGGCTATGTTACGTGCCCATTTTAGCGTACTCTGGGAAGCGGGGCGTGACATGGTTCTTTTGGTATCAGAGCCATAGGTTAATCGGGTTGATTCTTTTTGTAGTTGGGTATTGTACCCAATACACGAATCAGAATACTCGTGTTTAAGAAACATGTCCTGCCACCTTGCCGTTTACCGTTCTTGAATCAAGTCTTCCTGGTTATATCTTCTACGATGTGCAAACTTCCTTTGCATGTCGACTCGAAACCTGATTCCTTGTTATCTCTAGGACTTTGGCGACTTGGGTGGAGTTTATGTAATTATGGCTATGATACCGCGGCATAGTTACAATGCTGCACTCTATTTAAGTAATTGGGAGTTCTAGCCTTGATCTATATTTTGAATCTATCATCATGCTAATGTTGGGTGTTTTAATTTCAGGAATATGGCAGATAAGAATTTGAAGACGTACCAAAGGCGTGTGGACGAAGCCACCATGCTTGGAGTGATAAGGGGAATGCTGGAGAATCAAAAGAAACAAACCGAGCTGATCCAACAGCAAGCGGAATCGTTTCAGGAAGGTTTGCAGATCGTTCAGCAGTTTGTGAACAATGTTGGAGCTAAACCAGTTGACCGAGTAGGGACCGTAGCAGATTTCAGGCGTTTGGGCCCGTCTACATTTACTGGTTTGGAGGAGCCGTTGCCAGCGGAGCAGTGGCTAGTTGACACAGAGAACTTGCTTATCGCGGCACAGATTCCAGATGAGAAAAGGGTTGATGTGGTACGCATTCAGTTAGTGGACTACGCCCGAGAATGGTGGCTTGTGGAGGAGAACCGCTTGCCTAAGCCAATCAAGTGGGCAGATTTTTCAAAGAGTTTTCTAGAGAAGTTCTTCCCACGAACCGCACGGGAGGAAATGGAAGAGAAGTTCATCGGGCTAAGGCAGAATGGAGCACCCGTTGATATGCATGCAGCAGAATGGACAAGACTCAGTAGATTCGCTGGACCTTTAGTTGCCAACGATGCAGACAGGGCACGGAGGTTCATGCGCAGCTTGGATGTGGACATCCAGAGGCAGATTGTCTCCCTGGGTTTGACCACTTTCTCACAAGTACTTGCGGCAGCCCGAGAGCAGCAGAGTTTATCTGGGATGAAGGGGAGTTTGCAGTAGACAGCAGTTGCGGTAAGGAAGCCAGCATTTGTACCAAACCGAGCTCATGGTCGCAGAGGTATTCCAGTGGACCGTCGAGGTGTAGCACCCATGAAGAAGCCTGTTGTCGTCGATCGAAGAAAGAGCATGACTTGTAACTACTGCAATTTACCTGGCCACCTGCAAAAGGATTGTCGAAGGAGGCTGGGACTCTGTTTGGTTTGTGGAGCGGCAGATCACGCTGTTAGTGCTTGTCCGTCGAAGCTTCGTACGAGGGATGATATTCAAAAGCCTCCGCAGAGACCGTTCCAGGGACAGAAACAGCTGACTCAAGGACCTAATCAGGCTCGAGCTTTTACCTTGACAGCTGAAGAAGCTAAGGCGTCAGGAGAAGTTGTTTCAGGTACTCTACTCGTTCATGGTTTTCCGCATTAGCGTTATTTGATTCTGGTGCATCCCATTGTTTTATGTCATCCAAGTTTATAACTACACACTCGATTGACTGCACGACCCTGTCTAGTTTCTGGGACATACACACTGGGAATGGGAAAATCATAGCTAGCAGGGAATGTAAAGATTGTACAGTTGTTGTGTGCGGACGGGAGCTTTTTACAGATTTCTTGGTGATTGATACGGGCAGCTACGAGGTCGTCTTGGGAATGGATTTTCTTGGCACTTTCCACGCTCACATTGATTGTAGGGCAAGGAACGTAATTTTCCAGATTCCCGGACATCCCGAGTTTAGCTTCACTGGAAGAAGCAGTTCTGTCGGGCCAGTCGAGTTTAGGGCTAGGCCGACAAACAATGTTCTTGCATCAATGGAAGTTGATAGAGATGAAGAGCCAGCCGTCGTTCGTGATTTTATGGACGTGTTTGAAGATATATCGGGATTACCGCCGAAGCGAGACGTGGAGTTCGCAATTGATCTTATTCCTGGTGCAGCGCAGTATCCAAAGCGTATTATCCAATGGCACCAGTGGAGTTGGAAGAAGTCAAGAAACAGGTTGCTGAATTGCTTGAGAAGGGTTGGATTCGAAGCAGTAACTCGCCTTGGGGAGCTCCAGTTCTTCTAGTAAAGAAGAAAGATAGCACGAGAAGGATGTGCATTGACTATCGAGAATTAAACCGGGTGACTATTAAGAACAAGTACCCAATCCCTCGCATTGGCGAACTTTTCGAGCAGCTTAGTGGCGCGAGGGTATTCTCGAAACTGGATTTGCGATCCGGATATCATCAGGTCCGAGTGAAAGCAGAAGATATTTGCAAGACGGCGTTCCGAACTCGGTATGGACATTACGAATACTTAGTGATGCCCTTCGGAGTAACGAATGCGCCGGCAGTATTCATGGACTTGATGAACCGAATCTTTCACCATTCTTGGACCAGTTTATTGTGGTATTCATTGACGATATTCTGGTTTACTCGAAGAGTTTTGAAGAGCATGCGGAACATTTGAAGATCGCACTGCAAACGTTGAGACAAGAGAAGTTGTATGCGAAGATAAGTAAGTGTGAGTTTTGGCTGGAGGAAGTAAAGTTTTTGGGGTATGTTGTGTCTGGCGATGGAATCACCGTCGATCCCGAAAAGATTGCAGCAGTTCATGATTGGCCAATTCCAAAGAATGTTGCGGAGATAAGAAGTTTTCTTGGACTCGCCGGGTATTACAGGAGATTTGTGAAGAACTTTGCTCGTCTGGCGGAGCCGTTAACCAAGCTTACGCGCAAGGAGGTATCTTTTGTATGGACGGACAAATGTGCATTAGCTTTTGAGACGTTGAAGCAGAAATTGATAACCGCCCCTATTCTGACCGTGCCAGACAATTCCGGAGGATTGGTGATTCATAGCGACGCATCTGGGAAAGGATTGGGATGTGTTTTGATGCAGCATGGGAAGGTTGTAGCGTACGTATCAAGACAATTGAAGACCCATGAGAAGAATTACCCAACTCATGACTTGGAGCTGGCAGCTGTGATTTTCGCTTTGAAGATTTGGAGACACTACCTTTTGGGCGAAAGGGTCGAAGTTTTTACTGATCATAAGAGCTTGAAGTATGTGTTCACGCAGAAGAAGCTTAATATGAGGCAACGTAGATGGTTGGAGCTGATGGCTGACTACGATCTTGATCTTAAGTACCATCCGGGGAAGGTTAATGCGTGCCGGATGCGCTTAGTCGGTTACCAGCAATTCAGGTGTTAACTACGCAGAAGGAGCTCGTTGAAGATTTTCGAAGATTTGACTTGGAGGTTATGCTACCGCATTCTACGGGACAGTTGATGCAGCTGCAAGTACATTCATCGTTGATCGAGAATATTAAAGCAGCACAATCGCAGGATCGTAGACTGCAAAAGTTTCGAGAGCAGGTTGAAGCCGGACTATGAACAGATTTATTGATCCACGAAGATGGTTCGTTGAGATATGGTAGCCATTTGTGTGTGCCAAAGGGAGATATTCGTGAAGAGCTTATGAAAGAAGCACACATTTCAGCTTATTCTGTACATCCAGGAGGCACAAAGATGTACCGAGATATTCGACAGCATTTCTGGTGGGAAGGCATGAAACGGGAGATTGCTCGCTTTGTGGCAAAGTGCTTGGTGTGTCAGCAAGTTAAGGCTGAACATCAAAGGGTTGCTGGTTTATTGCAGCCACTTCCGATTCCTCAGTGGAAGTGGGAACATATAACCATGGATTTTGTGACGGTTTTACCGCGGAGTCCAAAAGGCAACAATGCTGTATGGGTGATTGTTGATCGATTGACCAAGGCAGCTCACTTTATCCCTTTTCAGGTTGGTCAATCAACTGAGACTTTGGCGGAGCGGTACATGCAGGAGATTGTAAAATTGCATGGAGTACCGGTGAGCATCGTGTCCGATCGGGACACTCGGTTCTTATCACACTTTTGGCAGAGTTTACAGGAAAGTTTGGGGACTCGATTGAAGTTTAGCACAGCTTATCATCCTCAAACTGATGGTCAGTCGGAGAGAATGATCCAAACTCTTGAGGATATATTGAGAGCATGCATGTTGGACTTCAAGGGTTCATGGGAGGATCATCTACATTTGGTGGAGTTTTCTTACAACAACAGTTTTCAGGCAACTATCCAGATGGCTCCATTTGAAACTTTGTATGGTCGTAAATGCCGTTCACCTGTTTGTTGGGACGATATCGGTGAACGAAGATTGTTGGGATCAGATTTGGTTGTGCAGACAGTTGAGAAAGTTAACACTATCAGAAATCATATGAAAGCAGCTTAAGACCGACAGAAGAGTTGGGCAGACACGTCGAGAAGACCTCTAGAGTTCGCCGTGGGTGATTTGGTATTCTTGAAGATATCACCGACTAGAGGGGTGATTCGTTTTGGAAGTCGAGGAAAGCTTAGTCCTCGATTTTTTGGACCCTTTGAGATCTTGGAGCATGTTGGTGAGATAGCATATCGTTTGGCGTTACCGCAGTCCTTGGCGAATGTGCACGATGTGTTTCACGTATCTCAACTCCGAAGGTATGTTCGAGATGAAACACATGTATTGGATCATTCGGAGCTAACAGTACGAGAAGACTTGACTTTTGAGGAGCGACCGGTTGAAATTGTGGATCGAAGGGAAAAAGTTATTAAGAACAAGGTGATCCCTCTTGTGCTTGTTTCTTGGGGTAATCGCTCGCATGGAGAGTCCACTTGGGAACGAGAAGATGAAATCCGGCAGAAGTTTTCTCATCTTTTCTTGTAGTTATTTATTGTTTATCCTTGTATTCTTGGAATTTCGAGGACGAAATTCTTTTTTTAGTTGGATATAATGTAACAACCGAGCCCAATGCTACTAGTTTCTGTTACCATATGAATGGAGTGTGGCCTTTATTTCAGTTATCTTGCTTGATTGTTACTTATTGTAAATTTTACCCCGTCAATTCATTTCTGCATATAACAATTTAAGGTATCTAAAATAAAATTAAAAATATTCGTCTTGGCATGCTTGACACCCCTAACCCTGTTGTAGCGTCCGTGCATCGTGTTCTCGTCCCGTTCAGTGAAACGGGCGAGTTTGGGCGGCTACGCGCACGTGCGTGTGTCCGTTTTGGGGGTATGCTTTTTGATTGTAAAATACTTCATTTTAAATTTTGGATCCCGCCTAAAATTTTCTTATTTCAATTTCAAATTTTTGGACCCGACCCGGGCGCAATTTGGAAATATTTTACTTTGCGCCAAATCTCAATTTCTAATATATTTTTAAACCGTCGAATATATTTTTTTAAAACCCATATAATATATTTCCTTTCCTTAATCTTTAAAAAGATTTCTTTCCTAACTAAACCCCCTCAAATCCTTCACAGTATATTTTTCCCAGCCAATCACCTCCTCTCTTAAACCCCCGTGGGCCCCACCTTCTCTCTCTCTCTCTCGCTTTCTCTCTCTCTCCCCGTCTCTCTCTCCCTCTCTCTCCCCCATATATATTTTCCTCCCTCCTCCCTTTTTCTTTCACGTTACGTGAACCCAACCTCGCGAAGCCCTAGCGTCTTGCCCTTCGCCGCCGCAGCCCCAACGCCGACGCCATCATCGCCGACCGCATCGCCTCCTTGCCCTCGTCCGCTCCACTGTACCTCCTTCCTCCTTTCCCATTCTTCCCGAGCACCTGCACGAGGGAACTGCGCACCCCTGCACATGTCGGCGCCGCCGGAAATCGCTGCCGACGACCCGTCTCCGTGCCCCTGGCCATCGCGCACACCCCCTCCGTGAGTGATGCTCCCTCTCTCTTCTCCTTTCTTCTCCTTTCTCCCTGCTCATGGTTCTTGATCTATAGGTTCCCGTCACTGTCGTCGTAAGCCGACCGTCGGAGCTCCGTCGACGTGGTCGGCAATCACAACCTCCCCACAGACCCTCGTGAGCACCCTTTCTCTGTCCTCCTTCTCTTCTTCTTTATTTTCTTTTCTTTTCTGGTTTGCATGTCTTGATTGTTCACTGTTCTATACTTGGCCGGAATCCGGTGATGCCGACGACGTGTCCCGACGTTCCAGCATGGTACTCTGACCTGTGTGGTTCCACTGTTCGTCGTTTGGGTTCATTCCGTGAACCGTGCGCACGTCGCGAGTTTTCCCCGCCGACGTTTAACGTTCCGTTTTCCTGATTCGCGACCCGTCGAGGTAAGTACCCCTTGCTACATGCTAAATAATATTTACATACATATTGATGACACCCTAAACCTGTAGTTTTAATTTTAGTACGATCATTTCCCATTTTCGTGTTCAATATTGTTATATATCATTTTATATTTCAAACTTGGAACCTATATATATATATATATCATTGCATCCATAAAATTCTTAAACTGGTTAACATGATTTAACGACCCTAACTGTCATATTGTATTCTTATAATGTTGATAACACCTCGGACACACAATTGATAACTGTGCTGCTAATTAATCGATGCTTCTTTATTGTTTAATTCGTTACTTAAATCTATGTTGTTGATGACCATGCTTGATTATGTAACTGAGTATGAGCACACCCATGATATCGTTTACTTTTTGACCTGACTTGCTACATACATATTGATTGACCCGACATGGTACCGTATACTGCTTGACTTGATCTGATGTACCATGACCTGACCCGTTACTTGATCTTGTGCCTAATGCCAACAATCTGACTTGTAGTCCTCATGGACCGTTCCTGTTGTCTATCGAGACAAACCTGTTTACCTGATCCTATGTTGGCATTAGTTCATGATTACGGAATACCTGACTTGACATACACATGTAACTTGGGGGTATGGGGAAATCAAAGGTGAAACCTGACTTGTAACTCAACAATTCGCTACTTGTTCTGATCAGTTTTGGAGGCTAGGCCAGCCTTGGAATGATGCTGTTGACATCATTCATCTGTACACATTCCTGTTTAGTGCCTAGCGGCATGTCTCGGTTTCAGCCCGAGAATCTGGGCCGTGGTCCCTGGTATGTACGGGATACTATTGAGTTACATCGATGATTCATCAATTTGGTTTCAAAGACTTTAGAACAGAAAACCTGATAGAACAGTTTAGTTTACCCACTGCACACTACCCTGCACTGCTCTGATTTATATTATTGTTACCCTTGCTTTAATCATGTTTTTATTCGCATTGCCTGTTACCCTGTTTATATGTTATTACTTGATGACTTGACGCGCTGACGTCTGGGTTTTGCATGGCCCAGATTCTGTACCGCTGTTGCAGTCCGAGCAGGAGTACTTCAGCCAACAGGCTGAGCTGTGAGTGTCCGCAGTAGTTAGTTTTTCTTTCCTGCATTTATTTCCTGATGTGAGCCCGCATTATGGGACATACATTCCAGTTATCTTGTATTGGATTTTTCGTTTCCGCATTTTATTATTCTTGACTCATGTTATCTTGGATTATAGACATGTTTTAGATAGTTTTATTTTGTTCTTGATACCTCTACAGCCGTAATGTGACTGTGGGTGGATACTTCCTACCCACAGGTAGCATGGTTGGCTATGTCACGTGCCCATTTTAGCGTACTCTGGGAAGCGGGGCGTGACAGGCAGAGAAATATATGCAAGAGATCGTACGGTTGCATGGGGTGCCTATCACTATAATATCGGACCGAGACACGAGATTCCTTTCACATTTCTGGAGAAGCTTACAAGAGAGTTTAGGCACTCATTTTCGCTACAACACAGCTTACCATCCCCAGACTGACGGACAGTCTGAACGTACGATACAGATATTAGAAGATATGTTGAGAGCCTGTATGCTAGATTTCAAGGGATCATGGGAGGATCATCTTCACTTGGTGGAATTCTCATATAATAACAGCTATCAGGCGAGTATCCAGATGGCACAGTTCGAAGCACTTTACGGACGTAAATGTCGTTCCCCACTTTGCTGGGATGATGTGGGTGAGCGAAGATTATTGAGACCGGAGCTCGTAACCTAAACAGTTGAGAAGGTCCAGTTGATCAGGGACCGTATCAAGGCAGCACAAGATCGTCAGAAGAGCTGGGCGGATGCTAGTCGAAGACCTCTTGAGTTTAGAGAAGGAGATCATGCCTTCCTTAAGATTTCGCCGACTCGAGGAGTGATTAGATTCGGTAGTCGTGGGAAACTCAGTCCCCGATTTATTGGATCATTCGAGATTGTGGAACGCGTTGGAGCAGTGGCTTACAGATTGGCCTTACCACCTTCTTTGGCTGGTGTGCACGATGTATTGCGTCGGTACGTTCGCGATGACAGTCATGTTCTCAATCACTCTGAATTAACCTTGAGCACTGATCTCTCGTATGAAGAGCAACCTACAGCCATTGTCGACCGTAAGGAGAAGGTTTTGAGAAACAAGATCATCCCCTTAGTTCTTATATCTTAGGGCGGACGTTCTCGCGGAGAATCTACTTGGGAGCGTGAGGACACGATTCGTCAAAAGTACCTATACCTGTTTTCTTGATCTTGTAGTCGTCCTTCCAATTTCGAGGACGAAATTTTCTGTAAGGTGGGTAGGATGTAACAGCCCTATTTGAATGCAATAATTCAAGAGTTTACCAAGATTCTTTTCCCATAATTTTGAATTTTTAGTTGGCCGATAAAATATTTTAATTTGGATTTTTCTCTGTAAACAATTTTGATATGGAAAATATTCAGTTTTTATATTATATAAATAATAATTTCTTAGTGACAGCAAAATAATATTTTGCGTATCTGTTTACTGTTAAAATGAGAACGAGAAAATCTGCACCGAATCTCTAAATGCAACCAATTAAAGATATGTACTTTTATAAATATATTTATAAAAATATTTTATATATACAACAGAAATATCTCTCTATCTCTCATTCTCACATCTCTCTCTCTCCTCGTTTTTCTCCTCATCTCACCACCACCGCGCTCCCGAAAGCTTTAACCCTAGCCGTCGCCAAGCCACGCCGTCGCCGCCTTCTCCCCGACCTCGATCTTCACCCTCATCCACCTCCTCCTTCTCTCTCTCTTTCACCCCGACTACAACCCCGAGCCCAACTTAACAACCCATCACCCCTTCTCCGTCGCCTTCACCCTCGCCCTCGTCTTCTTTCCCACCGGCGCCTCCACGAACCACCGATCACTCGTTCCTATCGATCGCTCCAGCAACCCCCTCGATCCCCTCCAACAAAACCCCTGCAATCACCAGCTGACCGAACCCCAACCCACAACAGCCACCCTCGTCCACCTCGTGCACCTCGCCGGAGACTCCCTGACACCAGATCGGCCTCGCTGGAGTTCATCGAAGCAAGTGAACCCTAGCTCGATATCCATTCTCTGTAAGTTCTGTAATCCCTGTTTTTTTCCAGAAAAAAAAATTATATAAATATATATGAATAAAAAAAATGAAATGATAACAGTGAACTTTGAAAAGGGGAAGATTAGTATTAAAACCCTAAGTTATAATTTTGTTTTGGTTGTGTGACAATTTTTATGTTGATATTTATAATTTAATCGATGAAAATTTATCTAGGCGGATCGTATAACTCAGATCCCAAGTCGCACCTTAGCTGAGTTCGTGCCCGCATTTTGTACATCTTTTTCCGTGATCGCTATCCTCAGGCAGGTACTCTTGCTCTTTTCATTTTGTCGATGCAACATTGGCGATTGTCTAAATTAGTTCTTAGCCTGTATATGTTTGGATATTAGAGGAAAGAGGTTTCTTTCACAGTCTTATCATCTGTTCTTATCGGAACACTTGCTAATATATATTGCTGACTGCTGCTTGCTTTTCTTTATGTAATGCTATGGCATGAATATTATGCACAAGAATCCCTTTTACATGCTTTATACACATTCGAGACTCATGTTGATTACATGTATAGAACACCTTGATTTGACATGCTTATTCATGATCCTTATTATTTATTTATTTTTTAAAGTGAATCACTAATTAGAATGCTGGACTACATGTCATGACACAATCCATACTGTTTACAAGTTTTATTTCCATACAATTACCGTACCACAAGTTCCTGTCTTTTCAGCATTCTTAATTAGTGATTTTAATTTTTACGATAGCAACTATACATACGTGGGTGTTGGGGTAGTTTGAGTGTGCATTGTACAACAGGATCTCAGGAGTCTCATGCCGGCAACTCGTACCGGGCTATAGCGGTCACATGATTACAGCTCGTACCGGGCTATAGCGGTCACATGATTACAGCTCGTACCGGGCTATAGCGGTCACATATTTACAGCTCGTACCGGGCTATAGCGGTCTCTTGTTCATTCCACAGTTGGGCCCGTGTTTCCTAGCCCCTGGGGCACCATTCTTGGGTTAGGAATACTCCTGCAGAGGTTGACGCACACACTCAAGCTTACGATAGGATAGTTTACCTTTTAGTGGCCAGTTAGGTTATGACCTGATTCCTTACATACATGTTTCATAGTGTTAGTGCATTTAATTACTTATATACATGTTTTCTTGCGCACCGGGCTTCACTTTTATATATTCTTGTTATTATGCTACACACACTTTATACGTTGAGTGTTTGCTGGGATGTTCTGACATCTCTGAGATTTGCCATCTCAGGTTTAGAGACAGATCTGCAGGCTGAGCAGGATCAGAGCGGCTACCAGGACTTTGCTGAAGATAATTAATCGTAGGTTTATTTTCCTTTACTTTTAGCTTTTAGCGTGTGCGCCCTTATGGGACATTAGGACTTTTGTATCTCTTTCGGATCTTATTTTATTCCGAATCTTTTGTTTTGGATCTTTAATTGCATCAATTATCTAGTGGACCCATTTTAGGATTTCTTGTGGTTTCATTGCAACATGATTATCGGTATTATTTCTTCTGGTATTGGATCTTACTTTGACAGGTTAATCTAGACAGCCTTATGTGACTATGGAAGGACTTTTCCTTACCGTAGGTAGCACGGCTGACCTTCGTCGCTTCTCGTATTCCACATTTTTGGGAAGCGGGGCGTGACACTTATGCTTTGTAAAAGTAATTTTACAACCAAAACACCCTTCTCATAATGTGGTTTGGAAAAGTTGCTTGTTTTATTTGGTTGCTATTGTAGGGAGGATGAGAAAGGTATTTCGGTTATAAAAATACTTTTCTGGGTTATATACATGTAACACGTGAGTATATTTCAAGAATATCACAAAAAAGTCAACGATGATTGGTGTTTTCCAAATCGCTGGGTAATTTTTCGTAGAAGCGTGAAACCACGTGGCTGTTTCTTTGATCAAACAATAAAACCCATGGTTTTTTTTTTATAAAAGTGTGAAACCAGAAGGTGATTTTTGGTAAATATCCTCTTTAATAAATAAAAAAGATTTGAAGGATTTGGAACATAGTCACGTAATTCACGAATTATGCGGCGAATTCGTGAATAACTCATGAATTTTTGATCGGCTGTTTAAATCTCCGATTTAATCGCCGTTGCCGAACGCATCGAATAATTCGTGAATTATTCGAAAAACAACGAATAATTCATAAAATCAAAACCTAACGTCTCATATATTAATTTTTTGCTCGAAATCCTTCCCAAACATTTTCCGAACACTTGCCGAATTTTTCCCGAATATCTGCCGATTTTTTCCGAATAGTTCTCCGAATCCGAATTTTCTCCGAATAGTTCTCCGAATCCGAATTTTCAACCTCGCCGAATTGTTCCCGAATCACGAATTTGTGAGAATGATTTGCAATGGTACATATAAATACAAAAGTTTGCATGGGTGTATGTATAAAAAGCCCCATAAACATAAGAGACACGAATCATTCTCATTCGCTCGACGCAGCCCACGCAGTCCACGCGAAGCTTCTTACTGTATCTGACACAGTATACGAGAGCCCATTGTCCCAAGCCTCTTCAGATCCCCTGTTTCGTCCCAAACACGAAAAATCGTGTGGAGCCACCAATAAAGCGGGACCCACTGTAAAAATGGGCGGTAAATCGACACGTGACACCTCCTTTCCAGGCGCTGCACGAGAGAGCTTACAGCTGATCCATGGATACAGCTAGACAGGCCTCGTGCCCAGCAGTTAATCTTGATTGATACGAAAGGAATCAACGTACGCAATGGGGCCGTGATAGCGGCCCAACCTGGGAGTTGGATTGATCGTGAAAACCCAAGTCACTTATTAACGCCGATATTAAGTGTAATTGTGATGGCATGTTTATTACAAACTGGTCCTTTTAAATTGTATTCTTGCATTTACATTCTCAAACCCTTTTTATTTTTTTTTTGGCACCGGCACGTATGCCTACATTCTCAAATTTGATTCAGCTAAATGATGGGAGGGTAAGGAAGTTGACTATAACATCAACAAACAAGTGTTTTATTTTTATCATGTTACGTCTACATGATTTATTATATTTTGTTACTTGAAAGGCATCTTATCAATTTAATAAGATAGCGTTTTTGCTCACAGGGGTTATAATAAATTTAGGATAAAATTTTAAATTAATTTAATGACGTGTAGCGGACTTATAAAATAATAATGACATGGTTATTTAGCCACGTGTGCATCGCGAGTGTTAAAATATAATGAAGTGGCATTTAATTATGTGCATTGCCAGTAAAACAATGATAATTTTTTGTTTAATTTCTCTCGAACAATTATAGACGCCAAATCATCAATCAATTTCGAAATTAAATTAACCTTTTGCCCTATAATAGTTGAGATTGAGAACATATATTGTTTTGTTTGATTTTTAACCGCTTACTTGCTTGATTTTCTTAATAGATTCTTATAGCTGACCCACGTTTTTTTAATAATAAAAGAACTTTATTTTTCCCTTTAGCCTTCGGGCCTAGTCTGAAGATAAGGTTTTCCGAAACCCTGATGTGTGTGTTTTGAGGTATCGAAACTTTCTGAATTTACGGTCTGAAAAACTCTATTTTGATGTCATGGATTTTCAGGTACAATATTTAGGGTTTATTATCAAAATACTGCGAAACCACGGTAATCCTGTTGCCAAATCCATGCCCTTGCAAGTTTAGGAAGAAAACTTTATTCTTAAATTTTTCTCATTTGAGCGCCCCCACTATCCCCAAATTGCAGATAATTACCATTTGCAAAATTAACCATTAATTTTGCAAATCACATACCCAAGTGAAAAAATATCTCCCAGATTCTGCACTGTATCTAGTCTTAGCTGACAAAAAGAAGAGAAGAAATAGGGCGGAGCTTTTTCCCAAAGTCCCCACCCTCTCTCAATTCTTAATTCTTTTACCGAATTAATTAATCCACGCCGTTTCTCAAAAGGAAAAGCAAGCAAGCAAGCAGGCAATCATCAATAAAAACGAAGGAACAAACAAAATCGCCGGTAAAATCGAAGAAAAGGAGAGATTTTTGGAGGAGGAGGAGATGCATCAGCGACGAAAGGCGACGACTTGGTCTCGCATGGCGAAATCGGCGCAGGCCTTCGCCGCTCATGGCTTGCTCTTCTGCTTCACGTTCTTCCTCGCTCTCAAGATCGATGGCCGCACGACCTACTCTTGGTGGTAGTTTTTCGATTGAATCCTTTGATTTTTGGCAATTTCCAGCCTTTTTTTTTGTTGTTTGAGGTTTAGCTGTTTGGGGATGGGTTTGGGGGCACAACTATGTGAGGATTTGGTTTCCATTAATGTCGATTATGTAACTTTCCGTTTTTAGTTGTTTATGCTGAATTTATTAAATCCGTAAGCTGAGGGTTCTGCTGAAAGTTTTGATTTTGGGGATGGGGGTAATGTTGTTTATTATTTGGATTCGATGGCGAATGCATGTTCCTTATAGCAATCATATTGGAGCCAGCGAGCTCAAGGCGATTTTTGAGTTCGGAGATGAGAATTCCATGTGGAGAAAGCTCAATGAAAATTTTGCCAAAAAAATTTTCATTGAAATTTGCCAGTTCAATTACTTTTTGTTTCCGCCTATTCATGACCGAGGATTTTGTGGAGAAAAAAAGGGCTTGTCTTTTAACTTTGTAGTAGATTCATAGCTGGTCGCAAGATATTACTCATTTTTCCAATGGAGCTTCTTCACTTGGACTTCTCTCCATTGGTCACGGCACTGGTTCTATATAGAAAATTGTGGATGATGACATATGTCAACTCAGATTAGTTATGAAGGATTGATCATTCCTGTTTTGGGTTTTAGAGTTTTGCAGATACATGTCGGCATATTGATTGAATATCTTGAAAACCATGAAATGGAAACGAGATAAGCAGGAAGAAAGCTGGTCTCTTTACTGAGGGTGCTAAAGAGTTGGATTTGATTCTAATTGATTATAGGAGGCAAGCAGTTTTATGTGTTTCTTTCCTTAAAAAAAGTTGAAAAATAAGAGAATTAGCGCATGCAATTCTTGAACAACATCACTTTTATAGTGTCTCCAAAGACCTCATTGGACGTAGATTCACATTTCACATTGTTCCCCATATCTACTTTTTTTGCAATCTCATCCTGTGGGCTTACAATGTTGCTTTTAATGTAAATATTTGCAATTAGCATGTCATCCAATATGGCGAGGACTTGGGACATGCGAGTGCTAATATGCATTCATCAAAACTCCAAATCTATTGATAGCGAAAATTGGGTATTGTAAGTACTATGTGGTTACTTTAACTTGTGTGTTGACGACTTACATTATTAGTTATTGATATATACAGTTAGTTCTGAGTAGAACCTTATTTGATTTTCCTTTGGTATATCATGATCACTATGCTACAGTCCTAGCGGGATGTTGCTTAAAAGACATCAGATCATATTCTTAGGCCTTTTGACATGTTTGCATTTTGCAAAGAATGCATCATATCCTTTGTTTTCTTTGAACGAACCATGCTTGCAACCACTATCTTTAGACACTACTTTGTAACCTCATGATAATCATACTTTGAAGTATCACTTTATTCTAGACTAATTGTTAAGATACACTTAAGGCAATGGCACAAGGACATCATTATCCGTCAAGGTTTTGATACTTTCGATTCCTCAAGGAGGTTCATCGAAAATTAAAATATTTGAGTTTCCACTAACTTTATGCGATGACCTTATATTGTTTGCATGAACTTCAATCCTTTGAAAATGCAGGATCATTTTTGTCCCTCTTTGGCTATTTCACACTGTTGTTGCACGAGGAAGATTTTCATTGCCTGCTCCGTCATTACCTCATGATCGCCATGTATTGTTTTGTAACTCGCTCTTTCTTGAATGTGATGTTTCCTAAGTTTCTTATTTCTAGCAACATATGAGCTGTGCATGTATCCATGATTCCATACTGATGGTGGTTTATATTTCTGTACTTTCCACAGTGGGCGCCTTGTCATGCTATTGTTGCAGCACCATTGCTTATTTCATTCGAGCTACTTCTTTGCATATACCTTGAGAGCACCAATGGTAAATAGTAGGCACATGTAAAGTAGAAAATATGCTGCATGGAATTTACTATATAGTCTATATGGTTTTTCCGCTGTGTCAATCATATTTAATGAAATGTAAGTTTTATATGTGCGGGCATGCAATAATTTGTTGCTTTTCAAACTTGTTTACAGCATATTGGAGTATATTCTTGTATCTAATCTCTGCCTCAATTGTTTCAAATGTCTACAGTTTACAATAGCCCTGCTGTGAACTTGAAGATTGTCTTTCTTCCTTTACTGGCCTTTGAAGTGGCTATCCTTGTTGACAATTTTAGGTATCCATTTCTTATAGACTGGTAAATGCTATGTTTATATCACAGAGTTTTTGTATTTGAGGCCTTTGATCTGATAACCTGGCCTCATTTAGTTAGCATTTCGACAACTCTTCTGGCCAGAATATTTTATGCGTCCTGGCTATTACCGGGTAGCATGTAGCAAAAGTACTTTGGTTTCTTATTTTCCTTCCGTAACATGCACGACGGTGAAATGAAGGGTTTAGATGCTAACATATATAATAAGTTCTACATCTATTTCCACACTGCCAAAACTATTTTCTTATTGTGGAGGAGAAGATGAAGGTTCATCATATGCAGACACAACATCTTAAGAGAGAATAAACTAGAGTAGAATCTTGACAAAAAATGCAGACATTTCAATGTACAGAAATATCTAAAACATATGGAGGGAACAGAAGCTTGTATCCAATCCCAAAAGACAGGATAAAATTTTTGTTGTTCTTGTTACCATAATAGGCAAAACATTTATTAGGAACAGAGACAAACATATAGCTGCCTGCCTATGTTGAATTGCTAACGATACCTTATTAGCTGCAAGATAAAAAAAATTAACATACAAGAGTTGGAACGTAAAGTCAGGGGAAACCCTTACCATTGAACATAAATTTGTAGTTTAAAAATGCATACAATACAGAGAAGTGAACGGATCCACATATTCTCTAGACAAAATGCCATTAGCATGGAAATGTGCAATACTGTGTAGATGTTGAAGGGGTTTAGTTGGAACTAAAGACATAGGATATGTTCATACGCCAGTTTCTGTTAGGAAGATGCTAGACAAGCATTCGTGGAACCTAATCTAAGAATATTTGACCTGAGCAACAGTTGCATGATTTTGTTTCCCCAATAAGTTCTGTTAAATAAGGTCCATCTCCTCAGTTCTATTCTCAGTGTACGCACTTTAGAATTCATCATCTAGGTTTGAAAGGTTGACATATTCGGGAATCTCCTGATCTATGCTTATTTTCAACTCTATGAAGCATTTCATCGATTAATACGCCCTTCCTCGTCTCTGGGTGCCAACTCAGCTTTACTCTGGTTGTCAGCCACCTAATAAAAAACTCATGCCTTGGGACATATATACTATACACAGTATATCAACATGCTCTCAATTCCATGAAAGACACCTTTTGTACAGGAAACTTAAGTTGGTGGAAAGCAATACCCTTGAAGCGCATATTACGACTATCAGTTACAACCAAGCAGGCATTAACAAAGGGCCAAATAATCAAAAGCAAGGTACTTTGAGCATTGTATGTACATAGTTGGAGAAAGAGATGAGTAATCGATGGTTGGAGTCATGGAGATTGGAATTGGCGACCAATTTGCTTATGAAACTGTATACCCGGAATCAACAAGAAAGATTTTAAAATCCATTTCTTTGATGAGAAGTTCATGGAATATTTGTCTTTCAACAAAGGCACGTACTTTCCAGATGGGCATAAACTCATTGTATACTGGATGGAGCTGACTGATTTAATAATCAATAGTAAGCTTACTTGGGGTTCTCAGTTTTTGAGATTTATACAAAAACCTATTTAGACCACATCTATCTGGTTAAGGCAGGTGATAAAAACATCAACACCACACATTTGGACAGTTGAGCATTCCATTTGTTTATTTACTAAGACTAAATCGTGCATGGAAAAAACAACTCCCACCCCATCCACAAAATAACAACACCAACTTGAGGATTACTTTTAGGATGAAATATTTTTCTTCTTCCCTTGCCACATATACGGATGGTGTTATATCTTTATCTAACTTGGAATCCATTATAATACTATTGGGATTTTTTGCTTTATGTGAGAAACCACTGAACTGTAAAGGCTTTAAATGGGATACCAATTGTTCTTAGCGTATCTTTTTAGTTGACATGTAATCTTATTATGAGGAATATTCAGGTAACCTCTGCCCTTATGTTATGTTCTTCATGATTTTCAGAATGTGTAGAGCTCTTATGCCAGGAGACGAAGAAAGTATGAGCGACGAAGCTATATGGGAGACCCTTCCTGTAAGTTTTATAGCAGTTGATTTAATATCTTTTGTGATCGTGATATGTTCCCTGTAAAATGTTCATGTCAATAATGCAAATTGTTTCTTTTATCTTCATTGAAGGCCATGTTGTCATGGTAAATCTCAGGCAAAAACTCACGAGTTTTCTATTTTATTGGTCTATCAGATAATATGCTAATAGGGAATTTAAAAAAAATTAAATATTAACATAACTGAAATTAGCATTTCTCATTTTATGTATGATAATAAACACAAAAGAGACTAAAACATTCTAGAGTGCAAAAGTATGCAGTTTCCTATCTGTCCATATAAATTTTTTTTTGGGGGTGGTGAAGTCACTCAATTTCCTCATTAGGCAAACAACTAGAAACATATCTCTTCTTTGGCCTGGAAAATATTCTTTTTTAATATTTATCTCCATCATGGTCTTCGCAGAAAACAGATGACAAACACCACTCTTGCTATTATACGCTTCTATTACATAGCTGTAATTTTTGTCATCTAACTTAAGAATTCACTCTCAAGTCTCCGTGAATGTGTGCACTGTGCAACCCTTTCAATGTAGCTTGAATCCTTTCTTTCTGAAAGGGTTCTTTATATTTGTTACCATGGTTCTTATTTTGTAGACTAAATTATACCTCACATAATTGTTCAAATGGTAAATAGGTCAGGTGATCTATTTGTCCTTTTTGAGACAATGAAGAAGTTTTCAAATTTCTATTCATCTTCATAATAGACAGCTTTTTTATGTTATTGCAATCGAAGAATTAGAAAGTAACTTTGCACCAAACATTTGAACGGAAGTTAAAACAATTCTTCACCTTATATTCCTTTTACCTAAATTTATACGGTATTTGAGACATTTTCTCTTTTATAACTTTATTTATAACATGATGTAACCTCCATGATACCATTACTGGAAACCTGGAAGTCTAATAATGGTAGATAAATGATACCTTATATGCATCTACGATAGATCTATTTGCCATACACGTGGATGCAATATACTGTCTTCTGTTTAGCACTTCATGTTTACATACTGTCTTCTGTCTAGCACTTCCTGTATACATACTGTCTTCTGTCTAGCACTTCCTGTATACATACTGTCTTCGGTCTAGCACTTCATGTTTACTGTCTTCTGTTATACAAATACATCATAGCTCTCTTTTACTAAATCAGCGTCCTTTTGTCTTAGCATTTCTGGGTTGCGATCTCCATGGTATTCCTTGTAGCTGCTACTACATTCACACTTCTTAAGTTGTCTGGTAAAACATCTATCCTTATTTCAGTTTTAATAACTTTTACATATATTTGCTTGAAATCGTGTATCGATCTTTGACTTACATATTGGCATATTGCTATTTAAATTTCCGCATTCTGCATGTAATCTAATATATAATTTATGATATTGTTCATGATGTTTCTATCCTTGTTACTTAAGTGAACTCTATAAAGAGAATCCTTGATCAATTATATGTTACCTCGAGGTTTCTAAGAGAACAGCTGTAATAGTTGATGATAATTAAGAACCGTTGGTTCAGACTAGTTGTTTCATTGACAGTTATAATGGTAGGCGTCCATGATTGTCAAGTCAAATGACAAGGACGACTTAATGGATTCTAAGATCAAGCACGGAAAGTGAAAGAGAGAAAAGAGCAAGTCGAGAGCAAGACTAAATAGTTGGTGCAATGTCAAAGATCAAGCTTATTCAAGAATAGTAAATGTTGAAGGCAATGAAGGCAAAGTCTTCTTGATATTATGACTCAAAAGGGTCATGTAAATTTAGAAGTCATGTGGCTCACCTAGAATAGAATACCCAAAAAAAAAACCTTTTAAAATTTGCCATACTAGCAACTAATACGTTGCACTAATACGTGAGAACCATTGTTCTTTTGTATATTTCATCTCTTAAAGTTTCCATTTTGCCAACATGTTGATTTGTTCAAGCCCAACTGCATTTTAGTCGAGCACTACACCGAAAAAGGGACCTGTATAATTACAGCCGTGATCACGACTTTTGGGTCTAAAATCAGACTGATTTCGTCATAAAAGTTTCTGGATTATTTTCAGCGAACTTTTTAAGGCCATTTCAGTCAACTCAATTTTGCACTATTACTGTTAAAATTTGAAAATCAGAGCTGTGAAGCTCTTTGACTACCCGTTATCTAGTGCTACCTACTGCAGACGGCCTCTTTTTCATGGCTTTTTTATTGGACTTTTCTATGAGGTTTCAGGCAGCAATTCAATTATGAATATTAATCTAAAAACATCAAATATGCCTAGATGATGAAACTTGAACCTGTTGGGTGTTTCTTGCCCTTGCATATTTAATTTACAGGGGAGGACTACTTATGGTTTCGTGGCATCTTTTTAGAGAAAGTTCAGGGCGATAAATTGCGTAATAATGTCAATCTGTTCAACACTGCAGGTGATGTAGGCGCCTTGGGCTGGTGGGATTTATTTATAAATTTTGGGTAGCAATCATCTGTCTCCTTTACAACTCAGTCTCTGAATCATTTGCACAGTTACATATACTGAATTTGTTCCCCCCCCCCCCCACCCTTTTGAACAGAATTGCAGAATGCTTTGCTTTTCTTGTTTGTACAAAATGGTCTAACCCAATGATACATAGACGCGTTGATCACAGTGAAGCAAGTTCGTCTTCCTCAGCAATTAGATATCGCGATTGGAATAGTGGCTTAATGTTTTCTTCAATGGAGGAGAGTGAACATGATAGATTGTGTGGTCTGCAGGACATAGGAGGTCACATTATGAAAATTCCTGTTGTTGCTTTTCAAGTTCTTCTATGTATGCGTTTAGAGGTATGTATTTGAAACTCTGGCCATGTGTTTGGTTCCATCAACCTAGATTTGTGAGATCATTCCACCTTTACTGCCTTGGTTTTCTTTGTCATGAATCACATATATAGACAAATGAAGGAGTGAGCTATCTATCAGTTGCAGCGCTGTATCACCTTTTGCACATGTTGAGCATTCATATTATTATAAATACAGAAAAGCATGATCGGGTTTCATCACAACGGTAAAATATACCAATGTGTAAATTAATATATTGCAGTTAGTAAGTATTAGGCTATTAACATAATAATGCGTGCAGACATATCTAATGTATGAAAATTTTCACTTTGAGATTCTCTTTTCTGTAATTTTGCCCACTTGTTGAAATTTTGAAAATATCCTCAAGAATGTTCCCAACATAGGCCCAACATAGGTTACATAGCCTACACCCCCTAAATTTTATATTTGATTTGATACATGTATCTACAGAACATGTTAATACGAAGACAATTGCACGGTATGATATCCACTTTAGAATCACATACAGTTCAGATCCTGAACAAATCAGTTTACTCTGACACGAATGTAATTTCATCCAAATATCAACCACATCTTTATTTTTCAGAGTACTTTGATTACTTTTGTTTGGGAATTTACTTTGATCCTTATTCTTACACACTTCCCTCTCTCACAATCAAGTGTAGGCATGCAAACCTAACATCCAGTTCCTTTTTCCACTTCAGGGAACTCCACCTAGTGCTCGCCATATGCCAATTTTTGCTCTTTTTTCGCCGCTAATTGTTTTGCAAGGTGCTGGTGTCCTTTTTGCTATGTCAAGATTAGTAGAGAAGCTTGTTATTCTGTTACGTAGTGGATCACTTTCTGGAAGATATCTCACAATTTCAGTAAGAACTAATGATTGTTTCGCTTTCTTACATCATGGTTCAAGGTAACACTTCCCGGATCTCATCGCTTGTTACGAGGCTGACTGTTATCCTGTATTACAATTTTAACACTGTCATGACAATTTGTTATGCATTTTTGCCATCACATGGTCCAAACACAGGCTGCTGGGTTGGTGGTCCATAGATGAAGGCAGCAAAGAGGAACAAGCTCGCCTTTTTCAGGCTGGATCAACGGGGTATAGATCCCTATATCTATATAATCATGAGCTTTAAATTTTAAAATATAAATGATATAGTTCCTTTATTATCCTGATAAGAGGTGAATTATAGCCTTTAATTGTTTTATTGGAAGTTTTTCATCCTTATCTGTTGTGTTCTGATTTTATACATATTAGCAGGCATTTGATTTTATCATCTCTTTGATGCAGACTGTGTATACTGCTTCTGCTATGTTTCTCTTGTAGCCTTGACCTCCTTTGATTTGATTTGTCATATTTTATACTGTTTATAGTGTCTGTCTGTGTAGGGATAGCACTATAGTTTTATCACTTTGTCTAAGCATGTGTTTTGTGACAAGTATACTTGAAACTATCCATAATATTGAATCTGCTATTAGTTTTGTGTTGATTTTGAACACTAATAATAACTCTTTACACCCTAAAACTTCTGAGCTTCAGTTTCTTATTTGTGCTGCCTATATGTATATTAGCAAATGGTGAGTTTTATTATGTTCCTACTGGTAGGATTTTAGTTCAAATCCTATCTGTGGAAAGTACAGGTTGGGGCTTTAAATGATTCATATCCATGGTTTATGAGATCTAATTAGGGATATACAAATGGCGAGAAGGTTTGGAAACTTTACACATGAAACGACACCTTGTGGTAAGAAAATATTTAAATGATACGTTGACTGTAAAGGTTGGAGCCCATAAAGAATTCAAACCATTAACGACAATCTAATTATCTTAGAACCATTGAATACCATGCCTTATAATCTGGTTTCAAATTATTCTAGACCATAAATTAAAAACTAATCATTTTAGGATAACTTGATGAACTAGTAAGAAATCTCAAGGGCGTTTATAATTTTGCTCGTAGGCATTTTAATTGGTGCAGATCACGATTAAAATTATCAGCATGGTTCTTCTGTTTAAGTTATACATAATATGCAGTACCTGTATAGGATTTAAGGATTTATCGCACCCAAGTTCAGTGGTGTGAACTTTCTATTTGGAGTTACATAGTGATAAATGTCCAATATGTAGATTTTAGCTCGAGTCATATACTAAGTAGCATGGATTCGTATATGGGACATGATACGAGTTGGATTCATGGTTACACGATTTCTCAAAAATCTAGTATACAATTCACTTGGATACACTGATCTTTTTCGGTTTAAATATATATTAATTATCACATAAAATCATCATTTTATCAACCTAAACTAATAACACAACCAATTTGCTAGTGTTGGCGCATAGATTGTTGATGTTTATAGCCATTAATACACGTTCGATACATCTAGAATATGATATAAAATTTTAGAATTTATCGAAAAGAGTTCGACATATGTTCTCGATGAATATTTGATCCAATATGGTTACGTCCATAGTCACATAATTCGCGAATTATTCGGCAAATTCGCGAATAATTCACGAATTATGTGACTGCCGATTAAATCTGCGAATTATTCGCCATCACCGAACGCTCCGAATTATTGCCGAATTATTCACGAATAATTCCCGAATTATTCGCGAATTATTCAAAAAAGCGAATTATTCAAAAAACAGCAAATAATTCACGAAATCAAAATCTAGCGTCTCATATATTAATTTTATATTAATTTTTTGCTCGAAATCCTTCCCGAACATTTCCCGAATACTTACCGAATTTTTCCCGAATACCTGCCGATTTTTTCCGAATAGTTCTCCGAATCCGAATTTTCGACCTCGCGGAATTATTGCCGAATCACGAATTTGTGACTATGGATACGTCTCCTCATCGAAGGATCCGTGTAACTTAGGCCCTTTATATAGAAGCATAGATAAATTGTGCATGTTTGTGGACATGAGCAGTGCATATATCCATTGGGGCACAAGCAAGTGTGTATGCGTGAAACCAAGGTTTTAAATATCGGATATCGGAATTGTATTGGATAGATGCTTCATATAGCGGATACGAGCAATATATCGGGCGATATCGCCATATCAGCCAATATTATATCGGTTTTATCGTATCGCAATGGGTCCCAAAACGATATATTGATATGACCGATATTTGGTTCACTGCACGTGAAACCTATATATTGTATCTTCTAATCCATTAAAGTGATCAATGCCTCTTTCATTTGGAATCAGAAACATCTCTTATTGTGTTTTCCCCTTGTACCTGGAATAAACTGTGTATCCCCATTGCCTTATGTTATTGGGGTGCGCGTTCCTGTGTTGCTTTCATGTGTGAATGGACTATATAGAGTAAACTCTTTGATTTATGTTCCTAAGGTAGTCAAAACTTATAGGTTTATGTTTTCCTGTTTTTGTACTTTTCGGTGAGAGATTCTTGCAGCCTGATGCATGTAATGGAAGTGTTCAGATAATTATCGGATTTCTGATGCCATGCTTTTTCATCTTTAGATATAACACATTTTGTGGCTATCCACCTGAAGTGGTGAAGAAAATGCCTAAGAAGGATCTTGCTGAGGAGGTACGCTCTTTCGTTGTCTTGCATTTCTTATAAAGATTGTCTCCAAATTAATGCTTATTCTCACTTAGTTAATGGTTGTTAATCATCATCATCTTTTCCCATCAAAATGGAGTCTGCTGCGAAGCAAAGCTTCAAGGAAGCTTTGGCATAGTTTTACAACCGGCGGTCGACCTGATGTCAACCCTCTCCAAATAAGTGTCAGACTCCTGGTTCAGGAAAATTATGACAATAGAGGGGCTTGTCAAAGTTCTGACCAGTTGGCATTTTCCATAGATTGTGGAGAAGTCTAATAGAAGGGGAAAAGATATATATTTATGTTCAAACTCTAAGGCACAAATATAGCCAAGAATGGAATAGTACATAGTCCGATAGTTAATGGTTTGTCATTACTATACATACATTTGTCAAGCCTTGTTTTATTTTATGTACTTTGTTGAATTTCAGGTTTGGAGACTACAAGCAGCTTTGGGAGAACAAGCGGAAATCACTAAGTACAGCCAGCAAGAGTATGAAAGACTTCAAAATGTACTTCTCCTTATCCTGACTAAAATGATAATTTCCATATCTCATCATATGCTAAACCGTCACATTTGGCCTTTTATGTTACTTTATGTGCTCTCATCGAGGACTCATGGCAATAACATGTCGTATAAATATTATCTTATACATATGATCATCTTTTTCTCTTCTCGGACTCATGATAACATGTCGTATAAATATTATCTTATACATATGATCATCCTTTTCTCTTCTATAAATATTTGGACTGATAGATCATCGAGGACTCATGGCAATAACACGTATAAATATTTTCTTATATATATGATCATCTTTTTCTCTCCTCGGAGATGTTGCTGGTGGTTCCGTAATATATAGCTGCATTAAGTTGGATTAAACTTGTTGATTTAGTACTTGCTAGAATGAATGTCACAGGTCTTCCAATCATTGATCTATTGGAATATGTCATGACGTTCTTTTTCTATTGTTGTCAGTAATTTCTTCTTCTCAATCCCCCTCACCCCCCCCCCCCCCCCCCCGCCCAGTGTTCTTTAGATGCAACCTTTGGTGTGTAGGCCAGATTGTAAGATTTGTGGAATCCTCACTTGCTGGGGCATTCTTGCTGTTTCCTTACCTTCGTTTATTCATAGTTCTGCACTTCTCCTTTAATGCTTTTATGGTGCTGTAGGCAGTGACCATCTTGTGTCATGAAGTCAGATTTTCAAACTACAAACAAAAAGAAAGGTTGAGTGGAAAGTGCTTATTATATATTCTGATCTAAGGTTTTCGAATCTGTGTTCAGTAAGCTACAATATTCACCTGTTCTGATATTTGGTTTTCGGATTCGTGTTCTGTGAGCCAATATATTCACCTATCTTGTTATATATATTATATCAAATCTTGTACATGCAGTTTGATCTCTATTATTGTTTAGATCTTATATACTGTGATGTTATACATTCAAATCACTGGTTGCCTATTGCAGTCTTTTTGTCATACTCAAAACATTAAATGGAGCTCATGCGGTATGACTTGATCTTTGAACTTAACCAGCAATTAACTCACACACACCCCCCCCAACCACTCACGCCCCCCCCCCCCCCCCCAAAAAAAATACAAAAAAAACTAGCTCATCATAGCATTAAAGTACATGATGGGTCCTAGAAGACGTATACTCTTTCAGTTGCTATAAAACAGAGATTTTTTTGACTTGTAAAGTCTACTTAGGAATTCACCTTGGCAGGTGCGAGAAAAAATGTCCGTCAAGATTCCTTGTGATTGGTCACATTTATCTATTGTGGTAGATAATTGGACGAAAAGCTAAACTTCTAATATAAGCTAAAATGGGTAACAGGCTTATTCTAACCTCCAAATGGAGCCATGGGTGACAATTCGTCGAGTCATTTCATATTACTGGCATCCAGTTTATATGTAAAGTTCATCAATTTGTTTGGTCTTTTTGTGTTATTCAATTGGTCCATAGAATTTTCCAGTAAATTTATTGTCTTCAAGCTATTTAACATTTCACTCACATCTAAGTTCATGATGCTGTGGCCCAGATCATGGATCTGGCTGCTCTTCCATGCAATTTAATTTTTGCCTGTAAATTTTTCTACACACAACCTTGCATTTAAGCATGCATGCTTAAATGCATTTGGGGAAATTTTTGTGAGGATTTTAAAGTCAGTTTCTCCTACCATCTGTTTTCAGGAAAAGGTGCTCTGCAGAATTTGCTTTGAAGGAGAGATATGCACAGTTCTTCTTCCTTGCCGGCACCGCACTTTATGCAAGTATAGCCTTGAATTTCTTCCTCCACCATGCATATTTCACATTCCACCATGTTATTTTACTATTACAAGGCAAACCTTTTTTCAAGTAGCTATGCAATTTTCAAACTGCCCAGCTCAATTTAGTGACCAGTAACATCCTATTTTTTATTGAACATACATGAAGTGTGCTAAAGAAAAAAACCCTTAATTTCACTAAATTACTAGAAAACTTTATCCCTTTCACCAAACTACACATTTGGAAAAATTACAAGAAACTACCCAGAAGCATCATACTTGAAGAACACTTTTTCAGTGAATTATACCCGTATACTATATTAACATAATGGCGTCGATGGACTTTGTAAAACACTATTATGGTTGTTCGGTAAGAAACAGGTAGTGCTTATATGAAAGTTTTTGGTAGTTAGTTGCAATTTAAAACATTTTTGGTAGTTTGGTGAAAAAAGGATAAAGTTTTTGGTAGTTTAGTGATATTAAGCTTCAAAAAAACAAAACAAAACTACTCCCTTGGAATTAGAATGTTGCAATCCTTTGAACAAGTATATGAGGTTTCTTGAATTAAACTATCTATGTTTCTCGCCGTCCATCTCAACAAATCACAAAGCAAACAAGTGGGCCCATGGTGTTTGTTTCTTGGGTATTATGGTAGGATTTCAAGCCTGGCAACACTTTTCAATTATACCCGTATACTGAACTAACATGAATACATAATGGCGTCGATGGACTTTATAAAACACAATTATGGTTGTTCGGTAAGAAACAGGTAGTGCTTATATGAAAGTTTTTGGTAGTTGCTTGCAATTTAAACGTTTTGGTGGTTTGGTGAAAAAAGGATATAGTTTTTGGTAGTTTAGTGATATTAAGCTTCAAAAAAATAATTACTCCCTTGGAATTAGAATGTTGCAATCCTTTGAACAGGTTTATGAGGTTTCTCGACTTGAACGTCAAAATCTCATTAATTGGTCGTCTGTTGCAGGGTCTGCTCTGATAAGTGTAAGAAGTGCCCCATTTGCCGTGTCTCGATCGAGGAGCGACTGACGGTGTATGATGTATAAATTGCTGACTGATGCTGATCCTGCCGAATAACAAAAAATGGATGAATTTAATTGTATATATACATAGATACAACTTTTAACTGCCGAAAACATAGGTTTCCTTTTTTTTGGGTGTGGTGTGATGCTCAAAAGTTGATGTAAATGTAACTTATTTGGCTAGTGCAGCTAAAGCTAGATGTGTGTTGGAACTGTGCTTAGAAAACATGTGGCCATTCTCAAAGTGCCACATGGCCTTCATAGGAGGGAGTCCAATCCAAAGAAAAACAATTGTAAGGCGAAGGGTTGGCTTTGTGATTTGCTGAGATGAATATGTGATGCTGGGAGATGAATTCAAGGGAGTTGCTTAACTGTAGTCTCTTACCATATTGATCGTTTCTGTATACATGTGATCTTTTTAAAGTAAAATTGAAAATTACCCAGAAATAATAGATCTGTAGATTTCGACAAATTATTGGTGGAAACTCCAGAGAATCTTATGGATGAAGCTGTATGAGATTATAAAAGTAAAATGAGATCCGGGCCCGATCCCGGGATGATAGACGGAATAAATTAGTCATCCCGTTTTCTTAAATGGGGTATCTGGGTTTGAACCTGGGTCTCGTCCTTGGCTACTCCTTGTATGGGATTATAGGTATATGAATCTTTATGTTATATTATTCTATTCTTGAAAAGGAAAATTGTTTCTATGCCTGGTTTTGATAATTGACTTGTTAAACCCTTAAATCTTCAGAATTATTAAAAACCCTGATGCTCAGAAAATACGTATGTTATTCTATTTTTAGTGGAGATTTCTTTTAAATACTGGATTTATCATTTCTCATGCATTGCAACATTTCTAACTAAATTTATTCTACAGCTTCTATAACATTATTTATCAAATTATAATACTATTTATGGAAACCATAACATTCGTTTATCAAATCATAACAATATTTATCAAACTATAAAATTGATTATCAAATCATAACAATATTTATCAAAGCCATAAAATTATTTATCATTTATTAAATAGTAACACATATTATATAAAATGATACTATTAGCAATCCATACACAGATACGTATACAAATCAAGGTTTGATTTTAAAGCAATTCTAAATACGCTTTTGGTATGACGCTAGCTCAGTTGGTATGACAGTCCCCCTTCAAGGGAAGTGTGCGGCTTTCGATTCCTAGGAGGGGAAGTGGTCACAACTTAATGTTTTCCGGACAAATTTGTGGATCCCCTGGCCGCTTGGCGCAGACGGAACAAAACATGGGTCAAAACGGATTATATGCAAGGCTTTGAAATACGTTATGAAAGCAGGGCTCGAAGAAAAAAAAAACGAGCCCTATAGAAAAACGAAAAAGGAATTTCTCTTGTAATTTTGGGGTCATATCTAGTATTCAGAGTTTGGCTGTGTGTTGTGTGTGTGAGTGTGTTGTGGACGTGTGTGTTGTGTATGTGAGTGTGTTGTGTGCATGAGTCATGCTTACAGGCCAGTTTCAAAAAAATATACACTTATGGTGTTTTCCACAAATTTAGAATTTTTTGGATTATAAATAAATCAAGTTAAGAAACTAGGCCTACAAACAAATTTAATCTTAAATGCAATCTTATGTTAAATATCTATGCTCTAATTTGAATATTTCTCATCACATTATAAAATTTACCGTCTACATGCTATACAGTACACTAGTATACTAGCAAGTGTTTCCGTGCCTTGCACGGACCCGAGAAGTTGCCCAAATAATAAGCTCTCGTATAAATGAATGGATCTTAACTAAATTTTTGTTAAGTTTGCCTCGTATTCTCTACCCTTAGAAGTTTCCCAATCGAATTCGGCATTTCATGGAGTTTTGTCCCAGTTTCAAATTCGCTTCTAGTAAGGGGACAGACATCTAAAGTTTAAGCTTCAGACGTCTGTCGACGCTCTGTAATTTGGGAATATTTTGGGTAGTCGTCTGGCCCTGCTCTGCGTTTTGGACAGACGTCTGCCGTGTTCTTCAGACCTCAGCGTGCGTCTAGGACCGAATCTTGGCTGTTTCGGAAAATCTGTTATTTAGCCCTATCTGCCTTATATTATATATATTGTAGTTTGTCACCCTAATTGAATTAAACCTTTTGTAGTCAGAATTAAACCTTTTGTAGTCAGAATTAAGAGAGAGGAGACTAGGGTTCTTTGTTAGAGATTTTGTGAGAGTTCATCCACCGTTATAAGCCTCCATATTTGTTCAATTAGTAAATCTTCTCTTTCGCACGTGGTTTTTCTCGTAAGGGGTTTCCACGTAAATCTTGTGTGTTTTGGTTTGTGCTTTATTCCTATCGTTTTTGATTATTTGTTTCTTTTCTTTATCGTTTGTTTATTGCTTCATGATCGTGTTTACTGCAGCAAACTAGTATCAGAACGTCGAGCGAATAAATGCATTTTTCTTGATTATGCCACCGAGGTCAAAGGTTATAGGTTGTGGTGTTCAGATCCTAAGTCGTCAAAATTTATGATTAGCAGAGATGTTATTTTTGACGAGTCTGCAAGTTGAAACCGAAAAATGCTGAATCTCCAACGCAAGACTGGAATAATCCAATTTTTTTTGTTTTATTTGGGTTATGGTTTGGATTTGGATCTAAACCAATTTGACCCGAACAGACCTATAATTTAAAATCAGACATAATATATTTTGCATCCAGACCCTTGAAACTCATTATAATTCATTTTGAACCCTCACTGAAATTTTTATAGCAATTTATAATACTGGAAAATTATATTTAGCACAACAAAATTAGTTTTACCACCATACTGTTTAAATTAATGATTAAGAAAATTATTTATAACATTTTTTAGGCGTAAAGACCTATATAAATGTATTTTATCAGTATTGGAAGTCTTCATAGCATAACTGATTTGTTAAAACACGACAAGTTATTAATTTTAGTATTATATGTTAATTTAGAGAATCCGGTTGGAGGAGACGTCGGATCTATCAAATCAACTTTGACTTTCGATGATTGTAAGTTTATGATACAAGTTTGATAATTATTGTTTATTGGCATTCACTTCATATGAAATGTGTACTTTTGCTTGGTTTATGATATGCTATTTATTTCGAGCATGCAAGAAAGACTATTTTTATTTTGGTATCATGAAAGCATGTTTTTCATATAGAAATTGATATATATATACGACTTAGGGTTTTGAGTATATATTTGTGCATCGGGCACGCGGATATGATTATATATATTTATGCCTTGGTCATACGATTGGTTACTTTAAATAATATATACTTATATTTTTGAAAATAAAGGGGTCGTATGCATTTCGTAGGTGAATATCGGTATGGGTTAGAGAAACACGTAGGTTACTTTCAGACTAGTAGTGTAGTCCCTGTGGGATTATAGCGCGCACCATAAGACAACCTCACCGCGGATCATAACATGCGGTTCTGCTTACCATAGACTATTTATAGTGGCGTCTTCCTTATGTCAATCGAGGTAGAGGTGTTCACCGCACTTAGTCGTAAGCTGTTAGTTTTTCCGTGCATGAAAAGTATATATATTCACAAATTGCATAATTTTAGATATTTGATGATTATCGATATTTGTTATATTACTGGTATTTAACTTTGTTATTTAAGTTGTCGGATATGTGTCATTTTCTTACTAAGCCTCGTAGCTTACCTATCTTTTATTGTGGCTGTTAATCAAAATGCAGGAAATCAGATTGGATGAGTATCTTGATAGAAACTAGGAATTTTCTTTGTAGTGGCCTGCAACAATAATTACCTTGCATCGGAATGCATTCTCACAAGGCAAACAATTAGTTTCTTTTTTTTCTATTTAGCAGTTTGGTTATTGGAACTTACCATATTATTTTTAGAAAATAATTGTGCAAGAATTGTGTTAGTTATTTCAACCTTATTATTTCAACGGATATTTTTTTTTAGATTACAAGTTGGGTCTTACGGTCTTATTGTCGAGATCGCAACAAGTCACGTAATTATGATTGTTTTTATAAATGTGCATTTGGGACGTGACAGATTTGGTATCAGAGCTTAGGCTGTAGACCTATATGAGCATTTGACCGTAGCTTACAAATTAGAAAGTTAAGGTTATAAATGATAAGCGTATGTATAGAGTGCATGGTATATAACTTAGTATATTTACTCCATGATATACGTTTGAATCTTTATACCCGTCTAAAGAAATTATTTATATTGTGAATTTTAGGCGACGCATGGTAGAAGAGGTGAAGCAACTCGTAGGAGGGGTGCAGCAGTTGGAAGGGATAGAAGAACTACCATTCCACCTCCTGCTGATGCCATCCCTACCATTAGGCAATCTTGAACTAAAGGTGACGGCAGAGTTGGAAGGGTTCTAGAGTTACGTGCGAACCCGATGACAGAACTATTGCAGGATACCTCTGCTATTAGTAATGGATGGAAGTTTGTTCCTATAACTCGTGGAAGGAGTTTTACTCATACTTCTAGGACAACAAGACAAGGCCCTAATGAAGAGAATAATCAATGAGGCGGTGAAAAATTTAACATTTTCGTGGACATACAAGCTGAGTTCATGAACAAGTAAGTGGAGTTGGCCGGAAAGCAATGTGATCTTGTGGAAGAGAAATCCATGGCAACAAAAGAGCTCGCCAAGGTGATAGAGTCTCGTGGTGTCGACATGATTTCCAAGACCGAAAGGTGTGATTTTGAGAAGTTTAAGAAGATGTCCCCACCTTCGTTTCAGGACGGTTCTGATCCCATAATAGCAAAACTGTGGCTTAAGCAGATAGAGAAACTCCTCAAGATCATGAAGTGCACCGATGATCAGAAAGCGCCTTTTGCTATCTTTATATTTCAGGAGGAGGCGGAGCACTGCTGGGAATCAGAAGAAGAGATTTTAGTCTCGTAAGGCGAAGTGGTGATTACTTGGAGCAAATTTAAGAAGGTGTTTGAGGAGAAGTTCTTCCTTATTTATGTTAGTGCTCGAAAGAAGAGAGAATTTCTGAATTTAAATCAAGAAAATGCAACTGTCGATGAGCATGGGGTAAAGTTTATAGAGCTATCTCGATATGCCAAAGAGTTAGTTGCAGAGGAGCATGATAAGGTCGAAATGTTCGAGAACAGTTTAAGACCAGACATCAAGGAATTATTGACTATCGGCTTGTCAAAAACCAATGCTGAGGTTGTAGAGAGGGCGCGTAGGGCCGAGAAGGCTATCGATGTGAAGCCGAAGACTTGGGAGCAAAGAAAGAGGCCACGACCAGACAGTGGTCATAAATCTTTCAATGGGCATTTTAAGAAGAAAAAATTTAAGAAGCAGGAATATTCTTCGCAGAAACCGAGAGATCCGATTAGAAGTTTGAAGTTCCTATTCAGAGGCATGAGGGGCTATGTTTCATGTGTGGCAAGGATCACATAGGTCGACCGTGCCCAAAGTTTGAGGGTTGCTTCCAATGAGGTAAGACTAGACACATGTCCAGAGAGTGCCTAATGAGAAATGTTGTGCCTAATAAAGTGAACCAAAAGCTCAAGACCTAGGGCAGGGTATATGCTCTTACCCCTCGGGATGCTTTGGCATCTAACATCATAGTCACAGGTATATTGAGAACAATTATATTTTTAGCATAGTTCTTTTATATGTTCCAATACATTCTATACATCATTACATCTCACATATTGAATACTGAATTATCTTAGAAATTGATATCAACGTTCATCTTTAGGTTTTTTTTAATATCATCATCCCCTGCTAAAGTGTTGTTTGATTCGGGGTCAACACATTCTTTCGTGTCATCACATGTTCGCTCGAGAGTGTGTCGTGCGTTAATAATGTTAAGGTTCAAATATCGGATATGTCGGTTATATTGAAAAGATAGCACAATTTGATTCTCAAGTTATACAAATACCGCAAGTGCATGGTGCATTGTAGCAATTCGGTAAGTACGGGTCGATCCATAGGGAATGGATATCATGACGTTCGTTTTGAGTCAGAAACAAATGAGTTGAATTTGGTTTTTTCACATTTTTATTAAAAGAATACGATGTAATCGGAAAAAATGATATTTATGGGATACTTAGGCTAACATTTGGTAAATTGACTTGTGGCATTACCCCCAACTCTTATTCTTGATTTGAACGGACATTTCTAGTTTCTACTTGAAATCAAAAAGCATGTCATATCTAAACCGATTACAACGAATCGTTTAGGATACGATATCAAGTCGGAACAAATAGAAACTACAAAGTGCAAGAAATTTAGACGAAATGAGGATGAAACAAACTAAATGTGGTTAGCAAGTATAAGGCATATGCTTTTGTGGCTACATGTTCTATCTAGCTAGATCACTCCATTTAATTAAATTTAACCCTCCTTTCTACTTCAATCTCAATATAACACAAATGATATGTAAAGAAAGAATATAATATGTGTTAAAAGTTGATTTGCAACCATTGAAAACAACATATCCTATCAAGTAATAACACAATAAGTTGTAAACATTAAGGGATGAAGTTCATTAAGTACAAAAGAATCAAGAATGAGGGATTGGAAGACAAGCAATTCATCAACCTACCTCACCATTATCTAAGTAAGGGAACTACTCACACATCATAGTAAAGAGGGCAAAAATAAACAAACAACACATGAGCAAATAACAAAAAAGAGTAAGAACAAGAGTGCAAAGAACCAGTTGAAAAAATAAAGCTTTATTGAAGTTGCAATCCAAGTACAAGCTAATGAGTTCAAATACCTAAATCTGATCTTGTAAGCTGACAAGAGAAGTTGCAAGATAAGAGAAAGGTAAGGACTCAAACTATCACTACAGCTACAAGATACATCAATTGATTTTCAAAATATGGAAATGTACATGCTCCTTTTCTCTCAAGATGATCTGCTATTTATAGATATTGTAAAAAAAAGTTGAATATAAAAATGAGTTGATGTGACCGAGATAAGTGCTCAGAAGAAAATTGACACCGTTTGGAGAAGTTGGGGCCGCAATTTGCGGCTATTTGCAATAAATCGACGGCCAAGAAGAAGGTGGTGGGGCCCGTCTTGGTTGTGTGTTCTCCTGAATACTCCACCATCTTACTGTATTTGCAATTTTTTCTAATTATCATCTGGGTGAAATCTGGAGTTTTTGAAGGGAAAATGTTTAGCTTTTAATCCATTACATCAATACTTTACAAATCACCCATCACACAAGACCCATTTGCATGCCCACTTGCTCCACTTGCACAACTTGAGTTCATACCTCATCATGGTAGTCCACCATGGTTCATGCACCAAAATACTTGTGCTCATACTAATTTATTATTATGACAAGTTGGACCAAATTGGATAAAAGTTATGCGCACTTGTTTTGTTACAAAATCTTCATGAATACTGATCGGTTTTCCATTCCGGTTGTAGTGTCGGCCCACAAATGTCGTATCCGTGCATTTTGAGTGTGTTTCTAGTGTTTTGTCATGAATACATGTATCCTGTACTTATTGAGCAAACACAGATTAATAGTACCGATATATCACAAAAATGATAACGAATGAACGGTATTGAAATGCAGTTTTTCGTAAAGAATACCACACTTTGCACTTAGACTGCATAGTCCACTTAGTTACCTAGATTATGAATTATCGGTTTCGACACCTACTGGCATTTGGCTAATAACCGATAAGGTTTATAGAGGATGCGACGTCATGGTGGGTGGCAGAACTTTGCTGGCAGATTTGATTCTCCTGGAGATGTATGATTTTGATGTGATTCTTGGGATGGATTGGTTAGCCTCTTACCATGCATCAGTTGACTGCTTTAAGAAGCAAGTCATATTTCAGGTTTCGGGAAAACCATAATTCAGCTTTATAGGAGAGGGTTCCATCTCTCGTTTACGTATGATTTCAGCTATGCAAGCTTATAAGCTTATTAGGAGCGGATGCTATGGTTATTTAGCTTATGCGGTAAATACACAAAAAGAGGAGGTGAAACTTGAGGATATTCCAATAGTCCAAGAGTCCAATAGTCCAAGAGTTTCCTGAGGAATTTCCGGAAGAGCTTCCAGGGTTACCACCGGATCGGGAGGTTGAGTTCACTATCGACCTAGTGCCGGGCACTACACCAATATCCAAGGCACCTTATAGAAGGTCCCCATGGAGCTTAAAGAGCTAAAGGATCAGTTGCAAGAGTTGTTGGATAAGGGTTTAATACGTCTAAGCGTATCACCGTGGGGTGCTCCAGTGTTGTTTGTGAAGAAAAAGGATGGATCGATGCATCTTTGCATCGACTATCGAGAGCTCAATAAAGTAACAATCAAGAACAAGCATCCACTGCCAAGAACCGACGATCTATTTGACCAATTGCAAGGTGCTAAAGTATTTTCGAAGATCGATTTGAGATCTGGTTATCATCAGCTTAAGATTCACGTAGAGGATATTCCTAAGTCTGCCTTTCGATCGAGATACAGTCATTATGAATTCTCAATGATTTCATTCGGCGTAACGAATTCCCTCACCGCATCTATGGATCTTATGAATAGGGTGTTCAAGCCTTATTTAGATCAATTCTTAGTAGTGTTTATTCATGATATTTTGATCTATTCGAAGAGTACGGAGGAACACGAAGATCAATTGAGAATTGTTTTGCAAACATTGAAGGAAAAGAAGCTTTATGCTAAGTTAAGTTAATGCAAGCTTTTTCTCAAGAGTGTGGTGTTTTTAGGCCATGTGATATCAAAAGATGGTGTTTCTGTCGCTCCGAAGAAAGTGGAGGCCGTTGTTGATTGGAAAAGGCCTTCTAATGCAACGGAAATTCGAAGTTTCTTGGGTTTAGCGGGGTACTATATCTAATTCGATTAACTCAAAAGAAAGCAGATCATGGAGGCTGTTGTTGATTCGTTGAAGATTTCTTCCGTATTGCTGATCCACTGATTCGATTAACTCAAAAGAAAGCCAAGTTCAATTGGACCGAAGAATGTGAGAAGAGGTTCCAAAAGTTGAAGAATCGACCAGTGTCTGCACCTATCCTTACTATTCCATCAGGTTTTGTAGGTTTTATCATATACATCGATGCGTCGAGAAAATGACTTGGTTGCGTCTTAATGTAACAAAGGAAGGTGATAGCCTATGCGTCAAGACAACTTAAACCGTATGGACAAAACTATCCAACTCATGATTTGGAGTTGGCAGCGATCATCTTCGCGTTGAAAATTTGGCGGCATTATCTATATGGCGAGAGTTGCGAGATATTTACCGACCATAAGAGCATGAAATATATATTTACTCAGAAGGAGTTGAATATGATGCAGAAAAGATGGTCAGAATTGATGAAAGATTATGACCTAACCATACATTATCATCCTGGAAAGACGAATGTCATGGCTGATGCTTTAAGCCAAAAAGCAGGTGCTAATTTAGCGGTCATGATTACAAAGCAACATCATATTCTTGAAGATATGCGACGAATCGAGATAGACGTCCGTTATCATGGTTCGGGTGAAATCTTAGCTCAGGTTTAAGTGAGGTCAACTTTGCTCGAACAAATTAAAACTGCATAAAATGGAGATACTCAATTAGAGAAGATCCGATTAGAAGTCGAACAAGGGGATAAGCCATAGTTTTCTATTCAAGATGGCATCCTTAGATTCGGTTCCAGATTATGTGTTCCTAATAGTCTAGAGCTAAAGAAGCAGATCATAGAGGAAGCTCATTGCACTAGATATTCTATCCACCTGGGCAACACAAAGATGTACCGCGACCTTCGTGACATGATTTGGTGGAATAATATGAAAAGAGAGATTGCTGAATTTGTATCTCAGTTCTTAACGTGCCAATAAGTGAAGGCGGAGCATCAAAGGCCTGCTGGTCTACTTCAACCACTCCCCATTCCTGAGTGGAAGTGGTCAAATATTGCTTTGGATTTTATAGTTGGTTTGTCGAGATCTTGAAAATGGAATGATGCTATATGGGTTATCGTTGATTGATTGACCAAGTCAGCTCACTTCCTTCCTTATAAGATGACTCACTCGATGGAGAAAATGACCTCTTTGTATTGAAGAAATTGTCAGGTTGCATGGCGTTTCAGAATAAATCCTATCTGATAGAGATCGTCGTTTTGTGTCCAGATTTTGGGGGAGATTGCGTAAGACTTTGGGCACCGAATTAGAATTTATCTCATCTTATCACCCCAAGACAGGCGGACAATTCGAGTAATCAGATTCTTGAAAATATGCTTTGAGCTTGTGTTCTTGATCTCAAAGGCGGATGTGGGGAGCATATGCCACTAGCGGAATTCGCTTATAATAACAGTTACCACGCTAGTATCGGCATAGTTCCATTTGAAGCATTGTACGGTAGAAAATGTAGATCTTCAATTTGCTGGGAGGAGGCAGGAGAAAGAAATTTACTTGGTCATGAGATTGTACAGTAAACTATTGAAAAGATTATATTGATTCGAGAGAGAATTTTGGCGGCACAAAGTAGGCAGAAGAGTTATGCAGATAAAAGGAGAAGGCAATTAGAATTCCAAATTGGAGACTTCGTGTTTCTGAAAGTCTCTCCATTTAAAGTAGTGATGAGTATTTACCGCCGAAGACCGGACTGAGACGCGTAGAACGTCTAGCCTGAATTTGGGGGCAGATGCTATTTGGAACATATCCATCCACCTCTCCGATGATTCCAAGTTGATTTATGGCACCGTATATCGGAGGTTTGGACAGATGCGACTGTTGTAGCATGACTTATTAGATTCCCCCTCATTTATGAGGGTTTTTTGATTGTGGAGACGCTCTTCCCTGCAGGTGCAAGCCCTTGCAGTTAATTACGTTGCGATAACCACTTTCACCTGCTCCTGTAGTTCACTTCGTGTCGTATTATATTTTGTTTGTTATGGTTGCCCGTGGATTGTATACAGAGACTGGTTTACGTCGTTGCCCATAGGGTGCGGATTAGTCCAAATCCGTATATATATTTGGGTTTGAACCTAGGTCATATGTTCTATCAGTTCAGGAGATATTTTATTTTATTTAAAAACCGTTAATATGATTTTAGATTAAGATCAATATAAATATATGAGCATATAGGCTCAATTTATTTTAACTAAGGATACGTTAGTCTTATATAAGACTAAGATCAACTTAGAAGTGTGGTTAAGGATCATTAAATTTTGTTAAGATCCATAACAGAGGTGAGCATATAGGCTCGGTTGTGATGAGAAATATGGACTCCAGGAGTATGAAGTTTCAGAGGCTCAGCCTATATTGAGGCTCAGTCTTGGGTTTTTTCATTATCTAACAGTGCTAAGCACTTAGTCTTTTGATTATGGATATAATATCCAAACTCCACTCTGGCGCTTACGTGGGGGTTACGTGAGGCGCTCAGGCTTGGGCGTTGCCCTATTTGTGCTAAGCACATGGTCCCTATGAATATATATTATTCAAATTATATGTTGACGCTCACGTGGATATCATGTGAGGCGCTTGGACTTAGACATTGCCATATCAGTACTAAGCACTTTATACAGCGCTCATATGGGTATCACGTGAGGTGCTCCAGTTTGACATTTTTTTAAACGCTCACGTGTATGGCACGTGAGGTGCCAGATCTTTTCTTATGGGCGCTCACGTGTGTGGCACGTGAAGCGTTGTCTTCATGGGCCTTCTGCACGCTCACGTGAGGAGCTAACTTCATGGAATCTTTTGGATGCTCACGTGAATATCATGTGAGGCGCTAAGTCCTTAGAGATTTAATCTCTATTTATTTTTTAAAGAGAAGTTAAACTTATATTAATGGTATTTTGGCTATTAATGATCACCAAGATCTCTGTTTTGAATATCTGGGATCGGAAGAACTAAGTTCTTCGGTTTCTTTTTTTGTGAGAACTAAGTTCTTTGAAGGGTTAAACCCGGTTTTTAGAGGAATTAAATTCCATTTTTTATGTTTATCTTCTCATGTTTAGTTTTTTCCTAGATCTTGAGTCTGAAGAATAAAATCTTCTCAATGAGAATTAAATTCTCAATTTATGGAAGACTTGTCTTGCGGATCTCAGATCCAGAGAAAGAACTAAGTTCTTTATAAAGGGTTAAACCCTTGTATCTTATATATGAGAGGTAAAGGATATACTTTGATCTTTGTTTTTTTCTTTACCTATGGTTTGAGAAGAACAAGGAAGTTTTCTTCAGAAAGAGAATTAAATTCTCAGTTGTGCCTTCTATCTTTTTTTTGCAGATGCTTATAGAGGGTTTTCTCTTTATGAGACTTGAAATCTCAGGTCCTTTATATAGGTAAGGAAAAACTGTTGAATAGTTGAGAGAATCTCTTATTTAAGAGGTCTCGAATTGATTTCATAATCAAGTGGTGATTTTTAATCACAGTTGGATTTTAGATCCAAGGCTTTCTGTTTAAAAGGATATATTTTTCTTGTTTTTAACAAGATTAGGGAAATATTTTCCCATATAGAATTTAATTCTATCTCTTGATTCAAATGGTGATTTTTTAATCACCATTGGAATTTTTAATCTAAGGGTTCAGAGCATATTTTTCTTATTTAGAAAGATTAGAGAAATATTTTCCCATATAGAATTCTATTCTATCTTTTGATGATTTTTTTAATTGCCATTGGATCTTTGATCCAATGGCTCTCTGTTTAACAAAGAATATCCTTCTTGTTTAAATAGATCAGGGAGATATTTTTCCCTAATAGAATTTAATTCTACCATTGGATTTTTGATCCAACGACTCTCTATTTAACAGAGAATGTCTTTCTTATTTAGGGAAATATTTTCCCATGTAGAATTTAATTTTATCCGAAGCAAAATTGTTTCAACTTTGAGCGCTGACGCTCACATGCTATGCACGTGGGCGTAACCAAAGGATTTAATTCTTACTAAGCAGGTGCCCACGTACTTTGCACGCAGGCGCTCACATGAGGCGCTGCCATAGGATTTAATCCTATCAGAGATAGATGTCTATGTGCTTTACACGCAGGCACTCATGTGCTATAAATGTGAGGCGCTGCCATAGGATTTAGTCCTAACAGAGATAGGCGTCCACGTGCTTTGCACACGGGTGCTTCATGTGCTATAAACGTGAGGTGCTGCCTTATTTTTTTATGAGGGAACAAATGCCCCCACCGTTGTTCTCACATAGCTTGCACGTGAGTGCAATGGTGTCAAGCCTTTTAGCCGTCCGATCCGTCTTGGGATACGGGAAATCTGAACCGACTCCATCACTTTATAAATAGGGCATTAAGCCCTAGGCGACATCCGCGCCTCCATCTTTTCTTCTTCCTTAAGAATTTTATTCTCTATCAGAGCTTAGCTCTGTCATGAAGCTTAGTTCTTCATTTTTTCCATAAATCTGTATTGCAGACTCACTCTGCCAAAATTTTCTTGGTAAGAGTCTTCTTCAACAGAGCTTAGCTCTTGCATTTGGGACATTGTTCATCAGAAATTTTGGAAGATTAACTCCATTTTGGTTACAGAGCTTGGCTTTGGCATATTCCCCTTAAGGATTTCTTGAAGTTTTGATTTCCTTTGTTATCATAGAGCATAATTCTAATTTTTGATTTTAGATCATACCCCCTTTGGGGATTTTCTGAAGTTTTGACTTTACTTGTTATCACAGAACTTAGTTCTGATTTCAATTTCAGATCATCACCTATTTGGGGATTTTTTGATTTATTTTAATTCAACAGAGCTTTGCTATGACAATCTTTAATATCAAATCCCCTGTTTGGGGATTTTTAGGACTTAACTCCACTTTATTTTGTAGAGCTTGGCTATAATCTCGATCGTTTTTCCTTTTAGGGAAATTTTTGGTATTTTATACCATTTTATAAAACAGAGCTCAGCTCTGAAAAATTTTATTATTAAAACCAGCCTTAGAGAATCTTTTTAGATTTCTCTACTGGGTACATGTTCCAATCATTAATGAGCCACCATTTTGATTCTGTGGAGTCCAGTAGCTTTTGGATTCAGTGATTTTAGCACTTCTTGCTAATTTTCCACCTGGTTTCTTTTCAGGTACCATGGCTGCTCATTTGTATGACATCGAGAAAATTGTTTCGTATGAAGAGATTCACATTCAAGGCCAGGAGTATACTGCGGCCCAATGCGATGATGTGATGCGTCACTTCCATGATCACAACGGTCGATTGCTTCCCCGTTGCTCTTTCCTTTTGAAGATTGTCGTTTGGTCGATCTGGGAAGCTCTACTTGAGCTTGCCGAGGCTATGCTGCTCTAGGCACTCTATAACGTTGAAGACAAGGTGTATTCAGTATATCTGATAGGACTGATTTCGAAGAAATGGAGAAATAATCTCGTCACTATCTTGCATCGCGTTTTCCAACAGAAAACAATAATATTCTAGTACCAGAGGATGGAGGACATCAGCGGTGATCTCGAAGTTTGCATCCGGGAGAAGACGCATAAGAAGATGGTCGATGAAACTAAAGATTCTTTACTCAAACTTGCCTTTAAATTTGAGAATCCGTTTCCGGAATTTAGTGTTCTGCCACTGTAGATCCTAAATGATGCGGTAGCGTTTGTTTTTAATTTTGTTTATTTTTTATTTCCTTTGTAGTCAATTTTAGCCGACAGTATGTAATTCCCCTTTTTTTAGAAGTATGAAAAGCATCTTTTCCTTTCATATCTGCACTTTTCTTTCTTTTGGTGCCAAAATTAGTTTATTTACTCATTTCGGAGTGTTCAGTTTACCTTTTCTTTAGGTTTATAGGCAAACTCACCCTAATGTTAAATATAGATAATCTCCCTTTTTATGATAGGGGTTCGTTAGGTTTGTGGTACTGGGTTAAGTCCATCGTACCGTCGCGTTGGCTGGTATATTCTTGATATGCAATCCCTTGGGTTGCAGCTCGAGTAGACACACATTTGTCATGTCTCTGATCCTTTCTGAGACTAGACAAGACGCCTTCACGTAATTTTCTTAGGTTGGAATATCCATATTACCTTCAGAAGTTCAAGCGTTAAGTATTGTCATGGCGCTTTACTTGAGGTTAGATTCGATTTGAAGCCCCGATGAGTCATAATCACACCCTTATGGGGTGAGATGACATCCAATGGTTTTTAGGCTTCCCATCAAGACCCGAAACTAGGCACATGCCGTCACTTCGCTATCGCTTTGGTGTCGCACCGATTTTTCGCTAAACTAAGGCAGACATCCGTATGACCTCTATGCTGTATGTATCGCCATCGAGATCTGGAGTTAGGAATATGCCATTGCTTCGATTTTATTTGACAGTTGCACCCATACCCTGTTGGAATGAGGAGGAACGTTGAGGTAGTCTCTAGGCAATAGATGTACCGTCAAGACTTGGCTTTTCTTTTGACGAAGTATGGTGAGAAGTTATGGTTCCCTTTTTTCATTTATGACTATGGATTATATACAAGAGTCTCTGTGAACCTACTTGCAGGGCAGAATTTTTTTATTTTTTTTAATTTTTTATATTTCCGAGACGGTCTATCCTTTCAGCATTACATATCGCGAAAGTCGTGATTGCCCAATTATTTCGGCTATTTTATTCATGGTGCCCAATCATTTCGGCTACTTTTTTTTACTCTCTGCTTTTTTATTGCGAGTTGCCTTATCTCTTCGGCTATTTTTGTTTTTTTACATACTCATCAATTTTGCTATGAGTCGGAGACTTAGGGTCTAATGCCAACTTCGGTATCAGTATTACTACAACTGGAATATTTCCAGGAGCGACTCATCATATGCTATTGTCACTTTTGACCAAATGGTGGCTTAGGTAACAGGTTTAGATCCCTGCTAGCTAAGGATTTTTCGACTTTACAAGTCGAAAGGGTCTCATAAAGGTATTTCTCCCTACGAGTCGTGAGGATCTCGCATGTGTAGTTTCTCCTTAGGGGTTGTAAGGTCTCCTAAGTGGTATTTTATCTTACAAGTCGTAAGGATCTTACAAGAGTATTTTCTCCTTGCAAGTCATGAGAACTCGCAAGTGCTATTCACCATGTTGAGCAATATTTCTCAATTTTGGTGGGACTTGGTTGAGAGTATATTTATTTATGCCCGTGGATTGTATACAAGGGTCGATATTGGACTACTTGTAGGGCATAAATTTGTGGGGTTATGATGGCTTAGGAACATGTTCAGATCCCCGTAACTTAAGACTTCTAAATTCTATAAGCCGTGAGGGCCTTATAGAGGGTATATTCTCTTTATGAGTCGTGCGGATCTCGCAAGTGTATTTTCTCCTTAGTGATCATATGGATTCCCAAGTGTGTTGCTCCTTTATGAGTCGTAAGGATCTCACGCAGGTGTTTTCTCTTTACAAAGTCGCGAGGACTTTGCAAGTGCATCCTTTTGTTTCTTTTAATGAGTTCGCTCGCTTTCAAGTTTTCACAATCTCGCCGGTAGCCCTACTGTTTTTACTCACGACGCCCTTTCGGCTTTTCATTTGTGCACATTTCGCTTGTGGATATACCCTTTTTAGGCGGCCCGTAAGGTAACACACTAACAGCCATGAATCACGACATTCTTCAAAGGATTGCGTCATATGGGACCTGAGAAGGATATGCATTGTTTTATGCCCGTGGATTGTATACGACTGGTCATATGACCCATACCGTAGGGCAATATGCTAGTTTAAGGACATCGCGGTCCAACATTCTCATGTTTAGGACGAAATGATAGTTTAAGGACATTTCGGTACATTACCAGTTTAAGGACATAGTCATCCATTATTAGTTTAAGGACGTTTCGGTCCGTCATTAGTTTAGGGACGTTTCGTTCCAGTATTAGTTTAGGGACGTTTCAGTTCAACGGAGACATGGAGAACATGGATCGTTTGTGTCCTTGGATTGTGTATGACTGGTCATATGACCTATACCATAGGGCAATATATTAGTTTAAGGACATCGCGGTCCAACATTCCCGTGTTTAGGACGAAATGATAGTTTAAGGACATTTTGGTCCGTTACCAGTTTAAGGACGTGGTGCTCCATTATCAGTCTAAGAACGTTTCGGTCTATCATTAGTTTAGGGATGTTTCGGTCCAACATTCTCTTGTTTGAGACGATATACTAGTTTAGGGACGTCTTGGTCCAACATTAGTTTAGGGACATTTCGGTCTAATAAAGACATGGAGAGTATGCATCGTTTGTGTCCGTGGATTGTGTACGGCTGATCATATGACTCATACCGTAGGGAAATACGCTAGTTTAAGGACATCGCGGTCCAAAATTCCCGTGTTTAGGACGAAATGATAGTTTAAGGACATTTCAGTCCGTTACCAGTTTAAGGACGTAGTGATCCATTATTAGTTTATGGACGTTTTGGTCCAACATTCCCATGTTTGAGACGATATACCAGTTTAGGGACGTCTCGGTCTAACATTAGTTTAGGAACATTTCGGTCCAACATTCTCATGTTTGGGACGAATATCATTTGGCACCACTTTCAGAGTTTTGACTCAGGAAGATAGCGAGTGGACACACGCGTCGTCATCTATCATTGACCTAAATAGCGACTCTTCAGGCGCAGTACATTTTGAGGAATCGACCGTTTATCGGCTAGAATGGCTTTTCGCCATGCATGTCCATGAGCAGATAAGCTCCACCTTGGTAGACTTTATCTACGATGTACGGACCTTCATAGTTTGGTTCGAACATTCTCCGTTTTGCATGATTGGGAATCATCGATCTTTTGACAACCAGCATGAGTTCGCCTTGGCAGAATGTTCTCGGCCTGGTCAGTCTTTCATATGACTGCGTTAACCTTGCCTTATAAGCCTCCAGATTTTGCTGTGCTATAAGACGGGTTTCGTCGAGAGCGTCGAGTTCCTTGAGCCTAAGATGAGCATTTTCCTTATCCGTTAGCTCGTATTGAACTGCCACTTGTAGTGAGGGGAGCTCTATCTCTGATTAGTCAAAAATATTGTACATTTGCATGAACATTTTCCCTACTATTATTAATAACTAAAAGGTGTTAATTGTAAATAAAGAACATATGTGGGTTTATTTGTAAAAAGATTATTATCATATGTTTCTTCATTTATAATTAATATAATTAGGGAAAATATATGCATATAATATTTAAACAACATATTCATATTAAAATATGCATATCATGTCAAGTATTCCTAATCAATATTCTTAAGATATCATATCATATAAATGGTTGGAATAATATCTCAAAAATAACAAATGCTACTAATAGTTTGATTTGAGATATTGTGTAGGTATTAGTTCAGGTCTGAAATCTAAGTAGGAGATCTACATCAAATCGGAACATCAAACCGAATCTGCCAAATATTAGAAGCAAATCGAGAAATCTAGCAATGACAGAGAGTAAGAGCAATATTTTCAGAATTTTTATATCAAGAGGATCTCCAACTATCGAGAGAAAAAGCCTGAAAAAATCCCAATTCACAAACCCACAATATGGCGGCGGATCCGCGGTCAATATAGGGCAGGGGCGGCTATTTGCAATTCTTAAGGTTTAGCAGTGACTCCCAAACCAGTTGGTCTAAGGCACCAGGTGATAAGACACCTTTGCTATATTTTTTTTATGCTGCCTTAAGTAATTACAAAACCAGTGTTTGTTTTTAACACCATTTATTTAATGTGTCATTTATATTTTGTTGATTTATATTTTTTTCTTCATACTAAGGCTTTTAGACAAGAGCATTTCAAGGTATGCTCTACTATCCCAAGTTTCAAGATGTGTGCAAGTGCGTATAGTAGGGTATCAACGTTCAAAAGTTTGGACTCAAGAATAAGGACTATTTTTCAGACTTATTTCTATCCATAGATTAGTGATTTCTTCATCTTACTAACCCTTGGGACAACAGCTCATGACCACATATTACTAGCTTCGTTTTAAAACATCTAATTTTCTTGCATTTCTTAAATCTCTTCCTCTCTTTCATATGTATTTTTTCTTTTCTAACTTTTATTTTCAAAATTTATTATGCAATGCAATATTTACATATGATGCGTGGATATATACAAACCATCTCCCCAAACTTGTTTGCAGCAGTGTCCTCATTGATGCTGTCCTGTAAGCTCAAAATATTAAGATCAGGAAGAACAGTTCAATAAGATGGTATAAAGAAGGGGTCAAGAGTGAATAACCGTGAAATTCTTCCCCAAACATGTTCTTGGTTCAATCGTGCAAAAATTTATTTTCTTTCAAGAGTCATTTAAAAATATTTTTCTTCTTCCCCCCAAACTTGAGTAAAACAGTGTTTTTATTACTAAGCATTGAAATTTAACATAAGAGAGGGGCAAATATTATCGTTCTACATAAAGCTTTATAAAGAACAAAAGTTAAAACCAACCATTCTAATATTTTATCAATGTAACACTATGGTTGGTTGAAAAATACGAAACGGATGTATGTGAAGAAGACTCGAGACTATATAAGAATAAAGGTTGTATTATGATTCGAGTAGAAGAAACAGAAATATAAGTATCGAGAAGAGATGAAGTGGGAAGGAGAGAAGAGGTGTAATCGAAAGGTTTTACGTCTCGGTTGGTAGAGACGAAAAAACGATGGTGAACGAAAACGAAAATTTGAAAAATAAGGAATAGGTGGAATAATCGTATTCTCGTATATAACTAGAAGAAGAAGGATGGCGGTTCATCTTCTTCGGCCTCAAAGAGAGGCTCATAAATTTCCGGTGGAGGTTGATTCCTCACAGCATCCAAGTCGTTAAGGAACGCGAGTTCTTCGGCGAAAATATTTTCGAAACTTTCATCGATGATGATCTCATCGGAAAGAAAGGAATCAGTGGAATAGGAAGATTCACTAGGAAGATTGAAAGTTTCAAGGTTAATGTGTTGCGCACCAGCATTCAAAACACTCGATTCATCAGAAATTATGGAGGTAGGAGACTCAAAAAGCTCATCTACCTTATTTTCAAAAGAGTCTAACTCGAGTGGTCTTTCAAGAATCATAGAACTCAATATATCGGAGTGCGGTTCATCAAATCTCGGTGGAAGTGAAAGAAGATGAGAAGAAGAACCAAAGAAAGTAGGTGATGTAATGGGTAAATGAACTTGAGTGTCGAACATTACTGAACCAGATGTGGGAGCTGAAAGCTGAATATCGTTTTGCATATCGGATAGGTCGGTGGTAAGAATATGATCGGTTAAATGCATAGGAAGATGTTCACATTCAATAGAAGGGACATGATGGGTTGTGAATTCAAATCATCTAACATAGTGAGTTCATCTTCAAAGATATTCTCATCACCGTTCTCATTAACACTTTCAGTCAAATCAAACGAACAGTTCTTTAAAAATTCATCAATTATACTTTTCTCAATCGATGAATCACTTGGTTCACTTGATGCAATTGGATGGCTTGGAATGTCAAGTGTAGTAGAATAAGGATCGGTTTGATTTGGAATGGTGTAAGGCTCTCTTTCACACTCATGATTGGGCAAGTCAAACATGTTATTCTCGGGCACCTCATCAATTAGATTATTAAGCGATTGATCATCAAATACATTCAGTTGGGGTTCAGGATAGAAGGTGTCAAGATCAAAAGAACTGGTTTTGGTTTGACTTTGAGGAATCCCTTGTTCTTTCTCACTACTCAATTCCAACTCTACTTCAGACCTAGACATGGTTTGTGAAGAAGTTTCAATGAAGGATTCTCTTTGAACCGTGGAACTTCCTAATTGATGTTCAGAAGCATTGTCTAGATAAGGTGCAATAGTTGAGTATGGTTGGAATGCGTTTAATTTTTGGTTACGGGCGAGTTCAATATGTTCTGCAATCGACATGGGTTTACGACTTGCCACATTAGCCTTAAGAGAAGTATCATCATGAGAGCGTGTGAAAGTTTGGTACTGTTGATAAGAATTAGAAGGGTGTATCCAAGTTTCATAACTAGGATTATGATCAACATTGTGATATGAAGAATATTGAGATTGGTTGGTTAGTCGGCGACTGGCTATTGCTATTTTCTCAGCAATGGTCATATGTATAAAAGTTGCCCTATTCGCCTCAAAAGAAGTATCAACATTTTCATATGGAAATAATTGTAATTGTTGTCATAATAGTTTTGGATTAGTGAAAGATATGAAATTTTGGCTACGATCCTTCGCAATATGCTCAGCGATGGACATGCGTTTAGAAGTTGTCGTATTCGCCTCAAAAGGAGTATCAACATTTTCATACGGAAATGATTGTGATTGTTGTCGTAACGGTTTTGGGTTAGTGAAAGGTATGAAACTTTGGCTACGAGCCTTCGCAATATGTTTAGCAATGAACATGCGTTTAGAAGTTTCCTCACTAGCCTTAAAAGGATTATCAACATAAGAAGGTGTTGAATTTTGACGCGGTTGATAGGATTTTGAGTGAGGTGTCCAACTGTTATTTCTAGCTCTATTCTATCCCTTAAAGAAAAAGTAGGGTCGGAATTTGTACCAAAGCAATTACGATAATAAGAAATATTTGGTTGTGAATAGCAAACCTCGGCAAGAGTTGGTCGGTTTAGGTTACCCATTATAAGATAATGAAAAGAAAAGAGGGAGAAATGGTAAAAATATAATTTTTTTAATAAAATTTTTGAAATTGTTTTGCTTTGAAATAGGGACTCAATTCAACCAATCACAAACGTGCACAAACAATCCCTAGAGTTAGGGTCACTTAGGTCAAATCACTAGACCGCTCCTAGACTTCCAAAGGACAAGACGTAGAATCAATCCTCTACCACCTCTTTATCAATCTTGCGGCCAGGTAAGTGGGAGGTATCCGCTATACGAATTACTGAAGTAGCGGGCCTAATTAAGTAAACCACTTTTCTTAGTCACACTTGCCTAAGACACCACAAGAGAAATGCGGATAAGTAATAGATTACCCACGACCCTCTTTTGTCTTAATTGAGCGCGACTGTCTTTAGCGGCATGGTCTAAATATTTTTATTAATGTAGGGTTATAGTATTCTCGTTTGTGATTTGTGGGGCCTAGGAAGGGTGATGAAATCCCCACCTAATCTAAATTTGGGTCTATTACCCCTTAATGTCCGTTTTAGATATGCAAAACAAACCAAAGTCTAAAACACACAAAAAGATTTTTAGCGGCGATATTTGCAAAGAATCTTGCAGGTAAAAACAGTTTATTGAAGCTTTACAGGAAAGATGAAGACTCTAGGAGAATACCAGAGAGATTTGGGGGCCCAACTCCTCACTTTGGCCGCGCTTTCGCCGCCAAAAGCCACTTTAAGCCGCAGTTCCGCTGCCCTATGATGGGATCTCCCCTCCAAACTTTGGCACGACACTTCAATGCTCCTCTGCTATTATTTGATAATCTCTGAATCTCTGATGGTTCGCTCCAAGTGCTCCAGATTTCTCGCAAAACTTGCATAAAAATCGTTAAAAATCCAAAATGCGGTTATTTTTTTTATTATTATTTTTATGTTCTCTGGTCTTATATTAGAAATCAATCCGAATAACAAGAAAAAAAATTACGACCGTTTCCCCGGCAACGGCGCCATTTGATTGGTTGGGAAGATGTGTGTTGTGTATGTGCTGTAAATAACCGCAATCAAGACGGTGTCGCAAATAGCTAGCCGCGATGAGTACGGGTCGTACGCAGGGAAATGTGAATTTCTTTTCTTGTTTTAGACGAGTTGATAAAAGAGAGGAGAGATTGTTGTCATTTTGAACTAAGATGGTTAGAAAATTTTTATAATAGAAAAGCTTGTAGGGTTTATAGGACTTAATAGTTAATGGATGAAAATTTAGAAATGATTCTTTTTATCTTTTAATTGTTTAAAACTAGAGAGATAGCAATGAATGTGGATTAGGGTTCTTGGAGGGAATTAGGGTTTCCCGCTACTGCCCTTGTCCTTTCATTGATCTCTATTTATCTCAAGCCCTTAACAAAACAAGTATGAACTAATCTCAAATTGTGGTCGTGAATATCATTAATTGATAACGCGCCCGAGAAGAGAGTTAATATTTATTTTGCTAAGATTTATAAACATTAAAACGTCAAAAGAAATTAAGGGATTTTTCATCCATTATTCTACCCTATCCTACAAACCCTAGAAAGCATAGTTACAAATTCGTCGTTCGGGTATAGTTCGGCGAGGTCGAAAATTCGGATTCGGAGAACTATTTGGAAAAAATCGGCAGGTATTCGGGAAAGATTCGGTAAGTGTTCGGGAAGGATTTCGAGCAATAAATTAATATATGAGACGCTAGGTTTTGATTTTGTGAATTATTTGCTGTTTTTTGCATTATTCGCTGTTTTTTCACATAATTCGGGAATAATTCGTGAATTATTCGGCCTGTTCGGCAACGACGATTAATTCGGAGATTAATTCGTCTGATAAAAAATTCGTGAATTATTCGCGAATTCGGCGAATAATTCGTGAATTATGTGACTATGCTAGAAAGCAAGTATTTACTCGCTTATGGTTATTAGCATAGTAAAATAGAGGTGGAAGATGAATGAAACCATATTAAAATTTAGAAATGCTAAAAGTAATGCAGAAAAGTAATGCGGAAAGTAATGCAGAAAATAAATGCAGAAAATTAATGCGGAAAGTAAATGCGAAAATAATTAAAACAAAAGACTATCTTTATTTATCAACTATTGCATTACAAAATTTCTCCTTAAAAAGATAGATTACAAGAACCCTAGTTTTTGCTCGTAGATCTCTCTCCTCAATTGAAGTTTTGAATTTGGGATCTTGAATTGTTTTGATAGACAGCTCTCGGTCCTTTATATAGTTTCTGAAATTAGAAATCCTAGATGCTATATTGGAGTATGTAACATTACGATCACATCCAATGGCCCATAACTGACCGCGTAACCGCCGCCCCTGTCCTATATTGACCGCGGATCCGCCGCCATATTGTGGGTTTGTGACTTGGGATTTTTTCTGGCTTTTTCTCTCGATAGTTTGAGATCCTCTTGATATAAAGATTCTGAAAATATTGCTCTTACTCTCTTCCGTTGCTAGATTTCTCGATTTGCTTCTAATATTTGGCAGATTCGGATATTGCTAATTACGCCTTAATAAGTGAGCACATGCGGTAATCGGTTGGTTAGTATCTCAAGAAATATTAATGGTCGCATGAAGAATGTGTGAACAAATCCATCTAAAACATCACCGACTAAAAAGTATTAAGGAAGATGGCCAGAGGGTATGATAGCTTGAATTGAATTTTCCAAGTGTAGAGATGTTTTTTACACACGTAGGTGTATATGATCGATATTTGGAAGAAAGGTAGGGAGGAAGACTAAAGACGATATTTTATTAAGGGATGATGTGATTTCTGATATCTTTTCAAGACCATTAAGATATGGCTCACGACAACTAAAAAGCTAGTGTAGTTTGAAACACTTATTTTCAAGTTCTTTCTTCTATATGTTTATTATCTTTGCATATAATTTTTATCTTCTTTCTTTTATTTTGGGATTTTATGGGTGTGATCTACTGAAAACCCTCAGGAGACAACACTCCTCCTACTAGGGATACCTAGAGATTTAAAGGATTGTTGCATGAGCTAAGTGCAATCGTATTGCCTATGAAAGTGTGCTAGGTTTTTCTCTTTTTAATAAATAGTTTGCTCGGGACGATCAAAGATAAGTTTGAGGGTATTTGATCAGTCAAAAATATTACACATTTGTATGAACATTTTCCCTACTATTATTAATAACTAAAATGTGTTAATTGTAAATAAAGAACATATGTGGGTTTATTTGTAAAACGATTATTATCATATATTTCTTCATTTATAATTAATATAATTAGGGAAAATATATGCATATAATATTTAAATGAAATATTCATATTAAAAAATGCATATTATGTCAAATATTCCTAATCAAAATTCTTAAGATATCATATCATATAAATGGCTGGAATAATATCTCAAAAATAACAAATGCTATCAACAATTTGATTTGAGATATTTTGCAGGTATTAGCTCAGGTCTGAAATCTAAGTAGAATATCCACATCAAATCGGAATATCTAACCGAATCTGTTAAATATTAGAAGTAAATCGAGAAATATAGCAACGATACAGAGTAAGAGCAATATTTTCAGAATCTTTATATCAAGAGGATCTCCAATTATCGAGAGAAAAAGCCAGAAAAAATCCCAAGTCACAAACCCACAATATAGTGGCGGATCCGTGGTCAATATAGGGCAGGGGCGGTGGTTCCGCGGTCGGTTTTGGGCCGTTGGATGTGGAATTTGAGGGATATGATCGTAATGTTACATACTCCAATATGGTATCTAGGGTTTCTAATTTCAGCTATATAAAGGACCGAGAGCTGTCTATCAAAACAATTCAAGATCCTAAATTCAAAAGTTCAATTGAAGAGAGATTTACGAGCAAAAACTAGGGTTCTTGTAATCTACATTTTTTAGGAGAAATTTTGTAATGCAATAGTTGATAAATAAAGATCATCTTTTGTTTTAATTCTTTTCACATTTACTTTCCGCATTACTTTTCTGCATATATTTTCTGCATTACTTTCCGCATTACTTTTCTGCATTATTTTTAGCGTTTTTAAATTTTAATATGGTTTCATTCATCTTCCACCTCTATTTTACTACGCTAATAACCATGAGCGAGTAAATACTTGCTTGCTAGGGTTTGTAGGATAGGGTAGAATAATGGATGAAAAATCCCTTAATTTCTTTTAACGTTTTAATGTTTATAAACCTTAGCAAAATAAATGTTAACCCTCTTATTGGGCGTGCTATCAATTAATGATAGTCACGATCACGATTTGAGATTAGTTAATACTTTTTTTGTTAAGGGTTTGAGATAGATAGAGATCAATGGAAAGACAAGGGGCAGTAGCGGGAAATCCTAATTCCCTCCAAGAACCCTAATCCCTATTCATCGCTATCTCTCTAGTTTTAAACAATTAAAGGATAAAAAGAATCATTTCTAAATTTTCATCCATTAACTACTAAGTCCTATAAACCCTACAAGCTTTTCTATTATAAATTTTTTCTAACCATCTTAGTTCAAAACGACAACAATCTTTCCTCTATTTTATCAACTCTTCTAAAACAAAAGAAGAAATTCACGTTTTCCTGCGGATGACCCGTACTCATCGCGGCTAGTTATTTGCGACACCATCTTGATTGCGGTTATTTACAGCACATACACAATATACCTCTTCCCAACCAATCAATCTCCAGTGGGAGTACTACTTCAGCACCAAACACTAATGCGTATGGTGTCGCATTTGTGGCTGTCTTGAACGATGTTCGGTACGCCCAAAGAGCTTCATGCAGCCTCTCGTGCCAATCCTTTTTGTTTCTGGACACCGTCTTTTTTATAATCTTGGTCAAGGTCTTGTTGAATACTTCAGCTAGACCATTAGCCTGAGAATTATAGGCTGAGAAATATCTCCAGTCTATCTTATGTTGATTTGCGAAGCGGCTTATTTTGTGGCTTCTATAGGCTGGTCCATTATCCGAGATTATCCGTCGCGGAGTTCCGAACTGGTAGATGACATGGGTTTTGAAGAAGTAGACGATATTCTCCGTCTTCACTTTCCTTAGTGCTACTGCTTCTGCATACTTAGAGAAGTAATCGGTTGTTGCTAGTATGAACCGATGTCTCCTGGATGACGCTGGTTCGATAAGGCCGATTATATCTGTTCCCCACATCTCGAACGACCAACTGGCTACTGTCAGATGTAGTAGATTTGGATGCTGATGTATGAAGTTCCTGTGTATTTGGCACGAGTGACACTGCTGCGTATATTCGAGGCAATCCTGAATCATCGTGGGCCAGTAATAGCCTATCCTTTTTATCTTCAGCTTCATTTTTGGTCCTGCTTGATAAGATTCGCAAAATCTGTCATATACTTCTTGGACGACTTTCTTTGCTTCTTTCAGCCTTAGACATCTTAACCATATTGTTTACCGCCGAAAGTACAGACGAACTCGGATGAATCGTCTTACCTGAATTTAGGAGCAGATGCTATTTGGAACATATCCGTCCACCTCTCCGAAAATGCCAAGTTGATTTAAGGCACCGTATATCGGAGGTTTGGACAGATGCAAACGATGTAGCATGATTTTATCAGATTCTCCCTCATTTGTAAGGGGTTTTTGATTGTGGGGACGCTCTTCCCTGTAGGTGCAAGCCCCTATAGTTAATTACGTTATCGCATTGTGATAACAAATTTCACCTGCTCCAGTAAGTCACTTCGTGTCATATTATATATATTGTTTATTATGGTTGCTCGTGGATTGTATACGGAGACTAATTTATGGCGTCGCCCATAGGGCGCGGATTAGTCCAAATCTTTATATTAAATTTGGGTTTGAACCTAGGTCATATATTCCATCGGTCCAGGGGATATTTTATTTTATTTAAGGACCGTTAATCTGGTTTTAGATTAAGATCGAATTAAATATATGAGCATATGGGCTCAATTTATTTTAATTAAGGATACGTTAGTCTTATATAAGACTAAGATCAACTTAGAAGTATAGTTAAGGATCACTAAATTTTGTTAAAATCCATTAACAGAGGTGAGCATATGGGCTCGTTTATGATGAGCAATATGGGCTCAAGGAGTATGAAGTTTTAAGGGCTCAGCCTATATTGAGGCTCAATCTTGGGCCTTTTTATCATCCAACATTGCTTAGCACTTAGTCTTTTGACTATGGATATAGTATCCAAATTCCGCTATGACGCTCATGTGAGGCGCTAAGGCTTGGATGCTGCTCTATCAATGCTAAGCACTTGGTCTCTGTGAATATATATCGTTCAAATCATATGTTGGCGTTTACGTAGAAATCATGTGAGGCGCTTGTTCACACCATAATATTGCATTATTATATTCCCCATTCTTATTCGTTTTATAAATAAACAAGTGCTTTTGACGCATGTCTGCTACATATTACAGGTTACAGGTTCTTGGACAGAAAACAGTGAAAACGATGAAAAGACGATGCAAAAGTGGACTTTGACCAACAAACAGATGACTCTTGATCAAGCCTACATCAAAGATAAAATTCACAAAGTACAAGGCAATGCAAGGTCCAAGATTACAAAGCGAACGGTTAAAAGTCCATTGCAAATTGTTCACTGAAAATCTGGAACCAATGTAGAAGCCCAATTGATAAAAGAATCAAGGAATCAGAAGCCCCAAAAGACCCAGAACAAGACATGAAATTTTAAGCAGTCTAGCCTACCAATGGGCCGCGGAACCGCGGCCCAAGCCCATCCATGCCGCGGTTCCGCGGCCATCATGTGCCTGGGCTTCGCGAATTTTTTACAGAAACTTGAGACGGCGCTGAATAGTTCACTAGGTCTTTTCTTAGGGGTATTTTCGTAAAAGCAGATTTGCAGATCAAATGTAACCTAGGGTTTCTTATTCTCTATAAATAGGAACTCTAAAGATTGTAAACCTTATGCTTCCTTTTAATAATAAATTCCAGAATTCTTTATGGAGAGCATCGGTGCCTCTTTTCAATTCATGAATTCAGATCTGACAACTTGCGTTGATATTTGGAGAGAGCCATCTATAAGTAGTTTTATTTAATTGCTCTAGTTTAGATTTTAATTCTTTGCCCTAGGTAGATTTAATTCCTTACCGTAGATAATTGTTTAGAGTTAGCTTTGGGGAAGGCTTTTGAGAGATGAGATCTCTCATCCCTTTCTTGCCCATCATATATTTTCAATAGGACTCCATGCATACACGCATACACCGCGCCCTACGGCATCCTACCCCTCGAGGTAACGATGACACCGTAGTATAAAGGCCCGGTTGCGCGCGTTTTCCATGGAGGTTAGGGTAAGGATCTCTAAAGGAAGGACAAGAACTAGAGGAAGGAACACCTTCCCGAATGGATCTAATCCCCTTTATTGATAATTACCATAACTCCTCATAGATCTTCATTTGGGTATAGAAAGCGTTGAGATTTACTTGCATTTCCAAACTATCCTTAACCTAATCCTAACAAGACTAGATCTAGATAATCGTAGTATAGAATAATTAGGTTTTTAGATTTAATAATCAATCCAAACACCCATCGGAATTAACTCGTTAGCGCGATTAGGAAATTCACAACATCCTTGTGGACCGACCCGTATTCACCGGCTAGCTACATGCGACGCCGTTCTTGATTGCGGTAATAGATAGTTTTTGATATACAAATCAAATGGCGCCGTTGCTGGGGATGGCGTGTCATTTTCTTTTTGCAATTTCGGGTTAATATAAAATTAAAAAATCATAAAAACTGAAAAATCAAAAAATATAAAAATTTATCATCTTTGTATTTTGTGAAGGGTATTTTTTGTTTGAATTTCGCAGGATCTACAATCGAGACGGATCTGGAAAAATCCAGAGTTCGAAACAGAAAAAGATATATCAGAACAGAAAGAGGTTGGAAAATCAGAACAGCACAATTTTTTTGGAGACCTGAAGCCTCCGTACCGCCGCCATTCCGCCGCGCAAGCGCGCTCCCGCCGCGCAAGCGCGCTCCCGCCGCTGAACCGCCGCGTCATGCTGACGTCATTACGCGAAATTTTCACTATTTGTTTCCTTTTTCTCTCTCTGCAACCTAAAATATATCTTTTGTCAAACCTCCTGCAGAATTCTTTGCGCTAAAAATCTTCTCCCTTCCAATAATTGATTTTGTGCAGCATTCTTTGCGCTGCGCATAAAATAAAAATAATTAATTGCAAGTGAATTTACTATTTTGCATATTTTAATCGGACTTTAAGGGGCTATTGACCAAACTCAGATTGGGTGGGGATTTCATCACCCTTCCTAGGACCCCAGAAATCACATAAGGCATGTGCATTGACCAAATCTTAATTAAAAAATACTAGACTCAGCTCTAAGGATTTCGAGCTCAATAGGACAGAGGACTAGTTATAGGCATCAGCCGTTAATCCTAACCTGATTTTGCGGTGTCTAGGCAAGTGTGTCAAGGCAAGTTGTTACTTAATTAGGACCGCTACTTGTAGCGGGGAGCCTCCCACTTACCTGGCACTTACCTGACCGCAATTGGCGGTGAAGAGGCGGTTTGATGTCCTATTTCTAGCCCTTTGGAACAGTTAGGAGCTGTCTAGCTAACCTAGGTGACCCTAGATCTAGGCCTGATTGTGCATTTTTGGTTGATTGCATTTGTGTCTAAGCTCTTTATCGAAAATTTTTGCAAAACAAATAAAAAAATAAGAGGAAATTTTTTATAAAAAGACTTGCAACTTTTGTCGCTAAGAAATCCGAGCATCCCAACCTTCTTTCTCTTCTCTTTCTTCTATCATGGGTATCCCAAATCATAAATCACTTTCCGAACTTTGGTATCCCGAACCTAACTTTGCGTCATACGTCAATTGCTTCGGTCGATTTAAGGAAGATCCCTCTGTGCCAAAAATTTCTTTGAAAGATCAAATAGAAGCGTCTAGGAGAAACAGTTTGACTTTGCAACCCACTTTGTGTCAACCAAATCAACCTTTACCGCCTTCATATGTTGATACCACTTTTTCAAGTCGTGCTGTAACTCCTAAACTGATGTCCATTGCTGAGCATATTGCTCAATCTCGTAGCCGATCTTTCACCCCTCTCCACTTATCTAGTTCTAGAGATCCACAAGACTATTCACCTTTTTATCCAAATGTTGATCCTAATCCTGTCCAACCATCCACTTCCTACCAGTCCTACCCGACCTTCCCACCTTCACTAGACACTGCTTCTACACAGCCTGTTGGGAGTTTTGCATATCCATACAATTTCGAATCTTTTACCGAAACCCCCCACCACCCAAGTCTAGTTTGGAAGAGTCGTCGGAGGCGTATATCGCAGCAACAAACAAAATGGTTAGGAATGTGGAAGCGTCCATGGCCGCCCTTATGCAACCTAGTGAACCGGTAGCCAGTTTCCTGCTAGCTCCAAATTTTTCAATGTATAAGGAGGCGGTTGGACAGAGTGAGAATGAGAGAGGATTTCCAAATCAAACCTACACATACCCAATTGAATCCAACAACTCCAATTTTCAAACATGTGTCCAAAATGATGAGTTGTGCGACTTTGTAGTGTTTGATTTACCAAATTGTGAAGAACCCCTTTCGAGTGAAACCGCACATAATCCGTTTGACCTTTACACCTCCAATCTAGAACCTAAATCGATACATATCCATACTTTTGATGAGGTGTCAGAAAAAATTAATTTTCACTTGATTGAGGGTATAGACGCCGGGAATATTTCGGATGATGAACATGTCGATTTGATTGAAATTTTATGTCCAATTCATCATCCCGAGTCACTAAATGTTTCTCCCGAACCTTATATGCGTCTTGATTTTGATGATAATGGCATGGATGAGTTAAATATTGAGGATAGTATTAAGGAGAGTCTTGAGGATAATATTGAGGTTGAACCATTTTTCTTTGATGTGTCGGATTTTCCAATTCATCCTCCCGATCCTTTAACTGTTATATCACCCTCCCTCCTTTCCATCGTTCCGACCACACTTGAAGACTGTGAACTTGAAAATTTTTCTTTTGAATCCGACACAGTTTTCACAAACGTAAACACTTACGAGTGTTTCATTTTTTCGGACGATGTTGATGACTCACTGCCCGAGTTTGAATCCTTTACATTTTCAGATGAGTTAGTTGAACCATCAGACTCGGTTGCTTACAGTAGTTTCAAACCATTAATGGAATCTTTTAAGTTCGAGACAGTTTACTACGGTGAGAATGAGACTATCCCTAATTCACTCCCTTTCGTCCTTCCTATCGTTCCGATCGTACAAGAGACCGTTACGCTTTCATCTCCAATACCAAGTTCGGCGTGCCCATGTTTTCTTGCGAATCTTGAGGGATTTGATCCCATTTCTCGACGAGTTGATAGGTTAGCGCAATCGCTTTTAACACATCGGTCATCACAAATTGCGCTAATTTATTCACTCGATTTACACCCTCAAGATCGCGCGACCCTTCTTTCTCCTTTCCGCCATTCTTCTCCCCCACCGAGACCATATTCTACCATTCTTCTTTACGCACGGTCTTGCGTGTTTCTCATTTCTTTCCTCTACATCCCATTATTTCACCAACTCGGCCATTACCACGATAAGATTTTTGAATGGTTGGTGCTAACCTTTGGCTTGTGTAAGGCCAAGCTTAAGTTTGGGGGGAGCCTTGTTGTATATATGTATATATATTTTTGTTTTCTTTTTCTATAAAAGAAAAAATTCAAAACATTAAAAATATAAAAAAATTTATAAATAAATAAACAGGGGAGTACCGGCATTTTTGACCCTTTTGGTTTAGCATGACAGTGAGGACACTGTCAAGTTTAAGTTTGGGGGTATGCTCGGTACGTTTTCTTCCTTCGTATTCATGTGTATATTTTTGCATTTGCATACTTATTTGAAAATCCATAAAAATTGAAAAATTTCAAAAATTATAAAAATTATTGTATTCAATTTTGGCCTCATTTGACTTGAGTATGACAAAAAGGTTAACTAGCTAGGAAAAACTAGATCTTAGACTTAGTAAATTAAAAACCCTAAAAATAACCTTCCTTAAAATTTAACGGTAGAAAGTATATGTCTTTGTAGTTTATTTAGAAATAGGCAAATCTTGAGTTCACTTCTTGGGCTAAGTCAAAACAAAGGAAAAGTATTGATATTTTTATTAGAGTATAAGTTTGAAAAATAACTCCTAGATTAAGTCTAGATTCTGAAAATGTATACCCTACAAATTGCACAATCACGCACCTTGAAACTTGGAATAGTAGAAGAGACCTTAAAATCCTCTTGTCTAAAGTCCTTAGTACAATAAAAATAAAAGGAAAAAAAGTGGAAAAAAAAATGAACACTGGTTTTTGTGATTACTTAAGGCTACAAAAATAGAAAAATATTTAGCGAGGGTGCTTCATCACCTAGTGCCTTAGACCAACTGGTTTGGGAGTTACTGCTAAAGCCTTGGGTGTTGCAAGACTAGGAATTACGCTTTAAAGTGCAAACACATTTTGTAATCGGTCGTTGGTACCTCAAGAAGTATTAACGGTCGCATGAAGGATGTGTAAGCAACATTCAATTAAAAATTCACCTACTAATAAGTACTTTGGACAACGTTCAAGAGTATGATTGCTTGATTTGAATTTCCAAGTGTAGGGGTGATTTATACACACACGTGGGGATATATGATTGGAGTTTAGATGAGAGAAAGGAGTGAAGAATAGAACTTGTATCTTTAGTAAAATTAATAAAAATTCCTAAGTGGAGATGGAACCCTAGAAGGAAAACTTAAGAAATGCCGAAAGCTAAGTAAGTCTATAGAACATATATAATCTTAAGTTAAATGATGAGGGAGTGTAAAGAATATGGGTGGATAATTTACGAGTCAAAGATAATAGAATTCCTTGTTAGAAAACCTAATTGGAGAATAAAAGTCGAAAAGCCAAATTGATAGGATTTTGTGGGTGTAATCCGCTGAAAACCCTCAGGAGACAACACTCCTCCTACTAGGGACACCTAGAGGTTTAACGGCTTGTTGCACGAGCTCAGTGCAATCACGTTTCCCTGCGAAAGTGCGGTTAGGTTTTTTGTAGAGAATAAAAAAATAAGTTTGCTCGAGGACGAGCAAAAGATAAGTTTGGGGGTATTTGTTCACACCATAATATTGCATTATTATATTCCCCATTCTTATTCGTTTTATAAATAAAGAAGTGCTTTTGACGCCTGTCTGCTACATATTACAGGTTACAGGTTCTTGGACAGAAAACAGTGAAAACGATGAAAAGAAGATGCAAAAGTGGACTTTGACCAACAAACAGATGACTCTTGATCAAGCCTACATCAAAGATAAAATTCACAAAGTACAAGGCAATGCAAGGTCCAAGATTACAAAGAGAACGGTTAAAAGTCCATTGCAAATTGTTCACTGAAGATCTGGAACCAATGTAGAAGCCCAGTTGATAAAAGAATCAAGGAATCAGAAGCCCAAAAAGACCCAGAACAAGACATGAAATTTTAAGCAGTCCAGCCTACCAATGGGCCACGGAACCGCGGCCCAAGCCCACCCATGCCGCGGTTCCGCGGCCATCATGTGCCCGGGCTTCGCGAATTTTTTACAGAAACTTGAGACGGCGCTGAGTAGTTGACTAGGTCTTTTCTTAGGGGTATTTTCGTAAAAGCAGATTTGTAGATCAAATGTAACCTAGGGTTTCCTATTCTCTATAAATAGGAACTCTAAACATTGTAAACCTTATGCCTCCTTTTAATAATAAATTCCAGAATTCTTTATGGAGAGCATCGGTGCCTCTTTTCAATTCATGAATTCAGATTTGACAACCTGCGTTGATGTTTGGAGAGAGCCATCTGTAAGTAGTTTTATTTAATTGCTCTAGTTTAGATTTTAATTCTTTGCCCTAGGTAGATTTAATTCCTTGCCGTAGATAATTGTTTAGAGTTAGCTTTGGGGAAGGCTTTTGAGAGATGAGATCTCTCATCCCTTTCTTGCCCATCATATATTTTCAATAGGACTCCATGCATACACGCACACACCGCGCCCTACGGCATCCTACCCCTCGAGGTAACAATGACACCGTAGTATAAATGCCCGGTTGCGCGTGTTTTCCATGGAGGTTAGAGTAAGGATCTCTAAAGGAAGGACAAGAACCTAGAGGAAGGAACACCTTCCCGAATGAATCTAATCCCCTTTATTGATAATTACCATAACTCCTCATAGATCTTCATTTGGGTATAGAAAGCGTTGAGATTTACTTGCATTTCCAAACCATCCCTAAACCTAACCCTAACAAGACTAGATCTAGATAATCGTAGTATAGAATAATTAGGTTTTTAGATTTAATAATCAATCCGAACACCTATCGGAATTAACTCGTTAGCGCGATTAGGAAATTCACAACATCCTTGTGGACCGACCCGTATTCACCGGCTAGCTACATGCGACGCCGTTCTTGATTGCGGTAATAGATAGTTTTTGACATACAAATCAGCGCTTGGACTTGGTGTCACGACCCGGAAATGGCACATGACCGGCACTTGAATTACGTGAAGTCTATAGGACCGCACCGTAACGCAAGTAAGCTAAAAACCCAGAAATCTAAAGCTTTTTAGGAAAATATTGTGGAGGTGAAGTTTTGAAATAGGGTATAAACAAAATCAAGTTCTTCTTTTATAAGTATAATTAATGCTCGTTTGAAATACAAGTGGATTATATACTATAATTTGAAAACATTTTCGTCATTTGAAATTTGGGCAGCACTACCTTTATAAATTTTGATCAAAAGCAGTGCATAAACATATAATATATAGGCATCCCGAAGCAGGAGCTAGCTCTTCGCCAATCGGCGGAAACACAACCATACAAATAAGTATACAACGCCCAAGGCGAAGATCAATCACAGGAAAGAGTAAAGAAAACTAAACATCATCAAACTTAAAATAAGAATAATACATGTCTTGACATTAAGTCTGAAAGAATATACAAACCGGTCTCTAGGTCTACCAAATATATATAGTCTGGTTGATAGAGTTTTTAACTAGATACAAATGAATGATAAATAGTGTACAAGCGGTGGTTACGATCCGAAGTGTAACCCACCTACCGAGCAAACCACCCAAAAGAAGCAATGTGCCAGCAAGCCGCTACTGATCCGAACGGTCGATCTTGCAAGAAAACTATGGCACAACGGGGGTGAGTTGCCAACTCGTGGGTAGAAAACATTATTAGATAGAAATCGAATGTATAACGATCTCCTAAGTCATACTGTAATATAATATTATCATATCGTGTGGTAACAAAGGTGATCGTGTATACATAGGTATAATAATATAATAATATCATGCTTGTGTCAATGTATGATACCATGTCATCTTATCATATATATCATCCAATGTATGTCCATCAACGACACACCAAAATCATTATAAAATCCTGAGTGCCCAGCATCGACACTCAAAATTATCATAAAACCCGTATCCAGTATCGACACGTAAATCCTCATATCTTAGACGCCGTCTTATCGGATCAGCCCTTATATCTCAAGCGCCGTCTTATCGGATCGGTCCTCATATTTCAGGCACCGTCTCATCATATCGGTCCTCATATTCATTTGTCTCATATCACTCCGGTCGGTATCCTCCAGATATCCACCGAGTCCAGTACTGTTACTGGTAGGTAGTGTTCCCCTGCCAGGCTCAACGCCTTTCTGTACGATTTTCTTGTCCCGGGATACCGTAACGGGTCCACCATGTATCTGCAATCAGTTTCTTCCCTGCCTCGATTCGGATAATTATCATATCTCAGCACCGAGAAATCTCATGGTGGACGCCGAAATATCATATCAAGAGTTTTTTAAAAAAAAAACAAGTTTTTAAATAATATCTGCAGTTTCTCAAATCCAGAAATCTCACGAAAACAAAATCTCATAAAGTATGGCAGTAATGAAATAATATGTACAGGCATAGAACAATACTGTAATGCACAGCAAGTGTGATCATATGAGTGTGTCGTGTAGCAAGGTAAGGAAAGTGTAATAACTGAACTAGTATGTGGTACTGGGTACTAAACAGTGACTAAAATGTCAACAGATTATAAGGTGATACGGTTACATAGAAAGTTCTAATGTGTATGTGGCATGTCAATTACCGATGATGTGTGTGTGAGCCGGCAAGTATGTATACGTGCAACATGTGCATCATCGGTAATGGTGTGTGTCCTAGCAAATGAAATCACGTAAAGATAAAGGTATGAAGCGTAGTATATATATCGTAAATGAAAGAAATGTGAGCGTATGTAGAAATAAGAAATCGCAACGCGAGCAAAACAGAATAAAGAAATCGGATATACGAACGGTATAAAAATAATACGCAACTACGTATGAGCCATACAGTTATAGTTTAAAATAGTACGAATCGTTGTTTAGGAAAATATGGGGCTACGATATTTTTTGAAAAAGATATCATTTGAAAAGTCGTAGCGTCCCTTGAAATTATCATTTAAAAGTACACAACGATTCGTTAGTTTTGAAAATAGGTATGGCTCTAAACATATTATAATATCAACAATTTGAATTTAAACAAGTTTTTCTCGAGTCGATATATAAGTTGGCGATCCATTCTCATCATATCATGTACGGAATATCTATCGTACAATATCATCAAATCAATAGTACGGATTTATAGTCATGAACATCATCTCATCTCATGTCATCATATATCATCTCATGTCTTCATATATCATATCATATAACATCGCCTCATATCATCATATCTAATCATATCGACTCATGTCATCATATCCTCATCTCATTATATCATATCGTAATTATCCTTATATATATGTAAGTGTATATACATATAGCTCAAAGACTAAGAAAAACTAGAACTAGGGATATACTTTCCTACAAGTATACTTCTATGGCATATAGTATTCTAGAACCCTATTAGCTAGGTATACATATCTAATATCTACGTAAATATACATATAAATACATATCCAAATTCTACGATTGCGGGGATGCTATACGCCAACCACCTGACTTCCTCTGTAGATATACATCTACGTACTCACCTAACTTTGTCTCGCCCTAGCCGATTCCGACGGATGCTTTGCATTCCTTCGTCATTCCGGAAGTCCATGCACTTGTACCTACAAATCAAACAATATCGTATCGCATGAAAATCCAAATCGAAATCGAAATCGTGAGCGAAGCACATATAGGTTAGAATCTATGGCCAACGCATGATAAAATAACAAAATAACCCCCGATGTTGACGTACGAACGTCAAACGACCGAGTCAAAACACAAGTACCAAAAATCATGTTTTCAAATATCATAAAACATTGACAGAAACTTAGTAAAACAACTTTAGATTTTTCTTAAGGTGATTTTAGAATTTTTAGAATATAGGATATGCCTAGTTATCTAGTGAGTGAGTTACAGACCTAACCCCAGACCCTAACTCTCAGATGGACTTGCAAATTGCGGCCAAAACCATGCGGCCAAGACTTGAGGGATTGGGCTTAGACTTCTACGGTGGTTTTCTACTGGTCTATACATCTCTCTGTATTTTCTAAAATTTTTTCAGAGTCCCTGAGTTACTCCAGATTCCATTTGAACATCAACAGTCAAAGAAAATCCGATATCGAAAAATTCTAAACTCATGTTTGGAACTTCTAAACTCCTCTAAACTATGGATTCTATCACTAATAGGGTAGTAAACCCTCACTAAATCCTCTACTACACTTCTACTATAAGTTTCACTCACTAAATCTCGCTTTAGAACCTTCAAGCTTATAAAACATGCACATTTAAATTCTAAACTCGTTTGTGAGGTTAGGAAATATAAAACTTGTCTAAAAGTGAAAGTATTACTTTAAGAGAGCAACTCAAGAAAATTTTAGGATAGCCAAAAGAGCTCAAAACCCAAACTTGATCATGCCATGATGCTTGTAATGAGCTTAGCAATATTTTTTGTGAAGGTTTTGTGTGGTTTAGAGTTTATTTGGAAGGCGTTGTATGGTGGTAGTGAGGTGGAGGAGGAGGTGATGAGGTAGAGGAGGAGAGGATGAAGATGATGGAAAATGAAATGAAAAAGGTAACAAATGGTAGATACAACCATTCCCTCTTTTGTCACGACCCGAAATTGGCACGTGACGGCCCTAATACTACGCAATATCTACAGGCGTAACGCAGTAAAAGAAAGCCAAAACCTAGAAATCAAAACCAGTAAAAGACAAGAAAAGATAAGAAATATTGTTTAAAAGTCTTTGAAATCACAACCCAAATTCTTTAAAAGTCCAAATTTATTTCCTTTAAAATTTTGATAGCACCTCCTTTGTAAAAGCTAGCCCCAAAAATGGGTACAACATAAATATAAAGTAAAGCATCCCCAAACGGGAGCAAATACACGCCCAAAGGCGGAAAACAACCACCACAAAAAATATACGACGCCGTAGCGAAGAAATAAAAGACGGTAGAAAGGAAACTGTATAAAAGACAACAAGTCACAAATAATATATAATATCGTCCTCACCAAGTCTCTAAGTCAACAAGAAAATATAGTAGATGGAGAGTACAAGAATACAACGAATATACAATACAACAAACGAATAACCACAAAACCCACCTAAGCAAACTGCACACTGTGAGCTGATGCGGTATCCGTAGCAAAAGATGATAAGATATGTGATAATAGCCTGCCTCTGACTATCCTGAGGAACACCTGCAAACACTGTGGCACAACGGGGGTGAGTTGCCAACTCGTGAATAGTAAATAACATATGCAGGTAATCGCGAGTATGCACGTACAGCGTGAATCTAACATGTGCAATTAATAGCAATAAAAAGTCATATGAATGCAATAATCATGAAAGGTACACTAGCAGGTACAACTAATACATGAAGCAATGCATATGAATAAAGGTATGTAAATGCAACAGTCATGAAAGGTACTCTAACAGGTACTACTAATACATGAAGAAATGATATGAATAAAGGTATGTAAACGCAAAAGTCATGGAAGGTACTCTAACAGGTACACTAATGCATGAAGCAGTGCATAAACAGTAAATATAGAGTATGGAATGAAATATGTCGTTTCCACGGAATCCTGACATCGTGGTAGGATCAAAATCCATCAAGACAATCCAAATCCCAATTTCCTCAAATCAGCCCCCAATTTGGCTATCATATCAAGTAAGTCTCACATATCCTTAATGTACAATATCAAGTAGATCTCATATATACCGTATGTACAATATCAAGTATATCTCACATACCCCGAATGTACAATATCAAGTAGATCTCACATATATCCTGTAATCAATATCAAATAAATTCTCAAATGTCCTAAATCCAATATCAATGAGTCCTTTACATTCTAGGTATATTTGCATGAATAAATATGATGATATATATAATTTAATGTCAATACACATATATTAGCGTTCCATTCTACTAATATTGGTGTAAGGGAATATATAACAGCGGCCTAAACCCCTGTTATATATACAAAGGAGTAAAAAGAAATATCATGAAACCAATGTGTCAAGTATCGACACAGAAATGCAGGTCTATCAGGTGCTGTCACCACGACTGGCACCCTGATAGGTACGTATCATACGCTATCCCGAAAGCTCGAGTATCTAGCTCCGACCCTCGTCTCTCGACGTATCTATACGTACATGACTCCCATCGGTATCCACATGATAACCGCCGAGTCATTGGTAATGTCACCGGTAGGTAGTTGCCCACCTCCAGGCTCAATCGGCAAAGTTTATCGATCTTCTTGCCGAGGGGAACCATACCGGGCCCCACCATGTACCCTCATACGGCATCCACACCTCGTATGGAGTATATAATCAGAACCGATAAATCTCATGGTGGCTGCGTAAATATCATATCAAGGAAACCGGGTTTTTCAATTAATGCATAATTTCATGAACTCCCGCGGTTCCCAAATCCAGAAAATATCATGTAAAATCCAAATAACAATGCGCAAATCCAGGAATAAATATGTGCGATATATCTGAAATGCGAGCATATAAAGGAAAATATGTAGCTGAAACCAGATGTATGCGAAATCAATACGGTACAGCTAAGTATAGGTGTCTACCTATAAGCAAATGATGTAGTATACCCCCCTGGGTATAGTAAAATATGTAGGGTACCCCCCGGGTATAAGTAACATATATGCAAAGTATACCTGTAGTTATATCGTAAAGTGTGTATGCACCTATCACTAATGGTACGATACACTATAGGTATACAGATAACTAGCATGTAAATATGTCAGAACATATGTGTAAGTATGTAGGTATACAGGTATGCTATAATTCAATGCGTAAAGAAATATGAATCAAAGTCTCAATGTCCCTAACCAAGCAATATTATATCTATAAGCGGGTTATGTGTGACATGGCAATTATTGACGGTGTGTGTAGCATACAATTAGTGCTCGTGCAACATGAATCGTCAATAATATGTGCAGTATCCTACTACTACTAGTCCAGGTACAACTACATCTAAGTAATAGGGTAACGGCGCAATTCTAACAATAATGTAGAATATGCGACAAGTAATAAAATCTCTAGCCCTGACGCATAACGCCATGCGGGCGATTCCCCTGTAGATGTTAAATCTACTCACCAACGCTCCAAGTTAGGTGAAGCCTACCACCTATTTTCCCCTTGTCGTAGCGTCCGAAGTCCCCTCTTGCGAACCTAAAATTTCACAAACACATCACATAAGCATATATTCTACATCGACGAAAAAGCATCGAAACGCAAGAATAACGCCCTGAAAATTACACTGCGCGCTTAGCGCATCTAACGCGCACGACATCGGCCAAAAATCCTAACTAGGGTCGCCAAACTACGAAACACCTAGTCTAGATTCCGATCGTCCCGATCGCGCATTCAAAACACAATAGTAAACGTGGACTCAAAATAAATAACGTCGCAACGTCAAAAGAAACCCACGCCTAAAAGTTACCGAAATCTAGTAAGCAGTACTTATCTTTATAGCACAAAATTACGAGTTTTACCAAAAACAATAATTTACAAACATCTTCAAATAGCAAGGTTAAACCATTTAAACCATTTCTATATTTAAAAACCTGCTTAATTAAGCTTTAGCACAAACCTAGTAAGTAAAAACCCTTAATTAGAAAAAGTAGTAATTAACAAAAATTAGCATTTTCCACCAAGTTAAGCTTTTCAAATACACAAATTAACACTTCAATAAAATATTAAGCACATAAATCAAGTTTTATCCTAACTAGATTATCATAAAAATCAAGTCTTGAATTTCAAACATGAAATTAAAAGCTTAAGTAAACAATTAATATGCTAATTAAGAATTTAGAAACAACAAAAGGATTAAGGTTAGGGTTTTATATCTCCACAAAAGATCAAAACCAAGAAACCAAACTCATCATATTTTCCTCAAAAATGATGTTTTGAATGAAGATCCAAGCTACTTTTGTGAAGAAGAAAGAAGGAAAATGAATATATTTGAGTTTTTGTGATTTTATTTGGATTTTTCATGATTTATTTGTGCAAGAAATGATGAAAAATTAGTGAGAAAAGAAAAGGGCAGCTAAGAACAAGTAGTGGCCGGCCATGAGGGAGTGTGGGGGGTTTTGTGCAAAAATGTGAAGAAATTTCTAGCAAAAATCATTAAATGCTTCATTAAATGCAAAAATGACACCTTTTCTTTCTTTTCTTTTCTTTTTTAATTCAAAACCTTTTGCACTAAAAAATATCTAGATATTTAAAAAGAAGGTTCTAAAAATAATTGTAGTGATGATTTCCAAGAATTTTCATTTAGAAAAATTTTCCGATTTACGTGCACCAAATACCGCTTAAAATAATATTTTATTTGGGAAAAATTCTATCTGAACCAAAACCTCCCAAATACCCCTAAAGTTCGCGCACAAGCTTTATTTTAGCTAAAAAAGGTGCCGGCAAGCTTATACGGACGTTTGATCGAAATCGGGTTAAAACGGAAAATACCGACAATTTTGCCCTAAAACGGGAAAATTCGCAAAACGATTTCTGAAACGTTACAATCTCCCCCGTTATAAAAATTCGTCCCCGAATTAAATTTTTTTACTAAGCGTACCTTCAAAGAAAGCATTACTAAACTCTCATATCTCGTTCGCAGCCTCCCAAGTGATTACCTCACTATACGGCTACGTCCAAGAAAAACCCTTCACAGATGGCAAGACCCTTGACCGAAGTTTCTCCACCCGCCTAGCCATTAACATAATTGGCTGCTGGTGAACGAAAGATCACGTCCAAGCTAAATGGTCAGGTGCTGAATCATGTGAGAAAGGTCATGAAGGTAATTGCAAAGTATTGACACAAGAAATACGTGGTGAATACTCAATAATCTGGGCGGAAGTGCCAAATTAAAGGCAATGGAACTAACTCACTTTAAGGATCTCGAAAGGACCTACAATTCTGGGTAAGCTTCCCAAAACTCAACACGTCCTTCATCGGAAAAATCCGTAGGAATACATGATCTCCCACTGCGAACTCGAGCCTGCGATCACCATTCGGCATAAGACCTCTGTCCGCACAGGACTGTCATCATCCTCACCTGAAACAGCTGGATCATTTCCGAAGTCTCTAGACTAGCTGGGGTCCAAAAATCCTACTACGCAGAGTCAGAAAAACAGACTGGAGATCGACACCACCTAACAAACAAAACTTAAAGGTTGCCAATTGGAATGTCTCCTGATAACTGCTATCAAAGGAGAGTCCTAACAATGGCAAGTAATGATCCCAACTGCCGACAACAATTAGTACGTATGCACGAGTATAAACTCTAGAGTCGGTATAGCCCGCTCTCACAAAACCATCATCCTGCGGATGGAAAGACGGAGCTAAAGCTCAACCAGTACCCAAGGTTTCGTGAAGCTCCTGCCCAAGACGGCAAGCAAACTGAAAGGTTCCTAGGCACCCTAGTGAGGTCTCACAAGGCATCGAACATGCCAATTTCAAAAAAAATGGTGCCGAGAAACCCTAGACTACGGATCGTCGCTAGAATTCTAGGCGAAATATAAATCTAGTTAACAAATTAACTAAAGGTCGGAAACTACAACCTTTGTAGATCCGGATTTCCGCCTCCTTAGCTCCACGTGGTCATGCCCTCGCTGTCCATCATGAATCCTCGACTCGATCATCGGCTTCATCGGGAAAACAAGCGGAATAGGTCGTCGGCTTTGTGTCAAAGACGATCTACGTCGAGGTTGCACAAACTCAAGCTCCGACTTCACAAACTTATGAAACTTGTGAAGTAAACACCCAAAACAACTTGGCAAGAGGTAGAGGGTGAAGAAATAGGAGGTGGGTTCACTTTAGAATTGGATTTATCTCACTAGATCTCAAGTTGCCATTGTTGTAGCAAGCTTGAAGAAGAAGAAGAAGATGAGCTAGTTATGATAAGTTCTATTAAAAGAAATAGAAAAACAAAATACTTATCATAACTTAAACTAGGGTTAAGTGTAGAGAATTAACCATGGTCACTTGGATGGGTTAGGGTTAAGCATGAAGATAAGGATGGTTAGCAAAGTCAAAGCTTCATGAAGCTTCAATATAAAACAAATAAAGCCACCATTCTTATCTTAAACTTATCCAAATAAATGAATAACTAAATAAATGAATAACTAAATATGCAAAACCCTAATTATCATAATAACCATGGTTTAATTCTATTCACTTAACCATATGATCAAGTATCATCAAACATGATACAAAAAAGTGCACAAAAGTATATCACATATACAATGTGCAATCCAAGTGAGAAAAAATCCGTTTAAAGTGAACCAATACTAGTTAATGCAATGCAATATATCAAATATATAATTATGCATTAAATCATTAAATCAACATTTGATTCAATGATCCGGTCATGTCGCACATAACCGACTAGAATCCAATGTATCGATTTATCGAATCAATGATTCGATAACTAGGTCATATCGAATATAACCAATCGAAACATATATCGCGAGAATGAAATGCGGTATCACATACACGCATTATTCTCGGTCCTGCACATATCTCATATGCGCTCCTATTTCGTTTCGCTTGAGCCAGGAAACCTCTGTGTAGGACTCTAAAGACTCGTCAATACGCCGGTAGCAGATGATGATCATATCAAACACCCACAAGCCGCAAGCGGTCTGCTAAACGTAACGGCCACCTGGGTATTGAGCGATCAGAAGATCGACGAGCTAGCCCGCTCACACTCCTGTGAATCCGACCAGCAACACTTACCATACAGTCCGGTCTCTTCATCTGATACGTCGCATATCAAGTCTAGGGATGGTAAACGTCAGACCCCAATAACCCGATAAGTCGTGCCGATGTGAGGCTCGTAACGGGTCGAGAAACTACTGGTAACACTTACCAGCAAATCTCTGATCAGCCCTGGCCAGGGACTTCCCTGCTACGGCCAATCGAGCACTGCGCAACATCAACCCCCAATACCGGGAGAGACGAAACCCCTCCTATCGCTCATTGCCTCCATGTGACTCGGGACTGTGCCCAAAGACCACCGTTTTGCAAGCCCTCATGGACGTGGTAAGGTGGAGATCAAAGCACAGTGGGAATCACACAAGACTCATGACGATCTCGGGTCTACAGACTATCCTGTACAAGTGTCACCTGAGAACTGCCATCTGATGTGAGGTATAATACCATCTGGGAGTTCTCGGCGAGTCCGTCCAGTGTACCCAGTCTCCACTGAGCACCCGTACACCATCTCTGATGTCAAACACCAATGGATATGGGATCATCCATCGCCCATCACATGGGTTGAGAAGCGTGTACGCTAGTCTACTCTGGTATATCGATGCCCCGTCTCGATACACCCACGACTAGGGACCTTGAAGGATGTACTTATGGACTACCATGTCCCCACTAGTATGATCTGCATCATAGTCCAGGTAGTCAAGTACAAATCCTAAGGGCTTTACCAACATGTAACTATAAGACAGTATAAAGAGACTAGTGTACATGTTAAGATAAATAGCAACCAGATAGCATACTATCATGTCGAGCAAGAAAGTCATCTCTATATATGTCCAAGCATCCAATATAATATACATAATCTGTACAATACTGGCCTCTAGGGCATACATACAACTAACAATCTCCCACTTGCACTAGGGCCAGCTGCTGTAGTATCTCATACCGAGCATCCCGAAGAGTCTCTCAAACTGTATCTGGGGAATGGCCTTCGTGAGTGGATCCGCCGTGTTGTTCTTCGTGTCAACCCTCCTGACCTCGATCTCCCGGCGATCAACTATCTCCCGGATCAGGTGATACCGCCTCAGAATATGCCTGGACCGCTGATGGGACCTGGGTTCCTTGGCCAAAGCCACCGCTCCATTGTTATCGCAATACAAAGGTATTGGATGCTCAATGGATGGAACCACTCCAAGTTCAGAAATGAACTTCTTGATCCAGACAGCTTCTTTAGCAGCATCGTTGGCAGCGATGTATTCAGCCTCCATCGTCGAGTCTGCCACGGTTTCCTGCTTGGAACTCTTCCAGCTAACCGCCCCTCCGTAAAGGGTAAAGACAAAACCCGACTGCGACTTAGAGTCGTCCTTATCACTCTGGAAGCTCGAATCGGTAAAGGACTCCACTTGGAGTTCTCCGTTACCATACACCAAGAACATATCTCTAGTCCTTCGCAAGTACTTGAGAATGCTCTTCACAGCTGTCCAGTGATTCTCTCCAGGATTAGCTTGATACCTGCTCACTACACTTAGTGAGTATGCTACATCGGGTCTGGTACATAGCATCGCATACATGATAGAGCCTACCGCCGAAGCATAGGGTATCCCTTGCATGCGAGCTCTCTCCAAATCAGTCTTGGGAGACATCTCTTTGGAGAGAGTGACTCCAGAGATCGTGGGCAAGTTCCCACGCTTGGACTCTTCCATACTAAACCTCTTTAGTATGGTGTCAATGTACCTGGATTGGGACAATCCCAAAATCCGTTTGGATCTATCTCTATAGATCCTGATTCCCAATATGCAGGAGGCATCACCAAGATCTTTCATTGAGAATCTTTGTGATAAGAAGAGCTTAACCGATTGCAGCATAGGAATATCATTTCCTATCAAGAGTATGTCGTCCACGTACAATACGAGGAAGACAACCTTACTCTCTGCCACCTTCTTGTAGATACAAGGTTCATCTGGATTTTTGACGAAATCAAACTCTTTGATCACGACGTCAAAGCAGATGTTCCAACTCCGCGATGCTTGCTTTAATCCATAAATGGATTTAAGCAGCTTGCACACCTTCCCGCTGCTCCCACTGTCTACGAAGCCCTCTGGCTGAGTCATGTACACGCACTCTTCTAAATCACCATTTAGAAAGGCGGTCTTAACATCCATTTGCCAGATTTCGTAGTCATGAAAGGCAGCAATGGCAAGCATGATTCGGATGGATTTAAGCATAGCCACTGGAGAAAAAGTCTCGTCATAGTCCACACCTGGTCTTTGACGAAAACCCTTTGCTACAAGTCTAGCTTTGAAAGTCTCCACTTTCCCATCTACACCAAGTTTCTTCTTGAAGATCCACTTGCTCCCAATGGGTTTTACCCCTTCAGGAGCAACTTCCAAAGTCCATACTTTGTTGGTGTACATGGAATCCATCTCGGACCGCATAGCATCCAGCCATTTCACTGAGTCCCCACTAGTGATGGCCTGCTCGAAGCTAGTTGGGTCATCATCCTCCATGATGCAATCCTCACTGCCACCATCAATGAGAAAACCGTAGTATCTCTCAGGTTGGCGAGGAACCCTACTAGATCGGCGGAGAGGCTGGGGTTCATCGGGAACTACGGAATCCTCTGGTTCAACCAAATCTTCTGTTGTAGTCTGTATTGCTGGAACCTCTTCCAGTTCTACCTCAATGCCACTTATCTGTTTCATAAGAAAACTTTTTTCTAAGAAAGTGGCATGTCGAGAAACAAACACTTTTTGTTCCTCGGAGTGGTAGAAGATATACCCTCGCGAATGTTTGGGATATCCAACAAACTTACATAGAACAGACCTTGCCTCGAGCTTGTCCGGATTTTGTGTTTTAACATAGGCCGGACAACCCCATATCTGAATAAAATTTAGACATGGTCTCTTGCCATTCCATATCTCATATGGAGTGGTAGGCACTGATTTGGTCGGAACTCTATTCAGTAGGTATGCAGCAGTCTCCAGTGCATATCCCCAGAAGGAAATAGGTAACTCAGCTGTACTCATCATAGAGCGCACCATATCTAATAGGGTGCGATTTCTCCGCTCCGATACACCGTTGTGCTGTGGTGTATATGGAGGAGTCAGCTGAGAGAGAATCCCATTCTCTTTTAGGAAGTCCAGGAATTCATTGCTTAAGTATTCTCCTCCTCGATCAGATCGAAGGATTTTAATACTTTTTCCGGTTTGGTTCTCAACTTCTTGTTTATATTCCCTAAATTTCTCAAAAGCTTCTGATTTGTGTTTCATCAAGAACACATATCCGAATCTAGAGAGATCGTCAGTGAATGTAATGAAGTATGAAGAACCATCCCTGGCATGTGTAGACATGGGACCACATACATCACTATGTATCAGTCCCAAGAGTTCGGTAACTCTTTCTCCGTGTCCCGTAAACGGAGTCTTGGTCATCTTGCCTTTGAGACATGACTGGCAAGTGTCATAAGATGAAAATTCAAACGGATTTAAATATCCATCTCTATGCAACTTAGCTAGTCGTGTCGCATTGATGTGACCCAGTCTACAATGCCACAAGAAGGATTCGTTGAGTTCAGAACTCTTCCTCTTGTGTGTGTTTGTTATGTTCAGAACTGTTGATTGATTTAGAACATAAATGCCATTGCATAACGTGCCTGATCCAACCAACTTTTGGTTACGGAAAATGTTCATAACATTGTCCTGTAATACAAAATTATATCCCTCTTTACTTAATAAAGAAACTGATATAATGTTGCATATCAGGTTCGGCATGTAATAGCATTCGTTCAGGACCAATGTATTACCAGTTAGTAATACAAGGTGATATTCCCCGACAGTCTTAGCTGCAACAATTGCACCATTTCCTACTCTTATGTCTTTATCACCTTCTCCAAGTTCTCTACCTTTCCTAAGCCCATTAACTGATTACATATATGGGATCCTGACCCGGTATCCAATACCCAGGACGTAGAGCAAATGGAGAAACAGTTCTCTGTAACGAACACACCCGAAGAAAATGCATCATCATGTACTTTCTTCATTCGGGTGGCATGGGAATCCTGGCATTCCCCTATATCCTGTTCATTCCTATAACTCTTACAGGAAAGAACGGAACCAACGTTCCCCAGCACAGTATAACATGCGGGTTCGGTCAATACATCCATATTATTATCTTTATTAAGGCATGAAATGGTCGCTACTTGGAGAGAGAGAGAAGAAAACACTTTAGCGTAAGCTCGTGCAAGATCAGATTGGTTATTATCTTATCTAATCAGGATGGCTCCCACTGCTTTTTATCAAATCTTCCTCCAAACCCTAAAAGGAAAGACTAGCCGGGATTAATTACACACTACAGGTTCGCCAATCTTTCAGCCAGGCCAGTGTCGGTACTTTGAGGGAGGTCCCCCGTGCTTTCGCACGAACCTAATTAATGTAAACCTCATTTTCCCAGAGGCGTAACCTCGTTAACACCTTTCTAGACACCTACTTGATCGGCTAATTGTAATGTGTAAAACTCTCCCAGGAGTAACTCTTACTCGCAGCGGGTATCGGGATCCAACTATCTCATAGAAGGTATGCAATCTCATTGCAAATTTCAACACTTGAAATTCCCGATAATATTTTGGCCCTAGCGTCCTATGACCTTGACGGAGGCCAAACAACCCATAGTCCGCTAGTCAAGTTCAACCCGTCATTTCCTGATTGAATTAAACCCACCCGCACGACCCTTGACGGAGGCCAAACAACGCCGTACGAATACCCTAATCCAATCGCATCATATGCTAGCAGATAAGCACTAGTTAGCTACCGTACACTGCGCCTTGACGGAGGCCAAACTACCGCAGCACGAATACTAATTAATACTTATCTGAAATGACGGAGGGCTACGCAGGTTTTTCATAAAAACCATGAGCGTAATGAACTTGATATCGTTGTAGAATCAAATGATGTTTTGAAATGGAGTGATTTTGAGGCTTTTCTAGTTTTGCTAAAGGAGTCACTCCCGGTGAAGGGATCTCGGTCCTTTCCTCGTCGAATGAGGTGCGGGATATATCATATATATCGCTGTGCAAAGCAAAAACCCAAAAGCAGTCAAAAGCAAACCGAATGTATAGCATCTGCCAGTTATTGCTAAAGGAGTCACTCCCGGTGAAGGGATCTCGGTCCTTTCCTCATCGAATAAGGTGCGGGGTATATCATATATACCGCTGTGCAAAGCAAGAACTGTAGCTACCTGTTTTATTTTAAAATTCGATTCCACAACATCTTAGGTTTCTTATCTTTCATTAATCACATTAATGAAGTCCCATCATTTAATACCTAAACATCACAGATAGATATGACGTACACTTATGCCATCCGCATTTGCCTCGATGTCCCCTCGTGCACCGTTAGGTTAGGTAACTAACGACAGAGCAGGGCAGGGCTAGCGCGGGTGTAAAACATAAGTAACGTCTATATAATATATCATATATACTATATACTATATCCATCACAGAACATCTCATGATCACATCACAGATATCGCAGCAGAATAATCATATGAAATATTGGATATACTAGGACGTCCGTGTTTTCAATACGAGCCAGTATAAAACACGGATTCCACGGTCGTGATGAATAGCCAATCCCACACCCCTAGACCCCTACGAGAGCGGCAAGCAACCCTGCCAATTCTAGGGTTAGGAGACCCGGACTCGACTCCTCGAGTTGGTCTCCCACTGGACCCCAGAACCCGGTTACTTGTGCTCCCCTCCTTGGGTCTATCCTAATGCGGAAAAGTAAATAATATACAAAGGGTGACAACTTCCGCTACCTGGAAGTGCCCCAAATAAAAGAATATTACATACAAGTTTTTACATGAATGAAAATGAAAAAACACTCATCTCACATAAAAACCCCCGGCTATTCAAACACGACGATCCAATATAACATATCCAGCAACACATAACATCACATGTCATCAACGTAAGTAAATATGTCCATCCCAATTGTCGTTGACATATAGCAACGAAACCGGCGATATCACATATTACACTTACGGTCACAGAAAAGAAAGTGTAAAACTACAACAGTTGGAATCCGCAACCTCTTTAGATATCACATGCCTAACTGATATAAATCCCGCATTTTAGTCTCGTTATCGAAAACTCTTTTCAATATCGTATGGGACTAAACTGCTAGATTTATAACATTCATCCAGTTATCTCATAACTGTTTGTGAATTCCAATTATTGTATCCAATTCCGGATAAATAGAATATATCAAACTTTCCGATCGAACATTCGAACACCCAAGTTTTTCCGACACCGATCAACACATGAAATAGGTTCAAAGACATTCACTTCATACCTCAGTACCAACGGTCCAGCCGTAGAAGGGTCAAGCCAACGCCTCACATGTGGCACGCCGTACTGCCCCAAACCCGAAGGTTCAAAGGGCAGTTCAAGACGGTCACATAATCGAGTTAATGTTTGTTGTCTTCTAGAGGGACCATCGCGTTACTTGCACTACTCAGAACGTCTTTTAACCACAGAAAAATCCAACACTTGGAATTATTCCGGCAGGGGAAAACTTGGGTATTTATATCCGGTCGAACTCTTTAACATATTCTACAGTTATCTGGAAAAAACACTTAGACAAAGTTTGATATTCCGATCGAATTCATCGATTCCCAATATAACCCCAGAGCACTCAACCCTTAAATAAATTTAAAAATACCCAGAAAACTCACCAGAATTTATCAGGTATTACTGTGCAGTGAAACATTGTTGACGTTACTGTATGGCCGCGGAACAGCGGCAGAAGCCATGCTTCTGCCGCGTTTCCGCGGCTCAAGGAACTGTTCATGGGAAACGTTTTACACAGTAATTCTTAGAATTCTTTGGTGAATTTTTTAAGCATTTTTAATATCAAAAATTCCCAGATTTCAGAAAATGGACAGAGAGCTCTTGGGTATCGGGGTTTCGGGTTCGTTCGGACTTCAAACTCCGTCTAGACTTCGCCTAAGGCTCTAGCTAGGCTCTGATACCAGTGAAAGGTTCCTAGGCACCCTAGTGAGGTCTCACAAGGCATCGAACATGCCAATTTCAAAAAAAATGGTGCCGAGAAACCCTAGACTACGGATCGTCGCTAGAATTCTAGGCGAAATATAAATCTAGTTAACAAATTAACTAAAGGTCGGAAACTACAACCTTTGTAGATCCGGATTTCCGCCTCCTTAGCTCCACGTGGTCATGCCCTCGCTGTCCATCATGAATCCTCGACTCGATCATCGGCTTCATCGGGAAAACAAGCGGAATAGGTCGTCGGCTTTGTGTCAAAGACGATCTACGTCGAGGTTGCACAAACTCAAGCTCCGACTTCACAAACTTGTGAAACTTATGAAGTAAACACCCAAAACAACTTGGCAAGAGGTAGAGGGTGAAGAAATAGGAGGTGGGTTCACTTTAGAATTGGATTTATCTCACTAGATCTCAAGTTGCCATTGTTGTAGCAAGCTTGAAGAAGAAGAAGAAGATGAGCTAGTTATGATAAGTTCTATTAAAAGAAATAGAAAAACAAAATACTTATCATAACTTAAACTAGGGTTAAGTGTAGAGAATTAACCATGGTCACTTGGATGGGTTAGGGTTAAGCATGAAGATAAGGATGGTTAGCAAAGTCAAAGCTTCATGAAGCTTCAATATAAAACAAATAAAGCCACCATTCTTATCTTAAACTTATCCAAATAAATGAATAACTAAATAAATGAATAACTAAATATGCAAAACCCTAATTATCATAATAACCATGGTTTAATTCTATTCACTTAACCATATGATCAAGTATCATCAAACATGATACAAAAAAGTGCACAAAAGTATATCACATATACAATGTGCAATCCAAGTGAGAAAAAATCCGTTTAAAGTGAACCAATACTAGTTAATGCAATGCAATATATCAAATATATAATTATGCATTAAATCATTAAATCAACATTTGATTCAATGATCCGGTCATGTCGCACATAACCGACTAGAATCCAATGTATCGATTTATCGAATCAATGATTCGATAACTAGGTCATATCGAATATAACCAATCGAAACATATATCGCGAGAATGAAATGCGGTATCACATACACGCATTATTCTCGGTCCTGCACATATCTCATATGCGCTCCTATTTCGTTTCGCTTGAGCCAGGAAACCTCTGTGTAGGACTCTAAAGACTCGTCAATACGCCGGTAGCAGATGATGATCATATCAAACACCCACAAGCCGCAAGCGGTCTGCTAAACATAACGGCCACCCGGGTATTGAGCGATCAGAAGATCGACGAGCTAGCCCGCTCACACTCCTGCGAATCCGACCAGCAACACTTACCATACAGTCCGGTCTCTTCATCTGATACGTCGCATATCAAGTCTAGGGGTGGTAAACGTCAGACCCCAATAACCCGATAAGTCGTGCCGATGTGAGGCTCGTAACGGGTCGAGAAACTACTGGTAACACTTACCAGCAAATCTCTGATCAGCCCTGGCCAGGGACTTCCCTGCTACGGCCAATCGAGCACTGCGCAACATCAACCCCCAATACCGGGAGAGACGAAACCCCTCCTATCGCTCATTGCCTCCATGTGACTCGGGACTGTGCCCAAAGACCACCGTTTTGCACGCCCTCATGGACGTGGTAAGGTGGAGATCAAAGCACAGTGGGAATCACACAAGACTCATGACGATCTCGGGTCTACAGACTATCCTGTACAAGTGTCACCTGAGAACTGCCATCTGATGTGAGGTATAATACCATCTGGGAGTTCTCGGCGAGTCCGTCCAGTGTACCCAGTCTCCACTGAGCACCCGTACACCATCTCTGATGTCAAACACCAATGGATATGGGATCATCCATCGCCCATCACATGGGTCGAGAAGCGTGTACGCTAGTCTACTCTGGTATATCGATGCCCCGTCTCGATACACCCACGACTAGGGACCTTGAAGGATGTACTTATGGACTACCATGTCCCCACTAGTATGATCTGCATCATAGTCCAGGTAGTCAAGTACAAATCCTAAGGGCTTTACCAACATGTAACTATAAGACAGTATAAAGAGACTAGTGTACATGTTAAGATAAATAGCAACCAGATAGCATACTATCATGTCGAGCAAGAAAGTCATCTCTATATATGTCCAAGCATCCAATATAATATACATAATCTGTACAATACTGGCCTCTAGGGCATACATACAACTAACACAAACAGGGTGCCTTCATTGGATACGACCCATGAAGGAACTCCGTGCAACACACAAAGTTAGAACAACTGAGCAAACTGAGTATAACCGGACAACAAGCATCCGAATGGAGTCACACCCTGACTAAACCTGGGTATACGCCATAACGAATTTCATGGAGATCTGCTCCCATTCCTACTTCGGAACAGTTAAAAATTGCAACTCTCCAGCCGGTCTTAGATGCTCAACCCAAAACACACAACATGACAAACACCTTGAAACGAAATCTGAAATTTCTCTTTACATTCCTGCCCATCCGTAACTATCTCACAAGTCACATCAATGCCGGTGGAACTCGAATGAATACAGAGAATTGACAGATGTGCCAGCTCTAGGATTTCACGTCTCTACCCGATAATATCAGGTACACAAATGCATTCCTAACTTAGCACACCATTGTCATAAATCAAGAACTCCGAATCATTACCCAGCCGAGTATGCTCAAGTATCTCTGACGAACGAGCATCGGCGGGCAGTGTCTCGCGAAAGCGATTAAAGAAAAGTGGTCGGGCGCGGACATGAGCAAGCTGTCCCTTCTGTAGAGACGAACTTAAGCTGTACTCAACGATCGTACAAGAACTGTAAATCCGCAGAAGACTATCACAATAATCAAAATCCGCTGCAGGAAGATTGTATTAAGCTCTGGTGGTCCGTGAGAATCTGACATGACTCTCGAACAAAGAGTGTCTCCAAATCCCCAACGTAAAACCACCGCGGCCATCTCCAGATCATGAGTGGAATATCCTTCTCGTACTTCCTCCAAATGTAGGGAAGCCAAAGCGATAACTCTATAGTGTCACCTCAGTACACACTCGAGCCCCACTCAAGAAACATTACAGTTAAACAACAGGGTCGCCCGAACCAAAGCAAAGAAGAACTGATGCAGTTAACCAAATCTTCAACTGCCGAAAACTCCGCACACATACCTCAGTCCAAAGAAAAGAAACCTCCTTTCAGGTCAGTCCAGTCAACGGTGCAGCACTACACTAGCAATCCTGCATGAAACGGCGGTAAAAACCTGCTAAGCCCAAAAATCTGCGGACTTCCGTCCGAACACAAGCCTGGGACTAAGCTGTACGGCCATGATCTTCCTCGGGACCATACGAAAAACCGTCTCCCGTAACTACAAGACCTAGGAGTCAACACAAACAAGCCTGAAGGAACACTCCGAGAATCTAGCAAACAGCTGGGGCTCTCCCAATGTCTGCAAAACAAATCCTCAAGTGCTGCTCCTGTCCCTCAAGACACAAAGAATAGACCAGAATGTCATCAATAACACAACAATAACTGGTCGAGGAATGGCCTGAAGAAATCCGGTTCATCATATCTACGAATACTGCTAGGGAATTGGTGAGTCCGACGACATCACCAAAACACACAAAGCCCGTAGCACGCACAAGGCAGTTTTCGGAATGTCATCACTCCGAACCCGCAGCAATGATGACCTGATCCCGAACAAACTTAGAAAATGTCTCGCACTCTGGAGCCGATCGAAGAAATTGTCAATGCGAGGTAAAGGATACCTATCCGCACCGTAAGACGGTTCAATTGGCGATCCATCAATACACAACCTAAACTGCCGTCTTCCTCCTTGACGAACAGAAATAGGAGCTCCTCAATATGAAACACTCAGACGCACTAGCCCCCCCAACAAACCACTCTGCAGCTGATCCTTAAGCTCCCTAAGCTCCGCCGGCTCATCTGGAACAACGTCGGAAAACTCTCGCATGATAAGAACCCGGTCCAACAAACCCACCGTGGCTCCGGTATCACGAATGAACGCCAAGAATCCTCGACATCCTCTCCTCAAAAGCCGACTAGCGAAAAAGGCTGAATTCGAGCTGTGAGAGGCGGCACCACAGCCCCCCTGCACAACAAGAACTGACTTGCAGGGAAAAAAAACCTGACCGTTTCCTCACGGTAGTCCACAGACGCCTAGCACGTAACTAACCAGTCCATGCCCAGGAGAACGTCAAATCCAACATCTCTAGAAGGATCAAGTGACGGATGAATCTCCTAACCGATTGGCATACGACTGAATACGTGTCGCGCAACAAAAGAATCGCTGACAGAAGTTAACACAAAAAATGGCTGATCTAGCTAAGACGAATCCCCTCGTCCCAAACCTCTGCTACTCCCGCAACGGTCACGAAACCTGTCTCGACGACTAAGCCTCTGTCTCTGAGCTGATACCCCGGTACGAGTCCTCCACGGTTCCGGAACTCCCGAAGTCTCTGGTATACGTGTCTCGTCAACTAGGGCTGCATCCACTGGTGCTATGTAAGTGACGGAAAGCTGTGTGCTGATCGCAAGGAACAACTGGGTAACAGCGGTGACAACCTCCTGTCGCTGCGCTCGAATGGTCTCCACCAAAGAACTCATCGTCTGGCGCATGTCCTGCATCTCTGCCACAAGCCTAGCGATATTATCTGTCAAAGGCGGATCCGTCTGCACCTGTGCAACGAACGTGCCATCCTGGTCAGTCCTCGCTCTCCCCGAGTCAATACTGACCTCGGCCCTCGCTGCACCTCACTGAGTCCCCATAGTCGTCGTCGGCAAAGGCTATAAATAGGAATAGGATTCGATATGAACACGGAAATCGAATCACAAGGATATGAATCATCAAGGAAGGAATTTCAAGTAATTGTACTTAGGTCACTTTAGGCGGAGTACTGCATCGTGAGTATGCTGCAGACACACACACACTACGTTACTCTGCTTAAACTACCTACTCCATCATATCAAGGTCATCCTATACTCCGTAAGGTAAAAACCTAGCGCTCTGATACCAACTTTGTCACGACCCGAAATTGGCACGTGACGGCCCTAATACTACGCAATGTCTACAGGCGTAACGCAGTAAAAGAAAGCCAAAACCCAGAAATCTAAACCAGTAAAAGACAAGAAAAGATAAGAAATATTGTTTAAAAGTCTTTGAAATCACAACCCAAATTCTTTAAAAGTCCAACTTTATTTCCTTTAAAATTTTGGCAGCACCTCCTTTGTAAAAGCTAGCCCAAAAAATGGGTACAACATAAATATAAAGTAAAGCATCCCCAAACGGGAGCAAATACACGCCCAAAGGCGGAAAACAACCACCACAACAAATATACGACGCTGTAGCGAAGAAATAAAAGACGGTAGAAAGGAAACTGTATAAAATACAACAAGTCACAAATAATATACAATATCGTCCTCACCAAGACTTTAAGTCAACAAGGAAATATAGTAGATGGAGAGTACAAGGATACAATGAATATAAAATACAAAAACGAATAACCACAAAACCCACCTAAGCAAACTGCACACTGTGAGCTGATGCGGTATCCGTAGCAAAAGATGATAAGATATGTGATAATAGCCTGCCTCTGACTATCCTGAGGAACACCTGCAAACACTGTGGCACAACGGAGGTGAGTTGCCAACTCGTGAATAGTAAATAACATATGCAGATAATCGCGAGTATGCACGTACAGCGTGAATCTAACATGTGCAATTAATAGCAATAAAAATTCATATGAATGGAATAATCATGAAAGGTACACTAGCAGGTACAACTAATACATGAAGCAATGCATATGAATAAAGGTATGTAAATGCAACAGTCATGAAAGGTACTCTAACAGGTACTACTAATACATGAAGAAATGATATGAATAAAGGTATGTAAACGCAACAGTCATAGAAGGTACTCTAACAGGTACACTAATGCATGAAGCAGTGCATAAACAGTAAATGTAGAGTATGGAATGAAATATGTTGTTTCCACGGAATTCTGACATCGTGGTAGGATCAAAATCCATCAAGACAATCCAAATCCCAATTTCCTCAAATCAGCCCCCAATTTGGCTATCATATCAAGTAAGTCTCACATATCCTTAATGTACAATATCAAGTAGATCTCACATATCCCGTATGTACAATATCAAGTATATCTCACATACCCCGAATGTACAATATCAAGTAGATCACACATATATCCTGTAATCAATATCAAATAAATTCTCAAATGTCCTAAATCCAATGTCAATGAGTCCTTTACATTCTAGGTATATTTGCATGAATAAATATGATGATGTATATAATTTAATGTCAATACACATATATTAGCGTTCCATTCCACTAATATTGGTGTAAGGGTATATATAACAGCGGCCTAAACCCCTGTTATATATACAAAGGAATAAAAAGAAATATCATGAAACCAATGTGTCAAGCATCGACACAGAAATGCAGGTCTATCAGGTGCTGTCACCACGACTGGCACCCTGATAGGTACGTATCATACGCTATCCCGAAAGCTCGAGTGCCTAGCTCTGACCCTCGCCTCTCGACGTATCTATACGTACATGATTCCCATCGGTATCCACATGATAACCGCCGAGTTATTGGTAATGTCACCGGTAGGTACTTGCCTGCCTCCAAGCTCAATCGGCAAAGTTTATCGATCTTCTTGTCTAGGGGAACCATACCGGGCCCCACCATGTACCCTCATACGGCATCCACACCTCGTATGGAGTATATAATCAGAACCGATAAATCTCATGGTGGCTGCGCAAATATCATATCAAGGAAACCGGGTTTTTCAATTAATGCATAATTTCATGAACTCCCGCGGTTCCCAAATCCAGAAAACATCATGTAAAATCCAAATAACAATGCGCAAATTCAGGAATAAATATGTGCGATATATCTGAAATGCGAGCATATAAAGGAAAATATGTAGCTGAAACCAGATGTATGCGAAATCAATATGGTACAGCTAAGTATAGGTGTCTACCTATAAGCAAATGATGTAGTATACCCCCCTGGGTATAGTAAAATATGTAGGGTACCCCCAGGGTATAAGTAACATATATGCAAAGTATACCTGTAGTTATATCGTAAAGTGTGTATGCACCTATCACTAATGGTACGATACACTATAGGTATACAGATAACTAGCATGTAAGTATGTCAGAACATATGTGTAAGCATGTAGGTATACAGGTATGCTATAAGTCAATGCGTAAAGAAATATGAATCAAAGTCTCAATGTCCCTAACCAAGCAATATTATATCTATAAGTGGGTTATGTGTGACATGGCAATTATTGACGGTGTGTAGCATACAATCAGTGCTCGTGCAACATGAATAGTCAATAATATGTGCAGTGTCCTACTACTACTAGTCCAGGCACAACTACATCTAAGTAATAGGGTAACGGCGCAATTCTAAAAATAACGTAGAATATGCGACAAGTAATAAAATCTCTAGCCCTGACGCATAACGCCATGCGGGCGATTCCCCTGTAGATGTTAAATCTACTCACCAACGCTCCAAGCTAGGTGAAGCCTACCAGCTGTTTTCCCCTTGTCGTAGCGTCCGAAGTCCCCGCTTGCGAACCTAAAATTTCACAAACACATCACATAAGCATATATTCTACATCGACGAAAAGACATCGAAACGCAAGAATAACGCCCTGAAAATTACACTGCGCGCTTAGCGCATCTAACGCGCACGACATCGGCCAAAAATCCTAACTAGGGTCGCCAAACTACGAAACACTTAGTCTAGATTCCGATCGTCCCGATCGCGCATTCAAAACACAATAGTAAATGTGGACTCAAAATAAATAACGTCGCAACGTCAAAAAAAACCCACGCCTAAAAGTTACCGAAATCTAGTAAGCAGTACTTATCTTTATAGTACAAAACTACGAGTTTTACCAAAAACTATAATTTACAAACATCTTCAAATAGCAAGGTTAAACCATTTAAACCATTTCTATATTTTTAAACTTGCCTAATTAAGCTTTAGCACAAACCTAGTAAGCAAAAACCCTTAATTAGACAAAGTAGTAATTAACAAAAATTAGCATTTTCTACAATTTAAGCTTTTCAAATACACAAATTAACACTTCAATAAAATATTAAACACATAAATCAAGTTTTACCCTAACTAGATTATCATAAAAATCAAGTCTTGAATTTCAAACATGAAATTAAAAGCTTAAATAAACAATTAATATGCTAATTAAGAATTTAGAAACAACAAAAAGGATTAGGGTTAGGGTTTTATACCTCCACAAAAGATCAAAACCAAGAAACCAAACTCATCATCTTTTCCTCAAAAATGATGTTTTGAATGAAGATCCAAGCTACTTTTGTGAAGAAGAAAGAAGGAAAATGAATATATTTGAGTTTTTGTGATTTTATTTGGATTTTTCATGATTTATTTGTGCAAGAAATGATGAAAAATGAGTGAGAAAAGAAAAGGGCAGCCAAGAACAAGTAGTGGCCGGCCATGAGGGAGTGTGGGGGGTTTTGTGCAAAAATGTGAAGAAATTTCTAGCAAAAATCATTAAATGCTTCATTAAATACAAAAATGACACCTTTTCTTTCTTTTCTTTTCTTTTTTAATTCAAAACCTTTTGCACTAAAAAATATCTAGATATTTAAAAAGAAGGTTCTAAAAATAATTGTAGTGATGATTTCCAAGAATTTTCATTTAGAAAATTTTTCCGATTTACGTGCACCAAATACCGCTTAGAATAATATTTTATTTGGGAAAAATTCTATCTGAACCAAAATCTCCCAAATACCCCTAAAGTTCGCGCACAAGGTTTATTTTAGCTTAAAAAGGTGCCGACAAGGTTATACGGACGTTTGATCCGAAATTGGGTTAAAACGGAAAATATCAACAATTTTGCCCTAAAACGGGAAAATTCGCAAAACGATTTCTGAAACGTTAAATCTCTCTCTTATATACTCTCTCATGACCATACCCCTTTGTCCCCCCTTGTCTCCCCCTCTCATTTTCCTTTTTCTTTTCTCATCCTTTCTTTTTTTTTAAAAAAACAAAAACCATAATATGAATAAAACCATCCAAGAATACAAATGTAATGTGTTAACTCCTACAAATAAATGTATCATGGCACATTAACACATGGTTAATGAAATGGACTTGGTTTAATGAAAAATTAGGAAAATACTATTCAAGTTTAGCACTAAACTTGTATGGAAATAATTATATATTAATTTATAAAAAGCTTAATTAAATAAATGCTTCCATAAATAATAATTCATTTTAAAAGTCTAGCTATTTTCCTAAAAATATAGGTATATAATTATACCAATTTACGAAAACTCAAATCTTTATTCATATAATATCCGTGAAATTTATTATTTTATTATTTAAATTCCAAAATAATATTTTTTTATTTTCTGAAATGGTAAAATCTTCCCCCCTTAAATAAATTCGGTTATCAAATTTAAATTTAAACCCCCAAGTCTTAAAATATTTCAGTAAAGCAATTCAAATCAACGGGGCTCCGAAGTCACGGATAAGCTAAAAATATCATAGCGCAACGCGTGCGCATAAAAATGAGGTGCAAAACTTAGAGAATTGAAACCCTGACAAGTGTCATGCAAATCATAAAAGCTATGATGAAAATGTAAGTTGCGAAATTTACTGTTAAAATCAAGTACAATATATTCAAGGCTGCAATATATATATAGTACGCATACTTACCAAATCATTTAAATAATTGAAGGGTGTATGCATGAAAATCCTTTTCAAATCGCCGTGTGATGCGTATATTACGGCACAAGTAGCGGATGTTCACTTGTAAAGAAACACACACACGTTTTGCTTACGATATACGTCTCGTCTTTTTAAAATTAATTTAGAAGGGTTTTCTTTTTGAAAAATCTTGTGTCGCTTCCTGACACGTAGGAAAATAGTGAGACTATAGCTCTTGTTTATTTTCGAAAACCTCTTCGGTAAATATCGATACATGCAAAACACTCAGGTAATGTTCTCAGACAAGTCTTGCTCAGCTACTATATAACATGATATATATCATAAAACGTGATGCTTGAAAGAAATCATCCCAATCTGTGTGCGTGAAAATAAATCCACGTGCATCTGGTGCGCATGGAAATCGAAGTCAAAACCAAATGCCACGAATGTGCACGAAAACGAAAACTGAGTGCAACGGGTGTGAACGAAATTATCTGTCAAGTGTAACAGGTGTGCACAAAAGTATCTGTCCAGTGCAATGGGTGTGCACGACAACATCATGTGTATCTAGAGTGCATAAAAATCTCAATCAAGTGCATAAAATGTGCACAAAACCACATTAAGTGCGCCGAGTGTGTGTGAAAATCTGAATCAAGTGTATCGTATCTGCATAAAAGCGTCTAGTACAATAGGGTGCATTAAAATCAATATCAAGTGCAACTAGGCGCACGGATATATAAATCTAGTGCAACTGGCATGCACGAAAACCATATCAATGCATAAAAAACACATGTAAATAACATCGAGTGCACAAGTCAAAACCAGATGCATACAACATGTACGAAATCAAAATCAAATATATTGAAGTGCATGAAGTCATCAATATGTGCAACGGCGTGCACAAAACAACATTGAGTGCAATGGATATGCACAAAAACGTAAATCACGTATAAAGGATGTATAAAAACATAATTCAAGTGCAATTGCTATACACAAGGAAAGTATCCATCAGGTGCAGCTACGGTGCACAAAAATATCAATAATGAAACCCAATCATCAAAATACAAAATTCAAAACGAAGAAAACGTGATACTCGAATCACGAAAACACAAACCACAATAAATGACATTGAGGTACACCTCTTTCAATATCGAAAGGTGCCTATGCACCGGAGCTGGCAGAGTAAGAATTCCTACTTGTCTTCTGCCCACGGTTTGGCGTCCTCTGTCTCTACGTCCTTGTTCTTCCTACGGATCACCAATTTCCACGATCTCTCGGCTCGACAGCCCGGTTAGGAGTACCGACGGAAACAGTTCCGCTCTGACGCCTCTCTGAACATCTCCTGCCCAATTAACACGTCTAATCGCAATATAGCACGTCAACGACGGTGGCCTCTGACCCTCTGAATACATTCCATTCAACCGATCCTGGGTCCAAATCCTTATCGTCGTAGCATTCTGAAAAGAACCTTCCACGGTTTTCCGATATCATCTCTGCTGAACTGCCCGGAAACTGGCACTCTTTAATTAATCCGTTTCCATTCCGGAACAGTTGCAATCTCATCACAACTTTCCTCCGAAAATGTAGTTTTATCCAACGCCTCTGCATACACAGCAAATCTCTAGCATCAACAGAGAGGAACGACTCATTGAGATTTCGCACGAATCTCTTAATCCACTCTTCTTCAATATCTACCAATTCGGAATCATGTCTTGATAGCTGCGTAGACTGCAATTCATCCTTGGTTACAGTCATATCCGGAGTCTTATGCAAAGACTCGAAGCTACGAATTCGATGTCTCCAACACTCTATAGAAGACATCTGGCCAATTGCATCCTCAGGAACTCGTCCAAGTCATCGGAGGAATACACATTGTTCGTCCTCTCTCGATTGACTCACTCAAAGTCTGAGGAAGACCCGTCGAACTGAAGCTAGCCAACGCACTGATCTCCCATCGGAGCATCCAAACGAACGAAATATCCTAGTCGCTATATCCAAAAATGACCAGGGATCCTCTGTCACTTCCCTGACTAAAAACTCATGTTGCTTCAGCTTCGTGAACTTTAGAAGCGATATCTCGTCAATCTCAGCAACAGCTGGTACATCGGTCTGCACGGTGGACAACACAACGATCTCTGGAGTAGGTTGTACGTCAATAGTCCTCTCAATCTGACTGGCCTCATGCAATGGCCCGATCATCTGGTGCAAATCCAGAACGCTATTCTCAAACGAGAAATCCTAGTATAAACGAGAAATCAATCTGTTTCTGCGCCACCGGAATAACACCCTGGTCAGTCCTCGTCCCTGACGAGCTCACTCTGACCGCATCTCTAGCCGCAGCTCTCTCAGCTCGCGTAGCCAAGGTGACAGGAACCACAACAAGTATCGATAAGGATAGATCACAAGAATGAATAGAATAACGAATCTCAAGATATGTACATCCTAAGGTTACTTAAGCGGAGCATCGTATCGTAAGTATGCCGCGAAATACACACACGGTATGTTACTATACTTGAGTTACCTACTCAATCAACCAAGGTCAATCTACGTAACGAAAGTCCGGGTCTAATACCCCTTTAGTCAAGTCTAAGTTCCGTAAGGTCAAGCCTGGGTTCCGAAATATACGCCTTAGACTACGCATAGTCAAATCTAGACTCGAATAAAGGTTAAACCTAATACTTTGATACCAACTTTGTCACGACCTGAAAATGACACGTGACTGACACTTGAATTACGTGAAGTCTATAGGACCCTACCGTAACCCAAGTAAGCCAAAAACCTAGAAATCTACTCCGCGGATTCCTTATCTGTATTTTCCAGTACCCGTCGTAAGAACTCTGTATCGGTTTCTTGCTCCTGGCATTGTTCAGTTTCTTTGTCCGGACTTTTTTTAGGTCCGGTAAGTACTGCCATCTTGGCAAGCATATCTTGGAGCTTCTGCTGTTTCTCTTGAGCTTTTTTCAATGACCGGGTATGCAGTCTGTGAATTACAGAAACATGGCTTTCCTTTTTACCGTTAGTCATACAGATCTTATGTACGGTTATTCCCCTAGACTTGGGGCGTTTGGAGCCTTCGCCTTTGGATTTTTCCGCTGGCGATAAAGTTTTCTCCGGCCTCGCTCTTTTATGAGAGGTTGGAGTAGGAGGAGCCGCTATGACCGGCACCTCTTTATGAGAAGTCCCCCATTTTATGATGGAGGAGCAATCATTTTCTTTTCGGACCTTGGATTTTTTCGGTCGACGACAATAACTTTTATCGAACATCGAGTCTTGGACTTTCTGCCGGACATTGTGGTTTGTGAGGAGAGCCGCTGATAGGGCTGCTCCAGTTTTGCCTGCACTGAAGTTTCTGCAGGCGGAGGTGATCTCTTTAGTACCGCCGTCCGGGAGTTTTTGCGCAGCCTCCTAAACAGATTGAAGCTGTTCCCAGTTGGAACAGCAGCGTCAATATCCACCATAGGAGATGGTGGGGTAGCCCGAAGGGGGAGTTGCCTCTAGCCTGTCTCACTCGATGCCAGTGATGACGTTGAGCATGTCTTAGGATGGGAACTGCCTCAGTATTAGAGGTGCCCTTATCATGTCCCGGGCGTTGCTGGGGAGCTTCGTTTGGTGTCAGCCTATGGAAGACGAACATCCTTGGTGGAGTTGGAGTAGAGTTGGTCAATCTGTCGAAGACCGACCGTTTTGGAGGTGAATCACTTTTGCTGGTTTCATGTATGGCAGGAGCAGGGAGGGATAGCTATTTTGGGGCAACCCTTTATGGAATCATGGGTTTCTTTATGGGCCCCTTTGAGATTTCTTTCAGCCTGTTGAAGACAAAGGCTTCATAGTTGGATGGCTTGCTGATGGGTGCCGCCACAGTAGCTAGTCGATCAAAGACCGACTTTCGGGGTGTTTCTTCTTGGGGTGTTGAGGGGCCAAAGCTCACAGGCGGGAGCACGGTCCCGAAGAATAGTCCGGTAGTGGCTTAGGTGACCTGTCCTACCGGCATCGAGAAGATGGAGGCCGTGTTAAGCCCGTACGTCACCCCTCCGGCTGGGGTGGAGAGGGATTTATTATTGCAGGAAGTGCAGTGGGAGGCCATTGATTCTGCACAGAAATGAGATACCAAGTTTTAGTATTTCGAATGCAAGAGCAACTATGAATATAGAGAACCATGATTTTGTTCGCGAAACACGACACACGAAGTGTGGAGTGGAAAGAGAATGATGGTCCCACCGGGCGTGTCAGAATCTGTTTACCGCCGAAAACAGAGACGAACTGGGATGGATCGTCTTGCCTGAATTTGGGGGCAAGTTCTATTTGGAACATATTCGTCCACCTCTCCGAAGATACCAAGTTGATTTATGGCACCGTATATCGGAGGTTTGGACAGATGCGACCGATGTAGCGTGACTTTATCAGATTCCCCCTCATTTATGAGGGGTTTTTGATTGTCGGGATGCTCTTCCCTGCAGGCGCAAGCACCTGCAGTTAATTACGCTATCGCATTGCGATAACAACTTTCACCTGCTCTAGTAGGTCACTTCGTGTCGTGTTATATATATATATGTTGTTTATTATAGTTGCCCGTGGATTGTATACGAAGACTAGTTTCTGTCATTGCCCATAGAGCGCGGATTAGCCCAAATCCGTATATTAAATTTGGGTTTAAACCTAGGTCATATGTTCCATCGGTTCAAGGAATATTTTATTTTATTTAAGGACCGTTAATCTGGTTTTAGATTAATATCGACTTAAATATATGAGCATATGGGCTCAATTTATTTTAACTAAGGATACGTTAGCCTTATATGAGATTAAGATCAACTTAGAAGTATGGTTAAGGATCACTAAATTTTGTTAAGATCCATTAATAGAGGTGAGCATATGGGCTCGGTTATGATGAGCAATTTGGGCTCAAGGAGTATGAAGTTTCAGGGGCTCAGCTTATATTGAGGCCCAGTCATGGGATTTTTCATCCTCCAACAGTGCTAAGCACTTAGTTTTTTGACTACGGATATAATATCCAAACTCCGCTCTGGCACTCACGTGGGGGTCACGTGAGGTGCTCAGGCTTGGGCGTTGCCCTATCAGTGCTAAGCACTTGGTTTTTATGAATATATATCGTTCAAATCATATGTTGGCGTTCACGTGGATATCACGTAAGGCGCTTGGACTTGGACATTACCATATCAGTGCTAAGAACTTTATATAGCGCTCACGTGGGTATCACGTAAAGCGCTCCTACTTGAAATTTTTTTAAACGCTCACATGTATGGCATGCGAGATGCCGGATCTTTTCTTATGGGTGCTCACGTGTGTGGCATGTGAGGCGCTGTCTTCATAGGCCTTCTGCACGCTCACCTGAGTGTCACGTGAGACACTAACTTTATGGAATCTTTTGGGCGCTCACGTGAATATCACGTGAGGCGCTGAGACCTTAGAGATTTAATCTTTATTTATTTTTTGAAGAGAAGTTAAACTTCTATTAATGGTGTTTTGGCCATTAATGATCACCAAGATCTCTGTTTTGAAGATATGGGATCGGATTTTTAAGAACTAAGTTCTTCTGTTTCCTTTTTTTTGTGAGAACTAAGTTCTTTGAAGGGCTAAACCCTATTTTTAGAGGAATTAAATTCCTGAAATGTAAATTCTATATTTTAAGTTTAATTTCTCATATTTAGTTTTCCCCCTAGATCTTGAGTCTGAAGAACAAGATCTTCCCGATGAGAATTAAATTCTCAACTTATGGAAGATTTGTCTTGCGGATCTCAGATTCAGAAAAAGAACTAAGTTTTTTTTATAAAGGGTGAAACCCTTATATCTCTATATATGAGAGGCAAAGGAAATGTTTAGATCTCTGCTTTTTTCTTTACCTAGAGTCTGAGAAGAACAAGGAGATTTTCTTCAGAAAGAGAATTGAATTCTCATTTATGGCTTCTATCTTTTTTTGCAGAAACTTATAGAGGGTTTTCTATGTGTGAGACTTGAAGTCTCAGGTCCTTTATATAAGTGAGGAAAAACTATTGATTAGTTGAGAGGATCCCATATTTAAGAGATCTCGACTTGATTTCATAATCAAGTGGTGATTTTTAATCACCGTTGGATCTTAGATGCAAGGCTCTCTATTCAACAGAATATATTTTTCTTATTTTTAACAAGATTAGGCAAATATTTTCCCATACAAAATTTAATTCTATCTCTTGATTCAAACGGTGATTTTTAATCACCATTGAATTTTTTAATCCAAGGGTTCTCTGTTTAACAGAACAAATCTTTCTTATTTAGAAAGATTAGGGAAATATTTTCCTATATAGAATTTAATTCTATCTTTTAATGAATTTTTAATCATCATTAGATGTTTGATACGACGACTCTTTATTTAACAGAGAATATTGTTCTTATTTAAATAGATCAGGAGATATTTTTCCCTGATAGAATTTAATTCTATCATTGGATATTTTAATCCAACGACTCAATGTTTAACAGTGAATATTGTTCTTATTTAAATAGATTAGGGAGATATTTTCCCCTAATAGAATTTAATTCTATCATTGGATCCTTGATCCAATGGTTCTCTATTTAACAGAGAATATCTTTCTTATTTAAATAGACCAGGGAGATATTTTTCCCTAATAGAATTTAATTCTATCTTTAGATCTTTTGATCCAACGGCTTTCTGTTTAACAGAGAATATCTTTCTTGCTTAGGGAAATATTTTCCCATGTAGAATTTAATTTTACCCGAAAAAAAACTGCTTCAACTTGTGCGCTGACGCTCATGTGTTATGCACGTGGTGTAGCCAAAGAATTTAATTCTTGCTGAAACAGGTACCCACGTGCTTTACACGCCGGCGCTCACGTGCCTAACACATGAGGCGCTGCCCTAGGATTTAATCCTATCAAAGACAGGCGTCCACGTGCTTTGCACGCCGACGCTCATATGCCCAGAACGTGAGCCGTTGCCTTAGGATTTAATCTTATCAGAGACAGCCATCCACATGCTTTGCACGCCGATGCTCACGCGCCTAGAACGTGAGGCGCTACCTTAGGATTTAATCCTATCAGAGATAGGTGTTCACGTGGTTTGCACGCCGACGCTCACGTGCCCAAAACGTGAGGCGCTGCCTTATTTTTTTATGAGAGAACATATACGAAGTTTAAGGATCTCTTGTATAGAGTATCATTGACGAAGGCGAATGACAAATCTTGTTTCATGAGCTGATGTCTAGATGACGCATCTTCAGGAGTGCTTTGGGACTTGAAGTAGCTTATGAAGGCTTCTCTCCAGCGGTCGACGTCTTACTCGTTCTCTTTTTGGAGAACTTTACGTTCGGTCGCTTCTTTTTCTTCAGATAATTTTATCAGGGCTTCCGAAGGTATTTCTACTGGCGCTAGAATCCCGCGGTTTTGAACAATGATCCTTACGTCATTGAGATTTTCGTCAGCCAATTCTTTAGCCAACTTGGCTAAGACATCCGCCTTACTATTTTCCGCTCGCGGTATGCTTTCCACGGTATAGGAAGGGATTTGGGTCAACAGCTGCAGCACTCTTTCGCCATATATTATTAGTTCTGGTTTGCATGTCTTGTAATCACCATTTACTTGACTGACAATCATCTGAGAATCTCCATATATGAGGAGGTCCTTGATTCCCATATCGATAGGAATCGCAAGACCGGCTATCAAACCTTCATATTCCACTTCATTATTGGTCCTGGGTTCTTTCAAGGAGAGGGCGTAACGCAATATTCCGTCTTGCGGGGTCATGAAGATAAGACCCACCTTGACTTTGATTATGAGAGTGTTCTTCTTTTGCTGCTTCATGAAAGATGTTCCATCGAATTAAAGTTTCCACCAAGACTCATTTTCTTACTTCTGCTCTTCGACTGCATCGAACGCATGTTCATCCGGAAGCTCGCAGTTTAGGAAAGAATCGTCTGGTATCGGATATTCCGCAACGAAGTCGGTGATAGCTTGTCCTTTCACCGCTTTGAGGGGCCGATATATTACTTAGAATTCTATCAATAGTAGGGCACATTTGACAAGCCTTCCTGTTAGTATGGATTTTGACATCAAATATTTAAGAGGATCCACTGTTGATATGAGATGGACCTTATGCGCCAAGGCGTAGTGTCTGAGCTTCGTTATTGCGAAGATCAGCGCCAAGCGGTGCTTTTTGATGGGGGAGTGGTTGCTTTCTGCCTCCAGGAGAACTCGGCTTAGATAGTATAGAGATCTTTCCTTTCCTTGATCGTTTTCTTGTGTCCATAGTGCACCTAGAGAACCTTCAAGGGTCGTTGTATATAGGATAAGGGGTTTTCCCTTATCCGGAGCGGCCAATACCGGCAGATTTTGCAGGTATTGTTTGATTTCGTCCAATGCATTTTGGCATTTCTAATCCCAGACGAACGGGGACTCTTTCTTCATTAGATGTCTATAGGGACGACATTTTCTAGAGAGGTTGGTTATGAACCGCCAGATATATGCAAGTTTTTCTTGGAGAGATCGCAGTTGTTTAAGGGTTCTGGGTGAGGGCACTTCCATAATTGTCTTGATTTTTTAGGGATCAATTTCAATACCTCGGTGGCGGATGATGAAGCCTAGGAATTTTCCTTAGGAGACTCCAAACACTTTAGATGGTTTATCTTCAGATTATACTTCCGAAGACGTTCGAACACGATCTCCAGATATTCCCAGTGTTCCTCATGAGATTTGCTCTTGACCACAATGTCATCGATATAACATTCGACGATCTTGTGTATGAGATCATCGAATATCTTTGTTATGACCCTCTAGTACATAGCTCCGGCGTTCTTCAAACTGAAAGGCATTACCTTGTAGCAGAATACACCCAACGGAATCCGGAAGGCGGTATGCTTCGGTCTTCAGGATCCATCTTTATTTGGTTGTATCCTGAAGATCCATTCATGAAGGATAAGACTTCATGGGTAGACGTGTTATCGATCATCAGCTCAGTAACGGGCACTGGGAAGTCATCTTTTGGGCATGCCTTATTGAGGTCCTGAAAGTCTACGCAAATCTGAATCGTCCCATTTTTCTTCATCAACAGAACGATGTTAGCGATCCAATCAGGATATTAAACTTCTTGGATGAAACCAGAGTCGATTAATTTCTAGACTAAGGCGTTGATACTTAACTCAAGTTTGAGCTGCATCCTTCTCAGCGCCTGTTTGACTGGTTTTATGTCTGGCGATTTGGCTAGCTTGTGTACTGCTACCTTTGGATCTAAATCCGGGATTTCGGAGTAGTTCCAAGCAAAGCAGTCTTTGTACTACATGAGCACATCTTTTAATGTGGCTACCTGTTTTTCGAACAGCAGCTCACTGATAAACGTCGGCCTTGGATCATCCTCCGTTCTTAAGTTGATTTTACTTAGGCTGTCCGCCGTGGTATGTATCCCATCCTCCAGCTCTTTTCGTGCCGGTAGAAATTCTGAGATCTCCTCGTCATTGTCTTCATTTGTGAAGCATCCAAAGAGGTCAATCATATTCTCGTCCCCTCCCTATTTTAAGGGTGTTATCATATGACAGGTTCGAGTCTGCTTCCATTTTCACGGTCAAGTTGGTCCCAACCTGATGGTATAGGTCTTCTTTGGCTCGTGCTTTTATGGAGGGCTTATCCTCTAGCTGTCGGATAATATAAACCTGCCTTGTTGATTTTGGTCTTCGACCTAGTTCTTGAACATGAAGCTGTTTTCAAGGGGGTGACCTATTGCTCGGTGATAGGAGCAATAATCTGGGTGATGAACTTCATTTATTTGTTCGGGATGCCGAGACTCTGGAAGCGTCAACATTTGGTGCTTTATGACAAGGCTGAAGATCTTCCCTTTCTTGTCTCGAGAGAAAGAATATTTCCGACCCATCTTCTTTATAAAGGACGGGCTCCAACCGAGCTTTTCTCGATTATGCGGCGTCTTGGACCTGCTTTGTTGTCCTTGAACGTTGTTTGCATTCTTCGTCTTATTTTTGTCTCTGCTTCGAGATTTTCTTTCTTTGCGAGAGTACATAACGGGCCGTGGATGAAGAGTATCATGACCTACTTCTTCCATTGATTGTCCATTGAGACGCTTTGCTTTATTCTTTTCATATATGGTCATTTCGCGACTGTGGTTGTCTCTGCTCGCTTGACAAGATTCTTTTATTAACTTGTCAATTTGTTCTTCGAGCGACAAGCTTAGAGTTCATAGAGCGGGATCTCGCTCCAATTTAGCGTCATGGCGACTTGAGGAAGTGTCTTCTTCTCCACTCGAGCTGTTTATGACGTGGAAGCTGTAGATTTGCTCCCGTTTCTTGGACCGAACATATCCCAGTCCAGTCGTTTCCATCTTACTGTTGGGCTTTTTTCGTTGAGTCTTGAGAATATCTCAAATCTTTTTGTAGAATTGGGCTTGCCTAACCGTTTGTTCGAGAGGCACACCTTGGTGCTTTACCAGTTTCTTTAATCCCTCCGCATAATATCTTGGCATACGGATGGGCTGGAACTTGTTAAGAGAGGGATCGACACTATGCCCGACTTCTTTTTCCATAGATTTGTAGAAGAGAATTGCCTTTTTACTTCTTCGTCTCGGAGGCACGTAGAAAGTTTCCGGCCCCTGCACGCTATATGTATTGAGCGTGTCAAGTTCCCTGTAGTGTTGAAGTGGAGTCATTATAATATGTAGACTCTGATCCGCTTCGGCAAGAGTTTGTGTTGATGAGCGAATGGAGAACACCACATTCGTCTCATTTTCAGAGTTGCTGCCAAAGAACAGGATGGGGGTCGATGGTCCAGGCTTATTGTTTTCTTTCTGAGGTTGTCCCGAGTAAACTATTTGTTCGTCTTCCTCAGTATCACTTCCGAAGACCGGGATGGTGGCCACGGATTTTTTCTTATTCTTCGGCTTATGGCACCTTTCAGTGTCTTCGAAATCCGGTTGAAAGTACTTTGCATCTTCATACTTTCGCACTTCATTCACCGAGAAAGGATTGAGCTCTCTCATGACGGTGTATCCCAAACCATCTTTGAATACTTCATATACTGATGTTGTGTAGAAGGGATAATGTTGTACTCGTGTAGCTAAGGTTTGCTGAGTAGAGCGTTATAACAGGTCTTGGCATAAATGATATGGAATTTGATGTCAGTGACGAGCAGCCCGAAGCGGAGCGTCAATATTACGGACCCAAGCATCCATGACGACTGCGAATTGAACCCCAAGATTGTTATTTTGTCTCGGGGAAGGTGCCGAACATTCATATATATTTCTTCAGCACTCTCACATTGAGGAGATTGACGGAGGATCCGTTGTGTCACGCCCCGCTTCCCAAGATACGTAACTATGACACGTGACAGAGGCAACCATGCTACCTGTGGCCAGGAATCATCCCTCCACAATCACATTATGGTTGTCAATCGGATATCAAGAAAATTAAAATAAAATCTAGCTAACACATGTCCATCTGCCACAATAAATAAAATCAAGAAATGCATATAACAGAAACGAATCAAGATCCAATAAACAATAGTATCTGAATCACGTCCTAATATGGGCTCACATCAATAGAAATAAAACCGCGGAAATAAATAAACTAATCATCTCTAAACTAAATAGCTAGCTCGTCATTACTCGGCTTGATTGCTAAAGTACTCCTGATCTGCCTGCGATAAAGGTAGAGGAACTGGGCCATGCAAAACCCAAACGTCAGTGCGTCATAAATATCAAAATAATAGTAAGAACCAGGATATGATGCCATTATTAAACAAGAATATAAATAATAAACACAGGTATAAATAGTGAGCTATATGTATGTGATGTGTACCCTAAAGTCTGTGCTTTTAGGTTATCTATTCTGCAAGTCTTTGAAATCAATTAATATAATCCTCATCGCAACTCAACAGTATATTTCCCGTTCAAACCCCCACGGGACCATGGCACAATGATTTATTCCGTAACGCCTAGAATCACGGCAAATAATGATTTATTCCGTAACGCCCGGAATCACGGCAAACAATGATTATTCCGTAACGTCCGGAAACAGGGCAAACAATAATAATGATTATTCCGTAACGCCCGGAATCATGGCAAACAATAATAATATCCTCTTGAGTTACGTTTCGGTTACATTCTTGATTTCCCATTTCCCCCAAGGTTCTGTGTTCAAGTCAGGTATTGCCGATATAAATCTAATGCCAACACAGGATCAAGCAGATACAAGTCTTGTCTATGCAGATAACAAGTCACGTCCGTCAGGACAACAATTAGGATTGTTGGCATTAGTAATAAGATCCAAGTAACAAGTCTGGTAATATGTTATGAACATGTTATGTACTGAATATTAACCAAAATAGATACCAATTTAACAATGTAATCAATATCGTGATACAACTAATGCCAGGATGCATATGTATCTATCTGTAATAACCGTTATATGTCCATTACCATGTATGATGCAAACTAGATAACATATTGACCTGTTATAGTAGTATAATAACATTTTGATGTTCCGTCATGCAACTTGATAAGCTATTATCATTACGGATACAGACGGATACAATAAAACCATAAATCAGTAATCTCTACTGAATAGTAAAACACACGCAAGTAAATATTGATATAATAACATAGCATGCTGCAAGTTTAGAACTTGCCTGATCGGATCTCACATCGAGATACTGATACCACGTTCTGACGTCGGAATAAAGTCACGATGCAAACTCACGTGCGCAGGACTTGACCTGGCTTAGAAGCTGCGTGACGTGGTAACTGGGATAGACGACGACGATGAATGGGTCTTCTGGATCGTCGATGACGCACGCAACTCCGGCGAGACGGTCGGGGATTAAGAAAAGAGAAGGAAAAGAAAGAAGAAGAAGATGAAGAGAGGAGAGGAAGTTGCAGTGGGGTTTCTGGGGTAGGTGGTGACAGCAGAGGTGGCGATGGCGAGGTGACGGGGACAAGGGGCTATTATCGGCGAGGTGGCGAGGGTGTAGGTTCTGGTGTGATCGGGGACTTGGTGCAGAGGTTGGTGGTGGTGGTCTGGGGTGTCTTGTGTGCTGGGGAGATGAAGAGGTGAAGAGGTGGTCGGTGGTGGCGAGTTTTCCGGCGAGGATGGGGAAGACGAGGGTTGGGGTTCTTGGCTTGGGTCACAGGGGTTTTGGTTTGGGTTGTCTGGGAGAGAAGGAGGTGAGGAGGAGAGGGCGAGGATGAGGTGAGGATGAGGGCGAGAGGGCGAACGGCGGCGAGGGGTGGCGACGGGCGTGGGTTAGGGTTTTGGGTTGGTGCTCGCGACGGGGAAGAAACGGCGGAGGAGAGAAAGGTGAGGTTTTGTTATTAATAGGTTTAGTTTGTTATATATATATATTATTAGAGAGAGAGAGAGAAAAGGTTAGAGAGAGAGACAGAGAAAGTGAGAGGCCAGATAAAGAGAGAGAGAGGATTTTTATAATTAGTTAAAATTATATATATATATATATATATAATAACAGATTATATATATAGGTTAGTTAGAAAAATAATATAATATATATTATAGGATTTTACAGATAATACCAGATTGCTCCGAATATTACCCGCATCTATTCAAAAATCTAGTTTTTCAATATAGAGAATATACGTAAAAGTTTAAACCACAGTGTGATATCCTGTCAATAAAAATGTATATCCTCAAGTACGGATCTACGCAAATATACGTAGTGATCAAGAACGAGTTTGTTTTAACAATTAGGGTATGAACATGATATATGGGTGCAACCACATGATATGGGGTACGATGACATGCAAGTCTAGATGTCAAAATATATTATTTAGTTTTTATTTTGTATTATTAAAAGATATGCGGATACTAAAATATATTATATATGTGTATAGAATCTAGATTTGCAAATACTCTGCACTAACAAATATTTGATGTAATCTTGAACCATGATGGGTTTCAAATATGTGGGTCGGGTCGGATAATAACCATAACTACCAATTGCACTATCCATAACCCAAAAGCAACAATAGGAAAGAAATTTTACGGCAAGATTTGAAATACCCCAAATAAATATAGTATAACAGTGCTAGGGTGTTACACATTGTCGACAAGGATTTTTCCTATCTTGACGTCATGACAGTACCCGGTTACATATAGCGGTCGATTATTCTCGCATGTACTGAGGAGTATATCTTCATCGCTGAATATAATATCAGCCGTGTGGATCTCTGCCAGTTCATTTTTCATCTTCTCTTTTGCGAGGAAGGGTTGAAACTGATTAGACTCTTGTAAGGTCTTGATCAAGGAGTCTCGTGCCTCTTTGGATAAGAATAGAGTATCCAATATGCACAACTGTGAGGGTATTTTCCTCAGATGTGCAAGGACATTATAGTCCGCCATGTTTTTCTTAGGCAGGTCTTTCTTGGCGAGCACTTTGGCCACCTCTTCATTAAGGGTAATCTCGTCGGGTATTTTCCCCTTCCCTTTATCCTTTTTATTCGGACCCTTGTTTGCGGGTCTGAGATTCTTTTCAGGTAGCGTACGGTTACGCAACTGGATATTCTCGCAATCCTTTTCCTCTTCTTCTTTCTCCAAAGCGGAACTTTCAAAGAGAGAGTTGAGAGGCATTTCATCCTCAGAATCGCTCCCGAACATGAGAACCTGAGGTTTTTCTGAACTGGTACCAGCCATATGACAACTGCCAGTGGCTTCCTTGTGCACTGCCATTTCACCGTTCTCATCTTGACGAGCGCAAGCTTCACATTTCTCCTTCTTGAAGTGTTTTCTGTGGGCAACATATCCTTGCCACCACTTCTTGAAGGCGTTGGATTCCTCAATAGGATGAGTGATCCTTCGGTGGTATGTGCAGTATTTTGGATGTCCCTCTTCACCGTCGAAATATGGGACCCCAGGAGTGTACATCATGAGAGGTGGTAGCCTCATCCCTAGTGATAGGGCTTTGGCAAACCGCTTCTCAGCTTTGGTCCCGCTCTTATTTTTTGTAGGCATGTCTTGGTTTGGTCGGAGAGTTTTATGACTCATACTCGCCGCAGCTTCTTTGTTCAGACGCTGACATTTAGCCTTTTCATATATGGCCATCTCGTGTTCTTGGTCATCTTTGCTCTTTTGAAAAGCTTCGTTTAGTAGCCTTTTAATCGGGTCTTCTTCCGGCAGTTTCAGAGAGTTTAGCGCCGATTCTGTTCCCAGTTCATCCACATCACCGTCCGACACCGGCGGAGCTTCTTCATCATATAGTGATGAATGGGAGATCATGTGGCAGCTTTCTACACATTCTTCTGTTTCTTTTGATAAGTCATTTTCTTCATCATCGTTACTGTCCTCATCCTCAAGAATATGCTTGAGGAATTCTTCAAGTGTGACTGGTGTTCATACTTTCTGATTGTATTCTTCTAACGCATCTATATATTTTTGGATGTCTTTGCGCCTGTCGATATATTCAGAAGGCTGCACTGGCTTCTCAGTCTTCTTCTTTTTCTTAGAAAACTTCGAAGGCTTGACTTGGAGACTTTTCCCCTTGTCGGCAATTTTTAGCATGGGACGCGGTTTCAACATCCCTTCTATAATTTCGGGCTCAAGCAGGATTTTCCACTTGATCGCCGGACAAGCTTATAGATCTTTTAGCATTCTTTTAGTTTTTGCCGAAAGAAATATTTCCTATGGATCTTCTTCCACGAGCGAGCAGGATGCCCCCTGCACATCCACCTTTTTAGGATCGTGCTTTTGGGGAGGATTTATCCTCCAATTATCAGACAGTGCGAATTTGCCCTGTTGATACTGGTCATCGACCTAGTTTTTGAAGACATAGCAGTCCTTGATTGGATGGCTTACTACCCGGTGATAGGGGCAGTAGTTAGAGTTATTGATGTCGCCGGCTTGTGCGGGTCACCGCGGGTCTATCAATATGATCAGATTATTTCACATCGTCAGCTCAAACAACCTCCTCATCTTATCGTGAGGGAACGAATAAGCACATCCTAACCTTTCTTCCAAGGACAGGCACGTACAAGTTTTTTTTGGCGGACGGCTTCTTTCGGTCCACCTGGTTGTTGCAGCGTGTTGGCAACAAAGGTTGATTTTTCTTTTCCCTTGTTATTTAGGGGGTCCTTACTTGAAGAGGAAGGACCATGACCTATCTGATCCATCTGGGCTAGCTTATCAATCAGCGCTTGGAACGTGGTAGGTTTAAAGAAAGTCATGAATTGGGATACAGTCGATTAAGGATCGAGAGTCCCAATGAACATTCCCACAGCCGGAGACTCCTCAAAGAGCTGTTCATACTTGGACCCTAGGTTCCACCATCGGATCGTATATTGGACCCATGTTTCCCCCGGCTTGACCCTGGCATTGATCATCACTGTGATTGGAGTGCATTCACTTGCACTGGCGAACCTTTGCTTGTATAGCAGCTCTATTTCAGAAAAAGTTTTTACGAAGTCATTTGGGAGCTCCGAGTACCATTCAAAAGCTGTCTCTGATAAGCTTTCGACGAATTGTTGAAGCAGCAGTTTTTCATCACCTCCAATATTGCCACACAGAGCTATAAACTGTGCAACATGCTGACGAGGATTACCCGTTCCTTTATATACGTGGAAATTCGGGATCGTATATCCCGGTGGATACTTTATCTGGTCATACCAGGCCGGATATGGTCACCTGGTTTTGACCGGCTGGTTTGCGACTTCATTAGCCTGATGAGCTCTGATTTGCTGAGCAATGTAATCATCCAATGCTTCCTTGGAGATCGTTTTCTCCTTGGCCGCCGATAGGGCCTGGAGAGGATTTGATGTTTCTCCTTTATCATCTTCGTTAATCACCGGAGGATCTTCAGCCGGTAGGTCTGGTTGGATCATTATCCCAACCATATCTTAGAACAAAAAAGCCATCTGCTTTATGTTAGCAGCCTGCTCCGCGGCTTCTATATCTTTATTTTCCAGCACCCGCCGCAAGAACTTTGTATCCGTCTCTTTCTCCTGGCGCTGTTTAGTTTCTTTGTCTGGACTTTTTTTAGGTCCGGTAAGTGCTGCCATCTTGGCAAGCATATCTTGGAGCTTTTGCTATTGCTCCTGAGCATTTTTCAATGATCGGGTATGCGGTCTGTGACTCATAAAAGCATGGCTCTCCACTTTTCCGTTAGTCATATAGACCGTATGTACGGTTATTCCCCCAGACTTAGGGCGTTTGGAGCTTTCGCCTTTGGATTTTGCTGCTGGCGATAAAATTTTTTCCGACCTCACTCTTTTATGAGAGGTTGGAGCAGAAGGAGCCACTATGACCGGCACCTCTATATAAGAAGTCCCCCGTTGTATGGTGGAGGAGCAATCATTTTCTTGTCAGACCTTGGATTTTTTCGGTCAACGAGGATAGCTTTTATCGAACACCGAGTCTTGGAATTTTCGCCAGACTTTGTGGGTTTGTGAGGAGAGCCACTGAAAGAGATGCTCTGGCTTTGCCTGCACTGAAGTTTCTACAGGCGGAGGTAATCTATTTCGTACCGCTGTCAGGGAGTTTTTGCGCACCCTCCTAAACAGATCGAAGCTGTTCTCAGTTGGAACAACATCGTCAATATCCACAATAAAAGCTGGTAGGGTAGCCCGGAGGGGGAGTTCCCCACAGCTTGTCTCACTCGGCGCCAATGACGATATCGAGCATGTCTTGGAGTGGAAACTGCCTCAGTATTTGGACGGCTTGCTGATAGGAGCCGCCACAATAGCTAGCCGATCAAAGACCGACTTTCGGAGAGCTTCTTCTTGGGGCGTTGGGGCGCCGAAGCTCATAGGTGAGAGCATGGTCCCAAAGAATAATCCGATAGTGGCTTGGGTGATCTGTCCCACCAGCATCGAGAAGATGGAGACCGTGTTGGGCCTGTACTTCACTCCTCCAGCTGGGGTGGAGATAAAGTTGTTGTTGCAGGAAGTGTAGTGGGAGGCCATTGATTCTACATAGAAGTGAAATACCAAGTTTTAGTATCTCGAATCTGAGGGCAACCATGATCATAGTGAACTACGATTTTTTTCGCGAAATACGACACACGAAGTGTGGAGTGGAAAGAGGAAGGGGTCCCACCAGGCGTGCCAGAATCTGTTTATTGCCGAAGACCAGAATGAGACGCGGAGAGCGTCTAGCTTGAATTTGGGTGCAGATGCTATTTGGAACATATCCGTCCATCTCTCCGATGATATCAAATTGATTTATGGCACCATATATCGGAGGTTTGGACAGATGCGACCGTTGTAGTGTGACTTATCAGATTCCCCCTCATTTGTGAGGGGTTTTTGATTATGGGGACACTCTTCCCTGCAGACGTAAGCCCCTGCAGTTAATTACGTTATTGCGTTGCGATAACCACTTTCACCTGCTATGGTAGTTCACTTCGTGTCGTGTTATATTTTGTTTATTATAGTTGCTCGTGGATTGTATATGGAGACTAGTTTATGTCGTCGCCCGTAGGGCGCGGATTAATGCAGATCCATTTATATATTTGGGTTTGAACTTAGGTCATATGTTCCATCAGTTCAAAGGATATTTTATTTTATTTAAGGACCGTTAATCTGATTTTAGATTAAGATCAACTTAAATATATGAGCATATGGGCTCAATTTATTTTAATTAAGGATACGTTAGTCTTATATAAGACTAAGATCAACTTAGAAGTGTGGTTAAGAATCATTAAATTTTGTTAAGATCCATTAACAGAGATGAGCATATGGGCTCGGTTGTGATGAGCAATATGAGCTCAAGGAGTATGAAGTTTCAGAGGCTCAGCCTATATTAAGGCTTGGTCTTGGGCTTTTTCATCATCCAACAGTGCTAAGCACTTAGTCCTTTGACTATGAATATAATATCCAAACTCCGCTCTGGCGCTCACATGGGGATTACGTGAGGCGCTCAGACTTGAGCGTTGCTCTATCAGTGCTAAGCACTTGGTCCTTATGAATATATATTATTTAAATCATATGTTGACACTCACGTGGATGTCACGTGGGGTGTTTGGACTTGGACATTACCATATCAGTGCTAAGCACTTTATACAGCGCTCATGTGAGTATCACGTGAGGTGCTCCAGCTTGATATTTTTTAAACGCTCACATGTATGGCATGTGAGGCGTCAGATCTTTGCTTATGGGCACTCACGTGTGTGGCACGTGAGGTGCTGTCTTCATGGGCCTTCTACTTGCTCACGTGAGGCGCTAACTTCATGGAATCTTTTGGGCGCTCACATGAATATCACGTGAGGAGCTGAGTCCTTAGAGATTTAATCTCTGTTTATTTTTTTTTGAAGAGAAGTTAAAATTCTATTAATGGTGTTTTGGCTATTAATAATCACCAAGATCTCTGTTTTGAATATTTAGGATCAGATTTTTGAGAACTAAGTTCTTCTGTTTACTTTTTTTGTGAGAACTAAGTTCTTTGAAGGGTTAAACCTGTTTTTAGAGGAATTAAATTCCCGGAATGTAGATTCCATTTTTTTATGTTTATTTTCTCATATTTAGTTTTTCCCCTAGATCTTGAATCTGAAAAATAAGATCTTTCTGATGAGAATTAAATTCTCAACTTATGGGGGACTTGTCTTGCGGATCTCAGATCCAGATAAAGAACTAAGTCCTTTATAACGAGTTAAACCCCTGTATCTCTATATATGAGAGGCAAAGGAGATTCTTTGATCTCTGCTTTTTCTTTTACCTAGGGTTTGAGAAGAACAAGGAAGTATTCTTCAGAAAAAGAATTAAATTCTTAGTTGTGACTTTTATTTTTTTTTGCAAAAGTTTATAGAGGGTTTTCTCTCTGTTAGACTTGAAATCTTAGGTCCTTTATATAGGTTAGGAAAAACTATTGATTAGTTAAGAGAATCCCTTATTTAAGAGATCTCGACTTGATTTCATAATTAAGTGGTGATTTTTAATCATCGTTGGATCTTAGATCCAAGGTTCTCTGTTTAACAGAATATATTTTTCTTGTTTTTAACAAGATTAGGGAAATATTTTCCCATATAGAATTTAAAATTTAATTCTATCTCTTGATTCAAACGGTGATTTTTTAATCACCATTAAATATTTTAATCCAAGGGTTCAGAGCATATCTTTCTTATTTAGAAAGATTAGGGAAATATTTTCCCATATAGAATTCAATTCCATCTCTTGATAATTTTTTTAATCACTATTGGATCTTTGATTCAATGGCTATCTTTTTAACAGAAAATATCCTTCATTTTTAAATAGACCAGGGAGATATTTTTCCCTAATAGAATTTACTTCTACCATTGGATGTTTGATCCAACGGCTCTCTATTTAACAGAGAATGTCTTTCTTATTTAGAGAAATATTTCCCATGTAGAATTTAATTCTACTCGATGCAAAACTGCTTCAACTTTGGTCGCTGAAGCTCACGTGCTATGCACGTAGGCGTAGCCAAAGGATTTAATTCTTACTGAAGCAGGTGTCCACGTATTTTGCACGCAGGCGCTCACGTGCCTAACACGTGAGGCGCCGCTATAGGATTTAGTCCAATCAGAGACAGGCGTCTTTGCTTTGCATGCTGGCGCTCACATGCTATAAACGTGAGGCGATGCAATAGGATTTAGTCCTAACAGAGACAGGCGTCCACGTGCTTTGCATGCGGGCGCTTAACGTGCTATAAACTTATGGCGCTGCCTTATTTTTTTATGAGGGAACAATGAGATTTGGTAGGAAAGGAAAATTAAGTCTGAGCTATGTTGGTCCCTTTGAAATTTTGGGACGAGTTGGAGTCGTAGCTTATAAAGTGGTTTTACCTCCTGAGTTGTCGGCTGTGCACAATTTGTTTCATATATCCATGCTACGCAATTATCTCCCAGATCAGTCCCATGTACTAGAATATGAGCAACTCCAACTCAGAGAGGACCTGTCCTATGTTGAGTATCCAGTGCGGGTTGTTGATGCGAAAGAGAAAGTATTGCATAGAAGGACTATTTCTTTCGTTAAAGTTAAGTGGAAGAATCATTCTATTGATGAGGCTACTTGGGACAGCAAAGAGGAGATGATGGAAAAGTACCCCTATCTTTTTGAGAGTTAAGGTATGTCTAGTTTTGAGGACGAAACCTATTAGAAGGGTAGATTGTAATAATCCAAAATATTTTTTTGCTATAATTAATATATTAATTACAAAGTTAAAGAGTCAAATACTTATATATGGTATGAAATTAAAATCATATAATTATGCCTGTAATGACTCGGTTTTAATGTACAAAATTTTCTTAAAGTTAATATACTGAATGGAGTATTTGCAAGCCTGAGTATATTTTAAGTATTATTTTGTTTGAAAAACAACAAGAAACAACTTGTAGATAACTGGTAAAGCCTTGTACTGCTGTGACATAACCTCTGTATTCGAATTCCATCAGCCACATATTATTTTTAATGATTTTTCTTTTAAACTTTTTGGAAGCCCAAAAGTTTACACGTGAAATACACGTAAAAATGAAAAGTCACTGAAACCAAACATATGGAAAATGTTATATGAACAGACCCCGACACGTGGCACAAATCCCACACCCATCTCAACCAAACGACCGGCGAGATGGGCATAAAGGCCGGCGCCCCCGGGCCCCCCGTAGGAAATACCCCCATATTTTGAACCCTGGTCGTTTGGCCTACCCCCACTACTCCTCTTCTGTTTGTTTTTCCTGAAATTAAACAGAGAATTAAAAATGAGCATTAAACCAAGTTTAAATGCATTATTAATTCAATTCTTCAATCCTCAAAACCCTAAATTCTCCTATAAATACAATATCATACCCTAGCCCTCTCCATTCTGAAATCCATTATCAAATATTCTCAAATTGTTCCAAGTCAAAGAAGTGTACAAGTGGAGTTAGCCTAAGGTCAAGTTCCAGCGACGATTCAAGAAGATTCCGGCGACCCTGCGACTCCACGAAACTCTAAAATCCTTCCTATACCTCCCCTCTCTCTTTTCAAACCGTAAGTCCCCTCTCTTCTATTATTTTCACATCTCAAAACTATCTCTTTTCAAATGACGTCGGTAAGTGGAGTTACCCGACTTTTAAATTTTATTCTCTTTAAAATAATAATTTTTCTTAGGAAACAATTATTCAAATTATTATACTTTGCTTGTTAAACATTAAGTAAAATCTTAGAAACCATTTTCACTATAAAACTCCATGTAAAACAATTTCTATTACACTTATACGGTTAAATACCACAAACTTTATATTCAGCATCTTTTATCATATTTGCTTGTATTACCTTTAGAAAAATCTCATGAGATAATGACCTACCTCTCACAACACACATTTTGACATAGCACGATTGTTTGAAAACAATATTTTTTGGACAAATACGAATTTACATTTAAATACCATAAACTTTTAAAAACCGTATTCTTTAAATTGTTTTAAATTAAATTCCTTACGATTACGTCTCTACAACCCACTTTTGGGGAATCCGATTTGGTTGGTGCGGGTTATCGCACATCCATCGGACTAGTAGGGCGAGATGCAGACCTCCTCACGGAGCATATGACCCGATGGAATTTTTAATACAATTTTTAAGAAAACTTGATTTTCTATTTAATAAATAAATTTTATTTTTAATAAATATATATATAAATATTATCAAAACATATATTTTAAATATATAATAAATTCCATGATTTCTAAACACAAGAATCACAAGTTTCATGAAAATACCATAAGAATCCAAACAAGTCAAATTTATACAAAAATACCATATATTATTCAAGGTAGATATTTATTCACTAGAATACCTCACTTTTAAAATTTACATCCATGAAAACCATAAATACGATAAATAAATACTTGAGGATTATTTTAAAATTATACTAAAACTATTTTTCATAAAACCTCCTCAAGTTATATTAATTTATATTAAGGACCCTAGTAAATATAGGTTTAAGCGGGACCAATTCTCTTGAGCCTCAGGGAGACAGAGAAAGTGGGTGCTTGCCTATTTAAGGTAGAAAACTAAAACGGGGTTATCAATGGTAATTGGCTTGGAAAAAATCATAAATCCTGCCGTTCATGTGCAGCAGTTACCGATAACTCCAAAACCTAATTCAGGAATCCAATTCTGTTTACGTGTCTGACTCAGACGGAGTCTCAGTCTAATCTGAATACAATTTCAACCTACATACAATTCAAATATAACTCCAATACAACATGAATCCATATATACTGGAACTTGAACATGAATACCAGAATACTATCAAATATCAACATGACTCGACTGACCGAACCATGGATATATATTGACTTGACTACATGACTATCCGTTTATATCCTTATCCGTTTACATGAACAATTTATACCATGGTTTCGGCAAGTCTCATACAACAAATCAATACAATATGCATTACGTGGGTTTAAGGGGTAGACTGGTACGGAATGTGTTAAAAGTGGCACGATGATGGTCACTATAATACACCTAACCTGAACATCCGTTGCCATTGTCCCGTGGGTTTTGACGGGGCTTTGTAATCCATATACCTTAGTCCACGGAGCAAGTTGAACTCCTCTCGTATACAATGGCACATTCTGTACCAACCTGCAAACAACTACGTTAACATAACAAACATAACCATATATAATTTATCTATTCTATTCTCTGTCAATTCTTCTTTATCTTTTGGGACTTACCGAGCGATTGTTCGCTGACGACATTCCTATTTCTTCTTTCTTTGGAATGTTGTCAGGAGGACTTGACTCTCTAGAGATCGAGCCCAGCCAGGACGATTTGGAGCAGTTCATTGAGGACTCAGAGCTCTAGTTCACTTATATATACTTTTACTTTCAGTTCATGCCATTATTTAGGAATTGCTTCATTTAAGCCTTCTTGCCCACTCATTCTGTTTAGCATACAGTGGAACTTGCACTGGATCGGCCTAGTTTTGTATTTACTTTCCAGTGTATTGTAAAGAATGTTTAATCAATAAAAAGTTTCTGTTGATTACATCTTTTGTCATTTCTTGGGTACATTTATTATATTTCTTATTTACGCTTAGCGTGTTTACTTCTGAGTAAATACGTTGCGGGCCTCGTCGCGTCTCCTTACCCATACACTGGAAAGTAGAGCGTGACAGGTTTTGTTGGCGGCCCATGCAGGTCAGTTTTGCATGAAGTCATACCATGCAGGGTCAGTTCTGCATGGAAACCTAAGCAATATATCACAAGAATTATAAGAATCAGCAACTAAACGTTCTTTACATTTCATATTCTTTGAATCTATCCTAACCTTATTTTTCTTTCAAGGTTATGGATTCCCTAACAACACAAGCACCAACGTGAACGGCAATACCACACCACCACCTCTTCCACTTACACCTACCGTAGCAGCTCCTATTAACGAGCAGACGGTATTGCTCGAGGCGATCAAGAGCCTCTTAGAGAGACATTAGCAGCAAACTGCTATCCTAATGAACCGTCCCGAAGCTGAGGCACCTGGAGTGAAACAATTCCGGGCATTGGACCCTAAACAATTTTCTGGGAAAGAGAGCCCTTTGGAAGCAGAGAAATGGGCTTAGTCGATCGAAAACGATCTGGCAGCAGCACAAGTGCCCGAGATCGCTTGGGTAAAAGTTGCAAAGCTGCAACTAACTGATAATGCCAGAGTATGGTGGAAGGCGGAAGAAAGCTGTCTTGCCCAGCCAATCGAATGGAGGATTTTTAGCGAGATGTTCGACGCGAAATATTTTCCCGAGACTGCCCGCTTTGATATGGAGCAGCAATTCGTCCACTTGCAACAAGGCTCTATGTGGAGAAAATCTGTGGATGAGTATGATGCTGAGTTCACCATGTTGAGCAGGTAAGATATTTCTTAAATATTTGAATTTCTAATATCATAAACTACACAGCTAACACAAGACCATAACAGGTTTGCGTCCCATCTCATACTAACTGCTGAGATCAGGGCTAGAAGATTTCAGCAAGGGTTGGATCCGGAGATCCAAGCTGCATTAGCTACCGGGGATTTCCTAACCCATGATTTGGCTTTGAAGGCTGGCTGTCGATATGAGGCAGTAGTAAAGAAGAAGGGCAGATCTCAATCTGCCAGTGTGAAGCGGCCTGCTACTCAGATAGCAGGAGGAGCCTCTTCCAGGCCACCATTCGTACCCAGGAGACCGAGAGTATCTTTTAACCGGCCCAGTCCAGATTTCTGCATCTATTGCAAAAGAAATGGACACCTGGCGAAGAATTGCAGGCATACAAATTGCCTATGCTTAGTCTGTGGCTCATCCACACACGATATTGGATCTTGTCCTCACAGACTTAATCAGAACCCTGCACCCAGACCAGCAATCATGTCTCCGCAGTGGCCAGCTATCCAGGCACCTGCTCCTCGTCTTGCTCTCCCAGCTTCACTTCCTCGTGTACCTACTGCACCTCCTGCTCGTCAGTTCCATCATGCACAAAGGAACCTACCTCAAGGATAGAGGAACGGACAGAGGAATGCTCCCCCAGCAAGGAGGAATGTACCTAGGTGATAGGCTTTCACATTGACTGTGGAAAAAGTTGAAGCCACTGGCCAAGTCATTACTGGTAACTCCCTTTCTTTCAAAATTTCTTTCAACCTTTATACATATCAAAGTGTCTTTTCCTATACCTAAACATATTCCACACAACTTAGGTACAATCTTAGTAGCCTCACTTCCTGCACTAGCACTTTTTGATACTGAAGCATCACATTGCTTTATGTCGCAACGGTTCATCCAAACTCATGCGATTCCAGTTAAACCGCTCGTATCCAGCTGGAATGTTAGTTCAGGGAATGGCGTTCTAAAGGAAAATTTAGGATACGACCTGTGTCCAGTGGTCATCTGTAGCAGAGAATTTTATGCCGACTTCAAGGTGCTGGACATACCGAACTTCGATGTAGTTTTGGGTATGGATTGGCTAGGAACTTTCTACGCTATCATCGACTGCCGTCAAAGGAGGGTAGTGTTCGAGATTCCAGAGCATCCGGTCTTTTATTTCAAGAGTGGAGACCGTACACTGGAGCCTAGCACATACAAAGCTAAGCCAAGGAAGGTCATGGTTGCAACACTACAAGCAGAAGAAAAATTGAAGCCAGAGGTAGTTTGAGAGTTCAACGATCCTGAAGATATATCAGGTTTGCCTCCCGATCGAGCTCTTGAATTCAGTATTGACTTAGTACCTGGTGCACAACCGCTAATCAAAACACCGTATCGGTTAAGTCCAGAAGGATTGAAGGAGATCCGTACTCAGTCGGACGAACTTCCTTAGAAAGGATGGATTCATCTCAGTACTTCAAGTTGAGGATCTCCAGTTTTGCTTGTGAAGAAGAAGAAAGGCTGATACAGAATGTGCATTGACTACTGAGCTCTGAACGAAGTCACGATAAAGAACAAGTATCCACTACTGCGAATCGACGATCTGTTCGATCAGCTAAGCGGGTCTTGCGTTTTCTCAAAATTAGATCTTCGTTTGGGTTATCATCTGGTGAAGGTCAAAGAGTCTGATATTCCAAAGACGACATTCAGGACTCGCTATGATCATTATGAGTTTGTTGTGATGCCATTTGGAGTGACCAATGCACCAGCCATATTCATAAATATGATGAACCAAGTTTTCCGAGAGTAGCTAGACGGGTTCGTTGTCATATTCATCAATGACATCCTAGTGTATTCTAAGAGTCGAAAAGAACACGCTGAATATTTGAGGATTGTCCTAGAGAGTTTGCGACAGCATCAACTCTATACCAAGTATAGCAAGTGCGAGTTTTGGCTAAATCAAGTCGGATTTCTCAGACATATCGTTTCAGGTGAAGGAATCTTTATGGATCTAGCTAAAGTATCAGCAGTAAGCGAATGGTCGACACCAAAGACAGTAAAGGAATTCAAAGTTTCTTGGGATTAACGGGATACTACCAAAAATTCATAGAAGGCTTTTCGAAGATTGCAACACCTCTGACCAAGCTCACACGTAAAGATGAAGAATTCGTGTGGTCAGAATCATGCGAACAAGCTTTCGTAGAACTCAAGTCAAGATTGACATTAACGCCTATTCTCGTAATACCGGACCAATCAGGAGGTTTTGTTATGCATTGCGATGCATCCGGTAAGGGATTAGGATGTGTTCTACACCAGCATGGAAAAGTTGTAGCTTATGCATCAAGACAGTTGAAGATTCATGAGTGCAATTATCCAACGCATGACTTAGAGTTGGCAGCAATTGTATTTGCACTGAAGATTTGGCATCATTATCTTCTTGGAGAACAGGTAGATATATACACAGACCACAAAAGTCTGAAGTATGTGTTTACTCAGAAAGAGCTGAATATGCGGCAGAGAAGATGGCTAGAACTTATGGCGGACTTCGACATCAACCTACAATATCATTCAGGAAAGGTGAATGTAGTTCCTGATGCACTTAGTCGCCAGCCACTATCAATGAATCTTACCGCACAGTGGAAGATTCAGCAAGATTTACACAAGATGGAAATTGAAGTGGTTATGCCAGGTAATACTTCAAAGTTGATGAACTTACAAGTTCAGTCTACCATTGTCAATCAGATCAAAGCAGCTCAAGCAAGTGATGCCAAGTTGCAAAAGATTAGAGAACAAGTAGAAAGTGGACTTAGAACAGATTTCATCATCCATGAAGACGGATCTTTGTGATACGGAAGCAGATTATGTGTACCACAAGGTTCAGTTTGGGAAGAGTTGATAAAAGAAGCTCACAGCTCTCCATACTCAATACACCCTGGTGGTATAAAGATGTACAAAGATCTGCGGCAACATTACTGGTGGAATGGAATGAAGCGTGAAATAGCCAGAAGTGTAGCCAAATGCTTAGTGTGTTAGCAAGTAAAAGCTGAACATCATAAGACTGCCGGTTTACTTCAACCATTATCTATTCCAGAATGGAAATGGCAACACATCACCATGGACTTCATGACTGTACTTCCCCGCAGCACGAAAGGTAACGATGTGGTATGGGTTATTGTGGATTAACTCACAAAGTCGGCTCACTTCATTCCATTTCGAGTTGGCCAATCTACTGAGACACTAGCAAAGAAGTATATGGAAGTAAGTCTGAATTTAAGTAAGATTTAACTCTTTATAGTGTAGTATTTCTGATATCCATGAACTCATGCAGGAGATCATAAGATTACATGGAGTACCGGTTTTCATTGTCTCCGATCGTGACACCAGATTCCGATCGCAGTTTTGGCAGAGTCTGCAAACTAGCTTGGGAAAGAGTCTGAATTTCAGCATAGCTTATTATCCACAAACAGATGGTCAGTCTGAGCGAACGATTCAGATCCTTGAAGATATGCTAAGAGCATGTATGTTAGACTTCGGAGGATCATGGGAAGATCACCTACATCTTGTGGAGTTTTCATCTACCAAGCGAGTATTGGAATGGCACCTTTCGCAGCTCTCTATGGAAGGAAGTGTCGTTAACCATTAAGTTGGGATGCCATCGGAGATAGGAAACTCCTTGGACCAGAGATGATCGTAGCAACTGTGCATGTAGTTTGCACGATCAGAGAAAGAATGCACATAGCCCAAGACCAACAGAAGCACTGGGCTGATGCAAAACGCCGACACTTGGAGTTCCAACAGGAAGATCATGTGTTCTTAAAGATCTCTCCAAACCATGGAGTGATTCTTTTTGGAAAGAGGGATAAGCTCAGTCCGAGATTTATTGGACCGTTCGACATACTCGAATGAGTCGGAGAAGTGGCATACCGATTGGCCCTTCCACCCTCATTGGAAGGAGTGCACAATGTGTATCATATATCCCAGCTCCGAAAGTATGTGAGTGACCCCAGTCACATTCTTGATCACTCCGAGCTCACTGTACAGACAGACTTATCTTGTGAGCAGCAACCCGTTGAAATCCTGGACAGAAAGGTAAAGTCACTTAGGAACAAGAAAGTAAACTTGGTCCGAGTGATGTGGAGAAAAGATTCACCAGAAGAATTAACATGGGAAAGAGAGGATGGCATGCGTGCAAGATACCCTTACTTATTTGTAAATTAGTCCTTAGATATTTGTAAATTTCGAGGACGAAATTTTTATAAGGAGGGTAGAATGTAACGACTATGTTTTAATGTACAGGATTTTCTTAAAGTTAATGTATTGAATGGAGTATTTGCAAGCCTGAGTATATTTTAAGTATTATTTTGTTTGAAAAACAACAAGAAACAACTTGTAGCTCACTGGTAAAGCCTTGCACTGCTGTGACATAGCCCATGTATTCGAATCACATCAGCCACATATTATTTTTAATGATTTTTCTTTTAAACTTTTTGGAAGCCCAAAAGTTTACACGTGCAATACACGCAAAAATGAAAAGTCACTGAAAAAACATGTGGAAAATGTTATATGAACAGACCCCGATACGTGGCACAGATCCCATACCCTACCTCAACCAAACGACCGGCGAGATGGGCATAAAGGCCGGCGCCGCCGGCCCCCCTAGGAAATTCCCCCATATTTTGAACCCTAGTCGTTTGGCCTAACAGAGAATTAAAAATGAACATTAATCCAAGTTTAAATGCATTTTTAATTCCATTCTTCAATCCTCAAAACCTTAAATTCTCCTATAAATACAACATCACACCTTAGCCCTCTCCATTCTGAAATCCATTATCAAAAATTCTCAAATTGTTCCAAGTCAAAGAAGTGTACAAGTGGAGTTAGCCCACGGTCAAGTTCCGACGACAATTCAAGAAGATTCCGGCGACCCTGCGAATCCACGAAGTTCTCAAATCCTTCCTATACCCCCCTCTCTCTTTTCAAACCGTAAGTCCCCTCTCTTCTATTCTTTTCACATCTCAAAACTATTTATTTTCAAATAACGTCGGTAAGTGGAGTTACCCGACTTTTAAATTATATTCTCTTTAAAATAACAATTTTTCTTAGGAAACAATTATTCAAATTATTATACCTTGCTTGTTAAACATTAACTAAAATCTTAGAAACCATTTTCACTATAAAACTTCATGTAAAACAATTTCTATTACAAATACCACAAACTTTATATTCGGCATCTTTTATCATATTTGCTTGTATTACCTTTAGAAAAATCTCACGAGGTAATGACTTACCTCTCACAACACACATCTTGACATAGCACGATTGTTTGAAAACAATATTTTTTGGACAAATACGAATTTACATTTAAATACCATAAACTATTAAAAACCGTATTCTTTAAATTGTTTTAAATTAAATTCCTTACGATTACGTCTCTACAACCCACTTTTGGGGAATATGATTTGGTTTGTGCGGGTTACCGCACATCCATCAGACTAGTAGAACGAGATACAGACCTCTTCACGGAGCATACGATCTCGATGCAATTTTTAATACAATTTTTAAGAAAATGTGATTTTCTATTTAATAAATAAATTTTATTTTTAATAAATATATATAAATATTATCAAAACATCTATTTTAAATATATAATAAATTCTATGTTTTCTAAACACAAGAATCACAAGTTTCATGAAAATACCATCAAGAATCCAAAAAAGTCAAATTTACACAAAAATACCATATATTATTCAAGCTACGCATTTATTCACCAGAATACCTCACTTTTAAAATTTACATCCATGAAAACCATAAATACGATAAATAAATACTTGAGGATTATTTTGAAATTATACTAAAACTATTTTTCAAAAAACCCGCTCAAGTTATATTAATTTACATTAAGGACCCTAGTAAATATAGGTTTAAGCGGGACCAATTCTCTTGAGCCTCAGAGAGCTGGAGAAAGTGGGTGCTTGCCTATTTAAGGTAGAAAACTAAAACGGGATTATCAATGGTAATTGGCTTAGAAAAAGTCACAAATCCTGTCGTCCATATGCAGCAGTTACCGATAACTTCAAATCCTAATTCAGGGATCTAATTTTGTTTAAGTGTCTGACTCAGACGGAGTCTCAGTCTAATCAGAATACAATTCCAACCTACATACAATTCACATATAACTCCAATACAACATGAATCCATATATACTGGAACTTGAACATGAATACCAGAATACTATCAAATATCAACATGACTCGACCGACCGAACCATGGATACATATTGACTTGATTATATGACTATCCGTTTATATCCTTATCCATTTACATGAACAATTTATATCATGGTTTCGGCAAGTCTCATACAACAAATCAATACAATATGCATTACGGGGTTTAAAGGGGTAGACTGGTACGGAATGTGTTAAAAGTGGCACGATGATGATCACTATAATACACCTAACTGGAACATCTGTTTCCGTTGTCCCATGGGTTTTGACGGGGCCTTGTACTCCATATACCTTAGTCTACGGAGCAAGTTGGACTCCTCTCGTATACACTGGCACATTCTGTACCAACCTACAAACAACTACGTTAACATAACAAATATAACCATATATACTTTACCTGTTCTATTCTCTGTTTATTCTTCTTTATCTTTTGAGACTTACCGAGCGATTATTCGCCGACGACATTCTATTTCTTCTTTCTTTGGAATGTTGTCAGGAGGACCCGACTCTCTGGAGATCGAGCCCATCTAGGACGATTTGGAGCAGTTCATTGAGGCCCCGGAGCTCTAGTTCACTTGTATATACTTTTAGTTTCAGTTCATGCCATTATTTAGGCATTACTTTCCAGTATTGTATTTACTTTCCAGTGTATTGTAAAGAATGTTTAATCAATAAAAAGTTGCTGTCGATTATATCTTTTGTCATTTCTTGGATACATTTATTATATTGCTTATTTACTCTTAGCGTGTTTACTTCTGAGTAAATACGTCGCGGGCCTCGTCGCGTCTTCTTACCCGTACACTGGGAAGCGGGGCGTAATAATGCCTAATTTCTTTTATATCAAAATTTTGAATTTGGATATGTTTGTAATAAATCAAATAGAATGAATGATTTACCTAGTTATTTCCATCTTTAGAGGAGCCATAGTACAAACCTAATATTAATTCTCTTCTCTTTATAACCCTTTTTCACATACCTTCTCATTTAATTAAAAAGAAGAAGAAAAGAAAACCTAAAAGATTGAGACTGAGATCGGAAAATAGAAGAGAAAGTGGGAGCGGAGGGAAGGAAGTGCACCTTTTAGCCGCGGATCCAAATCGTCGATCGATTTTCGGTTGAAAGTAAGATCAAAAACCCATCATACTCGTGATTAAGTAATGATTTTTTCAATACCTTATCCGTTGTCAGCTTCAATTTAGATCGGCCTCGGCGAGTGGAAATTTCCATGTCTAGGGTTAGGGTTTTGAGTTTCTTTAAGCGTTGTTGTTGGAAGATGCTGACCTTTGCTTTGAAGCCATGCTAGGGTTTGGGTTTCGCTCTTCCTTTTTGGGATTGATTGATTGTGTGAGGCTATCGAAGTTTCTGTTTAAAAAGAAAGAAAGAGACTGAAACCGAAGAAGAAGAGAACGAGAGAGAGAGAGAGAGAGAGAGAGAGAGAGAGAGAGATATTAGAGTTAGGGTTAAGTTTGTGTCGGGTCTGAATTTATATTCTACCCGATCCACTTCATAACATAATTTTTTTGATGTTTTGTTTGGGTTATGGTTTGGATTTGGATCCAAACAATTTGACCCGAACCAGACCTATAACTTAAAATCAAACATAATATATATTTTGCACCCATACCCCTGAAACTCATTATAATTCATTTTGAACCCTCACTGAAATTTTTATAGTAATTTATAATATTGGAAAATTATATTTAGCACCCTATTAATTAACGGAATTAGTTTTACCACCCTACTGCCTATATTAATGATTAGAAAAATATAGGAAAATTATTTATAATATTGTTTAGGCGTAAAGAGCTATATAAAAGTATTTTATTAGTATTGGAAGTCTTCATAGCATAACTAATTTGTTAAAACACGACAAGTTATTAATTCTAGTATTATATGTTAATTTAGAGAATCCGGTTGGAGCTTAGAAGGGACGTCGGATCTATTAAATCGATTTTGACTTTCGGTGACATTAAGTTTATGATACAGGTTTGATAATTATTGTTGATGAAGTTCTTAGCGCCCTTACCGTTAACTCGCGGCCTTTAAGGAATGAAAAAACTTTAATTTTTTAAATTTGGCACTAGCAACTTAAACCTAGAATTTTAACCAAACACTAAACTAGTTAACTACGAAGGAATATATACTACTCGGTTAGGGTTTTACTACCTCGTAGTCTCGTGTCCTTCGTAAGCTCCTAGGACTGCGGGATCGAGTTTGTCCACCGGTCTTCCTTTGTCGAAAATGATCCACTTAGGGAAACCGGTTCAAGACTCTAACTTCACGCTAAAACTAGTGAAGCAAATAGGGGTCACAACTTGCTAGGAGGTGAGATCTAGGAATGTAGTGTATGAGTTCTAGTGTTTATCTATCTCTTATCCCTTGATTCTCAATTCAAGAGAGTGTAGGGAATAAGAAGGTGAAGGAGGAGAAGCTCAAAAAACTAGAGCAAGAGTGGAGAGAAAAACACAAGAGAAAGAATGATATGGTGAGAATGAAGTCCCTCTCCAAATCAAGCATAACAAATTTGGTTTTATGAAAACCAATTTCACATTATAAAAATGCAACTGTGTTTGAATAGCGTAGGAAAATTAATTAACAATTCATTTTTCTACACCCCTCACCATTCCTCACCTCTCTCTCCATCCCCCACCTTTACAGCTCATTTCTATTTTAAACAAATATAGCTGTAACGACTCTGTTTTTAATGTACAAATTTTTTTAAAATTAATGTATAGAATAGAGTATTTGTAAGCCTAAGCACAAGTTATAAATTTAAATTATTTTAGAACAGAAAGAAAGCACTTGTAGCTCATTGGTAAAGCCTTGCACTGCTGTGACGTAGCCCCTGTGTTCAAATCCCTCCAGCCACATATTATTTTTAATGATTTTTCTTTTAAACTTTTTGAAAGCCCAAAAGTTTACACGTGCAATATACGTAAAAATGAAAAGTCATTGAAATCAAACATGTGGAATATGATATATGAATAGCCAAGAACACGTGGCACCAATCCGAGCACCCAACCCCCACCAATGGCCGGCGAGATCAAGGTTTTGGCCGGCACCGCCGGGCCAGACTGTATGTAATGCCTCCAAATTTTTAACCCTAACCCCTTGGCCTCCCCCCGCTACTTCTCTTCTGTTTGTTTTTCCTGCAATTAACCAGAGGATTAAAAATCACTATTAAACCAATATTTTAATGCATTTTAATTCTCATTTTTAATTCCTTAAACCCTAATTCTATCCTATAAATACCACCCCATATCCAGCCCTCTCTATTCTGAAATCCATTGTCAAAACTCTCAAATTTTTCCAAGTCAAATAAGTTGTACAAGTGGAGTTAGCCAAGGTCAAGTTCCGGCGACGATTCGGGAAGATTCCGGCGATCCCACGACTCCACGAAGCTCTCAAAATCTTCCTCCATCTCCTCTCTCTACATTAATCCAGTAAGTCCCCTCTCGTATCGTCTCTTCCTATTCTAAGAAGTTCTTTCAAATGACGTCGGTTAGTGGAGTTAACCGACTTTTAAATTCTATTCTCTTTAAAATAACAATTTTTCTTAGGAAACAATTATCCAAATTAGTATACCTTGCTTATTAAACATTAACTAAAATTTAGAAACCAATTTCACTATAAAACTCCATGTAAAACCATGTTTATTGCACTTTTACAGTTTAATACCAGAACTTTACAGTCGACATATTTTATCATGTTTACTTGTATTGCCTTTAGAAAAATCTCACGAGGTGATGACCTATCCCATCACAATACACATCTTGACATAGCACGATTGTCACGCCCCGCTTCCCAGTGTATGGGCAGAGGACGCGACTGGCCGCTACGTATTTACTCTGAAGCAAATACGCTAAGCGTAACTAAGCAATATAAATAAAAATGCACAAGAGACAAAGACAATAAGTATAATTGAACATCAACTTTATTTATTCACATTCTTTTGTACAATGCATGTAAAAGTAAATACATCTGAATGAAAGAAATGCCTAAACAGTGGCATAACAGAAATGAAAAGTACTGAAATGAAATGTGTACAATGAATCTAAAGCTCTGGGTCGTAATCTAGCTGGTCCAAGTCTTCGGTGGTGGGCTCGATCTCTAGTGAATCCGGATCACCTGACAACATTCCAAAGAAGAAAGAGAAGGAATATCGTCAGCGAACAATCGCTCGGTAAGTCCCAAAGATGAGGGAGAAATAGAATAGACAGAGAGAGAGTATATTTTTATAATGTTGTATTTAGTGTTAACGCTGTTATTTGTAGCTTGGTACAGAAAGATGCCAGTGTATACAAGAGGAGTCTCTATATGCCAGAGACTAACGACAAATGGAATATAAGGAACCGTTTATGCCACGTTACAACAACAAATGAATTCAGATTAGGTGTCTTAAATTTTGTAGTCTCGTGCCACTTCTAACACCTTCCGTACCAATCTACCCCTTAAACCCCGTGATGTCTTGATTATATTATTTGTATTGTATTGTCTTGTATTATAGATTGTACAGATGGATGACTTGCCGAAACCATGATATCAGTAAATGTATGTAACTGGAGAATCTCGTAGATGGAAGGTATATCCATGGTTCGGTTCAGTCAATACAGATTGAATAGATTGAACAGATTGATTATATGGATTCATGGAATCATGTTGAATTGTAGTTTGTACTTGAATCATATTCAAGTTAGATTATTTATAATGAGACTCAGTCTGAGTTAGAACAATTAGAAAAGAAATTGAAATCCTGAATTAGGTTTTGGTGTTATCGGTAACCGCTGCACATGGGCGGCAGAATTTATGTCTTTTTCAAAGACGATTACCGTGTTGATAACACCGTTTATTAAGTTGTCTACCTTAAATAGGCAAGCACCCAATTCTACGGCTTCCTGAGGCTCAAGAGATTGGTCCCGCTTAAACCTATATTTACTAGGGTCCTTATTGTAATTTATAAAACTTGAGGGGGTTTTATGTAAAAATAATTTTGTATAATTTTCAAAATACACCTCAAGTATTTTATTATCATCTTTAAAGTTTTCATAGATGTAGATTTTATCATTGTGACATTTCTAGTGAATAAACCATATTTTTCATAATACATGGTATTTAATTGTAAAGTATTGAAGTTGTATGGAATTGCATGGTATTTTCATGTAAAATGATTCTTTTTGATTTAGAAAAGTTGGAATATTTATAATATATCAAAAATAGATGTTTTGATAATACATATATAAATATTTATAAAATAATTAAATTTATTATTTATCTAAAAATCACATTTTCTTAAGATATTTGTATTTTAAATCTTTCGAGACCGAATGCTCCTTGCGGAGGTCTGCATCTCGCACTATTAAGCCCGAGGATGTGCGATAATCCGTACCATCTCGAACGGGTTCCCCAAATGGGTTGTAGCGGCGCTTTGCAAAGATTTATTTAAAAATACGTAATCTTGTAGAAAATGGTTTTTATAAGTTAAAGGTATTTAATTGTAAATTCGTATTCCCATATTCTATATTCCCGAAAGGTATCGTGCTATGTTGCATATGAGTGTTGTGAGGAGGTAGGTCATTACCCCGTGATCTATTTAAATGTATAGCAAGAAATATGATGTTTAATGTCAAAACTAAACTATATGGTATTTTACTGAAAAGTACGATAAAAATTACAATATGAAATATTTTGCTATGAACTTGTTCATGATGTTTTGTTGATGTTTAATAGTCAATATGTGAGGGTTTGGTATGTTTGTATTTAAGAAAATGTGGAATTTTTAAGAAGAACCGAATCGGAAGTCGGATTAACTCCGCTTCCGTCGGGTTTTAGAAATACGGGTTTTAAGAAGAAAAAATAGAAGAGGGAGGAGGGACTTACTGGATTAGAGCTTAGAAAAGAGGAAGGGGGAATGGAAGTAGGTTCCGGTGCGTCGTTTCATCGCCGGGAGCTCCTAAGGTCGTCGTCGGAAGATCGCCGAAGTTTCGCCCTTCGCTAATGTCACGCCCCGATTCCCAAAATACGGGATACGAGGGGTAGCTAGGCCAGCCATGCTCCTACGGTCAGGGAATAATCCCGCCGTAGTCACACTTCGGCTTCTAGCATTACATAGTAGTCAATAAACAGTGCCTGACTAAAAGAAAATCACAGTTCACAACTTTATTATATTGAGTTCGAGGTACATTTATTTCACAGAATAAACAACTAACCAATAAAACAATTGCTGAAATCAAAGAAAGTAGTGCTGGTGATAAAGTCTAGATCTCCGCAATCTCGAAGAATAAGTTCTGCTCCTGGGCTGGATCCACTTCGTCCTCTGAGCATGCACACTCAGGTCGTCAGGGCGACACATATAGCAATAAATATATATAATGGGCGTACAGTATTATTAAACATAAGGAGTACTATGAATTGCAGAACATGTGTATAATAACATCAACTGGATATGAATAGTGTACTATGAGTATCATGTCGGTGAACTAATCAATGCATATGTCACTACTTAACGGTCACTAAGTCAATGAAATCAAATGGTGGAGAGGAAGCTCATGTTTAACAAGGGTCTCGTGCATGCCCGAGACTACGGTCCACTGTGCTCGGGACATAACCCTGTCAGCCGTGCTGCTAGGCCCACGACCTAAAGTATGTATGTGTGTGTGTGTATCACTGATAGCGAATGATCATCCTCTAAATCACTGTACCTCGCTAAATACGAGTTCAATTCCACCTTGATTTCCCCACTCCCCAGGTTATAGTATGCATTCATGTATTGGATAGGTTGTGGACAAATGCGTATCACTGTCGCTTTCAATCACTTTTCCACTTATCAATATCACCGTCGTAATTGCCACAACCCAATCACTAACATTAATATATCGACAATGCAGATGATCATTATGTAGCAGGTATAACTCAAGCATGAAAATATGCGGAAATGCACTGAACATGTATTCATTATTCTATAACGACCAATGCCGTATAACTGGTAAAATTTACGATAAATCATACACATAGAATCGACCAAAACAGTATAAAGGGTGTATGAAGTACACTGGATTATCTAAAGAGTAAAATTTATTCCAGGTCAAACGGAGTTCAGGTTAGGGAGTTATAATCATTTGAAGGCAGCGATCGACTTCTGGAATTCCAGTTTCAGAACTGGAAGCCCAACTTCGCGCGCATTTTACCAGTAATTGTTTTCAGATTCAGCTATTTTCCTAGTTGAATAAAATTTAGTTCTGTCAGTTAAGTTTTCAACTCACCAAACGGATTATCAATCGCACCTCTACATCAGAAGTTATGTTCAGATTAATGTGACAATATAATGAACATTTCTGCAGAAACTGCAGAACCCAATGACATTCTAAAATACAATTTAAATATCAAACGACCGTAAAAATGCACGGGACCAATTTCAGAGGTTAGATAATTAAGTTTTCTACGCGGCAAAGTGGGGCTCAGCGCATTTCCATTTTTATACAGGTAGGTACAGGTGCTTAAAATTCAGGTTCCCCCGTAGAATGCTACCCCGGACTGCAGTCCAGAGTTGCATTCCTCACCATTTTTCAGGGTCATGAAATTGCATTATTCCAAAAATAATTACATAAGATTATAGGCTATCTCGTTAGGTTCGATACGAGCCTTGGAACACCATGATTAGGTTTATTTTTAATTAACTGCAAATTTTACAACATGATGAGTACGGTGATTTTCAGATTTGACGTAACCAATAGGGATTTCATTTTACATTCGATGCCTTAACGATTTGATGCCGATATCTTTTATGTCACTCCTTAACATCAATCGAAACTTCTAATAATAAAACTTGGGGATTTTGATAGGGTAAACTTATCGAGCACTCGGTACGTGTATGGAGATGCTATCTATTTGTACATACACACATCATACATTATACCCATTTAAACCGTTAAACTACATTTACTAACTACAAAAATACATAGCATGAATTGAACAAGTGAAGGAGGTTCACTTACCTGTGACGAAGTCAAGGGTACGGCAGCGACGTCAACGGAAATGCAACAACACAATCAACCACAATAGCACGAGCAGCAGCGACTCCTAGGGCTTAGGATGTTCGACTAAAGAGCGAAGCTTGGGCTTGGTTGAAGGTGATGGGGTCTACTAGAAGTGGTCGATGGTGCACTGAGGAGAGCCAAGCGAGGCTACGGAGGTCCAGGAAGCGCCGGCAGCGAGAGTTTAGGCGATGGAGCTGCTGTTGGCGACTCGACTTTGAGGAAAGGTGAGAAGATGAGCTCGGTGTGAGCTGCAGAGGAGGAAGGAGGCGGGGATCGAGCTGGTGGCGGCCACGGTGATGATGGTGGCAAGGTGGTCCTAGGCTTGTCGGCGAGGTGGTTGCAGCGAGGGGCGACGGGGTCGGAGCTCAGGTGAGGTGCAGGGATGAGGGAGTTGGGTTCGTCGGCGGTGAGGCAGGGGTGGGTGTTGAAGGTGAGTGTGCAGGCCGTTGGCTTTAGATGAGGAGTAGGGCGTTCAGTTGCTTGATGGTGGAGGAAGGTTTATTGGGTGTCGGCGGCGGTGGTCGGAGCTTAGAGATGGGGGTGCTCGGTGGCGGAGCAGAGCGGGAGAGAGAGAGTGATTGAAGCAGAGAGGGAGACGGGGGAGAGAGGGAGTGAGTTAGAGAGGGTGAAACAGAGAGAGGGGTCGTCGTGGGTTTTGGGCGAGGAGTCATGGCCGTTGCGGCGTGGGTGCGATCATAGCGGGTGTGAACGGGTATCGCGATGGCGACGTGAGAAGCGGGGAGACGTGAGGGAGAACCCTTGGGCCTTGGAGCTGTTGGAGTGACGCGAGGGACGCGGTTGTCGTGGGTTGAGCACGAGTTATGGGGAGATGGGCGTGAGAAGCGGGGGAGGGCGTTGGAGAAGAATGAGCGGGAAAAGGAAATGAGCGAGGGAGGAAGACGAGGGGGAAAGCGGTTCAGGTCATGGTTGGGTCGGGCATAGGTTTGGGCCGGGTAGAAATAGGAATGGGTTTAGTAGTTTAGGAAATTAATTTAAATAATAAAAAATATATAAAAATGAAATAAATTTGGATTAAAATCTGGAAAATTATGGAAAATTTTATTCGGAACTGGGGATTTACATCATACCCTCCTTACAAAAATTTCGTCCTCGAAATTAAAACAAAAACAACGGGACAACACACTATACAAATAAATGCGGAAAACGTGCACGAATGTCCTCCTCGCGTTCCCAGGTAGACTCCCCTGGAGAACGACCACCCCAAGAAACACGAACCTGTGGAATGACCCTGTTCTTCAGCACTTTATCCTGACGATCGAGAATGGTGGTAGGCTACTCCTCGTAGGATAGATCAGTGCCCAAAGTTAACTTCGAATGATCTAGAATATGGTTGTCATCCCGAACATAGCGCCTCAACTGGGATACGTGAAAGGTATTGTGCACACCAGCTAGCGATGGAGGTAAGGCAAGATGATAGTCCACCTCTCCCACTCGCTCTAGCACCTCAAAAGGTCCGATGAATTGGGGACTGAGTTTCCCGCGGCCTCCAAACCTGATAACATCGCGGGTAGGAGAAATCTTCAGAAACACATGATCTCCGACCTCGAATTCTAGTGCTCTCCTGCTGGCATCCGCCCAGTTCTTCTGTCGGTCCTGAGCCGTCTTAATGCGCTGTCTGATCATCTGGACCTTGTCTACCATCTGAACAATAAGTTCGGGTCCCAATAATCTCCGTTCTCTCACATCATCCCAGCAAACAGGAGATCGACATTTCTGTCCGTAAAGTGCTTCGAATGGAGCTATCTGGATGCTAGCTTGAAAACTGTTATTATAAGAAAAATCCACCAGATGAAGGTGATCCTCCCATGATCCCTGGAAGTCTAGCATGCAAGCCCTCAACATGTCCTCGAGTGTCTGAATAGTACGCTTGGACCGCTCATCCGTCTGTGGATGGTAAGCCATGCTAAACTTGAGACGTGTACCCAGACTCTCCTGTAAGCTCTTCCAAAAGTGTGAAACAAATCTGGTGTCTCGATCCGACACTATACCAACCGGGACTCCGTGAAGTCGCACCACCTCTTGCATGTACTTCTCCGCAAGCGACTCTGTCGACTGGCCCACACGAAAGGGTATAAAATGTGCAGCTTTCGTAAGACGGTCGACGATAACCCAAACCGCGTTGTTTCCTTTTGGGCTCCATGGTAAGGCAGTCACGAAATCCATAGTGATGTGCTCCCACTTCCACTCGGGTATCGGAAGCGGTTGCAACAGTCCATCCATTCTCTGGTGCTCTGCTTTTACCTGCTGGCATACCAAACACCTGGATACGAACCGTGCGATCTCTCGCTTCATCCCGTTCCACCAAAAATGTTGCCTTAGATCCCGATACATTTTCGTGCCTCCCGGATGCACAGAATAAGCTGAACTATGAGCCTCAGCTAAAACCTCTTCTTGAACATCTCCCTTGGGGACACAGAGTCTGCTACCGAATCTTAGAGAACCATCCTGATGTATGAGTAAGTCCATCCTCAGCCCGGCTTCCACCTGCTCTCTGAACTTTTGTAATCGAGGATCATCAGCCTGCGCAGCCTTAATGCGATCTTCAAGAGAAAACCGCACCTGTAACTGCCAAAACTGCCTGATTTCACTCTGTGTAACAACCTCTAGCTCGAGCTTCTGAAAATCCTCAATGATGCTCTTTTGACTGGTCAACATCATGACTGCCAGCTTGCGACTGGGAGCGTCTGGTACGACATTTACCTTTCCCGGATGATACTGTAAATCTAAGTCGTAGTCCGCCATTAATTCTAGCCACCGGCGTTGCCTCATATTCAGTTCTCTTTGAGTGAGCACGTACTTCAGACTCTTGTGATCCGTGTACACTTCCACCTTTTCGCCTAACAAGTAATGTCTCCAGATTTTCTATGCGAAAACCACCGCGGCTAACTCCAAGTCGTGCGTTGGGTAGTTCCTCTCGTGATTCTTCAGCTATCGTGAGGCATAACCAACTACCCGACCGTGCTGCATCAGGACGCAGCCTAAGCCTTTCCCCGAAGCATCGCTATGTATCACCAACCCACCTGAATTATCTGGCACAGTAAGAATAGGCGCCGTGGTCAACTTCTGCTTTAGTACCTCAAAAGCCTGAGTACACTCCTCCGTCCATACGTACAGTGCTTCCTTCCACGTCAGCTTCGTCAAAGGTTCAGCGACTCGTGCAAAGTCCTGAACGAACCGCCGATAATATCCTGCCAATCCCAGGAAGCTTCTGATCTCGGCCACTGACTTCGGAGTCGGCCAATCTCTAACAAATTCTATCTTCGCTGGGTCCACTGAGATGCCTTCGCCCGAAACAACGTGTCCCAAGAACTGTACTCTGTCGAGCCAGAACTCGCACTTGCTCAATTTTTCATATAGCTTCTCTTCCCGAAGAATTTGTAATACTGCCCGCAGGTGTTCGGCATGCTCCTCATGGGTCTTAGAGTAGAATAGAATGTCGTCGATGAATACAACGACAAACGTGTCCAAGTACTTCGCAAATACTCTATTCATCAGATCCATAAATATAGCTGGAGCATTGGTAACACCGAATGGCATCACAAGAAACTCATAATTCCTGTATCGTGTCTTGAAAGCCATCTTGCATGTATCTTCGGCCGTTACTCTGATCTGGTGATAGCCCGAATGAAGATCCAGCTTCGAAAATACCTTGGCCCCACCCAACTGATCAAATAAGTCGTCGATGCGTGGAATGGGGTATTTGTTCTTTATCGTAACCCTGTTCAGCTCCCGGTAATCTATACACATCCGTAGCGATCCGTCCTTTTTCTTCACCAACAAGACTGGTGCACCCCACGGCGAAGCGTTTGGGCGAATAAATCCTTTTTCCAGGAGTTCTCCAATTTGTTTTTCTTCAATTCTGCCAACTCAACTGGCGCCATCCTGTAAGGAGCTTTGGAAACTGGCGCCGTTCTTGGAATAAAGTCAATAGAGAATCCCAAGACGCGGGGAGGTGGTAGACCTGGTAAATCTTCAGGGAACACATCAAGAAAACCCCGAACGATCTCTGGGGCTGGACTGCCATCAATCTCCATAGCTATCAACGCTTTTGGCTTGGCTCTAAACTCTCCAAAGACTCGCTCCTGCCTTCGAAAACAAATTCAAGGTGATTGGGAATGAGGAAAGTCACCTTCCTTGCTCGGCAATCAATAATTGCATGGAATGTACTCATCCAATCCATCCCGAGAATCGCATCATAACTGCCAGTCCCGATTAGAAGGAAATTCGCATAGAATTCCCTGCCGCATACTACTATCGGACATAAGCTACACTTATGATCGGATATAATAATACCGTTACCCGTATGTATCTCCCAACCCTTGGTCAACGGCTCGTGAGGTATAGAGTGTGTGTCAACAAACCGCGTGGAAATAAAGCAATGCGAAGCACCCGAATCAAAAAGAACTCTAGCTGGTACAGAATAAACAAGGATGGTACCTGTAACTACATCTCCAGAAGCCTCTGCCTGTTCGGCAGATAAGGTGAAAGCCCGTCCCTGATTTCGACTCGTACCCGTCTACCTCTGATCGAAGGACCGCTGCTAGGGCACCCGAGGTGGACCCCTCTGAGCTGAAGTGCCATATGACGGTTGTTGTTGCTCGAATTCTCCCTGTAGCTGAGATCTCTGGGGACACCCGCCGACCCTATGCTCGCTGGATCCGCAATCAGACACTGTCCCTTAGCTCTGCGGTAATCTCTCTGCATGTGTCCTGGCCTCTGGCTATAATCTCAAAACAGGTCTCTCCGCTGCGGCTGCTGAGGTGAAAAGGTACGCTTCATCTGTGTGACACCCGGCCTGTGAACTGGTATGGCTCCACAGGGCGGAATGGAAGGCCGTGCCAGAACTACGTGGGGTCTCCTGTCCATTGATCGTTGGTCCTTGGCCTTCTCTGCCAATCTTTCCTGTACTCGGGCAGCATTAAAAACTTGGGCGAAGGTTGGTAGGTCGAGAGACGAGATGAGTTGTTGTAGTTCAATATCGAGCCCTTGCTGGAAATGTCTTGCCCTGGCGGATTCGGTGGCTACCATGTACGGTGCGAAGCGACTTAGCCGATTGAACTCTGCGGCGTAGACATCCACTGAGCGTCCATTTTGCGTCAACATAATAAACTTTTCCTCCATCTCGGCCTTGGCAGTAGCCGGAAAGTAATGATCCAGGAAGCACACGGAGAACATGTCCGATCCAATAGGTTCCTCTAGCTGGCTCTCCTCTACGGACCACCACGTGCGGGCCTCGTCTTCTAGTTGAATCTTCACTACGTTCACTCCGTCGTCGTCAGGAATTCGAGCGACAGTCAGGAGGTTCTCTACGTTGGTGAGCCATTGTTCGGCCTCAAGTGGACTTGCTGATCCCGTGAACACTGCTGGATGAAGTCTCCTAAAATCTGAAATGGTACCAACCCTAGCCTGTGTGGTCAGTACGAGTGCGCCCTCAGGGGCAGCGGGAACAGCCATAGATCTCTCCAGGACGGTAATTGCGGTCTCCTGTACCGCCTTCAATCCCTCGGCCATAAGACCGGTCTTTCTCTCTTGAGCTTGGGCCAGGGTCGTCAGTGTGCTCAGGATCATTTCGGTACGATCATGGTGACCGGCACCTGAGGAGTCGCCTGAGGAGTCCATATTCTTGAAAAGATCAAAAGAAATCTGGTTCAAGTAAGGCTACACAATGATTCAACGATGATTAGGAAGTGCGGAAGAATGCAATAAGGCATACATTAAGGGTGTAACTCAATCTAGAGGTCCCTCCACGGAACTGTAATTTCATCCAAAACTTTTGGCTTTGATACCAACAAAACCATGTTACGCCCCGCTTCCCAAAATATGGGATACGAGGGGTGACTAGGCCAGCCATGCTCCTACGGTCAGAGAATAATCCCGCCGTAGTCACACTTCGGCTTCTAGCATTACATGGTAGTCAATAAACAATGCTTGAGTAAAAAAAATCACAGCTCACAACTTTATTACATTGCAATTTAAAAGAGTTCGAGGTACATTTATTTCACAAAATAAATAACTAACCAATAAAACAATTGCTGAAATCAAAGAAAGTAGCGCTGGTGGTGCAGTCTAGATCTCCGCAATCTCGAAGGATAAGTCCTGCTCCTAGGCTGGATCCACTTCGTCCTCTGAGCATGCACACTCAGGTCGTCAGGGAGACACATATAGCAATAAATATATATAATGGGCGTGCAGTATTATTAAACATGAGGAGTACTATGAATTGCAGAACATGTGTATAATAACATCAACTGAATATGAATAGTGTACTATGAGTATCATGTTGGTGAACTAAGCAATGCATATGTCACTACTTAACAGTCACTAAGTCAATGAAATCAAATGGTGGAGAGGAAGCTCGTGTTTAACAAGGGTCTCGTGCATGTCCGAGACTACGGTCCACTGTACCCGGGACATAACCCTGTCAGCCGTGCCGCTAGGCCCACGACCTAAAGTATGTATGTGTGTGTGTGTGTGTGTATCACTGTTAGCGAATGATCATCCTCTAAATCACTGTACCTCGTTAAATACGAGTTCAATTCCACCTTGATTTCCCCATTCCCCAGATTATGGTATGCATTCATGTATTGGATAGGTTGTGGACAAATACGTATCACTGTCGCTTTCAATCACTTTTCCACTTATCAATATCATTGTCGTATTTACCACAACCCAATCACTAACATTAATATATCGACAATGCAAATGATCATTATGCAGCAGGTATAACTCAAGCATGAAAATATGCGGAAATGCACTGAACAGGTATTCATTATTCTATAACGACCAATGCCGTATAACTGGTAAAATTTACGATAAATCATACACATAGAATCGACCAAAACAGTATAAAGGGCGTATGAAGTACACTGGATTATCTAAACAGTAAAATTTATTCCTGGTCAAACGGAGTTCAGGTTAGGGAGTTATAATCATTTGAAGGCAGCGATCGACTTCTGGAATTCCAGTTTCAGAACTGGAAGCCTAACTTCGCGCGCATTTTATCAGTAATTGTGTTCAGAGTCAGCTATTTCCCTAGTTGAATAAAATTTAGTTCTGTCAGTTAAGTTTTCAACTCACCAAACGGATTATCAATCGCACCTCTACATCAGAAATCATGTTCAGATTAATGTGACAATGTAATGAACATTTCTGCAGAAACTGCAGAACCCAATGACATTCTAAAATACAATTTAAATATCAAACGACCGTAAAAATGCATGGGACCAATTTCAGAGGTTAGCTAATTAAGTTGTCTAAGCGTACATGTGGGGCTCCACGCATTTCCAGTTTTATACAGGTAGGTACAGGTGCTTAAAATTCAGGTTCCCCCGTAGAATGCTACCCCGGACTGCAGTCCAGAGTTGCATTCCTCACCATTTTTCAGGGTCATGGAATTGCATTATTCTAAAAATAATTACATAGGGTTATAGGCTATATCGTTAGGTTCGATACGAGCCCTGGAAAACCATGATTAGGTTTATTTTTAATTAACTACAAATTTTACAACGTGATGGGTATGGTGATTTTCAGATTTGACGTAACCAATAGGGATTTCATTTTACATTCGATGCCTTAACGATTTGATGCCGATATCTTATATGTCACTCGTTAACATCAATCGAAACTTCTAATAATAAAACTTGGGGATTTTGATAGGGTAAACGTATCGAGCACTCGGTACGTGTACGGGGATGCTATCTACTTGTACATATACATCATACATTATACCCATTTAAACCGTTAAACTACATTTACTAGCTACAAAAATACGTAGCAAGAATTGAACAAGTGAAGGAGGTTCACTTGCCTGTGACGAAGTCGAGGGTACGGAAGCGACGTCAACGGAAATGGCACGAGCAGCAACAACACAATCAACCACAATAGCACGAGCAGCAGCGACTCCTAGGGCTTAGGATGTTCGACTAAAGAGCGAAGCTTGGGCTTGGTTGAAGGTGATGGGGTCTACTGGAAGTGGTCGATGGTGCACTGAGGAGAGCCAAGCGAGGCTACGGAGGTCCAGGAAGCGCCGGCAGCGAGAGTTTAGGCGATGGAGCTGCTGTTGGCGACTCGACTTTGAGGAAAGGTGAGAAGATGAGCTCGGTGTGAGCTGCAGAGGAGGAAGGAGGCTGGGATTGAGCTGGTGGCGGCCGCGGTGATGATGGTGGCAAGGTGGTCCTAGGCTTGTCGGCGATGTAGTTGCAATGAGGGGCGACAGGGTCGAAGCTCAGGTGAGGTGCAGGGATGAGGGAGTTGGGTTCGTCGGCGGCGAGGCAGGGGTGGGTGTTGAAGGTGAGTGTGCAGGCCATTGGCTTTAGATGAGGAGTGGGGTGTTCAGTTGCTTGATGGTGGAGGAATGTTGATTGGGTGTCGGCGGTGGTGGTCGGAGCTTAGAGATGGGGGTGCTCGGTGGCGGAGCAGAGCGGGAGAGAGAGAGAGAGTGAGTGATGCAGAGAGGGAGACGAGGGGGGAGAGGGAGTGAGTTAGAGAGGGTGAAACAAAGAGACAGGTCGTCGTGGGTTTTGGGCGTGGAGTGCGATCGTAGCGGGTGTGAACGGGTCTCGCGATGGCGACGTGAGAAGCGGGGAGACGTGGGGGAGAGCCGTTGGGCCTTAGAGCGTTGGGGTGACGCGAGGAACGCGGTCGTCGTAGGGCAAGTGCAGGTCATGGGGAGATAGGCACGAGAAGCGGGGGAGGGCGTTGGAGAAGAATGAGCGGGAAAAGGAAATGAGCAAGGGAGGAAGATGAGGGGGAAAGCGGGTCGAGTCATGGTTGGGTCGGGCATAGGTTTGGGCCGGGTAGAAATAGGAATGGGTTTAGGAGTTTAGGAAATTAATTTAAATAATAAAAAAATATATAAAAATGAAATAAATTTGGATTAAAATCTGGAAAAATACGGAAAATTTTATTCGGAACTGGGGATTTACATACTCCACTTGTAAACACAAAGTCTAGAGATTTTTCTTGAGAGTTTGGACAGAGTTTTGGAAGTGAGGAGGGTGTGGAATGGAGTGGATTTATAGGAAAAGATTAGGGTTAGGATTAGATGAAAGGGTGAAAGAAAAATGTATTTAATTTTTGCATTAAAAAGAGTTTTAATTTGATTTTTAATTCTCTGTAATAATGCAGGGTTTTTAAAGTATACAGGGGTTATAAGAAGGCAAAGAGGCACAACTTTCAAGAAGACCCAACTCCGATTCACCCGAGTTCGGCCGGCGGCGTCGGCCGAGTCAACCGCACCGCCGGCCCGATCCGGCCGAGTCTGGCCGGGTCAGGGGGCCATGAGTCCCTTGCCGATTTGCCTACCGCCCTGGGCCAGTTTGTTTTACATATGACCTTTGGGTTTATGGGTTATGCACGTGTAGGCTCTTGGGCTTCTAAAATTTTTAAAGAAAAACAATATAGCTGATGGGATTTGAACTCTGGTGCTTTGGTTCAGCAGTGCAAGGTATTACCAATGAGCTATAAGCTCCTTCTTGTTATTAAAAAGCAAAACAATTACTTATAGTACTCACAGGAAATGCAAATACCCCAAGTATACATTAGCTTTTAAATAAATTTTTGTACACTAAAATTGGAGTTGTTACAGTCTACCCTCCCAAAAATTTCGTTCTCGAAATTTACAATTTTATTTTAAGGACTAGTTTACAAATAAGTGGGGATATTTTGCACGCATATCATCTTCCCTTTCCCATATCGATTCTCCTGGAGTTTCTTTTCTCCACATCACTCGAACCAAGTTGACTTTCTTGTTCCGAAGTGACTTCACTTTCTTGTCCAGGATCTCAACAAATTGTTGCTCACAAGATAAGTCGGGCTGTACAGTGAGCTCGGAATGATCGAGAATATGGCTGGAGTTACTTACATACCTTCTGAGTCGGGATATGTGGAACACATTATGCACTCCTTCCAATGAAGGTGGAAGTGCCAAGTGGTATGCCACTTCACCGACTCGTTCGAGTATGTCGAACGGTCCAATGTATCTCGGACTTATCTTACCCCGTATTCCAAATCGAATCACTCCGCGGTTCGGAGATATCTTTAAGAATACATGATCTCTTGGCTGGAACTCTAAGCGACGTCGCTTTGCATCAGCCCATTGCTTCTGTCGATCTTGGGCTATGAGCATTCTTTCTCTGATAGTACGAACCACATCAACGATTGCTACTATCATCTCGGTCTAAGAGGTTCTCTATCTCCGATGTTGTCCCAACTTAATGGCGATCGACACTTCCTTCCATAAAGCGCTGCAAAAGGTGCTATTCCTATGTTTGCTTGGTAGCTATTTTTGTATGAAAACTCCACAAGATGTAAGTGATCTTCCCACGATTCTCTGAAGTCCAACATACACGCTCTAAGTATATCCTCCAAGATCTGAATAGTTCGCTCAGACTGACCATCTGTTTGTGGATGATAAGCCATGCTGAAGTTCAGACTTGTTCCCAATCTGGCTTGCAGACTCTGCCAAAATTGCGATCGGAACCTGGTGTCACGATCGGAGACAATGCAGACCGGTACTTTATGAAGTCTCACAATTTCCTGTATGAGTTCATGGATATCAGAGATAGTACATATTTTAAGAGTTTAAATCTTAAGTAGATTCTTACCTTCATGTACTTCTTTGCTAGTGTCTTAGTTAATTGGCCAACTCGAAATGGAATGAAGTGAGCCGACTTTGTGAGTCAATCCACAATGACCCATACTGCATCGTTACCCTTTGTGCTACGAGGGAGAGCAGTCACAAAATCCATTGTGATGTGTTGCCACTTCCATTCCGGGATCGGTAACGGTTGAAGTAATCCAGCTGTCCTGTGATGTTCAGCCTTTACTTGCTGACATACCGAGCATTTTGCGACGCTTCTGGCTACTTCACGCTTCATTCCATGCCACCAGTAATTCTGACGTAGATCTTTGTACATCTTTGTACCGCCAGGGTGTACTGAGTAGGGAGAGCTATGAGCTTCTTTCATTAACTCTTCCCGAACAGAACCTTTTGGTACACATAATCTGCTACCGTATCTCAAAGATCCGTCTTCATGGATGATGAAGTTTATTCTGAGTCCATTCTCTACTTGTTCTATGATCTTTTGCAACTTAGCATCAATTTCTTGAGCTGCTTTGATCTGATTGACAATTGTTGATTGAACTTGTAAATTCATCAAGCTTGAAGCGTTACCTGGCATGACTACTTCAATCTCCATCTGATGCAAGTCTTGTTGAAACTTCCACTGAGCGGTGAGATTCATCGATAATGGTTAGCGACTAAGGGCATCAGGTACCACATTCACCTTCCCTGGGTGATATTGCAGGTTGATGTCGAAGTCCGCCATGAGTTCTAACCATTGTCTCTGCCGCATATTAAGTTCCTTCTGAGTAAACACATATTTCAGACTCTTGTGATCTGTGTATATGTTCACTCGCTCACCAAGAAGATAATGGCGCCAAATCTTAAGAGCAAAGATAACGGCCGCCAATTCCAAATCATGCGTCGGATAATTATGCTCATGAATCTTTAGTTGTCTTGAAGCATAAGCCACAATCTTTCCGTGCTGATGTAGAACACATCCTAATCTCTTACCAGATGCATCACAATGCACTTCGAAACCTCGAGATTGATCCTGTATAACGAGAATAGGCGCTGATGTCAATCTTGACTTGAGTTCTACGAAAGCCTGTTCGCATGCTTCTGACCACACAAAGTCTTCATCTTTACGTGTGAGCTTGGTCAGGGGTGTTGCTATCTTAGAAAAGCCTTCAATGAACCTTCGGTAATATCCAGCTAGACCCAAGAAACTTCGAATATCCTTCAGTGACTTTGGTGTTGGCCATTCGCTTACTGCTAAAACTTTTGCTGGATCCATAGAGATTCCTTCGCCTGGTACGATATGTCCAAGAAAACCAATTTGATTTAGCCAAAACTCGCACTTGCTGTACTTGGCGTATAATTGATGTTGTCGTAGAGTTTCCAAGACAATTCGTAGGTGCTCGGCATGTTCTTTCCGACTCTTAGAACACACTAGGATGTCGTCGATGAAGATGACAACAAACCTGTCTAAGTACTCCCGGAAAACTTGATTCATCAGGTTCATGAATATCACTGGTGCGTTGGTCACTCAAAATGGCATCACTAGAAATTCGTAATGACCATAGCGAGTTTTGAAAGCCGTTTTGTGAATATCAGCTTCCTTACCTCCACTTGATGATAACCTGAACGAAGATCTAGTTTAGAGAAAACATAAGATCCACTTAGCTGATCGAATAAATCGTCGATGCGCGGTAGCGGATACTTGTTCTTTATCGTTACTTCGTTCAAGGTTCTATAATTAATGCACATTCTGTATGAACCTTCCTTCTTCTTTACAAGTAGTACAAGAGATCCCCAACTTGAAGTGCTGAGACGAATCCATCCTTTCGCCAATAATTCGTCCAACTGAGTTCGGACTTCCTTCAAACCTTCCGGATTTAATCGATAAGGTGCTTTGATCACCGGTTGTGCTCCTGGTACTAAATCAATGCTGAATTCAAGAGCTCGATCGGGAGGCAAACCTGATATATCGTCAGGAAACACATTGTCGAACTCTCGAACCACTTCTGGCTTTGATCCTTCCTCTGCTTGAGTTGTTGCAATTACTTCCTTCTTTGGTTTCGCCTTGTAAGTACTTGGCTCCAGGGTACGGTCTCCACTTTTGAAATAGAAGATCGGATGGTCTGGAATCTCGAATACTACCCTCCTTTGATGACAGTCGATAGTAGCATAGAAAGTTCCGAGCCAATCCATACCTAGAACCACATCGAAGTTCGGTATGTCCAGCACTTTGAAGTTAGCATAGAATTCACTGCTGCAGACGACTACTGGACACAAGCTGTATCCTATTGTTGCCTTTAGAACGCCATTTCCTGAACTGACATTCCAGCTGGATACAAACGGTATGACTGGAATCACATGAGTTCGGATGAACCTTTGTGACATAAAGCAGTGAGATACTCCAGTATCGAAGAGTGATAGTGCAGGAAGTGAGGCTACTAAGATTGTACCTAAGGTATGTGGGATATATTTTAGGTATAGAGAAAGTATGTGGATAGGTATTAAGACTGAAAGAAAAGCTTGAAAAGAAAGGGTTACCAGTGATAACTTGGCCAGTAGCCTCAGCTTCTTCCACGGTCATCGTGAAAGCCTGTCGTCGTGGTACATTCCTCCTGGCCGGAGGAGCATTCCTCGGAACGTTCCGTTGAGCTTGATGGAACTGACGAGTAGGAGGTGCAGTCTGTGGTCCTCTAGGTGGTGGAGCAGGTAGTGCAAGTCTCGGAGCAGGTGCTTGGATGGCTGGGCGCTGTGGGTAAGTGATTGCTGGCCTGGGTGCAGCACAAGAGTTTTGTCTACGAGGACAAGACACAATATCGTGAGTAGCTGAGCCGTAGACTAAGGAAAGGCGGTTTGCACGCTGGCAGTCCTTCATCAGATACCCATCTCTCTTGCAGTAGTTACAAAAGGTTGGGCTGGGACGGTTGTTCGGTACTCCCAGTCTCCTTGGCACAAATGGTGGCCTTAACGAGATTCCTCCTGCCATCTGGTTGACAGGGCGCTTAATTCCTGGAGATTGAGGTCTGCCCCTTGTCTTTACCACTGCTTCATAACGGCGGGCAGCTTTCAGAGCCGATTCATGAGTCGGAAAATCTCCTATGGCCAGTGCAGCCTGGATCTTCGAATCCAAACCTTGTTGAAATCGACGGGCTCTGATCTCATCCGTTGGTATCAGGTGTGCCGCAAATCTGTTAAAATATTATGTTAGCTGTATAGTATGTGATATATTGAAAAAAATTCGAATTATTGAGACATATCTTACCGACTGAGCATGGTGAACTCAGAGTCATATTCATCTATTGACTTGGTCCACATTGAACCTTGTTGCAGATGGATGAACTGCTGTTCCATATCGAACCTGGCAGTCTCAGGGAAGTACTTTGCGTCGAACATGTCTCGGAAAGTCTTCCATTCGATGGGTTGTTCAAGACGGTTTTCTTCCACCTTCCACCAAACCCGTACATTGTCCGTGAGCTGCAATTTCGCAACACGGACCCAAGCTATTTCTGGCACTTGTGCCGCTGCCAGATCATCTTCGATGCTCTGAGCCCATTCCTCAGCTTCTAGAGGGCTCTCTTTTCCCGAGAATTGTTTGGGGTGCAAAGCCCTGAATTGCTTCACCCCAGGTGCTTCTGCCTCGAGACGGTTCATTAAAAGAGCAGTCTGTTGCTGCTGACCTTCTAGGACACTAGTAAAATAGGGGGTTGCCCCTACGGATAACGAAATCCGTAGTGGCAGATTTAGTTTTACCCTACGGATTAGTCCGTAGGGCCTTAAGGTTGCCCCTACGGTCCTTACATATTAATTTAAAAAATATTAAATCGTAAATTGTTGTTTGCCCCTACGGAGCCGCAAACCAAGAACCTACGGATTTATCCGTAGGGGCAACTAAATAGAGATTTAATTAAAAAGGCACAGATCGATCCCTACGCTCATTACCAAAAATTTTTTCCCCAATATCGCGCGCGAACCCAAAATCCCCAAACCCTTGTTCCCACCGATCGCCTGTGTTTCATCACCGTTATCGTCATCGCCAGCGCAGGCCAATTCTCCGTCGCCACCGCCTGGTTCATCTTCATCTCCATTTTCGTCGTCGCCTCCTTTCGTCGCCGCCTCCAATGGATCGTCGAAGCCTCCACTGCACAGGTAAAATAATCTTAAATTAAACAAATTTTTGATTATTTTAGGGCTAGGGTTCATGGTTTGGGTACCGATGAGGCATCCGTTGGGGGTAGCGTTAGGGTTGGGGTTGGGGTTGCGGTTGGGGCTGGGGCTGGGGTTGGGGTTGCGGTTGGGGTTGGGGTTCGGCAGGGGGTTGCGGTTGGGGTTGGGGTTCGGGTTAAGGTTGTGGTTAGGCTGGGGTTGGGGTGGGGCTGGGGTTAGGGTTAGGGTTAGAATTATGGTTGGGGTTGGGGTTGCCCCGTTTCGTATCAGAACTCGAGTCTGACATCGTAGATCTTTCAGCCATTTTGGTTATATTGTTGTCATGATGTTAAATTCTTTATGCTCTCATCAAATTTTTGGGATCTTTGTAATTTGCTTGCTCTGTTTGGGGTTTCAGTTGATCCTCATTAAAAAATTGGTGATTGATCTCTTCAATCATATTATTATCTGTATTTAAAATTTTTGTGAAGCCTTCAGAGTTTGGAAAAATCTAGAATTACCGTTGAAATTCTGGCAACATTCAAAAACTGTGTATATGATGTGTGTGTGTGTATGCATGTATATACATTTGAAATTTATCTTTCTTCTATGATATAAAACGGTTAAACCGAGGAAAATTACTGGGGGAATTTTTGCTAAAATGTCTTGAGAGGGGGTTCAAGTGATGGGATAATTTCATTTGGTAATCTTTTACTTATTTTACATCTCTTATTTTTTCATGCAAAAATCTGAATAGGTTTCTTGCAATTTTGCCTATCGATCAATTATTATATTTATTTCTATTTTTTGTGGATGATTTGGCTTCAATTGAATGGAGGCGATGATGGCTTGCCCTCAAGCTTCCACTTTTATGAGCTTTATAGTTATGAGATTGGCGAGGCAAGCTGGTTTGTAGCCATCTTATTTCTTTTCCTAAATTCAAATCCAAATATAAACTGTCTGATTGAGAGAGAGAGTATGGGAGATTATGTATTATTCAATGTGTTTGGAAGCTGGCATGTTCTGAGCGTCATCTCTGCATGAAAGCTATGGTTTTGCAAAGGGTTTGCCTTAACTATTTTCTGTGGGGAAGCTGAAGGCCTGAAGCTTCATCAAACTCAGGATTGGATTCTGGTCGGGTATTGTAAATTCTTGTGAAAGTTCCGTTCAAGATTTGTTCAGAGCTTGCATAACATCCTTTTCATCTTTATGAGATCTTTATGCAGTCCTTTTTTTGGGTTTATATATTTCTAGAGCCCGTTTGACTTTGGACTTAGGATAACCCCAAATCTCTTTCTTATTTTGATTCCTAAGCTGGCATATCTGAGGCTCGTATTCCAGTATCGTTGCAGGAAAAGCTAGGGTTGCGAACATTTTTGCAACGATAATTTCTGTATGACAGCTTAAGCACACATAAAACTTAAACAATCTTGAAGCACTGCAGTTTTTCACTAAACTACCTAAAAGTTTTTATATTGCTGCAAGCTTCCTTAAAGTGCTGCATCTAAGTGTATTTTAGTGGGAAAACCCTTGAAAGCCAAACTTCATGGGGTTTGCTGTTTGCCTTCTCTGTAGCTAGTTTGAGGTTTATTTAGTTTTGGATTTGTTTTGCAACACTCTCTGAATTCCAAATCACCAAAAAGCTGAATGTTGGATCACAAGCAAGAAGCAGCCAAACTGGCCCTAAAGTAATCCTGAGTGATGATAATTTTCCAGGGAGTTTAAAATTTATAGAAATGGCGAGGCAACATTGGATTGTCTGCAAGTATTCAAGCAACCTGTTTGCAGCCATCATGCTATTTGTGATCCCAGTATAAAACTCAAACATGCCTCTTAGTTAGTTTACTTTAATTTGTTATTTATGTGTGTGTGTCAACATTGGATTGTCCCAAGTATAAAACCAAACCCACAAAACATCAAAACTATCTCCGACAATCTTATGGTCATTAGACATAAGATTTATGCATATAGGTAACATCTGCCAATATGCCATATCCAGACCGCAATCTATTTTTGCCTATTGGCTAATATGAAAATATCGGCCCGTGTATATGACATAATCAAAGTTGTTAAATCTTGATACGGTTTGTGTTTCGTTTTTTTATTTATCAGTTCTATCCGTTCTCAGCCCGCCACCGCCTTCCGTTCTTGGCCCACCACCGCCCTCGTTCTTCCTCGTCGAGTTCCTCGTCGCCGATATTTGTGCCTACATTGATGCCTCAAGCAACGAATCAAATGATGTGGATCACAAACTAATTAAATAAATTTTGAATACCAATCTGGACTGGGATTTGAATACCAATCCTAGTTTGCTATATTTTTTTATATATAGTAGATGGTGATACTTCTTTAAGTAAAAACAACCCTACACTTAAGCGAAATCATAAATCGAAACACACATATATATAATACAACTCATACATGGGTATCCTCAAATCTAACTTTCATTGAATTTGCACGCGCACTTAAAATAACAACCTTTATACTAAAAAATTATGTATGCCATTACTTAGTAGTTTATGGTTTTTAGACGCAAAAGCCATTTGAGAAATACTTTTCCAACCCACTATTAATCCATATTCTCAATATAGTCATTGAATTTGCACGCGCACATAATAAGAAGGAGAAGACAATAATGTGGCAGAAGAAGAAGGAGAAGAGAGTAATGTGGCAGAAGAAGAAAAAAATGACATTCCTCGTTCTCTGTTTCAGCATCAATCTTCTGATATGAACAAATGATGGCTTTCACATAGGCTTTTCCCTTTAGAGACTTCTTAGTGTCCAATGGAAAGCATACATCAGATTTGTGCAGGTCGGGTTCTTCTATGACTTTCAAGAGTCTCAACTGATTCTGTAAATTACACTCTAGTTGGGTGGTACTTTTACCACTTCTCACTGCAGGTGCGCTCTCTAATATCCATTTTGAATGTAATATTATCGATATTCAAAATGGATATTAGAGAGCGCACCTGCAGTGAGAAGTGGTAAAAGTATCACCCAACTAGGGTGTAATTTACAGAATCAGTTGAGACTCTTAAAAGTCATAGAAGAACCCGACCTGCACAAATCTGATGTATGCTTTCCATTGGACACTAAGAAGTCTCTAAAGGGAAAAGCCTATGTGAAAACCATCATTAGTTCATATCAGAAGATTGATGCTGAAACAGAGAACGAGGAATGTCATTTTTTTCTTCTTCCGCCACATTACTGTCTTCTCCTTCTGCCACATTACTGTCTTCTCCTTCTTATTATGTGCGCGTGCAAATTCAATGACTATATTGAGAATATGGATTAATAGTGGGTAGGAAAAGTATTTCTCAAATGGCTTTTGCGTCTTAAAACCATAAACTACTAAGTAATGGCATACATAACTTTTTTAGTATAAAGGTTGTTATTTTAAGTTTTCCCTTATAGAGATATGATCTAACTGCATCTATAAACTATAAGTGTGAAGAAAATTATGATAAGAAACCATAAGAAAGGGTCGTAGCCATGCATAACCTTGAATCTACATACCAAATCATGCAAAAGCATGCACTTATTGTCACCTTGCCTTGGAATATAAAATATCTTGGAAGACTATAAGCGAGCATTTAAATCTTGATAGCTTTTGACTTCAACATATATTTTTCTCAAGTACCATGAAATATACTTGCTCCGTATAAACCGTTTTCAGGAAGATGGATTAATAATGACAAATTATCCATTGTGGCTCACTAGGTTAGCATTTTCTCTTCTATTGACCATCTTACTAATCTGCTTGGTAAATTTATTCGGAACCGGCTGCGAATCATTAAAAGACATGCATAAGAAAGAAAGCTAAAATACAGATATATAGCATACCGATACATCGAAACTTCATAGTTGCGATGGCAATCCAGAGATATTTATTTCTACACACGTGGTGCGCGTGCGAATGCGTCAGGTATCATGGACAAATATTTCAGAACATGGAAAGTATTATTCGTATAAAGTAATTAAAACTTTTAAACACCTTGGGTAGATATTTTCTTAGTTGATGCAATCATATCATGAGGACTAAATTTAAGCTATTATACATATGCTTATGTATTTTTCTAACCTAATATATCACACACAGAGAGAGAGAGAGAGAGAGAGAGAGAGAGAGAACACCAGGTAGATAGAAAAATCAGGTAGCAGGATCCTGAAGAAATGGAGTCCATAGCATTGCTCATCATCATCATCCGTGATCCCTTTGAAAAAATATTATCAAAGGGATCATGGATGATGATGATGAGCAATGCTATGGACTCCATTTCTTCAGGATCCTGCTACCTGATTTCTCTACCTACCAGGTGTTCTCTCTCTCTCTCTCTGTGTGTGTGTGTGAGATATATTAGGTTAGAAAAATACATATGCATATGTATAATAGCTTAAATTTAGTCCTCATGATATGATTGCATCAACTAAGAAAATATCTACCCAAGGTGTTTAAAAGTTTTAATTACTTTATACGAATAATACTTTCCATGTTCTGAAATATTTGTCCATGATGCCTGACGCATTCGCACGCGCACCACGTGTGTAGAAATAAATATCTCTGGATTGCCATCGCAACTATGAAGTTTCGATGTATCGGTATGCTATATATCTGTATTTTAGCTTTCTTTCTTATGCATGTCTTTTAATGATTCGCAGCCGGTTCCGAATAAATTTACCAAGCAGATTAGTAAGATGGTCAATAGAAGAGAAAATGCTAACCTAGTGAGCCACAATGGATAATTTGTCATTATTAATCCATCTTCCTGAAAACGGTTTATACGGAGCAAGTATATTTCATGGTACTTGAGAAAAATATATGTTGAAGTCAAAAGCTATCAAGATTTAAATGCTCGCTTATAGTCTTTCAAGATATTTTATATTCCAAGGCAAGGTGACAATAAGTGCATGCTTTTGCATGATTTGGTATGTAGATTCAAGGTTATGCATGGCTACGACCCTTTCTTATGGTTTCTTATCATAATTTTCTGCACACTTATAGTTTATAGATGCAGTTAGATCATATCTCTATAAGGGAAAACTTAAAATAACAACCTTTATACTAAAAAAATTATGTATGCCATTACTTAGTAGTTTATGGTTTTAAGACGCAAAAGCCATTTGAGAAATACTTTTCCTACCCACTATTAATCCATATTCTCAATATAGTCATTGAATTTGCACGCGCACATAATAAGAAGGAGAAGACAGTAATGTGGCAGAAGGAGAAGACAGTAATGTGACGGAAGAAGAAAAAAATGGCATTCCTCGTTCTCTGTTTCAGCATCAATCTTCTGATATGAACTAATGATAGCTTTCACATAGGTTTTTCCCTTTAGAGACTTCTTAGTGTCCAATGGAAAGCATACATCAGATTTGTGCAGGTCGGGTTCTTCTATGACTTTTAAGAGTCTCAACTGATTCTGTAAATTACACCATAGTTGGGTGATACTTTTACCACTTCTCACTGCAGGTGCGCTCTCTAATATCCATTTTGAATGTAATATTATAGATATCCATGCCTGTTTATGTCAAAATTACTTATATTGTCAATGTTTGATTGTCTAGTTGTTGGTGATGCGTCCATATCAAGGACAGAGGCCACTCCCGTTCCTCCAGGTATGTTTATATATTATATAGGGCATGTATATTGATTTAGAATGCTATATCATAAATATACACACATTCCTTTTGCTCTTAGTCGTCCAACTCATTATCATGGGCTGCTTGATGAGATTAGATTTGCGCCTGATGATCTACAAGAGCTTGTTCACTCCCTGTCATATGTGTAAGCAGCGCTATATGCGAGTTTACCTTGTTAGTATGTATGTACTGAAATTAATTAATATTATTCAAATTTTGATACATGCAGATACCAGAGGAGCACATCTTCTATCTCTGTAGGTAAGGCTTTGAATTTGTTGATTTTGGTGTTTCTTGTCAATTTTATAGACCAGTATGTGCTAAATATAATGTTCCACACGCATCTCCTTCGGCTGGGGCTCCGCAAGCCACTACATCGGCTGCGGTTCCGCAGACAGCTCCTGTAGCTCCACCGCCCACTCAGACTCCCGCTCGCGACGAATTGCAGAGTTTATTGACCGAGGAGCAGGCGCGCGTTATTCTATCGTTATTCAGAGGTGGAGCTGGACCGAGCTAGGGTAGATTTTTGGTTCTTTTTTTTTGAAACATGTATTTATTTATATCATACACATTGTACTACATTTTGAAACGATATTGATATTGGTTTGTATTTATATCATATTCAGTTTTTGTGTTTCTTTTGTATATTATATATATGCGTAAGATGTGATTATGAATACTGTAATATATGATTTGATTGATGTATATATTATTGTGCACAGGGCGGAAAAAAATCAAGCAGCCCATTTTTTAAAAAAATTTACAGACAATATGTACCTACGGATTAATCCGTAGACACACATTTTACCCTTAAGGATATATCCGTAGGGGCTAAATATCAGCAGTAACTGATATTTCCCCCAGATGTCAGTGCCAGGGGGTTGGGAGTGCCCCTACGGATATATCCATAGGGGCCACTGACTCTCCCCTACGGCGTTATCCGTAGGGGCAAAATATCAGGAATCCTGAATTTGTGCCCCTACGGAAACGTACCTACGAATATATCCGTAAGGGGTAGTACGTGCCCCTACGGGTATATCCGTAGGGCCAAGTAATTTATTAAAATAAACCGTAAATAATATAAAATATTATACCCTACGGCTTAATCCGTAGGGGCAACGGGACCTACACACATATCCGTAGGGGCAAAAATTTAAACGTAGGGGCAGGTTCAGGGCCTCAACTTGCACCTGCGGCCTTTGCACCTACGGGGTATTTTTTCGCCCCTACGTATATATCCGTAGGGGCAGTGAGTTGCCCCTACGGATAAATCCGTAGGGGCAACCCTTCTTTGTAGTAGTGGGAGGCTGCGGATCGCCTTAAGCAGAACCGTCTGCTCGTTGATCGGAGCAGGGACGACAGGTGTAATCGGTAGTGGAGGTGGAGTGTTGTTGAAATTGGTGCTGGTGTTGTTTGGGGAATCCATAACCTTGAATGAAAATTTTTGGGTTATGACAGATTCAAAGTATATGAAATGATAAGATTCAAGGAACATGAATTGTAAAGAATGTTTTCAGTTGCTGGTTCTTGTGTTATATTGCTTAGGTTGTCCACGCAGAACAGAAATGCATGGTAGGGTTCCATACAGCTCTGACCTGCATGGGCCACCAACAAAACCTGTCACGTCCCGCTTCCCAGTGTACGGGCAGAGGACGCGACTGGCCGCTATGTATTTACTCTGAAGCAAATACGCTAAGCGCAACTAAGCAATATAAATAAAAATGCACAAGAGACAAAGTCAATAGGTATAATTAAACATCAACTTTATTTATTCACATTCTTTTGTACAATGCATGGAAAAGTAAATACATCTGAATGAAAGCAATGCCTAAACAGTGGCATAACAGAAATGAAAAGTACTGAAATGAAATGTGTACAATGAATCTAAAGCTCTGGGTCGTAATCTAGCTGGTCCAAGTCTTCTGTGGTGGGATCAATCTCCAGTGAGTTCGGATCACTTGACAACATTCCAAAGAAGAAAGAGAAGGAATATCGTCAGCGAACAATCGCTCGGTAAGTCCCAAAGATGAGGGAGAAATAGAATAGAAAGAGAGAGAGAGTATATTTTTATAATGTTGTATTTAGTGTTAACGTTGTTGTTTGTAGCTTGGTATAGAAGGATGCCAGTGTATACGAGAGGAGTCTTTATATGCCAGAGACTAACGACAAATGGAATACAAGGAACCGTTTATGCCACAGTACCACAGCAAATGAATTCAGGTTAGGTGTTTTAAATCTTGCAGTCTCGTGCTACTTCTAACACCTTCCGTACCAATCTACCCCTTAAACCCCGTGATGTCTTGATTGTATTGTTTGTATTGTCTTATATTATAGATTGTACAGATGGATGATTTTGCCGAAACCATGATATCAGTAAATGTATATAACTGGAGAATCACGTAGATGGAAGGTATATCCATGGGTCGGTTCAGTCAATACAGATTGAATAGATTGATTATATGGATTCATGGAATCATGTTGAATTGTAGTTTGTACTCGAATCATATTCAAGTCAGATTATTTATAATGAGACTCAGTCTGAGTCAGAACAATTACAGAAACTCAAAAGGGCAACAACCAAAAGAAATTGAAATCCTGAATTAGGTTTTGGTATTACCGGTAACCGCTGCACATGGGCAGCAGGATTTGTGTCTTTTTCAAAGACGATTACCGTGTTGATAACACCGTTTATTATGTTGTCTACCTTAAATAGGCAAGCACCCACTTCTCCGGCTCCCTGATGCTCAAGAGATTGGTCCCGCTTAAACCTATATTTACTAGGGTCCTTATTGTAATTTATAAAACTTGAAGGGGTTTTATGTAAAAATAATTTGGTATAATTTTCAAAATACACCTCAAGTATTTTATTATCGTCTTTAAAGTTTTCATAGATGTAGATTTTATCATTGTGACATTTCTAGTGAATAAACCCTATTTTCATAATACATGGTATTTAATTGTAAAGTATTGAACTTGTATGGAATTGCATGGTATTTTCATGTAAAATGATTCTTTTTGATTTAGAAAAGTTGGAATATTTATAATATATCAAAAATAGATGGTTTGATAATACATATATAAATATTTATAAAATAATTAAATTTATTATTTATTGAAAAATCACATTTTCTTAAGATATTTATATTTTAAATTTTTCGAGACCGAATGCTCCTTGCGGAGGTCTGCATCTCGCACTACTAAGCCCGAGGATGTGCGATAATTCGCACCATCCTGAACGGGTTCCCCAAATGGGTTGTAGTGGTGCTTTGCAAAGATTTGTTTAAAAATACGTAATCTTGTAGAAAATAGTTTTTATAAGTTAAAGGTATTTAATTGTAAATTCGTATTCCCATATTCTCTATTCCCGAAAGGTATCGTGCTATGTTGCATATGAGTGTTGTGAGGAGATAGGTCATTACCTCGTGATCTATTTAAAGGTATAGCAAGAAATATGATGTTTAATGTCAAAACTAAACTATATGGTATTTTACTGAAAAAGTACGATAAAAATTACAATAAGAAATATTTTGCTATAAAATTGTTCATGATGTTGTGTTGATATTTAATAGTCAATATGTGAGGGTTTGGTATGTTTGTATTTAATAAAAGGTGGAATTTTTAAGAAGAACCGAATCGGAAGTCGGATTAACTCCGCTTCCATCGGGTTTTAGAAATACGAGTTTTAAGAATAGAAAATAGAAGAGGGAGGAGAGACTTATTGGATTAGAGCTTAGAAAAGAGGAAGGGGGAATGGAAGTAGGTTTCGGTGCATCGTTTCGTCGCCGGGAGCTCCTAAGGTCGTCGTCGGAAGATCGCCGGAGTTTCGCCCTTCGCTAACTCCACTTGCACACACAAAATCTAGAATTTTTTCTTGAGAGTTTGGACAGAGTTTTGGAAGTGAGGAGGGTGTAGAATGGAGTGGTATTTATAGGAAAAGATTAGGGTTAGGGTTAGATGAAAGGGTGAAAGAAAAGTGTATTTAATTTTTGCATTAAAAAGAGTTTTAATTTGATTTTTAATTCTCTGTAATAATGCAGGGTTTTTAAAGTATACATGGGTTATAAGAAGGTAAAGAGGCACAACTTTCAAGAAGACCCAACTCCGATTCACCCGAGTTCGGCTGGCGTCGTCGGCCGAGTCAGCCGCACCGCCGGCCCGATCCGGCCGAGTCAGGCCGGGTCAGGGGGCCATGAGTCCCTTACCGATTTGCCTACCCCCCTGGGCCAGTTTGTTTTACATGTGACCTTTGGGTTTACGGGTTATGCACGTGTAGGCTCTTGGGCTTCTAAAAATTTAAAAGAAAAACAATATAAAAATAATGTGGCTGATGGGATTTGAACTCCGGTGTTTTGGTTCAGCAGTGCAAGGTATTACCAATGAGCTACAAGCTCCTTCTTGCTATTAAAAAGCAAAACAATTACTTATAGTACTCACAAGAAATGCAAATACCCTAAGTATACATTAGCTTTCAAACAAATTTTTGTACACTAAAATTGGAGTTGTTACAACGATGGCTTGAAAATAATATTTTGTGGGACAAATACAATTTTACATTAAAATAGCCTAAACTATTAAAAACCGTATTTCTTTAAATTGTTTTAATTAAATTCCTTACGATTATGTCCTTACAACCCACTCTTGGGGAATCCGATTAGCTTGGTACTGGTTATCGCACATCCATCGGACTAGTAAGGCGAGATGCAGTCCTCCTCACGGAGCATATAATCTCTGTGGAATTTTTAATACAATTTGTAAGAAAACGTGAATTTCTATTTAATACATAAAAATTTATTTTTAATAATTATATATAATATTATCAAACTATTTATTTTAAATATATTTAATAAATTCTTAAACAAAGGAATCCCAAATTTCATGAATGTACTATCACAAATCCATACAATTCCAATTTACACTAAAATACCATATACTATTCAATCTAGGTTTATAATCATTAGAATACTTCACTTTTAAAAATTACATCTATGAAAACCCTAAATACGATAAATAAATGCTTGAGGTTTATTTTGAGAGTTTTTGAAAACTATTTTTTCTAAAACCACCTCAAGTTTATTAATTTACAATAAGGACCCTAGTAAATATAGATTTAAGCGGGACCAATTCTCTTAAGCCTCAGGGAGCCGGAGAAAGTGGGTGCTTGCCTATTTAAGGTAGGAAACTAAAACGGGGTTATCAATGGTAATTGGCTTGGAAAAAGTCACAAATCCCGTCGTCCATGTGCAGCAGTTACCGATAACTCCAAAACTAATAAAGGAATCAAATTCTGTTTAAAGTGTCTGACTCAATCTGAGTCTCAGTCAAATCTGAAAACAATCCATAGTTGAAAACAATTCAAATATATCTCCAACTCAACATGAATCCTTATATATTGGAAATTGAAACATGAATACCAGAATACTATACAATATCAACATGACTTGAACTGACCGAACCATGGATATACATTGACTTGATTACATGACTATCCGTTTACATCCTTATCCGTTTACATGAACAATTGATATCATGGTTTTGGCAAGTCTTTCAGTTATAAACAATACAATAAATACTACGGGGTTTTAAAGGGGTAGATTGGTACGGAATGTGCTAAAAGTGGCACGATGATGGTCACTTTAATTCACCTAACCTGATATTCGTTGCCGTTATCCCGTGGCTTGACGGGTCCTTGTGCTCTGTATACCACAGTCCACGGAATAGTTGGACTCCTCTCGTATACACTGGCATATTCTGTATCAAGCTACAAACAACCGCGTTAACATAACAATCATACATTATACCAGTATATTCTCTTATCTATCTATTCTATTTCTATCTCTCTTTGGGACTTATCGAGCGATTTTTCGCTGACGACATTCCTTTTCTATTCTTTCTTTGGAATATTGTCAGGAGGACCCGACTCTCTGGAGATCGAGCCCAGCTCAGAAGACTTGGAGCAGTTCATCGAGGACCCGGAGCTCTAATCACTTGTATATACTTTTACTTTCATTTCATGCCATTGTTTAGGAATTGCTTTCCACATTGTATTTACTTTTCAGTTGTATTGTAAAGAATGTTTAATAAATAAAAAAGTTGCTTTTCATTTACATCTCATATCTTTCTTGTGTACATTTATATTATATTGCTTATTTACGCTTAACGTGTTTACTTTTGAGTAAAGACGTCGCGGGCCTAGTCACGTCTCCTTATCCGTACACCGAGAAGCGGGGTGTGACAATAGCAAATCCATGCACCTTCTAGAATGTATACTTGTATAAATACAAAAATATATCTCCGTATATACATACTCATATTCGTATCGAAATACGAATACCAAAGAGATAGAAAAACATAATGAACATAATACTAGAATATACATATCGAAATACATATATATACATTATTAAATCAATACATGATTTAATAATCTAGCTTAATCCTAAGCCGGCTAGTATTATCAAACCGTCCGATTAAAGTCCGTGTAACTAGTACACATATTTAATCGGAGCCGTGAACGTATCAATATACGACCACTATATCATTTCGCCTGAACCAGGAAAACCTTCTAAGTGGGACTCTAAAGACTCAACAATATGCTGGCAGTGATTTACTAGATAAATCCATAATCACAAGCACGTCAGTGACACTAGCTGTATGTAACGGCTATCCAGGAAAAGAAGGCTGCCGAGTAAGCTCATTCAAACCCCTACCGAGCCTATCTGTGACAATCTCCATACATTCCGGTCTCTTCGTCTAAAAGTATTGCAGACCGGGTCTAGGGGTAGTATACGTCAGACCCTAATAACCCGATAAATCGTGCCGATGTGGCTCAGGACCAATCCGAGAAATTACTGATCTAACTATCAGTAAATCTCATCTGCCTTGGCCAAGGTCTTATGATGCTGGCCAACCGAACACAGTGCGACATTGACTCCCTATACCAGGAGAAACGAATCCTTAACAATCGCTCACGCCTTCATGTGGCTCGGGACTGTACCCAACAAAAACCTGTTTGAACGACTCAGTAGAGCTGTGGTACGGTAGTAACCTAAGTACAGTGAGAACTCACACGAGACAAATGACGATCTCAGGTCTAAAGACTAACCTGTACTCATGTCACCTGAGAACTGCTATTTAACAATAGGTACAGTACCATTTAGAAGTTCTCGGCGAGTCTGTCCAGTGTACTCACCCCCAGTGAGCACCTATATACGATCTTAAGTGCCACACACTAATGGCTGTCAGACCAACCATTGCCCTTCGTCGGGGGTCTGGGAACATATACACCAGTCTACTGTTTACTGCCAGAAACAGAAACGAACTGGGATGGATCGTCTTGCCTGAATCTGGGGGAAGATGCTATTTGGATTTATCCGCCCACCTCTCCAAAGATACCAAGTTGATTAATGGCACCGTATATCGGAGGTTTGGACGGATGCGGCCGTTGTAGCGGACTTCGTCAGATTCCCCTTCGTTTTATGAGGGGTTTTTGATTGTGGGGAAGCTCTTCCCTGCAGGCGCAAGCTCCTGCAGTTAATTACTTTACCGCATTGCGATAACCACTTTCTCCTGCTCCGGCAGTTCACTTCATGTCGTGTGTCTTTTTGTTTGTTTAGCTTGCCTGTGGATTGTATACGGAGGCTAGTTTCTATCGTCGCCCGTAGGGCGTGGATTAGTCCAAATCCGTATATTTTTATATTTGGGTTTGGGTTGATTTAAGGATCGTTAATCTGGTTTGAGATTAAGATCGACTTAAAACGTATGAGCGATCGGGCTCAAGTATTTTAGTTTAAGGACATCGCGGTCCATTATTGCCATATTTGAGGCGTAATGTTAGTTTAAGGACGTTTCGGTCCATTATCGCCGTATTTGGGGGCAGATATTAGTTAGGGATATTTCGGTCCATTATCGCCGTATTGGGGGCGAATGTTAGTTTAAGAATATTTCGGTCCATTATCGCCGTATTTGGGGGCGAATATTAGTTTAGGGACATTTCGGTCCATTATCCACCTTGCACGCACGTGTATTTGTTACGTGGCGGAGTGAAGGATGGCGATATGGAATGCGCCCCATTTGGGGTGCGATCCGATTCGAGGTGTGCACGTCAATTTGGAAGTGCATCAACGAAAGAGGTTATTGGCCGTCGGGACCCGCCACCTCTCTGAAGACGTTGAGGAATTACAACGGCATATATCAGAGGTGTGAAGAGATGTACCCTTGAACCAAATCCCATATTTGAAGGAAAAGGGTTGTGGTAGATCTAAGAATTATTAATCGTATTTGAGACTAAGATTACTTTAGGAGACATAGGATGAATATCATTTTGGATATCATCGATGGGAGATCACTAGTCATTTTTAAGACTAAGATCATTTTTGGGAAACCATGAGCCATATGAGCTCGATTGATTTTAAAATCAAAGAGGTTTAACCTCAGAAAACTTAACCAATTTTGGGCTGAGATTGAGTTTCCATAATTACCCAACAGCGCTGAGCACTGGGATATACAACGCTCACGTAGGAAACACGTGAGGTGCTGGATTAGTGCTAAGCATTAGAGTTTCGTGGCGCTCACGCGTGAAACACGTGAGGCCCCCATATGTGAATGTTTATTAGTCATTTTGGACTAATCATAAGGCGCTGAGCACTCTGCATGACACTCACGTGGAAAACACGTGAGTGCTGGGCTTTGGGATTTATCTGTTCGTTTCCCTCATTTTACGAAAGTGCTAAGCACTTGGATAGAGCTCACGTGTATCTCACGTGAATGCTTCCTTTTGGGGCGACTTCCTAATTGACAAAGAAGTTTTTTTTCTTTGGTTTTCAGGTTTGGCTATTCTTTTTGTTCGTTTGAAGCACTCACGTGGGAAACACGTGAGGCTTCAAAATAGTGCTAAGCTCTAACGAGTCACCAAGATGTTCTTGTGTTTTCTTAGAGATATTGATCTCTGTTAATGACATATTTGGTCATTGATGATCATCAAGATTTTGGTTTTGAGGATCTTGGATCATCATCATTTGAAGAACTAAGTTCTTTATATAGGGTTAAACCCTAATTTTTGGAGGAATTAAATTCCCATATGCTCCTGTTATTTCTTTTTCTTTTATAACCTAGTTCGTTTCTCCTAAGTTTTGAATCTGTAGAACAAAATCTCCTCGATGAGAATTAAATTCTCAACTTGTAGGGAGATTTTTTTCTTCAAATCTTAACCAGGGGAAGAACTAAGTTCTTATGTAAAGGGTTAAACCCTTAGATAGGTAAAGAAGAGACACTATGATCTCTGTAATTTTTTTACCTAGGGTTTCAATGAGGCAAGTCTTCTTCTTCTTTTGAGAATTAAATTCTCTTTATTTTTCAAGAGCTCACTGTATATATTTTTTTTTGCAGAAACTTGTAGGGTGTTCTCCTCTTTTTAGATTCAATCTCCTTGCTCCTATTTATAGGAGAAGGGGAAAAAATCAGGATGTTAAGAAAATATCTCATTGAGAGATCATGAAGATTAATTGGTGAATTTTATTCACCGTTGGATTTTCAATCTAAAGGCTCTCTGTTTAACAGAGAAGATTTCTTGTTTGTTTAACAAGATTAAGAAATATTTTCCTATGATAGAATTTTATTCTACCAGATGATCGGGGGGTGATTTTATAATCACCGTTGGATCTTTGATCCAAGGGTCCTCTATTTAACAGAGAAGATCTTTCTAGTTTGATAAAGATCAAGAAAATATTTCCCATAAAGAATTTAATTCTATCAGGTGGTTTGATTGGTGATATTTTATCACAATTGGATTTTAAATCCAAAATTCTCTGTTAGAGAAGAATCTTTCTGTATCAGAAAGATCAGGGAAAATATTTCCCAAATAGAATTTAATTCTATCACATAGAATTTAATTCTATCTCGCCAAAGAGTGCAGCAGGAGAACTCATGTGTTTAACACATGACTTGCAGCATGGGTTTTAGCACACTTTATTTTCAGCGCTCATATGGTTTGCATATGAGCGCTCACGTGTTTAACACGTGAGACCTGTTTGGCCTTTAGTTTATTTTATTCAGCGCCCATATGCTTTGCATATAGGCGCTCACGTGTTTAACACGTGAGGCTTATTTAGCCTATCAATTGTTTGATTGCAGCGCCTATAGGCGCTCACGTGTTTAACACGTGAGGCTTATTTAGTCCATTAGGTGTTTTCATTGCAGCGCCTATATGCTTTGCATATAGGCGCTCAGGTGTTTAACACGTGAAGCTTATTTAGCCAATGAGTTGTTTTAACTGCAACGCCTATATGTTTTGCATATAGGTGCTCACGTGTTTAACACGTGAGATTTGAATAGTGGGGAATTTTCTCCCTTTCCTTTTTTTTTATGAGGGAACAAATGCCCCCCAGCGTTGCTCTCACGTGGTTTTCACGTGAGTCAATGTTGTCCACCCTTATAACCGTTGGATTGCCTAGGGGAACGGGAAGATGAACCGCTCCCCATCACGTCTTATAAATGGGGTGTTTAGCTCTTTAGATGATCACTGCTTCTTCATCTTCTTCCCTAACCTTTTCTTGAGAATTTAATTCTCCTCTCAGAGTTTAACCCTCTGTCCATAGATCTTTCAGAGTTAAACTCTGCAAAAACTCTCTTTTTGGGTAAGGATCTTGAACGACATTTACCCCTTAGGGAAACCCCCATTTTTTCCTTTGGATTTCTAATCCATCAGCAGAGCTTTGCTCTAGCCTTGAACTGATCTCTCAGAGATAAAAAAAACACCCCCTTTTTAAGAAGACTCTGTGGTCTCGAGGATTGTTAGTTCTCCTCTCAGAGTTTATCCTATCACTGATCTTTGAGGATCCTTTGAATTAAATTCTATTTCTTCGTTTCCTCACCATGGGGGTTTCTGGGATTTAATCCCATTAATAAAGGAATTTAATTCCATCTTACAGAGCTTTGCTCTGAAAGATTCGGAGACTTTTGGGAATTTTATTCCCCTTCCGTTCTTGGGCCATTTTTTAGGGTTTTAATACCCTTTTCACAGATTTGAATTTGTTGTGGAACACATTTTCCGAGGGTATTAGGAGTTTAATGAGACTCTTCATTAAATGAGAATCTTTTTAGATTCTTACAATGAGCGCTTTCCTCATCATTTTGATTGCTAACCCCTTACTGATTTTTCTTTCTAGATATTATGGCTTCTCGTCTTTATGATCTCGAAGAGATTATCTCTTATGAGGGCATTCACATCCAGGGCCGTTGTCAAGGCCAAGAATTTACCGACGCCCAATGTGCTGAGGTGATGCGTCGTTTTGACAACTACAATGGTCGGTTACTCCCCCGCCGTTCTACTCTCTTGAACATTATCGTTGGGTCGATTTGGGCAGCAATTCCTGGGCTTGACAAGGCTATGCCACTCGAGGCTCTTGATGATGCCGAAGACAAGGTGCATCGGTATATCTGATGAGCCTGATCTCAAAGAAGCGAAGAGATGATCTTGTCGATATTTTGCATCACGTCTTCCAACATAAGGCGATAATATCTTCATACCAGAGGACGGACGACATTAGTGGGATCCTGACAATTGCATTCATGAGAAAATGCATAATAAAATGGCCAAAGAAGCCGGAAGCATTTTACTCAGACTTGCTTCCAACTTCCTGAATTCGTGTCCGGGATTCAGTGTTTTGCCGTTGTAAATACTTTGATGTTTTTTTCTTCACCAATGTATAAATTTCTTCGAAATATGAATGACAAATTTCCCTTTTTCTCTTTATGCCAATGCTTATATGTGTCTCACATGAAGTATTGTTATACATATATAAAAACCGTTGCTGGCGTCCATGTGTTATGTGCGTGAGGCGCTGCTGAGGATTTTAATTCTGAACTAACTTCGGCGCTCACATGTTATGCACGTGAGGTGCCGCTCTAGTCCCGGAAAGAATCAATGCGGGCGTTCATGTATCGTGCACGTGAGGCGCTGCGGATGGAGTCGTTTCACCTCCTTGCTCTGACTCCCATAAATAAAAATAATGTCGCCCACTGAACGTTTAATCCCTAGCGCATATTCATATGGGCATTCTGCCTCTGTACACATATTTTGTATTTTAATCTTTAGAAGTTTCTGATGCATGCATCTATACATAGGTGAACATTGGACTGAAGTGATATATAGAATTTGGCCGGTTTCTAGCTGGCACACACGACTTTTATTAGAATTTTGATATGAGAATATAGCGAGCGGATTCAAGCGTCTTCTCAGATCTCGATCCTTAAGAAATGTAGTTATGAACCCCGAGGCCCATGGGTTGCGCCTTTCTGTTTCTTGATGTCTTGACTTGGCGTAAAGTAGTTTATGTACTCATTTCGGAGTTTGTAGTTTATTCACTCGTTTCGGAGTTTCTAGTTTATGCACTCATCTTAGTTTATTCACTCATTTTGGAGTTTCTAGTTTATGTACTCATTTCGGAGTTTGTAGTTTATTCACTCATCTCGGAGTTTCTAGTTTATGTACTCATTTCGGAGTTTATTTAGTTTACCTCTCTTAGGTTTACATGAAAACTTTTCCTAACGTTATATATTGATAACCTCCATTCTTTACGACAGATGTCCGTTAGGTTTTGTGGTACTAGGGTTTTCGTCCGTGGTACCGTCGCATTGGCTGATGTATTCCTCGATATGCGGTCTTTAAACCGTTGTTCGAGTAGCCCCACGACTGCCGTGTCTCTGATCCCTTCGGGGGCTGGACAAGACGTCTTCAAGTAATCTCTTTAGGCTATATTACCGTCGGAAGAGCAAATGTTAGGAATTTGCCATGGCGCTTTTTACTTGAGGTTAGGTTCAGTTTGGAGACACGATGAGTCATAACCACTCCGTGCTGGAGTGGAATGATCTCCAATAGTCTTTTAGGCTTTACATGAGTTGCCGTCAAGACCCGAAGTTAGGAATATGCCGTCACTTCATTTTTGTTTTGACGATGTCGTGCCGTTTCTTTGCTGAAGTAGGGTAGACATCTGTAGAACCTCTATGCTGTATGTATTGGAGTTGAAGTCCGGAGCTAGGAATATGCCATTGCTCCAATTTCATTTGATAGTTGCGTCTGCATCCTGCTGCAATGAGGAGGGAAATGCCGAGGTAGTCTCTAGGTTGTATATACGCCTTCGAGACTTAGAGTTAGGATTTTGCTGTGGCTCCGTTTTTGATTTGATCCTTGGGTCTTTGTTAACGTTGCGTCTGCATCGAGAAAGAACGTCGGGCTGGAGCTAAGAATATGCTATTGCTCCACTTTGTTCGACCCTTGGGTCTTTGTTGATGTTGCGTCTGCATTGAGAAGGAACGTCGAGCTGGAGCTAGGAATATGCCATTGCTCCACTTTTGTTCGACCCCTGGGTCTTTGTTGACATTGCATATGCATCGTATGTCGGGGTGATCTCTAGGCTGTACATGTTGCCATCGAGGTCTGGCTTTCCCTTTGACGGAGCCTGGTGGGAAAATATGGTTCCCTTTTTCATTTGCGCCCATGGATTGGATACAGGGGTTAGTGTAGACTCACCTGCAGGGCAAAGGAAATTTTATTTTATTTTATTTTTTATTGCCGCGATCCTTTATCTTTTCAACACTTCATATCGCGAGAGTTGCGACTGCCCAATCATTTCGGCTATTTTTCGCGGTGCCCAATCATTTCGGCTGTTTTTATATTTTTACTCGTTACTTTTTATTGCGAGTTGCCCAAACATTTCGGCTGTTTTATATGCATATTTTTTGCTCGCTGATTTTTATTGCGAGTTGCCCCATCATTTCGGTTATTTCATATGCATTTTTTTGCTACTCGCTGTTGTTTTTATTGCGAGTTTGGAATCTGATACCAGTTTTGGCATCAGCATCGCTACGACTGGAATATTACTAGGAGCGAATCATTATTTGCCGTGAAAGGACTTGGAGTTTGACATCTGTTTAGGCATCAGCATCGCTGCTACTGGGATGTTGCCAGGAGCAATTATCATTTGCCTTTATTGATTTGAACAAAGGTGGCTTAGCAAATAGGGTTAGGATCCCGTCAACTAAGACTTTTTGACTTTATGAGCCGTAAGGGTCTCATAAGGTTATTTCTCCCTACGAGTCGTGAGGATCTCGTAGGTGTATTTTCTTTTAGGAATCATGGGAATTCCCAAGTGATATTTTCTCTTGTAAGTCGTAAGGATCTTGCAAGATCGTTTCTTTTTATAAGTCGAGAGGACTTACACGTGTCGTTCATCATATGGGGACATTTCTTGTCATTGGTGGAACTTGGTGGAAAAATGTTTATTCGTACCCGTGGATTGTATACAAGGGTCAATATTGGACCGCCTGTAGGGCAACTTAGGGGATACGATGGCTTAAGAACAGGTTTAGATCCCTGTAGCTTAAGACTTTTGAATCCTACGAGCCATGAGGGTCTCATAGGGGGAATTCTCCTTACGAGCCGTAAGGATCTCGTAAGTGTAAAATTTTTTTTTACGAGATTGCGCCCTTTCGGGTTTTCACAAGCTCGCCGGTAATCCTGCTGTTTTTACTCATGGCGCCCTTTCGGGATTTTATCCGTGCCCATTTTGCTTGTGGACATGCCGTTTTTTACGAGATCGCGCCTTTCCGGGTTTTCATAAACTCGCCGATAATCCTGTTGTTTTTACTCACGGCGCCCTTTCGTGTTTTCATCCGTGCCCATTTTGCTTGTGGACATACCGTTTTTTTGTTTTTTTATGAGATTGCGCCCATCCGGGTTTTCACAAGCTCGGTAATCCTGCTGTTTTTACTTACGGCGCCCTTTCGGGTTTTCATCCATGCCCATTTTACTTATGAACATACCTTTTTCTTATGAGATTGCGCCCTTCTGGGTTTTCACAAGCTCGCTGGCAATCCTGCTGTTTTTACTCACGGCGTCCTTTCAGGTTTTCATTCATGCCCATTTTTCTTGTGGACATACCTTTTTTTATTTTTTATTTTTGCGAGATTGCTCCCTTCCGGGTCTTCATAAGCTCGCCGGTAATCCTGCTTTTTTTACTCACGGCACCCTTTCGGGTTTTCATCTGTTCCCATTTTGCTTATGGACATACCGTTTTTTTTAATGACCCATCTGTTTGCTAGTGGGACTTGGGGGTGACTTCACCGCTGGAGTAGCTGTGTAACCAGTGGGACTTGAGTTGCAGTCTTCGCCGTTGGGGCTTCGATTGCAATATAGATTTCAAGAGAGCATATCACCGTATTTGAGGCGACGCGTTAGTTTAGGGACGTTCCGGTCCATCATCACCGCGTTTGAGGCGAATTTTTAGTTTAAGGACTTTTCGGTCCATTGCTACCATGTTTGAGGCGAATAATTAGTTTGAGGACTTCTCGGTCCGCTGTTGTCTTGTTTGAGGCGAATAATTAGTTTAAGGACTTCTCGATCCGGCATCGCCGTTTTTGAGACGAAATTTTAGTTTAAGGACATCTCGGTCCGATGTCACCATATTTGAGGTGAGGTTCTAGTTTAAACACATCTCGGTCCGTTATCGCCATGTTTGAGGCGAATTTTTAGTTTAAGGACATCTCGGTCCGTTGTCGCCATATTTGAGACGAGTTTCTAGTTTAAGGACATCTCGGTCATGTGTCGCCATGTTTGAGGCAACGGAGCTTCTTTGTATACTACTCTCAGTTTTTTTGACTCAGGAAGATGGCGAGCGGACACGAGCGTCGTCATCTATAATTGACCTAGGGCATGACTCGTTAGGCGTAGTATTTTTTGAGAAATCGGCCGTTTATTGGCCTGAAGGGCCTTTCGCCATGTATATCCATGAGCAGGTGGGCTCCACCTTGGTAGACTTTATCTATGATGTACGGGCCTTCGTAGTTCGGCTCGAATTTTCCCCGTTTTTCACGATTGGGGATCATCGGTCTTTTGACGACTAGAACGAGCTCGCCTTGGCGGAATGTTCTTGTCCTAGTTAGTCTTTCGTATGACCGTGTAATCCTTACCTTATAAGCTTCCAGGTTTTGTTGTGCTATAAGACGGGTTTCGTCGAGGGCATCGAGCTCCTCGAGCCGAAGATGAGTATTTTCTTTATCTGTCAGTTCATATCGAACCGCTACTCGTAGAGAAGGGAGTTCTATTTCCAGGGGAAGCACTGCTTCCGTGCCGAATACCAACGCGTATGGTGTTGTATTCGTAGCCGTCTTGAACGTTGTTCGGTATGCCCAAAGAGTTTCGTGCAACCTTTCATGCCAGTCTTTTTTGCTTCTGGACACTGTTTTCTTTATAATCTTTGTCAAGGTCTTGTTGAAGGCTTCAGCTAGACCGTTGGCCCGAGCATTATAGATCGAAGAGTATCTCCAATCTATTTTATGTTGCTGTGTGAAGCGACCAATTTTATGGCTTCTGTAAGGTGGCCTATTATCTGAGATAATTCGTCGCGGAGTGCCGAACTGGTAGATGACATGGGTTCTGAAGAAATAGAGGATATTCTCCGTCTTCACCTCCCATAGTGGTACCGCTTCTTCCCATTTAGAGAAGTAGTCAGCCGTTGCCAGTCAATGGGGCCGATTATATCGGTTCCCCACATTTCGAATGGCCAACTAGCTACTGTTGGGTGTAGCGGGTTTGGATGCTGGTGGATGAAGTCCCTGTGAATTTGGTACGAGTGACACTGCTTCACATATTCGAGGCAGTCCTGAATCATTATGGGCCAATAATAACCTATTCTTTTGATCTTCAGCTTCATTTTTGGCCCAGCTTGGTGAGAAGCGCAGAGTCCATCGTGAGTTTCTTGGACGACTCTCTTCGCTTCTTCTGGTCCCAGGAATCTTAGCCACAGACAGTTGAACGATCTCTTATATAGAGCATCATTGATGAAGGCGAAGGATATAGCTCGTTTCATGAGCTGATGTCGAGACGACGCATTTTCGGGCGTTTGTCGAGATTTGAAGTAGTCTATGAAGACTTCTTTCCAATCCTTGACCTTTTCTTCATCCTCTATTTGAAGGGTTATTTGTTCGGTCGTTTCTTTTCCGTCAGATGGCTCTATTAGGTCTTCCGAAGATATCTCCGTTGGTGCAAGGATCTTGCGACTTTGCACGATGATCTTTACGTCATCAAGGTCTTCGTCAGCTAATTCCTAAGCAAGTTTGGCCAACACATCCGCCTTGCCGTTTTCTGCACGCGGTATGCTCTCCAGGATGTAGGAGAGGATTTGCGTCAACAGTTGCTGCACTTTTTCGCCATACTTTATCAGCTCTGGCTTGCACGTCTGATAGTCGCCATTTACTTGGCTATCGATCAGCTGGGAGTCTCCATATATGAGGAGGTCTTTAATTCCCATGTCGACAGCGATCTCGAGACCTGCTATCAAAGCTTCATATTCAATTTCGTTATTAGTCCTCGGCTCTGTTAAGGAGAGGGCATAACGCAATATCCCTCCTTGTGGAGTCACAAAGATAAGTTCCACCCTGGCTTTGATTATGGAGGTGTTTTGCTTTCTCCTCTTCATGGAAGATGCTCCATCGAAGTAGAGTTCCCATCGGGAATCATTTTCTTTCTTCTCTCCTTCGATTGTGTCGAACGCATGTTCATCCGGCAACTCACAATTTAAGGGGAAGTCGGCTGGTATTGGATGCTTGGCAAGAAAGTTGGCGATGGCCCGGTCTTTCACTGCTTTAAGAGGTCGATACGCTATCGAGAACTCCATCGGGGGGGGCCAATTTGGCATGCCTTCCTGTTAATATGGCCCTTGATATCAGATATTTGAGAGGATCCACATATGATATGAGATAGACCTCATGCACCAAGGCGTAATGTCTGAGCTTCGTTTTCGCGAAGATCAGTGCTAGGCAATGCTTTTCGATGAGGGAGTAGTTTTTTTCTGCCCCCAGGAGAACTCGGCTCAAATAGTACAAAGCTCTCTCCTTTCCCTGATCGTTCTCTTGTGCCCATAGCGCGCTTAGAGAACCCTCAAGGGCCATTGTATATAGGATAAGGGGTTTTCCTTTAACCGGAGCGGTCAATACTGGCGGATTTTGCAGGTATTGCTTGATTTTGTCTAGTGCATTTTGCCACTTTTGATCCCAGACGAATGGGGTCCCCTTCTTCATCAGATGACTGTAGGGATGGAATTTTCCGGAGAGGTTGGCTATAAACCGCTGGATATATGCGAGCTTTCCTTGGAGGGATCGCAACTGTTTGAGGGTCCTTGGCGTGGGCCTTTCCGTAATCGCCTTGATCTTTGAGGGATCGATTTCGATACCCCGGTGCTGTATGATGAATCATAAGAATTTGCCTGAGGAGACTCCAAACACGCATTTCAGAGGATTCATCTTCAGATTATACTTTCGAAGACGTTGGAACACTACGTCTAGATGTTCCCAATGTTCCTCGTAAGACTTGCTCTTCACCACCTGGTCGTCGATGTAGCATTCGACAATCTCATGGATGAGGTTATCGAAGATCTTCGTCATGGCCCTCTGGTAGGTAGCGCCAGCGTTCTTTAAACCGAAAGGCATCATCTTGTAGCAGAATATGCCCAGCGGAGTCTGGAAGGCGGTATGCTTTTGATCTTTAGGATGCATTTTTATTTGATTGTATTCCGAAGATCCATCCATGAAGGAGAAGACCTCATGGGTAGACGTGTTATCGATCATCAGCTCGGTAACAGGTACTGGAAAGTCATCCTTCGGGCAAGCTTTGTTGAGGTCCAGAAAGTCCACGTAGATGCGCACCGTCCCATTTTTCTTCATCACCGGAATGATGTTAGCGATCCATTCGGGATATTGAACTTCTTGGATGAAGCCGGTGTCGATTAGTTTCTTGACCTCAGCATTTATACTCATTTCAAGTTCAAGCCGCATTCTTCTTGGCGCCTATTTGACTGGCTTTATGCCCGACGATACGGCCAGTTTATGTACTGTTACCTTTGGATCTAGACCCGGCATTTCGGAATAGTTCCATGCGAAGCAGTCTTTATACTACATGAGCACGTCCTTTAACGTAGCTACCTGTTTTTCAGATAGTAGCTCACTGATGAACGTTGGCCTCAGGTCGTTTTCCGTCCCTAAGTCAATTTTCCTTAGGTTGTTCGCCATAGTGTGTATCCCGTCCTTTAGCTTTTTTGGTGCCGGTGGAAACTCTGAGATCACCTTATCCTAGTTTTCATTTGCGAAGCACTTGAAGGGGACATCTATAGTCTCGTGCCCTCCCTCCTTTGAGAGTGTTACCACATGGCAGGTATGGGGGTTGCTTCCATTATTGACGTTGAGTTGGTCCTGTCCTCACGGTATAGGTCCTCTTTGGCTCATGCTTTTGCGGCGGGGTTACCCTCCAGCTGTCGGACAAAGCGAACCTGCCTTGTTGATACCGGTCTTCGACCCAGTCTTTGAAGGTGAACCAGTCTTCAAGGGGATGACACATTGCTCGGTGATAGGAGCAATAATACGGATGATGGACCTCGTTTATTTGTTCGGGATGCCGAGACTCCGGAAGCGTCATCATTTGATGCTTCATAACAAGGTTGAATATTTTCCTTGTTTTGTCTTGAGGGAAATAGTATTCCCGACCCATCTTCTTGATAAAGGACGGGTTCCAACCACGTTTTTCTTGATAGTGCGGCTTCTTAGATCTACCATGTTGTTTGCAAATGTTGTTTGCGCTCTTTTGCCTTGTTTTTACCTCTATTTCGGGATTTTCCCTTTTTACGAGGACATATAGTGAGCTGGGGATGGAGGGCATTATAGTCTTCTTTCTCCACAGACTGCTGGTTGAAGCGTTGTGTCCTGGCCTTTTCATAAATTACCATTTCGCGACTATGGTTATCCCGAATCTTTTGACAGGCTTCTTTTATTAGCTTGTCAACTTGTTCTTCGAACGATGGACTTAACGTTCTTAGAGCGGGATCTCGTTTTGTTTCAACATCACGGCTATTTGGAAGAGCGTTCACTTCTTCACCAGAGCTGTTTATGACGCGGCAGCTGTAGAATCGTTCCCGTTTCTTAGACCAAACGTATCCGAGCCCGGTTGTTTCCATCTTCCCGTTGGGCATCTTTCGTTGGGTCCCAGAGATATCCCAAATCATTTTGTATAATTGGGCTTGCCGAACAGTTTGCTCGAGGGGTACACCTTGGCATCTTAACAGCCTTTTCAATCCCTCCGCGTATTATCTTGGCAGGCGGATTGGTTGAAGCCTGTCGAGTGAAAAATTGGCACCGTTCCAGACTTCTTTCTCCACTCTGGTCTCCGTAGATTGGTAGAAGAGGATCGCCTTTTCACCTCTTCTTCTGGGAGGCACGTAGAAAGTCTGTAGTTCCTGTATGCTGTGTGTATCGAGCGCATCAAGTTCCTTGTAATGCCGAGGTGGAACCATTGTGATTTGCACGCTCTGATCTGCTTCATCGAGGAATTGCACTGACGGGCTGATGGAGAACACTGCGTTGGTCTCGTCCTCAGAGTCGCTGCCAAAAACCAGAATAGGGGTCGATGGTCCATGCCTGTTGTTTTCTTTCTGAGGTTGTCCCGAGTAGACTATTTCTTCATCTTCCTTGAAATCTCTCCTAAAGATAGGGATAGTGGCGACGAACTTCTATTTATCCTCCGGCTTATGACATCTTTCTGTGTCTTCGAAGTCTGATAGGAAGTACTTTGCGTCTTCATATTTCCGAATCTCGTTTATGGAGAACGGATTCAGCTCCCCTATGACGGTGCATTCCAAACCATCCTTGAAATACTTCATACACTGATGTTGTGTAAAAGGGATGACGTTGTACTCATGCAGCCAGGGCCTGCCGAGCAAAGTGTTATAGCAAGTCTTGGCGTCAATGATGTGAAATTTAATATCAGTGACGAACAACCCGAAGCGTAACGTCAGAATTACGGACCCAAGCGTCCGTGACGACTGTGAGTCGAACCCGGAGATAGTAATTCTGTCCCGAGCCAAGTGTTGAACATTCATGAAAATCTCCTTCAGCACTTTCACGTTGAGAAGGTTGATGGAGGATCTGTTATCGACAAGGATTTTCCCTATCTTGATGTCGTGGTAGTACCCGGTGACGTATAACGGGCGATTATGCTCGCACGTACCAAGGAGGAGGTCTTCATCGCTGAATGTAATGTCAGCTGTGTGAACCTCCGCCAGCCCATCCTTCATCTTCTCTTCTGCGAGGAAAGCTTGGAACTGATCGGGCTCTTAAAATGCCTTGATCAGGAACTCTCGTGCTTCTTTGGACAAGAGGAGAGCATCCAATATGCTCAGTTGTGAGGGTATTTTCCTCAAATGTGCCAGGACATTGTAATCCACTTTATTTTTCTTAGGCGGGTCCCTCACTGCGAGCTCTTTGACAACTCTATCATCAAGGGCAATTTCCTCAGGTATTTTTTCTTTCCCTTTGTCTCTTTTGCTCGAATCTTTGTTTGTAGTTCCGAGGTTCTTCTCAGGCAGCGTATGGTTACACAGCTGAATGTTCTCACAGTTCTCCTCCTCCTCCTCTTTTTCGGAGGTGGAGTCCTTGAAGAGAGGGCTGAGGGTTATTTCATCCTCAGAATCTCTCCCGAAAGTAAGAACTTGGGGTTTTTTCCTTTCCGGACTGGTATCAACCATATGACAGTTGCCAGTCGTTTTTTCACGCGTACTTGTCGCACATTTTTGCTGTCGACAAGCTTTGCGCTTAATCTTCTTGAAGTGTTTTTGATGGGCAACGTATCCTCGCCACCACTTCTTGAAGGCACTGCATTCTTCGGTAGGGTGGGTGACCCTCCGATGATATAGGCAGTAGTTTGGATGTGAATCCTCTCCGTCAAGGCGTATAACCCCGGGAGTGTTCCCTACGAGAGGTGGCAGCTTCATTCCTACTGACAGGGCTTTGGCGAACCGCTTCTCTACCTTGATCCTGCTCTTATTTGTTGCAGGTGTGCTTCGGTTTGGTTGAATTACTTTACAACTCATTCTCTCCGTAGTTTCTTTATCCTGACGTTGACGCTTAGCCTTTTCGTATATGGCAGTTTTGCGTTCTTGGTCGGCTTTGCTTTTCCGAAGGGCTTCGTTTAACAGCCTATCGATCGGGTCTTCTTTTGACAGTTCCGGGGATTTTAGCTCCGTATCTGCCCCCAGTTCCTCTGCGTTGTTTTCTGACGCTGAGGGAGCTTCTTCTCCATTTAACAACGAATGGGAAACCATGTGGCAACTCGATACATAGTCTTCGGTTTCTTCTGATGAGTCGTTTTCCTTATCGTTGACCCTATCTTTGTTCTCAAGAATATGCTTGAGGAACTCTTCGAGGGCGACCGGTGTCCGCGCCTTCTGGTTGTACTCTTCCAACGTGTCGATGTACTTTTGTATATTTGTGCGCTTGTCGTCATACTCGACAGGCTGCACAGGCTTCTTGGTCTTCTTCTTTTCTTCGAAAACTTTGAAGGCTTGACTTAGGGATTTTGCCCTTTGTCAACAACTTTCGGTACGGGACGCGGTTTCAGCATCCTTTCAATGATTTTGGGTTCAAGCAGGCTTTTCCACCTGACTGCCGGACATGCCTGTAGATCTTTCAGCATTCTTTTGGTTTTAGCTGAAAGAACGACTTCCCATGGAGCTTCTTCCACGAGCGAGCATGATGCCCCCGGTGCATCCACCTTTTTGGGAGTGTGCTTCTTTAGCGGGTTCACCCTCCAGTTCTCAAAAAGTGTGAACTTCCCCTGTTGATACTGATCCTCAAACCAGTTCTTGAAAACGTAGCAATCCTCAATTGGGTGGCTCACCATTATGTGATAAGAGCAGTAGTTGGGGTTGTTGACGTCGCCGGGTTGCGGTGGACGTCGTGGGTCAGGAAATGTGATGAGTTTGTTACGCATTGCCAACTCAAATAGTCTCCTCATCTTATCGCGGGGAAATGAGTAAGCGCGTTCTAGCCTTTCTTCGAGGGATAGACGTGGACGCGCATTGTTTTGGTAAACAGACGATTTTGAGTCGCTCGATTGTTGTTGAGTATTGGCGATGAAGGCCACTTTCCCTACACCCTTAGCGTTTCGAGGGTCCATATTTGAAGAGGATGGCCCATAGCCCATCTGTTCCATTTGGGCCAGTTTATTTATCAGATCCTGGAAGGTAGTCGGCTTGAAGAACGTCATGAACTGGGACATAGTCGTTTGCGGGTCTAGGGTCTCGATGAACATGCCCACAGCGGGGATTCTTCGATGTGTTGTTTGCACTTTGAACACAGGTTCCGCCACCGGATCGTGTATTGGACCCAGGTTTCTCCTGGCTTTACCCTAGCATTGATTAAAGCCGTGATCGGGATGCATTCGCTTGCGCTGGCGAACCGCTGTGTGAACAGCAGTTCCATTTCCATGAATGTTCTCACTGAGTCATTTAGGAGCTCCGAATACCAATCAAAAGCCGTCTCTTACAGGATACCAACGAATTAGCGAAGCAACAGTTTGTCGTTGCCTCCAGTGTTGTCGCACAAAGCTCTGAACTGCACGACGTGTTGGTGTGGGTTACCTATCCTCTTGTATACATAGAACTTGGGGATTGTATATCCCGACGGGTATTTGATTTGGTCATACTATCCTGGATACGGTCGCCCAGTTTTGATGATTTGTCCAGCCACTTCACTAGCTCGATGAGCTTGTATTTGTTGAGCTATATAGTCATCAAGAGCAGCCTTGGAGATCATTTCTTCCTTAGTTGTCGACAAAGCCGGAAGAGGGTTTGAAGTTTCCCCTCTGTCATCCTCGATGATTATCGGCGGATCCTCGGCTGGAGGCTTTGGCTGGATCATCATTCCAACCATGTTCTGGAACAAAAGCGCCATCTGCTTTATGTTAGCAGCTTGTTCTGCGGCCTCCTTGTCTTTTCTTTTAAGCATCCTTCGCAGGAACTCTGTATCGGTCTCCTACTCTTGACGCTGTTCGGCTGTTGGATCCGAACATTATTTTTGTCCGGTGAGTGCTGCCATTTTGGTCAGCATTTCCTGGAGCTTTTGTTGTTGCTCCTGAGCTTTTATTAACGACCGAGTTTGCGGTCGATGAGCCACGGAAGCACGGCTTTCCTCTTTTCCGAAAGCCATGTAGACCGTATGCACGATCATGCCCCCAGACTTGGGGTGTTTGGGTCCAGCGCCTTTGGAATTTACCGTAGGCGGTGGGGTGTTCTCCAGACTCACCCTTTTGTGGGAGGTTGAATTTGAAGGAGCCGTTGTAATAGGCACCTGTGTGGAAGAAGTCTTTCACTGTATGGTGGAGGGATGGTCTTCCTCTTGCCGAGCCTTCAATTTCTTCGGTCGACGATAGTAGTTTTGATCAATCACGGAGTCCTGGACTTTTCGCCAGACTCTATGGATTTGGAAAGAGAGTCGTTCACGGGGCTGCTCCAGGTTTGCCTGCACTGTGGCTTTTGCAGGAGGGGGCGATTTCTTCAGCACCACCATTAGAGAGTTCTTACGTACCCTCCTAAGCAGATCAAAGTTGTTTCCGGTTGGAACAGCAGCATCAACTTCTACCATTGGAGCTGGCGGAGTAAGTCTAGAGAGGGAGTTGGCCCCAGCTTTTCTCACCCGGCACCAGTGGCGACGTCGAGCGTGTCTTGCAGACGGGACCGCCTCTGTTTGGGAAGCGTCTTCTTCATGTCCATGGCTTTGGTGAGGGACTGTTGCCGGTGTTAGCCTGTTGAAGACTGACGTCCTTGGCAGGGTTTGAGGATGGCCGGCCAATCTTTCAAAGGCCAACTTTCTGGTAGGGGAAGTACCTTTGACGACTTCACCCGTAGCAGGAGGAGTTGGGAGGGCTATCCGTTTTAGGGCAGCCCCTTCAGATGTAACGAGCCTCTTTGCAAGCCCGTTTTGGTTCTGGCTCAGCCTGTCGAAGACTGAGACATCAGATTTGAATGGCCCGTTGAGAGGGGCCGTTGTGGTTGAAAGTCGATCAAAGACCGACCTCTTGGGAGCTTCTTCCTGCGGCGCTGAGGCACCGACACCCACTGGTGGTAGCATAGTCCCAAAGAACAATCCCGTACTGGCTTGCATAACTTGCCCCACCAGCATTGAAAAGATAGAGGCCGTGTTGGGCCCGTAAGTCACTCCTCCAGTTAGGGTGGAGCGGGAGTTACTGTTGCAAGTTGTGCAGCTGAAAATTATCGATATTCTCTTCTTTTGCACAGGAACAAGACACTAAATCTTAGTACCTGGAATCGTAGGGCAACCATAGCGAACCGCTATTTTTTTCGCAAAACACGACACACAAAGTGTGGAGTGGAAAGAGGAAAAGGTCCCACCGGGCGTGCTAGAATCTGTTTACCACCGGAAACAGAGATGAACTGGGATGGATCGTCTTGCCTGAATCTGGGGGAAGATGCTATTTGGATTTATCCGTCCACCTCTCCGAAGATACCAAGTAAATTTATGGCACTGTATATGGGAGGTTTGGACGGATGCGGCCATTGTAGTGGACTTCAACAGATTCCCCCTCGTTTTATGAGGGGGTTTTGATTGTGGGGACGCTCTTCACTGCAGGCACAAGCCCCTGCAGTTAATTACGTTACCGCATTGCGATAACCGTTTTCTCCTGCTCCGGCAGTTCACATCATGTCGTGTTTTTTTTGTTTAGGTTGCCCGTGGATGGTATACGGAGACTAGTTTCTGTCGTCGCCCGTAGGGCATGAATTAGTCAAAATCCATATATTTTTAGATTTGGGTTTGGGTTGATTTAAGGATCGTTAATCTGGTTTGAGATTAACATCGACATAAAAAGTATGAGCGTTCGGGCTCAAGTATTTTAGTTTAAAGACATCGCGGTCTATTATTGCCATATTTGAGGCGTAATGTTAGTTTAAGAACGTTTCAGTCCATTATCGCCGTATTTGGGGGCGAATTTTAGTTTAGGGACATTTCGGTTCATTATCGCCATATTTGGGGGCGAAAGTTAGTTCAGGGACATTTCGGTCTATTATCACCGTATTTGGGGGAGAATATTAGTTTAGGGATATTTCGGTCCATTATCCACCTTGCGCGCACGTGTATTTGTTACGTGGCGGAGTGAACGATGGTGACATGGAATGCGCCCAATTTGGGGTGCGATCCGATTCAAGGTGTGCACGCTAATTTAGAAGTGCATCAACGAAAGAGCTTGTTGGCCGTCGTGACCCGCCAGCTCTCTGAAGACGTTGAGGAATTACAACGACATATATCATAGGTGTGAAGAGATTTACCCTTGAACCAAATCCCGAATTTGAGGGAAAATGGTTGTGGTGGACCTAAGAATCATTAGTCGTATTTAAGACTAAGATTACTTTAGGAGACATAGGATGAATATCATTTTGGATATCATCGATGGGAGACCACTAGTCATTTTTGAGACTAAGATCAGTTTGGGAAATCATGAGCCATATGAGCTCGATTGATTTTAAAATCAAAGAGGTTTAACCTCAGGAAACTTAGCCAATTTTGGGCTGAGATTGAGTTTCTATAATTACCCAACAGTGCTGAGCACTGGGACATACAGCGCTCACGTGTGAAACATGTGAGGTGCTGGATTAGTGCTAAGCACTAGAGTTCCGTAGCGCTCACGTGTGAAACACGTGAGGCCCCCAGATGTGAACGTTTGTTAGTCATTTTGGACTAATCATAGGGCGCTGAGCACTCTGCATGACACTCACGTGGAAAACACGTGAGTGCTGGGCTTTAGGCTTTATCTGTTCGTTTCCCTCTTTTTACGAAAGTGCTAAGAACTTGGATAGAGCTCACGTGCATCTCACGTGACTGCTTCCTTTTGGGACGAATGCCTAATTGACAAAGAAGTTTTTTTTCTTTGGTTTTTAGGCGCCCACGTGAGAATCACGTGAGGCAGGTTTGGTTGTTCTTTTTGTTCGTTTGAAGCACTCACGTGGGAAACACGTGAGGCTTCAAAATAGTGCTAAGCACTAACGAGTCACTAAGATGTTCTTGTGTTTTTTTAGAGATATTGATCTCTGTTAATGACATTTTTAGTCATTGATGATCATCAAGATTTCGATTTTGAGGATCTTGGATCATCATCATTTGAAGAACTAAGTTCTTTATATAGGGTTAAACCCTAATTTTTGGAGGAATTAAATTCCCATATGCTCCTGTTATTTCTTTTTCTTTTATAACCTAGTTCGTTTCTCCAAAGTTTTGAATCTGCAGAACAAAATCTCCTCGATGAGAATTAAATTCTCAACTTGTGGGAAGATTTGTTTCAGCAAATCTTAACCAGAGGAAGAACTAAGTTCTTATGTAAAAGGTTAAACCCTTAGATAGGTCAAGAAGAGACACTATGATCTCTGTGTTTTTTTACCCGGGGTTTCAATGAGGCAAGTCTTCTTCTTCTTTTGAGAATTAAATTCTCTTTCTTTTTCAAGAGCTCACTGTATTTATTTTTGCAGAAGCTTGTAGGGAGTTCTCCTCTTTTTAGATTCAATCTCCTTGCTCCTATTTATAGGAGAAGGGAAAAAAATCATGATGTTAAGAAAATCTTGTTGGGATCAAAAATTGCACCCCGGTTGACCAAGTCAAAGTCAACCCCAAGTAAGCTGGCTCAAGCCCAGCTCAAGTGGGCCCATGCCCAAGACTAGCCCCGCGGCCAGCCTCCCCCATGCTGAAATAAAAAATCATGTAATAAATAATTTTGATGTATTTTTTATGCATGAATGTAAGAAAATGGGCATGAAGCCAAATTTTTGTAAATCCCATGGCTTATGTGCAAAAGAAATGAGCACATGAGGCATGGGATGGGCAAAATACCATTTTGTAAAGCCCAAGGGGCTATATGTAAATGTGTAGGCCTATATAAGGCAACATGATAATGAAATAAAGCATAACAATTCATTCTCTCAAATTCTAGGGTTTGTGCCTCCTTCTCCTTTCTCAAGGTTCTAAAACCTTCCCTCCATTTTAAAATTAAATCAAGAGTTTAACTATTCCATTTTCCAAAAAGAAATAGTTTTTCACCACAAAACCCTTGAAGGGGAGTCCGGATCTTCAATCAGATCTCGAAAAGGGGAGACTTTTAAGTCTCACCCCCCTTTTCTCCAAGATCCAGCCGATCAAGAGGAGGAAGAAGGAGGCCCATCTCCAAAAATCCAACTTTGGACAGATCCAAGGCTCAAAAGAAGCTCCAGGGCTAAAGAGAGAAGAGATGGGTCCCCTTTGATCACCTCTGAAGATCTTTGGGGAGTTCAACTCCGAGACCCAAATCCTCAAAGGAGTTTAACTCCTATTCCAGATCATTTAGGAGTTTACCTCTAAATTTAAATCTTTTGGGAGTTTAACTCCACTCAAAATCCCTTAGGAGTTTAACTCCTAACCCAGGGGCTAAGCCCCTTTTCCGCTGGTGTTCCCAGCGGTCGCGTGCCGTGCGCGTGACCTACGAGCGCCAGCGGTCGCGTCCGCGCATGTCACCCGCGGGCGCCCAGCGGTCGCGTCCGCGCAGGTCACCCGCGGGCGCCCAGCGGTCGCGTGCATGGCACGTGACCCTCGGGCGCCCAGCGGGCGCCTGCATGGCATGTAACCCTCGGGCGATAAAGCGCCCATGTGCTCCTCACGCGACTCGAGAGCGCTCAGCGCCCAGCGGTCGCATGCAAGGCACGTGGCCCGCGGGTGCTAAGCGCCCACGTGCGCCTCACGCGACCCGCGTGCGCTCAGCGCCCAGCGGTCGCGTGCTGCACACGTGACCCGCTGACGCCCGGCGCCCACGTGCCAGGCACGTGACCCGCGGGAGCCAGTGCCCACGCGCCAGGCACGTGACCCGTGGGCGCCCAGTGCCCACGTACCACGCACGCGTCTTTAAGACGCTCCCCCTATTTTTATATGCACTCCACACTAAATATACTTCCCCTGTTAGAAAAAATTTCTAACGGGGCGCTATCCCGCACCCCGTAAGGGGGTTGCTAGCCCTCTTGACCCCCAGCCCGCTATCCGGGTAGCGGAACCCCCGTAAAAACTATGCGGGCCCCCCGATATATCCAAAACCCCTTCAAAACACAAAACTGTACATTGAGTTCGCATGACCTGTTTGACCCGTCAATCGAAGGTTCTCTCGCTCCAAAGGCGAGGGGTAATTAACGGCAGCTTAGTCCGCGGCTGCTGGAGATTCGGATCCCCACAATCAATAAACCCCAGCCTACCATAGACAGGGGGAATATGTAGTACGCCTAACAAGCGACGCGTATTCCTATCTTAATGGGGTGATGAGAAATACCCTACAGATTCTGGCACATCCGGTGGGACATGTCTCTCGTCCCATATTTTGGGTTAAACATCCATGCGAACTCAATCAACATATACATTGATTGTCTGTACTGAAATCTTGCTTCTATTTGCAGGTTAACGAATTTCGACTACAATCTTTGAACGCAACAAAATGTCTTCAAGGACAATCTCAGCTCTCAAGACAACTCCCATCTCCTACACAATGAAGATGGACGCCAGGACCGTCCTTCCGGTCGGTCTCGGGCGCCAGTGGGAGAAGCCCCTGCTACCATTTGGCTCTATTCTTTTCATGCCATCTAGCACCATCCCAGCTCCTCAAGCTCCGGTAACAGACAAGCCGGCCTTGAAAGACAAGAGGCTAAATGTGGTGGTCTCGAGGGCGCCCCAACCCAAACGCAAATCGGTGTCTGAACGGCTTTCCATGGCCCCAGCTGGGGGCAAAGCCGTCAGAACAAAAGAAGTTGCCAGACGTCATGGGCAAGCCCAGGCGATGCCTTCGACGGACATGCGGGCGGATGTCTTCTCAAGCCTCCTCATCACTTGGCCTATTGCGGCTTCCCGAAGAGCAAAAGCCTGCCAAGCGCTCAAAACAGAGAAGCTGAGGCAGAAGCGGCTCAGATACAGAGCCAAAAAAAAGGCTAGGGCTCCGGCCATGTTAAAATTTGTGAAGTTCCAAAGCCCAGACCGCTCCGTGAAACCAGTTGCCAGTGATGAAAGGATGGATGAATGTGTTATCCACACAGTCTATATGGTCAGACATGAACAAACAAACCCACCTATGCTTCAGAGCCATGGTGATGATATGGTTGACGCTACCCAGCATCGGCTCGATCCAAATGATGAAGAGCCCGCTCAGACCATTGAGCCAAAGGAACCTATGGTGCTTGCTGAATCAAGCTCAGGCGGTAAGGATGGCCCGGTTGTCATAGCCGGAACTATAGAACAAGCATTATTCCGATGGCTTCAAAGGAAGCTTCAAGACAGGGATGAGAAGTTAGCCAAGGTCCAGTCTAAGGTCGACGAACTGGCAAACGTCGCGGCAGACCTCACGACTCAAGTCGCCCGATTGCGATTACATCAAAATCAAATTTTGGTTCATGAGCCAGGGATTGATACTTGGAGGCAGCCAACTGATACCCCCTTCAGCCCAACTGCGGAGCGCCTTCACGAAAAACGGCCACGATCAGCCTCAATTCCCTCCAATACATACACCGAACGTCGTAAGCGGACCGCAGGCGAACTTAACACCAACCAACCTCGAAAACCGGTGTTAGGAAGGGGAGGGGAATCGTCTCTGAAAGAGAAACTGGATAGGGTCTATTCCTTCAGAAGGGACAAATTCTGCAAGATATTCTAGGACGCCCTAAGAAACGGTCTACAACTGCCAGAATTAAAAAGACCACATGAAGCGAATATGACCGACAACCCCAAATTTTCCCCCTATCACAGAGTGATAGGTTATGCCATTGAGGACTGCTTCTTCTTCAAAGATTGGATCGAAAAGCAATACAAGATGGGAGAAATCTCGTTGTCCCCTGGCGTGTTAGCGGACAAAAAATCTGCGACCGCCAATTTCATACAAATGGAAACCGAAGCCCTTTGGGAATCTGCTACACCATCAACCACCACGTCGTTAAATTGGGGGACCACTGACCGCCATGTTATTAAACTGGGAATAATCGACCTCTAAGTCGTTAAACTGGGGATGTAAAAATGTGTAAATAAAAAAAATATATAAAAAAAATAAAAATAAATAAAAAGCCGAAATGATGGGGCAACTCGCAACAAAAATCAGTGAGTAAAATAAATAAGAAAATAAAGCCAAAATGATGGGACAACTGCGAATAAATAGCCGAAATGATAGGGCGATTGCGACCTTCGCGATAAGAAATGCTGAAATGATAGAGCAATCGAGGTAAAAAAAGTGGCGAATGATGAGTCGCTCCTGGTACCATATTCCAGTGCAGTGATGCAGACGCCAACCAAATTCCAAACTCAAATCCCCAACGGCGAATGATGAGTCGCTCCTGATACCATATTCCAGTGCAGCGATGTAGACGCCAACCAAATTCTGAATGCCCCAACGGCGAGTGATGAGTCGCTCCTGGTACCATATTCCAGTGCAGCGATGCAGACGCCAACCAAAATCCGATTTTCCAAAATTCCCCCAGCCCTACGGTTGGCCCCCAAGTTGACTACCGTATATAATCCACGGGCTCAAATAATTCTCATCATACCCATATCCCACTGCAACCACCAGTCACGCGGCCGGTCTCCGCCCTCGGAATTATGCTCCATTTGGGAAGACCTACTCATGCGTCCTCACGATACATGAGGAGAACAAACTTACGAGATCCTCTCGACTCGTAAGAAAACACCTTCGTGAGATCCTTACGACTTACAAAGGAAAAACACACTTGGGAGTCCTCACGACTTCTAAGGAGAAAATACTCCTACGGGATCTTTACGACTCGTAGGGAGAAAATGCTTTTATGGGACCCTTACGGCTCATAAAATTGAAAAAGTCTTAGGTGATAGGGACCTAAATCTGTCTCCTAAGCCATCGCTCCCCAACAGGGAAAGGCAAATGATGAATTTCTCCTGGCACCTGTGCTTCAGTGTTAGCAACGCTGATGCCGGCCCCTACCCCAAAATTACAAACATCCGATCCGATAGACCCCTAAGTCGTTAAACTGGGAACAGATGACCTCTAAGTCGTTAAACTGGGAACAGATGGCCCCTAAGTCGTTAAACTGGGAACGAGGGAAATCCCCTCATGGAAAATGATGATTCACTCCTGGTACCATATTCCAGTGCAGCGATGCTGATGCCAAACCAAAACCAAAATCCCTTAATCCTCTCATGGCAAATGATGATTCGCTTCCGGTACCATATTCCAGTGTAGCGATGCTGATGTCAACCCAAATCACCTCAAATCAGCAAGCCAAATCAAGCACCGACCGTCCAAGTCGCAAAAAGAGCAGAATCGACCGTCCAAGTCGCAAAAAGGGCAGAACCGAACGTCCAAGTCGCAAAAAGGGCAGAACCAACCGTTCACGTCGCTAAAAGGGCAACACCGACCGTCCACGTCGCTAAAATGGTAGCACCAACCGTCCAAGTCACAAAAAGGGCAGAACCGACCGTCCAACTCGCTAAAACGGCAGCGCCGACCGTCCACGTCGCTAAAATGGCAGCACCGACCGTCCAAGTCGCAAAAAGGGCAGAACCGACCGTCCACATCGCTAAAATGGCAGCACCGACCGTCCAAGTCGCAAAAAGAGCAGAACCAACCGTCCACGTCGCTAAATGGCAGCACCGACCGTCCAAGTCGCAAAAAGGGCAGAACCGACCGTCCAAGTCGCAAAAAGGGCGGAACCGACCGTCCAAGTCGCAAAAAGGGCGGAACCGACCGTCCAAGTCGCAAAAAGGGCGGCACCGACAGTCCAAGTCGCAAAAAGGGTGGCACCGACCGTCCAAGTCGCTAAAAGGGCAGCACCGACCGTCCAAGTCGCAAAAAGAGCAGCACCGACCGTCCAAATCGCAAAAAGGCCAGCACTGACCGTCCACGTCAGTAAAAGAGCAGCACCGACCGTCCACGTCGCTAAAAAGCAGCACCGACTGTCTACGTCGCTAAAAGGGTAGCACCGACCGTCTAAGTCGCTAATAGGGCAGCACCGACCGTCCAAGTTGCAAAAAGGGCAGCACCGACCGTCCACGTCGCTAAAAGGGCAGTACCGACCGTCCACGTCCTTAAAAGGGCAGCACTGACCGTCCACGTCACTAAAAGGGCAGCACCGACCATCTAAGTCGCAAAAATAGTAGCAACGACCTTCTCGTCGGAATTATGCTCCGTTTTGGAATCAAGTCAACCAGATATTCTATGCCGGGGACACGTCAAACAGATACTCCGCCTCGGGGACACGTCAACCACCTGCACTCCGTCTCGAAGACACGTCAGGCATCGACCGTCCATGTCGTAAAAAGGGCAGTGCCGGCTTCCCAAAAGCGGGAACCAAATCAAGTCGCCTCCATATGAAAGAAGATCCATCAATTTCATGCACACGACTTACATATGTGGTGTGCATTTATTGATGGGGGCACTTTGTTGGGGTCAAAAATTGCACCCCGGTTGACCACGTCAAAGTCAAAGTCAACCCCAAGTAAGCGGGCCCAAGCCCAGCTCAAGTAGGCCCATGCCCAAGTCGAGCCCTCGGCCAGCCTTCCCCATGCTGAAATAAAAAATCATGTAATAAATAATTTTGATGTATTTTTTTTATGCATGAATGTAAGAAAATGGGCATGAAGCCAAATTTTTGTAAAGCCCATGGCTTATGTGCAAAAGAAATGAGCACATGAGGCATGAGATGGGTAAAATGCCATTTTGTAAAGCCCAAGGGACTATATGTAAATGTGTAAACCTATATAAGGCAACATGATAATCAAATAAAGCATAACAATTCATTCTCTCAAATTCTAGGGTTTGTGCCTCCTTCTCTTTTCTCAAGGTTCTAAAACCTTCCCTCCGTTTTAAAATTAAACCAAGAGTTTAACTTTTCCCTTTTCCAAAAAGAAATAGTTTTTCACCACAAAAACCTTGAAGGGGAGCTCAGATCTTTAATCAGATCTCGAAAAGGGGAGACTTTTAAGTCTCACCCTCCTTTTCTCCAAGATCCAGCCGATCAAGAGGAGGAAGAAGGAGGCCCATCTCCAAAAATCCAATTTTGGGATTCAAGGCTCAAAAAAGCTCCAGGGCTAAAGAGAGAAGAGTGGGGTCCCCTTTGATCACCTCTGAAGATCTTTGGGGGAGTTCAACTCCGAGACCCAAATCCTCAAAGGAGTTTAACTCCTATTCCAGATCATTTAGGAGTTTAACTCCAAATCTAAATATTTTGGGAGTTTAACTCCACTCAAAATCCCTTGGGAGTTTAACTCCTAACCCAGGGGCTAAGCCCCTTTTCCGCTGGTGTTCCAAGAGGTCGCGTGCCGTGCATGTAAATCCATGTCACGCACCCCACGAACTTGCGGGGAGGCGGAATATATGAAAAACGATTATCAAAGCTTCGTAACACGGACTTGAGCGCATGAATCGTGTCTAAACCGTTACTAGCAAACTATGAAAGGTTTAACTACTCGGATTCGAAGTTATACCTCACGTTACTTGTCTTTCGGGTCTTCATCGCTGTCCTCCACTCCTCGTAGGCTCTTTGGAACGTCGGCACCTCAACGGCCTCCTCGAGTCAAAGACGATCCACCCGAGAGCTCCTACTCCAAGCTTGACCTCTAACTTGAGGTAACTAGGTTTCTCAAAGTGCTAATCTAAACAACCTAGGTGATATAGAGTTGGATTATGGATGTATTAGTCAAGCTAACCTTTGATCTCAACACATGAGAGGTTAGGGTTAGGGTTTGAAGAGAGAGCTTGAGGAGAGAGAAGGTGAGAATGAGAATCCTTTTGGATGAATGATATCATTTGAATATATGAAGCATATGATTTTATTAAAATGAATAATAAATAAATATGTGTCATCATGCTTCATTAATTCATAGAGTGATTCATCTCATGAGTCATCTAAAACATTAATGCAACATTAACTCCATAGATGATTCACTCTCATGACTCATTAATCCAATAAATGCAAATGCCACCTTACCCTCCAAGTCATCATCCTTCTAGAAGCTTCCCGACAAATTACGAGAACGCCCCTCCTATCCGTGAAAACACGGAAAAACTTTAGACTGTATAAATCCAATGATCCGATACTATAATCTGGCTTAAACCAAAGCCGACTAGTAAAAACTGTCCGAACATCGTACGTGCGTAAAAATACGTATGCGTCCGAACCCTTGTCGTAAAACCATACGACCTCTATATCGTTTCGCCTAGAGCAGGGAAACTCTCTGTGTAGGACTCTAAAGACTCGACACTACGCTGGCAGTGGGTTTAACCACAGACCGCAAGCGGTACTAGCTGTATGTAACGGTCTCCAGGTAGATATTGATAAGAAGGCCGATGAGGAAACCCATCCGAACTCCTACTGAGCCTGATGTGACAATCTCCGTACAGTCCGGTCTGTTCGTCTAAGACTATCGCATATCGGGCCTAGGGGGCGGCAAGCGTCAGTCCCCTAATAGCGGTATAAGTCGTGTCGGAGCGTAGCCCATTACACATTGAGAAACTACTGGAACCTACCAGTAAATCTCGCTTGCCCTGGCCAGGGACTTTGCGTAATGGCTCTCTGACACAGCGCGATATCAACGCCCAATACCGGGAGAGACGAATCCTGTCTAACCGCCACTGCCTCCAAGTGCTCGGGACTGCACCCAACTGCTACCTGTTTGCACGACACTTTTGAGCCGTGGTAGGGTAGCAATCTAAGAACAGTAGGACACACTCGAGGCGAAGTAGCAGTGTCAAGTCTCCGGACTATGCTGTACTCATGTCACATGGGAACTGTTAACTGACGACGGTTATAATACCAACCAACAGTTCCCCGCGAGTCCTGTCCGGTGTACCCGTAACCCAACGAGCACCTGTATACTATCTCCAGTACGACGTATTGATGGCTGTGGGACAGACCATCTCCACAACTGGGATGAGAAGCGTATACACTAGTCTACTTCGGAGTATCGATGCCCTGTCTCGATAATCCTACGACTAGGGACCTGTATAGGATGTTGCTTATAGACTACCCAGCCCCCACTAGTGTGACTGCCATCACAACGCTGGTAATCAAGCAAAGATCTTATGGGCTCTACTAATATGTATAAGCGATACGTTACAAGAAATATATGCACATATTAAAATAGACACAAACCAAGTAGCATACTACCATTTTTAGCAAGACTGTCAATACAACTGTGAATATCCTAAGCTTCCATTAAGTAATATACAAACTAGTATGATACAATAATGGCCCCTAGGGCATATACACTAACAATCTCCCACTTGCACTAGGGCCATGTACTGGCATATCGCAGACCTATCATCTCGAATAGCCTCTTGAACTGCGTCTGAAGAATGGCCTTTGTGAATGGATCAGCGGTGTAATTCTCTGTATTTACTCTCTTTACCTCGATCTCCCGGTGATCTACGATCTCCCTGATCAGGTGATACCGCCTTAAGATGTGTCTGGACTTCTGATGGGACCTGGGTTCCTTCGCTAAAGCTATAGCGCCGTTGTTTTCGCAATACAGAGGTATTGGACCAACACTGGTAGGAACCACCTGAAGTTCTGTGAGGAACTTCTTCATCCAGACAGCTTCTTTTGCGGCATAGCAAGCAGCTATGTATTCCGCTTCCATCGTTGAGTCAGCAACGGTCTCCTGCTTGGAACTCTTCCAACAGACCACCCCTCCATTGAGGGTAAAGACATAACCCGACATGGACTTGGAGTCATCCTTGTCACTCTGCAAGCTGGAGTCGGCAAAGGCCTCGATCTGGAGGTCTTTTCCGCCATACACCAAGAACATCTCCTTAGTCCTCCTCAGGTACTTGAGAATATTCTTTACTGCTATCCAGTGCTTCTCCCCTGGGTTTGCCTGATACCGGCTTACAACGCTCAATGCGTATGCTACATCTGGTCTGGTACATAACATCGCATACATATAGAGCCTACCGCAGAAGCGTAGGGTATAATCGACATGCGATCCCTTTCCAAATCAGTCTTGGGAGACATCTCTTTGGAGAGATTGATTCCGTGACAAGCCGGTAGGTTACCGCGTTTAGAATCTTCCATGCTGAATCTTTTCAATATGGTGTCTATGTACCTGAACTGCGAAAGTCCCAACATCCTCTTTGATCTATCACGATAGATCTGGATCCCCAGAATGTAGGTGGCATCACCCAGGTCCTTCATGGAGAACTTCTGTGACAAGAATCTTTTGACTGACTGTAGCATAGGAATATCATTTCCTATTAGAAGAATATCATCCACGTACAAGACGAGGAATACAACAACTCTCCCTACAATCTTACTGTATATGCATGGTTCATCTGAATTTTTGATAAAGTCGAATTCTTTGACAGTATCATCAAAACAGATGTTCCAACTCCGCGATGCCTGCTTTAGTCCATAAATGGACTTAAGCAACTTGCACACTTTACCGCTGCTCCCACTCTGAATGAATCCCTCTGGCTGATCCATATAGACGCACTCTTCCAAATTTCCATTTAGAAAGGCTGTCTTTACGTCCATCTACCAGATCTCATAATCGTGGAAGGCAGCAATGGCAAGAAGGACCCAAATGGATTTGAGCAAAGCCACTGGAGAAAAGGTTTCGTCATAGTCCAAACCAGGTCTTTGACGAAAACCCTTTGCAACAAGTCTAGCCTTATAGGTTTCAACCTGTCCATCTACACCAATCTTCTTTCTGAAGATCCACTTGCATCCTACGGGTTTTACCCCATCTGGAGCAATGTCCAAAGTCCATACTTTGTTAGTGTACATGGACTCCATTTCGGTCCGCATTGCATCCAACCATTTTACCGAGTCGCCGCTCTGAATGACTTGCTGGAAGCTAGTAGGGTCATCATTATCAAAGATGCAATCTTCTTGATCCCCGTCTATGAGAAAACCATAGTATCTCTCGGGCGGATGAGACTGCCTACTACTTCTGCGGATAGGCGCTGGTACGTCCCTTTCTTCTGAAACTTCTGGTTCTACCATACTTTCAGTGACAGCTTGTGGTTCTGGAATTTCTTCCAGTTCTACTGCGCTCCCACTCTTCTGATTTTCTAAAAATTCAGTTTCTAAGAAGTAGGCATGACGAGAAACAAAAACCTTTTGTTCCTCTGCGAAATAGAAACAATATCCCATGGAGTTCTTTGGATATCCCACAAACTTACACTGTACTGAGCGTGCCTCGAGCTTGTCCGGATGCTGCTTTTTTACAAAGCTGGACATCCCTATGTCTTCAGGTACTAAAGACAGGGTTTCTTCCCACTCCACATCTGATATGGTGTGGTAGGCACAGTCTTGGTTGGAACCTTATTCAAAAGATATGCAGCTGATTCTAGTGCATAACCCCAGAAAGATCGCGGTAACTTAGCCTTACTCATCATGGAACGAACCATATCCAATAGGGTTCAATTCCTCCTTTCCGATACACCGTTGTGTTGTGGTGTGTATGGAGGAGTAAGCTGAGAGAGAATTCCATTCTCTTTTAAGTAACCCAGGAACTCGACACTTAAGTATTCACCACCTCGATCAGATCTCAGTGTCTTGATACTTTTGCCTGTTTGGTTTTCCACTTCATTCTTGTATTTCTGGAATTTCTCAAAGGCCTCGGATTTATGCTTCATCAAGAAGATATGTCCATACCTAGAGAAATCATCCATAAAAGTAATGAAGTAGGAATAACCACCTCGCGCATGTGTAGACATTGGACCGCACACGTCACTGTGTACGAGTCCTAAGAGCTCACTCGTTCTTACTCCATGTCCAGTAAACGGAGTCTTTGTCATCTTTCCTATGAGACAAGATTCACAAGTGGCATAAGATTGATATTCGAACGGATTCAAATATCCTTCTCTATGTAACTTCGTTAATCGTGTTTCATTGATGTGACCTAGTCTACAATGCCATAAGAAAACCTGATTTATTTTTGGAGACTTTCTTTTAAGTGTGTTCTGGACATTGAAAACCTAAGCTTGACTCAATACGTATATACCGTCATCTAATGTACCGGACCCAATCAGAACTTGATTTAGGTGGATGTGAACTACATCGCTTACGAATGTAAAATCATATCCCTCTTTCGAAAGTAAGGACACTGATATGATATTACAAGTCAAACTAGATACATACAAACAGTTACGTAGAATCAATATCTGCCCACTTGTCAAACCTAGGCGTTATTCTCCCACGGATTCAGCGTCCACGCTCATTCCGTTTGCAACTCTGAGAGACAAATCACCTACCCTGATAACTCTACGGTTTCTCAAAGCATGTAATGAATTACAGATATGAGATCCTGCTCCGGTATCTAGTACCCAAGAAGTAGAGTTAATTGACAAATAGTTCTCAATTACAAACACACTTGAGGCCGAAACCACAACATGCTTCGTATCCTGGCTACTGGCTTCCAAAGCCCTGCAATCCTTCTGTCAATGTCCGTTCCCATAACAATAGGAACATCCCTCCTTACCTACACCAAGTCCTGAAACTTTTGCTTTTCCCTTTCCTCCTACTTTACCGACACCGTATATCGGCTTTGTAGAGGTCTTCTTCTTTTCACCCTTTGCTTTCGCCCTGGATGTAGAAGAAGAAGGTCCCCTATTAAGCAGAGCTTGTGTCTTCCTGGTTTCTTTCAGGGTGTAAGTAGAGGGTAGGGACTGTGGAAATAAGTCAGCATATGACCTGTTTCTCAACGTGGTCTCCAGGTCCTTAAGCTCATCAATATAGCTAGTCATTATAAGGATGTCGTCCCCTACAGATGACCCGACAGCCAACCTCATTTGAATTAATTCATTCAAGGTCTCATATCTTGCGATATGAGATTGCTCTCCATATAAATCTTTGTTATGGAGAAAGATGGAAACTGAGCCCATCTTCTCGTGCTGCTTCTGGTATACACCATCAACTGAAGCCAACACGAGCCACTTGGCTTTCGCTTTATCCTTTTCCCTTGTCTGACGGATATCCATATCCGCAACGGTGGAAAGTGGACCTGGGACGGCGGGATCTTGAGTAGTAATAGGGTGGTCCAGCTTGTCATAGGCAATGGACATCTGGACAGACCTTTGCCAGTCATATAAGTTAGATTCAGTCAACTTGTTATCTAGATGTAACTTAGTCATGGTCACAAGGTCGCTGCAATGAGAGAGAGAGAGAAAAAAACATTTTAGCATGATGCTCTTGCAAGTTTAGATTGGTTTTTAGTTTATCTAAACTGGATGGCTCCCACTATTTCTCGAATCCTTCCTCAAACCATAAAAGAATAATTAGCCAGGACTATTCTCACTGTACAATACTTGCTTAACCGTTCAGCCAGGCCAGTGTCGGTACTTCGAGGGAGGTTTTCCAACGCTTTCGCGAAGTTCCTTAATTAAATAACCTCTTTTCTCTGGGGGCGTAGCCCCGCTGACACCTTTCTCGACACCTACTTGGTTTATAGCATTGATCGTTAAGTGACGAATTTCCTGATAAGTAGCATATACTCACAGTAGGATCAGGATCCAAATATCATCGTATGATAATGTTGAAGGAATCCTACCAACATTCATCAAACTCCAAATGGTATGCAACAATAGCAAGTTTCAGTTTCTTTAGAAACTCCCGATGTGGATTTTTGCTCCATGTTCTTATGATCTTGACGAAAGCCAACAAATCATAAGTCACATGTCAAGTTCTGCCCATCATTATCTTGTTAATTTGAACCCACCCGTACATACCCTTGACGAAAGCCAACAAGGTAATACGACTGTCCCAAACCAACTCATCTATCTATGCAACAAATGAATACCCCAGCAGGTACCAAACACTATATCTTGACGAAAGCCAACAAACATAGCTTGAATACTACTGACCATCCATAAGAAATGACGGAGGGCTACGACTGGTTTTGGCGAAACCGTGAACGTAGTGAACTTGATATAATCGAAGGAACCTGATAGCTTTTTAAAAGGAGTGGTAAAAGCTCCGCAATTAAAAATTCTGCTCTTTTAAAATAACCGAGTGGTTTCTTTTAAATTTGTTCCAACGATTCAACTTTGGTTTATTTTCTTTGCATTAAAATAATACGTCCCATCATTTAACCTATCATTGCAGAAAACAACAAAAATACAACGTCCTCTTATGCCATCCGCATTCGCCACTGGGTCCCGTCATCACCCGTTAGGTTACTTAACTAACGACAGAGCGGGGGCTGGGCTAACGCGGGTGTAAAACATAAGTGACGTCTAAATAGCTATCATATATAAATATTGTACATTCATCAGACGCAATAATAGGCATTCCAGATCTCAGATGAACATTATTGGATATACAAGCAATCCGCTTTTCCTTTGAGCCTGCAACAAAAGACGGATCACACAGTTGTGATGAATAGCCATTACCCCACCCTAGACCCCTACGGGTACGGCAAACTACCCGCCAAGTACCCGAAGTGAAGCGGTCTCCCTCAACAACGTGAGTAGGCCACTAAACACTTCAACGTACCCGGTAGTTTGTGTACCCCACCTTAGGTCTATCCTAGGAGCAAAAAACAGTAAATGAAATAATACAACGGTGGCTACAACCGCAACCTGGATGTGCCCCGCAAAAGAATATTACATCACATTACATTTTACATCGAATGAATGAATATAAAACCCATCGCAAACCCCGGCTAATCATCACAACGATCCAATCAAGTTCATATACATAAACAGTAAACATTACAGAAATGTGCAACCCCGTGCCAACCGACATACTAGCAGTTAGGGGAAGTTTACGAACACATTAAACATTACAGATAAAAACCCGATTAGCAAATAACTTAGAACATCGATCGACAACCTTTTTCCGTGTCTACCCCAAATGCAAGCCAGCACAGAAGTAACCTGGGCAGAAACAGAATATACTGGAAAACAAAACACTTTAAAATATGAATTACTGCGCAAATCCGAGTCAACTCGGGGTTGACTCGGCGGCGGATCCGCGGCCAAAAACACCATTTGGCCGCGGTTCCGCGGCCGTCTTGCCGAGTTGTGTCCTCGTATTTTCCCAGAATTCTTATAATACCCTGCTGTGAATTTTAAGGCATATCAAATATTTTTTCGACACTTTTAAAATTAACAGAAACTGATAGGGTTTCGGGGTGTTGTTTTCACGTTTTCCCGACGATCGAAGTTCTAATTAGTTGCTAACAAGCTAGTAAAGGTTTAGTTGTCTCTGATACCACTGTAAGTCCATGTCACGCACCCCACGAACATGCGGGGAGGCGGAATATATGAAAAACGATTATCAAAGCTTCGTAACACGGACTTGAGTGCATGAATCGTGTCTAAACCGTTACTAGCAAACTACGAAAGGTTTAACTACTCGGATTCGAAGTTATACCTCACGTTACTTGTCCTTCGGGTCTTCATCGCTGTCCTCCACTTCTCGTAGGCTCTTTGGAACGTCGGCACCTCAACGGCCTCCTCGAGTCAAAGACGATCCACCCGAGAGCTCCTACTCCAAGCTTGACCTCTAACTTGAGGTAACTAGGTTTCTCAAAGTGCTAATCTAAGCAACCTAGGTGATATAGAGTTGGATTATGGATGTATTAGTCTAGTTAACCCTTGATCTCAACACATGAGAGGTTAGGGTTAGGGTTTGAAGAGAGAGAGCTTGAAGAGGGAGAAGGTGAGAATGAGAATCCTTTTGGATGAATGATATCATTTGAATATATGAAGCATATGATTTTATTAAAATGAATAATAAATAAATATGTGTCATCATGCTTCATTAATTCATAGAGTGATTCATCTCATGAGTCATCTAAAACATTAATGCAACATTAACTCCATGGATGATTCACTCTCATGACTCATTAATCCAATAAATGCAAATGCCACCTTACCCTCCAAGTCATCATCCTTCTAGAAGCTTCCCGACAAATTACGAGAACGCCCCTCCTATCCATGAAAACACGGAAAAACTTTAGACTGTATAAATCCAATGATCCGATACTAGAATCTGGCTTAAACCAAAGCCGACTAGTAAAAACTGTCCGAACATCGTACGTGCGTAAAAACACGTATGCGTCTGAACCCTTGTCGTAAAACCATACGACCTCTATATCGTTTCGCCTGGAGCAGGGAAACTCTCTGTGTAGGACTCTAAAGACTCGACACTACGCTGGCAGTGGGTTTAACCACAGACCGCAAGCGGTACTAGCTGTATGTAACGGTCCCCAGGTAGATGTTGATAAGAAGGCCGATGAGGAAACCCATCCGAACTCCTACTGAGCCTGATGTGACAATCTCCATACAGTCCGGTCTCTTCGTCTAAGACTATCGCATATCGGGCCTAGGGGGCGGCAAGCGTCAGTCCCCTAATAGCGGTATAAGTCGTGTCGGAGCGTAGCCCATTACACCTTGAGAAACTACTGGAACCTACCAGTAAATCTCGCTTGCCCTGGCCAGGGACTTTGCATAATGGCTCTCTAACACAGCGCGATATCAACCCCCAATACCGGAAGAGACGAATCCTGTCTAACCGCCACTGCCTCCAAGTGCTCGGGACTGCACCCAACTGCTACCTGTTTGCACGACTCCTTTGAGCCATGGTAGGGTAGCAATCTAAGAACAGTGGGACACACTCGAGGCGAAGTAGCAGTGTCAAGTCTGCGGACTATACTGTACTCATGTCACCTGGGAACTGTTAACTGACGACGGGTATAATACCAACCAACAGTTCCCCGCGAGTCCTGTCCGGTGTACCCGTAACCCAACGAGCACCTGTATACTATCTCCAGTACGACATACTGATGGCTGTGGGACAGACCATCTCCACAACTGGGATGAGAAGCGTATACACTAGTCTACTCCGGAGTATCGATGCCCTGTCTCGATAATCCTACGACTAGGGACCTGTATAGGATGTTGCTTATAGACTACCCAGCCCCCACTAGTGTGACTGCCATCACAACGCTGGTAATCAAGCAAAGATCCTATGGGCTCTACTAAAATGTATAAGTGATACGTTACAAGAAACATATGCACATATTAAAGTAGACACAAACCAAGTAGCATACTACCATTTTTAACAAGACTTTCAATACAACTGTGAATATCCAAAGCTTCCATTAAGTAATATACAAACTAGTATGATACAATAATGGGCCTAAGGGCATATACACTAACAGTGCATGTGACCTACGGGCGCTCAGCGGCCGCGTGCCGCGCACGTCACCCGCGGGTGATAAAGCACCCACGTGCACCTCACGTGACTCGAGGGCGCTCAGGGCCCAGAGGTCGCGTGCAAGGCACGTGGCCCGCGGGCGCTAAGTGCCCACGTCTGCCTCACGCGACCCGCTGGCGCTCAGCGCCCAGCGGTCGCATGCAGCATACGTGACCCACTGTCGCCCAGCGGTCGCGTGCTGCACACGTGACCCGCTGGCGCCCAGCGCCCACGTGCCAGACACGTGACCCGTGGGCGCTAAGCACTCACGCGCCAGGCACATGACCCACAGGCGCCAGTGTCCACGCGCCAGGCACGTGACTCGTGGGCACCCAGCACCCACGTGCCATGCACGCGTCTTTAAGACGCTCCCCCCATTTTTATATGCACTCCACACTAAATATACTTCCTCCGTTAGAAAAAATTTCTAACGGGGCACTTCCCCGCACCCCGCAAGAGGGTTGCTTGCCCCCTTGACCCCCAACCCGCTATCCGGGTAGCGGGACCCCCGTAAAAACTCTGCGGGGCCTCCGAAATATCCAAAACTCCTTCAAAACACAACACTGCATATTGGGTTCGCATGACCTGTTTGACCCGTCAATCGTAGGTTCTCTCGCTCCAAAGGCGAGGGGTAGTTAACGGCAGCTTAGTTCGTGGCTGCCGGAGATTTGGATCCCCACAATCAATAAACCCCAGCCTACCTTAGGCAGGGGGAATCTGTAGTACGCCTGACAAGCGACGCGTATTCCCATCTCAATGGGATGACGAAAAACACCCTACAAATCTCTCATTGAGAGATAATGAAGATTAATTGGTGAATTTTATTCACCGTTGGATTTTCAATCCAAAAGCTCTTTTTTTAATGGAGAAGATTTCTTGTTTGTTTAACAAGATTAAGAAATATTTTCCTATGATAGAATTTTATTCTACCAGATGATCGGGGGTGATTTTATAATCACCGTTGGATCTTTTGATCCAAGGGTCCTCTTTTTAATAGAGAAGATCTTTCTAGTTTGAGAACGATCAAGGAAATATTTCCCATATAGAATTTAATTCTATCAGGTGGTTTGATTGCTGATATTTTATCACAATTGGATTTTAAATCCAAAATTCTCTGTTAGAGAAGAATCTTTCCATATCAGATAGATCATGGAAAATATTTCTCAAATAGAATTTAATTCTATCACATAGAATTTAATTCTATCTCGCCAAAGAGTGCAACAGGAGAACTCATGTGTTTAACACGTGACCCCTAGCATGGGTTTTAGCACACTTTATTTTCAGCGCTCATATGGTTTGCATATGAGCGCTCACGTGTTTAATACGTGAGGCATGTTTGGCTTCTAGTTTATTTTATTCAGCGCCCATATGCTTTGCATATAGGCACTCACATGTTTAACACGTGAGGCTTATTTAGCCTATTAATTGTTTGATTGCAGCGCCTATAGGCACTCACGTGTTTAACACGTGAGGCTTATTTAGTCCATTAGGTGTTTTGATTGTAGCGCCTATATGCTTTGCATATAGGCGCTCACGTGTTTAACACGTGAGGCTTATTTATCCCATGAATCATTTTAACTGTAGCGCCTATATGCTTTGCATTTAGGCACTCACGTGTTTAACACGTGAGATTTGAATAGCAGGGAATTTTCCCCTTTCCTTTTTTTATGAAGGAACATCTACTCCGGAATATTGATGCCCAGTTTCGATATTCGTACGACTAGGGAAATTTAAGGATGTGCTTGTGGACTACCCAGCCTCCACATGTATGATTACCATCATAACGCTGGTGGTCAAACAATAATTATACGGGATTTATCAACATGTATTAGCGATACGTAATTGAAAGAACTAGTGCACTCTAATTAGTAATTTTAAAAGATGATATCTTAGGGTTTTTAAAAAATCTAGAGAGCAATTGTTCCAACCATAAGCATCTAGGCTAAAGATTATAACTTGAAACAAACAAAAGAGAGCAATTGGCCTACTAGGTTGAAATCACAACCTTTGTAGATCTTCAAGTGTTACCAAATCGTGTTGGACTCTATTGTAGGCTTCTTGAAATTCCATGGAACATGCTTGCAAGCCCACTTCCTCCATCAAAGATGATCCACCTTGAAGGCTTAAGTGCAATGGCTCCAAACTCAAACTAGAGTTAACCTAAGTAGTAAGGTTGCTAATCTAACTAGCTAAGAGTTGTAGTTTCTTTTTCACTATAATTTTCTCTCCTTTTATTTTCTTTTTCTAATTTTTTTCTCAAGTGTAAAGAGAGGAGGAAGAAAAACATGGGAGCTCTCATGAAAAGAAAATAGAATGCGAATGAAGAAAATCCTTAACTATTTCTAAAGAAATGGTTACTAATATATTTCCTCCCAAAACAATCCAAGTTCTTAGATCAAACCAACCATCCAAGTGTCCATCATCTTCTCTTGATTACACATGTCACCATACTACAATATGGTGAAGATATGTTATGCCTAAGAAATAACATAAGCTAATAGAAAAAGAAATAAAAAGAAAAGAATTAAATTAATCACAATTTATACATGTATATAAATGTAACAATACAAGTACATATACATACACTTGTAATTAATTTCTAATGTATGTAAAATACATAAAGAGACAAAATACTAGTAAATACATACTATAAAAAATATGTATTAATATATTAAATCGGCACCCGATTTAATATCCGTCTTTCCAAATAGACTGGTTAGTATTTCAACCGTCTGATTACCGTCAGTGTATCCTATACACTAGTTTTAATCAAACCCAAGTACATACCAATGTAACGCAACTACAACATTTTGCCAAAATCGAAAACCCTCTGTGTGGGATTTTAAAAACTTGACAATACACTTGCAGTGGGTTGATTGGTAAGGAGATTTTTCGTATCGTATTTAAGTTCTAAAATAACCGCAATCAAGATGGCGTCGCGTGTAGCTAGCAGTAATGAGTACGGGCCGTCCGCAAGGAGATGGTATGTTTTAGGTTCTTGTTCTCACGAGTTAAGCTAAAGGTCGAAAAAGTTCGATTCTAACCTATGTGTTTTGTATATATGCAAAAGAAACGCTTGTTAGGGATAGAGATAGGTTAGTTTAAGTAAGGAAAATTCGTACTCATTCTTTTATGTCTCACATGACTATTGAAGCTAGAGAATCAGCAACAACGTGGATTAGGGTGCTTAAGCATGATATTTGCGAAATCTGGCTTATTGACCCTTATCCTTCCGTTCTTGTCTCTTAACTTTCGCCTCCAGCCGAACCAAATGCAATTGGTCACGTTTAAGAATCACCGCTATCTTGGTAGGATAGGGTGCCTAACGGAGCGCTTGTGTGAGCTTTGGGCGGGGTTCAATTAGTAAGTTTTGGACAAAGGTAATGAGTAAAAAAATCTTAACTTAAACAACCATTCTCATTCCCTAACAAGATCACTACTCACAAGACATCACAAATATCAAAAGAAAACACAAGAGAGAAGAGATCAAAGAAAACAACATTGCAAATAAGTTAATACAAGAAAAGTAATTGCAAGTAGGTAAATGTAAGAAGATACTAAGAACCATTGTGCAAAAGTGAAAGCTTTATTTAAAGTTCAATATCCAAGATACAAGCAATGTGTTCAATAACCTAAATCTAAATTTGCAAACTCAATAAAGAGGTTGCAAGATTAGGAGAGGGCAAAGAACTCAAAGTTACCTATTGCTATGTACAAAGAGTTATACAAAATTACAAAATGTAAGAATGAAAATGAAGTGAAAGTAGTCTAAGTATTTTTCCAAGCTTGCTCTCTGTTTTGGTATATATAGGCACTCCATCAACAAAAACAAACAATAAAATTGAGATGATGTGACAATTTGGAATGACCAAAAGAAAAATGGAGCAATTTGGTGGAGGTGGGACCACCGGTGGCGGGGAAATGGCCAATTCTAGCTGTTTTTCTTCAAGTGGCGGGGCCCGTCTTCTTGTGGTGATCTTATGTCCTCTCCATGATCTTTCTGGTATTGTTCGATTTTTCTATATCAACTTGAGTTGTAATCTGTAGATTTGGAGGGAAATGCAACTTTAAATCACATCAACACTTTATTTCTACTCATCACACCAAGCCCAGTTGCTCATCTACTTGCACAAACCACGATTTTTGTAGCGAACTTATGTGCCCACTTGTACTAGGTTGTCCTATGAGCCAAAATATGTGTTCACACTCGTAATCATATCATGTTGGATCATTCTTGATAAAAAAAATATGTACACTTGAATTGTTTTGCAAAATTTTGTTGAATATTGATCGGTTTTCTGTTCCGGTTGCAGTGTCGGCTTACAAATATCATATCCGTGCATTTAAGTGTGTTTCCATTGTTTTGTCACGAATACCTGTAATCTGTACTTATTGAGCAGATACAGATTAATAGTACCGATATATTACAAAATTGATAATAAATGAGCGGTATTGAAATGCAGTTTTTCGTGATGAACATGGGTCACGTCAACGGTACTAGCTGTACGTAACGGCTAACCATGTATTTTCGAAAAGGAGATCGATAAGCAAGATCATTCGAAACCCTACTGAGCCTATCATCGACATGTACCATATAGTCTGGTCTGTTCATCATAGAGTATCACATATCCAGTCTAAAGGGCGGATAACGTCAAACCCCTAATAACTTGATAAGTCGTGACGGTGTCAAGCCCTATCACAAATCAAGAATCTACTGATCGCAATCAGTAAATCCCATTCGCCTAGGCCAAGGTCTTATGGTGACGGCCAACCGTACACTGCGCGACATTAACTCCCAATACCGGAAAAGGCGAATCCCCTCAATCGCTCACTGCCTCCAAGTGCTTCGGGACTGCACCTAAAAGCTACCTGTTTGCATACCTCTTTAAAGCCGTGGTAGGGTAGCAATCAAAGTACAGTGGGAACACACTCGAGACAAATGACGATTTTGGGTTGACAGACTACGCTGTACTAATGTCACCTGAAAAATGCTATCTGTCAATAGGTATAATACCATATAGCATATTCTCGGCGAGTCCATACAGTGTAACTCATAACCCAATGAGCACCTGTATACAATTTTTGGTGACTGACTGACACCAATGGCTATGAGACCGGCCATCGCCCCTCGTCGGAGTCAAGAACCGTATACACCAGTCTACTCTGGAATATCGATATCCAATCTCGATATTCCCACGACTAGAGACATTTAAGGATGTGCTTATATAATACCCAGTTCATATAAGTGTGATTGCCATCATAACCCTGGCAGTCAAGCATGAATCCTATGGGCTCTATCAATATGTAATAGTGATATGCTATACCACACAAGACATGTACATAATGATAAAGTAAAACCAGATAGCATACTATCATCTCGAGTAAGACTGTTTTAACTGTATAGGTCCTCCTTCAATCCTCATAATCGCCTGCTTGTAATTACAATAATTTCCTTGAGGGCACTATATCCAACAGTAATAACAAGTAAAACATATACACATGTTAAGATAAAGTCAAACCAAATAGCATACTATCATATCGAGCAGGATTGTCTTGTTCATACATATGTCCAAGCATCCACTATATATATACAATAATGGCCTTTAGGGCATACATATCCAACAATCTCCTACTTGCACTAAGACCAGTTATTGGCGTATCGAGTATGCAATGTCTGCTCTAGGGCCGGTTGTTGGTGTATCGCATTCCCAACATCTCAAATAGTTGCTCAAACTGTGCTTGAGGGAGGGTCTTTGTGAATGGATCCGATGTATTTTCTTTTGTATCTACTCTCCGGACCTTGATCTCCCGGCGATCTACGATCTCCTTGATCAGGTGATACCGCCTCAATATGTGTTTGGATCTTTAATGGGACTGTGGTTCCTTTGCTAAAGCCATAGCCCCCATGGTTGTCGCAATACAAAAGTATTGGATCAACAATGGACGAAACCACCTCGAGTTCAATAATGAACTTCTTCATCTAGACCGCTTCTTTTGCGGCATCGTTCGCAGCAATATATTCAGCCTTCATCATCTAGTCTATGGCGGTGTCCTGTTTGGATCTTTTTCAACAGACCGCCCCTCCGTTGAGGGTAAACACATAATCCGATATAGACTTGATATCATCCTTGTCACTTTGGAAGCTTGAGTCGGTAAAAATATCCTCCTGTAGGTCTCTATTATCGTACATCAACAACATCTTCTTAGTCCTTCTCAGGTACTTGAGAATGTTCTTCACAGCAATCCAGTGCTTCTTCTCTGGATTTGACTGATACTGGCTTACCACACTAAGCGCATAAGCTATATCTGGTCTGGTACATAATATTGTATACATTATAGATCCTACCGCTGAAATGTAAGGTAATGCTCATGCGAGCCCTCTCCTCATCAGTCTTTGGAGACATATCTTTAGAGAGGGTGATTCCGTGCAAAGAGGGTATATTACCATGCTTGGAATCTTCTATGCTAAACCTCTTTAGTATGACGTCTATGTACCTGAAATGTGAAAGTCCCAACAACCGCTTGGATTTATCTCTATAGATCTTAATCTCGAGAATGTAGGAGGCATCACCCAAGTCTTTCATGGAGAATTTTTATGACAAGAACAGTTTGACCGATTGTTGCATAGCAATATCATTTCCTATTAGGAGAATGTCATCGACATACAAGATGATGAATAAGATAGCTCTCTCTATAACCTTCTTGTAGATACATGGCCCATCCTCGTTTTTGATGAAGTTAATTCCTTGACTGTCTCATCAAAATAAATGTTCCAGCTCTGCGATGCCTGCTTTAATTCATATACAGATTTAAGCAACCTGCACACCTTCCCCCTGTCTATGAATCTCTCTGGCCGATCCATATAAACACACTCTTCTAAACTTCTATTTAGAAAATCCGTTTTAACTTTTATCTTCCAGATATCATAGTTATGGAAGGCAGTAATGGCAAGGATGATCCGAATGTATTTCAGCATAGCCACTGGAGAAAAGGTTTCGTCATAGTCCACACCGGGTCTTTGACGAAAACCTTTTGTAACAAGTCTAGCTTTATAGGTTTCTACCTCCATCTAGATCAATCTTCTTCTTGAAGATCCACTTGCATCCAACGAGTTTTATCTCTGGAGGAGTAACATCCAAATTCCAAACTTTGTTGGTGTACTTGGACTCCATTTCGGATCGCATAGCATCTAGCCATTTCTCATAGTCCTTACTGGTAATGGCTTTCTCGAAACTAGTAGAATCATCTTCTTCCAAGATACAATCCACTCGATCCCCGTATATAAGAAAACCATAGTATCTCTCGGGCAGATGAGAAATCCTAATAGATATGTGGAGTGGTTGAGGCTCATCGGGTTCTATTGAATTCTCTGGTTCTACGAAATCTTCAGTTGCAGTTTGTGCTTCTGGAATTTCTTCCAGTTCTACCGTGCTCCCATTAATTTTTTTTGCAAGATATTCCTTATCTAAAAAGATGGCGTGGCGAGAAACAAACACCTTCTGTTTGTCGGTGTGGTAGAACAGATATCCTAGAGTGTTCTTAGGATATCCTACAAACATATAAATAATTGATCGTGCCTGAAGTTTGTCCGATTTTTACGTTTTTACATAGGCCAGACAACCCCATATCTTAAACCGCTTAAGATATAAATTCCTTCCACTCTATATTTCATATGGAGTCTCAGGCACGGATTTGGATGGAGCATAATTCAATAGGTATACGGATTTCTGAAACGCATAACCTCAGAATGAAAGAGGTAACTCATCACTACTCATCATAGAGCGAATTATATCCAAGAGGGTACTATTCCTTCGCTCCGACACACCGTTGAGCTGTGGTGTATATGGAGGAGTAATCTGAGAGAGAATTCCATTCTCTTTTAGAAAATCAAGGAATTTCGTGCTTAAGTATTCACCTTCCCGATCAGATAGAAGGATTTACTACTTTTGCCAGTCTGGTTCTCCACTTCGCTCTTATATTCTTTGAACTTCTCAAAAACTTCAGATTTATGTTTTAATAAAACTACATATCCAAACCTAGAGAGATTATCAATGAATGTAATAAAGTACGGGAACCCATCCCTCGGATGTGTAGACATTGGACCACATGCATCACTGTGTATAAGTTCCAAGAGTTTAGTAGCCTTTTCTCTGTGTCCCCTAAACGAAGTTTTGGTCATCTTTCTTTTGAGACAAGACTGACAGGTTTCATAAGATGAAAATTCAAACGGATTCAAATATCCATTTTTATGTAACTTAGATGGTCTTTTCTTATTGATATGACTAAGTCTATAATGCCACAAGTAGGCTTCATTCACATCTGAACTCTTCCTCTTGCATGTGTTTTGTATACTAAAAACTATATTTTGATTAAGAACGTATATACCATTATATAATGTACATTCTGCAACCACTACCCGATTAAGGTAAATGTTCATGATATTTCTATCTAGAACAAAATTATATCCGTCTTTATCCAGTAAAGAAACTGATATAATATTGCACAACATGGAAGGTACATAATAACAGTTGTTCAAAATCATAGTGTTGCCAGTTGGCAACACTAGGTGATATTCACCGATGGCAGCAATATCAACTTGTGTTCCGTTCCCTACTCTAATGGACATATCACCTGGTCCAACCATCCTACTTTTTCTCAGTCCTTGCAATAAATTATAGATATAAAATCCTGATCCGATATTTAATACCCAGGAGGTAGGGCTGACCGAAAACAGTTTTCAATAAAAAAAAATACACCCGAAGAAGATGAATTAGAATGCTTCTCCTTCATTAGGGTCATATGGAAATCCATGCAATTCTCTTTCCTTTGCTCATACTTGGGACGGTTGTCATAAATTAGAGCTGAACCGACATTCCCCAGCCCAGTATAATAAGCTGGTTCAGTCAAGTCATATATTTTATTATCTTGATTAAGGCATGACATGGTTGCTACCTGGAGAGAGAGAAAAGAAATACTCAGCATATGCTCTTGCAAGATTAGATTGATTTTTAATTTATCTAATCAGGAAGGCTCCCTCTATTTTCTTGAATTTTCCTTCAAACCTTAAAAGGAGAACTAATCGGAATCATTTACACCTTACAAGTTCGCTAATCGTTCAGCCAGGTGGGTATTGGTACTCCGAGGGAGGTTCCTCGTGCTCTCGCATAGAACTAATTAAAATAAACCTCGTTTCCGCAGATGCGTAGCCCCGTTAACACTTTTCTAGACACCTAATAGGTTAGCTAATTGTGAAATGAAAAATATCTCCGAAGAGTAATCATACTCATCATTAGAAATCGGGACCCAACTATCATCGTGTCATAACCTAGATGGAAGCCACTCTAGTCACCGCACTCCAGAAGGTATGCACACACCTGGTAAGTTTCCTTTATGTTTGAAACTCCCGATATAGTTTTTACCCCTGGACCCTAGTGATCTTGATGGAGTCAACAAATCAAAGAGTCCTAGTCAAGTTCAACCCGTCATTATCTTGATTGAATTAAACTCACCCGCATAACCTTTGACGGAGTCAACAAGGTTACACAACTGTCCTAGCCAATCGCATCATATGCTATAAACAAGCACCACTCATCTACCATATACTACGCCTTGACGGAGTCAACAAACGTAACACGAATACTAAATACAATTTGTAGGAAATGACGGAGGGCTACGACTAGTTTTTAGCAAAAAAACTTTAATGTAATGAAATTGATATCGTTGAAAGAACCGAGCGGAGACATTGGCAAGAAAGTACTTGGAGGTGAGTAAAAATCTAAAGTAAGATTTAAACCTTCAAGATGTACCATACTTGTCTTGATACCCATAAACTCATGCAAGAGTTCGTGAGATTACATGGGGTACCTGTCTGCATCTTCTCTGACTATGATACGAGATTCCGATCCAAGTTTTGGCACAGTCTTCAAACTAGCCTGGGAATTTCAGCACGACGTATCACCCCCAAACAAACGGATATTCCAAGCGAACAATTCAGATCCTAGAAGATATGCTGAGAGCCTGTATGCTAGACTTCAGAGATTCGTGGGAAGATCACCTACACCTTGTGGAGTTTTCATATAACAACAGCTACCAGGCAAGCACTGGGATGGCACCATTCACAGCACTCTACGGACGTAAGTGTCATTCCCTGCTAAGTTGGGATGAAGTTGGAGATCGTGAACTCTTTGGGCCAGAGATGATCGTGGCAATTGTAAATGTGGTTTGCATAATCAGGGAAAAGATGCGCATAGCCCAGGACCGACAGAAGTATTAGGCAGATGCAAAACGTCGACACCTGAAGTTCCAACCCAGAAAGCATGTGTTTTTGAAGATCTCTCTGGACATAGGAGTGATACGTTTTGGCAAGAAGGGTAAACTCGGTCTAAGGTATATCGAACCGTTTGACAAACTTGAATGAGTTGGAAAAGTGGCATACCGCCACGCACTACCACCCTCATTTGAAGAAGTGCATAATGTATTCCACATATCCCAACTATGACGATATGTGAGCGATCCCAGCCACATACTTGATCACTCAGAGCTCACTGTATATACCGATCTAACTTGGGAACAGCAACCAGTTGAGATCCTGGATCGAAAAGTGAAGACTTTACGGAACAAGGAGGTGAGCTTGCTCCGAATGATGTGGAGAAGAGATTCGCCAGGAAAATCAACGTGGGAGCAGGAAGACGATATGCGTGCACGATATCCTCACCTTTCTGAAAATTAGTCTCTATGTAAATTTTGAGGATGAAATTTTTATAAGGAGGGTAGAATGTAATGACTCTGAAATCCCCGTACAAATGTAACTTGTTCAATATATAGAAAGGGTATTTCAGCCTGATTAGGAGTTATAAGTTAATATTGTTCAATAAAAGTAAGAAACAACTTGTAGCTCACTGGTTAAGACTCTCTACTGCTGTGACATAGCCTATGTGATCAATTCCCATCAGTCCCAATTATTTTTTAATATTTTTCTTTTTAACTTTTTGGAAGCCCAAGAGTTGCAAGTGCAATACACGGAGAATCGAAAGATTTCAGAAAAATCAAACGGGATAAATGAGTAGTTAACACAGAATATAGCACGCGGCACGAATCTCGAGGAAGATGGAGCAAATCTGATGGAGATCGAAATCTCCCTTAGATGTTGTCCTCCGTTGATTTTTCTGCCAGCAGGGTGGAACGGTTGAGATTTGATGGGAGGATTGAGCATGTGGGTCTTAATGGGTTGATGGTTTTTACTGACGCCGAGCTACCTGCAAAGGAATTCCCAGGGTGGGAAACCACCGTAGGACCCTTCGAAGATCAAGTAAGTACCGAGGAGTACTTGGGTAGAGTAGCTGTGTCTTAGAAATGAGTTCCTCATACCTGAGTCTTCTGGAGGGGGGGTTTATATAGGGGTCGCATTGGAGCAAGCCGATGCGAGATTCTCGCCATCTGTTACGCCCTGCACTACATTCGCATTGATAGAGAGATACGCCTATTAATGGCGTGATACGCTAGCGTGGGATGCGGGACGTAGAGCGGTGAAGATCTCGTCGTGGCGAGATACACGAAGCTGTTACAGGGGCGCTTGGGTTTCGTGCTCGTGGCTGGACAAGGAAGCCGAGGAAGCTCAGCTTGGTGGATAGCTCGGTGATGAGCGAGGGGGCCGAGGAGGCTCGGCTCTGCAATAGCTCGGTGATAAGCAAGGAGGCCAAGGTTGCTCGGCTGTAGGATAGCTCAGAGGCGAGCTGTTGGCTGGTTGCAGGACGAATAGGGAAGGTACTCCGGGAAGGTCTCCAAAAGGTCAGATGCAATCTCAAGACGAGGTGCCGAGGAATGTCCCCAATGCATCGTACTTACTTCATCGCCGTAGTCCCCAGGAATCTGGCGGGCTTATGTGGATGACACGTTATTTGCTACATGTCGTAATCTGGGGAACTCCTATTTACGATCATCATCATTAGCCCCCCACTCTTGTTCCGACTTATTCATGGGTCAGGTCGAGAGTGGTCTGCTCGGTCTTCAATGTTCAGCTTGGAGCCGAGGATTCTTCGTAGTGGATTGTTTGGGAATGACGTGGCTCTTGGAGGCTGTGTTTATTCGATTTCTGGGTCCACGTGGTGGTTCACGAAGCGCCTTAATTTCTGCGCGTATCTTCGATGACGTCAGCGAATCAGTGAAACGGTGGTGCCATAAATAGGACGTCGCTTCGCTTGCTAAGGTCGTTGATCTTCGAGACACATGGCTGCAATGGAATGGTGGACCGCGAGACATCGTATTTGTCGGTTGGATCCGCGTGAGGGACGAAACTTCCAGTGATTGGTTGCTACGTGGTGTCCTTATGGCCGTGGGGTGTGATGCTTCATTTCAGCGAGAACGGATTTGGGCCGTTGGATGGTTTTTGCCGAGTGTATAAATAGGGGAGGCCATTCCTTGGAAGACATTTTGCTTTAGTTGTCTCCTGCCATCTGAAAATTGCCCGGCGCACCATCGCTTAGGTCGGACCTTCAGCCCAAAATCCCCCTTCAGCCAATCTTTCCTTGAATCAGGTTAGATGTCTTCTTTCAAAGTTTCCATTGATGTAGTTAGGGTTGAGTCGGGCGATGAGACTTCAGCTTCTGATGCCGGGTCCAGTGGATCGTCCTCTTCCTCCTCGGCTTCCGATATCCGAGGAAGTTCTTCTTCCTCTTCATCCTCTTCTTCCGCATCGGGCTTGCCACTGAAAGGTGGCGACGCCCTTGTTCTTCGTCGTCGGGTGGCAAGGAGGGCCCCCAAGGCGCGCATTAAAAATACTCGTGATGCACTCTTAATATTGAATCGCTCGGATGAGCTTTCGGATATCCGGGCTCATTTCCACATCTCCCCTGGCTATTCACTTCGTCTGGCCAGGGAGGGTGAGCGGGTAGACCAGGTACAGGGTAATGAGATTGCTTTGTACCTAGAAGCATTCCGAGGAGGGATACGTCTGCTCTTCTCATCTGAGATTTCTACCGTACTCTATTGCTTCCGTCTTGCCCGGGACTAGCTAGCGCTGAACTCGTGGAGAATCCTCCTTGGGTTTCTGGTCCGGTTGAAAATTGATCGGACCCCCTTCGACTTGAGTCTTCTCCTTTCCTTTCTTTGCTACAAAAATCACCCCGGCACTCGCAAGGATGAACCGAGCTAGGTGTATCTCTCTTTTAAAAAACATAAAGGTAGGGTGGCTGGGTCAGGGATAGTGGTCGTCCCTTCTTCCATCATGAATGGAAGGAGAAGTTTGTTTTCATCGGTCCTCCGGAGGGAAAGGATTGGCCAGTGCCCACTAAATGGCACAGGGCGGATTGCCCATGGTCAAGCAGTCTAATGCCTCGAAGGCGGGGGTAGTGTCGCAGTGGGAGCCGATCCAGCGGGTCGATATCCTGCTTTTCGAGCAGGCTTTGAGCTGTGCGGGACTTAGTTCCATGCGTTTTTGAGGTAAGTTAGGGCTTCGCCGATTAATTTAGGCTTGGCATGATATTGTCGTTCCTGTTGCTGACCTTTTTCTTCCGTTTTCTTCTGCAGAGCCAATGGATCATTCGAAGATCATGAATGCTATGGCTGTCAAGGCGCAGGGGAGGAAGGGCGGCGGTGCTAGCTCATCTAGACCCGCACCGGGCGTCCCCCAGCAAGCCCCTTCCGCTAAGGTATCTATGGCCCTTCCCGTCCCGGAGGAACGCCATAGCGGAGGGCAGAAGCATGCCCGGGATCCGGCTCTCTGGGCCAGGACAAAAGTGTCGTCCTCTATTGAGTCTCCGCTCAAGAGGCAAAATAGAGTGGTTTTCCGGCCACACTCGGCCAGGATACAAGTGCACGATGGCGACTTCTGCATTGAGGTGCCGTCAGGGCTCTCTGTGGCCAACAACTTGCTGGCGGACATGGAGAAGGCAGTGGGGGCCAAGATTCCCCGGGACACCATGAAGGCCCAAGTGGCGGCGATAGCTCAGGAGGCTATTCAGGTTGGTAATTTTCTAAAAAAATTTAATTGTTTTTTCCTATGTTTAACTTCAAACGAAGATGGTTTGTGTTTTTTTGCAGGTCCTCCAGCATTGCGCCCTTTTTGCCACTATGGAGGCAAAGGAGGTGGCCCTAGAGATAAAAAAAATGCCGGAGAGTCTTCCTCACATTAGAAAGAGCTCTTTGCCAAGCTGAAGGAGGCGGAGGACAAGACAACCTTCCTGGACTTGAGGTTGGTCATGGAGGGCCTGGCGGTCGTGAAACTGAAGGAGTCTCACCGGTTCCTGACTGAATCTAACTGGGTTATTCAGGCCAAGATCGATGAGGTCAACGGGCTCTATGACGCCATGAAGAAGCAGAGAGACTAGTTCAAGAGGGATGCCCGGGTGGCCCATGAGGCGGCGAAGCATGCCAAGGGCATGGCGAAAAAGGCTGTGGAGGAGTACAAGGCTTCCGACAAATATTATGTTGACCTTGCCGAATCAGCGGCTGTCGGATGGCACAACGCCCTCAACACTGTCAAAGAAGCGATTCCTGGGTTCGATGACTAGGGGCTTCGTGCAAGGTATCCTTTTGTTAAGGAAGTGCCCCAAGGCGGCAGCGCCGAGCCGGCGGGAGGAAGCGAGGCTGTAGGCGGAAGTGCCGAGCTTGCAGTCGCAACCGAGGCTCCTGGTGGAAGCGCTGAACAGGGGGATGGTGGGGAGGTCTCGGCCATGAAGGTGGTTTGAATCCGCCGTCCACCTCGTTCTCTATTTTCCCTTTTTTTTGTAGACTTTGGACATTTTGTAAAGATGAGGAGCTTATAATACCTTGTATATAATCTGGAATATCAATAAAGTATTTTTATCTCGCCTTTGATGTGCCTATCTGTAATACTTCCGTTCTTGTTTTTTTGCAAGTGTGGGCAGATCGGTGTCCTTCCTCTCCCCGGAGTCGAGGTGACGTGGGATAAGAGAACACCAAATTTGAACACCAAGTACAAATAGATTGATGTCCCTCGGATCTGAGTGTGACTGGGGTTCCTCTTAACGAGCGAACCCAAACTTTATTCACTTGGGTCCTATCAGGAGTTTGTTTACTTCATGATCGCGCGCCGAATAGAGGTCAACTTACAGACTTCGACGCGGATGCGCCGGGCAGGAAGAAGCTCGGCCGCCTCGAGATGAGGGCTTCGGTTCCACAGCATAGCCGGGTAGGAGGCTACCCACTGCAGATGGGCCGAGCAGGAAGCTGCTCGGCTGCCTCATGGCGAGGGCTTCGGGTCCACAGCGTAGCCGAGCAAGAGGCTACCCGCTTCGGATGGGCCGAGCAGGAAGCTTCTCGGCTGCCTCATAGCGAGGGCTTTGGATCCACAGTGTTGTTGGGCAGGAAGCTACCCACTGTGGATGGGCCGAGCAGGAAGCTACTCGAATGCCTCATTGCGAGGGATTTGGATCCACAGAGTCGTTAGGCAGGAAGCTACCCACTGTGGATGGGCCGAGCAAGAAGTTGCTCGGCTGCCTCATGGCGAGGGCTTTGGATCCACGGCGTCGTTGGGCTGGAAGCTACCCGCTGTGGATGGGTCGAGCAGAAAGCTGCTCGGCTGCCTCATGGCGAGGCTTTGGATCCATAGCGTTGTCAGGCAGGAGGCTGCCCGCTGCGGATGGGCTGAGCAGGAAGCTGCTCGGCCACCTCATGGTGAGGACTTTAGATCCACAGCGTAGCCACTCAGGAAGCTGCTTGCTGCGGATAGGCCAAGGAGGAAGCTACTCGGTTGCCTCATGGTGCGGGCTTTAGATCCACAGCGTAGCCAGGCAGGAAGCTTCCCATTGTGCAAGGGACGAGCAGGAAGCTGCCCGGCGGCCTCATGATGAGGGCTTTACATCCATGGTGCTGTTAGGAAGGAAGCTACTCATGGTAGATGGATCGGGCAGGAAGCTACCAGACCGCCTCGTGATGAGGGTTTTGAATCCACAGCGTAGCCGGGCAGGAAGCTACCTGCTGCGGATGGGCCGAGTAAGAAGCTACTCGGTGGCCTCGTGGTGAGGGCTTTGGATCCACAGTGTAGCCGGGCAGGAAACTGCCCGTTGAGGATGGGCCGAGCAGGAAGCTGCCCGTTGAGGATGGGCTGAGCAGGATGCTCCTCGGTCGCCTCATGGTGAGGCTTTGGATCCACAGCGTAGCCGGGCAGGAAGCTGCCCATTGCGGATAGGCCGAGCAGGATGCTTCCCGGCGGTCTCGTGATGAGGGTTTTAGATCCACAGCATAGTCGGGCAGGAAGCTGCCTGCTGCAGATGGGCCAAGCAGGAAGCTACTCGGTTGCTTCGTGTTAAGGGCTTTGGAACCACAGCGTAGCCGGGAAGGAAGCTGCCCGTTGAGGATGGGCCGAGTAGGAAGCTACTCAGTCGCTTCATGGTGAGGGCTTTGGATCCACAGCATAGCCGGGCAGGAAGCTGCTTGTTGTGGATGGGCCGAGTAGGAAGCTGCCCAACGGCCTTGTGATGAGGGCTTTAAATCCACGGCGCTGTTGGGCAGAAAGCTATCCACGGTGGATGGACCGGGCAGGAAGCTACCCGGCCGCCTCGTGATGAGGGTTTTAGATCCACGGCGCTGTTGGGCAGGAAGCTACCCGTGGTGGAAGGGCTAGGAAGGAAGTTACCCTATCGCCTCATGATGAGGGCTTTGTTTGGCTACCTATAAGCTCATCCGAGCTTCATTTACTTGAATGAAGGGGTGGTGTTTGCTTGACGGGTAGGAAGCTACCTGCTGGCCCTGCGGGGTGTTTTAGCACGGAAGCAAAAGATACAGTTCAGATTGCAGGGAAGCAAGAATTTTTATTATTAAAGAAAATACAGATTCGATGATACGGTTTAAACTCTCCTGTATTAAATGACCGGATTCGGTGGGTGTCCTTGTTGCTCGGACTCGGGTCAGTCGGTGATGACCATGATCTGTCCGATGGTCAGCTCTCTGGCTTCAATTTGGTCGGCTTGCCCCCTATCTGCTTAATGTTTGTCTCAAAGGTATTTATCCAAGTGACCGGAGTGGATCATCTCCTCAATGTAATTGCATAGCTGCTTACAATTCTCGGTCGGGTGCCCTTGCGTCCGATGATAGGCACAATACAGGCCGCAGAGTCGCTTGCCTGGTTTTCGTGTCATCGGTGGCAGCTTGAAGAATCTTTCGTTCCTCGCTTCTTCTAGCAGTTTGGCCTGCGAGACATTGAGAGGCGTGTACTCGCGAAACCTCGGTGTATAAGTTTTCGACCGATCAGCCTTCTTCTTGTCTTCTTCCAGGTCCTTTTTCTTTTGGCCAGTCCTATTTTCCTGGAAAAGATGAGCGTTAAGCTCTGATTCGAGTTGGATTTCCCGCTCGGTCCAGACCTTTACCTCGGCCAGGGTCTTAGGTTGCACCAATGCAAAAGAGTGGAGCCACTCTTTGTGCCTAAGACCAGACCTTAGGATAGTTATGACCGTCTCATCCTGGTGCTCGGGTACCTTCAGAAGGGCATTGTAGAAATGGGTAATATAGTCCTTGAAAGATTCCATTTCCTTGCTCTTGATGGTGAACAGGTAGTCGGCCATCCTTTTCTATCATCGGTTGCCGATGAAATGACAGAGGAACTGAGTAGCTAGCTCGTTGAAGGTAGAGATTGAACACGGACTAAGACAGCGGAACCAATCTCGCCTGAACCTGGAGAGGGTGGTAGGGAAGGCTCGGCACTGAGCTGCGTCTTTGTTGTCTTGGAAGCTTATGCCCGCCGTAAATGCATCCAAGTGGTCCTTTGGGTCAGACTTCCTATCGAAGTAGGCTACCTTAGGCTGTTTGTTCCGAGACAAGACCCGCTCACCTAGTAACTGCTCCGTGAAGGGCCTCACGAGCAAATCTACAGAGTATTTTGCCACTCCTCCGGCCGAACGGGCCACGAGCCACATGTCCTCAATCTTCTTCTCGAGAACCTCAATTCGCTGTTTGTACCCCGAGGATTCTCCATAGTCAGAGTACCTGCTATCTCTGCTCCAGGCTTGCGCGATGGAGCGGTTTCGGCTTCGTTCTATCATGTTCCTCAGATCCTCGGGGTGGACCTTTCGTGGATGGCCCCGATGTTCGCCACGTGCGTGGTCTCGATGAGTGTGGTGACGCCGGTCTTGCCTAGAATTAGACGACCTGACCGATATCTCTTCAGAGGGCAAGAGAGCGCGGCGGGCATTGAAGCGATAGTCTGGTCTCTCCTGAGATCTCGGTGTCGAACTGTCCGGCGCCTAACGAGTTATGGAATCATTCCTCGTATGGAGGTTGTGGCTGCTGGAGTTGGCACGCTGGTGTTCGGTGACATTAAGATGAGCGTGAGCGAGGTCGAAGGCCTGAATGCGCCCCTCTGTTGCCCCATGCACGCCGTCGTTTCGGGGAGTGGGAACAGTGGTTTGGCGGGCATGGCCGGCTGTTTGAACATGTGCGAGCGCGTCCACTATCGCTGTAAGTCTGTCGATCCATGCAGATAAGGCGTCGACGATGTTAGGAAGTAGAGTAGAACCGCCCCCGCCTCCATTGTGGAGGACGGGACGGCGCGTGCCGGGATCGTTGCGATTATTGATGGCCATTGAATTGAAGGCGGAAGATCAACTGTTTGGGTGGAAAAGATTCTTGTTCCCACATACGGCACCAACTGACGGACGTCGGAATCTCCCTCAGATGATGTCCTCCGTTGATTTTACTACCAGTGGGACGGAATGGTTAAGATTTGATGGGAGGATTGAGCGTGTGTGTCTCAATGGCTTGATGGTTGTTGCTGATGCTGAGCTACCTGCAAGGGAAGTCCCTGGGTGGGAAACCAGCGTAAGACCCTCCGACGATCAAGTAAGTACCGAGGAGTAATTGGGCAGAGTAGCGGTGTCTTAGAAATGAGTTCCCCGTACCTGAGTCGTCTGGAGGAGGGGTTTATATAGGGGTCGCATTGGAGCGAGCCGATACGAGATTCTCGCCGTTTGTTATGCCCCTATGTCATGTTCGCGTTGCTGGAGAGATACGCCCATTAATGGAGAGATACGCTAGCATTGGATGCAGGACGTGGAGTGGTGGAGATCTCGTCGTGGCGAGATACACGGGACTGTTACGGGGGCGCTTGGGTTCCGTGCTCTCAGCTGGACAGGGAAGCCGAGGAAGCTCAGCTCGGTGGATAGCTCGGTGATGAGCGAGGGGGCTAAGGAGGCTTAGCTCTGTATTAGCTCGGTGACGGGCAAGGAGACCGAGATAGCTCGGCTGTAGGATAGCTCGGAGGCGAGCTGTTGGCTGGTTACTGGGCGAATAGGGAAGGTACTCCAGGGAGGTCTCCAAAAGGTCGGATGCAACCTCAAGATGAGGTGCCAAGGAATGTCCCCAATGTATCATACTTACTCCAACTCCGTAGCCCCTAGGAATCTGGCGGGCTTACGTGGATGACACGTCATCTGCTACGTGTCGTAATCTCGGGAACTCCCATTTACAATCATCATCAAAATCCAACCGCCTATTTCTCCCTCTGGGCCGCTACCGGCCGTCGGATCGACTCCAAATCGATCCGTGCTTCCCCCGTGCACCTCTTCAACTCCCCTCTACTCCTCTGTAATACTTGATTTCTCTGAATTAAACCAGAGACCCTTCATTTCCCTCAATAATCCTATTTTAATTCAAATTTTTTTACTCACACACCCTCACTTCTATACTATAAATACACCCCATCCCCTAGCTCTCCCCATTCTGAAAATATCTATAAAAAATTCTCTCAAAATTCTCTAATTTCAAGAAGAGTTATGGCTAGTTAAGTGGAGTTAGCGATCGACTTCATTTCGTTGAAGACCGGAGCCACTCCCGACGATACCACGACGCCATGAAGACACTCCCTTTTCCTTACTCTATTCTCAAAGCTATACAACCCGTAAGTTCATATTCTTCCATTTCATTTCAATTCACATCGCATTCTAAAATCATATCGACAGAGTGGAGTTAAGCTTAAAATCTTGTCTTTTAAACACTTTTATCAATTTTAATAGGTCAAATAAATTATACCAATTCTCTAACATCACTTCAAAATATTGTTCACATTATTTACTTTTTATGTAATTAAAATTTCATGCGAATTAAACACAAATTGAACAATTTTAGAAAAATACCATGAACTTTAATATAACCTTTTATTTGATAACCAGCATATAAACCTCTAGGAAATTCATGGGGTAATGACCTATCCCATCACATACAATATAGTTTCATAGTATGATATTTTAGATGTATGGTTAATTTAAAGAATACGTTTTACAATAAAATACCATTGCTTTTTACAAAAAGGTTTTTATCAATATTTTTACACCTTTTGCAATTACGCCTCTACAACCCTCTTTACAGGACTCGCTTGTGGATGGTGCGGATTATTGTACGTCCTTGGGATAGTAGAGCGAGATGCAGAGCTCCTCACGGAGAATTCGGTTTCGAAAGGAATGAAAATACGATTTTAAAGAAAAACGACGTTTTAAAAGAAATTAAAATTTGGAAAATTATATAAAATTATGAAACCAATTTTCAATAAAAACAAATTGTAAAATTTTTTTTAAATGAAAGATTAAATTTCTAATAAAATACCACCAGTTTACAAAAGAAATAGTTTTCATTAAAATATCATAAACTTTTAAAAACTAGGTTTTATCACCAAAATACCATTGAAATTAAAATACATATTCATAAAAACTCTAAATAGTATAAATCACCCTCGAGATTTATTTTTAAATAATATTAAAATATTTTTCATAAAACCCTCTCGAGAAATGCAAACAATATAAATACAATATACACAACAATAATAAATATTTAAGAATTCTAGATTAATATAGGTTTAAGTGGTATCATTTCTCTTGAACCCCAGGGAGTCGGAGAAAGTGAGTGCTTTCCTATTCAGGTTAGACAACACTGCAAATTAACAAAATTATCAATGACAATTGTTTTGGAAAAAACACAAATCTTGCCGTCCATATGCAACATTTGTCCAATTACTCTCGAACTTAAGAAATTCAAAAGTTAAATCTATTCATATGAAAATGACTATAACTCGAATACAAACTCGAACCTAAACTTGAACGTGAAATTGAAATCAATATACTCGACTAACTTGACTCGACCTAGGATTGCAATTGACATGACTCGCATTCTACTCGACTTACTCGACTTCATTCTTCAGCTATTGCAATCTATGGTTTCGATCAAGACATGTTTTAATTAATCAATCAAATTAATTAAGGATATCTTGAAGTTATAATATATATTATAATCAGGGTGCTTGGAATAGTTTCTTGTGTGAATCCAACGGAGCTTCAAGAGTCCCGTATTAACCTATTTTTTTTCTATTTACTCGAATTTCAGTCGGGTCGACTCCTCCACAGTTTGGAGTCCCGATGCTAACACATGCAATGGGCTCGTGTTTTCTTGCTCCTGAGGCCCCACTCTTGAGCTCATGAATACTTCTACGGTTGCGTTGAAATTCACACTTGGAACTTAACGTTAACATAATGGCCATATAGAGACCAATAATACATATACCATGTTCATTTACATATACTTTTACTCATCATATACATTATTTCATGATTATTCTATACTTGTCACTTTCCACTTTTACCTTTGGGACTTACCGAGTGCTAGTTCGCTGACAGGTATTCTACCCACCTTTGTTTTCTTAGAATGTTTGTCAGATACCGAGGAGGTGGACGCTACAGAGGAGGAGTACGACCAGATCGCGGCTCAGGTTTTAGACTAGCTATATTTTTCTTCAGTTTATGTATGCCACCTGTTTAGGCATTTCTTTTAATGTATTTATTTTTTCACTTGAACTCATATATCTGTAAATATTTCAAGTTTGAATGTAAATAAAGATATTTGTTGAAAATTGTACAGTCTCCATTTATTCTTATATTGTATATTATTGTTTCCATACGCTTAGTATATTTATTTAGGGAATGATCTTCTCTGAATAAATATGCCGCGGGCTTTCCACGTCATCGCTTCCGTCTACTGAGAAGCGGGGCGTGACAGGTTTTGAAAAAGAGTGGTTTAGGCTCCGTTTTTAAAACAGGTGGTTTTGAAGAAAACCGAGTAATCTACAGTAACACAAATTTTTTCTTAAGAGCGAAATCCCCATGAAGGGATCAAAGCTCTTCCCTCATCGAATTAGGTGCAGGATATTCCTAATCGAATACCTCTATGCAAACCAAATGAATACGACTATAGTTTTCGAAAAATTGGTTCTGACAACATTTTATTAGGTTTATTTTCTTGCATTAATCAAAATTAATGCGGTCCCATCAATTAATTTCTATCACACCAGAAAACAACAAAAATAGAATGTATGTATATGCCATCCGCATTCGCCATGGGGTCCGGGGACATCACTGTAAGGTTACTTAACTTATGGCAGTGCGTTGACAGAACTAGCGCGGATGCAAAACATATACAACATATATATGTATATAACCATTCGTCACAAGCATGATATAATAGACATTACAGGAATGCGATAAGTAATATGGAATAACAGATAATTTAGGAGCCCCGCATTTCATTTGAGCCATAAATGAAATTTGTTGTTCCCCGGTTCTGTGGATAGCCCGTACAATATCAGACCAAGACCCTTACGAGTGCGGCAAGTTACCCGCTAATTATAGAAGTGAGGCAACCCACACTCTAGGTCATGAGTGGGTCACCCGGTAATTCACGGAATCCGGTAACTTGAGCATTCCATGTGGGTCATCCTAAAACCCCTACAAATGCGACGAATAGTCCGTTAATTCTAGAATGAGACGGCTTAAACTCACCATTGCGAGACGACCACCTAGCACACTCTAGAACCCGGCTATTCGATCACTTCTCCGCGGGTTTATCCTAGTACAGAAATGAAATAATATACAATCGTGATATCGACCTCAATCCAGCCGTGTCCCAATAAAAGAATATACAAACAAGCAGAAACAACAGCCCACAAGTCGGACGCTCACCCCGCAATAATGAATTTACAAAAGACACAACTGTACAAGCAATATCGTACGAGGGGTTATCCAACACGACACTCTGTATAAACCATCACAGAAATATACATCACAACAACACAAGCAAATATATGCAGCCCCATCTAAATGACATATAGCAATTAGACGATGTTTGAAACACATATAAAACATCATAGATATCAATGATGCAAAAGTTTTGAGTTTTAAAACTTTCTGTATTGCCCCGAAGCACAAACAATACTAAACCAAATCTGAACAAAAAAGAAGTATGGCAAAAATTCCAATTCACAAAACCCAAGACACAGGATGAAGACGAGGCAAAATGGAGCAAGTATGGCCGTAAATAGTGGCCAAAAGTAATTTTTGGGCGGCCTCACTTGTTCGAATCTATCTCATTTTCATTCCATGTTAATATCATACTATATCATCCTTTTGGAATACTCCAAAAAAAATTTAGAGACCAAAATTTTTTTGAACAGAAACTTGATATTTTGGGTTTTGAAAGAACGGAAATTTGTTGGTTTCGAAACTTAAGCATCGTCTACAACTAGTTTACGTGTTTGAATGGCTCTGATACCATGATGAAGTTCCTAGCGCCCTTGCTGCTAACCCGCGGTCTTTGTGGAATGAAAAACTTTAATTTTTTAAACTTAGCACTTTCAACTTAAACCTAGAATCTTAACCAAACACTAAACTAGCTAACTATGAAGGAATATATACTACTTGGTTAGGGTTTTACTACCTTGTAGTCTTATGTCCTTCGTCTTCGGTCCACTTCATAAGATCCTTGGACTGGGGGATCGAGCTTGTCCGCCGGTCTTCCTTTATCGAAGATGATCCGTATGGGGAAACCAGTTTAAGGCTCCAGCTTCACACTAAAACTAGTGAAGCAACTAGGGGCCACAACTTTCTAGGAGGTGAGACCTAGGAATGTAGTGTATGAGTTCTAGTTTTTATCTATCTCTTATCTCTTGATTCTTAACACATGAGAGTGTAGGGAATAAGAAGGTGGAGGAGGAGAAGCTCAAAAGCTAGAGTAAGAGTAGAGAGAAAAACACAAAAGAGAGAATGAAATGATGAGAATGAAGTCCTCGCTCCAAATCAACCATAACAAATTTGGCTTTACGAAAACTGATTTTGCATTATAAAAATACAACCATACCTGAACAGTGTATGAAAATAAATCAACAATTCATTTGTCTGCACCCTTCACCATTCCTCACTTCTCTCTTTCCAACCCTTACCTTTACACCTCATTTCTATTTTTAAAAAAAATAAAAAATCCATGATGAGGTGTCCACCTTCTAGAATGTATACTTGTATAAATACAAGAATATATCTCCGTATATACATACTCGTATTCGTATCGAAATACGAATACCAAAGAGATAGAAAAACATAATGAACATAATACTAGAATATACATATCGAAATACATACACACACACACACACACATTATTAAATCAACACATGATTTAATAATCTAGCTTAATCCTGAGCCGGCTAGTATTATCAAACCGTCCGATTAAAGTCCGAGTAGTTAGTACATGTATTTAATCGGAACCGCACGTATTAATATTTGATTGATTTATTTCAAAGAAGTGTTTGTAGAATAACCGCAATCAATAACGGTGTCGCTTGTAGCTAGACCGAGATGAGTACGGGTTGTCCTCAGGGAAACGTTGAACCTTTCAATATTACTTTAGACGTGTTGAAAAATAGGAAGAATAGAAGAATAAATAATAGTGGAGAATAGTTTCTAGATCTACGTCAAAATACGGATGTAGAAAATAGATCTAGTTTAAATAAAAATGTAGAATATATAAGAAAAAGGCTTGTAGGATTCGTTAGAATTTAGTAGTAATAGATGATTAATAAAAATGACTCCTTTCATCTATTGATAGATTTAAAACTAGATTTATAGTGATGAATGAGGATTAGGGTTCTTGGAAGAAATTAATATTTCCACACTATTGACCCTTGTCCTTTCATTGATCTCTATTCATATCTAGCATTTAACAAAACAATTGTTAATCTAATCTCAAATCGCGGTCAAGACTATCAATAACTTGATAGCTCGCCTGATAAGGATGTTAACGATTCTTGTGCTAAAGTTTATAAACTTCATAAGAATTAAAAGAAGTTAAGAAATTCTTCATCTTCCATTGATCTACCCTAATCCTACGAACTCTATCAAGCGGTGAATTACTCACGCATGATGGAGATAGAAGAACGGATAGAGATCATGATGTAAATAAAAGATAAATGCAATAAGAATAAAACAACTACCTTTATTAATCAACTTGATCAATTACGCTTTTTGTTCCTTTAGAAAGTGGAATACAAAACCCTAGTTTGCTTCTCGATCAATCTTGAAGGAGGTAAATGAACAGCCGATTGATCAACCTGGATGCGTGAGTCAACTTGAACTTCGTGATCTTTTCGGTTTGATGATCTTCCAAGTGGGGCTATGGGTTCTATTTATAGTCACAGAAGTTGCAATCCCTAGATTCCATAAATTAGGTTTGTTGAGACGATCCTACACAGAAAATCCCACATCCCAACTCCCCCATTTAGCCACGGATCCACCGCCAGAAGTAGGGTTTGGCCACGGAAGGTCCGCTCATTGGTGGGGTCTTGGATGCAAATTTCTGGAGGTTCATCTAATTGACATGTAGTGATCTTTTGGATATCCGGATTTTGGAAATCTTCTCCAAGTCTCTGCCAGAATTGATTTCTTTGATTTACTTTAATATTTCGGCAGATTTGATCTCGTTATCTCGGATTTCCTTGATTCCAGTCCTGATGTAATTTCTGCACAATATCTCAACAAATAATGTTAGTAATATTTGGTATTTTTGAGATATTATCCTAACCATTTTATATGATATTATATTTTAAGAATATTGATTAAGGATATTTGATATGATATGCATATTTAAATTATCAAAATATTATATAAATATTATATGCATATATTTTCCTTCATAATGTTAATTATAATATATAAACATATGAAAATAGTATTTTTATAGATAAACCCTCATATGTGTCATATTTATAAAAAACACGTTTAGATATTTAAGAAAAGTAAGGAAAATGTCATATCAAAAGTGCAGTTTTATCGACTGAACAAATACCCTCAAACTTAACTTTGATCGTCCCGAGCAAACTAGTTATTCAAGAGAAGGAGAACAATAAAAAGAAAAACCTAAGTAGCACACTTTCGTAGGCAACACGATTGCACTGAGCACGTGCAAAAAGCCGTTAAACCTCTAGGTGTCCCAAGTAGGAGGAGTGTTGTCTCCCTCGGGTTTTCAGCGGATTACACCCACAAAATCCTATAATAAAAGAAATATGGTGAAAATTACATATAAAGATAGGAACTATAAAAGAAAGAACTTGAAAATAAGAGTTTCCAACTACACCAGTTTTTCAGTTGCCATGAGCCCTATCTTAATGGTCGTGAAAAAATGTTAGAAATCACATCATTCCTCAATAAAATATCGCCTTTAGTCTTCTTCCCTATCTTTCTTCCAAACATTGATCATATACCCCTACGTGTGTGTAAAAGACATCTCTACACTTAGAGAATTCAATTCAAGCTATCATACTCTTGCCCATCTTCCTTAGTATTTTTTAGTTGGTGAATATTTAGATGGAATTGCTCACACATCCTTCATGCGACCGTTAATACTTCTTGAGATACTAACTGACCGATTACCAAATTTGCTCACTTATTTAGGCGTAATTTCTCGTCTTGCAACACCTAAGGCTTAGCAGTGGCTCCCAAACCAGTTGGTCTAAGGCACTAGGTGATAAAGCACACTCGCTATATTTTTTTTACCGCTTTGGTAATTACAAAACCAGTGTTCATTTTTTTTTGTTTTTCTACAAACACTTATATATATTTATTTTCCTTCATACCAAGGCCTTTAGACAAGAGCATTTCAAGGTATCCTCTACTATCCCAAGTTTCGAGATGTGTGACAGTGCGTATAGTAGGGTATCAACGTCCAAATGTTTGTCCTCAAGAATATGGACTATTTTTCAGACTTATTTTTATCCTCAGATTTGTAATTTCCTTCATCTTACTAACCCTTGGGACAACGGCTCATAACTACTTATTACTAGCTTCGTTTAAGAAAACATCTAACTTTCTTGCTTTTCTCAAACTATTCCTATCTTTCATATGTAATTTTTCACTTTCTAATCTTTTATTATAAAAAGAAATTTTTGTATAGTGCCTAGATCCAAAAGATGATTCCGCGAATACAAACCTTTCCCCCAAACCTGTTTTCAGAAGTGTCCTCACTGATGTTGTTCTTTGAGCGCATAGACCTATAGACTTGGGGAGAGAAAATGATAGGGCTAAAATAATAGCTAAATGAAAACTACCCCCAAATTTATGCTTTAGCACGCACGGATATTCAGTTAAGTCCTTTTTCACTCACCTTTATTCTTAAAATGAGACAATGTTACCGAAACCTGGAGGTGAGGCGGAGGAAATTTAGCTATAATAAAGCGGCTCCTGTAAAAACAGGAGCTCCTCCGCTGGGTCAGCAGAAAAATACGGTTTCAATATATGCCCATTTACTCTAAAAATTGAACCGTTTTTAACATTTTCAACTTCTACTGCACCGTGCGGATATACATACCGCACCACAAAAGGTCATTTCCAACGAGATTTTAGCTTACCCGGATGAAGATGGAGACGGGAATCGTAAAGAAGGACTTGTTGTCCCGGTGTGAAGGTTTTTCTAAAAAGGATTTTATCGTGAAACACTTTAGTCCGGTTCTTTACTATAACCACATTATCGTAAGTTTTATCGCGGAGTTCGCTTAGCTCATTTAATTGCAGCTTCAGAAAGCTGCAGGCTTGATCAAAATCGAAGTTAAGCTCTTTAATAGCGCACATTGCTTTATGTTCGATCTCGACAGGAAGGTGGCAAGCTTTTCTAAACACTAGTCGGTATGGAGACATACCAAGACCGGTCTTATAAGCGGTACGAAATGCCCAAAGAGTATCCGTCAATTTGGTTGACCAATCTTTACGATTTTTAGAAATCGTCTTCTCCAAAATTTTTTTGATATGCCTATTGGAAATCTTAACTTGCCCACTCGTTTGGGGATGATAGGGCATAGAAAGTTTGTGGTTGATTGAATATTTCCGTATCAAAGCCTCGAAAGACCGATTACAGAAATGCGTCCCGTTGTCGCTAATTATAGCGCGAGGGTGTCTGAATCGCGAAAAGATATTTTCATTAAGGAACTTAATAACATCCTTGTTGTCATTAGTGCGACACGGCATTGCTTTCACCCATTTTGAGATATAATCAACCGCTAACAAGATATATAAATTCCCAAAAGAATTGAGAAAAGGGCCCATAAAATCAATACCCCAAACATCGAATATCTCCACAACCAAGATAGGTTGGAGCGGTATCTCATTTCTTCGTGAAATCCGACCCATGAGTTGACACCGTGGACAATTTTTTCAATGATCGTATGCGTCTTTTGTAACAACTCCATTTTTAGTGTACATAAATTTGATTTAAATTTAAAATATACTTGGAGTATTTAATGTTACTGTTACCACTTTAATTATTTATTTCACACAATAATTACAAGAAGGAGCTTGTAGCTCATTGGTTACCTTGCACTGCTGAACTAAGCCACCAGAGTTCAAATCCCCTGCCCCATATTACTTTTTAATATTATTTTGCTTAAATTTTATAAAAGCCCAACAGTCCACCTGAGATAACTCCCAAAACTTGAACTGAACCTGAAAATCTGAAAGCACCAGTGTCTACCCTCGGCGACCCCCCACCTACCTGACCCCCGACTGGGCCCGACTCGGTCGAGTCGGCCGGCGGACTGGCCGATTCGGGCCGGCGCCGCCGGCCAGACTCGGCCGGACGACCGAGTCGTCAACTGAAAAGTTGTGACTTTTCAGCTCCTAAACTCCTCTGCACACTCCAATTAAATGGATCGGTTCCAGAGAGCTAATTATACCCTATTTACTTCAATTTTTAATGAATTTCCTACATTTTTACAAATTTTTTTATTAAAAACCCTACACCTACCCTAACCCTGGCCTAACCCTATAAATACACCCTCTACTCTCTATCCTCTCACCCCAAAATTCTGAGTCCACTCTCTCAAAATTCCAAGAAAACTTGTGTACTTTGAAAACAAGCTCGAGGCGAAGCTCCGACGAATTCCCGGCGGAACTTCCGGCGATCGTTTTAGGAACTACCAGCGACGACGCAACACATTGGCGATCTCTCTACTTCCCTCTCACTCTCTTGTATGATCTAAAACCCGTAAGTCCCAAATTCCACCTATCGCTTTTATCTAAAAATACGGTTTTACAAAACCCGACGGAATCGGAACAAATCCGATTTCCGATTCGGTTTCATAGAAAATTCCACTTCTCACTAATACAATCATACTTAAACTTCCTCATGATGACGATTAAACACTAATAAACTAAATTGATCAAGTTTCATCACATGAAATGATAGCTATTTCAATTTATCGTATTTTTTCACTTAAATACCACATTCTTTCAACTCTACATTTAGCTCCATTAAACTTGCTATACCTTTAAAGTAGAGCACGAGGTAACGACCTACCTCCTCACACACTCATATACAACCTAACACGATACCATCGAAAACTTAGAATACGAGAAAACAACATTTTCATTTAAATACCCTTTACTTAATAAAACCATTTCTAAAAGAGTTAGTTTTTAAATAAATACCACTTATTATGAAAATAGAATAAGTTGTGGACATCAGTCGTTTATCTAAACCTGACTTTGTGGTGTCTAGGCTAGGCAAGTGAGAAATGTAACTTTAAAAGGCCCGTCTCACGGTAATTCGTGAGCGGATCCCTCCTTTCTTCACTTGTACTTACCTGGCCACAATTGGCGGTGAAGAGGCGATTTGAGGCATCTCACAACTTTTCATTTTGGACCATTTATGAACAGTCTAGTTGACTTAGGAGACCATAGAACATAGAATACGGGAAAATTTACATCTTTACAAATAAATACCATTTACTTCATAAAACCGTTTTCTAAAGGGTTTAGTATTTTACAATCTTTGTAAAGCGCCGCTACAACCCATTTTGGGGAACCCGTTCGGGATGGTGCAGATTATCGCACATCCTCGGACTTAGTAGTGCGAGATTCAGACCTCCGCAAGGAGCATTCGGTCTCGAAAGATTTAAAATACGACATCTTAAGAAAATTAGATTTTTAGAATATAAAATATATATTAAAATTATTTTTGTATAAATATATGTATATTTATCAATAAAATACCTATTTTGTTATGATATAAATATTCCACCTTTTTCTAAAAAAAATCACAAGAATAACTTTTACACTAAAATACCATGAATTCCAAACAAATCAATATTTCAAATAAATACCTTATTTATGAAATTAGGATATTTTCACTAGAATATCAAAATACAAAATCCACATTCATTACAACTCTAAAGACGAATAATAAATACTTGAGATGTATTTTGAAAAAGTATATAAAAGTATTTTTACATAAAACCCCCTCAAGTTCTATAAATTACCCTAAGAACCCTACTAAATATAGGTTTAAGAAGAAGCAATCTCTTGAGCCCCAGGGAGCCAGAGAATTGGGTGCTTGCCTATCTAAGGTAGACAAATTAATAAAAACAATCAGAACCTCAATTTACTTTGCTAATTGTCTGACTCGGTTTGAGTCTCTGTATAATCTGACTTGAATATAATTTAAGTACAATCTACAATTTACAATCTTCAATATTATAATTCAATATGAATCCATGAATCCAATTATCAATCTATACAACTTGACTGAACCGAACCATGGATATATATTCCATTTACATGGTTCTCCATTTATTCCATTTACATGATTCTACGGTTACATCTGTTTACTGATATCATGGCTTCGGTCAGTCAATCAGTTATACACTCAATACAATTTACAAGACAAATAATACAATCAAAACACTGCGGGGTTTAAGGGGTAGATTGGTACGGAAGGTGTTAAAAGTGGCACGAGACTGTAAGACTTAATACACCTAACATGAATCCAGTTGCTGTTGTACCGTGGCATAAACGGTTCCTTGTACTATAATTGCCTCTAGTCTCTGGCATATAGAAATTTCTCTCGTATACACTGGCATTCTTCTGTACCAAGCTACAAATAACAGCGTTAATACGACATTACTACAAGATAATACAACTTTAAGAGATATCTTCTTATTCTGTCTATTCTATTTTCCTCTTATCTTTGGGACTTACCGAGCGACCTGTTCGCTGACGACATTCTATTTCTTTCTTCTTTGAATGTCGTCAGGTGATTTGGATTCGTCAGAGATCGAGCCAACTGCCGATGACTTGGATCATTCTATTGAAGACCCGGCGCTTTAGTTTCATTGGACACATTTCCTTTCAGTATTTTACATTCCTGTTATGCCATTGTTTAGGCATCGCTTTTATTTCAGTTGTATTTATTTTTCATGCATTATACAAAAGAATGTTAATAAATAAAGTTGTTGTTCAGTTTATATCTCTTGTCTCTTGTGCTTACTTTTATATTGCTTAGATACGCTTAGCGTATTTACTTCACAGTAAATACGCAGCGGAACAGTCGCGTCCCCTTTGCCGTATACCGGGAAGCGGGGCGTGACAGGTTTTGGTGGTGGCCCATGCAGGTCGAGCTGTATAGAACCATACTATGCAGTTCTGTTCTGCGTGAACAACCTAAGCAATATAACACAAGAACCAGCAACTAAAACATTCTTTACAATTTATGTTCCTTGAATCTTAAAACTTCATATTCCTTGAATCTTATCATTTCATGTACTTGAATCTGTCCTAACCCAAATTTTTCTTCAAGGTTATGGATTCCCCAAACAACACCAGCACCAATGTCAACAACCCACCTCCACCACTACCGTTCACACCTGTTGTTCCTACTCCAGCCACCGAACATACGGTTCTACTTGAGGCGATCCGCAGCCTCCTTGAGGGACAACAACAACTCCTGAACCGTCCCAAGACTGACGCACCTGGGGTAAAGTAATTCAGGGCTTTACATCCCAAGCAGTTCTCCGGAAAGGGAAGCCCTCTTGAAGCTGAGGAATGGGCATAAAGAATAGAGGATGATCTGGCGGCAGCACAAGTGCTAGACATAGCTTGGGTCCGTGTGGCGAAACTGCAGCTCACGGACAATGCTCGCAACTGGTGGAAGGCGGAAGAAAGCCGTCTTGTACAGCCTATAGAATGGAAGACTTTTCGCGAGAAGTTCGACACGAAGTACTTTCCTGTGACTGCCAGGTTTGCCATGGAACAGCAGTTCATTCATCTACAACAAGGTTTGATGTGGGACAAGTCAGTAGATGAGTATGACACTGAATTCACCATGCTAAGTCGGTAAGATATGTCACAATAGTTCAATTTTTAAATATCACATACTACACAGCTAACATAATCCTTTAAATAGATTCACGGCACACTTGATACCAACGGATGATATCAGAGCCCGTCGCTTTCAACAAGGTTTGAACACGGAAATTCAGGCTGCTCTAGCCACAGGGAAATTTCCAACTCATGAGGAAGCTCTGGAAGCTGCCCGCAGTTATAAGGCAGTGATAAAAGCAAGGGGCAGACCTCAGTTTGCAGGAGTTAAGCGCCCTGCCAACCAGATGGCAGGAGGAGCCTTGTCCAGACCACCTTTTGTGCCAAGACGTCCAGGAGCACCAATCAACAGGCCCAGCCCAGCCTTTTGTAACTACTGTAAGAGAAATGGGCATCTGGCGAAAGATTGCCTGCGTGCGAACAACCTTTGCTTGATCTGCGGCTCAGCTGCTCATGGTATTGGGTCTCGTCCTCATAAACAAAATCCAATTGCTGCACCCAGGCCAGCAAACAATTACCCACAGCGCCTAGCCATCCAAGCCCCTGCTCCAAGGCTTGCACTACCTGCACCACCCAGAGGACCACAAGCTGCACCACCTCCTCGTCAGTTCCATCAAGCTCAAAGGAACGTTCCGAGGAATGCTCCTCAGACCATGAGGAATGTACCAAGGCGCCAGGCTTTCACTATGTCAGTGGAAGAAGCTGAGGCCACTAGCCAAGTCATCACTGGTACAATCTTAGTAGCCTCACTACCTGCACTAGCACTATTTGATACTGGAGCATCTCACTGCTTTATGTCGCAACGGTTTGTCTGAACCCATGCGATTCCAGTCTTATCGCTTGTATCCAGCTGGAATGTCAGTTCAGGAAATGGCATTCTAAAGGCAACCATGGGATACAGCTTGTGTTCAGTCGTCGTCTGCAGCAGAGAGTTTTATGCTGACTTCAAAGTACTGGACATACCGAACTTCGATATGGTTCTAGGAATGGATTGGCTTGGAAATTTTTATGCTACCATCGACTGTCGTCAAAGGAGGGTAGTATTCGAGATTTCAGACCATCCGGTCTTCTATTTCAAAAGCGGAGACCGTACCCCGGAGCCAAGTACCTACAAAGCGAAGCCAAGAGAAGCAGTAGTTGCGGCAGCTTAAGCGGAGGAAGAATCAAGACCAGAGGTAGTTCGAGAGTTCGACGATGTATTTCCTGAAGATATATCAGGTTTGCCTCCCGATCGAGCTCTTGAATTCAGTATTGATTTAGTACCAGGAGCACAACCGGTGATTAAAGCACCTTATAGATTAGGTCCGGAAAGGTTGAAGGAAGTCCGAACATAGTTGGATGAATTATTGGCGAAAGGATGGATTCGTCCCAGCACTTCAAGTTGGGGAGCACCTGTACTACTCGTGAAGAAGAAGGAAGGTTCATACAGAATGTGCATCGATTATAGAGCCTTGAACGAAGTCACTATAAATAACAAGTATCCATTCCTGCGCATCGATGATTTATTCGATAAGCTAAGTGGATCTTGTGTTTTCTCTAAATTGGATCTTCGTTCAGGTTATCATCAGGTGAAGGTCAAGGAAGCTGATATTCACAAAACAGCTTTCAGAACTCGCTATGGACATTACGAATTACTAGTGATGCCATTTGGAGTGACCAATGCACCAGCAATATTCATGAACCTAATGAATCAAGTTTTTCGGGAGTACTTAGACAGGTTTGTTGTCATCTTCATCGACGACATCCTGGTGTATTCTAAGAGTCGGAAAGAGCATGCAGAACACCTGCGAATTGTCCTAGAAACTCTTCGACAACATTAGCTTTATGCCAAGTACAGTAAGTGCGAGTTTTGGCTAAAGCAAGTTGGTTTTCTTGGGCATATCGTATCAGGAGAAGGAATTTCTGTGGATTCAGCAAAAGTTTTAGCAGTCAGCGAATGGCCTACACCAAAGTCAGTGAAGGACATTCGAAGTTTCTTGGGTTTAGCTGGATATTATAGAAGGTTCATTGAAGGATTTTCGAAGATAGCAACACCCCTGACCAAGCTCACACGTAAAGATGAAGAATTTGTGTGGTCAGAAGCATGCGAACAAGCTTTCGTAGAACTCAAGTCAAGGTTGACATCGGCACCTATTCTAGTAATACCGGATCAATCTGGAGGATTCGAAGTGCATTGTGATGCATCCGGTAAGGGATTAGGATGTGTTCTACATCAGCACGGTAAGGTTGTGGCTTATGTTTCAAGACAACTGAAGACTCATGAGCGCAATTATCCGACGCATGACCTGGAGTTGGCAGCCGTCATCTTTGCGCTTAAGATTTGGCGCCATTATCTACTTGGTGAACGAGTGAACATCTACACAGATCATAAGAGAATGAAGTACGTGTTTACTCAGAAGGAGTTGAATATGCGGCAGAGAAGATGGTTAGAACTCATGGCAGACTTTGACATCAACTTAAAATATCACCCAGGAAAGGTGAATGTGGTACCTGATGCTCTTAGTCATCAACCATTATCGATGAATCTCACCACTCAGTGGAAGCTTCAACAAGACTTGCATCAGATGGAGATTGAAATAGTCATGCCAGGTAACGCTTCAAGTTTGATGAATTTACAAGTTCAATCAACCATTGTCAATCAGATCAAAGCAGCTCAAGCAAGTGATACTAAGTTGCAAAATATCAGAGAACAAGTGGAGAATGGACTCAGAACAGACTTCATCATCCATGAAGACGGATCTTTGAGATACGGCAGCAGATTGTGTGTACTAAAAGGTCCTGTTCGGGAAGAGTTAATGAAAGAAGCTCACAACTCTCCCTACTCAGTACACCCTGGAGGTACCAAAATGTACAAAGATCTACGTCAGAATTATTGGTGGCATGGAATGAAGCGTGAAGTAGCCAGAATTGTCGCAAAATGTTTGGTGTGTCAGCAAGTAAAGGCTGAACATCACAGGACAGCTGGACTACTTCAACCGTTACCAATCCCAGAATAGAAGTGGCAACACATCACGATGGATTTTGTGACTGCTCTTCCTCGCAGCACAAAGGGTAACGATGCCATATGGGTCATTGTGGATCGACTCACAAAGTCGGCCCACTTCATCCCATTTCGAGTTGGCCAATCAACTGAGGCACTAGCAAAGAAGTACATTGAGGTAATAATCTATTTAAGATTTAAACTCTTCATAATGTACTATCTCTGATACCCATGAACTCATACAGGAAATTGTGAGACTTCATGGAGTACCGGTCTGCATTGTCTCCGATCGTGACACCAGGTTCCGATCGCAATTTTGGCAGAGTCTGCAAGCAAGCTTGGGAACAAGTCTGAACTTCAGCACGGCTTATCATCCACAAACAGATGGTCAGTCTGAGCGAACTATTCAGATCTTGGAGGATATGCTCAGAGCATGTATGTTAGACTTCAAAGGATCGTAGGAAGATCACCTGCATCTTGTGGAGTTCGCGTACAATAACAGCTACCAAGCAAGCATAGGAATGGCACCTTTTGCAGTATTGTATAGAAGGAAGTGTCGATCACCATTAAGTTGGGACGACATCGGAGATAGGGAACTTCTTAGACCAGAGATGATAGTAGCGACTGTTGATGTGGTTCGTACTATCAGGGAAAGGATGCGCATAGCCCAAGATCGACAGAAGCACTGGGTTGATGCAAAGAGACGACACTTGGAGTTCCGGCTAGGAGATCACGTATTCTTGAAGATATCTCCGAACTGCGGAGTGATCCAATTTGGAAGACGGGGTAAATTAAGTCCGAGATACATTGGACCATTCGACATACTCGAACGAGTCAGTGAAGTGGCATACCGCCTAGCGCTTCCACCCTCATTGGAAAGAGTGCATAATGTGTTCCGCATATCCCAACTCAGAAGGTATGTGAGTGACCTCAGCCATGTTCTTGATCATTCCGAGCTCACTATACAGCCCGACTTGTCTTGTGAGCACTAGCCTGTGGAGATCCTGGACAGGAAAGTGAAGACGCTTCGGAACAAAGAAGTTAACTTGGTCTGAGTGATGTGGAGGAAAGACACTCCAGGAGAGTCCACTTGGGAAAGGGAAGATGAAATGCGTGCAAGATATCCATACCTCTTTGTAAACTAGTCCTCAAATAAAATTTGTAAATTTCGAGGACGAAATTTTTGTAAGGAGGGTAGACTGTAACAACACCATTTTTAGTGTACATAAATTTGATTTAAATTTAAAGTATACTTGGAATATTTAATATTACTGTTACCACTTTAAGTATTTATTTAACACAATAATTACAAGAAGGAGCTTGTAGCTCATTGGTAATACCTTGCACTGCTGAACCAAGCCACCAGAGATCAAATCCCCTGCCCCACATTATTTTTTAATATTATTTTGTTTAAATTTTATAGAAGCCTAACAGTCCACCTGAGATAACTCCCAAAACTTGAACTGAACCTGAAAATCTGAAAGCACCAGTGCCTATCCCCGGCGACCCCCCACCTACCCGACCCCCGACTCGGTCGAGTTGGCCGGCGGACCGGCCGACTCGGGCTGGCGCCGCCGACCGGACTCGGCCGGACGGCCGAGTCGTCAACTGAAAAGTTGTGACTTTTCAGCTCCTAAACTCCCCTGCACACTCCAATTAAATGGATCGGTTCCAGAGAGCTAATTATACCCCATTTACTACAATTTTTAATGAATTTCCTACATTTTTACAATTTTTTTTATTAAAAACCCTACACCTACCCTAACCCTAGCCTAACCCTATAAATACACCTTCTACTCTCTACCCTCTCACCCCAAAATTTTGAGCCCACTCTCTCAAAATTCCAAGAAAACTTATGTACTTTGAAAACAAGCTCGAGGCGAAGCTCCGACGAATTCCCGGCGGAACTTCCAGCGATCGTTTTAGGAACTACCGGCGACGACGCAACACATCGGCGATCCCTCTACTTCCCTCTCACTCTCTTATGTGATCTAAAACCCGTAAGTCCCAAATTCCACCTATCTCTTCTATCTAAAAATACGGTTTTACAAAACCCGACGGAATCGGAACAAATCCGATTTCCGATTCGGTTTCTTATAAAATTTCACTTCTCACTAATACAATCATACTTAAACTTCTTCATGATGACTATTAAACACTAATCAACCAAATTGATCAAGTTTCATCACATGAAATGATAGCTATTTCAATTTATCGTATTTTTTCACTTAAATACCACATTGTTTCAACTTTACATTTAGCTCCATTAAACTTGCTATACCTTTAAAGTAGAGCACGAGGTAACGACCTACCTCCTCACACACTCATATACAACCTAACACGATACCATCAAAAACTTAGAATACGAGAAAAAAACATTTTCATTTAAATACCTTTTACTTAATAAAACCATTTCTAAAAGAGTTAGTTTTTAAATAAATACCACTTATTATGAAAATAGGATACGTTGTGGACATCGGTCGTTTATCTAAACCTGACTTTGTGATGTCTAGGCTAGGCAAGTGAGAAAGGTAATTTTAAAAGGTCCGTCTCACGGTGATTCGTGAGCGGATCCCTCCTTTCTTCACTTGTACTTACCTGGCCACAATTGGCGGTGAAGAGGCGATTTGAGGCATCTCACAACTTGTCATTTTGGACCATTTAGGATCAGTCTAGTTGACTTAGGAGACCATAGAATATAGAATACGGGAAAATTTACATCTTTACAAATAAATACCATTTACTTCATAAAACCGTTATTTAAAGGGTTTAGTATTTTACAATCTTTGTAAAGCGCCCTACAACCCATTTTGGGGAACCCGCTCGAGATGGTGCGGATTATCGCACATCCTCGGGCTTAATAGTGCGAGATTCAGACCTCCGCAAGGAGCATTCGGTCTCGAAAGATTTAAAATACGACATCTTAAGAAAATGAGATTTTTAGAATATAAAATATATATTAAAATTATTTTTGTATAAATATATGTATATTTATCATTAAAATACCTATTTTTTATGATATAAATATTCCACCTTTTTCTAAAAAAAATCACAAGAATAAATTTTACACTAAAATACCATGGATTCCAGACAAATCAATATTTCAAATAAATACCTTATTTATGAAATTAGGATATTTTCACTAGAATATCACAATACAAAATCCACATTCATTACAACTCTAAAGATGAATAATAAATACCTTAGGTGTATTTTGAAAAAGTATATAAAAGTATTTTTACATAAAACCCCCTCAAGTTCTATAAATTATCCTAAGAACCCTAGTAAACATAGGTTTAAGCAGAACCAATCTCTTGAGCCCCAGGGAGCCGGAGAATTGGGTGCTTGCCTATCTAAGATAGACAAATTAATAAAAACAATCAGGACCTCAATTTACTTTGCTAATTGTCTGACTCAGTTTGAGACTTTATATAATCTGACTTGAATATAATTCAAGTACAATCTACAATCTACAATCTTCAATATTACAATTCAACATGAATCCATGAATCCAATTATCAATCTATACAACTTGACTGAACCGAACCATGAATATATATTCCATTTACATGGTTCTCCATTTATTCCATTTACATGATTCTACAGTTACATCCATTTACTGATATCATGGTTTCGGTCAGTCAATCAGTTATACACTCAATACAATTTACAAGACAAACATTACAATCAAAACACTACGGGGTTTAAGGGGTAGATTGGTACGGAAGGTGTTAAAAGTGACACGAGACTGTAAGACTTAATACACCTAACATGAATCCAGTTGCTGTTGTACCGTGGCATAAACGGTTCCTTATACTATACTTGCCTCTAGTCTCTGGCATATAGAGATTCCTCTCCTATACACTGGCATTCTTCTGTACCAAGCTACAAATAACAACGTTAATACGACATTATTACAAGATAATACAACTTTAAGAGATACCTTTTTATTCTGTCTATTCTATTTTCCTCTTATCTTTGGGACTTACCGAGCGACCTGTACGCTGACAACATTCTATTTCTTTCTTCTTTGAATGTCGTCAGGTGATTTGGATCCGTCAGAGATCGAGCCAACCGCCGAATACTTGGATCAGTTTGCTGAAGACCCGGTGCTTTAGTTTCATTGTACACATATCCTTTCAGTATTTTACATTTCTGTTATGCCATTGTTTAGGCATCGCTTTTATTTCAGTTGTATTTACTTTTCATGCATTGTACAAAAGAATGTTAATAAATAAAGTTGTTGTTCAGTTTATATCTTTTGTCTCTTGTGCTTACTTTTATATTGCTTAGATACGCTTAGCCTATTTACTTCACAGTAAATACGTAGCGGACCAGTCGCGTCCCCTTCGCCGTATACCGGGAAGCAGGGCGTGACATCTTTAAATTATGTTGGCCAATAAAATTCACATTGCAAAACTTTCTCCTCCGTTTTACGTGGACCAAAGTGACCGCCACATGCCTGATCATGACAAAAAGACAATACGCTCTTGAATTCATCGTTGGGGACACATCTGCGAATGATTTGATCGGAACAATACTTAAACAAATAAGGTTCATCCCAGTAAAAGTGTTTTACTTGGGATAGAAATCGAAGATTGTCTTGTTTCGACCAATCGCTAGGAATAAGTCCCGTCACTAGATAATTCACAATATCCATGAACCAAGGTTCACAGGATACGTTCAAGAGCTGTTCGTCAGGGAAGGAGTCATTTATTGGCATGGTCAACGTTGGTGAAGAATTGATACGTGAAAGATGGTCGGCTACAACGTTTTCACATCCACTCTTATCTCGTATGACAAGATTAAATTCTTGTAACAATAGGATCCAACGTATTAGCATGGCCTTAGCATCCTTCTTCGATAAAAGGTGTCGTAGGGTGGAGTGATCGGTGTAAACCACTATTGCCAAGCTAATTAAGTAGGGCCTGAATTTCTCTAATGCAAATACAACTGCCAAAAGTTCTTTCTTGGTAGTTGTGTAATTAATTTGGGCACTGTTCAAAGTCCTACTTGCATAGTAAATTACATGTGGCATCGTATCAATATGATGTCCTAAGACCGCACCAATTGAAAATCTGATGCATCACACATAAGCTCGAATGGGTGGTTCCAATCCGGAGATGATAGAACGGGGGCTGTAGTGAGAGATCTTTTAAGCGATTCAAAAGCAGCCTCGCAATTCGAATCGAAGTGAAATATTGTATCTTTGGCCAAGAGAAGAGTTAAGGGTCTAGCAATTTTGCTAAAGTCCTTAATGAATATCCTATAAAATCCTGCATGACCAAGGAAGGATCGTATATCTTTGACGCATTTGGGATGAGGAAGGTTATGGATGACATCAATTTTAGCTCTTTCTATGTCAATGCCTTTTCGTGAAATAATATGTCCAAGGAAAATACCTTCTTGGACCATGAAATAGCATTTTTCCCAATTCAAAGTTAAGTTCTTATCCTTAGAGCGGGTAAGAACCGCGTCAAGATGACGTAAGCATTCCTCAAAGGAGTCCCTAAATATGGAGAAATCGTCCATAAATATCTCCAGAAAATTCTCGACTATGTCTGAGAATATCCCATCATACACCGCTGAAATGTAGTGGGAGCGTTTCATAACCCAAAGGGCATGCGTCTATAAGCAAAAGTACCGAAATGACAAGTGAATATTGTTTTATCTTGATCCTTCGGCGATGGGGATCTGGTTATAGCCAGAGTATCCATCCAAGAAACAATAGTATTCATGTCCAGCTAATCGTTCTAACATCTGGTCAATGAAAGATAGAGGGAAGTGATCTTTCCTCGTTGCGGCATTGAGTTTCCTATAATCAATACATACGCGCCACCCAGTTTAGGTGCCTGTTTGGATCAACTCATTAGCCTCATTAGTTATGACCGTGATGCCTGACTTTTTAGAGACCACATGAATAGGACTCATCCATTGGCTATCAGATATTGGGTAAATTATACCACTATCTAGGTACCTGAAGATTTCTTTCTTTACCGCCTCCTTCATGACGGGATTCAACCGTCTTTGTGGGTATCGGGTTGGTTTGGCTTCATCCATCAATTGTATATAATGTTCAATAATCAAGGGACTAATCCCTTTTGATATCAGCCATTGTCCAACCAAATGCTTGCCGATTTGATCTCAATACCGCCAAAAGTGCGTTCTCTTGCTCTGAAGCTAGAGAAGCGGATATGATCACGGGCAAAGACCTATTCTCACCTAAATATGCATATTTAAGATGAGAAGGTAGCGGTTTGAGATCTAATGTCGGCGGAGAGACGATAGAAAGTAGGGTAAGGGAATGATAACCGGACTTCCTGAGAGGTTCATCACTTGCGTAGGATATTGACGCGGAAAGCGCTACTGACTTTTGTGACGAGTCAAAGGATTCAAACTCGGGGATGGACTCATCGAAGATATCCTCACTATAATAATTTTCCAAATCAAACAATATCGCACTAGTGTTGTCGAGATCATCATAGCAAAGTACTTCAGCTTTGCAGTTGTCGGAAGCTATCTCGTTGATAGAACAGACATCGATTAAATGAGTAGAAGGTTCAGATGGTTGACTTCCTAGCTTGTAAATATTAAGCTCAATTTTCATCTTCCCGAAGGATAAGTTCATAGAACTGTTACGATAATTAATGACAGCGTTGGAAGTTGCTAGGAAAGGTCGACCGAATATCATCGGGATTTGATTGCGTGGGTTCGCCACAGGCTGTGTATCTAAAACAATAAAGTCCATAGGGAATATGAATTCTCCGACTTTGATTAACACATCTTCTAGTTCACCCCTACGTTGGGCGATAGATCGGTCTGCCATCTGGAGAGTGCAGTGGGCAGGTTTCAACTCTCCTATACCTAGCTTCTCATAGAAGGAATATAGAAGCAAGTTAACACTAGCGCCGAGGTCAAGTAGAGCACGATTGATACTTTTACCCCCAATAGTTATAGCTATTGTAGGACAACCGGGGTTCTTACATTTCTTAAGCAATTGTTGGGTAAAAGCTATGCTCACGTTACTTGTCATGAATACCTTTTTCAGCACTTGAGTTTTTCTCTTCCTAGTGCACAAGTCCTTAAGGATTATTGCATAAGACAGAACTTGTTGAATAGCATCTAGGTAGGAGAGGAATATTTATGTTAACTTGCTTAAACATTTCCACAATCTTCTCCATTTGTGCATTAGGTTTGTTGGCTCTCAACCTGTTTGGAAACGGAGATTTATCAATAAGTTTTGGGTCCAACATTTGTGGAGAAGTTTGTGGGGATGGAATCAATCCCAGAATTGGAGTTGGGATCGTTTTAGGTTGACTCGAGGAAGTGGGCTGAGTGTTCGAGCCTTGGGGAAAACAGAGAATAGGCTCGGAAGAAGGTGGGAGAATAGATGAAATAGGGCAAAAAGTGGAAGCTGGGGTTTCAATTGATTCCTCATCATCAATCTGTTCACCCACTTGGTTGTTCAACACTCTTCCTGATCTCAACATGGTAATGACACTCATATTATGACTTTGTGAGTGGCCAGGATTCGGTAGGGGTTGAGATGGAAGTTTCTCTTTTTCTCTCGCACTCATCACAGCATTTATTTGTGCAAGTTGTGCTTCTATCGATTTTATACTTTCACCGTGGGAGGTGGTGGTCTGTGTTAATGCTCAGTTAGAAGACTTTATTTCATCCGTAGATTGCATGGAATGTTTAATAAATATATCCATGCTTCGTTCGAGTGCAGATGAGTTTTCGTTACCGGCCGTTTGGAAAGAATTATTATAAGGTGTAGAATTATTGGCCGGATTTTGAAAAGGGTTGCGATTGAAGGGGTACTGACTCTATGGGTGTGGTTGTTGTTACTGTGGAGGAGGTCTTTGATAATTGCTTTGGAACTGGTTTTGATTTTGGGTTTGGTTTTGGTTCCAAGAAAAATTAGGATGATTCCTCCATCCCTGATTGTACGTGGAAGAATAAGGATCGTTTCTAGGTCGCTGCTGAAAAGTAGCATTAGTGTGTTCTTGACCTTGAAACAGTACATTCAAAGGACATTCTTCCGTCAGATGTGATGGATCGGAACAGCAACCACACACGGTCTTTGGAAACGTAACCTGGTTTAGGGAGATTGATGAGAATTTGTTCTCCATAGCGTCGAGTTTATTTTACATCGCTGCCATTTCGGCTTTTACTGCGATAGAAATATCGAGCTGATGGACACCTCCCCTAGATGATGGTATAACTCTTTCCCACTGCAAAGTGTGTTCAGCGAGATCTTCTAGAAATTTCCAAGCTTCAACATCGTCTTTGGACATGAAATTGCATTGACACATGGTTTCAAGCATCTGCTTTGTCGCTGGAGTAATGCCCTCACATATAATTCGGCACAGATCCCATCTATTTATTCCAAGATGAGGATATTAGAAAAGCAGATCCTTAAACCGTTCAAAGTATTTCTAAAATGGTTCATTGGGAAGCTGGGTAAACTGGTTGAATTCGCTCCGAACACAGGCGGTCTTATGATTGGGGTAAAATTTCTTAAGGAATGCTATCACGAATTCATCCCAATTGGTAATAGAGTGTGCGACAGTGTTATAAAGCTATTTTTCTAGTAAATAGCACAAAGTGAAAGGGAGAAGATGCAGGCGCATAGCATCCACAGAAAGTTGTGACGTACCCATCATTGTGCATACGTTTTCGAATTTGGTGATAAAAACGTATGCGTTTTTAAACTCAAGCCCGTGAAATTTGGGCAACATGTTGATGAAGTGGGGTTTAATTTCAAAATTATCCCAATTGGCTGGTGGAATAGATAAACAGGTAGGAAGGGGACCCCGTATAGGGTAGCATCTCTCTTGGAGAGAAATGCACGGTGGATTCTGCGCACCGACGGGTGGTGGCACGGTGGTGTTATAATCTGATGGAGAACCGTCCATCTCGGTCGATGTGGTGGATGGAGGGGAAAAAGAAGATGAAGAAGTACCGACTTTGGAGTCGATAGCAGAAACACGGACAAGACGGGCACTAGAATCCCGTGTCCAGCCAAGCATGCCCTAAGCGGGTTTAGCGCAAGTGGCAGCGTGTGTGTGATTTAAAATTGGTTTTTTAAAAAAAAGTATCGGACGTGAGACAAATCACACAGAAATGCACAATAAACCCTAGAACTAAGGTTACCTAGGTCAAGTCTCTAGACCGCTCCTAGACTTCCAAAGGACAAGCCGCGGGATCAATCCTCTACCATCTCTTTATCGCTCTTATGGCCAGGTAAGTGCCAGGTAAGTGCCAGGTAAGTGGGAGGTATCTGCTATACGAATCACCAAAAATAGCGGGCCTAATTAAGTAACCACTTACCTAGACATACTTGCCTAGACACCACAAAAGAAATCCAGATAAGCGATAGATTACCCACGACCTTCCTCTGTCCTTATTGAGCGCGACAGTCCTTAGATTCTTGGTCTAGATATTTTTTAATTAATGTAGGGTGATGCGGATGCTCGTTTTGTGATTTGTGGGGTCTAAGAAGGGTGATGAAATCCCCACCTAATCTGAATTTGGTCTTTGCCCCTTAATGTCCGTATTAAAATATGTACAAACTAATTACAAAATATGCAAAATGATTTTTTTTAAGTGGCGATATTTTGTAAAGAATCCTGCAGAAAATATATTATTGGTTTTTTCAGATGAGAGAAAAAGATGTAGGAAAGTTACCAGAGAATTTTGGATGCACGATCCCTCAAGACTGTCGCGGTTCCGCCGCCAAAATGCCCTTGTTGCCGCGGTTCCGCCGCGACATAGTGGGATCGTTTGAAAATAATTGCTCATGTGCCCTTCTATGCTCCTATGGACTTCTCTGAAAGTCTCTGAATCTTGATTTTCTCATTCTATTGTCTTCAGATTCCCTCGCAAAATTCGTACACTAATCGTTAAATACACAATTTGCTGTTTTGTTTTATTTATGATATTGATCGAATAAGAATTCAACATGAATAGTAAGAAAAAAATATTACGCATGTATCCCTGGCAACGACGCCATTTGATTGATTTCTTTTAAAGAAGTGTTTGTAGAATAACCGCAATCAATAACGGTGTCGCTTGTAGCTAGACCGAGATGAGTACGGGTCATGCTCAGGGAAACGTTGAATTTTTAAATCTTACTTTAGACGTGTTGAAAAAGAGGAAGAATAGAAGAATAAAGAATAGTGGAGAATAATTTCTAGATCTACGTCAAAATATGGATGTAGAAAATAGATCTAGTTTAAATAAAGATGTAGAATATATAAGAAGATGGCTTGTAGGGTTCGTTAGGATTTAGTAGTAATAGATGATTAATAAAAATGACTCCTTTTATCTATTGACGGATTTAAAACTAGATTGATAGTGATGAATGAGAATTAGGGTTCTTGGAAGAAACTAATGTTTCCACACTATTGGCCATTGTCCTTTCATTGATCTCTATTCATGTCTAGCCTTTAACAAAACAATTATTAATCTAATCTCAAATCGCGGTCAAGATCATCAATAACTTGATAGCGCGCCCGATAAGAATGTTAACGATTATTATGCTAAAGTTTATAAATTTCATAAGACTTAAAAGAAGTTAAGAAATTCTTCATCTTCCATTGATCTATCATAATCCTACGAACCCTATCAAGTGGTGAATTACTCACGCATGATGAAGATAGAAGAACGGATATAGATCATGATGTAAATAAAAATAAATGCAATAAGAATAAAACAACTACCTTTATTAATCAATTTGATCAATTACGCTTTTTGTTCGTTTAGAAAGTGGAATACAAAACCCTAATTTGCTTCTCGATCTATCTTGAAGGAGGTAAATGAACAGCCGATTGATCAACCTGGATGCATGAGTCAACTTGAACTTCGTGATCTCTTCGGTTTGATGATCTTCCAAGAGGGGCTATGGGTTCTATTTATAGTCACAGAAGTTGCAATCCCAAGATTTCATAAACTAGGGTTTGTTGAGACGATCCTACACAGAAAATCCCACATCCTAACTCCCCCATTTAGCCGTGGATCCGCCGCCAGAAATAGGATTTGGCCGCGGAAGGGCTGCACTTTGTTGGGGTCTTGGGTGCAAATTTCTGGAGGTTCATCTAATTGACATGTGGTGATCTTTTGGATATCTGGATTTTGGAAATCTTCTCTAAGTCTCTGCCAGAATTGATTTCTTCGATTTACTTTAATATTTCGGCAGATTTGATCTCGATATCTCGGATTTCTTTGATTCCAGTCTTGATGTAATTTCTACACAATATCTCAACAAATAATGTTAGTAATATTTGGTATTTTTGAGATATTATCCTAACCATTTTATATGATATTATATTTTAAAGATATTGATTAAGGATATTTGATATGATATGCATATTTAAATTATCAAAATATTATATAAATATTATATACATATATTTTCCTTCATAATGTTAATTATAATATATAAACATATGAAAATAGTATTTTTATAGATAAACCCTCATATGTGTCATATTTATAATAAACACCTTTAGATATTTAAGAAAATTAAGGAAAACGTCATATCAAAAGTGCATTTTTATCGACTGAACAATATACGATCACTACATCATTTCACCTGAACCGGAAAAACCCTCTGTGTGGGACTCTAAGGACTCGACAATACACTGGCTGTGAATTACTGGATAAATCCATAACCACATGCATGTCAGCGGCACTAGTTGTGCTTAACAGCTACCCGGGTATATGTCGAAAGGAAGGCCGACGAGCAAGCTCATCTGAACCTCTAGTCAGCCTATCTGTGACAATCTCTGTACAGTCCGGTCTCTTCATCTAAGAGTATCGTATACCAGGTCTAGGGGGTGGTATATATCATATCCTAATAACCCGATAATTTATGCCGATGTGGCTCAAGACCAATCCGAAAAACTACTGATCTAACTATCAGTAAATCTCATCTGCCATGGCCAAGGTCTTATGGTGCTGGCCAAACGAATATAGTGCGACATCAACTCCTTATACAGAGAGAGACGAGTTCCGAACAATCGCCCACTGCCTCCATGTGGCTCGGGACTGTACCCAACTAAAATCTGTTTGCACGACTTAGTAGAACCGTGGTAGGGTAGTAATCTAAGTACAATGGGAACTCACACAAGACAAATGACAATCAGGTCTAAGGACTAACCTGTACTCATGTCACTTGAGAACTACTATCAGACGATAGATATGGTACCATCTAGAAGTTCTCTGCGATTCCGTCCAGTGTACTCATCCCAGTAAGCACTTGTATACGATCTTAGGTGCCATACACCAATGGCTGTAGGACCAACCATTACCCCTTGTCGGGGTCTAGGAACGTATACACCAGTCTACTCCGGAATATCGATGCCCAATCTCGATACTCCCACGACTAGAGACATTTAAGGATGTGCTTATAGGCAACCCAGCCCCCACATGTATGATCGTCATCATAACGCTGATAGTCAAGCAATAATCCTATGGGTTTTATCAACATGTATTAGCGATATGTAATAACAAGTAAAACATATACAAATATTAATATAAAATCAAACCAAATAGCATACTATTATATCGAGCAAGATTGTCCGGTACATATATATGTCCAAGCATCCATTATATATATACAATAATGGGCTCCAGGGCATACATATCCAACAATTGTTTATTAGCATTCACTTTATATGAAATGTGTACTTTTGCTTGGTTGATGATATGCTATTTATTTCGGGTATGCAAGTAAGAATATTTTTATTTTGGTATCATTAAAGAATTTTTTTCATATAGAAATTGATATGTATATGCCTTGAGGTTTTGACTAAATATTTGTGCATCGGGCACACGTATATAATTATATATATTTATGTCTTGGGCATACGATTGGTTACTTTAAATAACATATACCTCTATTTTTGAAAATAAAGTGGTTGCATGCATTTCGTAGGTGAATACCGGTATGAGTTGGAAAAACAAGTAGGTTACATTCAAGCTAGTAGTGTAGTCCTCGTGGGATTATAACGCGCACCGTAAGGCAAACTCACCGCGGGTCATAACATGCGGTTCTCCCTATCACGAGCTATCTATAGTGGAGTTTTTCTTATGTCAACCGAGATATAGGTGTTGACCATACTTAGTCGTAAGCTGCTAGTTTTTCCGTGTATGACAAGTATATATTCACAAATTGCATAATTTTAGATATTTAATGATTATCGATATTTTTTATTTTATTGGTATTTAACTTTGTTATATAAGCTGTCAGATATGTGTCATTTTCTTACTAAGCCTCGTTGCTTACCCACCTTTTATTGTGGCTGTTAATCAAAATGCAGGAAATCAGATTGGATGGGCATCTTGATAGAAAATTAGAATTTTCTTCGTAGTGGCCTTCAGCAATAATTACCTTGCATAGGAATGCGTTCTCACAAGGAGAAAAATTAGTTTCTTCTTTCAATTTAGCAATTTGGTTATCGGAACTTACTATATTATTTTTAGAAATTAATTGTGCAAGAACTATATTAGTTATTTCAGCCTTGGTGTTGTAGGGATTCGGTTATAGTGTCGTGACATCCACGAACCGCGGCTGAAATAGAAAACAATAATTTTTCAAATATAAAAGCAAAACCTAACCGAGATCATTAAATAGATGCAATTGCAAAAAGAAAAGAGATTAAGTTTAGAGTGCTACAACGTTTGTAGCTTGTCCGAACGCAATCGGAAGACCCAAACTAGACTTCGCAATCTCCGGAGAGTCTATTAGCCGACCAGCTCACCGTAGATGATCCGCGGTGAAGAATGACAACCCAAAACTCCATCTTCATTTCTCAAGTGAAGAAACTCACACATTGAACTTGCTAAGTTAATATGTGAGCTAATGTGATCAAGAAAAACACTCTCCTTTTAAATTTTAACCTTCTTTTTAACCTCCATCATTTTTCAAAAGAGGAGGAAAAAGATGAACAAGATGGCTCCCATGGAAAAAGATATAGAATTAACATTAAAAGAAAAGAATTTAGAAGAGAAGAGAAGAAATGACTCATCAAAGAAAAGAAGAGGTTAGAAGTAAGAAGAAATCCACTCTTCTTCTTATTTCTTTTCATTTCATTTCATTTCTTTTCATTTCAAATCTTTTTATTTCTTTTCTCTTTATGTTTATTCTTAACTTATTTCATTTCTCATTACTTTATATATATAAATACATATTTATAAAGAGAAGAAAATATTTATCAAATACATTTCCACTTTACGTATCGTATACGCAATAATAATATATCAATATCATATACCAATATAATAAAAATAGAGAGAGTGTGTATCTAATACACAATACTAAAAACCATATCATAATATGGTTATTAAGTCAACCCTTGACTTAATATTCCGGTTTTTAAACCGGCTAGTATTTTTTGGATATTCGATTAAATCATACATTTAATCGAACTCCCGTACGTATCCAATACGCACATCACATCAACATTTTGCTCGGGTAGGCACCTTCGTTGCAGGACTCTAAAGACCTGTCATTATGCGGGCAGTAGGTTATATAAGATCATATCCGATTGAATCTGAAACTCTTTCGGATCCAATCCCCTGACGGGGTAACTTACAAGCACGTCAGTAGCACTAGCTGTACGTAACGACTACCCAGGTATGATCAAGATAAAAGTAAATCAACGAGCAAACTCATCCGGACCCTACAAAGTTTATAAGTGACAGTCACCGTACAGTCCGGTCTCTTCGTCTACGAGTATCACATATCGGGTCTAGGGTATGGAATCTGTCAGACCCCAATAACTCGAAAAGTCGTGCGACAGAGGACTCATAACCAATCGGAGATACAAATGATAACACTTATCAGTTCATCTCCACTGCGTTGTCCACCGACTTTTGGTTGCAGTCATGTCCTGCACAGTACGACATCAACTCCCTATACAGGGAGAGACGAATCCCCTCGACCACTCACCGCCTCCACAAGCTTCGGGACAATACCCAACAAAAACCTATTTGCACGACTCCTTTAAGCTGTGGTAGAGTAGAAGTCTAAGTATAGTGGGAACACACATAAGACACTATGGAGATCTTAGGTCATAGGGACTACCCTGTACTTATGTCACTAGAAAACTGATGTCTGGTATTGGTATATTACTAACTAGGAGTTCTCGGTGAGTCAGTTCAATGTAACTCATCCTATGAGCACCTGTATACAATCCTCGGTGTCAAACACCAATAGTTATGCGACCATCTATCGCCCTCTAACTTGGTTAGGAAACATACACATTAGTTTAAACTGGAGTACCGATACCCAGTCTCGATACTCTTACGACTAGGGAATTTTAAGGATGTGCTTATCGACTACCCAAGCCTACTAGTATGATCTCCATCATCATCCTGGTAGTCAAGCAAAATCCTAAAAGCTTTATCTCATATATAAACGATACGTGATAGTGAATAAAACACATCATATGAAAGATAAAGACAAACTAGAGAGCATACTATCATCTCGAGTAAGACTATTCTCCATATAAGTCCTTCAATTAAAATAATTTCCTTGAGGGCACCTATATCCAACAATCTCCCACTTGCCCTTAAAGCCATTTATTGAGGTATCTCATACACAACTTCTGTACTAACAGTTTTGCATACTATGTTTAAGAACTAGCTTCAATGAGTGGACCCGACACAACACATCTCTCTATTTCTTCCTGAATTTCAACTTCACGAAGATCAAATATCTCCCGAATTGAGCGGTATCTGCCTTAGTATTTTCCTGGACTGACGATGGGATCATGTTCATAAATGAACAATTATATCCAGCGAATTCTTAGGCGATATCTTTTGTTGATTTACAATCAGTATCTAGCACTACGACTGCTTAGTATCTCACTTGGAACTCTTTCCAATATACTGCTCCTCAATAGAGAGTAAACTTATAACTTGCGACAGTCGCTCTATCTCCCATGTTACCTGGGAAGCTAGAATCAGTAACTACCTCCTTCAGGAGGCTGCCATTACTATATACAAAGAATATCAAATGCTCTTCACTGCTACCCCATGTTTCTTCAGGATTGGACTGATATCCATATCTTATATGGAGAAACACTTGTGATCACCATTTTTTTTACTGATTGCAGCTGTTGGGGTCGAAAATTGCGCCGTGGTTGACCAATTCAAACTCAAGGTCAACCCCAAGCCAAGTGGGCCCAAGCCCAGATCAAGTGGGCTCATGCCCAGGTCGAGTCCGAACATGAAACGGCCGGCCCTTCTCCATGCCAAAATAAAAAGTCATGCAATAAATAATTTTTATGTAATTTTTTATGCATGAATGTAAACAAAATAGGCATAAAGCCAAATTTTTGTAAGTCCATGGCTTATGTGCAAAAAAAAATAGCACATGAGCCATGGGATGGGCAAAATGCCATTTTGTAAAGCCCAAGGGGCTATATGTAAATGTGTAAGCCTATAAAAGGCAACATGATGAAAATATCTAAGACACTTTTCATTTCCCTCAAAATCTAGGGTTTGTGCCTCTTTCCCCTTTCTGAAGGTTCTAAACCTTCTTCTTTCTTTTGAATTAAATCAAGAGTTTTACTCTTCCTTTTCCAAAACTAAATAGTTTTTCACCACAAAACCCACAAAGGGGAGCTCAGATCTCCCATCAGATCTCAAAAAGAAGAGATTTTTAAAATCTCACATCTCTTGATCTTCAAGATCCTGCCAACAGAGGAGGATGAGGGAGACCCATATCCAGAAACCCCACTTTGGGGAAGAACTAGGGCTCAAGGGGAGAAGCCCTTCATCAGCTTTAGAACATCCTAGGAGTTTAACTCCTTATACACACACACACACACACACATACACACACACACACAAAATAATAAGTGCTCTTTTCTGGGAGTACAATTCCCATTGCAAGGACCGAGTCCCTTTTGCGCCCGAGCGCCCTTGCGCTCAGAGCGCTAGCGCTCGAGCGCCCACGTGCTGACACGTGGGGTGCTAGCGCTCTTGCGCTCAGAGCGCTAGCGCCCAAAGTGCTAGCGCCCGAGCGCCCACGTGCTGACATGTGGGGTGCTAAGCGCTAGCGCTCAAAGCGCTAACGCTCTTGTGCTCAGAGCGCTGGCGCCCGAGCGCCCACGTGCTGACACATGGGGCGCTAGCGTTCAAAGCGCTAGTGCTCTTGTGCTCAGAGCGCTGGCGCCTGAGCGCTCACGTACTAACACGTGGGGCGCTAGCGCTCAGAGTGCTAGCACCCAAAGTGCTAGCGCCCACGTGCTAACACGTGGGGCGCTCGCGTTCTTGCGCTCAAAGCGCTAGCACCCAAAGCGCTGGCGATTTTTCCCACGCATACTTTGGATGCCCTTTCCCTTTTTTTTATTTTATATATATGTATACACACACACACACATACTCCATGACACTATCCCCCGCTAGAAAAAATTTCTAATAGGGCGCTTCCCTGCACCCCGCAAGGGGGTTGCTAGCCCCCTTGACCCCCAGCCCGCTATCCGGGTAGCGGGACCCCCGTAAAAACTCTGCGGGGCCCTCGATATATTCAAAATCCCTTCAAAATACAACACTGCACATTGAGTTCGCATGACCGGTTTAACCCGTTAATCGGAGGTTCTCTCACTCCAAAAGGCGAGGGGTAATTAACGGCAGTTTAGTCCGCGGTTGCCGGAGATTCGGATCCCCACAATCAATAAACCCCAGCCTACCCTAGGCATGGGGAATTTGTAATGCGCCTGAAAAGCGCGTGTGTATTCCCATCTTAATGGGATGACAAAAAACACGCTACAGATTCTGGCACGCCCGGTGGGACCTATCTCTCCTCCCATATTTCGGGTTAAGCATTCATGCGAACTCAATCAATATACATATCGATATTTACTAAAATAATGCCCTTTCATGCAGGGTTTTCAAGCAATCACTTCTCAACGATGTCTCCAAAGATGAGCTCAGCTCTCACCACGGCTCCCATCTCCTACATGATGAAGATGGACGCCAGGACGGTCCTCCCGGCCAGTCTCGGGCGACAATGGGAAGAGCCGCCGCAACCATTCGGCTCTATCCTGTTCATGTCAGCTAACGCCATCCTAGCTCCTCAAGCCCCGGTGATAGACAAACCGGTATCGAAAGGCAAGAGGCCAAATGTGGTGGTCTCGAAGGCGCCCCAACTCAAACGCAAGTCGGTATTTGAACAACTTTCTTTGGCCCCAGCTGGGGGTAAGGCCATCAACACCAACAGAGCTACAACACGTCTCGAGCAAGCTTCGGCGGTGCCCCTAACAACTGCTCGATCGGGTGTCTTCTCTAAGCTCCCCGCTAATCGACTCACAATGGCTTCCCGGATAATGGATGCCCGCCAAGCCTTCAAAATCGAGAAGCTGAGGCAGAAAAGGCTCAGGTATAGAGCCAACAAAAGGGCTAGGGCTCCTGCCAGGCTGAACTTCATGAGGTTCGAAGAACGGGGTCACCCCGCCAAAGATAAAGAGACGACTGGATATGCGGTCCACACTGTCTACATGGTCGGACATGAAGAAACGAACCCTCCTATGCTTCACAGCTAGGGTGATGATACGGTGGACGCTACCCAATGTCAACTCGGTCTAAATGACGAAGAGCTCGCTCAGACCGATGAGCCAAAAGAGCCTGAGGTTCCTGCGGAATCGAGCTCAGGCAATAAGGATGACCCGGTTTTCATAACCGGGACTACAGAACAAGCATTATTCCGATGGCTTCAGAGGCAGCTTCAGGACAGGGATGAGAAGTTAGCCAAGGTACCGTCTAAGGTCGACGAATTGGCAAACGTCGCGGCAGATCTCGCGACCCAAGTCGCCCGATTGCAATTACAGCAGAATCAAATTTTGGTTTATGAGCCAGGGATTGATACCCGGAGGCAACCAACTGATACCCCCTTCAACCTAAGAGTGGAGCGCCTTCGCGAAAAACGGCCGCGATCAGCCTCCAGTCCCTCCGATATATACACCAAAAGGGAATCGCCTCTGAAAGAGAAGCTGGATAAGGTCTATTCCTTTAGAAGGGACAAAGTCCATAAGATATTCAAGGACGCCTTAAGAAACGGTCTACAACTGCCAGAATCAAAGATACCGCAAGAAGCGAATATGACCGACGACCCAAAATATTGCCCCTATCACAGAGTGATAGGTCATGCCATTGAGGACTGCTTCGTCTTCAAAGATTGGGTCGAAAAACAATACAAGACGGGGGAGATAGAACTGTCTAAAGGCGTGTTAGCAAACAGTCAAGCTACGACCGCCGATTTCATACAAATGGAGACCGGAGCCCCTCAGGAACCTGATTCTCTCATGCATGTGCCATTGTCTGAAAAGGGCGAACTAAAGACTGATCGGCCTCGAGGGCCAGCATCAGTAAAGGCACCTACTCCAACGGAAAGAAAGAAGAAGGTATACTCCTTCAGGAGGGATGAAGTACGCAAAATATTTGTGGACGCCTTGAACAACGGTCTGCAACTGCCTGTTCCAAAGAGGCCACATGAAATGAACATGACCGGCAGTCCCATATACTACCCATATCATAGAATGGTGAGTCATACCATCGAAGACTGCTATATTTTCAAAGATTGGGTGGAGAACCAATACAAACTTGGGAAAGCCCCACAGTCGTCAGATGTACCGACAAGCCACAGAGCTACGGTCATCAACACAACTCCGCCAAGATCAAAGTTCAAAGAGCTGGGATAAGCAAGCTGACCACCACGTCGTTAAACTGGGAATGATAGACCTCTAAGTCTTTAAACTGGGAACCACTGACCACCACGTCGTAAACTGGGAATGATAGACCTCTAAGTCTTTAAACTGGGAACCACTGACCTCTAAGTCTTTAAACTGGGAACCACTGACCACCACGTCGTAAACTTGGAATGATAGACCTCTAAGTCTTTAAACTGGGAACCACTGACCACCACGTCATTAAACTGGGAACAGTCGACCTCTAAGTCGTTAAACTGGGAATGTAAAAAAAAAATTGTAAATAAAAAAAATTGTGTGTGTAAATAAAAAATAAAGTCGAAATGATGGGGTAACCGCGAATAAAATCCGAAATGATAGGGCAATTGCGACCTTCGCGATAAAAAAAGCTGAAATGATAGAGCAATCACGGTAAAAACAAAAAATAAAAACAAAAACAAAAAAAAAACAACGGCGAATGATGAGTCGCCCTTGGTACCATATTCCAGTGCAGCGATGCAGACGCCAACCAAAATCCAGTTTCCCAAAATTCTTCCGGCCCTACGACCAGTCCCTAAATTGACTACCGTATACAATCCACGGGCTCAAATAATTCTCAGCATACCCATGCCACACCAAAATCACCAGTTACGCGGCTGATCTCCGCCCTTGGAATCATGCTCCATTGGGAAGCCCCACTCATGTATCCTTACGATACATGAGGAGAACAAACCTTCGTGGGATCTTTACGACTCACAAAGGAAAAACACACTTGGGAGTCCCCACGACTCCTAAGGAGAAAGTATACCTACGAGATCCTTACGACTCGTAGGGAGAAAATACTTTTATGGGACCCTCACGGCTCATGAAATTGAAAAGCCTTAAGTGATAAGGACCTAACCTGTCTCTTAAGCCATCGCTCCCCAACAGGAAAAGGCAAATGATGAATTGCTCCTGGCACCTGTGCTTCAGTGTTAGCAACACTGATGCCGGCCCCTACCCCAAAATTCCAAGCTCGCCATCCATAGACCTCTAAGTCTTTAAACTGGAAACAAATGACCTTTAAGTCGTTAAACTGGAAACAGTAGACCTCTAAGTCTTTAAACTGGAAATAGATGACCACTAAGTCGTTAAACTGGAAAAAGATGACCTCTAAGTCGTTAAACTGGAGACAGATGACCTCTAAGTCGTTAAACTGGAAACAGTTGACCACCACGTCGTTAAACTGGAAACAGATGACCTCCACGTCGTTAAACTGGAAACAGATGACCTCTAAGTCTTTAAACTGGAAATAGATGACCACTATGTCGTTAAACTGGAAAAAGATGACCTCTAAGTCGTTAAACTGGAGACAGTAGGCCTCTAAGTCGTTAAACTAGAAACAGATGACCACCACGTCGTTAAACTGGAAACAGATGACCGCTAAGTCGTTAAACTGGGCATAATAGACCCCTAAGTCTTTAAACTGGAAACAGATGACCTCTAAGTCGTTAAACTAGAAACAGTCGACCTCTAAGTCATTAAACTGGGAACGAGGGAAATCCACTCATGTGTCCTCACGATGCATGAGGAGAACAAACCTTACGGGATCCTCACGACTCGTAAGAAAACACCTTCGTGGGATCCTTACGACTCACGAAGGAAAAACACACTTGGGAGTCCCCACGACTCCTAAGGAGAAAGTACACCTACGATATCCTTACGACTCGTAGGGAGAAAATGCTTTTATGGGACCCTTACGGCCCATAAAATTGAAAAGCCTTAGGTGATAGGGATCTAAACCTGTCTCCTAAGCCATCGCTTCCCAATAGGCAATGGCGAATGATGAGTCGCTCCTGGTACCATATTCCAGTGCAGCGATGCAGAAGCCAACCGAATTCCAAATCTCATACCCCAATGGCGAATGATGAGTCGCTCCTGGTACCATATTCCAGTGCAGCGATGCAGACGCCAACCAAATTCCAAATCCCATACCCCAACAGCGAATGATGAGTCGCTCCTGGTACCATATTCCAGTGTAGCGATGCAGACGCCAACAAAGTCCCAAAATTTTTCCGGCCCTACGGTCTGGATCATACATCCTGCAAAACCGTATACAATCCACGGGCGTAAAATAATCCCAATCTCTCCTAAGTCCTACCGGTGAGGCCACATTCAAAGTCCCACCAAAAATTTAAAAAAAATAATAATAAAAAAAAATTGTATGTCCACAAGCAAAATGGGCACGGATGAAAAGCCGAAAGGGCTCCGTGAGTAAAAACAGCAGGACTGCCAACGAGTTTGTGAAAACCCGAAAGGGCGCAAACTCGTAAAAAAAAGATGAAATGCACTCGCAAAGTCCTCTCGACTTTGTGAGGAGAAAATTCCCGCGTGAGATCCTTACGACTCACAAAGGAGCAACACACTTAGGAGTCCCCACGACTCCTAAGGAGAAAATACGCCTACGAGATTTTTTCGACTCGTAGGGAGAAAATGCTTTTATGGGACCCTTACGGCCCATAAAATTGAAAAGCCTTAGGTGATAGGGATCTAAACCTGTCTGCTAAGCCACCAATTCCCAAATCCTCCCGAGGCAAATGATGAGTTGCTCCTGGCATTATTCCAATGCAACAATGCTGATACCAAACAAAAACCAAAATCCCCAAATCCACTCATGGCAAATGATGATTCGCTTCTGGTACCATATTCCAGTATAGCGATGCTGATGTCAACCCAGATCAAGTCAAACCAACAACTTCTGCGGAGGAATCATGCTTTGTCCCAGAATTTACCCCGTGTCGAAATCATGTTTCGCCTTGGGATATCAACCTTCCCTGTCGGAGTTATGCTTCGGCTCAGAATCAACCAATAACCTCCCTGTCGGAATCATGCTCCGCCTCGGAATCAAGTCGATCAGCGACACTCCGTGCCGAGGACAAGTCAAACATCAGCGACACTCCGTGCGGGGGACAAGTCGAACATCAGCGACACTCCGTGCCGGGGACAAGTCGAACAACCAGCGACACTCCATGCCGGGGACAAGTCGATCAGCGACACTCCGTGCCGGGGATAAGTCGAACAACCAGCGACACTCCATGCCGGGGACAAGTCGAACATCAGCGACACTCCGTGCTGGGGACAAGTCGAACATCAGCGACACTCCGTGCCGGGGATAAGTCGATCAGCGACACTCCGTGCCAGGGACAAATCGAACAACCAGCGACACTCCGTGCCGGGGACAAATCGAACAACCAGCGACACTCCATGCCGGGGACAAGTCGATCAGCGACACTCCATGCCGGGGACAAGTCGAACATCAGTGACACTCCGTGCTGGGGACAAGTCGAACATCAGCGACACTCCGTAACGGGGACAAGTCGATCAGCGACACTTCGTGCCAGGGATAAGTCGAACAACCAACGACACTCCATGCCAGAGACAAGTCGATCAGCGACACTCCATGCCGGGGACAAGTCGAACATCAGCGACACTCCATGTCAGGGACAAGTCGAACATCAGCGACACTCCATACTGGGGACAAGTCGAACATCAGCGACACTCCATGCTGGGGACAAGTCGAACATCAGCGATATTCCGTGCCGTGGACAAGTCGATCAGCGCCACTCCATGCCAGGGACAAGTCGAACAACCAGCGACACTCCGTGCCGGGGACAAGTTGATCAGCGACACTCCGTGCAGGGGACAAGTCGAACATCAGCGACAATCCGTGCTGGGGACAAGTCGAACATCAGCGACACTCCGTGCCGGGGACAAGTTGATCAGCAACACTCCATGCCAGGGACAAGTCGAACAACCAGCGACACTCCATGCCGGGGACAAGTCGATCAGCGACACTCCATGCCGGGGACAAGTCGAACATCAGCGACACTCCATAACGGGGACAAGTCGATCAGCGACACTTCGTGCCGGGGACAAGTCGAACAACCAGCGACACTCCATGCCGGGGACAAGTCTAACATCAGCGACACTCCGTGCCGGGGACAAGTCGATTAGCGATACTCCGTGCCGGGGATAAGTCGAACAACCAGCGACACTCCGTGCCGGGGACAAGTCGATCAGCGACACTCCGTGCCGGGGACAAGTCGAGCAACCAGCGACACTCCATGTCGGGGACAAGTCGAATATCAGCGACACTCCGTGCTAGGGAAGTGTCGAACATCAGCGCCACTCCGTGCCGGGGACAAGTCGTTCAGCGACACTCCGTACCGGGGTGTCGATCAGCGACACTCCGTCTCGGGGACACGTCAGCCAGCAGACACCCCGTCTCGGGGATACGTCGACCAGTGACACTCTGTGCCGGGGGCACGTCTACCAAATCACTCCGGGCCAGGGAAACGTCTACCACAGACACTCCATCTCGGAGACACGTCAAGCGTCGACCGTCCATGTCGTTAAAAGGGCAATGCATCCCAAAAGTGGGAACCAAAGGAAGTCGCCTCCACGTGAAAGAAGATCCATCAATTTCATGCACACGACCCACATATGCGATGTGCACTCATTGATGGGAGCACTTTGTTGGGGTCGAAAATTACACCCCGGTTGACCAAGTCAAAGTTAAGGTCAACTCCAAGCCAAGTGGGTCCAAGTCCAGATCAAGCAGGCCCATGCCCAGGTCGAGTCCGAACATGAAGCGGACGGCCCTCCTCCATGCCAAAATAAAAAGTCATGTAATAAATAATTTTTATATAATTTTTTATGCATGAATGTAAACAAAATGGGCGTAAAGCCAAAATTTTGTAAGCCCATGGCTTATGTGTAAAAAAAAATAGCACATGAGCCATGGGATGAGCAAAATGCCATTTTGTAAAGCCCAGGGGGCTATATGTAAATGTGTAAGCCTATAAGAGGCAACATGATGAAAATATCTAAGACACTTTTTATTTCCCTCAAAATCTAGGGTTTGTGCCTCTTTCCCCTTTCTGAAAGTTCTAAATCTTCTTCTTTCTTTTGAATTAAATCAAGAGTTTTACTCTTCCTTTTCCAAAACTAAATAGGTTTTCACCACAAAACTCACAAAGGGGAGCTCAGATTTCCCATCAGATCTCAAAAAGAAGAGATTTTTAAAATCTCACATCTCTTGATCTTCAAGATCCTTCCAACAAAGGATGAAGAGGGAGACCCATCTCCAGAAACCCCACTTTGGGGAAGAACTAGGGCTCAAGGGGAGAAACCCTTCATCAGCTTCAGAGCATCCTAGGAGTTTAACTCCTCACACACACACACACACACACACATATACACAAAAAATAATAAGTGCTCTTTTCTGGGAGTACAACTCCCATTGCAGGGACCGAGTCCCTTTTGCGTCCGAGCGCCCACGTGCTGACACGTGGGGCGCTAGCGCCCTTGCGCTCAGAGCGCTAGCGCCCAAAGCGCTAGCGCCCAAGGGCCCACGTGCTGACACGTGGGGATCTAGAGCTCAAAGCGCTAGCGCTCTTGCGCTCAGAGCACTAGCGCCCAAAGCGCTAGCGCCCGAGCGCCCACATGCTGACACGTGGAGCGCTAGCGCTCTTACGCTCAGAGCGCTAGCACCCGAGCGCTCACGTGCTGACACGTGGGGCGCTAGCTCTCAGAGCGCTAGCGCCCAGAGCACTAGCGCCAGAGCGCCCACGTGCTAACACGTGGGGCGCTACCGCTCAAAGCGCTAGTGCTCTTGCGCTTAAAGCGCTGGCACCCAAAGCGCTGGCACTTTTTCCCACGCATCCTTTGGATGCCCTTTCCCTTTTTTTTATTTTATATATATGTATACACACACACACACACATACTCCACGACACTCTCCCCCGCCAGAAAAAATTTCTAACGGGGCGCTGCCCCGTACTCCGCAAGGGGGCTGCTAGCCCCCTTGACCCCCAGCCCGCTATCCGGGTAGCGGGACCCCCGTAAAAACTCTGCGGGGCCCTTGATATATCCAAAACCCCTTCAAAACACAACACTGCACATTGAGTTCGCATGACCAGTTTAACCCGTTAATCGGAGGTTCTCTCGCTCCAAAATGCCAGGGGTAATTAACGGCAGCTTAGTCCGCGGCTGCCGGAGATTCGGATCCTCACAATCAATAAACCCCAGCCTACCCTAGGCAGGGGGAATCTATAATGCGCCTGACAAGCGCATGCGTATTCCCATCTCAATAGGGTGACAAAAAACACCCTACAGTAGCATAGGAACATCACTTCCTATCATGAGTATGTCATCCACATACCATATGAGGAATCTGACAACACTCACTAGTACCTTTTTTCAAATATCATGTTCATCTCTCATTTTGATGAAGTCAAACGCTTTGACCATATCATCAAAACAGATGATCCTTCTCCGCTATACCTGCTTTAGTCTAAAAATAGACCTAAGTAACTTGCATGCTGACCACTGCTCCCACTGAATAAGATAACCCTCTGGCAGAGTATTATATACGTACACTTCTAAATCCAATTTAGAAAGACGTTATAGTCACATACATGCTAAATATCATAGTCATGAAAGAAAACAATGGCAAGTTATATCCGTATGGACTTCAGCATAAATACTGAAATAATAGTTTCATCACAATCCACATCGGGTATTTGATGAAAAGCTTTTACTACAAGTCTAACCTTATTGGTATAGTAACTCATCTATTTGCACTGATCTCGTAAGATCTACTTGCTCCTAATGGGTTTTAGCCCTTCAGGAGCACCCAACAAAGTCCACACTTTGTTGCAGTGCATGGAGTCTAACTAGAATAACTCGGCATCCAGCCATCAATCAGAAGTCACCACTTCCCATGGTCTGCTGATAACTAGTACGGTCATCATCACATGATACAAGACTCCTTGTTACCGTCAACGAGAAAACTGTAGTACCTTTCAGGTGGCTGATGTCACCTATTAAATCTGCTGAGTAGGCTAAAGGTTAGTCAGGGTCAATTGAATATATAGGTTCTACTAAATCTTCAGTAACCATTTATGGTTCTGGAATCAGTTCTAGTTCTATCATATTCCTACTAATTTCTTATGCAAGAAATTCCTTTTCTAAAAAGGTGGCGTGTCGAGAACAAAACAAATTTTGATCCTGAAAATGGTAGAAAGTTAATCACTCATCAATGCCCGGAATAACCCACAAACTACCATTACTGAAACGTGCCTTGAGTTTATCCGGATTCTGGTTTCAAGCATAAACCGGATAACTCAATATCTTAACAATCTTAAAATAACAACTCATTCTATATCACATTTAGAATTTGAGGCACTGATTTAGGTGGAACCAGTATTAATTAATATGTATCTATTTCTGGTGCATTCCTAAATGAAAAAGGCTATACAATATTACTCATCAATGAGCGCACCCATAGATGAGTAATCTGAGAGAGAATTAAATTCTCAATTATATAACTACGGAATACCTAGCATAATTATCCACATCTTCGACTTCGAAGAATCTTGATACTTTCAATATTTGGTTTTCTACTTTATTCGTATATCCTATGAACTTCTAAAAAATTTTAGACTTTACATTTCAAGAAGAATGCGTGTCTAAAATCAGAGAACTCATAGTAAAACGGAATGAAATATGAGTACCAACCCCTTGTCCGTGCGGACATAGGACAACATACATCATTATGTATAAGTCCTATGAGTTCACTAACTCATACTCTGTGTGTTGTAATTTGAAAACTTTATTTTGGTTAAGAATGTTTATTCCGTTATTCAATGAACCTTACCCAATCATCAAATGATAAAGGCAAATATTCATAACATAATTTTTGAAAATTTATATCCTACTTTATCAAATAAAGAGATGGATATATCAGTTTTTAAAAGTTGGTGCATAATAACAGATATTCAAAACCAAAAGTTTGCCGAAAGGCAAAACCAGATGATTTCCCTAATAGCAACAATTGCTCCGATATCCGATATTGATGATCAAATCACCTTTTCAATAATCTAATCCTTCCCAGTATCTGTAACAATTTAAAGATGTGGTATTTTAATGCAGTATCTATATACCGAGGAGTCAAAATTAATTGGAAAACAGTTTTCGATTACAATCATATAAAATACATGAAACATTAAAATGTTTCAAGGGGTGGCCGGGTATTCCTAGTAATGCCTCTTTCATTGCCCAGGGTCATAACAGTAGTTGCATTTTCCTTTCTGCTCACTTCGACCCCTTTTGGATGTCTCTCTTTCTTACCTTGTGTATACTGGACTTATGCTAGTTGGTTTTCTTCTTACCTTTCTTCTCAACTCTATCATCGAGATTGGAAGAAGACTGTCTAACAAGCATAACTGGTATATTCCCCTTATTTAACGATGTCACGCCCCGCTTCCCAGTAGACGGAAACGGTGACGTGGCAAGCCCGTAACGTATTTACTATAAGAATACGTCAAGCATTTATAAGCAACATAAATTAACAAGAATAAGCAAAAGAATGAAATCCAATTTTGATTTATTACATTCAAGATTCATAATTGACAAAATATCTGAATAAAAGATACAATAACAAGATAAGCCTTAACAAGGAGGCATAAATAAATAAGCTGAAATGAAATGAAAACCTGAATGAAACTAGACGTCCGGTTATGATGCGAACTGTTTGTGCTTCTTTTAGACCGCTTCTATCTCCTCTGTCTCAATACCACCTGACGAACATTCCAAGAAAGAAAGAAAGATGGATGGAATGCCTGTCGGCGAACTAACGCTCGGTAAGTCCCCAAAAAGATGGTGTGATGTATATAAATGAAATGCAGGGTGTAATATGATATATGGTATAGCATGGATATAAATCATGAACATGTAAACAAGTATAGTAGCGTGCATGGTAATGTGTATGTTAACTATATCAGCATAGCAAATAAGTATAACATGGCCGTGAAGTATAGGTATAGTGAACATAAAGTGAATGTAAGTGTCCTAAAAGGTCTCTAAAAGGGTAAAATTAACTAACGCGAGTTCAAGTATGAATGTCAACCAATCTCAAGAGTATTCTCAAACCCAAGGTTATCGTCCAGGGGTAAGGAATCACGGACCCAAAATAGCGGAACTTCAATTGTTATTGAAGTATTCCGAACCTAACAGGCTATCATCCAGGGGCTTGGAAACACGGGCCCTTATTCGTGAATTCGTGATTTGTACCGTTTCAGCCCAGTACCACAGTAACATGATTTGTACCGTTTCAGCCCAGTACCACAACAACATGATTTGACCGTTTCAGCCTGGTACCACAGCAACATGATTTGTATTAATGGGACTCGTGAGATTCTATTGGATTCATACTCAAACTACCCCAACACCCCGTGTATATTAGTCTATAATTAATATTACGAGTCTTAATCGAATCTATAAATACAAAATGTGATGTATGATATCAAGCTTTCAAGATTGAGTTCATGCAGTCATGTCAAGTGCAAGTTATGCCAATTGTATTCATAGTTCGAGTCAAATTGGTTCAAGTGTACATATTGGGTTCAAGTATTCATGATTGAGTCATGTCAAGATCAAGTCAATTCTAGCATGTAATGGTTTAATCACAAGTCATATAGATAAAAATAAATAAGTAATCACAGAACATGATATAAGATAAGTATACAAGTAACGTCCAAAAACAATATTGTAAATAAGTATTGTGTACGACTAATCAATCAAGTCAATCAATTTGGGAATATAAACAGAAATATATATCTAAGTGTTGTGCACGCGTGAGTTCCAGTATCGCCTAAATAATACTACCAGTTTGGGAGATATACCCGTTTTTATATCGTCAAGCAAAACAGATCAGAATCTGTTCAGCACCGTCATATATTTTTAAAACAAGGTTTGACTTAATTATCATCAGGTTTCATAGACAAAGTTTAATAGAAAATTTTAGGTCTTTTGATGTACTTATCCAAAACATCAAGATTCACGTGATTTGGATTCCTGAAGTTCTAGTTATGATCATTTTAACATCAGCGTTTAAAATAGAAATTCAGATTTCTGGACAGCAACTATATATTGTATTGCAAAACTTATATCGTGTTGTTTCTTGCATTTATAAGTAATCTAATATACAGAAAATTATAGCTCTACCAATTGTACATTTACACATCTAAATTTTGTCACGAACGGATATTGGGTGTTTGAGTTATGTCCTATTTAAAAATAGTGTGCGAATCAGGACAGATTCAGTCCAGATTCATCGCTTAATATTGTAACGTAGTTTTCTACATTTTACGTTGGTTTTCAGTAAAAACTTAAAACTAAGAAAATCTAGATATTTCGATGTAAATATCCAAAATACCTGAGTTTGCTTAATTTGGATATCGGTACACCGAGTTATGTGTCCTAGAAGTTGATAGATAAAAGTTATTTTCAGATTTTAGAAAAAACAGTGACTAAAAGTGTCATAAGTTCAAAACCGTTCTTCGGTTCGATATAAAAAAAAATTTATTGTAGACCTGAAATTCTATCTATTGTATAATCTAATTTTCCTATAATATCTAGAAGTCAAGATTGATCTTCTAAAAATTATTTTGAAGGTAAAGGTATTTCTTCAAGGTGGTATTTGAGATGGACAAGGTCATGGTATTTATTTGAAACCTCGTTTTCTTTTAAAAATAAATATAAATAAAATAAAATAAAAATAGCGAGAAATAAATTATGAAAAGTATACGGACAAGCATACGAATCGGTCATGATATATATACTAAAATCGATATAAAATATTAATAAAGATTTTACACAAAAATTATTAAATACTTTTCTTTTGTTTTGAATAAATGATCGTGTTATATGATGGTATGCACTATAGGATGATACGATTCACATATTTCATAACTACTTTAACATGAAATAAGATAATCACTACTGGTTAAAAATGTATCCTATTCATGAAGGTAAATAAGTTTACAAAACAATTAACAATTAGGTTATCTATTTATTTTATGTGTGCTTTCTAAATAAGGAGTTTACAGACGAAATGTGCAGGACATCAGTGGAGACATGACAAGATGAGAATGATTAACAAGAGGGGGAGCAGAAACGAAGGGGACTTACATACATATGCCGGTATTGTCACCGGACTTGTCTATCCGCCGATAGCCTCGTGTTTCTAGCGAGTGAGAACTTTTTCATGTTCTTCTTAAAGGAATCTAGATGAAGAGGAAGATGGGAAATGATAGAAATGTGTGATGAAGAAAAGAAAGAAAAGTGACATATAAAAAAAGGTTTATGACCACCATAATTCTAATAAATTATAGCTCATAACAATTCTTATTATTTTGGAAGTTAAAAGGAAGATGAAATAAAAGGTCTCATTTGTAGGTTATGAGAAAAATAAAAATTGATAAAAAATAATTGTAAGAATGGGGATTTGAACATGTGACCTATAAATTAACAATGCACGGAATTAACCAATAAGCTACAAGGTTATTCATGCACATTTTTAATAAGAATTAAATATATGTTGTTGCTTGAAAAGAAAGTGGGCTTAGAAAAAAAGAAGAAATAAATCAAATAGAATTGTCTTGGCTTGGGTTTGGGCTTTGAAAAAAATTATAGAATGGATAAAATAGATGAAGTGATAAAATAATATATTTACTAAAAAATAAAATACTCTAAAAATAAATAATTGTAATATTTTATTAAGGAAATGATACGCGAAGGTATAGGAATTTTAGAGTCGTTACAAAGAAGCTCTCAAATTTGAGATAAGGTGGAGAGGAGAGACAAATGAATTGTATCATATACAATTCACTTTCTACAGAATCAGCGACCATCCTCGACTGAAACACTTTTTCCGAGTTCGTATGTAACTATACGAGATGACCTTCTATGTAATATGGATCTCTATATCGAATACATAGTGTTCTGGAGGAAGAAAAAGGAGAAGTGGGAGTGGTAAGGACATATGCGACTATATTGTGAAAACACGGTAATCATGACATTCCAAAACCGATGAATGCAAAAAGGTTCGGTCAACTTGATTTATGAGTTTTAGTTTAAGGTCGGTTTTAGGTTGCTGCCCGAGAGAGAGAGAGAAAAGAAACACTCGTCGTGTACTCTAGTCAAAATTAGATTGGTTAATTAATATAATCAGGATGGCTCCCACTGTTCCGTCAAATCCTTTTTCAAACCCTAAAAGGAGAATTAGCTGGGATTATTGATAAAAAATCTCATGAGATTAACTATTACTTACAGTGGGAATCGGGACCCTAAATATCATGGCATGGTAATCTTGACAAATGATCAAAAAATTACTACACTCCATAGAAGATATGCAATCTCATTGCAAGTTTCAATACTTGAAACTCTCGATATTACTTTTTACCCCTAGGACATTGACGAATGATCAACAAATTAAAGAGCCCTAATCAAGTTCAACCCGTCTTTTATTGATTAGTCTAGATCCACCCGTATAGGCCCTTGACGAATGATCAACAAAGCCATACGACCGTCTTAGCCAATCGCATCACATGTAAGCAGGAAGACATCACTTAGGTATCATATACTACGCCTTGACGAATAATCAACAAACGCATCATGAATACTAAGTACTCTACTTTCTAAAATGACAGAAGGCTACAACTATTTTTGAATAATGAACTTGATATCATTGAAGGCACCGAGTGGTTTTGCAAATTTATAGTAACATAAAGTTTTGCTTAAGAGCGAACTCCCGGTGAAGGGATCAAGTCTTTTCCCTTATCGAATAAGGTGCAAGATATTCCTAACCGAATACCTTGATGCAAAGCAAAATACTACGATTATACAATTTGAAAATTTATACTAACACAATTTTTTGCCAACCACTCCCTGTGAAGGGATCTAGGCTCTTTCCTGGTGGAATGAAATGCAGAATATTTCTACCCGAATACCTCTGTACAAAGGAAAAAAATTCCACTATAACACCACAATATCTGATATTTGGTCCCTACAAAATTCCACTATAACACCACATTATCTTTGTATTAATCCGAATCAATGCAATCCCATCATATAGATAATCACATTACCTAGTATCTTCTCATACAATCACAGAAAAGTATGAAAAGAAAATAGAATGCCAATATACACCATTTGCATTCGCCACAGGGCCCCAGGTCTTTACTGTAACGTTGCTTAACTTACGGCAGGGCGGGGCAAGGCTAGCACGGGGGCAAAACGTGTAACACCTTAGTACTTTTATACTATATATTTGGTATTTCAAATCTTGCGGTAAAATTCTTTCTTGTTGTTGCTTTTGGGTTGCGAATGATGTAATTAGTAGCTGTGGTTATTATCCGATCCGACCCGCAGGGTTGAAACCCAACATGGTTTGAGATTATATCAAATATTTGCCGGTACAGTGTATCCATGCAAATCTAGAATACACACACACACACACACACATAATATATTTTAGAATCCACATAATTTTTTATAATACAATATAAAACTAAATAATATTTTTCCCATCTAGCCTTGCATGTCAAAGTACCCCATATCGGGTGGTTGCGCCCATATATCATATTCGTATCCTAAGGGTTAGACAGACTAAGTATTTGGATCGCTCCGTATATTTACGTAGAACTTTATTTGGGGGTATATATTTTTAATTACAGGATATTGCATTATGGTTTAAATTCTTATGTATATTCTTCATATTTAAAAAATAAATTTTTGAAGGGATACGGGTAAAATTCGGAGTAATCTGGTATTATCTGTAAAATCCCACAATATATATAATATTATTATTATAACAAATATATATATACCAGTTTAACATTTAATATATATTAATTTTAAAAAAATAAAATAAAGAAAACTCTCGCTCTCTGTCTGTCTCTTTCTCTCGTCCGTCCCCACACCTTTCTCTCTCTATGTAATATATATATATATATATATATATATATATATATATATATATATATATATAATATAAAATTTATTTAAAAAACCCTCTCTCTCTCCCTCATCTTCTTTCCCTCTCTCCCTCGTGAACCATAACCACGCCATCACCCTCCCGTCGCCGCTCCTTCTCAACGCCGCCCCTCTCGTCGTCGTCGTACCTATCTCCTCGCCAGAACCCTCCCTTCGCCGACAGCACCTCCTCTCCTCCTCCTTCCGCCGAGAGCTCACCGAGCCGACCCTCACAGCCGAGAACCTTCAACGGCCAGCTCGTCCCGACCTCGTCTCCGTTCACCCTCATCTCCTCCTCGTCCTCATCGCCTCACCACCATCGCCATCACCTCCTCCTCTTCTTCTTCCCGAACACCACCCAACCCTATAACCCCGATGCCAGATTCCATCACCCCCTCATCGCCGGAACCCGACCACCACCATCACCCCTTCACCTTCCTCGTCTTCCAGCAACCCCAGAGCACCCACACACCACCCACACACCTTCTTCTTCTTCCCCTTTCTCGTTCCCCAATCACTTCAACCCCATCAACCACGACGCCTCACCGTCGGCCTCCCCGTCACCTCGCCGCCACCATTTTTTCTGTCCCCAGCAACCCCAACAACCCCAACAGCCCATTTCTTTCTTCTTCTTTTCTTTTTCTTCTTCTTCTTTCTTTTCCTTCTCTTTTCTTGATCCCCGGTCAGTTTTTCGCCGAGTTGCGCACGTCGCCGATGATCCAGATGACCCAGTCACCGTCGTCGTCTAACCTAGTTACCATGTCACACAGCTGTTCAGCCAGGTCAAGTCCTGCGTGCGCAAGTTTTGCGTCGTGACTTTATTAGGCGTTGGAACGTGATATCCGTATCTTGACGTGAGATTCGATCAGGCAAGTTTTAAACTTGCAACATGCTACTTTGTTTATATTTATACGATTAATGATCATATACGTGTTTTAATATTCAGCAAATATTATCGATTTACAGCTTTATAATATCAATCTGTATCCGTACCGATAATGGTTTACCTAGTTGCATGCTGGATCATCATAATACTATCAAACTACAATATCAGTTCAGTATGTTATCTAGATTGCAATATACAGGGTAATGGACGTATAACGGTTATTAAAGATAGATACATATACATCCTGGCATTAGTTGTGGTTACCGTGTTTTGATATTGGTTATAGTTTTACATTCGGTGTCTATTTGAGTTAAAATATATTGCATGACATATTCACGACCCACTATCAGACTTGTTACTTGGATATTATTACTAATGCCGACAATCCTGACTTGTTGTCCTAACGGACGTAACTTGTTGTCTATATAGACAAGACCTGTACCTGTTTGATCCTGTGTTGGCATTATATTTATATCTTCAATACCCGACTTGAACACAAAACTTTGGGGGTAAGGAAAAATCAATAATGAAACCTGACTTGTAACTCAACAGTTCGATACTTCCAGATACTGATCAGTCTATACGGGCTCGGCCAGCGCCGGAATGATAATGCTGATATCATTCATCTGTACATGTTACATGTTTACTGCTTAGCGGCACGTCTCAGATTCAGCCCGAGAATCTTGACCGTGGTCCCGGGCATGCACGAGATACTATTGAGTTACATCGACAATTCTATTAAATTGATTTTAAAGACTTGTAGAATAGATAACCTAGAAGCACAAACTCTTGGATACACATCACATACCTATATCTCACTGTTTTACCCTTGTGTTATTTATTTATACGCATGTTTAATTATAGCATCCTATCCTGGTTACTACTATTAGTTTGATATTTATGACGCACTGACGTCTGGGTTTTGCATGGCCCAGTTCCTCTGACATTATCGCAGGTAGATCAGAAGTATTTTAGCTAGCTAGCCAAGCAATGCAGAGCTAGATGTTTAGTTTAGAGATGCTTAGTTTATTTTATTTCCGTAGTTTTATTTTTTATCGATGTGAGCCCATAAGGAACGTGATTTAGAGATTGTTTTTATTGGATCTTGATTCGTTTCCGCTATATGCATTTCTTGATTCTATTTACTGTGGCAGATGGACATGTGTTAGCTAGATTTTATTTTACTGTTCTTGATATCTGCTTGACAGCCGTAATGTGATTATGGGGGGATTATTCTTAGCCATAGGTAGCATGGTTTGCTCTGTCACGTACCGTATTTACGTATTTTGGGAAGCGGGGCGTGACAGGGTTTGTTTCGTATCAAAACCATAGGATTTAGGGTTAGTCGGGTTTGGTTCTTTTTGTAGTTGGGTATTGAACCCAATACACTAACCAGGAAACCTGGAATTAAGAATATGTCCTGCCACATTACTATCTTACCAGTCTTGAATCTCTAGATATCAATATCCTGTTTATTGAATCATGTTTACCGTTACTAATCCCCTTCAGTGTCTTGGCTTCAGAATCATTGCGGATAGAGATTTGCGGTCATACCAAAGGCATGTAGATAACGCCGCATTACTTGGAGTTGTACGTGGTATGCTTGAAAACTAGAAGCGACAAACTGAGCTAAATCAATGGCAGGCCGAGGCTTTCCACGAGGGTCTGAGGACGGTCCAGCAGTCTGTGGTTGCAGCAGCACCCAGGCCAATACAGCGTAAGGGCACCATGGCGGACTTTAGAAAGCTCGGTCCGTCCATATTTACAGGACTGGAGGAGCCATTACCAGCGGAGCAGTGGCTAGTTGATACAGAGAACCTGCTCGTTGCCGCGCAGATTCCAGATGAGAAAAGGGTGGATGTAGTACGCATCCAATTGGTATATTAGCTCGCAAGTGGTGGCTCGTAGAAGAGACCCGTCTGACCAAGCCGATCAGTTGGGCAACTTTTTCGCATAGTTTCTTGGAGAAGTTCTTTCCGCAATCTGCTCGGGAGGAAATGGAAGAGAAGTTCATTAGCTTAAAGTAGAATGGTGGATCCGTTGATACACATGCGGCTGAGTGGACCCGGCTCAGTCGATTTGCGGGGCCCTTGGTTGCCAATGAGGCAGATAGGGCAATGCGGTTTGTGCGTAGTTTGGATATGGAGATTCAGAGACACATCATATCTCTGGGATTGACCACCTTCTCCCAAGTTCTCAAGACGGCTAGGGAGCAACAGAGTTTATCGGTAAAAGTAAAAGGTAATCTGCAGCAAGAAGTGGTAGTGCGGAAGTCGGAGTTTACGCCAAACAGAGCTCCTGTACACAAAAGCATTCCGGTAAACAAGCGAAGCACTGTACCCATGAAGAAGCCTGTTGTATCCGATTAGAAAAGAAGTGTGATTTGTGACTCTTGCCATCTACCCGGACACATACAGAAGGATTGTCGAAGGAGGCCCGGACTTTGTTTAGTTTGTGGATCAGCTGACCATACGATCAGTGCTTGCCCTTCAAAACTACGATCGAGATACGATATTCAGAAACCACCGCAGAAGCAGATTCATGGACAGAAGCTGATCACTCAGAGGCCTAATCAAGCACGGGCCTTCACCTTGACGGCTGAGGAGGTTAAGGCGTCCGATGATGTTGTTTCAGGTATCTTACCTATTTATAATTTTCCCGCATTAGCATTATTCGATTCAGGTGCATCCCATTGCTTCATGTCGTCCAAGTTTATTAGTGCACACTCTGTTCCACACACGGCCCTGTCTAGTTGTCGGGACATACACACTGGGAATGAGAGAATTATATATAGCAGTAAGTGCAAGGGTTGCTTGATTGTTATTTGCGGATGGGAGTTATTCGCGGATTTCTTGGTGATTGATACTGGCAGCTATGATGTTGTCTTGGGAATGGATTTTTTTTGGCATTTTCCATGCTCACATTGATTATAGGGCAAAAAAAGTGATTTTCCAAATTCCCGGACATCCGGAATTCATATTTTTGGGAAGTAGCAGATCTGTCGAGCCAGTCGAATTTAGGGCTAGGCCGACTAATGCCGTTCTTTTGTCAATGGAAGTAAACAAGGAAGAAGCACTGGCAGTAGTTCGGGATTTTATGGATGTATTTGAGGACATCTCGGGTTTACCGCCAAAATGAGATGTGGAGTTCGCGATTGATCTTATTCCTGGAGCAGTGCCGATTTCAAAGGCTTATTATCCAATGGCGCCGGTGGAACTGGAAGAGGTAAAGAAACAAGTTACCGAATTACTAGAGAAGGATTGGATTCGCAGCAGCAGTTCACCCTAGAGAGCTCCAATTCTTCTAGTCAAAAAGAAAGATGGAATGCAAAGGATGTGCATCGATTATCGAGAATTAAATCGGGTGACTATTAAGAACAAGTACCCAATCCCTCTCATAGGTGAATTATTCGATCAACTCAGTGGCGCGAGGGTATTCTCGAAGTTGGACTTGCGATCTGGGTATCATCAAGTTCGGGTGAAATCAGAAGACATTTGCAAGACGGCGTTCTGAACTCGATATGGGAATTACGAGTATTTAGTGATGCCATTTGGAGTTACTAACGCACCGGTAATATTTATGGACTTGATGAACAGAATCTTTTCACCATATCTGGACCAGTTCGTAGTGGTATTTATTGATGATATTCTGGTCTACTCGAGGCATAAAGAAGAGTATGCAGAAAACTTGAGGATCGCACTGCAAACGTTGAGACAAGAAACGTTATATGCTAAGATGAGCAAGTGCGGGTTTTGGCTCGAAGAAGTGAAGTTCTTGCGTCATGTTGTATCCGGAGATAGATTTGCCGTTGATCCTGAAAATATTGCAGTTGTTCATGATTGGCTAATTCTAAAGAACATAGGGGAGATTAGAAGTTTTCTTGGGCTTGCCGGATACTATAGAAGGTTTGTGGAGAACTTCGCTCGAATAGCAGAACCATTGACCAAGCTAACACGAAAGGAGGTACATTCGTATGGACCGGGAAATGCGTGTCAGCTTTTAAAGCGTTGAAGCAAAGATTGACCACCTCTCCTATTCTGATAGTGCCAGAGGGTTCTGGAGGGCTGGTTATTCACAGCGACGCATCTGGAAAAGGCTTGGGATGTGTTCTAATACAGCATGGGAAGGTCATAGCTTCTGCGTCAAGACAATTGAAAACTCATGAGAAGAACTACCCAACTCATGAACTGGAGTTAGTAGCAGTGATTTTTGCTCTAAAGATTTGGAGACACTACTTATTGGGCAAAAGGATAAAAGTATTTACCGATCACAAAACCCTAAAGTATGTGTTCACATAAAAAGAGCTCAACATGAGGCAGCGTAGGTGGTTAGAACTGATGGCTGACTATGATCATGATCTAAAATACCATCCGGGAAAAGTTAATGTAGTGCCGGATGCTCTAAGTTGGTTGCCAGCAATACGGATATTGACTATATAGAAGGAGATTATAGCCGATCTTCAGAGATTTGAATTGGAGATTATACTACCAAATTCTTCGGGACAGTTGATGCAGTTGCAAGTACAGTCATTCTTGATCGATAACATTAAAGCAGCACGGCCGCATGATCCAAGATTGCAAAAGTTTTGAGAACAAGTAGAAGCGGGACTTCGAACAGATTTGTTAATTCATGAAGATGGTTCGTTACGATATGGGAGCCGTTTATGTGTGCCTAAGGGAGATGTTCGTGAAGAATTCATGAAGGAGGTTCATAGTTCCGCGTATTCAGTACACCCGTGAGGTACAAAGATGTATAGAGATCTGCGACAACATTTCTGGTGGGAAGGCATGAAAAGGGAGATTGCTCACTATATATCGAAGTGCTTGGTGTGTCAGCAAGTCAAGACTGAACATCAAAGGGTAGCTGGTTTGTTGCAACCACTTCCGATTCCTCAATAGAAGTGGGAACATATAACCATGGATTTCGTGACAGTTTTACCACGGAGTCCAAAGGGCAATAATGCAGTTTGGGTGATTGTCGATCGATTGACCAAGGCAACTCATTTTATACCGTTTTGAGTTGGTCAGTCGACGGAGTTTTTGGCAAAGCGGTACATGCAGAAGATTGTGAGATTGCATGGAGTACCCGTGAGTATCGTTTCAGATCGTGATACTCGATTTTTATAATACTTTTGGAGGAGTCTACAGGAAAGTTTGGGAACTCGCTAGAAGTTTAGCACAGCCTATCATCCTCAGACAGACAGATGGCCGGTCTAAAAGAACGATCCAAACTCTTGAAGATATGTTGAGATCATGCATGTTAGACTTCAAGGGTTCATGGAAGGATCATTTTCACTTAGTGGAATTTTCATACAATAACGGTTTTCAGGCAACTATATAGATGGCTCCATTCGAAGCATTATACGGTCGTAACTGTCGCTTGCCTGTCTGTTAGGACGATATTCGAGAAAGAAGATTATTGGGACCGGATCTTATTATGCAAACGGTAGAGAAAGTTAACGTGATCCGAAATCATACGAAGGTGGCACAAGATCGGCAGAAAATTTAGGCTGATACCGGAAGAAGATCTTTAGAGTTCGCAGTTGGTGATCTTGTATTCTTGAAGATATCACCGACTAGAGGAGTAATCCGATTTGATAGTCGAGGCAAGCTTAGTCCTCGATTCGTGGGGCCTTTCGATATCATCGAGTGTGTTGGAGAGCTAGCTTATCGATTGGCTTTACCACTATCCTTGGCGGGTGTTCATGACATGTTTCATGTATCTCAACTCCGCAAGTATATTTGAGATGAGACACACGTCCTAGATCACTCGAAATTGACAGTAAGAGAAGATTTAACGTATGAAGAGCGACCAATGGCGATTATGGATCAACAAGAAAATGTCCTCAAGAATAAAGTTATCCCATTAGTACTCGTTTCGTGTAGGAATCGTTCACAGGGAGAATCTACTTGGAAATGTGAAGACGAGATCCGACAGAACTTTCCACACCTCTTTTCTTAAAATCCGTGTCTTTTTGTCTTTTTCTTGTTCTGGGAATTTCGATGACGAAATTCTTTTGTAGTTGGGTAAAATATAACACTCTAGTACTTTATACTATATATTTGGTATTTCAAATCTTGCGGTAAAATTCTTTCTTATTGTTGCTTTTGGGTTGCGAATGATGCAATTAGTAGCTGTGGTTATTATCCGATCCGACCCGTATAGTTGAAACCGAACATGGTTCGAGATTATATCAAATATTTGCTGGTACAGTGTATCCATGCAAATCTAGAATATATATATACACACACATATATAATATAATTTAGATTTCACATATCTTTTTTATAATACAATATAAAACCAAATAATATTTTTTTCATCTAGCCTTGCATGTTAAAGTACCTCATATCGGGTGGTTGCGCTCGTATATCATGTTCGTATCCTAAGGGTTAGATAGACTTGTATTTGGATCACTACGTATATTTACGTAGAACTTTATTTGGGGGTATATGTTTTTAATTACAGGATATTGCATTATGGTTTAAATTCTTATGTATATTTTTCATATTTAAAAAGTAGATTTTTGAAAGGATACGGATAATATTCAGAGTAATATGATATTATCTATAAAATCCCATAATATATATATAATATATTAATATAACTAATACACACACACACACACACACACACGAGTTTAACATATAATATATATTAATTTTTATATAAAATAAAATAAAGAAAACTCCCTCTCTGTCTCTCTCTCTCATCTGTCCCCACACTTCTCTTTCTCTCTCTATATATATGTAATATATATATGTGTATATATATATATATATATATATATATATATATATATAATATGAGAATAATGGAAGAAAGATGCCATAGGAGGGAACTTTTTACATTGCTAAATCAACGGTGAAAAGGTTGTAGAATCACATGAAATTTGGTGTACCCGCATCTTAGATGATAACGATGAAGATGGTGGGTGCCGATCATCGGAAAAAATGAGGGAGGGTGTATTTTTTCGACGCCATAGGAGGAAATTCCCTCCTATGGCCTCTTTCCTCCATTATTCTCATATAATATTATAATATAAAATTTATAAAAAAAAACTCTCTCTCTCCCCCTCGTTTTCTTTCCCTCTCTTCCTAGCGAACCCTAACCACGCCATTATCCTCCCGTCGCCGCTCCCTCTCATCGCCGTCCCTTTCATCGTCATCGCCCCTATCTCCTCGTCAGAATCCTCCCCTCGCTGACATCACCTCCTCTCCTCCTCTTTCCCCGAGAGCTCACCGAGACGACTCTCACAGCTGAGAACCTTTAATGGCCACCTCGTCCCGGCCTCGTCGCCTTTCACCCTCATCTCTTTCTCGTCCTCGTCGCCTCACCACTATCACCATCACCATCACCTCCTCATCTTCTTCTTCCCGAACACCACCCAACCTATATCCCCGATGCCAGAACCCATCACCCCCTCGTCACCGACCTCGTCGCTGGAACCCGACCACCACCATCACCCCGTCACCTTCTTCGTCTCCCAGCAACCTAAGAGCACCCACACACCACCAACACACCTTCTTCTTCTTCCCCTTTCTCGTTCCCCGATCACTTCAACCCCCATCGGCCACGACGCCTCACCGTCGGCCTACCCGTCACCTCGCCGACACCATTTCTTTTGTCCCCAGCAACCCCAACAGCCCATTTCTTTCTTCTTTTCTTCTTCTTCTTCTTTCTTTTCCTTCTCTTTTCTTGATCCCCGATTAGTTTTTCGCCGGAGTTACGCACGTCGCCAACGATCCAAACGACCCATTCACCGTCGTCGTCTAACCCAGTTACCACGTCACGCAACTGCTCAGCCAGGTCAAGTCCTGCGTGTGTAAGTTCTGCGTCATGAATTTATTCGGCGTCGGAACGTGATATCCGTATCTCGACATGAGATTCGATCATGAAAGTTTTAAACTTGCAACATGCTACTTTGTTTAGATTTATATGATCAATGATCGTATACGTGTTTTAATATTCAACAAATATTATCGATTTACAGTTTTCTAATATCAGTCTATACCCGTACCGATAATGGTTTACCTAATTGCATGCCGGATCATCACAATATTATCAGACTACAATATCATTTCAGTATGTTATCTAGATTGCAATATACAGGGTAATGGACGTATAACGGTTATTACAGATAGATACATATACATTCTGGCATTAGTTATGGTTATTGTGTTTCGATATTGGTTATAGTTTACATTCGGTGTCTATTTGGGTTAAAATATATTGCATGACATGTTCACGACCCACTACCAGACTTGTTATACTATTACCGACAATCCTGACTTGTTGTCCTGACGGACGTGACTTGTTGTCTACATAAACAAGACCTGTACCTGTTTGATCCTGTATTGGCATTAGATTTATATCTGTTGGGATCAAAAATTACACCCTGATTGACCAAGTCAAAATCAAAGTCAACCCCAAGCCCAGACCAAATGGCCCATGCCCAAGTTGAGCCCCGCGGCCAACCTCCCCCATGCCAATATGAAAATAATGTAATAAATAATTTTGATGTAATTTTTATGAATAAATGTAAGAAAATTGGGCATAAAGCCAAATATTTGTAAAGCCCATGGCTCATGTGCAAAAGAAATGAGCACATGAGGCATGAGATGGGAAAAATATCATTTTGTAAAGCCCAAGGGGTTATGTGTAAATTTGTAAGCCTATATAAGGCAACATGATAATGAAATGAAACGACGTTTTTCCATTCCCCTCAAAATTACGGTTTGTTCCTTCTTCCCCTTTCTCAAGGTTCTAAACCTTCTTCTCCTTTTCTGAATTAAATTAAGAGTTCAACTCTTTCTTTCCCAAAAATAAATAGTTTTTCACCATAAAACTCTTGAAGAGGAACTCAAATCTCCCAACAAATCTCTAAAAGGGGAGATTTTTAAGTCTCACCCTCGTTTTCTTCAAGATCCAGCCAATAAATAGGAGGAAGAAGACTCATCTCCAAAAATCTCACTTTGGGAAGATCCAAAGTCCAAGATAAGATTTAGGGCTCAAGAGAGAAGAAAGGAGTCCCTTTTCATCATCTCCGAAAATATCTTGGGAGTTTAACTACATAAAATAATAATATATATAATAATAATAATAATAATAATAATAATAATAAATCTTTCGTTTTGGGAGTACAACTCCCAGTGCAGGGACTAAGCCCCTTTGTTCTCTTTTTCTGGAGTTTAACTCCAAAAGTCAATTGGGAGTACAACTCCTAGTATAGGGGCTAAGCCCCTTTTTCCCGCAGGTGCCCAGCGCCTCCGTGCCAAGCACGTGAGGCACCGGCGTCCAGCGCCCGCGTGCCAAGCACGTGAGGCGCCGGCGCCCAGCGTGCCAACCTTCCGAACCAAAGCCACGGCCAATTTCTTTCTTAACCTACTTGCTTGTTTTCTTGCTTTTCTTTGTTTTCGCATTATATTCATTTTTTGTGATAACCAAACAATTCGTTACTTTGTTGAACCTTAAATCACAGTACCTAATCACAATTCCCTGCGGATCGACCCGTACTTGCCGGTTCACTACAACGCGCCGTGCACTTGCGGTTTATAAATATTTAAAACGAGAACGATCTCGCCTGCGCATTCCGTTTCCTTAAAACGATCACATTTCCAAAACATGCGCGTTTGCGCACACGGGTGAATTCCCAAAAAGTTTTTGGGGCCGTTGCCGGGGAGTTGGTAGTATTAGGAATTGTTATTTCTGGTTCTTACTAATTAACTAATTTCTAATTCAAATTTTTTTTCAAAACTAACAAAACACGATTCTTTTTAATTTGCTCTCTGTTGTCGCAACCTGCTAACACCCTCAACTTAAACTAAAAAATCAAGTTAGACCATTAGAATACTAATATAGCCTAGAGAACCCACCAAAAATTTGTGCACCTAACTCTTTGACAAAACCGGCGACACCCTCTGTTTATCCGAGCTCGCCGACCCAGTGAGGGAGTTTTTGGTTTTTTCTTTTTTGGTGATCTCCAGTGCAGTATTGGCATTCTAATGGTATTGTTTGATTTTTCTAATATTAAGTGTGAAGGAATTGGGGCATATATATCGCTTTTTGACACTAAATATCGTATTTTCTGACATTTCAGGTTTTTAAGGAATTACGACCAGCGATCGTACGGAGCGAGGCTCAAATGCAATTGCAAGACGTTAGCGAAGTATAGTGCCAAAGATCCGGGTAGTTTGACCCGCGCAAGCGAACAATCAAAGTCTCGGGATCACGTTCGAAGGGGTTTCTTAACCCAAATCATTTTGGTACGTATTTCCTAACACACTCTTCTCGAATCCGATGCAGTCCAATATTTCTATCTTCTGCAGGATTCTTCGCACAAACTTGCCGCCAATTGCACAGAGAACTAACCGTATTTTTTGCAGCGCTAAAATTTAAACGAAAAAGAGTTGCTTAATTGCTTGATTTTTTGAATTCTTTTATTGATTGCGCATTGCATCTTAATATGGATTTAAGGGCAAAAAGACTAAACAAGATACGGTAAAGAATTTCATCACCTTTTTTCCATAGTCCGCAAATCACAAAACTGCATTCTTGCATTCCCCCAGTAATTTTAAAATCAATTAGAACTTTGACTTTACGGACATCGCGCTCATTAGGAGAAGTTAACTGTATTTAGAATACCGCTTAACGGTATATCGTTCACGGGGTGTCTAGGCAAGTGTTCAAGATAAAGGGTTATCTAATTAAGGAACTTCGCGAAAGTGTTGGAAAACCTCCCCTTCTCTCTTGCATTTACCTGGCTTCTTGATCCGTATATCTTGAACCCATTTCTCGTCACAGTTTTATTTCAACAATCAGGTTCTTGAGCAGATCTAGTTGACTAGCATACCATAGACTGCTGGGGGTGTGATGTTCTTTGTTTTTGTGATATTTGTGAATTCTTGTTAATATGGGTGATACACGATTTAATTCAATTTTTCACGATTCTTATTCTTTTGTCTATACTCATTTCCAATTCTTTTTTTCAAACTGTCACGATTCTTCCCACATTCATGAAAATTGTTCTTTTCTAGGGGGTGACCAACCGTCCCAGAGTTTTGCTAATAGTCACACACCTAACACTCTTGAACCCAGTCCCACTTCAATTAGAGACCTAATGATTGAGGATTTAGAGAAAGAGGTCGACAGATTAACTGCTTTAGCATCACCACCGTCACAACCCTCTTTACCTGAAAAAACTGACCCATCCTTAGGGAATGATGGTGAGATAGATGCTAGGTTGACCGCTTTAGAGAAAGGTATTGAAGTGATGATTGCGGTCGAGAATCAAACAGCTGCAACGCTAGCTCTGTGTATACAGCAGTCTGAGCAATTGTTTCACGCTCAAGCTCAATTTTTGGCTAGAATTGAAGAGCATGTAGCTGTAGTGATTCTAAAGAGTGAACACAGTCAATTAGAACCACATAATGTTGATATCTGTCATCTAGGAAGTCATCCGAGTGAGATAAACGATCAAACGAATTTTGATGATTTCATAGATGATGATGCAAATGAATTGACTGAGTGTTAGCAGGACACACGGGAGAACCCTCTAAGTCAGTCCGCCATTAACCTTCAGGTATCCACTGAATCTCTTGTCACTTGTGAGTTAGAGATTGATTTAACCGAAATTATACTTGATGAGGAAATTCTTGAACCGACTGATTTTTGCATTCCGATTTTAAAAGAGGAACCTTGTGAATTTGTCGGGTATGGTTTGGAAAGATTGTTTGAAGAGATCAATGATCAGGAAACCACAATTTTTGTATCACCTAGTGATATTGTTTCGGAAGAAACGTTAATGTGGGAACCTACCTTTTTAGATGACATAAACCTACCCAGGTATGAATGTGATGAGGGAGAAATTATATTGGGAGAGTCTGTGAGCTATAATGATAAGAATAGAATTGTGGTAGATTATAGGGAGGAAGGCAGTCTTGAAGAATATTTTTTCATATCGAGTTTTGAGGAAAATTTTGCGGATGAACTAGATATACTTGGTGAGTTTGAATCAAGATCCATTTGGGAACATCCTAAAAACCTTTCTTTTGCCGAACTTTTCGCGGATGAACTCCAGTTTTTGAACGAACCTGACTTTGAAACTCCACATATACTTCTTGAAAATTTAATTCATTCGAACAATAATTCTTTTTCCTCTTCAAAACTTCGTCTTCACCTTCAGCGTCTTCTGATCCCTACTTTTACACGCCCATGCCCTTCACTAACATCTAACATATACCTTTTCTTTTTCTTTTGTATATACATATTCTTTTACCAGCCATTGCACTATATAGACAAAATCTTTAAATGGCTGGTATTAATTTCTGGACTAACCCTGTCTTTTAACATGTAAATATTGTAATTAGTCTTAGTTGTTTTCTTTTTCTTTAAATAAAATTATCACCCTGATGTCTAAGTCTGGCTACCGGAGATGGGGGCAACGATGAGGACATCGTACAACTTAGGTACGGGGGTGAGCACTGCGTTTATTTGTCTGTATCATGTGTATATTGTATATCCTGCATTGCATACATATTAAAAACCCATAAAAATAGAAAAAAATTTCCTAAAAATATAAAAACTTTGTCATATTAGCTAGTGGGGGAACTTAGATTCGAAGTCTGACGGTTCGGTTGATAAGTTAGAAATAACTAAATCCTTTTCGAGAGATCGACGACCCGAAAGATAACCCTCCTTTATGTTTAACCGTAGCTAATATGCGTCTTTTATATCACTTACACGTGTCGTATGTTTTTGAGAATTTGATGAAAGTCTGACATGTCTGTAAACTTTTAAAATTGATAAATATCTTTAGGATCAAACAAGTTTGTTCTGAATTAAGTAATATTAAGAATAGTTCATAAAGTAAAGTGAATATGAAGGATATTATTGAGTTTTTAATAAAAGCTATAAGTCTGAAAAATAACCCATCTGAAACCTTGTTGGAATATTTACACACCTTATTCACATGTAACATCTTCGGATTTAAAAGAAATGCTGGCTATATCTCCGTTTTCACTGAGTGCAGAATATTTTAAAATAAAATGAGTCTTTTGTTTTGTGGCCTTGGTAACTTGGGTAATTAAGTCCTTGGGGTATCTCCACACCTAATGCCCTAAAACCATCTGGTTTGGGAGTCATTGACTCAAAACTCGCTAAGTTTCCAAACGCCAAATAAAACAAGCTAAGCAAGTGTTCTCTCCGAGTTAAAAGTTCTAACGGTTCTTTGTGAGAGAATAATCTTGGCAGAGACGAGTTTTCTATTAAAACAGTTTTTTCGCGGAGATATGAAGGTATATTTATATAAGACGTTTTGCACGATAATGAAGGATGTGTATGAACTCCAACAGGTGAAAGGCAGGAGTGAAAATTAAGACTTAGGCTCTCTGTTAAAAATGATATATATTCTGACTTGAAACCTAACTGGAGAATAAAACTTGAGAAAATCTTAACTCTTTTCAAACTCGTGTGATCCTACAGAAATTTATCCTGGTCTGTAATGATGACATGATGACCCTAATCAAGTTCTTAAAAATTTATGAACACTATCCGCACAATCACGTGAAGACGCGTATACGTTTATGTTAAACAGATTGCGAGGAGTGAAAAATAGGGTTTAACGTTTCTGACTTGGGTAATAGAACTTCTAATTTTGATCTCTAACCGTAAGATTAGAATCAGCAGTTTATCCACAATGCTAACTTGACTGTATTTTGTGGGTGTAATTTGCTGAAACCCGTCAGGAGACAACATTCCTCCTACTAGGGACACCTAGAGGTTTAACGGCTTGTTGTACGTGCTCAGTGCAATCGCGTTGCCTGGGAAAGTGAGGTTAGGATTTTTTGTTTTGCTCAGGACGAGCAAAAGATAAGTTTAGGGGTATTTGTTCACCACAGAAAACTGCATTTTAATACGTTTCATTCATTATTTATTTTGCTATTTATCGGTACTATTAATCAGTGTCTGCTCAGTAATTACAGTTTACAGGTATCCGTGACAAATACTGGAAAACATACTCAAAATCACGGATATAACGTCTGGGAGCCAACATTGCAAACAGAACAGAAAACTGATCACTGTCCCAAGAGCTCTTTTGGAAATAATGCATGTGTACACACTTTTTGCCAAGAATAGTCCAACACATACAAGTGTGCACATAGCTTGGACCTAGGAGGGGGCTGCCATGAGCAAGTAGGGGACAAGCCATGAGCAAGTGGGTGTGTGTGCATTAATTGCTTAAAGTGTTGATGTGATTTGAAACATCTTGTTCCCTCCATTTCTCTGCATACAAGCCAGGTTATGTTAGACCAAATAAACAGCACCAGAGTGATATTGGAATGCACACATGTCTACACAACAAGCAGGAGACCAAGTGTTCGGATTTTGGCCGAGTACATGCCCTCCAAAACCGGCCAGGCCAGCCCCAACATCTCCAATGGGCCCCAGTTTCCTACAGGCCCTCCCTTGCTGTCACTTCATTTTTATTGTTTGTTTATTTTTCTTTAGTGCCTATAAAAGCAGACCAGCAGCAAAGAAAAGGGCTCTCTCATCTCTCTCATTCTCATATATTCTTTTAGTTTTTCTTAGTTTATTTTGTTTTTGGTTTAGCTTGAGGGTGAGTGGGTTTCATCATTGGTTTCTTCTTCTTCCCTCTTGAAGCTTTCTTTGGAGAGCTTCATTAAGGAGGTTGAACAAGTAACCAAAATCTTGTATCTCTTTTCTCAAGTGTTAATAAATTGTTGTTTCTTTTATACTTGCTTCTTTTTACTTGCTTTTTATCATGCTTAACTAATCTTTTATTGGTGGTGGTAATGGTGAGGAAGTGAGATGAAAGGCTTTTGCCTCCTCCACCTCTTGGTTATGTTTAATGTGCTTAAATATACGATTATAACTTAAGAATTGTTTTATATATTGTTGTGATATGGTATTTTGAAACCATGGTTACTTGTAATCTCTTCATATACCATATTCACTCCCCTTCCCTATTTAACAATGTTTAAGTTAGAATCCATTTTGGTGTTAAGTTTGCTAAATTCGGATACGGTATTTTGTGATCGAGTGCTTGACAAACCCTCGGCTTTCATATACCGTATACCATCACAAACCCTTAGCAAAGTTAACACTAAAACTATTTGCTCTCACTCACTAATTGTGTTTTTGATGTTGTGGTAAGCTTGCTATCCCTTGTGCTTAATGTTGTTACCCCTAGCTCAGACATACAACGGTAAGTGAACAAAAGGACTAGTTTCGTGTTTGCGGAGAATATCGGAATTTGACGACTTGTGCCTCGCAACCGCTTTGACAAGCCGTGCTTCATACCGGGATCAACGTGATGACGAACAACTCATGAACAACGGAACGTCGAGGGAATCGTCGCGATTCAACCTTCCGAACCAAAGCCACGGCCAATTTCTTTCTTAACCTACTTGCTTGTTTTCTTGTTTTTCTTTGATTTCGTATTCTATTCATTTTTTATGACAACCAAACAATTCATTAATTTGTTGAACCTTAAATCACAGTACCTAATCACAATTATCTGCGGATCGAGCCGTACTTGCCGGCTCACTACAATACGCCGTGCACTTGCGGTTTATAAATATTTAAAATGAGAACGATCTCGCGTGTACATTCCGTTTCCATAAAACGATCACATTTCCAAAACATACACGTTTGCGCGTGCGGGTGAATTCCCAACAATTACCTCTTACCAAGCGCCTCCTAAACCCCAAGTGAATTCATATACGATATATATGTATGGTTGCCGGAAATGAAAACTACTATCCGTATTTGGTAATATCTGGATAAGCATAAGCTATGGCATGAATATATATATATATATATATATATATATATATATATATATATATATAGGAAAATATATCTGATAAAACCAAACATTACTATATTTGTTGTTGGATACAAATATGACACGAATATAAGTGTTAATTAGTATATTCGTATTCAATGGTTGTTAACGTATGCTGATACAAATATAGTTATCACATGATGTGTGTGCGCGTGTGTGAGAAGACTGCTCGGACTATTTAGTATTAGTTTGTGTGCTTCCGCAAATTCATCACAATCAATGAAGAAGAATTAGTACACAAGCCAGAAGACTGAAATTGAGAAAAATAGCATAGAAGATCGATTAGAAACACGATAGAATAGAATAGAAGCAAGGCTCTAGTTAGGTGTTATTTAAAATTTTATAAACGACAAAAAAAATTGTGAGGCTAGGCGCGCAGCAGAAATGCCTAGGGACGTACATATGATATGACGGCGTGGGATGGGATATGGCGCGACAACTCTCTGTCTCTGTCTCTCTCTCTCCACTTAATTTGTACAGAGTTTGGGTTGGGAGAAAACGACGCCTTGTTTCGCGCTTCTGCATATTGGGGTTTTGTCTGCATATGAATCCTGTTTACAAGTCTGCGTTTTGCTGTTGCTGTCATGGCCTGCGATATTCCTATGTTCCCCCCTACGTGCATAACACTCATGAAGTGACCCCTCAAGCTATATATTAGTTAATGATTTCGATCCAACTCCATAATTTCCACAAATTCTTTTGTGATCACATTTCACGTACTTTAAATTTTTTTTTTTTGCTTGCTAAACGATCATGAGATAAGTATCTAGTGTCCGTGAGATATATACCAATTTAATACATGCAAGAAAAGATATTACGGACTTGCATGCTTTCTTTAATCAATTAGAATGTGCTAGGTTTAACATCATATACATATACATATGCCAAAGAGCCTGAGCAGGACTCTCCCTAATTAAGTGGGAGTTATTGGTTTTGAATATGAATCCACTTAATTATATATAATGGTAATGTGGAATTCTCGACCAAATATGTAGAGCAATTTCCATCAGATCTATTGGTCCATTCTCTCCCATCCAAATGCTTACGTCATATTGCAAAAGAAAAGGAAAAAATTAAAATTAAAATACATCATATATACATGGGAAGCCCTTGACATGTTTAGTATATGCTCATTTGTTACATGAAATACAATACTTTTGTTGTACATTACATTGTCAGAATAAGTCTTCTAGTTAACTAGTTATCAAAATATATGACATAATTATGTGCACAATTTCATGAACACATTGGAATTATATATGAAGCCTCCTCGTCAACCTGTTTTAACAAACTTTGCTTGTTTCTGAAAGCTAGGTGGAAAATATGAAGTGTAAATTGTATTTCTGTTAGTTAATTCTTGCCTTCAGATTACAACTTTTAACACTTTTGTTTTTTTGCAAAAACTTTCTTGTAAGGATGGGTAAAATTTCTTTGCTTAAAACTGTTTTCTTTGTACTCTTTCCCTGTTTTGAGGACTGCTTGATGTTTATTGTTATTGAAACTCACTCTCTTGGTCTTGGGTTTTAATAAAAAATATTTGTACATGTTATAGTATCATTATCATCATCCTTCTGTTTTGACACCAGTTTGTTTTTTAAATAAAAACTTACTTGTAAGGATGGGTAAGATTTCTTTGCTTAAAACTATTTTCATTGTTTTCATTCCCAACTTTGAAGAGTGTTGGATGATATTGGTTATTGAAATCCACTCTCTTTGTCTTGGCTATTAACAAAAACTATTTGTTCATGATTACAGTGTCATTAACATCATCATTCTTTTTTGAAAGATTATGCGACGAATGTTCCAATTAATGAGTTTTTTGAAAGGGTGTTCGGTAAAAGGGGCCTTTTTTAAGAAGGTTGACAGACACATATAATTGGGAATGGAAAAGCAATCAATCTGTGGACAAACTATTGTTGGAACTGGCCAAAAATAAGGATGATTGGTCAGTTTCGAGCTAACGGAAGTAATAAGTGGTGGCCAAAGTTAAAATGGACATTTACACCCTATTAGATGAATGGCAAGACAAGTTAATGATAAATTATTTGCAAGATTGGAAACAAATTAATTAGAAGGGAGGCAGGACGACGGTGCAGTATGGAGATGGTCTGTGCAAACATTGTTTTCCATAAAGTCCTTCTCCTCATACCGAATCATAGAGGAACAAATATAATTTTGGTATGCCTAAGATGATACGGAATAAGGTTTAGGTCCTATTGACAATTTGTATTTTTATGTGGTTGACATGTATTAATACAATTGTAACCAAATATAATTTAATCAGAAGAATGCGGGCAGGATTGGCCGAATGTGGGATTTGTGGTGTAGAAATCAAGGGAAAAATATAGTATGCAAGGGCTTGCACCATGCAAGCCCTTGCATAGCCTTTGGATGGACTTCCCTTTTGTACAAGGGAAGCCCATTCAAAGGCTTTAGAGGGCCTTGCATAGTGCAGGCCCTTCTAGAGAAGATTTTCCCGAAATCGAGATGGTAAATCATATATTTCTTAACTGGTCATTTACGCGTCATGTTTGGAATAAATTCAATTTGATGTATAGGAAAATTATGCCCTTTTCCCTACTTGTTCTACGACCTTTGTGGATTTTAGAGGACCTGGAGAGTTAGCAGGAAAAACTTATGTTTTTGGAACATTGTCGCCTCGAGCCTCAGTCATATGCTTGCTCTCCAGAAGGGAAAGGAATAATAGAATTTTTAACATTTATTTTAGATCTATAAATGCAACCATAAATTTGATTGAAACAATTGTATTATTTTGGTCAGGTGTTGCGTCTTCTAAGGTGAAAAAGGGCCAGGCTATATTGTACTTGTACTGATAGAAGGATCAAGGGAAGATGAGGCACCTTCAGGACATGAGGTAAGGATGAGCGAGGGAGCAGAGAAGAGGATATCAGCGACTTAGAGACTATATATGTGTGATTTTGTATTTCAGGGTTTGTCCCTCGAAGGGGATATGTAGTTGTTTGTTTTTATTTGTTGGGTTTCTTCTCCGACCTGTTTAATTTTTCGCCTTTCTACTTTTTATGTATTAGTTTTGTTAAAATTTGCGTTTAATGTAACACAGGATAATAGCCTTCATTTTGATTAAAAAATAAATTATAAAGAATGTTTACTACTAGGCTACAGTACGTAGCAATATGTTCCCTATTTTTCTTTCTGGAATAATCAAAATAAATATTTCAATAAACAAGTCTCTCTTGATAGACAGGGCTATCATTAAAAGCAGAGGACAATATTTTTCATTTAAGTCCACACCCTAAATTATAAAGGATGAACAACTTTATTCTATCAATCTACTAAGTTATTTCAAGCCGACAGATACAATCATAGACCCTTTTGTTTAAACATTGTTGACCATTACCGATACTTGGTCTAAAGACATGAGCCTTAAACTGAGTCGAGCTCATCGGCATAGATCACTAGGTATCATCTCATTAGTTCAAATGCAGGGCTGGACATTTAGATCACATGACTGGAAATCTGGGTCACCCGGCTGAGTACAGGACGACATTTGGGACACTCAACCTAATGTATCCATACCAAGCGGAGCTGACCACCTTGCTTAGACCGAGATCAGGTCTAAACCCGCCGAGATACGATGTCATGTCCCACTTCCCAAAAGACTAGGAGTGAGAGCGGACGAGCCCCGCACGTATCCACGACGAGAAGCACTCCTCGTCATAAATATGCTAAGCGTAATCGCAAGTAGAATAAAAACAATAATCACAAGAATTTCAAATAAATAACAGAACAAAATCCAACAAAATTTATTATAAGTTCCGAAATAAAAGATGGAATAAAATTTCTAAATAACAACGATGGTGGCAAACAAAGATGGTCCCAACACGTACTGCAGAGGAAAGGAAAAAAAACTAATAATTGGCCTGAGCAGAGAAGTAATTTCTATCTGTCTCGCTTGGCTCCACTTCTTAATGATCTTCTCATGTTTCAACGTCGTCTAACGGATATTCCGCAAAGAAAGAAAAAGAAAAAAAACAAACAGAACATGGAATGCCCGTCAGCGAACTAGAGTTTGGTAAGTCCCTATTTTAAAGAAAATAAAGGGTATTGAAAAGAAATATGATACATATAAAAAAAGAAGGAAGCAATTAAACACGTATAAATAACAATATGTATATAACAACAATATCATAATATTTATTCTTTAGATTATACTATAATGTTTTAAATTTATAAGCTTGACTAATGAGGGTTTTACATGTAACGAGAATGTTTCGTTTCCCCTCGGAACAAAAAAAATACGGATTCAAGAGATTCATGGGTTAGTAATGCATTGTTCCGTAATACCCGGAACTACGGCGATCATGTATGATCTTCGTTACATGTAATATCCTCATTCTTTGAGCTACCCCATCCCATGATATTCTTGATTAAGAAGTTAACACAAGTACTAGCATGAATTTATGAATACTTGAAAACTATAGATACCTGTCAGATTCATAAGTTCACGGATTCACGGAGTCATGTCAAATTCAAGATGAAGTGCAGAATATATATATATATACATATATAGTATGAAGTTGCAATCGGTCATAGGTTCAACTCATTAGGGTTTACCTGTAATAAAGAAATTATGTTTCCCCTCGAAACAATAGAAACACGGGTTCTTGGATCCATGAGTTAGTAATGCAGTTTTTTCATAATACCCGGAACTACGGCGATCATGTATGATCCCCATTACTCGTACTTCCCCCATTTGTCGAACTATCCATCCCCATGTGAATTATTCATTTTAAGTTTTAGAGTTCGACATAAATGCTAGCACGAATTCATAAATACTTGATAAATTGTATGTTCATGTCAGATTTATGGATTCACGAGTTCATGTGTTTCAAGTATTCAAGTGGTTCATGTCAGGTTCATAGATTCAAGTATTCAAGTGGTTCATATCAGATTCATGTCAAACAGATAAAGCATAGCAGAATTCAGGATAACAATGGTATAATTAAAAAGATGTAAAATTAGGTAGAACAATCAGCGTGATAAGTATAGGATAATTTAGTTAGTTCAATTAGTAGGTTATAATAGTAAAATTGTTTGATATGATAGTAAATAGTCAAAATATGCAATTTTAAGTGTTGGAGTAAGTAAAAATTTAATAAATATGTTGATAGAATTTTTATTGCATTATAGAATTTTTATTGCATTATAAGAAATATAATGATAGTAATATTTTTATTGCATTATAAGAAATATAATGATAGTAAAAAGGGTTATACACACACACACACACACACACACAGAGAGAGAGAATAAGTAGTATTCAGTACAGATATTGTGTGATTAGTATAGTAGTATAGTTACGAAAGAGTGACACCTAACTATCACATTTGAGTAAAATGGGTTCATATGATAGAAGTTGCAATATGTTAGTTAGTTAGAGTGGAGTATAAACAGGAAGTAATTAGTAAATAAAAAGTATTAGGTAAATATTGTAATTATAGAGCAGTAAGATGATGCATTAAGAGGTATGCATTACAATGTATAAAGCAGTTATGAAACAAAGAAGTTACATTGGTAATTAGTGTATGTTTAATTACACATATATACAGAAAGACAGTTAAATGAGTCTGAATATGAGCTGCAAATATACAGATATAAAGTATCATTTATAAAATAAGTGACGAAAATGCATACAACTATAAAATAATACGTTCGTAGTACTATACCAAGTTGACAGTAAAAATTCATGTATATATTTATTATGAAAAGTAGTAAATGAAATTAGTCTGTAAACATGTAGTAGTTGGTAAAGAATAATGATTATAAGAGAGGTAATTCATATAATAATTTTTTTTATAGATAAAGCTATATATAATCAAATGCGTGTATTATATTTATAGAGCGTATACAGAGATTTAAGATGATGCGTTATTAATAGTACAGACATAGAATATTGATGGTAGTTAGAGAGTTTCAATGTGCAAACAGTATTAAAGTTATATGTAATAGAGCACATAACAAAAAGCATAATAAGGCCAGAACAGTAACATAGAAAGGATTATTGTGATATTATAGAATTAAATATAAGTATAAGTGACTAAGTATTATTGTGTTTAGAGAAGTTGTAACTTTTATTATGCTATTATGCACTTACTATTATAATCACATATAATATGCTGTTTAATAATTACTATAACTCATGTTCATATTCATATTGCAAGGTGCGGTTTAATGTTGATCGAACAAATTTGATTTTGTTAAATCACGACTAAAATAAATTTAAATTTTTTTTGTATATAGAGTTTTATTCGAAAATACGAACAACTGTAATATTTATATATTAGATAAAATTTGAAATCAGAAATAGACAATAAAAAAATTTACTTCTAAAAAGGGTTTTAAGCTATATACATGGTTCAGATACATTACAACAGGCTAATAGTATAAAAAAAACACTATAAATAAATAAATAATAAGACGGACTTACAGTTTTGCAACTTGATCTCTAAATCAAGTTTCCAACGGGATAGAGTTAGCCTCGAACTTTTTTTCGAGGCCGCAGCCGACGGATCGAGACTCCTTCTTCTTTCTTGTCGAAGAAATCCATAACTTTTGCGGAAAATAGATTAAAGGTAAGAGGAGGCAGAGAAGTCCATTCTTCTCAAAGTTACGGTATTTTTAATATACGACAGAAAAAAAGATATGAATATTTATTAAAGAATTAGAAAAATATTTTTGGTTTATTCTTAAACAAAAACAATAACAATAAAAAAATCTAAATCATAACTATTTTGCTGTGATATCAAAACCAAATAGGTTATACATACATAATAATATATAAAATATATATAAAGTTAAAAATATATATATATACGATTTGTTAAATATCTTATTAACGGGAGATATCATTATTATCTAAAATTACTATGATTATTATACTTATATCATTTAATTAGTATATTTTATCATACAAAATAACCAAGTATCGGCTTAACACTTTTGAATCCTAACAATACCAAAACAACCCGATTCAAATTCTGCAATTAGTTTAGAAAATATATCAATATCTACTATGCACAAAAATAAATTGCAACGTATACAGATGTTTTAAAGGAAATGGTGCTTTATTAAAGAAGAAAAGTACGTGAGATTTGCAATCATTACACACAAATACAGTATTGAACATCTGGATTGTTCGTGCAGATGACCTTAAACCAACTCCGGTTATAGGCATCCTCGTCCATGTTTCGATTGGCACAACTTGCTATTCAAGTTTGCGCTCCAATCGAGGCCGAGGATCATCCCCTCTATAATTGCTATTATTTTGGTCTTAAAGGACGATAGAGGTATACCTGTAGTTCGAAGAGGGCTGAACTTTTCCTTATGACCAGGGCCTCGACGGATGCTGAGGAAGATTCACCGCGGAATCCTAAGTTGTAATAAACTATGATAGGTGGTTGTAAGAGCCATAGGAGATAAAAAGCTTCTATTGTTCGGGAGATCGGATCTTTTCTTCATCCTAGATTCCGGATTTTTATGGGGATTAAAGCTCGTTAATAAACTATTCACAACCTTAGGTCTTCATCAATCAAAATCTTAACTACACGTTTACTTGATGCTTAAGTTCGCACAGTCTTTCATTTTTTCTCTATAGGCCATTAATGGAATATATACGAATATTCTCAATTGATCATATCTTCCATCAGGTCGATTCTTGAGATAGGCCACAAAACTTTCTATTTGGTCCAAATTTCATGGACTGAATTATTTTTTAGCAAACACAATCACAATCACAATCACAATCTCACTATGATACTATTATTTTTTTTGCATTGACTTGTAAGCCCTAATCTACAACATACACAACACCCACGCACATCACGCCCACACCCCCATCCCACCCCACACCCCACCCACACCCAAGGGGCCAACGAATTTGCTATGAAAAAGCGTTAATTTCTGGTCACTTTTTTTCTTGAGTTTCATGGGGTTTGAAACCTGCACTCTCCCCAAAAAAGGAAATGCTCATACCAACTGAACTACCGCTCATTGGTCACTACGATATATTGTTGAATTTGAATAGGCGACAAGCTAAATAAAGATGTTTTCAGGAAGCTATATGTAAACAGATTCATTAACAAAAGACACTCACAAGATGAATATCTATCTTTGAATTCATTCATCTATCTATCTATCTATCTATATCTATATCTATATATTATTATAAAGTTGGGTCATTCAAGAGAATATTTTGCCTAAAATGGCTTCTTTTTCCAAAAGCACTATTTTTGCACTTCCCCTTTATACCCTTACCTTTTCACTTTATTCATTTTCCTATCATTTTTCAAATAGCCCATTCATGTCGTGTGAGGCCCAATAAGGAAAATAATCATATGGTGTATTATTGCTTATATTTTTTAATTGTTTTTGTTTCTAAATTTTTTTTATGCAATTTACATAAAACACCAAAACATGATTGTTCTTGGGATCTAGATACAACTTACAAAGTATACGGTATTTATGTTAAAAAATTACAAAAATCTTTTCATATATCCATTTCCCTATCTCTAGGCCCATTCACATGAGGCCCAAAAAAGAATGATAACATTTTTTGGATTTTATATTATTTGGTTGTCAAGATGTTTTTTGGTCCTTTTCTATGTCCTTAATTTATCCTTGGATGCTACGATGGCTAGCAATGATTTGATATTAATTTAGAAATAAAATTATGATTTTTTTTTTCAAGAGAACCAATAATATTTTTATCTTCTTACAATTTCTTTTAAAAATCAAGTATAATAGAATGAAAAATTTACTGGATAATTCATTCTTTACATTTACTTATGGGAATTATGCTTCTGTAAAAGTTTATTCTCAACTTTCATTATTAAAATTAGCATTATTTAAAAATTTTTTGGACACTTTCAGAAAAAAACCATAAGGATTTCTCATCACTTTTCTATTTTATTAAAAAATGAGTACTGACTTCTTCTTGATAAAACGAATGTGTATTGTTTCTCCATTTGCTTCTTTAATTTATCCAACAAATATCTGGAATCATATTTGATCTACGTGTGGGGCCTAATACAAAGTTGGGCAAAAAGAAAAAAAGAATATTTTGCAAGTTAGTCATCTTTTATGTCAAAACACCATTTACACTACTGCTCTTTTGCTCTTGGCTTTTCTTTAAATTCATTTGCCTATCCTATTGGCTCATTGATATGAGGCCTAAGAAAAGAACAATGTTTTGTGAGGGGTTTTTCATTCATATGAAGCCTAGAAAGAAGGATTAACTTGGGTTTTTTCTTTGTTTGTTTTCTATTTTTTTTATCTAAAATTTTATATTTTCTTAATCTATGTCCAGATCCTATGACTAATAATAGCTGGGGGTAATTTAGAAAGAAAATTGTAATAATTTTATTTTCTTAAGAGGATCAATAATATTTTTATTTTAATACCAAATTTTTTACAAAAAAGAAAACATGCATAAAAAATAAAAAATGTTTGCTGGAAAATTCATTCCTTACATTTTTTCTTATAAAAACTATACTTGCTTTAAAATTAATGCTCAGATTTCTTGATTTAAATAATTATCATTGTTTAAAAATTTATTGGATAATGCATTCAAAACATATTCATCTAAAATATTGACACAATTTATTTTTTACATTTGTTTATAGCCACAACACATGATGTAAACTTGAGATATGTATGTATAAATTTTAAATTGAAAAAATTACAAAAACATGTATATCTTTAGGTATCATTATGTTCTCAGTATTAACTTACAAGTTATAAAACATATAGTTTTTGTATGGAAAAATACTAAAAGATTTTGATATTTTAGTAAAATTTAACCTATATACAATAGTGAAATGTTAAATTAAGATCTCTTCCTCACATATAATTATATAAAGAAACAAATAATATGCTATATTGATACTCAAATTAGAAGAAAGACTATTTAAGGAACTAAAAATTAACGCATAAGAAAACACTAGTACAAAAATGGCTTGCCCCTACAGATAATAAAATCTGCATCTTCCTTCGCTTTTCCCATTCGAGAATAGTCAGTAAAATCATCAGCCTAGCTATCAATTCCCTGAGAAGATGATGATCAGAGTTTAAATAAAGAGCAATTGCAGATGGCAAAGTGCCTCCTTTTTTTGAAATGGGTTAGTCTCGTTGGAGCTTTTCGTCTTATTCTAGAATAGTTGTGAGGTATGTAATAAGCTCTACCTGGAAGAAGAAGCTCGGCGAACTACAACCTCTGCTCCATTTCTTCTATTGTAACGGCTCCGTGAGAAGAGAAAACGTAGCGAATACTTTCTTTTCTGCGGATGTCTCTCTTCTTTTCTTTCCTGAAGAAGGATGCACTCAATGGTTGAAGAAGAAAGGGCTTTGTCAGTATCTATCCAACAAATCCTATAATAGGAAAGGAACAAGCGGGGCAATTAACGAATGCCCCTACGGATTAAGCCGTAGGGGCAACTAATGCCCCTACGGATAACACCGTAGGGGTATTTATAAATAAAAATTTGTTAAAATTTAACTTATGCAGTTGCCCCTACGGTCCCGCAAGATAAGGACCTACGGATACAGATATATCCGTAGGGGAAAATTTAAAGATTAAAAAAAATAAAAACCAAATTGTTATCGTCACCGTCATCATTCTCTAATTCCCAATTCCCCTCGAAATTTCCCCGCGCGCGCCTCCTCCCTCGTCGCTTCCTTCCTCGTTCATCGTCGCTTCCTACCTCCTTATCACCTCCGACCTCCTATGTGCATCCTCTCTCATCGCCTCCTCCCTCCTCGTCGCCTCCTTCGACATCTCGTCGCCTCCTCCAATCTCTCGACCCCTCCTCCGATCTTGTCGCCTCCTCCGAACTCGTCGCCTCCTCCAATCTCTCGTCGCCTCCTCCGACCTCGTCGCCTCCTCCCTCGTCGTCTTCTTTGTCCTCCTACGACATCCAACGCCGCCTCCATCACCTCCAACGCCGCCCTCTTCATCAACATCGAGCTCCTCCCCGGCTTTCTCGTCACCGTAGAAATCGTCAACAGCTTAGTTAATTTATTGATAAATTTTTATTTTTATTTCCGTAAATTGAATTTGGTGAGTAGGGCTTCAATTTTGGGATTTTGAATTGTGGCGATGGCGGCGGCGGCGGCTGGTGGCTGTAGTGATGGGTGGCGGCGGCGGCTGTGGTTTGGGGATGTGGGTGGCGGTGGCGGAGGCTGTGGTGGGTGGAGAGGGCTATGGGCAGCGGCGGCGGCTGTGGTGGTGGTGGGTGGCGACAGTTATGGATGGCGGCGGCTGCGCTGTAATTAGGTCTACAGTTAGGGTTAATTGGGTCTAGAGTTAGGATTAAGGTAATTAGGGTTAATTTGGTCTAGGATTAGGATTAAGATAGTTAGGATTAGAGTTAAGGGTGAGGGTTATTATTAGGGTATTTTTGTGTTAGTGTAAGTGTATGTGTATGTGTGAGAGAGAGATAATGTTGATGATGATATGCGTGTGTTTGTGATAATAATGATATTGATCTCTCATATTAAATAAGGCCAAACCCTAATTTTAAACTTAACACCAGAACTAAATCCAAAATCTTAAACTTCACAACAGAACCAAATCCAAAATGTTAAACTTGATTAAGAAAACCCTTAACTTTAAAAAAGTTTACCTAAACTAAAACTTAAAACCCTTAAAATTGAAACGTAAACGTAAAACCAATTTAAGTTAAATCTTATAATAAGTGTATATATGATCATCGATGATAATATGAAATTTTCATATGCTCATCGATCGACATATATGAAAATCAAAGCATGACTTAGTCCCCGTCTATCGGTTAATATACGTTCGATATTCGTCGTGATATAGAACTATACGAAGGTTTTTAAATATCGGACGGTATTGTTTGGTGCTAACAACCGTCGTGTAGTTTATGTAATGAGAAGATTCAATCGTATGATAACCGATAGATTTGTCCAGTTTGGACAAGTTAGGAATGTATAAAACATACACCTGCATTCACTTGTGTTTTCATTCATTTCGAGTTATTTCGTCGGTATTTTTCCGTTGGTTCTCCATGTACAAAGATAGATTAGATGTTCATTTCAACATTGTTTCACAGAATTGAAATGATTATTTATTCTATTACACTCGGAGAACAGCGGGGATGTGCTGCCGAAATTTACTCGAAACGGATGAAAACACAAGCGAATTGGTGTCTGCTTTGTACATTCTTAATGGGATAGAAGTCTTACCCCAGACAGCCGAAACACATACATACAACACGAATACATAACAAATACACACACAAATCACATACACACTAACAACCCTACACCTAAGCGAAATCATAAATTGAAACACATATACACAAAATACAATTCATACTTGGGTATCTTCAAACCTAACTTTGTTAATCGATAATTTATTTTTTTCAATGACAAACTTACCCTACGGATTTTCTTCTTTGTCAACAACCATTTCGTTCTTAGATTTCTCAATGTAGTCACCATAACTTACAATTTGTATGTTATACAGTCTAATATGGCCCATGAGTACATTAGAGTTAAGCACTGGATGTACGTGGATTGGCAACAAGGCATGCAATCTAAGTTTGTCGCAGGAGTTGCTGCTTTCATTGAATTTGCACGCGCACATAATAAGATCGTGTTAGAGAAGATTCTTTGTCCGTGCGATAGATGTGGGAATACGTTCTGGCAAAAGGTAGAAATCGTAGAGCTTCACATCGTTAAACATAATTTTACTAGATTTTATACAACTTGGTTATATTACGGGGAAGGACAAGAAGAAGACGGTAATGCGACAGAATAAGAAGGAGAAGCCGGTAATACGGCAGAAGAAGAAGATAACTTCTTTTCAGAAGAAGAAATGGAGGATATGGTAGAGGCTGCCCTTGATGATAGTAATCCTACCGAAGAAGACATTCCTTCCGGTTAAGGACCGCATGTGGATAAATATGAAAAGTTCATGAATGATGCTGGAAGACCAATTTATAAGAATGCAAAGTATTCCACCCTATCATGGTTCGTCCAATTTTTTCAGATTAAATGCCTAAATGGATAGAGCAACAAGTCATTCACGATACTTCTGAAGTTTCTGAAAGATTCCATGCCCCCGGGAAATAACGTGCCCGAGAGCTGGTACGAAACCCAGAAGATGATGTCTGATTTGGGTATGAACTGTGGGAAAATTCATGTATATTCTAAAGATTGCATGTTGTACCGGAAAGAGAATTCAGATTTAAAAGAGTATCCAACATACAGAGAGACCGGATATAAGCCGAAAGAATCTGATAAGAAACCCGATATACCTGTCAAGATAGCACGATACTTTCCCATAACACAGAGGCTGCAGAGGCTATTCAGGTGTAAGAAAACAGTCGAGGCAATCATTTGGCATCACCATGCTACTCCAAGCGAAGATGGAAAAATGAGTCATCCAGGAGATTCACCGGCATGGAAGTATTTCGATAGGAGGCACCAAACATTCAGTAGTGATCATCGCCTCGGATTGGCTAGTGATGGTTTCTGCACATTCAACTATAAGGCTAGAAACCATAGCATATGGCCTGTTGTAATGATGGTTTATAATCTGTCGTCTTTGTTGGTTATAGATCAATCCTACTTTATAATGCCTCTTCTTATTGACGGACCAAACTCACCGAGAAATAATATCGACGTCTATCTCCGACCTCTGATCGATGAGTTAAAATCTTTATTCATTGATGGTATAAAGACTTACGATGCAAACACAGATACAACCTTTATGATTCGTGCGGTTTTAATGTGGAAAATTAATGACTTTCCTGCGTATGGAATGCTATCAGGTTGGTCTGTACATGGTCACAAAGTATTCGCTTACTGCCATCAAGATTCAACACCGAAATGGTTGAATTTTAACAGGAAGGTTTGTTATTGCGATTATCGGCGTTTCCCGCCACTAGACCATCCCTACAGGTTAGACAATGCTCATTTTAATTGTCATCAGGAGCTTCTTGGGCCTCCAGCCATATTGTCCGGAGAGGACGCGATTGCTCTGTGGGATGGTTACAATAACGTAACCTTCGGGATAGATCCGGCAAAACAGGACAAACCACCCTACCGGAACAAATTAAGCATTTTCTACGAGCTTCCGTACTGGCCAACAAATTTAGTGCGTCATTGTATGGACGTTATGCACATAGAGAATCCGAGCACGTACTCAACTTGCTTTTTTGTAAAGAAGGAAAATCGAAAGACAACTTCTGTGCACGGATGGATCTTCAGGACTGGGAAATTAGAAGTGAATTGCATCCTATGCCGATAGCGGGTAAACCAGGTAAGTTTGTACTTCCCAATGCTATGTATTATATGTCATAACTGGAGAAGAAAAGCTTTCTACAGGTGTTGCATGATTTGAAAGTTCCCATAAGTTTCTCAGGATTATTTAGTAGGAAGATAAAGATTGTGAAAGGTAAGATCGATGGGCTGAAAAGTCATGATTACCATGTTATTATGGAGCACATTATCCTATTAGACCTCAGAACTTCCTTTCCTGAATCGATTGGTCTAGTAATCAATAACCTTTATTGCTTTTTTAGGGAATTGTGCGCTAAATTCTTGGATGTTGTGACGCTGGAGAATCTAGAAAATTCTATTTTCTTGATAGTTTGCAAGTTTGAGCGTATTTTCCCGCCGTCTTCCTTCTGTAAGTCGATGTCATGCACCCTGCGAGTTCGCGGGGAGGAGGAATGTGCACAAAACGATTTTTACAAGTTTCGCAACATCGACTTAAACTCGAGGATCGATACTAAACCTTAGCTAGAAAAACTGTATGAGGTTAACTACTCGGACAGAAAGTTATACCTTACAGAACCATGTCATTTGGGTCTTCTTGCTATCCTCCTCCTCGTCATAGGATCCTCGGATCGTACACGGATCGGGCCTCCTCGTCGGTCCTCTCAAGTCAAAGACGATCCACCCGAGAGTCTATAGTCCAAGCTGCAACCTCAAATCCGAGGTAACTAAGGCACCTAGTTCGCTAAACTAGATGTCCTAGATGATGTAGAGAGTGTAGATGGATTACTTTGTCTCTAAATACCCTAGGTTTCTCAACACATGAGACATTTAGGGTTAGAGGAAGAAGAAGGAGCTTAAGGAAAAGAGAGTGTAGAAAATGAACATTAGAATGAGATGGCTTTCTATTTGTGATGAATAATGAAGCATACAATAATGCAATCCCTAAATATTAAGCATGCTTGCAAAATATCTAGTATGCTTGCAAAATATCTAGTATTCTTCATTTATCACTTAGTGAGTCATCCCCATGAGTCACCCCATGAGTCACCAAGTAGCCATGCCTCATTCAATATAAATCTTCACCTCATTTCCTCCATCTCATTAATCTTTTAATCAAAAGATTAAAACCCTAATGAGGTGTCTTCTTCCATAAGCAATCTTGAGTAAATTACAAGAATGCCCATCATCCGTATATACATATCCGTATCCGTATTCTGAAAAATACGAATATAAAGAGACGAAAATAATCCGTCAATATAATACTAGGATCCGGCTTAAACCAAAGTCTACTAGTATTATCCGCCCGAACATCATATGTCCACAAGTACACGTATGTGATCGAAGCCCTGCCGTAAAACCATACGGCCTCTATATCTTTTGCCCGATGCAGGGAAACCTTCTGTGTGGGACTTTAAATACTCGACACTACGCTGGCAGTGAGTTTAACTACAAGCCGTCAGCGGTACTAGCTGCACGTAACGGCTACCCAGGTATTTGTAGATAAGAAGGCCGATGAGCAAACTCATCCGAACTCCTACTGAGCCTATTTATGACAATCTCCGTACAATCCGTTCTGTTCGTCTAAGAGTATCGCATAACGGGCCTGAGGGGCGGTAGCCATCAGACCCCTAATAGCGCAATAAGTCATGTCGGAGTGTAGTCCAAAATACCCTGAGAAACTACTGGAAAACCTACCAGTAAATCTCGCTTGCCCTGGCAAGGGACTTTGTGTAATGGCTTTCCGAACACAGTGCGATATCAACCCCCAATACTGGGAGAGACGAATCCTATCCAACCGCCACGGCCTTTAAGTGCTTCGGGACTGCACCCAACTACTTCCTGTTTGCACGACTCTTTTGAGCCATGGTAGGGTAGTAATCTAAGAATAGTGGGAACACACTCAAGGCGAAGTAGCAGTATCAAGTCGACGGACTAAGCTGTACTCATGTCACCTGGAAACTGCTACCCGACGATAGGTATAATACCCACCAGCAGCTCCCTACGAGTCTTGTACAGTGTCCTTATAACCCAATGAGCACCTGCATACTATCTCCAGTACAGCGTACTAATGGTTGTGGGACAGACCATCTCCCCCGCTGGGATGAGAAGCGTATACACTAGTCTACTCTGGAGTATCGATGCCCCGTCTCGATAATCCTATGACTAGGGACCTGTATAAGGATGTGCTTATAGACTACCCAGCCCCCACTAGTGTGATTGCCATCACAACGCCAGTAATCAAGAAAAGATCTTAAGGGCTCTACTAATATGTATAAGCGATATGCTAAAAGAAACACACGCACATATTGAGGTATAAACAAACCAGGTAGTATACTAGCATTTCGAGCAAGACTGTTACTATATCCGTGTATATCTCAATCTTCCAGTATGTAATATACAAACCAGTATGATACAATAATGGCATCTAGGGCATATATCACTAATAATCTCCTACTTGCACTAAGGTCATGTATTGGCATATCGCAGGCCTATCATCTCGAATAGCCTCTTGAACTGTGTCTGAGGGATGGCCTTTGTGAGTGGATCTGCAGTGTTGTTTTCCGAATCAACTTTCCGCACCTCGATCTCCCGGCAATCAACGATCTCTCTGATCAGGTGGTACCGCCTCAAGATATGTCTGGACTTCTGATGGGACATGGGTTCTTTCGCTAAAGCTATAGCGCCGCTGTTGTCATGATACAGAGCTATTGGATTTACAATGGACGGAACCACCTGAAGTTCTGTTAGGAACTTCCTCATCCAGACTGCTTCTTTCGCGGTTTCACAAGCAGCGATATACTCCGCTTCCATCGTTAAGTCAGCAACGGTGTCCTGCTTGGAGCTCTTCCAACAGACCGCCCCTCCATTGAAGGTAAAGACATAACCCGGCATGGACTTGGAGTCATCCTTGTCACTCTGGAAGCTGGAGTCAGCAAAGGCCTCGATCTGGTGGTCTTTTCCACCATACACCAAGAACATCTCCTTAGTCCTTCTCAGATACTTGAGAATATTCTTTACTGCTATCCAGTGGTTCTCCCTTAGGTTTAACTGATACCGGCTTACCACGCTAAGTGCGTAAGCAACATCTAGTCTGGTATACAATATCGCATACATTATAGAGCCTCCCTCAGAAGCATAGGGTATAATCGATATGCAAGCCCTTTCCAAATCAGTCTTGGGAGATATCTCTTTGGAAAGGGTGATTCCGTGACAAGCCGGTAGACTACTGCGCTTTGAATCTTCTATACTAAATCTCTTTAGTATGGTGTCGATCTACTGGGACTGCGAAAGTCCCAACATGCTCTTAGATCTATCACGATAGATCTGGATCCCTAGAATGTAGTAGGCATCACCCAGGTCTTTCATAGAGAACCTCTGTGACAAGAATCCTTTGACTGATTGTAGCATACGAATTTCATTTCCTATCAAGAGAATGTCATCCACATACAAGACGAGAAATACCACAGTTCTTGCTACAATCTTACTATAGATGTGTGGTTCATCTGGATTTTTAATAAAGTCGAATTCTTTGACCGTTTCATCAAAACAGATGTTCCAACTCCGTGATACCTACTTTAATCCATAAATGGAATTAAGTAACTTGCACACTTTCCCGCTGCTCCCATTCTGAATAAAACCCACTGGCTGATCCATATAAACATACTCTTCCAAATTACCATTTAGAAAAGCGGTCTTTACGTCCATCTGCCAAATCTCATAATCATGGAAGGAAGCAATGGCAAGAAAGATCCGAATGGATTTGAGCATAGCCACTGGAGAAAAGGTTTCATCATAGTCCAAACCAGGTCTTTGACGAAATCCTTTTGCAACAAGTTTAGCCTTATAGGTTTCAACCTGTCCATATACACCAATCTTCTTTCTGAAGATCCATTTGCAGCCTACGGGTTTTAGCCCTTCTGGAGCAATGTCCAAAATGCATACTTTTTTGGTGTAGATAGACTCCATCTCGTTTCGCATTGCATCCAGCCATTTTACCGAGTCACCGCTCTGAATGGGTTGCTGGAAACTAGTTGGCTCATCATTGTCAATGATGTAATCCTCTCTATCCCCGTCTATGAGAAAACTGTAGTATCTCTCGGATGTATGAGACTTCCTACTAGTTCTACGGAGTGGCGCGGGGATGTCCTGTTCTTTCGAAACCTCTGGTTCTACCATGCTTTCAATAATAGCTTGTGGTTCTAGAATTTCTTCCAGTTCTATTGCGCTCCCACTAGTTTCTTTTTCCAAAAATTGATTTTCTAAAAAGTGGGCATGAAGAGAAACAAAAACGTTTTGTTCCTCTGCGTAATAGAAAAGATACCCCCGGATTTCTTTGGATATCCCACAAACTTACACAGTACTGAGCGCGCCTAGAGCTTGTCCGCATGCTGCTTTTTTACAAAAGCTGGACATCCCCATACCTTCAGATACTGAAGATAGGGTTTCTTCCCACTCCACATCTGATATGGAGTGGTAGGAACAGTCTTGGTAGGAACCTTGTTCAAAAGATATGCAGCTGATTTTAGTGCATAACCCTAGAAGGATCACGGTAACTCAGCGTTACTCATCATAGAACGTACCATATCCAATAGGGTTATGTTCCTCCTTTCCGATACACCGTTGTGTTTTGGTTTGTATGGAGGAGTAAGCTGAGAGAGAATTCCATTCTCTTTTAGGTAATCCAGGAACTCGGAGTATTCACCACCTCGATCATATCTCAGTGTCTTGATACTTTTGCCGGTTTGTTTTTCCACTTCATTCTTATATTCTCGGAATTTCTCAAAGGCCTCACATTTATGTTTCATCAAGAAGACATGTCCATACCAAGAGAAATCATCCGTAGAAGTAATGAAATAGGAATAACCACTTCGTGCATGTATAGACATTGGACCACACACGTTGCTGTGTACGAGTCCCAAGAGCTCACTTGCTCTTACTCCGTGTCCAGTGAATGGAGTCTTTGTCATCTTTTCTATGAGCTAGATTGACAAGTTGCATAAGACTGATATTCGAACGGATCCAAATATCCCTCTCAATGTAACTTCGTCAACCGTGTTTCATTGATGTGACCCAGTCTACAATGCCATAAGAAAGCCTTATTTAATTCTGGAGACTTTCTTTTAAGTGTGTTCTGGACGTTGAAAACCTGAGCTTGATTTAATATGTATATACCGTTATCTAGTATACCTGACCCAATCAAACCATGATTAAGGTGGATGTGGACCACATCGCTTACAAATATAAAATCATATCCTTCTTTAGAAAGTAAAGATACAGATATAGTATTACAAGCTAGACTAGGTACACACAAACAGTTACGTAAAATCAATATCTGCCCACTTGTCAATCCTAGGTGATATTCCCCTACGGATACAGTATCCACGCTCATTCCGTTAGCAACCCTGAGAGTCATATCACCTGCCCTGATAACTCTACGGTTTCTTAAAGCCTATAATGAATTACAGATATGAGATCTTGATCCGGTATCTAGGACCCAGGAAGTAGAGATAATTGACATACAGTTTTCAATCACAAACACACCCGAAGCCGAAGCCACAACATTCTTTGGATCCTGGATTCTGGCTTTCCAAGCCCTGCATTTCTTCTGCCAATGCCCTTTCCCGTGACAATAGGAACATCTCCTTCTCTACTGTTAGCCCCGAAACTTTTGCCCTGCCCTTTCCTTTTACCTTACTGACACCGTCTATTGGCTTGGTGGAGGCTTTCTTCTTCTCTCCTTTGGCTTTTTCCTTGGATCTAGAAGAGGGAGATTCCCCAATAAGCAGAGCGGGTGTCTCCTTGGTTTCCTTCAGGGTGTAAGTAGAAGGTAGGGATTGTAGAATCAAGTTAGTACATAACTCATTCTCCAACGTGGTCTCCAGGTCCGTGAGCTCTTTAATATAACTGATCATTGTAGGGACGTAGTCCCGTACAGATGATCCGATAGCCAATCTCACTTGAAGCAATTCCTTCGAGGTCTTATATCTTGTGATATGAGATTGCTCTCCATATAAATCTTTGTTATGGAGGAAGATAGAAGCTAAGTATATCTTCTCGTGCTTCCTATAGTGTTTACTATCCATTGAGGTCAACACGAGGCACTTGGCATTCGCATTGTCTTTTTCCTTTGTCTTATGGATATCATCATCCACAATGATGGAAACTGGACCTGGGACGGCGGGGCTTTAGTAGTAAGGAGGTGGCCTAGCTTGTCATAGGTGATGGACATCTGGACAAACTTTTGCCAATCAATATAGTCTGGCTCAGTCAATTTATTATCTAGCTATAACCTAAGTCTGGTCACCTCGTCGCTACAATTAGGAGAGAGAGTAGAAACACTTAGCATGATGCTCTTGCAAGTTTAGATTGGTTTTTAGTTTATCTAAACAGGATGGCTCCCACTATATCTTGCGAAGTTCCTTAATTACATAGCTTGTCATAGCTATAACCTAAGTCTGGTCACCTGGTCTCATATCTTGCGAAGTTCCTTAATTACATAATCTCTTTTCCCTTGAGGCGTAGCCCCGCTAACACTGTTCTAGACACCTACTTAGTTTATAGCATTGATCGTTTAGTGAAAAATCTCCCGAGGAGTAGCGGATACTCATAGTAGGATCGGGATCCAAATATCATTGTGTGATAATCCTGAAGGAATCGTACCAAAATTATCACATTCCAAATAGTATGCAGCACTAAAAAGTTTCAGTTTCCTTAGAAACTCCCGATGTGGATTTTTGCCCCAAGCTCTTATGATCTTAACGAAGGGCAACATATCATAAGTCGCAAGTCAAGTTCTACCCGTCATTGTCCAGGTTAATTTGAACCCACCTGTACATACCCTTGATGAAGGCCAAAATAGTAGTACGACTTTCCCAAACCAACGCATCTATCTATACTACAGATGAATATTCAGCAGCTACCAATCACTATGCCTTGGCGAAGGTCAAAATACATAACTTGAATACTACTGAATACCCAACTGAAATGATGGAGGGCTACGAATGGTTTTGGCGAAACCGTGAACGTAATGAACTTGATTTAAGCAAAGGAACCTGATAGCTTTTAAAGGAGTGGTTTAAGCTCTGAATTTAAAAGTTTGCTTTTTGAAAAAAATCGAGTGGTTTTTGAAATTGTTCCAACGATTCAGTTTTGGTTTGTTTGCTTTGCATTAATCATATAATGCAGTCCCATCATTTACACCTACCATTGCAGAAAGAAACGAAAATACCACGTACGCTTATGCCATCCGCATTCGCCACTGGGCCCACCGTTAGGTTACTTAACTAACGCCAGAGCGGGGGCTAGACTAGCGCGGGTGCAAAACATAAGCAACGTCTATTGTATAACATATATAATATATCCATTCGTCTCACGCAATAATAGGCATTCCAGATCATAGATGAACATATTGGATATTCTAGGAATTCCGCGTTTCGTTTAAGCCTGTAACGAAAGACGGATTCCACGGTCGTGATGAATAGCCAAACCCCACCCTAGACCCCTACGGGTGCGGCAAACTACCCGCCAAATTCCCGAAGTGAAGCAGCCTCTCTTAGTAAAATGAATAGGCCACTCGACATTTCAAGAACCCGGTAGTTTGTGCACCCCACCTTGGGTCTATCCTAGGAGAAGAAAACAGTAAAAGAAATAATTCAACGGCGGCTACAACCTCAACCCGAATGTGTCCCGCAAAATAATATTACACCACTTTACAAATTTACATTGAATGAAAGAAAAGAAAACACTCTTCTCACATCCCCCGGATATTCCATCACGACGATCCAATAAAGTTCATATACACAAACTATCATAGATATGTGCAACCCCCAACTAACCGACGTATAGCAATTAGCGGACGTTCACATCATATATCAAACTGAAACATGTTAAACTACGTTAAAACCGCGACTTCGAAATACTCCGTATTGCCATAACAAAAAGATAACAGAATATGCAAACTTGGAAAAATCAAACATCACCTGAAACCTTAGATCCAAGAGACTAGAACAGAGAAAAAAATTCAAGCCAATTCACCACTACAAAACCGGTGAGGCCGGTCATTTTGAGGGTTTGGCCGGCCATAGTGAGGTGGAATTGCCTCTTTTTTATTCTACGTTCATCTCACAACAAATAGAGCACTCTGCAATTGTTTTAAAAAAATTTAGAGCCTCTGAAAATATCGACAGAAACTTGGATCTATGTTTCGATGTTTCGGAGATATTTCGGTTTTGTAGTTTTACACGTTGTCTAAACTGTTAGTTAAGGTTTAGTAGGCTCCGATACCACTGTAAGTCGATGTCGCTCAACCCGCGGGTTCGCGGGGAGGTGGAATATGCAAAAAACGATTTTTACAAGCTTCGCAACACCGACTTGAACTCCAGAATCGATACTAAACCTTAGCTAGCAAAACTGTATGAGGTTAACTACTCGGATAGAAAGTTATACCTCACAGAACCATATCCTTCGGGTCTTCTTACTATCCTCCTCCTCGTCATAGGCTCCTCGGATCATACACGGATCGGGCCTTCTCGTCGGTCATTTCAAGTCAAAGACGATCCACCGAGAGTTTATAGTCCAAGCTCCAATCTCAAATTCGAGGTAACTAAGGCACCAAGTTCACTAAACTAGATGTCCTAGACGATGTAGAGAGTGTATATGGATTACTTTGTCTCTAAATACCCTAGGTTTCTCAACACATGAGATATTTAGGGTTAGAGGAAGAAGAAGGAGCTTGAGGAAAAGAGAGTGTAGAAAATGAACATTAGAATGAGATGGCTTTCTATTTATGATGAATAATGAAGCATACAATAATGCAATCCCTAAATATCAAGCATGCTTGCAAAATATCTAGTATGCTTGCAAAATATCTAGTATGCTTCATTTATCAGTTAGTGAGTCACCCCATGAGTCACCAAGTAGCCATGTCTCATTCAATGTAAATCTCCACCTCATTTCCTCCACCTCATTAATCTTTTAATCAAAACATTAAAAGCCTAATGAGGTGTCTTCTTTTAGAAGCAATCTTGAGTATATTACAAGAATGTCCCTCATCCGTATATACATACCCGTATCCGTATTCCGAAAAATACGAATACAAAGAGACGAAAATAATCCATCAATATAATACTAGGATCCGGTTTAAACCAAAGCCTACTAGTATTATCCGACCGAACATCATACGTGCACAAGTATACGTATGTGATCGAAACCTTGTCGTAAAACCATATGGCCTCTACATCTTTTTCCCGATGCAGGGAAACCCTCTGTATGGGACTCTAAAGACTAGACACTATGCTGGCAGTGGGTTAACCACAAGCCGTCAGCGGTACTAGCTGCACGTAACGGCTACCCAGGTATCTGTCGATAAGAAGGCCGATGAGAAAACTCATCCGAACTCCTACTGAGCCTATCTGTGACAATCTCCATACAGTCCGGTCTGTTCGTCTAAGAGTATCGCATATCGGGCCTCGGGGGGTGGTAGCCGTCAGACCCCTAATAGCGCAATAATTCGTGTCGGAGTGTAGCCCAAAACACCCTGAGAAATTACCGAAGTACCTACCAGTAAATCTCGCTTGCCCTGGCCAGGTTCTTTGTGTAATGGCTTTCCAAACACAACGCGATATCAACCCTCAATACCGGGAGAGACGAATCCTATCCAACTGCCACTGCTTCCAAGTGTTTCGGGACTGCACCCAACTACTACCTGTTTGCAAGACTCCTTTGAGTCGTGGTAGGGTAGTAATCTAAGAACAGTGGGAACACACTCGAGGCGAAGTAGCAGTGTCAAGTCAACGGACTAAGCTATACTCATGTCACCTGGGAACTGCTACCCGACGATAGGTATAATACCCACCACCAGCTCCTTACGAGTCCTTTCCAGTGTACTCATAACCCAATGAGCATCTGCATACTATCTCCAGTACGACGTATTAATGGCTGTGGGACAGTCCATCTCCCCTGCTGGGATGAGAAGCGTATACACTAGTCTACTATGGAGTATCGATGCCCCATCTCGATAATCCTACGACTATGAACTTGTATAAGGATGTGCTTATAGACTACCCAGCTCCCACTAGTGTGACTACCATCACAACATTGGTAATCAAGCAAAGATCCTAAGGGCTCTACCAATATGTATAAGCGATATGCTAAAAGAAACACATGCACATATTGAGGTAGAAACAAACCAGGTAGTATACTACCATTTCGAGCAAGACTGTTACTATCTCCGTGTATATCCCAAGCTTCCAATATATAATATATAAACCAGTATGATACAATAATGGCCTCTAGGGCATATATCACTAACATCTTCGATATCATAATACACCTTGTTCCCTTATACAAGAGAAAAAGGGGAGAACATTCCCCACAACTCAAACCTCACGTGTTAAACACGTGAGCGCCTATATGCTAAGTATATAGGCGCTACAATCAAACAACTAATAGGCTAAATAAGCCTCACGTGACCGCCTATATGCAAAGCATATAAGCGATGCAATCAAACAACTAATAGGCTAAATAAGTCTCACGTGTTAAACATGTGAGCGCCTATATGCTAAGCATATAGGCGCTGCAATCAAACAACTAATAGGCTAAATAAGTCTCATGTGTTAAACACGTGAGCGCCTATATACTTTGCATATAGGCGCTGCAATCAAACAACTAATAGGATAAATAAGCCTCACGTGTTAAACACGTGAGCGCCTATATATAAAGCATATAGGCGCTGCAGTCAAATAACTAAAGGCCAAATTGGCCTCACGTGTTAAACACGTGAGCGCCCATATGCAAGGCATATGGGCTCCAAATCATAGAAGCTAAATAAGCCTCGCGTGTTAAACATGTGAGGGCACCTTCTTATGTAGAATTAAATTCCACTCTTTGGAAATACTTCCATGGATTTTTCTAAAAGAGAAAGATCCGCTCTGTTAAACAAGGAACCGTTGGATCAAAAATCCAATGGTGATTAAGCATAGAATTAAATTCTATTAGGAATGATATTTTTTGTTAAACAGAAAGTTGGTGGATCAAAAATCAAATGAGATGGAAAATATTTCCCATATCTTTCTAAACAGAGAAAAATTGTGCTCTGTTAAACCGAGCACCCTTACATTAAAAATCCAATGGTGATAAAAATATCATCGTTCAATAGAATTTTATTCTATATATGGGAGAATATTCCCCCAATCTTGTTAAAACGAGAAAACTTATTCTGTGAGACAGAAACACTTGGATCAAAGATCCACTGGTGAGTAAAATTCCCCAAACAGATTTTGAGACCAATAAAATCAATTGGAATCTCTCAATGAGAGATTTTAATTAACAAATTTTTCTTCACTATATAAAGGACCCGAGACTTCAAGTCTCACACACAAACAGACGAACAGAAGCTTCTGCAAAAAAAATACAGCGAGCTCTTGAGAGAACAGAGAATTTAATTCTCAAAGAAAGAAGACCTTCCTCCTTAAAAAACTCTAGGTAAATAAAAAAGGAGAGATTAAAAGTATCCATTTTGCCTAATATAATGGATATAAGGGTTTAACCCTTCATACAAGAACTTAGTTCTTCCTATGGTTTAAGATTTGCAAAAGCAAATCTCCCCACAAGTTTAGAATTTAATTCTCATCGGGGAGGTTTTGTTCTTCAGACTTAAAGATTAGGGAAAAGAACTAGGTTAAAAAGAAAAAGAAAGAAAAAGAAAAAGAACATATGTTCTGGGAATTTAATTCCCCCGAAATTAGGGTTTAACCCTATATAAAGAACTTAGTTCTTATGAAAATAAAAGAAGAACTTAGTTTTCCAATAAAAACAATGATGATGATCCAAGATCTTCAAAACAGAAATCTTGACGATAATCAACGACTAAAATGTCATTAACATAGATTAATATGTCTGAAAACAAGAAGAACTTGGCGTCTCACGTGAAACACACGTGAGTAAAATTAGTGCTTAGCACTATTATATTGCCACATGTGTTTCCCACGCAAGTACTTAAAACAAACAAAAGAAAAACTAAAACGCCTCACGTGCTTTCCACGTGAGCGTCCAAAAAGCAAAGAAAAACTCCTTTGTGTTGATTAGGCAACCACCAAATAAAGAAGCTCAACACCCTAAAATAAAGAAATCACGTGAAATACACGTGAAACACTCTTGGAAACCCAAAATCTGGTGTCTCACGTGAGTACCAGAGCTCTAACCAAGTGCTTAGCACTTATGTCAAAAACGGGTGGGGGTAGGGGTGGGGTAAGCAAACAAGACCTGAAATCAATGCTCAGCACTCACGTGCTTCCTACATGTGTGCCATGCAAAGTGCTTAGCACTCCATGTTCAGTCAAAATGATTAAGTGCTTACCACTGGTTGGACAGCGCCCATATCTGAGCGCTTCACTTGTCTCACACGTGAGCGCCAGAGAAAATTAGTGCTTAGCACTATAGTAGCGCCTCACGTGAAAAACACGTGAGCGCCAGAAAAGATTAGTGCTCATCACTATTCCAGTGCCCCACGTGAAATACACGTGAGCACCGCATATATTAGTGTTTAACACTACTGGTTAGTATAGAAACCCAATCAGAGCCCAAATGGGCTAAATTTCCTGAGGTTAAACCTCTTTGATTTTAAATCAACCTAGCCCATATTGCTCATGATTTCCAAACTGATCTTAGTCTCAAACATGACTAATGATCTCTCATTGATGATATCCAAAATGATATTCATCACATATCTCCTAAAATAATCTTAGTCTCAAATATGACTAACGATTCTTACGTCTACCACAATCTCTTTTTCCCTCAAATACGGGATTTGATTCAAGGGTACATCTTTCCACCCCTCTAATATATGTCGTTGTAATTTCTTAACGTCTTCAAAGAGGTGGCGGGTCCCGACAACCAACAACTACTTTCGTCATACATTGAAGCACTTCCAAATTGACGTGCACACCTCAAATCGGATCGCGTTCCAAATTGGGTGCATTTCATGTCACCATCGTTCACTCCGCTACGTAACAAATACACATGCACGCAAGATGAATGTTGGACCGAAACGTCCCTAAACTAATGTTGGACCGAAATGTCCCTAAACTAATATTTGCCTCAAACATGGCGATAATGGACTGAAATGTCCTTAAACTAAATTGTGTCCTCAAAATGGGAATATTGGACCGAAACGTCCCTAAGCTAATGTTGGACCGAAATGTCCCTAAACTAATATTCGCCTCAAACATGGCGATAATGAACCGAAATGTCCTTAAACTAAATCGCATCCTCAAAATTAGAATGTTAGACCGAAACGTCCCTAAACTAATGCGTCACCTCAAATACGGCGTGTCGCCCAAAACAGGGCGATAATGGACCGAAACATCCTTAAACTAATATTCGCTCCAAATATGGCGATAATGGACCGTGATATCTTTAAACTAAAATAATTGAGTCCATATGCTCATTTGTTTCTAAGTTGATCTTAGTCTCAAATATGATTAACGATCCTTAAATCAAACTCAAATATCCTATGAACGGATGGACCTCACAAATGTGAGAAATACGTCCTAAGTTTATTCCCCTTGGCAAACCAAGCTATCAACGTAGACATCGTTAAGAAAATCCTTGACCCAAACCCAAATCTCAAACATACAGATTTGGACTAATCCACGCCCTACGGGTGACGACATAAAATAGTCTCCGTATACAATCCACGAGCAACCAAAATAAACAAAAAAAATACACGACACGAAGTGAATTGCTGGAGAAGGAGAAAGTGGTTATCGTAATGCGGTAACGTAATTAACTGCAGGGGCTTACGCCTGCATTGAAGAGCGTCCTCACAATCAAAAACCCCTTACAAATGAGGGGAATCTGATAAAGTCTGCTACATCGGTCGCATCTGTCCAAACCTCCGATATACGGTGCCATAAATTCAGGCCAAACGTCCCAACGTTCCGGCTTCTATCTTTTGGCGGTGAACAGATTCTGGCACGCCCAGTGGGACCTTTTTCTCTTTCCACTTTACACTTCGTGTGTCGTGTTTCGCGAACAAAATCACGGTTCACAATGGTTGCCCTTGGATTCGAGGTACTAAAATTTGGATTCTTGCTCCTATGCAGAAAAAATCGATGGCTTCCAACTGCACCTCTTGCAACAGCAACTCTCGCTCCACTCCAACTGGAGGAGTGACCTACGGGCCCAATGCGGCCTCTATCTTTTCAATGCCAGTGGGGCAAGTAATACAAGCTACTACTGGATTGTTTTTTACGACCATGCTCCCACCAGTGAGTTTCGGTGTCTCAGCGCCGCAAGAGGAAGCTCCCAAGAGGTCGGTCTTCGATTGATTGGCGACCACAACGGCCTCTCTCAACGGGCCGTCCAAATTTGGTGTCTCAGTTTTCAACTGGCCGAGCAAAAGCTCAAACGGGCCTGCAAAGAGGCTCGTGATACCTGAAGGAGCTGCCCAAAATGGATAGTCCTCCCAACTCCTGCTACGAGCGAAGTCATCAAAGGTGCTTCCCCTACCAGAAAGTCGGTCTTTGAAAGATTAGTCGGCCTTCCTCAAACCCTGCCAAGGACGTCAGTATTCAATAGGTTGACACCAAAAGCAGCCCCTCAGCAAAGCCGGGGGCATGAAGAAACCGCTTCTAAATCTGAGGCGGTCCCTTCTGCAAGACAAACTCGACGTCGCCACTGGCACCGAGTGAGAAAAGATGGGGGCAACTTGTAACACCCTAGTTCATTTATTCCAGTTCCAGTTCAAGTATTTCTTTATTTATGGTATTTTCCTGATTTACTGTGTTTTGGGTGCGGATAGTGTTTTGACATTGTATTGCTTCCGACCCGACCCGCTTGCTAGAAACCAGTCTTGAGACATGTTTGTGGTTTATCCTAACTTGTTACGCAGACTCGTGCACTTTCATTTTAATTTATGTATCTTGCATACTGGCATTTTATCTGGCATTTGCATTTTTACAATATAACTTTTTAAGTCACATAAAATAGTTTTAAATACATTGCATGGCCTACATGATACCCTAACCCCGTGGTAGCATCCGCACATCTTGTTCTCGTCCCGTTCCGTGAAACGGACTTGTTGGATGGCTACGCGCACGTACGTGCATCCGTTCTTGGGGTTATGCTTTTTCGTTACCCGGACATTCATTTTAAAATTGGTCGTCACATATATTTTTCATCTTTTAAAACTGAATTTTTAGACCCGATCCGGGTGTGTTTTGGACTAAATTTGTATTTACCAGAAAATCCAAATTTTTTTATTTAATATAATATTTATTTTAAAATCGACAGCCTTTAAAATTAATTAACTAACTAAAATCTTTTAAAATTTAAAATCAAAACAAATTAAACAACCCCAGCTCACTTCTCTCTCTTTCTCTTTCCTCTGGCCCCCACCATCCATTTCTCTCTCTCTCACGCAGACCCTCTCTCCTCTCTCTTCTCTTTCTTTCTCTCTTTCTCTCTCCCATCGCTGTCTCTGTCTTTCTCTCTCTCTCTCTCTTCTTTCTCTCTCTTCTCGTGCCTCTCTCACTACTCTCGCGATCCCTGTAGCAATCTCGAGTCGCGTCACCTCCCCGAGGGCTTAGCCTCACCTCCCTTCACTAAACTCCTTCTTTTCTCCCTCTTCTTCTTATTTAAACCCGAGCCCTCACCTTAACCCATCACCACTCCTCTGCTTCCTCAAACCCTAACCCTAAAAATTCCCTGCTTCCTCACTCTCCTCCCTTATAGAGCCTCATCTCCTCCTCCGCCATCTTCTTCACTCTCCCCGAGCACCCACTGCACACCGAGAACCCTCTTGCACCACCACCTCACCTTGTCGCCGCCGATCACCTCCACCTCTCGTTGCCATCTCCTTCCCCTCCTCCTATCTCTCCTCTTTGCATTCTCCCTCACCAGTATCCCTGCACACCAACAACACCCGAGCCTAACCCAAGCCCAAACCCTAACCGAACCCTAACAACCCTAGCCTCATCGCCAGAGCTCCACCGTTGATCTCTGCGACACCATCACTTCCTCTGTGCTACCTGAAAACCACAGAACACCTACGACCCAGTAAGCCAATCCATCTTCTTTCTCATTTCTTCTTCCTCTTCTTCCCTTCTTTTCTTTTCCTTTTCTTTATTTCTTGGATCTGTATTTTCATAGATCGCCGGAGCCGTGACGTCACTGCCGTTCCTGATGACCCAGACGACGTACCTTACCTGCGTGATCGCCCTCGTGCGTTACTTGGACCCGTCCCGTGTGTTGTACGTGCGTCGCGGCATTTTGCCGACGTCGGACATACCGTACATATCCGTTTCATGATCCGTCTAGGCAAGTTTATCTTGCTACATGCTATGTTATCCTATATAAATCTATTTAAATAAATATAACACTTGTATTTTAAATCATGCACCCCATGTTTAGTTTTACAGCTTTCGGACATCCGTATGCGTCCGTACAACCTATTTCATATTTAATGCATACAAACCTATCTTGTTACATACTATACTACAATATACTGCATCCAATTGAATATAACAGTTCATATTGTTTAAATTGTATATTCCGTAATTACCAGTTTATCATTTTACGGTTATATGATATCCGTACGCATCCATATCATGATTTACACATTTAGTTGCATACTAAATCATCTTACTACATGCTAAGGATAGTATTACGCATCCATATAAATAAAATGTTACCCGTTTATCACATTATACATCTTTATTAAAGTTTCAGATATCCGTTTGCATCCATATCATATAATATACATATAGCTGCATCTACAGATCACATTAATACATAATACTGTTATATTAACACTCCATGTTTAATAAATTGCGTCCTAATTAGTATTGGAAATATAAAAGGTAACCCTAATCGATAGTTGTGCATCCATATCATTGATCTTATATCTATTTGCATACCATGTCACATTATCTCATTTTATTGTTATATTAGTACTCCATACTTGATTTTGTGCACCCATGCTTACTACAGTTTGATTATGAACACCCACTTGATACCTGTACACTACTTGGCACGACCTAATACACTATTTGACATGACTTGATACATAAACACTACCTGGCATGACCTGATATACTACTGCTTGACTTGATACCTGATCTTATTACTAGTGCCGACAATCTTGACCTGTTGTCCCTATGAACATTTCCTGTTGTCTATTTAAACAAACCTGTACCTGCTTGATCCTGTGTTGGTATTAACTCCAGATTTATCAATACCTGACTTGAACACATAACTTGGGGGTATGGGGAAATCAAGAATGTAGCCGAACGTAACTCAAAGGGCTATTATCATTTTACCGTGGTCCCGTGGGGAATGAACGGGATATAGACTCACAGTCTATTACATCATTTTACCGTGGTCCCGTGGGGAATGAACGGGGTATAGACCGATGGGTTACGATGAGGATTACATTAATTGATTTCAAATAACTTTAGAGTAGATAACCCTATAGCACAGTTTAGACTACTCACTGCACTTCACCTGTTTATATACTGTTCACTGATCCATATTCATGTTACTGCTTATTCCTGATAACTTGTTACTGTTTGGACTTCATGCCTGCATATTTCATTACATCCTGCTTGCTTAGAATTATTGATATTATGACGCACTGACATCTGGGTTTTGCATGGCCTAGATCCCTTATCTTTATCGTAGGCTGTCCAAGAGTATTTTGATCAATAGGCCGAGCAGTGAGGACCTGTTATTAGTTTAGTTTAGTTTTCTTTCAGTATTTTCATTCCTGATGTGAGCCCGCATTATGGGACGTACATTTCAGATTATTATTGTACTTGGATCTTTTGCTTCCGCATTATTTTATATCATGACTCGTTTATTCTGGCTTATGGACATGTATTAGATAGTTTATTACTGTTCTTGATATCTCTACAGCCGTAATGTGACCGTGGAGGGATATTTCCTATCCACAGGTAGCATGGTTGGCTCTGTCATGTGCCGATCTTAGCGCACTCTGGGAAGCGGGGCGTGACAGGGTTTGTTTGGTATCAGAGCCATAGGATATAGGTTAATCGGGTTTGATTCTTTTGTAGTTGGGTATTGGACCCAATACACGAATCGGAAAATCCGTGATTAGGAACATGTCCTGCCACCTTGTTCTCGTGATTCTTGAATCTTATCTTTCTCTTGATCCTTGTCTTGACGATATGCAAGCAACTTTGCATCTCGTCTTGAAACCTTTTGGTTCCCTATTGTTTCTCCCTGTTCCTTTGATTCTGATACTAGGATTTGGGCGACTTGAACGGAGTTATGTGATTGTACCCATGAACTGCAGCATGGTTACAATGCGGTACTCTATTTAAGTAACTTGGAGTCCTGGTCTTGATTCATAATCATTCTATTACCTTGGTTCTCTCAATGTCATTGCTTACCAATTCATGTTTTGCAGATTTCTCGGTGATCGATACCGGCAGTTTTGATGTTGACTTGGGAATGGACTTTCTCGGCACTTTCCACGCTCACATTGATTGTAGGGCGAAGAAAGTGATTTTCCAGATTCCCGGACATCCGGAGTTTGTTTTTGCTGGAGGTAGCAGTTCTGTCGGGCCAGTCGAGTTTAGGGCTAGGCCGACAAGCACCGTTCTTGCATCGATGGAAGTTGATAAGGAGGAAGCGCCAACTGTAGTTCGAGAGTTCATGGACGTGTTTGAGGACATCTCGAGTTTACCGCCAAAACGAAATGTGGAGTTCGCGATCGATCTTGTTCCTGGTGCAGCGCCAATCTCAAAGGCGTACTATCCGATGGCACCAGTGGAGTTGGAAGAAGTAAAGAAGTAGGTTACCGAATTACTAGAGAAGGGTTGGATTCGTAGCAGTAACATACCTTGGGGAGCTCCAGTTCTTCTAGTAAAGAAGAAGGATGGCACACCGAGGATGCGCATCGACTATCGAGAATTAAACCGAGTGACTATTAAGAACAAGTACCTGATCCCTCGCATTGGCGAATTATTCGAGCAACTTAATGGCGCGAGGGTATTCTCGAAGCTGGATTTGCGATCTGGATATCATCAAGTCCGAGTTAAACCAATGGATATTTGCAAGACTGCGTTCCGAACTCGGTATGGATATTACGAGTATTTAGTGATGCCATTCGGAGTCACGAATGCACCGGCGATATTTATGGACTTGATGAACCGAATCTTTTCACCGTTCTTGGACCAGTTTATAGTGGTGTTCATCGATGATATTCTGGTCTACTCAAGGAGCATTGAAGAGCATGCGGAACACTTGAAGATCGCACTGCAGACATTGAGGCAAGAAAGATCGTATGCAAAGATGAGCAAGTACGAGTTTTGGCTTGAAGAAGTGAAGTTTTTGGGGCATGTCGTATCTGGAGATGGAATCGCCGTTGACCCCGAGAAGATTGCAGCAGTTCGAGATTGGCCGATTCCGAAGAACGTAGCAGAGATCAAAAGTTTTCTTGGACTTGCCGGATATTACAGAAGGTTCGTGGAGAATTTTGCTCGTTTGGCTGAGCTTTTGACCAAGCTTACGCGTAAGGAAGTGCCGCTCGTATGGACGGATAGATGTGCGTCAGCTTTTGAGGCGTTAAAGCAAAGGTTGATAACCGCTCCTATTTTGACCGTACCAGACGGTTCCGGAGGATTGGTGTTTCACAGCGACGCATCTAGGAAAGGTTTGGGGTGTGTTTTGATGCGGCATGGGAAGGTTATAGCTTACGCATCGAGACAGTTGAAGATCCATGAGAAGAATTACCCAACTCATGATTTGGAGCTAGCAGCTGTGATTTTCGCTTTGAAGATTTGAAGACACTACTTATTGGGCGAAAGGGTCGAAATATTCACCGATCACAAAAGCCTAAAGTACGTGTTCACACAGAAAGAGCTTAACATGAGGCAGCGTAGATGGTTGGAGCTGATGGTTGACTACGATCTTGATCTTAAGTACCATCCGGGAAAAATTAATGTCGTGCCGGATGCGCATAGTCGGTTGCCAGCAATTCGGATGTTGACTGCACGGATGGAGCTTATCGAGGATTTTCGGAGATTTGAGTTGGAAATTGTGCTACCGCATTCTTCAGGACAGTTGATACAGCTGCAAGTACAATCGTCGTTGATCGAGAATATTAAAGCAGCGCAGTCACAGAATCCAAGATTGCAGAAGTTTCGAGAACAGGTTGAAGCAGGACTTCGAACGGACTTGTTGATTCATGAAGATGGTTCGTTGCAATATGGTAGCCATTTGTGTGTTCCAAAGGGAGACATTTGCGAAGAAGTTATGAAGGAGGCATACAGTTCCGCGTATTCCGTACATCCAGGAGGCACGAAGATGTACCGTGATGTACGATAGCATTTCTGGTGGGAAGGCATGAAAAGGGAAATTGCCCGTTTTGTAGCGAAGTGCTTGGTGTGTTAGCAAGTTAAGGCTGATCATCAAAGGTTTGCTGGTTTATTGCAACCATTTCCGATTCCTTAATGGAAGTGGGAACATATAACCATAGATTTCGTGTCAGCTTTACCGCGGAGTCCAAAGGGAAACAATTCAGTTTGGGTGATTGTCGATCGATTGACCAAGGCAGCTCACTTCATACCATTTTGAGTTGGTTAGTCAACAGAAACGTTAGCAGAACGGTACATGCAGGAGATTGTGCGATTGTATGGAGTACCTGTGAGCATCGTTTCTGATCATGATACCCGATTCTTATCGCACTTCTGGATGAGTCTACAGGAAAGTCTGGGGACGCGATTGAAGTTCAGCACAGCTTATCATCCTTAGACAGATGGCCAGTCGGAGAGAACGATCCAAACTCTTGAAGACATGTTGAGAGATTGCATGTTAGACTTCAAGGGTTCATGGGAGGATCATCTACACTTGGTGGAGTTTTCTTACAACAACAGTTTTCAGGCGACTATTCAGATGGCTCCATTCGAAGCATTGTATGGTCGCAAGTGTCGTTCACCTATTTGTTGAGACAATGTTGGAGAACGAAGATTGTTGGGACCGTATTTGATCGTGCAAACAGTTGAGAAAGTTACTACCATCCGAAATCACATGAAAGCAACACAAGATCGGCAGAAGAGTTGGACCGATATATCGAGAAGATCTCTAGAGTTCGCTGTTGGTGATCTTGTGTTCTTGAAGATATCACCGACTAGAGAAGTGTTTCGTTTTGGGAGTCGAGGCAAGCTTAGTCCTCGATTCGTGGGGCTTTTCGAGATTTTGGAGCGTGTTGGAGAAGTGGCTTATCCATTGGCGTTACCACAATCTTCAGCGAATGTTCGTGACGTGTTTCATGTATCTCAACTCCGTAAGTATGTTCGAGATGAAACACATGTGCTGGATCATTCAGAGCTGACTGTAAGAGAGGATTTAACTTTTAAGGAACGACCGATGTCGATTGTTGATCAAAGAGAAAAGGTCCTTAAGAACAAGGTTATCCCTCTCGTACTTGTTTCTTGGGGAAATCGCTCACATGGAGAATCGACTTGGGAACGAGAAGACGGGATTCGACAGAAGTTTTCACACCTATTCTTGTAGATTCTTGATTGTTTGTCTTTTCTTGTTTTAGGAATTTCGAGGACGAAATTCTTTTTGTAATTGGGTATAATGTAACACCCAAGTTCATTTATACCAGTTCCAGTTCAAGTATTTCTTTATTTATGGTATTTTCCTGATTTACTGTGTTTTGGGTGCGGATAGTGTTTTGACATTGTATTGCATCCGACCCGACCCGCTTGCTTGAAACCAGTCTTGATTCATGTTTGTGGTTTATCTTGACTTATTACGTAGACTCGTGCACTTCCATTTTAATTTATACATCTTGCATACTGCCATTTTATCTGGCATTTGCATTTTTACAATATAACTTTTTAAGTCACATAAAATAGTTTAAAATACATTGCATGGCCTGCATGATACCCCTAACCCCGTGGTAGCATCCGCGCATTTTGTTCTCGTCCCGTTCAGTGAAACGGATTTTTTGGATGGCTACACGCACGTACGTACATCCGTTCTTGGGGGTATGCTTTTTCGTTATCCGGACAATCATTTTAAAATTGGTCGTCGCATATATTTTTCATCTTTTAAAACTGAATTTTTAGACCCAACCTGAGCGTATTTTGGACTAAATTTTTATTTACCAGAAAATCCAAATTTGTTTATTTATTATAATATTTATTTTAAAATCGACAGCCTTTAAATTTAATTAACTAACTAAAATCTTTTAAAATTTAAAATCAAAACAAATTAAACAACCACAGCTCATTTCTCTCTCTTTCTCTTTCCTCTGACCCCCACCACTCATCACTCTCTCTCACGCAGACCCTCTCTCCTCTCTCTTCTCTTTATTTCTCTCTTTCTCTCTCCCCTCGCTGTCTCTCTCTCTCTCTCTTCTTTCACTCTCCTCTCACGCCTCTCTCACTCCTCTCGCGATCCCTATAGCAATCTCGAGTCGCGTCACCTCCCCGAGGGCTTAGCCTCACCTCCCTTCACTAAACTCCTTCTTTTCTCCCTCTTCTTCTTATTTAAACCCGAGCCGTCACCTTAACCCATCACCACTCCTCTGCTTCCTCAAACCTTAACCCTAAAAACTCCCTGCCTCCTCACTCTCCTCCCTTACAGAGCCTCATCTCCTCCTCCGCCATCTTCTTCACTCTCCCCGAGCACCCACTGCACACCGAGAACCCACCTGCACCACCACCTCACTTTGTCATCGCCGATCACCTCCACCTCTCGTCGCCATCTCCTTCCCCTCCTCCTATCTCTCCTTTCTGCATTCTCCCTCACCGGTATCCCTGCACACCAACAACACCCGAGCCTAACCCAAGCCCAAACCCTAACCGAACCCTAAGAACCCTAGCCTCATCGCCAGAGCTACGCCGTTGATCTCTGCGACACCATCACCTCCTCTCTGCTACCTGAAAACCATAGAACACCCACGACCCAGTAAGCCAATCCCTCTTCCTTCTCCTTTCTTCTTCCTCTTCTTCCCTTCTTTTCCTTTTCTTTTCTTTATTTCTTGGATCTGTATTTTCATAGATCGCCGGAGCCGTGACATCGCTGCCGTTCCTGACGACCCAGACGACGTACCTTACCTGCGTGATCACCCTCGTGCGTTACTTGGACCCGTCCCGTATGCCGTGCGTGCGTCGCGACATTTTGCCGACGTCGGACGTATCGTACATATCCGTTTTGTGATCTGTCTAGGCAAGTTTATCTTGCTACATGCTATGTTACCCTATATACATCTATTTAAATAAATATAACACTTGTATTTTAAATCATGCACCCCATGTTTAGTTTTACAGATTTCGGACATCCGTATGCGTCATTACAACCTATTTCATATTTAATGCATACAAACCTATCTTGTTACATACTATACTACAATATACTGCATCCAATTGAATATAACAGTTCATATTGTTTAAATTGTACATTCCGTAATTACCAGTTTACCATTTTACGGTTATATGATATCCATACGCATCCATATCATGATTTACACATTTAGTCGCATACTAAATCATCTTGCTACATGCTATTGATAGTATTACGCATCCATATAAATAAAATGTTACCCGTTTATCACATTATACATCTTTATTAAAGTTTTACAGTTTTCAGATATCTGTTTGCATCCATATCATATAATATGCATATAGCTGCATCTACAGATCACATTAATACATAATACTGTTATATTAACACCCTATGTTTAATAAAGTGCATCCTAATTAGTATTGGAAATATAAAAGGTAACCCTAATCGATAGTTGTGCATCCATATCATTGATCTTATATCTATTTGCATACCATGTCACATTATCTCATTTTATTGTTATATTAGTACCCCATACTTGATTTTGTGCACCCATGCTTACTACAGTTTGATTATGAACACCCACTTGATACCTGTACACTACTTGGCATGACCTGATACACTATTTGACATGACTTGATACATAAACACTACCTGACATGACCTGATATACTACTACTTGACTTGATACCTGATCTTATTACTAGTGCTGACAATCTTGACCTGTTGTCCCTACGGACATTTCCTGTTGTCTATTTAGACAAACCTGTACCTGTTTGATCATGTGTTGGCATTAACTCCAGATTTATCAATACCTTACTTGAACACATAACTTAGGGGTATAGGGAAATCAAGAATGTAGCCAAACGTAACTCAAAGGGCTATTATCTTTTACCGTGGTCCTGTGGGGAATGAATGGGACATAGACTCACAGTCTATTATATCATTTTACCGTGGTCCCGTGGAGAATGAACGGGTCATAGACCGATGGGTTACGATGAGGATTACATTAATTGATTTCGAATAACTTTAGAGTAGATAAACCTATAGCACAGTTTAGACTACTCACTATACTTCACCTGTTTATATATTGTTCACTGATCCATATTCATGTTACTGCTTATTCTTGATAACTTGTTACTGTTTGGACTTCATGCCTGCATATTTCATTACATCCTGATTGCTTAGAATTATTGATATTATGACGCACTGACGTCTTGGTTTTGCATGGCCCAGATCCCTTATCTTTATCGCAGGCTGTCCAAGAGTATTTTGATCAACAAGCCGAGCAGTGAGGACCTGTTATTAGTTTAGTTTAGTTTCCTTTCAGTATTTTCATTCCTGATGTGAGCCCGCATTATGGGACGTACATTCCAGATTATTATTGTACTTGGATCTTTGCTTCCGCATTATTTTATTTCATGACTCGTTTATTCTGGCTTATGGACATGTATTAGATAGTTTATTACTGTTCTTGATATCTCTACAGCCGTAATGTGACTGTGGAGGGATATTTCCTATCCACATGTAGCATAGTTGGCTCTGTCATGTGCCGATCTTAGCGCACTCTGGGAAGCGGGGCATGACACAACTCCCCGTCTGGAATTACCCCACCAGCTCCAATGGTGGAAGTTGACGCTGCTGTTCCAACCGGGAATAGTTTTGATCTGCTCAGGAGGGTGTGCAAGAACTCTAGAAACGGCAGTGCTAAAGAAACTGCCCCCGCCTGCGAAAGTCACAGTGCAGGCAAAGCCGGAGTATCCCCATCAGTGGCTCTCCTCGCAAATTCATAGGGTCAGGCGAAAAGTCCAGGACTCTTTGATCAACAAAGATTATTCTCCTCGGTCGAAGAAATTGAAGGCTCGGCAAGAAAATGACCACTTCCCCGTCATACAGCGAGGGACTTCTTCTATACAGGTGCCTGTTACAACGGCTCCTTTAACTTCAACCTCCCATAAAAGGACGAGACTGGAGAAAATCCCATCGCCTGAGGCAAATCCCAAAGGTGATGGACCCAAACGCCCCAAGTCTGGGGGCATGATCGTACATACGGTCTACATGGCTTCCGGGAAAGAAGAAAGCCGTGCTTCCTTAGGTCATCGATCGCAAACTCAGTCGCTGACAAAAGCTCAGGAGCAATAACAAAAGATCCAGGAAATGCTGACCAAAATGGCAGCACTTACCGGACAGAAAGAAAGTCCGGATCCAGCGGCTGAACAGCGTAAGGAGTAGGAGACCGACACAGAGTTCCTACGAAGGGTGCTCGAAAGAAAAGAAAAAGAAGCCGCTGAAAAAGCCGCTAACATAAAGCAGATGGCGCTCTTTTTTCAGGACATGGTTGGAATGATGATCCAACCAGAACCCCCAGCCGAGAATCCGCCGATAATCATCGAGGATGACAGAGGGGAAACATCAAACCCTCTTCCGGCTTTATCAACAGCCAAGGAGGAAACGATCTCCAAGGCAGCTCTTGATGATTATATTGCCCAACAAATAAAAGCTCATCAAGCAAATGAAGAGGCTGGCCAAATCGTCAGAACTAGGCGACCGTATCCAGGCTAGTATGATCAAATCAAGTACCCGCCGGGATACACGATCCCCAAGTTCCATGTATACATGGGAACATGCAACCCACATCCGCATATCGCGCAGTTCAGAGCTCTGTTCGGCAACACCGGAGGCGACGACAAACTGTTGCTTCGCCAGTTCATTGGCATCTTATCAGAAATGGCCTTTGAATGGTACTCGGAGCTCTCAAATAACTCCGTAAAGACATTCACAGAGATGGAGCTGCTGTTCACACAGCGGTTCTCCAGCGTAAGTGAGCACACCCCGATCACGGTATTAATCAACGCCAGGGTAAGGTCAGGAGATACTTGGGTCCAATATGTGATCCGGTGGCGGAACCTATGGTCTAAGTGCGAACAGCGCATCGAAGAATCTTCCGCCGTGGTCATGTTCATCGGGACCCTTGATCCTCAAACGACTATATCCCAGTTCATGACATTCTTCAAACCCTTGATCCTGCCATGATCATCGGGACCCTTGATCCTCAAGCGACTATATCCCAGTTCATGACATTCTTCAAACGAACCACCTGATCATGGCATGAAGGGTCCCAATGATCATGGCATGATCATAGATGATCATGGGTCCCGATGATCATGGCAGGATCAAGGGTTTGAAGAATGTCATGAACTGGGATATAGTTGTTGGAGGATCAAGGGTCCCGATGATCATGACATGATCATAATATGATGATCATGCCATGATCATACCCTTGATCCTCAAACGACTATATCCCAGTTCATGACATTCTTCAAACGAACCACCTTCCAGGCTTTGATCGATAAACTGGCCTAAATGGACCAGATGGGCCACGAACCTTCCTCCTCAAATAAGGACCCTCAAAATAACAAGGTAAAAGGAAAGCGGCCTTCGTTTCCAACACGCAACAACAACCGAGTGGCCCAAAACTAGCTGCTCGCTAAAACAACGCACGTCCGTGCCCATCCTTGGAGGAAAGACTAGGACGCGCTTACTCGTTCCCCCACGACAAGACGATGAGACATTTTGAATTGGCGATGAGTAATAAACTCATCATATTGCCAGACCTACGGCGTCCACTACAACCCGGTGACGTCGACAACCCTAACTACAGCTCCTATCACAGAATGGTGAGGTACCCAATTGAGGATTGCTACGTCTTCAAGAATTGGGTCGAGGACCAGTATCAACAGGGGAAGTTCACACTATCTGATAACTGGAGGGTAAATCCACCGCAAAAGCACACTCCCAGAAAGGTGGATGCGCCGGGGGGATCATGCTCACTCATGGAAGAAATTCCATGGGAAGTCGTTCTTTTAGCAAAAACCAAAAGAATGATGAAAGATCTATAGGCATGTCCAGCAGTCAGATGGAAAAGCCCACTTGAACCCGAAATCATCGAAGGGATGCTGAAACCGCGTCCCGTACCGAAAGTTGTTGACAAAGGGCAAAACCCCCATGACAAGCCTTCAAAGTCTTCGGAAAAAAAGAAGAAGACCAAGAAGCCTGTGCAGCTTGTCGAGTATGACGACAAGCGCACAGACCTATAAAAGTATATTGACGCGCTGGAGGAGTACAACTAGAAGGCACGGACACCGGTCACACTTGAAGAGTTCCTCAAGTATATTCTTGAGAACGAAGATAGTGACAACGATGAGGAAAATGACTCATCAGGAGATACCGGGGACCGTATAGCAAGTTGCCACATGGTCTCCCATTCATTGTTAAATGATGAAGAAACTCCCTCGGTGTCAGAAAACAACGCGGTGGAACTGGGTGCAGAATCGGCGCTAAAATCCCTGGAACTGCCAGAAGACCCGATCGATAGGCTGTTAAACAAAGCCTTTCAAAAAAGCAAAGTTGACCGAAAACGCGAAACAACATATATGAAAAGGCTAAGCGTCAGCGTCAGGATGAAGAAGCTGCGGCAAGGATGAGTCGTAAAGTACTCCAACCAAACCAAAGCATACCTGCAGCAAATAGGAGCAGGATCAAAACAGAGAAGCGGTTCGCCAAAACCTTGTCAATGGGAATGAAGCCGCCACCTCTCATAGGAAACTCTCCCGGGATCATATGCCTCTACATAGAGGATTCAAATCTAAACTACTGTCTATATCATCGGAGGGTTACCCACCCTACCGAGAAATGCAGTGGCTTCAAGATGTGGTGGTAAGGATACGTTGCCCATCAAAAAAACTTCAAGAGAATGAAGCGCGAAGCCCATTGAAGGCAAAATAGTGCGACAGATGCGCATGAAAAAATAAATGGCAACTGTCATATGGTTGATACCAGTTCGGAAGGGGAAAAACCCCAAGTTCTTACTTTCGGGAGCGATTCTGAAGACGAGATACCCCTGAACCCTCTCTTCAAAGAATCCACCTCCGAAAAAGAACAGGAGGAGAAGAAGAACTGCGAGAATATTCAGCTGCGTAACCGTATGCTGTCTGAGAGAAAGCTCGGACCTACAAAAAAAGGTATGAGCAAAAAAGATAAAGGGAAAGAAAAAATCTCTGAGGAAATTTTCCTCGACGATGGAGTTGTCAAAGTGCTAGCAGTAAGGGACCCGCCTAGGAAAAACAAGGTGGATTACAATGTCCTAGCACTTTGAGGAAAACATCCTCACGACTGAGCATATTGGATGCTCTCCTCCTGTCCAAAGAGATACGAGATTCCCTGATTAAGGTATTACAAGAGCCCGATCAGTTCCAAGCTTTTTTCGCAGAAGAGAAGATGAAACATGAACTTGCAGAGATCCACGCGGCTGACATTACATTCAGCGATGAAGATCTCATCCTCAGTATGTGCGAACATAATCGCCTGTTATACGTCACCGGGTACTGCCACGACATCATGATAGGGAAAATCTTGTCAACAACGGATCCTCCGTCAACCTTCTCAACGTGAGAGTGCTGAAGGATATTTTCATGAATGTTCAGCATCTGGCCCGAGACAAAATTACCATCTCTGGGTTCGACTCACAGTCGTCAGGGACGCTCGGATCCATAATACTGACATTATGCTTCGGGCTGCTCGTCACTGACATCAAATTTCATGTCATTAACACCAAGACTTGCTATAACGCTTTGCTCGGTAGGCCTTGGTTACATGAGTATAACATCATCTCTCCTACACAATATCAGTGTATGAAGTATTTCAAAGACGGATTGGAATACACCGTCATAGGGGAGCTAAATCTGTTCTCCACGAGGTCCGAAAATATGAAGACGCAAAGTACTTCCTACCAGACTTCGAGGATACAGAAAGGTATCACAAGCCAGAGGATAAACAGAAGTCCGCCGCCACTATCCCGATCTTTGGGAACGATTCCGAGAAAGATGAAGAAATAGTCTACTCGGGACAACCCCAGAAAGAAAACAATAGGCCCGGACCATCTACTCCTATTTTGGTTTTCAGCAGCGACTTAGAGGACGAAGCCAACTGTCACGCCCCGCTTCCCTGTATATGGAGACGGAGACGTGGCACGCACGCGACGTATTTACTAAGAAATAAATACGTTAAGCGTAATTAAGCAATATATGTATAAAATGCACAATAATTGACAAGAGATATAAAATGAATAACAACTTTTATTAACATTCATCTTTACAATACAACAGTTTGATAAGGAAAGTACAATGATATAAAGCAATGCCTAAACAGTGGCATACCAAAAGAAAAGTAAGTACAAGAAGCTAGAAGTCCTGCTGGGAAGTGAGCTGGTCCACGTTCTCCTGACTAGGCTCTATCTCGAGAGAGTCCTGTCCTCCTGACGAACATTCCAAAGAAAGAAATAGACAGGAATGTCGTCAGCGAACTAGCGCTCGGTAAGTCCCAAAAGAAATAATGGAATAGAACAAGTAATGAGAATTGAACTGGTAAGATGTACAGGTATAAGATTGCTATTCTAACGTAGTTGTTTGTAGCTTGGTACATAAGGTAATTGTGTATACGAGAGAAGTCCATCTTTCCCCGTGGACTATGATAACATATAGTACAAGGCTCCGTCAAAACCCACGGGACAACGGCACGAGAGTTCATGTAGATGTCTTTTAGTGATCATCTCGTACCACGCTATACATTCTGTACCAATCTACCCCGTTAACCCCGTAATGTATTGTATAGATTATATTTACAAGTTTTGTTGAAACCATGGATACAAGTTGTTCAAGTAGTCAGGTTCAGGATATAAACTTGTAGTCATGTCAAGTTATAGCCATGGTTCGGTCAAGTCAAGTCTTGTATTCAGATTTGATATTCAGGTTCATGTTCAAGTATACATGTTAGAGTTTGGATTCATGTTTGAATTAGATTCTGGTTTGAGTTTGGATTCAAGCTTGATTTAGACTCAGACTTGAGTCAGACACTTATAACTGATTTAGATCTTGACTTATGTTCGGGAGTTATCGGTAACTGCTGCACATGGACGGCAGGATTTGTGTTTTTTTCCAAGACAATTACCATTGATAACACCGTTAAGTTTTCTACCTTAAATAGGCAAGCACCCACTTTCTCCGGCTCCCTGGGGCTCAAGAGAATTGATCCCGCTTAAACCTATATTTACTAAAGTCCTTAACAGTGTTTTATATAGCTCGAGGGGGTTTTATGAAAAATATTTTTAATATATAGTTTCAAAATAACCTCGAGAAGTTTTTTTTATATTATTTAGGATTTCCATGGATGTAAATTTTAAAGGTTTGAAGTATTTTAATGATAATTATCTTAACTTGAATAGTTCATGGTATTTTACTGTAATCTTGTCTCGTATTGATATCTTGAAGGTATTTTAATGAACTTGTAAACTTTCATCTTTAGAAAAAAATGTAAGTTTGTTATATTTTGAAAGTATATGGATTTGTAATATTTATATAGTTATAAATATTAAATTTTATTAAATAGAAAAAATGCGTTTTTCTTAAAAACCGTATTTAAAAACCTTTCGAGGCCGAATGCTCCGTAAGGAGGTCTGCATCTCGCTCTAGTAGCCTAAGGATGTATGATAATCCACACCATCCAATAGCGGGTCCCCTAAAAAGGGTTGTAGAGGCTTATTTGCAATGGAATTTTAAAATAAAATTCTAAAGAAAACCGTTTTTTTTTATAGTAAAAGGTATTTTAATGTAATATATTGTATTCGCCACAAAAATACGTTCAAAGAGTATCGTGCTATGGAACCATGTGTGTTTGTGAGGGGTAGGTCATTACCCCATGAAGTTTTCTAAAGGTATGTTTAAACAAAGGAATATAAGATGACATATCTAAAGTTCATGGTATTTTAATGTAAAAGTGAAATTAAAGTTATGTTTCATGATATTCTAGATTAAAATTTGGTTCTAAACATTGGTTATATGATTACAAACATGGTGTAAGAATATGGAAGAAAAATATGTAAGAAAATATGGAATTTAAGTGCTTTAAAAGAAGATGTCGGTGTTAACTCCACTTCCGATATATTTTATGAAAAGAGAATTTCATAGAAGAAGGAGAGGGTTTGGAAGGGACTTACTAGCGAAGTGGATTAAAGGAAGGTGTAAGAAGAGGTGGTTGTCGTCGTGTCGTCGCAGGGTCGTCGGAACTTGCTTTGATCCTCGCTGGAATTTGATTACTTGCTAACTCCTCTTCTACTCCTCTTGTACTTAGAAAACTTTGAGAATTTTGACTATAATTTTCAGAATGAGATAGGGCTAGAGCATGGGATAGTATTTATAGTGTGGAATTAGGGTTGTGGAACTAAAAGAGTGAATTAAAATACATTAAAATTTGGTTTAAAGGTGAAATTAAAAGTTTCTGTTTGATTGCAGAGCAATCAAATAGTGCAGGGGAGTTAGGGGTAGAGGAAGGGTCGTGTTTGCAAAGCACAGGCACCATTGGCTATGGGGGGACTGTCGGCGCCGGCCCAATTGATGATCTCGCCAGTTGTTTGGTAAGGGGGAGCCGGTGGATTGGTGCCGTGTGTTCATGCCAGTATTTACAACATTTTGCACATGTTTGTTTTCTCTTTCGTTTCATTTTTATGTGTATTGCACGTGTAATCTTTTGGGCTTCCAAAAAGTTTAAAAGAAAAAATCAGAAAAAATATAATGTGTCTGATGGGGTTTGAAAACATGGGCTACGTCACAGCAGTGTAAGGTTTTAACATTGAGCTACAAGTTGTTTCTTGTTATTCTTAAACAAAAATTAACTTATAAAATGTACTTAGGCTTGTAAACTCATTTCTGTACATAAACTGAAAAATTTTGTACAGTAAATTCAGAGTCGTTACAATCCACCCTCCTTATAAAAATTTCATCCTCAAACTTTACATAAGGACTAATTTACAAATAAGTGAGGATATCTTGCACGCATGTCATCTTCTCGTTCCCACGTTGATTCTCCTGGTGAATCTTTTCTTCACATCACTCGGACCAAGTTTACTTCTTTGTTCTGCAGTGTCTTTACCTTTCTGTCCAAAATCTCAACGGGTTGTTGCTCACAAGTTAGGTCAGTCTGTACAGTGAGTTTGGAGTAATCAAGAATGTGGCTAGGGTCGCTCACATATCTTTTATGATATAGACGTACCTTTCGACGTACATAAACAAAAAATTCCACGTTCCTTTCGACGGGATACATCCATCGATATTGTACCGGTCCGGCTAACTTAGCTTTAGTTGCAAGATGAACCGTCAGGTGTATTACGATATCGAAGAATGACGGTGAGAAAATACGCTCAAGCTTGCAAAATATCAACGAAATAGAATTTTCTAGATTCTCCAGCGTTACAACATCAAGGGTTTTAGTACACAATTTTCTAAAAAAGCAACAAAGGTCATTGATTACTAGACCAACCGATTCGGGAAGGGAAGTCCTAAGAGCTAATGGAAGAAGATGCTCCATAATAAAATGGTGATCATGATTTTTCAGCCCATCGATTTTACCTTTCATAATTTTTATCTTCTTGCTAAATGATCCTGAGAAGCCTGTGGGAACTTTCAAATCATGCAACACCTGCAGGAATCTTTTCTTTTCCGATTGTGACATATGATACGCAGCATTGGGAAGTACAAACTTGCCTGGTTTACCCGCGATCGGTTTAGAATATAATTCACTTCTAATTTCCCAGTCCTGAAGATCCATCTGAGCACGGAGGTTGTCTATCGATTTTCCGTCTTTACAAAGAAACAAATTGAGTACGTGCTCGGATACTCCATTCTCTATGTGCATGACATCCAGATAATGACGCACTAAATTTGTCGACCAGTACAGAAGCTCGAAGAAAATGTTTAACTTGTTCCAGTAGAGTGGTTTCACCTGTTTTGCCAGATCTATCCCGAAAGTCACATTATTGTAACCATCCCACTGAGCAGTCACGTCCTGTCCGGACAATGAGGCTGGAGGCCCAAGAAGCTCTTGATGACCATCAAAGTGAGCAGCGTCTAACCTGTAGGGATGGTCTAGTGGCAGGAAACGCCGATGACCGCAATAACAAACCTTCCTGCTAAAATTCAAGAATTTCGATGTTGTATATTGATGGCAATAAGAGCATGCTTTGTGACCATGTACGGACCAACCTAATAGCATTTCATACGCACGAAAGTCATTAATTGTCTACATTAAAACCGCACGCAGTGTGAAGGTTGTATCTGTGTTTGCATCGTAAGTCTCTACACAATCAATAAATAAAGATTTTAACTCATCAATCAGAGGTCGGAGATAGATGTCGATATTGTTTCTCGGTGAGTTTGGTCCGTCGATAAGAAGAGGCATCATAAAGTAGGATTGATCCATAACTAACCAAAATGACAGATTATAAACTATCATTACAACGGGCCATGTGCCGTGCCTTCCAGCCATATAGTTGAATGGGCAGAAGCCATCACTAGCGAGTCCGAGCCTGACATTGCGAGGATCACTACTAAATATTTCGTACCTCCTATCGAAATCCTTCTATACCGGTGAATCTCTTGGATGACTCATTTTTCCATCTTCATTTGGAGGAGCACGGTGATGCCAAATCATTACCTCGACTATTTTCTTGCATTTGAATAGCCTCTGCAGTCTCTGTGTTATGGGAAAATATCGTGCTATCTTGATAGGTATATCGGGGTTCTTATCAGAATCTTTCGGTTTATACCTGGCCTCTCCATATGTTGGACACTCTTTCAATTATGAATTCTCTTTCCGGTAAAACATGCAATTTTTGGGACATGCTTGAATCTTCTAACACTTCAGACCCAAATCAGACATCATTTTCTGGGCTCCGTACCAGCTTTCGGGCACGTTATTTCCCGGGGCATAGAATCTTTCAAGAACTTAAGAAACATCGTGAATGACTTGTTGCTCTATCCATTTAGGCACTTAATCTGGAAAAGTTGGACGAACCATGATAGGGTGGAATACTTTGCATTCTCATAAATTGGTTTTCTAGCATCATTCATGAACTTTTCATACTTATCCGCACGCGGTCCTTGACCGAAAAGAATTTCATCTTCGGTACGAATACTATCGCCTTGGGCAGCCTCTACCATATCCTCCATTTCTTCTCCTGAAAAGAAATTACCATCTTCTTCTGCCGCATTACCGTCTTCTCCTTCTTTTTTTGCCGCATTATCGTCTTCTCCTTCTTCTTCTGCGAGATATAGCCAAGTTGTATAAAGTCTAGTAAAACCATGTTTAATGATATGAAACTCTACGAATTCTACCTTCTTCCAGTACTTATTCCCACATCTATCGTACGGGCAGAGAATTTTCTTTAACACGATCTTATTATGTGCGCGTGCAAATTCAATGAAAACAGCAACTCTTGCGACAAAGTTAGGTTGCATACGTTGTTACCAATCCACGTACATCCAGTCCTTAATTCTGATGTACTCATGGGCCTGTTAGACTGTATAACATATAAATTGTAGGTTATGATAACTATATTGAGAAATCTAAGAACGGGATGATTACTGACAAAGAAGAAAATATGTAGATACAAGTTTGTCATTGAAAAGAATAAATTATCGATAAAAAAAGTTAGATTTGAAGATCTTGGATCATCATTATTTTTTTAAAGAAATAGGTTCTTTATATAGGGTTAAACCCTAATTTTTGGAAGAATTAAATTCCCATATGTTCCTGTTATTTCTTTTTAATTTAGTTCTTTTCCCCTAAGTTTTGAATCTGCAGAACAAAATCGCGATGAGAATTAAATTCTCAACTTGTGGAAAGATTTGCTTTTGCAAATCTCAATCAGAGGAAGAACTAAGTTCTTATATGAAGGGTTAAGTTTACGGTAAAGTTGTACGTTTACGTTATTATCGAGTATCCTAATGAAGGAACTAGTATACCCTAAACCCTAACCCTAATTTTTGGAGCAATTAAATTCCCATATGGTCATGTTATTTCTTTTTAACTTAGTTCTTTTCCCTTAAGTTTTGAATCTGCAGAACAAAATCTCCCCGATAAGAATTAAATTCTCAACTTGTGGGGAGATTTGCTTCTGCAAATCTCAACTAGAGGAAGAACTAAGTTCTTATATGAAGGGTTAAGTTTACGGTAAAATTGTACGTTTACGTTATCATCGAGTATCCTAATGAAGGAACTAGTGCACACTAAACCCTAACCCTAATTTTTGGAGGAATTAAATTCCCATATGTTCCTTTTATTTTTTTTTCCCTAAGTTTTGAATCTGCAGAACAAAATCTCCCCGATGAGAATTAAATTCTCAACTTGTGGGGAGATTTGCTTCTGTTAATCTCAATCAGAGGAAGAACTAAGTTCTTATATGAAGGGTTAAGTTTACGGTAAAGTTGTACGTTTACGTTATCATCAAGTATCCTAATGAAGGAACTAGTGCACCCTAAACCCTAACCCTAATTTTTGGAGGAATTAAATTCCCATATGTTCCTTTTATTTCTTTTTAATTTAGTTCTTTTCCCCTAAGTTTTGAATCTGCAGAACAAAATCTCCCTGATGAGAATTAAATTCTCAACTTGTGGGGAGATTTGCTTCTGCAAATCTCAACCAGAGGAAGTACTATGTTGTTATATAAAGGGTTAAATTTACAGTAAAGTTGTAAGTTTACGTTATCATCGAGTATCCTAATGAAAGAACTAATGCACCCTAAATCCTAACCCTAATTTTTGGAGTAATTAAATTCCCATATGTTCCTTTTAGTTTTTTTTAATTTAGTTCTTTTCCCCTAAGTTTTGAATCTGCAGAACAAAATCTCCCCGATGAGAATTAAATTCTCAACTTGTGGGGAGATTTGCTTCTGCAAATCTCAACCAGAGGAAGAACTAAGTTTTTATATGAAGGGTGAAATTTACGGTAAAGTTGTACGTTTACGTTATCATCGAGTATCCTACTGAAGGAACTAGTGCACCCTAAACCCTAACCCTAATTTTGGAGGAATTAAATTCACATATGTTCCTGTTATTTCTTTTTAACTTAGTTCTTTTCACCTAAATTTTGAATCTGCAGAACAAAATCTTCCCGATGAGAATAAATCACTCATTTGTGGAATCATACTGGAATGCAAGAAAAATGTTATAAGTTCTCCTGTCTCATATTTTAACATATGAAAGATGCAACATGATGAGGCCAAAGGTGTAAACAAATTAATTAAAACCATTATTTCTTTAACACTTGCGCTCTGGCATATGAGCCATAGAAACATGAATTGCTTTGAAAGCCGGAGTAAATAGAGACAATAAACATATTTTAAACTGTCACGCATGATAACCATTTCATCCAAAATCTTAATTTGGTGGATTATGGGCTAAAAATGTGTATTAACCGTCATTAATATATAAAATTATTTTATATAGTTCTATAGAAGAGGACATGGGAAAGTAAATGGCTACATTTTGATGTTGATAATTAAATCTGGATGATGTCAAAATCTTCACAAGTTCTCCAAAGTCATCAACTGATCTAAATCATGCAATGGGCAATGATATTAAATAAAAATAAAAATATCCGTAATGACATGAAAGCTAACAATTTAGGACGGCAATTTATATTAAGAGCAAATAAGGCCTAAATTTAGTTCATATGACGGTTAACAAAGGAAATTAGGGAGCAAAATTACTGTGTATACTGATGATACTACCTAAGGGTATTTGTCTCAAATTCTCCCTATAGCACCACTGAGTTTGATGCTTATAATTGTAAGTCTCTCATACTTTCAATGTAATCCATCTATATTCACCCTCGATATCTTAATATAGATGTCTGAGTATAATTGTATGAACTTCCTCAAGAATGTCAACATACATTGTAATTGTATAGATATCTAAGAAAAGTAAGATGTGACACTTAGTCACACAACACAAAGACAATTAGCGTTAAACTTATATTTTCCTAATTGATTAGGTTCAAGTTGGCTAATGACAGAGATGCTATCTCATATAGCCCAGTTGTCTATTGATATATGAAGATCCTTGGCATATAGTCTTGGAATGTCATATAAAGATTTAAATATGAGTATGAAACCAAAATTTCTAGACCAAATATCCGCATATCTAAAAATGGTGTATATAAGTGATCAATAAAAAGAAACATTGCTTATGAGACTTACAAAATATAATTATCTTGATTCATAATTGCAGGAAATTATTATAGGTAGCATGGATACCCGAACCCTAACCCTAAACCGAACCCTAACCTACCTAATTAACCATAACCCTAACCCTAACACTCACCCTAACCCTAATTAACCCCCAATTAACCCGGAACTAACCCTAACCCTAAAATCAACAATAACACAAAAATTAAGAATAATTAATAGTTTAAAATCGAAATTAACTCACCTCACTTGTAGTTTTGCAGGCGGATGGAGCTCGACGAGGTGGAGAAGGTCGGGGATGGAGCTCGATGAGATCCTCTGGTGGCGGGAAGATGGCGACAAGCAGCGTGAAATCAAAGGCGACGACTGCGGGAAGTCAAAGGCGATGGCGGCGGCAAAGTGGTGATGAGACTGTGGTGGTGGCGACGGCGGGAAATCAAAGGTGACGAGAGGTGGAGGCAGGTGATGAGATCGATCGTGCGGGGATTGGTGTGGGAAAAATTGGGGGAGGTGGGAAATTACTAAGCTTTATTTTTTTATAAATAACCATTTGATGCCCCTACGGATTAATCCGTAGGGCCTTCTTTTGCGGCTCCATAGGGCCAAATAAAAGATTACATTTTAATATTTTTTAATTAATCCATAGGTAACCGTAGGGGAAAACCGTTGGACCTACAAAGTAATCCGTAGAGGCAATACAAAGTTGCCCCTATGGATTCCTAACTCCGTAAGGGCAACCCCTTATTGTAGTAGTACTTGTTAGGGAAAGAGAATGGTTGTGTAAGTTAAGAATCTATTTTACTCATTTCCTTTGCCCGATATTTGATAATTGAACTCCGTCCAAACCTCATGCAAGCGCTCCGTTAGGCACCCTACCCTACCACGGTATCGGTGATCCCTAACCGTGACCAGTTGCGTTTGGTTTGGCCGGAGGCGAAAGTCAAGAGACAAGAACGGACATACAAGGGTCAATAAGCCGGATTTCATAAATACCGTGCTTAAACACCCTAATCCACGTTGTTGCCGATTACTCTACCTTCAATAGTCAAGTTAGACACAAAAGAATGAGTAAGGATTTTCCTAACTTACATTAACCTATCTCTATCCCTAACAAGCTTATATTTTGCATATACAAACACTTAGCTTAGAATTGAACTGTTCGGACCTTTTTCTTAACTTGTGAGAACAAGAACTTAAAACACACCAGCTCCCTGCGGACGACCCGTACGCATCACGGCTAGCTACACGCGATACTGTCTTGATTGTGGTTTACTTTAAACTTAATACGACACGTAAAATCTGTATCGATCAAATGGTGCCGTTGCCGAGGAATGTCAAGTTTAAGTTTGGGGGTGTGCTTGATAAGCATCTCTATCTTTTGCATTCATTTGTATATTCTGCATTTTCAAAAACCCATAAAAATCAGAAAATTTTCAAAACATAAAAACTTTGGCGTCTAGTTAGCTAGTGGGAGAATTTAGATTCAAAATACCTATGGTTTAGTGTGATAAGATATGACCAACTAAATCCTATTCTTTGATTTTGAAAACCTGAAAGATAACCCTCCTTTAACTTTAACCGTAACTAATATACGTCTTTGCATCATACTATACGTGTCGTAAGTTTTGAAAATTAGATGACAAGTCTGATATGTTCTAAAAACTTTTAAATTAATAAACTATTTTTTTAAGATTAAACAGGTTTGTTCTGAAATAAGTAATATCAAGAATAGTTGATAAAGCGAAGTGGATATTAAGGTATATTATAGAAACCTTAATAAGAACTAAGTCTAAAAAATAACCCATTTGAAACTTGATCAGAGTGATTACACACCTTAACTATGCAAACACGTCTGTTTTCTTGAAAAGAACTGAACAACTGACTATATCTCCGTTCACATTAAATTGTTATGATTTTCATGCCAAAATGAGTCCTTTTGTTTTAGGGCCTAGGTAACTTAGGCAATTAAGTCCCCTGGGGTGTCTCTACACCGAATGCCCTAAAACCAACTGGTTTGGGTGCATTGGCCTAAAGCTCGCTAAAAAGTCTAGAAAGTCCAAATTAAAACAAATTCAAGCAAGTATACTCTCCGAGTTAAAATTCCTAACGGTTTTTTGTGTGAAAATAATCTTGACATAAGAAAAGTTTTTATAAAAATATTTCTAACGTAGATATGAAGCTTTTATCCTATGATAAAAATTATTGCACGTTCACGAATGTGTGTATGAAACGAAAACAAGAAAAAGGTAGAGTGAAGAATAATACCTAGTTTCCTGTTAAGGAAGATAAAATTCTGAATTTGAAATCTAGCTGAAAAACGAAACTTGAGAAAAACATAAATTCTTTATAAACTTGTATGATCCTTCTGAAGTTTTATCCGGTCTTTATTTTGTTACATGTTGACTCTAATCGATCTTTTTGAAACATAACGACACTATTTGCACCGCACGTAAAGACGTATAGAATTTTAAGTTAAATAAGAAGTGAGATATGAAAAATAAAAGGTTTGATATTTCTAACTTAGGAGAATAGAATTTTTAGCTTTGAAGCTAAACCCTAGGATTAGAATTGACAGTTATTTTGCAAAACTAACTTGATGGGATTTTGTGGGTGTAATCTGCTGAAAACCCTCAGGAGATAACACTCCTTCTACTAGGGACACCTAGAAGTTTAACGGCTTGTTACACGGGCTCCGTGTAATCGCGTTCCCTGCGAAAGTGAGGTTAGGAATTTATTTTGCTCGGGACGAGCAAAAAGATAAGTTTGGGGGTATTTGTTCAACACGAAAAACTGCATTTCAATACCGCTCATTCATTATAAATTTTGTGATATATCAGTACTATTAATCCGTGTCTGCTCAATAAGTATATTACAGGTATTCGTGACAAAATACTGGAAACACATTCAAATGCACGGATACGACATTTGTGAGCTGACACTGCAACCAGAACGGAATACCGATCATTATACAAGAAGATTTTGCAAAAAAATTCATGTGTACACATTTTTATCATGAATGGTCCAACATGATGCATGTGTGAACTAAATCTTTTGATGCATGAACCATGGTGGGACAGCCTAGCATAAGTGGGCATACAAGAATCATGATTTGTGCAAGTGGGGCTATGTGTGATGAGTAGAAATAAAGATGTGATGTGATTTAAAGTTACAATTTCCCTCCAAATCTACAGATTACAACCCAAATTGATATAGAAGAATCAAACAATACCAGTGAGATCATGAAGATGATATAAGATCACCACAAGAAAAAGGGCCCTACCACGCTACAGTAAACCGCCAGAATTGGCCATTTTCCCGATGCCGGCGGTCCCACTTGCACCAAATTGCTCCATTTTTCTTCTGACCATTCCATGTTGTCACATCATCTCAATTTTATTGTTTGTTTTTGTTGATTTTGTGCTTAAAAATACCAGAACAGAGAGCAAGCTCAAGAGCATATTTTGACACACTTCATTCCATTTTCATTTTGCAATCTTGTTAAAGTTTTGTACATAGTAGTTAGTTCACCGTGAGTTCCTTGCCTTCTACTGATCTTACAACCTCTTCATTGAGCTTGCAACTTTAGGTTTTGGTTATTGAACTCATGGTTTGTATCTTAGAGTTGAACTTAATAAAGCTTTCATTTTGATGCACTTTGGTTCTTAGTATTTTCTTCACTTTACTTTCTTGCACTTAAATTTCTTGCATTTTACTTACTTGCAATGGTGTTTTCTTTGATCTCTTCTCTTTTGCATTTTCTTTTGATGTTGGTTATGGTATGTGAATAGTGGATCTTGTTAGACAAAGAGAGTGGTTGTGTAAGTTAAGAATCTCTTTTGCTCATTTCCTCTTTCCGATATTTGCTAATTGAACTCCACCCAAACCTCACGCAAGTACTCCGTTAGGCACCCTACCCTACCACAGTATCGGTGATCCCTAACCGTGACCAGTTGCGTTTGGTTTGGCCGGAGGCGAAAGTCAAGAGACAAGAACGGACGGACAAGGGTCAATAAGTCGGATTTCACAAATACCTTGCTTAAACACCCTAATCCACGTTGTTGCCGATTAGTCTAGCTTTAATAGTTAAGTTAGGCACAAAGAAATGATTAAGGATTTTCCTAACTTACACTAACCTATCTCTATCCCTAACAAGCTTATATTTTGCATATAAAAACACTTAGGTTAGAATTGAACTATTCGGACCTTTTGCTTAACTCATAAGAACAAGAACTTAAAACGCACCATCTCCCTGCGGACGACCCGTACTCATCACGGCTAGCTACACGTGATGCCGTATTGATTGAGGTTTACTTTAAACTTAATACGACACGTAAAATCTCTATCGATCATTTTCCCTGAAGACTTAACAGGTTTGCCTCCCGATCGAGCTCTAGAGTTTGGCATTGATTTACAACCCGATGCACAACCTGTAATAAAAACTCCATACCGATTAAGTCTGGAGGGATTGAAGGAGATCCGTATTCAGTTAGACGAACTCCTAAACAAAATTGGATCAGACCTAGTACTTCAAGTTGGGGATCTCCGGTGCTGCTGGTGAAGAAGAAGGAAGGTGCCTACCGAATGTACGTGGATTATCGAGCACTGAACGAGGTGATAATTAAGAACAAATATCTGCTATCTCGCATCGATGAACTTTTCGATTAGTTAAGTGGATCTTATGTTTTCTAAAAATTAGATTTTCGTTCAGGATATCATCAGGTGAAGGTCAAGGAGGCTGACATTCCGAAGACGGCATTTAGGACTCGCTATGACCATTATGAATATCTTGTAATGCCATTTGGATTGACCAATGCACCATCCATTTTTATGAATCTGATGAATCAAATTTTCCGAGAATACTTAAACAGATTTTTTGTTATCTTCGTCGACGGCATCCTGGTGTATTCAAAGAATCGGAAGGAATACTGAGCACTTACGCATTGTCCTGGAGACACTACGACAGCATCAGCTCTATACCAAATACAGCAAGTATGAATTTTAGCTAGACCATGTCGGATTTCTTGGACACATCGTTTCAGGAGAAGGAATCTCTGTGGATCCAGCTAAGGTGTTAGCTGTCAGCGGATGGCCGACACAAACGACGGTGAAAAATATAAGAAGTTTCTTAGGCTTAGTAAGATATTACAGTCGCTTCATTGAATGATTCTCAATGATCGATGTTCCCCTCCGAATGGCGGCCAAGATGACGTGGAGACGTCTTGCCTGAGATTCGGGGCAGATGCTATTTGGTTTCATCCGTCCACCTCTCCGAAAATACCAAGTTAATTTATGGCACCGTGTATCGGAGGTTTAGATGGATGCAACCGATGTAGCAGACTTCGTCAGATTCCCACTCGTTAAAGGGGTTTTTGATTGTGGGGATGCTCTTCCCTGCAGGCGCAAGACCCTACAGTTAATTATGCTACCGTATCGCGGTAACAACTTTCTCCTTCTCCAGAATTTCACCTCGTGTCATGGGTGTTTATTTTGTTTGTGGTTGCCCGTGGATTGTATACGGAGACTAATTTTTGTCGTCACCCGTAGGACGTGGATTAGTCCAAATCCGTGTTTTCTTAGATTTGGTTTTGAGGGTTTTGGTTTAAAGATACGTTAGCCGTATTTTAGGCTAAGATCAACTTAAACGTTTGTTAAAGATACGTTAGTCCATTTTGAGACTAAGATCAACTTAACGGGATTGTTTAGATCCGACAAAAGAGCATTTGGGGGCTCTATTATTCCAGTTTAGGGACGTAGTAGTCCATTGAATGTATGGCTGTCGGGACCCATCACCTCTCTGACGACGTTGAAGGATTACAACGACAGGTGTCAGAGGAGTTCAGAGATGTAGCCTTGAACCAAAGTTGGTTGGGAGCTCTATAGTCCAATTTAGGACTAAAGTCTGTTTGAAGGTTTTGGTTTAAGGATACGTTAGCCATATTTGAGGCTAAGATCGACTTAAACAGGATCGTTTAGATCCAAAAAAAGGAGCATTTGGGGGCTCTATTGTTCCAGTTTAGGGACATAGTGGTCAATTAGTTTAAGGACGCTTAAGTCCGTGAGTTTAAGGACGTTTAAGTCCATAAGTTGGTTTAAGGACGCTTAAGTCCATAGGTTGGTTTAAGGACGCTTGAGTCTATGAGTTGGATTAAGGACGCTTAAGTCCATGAGTTGGTTTAAGGACGCTTGAGTCCATGAGTTGGTTTAAGGACGCTTAAGTCCGTAGCAATGTGTGGTTGTCGGGACCCGTCACCTCTCTGACGACGTTGAAGGATTACAACGACAAATGTCAGAGGAGTTCGAAGATGTACCCTTGAACCGGGTGTAAATTGATTTAAGAGAGCAGTCGTGCTCAGTCAATTTTAATTTGAGGACTTGTGGCCATGATTGGGTTAAGTCCAGTTGAAAATGTTCAACATTCTATTTATCTTTGGCCTATTAGGCCTGTGCTTAGGCTCTGCCTTTTTATTTAATAATGCATAGTATTAACCTTGGTCTCTGTTGGACCTTTATTTGGGCTCTGCCCCTTTTAAATGATGCACAGCATCTGTTTTGGTCTGACAGACCCTTGTTTGGGCTCTGCCCTTTTTAAAATAATGCATGGCATTTTATTAGGCCTGTTAGGCCTTTTTTTTAATTGGGCTCGGCCCTTCTTTTCAATAATGCAGTGCATTAATTATCTGACAGTGGCTACGTGGCCTGTCAGGCGCTTTGCTCCAATTAATGAGCGCAAGCGCATGTGGAGGTGACACGTGTCATGCTCTGGTGAGCGCAAGCGCAGTTAGCGCAGTGCGCTGCGCCAGTACGCTGTGCTGTTGCGCTACTGACACGTGGCGCGCTCTGGTGAGTTGCGCAAATTTCAGAGAGCAATGCTCTATTTTAAAAGCGCGTTGCGCAAGTTGTTCTGGAGCTGACACGTGGCGCTCTCTGGTGGCTTGCGCCAACCCAAGAGCACAGCAGTGTAGATTTACAAGTGCAAGGCACTGTTTTAATATCTTGATCCAATTTTGGATTCAATAAAAGAATCTTTCAAGGTTCCAGAACCAGTGGTTCATCAAAAGGTAATACCTTTGTGTAGATCAAATGATCTAATAAAGAAGTATATTACTTCTTATTTTATTCTTATTATTTGATCTCTTTTTTTTTATTTTAAGATCTTGATCTTATTCTTAGATCTTTGATCTTTTTAGAAGAAACTCTTCTTTTCAAAAGTTTACCTTCTTTTCTTTCTAAATTCTTTTCAAACTTTCTTTTTAGGAGTTCTCTGTATTTCTCTCTGTGTTTCTGTGTGTTTTAGACTTGGGGTCTGGGGCCTTTATATAGTGCCAATTAGTTTGTTAAGTCAGTTAAAGAGATCTTTCTCTGAGTGATTTAGGGATTTTTCCCCACCGTTGGATCTTTGATCCAAGAACTTCTGCTTTACAGAAGATAATCTTCTTGTTTTAACAAGATCAGAAAGATCTTTCAGAATTTTTCTGTTTGGCGCAAGCGCACCTGCGCTTAACACGTGTCGCGCAGCACAAAACGCAGCGCAACTACGCTGACACGTGTCGCAGAGCGCAGCGCAACTGCGCTAGCGCAACTGCGCTGACACGTATCGCGCAGCGCAGAGCGCAGATCATCTGAAGCGTTGCTTCTTTTGTTTTTTACTTTAAATAGAGCCTTGCTCTGATTGGGTGCGCTGCTTTGGACGCTGCGCTGGCGTGTCAGCTTTTGACACGTGGCGCGTTGTGCACAGCGCAAGGAATTTGAAGCGTTACTTCAATTTTTGAATTTTCAAAATTCAAACAGAGCTTTGCTCTGATTGGGGGAAACAAATGCCCCCCCACCGTTGCGCTCACGTGGCGCACGCGTGAGTGCAGCGGTGGAAAGATCCTAATGGTCGGATCAACTCAGGAGTTGAAAGGGCGCAAGCGCCTATAAATAGGACCCCTGGTCCTTAGTAGATGATTACCATCTTCAAGAACTTTTATTTTCAGAGCCCTGCTCTTGCTTTTAAGTACTTCAGAGCCTTGCTCTTGTTTTTCAAGAACTTCAGAGTTCAAACTCTAGAACATTTTAGGTAAAATTTAACTTAAATTAAATTAAATTAATTTTAATCAACAGAGCCTTGCTCTCATAGATCTTTGATATAAAGAAAGCCCCTTTGGGGTTTCACCAACAGAGCCTTGCTCTCAAGGATCCATAGATCTAAAAAGATCTTGTTTCAGGGTTTTTAACCCATGAACAGAGCTTTGCTCATGGACCAAATGTAGATCTTTTTGATCTAAAAATGAAGAACTCTTAAGAGTTTTCATGGATCTTCTCAGAAATTTTAATCTTTTAAGAGTTAAATTTTTCTTTTGATGGATTTTTCCATCATTATTACAGAGCTAGGCTCTTTTAGGGAATTTTATCCCTTCGAGACCAGAGTTTGACAAGTGTCACTCTGTGACACAGTTTTGCTCTGAAAGAGGAGATTTTCTCTTTGTCTCTAGGGATTTCTCATTAACGAGAATATTCTTTTGGGGATCTCCTCATTAATTGACAGTCTCATCCAATGATGGGGCTGTCTTATTAACTGATGCACTGTTATCTAGATTTTGTGGGTCCCCCTTTGGTCCCCTACCCACTGCATTGCAGTGTGGTATAAATTTTAAAATGCCAAGCGTTGGAATTACAACACTGTCGGCTGATTTTTGTCCCTCCGCAGGAAACATGTCTGCTGACCTGTCATTCCCGTTTGTTCGCTCGGAGGAAGGATTTCCGGCGGCGCCGGTAGACCGGGAGGTATTTGCTCTGATTAAGGATCATGACCCCGAGCACAAGAACCTTTACCTGTGGGGTAGGTGGTATATCGACATCATCAAGGGTCGCCGAAGTTTCGGTTCCGCGACGCCGTCTGAGCCCATCTCGTCGATCCCCTATGCGGATGAACCCCCGGTGAAGTATGCCGTGGAGGTCAAGAACTGGAATTTGGAGGATCTTCTCCAGCCTGCGATTGGTGCCATTCCGGTGCAGCCGCCGCCGGCCGTGGACATTCTGGGGAGGCGAATATGTCAAGGTGAGGCACGCCCTTGGGGACAGGCATACAATATTGGATTGACCCCGCGACAACCGGCCGGATATTTGCAGTAGGCCAGGTAAATCCTATCGGCGAAGAGGACTCATCTGATGAAGATTGGTTTGTACTCGGCAATCTACGTCTCGCTTTTTGAGTACCCCGCTCCTCCAACGTAGTGGATTAAGGCTTTCATCGAACAATGGAATATCCCCACACACACCTTCCTTATGACGGACAGGGAAGTCTCCATCTCCCTGGAAGAGTTCGCTGAGATCTCGGGTTTGCCGGTGAGGGGGGAGCATTACGAGGAGCTGCTCCCTCCTGACAAATATGTCTTCGCCACCAAGCCGCTGGTGTTTGATTTGATGCCGGAGAATGCTTTTCAGCACCAGTTTTCGGGTTTGGTGAAGGTGTTGAACATATACGAAGTTCTTTACCTGGAATCAGGAGTCCGGGGAGTCAGTTTCGCAGATTTTATCGCCCGCTTCCTTCGACCGGAGATTCTATCGGAGCGGAGTGGAAAGTTCGCCAAGCTTGATGACCCTTTCGGCTTCGGCTTAGATCATCGACCAATATCGGAGGACGATCAAAAGGATTTCTATCTCCCCAATGCCGCCATCATGCCCTTGTCAGAAATCGCCGTCCCAGGCATTGATGAGGAGACCTTCTTTTTAGGGTTCTTGGGATTGTTGCTGTGCAGCTTCACGCTCCCCATGCACCCGCGCTATATGTGACCGTCTGTTTTCTACCCAACGCATCGGATGGTGGCTGGCCTGCAGTTGTCAGTAGGAATCGCCAGGTTGGCTCACCTATATAATGGACTTAGCATGGCGGCGGACGCTAATGAACCTGGGGTGCAGCCTGCAATTTCCCGATGCATTTCTTCACTTCGTGGATGGAAATGCATGTGCACGGGGTATTCGGCATCCATAAGAGCCTTTTGTTTTTTGAGAGGTGCAGACTCCCAAGAGTCATGCGGCTGATCGGCACCTCGATCGTGAGTGCGCCTCTGCGAGAGGCTAGGGGGTTGCTCCTTCGTCCACACCTGGTCAGAGCGAAGATTTCTTTTATGGATAAAGTCATAACTATCGGCTCAGAAACCTCTAAGTCGGTGGTGGCGCTGCGTGACGGCTTCAAAGACGGGGCCTCCGTACTGAAAGCCCGGGAGATTCTTCACCTCTACTCCATTCGGCCGGGCTACCTGGTGTTCAGGCAGAACGAGATGGCACTTTTCATGAGGTATAACCCCCACCGGTTCGCCCAACAATCCAGCTATAACCAAGGGGTCCCGCTGGAGGCGTTTTTGGAAGAGCCCTCGGCCAGCAGGGAGAGGATACGGAGCGCGATGCACCATTTCATGCGGCTGAACATGGGCTCCCACTTCTTCATCAGCGAGCCGAGCTGCGTCCCTCGGGTCCTCCACGCGTACGTGGCTTGGTACGCGCACGCAATAGGTCCAGTTATCCATAAGGAGAAGCGCATGTTGGTAGACCGTAAGGGTGCGCCTCCCGGCGGCGACCGCAAGGCTCTCCTGAAGCCAAGGACCCCGGTCGTTCCTCCACTGAAGGACGCTGGAGCTGGACCACCGCGCGTGTTGAGCCCTCCGCGCGGATTACCTCATGCTACTGTGGACGTGCCACCAGTGCCCCGTGCTCCAGTGGAGACGGTAAATGTGGTTTCGCCGGAGTCCGGCGTGGGCGCGGATATCGGGACCCGCCGCCCTAAGGTGCCTGCAAAGCGCAAGTTGATCTTGGGTGCACCCAAGGCTGGCGGGCAGAAGAGGAAGAAGAAGTCACTCCTCTCTCTCGATGCTATCCTCGGCTTAGAGCCTCAAGCCCCTCTTACCAAAGGTATAAGCGAGTACGGCAGCAATGAGGGCTTCTCGGTAGATCCAGCAGACACCGATCTGGCGGCCGCCATTGCGGCTTCTGAGCGAACAGCCAGACTCGAAGCGATGTTGGCTAAACTCACTCAGTCAGGTAATCATTAGCTGCACTCTTCGTCATTTCATCGCACTTTTATCATCATCTTTGACTAATGCTTTTCTCCCTTTTTATTTAACAGGTGTCACTACTGAAGAAGCCATCGCTTCCTCTCTAAAAACCTTCCAGGAAGAGGAAAGGAAGCGCGCTTATCAGGCGTTGGTACGTCTTGCCTCATTAAGCCTTTATTCTCTTTTCTTATGGCCAACCTAACCTCTTCCTTTGTCTCTTTGCAGGGGCTGTGCCAGCCGATGCGGGGACTCTCCCCGGGCCAACTACTGAAATCCCGGCCTCTTCAGGGCTGCCGCAAGAGACCCGACTCGAAAAGATGATGAGGGATGTCTTGAAGGCTCTGGAGGCATCTCTGTACGTGGACGATGACGCGTCGATGAAGGAAGCTTCAAAGAGATCCGTCTTGACGGCTCAGGAGGAGAGAAAGCGGTTGAGGCGCGAGGCGAAGGAGCGCAGAGCTGCTTTGGCCGTGGGAGCGGGCCCAAGCACCGTTCTTCTTGCTGATACTCCTTCGGAAGATCCCCCGTTCGCCTTGTCTACCGCTCACAGACAGGCGGCGCGCGCAGCTCGGGAGGCTAACGATCAGTCCACCTCAGGTAATGTTTCTTTCAAGATTTTGTTGTAAGAATTATAAAACTATCGGTTCTTATATATCTTGTCCTGCAGGGCCAAGTCCAACCGAAGGGGAGGCAGAAACCATCGAACCTAAGGGGACAGAGGAAGAGGCACCGGCTGAACCCAAGCCGACGGTGGGCGACGTCGCCGGGGTTGTTGGACCTGAGCTGGGGGCTGAGGAAACTGCACCAGAGAAGGTCGTCGATGCCGAGCCCGAGGTAGCGGCAAATGAGACGGTTTCTATAACTGAGTCTGGGGCAGTAGCGGACGGAGCGCCTGAGACCGGCGACCCCATGGCGACGGCGGACGAGACAGCAGCGACCGCCGAGCCAGAGGGAGTAGCGGGTGAGACGGGCATGACTCCCGGGGACAAGCCAACCGCTCTTTCTCAAGAGTCTGGCAATGCTCCAATCATTGCTCTCCCCGTCTACGGTCCTTCGCCGTCAACTGGCTGCGAGAGCACTACGACAGCCCCCGTCGAGTCCGGTGATGAGGCCACGGGAGGTGGGCTCATGTCGATGGAAGAGGGAGACGCCTCCGTTTCGGCTGGCGGCTTATCAGGTAAATCTCGGGTTACCGTCCCCCCTTTTTATCTTGCAATCCTTCCTGACAGGTTTATCTTTGTTTTTTAACGCAGGTGCGGCCAGTGCTGACGCCCCATTGCTCGAGGGAGCGCCGTCAGCTACTGCCTTGACGGTGGCTATTTCTCTACCTTCTCTTGCGCCACCGTAGATGCTGGAAGGTATGGATTTGTAATTCATTAGTTTCATCTCTCGGCCGTATAATTCATGTACTAATGTCGTACTATTGCGTCTTTGCATGAGTGCTTTTCGATCACCTTTACCAGGTGTTGCACCCGCATTTCTCCTTCCCATCGGAGTTCGCTTCTTCCTCCAGTGGCGCTGGTGAGTATAGTTTCCAATTGATGCATTTCTTTTTTCAGTAATGGAATTATTTCTGACTCTTCTTCGTCCTGATTGCAGCGCTACAAATCGAAGGAGGAGATGAAAGATCGGTCGTGCCACCGGCCCTCCCGGCTTTGCCGCCTGCTGCAGCTGGTATAGTAAACTATCCTATCAATGACTTTCTGATATTTCTTGAACCGTCATCAGATTGTGTTTTGTTTTTTTTAGCTGTCGTTCTGGTTTTGGCGTCCTTCGAGTCTCGCATCATAATGCCGGCGGGCCCCTTCTTGAGACGCCTTCTTCAAAGGGTGCCACAATGAGCTTGGGCATGCTGAGCGGATACGTCGAAGAGCTTGACGCAGATGCTCCCCCATCTGCTGCAGATTTCGCTGCGGAGGTTAACCCGATATTGGCGGCGCTTGTAAATTTTCATAATGAAGGCGTCGTCGAGTTTTGGGTTAATCACTACAGGGAAATCGAGGCCCGCCTGGATCAATCGGTGTTTATGCGCCCTGCCCCCGAGACCTTAGCCGCAAACACTCAACGAGAAGCATGGATCGAGCAAAGCGCTTCTTACTTCCGCCACTTGGAACAAGAAGCGGTTTTAAGGCTGAGGGAATGCCAAGAGACCTCAAGCGAGACAGCTCGCCTGCGTGCTGAGGTTGAGGCGAACGCTGCCCAGGTGAAGGCTATCTTCGAGGGCCTTCTGGAAAGTATCTCTAATGGGTTAACACTGAAGCAGAAGCTCGATGCCGCCGAGCGTGATGCCCAAGGCCGCGAAGTATCTCAGCAGGCAGTTGAGGAGTAGCTTTCATCCTTCTTGCAGCAGCGGGCTCAAGTGGAAGCAGAATTGGCGATGGCAGCCGATCAGGAGAAGGCATGGAAGGAAGTGCGCGAACAATTGATAGGGCTATTTAAGACGCTTCCTTCCCAGTAGATGCCCTTGTATCGATCATATACTTGTAATTAATTTTTTTTCGAATAAGATGTATCCATTCTTTATTCTTTTATACGATTCACCTTGTACTTGATTGAATTAATGAATAAAGATACACATTTTTCTTTTTGCAATGTCTTGTTTCATTTCTTTGCTTTCTCTTTCTTTTATTATCCGCACGTTACCTTAGTAAACATGGTTGATAGATGATAGAGCAAGCATTCTGTCTTGGCTTCTTCAAGAGGTAATGATGGCTTAGGTCGCAGGTTCAGATTTGCTGCTTAAGACTTTTCAACTTTATGAGCCGTGAGGGTCTCACAAAGACTTTTCTCTCTACGGATCGAGAGGATCTCGTAGGTGGATTTTCTCCTTAGGAATCATGAGGATTCCTAAGTACGGTTTCTCTTATAAGTCTTAAGGATCTTATAAGAGAATTTTTCCCTTTTACGAGTCGAGAGGACCCGTAAGTGGTTGTTTCCCTTCCTTATCAAGATTTGACTTCGGAGAGTGTGACCCATGAATAGTATGCAAGAGTCCGTTTTGGACCGACTTGCAGGGCCCCAGTGCTTAGGAAACAGGTTTTTTTTAAACTCCGCTGCCTAAGGCTTTGCCTCACGAGTCGAAATGAATCGAGCATTTCTCGCAAGGATGTCCTAACGTAACAGTTAACCTCTGCTCTTTACGACAGAGGTCCGTTAGGGTCTGTGGTACTTAGGGTTTTGGCCGTCGTACCGTCGCGTTGGCTGATATATTCCTCGATATGCAATCTTGCTGTTCGAGTAGCCTTGCGATTGTCGTGTCTCTGATCCTTTCGGGGGCTGGACAAGATGTCTTCAAGTAATCTTCCAGGTAATCTTACCGTCGAAAGAGCAAGCGTGGGGATATTTCATGTCACTTTTTACTTGAGGTTAGGCTCATTTTGGAGAGACCCGATGAATCATAACCACTCCGCGCTGGTGTGGGATGATCTCCGATAGTCTTTCAGGCTTTATATGACTTGCCGTCAAGACCCTGAAGCTAGGAATTTGGCCTTTGCTTCGTTTGCTGGCATTGCGTCCTCTATATCGAGACGAATGTCGCGGTTGTCTCTAGGTTGTTGGTGAACCGCAGAGGTTTGGAACTAGGGACTTTGCCGTGGCTCCGCTGTTTGATGATGTTGCGTCTGCTGTATCGAGACGAACGTCGAGGTGGTGACCATTCCGCACAGGTGTGAGATGATCTCCAGTTGTCTTTCAGGCTTTATATGACTTGCCGTTAAGACCTTGAAGCTAGGAATTTGGACTTTGCTTCGTTTGCTGCGTCACGTCCGAATCCTGTTGGAGGAAGGATACTGTTGTGACATCTTGTCTTCTGTATTAAGACGAGTGTTGAGATGGAACTGGGATTTTTGCCATGGATCCATTTGATAGTGCAACATCTGTGTCATGCTGGAATGAGGAGGCCCACCGTTGTTGGTCTCCAGGCTGCAGATGTGGCCATTGAGATTTGGAACTAGGGACTTTGCCATGGTTCCGTTCCGTTGCGACTCTGAGGTCGATTGTTGACGTCACGTCTGCATCTGGTTGGAGTGAGGAGAAACTTCGTTGGTGATCTCTAAGTTGTCGATGTTGACGTCAGGACCCTGAAGCTAAGGATCTTCCTTTGCTTCACTTGTTGACCTTGTGTCTGCAATATTGCGACAAATGTCAAGGTTGTCTCTAGGTTGTCTATGAACCGTCGAGAATTGGCTTCGCTTTCTGGTGGAGCCTGTTGGGAAGGTACGGTTCCCTCTTTGTTTGTGTCCCTGGATTGTATACAGGGATTGCTGTGATATCGCCTGTAGGGCAGAAGTTTCATTCATTTTTTCATTTTTTTTATTATTATTTTCTTTCTGCGATGCTCTATCATTTCAGCTTTTATATTGCGAAGGTCGCGATTGCCCAATCATTTCGGCTATTTTTGCGGTGCCCAATCATTTCGGCTATTTATTTTATTTTTATTCGCTGCTTTTTATTGCGAGTTGCCCAATCATTTCGGCTATTTATTTTATTTTTACTCGCTGCTTTTTATTGCGAGTTTCCCAATCATTTCGGCTATTTTGCATGCATACATTTTTACTTGCTGCTTTTTATTGCAAGTTGCCCCATCATTTCGGCTATTTCGTATGGATGTGTGGCTCGCAAATTTTTTTATTGCAAGTGTAGAACTTGGAATCTTGATGCCAATCTTAGCATCAGCATCGCTACAACTGGAATATTGCCAGGAGCGAATCATCATTTGCCATGAAAGGGCTTGAAATTTGATACCGGTTTAGGCATCAGTATCGCTACAACTGGGATATTGCCAGGAGAGATTCATCATTTGCTACTGTCGATATTGAACAAAGGTGGCTTAGTACACAGGGTTAAGAACCTGTCGATTAAGGCTTTTAACTTCATGAGCCGTAAGGGTCTCACGAAGGTATTTCTCCCAACAAGTCGTGAGGATCTCGTAGGTGTGTTTTCTCCTCAGGACTCGTGAGGATTCCTAAGTGCATGTTCCTCTGTAAGTCGTAAGGATCTTACAAAAGGGTTTTCTCTTTATAAGTCGAGAGGACTTATAAGGGTTGTTCACCATATGGACATATCCCCAGTCACGGGTGGGACTTGGTTAGGGAAATGTTTATTTGCGCCCGTGGATTGTATAAAAGGGTCAATATTGAGCCACTTGTAGGGCAATATCAAAGGTTGTTGGAGTTGCTTAAGAACAGGTTCAGGTCTCTGTAACTTATGACTTTCAAATCCTATGAGCCGTGAGGGTCCCATAAGAGAGTTCTCCTCACGAGTCATGAGGATCTCGCAAGTGTAATTTCTTCTCAGGAATCGTGAGGATCCCTAAGTGTGTTTTCCTTGTGAGTCGTAAGTATCTCACGCGGGCGGTTTCTCCTTACAAGGTCGAGAGGACCCTGCAAGTGTCTTTTAACTAGATTGCGCCCTTTCGGGTTTTCACAAACACTCACCGGTAGCCCTGCTGTTTTTACTCACGGAGCCCTTTCGGGCTTTCATCCGTGCCCATTTTTGCTTATGGACATACCGTTTTTTAATTCTTTTTATTCTTTTTTTTTACGAGGTTGCGCCCTTTCAGGTTTTCACAAGACTCGCCGGTAGCCCTGCAGTTTTTACTCACGGAGCCCTTTCGGGTTTTCATCCGTGCCCATTTTGCTTATGAACATATCGTTTTTTTATTATTATTTTTATTCTTTATTTTTATACATTTTTTTATCTCATCAGCTTGAGGATGCTGCGGTAGTAGTTTAAGGACGTTTCAGTCCGTTGTTAGTTTAAGGACGTTTGGGTCCATCGTTAGTTTAAGGACGTTTCGGTCCGCCGTCACCGTATTTGAGGTGAATCTCTAGTTTACCGACTTTTCGGTCTATGGGGCTTTCCCTATGAATTAGCATGATGCCCCCTGCATATCCACTTTTCTCGGAGCATATGGTTGTGGCGGGCCCACCTTCCAGTTTTTGAACAACGCGAACTTGCCCTGTTGGTATTGGTCTTCAACCCAGTTTTTGAAAACGTAGCAGTTTTGGATCGGATGGCCTAATACTTGGTGGTAAAGGCAATAATTAGGATTGTCGACATCATTCAGTTGTGGTTGGCATTTCGGCTCTGGTAGAGTGATAAGCCTGTTGTGCACCGCCACTTCGAACAACCTCCTTGTTTCATCCTGGGGAAATGAGTAAGGACGTTTCAACCTCTGATAGAGGGGTTTCCGCTTGTTGTTTTGACGAATAATTGGTCTAAGGCCACTCGATTGCTGTTGAGTGTTGGCGACAAAGGCCATTTTTCCTTTTCCTTTATCCTTTTTGTTCGCTCCGTTGTTTGTGGGTCCGAGATTCTCTCCGGATATCGTGCAATTGTGCGGCTGAACGTTCTCGCAACTCCTCAATCCTTCAGAGATGGACTCCTTGAAAAGAGGGCTGAGGGCTACTTTTTCGTCGGAATTGCTCCCGAAGGTAAGAACTCGCGGTCCCTCGGGATCAACCCTATGACAATTGCCAGCAATTCTTTTATGCTCACTTGTCGTATTTTTTCGCTGTCTACGAGCTTCCCGGTTTGTTCTGTTGATGTATTGCCTGTGAGCGGCATACCCTTACCACCAACACTTAAAGGAGTCGCAGTCTTCAGTAGGATGTGCGATCTTCTGATGATATAAGCAGTGATTAGGATGCATCTCCATTCCACCGAGAGTGTTTTCTTCAGAGAGTGGTAGCTTCATTCCCATTGATATGGCTTTGGCAAACCTTTTTCTCGTCTTGAAATTGTTTTTATCCACAGCGGATGTCTTTTGATTTGACGGGAGTGCCTCGGCTCTTTCGTCTAATCGCCGGCGTTTAGCTCCTTCCAATATAGCCATCTCACGCTCCTGATTGGCTTTACTTTTAAGACGAATCTCATTCAGGAAGGCATCGATCATCTCGTCTGACGGCCACAGAAGTTCTGGTTCAAGATCTGCCCCAGGTTTCTCGGTGTAGGGAGCCTCTTCATCATCTATCAATGAGTGAGAGATCACATGACAACTTGCCACGTAGTCTTCAGATTCATCTGATGAGTCTTCTCCATCGTTTTCGTCCTTAACAAAAGAACAAGTTGCCCCTAGTGTGTCTGTCTTCTTTGGAGTGTGCGGCTGTGGTGGGTTTACTTTCCACTTTTCAGACAGCGCAAACTTGCCTTGTAGGTATTGGTCTTCGATCCATCCCTTAAAGACGAAGCAATCCTCGATCGGGTGACTTACCGTTTGGTGGTAAGGGCAATAGTTGGGATTATTCACCTCGCTGGGTTGCGGTGGTCTCCTTGGATTCGGGAGATAGATAAGCCTATTGCGCATCGCCAGCTCGAACAGCCTCTTTATTTTATCAAGCGGGAATGAGTAAGGGCGCTTCATTTTCTCATTATAATACCGCCGTCTTTCCTCCAGTTGATCCGCTAGCTTTGGGGCACTGGGCTGCTGTTGGGTGTTCGCAACGAAGGTTTCCTTCCCTTTACCTTTGTCGTTGCAGGGTTCCGGCTTCGGAGGAAACGGCCTGTGACTTATTTGGTCCATTTGGGTTAGGTTATCAATTAAAGCCTGGAACGTGGTCGGTTTAAAGAACATCATGAACTGTGAAACAGTTGCATGAGGGTCTAGGGTGCCCATGAACATGCCTACAGTAGGTGCTTCTTCGATCCGCTGTTCACATTTCGACCACAGATTCCGCCATCGTGTTGCGTATTGAACCCACGTTTCGCCTGGCCTTATCCTGGCGTTGATCAGTGCTGTCGGGGTGCGTTCACTAGCACTCGCGAATCTTTGTGGAAACAGTAACTCCATCTCCGCAAATGTTTTGACAGAGTCGTTAGGTAGCTCCGAATACCACTCAAAGGCTGTTTCCGCTAAGCTGCCGACGAACTAGCGAAGCAACATTTTGTCGTCGCCTCCCGTGTTGCCGCATAAGGCCCTGAATTGAGTGACATGCTGATGTGGGTTCCCTGTCCCTTTATATACGTGGAATTTAGGGATCGTATATCCTGGCGGGTAACTGATTTGGTCATACCAGCTTGGATAGGGTCGTCCGGTTCTAACAATTTGCGCAGCCGCTTCATTCGCCTGATGAGCCAGTATTTGCTGAGCTATATAGTCATCCAGTGCGGCCTTGGAAATGGTTTCCTCCTTAGCTGTTGAAAGAGCCGGAGGAGGATTAGACATCTCCCCTCCGTCGTCTCTAATAATGATTGGAGGGTTTTCAGCTGGAGGGTCCGGCTGTAACATCATCCCTTCCATAACTTGGAAGAGGAGCGCCATTTGTTTTATGTTAGCCGCTTGCTCTGCGGCTTCTTTGTCCTTCTTTTCGAGGATTCTACGTAGGAAGTCAGCGTCAGTTTCTTGTTTGTGACGCTGCTCTGATGATGCCTCCGGGCTTTCTTTTGGCCCGGTGAGTGCGGCCATTTGCGTCAGCATTTCCTGAAGGTTCTGTTGCTGCTCATGGGCTTTTGTTACGGATCGGGTGAGCGGTCGGTGACCCATCGAAGCGCGGCTTTCCTCCTTTCCGGAAACCATATAAACAATGTGCACCACCATACCCCCAGACTTGGGGCATTTGTGTTCAACGCTTTTACGGTTCGCCATGTTCACAGGGGCTTTTTGTGGCCTCTTTTTCTTTTGAGTGATTGACGTTGAGGGAGCCGTTGCAGTGGGCACCCATCCAGCTGTTGCTTTTTCTGGCTTGACAGAGTAGTCTCTCCTGCCGAACCTTCATCTTTTCCTGTTGGCGGAGATAGTCTTGATCCATCATGGAGTCTTGGACTTGACGCCAGACCTTGTAAATTTCAGAGGATAGCCGTTGAGGAGGTTGCTCCGGCTTCTTCTCTGTAGCATTCTTCACAGGTGAAGGAATTATCTTTAGCACTGCAGTAGGAAAGTTTCTGCGCACCTTATTGAGCAGTTCAAAACTGTTCTCGGTTGGAACAGCAGGATCGATCCCCACCATTGGAGCTAGCGGAGTTATCCCAGAGGGGGAGTTGCCCCCAGCCTTGCTTACTCGGCGCCAGTGGCGACGTCGAGCATGTCGTGCGGATGGGGTTGTTTTAGCTATAAGGGTGACTTCATCATGCCCCCTCTGGGCAGGGGAAGCAGCTTTGAGGACCTCGCCTGGAGCAGAAACCCGAATGGCCAGCCTTGTAAAAACTGACTTCTTGGAAGGAGAAGCCTTTTCAATAATCTCTTCCGCTTGAGTCGGAATGGCTATCCGCTTTGGTATGGCAGCTTCGGGTATCGCGGGCTTGTAAACGTTTTGGCCCAGTCTGTTGAAAACTGAGGTACTGAAGTTGGGCGACCCGTTGAGAGGGGCCGCGACAGTGGTAAGTCAATCAAAGACTGACTTCTTTGGGGCTTCTTGCAACGTCATTGGGGAATTGAAGCTCAGCGGTGGGAGCATTGTCCCGAAGAATAGTCCAGCGGTGGCTTAAGTTACCTGCTCCACTGGCATCTTGAAAAGGGAGGCCGCTTGGGGCCCATAAGTCACTTCCCCAGCAAGGACGGAGCGAGAATTGCAGTTGCAGGTAGTGCAGTTTGAAGCCATTGATCTTCCGTTTTTTGCACGGAGCAAGACACCAAATCTAAGTATCTCGAATCCACAGGCAACCACAGCAAACCGCGATTCGTTCGCGAACACGACACATGAAGTGTGGAGTGGAAAGAGGAAAAGGTCCCACCGGGCATGCCAGAATCCGTTCCCCTCCGAATGGCGGCCAAGACGACGTGGAGACGTCTTGCCTGAGATTCGGGGCAGATTCTATTTGGTTTTATCCATCTACCTCTCCGAAAATGCCAAGTTGATTTATGGCACCGTGTATCGGAGGTTTAGACGGATGCGGTCGATGTAGCAGACTTCATCAGATTCCCCCTCGTTATAGGGGTTTTTGATTGTTGGGACGCTCTTCCATGCAGGCGCAAGCCCCTGCAGTTAATTACGCTACCGCATCGCGGTAACAACTTTCTCCTTCTCCAGAATTTCACTTCGTGTCATGGGTGTTTGTTTTGTTTGTGGTTGCCCGTGGATTGTATACGGAGACTAATTTATGTCGTCGCCCGTAGGACGTGGATTAGTCCAAATCCGTGTTTTCTTAGATTTGGTTTTGGGGGTTTTGGTTTAAGGATACTTTAGCCGTATTTGAGGCTAAGATCAACTTAAACGTTTGTTAAGGATACGTTGGTCCATTTTGAGACTAAGATCAACTTAACGGGATCGTTTAGATCCGAAAAAAGAGCGTTTGGAGGCTCTATTATTCCAGTTTAGGGACGTAGCGGTCCATCGAATGTATGGTTGTCGGGTCCCATCACCTCTCTGACGACGTTGAAAGATTACAACGACAGGTGTCAGAGGAGTTCAGAGATGTACCCTTGAACCAAAGTTAGTTGGGAGCTCTATAGTCCAATTTAGGACTAAAGTCTGTTTGAAGGTTTTGGTTTAAGGATACGTTAGCCATATTTGAGGCTAAGATCGACTTAAACGGGATCGTTTAGATCCGAAAAAAGAGAATTTGGGGGCTCTATTGTTCAAGTTTAGGGACATGGTGGTCCATTGGTTTAAGGACGCTTAAGTCCATGAGTTTAAGGACGCTTAAGTCCATGAGTTGGTTTAAGGACGCTTAAGTCCATAGGTTGGTTTAAGGACGCTTAAGTCCATGAGTTGGTTTAAGGATGCTTGAGTCCATGAGTTAGTTTAAGGACGCTTAAGTCCGTAGCAATGTGTGGTTGTCGGGACCCGTCACCTCTCTGACAACGTTGAAGGATTACAACGACGAAAGTCAGAGGAGTTCGGAGATGTACCCTTGAACCGGGTGTAAATTGATTTAAGAGAGTAGTCGTGCTCAGTCAATTTTAATTTGAGGACTTATGACCATGATTGGTGTCATGACCCAAAGTTCGGCCCATGACCGGCACTTAACCACGTAACGTCTACAAGCGTAATGCGACTAAGTAAGCCGAAACCCAGAAATCAAAACTATTTAAAATATAGAGTGTTAAAACATTTTAGTAGAAGCATTTGCAAAATGTTTAGAAAACCTTAAGTAATTTAGTAGAAACCCTTTTTAGTTCAAGAGTTATATTTTAATAATTTTGGCAACATTTCCTTTATAAAAAAAAAGATTTGTCCCGGAAATCGGGTAAAAGACAAGGTGTAGTAGAAGTAACATGTGAAATGAATAGAGCATCACAATGGGAGAATCGCGCCCAACGGCGGAACAATCACCACCATATGATATACGACGCTATAGCGAAGAATGAGCAGTAAAGTAAAGACAAATATCATAAAAGATAAGACTGCATAAATAAAGTCGGCTCACAGCGAGCTCGACCCCAGAGTACAAAATAACATACATTGCCCTCACAACTGTCTCTAAGTCAATACATGAAGATAGATGGAGAATACTAGATACATCAATGTACAACTGAAAAGTAAAAAGATACCGCACAAAACCCACCTAATAGCAAAAGGCTAGCACGCCTCCGCAGTGGTATCTGTGTCAAAAGATGCGATGAACAGCCAGCCGCGACTACTCCAAAGGGCAACCTGCAAGCACTGTGGCACAACGGGGGTGAGTTGCCAACTCATGAATAGTAGATAACATATAAAGGTAATCGCGAGTATGCACGTGCTGCGATACTCTAACCTATGCCAACAGATAACATCTATATGATGAACTGGATGCTCAATATCATGCAACAAGTGCGATCTAATGACATCTCCATGTGATGAGCAAGGTATGTGATAATCAGGTATGGCAATGCAATCTAACAACCCTATATAGAATAAGCAGGGTATGCAATGAGCGTACAAGCATGTGTACTATATCATTAATAGATACAGGATGAGATATCATATACAAATGCGGAGCATGGGAAAATATAACATCTACACGGAATGTCATTGTGGAAAATATAATCGGTGCCCATCAATGCACCCAATCCCAATACAACTCAGGCGCCGTCATCCTCCGGCCCTCAAATCCTGTAAATCCTATGAAAATCGTGAGTGCCCAACACCGACACTCAAAATATCAAGAAACACTCGTGTCCAGCATCGACACGCAAATCCTCATATATCGGCCATCCGTCAGTCCGGGTCAGCCCACGGGCTCCGTCTGCGGTATCGGCCCTCGGCCCCGGCAGTACGAGTCGTCCCGTATCCATCTATCGACTCTAGTCAGTATCCTCCGGATAACCGCCAGGTCCAACCAATCACCGGTAGGTAGTGGTCCCACTGCCAAGCTCACCGTCTAGCTACACAGCAGATCCGTTCTCGTCCCGGGGTACCATACCGGGTCCACCATGTACCCGCAATCGGCCTCATCCGCTCCTTGAATCGGGTTACATACATCACTCTAGCACCGAGAAAATACATGGTGGACGCACTGAAATATCATGTCAAGGGAAACCGGATTTTTAAACAGTGCGTATTTTCTTAAAATAGTACTCCGGTTCCCAAATCCAGAAATCACATAAATCAAATCTAATGCGTAAATCCATGCAATGCTTCATATGACACTAAGAGTAAAAGAAAAGGAAAACCGCTCCTTTAAAAGATCCAGTTTTGAAATATCGCTTGCGGTCCCTTAGTTTTAAATCAAGTCAATATCATCCATGTATGTAACAAATGAATATGGGTATAGCTATGGATGTGCGAATGGATAAGTACGCAAAGTGAATATAGCAATGTACATGTGCACTAATGTAGACCTATGATGTATATGTGCCCAAGTATGAATATATGTGATGTATGTGGGACTAGTATGGATATGTGATGTATATGTGCCCAAGTATGAATATATGTGATGTATGGTATGAATATACATATGATAGCATGCGACAATCATGACAACGTCAAATAAGCAGAATCAATATGATATGCGGTTTATAGCAATCCTATAATGTGAGTGTCATGGCAATCGCTAACGGTGTACGTGTAGCATATAAATTGTGCTCGTATAACTTGGACCGTTAGTGACAGTGCAGTGTTGTATACTACCAGTATATTTATATGGACACACACATGACTACAAATCCTATTACGCCCTGACGCTTAATGCCATACGGACGATTTCCCCGTAGATGTTAAATCTACTCACCTGGTCGCGTGCTAAGTATAGCCGACCACCTACTTCCCTTTTCTGGCGGCGTCTGACGTACCCGCCTGCGAACCTGGGATTGCACAAGAAACCACATATAATCAAAATCTCGCGAAACGCGATATCGAATCAAAACGGGAACTCGCATTGCGAATTAACGCGCGTGTGTGCGATACGCTGAAACGTGTGTGTACGCGTCTACGACTCATCCTGACACGCCACGATACGCTGAATCACAGAACCCACTCGCGTATCGCGCGTATCGCGCAAACTAAAAACACCAGAAAACGATATATCATTCCAGATTCTACCCAGGTTAAAATATTACAAAACTATATATACCATGGACCTAAAAAATATAGCAGACAACCACCCTAAAAACCCTAGCTCCTACCTCTCAAGTCTGGCCGTAAATTGCGGCCAGAACGATTTTTTCGGCGGCCTGGGATTGGGTTGGTGGGGTCGGGCTCTTGTGGTGTGGTCAGAGTGTCTCCAGTAGGCTACAGTCCTCTCAATTTCATTCTGCACTTACTAGGGTAACAGCAGATTTCAAAAAGCCAAGTTTTGGTTAAAAACGTCAACTTTGCGCAATTTTGGAAACTCAGGATATTTTTGTGTAATCTGGTGTTTATCTAGGTTCACTTGGCCTTAACAACACCTAACTACCCTTGTCCAACCAAAACTAACCTTACCTAAGCAAAGTTTACGCTAAATACCACAAATATAACTAAAAACACACAATCTAGCACTAACAACCACCAATTTACACTAATTAAGCTAAACCGACACACAAGTCTAGCATACAAGCAAGTGGAGCTCAGAGGTTATACCTCACTTGACCCTACGAGGCTGGGTCAGGGGAAGAAGAGAAGAAGAAGCTGCTGCTACTGTTTCTGCTCCAGATGTTGTTGCCGTTGCTGTTGCTGTTGTTACTGCTACTGCTGATGCTGCTGCTTGTTGTTGCTGTTGATGATGTTGCTGATGCTGTGCTGAAGCTGTTGGGCTGAAGCTGATGCTGCTGGGGCTACTGCTACGTGTGCTGCTGCTGCTTCATGGAGCTGCTGCTGCTTCATGGAGCTGCTGCTGGCAACTGCTGCTGAGGCTGAAGCTGAAACTGCTGATGTTGCTGCTTGTTCTGCTGGGGCTGAGTGTGTGTGTGCGCGTGTGAGAGTGAGAGAGTGAGAAATGAGAGTGTGTTGCAACCAAAAGTAAATAATAACACAAGAGAGTCAAGCCCCCATTCTCTCTCTCTCTCTTGCCACATTAAATGCAAGCATGGGCTTGCCATGATGCACTCGCTCTCTTTCTCATTTAATGCAAGCATGGCTTAGCCATGATGCACTCTCTCAAGTCAACCAAATAAATTTTAAATCCCTTTTTATTTTTAACACAAAAAGAAAAATGACCTTAATTAAAATCATTTAACTTAACAAGGAAGGTTTAATCCACCATGGTTGTTAAACATGGTTTAGCCCAAATTTTAACCCTAGTTTACATGCACAAGTTTGTGCAAGCTTAGGAAAATTCTAGAAAAATATTTATTAAATTTGAAAAATTATTTGAAAACCAATTTGGTAAACTTTTTATTAAAATTCTCATATAAAAATATAGTTAGTTACTAAACACATTCTCAGGTGTTACAATCTTTCCCCTTAGAGAAATTCGTCCCCGAATTTTAAAATTTAAAGCAACGCATACCTTCAAAGAGATGAGGGAACTTCTTCCGCATCTTGCCCTCGGCCTCCCAAGTGATCTCTTTACCATTCGGGCTGCGCCAAAGCACCTTCACTGATGGCAAGACCTTCGATCTGAGTTTCTTCACCTGCCGGTCCAATATCACGACTGGCTGCTCGGTGAATGTAAGATCGCGCTCGAGCTGAAAGGTCTGATGCTGAATCATGTGCGAAGGGTCATGTAGGTATCTGCGAAGCATCGACACGTGGAATACGGGGTGAACATCTGGGAAGTCGGGTGGAAGAGCCAAACGATAAGCTACTGCGCCCACACGCTCGAGGATCTCGAAGGGACCTATGAACCTGGGGCTAAGCTTCCCCTTCCGTCCAAACCTCATCACTCCCTTCATCGGAGAGACCCTCAGAAACACGTGATCGCCAACTGCGAACTCTAATCTGCGGCGGCGCTTGTCAGCATACGATCTCTTCCTGCTCTGAGCTGTCCTCATCCTGTCTCGAATCAGCTGTATCTTCTCAGTCGTCTCATGTACGATCTGTGGCCCCAAAATACTGCCCTCGCTGAGCTCTGTCCAACAGACGGGCGATCTACATCTCCTCCCATACAAAGCCTCGAAAGGTGCCATTTGAATAGTATCCTGGAAACTATTGTTGTAGGAGAACTCCACCAAGGGTAAATGATGATCCCAGCTACCACCAAAGTCTAAAACGCATGCTCGGAGCATGTCCTCGAGAGTCTGAATCGCTCTGACTGGCTGTCGATCTGCGGATGAAATGCGGTGCTGAAACTCAAGCGCGTGCCCAAAGCCTCCTGAAGCCTCTGCCATTGTCGGCTGGTAAACTGGGTGCCTCTGTCGGACACAATACACGTCGGGACTCCATGCAGTCGTACAATCTCGTCGATATAAATCTTGGCATACTGAGCAAATCCGAAAGTCGGCTTCACTGGCAGGAAGTGAGCCGCTTTCGTCAGACGATCCATGATCACCCAAATGGAGTCATACCCTCGCCTAGTCCTGGGTAGACCCACAACGAAATCCATCGAAATCTGTTCCCATTTCCACTCCGGAATGGGTAACGGCTGTAGCTCCCCCGCCGGCCTCTGGTGCTCGGCCTTGACTTGCTGACAAGTCAGGCATCTAGACACGAAATCTGCAATGTCCCTCTTCATTCCGCCCTACCAGTAAACATTTCTCATATCATGGTACATCTTGGTGGAACCGGGATGGACGCTGTACACCGATCGATGTGCCTCCTCAAGAATCTCACGCCGCAGTCTCTCAGCATCTGGTACGCACAGTCTAGTCCCAAATCGCAGTATCCCCTGATCATCGATCACGAACTCGGAAAATCTGCCCTCTCCAATCTGTGTCATGATCTCTGAACATCGGTCATCACTGTGCTGTGCCTCATATATACGGTCAAGCAACTGTGGGTGTGCACGAACATGCGCAAGCTGTCCCCCGATCGGCGTGAACTCGAACTGCACTCGGCTGTCACATAATATCTGCCAATCTGCCGATGACTGCCTCTGCGCTGCGCTCAAACAAGATAGACTACCCCCGGGCCTCCTGCTCAAAGCATCTGCCACTACATTAGCCTTGCCCGGGTGATACAAGATCTCGCAATCGTAGTCCTTCACTAACTCCATCCATCGGCGCTGTCAGAGATTCAGGTCCCGCTGCTGAAATATATACTTTAAGCTCTTGTGATCAGTGAATATCTGGCACGACTCGCCATAGAGGTAATGTCGCCAGATCTTTAGTGCAAAGACCACTGCGGCCATCTCCAAATCGTGAGTAGGGTAGTTCTGTTCATTTCTCTTCAACTGCCGCGAAGCATACGTGATCACCCTGTCATGCTGCATCAATACGCACCCTAGCCCCACTCGTGAAGCGTCACAATAGACTGCAAATCCGCCTGATCCTAAAGGCAATGATAACACTGGCGCTGTAGTCAAACAAGTCCGTAGCTGCTGGAAACTGTGCTCGCACTCCTCCATCCAATCTAAAGGAACTCCTTTCCGGGTCAATCCGGTCAAGGGTGCAGCAATGCGGGAGAAATCCTGTACAAATCGCCTGTAGTAGCCGGCCAATCCTAGAAAACTGCGTATCTCAGTAACGGATGTAGGCCTGGGCCAACTCTGAACGGCCTCGATCTTCCTCGGGTCTACACATATACCATCCTATGTAATCACGTGACCCAAGAAGTCTACACTGTCCAGCCAGAACGCGCACTTGGAGAATTTTGCATAAAGCTGGTGCTCCCTCAAAGTCTGCAGTGTGATTCGCAGGTGCTGCTCGTGCTCCTCTCTGCTCCGGAATACACCAATATATTATCAATGAATACGATGATGAACAAGTTAAGGTACAACCTAAATATACGGTTCATCAAGTCCATAAATACTGCTGGGGCGTTGGTGAGTCCGAACGACATCACCAAAAACTCATAATGGCCGTAGCGCGTGCGGAAAGCTATCCTCGGTATATCCTCCTATCGAACCCGCAGCTGATGGTATCCTGATCGCAAATCGATCCTCGAAAAATATCCTGCCCCCTGAAGCTGGTCGAATAAGTCGTCGATGCGTGGCAACGGATATCTGTTCCGCACGGTCACCCAGTTCAGCTGGTGGTAGTCGATACACAGACGCAAACTGCTGTCCTTCTTCTTAACAAACAGGACCGGAGCACCCGAAGGAGAAACACTGGGTCGAATAAGCCCCTTATCTAGCAAATCCTGCAACTGACTCTTCAACTCACAAAGCACCGATGGGGCCATCCGATAAGGCGGTATAGAAATAGGCCCCATGCCAGGAATCAGATCAATACAGAAGGCAATATCGCGCTCAGGCGGTAGCCCAGGAAGCTCTTCAGGGAACACATTAGGGAACTCACATACAATCGGAACCTGGTCCAACGGAACATCCGTAGCTCTAGTGTCACAAACATAGGCTAGGAATCCCTAACATCCCTTCCTCAATAGCTGTCCAGCACGAAGAGAAGAAATAAGAATGTGAGGGGTGGCACTACGGTCACCTTGCACAACAAAAGCCGACTCGCCGGGAAAACAAAATCTTACTGTCTTCTCACGGCAGTCCACAGACGCATAGCACGTGGCTAACCAATCCATGCCTAAAAGAACGTCGAAGTCCAACATCTCAAGAAAGATCAAGTCGACAGGCAGCTCTCTCTCGCCAATACGGACAACACAGGATCGGAACACGTGCCTAGCAACAAACGACTCTCCCAAAGGAGTGGTCACAACAAGCGGCTGATCAAGCAGACCGGACTCTCTACCCAAACTCGGCACGAACTGTGCGGAAACGTATGAGTGCATGGATCCGGGATCGAATAATACGTGTGCATCAACAGAACATATTGATAAGGTACCTGAGACCACCGCATTGGAAGCCTGCGCATCCTGATGCGTCAACGCAAAAACCCGTGCCTGTCCTCCACCTGCAACTGGCAGTCCCCCACTAGCAACTGGCTGCACTCTGCCTGTAGCTGACTGTCCTCTGCCTCGACCACCTCTCCTTCTAGGAACAAACCCTCCGCGACTACGGCCTCTCTGTGCATGGGTCTGACGCGGAGTAACTGTGGGTACAATAGGCAACGCCCTCTGGGGTGGTGAAGGTGGTAGTGTGACATGCGGTACGGCTGTCTCCCTCCGGGGTATCTCAGGACAATCTCTAACACGATGATAAGAACTCCCACAGCGGTAACATCCCGATGATGACCGCTGACCCTCCTGGGGATAGGAGCTGAACAACCGGGCTCGCCCTGAATCTCTGCCACCTGCAAGACGTCTATCACGGCGTCGGAAAGGCTGTCTCTGTGCTGATGCATCCGCACGAACTCTCTTCGGCTCTGGGACTACCGAAGTCTCAGCAAGACGCTCAACCAATAAGGCTGCATCTACAGCTGTAGCATAGGTCTCGTAATGCTGTGCGCTGATCGCAAAAAATAACGGGGTAAGCAAGCCTCGAACGAACCTCTTGACTCGCATCTCCTCAGTAGCCACTAAATACAGGGCATAGATAGATAGCTCTGTGAACAACATGTCATACTCTGCCACTGTCATCTCTGGATTCTGACGTAAGGACTCGAACCTGTGTGCTCTAGCATCTCTGTCACTCAGTGGGAGGAAGCGGGTAAGGAATATCGTCACAAACTCTGTCCAGGTCATAGGAGGAAGACCTGCTGCTCTACCCTTCTCGACTGATTCGCACCATTTCTGCGTGAGACCTTCCAGGTGAAAGCTCGCGAACTCTACCCATCTCGCAGCTGCGCATTTGAGGGAACGGCATATCCGGGCCATCCTATCAATGAAAGACTGTGGGTCCTCGGCTGCATCCGTGCCTGTGAAGACCGGAGGCTTCAGCTTCATGAATTCTGCCAACGACACTGTAATCACCTCCATGGCTGCAGGGGTAGCGGGCTGTACGGTAGGTACCATCGCGGTCCCTGTGACTGGTGGAGCTACCTCTGGTCGCTGCGCTCGAAGCGTCTTAACTAGCGATCCTATCATTTGACGCATCTCCTGCATACTGGATCCCACCGTCTGGCGCATCTCCTGCATACCAGCCCCTAGCGTGGCGATCTGATCTGTCACAGGAGGAACAGTCTGCTCGGGTACAACGGGTGCACTGCCCGGATCAGTCCTCGTCTCGAACGAGTCAACACGAATCTCGGCCCTCGCGGCCGCTCTCTGCGCCCTCGTAGTCTTTGGCGGCATAGTGGCTGAAACGGAAAATAGGATTCGATAAGGATACGGAAATCGAATCGCAAGAATGTATACAATCATGAAGGAATTTCAATCAATAAGTCCTAAGGTCGCTTAGGCTGAGTACCGTGTCGTGAGTATGCCGCGGAACATACACACGCTACGCTACCCTGCTGTAGCTACCTACTCCATCATACCAGGGTCATCCTACACTCTGAAGGTAAAACCTACGCTCTGATACCAACTTTTTCACGACCCAAAGTTCGGCCCGTGACCGGCACTTAACCACGTAACGTCTACAGGCGTAACGCGACTAAGTAAGCCGAAACCCAGAAATCAAAACCATTTAAAATATAGAGTGTTAAAACATTTTAGTAGAAGCATTTGCAAAATGTTTAGAAAACCTTAAGTAATTTAGTAGAAACCCTTTTTAGTTCAAGAGTTATTTTAATAATTTTGGCAACATTTCCTTTATAAAAAAAAGATTTGTCCCGGAAATCGGGTAAAAAGCAAGGTGTAGTAGAAGTAACATGTGAAATGAATAGAGCATCACAATGGGAGAATCGCGCTCAATGGCGGAACAGTCACCACCATATGATATACGACGCCGCAGCGAAGAATGAGCAGTAAAGTAAAGACAAATATCATAAAAGATAAGACTGCATAAATAAAGTCGGCTCACAGCGAGCTCGACACCAGAGTACAAAATAACATACATTGCCCTCACAATTGTCTCTAAGTCAATACATGAAGGTAGATGGAGAATACTGGATACATCAATGTACAACTGAAAAGTAAACAGATACCGCACAAAACCCACCTAATAGCAAAAGGCTAGCATGCCTCCGCAGTGGTATCTGTATCAAAAGATGCGATGAACAGCCAGCCGCGACTACTCCAAAGGGCAACCTGCAAGCACTGTGGCACAATGGGGGTGAGTTGCCAACTCGTGAATAGTAGATAACATATAAAGGTAATCGCGAGTATGCACGTGCTGCGATACTCTAACCTATGCCAACAGATAACATCTATATGATGAACTGGATGCTCAATATCATGCAACAAGTGCGATCTAATGACATCTCCATGTGATGAACAAGATATGTGATAATCAGGTATGGCAATGCAATCTAACAACCCTATATAGAATAAGCAGGGTATGCAATGAGCGTACAAGCATGTGTACTATATCAGTAATAGATACAGGATGAGATATCATATACAAATGCTGAGCATGGGAAAATATAACATCTGCACGGAATGCCATTGTGGAAAATATAATCGATGCCCATCAATGCACCCAATCCCAATACAACTCAGGCGCCGTCATCCTCCGGCCCTCAAATCCTGTAAATCCCATGAAAATCGTGAGTGCCAAACACCGGCACTTAAAATATCAAGAAACACTCGTGTCCAGCATCGACACGCAAATCCTCATATATCGGCCATCCGTCAGTCTGGGTCAGCCCACGGGCTCCGTCTGCGGTATCGGCCCTCGGCCCCGGCAGTACGTGTCGTCCCGTATCCATCTATCGACTCTAGTCAGTATCCTCCGGATAACCGCCAGGTCCAACCAATCACCGGTAGGTAGTGATCCCACTGCCAGGCTCACCGTCTAGCTACACAGCAGATCCGTTCTCGCCCCGGGGTACCATACCGGGTCCACCATGTACCCGCAATCGGCCTCGTCCGCTCCTCGAATCGGGTTACGTACATCACTCTAGCACCGAGAAAACATATGGTGGACGCACTGAAATATCATGTCAAGGGAAACAGGGTTTTTAAACAGTGCGTATTTCCTTAAAATAGTACTCCGGTTCCTAAATCCAGAAATCACCTAAATCAAATCTAATGCGTAAATCCATGCAATGCGTCGTATGACACTAAGAGTAAAAGAAAGGGAAAACCGCTCCTTTAAAAGATCCTGTTTTGAAATATCGCTTGCGGTCCCTTAGTTTTAAATCAAGTCAATATCATCCATGTATGTAACATATGAATATGGGTATAGCTATGGATGTGCGAATGGATAAGTACGCAAAGTGAATATAGCAATGTACATGTGCACTAATGTAGACCTATGATGTATATGTGCCCAAGTATGAATATATATGATGTATGTGGCACTAGTATGGATATGTGATGTATATGTGCCCAAGTATGAATATATGTGATGTATGGTATGAATATACATATGATAGCATGTGGCAATCATGACAACGTCAAATAAGCAGAATCAATATGATATGCGGTTTATAGCAATCCTATAATGTGAGTGTCATGGCAATCGCTAACGGTGTGAGTGTAGCATATAAATTGTGCTCGTGCAACTTGGACCGTTAGTGACAGTGCAGTGTTGTATACTACCAGTATATTTATATGGACACACACATGACTACAAATCCTATTACGCCCTGACGCTTAACGGAATACGGGTGATTTCCCCGTAGATGTTAGATTTACTCACCTGGTCCCGTGCTAAGTATAGCCGACCACCTGCTTCCCTTTTCTGGCGGCGTCTGACGTACCCGCCTGCGAACCTGGGATTGCACAAGAAACCAAATATAATCAAAATCTCGCGAAACGCGATATCGAATCAAAACGTTAACTCGCGTCGCGAATTAACGCGCGTGTGTGCGATACGCTGAAACGTGTGTGTACGCGTCTACGACTCATGCCGACACGCCATGATACGCTTTATTACAGAACCCACTCACGTATCGCGCGTATCGCGCAAACTAAAAACACCAGAAAACGATATATCATTTCAGATTCTACCCAGGTTAAAATATTACAAAACTATATATACCATGGACCTAAAAATATAGCAGACACCCACCCTAAAAACCCTAGCTCATACCTCTCAAGTCTGGCCACAAATTGCGGCCAGAACGATTTTTCCGGCGGCCTGGGATTGGGGTGGTGGGGTCGGGCTCTTATGGTGTGGTCAGGGCGTCTCCAGTAGGCTACAGTCCTCTCAATTTCATTCTGCACTTACTGTGGTAACAGTAGATTTCAAAAAGCCAAGTTTTGCTTAAAAACGTCAACTTTGCGCAATTTTGGAAACTCAGGGTATTTTTGTGTAATCTAGGGTTTACCTAGGTTCACTTGGCCTTAACAAAACCTAACTACCCTTGTCCAACCAAAACTAACCTTACCTAAGCAAAGTTTACACTAAACACCACAAATATCACTAAAAACACACAATCTAGCACTAACAACCACCAATTTACACTAATTAAGCTAAATCGACACACAAGTCTAGCATACAAGCAAGTGGAGCTCAGAGGTTATACCTCACTTGACCCTACGAGGCTGGGTCAGGGGAAGAAGAGAAAAAGAAGAAGCTGCTACTGCTGTTGCTGCTCCAGATGCTGTTGCTGTTGCTGTTGTTACTGCTACTGCTGATGCTGCTGCTTGTTGTTGCTGTTGATGATGTTGCTGGTGCTGTGCTGAAGCTGTTGGGCTGAAGCTGATGCTGCTGGGGCTGCTGCTACGTGTGCTGCTGCTGCTTCATGGAGCTGCTGCTACTGGATGTTGCTGCTGCTGGCAACTGCTGCTAAGGCTGAAGCTGAAACTGCTGATGTTGCTGCTTGTTCTGCTGGGGCTGAGTGTGTGTGTGTGTGTGTGTGTGTGTGTGTGAGTGAGAGAGTGAGAAATGAGAGTGTGTTACAACCAAAAGCAAATAATAACACAAGAGAGTCAAGCCCCCATTCTCTCTCTCTCTTGCCACATTAAATGCAAGTATGGGCTTGCCATGATGCACTCCCTCTCTCTCTCATTTAATGCAAACATGGCTTAGCCATGATGCACTCTCTCAAGTCAAACAAATAAATTTTAAATCCCTTTTTATTTTTAACACAAAAAGAAAAACGACCTTAATCAAAATCATTTAACTTAACATGGAGGGTTTAATCCACCATGGTTGTTAAACATGGTTTAGCCCAAATTTTAACCCTAGTTTATATGCACAAGTTTGTGCAAGCTTAGGAAAATTCTAGAAAAATATTTTTTAAATTTGAAAAATTATTTGAAAACCAATTTGGTAAACTTTTTATTAAAATTCTCATATAAAAATATAGTTAGTTACTAAACACATTCTTAGGTGTTACAATTGGGTTAAGTCCAGTTGAAAATGTTCAACATTCTATTTATTTTTGGCCTATTAGGCTTGTGCTTAGGCTCTGCCTTTTTATTTAATAATGCATAGTATTAATCTTGGTCTCTGTTGGACCTTTATTTGGGCTCTGCCCCTTTTAAATGATGCACAACATCTGTTTTGGTCTGACAGACCCTTGTTTGGGCTCTGCCCTTTTTAAAATAATGCATGGCATTTTATTTGGCCTGTTAGGCCTTTTTTTTAAATTGGGCTTGGCCCTTCTTTTCAATAATGCAGCGCATTAATTATCTGACAGTGGCCACGTGACCTGTCAGGCGTTTTGCGCCAATTAATGAGCGCAAGCGCATGTGGAGGTGACACGTGTCACGCTCTGGTGAGCGCAAGCGCAGTTACCGCAGTGCGCTGCGCCAGTGCGCTGCGCTGTTGCGCTGCTGACACGTGGCGTGCTCTGGCGAGTTGCGCAAATTTCAGAGAGCAATGCTCTATTTTAAAAGCGCATAGCGCAAGTTGTTCTGGAGCTGACACGTTGCGCTCTCTGGTGGCTTGCGCCAACCCAAGAGCGCAACAGTGCAAATTTACAAGTGTAAGGCACTGTTTTAATATCTTGATCCAATTTTGGATTCCAGAAAAGAATCTTTTAAGATTCCAGAACCAGTGGTTCATCAAAAGGCAATGCCTTTGTGTAGATCAAATGATCTAATAAAGAGGTATATTACTTCTTATTTTATTCTTATTATTTGATCTCTTTTTTTTTTATATTTTAAGATCTTGAACTTGTTCTTAGATCATTGATCTTTTTAGAAGAAACTCTTCTTTTCAAAGGTTTACCTTCTTTTCTTTCTAAATTCTTTTCAAACTTTCTTTTTAGGAGTTCTCTGTATTTCTCTCTGTGTTTCTGTGTGTTTTAGACTTGGGGTCTAGGGGCCTTTATATAATGCCAATTAGTTTGTTAAGTCAGTTAAAGAGATCTTTCTCTGAGTGATTTAGGGATTTTCCCCACCGTTGGATCTTTGATCTAAGGGTTTCTGCTTTACAGAAAACAATCTTCTTGTTTTAACAAGATCAGAAAGATCTTTCAGAATTTTTCTGTTTGGCGCAAGCGCACCTGCGCTTGACACGTGTCGCGCAGCGCAGAGCGCAGCGCAACTACGCTTACACGTGTCGCGCAGCGCAGATCGCAGCGCAACTGTGCTAGTGCAACTGCGCTGACACATGTCGCGCAGTGCAGAGCGCAGATCATCTGAAGCGTTGCTTCTTTTGTTTTTTACTTTAAATAGAGCCTTGCTCTGATTGGATGCGCTGCCTTGGACGCTGCGCTGGCGTGTCATCTTTTGACACGTGGCGCGTTGCGCGCAGCGCAAGAAATTTGAAGCGTTGCTTCAATTTTTGAATTTTCAAAATTCAAACAGAGCTTTGCTCTGATTGGGGGAAACAATCGCAACACCCCTAACCAAGCTTATACGTAAAGACGAAGCATTCGTGTGGTCAGAAGTATGTGAGAAGGCTTTTGTAGAACTCAAGATGAGGCTAACCTCTGCACCTATTCTCGTAATACCGGATCAATCTGGCGGATTCGATGTACATTGTGATGCGTCAGGTAAGGGATTAGGATATGTTCTACATCAGCATGGAAAAGTTGTGGATTTTGCATCAAGACAGTTAAAAGTTCATGAGCGCAACTATCCAACACATGATCTGGAATTGGCAGCCGTAGTTTTCACACTAAAGATTTGGCGCTACTATCTTTTAAGAGAGCGAGTAGATATATACACCAACCAAAAAATTCTGAAATATGTATTTACTCAGAAAGAACTCAATATGCGGCAGAGAAGATGGCTAGAGCTCATGACAGACTTCGACATCAACCTACAATATCATACTGGAAAGGTGAACGTAGTTCCCGATGCACTTAGTCGCCAGCCCTTAGCAATGAACCTCACCGTCCAGTGGAGACTATAGCAAGAACTGCACGGACTTATGATTGAAGTGGTCATGCCAGGTAACACATCATCCTTGATGAACTTCCAAATCGAGTCTACTCTTATCAATCAAATCAATGCAGCTCAAGCAAATGGTGCCAAACTACAAAAAATCCGAGAACAAGTAGAAATTGATCTTCGAACCGACTTCATCATCCATGAAGATGGATCTTTACGGTATGGGAGCCGTTTAAGCGTGCCAGTCGGCCCTGCTCGAGAAGAGTTGATGAAAGAACCTCACAGCTCTCCTTATTCTGTACACCCCGGTGACATGAAAATGTACAAGGATCTACGACAATATTACTGGTGGCATGGAATGAAGCGAGAAGTAGCAAGGAGCATAGCAAAGTGCTTAATATGTCAGCAAGTGAAGGCTGAGCATCACATAACTACTGGTCTATTTCAGCCATTACCAATCCCAGATTGGAAATGGCAGCATATTATCATGGACTTAGTGATTGCTCTCTCTCGCAGTACGAAGGGTAACGACGCAGTTTAGGTTATTGTGGATCGACTTACCAAGTTGGCTCACTTCATCCCATTCAGAGTTGGCCAATCAACCAAGACGTTAGCAAGAAAGTACATGGAGATGAGTAAAAATTTAAAGTAAGATTTAAACCTTCAAGATGTACCATACTTGTCTTGATGCCCATAAACTGATGTAGCAGATCGTGAGATTACATGGGGTACCTTTCTGCATCGTCTCCGATCGTGATACTAGATTCTGATCCCAATTTTAGCAGAGTCTTCAAGCTAGCTTGGAAACAAGTCTGAATTTCAGTACGGCGTATCATACCTAAACAAACAGACGGTCCGAGCGAATAATTCAGATCCTTGAAGATATGTTGAGAGCCTGTATGCTAGACTTCGGAGGTTCGTGGGAAGATCATCTACACCTTGTAGAGTTTTCATATAACAATAACTACCAGGAAAGTATTGGGATGGCACCATTCGCAGCATTCTACGGACGTAAGTGTCATTCCCCGCTGAGTTGGAATGACGTTGGAGACCGTGAACTCCTTGGGCCAGAGATGATCATGGAAACTATGGATGTAGTTCGCACGATCAGGGAGAAGATGCTCAGGACTGACAGAAATATTGGGTAGATGCAAAGCGTCGACACTTAGAATTCCAACCCGGAGAGCATGTGTTTCTGAAGATCTCTCCGAACATAGGAGTGATAAGTTTTGGTAAGAGGGGTAAATTTAGTCCAAGGTATATCGGACCGTTCGACATACTTAACCGAGTTGGAGAAGTGGCAAACCGCTTGCACTACCACCATCATGAGAAACAGTGCACAATGTGTTCCATATATCCTAGCTATCGCGCTATGTGAGCGACCCCAGCCACATACTTGATCACTCAGAGCTCACTGTACAGAACGATCTAATTTGCGAATAGCAACCAATTGAGATCCTCGATCGAAAGGTGAAGACATTAAGAAATAAGAAGGTGAAGTAGGTCCGAGTGATTTGGAGAAAGGATTTGCCAGGAGAATTAACCTGAGAGCGAGAAGACGATATGCGTACACATTGCCCTCGTTTATTTGAAGTTTGGTACTTTGTATAAATTCGAGAACGAAATTTTTATAAGTAGGGTAGAATGTAACAACTCTGAAATCTCTGTACAAATGTAACTTGTTTAAATGTATAGAAAGGATATTTTAGCCTAACTAGAAGTTATAATTTAATTTTATTCAATAAAAGAAAGAAGTAACTTGTAGCTCACTGGTTAAGACTCTCCACTGCCGTTCTTTAGCCTATAAGTTCGAATCCTATCAGTCCCAATTATTTTTATATTTTTTCTTTCTTAAGTTTTCGGAAGCCCAAGAGTTTCACGTGCAATACATGGTGAATCAAAAAGTTTCAGAAAAATAAAATGGGGTAAATGAGCAGTTAACACAGAATAACTTACATGGTACGAATCTCTAGACTTTTGGGCAAATCTCGAGCACCCAAAACCCTAATCCAACCGCTACCGGCGGTTCACCTTGCCCCAATCGCCTCCATTCTTTACCCGTGCACCCCTTTAGCTTCTCTCTACTCTATTTTCTTATTTGTTTTCTCTGCAATTAAACAGAGAGCAGTCCACCCCTTCATCTGCCCATTTACACTCTTTTTACTCCCATTTTTAATTTTTTTTAATTCACTCTATAGCTATATTCATCCCTATAAATAGCACACCATTTCTTAGCTTTCCCTTATTCTGAAAATTTCTCAAAATTTCTCTAAATTCAAAAGGGGTTAAGGCTGGTCAAGTGAAGTTAGAGATCCAAGTTCACTCCGTTGAAGATCGGAGCCATTTCCGACGCTACGCGACACCGCGAAGACTTCCTCTCATTCCCTTACTCTTTTCTCAACTCTTTAAAACTGTAATTCTCTATTTCTTTCTTTCATTTCGACTCAAACCGCCTTCTAAAAATCAATCGACAAAGTGGAGTTAATCTTAATAAAATCATTTCTTTTAAATGTTTTTATCATCTTTGATAGGTCAATATATCACACAAATATCATAATATCACTTCAAAATATTATTCACATTTTAACCTTTTGATGTAATTAAAATTTCATACGAAATAAATATAAAACAAACTTTTTCACATAAGTACCATGAACTTTAAAATTAACTTTTATCGATATCTAGAAGTATATACTTCTAGAAAACTCACTGGGAAATGACCTACCCTATCGCATACACTATGGCTTCATAGCATGGTATGTCAGATTACAAGTCTATCCAAAATGAAATAATTACATTAAAATATCATTACTTTTATAAAAAAAAATGTTTTTATCGATATTTTAAATCCTTTGCAATTGCGTATCTACAACCCTTTTAGGGGAATCCATTTACGGATGATATGGGTTATCGTAGATTCTTGGGATAGTAGAGTGAGATACAGAACTCCTCATGGAGAATTCAGTCTCGAAAGAAAATAAAATACGGATTAAAGCAATACGACTTTTAAAACCAATAAAACTTTGTAAATTTTATATAAAATTATGAATCCGTATTTTCAATGAAAACAAATTATGAAAAACATATTTTTAATGAAATATTAAAATTTTAAATAAAATATCTTAAAGTTTCCAAAATTGTAGTTTTCATAAAAATACCATAAACTTTAAAAAGCTAGGTTTTTATCACTAAAATACCACCTAAACTAAAAAATACATTCCTATAAAACCCTTAATTTCTAAATTACCCTCGAGATTTATTTTTAAACAATATTAAAACATTTTTTCATAAAACTCCCCCGAGAAATGCAAATACATAATAAACAAAAAGAATAAATTTTTAAGGACTCTAGATTAATATAGATTTAAACGGTATCATTTCTCTTGAGCCTCAGAGAGTCGGAGAAAGTAAGTGCTTGCATATCCAAGTTAGATAACACTAAAAATTAACGGAGTTATCAATGGCAATCATCTTGGAAAAAGACACAAATTATATCGTCCATATGCAGCAATTGTCCGATTATTCCTGAACTTAAGATCTTCAAAGTTAAATCCAGTAATATGAAATGGCTATAATTCGAATACAAACTCGAACCTAAACATAAACTTAAACTTAAACTCAAACTCTAACCCAAACTCGAACCTAAACTTTAACGTTAACTCGAACTCATTCTACTCGAACTAATTTGATTCGACCCAGAATTTGCAATTGACATGACTCGCATTCTACTTGACTTACTCGACTACATTATTCACTTTTGCAATCTATGGTTCGATCAAGATATGTTATAATCAACCAAGCAAATAAACTAAGGATACCTACGGTTATAATATATATTACTCGGGGTGTATAGGATAGTTTCAAGTGTGAATTCAACGGAACTTCATGAGTCCCGTATTAACCTACTCGAATTCTATTTACTCGAATTTCAGTCGGGTCGACTCCTGTAACGAATCTAAATTTACTGTATGAAATTTTTTCAATTTAATGTACAGAAAGGAGTTTACAATTCTGAGTACAATTTATAAGTTACTTTTTTTTAAAAATAGTAAGAAACAACTTTTAGCTTACTGGTAAAGTCTTGCACTGCTGTGACGTAGCCCCTGTGTTCGAACCCCGTCAGACACATTATATTTTTCTGATTTTTCTTTTAAAATTTTTGGAAGCCCAAAAGTTTACACGTGCAATGCAAATAAAAATGAAAAATCTGAAGAAATAAACATGTGGAAAGGGTTAAAATACAAACGAGTACACGTGTTCAAAATCCACCGGCTCCCCCCCACCAATCAGCCGGCAGAAAAGCCCCTAGGGCCGGCACCGATGGTCGGCCTGTGGCAAAAGATGCCCGGGCTTTGCACACAAGTCTCTTGGCTTACCCTAACTCCCCTGCACTGTTTGATTACTCTGCAATCAAACAAAGACCCTCAATTCCCCATTTATCATCTTTTTAATGCATTTTAATTCATATTTTTAACTCCAAAACCCTAATTCCATACTATAAATACTACCCCATGCCTTAGCCCTTCCTCATTCTGCAAATTATAGCTAAAATTCTCAAAATTTTCTAAGTACAAGAAGAGTACAAGTGGAGTTAGCAAGATATCAACTTCCGGGGAGGATCGAAGTAAGTTCCGGCGACTCCGCGACGCTACGAAGTTCAACACTCGCTCTTCTACCTTCTCTTCATGTAACTAGCTAGTAAGTCTTTTCCAATCTCTCTTCTTCCTCTTTAAAAGGCTCATTTTCAAAACATGTCGGTAAGTGGAGTTAATACTGACATTTTATTCTAAACCCTAGAAATTACATATTTTTTAAGCTTTGCTCATTCATATTTCTATACCTTGCTTGTTAACATAAATCTAATATTTAGAACTAACTTTCACTCAAAAATATCAAGAAACATAACTTTAAATCAACATTTACATTAAAATACCATGAACTTTGTATCTTCCATATTTCATTGTTTTGCTTAATTATACCTTTAGAAAACCTCACGGGGTAATGATCTACCCCTCACATACACACATGGTTTCCATAGCACGATACTCTTTGAGCGTATTTTTAGTTACGAACACAATATATTTCATTAAAATACCATCTACTATAAAAACGGTCTTCTTTGGAATTGTATTTAAAATTACTTTGCAAATAAGTCTCTACAACCCTTTTTAGGGGACCCGCAATTGGATGGTGCAGATTATCACACATCCTTAGGCTAGTAGAGCGAGATGCAGACTTTCTCACAGAGCATTCGGTCTCGGAAGGTTTTTAATACGATTTTTAAGAAAAACGCAATTTTCTATTTAATAATAAAATTAATTTTTAATAATTATATAAATATTATAAAATCCATATATTTTCAAAATATAATAACCTTATATTTTTCAAAGAAAAGAATTACAAGTTTCTTCAAAATACCAACAAAAGTCAAGCTTTACAGTAAAATACCATTAACTATTCAAGATAAGCTATTATCACTAAAATACCTCAAATCCCTAAAATTCACATCCATGGAATTCTAAATAATATAAATAATTTCTCAAGGTTATTTTGAAACTGTATTAAAAATATTTTTCATAAAACCCCTCGAGCTATATAAAACACTGTTAAGGACTTTAGTAAATATAGGTTTAAGCGGGATCAATTCTCTTGAGTCTCAGGGAGTCGGAGAAAGTGAGTGCTTGCCTATTTAAGGTAGAAAACTTAATGGTGTTTATCAATGGTAATTGTATTGGAAAAAGACACAAATCCTGCCGTCCATGTGCAGCAGTTACCGATAACTCCTGAACTTAATTCAGGATCTAAATCAGTTATAAGTGTCTGACTCATGTCTGGGTCTAAATCAAACTTGAATCCAACTCAAACCAGAATCCAATTCAAACATGAATCCAAACTCTAACTGTATACTTGAACCTGAATCTGAATATCAAAACTAAATATAAGACTTGACTTGACCGAACCATGGCTATAACTTGACATGACTACAAGCTTATATTCTGAACCTGAATACTTGAACAACTTGTATCCATGGTCTCGGCAAGCAATATAATCTAAAACAATACATTATGGGGTTAAAGGGGTAGATTGGTACGGAATGTATTAAAAGTGGCACGAGATGATCACTAAAAGTCACCTACATGAACTCTCATGCCGTTGTCCCGTAGATTTTGACGGGGTCTTATACTACATATTACCATAGTCCACGGGGAAAGATGGTATTCTATCGTATACACTAATACCTTCTGTACCAAGCTACAAACAACTACGTTAGAATAGCAATCTTATACCTGTACACCTTAACAGTTCAATTCTCAATACTTGCTATATTCCTGTCTTTCTTTTGGGACTTATCGAGCGCTAGTTCGCTGATGACATTCATGTCTATTTCTTTCTTTGGAATGTTCGTCAGAAAGACAGGACTCTCTTGAGATAGAGTCTAGCCAGGAGGACGTGGACTAACTCACTTTCCAACAGAACTTCAAGCTTCTTGTACTTACTTTTCATTTGGTATGCCACTGTTTAGGCATTGCTTTATATCATTGTACTTTCCTTTTCAAAGGTGTTGTATTGTAAAGATAAATATTAATAAAAGTTGTTGTTTATTTTACATCTCTTGTCATTTCTTGTGCATTTTATATATTGCTTATTTACGCTTAACGTATTTATTTCTTAGTAAATACGTCGCGTGTCTGCCATGTCTCTGTCTCTGTATACTGGGAAGCGGGGCGTGACAACTCCTCCACTGCTTGGATACCCGTTGCTAACACATAAAATAAGCCCATGTTTCCGTGCTCCTAGGGACCCACTCTTGAGTTCATGAATATTTCTACGGTTGCGTTGACATTCACACTTAGAACTTAACATTAACATAGTGACCATATAGAAACTATAGTACATATACCCATGTTCATTTACATATACTCTTACTCAACATATACATTACTTCATGATTATTCAATACTTCTCACTTTCACTTTTACTCTACTTTGGACTTACCGAGCGCTAATTCGTTGACGGGCATTCCACTCACCTTTATTTTTTAGAATGTCCGTCAGATATTGTGGAGACGGAGGAGGTGGACGCAACAGAGGAGGATTATGACCAGATCGTGGCTCAGGTTTAGGCTAGTTATCCTTTTCTTTCGGTTTATGTATGCCATCTGTTTAGGCATTTCTCTTATTGTATTTACTTTTCAGTTGCACTCTTGTATCTATAAATATTTCAAATTTGAATGTAAATAAAGATATTTGTTGAAAAAATTTGCAGTCTCCATTTATTCTAGCATTATGTATTATTGTTTCAATACGCTTATTATATTTATTTAGAGAATGGCTTTCTCTGGATAAATATGCCGCGAGGTTACCACATCCCTGTTTCCGTCTACAGGGAAGCGGGGCATGACAAGTTTTATTGGTGGCCCATGCAGATCAGTTCTGTATGAAGTCGTAAACAATATACCATAAGAATTAATAAATTCAACAAATATTTATATTCCTTGTATTTCAAATTTCTTGATTCTATCATAACCTATCTTTTATACCAAGATGATGGAATCTCCAAACAATACCAGCACCAATGTCAACAACACTCCACCGTCTATACTACCACCATCACCTATCATTGCAGCGTCTATCAATGAGCAAACGGTACTTTTTGAGGCTATATATCAAGAGCCTATTGGAGGGACAGCGGTGTTCCCTTATAAAAAAAATAGAGAAAGAAAAAAAACATAATGAAAAAATTCCCCTGATGGAGCATCACGTGCCCACACGTGATGCGCCTATAAACAAAATTCATAGGCATTGCGCTTAACAATTAAGGCTGAAATCGAGCCTCACGTGCAAATACGTAAGCATCTATATACAAAGTATATAGTCACCTTTTTAAAACAAATAACAGGCCAGAGAAGCTCATGTGTCAGCACGTGATGCCTTTTTTGGGCTGTTGCACATAAGCAAATGAGTTTAACTCTGTCGGGTCACGTGCTGCACGTGAGTGGTCTAAAATGCCTTCTGAGCCGATACAATTAAATTCTAAGTAAAGGTATCAAAACCCTATTTGGAAAATATTTTCTTGAATCTTTCTAAACAAGAAAGATTGCTCTCTGTAAAACAGAGTACCGTTAGATTAAAAATCCAATGGTGATTAAAAAATCACCAAGCCACAGAATAAGCTCTGTACGGGAAAATATTTCCCCAATCTTGTTGAAAACAAGAAAACATCTTCTATAAAACAGAAGTCTTTGGAACAAAGATCCAACGGTGGATAAAATCCTCAAATCAATTAAGATCTCACAATGAGAGATTTCTTTAACTAAATCAACAAACTTGCCTCTACTATATAAAGGACCCAAGACTTCAAATCTTGGACAGAAGAAAACCCCTCCATAAGATTTGAAAAAACAAAAAAAAGAAGAGGGGTTCTCTTTTAAGGAAAGAAACCCTAGGTAAGAGGAAAGACCTAGAGATCATTTTATTTCTTCTTCACCGCTCCAAGAGTTTAACTCTTTTAAAAAAAAGAACTTAGTTCTTCCTCTGGTTGAGATCTGCAGAAGCAGATCTCCCCACAAGTTGAGAATTAATTCTCATCGGAGAGATTCTGTCATGCAGACTCAAAACTTAGAGGAAAGAACTAAACTTTGAAGAATTTAATTCTTCCTAAAGATATAGGAATTTAATTTCTCTGATAAAACTAGGGTTTAACCTTGTATAAGAATTTAATTCTTATAAAACAAGGGACATGAAATTCTCAAAACTAAGATCAAGATCCCCATGCACATAAAAGAAACGATTAGCGTACAATGCTATAGCAACATATCATGTGTTCCCACGTGAGCACCTCTAGCACCTCTGAGGAACAAAAGGAACAACTGACATCGAGTCACGTGATCCCCCTAATAGTGCTTAGCACTTATGAAAGAAAAAAGGGAATAAATCAAAGAAAATTCCCATTTTGGAGCGCCTCACGTGAGCCCACGTGACCCCCCTAATGGTGCTTAGCACTTATGATAGAAAAGGGGAATAAATCAAAGACAGTTCCCATTTTGGGGCGCCTCACGTGATCCCACGTGACCCCCTAATGGTTCTTAGCACTTATGAATGAAAAAATGGAATAAATCAAAGACAGTTCCCACTTTTGGGGCGCCTCATGTGATCCCACCTGACCCCCAATAATGCTTAGCATTTATAAAAGAGAGAGGAAATAAACCCAAAGAAGCAGTGCCCAATCCTTAGGCGCCTCACGTGCCACACGTGAGCGCTCCAAATTTCAGTGTTTAACACTGCTCTAGAGCCTTACGTGGGAACACGTGAGCGCCGAGTAAATTTTAGTGTTTAACACTATGATAGCCCAACCTTAGCCTAAACTAGAAAAGTCTCCCGAGGCCAAAACTCTTTGATCACCAATTAACCGAGCCTTTTGTTCACGCCAAAAAATTTCTACGCAAAAGAGCCCAAGGTATCAAATGCCCGCGCTTAAGAAAATGTGAACCAGTATTCTCCGGGCTGTATTTTGACAAACTCCCGAATGTGAAACAGATAAATTCTGATGGTACCGAAAGCATCTCATTCTCGCAAAAGCTATTTGCGCCTATTTTATACCAGTTTCAGTTTTAACAGCGCACATGCATACATTAAGAGAAGAATAAGAAATAAAAGAAAGCACTTGGCGGTTAATGACAAAAAGCAGAAAGCATTTAATTAAACATTTATTCTACACGAAATAGATCGCCAAACATGAGATCGAAAGTACAGGTATTTACAAACATATAGATAAAATTATCTAGTTCCCTCTGTCTTTTCGACCATGTCAAAGCGACGATCTTCGCGAGAAGTAGCTACCCATCGGTTAGCACCGCATTCACCAGCGAAAGCAGAAATGACGGCCCGATGAGCCCGTATTTGGCTCAGCAACTGAACAGAGCAATCCCTCAAAGCTTTGGTGATCAAGTGCGCCTCGCGGAAACACTCGATCTTGTCTTCTGCGGCGCTGAGCATCGCCGAGGTCATCTCCGCCGGAGGAGGGAGGATATCATCGAGCACGGATAAGAGGATCATCCGGAGCCAGATAGAACCGACGGGGAGAGGAGATCCTACATGAGTCAAGAGCTCGTGCAGCGCTGCGTTACAGTGGTCATCCGTTAAAGTAGGATTCACCAAGCACGCAGCGAAACGAGGAACAATGTCCTCAATAGGAACCTCCCACGGCTGCCGGCGAGCATGGGGACGGTTACAAGCCATAACTCTTCTCTAACAAGATTGTTTCTCTAAAAAGTAAGAGAGAAGAGAAGCACAACTTCAGATTATAAATGAAGAACATTTAAGTCTAGGCACAGAAAATGCTGTGCATGATGGAACTATTTCCAAGATCTGGGAAATGGAAAGTTTGACTCAGAAAGAAGGTAAAACACCTTCAGCGTGAAGCAACGCTTCAGAAATAGCACTATGAGCGCCGCATTTGCGCACCACGTGCAAAGCACGTGTGCTCTAGCTCTAAGAGCGCTGCACTTAAGCAGCGCACCACATGCAAAGCACGTGTGCGCTAGCGCTAAGTGCGCTGCGCTCTGAGCGGCGCACTACGTGCAAAGCACGGGTGCGCTAGCGCTAAATGCACTGCACTTAAAGTAGCGCACCACGTGCAAAGCACGGGTGCGCTAGCGCTAAATGCACTGCACTTAAAGTAGCGCACCACGTGCAAAGCACGGGTGCAATAGCGCTGGAACTAAAAGCTCCCCACTGTCAGATCAAAGATCCAATAATAATGATAAATCATTAAGTAATCAGAATTAAATTCTGTTAAGAAAAGATTTCTCAAAATCTTTCCAAATAACAAGATTGAGCTCTGTAAATCAGAGCACCGTTGGATCAATAATCCAATGGTGATTAAAAATCACCAAAAACACAGAATAAATTCTGTTTAAGAAGATTTTCTAATCTTGTTAAAAACAAGAAGATTGCCTTCTGTAAATCAGAAGCCCTTGGATCAAAAATCCAACGATGGGAAATTCCCCAAATCAATTGGAGAAAAGATCTCCTTAACTGATTGAACTGATCAGCTTGCCCTATAAAAAGGCCTCTAGACTTCAAGTCTCATATACAGAAGTATAGAGAGGAACCCCCCATAAGCTTTGAAAAAATCTCAGAAAGAAGAGCCAAGCTCTCAATAGAAGAACTTCTTTTCTTCAAGGTAAAAGAACAAAGAGATGAAATCATCTCACAATTAAAAAGAAGAACTCACTTCTTTACAGATCATAGATCTACAGAGACCATGGTCTTTTACAAAGAGATTAAAAGATCTCATCATAAAACGAAAAGAAGAATATAATTCTTCTCACAGATCATAGATCTATAAGACAAATTGTCTTTTACAAAAAGAGATCATGAACATCTCATTATAAAATAAAGGGGGAGAGAATAATTCAATTCTCTTAAGGATCATAGATCCATAAAGGTAAAGCCTTTCATCAAAGATTGAAAACATCTCCTATAAAGTAAGAACTTTTGTTCTTAGGATCTTGAGACAAAGTCTCCTTTAAGAGAGAATTTATTTCCCAGATCATAAAATTAATCAAATGCGCTTCTGCGCTCTTGGACTGGCGCTCAGCGCCGAGCGCACCACGTGTCACTCACGAGTGCGCCACTCAACAGTTAGTGCTTTGCGCTCTTGAACTAGCGCAATACGCTCATGGACTGGCGCTCAGCGCCAAGCCCACCACGTGTCATCACGTGTGTGCCACTGAACTAATAGCGCAATGCACTCATAAATTAGCGCACTGCGCTCTTTGACTGGCGCCAAGCGCACCATGTACTCCTCACGTGTGCGCTGATAGAACATAAATTATTCTTTAATGAGCCCAGAGCTATGATGAATGCTCAGCATTCAATAAAAGAAAGAAATACGGTCAAAACTCAAATCAATTCTCAGCATTGTTAAAAGGGTCAAGCCCAAATAAAGGCTCAACAGCCCAAAATAAAATGTTAAATATTTTAATTTGATTGGACTTAGCCCAAGATTGGCCATAAGTCCTTAACTCATATTAATTGAGTCCTCCACTCATAAGATCTTAGCCCCAAATTGGACTACAGATCTTTCAACCAACTCACATCAGTTCAAGAGTACATCTTTTTACTCCTCTGATAGTTGTCGTTGTAATCCTTCAACATCTTCAGAGAGGTGACGGGTCCCGACAACCATACATTTCATAGACTATGACTTCTTTAAATTAGACTGTGGGGTCCTTAAACTCATGGACTATGATGTCCCTAACCTCGGACTGTGGGGTCCTTTAAACCCATGGACTATGATGTCCTTAACCTCGGACTGTGGGGTCCCTTTAAACCCATGGACTATGACGTCCTTAACCTCGTCTGTGGGGTCCCTTTAAACCAATGGACTATGATGTCCTTAACCTCGGACTGTGGGGTCCCTTTAAACCCACGGACTATGATGTCCTTAACCTTGGACCACCATGTCCTTAAACTGGTATTGGACCACCATGTTCTTAAACTGGTAATCGACCGCAATGTCCCTAAACTAAACAATAGAGCTCAAATGCTCTTTTGTTGGATCTAAGCGATCCCGTTAAGTTGATCTTAGTCTGAAATTAGACTAACGTATCCTTAACATACGTTTAAGTTGATCTTAGTCTCAAATGAGACTAACGTATCCTTAAACCCAACCCCCAAACCCAAATATAAGAAAATACGGATTTGGACTAATCCACGCCCTACGGGTGACAACATAAATTAGTCTCCGTATACAATCCACTGGCAACCAAAAACAAAACAAACACCCATGACATGAAGTGACCATCTGGAGAAGGAGAAAGTGGTTACCACGATGCGGTAGCGTAATTAATTGCAGGGGCTTGCGCCTGCAGGGAAGAGCGTCCCCACAATCAAAAACCCCTCAACGAGGAGGAATCTGACAAAGTCTGCTACATCGGCCGCATCCGTTTAAACCTTCGATACATGGTGCCATAAATCAACTTGGCATCTTCGGAGAGGTGGACGGATAGAAACAAATAGCATCTGCCCCAAAATTCTGGCAAGACGGACCTGCGCGGTCCCGTCTCCGTGTTTCGGAAGGGAACAGATTCTGGCACGCCCGGTGGGACATTTTCCTCTTTCCACTCCATACTTCGTGTGTCGTGTTCGCTAACGAATCGCGGTTTGATATGGTTGCCCTTGGGTTCGAGTTACTAAGGTTTGTTGTCTTGCTCCGTGCAGAAAACAGAAGATTAATGGCTTCAACCTGCACTAATTGCAACTGCAACTCTCGCTCCGTTTCATCCGGAGGAGTGACTTACGGGCCCCAAACGGCCTCCCTGTTCAAGATGCCTGTGGAGCAAGTAACTCAGACCACCACTGGGCTATTTTTCGGGACCATGCTCCCACCGATGAGCTTCAATGCCCCGCTACCATCACAAGAAGTTCCCAAGAAGTCGGTTTTTGATCGGCTTGCAACTACTGCGGCCCCTCTCAACGGGTCGCCCAAATCCAATGCCTCAGTTTTCAACAGACTGGGCCAGAACGCCAACAAGCCCGCAATACCTGAAGAAGCCATCCCAAAGCGGATAGCCATCCCGGCTCAAGCGGACAAAATCATTGGAAAGGCTTCTCCTACCAAGAAGTCAGTTTTCACAAGGTTGGCCACTCCGGCCCCCGCTCCAGGCGAAGTCACCTCTTCCCATAGGTCTGTATTCGATAGGTTGGACATTACTTCTCGGCGAATGTCAGTCTTCAAAAGGCTGACACCGGCGACAACCCTCCGCCAAGACAGGGGGCATGACGAAGCCATCCCCATAGTTGAACCAACACCATCCGTGCGACATGCCCGCCGTCATCACTGGCGCCGAGTGCGGGAGGCTGGGGGCAATTCCCCTTCCGGACTGACTCCGCCGGCTCCAACGGTGGAAATCGATATTGCTGTTCCAACTGGAAACAACTTTGAACTGCTTAGGAGGGTTCGCAAGAACTCTCCAACTGCCGTGCTGAAGAGATCTCCTCTACCTGTGGAGAATGCTACAGATAAGAAGCCAGAGCAGCCCCCTCAGCGGCTGTCCTCCAAAATTTACAAAGTCTGGCGTCAGGTTCAAGAATCGGTGGTTGACCAGGACTACTCTCGCCGACCAAAGAAGATTAAAGCTCGGCAAGAAAAGAGCCATCCCGTGGTACCACAGAAGATGTCATCCGTCTGGGTGCCCACTGCAACGGCTCCCTCAACGTCAATCGCTCATAAGAGAAGGAGGCCGGAGAAAACCCCTATGACCGCGGCGAACCGCGAAGACACCGGACCTAAATGCCCCAAGTCTGGGGGCATGATAACACATACCGTTTACATGGCTTCCGGAAAAGAGGAAAGCCGTGCTTCTACGGGTCATCGACCGCTTACCCGATCGATAACAAAGGCTCTGGAACAACAGCAGCAGAAACTTCAGGAGATGCTGACTGCAATGGCCACACTCACTAGGCCGAAAGAAAGTCCAAAGACCTTAGAGCAGCGTCAGGATCAAGAAACTGATGCTGAATTCCTCCGAAGAATGCTTGAGAGGAAAGAAAAAGAGGCCATGGAACAGGCAACCAACATAAAACGATTGGCTCTCTTGTTCCAAGACATGGCCGGGATGATGTTACAGCCGGAACCTCCAGCTGAAGACCCCCCGATTATCATTGAAGACGACAGAGGAGAGACATCGAACCCTCCTCCGGCTCTTTCAGCAGCCAAGGAGGAGACCATCTCTAAAGCCGCTCTAGATGATTACATTGCTCAGCAAATACGAGCTCACCGGGCAAATGAAGCAGCTGGGCAGATCATTAAGACTGGACGACCCTATCCGTGCTGGTATGACCAAATAAGGTACCCGCCGGGATATACGATCCATAAATTCCATGTATATAAAGGGACGGGAAATCCGCATCAGCACGTCGCTCAATTCAGAGCCTTGTGCGGCAGCACTAGAGGTGATGATAAACTCCGGCTTCGCCAGTTTGTTGGCAGCTTGTCAGAGACAGCGTTCGAATGGTACTCTGAACTCCCGAACGACTCTGTCAAGATATTTGCAGAGATAGAGCTGTTATTCAAGCAAAGATTCGCAAGTGCTGGCGAGCGCACCTCGATCACAGCATCGATTAACGCCAGGGTAAAGCCAGGCGAAACGTAGGTGCAATACGCAATACGATGGCGGAATTTATGGTCGAAGTGCGAGCAGCGCATCGAAGAAGCGCCTACGGTGGGCATGTTCGTGGGCACTCTCGACCCTCAAGCGACCATTTCCCAATTTATGATGTTTTTCAAGCCGACCACTTTCGAGGCCTTGATTGACAAACTGGCCTAAATAAACCAGATGGGTCACAGGCCTTCCACTTCGAAGTCGGAACCGCGGAATGAAAAAGGCAAAGGGAATGGGACTTTTGTCGCCAATACTCAACAACAGCCGAGCAACTTAATGCCGGTTGTTCGCCAAAACAACGTGCGTCCATGCCCATCCCTCGAGGAGAGACTGGGACGTCCTTACTCGTTTCCCCGGGATAAAACGAGGACACTATTCGAGCTGGCAGTGCGCAACAGACTCATCAATCTGCCGGATCCAAAACGTCCGTTGCAGCCAGGCGATGTTAACAATCTTAATTACTGCCCTTACCACCAAGCAGTGAGCCATCGGATAGAAGATTGCTTCGTCTTCAAATGCTGGATTGAGGATCAATACCAACAAAGCAAGTTCGCATTGTCCGAAAACTGTAAGGTGAACCAGCCATAACCACATGATCCGAAAAAGATGGACATGCCGGGGGCATCATGCTCATTCATAGAGAAAGCCCCATGGACCGAAAATTCCGTAAACTAGAAATTTGCCTCAAATATGGCAACGATGGACCATTATGTCCTAAAACTGGTTAGGGACCGAAACGTTCTTAAACTAACGATGGACCACTATGTCCTAAAACTGGCTACGGACCGAAACGTCCTTAAACTAACGATGGACCTCTATGTCCTAAAACTGTCTGTTGACCGAAACGTCTTTAAACTCCTACCAACCCGCAGCATCCTTGGGTTGACGCGTAAAAAAAACGGTACGTCCATAAGCAAAATGTGCACGGATGGGCTCCGTGAGTAAAAACAGCAGGGCTACCGGCGAGTTTGTGAAAAGCCGAAAGGGCGCAATCTTGTTAAAAGACACTTGCAATGTCCTCTCGACCCTGTAAGGAGAAACCACCTGCGTGAGAGCTTTACGACTCACAAAGGAAAAACACACTTAGGGATCCCCACGATTCCTAAGAAGAAATTACACTTACGAGATCCTCACGACCAGTAAGGAGAATGCCCTTTTGAGACCTTCACGGCTCATAGGATTCAAAAGCCTTAAGCTACAGGGATCGGAACTTGTTCTTAAGCCATCGCAACTTCCAGTGTTGCCCTACAAGCGTTTCGATATCGACCCTTGTATACAATCCACGGGCGCGAATAAACATTTCCCTAATAAAGTCCCACCAGCGACTAGGGATATGTTTACACAGTGGACAACCCTTGTAAGTCCTCTCGACTTATAAGGAGAAAACACTCTTGTAGCATCCTTATGACTTATAAATGAACACACGCTTAGGAATCCTCACGATTCCTATGGAGAAAACGCACCTACGAGATCCTCACAACTCGTAAGGAGAAATACCATTATGAGACCCTTATGGCTCATAAAGTCAAAAGCCTTAGTCGACAGGATCCTAACCCTGTTTGCTAAGCCACCTTTGTTCGACATCGACAGAGGCAAATGATAATTCGCTCCTGGCAGTATCCCAGTTGAAGCGATGCTGATGCTGAAATCGGTGTCAAATCCCAAAACTCGCAGCGAAATGCCAGCGAGCCACAAATGCATATGAAATAGCCAAAATGATGGGGCAACTTGCAAACCAGCAAGTAAAAATGTATGCATATGAAATAGCCGAAATGGTTGGGTAACTCGCAATAAAAAAACAGCGAGTAAATAAAAAAAACAAATAGCCGAAATGATTGGGCAATCGCGACTTTCGTGAAATAAAAGCTGAAATGATAGAGTATCGTGGAAAGAAAAATATACAAAATGAAACTTTTTGCCCTACAGGAGAGATCACATCGATTCCTGTATACAATCCAGGGGCACAAACAAAGAGGGAACCATACCTTCCCACCAGCCTCCATCCGAAAGAAAGCTAAGTCTCGATGGTTCACAGACGACCCAGAGACCACCTCAGCATTCGTCTCGTTACACCAGACAAAATATCAACAATGGCGTTCCTTTGCAGTCCAGCAGGATGCAGATGCAACGTCAACGAAAGACCCCATGGTCGAAACAAAGCGGAGTGATGGCAAAATCCTAACTCCACCTCAACATTCGTCTCGTTACAGCAGACGCAATGTCAACAACGGCGTTCCTTCACAGTCCAGCAGGATGCAGATGCAACATCAACGAAAGACCTCACGGTCGAAACAAAGCGGAGTGATGGCAAAATCCCAGCTCCACCTCAGCATTCGTCTCATTACAGCAGACACAATGTCACCCTAGGGTCAAAACAACGGAGCCATGGCAAAGTCCATAGTTCTAAATCTCGACGGTTCACCAACAACCTAGAGACCACCTTGACGCCTATCTCGATACAGTAGACGCGATGTCACCTCAGCGTTCTTCCTCCAACAAGATGCAGACGCGACACCAACAACGGAGCCATAGCAAAGTCCCTAGTTCCAACTCTCGACGGTTCACCAACAACGTAGAGACAACTGCGACATTCGTCTCGATACAGCAGACGCAATGCCATCAAACGAAGCAAAGGACAAATTCCTAGATTCAGGGTCTTGACGGCAACTCATATAAAACCTGAAAGACCATCGGAGATCATCCCATACCAGCGGGGAGTGGTCACTACCTCGACGTTCATCTCGATACAGCAAACGAGATGTCACCCCAGTGTCCTTCCTCCAACAGGATTTAGACACGCCAATACAAACGAAGCAAAGGCCAAATTCCTAACTTCAGGGTCTTGACGGCAACTCATATAAAACCTGAAAGACTATCGGAGATCATCCCACACTATTGCGGAATGGTCACCACCTCGACGTTCGTCTTGATATAGCAAACGAGATGTCACCCCAGCGTCCTTCCTCCAACAGGATTTGGACACGCCAATGCAAATGAAGAGAAGGCCAAATTGCTAGCTTCAGGATCTTGAAGGCTACTCATATAAAACCTGAAAGATTATCGGAGATCATCCCATACCAGCACCGAGTGGTCACTACCTCGATGTTCGTCTTGATACAGCAGACGAGATGTCACCCCAGCGTTATTCCTCCAGCAGGGTTCAAATGCGACAATCAAACAACGGAGCCACGATAAAATCCCTAGATCCAAGCCTCGGCGGTTCACCAACAACCTAGAGATAACCGCGACATTCGTCTCAATACAGCAGACGCAATGCCAGCAAACGAAGCAAATGCCAAATTCCTAGCTTCAGGGTCTTGACGGCAACTTATATAAAACCTTAAAGACTATCAGAGATCATCCCACACCAGCGCGGAGTGGTTATGACTCATCGGGGCTCCCCAAACCGAGCCTAACCTCAAGTAAAAAGCAGCATGGCAAAATTCCTAACGCTTGCTCTTCCGACGGTCAAACTGCCTAGGAAGATTGCTTGAAGACATCTTGTCCAGCCCCCGAAGGGATCAGAGACACGACAGTCGCATGGCTACTTGAATAGCAAGATTGCCTATCGAGGGATATATCAGTCAACGCGACGGTACGACGGCCAAAACCCTAGTACCACAAACCCTAACGGACATCTGTCGTAAAGAGCAGAGGTTAACTGTGACATTAGGACATCCTTGCGAGAACTTCTCAAATTCATCTCGACTCGTAGGGAAAAGCCTTAGGCAATGGGAAAAAGGACCTGTTTCTTAAGCACTGGGGTCCTGCAAGTCGGTCCAAGATGGACTCTTGCATACTATTCACGAGCCACACTCTCTAAAGTCGAATCCCAACAAGGAGGAAAACAACTACTTACGAGTCCTCTCGACTGGTAAGCGGGAAAATTCTCTTGTGAGATCCTTACGACTCTCAACCGAAAACGCACTTAGGAATCCTCACGATTCCTAGGGAGAAAATACACCTGCGGGATCCTCTCGACTCGTAGGGAGAAAAGTCTTTATGAGACCTTCATGGCTCATAAAATTGAAGAGTCTTAGGCGGCAGATCTGAACCTGTTTTCTAAGCCATCGCTGCCCTGCAAAGAGTTCAAGATGAATTGTTATCTACCATCTATGGGCCACACTTGCCGAAGCTACATGCCGCTAAAATGGAGAAGTTACTCATGAGCATATAAACTACTTCACGCCAGAGTAAAACATAAAGAAATAGAAGGGTGCGGCTCATGGAGTTGAGGGTTTGGAACTATATCCCTTAAAAGTCGAGATTTGAGTCAGTGATAAATGACGACGCTTGTGTCCGCTCGTTATCTTCTCAGCTCAAGATTCTGAAAATTATATACCAACCCGAAACTGGTCATACGCTATGAATTACTCTGCACTACTTCACCCATGTATATACTTACGTGGGCAAAGTAATGGGGGGCATTTGTTCCCGCCAAAAAATTTCTATGCAAAAGAGCCCAAGGTATCAAATGGCAGCGATACGCTTAAGAAAATGTGAACCAGTACTCTCCGGGCTGTATTTTGACAAACTCCCGAATGTGAAACAGATAAATTCTGATGGTACCGAAAGCATCTCATTCTCGCAAAAGCTATCTGCGCTTATTTTATACCAGTTTCAGTTTTAACAGTGCACATGCATACATTAAGAGAAGAATAGGAAATAAAAGAGAGCACTTGGCGGTTAATGACAAAAAGTAGAAAGCATTTAATTAAACATTTATTCTACACGAAATAGATCGCCAAACATGGGATCGAAAGTACAGGGATTTACAAACATATAGATAAAATTATCTAGTTCCCTCTCTGTCTTTTCGACCATGTCAAAGCGACGATCTTCGCGAAAAGTAGCTACCTATCGGTTAGCACCGCATTCACCAGCGAAAGCAGAAATGACGGCCCGATGAGCCCGTATTTGGCTCAGCAACTGAACAGAGTAATCCCTCAGAGATTTGGTGATCAAGTGCGCCTCGCGGAAACACTCGATCTTGTCTTCTGCGGAGCTGAGCATCGCCGAGATCATCTCCACCGGAGGAGGGGGGATATCATCGAGCACGGACAAGAGGATCATCCGGAGCCAGATAGAACCGACGGGGAGAGGAGATCCTACACGAGTCAAGAGCTCGTGCAGCGCTGCGTCATATTGGTCATCCGTTAAAGTAGGATTCACCAAACGCGCAGCGAGACGAGGAACAATGTCCTCAATAGGCACCTCCCACGGCTGCCGGTGAGCATGGGGACGGTTACAAGCCATAACTCTTCTCTAACAATATTGTTTCCCTAAAAAGTAAGAGAGAAGAGAAGCACTGCTTCAGATTATAAATGAAGAATATTTAAGTCTAGGCACAGAAAATGCTTTGCATGATGGAACTATTTCCAAGATCTGGGAAAGGGAAAGTTTGACTCGGAAGGAAGGTGGAAAGACACCTTCAGCGTGAAGCAACGCTTCAGAAACAGTGCTAAGAGCTCTGTACTCTGAGCGGTGCACCACATGCAAAGCATGTGTGCGCTAGTGCTAAGAGCGCTGCGCTCTAAGCGGCGCACCATGTGCAAAGCACGGGTGTGCTAGCGCTAAATGTGCTGCACTTTAAGCAGCGCACCACGTGCAAAGCACGGGTGCGCTAGCGCTGGAACTAAAAGCTCCCCACCGTCAGATCAAAGATCTAATAATAATGATAAATCATTAAGTAATCAGAATTAAATTCTGTTAAGGAAAGATTCCTCAAAATCATTCCAAAGGACAAGATTGTGCTCTGTAAATCAGAGCACCGTTGGATCAATAATCCAATGGTGATTAAAAATCACCAAAAACACAGAATAAATTCTGTTTAAGAAGATTTCCTAATCTTGTTAAAAACAAGAAGATTGCCTTCTGTAAATCAGAAGCCCTTGAATTTAAAATCCAACGATGGGAAATTCCCCAAATCAATTGGAGAAAAGATCTCCTTAACTGATTGAACTGATCATCTTGCCCTATAAAAAGGCCCCTAGACTTCAAGTCTTATATACAGAAGCATAGAGAGGAACCCCCCATAAGCTTTGAGAAAATCTCAGAAAGAAGAGCCAAGCTCTCAATAGAAGAACTTCTTTTCTTCAAGGTAAAAGAACAGAGAGATGAAATCATCTCACAATTAAAAAGAAGAACTCACTTCTTTAAAGATCATAGATCTACAGAGACCAAGGTCTTTTACAAAGAGATCAAAAGATCTCATCATAAAACGAAAAGAAGAACATAATTCTTCTCACAGATCATAGATTTAAAAGACAAATTGTCTTTTACATAAAGAGATCATGAATATCTCATTATAAAATAAAGGGGGAAAGAATAATTTAATTCTCTTAAGGATCATAGATCTATAAAGCCAAAGCCTTTTATCAAAGATTGAAAACATCTCCTATAAAGTAAGAAATTTTGTTCCTAGGATCTTGAGGCAAAGTCTCTTCTAAGGGAGAATTTATTTCCCAGATCATAAAATTGATCAAAAGCGCTTCTACGCTCTTGGACTGGCGCTCAGCGCCGAGCGCACCACGTGTCACTCATGAGTGCACCACTCAACAGTTAGCGCTTTGCGCTCTTGAACTAGCGCAATGCACTCATAGACCGGCGCTCATGGACCGGCGCTCCACGAGTCACTCACGTGTGCGCCACTGAACTAATAGCACAATGCGCACATAAATTAGCGCATTGCGCTCATCATCTGGTGCTTAGCGCCGAGCGTGCCACGTGTCTCTCATGTGTGCGCTACTCGACAGAAGCGCACTGCGCTTTTTGACTGGCGCAAAGCGCCAAGCGCACCACGTGCTCCTCACGTGTGTGCTGATAGAACATAAATTGTTCTTTAATGAGCCCATAGCTATGATGAATGCTCAGCATTCAATAAAAGACAGAAATACTGTCAAAACTCAAATCAATGCTCAGCATTGTTAAAAAGGCCAAGCCCAAATAAAGGCTCAACAACCCAAAATAAAATGTTAAACATTTTAACTTGATTGGACTTAGCCCAAGATTGGCCATAAGTCCTTAACTCATATTAATTGATTCCTCAACTCATAAATATTTTAACAGACCTTAGCCCCAAATTGGACTACAGATCTTTCAACCAACTCACATTAGTTCAAGAGTACATCTCTTTACTCCTCTGATATTTGTCGTTGTAATCCTTCAACGTCTTCAGAGAGGTGACGGGTCCCGACAACCATACATTTCATAGAGTATGACATCTTTAAATTGGACTGTGGGGTCCTTAAACCCATGGAATATGATGTCCCTAACCTCGGACTGTGGGGTCCTTTAAACCCATGGACTATGATGTCCTTAACCTCGGACTGTAGGGTCCCTTTAAACCAATGGACTATGATGTCCTTAATCTCGGACTGTGGGGTCCCTTTAAACCCACGGACTATGATGACCCTAACCTTGGACCACCATGTCCTTAAACTGGTAATCGACCACAATGTCCCTAAACTAAATGTAACCCTTCGAAAATCGTTTAGGCAGTTTTTCGGTAATCGGCTAATTTTTCGGTTTTTTCCGTAAAAAGTCAAATTAGGTATTTTTCATTGTAGACCTAATTATACAAAATTTAGATAAGATATTACTATAAATTGGTCACTAAAATGCAACTTATAATTTTCTAGTTAAATAAAAAAAATTTCGTAATTAATTATTTTTAATATTATTTTAAGCTTTTAAAAATACATTAAATTAGTGATAAATACAAATTTAATTAGGTAAATTTCATAATTAGGAATCTTTATAAACTAAAATAGAGTGTTAATAAATTGTAACATAACTTTATAAGATTTTAGTTTTAGGGTTTGAAATTTATGGAAAAAGTGATGTAAAATGGGGTTTTTTGTAAAAAGTTGACGTGAAATGCATTAAATGAGATTTGAGGGATCTTTTTGACCTAGAAAACTCTACACAAAACCCCCACCACTTCCTTATTGCTGCTGGCCGAGCTCCCTGCAGAAATTCCCTCATCTTCTCACTTCATTTTGCTTCATTTTTCATGTTAAAATTCATTAAAAATTCACAAATTACTTCTCCAATTCAAAGCAAAACCCTAATCCACTCTCTCCTCAAGCCAAATTAGTTCAAAACTTGATGAAAGGAGGCATCTTTGGTGGCTTGAGCAAACTAGGGTTCAATTTATGAGGTGAAATTTCTAAACTAGTTTGTTAACTTGTAGTTTAAATATGCAAAAATTGAATTTTGAAGTGTTAATTTAGTAGTAATTGTTTGTTCATGAAAATCAAGAGAGGGATTTGATTTCAAATTAGGGTTTGAAGCATGGTTGTTGGAGTTAGATTAGCGTTTGGTTATCTAATTGGTTGGAGTGGTTAATTGTGTAATGTTACGCTCGCTAAATCGATAAAATTGCGATATTTGCATCGAATCGGTATGCAATTGCTTGCTGGATTTTTATGTAAATTAGAATGTGATCAAATTGCGTTATATTAGCGATATAATTAGCTTCTTAAATGACTATTAGAGTGCGCGAACGCGGGGTTTTTTCTAGTCGGGTTTTAGTTTTGTCGATTTCCCCGAAATAACGATTCTTGTTAAGATTTAGCGATTTTCGTGTGTTTTCCCGCGCACCGAGTGCACGTTATGTTTAATTCGAGAGCGTCGATATTTGTATATTGTGACTTGCATCGTTTTAGGATATGTAATCTTATGCTTGGTGTTGTGCAAATATAGGATCGGTCGGGGAAACATCGGACACGGCGCGTAAAGGCAAAGCGGTGGTCGGATCGGATTAGCGAGGCATTCAGGTGAGTAGATGTATTCATCTATGGGGGAATCGTCTGGATGGCGCGAGGCGCCCCCTAGTTAGGATTACCCTATTTCTTGCAAGACTTGTATCGCTAGATATCTTACCCCTTTATTTATACTGCATACCCTCACAGCTAACCGTATACTAGATTGCATGGACATTCATATAACATTCATATACACATATGCGATATCACTTCGTAGGACACGAACAACATTACCATTGGCATCTGTTGCACGCGCACTATTCATGTGACACACACGCCTTTGGTAATTGCCATGCCACGTGCACTATAGAACCTGTTTAACTTAATATCGCCACTTGCATTCATACATGATATATGAAATTGCGTAGCATGCATATACCTCGCATTATTATCATATTTACATAGATTTCTAGCCAAATTCACATCGTATACATTGATAACATATATAACATGTGAACATTATGATTTTCTTGAGGATTTCAGTATTGCTGCGATTTCTGAATTTTTGGGGAAAACCGCAAGAATTTAACAAAAGCTTATATTTATCATTTTAAAACAAAGTTGCGGTTTTCTCGTGATGTATGTGTCGTCCACCATGAGTTTTCATGTTTTCTGTTGGATTTCGAGACCCGATTCGAGGAGTGGATGAACCGTCTCGGGTACATGGTGGGCCCGGTATGGTACCCCGGGGCAAGAAAATCGAGTTGTAGACGATGAGCCTGGCAGGGGAAGACTACCTACCGGTGATGTCTGGCGCGGCGGATATCCGGAGGATACCGACCGTTGTCGTGAGATTGGATGATATGGGCCGATCCGGACTGACGGAGCCCGATATTTGAGACATTGATACAGTGAGATATTGAGACAGATATGATTTCATATTTGGTGTCGATGCTTGACACGGGTTTTCAGATGATTTCTTGATGGTACTTAGCTATTATACAGATATTAATTTTCTAAAGTTAAGAATGCATTACCCTTAGCATTTAAAACACTTAAAGATTTAGTAATGACATTGCATACATGTGCATGCATACTAGAGATATTATATCACATATGAATATACATGCTGTGACACATTTGCGTGCATTCTTACGATTGCCTTATTAGATGTTATATTCTACTCACGAGCTGGCAACTCACCCCCGTTGTGCCACAGTGTCTTGCAGGTCGGACCCATCATCCTTGTAGCGGCAGGCTATCTTATCATCAGCTCCTTTTGCTCAGACCCGCGACATCGCCCGTAGGTGGGTTGCGAGCACACTTTATTTCTTTTTGCTCTACCATTGTATCTAGTATTCTCTATCTACCACTTTCTATTTGTATATGCGACCTAGTGATGAGACTGAGAGATTTTTATATATGTGGTTTCTTTTGGGTCGAAGTCACTTGAGCCGACGTGTGTTTTCTGATATTTTGCATTTCTTTTATGCTCTTTTTCTTGATATTACTTATATATTGCGTGTGGTTGTGATCCGCCTTGGGCGAAGAGCTAGCTCCCGCTTGGGGATCCCATTTTATGATTACAGGTTATATATATCTTGTTGTACCCATTTTGTGGGATAGAAAATATAGGGGACACTCTGCCGAAATTTTCGGGAATTTTTGATGTTTTTAAAAAGGGATTCTATGCAACTTAAATGATTTAAAAACCGTTTTCATTAAAGGTTTTCCTTCACTCTCTTTTGTTTTTGGTTTAGATTTTCTGGGCTTTGGCTGACTTAGGTTACGGTACGCCTTTAGACGTCTCGTAATCTAAGTGCCAGTCACGTTCCGTACTTTCGGGTCGTGACAAAGTTGGTATCAGAGCGTAGGTTTTACCTTCCTGAGTGTAGGACGACCTTGGTAGATGGAGTAGGTGACTTAAGCAGAGTGGCGTAGCGTGGGTATGATCCGCGGCATACTTACGATATGGTACTCCGCCTAAGTGACCTTAGGACATAATTGCTTGTATTTCCTTTCTTGATTCCTTGCATTCCTTGATTCAATTGCAATGTTCTTATCAGTCCTGTTTCTTATTCCAGCTTCGATTCTGCCAAAGACTACGAGGGCTCAGCGGGCTGCCGCTAGGGATGAGATTCGGGCGGGCCCGTCTGAGGCGAGGATCGAGCGGGATGATACGCCTATCCCTCAGGGTCATACTGATCCGCCTTATCCTGACCGTATTGCCAGACTAAAGGCCGGCATGCAAGAGTTGCGACAGATGATGGGATCTTTAGTTGAGTCCAGCCGGGCACAGAGATCCGAGGACGTTCCTTCCACCGCACAGACCACGATTGTACCTGCTGCACAGATGGCCGCTCCTGCTACTACGGAGACTATCCCTGTTTCACTACAGGAGTTCATGAGATTGAGACCTCCAGCTTTTACCGGTACGGATGTGACAGAGGACCCACAGGCATTTCTTGATAGGATGGCTCGGATTTGCCGTTCGTTGAGGTGTTCTGATGATAGATTGGTGGAGTTTGCGAGTTTTCGTCTGGAGGGTCTTGCCCAGACATGGTACGATTCGGTAGAGAGAGGCCGAGCTGCAGGTCTACCTTCTATGACCTGGAAAGAGTTTACAGCTGCATTTCTTGCCCGTTTTCTTCCGGAGAGTGTCCGGGATGCTCGAGCCCGTAGTTTCGAGTCTCTGCGCAAGACTCCTGGGATGACAGTGTCGGAGTATGATATACAGTTTACCCAGTTGTCTCGATATGCTCCGTACCTAGTAGACACAGAAGAGAAGAGAATAAAGAGGTTTGTGCGAGGGCTTGATACACAGCTATTCCTAGCCATCGGAACCCAGCACTTTGATACATACGCAGCCGCGATGGATGCAGCCTTACTTTTGGAGGAGCGTATTTCTGAGACTCCGTTCATTTCTGGGCCGAAGAGGATCCGTACTGATACGCCAGCTCAGCGGCAGATGGGTAGACATCGTGATAGATTATTTCCGGGAGATGGTGGAGGCAGAGGATAGAGACAAGGTCAGTTATTTGGTTCATATCCACAGACCCAGCAGTCGTCTCCAGGATGTTTTCGGTGTGGGAGTCAGTACCACCGTGTTAGAGACTGTACCATGGGACGCCAGGGCGCGGCGACAGTCCCGCATGTGACCTTACCACCCTCACCACCTCCTCAGAGAGCTCTACTTCCTACTCATGATGATGCTCCACGCCAGCCAGATGCTTCTAGAGGTCGTGGACGTGGCGGTCCGGTTCAGAAAGGATGAGGCGACAGAGGCAGAGGCAGAGGCCGAGGTAAAGGCAGAGGACAGCCAGCTATTAGTGGTGGACAGGCCCGAGTGTTCGCGTTGACTCCTCAGGATGCACAGGCATCCAATGCCGTCGTGACAGGTACTCTGCCAGTATGTTCTTTTGATGCACGGGTATTATTTGATCCAGGCTCCACACATTCCTATGTATCCACGTATTTTGCACCGAGGTTGGGCCGAGAGTCTTCTCCGTTAGATCAGCCGCTTGTCGTTATTACACCGGTAGGCGAGTCATTTATTGCCCGTTTCGTGTACCGATCATGTTCCGTTCGTATCGGGGAGAGAGATTCTTCAGTTGATTTGATTCTCCTCGATATGCTAGACTTTGACGTTCTTCTTGGTATGGACTGGCTAGCCACCTGTTATGCATCTGTGGACTGCCGTGCGAAAGCAGTCAGATTCAGTTTTCCTGATGAGCCGGTTCTTATTATTCAGGGAGATCGTAGCGCTACCCTTCCCAGCTTGATTTCTTCTCTTCGCGCTGGTCAGCTCTTAAGGAAAGGGTGCCAGGGATTCTTAGCCTATGTTTGTGATACTAGCTCCACAGAGGTTCCATTGGACCAGGTCCCTGTTGTGAGAGAGTTTCCTGATGTTTTCCCTGACGAGCTGCCTGGTCTGCCACCAGAGCGCGAGATTGAGTTCTGCATCGACCTGATCCCCGGCACGGGGCCTATCTCTATACCGCCTTATCGGATGGCCCCGGCGGAACTGAGAGAGCTAAAGGATCAGTTACAGGACTTGCTGGACAAAGGGCTTATCCGACCGAGTGTGTCACCTTGGGGTGCTCCCGTCTTGTTTGTTAAGAAGAAGGACGGAAGTATGCGCTTATCCATTGATTATCGTCAGCTGAACCGGGTTACTGTGCGGAACAGATATCCCCTACCCCGCATTGATGACTTATTTGATCAGCTCCAGGGTGCAGGGTTCTTCTCGAAGGTTGATTTACGGTCAGGTTATCACCAGTTGCGGGTTCGGAAGGAGGATATTCCGAAGACCGCTTTCCGTACTCGTTATGGTCATTATGAGTTCTTGGTGATGTCGTTCGGGCTCACCAATGCCCCGGCAGCATTTATGGATTTGATGAACCGTGTATTCAGGCCGTATCTTGATCAGTTCATTATTGTGTTCATTGACGACATCTTGGTTTATTCTCGGAGCCGGGAGAAGCATGAGCAGCACTTACGTATCACATTGTAGACTTTGAGGGAGCATCAGCTGTTCGCCAAATTCTCCAAGTGCGCATTCTGGTTAGACAGTGTCGACTTCTTGGGTCATGTGGTGACGAGAGATGGTATTTGTGTGGATCCGAAGAAGATCGAGGCAGTTCAGCGTTGGCCTAGACCAGTATCAGTTACAGAGGTTCGCAGTTTTCTAGGTCTGGCCGGCTATTATCGACGTTTTGTCCAGGATTTCTCTCGCATTGCTGCACCGTTGACCGGGTTGACCCGGAAAGGGGTTCCTTTTGATTGGACGCAGGCATGTGAGGATAGTTTCCAGCAGTTGAAGACTTGTCTGACTACTGCACCAGTGTTAGCATTGCCTTCAGGATCATGTGGGTTCGTGGTATATTATGATGCTTCTCGAGTGGGGCTGGGATGTGTATTGATGCAGCACGACAGAGTTATCGCGTATGCTTCTCGGCAGCTGAGGAAACACGAACAGAACTACCCCATCCATGATTTAGAGATGGCTGCAGTAGTATTTGCACTTAAGATCTGGAGACATTACCTATACGGTGAGTCATGCCAGATATTCACTGACCATAAGAATTTGAAGTATATTTTCCAGCAGCGAGATCTGAACCTGAGACAGCGCCGATGGATGGAGTTGGTGAAGGATTATGACTGTGGGATTCTATACCACCCGGGCAAGGCGAATGTAGTGGCAGATGCTTTGAGTAGCAGGCCCGGAGGTACCTTATCTTGTTTGAGCGCAGTACAGATGCAGTCGACGGCGGATTGGCAGGTTTTATGTGATAGCAGAGTGCAGTTCGAGTTTACTCCTACAGGGGGACAGCTGGCCCATTTCAGAGCATGCCCACAGTTACTTGACCGTATCCGCGAGGCACAGTCCGGCGATGCCCGTATTTTAGAGATTATTGAGCAGATTCGGCAGGGCAGAGTTTCTGAGTTCGTGATTGATGATCAGGGGATACTTCGATTTGGGACTCGACTGTGTGTGCCAGATTCAGAGGGACTGAGGTGTGATATTCTTGAGGAGGCACATAGATCAGTATACAGTGTTCACCCAGGTTCCACCAAGATGTACCGTGATTTGAGAGAGGTTTACTGGTGGGACGGGATGAAGAAGGATATTACAGACTTTGTGTCGAGATGCCTGACTTGTCAGCAAGTCAAGGCCGAGCACCAGAGGCCAGCCGGCGAGTTACAGCCTTTGCCCATCCCTGAGTGGAAGTAGGAGCAGGTCTCCATGGACTTCATTGTGGGTCTACCCAGGACCAGTCGAGGGTATGACTCTATTTGGGTGATTGTGGATCGACTGACGAAAGCGGCTCACTTCCTGCCAGTGAAGACCACTTTTGGATTTTCTCAGTATGCCCAGGTTTATATTGATGAGATAGTGCGACTGCATGGTGTTCCGACTTGCATCGTGTCCGACCGGGGCACCCAGTTTACCAGCCGATTATGGCAGAAACTTCAGGAGGCTTTGGGCACCCGATTGAGTTTTAGCACAGCCTTTCATCCTCAGACTGACGGTCAGTCGGAGCGTACGATTCAGACTCTTGAGGACATGCTCAGAGCTTGTGTTTTAGATTTCGGTGGTAACTGGGATCGTCATTTGCCTTTGATCGAGTTTTCCTACAATAATAGCTTCCAGGAGACGATTCAGATGGCACCTTTTGAGGCTCTATATGGGAGGAGATGTCGATCGCCTGTATATTGGACAGAGCTCAGGGAGAGCAGTGTTTTGGGGCCGCAGATTGTACAGGAGATGACCGAGAAGATACAGCTGATTCGGGACAGGATGAGAGCGGCACAGAGCAGGCAGAAATCATATGCTGACAGGCGCCGTCGCCGACTCGAGTTCGCTGTTGGCGATCATGTTTTCCTGAAGGCCTCTCCGATGAAAGGTGTGATGAGATTTGGGCGGAAAGGGAAGCTGAGTCCTAGATATGTTGGTCCTTTCGAGATCCTAGAGCGTGTTAGTCCAGTCGCTTATCGGTTTGCTCTTCCACCCAGCTTCCCCGATGTTCACCCCGTATTCCATGTCTCGATGCTCCGCAAGTACCTTCATGATCCTTCCCAGGCGATTCAGCACCAAACGATCCAGCTAGAACGTGATCTTTCTTTCACCGAGCAGCCGGTGGTCATTCTGGATCGGCAGGTGAAGAAATTGAGGTCGAAGGTTATACCGTCCGTCAAGGTCCTTTGGCGTGGCCCGAACAGCGAGGAGGTCACCTGGGAGACCGAGGTCGAGATAAGGAAAAGATATCCCCATCTTTTTGAAGGTACGCGTAGTTAAATTCTAAATTCGGGGACCGAATTTCTTTAAGGGGGGGGGAAGATTGTAACCCTTCGAAAATCGTTTAGGCAGTTTTTCGGTAATCGGCTAATTTTTCGGTTTTTTCCGTAAAAAGTCAAATTAGGTATTTTTCATTGTAGACCTAATTATACAAAATTTAGATAAGATATTACTATAAATTGGTCAGTAAAATGCAACTTATAATTTTCTAGTTAAATAAAAAAAATTTCGTAATTAATTATTTTTAATATTATTTTAAGCTTTTAAAAATACATTAAATTAGTGATAAATACAAATTTAATTAGGTAAATTTTATAATTAGGAATCTTTATAAACTAAAATAGAGTGTTAATAAATTGTAACATAACTTTATAAGATTTTAGTTTTAGGGTTTGAAATTTATGGAAAAAGTGATGTAAAATGGGTTTTTTTGTAAAAAGTTGATGTGAAATGCATTAAATGAGATTTGAGGGATCTTTTTGACCTAGAAAACTCTACAAAAAACCCCCACCACTTCCTTCTTGCTGTTGGCCGAGCTCCCTGCAGAAATTCCCTCATCTTCTCACTTCATTTTGCTTCATTTTTCATGTTAAAATTCATTAAAAATTCACAAATTACTTCTCCAATTCAAAGCAAAACCCTAATCCACTCTCTCCTCAAGCCAAATTAGTTCAAAACTTGATGAAAGGAGGCATCTTTGGTGGCTTGAGCAAACTAGGGTTCAATTTGTGAGGTGAAATTTCTAAACTAGTTTGTTAACTTGTAGTTTAAATATGCAAAAATTGAATTTTGAAGTGTTAATTTAGTAGTAATTGTTCGTTCATGAAAATCAAGAGAGGGATTTGATTTCAAATTAGGGTTTGAAGCATGGTTGTTGGAGTTAGATTAGGGTTTGGTTATCTAATTGGTTGGAGTGGTCAATTGTGTAATGTTACGCTCGCTAAATCGATAAAATTGCGATATTTGCATCGAATCGGTATGCAATTGCTTGCTGGATTTTTATGTAAATTAGAATGTGATCAAATTGCGTTATATTAGCGATATAATTAGCTTCTTAAATGACTATTAGAGTGCGCGAACGCGGGGTTTTGTCTAGTCGGGTTTTAGTTTTGTCGATTTCCCCGAAATAACGATTCTAGTTAAGATTTAGCGATTTTCGTGTGTTTTCCCGCTCACCGAGTGCACGTTATGTTTAATTCGAGAGCATCGATATTTGTATATTGTGACTTGTATCGTTTTAGGATATGTAATCTTATGCTTGGTGTTGCGCAAATATAGGATCGGTCGGGGAAACATCGGACACGGCGCGTAAAGGCAAGGCGGTAGTCGGATCGGATTAGCGAGGCATTCAGGTGAGTAGATGTATTCATCTATGGGGGAATCGTCTGGATGGCGCGAGGCCCCCCCTATTTAGGATTACCCTATTTCTTGCAAGACTTGTATCGCTAGATAGCTTACCCCTTTATTTATACTGCATACCCTCACAGCTAACCGTATACTAGATTGCATGGACATTCATATAACATTCATATACACATATGTGATATCACTTCGTAGGACACGAACAACATTACCATTGGCATCTGTTGCACGCACACTATGCATGTGACACACACGCCTTTGGTAATTGCCATGCCACGTGCACTATAGAACCTGTTTAACTTAATATCGCTACTTGCATTCATACATGATATATGAAATTGCGTAGCATGCATATACCTCGCATTATCATCATATTTACATAGATTTCTAGCCAAATTCACATCGTATACATTGATAACATATATAACATGTGAACATTATGATTTTCTTGAGGATTTCAGTATTGCTGCGATTTCTGGATTTTTGGGAAAAACCGCAAGAATTTAACAAAAGCTTATATTTATCATTTTAAAACAAAGTTGCGGTTTTCTCGTGATGTATGTGTCGTCCACCATGAGTTTTCATGTTTTCTGTTGGATTTCGAGACCCGATTCGAGGAGTGGATGAACCGTCTCGGGTACATGGTGGGCCCGGTATGGTACCCCGGGGCAAGAAAATCGAGTTTTAGATGATGAGCCTGGCAGGGGAAGACTACCTACCGGTGATGTCTGGCGCGGCGGATATCCGGAGGATACCGACCGTTGTCGTGAGATTGGATGATATGGGCCGATCAAGACTGACGGAGCCCGATATTTGAGACATTGATACAGTGAGATATTGAGACAGATATGATTTCATATTTGGTGTCGATGCTTGACACGGGTTTTCAGATGATTTCTTGATGGTACTTAGCTATTATACAGATATTAATTTTCTAAAGTTAAGAATGCATTACCCTTAGCATTTAAAACACTTAAAGATTTAGTAATGACATTGCATACATGTGCATGCATACTAGAGATATTATATCATATATGAATATACATGCTGTGATACATTTGCGTGCATTCTTACGATTGCCTTATTAGATGCTATATTCTACTCACGAGCTGGCAACTCACTCCCGTTGTGCCACAGTGTCTTGCAGGTCGGACCCGTCATCCTTGTAGCGGCGGGCTATCTTATCATCAGCTCCTTTTGCTCAGACTCGCGACATCGCCCGTAGGTGGGTTGCGAGCACACTTTATTTCTTTTTGCTCTACCATTGTATCTAGTATTCTCCATCTACCACTTTCTATTTGTATATGCGACCTAGTGATGAGACTGAGAGATTTGTATATATGTGGTTTCTTTTGGGTCGAGCTCACTTGAGCCGACGTGTGTTTTCTGATATTTTGCATTTCTTTTATACTCTTTTTCTTGATATTACTTATATATTGCATGTGGTTGTGATCCGCTTTGGGCGAAGAGCTAGCTCCCGCTTGGGGATGCCATTTTATGATTACAGGTTATATATATCTTGTTGTACACATTTTAGGGGATAGAAAATATAGGGGACACTCTGCCGAAATTTTCGGGAATTTTTGATGTTTTTAAAAAGGGATTCTATGCAACTTAAATGATTTAAAAACCGTTTTCATTAAAGGTTTTCCTTCACTCTCTTTTGTTTTTGGTTTAGATTTTCTGGGCTTTGGCTGACTTAGGTTACGGTACGCCTTTAGACGTCTCGTAATCTAAGTGCCAGTCACGTTCCGTACTTTCGGGTCGTGACACTAAACAATAGAGCCAAGATGCTCTTTTGTTGTATCTAAACGATCCCGTTAAGTTGATCTTAGTCTGAAATTAGTCTAACGTATCCTTAACATACATTAAAGTTGATCTTAGTCTCAAATGAGACTAACGTATCCTTAAACCCAACCCCCAAACCCAAATCTAAGAAAATATGGTTTGGACTAATCCCAGCCCTACGGGCGACAACATAAATTAGTCTCCGTATACAATCCACGGGCAACCAAAAACAAAACAAACACCCACGACACGAAGTGACCATCTGGAAAAGGAGAAAGTGGTTACCGCGATGCTGTAGCGTAATTAACTGCAGAGGCTTGCGCCTGCAGGGAAGAGCGTCCCCACAATCAAAAACCCCTTAACGAGGGGGAATCTGACGAAGTTTACTATATCGACCGCATCCGTTTAAACCTTCGATATATGGTGCCATAAATCAACTTGGCATTTTCGGAGAAGTGGACGGATAGCACCAAATAGCATCTGCCCCGAAATTCAGGCAAGACGGACCTGAGCGGTCCCGTCTCCGTGTTTCGTAGGGGAACACCTTCCTATGCGCAGGCCTCCCCGAATCGATCTCAGTTCCAAAGATGTCTAATGATCCCCTAACAGATGGTATCTAAACTGGTGTTCATTCCACCATGATCTCTCCCTTCAATCCGGAGATTGGTTCAAGGGTACATCTCTCCATACCTCTGATACATGTCGTTGTAATTCTTCAACGTCTTCAGAGAGGTGGAGGGTCCCGACAGCCAACAGCTCTTGGGTGCACTCCCAAACCCATGAGCATATCCCAATGGACCGCAATGTTCTTAAACTAGCTATGGACCGAAATGTCCTTAAACAAAACCCTCACCCCAAAAATGGTGATCTATGGACCGTAACGTCCTTAAACTAAAACAATAGAGCCCAAATGCTCTTTTGTTGGATCTTAATGATCCTAAATTCTGTTGAGTAGATCTTAGTCAAAAATTGGACTAATGTATCCTCAAAAACATTTATGTTGATTTTAATCTCGAACGAGATTAACGATCCTTAAATCAACCCAAACCCAAATCTAAGAATATGCGAATTTGGACTAATCCACGCTCTACGGGCGACAGCATAAATTAGTCTCCATGTACAATCCACGGGCAACCAAAAATAAAACAAACACACACGACACGAAGTGAACTTCTAGAACAGGAGAAAGTGGTTATCACTACGCGGTAACGTAATTAACTGCAGGGGCTTGCTCCTGCACGGAAGAGCATCCCCACAATAAAAAAAAACCTCCCAAATGAGGGGGAATCTGACGAAATCTGCTACAACGGCTGCATCCGTCTAAACCACCGATACACGGTGCCATAAATCAGCTTGGCATCTTCGGAGAGGTGGACGGATAAACCTAAATAGTATCTACCCCCAAATTCAGTCAAGACGATCCTACGCTGTTCGTCTCTGTTTTCGGCGGTAAACAGATTCTGGCACGCCTGGTGGGACCTTTTCCTCTTTCCACTCCACACTTCGTGTGTCATGTTTTTCCGCGATCAAATAATCACTGTATATATGTTTGTGGTTGCCCTTGGGTGATAGGATACTGAAGCCGGTGTTTCGTCTCTATGAAGAATGGAGTTTGCTTCGACCCTAGCAACTCAGGCTCTGTCATATCTGGTGGAGTCAAGTATGGGCCACTTGCAGCCTCAAATCTATGCAATATGGCTCTTTAAGAAATCAACGGGCTTCTCTTTGGGTTGATACTTCCACCTCCCACCCTCGGTGCCACAACGCCAATGGAGGAAGCCCAGAGGAAGTTTGTCTTCCACAGGCTGGTTCCCCAAGCTGCAGCTTTGCTGACGGAATCAGTCCTCAAACAACTGGCACCTGCCAAGAACCAAGGTCGACTCGGGGGGCAGAATATTCAAGGCCTCAAAGGAAACATGGGGCAGACTCGGCAAAATCCTGAGGCTAATCAAATCCCGGCCGTAAGAAACAGGCGACGTCGATATCGGCATCATACAAAATGAGCTGGAGGCAGTTCTCCGTATGGTCCTATTTCAACCCCGGTGGTGAATATTGTTGTTCCAACTGAGAACAGCTTCAAACTGTTGCGAAGGGTCAGACAAAATTCTCCCAGCGCAATATTGAAGAAATCTCCGCAGCCCATGGAGATCCCACGAGAGCAGAAACTAGTTCGCTCCCTAAAACAACTTTCCTCATCTATATATAAGGTGTGGAAGCAGGTGAAGGTCTCTGTCGTCAACCACGGCTCTTCCCCTAGACGTCAACCAAATTCTGATAAATCCCCTTTCAAATACAAGGGGACTCATCCCAAGACGGATCCTGATACAGCGGTTCATCCCAAAACCAAAGCGGTTTCTCACAAAAAAAAGAGAGGCCTAATAAATCTCAAGTGCCAGAGGCAAAATTTAAATGCCAAAACTCCAAACACCCCAAGCCTGGGGGCATGGTAGTTCATATAGTCTATGTGGTGAATTCCAAAGACGAATTTCGATCTTTTACTAGTCACCGACCTCAAACTCAGTCCTTGATAAAAGTTTAGCTGCAATGTGAAAAGCTGCAGGAGATGCTCGCTCAGGCAGCAGCAAACTCTAATCCATTGCCTAAAGAAAATCCCAAGGACGCTCCCGGAGTCTCGGTACCCCGAACAGATAAACGAGGTCCATCACCCGGATTATTGCTCCTACCACCGAGCAATATGACATCCTCTGGAAGATTGCTTCACCTTTAAAGACTGGGTCGAAGACCAGTATCAGCAAGGCAGGTTTGCTCTGTCCGACAATTGGAGGGTAGCCCCACCATGAAAGCATGAGCCAAAAGCAACCTACAATACGAGGGCAAGTCCAGATCAACATCGAGCTTGGAAATGAGCTCGTACATGCCACATGATAACATTCTTAAAGGAGGGACAGCATGAGAATGTGGACGACCTCTCCCTGTGCTTCGCAAATGAAGATGAGAATGAGGTGATCTCAGAATTTCCACCGGCGCCAAAAGAGCTGGAGGATGGAATACATACCACAGCGGACAACCTGAAAAAATTAACTTGGGGACAGAAAGCGAGCCAAGGCCAACGTTCATAAGTGAGCTGCTGTCTGAAAAACAGGTGGCCATCTTCAATTCCCTTAGTGTGAAATGGATAGTTTTCAAAAAGTAGAAGAAACTGGGGTTTTTTAACCCTTAGGTCGGTTGCTAACGGGCGTACTTACGCAATATAAAGACAGTTTCGCATGTAATTATTCCGAGATGCCGGGACTAGATCCAGAAATAGCGGTGCATAAACTGGCTATATCGCTGGAAGTTAAGCCAGTCAAGCAAGCGCCAAGAAGAATGCGGCTCGAACTCGAGATGAGCATCAATGTTGAAGTCAAGAAACTAATCGACTCCGGCTTCATCTAAGAAGTTCAATATCCTGACTGAATCGCCAATATTATTCCAGTGATGAAGAAAAATGGGACAGTACACATCTTTGTGGACTTTCGGGACCTCAATAAAGCTTTTCCAAAGGATGACTTCCCCGTACCGGTTACCGAACTGATGATCGATAACACGTCCACTCACGAGGTCTTCTCTTTCATCGATGGATCTTAAGGGTACAATCAAATAAAGATGCATCCGGAAGACCAAAAGCATACCGCCTTCCGGACTCCGCTAGGCATATTCTGCTATAAGGTGATGCCCTTCGGCTTGAAAAATGCTGGCGCTACCTACCAGAGGGCCATGATGAATATCTTTGATGACCTCATACACGAGATTGTCGAATGTTATATTGACGACCTCGTGGTGAAAAGCAAATCGTACGAGGAGCACTGGGAGCATTTGAAGGTAGTGTTCCAGCGTCTTCGGAAATATAATTTGAAGATGAATCCTTTGAAATGCGCATTTGGAGTATCCTCAGGAAAATTCCTAGGATTCATCATCCGACATCGAGGCATCGAAATAGACCCATTGAAAATCAAGGCGATCATGGAAATGCCCACACCAAGAACTCTCAAACAACTGAGGTCTCTCCAAGGAAAGCTCGCGTATATCCGACGGTTCATAGCTAACTATTTTTCACATAAAACTGCATTTAATACCACTCATTCATTATCTGTTTTATTATTGTATATGTACTATTAACCAGTGTCTGCTCAGTAAATACAGATTACAGGTATCCGTGACAAAATACTTGAAACACATTCAAATGCACGTATATTACATTGGTGAGCCGACACTGCAATCGGAACTGCAAACCGATCAATATTTCAAGAGTTTATTTTTGCAACATGCATGTATACACACTTTTTTATCTAAATGGTCCAACATATACAAGTGTGTACACTAGCTTGTTGGTATATGACCCTAGAAAGGGGGCTTCCATAGCACATGGTGGGCACACATGGGGGACAAGAATGTTAAATGTAAAAAGATATGATGTGATATAAAGCTACATGTTTCCCTCCAAATCTACTGAGTACAGACAAGGTTCATATAAAGATATCAAGCAATACCAGTGGGATTGTGGAGAGAACACTAGACCACCACATCAACACGAGCCCCAGACTCATCACCAAAACCGACGACATTCTCTTTTCAACCGGCCCCACCGGTACCCCTATCCCCAACTGTCCCTAATTTTCTGCTGGCTCTCCCTTGCTGTCACATTAACTCATTTTTATTACTTGTTTAATCTTCTTTTGTTCCTATAAAAGGCAGATCAGTGAGCAAGGGAAAGGGTCATACTTTGTATACTTTTTGTCCAAGACTTCAATCTCTTTTTATTTTGTTCTTGTACATAGCTAGTTCCCCTTGAGTTCTTTGCCTTCTCTTGATCTTGCAAGCTCTTCATTGAGCTTGCAAGTTTAAGTTTTGGTTATTGAATTCAAGGGTTGTATCATCACTTGGAATCAATAAAGCTTTCATTTTGCCTTCATTTTTCCTTGAGTTCTTAGCCTTCTCTTGATCTTGCAATCTCTTCATTGAGCTTGCAAATTTAAGTTTAGGTTATTAAACCCATGGTTTGTAATATCGCTTTGGGTTCTTAGTATTTTATTTCTTGCTTTACTTACTTGGTCTTTTAATTCTATGTCATTTACTTTCTTGCAATGTTGTTTATTCTTTTCTTTTATCATTTCTTTTGCTCTTTCTTTTGTTGTTTTGATGGTTTGTGAATATGGTGTTGTTAGGAAAGAAAATGATATTGTAAGTTAAGGTTTTCGTTTCTCATTTCCTTTACCCGAGATTTTCCATTGAATTCCGCCCAAACCTTACGCAAGCGCTCCGTTAGGCACCCTACCCTACCATGGTATCGGTGATTCCTAACCACGACCGGCTGCGTTCGGTTTTACCGGAGGCGAAAGTCAAGCGACAAGAACGGACGGACAATGGTCAATAAACCGGATTTCATAAATACCGTGCATAAGCACCCTAATCCACATTGTTTCCGATTGCTCTAGCTTCAATTGGTCAAGCTCGGCACAAAGGATTGAGTGTGGAATTCACTAACTTACACTAACCTATCTAATCCTAACAACTTATACTTTGCATATATACACATAGGTTATAAACAAACAATTCCGCCACGCGCATTAACTCGTGATAACAAGAACGTAAAACGCTACGTCTCCCTGTGAACGACCCGTACTCATCACGGCTAGCTACCAAGCGAAACCGTCCTGATTGCGGTAGCATAAACTCTATCAATCAAATGGCGCCGTTGCTGGGGAGACGATAACGTTTTTATTCTTGTTATTTCGGGTTAATCTTGTTTATATCATCTAACACCATTCTTAAAAACAAACAAAAAAATCAAAAAAATTTCAAAAACCGACACAAAAATTAACATACCTAACATTTTGTTCTCTGGATTTTTGACCTGCTACCATTTTTGAACTAAACTGAAAAGTTAAACAATAACATTGAAACACTAGTAAAACACTGAGATATCTGTAGAAATTTGGAGCCCTAAATCCAAAGAAAAACCGGCGGCTTCCTTTAATTTTCCAGCGCCGCCGGCCCAAGCTCCCCCTTTGGCTCCAAAAATTTTCTCTATGCTCCAGTGTTCTATTTTTGTCCTAATTTTATTGCTTGATTTTTATAATTTTTGGTGTGCAGGTGTTCGGGCATTCATATCGCTTTTTCGCACTAATAATCCGTTTTCCGACATTTGTAGATTTGACGGATTTGCGAACTGCGATTGTGTGGAGCAAAGTGTACATTCAAGGCTAAGGTGATTGCGAAGTATAGTGCCAAAGATCCGGTTAGTTTGACCCGCGCAAGAGAACTTTTCAAGCTACTTGGATTCATTTCAACGAGGGTTTCTTAACCCGAAAACTTATCGGTACGTATTTCCTAACACCTTCTTCTTAAATCCGACGCATCCAATATACTATCTTTGCAGGATTTTTTGCAAGTTCGCTGACAAACGCTAAAATCGACTAACCCGTATTTGTTGCAGTACCGTGCCTAAACATAAAAATTGATTTTTTTTAGGTTTTTAACAATATTTTCATTGATTTGCGCATTAAATCTATTAATACGGACTTAAGGGCAAGCGAACCCCACAACATACGGTAAAGGATTTCATCACCTTTTCCATGGCCCACAAATCACGAAATTGAGCATAACGTTTACCCACACAAATTTTAAAAGAAACTAGACTTTAAGCCTTTAAGGACTTCGCGCTCATTAGAAGAAATTAACTGTGTTTAGAACACCGCTTAACGGTATATCATTCACGGGGTGTTTAGGAAAGTGTTCATGGTGAAACCGCCAAAAGAGAAAGGGTTATCTAATTAAGAACCTTCGCGAAAGCGTTGGAAAAGCTCCCCTTATCTCTGCACTTACCTGGCCTCGTGATCAGTATATCTTGAGCCCGTTTCTCGACACAGTTTTACTTCAACAATCAAGTTCTTGAGCAGGTCTAGTTGACCTAGGTGTACCCTAAACCGATTAGGTGTGTGGTATTTTGTGTCGTGATTTTTTTGTGTATATTTCATTCTTTTGTTGATAACTAACATAAAAAAAATTTACATTCTTTTTCCTCTTCTCTTCTTCTTCTTCTTCTTCTCTTCATATCATGGGTACCCCATCTAGAAAAACTCTTGCGGAACTTTGGTATCCACAACCAGACATTACTTCTTACGGTTCTTGCTTCTTGCTTCGGTTGAACGTCGAACGATCTTTCCATGCCCAAAATTTCTTTGAAAGATCGGATAGATGCGTTTAGGAAAAACAACTGGACTTCGCACTCCACTTCATATCAACCATTTCAACCTACACAACCTTCTTATGTTGATACCCCTTTTGAGAGTCCTGTTGTAACTCCGAAACCCATGTCCATTGCTGACAGAATTGAACAATCTCATAGCCGATCTTTCACTCCTTTCACCACTTCCAATTCTTTTGATCAACAGGTCCATTCACTTTCTTATCATAACATTGATCTTAACCCTGTCCAACCATTCAATCCCTATCAATCCTACCCGACTTTTACACCTTCCCTAGATATTGCTTCTGAACAACCTTTTGGGAGTTTCCAGTATCCAAACAACTTTGAATCTTGTATCGAAACCCCTTCACAACCCATGTCTAGTATGGAATAGTCATTGGAAGACTTTAGAGTAGCGTCATACCAACAGATGATGGATTTGAATGCGTCCATGGCCGCCCTCATACAACCTAGTGACCCGGTAGTTAGTTTCCAACTAACTCCAAATTTTCCAATGTATGATGAGGCGGTAGGAAAGATTGAGGAATTGAATCATGAGAGTGAGCGGTACATCCTTCCAAATCAAACCTACCCATTCCAAGTTGAATTCCACAACTCTGGTCTTGAAAGTCTATCGAGTACCCTAAATGAATCACAAATTGATGATAGAACAGTTACTGAGTTGTGCGACTTTGTAGTGTTTGATTTACCCGATTGTGAAGGGTCATTTCCATGTGAAACCAATCCCAATCCCTTTGACCTCTACACCTCCATTCTAGAACCAGAATTGATTGAAATCCATGTTTTTGATGAGGTGTCTGAGAATATTGATTTTCACTTGATTGAGGATATTGACGCTGGGAATATTTTGGATGATGAACCCACAACTTTGGATGAGTTTTTCTCACCAATTCATCATGTCCTTTCACTTCCGTGTGGACATCATCCCGAGTCATTAACTGTTTTTCCCGAACTCCAAACGCGTCTTGATATTAATGATAAATGCATGGATGAGTTAATTTTTGAGAAGAATATTGAGAAATTTTTTTAGGATGAACCAGTTTTACTTGATGAGTCGGATTTTCCAATTCATCATATCCCTTTCATTTACTGTGCACACCCTCTTGAACGTTTAACCGATCCCATTCCTCGATTACTCCCCTCTATCATTTCCATCATTCCGGCCTTGCAAGATACTGTATCACTTTCATTTCTTATGTCTGGTATACCAAGTTCGGTCTACCCATGTTTTCTCACGAATCTTGAGGGATTTGACCCCATTTCTAGACGGGTTAATAGATTAGTACAATCGCTTTTTACACATCGGTCATTAAAAATTGTACTAATTTATTCACTCCATTTCCACCATCAAGTTCGTATTCCACTTTTTTCTCCCTTCCGCCATTCTTCTCCCCATATACCGGGACCGTATACTACTCTATCCCCATACGGTCTTGTGTATTCTCCATTTCTTTCCTCACCGTATTCTTTCACCAATCTGCATATTATAACGATAAAAATTTTAAATGGTTGGTGCTCACTTTTGGCATAAGTAAGGCCTTGTATAGATTGATACTGTTCTCTTGCCCCCTAACTCTGAACTTTAACGCCTAAACAGTGGAAACACTGTTTCACTTAAGTTTGGGGAAGACCTTTTTGTGTATATATATTTTTGGTTTGCGTTTTGTTTTGTATAAATTAAAAATAATAGGGGAGCGCCGACAATTTTGACCCTCTTGGTATAGCCTGACAGTGAGGGCACTGTCAAGTTTGAGTTTGGGGGTGTGCTCGGTAAGCTTTCTACCTTCGCATTCATGTGTATATTTTGCATTTGCATACTTATTTAAAACCCAAAAAAATCGAAAAAAAATTTACAAAAATATAAAAACTTTGTCGTCAAGTTAGCTAATAGGGTAAACTTAGATATTTATTCTGAAAGTTTAGATGATACATTAGAAATAACTAAATCCTAGGCTTAGGAATTGAAAACCCTAAAAATAACCCTCCTTCTGTTTAACCTTGGTAATTATACGTCCTTACAGTTTTTTTTAGAAGTAGGTAATCTTGAGTTAAGTCGAGATGAAAGGAAAGTATTGAAAGCTTTACTAAAGGATAAGTCTGAAAATTAGTTTCTATTTTTAAATCCAAATTTAAAAAGTATATACCCTACAAACTGCACATACACGCACCTTGAAACTTGGGACAATAGAGAATACCTAGAAATACTCTTGCCTGAAAACCTAGTATGAAAGAAAAAACGGTATTTAAAGCTAATCATCAAAAGAGTATCATTGAAAAATATATCCGGTCTTGAAAAAAGAAAAATAAAAATAAAATAAAAAAATAAATAAAGTCAAGACCTGGAAACTGCTATTTACACTTTAAGCTCACACATTCAGTAATCGGCTGTTAGTGCCCCAAGAAGCATTAATAGTCGTATGAAAGGTGTGTGAGCAAAACCGTCCATCATTAACGAAAAGAAGTAGTATTAAGTATTAGGGCAAGAGTACTATAGCTTGAATTGAATTCTTAAGTGTAGGGGTGAAAAATTTACACACACGTAGGGATATACAATCGATGTTTGGAGGAAAGATAGGAATAACGAATAAGACTTATGTTTTCCGTAAAGATGATAAAAATCCCTGATTGGATTACCGAACTTTAGAAGGAAAACTTAAGAGAAGCCGAGATCATTCTAAACTGTAAAAACGTATAGGATCTGAGGTTGAATAGATAGGAGGCGTGAAACATAAGGGTTGAATATTTTTAACTTAGGATGATAGAATTTCTAACCTAGATACCAAACTGTAGGAGTAGAATCGACGTTAACTTTTGAAACTAGTTTGACGGGATTTTATGGGTGCAATCCGCTGAAAACCCTCAGGAGACAACACTCCTCCTACTAGGGACACCTAGAGGTTTAACGGCTTGTTGCACGAGCTCAGTGTAATCGCGTTCACTGTGAAAATGAGGTTAGGATTTTTTTTTTTTTGCTCGGGACGAGCAAAAGATAAGTTTGGGGGTATTTGTTTATCACAGAAAACTGCATTTAATACCACTCATTCATTATCTGTTTTGTTATTATATCGGTACTATTAACCAGTGCCTGCTCAGTAAATACAGATTTCAGGTATCCACGACACAATACTGGAAACATATTCAAATGCACGGATATTACATTGGTGAGCCGACACTGCAATCGGAACTGCAAACCGATCAATATTTCAAGAGTTTCTTTTTACAACATGCATGTGTACACACTTTTTATCTAAATGGTCCAACACATACAAGTGTGTACACTAGCTTGTTGGTATACAGACCTAGAGAGGGGGCTGCCAGAACTGTATGGAACCCTAAGCAATATAAAACACAAGAACCAGCAACTAAAACATTCTTTACAATCATGTTCCTTGAATCCCATCATTTCTTATTCTTTGAATCATATATCTTGAATCTGTCCTATCCCAAAATTCCCTCACCTCTTTTACAATTTTACCAAAACCTTCGCATCCTTTCATTCCTTCACACATTCTTCACATTTCTAAAACCCTTGCACCACCTTATTATTTTTCGCATACTGTCAGCACACCAGCACCAAACTTTTCTTGAAACTGTTACACTTACCTTTTACAAATTTCGAGAACGAAATTTTTATAAGAAGGGTAGAATGTAACAACCCTAATTTTCTGATACACTTTTTCCTATAAAAAAATTTTCAAATATTTTTTCAAAAATCCATAAAGGGGTATTTATTGCCTGAGCACAAGATTTAAGTAATTGATTAACAATTTAATTACAAGAAGGAGCTTGTAGCTCATTGGTAATACCTTGCATTGCTGAACCAAGCCACCAAAGTTCAAATCGCATGCCCCACATTATTTTTAATATTTATTTTGTTTTAAATTCTTCTTCAATATTGTGTCTCTTCATCTTCTAAACCCCCATGTACAATTCAAATTCCTAGATCGGTTTCAGAGACCTTTGAAATCCCCATTTACTCTATTTTAATGATTTTTTAATATATTTTTACATTAAAACCTTTCATATACCCTATTTACTCCATTTTAATGATTTTTTAATACATTTTTACATTAAAACCTTTCATATACCCTATTTACTCCAATTTTTAATGATTTTATACATTTTTACATTATAACCTTTCATATACCCTATTTACTCCAACTTTTATTGATTTTATATATTTTTACATTTTTATTTAATAACCCTTCACCTACCCTATCCCTAGCCTACCCTATAAATACACCCCCTCCCCTCTACCTTCTCATCCCAAAAAAATCCTAAGCTCACTCTCTCAAAATTTTCCAAGAGTTGCGTACTTTGAAAACAAGTTCGAGGCGAAGCTTCGACGAAATTCCGGCGGGAATTCCGGCAGGAACAACCGGCGACGAAACAATTCCACGGCCACTCCCCTAGTTCCCCTATACTCTTTAGTATAGATCGAAACCCGTAAGTCCCGTTCTTTTCTTCTTTCTATTTCTTAAAAATACGAATTTATGAAACCCGACGGAAATCGGAACAAACCGATTTCCGATTCGGTTTTTCTATAAAATCTCACTTGTCACTAATTCCATAATACATAAACTTATCCATATTGACTATTAATCACATAACAATTAATTTGGACAAAGTTTCTCACATGAAATGATAACTTTTGCAATATCGTATTCCTTTTCACATTAATACCATAATGTTTATTTTTCTTCTTCTAATCAATTCAATCATTCCTAAACACCTTCATCTTGACCACTAAACTTGTAAAAATCAATTTGAATAAGTTTTCACACATGAAATGATAACATTTTCAATTTACCGTATTTTCACTTTAATACCATGAAGTTTCAATTTCACATTTAACCCCTTAACCTTACTATACAATTAAATTAGAGCACAAGATAACGACCTACCTCCACCCACATGTAAATACAAACCCTAAAATGATATCCTCAAAATTTAGAATACGATAAAACGAATTTTTCATTAAAATACCATAATCTTCATAAAACCATTCTTAAAGATTTTAGATTTGTTACACTTTTTAAATAAATACTTCTCACTAGGAAAATACGATAAGTTGTGGACATCGATCGTTTATCTAAACTGACTTTGTGATGTCTAGGCTAGGCAAGTGAGCTTGGGTAACTTTAAAAGGCCCGCCTCACGATTCGTGAGCGGATCCCTCCCTCCTCACTTGTACTTACCTGGCCATAATTGGCGGTGAAGAGACGATTTGAGCCTTCTAACGACTTGTCGTTTAGACCGTTTAGAAATAGGCTAGTTGGCTTAGGAAACCCTAGAATCTAAAATACGGAAAATTACACTTTTAAAGAAAATACCTTTTACTTTATAAAACCGTTTTCTAAAGGATTAGTATTTTACAATCTTTGCAAAGCGCCGCTACAACCCATCTTTGGGGAACCCGTTCGGGATCGTACGGTTTATCGCGCACCCTCGGGTTAGTAGTGCGAGATTCAGACCTCCGCAAGCAACATTCGGTCTCGAAAGATTTAAAATACGACATCTTAAGAAAATGAGATTTTTGAAATATAAAATATTTATTAAAATTATTTTTGTATAAACATATGTATATTTATCTTTTAAATACCTATTTTATTATAATATAAATTTCCTACCTTTTTCTAAAAATCACAAAAGAATATATTTTACACTAAAATACCATGAACTTCAAATAAACAATATTACAACTAGGATATTCTCACTAGAAATATCACAACATAAAATCCACAACTCTAAAGACGAGAAATAAATACTTGATGTGTATTTTGAAAAGTATATAAATGTATTTTTACATAAAACCCCCTCAAGTTTTATAAGTTACCCTAAGAACCCTAACAATTGTAAGACCTCGATTCACATTTCTGATTGTCTGACTCGGTTTTGAGTCTGATTAATCTGACTTGAATATGATTCAAGTCAATCTATAACCTACAAGTTTCTAAGTCAATATGAACACATGAATCCATGAATACAATTATCAGTTTATACAATTTGGCTGAACCGAACCATGGATATATATATTCTTTTTACATGTTTCCCAGTATTCCATTTACATGACTCTATGGTTATAACCGTTTCCTGATATCATGGTTTCGGTCGGTCAGTCAATCAATCATACAACCAACACAATTTACAAGATAACAATACAACAAGATATCACGGGGTTTAAGGGGTAGATTGGTACGGAAGGTGTTAAAGGTGGCACGAGGTGGTCAAATTTAACACACCTAACCTGAATCCAGTTGCTGTTGTACCGTGGCATAAACGGTACCTTGTACTATTTGTGCCCTTAGTCTCTGGCATATAGAGACTCCCCTCGTATATACTGGCATCCTTCTGTACCAAGCTACAAACAACAGCGTTGACATAATATTACAACAATAGTTTACACTTTAGAATGTATCTTCTTATTCTGTCTTATTCTACTTCCCTCTTACCTTTGGGACTTACCGAGCGATTTGTTCGCTGACGACATTCTATTTCTCTCTTCTTTGAATGTCGTCAGGTGATTTGGACCCGGCAGAAGTTGAGCCATCGCAAGAAGACTTGGAGCAGTTTACTGAAGACCCTGCACTGTAGTTTCAATGTACATTTTTCTTTTCAGTACTTTTCATTTCCTGTTATGCCACTGTTTAGGCATCTTTTTATTTCAGTTGTATTTCCTTTCATGCATTGTACAAAGAATGTTAATAAATAAAAGTTGCTGTTCTTTTTATTTCTTGTCTCTTGTGTACTTATTTTATATTGCTTAGATACGCTTAGCGTATATACTTCTGAGTATATACGTAGCGGACCTCGTCGCGCCCACTTCGCCGTACACTGGGAAGCGAGGCGTGACACTGCCATAGCACATGGTGGGCACACATGGGGGACAAGAATGTTAAATGAAAAAAGATGTGATGTGATATAAAACTACATGTTTCCCTCCAAATCTACTGAGTACAGACCAGGTTCATATAAAGAAATCAAACAATACCAGTGGGATTGTGGAGAGAACACTAGACCACCACATCAACACGAGCCCTAGACTCATCACCAAAACCGGCGACATACTCTTTTCAACTGGCCCCACCGGTCCCCCTAGCCCCAACTGTCCCCAATTTTCTGCTGGCTCTCCCTTGCTGTCACATCAACTCATTTTTATTACTTGTTTAATCTTCTTTTGTGCCTATAAAAGGTTGATCAGTGAGCAAGGGAAAGGGTCATACTTTGTATACTTTTTGTCTAAGACATCAATCTCTTTTTGTTTTGTTCTTGTACATAGCTAGTTCCCTTTGAGTTCTTTGCCTTCTCTTGATCTTGCAATCTCTTCATTGAGCTTGCAAGTTTAAGTTTTGGTTATTGAACTCAAGGGTTGTATCATCACTTGGAATCAATAAAACTTTCATTTTGCCTTGAGTTCTTAGCCTTCTCTTGATCTTGCAAGCTCTTCATTGAGCTTGCAAGTTTAAGTTTAGGTTATTGAACCCATGGTTTGCAATATTGCTTTGGGTTTTTAGTATTTTATTTCTTGCTTTACTTACTTGCTCTTTTAATTCCATGCCATTTACTTTCTTGCAATGTTGTTCTTGCAATGTTGTTTATTCTTTTCTTTTATCATTTCTTTTGCTCTTTCTTTTTTTGTTTTGATGGTTTATGAATATGGTGTTGTTAGGAAAGAAAACGATATTGTAAGTTAAGGTTTTCATTTCTCATTTCCTTTACCCGATATTTTCCATTGAACTCCTCCCAAACCTTACGCAAGCGCTCCATTAGGCACCCTACCCTACTAAGGTATCGGTGATTCCTAACCGCAACCGGTTGCGTTCGGTTTTACCGGAGGCGAAAGTCAAGCGACAAGAACGGAAGGACAAGGGTCAACAAGCCGGATTTCATAAATACCGTGCTTAAGCACCCTAATCCACGTTGTTGCCGATTGTTCTAGCTTCAATTGGTCAAGCTCGGCACAAAGGATTGAGTGCGGAATCCACTAACTTACACTAACCTATCTAATCCTAACTGTCACGACCCGAAAGTACGGAACGTGACCGGCACTTAGATTACGAAGCGTCTAGAGGCGCCACGTGACCTAAGTAAGCCGAAGCCCAGAGATCTAAACCATAAAAGAAGAAAAAGAAGAAAAGAAAAGAAAACAAGTAAAAAAAACATCAGCAAATTTTACCAAAAATTTCGGCTGAGTCTCCTCTGTAAAAACTGGCCCCCAAACGGGTACAACAAGTATAATGAGAATAAACAATAAAAAGCATCCCCAAACGGGAGCTAGCATCAACGCCAACAGGCGGAAACAACCACAACAAGCACAATAATATACAACGCCAATAGGCGAGGCTCAAAACTCAAAAGAAAACAAAACCACCAGATCTGAATAACACATGCGCGACTCTAAGGTCGAAATAAACAACTGGTCCAATAAACTTATCAAGTAATACAAATATGGTTGATGGAGCTTACTAGATACAAATGAATGAATAAAAGTACAATGGTGGTTCGGATACAAGTGAACCAACCTACCGTGCCAATCGCCCTGAAGAAAAGATGTGCCAACAAGCTGCCACGGGAAACCTGTACATCGAACCTGTAAAGAATTTGGCACAACGGGGGTGAGTTGCCAACTCGTGAGTAGAAGACATCTACGAAAAGAAATCGAATGCACGACGCTATCTTAGGTCATAATAATACACTACTATATCCCAAACATCTAGTAATAGCAGGGTAATACTACGTGTAAGTGCAAATACTCCGTGTCGTGTCAGTGCCTCATATAGTACTAAGTCATATGAAATGAAATGCATGCACCATGAATGTAAAGTCACAAATCCTGAAATCCAGATATATATGTATGAGAACCTTTAGCCGTTATCATAGTAAAGTGTGTATAAGCATCTGAAATCTCAACAATGAAATCCATGGAAATCCGTGTCAAGCATCGACACAACACATGTAACCTCAAGTATCAATATGTCGGGCTCCGTCAGTCCGGATCGGCCCATATCATCAAATCCCACGACAACGGTCGGTATCCTCCGGATATCCACCGCGCCAGACATCACCGGTAGGTGGCCTTCCCCTGCCAGGCTCATCGTCTACAACTCGATCTTCTTGTCCCGGGGTACCATACCGGGCCCACCATGTACCCGAGACGGTTCATCCACTCCTCGAATCGGGTCTCGAAATCCATCAGAAAACATGAAATACTCATGGTGGACGACACATACATCATGAGAAAACCGCATCTTATTTTAAAAAAAAGAGAAGAGGAGAGAGAGAGAAGTTTTTATATATTTTTGCGGTTTTCCCCAAAAATCTAGAAATCTCATAGAAATCCAAATCTCAAAATCATGAGTACTATATGATAAGTGTCGGCATATGCCCATAATACTGCATGATAACACGAAAATATGAATGCATGAATGTCTAAGTAATGAATGTCATGTCTTATACTTAACATCAGAGAGTGATCACAATACTACATCGGTTTAGTTGTTAACTGATTCTATCAATAAAAGATAATATGATCTAAAGTGTACGTGACATAGCAATTACCGATGATGATGTGTGTGAGCCGGCAAATAAGTGTGCGTGGAACATGCGCATCATCGGTAATAGTGCTGGTGTCCTAACAGGTAAAGTTTATACTGATTATAGTAACATATAAAAGAACATGCACCATGATGATTACAGTATGAATGTAAATACAGATGTGCATTATCCACTCCTCTGCGAGATACGAGTACAACTACCACTATGTGAGTCGAACCTAAACCAGTGTCCATCTAACATCCTAAGGAATTAAACCTAATAGACTAGTCAGTAAGAAACTAGAGTCTACCTAAGGTCTTAATCAATATCTCTAATAGTCGGCGATCCCGCCTCAATAGCGTCACGTACGTAGTACGGCTTCCTCGAATCAAGAGTGCGGATCAATCATCAAATCTAAGCCTCGTACGGTAAAATCCATCATACGGCATCCCAATATCGGGGTACGGTCAAGTATCTCCTAGGTGTCTCCTCATTCGTATAATGTCATCATCAGCACATCTCATGATCAAGGTGTTAAATTGTGATCGCATACATCAATCATATATCATTGCCATCATGATAAGCATCATTAGTTTATCCTCAGAAATATCATGTCGTAATCAAGTTATACATATATCATATCGTGATCAGTCACCAGTTACAGTCCGGGTACTATTCTAGCGTCCCATGTACATCAATATCACCACCACTCTTTATAATTTATAAATGCATGTTCATTATCTCATTCTCTAATGATCCGCTAACACTTTATTACGACTGTATAGTCAAGAATCACGGCATCAAGCCCAGTTATACTGTTTCATCATACCTCGGATATCATATCACATCAATGAATCCTATATACGTGTGGTGTATATATATACACCTATACCTAGTTTTATATATATACACACATATACGTATACGCCAAGTCAAGTTTTAGTGTGTGCGTGTATGTTTCTATCAGAAACCTACGAACCTTTCCCAAAGTATTCATCCTCAGGTATGGTTTTCCTAAATCAGTCTAGTCCCGCCTAGGGTCATTACTAGGGTCCTGCTCGGTAAGAATCTAGGGTCACATCGGGTTTCCTAATGTCACTAAGTACTATTCCTATTCTACGTTGCGGGGGTGCTAAACGCCATCCACCCGACTTCCCCCCATAGATATACATCTACTCACCTGGTCCATGTCTGCCGAAGACAGTGTCGCCATCCTCCTCTTCATCGCCCGCAGTCTATGTGAGGGGTACCTAGACGCAAACATTTAAATAGCATCGTAAACTGAATCACATACAAAAGTCAAACGATACAAAGAACAAGCATAGGTTAAAACCTATGTCCCGTCCACGCAAAAGAACCAAATACCGCTCGATATTGGCGTACAAACTCCGATGGATCGAGATAACATCATCAAACAACTTGTAGTTTAAAAACACATTACTTATACCATAAAACACGATTAAATCCATCGAAACCCTAAAATCTATCAAACTGTCCAATTTCGCAAAAACCCGAAAATGCCAATATACCGTTTTTCATCAAAACTTGACATTTAAATGAAACTAATGGTCATAAAACTCATTAAATAGCATTACTAGACTATACAAACCATTACTATATTTTTATTACACAAATTTATATAAATTTGAAATTTCTAGTTTACAACATTTAACAATTTTCAACATTTTCCAAGCAAAATACCACAATTCCACCTCAAAACATGATTTTGCATAAATTAATGACTTAAACCACAATTTATGATGATAATGATATAATGAAACCAATATTATATTTTAAATCCCTTTTATTTAGAATTTTCCAAAATCTAGTTAATAAAATAATAGCATTTTATTACTATTTTCCAATTATCAATTGAATCTAGTGATCAAACTAAGTTTTTCTTCCCATTAACATGTTAATATGCTCACTAAAACTACAATCTAATGATAGAAATCTTAATTGGAATTTTATATTACCCATAAACATATTTTATAAAAAAACTAGTTAGCTAAAAAGTATAATTAAATCAATTTTAGGTTAACAATTTACAACATATCATCCCTATAAGAATTTCCACTTCTAAATATGTTAAACTAGTGATTATAACCCTCATTAATTAATAAAAATCACAACTTGATTTTTCAAACCCTAACTTGAATTTTAAAAGTAGTAAATAGAATTAATAGATTAAATCTAATTAAACTTTAAAAGAAATATCTAATAGAAATAAAATAAAAGAGAATGATTTATACCTCCACAACCTCATGTCCAAACTTGAAAATGAGCCTCAAAAATACATGCTTTCCCACTCCAAATTCCATGTAAAGAAGAGTAGAGAATAAAGGGCATGAAAATATATATGATTTTGTGGAATTTTAATTGAATTTTTGATGTATTTTTGAATAAAAATGAGGTGGAAAATGGGGGGGGCTGCCATGGATGAGTTGTGGCCGGCCATGGGGAGGGAGAAAGAGAAAAGAGTGAAGAAAAGTGTGGAAGTTTCAAGAAAGAATCATCATTTAAAGTCTTTTCATGGTTTAATTAATTATTTATTTATTTATTTACTATAGCAACTCAAGAAAGCTCTAGAAATTAGGAAAAATTTGCAAATAATTTTTGCATGATACACACTAAATTCTAATATGCCATGGTTCATTTTTACAAATTAAAACCATTTAAATTTGTAATTTACACTAATTTAGTGTAAAAATAAAGCTTATGTTAATATTTAAAATAATTAGTTTAGGAAAAATATTTTATTAAACCAAAAATTTATAAGTGGCTAAATAAACACTATTTACTAGTAATTTCATAATTAAAATAGATATTTTTAAATTTATAGTGAAAAACAATCACGGTTTGGTTTTACGAAAAATACATTTTACTTTACCGAAAATCCTAAAATTCACTTAAACACTTTTATTCATTTAATTATTTATTTAATTATTTTAAAAATGTTACACTAACAACTTATACTTTGCATATATACACATAGGTTAGAAACAAACAATTCCGCCACGCGCATTAACTCGTGATAATAAGAACGTAAAACGCTCCTTCTCCCAACGGACGACCCGTACTCATCGCGGCTAGCTATACGCGACACCGTCCTGATTGCGGTTAACTTTAGAACTTTAAAACGTGATGCGCGAAAGCGCTTATCAATCACTATCCTTCCGGAAAATGCCGTCCCTACAGCCATCTAATGAAGAAGGGGACCCCGTTCATTTGGGGTCGTAAATACCAAAATGCGCTAGACGAAATCTAGCAATACCTGCAGAACCCGCCAGTACTGACCGCTTCGGTCAAGGGAAAGCCCATCATCCAGTACACAACAGCCCTTGAAGGTTTTTTAGACGCGCTATGTGCATAGGAGAACGACTAGGGGAAGGAGAGAGCTCTCTACTATTTGAGTCGAGTCCTTTTGGGGGCAGAAAACAGCTATTCCCCTATTGAAAAGTACTGCCTAGCACTGATCTTCGTGATAACGAAGCTTCGACATTATGGCTTGGTACATGAGGTCCATCTCATATCAAAGGTGGATCCTCTCAAGATTTGATGTCAAGAGCCATACTAACGGGAAGGCTTGCCAAATGGGCCCTCCTCTTGATGGAGTTCTTGATAGTATATCGACCCCTCAAGGCAATAAAAGGCCAGGAAATCGCCGACTTTCTCGCCGAGCATCCGATACCGGCTGATTCTCCCTTGAATTGTGAATTGCCAGATGAATATGCGTTCAACACAATCGATGGGGAGAAAGAAGGGAGTGATGCCCGATGAGAACTTTATTTCGATAGAGCATCGTCTATGAAGAAGCGAAAGCAAAATACCCCATAATCAAAGCCGAGGTAGGCCTTATCCTCGTGGCTCCGCAAGGAGGGATAATGCGTTTCGCTCTTTCCTTAACAAAGCCAAGAAGGAACAACGAGGCTGAATACGAGGCTTTAATAGCAGGTCTCGAGATCGCCATTGACATAGGAATTGAGAACCTCCTCATATATGGAGACTCCCAGCTGGTCGTTAGCCAAGTAAAGGGCGACTATCAGACATGCATGCCAGAGTTGGTAAAATATGGCAAAAGAGTGCGGCAACTGCTGACTCAAATCCCCTCCTACGTCGTGGAAACCATACCACGGACGGAAAATAGCAAGGCAGATGCGTTAGCTAAGCTCACTAAAGAACTGGCCGACGAAAACCTCGATGACATAACGATCATTGTGCAAAGCCGCCAGATTCTCGCAACAGCAAAAATATCTCCTGAGTCGTCCGAAGAAGAGGAAGCGACCAAACAAGTGGCCATCCAAGTAGAGGACAAAGAAAAGGCTAAGGATTGGAGAGAAGGCTTCATAGACTACTTCAAATCCCATCGAGTGCCCGAAAACGCATCTTCAAGATATCAGCTCATGAAACAAGCTCTGTCTTTCGCCTTTGTCAATGGTACTCTATATAAGAGATCATTCGACTGTCTGTGGTTGAGATGCCTGGGACCAGAAGAGGCAAGGAGAGTCGTCCAAGAAACTCATGACAGACTCTGTGGTTCCCATCAAGCTGGACCAAAGATGAAGTTAAAGATCAAGAGAATGGGTTACTATTGGCCCACAATGATTCAGAACTGCCTTGAATATGCAAAGCAGTGTCACTCATTCCAGATTCACGGGGACTTCATCCATCAGCATCCGAATCCGTTACACCCAACACTAGAAAGCTGGCCGTTCGAGATGTGAGGAACCGATATAATCGGGCCTATCGAACCAATAACATCTAAAGGACATCTGTTCATATTGGCGAAAACCGATTACTTCTCTAAATGGGCCGAAGCAGTACCGCTAAGAGAGGTGAAGACGGAGAACATCCTCTGTTTCTTCAGGACACATATCATTTACCGGTTCGGCACTCCGCGACGGATCATCTCGGATAATGGGCCGGCCTACAGAAGCCATAAGATCATGCAGCAACATAATATAAATTGGAGATACTCTTCAGTCTATAATCCCCGAGCTAAAGGTCTAGCCGAGGCTTTCAACAAAACTTTGACGAAGGTCATAAAGAAGACGGTGTCCAGAAACAGAAAGGACTGGCATGAGAGATTGCATGAAGCTCTCTGGGCTTATCGAACCACGTTCAAAACAGCCACGAATACCACGACATTTGCGTTGGTATTCGGCATGGAAGCGGTACTTTCCTTGGAGATAGAGCTACCCTCATTACAAGTAGCAGTCCGACATGAGCTGACGGATGAAGAAAATGCCCACCTTTGGCTTGAGGAGCTTGATGCCCTCGATGAAACTCGTCTCATGGCTCAGTAAAACCTAGAAGCTTACAAAGTAAGGATGACGCGCTCATACGAAAGACTAACTAGGCCGAGAGCATTTCGCCAAGGTGAACTCGTGCTAGTTGTCAAAAGACCTATGATCCCCAACCGTGCCAAACGGGAGAAATTCGAGCCGAACTATGAGGGCCCATACGTCATAGATAAAGTTTATCAAGATGGTACCTATTTGCTCATGGATATGCATGGCGAAAGACCCTTCCGGCCAATAAACGGCCGCTTACTTAAGAAATACTACTCCTGAAAAGTCACAACTCAGGTTAACGATAGATGACGACGCTCGTGTCCGCTCGCTATCTTCCTGAGTCAGCACTCTGTAAGAAGTATCCGGAAAAACTTCACCTCGAAGCTATGGACCGGGATGTCCCTAAACTAATAATGGACCGTAATGTCCTTAAAATAAATACGTCGCCTCAAACACGGCGATAGTGGAATTCAAGTCCACAGGTCCGAGCGGCAAATACTGCAACTCAAATCCCGCTTCCTACACAGTTACCCCGGTGGCAAAGTCCCACCGCGATCGCAAAAAAATAAAATAAAAAAAATAAAACGGTACATCCACAAGAGAAATGGGCACGGATGAAAACCCGGAAGGGCTCCGTGAGTAAAAACAGCAGGACTGCCGGCGAGTTTGTGAAAACCCGCAAGGACGCAGACTTGTAAAAAAAATTCATGCACACTTACAAGGTCCTCTCGACCTTGTAAGGAGAAAATACCTGCGTGAGATCCTTACGACTCACAAGGGAGCAACACACTTAGGGATCCCCACGATTCCTATAGACAAAATACACCTACGAGATCCTCATGACTAGAAAGGAGAATTCCCCCATACGAAACCCTCACGGTGTAAGTGCACGGCGGCGCCCCGGCCGTCAATCCGACGGCCAAATGCGGAAGCGGTGATAAACTTAAATTTTCTTGAACTGGCAAACCGCCGTGCACTAATACCCGGATCGAACCACTAACTATTCCTAGCTATCAGTAAGAAAGGGAATAGAGATATACCGACGATCCAAGTCCTCCGGTCTTCTCGTCATCGTCCCGATCTCCTGCGGAATGTCCCGTCTCCTCCTCGTCGCCGGAAGTGCACCACACCGCCTACTTCTTTTACGGGCTCCCACCTCAATGCCGAGGCAACTCGGGCACGAAGCCGGCTACTCGACGTGCCCAAGGTTCGCTGTAGAATATGTAGTCCTCAAGTCTCACTTTGGGGTTCATGGAGATGCCATTTTAGGTGGAGGGATGATACAAGAACAATGTGGAGGAACTTGGGGAATTTTCTAGAATCAAGAGAGCAAAAATCCCCACTACAAAAAATGGGCAACCCACCCTCATGGTGGCCGGCCATCACTAGAGGAGAAGGAGAGTGAGAATGAGGAAGAAGCACAAAAAATAATGGGAGCCATTCTCATATCATGCAAGAGAGAGAAAATAAAACTCATCATGAAAAGAAATGATCACCAAATCAAACCCATACTCCACACACTAATCATCAACAACCATGATGCTTACAAAGTCAAGCCATCATGAAGTGATCAAGTCAAAAAGGTCAAGGTATGGTGCTCATCATGAAAACCATCATGATGCAACAAGATGCAAAGAACCCCCTCCACTAATGCCTATTTGCAACAATGCAAATAAACCCTCCTCCACCAATCTTCGGCCAATGAACGATACAAAGGAAATTGGCCGAAATGGAAAACAAACTGGCAACTCCAAAAAACTGGTCCCGTAATAAATTACAGGAAAACCCCGATACTGTGCATACACACCCGCATCTGTATTTCGACCGAAATACAAATGCAATGAGACAAAATCTACACTGTACTATACTAGGATCCGGCTTAAACCAAAGCCGGCTAGTTATGTCCGTTCGATCCTGATCCGTGCAATACCGCACGTATCTGATCGAACCCTGCCATATAACCATACGGCCTATAGTACAAACTGTCCGATCCTGATCCGTGCAATACCGCACGTATCTGATCGGACCCTGCCATATCTCCATACGGCCTCTACAACCTTTCACCCGAAAGCTGAGTAACAGAATGTGGGGGACTCTAAAGACTCGTCAACACCTTGGTTGTGGATTTAACCACTAGCACGTTAGAGGTATAAGCCAATACATAACGGGCTACCAGGTATTGACCAAAAGGGACGTCTGTGAGCGAACTCAGCCTGACTCCCTACTGAGCCTGTCAGTGACAATATCCGTACAGTCCGGTCCGTTCGTCTATGAGCATCGCATGGCGGGCCTAGGGGGTTGGTAAAAGTCAGACCCCCAAAAGCGGTACAAGTCGTGTCGGAGTGTAGCCCAGAACACCCTGAGATACTACTGGAATACCTACCAGTAAATCTCCTTGCCTCGGCCGAGGGCTTCGTGTAATGGCTCTCCTAGACACAGCACGACCTCACCCCCAATACCGGGAGAGACGAACCCCTGAAGATACGCTCACTGCCTCCATGTGGCTCGGGACTGTACCCAACTAAAACCTGTTTGCACGACTCCTTTGAGCCGTGGTAGGGTAGTAATCAAAGTACAGTTGGAACTCACACGAGACAAATGACGATCCCCAGGTCGATGAACTAACCTGTACACATGTCACCAGGGAACTGCTATCTGACGTCTGGTATATGACCAACTAGCATGTTCCCGGCGAGTCCTGTCCGGTGTACTCATAACCCAATGAGCACCTGTATACATCTTAGGTGATCCAACTGACACCAGTGGCTTGTGAGACCGGCCACCGCCCCTCGTCGGGGTCTCGACTGTATACACTAGTCTACTATGGAGAATCGATGCCCTGTCTCGAAACTCTCATGACTAGGGACCTTTTAAGGATATGCTTATAGACCCCCAGCTCCCACTTATATGATCGCCCTCATACTGCTGGTGGTCAAGCAAGAATCCTAGGGGCTCTATCAACGTGTAATAGCGACGTGTCAGGTCACTTAAAACAGTACACGATGATAAAGGTAAACCAGATAGCATACTATCATCTCGAGTAAGACTGTCCTACCGGGATAGGTCCTCCATCAATCATTACAATCACATACCTGTGACCTAATAATTGACTCTGAGGGCACTATCTCCAACAATCTCCCACTTGCACTCAAGGCTAATTATTGCGATGTCGCATACTCACAGCCCGTGTGATACCGAACACCCAACTCCTCTACTAGTCAGTCTCACAAAGCTCGTTTGCGAAACTATTGCGTTCGAGGAATAGCCTCAGTGAGTGGATCCGCTTTGTCGTCTCTTTCAATGTCTCTCTATATCTCAAGTTCGCGGAGAAACCCATCTCCCGAAAAGAGCAATACCTGTCTTAGAATATGTCTGGATGTCTGATGGGACATAGCTCATAAATGAACTCCAAATCCAAACTTCTTAGACTGTATCGTCAACTGAACTTAATCAGTATCCTGCGCCATGCCTCCCTCAGTATTGCCTTGGACTACCTGTCCAAAATACTGCCCCTCGTCAGAAGGAAAACTATAACTCTGACAACCTCCTTGTCGTCCATGTCACCTTGGAAGCCTGGAATGATAACTGTTTCCCGAATGAGGCTGTCGTTATCATATCCCTAGAACATCCACTTATGTTCTATAACTGCTTCCGACCGTTTCTCCAGGATTGGATCAATGTCAACTTATTGCATCTAGTGCAAGAACAACATCTGGTGTGGTACTTGACATCTCATGATTGACTCAATTGCCTAAGCAAGTGATCTGTCAATCATGCACATTCCTCTCCCCTTTAGTCTATAAGACACCTTTAGAGAGGGTGACTCCATCTTCTGCAGGTACACTACCGTGCATGGAGTCGTCCATTCTAAATACTCTTAGAATGCTGTCTAAGTACCCTGATTGGGAAACCACCCAAATCTAGATCTAAAACCATAGATCTAGTAACCAGTTTGTCTGATATAATGTCCAAGTCCCGTGTGGAGAAACACTGTGTGACGACCAAAGTATAACCGATTGTAGTATAGGAGTTTCCTTTCCTACTCTGTGTATGTCATCCAAATACCAGGATATCACACCCTACTACCTTCTCAACAGATCCATCCCCTATTCTGATGAAGTCAAACCTATGACTGTCACGTCAGAAATAGATGATCTATCTCCGCTACTGGTGCTTCAGTCTATAAATAGACATAAGCTACCTGTCCACCAATGCTCCCGCTGCTCCCACTGACTACGACAACCCTCTGGCAGAGTCATATACACGTACACTTCTAAAACTAGTTCAGAACGACGCTATACTCATCCTCCCGCCGGGTCTCGCAGCCTGGAACAACAGCAATGGTAATTGTGGGTAAACAAGAACTTCCCTGTCACCGTCCTTGAGGCTACCGTAGTACCTCTCGGGTGCCTGAAGTTACCCACCGTATCTGCGGAGTGGCCAAAGGAATGTCAAACCGGATTGAATCTTAAGGTTCCTTATCAAATCTTCAGTAATCGTTTGTGGTTCTGGAATCACCTCCAGTTCTACCATACTCCCACTACTGTTTTCTGAAAAAATCCATTTTTAATAAAAATATGGCGAGTCTAGAACAATATCGCTATTGTTCATCCAGATGGTAGAAAGTCAACCCTCGTCATAGCCTGGGTCAACCCACGAACAGCCATTACAGAAACGTGCCTTGAGTTGTCCAGTGTCTGGTTTTAATCATAAACCGGACAACTCCCCGTACCTTAACATCGTTAAGATATGAACTGTTCTATATCCCATATAGGACCAGAGGCACTGATTTAATTGAACCAGATCCAAAACATGCAGCTGTCTCCAGTGCATGTCAACTAAATGGAAGGAGGCCGATCAGCGTTACTCAACTTAGGAATGCTTCCAATTATGAGTAACCTGAAAGAGAAGCAAGTTCTCTTAATCATTACTATCAATTGAATACCATTGACAAGTATCTACATCTTCGATCACTTTGAAGAATCCCGATATTTGCTCCACCTGGTTCTCTACTCTATTCGAATACCTATAACTTCTCCAAATTCGGACCCTGTGTTTCCACGAAACACCTGTCTAAAAAGTAGAGAAGTCATAAGTAAACCGAATATAGTACGAGGACCAACCCCTCTGTCCTGATGGACCCTGGACAACATACAATACTCTGTATAAGTCCCTTGAGTCTGATAACTCATTCACTGTGTGTCGTAGGTTGAAAACTGTACTTATGGTTAAGAAGAATTACACCGCTGTTTAATGCTCCTTACCTAACCATCCACTGATATAGGTAAATGTCGTAGACATAATTTCAAAAAGGTATATCTCACTCTATGAAAATAGACGTACAGATATATCAATTTGAAATTGGTGCATGACAGCGGATATTCAAAACCAAATATTTGCCGACCGGCAAACAGCCCAGGTGATTTCCTCAAATATCACCGATTACAACGAATCCCGATATAATGAGGATGATCACCCAATTCCCAATAACTTACTCCCACTCATCATCTGTAAAACCATACAGATGTGAGAATCATGCCTGGTAAATACATACCCTGGAGCAAGTGTTTAACTGGGAAATCAGTTTTCCTTTAACAGTACACAGTGAGACTGAAACATTGAAATGTTTCGATGGGGTATCCCGGTATTCCTAGTAATGCCTCTTCCAGATTCACGACTGTAACCGTATAATCCTTTGCCACCTCTCCAAATCCCTTCATATGTCTTTAGTCTTTACCTTCTGCACACCCCTTTAGGCCAAATGGTTTTCTTCCTTCCCTACCGTTCGGCACCAGCCTATGGTTTGGAAGAAGACTATCCAATAAGCATAATGGGTGTACTGTCCCAATCCTAGGAACACTCGCAATGAGAGAGGGTGAAGATAAAAGACAACCGAATAAACCTTATTCCTATTTCTCCTGGACCAGAATCCATCCCCGAACTGGAACAAGTTCCTTTCGAGTTCGTATATAACCATACGATGGAGTATCCAATAAACTGTGGATCTTCGTAGTGATACGGAGTGTCCTGGAGAAATACAAAGGTGATTTTAGGATTGGCGAAGGAATACTTGGTTTGGTCGTGAATATCTGTTGCAATTTACTTTGCCCTCTTACTAATCCCTTGCTTTGTCTGAACTTAATACCTTCTGTACACCATCGTTAGGCTAATTGGTTTTCTTCATTCCCTACCGGTCGGCACCAGCCTAAGGTTTGGAAGAAGTCTATCCAATTTGCGTAATAGGTGTACTATCCCCTAAACCAAGGAGTACTCACAACTTGAGAGAAGGTAAAAGGAAAAGACAACTGAATAATCCTATCCGTTTTCTCCAGAACCTGAAACCATTCTCGAATAAATTCCTTCGAGTTCGTATATAACCATACGATGGTTTTGTCCAATGGAAGTGGACGTTCGTAGCAACACGAGGTGTCCTGGAGAAAAAGGGTAAAAGTAGGAGTGGCAATGAGGTTTGCAACTCTGACAATCCAAAAGCCAGTGTTGAGAAGGTTCGGTCAACTTGGTCACTGAGTCATAGTCTTAGGGTCGGGTTAATGGTCGCTGCCAAAGAGAGAGAGAAAAGAAACACTCAGCGTGCACTCTAACCTAGATCAGAATGGTTACCAATTTATCTAATCTGGAATCCTCCCACTGTATCTCAAATTCTCCTCCAAACCTGAAAGAAGAATTAGTCGGGGTCACCCGAGGAGTAAACTAACTCATCAGTGGGAATCGGGATCCAACTATCATCACATGATAACGTGACGGAATCCGCTCACGCTACCACACTCCAGAAGGTATGCGCATATTTGGCAAGTTTCAGTTCTTTTGAAACTCCCGATGTGATTTCTGCCCCATGCTCTTATGACCTTGGCGTGAGGTCAAAATATCATAAGTCACATGTCAAGTTCTACCCGTCATTATCCAGGTTAATTTGAACCCACCCGTACATACCCTTGATGTAGGCCAAAATAGTAGTACGACTGTCCCAAACCAACGCATCTATCTATGCAACTGATAAATACCCGGCAGCTACCAAACACTATGCCTTGGCGTGAGGTCAAAATACATAGCTTGAATACTACCGAATATTTAACTGAAATGACGGAGGGCTACGAATGGTTTCTGGAGAAAACCTTTAACGTAAAGAACTTGATATCGTTGAAGGAACGGATAGCTTTTAAAAATATAGTGACGTAAACCTTTGCTAAAGAGGTCACTCCCGGTGAAGGGATCTCGGCTCTTTCCCCGTAGAATGGGGTGCAGGATATTCCAACTGAATACCACGGTGCAAAGCAAAAGTAATCGTCTATAGTGAAGTTAATGCCCTGACGTAAACTTCTGTCCAAGGGGTCACTCCCGGTGAAGGGATCTCGGCCCTTGCCTCGTCGATTGAGGAGCAGGATATTCCAACTGAATACCACGATGCAAAACAAAAGTGAACGTCCTTGCAATAACAGCTTTTTGAAAAGTGTTCCAACAACATCAGATTAGGTTTGTTTTTAACTTGCATTGATCCGAATCAACGCAGTCCCATCAATTGATCACACCACAAAGAACGAAAATATACTGATGTACGTATATGCCATCCGCATTCGCCACTGGGTCCCGTCATTACCCGTTAGGTTAGCTAACTAACGACAGAGCGGGGACTGGACTAGCGCGGATGCAAAACATATACAACATCTACTAAAATATATACCAATATATAGTATTCGCTCAAGGCGTGAATAAAATGCAACATCACAGATATGTAAAGCATCACAGAAACAATACAGATATCTGGGATCCCCGGGTTTCACAGAGCCACTGCTGAAACCCGACATTCCCCTGGTCGTGTGGATAGCCTGTGCAATGTAATCCTAGACCCCTACGGGCGCGGCAAGTCACCCGCCAAAACCTGAAGCGAGGCAGCCCCCTTCAGCACCGTGAATGGACCACCCAGCACTTCACGGAATCCGGTAACTTGGGCACCCCTCCTGGGTCAACCTGTGCCCCCTACGAGTGCGGCGAATAGCCTGCCAATCCTAGAGTGATGCCCCCTCCGTCTCAATGCCATGAGATGCGGGCTCGTTGCCCTCTAGAACCCGGCTATCCGTGCACCCCTCCGCGGGGTAATCCTAGTACAGAAAGTAAAATATACATACAACGGGTACATCGACCGCAACCTGGCCGTTCCCCAAAATAATAATACAATCAAGCAGTGACGGCAGTCCACATGTCGGACGCTCGCCCCGCAATATCAAATGTACATAATACAACCACAACTGTACTAGCATTGCATCCAGGCTATCCCCCACGACCGATCCGCAACATCATAGCAAAAACAGAACATCAACGTGAAAGTCACGTTCGCAAATCCGTCTAACCGGGCTATAGCAGTTAGACCGGATTTACCGATCGAGTGACATTCACGGTCGCAGATATAATGTAAATACTGTGAAAAATGTGTTTAAAATATCCGATCGATCAAACTTTAACAAGTGGGCCCCCAAGTACTACTGTAGCACATCAAGAAATTCTGGGCCCAAAATTAATATTCCAAAACCCCAATTTTCACCCCAGAAGCCCACTGGAGAAATTTGGCCCATTGATCCTCACATACTGCGGCGGAACCGCGGCCCAAGGTGGGTTTTGGCCGCGGTTCCGCGCTCCCCTTGATGGATCAATGACCCGAATTTTTCCAGAAGCCTTATAACTTCCTGTACAGTACTTTTATACAACCTGAAAAAATTTTCAACACAAAAAATTTTCAACAGAAAACTGATGCGGGCAAAAATGCGGTTTTGGGATTTTTGATCGATCGAAAATGCAAACACATTACACAAAGCTAGACTAAGTTAATGGCGAGGCTCTGATACCACTGTAAGTGCACGGCGGCGCCCCGGCCGTCAATCCGACGGCCAAATGCGGAAGCGGTGATAAACTTAAATTTTCTTGAACTGGCAAACCGCCGCGCACTAATACCCGGATCGAACCACTAACTAGTCCTAGCTATCAGTAAGAAAGGGAATAGAGATATACCGATGATCCAAGTCCTCCGGTCTTCTCGTCATCGTCCCGATCTCCTGCGAAATGTCCCGTCTCCTCCTCGTCGCCGGAAGTGCACCACACCGCCTACTTCTTTTACGGGCTCCCACCTCAATGCCGAGGCAACTCGGGCACGAAGCCGGCTACTCGACGTGCCCAAGGTTCGCTGTAGAATATGTAGTCCTCAAGTCTCACTTTGGGGTTCATGGAGATGCCATTTTAGGTGGAGGGATGATACAAGAACAATGTGGAGGAACTTGGGGATTTTTCTAACATCAAGAGAGCAAAAATCCCCACTACAAAAAATGGGCAACCCACCCTCATGGTGGCCGGCCATCACTAGAGGAGAAGGAGAGTGAGAATGAGGAAGAAGCATAAAAAATAATGGGAGCCATTCTCATATCATGCAAGAGAGAGAAAAGAAAACTCATCATGAAAAGAAATGATCACCAAATCAAACCCATACTCCACACACTAATCATCAACAACCATGATGCTTACAAAGTCAAGCCATCATGAAGTGATCAAGTCAAAAAGGTCAAGGTATGGTGCTCATCATGAAAACCATCATGATGCAATAAGATGCAAAGAACCCCCTCCACTAATGCCTATTTGCAACAATGCAAATAAACCCTCCTCCACCAATCTTCGGCCAATGAACGATACAAAGGAAATTGGCCGAAATGGAAAACAAACTGGCAACTCCAAAAAACTGGTCCCGTAATAAATTACAGGAAAACCCCGATACTGTGCATACACACCCGCATCTGTATTTCGACCGAAATACAAATGCAATGAGACAAAATCTACACTGTACTATACTAGGATCCGGCTTAAACCAAAGCCGGCTAGTGATGTCCGTTCGATCCTGATCCGTGCAATACCGCACGTATCTGATCGAACCCTGCCATATAACCATACGGCCTATAGTACAAACTGTCCGATCCTGATCCGTGCAATACCGCACGTATCTGATCGGACCCTGCCATATCTCCATACGGCCTCTACAACCTTTCACCCGAAAGCTGAGTAACAGAATGTGGGGGACTCTAAAGACTCGTCAACACCTTGGTTGTGGATTTAACCACTAGCACGTTAGAGGTATAAGCCAATACATAACGGGCTACCAGGTATTGACCAAAAGGGACGTCTGTGAGCGAACTCAGCCTGACTCCCTACTGAGCCTGTCAGTGACAATATCCGTACAGTCCGGTCCGTTCGTCTATGAGCATCGCATGGCGGGCCTAGGGGGTTGGTAAAAGTCAGACCCCCAAAAGCGGTACAAGTCGTGTCGGAGTGTAGCCCAGAACACCCTGAGATACTACTGGAATACCTACCAGTAAATCTCCTTGCCTCGGCCGAGGGCTTCGTGTAATGGCTCTCCTAGACACAGCACGACCTCACCCCCAATACCGGGAGAGACGAACCCCTGAAGATACGCTCACTGCCTCCATGTGGCTCGGGACTGTACCCAACTAAAACCTGTTTGCACGACTCCTTTGAGCCGTGGTAGGGTAGTAATCAAAGTACAGTTGGAACTCACACGAGACAAATGACGATCCCCAGGTCGATGAACTAACCTGCACACATGTCACCAGGGAACTGCTATCTGACGTCTGGTATATGACCAACTAGCATGTTCCCGGCGAGTCCTGTCCGGTGTACTCATAACCCAATGAGCACCTGTATACATCTTAGGTGATCCAACTGACACCAGTGGCTTGTGAGACCGGCCACCGCCCCTCGTCGGGGTCTCGACTGTATACACTAGTCTACTATGGAGAATCGATGCCCTGTCTCGAAACTCTCACGACTAGGGACCTTTTAAGGATATGCTTATAGACCCCCAGCTCCCACTTATATGATCGCCCTCATACTGCTGGTGGTCAAGCAAGAATCCTAGGGGCTCTATCAACGTGTAATAGCGACGTGTCAGGTCACTTAAAACAGTACACGATGATAAAGGTAAACCAGATAGCATACTATCATCTCGAGTAAGACTGTCCTACCGGGATAGGTCCTCCATCAATCATTACAATCACATACCTGTGACCTAATAATTGACTCTGAGGGCACTATCTCCAACAATCTCCCACTTGCACTCAAGGCTAATTATTGCGATGTCGCATACTCACAGCCCGTGTGATACCGAACACCCAACTCCTCTACTAGTCAGTCTCACAAAGCTCGTTTGCGAAACTATTGCGTTCGAGGAATAGCCTCAGTGAGTGGATCCGCTTTGTCGTCTCTTTCAATGTCTCTCTATATCTCAAGTTCGCGGAGAAACCCATCTCCCGAAAAGAGCAATACCTGTCTTAGAATATGTCTGGATGTCTGATGGGACATAGCTCATAAATGAACTCCAAATCCAAACTTCTTAGACTGTATCGTCAACTGAACTTAATCAGTATCCTGCGCCATGCCTCCCTCAGTATTGCCTTGGACTACCTGTCCAAAATACTGCCCCTCGTCAGAAGGAAAACTATAACTCTGACAACCTCCTTGTCGTACATGTCACCTTGGAAGCCTGGAATGATAACTGTTTCCCGAATGAGGCTGTCGTTATCATATCCCTAGAACATCCACTTATGTTCTATAACTACTTCCGACCGTTTCTCCAGGATTGGATCAATGTCAACTTATTGCATCTAGTGCAAGAACAACATCTGGTGTGGTACTTGACATCTCATGATTGACTCAATTGCCTAAGCAAGTGATCTGTCAATCATGCACATCCCTCTCCCCTTTAGTCTATAAGACACCTTTAGAGAGGGTGACTCCATCTTCTGCAGGTACACTACCGTGCATAGAGTCGTCCATTCTAAATACTCTTAGAATGCTGTCTAAGTACCCTGATTGGGAAACCACCCAAATCTAGATCTAAAACCATAGATCTAGTAACCAGTTTGTCTGATATAATGTCCAAGTCCCGTGTGGAGAAACCACTGTGTGACGACCAAAGTATAACCGATTGTAGTATAGGAGTTTCCTTTCCTACTCTGTGTATGTCATCCAAATACCAGGATATCACACCCTACTACCTTCTCAACAGATCCATCCCCTATTCTGATGAAGTCAAACCTATGACTATCACGTCAGAAATAGATGATCTATCTCCGCTACTGGTGCTTCAGTCTATAAATAGACATAAGCTACCTGTCCACCAATGCTCCCGTTGCTCCTACTGACTACGACAACCCTCTGGCAGAGTCATATACACGTACACTTCTAAAACTAGTTTAGAACGACGCTATACTCATCCTCCCGCCGGGTCTCGCAGTCTGGAACAACAGCAATGGTAATTGTGGGTAAACAAGAACTTCCCTGTCACCGTCCTTGAGGCTACCGTAGTACCTCTCGGGTGCCTGAAGTTACCCACCGTATCTGCGGAGTGGCCAAAGGAATGTCAAACCGGATTGAATCTTAAGGTTCCTTATCAAATCTTCAGTAATCGTTTGTGGTTCTGGAATCACCTCCAGTTCTACCATACTCCCACTACTGTTTTCTGAAAAAATCCATTTTTAATAAAACTGTGGCGAGTCTAGAACAATATCGCTATTGTTCATCCAGATGGTAGAAAGTCAACCCTCGTAATAGCCTGGGTCAACCCACGAACAGCCATTACAGAAACGTGCCTTGAGTTGTCCAGTGTCTGGTTTTAATCATAAACCGGACAACTCCCCGTACCTTAACATCGTTAAGATATGAACTGTTCTATATCCCATATAGGACCAGAGACACTGATTTAATTGAACCAGATCCAAAACATGCAGCTGTCTCCAGTGCATGTCAACTAAATGAAAGGAGGCCGATCAGCGTTACTCAACTTAGGAATGCTTCCAATTATGAGTAACCTGAAAGAGAAGCAAGTTCTCTTAATCATTACTATCAATTGAATACCATTGACAAGTATCTACATCTTCGATCACTTTAAAGAATCCCGATATTTGCTCCACCTGGTTCTCTACTCTATTCGAATACCTATAACTTCTCCAAATTCGGACCCTGTGTTTCCACGAAACACCTGTCTAAAAAGTAGAGAAGTCATAAGTAAACCGAATATAGTACGAGGACCAACCCCTCTGTCCTGATGGACCCTGGACAACATACAATACTCTGTATAAGTCCCTTGAGTCTGATAACTCATTCACTGTGTGTCGTAGGTTGAAAACTGTACTTATGGTTAAGAAGAATTACACCGCTGTTTAATGCTCCTTACCTAACCATCCACTGATATAGGTAAATGTCGTAGACATAATTTCAAAAAGGTATATCTCACTCTATGAAAATAGACGTACAAATATATCAATTTGAAATTGGTGCATGACAGCGGATATTCAAAACCAAATATTTGCCGACCGGCAAACAGCCCAGGTGATTTCCTCAAATATCACCGATTACAACGAATCCCGATATAATGAGGATGATCACCCAATTCCCAATAACTTACTCCCACTCATCATCTGTAAAACCATACAGATGTGAGAATCATGCCTGGTAAATACATACCCTGGAGCAAGTATTTAACTGGGAAATCAGTTTTCCTTTAACAGTACACAGTGAGACTGAAACATTGAAATGTTTCGATGGGGTATCCCGGTATTCCTAGTAATGCCTCTTCCAGATTCACGACTGTAACCGTATAATCCTTTGCCACCTCTCCAAATCCCTTCATATGTCTTTAGTCTTTACCTTCTGCACACCCCTTTAGGCCAAATGGTTTTCTTCCTTCCCTACCGTTCGGCACCAGCCTATGGTTTGGAAGAAGACTATCCAATAAGCATAATGGGTGTACTGTCCCAATCCTAGGAACACTCGCAATGAGAGAGGGTGAAGATAAAAGACAACCGAATAAACCTTATTCCTATTTCTCCTGGACCAGAATCCATCCCCGAACTGGAACAAGTTCCTTTCGAGTTCGTATATAACCATACGATGGAGTATCCAATAAACTGTGGATCTTCGTAGTGATACGGAGTGTCCTGGAGAAATACAAAGGTGATTTTAGGATTGGCGAAGGAATACTTGGTTTGGTCGTGAATATCTGTTGCAATTTACTTTGCCCTCTTACTAATCCCTTGCTTTGTCTGAACTTAATACCTTCTGTACACCATCGTTAGGCTAATTGGTTTTCTTCATTCCCTACCGGTCAGCACCAGCCTAAGGTTTGGAAGAAGTCTATCCAATTTGCGTAATAGGTGTACTATCCCCTAAACCAAGGAGTACTCACAACTTGAGAGAAGGTAAAAGGAAAAGACAACTGAATAATCCTATCCGTTTTCTCCAGAACCTGAAACCATCCTCGAATAAATTCCTTCGAGTTCGTATATAACCATACGATGGTTTTGTCCAATGGAAGTGGACGTTCGTAGCAACACGGGGTGTCCTGGAGAAAAAGGGTAAAAGTAGGAGTGGCAATGAGGTTTGCAACTCTGACAATCCAAAAGCCAGTGTTGAGAAGGTTCGGTCAACTTGGTCACTGAGTCATAGTCTTAGGGTCGGGTTAATGGTCGCTGCCAAAGAGAGAGAGAAAAGAAACACTCAGCGTGCACTCTAACCTAGATCAGAATGGTTACCAATTTATCTAATCTGGAATCCTCCCACTGTATCTCAAATTCTCCTCCAAACCTGAAAGAAGAATTAGTCGGGGTCACCCGAGGAGTAAACTAACTCATCAGTGGGAATCGGGATCCAACTATCATCACATGATAACGTGACGGAATCCGCTCACGCTACCACACTCCAGAAGGTATGCGCATATCTGGCAAGTTTCAGTTCTTTTGAAACTCCCGATGTGATTTCTGCCCCATGCTCTTATGACCTTGGCGTGAGGTCAAAATATCATAAGTCACATGTTAAGTTCTACCCGTCATTATCCAGGTTAATTTGAACCCACCCGTACATACCCTTGACGTAGGCCAAAATAGTAGTACGACTGTCCCAAACCAACGCATCTATCTATGCAACAGATAAATACCCGGCAGCTACCAAACACTATGCCTTGGCGTGAGGTCAAAATACATAGCTTGAATACTACCGAATATTTAACTGAAATGACGGAGGGCTACGAATGGTTTCTGGAGAAAACCTTTAACGTAAAGAACTTGATATCATTGAAGGAACGGATAGCTTTTAAAAATATAGTGACGAAAATCTTTGCTAAAGAGGTCACTCCCGATGAAGGGATCTCGGCTCTTTCCCCGTAGAATGGGGTGCAGGATATTCCAACTGAATACCACGGTGCAAAGCAAAAGTAATCGTCTATAGTGAAGTTAATGCCCTGACGCAAACTTCTGTCCAAGGGGTCACTCCCGGTGAAGGGATCTCGGCCCTTGCCTCGTCGATTGAGGAGCAGGATATTCCAACTGAATACCACGATGCAAAACAAAAGTGAACGTCCTTGCAATAACAGCTTTTTGAAAAGTGTTCCAACAACATCAGATTAGGTTTGTTTTTAACTTGCATTGATCCGAATCAACGCAGTCCCATCAATTGATCACACCACAAAGAACGAAAATATACTGATGTACGTATATGCCATCCGCATTCGCCACTGGGTCCCGTCATTACCCGTTAGGTTAGCTAACTAACGACAGAGCGGGGACTGGACTAGCGCGGATGCAAAACATATACAACATCTACTAAAATATATACCAATATATAGTATTCGCTCAAGGCGTGAATAAAATGCAACATCACAGATATGTACAGCATCACAGAAACAATACAGATATCTGGGATCCCCGGGTTTCACAGAGCCACTGCTGAAACCCGACATTCCCCTGGTCGTGTGGATAGCCTGTGCAATGTAATCCTAGACCCCTACGGACGCGGCAAGTCACCCGCCAAAACCTGAAGCGAGGCAGCCCCCTTCAGCACCGTGAATGGACCACCCAGCACTTCACGGAATTCGGTAACTTGGGCACCCCTCCTGGGTCAACCTGTACCCCCTACGAGTGCGGCGAATAGCCTGCCAATCCTAGAGTGATGCCCCCTCCGTCTCAATGCCATGAGATGCGGGCTCGTTGCCCTCTAGAACCCGGCTATCCGTGCACCCCTCCGCGGGGTAATCCTAGTACAGAAAGTAAAATATACATACAACGGGTACATCGACCGCAACCTGGCCGTGCCCCAAAATAATAATACAATCAAGCAGTGACGGCAGTCCACATGTCGGACGCTCGCCCCGCAATATCAAATGTACATAATACAACCACAACTGTACTAGCATTGCATCCAGGCTATCCCCCACGACCGATCCGCAACATCACAGCAAAAACAGAATATCAACGTGAAAGTCACGTTCGCAAATCCGTCTAACCGGGCTATAGCAGTTAGACCGGATTTACCGATCGAGTGACATTCACGGTCGCAGATATAATGTAAATACTGTGAAAAATGTGTTTAAAATATCCGATCGATCAAACTTTAACAAGTGGGCCCCCAAGTACTACTGTAGCACATCAAGAAATTCTGGGCCCAAAATTAATATTCCAAAACCCTAATTTTCACCCCCAGAAGCCCACTGGAGAAATTTGGCCCATTGATCCTCACATACTGCGGCGGAACCGCGGCCCAAGGTGGGTTTTGGCCGCGGTTCCGCGCTCCCCTTGATGGATCAATGACCCGAATTTTTCCAGAAGCCTTATAACTTCCTGTACAGTACTTTTATACAACCTGAAAAAAATTTCGACACCAAAAATTTTCAACAGAAAACTGATGCGGGCAAAAATGCGGTTTTGGGATTTTTGATCGATCGAAAATGCAAACACATTACACAAAGCTAGACTAAGTTAATGGCGAGGCTCTGATACCACTGTAAGTGCACGGCGGCGCCCCGGCCGTCAATCCGACGGCCAAATGCGGAAGCGGTGATAAACTTAAATTTTCTTGAACTGGCAAACCGCCGCGCACTAATACCCGGATCGAACCACTAACTAGTCCTAGCTATCAGTAAGAAAGGGAATAGAGATATACCGACGATCCAAGTCCTCCGGTCTTCTCGTCATCGTCCCGATCTCCTGCGGAATGTCCCGTCTCCTCCTCGTCGCCGGAAGTGCACCACACCGCCTACTTCTTTTACGGGCTCCCACCTCAATGCCGAGGCAACTCGGGCACGAAGCCGGCTACTCGACGTGCCCAAGGTTCGCTGTAGAATATGTAGTCCTCAAGTCTCACTTTGGGGTTCATGGAGATGCCATTTTAGGTGGAGGGATGATACAAGAACAATGTGGAGGAACTTGGGGATTTTTCTAATATCAAGAGAGCAAAAATCCCCACTACAAAAAATGGGCAACCCACCCTCATGGTGGCCGGCCATCACTAGAGGAGAAGGAGAGTGAGAATGAGGAAGAAGCACAAAAAATAATGGGAGCCATTCTCATATCATGCAAGAGAGAGAAAAGAAAACTCATCATGAAAAGAAATGATCACCAAATCAAACCCATACTCCACACACTAATCATCAACAACCATGATGCTTACAAAGTCAAGCCATCATGAAGTGATCAAGTCAAAAAGGTCAAGGTATGGTGCTCATCATGAAAACCATCATGATGCAATAAGATGCAAAGAACCCCCTCCACTAATGTCTATTTGCAACAATGCAAATAAACCCTCCTCCACCAATCTTCGGCCAATGAACGATACAAAGGAAATTGGCCGAAATGGAAAACAAACTGGCAACTCCAAAAAACTGGTCCCGTAATAAATTACAGGAAAACCCCGATACTGTGCATACACACCCGCATCTGTATTTCGACCGAAATACAAATGCAATGAGACAAAATCTACACTGTACTATACTAGGATCCGGCTTAAACCAAAGCCGGCTAGTGATGTCCGTTCGATCCTGATCCGTGCAATACCGCACGTATCTGATCGAACCCTGCCATATAACCATACGGCCTATAGTACAAACTGTCCGATCCTGATCCGTGCAATACCGCACGTATCTGATCGGACCCTGCCATATCTCCATACGGCCTCTACAACCTTTCGCCCGAAAGCTGAGTAACAGAATGTGGGGGACTCTAAAGACTCGTCAACACCTTGGTTGTGGATTTAACCACTAGCACGTTAGAGGTATAAGCCAATACATAACGGGCTACCAGGTATTGACCAAAAGGGACGTCTGTGAGCGAACTCAGCCTGACTCCCTACTGAGCCTGTCAGTGACAATATCCGTACAGTCTGGTCCGTTCGTCTATGAGCATCGCATGGCGGGCCTAGGGGGTTGGTAAAAGTCAGACCCCCAAAAGCGGTACAAGTCGTGTCGGAGTGTAGCCCAGAACACCCTGAGATACTACTGGAATACCTACCAGTAAATCTCCTTGCCTCGGCCGAGGGCTTCGTGTAATGGCTCTCCTAGACACAGCACGACCTCACCCCCAATACCGGGAGAGACGAACCCCTGAAGATACGCTCACTGCCTCCATGTGGCTCGGGACTGTACCCAACTAAAACCTGTTTGCACGACTCCTTTGAGCCGTGGTAGGGTAGTAATCAAAGTACAGTTGGAACTCACACGAGACAAATGACGATCCCCAGGTCGATGAACTAACCTGCACACATGTCACCAGGGAACTGCTATCTGACGTCTGGTATATGACCAACTAGCATGTTCCCGGCGAGTCCTGTCCGGTGTACTCATAACCCAATGAGCACCTGTATACATCTTAGGTGATCCAACTGACACCAGTGGCTTGTGAGACCGGCCACCGCCCCTCGTCGGGGTCTCGACTGTATACACTAGTCTACTATGGAGAATCGATGCCCTGTCTCGAAACTCTCACGACTAGGGACCTTTTAAGGATATGCTTATAGACCCCCAGCTCCCACTTATATGATCGCCCTCATACTGCTGGTGGTCAAGCAAGAATCCTAGGGGCTCTATCAACGTGTAATAGCGACGTGTCAGGTCACTTAAAACAGTACACGATGATAAAGGTAAACCAGATAGCATACTATCATCTCGAGTAAGACTGTCCTACCGGGATAGGTCCTCCATCAATCATTACAATCACGTACCTGTGACCTAACAATTGACTCTGAGGGCACTATCTCCAACACACGGCTCATAGGATTCAAAAGCCTTAAGATATAGGGACCTGAACCTGTTCTTAAGCCATCACACTCCTAAAGCTACCCTACAAGCGGTTCCATATTGACCCTTGTATACAATCCACGGGGGCAAATAAACGTTCCCTCACCCAGTTCCACCTATGGCACGAAATTTCCCTATTCGGTGGACAACACTTGTAGGTCCCCTCGAGCTACAAGGAGAAAACACTCTTGTGGATCCTTACGACTCACAAGAGAAAATATCACTTAGGAATCCTCACAACTCCTAAGGAGAAATTACACCTACGAGATCCTCACGACTTGTAGGGAGAAACACCTTTATGAGACCCTTACGGCTCATGAAGTCAAAAGCCTAAGTCGGCAGGATCCTAACCTTGTTTGCTAAGCTACCTTTGTTCAAATCAGCAAAGGCAAATGATGATTCGCTCGTGGAAACATTCCAATGGCAGTGATGCTGATGCCTAAATTGGTATCAAATTCCAAGTCCTTTTACGGCAAATGATGATTCGCTCCTGGCCATATTCCAGTCGCAGCGATACTGATGCTAAGATTGGTATCTGATCTTAAGTTCCAAACTCGCAATAAAAATCAGCGAGCCAAAAATGCATATGAAATATCCGAAATGATGGGGTAACTCGCAATAAAAATCAGCGAGTAAAATATATGCATAGCCGAAATGTTTGGGAGACTCGCAATAAAAAGCAGCGAGTAAAAAGAAAATAGCCGAAATGATTGGACAATCGCGACTTTCGTGATATAAAAAGATGAAATGATAGAGCATCGCGGGAAGAAATAAAAAATAATGAAATTTTTTTCCCTGCAGGTGAGTCCGCATCGACCCCTGTATACAATCCATGGGTACAAACAAAAAAGGAACCACATTTTCCTACTGGGCTCTATCAAAAGGGAGAGTCAAATCTCGACGGTTCATCAACAGCCTAGAGATCACAAAAGCATTTCTTCTCCACTCCAGCAGGATGCAGACGCAACATCAATAACCGACCCCAGAGTCGAAACAATGGAGCCATGGCAAAATCCCTAGTTCCAAGCCTCGACGGTTCACTGACAATCTAGAGACCACCTCGACATTCATCGCAATATTGCAGACACAATGTCAACAGGTGAAGCAAAGGAAGATCCCTAGCTTCAGGGTCTTGATGGTGACATCTACAGCCTAGAGATCAAAAAGGCGTTTCTTCTCCACTCCAGCGAGATGCAGACGCAACGTCAACAACCGATCTCAGGGTCAAAACAACGGAGCCATGGCAAAGTCCCTAGTTCCAAGCCTCGACGGTTCACTGAAAACCAAGAGACAACCTCGGCAGTCATCGCAATATTGCAGATACAATGACAACAAACGAAGCAAAGGAAGATCCCTAGCTTCAGGGTCTTGACGGCAACTTAAATGAGAGCTGAAAGACTATCGGAGATCATCCCACACCAGCGCGGAGTGGTCATGACTCATCGGGGCTCCCAAACTGAGCCTAATCTCAAGTAAAAAGCGGCATGGAATATCCCTAAACGCTTGCTCTTTCGTCGGTAATATCACTCGGAAGATTACTTGAAGACGTCTTGTCCAGCCCCCGAAAGGATCAGAGACACGACAGTCGCGGGGCTACTCGAACAACAAGATTGCATATCGGGAAATACATTGGCCAACGCAATAGTACGACGGGTAGAAAACCCTGGTACCACAGACTTTAACGGACTTCTATTAGCAGGAGTTAACTATGACGTTAGGACATCCTTACGAGAACATCTCGATTCGTCTCGACTCGTTGGGAAAATAATGTTCCTGCGAGAACTTCTCAACTCGTCTCGACTCGTAGGGAAAAGCCTTAGGCAACGGGGATAAGGACCTGTATCCTAAGCACTGGGGCCCTGCAGGTGAGTCCAAGATGGACTATTGCATACTATCCATGGGCCACACTCTCCGAAGTCGAATATCGACAAGGAGGAAAAAACCACTTATGAGTCCTCTCGAATTGCAAGAGGGAAAATTCTCTTGTGAGATCCTTACGACTCTCAAGAGAAAACGCACTTAGGAGTCATCACGACTCCTAAGGAGAAAATACACCTATGGGATCCTCTCGACTCGTAGGGAGAAAAAGTTTTTATGAGACCCTCACGGCTCATAAAGTTGAAAAGTCTTAGACGATAGATCCAAACCTGTTTCCTAAGCCATCACTGCCCTACCAGGAGGTCAAGATAAACTATCCATGGGCCACATTTACCAAAGTTACATGCCACTGAAATAAAGAAGCTATTTATGGGTCCTCACGATGCGAATAAGATCCTTATAGCTCACGGAGACGATGAACACTTAGAACTCCTCACGATTTCTGGGGAAAATATGCTCTCCCGATGGTAATATAACCTAGGAGATTATCTGAGGACGTCTTGCCCAGCCCCTAAGGGATCAGAGACATGACAGTCGTAGGACTACTCAAATAGCAAGAGTGTGTATCGGGGAATGTCATCGATCACGGACAAGAAGACCATCTGGAGCTAAATGGAGCCGATGGGGATAGGAGATCCTCTACGAGTCGAGAGCTCGTGCAGCACCGTATCACATTGGTCATCCGTAAAAGTAGGGTTCACCAAGCGGGCAGCAAAACGAGGAACAATTTCCTCAATAGGCATCTCCCATGGCTGCCGGTGAACACGTAGATGATTACAAGTCATAGCTCTTCTCTATTAAAATGATTCTCTGAAAGTGAGAGAAGAGAAGCATTGCTTCAGATTATGAAGGGAGACATTTAAGTCTAGGCACAGAAAAGGTTGTGCATGATGGACTATTTCCAAGCTCTGTTAAAAGAAGGCATTGGGAAAGAGAAGCTTGACTCAGGAAAAGCAGAGAAAGAAAGTGAAAAGACACCTTCAGTAATGAGGCAGCGCCTCACGTGCCTCGTATGTATGACACGAGGACCCCAGCATTATATATATGAGTAACTACTACTTCACATGAGGGACCTATGAGCAGTGGTATAAAAGAAAAGGAAGTTTTTCCATTCATACTTGGAAAAATTTATACATCGGTGATAACAACAAACAAAATATCATCAAAATGTTTACAATGGCAAGACACTGAATATCGGACATGGATTTAGAAATTCAGAAGCAAGGCCGAGTAAAATGCTTCTGGCTTCTCTGACCATTGTCTTATGCATTTTCTCATGAATGCAAGCGTCAGGATTCCCGCTGATATCATCTGTCCTCTGGTAAGCAGAGATTATCGTCGTCTGTTGGAAGACCTGATGCAAAATATCGACAAGATCATCTCGCCGCCTCTTCGAGATCAAGCCCATCAGATATACTGAGTGCACCTTATCTTCGGCATCATCAAGTGCCTCAAGCGGCATGGCCTCATTAAATTCAGGAAGTGCTTCCCAAATCGCCCCCACGATAATTTTCAAAAGAGCGGAACGACGGGGAAGTAGTCGGCCATTGTATTCATCAAAGCGACGTATCACCTCAGCGCATTGGGCATTCATAAACTCCTGGCCTTGACAGCGACCTTGGACGCAAATGTCTTTATAGGAGATAATCTCCTCAAGATCATACAGATAAACAGCCATAGTATCTGAAAAGAAAATTCAGCAAAAGAATAGCAATTAAATATTAAGATTCTTAAAGTCTAAAATAAAAACGGTGGTGACGTTCCATCATTGATGGGGCAATCGCCCATTAAGGAGGGAATTCTAAAAGGATTCTCATTTAATGAGAAACCTCATTGGGCTAAGAAGTTAAACTCTCTCGAGGGCTGTGCTCTACAAACAGAATTCACATCTACCAACTTTATTAAGAGGGGAATGAAATTCCCTAAGGGCCCTCTTGATCTTCAGAGCTAAGCTCTTTAGTGAGGAATTAAATTAAGCTGTGGAATTAAATTCCAGGAAACCTCCATGATGAGGAAACGAAAAATAAAATTGTAATGCCATGAATCCTTAAAGATCAGAGGAGGAATGCCCAACACATTGAGGTTTATTACTCAAAGATTACGTATTTGGATCTTTAAGAGATGGATTTCAGAAGAGAGCAAAGCTCTTATGGTGGATTTAAAATCTAGAAAGTTTTTTAAGAAATGGGTTTCTTTGTTTTTCAAGATCTTTACCTAAAAAAGGTTTATTTTTTCTGACAGAGTTTAACTCTGAAATTTCAATGGGCAGAGAAAGCTCTAAAAAAGAGAATTAAATTCTCAAAGAAGACAAAGAAGGAAGAAGATGAAGGAACAGATGCTTCCCAAAGATAGGACCTTTACATTTATAAGATGTGACGAGGGCGGTTCATCTCCCCGTTCCCTTAGGCAGATCCAACGGCTATAAAGGTGACAGCGTTGCACTCACGTGCAGGCCACGTGAGAACAACGTTGTGGGGGCATTGTTAGTGTAATATGCCCTAGAGACCATTATTGTATAGTACTAGTTTGTATATTACATTTTGGAAGCTTGGGATATATACACGGATTTATGACAGTCTTGCTCGATATAGTAATATGCTACTTGGTTTGTATCTATCTTAATATATGTATATGTTTCTTTTAACGTATCGCTAATACATATTGATAGAGCCCTTAGGATCTTTGCTTGACTACCAGTGTTGTGACGGCAGTCACACTAGTGTGGGATGGGTAGTCTACAAGCACATCCTTACACAGGTCCCTAGTTACAGGATTATCAAGACAGGGTATCGATACTCCAGAGTAGACTAGTGTATACGCTTCTCATCCCAGCAGGGGAGATGGTATGTCCCACAGCCATCAGTACGTCGTACTGAAGATAGTATGCAGGTGCTCATTGGGTTGTGAGTTACAGTGGACGGACTCGTGGGGAACTGCTGGTTGGTAATATACCTATCGTCAGGTAGCAGTTCCCAGGTGACATGAGTACAACTTAGTCCGTCGACTTGACACCGCTACTTCGCCTCAAGTGTGTTCCCACTGTTCTTAGATTACTACCCTACCATGGCTCTGTTGAGTCGTGCAAACATGTAGTAGTTGGGTGCAGTCCCGAAGCACTTGGAGGCAGTGGCGGTTAGATAGGATTCGTCTTTCCCGGTATTAGAGGTTGATGTCGCGCTGTATTCAGAAAGTCATTACACAACGTCCGTGGCCAGGGCAAGCGAGATTTGCTGCTAGGGATTCCAGTAGTTTCTCATGGTGTTTTTGGCCGCACTCCGACACGACTTATTGCACTATTAGGGGTCTGACGCTTGCCGCCCCCCTAAAGACCGATATGCGACACTCTTAGACGAACAGACCGGACTGTACGGAGATTGCCACAGACAGGCTCAGTAGGGGCACGGATGAGTTTGCTCGTCGATCTTCTTATCAACAGATACCTGGGTAGCTGTTACTTGCAGCTAATACCGCTGACGCGCTTATGGTTAAACCTACTGCCAGCGTACTGTCGAGTCTTTAGAGTCCCACACAGAGATTTTCCCTGTTTCGGGCGAAACGAGTAGAGGTCGTATGGTTTTACGATAAGGTTTGATCACACATGTGTACTTGTGCGCATATGATGTTCGGGCGGACAATACTGGTGGGCTTTGGTTTAATCCAGATCCTAGTATTTGATTATTGGATTAGTTATGTCGCATTGTATTCGTGTTTCTTGAAATACGGATACGGGTATATATATACGGTTGCGAGGTGCATTCTTGTAATTATTCAAGTTTGATTTAAGATGATTAAACCTCATTATATGTTTTAGCATTTTTGTTTAAATGCTTAATGAGGTGGATATTTGAGATGAGGGAAACTTCATGGTATTTTAGTGATATTGAGCATGGATATTATGTTGACTCTTTTGGATTCTTGTGAGAGGAGAAGACTTAGATATTTTTGTGATATTTTTGAGATATTTGTGAGAGATATTTTTATCTTGCATTAGAGTTAAAATAGATGCCATGCTCAAATTATTTATTATCATTATCACAAACACATTCTCTCTCCTCTCAAGCTGTGTGAATCGCCGTCGTTCCGCGGCCGAGTCAAGTCAGAGTTGACTCATTTTTCTTCTATTTGTTTTATTTGTTGTGTTATACTTTTTGGTATATTTTGTTTCTGCCCACAGTTGTCAATGTGCTGGTTTGCATTTGGGTAGATAATAAAATTGTGTTTCGATCGAATTTTTATCGATCTAGGCTATGTATTGTTTCTGTGTTTGATATATGTGTTCGTAAACTTCCGCTAATTGCTATATGTCAGTTAGTTGGGGGTTGCACATATCTGTGATGATTGGATTGTGTATATGAATATTGTTGGATTGTCATGAATGAATAGCCGGGGATGTGAGGTGTTATATTCTTCCATTCGATATAAAATTTGTAAAGTGGTGTAATATTATTTTGCGGGGCACATCCGGGTTGAGGTTGTAGCCACCGTTGTATTATTTCATTTACTGTTTATTGCTCCTAGGATAGACCTAAGGTGGGGTGCACAAACTACCGGGTACTTTGAAGTGCCGAGTGGCCTACTCGCGTTGATGAGGGAGGTTGCTTCACTTCGGGTATTTGGCGGGTAGTTTGCCGCACCTGTAGGGGTCTGGGATTGGGTTTGGCTATTCATCACGACTGTGGAATCCACCTTTCGTTACAGGCTTAAACGAAACGCGGAATTTCTAGTATATCTGATGTGTTCATCTGTGATCTGGAATGCTTATTATTGCGTCTGACGAATGGATATTATATATATATATATATATATATATATATAATGAGATTAATGGAGGAAAGAGGCCATAGGAGGGGATTTCCTCCTATGGCGTGGAAAAAATACAACCTCCGTCATTTTTTCCGACGATCGGCACCCATCATCATCATCGTTATCATCTAAGATGTGCGTACACCAAATTCCATGTGATTCCACAACTTTTTCACCGTTGATTTAGTGGGTTCAAAATTAACGGTTTACCGACAATAGAACTTTTTACATTGCTAAATCAACGGTGAAAAAGTTGTGGAATCATATGAAATTTGGTGTACGCACATCTTAGATGATAGCGATGAAGATGATGTGGGCCGATCGTCGGAAAAAATTGCGGAGGTTGTATTTTTTCCACGCCATAGGAGGAAATCCCCTCCTATGGCCTCTTTTCTCCATTATTCTCATATATAATAGACGTTGCTTATGTTTTGCATCCGCAATAGTCCAGCCCCCAGCTCTGGCGTTAGTTATCTAACCTAACGGTGTAAGACGGGGCCCCGTGGCGAATGCGGATGACATAAGCGTACGTTGTATTTTCGTCTTTTTCTGCAATGGTAGGTTAATTGATGGGACTACATTACATTAATGCAAAGCAAACAAACCAAAACTGAATCGTTGAAACAATTCTAAAACCACTTGGTTTTTTTCAAAACAGTAAAACTTTTAAAATGCGGAGCTTAAACCACTCCTTTTAAAAGCTATCAGGTTCCTTCGATTATATCAAGTTCACTACGTTCGCGGTTTCGCCAAAACCATTCGTAGTCCTCCGTCATTTCATTTGGATATTCAGTAGTATTCAAGCTATGTATTTTGACCTTCGCCAAGGCATAGTGATTGGTAGCTGCTGAATATTCATCTATAGCATAGATAGATGCGTTGGTTTGGGACAGTCGTACTACTATTTTGGCCTTCGTCAAGGGTATGTGCGGGTGGGATCAAATTAACCTGGACAATGACGGGTAGAACTTGACATGTGACTTATGATATGTTGGCCTTCGTCAAAGTCATAAGAGCATGGGGCAAAAATCCACATCGGGAGTTTCTAAAGAAACTGAAACTTGCTGGTGTTGCATACCATTTGGAGTGTGATAATTTTGGTAGGATTCCTTCGACTTTATCACACAATGATATTTGGATCCCGATCCTACTGTGAGTATATGCTACTCCTCGGGAGATTTTTTTACTTAACGGTCAATGCTATAAACCAAGTAGGTGTCTAGAACAGTGTTAGCGGGGCTACGCCTCCAGGGAAAAGAGGTTATTTAATTAAGGAACTTCGCGAAAGCGTCGTAAAACCTCTCTCGAATTACCGACACTAGCCTGGCTGAAAGGTTAAGCAAGTATTGTACGGTAAGATTAATCCTGACTAATTCTTCTTTTATAGTTTGAAGAAATATTTGAGAAACGGTGGGAGCCATCATGTTTAGATAAACTAAAAACCAATCTAAACTTGTAAGAGTATCATACTAAAGTTTTTCTTCTCTTTCTCCTAATTGCAGCAACCAAAGATGACGGGCCTTAAATTACTATTAAATAAAAATATATTGACAGGGCCAAACTACAAAGATTGGTTCAGGAATGTCAAAATAGCAATCACATATAACAAATTGGAGTATATCCTCACTGCTAAAGCCCCCTCCGTCCTAGGTCCAGACTCTAGTGTCGCGGATATTGAGATCCGTAAGACCTGGGAGATTGACTGCGCGAAGGCCAAGTGCCTCGTGCTGGCCTCTATGGACAATGAACATCAGAGACGGCACGAGAATATGGATCTAAAATCCATATTCCTCCATACCAAGGAATTATATGGAGAGCAATCTTGTATCGCAAGATACGAGACCTCGAAGAAACTATTCAGACGAGATTGGCCGTCGGATCATCTATAAGAGAATACGTCCTTAAGATGATCGTCTACATTGAGGAGCTCGTGGACCTCGGGACCACGTTAGAGAATGAGCTGTATACAGGCTTAATTCTTCAGTCCCTCCGTTCCAACTACTCCCAGTTTATCTTGAATTTTAATATTAAAGGTAAAGAAATTGAACTTCCGGAACTCCTCAACATGTTGAGGAGTGCTGAGGCACCCTGCAGAAGGCCAGGGAAACACCCGCTCTACTTGTTGGTGGAGCTTCCTCTTCTAGATCCAAGGCAAAAACCAAAGGAAAGAAGAAGAAGGCCCCCACCAAGACGAGAGGCGGTGTTAGTAAGGTGGAAGCAAAGGGCAAGGCAAGGGTAGCGGAACCGATAGTAGGAAAGGAAGAATGCTTCTACTGTCATAAGAATGGCCATTGGAAGAAAGATTGCAGGGCTTGAAAGGCCAAGAACCAGGACCCGAAGCAAGTTGTGGCTTCGGCTTCAGGTGTGTTTGTAATTGAAAACTGCCTGTCAACCAACTCTACTTCCTAGGTATTGAATACCGGATCAGGATCTCATATCTGTAATTCTTTGCAGGCATTGAGAAGCCGTAGGGTTCTGAAGACCGGTGATATGATCCTCAGGGTTGCTAACGGAGCGAGCGTGGATGCTGTGTCCGTAGGGGAATATCACCTCGGATTGACGAGTGGATATATTTTGGTTTTGCGCAACTGTTTTTGTGTACCTAATTTGACTTGTAATATCATTTCTGTATCTTTTTATCTAAAGAAGGTTATGATTTTATATTTGTAAGCAATGTCGTAAACATCCACCTTAATCATGGTCTGATTGGGTCAGGTACTCTAAACAATGGTATATACGTATTAAACCAGCTACAAATTTTCAATGTCCAGAACACACATAAAAGAAAGACTCCAGAAATAAATCATGCTTTCTTATGGCATTGTAGACTAGGTCACATCAACGAAACAAGGTTGACCAAGTTACATAAAGAAGGATATTTGGATCCGTTCGAATATCAATCTTATAAAACTTGTCAATCATGTCTCAAAGGAAAGATGACAAAGACTCCGTTCACTGGATGCGAAGTAAGAGCGAGCGAGCTCTTGGGACTAATACACAGCGACGTATGCGGTCCAATGTCTACACATGCAAGAAGTGGTTATTCCTATTTCATTACTTTTACGGATGATTTCTCTCGGTATGGACATGTCTTCTTGATGAAACACAAATCCGAGGCCTTTGAGAAATTCCAAGAATATAAGAATGAAGTGGAAAACCAAACCGGCAAAAATATCAAAACACTGAGATCTGATCGAGGTGGTGAATACTTGAGTGCCGAGTTCCTGGATTACCTAAAGGAGAATGAAATTCTCTCTCAGCTTACTCCTCCATACACACCACAACACAACGGTGTATCGGAGAGACGGAACCGAACCCTATTGGATATGGTACGTTCCATGATGAGTAACACTGAGTTACCGTGATCATTCTGGGGCTATGCACTAGAATCAGCTGCATATCTTTTGAACAAGGTTCCTACCAAGACTGTGCCTACCACACCATATCATATGTGGAGTGGGAAGAAACCCTATTTTCAGTATCTGAAGATATGGGGATGTCCAGCTTTTGTTAAAAAGCAGCATGCGGACAAACTCGAGGCACGCTCAGTACTGTGTAAGTTTGTGGGATACCCAAAGAACTCCAGGGGGTATCTTTTTCTATTACGCAGAGGAACAAAAGGTTTTTGTTTCTCGTCATGCCCACTTTTTAGAACATCAATTTTTAGAAAAAGAAACTGGTGGGAGCGCAATAGAACTGGAAGAAATTCCAGAACCATAAGCTATTACTGAAAGCTTAGTGGAACCAGAAGTTTCAAAAGAACAGGACATTCCCGCGCTACTCCGCAGGAGAAGTAGGCTGTCTCATCCGCCCGAGAGATACTACGGTTTTCTCGTAGACGGGGATAGAGAAGATTGCATCATTAATAATGATGAGCCAACTAACTTCCAGCAAGCCATTCAGAGCACAGACTTGGTAAAATAGCTGGATGCAATGCGGACCGAGATGGAGTCCATGAACACCAACAAAGTATGGACTTTGGACATTGCTCCAGAAGGGGTAAAACCCGTAGGCTGCAAATGGATCTTCAGAAAGAAGATTGGTGTAGATAGACAGGTTGAAACCTATAAGGCTAGACTTGTTGCAAAAGGATTTCGTCAAAGACCTGGTTTGGACTATGATGAAACCTTTTCTTCAGTGGCTATGCTCAAATCCATTCGGATCCTTCTTGCCATTGCTGCATTCCACGATTATGAGATTTGGCAGATGGACGTAAAGACCGCTTTTCTAAATGGAAATTTAGAAGAGTGCGTCTATATGGACCAGCCAGAGGGTTTCATTCAGAGTGGGAGCAGCGGGAAAGTGTGCAAGTTGCTTAAGACCATCTATAGACTAAAGCAGGTATCGCGGAGTTGGAACATCTGTTTTGATGAGACAGTCAAAGAATTTGACTTTATCAAAAATTCAGATGAGCCATGCATTTATAGTAAGATTGTAGCACGAACTGTTGTATTCCTCGTCTTGTACGTGGATGATATTCTCTTGATAGGAAATGACATTCCTATGCTACAATCTGTCAAAGGGTTCTTGTCACAAAGGTTCTCCATGAAAGACCCGGGTGATGCCTCCTACATTCTGGGAATCCAGATCTATCGTGATAGATCTAAGAGAATGTTGGGACTTTCACAATCCAGGTATATCAACACCATACTGAAAAGATTCAGTATGGAAGATTCAAAACGTGGTAATTTACCGGCTTATCACAGAATCACCCTCTCCAAAGAGATGTCTCCCAAAACTAATTTGGAAAGGGATCACAAGTCTATTATACCATACGCTTCTGCGGTAGGCTCTATAATGTATGCGATATTGTGTACCAGACCAGATATAACTTATACACTAAGCGTTGTAAGCCGGTATCAGTCAAACCCAAGGGAGAAGCACTGGATAGCAGTAAAGAACATTCTCAAGTACCTGAGAAGGACTAAGGATATGTTCTTGATTTACGGCGGAAAAGACCTCCAGATCGAGGCCTTTGCTGACTCTAGCTTACAGAGTGACAAGGATGACTCCAGGTCCATGTCGGGTTATATCTTTACCCTCAATGGAGGGGCGGTCTGTTGGAAGAGTTCCAAGTAAGAAACCGCTGCTGACTCGACGATGGAAGCGGAGTATATCACAGCTTCTGATGCCGCAAAAGAAGCGGTATGGATGAGAAAGTTCTAAACAGAACTTCAGGTAGTTCCATCCATTGTTGATCCAATACCTCTGTATTGTGACAACAACGGGGCTATAGTTTTAGCAAAGGAACTCAGGTCCCACCAGAAGTCCAGACACATCTTGAGGTGGTATCACCTTATCAGGGAGATCGTGGATCGCCGGGAGATCGAGGTACAGAGAGTTGCTACTGAGGACAACACTGCATATCCATTCACAAAGGCCATCTCGATCTCAGACGAAATTCGAGAGGCTATTCGAGATGATAGGTCTGCGATATGCCAGCACATGGCTTTAGTGCAAGTGGGAGATTGTTAGTGTAATATACCCTAAAGGCCATTATTGTATAGTACTAGTTTGTATATTATGTTTTGGAAGCTTGAGATATATACACGGATTTATGACAGTCTTGCTCGATATAGTAGTATGCTACTTGATTTGTATCTATCTTAATATGTGTATATGTTTCTTTTAACGTATCGCTAATATATATTGATCGAGCCCTTAGGATCTTTGCTTGACTACCAGCGTTGTGATGGCAGCCACACTAGTGGGGGCTGGGTAGTCTACAAGCACATCCTTACACAGGTCCCTAGTCGCAGGATTATCAAGACAGGGCATTGATACTTCAGAGTAGACTAGTGTATACGTTTCTCATCCCAGCATGGGAGACGGTATGTTCCACAGCCATCAGTACGTCGTACTGGAGATAGTATGCAAGTGCTCATTGGGTTGTGAGTTACACTGGACGGGCTTGTGGGGAACTGCTGGTTGGTAATATACATATCGTCAGGTAGCAGTTCCCAGGAGACATGAGTACAGCTTAGTCCGTCGACTTGACACTGCTATTTCGCCTCAAGTGTGTTTCCACTGTTCTTAGATTACTACCCTACCACGGCTCTGTTGAGTCATGCAAACATGTAGTAGTTGGGTGCAGTCCCGAAGCACTTGGAGGCAGTGGCGGTTAGATATGATTCGTCTCTCCCGTTATTGGAGGTTGATATCGCGCTGTGTTCGGAAATCCATTACACAAAGTCCCTGGCCAAGGCAAGCGAGATTCGTTGGTGGGGATTCCGGTAGTTTCTCCGGGTGTTTTTGGCCGCACTCCGACATGACTTATTGCACTATTAAGGGTCTGACGCTTGCCGCCCCTGTAGGGTGTTTTTTCGTCACCCCATTGAGATGGGAATACGCACACGCTTGTCAGGCGTACTACAGATTCCCCCTGCCTATGGTAGGCCGGGGTTTAATGATTGTGGGGATCCGAATCTCCGGCAGCCGCGGACTAAGCTGCCGTTAATTACCCCTCGCCTTTGGGGCGAGGGAACCTCCGATTAACGGGTTAAACTGGTCATGCGAACTCAATGTGCAGTGTACGTGTGTTCTGTTCTGAAAGGGGGGTTTTGGATATATCGGGAGCCACGCAGAGTTTTTACGGGGGTCCCGCTACCCGGATAGCGGGCTGGGGGTCAAGGGGGCTAGCAGCCCCCTTGCGGGGTTCGGGGCAGCGCCCCGGCCCGAAAATTTTTTTGAGGGGGAGAGTGTGGCGGAGTATGTGTATGTGTACATTTGTATACATATGTATATATATACATGTATATATAAATAAAGGGGAAAAGGGCATCCAAAGGATACGTGGGGCAGCACCTTGGACGCTGTGCGCTTATGTGCTGTGCGCTCAGGCGCAAGCGCGCCACGTGTCGGCACGTGGGCGCTTTGCGCATGAGCGCTGCGCGCAGGTACGCAAGCGCGCCACGTGTAGGCACGTGGGCGCTTTGCGCACTTGCGCAAGCGCGCAGGTGCGCAAGCGCGCGCGCCACGTGTCGGCACGCGGGCGCTTTGCGCACCTGCGCAAGAGCGCAGGTGCGCAAGCGCGCGCGCGCCACGTGTCGGCACGCGGGCGCTTTGCGCCTTGCGCAAGCACGCAGGTGCGCAAGCGCGCACGCCACGTGTCGGCACGCGGGCGCTTTGCGCACTTGCGCAAGCGCTTAGGTGCGCAAGCTCTTAGGTGCGCAAACGCGCGCGCGCCACGTGTCGGCACGCGGGCGCTTTGCGCACTTGCGCAAGCGCTCTGGTGCGCAAGCGCGCGCGCCACGTGTCGGCACGCGGGCGCTGTGCGCACTTGCGCTGCGCGCTGCTAAAACAAATTTCTCAGAAGAGAAATCAGAGAGGAGTTAGACTCCTGAGTGTGTGTTTTTTTTTTTTTTGGGGTTTAGTGAACGATGTTCTTCTTCCTCCTGTTGCTTGCTGGTTCTTGAAGATCAAGAGATGTGAAATCTCAAAATCTCTTCTTTTTCAGATCTAATGATAGATCCAAGTTCCCCTTTGTGGGTTTTGTGGTGAAAAACTAATTTGTTTTGAAAAAGGAAGAGTAAAACTCTTGATTTAATTCAAGAGAAAGAAGAAGGTTTTGGAACCTTGAAGATGGAAGAAAGAGCTCAGCTCTGAGACTTTTTTTTTTGGAGAGAGAAAAAGTTATGAGATATTTTCATTATCTTTTGCCTTTATAAGCCATACATTTTACACATAGCCCCTTGGGCTTCACAAAATGGCATTTTGCCTATCCCATGGCTCATGTGCCATTTCTTTTTGCACATAAGCCATGGGCTTTACAAAAATTTGGCTTTATGCCTATTTTTCTTACATTTATCCGAAAATAAAATAAAAGAAATACAACAAAATTATTTATTACAAAATTTTTATCTTGGCATGGGGGGAGGCCGGCCGCTTCATGTTCGGGCTCGACCCGGGCATGGGCCTACTGGATCTGGGCTTGGGCCCACTTGGCTTGGGGTTGACTTTGATTTTGCCTTGGTCAACCGGGGTGTAAATTTTTACCCCAACAAATTGCCCCCCATCTATAAATGCACACCACATATGTAGGTCGTGTGCATGAAATTGATGGATCTTCTTTCACGTGGAGGCGGCTTGATTTGGTTCCCACCTTTTGGGAAGCTGGCACTGCCCTTTTTACGACATGGACGGTCGTTGCTTGACATGTCTCTGAGACGGAGTGTCCGTGATAGACGTTTCCCTGGCCCGGAGTGATCTGGTTCCCGCTTTGTAGGAATCCTGTGCTGCCCTTTTTACGACGTGGACGGTCGTTGCTGCCCTTTTAGCGACGTGGATGGTCGATGCTGCCATTTTTGCGACTTGGACGGTCGATGCTGCCCTTTTAGCGACGTGGACGGTCGGTTCTGCCCTTTTTGCGACTTGGACGGTCGGTGCTGCCATTTTAGCGACGTGGACGGTCGGTGCTGCCCTTTTAGCGACTTGGACGGTCGGTGCTGCCCTTTTTGCGACTTGGACGGTCGGTTCTGCCCTTTTTGCGACTTGGACGGTCGGTGCTGCCCTTTTAGCTACGTGGACGGTCGGTTCTGCCTTTTTTGCGACTTGGACGGTCGGTGCTGCCCTTTTAGCGACGTGGACGGTCGGTGCTGCCCTTTTTGCGACGTGGACGGTCGTTGCTGCCCTTTTAGCGACTTGGACGGTCGATGCTGCCCTTTTTGCGACTTGGACGGTCGGTGCTGCCCTTTTAGCGACTTGGACGGTCGGTGCTGCCCTTTTTGCGACGTGGACGGTCGGTGCTGCCCTTTTAGCGACTTGGACGGTCGATGCTTAATTTGACTTGCTCTGCTTCTTACAGTGTCAGGGGTAGACTTGACTTGCTCCGCTTCTTGCGGTGTCGGGTGGAAGTTGACTTGTCGATTTTGATTGGGTTGTCATCAGCATCGCTATACTGGAATATGGTACAAGGAGCGAACCATCATCTGTCATGGAGAGGATTTTGGGATTTTGGTTTTTGTTTGGCATCTGCATTGCTGCACTGGAATAATGCCAGGAGCAACTCATCATTTGCCCCGAGAGAATTTGAGAATTGATGGCTTAGGAGGCAGGTTTAGATCCCTATCACCTAAGACTTTTCAATTTTATGGGCCGTGAGGGTCCCATAAAAGCATTTTCTCCCTACGAGTCGAAAGGATCTCGTAGGCGTATTTTCTCCATAGGAGTCGTGGGGATTCCTAAGTGTGTTGCTCCTTTGTGAGTCGTAAGGATCTCACGCGGGAATTTCCTCCTCTCAAAGTCGAGAGGACTTTGAGAGTGCATTTCATCTTCTTTTCACGAGTTTGCGCCCTTTCAGGTTTTCACAAACTCGTCGGCAGTCCTGCTGTTTTTACTCACGGAGCCCTTTCGGGTTTTCCTCCGTGCCCATTTTGCTTGTGGACATGCCCCCCCCTTTTTTTTTTAGTGGGACTTTGAATGTGGTCTCACCGGTAGGACTTAGGAGAGATTGGGATTGTTTTACGCCCGTGGATTGTATACGGTTTTGCAGGATGTATGATCCAGACCGTAGGGCCAGAAAGATTTCAGGGATTTGTTGGCGTCTGCATCGCTGCACTGGAATGTGGTACCAGGAGCGACTCATCATTCGCCGTTGGGGTATGGGATTTGGAATTTGGTTGGCGTCTGCATCGCTGCACTGGAATATGGTACCAGGAGCGACTCATCATTCGCCATTTGGGGACTTGGAATTTGGATCTTGTTTGGCATCAGCATTGCTGCACTGGAATAATGCCAGGAGCAACTCATCATTTGCCTTGGGAGGACTTGGGATTTGGGTTTTTGGTCGGCATCAGCACCGCTAACACTGAAGCGAAATGCCAGGAGCGACTCATCATTTGCCGTTGCCCGTTGGGGAACGATGGCTTAGGAGATAGGTTTGGGTCCCTACCACCCAAGGCTTTTCAATTTTATGGGCCGTGAGGGTCCCATAAAAGCATTTTCTCCCTACGAGTCGTAAGGATCCCGCAGGTGTATTTTCTCCTTAGGAATCGTGAGGATTCCTAAGTGTGTTGCTCCTTTGTGAGTCGTAAGGATCTCACGCAGGGGTTTTCTCCTCGCAAGGTCGAGAGGGCTTTGCGAGTGTATTTCATCTCTTTTCACGAGTTTGCGCCCTTTCGGGTTTTCACAGACTCGCCGGTAGTCCTGCTGCTTTTACTCACGGAGCCCTTTCGGGTTTTCATCCGTGCCCGTTTTGCTTGTGGACATACCGTTTTTTTTTGTTTTTTTTTTTGTTTTTTTGTTTTTGCCGCTGGTGGGACTTTAAAAGTAGTCTCACCGGCAGGATTTGGGAGAAATAGGGGTCATTTACGCCCGTGGATTGTATACGGTTTTGCAGGATGTCTGATCCAGACCGTAGGGCCGATGTGCTCAATTCGCCTGCGACTTGGAGCATTCATGTGTAGTATTTCTTGAGATATCGGCCATTGATGGGTGGCATGGGCCTTTCTCCCTCGGCACTTATTAGTTGGTAGGATCCTCCGTCGAACACTTTCTCGATGACGTATGGTCCTTCCCAGTTCGGCTCGAATTTTCCCTTGGCATGTCGATTGGGGATGATCGGTCTTTTGAGGACCAACACCAATTCACCTTTCTTGAAAGCGCGGAAACGGGTTATCTTGTCATAGGCCCGTGACATTTGGGCTCGGTATAGCTCCAGATTTTACTGCACCGCGAGCCTCTTTTCTTCGAGGGCATCGAGTTCTTCAAGTCGAAGGAGCACGTTTTCTTCCTCCGTCAACTCATGTTGGACGGCCATTCTTAAGCTTGGAACTTCAACTTCGAGGGGGAGGACCGCCTCCACTCCGAAGAGCAATGAGTATGGAGTGGACTGAGTTGGAGTACGGTGTGTGGTACGATATGCCCACAACGCCTCGTGAAGTTTGAGATTCCAGTCTCTCTTGTTGGCTGAAGCATTTTTCTTCAGGAGCTTGCATAGAGTCTTATTGAAGGCTTCGGCTAGCCCGTTGGCTCTTGGATTATAGATGGAGGAATATCTCCAGTCTATCTTGTGCTGAGTAGCGAACCTTGAGACATTGAAGCTCTTGAAAGAAGGCCCGTTGTCAGAAATGATTCTTCTTGGTGTACCGAAGCGGTATAGAATATTATGCTGGAAGAATGTCAGAATATCCTTTGTCTTAACTTCTTTTAGCGGGACAGCTTCAGCCCATCTGGAGAAGTAGTCTGTCGCGGCCAGTATAAACCGATGGCCTTTGGATGACGGAGGATCAATTGGGCCAACAATGTCGGTGCCCCAGACTTCGAAGGGCTACGACGCCACTGTAGGATGCAATGGATTGGGATGCTTGTGAATAAAATCACCGTGAATTTGGCAGATATAACATTTCTTTGCATGCTCTCCGCAATCCCGTATCATGGTGGGCCAGTAATACCCAAGCCGTTTAATTTGCAGTCGCATCTTGGGGCCAGATTGGTGAGCACCGCAAACGCCTAAGTGAACTTCTTTCATGACTTTTTGGGCTTCGGCCGATGACAGGCACCTGAGCCAGAGTTGGTCATATGACCTGCGGTATAACGTGTCATTTACAAACACGTATCGGAGAGCTCTTTTCTTCAGCTGAATCCTCGCAGATTTTTCTTCGGGCAGCTTGTCGTATCGGAGGTACTCTATGAAGGGTTCTCTCCAATCAGGCTCGTCTTGGATGATCGAAGCTTCTTCCACAGGACTGCTCTTCTGTTCCGCGCTTTCCTCTTCTCGTAGAGAGACTGGGGGTAGAATTTGCCGGCTCCTGACTGTGATCAGAATTTCGTCCATGTCAGGATCAGCCAGCTCCTTGGCCAAGCGAGCGAGTACATCAGCCTTTCCGTTCAACGCTCTAGGGACTCTCGTTAGTTCAATATGAGTGAACCGTTTCATGAGTTCCACCACTCGACCTCTGTACCGAGCTAACTCGGGTTTGTATATCTTATAGTCGCCGCTTACTTGGTTGACGACAAGCTGGGAGTCACCGTAAACTCGTAGCCGAAGGATTTCCATTTCTATGGCGAGTTCCAAACCAGCTATCAGAGCTTCATACTCAGCTTCATTGTTCGTTCGAGGCTCGGTGAGAGCAAAAGAACGTCGTAGGGTTCCCATTGATGGTGTGATGAACACCAATCCTATCCCTGCTTTTATCTCCGGGACGCTTGATTTACTGGAGGTCCTTATTGACGAGGCTCCATCGAAGTAGAGCTCCCAACATGGCTCATCTTCCTCGAGGTGCAGCACTTGTTCATCGGGTAACTCATAATTTAGCGGCGACCCTTCTGGTATGGGATGAGCGGCGAGAAAGTCTGCAATAGCTTGCTCTTTTACTGCTTTCTGAGGGGTATAAACTATGTCAAACTCAAATAGCATGACAGCCCATCTTGCCATCCTGCCGGCTAGGCTTGCTTTGGTCATCAAGTGTTTGAGCGGGTCGACCTTGGAGATCAGCATAACCCGATGAGCCAGCAGATAGTGCCTCAGCTTCTTCACAGCAAATATCAGAGCCAGGCATTACTTTTCGATTGGGGAATAGTTGTGTTCCGCCCCGACTAGAGTTCGACTGAGGTAGTAGAGGGCATTTTCCTTTCCCTCCTCGTTATTCTGGGCGAGGAGCGCACCGAGTGACTCATCTAGCGCGGCAGTGTAGAGAATCAACGGTTTATTTGGAATGGGAGCAGCCAGCACTGGAGGGTGCAACAAGTATTGTTTGATGCTTTCGAACGCTGCTTGACATTCGGCATCCCAGATAAAAGGAGCTCCTTTCTTCATGAGCTTTGAGAAGGGCCTACATCTCCCCGATAAATTTGAGATAAACCTCCGTATATAAAAAAGCTTGCCTTGAAAAGATCTTAGCTGCGTCAGACTCTTCGGAGGGGGCATCTCCATGATGGCCTTTATCTTTGATGGGTCAACTTCGATCCCTCGATGTCGGACTATGAAGCCCAGGAATTTTCCCGATGACACGCCAAAAGCACACTTCAGAGGATTCATCTTCAGATCGTATTCCCTCAGTCTGGTGAGAACGGTCCTGAGATCTTGGATATGATCGGCCTTGGCTTTAGTCTTGACGACCAGATCATCAACATAGCATTCGACGACTTTATGGATTAGGTCATCAAAGATATTAGTCATTGCCCTTTGATATGTAGCACCTGCGTTCTTCAGTCCGAATGGCATTACCTTGTAGCAATATATTCTGATCGGGGTTCGAAATGCTGTGTGCTTCTCATCCTTAGGCGACATCTTGATCTGATTATATCCAGACGAGCCATCCATAAAGGTGAACAGTTCGTAATTTGAGGTGTCATCGACCATCATTTCCATGACCGGTAGCGGGAAGTCGTCTTTAGGACATGCCTTGTTGAGGTCCCTGAAATCGACACAAACTCGGATCTGCCCATTTTTCTTCTTCACTGGGACTATGCATGCGATCCAATCCGCATATTTCTCTTCCCTGATGAAGCCGGCATCGATGAGCTTTTTAGTTTCCTCAATGACCTTTTCTTCTAGTTCCCTTCTCATTCTTCGAGGAGCTTGTTTGACTGGCTTAGCATCAGGAGATATAGCCAGCTTATGCACGGCCACTTCAGGGGAAAGGCCAGGCATTTCTTTGTATGTCCACGCGAAGCAGTCGACGAACTCATGCAGCAGAGCGATTATCTGCGCTTTCATTTCCTCTGACAAGAGCGAGCTGATGTAGGTCGGCCTTGGATTATCGGGCGTTCCTAAGTCAATCTCGGTTAGCTCGTCAAAGGTTGCTTGTCCGCCATCTTCGAGCTCTTGAGGAGCTTCTTCTGGCTCGGCTATCTCGTCGTCATCATTTGATCTTTCGCTGGCCTCACCAACATGGATCATGTAGCACGCTTTGGAATCAGGTTGAATGTAGCCTATGCCCCGTCTATCTGGAACTCGTCCATCGATGAGTGCTCGGACCTGGGGCGGATGCCATAGGCCTTCGTAAAACTTTGCTTCGGACTCCATTTGATATAACCGGCATCCGCACTTCTTAAAGTATTCCCGCATCTCGGGCGCATAGTATCTGGGATTGAGGACGGCTCTTATGCCTCTCTCATATGGAAGGCACGCAACAGACAAATCGTCCGGGTGCGCAACGGGGTTTGACCCATAAAACAGGATGCCCTTCTGTCCACTATTCCTCCCGGGAATGTAGAAAGTCTTCAGCTGGTCCACGGTGGAGACTGATAACGCATCGAGCTTTTTGTACATCTGCTCTGGTACCCTTGTCACGGCTAGGGACCCTTCTGCAACTTCGAAGGTCTCTCGTAGTTTCTCTTGTTGCATAGGGGTCCAATCTGCATCGCTGTTGCACGGCAGGTCCTCTTCCTCCGACTCTTCAGTGTCGCTGCCAAGATGAGGGAGGACTTTGCTGCTAGATGGGCCTTCAGTAACAGATTCGTCTGTATCGCTGCCGAAACGAGGACGAGTTTTACGGGAGGACGGGCTTCCAGCGTCGGACTCGTCAGTGTCGCTACCGAAATGCGGGCGCACTTGGGTGTTTTTGCTCTTGAAAGTGACATCCGGCGCAGATTTGCTTTTGAGTCTTGGGGCCGGTCTATCCTCAGTCAGTTGTGGCTTAGCATTTTGGTGGTTCATAAAATACCGAGAATCTTCATAGCGGACTTCATGCACACCGAACGGCTGGATGTCTCCGTCAATGCGTCTTTCTTCGCCATTTTTAGTATACTTCATGCATTGATGGAGAGTTGACGGAATGATGCCGTAATCGTGGAGCCACGGCCGCCCCAAGAGAATCTTATAAGACGTGTCTGCGTCAATCACGTATATCTTAGCTTCGGTTTGCAGATCCCCGAATTTGATTGGCAAAGCTATAGACCCCAGAACTTGCTGGCAATTTTGGTTGAAGCCTTGAATGACAATCCTTTCCCTTGACAGGTGTCGGACGTCCATTGACAAACTCTTCAGGGTTCGTAAGTTCATGATGTTCACTGAGGACCCCGGATCAATCAATATACGATTAATTCGATCTCCGTCGCTGTACCCGGTCACGTAGAGCGGCCGAATATGCTCAGCCGTTCCCAGTAGCAAGTCTTCATCCTTAAATGTGACTGCGGTGGCATGCAAAGCGTGCTGGGCTTCTTTCATATTAATTTCCGCAAAGTGAGCCTGATACCGCTCGGGGTTTTGTAGAGCATGGATGAAAACATCTCTAATCTCTTTAGATAGGACCAAGGCGTCGTAGATGCTCAGGAGAGACGGAAGCTTCCGGAGATGTGCCAAGACATTATAGTCCACCGAGGAAGGACTTATGTTTTCATCAATCGGTTCTCTGCCATCTTCTTCATTAGCGACTTGTTTTTCCTTCCCTTTTGGGGCGTTGCCCTGATTTGGCGGTAGAGCCCTGCCGCTTCTAAGCTGGATTTGATTGGCCGTTGTGGCGAGCTCCTCATCCTCTTCAGGAAAACAGAGCTCATCCTCGGAGTCACTGCCAAGATGGATGGCGTAGCAGGTCACTACTGGGATTTCTTCATTGGAGTCTTCTTCTAACTCCTCCAGAATTTCAGCCGCTTGTACAGGGAAGAACTGATTCAATTGAATCAATGTTCTTTCCTTTTGTTCATATTCTTCAAGGGAATCGATATATTTTTGAATGGTCGATCTCCCTTCAGACTCTTTTTCGCGCCGAGCTGCACTTTTCTTCTTCTTGAGCTTCTTGGATTTCGAGCCTGATGGAGCCGCATTGGCGGCTGGACTGGTAGGCTTCTTCTGTCCTTCCCATTCCATCCTGGGCTCTTTCTGAAGCATCTTTAGCATCTTCTTCGTCTTATTAGATATGTGTGTACTCCACGGAGGCCGCGATGAGTCAGTTTCGTTTGTCAGGGCAGCAGATTCAGCTGTCTGCTCCCAGAAAGCTTCAACTTCTGTCTGTATAAAGTTGGTGGTTGCAACTTGATTGTTCACCAACACACTTTTGGACAGCTCGATCTCTCCAGCCTTGTACTGCTTCTCGACCCAGTCTTTGAAGATATAGCAATCTTCGATCGCATGGCTCACTACTCGGTGGTACGGGCAATTGTCGGTCATTTTTGCTTCTTGGGGTCTTTTCGACTCAGGCAATTGTAGGCCGTTGTTCAAGGCATCTTTGAATATCTTACGGACCTTGTCCCTTCTGAAAGAGTAAACCTTGTTCTTTTTCTCCTCTAGGGAAGGCCCATCTCCTCCCAACAATGGCTTTCAAGACCGGTTAGTTTTGGATTCGGCCGCCCTTCGCTTTTCTTCATTGTCGGACGCATTGAAGACATTGGTACTGCTGGAACTCCCGCTTCTACGGTTGTCGTCCCGCTTGCTTTTCCAAGTTTTGTCTCTCTGAGAGTCCTGCGGGGACTCTTGCTTTGAGCGTTCCAGCATTTGGACTTTCTTGGTTAGCTCCTGAAATGTCTTGAGGCCCGCTGTACACAAGAATGGGACCATCCAATTGCTGAGGTTCCCAACGAGAAGGCTGATGGACTGGTCCTGCTCCAGCGGCGGTTCACACTTGACTGTGAGATTACGCCATCGAGCAATAAAGTCGGTGTTGCTTTCATTCTTCCCCGGCTTGGTCCTCACAAGGTCGGCAATGGAGATTTTATCACTGACGCTCATGAACCTTTGCCGGAATAGAGACTCCATTTGGGCAAAGGTAATGATGGACCCGTCTGGTATGCTCGCGTACCAGTCGAAAGCGATACCGGTCAGGCTGTTGACAAACTGACGAAGAAGGAGCGCGTCATTGCCCCCTGTATTTCCGCACGATGCTTTGAAGTGGGCGACGTGCTGATTTGCATTCCCCGTTCCATCAAATCTTCCGAACTTAGGAATGACGTAGCCGCTTGGGAACTCAATCAGATCGTACTGCGCGGGGTATGGCCGCCCACTACTGCCGATTTCTTTCTGAGCTTCAGCTTCGGCCACCAATGTTTTAACCTTGCTGGTGACCAAATCCATTATCCGATCCTGTGTTAGCGGGATAGTGCTATCTGGGGCCAAGGCGTCCCCAGAAGCGGAGTGTGGCCGGCTTTCATGTGGCTCGACCAGTCTTGGGCCCGAAGGAACAGGCATTGGCTGCCTCGGATTGTCCTCACCCGGCTGATTAGTAGCGGCTTGCGCTTGATTAGGAGGCGCTCGAGCAATTTGAGCCGTAAGCTGCATCACCACATTCGTTAAGTCGTCAATCTTCGAATAGAGCTTGGCCATCTCTTTATCTTTGCTCCTGAGCTGTTTTCGAAGCTCTTGAAGCAGCTCTTGCTCCGCAGTCCTGGGGCGGAAAGTCGGCTCTTCCTCGCTGTCCGAGCTTGACTCTGCATGGACCGAGGGGTCTTTCTGCCTATCATCCTCATCGAGAGGGTTTTCTTCATCCAGCGGGGGCGGCTATTCTTGGGCGGCAGCAACCACATTCAGGCTAGATTGGGCTTGTGATGTGGTGGCCCCGTCCTTGCTTTTGCTGCGAAGGTTGTCGCTAGGGCGCCCGCCCGCCATATAGACCGTATGGATGGTATATCCAGACGTCTTTCTATCATTGGCAGCTGATTTCATGGGTCGCTGTCTTGACCCCCTTGTTTCGGTAGCTGGTAGTCGATTGAAGGCGGCTGGCCTAACCAGGTTCTTAAATGGTGCTGGCGCATCTTTTCTGGGTTTGCCCCGCTGCTTTCGTGCGGCACAGAGCGCTTGATAGACTCTTGAAGAGATAGTGTCGTACTTTTTCTGTTGGGGCGGGGACACGTCTCTTTGTGGCACTGTTCGGACCGCTGTCTTCTTGATTCTGGCGGTCATGGTGTTTTTCTGAACCCACTTCAGAGGCTCGAAGGAATTGCTGATTCTTATGTCCGACTCAGCCGTCGTCGCGGGGAAACCCTGCACTTGGAACTTCACATGATTCCATTTAGCCGAAGCCTTGGCCCTTTTGTTGGCTCGATACCTGAGCCGCTTCTGCCTTAACTTTTCTGTTCTAAGCACCTGGCAGACTTCAGCTCTTTGGGAAGACGCCGCAGACCGGGCGACGGAGGGCTTTGGAGATACGCTCGATTGTGCGTTTGTTGGAGTCATCGCTTGAGCTCGTCTGCGACATTTGTTGTTGCCCTTCGCACCGGAAGTCTTGCCCCCAGCTAGAGCGTCAGGGAATCGTTCAGACACCATCTTAAGTTTCGGTTGTGGTGCCTTAGCAATCACAACATTCGGCCTCTTGCCCCTTGGGACCGGCTTGACCACCTGTTCCGCCGGGATTTCCGCCAGATGAGCGCTTCCAGCAGGGTAGATGATGACGGAGCCAAACTGGCGGGGCGGTTCCTCCCACTGTCGACTGAGGCTTGCAGGGAGAACCACACGAGCGTTGATCTTGACCACGTATGGAATCGGGGTCACGTTGGAAGCTGAATTCGTCTGGGGAGACATTGTCGTTGAAAGTTGATTGCTGCATGGAAAAAAGAACATCATTTCAGTGGCAATCGATATGTATATTGATTGAGTTCATATGAACGTTTAACCCGAAATATGGGAGGAGAGATTGGTCCCACCGGGCGTGCCAGAATCTGTAGGGTGTTTTTTCGTCACCCCATTGAGATGGGAATACGCACACGCTTGTCAGGCGTACTACAGATTCCCCCTGCCTAGGGTAGGCCGGGGTTTAATGATTGTGGGGATCCGAATCTCCGGCAGCCGCGGACTAAGCTGCCGTTAATTACCCCTCGCCTTTGGGGCGAGGGAACCTCCGATTAACGGGTTAAACTGGTCATGCGAACTCAATGTGCAGTGTACGTGTGTTCTGTTCTGAAAGGGGGGTTTTGGATATATCGGGAGCCACGCAGAGTTTTTACGGGGGTCCCGCTACCCGGATAGCAGGCTGGGGGTCAAGGGGGCTAGCAGCCCCCTTGCGGGGTTCGGGCAGAGCCCCGGCCCGAAAATTTTTTTGAGGGGGAGAGTGTGGCGGAGTATGTGTATGTGTACATTTGTATACATATGTATATATATACATGTATATATAAATAAAGGGGAAAAGGGCATCCAAAGGATACATGGGGCAGCACCTTGGGCGCTGTGCGCTTATGTGCTGTGCGCTCAGGCGCAAGCGCGCCACGTGTCGGCACGTGGGCGCTTTGCGCATGAGCGTTGCGCGCAGGTACGCAAGCGCGCCACGTGTAGGCACGTGGGCGCTTTGCGCACTTGCGCAAGCGCGCAGGTGCGCAAGCGCGCGAGCCACGTGTCGGCACGCGGGCGCTTTGCGCACCTGCGCAAGAGCGCAGGTGCGCAAGCGCGCGCGCGCCACGTGTCGGCACGCGGGCGCTTTACGCACGTGCGCAAGCGCACAGGTGCGCAAGCGCGCGCGCCACGTGTCGGCATGCGGGCGCTTTGCGCACTTGCGCAAGCGCTTAGGTGCGCAAACGCGCGCGCGCCACGTGTCGGCACGCGGGCGCTTTGCGCACTTGCGCAAGCGCTCTGGTGCGCAAGCGCGCGCGCCACGTGTCGGCACGCGGGCGCTTTGCGTACTTGCGCTGCGCGCTGCTAAAACAAATTTCTCAGAAGAGAAATCAGAGAGGAGTTAGACTCCTGAGTGTTTTTTTTTTTTTTGGGTTTAGTGAACGATGTTCTTCTTCCTCCTGTTGCTTGCTGGTTCTTGAAGATCAAGAGATGTGAAATCTCAAAATCTCTTCTTTTTCAGATCTAATGATAGATCCAAGTTCCCCTTTGTGGGTTTTGTGGTGAAAAACTAATTTGTTTTGAAAAAGGAAGAGTAAAACTCTTGATTTAATTCAAGAGAAAGAAGAAGGTTTTGGAACCTTGAAGATGGAAGAAAGAGCTCAGCTCTGAGACTTTTTTTTTTGGAGAGAGAAAAAGTTATGAGATATTTTCATTATCTTTTGCCTTTATAAGCCATACATTTTACACATAGCCCCTTGGGCTTCACAAAATGGCATTTTGCCTATCCCATGGCTCATGTGCCATTTCTTTTTGCACATAAGCCATGGGCTTTACAAAAATTTGGCTTTATGCCTATTTTTCTTACATTTATCCGAAAATAAAATAAAAGAAATACAACAAAATTATTTATTACAAAATTTTTATCTTGGCATGGGGGGAGGCCGGCCGCTTCATGTTCGGGCTCGACCCGGGCATGGGCCTACTGGATCTGGGCTTGGGCCCACTTGGCTTGGGGTTGACTTTGATTTTGACTTGGTCAACCGGGGTGTAAATTTTTACCCCAACAGCCCCCTAGGACCGATATGCGACACTCTTAGACGAACAGACCGGACTGTACGGAGATTGCCACAGACAGGCTCAGTAGGGGTACGGATGAGTTTGCTCGTCGACCTTCTTATCGACAGATACCTGGATAGCCGTTACGTGCAGCTAGTACCGCTGACGCGCTTGTGGTTAAACCCACTGCTACCGTACTGTCGAGTCTTTAGAGTCCCACACAGAGAGTTTCCCTGCTTCGGACGAAACGAGTAGAGGTCGTATGGTTTTACGACAGAGTTCGATCACACATGTGTACTTGTGCGCATATGATGTTCGGGCGGACAATATTGGTAGGCTTTAGTTTAAGCCAGATCCTAGTATTTGATTATTGGATTAGTTATGTCGCATTGTATTCGTGTTTCTCGAAATACGGAAACGGGTATGTATATACGGTTGCGAGGTGCATTCTTGTAATTATTCAAGTTTGCTTTAAGATGATTAAACCTCATTATATGTTTTAGCATTTTTTGTTTAAATGCTTAATGAGGTGGATATTTGAGATAAGGGAAACTTCATGGTATTTTAGTGATATTGAGATAAGGAGAAGCCTTAGATATTTTTGTGATATTTGTGAGAGATATTTTTATCTTGCATTAGAGTTAAAATAGATGCCATGCTCAAATTATTTATTATCATTATCACAAAAACATTCTCTCTCCTTTCAAGCTCTCTCTCTTCATCTTTCTCAAGCAAACCCTAATTGTCTCATGAGTTGAGAATCCTAGGGTTTGAGACATAACTAAATCCTTTAGCACTCTCTACTCATTCTAGGCTATATAGTTTAGCACACCAAGTGACCTAGTTACCTCTTCTTGGAGGTTAAGCTTAAGGTAGGAACTCTCGGGTGGATTTTCTACGATTTTGAGAAGCCGACGAGGAGGCGTGATCCATTCTCCCGATGAGGAGCTCACGAAGAGAAGAAGGACAGCGATACGAAGAAAAAGGACAGTAACTTGAGGTATAACTTTCTCACATAGTAGTTAAACCTCTTAGCATATCGGTTGATTAGGGTTTAGTATCGATCATGGAGTTTAGTCGATATTACGAAGCACTTAAAAATTGTTTTTTGCAAACTCTGCCTCCCCACGAACACGTAGGGTGCATGGCATCGAATTACAGACATTTGTTCTCTTATAAAAAAAGATAGAAAGAAAAAAAAACACAATGAAAAAATTCCCCTGATGGAGAATCACGTGCCCACACGTGATGCGCCTATAAAAAATTCATAGGCATTGCGCTTAACAATTAAGGCTGAAATCGAGCCTCACGTGCAAGCACGTGAGCATCTATATACAAAGTATATAGTCGCCTTTTTAAAACAAATAACAGGCCAGAGAAGCTTACATGTCAGCACGTGATGCCTTTTTTGGGCTGTTGCACATAAGCAAATGAGTTTAACTCTGTCGGGTCACGTGCTGCACGTGAGTGGTCTCAAATGCCTTCTGAGCCAATAGAATTAAATTCTAAGTAAAGGAATCAAAACCCTATTTGGAAAATATTTCCTTGAATCTTTCTAAACAAGAAAGATTGCTCTCTGTAAAACAGAGTACCGTTGGATTAAAAATGCAATGGTGATTAAAAAATCACCAAGCCACAGAATAAGCTCTGTACGGAAAAATATTTCCCCAATCTTGTTAAAAACAAGAAAAATATCTTCTGTAAAACAGAAGTTCTTGGATCAAAAATCCAACGGTGGATAAAATTCTCAAATCAATTAAGATCTCTCAATGAGAGATTTCTTTAACTAAATCAACAAACTTGCCTCTACTATATAAAGGACCCAAGACTTCAAGTCTTGGACAGAAGAAAACCCCTTCATAAGATTCGAGAAAACAAAAAAAAGAAGAGAAGTTCTCTTTTAAGAAAAGAAACCCTAGGTAAGAAGAAAGACCTAGAGATCATTTTATCTCTTCTTCACCGCTCCAAGAGTTTAACTGTTTTAAAAAAAAGAACTTAGTTCTTCCTCTGGTTGAGATCTGCAGAAGCAGATCTCCCCACAAACTGAGAATTTAATTCTCATCGGGGAGATTCTGTCATGCAGACTCAAAACTTAGAGGAAAGAACTAAGTTTGAAGAATTTAATTCTTCCCAAAAATATAGGAATTTAATTCCTCTGATAAAACTAGGGTTTAACCCTGTATAAGAATTTAATTCTTATTAAACAAGGGACATGAAATTCTCAAAACTAAGATCAAGATCCCCATGCACATAAAAGAAACGATTAGCGTACAACGCTATAGCAACAGATCACGTGTTCCCACGTGAGCACCTCTAGCACCTCTGAGGAACAAAAGGAACAATTGACATCGAGTCACGTGATCCCATGTGACCCCCCTAATGGTGCTTAGCACTTATGAAAGAAAAAAGGGAATAAATCAAAGACAGTTCCCATTTTGGGGCGCCTCACGTGCACATGACCCCCTAATGGTGCTTAGCACTTATGAAAGAAAAAGGGGTATAAATCAAAGACAGTTCCTATTTTGAGGCGTCTCACGTGATCCCACGTGACCCCCTAATGGTGCTTAGCACTTATGAAAGAAAAAAGGGAATAAATCAAATACAGTTCCCATTTTTGGGGCGCCTCACGTGATCCCACGTGACCCCCGATAATGCTTAGCACTTATAAAAGATAGAGGGAATAAACCCAAAGAAGCAGTGCCCAATCCTCAGGCGCCTCACGTGCCACACGTAAGCGCTCTAAATTGCAGTGTTTAATACTGCTCTAGAGCCTCACATGGGAGCATGTGAGCGCCGAGCAAACTTTAGTGTTTAACACTATGATAAGCCAACCTTAGCCTAAACTAAACAAGTCTCCCAAGGCCAAAACTCTTTGATCACCAATTAACCGAGCCTTCCTATGCTCAGGCCTCCCCGAATCAATCTTAGTTCCAAAGATGACTAATGATCCCCTAACAGATGGTATCTAAAATGGTGTTCATTCCACCATGATCTCTCCCTTCAATCCGGAGTTTGGTTCAAGGGTACATCTCTCCATACCTCTGATACATGTCGTTGTAATTCTTTAACGTCTTCAGAGAGGTGGAGGGTCCCGACAGCCAACAACTCTTGGGTGCACTCCCAAACCCATGAGCATATCCCAATAGAGCGCAATGTCCTTAAACTAGCTATGGACCGAAACGTCCTTAAACTAAACCCTCACCCCAAAAATGGTGATCTATGGACCGTAACGTTCTTAAACTAAAACAATAAAGCTTAAATGCTCTTTTGTTGGATCTGAATGATCCTAAATCCTGTTGAATAGATCTTAGTCAAAAATTGGACTAACGTATCCTCAACAAACATTTAAGTTGATCTTAATCTCAAATGAGATTAACGATCCTTAAACCAACCCAAATCCAAATCTAAGAATATGCGGATTTGGACTAATCCACGCGCTACGGGCGACAGCATAAATTAGTCTCCGTATACAATTCACGGGCAACCAAAAATAAAATAAACACACACGACACGAAGTGACCTTCTGGAGCAGGAGAAAGTGGTTATCGCTACGCGGTAACGTAATTAACTGCAGGGGCTTGCACCTGCAGGGAAGAGCGTCCCCACAATAAAAAAAACCTCCCAAATGAGGGGGAATCTGACGAAGTCTGCTACAACGGCCGCATCCGTCTAAACCTTTGATACACGGTGCTATAAATCAGCTTGGCATTTTCGGAGAGGTGGACGGATAAACCTAAATAGCATATGCCCCCAAATTTAGGTAAGACGATCCTACGCGGTTCGTCTCTATTTTTGGCGGTAAACAAGCGTGAGCAGACAACCCTCATGCACCAAGGACTTGCTCGCCCTGAAGCGGAGACATCCGGAGTTACGCAGTTTCGGGCATTGCACCCAAAAAACTTCTCGGGTAAAGAGAGCCCGCTTGAAGTGGAGGAACGGGCTCAAGCGATTGAGGATGATCTGGCAGCGACTCAAGTGCAAGATATAACTTGGATAAGAGTTGCTAAGTTGCAACTGACGGATAATGCTAGAGTATGGTAGAAGGCAGAGGAGAGCCATCTCGAACAACCAATAGAGTGGAAAACATTTCGAAATCTCTTCGATAAAAAGTACTTTCCGGAGACTGCTCGCTTTGACATGGAACAAAAATTCATCCATCTACAGCAATGCTCGATATGGGTCAAGTCTGTGGATGAATATGATACTGAGTTTACCATGCTCAGTATGTAAGCTATAGTCTCAAATTAAATTTTCATATCTCACTTAAACACTGCTAACACAAGATCGTAACAGGTTCGCTATGCACCTCATTCCTACTGCTGAGATCCGGGCATGATGATTCCAGCATAGCTTGGATCCTGAAATCTAAGCTGCACTCGCTACAGGGGATTTCTTAACCCACGAGCTTAGTTTGAAGACTGGCCGATGCTATGAGGCAGTTGTGAAAAAGAAGGGCAGGCCATAGTCGGCCGGCGTGAAATGCCCTTTGCACCAGATCACAGAAAGGGCATCTTACAGGCCATCTTTCAACGGACCGTCTCGGAGGCTAGGAGGTCCGTTCGCTAAAAACAAGCCCGACTTTTGCAACTACTGCAAAAGAACAGGACATCTAGTGTAGAACTGTCGTAGGGAGAACAAGTTGTGCTTGATCTGTGGGTCATCTACTCACACTATCGGAGCATGCCCCCAGAACTGAGGGACTAATAACCCTTCCGCTAGACCGGCGATTCAACCTCCTCCTATCCGGTTAGCTCTATCAGCTCCAGCCCCCCATATCTAGACCGCTCAATCTCAACGCCGAGTGTTTAACCAGACACAGAGGAACGTACCGCGACTCCAAGCTTTCACTATGTCGGTCGAAGAGGCCGAAACTATGGGTCAAATTATCACTAGTAAATCTCTTCTCCTTTCCTTTCAAGTTATTTCTTTTCCTAGCCATCTATATTTGTTATACCTAAATCTATCCCATGGGACTTAGGTATAATTTTAGTAGCTACTCTACCTGCAATTACGCTCTTCGATACTAGGGCATCACATTACTTCATATCGCAATGGTTCATAAGAACTCATGTGATCCCAGTTATGCCACTTGTATCCAGCTGGAATATCAGTTCAAGAAACGGCGTTCTAAAAGCAACCTTAGGATACGATCTGTGTCCAGTGGTCGTCTGCATTCGAGAATTCTATGTGGATTTCAAGGTACTGGAAATACCGAATTTCGACGTGGTCTTGGGAATGGACTGGTTAGGAACTTTCTTCGCTACCATCGACTGTCGCCAAAGGAGGGTAGTGTTTGAAATACCAGATTACCCAGTGTTCTATTTCAAAAGCGGAGACCGGACTTTGGAGCCTAGCATCTACCGAGAAAAACCAAAGAAGACGGAGATTGCAGCATTGCAAGCGGAAGGATCGAAATCATAGGTCGTTAGAGAGTTCGAGGATATATTCCTTGAAGACATAACAGGTTTGCCTCCCGATCGAGCTCTAGAATTTGGTATTGATTTACAACCCGGTGCACAACCTGTAATAAAAGCTCCATACCGATTAAGTCCGGATGGATTGAAAGAGATCCGTATTCAGTTGGACGAACTCCAAAAGAAAGGTTGGATCAGACCCAGTACCTCAAGTTGGAGATTTCCGGTGCTGCTGGTGAAAAAGAAGGAAGGTGCCTACCGAATATGCGTAGATTATCGAGCACTGAACGAGGTGAAAATTAAGAACAAGTATCCGCTATCTCACATCGATGACCTTTTCGATCAGTTAAATTTATCTTTTGTTTTCTCAAAGTTAGATTTTCGTTCAGGATATCATCAGGTGAAGTTCAAGGAGTCTGACATAGCAAAGATGGCATTTAGGACTCGCTATAGCCATTAAGAATATCTCGTAATGCCATTTGGAGTGGCCAATGCACCCTTCATTTTTATGAATATGATGGTAGTCGTGAAAATGGCCATGTGTGTGGACATCGGACGTGCGACAGTCATTTTGGAGCGGTTAAGAATGTCCACAATATATTAAGATTGAGATAATAAGTAGCCATCGGGGTAAGGACAGAGTTCGATGCCAAGAAAGTAGTGAGTGATGCCTAGGTCATGAATAAAGAACTCCCATTGATGAGAAGTAATAAGGTTAGTAAGCCCCCTTAACCAGTATCAGCAATTAAAATGTCCTCGACATAAATCAGGACATAGAGCCGGGAATGCCGGGTCCAACGAAAGAACAACGAAGTATCTGTTTTGGAACCAAAGAAGCCGAGATAGAAGAGTCGGATACTCAGTCGTTTGAACCAAACACGATGAGCCTGACGAAGGACTTAAAGGGATCAATGCAGTCGGCAAACATGATTGGGAAACTGGGGGTGAGTGAGGCCAGGTGGTTGGTCCATATATACCACCTACTTGAGATAACCATGTATAAATGCATTCAAGACATCCAACTGTCGCACCGACCAACCCGAGCTTATCGCAATGGAAAGAATCAAGCGAACCGTGGTGATCTTGATGACTGTACTGAAAGTATCGAAGTAGTCGACAACGGGTTGTTACCGAAACCCCTTGGCCACGAGCCGTGCCTTGTGGCGCTCAATCGAGCCATCAACACGATATTTCAGCTTAAAAACTTATTTACTCCCGACGACATTGAAATGAGATTGGCGAGGGACCAGCAACCATGCACCATTACAAAGTAGAGCATCAAATTTGGAGGACATAACCACATGCGAAGATGTGTCCTTGGATGCCTGTGTGAAGCAGGTCGGCTCGACCGAAGTAGTGACAAGAAGTACTGCATGTATGTATGACTGCTTGTGAGTACGCGAGGTGGCAGAGAATCAACGATCGGGTTAGTCGAGACATTGATGTCCGTGAAAGAACACATGCGAAGAATTGGGGACTCATCAGAAGTGCTCGGCGAGGAGGCAAAAGAGGAGCTCATGAGTGGGGAGAATTGCACTAACTTCTGTAGGTCAGGATTCTCTGTAGGTGCTGATTGAAAGAGATTTTGCATGTCGTATTTAGTTCTAAAAGTAACTGCAATCAAAACGGTGTCGCGTGTAGCTAGCCGTGATGAGTACGGGTCGTTCGCGGGGAGATGGTATGTTTTAGGCTCTTATTCTCACAAGTTAAGTCAAAGGTACGAATTGTTCGATTCTAACCTATGTGTTTTGTATATGCAAAAAAATGCTTGATAGGGATAAAGATAAGTTAGTTTAAGTTAGGAAAATCTGTATACTTCACTTTGTGACTCATTTAACTATTGACGCTAAGGTAATCGGTAATAACGTGGATTAGAGTGCTTAAGCACGGTATTTACGAAATCCGGCTTATTAACCCTTATTCTTCCATTCTTGTCTCTTAACTTTCGCCTCCGGCCAAACCAAACGCAACCGGTCACGTTTAGAAATCACCGCTACCGTGGTAGGGTAGAGTGCCTTGCGTGAGATTTGGACAGAGTTCAATAGGTAAGTTAAAGAAAAAAGGAAAATATAAAGATAAACCTAACTTAAATATCACCTCTCATTCCCTAACAAGATCAACTATTCACAAGCCATCACAAATATCAAAACAAAACACAAGATAGAAAAGATCAAAGAAAACATTACAAATAAGTAAAGAGCAAGAAAAGGAGATTGCAAGTATGTAAGTGCTAGTAAATAAAGTAAGAAGATATTAGGAACCAATTGAAAGGGATTGCAAATAAACTAAAGCTTCATTAATGCTTCAAGTCAAGGTATAAGTTATGAGTTCAATAACCAAAACCTAAATTTGCAAGCTCATTGAAAAGCTTGCAAGATCAAAAAAAGGAAAGGAACTCAAGCAAACTAACTACTATGTACAAAGAGTTAAACAAACTTACAAAATGTAAGAATGAAAATAAAGTGAACTGTGTTAAAGTATATGTCCACAAGCTTGCTCTCTATTCTGGTATATATAGGCACTTCATCAACAAAAACAAACAATAAACTTGAGATGATATAACAACTTGGAATGACCAGAAGAAAAATGGAAGCAAAAGGAGGAGGTGGGACCGCCGGTAGCGGTTTTTGGAGCATTTCTGACGGTTTTTATTGGAGTGGTGGGGTCCGTCTTTGTGTGGTGATCTCATGTCCCCTCTACTATCTCTCTGGCATTTTTTGATTCTTTTATAATCACTTGAGTTTTAATTTGTAGATTTGGAGGGAAATTGTCTAATTTCAAACCATCACATCATAATTTTATCTTTTCACTCATAACCCATGCCCGCTTGCACAATACACTTGCCCTTTTGAGTTCAAACCATCATTATCATAGTTGCCTACCAAGGTTCATGCATCCAAATATTGTGTCATATACAACTTGTATCAAGTTAGACCATTTTGGATAAAATAAGTTGTACACTTGTTTCCATACAATATCTTTTTGAATAATGATCGGTTTTCCGTTCCGGTTGTAGTTTCGACTCACAAATATCGTATCCGTGCATTTGAGTGTGTTTCCAGTGTTTTGTCACAAATACCTATAATCTGTACTTATTGAGCAGACACGGATTAATAATACCGATATAACACAAAAATGATAATGAATGAGTGTTCAGTCGAAAATATTGCACATTTGATTGAACATTTTCCTTACTTTTGTTAAGTACTTAAGGGTGTTTATTGTAATTATGGAACATATGTGGCTTTATCTGCAAAATACTCTTTATCATATGTTTATATATTATAATTAACATTATGAAGGAAAATATATGCATATAATATTTATATGATATTTTGATAATTTAAATATGTATATCATATCAAATATTCCTAATCAAAATTCTTAAAATATCATATCATACTAATGGTTAGGCTAATATCTCAAAATAAATAACAAATATTACTAATACTATGAATTGGGATATTGTGCAGATTTAGCTTAGGTCTAAAGATCGAGATATTCGAAATGTCGGGAATGAAATCTACCGATAAAGTTGAATAAAAATCATAAAATCATAATGGCAGAAGACTCAGAAGAAGATTTAAAGAATCCAGACATCACAAAGATCTCCATGTGTCAACACCAAACAGCAGAAAAAGTTTCAAACCCTAATCTCTCCAAACCACCGCCCAACCGTGGCCAAACCCTTCTAAATGCGGCGTTTCCGCGGCCATATTGTGGCCATTGGATCTGGGATTTTTTGGGGCTGATCAAAACAACAAATCCTAACACATGGGATCTAGGGTTTTCTGCCTCTAGGACTATTTAAAGGACCGAGAGCTTCATATGAAAATTATCTATCTAATCTCGAAAGTAGATCACTAAAAGAATCACCTAATAGATCAATTTGAAGCGATCAAGAGGTCCACAGTGATCCACGAATCCAGGAGATCAATCGATGCATCATCTACTTCCAACGAGAACAGAGATCGGAAGCATAAACTAGGATTATTGTACTCTAAATTCGACAGATTTGTAAATGATAGTTGATTAATAAAAAGGTAGATCTTTAGTTTAATTCTTTGCATCTTACTTTCTGCATTTAATTTCTGCATTACTTTCTGCATTTACATTATGATCTCCTTCTTCATTTTCTTTTCTATCTCAACCATGCGTGAGTAATTCCTCGCTTGATAGGGTTTGTGGAATTAGGGTAGATCAATGTATGATAAAATCTCTTAACTCGTTTTACATCTTTTAAAGTTTATAAACTTTAGCAAAATAATTGTTAACATCTTAATCGGGCGCGCTATCAATTTATTGACAGTCCCGACCGCGATTTGAGATTAGATTAACAATTGTTTTGGTAAAGACTAGACATGAATAGAGGTCAATGAAAAGATAAGGGTTAAGAGTGAGAACCCTATTCCCTCCAAAAACTCTAATCTTCATTCACCTCTATCAATCTAGTTTTAAATTTATTAAAAGATAAAATGAGTCATCTTTAATTAATCATCCATTACTACTAAATTTTATGGACCCTACAAATCTCTTCTTCATAAATTCTATATCCGTGTTCAACATAGATCTAAAAACCATTCTCTCTATTTTCAATCAACTCGTCTAAAGCAAGTAAAATGTTCGACGTTTTCTTGAGAACGACCCGTACTCATCTCGACTAGATACTAGCGACACTGTTATTGATTGTGGTTACTTTACAAAATACTTTTCCAAATCTAGAATCAATCAATAAGCGGTATTAAAATGCAGTTTTTTCGTGATGAACAGGTGCTGACCAAGTGGCACTAGTGTGAGCGGGACTGGGGGTTGATGGTGGGAAGGCCGTGGGAGGAGTGACCATATATGAGTGGCTGGGTTGATCGATTTGCGGCGGCTGGCGTGAGGAAGACCCAAGGATGTCGGCCACCCAAGGGGAGACAGTGGCAGGCACTAATGGTAGTGCTGGACTCGGAATAGAGCCAGAGCCAAGGATGCACGTTTCTGGTAGGGGCTCATTATTTGGCGGCAAGACTTTGGTATAGTCCAAACCTGCAAAGGGGAAGCAATCTTCATCAAAAATAACATGTCTAGACACATACGTACGGCCGGATTGCACGTGAAGACAATGGTAACCATGGTGTTGGGTACTATAACCAATGAACACACAACAATCAGATCGATTATCAAGTTTGTGTTTGGCGTAGAGACGAAACCAAGGATAACACGCACATCCAAATGTGCGGAGGAAGGTATAGTTAGGATGGTAACCAAATCATTTGTGGGGAGAGGTATCATTACTAATGACTAGTGTAGGAAGACGATTAATTAAAAACAAGGCAGTACTCACGGCCTCATTCCAGTAATGAGAAAGGATGGAGGCGTGAGCAAAAAGAGCACGAGATGTCTCTACAATATGACGATGTTTGCGTTCCGCTGTCCCGTTTTGTTCGGCAGTGTGCGAACAGGAAACACGATAGATAATTCCCTCCGTGGCAAGATGACGATGAAGGGATTGATACTCACCATCTCAATCAGAGTGAAATATGCGTACTTTCCTATTGAAATAGCGTTCAACATGTCGTTGAAAACGACAAAAGATATCAAACAAATCGGACTTAATACACATTAGAAATAGCCAAGTAAATTTATTATAGTCATCAACAGAAGTAACATAATAACAGAAATCAGAGTGAGATAGAATAGGAGAAGGGCTCCAAACACCATAATAAATTAAATTTAAAGATGCCAAAAACAATATTGATGACAATTCAAAAGAAAGTTTGTGGCTTTTCTCCTTCATGCAACTAGAACAGACCGACTCTTTACTGCTCCTAACAGTTGGTAAATGAAAACGAGATAAAATCTTGATTACACTTTTTAGTGCATGATGACCTAAGCAAGCATGCCATGAGAAAGTGGAGGTACGTTCTCCAACAAGCGCGGTGGGAGACGAGACATTTGGAAGAGACAATTGGTACAGTCTATTATTGAGGTGACCTTGAAATAGAACTGTCCCCGACTTCGGATCCTTCACAAAACAATCAAATGGTGAAACTCAAAAATAATATTGTTATCTTTAGTAAATTGATGAACAGATAAGAGATTTTTCATTATTGAAGAAACATGAAGAACATTGTGCATTTGAAGTGATCGAGAAGACGATGGAATTGCTGTGTGACCATAGTTAAGAAGACGCAAACCCGTACCACTACCTACGCATATTGAATCTGTACTTTTGTAAGGGGCTGCAACGAGGAATTGATTGTAGTCTGGCGTAATATGATGAGTTGCCCTCGAGTCAGGATACTATTCAGAAGGAGCAGCGCTTAGACCGCTCGATGAATATGTGGAGGTGTATGTGATAGCATGGCGTATGGGACGTGTCCTTGATGTGGTCCATCGGATCTTACATTCTGAGATTATGGAGCATGAAATTGCAAAGCACCTCTTGGACCGCCAGAAAAAGTTTGATTAAAGCGATGTGGACAACTATTACCATAGTGACCAGTTGTCATGCAAATTTGGCATCGAGGAGAACCGCGACCGCGACCTCGATCGCAACCGCGGCCATTGCGGCCACCATGACCGCCGCACTGATAGTAATTTGGAGAGGAACCACCACGACCCATGGTTGCGGTGTTGACAGATGGAAAATGAGTAGCGTCGATAGACTTATCTTGTCGCTGGCAAAAAACTTTCGTGTGCTAGGAGCATTTCATGTAAATCTTCAAGAGAGATATCGTCTATGTAGGTTGTGATAGCAAGAACAAAGAAGGCATAAACCGATCTCAGGCCGGCCAAAACGTGCATGACAAGATCGTCAACGGAAATACTATGTCCAATGACCGCAAGATTGTCGAAGACGGTCTTGATGTGTTGAATGTACTCTGTTATGGAGACAGATCCGCGTCTGAAGTTGTGTCTTCAATTGAAGGATGTGAGCACGAGAGTGCGATGCGAAGTCTTTGACAAGTGTCTTCCATACCATCTGAGCTGTAGTTCGACCAACCACTGAGGGAATTAGTGTTTCAATCAGAGTCGCCAATATCCAACTCACAATCAATTGATCCTTTTGAACCCATACATCATGTGCTGGATTGTATGTTGTAACGAGTGGATTTTGTTCATCGGGAATGGTCATGGGCTGGCACTTTTATGTGCCGCTGACAATGCCCATTTACCCTTGCGATCTGAGGACCGCTTCAAACTGCGTCTTTCAGCCGAGATAGTTGTCGCGAGTGAGTTTTATGTGAAGAAATGACATGACATTCGGGTCATGTGGTGAAGAGGACGACGATACATTAGGGTTAGGGTTTGGTGTTGGGGTGAGGAGCGAAGTTGATGAGATAGAGGATTGGTTTTGGTTGGTCGGCATTGTAGAAGAAACAAAATGAAATCAAATTATAATGGTGTTAGACTTTTATGGCTCTGATACTATAAAGAGAAAGTAAAAGAGTTGCAGAAGAGATTGGGAAGATGGAGAAGAGATTGGGAAGAAGAAGAAGCCAAGTGAGAGTTTCTCTTATGTATGCTCTTCCTTTAATATTATATTATATACTGATTCTCTGTTACAATCAATCTAATCATAAATAATCATACAGAATATATTTTATTACAATCAATCCCAAAGAATCTTCAATCAGATATTCAGAATATTTCCGTATATCACATACGCAGACGTCTGTCTAAGAGGTGACAGACGTGTGCTTGATAACCTCTACAGCGGTGGATTTATGCCCAGATGTCTGAATCTTTCGTCTTCAGACGTTTGGCCATACTCTATAGATTTTGTGTCGAGAGTGTCAGACATCTAAACCATAAGGTCAAGACGTTTGGCTACACTCTGGTTCCGTGCTTGGCTGAAGCACGGACGTCTGACTCGAAGAGCTCAGACGCCTGTCGTCTGATGCTGGATCTGGAGGTTTAGGTTTGTTATTAAATATATCATTTTTCTGATCATTCCGTCGCTGATATAAAATGGTTTCAATCTCAGGATCTCAGAAGACACCTTTTGGCAAGGGATCGATTTTGGAGGAGGGCACATCAGCTGGTTTGAATTTCCTTTGGATCGGAATACTATATCATTTCTAATAAAAAAATTCAATCATGGAGGACTATCGTTTGCTGTGCGCTTTAACTTCCATTCTCCGAAATCGTTGGATTTGTGATACTTGTTCGTGTTCTACGGATTGCAACAGCGCGCTGATTCCTTTCCAAATTAATCCAGTCCCCAAAACTTGCTTGGGGACATCATATTAATCCTCAACAACCAACATTTGGAGTAAAGGTGATTGACTGCAAATATGAAGCGAGACCAAATTAAATAAGAGTATCGATCCTAAAGGCAACTCATTGTTAGTACAAGAGAAATCATGATGAAAAAAATCTGCTCTCTCCCTTTCCACATCCCACCGATCGACACGTAAGCACAAGTACATTCTCTAGGCTTAGCTTGGTTTATCTGCCTTCGGCAATTGAAACTTTACTTCTAGTTTGTAAAGACAACTCATTGTTAGTACATTTTATATATCTATTAATTTACCCTACTTGACATATAGGTATAAATTAGAACTATCATATAGATCCTTGTCTAATAGATTCATAATCACTGTTTCCCATAATAATGAACAGAAACGATATATAGATGGGTTTATTGATCGAATAATAAGGATTAAATGTCCTTACAAACTCGGTATAAGCAAAGACCGATTGGTGAAAACGTGCATGGTTATACATGCACAATTATGCCAAATTACGAAACCTTTGACATTTTTCTTCACATGGGGCAAATTAAGATAATTTGTCATGCCAATATGTCCAAGAAAAACTCTAATTAAGGTTGTTTTCACAATCTTGATTATATATGGATTGCACCTTTGAAACATTAGTATGCAGAGATATTCTCAATTTATGGTAGCATCATGAGCATCTTGTTAAATGTTTGGACACATCTACATGGCATGATTATCTCTTAATTATATTTGAAAAAAGCGAGAAATGGACACTTCATTCCCTAATTTCCTTTCATGCATGTTACCTTTTATGAGTCAGGAAATCAAGTTATGTTTCTACCAATTTGTGGTGAACTAGAAAATGATCTTCAAAATGGTGTAGCATATATGTCAACATGAGCTCAAATATACATTGTTTGCCTGTATCTGCACATTTGAGAATTTAAATTGAGAATTAGCTTTAGAAACTTGTATATATATTTGTAAGAGCTATTAATTTCTTTTCATATACAAAAGTTTTAGAATTTTGTGCTTAATGCTGTAGGAGATACGAACGATCATTAATTTAGTTAAATTTGTGTGAGCAGCACTGTCTAATCGTGTTTAACCATAATCGTGTTCAATCATCAGAAACCATAGGAGATACACTACGATCCTAACAGTAGGATTTAGAAAACTTACTTATTTTTTTAATCATTAATTGGATTTGCTTTGAGATATATGTGCTATTAACCATGTGATTAATTAAAGAGAAGAACGAGTGCTTCTTTTCATAATTGTTAGATAGGATTTGTTCTTAAAATCCTACCGATAGGATTATATTCTATCTCAAAACGACACTATATATATATATATATATATATATATATATATATATATCATGCTCCCTTGAAATATGCATTGTAAATGTTTGCTTTCATTTTCATTTTCATTTTCTGCATGATGATGTTATTATGAGCCTGGAGTGAATTTTTCAGATGTCATATATGTATTTTCCTGATAATTTCGCACTATATGTAGTGGAAGTAATTAATTAACTACAAAATGTAGGGTGTTTAAGGATTACATCTTATCATTCTCATGGTCCGGCCAATTATTTTCTATTCAACTTTAGATCTTTTAACAAATGCATTAGATTATACATTCACACCTTATTCTTTTTAAATATCTTGGGAAAAAGAAATTAGGTTAAATTTTACTGGTGCAGAATCCTCTAGATAAGTCAAGATAATGGATCAACAAAAAAAAAACCAAACCAACACAAATTAGGATGAATGGTGCATGAACCCTAGCATAGAAGGCTAGTTCAATGGATGAGAAACTAATGCACATGGAAGTGTCAGTGATGTGGGGTGCTTAAATTAGTGCTTATCACATCTCCATGGATAATGATCCATCAATAATCTCTAAGTGCATGCATTAATTCTTGAGAAAATGGCAAATGTAAATGTTTATCATGATGCAAGAGATATAATTTTTGCTTTCCATTTCATATATACTTTCAAACAAAATGGTTTTATCTTGTGGGTATAAAATTTGAGAGAAAGATAAAGATGGTAAAAACTAATTAAAAACTAGATCATCAATGAAGAAGTATAATATCATGAAAATGGGAAGGATTTAAACCCCCTAATAAGGATGATAAAGGTCCGAAAACTTAAAGAAAAAATGATAAAACTAGGGGTTTTCACTTTTCACGTCAGGGAAGTTGATTGAGAGCACACTTTAAATGTTCATTCACAAAGTAGAAACAAAAAAAATTCATACAAGATTTTTAGAAAAGCAAGACATTATTGTAAATTAAACAATTGATTCAAGATACTTTGTGTATATATGTTTGTTCAGAAATTGATCCATATGGACCTTGATTGACTATCATTATATCTTTTGAAAAAATTTAACATCTAATCCAACATTTGACTTTAAATGGAAGAAAATTGAAACTCGACTCTGAATTAGTTCTTGTGATCATGCAAAGATGAAGAATCCAGAACAGCTACCATGCATTGCAATTAAACTAATTAAACAAATTATACATCCTACAAATCAAGATAAGGATTCAAAGAAGAGGTCTGAAACTAAGGGGAATTATACACACATGATTTATTTAGATCATGATCAAGTACCATTATACGCACAATCGTTGCTTAGCCCCAAAGCCTGGTTTCTATCTGATCATCCTCAACACTCCCGAATGTGCTCACCCATTGCTCTGAAGGAAAGAAATTAGCCGTGTCATGTGAACATACATTGTTGTCGTAATCCAATATACTAACCGAAAGCTCGTTTTCTCTTTCGCCATCGTTAACTTGTGTAGATTGATTGGTTGAAGGAGAGTATTTCTCTTCCACTTCCGCTACAATTTCCAACGAGGACTTGAGATCATGAGAGCCTGGTATAGCTTCAAAGGGGATGGAGTTGGAAAATAACAAATTACAGTTCTTCTTCTCTCTCATCCTTTCCCTTGCTCTTGCTCTTGCCATAGCTCTCGATTCTTTTGCAAGTGAAGACGGGTATGAAGCTCTTCTACTGGTTGAAGGGCGACGATACCCTCTCTTTGCCTTTGCGGTGATGTTGTTTACTTGTTTACTCGCCACAGTCTTTCCCTTGTATAAAATAGAAATTGTAGATATATCCTCACATTCCAATTCTGAAGATGCCTCGGTGCTCTTAGAGCTACCTCCGCCGCTCATACTATGTGCCTTGGGGGGTCTAGTCGCGGCTCTTAGATGATCAATGGAGGCTTCTGCTTCCTTCATAAGCCACTGAACAGTCTTACTAGCCTTGTCATAACCAAGCATATCTTGGATATCGAAAAACTGAGGAGCAACCTCAAGATTAAGCCGCATCCTTCGACCTCTAGACCCTTGTGTTGTTACAATCTTACTATGGCGATCTTTTCTCATCTCTCTCTTACGATTCATTGCATCGCCTTTCTTGTTAGGAGATGGTGCCAACTCTTTAATGGGTGGTAGTGGAGCTATTTGTGTTGTTAATGGTGTTTGAGTTTCTCCACCACCACCAAGTTGGGGATTGTTAATAAAGAGGTCATGAAAAGTGTTGTCTTGGTTAAACACAAGGGGAGAGAAGGACAAGAATGGGGAGGAGGAGGAGGAGGAGGTGGAGAAGTCAAGATGAGAAGAAAGGGCCCTTGATTCCATGGTAAAGTGAGGATCAAGGACATAAGAAAACATGGTGTTAATTTGGAATAAATATAGGATTAGCTAGGGTTTGAAGTACAGAGAAAATAAAAGCTAGAGAAACATGATCATGGTATATATCTAATTAATTAATTAAGGGACGGGGGCTTACTAGCACCCTACATGAAATATGAGGAGGTGGAAAGTGATTAGTACATTCTTTGAAAGGGCTCCACAACTTTAATTGAGTCCTTGATGTTGAGCTAGATATAACACACTACTGCAAGGGGTTGTCCCTACGGCCATAGAAATCCGTAGGGGTTTTATTGCCCTACGGATTAATCCGTAAAACCAACGATTTGTTCCTACGGTGTCCTACGGATTAATTAAAAAATATTAAAATATAATCTTTTATTTGTCCCTACGGAGCCACAAGAGAAGGCTCTATGGATTAATCCGTAGGGGCAACTAAGGGTTATTTATAAAAAAATCCTAGAAATTTCCTCATCGTTCCCAAAATTTCCCAACTCCCACACGATCGATCTCCCGAGCGTGCCTCCTCGCTACCACACCCGCGTGCGCCTCCTCGTCGCTGGTACACCCATCGTCGACTTCCTCATCATCGTTGGCCGCACCACAGAGACCCGCGAGTTCGTCGTCGACTGTGTCTCGTCGACAGCAGAATCCCCGGCCTCCTCCACCTCATCGAGCAAAACTACTACCGAGGTGAGTTAATTTCAATTTTGAACTTATAATTATGCTTTTTTTTTGTTATTGTTGATTTTAGGGTTAGGGTTAGGGTTACTACTATAGGGCCGAGTTAACTAGGGTTAGGGTTAGGATTAGGGTTAATTAGGTAGGGTTAAGGTTATGGTTCGGTTTAGGGTTTGGGCTAGGGTTATGGTTAATTAGGTAGGGTTAGGGTTAGGGTTCGGTTTAGGGCTAGGGTTAGGGTTAGGGTTAGTTTGGGTTAATTAGATAAAATAGGGTTGGTGATAATTAGGGTTAGGGTTAGGGTTAATTAGTGTTAATTTTGGTTTGGGCTTGAGTTAATTTGAGTTGGGGTTTGGGTGATGATTAGGGTGAGATTAATTTGGGTTAAGGTTTGAGCCAGCGTTAATTTGGGTTAATTAGGTAAAATAGAGTGTATTTGTGTTAGTGTGTTGATTAGAGTTAATTTGGGTTAATTGAGTTAATTTTGGGTTAATTAGGGATAATTTGAGTTAGGATGTTGATTATGCTTAATTTGGGTTAATTAGGATAATTTTGGGTTAATTAGGGATAATTTGAGTTAGGATAATGATTAGGGTTAATTTGGGTTAATTAGGGTTAGGGTTTAAGGTGTACTGGTTCCTTCACGACGATACTTGATGATAACGTAAACGTACAATTTTACCGTAAACGCAATAAAAATTTACCCTAAACTAAAACTTTGAACCCTTAATAACGAAATGTAAATGTAAAACCTATTCAAGTTAAATGTTTAAGTTAAAACCAATATATGATACTCGATGATAATATGAAACTTTCATATTCTCATCGATACTCATATGTGAAAATCAAAGCACGACTTAGTCCCCGTCTATCGGTTAACATACGTTCGATGTTCGTCGTGACATAGAACTATACGAAGGTTGTTAAATATCGGAGGGTATAGTTCGGTACAAACAACCGTCGTGTAGTCTATGTGACGAGAAAATTCAATCGTATGATAACTGATAAATTTGTCCAATGTGAACAAGTTAGGAATGTATAAAGAAAACACTTGCATTCACTTGTGCTTTCATTCTTTTCGAGTTATTTCGTCGATACTTTTCCGCTGATTCTCCATATACAAAAATAGATTAGATGTTCATTTCAACGTTATTTCACAGCATTGAAATGATTATTTATTCTATTACAGTGTACTCGGAGAACAACAGGGAGGTGCTGCCAAAATTTACTCGAAACGGTTGAAAACACAAGCGAATGGGTGTCTGCTCTATACATTCTTAATGGGATAGAAGCCTTATCCCCGACAGCCGAAACACACACACACACACAACACGAATACACAACAAACGCACACACAAAGCACATACACACTAACAAAGCGAAATCATAAATTGAAACACACATACACAGAATACAACTCATACTTGGGTATCTTCAAATCTAATTTTGTTTATCGATAATTTATTCTTTTCAACGACAAACTTACATCTACGGATTTTTTTCTTTATCAGTAACCATCCCGTTCTTAAATTTCTCAATATAGTCACCATAACCTACAATTTATATGTTATACAGTCTAACATGGCTCATGAGTACATCAAAGTTAAGGACTAGGTGTACGTGGATTGGCAACAACGCATACAATCTAAGTTTGTTGCAGGAGTTGCTGCTTTCATTGAATTTGCACGCGCACATAATAAGATCGTGTTAGAGAAGATTCTCTGCCCGTGCGATAGATGTGAGAATAAGTACTTGTAGAAGGTAGAAATCGCAGAGCTTCACATCATTAAACATGGTTTTACTATACTTTATACAACTTGGCTATATCACGGAGAAGGAAAAGAAGAAGACAGTAATACGGAAGAAGAAGAAGGAGAAGACGGTAATGCGGCAAAAGAAGAAGACGGTAATTTCTTTTCAGGAGAAGAAATGGAGGATATAGTAGAGGCTGCCATAGGTGATAGTATTCCTACCAAAGATCACATTCCTTTCGGTCAAGGACTACGTGCGGATAAGTATGAAAAGTTCATGAATAATACTAGAAGACTAATTTATGAGAATGCAAAGTATTCCTCCCTATTATGGTTCGTCCAACTTTTCTAGATTAAGTGCCTAAATGGATGGAGTAACAAGTCATTCACGATACTTCTGAAGTTCCTGAAAGATTCTATACCCCCGGAAAATAATGTGCCCGACAGCTGGTACGGAGCCCAGAAGATGATGTCTGATTTGAGTCTGAAGTGTAAGAAGATTCATGCATGTCCCAAAAATTGCGTGTTGTACCGGAAAGAGAATTCTGATTTGAAAGAGTGTCCAACATGCGGAGAGGTCAGGTATAAACCGAAAGAATCTGATAAGAAGCCCGATATACCTGTCAAGATAGCACGATACTTTCCCCATAACACAGAGGCTGCATAGGCTATTCACGTGCAAGAAAACAGCTGAAGTAATGATTTGGCATCACCGTGCTGCTCCAAGCGAAAATGGAAAAATGAGTCATCCAAAAGATTCACCGGCATGGAAGAATTTCGATAGGAGGCACAAAATATTCAGTGGTGATCCTCGCAATGTTAAGCTCGGACTCGCTAGTGATGGATTCTTCCCATTCAACTATATGGCTGGAAACCACAGCACATGGCCCGTTGTAATGATAGTTTATAATCTGTCGTCTTGGTTGGTTATGGATCAATCCTACTTTATGATACCTCTTCTTATTGATGGAACAAACTCACCGGGAAACAATATCGACGTCTATCTCTGACCTCTGATCGATGAGTTAAAATCTTTATTCATTGATGGTGTAGAAACTTACGATGCAAACACAGATACAACCTTCACATTGCGTGCAGCTTTAATGTGGACAATTAATGACTTTTCTGCGTATGGAATGCTATCCGGTTGGTCCGTACATGGTCACAAAGTATGCCCTTATTGCTATCAATATACAATAATGAAATTCTTGAATTTTAGAAGAAAGATTTGTTATTGCGGTCATCGGTGTTTCCTGCCACTAGACCATCCTTACAAGTTAGATGCTACTCACTTTAATAGTCATCAGGAGCTTCTTGGGCCTCCAGCCTCATTGTCCGAAGAGGACGTGACTGCTCAGTGGGATGGTTACGATAATGTGACCTTCGGGATAGATCTGGCAAAACAGGTCAAACCACCATACTTGAACAAATTAAGCATTTTCTACGAGCTTCTGTACTGGTCAACAAATTTAGTGTGTCGTTGCCTGGACGTCATGTACATAGAGAAGGGAGTATCCGAGCACGTACTCAACTTTCTTCTTTGTAAAGACAGAAAATCGAAAGACAATCTCCATACTCGGATGGATCTTCAGGACTGGAAAATTAGAAGTGAATTGCATTCTTAACCGATAGCAGGTAAACTAAGCAAGTTTGTAATTCCCAATGCCGTGTATCATATGTCACAACTGGAGAAGAAAAGGTTCCTGCAGATATTGCATGATTTGAAAGTTTCTACAGATTTCTCAGGATCATTTAGTAAGAAGATAAAATTTGTGAAAGTCAAAATCGATGAGCTGAAAAGTCATGATCACTATATTATTATGGAGCACCTTCTCCCATTAACCCTCAAGACTTCTCTTCCCGAATCGATTGGTCTAATAATCAATGACCTTTGTTGCTTTTTTAAAGAATTGTGCGCTAAAATCCTGGATGTTGTGATACTGGAGAATCTAGAAAATTCTATTTCATTGATAATTTGCAAGCTTGAGCGTATATTCCCACCGTCATTCTTCGATATTATAATACAGATGACGGTTCATCTTGCAACCGAGGCTAAGTTAACCGGACCAGTATAATATCGATGGATGTATCCCGTCGAAAGGTACGTGGAATTTTTCATTTCACGCAATTTGTAAAATTATTGTTATCCTATATGCCCGTATTTATTTATTTAACATATTTTTATTTAGATATCTCTACACTCTAAAAAATATATACGCAATAGAAATCGACCAGAGGGTTCTATCATGCAAGGTTATTTTCGAGATGAAGCAACCATACTTTGTTCCCGCTATCTGGATGAGAATATTGAGACAAAACTTAACTGACCTCGGAGAATTCAGGACGGGTCAAATGGTAAAGCAGATTATAAAAAAGTAGACACTATGTTTATCAACAAAATATATCGGTTTATCCTCCTCAATAGCGTATGTCTTGAAGAAATTAGAGAGAGTTTTTTTTTGATTAATTGTTATATTTATGTTTGTGTGTGTGTGAAATGATATAGTATTAATGTCATAATTTATTATTGAGAACAGAATTCATTTTAATGAGGTACGTGAGGGGCAGCCTGATTGGAATGGTGAACGATTGGAAAAATATCATCAGGATAATTTTTGCGATTGGGTTGCAGATCATGTAAATTGTTCGAATAATATGTTATTGCTATTAATCTTAAACTAAATTTATATCGTTATGTATTTTTCATAAAATTTGTTTTGTCAGATCCACGATCTGAACTTGTTTACATCATTAGAGATAGATTCAAGATGTTTAGCTCAGTTTCCTAATATGGAGATTGCATATTATAAAAGATTCGGTGTCCTTAGATACAAATTTGAAGTTAAGGACATAGAAACATCTCGAACTACTCAGAATAGTAGGATTGCGACGGTAAGATCGGATGGTGTGATTTATTATGAATACTTAAATTGCATACTTAGCATCCAATATCCCGGACGATCAGGATCGTTTTATATATTTCAATGTACTTGGAAAGATACATGAACCGATACGGATAAGTGGAGAAACAATCTCGGAACTTAGAAAGATGAATATGGATTGACCGGTGTGAACACACTTCGATTTTATGGTTAGGACAATCCATTTATCTTTCCGAATCAAGCGTTCCAAGTATACTACTCACAGTACTTGAAGCATCCGGGATGGAGTGTCGTATGCCGTTGGAAACTCAGGAATGTTTACGATATCCTAGAATTCGAGGACAGCGATGAAGATGAAGAAGAGAGAAGGCTTAGAGTGTTCCGACCTTCTATTTCAATAGACGGGTTGTCTTCGGCTGATCGTGAAGTTGGGTAGGTTAGAAATGATATTGATAATGAAATTCAAGTAGATATGTCCAATGCGTCCACGAAACGAAAAAGATTATCAGTAATGTTATATTATTACTTCACATTTCTACGATCTATACATATATTGCATGCATATGTAATGATTGTACTCTTATCTAGGTTTGATGACGACGATCGGAGCAGCGAAGGGCGGCAGGAGCACCAGCCGCGGCAGAGGTAGAGGCAGAGCGGTTCTACCGCCTGTAGAGCTGTGTAGAGCTTCAGAAAGCCGGTCTTGCACCCCGATCGGAGACCCCTTCGGATAACTCCTTCCGTATGAATTTTGCCACACCTCCAGGTATATTGCATGCATATTCATTTTGAATGTAATATTATAGGTATACACGCATATTTATTTTAAAATTACTTATATAGTCAATATTTAATTGTCTAACTGTTGGTGGTGCGTCCACATCAGAGGCGGAGGCCACTACGACACCTGCAGATATGTTTATATATCGTATAGTGCATGCATATTGATTTAGAATGTTATATCATAAATATACACACATTATTTTTTCTCTTGTTTAGATAATCATTTTTTGATTGTCTAGCAGTACGAAGTGCCTCCACATCTATGGCAGAGGCCACCACCGCATCTGCGGGTATATTCATAAATATATACATATTCTTTTTGCAATTACTTATATATTCTATTTTTAATTGTCTAATTATAGGTGGTGCGTCCATATCTGGAGCAAAGGCCACGCCCGCAACTTCCGTACCCTCTGCTCAGTCAGCATGTCAGTATGAATAAATATAAAATATTTATTCATTTTACATATTCTCTAAGAATAAATATGAACTTCATGTAATTTTATCGTCAATATTTATTTTCTAGTTGGAGGGGATGCGTTCACGTCTGGATCACCGGCTATTCTTCACCGGAGGAACTATCGTCCCACTCGTTCTGCTGCCCGGGCTCAGGCTCGTGCTGCCGCCGCCGGAGGTATATATCGCACATCATTTTTCGTTAATCCTTGATTTATTAATACCACTTTGTCTTAATATTGCTTGTCTTGATATTTCTTGTAGATGCAGGGCAGCCCCATCCCAAGAGAGGGACTCGAGGACCGAATCAGTCCTATAGGCTGAGGCCCGACAAACTTAGGAGGAGGCACCATTCCTCTTCTTCTTTACCCCCGATTATCGCTATACCGGCGATTATGCCGAGAGGTTCGGCCGATATATGGGGGATGAGAGCCGCATCCTAAAGAAATATCCACTTCACGTTGAGTGGGGAGATCAACACCGGCGCTCATTTGCCCTCTTCTGAGATCAGGCTCGGGTATTAATATATATTTTCATTTGACTTATCCAATATATTTATTATTATTTAACACTTGCAATTTAAATACATTGTTTTTTGGTATTTGCAGTTGGATTACGGCTTTCAGCCTATACCTGACCTTGATCATCCTAAGAGAGTGCTCGATCTTCACGCTCTGTACCAGGGCCTGATGGAAAACATGCAATCAAAGGTCCGATACAATAAGAACGAGCTAAAGATCGACTGCTATTCTCTATAGATAGCCACCCGAGATAGAGAGAGAGGCTCTCCTACATACTCTATCCTTTGCGAGAATCGACATAGATACATGGCCTATCTTGTGCCAATATTTCGATTCTCAACGCAAACAGGTTTGTAATTTAAATTTAATTCAATGTTTAGTATATAATTTTTTTTGTTGCTTAATTAGAAAACTAAATCTAAATGTATTATGCAGAAACAGGCCGATCAAAATAAGGAGAATAGAAAGTCGGCGAAGAGAGGTCGCCCTACTTATACAGGTGGCTCGAGGAACATTACTCGTGCCATGGATGCATCGGTAAATTACAATAGATCTATTTTGATATAATTTAAACCTAAGAGTTATTTTATAATATATGTAAATTTTTGGTTAATTGCAGAGAGCTCAGACCCTGGCACATGGTGGTACACCGAGCGTGCTGACCGCGTATCTTGTCGTCCACGGCACCTCGACAGATCCCGCCATGGGCAAGATTCGATTCCCCGACACCGCTATAAGTCGATGTCGCGCACCCCGCGGTTCGTGGGGAAGCGGAATTTTCAAAAACGATGATGTTTACTATGCAACACCGGCTAAAACTTCAGGATCTTTACTAAAGCTTTAACTAGCTAATCTATTTAGAGGTTTAACTACTCTGCTAGAATGGTTATACCTTCAAGATCGAGTCCTTCGGGTCTTCTAGTTCACCTCTCCAAGGCTCCTCGGTGATCGGATCGGGCTTGCTCCATCGGCCTTCTTGTGTCAAAGATGATCCACCGCAAGAGATTGTGCTCCAAGCTTCAACCTCTAAATGAGGTAACTAGGGTAGATGGTTCGATAAACCAACTAGCCTAGAAGATATAGAAAGTCTAAGGGATTGTGTAGTCTCACTAAACCCTATAGCTCACAACACATATGAAGGATTGGGGTTTAGTTTAGAGGAAAAAGGAGATGGAGGAAACCTAGAGAGCTTAAGAAGAGCAACTCAAGAAAATCTCGAGAGTTCAGAATGAACCATCAAGAGAAAACAAGTGTAGAGAATGGCTAAGTATATGCTTACTTATTGAACCATGGAATATCTCACAATAGAATATATGTGCTATACCTCAATAGTGAACCCAAAGCAAATAAAATAATCCAAGCCCATTCTTTACACCATGCCACAATAAGTCTCCTCCATTTCCACCTCATTAATCCATTTGGAAAATGGATAATACAAATAATGAGGTGGCACCTTCTAGAAGCATGACTTGAAAAATTACAAGAATGTCCCTCTCACCGTATATACATACACGTATCCGTATTTCGAAAAAATACGAATACACTGAGACGATAACAATCCAATAATACAATACTAGGATCCGGCTTAAACCAAAGCCTACTAGTATTGTCCTCCCGATCAGCATCCGTGTACAAATACACGTATGTGATCGAAGCCCAGTCGTAAAACCATATGACGTCTACATCAATTGCCTGAAGCAGGGAAACCCTCTGTGTGGGACTCTAAAGACTCGACAGTACGCTGGCAGTGGGTTTAACCATAAGCCGTCAGTGGTACTAACTGCACATAACAGCTACCCAGGTATCTGTCAATAATAAGACCGATGAGCAAACTCATCCAGACTCCTACTGAACCTATCGGTGACAATCTCCGTACAGTCCGGTCTGTTCGTCTAAAATACTCGCATATCCGCCTAGGGGAATGGTAAATGTCAGACCCCTAACAACGTGATAAGTCGTGTCAGAGGAGAGCCCAATACACCATGAGAAACTCCTAGAATACCTTACCAGTATTTCTCGACTGCCCTGGCCAAGGACTTTGTGTAATGGCTTTCCGAATACTGCGCGATATCAACCCCAATACCGGGAGAGACGAATCCTATCTGATCGCTATTGTCTCCAAGTGCTTCGGGACTACACCCAACTACCACCTGTTTGCACGACTCCTTTGAGCGTGGTAGGGTAGTAATCAAAGTGGTGTAGGAACACACTCAAGATGAAATAGCGATGGCACTAAGCTGTACTCATGCCACCTGGGAACTGGTACCTGACGATAGGTATAATACCAACTAGCAGTTCCCGACGAGTCATGTCCAGTGTAACTCATAACCTAATGAGCACCTGCATACCAACTCCACTACGGCGTACTAATGACTGTGGGACATACCATATCCCCTGCTGGAATGAGAAGCGTATACACTAGTCTACTCCGGAGTATCGATGCCCCATCTCGATAATCCAATGACTCGGGACCTGTATAAGAATGTGCTTATAGACTACCCAGCCCCTACGAGTGTGACTGTCATCACAACGCTGGTAATCAAGCAAAGAGTCTAAAGGCTCTACCAATATGTATAAGCGATATGCTAAAAAAAACGCATGCACATATTGAGCTAGAATCAAAGCAGGTAGTATACTACCATATCAAGCAAGACTGTTATTATAACCGTGAAATATCCCAAGCATCCAATATGTAATATAAAATCCAGTATGATACAATAATGGCCTCTAAGGCATATCACTAACAATCTCCCACTTACACTAAGGCCATGTATTGGCATATCACAGACCTATCATCTCGATTAACCGCTCGAACTGTGTCTGAGGGATGGCCTTTGTGAGTAGATCTGTAGTGTTGTTCTCTGTCTCTACTCTCCGCACATCGATCTCTCGTCGATCAATGATCTCCTTGATCAGGTGGAACCGCCTCAAGATGTGTCTGGACTTCTGATGGGACCTTGGTTCCTTCGCCAAAGCTATAGCGCCGTTGTTGTCACAATACAGCGGTATTGGATCAACAATAGATGGAACCACCTGAAGCTCTGTCACGAACTTTCTGATCCAGACTGCTTCCTTCGCGGCATCACAGGCAGCAATGTACTCCGCTTCCATCATTGAGCAGCAACGGTTTCCTGTTAGGAGCTCTTCCAAACAACCGCCCCTCCATTGAGATTAAAGATATGACCCGACATAGAATTGGAGTCATCCTTGTCACTCTGAAAGCTGGATTCGGCGAAGGCTTCGATCTGGAGCTCTTCATTGCCGTATGTCACGCCCCGCTTCCTGGTGTACGGGGAAGGGAACGCGACTGGACCACTACGTATTTACTCTGAAATAAACACGCTAAGCGTATCTAAGCAATATAAGTAATATACACAAAAGACAAAGACAATAAATATAATTGAACAATAACTTAATTTATTAACATTCTTTTTACAATACAACTGAAAAGTAAATACATGGAATGAAAACAATGCCTAAACGGTGGCAAAACATAATGTACAAGTGAACTAGAGCTCTGGATCTTCAGTAAACTGGTCCAAGTCCTCGCTGCTGGGCTCGATCTCCAGTGAGTCCGAATCACCTGACGACATTCCAAAGAAGAAGAAAGAGAATGTCGTCAGCGAACAAATCGCTCGGTAAGTCCAGTAAATAGACAAGAATGGAATAGATAGAATAGAGAGTATATTGTTATAATGTTGTATTTAGTATTAACGCTGTTGTTTGTAGCTTGGTAAAGAAAAATGTCAGTGTATATGAGAAGAGTCCCACTATTCCGGAGACTAAGATATACGGAGCACAAGAAACCGTTCAGCCACGGTACAACGGCAATGGATATTCAGGTTAGGTGTGTTATGGTTATAGTCTCGTGCCACTTCTAACACCTTCCGTACCAATCTACCCCTTATAAACCCCGCGATGTCTTACTTGTATTGTTTGTATTGTTTGAATTGTATATTATATATAGATGGATATCTTGCCGAAACCATGATATCAGTAATGTAACGGATATAATTGATGAACTTGTAAGTGGAATATGTCACGCCCCGCTTCCCAAAATACAGAATACGAGGGGTTGACAAGACCAGCCATGCTCTTACGGTCAAGAAAATGTCATGCCGTGGTCACACTTCGGCTTCTAGTTGTACATGGTAAACAGTAAATAATGCGCAGGTAATGAGAAATGCAGTAACTGAACAAAACAATGTAAAGAACTGACCTGATGGGAAACAAAAGGGTATAACCCTGGATAGCTAATCAAGATGTCCGTGATGTACGTCTAGTCCTGTTCCAGGCTAAATCGTCTTCTCACGCTGAGCATGCATACTCAGGTCGTCAGAGCGACACAATAGCAATATAATATATAAATCCAAGTGACAACTCTAACAGTGATAATAAATATACATAACAGTAAATCAATGACGGTATAGGTATGAACATGCAGTAATCGATGCAGTGGAACAGTAAAAGCAGTAAAATGATATGCCAAGTATGTCAACACAGTAAGTATGTATATCGATACTATCATCCCTATCAGTCTCTAAGTCTCACTGTACGGGTCACTAAGCCTATCATCAGTCCAAGTGTGAGAGTCAACCACTCGCGAGTGTCCTCCACCCAAGGGTAGAACCCAAGGGCAAGGGACCACGGACCTAACATGTAACTCACGGTAATAATCATGTACACTGTAAATCTCCATATATCTCGATATATATAAGCCAGCATGGGACTCCCGAGATTCTGTTGAACTCATACTCAAACTACCCCACACCCCGTGGTCTACATCAAACGCTAACCATAACCTCAAATACCAGTCGGTCTGTAACAAGTCTGCGCGAGAACTGGAGGCAGCACCTCCATCAAGCACGTCTCGACTAGTACCTAAGATAAATGGCAGTGCATGATACCTTATCTGTGACACCCATACAAGCGCTTCTATAAGTGTCCCATACCACTTATAGTCACACGTACACGCGTCCCACAGACGTCGACAATGCAATAGAATAATAAGGTTCACTGATTGTGTACAAGTACGTGTCACTTTCACTTATCACTTATACACGAACACTAACATACTTGCCACAATCATCACTAATACCTAACACTGGATAATGCAAATTATCACTAGGTTATTAATGCAGTGACGTATGTATGATATGATGCGGAAACATTATGTAAAGCATGATTAAGGTGTCATAAAACAGTATTCTATCACTTGCACGATTTATCATAAATCGTACGTGTACATTTTAGCGAAATGATGAATGGGGAATAAGTAGTATGTTCAGTTATCTATTCAGCGAATTTGGTTTCACGTCAATCGGGTTTCAGGATCACTAGTTATGGTCATTTCATTTTAAGCGTTCACGGCTGGAAATCTGGTTTCAGAATCGGAAGTCCATTTGCAACGCATTTTAATCCCAGTTGGGATCAGAATTTAGCGATGCTACAGTTGAATGAAATCTAGGGTTTTCAGTAAGGTTTTCAACACAATAGACGGATCTTCAATCGCATCTGTACATCGGGGGATATACACTGTTCAATACTAGTATGTAAATTCTGATTCTGTTGGGACTGTTATACGTCCCGACCTATTAAATTACAGATAAAATAGCAAACGATGATTAAACAGAATGAAACCACTTGTGTTATCTAGCTAACAGATTCACCTTTAATAAACTGTGGAGTTCTGTAGCCTACGAGTTAAGGAAACAAGGTGGTATCCATTACGGGACAGCACACAGTAAATAGAGTCGCTCTGGACTGCAGTCCAGAGTCGCACTCCGATCCAAACATGGTCACAGTTTAAGTATAGAAATATTTAGAAACTTGCATAGGCTTATAGTTCGTCGAGTCGGCTTCTATTGGAGCCCTCGAACACATCATTCCAGTATGTACATAATTTATGATGATTTTAACGATTTTCAGATACCAGAAATTTTCAGTTTTACAGGCAAACTTGGGGGTAGTCGTTTTAGTCGTTAATAGTCGTATTATCCAGTAAAATTTATAAAGGATATTCATCATTACAAGGGCCAGGACAGACAATCTAATTCCGTCAAATTAGACAAGTATTTTCATTGGGAACACACATCGAACAGTTTTGGCACATAATCGATCTGAAATTGTAAGTTTGTGAGCTATGTAATTTAAATTTGTAACTTGAATATATAGCATGTAGCAAGTAAATTACTTGCCTGACGGTGTATTGAAGACGATACGGCAGTGACACGGCAACAGCGGCGATCTACGACAACGGAAACGGCACGATCACGACGCAAGCGCGGCTAGACATGACACGGCAACTCGACCTCGGGTCAAGCTTGGCACGGTCTTGACGGCTTGGCAGTGGCAGCTACGGCTCGAGTGGTCGTTGGTTGGTAAAAAGGGGGCGAGATCATCAGAGGTGTTGGGGTCACCCAGAGCAGTCAGAGGTGGTGGTCGGAACTTGAGTTGGGTTTTGGTGAGGATGCAGTTGGTGAGGGTGCTCGGAGAAGGGGGTGGCCGGTGATGGGTAAGATTGAAGGGGAAAGGAGACGGAAGAGGGCTCGGTGGTGGTATCGCGGTGGTGGTCGGTGGTCGGAGTTTTAAAGGGTGTTGATGGTGGGTTCTGAGAGGTGCCGGCGGCGATGGGTGCAAAGGTGGTCGGTTGCAGGTGATGGAGTCGACGATGGAGAAAGCTAAGGATGTAGCCGAGGGGTCTCGGACTAGGTGCTTCCGGCGAGGGACAACGACGGCGATAGTACGGCGGTTTGAAGGAAGAAGAAGGAGGCAGTTGATGGTGTGGGTTCTTGGTCGAGGTTAGAGTGGAGGTGTAAGAGAAAGAAGAAGGTAGCTATAATGATGATGATACTCGGAGGAGATGAAGGTGTCGACGGTGAAGACGAGAAGGAGACGACGAGGTGGCTTGAGGAGCTCGTTTACGGGGATGGGTGTGCAGTGGTTTCGTGATGGGTTGAGAGAGAGGAATGAGGGAAAGTGATGGGAGTGAGAGAGAGAGAAAGAGAGACGAGGTGCGCATCGTGGGTAACGTTCGTGAGCGGGGCACGGCGCGTGACGAGCGGCGACGTGGGCGCAACGGCAGGAACGCGCGGGAATTGTGGGAAGTAGCCGTTAGAGGAAGAGGAAGGGCGAAGCGGGTCGGGTCGGGGAAGCGGGTGCGGGCAGAAGAGGAAAGGCCGGGCCATTGGGTGGGTCGAGAAGTATAAATAAGGGAAATTTGAGGAGGGAAGAGGGAGTGGGCCGGGCTCGTGGGTTGGGTTGCTAAATAAAAAGAATGAAGGAATCAATAAGATAATGGAAAAGGCCGGCTTCTGAGAAAAGAAAATATGGGAGTTGGGCTGGGTTTTGAATTTAAATCCCATTTAACTTTTCGTGGGCTGAGGGAAAGAATGTGGGCTGGGGAATTTAAGCTGATGAAATGAATCTGGAACTTGGAAATGGGCTGGGGGATTTTAGATTAAAGAAAAATGTGATTAAGCATGTACTTGGGTTTATGGTTTAGGATAAATAATTAGAAATAGGGTTTGGGTTCTGGGCTGACTTTAGTCGGAAAAATATGCATAAGATTTGTTTTGGGTTTAATTTCAATAAAAGGAAAACGGCTGAGGAATTGGTGCGGGGCTGAGGGAATATAGAGGCGATAAATTTTCTTTAAGAAAGGGAAAGGGCTGGGCTCAAATAATTTTAACTTAGAATGGGAAGAAGAAACAGCTGGGCCGGAGGAAATGAAAGGTAAGGTCTGGGTTTAATGGGATTTTGAAAATAAATAAATAATTATAAATAAATTTTATAGGTATAAAGAAGTATGATTATTGGTATAAAAGAGGCTGGGTATTACATCATACCACCCTTACAAAAATTTCGTCCTCGAAATTTAAAAGAAACGATAAGCTAATAAATAATACGTGAAAAGTTACCACATGAATACTAACACTTAGTAATTTACTTAAAACGGTTGGATAAAATTTTGACGGTATATTTTATATAAGAACAACATACAAAGGATAGGTCTAAATAAGTATATGGCAGGAACAACTATAAAAGCAACTACATGTATACGAGAATATAAATAACGATAACGAACAATAATATTCGAGGCGTGCTCGATAAAATCGAAACCCAAATATGTGCACATATAAGTATATCAAAAGTAGCACATCAGAAAAATATAAGACACAACCATTTATAATAGTAACAATAGGCGCAATACCCGAAATAAAGTAACGACAATAAAGTAATGAAAGATTTGTCGGTAGGTTAAAACATTTTAGGATAATGTATCGATCAAATAGTTTTAAAATAATTTAGAAAACTCATCTAGTGAATATAAGATACCTGGAACGAAAATATGCGCGATTTAAGGTGGCGCTACCGAAAATAATGGGAATGCTAGTAGTGGAGTACTTGAAATGCGTAAAACGGGGATAGTCGATAAAACACACTCTTCGATAAATACAAAATAATGAAAACCAAATTTTCGAATAATAATGTCCCTAAATATATATATTTAGGGTAATAGGAAAAGCACAAAAATGTATAGGGCTAGCTAGGGTAAGGATTACAAGGTAGTGTGGCTCATTCAAAAAGTCGGGGTATGGCGGCTTTAGGCTGAAGGTCAAGGAGATTGGGCTCGAGTCAGCACAGGAAGTAAGGGTGAGCAACAAAGGACTACAAGGGAAAAGTATGGGGAGGGCAACGGTCGATACATTTTGTGAATCAAAAAATTTTCGAAGGGTCAGTCAACTTGGAAATTTTATTATCAACATCCCCTGCCAGAAGGATTTCAAACGAGGCATATACAAAGGATGAAAGATGGCCCATTCCAAAGATCAGGGTGCAGTATTAGTTAATCTCAGTGAGGGTTAAAACAATGTAAGGAGTAGGGGTGAACAGATCTTAGTAGGAAAATAGTTGTATAGAAGAAATAATCAAGCATCAAGTGAACTAAGAAGATCGAAAGATTAGCTAACTCAGCAATTTATTTCATTCCAGAAGATTTTAAACAAAGCATTCTCAAAACGAAATGTGGCCCTAACCTATACACAGATTTATTTGGCCAGATAAAACAACATCTAAAAGAATTCTTGTCAGTCGCAGTTGTGGAGATTCAGCAGGTTGCGGTAGGCTCGCGCGCTCAGGTAGGGGCGTCCATTCCCATATCGCCTCGCAGGGATTGCCATTGAGAGTTCTTCCACAGCAGGGTCTTGATCTTCTGGTCCTTCTTCCTCGTCCGGAGTTTCTTCATCGAGATCTGATTCCATATGATTCTCTTCTTCTGGATTCTCTTCCATGGGATTTTCCTCCACTGGATTTTCTTCTATCGGGTCTTCCTCGGGATCTTCCTCTATCGAGTTCTCTTCAGGGTCTCCTTCCTCTTCATCGGAATCGCCTATCATGTCAAACTCTGGGGCGGCTGCTCCTTCGTCCTCTAAATCGTTGTTTCCGAAATTGACCTGGGGACCGTTGATCTCATCGTCAGAACTCATCAGCGTGCGGTCTAAGGAAACGCATGACTGTGCATCCTCATCCAAATGCGGCGCTGCTCCAGGGTGGGCCATGGCCTGAAAGGAAAGAGTCATGATTAGACAGTGGAATACATCAAGAAAATAGCTAAGGGTACGAAGTATAGGAAAATATGCGGTGGCAGGAACTGAAAAATCAGGATAAAATGCTGTGATAATGAATAGTATGAATAAGGGGAAAGACAAGAGAATGATACATATATTACGATTCAAATTTTTTATTTCATTCGATTAAAAGTTCGACGGATACAAGACTTCAAATGAAAGGAAATTTTACAGAAGGGGTAACAGCATTATTATTGAAAGCAGAAAACATAATAACTCTTCTTCGATTACTAGGCCGCTGCATTCTCGTCACGTGAGTTGAATCCTGCGCTGAGTCCGCCTTATCCTCGAAGTTCGAATTACGCAATAATCATCACTTGGCAGAAGTGGAGAGTGTGGACGAGTCTCCTCCTTGTAGCTCTTTCCTTTTTGGGCAACCGTTGATGAGATGTTCGCTGGATCCGCAAATCAGACATTTCCCTTGGGCGCGGCGACGGTCCCTCTGAAGATGTCCTGGCCTCTTACAGTACCCGCAACACTGGGTCTTCTGCTGCTTCTGTCGCGGGGAAACAAATTGGCGCTTCATCTTCTTCTCTTTTCCTCGTCTAACAGGGATCCCTTTACGATGGGAGATTCCCGCTGGTGCTTGATTCACCTGCCTTCTCAGTACTTCAGCTAACAAGTCGTTCGTTCGCTCCTGGGCTTCCTTCAGACCTTGCAGTATACTCAGAATCTCAACGGTCTGATTCTGGGGAGTGGAGATAGATGAAAAGTCGTTGGAAGACATGATCCTGAAACAATAATTTTGAGAACGATATAAGAATCAAATTATAATATGGATTGGGCAAGGAATCAAGAACATCGGATGTGATGAAATTTATTACAAGTGGAAATCAACTGTAGGATTCTAAGTCACTTAAACAGAGTACGGTAGTGCAATTGCAACCACGTAACCTTACCAAGTCACCCGAAACCCTAGCGAATGGATAGCAGAACACTCAATGTGAATATGGATCAAGAATGACAAGTTTACAATCTAGACCAAAGGATGTCTTAGATTGCCAAGCTATACACGGAAAACTGCAATCCCAATCGAAGCAAAACCTGGCTCTGATACCAACTAAACCATGTCACGCCCCGCTTCCCAAAATACGGAATACGAGGGGTTGACAAGGCCAGCCATGCTCCTACGGTCAAGGAAATGTCCTGCCATAGTCACACTTCGGCTTCTAGTTTTACATGGTAAACAGTAAATAATGCGCAGGTAATGAGAAATGCATTAACTGAACAAAACAATGTAAAGAACTGACCTGATGGGAAACAAAAGGGTATAACCCTGGATAGCTAATCAAGATGTCCGTGATGTACGTCTAGTCCTGGTCCAGGCTAAATCCTCTCCTCACGCTGAGCATGCATACTTAGGCCGTCAGAGCGACACAATAGCAATATAATATATAAATCCAAGTGACAACTCTGACAGTGATAATAAATATACATAACAGTAAATCAATGACGGTATAGGTATGAACATGCAGTAATCAATGCAGTGGAACAGTAAAAGCAGTAAAATGAAATGCCAAGTATGTCAACACAGTAAGTATGTATATCGATGCTATCATCCCTATCAGTTTCTAAGTCTCACTGTACGGGTCACTAAGCCTATTGTCGGTCCAAGTGTGAGAGTCAACCACTTGCGAGTGTCCTCCACCCAAGGGTAGAACCCAAGGGCAAGGGACCACGGGCCGAACATGTAACTCACGGTAATAATCATGTACCCTGTAAATCTCCATATATCTCCATATATATAAGCCGGCATGGGACTCCCGAGATTCTGTTGAACTCACACTCAAACTACCCCACACCCCGTGGTCTACATCAAACGCTAACCATAATCTCAAATACCAGTCGGTCTGTGACAAGTCTGCGCGAGAACTGGAGGCAGGACCTCCATCAAGCACGTCTCGACTAATACATAAGATAAATGGCAGTGCCTGATGCCTTATTTGTGACACCCATGCAAGCGCTTCCATAAGTGTCTCATACCACTTATAGTCACACGTACACGCGTCCCACAGACGTCGACAATGCAATAGAATAATAAGGTTCACTGATTGTGTACAAGTACGTGTCACTTTCACTTATCACTTATACACGAACACTAACGTACTTGCCACAATCATCACTAATACCTAACACTGGGTAATGCAAATTATCACTAGGTTATCAATGCAGTGACATATGTATGATATGATGCGGAAACATTATGTAAAGCATGATTAAGGTGTCATAAAACAGTATTCTATCACTTGCACGATTTATCATGAATCGTACGTGTACAGTTTAGCGAAACGATGAACGGGGAATAAGTAGTATGTTCAGTTATGTATTCATAGAATTTGGTTTCACGTCAATCGGGTTTCAGGATCACTAGTTATGGCCATTTCATTTTAAGCGTTCACGGCTGGAAATCTGGTTTCAGAATCGGAAGTCCGTTTCGTAACGCATTTTAATCCCAGTTGGGATCAGAATTTAGCGACGCTACAGTTGAATGAAATCTAGGGTTTTCAGTAAGGTTTTCAACGCAATAGACAGATCTTCAATCGTGTCTGTACGTCGGGGGATATACACTGTTCAATACTAGTATGTAAATTCTGATTCTGTTGGGACTGTTATACGTCCCGACCTTTTAAATTACAGATAAAATAGTAAACGATGATTAAATAGAATGAAACCACTTGTGTTATCTAGATAACAGATTCAACTTTAATAAACTGCAGAGTTCCGCAGCCTACGAGTTAAGGAAACGAGGTGGTACCCATTACGGGACAGCACACAGTAAATAGAGTCGCTCTGGACTGCAGTCCAGAGTCGCACTCCGATCCAAACATGGTCACAGTTTAAGTACAGAAATATTTAGAAACTTGCATAGGGTTATAGTTCGTCGAGTCTGCTTCGATTGGAGACCTCGAACGCATCATTCCAGTATGTACATAATTTATGATAATTTTAACGATTTTCAGATACCAGAAATTTTCAGTTTTATAGGCAAACTTGGGGGTAGTCGTTTTAGTCGTTAATAGTCGTATTATCCAGTAAAATTTATACAGGATATTCATCATTACAAGGGCCAGGACAGAAAATCTAATTCCGTCAAATTAGACAAGTATTTTCATTGGGAACACACATCGAACAGGTTTGACACATAATCGATCTGAAATTGTAAGTTTGTGAGCTATGTAATTTAAATTTGTAACTTGAATATATAACATGTAGTAAGTAAATTACTTGCCTGACGGCATATTGAAGACAATATGGCATTGACACGGCAACAGCGGTGATCTACGACAACGGAAACGGCACGATCACGACGCAAGCGCGGCTAGACACGGCACGGCAACTCGACCTCGGGTCAAGCTTGGCACGGTCTTGACGGCTTGGCAGTGGCAGCTACGGCTCGAGTGGTCGTTGGTTGGTAAAAAGGGGGCGAGATCATCGGAGGTGTTGGGGTCGGCCAGAGCAGTCAGAGGTGGTGGTCGGAACTTGAGTTGGGTTTTGGTGAGGATGCAGTTGGTGAGGGTGCTCGGAGAAGGGGGTGGCCGGTGATAGGTGAGATTGAAGGGGAAAGGAGACGGAAGAGGGCTCGGTGGTGGTATCGCGGTGGTGGTCGGTGGTCGGAGTTGTAGAAGGTGTTGATGGTGGGTTCTGAGAGGTGCCGGCGGCGATGGGTGCAAAGGTCGTCGGTTGCGGGTGATGGAGTCGACGATGGAGAAAGCTAAGGATGTAGCCGAGGGGTCTGGAACCAGGTGCTTCCGGCGAGGGACAACGACGGCGATAGTGCTGCGGTTTGAAGGAAGAAGAAGGAGGCAGTTGATGGTATGGGTTCTTGGTCGAGGTTAGAGTGGAGGTGTAAGAGAAAGAAGAAGAAGGTGGCTATAATGATGATGATACTCGGAGGAGATGAAGGTGTCGACGGTGAAGACGAGAAGGAGATGACAAGGTGGCTTGAGGAGCTCGTTTGCGGGGATGGGTGTGCAATGGTTTCGTGATGGATTGAGAGAGAGGAATGAGGGAAAGTGATGGGAGTGAGGGAGAGAGAAAGAGAGACGAGGCGCGCGTCGTGGGTAACGCTCGCGAGCGGGGCACGGCGCATGACGAGCGGTGACATGGGCGCAACGGCAAGAACGCGTGGGAATTGTGGGAAGTAGCCATTAGAGGAAGAGGAAGGGCGACGCGGGTCGGGTCGGGGAAGCGGGTGCGGGCAGAAAAGGAAGGGCCGGGCCAGTGGGTGGGCCGAGGAGTATAAATAAGGGAAATTTGAGGAGGGAAGAGGGAGTGGGCCGGGCTCGTGGGTTGGGTTGCTAAATAAAAGAATGAAGGAATCAATAAGATAATGGAAAAGGCCGGCTTCTGAGAAAAGAAAATATGAGAGTTGGGCTGGGTTTTGAATTTAAATCCCATTTAACTTTTCATGGGCTGAGGGAAAGAATGTCGGCCGGGGAATTTAAGCTGAGGAAATGAATCTGGAACTTGGAAATGGGCTGGGGGATTTTAGATTAAAGAAAAATGTGATTAAGCATGTACTTGGGTTTATGGTTTAGGATAAATAATTTGAACTAGGGTTTGGGTTCAGGGCTGACTTTAGTCGGAAAAATATGCATAAGATTTGTTTTGGGTTTAATTTCAATAAAAGGAAAACGGCTGAGGAATTGGTGCGGGGCTGAGGGAATATAGAGGCGATAAATTTTCTTTAAGAAAGGGAAAGGGCTGGGCTCAAATAATCTTAACTTAGAATGGGAAGAGGCAACAGCTGGGCCGGAGGAAATGAGAGGTAAGGACTGGGTTTAATGGGATTTTGAAAATAAATAAATAATTATAAATAAATTTTATAGGTATAAAGAAGTACGATTATTGGTATAAAAGGGGCTAGGTATTACAGAATATATCCATGGTTCGGTTCAGTCAAGTTGTATAGATTAAAAAGACTGAATATATGGATTCATGGATTCATGTTGAATATATACTTGAATCATATTCAAATCAGTTTGATTATATCGAGACTCGGTCTGAGTCTGACATTTAGAAAAGACATTGAAGTCCTGAATTAGTTTTGATGTTATCGGTAACTGCTACACATGGACGGCAGGATTTGTGTCTTTTTTCAAGACAATTACCGTGTTGATAACACCATTTGTTATATTGTCTACCTTAAATAAGCAAGCACCCATATCTCCGGCTCCCTGAGGCTCAAGAGACTGGTTCCGCTTAAACCTATGTTTACTAGGGTCCTTATTGTAATTTAGTATAACTTGAGGGGGTTTTATGTAAAATAGTTTTATTATACTTTCAAAATATATCTCAAGTATTTAATTATCTTCTTTAGAGTTTTCATAGATATTTATTTTATTCAATGTGAAATTTCTAGTGAATATGACCTAGTTTTTAAAGTATAAGGTATTTATTTGAAATATTGGAATTGTATGGTATTTTCTTGTAACTGGGATGTTTTTCTTGAATTTTGGAAATGTAGAATATTATAAATATTAAAAATAGATATTTTGATATTAATTACATATATATTAAAAATATAAGTTTTATTTATAATAGGAATCACATTTTCTAAAGAAAAATATATTAAAAATCTTTCGAGATCGTATGCTCCGTGAGGAGGTCTGCGTCTCACTCTACTAGGCCCAGTGATGTGCGATAATCCGCATCATACCTAACAGGGGTCCCCAATAGTGTGTTGTAGAGGCGCAATTGTAAAGATTTGTTAAATACACTTGTTACAGAAAAAGGTTTTATAAGTTGAAGGTAGTTATATGTAAAGTCGTATTTTCCCGAATCTATGTTCCCAAATTCTATCGTGCTATATAGATATGTGTGTTGTGAGGAGGTAGGTCATTACCTCGTAATTTATCTAAAGGTATAAAGGTATTATAGAGTTTATGTCGGAAACTAAAGTTTGTGGTATTTTAATGTAAATTGTGATAAAAAATGTATATAACAATCTTTTGTGATGAAACTTGTTAAATATGTTTATTAATATTTAATGAACAATATGTGATGATATGAAGGTATCTTGATTAAAAAAATTATAGTTTTTAATGAAAAACCGTATCGGAAGTCGGATTAACTCCGCTTCCGTTGGGTTATATTAGAGAATGAGAGGGGGAGGGGGACTTACTGGCTTTGATGAGAGGGGGAGAGGTAGGAGGAGGTCTAGGATTCGTCGGTGCTTCGTTTCGTTACCGGAAACTCCTTGTATCGTCGCCAGAACTTCGTCGGAGTTTCGCGCTTTGTTAACTCCACTTGCACACTATGGGAACTTGGAAATTTCTTGAGAGTTTTGGCAGGGAATTGTGAGTGAGGAGGTGTGAAATGAGGGCGGTATTTATAGGGAAAAATTAGGGTTTATGGTGTTTAAAGAATGCATTGAAATATGCATTAAAATGAGGTTAAATGGGCATTTTATTGCTCTCTTGATTAATTCAGAGTAAACAAGCAATAAGGGAGCAGTGGTGTAGGCCAAATGTTGCAAGGGGTGAAATTTGGGAGCATTTGGGATGGTTCTACCTGATGTCGCCCGATTTTTTTGAGTGTGTCGCCGGCCCAATGCCGACGAGCTGGATTGGTGTTGGGGTATTGGGTCGGGGTCGTTTGGTATTCTATAGTACATGAGTTTGATTATCTTATGTCGCTTCAGTTTACGTGTAGTGCACGTGTAGTCTTTTAGGCTTCTAAAAAGATTAAAAGAATACAAAATAAAAATAATGTGGCTGATGGGATATGAACTCTGGTGCTATGTCTTAACAGTGCAATGTCTTTACCGGTGAGCTACAAGCTCTTGCTTGCTGTTCAAAATTGAATCAAATATTTATAGTACTCACAGGAATTATAAATACCCCAAGTGTACATTAACTTTTAAACAATTTTATGTACACAAGAATTGGAGTTGTTACAGTCTACCCTCCTTACAAAAATTTCGTCCTCGAAATTTACAATTTATTTTAAGGAATAGTTTACAAATTGGTGAGGGTATCTTGCACGCATCTCGTCTTCCCTTTCCCATGTTGATTCTCCTGGCTTGTCCTTTCTCCACATCACTCGAACCAAGTTGACTTCTTTATTCCGAGATGACTTCATTTTTCTATCCAGGATGTCAACAGGTTGATACTCACAGGATAAATCTGGCTGTAAAGTGAGCTCGGAATGATCAAGAATATGGCTGGGTTCACTCACATACGTTCTGAGTTGAGATATGTGGAACACATTGTGCACTCCTTCCAATGAGGGTGGAAGTGCCAAGAGATATTCCACTTCACCGACTCGTTCGAGTATGTCGAACGGTCCAATATATCTCGGACTTAGCTTACCCCGTCTCCCAAAACGGATCACTCCGCGGTTTGGAGATATCTTCAAAAATACATGAACTCCCGGTTGGAACTCCAAATGACGGCGCTTTGCATCAGCCCAGTGCTTCTGTCGATCATGGGCTATGTGCATTCTTTCCCTAATAGTACGAACTACGTCAACAGTTGCTACTATCATCTCAGGTCCAAGGAATTCTCTATCTCCGATATCGTCCCAACTCAATGGCGATCGACACTTCCTTTCATAAAGGTGTCATTTCTATGCTTGCTTGGTAGCTGTTGTTGTACGAAAACTCCACAAGATGTTGGTGATCTTCTCACGATCCTCCGAAGTCTAGCATATATGCTCTTGGCATATCCTCCAAGATCTGAATAGTTCGCTCAAACTAACCATCTGTTTGTGGATGATAAACCATGCTGAAGTTCAGACTTGTTCCCAAGCTCGCTTGCAGACTTTGCCAAAATTGTGATCGGAACCTGGTGTCACGATCGGAGACAATGCAGACCGGTACTCCATGAAGTCTCACGATTTCCTGTATGAGTTCATGGATATCAGAGATAGTACATTTTGAAGAGTTTAAATTTTACTTAGATTCTTACCTCCATGTACTTCTTTACTAGTGTCTCAGTAGACTGGCCAACTCGAAATGGGATGAAGTGAGCCAACTTTATAAGTCGATCCACAATAACCCATACCGCATCGTTACCCTTTGTGCTGTGAGGAAGAGCAGTCACAAAATCCATTATGATGTGTTGCCACTTCCATTCTGGGATAGGTAACGGTTGAAGTAATCCAGTTGTCCTGTGATATTCAGCTTTTACTTGCTGACACACCAAGTATTTAGCGACGCTTCTGGCTACTTCACGCTTCATTCCATACCACCAGTAATTTTTACGTAGATCTTTGTATATCTTTGTACCTCCAGGGTGTACTGAATAAAGAGAGCTGTGAGCTTCCTTCATTAACTTTTCTCGCACAGAACCTTTTGGTACACACATCTGCTGTCGTATCTTAAAGATCCGTCTTCTTGAATTATGAAGTCTGTTCTGAGTCCATTCTCTACTTGTTCTCTGGTCTTTTGCAACTTAGCATCACTTGCTTGAGCTGCTTTGATCTGATTGACAATGGTAGATTGAACTTGTAAATTCATCAAACTTGAAGCGTTACCTGGCATGACTACTTTAATCTCCATTTGATATAAGTCTTGTTGAAGGTTCCACTGTGCGGTGAGATTCATTGCTAATGGTTGGCGACTAAGGGTATCAGGTACCATATTCACCTTTCCTGGGTGATATTGCAGGTTGATGTCGAAATCCGCCATGAGTTCTAACTATCGTCTCTGCCGCATATTAAGCTCCTTCTGAGTAAACAAATATTTCAGACTCTTGTGATCTGTATATATATTCACTCGCTCACCAAGAAGATAATGGCGCCAAATCTTAAGAGCAAAAATTACGGCCGCCAACTCCAAATCATGCGTCGGGTAATTGCGCTCATGAATCTTTAGTTGTCTTGAAGTATAATCCACAACCTTACCATGCTGATATAGAACACATAAAGTGAAAAGCCGATCGCACCACCAAAGACTCAAAGCTTTCAGAGAATGAAGTTAAGTTGGCCTTTCATGGTGACGAGATTTGGGACGTTTAATCAATTACGCCCACTTAAGCGTTTAGTTGGTTTCCGTTCAGCCCGGTGCTTATGTAAAATTGTCCCTCCTCAAAAGATTATTCCGGAATAAATGGGCAATAGTTAGGAGAGGTGCCTGCAAATGAGCCTGCAAGCTAACTCCTTTCCCCAGCTGACCGGTTAATCCCTTACCGGATGCATCGCAATGCACATCAAAACCTCCAATTTGATTCGGTATGACGAGAATAGACGCTGATGTCAACCTTGACTTGAGTTCTACGGAAACTTTCTCGCATGCTTCTGACCACACAAAGTCTTCATCTTTACGTGTGAGCTTGGTCAGGGGTGTTGCTATCTTCGAAAATCATTCAATGAACCTTCTCTAATATCCATCTAGACCCAAGAAACTTCGAATGCCCTTCACTGACTTTGGTGTCGGCCATTCACTTACTGCTGAAACTTTCGCTGGATCCATAGAGATTCTATCGCCTGATACGATATGTCCAAGAAAACCAACTTGATCTAGCCAAAACTCGCACTTGCTGTACTTGTCATATAATTGATGTTGTTGTAAAGTTTCCAAGACAATTCGTAGGTGCTCGGCATGCTCTTTCCAACTCTTAGAATACACCAGGATGTCATCGATGGAGATGACAACAAACATGTCTAAGTACTCCCGGAAAACTTGATTCATTAGGTTCATGAATATCACCGGTGCGTTGGTCACTCCAAATGGCATCATAAGAAATTCGTAATGTCCATAACGAGTTCTGAAAACCGTTTTGTGGCTATCAGATTCCTTGACCTACACCTGATGATAACCTGAACGAAGATCTAATTTGGAGAAAACACAAGATCCACTTAGCTGATCGAACAGATCGTCGATACGCGGTAGTGGATACTTGTTCTTTATCGTTACTTCGTTTGAGACTCTATAATCAATACACATTCTGCATGAACCTTCCTTCTTCTTCACGAGCAGAACTGGAGATCCCCAACTTGAAGTGCTTGGACGAATCCATCTTTTCGCCAATAATTCGTCCAACTGAGTTCGGACCTCCTTTAAACCTTCCGGACTTAGTCGATACGGTGCTTTGATTACCGATTGTGCTCCTGGTACTAAATCAATGCTGAATTCAAGAGCTCGATCGGGAGGCAAACCTGATATGTCTTCAGGAAATACGTCATCGAACTCTCGAACTACTTCTGACTTTGATCCTTCCTCCGCTTGAATTGCTGCAATCACAGCTTCCTTCGGCTTCGCCTTGTATGTACTTGGCTCTAGGGTATGATCTCCACTTTTGAAATAGAAGACCAAATGATCTGAAATCTCGAATACTACCCTCCTTTGACGACAGTCGATGGTAGCGTAGAAGATTCCTAGCCAATCCATACCCAGAACCGCATCGAAGTTCGGTATGTCCAGCACCTTGAAGTCAGCATAGAATTCTTTGCTGCAGACGGCTACTGGACACAAGTCGTATCCCGTTGTTGCCTTTAGAACGTCGTTCCCTGAATTGACATTCCAGCTAGATACGAGTGGTTTAACTAGAATCGCATGTGTTCGGACGAACCGTTGCAACATAAAGCAATGAGATACTCTGGTATCGAAGAGTGCTAGTGCAGGAAGTGGGGATACTAAGATTGTACCTAAGTTATGTGGGATAGGTTTTAGGTATAGGAAAAAATATGTGGGTAGATATTTAGACTGAAAGAAAATCTTGAAAAGAAAGGGTTACCGGTGATGACTTGGCCAGTGGCATCTGCTTCTTCCACGGTCATCGTGAAAGCCTATCGCCGTGGTACATTCTTCCTGGCCGGAGAAGCATTCCTCCGAACGTTCCTTTGAGCTTGATGGAACTTACGAGGAGGAGGTGCAGTCGGTGGTCCTCTAGGTGGTGGAGCAGGGAGAGCGAGTCTTGGAGCAGGTGCCTGAAGGGCTGGTCTCTGCTGGTAAGTGATTGATGGCCTGGATGCAGCAATTGGGTTGTGTCTTCGAGGACAAGACCCAATATCATGAGTAGCTGAGCTGCAGACTAAGTAAAGACAGTTGGCTCGCCGGCAGTCTTTCGCCAAATGTCCATCTCTCCTGCAGTAGGTACAAAAGGCTGGGTGGGGCCGGTTGATTGATACTCCCGGTCTCATGGGCACAAATGGTGGCCTTGAAGAGGATCCTCCTGCCATCTGGGTGGCAGGGCGTTTCATTCCGACAGATTGGGATATGCCCTTCATCTTTACTACTGCCTCATAACGATGGGCAGCCTTTAGAGCCGATTAATGAGTCAGGAAATCCCCTGTGGCTAAAGCAGCCTGGATTTCGGGATCTAACCCTTGCTGAAATCGTCTAGATCTGATCTCAGCGGTCGGTATTAAATGTGCCGCGGATTTGTTGAGGACTTGTGTTAGCTGTGTATTATGTGATATTTGAAAAATCGAATTATTAAGACATATCTTACCGACTGAGTATGGTGAACTCAGCGTCATACTCATCCACGGACATGGTTCACATCGAACCCTGTTGTAGATGAATGAACTGTTGTTCCATGTCGAATCTGGCAGTCTCAGGGAAGTACTTCGCGTCAAACATATCGCGAAAGGTCCACCATTCGATAGGCTGAGTGAGACGGCTTTCTTCCGCCTTCCACCACACCCGTGTGAGCTGCAGCTTTGCAACTCGAACCCAACCTATCTCTGGCACTTGAGCTGCTGCCAGGTCATCTTCAACGCTTTGAGCCTATTCCTCTGCTTCTAGAGGACTCTCTTTTCCTGAAAATTTCTTGGGGTATAAATCTCGGAATTGCTTTACCCCCGGGGCTTCCGTTTCTGGTCGGTTCATTAGAATAGCAGTCTGCTGCTGTTGTCCTTCTAGAAGGCTGCGGATTGCCTCAAAGAGAAACTTCTACTTGTTGATCGGAGCAGCGACGGTAGGTGTGAGTGGTAGTGGTGGAGGAGTGTTGTTGACATTTATGCTGGTGTTGTTTGGGGAATCCATAACCTTGAAAGAAAAATTTGGGTTAGGACAGATTCAAAGCATATGAAATTGTAAGGTTCAAGGAATATGAATTGTAAAGAATGTTTTTAGTTGCCGGTTCTTGTGTTATATTGCTTAGGTTGTCCACGCAGAGCTGACCTGCATGGGCTACCAACAAAACCTGTCACGCCCCGCTTCCCGGTATACGGGGAAGGAAACGCGACCGGCCCACTAAGTATTTACTCTGAAATAAACACGCTAAGCGTATCTAAGCAATATAAGTAATATACACAAGAGACAAAGACAATAGATATAATTGAACAGCAACTTTATTTATTAACATTCTTTTTACAATACAACTGAAAAGTAAATACATGGAATGAAAGCAATGCCTAAATAGTGGCATAACAGAAATGTAAAGGAAATGTAATGTACAAGTGAACTAGAGCTCTGGATCTTCAGTAAACTGGTCCAAGTCCTTGCTGATGGGCTCGATCTCCAGTGAGTCCGAATCACCTGACGATATTCTAAAGAAGAAGAAAGAGAATGTCGTCAGCGAACAATCGCTCGGTAAGTCCAGTAAATAGACAAGAATGGAATAGACAGAATAGAGAGTATATTGTTATAATGTTGTATTTAGTGTTAACGCTGTTGTTTGTAGCTTGGTACAGAAGAATGCCAGTGTATACGAGAGGAGTCCCACTATTCTGGAGACTAAGATATACGGAGCATAAGGAACCGTTCAACCACGGTACAACGGCAATGGATATTCAGGTTAGGTGTGTTATGGTTACAGTCCCGTGCCACTTCTAACACCTTCCGTACCAATCCACCCCTTATAAACCCCACGATGTCTTGCTTGTATTGTTTGAATTGTATATTGTATATAGATGGATATCTTGCCGAAACCATGATATCAGTAATGGAATGGATATAATTGATGAACTTGTAAATGGAGTATATCCATGGTTCAGTTCAGTCAAGTTGTATAGATTGAATAGATTGAATATATGGGTTCATGAATTCATGTTGAATATATACTTGAATCATATTCAAGTCAGTTTGATTATATCGAGACTCAGTCTAAGTCAGACATTTAGAAAAGACATTGAAGTCCTGAATTAGTTTTGATGTTATCGGTAACTGCTGCACATGGAGCAGGATTTGTGTTTTTTTCCAAGACAATTACCGTGTTGATAATACTGTTTGTTATATTATCTACCTTAAATAAGCAAGCACCCATATCTCCGGCTCCCCGAGGCTCAAGAGACTGATTCCGCTTAAACCTATGTTTAGTATGGTCCATATTGTAATTTAGTATAAGTTGAGGGGGTTTTATGTAAAATAGTTTTGTTATACTTTCAAAATATACCTCAAATATTTAATTATCGTCTTTAGAGTTTTCATAGATATTTCTTTTATTCAATGTGAAAATTCTAGTGAATATGACCTAGTTTTTAAAATATAAGGTATTTATTTGAAATATTGGAATTGTATGGTATTTTCTTATAAATGGGATGTTTTTCTTGAATTTTGGAAATGTGGAATATTATAAATATTAAAAATAGATATTTTGATATTAATTACATATATATATATATTTATTAAACATATAAGTTTTATTTATAATAGAAATCATATTTTCTAAAGAAAAATGTATTAAAAATCTTTTGAGATCGTATGCTCCGTGAGGAGCTCTACATCTCGCTCTACTAGGCCCGAGGATTTGCGATAATTTGTACCATACCTAACGGGGGTCCTCAATAGTGGGTTGTAGAGGCGCAATTGCAAAGATTTGTTAAATACACTTCTTATAAAAAAAGGTTTTATAAGTTGAAGGTAGTTATATATAAAGTCGTATTTTCCCAAATCTATGTTCCCAAATTGTATCGTGCTATGTTAGATGTGTGTGTTATGAGAAGGTAAGTCATTACCTCATGAGTTATCTAAAAGTATAAAGGTATTATAGAGTTTATGTCGAAAACTAAAGTTTGTGGTATTTTAATATAAAATTGCGATAAAAAAATGTATATAACATTTTTTTGTGATGAAACTTGTTAAAAATCTTTATTAATGTTTAATGAAAAATATGTGATGATATGAAGGTATCTTGATTAAGAAAAATTATAGTTTTTAAAGAAAAACCGTATCGGAAGTCGGATTAACTCCGCTTCCGTCGGGTTTTAGAATTTAAAGTTTTTAGATTATAGAATGAGAGGGGGGAGGGGGAATTGCTGGCTTTGATGAGATGGGAGAGGTAGGAGGAGGTCTAGGATTCGTCGGTGTTTCGTTTCGTTGCCGGAAACTCCTTGTATCGTCGCCGGAACTTCGTCGGAGTTTCGCCCTTTGTTAACTTCACTTGCACACTATAGGAACTTGGAAATTTCTTAAGATTTTTGGCAGGAAATTGTGAGTGAGGAGGTGTGAAATGAGGGTGGTATTTATAGGGAAATATTAGGGTTTAGGGTGTTTAAAGAATGAATTGAAAATGCATTAAAATGAGGTTAAATAGTCATTTTATTGCTCTCTAGATTAATTCAGAGTAAACAAGCAATAAGAGAGTAGTGAGGTAGGCCAAACGTTGCAGGGGTTGAAATTTGGGAGCATTTGGGACGGTTCTACCCGACATCGCCGGATTTTTTTGAGTGTGTCGTCGGCCCAATGCCGACGGTCTGGGTTGGTGTTGGGGTATTAGGTCGGGGTCGTTTGGTATTCTACGGTGCACGTGTTTGATTATCTTGTGTCTCTTCAGTATACGTGTAGTGCACGTGCATTCTTTTGGGTTTCTAAAAAGATTAAAAGAATCCAAAATAAAAATAATGTGGCTGATAGGATTTAAACTCTGGTGCTATGTCTTAACAGTGCAATGCCTTTACCGGTGAGCTACAAACTCTTGCTTGCTGTTCAAAATTGAATCAAATAATTATAGCACTCACAGGAATTGTAAATACCCCAAGTGTACATTAACTTTTAAACAATTTTATGTACACAAGAATTGGAGTTGTTACACTGTATATCAAGAACATCTCCTTAGTCCTTCTCAGGTACTTGAGAATGTTCTTCAATGCTATCCAGTGTTTCTTCCCTAGATTTGGATGATACTAGCTTACAACGGTCAGGGCGTATGCTATATCTGGTCTGGTACACAATATCGCATACATTATAGAGCCTACCACTGAAACATAGGGTATAATAGACATGCAAGCCCTTTCCAAATCAGTCTTGGGAGACATCTCTTTGGAAAGGGTGATTCCGTGACAAGCCGGTAGATTACCGTGCTTAGAATCTTCCATACTGAATCGTTTCAGTATAGTGTCGATGTATCTTGACTGTGAGAGTCCCAACATCCGTTTAGATTTGTCACGATAGATCTGGATCCTCAGAATGTAGGAGCATCAGCCAAGTCCTTCATGGAGAACCTCTGTGACAAGAATCCCTTGACTGATTGTAGCATAGGAACGTCATTTCCTATCAAGAGAATGTCATCCACGTACAGGATGAGGAATACCACACTTCTCGCTACAATTTTACTATATATGCATGGTTCATCTGGATTTTTGATAAAGTCGAATTCCTTGACCGTCTCATCAAAACAGATGTTCCAATTCTGCGATACCTGCTTTAACCCATAAATGGACTTAAGAAACTTACACACTTTCCCGCTGCTCTCACTCTGAATGAAACCCTCCGGCTGATCCATATAGATGCACTCTTCTAGATTTCCATTCAGAAAAGCGATCTTTACGTCCATCTGCCAGATCTTATAGTCGTGGAAGGCAGCAATGGCAAGAAGGATCCGAATGGATTTGAGCATAGCCACTGGAGAAAAGGTTTCATCATAGTCGAAACCAGGTCTTTGACGAAAACCTTTTGCAACAAGTCTAGCCTTATACGTTTCCACCTGTCCATCTACACCAATCTTCTTTCTGAAGATCCATTTGCAGCCTACGGATTCTATCCCTTCTGGAGTAAAGTCAAAAGTTCATACTTTTTTAGTGTACATGGACTCCATTTCGGTCCGCATTACATCCAGCCATTTTACCGATTCTCGGCTCTGAATGGCTTGTTGGAAGCTAATTGGCTCATCATTTTCGATGATGCAATACTCTCGATCCCCGTCTATGAGAAAACCGTAGTATCTCTCGGGCGGATGAGATAGCCTACTAGTTGTGCGGAGTGGCGCAGGAGTTTTCGGTTCTTTCGAAACGTCTGGTTCCACCATGCTTTCAGTAATAGATTGTTGTTCTGGAATTTCTTCCAGTTCTATTACGCTCCCACTTATCTGATTTTCTAAAAATTCAGTTTCCAAGAAGTGGGCATGCCGAGAAACAAAAACTTTTTGTTCCTCTGCGTAATAGAAAAGATACCTCCTGAAGTTCTCTGGGTATCCCACAAACTTACACAATACTGAGCGTGCCTCGAGCTTATCTGCATGCTGCTTTTTTACAAAAGCTGGGCATCCCCATGTCTTAAGGTAATTAAGATAGGGTTTCTTCCCACTCCACATCTGATATGGTGTGGTAGGCACTGACTTAGTAGGAACCTTATTCAATAGCCCCAGAAGGATCGCGATAACTCAGAATTACTCATCATGGAACGAACCATATCCAATAGGGTTCTGTTCCGCCTTTCTGATACACCGTTGTGCTGAGGTGTGTATGGAGGAGTAAGCTGAGAGAGAATTCCATCTTAAGTATTCACCACCTCGATCAGATATCAGTGTCTTGATACTTTTTGCCAGTTTGTTTTTCTACTTCATTCTTATATTCTCGGAATTTCTCAAAGCCCACTAGTACCGTCTGCCCGATCAGCATCCGTGTACAAATACATGTATGTGATCGAAGCCCAGTCGTAAAACCATACGATGTCTACATCAATTGCCTAAAACAGGGAAACCCTCTACGTGGGACTCTAAAGACTCGACAGTACGCTGGCTATGGGTTTAACCACAAGCCGTCAACGGTACTAGCTGCACGTAACGGCTACCCGGGTATCTGTCGATAAGAAGACCGATGAGTAAACTCACCCGGACTCCTACTGAGCCTATCGGTGACAATCTCCATACAGTCCGGTCTGTTCGTCTAAGATACTTGCATATCCTCCTAGGGGGATGGTAAACGTCAGACCCCTAACAACGTGATAAGTCGTGTCGGAGGAGAGCCCAATACACCATGAGAAACTACCGAAGTACCTTACCGGTATTTCTCAACTGCCCTGGCTGGGGACTTAATGTAATGGTTTTCTAAACACTGCGCGATATCAACCCCAATACCGGGAGAGACGAATCCTATCTGATTGCTACTGTCTCCAAGTGCTTCGGGACTACACCTAACTACTACCTGTTTGCACGAATCCTTTGAGTGTGGTAGCGTAGTAATCAAAATGGAGTAGGAACACACTCGAAATGAAGTAGCGATAGCAAGTCAACGAACTAAGTTGTACTCATGCCACCTGGGAACTGCTACCTGACGATAGGTATAATACCAACCAGCAGTTCCAGACGAGTCCTGTCCAGTGTAACTCATAACCTAATGAGCACCAGCATACCAACTCCAGTACGGTATACTAATGGCTGTGGGACATATATATCCTATTATGGGATGAGAAGCATATACATTAGTCTATTCCGGAGTATCGATACCTGTCACGCCCCACTTACCAGTGTACGAGCAGAGGACGCGACGAGGCCGCTACGTATTTACTCTGAAGTAAATACGCTAAGCGTATCTAAGCAATATAAGTAAAATGCACAAGAGACAAAGGCAATAGATATAATTGAACAGCAATTTTATTTATTAACATTATTTTTATAATATATCTGAAAAGTAAATACATGGAATGGAAAGCAATGCCTAAACAGTGGCATAACAGAAATGGAAAGTACTGAAATGAAATGTACAAGTAACTAGAGCTCCGAGTCGAAATCTAGCTGGTCCAAATCCTCACTGGTGGGCTCGATCTCCAGTGAGTCCAATCACCTGACGATATTCCAAAGAAGAAGAAGAAAGAGAATGTCGTCAGCGAACAAATCGCTCGGTAAATCCCAAAGATAAGAGAGAAGTAGAATAGACAGAGAGAGAAAGAGTGTGTAACTTTTAAAGTGGTATTATATTATTATAATGTTGTATTTAGTGTTAACGTTGTTGTTTGTAGCTTGGTACAGAAGAGGCCAGTGTATACGAGAGGAGTCTTACTAGACCAGAGACTACGGTATATAGAGTACAAGGCTCCATGATAATACCCGGAACAACGGCGATTGAATTCAGGTTAGGTGTCTTAATGGTTGCAGTCTCGTGCCACTTCTAACACCTTCCGTACCAATCTACCCCTTATAAACCCCGCGATGTCTTGATTGTATTGAATTGTAAATTGTATTGTCTTATATTATAGATTGTATAGATAGATGACTTGCCGAAACTATGATATCAGCAAATGGATATAACTGGAGAATCATGTAGATGGATGTATATCCATGGTTCGGTTCGGTCAATACAGATTGAATAGATTGAACAGATTGATTATATGGATTCATATTGAATTGTAGTTCGTACTTGAATCATATTCAAGTCAGATTGATTATAATGAGACTCAGTCTGAGTCAGACAATTAGAAAAGAAATTGAAATCCTGATTGTTTTGATATTATCGGTAACCGCTGCACATGGATGGCAGGATTTGTGTCTTTTTCAAAGACGATTACCATGTTGATAACACCGTTTGTTAAGTTGTTTACCTTAAATAGGCAAGCACCCATATTTTCGGCTCTCTGAGGCTCAAGAGACTAGTCCTGCTTAAACCTATATTTACTAGGGTCCTTATTGTAATTTAGTATAACTTGAGGGGGTTTTATGTAAAAATAATTTTGTATAATTTTCAAAATACACCTCAAGTATTTTATTATCGTCTTTAAAGTTTTCATTGATGTATATTTTATCATCGTGACATTTCTAGTGAATAAAACATATTTTTCATAATATATGGTATTTATTTGCAATATTAGAATTGTATGGAATTGCATGGTATTTTCATGTAAAGTAATTCTTTTTTATTTAGAAAAGTTGGAATATTTATACTATATCAAAAATAGATATTTTTATGATACATATATATATTTATAAAATAATTTAATTTATTATTTTTCTAGAAATCTTATTTTCTTAAGATATTTGTATTTTTAAATCTTTCGAGACCGTATGTTCCTTGCGGAGGTCTGCATCTCGCACTACTAAACCCGAGAATATGCAATAATCCGCACCATCCCGAATGGGTTCCCCAAAATGGGTTGTAGCGGCACATTGCAAAGATTTGTTAAAAATACATATCTTGTAGAAAAAGGTTTTGTAGTTTATGGTATTTATATGTAAAAATCGTATTTCCGTATTCTAGGTTCCCAAAAGATATCGTACTATGATAGAGATGTGTGTTGTGAGGAGGTAGGTAATTATCTCGTGAACTATCTAAAGGTATATCAAGCGCTAATAATGTTTTATGTCGAAACTAAACTGTATGGTATTTTTCTGTAAAAGTGCTATTAAAATTGAAATATAAATTATTTTGATATGAAACTTGTCAAGATGTTTTTTTAATATTTAATTATCATGATGGGAGAGTTTGGTATTATTGTTCTTAAGAAAAATATGATTTTTAAGGGAAAACTGAATCGGAAGTCAGATTAACTCCGCTTCCGTTGGGTTTTAGAATTCTAAGTTTTTAGAATAGTAAAGAGAAAGGGGAGAAGGGACTTACGGTATTATAGTGTAGATAAGAGAAAAAGGAAGAAGTAGGAGGTGCCGGTGCGTTTTTTCGTCGCCGGAATCTCCTTGGATCGTCGTCGGAAGTTCGTCGGAGCTTCGCCCTCTGCTAACTCCACTTGCACACAAAAGTCTATGGAATTTTCTTGAGAGTTTGGACAGAATTTTGGAAGTGAGGAGGGGTGAGTTTAGGTGTGTTATTTATAGGATAAATTAGGGTTAGGGTGTGATAAAAAAATGCATTAAAAATATGCATTAAAAGAGTTTTAATTGGATTTTTAAGTCTCTAGAATAATACAGGGAATTTAAACAGTGTAGGAGTTATGGGGTAGACCAAGAAGCATAGATGAAAAAAGAAAATCGGGAATCGGAGCTGAGTCGGCCGGCGGCGCCGGCCGAGTCAGCTGCGCCGCCGGCCTGATCCGGCCGAGTCAGGTCATGCCTCGCCGCCACGTGTCTCTTATCGCTTGGTCTAACTCCTGGACTCGTTTGTTTTATATGTGACTTTTGGTTTTTACGAGTTATGCACATGTAGACTCTTGGGATTTTAAAAGATTAAAAGAAAAATAATTAAAAATAATGTGTGGCTGATAGGATTTGAACTCTGGTGCTTTGGTTCATCAGTGCAAGATCTTACCAATGAGCTAAAAGCTCCTTCTTACTGTTAAAAAGCAAATCAAACTTATAACTTGTGCTCAGGCAAAAGTATCCCTTTCTGTATTTTTGGAAAAAAAATTGTACAGAAAGTTTAGGGATGTTACAATGCCCCCATCTCGATAATCCAACGATTAGGAATCTGTATAAAGATGTGCTTATAGACTACCCTATCCCCCACGAGTGTGATTGCCATCACAATGCTTGTAGTTAAGAAAAGATCCTTAGGGCTCTACCAATATGTATAAGTGATATACTAAAAGAAACACATGCACATATTATGGTAGAATCAAACCATGTAGCATACTATCATATTGATCAAGACTGTTATTATAACTGTGAAATATCCCAAGTATCCAATATGTAATATACAATCCAGTATGATACAATAAGGGCCTCTAAGACATATATCACTAACAACCGCTACCCAGGAGTATTGCGTAAGTGTTAATATTTATTCTAACACGTTTAAAAATTTTGTTTTGAAAATTTCAAATTTAAATGATATACTTATATTTTAATGGTTAATGTGGGTGTAGGAGCGGGTGGTGGAGCAGACGGAGGTATCGGGGATCGATTTTACTGGACAGACCAATCCGATGTTACTGACCCCAGTCCTAGACGCCGCACACGGAGGGCACCACGGAGGTTGGGAGAAAGGCAGGGGACTAGGTCCTAGCAGGGACCATATGAGGTTGGACTCTATGCCAGCGGTTAATTTCCCTACCCCCCGTGAGCGACGACTAGATCATGATGTTGCCGCCTTGAAGACCACCGTCGAGGAGTTGAAGGAGATAGTACGTATACTACTTAATAGTAAAATATTATATCACATTGTAAATAATAACGTATGATATTCGACTAGAATCTAATACACCGCCTAAGTCCCTAAGTATTCTTAGATTGGGGTTTTGCAATAACCTGATAATGATATGAATTCGACTATAATTTAATACACCGTTCTTACTCGTTTATTACACACAATTTAACAGATGCGACAGGCTACTTCAGGTGCGGCTCCATATGCATCTCATTCGGCTGCGGCTCCGCAAGCCACTACCTCGGCTGCGGTTGTGCAGACCACTCCTGCAACTCCGCAGCCCGCTCAGACTCCCGCACAGTCCGCTCCTTCATTAGACGAGTTTTTGACGACTCGGGGCTGCACCGAGGAGCAGATGCACCATATTACGGCGTTTATCAGAGGTGGAGGAGCTGGACCGAGCTAGGGTAGCTTTTTTTATATTTTTGAGGATTTATTTACTTATCTGATATATATTGTAAATTTTTTGGACGATATTGGTGGTTGTTTGCTTGTTCACAATAATTTAGATTGATATCGTATTCTATTTGTTTATTTCTTTTATATATTATAAGTGAGATGTTGATTATGAATATTTCTGTATTTGGTTATATGATGTATATATTATTGTGCACAGGGCGGGGAAAAAACAAGGAGCCCCTTTTTAAAAAAAACCCTGATATTTTTTCCATACGGATTAATCTGTGGGGCCATCTGTTGTACCTACGGATTAATCCGTAGGTGCAAGGTTTGCCCCTACACATTTAGCCGTAGGGACAAACACTACTAAATAAGGGGTTGCCTCTACGGATAAAGTTATCCGTAGGGGCAATAAAAGGTTGCCCCTACGGATTACTCTGTAGGTCCCCATGGTTGTTCCTACGGTACCATAAGAATTAATTTAAAAATATTAAAACGTAATTTGTTATTTGGCCCTGCGGAGCCGCAAAAGAAGGACCTACGGTTTAATCCGTAGGGGCATGTATATAGGTTATTAATAAGAAAATAAACACAGAAAATTCTTCGATCCCAGAAAAAAATCTCTCTCATCCCTCGATCTCCCGCGCGCGCCTCTCGTCGCCACGGCTCGCACCTCGTCGCCACCGCCCTCCCGCGCACGGCTCTTCATCCCCGACATCACCATGGACTTTCTCGTCGCCACCGCCCGCGACTCATCGCCGATTGCGTCGTCAACCGTCTCCGGTCTCCTCCATCGCCGGCCTAGCTACAAGTTAGTAAATTTCATAGTTTTACTTCCAATTATCCTTTTATTTATGTTTTTGTTGATTATTGGGTTGCTAGGGTTAGGGTTCAGGGTTCGGTTAGGGGGAGGGTTAGGGTTCAGTTGAGGGTAGGGTTCAGTTGAGGGTAGAATTGGTTAGGGTTCAGTTGAGGGTAGGGTTAGGGTTAGGGTTCGGTTTAGTTAAGGTTAGGATTAGGGTTAGGGTAAGACTTAGGCTAGGGTTAAGGTAAGACTTGGGCTAGGGTTAGGGTTAAAATTCAGTGTATGGTTAGGGTTAGGGTTAGGTTAAGGTTTAGAGTTAGAAATTAGGGTTAATTTGGGTTAATTAGAGGCTGGGGTTAATTTGGGTTAATTATTGATAATTTGAAAGGGTTAGGGTGTTGATTAGGGTTAATTAGGTTAATTTGGGTAAATTGGGTTAAGTTTGGGTTGATTAGGGTTAATAAGGTTAATTTGGGTAAATTGGGTTAAGTTTGGGTTGATTAGGGTTAATTAGATTAATTTGGGTATATTGGGTTAAATTTGGGTTAATTAAGGATAATTTGTGTTAGGGTAACGATTATGGTTAATTGTAGTTAATTAGGTTAATTTGTGTTATTTAGGGTTAGGATTTAGGGTGCACTAGTTCATTCAGTAGGATACTCGATGATAACGTAAACGTAAAAATTTACCGTAAATGAAAGAAAAATTTACCCTAAACTAAAAACTTCGACCCCTTAATAACGAATCTGTTCCCCGCCGAAAGACACGGACGAAAACGCGGCGGGCGTCTCGCCTGAATTTCGGGACAGATGCTAATTGGTGCTATCCGTCCACCTCTCCGAAGATGCCAAATTGATTTATGGCACCATGTATCGAAGGTTTAAACGGGTGTGGCCGATGTAGCAGACTTCGTCAGATTCCCCCTCATTCGAGGGGTTTTTGACTGTGGGGACGCTCTTCCCTGCAGGCGCAAGCCCCTGCAGTTAATTATGCTACCAGATCGCGGTAACCACTTTCTCCTTCTCCAGATGGTCACTTCATGTCGTGGGTGTTTGTTTTGTTTTTGGTTTCCCGTGGATTGTATACGGAGACTAATTTATGTTGTCGCCCGTAGGGCATGGATTAGTCAAAATCCGTATTTTCGTAGATTCGGGTTTGGGGTTTGGGTTTAAGGATACGTTAGCCTCATTTGCGACTAAGATCAACTTAAATGTTAGTTAAGGATACATTAGTCTAATGTTTAGACTAAGATAAACTTAACGGGATCGTCTAGATCTAACAAAAGAGCATTTGGACTCTAGTGTTTAGTTTATGCACATTGCGGTCGATTAGTTTAAGGACATTACGGTCCAATGTTAGTTTAAGGACATCTCGGTCCAGGTTAAGGACATCGTAGTCCGTGGGTTTAAAAGGACCCCACAGTCCGAGCTTAGGGACATCGTAGTCCATGAGTTTAAGGACCCCACAGTCCGTAGTTTAAAGACATCATAGTCTATGAAGTTTAAGGACATTGTAGTCCATGAGTTTAAGGACATTGTAGTCCATGAGTTTAAGGACCCCACAGTCCGTGAAATGTATGGTTGTCGGGACCCGTCATCTCTTTGAAGACGTTGAAGGATTACAACGACAGATATCAGAGGAGTAAAGAGATGTATCCTTGAACCGGTGTGAATTGGTTAAAAGATCTATAGTCCAACTTAGAACTAATATCTGTTAAATATTTATGAGCGAACGGGCTCAATTAAATATAAGTTGAGGACTTATGGCCAATCTTGGGCTAAGTCCAATCAGATTAAAATGTTCAACATTTTACTTAGGGCTGCTGAGCTTTTTTTTGGGCTTGGCCCTTTTAATAATCTTGACAAAATTTTTATCTTGTATTGAATGCAGAGCATTCACCAGAGCTTGGGGCTTTATTAAAGAACAATTTTTGTTCTGACAGCGCACCACGTGGCGTGCCAAGCGCTTTGCGCCAATTAAAGAGTGCAGTACGCTTCTGTCAAGTAGCGCACACGTGGAGGACACGTGTTGCGCTTGGCCCTAAGCGCCAGATAGTGAGCGCATTGCGCCAGTTTATGAGTGCTAAGCGCTAGTTTATGAGTGCATTGCGCTAGTTTATTGGCGCACACATGAGTGACACGTGGCGCGCTTGGCGCTGAGCGCCAGCCCATGAGCGTAGTGCGCTATTTCAGAAGCGCAAAGCGCAAGTTGCATACGCGGTTGACACATGACGCATTTTGGCGCTGAGCGCCGGTCCGGAGAGCGCAGAAGCGCTGTTCAAGAGTGCAAGGCACATTTCAATAGCGCAAAGCGCATTTGATCAAATTTATGATCTGTGAAAAAATTTATATTTTCTTAAAAGAGACTTTGTCTCAAGATTCAAGAACAACAGTTCTTATTTTGAAAGGGCTTTGCCTTTATAGATCAATGATCTGTATGAAGAATATGTTCTTCTTTATTATGTGATGAGATCTTTTAATCTCTTTTATGAAAGAGCTTGGTCTTTGTAGATCTATGATCTTTTAAGAAGATGGTTCTTCTTTTTAATTATGAAATGAATCCATCTCTTTGTTCATCACCATTTTTTTTACCTTGAAGAAAAAATCTTCTTTTGCTGAGAGCTTGCTCTTTTTTCTTTGAGTTTTCTTAAACTTTATGGAGGGATTTCTCTATATCAGACTTGAAGTCTTGGAGCCTTTATATAGGGCAAATTGATTTGTTAAATCAGTTAAAAAGATCTTTCTCTGAATAATTTGGGGATGTTTCCCCACCGTTGGATCTTTGATCTTAGGGCTTTTGTTTTACAGAAGACAATCTTTTTGTTTTTAACAAGATTGGAAAGATCTTTCCATAACAGAATTTTAATTCTGATAAATTAATGATTTATCATTATTATTAGATCTTTTGATCTAACGGTGGGGAATTTTATAATTTCAGAGCTGGCGCACCCGTGCTTTGCACGTGGTGCGCTGCTCAGAGCGCAGTGCACTTTGCGCTAGCGCACCTACGTTTGACACGTGGCGCGCAGCGCAGAGTACAGCGCAGCCTGCGCTAGCGCATCCATGTTTGACACGTGGCACATAGCGCGCCTAGCGCTGGATCTGAAGCATTGCTTCAATTTTTGAATTTTAAATTTCAAAACAGAGCTTTGCTCTGATTGGGGATGCACTGCCTAGGACGCAGCACACCTGGCGCTAGCGAATCCGTGTTTGACACGTGGCGCACAGCGCGCCTAGCGCTGGACCTGAAGCTGTTAGTTGTATGTATGCCCTAGAGGCCAGTATTGTACAGATGATGTATATTATATTGGATGCTTGGACATATATAGAGATGACTTTCTTACTCGATATGATAGTATGCTATCTGGTTACTCTTTATCTTAACATGTACACTAGTCTCTTTAAACTGTCTTATAGTTACATGTTGGTAAAGCCCTTAGGATGTGTACTTGACTGCCTGGACTATGATGCAGATCATACTAGTGGGGACATGGTAGTCCATAAGTACATCCTTCAAGGTCCCTAGTCGTGGGTGTATCGAGACGGGGCATCGATATACCAGAGTAGACTAGCGTATACGCTTCTCGACCCATGAGATGGGCGATGGATGATCCCATATCCATTGGTGTTTGACATCAGAGATGGTATACGGGTGCTCAGTGGAGACTGGGTACACTGGACGGACTCGCCGAGAACTCCCAGATGGTATTATACCTCACGTCAGATGGCAGTTCTCAGGTGACACTTGTACAGGTTAGTCTGTAGACCCGAGATCGTCATAGAGTCTTGTGTGATTCCCACTGTGCTTTGATCTCCACCTTACCACGTCCATGAGGGCGTGCAAAACGGTGGTCTTTGGGTACAGTCCCGAGTCATATGGAGGCAATGAGCGATAGGAGGGGTTTCGTCTCTCCCGGTATTGGGGGTTGATGTTGCGCTGTGCTCGATTGGCCGTAACAGGGAAGTCCCTGGCCAGGGCTGATCAGAGATTTGCTGGTAAGTGTTACCAGTAGTTTCTCGACCCGTTATGAACCTCACATCGGCATGACTTATCGGTTATTGGGGTCTGACGTATACCACCCCTAGACTTGATATACGACATATCAGACGAACAGACCGGACTGTACGGTAAGTGTTACTGGTTAGATTCACAGGAGTGTGAGCGGGCTAGCTCGTCGATCTTCTGATCGCTCAATACCCGGATGGCCGTTACGTTTAGCAGACCGCTTGCGGCTTGTGGGTGCTTGATATGATCATCATCTGCTACCGGCGTATTGACGAGTCTTTAGAGTCCTACACAGAGGTTTCCTGGCTCAAGCGAAACGAAATAGGAGCGCATATGAGATATGTGCGGGACCGAGAATAATGTGTGTATGTGATACCGTATTTGATTCTCGTGATTAATGTTTCGATTGGTTGTATGTGATATAACCTAGTTATCGAATCGAAGATCGATTCAATAAGCCGATATATTGAATACTAGTCGGTCATGTGCGACATGACCGGATCATTGAATCAAGTGTTGATTTAATGATTTAATGTATAATTATATATTTGATATATTACTTTACATTAACTAGTATTGGTTCACTTTAAACGGATTTTTCTCACTTGATGCACATTGTATATGTGATATGCTTTTGTGCACTCTTTTGTATCATGTTTGATGATACTTGATCATTTGGTTAAATGTATAGAATTAAACCATGATTAATTTGATAATTAGGGTTTTGCATATCCATTTATTTATTTATTTGTTTATTTATTTATTTGGAAAGGATAAAGATGAGAATGGTGGCTTTCTTTGTCATTAGTTGAAGCTTCATGAAGCCTTGACTTTTGCAACCATTCTTGTCCTCATGCTTAACCCTAACTCTCCAAATGACCATGGTTTATTCTCTACACTTAACCCTTGTTAGATTATGATAAGTATGTATTTTCTTTTCATTTTAAAACAACTTATCATAAACTAGCTTGAGCTTCTCCTTCTTCTTCAAGATAGAAACCTTGATGCCATCAATGGCAACTTGAGTTCTAGTGAGAGAAATCCAATTCTAAAGTGAACCCACCTCCTATTTCTTCACCCTCTACCTCTTGCCAAGTTGTTTTGGGTGTTTTCTTCACAAGTTTCATAACTTTGTGAAGTCGGAGCTTGAACTTGTGATGCTTCGACGTAGATCGTCTTTGACACGAAGCCGACGACCTAGCTCGTCCGTTTCTCCGATGAAGCCGACGATTGAGTTCGGGATTCATGATGGACAGCGAGAGGACACCCACGTGGAGCTAAGAAAGTGGAGAACCGGATCTACAAAGGTTGTAGCATCTAACTTTTAGTTAAGTAGTTAACTAGATTATCTTTTCGCCTAGAATTCTAGCCGACGATCCGTATTAGGGTTTCTCGGCACCCGTAAAATTTTAAATTGGCATGGTTGATGCCTTGTTTGACCTCTATAGTGTGCCTAGGAACCCTACAGTGGTATCAGAGCCTAGCTAGAGCCTTAGGCGAAGTCTAGACGGAGTTTGAAGTCCGAACGAACCCGAAACCCTAACCCGATAATGCTCTCTGGACTTTTTCCAAATTTGTGGTTTTTTGTCAATTAAAAATGCTTAAAAAATTCAGCAATGAAATCTAAGAATTATGGTGCAAAAAGTTTCCCATGAACAGTACTTTGTGCGGCGGAACCGCGGTAGAAGCCTAACTTCTGCGGCGGTTCCGCGGCTCTTTGGTGACGTCAGCCCTAAGTGTTTGCACAGTAATTCCTGATTAATTATTCTGAGTTTTCTGGGAATTTTTAAATTGGCTCTTAAGTTGAGTGTTCTGGGGTTAAATTGGGAAACGATGTTTCGATCGGATTATCGAACCTTGTCTAAGTGTTTTTCCGGATAATTTTTGAATATGTTAAAGAAGTCCGACCGGATATAAATACCCAAGTTTTCCCCTGCCGGAAAAATTCCAAGTGTTGGATTTTTCTGTGGTTTAAAGACGTTCTGAGTAGTGCGAGTAACGCGATGGTCCCTCTAGAAGACAACAAACCTTAACTCGATTATGTGACCGTCTTGAACTGCCCTTTGAACCTTCGGGTTTGGGGCAGTACGGCGTGCCACATGTGAGGCGTTGGCTTGACCCTTCTACGGCTGGACCGTTGGTACTGAGGCATGAAGTGAATGTCTTTGAACTTATTTCATGTGTTGATCGGTGTCGGGAAAACTTGGGTGTTCGAATGTTCGATCGGAAAGTTTGATATATTCTATTTATCAGGAATTGGATACAATAATTGGAATTCACAAACAGTTATGAGATAACTGGATGAATATTATAAATCTAGCGGTTTAGTTTCACTTGATATCGAAAAGAGTTTTCGATAATGGGACTAAAATGCGGGGTTTATAACTGTTAGGCATGTGATGTCTAAAGAGGTTGCGGATTCCAACTGTTGTAGTTTTACACTTTCATTTCTGTGACCGTAAGTGTAATATGTGATATCGCCGGTTTCGTTGCTATATGTCAACGACAATTGGGATGTGCATATTTACTTACGTTGATGACATGTGATGTTATGTGTTGCTGGATATGTTATATTGGATTGTCGTGTTTGAATAGCCGGGGGTTTTTATGTGAGATGGGTGTTTTTCATTTTCATTCATGTAAAAACTTGTATGTAATATTCTTTTATTTGGGACACTCCCAGGTTGTGGAAGTTGTCACCTTTTGTATATTATTTACTTTTCCGCATTAGGATAGACCCAAGGAGGGGAGCACAAGTAACCGGGTTCTGGGGTCCAGTGGGAGACCAACTCGAGGAGTCGAGTCCGGGTCTCCTAACCCTAGAATTGGCAGGGTTGCTTGCCGCTCTCGTAGGGGTCTAGGGGTGTAGGATTGGCTATTCATCACGACCGTGGAATCCGTGTTTTATACTGGCTCGTATTGAAAACACGGACGTCCTAGTATATCCAATGTTTCATATGTTTCTTCTGCTGCGATATCTGTGATGTGATCATGTGATGTTCTGTGATAGATACTTTATATAGTATATATGATATATTATATAGACGTTACTTATGTTTTGCACCCACACTAGCCCTGCCCTGCTCTGTCGTTAGTTACCTAACCTAACGGTGCACGAGGGGACATCGAGACGAATGCGGATGGCATAAGTGTACGTCATATCTATCTGTGATGTTTAGGTATTTAATGATGGGACTTCATTAATGTGATTAATGAAAGAAAAGAATCCTAAGATGTTGTAGAATCAAATTTTAAACAAAACAGGTAGCTACAGTTTTTGCTTTGCATAGCGGTATATATGATATACCCTGCACCTTATTCGATGAGGAAAGGACCGAGATCCCTTCACCGGGAGTGACTCCTTTAGCAATAACTGGCAGATGCTACACGCTCGGTTTGCTTTTGATTGTTTTTGAGTTTTGCTTTGCACAGTGATATATATGATATATCCCGCACCTCATTCGACGAGGAAAGGGCCGACGATCCCTTCACCGGGAGTGACCCCTTTAGCAAAACTAGAAAAGCCTCAAAATCACTCCATTTCAAAACTTCATTTGATTCTACAACGATATCAAGTTCATTACGCTCATGGTTTTTATGAAAAACCTGCGTAGCCCTCCGTCATTTCAGATAAGTACTAGTTAGTATTCGTGCTGCGGTAGTTTGGCCTCCGTCAAGGCGCAGTGTACGGTAGCTAACTTGTGCTTATCTGCTAGCATATGATGTGATTGAATTAGGGTATTCGTACGGCGTTGTTTGGCCTCCGTCAAGGGTCGTGCGGGTGGGTTTGATTCAATCAAGAAATGACGGGTTGAACTTGACTAGCGGACTATGGGTTGTTTGACCTCCGTCAAGGTCATAGGACGCTAGGGGCGAAAGCATTATCGGGAATTTCAAGTGTTGAAATTTGCAATGAGATTGCATACCTTCTATGAGATAGTTGGATCCCGATACCCGCTGCGAGTAAGAGTTACTCCTGGGAGAGTTTTACACATTGCAATTAGCCGATCAAGTAGGTGTCTAGAAAGGTGTCAACGAGGTTACGCCTCTGGGAAAACGAGGTTTACATTAATTAGGTTCGTGCGAAAGCACGGGGGACCTCCCTCAAAGTACCGATACTGGCCTGGCTGAAAGATTGGCGAACTTGTAGTGTGTAATTAATCCCGGCTAGTCTTTCCTTTTAGGGATTGAAGGAAGATTTGATAAAAAGCAGTGGGAGCCATCCTGATTAGATAAGATAATAACCAATCTGATCTTGCACGAGCTTACGCTAAAGTGTTTTCTTCTCTCTCTCTCCAGGTTGCGACCATTTCATGCCCTAATAAAGATAATAATATGGATGTATTGACCGAACCCGCATGTTATACTGTGCAGGGGAATGTTGAACCCGTTCTATCTTATAAGTGTTATAAGAATGAACAGGAAACAGGAGAATATCTGGATTCTCACACCACCCAAAAGGAGAATATGCATGTTGATGCATCATCTTCGGATGTGTTTGTCATTGAGAACTGTTTCTCAATTCACCCTACGTCCTGGGTATTAGATACCGGATCAGGATCCCATATATGTAAGATGTTACATGGGCTACGGAAAGATAGAGAACTGGGAAAAGGTGATCATTCCGTTCAAGTAGGGAATGGTGCAAATGTTGCAGCCAAAGCAGTTGGCGAATATCACCTAGTATTACCAAGTGGTGATACAATAATTCTGAATGAGTGCTATTATATACCGAACATGATGTGCAACATTATATCAGTTTCTTTATTGAGTAAAGAAGGATATAATTTTGTAGTACAGGATAATATTATGAACATATTCCTAGATCAAAAGTTGATTGCATCAGGCTCGTTACATAATGATATATTCATTCTAAATCAAAATACAGTCCTCAATTTACAAAACACACACAAGAGGAAGAGTTCTGAACTGAACGAATCCTTCTTGTGGCATTGTAGACTGGGTCACATCAATGCGACACGACTAGCTAAGTTGCATAAAGATGGATATTTAAATCCGTTTGAATTTTCATCTTATGACACTTGCCAGTCATGTCTCAAAGGCAAGATGACCAAAACTCCGTTTACGGGACACGGAGAAAGAGTTACCGAACTCTTAGGACTAATACATAGTGATGTATGCGGTCCCATGTCTACACATGCCAGGGATGGTTCTTCATACTTCATTACATTCACTGACGATCTCTCTAGATTCGGATATGTGTTCCTGATGAAACACAAATCAGAAGCTTTTGAGAAATTTAGAGAATATAAACATGAAGTAGAGAACCAAACGGGCAAAAGTATTAAGATCCTTCGATCTGATCGAGGAGGAGAATACTTAAGTAACGAATTCAGAGATTATCTAAAAGAGAATGGGATTCTCTCTCAGCTTACTCCTCCTTATACACCACAGCACAACGGTGTATCGGAGCGGAGAAATCGCACCCTATTAGATATGGTGCGCTCTATGATGAGTACAGCTGAGTTACCTATTTCCTTCTGGGGATATGCACTGGAGACTGCTGCATATCTATTGAATAGAGTTCCAACCAAATCTGTGCCTACCACTCCATATGAGATATGGAATGGTAAGAGACCATGTCTTAATTTTATTCAGATATGGGGTTGTCCGGCCTATGTTAAAACACAAAATCCGGACAAACTCGAGGCAAGGTCTGTTCTATGTAAGTTTGTTGGATATCCCAAACATTCACGAGGGTATATCTTCTACCACTCCGAGGAACAAAAAGTGTTTGTTTCTCGACATGCCACTTTCTTAGAAAAGAGTTTTCTTATGAAACAGACAAGTAGCGTTGAGGTAGAACTGGAAGAGGTTCCAGCAACACAAACTGTAACAGAAGACTTGGTAGAACCAGAGGATTCAGTAGAACTCGACGAACCCCAGCCTCTCCGCCGATCTAGTAGGGTTTCTCGTCCACCTGAGAGATACTACGGTTTTCTCATTGACGGTGGAAGCGAGGATTGCATCATGGAGGATGATGACCCAACTAGCTTCGAGCAGGCCATCACGAGTAGGGACTCAGTGAAATGGCTGGATGCTATGCGGTCCGAGATGGAATCCATGTACACCAACAAAGTATGGACTTTGGAAGTTGCTCCTGAAGGGGTAAAACCCATTGGGAGCAAGTGGATCTTCAAGAAAAAACTTGGTGTAGATGGGAAAGTGGAGACTTTCAAAGCTAGACTTGTAGCAAAGGGTTTTCGTCAAAGACCAGGTGTAGACTATGACGAAACCTTTTCTCCAGTGGCTATGCTTAAATCCATCCGGATCATGCTTGCCATCGCTGCATATCATGATTACGAAATCTGGCAAATGGATGTTAAGACCGCCTTTCTAAATGGTGATTTAGAAGAGTGCGTGTACATGACTCAGCCAGAGGGCTTCGTAGACAGTGGGAGCAGCGGGAAGGTGTGCAAGCTGCTTAAATCCATTTATGGATTAAAGCAAGCATCGCGGAGTTGGAACATCTGCTTTGACGTCGTTATCAAAGAGTTTGATTTCGTCAAAAACCCAGATGAACCTTGTATTTACAAGAAGGTGGCAGGGAGTAAGGTTGTCTTCCTCGTATTGTACGTGGATGACATACTCTTGATAGGAAATGATATTCCTATGCTGCAATCGGTCAAGCTCTTCTTATCACAAAGATTTTCAATGAAAGATCTTGGTGATGCCTCCTGCATATTGGGAATCAGGATCTATAGAGATAGATCCAAACGGATTTTGGGATTGTCCCAATCCAGGTACATTGACACCATACTAAAGAGGTTTAGTATGGAAGAATCCAAGCGTGGGAACTTGCCCACGATCTCTGGAGTCACTCTCTCCAAAGAGATGTCTCCCAAGACTGATTTGGAGAGAGCTCGCATGCAAGGGATACCCTATGCTTCGGCTGTAGGCTCTATCATGTATGCGATGCTATGTACCAGACCCGATGTAGCATTCTCACTAAGTGTAGTGAGCAGGTATCAAGCCGATCCTGGAGAGAATCACTGGACAGCTGTGAAGAGCATTCTCAAGTACTTACGAAGGAATAAAGAGATGCTCTTGGTGTATGGTAACGGAGAACTCCAAGTGGAGTCCTTTACCGATTCGAGCTTCCAGAGTGATAAGGACGACTCTAAGTCGCAGTCGGGATTTGTCTTTACCCTTTACGGAGGGGCGGTTAGCTGGAAGAGTTCCAAGCAGGAAACCATGGCAGACTCGACGATGGAGGCCGAATACATCGCTGCCAACGATGCTGCCAAAGAGGCTGTCTGGATCAAGAAGTTCATTACTGAACTTGGAGTGGTTCCATCCATTGAGCATCCAATACCTTTGTATTGCGATAACAATGCAGCGGTAGCTTTGGCCAAGGAACCCAGGTCCCATCAGCGATCCAGGCATATTCTGAGGCGGTATCACCTGATCCGGGAGATAGTTGATCGCCGGGAGATCGAGGTCAGGAGGGTTGACACGAAGAACAACACGGCGGATCCACTCACGAAGGCCATTCCCCAGATACAGTTTGAGAGACTCTTCGGGATGCTCGGTATGCGATACTACAGCAGCTGGCCCTAGTGCAAGTGGGAGATTGTTAGTTGTATGTATGCCCTAGAGGCCAGTATTGTACAGATGATGTATATTATATTGGATGCTTGGACATATATAGAGATGACTTTCTTGCTCGATATGATAGTATGCTATCTGGTTACTCTTTATCTTAACATGTACACTAGTCTCTTTAAACTGTCTTACAGTTACATGTTGGTAAAGCCCTTAGGATGTGTACTTGACTGCCTGGACTATGATGCAGATCATACTAGTGGGGACATGGTAGTCCATAAGTACATCCTTCAAGGTCCCTAGTCGTGGGTGTATCGAGACGGGGCATCGATATACCAGAGTAGACTAGCGTATACGCTTCTCGACCCATGAGATGGGCGATGGATGATCCCATATCCATTGGTGTTTGATATCAGAGATGGTATACGGGTGCTCAGTGGAGACTGGGTGCACTGGACGGACTCGCCGAGAACTCCCAGATGGTATTATACCTCACGTCAGATGGCAGTTCTCAGGTGACACTTGTACAGGTTAGTCTGTAGACCCGAGATCGTCATAGAGTCTTATGTGATTCCCACTGTGCTTTGATCTCCACCTTATCACGTCCATGAGGGCGTGCAAAACGGTGGTCTTTGGGTACAGTCCCGAGTCATATGGAGGCAATGAGCGATAGGAGGGGTTTCGTCTCTCCCGGTATTGGGGGTTGATGTTGCGCTGTGCTCGATTGGCCGTAACAGGGAAGTCCCTGGCCAGGGCTGATCAGAGATTTGCTGGTAAGTGTTACCAGAAGTTTCTCGACCCGTTATGAACCTCACATCGGCATGACTTATCGGTTATTGGGGTCTGACGTATACCACCCCTAGACTTGATATACGACATATCAGACGAACAGACCGGACTGTACGGTAAGTGTTACTGGTTAGATTCACAGGAGTGTGAGCGGGCTAGCTCGTCGATCTTCTGATCGCTCAATACCCGGATGGCCGTTACGTTTAGCAGACCGCTTGCGGCTTGTGGGTGCTTGATATGATCATCATCTGCTACCGGCGTATTGACGAGTCTTTAGAGTCCTACACAGAGGTTTCCTGGCTCAAGCGAAACGAAATAGGAGCGCATATGAGATATGTGCGGGACCGAGAATAATGCGTGTATGTGATACCGTATTTGATTCTCGTGATTAATGTTTCGATTGGTTGTATGTGATATAACCTAGTTATCGAATCGAAGATCGATTCAATAAGCCGATATATTGAATACTAGTCGGTCATGTGCGACATGACCGGATCATTGAATCAAGTGTTGATTTAATGATTTAATGTATAATTATATATTTGATATATTACTTTACATTAACTAGTATTGGTTCACTTTAAACGGATTTTTCTCACTTGATGCACATTGTATATGTGATATGCTTTTGTGCACTTTTTTGTATCATGTTTGATGATACTTGATCATTTGGTTAAATGTATAGAATTAAACCATGATTAATTTGATAATTAGGGTTTTGCATATCCATTTATTTATTTATTTGTTTATTTATTTATTTGGAAAGGATAAAGATGAGAATGGTGGCTTTCTTTGTCATTAGTTGAAGCTTCATGAAGCCTTGACTTTTGCAACCATTCTTGTCCTCATGCTTAACCCTAACTCTCCAAATGACCATGGTTTATTCTCTACACTTAACCCTTGTTAGATTATGATAAGTATGTATTTTCTTTTCATTTTAAAACAACTTATCATAAACTAGCTTGAGCTTCTCCTTCTTCTTCAAGATAGAAACCTTGATGCCATCAATGGCAACTTGAGTTCTAGTGAGAGAAATCCAATTCTAAAGTGAACCCACCTCCTATTTCTTCACCCTCTACCTCTTGCCAAGTTGTTTTGGGTGTTTTCTTCACAAGTTTCACAACTTTGTGAATTCGGAGCTTGAACTTGTGATGCCTCGACGTAGATCGTCTTTGACACGAAGCCGACGACCTAGCTCGTCCGTTTCTCCGATGAAGCCGACGATTGAGTTCGAGATTCATGATGGACAGCGAGAGGACACCCACGTGGAGCTAAGGAAGTGGAGAACCGGATCTACAAAGGTTGTAGCATCTAACTTTTAGTTAAGTAGTTAACTAGATTATCTTTTCGCCTAGAATTCTAGCCGACGATCCGTATTAGGGTTTCTCGGCACCCGTAAAATTTTAAATTGGCATGGTTGATGCCTTGTTTGACCTCTATAGTGTGCCTAGGAACCCTACAGAAGCGTTGCTTAAATTTTTGAATTTTAAATTTCAAAACAGAGCTATGCTCTGATTGGGGGAAACAAATTCCCCCCACTGTTGCGCTCACGTGGCGCACACGTGAGTGCAGCGGTGGCAGCATCTGCGTCATTGGATCAACTCAGAAGTTGAAGAGGCGGTTCAATACTTATAAATATGACCTTTGGTCCCTTAGATGATTTTCATCGTCTTCTTAAGAATTTTTATTCAGAGCATTGCTCTCCAGTTTAAGAACTTTTCAAGAGTCGGAACTCTATCAAAACTTAGGTAAAGTTTAAAACTTTTAATAAATTAGGGTTTCACCCATTAATCAGAGCCTTGCTCTTCATAGATCTTTGATCTAAAGAGAACCCATTTAGGGTTTCATTAACAGAGCTTTGCTCTCTTGAACCCATAGATCTTAAAGAGATCTTTTCTTGGGGGTTCTTAACCCATGAATCAGAGCTCTACTCTTTTGATAACATGTAGATTTCTTAATCTTTGACGAAGAACTCTTAAGAGTTTGTTCATGGATCTTGAAGATCCCAGAATTTTTTAATTCATAAAAATTAATTTTAATTAATTCTTTTTTGATTGATTTTTCCATCATCATTACAGAGCCAGGCTCTTGAGGAATTTTATTCCTTCATGATCAGAGTTTGACAAGTGTCACTCTGTCATAGAGCTTTGCTCTCAAAGGGAGATTTTCTCCTTTTCCGGAGGGATCTCTCATTTAATGAGAATTTTCCTGAGGATTTCCTCATTTAATTAACAGTTTCATCCAATGATGAGGCTGTTTTATTAATTGATGCATTGTTATCTAGATTTTGTGGGTCCCCCTTTGGTCCCCTTTCCACTGCATTGCAGTGTGGTACAAATTTTAAAGTACCGAGTGTCAAAATTTAAAATTAAATTATAGCACTGATAGTTGACTTCTGTCCCCCATTTTTTGCAGGCAACATGTCTTTCGATGCTACGTTTCCATTCGTCCCTTCAGAGGTAGGATTCCCTGAGGCACCTGTGGACCGGAAGGTTCTCGCGCTCATCAAAGACCGTGACCCGGAACACAGAAATCTTCACTTGTGGGGTAGATGGTACGACCAGATTATCAGAGGTCGTCGAAGCTTCTCTTGTGCGATGCCTTCGGAGCCTATCTTGGCGATCCTGTACGCAGATGCACCCCCGGTGAACTATGCCATGGAGGTTGTTAATTGAGGGTCTCCTTCAACCTTCGACTGCCGCTGTACCCATGCAGCCGCCGGCGGCTTTGGACACCTTAGGGCGGCATATATGCCAGGGCGAGTCACGCCCTTGGGGATAGCCCTACAACATCGGGCTAACTCCCCGTCATCCGGCCGGGTACTTGCAGTGGGCCCGGTACATCTTGTCGGTGAAGAAATCGCAGCTGCTAAAGCTCGGCTTATACCCTGCGGTCGACGCTTCGCTGTTCCAGTATTCTGCACCTTCCACATGGTGGATCAAGGTGTTCTTGGAGCAGTGGAACATCCTGACCCATACCTTCCTCCGGATGAATATGTTTTTGCCACCAAGCCAGTGGTGATGGGCCTCACGCCAGAGAACGCCATTCAGCACCAGTTCCCCAGCCTGATAAAGGTGTTGAACTTATACGAGAGCCTCTTCCTTGAATCCGGAGGCCGGGGGGTCAGTTTTGCGGACTTCATTGCCCGTTTTCTTCGCTCGGAGATTTTGTCGCGATGAGGCGAAAAGTTTGCTAAGCTTGATGATCCCTTCAGCTTTGGCTTAGACCGTCAGCCGGTACTGGAAGCTGATCAGAAGGGCTTCTTTCTTCCTGACGCTGCGATCATCCCTTTGTCAGAGATCGCCGCCCCGGGCATTGATGAAGAGGCATTTTTTCTTGGGTTTTTTGGGCTATGGTTGAGCTGGTTCACGCTCCCTCTGCATCCTCATTACATGAGGCCTTCCGTCTTCTACCCCGTGCATCGCATGGTTTCCGGAATACAAGTGGCCATCGGGATCGCCGGGTTAGCCCACTTATACCATGGTCTTAGCGTAGTGGCGGATACTAGTGAACCGGGGGTGCATCCTGCCAACTTCCCGATGCATTACTTCACTTCATGGATGGAGATGCACGTGCTCGGGGTCTTTGTCATTCACAAGAGACCTTCGTTTTACGAGAGATGCAAGTTCCCTCGGATTATGCGGCTGGTTGACGCCTCCATCGTGAGTCCGTCACAGCGGGAAGCTAGGAGCTTGCTCCTTCGTCCGTGCACGGTCGGAGATGGTTGTCTTTCACAGACAAAGTCTTGACCATTGTCCAGGAAACTTCAAAGGCAGTGCTGTCACTGCAAGACATTTTTAAGGACGGGGCCTCCGTGTTGAAAGCCCGGGAGATTCTTCATTTATACTCCATCAGGCCGGGCTTTCTTGTATTCAGGCAAAATGATGCGGTGCTATTCATGAGATACAACCCCCATCGTTTTGCCCAGCAGCTGAGTTACAATCAGGGAGTCCCGCTGGAGGCTTTCTTCGTAGAACCTGCTACCACTAAAGAGGGAACGCAGGGTGCGCTGCATCATTTCATGCGCTTGAATACAGGGTCTTAATTCTTTATCAGCGAACCAAGTTGTGTCCCGAGGGCCCTCAATATGCACGTGGCCTAGTATCAACATGCAATGGGTGCTATTATTAGGGAGGAGAAGTGGCTGTTACTCGACCACAAGGGTGCACCCCCTGCTAGTGACCGAAACCTCCCTTTGAAGCGATGAACCATTGTCCTTCCTCCGCTCAGAGAAGTTGCCGTGATTGAAGTCCCCGGTGACAGGCCTGAGCTACCGGTGCCCCGTGCTCCCGTGGAGACGGTAGATGTACTACCGGTGCCCCATGCTCCCGTGGAGATGGTAAATGTAGCTTCCCCCGAATCTGGCGTGGGCTCAGATGTCGGGACCCGTCGCCCCAAAGTGCCCACCAAGCGTAAGCTTGTGCTGGCTACAATAGGAGCTCGCTCGCAGAAGAGGAGGAAGAAGTCGGTACTCTCTCTAGACGCTGTACTTGTCCTGGAGCCTCAGGCTCCTTATAACGAGGGCTAGAGCGAATATGGGACCAACGAAGGTCTCTTCATAGCGCCGGAAGATACTGATCTCGAGGCTGCTATTGCAGCTTCTATGCGATCCACAAGCCACCAAGCGGAAATGGCCACCCTCGCGCAATCAAATAAACATCAGTCGCACCTTATTCTATCTTTATTTTTATTATCATGTCTTGATTGACGTTTTTCCTTCTGTAACAGGCTTTACCACTGAAAAAGCTCTGGCGGCTTCCCTTAGGACCTTTGAGGAGGAGGAGAGGAATCACGCTTTGTTAGGCATTGGTATATCTCGGCTCATTGCATTTTCATTCTCCTTCTAACCCCTTCTTTACCTTATCGCAGGGACTACCTCTACTCATGCTATTCCGAGTGTGGCACCGACTTCGCAGGGCGGTGCGGAGACGCTCGCTTGGTCGGCTATCTCAGTTCCTCCAGTATTGTTGAAAGAAGCTTCACTTAAGCAACCGATGACGGATGCCATAATGTCTCCAGAGGTAACCCTTGGCGCGGATGACGACGTCCTATTGATGGAGGTGTCTAGTAGATCCGCTTTGATGGCCCGAGCGGAAAGGAAGCGCCGAATGCGCGCGGAAAGGGAGCGTAGTGCTGCCTTGGCCGCGGGTGCGGGTTCGAGTACCGCTACCCCTTCTACTCCTTCAGAGGAATCCCTGGCTGCTTTGTCTACTGCCTATAGACGGGCAGCACGTGCTGCTCGGGAAGCAGTCGGAAGACCAACTCAAGGTAATGTGACACGGGGTTTCGTTGTCAAAGTTTTAAATATCATTTCTCATATATCTTATCTTGCAGGGCCGAGTCTTACCGAAGAAGTGGCGGCGACCGCTGAGCCTGGGGTAACGGTAGAGGAGGTAGTCGTGATTGCCGAACCCGAGGCAGCGTAGGCGAGATGGCTGCGATTGCCGAGCTCGAGGCAGCGGCTGATGAGACAGTCACGATCGCCGAGCCTGAGATGGCTACCATTGCCGAGCCCGAGGTGGGGATGGGTGAGACGGCTACAGCCGCCGAGCCCGAGGTAGTCACTCTTTCGCAAGAGTCGGGCACTGCTCTGATCGTTGCTCTTTCCCCTTGCGGCTCCTTGCCGTTGCTGGGTGCTGCGAGTATCACGACGATTCTCATAGAGTCGGGGGATGAGGCGACGGGAGGTGAGACCATTCCAATGGAGGAGGGTGAAGCGGTTGCTGTATCAAGTGACGCCCTCGTCGCGGTTCCGACTGGCGACTCATCAGGTAGATTTTGGGTCATTGCTTTTCTTTTTATTCTGCAATCCTTTTTAATCTTTCCTGACAGTATTTATCTCGTTTCTAATGCAGGCGTGGCGAGCGCTGAGGTCGCGCTACCCGAGGCAATGCCATCAGTTACCATTTTGACGGTGACCCCTCCTCTACCTTCTCTCGTACCGTCTCAGATGTTGGAAGGTACGGATTTGTGACCCATTAGTCTTACTTCTAGGCTGTATAATTTATGTACTGACATTGCATTACCGCGTCCTTGCAGGAGTCCTTTTTGATCACCTGTATCAGGTGCTACACCCACACTTATCTTTCCAGTCAGAGATTAGTCCGCCCGCTGGTGTTGGTGAGTATCTTTTCTAACCAATGTCCTTTCTCTAACGGGCAGTCACACTATTGCTAAATCTTCTTTGCATTGCTTATAGCCTTACAAATAGAAGGAGGGGACGAGGGTACCGTTGCGCCACCAGTACTCCCAGCTCTGCCTCCTGTTGCAGCCGGTATAGTAGACTCTATTGTTCATGCATTTTCTTTATTTCTTAAGCCGACATCTGACTATGATTTGTTTTGTAGCGGTCACATCGATTCCAGCCCCTTTCGAGTCTCGTATTATAATACCGGCAGGGCCCTTTTCCAGACGTCCATCCTTAAAAGGTGATGCGACCAGTCTGCGTATGCTGAGCGAATACGTCGAGAAGCTTGACGCGGAGGCTCCTACATCTGCCACAGATTTCGCGGTCGAGGTCAATCCAATGCTGGCGACGCTTGTGAACTTCCATAATGAAGGCGTCGTTGAGTCTTGGTTTAATCATTGCAGGAAGATTGAGGCCTGCCTGAATGAGCTTGAGCTTATGCGTCCTGCCCTTGAGATTCAAGTTTTGAACTCCCAGCGGGCCGCATGGGTCGAGTAGAGCGTGTCCTTCCTCCGCCATTTCGAACAAGAAGCGACCTTGAGGCGGAAGGAACGCGAGGAGGCTTCCGCTGAGTCTGTCTAATTACGTGCCCAGGTCGAAGCAAACGCCGCATAATTGAGAGCCGTATTTGACACCTTGCAGCAATGTATCTCGGACGGGCTTGTATTGAGATGGAAGCTTGACTACATCGAGCGGGTTACGCAGAGTCACGAATCTGCCCAACGGGAAATCGATGAGAAGATTTCATCATGCTTGTGATAAAGGACTCGAATCGAAGCGGAGCTGGCCGCGGCGGCTGATCAAGAAGAGGGGCTGAGGGAAGTGCGCGAGCGGCTGATCGGACTATTGAAAGCGCTTCCCTCTCAATAATTGTTTTTTGTACCATTTGTAATTTTGAATAAAATGTATTCATTCTTTTATTCATTCATATGATGTATTTTGTACCCAATTGAATTCATGAATAAAAGATACATTTCTTTTCGCAGTGTCTTGTGTCATCTCTCTGCTTTCTTCTTTCTTTTGTTATCAGCATGTCACCTTAGCAAACATAGCCGGCAGATGATAGGGTGAGCATCTTGTTTTGGCTTCTTCGAGGGGTAGTGATGGATTAGGAAGCAGGTTCAGATCTGCTGCCTAAGACTGTTTCCTGATTTAGAATCAGGAAAGCTTCTGTGAAAAGCTTCAGAAGAGGGTCACGTGCTTACACGTGACTAGCGGTCACGTGTTGGCACGTGACACCTAAAAGCATCATCAAGTCAAGTTCAGTTTCCTGACTACGTTGAAGAAAATGGGCTTCAGAAAAAGTCACGTGCTCCCACATGACCAGGGTCACATGGCGACACGTGACATTTAAATGCAAGCGTCAAAGGCACACCAGTTCCCTGATCAAGTCAAGGAAAAGGCTTCAGAAGAGGTCACGTGCTCCCACGTGACCAGGGTCACGTGTTGACACGTGACGTTCAAGGCAGCAGACTCGTTCTCCAAATGAACCAAGGAAAGAGAGTTCAAACAAGGGTCACGTGCTCACACGTGACCGGGAGTCACGTGGTGGCACGTGACGTTTAAGCAACGATCAGAAGACAGAGCGCAAAAGAAAGGAAAAGGCTCATTCCAAAGGGGGTCACGTGGTCACACGTGACCGGCTCTCAAAGCCCATTTTGTCAACAGAATTAAATTCTGAGAGAAATTCAAATCTTTCCAAAGGAAAGCAACTATCTGGAACCAATCAAATTAAAGATTCGGAGGTGATGAAATATCATCTATCTATGGAAAAATCTCGGGTTTGGAAAGATTTCCCCTTAAAATCTAACCAAAATAACAAAGGAGAATCTCTGGATTTAAAATCCAATGGTGAATAAAATTCACCTAATAATCCGAAGGTCCAAAACGAATAATGGATGCAAATCAAATCTCTTAACGAAGATTCGTCAAAAACCGATTGATTCGGCTGCTTCTCCTATAAATAGGAGCCAAGAGACACAGAGAAAAAGAGACATACGCAGAGAAGAAAAAAAAAAGGAGAAGAGCTTTGATACTTTGAAAAGACTCGGATCTTCTGCAAAAAACCCTAGGTAAGAAAGGGAAGGCCTTTTTGAAAGAAAGAGAATTTAATTCTCAACAGAGTTTAACTCTGATAATGTAAAAACAGAAGAACATATTTCTTCTCTCTTTGATAGAGGATCTGCAAAGTGCACATCTCCCCTTAAGATTGAGAATTTAATTCTCAATGGGTTGAGATCCTGCCATGCAGATCCAAAACATAGAGAAGGAATGCAAGCACGAGAATTTAATTCTCACAGAACTATAGGAATTTAATTCCTTTAAAATAAAAGTAGGGCTTGACCCTATATCATGGGAATTTAATTCCTTCAGAACAAAAAAGAAACAGGGTTTAACCCTAATTAAGAACCTAGTTCTGTTGCAGCAGCGGGAATTTAATTCCCTTAATCATAATTTAACAGAGGATGGAAGTTTAAACTCCTTAAAAAAGCTTTGTTAGGGTTTAACCCTATTTGGTTCTTCACATATATGAGGAATTTAATTCCTACAGAAAATTCAAAGTTAAACTCTATCCCAGAATATAAGTCTTCGAAAGGAAGTAGGAATTTAATTCCTCTGAAATTTACAGCTCGAGGAATTTAATTCCTGAAAAAAGATTAACAAAGCCTCTAAACAAAATACATAGAGGCAGGGTCACGTGTCATCACGTGACCCCCCAAGAGATCTACAGAAAGTCCCTTTGAGGCAGCACCCCACGTGACCCACGTGACCCTTGGCAGAAGCTCTAATACATAGGCATTTGAATGCCCATCACGTGATGGCACGTGATGCTCTGAAAGATGTGATAATCTCAGCAGAATAAATGAAGGGAGGGCGCTCTCACGTGCTGCCACGTGACCCCTCTTGTCTTAGTATTTAACACTAAATTGAAACTCTCGAACCCAGTGTTAAAACACTGTTGGGCCTTAGTGTTCAACACTAATTAAAAAGCTTTATCTGCAGTGTTCAACACTGATCTGTTTTAGTGTTTAACACTAATTTGAAAAGCCTTGTTGCTGGTGTTTAACACCAATTATCTCTTAGTGTTAAACACTAACTTGTCAACCTCATTCCCAGTGTTCAACACTGATTGCTCTGTAGTGTTTAACACTAGGCTTCGGCCCAATTGACTAAATGGATGGAGGCAAAGCCTCTCCTGATTGGACTTAGCCCAAGATGGCCATAAGTCCTCAATTTGTGATTAACTGGTCCAATGGACTCATAACATAATTAATTCGTCTTGACCCCAAATTGGGCCAAGGATTATTTAATCCACTCCGGTTCTAGGGTACATCTCTTCACTCCTTTGATACTCGGCATTGTAATCCCTCAATGTCTTCAAAGAGGTGACGGGTCCCGACGACCACACATTGATATGGACTGTGGGGTCCTTAAACTCATGTCTAATACAAATTCCTGGTTACGTGGAACGCGGATAATGTCACTCTTTGACCCCGTGGAAAACGTCCAGAGCGGAGCCTGGTCCTCGCCAAGCACGGCAGTGAACCCGTGTGAAGCATCCAGAGCACAGTGGACTGTGGGGTCCTTAAACCCATGGACTACGACGTCCTTAACCTTGACCGAGATGTCTTAAAACTAACAATGGACTGTGGGGTCCTCAAACCCATGGACTACGACGTCCTTAACCTTGACCGAGATGTCTTAAAACTAACAATGGACCGCAATGTCCTTAAACTACCCATGGACCGCAGTGTCCTTAAACTACCCATGGACCGCAGTGTCCTTAAACTACCCATGGACCGCAGTGTCCTTAAACTAGAACAATAGAGCCCCGTATGCTCTTTTGTCGAATCTAAACGGTCCCGTTTAAGTTGATCTTAGCCTCAAAGATGGCTAACGTATCCTTAAACCTTCAAACAGAGTGGACTATGAATCCTCCCAATTAACCCTGGCGCGAGGGTACATCTCCGAACTCCTCTGACATCCGTCGTTGTAATCCTTCAACGTCGTCAGAGAGGTGACGGGTCCCGACGGCCATACATTCATGGACCACTATGTCCCTAAACTGGAACATTAGAGTCCAAACGCTCTTTTGTCGGATCTAAACGATCCCATTAAGTTGATCTTAGTCACAAAGTTAGACTAACGTACCCTTAACAAACGTTTGAGTTGATCTTAGCCTCAAGTATGGCTGACGTATCCTCAAACCAAACCCCCCCAAACCCAAATCTAAGATACTACGGATTTGGACTAGTCCACGCCCTACGGGCGACGACATAACTCAGTCTCCGTAAACAATCCACGGGCAACAAAATACAAAACAAACACCTACGACACGAAGTGACCATCTGGAGAAGGAGAAAGTTGTTACCGCAATGCGGTAGCGTAATTAACTGCAGGGGCTTGCGCCTGCAGGGAAGAGCGTCCCCACAATCAAAAAACCCCTCAAACGAGGGGGAATCTGACGAAGTCTGCTACATCGGACGCATCCGTCTAAACCTTCGATACATGGTGCCATAAATCAATTTGGCATCTTCGGAGAGGTGGACGGATAGCACCAATTAGCATCTGCCCCGAATCTCAGGCAAGACGCTGTGTCACGCCGTCTTTCGGAGGGGAACAGATTCTGGCACGCCCGGTGGGACCTTTTCCTCTTTCCACTCCACACTTCGTGTGTCGTGACTCGCGAACCAAACGCGGTTCGCTAGTGGTTGCCCTTGGGTCTCAAGTTACTAAGAATTGGCGTCTTGCCTATTGCAGAAAGCAAAGGATCGATGGCTTCTACTTCCGTGAAATTCTCCAACTGCTCAGACTGCAATTGCAACCAACGCTCTGCCTCGCCAGGAGGTATAGCCTACGGACCCCAAGCTGCTTCGCTATTCACAATGCCCGTGGAACAGGTCACTCGCGCCACCACAGGATTATTCTTTGGGACCATGGTCCCGCCGACGAACTTCACCGCTCCAGTGCTGACAACGGAAGCTCTCAAGAAGTCGGTCTTTGATCGTCTTACCCCTGCCGCGGCTCCTCTCAACGAGTCGCCCAACGTCAACGCCTCGGTCTTCTCTAGGTTGGGCCAGAAATCCTGCAAACCCATCATGGGGCCTACAATCTCAGAGAAGGCTGCTTCCAAGAAAGTGGCTGCTCCTGCTCCCGAAATCGTCAAGGCGGCTTCTCCGGCCAAAAGGTCGGTCTTTACAAGATTGACGGCTCCCGCTCCCGCTCCTGCTGCCCAAAGGACGTCGGTCTTTGACAAGCTAACACCAACAGCGACCCCCCACCCAGACAGGGGGCAAGACGAAACCATTCTTACCGCTGACCCTACACCGTCCGTTCGACACGCTCGACGTCGCCATTGGCGCCGAGTAAGGAAGGCTGGGGGCAACTCCCCCTCCGGGTTGACTCCATCGGCCCCGGTGGCAGAAGTTAATGCTGCTGTTCCAACTGGGAACAGCTTCGAAATGCTAAATAAGGTGCGAAGGAATTCGGCTACTGCAGTGCTGAAGAGGTCTCCTCCCCCATTAAAAAAGGTTGTGGAAATAAAACCCGAACAGCCCCGATCTCCTCAACGGCTTTCTTCCAAAATCTATAAGGTTTGGCAGCAGGCCCGAGACTCGATCATCGATCCAAACTTCTCCCGCCAGCACAAGAAGCTGAAAATCCAACCGGAAGCTGGTCACCAGGCTAAACCCCAAAAGGCTGTTGATCAACTTACTCATAAAAGAAGGAGGCCAGAGAAGACCCCACAGCATGCAACAACGGCTAAAAGCACTGAGCCCAGACGCCCTAAGTCTGGGGGCATGGTGGTGCACACTGTTTACATGGCCTCTGGAAAAGAGGAAAGCCGCACTTCTACGGGCCACCGACCGCTAACCCGATCCGTGACGAAAGCCCAAGAGCAGCAACAAAAGCTTCAAGAAATGATGAATGCTATGGCCGCGCTCACCGGGCCAAAAGAAAACCCAGAAACGTCCTCAGACGCACGCCGGGAGGAAGAAACCGACGCTGAATTCCTTCGCCGGACACTAGAGAAAAGAGACAAAGAGGCTGCTGAACAAGCGGCCAACATACAACGGATGGGCCTTCTCTTCCAAGATGTGATAGGAATGATGATCCAGCAGGACTTACCCGCCGAGGATCTCCCAATCGTTCTTGAAGACGACCGAGGAGAAACGTCAAATCCACCACCAGCCCTCTCAACGGCCAAGGAGGAGGCAATCTCTAAGGCTGACTTGGCTGACTACATAGCCCAGCAAATCCGGGTTCATCACGCTACTGAGGCAGCTGGTCAAGTCGTGAAAACGGGACGGCCGTATCCGAGCTGGTACGACCAAATCAAATACCCGCAAGGCTATACGATACCAAAATTCCACGTGTATAAGGGGACCGGCAATCCCCATCAACATGTCGCCCAGTTTCGGGCCCTCTGCGGTAACACCGGCGGTGATGATAAATTGTTGCTCCGCCAGTTCGTGGGCAGCTTATCAGAAACAGCGTTCGAATGGTATTCGGAACTCCCGAACGATTCTATCAAAACGTTCGCTGAAATGGAGTTGTTGTTCACTCAGCGATTTGCAAGTGCCAGCGAACGCACTCCAATAACTGTACTTATTAACGCCAGGGTAAAACCGGGCGAAACCTGGGTCCAGTACGCTATACGCTGGCGGAACTTGTGGTCGAGATGTGAGCAACGCATTGAGGAAGCACCTGCGGTGGGCATGTTCGTGGGAACTCTAGACCCTCACGCAACTATCTCCCAGTTTATGATGTTCTTTAAGCCAACCACATTCCAGGCCCTGATCGACAAGTTGGCTCAGATGGACCAGATGGGTCATAGACCACCTACCCCGAAGTCGGAATCTCGGAATGACAAGGGTAAAGGAAGAGCAACCTTTGTTGCGAATGCCCAAGAGCAACCTAACGCCCCGAAACCGGCAGATCAACTGGAGGAAAGACGTCGGTATTATAATGAGAAGATGAAGCGTCCCTACTCGTTCCCACGGGACAAGAAGAAACGGCTATTCGAGCTGGCAATACGCAACAGACTTATAAACCTGCCAAATCCAAGGCGACCGCCGCAACCCACCGAGGTGAATAACCCTAACTATTGCCCTTACCATCAGACGGTAGGCCATCCGATTGAAGATTGCTTCGTCTTCAAAGGATGGATTGAAGACCAGTACCTCCAGGGGAAGTTTGTACTGTCCGAAAAGTGGAAGGTGAACCCACCACAGCCGCATGCTCCTAGGAAAGCGGATACACCGGGGGCAACATGTTCTTTTATTGAAGAAGCTCCATGGGAGGTCGTGCTATCAACTAAAACCAAAAGAATGCTGAGAGACCTTCATGCGTGCCCTGCGATCGAATGGAAGGACCCTCTTGAACCTCAAATTATCAAAGGAATGTTGAAGCCCCGCCCAATTACGAAGACTCGCGATAAGAGCCCAAATACTCACGCCCAACCGCCGAAATCTTCGAAGAAAAAGAAGAAGAAATCCAAGAAGTCCGTGAAGCCTGGAAACGAGCACACGAACTTGCAGAAGCAAATCGACGCGCTGGAAGAATACAATCAAAAGACGCGAACTCCTGTCACACTGCAAGAGTTCCTCAACCACATCTTTCAAGAGGAAGATGATGGAGAGAGCTCGTCGGATGAATCCGAAGGATATGTGGCGAGTTGTAACGTAGTCTCCCCACTCGTTTACCGATGATAGGAAAACTCCCGGCACTAAGAAGCCGGAGGCAGAGCCTGTACCAGAGCGTGCATGGCCAACAGACGAAATGATCGACGCTTTTCTAGACGAGATTCGTCTAAAATGTAAAGCGGACCAGGAGCGTGAAATGACCACGTCGGAAAGAGCCAAATGCGGGCGACTGAACGGAAGAGTTGAACTACCTCCGCCAGAGCGAAAGGTATCCGAAGTAGACAAGAAGATATTCAAGACGAGAAAAAGGTTTGCCAAAGCCATGTCAATGGGGATGAAGCTACCGCCCTCGGAAGGAAACACACACGACGGGGTGGAGAGGCACCCTGACTATTGCGCATATCACCGGAAAGTCTCACATCCCACGGAGGAGTGCGACGCCTTTAAGATATGATGGCAAGGATATGTTGCTCATCGGCAACATTTTAAGCGCATGAAACGCAAGATCCGTCGGGAGCGAAGAAGTACTGTCGATGGGCACAACAGAACGACTGGCAACTGTTACATGGTTAACGCCAGGGGGTCACAAGTTCTCACCTTTGGGAGCGACTCTGACGAAGAAATGACTCTGGGCCCTCTCTTTAAAGAATCCGTTTTGGGGAAAGAAGAAGAATCGGAAGCCTGCGAGAACATTCAGCTGCGCAATCGCACACTCCCAGAAAAGAATCTCGGGCCCGGGAATAGAAGGGATAAGGGAAAGGAAAAGGTCACTGAAGATATCACTTTAGATGACCAAGTCATGAGGGAGCTGGCTGTCAAAGACCCTCCCAGGAAGAGTAAAGTGGACTATAACATCCTCGCGCACCTAAGGAAGCTACCTTCTCAGCTTAGCATTCTCGATGCCCTCCTATTATCGAAAGAAGCGCGAGACTCACTAATTAAGGCGTTACAAGAACCCGAGCAATTCTAAGCCTTCCTCGCCATTGAAAAGATGAAGGATGAACTGGAGGAAGTGCATACGGCCGACGTCACTTTCGGTGAAGAAGACCTCCTTCTCGGGACGTGCGACCACAACCGTCCCCTATATGTCTCCGGATACTGCCATGATATCAAGATAGGCAAGATCCTGGTAGATAATGGATCCTCCGTCAACCTCCTTAATGTTCGGGTGTTGAAGGAAATCTGCATGAGTGTGCAACACCTCGCTCGTGACAAAATTACTATCTCCGGTTTCGATTCACAATCGTCACGGACTCTCGGATCTGTGATACTAACATTACGCTTTGGACTTCTCGTCACAGACATCAAATTCCATGTCATCGACGCCAAGACCTGCTACAACGCCTTGCTCGGCCGTCCTTGGCTACACGAGTACAATATTATCCCTTCTACACAACATCAGTGTATGAAGTACTTCAAGGATGGTTTCGAGTATACCGTAACAGGTGAGTTAAACCCATTTTCCGTGAACGAAGTCCGCAAATACGAAGATGCGAAATACTTTTTGCCGGATTTCGAGGATACGGAAAGGAGTCGCAACCCGGAGAACAAAACCGTCACCACCATCCCTGTTTTCGGGAGCGATACCGAAGAAGAGGAAGAGATAGTTTATGCAGGGCCATCTCAACGCAACAACCTGGGGACACCCGCCCCCGTATTAGTCTTCGGAAGTGATTCAGAAGATGAAGTTAATGCTGTGTTCTCCAATCGGCTGCCAACACAAGCACCCCTTGGCGATGACCATAGTTTGCAAATCACCATGGTACCGCGAGAACACTACAAGGATCTCGACACGCTTCAAGCTCACAGTGTGCAGGACCTGGAAACATTTTACATCCCTCCCAGGCGAAGGGGTGAGAAAGTGATCCTATTTTACCGATCCCCAGAGTCAAAAATAGAGAAAGAGATCTGGCATGGCGCAGATACTACACTCGACAGGCTCCAACCCATCCGTCTGCCCAGATACTATACGGATGGATTAAAGAAGCTATTGAAGCGCCAAGGAGTACCCTTAAAACAGGCTGTTCGGCAGGCTCGGTTCTACAACAAGATTTGGGATGTCCCCGGGACTCAACGCAAATTGCCCAACGGGAAGATGGAAACACTAGGGCTTGGATACGCAAGAGCTGGAAAACGGGAACGGACTCACAGCAGCTACACTATATATACCTTTGATGAAGAAGAGGACGCCCTGTCAGGAGATGCCAACCCTTCATTAAAACTAGACCCCGCGATCGAAGCACCGAGTCCGTCGTTTGAAGAACGAACGAACAAGCCTATCAGGAAAACGGGTCAGAGAGCTCAGGAAGACCACAACCGCGAGATGGCCATCTACAAGAAGGCCAGGACGCAACGTCTATCTCAACGTACCGAAAAAGACAAAGACGCATATCCTCGTCAATCCGTTGTACGAAAGGCCCGACGCAGAGACGGAAATAAATCAAGAAGCGGCTCGGGTTTATCCCTCATGAAGAAGATGAGTCGAGCGTACTCCTTCCCCCGAGACAAGACGGAGAGGTTACTCAACCTCGCTATAAAACATCAAATGATCACGCTTCCAGAGTCTAGACGTCCTGAGCAAGCTAGCAAGGTCTCTCATCCGAGTTATTGCTCTTATCACCAAGCCATAGGACATCCTACCGAAGACTGCTTCACCTTCAAGAACTGGGTCGAGGACCAGTACCGACGGGGTAGATTCGCTTTATCAGACGGCTGGAAGGTAACGCCGCCGCGAAAGCATGAGCCCAAGGCCGCAAGAGCAGAACCGGGTCCACCTCAGTCCAGGGAGCGGGTTCGCACTTGTTGTACGATTACGATATTAGGAGAAGAGCCCAAGAACGTAGACGACCTTCCCCGGTGCTTTGAGAACAGCGATGATGAGGTGATCTCAGAATTTCCGCCCGCTCCAAAAGAACTGGAAGATGGTATACACACTACTGCAGATAACCTCAAGAAGATTGAGTTGGGATCGGCAGACGACCCGCGACCGACATTTGTCAGCGAGCTGTTATCCGAAGAAAAGGTGGCTGCGTTAAAGAACGTGCTTCTACGGCATAAAGATTGCTTCGCGTGGAACTACTCCGAGATGCCAGGATTGGATCCGGAGATTGCTGTGCATAGATTAGCAATATCCCCAGATATCAAGCCAGTCAAGCAGGCGCCAAGGAGGATGCGACTCGAGCTTGAGATGAGCGTCAACGCCGAAGTCAAGAAGCTGATCGATTCCGGATTTATCCAGGAAGTCCAATATCCCGATTGGATTGCCAATATCGTCCCGGTAATGAAGAAGAATGGGACGGTACGCATATGCGTGGATTTCAGGGATCTCAATAAAGCCTGTCCAAAGGATGATTTCCCAGTACCGGTAACCGAGCTAATGATAGATAACACGTCAACTCACGAGGTTCTCTTCTTTATGGATGGTTCGTCAGGATACAATCAGATAAAGATGCATCCCGAAGACCAGAAGCATACCGCTTTCCGCACCCCTTTGGGTATATTTTGCTACAGGGTTATGCCCTTTGGTCTTAAGAACGCTGGCGCTACCTATCAAAGGGCCATGACAAAGATCTTTGATGACCTCATACACGACGTCGTCGAGTGCTATATCGACGACCTCGTAGTAAAGAGCATGTCATACGAAGATCATTTAAAGCATCTGGAGACTGTATTTCGACGCCTTCGGCAATATAATTTGAAAATGAATCCCCTCAAATGCGCGTTTGGAGTCTCCTCGGGCAAATTCCTAGGATTCATCGTTCGACACCGAGGTATTGAAATAGATCCGTCAAAGATTAAGGCGATCATGGAAATGCCTCCGCCAAGAACCCTCAAGCAGTTGCGGTCTCTCCAAGAGAAGCTCGCATACATCCGGCGGTTTATCGCTAATCTTTCGGGCAAATGCCGTCCTTACGGCCACCTGATGAAAAAGGGAACGCCATTCGTTTGGGATCATAAATGTCAAGGTGCACTAGACGAGATCAAGCAGTACCTGCAGAACCCTCCGGTGTTGGCCGCGCCGGTCAAGGGAAAACCCCTCATTCTTTATACGACCGCCCTCGAAGGTTCCTTGGGCGCATTATGGGCACAAGAGAACGATCAGGGGAAAGAGAGAGCCCTCTACTACTTAAGTCGAGTTCTACTGGGGGCAGAAAGTAACTATTCCCCCATTGAAAAGCACTGCTTGGCATTGATCTTCGCAATAACAAAGCTTAGACATTACGCATTAGCACATGAAGTCCGTCTTATTTCGAAGGTGGACCCTCTCAAATATTTGATGTCGAAAGCCATATTGACGGGACGACTCGCTAAGTGGGCCCTACTCTTGATGGAGTTCTCGATGACGTATCAACCTCTCAAGGCAGTGAAAGGCCAGGCCATTGCCGACTTCCTCGCCGAGCACCCGATACCGGCCAATTCTCCTCTGAACTGTGATTTGCCGGACGAACATGCATTTGATGCGATTAGCGGCGGAAGCACCCGATGGGAACTCTATTTCGATGGAGCGTCCTCCATAAAGAAACAGAAACAAGGTATCCCAATGATCAAATCAGAGATAGGCTTCATCTTTGCAACTCCACAAGGAGGGATAATGCGCTTCGCCTTCTCCTTAACAGAGCCGAGGACAAACAATGAAGCCGAATACGAAGCCCTGATAGCAGGCCTCGAGATCGCCATCGACATGGGAATTGAAGACCTCCTCATATACGGGGATTCTCAGCTGGTCGTCAGTCAAGTAAATGGTGACTACCAAACGTGCAAGCCGGAATTGGTGAAGTACGGCGAAAGGGTGCAACAACTATTGACCTAAATTCCCTCCTATACTTTGGAGAACATACCGCGCGCGGAAAACAGCAAAGCAGACGCGTTGGCTAAACTTGCTAAAGAACTGGCTGACGAGAACCTCGATGACGTCAGAATCGTGGTACAAAGCCGTCGAGTGCTCGCCCCGGCAGAAATATCTCCGGAATCATGCGAAGAAAAGGGAACGACTGAGCAGACGACCCTACAAATAAAAGACCATGAGAAGACCGAAGACTGGAGGGAAGTCTTCATAGACTACTTTAAGTCCCACTGAATGCCCGAAGAAGCGTCCTCAAGACATCAGCTCATGAAACGAGCTCTATCCTTCGCTTTCGTCAACGACATTCTATACAAGAGATCGTTTGATTCTCTATGGCTCAGATGCTTAGGACCTGACGAAGCAGAAAGAGTCATTCAGGAAGTTCATGATGGACTTTGCGGTTCTCACCAAGCAGGCCCAAAGATGAAGTTAAAAATTAAACGGATGGGTTATTACTGGCCCGTGATGATCCAGGACTGCCTCGAGTATGCGAAGCAATGCCACTCATGCCAGATCCATGGAGACTTCATCCACCAACATCCGAATCCACTGCACCCGACGCTGGCTAGTTGGCCATTCGAAATGTAGGGGACTGACATAGTCAGACCCATTGAGCCAGCATCATCCCGGGGACACCGCTTTATCCTGGCGATAACTGATTACTTCTCCAAATGGGCAGAAGCAGTACCACTGAAGGAAGTGAAGACGGAGAATATCCTCCATTTATTCAAGACGCACGTCATCTATCGGTTTGGGACCCCACGGTGGATTATCTCCGATAATGGGCCGGCCTACCGAAGCCATAAGATTAGCCGCTTCGCACAGCAGCACAATATAGACTGGAGATATTCTTCAGTTTATAATCCACGAGCTAACGGCCTGGCCGAGGCTTTCAATAAGACCTTGACGAAGATCATAAAAAAGACCGTTTCCAGGAATAAGAGAGACTGGCACGAAAAGCTGCAAGAAGCCCTTTGGGCTTATCGAACTACATTCAAGACGGCCACAAACACAACGCCGTACGCGTCGGTATTTGGGACAGAAGCAGTGCTCCCCCTCGAGATAGAGTTACCCTCTCTACGAGTAGCAGTCCACCACGAGCTGATGAACGAAGAAAATGCTCACCTTCGGCTTGAGGAGCTTGATGCCCTCGATGAAACCCGGCTCATAGCGCAACAACATCTAGAAGCCTACAAAGCAAAGATGACGCGCTCGTACGAAAGATTGACCAGGCCGAGGACATTCCGCCAAGGCGAACTCGTACTAGTGGTCAAAAGACCTATGATCCCCAATCGTGCCAAGCGAGGAAAATTTGAGCCAAACTATGAAGGCCCGTACATCATAGACAAGGTCTACCAGGGTGGAGCCTACCTACTCATGGACATGCACGGTGAAAGGCCTTTCAGGCCAATAAACGGCCGCTTCTTAAAGAAATACTACGCTTAATAAGCCACAGCCTAAGTCAATGATAGATGACGACGACTATGTCCGCTCACTATCCTTCTAAGCTCAGACTTTACAAGCAGCAGCCGGCCTTCCTATAACGACGGACCGAAACGTCCTTAAACTAACGGTGGACCGAAACGTTCTTAAACTAACGACGGACCGAAACGTCCCTAAACTACTACCGCAACGTCCTTAGGTTGACGGGATGGATAAATAAAAAAAAAGAAGGAGACAAAAAAAAATGATAAAAAAAAAACGGTATGTCCATAAGCAAAATAGGCACGGATGAAAACCCGAAAGGGCTCCGTGAGTAAAAACAGCAGGGCTGCCGGCAAGTGTTCGTGAAAACCCGAAAGGGCGCGACCTTGTAAAAAAGAAAAGTAAAAAAAAAAGAGAGAATAAAAAAAACGGTATGTCTATAAGCAAAATGGACACGGATGAAAACCCGAAAAGGGCTCCGTGAGTAAAAACAGCAGGACTACCGGCGAGTGTTTGTGAAAACCCGAAAGGGCGCAACCTCGTTAAAGGACACTTACAGAGTCCTCTCGACCTTGTAAGGAGAAACCACCTGCGTGAGATCCTTACGACTCACAAAGGAGCAACACACTTAGGGATCCTCACGATTCCTAAGGAGAAAATACACTTACGAGATCCTCACGACTCATAAGGAGAATTCTCTTATGGGACCCTCACGGCTCATGAGATTTGAAAGTCTTAAGTTACAGAAACCTGAACCTGTTCTTAAGCAAATCCTCCACAACCTCCGATATTGCCCTACAAGAGGCTCAATACTGACCCTTGTATACAATCCACGGGCGCGAATAAACATTTCCCCAGCAAAGTCCAACCCTTGTAGGTCCCCTCGACCCATAAGGAGAAAACCCTCCTGTAGGATCCTTACGACTTACAGAGGAACATACACTTAGGAATCCTCACGATCCCTAAGGAGGAAATACACCTGCAAGATCCTCACGACTTGTAGGGAGAAATACCTTTGTGAGACCCTTACGGCTCATGAAGTCAAAAGCCTTAGTCGGCAGGACCTTAACCCTGTTTGCTAAGCCACCTTTGTTCAACATCGACAGAGGCAAATGATGATTCGCTCCTGGCAATATTCCAGTTGCAGCGATGCTGACGCCTAAACCGGTATCAAATCCCAAGTTCTTTCATGGCAAATGATGATTCGCTCCTGGCAACATCCCAGTTGCAGCGATGCTGATACCGAAATCGGTGTCCAAAATCCGAGCTTGCGGCGAAAAAAAAGCTAGCAGGCCACACATGCCTACGAAATAGCCGAAATGATGGGGCAACTTGCAATAAAAAGCAGCAAGTAAAAATGTATGCATGAAAAATAGCCGAAATGATGGGGCAACACGCAATAAAAAGCAGCGAATAAAAATAAAACAAATAGCCGAAATGATTGGACACCGCGAGAAATAGCCGAAATGATTGGGCAATCGCGACCTTCGCGATATAAAAAGCTGAAATGATAGAGCATCGCGGAAAGAATAAAAGAAATGATGGAAAAATGAAACCTTTTTGCCCTACAGGTGATGCTACATCAGTCCCTGTATACCATCCAGGGGCGCAAACAAAGAAGGAGTCGTACTCCTCCCCCAGGTTTCATCATGAGAGGAAGCCAAATCTCGACGGTTCACAAATAACCTGGAGATCATCTCGACGCAGCAGACACAACTTCAAGCTAAGCGGAACAGCGGCAACTCCCAGTTCCATGGCTCGGTGGTACACATGTCGCCAACAGTCAAACCTCCATTCCGTGAAATGCGGATACAATCGATAAAATTCCTGGTTACGTGGAACGCGGATAATGTCACTCTTTGACCCCGTGGAAAACGTCCAGAGCGGATCCTGGTCCTCGCAGAGCATGGCAGTGAACCCGTGCGAAGCATCCAGAGCGGAGCTTAGTCCTCGCCTAACGCGGCAGTGAACCCGTGTGAAGCATCTAGTGCAAAATTCCTGGTCACGTGGAACACAGATAATGTCACTCTTCGACCCCGTGGAAAACGTCCAGAGCGGATCCTGGTCCTCGCAGAGCATGGTAGTGAACCCGTGCGAAGCATCCAGAGCGGAGCCTAGTCCTCGCCTAACGCGGCAGTGAACCCGTGTGAAGCATCTAGTGCAAAATTCCTGGTCACGTGGAACACGGATAATGTCACTCTTTGACCCCGTGGAAAACGTCCAGAGCGGATCCTGGTCCTCGCAGAGCATGGCAGTGAACCCGTGCGAAGCATCCAGAGCGGAGCCTAGTCCTCGCCTAACGCGGCAGTGAACCCGTGTGAAGCATCTAGTGCAAAATTCCTGGTCACGTGGAACACGGATAATGTCACTCTTCGACCCCGTGGAAAACGTCCAGAGCGGATCCTGGTCCTCGCAGAGCATGGTAGTGAACCCGTGCGAAGCATCCAGAGCGGAGCCTAGTCCTCGCCTAACGCGGCAGTGAACCCGTGTGAAGCATCTAGTGCAAAATTCCTGGTCACGTGGAACACGGATAATGTCACTCTTTGACCCCGTGGAAAACGTCCAGAGCGGATCCTGGTCCTCGCAGAGCATGGTAGTGAACCCGTGCGAAGCATCCAGAGCGGAGCCTAGTCCTCGCCTAATGCGGCAGTAAACCCGTGTGAAGCATCTAGTGCAAAATTCCTGGTCACGTGGAACGCGGATAATGTCACTCTTTGACCCCGTGGAAAACGTCCAGAGCGGAGCCTAGTCCTCGCCTAACGCGGCAGTGAACCCGTGTGAAGCATCTAGTGCAAAATTCCTGGTCACGTGGAACACGGATAATGTCACTCTTCGACCCTGTGGAAAACGTCCAGAGCGGATCCTGGTCCTTGCAGAGCATGGTAGTGAACCCGTGCGAAGCATCCAGAGCGGAGCCTAGTCCTCGCCTAACGCGGCAATGAACCCGTGTGAAGCATCTAGTGCAAAATTCCTGGTCACGTGGAACACGGATAATGTCACTCTTTGACCCCGTGGAAAACGTCCAGATCGGATCCTGGTCCTCGCAGAGCATGGCAGTGAACCCGTGAGAAGCATCCAGAGCGGAGCCTAGTCCTCGCCTAACGCGGCAGTGAACCCGTGTGAAGCATCTAGTGCAAAATTCCTGGTCACGTGGAACACGGATAATGTCACTCTTCGACCCTGTGGAAAACGTCCAGAGCGGATCCTGGTCCTCGCAAAGCATGGTAGTGAACCCGTGCGAAGCATCCAGAGCGGAGCCTAGTCCTCGCCTAACGCGGCAGTGAACCCGTGTGAAGCATCTAGTGCAAAATTCCTGGTCACGTGGAACACGGATAATGTCACTCTTCGACCCCGTGGAAAACGTCCAGAGCGGATCCTGGTCCTCGCAGAGCATGGTAGTGAACCCGTGCGAAGCATCCAGAGCGGAGCCTAGTCCTCGCCTAACACGGCAGTAAACCCGTGTGAAGCATCTAGTGCAAAATTCCTGGTCACGTGGAACACGGATAATGTCACTCTTCGACCCTGTGGAAAACGTCCAGAGCGGATCCTGGTCCTTGCAGAGCATGGTAGTGAACCCGTGCGAAGCATCCAGAGCGGAGCCTAGTCCTCGCCTAACGCGGCAATGAACCCGTGTGAAGCATCTAGTGCAAAATTCCTGGTCACGTGGAACACGGATAATGTCACTCTTTGACCCCGTGGAAAACGTCCAGATCGGATCCTGGTCCTCGCAGAGCATGGCAGTGAACCCGTGAGAAGCATCCAGAGCGGAGCCTAGTCCTCGCCTAACGCGGCAGTGAACCCGTGTGAAGCATCTAGTGCAAAATTCCTGGTCACGTGGAACACGGATAATGTCACTCTTCGACCCTGTGGAAAACGTCCAGAGCGGATCCTGGTCCTCGCAAAGCATGGTAGTGAACCCGTGAGAAGCATCCAGAGCGGAGCCTAGTCCTCGCCTAACGCGGCAGTGAACCCGTGTGAAGCATCTAGTGCAAACTTCCTGGTTACGTGGAACGCGGATAACGTCACTCTTTGACCCCGTGGAAAACGTCCAGAGCGGATCCTGGTCCTCGCAGAGCATGGTAGTGAACCCGTGCGAAGCATCCAGAGCGGAGCCTAGTCCTCTCCTAACGCGGCAGTGAACCCGTGTGAAGCATCTAGTGCAAAATTCCTGGTTACGTGGAACGCGGATGATGTCACTCTTTGACCCCGTGGAAAACGTCCAGAGCGGAGCCTGGTCCTCGCCGTGCACGGCAGTGAACCCGTGTAAAGCATCCAGAGCAAATACCGGACTGTGGAGTCCTTAAAATCCACGGACTATGACGTCCTTAACCTCGACCGTGATGTCTTAAAACTAACGATCAACCACCCCGATTCCCTACAGATTTTGCCTTGGTTTAAGGGTACATCTCTTCACTCCTTTGATGCCTGGCGTTGTAATTCCTCAACGTCTTCAAAGAGGTGACGGGTCCCTGCAACCAAACACCGGACTGTGGAGTCCCTAAATCCACGGACTATGAGGTCCTTAACCTTGACCGTGACGTCTTTAAACTACGATACCTTGAGAGATCCCTGACTCCGTGAAACACGGATAAGGGTGATCACATCCGGCACTTGCAGGCCCTCACGACCTGTAAGGAAGAAAAACTCTCTTGTGAGATCCTTACGACTCTCAAGGGAAAACCCGCTTAAAGATCCTCACGATCTTTAAGAAGAACTCGCACCTATGGGATCCTCTCGACCTGTAGGGAGAAAAACTCCTTATGAGACCCTCGTGGCTCATAAAAAGCAAAAGTCTTAGGGAGCAGATCTTAACCCTGAGTCCCGAGCCACTGCTGTCCTGCAAGAAGATCAAGATAGAATATCCACAGAATACATTCAATGAAAAGGAGACACACCATTTAGAAGAAAAAATGTATCTTTTATTCATAAACCAAAATGAGTACAAAGTACAATTTATCAAAGAAACAAAAGGAAAATACTCTCATCCATGAATATGTATAAAAAGGAAGGAAAAGATACAAATGTCTCAAGCCGGCGGGCGATTCAGCAGCTTGGTCAGCTCATCCTGCTTTTGCTGAGCCACGGCTTCATGACGCAAAATCTCCAGAAGACGAGCCTCCGCTTGAGCTTGCTGAGCCTGATACGAAGCGAGCCGGGCTTCAAGCTCTTTCTCAGTGGCCTTATGAGCCTCAACTCTCTCACGAGTGAACGTGACAGCTTTGTCTCGAGCCACCACTTCTTTGATGAACTCCTGAAGCAACCGTGAGAGTTCATACACTTGGTTGGCCCTGGTAATAAGGGTAGCGCGAAGCTCGCTCAGCGCCTTGGAAGATAGCTCCCTCTCCGAAAATTTATGGCCGAGCCTTTTTCTCGCATAACGATATGTTCGCTACGTGGCCACATAAGCTCGCTTTTGTGACCGCGGCCTTGCAAACATGACATGTACAAGACCGTATAAATGGGCTTCCAGCCGACGGGAATAGTCGATCTAAAACGCGCTCATGTCACCTGACGTGAAAGGCAACAAGAAGGATTTCCGACATATTTCAAGCATGCGTTCGCAATCATATGAGTATTCAAAAAAAAATATAGTAACAGCATTTGCAATTGCATGAACATTCATAATGCCAAAAAAAGAAAGGGTCTGATGTGCAGGAAAGTGATGATAGCATTTGCAATTAAAGAAAGTTCTCACGAGAAGAATCCAAAGTTTATTTATGCGAGCGGAAACATACATACTAATACCAAGCCTACATCGAAGTTCTGCATAAAGCGTAAAAAGGAGAGACTAATTAAAAAAAATGGTCTACGCTAACGAAAAAGGTCACCAAACATGGGATCAACGGTGTTTCCCCAATCTGAGCAAGGCTCATTTGAATTTTGAAAATTTTCTGAGGCAACGCTTCGATTTCTGTGCGTTGCGCAGTGCGCAAAAGGCTCACAGTGCGACACGTGTCTGCGCAGTTACGCAAGCGCACCACTGCGCGACACGTGGCTGCGCAGTTGCGCAAGCACTGTTGCGCAAGCGCACCACTGCGCGACATGTGGCTGCGCAGTTGCGCAATTGCAACTGCGCAAGCGCACGGATGCGCGACACGTGTCTGCGCAGTTGCGCAATTGCAACTGCGCAAGCGCACGACAGCGTGACACGTGTTACGCGCTGGTGAGTTGCGCAGCAACAGAATGAAAATTTAAGTGAATCTTTTCTGTTCTTCTGTAAAACAGGGACCCTCGGATCAGAGATCCAATGGTGGTAAAATTCCCAAAATTATTCAGGAAAGATCTTGGTAACAAATTTAACAAATTTGTGAGCACTATAAATAAGAGCCCAGACCTCATTCAAATAATCAAGTAGAATCATCAAGAGAAGAATCAACTTCTGGAAAAAAAAAAGAGAGAAAGAACTCTTGAAGATTAACCAAAGAAAAAAAAGAGGTAAAAACTTCTTTTGGAAGAAGAGAAAAATCTCTGAAGAACAGAGGATAAAAAAATGAATAATTAAATAAAAAAAAAGAGAAAGAAATAAATAGTGCCTTGCACTTGATATGAACCCTTGGTTCTGTGAAAAGAAAACAAGAAGAAAAACTTGTTTTCTTTTGATCTAAATTTAGATCAAAAGTGCCATGCACTTTTGTTCTTCAATCTGAAAATTCTTGAGTTCCTGCAACTCATTACTTAAAAGAGCCTGACCCAAATATAATAAAAGGGCAAAGCCCTATTTGGAAAATTCTTGAGGGCCTGGCCCAAATCAAATTGCAAAATAATAAAAGGGCAAAGCCCTGTATGGAAAATTCCTGAGGGCCTGGCCCAAATCAAATTAATAAGAGGGCAAAGCCCTGTTTGGAAAATTCTTGAGTCTCTGTAACTCATTATTTAAAAGGGCCTGGCCCAAATCAGATTGCAAAATAATAAAGGGGCAGAGCCCTGTTTAGATTGATTCTTTTAATCGGGCGGAGCCTAAAATAAAAAAAATTGGACTTAACCCAATCCTGGCTGTAAGTCCTTAAATTAAATGCCTCTCATAAACCAATTCACGACCGGTTCGAGGGTACATCTCCGAACTCCTTTGACATCTGTCGTTGTAATTCCTCAATGACGTCAAAGAGGTGACGGGTCCCAACGACCACTCATCTAATATCGGACCGAAACGTCCTTAAACTAATATCGGACCGAAACGTCCTTAAACTAATATCGGACCGAAACGTCCCTAAACTAATATCGGACCGAAACGTCCCTAAACTAATATCGGACCGAGACGTCCCTAAACTAATATTGGACCGAGACGTCCCTAAACTAATGATGGACCACTACGTCCTTAAACTGGCGACGGACCGAAACGTCCTTAAAACTAGCGATGGACCGAAACGTCCTTAAACTAATAATGGACCACTACGTCCTTAAACTGGTGACGGACCGAAACGTCCCTAAACTAATAATGGACCACCACGTCCCTAAACTGGAATATGGACCGCCACGTCCCTAAACTGATACAATAGGGCCCAAACGCTCTTTTGTCGGATCTAAACGGTCCCGTCTAAGTTGATCTTAGCCCCAAATACGGTTAATGTGTCCTTAGATATTCAAATAAGTAATAAAATCCCAAACCAACTTTGGTTCAAGGGTACATCTCTGAACTCCTCAGACGCCTGTCGTTGTAATCCCTCAACGACGTCAGAGAGGTGACGAGTCCCGACGGCCGGATAATTAAATCAATCACTACGTCAAGTCGATCTTAGCCCAAACCAGGACCAATGTATCCTTGACGAACGTTTAAGTTGATCTTAGTCGCAACGCGACTAATGCATCCTTAAACTAAAAACACCGAACCCAAATCTAAGCAAAATACGGATTTGGACTAATCCACGTCCTACGGGCGACGATATTACTCAGTCTCCGTATACAATCCACGGGCAACCACAAATAAAACAAACACACACGACACGAAGTGAAATTCTGGAGAAGGAGAAAGTTGTTACCGCGATGCGGTAGCGTAATTAACTGCAGGGGCTTGCGCCTGCAGGGAAGAGCGTCCCCACAATCAAAAACCCCTCACCCTGAGGGGGAATCTGACGAAGTCTGCTACATCGGCCGCATCCGTCTAAACCTCCGATATATGGTGCCGTAAATCAACTCGGCATCTTCGGAGAGATAGACGGATAAAACTAAATAGCATCTGCCCCGAACTTCAGGCAAGACGTCTTCACGTCGCCGCCGTCTTTCGGAGGGGAACAGATTCTGGCACGCCCGGTGGGACCTTTTCCTCTTTCCACTCCACACTTCGTGTGTCGTCTTCGCGAATCAATCGCGGTTTGTTAAATGGTTGTCTTCGGATTTCAAGTTGCTAAGATTTGGTCTTTTATCTGGCGCAGAACTCGAGCATCCATGGATTCCCACTGCACCAAATGCGCGAAGCACCACTGCAACGGACGCTCCACCTCACCGAGAGGTGTAACATATGGGCCCCAAGCGGCCTCTTTCCTTACTCTGCCTCTAGAGCAGGTGACCCAGGCCACCACCGGCCTATTTTTCGGGACCATGGTCCCCCCTGCAAGCTTCTCTATGCCGATATCCGCACCAGAAGCGAACAAGAAGTCGGTATTTGACCGGCTCACTGCTACCATGACCCCTGTCAACGGGTCGCCTGCTACTAAACCGACAGCCTCCGTTTTCACCAGGCTAGGTCAGAACTATAAAGTGGCCGTCCCAAAGAGGACAACGGCCGCTGCTTTGGAAGTCGTTAAAGCGGGTTCTCCCATCAGAGAGTCGGTCTTCACAAGACTGACGGTTCCCACTCCTCCCCCAGTTGGTCAAAAAGCATCAGTCTTCGATAGGCTGACGTCGACAGTTACCCCACACCCAAACAGGGGGCAACAAGAAACTATCTCGATTTCCGAGCCAGTCCCAACGGCTCGTCGTGCGCGACGCCGCCATTGGCAGCGAGTAAGGAAAGCAGGGGGCAACTCCCCTCAGGGCTAACCCCACCTGCTCCAGCGGTGGAGGTCAATGCTGCTGTTCCAACTGGGAACAGCTTCGAATTGCTGAGGAAGGTGAGAAAGAACTCTCCGGTTGCTACATTGAAAAGGTCTCCTCCGCCCATGGAAAAAGCTTCGGAGACGAAGCAGGAACAGCCCCCTCAACGGCTATCCTCAAAAGTTTATAAAGTATGGCGTAGGGTTCACGACTCTGTGATCGATCCAGACCACTTGCGTCACCAGAAAAGGGCGAAGGTGGAAAATAACAAAAACTGCCCCATTAAACAGCAGAGGGCGACGGTTGCTAGGATGCCCACTCCAACGGCTCCTTTAACCTCGATGGCCCACAAAAGAAGGAGGCCGGAGAAAGCTCCCGCATCAGCAGCAAGAGTTAACAATGGTGAGCCTAAACGCCCCAAGTCAGGGGGCATAATTGTTCATACGGTTTACATGGCTTCTGGAAAGGAAGAAAGCCGTACTTCTACGGGTCACCGACCGCTCACCCGATCAGTGACCAAGGCTCAGGAGCAGCAACAAAAGCTCCAGGAGATGATGACCATAATGGCTGCACTCACTGGGCCGAAAGAAACCCCAGAAACATCCTCAGAAGAACGTCAAGAACAAGAGACGGACGCCGAATTCCTTCGGCGCGTGCTAGAGAAGAAAGATAAAGAGGCTGCGGAACAGGCAGCCAACATAAAGAAAATGGCCCTCCTGTTCCAGGATATGGTGGGTATGATGATTCAACCAGTCCACCTGCTGGAGATCCCCCGATCATTCTTGAAGATGATAGGGGAGAGACATCGAATCCTCCACCGGCTCTATCCGCAGCTAAAGAGGATACCATATCAAAAGCTGATTTGGATGAATATATTGCCCAACAAATACGGGTGCATCAGGCGACTGAAGCAGCTGGTCAGATCGTGAAAACGGGGCGGCCATATCCAGGCTGGTATGACCAAATCAAGTACCCGCCAGGTTACACAATTCCTAAGTTTCATGTCTACAAGGGGACCGGCAATCCCCATCAACATGTTGCCCAATTCAGGGCGCTTTGTGGTAACACTGGAGGCGACGACAAGCTCTTGCTGCGCCAATTTGTTGGAAGCTTATCAGATACGGCTTTCGAGTGGTATTCCGAGCTCCCCAACGACTCTATTAAAACCTTTGCGGAGATGGAGCTGCTCTTCACCCAACGTTTTGCAAGTGCCAGCGAGCGTACCCCAATGACGGCACTGATTAACGCCAGGGTAAAACCCGGCGAGACGTGGGTTCAGTACGCTATACGGTGGCGTAATCTATGGTCTAAATGTGAACAGCGCATAGAAGAAGCCCCTGCGGTGGGAATGTTTGTTGGAACCCTTGATCCACAAGCAACTATTTCACAATTTATGATGTTCTTCAAGCCGACTTCCTTCCAGGCTTTGATCGACAAATTGGCGCAGATGGACCAGATGGGCCATAAACCCCCTCTCCCGAAGCCGGATTCCCGAAACGACAAAGGAAAGGGAAAAGCGATCGTCGTCGCTAATGCCCAACAACAACCGAACGATCCGAAGCCGGTTGCTCGTCCAAACAATACGCGCCCATACGTACCCCTTGAGGACAGGATGGGACGTGCTTACTCCTTCCCCCGTGATAAAACAAGGAGGTTATTCGAGCTGGCATTGCGCAACAGGCTCATAAATCTGCCAGATCCAAAACGTCCGTCGCAACCAAGTGACGTCAACGATCCTAATTACTGCCCTTATCATAGAGTGTTGGGACATCCAATCGAAGACTGTTACGTTTTCAAAAATTGGCTTGAGAATCAATACCGTCAGGGCAAATTTGCGCTGTCTGACAAATGGAAGGTGCACCCTCCGCAGCCCCACACCTATAAGGGGACGAATACGCCGGGGGCAACATGCTCCGTCATTGAAGAGGCTCCCTGGGAGGTTGTATTATCAGCCAAAACGAGGAGAATGCTAAATGATCTTCAAACCTGTCCAGCGGTCAAGTGGAAGAACCCCTTGGAACCACGGGTTATTGAGGGGATGTTGAAGCCACGACCGACTCCGAAGACCGATGGTGGTAGTTCAAGCGTTCATAGCCAGCCGTCAAAATCTTCGAAAAAGAAGAAGAAGAAATCTAAGAAGCCCGTGAAGCCTGGCGACAAGCGCACGGACTTACAAAAGCAAATCGATGCGCTGGATGAATATAACCAAAAGGCGCGAACTCCCATCTCGCTCCAAGATTTCCTTGATCATGTCTTCCAAAAAGAAGATGAAGGAGAAAGTTCATCGGATGAATCTGACGAATATGTAGCAAGCTGTCATATGATCTCCCATTCGACCACGAACGATGAAGGAACTTCTGGCGCTGAAACGCTGGGGGCAAATGCCGAATCAGGAACCCCAGGGTTACCGGTTGAAATGATTAGCGCGTTTCTTAATGAAGCTCGGTTGAAAAGCAAGGCTGATCGAGAACGCGAGACGGCTATATTCGAAAGGGCTAAGCATCAGCGACTTGAGGAAGGAGCTGAAATGATCCCATTGGAGCAAAATGCCTCCACCACTGACAAAAGCCAATTCAAGATAAAAAAGAAATTTGCTAAGGCCATATCAATGGGCATGAAACTACCACCCTCTGAAGAAAAAGTTACTGGCGCGGTAGAAATGCACCCCTCTTATTGCTTATACCATCAGAAGGTCTCGCATTCTACCCAAGATTGCAAAGCTTTCAATGGATGGTGGCAAGGATACGTCGCTAATCGACAACGATTTAAACGGGAAAAACGTAAAATTCGCCGAGAGCAAAGAAATACGACTAAAGAACTTGAAAGAACTGCTGGCAATTGTCACATGGTTAACACTACCGGGTCACAAGTGCCTACATTTGGGAGCGACTCCGATGAAGAGCTAGAGCTCGGTCCCCTCTTCGAAGAATCCACTTCGGGAAAAGAAAAAGAACTGAAGGCTTGCGAGAATATACAGCTGCGCAATCGAACATTACCCGAAAAGAACCTCGGACCCTTGAATAAGAAAAACAAAGGGAAAGAGAAGGTCTCTGAAGACATCGCTTTGGATGACCAAGTTGCGGAAGAGTTAACCGCCAAGAATCCCCCAAAAAGGAATAAAGTAGATTACAATGTCTTGGCGCATCTGAGAAAGCTACCCTCACAACTCAGCATTCTCGATGCCCTATTGCTATCGAAAGAAGCGAGGGATTCTTTGATTAAGGCCCTACAGGATCCGGACCAGTTCCAAGCCTTCTTAGCCGAACAAAAGATGAAGGATGAATTGGAAGAGGTGCACACAGCCGACGTTGCTTTTGGTGATGAAGACCTTCTCCTCGGGACGTGTGAACACAATCGCCCCCTTTATGTCTCGGGATACTGCCATGACATAAAGATAGGAAAAATCTTGGTCGATAACGGATCGTCTGTCAATTTACTCAATGTGCGAGTGTTAAAGGAGATTTGCATGAGTGTCCAACACCTCGCCCGGGACAAAATCACCATCTCCGGTTTCGACTCTCAATCCTCAAAGACTCTTGGATCTGTGATATTGACGCTATGCTTCGGGGTGCTCGTCACAGACATCAAATTCCACGTTATAGACGCCAAGACGTGCTACAATGCTCTGCTCGGCCGACCATGGCTACACGAATACAATATCATCCCTTCTACACAGCATCAGTGCATGAAGTATTCTAGGGACGGCCTCGAGTACACAGTGGCAGGAGAGTTGAATCCGTTTTCCGTGAACGAAGTTCGCAAGTATGAAGATGCCAAATACTTCTTACCGAGTTTCGAAGACACGGAAAGGTGTCACAAACCGGAGAACAAAACTAACGCAACCATCCCTGTCTTCGGCAGTGACACCAAGGAGGAGGAGGATATAATTTATTCAGGTCCATCCCAGTCCACCAGGCCAGGACCATCTGTTCCTTCATTGATCTTCGGTAGTGACTCAGAGGATGAAGTTCATGCTGTATTCCCCGCTCGGCCCTCAATACAGATTTCCACTGATGAAGAGCGAAGTCTGCAGGTAACCATGGTGCCGCTTGAACATTACAAAGAACTGGATGCACTCAACACCAACAGCGTAGAAGAATTGCAGACATTCTATATCCCTCCCGGAAGAAAAGGCGAGAAGGCAATCCTATTCTACCGTTCTGAAGAAAACAAGGTGGAAAAAGAAATTTGGCATGGCGCGGATCCCACGCTCGACAGGCTTCAGCCTATCCGTCTTCCCAGATATTATACCGAAGGTTTGAAGAAACTGCTGAAACGCCAAGGGATGTCCTTCACACAGACCGTCAGAAAAGCCAAATTCTATGACAAGGTCTGGAACGTTCCCGGAACTCAATGCAAACTGCCTAACGGGAGAACGGAAACGAAAGGGCTCGGGTATGTTCGCTCAAAGAAACGGGAGCTAATAAACAGCTGTTATGCCATGTATGACTTCGATGAAGAGGCGGACGCTCAATGGGAGGACGCTAATCCCGAACCAGCAAAAATTCCTGACACAAGACTTCCCAGTCCATCGTCTGAAGACCAGATGAGCAAACTTATAAAGGATGCGAGTCAAAAAGCCCGAGATGATCACGATCGTGAAATGGCAATCTATGAGAAAGCCAAGACACAGCGTCTCCTTCGACAGGCAGTAAAGAACGAAGATGTTGCCCCACGTCAGCCTGCTACAAAAAGAGTTCGACGCGAAAGCAAAAACAAGTCGAGGGGCCGAAAAGGTGCCCAACAACCACAAGAAAGAGCCAAGAAGCCACGCATCCGAGAGCCGAGCGTTATTGACCTAGCCCTTATGAAGAAAATGGGTCGAGCATACTCATTTCCTCGGAACAAAACAGGAAAAATACTTGATCTTGCTCTAAAACATCAAATGCTTACTCTGCCAGAGTCTAAACACCCTGAGCAAGCAGGCGAAGTCTCCAACTCAAAGTATTGCTTTTACCATCGAGTAATAGGGCATCCGCTTGAAGATTGCTTCACCTTTAAGAATTGGGTTGAGGACCAATATCAGCTTGGCAAATTCGCGTTGTCTGACAGTTGGAGGGTATCGCCGCCGCAAAAGCACGAACCCGAAAACACAAAGATAAAACCCACTCCGCATTAGGATTGGCCGAAAATTCGTACCTGCCATGTGATAACAATATTAAAAGAAGGGTCCGAGGACATGAACAACCTCCCTTGGTGCTTTGAAAGCGGCAGCGATGAGGTAATCTCAGAATTTCCCCCAGCTCCGAAAGAACTGGAGGATGGAATCCATACTACTGCAGATAACCTCAAGAAAATCGAGTTAGGGACAATAAATGATCCGCGACCAACATTCGTCAGCGAGCTACTGTCGGAAGAGAGGGTGGATGCGTTAAAAGATGTCCTTGTGCAGCATAAAGATTGCTTCGCATGGAACTATTCCGAGACGCCGAGGCTAGATCCAGAAGTTGCTGTACATAGACTAGCAATATCCCCAGACGTCAAGCCGATCAAACAGGCGCCAAGAAGAATGCGACTCGAGCTTGAGATGAGCATAAATACCGAAGTCAAAAAGTTAATCGACTCTGGCTTCATTCAGGAAGTTCAGTACCCTGAATGGATCGCCAACATCGTCCCAGTGATGAAGAAAAATGGAACAGTGCGCATATGCGTGGACTTTCGGGATCTCAACAAAGCCTGCCCGAAGGATGATTTCCCGGTACCAGTCACTGAACTAATGATAGACAATACATCCACTCATGAGGTTTTCTCCTTCATGGACGGCTCGTCGGGGTATAACCAAATAAAAATGCATCCCGAAGACCAGAAGCACACAGCCTTCAGGACTCCTCTTGGTATATTTTGTTATAAAGTGATGCCCTTCGGTTTGAAGAACGCCGGTGCTACTTATCAGAGGGCCATGACAAAGATCTTCGACGACCTTATACACGAAATCGTTGAATGCTATATCGACGATCTCGTGGTTAAAAGCAAATCATACGAGGAACATCTCGAGCATCTGAAGACTGTATTTCAACGCCTTCGGCAGTACAACTTGAAGATGAATCCTCTTAAATGTGCGTTCGGGGTTTCCTCGGGCAAATTCCTGGGATTCGTTGTTCGACACCGAGGTATTGAAATAGATCCGTCAAAGATCAAAGCGATCTTGGAAATGCCTCCGCCGAGAACTCTTAAACAGCTGCGGTCTCTCCAAGGAAAGCTCGCATACATTCGGCGGTTTATCGCTAATCTTTCAGGAAAGTGCCGTCCATATAGTCACCTGATGAAGAAAGGAACCCCATTCGTTTGGGATCAAAAATGCCAAGGCGCACTAGACGAGATCAAGCAGTACCTGCAGAACCCGCCGGTGTTGGCTGCCCCGGTTAAGGGGAAGCCTCTCATTCTTTATACGACCGCCCTCGAAGGTTCCTTAGGCGCATTATGGGCACAAGAGAACGATCAAGGGAAAGAAAGAGCACTCTACTACCTAAGCCGAGTTCTGCTGGGGGCAGAAAGCAATTACTCTCCCATTGAAAAACACTGCCTGGCGTTGATCTTCGCAATAACAAAGCTTAGGCACTATGCATTAGCACACGAGGTCCGTCTGATTTCAAAGGTGGACCCCCTTAAATACTTAATGTCAAAGGCCATATTGACAGGGCGACTCGCTAAATGGGCCCTACTCTTGATGGAGTTTTCGATCACGTATCAACCTCTCAAAGCAGTGAAAGGCCAGGCCATCGCCGACTTCCTCGCTGAACATCCCATACCCGCCGATTCTCCATTAAATTGCGATCTTCCAGACAGACATGCGTTTGACGCAATCGACAGTGGTGATACCCGTTGGGAGCTTTATTTCGATGGAGCATCTTCCATGAAAAAGCACAAACAAAGTACGCCAATGATCAAATCGGGGGTAGGACTCATCTTCGTGACTCCACAAGGAGGAATAATGCGCTACGCGTTCTCCCTGACGGAGCCGAGAACAAACAATGAAGCCGAATACGAAGCTTTGATAGCGGGCCTCGAGATCGCCATTGATATGGGAATTGAAAGCCTCCTCATATATGGGGATTCCCAACTGGTCGTCAGTCAAGTGAACGGCGACTACCAAACGTGCAAACCAGAGTTGGTGAAATACGGTGAAAAAGTGCAACAACTGCTGACCCAAATTCCCTCCTACACTTTGGAGAGCATACCGCGAGCGGAAAACAGCAAAGCGGACGCACTAGCCAAACTTGCTAAAGAACTGGCTGACGAGAACCTCGACGACGTTAGAATCGTGGTACAAAGCCGTCGAGTGCTTGCCCCAGCAGAAGTATCTCCGGAATCGTCTGAAGAAAAAGGAGCGAACGAGGAGACGACCCTACAAATAAAAGACCATGAGAAGACCGAAGACTGGAGAGAAGTTTTCATAGATTACTTCAGGTTCCACCGGATGCCTGAAGGAGAGTCCATAAGACATCAGCTCGTGAAACGAGCTCTGTCTTTCGCCTTCGTCAATGATACTCTATACAAGAGGTCATTCGATTCTCTGTGGTTGAGATGCCTAGGACCTGACGAAGCAAAAAGAGTCGTTCAGGAAGTTCACGACGGACTCTGCGGTTCTCACCAAGCAGGTCCTAAGATGAAGCTGAAGATAAAACGGATGGGCTACTACTGGCCCACGATGATGCAGGATTGCCTGGAATACGCAAAGCAATGCCACTCATGCCAAATTCATGGGGACTTCATCCATCAACATCCAAATCCGCTACACCCAACAGTAGCTAGTTGGCCATTCGAAATGTGGGGGACTGATATAGTCGGCCCCATCGAACTAGCATCGTCAAAGGGACATCGTTTCATATTGGCGACGACTGATTACTTCTCCAAATGGGCAGAGGCGGTACCGTTGAGGGAAGTAAAAACGGAGAACATCCTCCATTTCTTCAGAACGCATGTCATATACCGGTTTGGAACCCCGAGAAGAATCATCTCTGATAATGGGCCAGCCTACCGAAGTCATAAGATTAGCCGCTTCGCACAGCAGCACAATATAGACTGGAGATATTCCTCAGTTTATAACCCCCGAGCTAACGGTCTACCTGAGGCCTTCAACAAGACCTTGACGAAGATCATGAAGAAAACGGTGTCACGAAATAAGAGAGATTGGCACGAAAGATTGCAAGAGGCTCTTTGGGCGTATCGAACTACATTTAAAACGGCCACAAACACAATGCCGTACGCGTTGGTATTTGGGACGGAAGCAGTACTCCCCCTCGAGATAGAATTACCCTCTCTACGAGTGGCAGTCCATTACGAGTTGACGGACGAAGAAAATGCTCACCTTCGGTTTGAAGAGCTTGACGCCCTTGATGAAATCCGGCTTCTAGCACAGCAAAATCTGGAAGCTTATAAAGCAAAGATGACGCGCTCATATGAAAGATTGAGCCGCCCGAGGACATTCCGCCAAGGCGAACTCGTGCTAGTCGTCAAAAGGCCCATGATCCCCAATCGCGCCAAGCGGGGAAAGTTTGAGCCAAACTATGAAGGACCGTACATCATTGATAAGGTCTACCAGGGCGGGGCCTATCTACTCATGGACATGCACGGTGAAAGGCCTTTCAGGCCAATAAACGGTCGCTTCCTAAAGAAATACTACGCTTAACGAGCCTTAGTTTAGGTCAATGATAGATGACGACGACTATGTCCGCTCGCTATCTTCCTAAGCTCAGGCTTTATAAGCAGTAGCCAGCCCTCTCAACGTCGGACCGAAATGTCCTTAAACTAGTAGCAGACCGAAACGTCTTTAAACTACTACCGCAGCATCTTTAGGCTGACGAGATATAAAAAAAAACATATAAAAATAAAATTAAAAAAAACGGTATGTCCATAAGCAAAAAAGGGCACGGATGAAAACCCGAAAGGGCTCCGTGAGTAAAAACAGCAGGACTACCGGCGAGTGTTCGTGAAAACCCGAAAGGGCGCAACCTCGTAAAAAAAAAAAAACGGTATGTCCATAAGCAAGATGGGCACGGATGAAAACCCGAAAGGGCTCCGTGAGTAAAAACAGCAGGACTACCGGCGAGTGTTTGTGAAAACCCAAAAGGGCGCAACTTCGTTAAAGAACCCTTACAGGGTCCTCTCGACCCTGTAAGGAGAAACCACCCGTGTGAGATCCTTACGACTTACAAGGGAACAACACACTTAGGAATCCCCATGATTCCTAAGAAGAAAATACGCTTGCGAGATCCTCACGACTCGTAAGGAGAACTCTCTTATGGGACCCTCACGGCTCATAGGATTTGAAAGTCTTAAGTCACAGAGACCTAAACCTGTGCTTAAGCAAACCCCCACAAACTTCCAATGTTGCCCTACAAGTGATTCAATATTGACCCTTGTATACAATCCACGGGCGCGAATAAACATTTCCCCAGCCAAATTTCATCCGTAACTGGGAATACGTTCGCATGATAAACAACCCTTATAAATCCCCTCGATTTATGAGGAGAAAACCCTCCTGTAGGATCCTTACGACTTACAGAAGAACAAAACACCTAGGAACCCTCATGGTTCCTAAGGAGAAAATACACCTACAAGATCCTCACGACTTGTGGGGAGAAATACCTTCACGAGACCCTTACGGCTCATGAAATCGAAAGCCTTAGTCGACAGGACCCTAACCCTGGTCGCTAAGCCTCCTTTGTTCGACAACGATAGAGGCAAATGATGATTCGCTCCTGGCAATATCCCAGTTGTAGCGGTGCTGATGCCGAAAGCAGTGTCCAATTTCAGGTTTACGGCGAAAGCCAGTAGGCCGCTCATGCATACGAAATAGCCGAAATGATAAGGGCGACTTGCAAAAAAAAAAAAAAAGAGCAAGTAAAATGTATGCATGCAAAATAGCCGAAATGATTGGGCAACGCGTAATAAAAAGCAACGAGTAAAAATAAAATAAATAGCCGAAATGATTGGGCACCGCGAAAAATAACCGAAATGATTTGGCAATCGCGACCTTCGCGATATAAAAGCTGAAATGATAGAGCATCGCGGAAATAAAATAAAATAAAAAGAAGAAATGATAAAACTTTGGCCCTACAGTTAGGATCACATCGATCCCTGTATACAATCCAAGGGCGTAAACAAGGAAGGAACCATACTTCCCCAGCGGATTCCGTCAAACGACGAAGCCAAACCTCAACAGTTCATTTCAACCGAAGAAGCCAGCAAATTTCTCAACTCACGGATACAAACACTCCTTGACGAGAGCCTTCTGATACGCGTCGACTCGCAGAGCCACCAGCGCCTCCGTGGGAACCATCGACTCGTTTCAAACCCCAAGGACACAAATAATCCTTGGCGCTTGGGAGACAAATAATCCCTCGCAAAACTTCTCAACTCACGGATACAAACACTCCTTGACGAGAGCCTTCTGATCCGCGTCGACTCGCAGAGCCACCAGCGCCTCCGTGGGAACCATCGACTCGTTTCAAACCCCAAGGACACAAATAATCCTTGGCGCTTGGGAAACAAATAATCCCTCGCAAAACTTCTCAACTCACGGATACAAACACTCCTTGACGAGAGCCTTCTGATCCGCGTCGACCCGCAGAGCCACCAGTGCCTCCGTAGGAACCCTCGACTCGTTTCAAACCCCAAGGACACAAATAATCCTTGGCGCTTGGGAAACAAATAATCCCAGCAAACTCCTCGACTCACGGATACAAACACTCCTTGACGAGAGCCTTCTGATCCGCGTCGACTCGCAGAGTCATCAGCGCCTCTGTGAGAGTTATCGACTCGTTTCAAACCCCAAGGACACAAATAATCCTTGGCGCTTGGGAAACAAATAATCCCTCGCAAAACTTCTCAACTCACGGATACAAACACTCCGTGACGAGAGCTTCTTTGACTCATATCCCGGGCAGTAAGGATTCAAAAACTTGCTTCCTGAACAATGGGACCCTGCAAGTCAATCCTAAATGGTCTCTTGCATACTATTCACGGGTCTCACTCTCTGAAGTCGATTCTCGACAAAGAGGGAAACAACCGCTTACGAGCCCTCTCAACTCGTAAGAGGGCAATGAGATCCTGCAAGTCAATCCTAGATGGTCTCTTGCACACTATTCACGGGTCTCACTCTCTGAAGTCGATTCTCGACAAAGAGAGAAACAACCGCTTGCGAGTCCTCTCGACTCGTAAGAGGGAGAAATTCTCTTATAGGATCCTTTCGACTTATGAGAGAAAACCACACTTGGGAATCCTCACGGTTCCTAAGGAGAAAATCCACTTACGAGATCCTCTCGATCCGTAGGGAGAAAAGTCTCTATGAGACCCTCACGGCTCATAGAGTTGAAAAGCCTCAGGCGGCAGACCTGAACCTGCAACCTAAGCCATCGCTACCTCTCGGGGAAGTTAAGTTGCCCGCCGATCAGGTTCATCGAAAACACCATAACAAAAAGGGAAAAAGGGAAAGAAAAAAAAATGACACAAGACATTACAAAATGCGTATCTTTTATTCATAAATATTAATCGGGTACAGGATACATTGTACTAAAGAATAAAAAATATATATATATATACATATATTTTACAAGTACAAATGATACAAAGAGAAATTACTGGGAAGGAAGCGTCTTGCATAGATTTAGCAATTGCTCACATACTTCCTTCCACGTCATCTCTTGGTCGGCTGCCACCGCCAGCTCTGCCTCCACTTGGGCTCGTTGCTGCAAGACCGACGCGAGCTGCTCCCTGACGACCTGATATGCAGCTTCTCGACTTGGGATATTGCGCTCAGCTACGTCAAGTCTCCGCTTCAAATTCAGCCCATGGGAAATACGCTCCAAGAGACCCTCGAAGATAGTCTTCACTTGGGCAGCATTTGCCTCAACCTCAGCGCGCAGATGAGCCATTTCGTTTGAGGTCTTTTGGCATTCCCTTAGTCTTGAAGCTGCTTCTTGTTCCAGGTGGCGGAAGTGCGAAGTGCTTTGCTCGAGCCAAGTTGTGCGTTGGGTGCTCAGAGCTAAAACTTCAGGAGAAGGACGCGTCGACTCCAGCTGATTTAGACATGCCTCGATCCCCCTGCAGTGGTTAACCCAAGATTCGACGACGCCTTTGTTATGAAAATTTACGAGCGCCGCCAGCATTGGATTAACCTCCGTAGCGAAATCCACGGCAGAAGGGAGAGCGTCCATATTGAGCTCTTCAATGTACCCGCTCAGCATGCCCAAACTCATCGCAGCACCCTTGGAAGACGGACGCCTCAAGAAAGGGCCTGCCGGCGAAAGGACGCGAGCCTCAAAGGGGACCGGAGCCGGAACAATAGCTGCAAAATAAAACATGGTCAAACGATAGTTCGAGAGATGTTGAAGGGTTACCAAAAAGAAATTTACTATACCAGCCGCAACGGATGGCAAAGCCGGAAGGGCCGGCAGCGCGGCAGGTCTTACATCCCCTCCTTCGATTTGTGGCACTGCGATAAGCAAAAAGAAAAGTCAAAGAACCATCCCCTTGCTAAAAAGGGGAAGATAAAGACACTGTGGTGAAAGTATACTCACCGGCGCCACCAGAGGGAGAAGCGAGTTCGGACGGGAAGGAGAAGTGTGGGAGCAACACTTGATATAGATGATCAAAGAGCACTCCTGAAAAGAGGCAGTGGTATAATGTTAGTACTAAAGCTACATTTTTTTTTTAAAAAAAGGAGATTAATACATGAGTCGTAAATCCATACCTTCCAACATCCGCGATGGTACAAGTAAAGACGGGGAGGCCACCACCGCCAAAGCAGTAGTTGACGGTGCTCCTTCGAGCAATGGAGCGTCAGCACTGGCCGCACCTGCAAAAACAAACTTATTAGAAGAAATCGCGAGATATATAAAAAGAGGAACGCTGGTGACTCAAAGTTTACCCGACGAGCTGCCAGCAGAAACTGAAGCAATCCCCTCCTCCATCGACATGAGACCACCGCCCGTAGCCTCATCACTTGACTCGATGGGAACCGTTGTTGCACTCGCGAGCCCTGGAGACGGCAAGGAACCATACGCAAGGAAGGCTATGATTGGAGTGTTACCAGATTCCTGGGAAAGAGCAGTTCGCTCCTCCTCAGGAACCGTGGCCGCCTCACCCGATACTTCCTCGGTTTCTGCGGTCGCAGCTGTCTCGTCCATTGGCACCACGAGGTCTCCAGCCTCGAGCGCTTCGCCCTCTACCGCCTTCGCCTCGGCTAAGACAATCATCTCATCTACCGCTACGTCAGGAGCGGTATCAATGACCTTCTCGGCGACGGATCCTTCAGCTTCTGTTTCAGGCACCGTGGCCCCTACGACGGTGCCCACCGTCGGCTCAGGTTCGGCAGGCGCCGCTTCCGCCGTTTCCTGGGGTCCAACGGTCTCCGCCTCCCCCTCAGTCGGATTAGGCCCTGCCAGATGAAACGCATGTGAGCCAATGGCTTTATAATTCTTACAACAAAGCTCTGAAAGAAGTACTACCTGAAGAAGATTTATCATTTGCACTTCGGGCCGCGCGCACCGCTCGCCTATAAGCAGTAGATAGGGCAACAGGGGCCTCCTCAGAAGGAGTGTCAGCGCGAGGAACGGTGCTAGGGCCCGCTCCCGTGGCCAAAGCAGCTCCGCTCGCCTCTGCTTCAGAAGGAGTGTCGGCACGAGGAAGAGTGCTAGGGCCCGCTCCCGCGGCCAAAGCAGCTCTGCGTGCCCTTGCTTCGCGTCTCAACCGCTTCCGCTCCTCTCGAGCCGTTGAGACGGATGCCACTAGGGCTTCCTTAAGTGAGGCTCCCTCGTCCGTATATAGGGATGCCTCTAGATTCTTCAAAGCATCCCTCATCGTCTTGTCAAGCCGAGGCTCTTGTGGCAATTTTGACGAAGCCGGGACTTCGATAACAGACTTGGAAGGGACCCCTGCGTCAATTGATACAGCGCCTGCAAAGAAACAAAAGAAGGTCAGGTTGATTATCAGAAAAAAGACAACAAACTTTCCTTGTAAAAGAGAAAGGGGTGAAACATACCAACGCCTGCTAGGGCACGCTTCTCCTCCTCTTCCTGAAAGGTTTTCAGGGAGGCAGCAATAGCCTCTTCAGTGGAGACACCTGTTGAAAATGGAGCGAATATTAGTTAAGGATAACAATATAAAATGCAATAAAACGACAAATAAGGCGTTTGATAATTACCGGACTCAGCGAGTTTGTTCAACATCGCTTCAAGCCTCGCCGATCGCTCTGAAGCTGCAATGGCGGCAGCCAAATTGGTGTCCGCAGGGTCCACCACAAAGCCCTCATTGCTGCCGTACTCGCATATGGTCCTGGCAGGAGAAGCCGCAGGCTTTAACCCGAGGATCGCATCGAGGGAAAGGGCGGACTTTTTCTTTTTCTGCTGTCCACCAGCTTTAGATCCACCTGGAGCGGATTTGCGCTTGGAAGCCACTTTAGGGCGGCGGGTCCCAATATCTGCCCCTACGCCTGACTCTGGCGATACTACTTTAGTCGCCTTCGTGGGAGCACGAGGCGCCGATGGTGCATCCACCGTAGCGGGTAACGGCAATCCCCGCGGAGGACTCAACACGCGTGGTCGATCGACTCCAGCATCTTTTAGCGGAGTGACGACCGGGAGCCTTGGCTGCAAAGGGGCCTTGCGATCACCGCCAGGAGGCGCACCCTTACGGTTAACCAATAGGCGTCTCTCCATCAAAATGATTGGACCCATAGCGTGCGCATACCAGGCCACATATGAATTAAGCATCTTAGGGACACAGCTGGGTTCACTAATGAAGAAATAAGAACCCGTGTTAAGCCGTATAAAGTGATGCATCGCATTCTTTACCCCCTCTGGGCCAACCACAGGCGTTTCCAAAAAGGCTTCTATCGGGATCCCCTGGTTGTAGCTTGATTGCTGGGCAAATCGATGTGGATTATACCTCATGAATAAAGCCGTCTCATTCTGCCGAAACACTAGGTAGCCCGGCCGAATGGAGTAGAGATGGACGATTTCCCGAGCCTTCAGTACAGAAGCCCCGCCCTTAAACTCGTCACGTAGGGGCACCACCGACTTAGTAGTCTCCGAGCCTATGGTGACAACTTTATCCACGAAAGAAGTCGTCGCTCCGACCAAATGTGGGCGCAGGAGGAGTCCCCTAGAATCCCACGGGGATGCGAACACAATTGAAGCCCCGATTAACCGTACGACTCTCGGGAGTCTGTACTTCTCGAAGAATGGGGGAGTCTTGTGGGCGCCAAACACCCCTCGCACGTGCATCTCCATCCAAGAAACGAAGTAATGCATTGGGAAGTTAGCAGGCTGTGTCCCAGGATCATTAGCGTCCGCCGCTACGCTGAGTCCATGATAAAGATAAGCTAAACCAGCAATTCCTACCGACAACTGCAGACCGGCCACCATCCGATGTGCCGGGTAAAAAACAGAGGGCCGCATGAAGCGCGGGTGCATAGGGAGCGCAAAGTTGCATAACCACAGGCCCAGGAATCCAATAAAGAAAGTTTCCTCATCCATACCGGGGACGGCGATTTCCGAGAAAGCAACGATGGCAGCATTGGGGAGATAGAAATCCCTCTGGTTATTCTCCGATACGGGTCGGCGATCCAAACCGAAACCAAAAGGGTCGTCAAGCTGAGCGAACTTCTCGCTCTGCTCTGATAAGAACTCCGGACGGATAAAGCGAGCAATGAAAGCTGCGAAACTGACGCCCTTATCCCCCGATTCCAAATGGAGTTCCTCATAGATCTCCAACACCTTCACCAAACCCGGATACTGATGCTGAATGGTATTCTCCGGGGTTAAGTCAAATACCAGCTGCTTAGTGGCAAAGACATACTCATCAGGAGGAAGCAACTCCTCGTAATGCTCTCCCCTCATTGGCAAACCTGAAATTTCGGCAAATTCCTCCAAAGAGATAGAAACTTCCTTATCCGCCATCAGAAAGGTATGGGTGGGGATATTCCATTGTTCAACAAAAGCCTTTATCCACCACGTTGGAGGAGAGGGTTACTCGAAGAGCGAGACGAAGACGGCTGAGTATAGACCAATCTTCGTTAGGTGGGTCCTCTTCGCCGATAGAATGTACCGGGCCCACTGCAAATATCCGGCCGGGGGTCGCGGGATCATTCCAATGTTATAAGCCTGCCCCCAAGGGCGTGCTTCGCCCTGACAGATTCGCCTCCCCAGGATATCTATCGCCGGCGGCGGCTGCACGGGGATGGCGCCGATTGCAGGTTGAAGGAGGTTATCAGAATTCCAATTCTTAACCTCCACGGCATACTTCACCGGGGGTTCGTCCGCATAAGGGATCGTGACTATGGGCTCAGAGGGCACGGCGGAACTAAAACTGCGGCGGCCTTGGATGATCTGGCTATACCACCTTCCCCACAGATGAAGCTTTTTGCACTCAGGATCGCGGTCTTTAATAAGAGCGAGTACCACCCGATCCACTGGCGCATGGGGGAACCCTCCTTCCGAGCGAACGAAGGGGAAAGACAAGTCGTCAGACATCTTTTCTATGGAAAGACAAAGAAACATACATCATTAGTGGCCTAACGCTTGGCATTTAAAAAATATATAAATATTTTGCTCCACACTGTGATGCAGTAGGTAGGGGACCAAAGGGGGACCCACAAAATCTGGATGATGTGCATCATTTAATAATACAATCCCATCATTAGATGGGACTGTCGATTCATAAAAAATTCCCAATAGGATACACCCATTGGTGGGAAGATTCCTAGAGACAAGAAGAAAATCTCCTCTTTTAGAGCAAAGCTCTGTCGCAGAGTGACATTTGTCAAACTCTGGTCTCAGGGGAACAAGATTCCTTAAAAGAGCATGGCTCTGTGCTAATGATTGAAAAAATCCATCAACACTTAAAAGAATTTGAAAACTCAAAAAAAAAAAAAATTCATAAAAAATTTTTTGCTAAAGAAATCTGCAGGTCATCCAAGAGCAAAGCTCTGTTCATGGGTCAAAACCCATGAACAGGACCTCTGCAAATCTCAAGAGCAAGGCTCTGTTGAAGAAACCCCAATGGGGTCTTCTTTAGATCAAAGATCTCAAGAGCAAGGCTCTGTTGAAGAAACCCCAATGGGGTTTTCTTTGAATCAAAGATCTCAAGAGCAAGGCTCTGGGGTTTTCTTTAGATCGAAGATCTACAAGAGCAAGGCTCTGTGAATTAAAATTTAAATTAAATTAATTTAATTTTACCTAAAAATGATTTTGAGTTCTGAAGTTCAAAGAAACGAGAGCAAGGCTCTAGAAATTCTCAAAAAAGAGCAAGGCTCTGAGGAGTAAAATTCTCGAAGGAACAGTAAGAAAATTACCAAGGACCAAGGGTCCTATTTATAGGCGCTTGCGCCCCTTCAACTAGCCCCTTGATCCGACGGCTAGGATCTTACCACCGTTGCGCTCACGTGGCGCCACGTCAGCACAACGGTGGGGGGCATTTGTTTCCCCAATCTGAGCAAGGCTCATTTGAATTTTGAAAATTTTCTGAGGCAACGCTTCGATTTCTGTGCGTTGCGCAGTGCGCAAAAGGCTCACAGTGTGACACGTGTCTGCGCAGTTGCGCAAGCGCACCACTGCGCGACACGTGGCTGCGCAGTTGCGCAAGCACTGTTGCGCAAGTGCACCACTGCGCGACACGTAGCTGCGCAGTTGCGCAAACACTGTTGCGCAAGCGCACGGATGCGCGACACGTGTCTGCGCAGTTGCGCAATTGCAACTGCGCAAGCGCACGACAGCGTGACACGTGTCACGCGCTGGTGAGTTGCGCAGCAACAGAATGAAAATTTAAGTGAATCTTTTCTGTTCTTCTGTAAAACAGGGACCCTCGGATCAGAGATCCAATGGTGGGAAAATTCCCAAAATTATTCAGGAAAGATCTTGGTAACAAATTTAACAAATTTGTGAGCACTATAAATAAGAGCCCAGACCTCATTCAAATAATCAAGTAGAATCATCAAGAGAAGAATCAACTTCTGGAAAAAAAAAGAGAGAAAGAACTCTTGAAGATTAACCAAAGAAAAAAAAGAGGTAAAAACTTCTTTTGGAAGAAGAGAAAAATCTCTGAAGAACAGAGGATAAAAAAATGAATAATTAAATAAAAAAAAAAGAGAAAGAAATAAATAGTGCCTTGCACTTGATATGAACCCTTGGTTCTGTGAAAAGAAAACAAGAAGAAAAACTTGTTTTCTTTTGATCTAAATTTAGATCAAAAGTGCCATGCACTTTTGTTCTTCAATCTGAAAATTCTTGAGTTCCTGCAACTCATTACTTAAAAGAGCCTGGCCCAAATATAATAAAAGGGCAAAGCCCTATTTGGAAAATTCTTGAGGGCCTGGCCCAAATCAAATTGCAAAATAATAAAAGGGCAAAGCCCTGTATGGAAAATTCCTGAGGGCCTGGCCCAAATCAAATTAATAAGAGGGCAAAGCCCTGTTTGGAAAATTCTTGAGTCTCTGTAACTCATTATTTAAAAGGGCCTGGCCCAAATCAGATTGCAAAATAATAAAGGGGCAGAGCCCTGTTTAGATTGATTCTTTTAATCGGGCGGAGCCTAAAATAAAAAAAATTGGACTTAACCCAATCCTGGCTGTAAGTCCTTAAATTAAATACCTCTCATAAACCAATTCACGACCGGTTCGAGGGTACATCTCCGAACTCCTTTGACATCTGTCGTTGTAATTCCTCAACGACGTCAAAGAGGTGACGGGTCCCAACGACCACTCATCTAATATCGGACCGAAACGTCCCTAAACTAATATCGGACCGAAACGTCCCTAAACTAATATCGGACCGAAACGTCCCTAAACTAATATCGGACCGAGACGTCCCTAAACTAATATCGGACCGAGACGTCCCTAAACTAATGATGGACCACTACGTCCTTAAACTGGCGACGGACCGAAACGTCCTTAAAACTAGCGATGGACCGAAACGTCCTTAAACTAATAATGGACCACTACGTCCTTAAACTGGCGACGGACCGAAACGTCCCTAAACTAATAATGGACCACCACGTCCCTAAACTGGAATATGGACCGCCACGTCCCTAAACTGATACAATAGGGCCCAAACGCTCTTTTGTCGGATCTAAACGGTCCCGTCTAAGTTGATCTTAGCCCCAAATACGGTTAATGTGTCCTTAGATATTCAAATAAGTAATAAAATCCCAAACCAACTTTGGTTCAAGGGTACATCTCTGAACTCCTCAGACGCCTGTCGTTGTAATCCCTCAACGACGTCAGAGAGGTGACGAGTCCCGACGGCCGGATAATTAAATCAATCACTACGTCAAGTCGATCTTAGCCCAAAACAGGACCAATGTATCCTTGACGAACGTTTAAGTTGATCTTAGTCGCAACGCGACTAATGCATCCTTAAACTAAAAACACCGAACCCAAATCTAAGCAAAATACGGATTTGGACTAATCCACGTCCTACGGGCGACGATATTACTCAGTCTCCGTATACAATCCACGGGCAACCACAAATAAAACAAACACACACGACACGAAGTGAAATTCTGGAGAAGGAGAAAGTTGTTACCGCGATGCGGTAGCGTAATTAACTGCAGGGGCTTGCGCCTGCAGGGAAGAGCGTCCCCACAATCAAAAACCCCTCACCCTGAGGGGGAATCTGACGAAGTCTGCTACATCGGCCGCATCCGTCTAAACCTCCGATATATGGTGTCGTAAATCAACTCGGCATCTTCGGAGAGATAGACGGATAAAACTAAATAGCATCTGTCCCGAACTTCAGGCAAGACGTCTTCACGTCGCCGCCGTCTTTCGGAGGGGAACAAACGGCACAGGGGTTAACGAAGCAAAGGACAAAATTCTCCATCTCTCTCTTTCTGCTTTCTCCAGCACATCAAAGCGACGGTTCTCACGAGGAGTCGCTCCCCATCGATTGGCGCCGTGTTCGTCCGCGAAAGCAAACATAATAGCTCGCCGGGCCTTGATCTGGCCCAGCAAATGAATCGAGCAATCCTTCAAGGCCTGAGTAATCAGGCACGCTTCATGAAAGCCCTCGAGCTTCTCTTCCGCCGCATCAAGCATCGCCAGGGTCATCTCTGCTGGGTGAGGAGGGATGTCGGCAAGCACGGCCGCGAGAATCATCTGGAGCCAGAGGGAACCCATCGGGAGGGGAGACCCTCTACGGATCGAGAGCTCGTGCATGGCCGAGTCACATTCGTTGTCAGAAAGGAGGGGGTCCACCAACCGAGCAGCAAAGCGGGGGATCATCTCCTCAAGAGGAACTTCCCACGGCTGTCGACAAGCATGAGGGCGATTACAAGCCATGGCACTCGTTTCTCCCTCAAGAAAAAAAAATATATATATGATATGAATCTCTCTGTGAAAGGAAAAGAAGGCTATAGCCTCATATATAATGAAGTGCATTAAGTGCTGTGCGCGGAAGATCTTGCATGGTGAAATTATTTCCAAGGCCTAAAAAAGGAAAGGCACCGAAAATCAAGGAGATGGAACTATTTCCAAGGCCCTTTTTCTGCACCTAACATTGTGCACTGAAAATATGGCATGAGGAAAATCTTGTGAACAGCCACATCAAGGGATCCCACGTGTAGAACACGTGAGGCCTAAACCTGATGTTCAGTTAAAAGGAAAATATGGAGTGATACCCTGCATGTTAAAAAGCACAAACAACAATAGTAGCAAAATAATAAAATCTCAAAGAAAAAGCGTGCAAACATACAAGGACACAACAAAACTTATCATCCAGACTTCAAGAAGGCGATACAAAATAAAAAGGAAAACTTTTACAATGGTAAGGCTTCAGACGCGGGGCATGGGTTGAGAAACTCGAAATTAACTTTATTCAAGATCTTCCAAGCATTTCGAACCTCCCGAGTATGCTTTCTCTCACGGTCACAAGCATCGGGGTCCCCGCGGATGTCCTCTACCCTCCGGTAGGCGCCCAATATGGCTGATTGCTGAAAAATCTGATGAAGGAGATCGATGAGATTATCCCGCCTTCTCTTTGAGATCAAGCCCATAAGGTACACCGAATGCACCTTATCCTCGGCAGTGTCCAAGGCCCCGAGCGGTATGCCGGCGCAAAAGAGAGGAAGTGCCTCCCGGATCGCCAGCACGATCAGCCTCAGAAGAGAAGAGCGATGGGGGAGTAGCCTATGGTTGTACTCGTCGAAGCGGCTCATGATCTCGGCACACTGAGCATCAGTGAACTCCTGGTTCTGACTGCGGCCCAGCGCACGAATATTCCCATAGGAAATGATCTCGTCAAGACTATACAGATGGGCATCCATGGTACCTAAAATAAAAGTCATGAGATTCATTACAAAGCCCCCATTGCATTAATTGCAGGAAGAACAACCTCGGGCCAAGAGACCCCAGGAAGCCTCTGTGTGAAGAAATCGAGTTCTTCGTTGGAATTAAATTCCTTATTAAGAAAAGGGAATTAAATTCCCAGAAACATTTTTGGATGGAATTAAATTCCATGGATCTGAAACGCCATCTCCCCAAGGATCGTCTAAACCCTAAAAGATCTACAGTTTGAAGGTTAAGCGGTTTCATGTTCTTATGGAAAATATGAAGAAAAAAGGGTAAAAACCCTTGTTTTGGATTTAAAATCCAGAGAAATGTGAAGGTCCATCGTTGTCCAAGAACATTACCTGAAGAAAAAGGATCCCTTTAAAGCAGAGTTAAACTCCGAAAATATTTTAAAACAGAGAACTAAGCTCTGGAAGAAGAGAATTAAATTCTCAGAAAAAGTTCTCAGAAGAAGAAGATGGGCAAAGTGAAGGCTCCTACGAAGAGACAGAGGTATTTATAGAAGGCAATGGAAACGTTTCATTTCCCCAGATCCCTAGAAGAATCCAACGGTCATAAGAGGTGACAGCGTTGCACTCACGTGCTGACACGTGAGAACAACGCTGTGGGGGCATTTGTTTCCTGATTTAGAATCAGGAAAGCTTCTGTGAAAAGCTTCAGAAGAGGGTCACGTGCTTACACGTGACTAGCGGTCACGTGTTGGCACGTGACACCTAAAAGCATCATCAAGTCAAGTTCAGTTTCCTGACTACGTTGAAGAAAATGGGCTTCAGAAAGAGTCACGTGCTCCCACGTGACCAGGGTCATGTGGCGACACGTGACATTTAAATGCAAGCGTCAAAGGCACACCAGTTCCCTGATCAAGTCAAGGAAAAGGCTTCAGAAGAGGTCACGTGCTCCCACGTGACCAGGGTCACGTGTTGACACGTGACGTTCAAGGCAGCAGACTCGTTCTCCAAATGAACCAAGGAAAGAGAGTTCAAACAAGGGTCACGTGCTCACACGTGACCGGGAGTCACGTGGTGGCACGTGACGTTTAAGCAACGATCAGAAGACAGAGCGCAAAAGAAAGGAAAAGGCTCATTCCAAAGGGGGTCACGTGCTCACACATGACCATGGGTCACGTGGTCACACGTGACCGGCTCTCAAAGCCCATTTTGTCAACAGAATTAAATTCTGAGAGAAATTCAAATCTTTCCAAAGGAAAGCAACTATCTGGAACCAATCAAATTAAAGATTCGGAGGTGATGAAATATCATCTATCTATGGGAAAATCTCGGGTTTGGAAAGATTTCCCCTTAAAATCTAACCAAAATAACAAAGGAGAATCTCTGGATTTAAAATCCAATGGTGAATAAAATTCACCTAATAATCCGAAGGTCCAAAACAAATAATGGATGCAAATCAAATCTCTTAACGAAGATTCGTCAAAAACTGATTGATTCGGCTGCTTCTCCTATAAATAGGAGCCAAGAGACACAGAGAAAAAGAGATATACGCAGAGAAGAAAAAAAAAAGGAGAAGAGCTTTGATACTTTGAAAAGACTCGGATCTTCTGCAAAAAACCCTAGGTAAGAAAGGGAAGGCCTTTTTGAAAGAAAGAGAATTTAATTCTCAACAGAGTTTAACTCTGATAATGTAAAAACAGAAGAACATATTTCTTCTCTCTTTGATAGAGGATCTGCAAAGTGCACATCTCCCCTTAAGATTGAGAATTTAATTCTCAATGGGTTGAGATCCTGCCATGCAGATCCAAAACATAGAGAAGGAATGCAAGCACGAGAATTTAATTCTCACAGAACTATAGGAATTTAATTCCTTTAAAATAAAAGTAGGGCTTGACCCTATATCATGGGAATTTAATTCCTTCAGAACAAAAAAGAAACAGGGTTTAACCCTAATTAAGAACCTAGTTCTGTTGCAGCAGCGGGAATTTAATTCCCTTAATCATAATTTAACAGAGGATGGAAGTTTAAACTCCTTAAAAAAGCTTTGTTAGGGTTTAACCCTATTTGGTTCTTCACATATATGAGGAATTTAATTCCTACAGAAAATTCAGAGTTAAACTCTATCCCAGAATATAAGTCTTCGAAAGGAAGTAGGAATTTAATTCCTCTGAAATTTACAGCTCGAGGAATTTAATTCCTGAAAAAAGATTAACAAAGCCTCTAAACAAAATACATAGAGGCAGGGTCACGTGTCATCACGTGACCCCCCAAGAGATCTACAAAGACTTTTCAACTTTATGAGCCGTGAGGGTCTCATAAAGACTTCTCTCCCTACGAGTCGTGAGGATCTCGTAGGTGTCTTTTCTCCTTAGGAGTCGTGAGGATTCCTATGTGTGTTTTCCTTTATAAGTCGTAAGGATCTTATAAGAGAGTTTTCTTCCTTATGAATCGAGAGGACCCGTAAGTGTTTAATGAGATTGATGTTATCCGCATTTCACGGCGTCATTGGGTGACGTATTTCCGAGGCGGGGTCATGTGGATGACGTATTTCCGAGACGGGGTCATGTGGATGACGTATTTCCGAGACGGGGTCATGTGGATGACTTATTTCCACGACGGGGTCATGTAGATGACATATTTCCAAAACGGGGTCATATGGATGATGTATTTCCGAGATGGAGTCATGTAGATGACGTATTTCCGTGACGGGGTCATGTGGATGATGTATTTCCGAGACGGGGTCATGTGGATGACGTATTTCTGTAACGGGGTCATGTGGATGATGTATTTTCGAGATGGGGTCATGTGGATGACGTATTTCCGATACGGGGTCATGTGGATGACGTATTTCCGAAACGGGGTCATATGGATGACGTATTTCCGAGACGGGGTCATGTAGATGACATATTTCCACGACCGGGTCATGTAGATGGCGTATTTCTAAGACGGGGTCATGTGGATGACGTATTTCCGCGATGGGGTCATGTGGATGACGTATTTCCGTGACGGGGTCATGTAGATGACGTATTTCTACGACCGGGTCATATGGATGACGTATTTCCGCAACGGGATCATGTGGATGACGTATTTCTGAGACGGGGTCATGTGGATAACGTATTTCCGTGACGGGGTCATTTGGATGATGTATTTCCGAAACGGGGTCATGTGGATGACGTATTTTCGAGACGGGGTCATGTGGATGACGTATTTCCACGACGGGGTCAGGTGGATGACGTATTTCCGAGACGGGGTCATGTGGATGACGTATTTCCGTGACGGGGTTATGTGGATGACGTATTTCTATGACGGGGTCATTTGGATGACGTATTTCCGCGACGGGATCATGTAGATGACGTATTTCCGAAACGGGGTCATTTGGATGTTCCGCGACGGGTTCATGTGAATGACGTATTTCCGCGACGGGGTCATGTAGATGACGTATTTCCAAGACGGGGTCATATAGATGACGTATTTCCGCAACGGGGTCATGTGGATGGCGTATTTCCGAGACGGGGTCATGTGGATGACGTATTTCCGCGACGGGGTCATGTAGATGACATATTTCCAAAACGAGGTCACTTGGATAATGTATTTCCGCGACTGGGTCATTGGATGACGTGTTTCCGCGACGGGGTCATGTGGATGACGTATTTCCGCGACGGGGTCATGTGGATGACGTAGCGTCTGTTGTAATGAGACGAATATCGAAGTGGTCTCCAGGTTGTCTGGGAGCCATCGATATTTGGAGTAGGGGCTTTGCCGTAGCTCCAGGGTTGATTGGAGCGTCTGAATCCTGTTGGAATGGGGAGAAACGGTGTCGATGATCTCTAGGCTATCCTTTAACCGTCGAGATTTGGCTTCGTTTTCTGATGGAGCCTGGGGAGGGAAGGTGTGATTCCTTTTTTGTTTGCGCCCGTGGATTATATACAGGGATTGATGTGATATCACCTGTAGGGCATAAATTTCATTTTATTTTATTTCTTTCCGCGATGTTCTATCATTTCAGCTTTTATATCGCGAAGGTCGCGATTGCCCAATCATTTCGGCTATTTTTCGCGGTGCCCAATCATTTCGGCTATTCATCTTATTTTTACTCGCTGCTTTTTATTGCGAGTTGCTCAATCATTTCGGCTATTTTGCATGCATACATTTTTTACTTGCTGATTTTGTTGCAAGTTGCCCCATCATTTCGGATATTTCGTATGCATGTGTGGTTCGCTAGCTTCTTTGCTGCAAGCTTGGAAGACACCGATTTCTCCATCAGCACCACTACAACTGGAATATTGCCAAGAGCGAATCATCATTTACCTCTGTCGATATTGAACAAAGGTGGCTTAGCGAACAGGGTTAGGATCCTGTCGACTAAGGCTTTTGACTTCATGAGCCGTAAGGATCTCATAAAGGTATTTCTCCCTACGAGTCGTGAGGATCTCGTAGGTGCGTTTTCTCCTTAGGAATCGTGAGGATTCCTAAGTGTATGATCTTTTATAAGTCGTAAGGATCTTTTAAGAGTGTTTTCTCCTTATAAGTCGAGAGAACTTACAAGGGCTGTTCACCGTGTAGACATATCCATAGTCACGGATGGTACTTTGTTAGGGAAATGTTTATTCGCGCCCGTGGATTGTATACAAGGGTCAGCGTTGAGCCGCTTGTAGGGCAGTATTGGAGGTTGTGGTGGCTGCTTAAGAACAACTTCAGATCTCTGTAGCTTAAGACTTTTGAATCTTATGAGCCATGAGGGTCTCATAAGAGGGTTCTCCTTACGAGTCATGAGGATCTCGCAAGTGTAATTTTTTCTTAGGAATCGTGGGGATCCCTAAGTGTGTTGCTCCCTTGTGAGTCGTAAGGATCTCACGCAGGTGGTTTCTCCTCACAAGGTCGAGAGGACCTTGCAAGTGTCTTTTAACGAGATTGCGCCCTTTCGGGTTTTCACAAAACTCGCCGGTAACCCTGCTGTTTTTACTCACGGAGCCCTTTCGGGTTTTCATCTGTGCCCTTTTTGCTTATGGACATACCGTTTTTTTTATTCTTTTTTTTCATTCTTTTCTCTTTTCTTTTCTTTTTTTTTTTGTCAGCCTTAGGATGCTGCAGTCTACAATAGTTTATCGACGTCTCGGTCAACAGCTAGTTTTAGGACATAGTGGTCCATCGTTAGTTTAAGGACATTTCGGTCCATCGTTAGTTTAAGGACGTTTCGGTTCGTTGTTAGTTTTTTAAGGACGTTTCGGTCCGTTGTTAGTTTTTAAGGACGTTTCGGTCCGTTGTTAGTTTAAGAACGTTTCGGTCCGTTGTTAGTTTTTAAGGACGTTTCGGTCCGTTGTTAGTTTTTAAGGACGTTTCGGTCCGTTGTTAGTTTAAGAACGTTTCGGTCCGTCGTTTGTTTAAGGACGTTTCGGTCCGTCGGCCGGCTACTACTTATAGAGTTTGGGCTTAGGAAGATAGCGAGCGGACATAGTTGTCGTCATCTATCATTGACCTAGGCCGTGACTCGTCAGGCGTAGTACTTTTTCAGGAAGCGACCATTTATTGGCCTGAAGGGTCTTTCGCCATGCAGGTCCATGAGTAGGTTGGCCCCACCCTGGTAGACCTTGTCTATGATATACGGGCCTTCATAGTTCGGCTCGAATTTCCCCCGTTTGGCAAGATTGGGGATCATAGGTCTTTTGACCACTAGCACGAGTTCGCCTTGGCGGAATGTTCTCGGCCTAGTCAATTTCTCATATGAACGCGTCATCTTTGCTTTATAAGCCTCCAGATTTTGTTGCGCTATGAGCCGGGTTTCATCAAGGGCATCAAGCTCCTCAAGCCGAAGGTGAGCATTTTTTTCGTCTGTTAGCTCGTAATGAACTGCCACTCGTAGAGAGGGTAACTCTATCTTGAGGGGGAGTACCGCTGCTGTACCAAATACCAATGCATACGGCGTTGTGTTTGTAGCCGTTTTGAACGTAGTTCAATACGTCCAAAGAGCTTCATGCAGTCTCTCGTGCCAGTCCTTCTTATTTCGGGACACCGTCTTTTTCACGATCTTCGTCAAGGTCTTGTTAAAAGCCTCAGCTAGACCGTTAGCACGGGGAATATAGACTGAGGAGTATCTCCAGTCTATGTTATGCTGTTGTACGAAGCGGCTGATCTTGTGGCTTCTATAGGCTGGCCCGTTATCGGAGATAATCCGTCGTGGAGTTCCAAACTGATAAATGATGTGCGTTTTGAAGAAATGGAGAATATTCTCCGTTTTCACTTCTCTTAGCGGTACTGCTTCTGCCCATTTGGAGAAGTAATCAGTTGTCGCCAAAATGAATCGATGTCCTCTAGACGACGCTGGTTCGATGGGGCCGATTATGTCAGTTCCTCACATTTCGAACGGCCAGCTAGCCACTGTTGGATGTAGTGGGTTTGGATGCTGATGGATAAAGTCCCCGTGAATCTGGAACGAATAGCACTGTTTCGCGTATTCGAGGTAGTCTTGGATCATCGTGGGCCAACAATAACCCATCCTTTTGATCTTCAGCTTCATCTTCGGGCCGGCTTGGTGAGAACCACAGAGTCCGTCGTGAGTTTCTTAGACGACTCTCTTTACCTCTTCAGGTCCCAAGCATCTTAGCCATAGAGAATCAAATGACCTCTTATATAAAGTGTCATTGACGAAGGCGAAAGATAGAGCTCGCTTCATAAGATGATGTCTTGAAGACGCATCTTTAGGTGTTCGACGGGATTTGAAATAATCTATAAAGACTTCTCTCCAATCTGCAACCATTTCCTAGTCTTTTATTTGCAGAGTCATTCGCTCGTTCGCTCCCCTTTCTTCGGACGACTCCGGAGATATTTCTGCCGGTGCAAGAACCCGACGGCTTTGTACCACGATTCTTACGTCATCGAGGTTCTCGTCGGCCAATTCTTTAGCGAGTTTGGCTAATGCATCCGTCTTGCTAGTTTCCGCACGCGGTATGCTTTCCAAGATGTAGGAAGGAATTTGGGTCAGCAGTTGCTGCACCCTCTCGCCGTACTTCACCAACTCTGGCTTGCACGTTTGGTAGTCGCCGTTTATTTGACTAACGACCAGCTGGGAGTCTCCGTATATGAGAAGGTTTTCAATTCCCATGTCGATAGCGATCTCAAGACCTGCTATCAAAACTTCATACTCGGCTTCATTGTTTGTCCTCGGCTCTGTTAAGGAGAAGGCAAAGCGCATTATCCCTCCTTGTGGAGTCACGAAGATGAGGCCTACCCCTGATTTTATTATGGGGTGCTTTGTCTGCGCTTCTTCATGGAAGACGCTCCATCAAAATAGAGTTCCCACCGGGAATCATCCCCGTCGATCGTGTCAAATGCATGTTCGTCCGGCAATTCGCAGTTCAAAGGAGAATCGGCGGGTATCGGGTGCTCAGCGAGGAAGTCGGTGATGGCCTGGCCTTTCGCTGCCTTAAGAGGCCGATAAGCTATCGAGAACTCCATCAAGAGCAAAGCCCACTTAGCGAGTCGTCCCGTTAATATGGCCTTCGACATCAAATATTTGAGAGGATCCACCTTCGATATGAGATGGACCTCATGTGCCAACACATAGTGTCTGAGCTTCGTTATTGCGAAGATCAACGCCAGACAGTGTTTTTCGATAGGGGAGTAATTGCTTTCTGCCCCCAGGAGAACTCGACTCGGATAGTAGAGGGCTCTCTCCTTCCCTTGGTCGTTCTCTTGTGCCCATAATGCGCCTAATGAACCTTCAAGGGCAGTCGTATACAGAACGAGAGGCTTTCTTTTAACGGGAGTGGCCAGTACTGGCGGATTCTGCAGGTATTGCTTGATTTCGTCCAGTGCGCTTTAGCATTTGTGATCCCAGACGAACAGGGTTCCCTTCTTCATTAGGTGACTGTAGGGGCGGCACTTGCCGGAAAGATTGGCTATGAATCGCCGGATATATGCGAGCTTTCCTTGGAGAAACCGCAATTGCTTGAGAGTCCTTGGCGGAGGCATTTCCATAATCGCCTTGATCTTTGACGGATCTATCTCGATGCCTCAGTGTCGGACGATGAATCCCAGGAATTTGCCTGAGGATACTCCGAACGCGCATTTGAGAGGGTTCATCTTCAAGTTGTATTGCCGGAGGTGCTGAAACACGATCTTCAGATGCTCTAAATGTTCCTCGTATGATTTGCTTTTGACTACGATGTCGTCGATATAGCATTCGACGATTTCATGTATGAGGTCATCAAAGATTTTCGTCATGGCCCTCTGGTAGGTGGCACCGGCATTCTTCAGACCGAAAAGCATCACCTTGTAGCAAAATATAACCAAAGGGGTCCGGAAAGCGGTGTGCTTCTGGTCTTCGGGATGCATCTTTATCTGATTATATCCTGATGAGCCGTCCATGAAGGAGAAAACTTCATGAGTGGACATATTGTCTATCATCAGCTCGGTGACCGGTACTAGGAAGTCGTCTTTCGGGCAGGCTTTATTGAGATCCCGAAAGTCCACACATATACGCACTGTCCCATTCTTCTTCATCACCGGGATGATGTTGGCGATCCAGTCAGGGTACTGAACCTCTTGGATGAAATCGGAGTCGATTAGTTTCTTGACCTCGGCATTGATGCTCATCTCAAGCTCGAGCCGCATTTTTCTCGGCGCTTGTTTGATCGGTTTGATGTCCGGAGATATCGCCAATTTGTGCACAGCAATCTCTGGATCTAATCCTGGAATCTCGGAATAGTTCCATGCGAAACAGTCTCTATGCTGTATAAGCACGTCTTTTAGTATAGTCACCCTTTCTTCAAACAGCAGCTAGCTGACGAATGTCGGCCGTGGGTCACTTGCTGTCCCCAAATCAATTTTCCTGAGATTATCTGCATTAGTATGTATTCCATCTTCCAGCTCTTTTGGTGCCGGTGGAAATTCCGAGATTACCTCGTCATCATCGTTTTTGAAGCACCAGGGGAGTTCATCCATATTCTCGGGCTCCTCTTCTGACAACATTATCATATGACAAGTACGAGATCGCTTCCAAGACCGATGTTGATCTGGTTCTACTCTCGAAGCTTTGGGTTCATGTTTCTGCGGCGGGGTTACCCTCCAGCTGCTGGATAGAGCGAACCTGCCTCGCTGATACTGGTCTTCTACCCAGTCTTTAAATGTGAAGCAGTCTTCGAGAAGATATCTTATTGCCCTGTGATAGGAGCAATAGTCTGGGTGAGAAACTTCTCCTGCTTGCTCGGGGTGCTTGGACTCCGGGAGTGTCATCATCTGATATTTTATGATAAGATCGAATATCTTCCTTGTCTTTTCTTGGGGGAAAGAATATACTTGACCCATCTTTTTTATAAGAGATGAATCTGGGCTGCTCGATTCCTGATCGCGTGGCTTCTTGGACCCGCTTTGTCACTGTCGAACGCCTTTCCCGTTCTTTGGTTTGTTTCTACCTCTGCGTCGAGCCTTTTGTACAACGGGTTAACAAGGAGGAGCATTTTCATTTTTCACAGCCTGTTGAAGGAGGCGTTGCGTCCTGGTTTTCTCGTAGATGGCCATTTCGCGATTATGGTCGTCTCGAACCTTTTGACCTGCTTCCCCTATAAGCTTGTCCATTTGTTCTTCGAACGACGGACTGGGCATTTTCACGTCGGGAGCTTGCTCTGGTTCAGGGTTAGCATCTTCCCACAGAGCGTCTCCTTCCTCATTGAAGTCATGTATGACGTAGCAGTCGCGGAGTAGCTCCCGTTTCTTGGATTGAACATACCCAAGCCCGGTCGTTTCCATTCTCCCGTTGGGCAACTTTCGTTGAGTTCCGGGAACGTTCCAGATCCTGTTATAGAACCGCGCTTGTCGCGCAGTTTGCTTAAGGGGTACACCTTGGCGTCTCAAGAGTCTCTTTAGTCCGTCTGTGTAATATCTGGGCAAACGGATGGGCTGGAGCCTGTCAAGTGTAGAATCCGTGCCATGCCAGATTTCTCTCTCCACTTTGGTTTCCCCGGATCGGTAGAATAGGATCGCCTTTTCACCTTTTCGCGTGGGAGGGACGTAGAATGTCTGTAGTTCTTCCACACCGTAGGTATCAAATGCGTCTAGCTCTTTATGATGCTTGGGCAGAACCATGGCAACTTGCAAACTTTGATCTTCATCGGCGAAGGTTTGTATTGATGGCCGAGCGGAGAATATGGCATTGACCTCATCTTCCGAGTCGCTACCGAAGATCAACATAGGAGTGGACGGTCCCCGCTTGTTGTAGCGGGGCGGCCCTGAATAGACTATCTCTTCTTTCTCTTCGGTATCACTCCCGAAGACCGGAATGGTGGTGATAGCTTTGTTCTTCAGTTTGTGACATCTTTCCGTGTCCTCAAAGTCTGGTAAGAAGTATTTTGCATCTTCGTACTTGTGGACTTCGTTCATGGAGAATGGGTTTAGCTCTCCTATCACAGTGTACTCGAGACCATCTTTGAAATATTTCATACACTGATGTTGTGTAGAAAGGAAGATGTTGTACTCGTGTAACCAGGGCCGGCCGAGCAAAGCATTGTAGCATATCTTGGCGTCAATGACATGAAACTTAATGTCCGTGACAAGCAGCCCAAAGCGCAGTGTCAATATTACGGACCCAAGCGTTTGTGATGACCGGGAGTCAAATCCAGAGATGGTGATTTTATCGCGAGCGAGGTGTTGAACGCTCATGCAGATTTCTTTTAACACCCTTACGTTAAAGAGATTGACGGAGGACCTATTGTCGACCAGGATTTTACCTATCTTGATTTCATAACAGTATCCGGAGACATATAAGGGACGGTTGTGCTCGCATGTCCCAAGGAGGAGATCTTCATCGCCGAAGGTGATATCGGCTGCGTGTACTTCTTCCAGCTCGTCCTTCATCTTTTCTTCGGCGAGGAAATCTTGGAATTGCTCGGGTTCCTGCAGTGCCTTTATTAAAGAATCTCTCGCCTCTTTGGATAGCAGAAGGGCGTCGAGAATACTGAGCTGCGAGGGTATCTTCCTCAAGTGTGCGAGAACGTTGTAGTCCACCTTACTTTTCTTTGGCGGGTCTTTGGCTGTCAGCTTTTCGACGGCTTGGTCATCAAGGATGATATCCTCAGGGACTTTTTCTTTTCCCTTATCTTTTCTATTTGACCCACTGTTTGAGGGCCCAAGATTCTTTTCGGGCAGCGTACGGTTGCGCAATTGAATATTTTCACAGATCTTTGGTTCTTCCTCTTTTCTCGAGGTGGACTCCTTAAAGAAAGGGCCAAGAGCCATTTTTTCGTCAGAGTCGCTCCCGAAGGTGAGAACCTGCGATCTCCCGGCGTTGACCATGCGACAGTTGCCGGCAGTTCTTTTGTGCTCCTCGGTCGTATTTCTTTGCTCCCGAAGAGCTTTGCGTTTCATCCGCTTGAAATGTTGCCGGTGAGCAACATATCCCTACCACCATCTTTTAAAAGCGTCGCACTCTTCGGTGGGGTACGAAATTTTTCGATGATATAAGCAGTAGCTAAGATGTGTTTCTGCTTCACCAAGGGCGTTCGCTTCGGTGGACGGCAGCTTCATTCCCATCGATATGGCTTTGGCGAACCTTTTCCTCGTCTTGAACCTGTTTTTATTTGCAACGGAGGTACTTTGATCTGGTGAGAGTGTTTCGATCCTTTCGTCCAGTGGCCGGCGTTTGGCCTTTTCAAATATGGCCATCTCACGCTCCCGATCAGTTTTACTTTTTGAAAGAGTTTTGTCGAGGAATACGTCGATCATTTCGTCTGATGGCCCCGGAAGTTCCGGCTCAGGATATGCCCCTAGTTTCTCGGTGCAAGGAGCTTCTTCATAGTCTATCGACGAGTGAGAGATCACATGGCAACTTGCCACGTAATCTTCAGATTCATCCGATGAGACTTCTCCATCATTTCTGTCCTCAAAGACGTGGCTGAGGAACTCTTGGAGCATGATTGGAGTCTGCACCTTCTGGTTATACTCTTCCAGCGCGTCAATCTGTTTTTGCAGGTCCGTGCACTTGTCGCCAGGCTTCACGGGCTTTTTGATTTCTTCTTCTTCTTCGAAGATTTTGACGGCTGGGTGTGAGCGCTTTGGCTATCACTACCAATCTTTGGAGTCGGGCGCGGTTTCAGCATTCCCTCGATGATCTCAGGTTCCAGTGGATTCTTCCATCTGATTGCTGGGCATGTGTGTAGATCCTTCAACATTCTTTTCGTCTTGGCTGAAAGAGCAACCTCCCATGGAGCTTCTTCTACGAAAGAGCATGATGCCCCCGGTGTATCCGTCTTCTTGGGAGTGTGTGGCCGAGGCGGGTTCACCTTCCAATTTTTAGATAATACAAATTTGCCCTGCTGGTACTGATCTTCTATCCAGCTTTTGAAGATGTAACAATTCTCGATCGGATGGCCCAACATTCGGTGATAAGGGCAATAGTTAGGATTGCTAATATCGCCTGGTTGTGCTTGGCGTCTTGGCTCCGGCAGAGTGATGAGCCTGTTGCACAGTGCAAGCTCGAATAACCTCTTCATCTTGTCTCGAGAGAACGAGTAAGGGCGTCTCATTTTATTTTCGAGAGATCGAGTTCTATTATTTTGGCGATCCACTAGTCTTAGACCACTGGGTTGCTGTTGAGCATTGGCGACGACGATCGCTTTCCCCTTTCCCTTCTCGTTCCGAGACTCCGGCTTTGGAGGAGACGGTCTATGACCCATCTGGTCCATTTAGGCCAGTTTATCGATCAAGGCCTGGAAAGTAGTCGGTTTGAAGAACATCATGAATTGGGAAATGGTTGCATGAGGGTCCAGAGTGCCCACGAACATGCCCACCGCCGGCGCTTCTTTGATGCGCTGTTCGCATTTCGACCACAGATTCTGCCATCGTATTGCATATTGAACCCACGTTTCACCGGGTTTCACCCTAGCATTAATCAATGCTGTAATCGGGGTGCGTTCACTAGCACTCACGAATCGCTGGGTGAATAATAGCTCCATTTCCGCAAAAGTCTTGACGGAGTCGTTCGGGAGTTCAGAATACCACTCGAATGCCGTCTCCAACAAGCTGCCGACGAATTGGCGAATTAGCAATTTATCGTCACCTCCGGTGTTTCCACATAGAGCCCTGAACTGGGCAACATGCTGGTGGGGATTGCCCGTCCCTTTGTATACATGAAATTTAGGGATCGTATATCCCGGCGGATACTTTATTTAATCATACCAGCCTGGATATAGTCGCCCAGTTTTAACGACTTGGCTGGCCACTTCATTCGCCTGGTGAGCTCATATTTGCTGAGCAATATAGTCATCCAGAGCGGCCTTGGAAATGGTTTCCTCTTTGGCTGCTGAAAGAGCCGGAGGAGGGTTCGATGTCTCCCCTCTGTCATCTTCAATGATGATAGGAGGGTCTTCAGCTGGAGGTTCTGGTTGTAACATCATCCCGACCATGTCTTGGAAGAGAAGCGCCATTCGTTTTATATTAGGCGCTTGTTCTGCTACTTCTCTGTCTTTCTTTTCGAGGACTCTGCGGAGGAAGTCAGCATCGGTTTCTTGTTCATGACGCTGCTCTGATGACGCCTCCGGGCTTTCTTTTGGCCCAGTGAGTGCGGCCATTTGCGTCAGCATTTCCTAAAGCTTCTGTTGCTGCTCCTGGGATTTTGTCACGGATCGGGTGAGCGGTCGGTGACCTATAGAAGTGCGGCTTTCCTCTTTTCGGGAAGCCATATAAATAGTATGCACCATTATGCCCCCAGACTTGGGGCGTTTGGGCTCAGCGTCTTTGTGGTCTGCCATAGTCATAGGGGCTTCCTCTGGCCTCCTTCTCTTATAAGCAGTTGACGTTGAGGGGGACATTGCAGCGGGCACCCAGGTAGTTGTCGTCCTTTGTGGTTTGACAGGAAGGTTCTCTTCTTGCTGATCTTTCACCTTTTTCTGCCGGCGAGAGTGATCTTGATAAGTTACTGAGTCCTGAACCCGTCGCCAGACTTTGTAAATTTTGGAGGACAGCCGTTGAGGGGGCTGCTCCGGATTCGTTTCTGTAACATTCTCCGCGGGTGGAGGAGATCTTTTCAGTACGGCGGTAGGAGAGTTCCTGTGCACTTTGTTCAGCAATTCAAAGCTGTTCCTGGTTGGAACAGCAGTATTGACTTCCACCGTTGGGGCTGGTGGAGTTAGCCCAGAGGGGAAGTTGCCCCCCGCTTTCCTTACTCGGCGCCAGTGGCGACGTCGAGCGTGTCGAGCCGTTGGGATTGTTTCAGCTTGAGGGGTGACTTCGTCATGCCCCCTGTTCTGGTGAGGCGCCGCTGGTACTAGCCTCTTGAAGACCGACGTCCGTTGAGCAGCAGTGTCTAATCAGTCGAAGACAGACCTTTGAGCAGGGGAAGTAGCTTTGAGGACTTCGACTGGAGCAGGAGCCGGAACAGTCAGTCTTGTGAAGACCGACCCTTTGGCAGGAGAAGCCGCCTTGACGGCTTCGGGAGCAGGGATGGCTATCCTCTTCGGAATAACCTTTTCTGGAATTGCAGGCTTCATCATAGGCCCACATGAACTTTGGCCCAATCTAGCGAAGACTGAGGCGCCGGAGCTGGACGACCCGTTGAGAGGGGTTGCAGTGGTGGTAAGTCGATCGAAGACCGACTTCTTTGGGGCTTCTTGCGGCAACATTGGGGCATTGAAGCTCATGGGTGGGATCATAGTCCCAAAGAACAGCCCAGTGGTGGCCTGAATTTCTTGGTCCACCGGTATCGTGAATAGGAAGGCCGCTTGAGGTCCGTAAGCTATGCCCCCAGATGAGGCGGAACGCGAGTTGCAGTTGCGGCTGGAACACTTCGCGCGAGTAGACGCCATTGATATTTCGTTTTCTGCGCCAAGCAAGAAACCAAATCTTAGTATCTCGAACCTAAGGGCAACCATATCAAACCGCGATTCATTCGTGAACACGACACATGAAGTATGGAGTGGAAAGAGGAAAAGGTCCCACCGGGCATGCCAGAATCTGTTCCCCGCCGAAAGACGCGGACGAAGACGCGGCGGGCGTCTCGCCTGAATTTCGGGGCAGATACTAATTGGTGCTATCCGTCCACCTCTCCGAAGATACCAAGTTGATTTATGGCACCGTGTATCGAAGGTTTAAACGGATGCGGCCGATATAGCAGACTTCGTCAGATTCCCCCTCATTCGAGAGGTTTTTTATTGTGGGGACGCTCTTCTCTGCAGGCGCAAGCCCCTGCAGTTAATTACGCTACCGCATCGCGGTAACCACTTTCTCCTTCTCCAGATGGTCACTTCGTGTCGTGGGTGTTTGTTTTATTTGTGGTTGCCCGTGGATTGTATACGGAGACTAATTTATGTTGTCGCCCGTAGGGCGTGGATTAGTCCAAATCCGTATTTTCTTAGATTTGGGTTTGGGGTTTGGGTTTAAGGATACGTTAGCCTCATTTGAGACTAAGATCAACTTAAACGTTAGTTAAGAATACATTAGTCTAATGTTTAGACTAAGATCAACTTAACGGGATCATCTAGATCCAACAAAAGAGCATTTGGACTCTATTGTTTAGTTTAGGAACATTGCGGTCGATTAGTTTAAGGACATTACGGTCCAATGTTAATTTAAGGACATCTCGGTCCAGGTTAAGGACATCGTAGTCCGTGGGTTTAAAGGGACCCCACAGTCTGAGATTAGGGACATCGTAGTCCATGAGTTTAAGGCCCCCACAGTCCCTAGTTTAAGGACATCATAGTCTATGAAATTTAAGGATATCATAGTCCATGAGTTTAAGGACCCCACAGTCCATGAAATGTGTGGTTGTCGGGACCCGTCACCCTTCTGAAGACGTTGAAGGATTACAACGACAGATATCAGAGGAGTAAAGAGATATACCCTTGAACCAGTGTGAATTGGTTGAAAGATCTATAGTCCAACTTAGAACTAAGATCTGTTAAATATTTATGAGCGAACAGGCTCAATTAAATATAAGTTAAGGAGTTATGGCCAATCTTGGGCTAAGTCCAATCAAATTAAAATGTTCAACATTTTACTTAGGGCTGCTGAGCTTTTATTTGGGCTTGGCCCTTTTAATAATCTTGACAAAATTTTTATCTTGTATTGAATGCAGAGCATTCACCAGAGCTCGGGGCTTTATTAAAGAACAATTTTTGTTCTGACAGCGCAACACGTGGCGCGCCAGGCGCTTTGCGCCAATTAAAGAGCGCGGTGCGCTTCTGTTAAGTAGCGCACACGTGGAGGACACGTGTCGCGCTTGGTGCTAAGCGCTAGATAGTGAGCACATTGCGCCTGTTTATGAGCACTAAACGCTAGTTTATGAGCGCATTGCGCTAGTTTATTGGCGCACACGTGAGTAACACGTGGCGCACTTGGTGCTGAACGCCAGCCTATGAGCGCAGTGCGTTATTTCAGAAGCGCAAACCGCAAGTTGTATACATGGTTGACACGTAGCGCATTTTGGCGCTGAGCGCCGGTCCAGAGAGCGCATACGCTGTTCAAGAGTGCAAAGCACATTTCAATAGCGGAAAGCGCATTTCAATAGCGCAAAGCGCATTTGATCAAATTTATGATCTGTGAAAATATTTATGTTCTTTTAAAAGAGACTTTGTCTCAAGATTTAAGAACAACAGTTCTTATTTTGAAAGGGCTTTGTCTTTATAGATCAATGATCTGTGTGAAGAATATGTTCTTCTTTATTATGTAATGAGATCTTTTGATCTCTTTTATGAAAGATCTTGGTCTTTGTAGATCTATGATCTTTTAAGAAGATAGTTCTTTTTTTTTAATTATGAAATGAATCCATCTCTTTGTTCATCACCATTTTTTTACCTTAAAGAAAAAATCTTCTTTTGCTGAGAGCTTGCTCTTCTTTCTTTTTTCTCAAAGTTTATGAGTGTGTGGGGGGGGGGTTCTCTATATCAGACTTGAAGTCTTGGGGCCTTTATATATGGCAAATTGATTTGTTAAATTAGTTAAAGAGATTTTTCTCTAATTGATTTGGGGATGTTTCCCCACCGTTGGATCTTTGATTCTAGGGCTTTTCTTTTACAGAAGGCAATCTTTTTATTTTTAACAAGATTGGAAAAAAAATTCCATAACAGAATTTTAATTCTGATTAATTAATGATTTATCATTATTATTAGATCTTTTGATCTAACGGTGGGGAATTTTATAATTCCATCGCTGGCGCACCCGTGCTTTGTACGTGGTGCGCTGCTCGGAGAGCAGTGCACTTTGCGCTAGCGCACCTACGTTTGACACGTAGCGCGCAGCGCAGGCTGCGCTAGCGCACCCGTGTTTGACACATAGCGCACCTAACGCTAGCGCACACATGGTGCACTGCCTAGGGTCAGCGCAGCCTGCGCTAGCGCACCCGTGTTTTACACGTGGCTCGCAGCGCGTCTAGCGCTGGATCTGAAACGTTACTTCAATTTTTGAATTTTAAATTTCAAAACAGAGCTTTGCTCTGATTGGGGGTGCACTGCCTAGGGCGTAGCGCACCTGGCGCTAGCGAATCCGTGTTCGACACGTGGCGCACAGCGCGTTTAACGCTGGACCTGAAGCGTTGCTTCAATTTTTGAATTTTAAATTTCAAAGCAGAGCTATGCTCTAATTGGGGGAAACAGAAACGTAACTTAAAACCTATTCAAGTTAAATGTTCAAGTTAAAACCAGTATATGATACTCGATGATAATATGAAATCTTCATATTCTTATCGATACTGATATATGAAAATCAAAGCGCCACTTAGTCCCCGTGTATCGGTTAACATACGTTCGATGTTCGTCATGACATAGAACTATACGAAGGTTGTTAAATATCGGAAGGTATAGTTCGGTACTAACAACCGTCGTATAGTCTATGTGACGAGAAGATTCAATCGTATGATAACCGATAGATTTGTCCAGTGTGGAAAAATTAAGAATGTATAAAGCGAACACCTGCATTCACTTGTGTTTTCATCTGTTTCGAGTTATTTCGTCGGTACTTTTCCGCTGGCTCTCCGTGTACATAGATAGATTAGATGTTCATTTCAACGTTGTTTCACAGATTTGAAATAATTATCTATTTTATTACAGTGTACTCGGAGAACAGCGGGGAGGTGCTACCGAAATTTACTCGAAACGGTTGAAAGCACAAATGAATGGGTGTCTACTCTATACATTCTTAATGGGATAAAAGCCTTACCCCCGACAGCCGAAACACATACATACAACACGAATACACAACAAACGCGCACACAGCACATACACACTAACAATTCTACACTTAAGCGAAATCATAAATTGAAACACACATATATAGAAAACAACTCATACATGGGTATCCTCAAATCTAATTTTGATTATCGATAATTTATTCTTTTCAACGACAAACGCACACACAAAGCATATACACGGATTTTGTCCTTTATCAGTAACCATCCCGTTCTTAGATTTCTCATTATAGTCATCATAACCTACAATTTATATGTTATACAGTCTAACATGGCCCACCAGTACATCAGAGTTAAGGACTAGATATATGTGGATTGGCAATAACGTATGCAACCTGAGTTTGTCGCAGGAGTTGCTGGTTTTATTGAATTTGCACGCGCACATAATAAGATCGTGATAGAGAAGATTCTCTGCCCGTGCGATAGATGTGGGAATAAGTACTGGTAGAAGGTAGAATTTGTAGAGCTTCATATCGTTAAACATGCTTTTACTAGATTTTATACAACTTGGCTATATCATGGGGAAGGAGAAGAACACAGTAATGCGGCAGAAGAAGAAGAAAAAGACGGTAATGCAGCAGAAGAAGAAAAAGGTAATTTCTTTTCAGGAGAAGAAATGGAGGATATGGTAGAGGCTGCCCTAGGTGAATCTATTCGTACCGAAGACGACATTCCTTCCAGTCAAGGACCCCGTACGGATAAGTATGAAAATTTCATGAATGATGCTAAAAAACCAATTTATGAGAATGCAAAGTATTCCACCCTCTCATGGTTCGTCCAACTTTTCCAGATTAAGTGCCTAAATGGATAGAGCAACAAATCATTCATAATACTTCTTTCGTTCTTGAAAGATTATATGCCCCCGGAAAATAACGTGCCCAACAGCTGGTACGAAGCCCAGAAGATGATGTCTTATTTGGTTCTGAAGTGTGAGAAGATTCAACCATGTCCTAAAAATTGCGTGTTGTACCGGAAAGAGAATTCAGATTTGAAAGAGTGTCCAACATGCGGAGAGGCCAGATATAAGCCGAAAAATTCTGATAAGAAGCCCGATATACATGTCAAGATAGCACGATACTTTCCCATAACACAGAGGCTGCAGAGGCTATTCAGATGCAACAAAACAGCCGAGGTAATGATTTGGCATCACCGTGCTCCTCCAAGCGAAGATGGAAAAATGAGTCATCCAAGAGATTCACCGGCATGGAAGGATTTCAATAGGAGGCACGAAATATTCAGTAGCGATCCTTGCAATGTCAAGCTCGGACTCGCTAGTGATAATTTCTGCCAATTCAACTATATGGCTGGAAGCCACAGCACATGGCCCATTGTAATGATAGTTTATAATCTGTCGTCTTGGTTGGCTATGGACCAATCATCCTTTATGATGGTTTTTCTTATTGACGGACCAAACTCACCGAGAAACAATATCGACGTTTATCTCCGACCTCTGATCGAGAAGTTAAAATCTTTATTCATTGATGGTGTAGAGACTTACGATGTAAACACAAATACAACTTTCATACTGCGTGCGGTTTTAATGTCAACAATTAATGACTTTCCTGCGTATGGAATGCTATCAGGTTGGTCCGTACATGGCCACAAAGCATGTCCTTATTTCCATCAACATACAACATCGAAATTCTTGAATTTTAGCAGGAAGGTTTGTTATTGCGGCCATCGACGTTTCCTGGGTCTAGACCACCCCTACAGGTTAGACGTTGTTCACTTTGATGGTCATCAGGAGCTTCTTGGACCTCCATCCCCATTGTCCGGAGAGGACGTGACTGCTTGGTGGGATGGTTACAAAAATATGACCTTCGGGATGGATCCGACAAAACATGTCAAACTACCATTCTAGAACAAGTTAAGCATTTTCTTCGAGCTTCCGTACTGGTTAACAAATTTAGTGCGTCATTGTCTGGACGTCATGCACATAGAGAAGAGAGTATCCGAGCACGTACTCAACTTACTTCTTTGTATAGACGGAAAATCGAAAGACAGCCTCAATGCTCAGATGGATCTACAGGACTGGGAAATTAGAAATGAATTGCATCCTAAACCGGTAGCGGGTAAACCAGGTAAGTTTGTACTTCCCAATGCCGCGTATCATATGTCATAACCGGTGAAGAAAAGATTCCTGCAGGTGTTGCATGATTTGAAAGTTCCCACAGGTTTCTCAGGATCATTCAGCAAGAAAATAAAAATTGTGAAAGGTAAGATCGATGGGCTGAAAAGTCATGATCATCATATTATTATGGATCACCTTCTCCCATTAGCTCTCAGAAATTCCCTTCCCGAATCGGTTGGTCTAGTAATCAATGACCTATGTTGTTTTTTCAGAGAATTATGCGCTAAAACACTGGATGTTGTGACGCTGGAGAAACTAGAAAATTCTATTGCGTTGATATTTTGCAAGTTTGAGTGTATTTTCTCACCGTCATTCTTCGAAATCATAATACACCTGACGGTTCATCTTACAACTGAGGCTAAATTAGCCGGACCGGTACAATATTGATGGATGTATCCCGTCGAGAGGTACGTGGAATTTTTTGTTTCGCGCAATTAGTAAAATTATTGTTGTCCTGTATGCCCGTATTTATTTATTTAACATATTTTTCTTTAGGTAGCTCTACACTCTAAAAAATTATATACGCAATAGAAATCGACCAGAGAGTTCTATCATGCAAGGTTATCTTCTAGATGAAGCAACCACATTTTGTTCCCGCTATCTGGACGAGAACATTGAGACGAGACTTAACCGGTCTCGAAGAATTCAGGAAGGGCTATATGGTAAAGCTAATTATAAGAGGGTAGACACTATATTTATCAACAAGATATACCGCTTTATCCTCCTCAACAGCGCATGTCTTGAAAAAATTAGAGAGTAAGTTTATTTTGGATTAATTGTTATATTTGTGTTTGTGTGTGTATGAAATGATATAATATTAATGCCATATGCCGTTGTTGAGAACAGAATTCATTTTAACGAGGTACGTGAGGGGCATCCTGATTGGAACGATGAACGATTGGAAAAATATCATCAGGATAATTTTTGCGATTGGTTTGCAGATCATATAAGTTATTCAAATAATATGTTATTGCTACCAGTTTTAATCGAAACTTATATCGTTATGTATTTGTCGTAAAATTTGGTTTGTTAGATCAAGGATCCAAACTTGTCTGCATCATTAGAGAGTGACTCAAGATGTTTAGCTCAGTTTCCTAGTATGGAGGTTGCATATTATAAAGGATTCGGTATCCTTGGATACAAATTCGAAGTTAAGAACATAGAAATATCTAGAACCACTCAGAATAGTGGGATTGCGAAGGTAGGATCGGATGGTGTGATTTATTATGGATACTTAAATTGTATACTTGGCATCCAATATCCCGGACGATCAGAACCGTTTTATATATTTCAGTGTACTTGGTACGATACACGAACCGATATGGATAAGTGGAGAAACAATCTCGGGACTTGGAAAGATGAATATGGATTGAGCAGTGTGAACACACTTCGATTTTACGGTCAGGACGATCCGTTTATCTTTCCGAACCAAACATTCTAAGTATACTACTCACAGTGTTTGAAGCATCCGGGATGGAGTGTCATATGCCGTTGAAAACCCAGGGATGTTTACGATGTCCCAGAATTCAAGGACAGCGATGAGAATGAAAAAAAGAGAAGACTTAGAATGCTCCGACCGTCTATTTCAAAAGACGGGTTGTCTTCGGCTGATCATGAAGTTACGTGGGTTAGAAATGATATCGATGATGAAATCCAAGTAGATATGTCTAATGCGTCCACGAAACGAAAAAGGTTATCAGTAATGTTATATTATTACTTCACATTTTATGATCTATACATATATAGTCAACGTTTGTAATGATTGTCTAATGCGTCCACGAACCATTTTATCTAAATTTGATGACGGTGACGGGAGCAGCGAGGGGCAGCAAGAGCTCCAGTCGCGGCACCGGCAGAGGCAGAGGCAGAGAGGTTCTGCCGCTAGAAAAGCTGCATAGGGAGCTTCAGAGGACCGGTCTTGCACCCCGATCGGAGACCTCTTCGGATGGCTCCTTCCGTGTGGACTTTACCACACCTCCAGGTATATTGAACGCATATTCATTTTGAATGTAATGTTATAGATATGCATACATATTTATGTCAAAATTAATTATATAGTCAATATTTGATTGTTTAGCTGTTGGTGGTGCGTCCACATCAGGGACAGAGGCTACTCTCATACCTCCAGGTATGTTTATATGTCCTATAGTGCATGCATATTGATTCAGAATGCTATATCATAAATATATATACATTCTTTTTGCTCTTACGTACTTAGATAATTCTTTTTTAATTGTCTAGCTATAGGTTGTGCCTCCACATCTCGGGCAGAGACCATTACCGTACCTGCGGGTATGTTTATATATATCCTATAGTGTATACATGTTGATTTAGAATGCAATTACTTATATAGTCAATATTTAATTGTCTAATTATAGATGGTGTGTCCACGTCTGGTGCAAGGCCACTCCCACTTCCATACCCTCCACTCAGTCTGCAAGTTAGTATGAAAAAATATAAAATATTTATTCATTTTACATATCCTTTAAGAATAAACATGAACTACATGTAATTTTATCGATATTTATTTTCTAGTTGGAGGGAATGCGTCCACGTCCGTGTCACCAGCTGTTCCTCACCGGAGGAACTATCGTCCCGCTCGTGCTGCTGCCCAAGCCCAGGCTCGTGCTTCTATCGCCCGAGGTATATTTCACACTTCAATTTTTGTTAAACCTTGATTTCTTAATACCGGTTTGTCTTAATATTGATTGTCTTGACATTTCTTGTAGACACAGGGCATCCCCATCCCGAGCAGGGGACTCGATGCCCGAATCAGTCCCACAGGCTGAGGTCCGATAGAGTTAGGGGGGAGCCAGCATTTCCCCTCTTCTTTACCCCTGATTATTGCTATACCGGCGATTATGCCGAGAGGTTCGGCCGGTATATAGAGGATGAGAGCCGCCTCGTGAAGAAATATCCACTTCACGTTGAGTGGGGCGACCAACACCGGCACATATTCACTCTCTTCTGGGATCAGACTCGGGTATTAATATATATTTTCATTTGATTTATCCAATATATTTATTATTAACACTTGCAATTTAATAACATTGTTTTTTTTTTGTATTTACAGTTGGATTACGATTTTCAGCCTGTACCCGATCCTGATCACCCTGAGAGGGTGCTCGATTTTCATGCTCTGTACTATGGCCTGATGAAGAACATGCCATCAAAGGTCCAATACAACAGGAACGAGCTGAAGATCAACTGCTATTTCCTGTGGATGGCGACCCCCGAGGCAAAGAGAGCGGCTCTCCTACATACTCCGGCCTTTGCGAGAGTCGACGTAGATACATGGCATCTCTTGTACCAATATTTCGACTCTCAGCGCAAACATATTTGTATTTTAAATGTAATTCATTATTTAGTATATAATTTATTTTTTTGTGTTGCTTAATTAGAAAATTAAATCTGAATGTGTTGTGCAGAAACATGCCAATCAAAATAAAGAGAATAGGAAGTCGGTGAAGAGGAGTCGCCCCACTTATACAGGTGGCTCGAGAAATATTACTCGTGCCATGGAGGCATCGGTAAATTACAATAAATCTACTGTGATATAATGTAATATTAAAAGTTATTTTATAATATATGTAAAAATTTTACGAATTGCAGAGAGCTCAGACCCTAACGCAGGGTGGTACACCGAGCGTGCTGACCGCGTATCTTGCCGTCCACGGCATCTCGACAGATCCCGCCACGGGCGAGCTTCGATACTCCGACACCGCTACCCAGGAGTATTGCGTAAGTGTTAATATTTATTCAACCCCTATTTGAAATTTTTGTTTTGAAAAGTTCAAATTTAAATGATATATTTATATTTTACTAGTTAATGTGGGTGTAAGAGCAGGTGGTTGAGCAGGCGGAGGCATCGGGGATCGATTTTACTGGATAGAACGATCTGATGCTGCTGACCACAGTCCTAGACGCCGCACACGGAGGGCACCACGGAGGTTGGAAGAGAGGCCGGGGACTGGATCCTAGTAGGGCCCATATAAGGTTGGACTCCACTCCGGCGGTTACTTCCTCTATCTCTCGTGAGCAACGTCTAGAGCAAGATGTTGCCATCTTGAAGGCCACCGTTCAGGAGTTGAAGGAGATGATGGTATGTATACTACTTAATAGTGAAATATTATATCATATTATAAATAGCAACATACCCAATATTAGTACGTAGCCTGAGCTTTTTTGGTTGTGACTTAGTTTTGATTAATCATATATACATAGAATTGTCTAATTAAAATAAACTACAGTTTTCTAAACTAGATATCCAAATAAGGCCTAAGTCCCTGAGTATTCATAGATTGGGGTTTCGCAATAACCTGATAATGATACGAATTCGACTAATACATAGTTCTTACTCGTTTATTACACATAAAACTGAACAGATGCGACAGAGTACTTTGGCCGAGGCTCCACATGCATCTCCTTCGGCTGCGGCTCCGCAAGCCACTACCTCGGCTGCGGTTGCGCAGACCACTCCTATAGCTCCACAGCCCGCTCAGACTCCCGCACAGTCCGCATTGGTCGAGTTATTGACTCAGGGTTTATCCAAGGAGCAGATGCGCCAAATTACGGCAATTATCAGAGGTGGAGCTGGACCGAGCTGGGGTAGCTTTTTGATTTTTATATTTTAAGTATGTATATACTTATATGATACATATTGTATATATTTTGGATGATATTGGTGGTGTTTGTGTGTTCACGATGATTTAGATTTATATAGTATTCTGTTTGTTGATTTCTTTTATATATTATGCGTGTTCATGTTGATTATGAATACTGTGGTATATATTCTGTTTGTTGATTACTTTCATATATGATGTATATATTATTGTGCACAGGGCGAGGAAAAAACAGACAGCCTTTTTTTTAAAAAAAAACCCTGATAATATGTCCCTACGGATTAATCCGTAGGGACAAATGTTGCACCTACCGTTTAATCCGTAGGGTCCAACTTTGCCCCTACAAATTTATCCGTAAGAACAAAATATCAGGATACGTGATATTTTGCCCCTATGGACTCAGTAACAGGTGTTAGACTTGTCCCTACGGATTAATTCATAGGAGCATAAACTTTGCCCTTACAAATTTATCCATAGGGACAAAATATCAGGATACCTGATATTTTACCCCTACACATTTATTCGTACGGGCATAAATATGGACCTACGGAGGGATATATCTGGACCTATGCATTACTCCGTAGGGGCATGTATTAGTTCCTACGGAGTTATCCGGAGGGGCAACTATTTTATTTTATAAACCGATAAATTAAATAAATATTTTGTCCCTACGGATTACACCGTAGGGACATATGGACCTATGCATTAATCCATAGGGGCAATTATTACTCCGTAGGGGCATGTTTAAGGCAAAAACTTGTACCTGCGGCGTGTGCACCTACGGTATATTTTTGCGCCACTACGAATATAGCCGTAAGGGCAGTGCTTTGCTCCTACGATTTTATCCGTAGAGACAACCCCTATTTGTAGTAGTGAAAATATCAGGATACTTGATATTTTGTCCCTATGGACTCAATAACAGAGGTAAAACTGATCCCTACAAAGTAATCCGTAGGGGAATTTATCAGGCCCTACAGATTAAGCCGTAGGGACAAGTATTTTATTTTATAGATTAAACCGTAGGGCAAGTATTTTATTTTATAAACCAATAAATTAAATAAATATTATGTCTCTACGGAGTAATCCGTAGGGATACATGTTCCTACGGAGTAAAGCATAGGGGCAGTTATTGCTCCGTAGGAGCATGTTCAGGGCGAAGATTTGCACCTGCGGCTTTTGTACCTACGGGGGAATTTTATGTCCCTACGAATATATCCGTAGGGGCAACCCATTATTGTAGTAGTGACACTGTGCTTCTCTAAGTAAAGATCTTTTTAAAGAAAAAATTAAGAAATATTTTAACATGATATTGATCGAGTGTGAAAATCAAGAAATCAACAAGGGGTGCTTAGTTCTAAAGTGTAGCTAGAAGAAAGCTTGTCAGGAAAATGGAGGCACAAAGCTAGTATTTATTGTGGATCAAACATTAACTTTCCTCTCTCCTCTTCAAATTTGAGCTTGAGACAGAAAGAACACGAGAGAGAGAGTGAGTGAGTGGAAATGCAACATACGGAACGTATGGTGTGGCATCACATGGGAGCAGTTAAGAGGATGACGATGAGTCACCTCATATGGTCTCTCTCTCTCTCTCTCTCTCTCTCTCAACTTTACAACCGTTATGTGTGTTTTGAAGCAACAATTCTTATAAGGGCCTGTTTGGTTGCAGGATTATGAGTTTGGATTTGGAGTTTGGATTGTGCAATTTTAGGATTCCACAATTTTGTGTTTGGTTGCAGAATTAGGATTTCTAGGATTCCTTTGTTTTTTATGGGGGGCCCACCACAAAACAAGGATTCTTGAATCCTAAAAATTTTCAAGGATTTTCAAGATTTGACACTATTCATTGTACTTTTAGATGAGGCACATGTACTTTATTTATTTAACAATCCTCTCTCTCTCTATCTCTCTCTAAAATCCTCAAATCCAAATCCCATTTTTTCACCAACCAAACAAAGATTGCAAGGATCTATAAATCCAATATTAGGAATCCAAAACCAACCAAACAACAAATTACCAAATCCAGAAATTTCAAACGTACTATTTTGGAATCCAAATTCCATGATCCTGCAACCAAACAGGCCCCGAAGGAAAGCCCAGTTAGGTTTTGGACTCTAGTGGTTCCAATGCTTGGACAGTGCATATTAGTGCATAGATTGGGACCGGGCACATCCAAGATAAAAAAGGGAGTTGCTTTTCAAATAATATAATTATATCCATAGCTCGTTAAGATTGGGGTTTCTTTCTCTCTCTTCTTTCATTAAGTCATTTCCTCTCTCTCTCTGCTTTAAATGTTTATGTACGATGCCTGCAACTCATTCTCCACGTGTTGCTTTATGACAAGTCCAAGGGGACAATTATTGGCCTCATCCTCTGTGTCCCGCCAAACCACACCATGCCACCCCTTTCCTTGACCAAAACAAAACCCTAGTTTTTACAGTAGTTTAAAACAGGAATTTGTTTGCATACAACATTAGCTACTAGTTTTTACAGTAGTTTAAAACAGGAATTTGTTTCGCAACAGTTTGACCAGACGTGTAAAAGTCTACTAAAAATCTTGTGAAAAGATAATTGACGAAAACACATTTAAAACTGCGATCTGTTTGGAAAACACTACCACAAATAGGGGTTGCCCCTATGGATAAATTCATAGGGGAAACCCACTGCCCTTACGGATAAATTCGTAGGGGCGCATAAATACGTTGTAGGTGCACACGACGCAGGTGCAAGTCTTAGCCTTAAATATGTCCCTACGGTGAAATATTTGCCCCTACGGTTTAATGAGTAGGTCTACTTGTCCCTACGGAATTCACCGTATGGACAACATATTTATTTAATTTATCGGTTTATAAAATAAAATAGTTGCCTCTTCGGAAAAATCCGTAGGGACAAAAATATGCCCCTACGGCTTAAGGCGTAGGTACAGATGTGTAGGGGCAAAATATCATGTATCCTGATATTTTGTCCCTACGGGTAAATTTGTAGGGGTAAAGCTATGCCCCTACGGATTACTCCGTAGGGAAAAGCCTATAACCCCTGTTACTGAGTCCATAGGGTCAAAATATCAGGTATCCTGATATATTGTCCCTACGGATAAATATATAGGGGCAAAGTTGGACCCTACGGATTAAAAGGTAGGTGCAATATTTGTACCTACGGATTAATCCATAGGGACATATTATCAAGGTTTTTTTTAAAAAAGGGCTGCCTGTTTTTTCCTCGCCATGTGCACAATAATATATACATCATATATGAAAGTAATCAACAAGCAGAATATATACGGCAGTATTCATAATCAACATCTCACGCATAATATATAAAAGAAATCAACAAGCAGAATACGATATCAATCTAAATCAATATGAACACCATCAATATCGTCTAAAATATATACAATATGTATCATATAAGTAAATACATGTTTAAAATATAAAAATCAAAAAGCTACCCTTGCTCGGTCCAGTTTCACCTCTGATAATCGTTGTAATCTGGCACATCTGCTCCTCGGATAAACCCTGAGTCAACAACTCGAACAATGCGGACGGTGCGGGAGTCTGAGCGGGCTGTGGAGCTGTGGAGCTGGTCTGCGCAACCGCAGCCGAGGTAGTGGCTTGCGGAGCCGCAGCAGCGGGGGTCCGAGCGGGATGTGGAGCTGTAGGAGCCGAAGGAGATGCATGTGGAGCCTCGCCGAAGTACCCTGTCGCGTCTGTTCAGTTTTGCGTGTAATAAACGAGTAAGAACTATGTATTAGTCGAATTCGTATCATTATCAGGTTATTGCGAAACCCCAATCTATGAATATCTAGTTTGGAAAACCGTAGTTTGTTTTAATTACACAGTTCTATGTATGTATGATTAATCAAAGCTAAGTCTACAACCAAATAAGCTTAGGCTATGTACTAATATTGGATATGTTGCTATCTATAATATGACATAATATTTTACTATTAAGTAGTATACATACCATCATCTCCTTCAACTCCTGGACGGTGGCCTTCAAGGTGTCAAGTTCTTGCTCTAAACGTCGCTCACAGGAGATAGAGGAAGTAACCGCCGGAGTGGAGTCCAACCTCATATAGGTCCTGCTAGGGCCCAGTCCCTGGCCTCTCTCCCAAACTCCGTGGTGCCCTCCGTATGCGGCGTCTAGGACTGGGGTTAGCAGCATCGGATCGTTATGTCCAGTAAAATCGAACTCCGATGCCTCGGCCTGCTCAACCACCCGCTCCTACACCCATATTAACCAGTAAAATATAAATATATCATTTAAATTTGAACTTTTCAAAACAAAAATTTCAAATATGGGTTGAATAAATATTAACACTTACGAAATACTCCTGGGTAGCGGTGTCGAGATATCGAAGCTCGCCCGTGGCTGGATTTGTCGAGGTGCCGTGGACGGCAAGATACGCGGACAGCACGCTCGGTGTACCACCCTGCGCCAGGGTCTGAGCTTTCTGCAATTCACCAAAAAATTATATTTATTATAAAATAACTCTTAAGTTCACATTATATTAAAATAGATCTATTGTAATTTACCGATGCCTCCATGGCACGAGTAATATTCCTCGAGCCACCTGTATAAGTGGGGCGATCCCTCTTCGCCGACTTCCTATTCTCTTTATTTTAATCCATCTGTTTCTGCACAACACATTCAGATTTAGTTTTCTAATTAAGCAACACAAAAAAATAAATTATATACTAAATAATGAATTACATTTAAAATACATAGCTGTTTGCGCTGAGAGTCGAAATATTGGCACAATAGAGGCCATGTATCTACGTCGACTCTCGCAAAGACCGTAGTATATAGGAGGGCCGCTCTCTCTGCCTCGAGGGTCGCCATCCACAGGGAATAGCAGTCGATTTTCAGCTCGTTCCTATTGTATCAGACCTTCGATTGAAAATCGTAATCCAACTGCAAATACAAAAAAAACAATGTCATTAAGTTGCAAGTGTTAATAATAAATATATTAAATAAATCAAATGAAAATATATATTAATACCTGAGCCTGATCCCAGAAGAGGGTGAATGAGCGCCGGTGATGGTCGCCCCACTCAACGTGAAGTGGATACTTCTTCACGAGGTGGCTCTCATCCCCTATATACCGGCCGAACCTTTCGGCATAATCGCCGGTATACCGATAATCAGGGTAAAAGAAGAGGGGGAATGCTGCCTCCCCCTGGCTCTGTCGGGCCTCAGCCTGTGAGACTGATTCGGGCCTCGAGTCTCCCTCTCGGGATGGGGATGCCCTGCGTCTATAAGAAATATCAAGACAATCAATATTAAGACAAACTGGTATTAAGAAATCAAGGTTTATCGAAAATTGAAGTGTGATATATACCTCCAGCGACAGAAGCACGAGCCTGAGCCCGAGCAGCAGCACGAGCGGGGCGATAGTTCCTCTGGTGAGGAACACCCGGTGACCCGGACGTGGACACATCCCCTCCAACTAGAAAATAAATATTGATAAAATTACATGAATATTTAAAGGATATGTAAATTGAATAAATATTTTATATTTGTTCATACAAACCTGCAGACTGAGCAGAGGGTATGAAAGTGATGGGAGTGGCCCCTGCACCTGATGTAAACATACCCGCAGGTGCGATGGTGGGCTCTGTCCTAATGTAAGTACGTAAGAGCAAAAAGAATGTATGTATATTTATGATATAGTATTCTAAATCAATATACATGCACTATATGATATATAAATATACCTAGAGGTGCGGTAGTGGCCTCTATCCTTGATGTGGACGCACCAACAGCTAGACAATCAAACATTAACTATGTAAGTAATTTTGACATGAATATGCATGTATATCTATAATATTATATTCAAAATGAATAGGGGTGTAACATACCTGGAGGAGCGGGAGTGGCCTCTGTCCCTGATATGGACACACCACTAATAACTAGACAATCAAACATTGACTATGTAAGTAATTTTGACATGGATATGCATGTATATCTATAATAGATATTACATTCAAAATGAATATGCGTGCAATATACCTGGAGGTGCGGCAAAGTCCAAACGGAAGGAGGCATCCGAAGGGGTCTCCGATCGGGGTGCAAGACCGGCCCTCTGAAGCTCTCTATGCAGCTCTCCGGACGGCAGAACCGCTCTGCCTCTGCCTCTGCCGGTGCCGCGGATGGAGCTCTTGCCGCCCCTCGCTGCTCCCGTCGTCGTCATCAAATCTAGATAAAACAGTTCGTGTACGCATTAGACAATCATTACATATGCATGCTATATATGTATAGATCGTAAAATATGAAGTAATAATATAACATTACTGATAACCTTTTTCGTTTCGTGGACGCATTAGACATATCTACTTGGATTTCATCATCGATATCATTTCTAACCCACGTAACTTCATGATTAGCCGAAGACAACCCGTCTTTCGAAACAGACTGTCGGAGCACTCTAAGTCTTCTCTCTTCTTCATCCTCATCGCTGTCATCGAATTCTGGGACATCATAAACATCCCTGGGTTTCCAACGGTATACGACGCTCCATCCCGGATGCTTCAAACACTGTGAGTAGTATACTTGGAACGCTTGGTTCGGAAAGATAAACGGATCTTACTGACCGTAAAATCGAAGTGTGTTCACACTGGTCAATCCATATTCATCTTTCCAAGTCCCAAGATTGCTTCTCCACTTATCCGTATCGATTCGTGTATCGTACTAAATACACTGAAATATATAAAAGGGTTCTGATCGTCCGGGATATTGGATGTCGAGTATACAATTTAAGTATTCATAATAAATCACACCATCCGATCCTACCATCGCAATCCTACTATTCTGAGTGGTTCTAGATGTTTTTATATCCTTAACTTCGAATTTGTATTCAAGGACAACGAATCCTTTATAATATGCAACCTCCATATTAGGAAACTGAGCTAAACATCTTGAGTCACTCTCTAATGATGCAGATAAGTTCGGATCGTAGATCTAACAAAATAAATTTTACGACAAATACATAACGATATAAATTTAGATTAAAACTGATAGAAATAACATGTTATTCGAATAATTTATATGATCTGCAACCCAATCGCAAAAATTATCCTGATGATATTTTTCCAATCGTTCATCGTTCCAATCAGGATGCCCCTCACGTATCTCGTTAAAATAAATTTTGTTCTTGACAATAAATTATGACATTAATATTATATCATTTCATACACACAAACACAAATATAACAATTAATACAAAAAAACATACTCTCTAATTTTTTCAAGACATGCACTATTGAGGAGGATAAACCGGTATATCTTGTTGATAAATATAGTGTCTACCCTCTTATAAGCGGCTTTACCATATGGCCCATTCTGAATTCTTCGAGGCCGGTTAAGTCTCGTCTCAATGTTCTTATCCAGATAGCGGGAACAAAATATAATTGTTTCATCTAAAAGATAACCTTGCATGATAGAACTTTCTGGTCGATTTCTATTGCGTATATACTTTCTAAGAGTGTAGAGGTATAAATAAATAAATACAGGCATACAGGACAACAATAATTTTACTAATTGCGCGAAACGAAAAATTCCACGTACCTCTCGACGAGATACATCCATCGATATTGTACCGGTCCGGCTAACTTAGCCTCAGTTGCAAGATGAACCGTCAGGTGTATTATGATATTGAAGAATGACGGTGGGAAAATACGTTCAAACTTGCAAAGTATCAATGCAATAGAATTTTCTAGTTTCTCCAGCGTCACAACATTCAGTGTTTTAGCGCATAATTCTCTGAAAAAACAACATAGATCATTGATTACTAGAACAACCGATTCGGAGAGAGAAGCCCTGAGGGCTAATGGGAGAAGTTGCTCCATAATAATATGGTGATCATGACTTTTCAGCCCATCGATCTTGCCTTTCTTGCCTTTCACAATTTTTATTTTCTTGCTGAATGATCCTGAGAAACCTGTGGGAACTTTCAAATCATGCAACATCTGTATGAATCTTTTCTTCTCTGGTTGTGACATATGATAAGCGGCTTTGGGAAGTAAAAACTTGCCCGGTTTACCCGCTACCGGTTTAGGATGCAATTCACTTCTAATTCCCCAGTCCTGTAGATCCATCCGAGTATTAAGGTTGTCTTTCGATTTCCCGTCTTTACAAAAAAACAAGTTGAGTACGTGCTCGAATACTCCCTTCTCTATGTGCATAACGTCCGGACAATGACGCACTAAATTTGTTGACCAGTACGGAAGCTCGAAGAAAATGCTTAACTTGTTCCAGAATAGTGGTTTGACCTGTTTTGTCGGATCCATCCCGAAAGTCACATTATTGTAACTATCCCACTGAGCAGTCACGTTCTCTCCGGACAATGGGGCTGGAGGTCCACGAAGCTCCTGATGACCATCAAAGTGAACATTGTCTAACTTATAGGGGTGGTCTAAAGGCAGGAAATGTCGATGGCCGCAATAACAAACCTTCCTGCTAAAATTCAAGAATTTCGATATTGTATATTGATGGCAATGAGGACATGCTTTGTGACCATGTATGGACCAGCATCCCTTATGCAGGAAAGTCATTAATTGTCCACATTAAAGTCACACGCAGTATGAAGGTTGTATTTGTGTTTGCATCGTAAGTCTCTACACTATCAATGAACAAAGATTTTAACTCCTCGATCAGAGGTCGGAGATAGACGTCGATATTGTTTCCCGATGAGTTTGGTCCGTCGATAAGAAGAGGCATCATAAAGTATGATTGGTCCATAACCAACCAAGGCGACGGATTATAAACTATCATTACAACGGCCATGTGATGTGGCTTCCAGCCATATAGTTGAATGGGCAAAAACCATCACTAACCAGTCCGAGCCTGACATTGCGAGGATCGCTATTGAATATTGCGTGCCTCCTATCGAAATCCTTCCATGCCGGTGAATCGGTTGGATGACTCGTTTTTCCATGTTCACTTGGAGGAGCACGGTGATGCCAAATCATTGTCTCGGCTGTTTTCTTGCACCTGAATAGCCTCTGCAGGCTCTGTGTTATGGGAAAATATCGTGCTATCTTGACAGGTATATCGGGTTTCTTATCAGAATCTTTCAGCTTATAGCTGGCCTCTCCGCATGTTAGACACTCTTTCAAATCTAAATTCTCTTTCCGGTACAACACGCAATTTTTAGGACATACTTGAATCTTCTCACACTTCAGATCAAATCAGACATCATCTTCTGGGCTCCGTACCAGCTGTCGGGCACGTTATTTCCCGGGGGAATAGAATCTTTCAAGAACGAAAAAAGTATTGTGAATGACTTGGTGCTCCATCCATTTAGGCACTTAATCTGAAAAAGTTGGACAAAACATGAGAGGGTGGAATACTTTGCATTCTCATAAATTGGTTTTCTAGCATCATTCATGAAATTTTCATATTTATCCGCACACGGTCCTTGACCGAAAGGAATGTCATCTTCGGTACGAATAGATTCACCTAGGGCGGCCTTTACCATATCCTCCATTTCTTCAGATGAAAAGAAATTACCGTCTTCTTCTTCTGCCGCATTACCGTCTTCTCCTTCTTCTCCTGCCGCATTATCGTCTTCTCCTTCTTCTTCTGCCGCATTACTATGTTCTTCTCCTTTCCCGTGATATAGCCAAGTTGTATAAAGTCTAGTAAAATCATGTTTTACGATATGAAGCTCTGCCAATTCTACCTTCTACCAGTACTTATTCCCACATCTATCGCACGGGCAGAGAATCTTCTCTATCATGATCTTATTATGTGCGCGTACAAATTCAATAAAAGCAGCAACTCCTGCGACAAACTTAGGTTGCATACGTTGTTGCCAATCCGCATACATCCAGTTCTTAACTCTAACGTACTCATGGGCCATGTTAGACTGTATAACATATAAATTGTAGGTTACAATGACTATATTGAGAAATCTAAGAACGAGATGATTACTGACAAAGGAGAAAATCCGAGTATATGCTTTGTGTGTGCATTTGTAATTAAAAAGAATAAATTATCGATAATCAAATTTAGATTTGAGGATACCCATGAATGAGTTGTATTCTATATATGTGTGTTTCAATTTATGATTTCGCTTAACTGTAGGGTTGTTAGTGTGTATGTGCTGTGTGTGTGTTTGTTGTGTATTCGTGTTGTATGTGTGTGTTTCGGCTATCGGGGGTAAGACTTCTATCCCATTAAGAATATATAGAGCGGACACCCATTCGCTTGTGTTTTCAACCGTTTCGAGTAAATTTCGGCAGCACCTCCCTGCTGTTCTCCGAGTGCACTGTAATAAAATAGATAATCATTTCAAATCTGTGAAACAACGTTGAAATGAACATCTAATCTATCTTTGTACACGGAGAACTGTTCAGACCATAATATTGCATTTTTCATTCCCCTATTCATATCCTTTTTATAAATAAACAGGTACTCTTGACGCACGTTTGTTGCATATTACAGGATACAGGTTTCTGGAGCAAATACAGTGAAAAACAACAAAAAAAGGGATTTTTGACCAACAATTAGACGGATCTCAGTCAAGCCCAGTTCATATGGGTGCAAGACAACGCAAGTCAAGATGAAACGGTTAAAAGACCAATCTTCACTGAAGATCTGGAAAAGAAACAGAAGCCAAAAATAGAAAATATGCATAAAAGTAAAAGGCCCAAGATTCCCTGAACAAAGCCCAGAAAGCTCATAGCCCAAATCCTCAGTTTGGCCGCGGATCCGCGGCCAAACCCTACCTGGAGCCGCGGATCCGCGGCCTTCTAATACACGTGTCGGCGCATATTTTCTGAGGCGGCGCGTCGGTGCAGAGGTTGAGATTTTACGGGGGCAAATCTGTAATTTTGCATGTGCGAGAGTCTGTAACCCTAGGTTTCCTATTTGCTATAAATTGTAATTTAGATCTAAAAATTGTATGCCTCTTTTCAATCAATAAAATTCAGAAATTCTGGGAATAAATTTCAGATATGTTCTTCTTGTTTGGAGGGAGCCGTCAACCTAGTAAGTCTTTTATTTCTTTTAATTATAATGTCTTCTCATCCCCTATTGAGCGAGTAGTCTCCTCGCTTGTTAGGGTTAGCCTTAGGGAAAGGGTTGAGAGATGAAATCTCTCGCCCCTTTCAATACCACCTTCACCTAATGAATTGGAACTTCACGCATACGAGCACAACCGCTCCCTGCGGCATCCTACCCTTCGAGGTAACGATGAACCGTAGTATAAAGGGCCGGTTCCGCACGTTTTCCGTGAGGGTTAGGATAATTATCAACAAAGGTAGGGTACAAATCTAGAGGAAGAAACATCTTCCCAAAAGATTTGTATCCACTTTATTGATAATTAACTTAACACCTAATAGATCTAAAAAAGGAAGGTATTGAAAGCGGTGAGGAAAAATATTAATTTCCAAAACTTCCCCTAATCCTAACCCTAGCAAGATTCTTAATTAGATTAATTAGATCCAGTCTTTAGATTTTTATAAACCAACCAAAACGACAAATAGAATCAACTCGTTAAAACACTTTAAAGAAATTTACCCGTCTCTGTGGATCGACCCGCACTCACCGGCTAGCTGCGAAGCGATGCCGTTTTCTTGATTGCGGTAAACTTACAATTTTTGACTTAATCAAATGGCGCCGTTGCCGGGGACGGCGTAATCTTTCTTTTTTGTGAATTTTCGGGTTGATATAAATTTTAAAAATTATAAAAATCAGAAAATATAAAAAATATAAAAAATAATCAAATTTGATCTGTTTGAAGGGTGTATCTTTTGGATCTTGCAGGAACAGCGAAGAATCAAGAATCTGGGATTTTACAGAGAAGGAATCAGAAAGTTACATATCAGAACAGAGAAGAAAGTGCCCAACAGAACAGCAGAATTTTTTTCAGCGGCCGATTCCTCTACACAGCCGCGCTTCCGCCGCATTTAGGGGCCTCCCGCCGCGCATCCGCGCTCCCTTTGACACGTCAGCACCTGAAAAATTTTCTGGTTTGATATCTCTCTCTCCTCTCTGTAATCTCCCATATATCTCTCTGTAAAAAGTTTTCTGCAGGATTTCTTTGCGTAAAGAGTCTTTCTCCCCCTTCTAAATAACAGATCTCTGCAGGTTTCTTTGCGCCGCGCTTAAAAATTCTGATTGCAAGTGAAATTTTATTTGTTTTGCATAATTTAACCGGATTCTAAGGGGCTATTTGACCAAATCCAGATTGGGTGGGGATTTCATCACCCTTTCCAGGACCCCAGAAAACACCTAAGCATTTTGCATCAACCACCTTTAATTAAAAAAAGATTAGACTCAGACCTAAGGACAGCGAGCTCAATAGGAAAAGGACTAGGGTAGGCATCGGCCGTTTATCCTAACCGACATTGCGGTGTCTAGGCTAGTGGTTTTTAATTAGGCCCACTGTAGTGGTGGTTCCTTCCCACTTACCTGGCCGTATTTGTCCGTGAAGAGGCGGTTTGAGGTCTATTTCTAGCCCTAGTTAGGAGCTGTCTAGCAGACCTAGGCGACCCTAGATCTAGGCCTGATTGTGCATGTGTGGTTGAGTCAGTTGTGTCACGAGTCCGTTTTCAAAAAAAACTTTTTTGCAAAACTCACACAAAAAAAATAAAAATAAAAAATAAAAATAAAAAAATCTTTTCAAAACTTGCAACTTGTCGCGAAGAAACTTGAAACTCACTTCCACCACTTCTTCTCACTGACGTTATCTTACCCCCACATTCTGTTTTTCTCTTTTTTCTGACTGCACTACCCTTTAGTGTATGTCATTTTGGACTAGGGATACTAACGCCCGATTAGTCCGTGTTTCGTTGGTACCGACCGACGAACCCTTCGACGAACCATTCGTCGACGTTCCCTCCATCTCCTTACCTCCATCTTCAAATTCTTCTTTCGAAGGTATGTCGGGACACGACCCCAACTATACCTTACCTACGGGAATGATTCCACCTCCGCCAGGTGCGAATAACCCGAATCTTCCGCCTGTTGTAGCGCCCGCACGAGTTGCGCTCCAGGATCTCTTCTACCCCGTCCGCACTTCTTTACCCACATGTCTCTCACCCCCACCGGCGAATGGGGATAATTTTGAAATAAAACCACATTTCATCAATATGCTGCCTAAGTTTCATGGTTTGGAATCCGAAGATGCTTATATTTTCATTAATAAATTCCAAAACGTTTGCGCCATGATGAAGACAATCCAATTAAGTGATGACGCAATAAGGCTAAGGGTCATTCCTTTTACCTTATGTGACCTAGCCGAGAAGTGGCTATACAGCACCGCATCACACTCCATTAGAAATTGGGACGAGTTTGTGAGAGCTTTTCTGAAAAAGTTCTACCCTCATCATAAAACTGCTAGAATCCGAAACGAGATCATACAATTTTCACAGCTTCCGTCCGAACCATTCTGGAAATGCTTCGAGAGATTTAAAGACCTACTTGTTCAATGCCCTCATCATGGGATAGAAAATTGGCAACTTTGCCAAACATTATACGAGGGATTGAACGCAGCAACGAAGCAGTTGCTAGAAACAATTTGTCAAGGTCATTTTCTCTCCAAGTCTAGCGACGAAGCTTGGCAGTTTCTTGAGGACCTAAGTGAGCAAACAATTCAATGGGAGAGTACCAAGACCACATCACCTTCTTCAGTTGGTCAATCTAGGGCAGGCATACATCAAATAGATATGTCAATTGCTATGAAGGCCGAGATGGCCTCACTTATGAAAAAGCTAGAAGCCATTGAGACCAAAATCTCATCGACTTCTCCTGCCCCTACTCTACCCACAAGAACTGTTTGTGCTTGTTGTTCGAACCCGTCGCACCTAACCGAAGAGTGTCCTTATAATGCACCTATTCAAGGACAGGATCAAGTCAATGCTGCATTTCAGCAACGACAAAGAAATGATCCTTACTCTTCGACATACAATCAGGGGTGGAGGAGTCACCCGAATTTTGCTTGGAACCAAAATCAACAAGTCCAAGGGAACAATAATTTTCAAAGACCTCCTCCACAACAACAACAAGCACCCTTACAAACTCAAAACCAGCAACCTTTCCAACAACAACCTTATACAAATCAAACGAACAATTTGGTTCAACCTAATGATGATAAGGTTAGCTCGCTCGAGAAAAGTCTTGAAGCATTTCTCAAGCAAACCACAGAATCCGCAGCAAGATTTGAAAGTTATGTGCAATCTTTAATGAATAACAATGCCTCACACGATCAAAGTATCAAATCTATTGAGGCACAAATTGCACAATTAACTGCTGCGTTGAGCGAGAGAGAAAAAGGAAAGCTTCCATCTCAACCATTGCCTAATCCCGGTCACCCACAAAATGCATATCACAATCACAATGTAAATGCGGTGACCACGTTGAGATCCGGAAGAGAGTTGCAAAATAATGTGGAAACTAGTGATGACATCCCCGCCGGTGGTTCTTCTTCTCCTTCTTCATTTTCTTCACTTCCTTCTTCACCTTTTTCTTTAGAGCCTATTCTCCACCCTTCACACGGCTCTACTTCTTCTGACTCAAACGGACCCATTTCTAACAACACGAACACATCCACACTGGGATCCGTTCCTATTCCACATTCTACTCCACAGACTTGTGACTCAACAAATTTTCAAAATGCACCATTTCCAAACAGGTTGAGTCCTAATAAACCAAATGCACAAGTGGAGAAGATTGTGGAGATCTTTAAGCAGGTTAGCATAAATATACCTCTCTTGGATGCTATCCAACAAGTCCCTTCATACGCGAAAATCTTAAAGGGCTTATGCACCTCGAAGAGAAAGGCATCTCAAGTACCCAAGAAAGTGCTAGTGGCTAGTGCAGTGAGCAATGCTATTAACCACCATCAAACCTTACCCCAAAAACGAAAGGACCCCGGCTGTCCTACTATTTCAATCACAATTGGGGATAAGCAAATTAATCGTGCACTTTTAGATCTTGGATCTAGTGTTAACCTGATTCCTTACTCCGTGTACGAACAATTAGGGGTTGGAGAGTTGAAACCCACTCGTTGCACTCTCCAAATGGCTGATCGATCAATCACCTATCCAAGGGGTCAACTAGAGGATGTGTTGATCAAAGTCGGGGAATTCATATTCCCCGTTGATTTTATCGTTATGGATACACAACCTGTTGTTAACCCAAGAAACCAAATTCCGGTGATTCTTGGTCGACCATTTTTGGCCACTTCCAATGCTGTAATAAATTGTCGCAATGGCTCCATGACTCTATCCTTCGGAAAGAGGTCTAGTGAGTTCAATATTTATAAGATGGGAAGTCTGCCCCCCGTGCCTAAAACTAGTACACGAGAAGTTTGCTCTATTCACGAAATCACGCAGGAGGACTGTGAGCTTGAAAGATTTCTATTTGATGAAAACAGTTTTGACGCCACTAGTGCGTCCCTCCTTGAGCCTACTACTGTTGACACAACCGATGATGATTATCAATGTTTCACTTTTTCGAATGACGACGACTCACAGCCCGAATATGAGTCGTTTGAATTTTTGGATGAGTCAGTCGAACCATCCGAATCGGTTGTTTGCAGTGATTTCGAACCTGTGTTAGAGTCCTTTGAGTTCGAGGTAGATTCCGCAATGGTTCTTTCGCCTCAGAAATTCGAACTCATGCCCTTGCCGTCTCACCGTAGATATGCTTACATAGGTGAGAATGAGACTTTTCCCATTATCATATCAGCCTCTCTAGCCTTCGAGCAAGAGAACGCTATTTTAAAAGTCTTACAAGATAGGCAGCAAGTTTCCAGTTGGACTATGGCGGACATCGAGGAGATCAGTTTCCTCATAAGTGAATATCATACACAATTGATGGATGATGCCATGTCAATAGAGGACCCACAGGGACAGCTTGGGGGTATTGTGGTGAGCCGACTTCCTCCCTTAAAAGTTGAAATACCCCCATTTCTTTTAATTAGGTACGAGAATGCCAACACTCCACTGATTGCTGATCATTTACATTCTCGTATCGATGCATCACCATCACCTGTATATTCACCTCCACACCTCCCATTCCATTACTTCTATCTTCCCCAATTCTTTGCGGACCACCACAACTTATTTTTTCACCCATCAATATTCTTTACTGATAAATTTTTCAAATGGTTGGTGTTGACTTTTGGCCGATGCAAAGTTGGGCAGTATTGTCTAACATAGTTTAATTGAAGTTTGGGGGAAGGTCTTTTTGTATATATTTTTGTTTTCTTTTTCTCTAAAAAAAATAAAAATAAAAAAATTTCAAAACATAAAAAAATAAAAAAATAATAAACAGGGGAGTGCCGGTATTTTGACCCTCTTGGTTTAGTAGGACAGTGAGGACACTGTCAAGTTCAAGTTTGGGGGTATGCTCGGTACGTCTTCTTCCTTCGCATTCATTTGTACATATTTTTGCATACTTATTTGAAAACCCATAAAAATTTGAAAAATTTGAAAAATTATAAAAATTAATGTATTCAATTTTGGCTAATTGACTAGAGTTTGACAAATAGGTTAACTAGCTAGGAAAAACTACATCTTAGACTTAGTGAATTAAAAACCCTAAAAATAACCTTTCTTAAAGTTTAACAGTAGAAAGTATATGCCTTGTAGTTTATTTAGAAATAGGCAAATTTTGGGTTCACTTTTTGGGCTAAGTCAAAACGAGGGAAGAGTATTGATGTTCTTATTAGAGTATAAGTTTGAAAAATAGTTCCTAACTTAAGTCTAGATTCTGAAAATGTATACCCTACAATTTGCACAATTACGCACCTTGAAACTTGGATTAGTAGAAGAGACCTTGAAATGCTCTTGTCTAAAGTCCTTAGTACGAAGAAAATAAAAGAAAAAAAAAGAGTGAATAAAGAAAAGAAAAAAATGAACACTGGTTTTTGTGATTACTTAAGGCTGCAAAAATAGAAAAATATTTAGCGAGGGTGCTTCATCACCTAGTGCCTTAGACCAACTGGTTTGGGAGTCACTGCTAAAGCCTTGAGTGTTGCAAAGACTAGGAAGTACGCTTTAAAGTGCAAACACATTTTGTAATCGGTCGTTGGTACCTCAAGAAGTATTAACGGTCGCATGAAGGATGTGTAAGCAAATTTCATTCACCAATTAATAAGTACTTTGGACAATGGACTAGGGCATGATTGCTTGAATTGAATTTCCAAGTGTAGGGGTGATCTTTACACACACGTAGGGGTATGTGATTGGAATTTAGATAAAAGAGAGGAATGAAAGATAGAATTTGTATCTTTAATGGAGTTGATAGAAAATTCCTAAGTGGAGATAAAACCCTAGAAGGAAAACTTAAGAAATGCCGAAAGCTAAGTAGATCTGCAGGATATATATAATCTTAAGTTAAATAATGAGGAAGTGTGAAGAATATGGGTGGATAATTTGCGAGTCAAAAGATAATAGAATTCCTTGTTAGAAAACCTAATTAGAGAACAAAAGTCAATGAGCCAAATTGATAGGATTTTGTGGGTGTAATCCGCTGAAAACCCTCAGGAGACAACACTCCTCCTACTAGGGACACCTAGAGGTTTAACGGCTTGTTGCACGTGCTCAGTGCAATCGCGTTTCCCTGCGAAAGTGCGGTTAGGTTTTTTGTAGTGAATAAATAATAAGTTTGCTCGAGGACGAGAAAAAGGTAAGTTTGGGGGTATTTGTTCAGACCATAATATTGCATTTTTCATTCCCCTATTCATATCCTTTTTATAAATAAACAGGTACTCTTGACGCACGTTTGTTGCATATTACAGGATACAGGTTTCTGGAGCAAATACAGTGAAAAACAACAGAAAAAGGGATTTTTGACCAACAATTAGACGGATCTCAGTCAAGCCCAGTTCATATGGGTGCAAGACAACGCAAGTCAAGATGAAACGGTTAAAAGACCAATCTTCACTGAAGATCTGGAAAAGAAACAGAAGCCAAAAATAGAAAATATGCATAAAAGTAAAAGGCCTAAGATTCCCTGAACAAAGCCCAGAAAGCTCATAGCCCAAATCCTCAGTTTGGCCGCGGATCCGCGGCCAAACCCTACCTGGAGCCGCGGATCCGCGGCCTTCTAATACACGTGTCGGCGCATATTTTCTGAGGCGGCGCGTCGGTGCAGAGGTTGAGATTTTACGGGGGCAAATCTGTAATTTTGCATGTGCGAGAGTCTGTAACCCTAGGTTTCCTATTTGCTATAAATTGTAATTTAGATCTAAAAATTGTATGCCTCTTTTCAATCAATAAAATTCAGAAATTCTGGGAATAAATTTCAGATCTGTTCTTCTTGTTTGGAGGGAGCCGTCAACCTAGTAAGTCTTTTATTTCTTTTAATTATAATGTCTTCTCATCCCCTATTGAGCGAGTAGTCTCCTCGCTTGTTAGGGTTAGCCTTAGGGAAAGGGTTGAGAGATGAAATCTCTCGCCCCTTTCAATACCACCTTCACCTAATGAATTGGAACTTCACGCATACGAGCACAACCGCTCCCTGCGGCATCCTACCCTTCGAGGTAACGATGAACCGTAGTATAAAGGGCCGGTTCCGCACGTTTTCCGTGAGGGTTAGGATAATTATCAACAAAGGTAGGGTACAAATCTAGAGGAAGAAACATCTTCCCAAAAGATTTGTATCCACTTTATTGATAATTAACTTAACACCTAATAGATCTAAAAAAGGAAGGTATTGAAAGCGGTGAGGAAAAATATTAATTTCCAAAACTTCCCCTAATCCTAACCCTAGTAAGATTCTTAATTAGATTAATTAGATCAATTAGATCCAGTCTTTAGATTTTTATAAACCAACCAAAACGACAAATAGAATCAACTCGTTAAAACACTTTAAAGAAATTTACCCGTCTCTGTGGATCGACCCGCACTCACCGGCTAGCTGCGAAGCGATGCCGTTTTCTTGATTGCGGTAAACTTACAATTTTTGACTTAATCAAGAACCAGCGGAAAAGTACCGACGAAATATATCAAAATGGATGAAAACACAAGTGAATGCAGGTGTTTGCTTTATACATTCCTAACTTGTCCACACGGGACAAATCTATCAGTTATCATACGATTGAATTTTCTCGTTACATAGACTACACAACGGTTGTTAGTACCGAGCTATATCGTCCGATATTTAACAAGCTTCGTATAGTTCTATGTCACGACGAATATCGAACGTATGTTAACCGATAGAAAGGGACTAAGTGGCGCTTTGAGTTTCATATATGAGTATCGATGAGAATATGAAAGTTTCATATTATCATCGAGTATCATATATTGGTTTTAACTTGAACATCTTGAATCACTCTCTAATGATGCGTTTGTTGTGTATTCGTATTGTATGTGTGTGTTTCGGCTGTCGGGGGTAAGGCTTCTATCCCATTAAGAATGTATAGAGCGGACACCCATTCGCTTGTGCTTTCAACCGTTTCGAGTAAATTTCGGCAGCACCTCCCCGCTGTTCTCCGAGTACACTGTAATAGAATAGATAATCATTTCAAAGCTGCGAAACAACGTTGAAATGAACATCTAATCTATCTTTGTACACGGAGAACCAGCGGAAAAGTACCGACGAAATATCTCGAAATGGATGAAAACACAAGTGAATGCAGGTGTTTGCTTTATACATTCCTAACTTATCCACACGGGACAAATCTATCGGTTATCATACGATTGAATCTTCTCGTCACAAAGACTACACGACGGTTGTTAGTACCGAGCTATACCGTCCGATATTTAACAACCTTCGTATAGTTTTATGTCACGACGAACATCGAACGCATGTTAACCGATAGACGGGGACTAAGTGGCGCTTTGAGTTTCATATATGAGTATCGATGAGAATATGAAAGTTTCATATTATCATCGAGTATCATATATTGGTTTTAACTTGAACATCTTAAATCACTCTCTAATGATGTGTTTGTTGTGTATTCGTGTTGTATGTGTGTATTTCAGCTGTCGGGGATAAGATTTCTATCCCATTAAGAATGTATAGAGCGGACACCCATTCTCTTGTGCTTTCAGCCGTTTCGAGTAAATTTCGGCAGCAACTCCCCGCTGTTCTCCGAGTACACTGTAATAGAATAGATAATCATTTCAAAGCTGTGAAACAACGTTGAAATGAACATCTAATCTATCTTTGTACATGGAGAACCAGCGGAAAAGTACCGACGAAATATCTCGAAATGGATGAAAACACAAGTGAATGCAGGTGTTTGCTTTATACATTCCTAACTTGTCCACACGGGACAAATCTATCGGTTATCATACGATTGAATCTTCTCGTCATATAGACTACACGACGGTTGTTAGTACCGAGCTATACCGTTCGATATTTAACAACTTTCGTATAGTTCTATGTCACGACGAATATCGAACGTATGTTAACCGATAGACGAGGACTAAGTGGCGCTTTGAGTTTCATATATGAGTATCGATGAGAATATGAAAGTTTCATATTATTATCGAGTATCATATATTGGTTTTAACTTGAATATCTTGAATCACTCTCTAATGATGCGTTTGTTATGGTTTTACGTTTACGTTTCATTATTAAGAGTTAGAAATTTCAAGTTTAGGGTAAATTTTTCTTGCGTTTACGGTAAAATTGTACGTTTACGTTATCATCGAGTATCCTACTGCAATGAACTAGTGCATCCTAAACCCTAACCCTAAATAACCCAAATTAACCTAATTAACCACAATTAACCATAATCATTACCCTAACACAAATTATCCCTAATTAACCCAAACTTAACCCAATTTACCCAAATTAACCTAATTAACCCTAATCAACCCAAACTTAACCCAATTTACCCAAATGAACCTAATTAACCCTAATCAACACCTTAACCCTTTCAAATTATCACTAATTAATCCAAATTAATCATACTCTCTAATTAACCCTATCCTCTAACCCTAAACCTAAACCAAACCCTAACCCTAACCCTAACCCTAACCCTAAGCCCAACTAATTAACCCTAACCCTAGCCCCAACCCCAACCGAACCCCAACCCCAACCCCAACCGAACCCTGACCCTAACCCCAACCCCAACCCCAATCGAACCTTGCAGAACCCGATGCCTAACCCTAACCCTCAGGCCCCACCCGAACCCTGCAGAACCAAGAACCCTAGCCCTAACATCATCAAAATTATAAGTAATTGGAGATTTACTAATCTGTAGCGGGCGGTGGAGGAAACGACGGAAGAGACCGGTGGTCGACGACGCAATCGGCGACGACTCGCGGGTGGCGGCGACGAGGAAGTTGACGAGTAAGTTTTGGGAACGAGGGCGGTGGCAGGCCGCGGGCGGAGGGCGGTGGAGACGAGGAAAAAATTAAAGGCGCGGGAACGAAATCGAGACGCGGAGGAGAGATTGAGAGAGAGAATTTTGGGAACGATCGAGATCGAGGTGTAGGGTTTTTCTGTGCCTTTTTATATTAAATGCCCATTTATATGCCCCTACGGACTTCACCGTAGGTCATTTGTTTGCGGCTCCGTAGGGCCAAACAACAAATTACGATTTAATATTTTTAAATTAAAACGTAGGGCACCGTAAGGACAACCATGGGGACCTACAGATTAGTCCGTAGGGGCAATAAAAAGTTGCCCCTACGGATTTCTGTGACCGTAGGGGCAACCCCATATTGTAGTAGTGAAAACTTGGTTTCAATTTTTAAACATATCATAGTTTCGTATATATGTTTGATTTTCAAACTCCAGGAAACCACCCTTTTAGCGACCGAAACTGATGTGTCAATCCTCTCCCTATCTCATGCTAACAGCACACGCACATATATATATTGAAACATGACAAATTGTTTGCTAACTTTAAATGTTGTTTTGCACCGGTTTCACAAGACGTGTAAAATTCTGCTGAAAATTGTGTTAAAAGATAATAGATGAACACACATTTAAAACTGTGATCTCTTTAACAAACTATGTTTCGATTCTCAAACATATCATAGTTTCATATAATGTGTCTGATTTTAAAACTCCAGGTAACCAACCCTTTTAGTGATCGGATTAGTAACCCCCCCATCCCATCTCACACACACACATGTTGAAACATGACAAATTGGTCCTTCAATGGTGACATGAGTTTAGAGGTGTCAAACGGGCAGGCCGGGCCATCCGCAGACTGGTTGTAACGGGTAGCAGGTAAATTGGGTATAGATAAAAATACCGGGATTTAAACGGGTGCTGATTTTCGTGCCCGCGACCCGATCTACTACGGGCGGGCGGATGTGCGGGTAACTAGTGAATCGGTGTTCAAAATAGCGATAGCGTGCAGCATAGCGTTCCACTACTAAATAGCGAAAAGCGCGAAAAACGTTACGTATAGCCTAAGCTACATGAATTATTAATTATTACTGTGATCATCTCATTTACAATAAATTATATTATTATAAAGATATAAAATTACCTTGAAAACATAGAGCAATAAGTAATATAACATTATGTTTTGCGGTTGCAGTTTCTCAACTCCTCAAAATTCCCAATAATAAACAATATTTTAAAAAAAATTCAATTCTTGAGTTCATATATATATGATTCATACTAGTATTAAAACTATCAAGAATCAATTAAATAATCTCTATTTGATAAACGAGCTACAAAATATGATTTCAAATTAAGGGGTCAGAATTTTAATAAGACCTATTTGTTAAAAGCGTAAGCTATTTGAAAAAAAAACGTAAGCTACTTTATTTTTAAGTTTTTTTCCAAAGCTATGTAGCGTATAGAATAAGCTACGTTGTAATGCCCCATACCCTAGTACAGATGGTATTGTCCGCTCTGGTCGAAACCGCACGGTTTTGCCCTTTAAGACGAACCAGACCCGACCAGGGGCCACTTCCCAGGAGGCCACCCCATCCCAGGACTTCTCTGGCCCGAGCACACTTAACTACGGAGTTCTCAAACTCCTGTAGTGCCGGTTTACTTAAAAGGCGCATCTGTAATTAAGGGTGGTATTATTACATTTATAATGCAATTCGGTCCTCTTTCAGAATGTGTTCCGAAAATTCCCCATTGTTCTACAATAGGTCCTACGGACTCAAGAGATGGCCCCCGCCCTCTTGGCATGACAATTAGCATGGCGCTTTGTTCCATGAGCAAGAACCGGGTCCCGACATTCTCCCCACCTTTGAACAATGGTTCGTTCTCAAACCACAGACCCACTACTAAGGGACCTGAATGAGCCACCATAAATGTAATGCCCCACACCCTAATACAGATGGTATTGTCCGCTCTGCCTGAAACCGTACGGTTTTGCTCTTTAGGGCGGAACCGGATCCGACCAGGGGCCACTTCTCAGGAGATCACCCATCCCAGGACTTCCCTGGACCGAGCACACTTAACTACGGAGTTCTCAAGCTCCTGTACTGTCGGTTCACTTAAAAAGCGCCTCTGTAATTGAGTGTGGTATCATTACATTTATAATGCAATCCAGTTCTCTTTCGGAATGTGTTCCAAAGATTCCCCATTGTTCTACAGTGGGTCCCACAGACTCAAGAGGTGGCCCTCACAAATTCAAGAGGTGGCTCCCGTCCCCTTGGCATGACAATTGGCGTGGCATTTTGTTCCGTGTGGCACTTTGTTCCGTGAGCAAGAACCGGATCCCGACATACGCTACATAGCACAAAATAACGAGCTACGATGCGAGCTATTTTAAACATTATGGTGAATAGATAAACGGGTCAACCATGAAAGGTTAGCGGGTAATTTAAGACTGCTTATTACCATGAACATGCATGTAATGAGTAATTGCAATTTAAAGATAAAAGATTGTGTTTGTAGGCTGCATCTAGTTTGAGTTCATTAATTATTTTAACTAAAGTCAATAATTACATACATATATATCTATTATTGATATTTATAATATAAATTTAATATCAATATTCAATGCTATATTGATTAGGAATGAAAAGTCATTTAACTTTTTTTGACTCACGAACCTGCAGGTCGGATCAACCTGGTGACGGGCTGGGTGAAACCCATGAACTCACGGTCTGGGTTGACCTGGTGATACTTCTAAACATACGGGCCAGGTATGGGTAATATTTTAATGGATAGTAAATTTTTGACCTATGGCCGGTGTTTTACAGGTTGACCCGGATAACAAATAGGTAGTGGGTGAATATTGACACCACTACATGAGTTGGTGCATGCAATATGCCAATCTATATGTGCCCAATCCCTCACTTACTCAAATTCACTGTGAAGTCATTGGCTGCAAACTTTGTGCTCTTCTCATGTAAAGGGCCAATCACCGATATACACACAACTCAAAAGTTTAAGATTAGGGTTTGACCTTATTTAATATGAGAAATCAATATCATCATTATTGCAAACACACACACAAACACGCGCATATCATCATCAACATTATCTCTCTTACACATACACACATACACACATACACTTACACTTATACTAACACTAAAATACCCTAATTACCTTAACCCTAACCCTATACCTAATTAACCCTAACTACCTTAACCCTAACCCTAGACTCAATTAATCCTAACCCTAGACCTAATTACAGTGCAGCCGCCACCACCCATGGCCACCGCCGCCCACAACCGCCGCCGCCGCCACCACCACCACCACAGCCGCCACCCACATCCCCAAACCACAACCGCCGCAACAACAACCACCACAACCACCATGCATCCACCCACCGCTGACCACCTCAGCCACCACCGACCACCACCAGAGCCACCGCCATCCATCACCCACCACTACAGCCGCCATCACCCACCACCCCTGACCACCATCCTTACGGATTTTATTATCATGCACCTAATCGCTAACCTTAATTAACCCAAATTAATCTGATTAACCCAAATCATCACCTTAACCCAAATTAAACATATTTAATTTAATTAGCTCAAAGTACCTCTAACCCTAACCATAATCATCACCTAAACCCTAACCCTAATTAATACAAATTATCCTAATTAACCCAAATTTACCCTAATCATCACCCAAACCCAAATCTCAGCCATGAACTCTATCATCATCAACATCACCAAATAACAACCCCCACCAACAATCATCATCATTTGCATCATCTATTTCTTCTGCTTCTTTTAAAAATCGATTTTTAAAAATGGAATAAAAAAAGTTTAACGTATCTGGAAAAGAATTACGGTACTGGACGGTGACTGTGACGATGACTGCTCATCGGCGATGGAAGCTAAACAGCAAAGAAGACTCGACGATGGAACTCCAAGAGATGGAACGGGCGATGTAGCTCGAGGAGATGAAAGCGGGAGTTGGAGCTCGCCGGCGATGGAAGCTAGACGGCAGGGATGGAGTCGACGACTCGGCCACTGGAGGATTGGAGGATCGACCGGAGAAGGTCACTGGAGGATCAGAAGAAGGCTCAGCAACAAGTGGATCAGATAAGGAGGGGGAGATCGCTGGAGACGCTGGAGGTGGCGATCGGAGGGCTGTAAGAGGCGTTGATGATTGGAGGATCGGAAGAGATGTTGATGATGGAAGGGATCGGAGACGGGAAGGAGGGTGACAAGGAGGGTGGCTGCGGCGATCAGCGATGACGGGAGTGCGGTGGCGACGGGAGGAGAAGCACGGAGGTGGAATTTTTTTAGGGGGAAATAAATTGGGCATGAGAAACATTATCAGGTAAATTATTTTATTTTTTTTAATACAACAACTTTGCCTTACGGTGCAAACCGCAGGGGTTTCTTTTGCGGTACCGTAGGATCATTTATGAAGGTTATTTTTTATTAAATTTTTATATAAAATTGTCTCTGCAGTGGTATCCGTAGAGACATTTGTTGCCCCTACGGTTGGAACTGTAGGGGCAAACTATAATTGGCCCTACGAATGTTCCCATCCATAAGGCCAACCCATCTTTGTACTAGTGCCCCTCTCTCTCACACACACACTGAAACATGACAAATTGGTCCTTTAATGGTGACATGAGTTTAGAGGTGTCAAACGGACGGACCGGGCCATCCGTGGGCGGCTTGTAACGGGTAGCGGGCAAAACTGGTACGTATAAAAATGCCATGATTTAAACGGGGTGCTAATTTTTGTGCTCGTGATCCGATCCACTATGGACGGGCAGGTGGATAACCGATCATCCATGAACGGGTTAGCAGGTAATTTAAGACTTCTTCTTGTCATGAACATGCATGTAATGAGTAATTGCAATTTAAAGATAAAAGATTGTGTTTGTAGGGCTCTATGTGGTTTGAGTTCATTAATTATTTTAACTAAAGTCAATAATTACATACACATATGTATCTTATAATGAATTATTGATATTCATAGTATAAATTTAATACCAATATTTAATACTATATTGATTAGGAATGAAAAACCATTTTACTTTTTATAAGCCATGAACCCGTGGGTTAGATCTAACCCGGTGATAAGCCGGATGAAACCGACGAACTCGCAGGCTGGGCCGACCGGATAAGACTTCTAAACGGACAGGCCAAATACGAGTAATATTTAATGGATAGTAAAATCTTGATCCGTGATCGGTGTTTTACGGGTTGACCCACGGACCAAATAGGTCCCAGATGATTATTGACGCCTCTACATGAGTTGGTGCATGCAATATGCCAATCAACATGTGCCCAATCCCTCACTTACTCAAATTAACAGTGAAGTCATTGGCTGCGAACTTTGTGCTCTTCTCATGTAAAGGGCCAATCACCAATATAATTGACACACAACTCAAAAATGCATAACACTCGAAGCATTGCCTATTCACTAAAAGCACACATTGTTACCTTATATACATGCCGCCATATTTCCCTGTCTTTGGTCTTATCCATTAGCAACGCCACTAATATATGTCTCTATCTAACCTTTTCTTTCCCGCCTTAGTTTGCGCGGGTGCACATGCAATTTTTTTTTCTTTTGTCAGTGCACTTTGTATGGTTCTCATTGGCTTAAAGAACAAACAAATTTTGTACATAGAGCAATAGGGCTTTGTTCCAATTCAAGATTGCCCGGCCCGAGGCCACGTGACGGGTCCGGACCGGGCTTGGTCCGGTCCGGCCAAATTCGACTTCGAATTTTTGGCCTTTTGGGGAGGTTTTGGGATGGCTTTGGAAGGGGGGATTGGAGTGGGGCAGGACCGGTCAAGCATTGTGGTTTCTTTTAATGGGGTGGTTTTTTTTTAATAAAATTTAAATTAAAATGAATTTGTAAATATTATCTCAAACCGCTCAACTTAAAACTATACATTTCTATACCTTTAATCCAAAACTCTATAAATACCTCTCTGCACTTCTCATTCTTCTCACAATTCACAACAATAAAATTTTCAATCTCTCAATCTCTCTTTTTAATTTCCGAAAAGTTTAATGTTAAATTTGGAATCACGTAATTTTCATTTCTGCAATCTCAATCTTCACTTCAATTCCACTAATTTGATTCTACTATTTGGAATCAGGAGATTTTTTTTGTATTGCTTATATATTTTTCTCATATATTTTTTATCATTTCTCTTTCTGTCTTACTAATATTTTTAATTAAGAATGTTATGTGCATCTTCATAAGGTAACTGAGGTGTTTCATTTTTAAATTGATATGGATTCACAAGAGGACATAGATTAACTAATATACTGCAAACTAATTTTAATTATTATTTTTCTAATTATGAATCTTCTAATTATGAGATACCGTCTGCGTCACAAAGATATGTCCCTGAAGAAGTTCCTGCTTCTACAGTTCCTGAAACTAGAGCTTCTGCTCCTAAAGATAAAAGAGCTAAAACATCTGACATTTGGAAAAAATTTGTAGTACTAACAGTTGAAGGTAAAGCCAAGCGGGCAGTTTGTACTCATTGCTGAGCAGATTTTACTTGTGCCATTTCAGGTGGAATTACCCATCTAAAATGACATTTGATCAAACACGAAAAAGCAGATTCTCGGCAGACGACTTTCAGTATGTCATCTAACTTTTCAACCAGTTTTTCTTATTCGCAATAAACTAATAGAAGAGAACCTGCAAAATATGTCATACGTACTGAACAACCATTTGGTTTTGCAGAAAACGAAAAATTTGATAGATTGATAAAAAATGCATATAATCTAGTATTTCAAAGAGTATCGAGAACAACACTTCGAAGTGAAGTTTTTAAAAATTTTCTTGCTGGCAAAGCCAATTTGATTGATATTTTTACAAATTTTAAAAGTAAAATTGCATTAATTTCTGATTTTTGGACTACAAAATGGGACATGATTTATATTTGTATTACTACACATTTCATTGATAATGATTGGTTTTTACATAAAACAATTATTGGTTTTTCAAAATGGAGCATCCACATAGTGGAAATAATATAAGTAATTGTATTTTGACTTCTTTACGTGAATATAATATTCAAAATAAAATATTTTCAGTTAGTTTTGAAAATGCTACGAATAATAATTTTGCTATTGCAATTATAAAAAATAATTTAAATCCTGTTTTGAATGGAGAATTATTTTATCAAAAATGTGCATGTCATGTTTTAAATTTAATTGTGTATGATGGTCTAAATATAATTGATTCTCATTTAGTGAAACTTAAATATGCAATGATCTTTATTGAAAGCTCTGAACTCAGGAAACAAATTTTTAAGAAAACTTGTACCTAATTAAATTTAAAATTTAGATGTTTCAAATTCAACATTCCAATTAGGTGGTATTCCACTTATGAAATATTGAAATGTTCTTCATCAGGCCCAGGTACAGAGCGTGAAGATCGAGCACTCTCTCAGGATGATCAGGATCGGGTACAGGCTGAAAGTCGTAATCCAACTGCAAATACAAAAAGATAATGTATTTAAATTGCAAGTGTTAAATAATAATAAATTTATTAGATAAGTCAAATAAAAATATATATTAATACCCGAGCCTGATCTCAGAAGAGGGCAAATAAACGCCAGTGCTGATCGCCCCACTCAACGTGAAGTGGATACTTCTTTTAGACGCGACTCTCATCCCCCATATACCGGCCGAACCGCTCGGCATAATCGCCAGTATAGCGATAATTGGGGGTAAAGAAGATGGGGAATGGTACCTCCCCCTAGCTTTATAGGGCCTTAGCTTGTAGGACCGATTCGACCATTGAGTCCTCCCCTTGGAATGGGGTTGCCCTGCATCTACAAGAAATATCAAGACAAGCAATATTAAGAAAAAACGGTATTAAGAAATTAAGGATTAACGAAAATTGAGCTGTGATATATACCTCCGGCGACAGCAGCACGAACCTGGACTCGGGTAGCAGCACGAGCGGGACGATAATTCCTCCGGTGAGGAACAGCCGGTAATCCGGACGTGGACGCATCCTCTCCAACTAGAAAATAAACATTAACGATAAAATTACATGAAGTTCATGTTTATTCTTAGAGGATATCTAAAATGACTAAATATTTTATATTTATTTATTTTATATTTATTCATACTAACCTGCAGACTGAGCGGAGGGTATGGAAGTAGCGGGGGTGGGCTCTGCGCCAGATGTGGATGCACCACCAATAATTAGACAATTAAAAATGGATTATATAAATAATTGCAAAAAAAATGTGTTTATCTATAATATAACATTCTAAATCAATATGTATGCAATATAGGATATATAAACATACCCGCAGGTGCGGTGGTGGGCTCATCCCGAAATGTGGAGGCACCACCTATAGCTAGACAATAAAAAAAATGATTATCTAAGTATAAGCAAAAAGAATGTGTGTATATTTATGATATAACATTCTAAATCAATATGCATGCACTATAAAATATATAAATATATCTACAGGTGCAGTAGTGGCCTTCGCCTCTGATGTGGACGCACCACCAACAGCTAGATAATTAAACATTGACTATATAAGTAATTTTGAAATAAATATGCGTGTATATCTATAATATTACATTCAAAATGAATATGCATGCAATATACTTAGAGGTGTGGTAAAGTCCACACGGAAGGAGTCATCCGATCGGGGTGTAAGACCAGCCCTCCGGAGCTCCCTACGCAGCTCCCTGAGCAGCAGAACCGCTCTTCCTCTGCCGCGGCTGGTGCTCCTACTGCCCCTCGCTGCTCCGGGTGTCGTCATCAGACCTAGATAAGAGTATAATCATTATATATGCATGCAATATATGTATAGATCGTAGAAATGTGAAGTAATAATATAATATTACTGATAACCTTTTTCGTTTCATAGACGCATTAGACATATCTGCTTAGATTTCATTATCGATATCATTTCTAACCCACGTAACTTCACGATAAGCCGAAGACAACCCGTCTTTTGAAACAGATGGTCGGAACACTCTAAGTTTTCTCTCTTCTTCATCCTCATCGCTGTTCTCCATACGATCCTCGAATTCTGGGACATCGTAAATATTCCTGGGTTTCCAACGGCATACGACACTCCATCCCGGATGCTTCAAACACTGTGAGTAGTATATTGGGAACGCTTGGTTCGGAAAGATAAATGGATCGTCCTGACCGTAAAATCGAAGTGTGTTCACATTAATTAATCTATATTCAACTTTCCAAGTTTTGAGATTGTTTCTCCACTTATCCGTATGGGTTCATGTATCGTACTAAATACACTGAAATATATAAAACGGTTCTGATCGTCCGGGATATTGGATGCCAAGTATGCAATTTAAGTATCCATAATAAATCACATCATCTGATCATACCATTGCAATTCCACTATTTTGAGTGGTTCGAGATGTTTGTATGTTCTTAATTTCAAATTTGTATCTAAGGACACCGAATCCTTTATAATATGCAACCTCCATACTTGGAAACTGAGCTAAACATCTTGAATCTCTCTCTAATGATGCAAACAAGTTCGGATCGTGAATCTGACAAAACAAATTTTACGGAAAATATATAACGATATAAGTTTAGATTAAGACTGGTAGTAATAACATATTATTCGAAAAAATTACATGATCTGCAACTCAATCGCAAAAATTATCCTGATGATATTTTTCCAATCGTTTATCATTCCAATCAGGATGCCCCTCACGTACCTCATTAATATGAATTCTGTTCTCAAAAATAAATTATGACATTAATATTATATTATTTCATACACACACAAACACAAATGTAACAATTAATCTAAAAAAACTTACTCTCTAATTTCTTCAAGAAATACGCTATTGAGGAGGATAAACCGATATATCTTGTTGATAAATATAGTGTCTACTCTGTTATAATCCACTTTACCATATGGCCCGTCCTGAATTCTCTGAGACTGGTTAAGTTTCGTCTCAATTTTCTCGTCCAGATAGCGGGAACAAAATGTGGTTATTTCATTTAGAAGATAATCTTGCATGATAGAACCCTCTGGTCGATTTCTATTACGTATACTTTTTTAGAGTGTAGAAATACCTAAAGAAAAATATGTTAAATAAATAAATACAGGCATATAGGACAACAATAATTTTACAAATTGCGTGAAACGAAAAATTCCATGTACTTTTCAACGGGATACATCCATCGATATTGTACCGGTCTGGCAAACTTAGCCTCGGTTGCAAGATGAACCGTCAGATGTATTATGATATCGAAGAATGACGGTGGGAAAATACGTTTAAGCTTCCAAAGTATTAATGAAATATAATTTTCTAGATTTTCCAGAATCATAACATCCAAGGTTTTAGCGCATAATTCTCTAAAAAATTAACAAAGGTCATTGATTACTAGACCAACCGATTCGGGAAGGGAAATTCTGAGGGCTAATGAGAGAAGGTGCTCCATAATAATATAGTGATCAAGACTTTTCAGCCCATCGATCTTCCCTTTCACAATTTTTATCTTCTTACTAAATGATCCTGAGAAACCTATGGGAACTTTCAAATCATACAACACCTGCAGCAATCTTTTCTTCTCTGATTGTGACATATGATATGTAGCATTGGGAAGTAAAAAATTGCATGGTTTATCCGCTATCGGTTTAGGATACAATTTACTTCTAATTTTCCAGTCCCGAAGATCCATCTGAGTATGTAGCTTGTCTTTCGATTTTTTGTCTTTATAAAAAAGCAAGTTGAGTACGTGCTCGGATACTCCCTTCTCTATGTGCATGACGTCTAGAAAATGGTGTACTAAATTTGTTGACCAGTACGGAAACTCGTAGAAAATGCTTAACTTGCTCCAGTATGGTGTTTTGACCTGTTTTGCCGGATCTATTCCGAAGGTCACATTATTGTAGTCATCCCACCGAGCAATCACGTCCTCTCCGGACAATGAGGCTGGAGGCCCAAGAAGCTCCTGATGACCATTAAAATGAGCAGCGTCTAACCTATAGGGATGATCTAGTGGCAGGAAACGCCGATGACCGCAATAACAAACCTTCCTGCTAAAATTCAACCATTTCGATGTTGTATATTGATGGAAATAAGAGCATACTTTATGACCATGTACGGACCAACCTGATAGCATTCCATACGCAGAAAAGTCATTAATTGTCTACATTAAAGCTGCACGCATTGTGAAGGTTGTATCTGTGTTTGCATCGTAAGTATCTACACCATCAATAAATAAATATTTTAACTCATCGATCAGAGGTCGGAGATAGACGTTGATATTGTTTCCCGGTGAGTTTAGTCCGTTAATAAGAAGAGACATCATAAAGTAGAATTGATCCATAACCAACCAAGACGACAGATTATAATCTATCATTACAACAGGACATGTGATTGAATGGGCAGAAACCATCACTAGCAAGTCTGAGCCTAATATTGTAAGGATCACTACTGAATATTTCGTTCCTCCTATCGAAATCCTTCCATTCTGGTGAATATCTTGGATGACTCATTTTTCCATCGTCACTTGGAGCAGCACGGTGATGCCAAATTGCCTCGACTGTTTTCTTGCACCTGAGTAGCCCTTGCAGTCTCTGTGTCATGGGAAAGTATCGTGCTATCTTGACAGATATATCGGGCTTCTTATTAGATTCTTTCATTTTATACACGGCCTCTCCGCATGTTGGACACTCTTTCAAATCTGAATTCTCTTTCCAGTACAATACACAATCTTTAGGACATGCATAAATTTTCTCATACTTCAGACCTAAATCAGACATCATTTTCAGAGCTTCGTACCAGCTGTTGGGCACGTTATTTCCCGGGGGTATAGAATCTTCCAGGAACTTCAGAAGTATCCTGAATGATTTGTTGCTCCATTCATTTATGTAATTAATCTGGAAAAGTTGGACGAAACATGATATGGTGGAATACTTTGCATTCTCATAAATTGGCCTTCTAGCATTATTCATGAACTTTTCATACTTATCCGCATACGGTCCTTGACCGGAAGGAATGTCATTTTCGGTAGGAATACTTTCACCTAGGGCAGCCTCTATCATATCCCCCATTTCTTCTCCTGAAAAGAAGTTATCATCTTTTTCTTGTTCTGCCGCATTGCCGTCTTCTCCTTCTTCTTCTGCCGTATTACTGTCTTCTTCTTTTCCTTTCCCGTGATATAACCAAGTTGTATAAAATCTAGTAACCATGTTTAACGATGTGAAGCTCTACGATTTCTACCTTCTGCCAGAACTTATTCCCACATCTATCGCATGGGCAGAGAATCCTCTGTAACACGATCTTATTATATGTGCGTGCAAATTCAATGAAAATAGCAACTCCTGCGACAAATATAGATTGCATGCATTGTTTCTAATCCACATACATCCAGTCCTTAACTCTGATGTACTCATGGGCCATATTAGACTGTATAACATATAAATTGTAGGTTATGGTGACTATATTGAGAAATTTAAGAATGAGATGGTTACTGACAAAGAATAAAATCCGTAGAAGTAAGTTTGTCGTTGAAAAGAATAAATTATCGATTAACAATATTAGATGTGAAGATACCCAAATATGAGTTGTATTATGTGTATATGTGTTTCAATTTATGATGTCGCTTAAGTGTAGGGTTGTTAGTGTGTATGTGCTTTGTGTGTGCATTTGTTGTGTATTCGTGTTGTATGTGTATTTCGGCTGTCGGGGATAAAGCTTCTATCCCATTAAGAATGTATAGAGCAGACACCCATTCGCTTGTGCTTTCATCCGTTTCGAGTAAATTTCGGCAGCACCTCCCTACTGTTCTCCGAGTACACTGTAATAGAATAGATAATCATTTCAATGCTGTGAAACAACGTTAAAATGAACATCTAATCTATCTTTGTACACGGAGAACCAGCGGAAAAGTACCGACGAAATAACTCGAAACAAATGAAAACACAAGTGAATCAGATATTTGCTTTATACATTCCTAACTTGTCCACGCTGGCAAATCTATCGGTTATCATACGATTGAATTTTCTCGTCACATAAACTACATGACGGCTGTTAGCACTGAATTATACCGTCTGATATTTAACAATTTTCGTATAGTTTTATGTCACGACGAATATCGAATGTATGTTAACCGATAGACGTGGACTAAGTCGCGCTTCGATTTTCACATATGAATATCGATAAGAATATGAAAGTTTCATATTATCATCGAGTATCATATATTGATTTTAACTTGAAAATTTATCTTGAATAGGTTTTACGTTTACGTTTCGTTTTTAAGGGTTTGAACTTTTTAGTTTAGGATAAGGTTTTCTTACGTTTACGGTAAAGTTTTATATTTACGTTATCATCGAGTATCTTACTGAAGGAACTAGTGCACCCTAAACCCTAACCCTAATTAATCCAAATTAATCTAATTAACCCAAATTAACCCTAATCATCACCCTAACTCAAATTATCCCAATTAAGCTAATTAAACCAAATTAACCCTAATCAGCACCCTAACCCAAATTAACCCTATTTTACCTAATTAACCCAAATTAACCCTAACCCTAACCATTACCCAAACCCAAATTAACCCTATTTTACCTAATTAACACAAATTAACCAAACCTTAACCCTAATCATCACCCAAATCTAACCCAAATTAACCCTAGCCCTAACCCAAATTAACTTTAACCCAAACCAAAATTAACCCTAATTAATCTAATTAACCCTAACCCTAACCCTAATCATCACCAACTCTATTTTACCTAATTAACCCTAACCCTAATTTTAATCTTCCCCCAAATCCCAGCCCTAACCCTAACCAAAATTAACCCCTAATTAACCTGACCCTGTAACCCTAACCTTAACCCTATTTTACCTAACCCTGACCCTAACCCAAATTAACCCCCAATTAACACGGCCCTATAACCCTACTCCTAACCCTATTTTACCTAATTAACCCTAACTCTTATCATCACCCAAAGCCTAAGCCTAATCCAAATTAACCCCAATTGTTCCGGCCTAGTACCCTAACCCTAAAATCAACAACAATAACACAAATTAAAAACAACAAAATTATAAATTAAAATCAAAATTAACTCACTTCTGCCGACGAGTAAAGTTCCTCGAGGAGGTGGAGAGCAAGGCTTCAACGAGGTGGAGGAGGCCGGGAAGATAGAGCTCGAAGTGGTGGAAACGACGACGAGGTCGATTGGCGACGATGAGGAACTCCACGACGAGCTCGATCGACGGCGATGGAGGAGAAAGTTGGCGACGAGGAAGGCGGTGACGAGAGTTGGGCGGCGACGATGGGCGACAATGCCTGGCGTGGGTTGGTGGGAAATTTTGGGGGACAGTGGGAAAATTCTTAGCTTTAATTTTTTTTAAATAACCATTTTTTACCCTTACAGATTAATCCGTAGGGCTCTTTTTTACGGCACAGTAAAGCCAAATAAAGACATTGCATTTTAATATTTTTTAATTTATTTATGCCCCTACGGATTTAGCCGTAAGGGCAAACAATGCCTCTATCTTCCCGGCCTCCTCCACCTCGTTGTCTCCACGAGTAAACCGTAGAGGTAATCCCTCATTGTAGTAGTGAAGACGTTAAAATATTGAGAACTCCGACACCGATGAAGAGTAAAGACTGATAGGAGCTTGCTAGTTAGTTTTTTTTATGAATTGTATTTTTAATTTTTTGGTAATTGTATGAGGGATTAGATTTGCCAACTTATGTCTCCTCTCAAAAAAAATTTAATCAATAAAATATCTAGATATGCCCTGGGACCTGTGCGAAGTTAATTAAAATAATTTCCAAAAAAAAATGCATAAATGTAAAATTTTTCCTTTAAATTTTTTTAAAAGTAATTTTTATTTTCGTAAAACCGGGCCGGCCCGGTTTCGCCGTCTCGACGGTCTGAGCCTGGCCCAACCCAAGCCGGGCCTCGGGCCGGATGGGTTCGGGTTTGGGGGATTCAGGCCAAGCCTTAGTCCGGCCCAAAGCCCGGTCAATTAGGGCCCGACACAGCCTGAAGACCGCCAAGCCCGGAAGGTTTCAGGCCAAACCAAACCAGCCCAATAAACATCCTGAGTTCCAATGCAATTAATTGCATGCTATCTACATTACATATCATTGCTCAAACTTATTACACACACACAATGCGATAACAGGTTATACAACTCTGTAGCTGTGTTTTGTTTGGAAATGGAGTCTCTCTCATATGTATACAAAGTCTATTTATGATTAATTTGCTCTCTCAAAGAACCATTTTGGTTGGTGAGGAGTATAACATGTCATTGTTTCAATTTAGTGCTTTCACAATTCATAGGTAGTCCATCCAAGGAATTTTAATGAGCCTTTTAATATTAGCATTTTGAAAGGAATAAATAAAGTCAGTCGGTTGGACCATACCCAGATAATATACTTTATCAAAAATATAACATGAGAAAAGTTACAAATCAAGGTGGCAAATGGGCTGGGCCGGACCCGTTTGACCCGAAGCCCGTCGGGCTTGGCCGGCCAACGAGTCGGGCCAAGCCCGGTTGACCGGTGTTCCCGCCAAAATTTTTGGCTATGAGCTATTTGTTCCCTTATAAAAAATGGAAGAGAAGAAAGAGTAAAAAAATTCCCACAGTTTGGGATCACGTGTTAACAAAAAGATAAGACAGGCTTAAACACGTGAGCGTTCATATGCTTTGCATATGAGCGCTGAAAATAAACATGCTAAATCTACATTAAGGGTCATGTATTAAACACGTGAATTCTCTTGCCGCATTCTTTGACAGCGTTCACATGCAAAACATATGAGCGTCCCAATTTAAAATACCCCCATGCATCAGATAAAATTAAATTCTATATGACAGAATTAAATTCTATTTGGGAAATATTTTCCCTGATCTTTCTAATATGGAAAGATCTTTTTCAAACAGAGAATTTTTGATTTAAAATCCAATGGTGATAAAATATCACCAATTAATATCTGATAGAATTAAATTCTATGTGATAGAATTAAATTCTATTTGGGAAATGTTTTCTCTGATCTTTCTAATATGAAAAGATATTTCTCTAATAGAGAATCTTGAATTTATAATCCAATTGTGATAAAATATCACCAATTAAATAATATGATAGAATTAAATTTTATGTGGGAAATATTTTCCTGATTTTTCTCAAATTAGAAAGATCTTCTCTGTTAAACAGAGAACCTTTCGATCAAAAATCTAACGGTGATTATAAAATCACCCATCGATCATATGATAGAATAAAATTCTAACTTAGGAAAATATTTTCTAATCTTTATAAACAAATAAGAATAATTTTTTCTATTAGATAGAATAAAATTCTGTATTAGAAAAATATTTTCCTAATCTTATTAAGCTAACAAGATATTCATATAACAGAATTAAATTCTATATTAGGAAAATATTTTTCTAATCTTGTTAAATTAATAAGATATTCATATGATAGAATAAAATTCTATCTTAGGAAAATAGTTTCCTAATTTTATTAAAACAAACAAGAAATTTTCTCTGTTAAACAGAGAATCTAAAGGTGAATAAAATTCACCGGTTGATCTAAAATATCAATTGGATTGATTATGTAATCAATCATGATCTCAATGAGAGATTTTCACAACAAATTGATTCTTTTTCTTTTCTTATAAATAGGAGCAAAGAGATGAAAAGAGAGGAGGACTGGATATAAAAAAGAAAAGAAGAGACCACCCCATAAGCTTCTGTAAAAATATATAGAAGGCTCTCCAAAAACTTCCACAAAACAATAGAGAATTTAATTTTCTTCGAAAAAGATCTTCCTCCTCAAAACCTTAGGTAAAGAAAAAAGAAGAGATCAAAATATCTCTTTTACCTATCATATCACATCTAAGAGTTTAACTCTTTTAAAAGAACTCCGTTCTTTCTTTAGATCTGAGATCCACAAGACAAGTCTCCCACAAGTTGAGAATTTAATTCTCATCGGGAAGATCTTGATCTTGAGAATCAAAAATTCAGGAAAGAACAAAGTTGAAAAGAAAGAAAATGGAGTCCATAACACTCCAGGAACTTAGTTCCTTCAAATTAAGAACTTAGTTCTTTAAGAACCCGATCCAAGATATTCAAAATAGTGATATTGATGATCGTTAATGGTCAAAATACCATTAACAAAAATTTAACCTCTCTGAAAATATGAACAAGAAAATATGGATAAAAGAACATGGAGAAGATGTCCATAATACTCCAGGAACTTAGTTCCTTTAAATCAAGAACTTAATTCTTAAAGAACCTGATCCTAGATCCTCAAAATAGTAATTTTGGTGATCGTTAATGGTCAAATTACCATTAACAGAGCTTTAAGTTCTCTAAAAATATCAACATAGATTAAATCTCTTGAGAACTCAGCGCCTCACGTGAAAAGCACGTGAGCACTTGAGACCAAGTTACATAGCGTCTCACGTGAAACATATGTGAGCGCCAGAAAACAGAAAAGTTTAGCGCCTCACGTGAAACACATGTGAGCGTCACAAAATATTAGTGCTTAGCACCATTTCATCGCTTCACGTGAAACACACATGAGCGCTATATGTCTGAAGTGCTTAGCACTGCTCGGTAGTACAAAAATCCAATCTTAGCCTCAAATTGGCTAAATCTGTGAAGCATAAGCTTTCTCTTAAATCAAGCAAGCTCATATGCTTGTGATTTCCAAACTGATTTTAGTCTCAAACATGACTAATGATCTCTCATCAATGATATCCAAAACAGTATTCATTCCATATCTCATAAGGTAATCTTTGTCTCAAATATGACTAACGATTCTTAGATCCACCACGACCTTTTCCCTTAAATACGGGATTTGGTTCAAGAGTACATCTCTCCACACCTCTGATATATGTCGTTTAAATTCTCAACGTTTTCAGAGAGCCGACGGGTCCCGACAACCAACAACTCCTTTGTCGTCCCAATTTGATATAAAATTTCATCAAGACAGAGAATGATACATCCTACATTGATGGACTTCCAAATTGACGTGCACGCCTCAAACCGGATCGCACCCCAAACTGGACGCATTCCATGTCACTATCGTTCACTCCGCCACGTAACAAATACACGTGCACACAAGATGAATGATGGACCGAAATGCCCTTAAACTAATATTCGTCTCAAACATAGCAATAATAGACCGAAATGTCTTTAAACTAACATTCGTCTCCAAAATGGGAATGTTGGACTGAAATGTCCTTAAACTAATATTCATCTCCAACATTGCAACAATGGACCGAAATTCGTCCCCAAAACGGGAATGTTGGACCGAGAAAGGAGTTTGCAGGAATATTATTCCTTTTCATATTATGGGGAATTTGCAGGAATATTATTCCTTCCCCTGCCTCTGCCTCGTCCAGGGCCTTGGCCTCTCGAGGGATTCTGCATTAGCAGAATTCTGCAAGAATTCCTTGGTCAAAAAATCATGAAGACAATTGTCAGTATCTTTAATATATTCAATATCAAAATCAAAGATAGCTAACTAAGCTTGCCATCTGGTAAATATTTGCTTTGATATTAAATTTTTAATATCTTTCTGTATAACAGTTTTAGCTGCACTACAATCTATTTTAAGCAGGAATTTTTGATTTAATAAATCATCTTGAAATTTGTATATGCATTTAATGATAAAAAGAATTTTTTTCTTAATAGTTGAATAATTCATCTTGGTTGGATTCCATTTTCCAGAAGTAAATTTCACAAGTATTTCTTTATTATTACTTGGATTTGCTTGCTTCAAAATTCCTCCATATCCTATGTTTGAGGTATTAATTTCAACTATTTTTTGCCAAGTAGGATTTGCAATATGAAGGAAAGGTAGGTTCTGAACCATTTGCTTAATTTTTTGAACAGTTTTAGTATGACTATCTGTCCATGGTGAAGGATTCTTCCTAAGCCTGCTATATAAAATAACTGCATCAATAGCAAGATTTTTATAATAATCTGCTGCGTAATTCAAAACTCCTAAAAATCTTTGTAGTTGCTTTGTATCTGGAATATAATCCGGAAATTTAGAAGCAAATTCAATGCTCCTCTCTGTAGGTATAATGGTGCCATTATCAATGTTATGGCCTAAGAATCTTATAGCTATTTGAAACAGCTTCATCTTTGGAGCAGATATAACTAATCCATTTTTATAATAAGATGTTTAAAGATATTAAGATGTTTGAAATGCTGATCAATATTGTCAGAGTATATCAAAACACCATCTATATATGATAGAATGAATTCCGTATACGGATTAAAAATAGAGTTCATAATATTTTGAAACTCTGAAGGTGCATTTTTCAATCCGAATGGCATAACATTCCATTCAAAATGCCCAAAAGGTACAGTAAAAATAGTCTTATATTTATCAGATTCATTAATCTGTATCTGCCAGTACCCCAACTTTAAGTCAAATTTTGAAAATATTTTTGCTCTATTTATTCTATTGAGTAAGTCCTTTTTATTAGAGAGGGGATATCTTATCCATTTAAGCATTTTGTTCAAAGGCTTATAATTGATTACAAGACGGGGAACTCTCCATTCTTGTTCAGCAGTATTGTTAACATAAAATGCTGTATAACTCCATGGCGAGGAGGATTTTCTTATAAGTTTTTTGTCTATAAGACAGTTTTTCTTTTTTTTTTTGCAGAGTTCAAGATATTCTTGATTCATTTGGTATGGTCTTGTCTTGGTAGGAATATCTTCCTCCTTGAAACATTCTATATAAGGTAGAGCAACAATATGTTGCTTTCTTTCTCAAAATGCATTAGGAAAGTTACTCCACGTTTGAGTTATAAACTCACCCTCAAGTGTTTTTACTCTAGCTTTTATAACACTTGAATCTAGCTGCTTGCTGATTTGTATAAAAGCTATTTCTTCTTTAATAAAATTTATTTAATTTTCCTTAAGGTAGATATCCTTAACTTCGTTTAGGATTTTTACCATAGGATCAGTTATAAACTGAAACATGATTTCTTTTCCTTTATAAAGACAGTAAATGCCTTGAGAATTTATTCTTTTTATAGGCATTATTTTGCTAAGGAGTGGTGTCCCTAGTATCACATGTTGTGATATTTCCTTTACTATAATAAAAGGAGAAGGAAGACATATGTCTTCATTGCAAATATTAGCATTAGACACCTTATATGGTGTAGTTAAAGTACTGTTATCAGCAGTACTAAGGGTTTGAGTAGTTCTCTCGTAATATTTGATAGGAATTATTCCTTCTTTAATGCAGTTTATATCTGTACCACTATCAATGAGAGCTATTAGATTTGGTATAACCAAATCATTATTCACAATTAATATGATTCTAATGTACCATTTTTGATTTAACATTAAATCAATGGTATGCAAGAATTTTTCTGAGTTTACTCTTTATTCAGTCAATTCTTCTTTATCATCTTCATTTGAAGATTCACCTTGTATTAAGGTGTTATTTTCAATAGCAGAGATTCTTTCAATGATATCTCTGTTATGAGTTTTTAACTCTTTTATTTCAATCTTGAGGTTATTAACCTCCTTCTGTAAAACCGAAATAGTTACTGGCTTTTCTTCCTTTTGCTATTGTCTTTTAAAGACTTCTGATAATCTATAAATATTATCAGGAAAAGGAGAATTCTCCTTTTCTTTTCTTAGAAGAATTTCAACCAACTTAAATTTCAATTCTGGTTGAATATTATCATCTTCTTTGATTTTAAGAATGGTTTTTTTGTCATCTTTGCTTATAACATTAATATTTAAGCCATTCATGTCAACTATTGATTTCCAATAGTTTTCATCTCTGTTGATATTACAACATTTATTGGAGCATCCTTTTATGCATTCCTGCTCTTGATCACTTGAGTTTGAGGAATATGATATTTCAGATTTAGAGGATTCAGATTAGTTGATCATTATCTTATATAATGATTTTCTTAACTCCTCATCTTCAATTTCATTGATTCTCTTTTTGGTGTAACATTTGTTGGCAAATGACCACCTTTACTACACTTATAACATGTGGCTGAAGAAGTAGATTTTTGTTAGTGTATATGCCCTAGGGGCCATTATTGTATCATACTAGTTTGTATATTACTTAATGGAAGCTTGGGATATTCACATGTATATAACAGTCTTGCTAAACATGGTAGTATGCTACTTGGCTTTTCTATCTTAATATGTGAGTATACGTATTGATAGAGCTCTTAGGATCTTGCTTGACTACCAGCGTTGTGATGGCAGTCATACTAGTGGGGGCTGGGTAGTCTACAAGCATATCCTTATTTAGGTCCCTAGTCGTTGGATTATCGAGACAGGGCATCGATACTCCGGAGTAAACTAGTGTGTACGCTTCTCATCCCAGTTGGGGAGATGGTCTGTCCCACAGCCGTCAGTACGTCGTACTGGAGATAGTATACAGGTGCTCGTTGGGTTACGGGTACACCGGACAGGACTCACGGGGAACTGTTGGTTGGTATTATACCCGTCGTCAGTTAACAGTTCCCAGGTGACATGAGTACAGCATAGTCCGCAGACTTGACACTGCTGCTTCGCCTCGAGTGTGTTCCCACTGTTCTTAGATTGCTACCCTACCACGGCTCAAAGGAGTCGTGCAAACAGGTAGCAGTTGGGTGCAGTCCCGAAGCACTTGGAGGAAGTGGCGGTTAGATAGGATTCGTCTCTCCCGGTATTGGGAATTGATATCACGCTGTGTCAGAGAGCCATTACGCAAAGTCCCTGGCCAGGGCAAGCGAGATTTACTGGTAGGTTCCAGTAGTTTCTCAGGGTGTAATGGGCTTCGCTCCGACACGACTTGTTCCGCTTTTAGGGGACTGACGCTTGACGCCCCCTAGGCCGGATATGCGATAGTCTTAGACGAACATACCGGACTGTACGGAGATTGTCACATCAGACTCAGTAGGAGTTCGGACGGGTTTCCTCATCGGCCTTCTTATCGACATCTACCTGGGGACCGTTACGTACAGCTAGTGCCGCTTGCGGTCTGTGGTTAAACCCACTGCCAGCGTAGTAGTCGAGTCTCTAGAGTCCCACACAGAGAGTTTCCCTACTCCAGGCGAAACGATATAGAGGTCGTATGGTTTTACGACAAGGGTTTGGACGCATACGTGTGTTTACGCACGTACGACTTTCGGACAGTTTTTACTAGTCGGCTTTGGTTTAAGCCAGTTACTAGTATCCGGTTATTGGATTTATACAGTCTAAAGTTTTTCCGTGTTTTCACGGATAGGAGGGGCGTTCTCGTAATTGCGCGAGAAGCTTCTAGAAGATGGTGACTAAGGAAGTTAAGGTGGCATATATATTGAATGAGATTAGTGAGTCATATGGATGATTCATCCATGTCATTAATGCATCATAAATGCTTAATGACTCATGGAGATGAATCACCATTAGATATTTATCAAGCATGGTTGTAAATCATTTTCTTTTCTTTTCTTGAAAAATAATAATGCTTGATATATATTATGATAGCTCATTTTCTCATCTCAATATTATTCTCACATTCTCTCTCTTCAAGCTTCCTCTCTTCAAACCCTAATCCTCCCCTCTCATATGTTGAGTACAAGGATTAGATAGGCTAATTAAACCATAACACTCACTCTATATCATCTAGGTACTTTGATTAGCACTTAAAGAAATCTAGTTGCCTCAAGTTTAGAGACATAGCTTGGAGTAAAGCTCTCGGGTGGATCGTCTACTACTTGGAGAAGGCCGAGGAGGAGATGGAGTTCGTAAAAACGAAGGACACGGTTCTTTAGGTATAATACCTTTCATAATAGTTGTTAAACTTCTATGTTCTTTGTTAGTTATTGTTTATGCAACGATTCATGCGGTTAGTCGATGTTTAAGCAAAGAACTCGATCGTTTTTCATATTTCCGCCTCCCCACAAGTATTGGGGTGTTGCACATCGACTTACAGTGGTATCAGAGCTTCGCTAAATAATAATTAACTCATTAGCAAAGTCGTAAGATATTCGAACGCAAAACGAACCAAAAAACGACATCGATATCACTACTTTCTGTCGAATTTTAAACAGGCTCTAAAAATTTTTCAAGGTGCTTCAGAATAACCTACAGAGAATTGTAAGAAAACTGGTGAAAAATGGGTTCCTGAATTGGCCAAACGACCGCGGAACCGCGGCGGATCCCACCGATCCGCCGCGGAACCGCGGCCGAGTTGGGGCCGATTCAACCCAATTTTCACCAGTAATTCTTCTGTGATATTTTTGTGTTTTCTGGGATGTTTATTTTTCTGCTCAAGTCTCAGGTGCACAGAGAAGTATTAGAGTAGAATCTAATGTGTTTGCACGATCGAAATTTTACGATGTTTGCTAATATGATTATACCTATGTTTGTATAATGTGTTCGTAAACCTCCCCTAACTGCTAGTATGTCGGTTGGCAGGGGGTTGTACATTTCTGTAATGGATTTTATCTGTTTGTGTATATGAACTGTGTTGGACTGTTGTGATGTATAGCCGGGGTTTTGTGATGAGTTATTATTTAATTCATTCAATGTAAATGTAATTTGTTGTAATATTATTTTTGCGGGGCACATCCAGGTTGCGGTTGTAACCACCGTTGTATTATTTCATTTTACTGTTTTGCTCCTAGGACAGACCTAAGGTGGGGTGCACAAACTACCGGGCGGGTAGTTTGCCGTACCCATAGGGGTCTTGGGTGGGGTAATGGCTATTCATCATAACTGTGTAATCCGTCTTTCATTGCAGGCTCAAAAGAAATACGGATTGCTTGCAAATCCAATAAAGTTCATCTGTGATCTGGAATGACTATTATTGCGTCTGACGAATGTAAAATATCTATATATATGATAGCTATTTAGACGTCACTTATGTTTTACATCCGCGCTAGCCTAGTCCCCGCTCTGTCGTTAGTTAAGTAACCTAACGGGTGATGACGGGACCTAGTAGCGAATGCGGATGGCATAAGAGGACGTTGTATTTTTGTTGTTTTCTGCAATGATAGGTTAATGATGGGACACATTATTATTAATGCAAAGTAAAATAAACCAAAGTTTAAATCGTTGGAACAATTTAAAAGAAACCACTCGGTTATTTTAAAAACAGATATTTTTAAATGCGGAGCTTTAACCACTCCTTTTAAAAAAGCTATCAAGTTCCTTCGGTTATATCAAGTTCACTACGTTCACGATTTCGCCAAAACCAGTCGTAGCCCTCCGTCATTTCTTATGGATAGTCAGTAGTATTCAAGCTATGTTTGTTGGCTTTCGTCAAGGCATAGTGTTTGGTAGCTGCTGGGGTATTCATTTGTTGCATAGATAGATGAGTTGGTTTGGGACAGTCGTATTACCTTGTTGGCTTTCGTCAAGGGTATATATGGATGGGTTCAAATTAACAAGATAATGATGGGCAGAACTTGACATGTGACTTATGATTTGTTGGCTTTCGTCAAGGTCATAAGAACATGGGGCAAAAAATATATATCAGGAATTTCTAAAGAATCTGAAATTTGCAAAGAGATGCATACCATTTGGAGTTTGATGAATGTTGGTAGGATTCCTTCAACATTATCAGACGATGATATTTGGATCCCGATCCTACTGTGAGTATATGCTACTTATTAAGATATTTGTCACTTAACGATCAATGCTATAAACCAAGTAGGTGTCTAGAAAGGTGTCAGCGGGGCTACGCCTCCAGAGAAAAGAGGTTATTAAATTAAGGAACTTCGCGAAAGCGTTGGAAAACCTCTCTCGAAGTATCGACACTAGCCTAGCTTAACGGTTAAGCAAGTATTGTACGGTGAAAATAGTCCTGGCTAATTCTTCCTTTTTGGTTTGAGAAAGGATTCGAAAAACAGTGGGAGCCATCCAGTTTAGATAAACTAAAAACCACTCTAAACTTGCAAGAGCATCATGCTAAAGTGTTTTCTTCTCTCTCTCTTAATTGCAGCGACCCTGAAAATGACTGGACTTAAGTTACTTTTAGAGAAAAATATACTGACGGGGCCAAACTATAAAGATTGGCTGCGGAATGTCAAAATGGCTTTGACCTACGACAAATTTGGGTATGTCCTCACCACTAAGGCACCTGAAGTCCCAGGTCCCAAATCCAGTAATGCGGATAAGGAAATCCGCAAAACCTGGGATTTAGATTGCGCGAAGGCCAAGTGCATCGTGCTTGCCTCGATGAACAATGAACATCAGAGGTGGCACGAGGATATGGATCTTGAATCCATATTTCTTCATACAAAAGATCTGTATGGAGAGCAATCTCGTATAGCAAGATACGGGACCTCGAAGAAACTTTTTCAAGCGAGGTTGGCCGTCGGATCATCGGTAGGTGAACATGTCCTAAAGATGATTGGCTACATTGAAGAGCTCGCAGACCTGGGGACGACTTTGGATAATGAGCTCTATACAGACGTTATTCTCCGGTCCCTTCCTATCACCTACGCCCAGTTTATACTGAACTTCAACATTCAAAGAAAAGAAGTTGAACTTTCAGAACTCCTTAACATGTTGAGGAGTGCAGAGGGCACCTTGCAGAAGGCAAGGGAAACACACACTATGTTTGTTCACGGTGCTTCTTCTTCTGGGCCTAAGGCTAAGGCCAAAGGAAAGAAGAATAAAGCCGCCACCAAACCTAGAGGAGGTGTTAGTAAGGTGGGAGCGAAGGGAAAGAAAAAGTTGGCAGTGCCAGTAGTGGCTCAGGATGAGTGCTTCCATTGTCATAGGAAAGGGCACTGGAAGAAAGATTGCAAGGCGTGGATCGCCAAGAACCAAGGACCGAAGCAAGCTATGGCTTCGACTTCAAGTGTGTTTGTAATTGAGAATTGTTTGTCAATCAACTCTACTTTCTGGGTATTGGATACCGGATCAGGATTTCATATATGCAATTCATTGCAGGCACTGAGAAACCGTAGAGTGCTGAAGGAAGGTGATATGATCCTCAAGGTTGCTAACGGAGCTAGCGTGGGAGCTGTGTCCATCGGGGATTATCACCTAGGATTGACCAGTGGACACATTTTGGTTTTACATAACTGTTTTTGTGTACCTAGTTTGACGTGTAATATCATATCTGTTTCCTTGTTATCAAATAAAGGTTATGATTTCACGTTTGTAAGTGATGTTGTCAACATCCACCTTAATCAAAGTTTGATTGGGTCCGGTACACTGGATAATGGTATATATGTCTTAAACCAAATCCAGATTTTCAATGTCCAGAACACACTAAAAAGAAAGTCTCAAGATTTAAATAAGGCTTTCTTATGGCATTGTAGACTGGGTCATATCAATGAGACAAGATTAACTAAGTTACATAAAGAAGGATATTTAGATCCGTTTGAATATCAATCTTATGCCACTTGTCAATCATGTCTCAAAGGAAAGATGACAAAGACTCCATTCACTGGACATGGAGAAAGAGCAAGCGAGCTCTTAGGACTCATGCACAGCGATGTATGTGGTCCAATGTCTACACATGCAAGAGGTGGTTTTTCCTACTTCATCACTTTTACGGACGATTTCTCTAGGTATGGACATGTCTTCTTAATGAAGCATAAATCCGAGGCCTTTGAGAAATTCCAAGAGTATAAGAATGAAGTAGAAAACCAAACCGGCAAAAGTATCAAGACACTAAGATCTGATCGAGGTGGTGAATACTTAAATGCCGAGTTCCTAGGTTACCTAAAAGAGAAAGGAATTCTCTCTCAGCTTACTCCTCCATACACTCCACAGCATAACGGTGTATCGGAAAGACGGAATTGAATCCTATTGGATATGGTACGATCCATGATGAGTAATGCTGAGTTACCGCGATCTTTCTGGGGTTATGCACTAGAATCAGCAGCATATCTTCTAAACAGGGTTCCTCCCAAGACTGTGCCTACCATCCCATATCAGATGTGGAGTGGGAAGAAACCCTATCTTCAGTACCTGAAGACATGGGGATGTCCAGCTTTTGTAAAAAAGCAGCATCCGGACAAGCTCGAGGAACGCTCAGTAGAGTGTAAGTTTGTGGGATATCCAAAGAACTCCATGGGATATTGCTTCTATTATGCAGAGGAACAAAAGGTTTTTGTTTCTCGTTATGCCCGCTTCTTAGAAACTGAATTTTTAGAAAATCAGAAGAGTGAGAGCGAAATAGAACTGGAAGAAATTCCAGAACCACAAACTACTGCTGAAAGTTTGGTAGAACCAGTAGTTCAAAAAGAACAGGACATTCCCGCATCCCTCCGCCGAAGTAGTAGGCCATCTCATCCGCCTGAGAGATACTACGGTTTTCTCGTCATTGGGGATAGAGAGGATTGCATCATTGATGATGATGAACCTACTAGCTTCCAGCAGGCCATCCAGAGCGACGACTCGGTACGATGGCTAGATGCAATGCGAAACGAATTGGAGTCCATGTACACCAACAAAGTATGGACTTTGGACTTTGCTCCAGGTGGGGTAAAACCCATAGGATGCAAATGGATCTTCAAGAAAAAGATTGGTGTAGATGGGCAGGTAGAAACCTATAAGGCTAGACTTGTTGCAAAGGGTTTTCGTCAAAGACCTGGTTTGGACTATGACGAAACTTTTTCTCCAGTGGCTATGCTCAAATCCATTCGTATCCTTCTTGCAATTGCTGCCTTCCATGATTATGAAATCTGGCAGATGGACGTAAAGACGGCTTTTCTGAATGGTAATTTAGAAGAGTGCGTCTATATGGATCAGCCAGAGGGTTTCAATCAGAGTGGGAGCAGCGGGAAAGTATGCAAGTTGCTTAAGTCCATTTATGGACTAAAGCAAGCATCACGGAGTTGGAACATCTGGTTTGATGAAACAGTCAAAGAATATGACTTTATCAAAAATCCAGATGAACCATGCATATATAGTAAAGTTATAGCCAGAAGTGTCGTATTCCTCGTCTTGTACGTGGATGACATTCTATTGATAGGAAATGACATTCCTATGCTACAATCTGTCAAAGGATTCTTGTCACACAGGTTCTCCATGAAAGACCTGGGTGATGCCTCTTACATTCTGGGGATCCGGATCTATCGTGATAGATCCAAGAGGATGTTGGGACTTTCGCAGTCCAGGTATATCGACACTGTACTGAAAAGATTCAGTATGGAAGATTCTAAGCGCGGTAATCTACCGGCTTGTCACGGAATCATCCTATCCAAAGAGATGTCTCCCAAGACTGATTTGGAAAGGGAACGCATGTCTATTATACCCTATGCTTCTGCGGTAGGCTCTATAATGTATGCGATGTTGTGCACCAGACCAGATGTAGCTTACGCACTGAGCGTGGTAAGCCGGTATCAGTCAGACCCAGGGGAGGGGAGAAGCACTGGATAGCAGTAAAGAACATTCTCAAGTACCTGAGGAGGACTAAGGAGATATTCTTGGTTTACGGTGGAAAAGACCTCAGGATGGAGGCCAATGCTGATTCCGGCTTCCAGAGTGATAAGGACGATTCCAAGTCCATGTCAGGTTATGTCTTTACCCTCAATGGAGGGGCGGTGTGCTGGAAGAGCTCCAAGTAGGACACCGTTGCTGACTCGACAATGGAAGCGAAGTATATAGTTGCTTGCGATGCCGCAAAAGAAGCGGTCTGGATGAAGAAGTTCCTAACAGAACTTCAGGTGGTTCCTACCATTGTTGATCCAATACCTCTGTATTGCGACAACAACGGAGCTATAGCTTTAGCGAAGGAACCAAGGTCCCATCAGAAGTCCAGATACATCTTAAGGCGGTATCACCTGATCAGGGAGATCATTGATCATCGGGAGATCGAGGTTCGGAGAGTTGCTACTGAAGAGAACATTGCTGATCCATTCACGAAGGCCCTACCTCAGATTCAGTTCGAGAGGCTACTCGAGATCATCGGTCTTCGATACGCCAGTACATAGCCCTAGTGCAAGTGGGAGATTGTTAGTGTATATGCCCTAGGGGCCATTATTGTATCATAGTAGTTTGTATATTACTTAATGGAAGCTTAGGATATTCACATGTATATAACAGTCTTGCTAAACATGGTAGTATGCTACTTAGTTTTTCTATCTTAATATGTGAGTATACGTATTGATAGAGCTCTTAGGATCTTGCTTGACTACCAGCGTTGTGATGGCAGTCACACTAGTGGGGGCTGGGTAGTCTACAAGCACATCCTTATTCAGGTCCCTAGTCGTTGGATTATCGAGACAGGGCATCGATACTCCGGAGTAAACTAGTGTGTACGCTTCTCATCCCAGTTAGGGAGATGGTCTGTCCCACAATTGTCAGTACGTCGTACTGGAGATAGTATACAGGTGCTCGTTGGGTTACGGGTACACCGGACAGGACTCATGGGGAACTGTTGGTTGGTATTATACCCGTCGCCAGTTAACAGTTCCCAGGTGACATGAGTACAGCATAGTCCGCAGATTTGACACTGCTGCTTCGCCTCGAGTGTGTTCCCACTGTTCTTAGATTGCTACCCTACCACGGCTCAAAGGAGTCGTGCAAACAGGTAGTAGTTGGGTGCAGTCCCGAAGCACTTGGAGGCAGTGGCAGTTAGATAGGATTCGTCTCTCCCGGTATTGGGAGTTGATATCGCGCTGTGTCAGAGAGCCATTACGCAAAGTCCCTGGCCAGGCCAAGCGGGATTTACTGGTAGGTTCCAGTAGTTTCTCAGGGTGTAATGGGCTTCGCTCCGACACGACTTGTTCCGCTTTTAGGGGACTGACGCTTGTCGCCCCCTAGGCCGGATATGCGATAGTCTTAGACGAACAGACCGGACTGTACGGAGATTGTCACATCAGACTCAGTAGGAGTTCGGATGGGTTTCCTCATCGGCCTTCTTATCGACATCTACCTGGGGACTGTTACGTACAGCTAGTGCCGCTTGCGGTCTGTGGTTAAACCCACTGCCAGCGTAGTAGTCGAGTCTCTAGAGTCCCACACAGAGAGTTTCCCTACTCCAGGAGAAACGATATAGAAGTCGTATGGTTTTACGACAAGGGTTCGGACGCATACGTGTGTTTACGCACGTACGACTTTCGGACAGTTTTTACTAGTCGGCTTTGGTTTAAGCCAGTTACTAGTATCCGGTTATTGGATTTATACAGTCTAAAGTTTTTCCGTGTTTTCACGGATAGGAGGGGCGTTCTCGTAATTGCGCGAGACGCTTCTAGAAGATGGTGACTAAGGGGGTTAAGGTGGCATACACATTGAATGAGATTAGTGAATCATATGGATGATTCATCCATGTCATTAATGCATCATAAATGCTTAATGACTCATGGAGATGAATCACCATTAGATATTTATCAAGTATGGTTGTAAATCATTTTCTTTTCTTTTCTTGAAAAATAATAATGCTTGATATATATTATGATAGCTCATTTTCTCATCTCAATATTATTCTCACCTTCTCTCTCCTCAAGCTTCCTCTCTTCAAACCCTAATTCTCCCCTCTCATGTGTTGAGTACAAGGATTAGATAGGCAAATTAAATCATAACACTCACTCTATATCATCTAGGTACTTTGATTAGCACTTAAAGAAACCTAGTTGCCTCAAGTTTAGAGACATAGCTTGGAGTAAAGCTCTAGGGTGGATCGTCTACTACTTGGAGAAGGCCGAGGAGGAGGTGGAGTTCGTAAAGACGAAGGACACGGTTTTTTAGGTATAATCCCTTTCATAGTAGTTGTTAAACTTCTATGTTCTTTGTTAGTTATTGTTTATGCAACGATTCATGCGGTTAGTCGATGTTTAAGCAAAGAACTCGATCGTTTTTCATATTTCCGCCTCCTCACAAGTATTGGGGTGTTGCACATCGACTTACAATTTTTTCTTAAATCTAGATTTTTTTCTTCTTCTTATAGTCTCCTCCCCCCTTATCCTTAGGAGGATCATATTTATTCCTCATTTTATAATAAGGATGACGAGATTCTAATTCTCTTGTTCTTCTCTTTTCTTTCCGCTCTTTCGGCTGGTCTTTCATAGCGAATTGGCTACAAAATTCACCCAATTCCCTTTTTCCAGTTAATTTCTGGCATTTTAACTGGTTTCTTAACTTTATGTCATTACATAGAGTTAAACCTTCTTGTACATAGGTGTTTATCAAGCGACCATATGTGTACACATTGTAGGGTATAACCCCATCACGCTGTTGTCGTAGATTTGTACGAACTCTTTCAGCAAATAAGTTTGGTAAGCCATCTATAAATTTGGCTTTCCAATGAGAGTTATTTGCATCTTCCAATTGCATAACTCTGCTAAGAAATGTAAGTCCATGCTACCTCTCCCGGTACTTACGGGCTTGCGGAATTTGATGAAAAACAATTTTCTAGAGGCGGTAACATGGACTCAAAACGGATCTTTGTTAAACTATCTACCTAACAACCTAACTAGGAGTTGTTAACTACTCGGTTAGGGGGTTATACCTTTCTTTCTTGAACTCCTTCGTCTTCAACTCTCGATGGTGTACGGATCGGCTTCACCCTGTTGTCTCCTTGCGCTGAAGATCGATCCACCCGAAAGCTTCTACTTTTGGCTTCTTCTTCGAGCTTTGAAGAAACTAGTTCACTTGGTTTGCTAAACCTTGTGAACTAGAGTGAGTAGAGGAGAGTGTGTTGGGATTTTTCTCTATGGTTCTTGCTTCTCAACTCATGAGACAAATGAACCATAGACTAGAGAGAGGGAGAGCAAGAGGAAGAGGGTGAGAGCTCAAGCAAGAGAGAGAATGGAAAATGAGAGAAAATGAGTAAGACTTTTTCCCTCTTGGCTCTCATAATCCAAACCCATCATAACAAAAATACCAATCAAGTATTATATGATGGTTTAAGTCAAAATAGCCATATCATTTCATGCACTCATTTTGCACCAGATAAACAAGCAAGCAAAAGTCTTTACCATGAAATGATAGCTATTGTCATGATGATGGTCAACTAGTCCAACCTAGTCAACCGGTCAACAAAGTCAACAAGTCAACAAAGTCAACCCCTCAACAACTATGTCACCATAATACTTAATTAATATTATTGTTAATCATATATCATATTCTCATTAGGGTTTAGCAAAAAGTCAATGGTCAACAGTCAACAGTCAACAACCCTAATGAGAATCCTCTGCCTCTGTCTCTCTGTCAACTGTGCATACACACCCGCATCCGCGTTCCGAGGAACACGAATACATACGAGATAAAATCAATCCCAAAACGTACACTAGGATCTGGCTTAAACCAAAGCCCGCTAGTGTTAACTGTCCGGACACTAAACGTGCACAAGTGCACGGATGTGACCGAACCCTGTCGCAAAACCATGCGACCTCTATTCTTTTGCCTAAAGGCGAATAGCTTTCTGTGTGGGACTCTAAAGACTCGACACTACGCTGGCAGTGGGTTTAACCACAGACCGCAAGCGGCACTAGCTGTGCGTAACGGTCCCCAGGTAGATGCCGACAAGAAGACTGACGATGTGAAACCCATCTGAACTTCTACTGAACCTGAATGTGACAGTCTCCGTACAGTCCGGTCTGTTCGTCTGATACATCGCATGGCGGGCCTAGGGGGCGGTAAACGTCAGTCCCCTAATAGCGGTACAAGTCGTGCCGGAGTGAAGCCCAAAACACCCTGAGATAACACTGGAAGCCTACCAGTATATCTCGCTTGCCCTGGCCAGGGACTACTCGTGTAATGGCTCTCGTAGACACAGCGCGATGTCAACCCCCAATACCGGGAGAGACGAATCCTGTCTAACCGTCACTGCCTCTAAGTGCTTCGGGACTGCACCCAACTACTACCTGTTTGCACGACTCCTTTGAGCCGTGGTAGGGTAGTAATCAAAGTACAGTGGGAACACACTCGAGGCGAAGTGACAGTGTCAAGTCAGCGGACTAAGCTGTACTCATGTCACCTGGGAACTGATAACTGATGATAGGTATAATACCAACCGGTCAGTTCCCGACGAGTCCTGTCCAGTGTACTCGTAACCTAACGAGCACCCGCATACTATCTCAAGTACGACGTACTGACGGCTGTGGGACAGACCGTCTCCCCTGCTGGGATGAGAAGCGCATACGCTAGTCTACTCCAGAGTATCGATGCCCTGTCTCGATAGTCCTGCCACTAGGGACCTGTATAAGGATGTGCTTATGGATTACCCAGCCCCCACGAGTGTGACTGCCATCACAACGCTGGTAATCAAGCAATGATCCTAAGGGCTCCACTAATGCGTATAGGTGATATAATAAAATAAACACATGTACACATTAAAGTAGAGACAAACCAAGTAGCATACTACCATTTTGAGCAAGATTGTTTATACAACCGTGAATATCCCAGGCTTCCATTAAGCAATATACAAACTAGTATGATACAGTAATGGCTTCTAGGGCATATACACTAACAATCTCCCACTTGCACTAAGGCCATGTACTGGCGTATCGAAGACCTATCATCTCGATCAGCCGCTCGAACTGAGTCTGGGGCAAGGCCTTGGTGAATGGATCTGCAGTGTTATCTTCTGTAGCAACCCTCCTTCCTGGCGATCCACGATCTCCCTGATCAGGTGATACCGCCTCAAGATGTGTCTGGATTTCTGATGGGACCTGGGTTCCTTCGCTAAAGCTATAGCCCCGTTGTTGTCGCAATACAGAGGTATTGGATCAACAATGGACGGAACCACCTGAAGTTCTTTCAAGAACTTCCTCATCCAGACGGCTTCTTTTGCGGCATCAGATGCAGCGATGTATTCTGCTTCCATAGTCGAGTCAGCAACGGTTTCCTGTTTGGAACTCTCCCAACACACCACCCCTCCATTGAGGGTAAAGACAATACCAGACATGGACTTGGAATCATCCTTGTCACTCTGGAAGCTGGAGTCAGCAAAGGCCTCGATCTGGAGGTCTTTTCCGCCATACACCAAGAACATCTCCTTAGTCCTTCTCAGGTACTTGAGAATGTTCTTTACCGCTATCCAGTGTTTCTCTCCAGGGTTTGACTGATACCGGCTTACCACACTCAGTGCATAAGCTACATCCGGTCTGGTACACAACATCGCATACATTATAGAGCCTACCGCAGAAGCGTAGGGTATAATAGACATGCGATCCCTCTCCAAATCAGTCTTGGGAGACATCTCTTTAGAGAGGGTGATCCCATGACAAGCCGGTAGCTTACCGTGCTTGGAATCTTCCATACCGAATCTTTTCAGTATGGTGTCGATGTACCTGGACTGCGAAAGTCCTAATATCCTCTTGGATCTATCACGATGGATCCGGATCCCCAGGATGTATGAGGCATCACCCAGGTCTTTCATGGAGAACCTGTGTGACAAGAACCCCTTGACAGATTGTAGCATAGGAATGTCATTTCCTATCAGAAGAATGTCATCCACGTATAAAACGAGGAATACGACAGTTCTTGCTACAAATCTACTATAGATGCATGGTTCATCTGGATTTTTGATAAAGCCAAATTCTTTGACCGTCTCATCAAAACAGATGTTCCAACTCCGCGATGCCTGCTTTAGTCCATAGATGGACTTAAGCAACTTGCACACCTTTCCGCTGCTCCCACTCTGAATGAAACCCTCTGGCTGGTCCATATAGACACACTCCTCTAAATTTCCATTTAGAAAAGCGGTCTTTACGTCCATCTGCCAAATCTCATAATCATGGAAGGCAGCAATGGCAAGAAGGATCCGAATGGATTTCAGCATAGCCACTGGAGAAAAGGTTTCGTCATAGTCCAAACTAGGTCTTTGACGAAAACCCTTTGCAACAAGTCTAGCTTTATAGGTCTCAACCTGTCCATCTACACCAATCTTCCTTTTGAAGATCCACTTGCATCCTACGGGTTTTACCCCGTCTGGAGCAATGTACAACGTCCATACTTTGTTGGTGTACACGGACTCCATTTCGGTCCGCATTGCATCCAGCCATTTTATCGAGTCAACGCTCTGAACGGCCTGCTGGAAGCTAGTAGGCTCATCATAATCTATGATGCAATCCTCTCTATCCCCGTATATGAGAAAATCGTAGTATCTCTCGGGCGGATGAGACTGCCTACTACTCCTGCGGAGCGGCGTAGGAATGTCCTGTTCTTTTGAACCCTCTGGTTCTACTAAGCTTTCAGTAATAGCTTGTGGTTCTGGAATTTCTTCCAGTTCTACTTTGCTCCCACTTATCTGGTTTTCCAAAAACTCAGTTTCCAAGAAGTAGGCATGACGAGAAACAAAAACCTTTTGTTCCTCTACGCAGTAGAAAAAATATCCCTTGGAGTTCTTTGGATATCCCATGAATTTGCACTGTACTGAGCGTGCCTCGAGTTTGTCCACATGCTGCTTTTTGACAAAAGCTGGACTTCCCCATGTCTTAATGTGATTAAGATGGGGCCTCTTCCCGCACCACATCTCATATGGTGTGGTAGGCACAGTCTTAGTAGAAACTCGGTTCAAAAGGTATGCAGCTGATTCTAGCGCATACCCCCAGAATGATCGCGGTAACTCAGCGTTACTCATCATGGACCGTACCATATCCAATAGGGTTCGGTTCCGTCTCTCCGATACACCGTTATGTTGCGGAGTGTATGGAGGAGTAAGCTGAGAGAGAATTCCATTCTCTTTTAAGTAATCCAGGAACTCGGCACTTAAGTATTCTCCACCTCGATCAGATCTCAGTGTCTTGATACTTTTGCCTGTTTGTTTTTCTACTTCATTCTTATATTCCTGGAACTTTCCAAAGGCTTCGGATTTATGTTTCATTAAGAAGACATATCCGTACCTTGAAAAGTCATCCGTAAAAGTAATGAAGTAAGAAAAACCGCTTCGCGCATATGTAGACATTGGACCGCACACGTCGCTGTGTACGAGTCCCAAGAGCTTGCTCGCTCTTACTCCGTGTCCAGTGAACGGAGTCTTTGTCATCTTTCCATTGAGACATGATTGACAAGTGGCATACGATTTATATTCGAACGGATCCAAATATCCTTCTGTATGTAACTTAGTCAACCTTCTCTCATTGATGTGACCCAGTCTACAATGCCATAAAAAAAGTCTGATTGATTTCTGGAGACTTTCTTTTGTGTGTATTCTGGACATTGAAAATCTGTGGTTGGTTTAATACGTATCTACCATTGCTCAATGTACCTGACCCAATCAGAACGTGATTAAGGTGAATGTTTACAACATTGCTTACAAACGCAAATTCATAATCTTCTTTAGAAACCAAAGATACAGAAATGATATTAAAAGTTGCGTTGGATACAAAAAAGCAATTACGTAAAACCAAAACATGTCCATCTGACATTCCCAGGTGATAGTCCCCTACGGCCTTAGTATCCATGCTAGCTCCGTTTGCAACTTTGAGGGTCATGTCACCTGCCTTCAAAAACCTACGGTTTCTCAACGCCTGCAAAGAATTACAGATATGAGATCCTGATCCGGTATCCAATACTCAGAAAGTAGAGTTTATTGAAAGACAGTTATCAATAACATACACACCTGAAGCTGAAGCCGCAATTTGCTTCAGATCCTATGTTCTGGCCTTCCAAGCCCTGCAATCTTTCTTCCAGTGTCCACTCTTATGACAATAGAAGCATTCTTCTTTTCCCACAAGCTTCCCCGCTATCTTTGTTGCTTTTTTCTTTCCCTTCGTATCCACTTTACTAACACCGCCCCTTGATTTGGCAGGGGCTTTCTTCTTCTTTCCCTTGGCTTTCGCCTTGGACCTAGAAGAGCAAGATCCTCCTACAAACAAAGTGGATGTTTCCCTACCTTTCTGTAGGGTGCCCTCTGCGCTCCTCAGCATGTTGAGGAGTTCTGAAAGTTCAACTTCCTTTTCTTGTAAGTTGAAGTTCAGGATAAACTGGGCGTAAGTGGAAGGAAGGGACTGGAGAATCAAGTCCGTATAGAGCTCATTCTCCAACGTGGTTCCAAGGTCCGTGAGCTCCTTAATGTAGCCAATCATCTTAAGCACGTGTTCCGCTACCGATGATCCGACGGCCAATCTTGCCGAAAACAACTTCTTCGACACTTCGTATCTTGCGATACGAGATTGCTCTCCATACAGTTCTTTTGTATGGAGAAATATGGATTCGAGGTCCATATTCTCGTGCCTCCTCTGATGTTCATTGTCCATAGAGGCAAGCACAAGGCACTTGGCCTTCGCGCAGTCTAGTTCCCAGGTCTTACGGATTTCCTTATCTGCGACGCTGCTTTTGGGACCTGGGACATGGGGAGCTTTGGTGGTAAGAAGATACCCCAGCTTGTCGTAAGTGATTGCCATCTTGATATTCCTGAGCCAATCTTTGTAGTTTGGCCCTGTCAGTATATTTTTATCTAGTAATAACTTAAGTCCAGTCATGTTGATTGGTCGCTGCAATTAGAAGAGAGAAAAGAAACACTCAGCATGATGCTCTTGCAAGTTTAGAGTGGTTTTTAGTTTGTCTAAACAGGATGGCTCCCACTGTTTCTCGAATCCCTCCTCAAACTTAAAAGGAAGAATTAGTCAGGATCAATCTCACCGTACAATACTTGCTTAACCGTTCAGCCAGGCCAGTGTCGGTACTTCGAGGGAGATTTTCCAACGCTTTGGCGAAGTTCCTTAATTTAAGAACCTCTTTTCCCTGGGGGCGTAGCCCCGCTAACACCTTTCTAGACACCTACTAGGTTTATAGCATTGATCGTTTAGTGAGAAATTTCCCGAGGAGTAGCATATACTCACAGTAGGATCGGGATCCAAATATCATCGCGTGACGAAACTGAAGGAATCCTACCAGAATCATCACACTCCAAATGGTATGCAACTCTAGCAAGTTTCAGTACTTATGAAACTCCCGATGTGGATTTTTTTCCCATGCTCTTATGACCTTGACTTTGGCCAACAAATCATACGTCACATGTCAAGTTCTACCCGTCGTTCTCCAGGTTAATTTGAATCCACCCATACCTACCCCTGACTTTGGCCAACAAGGCAGTACGACTATTCCAAACCAACGCATCTATCTATGCTGCACATGAATACCCAATAGCTACCAATCACTATGCCTTGACTTTGGCCAACAAACATAGCTTGAATACTATTGACTATTCATGTGAAACGACGGAGGGTTACGAATGGTTTTGGCGAAACCTTGAATGTAGTGAACTTGATATAATCGATGGAACGAGATAGCTTTTAAAAGGAGTGGCTCAAGCTCCGCATTTAAAAGTTGGTTTTGAAAAGAACCGAGTGGTTTTTCGAAAGTGTTCTAACGACTTTTACTTGGTTTATTTTCTTGCATTAGTTCTTTTAATGCGTCCCATCATTTAATCCTACCATTGCAGAAAACAACCAAAATATGACGTACGTTTATACCATTCGCATTTGCCACGGGGCCCCGTCATTACCCGTTAGGTTACTTAACTAACGACAGAGCGGGGGCTGGGCTGGCGCGGCTGTAAAACATAAGCAACGCCTAAATAATATCATATATAGATATATATTGCAATGATAGCCATTTCAGATCACAGATGAACATATTGGATATACTAGGAATCCGCAGTTCGTACGAGCCTGTAACGAAAAGCAGATTACACGGTCGCGGTGAATAGCCAATACCCCACCCAAGACCCCTACGGGTGCGGAAAACTACCCGCCAAGTACCCGAAGCGGAGCAACCTCCCTCAATACCGTGAGTAGGCCACTCGGCACTTTGAGATACCCGGTAGCTTGTGCACCCCCTCCATGGGTCTATCCTAGGAGCAAAAACAGTAAAAAGAAATTATACAATGACGGCTACAACCCCGACCCGGTTGTGCGGTCATACAAATAATTATTATATCAATTTACAAATTTACATGAATTGAAAGAAAAGAAAACACTCGTCTCACAACCCCCCGGCTATTCACCCGTGACAATCCAATGAATTCATATACACATACCAGCAACATTACAGATCACAGATTTGTATAACCCCCACTAATCGACATATAGCGATTAGCAGACGTTCAATACAAATATCACATCACAGATAAATACCCGTCAGCTTAAGTCTTTAGAAACTCGATCAAAATACGGTTTTTAAAGCCCCAAAAACAAATTTTTCTTTCTGGAAAATCTGGGCTGAAAAAACATATACCAAAAATCAGAAAATACCCCACTAAGTATACTGCAGTGAAGAAAATCCATAGAAGAGTTAAAACGGCCGCGGAATCGCGGCAAGACCAAGCTCTTGCCGCGTTTCCGCGGCGCTTTGATGAGATCCCTTGATCGTTTTTCTTCAGTGCACTATAAAAACCCTGAGTCGATTTTTGAAGCATGATTTATTATTTTTACAGAACTTTAAAAATCGACAGCAAGCTTGATATCCGGGTGTATTTCGCGACTTTTCTCCGATCAAATTTCTAGTTACTATGCTAACATGTTAGGTAGTGTTTAACTAGGCTCTGATACCACTGTGAGTCCATGCTATCTCTCCCGGTACTTACGGGCTTGCGGAATTTGATAAAAAACAATTTTCTAGAGGCGGTAACATGGACTCAAAACGGATCTTTGTTAAACTATCTACCTAACAACCTAACTAGGAGTTGTTAACTACTCGGTTAGGGGGTTATACCTTTCTTTCTTGAACTCCTTCGTCTTCAACTCTCGATGGTGTACGGATCGGCTTCACCCCGTCGTCTCCTTGCGCTGAAGATCGTTCCACCCGTAAGCTTCTACCTTTGGCTTCTTCTTTGAGCTTTGAAGAAACTAGTTCACTTGGTTTGCTAAACCTTGTGAACTAGAGTGAGTAGAGGATAGCGTGTTGGGATTTTTCTCTATGGTTCTTGCTTCTCAACTCATGAGACAAATGAACCATAGACTAGAGAGAGGGAGAGCAAGAGGAAGAGGGTGAGAGCTCAAGCAAGAGAGAGAATGGAAAATGAGAGAAAATGAGTAAGACCTTTTCCCTCTTGGTTCTCATAATCCAAACCCATCATAACAAAAATACCAATCAAGTATTATGTGATGGTTAAAGTCAAAATAGCCATATCATTTCATGCACTCATTTTGCACAAGATAAACAAGCAAGCCAAAGTCTTTGCCATGAAATGATAGCTATTGTCATGATGATGGTCAACTAGTCCAACCTAGTCAACCGGTCAACAAAGTCAACAAGTCAACAAAGTCAACCCCTCAACAACCATGTCACCATAATACTTAATTAATATTATTGTTAATCATATATCATATTCTCATTAGGGTTTAGCAAAAAGTCAATGGTCAACAGTCAACAGTCAACAACCCTAATGAGAATCCTCTGCCTCTGTCTCTCTGTCAACTGTGCATACACACCCGCATCCGCGTTCCGAGGAACACGAATACATACGAGATAAAATCAATCCCAAAACGTACACTAGGATCTGGCTTAAACCAAAGCCCGCTAGTGTTAACTGTCCGGACACTAAACGTGCACAAGTGCACGGATGTGACCGAACCCTGTCGCAAAACCATGCGACCTGTCGCAAAACCATGCGACCTCTACTCTTTTGCCTAAAGGCGAATAGCTTTCTGTGTGGGACTCTAAAGACTCGACACTACGCTGGCAGTGGGTTTAACCACAGATCGCAAGCGGCACTAGCTGTGCGTAACGGTCCCCAGATAGATGCCGACAAGAAGACTGACGATGTGAAACCCATCTGAACTCCTACTGAGTCTGAATGTGACAGTCTCCGTACAGTCCGGTCTGTTCGTCTGATACATCGCATGGCGGGCCTAGGGGTCGGTAAACGTCAGTCCCCTAATAGCGGTACAAGTCGTGCCGGAATGAAGCCCAAAACACCCTGAGATAACACTGGAAGCTTACCAGTATATCTCGCTTGCCCTGGCCAGGGACTACTCGTGTAATGGCTCTCCTAGACACAGCGCGATGTCAACCCCCAATACCGGGAGAGACGAATCCTGTCTAACCGTCACTGCCTCCAAGTGCTTCGGGACTGCACCCAACTACTACCTGTTTGCACGACTCCTTTGAGCCGTGGTAGGGTAGTAATCAAAGTACAGTGGGAACACACTCGAAGCGAAGTGACAGTGTCAAGTCAGCGGACTAAGCTGTACTCATGTCACCTGGGAACTGATAACTGACGATAGGTATAATACCAACCGGTCAGTTCCCGACGAGTCCTGTCCAGTGTACTCGTAACCTAACGAGCACCCGCATACTATCTCAAGTACGACGTACTGACGGCTGTGGGACAGACCGTCTCCCCTGCTGGGATGAGAAGCGCATACGCTAGTCTACTCCAGAGTATCGATGCCCTGTCTCGATAGTCCTGCGACTAGGGACCTGTATAAGGATGTGCTTATGGATTACCCAGCCCCCACGAGTGTGACTGCCATCACAACGCTGGTAATCAAGCAAAGATCCTAAGGGCTCCACTAATGCGTATAGGTGATATAATAAAATAAACACATGTACACATTAAAGTAGAGACAAACCAAGTAGCATACTACCATTTTGAGCAAAATTGTTTATACAACTGTGAATATCCCAAACTTCCATTAAGTAATATACAAACTAGTATGATACAGTAATGGCCTCTAGGGCATATACACTAACAAGAAAAGTATCTTTATACCATCTAAAATGTGTTAGAGAAGTACATCTTAGATTCTGTAGTAAAGTCCTGACTTTTTCAGCTTGATTACCTACATCTCTGGTAAAATGATCGAGGATTATAAGTATCAGAGTATAAACAGCGCCAGAAACTTGAACATTATTATCAAGTTTTGCTGCGCTAAAGATTTCCATCTTTTGAGTGGGTGATAAACAATTATCCCATCATCCTTTCAGTGTCCTTATGAATCCACAAGAAATAAACCTTGCAACATCAGCATCAGAATTTCCTTACTATTTTGAAACTGTTGCATACATCATTATCTGATGTAAGGTATCATAGATTTGCTTATCGGCTAATCCATCAATATCCATTCATAAATGGCTCGTCCTGAAAATGAGTTCGTTTTAACTGCTTCATTTTCTTTATAGAGGACATCAAGAGGAGTAGGTCTCTTGTAATAATGCTTACCCAACGTTATTTGTGGGTATTTTATAGCATTAATTTTTTTCTCGCTAAATGATTGGTAAGTATCAGATATATTAATCTGAGAATCTGATATATTATCATTATCAGAGTTCTCTTCTGACATTTCAGAAGCTTCTCCTTTAATAATATTAAGCTTAGCGCTGCTAAACTTTTTTCCAGAGCAGTTATAATAGCTAGAGCTATTTCTTTATCTTTAGTTAGCTTATAACCAGAAATATCTAAAGATGGCTTATAGGTATATAGCTCGTATTACTAGCCGATTTTACTATAGTAGGAGTTTCTATTACAGCAAGTGCCTGTAGTTTATTTATCAGGTATTCAAGAGCAGATTCTATTTTGGTCAATTGTTGACCAAGTACTTAAATATGGATGTTTGTAAAATTGTTTTGCTTAAAGACTTTTTGTAGTTCTTTAAGCATATTCTCCATTTTATCATCAATTGATGGCATTATAAAAGCTGTTGTCTCTAACTTAGAGGTCGATGCTCTAGATAATCTAAGTGGTTCTGTTGGGGGATATATAAATCTAACAGTTTTACCACTTAGGGTTAACCATTGTTTGTAATGTTCTTCTAGAACATTTATCCTTTTTCTTTGTTCTATAAGGAAATATTCTAAAAACCAATTGACAAAATATATCAGACATTGGTTTTCTTCAAGAGCTTTATAAAACCGATCTTTATAAAAATATCTTTGTTTAATAGAAAAGGTTTTTGTAAACCAATTTCTAAAAGCTTCATACTTTTTCTTCATAAATTCTTTATTAAGGAATTTTCTTATGGAACTGTCTGGTGTAAGATCCATAGAAACTTTTAAATATGAAAACTCATCTCTGATGAGGTAGGAGAGATTTTATTATCCTTCTTATATATAGGATGTGATATATTTTCTTGCGAGATATTTATCCCTTTAACTTCTCTATAAAAGGAGTTAGGTCTTGAAAAATACCTTCTTCCATTATATGAGGAGATGAGTTTTCATAAGAAGTTTTAGCCCCAAATACGGTGATAATGGACCGTGATGTCCTTAAACTAAAATAATTGAGCTAATATGCTCATTTGTTTCTAAGTTGATCTTAGTCTCAAATATGACTAACGATCCTTAGAAAACCCATATCCCATGAACTGATGGACCTCACAAATGTGAGAAATGCATCCTAAGTTCATTCCCGTTGGCAAACCAAACTACCAATGTGGACCCCGTCAAGCAAATCCTTGACCCAAACCCAAATATAAAATATACGGATTTAGACTAATCCGCACCCTACGAGCGACGACATAAACTAGTCTCCGTATACAATCCACGGAAAACTACATAAAAAAATAACACACGATATGAAGTGAACTTTTGGAGAAGGAGAAAGTGGTTATCGCAATGCGGTAACGTAATTAACTGCAGGGGCATGCGCCTACAGGGAAGAACGTCCCTACAATCAAAAACCCCTCACAAATGAGGGAGAATATGATAAAATCTGCTACAACGGTCGCATCTATCCAAACCTCCGATATACGGTGCCATAAATCAACTTGGTATCTTCGGAGAGGTGGATGGATAAGTCCAAATAGCATCTTCCCCTAAATTCAGGCAAGACGATCTATCCCAGTTCGTCTATGTTTTCGGCGGTAAACAGATTCTGGCACGCCCGGTGGGACCTTTTCCTCTTTCCACTCTTACTTCGTGTGTCGTGTTTCGCGAACAAAATTGCGGTTCGCTATGGTTATCCTTGGATTCGAGGTACTAAAACTTGGTGTCTTTCTCCTGTGCAGAAAATCAATGGCTCTCAATTGCACCTCATGCAACAACAACTCTCATTCTACCCCAACTGGAGGAGTGACCTATGGGCCCAATGCGGCCTCTATTTTCTTAATGCCGGTGGGGCAGGTCACACAAGCCACTACTGGATTGTTCTTCGGGACCATGCTCCTATCTGTGAGTTTCGGTACCACAACGCCGCAAGAAGAAGCTCTTAGAAGGTCGGTCTTCGATCGACTGGCAACCACGAAGGCTCCCATCAGCAAGCCGTCAAGCTCTGGCGTCTCAGTCTTCAACAGGATGAATAAGAACTCAAACTGTACCTTAAAGAAGCTCGTGATACTTGAAGGGGCTATGCCAAAACGGTCGGCCCTCTCGACTCCTATTACAGGTGAAGCCGTCAAAGGTGCTTCCCCGATCAGACGATCAGTTTTCAAAAGATTGGCCGGTTCTCCACAAACTCTATCTCGGCCTTCAACAGGCTAATGCCGATTCAAACCCCTCAGCAAAGCCGGGGGCATGATGAAGCCGCTTACAAAACTGAGGCGGTCCCTTCAGCAAGGCACGCTCGACGTCGCCACTGGCACCGAGCGAGAGAAGCTAGGGACAGCTCCCCCTCTGGACTCACCCTACCAGCTTCGATGGTGTAGTTCGACACTGCTGTTCCAACTGGGAACAGTTTTGAACCACTTAAGAGGATGCGTAAAATCTCCCCAACGGTGGTGCTAAAGAAATCACCCCCACATGCAACAGTTATAGTGAAAGCAAAGACGGAGCGGCCTTATCAGCGCCTCTTCTCACAAATTCATAAGGTTTGGCAAAAAGTCCAAGATTCTGTGATTGACCAAAACTACTCTCATCGACCAAAGAAATTGAAGGTCCGATAAGAAAAAGGTCACTCCTCCACCATACAATGGGGGATTTACCTGTCACAACGAATCCTTCAACTCCAACCTCCCATAAAAGAACGAGCCTGGAGAAAACTCTACCGTCCATGGCAAATTCAAAAGGTGATGGATCTAAACGCCCTAAACCTGAGGGTATTATCATCCATACGGTCTATATGACCAATGGGCAAGAAGGGAGCCGTGCTTCGGTGAGTCATCGACTGCAAACTCGGTCACTAACAAAGGCTCAGGAACAACAACGAAAACTCCAAGAAATGTTGAACAAAATGACGGCATTCACTGGACAAAAAGAAAGTCCGGACAAAGAGGCTGAATATCGCTAAGAGCTAGAGACCGATACAGAGTTTCTGTGAAGGGTGTTAGAGAGAAAGGATAAAGAAGCCACTGAGCAAGCTGCTAACATAAAACAGATGACTCTCTTGTTCCAAGATATAGTTGGAATGATGATCTGGCCAGAACCCCCGTCCGAATATCCGTCGATAATCATCGAAGATGACAGAAGGGAAACATCAAACCTTCCTCCGGCCTTATCAGCGGCTAAAGAAGAAACAATCTCCAAGTCCGCCCTTGATGATTATATTGCTCAACAATTAAGAGCTCATCAAGCTAATGAAGATGCCGGCCAAATTTTCAGAACCGGACGACCAAATCCGAGCTGGTATGATCAAATCAAATACCCGCTGGGATATACGATCCCCAAGTTCCATGTATACAAAAGAACAAGCAACCCTCACTAACATGTCGTGCAATTCAGATCTCTATGCGGCAACACTGGAGGCGACGACAAATTATTGCTTCGCCAGTTCGTAGGCAGCTTGTCAGAAACAGCCTTCGAATGGTACTCGGAGCTCCCAAATGATTCTGTGAAAACATTTACAGAGATGGAACTGCTTTTCATACAGCGTTCCACTAGTGCGAGCAAATACACTCCGATCACAACATTAATCAATGCCAAGGTAAAGCCGGGAGAAACATGGGTCCAATACGCGATCCGGTGGTGGAACCTATGGTCTAAGTACGAACAACGCATTGAAGAATCTCCTGTTGTGGGCATGTTCATCGGGACCCTTGATCCTCAAACGACTGTTTCCTAGTTCATGACATTCTTCAAGCTCACAACCTTTCAGGCCCTAATAGATAAACTGGCCTAAATGGACCAGATGGGCCATGCAGGCCATGTGCCTTCCTCCTCAAATAAGGACCCTTGAAATGCTAAAGGTAAAGCGAAAGCAGCCTTCGTTGCCAACACGCAACAACAACCGAGTGGCCCAAAACTAGCTGCTCGCCAAAACAACGTGCGTCTGCGCCTGTCCTTGGAGGAAAGACTAGGACACACTTACTCGTTTCCCCGCGACATGACGAAGAGACTGTTCGAATTGGTAATGCGTAATAAACTCATCACATTGCCAGACCAGCGGCGTCTATCGCAACTCGGCGACGTCAACAACCCTGACCACTTCTCCTATCACAGAATGGTGAGCTACCCAATTGAAGATTGCCACGTCTTCAAAAACTGGGCCAAGGACCAGTATCAACAGGGGAAATTCACGCTGTCTGATAACTGGAGGGTAGACCCGTCCCAGAAACACACTCCTAAAAAAGTGGATGCGCAGGGGGCAACTTGCTCACTCGTGGAAGAGACTCCATGGGAAGTCGTTCTTTCAGCAAAAACCAAAAGAATGCTGAAGTATCTACAAGTATGTCCGGCAGTCAGCTGAAAAAGCCCACATCGAAGGGATGCTAAAACCTCATCCTGCATAAAAAAATTATTGACAAGGGGAAAACCCCCCAAGTCAATCCTTCGAAGTCTTTTAAAGAAAAAGAAGATGACCAAGAAGCCTGTGCAGCCTGCCGAGTATGACGACAAGCGCACAGATCTACAAAAATACATAAACACGCTGGAGGAGTATTGTCACGCCCCACTTCTCAGTGTACGGAAGTGGTGACGTGGCAAGCTCACAACGTATTTACTAAGAAATAAATACGTTAATCGTAATTCAGCAATATATGTATAAAATGCATAAGAATTGACAAGAGATATAAAATAAACAACTTTTATTAACATTCATTTTTACATTACAACTGCTTTGAAAAGGAAAGATACAGTGATATAAAGTAATGCCTAAACAGTGGCATACAAACTGAAATAAGTACAAGATGAACTAGAAGTCCTGCTGAGCAGTGAACTGGTCCAAGTCCTCCTGGCTCGGCTCGATCTCCTGAGAGTCCGGTCCTCCTGACGAACATTCCAAAGAAAGAAATAGACAGGAATGTCGTCAGCGAACTAGCGCTCGGTAAGTCCTAAAAGAAAGAAAGGAATATAGCAAGTAATGAGAATTGAATTGGAAAGATGTACAGGTATAAGACTGCTATTCTAACGTAGTTGTTTGTAGCTTGGTACAGAAAGTATTTGTGTATACGATAGAAGTCCATCTTACCTCGTGGACTATGGTAACATGTAGTACAAGGCCCCATCAAAACCAATGGGACAACGGCATGAGAGTTCGTGTAGGTGTCTTTTAGTGATCATCTTCTGCCATGCTATACATTCCGTACCAATCTACCCCGTTAACCTCGTAATGTATTGTATAAATTATATTTAAAAGTCTTTCCAAAACCATGGATACAAGTTGTTCAATTAGTCAGGTTCAGGATATAAGCTTGTAGTCATGTTAAGTTATAGCCATGGTTCGGTCAAGTCAAGTCTTGTATTCCGGTTTGATATCCAAGTTCATGTTCAAGTATACATGTTAGAGTTTGGATTCATGTTTGAATTAGATTCTGATTTGAGTTTGGATTCAAGTTTGATTTAGACTCAGATTTGAGTCAGACACTTATAGCTGATTTAGATCCTGAATTATGTTCTGGAGTTATCGGTAACTGCTGTACATGGACGACATGATTTGTGTCTTTTTCCAAGACAATTACCATTGATAACACCGTTAAGTTTTCTACCTTAAATAGGCAAGCACTAACTTTCTCCGGCTCTCTGGAGTTCAAGAGAATTGATCCCGCTTAAACCTATATTTACTAAAATCCTTAAATATAGTTTTATATAACTCGAGGAGGATTTATGAAAATATTTTTAATATATAGTTTCAAATAATCTCGAGAAATTATTTATATTATTTAGGGTTTCCATGAATGTGAATTTTAGGTATTTGAGGTATTTTAGTGATAATAGCTTAGATTGGAAATTTCATGGTATTTTACTGTAAAACTTGACTTTTGTTGATATTTTGATGGTATTTTGATGAAATTTGTAATTCTTTAGTTTGAAAAAATATAAGGTTATTATATTTTGAAAATATATATATTTTTAATATTTATATAATTATAAAAAATTAATTTTTATTTAAGTAGAAAATTGTGTTTTCCTTAAAAACCGTATTAAAAACCTTTCGAGACTGAATACTCCGTGAGGAGGTCCGCATCTCGCTCTACTAGCCCAAAGATGTGCGATAATCTGCACCATCCAATAGCGGGTCCCCTAAAAACGGTTGTAAAGTCTTATTTGCAAAGGAATTGAAAATACAATTTAAAAGAAAACCGTTTTTTATAGTAAATGTATTTTAATGTAATCTTGTGTTCGTAACTAAAATTCATGCAAGGGTATATCGTGCTATGAAACCATGTGTGTATGTGAGAGGTAGGTCGTTACCTCGTGAATTTTCCTAAAAGTATGTTTAAGCAAAACATTAAAAGATGATATATACAAATTTCATAGTGTTTTAATATAAATGTTGAGTTAAAGTTATTTTGCATGATATTTTTGATTAAAAATTAGTTCTAAGCATTGGTTTTATGTTAATAAGTATGGTGTAGGAATATGAATGAAAAATATGTAAGAAAAAGTGAACTTTCCACGGTTTAGAAGAAGATGTCGGTATTAACTCCACTTTTGACATATGTTTTGAAAAGAGATTTTCAAAAAAGAAGAAGAGGGATTGGGAGGGACTTAAAAGTTAGTTAGATTAAGAGAAGGTAGAAGAAGGGGAGGTTGTCGTCGTGGCGTCACGGGGTGTCACGCCTCGCTTCCCGGTGTACGGCAAGAGGACGTGGCGGGGCTCGCTACGTATTTACTCAGAAGTAAACACACTAAGCGTATTTAAGCAATATAAAGTAAATGTACACAAGAGACAGGAATATAAATGAACAAAAACTTTATTTATTAAACATTCTTTTACAGATACAACTAGAATGTAAATACATGAATATAAAGCAATGCCTAAACAATGGCATAACTGAAATGAAAAGCATGTACAAATGCCTACAGCTCTTGGTCGATAGCAAGCTGCTCCAAGTCCTCAGTACTGAGCTCGATTTCTAGTGCGTACAAATTACCTGACAACATTTCAAAGAAAGAAGAAAATAAATGTCGTCAGCGAACAATCGCTCGGTAAATCCCAAAGATGAATAGAGATAGAATAGACAGAAAGAGAATATGGCTAGTAATGTTTGATTATATTGTTAATGCAGTTGTTTGTAACTTGGTACAGAATATGCCAGTATATACGAGAGGAGTCCCACTATTCCGAAGACTAAGGTATACGGAGCACAAGGAAACATTCAGCCACGTACAACGGCAATGGATATTCATGTTAGGTGTATTAAGATTACAATCTCATACCACTTCTAACACATTCCGTACCAATCTACCTCTTTATAAACCCCGCGATGTCTATTGTATTGTTTTGTTATATAAATGGATGACTTTCTGAAACCATGATATCAGTAAATGAAATGGATATAAATAGATAGTTATGTAGACAGAGTATATCCATGGTTTGGTTTGGTCAATATAGATTGATATAGATTGAATAGACGGATTCATGAATTCATGCAGTATTGTAGTTTATACTTGAATCATATTCAAGTAAGATTGAGACTCAGTCTGAGTCAAACACTTGAAAAAGAAATTGAAGTCCTGAATTAGTTTTGATGTTATCGGTAACTGCTGCACATGGACGGTAGGATTTGTGTCTTTTACCAAGACAATTACCGTATTGATAACACCGTTTTTTAGATTGTCTACCTTAGATAGGCAAGCACCCACATTCTCCAGCTCCATGAGGCTCAAGAGAATTGGTCCCGCTTAAACTTTTATTTACTGGGGTCCTTATTGTAATTTAGTATAACTTGAGAGGTCTTATGTAAAAATAGTTTTTGATACATATTCAAAATACACCTCAAGTATTTAATTATTGTCTTTAGGGTTTTCATAGATGTATAATTTATAAAAGTGTAATTTCTAGTGGGTAGAACCTAGTTTTCATTATATATGGAATTTTAATGAAATATTGGAATTTGGCATTGAATTGAAATGGTATTTTCTTGTAATGGTGATTCCTTTGATTTAAAAAACTTGGAATATTTGTTTAACATATTTAAAATAGATCTTTTGATAATGTTCATATATATATTTATATTTAATAAAATAAATTTTATTTATTTTCTAGAAATCTCATTTTCTTAAAAATAGCATTAAAAATTCCATCGAGATCGAATGCTCCTTGCGGAGGTCCGCATCTCGATCTACTAGGCCCGAGAATGTGTGATAATCCACACCATTCTGATCGGAGTTCCCCAAAATGAGTTGTAGAGGTGTAATTGCAAGGAATTAGATAATCCTTTTCTTAAATAAAACAGTTTTGTAATAGTTTAGGTTATTTTATTGTAACTCGTGATATTCCCAAAAAACATTGCCCAAAAGTAAATTGTGCTATGTCTAATATATGTTTTGTGATGAGGTAGGTCATTACCTCGTGAGCTGTCTAAAGGTAATACAAGTATTATGTTGATTTGTATCGAAACTAAAGTAAATGGTATTTTACCGTAAAAATAATATAAAAGTTGCATAAGAGATTCTTTTGAGATGAAACTTGTTTTAATGTGTTTGTTAAACATTATATGAGAGCATGGTATTAGATGGTTTAAGAAAAGTTAGAACTTTTAAAGAAAAACGAAACGGAAGTCGGATTAACTCCGCTTTCATCGATTTTTAAAAATGAAAGTTTTTAGAATAGAAAAAGAGAGGAGAAGAGGGGAATTACTGGCTACAATGATTGAGGGGAGAAGGGGGAAGCTAGGGAAAGTTTCGGGGTGTCGTTTCGTCGCCGGAATCTCTTCGGAACTTTGCGGGAACTTCACCCTTTGCTAACTCCACTTGCACAACTTGAGACTTGAGAATTTTTTGAGAGTTTTTGTAATAAAATTCTGAGTGAGGAGAGGTGAAATGGAGTGTGGTATTTATAGGGAAAATTAGGGTTTATAGGGTTAAAAAATGCATTAAAAATGGGATTAAAGGTGATTCAATGTTCTTTGGAAAATGTGCAGAGAAAATAAACAACATGAGAGAAGTAGGGTAGGTGAAGAGGTGCTTGATTGATCAAAAATATTTCTAAACCGCAGTCAAGAACGGCGTTGCTTGGTAGCTAGCTGGTGAGTACGGGTCGGTCCACAGGGATTTTGTGAATTTCCTAATTGTTCTTACGAGTTAATTCCGAACGGTGTGAGCGGATTGATTAAATCTAAAAACTAAATTAATCTAGATCTAAATCTTGCTAGGGTCAGGTTTAAGTTAAGTTTGGAAAGTTAATAAATCTCACCGCTTTCTATACCCATATTAAGATCTATTAGGAGTTATGGTAATTATTAATAAAGGGGATTATAACCATTCGGGAAGATGTTTCTTCCTCTAGGTTCTTGTCCTTCCTTTATCAATCCTTACCCTAACCTCCATGGAAAACACGCTCAACCGGGCCTTTATACTACGGTATCACCGCTACCTCGTGGGATAGGGTGCCGTAGGGAGCGGTGTGTGTATGTATGCATGGAGTCCTATTAATTATATGTGATGGGCAAGATAGGGGTGAGAGATCTTCATCTCTCAATCCTTCCCCAAAGCTAACCCTAACAAGCGAGTAGACTACTCGCTCATTAGGGAATTTAAGAACAGATCTAAACTATCTATCTAGGGCAAGGAATGAAATCTAAACTAGGGAAAGAATAGAAATTACCTAGGGCAGATAATAAATTTAACCTAGGGCAGAAAATAAATTAAGAACTTACAAATTGATGCTCTCCAAAAAGAATTCTGAATTTTTATTAATGAAAGGAGGCCTGACCTAATACAAGGATTTGGGTCTCTATTTATAGGACATAGAAAACCCTAGGTTTACAATCGCCGTATGTCTGCTATTACAAAAATACCCCTAGGAAGACTAGTTAGCGCCGCCAAGAAACTTGGTAAATTTTTTGCCACTACGGGCAATACACAGCCGCGGAACCGCGGCCGCAGCCCTGGTTTGGCCACGGTTCCGCGTCCAGATGAATAGCTTGGGTCTTGAAACTTCCTGGGCTGGCTCTGGTCTTTCTGTTCTTCCTATTTCTTTGGTTTGTTCTTCAGATTGGCTTCTAGGTTTCTTCCAGATCTCCCAGTGAATAATTTTAGTGGACTTTTTACTGTTGCTTCGTGATGAAGTCTTGAACCTTGCTCTGCCTTTGTGCTTTGTGAAATTATCCATTGATCTTCGTTTAGTCTTCAAACTGTAGGCAAGATAAAGATTCTCTGTTTGTTGGTCGAAATCTCACTTTTGCATTGTCTTTTCATTGTTTTCACTGTTTTTGTTCCAAGAACCTGTAACCTGTACTATGTAGCAGACATGGGTCAAAAGCACCTGTTTATTTGTAAAATAAATAAGAATAGGGAATATAGTAATGCAATATTATGATATGAACAAATACCCCCAAACTTATGTTTTGCTCGTCCTCGAGCAAACCTAGTTTTATTCTCGACAAAAACCTAACCTCACTTTCGCAGGGAAACGCGATTGCACTGAGCTCGTGCAATAAGCCGTTAAACTTCTAGGTGTCCCTAGTAGGAGGAAACTTGTCTCCTGAGGGTTTTCAGCGGATACTACCCACAAAATCCTATCAATTAGGCCCATTGACTTTTATTTTCCAATTAGGTTTTCTAACAAGGAATTCTATTGTCTTCGACTCATAAATTATCCACCCGTATTCTTCACGCTTTCTTATCATTCAACTTAAGATTATATATGTTATGCGGACTTATCTTTTGGCATCTCTTAAGTTTTCCTTCTAGGGTTCCATTTCAAGTTAGGAATTTTTATCATCTCTATTAAAGATACAAGTCCTATTCTTCATTCCTATCTCTTATCTAAACCCAAATCACATACCCCTACGTGTGTGTATAAATCACCCCTACACTTGGAAATTCAAATCAAGCAATCATACTCTTGTCCGTTGTCCAAAGCACTTCTTAATTGGTGAATTTTTAGTTGAAGTTTGCTCACACATCCTTCATGCGACCGTTAATACTTCTTGAAGTACCAACAACCGATTACAAAATGTGTTTACACATTAAAACGTAATTCCTAGTATTGTAACACCTAAGGCTTTAGCAGTGACTCCCAAACCAGTTGGTCTATGGCACTAGGTGATGAAGTACCCTCGCTAAATATTTTTCTATTTTTGCAGCCTTAAGTAATCACAAAAACCAGTGTTCATTTTTTTTATTATCTCTTTATTCACACTTGAATTTTTTTTATTTTATTTCGTACTAAGGACTTTAGACAAGAGTATTTCAAGGTCTCTTCTACTATTCCAAGTTTCAAGATGCGTGTTTGTGCAAGTTGTGGGGTATACATCTTCAGAATTTAGACTTAAGCTTAGGAATTATTTTTCAAACTTATACTTTAATAAAAACATCAATATTTTTCTCTTGTTTTAACTTAGCCCAAGAAGTCAACTCGAAATATGCCTATTTCTAAATAAACTACAAAGACATATATTTTCTACCGTTAAACTTTAAGAAAGGTTATTTTTAGGGTTTTTAATTTACTAAGTCTAAGATCTAGTTGTTCCTAACTAGTTAACCTATTTGTCAAACTCAAGTCAATTAGGGCCAAGATTGAATACTTTAATTTTTATAATTTTTAAATTTTTTTATTTTTTATGGGTTTTAAAATAAGTATGCAAATGCAAAAATATACACATGAATGCGAAGGAAGAAGGCTTACCGAGCATACCCCCAAACTTAAACTTGACAGTGTCCTCACTGTCATGCTACACCAAGAGAGTTGAAAATGTCGGCAGTCCCTTGTTTATTTATTTATGAATTTTTTTTTTATTTTTTTATTGTTAAAAGAAAAACAAAATAATATATATACAATAAGGTTCCTCCCAAACTTAAGTGAAACAGTGTTAAAGTTCAGAGTTAGGGAGGAGAAAAATCAAACTATACAAGGCCTTACACAGACCAAAAGTTAGCACCAACCATTCAAAAATTCTATCGTGATAATGGTAGGGTTGGTGAAAGAATGGAGTGTAAAGAAAAGAAAGGAGAAGCACACAAGACCGTGTGGAGATAGAAACGGTATACGGTCTCGGTGGAGGAGAATGGCGGAGGGAAAAAAAAAGAAATGGTAGTGGTTCTACTTCTTCGAGTGGAGGTTGATTAATCACAAAATCCGTATCGTGTAAGAATGCGAGTTCGTCGGCGAAAATATCTTCGAAACTTTCGTCGAAGGTCCAATTGAAAATTATCAAACTTAAAAGATCGGATTGTGATTCATTAACACTCGGTATCATTAAAGGAAGATTAGAAGAATCAAAGAAAGTGGGAATACGAACTTGAGGGTGGGGATGGAGTGTATAAATTAGCACAATTTATAATGACCGATGTGTAAAAATCGATTGTGCTAATCTATCAACCCGCTGAAAACTGAGATTAAATTCCTCAAGATTCGTGAGCAAACACGGGTACGTCGAACTTGGTATTGGAGATGAAAGCGTAACGGTCTCTTGCACGGTCGGAACGAGGACGGAGGGAAGTGAGTGAGGAAGGGTAGCAGTTAAAGATTCAGGAGGGTGTACACAATCAGTGGACGGGACATGATGAATTGGGAAATCTGACTCATCAAACAAAACTTGTTCATCCTCAATAATTTCCTCAATATTCTCCTCAAATTTTTTTTATCCATGCCATTATCATCAAAATCAAGACGCATATGAAGTTCGGGAGAAACATTTAATGACTCGGGATGATGAATTGGACATAAAATTTCCATCAAATCTACGGGTTCATCATCCAAAATATTTTCGGCGTCTATATCCTCAATCAAGTGAAAATCAATTTTTTCTGACACCTCATCAAAAGCATGGATATTTATCAATTTAGGTTCTAGAGTGGAGGTGTAAAGTTCAAAAGGATTAGGTGTGGTTTCACTCGAAAGGGAATCTTCATAATCTGGCAAATCAAGCACTACAAAGTCACACAACTCGTTAAATGTTTTATTTTCAACTTGTGAATCATTTGGGACAATCGATGGAAAACCGGAGTTGTGGGCTTCAATTGGGTATGGGTAGGTTTGATTTGGAAAGGTGTAGAACTCACTCTCTCCTCTCAAATTCTCACTCTGTCCAACCGCCTCCTCATACATTGGAATTTTTGGATCTAGTTGGAAACTAGCTACCGGTTCACTAGGTTGCAGAAGGGCGGCCATGGACGCATCCACATTCCTCATCATTTTGTTTGTTGCTAAAATATAAGCTTCCAACGACTGTTCCAAACTAGACATGGGTTGTGAAGGGGTTTCGGTAAAAGAGTCAAAATTGTTTGGATACGTGAAACTCCCAAATGGCTGTGTAGAAGCAATGTCTAATGAAGGTGGAAAAGTCGGGTAGGACTGGTTGGAATTGGATGGTTGGACAGGAGTAAGATCAACATTTGGATAAGAAGGTGAATGGACTTGTTGATCTCTAGAACTGGATGTGTGGAGAGGAGTGAAAGATCGGCTACGAGATTGTGCAATATGCTCAGCAATAGACATAGGTTTAGGAGTTACAACAGCACTCGAAAAAGTGGTATCAACGTACGAAGATGGTGAAGGTTGACATGGTTGACACAAAGTGGATTGCAACGTCGAACTGTTTCTCCTAGACGCTTCTATTTGATCTTTCAAAGAAATTTTGGGCATGGAGGGATCGTCCATAAATCGACCGAAACAATTCACGTACGAAGCAAAGTTAGGCTCAGGATACCAAAGTTCAGCAAGAGACTTATGAGGTGGGGTACCCATGATGTTAGAAGGAGAAGAGAAAGAAAGTGGGTGGTGCAAGGAGTTCTTAGCGACAAAATTTGCAAGTCTTTTTTTTTATTTAAATTTTTCCTCTTTTTTTTTATTTGGAACTTTTTGCAAAAAATATTTTCGATAAAGGGCTTAAACACACTTTCAAACAACCACAAATGCACAATTAGGCCTAGATCTGGGGTCACCTAGGTCAGCTAGACAGCTCCTAACTGTTCCAAAGGGCTAGAAATAGGACCTCAAACCGCCTCTTCACTGCCATTTGCGGTCAGGTAAGCGCCAGGTAAGTGGGAGGCTCTCCATTACAAGTAGTGGCCCTAATTAAGTAACCACTCGCCTTAGACATACTTTCCTAGACACCACAAAGTCAGGTTAGGATCAACGGCCGATGCCTACAACTAGTCCTCTGTCCTATTGAGCGCGAAGTCCTTAGGGCTGAGTCTAGTATTTTTTAATTAAATAATGGTCAATAGAAATGCCTTATGTGATTTCTGGGGTCCTGGAAAGGGTGATGAAATCCCCACCCAATCTGGATTGGTTTCAAGCCCCTTAAAGTCCGATTAAAAATATGCAAAGCAGTAACAATCACTTGTAATCAAAATTTTTTTATTTTAAGCGCGGCGCCATAAATCCTGCACAAGATTTGTTATTGGAAGGGGGAGAATTTTTAACGCAAAGAATCCTACAGGAGATTTTTCAGAAGATGTATTTTAGGTTGCAGAGGAGAGAGAAAGGGAATAAACAGAGGGGATCCCACGTGCTGATGTCACTATGCGACCGCGGTTCCGCCGCCAGATGCGCGTTCTGGCCACGTTTCCGAGGTGAAGGAGAAGGCTCGAGCCCCGAGAAAAATTTGCAGGTTCTGACGTCAACAAGAAGCCGCGGATCCGCGGTCGGAAGGTAGGTACGGCGGCGGAAACGCGGTTGTTTGAGAGGTTCAGATCTCGAGGAATGTTCTGTTGTTCTGTTGTTGAAGTCCCCTGCTGTTCAGATGTGATATTTGCTGTTTTGATTTCTGGATTTTCCAGATCCGAACTCAATTGTATATCCTGCAAAATTCAAACAAAAAAATACCCTTCACAAAATAAAAAATGATAAATTTTTTATATTTTTTAATTTTTCAGTTTTTTATGATTTTTTGATTTTATATTAACCCGAAATTGCAAAGAGAAAATAACACGCCATCCCCGGCAACGGCGCCATTTGATTGATCAAAAATATTTCTAAACCGCAATCAAGAACGGTGTCTCTTGGTAGCTAGCCGGTGAGTACGGGTCGGTCCACAGGGATTTTGTGAATTTCCTAATTGTTCTTACGAGTTAATTCCGAACGGTGTGAACGGATTGATTAAATCTAAAAACTAAATTAATCTAGATCTAAATCTTGCTAGGGTTAGGTTTAGATTAAGTTTGGAAAGTTAATAAATCTCATCGCTTTCTATACCCATATTAAGATCTATTAGGAGTTATGGTAATTATCAATAAAGGGGATTAGAACCATTTGGGAAGATGTTTCTTCCTCTAGGTTCTTGTCCTTCCTTTATCAATTCTTACCCTAACCTCCATGGAAAACACGCTCAACCGGGCCTTTATACTACGTTATCACCGCTACCTCATGGGATAGGGTGCCGTAGGGAGCGGTGTGTGCATGTATGCTTGGAGTCCTATTAATTATATGTGATGGGCAAGAAAGGGGTGAGAGATCTTCATCTCTCAATCCTTCCCCAAAGCAAACCCTAACAAGCGAAGAGACTACTCGCTCATTAGGAAATTTAAGAACAGATCTAAACTATCTATCTAGGGCAATGAATGAAATCTAAACTAGGGCAAGAATAGAAATTACCTAGGGCAGATAATAAATTTAACCTAGGGCAGAAAATAAATTAAGAACTTACAAATTGATGCTCTCCAAAAAGAATTCTGGATTTTTATTAATGAAAGGAGGCCTGACCTAATACAAGGATTTGGGTCTCTATTTATAGGACATAGAAAACCCTAGGTTTATAATCGCCGCATGTCTGCTATTACAAAAATACCCCTAGGAAGACTAGTTAGCGCCGCCAAGAAACTTGGTAAATTTTTCGCCACTACGGGCCATACACGGCCGCGGAACCGTGCCCACAGCCCTGGTTTAGCCACGGTTCCGCGGCCAGATGAATAGCTTGGGTCTTGAAACTTCTTGGGCTGGCTCTGGTCTTTCTGTTCTTCTTATTTCTTTGGTTTGTTCTTCAGATTGGCTTCTAGGTTTCTTCCAGATCTCCCAGTGAATAATTGTACTGGACTTTTTACCGTTGCTTCGTGACAAAGTCTTGAACCTTGCTCTGCCTTTGTGCTTTGTGAAATTATCCATTGATCTTCCTTTAGTCTTCAAACTGTAGGCAAGATAAAGATTCTCTGTTTGTTGGTCGAACTCTCACTTTTGCATTGTCTTTTCATTATTTTCACAGTTTTTGTTCCAAGAACCTGTAACCTGTACTATGTAGCAGACATGGGTCAAAAGCACCTGTTTATTTGTAAAATAAATAAGAATGGGGAATATAATAATGCAATATTATGATATGAACAGTGCTCGGGCAAAGAAATGGGGAGCATCTCCTATGGGGGGCCCGGCGGTGCCGGTCTCCAACCAATCTTCGCCGGTCATGAACCGGTAGGGGGTGTTGGATCTTTGACCACGTGTCCCTCTCAATTCATATACCCTCGTGCACATATTTGATTATTCTGTAACTCATCATTTTTGTTTAGTGCACGTGTAAACCCTTAGGCTTCTAAAAGATTAAAAGAAAAATTAAATAAAAAGATAATGTGGCTAGGGGGATTCGATCATAGGGTTACATCACAGCAGTGCAAGGCTTTACCAATGAGCTACAAGTGCTTTTTTACTATTCAAAAGCAAATCAAATTTATAACTTGTGCTCAGGCTTAGGTATTCCTTTTGTATTTTGGAAAAATTTTGTACAAAAAGTTTAGGATTGTTACACGGGGTCGCCGGAATTTGTTTCGATCCTCGCCGGAACTTGATCGCTTGCTAACTCCTCTTCTGCTCCACCTGTACTTAAGAAATTTTGAGAGTTTTGGCTATAATTTTTAGAATGATGAATGGTTAGGACATGGGGTAGTATTTATAGTATGGAATTAGGATTTTGTGTTGGCTATAGTGCCCTTAAGGCAATTATCATAGTCGCTGGCAGGTGATTTTGATGATTGAGGGAGGACCTATACCGGTAGAACAGTCTTACTCGAGATGATAGTATACTATTTGGTTTGTATTTATCATCATGTACAACATTAGGCGGCATTACAGATCACTATTATATGTTGATAGAGCCCATAGGATTCTTGCTTGACTACCAGCATTATGATGGCGATCATATACATGGGAACTGGGTAGTCTATAAGTACATCCTTAAATGTCCATAGTCATGAGAGTTTCGAGACCGGGTATCGATACTCCAGAGTAGACTAGTGTATACCGATCGAGACCCCGACGAGGGGCGGTGGCCTGTCTCACAAGCCATTGGTGTCAGTTTGTTCACCTAAGATGTATACAGGTGCTCATTGGGTTATGATTATACCGGACGAACTCGCCGGGAACATGCTAGTTGGTATTATACCTATTGTCAGATAGCAGTTCCCTGGTGACATGTGTATAGGTTAGTATATCGACCTGAGATCGTCATTTTTCTCGTGTGAGTTCCCACTGTGCTTTGATTACTACCCTACCACGGCTCAAAGGAGTCGTGCAAACAGGTTTTAGTTGGATACAGTCCTGAGCCACATGGAGGCAGTGAGCGGATCGTCAGGGGATTCGTCTCTCCCGGTATTGGGGGTTGATGTCACGGTGTGCATGGGTGGCCATCACCAGAAATCCTTGGCCAAGGTAGTCAAGAATTACTGATTCGGATCAGTAATTTCTCAGTGGGTGATGGGCTTCATACCGACACTAAATGTCGCATTATTAGGGGTCTGACTTTAACCACCCCTAGACTCGATATGCGATACTTATGGAAGAACGGACCGGACTGTACGGATATTGTCACTGTCAGGCTCAGTAAGGGTTTCAGGATAAGTTTGCTTGTTGGCCTCCCTTTCGCTCAATACCTCGGTAGCCATTACGTACAGTTAGTGCCACTGACGTGCTTGTGGTTAAACCCACTGCCAGCGTATTGACGAGTCTTTAGAGTCCCACACAGAAGGTTTCCCTGCTTCGGGCAAAACGATGTAGAGGTCGTATGGTTTTATGGCAGGGTTCGATCATATACGTGCACTTGTGCGCGTATCATGATTCAGACGGATAATACTAGTGGGCTTTGGTTTAAGCCAGATCCTAGTATTATATTGTTGGATTATTTTCGTCTCATTGTATTCGTATTTTTCGGAATACGGATACGGGTATGTATATACGGATGAGGGGTATTCTTGTAATTTCTTACAAGATTAATTTTAGAAGATTACACCTCATTATGGTTTAAACTTTTTTGGATTAAAAGGTTACTGAGGTGGAGGATGAGGTGTTTATTGCATTATTGTAGCATGGCTTAGTAATGACCCATGGTTACTATACTAAGCATGCTTAAGTTTTTGTTTGTTGTGAGATTATTGTTGACTTGAGATATTTTTGGTTGACTCTAGATATTTTGGAGACATGGGATTTTTTATTGGGTGGCTCCATTATTTATTACTAATCTCACAACAAAGAAAATACTAAGCCATTATTCATTCTCTCCCCTACAACACTCTCATCCTCATGGCATCTTCTTCTTCCTCCACCCAAACCTTATCATGTGTTGAGAAACCTTGGGTGTCTTAAGACAAATTAATTCTTTATCACTCTCTACTTCTTCTATGGCTATCTAGTTTAGCAAACTAGATACCCTAGTTATTTCGGTTATGAAGTAGGAGCTTGTTTCATAAATTCTCGGGTGGATCATCTTCGATAGAGGGAGACCGGAGATCAAGCTTGATCATGGAGGCCTCTAGAAGCTTGGGAAAGTGGTTGAAGACCGAAGGATACGGATCAATTCGGTATAATCACTTTAACCCTTTAGTTTAGCTCTGATACCATATTGGGTTATGCAAGCGCACCTTGTGGTGGTTTCGGGTCCCCACCGCCAAGACCACCTTATGGTGGTCTTGGGGAGTGGGCCCAGCCATTCGGTCCCCCCGGGGATTCCCGAGGTTGCCCATGCACCACCCCATGATTTCTCAGTTCAAACCATGAGCCTGGGGGGTGTGCAAACATCTCAAACTTTCAGTTTTTGGAACTGTTTTTGTTGGTAGTTTTTGCACGACAAAAACGACGGATTTCTAATGTCGCAATGAGTTTTCAGTACATACATTACTATCTGCGACCATGAATGTCATTAGAGCGGTACAACTCGTCTAACTTCTATATGCTCTTTTAGACGGGTTTGCGAACATGACATTCACGTTGATATTCTATGTTTTGCTGTGGTTGTGGCGGGATCGTCACGTGGATAGCTTGGGTGCAATAGTAGTACAGTTTGGGTTTATTTGTACATTTAATATTGTGGGGCGAGCATCCGATATGTGGACTGCCGTCACTGCAAGTTTGTATATTATTTGTTTGGGGCATGACCGGGTTGAGATCGATTTCACCGTTTTACATATTCTTTTCTTTTCTGTACTAGGATTACCCCACGATGGAGTGCACGGTTAGCAGGGTTCTAGAAGGCAACATGCCCGCATCTCATGGCGTTGAGACAGAGGGGGCTTTACTCTAGAATTGGCGGTCTATTCGTCGCACTCATAAGGGGTACATGTTGACCGACGGAGGGGTGCTCAAGTTACCGGATTCCGTGAAGTGCTGGGTGACCCACTCTGATTGGGGTTGCCTTACTTCTGGGATTGGAGAGTAACTTGCCACCCTCGTAGGGTCTATGTTTTCATTGCACAGGCTATCCACACGACCAGGGGAACGTCGAGTTTCACTTGCGACTCAAAGAAAACCCGGGGCTCCCAGATTATCCGTTTGTTTTGTGATGCTTATTGCTATTCTGTGATGTTGCATATATCATGCCTGGGATGATTGTTATATATATATTTATATATATACTAGTAGATGTTGTATATGTTTTGCACCCGCGCTAGTCCAGCCCCCGCTCTGTTGTTAGTTAAGTAACCTAACGGGTGATGACGGGGCCCAGTGGAGAATGCAGATGGCATATACGTACATTATATTTTCGTTCTTTTCTGGTGTGATTAATTGATGGGACTGTGTTGATTCTGATCAATGCAAGGAAAACAAACCTATATATGATATTGTTGGAACCAAGTTTTTTAAAAACTGACATTACAGACGTTCTCTTTTGCTTTGCACAGTGGTATTTGGTTATGAATATCCAGCACCTCATTCGACGAGGCAAGGGCCGAGACCCCTTCATCGGGAGTGTCCCCTTGGGCAGAAGTTTGCGTCAGCATAATAACTTCACTATAGTCGATTATTTTTTCTTTGCATCGTGGTATTCAGTTTGGAATATCTCGTACCTCATTCGATGAGGAAAGAGCCGAGATCCCTTCACCGGGAGTGACCTCTTTAGCAAAAGTTTTCGCCACTATATATTTGTAAAACCACTTGGATTCCTTTGACGATATCAAGTTCTTTACTTTAAAGGTTTTGCGCCAAAAACCAGTTGTAGCCCTCCGTCATTTCAGACGTGTAGCGCCTAGTATTCATGCTATGTATGTTGGCCTTCGTCAAGGCATAGTGTATGGTAGCTATGTGTTACTTTTCTGTTGCATTGATAGATGCGTTGGTTTGAGACAGTCGTACTACTATTTTGGCCTTCGTTAAGGGTATGTATGGGTGGGTTCAAATTAACCTGGACAATGATGGGTAGAACTTGATATGTGACTTATTATATGTTGGCCTTAGTCAAGGTCATAAAAGCATGGGGCAATAATCCACATCGGGAGTTTCTAAAGAAACTGAAACTTGCCAGGCATGCGCATACCTTCTGCAGTGTGATAACTTGAGTGGCTTCCATCAAGTTATCATACGATGATAGTTGGATCCCGATTCCCACTGATGAGTTATTTTACTTCTCGGGTGATTTTAGATGATCCCGACTAATTCTTCTTTTGGGTTTGGAGGAGAATTCGAGAAAACAGTGGGAGCCATCCAGATTAGATAAAGTGTTAACCATTCTGATCTAGATTAGAATGCACGCTGAGTGTTTCTTTTCTCTCTTTTTGGTAGCGACCATGGCCCGACCCTAGACTAAAACTCATGAACTAAATTAACTGAACCTTCTTAAATCACAACGGCTTTTGAATTGTTATAGTTGCATATATCATTGCCACTCCTACTTTTACCCTTTGCATTTCTCCGGAACATTCCGTATCACTATGAAGATCCACATTTATTGGATATGACCATCGTATAGTTACATACGAACTCGAAGAAACTTGTTTCAGATTCGAGGATGGTTTCCGGTTCTGGAGAAATTAAATAGGATTATTCAGTCGTCTTTTCCCTTTACCTTCTTTCAGGTTGCGTAGGCTCCTGGTATTAGGAGAGTACACCTATTACGCTTATCGGATAATCTTCTTCCAAACCATAGGCTGGTGCCGAAGTGTAGGAAAGGAAGAAAACCAATTAGCCTAAATGTGGTGTACAGAAGGTAATAAGTAAAGACAAATAAAGGGATTAGAAAGAGAGCAAAGTAAATTACGACTGCTATTATTCACGACGAAACCGCGTATATCATCGCCACTCCTACTTCACCTTTGCATTTCTCCGGAACATTCCGTATCACTATGAAGATCCACATTTATTGGATACACCATCATATAGTTACATACGAACTCAAAGGAATTTGTTCCAGTTCGAGAATGGTTTCTGGTTCAGGAGAAATAGAATAAGGATTATTCAGTTGGATTTTCTCTTTACCTTCTCTCAGGTTGCGAGGGATCCTAGGATTAGGAGGGTACACCTATTATGCTTATTGGACAGTCTTCTTCCAAACCATAGGCTGGTGTCGAACGGTGGGGAAGGAAGAAAACCATTTAGCTTAAGGGTGGTGTTCAGAATGTAATATGTAAAGACAAATAAAGGGGTTGGAGGGATGGCAAAGAAATATACGGTTACAGTCATGAATCTGGATAGTGGAAAAAGCATTACTAGGAATACCTGGATATCCCTTTGAAACATTTTCATATTTCGGTTTCACTGTGCGTTGTTAATTGAAAACTGATTTCCGATTTAGATCCTTACTCCAGGGTATGTATTTGCCAGATTTGATTCTCACATCTGTATGGTATTACAGATGATGAGTGAGAGTAAGATATTGGGAATTAGGTGATTATATTCTCGTTATATCGGAATTCTTTATAATTGGTGATATTTGAGGAAATCACCTGGGTTTTTGCCTGACAGCAAATATTTGGTTTTGAATATCCGTAGTTATGCACCAGTTTCAAACTGATATATATGTACATTTATTTTATAAAGTGAGATATAATTTTTTGAAATTATATCTATGACATTTACCTAGATCAGTTGATGGTTAGGTAAGGAGTATTCAATAACGGTGTAATTCTTCTTAACCATTGTACAGTTTTCAACCTACGACGCACAGGGTATGAGTTATTTAACTCAGGGGACTTGTACAATGTATTGTATATTGTCCAGTTTCCACTAGGACAAAGGGGTTGGTACTCGTACTATATTCTGTTTACTTATGACTTCTCTAGTTTTTAGATATGTGTTTCACTGAAATACAAGATCCAAATTTTGAGAAGTTATAGGTATATGAATAAAGTAGAGAACCACATGTTGTAAGTATCAGGATTTTTCAAGGTGATCGAAGATGTAGATACTTGTGCTAGGTATTCCGTTGATAGTAATGGTTTTGAGAACTTGCTTCTCTTTTAGGTTACTTATATGTGGACGCACTCCTAGTTGAGTAATGCTGCTTGGCCTCATTCCACTTAGTTGACATGCACCGGAGACAGCTGCATGATTTGAATCTGGTTCCAATTAAATTAGTGCCTCTGTTTCTATATTGTATATAGAATGGTTCATATCTTAACAATGTTAAGGTATATGGAGTTGTCCGGCTTATGCTTAAAACCAGACTCTGGATAAACTCAAGGCACGTTTCAGTAATGGCTGTTTGTGGGTTATCCCGGGCTATGTCGAGGGTTAACTTTCTACCATCTAGAAGATCAATAGATATATTGTTCTTCACTCGCCACGGTTTTAGTAAAATGGATTCTTTTCAGAAAACATAAGTGGGGGTATGGTAGAACTGGAAGTGATTCCAGAAACACAAACGATTACTGAAAATTTAATAGAACCTAAAAATTCAATTGGTATTAACATTCCATTAGCCACTCCGCAGATATGGTGGGTAACTTCAGGTACCCGAGAGGTACTTCGGTCTTCTCAGAGAAGGTGACAGGGAGGTTCTTGTTTATCCAGACTTGCCATTGCTGCTGTTCTAGACTATGAGACCCGGCAGGAGGATGAATATAGCATTGTTCTAAAATATTTTTAGAAGTGCACGTGTATATGACTCTGCCAGAGGGTTGTTGTTGTCAGTGGGAGCAGCGGAAGTATAGTGGACAAGTAGCTTGTGTCTATTTATAGACTAAAGCAGATATAGAGGAGTTAGATCATCTATTTTTGATGTGATAGTCATAGACTTTGACCTCATTAGAATAGGAGATGGATCTGGTAAGAAGGTAGTAGGGTGTGATGTCCTGATATTTGGATGACATGCACTTTATAGGAAGTGAAATTCATATACTACGATCGGTTATACTGTGGTTGTCACAAAGTTGTTTCTCCACATAGGATATGGATATAATATCAGGTTTTCTGGTTACTAGATCTATGGTTTTAGATCTAGATTTGGGAAGTGTCCCAATATGAGTACTTTCACATTATTCTAAAAGTGTTTTAGAATGGCTGACTCCTGGCATGGTGGTGTACCTGCAGGTGATGGAGTCACCCTCTCTAAAAGATGCCTTTCAGACTAAAGGGGAGAGGGATTTGCATGATTGGCATATCACTTTCTTAGGAAATTGAGTCAAATCATGTGATGTCAAGTACCATACCAGATGTTGTTTTTGCACTAGCTGCAATAAGCATATATATTAATCTAATCCTGGAGAAATATTGGGAAGCAGTTTATGAATATAAGTGGATGTTCTAGGGATTTGGTAACGACAGTCTCCTTCGAGAGACGGTTATCATTTCAGGCTTTCAAGGTGACCTGGATGACAGAGTGACTGTCAGAGTTTTAGTTTTCTCTCTTTTGAGGGACAATATGTTGGACAGATGGTCCAAGCGGATACTGAGGAAGGCATGATGCAGGATACTGATTAAATTCAGTGGATAATACAGTCTAAGAAGTTTGATGGATTTGGAGTTCATTTGTGAACTGGGTCCCATTAGATATCCAGACATATTATAAGACAGGTATTGCTCATTTCGGGAGATAGCTTTCTCCGTGAAGTTGAGATATAGAGAGATACAGAAAGAAACATTGGAGCGGATCCACTCACTGAAGCTATTTCTCGAACACAATATTTTCGCAAACGAGTTTTGTGAGACTGATTAGTAGAGAAGTTGGGTATTTGGTATCACTCTGGCTGTGAGTATGCGACATCGCAATAATTATCCTTAAGTGCAAGTAGGAGATTGTTGGCTATAGTGCCCTCAAGGCAATTATCATAGTCGTAGGCAGGTGATTATGATGATTGAGGGAGGACCTATACTAGTAGAACAGTCTTACTTGAGATGATAGTATGCTATCTGGTTTGTCTTTATCATCATATACAGTATTAGATGGCATTACAGATCACTATTATATGTTGATAGAGCCCATAAGATTCTCGCTTGACTACCAGCATTATGATGGCGATCATATCTATGGGAGCTGGGTAGTCTATAAGCACATCCTTAAATGTCCATAGCCATGGAAGTTTCGAGCCCGGGCATCGATACTCCAGAGTAGACTATTGTATACCGATCGAGACCCCGACGATGGGCGGTGGCCGGTCTCACAATCCATTGGTGTCAGTTTATTCACCTAAGATATATACAAGTGCTCATTGGGTTATGATTACACCGGACGGACTCGCCGGGAACATGCTAGTTGGTATTATACATATTGTCAGATAGCAGTTCCCCGGTGACATGTGTATAGGTTAGTCTATCGACCTGAGATCATCATTTGTCTCGTGTGAGTTTCCACTGTGCTTTGATTACTACCTTAACACGGCTCAAAGGAGTCATGCAAACAGGTTTTAGTTAGGTACAGTCCTGAGTCACATGGAGGCAGTGAGCGGATCGTCAGGGAATTCGTCTCTCCCGGTATTGGGGTTGATGTCGCGGTGTGCACGGGTGACCATCACCAGAAATCCTTGGCAAAGGTAGTCGAGAATTACTGATTCGGATCAGTAGTTTCTCAGTGGGTGATGGGCTTCATACCGACACAAAATGTCGCGTTATTAGGGGTCTGACTTTAACTATCCCCTAGACTCGATATGCGATACTCATAGACGAACGAACCGGACTTTACGGATATTGTCACTGTCAGGCTCAGTAGGGGTTTCAGGATGAGTTTGCTCGTCGGCCTCCTTTTCGCTCAATACCTGGGTAGCCGTTACGTACAGCTAGTGTCGCTGTCGTTCTTGTGGTTAAACCTATTGCCAGCGTATTGATGAGTCATTAGAGTCCCACACAGATGGTTTCCCTACTTCGGGTGAAACGATGTTGAGGCCGTATGGTTTTACGGTAGGCTTCGATCATATACGTGCACTTGTGCATGTATCATGATTCGGACGGATAATACTAGTGGGCTTTAATTTAAGACGGATCCTACTATTATATTGTTGGATTATTTTCGTCTCATTGTATTAGTATTCTTCGGAATAAGGATGCGGGTATGTATATACGGATGAGGGTTATTCTTGTAATTTCTTATAATATTACTTTTAGAAGATTACACCTCATTATAGTTTAAACCTTTTTGGATTAAAAGGTTATTGAGGTGGAGGATATGAGGTGTTTATTGCATTATTGTAGCATGGCTTGATAATGACCCATGGTTACTATACTAAGCATGCTTAAGTTTTTGTTTGTTGTAAGATTATTGTTGACTTGGGATATTTTTAGTTGACTCAAGATATTTTGGAGACATGGGATTTTTTATTGGGTGGCTCCATTATTTATTACTAATCTCACAACAAAGAAAATACTAAGCCATTATTCATTCTCTCTCCTACAACACTTTTATTCTCTTGGCATCTTCTTCTTCCTCCACCCAAACCCTCTCATGTGTCGAGAAACTTTGGGTGTCTTGAGACAGATTAATCCTTCATCACTCTCTACTATTCTATGGCTATCTAGTTTAGCAAACTAGATACCCTAGTTACTTCGGTTATGAACTAGGAGCACGTTTCATAAATCCTCGGGTGGATCATCTTCGATAGAGGGAGACCGGAGATCAAGCTTGATCATGGAGGCCTCTAGGAGCTTGGGAAAGTGGTTGAAGACCGAAGGACACGGATCAATTCGGTATAATCACTCTAACCCTTTAGTTTAGCTCCTATGCATGTTTTTGTTATCTAGGGCTTATGAGTCGATCCGGGTTATCTGGTTATTCTAGCGCTGGTTTTTGAAAATTTTTGTTCCCCAATGGCCACGGTTTGATGGCCAGGGCGCTTGCATAACCCAACATTTTGGAATTAAAATAATGAATTAAAATGCATTAAAATGATGATAAATTGGGAACTGAACGGTCTTTGTTTGATTGCAGAGCAATCAAACAGTGTAGGGGAGTTAGGGGTAGAGGAAAGGTTTTGTGTGCAAACCCCGGGCCTTATTGTCCATAGGCCAACCATCGGTACCGGCCATGGGGGAATTTTATGTTGGCTATAGTGCCCCCAAAGCAATTATTGTAATCATAGGCAGGTGATTATGATGATTGAGGGAGGACCTATACGGATAGAACAAACTTACTCAAAATGATAGTATGCTATCTGGTTTTCCTTTATCATCATGTACATGCAGTATGTGGTATTACAGATCACTATTACATATTGATAGAGCCCATAGGATTCTTTCTTGACTACCAGCATTATGATGACGATCATATACGTGGGAACTGGGCGGTCTATAAGCACATCCTTAAATGTTCCTAGCCGAGGGAGGATCGAGATTAGGCATCAACACTCCAGAGTAGACTAGTGTATACTTATCAAGACCCTGACGAGGGGCGGTGGCTAGTCTCACAAGACATCAGTGTCTTTTTGTCACCTAAGATAGTATACAGGTGCTCATTGGGTTACGAGTACACTGGACGGACTCGTCGGGAACATGCAAGATGGTATTAGACCTATTGTCAGATAGCAATTCCCAGGTGACATATGTACAGGTTAGTCTGTCGACCTGAGATCAACATTTGTCTCGTGTGAGTTCCCACCGTGCTTTGATTACTACCCTACCACGACTCAAAGGAGTCGTGCAAACAGGTTTTAGTTGGGTACAGTCTCGAGCCATATGGAGGCAGTGAGCGGATTGTCGGGGATTCGTCTCTCCCGGTATTGGAGGTTGATACCGTGAGGTGCAGGGTTGGCCATCACCAGAAATCTTTGGCTAAGATAGACGAGAATTACTGATTTGGATCAGTAGTTTCTCAGTTGGTGATGGCCTTCATACCGACACAAAATATCGTATTATTAGGGGTCTGACTTTATCCACCCCCTAAACTCAATATGCGATACTCTTATAAGAACAGACCGGACTATACGGAGATTGTCACGGACATGCTCAACAGGGCTTCGGATGAGTTTGCTCATCGGCCTTCCTTTCGCTCAATACCTGGGTAGCCATTACGTACAGCTAGTGCCGCTGACATGCTTGTGGTTAAACCCACTATTCATCACAGAAAAATGCATTTTAATACCACTCATTTATTATCTATTTTGTTTTATATCGGTACTATTAACCAGTGTCTGCTCAGTAAATACAGATTATAGGTATTCGTGACATAATACTGGAAACACACTCAAAATCATGGATATAACATTTGGGAGTTGACACTGCAATCAGAACAGGAAACCGACCGATATTCAAAGAGCTCTTTTGCAAATAAACAAGTGTACACACATTTTTGTCCAATACAATACATGTGTTCACATAGCTCTTTTGGGACATAGACCATGGTGGGAGCTTCCTTGGCACACTCATGACTTGTGCAAGTGGGCACAAGTGAGTGTGATTTGTGTTAAATGCAAAAAGTTATGATGTGATGTAAGGCATCAAGTTTCTCTCTAAATCTCTGAATGCAAACCAGGCTTAAACAGATAAATCAAACAGCATCAGAGTGATTGTGGAGAGCACACAAGTCCACCATGCTAAGACAGGCCTCATTGCTCGGATTTGGACCGGCGATCCCCCAAATAAATCCGGCGACATCGGCCCCCCTTTCTCCTTTTTTCCCCATTTTTCTGTTGGCACTTTATAGGCATCACATCATCCAATATATATTATTTGTTTATTCTATTTTGATGCCTATAAATACCAGAACAGATTTGAGAGAGAGGATGCATATATTCTATCATTTTTATTTTGTTTTGGTTTAGGCTTGAGAGTTGAGTGGGCTTTAACTTGGTTTCTTCTTCTTCTTCCCTCTTGAAGTTTTCTTTTGAGAGCTTCATTATGGATGTTGAACAAGCTACCAATATTTTGTACCTAAACTTCTTCAAGTGTTAATAATATTGTTATTGTTTTGTTTACTTGTTTCTTATTTTACTTGCTTTTCTTTTTATTATGTGTAACTAATCTTTCTTTGGTTGTGGTGATGGTGAGGAAATGAGATGAAAGGTTTTGCCTTCCTCCTCCTCCTGTTTATGTTTAATGTGCTTAACATAATTCTAACTTAAAGATTGTTTAATATATTGATGTGATATGGTAAGTTGAAACCATGGTTACTTTGTAACCTCTCATATACCATACTCACTCGCTTTCCCCATTTCACAATGTTTAAGTTAAAATCAATTTGGTGTTAAATTTGCTAAGTTTAGATACGGTATTTTGTGACCACGTGCTTGACAAACCCTCGGTTTTCATATAACCTATACTATCACAAACCCTTAGCAAAGTTAACACTAAAACTAATTGCTCTCACTCACTACTTTGTGTTTTTTATGTTGTCGTATGCTTGCTAGCCCTTGTGCTTAGTGTTGATACCTCAAGCTTGGACATACAAACGGTAAGTGAACAAAACGGATTCGTTTCGTGTTTTGCGTCGAATATCGGAATTTGATGACTTGTGCTCCGCAACCGCCTTGACAAGTTATGCTTCATGCCGGGATCAACACAATGACGGACCACTCATGAGTAAGGGAGCGTCGAAAGAATCGTCGCGATTCGATCATCCAAGCCAAACCCACGACCATTTCTTTCTTAAACTTGTTTGCTTTGTTTTCGTGTTTTATATTTTTTGTGACAAACCAACCAATTCATTATTTGTTGAACCTTAAACAAAAAAACCTAATACACAATTCCCTGCGGATCGACCCGAACTTGCCGGCTCGCTACAACGCGCCGTGCACTTGCGGTTTATAAATTTTAAAATGAGACCGAGCTCGCGTGCGCATCCATTTCCTTAAAACGATTCCATTTCCAAAACATACGCGTTTGTGCGCGCGGGTAAAGTTCTTAACACCCACTGCCAGCGTATTGACGAGTCTTTAGAGTCCTATACAGAGGGTTTCTCTGCTTTGGGCGAAACGATGTAGAGGCCGTATGGTTTTACGGCAAGGTTCGATCATATACGTGCACTTGTGCACGTATCATGATTCAGACAGATAATACTAGTGGGTTTTGTTTTAAGCCGGATCCTAGTATTATATTATTCGATTATTTTCGTCTCTTTGTATTCGTATTTTTTCGGATTAGAATACGGGTATGTATATACGGTGAGGGGTATTCTTGTAATTTATTACAAGATTGCTTCTAGAAGATAACACCTCATTTTAGTTTTAATCATATTGGTTAAATGGTTAAATGAGATGGAGGGATGAGTTGTGTTGTGGCATTAAATGAAGCATGGATCACTTAGTGACTCATGCTTTACTATTGTGACATGCTTGATATTTATGAAGTGAATTATTGGTTTGCTTCAATAGTTCACAAGACTTAGCCATTCTTGAGAGAATTCTATGCTCAACGCTCTCATCTCCTTAAGCTTCCTTCTTCTACTTCAACCTTTAATGTCTCATGTGTTGAGAAACCTACTGTATTTTGAGGCAAATTAATCCATCATTAAACTCTATATCTTCTAGGCTATCTAGTTTAGTGAACTAGATACCCTAGTTACCTCGGTATTGAGGTTGGAGCTCAAACTACAAATCCTCAGGTGGATTATCTTCGATGGAAGGAGATTGACGATCAAGCTTGATCATGGAGACCACTAGGAGCTTAGGAAGATGGTGGAAGACCTAAGGACACGGATAATTCGGTATAACCATTCTAACTCCTCTTTAGTTTGCTAGCTTATAGGTTTATGGTAGATCCGGGTTATCGGGTTGTTCTAGCGTCAGTTTATAAAATTTTTGTTCCGCAAACGGTCACGGTAGATGGCCAGGGCGTTGGCATAACCCAACATTTCCGCCGGTCGTTTTGAGGGGTGAGGCCGGTGGATTCTTGCCACGTGTTCCTCTCTGTATTTAAATCATTATGCACATTTTTGATTTCTCTGTCTTTTCGTTTTTGTGTGCATTGCAGTGTAAACTTTTAGGCTTCCAAAAATTTTAAAAAGAAAATCAGAAAAATAATGTGTCTGATGGGATTCGAACACAGGGGCTACGTCACAGCAGTGCAATGCTTTACCAGTGAGCTACAAGTGGCTTCTTACAGTTCTTAAACAAAAATTAACATTATAACTTGTACTCAGGCTTGTAAACTCTTTTCTGTACATTAAATTGAAAATTTTCGTATAGTAAATTTAGAGTCGTTACAAGTATAATCAGAAGTCGCGGACACCGGTCATGCTCGAAGAATTCCTTAAGCATATTCTTGAGGGCGAATACAGTGACAATGATTAGGCAAATGACTTATCAGAAGACACCGAAGACCGTGTAGCAAGTTGCCACATGGTCTCCCATTGGTCGTTATATGGAGAAGAGGCTCTCTCAGCATCAGAAAACAATGCAGAGGAACTGGGGGTAAAATCGGCGCTAAAATCCCCGGAACTGTCAGAAGAAGACCCGATTGAGAGGCTGCTAAACGAATCCTTTCAAAAAAGCAAAGTTGACCGAGAACGCGAGACAACCATATATGAAAAGGTTAAGCGTCAGCGTTTGGATAAAGAAGCTGCGTCGAGGAAGAGTCGTAAAGTACTCCAACCAAAACAAAGTACACCTGCAATAAATAAGAGCAGGATTAAAACAGAGAAGTATTTCGCCAAAGCCCTGTCAATGGGGATGAAGCTGCCACCTCTCATAAGGAACACTCCCAAGATCATATGCCTCGATGGAGAAGATTAACATCCAAACTACTGCCTATATCATTGGAGGGTCACCCACCCTACTGAGGAATGCAGTTCCTTCAAGAAGTGGTGGCAAGGATACGTTATCTATCAAAAACACGTCAAAAGGATGAAGCGCAAAGCTCACGCTTGTCGATGAAAAAATAGTGGGAGGAATATACATGAGGAAACGATTGGCAACTGTCATATAGTTGGTACCCATTTGGAAGGGGAAAACCCTAAGTTCTTACCTTCGGGAGCGATTCTGAGGACGAAACACCCTTCAGGCCTCTCTTCGAAGACTCCGCCTCCGAAAAAGAAGAGGAGGAGAAAAACTACGAGAATATTCAGTTGCGTAACCGCACGCTGCCTAAGAAGAATCTCGGACCTACAAACAAAGCTTTGAACAAAAAAGACAAAGGTAAAGGGAAAATCCCTGAGGAAATTGCCATCGATGACTGAGTGGTAAAAGAGCTCACCACAGAAGATCCGCCTAAGAAAAACAAGGTGGATTACAACGTCCTGGAACATCTGAGGAAAATAACCTCACAACTGAGCATATTGGATGCTCTCCTCCTGTCCAAAGAGGCATGAGATTCTTGATCAAGGCATTACAAGAGCCCGATAAGTTCCAAGCTTTCCTCATAGAAAAGAAGATGAAAAATGAGCCGGCAGAAGTCCATACGGCCGATATTATATTCAGCGATGAGAATCTCCGCCTCGGTACGTGCGAACATAATCGCTCGTTATATGTTACCGGGTAGTGCCACGACATCAAGATAGGGAAAATCCTTGTCGACAACGGATCCTCCATTAACCTTCTCAACGTGAGAGTGCTGAAGGAAATTTGCATGAACGTTCAGCATCTTTCCCTGAATAAAATTACCATCTCCGGGTTCGACTTGCAGTCGACACAGACACTTGACTCCATAATACTGATCTACGCTTCAGGTTGTTGGTCATTGACATCAAATTTCAGGTCATTGACGCCAAGACTTGCTATAACGCCCTACTCGGCAGGCCCTGGTTACACGAGTATAACGTCATCCTTTCTACACGACATCATTGTATGAAGTAATTCAAGGATGACTCGGAGTATACCGTCCCGGGAGAGCTAAATCCTTTCTCCGTAAACGAAGTCCGGAAATAAGAAGACGCAAAGTACTTCTTACCAGACTTCGAGGATACTAAAAGGTGCCACAAGCCGGAGAATAAACAGAAATTCGTCACCACTATCCCAATCTTTAGGAGCGATACCGAGTGTTGAAACCGGTTTAAATTTTGTTTACAGCTATGTGTGAAAGCATGCTCATTCATATACGCGTGTGGAGGGTTAGTGCATGACACAGGCACATCGGTGGCGTTTACGCTTAGCAAAAATCCCTAAGGGTGAAGTGCACGTGCGCACATGTATGTTGCATGTATATTTAAATAATAGAATCAGAGGGTGGCCAATGATAAAAGGAAAACATTCGAATAGACATTTTATTCTACAGGAAATAGATCACCAAACACGGGATCAAAAGTACAAGGGTTTACAAAACTATGAATGAAGTTTTCTAAAGTCCTTTCAGCCTTCTCCACCATATCGAAGCAGCGATCTTCGTGAGGAGTCGCTCCCCATCGATCAGTGCCGTGTTCATCGGTGAAAGCAGCCATGATGGCCCGCTGAGCCCGTATCTGGCTTAGAAGCTGAACAGAATGATCCCTCAAAGGTTTGGTAATCAAAAGTGCCTCATGAAAGCACTCTATATTGTCCTCCGTTGCGTCGAGCATCGTCGGAGTCATCTCCGCTGGATGAAGGGGAATGTCATCGAGCATGAACAAGAAGATCATCCAGAGCCAAATGGAGCCGATGGGGAGAGGAGATCCTCTACGAGTCAAGAGCTCGTGCAGCACCGTATCACGTTGGTCATCCGTGAGAGCGTGATTCACCAAGCGTGCAACAAAACGAGAAACAATTTCCTCGATAGGCACCTCCTATGGCTACCGATTAGCATGCGGACGATTGCCAACCATGACTCTTCTCTATTAAAATGATTCTCTGAAAATGAGAGAGAAGAGGAGCATTGCTTAGATTATAAAGGGAGGAATTTAAGTCCCGGCACAGAAAATGTTGTGCATGGTGGAACTATTTCCAAGCTCTGACAAAAGAAGGCATTGGAAAAGAAAGTCTGACTCAGGAAAAGCAGAGAAAGAAGGTGAAAAGAAACCTTCATTAATGAGGCAGCGCCCCACGTACTTCTCACGAGGGCGCCAACACCAATGTGCAAAGCATAAAAAAGCTTCTGGGTAAGAATTAAATTCTTATACGGCGCCGCACATTGTCACGCCCCGCTTCCCAGAGTGCGCTAAGATCGGCACGTGACAGAGCCAACCATGCTACCTGTGGCTAGGAAACATCCCTCCACAGTCACATTACGACTGTCTATAGATATCAAGAACAGAAAAAAATAAAAGAAACTATCTAGTACATGTCTATGAGCCAGAAATAACGAGTCAAGAAATAATATGTGGAAGCAATAAATTCAAGTAGCAATGAAAATCTGGAAAGTATGTCCCATAATATGGGCTCACATCAGGAATGAAAATGCGGAATAAAACTAAACTAACAAGAAACTAACAAGATCTTCCCTGCTCGGCTTGTTGGTCAAAATACTCCTGAACTGCCTGCGACAGAGATAAAAGATCCGGGCCATGCAAAACCCAGACGTCAGTACGTCATGATATCAAACAATAATAAATGAACAGGATACATGAGATATGCAGGCATGAATCATAAACAGTAACATGAATGTAATAAGTAAACATGGATATAGAACAGTGAAGTGTATCAATATATGTGACGTGCAGTGATCAATCTAAACTGTGCTACTGGGTTATCTATTCTAAAATTTGTTTGAAATCAATTAATGTAATTCTCCATGTAACTCAAAGAATATGTCCCATTACCCCCCGGGACCACGGATCAGGAATATGTGAACCAAGAGTGGTTCTGTCCCGTTACCCCCCGGGACCACGGATCAAGAATATGTAAGAGTCACGAATGGCTCTGTCCCGTTACCCCCCGGGACCACGGATCAAGTAATGCCCTTTTAAGTTACACTTTAGTTTACACTTTTGATTTTCCCATACCCCCAAGGTTATGTGTTCAAGTCAGGTATTGATAAATCTGGAGCAAATGCCAACACATGATCAAGCAAGTACAGGTTTGTCTAAATAGACAACAGGATATGTCCGTAGGGACAACAGGTCAAGATTGTCGGCATTAGTAACAAGATCAGGTATCAAGTCAAGCTGTGGTATATCAGGTCATGACAGGTAGTGCACATGTGTCAAGCGGATGCTCATAATAAAACTGTAGCAAGTACGGGTGCACAAATAAAAGCATGGATACACAAATACTCATCAGGGTTTACATCATGACTATGTAGGATGCACAATATCAAGCATGAGGTACTAATAAAACAATAATATGTAATAATGTGACATGGAATGCAAATAGGTATACTGTTAATGGTATGGATGCACAAACACTGATTAGGGTTACATTTATAGTTCCATTACTAAGTGGGATGCACATGGGGTGTTACTACAATAATAACATGAATTAATATGATATATAGATGCAGTTATATATATTTTAATTGATATGGATGCAAATGGATATCCGAAAACAGTAAAACTTCAGTATGGATATACAATGTGATAAACGGGTAACATTTTACTCATATGGATGCAAAATAATTTACCTAGCATGAAGTAAGATGATTTAGCATGCGACTAGACATGTAAATAATGATACGGATGCACACGGACGTCATAACAGTAAAATGATAAACTGGTAAATGCAGGATGTACAACTAAACAATATGAGATGTAAATATTCCATTGGGTGTGGTATATTATAGTATAGTATGTAACAAGATAGGTTTGCATGCACTAGATGTGAAATAACTTGTACGGATGCATACGGATGTCGTAAAACTGTAAAACTAAACATGGGATGCATGATTTAAAACACAAGTGTTATATTTATTCAAATAGATGTAAATACAGTAACTTAGCATGTAGCAAGATAAACTTGCCTCGATTGATCACGATACGGATACGCACGGCACGTCCGACGTCGGTAAAACGTCTTAATGCACGCACGACACACGGGACAGGTCTAAATAATGCAAGAGGGTGATCACGTAGGTAAGGTACATCCATTGGGTTGTCTGGATCGTCGGCGTCAAGCACGGCTCCGGCGATGGCTGGAAATCCAGAAATCAAGAAAATAAAGAAAAAGAAAAGAAATAAGAGGAAGAAGAAGAGAGAAGGAATGAGGCTTACCGGGGTTATGCACTGGGGTCAGGGAGACGAGAAGGAGAAGGTGATGAAGGTGGAGGCGAGAGGAGGAGGTGATCGGCGGCGATGGAGGTGTGCAGGGTGGTGGTGATGGGTTCTCGGGATTCTGTGGGTGTAGAGATCTTGGGTGTAGAAGGGAGAAGGTTTGGGGTGTTGGAGTGTGCAGGGGAGAAGAAGGGTGATGGTGGTGAGAATAGCGTCGAAGAGGGATCGCCGGCGATGGAGGTTTGCAGGTTTTGCGTGATGGGTTCTGTGGGTGTGCAGGCTCGGGGAAAAGAGGAATGAGAAGAAGGAGATGACGAAGAGGAGGAGGAAGAGAAGATGGGGCTCGGTTGAGGTCGAGGGTGATGAGGTAGTGAGGAGTTTTAGGGTTAGGGTTTGAGGAGGCTGTGGATTCTCATGGAGGCTCTCGGGGTTTTATAAGGAAGAAGAAGGAGGGAAAGAAGGGATTTATGAAGGGAGGTGACCCTAAGCGTGCGAGGAGGTGACGAGCATCGAGGAACGCACAGTGTCTCCGAGAGGAGAGAGAAAGCGCGAGAGGAGAGAGAAAGGAGAGAGAGAGAGAGAGACTGGGTGCTGCGGAGGGAGAGAGAAAGCGCGAGAGGAGAGAGAAAGAGAAAGAGAAAAAGAAAGAGAGAGAGAGCTGGTGGGGTCGGAGAGAGAGGGAGACAGAGTTGTTATTAGAAAAGATTTTTAATTTTAAAAGGATTTGTTAGTTTAATAAATTTAATCTGTTATAATTTTAAATTTAATAAAGATATTATATTTAATAAAATTGGATTTTCTGGTAAATACAAATTTAGTCCAAAACACGCCCGGGTCGGGTCTAAAAATTTAGTTTCAAAATATAAAAAATATATGCGATGACCAAAACTAAAAATGAATGTCCGGGTAATGAAAATGCATACCCCCAAGAACGGATACACGTACGTGCGCGTAACCATCCAAACAAGTCCATTTCACTGAACGGGACAAGAACTGTAGGATTCCTAGGCACTTTCAAGAGGTCTCACAAGGCATCAACCATGCCAATTTAAATTTTACGGGTGCCGAGAAACCCTAATACGGATCGTTAACTAGATGTCTAGGTGAAACAATGAAACTAGTTAACAACTTAACTACAAGAACGGAAATACAACCTTTGTAGATCCGGTCCTCCACCTCCATAGCTCCGCAATGAAGTCTCCTCGCTGTCCAAATCAAATCCCGGGCTCAAGCGTCGGCTTCATCGGAGAAATGGGCGGGCAAGATCGTCGGCTTCGTGCCGAAGATGATCTACGTCGAGGCATCACAAGATCAAGCTCCCACTTCACCAAGTCATGAAACTTGTGAAGAGAACACCCTATACTACTTGGCAAGAGGTAGAGGATGAAGAAATAGGAGGTGGGTTCACTTTAGAATTAGATTTCTCACTCATTCTCAAGTTGCCATTGAAGGAGGCAAGCTTCTTCTTGAAGAAGAAGAAGAAGAAGATGATAATCTTTATGATAAGTGTTTAATAATAAATAAAACAATATGATACTTATCATATATTCAACTATGGTTTAGTGTAGAGATTTAACTAAGGTTAGAAGAATGGTTAGGGTTAGACATGAAGACAAAATGGTCACTTAGTCAAAGATGCTTTGAAGCTTCAAGAAGCTTCAAGCAAAGAACAAACAAAAGCCACAATTTTCTCTTCATCATTTCCAAAATAAAATAAATGAATAAGAAAATGAAAACCCTAACCAATATACAACCATGGTTTAATCTTTACACAAACCCTAGTGAGCATGTATCATCAAACATGATACAAACTTGTGTACAAAAGTATATCACATATACAATGTGCACAAACAAGTGAGAAAAACCATTTAAAGTGAACCAATACTAGTTAATGCAAAGTAATATATCAAATATATAATTATGCATTAAATCATTAAAACAACACTTGATTTAACGATCCGGTCATATCGCATATAACCGACTAATATACAATGTATAGATTTATCGAATCAATCCTTGATTCGATAACTAGGTTATATCGCATACAACCATATCGATACATTCATCGCGAGAATGAAATACGGCATCACATACACGCATTATTCTCGGTCCCGCACATATCTCATATGCGCTCCTATTTCGTTTCGTTTGAGCCAGGAAACCTCTGTGTAGGACTCTAAAGACTCGTCAATACGCCGGCAGCAGGTGATGATCATATCAAACACCCACAAGCCGCAAGCGGTCTGCTAAACGTAACGGCTACCCGGGTATTGAGCGATCAGAAGATCGACGAGCAAGCCCGCTCATACTCCTGTGAATCCAACCAGTAACACTTACCGTACAGTCCGGTCTGATCGTCTGATATGTCGCATATCTTGCCTAGGGGTGGTAAACGTCAGACCCCAATAGCTCGATAAGTCGTGTCGATATGAGGTCTATAACAGTTTGAGAAACTACTGGTAACACTTACCAGTAAATCTCAGCAACCCTGGCCAGGGATTTCCGGTTATAGCCAATCGAACACAGCGCAACATCAACTCCCTATACCGGGAGAGACGAATCCTCTCCTATCGCTCATTGCCTCCATGTGATTCGGGACTGTACCCAAAAACCACCGTTTTGCACGCCCTCTTGGACGTGGTAAGATGGAAATCAAAGTACAGTGGGAACCACACAAGACTCTATGACGATCTCGGGTCAACAGACTACTCTGTACCAGTGTCACCAGAGAACTGCCATCTGACATAAGGTATAATACCATCTGGGAGTTCTCGGCGAGTCCGTCCAGTGTACCCAGTCTCCACTGAGCACCCGTATATCATCTCTGATGTCAAACACCAATGGATATGGAATCATCCATCGCCCATCTGTATGGGTCGAGAAGGTATACGCTAGTTTACTCTGGTATATCGATGCCCCGTCTCGATACACCCACGACTAGGGACTTTGAAGGATGTACTTATAGGCTATCTGTCCCCACTAGTATGATCTGCATCATAGTCCAGGTAGTCAAGTACACATCCTAAGGGCTTTACCAACATGTAACAGAGAGACAATCAGTATACGCGTTAAGGTAAAGAGCAACCAGATAGCATACTATCATGTCGAGCAAGAGAGTCCTCCCTATATATGTCCCAGCATCCACTACAATATACATCCTATGTACAGTAATGGCCTCTAGGGCATACATATAACTAACAATCTCCCACTTGCACTAGGGCCATCTGTAGCAGTGGTTGCAGTATCTCATACTCAACCATCCCATAAAAATCTCTCTATGGGAATAGGCCTTCGTGAGTGGATCCGCCGTGTTGTCCTCTGAGTCTACTCTCCTAACCTCGATCACCCTGGAGATCAACCATCTCCATGATCAGGTGATACTGCCTTAGAATATGTCTGGATCACTGATGGGACGGGTGTTCCTTGGTATAAGCCACAACTCCATTGTCACACAATGGGAGGAACAAAGTTCATCTCATGAACTAATATACATCCAGACTGCCTCTTTGGTAGCATCTTAAGTAGCGATGTATCCAGCCTTTATCGTCTAGTATGCCACGGTATCTAGCTTGGAACTCTTCCAACATACCGTCCCTTTACTGAGGGTAAAGACAATGCCTGCGACTGACATTCAGTCGTCATTATCACCCTGGAACCCTTCCAGTGATTCTCCCCAGGATCGATTGATACCATCTCACTACAACTAGTGAGAATCCTAACATCCAATTAGATCTATCTCATAGATCCAAAATCCAGGATTTAGGAGGTATCATTTTGATCCTATATGGAGAATCATTGTGATAAGCGGAGATTGACCGAGTGTAGCATAGGAAACTCCTTCCCTATCAAGAGTATGTCATCCACGTACTCTACGAGGATCATCACCATACTCCCTACTACCTTTTTGTATATACAAGGTTCATCTACCATTTTGATGATATCAAACTCTTTGACTACTACATCAAAACAGATGTTCCAACTCCGCGATACCTGCTTTATCCTATAAAGTATCTTGTACACGTTTCCGCTGCTCCCACTGTCTACGAAGCCCTCTGGCTGTGTACTTATAGACTCTCTCTTCTAAAACATTATTTAGAAAAGCAGTCATGACACCCAACCGCCAGATATCGTAGTCATGGTATGTAGCCGTGGCAAGTAGGATCTGGATGGACTTAAGCATAGCCACTTGAAAAGGTTTCATCATAATCCACGCCTGGTCGATGACGAAAAGCTTTAACAAGTCTAGCTTTGAAAGTCTCAACTTTTCCATCTACACCAAGTAATCTTCTCAAGATATACTTGCTCCTGATGGGGATTTAACCCTTCAGATATAGCAACTAAAGTCCATACTTTGTTGGTGTATAAGGATTCCATCTCAGATCACTAAGCATCCAGCCATTCTTACAGAGTCCCACTCCTGATAGCCAGCTCGAAACTAGTTGGGTCATCATCTCATGATGCAATCCTCGCTCCCACTGTCATAGAGAAACAGAAGTATCTCTCAGGTGGGTGAGAAACCTTACTAGATCGGCGGAGAGGCTGAGGTTCGTTGGTAACTATTGAATCCTTTGGTTTTATCAAATCATCTGCTATAGTTTGTATAGCTGGAACCTTTCCAGTTCTACATTACAGACCTTGCCTCGAGCTTGTCCGGTTTTTGCTTTTCAGACATAGGCTGGACAACCCCAAATCTTAACCAACTTAAGATACGGGCTCTTCCTTTTCCATATCACATATGAAGCGGTAGGCAACTGATTTGATTTGAACCCTATTCAATAGATATGCAACTTCTCAAGTGCATAACTCCCAATAAGGAAATAGGTAACTCAGTAGTACTCATCATAGAGCACACCTTATCATATAGGGTGTGATTGCTCCGCCCCGATATACCATCGTGCTATGGTGTATACGGAGGAGTAATGCTGAGAGAGAATCTCATTCTCCTTTAGAAAAGTCCAAGAATTCCGTGCTCAAGTATTCTCCTCCTTGATCTCATCATAGGACATAATACTTATACCCGTATTTTGGTTCTCTACTTCTAACTTATATTCCGTGAATATCTCAAAAGGTTCGGACTTGTGTTTCAACAGGAACATATGTCTGAATCTTGAGAGATCATCAGAGAATGTAATGAAGTACAAAGTACCATTCCTGGCATATGTAGACAGGGGACCTTACATACATCAACATGTATCATCCTAAGAGTTTTCTAACTCTTTCTCTGTTTCCAGTAAACAGAGCTATGGTCATCTCATCTCTGTGACATGACTGGCATGTTTCACAAGATGTAAATTCAAACTGATTTAAATATGCATCTATATGTAACTTCAGCTAGTCGGGTCGCATTGACATGACCTAGTCTACAATACCTCAAGAAGGATTCATTCAGTTCTGAACTCTTCCTCTTGTATGTGTTCTGTATACTAAAGAACTGTAGTTTGATTTAGAACATCAATGCTTTTAGATAACGTGCCTGAACCCATCAACTTTTGATATAGGAAATGTTCAAAACATTATCAAACTATACAAAATTTTATCATTTCTTTACTAATAAAGAGATGGATATGATTTTGTATATCAGGTTCGGTATCTAATAACATTCGTTCAGAATCAATGTATTGTTCATACAGGGTGACAGTGACCAACAGACTTGGCTGCAACACTTGCCCCGTTCTCTGTCTCATGAAACTTATCATCCGTTCTCAGTTTTTCTACCCTTTTGCAGCCCTATGTAACAGATTACATATCTGGGATCCTGATCCGGTATCATATACTCAGGATGCGGAGTATACTGAGAAACAGTTCTTTGTAATGAACACACCCGAAGATGATGCATCAGCATGCACTCTCTTCGTTTGGGCGGCATGGAAATTCTGGTAATCCCCAATATCTGCTCTGTCTTATAACAATTATAAGTTGGAGCGGGACCAACGTTCCCCAGCTCAGTATAACAAGCGGGTTCGGTCAATAATCCGTATTATTATCTTGATTAAGGCGTGACATGGTCGCTACCTGGAGAGAGAGAGAAGAAAACACTCAGCGTGCGCTCTTGCAAGAATAGATTGGTTTTTATTTTATCTAATCAGGATGGCTCCCACTGCTTTTTATCAAATCTTCCTTCAAACCCTTAAAAGGAAAGACTAGCCGGGATTAATTACGCACTACAAGTTCGCCAATCTTTCAGCCAGGCCAGTGTCGGTACTTTGAGGGAGGTCCCCCGTACTTTTGTACGAACCTAATTAATGTAAACCTCGTTTTCCCAGAGGCGTAACCCTGTTGACACCTTTCTAGACACCTACTTGATCGGCTAATTGTAATGTGTAAAACTCTCCCAGGAGTAACTCTTACTCGCAGTGGGTATCGGGATCCAACTATCTCATAGAAGGTATGCAATCTCATTGCAAATTTCAACACTTGAAATTCCCGATAATATTTTGCCCCTAACCTTCTATGACCTTGACAAAGGCCAACAAACCATAGGATGCTAGTCAAGTTCAACCGTCATTTCCTGATTGAATTAAACCCACCCGCACGACCCTTGACAAAGGCCAACAAGGTCGCACGACTACCTTAACCCAATCTGCATCATATGCATAAGCAGATAAGCACCAGTTAGCTACCACACACTACGCCTTGACAAAGGCCAACAAACGTAGCACGAATACTAACCACTACTTATCTGAAATGACGGAGGGCTACGACAGGTTTTTCTGAAAACCTATTGCGTAATGAACTTGATATCGTTGTAGAATCAAATGAATTTTGAAATGGAGTGTTTTTGAGGCTTTTCTAGTCTTGCTAAAGGAGTCACTCCCGGTGAAGGGATCGTCGGTCCTTTCCTCATCGAATAAGGTGCGGGATATATCATATATATCACTGTGCAAAGCAAAAACTCTTAAAAGCAATCAAAAGACAAACCGAGTGTGTAGCATCTGCCAGTTATTGCTAAAGGAGTCACTCCCGGTGAAGGGATCTCGGTCCTTTCCTCATCGAATAAGGTGCAGGATATATCACATATACCGCTGTGCAAAGCAAGAACTGTAGCTACCTGTTTTATTTTGAAATTCGATTCTACAACATCTTAGGTTTCTTTTATTTCATTAATCATATTAATAAAGTCCCATCATTTAAATACCTAAACATCACAGATAAATACGATGTATACTTATGCCATCCGCATTCGCCTCGATGTCCCCTCGTGCACCGTTAGGTTAGGTAACTAACGGCAGAGCAGGGCAGGGCTAGCGCGGGTGTAAAACATAAGTAACATCTATATAATATATCATATATACTGTATACTGTATCCATCACAGAACATATCACATGATCACATCACAGATATCGCAGCAGAAGAATCATATGAAATATTGGATATACTAGGACGTCCGTGTTTTCAATACGAGCCAGTATAAAACACGGATTCCACGGTTGTGATGAATAGCCAAACCCATACCCCTAGACCCCTACGAGAGCGGCAAGCAACCCTACCAATTCTGGAGTTAGGAGACCCGGACTCGACTCCTCGAGTTGGTCTCCCACTGGACTCCAGAACCCGGTTACTTGTGCTCCCCTCCTTGGGTCTATCCTAGTGCGGAAAAGTAAATAATATACAAATGGTGACATCTTTCGCAACCTGGAAGTGCCCCAATAAAAGAATATTACATACAAGTTTTTACATGAATGAAAATGAAAAACACTCATCTCACATAAAAACCACCCGGCTATTCAAACACGACGATCCAATATAACATATCCAGCAACACATAACATCACATGTCATCAACGTAAGTAAATATGCGCATCCCAATTATCGTTGACATATAGCAACGAAACCGGCGATATCACATATTACACTTACGGTCACAGAAAAGAAAGTGTAAAACTACAACAGTTGGAATCCGCAACCTCCATAGACATCGCATGCCTAAACAAATGAATTCCTTAGACATCGCATGCCTAACAGTTATAAACCCCGCATTTTAGTCTCGTTATCGAAAACTCTTTTCAATATCAAGTCGGACAATTCAACAGGATTCCCGACATCCTGATCGAATGCTCGTCGCAAACTTTAGTAGACGGCCGCACCCCCGACGCCGTCGACGAAGTGCACCAAGGCGGAACACCGCTGCCGCGAGCACCTGGACGGATGCTTTCGGCGACGGGGTTCTCCTACAGTCACTTAGTCGGGGCTATGGAGTGAGGCTGTCTATTAAGTTTACCCGACGAGTATCCGCGTACACTACGTGATTGCGATGGACTTTTGATCACATCAAAATTCCGCGGCAACCGATCAAGTGAGACTAAAGTGCTATGTTTATAACATTTATTCAGTTATCTTATAACTACTTGTGAATTCCAATTATTGTATCACATTCCAGATAAATAGAAAATGTTAAACTTTCCGATCGAACAGTAGAATACCCAAGTTTTCCCAAAACAGATCAATATATGAAACAAGTCTAAAAACATTCAGTTCGTGCCTCAGTACCAACGGTCCAGCCGTAGAAGGGTCAAGCCAACGCCTCACATGTGGCACGCCGTACTGCCCCAAACCTGAAGGTTCAAAGGGCAGTTCAAGACGGTCACATAATCGAGTTAAGGTTTGTTGTCTTCTAGAGGGACCATCGCGTTACTTGCACTATTTAGAACGTCTTTAAACCTCGGAAAAATCCAACACTTGGAAATTTTCCGGCAGGGGAAAGATTGGGTATTTATATCCGGTCGAACTTTTTAACATATTCAAAAATTATCCGGAAAGCCACACAGACAAAATTTGATAATCCGATCGAACATTCGAATCCCCAAAACAACCTAGAAAATTCAACTCTTGAAAAAATATTAAAAATTCCCAGGAAAACCAGCACTTGAAACTAAGAATTACTGTGCAAAATACATTATATAGTGAGGCCGTACGGCCGCGGAACCGCGGCGACTTTGTGGAATTGGGCTGTCGAATTTCACAGTAACTCTTAGATATTCTTGCTGATTTTTCTGCATATTTTTAATATCGAAAAACTCCAGATTTTGGAAAAAGTCCAGAGAGCATGTTTGTGTTAGGGTTTCGGGTTCGTTCGGGTTTCAAACTTCGTCTACGCATCGCCTAAGGCTCTAGCTAGGCTCTGATACCACTGTAGTATTCCTAGGCACTTTCAAGAGGTCTCACAAGGCATCAACCATGCCAATTTAAATTTTACGGGTGCCGAGAAACCCTAATACGGATCGTTAACTAGATGTCTAGGCGAAACAATGAAACTAGTTAACAACTTAACTACAAGAACAGAAATACAACCTTTGTAGATCCGGTCCTCCACCTCCATAGCTCCGCAATGAAGTCTCCTCGCTGTCCAAATCAAATCCCGGGCTCAAGCGTCGGCTTCATCGGAGAAATGGGCGGGCAAGGTCGTCGGCTTCGTGCCGAAGATGATCTACGTCGAGGCATCACAAGATCAAGCTCCCACTTTACCAAGTCATGAAACTTGTGAAGAGAACACCCTATACTACTTGGCAAGAGGTAGAGGATGAAGAAATAGGAGGTGGGTTCACTTTAGAATTGGATTTCTTACTCATTTTCTCAAGTTGCCATTGAAGGAGGCAAGCTTCTTCTTGAAGAAGAAGAAGAAGAAGATGATAATCTTTATGATAAGTGTTTAATAATAAATAAAACAATATGATACTTCTCATATATTCAACTATGGTTTAGTGTAGAGATTTAACTAAGGTTAGAAGAATGGTTAGGCTTAGGCATGAAGACAAAATGGTCACTTAGTCAAAGATGCTTTGAAGCTTCAAGAAGCTTCAAGCAAAGAACAAAGAAAGACACCATTTTCTCTTCATCATTTCCAAAATAAAATAAATGAATAAGAAAATGAAAACCCTAACCAATATACAACCATGGTTTAATCTTTACACAAACCCTAGTGAGCATGTATCATCAAACATGATACAAACTTGTGTACAAAAGTATATCACATATACAATGTGCACAAACAAGTGAGAAAAACCATTTAAAGTGAACCAATACTAGTTAATGCAAAGTAATATATCAAATATATAATTATGCATTAAATCATTAAAACAACACTTGATTTAACGATCCGGTCATATCGCATATAACCGACTAATATACAATGTATCGATTTGTCGAATCAATCCTTGATTCGATAACTAGGTTATATCGCATACAACCATATCGATACATTCATCGCGAGAATGAAATACGGCATCACATACACGCATTATTCTCGGTCCCGCACATATCTCATATGCGCTCCTATTTCGTTTCGTTTGAGCCAGGAAACCTCTGTGTAGGACTCTAAAGACTCGTCAATACGCCGGCAGCAGGTGATGATCATATCAAACACCCACAAGCCGCAAGCGGTCTGCTAAACGTAACGGCTACCCGGGTATTGAGCGATCAGAAGACCGACGAGCAAGCCCGCTCATACTCCTGTGAATCCAACCAGTAACACTTACCGTACAGTCCGGTCTGATCGTCTGATATGTCGCATATCTTGCCTAGGGGTGGTAAACGTCAGACCCCAATAGCTCGATAAGTCGTGTCGATATGAGGTCTATAACAGTTTGAGAAACTACTGGTAACACATATCAGTAAATCTCAGCAACCCTAGCCAGGGATTTCCGGTTATAGCCAATCGAACACAGCGCAACATCAACTCCCTATACCGGGAGAGACGAATCCCCTCCTATCGCTCATTGCCTCCATGTGATTCGGGACTGTACCCAAAAACCACCGTTTTGCACGCCCTCTTGGACGTGGTAAGATAGAAATCAAAGCACAGTGGGAACCACACAAGACTCTATGACGATCTCGGGTCAACAGACTACTCTGTACCAGTGTCACCAGAGAACTGCCATCTGACGTAAGGTATAATACCATCTGGGAGTTCTCGGCGAGTCCGTCCAGTGTACCCAGTCTCCACTGAGCACCCGTATATCATCTCTGATGTCAAACACCAATGGATATGGGATCATCCATCGCCCATCTGTATGGGTCGAGAAGGTATACGCTAGTCTACTCTGGTATATCGATGCCCCGTCTCGATACACCCACGACTAGGGACTTTGAAGGATGTACTTATAGGCTATCTGTCCCCACTAGTATGATCTGCATCATAGTCCAGGTACTCAAGTACACATCCTAAGGGCTTTACCAACATGTAACAGAGAGACAATCAGTATACGCGTTAAGGTAAAGAGCAACCAGATATCATACTATCATGTCGAGCAAGAGAGTCCTCCCTATATATGTCCCAGCATCCACTACAATATACATCCTATGTACAGTAATGACCTCTAGGGCATACATATAACTAACAAGAACAAGATGCGCGGATGCTACCACAGGGTTAGGGGTATCATGCAGGCCATGCAATGTATTTTCAAAATATTTTATGTGACATTAAATTTTAAAATGCAGATGCCAGATAAAATTCTAGTATGCAAATGAAAGTGCACGAGTCTACGTATCAAGTCAGGGTAGATCATAAATATGAATCAAGACCGGTTTTAAGCAAGCGGGTCGGGTCGGATGCAAATACAAATGTCAAATACACTATTCGCACCAAAAACACAATAAATCAAGAAAATACCATAAATAAAAAAATACTAGAATTGGTATAAATGAACTAGGGTGTTACATACATTCTCCTCATGTCGGCGCCAATGTGCAAAGCACAGAAGCACTTTCTGAGTAAGAATTAAATTCTTATATAGCATCCCACGTGCTCCTCACGTGGGCGCCAATCTGCAAAGCACATAAGTGCTTCCTGAATAAAGGTTAAATTCTTATACGGCACCACATGTGCTCCTCATGCGGGCGCCAATGTGCGAAGCACAGGAATACCTGTCTTAGGAATTAAATCCTTAAGTGGCGTCCACATGCACAACACATGAGCGCCAGCCCCCAGGTAAAATTAAATTCTACAATATTCTCTATTAAACAGAGCCGTTGGATCAAAGATCCAATGGAGATGATATATCATCAAAATAAATATTTAAATTCTGTTGGGAGAAAATATTTTCCAAATCTTTCTAAAATAAGAAAGATATTCTCGGTTGGATCAAAATTCCAATTATAGAATAAAATTCTATTTTGGAATATATTCTCTTAATCTTTCTAAATAAGAAAGATTGCTCTCTGTAAAATAGAGAACCCTTGGATTAAAAATCCAATGGTGATTAAAAAATCACCATTTTACAGAATAAATTTTGTATATGGGAAAATATTTTCCCAATTTTGTTAAAGACAAAAGAACATATTCTGTAAAAACAGAAGTCCTTAGATCAAAGATCCAATGGTGGGTAAAATTCCCCAACTCAAGTCCAATTAAATCAATTGGAATCTCTCAAAGAGAGATTTTATCAGAATTAAGTAACAAACTTGCCTCCACTGTATAAAGGACCTGAGACTTCAAGTCTCGAAGAGAGGAAACCCCCCCTAAGCTTCTAAAAAATACATAAAGCTTCCAAAAACAAGAAAGAATTCAATCCTCAGAGAGAAAGACTTCCCTTTCAAAAGAAATCTAGGTAAAAGAAGTTCAGAGATCAAAATATCTCTTTTTACCTATTTTAAGGGTTTAACCCTTCTCAAAGAACTTAGTTCTTCCTCTGGATCAGAGATCCACAAGACAAATCTTCCACAAGTTCAGAATTTAATTCTCATCGGGAGGATCTTGTTCTTGAGAATCAGAGATTCAGAAAAGAATTAGGTCCAAAAGAAAAACAATAGGAAAAAGAACCTATAAAAGAACTTAGTTCTTAAAGAAAAAACCTGATCTCAGATCTTAAAAAACGATGATCTTTGATCATTAATGGTCAAAATGCCATTAACAGAGATTTAATCTCTAAAAAATGAAAAAAAACTAGTGCCTCACGTGCTCCTCACGTGTGCGTCCTCTTTTAACAGCGCCTAGCGCCTCGCGTGAAAGACACGCGGGTGCTCAAGACAGAAGGCCAGCGCCCCACGTGAATCATACGTGGACGTTGAATAAAAGTGTTCAGCAGTCCATATGCAGCCGAAGACAGCTAAGTGCTTAGCACTGATTGGGCAGAGCCCAGCGCCGCACGTGCTCCTCATGTGGGCGCTATATAAAAAGTGCTGAGCACTTCATATGTAGCCGAAGATAGCTAAGTGCTTAGCACTATTGAGCAGTGCCTAGCGCCGCACGTGCACCTCACGTGGACGCTATATAAAAGTGCTTAGCACTTCACATTTAGTCAAAATGACTAAAAATGTTCAATATTTATTGGGCAGCGCCTATGATTGAATGCTTCACATGACACCCATGTGAGCATCAGAGCGTCAAACAAGTGCTTAGCACTTTTACATGAACAGAAAAGGGCCGAACAAACAGAGCCCAAATTGAAAGTCTACCCTAGTACCAGCAAGGGGTCCAAGAGGTATCAAGCATGCCAAATTCAAATTTTTATAGGTGCTACGCTAGACTATCCAAGATCTTTAGCTAGGTTATTAGGGTTATGGTTTGATATCTACTAAAATTATGAAAGTGAAAGATGGTTATACCCTTGTAGATCGAGTCATTCACTTCACATGCTCCGTGTAGCAGCCCCGCGACTCTACTAGGCTCCATTTGAGGCCTTGGACGAGCTTCCTCCGATGACCTTCGTGCCAAAAATGATCCACACGAAGTCCCTCCAACTCAAACTACCTCTATACTAAACTCTTTAGCGTAGGAAATACGCTATACTCAATCGCTAGTCAAGTGTAGGATGGTGAAGTAGGGGATGTTTCAAGCTCACAAGTTTATGTTCAAACTTCATGGTTCACATCACATATGAGGGTTGAAGCTTGAATAATGGTAATGAGGAAGATGAAGAAGCTAGAGAGCAACCATAGGAGCAACTAAGGAAAAATGACTAAGTGTTGAGAATCAACTAGAATGAATGGCAACTCTTGACCCCTCACTCATTCAAGCATGGAATTTTGCAATATAAAATTGCAACCATGCTTGAATAGTGAATCAAGATGAATAAACAAATATAAAGCCCATGTTTGCAACCATATTCTCATTTTACACCGCATTTCTATTTTTCTCAAAAATAGAAAATCAAACCATGCTTCATTATATATATATATATATATTAATATATATATATATATATATATATATTAATATATATATTATGAATAATAATTAGTGAGCTAATGATATTAGTTAAGATATAATTATATCACATATAATATATATCACATTATTAAATCAACACTTGATTTAATAATCCGGTTATATCACATATGACCGACTAATATCATTTATCTATATATCACATTATCAAATCAACACTTGATTCGACAATCTGGTTATATCACATGTAACCGAACCGATAACAGATAACTGCCAGATTACAATACGATATCACATACACGTATTTAATCAGGCCCACACACATATTACATATGTGTCCTACTTTGTTTCACTTGAACGAGGGAACTTCTGTGTGGGACTCTAAAGACTTGTTAATACGCCAGCAGTATGTGATGATCACATCAGTCATCCATAAGCCGTCAGCGGTACTAGCTGGACTAACGGCTACCCGAGTATTGAGTGATATGAAGATCAACAAGCAAGCTTGTCCATAGTCTCCATGAAGCCTATCAGTAACACTACTTTACAGTCCGGTCTCTTCGTATGATACGTCGCATATCATGTCTAAGGGTGGTAAACGTTAGACCCCAGTAACGTAATAAGTCATGCCGATGTCTGGCCTATAACGGTTCGAGAAACTACTTATAACTCTTATCAGTAAATCTCGGCAGTAGCCCTGGTCAGGGACTTCCAGTTATAGCCAATCGAGCATAGCGCAACATCAACCCCCAATACCGGGAGAGACGAAATCCCTCCTATCGCTCATTGTCTCCATATGACTCGGGACTGTACCCAAAATCTACCTGTTTGCACAACTCCTCTTGAGTGTGGTAGGGAGGAAATCAAAGCACAGTGGGAGTCATATAAGGCTTTATGACGATCTAGGGTCTACAGACTAACCTGTACCAGTGTCACTAAAGGATTGCTATCTGACGATAGGTATACTACCACATAGGAGTTCTCGGCGAGTCCTGTTCGATGTTCCCATTCTCCAATGAGCACCTGTGTAAAATCTTTGATGTCATACACCAATAGTTGTGGGATCAACCATCACTCTCTAAAGGACAAGAAAATCACACACTAGTCTATTCTGGAATATCAATGCCCTAGTCTCGATATTCCTTCGACTAGGAACCGATTAAATGATGTACTTATGGACCACCCTGGCCCCACTAGTATGATCTCATCAGAATCCTGATAGTCAAGTACATATTCTAAGGGCTTTATCAACATGTAAGAGACAGACAGTATAAATACCAGTCTACGTGTTAAGATAAAGGTAACCTAGTAGCATACTATCATGTCGAGCAAGAAAGTCCTCTATATATATGTCCAAGCATCCACTATATCATCAATAATGGCCTCTAGGGCATACATATTCCTAACAATCTCCCACTTGCACTAAGGCCAGTTGTTGTACTATCTCATACCAAACGTCCCAAAAGTCTCTTGAATAGTATCTGGGGAATGGCCTTGGTGAGTGTATCCGCTGTGTTATCCTCTGTTTCAAATCTCCTAACCTCGATCTTCCGGAGATCAACTATCTCCCTGATCAGGTGATACTGTCTAAGAATATGTCTGGATCGATGACGGGACCGGGGTTCCTAGGCCAAAACTACAGCTCCATTGTCATCAAAATACACAGGTACTGGATGCCCAATGGTAGGAACTAAGTTCATTATATGAACTTTTTCATCCAGACATTCTCTTTGGCAACATCGTTAGTAGCGATGTAATTAGCGTCTATCAACGAGTCTGCTATGGTATATAGCTTGGAACCCTTCCAACATACCGTCCCTATTAGTTATGTGTATGCCCTAGAGGCCATTACTATACATCTGATGTATATTGTAGTGGATGCTTGGACATATATAGGGAGGACTTTCTTGCTCGACATGATAATCACTACTACAAATATGGGTTGCCCCTACGGATAAATCCGTAGGGGCAACCCACTGCCCCTATGGATATATGCGTAGGGGCGAAAAAATACCCCGTAGGTGCAAAGGCCGCAGGTGCAAGTTGAGGCCCTGAACTTGCCCCTACGGGTAAATTCTTGCCCCTACGGATTTATGTGTAGGTATTGTTGCCCCTACGGATTACGCCGTAGGGTATAAGATTTTATATTATTTACGGTTTTTTTTAATATATTACTTGTACCTACGGGCATGTCCGTAGGGGCATGCACTACCCCCTACGGATATGTGCGTAGGTACGTTTCCGTAGGGGCAAAAAATCAGGATTCCTGATATTTGGCCCCTACGGATAACGCCGTAGGGGAGAGGCAGTGGCCCCTACGGATATATCCGTAGGGGCTTTCCCAACCCCCTGGCATTGAGATCAGGGGGGAAATATCAGTTACTGCTGATATTTTGCCCCTACGGATATATCCGTAGGGGTAACATGTTTGCCTACGGATTAATCCGTAGGTACATATTTTCTGTATTTTTAAAAAAAAAATGGGCTGCTTGATTTTTTTCCGCCCTGTGCACAATAATATATACATCAATCAAATCATATATTGCAGTATTCATAATCACATCTCACGCATATATATAATATACAAAAGAAACGCAAAAACTGAATATGATATAAATACAAACCAATATCAATATCGTTTCAAAATGTAGTACAATGTGTATGATATAAATAAATACATGTTTCAAAAAATAAGAACTAAAAATCTACCCTAGCTCGGTCCAGCTCCACCTCTGAATAACGATAGAATAACGCGCGCCTGCTCCTCGGTCAATAAACTCTGCAATTCGTCGCGAGCGGGAGTCTGAGCGGCATGTGGAGCCGGCGATGTGGTCTGCGTAGCCGCCGTCGAGGTAGTCGCTTGCGGAGCCGCGGCTGCAGGAGTCTGAGTGGGCGGTGGAGCTACGGGAGCTGTCTGCGGAACCGCAGCCGATGTAGTGGCTTGCGGAGCCGCAGCCGAAGGAGATGGATGTGGAGGCTCGGCCGATCTACCATGCCGCGTCTAGACATAACGTGTGTAAGAAGCATGTAAGAACTGTGTATTATTCGAATTCGTATCATTATTAAGTTATTTCGAAACCCTGTTTGGATATCTAGTTTGGAAAAGCGTTGTTTATTTTAATTACATATGTATGTATGATTAATCAAACTTAAGTCTAAAACCAAATAAGCTCAAGCTACGTACTAATTATGGATATGTTGATATGTATATAATATGAAATGATATTTTACCATAAAATAGTATACATACCAGCATCTCCTTCAACTCCTGAACACTGGCCCTCAAGCTATCCAGTTCCTGATGGACATGCCGGTCACTGGAGACGGAGGAAGTAACCGCCGGGGTGGAGTCCAACCTTATATGGGCCCTGCTAGGGCCCAATCCCCGGCCTCTCTCCCAACCTCCCTGGTGCCCTCCGTATGCGGCGTTCAGAACTGGGGTCAGTAGCTTCGGATCGTTCTGTCCGGTAAAATCGATCCCCGAGGCCTGGGCCTGCTCAACCACCCGCTCCTACACCCACATTAAGCAGTAAAGTATAAGTATAAAATTTAAACTTGAACCTTCCAAAACTAAAATTTCAAATTTGGGTAGAAAAAATATTAACACTTACGCAGTACTCCTGGGTAGAGACGTCGGGATATCGAAGCTCGCCCGTGGCGGGATCTGTCGAGGTGTCGTGGACGGCAAGATATGCGGACAGCACGCTCGGTGTACCACCTGACGCCACGGTCCGAGATGTCTGCAATATTAGAAAGTAACTCTTAATATTAGAAATATTAGAAAATAACTCTTAATATTGCAGAATATTAGAGAATAACTCTTAATTTACCGATAACTCCATGGCTCGAGTAATGTTCCTCGAGCCACCTGTGTAAGTGGGGCGACCCCTCTTCGCCGACTTCCTGTTCTCCGTATTCTGAGCGGCCTGTTTCTGCACAACGCATTAATATTTAGTTTTCTAATTAAGAAACACAAAGAAATAAATTATATCATAAATAATGAATTAAATTTAAAATACATACCTGTTTGCGTTGGGAGTCGAAATAAGCGCACAATAGAGGCCATGTCTCTACGTCGACTCTCGCAAACGCCGGAGTAGATAGGAGGGGCGCTCTCTCTGCCTCGGGGGTCGCCATCCACAGGGAGTAGCAGTCGGCCTTCAGCTCATTCCTGTTGTATCGGACCTTGGCCTGCATGTTCTTCATCAGGCCATTGTACAGAGCATGAAGGTCGAGCACCCTCCCCGGGTGATCAGGGTCGGCTACAGGCTGAAAATCGTAATCCAACTGAAAATACAAAAAAAAAACATTGTTATTAGATTGCAAGTGTTAATAATAAATATATTGGATAGATCAAATGAAAATATATATTAATACATACCCGAGCCTGATCAAAGAAGAGGGCGAATGAGCGCTGGTGCTGCTCGCCCCACTCAACGTGAAGTGGATAGTTCTTCACGATCCGGCTCTCGTCCTCCAAATACCGGCCGAACCTCTCGGCATGAGGACCGGTATAGCGATAGTCAAGGGTAAAAAATAGGGGGAATGCTGCCTCCCCCTTAGCTCTATCAGGCCTCAGCCTATGGGACTGATTCGGGCCTTGAGTCCCCCTCTGGGGATGGAGAGGCCCTGCGTCTGCACGAAATATCAAGACAATCAATAATAAGACAAAGTTTTATTAAGAAATCAAGGTTAAACAAAAATTCAAGTGTGATATATACCTCCGGTGACTAGCGCACGAGCCTGGGCCCGAGCAGCAGCACGAGCAGGACGATAGTTCCTCCGGTGAGGAACAACCGGGGTCCCGGACCCGGACGCATCCCCTCTAACTATAAAATAAACATCGACGCTAAATTTCCATGAAGTTCATATTTATTCTATAGAGTATATGTAAAATGAATAAATATTTTAAATTTATTCATACTAACCTGCAGACGATGCGGAGGGTATGGAAGCGGTAGGAGTGGCCCCTGTGGAAGGTGTGGATGCACCACCTATAATTAGACAATTAAAAATAGATTATATAAGTAATTGCAAAAAGAATGTGTAGATCAATAATATAACGTTCTAAATCAATATGCATGCACTATAGGATATATAAACATACCCGCAGGTGCGGTGGTGTCACCACCTACAGCTAGACAATAATAAAAATTGCTAAGTAAGAGCAAAAGGAATGTGTGTATTTATGATATAGCATTCTAAATCAATATACATACACTATATGATATATAAACATACCTGGAGGAGCGGGGGTGGCCTCTGTCCCAGATGTGGACGCATCACCAACAACTAGACAATCAAACATTGACAATATAAGTAATTTTGACATAAACATGCATGAATATCTGTAATATTACATTCAAAATGGATATACGTGCAGTATACCTGGAGGTGTGGCCAAATCAACACGGAAGGAGGCATCCGAAGGGGTCTCCGATCTGGGTGCAAGACCGGCCCTCTGAAGCTCCCTACGGAGCTCTCCGGGCGGCAGAACCGCTCTGCCTCTGCCTCTGCCTCTGCCACGGCTGGAGCTCCTGCCGCCCCTCGCTGCTCCCAACAACGTCATCAAATCTAGATAAACGGTTCGTGGACGCATTAGACAATCATTAAAAGTATCGACTATATATGATCTAGAGCGTAAAATATGAAGTAATAATATAACATTACTGATAACCTTTTTCGTTTCGTGGGCGCATCATACATATCTACTTGGATTTCATCGTCGATGTCATTTCTAACCCACGTAACTTCATGATCGGTCGAAGACAACCCGTCCTTCGAAACAGACGGTCGGAGCACTTTAAGCCTTCGCTCTTCTTCGTCCTCATCGCTGTCCTCGTCTTCTGGGACATCGTAGACATCTCTAGGTTTCCATCGGCATACAACACTCCACCCCAGATGCTTCAAACACTGTGAGTAGTATACTTGGAACGCTTGGTTCGGAAAGATAAACGGATCGTCCTGACCGTAAAATCGAAGTGTGTTCACACTGGTCAATCCATATTCATCTTTCCAAGTCCCAAGACTGCTTCTCCACCTGTCCGTATCGGTTCGCGGATCGTACCAAGTACACTGGAATATATAAAAGGGTTCTGATCGTCCGGGATAGTGGATGCCGAGTATACAATTTAAGTACCCATAGTAAATCACACCGTCCGATCCTACCGTCGCAATCCCACTATTCTGAGTGGTTCTAGATATTTCTATGTCCTTAACTTTGAATTTGTATTCAAGGACACCAAATCCTTTGTAATATGCAACCTCCATACTAGGAAATTGAGCTAAACATCTTGAATCACTCTCAAATGATGCAGACAAGTTCGGATCGTGGATCTAACAAAATAAATTTTACGACAAAATACATAACGATACAAGTTTAGATTAAAACTGATAGCAATAAATTGTTATTCGAATAACTTACATGATCTGTGACCCAATCACAAAAATTATCCTGATGGTATTTTTCTAAACGTTCTTCGTTCCAATCAGGATGCCCCTCACGTACTTCGTTAAAATGAGTTCTGTTTTCGACAAGTAATTGTGACATTAATATTATGTCATTTCATACACACACAAACACAGATATAACAATTAATCCAAAAGAACTTACTCTCTAATTTGTTCAAGATATGCGCAATTAAGCAAGATAAACCGGTATATCTTGTTGATAAACATAGTGTCTACCCTCTTATACTCGGCTTTACCATATGGCCCGTCTTGAATTCTTCGTGGTCGGTTAAGCCTTGTCTCAATGTTCTCGTCCAGATAGCGGGAACAAAATGTGGTTGCTTCATCAAGAAGATAACCTTGCATGATAGAACTCTCTGGTCGATTTTTATTATGTATATACTTCTTAAGAGTGTAGAGGTACCTAATGAGAATATGTTGAATAAATAAATACGGGCATACATGACAACAATAAATTTATAAATTGCGCGAAATGAAAAATTACACGTACCTCTCGACGGGATACATCCATCGATATTGTACTGGTCCGGCTAACTTCGCCTCAGTTGCAAGATGAACCGTCAAGTGTATTATGATATCGAAAAATGACGGTGGGAAAATACGCTCAAACTTGCAAAGTATCAACGCAATAGAATTTTCTAATTTATCCAGCGTCGCAACCTCCAGTGTTTTAGCACACAACTCCCTGAAAAAAACAACATAGGTCGTTGATTACTAGACCAACCGAGTCGGGGAGAGAAGTCCTGAGGGCTAATGGAAGAAGGTGCTCCACGATAACATGGTGATCATGACTTTTCAGCCCATCAATCTTGCCCTTCACAATTTTTATTTTCTTGCTGAATGATCCTGAGAAACCTGTGGGCACTTTCAAATCATGCAACACCTGCAGGAATCTTTTCTTCTCCGGTTGTGACATATGATAAGCGGCATTGGGAAGTACAAACTTGCCCGGTTTACCCGCTACCGGTCTAGGGTGCAATTCACTTCTTATTCCCCACTCTTCTAGATCCATCCGAGCATTCATGTTGTCTTTCGATTTCCCGTCTTTACACAGAAGCAAGTTAAGTATGTGCTCTGATACTCCCTTCTCTATATGCATGACGTCCAGACAATGACGCACTGAATTTGTAGACCAGTACGGAAGCTCGAAGAAAATGCTTAACTTGTTCCAATATTGTGGTTTGACCTGTTTCGTCGGATCCATCCCGAAGGTCACGTTATTGTAACCATCCCATTTAGCAGTCACGTCCTCTCCGGATAATGGGGATGGAGCCCCAAGAAGCTCCTGATGACCATCAAAGTGAACCGTGCCTAACCTATTGGGGTGGTCTGGAGGCAGAAAACGTCGATGGCCGCAATAACAAACCTTCCTGCTAAAATTCAAAAATTTTGATGTTGTGTGTTCATGGCAATGAGGACATGCTTTGTGACCATGTACAGACCAACCTGATAGCATTCCATACGCAGGAAAGTCATTAATTGTCCATATTAAAGCCGCACGCAGTATGAAGGTTGTATTTGTGTTTGAATCATATGTCTCTACACCATCAATGAACAAAGTTTTCAGCTCCTTGATTAAAGGTCGGAGATAGACGTCGATATTGTTCCCCGGTGAGTTTGGTCCGTCGATAAGAAGAGGCATCATAAAGTATGATTGGTCCATAGCCAACCAAGACGACAGATTATAAATTATCATTACAACGGGCCATGTACTGTGACTTCCAGCCACATAGTTGAATTGGCAGAAGCCATCGGTAGCCAGTCCGAGCCGGACATTGCGAGGATCGCTACTGAATATTGCGTGCCTCCTATCGAAATCCTTCCATGCCGGTGAATCTCTTGGATGGCTCATTTTTCCATTTTCGCTTGGAGGAGCACGGTGATGCCAAATCATTGCCTCGGCTGTTTTCTTGCACCTGAATAGCCTCTGTAGCCTCTGTGTTATGGGAAAATATCGTGCTATCTTCACAGGTATATCAGGCTTCTTATCAGAATCTTTCGGCTTATACCTGGCCTCTCCGCATGTTGGACACTCTTTCAAATCTGAATTCTCTTTCCGGTACAACACGCAATTTTTAGGACATGCTTGAATCTTCTCGCACTTTAGACCCAAATCAGACATCATTTTCTGGGCTTCGTACCAGCTTTCGGGCACATTATTTCCCGGAGGCATAGAATCTTTCAAGAACAAAAGAAGCATTGTGAATGACTTGTTGCTCCATCCATTTAGGCACTTAATCTGGAAAAGTTGGACGAACCATGAGAGGGTGGAATACTTCGCATTCTCATAAATTGGTTTCCTAGCATTATTCATGAAATTTTCATATTTATCCGCACGCGGTCCTTGACCGGAAGGAATGTCATCTTCAGTACGAATAGATTCACCTAGGGCAGCCTCTACCATATCCTCCATTTCTTCTAATGGAAATAAATTTCCGTCTCCTGCCGTATTACCGAATTCTTCTTCTTCTCCTGCCGCATTATCGTGTCCTCCTTCTTCTTCTACCGCAGTACTGCATTCTTCTCCTTCCCCGTGATATTTCCAAGTTGAATAAAGTCTAGTAAACCCATGTTTTACAATATGAAGCTCTGCCAATTCTACCTTCTGCCAGTACTTATTGCCACATCTATCGTACGGACAGAGAATCTTCTCTATTATTATCTTATTATGTGCTCGTGCAAATTCAAGGAAAGCAGCAACTCCTGTCCTTAACTCTGACGTACTCATGGGCCATGTTAGACTGAATAACATATAAATTGTAGGTTATGCTGACTATATTGAGAAATATAAGAACGGGATAGTTACTGACAAAGGAGAAAATCCGTGTATATGCTTTGTGTGTGCGTTTGTCGTTAAAAATAATAAATCATCGCACGTTATGTTAACCGATAGACGGGGACTAAGTGGCGCTTTTAGTTTCATATATGAGTATCGATGGGAATATGAAGGTTTCATATTATCATATATTGGTTTTAACCCGAACATCTCGAATCGCTCTCTAATTATGCGTTTGTATGTATGTGTTCCGGCTGTCGGGGGTAGGCTTCTATCCCATTAAGAATGTATAGAGCGAACGCCCATCACTTGTGCTTTCAACCGTTTCGAGTAAATTTCGGCAGCACCTCCCCGCTGTTCTCCGAGTACACTGTAATAGAATAGATAATCATTTCAAAGCTGTGAAACAACGTTGAAATGAACATCTAATCTATCTTTATACAGGGAGAACCAGCGGAAATGTACCGACGAAATATCTCGAAACGGATGAAAACACAAGTGAATGAAGGCGTTTGCTTTATACATTCTTAACTTGTCCACACGGGACAAATCTATGGGTTACCATACGATTGAATTTTCTCGTCGCGTAGACTGTACGACGGTTGTTAGTATCGAGCTATACTGTCCGATATTTAACAACCTTCGTATAGTTCTAGGTCACGACGAGCATCGCACGTATGTTAACCGATAGACGGGGACTAAGTGGTGCTTTTAGTTTCATATATGAGTATCGATGGGAATATGAAGGTTTCATATTATCATCGAGTATCATATATTGGTTGTAACCCGAACATCTCGAATCGCTCTCTAATTATGCGTTTGTATGTATGTGTTCCGGCTGTCGGGGGTAGGCTTCTATCCCATTAAGAATGTATAGAGCGAACGCCCATCATTTGTGCTTTCAACCGTTTCGAGTAAATTTCGGCAGCACCTCCCCGCTGTTCTCCGAGTACACTGTAATAAAATAGATAATCATTTCAAAGCTGTGAAACAACGTTGAAATGAACATCTAATCTATCTTTGTACACGGAGAACCAGCGGAAAGGTACCGACGAAATATCTCGAAACGGATGAAAACACAAGTGAATGAAGGCGTTTGCTTTATATATTCTTAACTTGTCCACACGGGACAAATCTATGGGTTACCATACGATTGAATTTTCTCGTCGCGTAGACTATACGACAGTTGTTAGTATCGAGCTATACTGTCCGATATTTAACAACCTTCGTATAGTTCTAGGTCACGACGAGCATCGCACGTATGTTAACCGATAGACGGGGACTAAGTGGCGCTTTTAGTTTCATATATGAGTTTCGATGGGAATATGAAGGTTTCATATTATCATCGAGTATCATATATTGGTTTTAACCCGAACATCTCGAATCGCTCTCTAATTATGCGTTTGTTGTGTATTCTTGTTGTATGTGTGTGTTCCGGCTGTCGGGGGTAGGCTTCTATCCCATTAAGAATGTATAGAGCGAACGCCCATGCCCCTTTTACCAATCAAGAGAATACTACTAATAACTTATTGATAACATAAACAATATAATAATATTTTAGTATGTCAGGTTAAAATAATTGTATTAGCAAATACATTTTAGATAGTTATATAGACTACAAATTTCCAGAGAGAAAAAGTGGATGGGCAAGGAGAACAGAAGTTCCACTTTATTCACTTTTTGGATGGAACGATTTTGGTAGGCGGAAATCTATCATATACCAAAAAACTTCAAACTGAAACCATCAACTTCCAATATTAGATTCATTCATAACTAACAATAAAAGGTTCTACTTCTCATTTTATTTGACTGACACCAAATAAACCTATCCCATTAAAGATATACTTCAAAGTTCCAAACACCAATTCCAATTGACTAACCCCCTTACTTAATTTGGGTCAACAACATAAGCTTATTGAATATTATCAATCACTAAAGTAATATTAAGGAGTATGATAAAGTTCAATGTCAAGACCATGCATAAATTCTCGGAAGAAATATTCAAAAAAAATGATATCATGATCACTCAAGTAATATCTAATTTTCCCACAATAATTGAAAGGCATAGAGTTGAAGGGGATTATGAAGAAAGAATGGACCCAGTCACCACCCATCAAGCAGCTTTCTCCCACACCAATTTACTTTCTGTTTTATGAAAGACATCCCAGTGTTGTCAAATATCTTACGACATGCAAATCAATCTTACGATTCAATACAAGATACAGGAAAATTAATAAGTATCTTATGAATGTATTTGTTGGATGATTGGATCAAGTAGTTTTAGGATACAATTTCTGCATCTTACAATATAATATAATGGAATCACAAATATTCAACCCAACTAATAAATGTGTTTCAAATATATTTAGAAAGATTTTTTAGTCACATTTTGGTTGCTAGTTTTAAGATGAGAAAACAGAGTATACGTTTGAATTTCCTATGTTGGCGGGACACATAACATCACTAAATTCATCTATCCATCCATGTATTTTGTTGTCATCAATCCACCTAACCCTAACCCTAACCTAACCCGAGCCCCAGCCCCCAGCCCCAGCCCAGCCCCGCCCCAGCCCCAGCCCCAGCCCCAGCCCCCAGCCCCCAGCCCCAGCCCAGCCCAGCCCCAACCTAACCCTAACCCTAACCCCAGCGCGGCCAGCTAAACCCCAACACCAACCCTAAGGCAAACCCTAACCCCAGCCCCAGCAGCAGCGAACCCCAACCCTAACCCTAACCCCAACCCCGACCCCGACCCCGACCGCGACCCCTGCCGAACCTCAACTCGCGCGCGCGCAACCCCCCGACCCCAGACCCAGCACGTATGTTAATCAAAAAATTCTTTAATTTACCTCAAGATTTACTCACCTGACCGGCGGTGGCGACGACCCAAACGGCGGTGGCGACGACCTGAACGGCGGTGGCGACGAGAACGCCGGTGGCGACGAGGAGGACGACGGTGGCGATGAGGAGGACGACGGTGGCGACGAGGAGTTGTTTTCGCGCGCGATCGAGATCGAGAGAGAGAGAAATTGTGAGCGTAGGCGATCGATCTGTGCTTTAGTAATTCGATATTTAGTTGTCCCTACGGATATACCCGTAGGTCCTTTCTTTGCGGCTCCGTAGGGGCAAACACCAAATTAAGAATTAATATTTTTATTCTTGGACGTCTGGGCCCGTAGGGGCAACCTTTTAGCCCTACGGATTAATCCGTAGGGCCAAGTTAAATCTGCCCCTACGGATTCCAATATCCGTAGGGGCAACCCCCTATTTTACTAGTGAATATGCTATCTGGTTACACTTTACCTTAACGTGTATACTGATTGTCTCTCTGTTACATGTTGGTAAAGCCCTTAGGATGTGTACTTGACTACCTGGACTATGATGCGGATCATACTAGTGGGGACATGGTAGTCCATAAGTACATCCTTCAAGGTCCCTAGTCGTGGATGTATCGAGACGGGGCATCGATATACCAGAGTAGACTAGCGTATGCCTTCTCGACCCATACAGATGGGCGATGGATGATCCCACATCCATTGGTGTTTGACATCAGAGATGATATACGGGGGCTCAGTGGATACTGGGTACACTGGACGGACTCACCGAGAACTCCCAGATGGTATTATACCTTACGTCAGATGGCAGTTCTCTGGTGACACTGGTACAAGGTAGTCTGTAGACCCGAAATCGTCATAGAGTCTTGTGTGATTCCCACTGTGCTTTGATTTCCACCTTACCACGTCCAAGAGGGCGTGCAAAACGGTGGTTTTTGGGTACAGTCCCGAGTCACATGGAGGCAATGAGCGATAGGAGGGGTTGTCTCTACCGGTATTGGGGGTTGATGTTGCGCTATGCTCGATTAGCCGTAACAGGGAAGTCCCTGGCCAGGGCTAGTTTAGAGATATACTGGTAAGTGTTACCAGTAGTTTCTCGACCCGTTATGAGCCTCATATCGGCATGACTTATCGGTTATTGGGGTCTGACGTTTACCACCCCTAGACTTGATATGCGACATATCAGACGAGAAGACCGGACTGTACGGTAGTGTCACTGTCAGGTTTTTGCAAGAGTTGAAGCGGGCTTGCTTGCTGATCTTCTGATCGCTCAATATCCGCGTAGCCGTTACGTCCAGCTAGTACCGCTGACGGCTTGTCGGTGCTTGATATGATCATCACCTACTGCCGGCGTATTAACGAGTCTTTAGAGTCCTACATAGAGGTTGTACTGGCTCAGGCAAAACGAGATAGGAGCGCATATGTGATATGTGCGGGACTGAGAATAATGCGAGTATGTGATACCGTATTTTATTCTCGCGATGTTTGTGTCGATCGGTTATATGCGATATAACCAAGTTATCGAATCAAGGGTTGATTCGATAAGTCGATACATTGAATGTTAGTCGATTGTATGTAATATAACCGGATTATTAAGTCAAGTGTTGATTTAATAATTTAGTGTATAATTGTATATATGATATACTAATTTAGATTAACTAACATTGGTTCACTTTAAGTATTTGTTTTTCTCACTTGTGCACAAGTTAATATATATGTGATATATATTTATTTGTGCTCTTTATTGTATCATGGTTGTTGATACAAATATCATGGGTGTACAAGACTTATACCATACTAATTATAGGTTTAGGTTTTTATACTTAAAGTAATTCAAAAACTAATGGATAATGAGCTAAAATGCATGAAGCTTCATGAAGCTTATGTTGCATTGACTTAGTCCACTTGTTTTTCTTTTACTTAAGATATTAATAAACCTAACCACTATAATTAACCTATGGTAATGTCTCTACATGAGTTAGTATAATATACTCACTCACCATGGTTAGCTAACTCTCTCTCTTGATTATTTCTCATTATCATATGGAGCTCATCTTCTTCCTCCTTCAATTTCATTCTAGGGTTTGAAAAAGAGAGAGAACCAAAGTAAGAAAAGAAAATCTAAAGTGTACCCATTTCCTATCTCACCATTCTCTACTAGACTAGCACTTTAGTTTAGGGTGTTTGCTTCACTAATTCTTTAGTTAGTGAGGTAGAAGCTTGAGTCCGTATTCTCTCGACGTAGATCATCTTCGGCATCGAAGACTTCAAGCGACCCCGTTGCAATTTCTCATGGAGTCGTCCGAGAGTCCGGGAGTTGGATGATCGCAGCGAAGGGACTATATCGAGGAGCATATGAAGTGAAGGACCGATCTACAAAGGTTGTATTTCGTATTCACTTAGTGTAAATGTGATTTACTTGCACTTGAAACCCTAATTCTCTAGTTAACGATCTTGCTTCGGGTTGTTAGGCACCTAAAAATTTTAATCCGGCATGGTCGATGCCTTATAGAGCTTCATTAGTGTGCCTAGTAACCCTACAGTGGTATCCGAGCCTAGCTAGAGGATTAGGCGATTAGTTTACGAAGTTAAAACCCCGAACGAACCCGAACACGTCGAAATCAACCCCTCTCTGGACAATTTTTTAAAATTTGGGATTTTTCCAAATTAAAAATACCTAAAAAAATCAGCAGGAAATTCTAAGAAACACTATGCAAAACGACAAAGTTTGGCGCTTAAAGCGCCGCGGAACCGCGGCAATAAGGTGACGTCACCTCTGTCCTTTTTCACAGTAATGTTTCTATTTAATTTCTTGATCTTTTCTGGGTATTTTATCTGACTCAAGTGTTGAGTATTTTGGGGTTTATTTTGTAGTCGTTGTTTCGATCGGAATTTTTAATTTTGTTGGTTTTTCCGGATATTTAGAAACTGTTAAAAAGTTCGATCCGACATCAATAACTCACTTTTTCCCCGACCCGGAAAATTTCCAAGTGTTGGATTTTTCCGTTGTTTGAGAACGTCTAAATCGTGCGAGTTACGCAATGGACCCTCTAGAAGACAACAAACCTTAACTCGATTATGTGACCGTCTTGAACTGCCCTTTGAACCTTAGGGTTTGGGGCAGTACGGCGTGCCACATGTGAGGTGTTGGCTTGACCCTTCTACGGCTGGACCGTTGGTACTGTGGCATGTAATGGATGTTTTTAAACCCCCCTCAAGTGTTGAGAACCATTTGGGAAAACTTGGGTGTTTGATCATTCGATCAGAAAATTTAACATTGTCTATTTATCTGGAATGTGATACAATAATTGGAATCCACAAGTAGTTATGAGATAACTGATTTGGATGTTATAAACATAGCAGTTTAGTCTCACATGATCGGTTGCTACGGAATTTTGATGCGATCAAAATTCTGTTGCAATCACGTAGCGTACGCGGATACTCGCCGGGTAAACTTAATAGACAGCCATGCCCCAAAGCCCCGACCAAGTGACTGTAGGAGAACCCCGTCGCCGAAAGCATCTGTTCGGGTGCTCGCGGCAGCGGTGTTCCGCCTTAGTGCACTTCGTCGACGGCGTCCGGGGGTGCGGCCGTCTACTAAAGTTTGCGACGAGCATTCGATCGCATATCGGGAATCTTGTTGAATTGCCCGACTACATATTGAAAAGTGTTTTCGATATAGAGACTAAAATCCGGGGTTTATAACTGTTAGGCATGCGATGTCTAAATAGGTTGCGAATTCCAACTGTTGTAGTTTTACACTTTCTTTTCTGCGACCGTAAGTGTAATATGTGATATCGCCGGTTTCGTTGCTATATGTCAACGACAATTAGGATGCGTATATTTACTTACGTTGATGACATGTGATGTTATGTGTTGCTGGATATGTTATATTGGATCGTCACGTTCTGAATAGCCGGGGGTTCTTATGTAAGATGAGAGTTTTTATTTTTCATTCATGTAAAATTAATTGTATGTAATATTCTTTTATTGGGGCACTTCCGGGTTGAGGTTGATGTCACCTTTTGTATATTATTTACTTTTCGGCATTAGTATAGACCCAAGGAGGGGAGCACAAGTAACCGGGTTGTAGAGTCCAGTGGGAGACCAACTCGAGGAGTCGAGTCCGGGTCTCCTAACTCTAGAATTGGTAGGGTAGGGGTCTAGGGGTATGGGTTTGGCTATTCATCGCGACCGTGGAATCCATGTTTTATACTGGCTCGTATTGAAAACACGGACGTCCTAGTATATCCAATGTTTCATATGTTTCTTCAGCTGCGATATCTGTGATGTGATCATTTGATATGCTGTGATAAATACTGTATATAGTATATATGATATATTATATAGACGTTACTTATGTTTTACACCCGCGCTAGCCCTGCCCCGCTCTGCCGTTAGTTACCTAACCTAACGGTGCACGAGGGGATATCGAGGCGAATGCTGATGGCATAAGTGTACGTCGTATTTATCTGTAATGTTTAGGTGCTTAAATGATGGGACTTCATTAATATAATTAATGAAAGAAAAAAGAAACCTAAAAGATGTTGTGGAATCGAATTTTCAAAAACAGGTAGCTACAGTTCTTGCTTTGCATCGTGGTGTTCCTTGTAGAACATCCTGCACCTTATTCGATGAGGAAAGGGCCGATATCCCTTAACTCGGAGTGACTCCTTTAGCAATAACTGGCAGATGCTACAACACTCGGTTTGTATTTTAATTGCTTCTATAGTTCTTGCTTTGCATAGTGGTATATATGATATATCCTGCACCTCATTGGACAAGGAAAGGGCCGGCGATCCCTTCACCGGGAGTGACCCCTTTAGCAAAACTAGAAAAGCCTAAAAAACACTCCATTTTAAAATCATTTGATTCTACAACGATATCAAGTTCATTACGCAACAGGTTTTCAGAAAAACCTGTCGTAGCCCACCGTCATTTCAGATAAGTTGTATATAGTATTCGTGCTACATTGTTGGCTTTCGTCAAGGTGTAGTGTGCAGTAGCTATATGCTGCTTATCTGCTGCATATGACGCGATTGGATTAGGGTAGTCGTACGGCTTTGTTGGCTTTCGTCAAGGGTCGTGCGGGTGGGTTTAATTCAGTCAAGAAATGTACGGGTTGAACTTGACTAGCGGGCTATGGTTTGTTGGCTTTCGTCAAGGTCATAGCACGTTAGGGGCAAAATTATCGGGAATTTCAAGTGTTGAAATTTGCAATGAGATTGCATACCTTCTATGAGATAGTTGGATACCGATACCCACTGCGAGTAATTGTTACTCCTGGGAGAGTTTTACACATTACAATTAGCCGATCAAGTAGGTGTCTAGAAAGGTGTCAACGGGGTTACGCCTCTGGGAAAATGAGGTTTACTTTAATTAGGTCCGTGCGAAAGCACGGGGAACCTCCCTCAAAGTACCGATACTGGCCTGGCTGAAAGATTGGCGAACTTGTAGCGTGAAATTAATCCCGGCTAGTCTTTCCTTTTAGGGTTTGAAGGAAGATTTGATAAAAACAGTGGGAGCCATCCTGATTAGATAAAATAATAACCAATCTGATCTTGCAAGAGCATACGCAGAGTGTTTTCTTCTCTCTCTCTCCAGGTAGCGACCATGTCACGCCTTAATCAAGATAATAATACGGATGTATTGACCGAACCCACTTGTTATACTAAGCTGGGGAACGTTGGTCCCGCTCCAACTTATAATTGTTATAAGACAGAGCAGGAATTTGGGGAATACCAGATTTCCCGTGCCGCCCAAACGAAGAAAGTGCATGATGATGCATCATCTTCGGGTGTGTTCATTATAGAGAACTTTTTCTCAGTATCCTTTACGTCCTGGGTATGTGATACCGGATCGGGATCCCACATATGTAATTTGTTACATGGGCTACAGATAGGTAGAGAACTGAGAACGGGCGATAAGTTCCATAAGACAGAAAACGGTGCAAGTGTTGCAGCCAAGTCTGTTGATCACTATCACCCTGTATTACCAGAATACATTGATTCTGAACGAATGTTATTAGATACCGAACCTGATATACAAAATCATATCAGTCTTTTTATTAGTAAAGAAAGGATATAATTTTGTATTGTTGGATAATGTTTTGAACCTATATCAAAAGTTGATCGGTTCAGGCACGTTATCTAAAAGCATTGACATTCTAAATCAAACTACAGTTCTTAGTATACAGAACACACACAAGAGAAAGAGTTCAGAAATGAACGGATCCTTCTTGAGGTATTGTAGACTAGGTCATATCAATGCGACCGGACTAGCTAAAGTTACATATAGATGCATATTTAAATTAGTTTGAATTTACATCTTGTGAAACTTGCTGGTCATGTCACAGAGATAAGATGACCATAGCTCTGTTTAATGGAAACAGAGAAAGAGTTAGTGAACTTTTAGGATAATACATGTTGATGTATGAAGATCCCCTGTCTACACATGCCAAGACCGGTTCTTTGTACTTCATTACATTCTCTGATGATCTTTCAAGATTCAGACATATGTTCCTGTTGAAACACAAGTCCGAACCTTTTGAGATATTCACAGAATATAAGTTAGAAGTAGAGAATCAAAACGGGTATAAGTATTATGTCCTTTGATGTAAACAGGGAGGAGAATAGTTGAGCACGGAATTCCTGGATTATTCTAAAGGAGAATGAGATTCTCTTTCAGCATTACTTCTCCATATACACCATTGCACGTCAGTGTATCGGGGCGGAGCAATCACACCCTATATGATAAGGTGTGCTCTATGATGAGTACTACTGAGTTACCTATTTTTCTTTTGGGAGTTATGCACTTATGAAGTTGCATACCTATTGAATGGGGTTCCAACCAAATCAGATGCCTACCACTCCATATGAGATATGAAAAGGGAAGAGCCCATATCTTAAGTTTGTTAAGATTTGGGGTTGTCCAGCCTATGTCTAAAAGCATAATCCGGACAAGCTCGAGGCAAAGTCAGTTCTGTAGAAGTTTGTTGGATATCCCAAGCTATTGCAAGGGAATATCTTCTACCTAACCGAGGAACAAAAGATGTTTTGTTTCTCAGCATGCCACCTTTTTGAAAGGGAATTTCTTGTGAAAAAATTAGTGGACATGAGGTAGAACTGAAAGGAGTTCCAGCTATACAAACTGCAGCTGATGATTTGGTAGAACCAAATGATTCAATAGTAACCAACGAACCTCAGCCTCTCCGCCGATCTAGTAGGGTTCCTCACCCACGTGAGAGATACTTCGGTTTCTCTAAGACAGTGGGAGCGAGGATTGCATCATGAGATGATGACCCAACTAGTTTCGAGCTGGCCATCAGGAGTGGGACTCTGTAAGAATGGCTGGATGCTTAGCGATCTGAGATGGAATCCTTATACACCAACAAAGTATGGACTTTGGTTGCTTTATCTGAAGGGTTAAATCCCCATCCGGAGCGAGTATATCTTGAGAAGATTACTTGGTGTACATGGAAAGGTTGAGACTTTCAAAGCTAGACCTGTTAAAGGTTTGCATCATAGACCAGTTGTGGCTAATGATGAAACCTTTTCTGGGGCCTATGCTTAAGTCCATCCAGATCCTACTTGCCACGGCTACATACCATGACTACGATATCTGGCGGTTGGGTATCATGACTGCTTTTCTAAATGATGTTTTAGAAGAGAGAGTCTATAAGTACACAGTCAGAGGGCTTCGTAGACGGTGGGAGCAGCAGAAACGTGTGTAAGATGTTTTATGTGATAAAGCAGGCATCGCGAAGATGGAACATCTGTTTTGATGAGTTAGTCAAAAAGTTTGACATCATCAAAATGGTAGATGAACCTTGTTTATACGAAAAGATAGTAGGGAGTATGGTGGCGATCCTCGTAGAGTACGTGGATGACATACTCTTGATAGGGAAGGAGTTTCCTATGCTACGCTCGATCAATCTCAGCTTATCACAAGGATTCTCTATACAGGATCAAAATGATACCTCTTAAATCCTGGGTTTTGGATCTATGAGATAGATCTAATTGAATGATATGATACTCACTAGTTGTAGTGAGATGGTATCAATTGATCCTGGGGAGAATCGCTGGAAAGGTTCCAGGATGATAAGGACGACTGAATGTCAGTCGCAGGCATTGTCTTTACCCTCAGTAAAGGGACGGTATGTTGGAAGAGTTCCAAGCTAGATACCATGGCATACTAGACGATAAAGGCAAGATACATCGTTACCAAAAATGCTACCAAAGAGGCAGTCTGGGTATATATTAGTTCATGAGATGAACTTCGTTCCTTCCATTATGTGACAATGGAGTTGTGGCTTATGCCTAGGAACGCCCGTCCCATCAGTGATCCAGATATATTCTAAGGCAGTGTCACCTGATCATGGAGATGTTTGATCTCCAGGGGATCGAGGTCAGGAGAGTAGACTCAGAGGACAACACGGCGGATCCACTCACAAAGGCCTTTTCCCAGAGAGAGAGACTTTTTATGGGATGGTTGAGTATGAGATACTACAACCACTGTTATCAGATGGCCCTAGTGCAAGTGGGAGATTGTTAGTTATGTGTATGCCCTAGAGGCCATTACTATACATCTGATGTATATTGTAGTGGATGCTTGGACATATATAGGGAGGACTTTCTTGCTCGACATGATAATATGCTATCTGGTTACACTTTACTATAACGTGTATACTGATTGTCTCTCTGTTACATGTTGGTAAAGCCCGTAGGATGTGTACTTGACTATCTGGACTATGATGCGGATCATAGTAGTGGGGACATGGTAGTCCATAAGTACATCCTTCAAGGTCCCTAGTCGTGGGTGTATCGAGATGGGGCATCGATATACCAGAGTAGACTAGCGTATGCCTTCTCGACCTATACAAATGGGTGATGGATGATCCTACATCCATTGGTGTTTGACATCAGAGATGATATATGGGTGCTCAGTGGAGACTGGGTACACTGGACGGACTCGCCGAGAACTCCCAGATGGTATTATACCTTATGTCAGATGGCAGTTCTCTGGTGACACTAGTACATGGTAGTCTGTAGACCCGAAATCGTCATAGAGTCTTGTGTGATTCCCACTGTGCTTTGATTTCCACCTTACCACGTCCAAGAGGGCGTGCAAAACGGTGGTTTTTGGGTACAGTCCCGAGTCACATGGAGGCAATGAGCGATAGGAGGGGATTCGTCTCTCCCGGTATTGGGGGTTGATGTTGCGCTATGCTCGATTGGCCATAACAGGGAAGTCCCTGGCCAGGGCTGGTTTAGAGATATACTGGTAAGTGTTACCAGTAGTTTCTCGATCCGTTATGAGCCTCATATCGGCATGACTTATCGGTTATTGGGGTCTGACGTTTACCACCCCTAGACTTGATATGCGACATATCAGACGAGGAGACCGGACTGTACGGTAGTGTCACTGTCAGGCTTTTGCAGGAGTTGGAGCGGGCTTGCTTGCTGATCTTCTGATCGCTCAATACCCGGGTAGCCGTTACGTCCAGCTAGTACCGCTGACGGCTTGTGGGTGCTTGATATGATCATCACTTACTGCCGGCGTATTGACGAGTCTTTAGAGTGCTACATAGAGGTTGTACTGGCTCAGGCAAAACGAGATAGGAGCTCATATGTGATATGTGCGGGACCGAGAATAATGCGAGTATGTGATACCGTATTCTATTCTCGCGATATTTGTGTCGATCGGTTATATGCGATATAACCAAGTTATCGAATCAAGGGTTGATTCGATAAGTCGATACATTGAATGTTAGTCGGTTGTATGTAATATAACCAGATTATTAAGTCAAGTGTTGAATTAATAATTTAGTGTATAATTGTATGTATGATATACAAATTTGCATTAACTAACATTGGTTCACTTTAAGCATTTGTTTTTCTCACTTGTGCACAAGTTAATATATATGTGATATATATTTATTTGTGCTCTTTATTGTATCATGGTTATTGATACAAATATCATGGGTGTATAAGACTTATACCATACTAATTATAGGTTTAGGTTTTTATATTTAAAGTAATTCAAAAACAAATGGATAATGAGCTAAAATGCATGAAGCTTTATGAAGCTTATGTTGCATTGACTTAGTCCACTTGTTTTTGTTTTACTTAAGATATTAATAAACCTAACCACTATAATTAACCTATGATAATGTCTCTACATGAGTTAGTATAATATACTCACTCACCATGGTTAGCTAACTCTCTCTCTTGATTATTTCTCATTATCATATGGAGCTCATCTTCTTCCTCCTTCAATTTTATTCTAGGGTTTGAAAAAGAGAGAGAACCAAAGTGAGAAAAGAAAATCTAAAGTGTACCCATTTCCTGTCTCAAGTGTTGAGTATTTTGGGGTTTATTTTGTAGTCGTTGTTTCGATCGAAATTTTTAATTTCGTTGGTTTTTCCGGATATTTAGAAACTGTTAAAAAATTCGATCCGACATCAATAACTCACTTTTTTCCCGACCCGAAAAATTTCCAAGTGTTGGATTTTTCCGTTGTTTGAGAACGTCTAAATCGTGCAAGTTACGCAATGGACCCTCTAGAAGACAACAAACTTTAACTCGATTATGTGACCGTCTTGAACTGCCCTTTGAACCTTAGGGTTTGGGGCAGTACGACGTGCCACATGTGAGGCGTTGGCTTGACCCTTCTACGGCTGGACCGTTGGTACTGTGGCATGTGATGGATGTTTTTAAACCCCCCTCAAGTGTTGAGAACCATTTGGGAAAACTTGGGTGTTTGATCATTCGATCGGAAAATTTAACATTGTCTATTTATCTGGAATGTGATACAATAATTGGAATCCACAAGTAGTTATGAGATAACTGATTTGGATGTTATAAACATAGCAGTTTAGTCTCAAATGATCGGTTAACACGGAATTTTGATGCGATCAAAAGTTCGTTGCAATCACGCAGCGTACGCGGATACTCGCCGGGTAAACTTAATAGACAGCCATGCCCCAAAGCCCCGACCAAGTGACTGTAGGAGAACCCCATCGCCGAAAGCATCCGTTCGGGTGCTCGCGGCAGCGGTGTTCCGCCTTAGTGCACTTCCTCGACGGCGTCCGGGGGTGCGGCCGTCTACTAAAGTTTGCGACGAGCATTCGATCGCATATCGGGAATCTTGTTGAATTGCCCGACTATATATTGAAAAGTGTTTTCGATATAGAGACTAAAATCCGGGGTTTATAACTGTTAGGCATGCGATGTCTAAATAGGTTGCGGATTCCAACTGTTGTAGTTTTACACTTTCTTTTCTGCGACCGTAAGTGTAATATGTGATATCGCCGGTTTCGTTCCTATATGTCAACGACAATTGGGATGCGCATATTTACTTACGTTGATGACATGTGATGTTATGTGTTGCTGGATATGTTATATTGGATCGTCGCGTTCTGAATAGCCGGGGGTTCTTATGTGAGATGAGAATTTTTATTTTTCATTCATGTAAAATTAATTGTATGTAATATTCTTTTATTGGGGCACTTCCGGGTTGAGGTTGATGTCACCTTTTGTATATTATTTACTTTTCCACACTAGTATAGACCCAAGGAGGGGAGCATAAGTAACCGGGTTCTACAGTCCAGTGGGAGACCAACTCGAGGAGTCGAGTCCGGGTCTCCTAACTCTAGAATTGGTAGGGTTGCTTGCCGCTCTCGTAGGGGTCTAGAGGTGTGGGTTTTGCTATTCATCGCGACCGTGGAATCCGTGTTTTATACTGGCTCGTATTGAAAACACGGACGTCCTAGTATATCCAATGTTTCATATGTTTCTTCAGCTGCGATATCTGTGATGTGATCATTTGATATGCTGTGATAAATACTGTATATAGTATATATGATATATTATATAGACGTTACTTATGTTTTACACCCGCCCTAGCCCTGCTCCGCCCTGCCGTTAGTTACCTAACCTAACGGTGCACGAGAGGACATCGAGGGGAATGCGGATGGCATAAGTGTACGTCGTATTTATCTGTAATGTTTAGGTGCTTAAATGATGGGACTTCATTAATATAATTAATGAAAAAAAAAGAAACCTAAAAGATGTTGTGGAATCGAATTTTCAAAAACAGGTAGCTACAGTTCTTGCTTTGCATCGTGGTGTTCTTTGTAGAACATCCTGCACCTTATTCGATGAGGAAAGCGCCGAGATCCCTTCACCGGGAGTGACTCCTTTAGCAATAACTGGCAGATACTACAACACTCGGTTTTTATTTTGATTGCTTCTATAGTTCTTGCTTTGCATAGTGGTATATATGATATATCCTGCACATCATTCGACGAGGAAAGGGCCGACGATCCCTTCACCGGGAGTGACCCCTTTAGAAAAACTAGAAAAGCCTAAAAAACACTCCATTTTAAAATCATTTGATTCTACAATGATATCAAGTTCATTACGCAATAGGTTTTCAGAAAAACCTGTCGTAGCCCTCCGTCATTTCAGATAAGTTGTATATAGTATTCGTGCTACATTTGTTGGCTTTCGTCAAGGTGTAATGTGCGGTAGCTATATGCTGCTTATCTGCTGCATACGACGCGATTGGATTAGGGTAGTCGTACGGCTTTGTTGGCTTTCGTCAAGGGTCGTGCGGGTAGGTTTAACTCAGTCAAGAAATGTACGGTTTGAACTTGACTAGCGGGCTATGGTTTGTTGGCTTTCGTCAAGGTCATAGCACGTTAGGGGTAAAATTATCGGGAATTTCAAGTGTTGAAATTTGCAATGAGATTGCATACCTTCTATGAGATAGTTGGAACCCGATACCCACTGCGAGTAATTGTTACTCCTGGGAGAGTTTTACACATTACAATTAGCCGATCAAGTAGGTGTCTAGAAAGGTGTCAACGGGGTTACGCCCTCTGGAAAAATGAGGTTTAATTTAATTAGGTCCGTGCGAAAGCACGGGGAACCTCCCTCAAAGTACCGACACTGGCCTGGCTGAAAGATTGGCGAACTTGTAGCGTGTAATTAATCCTGGCTAGTCTTTCCTTTTAGGGTTTGAAGGAAGGTTTGATAAAAACAGTGGGAGCCATCCTGATTAGATAAAATAATAACCAATCTGATCTTGCAAGAGCATACGCAGAGTGTTTTCTTCTCTCTCTCTCTCTCCAGGTAGCGACTATGTCACGCCTTAATCAAGATAATAATACGGATGTATTGACCGAACCCGCTTGTTATACTAAGCTGGGGAACGTTGGTCCCGCTCCAACTTATAATTGTTATATGACAGAGCAGGAATTTGGGGAATACCAGATTTCCCGTGCCGCCCAAACGAAGAAAGTGCATGATGATGCATCATCTTCGGGTGTGTTCATTATAGAGAACTGTTTCTCAGTATCCTTTACGTTCTGGGTATGTGATACCGGATCGGGTTCCCACATATGTAATTTGTTACATGGGCTACAGATAGGTAGAGAACTGAGAACGGGCGATAAGTTTCATGAGACAGAAAATGGTGCAAGTGTTGCAGCCAAGTCTGTTGGTCACTATTACCCTGTATTACCAGAATACATTGATTCTGAACGAATGTTATTAGATACCGAACCTGATATACAAAATTATATCAGTCTCTTTATTAGTAAAGAAAGGATATAATTTTGTATTGTTGGATAATATTTTGAACATTTTCTATATCAAAAGTTGATCGGTTCAGGCACGTTATCTAAAAGTATTGACATTCTAAATCAAACTACAGTTCTTAGTATACAGAACACATACAAGAGAAAGAGTTCAGAAATGAACGGATCCTTCTTGAGGTATTGTAGATATATTTCATATCAATGCGACCCGACTAGCTAAAGTTACATATAGATGCATATTTAAATTAGTTTGAATTTACATCTTGTGAAACTTGCTGGTCATGTCACAGAGATAAGATGACCATAGCTCTGTTTAATGGAAACAGAGAAATAGTTAATGAACTTTTAGGATAATACATGTTGATGTATGAAGATCCCCTGTCTACACATGCCAAGACCGGTTCTTTGTACTTCATTACATTCTCTGATGATCTCTCAAGATTCAGACATATGTTCCTGTTGAAACACAAGTCCGAACCTTTTGAGATATTCACAGAATATAAGTTAGAAGTAGAGAACCAAAACGGGTATAAGTATTATGTCCTTTGATGTAATCAGGGAGGAGAATAGTTGAGCACGGAATTCCTGGATTATTCTAAAGGAGAATGAGATTCTCTCTCAGCATTACTCCTCCATATACACCATAGCACGTCGGTGTATCGGGGCGGAGCAATCACACCCTATATGATAAGGTGTGCTCTATGATGAGTACTACTGAGTTACCTATTTTCCTTTTGGGAGTTATGCACTTATGAAGTTGCATACCTATTGAATGGGGTTCCAACCAAATCAGATGCCTACCACTCCATATGAGATATGAAAAGGGAAGAGCCCATATCTTAAGTTTGTTAAGATTTGGGGTTGTCCAGCCTATGTCTAAAAGCATAATCCGGACAAGCTCGAGGCAAAGTCAGTTCTGTAGAAGTTTGTTGGATATCCCAAGCAATTGCAAGGGAATATCTTCTACCTAATCGAGGAACAAATGATGTTTTGTTTCTCAGCATGCCACCTTTGTGAAAGGGAATTTCTTGTGAAAAAATTAGTGGACACGAGGTAGAAATGAAAGGAGTTCCAGCTATACAAACTGCAGCTGATGATTTGGTAGAACCAAAGGATTCAATAGTAACCAACGAACCTCAGCCTCTCCGCCGATCTAGTAGGATTCCTCACCCACCTGAGAGATACTTCGGTTTCTCTATGACAGTGGGAGCGAGGATTGCATCATGAGGTGATGACCCAACTAGTTTCGAGCTGGCCATCAGGAGTGGGACTCTGTAAGAATGGCTGGATGCTTAGCGATCTGAGATGGAATCGTTATACACCAACAAAGTATGGACTTTGGTTGCTTTATCTGAAGGGTTAAATCCCCATCCGGAGCAAGTATATCTTGAGAAGATTACTTGGTGTACATGGAAAGGTTGAGACTTTCAAAGTTAGACCTGTTAAAGGTTTGCATCATAGACCAGTTGTGGCTAATGATGAAACCTTTTCTGGGGCCTATGCTTAAGTCCATCCAGATCCTACTTGCCACGGCTACATACCATGACTACGATATCTGGCGGTTGGGTATCATGACTGCTTTTCTAAATGATGTTTTAGAAGAGAGAGTCTATAAGTACACAGTCAGAGGGCTTCGTAGACGGTGGGAGCAGCGGAAACATGTGTAAGATGTTTTATGTGATAAAGCAGGCATCGCGAAGATGGAACGTCTGTTTTGATGAGTTAGTCAAAAAGTTTGACATCATCAAAATGGTAGATGAACCTTGTATATACAAAAAGGTAGTAGGGAGTATGGTGGTGATCCTCATAGAGTACGTGGATGACATACTCTTGATAGGGAAGGAGTTTCCTATGCTACGCTCGATCAATCTCCGCTTATCACAAGGATTCTCCATACAGGATCAAAATGATACCTCCTAAATCCTGGGTTTTGGATCTATGAGATAGATCTAATTGAATGTTAGGATACTCACTAGTTGTAGTGAGATGGTATCAATTGATCCTGGGGAGAATCACTGGAAAGGTTCCAGGGTGATAAGGACGACTGAATGTCAGTCGCAGGCATTGTCTTTACCCTCAGTAAAGGGACGGTATGTTGGAAGAGTTCCAAGCTAGATACCATGGCATACTAGACGATAAAGGCAAGATACATCGTTACCAAAGATGCTACCAAAGAGGCAGTCTGGGTATATATTAGTTCATGAGATGAACTTCGTTCCTACCATTGTGTGACAATGGAGTTGTGGCTTATGTCTAGGAATGCCCGTCCCATCAGTGATCCAGACATATTCTAAGGCAGTGTCACCTGATCATGGAGATGTTTGATCTTCAAGGGATCGAGGTCAGGGGAGTAGACTCAGAGGACAACACGGCGGATCCACTCACAAAGGCCTTTTCCCAGAGAGAGAGACTTTTTATGGGATGGTTGAGTATGAGATACTACAACCACTGTTATCAGATGGCCCTAGTGCAAGTAGGAGATTGTTAGTTATGTGTATGCCCTAGAGGCCATTACTATACATCTGATGTATATTGTAGTGGATGCTTGGACATATATAGGGAGGACTTTCTTGCTCGACATGATAGTATGCTATCTGGTTACACTTTACCTTAACGTGTATACTGATTGTCTCTCTGTTACATGTTTGTAAAGCCCTTAGGATGTGTTCTTGACTACCTGGACTATGATCCTACATCCATTGGTGTTTGACATCAGAGATGATATACGGGTGCTCAGTGGAGACTGGGTACACTGGACGGACTCGCCGAGAACTCCCATATGGTATTATACCTTATGTCAGATGGCAGTTTTCTGGTGACACTAGTACAGGGTAGTCTGTAGACCCGAAATCGTCATAGAGTCTTGTGTGATTCCCATCGTACTTTGATTTCCACCTTACCACGTCCAAGAAGGCGTGCAAAACGGTCATTTTTGGGTACAGTCCCGAGTCACATGGAGGCAATGAGCGATAGGAGGGGTTTCTTCTCTCCCGGTATTGGGGGTTGATGTTGCGCTATGCTCGATTGACCGTAACAGGGAAGTCCCTGGCCAGGGCTGGTTTAAAGATATACTGGTAAGTGTTACCAGTAGTTTCTCGACCCGTTATGAGCCTCATATCGGCATGACTTATCGGTTATTGGGGTCTGACGTTTACCACCCCTAGACTTGATATGCGACATATCAGACGAGGAGACCAGACTGTACGGTAGTGTCACTGTCAGGCTTTGCAGGAGTTGGAGTGGGCTTGCTTGCTGATCTTCTGATCGCTCAATACCCGGGTAGCCGTTACGTCCAGCTAGTACCGCTGACGGCTTGTGGGTGCTTGATATGATCATCACCTACTGCCGGCATATTGACGAGTCTTTAGAGTCCTACATAGAGGTTGTACTGGCTCAGGCAAAACGAGATAGGAGCGCATATGTGATATGTGCGGGACCGAGAATAATGCGAGTATGTGATACCGTATTCTATTCTCGCGATATTTGTGTCGATCGGTTATATGCGATATAACCAAGTTATCGAATCAAGGGTTGATTCGATAAGTCGATACATTGAATGTTAGTCGGTTGTATGTAATATAACCGGATTATTAAGTCAAGTGTTGAATTAATAATTTAGTGTATAATTGTATATATGATATTCTAATTTACATTAACTAACATTGGTTCGCTTTAAGCATTTGTTTTTCTCACTTGTGCACAAGTTAATATATATGTGATATATATTTATTTGTGATCTTTATTGTATCATGGTTGTTGATACAAATATCATGGGTGTACAAGACTTATACCATACTAATTATAGGTTTAGGTTTTTATATTTAAAGTAATTCAAAAACAAATGGATAATGAGCTAAAATGCATGAAGCTTCATGAAGCTTATGTTGCATTGACTTAGTCCACTTGTTTTTGTTTTACTTAAGATATTAATAAACCTAACCACTATAATTAACCTATGGTAATGTCTCTACATGAGTTAGTATAATATACTCACTCACCATGGTTAGCTAACTCTCTCTCTTGATTATTTCTCATTATCATATGGAGCTCATCTTCTTCCTCCTTCAATTTCATTCTAGGGTTTGAAAAAGAGAGAGAACCAAAGTGAGAATAGAAAATCTATAGTGTACCCATTTCCTATCTCACCATCCTCTACTAGACTTGCACTTTAGTTTATGGTGTTTGCTTCACTAATTCTTTGGTTAGTGAGGTAGAAGCTTGAGTCCGTATTCCCTCGACGTAGATCATCTTCGGCATCGAAAACTTCAAGCGATCCCGTTGCAATTTCTCATGGAGCCGTCCGAGAGTCCGGGAGTTGGATGATCGCAGCAAAGGGACTACATCGAGGAGCATATGAAGTGAAGGACCGATCTATAAAGGTTGTATTTCGTATTCACTTAGTGTAAATGTGATTTACTTGCACTTGAAACCCTAATTCTCTAGTTAACGATCTTGCTTCGGGTTGTTAGGCACCTAAAAATTTTAATCCGGCATGGTCGATGCCTTGTAGAGCTTCATTAGTGTGCCTAGTAACCCTACAGTCCCTCCACTGAGGGTGAAGAAAAAACCCGAGACTGACTTTCAGTCGTCCTTATCACTCTGGAAGCTCGAATCGGTAAAGGACTCCATCTGGAGATCACCGTTACCAAGGACATCTCTTTACTCCTTCTCAAGCACTTAAGAATATTCTTCATAACTGTCCAGTGGTTTTCCCAAAGATCTTTTCGATACTTACTTACTACACCTAGTGAGTAAGCTACATATGGTCTGGTTCGTAACATCGCATACATGATTGGCCCGTCTGCCAAAGCATAGGGCATTCCTTGCATGCGAACCCTCTCCAAATCAGGCTCGAGAGACATCTCTTTGGAGAGAGTGATTTCTGAACAAGCGGGTACATTACCACGCTTAGAATCATCCATACTAAACCCTTTCAGTATGGTGTCTATGTACCTGGATCGGGACAATCCCAAATCCGTTTAAATCTATCTCTATTGATCTATATCCCCAGGATGCAGGAAGCATCAGTTAGATCTTTCATGGAGAACCTTTGTGATAAGAGGTGCTTGACCGAATGTAGTATAGGAACATCGTTTCCTATCAAGAGTATGTCATTCACGTACAATACGGGGAAGACAATCATACTCTCTACAACCTTCTTATTTATACATGGTTCATCTATCTTTTTGATGAAGTCAAACTCTTTGACAGCTTCATTAAAACAGATGTTCCATCTCCGCGATGTCTGCTTTAACCCGTAGATAGATTTAAGAAGCTTGCACATGCTTCCGCTGCTCCCACTGTCTACGAATCTCTCTGGCAGTGTCATATACGCTCTATTCTAAATTACCATTTAGAAAAGCAGTCTGCCAGATTTTGTAGTCATGGTATGCAGCAATGGCAAGTAGGATCCTGTTGGACTTAAGCATAGCTTTGAAAGTCTCAACTTTTTCATCTACACCAAATTATCTTTCTCAAAGATCTTTTTGCTCCCGATGGGTTTTACCCCTTCAGGAGCAACATCTAAAGTCAATACTTTGTTTGTGTACATGGATTCCAGCTCAGATCGCATAGCATCCAGCCTTTTCACAGAGTCCCCAGTCGTGATGGCCTGCTCGAAACTAGTTGGGACATCATCTCCATGATGCAATCCTCGCTCCCACCGTCTATGAGTAAACCGTAGCATCTCTCAGGTGGATGAAGAACCCAACTAGATCTGCGGAGTGGCTGCGGTTCGTCGGGGATTATTGAATCCTTCGGTTCCACCAAATCGTCAGTTATAGTTTGCGTTGCTGGAACTACTTCCAGTTCTACCTCATTGCCACTAATTTCTTTCACAAGAAATTCCTTTTCTAAAAAGGTGGCATGTCGAGAAACAAAACACCTTTTTCTCCTCAGTGTGGTAGAAGATATACCCTCGTGAATGTTTGGGATATCCTACAAACTTTGCACAGAACTGACCTTGCCTCAAGCTTGTATGGATTATGCTTTTCAACATAAGCCGGAAAACTCCATATCTTAACTCGTTTAAGAGATGGTCTTTTCCCATTCCATATCTCATATGGAGTGGTATGAAACAGATTTGGTCGGAACTTTATTCAACAGGTATGCATCTTCTCAAGTTCATGTCCCTAAAAGGAAATAGGCAACTCAGCAGTACTCATCATAGAGTGCACCATATCTCATAGGGTGCGATTCCTGCACCCCGATATACCGTTGTGCGTTGGTGTATACGGAGGAGTAAGCTGAGAGAGAATCTCATTCTCTTTTAAATAGTCTCGGAATTTCGTGCTCCAGTGTTCTTCTTCCCGATCATATCGAAGGATTACCCATCTGGTTCTCAACTTCGTACTTATATTCCTTGAAATTCTCAAAAGATTTCTGTTTCAACAAGAACACATGCCCGTATCTTGAGAGAACATCGGTGAATATAATAAAGTATGCGGAACCATCCCTGGCATGTGTAGACATAGGACCGCATACATCACTATGTATCTGTCCAAGAGTTCAGTAGCTCTTTCTCCATTTCCAGTAAACGGAGGTTTGGTCACCTAGTTTTTGAGACATGAATGGTAAGTTTCATAATATGTAAATTCGAACGGATTCAAATATGCATCCTTATGAAACTTTAGCTAGTCCTGTTTCATCAATATGATCCAGTCTACAATGCCACAAGAAGACTTCGTTCATTTCTGAACTGTTCCTCTTGTGTGTGTTCTGTACGTTTAGAACTGTAATTTGATTCAGAACGTGTACACTGTTATACAACATACCTTACCCAATCAACACTTGATTTAGGAAAATATTCACAATATTATTGTTACGAAATAACAGTCGCTAAGAATCAATGTATTACCAGTTGGTAACACCAGGTGATATCTGCCAACTGCTTTGGCTGCAACAATTGCACCATCTCTACTACTAGAGACATATCATCCTTTCCCAGTTCTCCACATGTCTATAGCCCATGTAACAAATTACATGTGTGGGATTCTGATCCGGTATCCAATACCCAAGACGTAGAGGTAACTGAGAAACGGTTCTTGGTTATGAACACACCCGAAGACAATGCATCAACATGCTTATTCTTCGTTTGGGTGGTGTGGGAATCCGTATATTTCCCTATTCCTCACTCAGACTTATGACAATCATAAGGTAGAGCAGAACCTAGCCCAATATAATAAGTAGGTTCGGTCAAAACATCCATATTATTATCTTGATTAAGGCATGTCATTAGTCGCTACAAGGAGAGAGAGAAGGATAATCACTTTGTGTGCGCTCTTTGTAAGATTAGATTGGTTATTTTATCTAATCAGGATGGCTCCTACTGTTTTTATCAAATCTTCCTTCAAACCCTAAAAGGTAAGATTAGCCGGGATTAATTACACCATACAGGTTCGCCAATCGTTCGGCCAGTCAGGTATCGGTACTCCGAGGGAGGTTTCCCGTACTTTCGCACAGACCTATTTAAAATAAACCTCATTTCCCTAGAGGCATAACCCCGTTGACACCTTTCTAGACACCTATTGGATTAGCTAATTGTAAAGTGCAAAACTCTATCAGGAGTAACTCTTACTCGCAGTGGGTATCGGGATCCAACTATAATATAGAAGGTATGCAATCTTATTGCAAATTTCAACACTTGAAATTCTCGGTAATGGATTTTATCCCTAGCTTCCTATGATCTTGACGAAGGCCAACAAACCATAGGCCGCTAGTCAAGTTCAACCCGTTCATTTCTTGATTGAATTAAACCCACCCGCACGACTGTTCAGTCGATAAAAGTGCACATTTGATATGATATTTTCCTTACTGTTCTTAAATATCTAAAGATGTTTATTATAAATATGACAAATATGAGGGTTTATCTGTAAAAATACAATTTTCATATGTTTATATATTATAATTAACATTATGAAGAAAAATGTATGCATATAATATTTATATAATATTTTGATAATTTAAATATGCATATCATATCAAATATGCTTAACCAATATTCTTAAAATATAATATCATATCAAATGGTTAGGATAATATCTCAAAAATATCAAATATTACTAACATTATTCTTTGAGATATGGTGCAAGATTTGGCTCAGGTTAGGAGATCGAGATGTTGAGATGTCGGAAATCAAAAATCTGCCGAAATATTAAAGAAAATCGAAGAATCAATACTGGCAGAGACTCAGGAAATATTTTCAAGTTCCAGACATCAGCTAAATCTCCATGTGTCACAAGAATAAAGCCCCCAAAATTTGCAGCCAAGATCCCACCAAACGGCCGCAGATCTGCGGCTAAACCATGTAATATGCGGCGGATCCACGGCCGATTCACCGAGTCAGGAGTTAGGATTTTCAGGTTGGATTTGTTACAACTAACCATAATTCTGGGGATCTTTGGTTTCTGGATTTTGGGCTATATAAAGGACCGAGGGCTAAACTTAGAAATCATCAATCTTTTACACAAGCTAATCACCATCAAAGAACAAGTGATCCAAGACAGGTCAAAGAATCGACGTGATAAAGCGACATGAGATTCGATGGAATATCTACATCCGACAAGGCAGAGATCGAGAGCAACTTCTTCTTCCTCTTGTAATCTAAACTTGAAGTTTGTACTTGTGAAGTTGATTAATAAAGGTAGATCTTTAGTTTAATTATTTAGTTACATTATGAATTTCATCTCTATCGGTACTTTTATCTCCATCACGCGCGAGTAATTCTCCGCTTGATAGGGTTCATAGGATTATGGTTGAACAATAGATGAGAAAATGTTTTAACTTCTTTTAAGTCTTATAAAATTTAAAAACTTTAGCAAAATAAATATTAATATCCTTATCGGGCGCACTACCAATTTATTACTAGTCTCGACCGCGATTTGAGATCATATTAATAATTGTTTTGTTAAGGGCTAGACATGAATAGAGATCAATGAAAGGACAAGGGTCAATAGTGGGGAAACCCTAGTTTCTTCCAAGAACCCTAATTCTCATTCATCACTATCTATCTAGTATTAAATTTATCAATAAATAAAAGGAGTAATCTTTATTAGTCATACATGACTACTAAATACAAACAAACCCTACAAGCATTCTTCTTACAAAATCTATATCCGTATTCAAACTAGATCTGTATTCTATATTCGTATTTTGAAGTAGATCTAGAAACTATTTCCACTATTCTTTATTTCTCTATTCTTCCTCTTTTTCAACACGTCTAAAGTAAGATTGAAAGATTCCACATATCCCTGAGGACGACCCGTACTCATCTCGGTCTAGCTACACGCGACACCGTTATTGATTGCGGTTACTACACACACTTTTATAGAATCAATCAAATGGCGCCGTTGCCGGGGATAGGTGCGTAATATTTTTTTTCTTACTATTCGTGTTAAATTCTTATTCGATCAATATCATAAATAAAATAAAACAGCAAATTGTGTATTTAACGGTTAGTGTGCGATTTTTGCGAGCAAATCTGGAGTTACTGTAGTGAGGAGATAAAGATTCAGAGACATTCATCAAGATCCAGAGGAGCAAGGGAGGCCACCACAGCAAAATTTTCAAACGATCCCTCAACTGCGCGGCGGAACCGCGGCAAAAAGGTCATTTTGGCGGCGAAACAGCAGCGATCTTGAGGGCTCATGCATCCAAACTTCCCTGGTATCTTCCTTACATCTTTCTCTCTCCTATGAAAAATCCAATAATATATTTTCTGCAGGATTCTTTACAAAATATCGCCGCACAAAAATCTTTTTGCGTGTTTTATTTTATGGGTTGTTTTTGCATATTTTAATACGGACTTTAAGGGGCAAGACCAAAATTCAGATTAGGTGGGGATTTTATCACCTTTCCTAGGCCCCACATACTAAACAAGCATCCGCATCACCCTATTTTAATTAAAAAATATCTAGATTAAAACTCTAAGGACCGTCGCGCTCAAATAGGACAGATGAAGGTCGTGGGTAATCTATCGCTTATCCGCATTTCTTTTGTGGTGTCTAGGAAAGTGTGTCTAGGCAAGTGGTTACTTAATTAGGCCCGCTATTTTCGGTGATTTGTATAGCGGATACCTCCCACTTACTTGTCACTTACCTGGACACAAGAGTTATAAAGAGGTGGTAGAGGATTGATCATGCGGTTTGTCCTTTGGAAGTCTAGGAGCGGTCTAGTGCTTGACCTAGGTAACTTTAGTTCTAGGGTTTGCTTGTGCATTTTGTGATTTGTTGAGACAACCCTCAAGTACTAATTTCAAAGCAAAACAATCCAAATAGAGCTTAAATCTTTTCACCATCCTCCCTCTTTTCACCTTCTTATAATGGGTAACCCAAATAAAAGAACTCTTGCCGAGTTTTGCTATCCAGAACCAAATATTTCTTATTATCGTAATCGCTTCAGTATACCATCCAACTCTACCATGTCTTTATGAGATCGGATAGAGCAAGCGGAAAGAAACAGTTGGCCACCTCACTCCAGGTCCTATCAACTGCATCAAAATTCTACATCTTCTTTTTTTGATATACCATCTAACACGTGTGAGGGAACTCCTAAAAGCATGTCCATCGCTGAGTATATAGCGAGGACTAACGGCCAAAGTTTCAATCCGGTCAAACCGTTAGGACGACAAACGCCACCACCTTCCAAAGAAAATTTTACTACTCGGTTTGTGGCATATATGATATCTGTTGACAGTCGCCAACCACACAACCACTATCAATATTCTTCTTATCACAATAATGATCCTACTCCTGCCCAATTTTCATAAGCTTTCGATTCCTATCAATCCTATCCGACTTTTACACCTTCTCGAGAAATTCCTTCTAATCAGTCATTTGGGAGTTTTACTTATCCACAAGAATTTCAATTTTATGCTGAAACCCCTTACCGACCCATGTCTAGTCTTGAACGGACTGTGGAAGAATATGTGGTAGCGTCCCGTCGCGCCAGAGAGGAATTGAATGAGTGTATGGCCGTTCTCAATAAACAAAACGAGCGAGCAACTAGTTCCAAACCAGCTCAAAATTTTCCAACGTATGATACAGTCATAGGACAAATTGAGAATTTGGGTAGTGAGAGAGAGCGGTACACCCTTCCAAATCAAACCTCCCCATCCCAAATTGAAATCCACAACTCCAGTTTCACAGATCCATCGAGTACACAAATAGTTCACCAATTGAAGATAGAATGTCTGATGAGTTGTGTGGGTTTGTAGTGTTTGATTTACCCAATTGTGAGGAGTCCATTTCAAGTGAAGCCACACCTAATCCTTGTGATCTCTATACCTCTACTCTAGAACCTAAATTAATTGAAAACCATGCTTTTGATGAGGTGTCTGAGACTTTTAACTTTCACTTGATTGAGGATCTTGACGTTGGGGATATATTGGATGATGAACCTGAAATTTTGGATGAATTTGTCTCACCAATTCATCAGGTCCTTTCACTTCCGTGTGGTCATCATCTCGAACCTTTAACTATTCTTCCCGAACCCTATATGCATCTTGAAGTTGATAATAAATCTATAACCGAAAAACAGAACGAAATTCAGCCTTCATTTCCCACATCTGGTTCAGCAATACTCGACACGCTAATTTGTTTACCCATTTCATCTCCCACTTTCTCTGGTTCTTCTTCTAATCAACCTTTACTTTTAGCGAGTGTTGATAAATTACAATCCGATATTTTGAGTTCGATAATTCTAAAATGTCAACTTGATTTAGATACTTTTAAGAATGAGGTAGATAAGATTTTCGAGTCTCCTACCTCCATAATTTTTGACAAATCAAGTGTGTTGAATTCTGGCGCGATACTTATTGATATTGAAACGTTCAATCAGACCATCGATGAAATTTTCGAAGACATTTTCGCCGAAGAACTCGCATTCCTAAATGACACAGATTTTGTGATTAATCAACTTCCACCTGAAGAAGTTGAACCGCCACCATTTCTTCTTATCCCATACGAGAATGTGACCATTCTTCCCATTCCTAATCATCCACATTCTCATTTTCGTTCACCATTACTATTTCGTCTCTATCAACCGAGACATAAAGCATACCGCCACCCATCTCCCCACTTCTTCAAATTTTTGATTTTCCACCAACCAGTATGTTACATCGATAAAATTTTTGAATCGTTGGTGTTGACGTTTGGTCTTTGTAAGGCTTTACTTTGACCAATAACTTTAAACCCCCCCCCCCAATTTTAAATGCTTATTACTATTTTACTCAAGTTTGGGGGAGGGGAGAAAAATCTTTTGGCACTTGAAAGAAAATAAATTTTTATATAATTATGAGCCAAAAATAAGTTTGGGGGAGAATTTCACTTTCATTATTTCTTGTCCCCTTTGATGACTTTTCCTCCTAAGTCTACAGGTTTTTTTAGGCTTAACAGATGACATCAATGAGGACACTGCTGTAAACAGGTTTGGGGGAGGTTTGTGCTTATTCACGCATCATTACATTATACTATATATAAGCACAAAATTTTTATGATAATGAAAGTTTGAAAATGAAAAATTTACATATGAAAGATATAAATAGTTTAAGAAAAGTAAGAAAGTTAGATATTTTCTTAAACGAAACTAGTTATAAGTAGTTATGAGCCGCTGTCCCAAGGGTTAGTAAGATGAAGGAAATTAGTAATTTGAGGATAAAATTAAATTTGAAAAATAGTCCATATTCTTAAGGCCAAACATTTAAACGTTGATACCCTACTATACGCACTTACATATATCTTGAAACTTGGGATAGTAGAGCATACCTTGAAATGCTCTTGTCTAAAAGTCTTGGTATGAAGAAAAAAGAATTCTAAGTGTTGAAGAAAAAAATTGAACACTGGTTTTGTAATTGCTTAAGGCAGTATAAAAAAATATAGCGAGGGTGTTTTATCACTCAGTGCCTTAGACTAACTAGTTTGGGAGCCACTGCTAAGCCTTAGGTGTTGTAAGACAAGCAATTACGCCTTAATACGCAAGCATATTTTGTAATCGGTTGGTTAGTACCTTAAGAAGTATTAACGGTCACATGAAGAATGTGTGAGCAATTCTATCTAAAATATTCACCAACTAAAAAGTACTAAGGAAGATGGACAAGAGATTATAGCTTGAATTGAATTCTCTAAGTGTAGGGATTTTTTTTACACACACGTAGGGGTATATGATCAATGTTTGGAGGAAAGATAGGGAGGAAAACTAAAATCGATGTTTTATTGAGGGATGATATGATTTCTAATATCTTTTCACGACCATTAAGATAGGGCTCATGACAACCGAAAAACCGGTGTAGTTGGAAACTCTTATTTTCAAGTTCTTTCTTTTATTGTTCTTGTCTTTATATGTAACTTTCACTATTTTTCTTTTATTATAGGATTTTGTGGGTGTAATCCGCCGAAAACCCTCAGGAGACAACACTCCTCCTACTAGGGACACCTAGAGCTTTAACGGCTTGTTGCACGTGCTCAGTGCAATCGTGTTGCCTACGAAAGTGTGCTACTTAGGTTTTTCTTTCTTTTTCTCCTTCTCTTGAATAACTAGTTTGCTCGGGACGATCAAAGTTAAGTTTAGGGGTATTTGTTCAGTCGATAAAAGTGCATATTTAATATGACATTTTTCTTTCTATTCTTAAATATCTAAAGATGTTTATTATAAATATGACACATATGAGAGTTTATCTATAAAAATACTATTTTCATGTGTGTATATATTATAATTAATATTATGAAGGAAAATGTATGCATATAATATTTATATAATATTTTGGTAATTTAAATATGCATATCATATCAAATATCCTTAACCAATATTCTTAAAATATAATATCATATTTAGGATAATATCTAAAAAATACCAAATATTACTAACATTATTCTTTGAGATATGGTGTAAGCTTTGGCTCAGATCAGGAGATCGAGATGTTGAGATGTCAGAAATAAAAAATTTGCCAAAATATTAAAGAAAATCAAAGAATCAATACTGGCAGAGACTCAGGAAATATTTTCAAGTTCCAGACATCAGCTAAATCTCCATGTGTCACAAGAATAAAACCCCAGAAATTTGCAGCCAAGATCCCACCAAACGGCCGCGGATCCGAGGCTAAACCATGCAATATGCGGCAGATCCGCGGTCGATTCACCGAGCCAGGAGTTGGGATTTTCAGGTTTGATTTGCTACAACTAACCATAATTCTGGGGATCTTTGGTTTCTGGCTTTGGGGCTATATAAAGGACCGAGGGCTAAACTTAGAAATCATCAATCTTTTACAGAAGCTAATCACCGTCAAAGAACAAGTGATCCAAGACAGGTCCAAGATTCAACGTGATAAAGCGACATGAGATTCGATGGAACATCTACATCCGACAAGGCAGAGATCAAGAGCAACTTCTTCTTCCTATTGTAATCTAAACTTGAAGTTTGTACTTGTGAAGTTGATTAATAAAGGTAGATCTTTAGTTTAATTATTTAGTTACATTATGAATTTCATCTCTATCCGTACTTCTATCTCCATCATGCGCGTGTAATTCTCTGCTTGGTAGGGTTCATAGGATTAGGATAGAACAATGGATGAGAAAAATTTTTAATTTCTTTTAAGTCGTATGAAGTTTATAAACTTTAGCAAAATAAATGTTAACATCCTTATCGGATGTGCTACCAATTTATTACTAGTCTCGACCGCGATTTGAGATCAGATTAACGATTGTTTTGTTAAGGGCTTGACATGAATAGAGATCAATGAAATGAAAGGACAATGGTCAATAGTGGGGAAATCTTAGTTTCTTCCAAGAACCCTAATCCTCATTCATCACTATCTATCTAGTATTAAATCTATCAATAGATAAAAGGAGTAATCTTTATTAGTCATCCATGACTACTAAATCCGAACAAACCCTACAAGCATTTTTCTTACAAAATCTATATCCGTATTCAAACTAAATCTGTATTCTACATCCGTATTTTGACATAGTTCTAGAAACTATTTCCACTATTCTTTATTTCTCTATTCTTCCTCTTTTTCAACACGTCTAAAGTAAGATTGAAAGATTCCACATATTCCTGAGGACGACCCATACTCATCTCGGTCTAGCTATACGCGACACCGTTATTGATTACGGTTACTACACACACTTTAAAACAGATCAATCGACAACCCTTGACGAAGGCCAATAAAGTCGCACGACTACCTTAATCCAATCACATCACATGCTAGCAGATAAGCATTAATCAGCTAGCGCACACTACACCTTGAAGAAGGCCAACAAACGTAGCACGAATAATAAAATAGTACTTATCTGAAATGACGGAGGGCTACACAGGTATTTAAGAAAACCATGAGTGTAATGAACTTGATATCGTTGTAGAATCTAATGATTTTGAAAAGGAGTGTTTTTAAGACTTTTGCTAGTTTCGCTAAAGAGGTCACTCCCGGTGAAGGGATCTCGGTTCTTTCCTCATCGAATGAGGTGCAAGATATTCGGGAATACCACTATGCAAAGCAAGAACTAGAGAAGCAATAAAAAAAACCAAGTGAGTTGTAGCATTTTCTTGTTTCGCTAAAGCGGTCACTCCTGGTGAGGGGATCCCGGCTCTTTCCTCATCGAATGAGGTGCTGGATATTCATCGAGGAATACCACTATGCAAAGAAAAAAACTAGAGCTACCCTTTTTGAAAATTTGATTGTACAGCATCTAGGTTTCTTTCTTTTCATTAATCTCATTAATGAAGTCCTATCAATTAATGTTTCCTAAACATTACAGAAAAGTGAAACGAAAATAGAACGTACTCTTATGCCATCCACATTCGCCACTGGGCCCCTTCATGCACCGTTAGGTTACTTAACTACCGGCAGAGCGGGGGCTGGACTAGCACGGGTGCAAAACATAAGCAACGTTTATTATATATCATATATATAATATAACATTCATCTCACGCAGTTATATGATCACATCACAGAACCAAGCAGCAGAAGCAACATATGAAATATTGGATATACTAGGATTTCCGTGTTTTAGATTTAACCAGTAATGTAAAACACGGATTCCACGATCGTGATGAATAGCCAAACCCACATCCCATAGACCCCTACGAGAGTGACAAGTAACCCTACCAATTCTAGAGTTAGGAGACCCGGTCTCAACTCCTTGAGATGGTCTCCCACTGGACCCTAGAACCCGGTTACATGTGCTCCCCACCTTGGGTCTATCCTAATGCGGAAAAGTAAATAATATACATCAGCGGTGACATTATCCTCAACCCGGAAGTACCCTAATAAAAGAATATTATATACAGATTATATATGAATGAAAAGATAAAAACTCTCATCTCACATAAAACTCCCGGCTATTCAATTACAACGATCCAATAAAATATATCACCAGCAACACATGATATCACATATCATCAATGTAAGTAAATACGCGTATCCTAAATTCTGTTGACATATAGCAACGAGATTTGGGATACCCCACGTATTACACTTACGGTCGCAGAAAAGAAATGTAAAACTGCAATAATTAGAATCCTTATATGCTTAGACATCATAAACCTAGAATATCTCATATTCCGAATTTCATGCCTAACCAGATAAATCTTGTATTTTAGTCTCAAATTGAAAACACTTTTCAATTACTTAGTCATGGATTCAGCAAGATTCCCGACTGCATTATCGAATACTCGTCGGAAACTTTAGTAGATGGCCACACCCCCGATGCCGTCGACGAAGTGCACTAAGGCGGAACACCGTGGTCGCAAGCACCCGAGTGGATGCTTTTGGCAGCGGGGTTATCCTACAGTCACTTAACCGGGGCTATGAGGAATGGCTACCTAGCAAAGTAATCTGGCGAGTATTCGCATACTATATGCGATTGCGACAGAGTTTTGATCCAAATCAAGACTCCGTGGCAATCGATTATCCGAGACTAAAACACTAGATTTACAAACAAATTAGTTTTCACAAAACTAATTTAATGTGGATCCTAACTACTGCATCTATATCAAACATAAACCCAAAACGATGTAATAATTATGAATACGAGACACTCCGTGTTAGCCCCTTAAAAAAATTAAAATTACATGAAATTTTGGAAAAAAACAAACATAACCTGAAACCCTAAAACCAAGAGATCAGAACACCATAAAAATTTGAAGGTCTTTTGCAACAATAAAAATGGTGAAGCCGGTTTTTGGAGTTGTTTCGGTTTCGTTATTCTAATTACATCTTCTAATCTTTTAGCTTAGTCTCGTATACCATGAAAGTTTACCATAGCACCAACAAGGGGTCTAAGAGACATCAAACATGCTAAATTCAAATTTTTATAGGTGCTAAGTTAGACTATCCAAGATCTTTAGCTGGGTGATTAGGGTTATGGTTTGATATCTATTAAAACTATGAAAGTGAAAGATGGCTATACCCTCGTAGATCGAGTCCTTCACTTCACATGCTCCATGTAATAGTCCTACGACTCCACTAGGCTCCACTTGAGGCTTTGGACGGGCTTCCTCCGATGACCTTCGTGCCGAAGATGATCCACACGAAATCCCTCCAACTTAAGCTACCTCTACACTAAACTCTTTAGCGTAGGAAACACGCTACATTCGATCACTAGTCAAGTGTAGGATGGTGATGTAGGGGATGTTTAAAGCTCACAAGTTTGTGTTCAAGCTTCATGGTTCACATCACATGTGAGGGTTGAAGCTTGAATAATGGCAATGAGGAAGATGAAGAAGCTAGAGGGCAACCATGGGAGAAACTAAGGAAAAATGGCTAAGTGTTGAGAATGAACTAGAATGAATGGCAACTCTTGACCCCTCACTCATTCAAGCATGGAATTTTGCAATATAAAATTTCAACCATGCTTGAATAGTGAGTCAAGATAAATAAACAAATATAAAGCCTATGTTTGCAACCATGCTCTCAATTTACACCTCATTTCTATTTTTCTCAAAAATAAAAAATCAAGACATGCTTCATTATATATATATATATATATATTATTTAAGATATAATTATATCACATATAATATATATCACATTATTAAATCAACACTTGATTTAATAATCCGGTTATATCACATATGACTGACTAATATTATTTATCTGTATATCACATTATCAAATCAACACTTGATTCGACAATCTGGTTATATCACATATAACCGAACCGATAACAGATAACTGCCAGATTACAATACGATATCACATAAACGTATTTAATCAGGCCCACACACATATTACATATGTGTCCTACTTCGTTTCACTTGAACGAGGGAACTTCTGTGTGGGACTCTAAAGACTCGTTAATACGTCAGCAGTAGGTGATGATCACATCAGTCACCCACAAGCCGTCAGCGGTACTAGCTGGACGTAATGGCTACCCGGGTATTGAGCGATATGGAGATCAACAAGCAAGCTCGTCCATAGTCTCCATAAAGCCTATCATTAACACTACCGTACAGTCTGGTCTCTTCTTATGATATGTCGCATATCATGTCTAGGGGTGGTAAACGTCAGACCCCAACAACGTGATAAGTCATGCCGATATCTGGCCTATAACGGTTCGAGAAACTACTGATAACTCTTATCAGTAAATCTCGGCAGCAGCCCTGGCCAGGGACATATAGTTATAGCCAATCGAGTATAGCGCAACATCAACCCCCAATACCGAGAGAGACGAAACCCTTCCTATCGCTCATTGCTTCCATGTGACTCGGGACTGTACCCAAAATCCACCTATTTGCACAACTCCTCTTAAGCGTGGTAGGGAGAAAATCAAAGCACGGTGGGAGCCATACAAGACTCTATGACGATCTCGGCTCTACGGACTAACCTGTACCAGTGTCACCAGAGGACTGCTATCCGACGATAGGTATACATACCATATAGAAGTCCTCGGCGAGTCCTGTTCAGTGTACCCATTCTCCAATGAGCAGCTGTGTACAATCTTTGATGTCACACACCAATGGTTGTGGGATCAACCATCACCCTCTGAGGGACAAGAAACGTACACACTAGTCTACTCTGGAATATCGATGCCCTAATCTCGATATTCGCTCGACTAGGAACTGATTAAAGGATGTACTTATGTACTACCCTGACCCCACTAGTATGATCTCATCATAATCCTGGTAGTCAAGTACATATCCTAAGGGTTTTATCAACATGTAACAGATAGACAGTATAAATACCAGTTTACATGTTAAGATAAAGGTAACCCGATAGCATACTATCATGTCGAGCAAGAAAGTTCTCTATATATATATCTAAGCATCCACTGTATCATCAATAATGGCCTCTAGGGCGTACATATTCCTAACACAAATAAGTGCTTAGCACTTTTGAATAAAAAAAGACTAAGTATACTAAGCCCAAATTGGCTAAGTTTCTGAAATTTTCTTACAGCAGAGCCCAAATACTCTTTTGCTGGATCTTAAGCAAAAATGATCCTAGAATATTATTAAGTTGATCTTAGTCTCAAATAAGACTAACGCATCCTTAGTAAGAACAAACTGAACCCAAATGCTTACCCATATGTTTTAAGTCGATCTTAATCTTAAACCAGATTAACGGTCCTTAAATAAACCTAAGCCCAAATCTAAAATATACGAATTTAGAGTGATCTGCACCCTACGGGCGACGACATAAGCTAGTCTCCGTATACAATCCACCGAAAACCTAAATAAACAAAAACACATACGACATGAAGTGAACTACCGGAGCATGAGAAAGTGGTTATCGTAATGTGGTAACGTAATTAACAGCAGGGGCTTGCGCTTGCAGGGAAGAGCGTCTCCAGAATAAAAAAAACCCCTCATAAAATGAGGGGAATCTGATAAAGTCTGCTACAATGGCCGCGTCCGTCCAAACCTCTAATATATGCTACCGTAAATCAACTTGGTATCTTCGGAGAGGTGGATGGATAAATCCAAATAGCATCCGCCCTCAAATTCAGGCAAGACGATCCATCCCGGTTCGTCTCTGTTTCCGGCGGAGAACAGATTCTGGCATGCCCGGTGGGACCTTTTCCTCTTTCCACTCCACACTTCGTGTGTCGTGTTTCGCGAACAAAATCGCGGTTCGCAATGGTTGCCCTTGAATTTGAGGTACTAAAATTTGGTGTCTTGCTCCTGTGCAGAAGAAGAAAATCGATGTCTTCCCACTGCATCTCTTGCAGTAGCAACTCTCACTCCACCCTAACTGGAGGAGTGACCTACGGGCCCAACGCGGCCTCCATCTTTTCATTATCGGTGGGGCAAGTAACGTAAGCTACTACTGGACTATTCTATATGACCATGTTTCCACCAGTGGGTGTCGGTGCCTCAGCGCCGTAGGAAGAAGCTCCTAAGAGGTTGGTCTTCGATCGACTAATGACCACAACAGCCCCTCTCAACGGGCCATCCAAAGCTAACGTCTCAGTCTTCAACAGGCTGGGCAAGAGCCCAAACAGGCCCACAAAAAGGCTCGTGACACCTGAAGGGGATACTCCAAAACAGATAGCCCTCCCAACTCCTGCTATGGGCGAAGTCGTCAAAGGTGCTTCCCCTACCAGAAAGTCAGTATTTGAAAAATTAGCTGGCCCTCCTCAAACCCTGCCAAGAACGCCGGTCTTCAACAGGTTGATGCCAACAACAGCCCCTCAGCAAAGCCTGGAGCACGAAGAACCCGCTTCCAAAATGGAGGCGGTCCCTTTTGCAAGACATGCTCGACGTCGTCACTGGCGCCGAGTGAGAAAAGATGGGGGCAACTCTCTCTCTAGACTCACCCCACCAGCTCCAATTGTAGAAGTTGGCACTGCTGTTCCAGCTGGGAACAACTTTGATCTTTTCAGGAGGGTAAGAAAGAACTCTCCAACGGCGGTGCTAAAGAAATTGCCCCCGCCTGCAGAAACCACAGTGCAGGCAAATCCAGAGCGTCCCCATCAACGGCTCTCCTCCCAAATTCATAGGGTCTGGCAAAAAGTCCAGGAATACGTGATTGATCAAAACTATTCTTGTCGACCAAAGAAATCGAAGGCTCGGCAAGAGAAAGATTATCCCTCCGTCATACAGCGAGGGGCTTCTTCTATACAGGCACTTGTTATAACAACTCCTTCAACTTCAACCTCCCACAAAAAGATGTGGCTGGAGAAAATCCTACCACCTGCGGCAAATTCCAAAGTTGATGGACACAAACGCCCCAACTCTGAGGGCATGATTGTGCATACGGTCTACACGGCTTCCGGGAAAGAAGAAAGCCATACTTCCGTAGGTCATTGACCGCAAACTCGGTCGCTGAAAAAAGATGAGGAGCAACAACAAAAGCTCCAGGAGATACTGAACAAAATGGCAGCACTTACGGGGTAGAAAGAAAGCCCGGACACAACAGCCGAACAGCGCCAGGAGCAGGAGACCGATACAGAGTTCCTACGAAGGGTGCTTGAAAGAAAGGACAAGGAAGCTAATGAGCAGGCTGCTAACATAAAACCGATGGATCTCTTATTCCAGGATATGGTTGGAATGATGATCCAGTCAGAACCCCCGGCCGAGGATACGCTGATAATCATCAAGGATGATAGAGGGGAAATATCGAACCCTCTTCTGGCTTTATCGGCAGCCAAAGAGGAAACAATTTCCAAGTTTGCTCTTGATGATTATATCGCTCAACAAATACTAGCTCATCAAGCTAATGAAGCCGTAGGCCAAATCTTCAGAACTGGGCGACCGTATTCAGGCTGGTATGACCAAATTAGGTACACGCCGGGATATACGATCCCTAAGTTCCACGTATACAAAGGGACAGGCAACCCACACCAGCACGTCGCGCAGTTCAGAGCTCCTGGTTTTATTCTGGCTTTATGTTTGGTAATTTGACTTTATCTCTTGTTTAAAGTAGGATTAGGGTTTTCCTATATATAGAGACCTCTCATATGATTAATGTACTGCTATTAAAAGAGACTGTTGTATTGAGAGGATGAAGACATAGATCTAGATAGATTTGAGAGAAATCTCATAGGGTTGCTCATGGGTGTACTTGATTCGAGATTATAGTAGACTTTAGAGATTCCGCTCTGCCGGAAATTAGCAATATGGTGGATGAATCTCGTTAACAAATCCCTCTATTTTTTTGTGATTCTATTTTCTTATTCTCACACTTTATTATTATTTGTGATCTTTCGTCGGTATAACGTTTGTTGTTGCGAGATTGTTTGACATAGCATTGATTCTCCGTCATAGGTTATCTCCCAACACACGGGCGAGGCTGTGCTCAATCTGGAGCTTCCACCATTCAAGTCTTTCGTATAGCGGCCTTAGGAAATTTCCTGTGTATGATGAGCTAATTGGAGGGGTGGAAGAGGGGCCGACAGTTGACCATGACTGCGAAAACGCTCATGTCGCGGTCATATTGGCACGAGCATGGGCGATGCTGACCCAAATGTGGGATGCCATGGTGACGAATCCTGTAGGTTGAGAGATGGAATGATTTGCTTCTTCTATTTGGTTTATGATGCGTTGTTTGATGGATCAAATGGATGTTGCTGAAACATGAAAGGTTCTTTGTGTCACTTGAGGGTGAGTATGCATTGGAATAGGAATAACCATCGTCTGTTGAGACAAATAAACTATAAATCTATCTTTAATGTTGGTGTTCGGTGTCCGCGCCATGGAAGCTGCGGCCGAGACTGAAGCGATAATAAAATTTTTACGCGAGCACCAAACATGCATAATCCAATAAATCGATCCATACACCTAAACTAGCAAGCTAAAACATGCAAGGGTACGAAACTACAACCTTCGACGCGTGTCCATCCAATTGTGGAAGACCCCTCCAAGTTCGAAGACGTCGGGATCATGCTTGAAAATCGACCACCCTCGTTAAAGAAGATCCACCCGAGAGAAACTGGAAGAGACTCCGACCGACAATCCAAACTTGGTAAGGATGGATGGTGGGTGATGTAAGAATTTTTCCATTAAACCTTTTCTTTCTAAACCATACACACTAGAGAGCATGAAGAAGGAGGAGAGAGAGGTGAAAATGGCTAAGTGTTTTTCTCCCCATGAAGCATGAAGCGGTTCGTTTGCAGCCTGTTAGAGACGACCTTTGAATGGTACTCGGAGCTCCCAAATGACTCTGTAAGAACATTCAAAGAGATGGAACTGCTATTCACACAGCGGTTCGTCAGCGCAAGCGAGCGCACCCCGATCACAGTATTGATCAATGCCAGGGTAAAACCAGGAGAAACCTGGATCCAATATGCGATCCGGTGGCGGAATCTATAGTCTATGTGAGAACAGCGCATTGAAGAATCTTCCGCCGTGGGCATGTTCATCGGGACCCTGGATCCTCAAACGACTGTGTCCCAGTTCATGACATTCTTGAAACCGACGTCCTTCGAGGCTTTAATCGATAAACTGGCCCAAATGGACCAGATGGACCACGTTCCTTCCTCCTCATGTAATGACCCTAGAAACGCCAAAGGTAAAGGGAAAGCGGCCTTCATTGCCAATGCTCAACAACAACCGAGTGGCCCAAAACCGGCTGCTCGCCAAAACAACGCGCGCCTACGCCTATCCCTGGAAGAAAGGCTAGGACGCGCGTACTCATTTCCCTGAGATAATACAAGAAGGCTATTTGAGTTGTCAATGCGTAATAAACTCATCACATTGCCAGACCCACGGCGTCCACCGCAACCCGGCGGCGTCAACAACCCCAACTACTGCCCTTATCACACAATGGTGAGCCACCAAATTGAGGATTTCTACATCTTCAAGAACTGGGTCAAGGATTAGTATCAACAGGGGAAGTTCGCGCTGTCTGAGAACTGGAGGTTGAACCCTCTACAGAAGCACATTCCCACAAAGGTGGATGCGCCGGGGGCATCATGCTCACTCGTGGAAGAAACTCCATGGGAAGTTGTTCTTTTAGCTAAAACCAAAAGAATGCTGAAGGATCTATAGGCATGTACGACAGTCAAGTGGAAAATTCCACTTGAACCCGAAATCATCGAAGGGTTGCTGAAACCTTGCCCCGTACCGAAGATTGTTGACAAAGGGAAAAATCCCCAAGTCAAGCCTTCAAATTCTTCGAAGAAAAAGAAGAATACTAAGAAGCCTGTGCAGCATGTCGAGTATGACTGTCATGACCCGGAAAAGGCACGTAACTGACACTTGAATCATGTGAAGTCTATAGGACCCCACCTAATTCAAGTATGCCAAAAGCCCAGAAATCTAAACCTTTTAGGGAAAATATTGGAAGTGAAGTTTTGAAATATAGTTTAATGAAACCAAGTTCTTTCTTTAAAACATAAGTAATATCATATGGAGTACAATGTTTTGTATCTATCTTGAAAACATTTTTCGTCGTTTGAAAAATTGGGCAGCACCTCCTTTGTAAATTTTAACCCGAAAACAATACAAGCAATAATAATAACTGGCATCCCCAAGCGGGAGCTAGCTCTTCGCCAATTGGCAGAAACAACCACGCAAATAAATATACGACACCCTGAGGCGAAGATCAAGCACAGAAAGAAAGGAAACTAAAACATCATCAAAGAAAACCCAGAATAAGGAATAGATACAAGAGCGTGACTCTGAGTCCGAAAGAATATACAACTCGAGGTTTCTAAATCTAAAAATATATATAGTCTGGTTGATGGAGTTTTTAACTAGACACAACTGAAATAAATGTACAAGTACAATGGTTGTCATGATACAAGTGAACCCCACCTACCAAAGCAATCACCCGGAAGAAAAGAGATGTGGCAGCAAACCGCAACGGAAGTTGTGCGGTCAAAACTTCAAGAAAACTGTGGCACAATGGGGGTGAGTTGCCAACTCATGAGTAGAAGACATCACCGAGTAGAAATCGAATGTATGACGATCTCCTAGGTCATAGAGTAATATGATAATATAATGACATCGAGTAATAATAAGGGTAACAGTATAAGCATAAGTATAATACCAAGGTACTCGTGTCCGTGTCATAAAATAGTAACATATCATATGTTTAATGTATAAATGCATCATCCAACTTGTATCCAGCAACGAAACACAAAAGTCATGATAAAACCTGAGTGCCCAGTATCGACACTTGAAAACATCATGAAAACTGTGTCCAACAGTGACATATCATTCTCATATCTCGGGCTCCATCTGTCCGGATCGGCCCCATATTATCCGATCTCACGACTACGGTCGGTATCCTCCGGATATCCGCCGTGCCAAACTATCACCCATCGGTTGTGCTCCCCTGCCCGGCTCAATGTCTCTCTATACGATCTTCTTGTCCCGGGATACCGCACCGGTCCACCATGTACCCGCAAATGGTGTCTCCTCGCTCCTCAAATCGGGTATACATATATGCTCAGAACTGAGAAATCTCATGGTGGACACCACACATCATATCACGAGAAACCGCGTCTTTCTTTCTGAAATGATCATAAGTTTGTAAAATTCACATGCGGTTTCCCAAATTCAGAAATCTCATGAAAACCGAAATCCCAAATTCAGAAATCATGAGCTGATAATGAAACAATGAATACCGGCATAAAGCCAATCTACAGTGCATAACCAGAATGTATATATAAATGCATGTGGCATCTAAGTAAGAAATGCAATATCTAAACTAGCATGTGAGATTATGAATGCTAAACAATACTATTAACTACAAGCTATCAGGTTATACGAGTGAAGTAATGGCTTCTAATGTGTACGTGACATGGCAATTACCGATGATGAGGTGTGTGAGCCGGAAAGCAAGTGTACGTGCAACATGCACATCATCGGTAATGGTGCATGTGTCCTAGCAGACGAGATCATAACAGCTAATGAGAAAACATGTATATATAAAATGCAATGAGAACAATATAAACATAGCAGAAAGGTAAACAATAAACGCAACAATACACACACACACACACACGAGCCATACAGTTATAGTATTTAAAATAGCACGAATCCTTGTTTTTAGAAAAGTAAGGGCTACGGTGTTTTTGAGAAAAAGAGATACTTTTTGAAAATCTGCAGCGTCCCTCGGGTTTGTCTTTTGAAAATGCATATCATTCGTTAGTTTAAAAAAATAGGTATGACTCCAATATTATAATCTAACATCTACTTAAGTAATTAAAAGACTAAACTAAAAACTCGAGTCGAAAGTGATAAGAAATCTATTACATTTCTGAGTCGATATATCTAGTAGTCGGAGATCCAGCCTCATAGCATCATGTACGGTATAGTCTATCATACGGCATTCTCAAGTCAAGAGTGCGGATCAATCATATATATATATATATATATATATATATACCCCGTACGGTAAAACCATCGTATGGCATCCTCAAGTCGAGAGTACGGGTCAAAATCATATTTATATCATATCTCGTACGGTATCATCCGTCGTACGATATCATAATCAAGGGTACAGATCTAAGGTCACGTACATTCTATTATCTCATCAAATCACATGTTATCACATGTTATCACATGTTATGTGTATATCGCCCAACGATCATTTAATATATCATATCATATATGATATTTCAACTCAATCATATATTATAATCTCATGACATCATGTCCGATCATATCGACTCAATCTTCATATCATATCCTCATTTTACACGTATATGTATTATATATATATATATATATATATATATATATATATATATATATATATATATATCAACATATCCATACACACACACACAAATATCATACCAAGTGTGTGCATGTGTACGCGACAATATAAAACTAACGGCTCACGACTAAGGAAAATAGACTAAGGGTAAACCTTCCTACAAGTACGCCTATTCCAACCTAAAGTCTCCTAGAGCCCTACTTGCTAAGTATCCAAATCTCACATAGGCATACATATAATATATATAGGTATCCTAATCTAAGGTTGCGGGGGTGTTATACGCCATCCACCCGACTTCCCTCGTAGATATACATCTACTCACCTACGATCCTCGCTTTAGCCGAAGTCGATGAACGCCGTGCTCTCCCTTGTCGCCCCGAAGTCCATACGAAGGTACCTATAGTTCAAATACATCGTATCGTAAATAAGAATTGAATATGAAAACCGAAACGGTACATGGAGTGCACATAGGTTAGAACCTATGGCCTATGCATGCAAGAATAACCAAACAACTCTTGATGTTGACATACAAACGTCAAACAACTGAGTCAAAACTCAAATACCAAAATTCAAGTCGATAAAAGTCGCAAAACGAAAACAGAAACTTGGGGAAACACCTCCAAATTTTACCCTAGGTTGAATTTGGATATTTTGCATATAGTATATGTCTAATTACTGGATAAAGGATCCATGGACCAAGCACGAACCCTAACATTCATACCCAGGCCGCAAATTGTGGCCATATGGAGTTTATTTGCGGCCAAGTTTGGGAGATGGGGTCTTAGGTCTCTGGGTAGCTTCTAGGTGGCCTGCACGTCTTACTGTGTTCGCTAAATATTTTTCAGAGCACCCAATTTATAGCAGATCTCAAAATCTTATCATATTTTCCACAAAATCCGATATCGGCCGATTCCAAGTTCATGTTTTGGGGTTTTCTACTCTCAGTTGGTACAGGATTTTAACACTAATAGGGTTGTGGTCACAACTAAATCTTAAATACACCTTTACAATTCATAATATCCCCTAACCCTCATCTTAGAATTTTCAAACATCACTAATCTACATAAATTTAACTCTAAATCACTATAGGATATAAGGAAAGCTAAAAAATTAACGAGAGGTGTGGGAATATACCTCATGTAGCAACTAAAGAAAATTTTGTTGCCCAAAGTGCTCAAAGTCCCAACTTGATTCATCCATGGAGTTTGTAGTGAGCTTGTGATCATTTTTAGTGAAGGTGGCATAGTATATTGTTGGAGATTTGGGGGTGTTTATGGGGTGGTAGTGGACGTTGAGGAGGATGAGAAGGAGATGAGGAAAAGATAATGAAATGAAGTGGAGAAGGGTGAAGGGCCATGGTCAAAAGCCATGAAGATTCTAGAGTCTTCTCACTCTCCCCCTCTCTCTCTTGCCATACCTCATGTCCCCTCTCTCACTTATTCTATTCTTTTACTTTTATTTTTCCCTTTTTCTTTTTCTATTAAAACCCAAACCATGCAAGCAACTAAGGATTAAAGCCATGGTTCATAAAAATGTAACAAGTATTGCAATATGTTATGTTGCATGCCATGATACATATATGAGATTAATGCATAATAAGTGATGTATTAATCGAGTTTAGTATTAAACTTGTATACAAATAATTGTGTAACAATTCAAATCACATAAATTCTTTCAAAATCAATCATTCTTATTAATTTTCCAAATATTTTTCCAAACTATATGTATATAATCATACCATTTCATTAAAACTAATTTCCATACGTTTTATAATATCCATAAAATTTAATATTTTATTTATTTAATTCCCAAAAATAATATTTTATTTTTCTTAAATGTTACAATGACGACAAGCGCACAGACCTATAAAAGTACATTGACGCGCTGGAGGAGTAAAATCAGAAGGCATGGAAACCGGTCATGCTCGAAGATTTTCTCAAGCATATTCTTGAGTACGAAGATAGTGACAATGATGAGGAAAATGAATCATCAGAAGAAACCGAAGACCGTGTAGCAAGTTGCCACATGGTCTCCCATTCGTTGTTAAATGACGAAGAAACTCGCTCAGCGTCAGAAAACAACGCAGAGAAACTGGGGACAGAATCGGCACTAAATCTCCAGAACTGCCAGAAGACCCGATCGATAGGTTGTTAAACGAAACCTTTCAAAAAAGAAAAATTGACCGAGAACACGAAACAACCATATACGAAAAGGCTAAGCGTCAGTGTCAGGATGAAGAAGCCGCGGCAAGGTGGAGTCGTAAACTACTCCAACCAAATCAAGGCTTACCTGCGACAAATAAGAGCAGGATTAAGGCAGAGAAGCGGTTTGCCAAAGTCCTGTCAATGGGAATGAAGCCGCCACCTCTGGTAGGAAACACTCCCGGGGTCATATGCCTCGACGGAGAGGATTCACATCCAAACTAATGTGTATATCATCGGAGGGTTACTCATCCCGCCGAAGAATGCAGTACCTTAAAGAAATGGTGGTAAGGATATATTGCTCATCAAAAACACTTCAAGAGGATGAAGTGCGAAACTCGTCGATGGCAAAAGAGTGCGACAGATGCACGTGAAAAAATGACTGGCAACTATCATATGGTTAGTACCAGTTCAGAAGGGAAAAAACCTCAAGTTCTTATTTTCGGGAGAGATTCTGAGGACGAAATACCCCTCAGCCCTCTCTTCAAAGACTCCACCTTCGAAAAAGAAGAGGAGGAGAAGAACTGCGAGAATATTCAGCTGCATAATCGTACGCTGCCTGAAAAGAATCTCGGACCTATAAACAAAGGTTCGAGCTAAAAAAACAAAGGTAAAGAAAAAATGCCTGAGGAAATTGCCCTCGACGGCGAAGTTGTCAAAGAGCTCGCAGCAAGAGACCCACCTAAGAAAAATAAGGTGGATTACAATGTCCTAGCACATCTGAGAAAAATACCCTCACAGTTGAGCATATTGGATGCTCTCCTCTTATCCAAAGAGGCACGAGAGTCTCTGATCAAGGCATTATAAGAACCCGATCAGTTCCAAGTTTTCCTTGCAGAAGAGAAGATGAGGGACGAGCCAGCAGATGTTCACACAGCTGATATTACATTTAGCGATGAAGATCTCCTCCTCGGTACGTGCGAACATAACCGCACGTTATACGTTACCGGGTACTGCCACGACATCAAAATAGGGAAAATTCTTGTCGACAATGGATCCTCCGTCAACCTTCTCAACTTGAAAGTGCTGAAGGAGATTTGCATGAACGTTCAGCACTTGGCCCGAGATAAAATTACAATCTCCGGGTTTGACTCACAGTCTTTATGGACGCTTGGGTCCATAATACTGACATTACGCTTCGGGTTGCTCGTCACTGACATCAAATTTCACGTCACTGATGCCAAGACTTGCTATAACGCTTTGCTCGGTAGGCCCTGGTTGCATGAGTACAACGTCATCCCTTCTATAAAATATCAGTGTATGAAGTATTTCAAAAACGGCTTGGAATGCACCGTCACAGAGCAGCTAAATCCGTTCTCCGTAAACGAGGTCCGGAAATATGAAGACGCAAAGTACTTCCTACCAGACTTTGAAGATACAGAAAGGTGTCATAAGCCGGAGGATAAATAGAAGTCCTCCGCCACTATCCCAATCTTTAGGAGCGATTCCGAGGAAGATGAAGAAATAGTCTAATCGGGGCAACCCCAGAAAGAAAACAACAGGCCCGGACCATCCACCCCTATTCTAATCTTTGGCAGCGACTCTGAGGACGAGGCCAAAGCAGTGTTCTCCATCCGCCCGTCAGTCCAAACCCTCAATAAAACAGATCAGAGTCTGCAAATCACAATGGCTCTGTCTCGGCATTACAAGGAACTTGATGCGCTCGATATATATATAGCGTACAAGAACTACAGACTTTCTACGTCCCTCCCAGACGAAGAGGTGAAAAGACGACCCTCTTCTACCAATCTACAGAGACCAAAGTAGAAAAAGAAGTCTGGCATGGTGCTGATTTTGCACTCGATAGGTTTCAACCAATCCTTCTACCAAGATACTACACGGAGGGATTGAAAAGGCTGTTATGATTCTAAGGTATATCCCTCGAACAAACTGTTCGAAAAGCCCAATTTTACAAAAAGATTTGGGATATTCCCGGGACTCGGCGAAAGATGCCCAATGGGAAGATGGAGACAACCGGTCTCGGATACGTTCGGTCCAAGAAACGGGAGTGGTTCCACAGCTGTCGTGTTATAAATTGCTACTGTGAAGGGGAAAACGCTCTTCCGAATGGCTGCGGCATTGAAATAGAGTGTGATCCCGCTCTAAGAACATTAAGTCTTTTGGTAACAAATAGACAAGCTAATAAAAGAAGCTTTTCAAAAGAGCCAAGACAATCACAACTGCGAAATGGACATTTATGAAAAGATCAGGACGCAGCGCCTCAATCAACAATCTGCGGAGAAGGAAGAATATAATGCTCTTCATCCCCGACCCGCTGTATGTCTTCGCGAAAGGGGAAAATACCAAAATAAAGACAAAAACAGGGCAAAGAATGCAAACAACGTTCAAAAAAAACGAAGCGGATCCAAGAGGCCGTGCAATCGAGAAAAGATCGATTAGAACCCGTCCTTTATAAAGAAGATGGGTTAGGAATACTCTTTCCCCAAGAAATGACAAGGAAAATATTCAACCTTGTTATGAAGCATCAAATGATGACGCTCCCGGAATCTCGGTATCCCGAACAAATAGATGAGGTCCATCATCCGGATTATTGCTCCTACCACCGAGTAATAGGTCATCCACTTGAAGACTTCTTCATCTTCAAAGACTGGGTAGAAGACCAGTATAAGCAAAGCAGGTTCGCTTTATCCGACCGCTGGAAGGTAACCCCGCCGCAAAAGCATGAGCCAAAGAGGATCTATACCATGAGGATAAGATCAGATCAACCACAAAACGGGAAGCGGACTCGTACTTTCCATATGATAACACTCTCAAAAGAGAGAGGGCACGAGATTGTGGATGACCTCCACATGTGCTTCATAAATGAAGACGTGGACGAGATGATCTCAGAGTTTCCACCAGCGCCAAAAGAGCTGGAAGATGGGATACACCCTACGGCAGACAACCTGAGGAAAATTGACTTAGGGACGGAAAAAAATCTGAGGCCAACATTCGTCAGTGAGCTACTATCTGAAAAATAGGTAGATATGTTACAGAACATGCTCATGCAGTATAAAGATTACTTCGCATGGAATTATTCAGAAATTCCAGGTCTAGATCCAAAAGTTGCGGTACACAAACTGGCCATATCGCCGGACATAAAGCCAGTCAAACAGGGACCAAGAAGAATGCGGCTCGAACTTGAGATGAGTATTAATGCTGAAGTCAAGAAACTAATTGACTCCGGCTTTATCCAAGAAGTTCAATATCCCGACTGGATCGCTAACATCGTTCCAGTGATGAAGAAGAATGGGACGATGCGCATCTGCATAGATTTTCAGGACCTCAACAAAGCTTCCTTGAAGGATGAATTCCTAGTACCTCTTTGTCACGACCTGAAAGTACGGAACGTGACCGGCACTTAGATTACGAAGCGTCTAGAGGCGCTACGTAACCTAAGTAAGCCGAAGCCCAGAAATCTAAACCATATAAAAGAAGAAGAAGTAAAAGAAACAAGAAGAAAAACAAGTTTAAAAGTATCAGCAAATTTTCCCAAAAATTTCGGCAGAGTCTCCTCTGTAAAAACTGGCCCCCAAACGGATACAACAAGTATAATATACGTAAACAACAAATAAAAGCATCCCCAAACGGGAGCTAACTTAACGCCAACAGGCGGAAACAACCACGACAAGTACAATAATATACAACGCCAAAGGGCGAGGCTCAAATCTCAAAAGAAAACAAAACCACCAGATCTGAATAATACATGCGCGACTCTAAGGTCGAAATAAAAGACTGGTCCAATAAACTTATCAAGTAATACAAGTATGGTTGATGGAGCTTACTAGATACAAATGAATGAATAAAGTACAATGGTGGTTCAGATACAAGTGAACCAACCTACCGTGCAAATCACCCTGAAAGAATAGATGTGCCAGCAAGCTGCCAGGGAAACCTGTACACCGAACCTGTAATAAAATTTGGCACAACGGGGGTGAGTTGCCAACTTGTGAGTAGAAGGCATCTACGAAAAGAAATCGAATGCACGACGCTATCCTAGGTCATAATAATACACTATTATAGCCCAATCATCTAGTAATAGCAGGGTAAAACTACGTGTAAATGCAGATACTCCGTGCTCGTGTCAGTGCCTCATATAATACTATGTCATATGAATGGATATGCATGCATCATGAATATAAAATAACCAATCCTGAAATCCAGAAATATCTGTATAAGAAATCTTTAGCTGTTATCATAGTACAATGTGTATAAGAATCTGAAATCTCAACAATGAAATCCATGGAAATCCGTGTCAAGTATCGACACAACACATGTAATCTCAAGTCTCAATATCTCGGGCTCCGTCAGTCCGGATCGGCCCATATCATCAAATCTCACGACAACGGTCGGTATCCTCCGGATATCCGCCGCGCCAGACATCACCGGTAGGTAGCCTTCCCCTGCCAGGCTCATCGTCTACAACTCGATCTTCTTTCCCCGGGGTACCATACCGGGCCTACCATGTACCCGAGACGGTTCATCCACTCCTCGAATCGGGTCTCGAAATCCATCAGAAAACATGAAATCTCATGGTGGACGATACATACATCACGAGAAAACCGCATCTTATTTTGAAAAAAAGAGAAGAGGTGAGAGAGAGAGAAGTTTGTTTATATATTCTTGCGGTTTTCCCCAAAATCCAGAAATCTCATAGAAATCCAAATCTTAAAATCATGAGTAACTATATGATAAGTGTCGGCATATGCCCATAATGCTGCATGATAACATGAAAATATGAATGCATGGATGTCTAAGTAATAAATATCATGTCTATACTAACATCAGAGAATAATCACAATATTATATCGGTCTAGTTGTTAACTGATTCTATCCATAAAAGACAATATGATCTAAAGTGCACGTGACATAGCAATTACCGATGATGATGTGTGTGAGCCGCCAAATAAGTGTGCGTGGAATATGCGCATCATCGGTAATGGTGCTGGTGTCCTAACAGGTATGGTTTATACTGATTATAGCAACATATGTAAGAACATGCACCATGATGATTACAGTATGAATGTAAAGACAGATGTGCATTATCCACCCCTCTGCGACATACGAGTACAACTATCACTATATGAATCGAACCTAAACTAGTGTCCATCTAACCTCCTAAGGAACTTAACCTAAGAAACTAGTCAATAAGAAACAAGAGTCTACCTAAGGTCTGAATCAATATCTCTAATAGTCGGCGATCCAGCCTCAATAGCGTCACGTACGAAGTACGGCTTCCTCGAACCAAGAGTGCGGATCAATCATCATATCTATGCCTCGTACGGTAAAATCCATCGTACGGCATCCCAATATCGGGGTACGGGTCAAGTATCTCCTAGGTGTCTCATTATCCGTATAATGTTATCACCAACACATCTCATGATCAAGGTGCTAAACTGTAATTGCCTACATCAATCATATATCATTGCCATCATAATAAGCATCATTAGTTTATCCTCAGAAATATCATGTCATATGTATCATATTGTGATTAAGTCCTACTGATATCATATCGTCCTCAAGTCACACCTCTATGATATCGACATCAGGTCACACTTATATGATGTCGTAATCAAGTCATACATATCCCATATCGTGATCAATCACAAGTTACAGTCCGGGTACTATTTTAGAGTCCCATATACCTCAATATCATCACTACCCCTTATAATTTAAGTATACATGTTCATTATCTCTTTCTCTAATAATCCGCTAACACTTAATACGACTGTATAGCCAAGAATCACGGCATCAAGCCCAGTTACACTATTTCATCATACCTTGGATATCATATCACATCAATGAATCCCATATACGTGTTGTATATATATGTATATACCTATACCTAGATCTATATATATACACATACACGTATACTCCATGTCGAGTTTCAATGTGTGCGTGTGTGTTTCTATCTAAAACCTACGAACCTCTTCCAAGGTACTTATCCTCTGATATGGTTTTCCTAAATCAGTCTAGTCCAGCCTAGGGTCAATACTAGGGTCCTACTCATTAAGAATATAGGGTCACATCTGGCTTCCTAATGTCAATAAGTACTATTCCTATTCTACGTTGCGGGGGTGCTAAACGCCATCCACCCGACTTCCCCCCGTAGATATGCATCTACTCACCTGGTCCATGTCTGCCGAAGACGGTGTCGCCATCCTCCTCTTCATCGCCCGCAGTCCACGTGAGGGGTACCTAAACGCAAACATATAAATAGTATCGTAAACTGGATCACATACGAAAGTCAAACGATACAAGGAACAAGCATAGGTTAAAACCTATGTCCCGTCCACGCAAAAGAACCAAATATCGCTCGATATCGGCGTACAAACTCCGATGGATCGAGATAAACATCAACAAATAACTCGTATTTTTAAAACACATTACTTATATTATAAAACATGATTAAATCCATCGAAACCCTAAAATCCATCAAACCGTCCAATTTCGTAAAACCCGAAAATGCCAATTTACCGTTTTTCATCAAAACTTGACATTTAAATGAAACCAATGGTCATAAAACTCATTAAATAGCATAACTAGACTATACAAACCATTACTATATTTTTATTACACAAATTTGTATTATTTTGAAATTTCTAGTTTGCAACCTTTAACAATTTTCAACATTTTTCAAGCAAAATACCACAATTCCACCACAAAATATGATTTTGAATGAATTAATGTATTAAACTACAACTCATGATGATAATGATATAATGAAACCATGATTATATTTTTAATTTCATTTATTTAGGAATTTCCAAAATCTAGTTTACAAAATAATAGCATTTTATTACTATTTTCCAATTATCAAAGGAAAGTAGTAATCAAACTAAGTTTTTCTTTCCATTAACATGCTAATATTCTCACTAAAACTACAATCTAATGATAGCAACCTTAATTGGAATTTTATATTACCCACATATATATTTTATAAAAAACTAGTTAGCTAAAAAGTATAATTAAATCAATTTTAGATTAACAATTTACAACATATCATCCCTACAAGAATTTCCACTTTTAAATATGTTAAACTAGTTATTATAACCCTCATTAATTAATAAAAATCACAACTTGATTTTTCAAACCCTAACTTAAATTTTAAAAGTAGTAAATAGAATTAATATATTAAATCTAATTAAGCTTAAATGAACATCTAATAACAATAAATCAAAAGAAAGAAATTTATACCTCCAAACCATGAAATCCAAACATGAAATGAGCCTCCAAAATGCATGCTTTCCATATAAAAATGAGCAAAGAATGAAGGGTAGGAAATAAATAGGATTTTGTGGAATTTTAATTGAATTTTTGATGTATTTTTGATGAATTTTGAATAAAAATGAGGTGGGAAATGGGGGGGCTGCCATGGGGTTGTGGCCAGCCTTAATGGGAGGTGAGGGAGAGAAAGAAGAGAGTGTGATATTGTGTAGAAGTTTCAAGAGAAGAAACATCACTTAAAAGTCTTTTCATGCTTTTATTTATTTATTTTTTTATCCCTTTACTATAGCAACTCAAGAAAACTCTAGAAAATAGGAAAAATTTGCAAATAAATTTTGCATGATACACACTAAATTCTAACATGCCATGGTTCATTTTTACAAATTAAAACCATTTAAATTTGTAATTTACACTAATTTAGTGTAAAAATAAAGCTTATGTTAATATTTAAAATAATTAATTTAGGAAAAATATTTAATTAAACTAAAAATTTATAAGTGGCTAAATAAACACCATTTACTAGTAATTACATAATTAAAATAGGTATTTTTGAAATTATAATGAAAAAACAATCACGGTTTGGTTTTACGAAAAATACATTTTACATTACCGAAAATCATAAAATTCACTTAAACAATTTTATTCATTTAATTATTTATTTAATTATTTTTAAAACGTTACACTCTTACTGAGCTGATGATCGATAATACGTCTACCCATGAAGTCTTCTCCTTTATGGATGGATCTTCAGGATACAATCAAATAAAAATGTATCCTGAAGACCAAAAGCATACTGCCTTCCGGACTCCGCTGGGTATATTCTGCTATAAAGTGATGTCCTTCGGCTTGAAGAACGCTGGCGCTACCTACCAAAGGGCCATGACAAAGATCTTCGATGACCTCATCCATGAGATTGTCGAATGCTACATTGACGACCTTTTGGTAAAGAGCAGATCTCATGAGGAGCATTGAACATCTAAAAATAGTATTCCGACGTCTTCGGAAGTATAACCCGAAGATGAATCCTTTAAAATGTGCGTTTAGAGTCTCCTCGGGTAAATTGCTAGGATTCATCATACGGCACCAGGGTATCGAAATCGACCCTTTGAAGATCAAGGCGATTATGAAAATTCCCAAGCCGAGAACCCTCAAACAACTGTGGTCTCTTCAAGAAAAACTCGCTTATATCCGGCGTTTCATAGCCAACCTCTCCAGAAAATGTCATGCCCCGCTTTCCGGTGTACGGTAAGGAGGCACGACGGGTCACGCGACGTATTTACTCAGAAGTAAAAACGCTAAGTGTATCTAAGCAATATAAAGTAAAATGTACACAAGAAGAGATGTAAAAGAATAGCAACTTTTATTTATTCAAAATTTCTTTACAAGTACAACTGGAAATGTAAATACAGAAATAGAAAGCAATGCCTAAACAATGGCATAACTGAAATGAAAAGTATATACAAGTAAAGTCAATGCTCGGGGTCTTCTGTGAACTGCTCCTAGTACTCCTGGCTGGTCTCGAGCTTCTCAGCGTCGGGTCCTCCTGACAACATTCCAAGAAAGAAGAGAAATAGGAATGTTATCAGCGAACAATCGCTCGGTAAGTCCCAAAGAAAGAAGGAGAATATTAAACAGAGAATAGAACAGGTGAAGTAGATATATTATATTTGTTATACTAATGTAATTGTTGTAGCTTGGTACAGAATATACCAGTGTATACGTGAGGAGTCCAACTTACACTGTGGACTTTGGTAACCCTTAGTACAAGACTCCCTCAAAAATTCCACGGAACAACGACATGGATGTAATTACGTCTTTTAGTGACTACCTCGTGCCACCTTTAACATGTACCGTACCAGTCTACCCCATTATAAACCCTATAATGTTTATTGTATTGATTGTACTGATTATATTGTATTGTATTGTAGTAAATAGAAGACTTGCCAAAACCATGATATCAGTAAACGGAATGGATATAAATGGATGGTCATGTAATAAGAGTATATCCATGGTTCAGTTCAGTCAATATAGATTGAATTTTGGTATAGACGGGTTCATGTTGTATTATAGTTATATACTTGAATTGAATTCAAGTCAGATTGATTTCAGATTTGACCATGACTCTAATTGAGTCAAACTTTTAAACAGAATTGAAGTCCTGATTGTTTTGGAGTTATTGGTAACTGCTGCACATGGACGGCTGGATTTGTGTCTTTTTCCAAGAAAATTAACGTATGATAACACCATTATTAGATTATCTACCTTAGATAGGCAAGCACCTATATTCTCTGGCTCCCTGACGCTCAAGAGACCTGGTCCCGCTTAAACCTATGCTTACTAAGGTCCTTATTGTAATTTAGTATAACTTGAGGGGTTTTATGTAAAAATAGTTTTGATATATTTTCAAAATACATCTCAAGTATTTAATTATCGTATTTATGGTTTTCATAGATGTATATTTTATAAAAGTGAAATTTTCTAGTGTGTAGAACCTAGTTTTTGTTGTACACAATATTTTAATGAAATATTGGAATTTGTATTGAATTGTAATGGTAGTTTCATGAACTTGTGATTCTTTTGCTTTAGAAAACATGGAATATTTATATAATATAATTAAAATAGATGTTTTGATAATAGTTATAAATATATATATTTAATAAAAATAAATTTTATTTATTTTGTAGAAATCTCATTTTTCTTAAAAATTGCATCAAAAATTGCATCGAGATCGAATGCTCCTTGCGGAGGTCTGCATCTCGCTCTATTAGGCCCGAGGATGTGCGATAATCCGCACCATCCTGATCGGGGTTCCCCAAAATGGGTTGTAGAGGCGCAATTGCACGGAATTAAATAACCCACTTTTTAAAGAAAACGGTTTTTGAATGTTTAAGGTGTTTTTTCGTAAAATGGTATTTTCCCATAAAGTAAAGTACCAAAATTCATCGTGTTATATCAAAAATGTGTGTTGTGACGAGATAGGTCATTACCTTGTGAGTTATCTAAAGGTAATATGGTTAAATTAAACAATTATAAGTTGTATGTAACATGATGGTATTTTACTGTAAAAGTGAAATAAAATTTGCAACATGAATTATTTTGAGATGAAACTTGTTCTAATATATTTATTTATGTTTGTTAAATATTATAAGAGAATATGATATTTTATTATTTAAGAAAAAATGGAGTTTTTAAAGAAAAATGAATCGGAAGTCGGAATAACTCCGCTTCCGACGAGTTTTGAAAATAGATTATTTTAGAATAGAGATGGAGGAGGGGAGTAGGGACTTACAGATTCTAAAACAAGAGGAGAGAGAGGGGGGAAGCTATTGGAACCGCCGGGACGTCATTTCGTCGCTGGATTCTTCCCGAAACTTCGCCTATAGCTAACTCCACTTGTACAACTTGGGTCTTGGAAATTTTAGAGAGTTTTTGTAATGGAATTCTGAATGAGGAGGGGTGAAATGGAGTATGGTATTTTTAGGGAAAATTAGAGTTTAGGGTAATGAAGAATAGAATTAAAATGTGTATTAAAACGTGGATTAATGCCCATTTTTAATTCTCTGTAAATGTGCAGAGAAATCGAACAGCATAGGAGTAGTGGGGGGAGTCCAAGGGGTGTAGGGTTAAAATATGGAAAGCATCCCCTACGGGGGGACCGGCGGTGCCGGCCGTAGGCTCCATCTCATCAGTCCAATACCGGTGAGAGGGGTTAGGATCTTCGCCACATATCATGTTCAGTGTATTTAACAATTTGCACATGATTGTTTAATCTGTGACTTTTCATTTTGCGTGTAGTGCACGCGAAACCTTTGGACTTCTAAAAGATTAAAAAAAATTAATTAAAAATATATGTAGCTGAGGGGATTCGATCACAGGATCTACGTCACAACAGTGCAAGGCTCTACCAATGGGCTACAAGTGTTTTCTTGCTATTCAAAAGCAAATCAATTTTATAACTTGTGCTCAGGTTTAGCTACTCCTTTCTGTATTTTGGAAAAAATTCTGTACAGAAAATTTAGGGTTGTTATATTCTTCCCTCCTTATAAAAATTTTGTCCTCGAAATTTGTAGAAGGAAAGTGTAACAGATTCAACAAAAGTTTGGTGATAGAACTATTGATAGTGCATGGAAAATATTTGGAATAATGAAATAATGCAAAAGTTTTGGAAAGATGTGAGGGAATTACTAGTGTTACCTTGGTCTACAGTCTCGGCTTCTACGACTGCTAATGTGAAAGCCTAATGCCGGGGTATATTCCTCTTAGCTGCAGGCACATTCCTCTGTCCTTGGGGCATGTTTCTCTGCCCTCGAGGCATGTTCCTGAGTGCTTGATGGAATTGGCGATTAGGCTGTGCAGGAGGTCCATATGGAGGTGGAGCTGGGAGAGCAAGACGAGGTGCAGGAGCCTGGATAGCTGGCCGCTGTGGATAAGTGTTGTGAGTTGGAACTGTGTTGTGTCTATAAGGACATGTTTCAGTTCTATGATTGGTTGCGCCACAAACTAAGCACAGGCCTTTTGCGCGGCTACAGTCCTTCCACAGGTGTCCATCTCTCTTGCGGTAGAAGAAAAAATCTGGACTTGGCCGGTTATTTATTTCTTCTGGTCTCCTGGGTTTAACAGTTGGCCATGAAAAGGCTCCTCCTGCCATCTGAGTGGCAGGGTGCTTCATTCCGACAGATTGGGGTCTGCCCTTCATCTTCACCACTACCCCATATTGATGAGCAGCTTTCAGGGCCAGGTCGTAGGTTGGGAAATTCCCTGTAGCTAAGGCATCTTGGATCTCCGGATCCAACCCTTGCTGAAATCGTCTGGACCTGATCTCAGCAGTCGGTATCAAGTGTGCCGCGAACCTGTTGCGGTCTTGTGTTAGCTGTGTAGTATGTGATATTTAGAAAATCGAATATTGAAACATATCTTACCTACCGAGCATGGTAAACTCAGCATCATACTCATCCACAGATTTGGTCCATATTGAACCCTGTTGTAGATGGATGAATTGCTGCTCCATATCAAATCGGGCAGTCTCTGGAAAGTACTTCACGTCGAACCTGTCGCGAAAGATTTTCCATTCGATCGGCTGGTCAAGATGGTTTTCTACCGCCTTCCACCAAACTCGGGCGTTGTCGGTGAGTTGCAGCTTCGCAATTCGTACCTAAGTGATCTCTGGCACTTGTACTGCTGCCAGATCGTTCTCGATGCTCTGAACCCATTCTTCCACTTCCAGAGGGCTCTCTTTCCCCGAAAATTGCTTTGGGTTTAATGCCCGGAATCGCTTTACTCCGGGCGCTTCCGCTTCTGGATGGTTCAGTAATATAGCAGTCTGCTGCTGCTGTCCTTCCAGGAGGCTTCGGATTGCCTCAAGCAGTACCGTCTGCTCATTGATCGGAGCAGCAACGGTAGGCATAAGCCGTAGAGGTGGTGGTGTGTTGCTGAAATTGGTGCTGGTATTGTTTAGAGAATCCATAACCTTGAAAGAAAAATAGGGTTAAGATAGATTCAAAATATATGAAATTGTAACATTCAAGAAATATGAAATGTAAAGAATGTTTTTAGTTGCTGATTCTTGTGTTATATTGCTTAGGATTTCATGCAGAATTGACCCGCATGTCCATGCAGAACAGACCTGCATGGTAGGGTTCCATGTAGTACTGACCTGCATGGGCCACCAACAAAACCTGTCACGCCCCGCTTCCCGGTGTACGGTAAGGAGGCGCGATGGGTCACGTGACGTATTTACTCAGAAGTAAACACGCTAAGCATATCTAAGCAATATAAAGTAAAATGTACACAAGAAGAGATGTAAAAGAACAACTTTTATTTACTCAACATTTCATTACAAGTAAGACTGGAAATGGAAATACAGAAATAGAAAGCAATTCCTAAATAATGGCATAACTAAAATGAAAAGTATATACAAGTAAAGTCAATGCTCGGGGTCTTTTGTGAACTGCTCCAAGTACTCCTGGCTGGTCTCGAGCTCCTCAGAGTCGGGTCTTCCTGACAACATTCCAAAGAGGAAAAGAAATAGGAATGTCATCAGCGAACAGTTGCTCAGCAAGTCCCAAAGAAAGAAGGAGAAGATTAAACAGAGAATAGAACAGTTGTTATACTAACATAATTGTTGTAGCTTGGTACAAAATATGCCAGTGTATACGAGAGGAGTCCAATTTACACCGTGGAATTTGGTAACCCATAGTACAAGGCTTCATCGAAAATACCACGGAACAACGACATGGATGTAATTACGTCTTTTAGTAACCACCTCGTCCCACCTTTAACATGTTCCGTACCAGTCTACCCCTTTATAAACCCCATAATGTTTATTGTATTGATTGTATTGATTGTACCGAATGTATTGTATTGTCTTGTTGTAAATGGAAGAACTGCCGAAACCATGATATCAGTAAATGGAATGGATATAAATTGATAGTCATGTAATCAGAGTATATTCATGGTTCTGTTCAGTCAATATAGATTGAATTCTGGTATAGACGGGTTTATGTTGTATTGTAGTTATACTTGAATTGAATTCAAGTCAGATTGATTTCCGATTTGACCATGAATCGAACCGAGTCAGACTTTTAAACAGAATTGAAGTCCTGATTGTTTTGGAGTTATCGGTAACTGCTGCACATGGACAGCAGAATTTGTGTTTTTTTCCAAGACAATTATCATATGATAACACCATTATTAGATTATCTACCTTAGATAGGCAAGCATCCATATTCTCCGGCTCCCTGAGGCACAAGAGAACTGGTCCTGCTTAAACCTATGTTTACTGGGGTTCTTATTATAATTTAGTATAACTTGAGGGGTTTTATGTAAAAATAGTTTTGATATATTTTCAAAATACATCTCAAGTATTTAATTATCGTCTTTAGGGTTTTCATAGATATATATTTTATAAAAGTGAAATTTTCTAGTGAGTAGAACATAGTTTTCATTGTATATGGCATTTTAATGAAATATTGGAATTTGTATTGAATTATAATGGTAGTTTCATGAACTTGTGATTCTTTTGCTTTAGAAAACATGGAATATTTATATAATATATTTAAAATAGATGTTTTGATAAAATAGATGCTTTAGAAATCATGGAATATTTATATAAATATATATATTTAATAAAAATAAATTTTATTTATCTTGTAGAAATCTCATTTTTCTTAAAAATTGCATCAAAAATTCCATCGAGATCAAAAGCTCCTTAAGAAGGTCTGCATCTTGCTCTACTAGGCCCAATGATGTGCGATAACCCGCACCATCCCGATCAGAGTTCCCGAAAATGGGTTGTAGAGGCACAATTGCACGGAATTAAATAACACACTTTTTAAAGAAAACGGTTTTTGAATGTTTAAGGTATTTATTCGTAAAATGGTATTTTCATATAAACTAAAGTCCCAAAATTCATCATGCTATGTCAAAAATGTGTGTTGTGATGAGATTGGTCATTACCTCATGAATTATCTAAAGGTAATATGGTTAAATTGAACAATTATAAGCTGTATGTAACATGATGGTATTTTACTGTAAAAGTGAAATAAAATTTGCAACATGAATTATTTTGAGATGAAATTTGTTCTAATATGTTTATTTATATTTGTTACATATTATGAGAGAATATGGTATTTTATTATTTAAGAAAAATTAGAGTTTTTAAAGAAAAACGAATCGGAAGTCGGAATAACTCCGCTTCCGATGAGTTTTGAAAATAGATTGTTTTAGAATAGAGATGGAGGAGGAGAGTGGGGACTTACAGATTGTAAAACAAGAGGAGAGAGAGGGGAATCTATTGGAACCACCGGGGCGTCGTTTCGTCGCCTGATTTTTCCTAAAATGTCGTCGGAAGTTCGCCACTTGCTAACTCCACTTGTACAATTTGGGACTTGGAAATTTTAGAGAGTTTTTGTAATGGAATTCTGAATGAGGAAGGGTGAAATGGAGTGTGGTATTTATAGGGAAAATTAGGGTTTATGATAATGAAGAATAGAATTAAAATGTGCATTAAAATATGGATTAATGCCCATTTTTAATTCTTTGGAAATTTGCAGAGAAATCAAACAGCTTAGGAGTAGTGGGGGGGGGGTCCAAGGGGTGTAGGGTTAAAATATGGGAAGCATCCCCTATGGGGGGGCCGGCGGTGCCGACCGTATGCTCCATTTCGCCAGTCCAATATCGGTGAGAGTTGTTGAGATCTTCGCCACGTGTCATGTTCAGTGTATTTAACAATTTGCACATGTTTGTTTAATCTGTGACTTTTCATTTTACATGTAGTGCACGTGTAAACCTTTGGGCTTCCAAAAGATTAAAAGAAAAATCAGTTAAAAATATATGTGGCTGAGGGGATTCGATCATAAGGGATACGTCACAGCAGTGCAAGGCTTTACCAAATGGCTACAAGTGTTTTCTTATTGTTCAAAAGCAAATCAATTTTATAACTTGTGCTCAGGATTAGGTACTCTTTTCTGTATTTTGGAAAAAATTCTGTCCAGAAAGTTTAGGGTTGTTACAGAAAATGCCGTCCCTAGAGTCATCTGATGAAGAAGGGGATCCCGTTCGCCTGGGATCGAAAGTGCCAAAATGCACTAGACGAAATCAAACAATACCTGCAAAATCCGCCGGTATTGGCAGCTCAGGTTAAGGGAAAACCCTTTATCCAATATACAACGACCCTTGAGGGTTCTCTAGGCGCGCTATGGGCACAAGAAAACGGTTAGAGAAAGGAGAGAGCTCTGTACTATTTTTGTCGAGTTCTCCTGAGGCAGAAAACAACTACTCTCCCATCGAAAAGTATTGCCTGGCTTTGATCTTCGCGATAACGATGCTCAGAAATTACGCCTTGGCACATGAGGTCCATCTCATATATAAGATGGATCCTCTCAAATATTTGATATCAAGGGTCATACTAATAGGAAGGCTTGCCAAATGGCCCTCCTCCTGATGGAGTTCTCGATAACATATCGACCCCTCAAACCAGTGAAAGGCCAGGCCATTGCCGAATTTCTCGTAAAGCATCCGATATCAGCCGACTTTCCCTTAAATTGTGAGTTGCCAGATGAACATGCATTTGACACAATCGAAGAAGAGAAAGAAGAAAACGATTCCTAATGGGAACTCTACTTTGATAGAGCATCTTCCATAAAAAGGCGAAAGCAAGACGCCCCCATAATCAAAGCTGGGGTAGGTCTTATCTTCATGACTCCACAAGAATGGATATTGCGTTACGGCCTTTCCTTAACAGAGCCAAGGACTAACAACGAAGCTGAATATGAAGTTTTGATAGCAGGTCTCGAGATCTCTATCGACATGGGAATCAAAAACCTCGTCATATATGGAGACTCCCAGCTGATCGTTATCCAACTAAATGGCGACTATCAGATGTGCAAGCCAGAGCCGATAAAGTATGGCGAAAGAGTACAGCAACTGCTGACAAATCTCTTCCTACATCCTGGAGAGTATACTGCGTGCAGAAAACAGCAAGACGGATGTGTTGGCCAAATTAGCTAAGGAACTGGCTGATGACGACCTCGATGACGTAAAGATCATTGTGCACAGCCGCAAAGTTCTCACGCCAACAGATATATTTTCGGAAAATCTGATAGAGTGATTCGAAAAAAAAGAAACGACCGAACAAGCAGCCCTTCAAATAGAGGATGATGAAAAGGTCAAGGACTGGAAGGAAGTCTTCATAGACTACTTTAAGTCCCGACGAACACCCGAAAATTCGTTTAGACATCAGCTCATGAAACGAGCTTTGTCTTTCGCCTTCGTCAATGATAATCTATATAAGAGATCGTTTGACTATCTATGGCTAAGATTCCTGGGAACATAAGAACCGAAGAGATTCGTCCAAGAAACTCACGATAGACTCTGCGGTTCTCATCAAGCTGGCCCAAAGATGAAGCTGAAGATAAAAAGAATGGGTTACTATTGGCCCACAGTGATTCAGGACTATATCGAATATGCGAAACAGTGTCACTCGTGCCAAATCCGTGGGGACTTCATCCACCAACATCCAAATGCGCTATACCTAACCATGGCTAGCTAGCCATTCGAAATGTGGGGAACCGATATAATTGGTCCTATTGAACCGGTGTCATCCAAATGACATAGACTTATATTGGCAACGATCGACTACTTCTCAAAGTGGGCAGAAGCAGTACAACTATGCGAGGTGAAGACGGAGAATATCCTCCATTTCTTCAGGAAATATGTCATCTATCGGTTCAGCACTCCGCGAAAAATTATCTCGGATAATGGGCCACCTTATAGAAATCATAAAATCAGCCGCTTCGCACAGCAGTATAAAATAGATTGGAGATACTCTTCAGTCTATAATTCTTTGGCCAACGGTCTAGCTGAAGCTTTCAACAAGACCTTGACGAAGATTATAAAGAAAACAATGTCCAAAAACAAAAAAGACTGGCACGAAAGGTTGCATGAAGCTCTCTGGGCATACCGAACAACGTTCAAAATGGCTACGAATACAACACCATAAATGTTAGTATTCGGCACGGAAGCAGTGCTTCCCCTGGAAATAGAACCCCCTTCTCTATGAGTAGCGGTTCGATACGAGCTGACAGATGAAGAAAATGCTCATCTTTGGCTTGAGGAGCTCGATGCCCTCGACAAAACTCGCCCTATAGCACAACAAAATTTGGAGGCTTATAAGGCAAGAATGACACGGTCATACGAAAGACTGACCAGTCCGAGAACATTCCGCTAAGGCGAACTCGTACTAGTCGTCAAAAGACCAATGATCCCCAATCATGAAAAACAGAGGAAATTTGAGCCGAACTATGAAGGCCCGTACATCTTAGATAAAGTCTACCAAGGTGGAGCCTACCTGCTCATGGATATGCATAGCGAAAGACCCTTCCGGCCAATAAACGGCCGATTCCTCAAAAGATTCTACGCTTAACGAGTCACGACTTAGGTTTATGATAGATGACGACGCTCATGTCCGCTCGCTATCTTCCATAGTCAGAACTCTGAGAGTAGTATGCAAAGAAGCTCTGTCGCTTCAAACATGGCGATGAAGGACCGAGATGTCCTTAAACTAGAAATTTGCCTCAACATGACGATAACGAGCCGAGATGTCCCTAAACTAGAATATCGCCTCAAACATGGCGACATCGGACCGAGAAGTCCTTAAACTAATTATCCACCTCGAATATAGTGATAAAGGACCGAGAAATCCCTAAACTAATTATCTGCCTCAAATGTGGCAATATTGGACCGAGCAGTCCCTAAACTAACAATGGACTGAGAAGTTCCTAAACTAACAACGGACCGAGATGTTCTTAAACTAGAATCTCGCCACAAATATGGAGACATCGGATCGAGATATCCCTAAACTAGAATCTCGCCTTAAACATGGCGACATAGGACCGAGAAGTCTTTAAACTAATTATCCGCCTCAAAAACAGCAACACCACGGACCGAGATGTCCGTAAACTAGAATCTCGCCTCAAATATGGCGACATTAAACCGAAAAGTTCTTAAACTAAAATCCCGCCTCAAACATAGCGATAATGGACCGAAAAGTTCCTAAACTAAAATTTCGCCTCAAACATGGCGATAATGGACAAAAAAATCTCTAAACTAAAATTTCGCCTCAAACATGGCGATAACGGACCGAAAAGTTTCTAAACTAAAATTTCTCCTCAAATATGGCGACATTGGACCGAAAAATCTCTAAACTAAAATTTCGCCTCAAACATGGAGATAAAGGACCGAAAAGCCCCTAAACTAAAATTTCGCCTCAAACATGGCGATAATGGACCAAAACGTCCCTAAACTAGTGCGTCGCCTCTAACATGGCGTATCACCCAAAATACGGCGATATTCTCTCTTGAGATCTATATTGCAATCGAACTCTCAACGGTAAGGGTTGCAACTCAAGTCTTGCCGGCTACACAGCTACTCCAGCGATGAAGCCACCCCTAAGTCTCACCAGCAAACAGATGGGTCACCTGCGATGAAGCTACTTTCGAGAGTTTCGCCATTAAAAAATAAAAAAAAGGTATGTCCACAAGCAAAATGGGTACAGATGAAAACCCGAAAGGGCGCCGTGAGTAAAGACAGCAGGACTGCCGGCGAGTTTGTAAAAACCCCAATAGCGCGCAAACTCGTAAAATAAGAAAATCCATACGCACTTGCAAGGTCCTCTCGACCTTGTGAGGAGAAAATACCTGCGTGAGATCCTTTCGACTCACAGAGAAGAAACACACTTAGGAGTCCTCAAGATTCCTGAGGAGAAATTACACTTACGGGATCCTCATGACTTGTAAGGAGAATTTCCCTTATGAGACCTTCACGACTCATAAGATTCAAAAGCCTTAAGCTACAGAGATCTGAACCTATTCTTGAGCAGCCACATTCCCCAAGTTGCCCTATAGGCGGTCCAATATTGACACATTTATACAATCCATAGGCACGAATAAATATTCCCTCACCAAGTGTAGGGTTCCTAGGCACACTCAAGAGGTTCCACAAGGCATCAACCATGCCAAATTCAAAAATTTTAGTGCCGAGAAACCCTAATATAGATCGTTAACTAGAGGATAGGCGAAACAAACAAGCAAGCAAACTACTTTGCTACTAAGTGAATGGAAATACAACCTTTGTAGATCCGGTCCTCCACTTCTTCAGCTCCGTAATGACGTCCCTTCGCTGCGATCACCGGGATCCCGGACTCTAGCGATGGTTTCGTCGGAGAAATGAGCGGGCTAGGTCGTTGACTTCGATGCCGAAGATGATCTACGTCGAGGCAACTCTAACTCAAGCTCCATCTTCACTTGGTCATAAAACTTGTGAAGATAACACATTCTACTACATGGCAAGTGGTAGAGGATGAAGAAATAGGAAGTGGGTTCACTTTGGATTTGGATTTCTCACTTGATTTCATCACTTAGAAATTTTCAAGAAAGCTTTCTTCTTCACTTGAAGAAGATGATCAAGAAGAAGGAAAAAGAATTATCCTTTTAAAAATAAATCAAGTGAATCATTATCATAATGCAACCATGGGTGAAGTAACATATATAGAGAATAAACTAGGGTTTAGATTTAATGGTTAGGTTAAGGCAAGAGACAAAATAGCTAGACTTTTCAAAGCTTCATGAAACTTCAAGTAAAAACCAAAGAAAGCCACCATTTTTATTTCTTGCCAAAAAATAAATGAATAAAATAAATAAAACAAATAAAAACTAACCATTAACCTAAACATGGTTAAAGTGATACACACACCCAAGTTTGCATGTATCATCAAACATGATACAAACTAGTGCACAAACATATATCATATATATATAATGTGCACAATCAAGTGAGAAAATAATCTTAAGTGAACCAATACTAGTTAATGTAAAGTAATATATCATATATATAATTATACATTAAATCATTAAATCAACACTTGATTTAATGATCCGGCCATACTACATATAACCGACTAATATCAAGTGTATCAATATATCGAATCAACACTTGATTCGGTAACCCGGCTATATCACATATAACCGTCCGATGATACAAATCGCGAGAATAGAATACAGTATCACATACTGGTATTATTCTCGGTTCCGCACATATCTCATATGCGCTCCTATTTCGTTTCGCTTGAGCCAGGAAACCTCTGTGTAGGACTCTAAAGACTTGTCAATACGCCGGCAGTAGGTGATGATCATATCAAACACCCACAAGCTGCAAGCGGTTTGCTAAACGTAACGGCCATCCGGGTATTGAGCAATCAGAAGATCAACGAGCAAGCCCGCTCACACTCCTGTGAATCCAACCAGTAACACTTACCGTACAATCCGGTCTCGTCGTCTGATATGTCGCATATCTCGCCTAGGGGTGGTAAACGTCAGACCCCAATAGCTCGATAAGTCGTGTCGATATGAGGTCTATAACAGTTCGAGATACTACTGGTAACACTTACCAGTAAATCTCAGCAACCCTGGCCAGGGATTTCCGGTTATAGCCAATCGAACACAGCGCAATATCAACTCCCTATACCGGGAAAGGCGAATCCCCTCCTATCGCTCATTGCCTCCATGTGAATCGGGACTGTACCCAAAAACCACCGTTTTGCACGCCTTCTTGGACGTGGTAAGGTGGAAATCAAAGCACAGTGGGAATCACACAAGGCTCTATGACGATCTCGGGTCTACAGACTAACCTGTACAGTGTCACCAGAGAACTGCCATCTGACGTAAGGTATAACACCATCTGGGAGTTCTCGGCGAGTCCGTCCAGTGTACCCAGTCTCCACTGAGCACCCATATATCATCTCTGATTTCAAACACCAATGGATATGGGATCATCCATCGCCCATCTGTATGGGTCGAGAAGGTATACGCTAGTCTACTCTGGTATATTGATGCCCCGTCTCGATACACCCACGACTAGGGACCTTGAAGGATGTACTTATGGACTACCTTGTCCCCACTAGTATGATCCGCATCATAGTCCAGGTAGTCAAGTACACATCCTAAGGGCTTTACCAACATGTAACAGAGAGACAATCAGTGTACACATTAAGGTAAAGAGTAAACAGATAGCATACTATCATGTCGAGCAAGAAAGTCCTCCCTATATATGTCCAAGCATCCACTACAATATACATCCTATGTACAGTAATGGCCTCTAGGGCATACATATAACTAACAATCTCCCACTTGCATTAGGGCCATCTGTAGCAGTGGTTGTAGTATCTAATACTCAACCATCCCATATAAGTCTCTCTCTGGAAAAAGGCCTTTGTGAGTGGATCCGCCGTGTTGTCCTCTTAGTCTACTCTCCTAACCTCGATCACCCTAGAGATTAACCATCGCCATGATCAGGTGATGCTGCCTCAGAATATGTCTGGGTCACTGATGGGACCATGGTTCCTTGGACAAAGCCACATTTCCATTGTCACACAATGGTAGGAACCTAGTTCATCTCATGAACCAATATACACCCAAACTGCCTCTTTGGTAGTATCTTTGATAGCGATGTTACCAGCCTTTATCGTCTAGTTTGCCACGGTATCTAGCTTGGAACTCTTCCAACATACCGTCCCTTTACTGAGGGTAAAGACAATGCCTGCGACTGACATTCAATCGTCCTTATCACCCTGGAACATTTCCAGTGATTCTCCCAGGATCGATTGATACCATCTCACTACAACTAGTGAGAATCCTAACATCTAATTAGATCTATCTCATAGATCAAAACGCAGGATTTAGGAGGTATCATTTTGATCCTTTTTGGAGAATCCTTGTGATAAGCGGAGATTGACCGAGCGTAGCATAGGAAACTCCTTCCCTATCAAGGGTATGTCATCCACGTACTCTACGAGGATCAACACCATACTCCCTACTACCTTTTTGTATATACAAGGTTCATCTACTATTTTGATGAAGTCAAACTCTTTGACTAACATATCAAAACAGACGTTCCAACTCCGCGATGCCTGCTTTATCACATAAAACATCTTGCACACGTTTCCGCTGCTCCCACTGTCTACGAAGCCCTCTGGCTGTGTACTTATAGACATACTCTTCTAAAACATCATTTAGAAAAGCAGTCATGACACCCAACCGCCAGATATCGTAGTCATGGTATGTAGCCGTGGCAAGTAGGATCTGGATGGACTTAAGCATAGGTCCCTGAAAAAGGTTTCATCATTAGCCACAATCGGTCTATGATGCAAACCTTTAACAATTCTAGCTTTGAAAGTCTGAACTTTTCCATGTACACCAAGTAATCTTCTCAAGATATACTTGCTCCTGATGGGGATTCAACCCTTCAGATAAGGCAACCAAAGTCCATACTTTGTTGGTGTATAAGGATTTCATCTCAGATCGCTAAGCATCCAGCCATTCTTACAGAGTCACACTCCTGATGGCCAGCTCGAAACTAGTTGGGTCATCATCTCATGATGCAATCCTCGCTCCCACTATCATAGAGAAACCGAAGTAACTCTCAGGTGGGTGAGGAACCCTACTAGATTAGCGGAGAGGCTGAGGTTCGTTGGTTTCTATTGAATTCTTCGATTCTACCAAATCATCTGCTGTAGTTTGTATAGCTGGTATCTTTCCAGTTCTACATAACAGACCTTGTCTCGAGCTTGTCCGGATTTTGCTTTTAGACATAGTCCGGACAACCCCAAATCTTAACCAACTTAAGATATGGGCTCTTCCCTTTCCATATCACATATGAAGTGGTAGGCAACTGATTTGATTTGAACCATATTCAATAGGTATGCAGCTTCTCAAGTGCATAACTCCCAAAAGGAAATAGGAAACGCAGTAGTATTCATCATAGAGCACACCATATAAAATAGTGTGCTCTTGCTCCGCCCCGATATACCATCGTGCTATGGTGTATACGGAGGAGTAATGCTGAGAGAGAATCTCATTCTCCTTTAGAATAGTCCAGGAATTCCGTGCTCAAATATTCTCCTCCATGATCTCATCAAAGGACATAATACTTATACCCGTTTTTGGTTCTCTACTTCTAACTTATATTCTGTGAATATCTCAAAAGCTTCAGACTTATGTTTCAACAAGAACATATGTCTGAATCTTGAGAGATTATTAGAGAATGTAATGAAGTACAAAGAACCGGTCCTGGCATGTGTAGACAGGGGACCTTACATACATCATCATGTATCAGTCCCAAGAGTTTACTAACTCTTTCTCTGTTTCTAACAAACAGAGCTATGGTCATCTAATCTTTGTGACATGACTGGCAAGTTTCACAAGATGTAAATTCAAACAGATTTAAATATGCATCTATATGTAACTTAGCTAGTCGTGTCGCATTGATATGACCTAGTCTACAATACCTCAAGAAGGATCCGTTCATTTCTGAACTTTTCATCTTGTGTGTGTTCTGTATACTAAAAATTGTAGTTTGATTTAGAACGTTAATGCTTTTAGATAACGTGTCTGAACCGATCAACTTTTGAAATAGGAAATGTTCAAAACATTATCCAACAATACAAAATTTTATCATTTCTTTAATAAATAAAGAGATTGATATGATTTTGTATATCAGGTTCGGTATCTAATAGCATTTGTTCAGAATCAATGTATTTGTAATACATGGTGACAGTGACCAACAGACTTGGCTGCAACACTTGCACCGTTTTCTGTCTCATGAAACTTATCACCCGTTCTCAGTTCTCTACCTATCTGTAGCCCATGTAACAGATTATATATGCGGGATCCTTATCCGGTATCATATACCCAGGACGTAAAAGATACAGAGAAAAAATTCTCTGTAATGAACACACCCGAAGATGATGCATCAGCATACACTTTCTTCGTTTGGGCGGCACGGGAAATCTGGTATTCCCCAATTTCCTGCTCTGTCTTATAACAATTATAAGTTGGAGCGGGACCAACGTTCCCCAGCTCAGTATAACAAGCGGGTTCGGTCAATATATCCGTTTTATTATCTTGATTAAAGCGTGATATGGTCGCTACCTAGAGAGAGAGAGAAGAAAACACTCAGCGTATGCTCTTGCAAGATCAGATTGGTTATTATTTTATCTAATCAGGATGTCTCCCACTGTTTTAATCAAATCTTCGTTCAAACCCTAAAAAGAAAGACTAGCCGGGATTAATTACATGCTACAAGTTCGCCAATCTTTCAGCCAGGCCAGTGTCGGTACTTTGAGGGAGGTTCCCCGTGTTTTCGCACGAACCTAATTAATGTAAACCTCGTTTTCCCAGAGGCGTAACCTCGTTAACACCTTTCTAGACACCTACTTGATCGGCTAATTGTAATGTGTAAAACTCTCCCAGGAGTAACTCTTACTCGCAGTGGGTATCGGGATCCAACTATCTCATAGAAGGTATGCAATCTCATTGCAAATTTCAACACTTGAAATTCCCGATAATATTTTACCCCTAGCGTCCTATGACCTTGACGCAGGCCAACAAACCATAGTCCGCTAGTCAAGTTCAACCCGTCATTTCTTGATTGAATTAAACCCACCCGCACGACCCTTGACGCAGGCCAACAAAGTCGCACGACTACCCTAATCCAATCTGCATCATATGCATAAACCGATAAATACTAGTTAGCTACCGCACATTACGCCTTGACACAGGCCAACAAACGTAGCACGAATACTAAGTAGGACTTATCTGAAATGACGGAGGGCTACGACAGGTTTTTCAGAAAACCTATTGCGTAATGAACTTGATATCGTTGTAGAATCAAATGATTTTGAAATGGAGTGTTTTTTAGGCTTTTCTAGTTTTGCTAAAGGGGTCACTCCCGGTGAAGGGATCGTCGGCCCTTTCCTCGTCGAATGAGGTGCAGGATATATCACATATACCTCTATGCAAAGCAAAAACTATAGAAGCAATCAAAAGACATACCGAGGGTTGTAGCATCTGTCAGTCATTGCTAAAGGGGTCACTCCCGTTGAAGGGATCTCGGCCCTTTCCTTATTGAATAAGGTGTAGGATGTTCTACAAGGAACACCGCGATGCAAAGCAAGAACTGTAGCTACCTATTTTTGAAAATTCGATTCCACAACATCTTTTAGGTTTCTTTTTTTCATTAATCACATTAATGAAGTCCCATCATTTAAATCACCTAAACATCACAGATAAATACGACGTACACTTATGCCATCCGCATTCGCCTCGATGCCCCCTCGTGCACCGTTAAGTTAGCTAACTAACGGCAGAGTGGGGCAGGGCTAGCGCGGGTGTAAAACATAAGTAACGCCTATATAATATATCATATATACTATATACAATATCTATCTGAACAAATCACATGATCACATCACAGATAACGCAGCAGAAGAATCATATATGAAATATTGGATATACTAAGACGTCCGTGTTTTCAATACAAGCCTGTATAAAACACGGATTCCACGGTCGTGATGAATAGCCAAACCCACACCCCTAGACCCCTACGAGAGTGGCAAGCAACCCTATCAATTCTAGAGTTAGGAGACCCGGACTCGACTCCTCGAGATGGTCTCCCACTAGACCCTAGAACCCGGTTACTTGTGCTCCCCTCCTTAGGTCTATCCTAGTGCGGATAAGTAAATAATATACAAAAGGTGACATCTTCCACAACCTGGAAGTGCCCCAATAAAAGAATATCACATACAAGTTTTTACATGAATGAAAATGAAAAACACTCATCTCACATAAAACCCCCCGGCTATTCAAACACGACGATCCAATATAACATATCCAGCAACACATAACATCACATGTCATCAACGTAAGTAAATATGCCCATCCCAATTGTCGTTGACATATAGCAACGAAACCGGCGATATCTCATATTACACTTACGGTCACAGAAAAGAAAGTGTAAAACTACAACAGTTGGAATCTGCAAACTCTTTAGACATCGCATGCCTAAGCAAATGAATTCCTTAGATATCACATGCCTAACAATTATAAACCCCGCATTTTAGTCTCATTATCGAAAACACTTTTCAATATCAAGTCGGGCAATTCAACAAGATTCCCGAGATCCTGATCGAATGCTCGTCGCAAACTTTAGTAGACGGCCGCACCCCCGATGCCGTCGACGAAGTGCACCAAGGCGGAACACCGCTGCTGCGAGCACCCGAACGGATGCTTTCAGCGACGGGGTTCTCCTACAGTCACTTGGTCGGGGCTATGGTGTGTGGCCGTCTATTAAGTTTACCCGGCGAGTATCCGCGTACGCTACGTGATTGCGACGGACTTTTGATCACATCAAAATTCCGTGGCAACCGATCAAGTGAGACTAAAGTGCTAGATTTATAATATTCATATTAGTTATCTCATAACTACTTGTGAATTCCAAATATTGTATCACATTCCGGATAAATAGAAAATGTTAAACTTTCCGATCGAACAATCAAACACCCAAGTTTTCCCGAAACAGCTCAACACATGAAATAAGTCTAAAAACATCCATTTCATGCCACAGTACCAACGGTCCAGCCATAGAAGGGTCAAGCCAACGCCTCACATGTGGCACGCCGTACTGCCCCAAACCCTAAGGTTCAAAGGGCAGTTCAAGACGGTCACATAATCGAGTTAAGGTTTGTTGTCTTCTAGAGGGTCCATCGCGTTACTTGCACTACTTAGAACATCTTTAAACTACGGAAAGATCCAACACTTGGAAATTTCCCGACAGGGAAAAAAATGGGTATTTATATCCGGTCGAACTTTTTAACATGCTTTAAAATTATCCGGAAAAACACATAGACGGAGTTAAACTTTCCGATCGAAACACCGAGTCCCCAATACAACCCAGAATACTCAACTCTTGAGTAGAAATTAAAATTACCCAGAAAACAGAGGAATCACAAAGGGACATTACTGTGCAAATTATGATGAAAGATGTGACGGAACGGCCGCGGAACCGCCGCACGAGCCATGCTTGTGCCACGGTTCCGCGGCGCCTTTATCGACTTAGGCCCACGTTTTGCACAGTAATTCATATAAAACCCTGCTTATTTTTCTGCATATTTTTAATTCACAAAATTCCACAGTTTAGAAAAATGTACAGAGAAGGGTTATTTTTAAGGTTTCGGGGTTCGATTGGGTTTCTAACTTCGTCTACATGTCGCATAAAGCTCTAGCTAGGCTCTGATACCAATGTAGGGTTCCTAGGCACACTCAAGAGGTTCCACAAGGTATCAACCATGCCAAATTCAAAAATTTAGGTGCCGAGAAACCCTAATATAGATCGTTAACTAGAGGATAGGCGAAACAAACAAGCAAGCAAACTACTTTGCTACTAAGTGAATGGAAATACAACCTTTGTAGATCCGGTCCTCTACTTCTTTAGCTCCGTGATGACGTCCCTTCACTGTGATCACCGGGATCCCGGACTCTAGCGATGGTTTCGTCGGAGAAATGAGCGGGCTAGGTCGTTGACTTCGATGCCGAAGATGATCTACGTCGAGGCAACTCTAACTCAAGCTCCATCTTCACTTGGTCATAAACTTATGAAGATAACACACTCTACTACATGGCAAGTGGTAGAGGATGAAGAAATAGGAAGTTGGTTCACTTTGGATTTGGATTTCTCACTTGATTTCACCACTTAGAAATTTTCAAGAAAGCTTTCTTCTTCACTTGAAGAAGATGATCAAGAAGAAGGAAAAAGAATTATCCTTTTAAAAATAAATCAAGTGAATCATTATCATAATGCAACCATGGGTGAAGTAACATATGTAGAGAATAAACTAGGGTTTAGGTTTAATGGTTAGGTTAAGGCAAAAGACAAAATGGCTAGACTTTTCAAAACTTCATGAAGCTTCAAGTAAAAACCAAAGAAAGCCACCATTTTTATTTCTTGCCAAAAAATAAATGAATAAAATAAATAAAACAAATAAAACCTAACCATTAACCTAAACATGGTTAAAGTGATACACACACCCAAGTTTGCATGTATCATCAAACATGATACAAAGTAGTGCACAAACATATATCATATATATACAATGTGCACAATCAAGTGAGAAAATAATCTTAAGTGAACCAATACTAGTTAATATAAAGTAATATATCATATATATAATTATACATTAAATCGTTAAATCAACACTTGATTTAATGATCCGGTCATACTACATATAACCGACTAATATCAAGTGTATCAATATATCGAATCAACACTTGATTCGGTAACCCGGCTATATCACATATAACCGTCCGATGATACAAATCGCGAGAATTGAATACAGTATCACATACTGATATTATTCTCGGTTCCGCACATATCTCATATGCGCTCCTATTTCGTTTCGCTTGAGCCAGGAAACCTCTGTGTAGGACTCTAAAGACCCGTCAATACGCCGACAGTAGGTGATGATCATATCAAACACCCACAAGCCGCAAGCGGTCTGCTAAACGTAACGGCCACCCGGGTATTGAGCGATCAGAAGATCAACGAGCAAGCCCGCTCACACTCCTATGAATCCAACCAGTAACACTTATCGTACAGTCCGGTCTTGTCGTCTGATATGTCGCATATCTCGCCTAGGGGTGGTAAACGTCAGACCCCAATAGCTCGATAAGTCGTGTCGATATGAGGTCTATAACAGTTCGAGATACTACTGGTAACACTTACCAGTAAATCTCAGCAACCCTGGCCAGGGATTTCCGGTTATAGCCAATCGAACACAGCGCAATATCAACTCCCTATATTGGGAGTGACGAATCCCCTCCTATCGCTCATTGCCTCCATGTGAATCGGGACTGTACCCAAAAGCCACAGTTTTGCACGCCCTCTTAGACGTGGTAAGGTGGAAATCAAAGCACAGTGGGAATCACACAAGGCTCTATGACAATCTCGGGTCTACAGACTAACCTGTACCAATGTTACCAGAGAACTGCCATCTGACGTATGGTATAATACCATCTGGGAGTTCTCGGCGAGTCCGTCCAGTGTACCCAGTCTCCACTGAGCAATCGTATATCATCTCTGATGTCAAACACCAATGGATATGGGATCATCCATCGCCCATCTGTATGGGTCGAGAAGGTATACGCTAGTCTACTCTGGTATATCGATGCCCCGTCTCGATACACGACTAGGGACCTTGAAGGATGTACTTATGGACTACCTTGTCCCCACTAGTATGATCCGCATCATAGTTCAGGTAGTCAAGTACACATCCTAAGGGCTTTACCAACATGTAACAGAGAGACAATCAGTGTACACGTTAAGGTAAAGAGCAACCAGATATCATACTATCATGTCGAGGAAGAAAGTCCTTCCTATATATGTCCAACCATCCACTACAATATACATCCTATGTACAGTAATGGCCTCTAGGGCATACATATAACTAACACCAAGTTCCACCAACGACGAGAAATGTCCCCATATGGTGAACATTCTTGCAAGATCCTTACGATTTACAAGAGAAAATATCACTTAGGAATTCTCACGATTCCTAAGGAGAAAATACACTTACAAGATGTTCACGACTCGCAGGGAGAAACGCCTATATGAGACCCATACGGCTCATAAAGTCAAAAAGTCTTAGTCGACAGGATCTAATTCTGTTTGCAAAGCCATCTTTTTTCGAACCAACAAAAGGAAATGATGATTCTCTCTTGGCAATATCCCAGCCGCACCGATACTGATGCCTAAACAGGTGTCAAACTCCAAATCCTTTCACGGCAAATGATGATTCGCTCCTGAAAATATCCCAGTCGTAGCGATGCTGATGTCAAGGTTGGTATCAGATTCCAACTCGTAATAAAAACAACAGCGAGTAGCAAAAATGCATATGAAATAGCTGAAATGATGGGGCAACTCAGAATGAAAATCAGCGAACAAAAAATATGCATATAAAATAGCTGAAATAATTAGGCACCACGAAAAATAGCCGAAATGATTGGGCAATCGCGACTTTCATGATATGAAGAGCTGAAAAGATAGAGCATTGCGGAAATAAAAAATATATATAAAATGAAATTTCCTCTGCCCTTCAAGTATGTCCATATTGACTCTTGTATACAATCCATGGGCGCAAATGAAAGAAGAGAACCATACTTTCCCACCAGGCTCCGTCAAAGGGAGAGCCAGATCTCGACGGTAATATCTAGAATGTAGAGATCAGCTCGATGTTCTTGTCATTCCAACGGGGTGTAGGCGTGACGTCAATAAACCTCCAAGGAGCCAAATCAACATGGAGTAAGGCAAAATCCTAGCTCCAACTCGGCGTTTCTTCTCATTCCAGCAGGATGCAGACGCAACGCCAACAAAAGACCCATGGGTCGAAAAAAATGGAGTAATGGCAAAATATTAACTCCACGTCTTGACGGTGCATATACAACTTAGAGACTATCCCGGCGTTCCTTCTCATTTCAGTAAGATGCAGACGTAACGTCAATAAATGACCCAAGGGTCGAAACCAAAAATGATGTAACGGCAAAATCCTAACTCCAAATCTCGACAGCGTATATACAACCTAGAGACCGTCCCGACGTTCCCCCTCATTTTAGCAGGATGCGAATGCGGCTATAAAATGAAAATGGAGCAATGGCATATTCCTATTTTCGGACTTCAACTGCGATATATACAACATGGAGGTCCTACAGATATCTTCCCTACTTTAGTAAAGAATCGGCGCGACATCGTCAAAACAAAAAAATGAAGCAACGATATATTCCCAGCTTCGGGTCTTGAAGGAAACTCATACAAAGCCTAAAAGACTATCGGAGATCATCCCACACAAGAGCGGAGTGGTTATGACTCATCGGGGCTCTAAATTAAGCCTAACCTCAAGTAAAAAGAGTCATTGCAAATTCTTAACGTTTGCTCTTCCGACAGTGATATGACCTAAGAAGATTACTTGAAGACGTCTTGTCCAGCTACCGAAGAGATCAGAGATACGATAGTCGCGGGGCTACTCGAACAACAGCTTGAAGACTGTATATCGAGGAATACATCAGCCAACGCGACGGTACCACGGACTAAAATGCTAGTACTACAAACCTAACGGATCTCTATCGTAAAGAATAGGGGTTATCTGCATATAACGTTAGGACACGTTTGCCTGTAAACTCAAGGGAGGTAAACTACAAACTCCGAATGAGTACATAACTAGAAACTCCGAAACGAGTGAATAAAGTACAAACTCCAAAATGAGTACATAAACTAAAAACACTCCGAAATGAGCACATAAACTAGAAACTCCAAAATTAGTGAATAAACTACAAACTCCGAAATGAGTACATAAACAAGAAACTCTGAATCGAGTGAATAAACTACAAACTCTGAAATGAGTACATAAACTAGAAATTCCGAAACGAGTGAATAAACTACAAACTCCGAAATGAGTACATAAACTATTCCGCGCCTGATTAAAACATAATGAAACAGAAGGGTGCAGCTTATGGGCCTCAGGGTTTAGAACTATATCCTTTAAGAGTTGAGATTGGTGTTAATGATAGATGATGATTAGTCGAAAATAATGCATATTTTACACGGCAATTTCCTCATCATTTGCATTCATTTAGAAGTGTACGGCATTCATATTTTACATATTAGCAAAACTGTCGCAAAATATCAGATTACATGTGTTAGACTCTAAAACCGACACTATAAAGGAAATTGACTGCATTCCATGGCATCGCATTATCTCTACATTTGCGCAACACTTGTTTTGAGATCTGTGCAGGAAAATCCAGCAGAAAGGCCAAAAACTTACAGGGTACAGCTAAAACGTTACGCCAACTCAATGATTTCAGATCTGGTATAAATCCAAAAGGGAAAATACAAATCAACACATCAGATTAAGCTACAAATGTTGTTCCAAGACCATACCAGGAAGCCGAAGGCCCAAGCCCCACAGACAGCCGCGGATCCGCGGCAGGAGACTACTTGAGCCACGGATCCGCGGTGGTTCCAAGGATTTAGCCTCCCAAATTTGGTGCAAAATGCTTCTCTCAGGGCCTACACTTCATCAAGACACAACAAATTCCAGAAGACTCCAGAATCTTCTGCCAGATCAGCAAACCCTTGTTCCTACACTAAACTAAGCCTTGTATTCTAGAAGTTTCTTCTTAAACCCTAGCTTAAACCCTAAGCTAAGCCTAACAAACTCTTTCTAGAAGTCTTTCAACAAACTTTTGGAGGGAACTCACAAAGGCTTAGGGTTTGGGAGATCTATAAGTAAGACCCTAGGCTCACTTGTAAAGGGGATCTCAAAAAAATCATAGACTTGATCCTTGACTAATTCATTTTTAGCCAATTTAGATCCATTCTATCTCCTTCTTCATCTTCTTCTTCCACAAGTCTAGTGAGAGGACTTGTGTGAAACCTTAACCCTAATTCCAATCAAAAGCCAAGATCCCGAGTACCCATCAAGCAAGAAGCCTTGCAACCTTTTATGAGCGAAGCCGATCTTCAACAGAGCAAGTGGTCAAAGCCGATCCGCGACTCACGGAGCCGAGCGATGCCAGATCGACAATTTAGTTCTTCCTCTTGTAGTTCTTGAGCGACTGTAATCAAATTGTTGATATAAATAAAAGGTGATATTCTTTTATCTTGTTTTCTTTAAATTCTCGCATCATGATATCTTTTCAATTCTTGAATACCTTCTGTGTGATGATGTTTGAGTAATACTCCGCTCGTCGAGGAGTCGAGACGATCAATAAAATGATGATGTAATATATCTTAAATCGATTCTTGAATCCTATGAGTTTTGTAAACCCTAGCAAGTTCAAGAATCGACGACCCAATTCGTTGCGATGCTTTCTTGATTGATATCGCTCGAGATTGGAGAGCTATGATCGTTTCTTGAAATTGTTAGAGGCTCGAATGTGAATGATATCGATGAAAGAACAAGGGTTAAACGATGAAACCCTAGTTTCATCAAGAAAGCCCTAACTCTCATCGATCGTCATCGATTTAGTACCAATCCTTCGAAGGACAAGAACACGAAATCTTGAAATTACATCACGTCTATAGATCCGATCGAGTCCTACGAGCCTCATTTAGATTCTTGACATTTTGGTTGGAAATATCATCGAAACCCGATTCTTGATTGTTTATCATTTCTTGATTCTTGATTAAACATCGTGACACCTGAATCAATCGATAAATTCTTGAATCATGTTTTCTTTTCTTTTCGATTAACTTTTCGATTCAAACAAATTAAACATTGAAACGAATCGCACAATCCCTGTGGACGATCCGCATTCGCTTACGATCTACAACTGACACCGTAGTTGATTGCGGTCAAATATAATTCTTTGATAGTGAGTTCTTTATACAATTTTCTAAATATCGATACAAGATACTATTATAGATCAAATGAAACCGATATCGGGAATCATTTGACTATTTGATTCGATACTTGCTTTTACAAACACATCCGAGAATTACACTAAATCAAAATGGCGCCGTTGCCGGGGATCGCGCGCTAATTCGTTTCATATTATAGTTTGAATTGAAAGAATTATTCTATTGTTGTTTTTGAGATCAAAATTCGTGCAAACCCTAAACGATTTGCTGTTGTTCATTGCAAGGAAATCTGGAGCTGTTTGGAAATTGAAGAAAATTTTTGGAAAATACCAGAGAGCAGAGGGAGTCTACAGAAGCTCGGTGAAGAATTTTGGTGGAGTGATCTCACCATTAAACCGCGTTTCCGCGGTGGGAGTGCCCAATAGCGGCGGTTCCGCGGCTACCTGAAGGGATCTCTATGCGAGGTTTTCTCAGGTAACTTCTTACCTTCTCCTCTCTCCTCTTTTTAGCTCCAACTAACACTTTGCTGCAGAATTCTTTGCAAATAATCGCAGCGCCGCAAAAGCAAAAGTAAATTTGTGCGTGATTTTAATTTCTTGGTTGTTTGCATTCTAAATACGGATATTAAGGGGCACGGCCAAATCCAAATTAGGTGGGGATTTCATTACCCTTCCTAGGCCCCGAAAACCACAAAACTTGCATCCGCATTGACCCACATTAACTAAAAGAAATCTAGAGAAGACTTTAAGGACTGTCGCGCTCAATTAGGACAAGAGAAGGCCGTGGGTAATTCATTGCTTATCCGCGTTTTCTTATGGTGCCTAAGGCGAGTGTGTCTAAGGCTAGTGGTTTTTAATTAGGCCCACTACTTACGTAGTGGAGTACCTTCCCACTTACCTGGCTCTTATCCGGCCATAGGGGGACAAAGAGGCAGTGGATGATTCTATCCTGCGACTTGTCTTTTGGCAGTTAGGAGCGGTCTAGAGTCGGACCTAGGTGACCACTAGATTCTAGGGTTGTGTGCTGCATTTTTTTTGTCGCATCATTTTTTCAAAAATCCATCCCTTTTCAAAGCAAACACCGCATTCATTACCCCTAATTATAAGTCAACGCTGCCACTTGTACTAACCCCTTTTAGTGCAAGATAGGCTGGACACGGGATTCTAGTGCCCGTTTAGTCCGCGTACCCTTTATCGACTCCGAAGTCGATATTTCTCCATTTACCTTTTCTTTACCCACTACCACACCCACACCGATGGATCCGAATCCATCAAACTTCTTTAACCCTAATCTGCCACCGTCCTTTGGTGCGCAGAATCCACCCCGCATCTCTCTCCAGGAGAGGTGCTACCCTATTCGAGGTCCTCTTTCGACCTGCTTATCCACACCACCAGCCAACGGGGATAACTTTGAGATTAAGCCCCAGTATATCAATCTTTTACCCAAATTCCACGGACTCGAGACTGAGGACGCTTACGTTTTCATTACAAAATTTGAAAACGTATGCGCAATGATGGGTACGTCACAACTTTCAGTGGATGCAATGCGTCTACGACTTCTTCCATTTACATTGTGCGATATAGCCGAGAAGTGGCTATATAACACTACCGCACACTCTATCACGAATTGGGAAGAATTCGTCGCTGCATTCCTTAAGAAATTTTACCCAATACAAAAGACAGCTCGAATCCGTAGCGAACTGAATCAATTTGCCCAGCTCCCTGCTGAACCATTCTCTAAATGCATTGAACGTTTCAAGGATCTTTTGGTTCAGTGTCCTCATCACGGCATCCCGAGATGGGAGCTTTGCCGAATCATTTATGAGGGCATTAATCCAAACACTAAACAGAGCCTTGAAAACATGTGTCAAGGTACTTTTATGACCAAAGATGATGGGGAAGCGTGGAAGTACTTAGAAGAGTTCGCTGAAAAATCACTACAGTGGGAGAGTGGAACCCAACCATTGAATAGGGGTGGCATACACCAAATAGATGTGTCCATAGGTGTTCGAGCTGAGATGGCAGCAATGCAAAAGAAGCTCGACGCTATGGAACACAAATTTGCAGCAGCCTCCCTAAACCCAGTGTCACTCCCCAAAACTGTTTGTGGGTGTTGTTCTGATCCATCTCATTTAACGGAAGAATGTCCATTAAACTCTGCGTTTCAAGGTCACGAGCATTCTAATGCCGCATTTCAAAGACCTCGAAACGATCCATATTCTTCCACGTACAATCAGGGTTGGAGGAATCACCCGAATTTTGCTTAGAACCAAAACCAATCTCAGAACACGGTTCCAAATACGAATCAATTTCAAAGGGTTCTTCCTCCATCACAACAGCAACCCCTTCAACTCACTCAGCACCCCTATCAGTCACAAAATTTCCAAAACCAGGGCAACACTCCTGCACAGTCTAATCCTATGCAGTCCTGTTCTGACGAGTTCTCTCAATTCACTCAAACCATGAAATCACTTTTATCAAATTTCATAGAGGTTTCGACTGAGGTTAGATCTTCCGTCAGTGAGATAAAGAAAAACTCAGCGTCCCAAGCTGAGAGTATCAAATCTATGGAAGCTGAAATCGCACGCCTAAAAGCCGAAATGAGTGCGAGAGAAAAAGGGAAACTTCCCTCTCAACCCCTACAGAATCCTGGGCATTACAATGTAAATGCCATCACAACGTTGAGATCGGGAAGAGTGCTGAACAATCATGTCGGGAAAGGTATTGATGATACTGAAAATCATATCAACACCCCGGCTGAGACCTTTCCAGACACACACACTTCTCCTTCTGATACTTCTTCTTCTACCACACCATCTTCTCGAGAGCCTATTCTCCATTTCCCACTAGGCTCTACACCTTCTCCCAACCCTTATAGTTCTCCACAGACGGTCCCCACACTTCTTTTGGGACCTCGTCTACCCCCTCTTCCTTCTTCTGTGATGGACCCTGCGCTTATTGCGAAAGCTCCTTACCCGAACCGGTTAAGGGGTAATAGAACGAGTCCTCATATGGAGAAAATTATAAAAATGTTCAAACAGGTTAACATCAATATCCCTCTCCTAGATGCTATTCAGCAAGTTCCCGCTTATGCGAAAATTCTTAAGGACTTGTGCACTAGGAAGAGGAAGACCCAAGTGCCAAAGAAGGTCTTTATGTCTAATAATATCAGCACTGCTTTTATACCCCAGCTACCAAAGAAACGAAAGGACCCAGGATGTCCTACAATATCGATTTCGATTGGGGGTAAAAATATAAATCGTGCTCTTTTAGACCTTGGCGCAAGTGTTAACCTGCTCCCTTATTCTGTCTATGAGCAATTAGGGATTGGAGAGCTGAAACCTGCTCATTGCACTCTCCAGATGGCAGACCGATCTATCACCAAACCAAGGGGTGAATTAGAGGATGTATTGATAAAGGTCGGGGAATTTCTTTTCCCTGTAGACTTCATTGTGCTCGACACACATCCTGTAGCAAACCCCCGGGGCCAAATTCCGGTGATTCTGGGTCGTCCTTTCCTTGCCACTTCCAACGCTGTTATAAACTGTAGAAATGGTTCAATGAATTTATCATTTGGAAATATGACCATTGAACTAAATATCTACAAAGTTGGAAGTCAGCCATCAGAACCCTCTGCTCATATTTTAGATGTGTGCTCTGTCCATGAGATCGCTCCCGATAGTTGTGGAGCCGAGGAACTTTGCTTTACTGATCTCGATGACATTACCACATCTCTGTTTGATTTCACACATGATCTTAGTGAGGACACTTTCTCTACACTTGAGTCCTGCACTTCTGACTTTTCTCCACCCGAGTCTGTATCTTTCACAGGCTCTGAGCTTCTTTGTAGATCCAAAAATCACTCAATGATTCCTCCTTCTATCATTTCTCCGCCCGAATTAGATCTCAAAATTTTACCTTCTCACCTGAAATATGCATATCTAGGTGAGAATGAGTCTTTACCGGTTATCATATCCGCTTCTCTTGCATCAGAGCAAGAGAATGCACTTTTATCGGTATTGAGATCTAACAAAGAGGCGTTTGGTTGGAGTATGGCGGACATCAAAGGGATTAGTCCCTTGATAGTTGAACATCATATACATGTGATGGATGATGCCAGACCAACCCGAGAACCACAGAGACGGTTGAATCCCGTCATGAAGGAAGCGGTGATGAAAGAGATCGTCAAATGCTTAGATAATGGTATTATATACCCCATCTCTGATAGCCAGTGGGTGAGTCCTATACATGTCGTTCCTAAAAAATCCGGCATCACTGTTATAACCAATGAGGCAAATGAGTTGATTCAGACACGCGCCCAAACCGGGTGGCGTGTATGTATTGATTATAGAAAACTCAATGCTGCCACGAGGAAAGACCACTTTCCTCTACCATTCATTGATCAGATGCTGGAACGCTTAGCGGGACGAGAGTATTATTGTTTTATGGACGGATACTCAGGCTATAATCAGGTCCCCATCGCCAAAAAGGATCAAGATAAAACCACTTTTACTTGTCCTTTTGGTACCTTTGCTTACAGTCGCATGCCCTTTGGGCTATGCAATGCTCCCGCTACCTTTCAGCGGTGTATGATGGGGATATTCTCTGATATGGTAGAGAATTTTCTGGAGATCTTTATGGACGATTTCTCGATTTTTGGAGACTCTTTTTCTGATTGCCTAGCGAATCTTGACGCGGTTCTTACTCGTTGCAAAGAGAAGAACTTGACTTTGAACTGGGAAAAATGCCATTTTATGGTCCAAGAAGGAATAGTACTTGGACATGTCATTTCACAGAAAGGCATTGAGGTTGACAGAGCTAAGATAGATGTCATTCAAAACCTACCTCATCCCAAAAGCTTCAAAGATATTCGATCTTTCCTTGGCCATGCGGGCTTTTATAGGAGATTCATTAAGGACTTTAGCAAAATTGCTAGACCTTTAACTCTTCTCCTGGCCAAGGATACGACCTTCCATTTTGACTCGGACTGCGATACAGCTTTCGACTCACTTAAACACTCACTCACTTCAGCCCCCGTTTTATCATCACCAAACTGGGACTACCCCTTTGAGCTGATGTGTGACGCATCTGATTTTGCAGTAGGTGCAGTCTTAGGACAGCACATCGATAAAATGCCACACGTGATATATTATGCAAGTAAGACCTTGAATGATGCGCAAATCAATTATACAACCACCGAGAAAGAACTTCTAGCGGTTGTATTTGTATTAGAAAAATTCAGGCCTTACTTAATTGGCTCACCTATAGTTGTGTATACTGACCATTCCGCTTTAAAACATCTTCTGGCGAAGAAAGATGCAAAAGGTCGACTAATACGTTGGATCCTTCTGTTACAAGAATTCGATCTTGTTATCAAAGATAAGAAAGGATGTGAAAACGTAGTAGCTGACCATCTTTCACGCATCTCTTCTTCCCCTGTGACCCTGCCGATCAATGACTCGTTCCCTGACGAACAACTCTTGAATGTATCCACTGAACCATGGTTCAGGGATATTGTGAACTATCATGCCACGGGACTGATACCCAGCGATTGGTCAAAACAGGACAAATACCGTTTTCTATCCCAAGTAAAACACTTTTACTGGGATGAACCTTATTTGTTTAAATATTGTCCTGGTCAGATCATTCGCCGGTGTGTCCCGAATGAAGAGTTCAAGAGTGTTCTTTCATTTTGTCATGATCAGGCCTGTGGGGGTCACTTTGGTCCTAGAAAGACAGCGGAAAAGGTTTTGCAATGTGGATTTTATTGGCCGACCTTATTCAAGGACGCATTTGACTATTGCAAAACCTGTACACAATGTCAGTATACGGGTAGAATATCCCGAAGGAATGAAATGCCTCAGCAACCCATTCTGGTTGTTGAAATATTTGATGTTTGGGGCATTGATTTTATGGGTCCTTTTCCCAACTCCTTTGGGAATTTGTACATTTTGCTGGCGGTTGATTATGTCTCAAAGTGGGTAGAAGCCATTCCATGTCGCACTAATGACAAGAAAGTTGTCATTAAGTTCTTGAAAGAGAATATCTTTTCGCGATTTGGACACCCACGCGCTATCATTAACGATAATGGGACACATTTCTGCAACAGATCTTTCGAGACTCTGACGCGAAAATACTCAATCAACAACCGACTTTCGACACCCTATCATCCCCAAACAAGCGGGCAGGCTGAAATCTCAAACAGACAAATTAAACTTATCCTGGAGAAAACTGTTGCTAAAAATAGAAAAGACTGGTCGACCAAATTGACGGATGCTCTTTGGGCATTCAGAACTGCATATAAAACCGACCTAGGAATGTCTCCATATAGGATAGTGTTTGGGAAAGCATGTCATTTACCCGTCGAGATAGAGCATAAAGCATTGTGGGCTATAAAAGAAATAAATTTTGATCCAAACCTTACTTGTAATTTTCGGAAGCTGCAAATAAATGAGCTAAGCGAACTCCGCGATGAAGCTTATGATAACGCTGTAATCACAAAGAATAGGACTAAGGTTTTTCACGATAAAAACATTTTGAGGAAAACATTTTCACCTGGTCAACAAGTCCTTCTTTATGATTCACGACTACACCTTCACACGGGTAAGCTCCGATCTCGATGGAAGGGACCTTTTGTTGTGCGGTCTGTATACCCGTACGGGGCAGTAGAAGTAGAAAATGTTAAAAACGGCACCTTTTTCAAAGTAAATGGATATAGACTAAAGCCGTATTTTTCCACTGACCCCACGGAGGAGCTCTTGTTCTTACAAGAGCCAGTTTATTTTGATTAAAATTCCTCCATCTCACCTTCATATCCTGTATATCATTGCATCATTTTTTGAATGAAGGTGAGTGAAATGAGTAAGTTTGGGGGAAGTTCTTCACTTATATATTTTGCCCCCACTAATAATTCCCCCAGGCTTACAGTTTTTGTAGGTATAGCGATTGGCAACAGTGAGGACACTGTTGAAAACAAGTTTGGGGGAGGTTTGTGCTTATTTTCGCATCATTTGCATATCATCTGCATAAGCATAAAATATTTCTTTAAAAATCTATAAAAATTGAAAAATTTTCAAAACCCATAAAAATTTAAAAATTTTCAAGTATAAAAATAATTTTAATATTTACACTTTTTGTACATAAATAAGATAATGAAAGTTTAGATAGTGAAAAATTACATCCATGAGATTAGAAAAATTTAAGAAAACTAAGAAAATTAGAAGTTTTCTTATACGAACTAGTAATAAGTAGTTATGAGCCGTTGTCCCAAGGGTTAGTAAGATGAAGGACGTCACTAATCTGAGGATAAAAATAAGTCTGAAAAATAGTTTCTATTCTGGAAGCCAAACATTTTGAACGTGGCTATCCTGCTATTTGCACTTACACACGTCTTGAAGCCTGGGATAGTAGAGGATACCTTGAAATGCTCTTGTCTTAAAGCCGATGTATGAAGGAAATAAAAAGAAAAAAATGAATAAAGAAAATATAAAGTGGTGAGAAAAATGAACACTGGTTTTGTTATCACCGAGGGCAATAAAAAATATATAGCAAGGGTGCTTCTTCACCTAGTGCCCTAAGGCCAACTGGTCTGGGAGTCACTGCTATGCCTGAGGTGGTGCAAGACGAGGAAAATACACCAAGTAAGCAAGCACAGGAGTAATCGGTCAGTTAGTATCTCAAGAAGTATTAACGGTCGCATGAAAGTGTGTGAGCAATCTCATCTAAATATTCATTAATTAAAAAGTACTGAGGCTGATGGGCAAGAGTATGATAGCTTGAATTGAATTCTCCGGGTGTAGGGATGTCTTTACACACACGCAGGGTTATATGATCGATGTTTGGAATAAAGATAGGAATGAAAAATAAGATGATGTTTTATTGAGGGAGGACGTGATTTCTGACATCTTTTCATGACCATTAAGATAGGGCTCATGACAACCGAAAAGCTAGCTTAGTTGGAAACCCTAATTTTCAAACCTTTTCTTTTAGAATTCTTGTCTTTAAATGTAATATTCATGATCTTTCCTTTTATTATTGGATTTTATGGGTGCAATCCACTGAAAACCCTCAGGAGACAACACTCCTCCTACTAGGGACACCTAGAGGTTTAAAGGCTTGTTGCACGTGCTCAGTGCAATCGTGTTGCCTACGAAAGTGTGCTAGATAGTTTTTCTCTTTCTTTATTTTCTCCTTCTCTTTTTAATAAAACAGTTCGCTCGAGACGATCGAAATTAAGTTTGGGGGAATTTGATTAGTCGAAAATAATGCATATTTTACACGGCAATTTCCTCATCATTTGCATTCATTTAGAAGTGTACGGAATTCATATTTTACATATTAGCAAAACTGTCGCAAAATATCAGATTACATGTGTTAGACTCTAAAACCGACACTATAAACGAAATTGACTGCATTCCATGGCATCGCATTATCTCTACATTTGCGCAACACTTGTTTTGAGATCTGTGCAGGAAAATCCAGCAGAAAGGCCAAAAACTTACAGGGTACAGCTAAAACGTTACGCCAACTCAATGATTTCAGATCTGGTATAAATCCAAAAGGGAAAATACAAATCAACACATCAGATTAAGCTACAAATGTTGTTCCAAGACCATACCAGGAAGCCGAAGGCCCAAGCCCCACAGACAGCCGCGGATCCGCGGCAGGAGACTGCTTGAGCCGCGGATCCGCGGTGGTTCCAAGGATTTAGCCTCCCAAATTTGGTGCAAAATGCTTCTCTCAGGGCCTACACTTCATCAAGACACAACAAATTCCAGAAGACTCCAGAACCTTCTGCCAGATCAGCAAACCCTTGTTCCTACACTAAACTAAGCCTTGTATTCTAGAAGTTTCTTCTTAAACCCTAGCTTAAACCCTAAGCTAAGCCTAACAAACTCTTTCTAGAAGTCTTTCAACAAACTTTTGGAGGGAACTCACAAAGGCTTAGGGTTTGGGAGATCTATAAGTAAGACCCTAGGCTCACTTGCAAAGGGGATCTCAAAAAAATCAAAGACTTGATCCTTGACTAATTCATTTTTAGCCAATTTAGATCCATTCTATCTCCTTCTTCATCTTCTTCTTCCACAAGTCTAGTGAGAGGACTTGTGTGAAACCCTAACCCTAATTCCAATCAAAAGCCAAGATCCCGAGTACCCATCAAGCAAGAAGCCTTGCAACCTTTTATGAGCGAAGCCGATCTTCAACAGAGCAAGTGGTCAAAGCCGATCCGCGACTCACGGAGCCGAGCGACGCCAGATCGACAATTTAGTTCTTCCTCTTGTAGTTCTTGAGTGACTGTAATCAAATTGTTGATATAAATAAAAGGTGATATTCTTTTATCTTGTTTTCTTTAAATTCTCGCATCATGATATCTTTTCAATTCTTGAATACCTTCTGTGTGATGATGTTTGAGTAATACTCCGCTCGTCGAGGAGTCGAGACGATCAATAGAATGATGATGTAATATATCTTAAATCGATTCTTGAATCCTACGAGTTTTGTAAACCCTAGCAAGTTCAAGAATCGACGACCCAATTCGTTGCGATGCTTTCTTGATTGATATCGCTCGAGATTGGGGAGCTACGATATTTTCTTGAAATTGTTAGAGGCTAGAATGTGAATGATATCGATGAAAGAACAAGGGTTAAACGATGAAGCCCTAGTTTCATCAAGAAAGCCCTAACTCTCATCGATCATCATCGATCTAGTATCAATCCTTCGAAGGACAAGAACACGAAATCTTGAAATTACATCACGTCTATAGATCCGATCGAGTCCTACGAGCCTCATTTAGATTCTTGACATTTTGGTTGGAAATATCATCGAAACCCGATTCTTGATTGTTTATCATTTCTTGATTCTTGATTAAACATCGTGACACCTGAATCAATCGATAAATTCTTGAATCATGTTTTCTTTTCTTTTCGATTAACTTTTCGATTCAAACAAATTAAACATTTAAACGAATCGCACAATCCTTGTGGACGATCCGCACTCGCTTACGATCTACAACTGACACCATAGTTGATTGCGGTCAAATATAATTCTTTGATAGTGAGTTCTTTATACAATTTTCTAAATACCGATACAAGATACTATTATAGATCAAATGAAACCGATATCGGGAATCATTTGACTATTTGATTCGATACTTGCTTTTACAAACACATCCGAGAATTACACTAAATCAGATGACGACACTTGTGTCCACTCGCTATCTTCTCAGATCGAGATTCTAAAAGTTATGTACGATAAAACAGCCCAAAACCGATCGTATGGAATGTATTACTCTGCACTACTTCACTCACGTGTATACCTCCGTGAGTAAAGTAGTGGGGGCATTTATTTACGCCGGTTTAAATTTCGTTTACAGATATGTGTGAAAGTAGGCTCATTAATATACGCGTGTGGAGGGTTAATGCAAGACACGGGCACATCAGTGGCATTTGCGCTTAGCAAAAATCTCTAAGGGTGAAGTGCACGTGCGCACATTTATATTGCACGTGTATTTAAATAATACAATCAGAGGAAAAACATGTGTTAGAAATGAAGCACTCGGTGGCCAACGATAAACGGAAAGCATTCAAATAGACATTTTATTTTACAGGAAATAGATCACTAAACACGGAATCCAAAGTACAAGGGTTTACAAAACTATGAATGAAGTTTTCTAAAGCCCTCTCAACCTTCTCTACCATGTCGAAGGGGCGATCTTCGCGAGGAGTCGCTCCCCATCGATCAGTGCCGTGTTCAACGGCGAAAGCAGCCATGATGACCCACTGAGCCCGTATCTGGCTTAGCAGTTGAACAGAACGATCCCTCAGAGGCTTGGTAATCAAAAGTGCTTCATGAAAACACTCGATATTGTCCTCCGCTATGTTGAGCATCACCGGAGTCATCTCCGCTGGATGAGGGCGAATGTCATTGAGCACGAACAGGGAGATCATCCGGAACCAAATGGAGACGATGGGGAGAGGAGATCCTCTACGAGTCAAGAGCTCGTGCAGCACCGTATCACATTGGTCATCTGTGATAGCGGGATTCACCAAGCGTGCAACAAAACGAGGAACAATTTTCTCGATAGGCATCTCTCATCGCTGCCGATTAGCATGCGGGCGATTGCAAGCTATGACACTTCTCTGTTAAAATGATTCTCTGAAAGTGAGAGAGAAGAGGAGCATTGCTTAGATTATAAAGGGAGGCATTTAAGTCTCGGCATAGAAAATGTTGTGTATGGTGGAACTATTTCCAAGCTCTGTCAAAAGAAGCCATTGAAAAAGAAAGTTTGGCTCAGGAAAAGAAGAGAAAGAAGGTGAAAAGAGACCATCATTAATGTGGCAGCGCCCCACGTGCTTCTCACGAGGGCGCCAGCGCCAATGTGCAAAGCACAAAAAAGCTTCTAGGTAAGAATTAAATTCTAATACAGCGCCACACGTGCTCCTCATGCCGGTGCCAATGTGCAAAGCACAGAAGCACTTTCTGAGTAAGAATTAAATTCTTATATGGCACCGCACGTGCTCCTCACATGGACGCCAATGTGTGAAGAACAGGAGTGCTTCCTGAATAAAGGTTAAATTCTTATATGGCACCGTATGTGCTCCTCATGCGGGCACCAATGTACAAAGCACAGGAATACCCATCTTAGGAATTAAATTCTGAAATGGCGCCCACGTGCACAACGCGCGAGCGCCAGCGCCCAGGTAGAATTAAATTCTATAATATTCTCTGTTAAACAGAGCCGTTGGATCAAAAATCCAATTGAGATAATAAATCATCAAAATAAAGAATTAAACTCTGTTGGGAGAAAACATTTCCTAAATATTTATAAAATAAGAAAGGTACTGTCGGTTGGATCAAATATCCAATTATAGAATAAAATTCTATTTTGGAATATATTCTCTCAATCTTTCCAAATAAAAAAGATTGCTCTCTGTTAAACAGAGAACCCTTAAATTAAAAATCCAATGGTGATTAAAAAATCACCATTTTATAGAATAAATTCTGTATATAGGAAAATATTTCCCCAATTTTGTTAAAGACAAGAGAACATATTCTGTAAAAACAGAAGTCCTTGTATCAAAGATCCAATGGTGGGTAAAATTTCCTAACTCAATTTTGAGTCCAATTAAATCAATTGGAATCTCTCAATGAGAGATTTTCTCAGAATGAAGTAATAAACTTGCCTTCACTATATAAAGGACCTGAGACTTCAAGTCTCAAAAAGAGGAAAAAACTCCATAAGCTTCTGAAAAATACAGAAAGCTTCCAAAAACAAGAGAGAATTCAATCCTCAGAGAGGAAGATTTCCCTTTCAAAAGAAAGCTAGGTAAAAAAAATTCAGAGATCAAAATATCTCTTTCTACCTATTTTAAGGGTTTAACCTTTCTCAATAAACTTAGTTCTTCCTTTGGATCAGAGATCCACAAGACAAGTCTCTCATAAGTTGAGAATTTAATTCTCATCGAAAAGATCTTGTTCTTGAGAATCAAAGATTCAGAAAAGAATTAGGTCCAAAAAAAAACAAAAGGAAAAAGAATTTATAAAAGAACTTAGTTCTTAAAGAAAAAACCTGATCCTAGATCTTCAAAAACGAAGATCTTAGTGATCATTAATGATCAAAATGCCATTGACAGAGATTTAATTTCTAAAAAAGGAAAAAAGGCTGGCGCCTCACGTTCTACTCACGTGGGCGCCCCCTTTTAACAGCACCTAGCGCTTCACGTGAAATACACGCGGGCGCTCAAACCAGAAGGCCATCGCCTCATGTGAAACACATGTGGGCGCTGAATAAAAGTGCTCAGCACTTCATATGCAGCCGAAAACAGTTAAGTGCTTAGCACTGATTGGGCAGCGCCCAGCGCCGCACATGCTCCTCACGTGGGCGCCATACAACAAGTACTGAGTACTTCATATGTAGCGGAAGACGGCTAAGTATTAGCACTGATTGGGCAACGCCAAGCGCCGCATGTGCTCCTCACATGGACACCATATAAAAAGTGCTTAGCACTTCACATTTAGTCAAAATGACTAAGAATGTTCAACATTTATTGGGCAGCGCCCATGACTAAATGTTTCACTTAACACCCATGTGAGTGTCAGAGCGTCAAACAAGTGCTTAGCACTTTTACATGAAAAGAAAAAGGCTGAACAAACAGAGCCCAAATAAGTGTTTAGCACTTTTGAATAAAAAAAGACTAAGTAGACTAAGCCCAAATTGGTTAAGTCTCTGAAATTTTCTTGCAGCTGAGCCCAAATGCTCTTTTGCTGGATCTTATGAAAAAATGATCCTAGAATGTTGTTAAGTTGATCTTAATCTCAAATAAGACTAACGCATCCTTAGGAAGAACAAATTAAGCCTAAATGCTCACCCATATGTTTTAAGTCGATCTTAATCTTAAACCAGATTAACGGTCCTTAAATAAAGCTAAGCCTAAATCTAAAATATAAGGATTTGGAGTGATCCGTGCCCTACGGGCGACGACATAAACTAGTCTCCGTATACAATCCATGGACAACCTAAACAAACAAAAAAAAACACGACACGAAATGAACTGCCGGCGCAGGAGAAAGTGGTTATCGCAATGCGGTAATGTAATTAACTGTAGGGGCTTGCGCCTGCAGGGAAGAGTGTCCCCACAATCAAAAACCCCTCATAAAATGAGGGGGAATCTGATAAAGATTGCTACAATGGTCGCGTCCGTCCAAATCTCCGATATATGGTGCCATAATCAACTTGGTATTTTCGAAGAGGTATATGGATAAATCCAAATAGCATCTGCCCCCAGATTCAGGCAAGACGATCCATCCCGGTTCGTCTCTGTTTCTGGCGGAGAACAACGTGGAAGACGAAGAAATAGTCTACTCGGGGCAATCCCAAAATGAAAACAATAAGCCTGGGCCATTTACCCCTATCTTGGTCTTTGTCAGCGACTCAGAGGATGGGGCCAATGCAGTGTTCTCCGTCCGCCCGTCAATGCAAACTTTTGCCAGAGCAGATCAGAGTCTACAAATTATAATGGCTCCGCCTCAGCATTACAAGGAACTTGATGCGCTCAATACATACAGCATACAAGTGCTAAAAATTTTCTACGTACCTCCTAGGCCAAGAGTTGAAAATGTGATCCTCTTCTACCAATCTATGAAGACCAAAGTAGAAAAAGAATTATGGCATGGTGCTGATTTTGCACTCGACAGGCTTCAACCCATCCGTCTGCCAAGATATTACGCGGAGGGATTGAAAAGGCTGTTAAGATGTCAAGGTGTACCCCTCGAACAAACTGTTCGATAAGCCAAATTATACAAAAAATTAGGATATTTCCGGGACTCAGCGAAAGATGCCCAACGGGAAGATGGAAACAGCCGGGCTCAGATATGTTCGGTCCAAAAAACGGGAGCAGATCTACAATTGTCGCATCGTAAACGGCTCAAGTGAAGCGGAAAACTCTTTTCTAAATAGCCGTGACGTCAAATCAAAGCGAGATCCCGCTCTAAAAATGTCAAGTTCGTCACTTGAAGAACAAATCGACAAGTTAATAAAAGAAGCTTGTCAAACGAGCCGGAACAACCACAGCCGCAAAATGACCATTTATGAAAAGGCCAGGACGCAGCGTCTCAGTCAGCAATCTGCGGAGAAAGTAGAACGTATTGCTTTTCATCCCTAACCTACTATATGTTTTCGCGAAAGAAAAAAACCCCGAAATGGAGACGAAAACGGGGCCAAGAACGCAAACAAAGTTCGAAGACAACAAAGCGGTCCAAGACACCGTGCAATCGAGGAAAACTTGATTGGAGCCCATCCTTTATATAGAAGATAGATCGGAAATACTCTTTCCCCCAAGACAAGACAAGGAAAATATTCAATCTTGTCATGAAGTACCAAATGATGACACTTCCGGAGTCTTGGCACCCCGAACAAATAAACGAGTTCTATCATCCGGACTATTGCTCCTATCACTGAGTAATAGGTCACCCCTTTGAAGACTGTTTTACCTTCAAAGACTGGGTAGAAGACCAGTATCGATAAGATAAGTTTATGTTATCTGATAGCTGGAAGGTAACCCCGCCACAAAAGCATGAGCCAAAAAGGACCTACACCTTCAGGATAAGACCAGCTCAACCAAAAGAATGGAAGCGAACTCGTACCTTCATAACACTCTCAAAAGGGGGAGGGCATGAGACTATGAATGACATTTACAGGTGCTTCGCCAACGAGAATGAGGACGAGCTGATCTCAGAGTTTCCACCAGCACCAAAAGAGCTGGAAGATGGAATACACACTACGGCAGAAAACCTAAGAAAAATTGACTTAGGGACGGAAAACGATCCGAGGCCAACGTTCGTCAGTGAGCTACTATCTGAAAAACAGGTGGCCACGTTAAAAGACGTGCTCATGCAGTATAAAAATTGCTTCGCCTGGAACTACTCTGAAATGCTGGGTCTAGATCCAAAGGTGGCAGTATATAAACTGGCTATATCCCTGGGTATAATGCCAATCAAACAGGCACCAAGAAGGATGCAATTCGAACTTGAGATGAGTATCAATACTGAACTTAAGAAACTAATCGACTCCGGTTTCATCCAAGAAATTCAATATCCCGACTAGATCGAGTGATGAAGAAAAATGGGACGGTTCGCATCTGCATGGACTTTCAGGACCTCAACTAAGCTTGCCCGAAGGACGATTTCCAGTGCCCGTTACCAAGCTTATGATCAATAACACGTCTACCCATGAGGTCTTCTCCTTTATGGATGGATCTTCAGCATACAACCAAATAAAAATGTATCCTGAAGACCAAAAGTATACCGCGTTACGGACCCCGTTGGGCATATTCTGCTATAAAGTGATGCCCTTCAGTTTGAAAAACGCTGGCGCTACCTACCAGAGGGCCACGATAAAGATCTTCGATGACCTCATACACGAGATTGTCGAATTCTATATCGACGACCTTATGGTAAAGAGAAAATCTCACGAGGAATATTGAGAACATCTAAAAATAGTGTTCCAATATCTTCGGAAGTATAATCTGAAGATGAACCCTCTAAAATGCGCGTTTGGAGTTTCCTCAGGCAAATTCCTAGGATTTATCATACGTCACCGGGGTATCGAAATCGATCCTTCAAAGATCAAGGCAATTATGGAAATGCCAACGCTGAGAACCCTCAAACAACTACGGTCCCTCTAAGGAAAGCTCGCGTATATCCGGCGGTTCATAGCTAATCTCTCCGGAAAATGCCGTTGCTACAGTCATTTGATGAAGAAGGGGAACCCGTTCATCTAGGATCAAAAGTGTCAAAACCTAGTGGACGAAATCAAGCAATATCTGCAAAATCCACCGGTATTGACCGCTCCAGTTATGAGAAAACCCCTTATCCTATATACAACGGCCCTTGAGGGTTCTTTGGATGCATTGTGGGCACAAGAGAACGATCAGGGAAAGGAGAGAGCTCTGTACTATTTGAGTCGAGTTCTCCTGAGGGCAGAAAACAAATGCTCCCCCCTTCGAAAAGCATTTCCTGGCGCTGATCTTCGCAATAACGAAGCTCAGACATTACGCCTTGGCACATGAGGTCCATCTCATATCCAAGGTAGATCCTCTCAAATATCTAATGTCAAGGGCCATACAAACAAGAAGGCTTGCCAAATGGGCCCTCCTCCTGATGGAGTTCTCGATAACGTATCGTCCTCTAAAAGCAGTAAAAGGGCAGGCCATTGCCGATTTTCTCGCGGAGCATACGATACCAGCCGACTCCCCATTAAATTACGAATTGCCAGATGAACAGTTGGTCGATGCAATCGAAGAAAAAAATGATTCCCAATGGGAACTCTACTTTGATGGAGCATCTTCCATGAAGCGACGAAAGCAAAACACCGATATAATGAAAGCTGGGGTGGGCCTTATCTTCATGACCCGGCAAGAAGGGATATTGCGTTACGCCCTTTCCTTAACGAAGCCAAGGACTAACAACGAAGATGAATACGAAGCTTTGATAGCAGGTCTTGAGATCGCTATCGACATAGGAACCAAAGACCTCCTCATATATGGAGACTCCTGTTAGTTATATGTATGCCGTAGAGGCCATTACTGTACATATGATGTATATTGTAGTGGATTCTTGGACATATATAGGGAGGAATTTCTTGCTTGACATGATAGTATACTATTTGGTTGCTCTTTGTCTTAACATGTAGATTTGTATTGTGATACTGTCTTGCTCTCACATGTTGATAAAACCCTTAGGATGTGTACTTGACTACCAGGACTATGATGGAGATCATACTAATGAGGCCAGGGTAGTCCACAAGTACATCCTATAATTGTTCCTAGTCGAAGGTGTATCGAGACAGGACATCGATACTCCAGAATAGACTAGTGTATGCACTTCTCGACCCATATGATGAGCGATGGATGATCACATATCCATTGGTGTTTGACATCAGAGAAGGTATACGGGTGCTCAGTGGAGACTGGGTACACTGAGCGGACTCGCCGAGAACTCCTAGATGGTATTATACCTATCGTCAGATAGCAGTTCTCTGATGACACTGGTACAGGTTAGTCTGTCGACCCAAGATCGTCATAGAGTCTTGTGTGATTCCCATTGTGCTTTGATTTCAACCATACCACGGTCAAGAGATCATGCAAAAAGGTGGTTTTTGGGTACAGTCCCGAGTCACATGGAGGCAATGAGCGATAGGAGGGGATTCGTCTCTCCCGGTATTGGGAGTTGATGTTGCGCTATACTCGATTGGCCATAACAGGAAATCCCTGGCCAGGATTGCTGAGATCTACTGGTAAGTGTTATCAGTAGTTTCTCGAACAGTTATGGACCTTGCATCAGCATGACTTATCAGGCTATTGGGGTCTGACGTTAGACCACTCCCAGGCTGTGATATGCGACATATCAGATGAAGAGGCCGGACTGTATGGTAGTGTTACTGATTGGATTCACAGTAGTATGAGCAGGCTTGCTTGTTGATCTTCTGATCGCTCAATACCCTGGTAGCCGTTATGTTTAGCAGACCGCTTGCGGCTTGTGGGTGTTTGATATGATCATCACCTACTGCCGGCATATTGACGAGTCTTTAGAGTCCTACACAGAGGTTTCCTGGTTCATGCGAAACGGAGTAGGAGCACATATGCGATATGTGCGGGACTGAGATTAATGCACGTATGTGATACCGCATTCTATTCTCGCGATTTGTGATATCGGTCGGTTATATGAGATATAGCCGGGTTATCGGATCAAGTGTTGATTTGATAAGTTGTTTCTTATGATATTAGTCAGTTATATGCGATATAGCCGGATTATTAAATCAAGTGTTGATTTGATAATTTAATGTATAATTATATATTTGATATATTAACTTATATTAACTAATATTTGCTCACTACGTATTCTTTTTCTCACTTGTGTGCATATAGTATATATGTGATATATATTAATGTACATTTTATTGTGTCATGCTTGATGATACATGATACATGGGTGTATGAGACTTACACTATAGTTAGGATAATGTAGGGTTTTTATTTTTCAAGGTAATTCAAAAGTGGTGAATATTTGGCATGGCTACAAGCTTATAGAAGCTTGTGGATAACCATTGACCAAGTCCACTCTTTTGTTTTCCTTGAGATATTTATAAACCTAACCATTATCCCTAGTTAAGTCTCTACATGAGTTAGTGCATGACACTAACTCACCCATGGTTTATATTCTCACCTCATGAGTTCATTCTCTCATTCTTCACTTGAGCTTCTTCTTCCTCATGAAAAGCTTTCTAGCTTTTGAAAATGGTGAGAAAATATTGTGAGAAAAAGAAAACTAAAGAGAACCCATTTCCTACTTCATCATCCTCTACTATTAGCCATTTAGTTTAGGGTGTTTGTTTCACTAAACCCTAATTTAGTGAAGAGATAGCATGAGCTTGAGTCTTCTCGACGTAGATCATCTTCGGCCTCGAAGACTTCGAGCAAGTTTGCATCTTTCACCTTGTGGAGCCTCTCAAGAGTTTGAGAGATCACAACTTGCAGCGAAGGGACTTCTACACGGAGCATTTGAAGTGAAGAACCGGTCTACAAAGGTTGTATTCCGAATTCACTTAGTATGCAAAGATGTTTACATGTTGGTTCATTTAAATATCTAGTTAAGATTCTAGAGTTAGGGTTCTTTAGAAAGGAAAAAATTTGAAAATGGCATGGAAGATACCTCCCGAAACCTTGCTGCCTTGCTAAGTAACCTTACAGTGGTATCAGAGCCAAGCTATAGATTTAAACGATGTTTGTTAGATTACGAAACCGAAACTGCTCCGAAACTTGAAACCTTAGATTCCAATTTCTGTTGAATTTTTTAAGGGCTCTAAATTTTTTTTAAATAGCTGCAGAATGTTGTATGAGATATGAAATGAACACAGACAAAATTTGAAGGTGTTTGCTCGGATTTTGTCTGAGAATATAAGCATTAAATCCGAGGAGGCTGGCCCTCTTGATGAATTCTGGCTTCAAATTTTTTTTGTGTTCCAGGATCTGGGTTTTGGTATTTCAGGTGTTTGTTTTTGCTAAATTTTCATGTGATGTTAACTTTCTGCAAAGGCAACTCGGAGTGTTTCTTAGTTGTAATTCTAACATATATTCGGGTTATTTAGATGATGTTAAAAAGTTTGAACGGATATCAATAACCCATATTTTCCCCGCAGGAAATTTTCCGAGTGTTGGATTTTTTCCGAGTTTAAAATCTTCAGAAAATCATGCAAGCGATTTTGTGGACCCTGTAGAAGAACGAAACCCTAACTCGATTCTGTGACCGTCAGAACCGCTATCAAATCCTAGGGTTTGTGGTAGTTCAGCGGTGCCACAGGTGAGGCATTGGTTGATCCTTCTACGGCTGGTTCATAGGAGCTGTGGCGTGTTCTGGGTACTTTTTGAACTCCGCTCAAGAGTTGAGCTTGTTGCGAAATTTTGGATGTTTGCTTATTCGATCAAAAAGTTTAACTTCGTCTACCTATCTGTGATTGTGATACAATATTTAGAATCCACATAAGTAGTTATGAGATAACTAGCTTGAATTTTATAAATCTAGCTGTTTAGTCTCATTTGATCGGTTGCCACAGGATTTTGATGTTGATCAAAATTCTGTCGCAATTACGTAGTGTACGCGGATACTCGCAGGGTAACCTTATTAGATAGCCATGCCCCATAGCCTCGACCAAGTGACTGTAGGAGAACCCCGTCGCCAAAAGCATCCGTTCGGGTGCTCGTGACCGCGGTGTTCCGCCTTAGTGCACTTCGTCGACGGCATCGGGGGTGCGATCGTCTACTAAAGTTTCCGACGAGCATTCGATCAAGTTATCGGGAATCTTGTTGAATTACCCGACAAATTATTGGAAAGTGTTTTCAATATCGAGAATAAAATGCGGGGTTTATAATTGTTAGGCATGTGATGTCTAAGGAATTCATTTGGTTGGGCATGAAATCCAAAGTATGTGATACATTGGGTTTATGATGTCTAAGGTGGTTGCGGATTCCAACTGTTGTAGTTTTTCACTTTCTTTTCTGCGACCGTAAGTGTAATATGTAGTGTATCGCCGGTTTCGTTGCTATACGTCAACATTTGGGATACGCATATTTACTTACGTTGATGACATGTGATATGTGTTGCTGTGATATGTTATATTGGATCGTCGTGTTTTGAATAGCCGGGGTTTTTTATGCGAGATAAGAGTTTTTCATTTTCATTCATGTAAAAGTTTGTATGTAATATTCTTTTATTGGGGCACTTCCGGGTTGAGGATGATATCACCATTGATGTATATTATTTACTTTTCCTCATTAGGATAGACTGAAGGCGGGGAGCACAAGTAACCGGGTTCTAGAGTCCAGTGGGAGACTATCTCGAGGGGTCGAGACCGGGTCTCCTGACTCTAGAATTGGGAGGGTTGCTTGCCACTCTCGTAGGGTTCTAAGGATGTGGGTTTAGCTATTCATCGCGACCGTGGAATCCGTGTTTTATACTGGTTTAATCTAAAACACGGAATTCCTAGTATATCCAATATTTTATATGTGTTCTTCTGCTGTTGATATTTTGTGATGTGATCACTTGATATGTTCTGAGAGGAATGCCTATATTATATATATAAGATATAATTAATATTGCTGATTTCGTTTCATATGTAATGCTTGGGAAGCATAATTGATGGGAATTCATTAATGAGATTAATGAAATAAAAGAAACCTAAAGATGTTGTAGAAACTTGTTTAAAAACTGTTAGCTCTACTTCTTGTTTTGCATAGCGGTATTCCTTGTAGAATATCCAGCACCTTATTCGATAAGGAAAGTGCCGAGATCTCTTCACCGGGAGTGACCTTTTTAGCGAAACTGGCAGATGCTACAACCCACTCGGTTTGTTTTTTGATTGCTTCTATTTTGCTTTGCATAGTGGTATTTATAAAATATCCTGCACCTTATTCGATAAATAAAGAGCCGAGATCTCTTCATCGGGAGTGATCTCTTTAGCGAAATTAGTAAAAGCCTAAAAAACACTCCTTTTTCAAATTCACTCGATTCTACAACGATATCAAGTTCATTACGCAAAACGTTTTCTTAAAAACATGTCGTAGCCCTCCGTCATTTCAGATAAGTAATAGTTAGTATTTGTGCTGCATTTGTTGACCTCTGTCAAGGCGTAGTGTGCGGTAGCTGATGAGTGCTTATCTGCAAAGCATATGATACGATTGGATTATGGTAGTTGTACGACCTTGTTGACCTCTGTCAAGGATCATGCGGGTGGGTTTAATTCAATCATGAAATGACGGGTTGAACTTGACTAGCAGCCTATAGTTTGTTGACCTCTATCAAGGTCATAGGACGCTTGGGGCAAAAGATTATCGGGAATTTCAAGTGTTGAAATTTGCCCCGAAATACGGCGATATTGGACCGAAACGTCCCTAAACTAATGCGTTCCCCCAAAACATAGAAATAATAGACCGAAACGTTTTTAAACTAACAATGGACCGAAATGTCCTTAAACTAATATTCGTCCCAAATATGGGAATGTTGGACTGGAACGTCCTTAAACCAGCAATTCGCCCCAAAATACGGTGACAATAGGTCGTCATGTCCTCACACGTTTATCCCTACGGTGAATCCCTATATCGATTACCGTATACAATCCACGGGCCTAAACAATTAATAACTCTCCCAGGTCCCATATGGTAGTCCTTTGAAGGAGACCGTGGTCTACGACTGTTCAGTCAAAAATATCGCGCATTTGATATAACATTTTCCATACTTTTCTTAAATATTTAAAGTCGTGTATTATAAATATAGAACATATTTGGGGTTTCTCTGCAAAATACTATTTACCATATGTTTATATATTATAATTAACATTATGAAGGAAAATATATGCATATAATATTTATATAATATTTTTATTATGCATATCATATCAAATATTCTAATCAAGATTCTTTAAAAGATATAACATCATAAAAATGGTTAGAATAATATCTCTATAACAAATATTTCTAATATTATTCATGGAGATATTGTGCAAGATTTGGCTCAGGTCAAGAGATCGGGATATCGAGATATCAGAATCAAAAATCTGCCGATAATGTTAAATAAAATCGAAGAATCAATACTGGCAGAGACTAAGAGAAGATATGAAGATTACAGATATCAAAACAATCTCCATGTGTCATTATAAGGCTACAGAAGAATTTTCATCAAAAGATCCCTCAAAACCCACCGCGCTTCCGCGGCCAAACCAAGCAATATGCGGCGGCTCCGCCGCCGTTCTGAAGAATTAAGGTTTGGGATTTTTTGGTAGGATTTTCTCAACAAACTCTCACATATGAAATCAAGGGTTTGTATCTTCTATGACTATAAATAGGACCGAGGGATAAAACTAGAAATCATCAACTTTTTCACGAAGCAAATAACCGTCAAAGAATAAGTGATCCACGGCAGGTCCACGATTTGACGTGATAAAACGACGTGAGATTCGACCGAACAACTTCCTATGAGGCAGAGATCGAGAGCAACTTCTTCTTCCTCTTGTAATCTAAACTCGAAGAATTGTACTTGTGAAGTTGATTAATAAAGGTAGATCATTAGATTAATTGGTTTGCATTTAGTTTCTGTATTTACATTATGATCTCATTCTCTATCCGTTCATGCGTGAGTGATTCTCCGCTTGATAGGGTTCGTAGGATTAGGGTAGAACAATGGATGAGAAAATATTTTAACTTCTTTTAAGTCTTATGAAATTTATAAATTTTAGCAAAAGAATCGTTAACATCTTAATTGGACGCGCTATCAATTTATTGATAGTCTTGACCGCGATTTGAGATCAAATTAACAATTGTTTTGTTAAGGGCTAGACATGAATAGAGATCAATGAAGGGACAAGGGTCAATAGTGGGAAAACCCTAGTTTCTTCCAAGAATCCTAATTCTCATTCATCACTATCTATCTAGTTTTAAATCTATCAAAAATAAAATGAGTCATCTTTATTAGTCATCCATGACTAATAAATCCTAACGAACCCTATAAGCTCTCTTCTTATATATTCTACATCCGTATTTAACATAGATCTAGAATACATTCTCCTTTCTTATTTTATTCTATTCAACTCGTCTAAAGCAAGATTAGAAATTCCACGTATCCCTGCGGATGACCCGTACTCATCTCGGCTAGCAACACGTGACACCGTTATTGATTGTGGTTACTACACATTCTTTCATATAAGAATAATTCAAATGGCGCCATTGCCGGGGATACGTGCGTAATTTTTTGTTCTTGCTATTCATGTTGAAATCTTATTCGATCCATATCATAAAAATAAAACAAAACAGCAAATTGTGTATTTAACGATTACTGTGCGACTTTTTGCGAGGGAATCTGGAGTCACTGGATTGGGGAGATAAAGATTCAAAGACATTCATCAAATCCCAGAGGAGTAAAGGAGACCACAGAAGAAAATTCAGCAAACGAACACGTCAAAGCGCTGTGGAATTGCGGCAGAAGCAAGCAATTAGCCGCGGAACCACGGCGGTCTTGTTAAGTTGGGGCTCTAAAATCTTCTAGTATAATTCTTCATATCTTTAGCTCTCCTCTGAGATCCAATAATTTTATTTTCTGCAGGATTCTTTGCAACATATCTCCGCTCAAAAATCTTTTTGCGTGTTTTGTAATTGGTTTGTTTGTGCATATTTTAAATACGAGCTTCAAGGGGCAAGACCATAATTCAGATTAGGTGGGGATTTCATCACCCTTCCTAGGCCCCACAAATCACAAAACGGGCATCCGCATAACTCTATATTAATTAAAAAATATCTAAACCAAAACTCTAAGGACCATCGCGCTCAATTAGGACAGAGGAAGGTCGTGGGTAATCTATCGCTTATCCGCATTTCTTTTATGGTGTCTAGGTAAGTGTGACTAAGGAAAGTGGTTACTTAATTAGGCCCGCTATTTTCGGTGATTCGTATAGCGGATACCTCCCACTTACCTGGCACTTACCTGGCGACAAGAACAATAAAGAGGCGGTAGAGGATTGATCCTGCGACTTGTCCTTTGGAAGTCTAGGAGCGGTCTAGTGCTTGACTTAGGTGACCTTAGTAGTAGGGTTTGTTTGTGCATTTTGTGATTTGTTGATTTAACCCTCAAATCCCACTTACAAAGCAAAACAATCCAACTAGAGCTTAAATTTTCCCCCTTCCTCTTTCCTTCTTATAATTGGTAACCCAAACAAACGAACTCTTAGCGAGCTTTGCTATCCAGAACCAAATATTTCTTATTTTCGTAATTGCTTCGGTCAAAATTCCGACTCTACCACTTATTTAAGAGATCGGATAGAGCAAGCGGAAAGAAACAGTTGGACACCTCACTCCCGGTCCTATCAACCGCATCAAAATTCTATATCTTCTTATGTTGATACTCCATTTAAAGCGTGTGAGGGAACTCCTAAACGCATGTCCATCACTGAGCATATGGCGAGGGCTAAAAGCCAAAGTTTCAATTCGGTCAAACCATTAGGACAACAAACACTATCACTTTCTAAGGAAGATATTGCTACTCGTTTTGCGGCATATATGACATCGGTTGCCCGTCGCCAACCAACCAACCAATATCAATATTCTTCTTATCACAATGTTGATCTTACTCCTGTCCAATTTTCACAACCATTCGATTCCTATCAATCCTACCCGACTTTTACACCTTCTGTAGACAATTCTTCTAATCAGTCATTTGGGAGTTTTACCTATCCACAAGAATTTCAATCTTCTGCTGAAATCCCTTACCGACCCATGTCTAGTCTTGAACGGACAGTGGAAGAATATCGGGTAGCGTCACGCCGCCACATAGAGGAATTGAATGCGTCCATGGCCACCCTCATACAACCAAACGAATGAGCAACTAGTTTCCAAGTAGGTCAAAATTATTCAATGTATGATACAGAAATATGACAAATTGAGAATTTGGATAGTGAGAGAGAGCAGTACACCCTTCCAAATCAAATCTCCCCATCAAAAATTGAAATCCACAACTCCAGTTTCACAGATCTATCGATGATTGATTCTATGTGAGTGTTTAGTAAATAACCGCAATCAATAACGGTGTCGCTTGTAGCTAGCCGAGAAGAGTGCTGGTCGTTCTCAAGGATATATTGAATCTTTTAATCTTACTTTAGATGTGTTGATTGAAAAGAGGAAGAAATAGAAGAATAAGGAATAGTTATAGATTCTATATCTATGTTAAACACGGATATAGAATACATATCTAGTTTAATTACGGATATAGATTTTATATCAGAAGAGAGCTTGTAGGATTCGTTAGAATTTAATAGTCATCGATGACTAATAAAAATTACTCCTTTTATCTATTGATAGATTTAAAACTAGATTGATAGTGATGAATGAGAATTAGGGTTCTTGGAAAAAACTAGGGTTTCCTCACTATTGATCCTTGTCCTTTTATTAATCTCTATTCATGTCTAGCCCTTAAAAAAACAATTGTTAATCTAATCTCAAATAGCGGTCGAGACTAGCAATAAATTGGTAGTGCGTCCGATTTGGATGTTAACGATTCTTTTAATAAATTTTATAAACTTCATAAAACTTAAAAGAAATTAAAATATTTTCTCTTCCATTGTTGTACTATAATTCTACGGACCCTATCAAGCGGAGAATTACTCATGCATGATAGAGATAGAAGAAGAACGGATAGAGAAAGAGATCATAATGCAGAAATTAAATGCTAAATAATTAATCTAATGATCTACCTTTATTAATTAACTTCACAATTACAAAACCTTCGTGTTTAGATTACAATAGGAAGAAGAAGTTGCTCTCGATTTTTGCCTCGTAGGAAGTAGATGCTTCGTTGAATCTCACATCGTCTTATCACGTCGAATAGCGGACCGGTCATGGATCACTTGTTCTTTGACGGTGATTTGCTTCGTGTAAAAGGTTGATGATTTCTAAGTTTAGCCCTCGGTCCTTTATATAGCCCCAAAGCCAGAAACCATAGATCTCCAGAATTAGGGTTAGTTGTAGCAAATCCAACCTGAAAATCCTAACTTCTGACTCGGTGAATCGGCCGCGGATCCGCCGCATATTGCATGGTTTGGCTGTGGATCCGCGGCCGTTTGGTGGGATCATGGGTGCAAATTTCTGGGGCTTTATTCTTATGACACATGGAGATTTAGTTGATGTCTGGAACTTGAAAATATTTTTTGAGTCTCTTCCAGTATTGATTCTTCGATTTCCTTTAATATTTCGGCAGATTTTTTATTTCTGACATCTCAACATCTCGATCTCCTGACCTAAGCTAAATCTTGCACCATATCTCAAAGAATAATATTAGTAATATTTGGTATTTTTGAGATATTATCCTAACCATTTGATATGATATATATTTTAAGAATATTGGTTAAGGATATTTGATATGATATGCTTATTTAAATTATCAAAATATTATATAAATATTATATGCATACATTTTCCTTCATAATATTAATTATAATATATAAACATATGAAAATAGTATTTTTACAGATAAACCCTCATATGTGTCATATTTATAATAAACACTTTTAGATATTTAAGAATAGTAAGGAAAATGTTATATCAAATGTGCGATATTTTCGACTGAAAAAATACCCCCAAACTTAACATTGATCGTCCCGAGCAAACTTATTTATTCAAGAGAGGGAGAAAAAGAAATAGAGAAACCTAAATAGCACACTTTCGTAGGCAACATGATTGCTCTGAGCACGTGCAACAAGCCGTTAAACCTCTAGGTGTCCCTAATAGGAGGAGTGTTGTCTCCTGAGGGTTTTCAGCTGATCACACCCACAAAATCTTATAATAAAAGAAAGATAGTGAAAGTTATATACAAAGATAAGAATTATAAAAGAAAGAACTTGAAAATAAGAGTTTCTAACTACACCAGTTTTTCGGTTGTCATGAGCCCTATCTTAATGGTCGTGAAAACATGTTAGAAATCACATCATCCTTTAATAAAACATCGTCTTTAGTTTTCCTCCCTATTTTTCTTCCAAATATTGATCATATACCCCTACGTGTGTGTAAAACATATCCCTACATTTAGAGAATTCAATTCAAGCTATCATACTCTTGTCCATCTTCCTTAATACTTTTTAGTTGGTGAATATTTTAAATGAAATTGCTCACACATCCTTCATGCGTCCGTTAATACTTCTTGAGGTACTAACCGACCGATTACAAAATGTTCTTGCATTATTAAGGCGTAATTCCCCGTCTTGCAACACCTAAAGCTTAGCAGTGGCTCCCAAACCAGTTGGTCTAAGGCACTAGGTGATAAAGCACTCTCGCTATATTTTTTTTAAGCTGCCTTGGTAATTACAAAACCAGTGTTCATTTTTTTCACCACTTATAATTTTTTTTATTCATACCAAGACTTTTAGACAAGAGCATTTCAAGGTATCCTCTACTATCCTAAATTTCAAGATGTGTGCAAGTGGGTATAGTAGGGTATCAACATTCAAATGTTTGGCCTTAAGAATATGGACTATTTTTCAGACTTATTCTTATCTTCAGATTAGCAATTTCCTTCATCTTACGAACCCTTGGGACAACGGCTCATAACTACTTATTACTAGTTTCGTTTAAGAAAACATCTAACTTTCTTGCTTTTTATAAACTATTTCTATCTTTCATATGTAAATTTTTCACTTTCAAACCTTCATTATCAAAAAAAATTGTGCTTATATATAGTATAATGCAAAATAATACGTGAATAAGCACAAACCTCCCCCAAACCTGTTTGCAGCAGTGTCCTCACTGATGTCATCTGTTAAGCTTTTAAAAAAACTGTAGACTTGGGAGGAAAAGTTAGTAACGGGGATAAGAAATAATGACAGTGAATACTCCCCTAAACTTATTTTTGGCTTATAATTATGTAAAAAAATTCTTTTCTTTCAAGAGTCAAAATATATCCCCTCCAAACTTGAGTAAAATAGTATTAAGCATTTAAAATTATGAAGGAGGTTAAACTTATTGGTTTATATAAAGCTTTATAAAGACCAAAACTTAATAAGAACCATTCAAATATTTTATCGATGTAACGCACTGGTTGGTAGAAGAACATGTCACCTATCGACGTGAAGAAATAGGGAGGGGATAAGGGGTGGAATAGAACGGGTTTACGTCTTAGTTTATAGAGACGAAACAATGATGGTGGATTATGTACGTCGATGTACAACACCCCACAAACTTGCGGGGAGGCGGAAATATGAAAAACGATCTTGTTCTTTGCTTAAACATCGACTAACCGCATGAATCGAAGCTAAACGATAACTAACATCAAACATAGTTGTTAACAACTACTATGTAAAGGGATTATACCTAAAGAACCATGTCCTTCATCTTTACGAACTCCACCTCCTCCTCGGCCTTCTCCAAGTAGTAGACGATCCACCCGAGAGCTTTACTCCAAGCTTAGCCTCTAAACTTGAGGCAACTAACCTTCTTTAAGTGCTAATCAAAGAAGCTAGGTGATATAGAGTGAGGGTTATGGTTTAATTAGTCTAACTAATCCTTGTACTCAACACATGAGAGGGGAGGATTAGGGTTTGAAGAGGGAGAGCTTGAGGAGAGAGAAGGTGAAGATAATAATGAAGTGAGAAGAATGAGTTATGATAATATATATCAAGCATTTATTTTATCAAGAAAAGAAAAGAAATGAATTTAACAACCATGCTTGATAATATCTAGTGATGATTCACATCCATGAGTCATTAAGCATTTATGATGCATTAATGACATGGATGAATCATCCATATGACTCACTAATCACATTCATTGTATATGCCACCTAAACCTCCTTAGTCACCATCTTCTAGAAGCTTCTCGCGCAATTACGAGAATGCCCCTCCTTTCCGCAAAAATACGGAAAAACTTTAGACTGTATAAATCCAATAACCGGATACCAGTAACTGGCTTAAACCAAAGCCGACTGGTAAAAACTGTCCGAAAGTCGTACGTGCGTAAACACACGTATGCGTCCGAACCCTTGTCGTAAAACCATACGACCTCTATATCGTTTCGCCTGGAGTAGGGAAACTCTCTGTGTGGGACTCTAGAGACTCGACTACTACGCTGGCAGTGGGTTTAACCACAGACCGCAAGCGGCACTAGCTGTACATAACGGTCCCCAGGTAGATGTCGATAAGAAGGCCGATGAGGAAACCCATCCGAACTCCTACTGAGTCTGATGTGACAATCTCCGTACAGTCCGGTCCGTTCGTCTAAGACTATCGCATATCGGGCCTAGGGGGCGGCAAGCGTCAGTCCCCTAATAGCGGTATAAGTCGTGTCGGAGCGAAGCCCATTACACCCTGAGAAACTACTGGAACCTACCAGCAAATCTCGCTTGCCCTGGCCAGGGACTTTGCGTAATGGCTCTCTGACACAGCGCGATATCAACCCCCAATACCGGGAGAGACGAATCCGGTCTAACCGCCACTGCCTCCAAGTGCTCGGGACTGCACCCAACTGCTACCTGTTTGCACGACTCTTTTGAACCGTGGTAGGGTAGCAATCTAAGAACAGTGGGACACACTCGAGGCGAAGTAGCAGTGTCAAGTCTGCGGACTATGCTGTACTCATGTCACCTGGGAACTGTTCACTGACAACTGGTATAAAACCAACCAACAGTTCCCTGTAAGTCCTGTCCGGTGTACCCGTAACCCAACGAGCACCTGCATACTATCTCCATTACGACGTACTGACGGCTGTGGGACAGACCATCTCCCTAACTGGGATGAGAAGCGTACACACTAGTCTACTCCGGAGTATCGATGCTCTGTCTTGATAATCCAACGACCAGGGACCTGAATAAGAATGTGCTTGTAGACTACCCAGCCCCAAGTAGTGTGACTGCCATCACAACGCTGGTAGTCAAGCAAGATCCTAAGAGATCTATCAATACGTATACTCACATATTAAGATAGAAAAACCAAGTAGCATACTACCATGTTTAGCAAGACTGTTATATACATGTGAATATCCCAAGCTTCCATTAAGTAATATACAAACTAGTATGATACAGTAATGGCCTTCTAGGGCATAAACACTAACAGATTACTCGCATTCTCGTTATTAAAAAGAAGAAGGGATGGTGGTTTAACTTCTTTGTGTTGGGGTTGATTCACCACAACTCCCATATTTTCTAAGAATGCGGGTTCTTCAGCGAAGATTTCTTCAAAACTTTTATCGATATCCCGAATAATAATCTCATTGGAAAGAACGAGATGATACTCGGACTCCATAAAAGGTTCACATTTAGCGTTAGATGTTGACCTGAACAGCTCGATAGAAGTGTCCGTATGTGTATAATAAATAGCTGGGTCAAAAAACAACGAAATAGCGGAGTCAAGATCGGTATCGTGAAACTGTTCAAATTCGTTGCTTCCGGAATCTATCGTTTCAACATATAATACTTGAGCATAGGGTTCGGAGGATTCACTTCCTAACTTGTAAATGTTAAGCTCAATTGACATTGTTTCCTGATTTAAAATCAGGAAAGCCTACGGAAGAGGCATCACGTGCTAACACGTGACCAGCAGTCACGTGTTGGCACGTGACATTTAAAAGCAGCAGCAAAGGTACATCAGTTCCCTGATCAAATCAAGAAAAAGGCTTCAGAAAAGGTCACGTGCTCACACGTGACCAGGGGTCACGTGTTGGCATGTGACGGCTGAACAGCGGCTAGGAGACAAAGCGCAGAAAGCAGAGGAAAGCTCGTTCCAAGGGGTCACGTGCCTACACGTGACCAGGGGTCACGTGGCCACACGTGACCGGCTTTCAAAGCCTATTTATTTAACAGAATCAAATTCTGAAGAGATCATTCAAATCTTTCCAAAGGAAAATGATTATTTGGAACTGATTGGACTAAAGATTTAAAGGTGATTAAATATCACCTATCTATGGAAAAATCTTGAACTTGGAAAGATTTCCCCTTAAAATCTAATCGAAATAACAAAGGAAAATCTTCGGATTTAAAATCCAATGGTCAATAAAATTCACCTAATAATCCAAAGGTCCAAACGAATGGTGAATACAAATCAAATCTCTCAATGAAAGATTCATCAAAAACTAATTGATTCTGTTTCTTCTCCTATAAATAGGAGCCAAGAGACACACAGAAAGAGAGATAGACATACAGAGATCGATACATAGAGAGAGAGAAAAATAGAGCCTTGAGACTTTGGAGGAATTTGGATCTTCTGCAAAGAAAACCTTAGGTAAGAAGGGGGAGGCTTTCAAGAAAAAAGAGAATTTAATTCTCGAAAGAGTTTAACTCTGATATTAAAAAGAAGAACTTAGTTGCCTTTTTAGCAGAGAATCTGCAAAGTGCACATCTCCCGAAGAATTGAGAATTTAATTCTCATTTTGTTGAGATCCTGCCATGCAGATCCAAAGCATAGGGAGGAAATGGAAGTTTGAGAATTTAATTCTCACAGAACCATAGGAATTTAATTCGTTTAAAATAAAATTAGGGTTTAACCCTATGTCATAGGAATTTAATTCTTTCAAAATGAATAGAACCAGGGTTAACCCTAGTTAAGAACTCACATCTGTCAAAATAACAGGAATTTAATTCCTCTAAAGTTTGTTGCTAGGGTTTAACCCTATGAAGAATTTGATTCTTAAAAAGATAAACACTTCTTCAAACAGGCAGGGTCACGTGCTACCACGTGACCCCTGTAAAGAGCCACCGCTAAAACTTTGAGGCAACGCCTCACGTGCTTCACGTGACCGCCAAAGCGCGCAAAGAAAAAGCAAAGGAAAAGAAGCTCTGGGGCGTCCTCACGTGTCACCACGTGACCCCTAATGAATAGTCTAACAGATCAAAGCGCAAGCCCCCATCACGTGCCCACACGTGATGGCTTTTAGAATTAAAAGTGTTAAACACTTATCTGTAGAACAAAATAAAGGGAAACAGGGCGCTATCACGTGCTACCACGTGACCCCTTGGCTGAAGCTTTAACGGACAAGCACCAAAATGCCCATCACGTGACAGCACGTGATGCTCCAAAGCATTCAATACTTTTGACAGAATAAAATGAATCGAGGGCGCCCTCACGTGCTACCACGTGACCCCTCTTGCCTTAGTGTTTAACACTAGAGTTGAAACCTCTACATCCAGTGTTCAACACTGATTTTCTTAGTGTTTAAACACTAATTTGGAAAACTCTATTTACAGTGTTTAACACTGACTTTCTTAATGTTGAACACTAACCTGGAAAACTCCGTTTCCAGTATTTAACATTGATCTGCCTTAGTGTTAAACACTAATTTGAAATCTCCACTGCCAGTGTTTAACACTGATTTGCTTTAGTGTATAAACACTAATTTGAAAGCCATGTTGCTGGCGTTTAACACTAACTATCTTTTAGTGTTAAACACTAACTTGTCAATCTCATTCTCAGTGTTCAACACTGGTTGATCTTTAGTGTTTAACACTAACTTTAGCCTCATTGGCTAAGTGTCCAGAGGCAAAACCTCTCCTCTAATGGACCAACAGAGGGCCAATATCCTAAACATGATTGGACTTAGCCCAAGCTGGCCATAAGTCCTCAATTCAAATTCAACTGAGCCAATGGGCTCATAATATAATTAATTGGTCTTGGTTCCAAATTGGGCCAAAGATTATTTAATCTACCTCGGTTTAAGGGTACATCTCTTCACTCCTTTGATACGTGGCGTTGTAATTCCTCAACGTCTTCAAAGAGGTGACGGGTCCCGATGACCACATATTGATACGGACTGTGGGGTCCTTAAACTCATGGACTATGAGGTCCTTAACCTTGACCGTGATGTCTTAAAACTAACGCCGGACTGTGGAGTCCTTAAATCCATGGACTATGACGTCCTTAACCTTGACCGAGATGTCTTAAAACTAACTTTGGACTGTGGAGTCCTTAAATCCATGGACTATGACGTCCTTAACCTTGACCGGGATGTCTTAAAACTAACTTTGGACTGTGGAGTCCTTAAATCCATGGACTATGAGGTTCTTAACCTTGACCGCAACGTCTTAAAACTAATATTGAACCGCAATGTCCTTAAACTACCCATGGACCGCAACGTCCTTAAATTACCTACTGACCGTGATGTCACTAAACTAAACAACAGTGCTCCCTTAATTGCTCTATTGTTGGATCTAAACGATCCCGTTAAGTTGATCTTAGTCTGAAAATTAGACTAACGTATCCTTAACAAGGGTTTAAGTCGATCTTAGTCTCGAATGAGGCTAATGTATATCTAAGATAATACGGATTTGGACTAGTCCACGCCCTACGGGCGACGACATAACTCAGTCTCCGTATACAATCCACGGGCAACCAAACATAAAATAAATACACACGACACGAAGTGACCATCTGGAGAAGGAGAAAGTGGTTACCGCGATGCGGTAGCGTAATTAACTGCAGGGGCTTGCGCCTGCAGGGAAGAGCGTCCCCACAATCAAAAACCCCTCAAGCGAGGGGGAATCTGACGAAGTCTGCTACATCGGACGCATCCGTTTAAACATTCGATATACGGTGCCATAAATCTACTTGGCATCTTCGGGGAGGTAGACGGATAGCACCAATTAGCATCTGCCCTGAACCTCAGGCGAGACGTCCTCGCGTCGTCGGCCGTCGTTCGGAGGGGAACAGATTCTGGCACGCCCGGTGGGACCTTTTCCTCTTTCCACTCTACACTTCGTATATCGTGATTCGCGAACCAATCACGGTTCGCTAATGGTTGCCCTTGGGTTTCGAAGTACTAAGATTTGGTGTTTCGATTGCTGCAGAAAGCAAAGAATCAATGGCCTCCACTTGTGCGACATCCTCGGATTGCAATTGCAACCAACGCTCTACCTTGCCAGGAGGTATAGCCTACGGACCCCAAGCTGCTTCGCTATCCACAATGCCTGTGGAATAGGTTACTCGAGCCACCACAGGATTGTTTTTTGGAACCATGCTCCCGCCGACAAGCTTCACCGCTCCGGTGCTGACAACGGAAGCTCCCAAGAAGTCGGTCTTTGATCGTCTTACCCCTGCCGCGGCCCCTCTCAATGGGTCGCCCAACACCAGTGCCTCGGTCTTCTCCAGACTGGGCCAGAGCTCCTGTGGAACCGCAATGGGGCCTGCAATCCCAGAGAAGGCTGCTCCTAAGAAAATAACCAGTCTCGCTCCTGAAGTCGTCAAGGCGGCTTCTCCTTCCAAAAAGTCGGTCTTTAAAAGATTGACTGTTCCAGCTCCCACTCCTGCTACCCAAAGGACATCAGTCTTTAACAGGCTGGCACCAGCAACAACCCCCCACCTACACAGGGGGCAAGACGAGACTATTGCCCTCACCAAGCCGGTTCTATCAGCACGACGCGCTCGACATCGTTACTGGCGCCGAGTGAGGAAGGCCGGAGGCAACTCCCCTTCTGGGCTAACTCCTCCAGCCCCGATGGCAGAAGTTAATGCTACTGTTCCAACTGGGAACGGCTTTGAGATGCTAAATAAGGTGTGTAGGAATTCTCCTACTGCGGCGCTAAAGAAGTCTCCCCATCCGCTGAAAAGAGCTATAGAAGTAAAACCAGAACAGCCCCAATCTCCTCAACGGCTGTCCTCCCGAATCTATAAAGTTTGGAGGCAGGCCCGAGACTCGATGATCGATCCAAATTTCTCCCGCCAGCACAAGAAGCTGAAAATCCAACAGGAAGCCAGTCACCAGGCTAAGCCACGAAAAGCTGTCTGGGTGCCCACCTCAACGGCCCCCTCAACTTCCACTGCTCATAAAAAGAGGAGGCCGGAGAAGATCCCCGGGCCTGCAACAAGAGCTAAAAGCGCTGAACCCAGACGCCCTAAGGCTGGGGGCAGGATGGTCCACACTGTATACATGGCGTCGGGGAAGGAAGACAGTCGTGCGTCTACAGGTCATAGACCGCTTACACGGTCAGTAACCAAAGCTCAGGAGCAACAGCAAAAGCTCCAGGAAATGATGATTGCAATGGCCGCGCTTACTGGGCCGAAAGAAAGCCCCGAGGTGTCCTCGGATCAGCAACAAGAACAGGAAACTGACGCTGAGTTCCTTCGAAGAATATTGGAAAAGAAAGATAAAGAGGCTGCGGAACAAGCGGCCAATATAAAGCAGATAGCCCACTTATTCCAGGACATGGTGGGAATGATGATCCAACAAGACCCACCCACTGAGGATCCTCCGATCGTCCTCGAAGACGACAGGGGAGCAACGTCAAATCCACCACCGGCTCTCTCAACGGCCAAGGAGGAGACAATCTCTAAAGCTGACTTGGACGACTATATAGCCCAGCAAATCCGGGTTCATCATGCGACTGAGGCAGCTGGTCAAGTCGTAAAAACGGGGCGACCATATCCGAGCTGGTACGACCAAATCAAATATCCGCCAGGTTATACAATACCAAAATTCCACGTATATAAAGGGACCGGCAATCCCCATCAACATGTTGCCCAGTTCAGGGCCCTTTACGGTAACACCGGCGGTGATGATAAACTGTTGCTTCGCCAGTTCATGGGCAGCTTATCAGAAACAGCGTTCGAATGGTATTCGGAACTCCCGAACGATTCTATCAAGACGTTCGCTGAAATGGAGTTGCTATTCACTCAGCGATTCGCGAGCGCCAGTGAACGCACTCCAATAACGGCATTGATTAATGCCAGGGTAAAATCAGGCGAAACGTGGGTCCAGTATACTATACGCTGGCAAAATTTGTGGTCGAAATGCGAGCAACGCATTGAGGAAGCGCCCGCGGTGGGCATGTTCGTGGGAACCCTAGACCCTCACGCAACTATCTCCTAATTTATGATGTTCTTTAAGCCAACCACATTCCAGGCTCTAATCGACAAGTTGGCCCAGATGGACCAGATGGGTCATAGACCGTCTCCCCCGAAGCCCAAGCCTCGGAGTGACAAGGGTAAAGGAAAGGCAACCTTCGTCGCGAATGCTCAGCAGCAACCTAGTGCCCCAAAGCTGGCGGATCAACCGGAAGAAAGACGCCGGTATTATAATGAGAAGATGAAGCGCCCCTACTCGTTCCCACGGGACAAGACGAAACGGTTATTCGAGCTGGCGGTACGCAACAGACTTATAAACTTGCCAAATCCAAAGCGACCGCCACAACCCACTGAGGTGAATAACCCCAACTATTGCCCTTACTATCAAACGGTAAGCCATCCGATTGAGGATTGCTTCGTTTTCAAAGGATGGATTGAAGATCAATACCTCCAGGGGAAGTTTGCACTATCCGAAAAGTGGAAGGTGAACCCACCACAGCCGCATACTCCTAAGAAGACGGACGCTCCGGGAGCAACTTGTTCCTTTATTGAAAAAGCTCCATGGGAGGTCGTGCTATCAACTAAAACCAAAAGAATGCTGAGGGACCTTCATGCGTGCCCGGCGGTCGAATGGAAGAACCCGCTTGAACTTTAAATCATTAAAGGGATGTTGAAGCCGCGCCCAATTACAAAGATTCGTGGTGATGGCCTAAATACTCACACCCGACCGTCAAAATCTTTGAAGAAAAAGAAGAAGAAATCCAAAAAGCCCGTGAAGCCTGGAGACAAGCGCACGGATTTACAGAAACAGATTGACGCGCTGGAAGAGTACAATCAAAAAGCGCGGACTCCCGTCACGCTACAAGAGTTCCTCAACCACGTCTTTCAGGAGGAAGATGATGGAGAAAGCTCGTCAGATGAATCCGAGGGATATGTGGCAAGCTGTCATATGATCTCCCATTCGTTTACGGACGATGAAAGAACTCCTGGCACTGAGAAACTGAGGGCACAGCCTGAGCCAGAACTTGTATGGCCAACAGATGAAATAATCGACGCCTTTCTAGATGAGATTCGTTTGAAGAGTAAAGCCGATCAGGAGTGTGAGAGGGCCGCATTGGAAGGAGCCAAACGCAAGCGACCAAACGAAAGAGTCGAAGCACTCCCGCCAGATCAAAAGATATCCGATGCGAATAAAAACGTGGTCAAAACGAGAAAAAGGTTTGCCAAAGCCATGTCAGTGGGGATGAAGCTACCACCCTCGGAAAAGAACGCGTTCGATGGGGCAGAGAGGCACCCTAATTATTGCTCATATCATCGGAAAATTTCACACCCTACGGAGGAGTGCGACGCCTTTAGGATATGGTGGCAGGGATATGTTGTTCACCGGCAACATTTTAAGCGCATGAAACGCAGAACTCGTCGGGAGCAAAGAAGTACGGCCGAAGGACACAAAAGAACTGCCGGCAATTGTTACATGGTTAACGTCCGAGGGTCGCAAGTTCTCACCTTTGGGAGCGACTCTGATGAGGAAATGGTTCTGGGCCCTCTCTTTAAAGAATCCATTTTAGGGAAAGAGGAAGAACCAGAGGCCCGCGAAAACATTCAACTGCGCAATCGCACGCTCCCGGAAAAGAATCTCGGGCCCGCAAATAGAAAAGATAAGGGAAAGGAGAAGGTCACTGGGGATATCGCCTTAGATGACCAAGTCATGAAAGAGCTCACTGCCAAGGACCCTCCCAGGAAGGGTAAGGTGGACTACAACATCCTAGCGCACCTAAGGAAGCTACCTTCTTAGCTCAGCATTCTCGATGCCCTCCTATTATCAAAAGAAGCACGAGATTCATTAATCAAGGCGTTACAAGAACCCGAGCAATTCCAAGCCTTCCTCGCCGAAGAAAGGATGAAGAATGAACTGGAAGAAGTGCATACGGCCGACATCACTTTCAGTAACCTCCAAAGGAGCCTCCCCCAAAGGGGCAAGCACTCCCTGATCAGGAACCGCCACTGGAGGCTTTACCATAAAAGGAGCAGCTTCATCAGCCCCCTCCACATTAAGCAATGCTTCATCGGGAATTTCGGCAGGCTTTAGCTTCAATGAGCCCATAAGGAGCTCCCCCGGCGTCGAAGATTCTGCACAATTCAAATAAGAATAAGGATACACATATACAGGCGTGAATAATCTGAAAAGCTGCAAAAAAAGAACAACAACGTACCGATGCGCAAAGAAGCCTTCAATATGGCTTCTTCAAGCCGCTGCTCCTTCTCAAGGAGGCGTGCTCGCCGGGGCTCAAGGGTAGACTCATGACCGCTGGTCCACAAAGAAAGTGCGTCCGCTGCGTCTTCTGAAGCGGCCTGCTTCAGGGCCCTTTCCCCCATTCCTCCAAAGGACCGATAAACCGCCGCCGAATCCACGAAGGGTCTTCGTAAAAGATTACAGCGGGATAAGGTTTCTTCGGAACCCTGGCATTATGAGACACGTCTTTGGAGCGACGTATGGCCTCGGCCAACTGTGCGGCTTCCTCATCGGCCGAACTCGGGAAAAGAAGTCCAGCGTCTGACTCTTGCGCGGCCAGCGACGCATCTGGAAGTATGGGCTCCGACTCCGTTAAAGAATCAAGTAGGTTGGTGGCCACCATCTTCCACCTCTTAGATCCAGAACTGTCCGCCGAAGTCGACCGCTTCTTTTCTCGCGGAGCTTTGGTGCGGCGGCGACCCACGTCGCCTTCAACACCATCGTCCCTATTACCCTCGCTTGGTGCCACAACCGAGGATGACACCGCCATTGTCGATGCCACGGGAGGCAATGCTGCCGCAGGCGGTGGTGCTGCTACTGGGGCCCGTCTACCCCGTGATCGGGTACCTAGAGGCATACCAGCTGTTGGAGTAAGGTCCACCCCTGACTCCCCCGGAATGAGCGCGGTGCCAATCTCCCTCAAGGGGAAGCAGACCGGAGCCTTCGGTCACAGCTTAGCTCCCGGAACCTGAGGAGGGGCATCATGACCAAGAAGCACCCTTCTTTCCTCAAGAATAATCAGGTTCACCCGATGGAGATACCATCCCGTAAACGCCCCCACGCCCCGGGGCGTATGCTCAGCTTCAGGGATCATAAAGTGGGAGCCGGTGTTCAACCTCACGAAATGATGTGCGGCATTGCGAACGGCATCAAGTGAAGGGACCGGCGCAACTATGAAAGCCTCAAAGGGAACGCCCTAGTCGTATCCAAGCTGTCGAGCGAAGCGATGCGGATTGTACCGCATGAAAAGAGCCGCGCTGTCCTGGCGGAATACCAAATAGCCTGGTCTAATGGTATACAAGTGCACGGCCTCCCGAGGCCTCAGAGAGGGTGCATTGTCTTTTGACTGGTCCCATAGTTGCTGAACTGGACCTGAAGGAGAAGAAAGGACCCGATCGTTAAAAACCAGCCCGCCAGCGGCGGCGTAGGAGAAATCAGCACCCGAATAGCCTCGAATTGGGTCGGGTCGGCGGCAGAAGCATCCACTAATCGCATAAGTCGTGGGAAGAGGTAGGCATCGTAAAATGAGGGCCTCTGATGCATAGCAAAAGCCCCCAACACGTGCATTTCGACCCAGGACGTGAAATAATGAAGCGAAAAGTTTACTACATCCACGCCGGGAGTAGAGGTATTAGCTGCGGTACCCAACCCATGATAAAGGTGCGCCAAGGCCGGGATGCCGATGGCCAACCGTGTCCCCTCAGCGATACAATAAGCCGGATAGATAACCGAAGCTCTCATAAAACGACGATGCATGGGGATGACAAACCAACTGAGCCAGACACTAACAAACCCCACGAAGAACGTCTCCTCGTCCATGCCGGGAGCAGCGATGGATTCAAAAGACGTCGGCGACATAATAGGGATGTAGTACTGTGGTAGATCCGATTCAGTGTTCGGCAGCTTCTTCGGACCAAACCCAAAGGGGTCTCTAATGTCGGCAAACTTCGAAGCGGTCTTCGACAAGACATCCTCGCGAAGGAAACAAGCAATGAAGCTCTTGAAAGTAACTCCCTGCTCTTCGGATTCGGTGAACAATCGGTCAAAGATACCTAGCGCCTTGATCAAACTGGGGCGTTTGTGGCGGACGGCATTCTCAGCAGACAGGCCGTCGACCAGAGTGGGCTCGGACTCAAAGATGTACTCGTCGGAGGGCAGCAACTCCTCATACAGACTACCCCTGATTGGCAATCCCGAGATGTCATAGAATTCTGCCAGAGAGATCGAGACCTCGCGATCTCCTAGAATGAAAGTGTTGGTGGGAAGATTCCATTGGTTCAAGAACGCCTTAACCCACCAAACATGCGGAGATTGGTAGTGAAACAGCGATGCATATATCGCCTGATAAAGCCCGACCTTCTGCAGCCGCGCACGATGGGCAGAAAGGATGTAGCGAGCCCAGAGAAGGTAGCCCGTAGGGTGTCGAGGAGTGAGCCCTATCTTATAAATTTTCCCCCACGGGTGGGCCTCACCCTGGCAAATACGCCGCCCCAAGATATCTATAGCCGGGATCGGATGGTTCGGGATACCGGTCGTCGAAGGCTCGAGCCTTCCCGTTGGAGTCCAGTTGGGCATCTCCACAGCAAAAACCGTTTTCGGAGGATCCATCGGCGAAAATGGGAAAGTGGGCTCTGTCGGTACTGCGCAAAGGAAACTCCGGCGATCCCGGATAATATGACTGTACCTAATTCCCCATAGAAGCAAGTTGGTGCAGTTCGGGTCATGAGTCCGGATCATCGCCATCACTTCCTCATCGGATGGTGATTGAGGAAAAGCGGCCTTCGAACGAGTAAAGGGAAAACACGGAGCAGAAGCCATCGCACCTAAAATCGAATGAAAGAAGACCGTTAAAAGAAAAGTCAGCAATATATATCCATGCATGAACATGAAGACAAGTTGAAGAAAACAACAGTAGACTTTTTTTTTGGGACCATTGGCTACAAAATACATGGGCCCCACAGAATCAAGATGACGGCTCGTTAATAATGAGACCAAGCAGTTGCAATAAGACAAAGGGGATACCCTCATTAAGTAAAAAGTAGGTTTCAGGTGGCCCTGCACATCCCCTAGAAGACAAATCTACCTCGGACTCTATAACAAATCAAACGGGATCAAGGGAATTAAATTCCCACAGAAGATATCATTGCAAACTTCTGTTCCATTAATTGCAGAAGGACAATCTCGGGCTAAGAGACCCTAAGAAGCCTCCATGTGAAGAAACCAAGTTCTTCATAGGAATTAAATTCCTTATTAAGAAAAGGGAATTAAATTCCCAAAAGCATTTTTTCTATGAACGGGGTTAAGCTCCATGAATTATCACCATTATTTCCCTAAAGATCATCTAAACCCTAAGAGATCTACTTTTGAAGGCTAAAATGGTTTCATACTTTGGTAAAAAAGCTTGAAGAAAAATGGGTTCTTTGTTAAAAAAGGGTAAAAACCCTTGTTTTGGATTTAAAATCCAGAGGAATGTGAAAGTTCATCGTTTGTTCAAGGACATTACCTGAGGAAAAGAGTCTTCCTGAACAGAGTTAAACTCTGAAAAGGTTTCAAGGCAGAGAACAAAGCTCTGGAAGAAGAGAATTAAATTCTCAGAAAAGTTTGCAAAAGGAAGAAGACAGGCAAAGTGGAGGCGTCTCTGAAATGACCCCAATATTTATAGGAGGTGATGGAAACGCTTCATCTCCCCAAATCCCTAGAGGAATCCAACGGTCACAAAAAGTGACAGCGTTGCACTCACGTGCAAACACGTGAGAACAACGCTGTGGGGGAATTTGTTTCCTGATTTAAAATCAGGAAAGCCTACGGAAGAAGCATCACGTGCTAACACGTGACTAGCAGTCACGTGTTGGCACGTGACATTTAAAAGCAGCGGCAAAGGCACATCTGTTCCATGATCAAATCAAGAAAAAGGCTTCAGAAAAGGTCACGTGCTCACACGTGACCAGGGGTCACGTGTTGGCACGTGACGGCTGAACAGCGGCTAGGAGACAAAGCGCAGAAAGCAGAGGAAAGCTCGTTCCAAGGGGTCACGTGCCTACACGTGACCAGGGGTCACGTGCTTACACGTGACCAGGGGTCACGTGGCCATACGTGACCGGCTTTCAAAGCCTATTTATTTAACAGAATCAAATTCTGAAGAGATCATTCAAATCTTTCCAAAGGAAAATGATTATTTGGAACTGATTGGACTAAAGATTTAAAGGTGATTAAATATCACCTATCTATGGAAAAATCTTGAACTTGGAAAGATTTTCCCTTAAAATCTAATCGAAATAACAAAGGAAAATCTTTGGATTTAAAATCCAATGGTCAATAAAATTCACCTAATAATCCAAAGGTCCAAACGAATGGTGAATACAAATCAAATCTCTCAATGAAAGATTCATCAAAAACTAATTGATTCTGCTTCTTCTCCTATAAATAGGAGCCAAGAGACACACAGAAAGAGAGATAAACATACAGAGATCGATACATAGAGAGAGAAAAATAGAGCCTTGAGACTTTGGAGGAATTTGGATCTTCTGCAAAGAAAACCTTAGGTAAGAAGGGGGAGGCTTTCAAGAAAAAAGAGAATTTAATTCTCGAAAGAGTTTAACTCTGATATTAAAAAGAAGAACTTAGTTCTCTCTTTAGCAGAGGATCTGCAAAGTGCACATCTCCCCATGAATTGAGAATTTAATTCTCATTGGGTTGAGATCCTGCCATGCAGATCCAAAGCATAGGGAGGGAATGGAAGTTTGAGAATTTAATTCTCACAGAACCATAGGAATTTAATTCTTTTAAAATAAAATTAGGGTTTAACCCTATGTCATAGGAATTTAATTCCTTCAAAATGAATAGAACCAGGGTTAACCCTAGTTAAGAACTCTATCAAAATAACAGGAATTTAATTCCTCTAAAGTTTGTTGCTAGGGTTTAACCCTATGAAGAATTTGACTCTTAAAAAGATAAACACTTCTTCAAACAGGCAGGGTCACGTGCTACCACGTGACCCCTGTAAAGAGCCACCGCTAAAACTTTGAGGCAACGCCTCACGTGCTTCACGTGACCCCCAAAGCGCGCAAAGAAAAAGCAAAGGAAAAGAAGCTCTGGGGCGCCCTCACGTGTCACCACGTGACCCCTAATGAATAGTCTAACAGATCAAAGCGCAAGCCCCCATCACGTGCCCACACGTGATGGCTTTTAGAATTAAAAGTGTTAAACACTTACCTGTAGAACAAAATAAAGGGAAACAGGGCGCTATCACGTGCTACCACGTGACCCCTTGGCTGAAGCTTTAACGGACAAACACCAAAATGCCCATCACGTGACAGCACGTGATGCTCCAAAGCATTCAATACTTTTGACAGAATAAAATGAATCGAGGGCGCCCTCACGTGCTACCACGTGACCCCTCTTGCCTTAGTGTTTAACACTAGAGTTGAAACCTCTACATCTAGTGTTCAACACTGATTTTCTTAGTGTTTAAACACTAATTTGGAAAACTCTATTTACAGTGTTTAACACTGACTTTCTTAGTGTTGAACACTAACCTGGAAAACTCTGTTTCCAGTATTTAACATTGATCTGCCTTAGTGTTAAACACTAATTTGAAATCTCCACTGCCAGTGTTTAACACTGATTTGCTTTAGTGTATAAACACTAATTTGAAAGCCCAGTTGCTGGCGTTTAACACTAACTATCTTTTAGTGTTAAACACTAACTTGTCAATCTCATTCTCAGTGTTCAACACTGGTTGATCTTTAGTGTTTAACACTAACTTTAGCCCCATTGGCTAAGTGTCCAGAGGCAAAGCCTCTCCTCTAATGAACCAACAGAGGGCCAATATCCTAAACATGATTGGACTTAGCCCAAGCTGGCCATAAGTCCTCAATTCAAATTCAACTGAGCCAATGGGCTCATAATATAATTAATTGGTCTTGGTTCCAAATTGGGCCAAAGATTATTTAATCTACCTCGGTTTAAGGGTACATCTCTTCACTACTTTGATACGTGGCGTTGTAATTCCTCAACGTCTTCAAAGAGGTGACGGGTCCCGATGACCACATATTGATACGGACTGTGGGGTCCTTAAACTCATGGACTATGAGGTCCTTAACCTTGACCGTGATGTCTTAAAACTAACGCCGGACTGTGGAGTCCTTAAATCCATGGACTATGACGTCCTTAACCTTGACCGAGATGTCTTAAAACTAACTTTGGACTGTGGAGTCCTTAAATCCATGGACTATGATGTCCTTAACCTTGACCGAGATGTCTTAAAACTAACTTTGGACTGTGGAGTCCTTAAATCCATGGACTATGAGGTCCTTAACCTTGAACGCAACGTCTTAATACTAACATTGGACCGCAATGTCCTTAAACTACCCATGGACCACAACGTCCTTAAATTACCTACTGACCGTGATGTCACTAAACTAAACAACAGGGCTCCCTTAATTGCTCTATTGTTGGATCTAAACGATCCCGTTAAGTTGATCTTAGTCTGAAAATTAGACTAACGTATCCTTAACAAGGGTTTAAGTCGATCTTAGTCTCGAATGAGGCTAATGTATCCTTAAACCCAAACCCTCAAACCCAAATCTAGGATAATATGGATTTGGACTAGTCCACGCCCTACGGGCGATGACATAACTCAGTCTCCGTATACAATCCATGGGCAACCAAACATAAAATAAATACACACGACACAAAGTGACCATCTGGAGAAGGAGAAAGTGGTTACCGCGATACGGTAGAGTAATTAACTGCAGGGGCTTGCGCCTGCAGGGAAGAGCGTCCCCACAATCAAAAACCCCTCAAGCGAGGGGGAATCTGATGAAGTCTGCTACATCGGACGCATCCGTTTAAATCTTCGATATACGGTGCCATAAATCAACTTGGCATCTTCGGAGAGGTAGACGGATAGCACCAATTAGCATCTACCCCGAACCTCAGGCGAGACGTCCTCACGTCGTCGGCCGTCGTTCGGAGGGGAACAGACATCTTCCCGAAGGATAGATTCATAGAGCCATTACGACAATTGATTACAGCGTTGGAAGTCGCAAGAAAAGGTTGACCTAATATCACCGTGATCTGGTTTCATGGGTTCGCTACAGGTTGTGTATCTATAACGATAAAGTCAACAGGGAATATAAATTCCCGACTTTTATTAACAAATCCTCTAGCTCACCCCTGGGTTGGGTGATAGATCGATCGGCCATCTGAAGAGTGCAGTGTGCCGGTTTTAACTCTCCGATCCCTAATTGCTCATACACAGAATACGGAAGCAAGTTAACATTAGCACCTAAATCGAGTAGAGCACGATTGATATTTTTACCCCTAATAAAAATAGATATTGTAGGAGTTCCGGGATCTTTTTGTTTCTTGGGTAGTTGTTTTGTAAAAGCTGTGCTTACATTACTCGTCATGAATACCTTTTTCGGTACTTGAGTTTTTCTCTTCCTGGTGCACAAGTCTTTTAGAATTTTTGCATAAGACGAAGCTTGTTGAATAGCATCTAGGAGAGGAATGTTTATGTTAACTTGCTTAAAAATTTCCACAATCTTCTCCATTTGTGGACTTGGTCTGTTGCCACTTAACCTGTGTGGATAAGGTGCTTTATCAATAAGGGTCGGGTCCAATATTGAAGAAGTTTGTGGAGATGGAATCGATCCCAGAATTGGAGTAGGGATCGTTTTAGGTAGACTTGAGGAAGCAGGCAGAGGGTTCGAGCCTTCAGGAAAATGGAGAATAGGCTCGGAAGATGGTGGACTAGATGAAATAGGAGAAGAATTAGATGCCGGGGTGTTATTAATATCATCAACGTCATCAACGTGTTCACCCACTTGGTTATCCAGCACTCTTTCCGATCTCAACGTGGTAACGACGCTCACATTATAACTTTGTGAATGGCCAGAATTCGGTAGGAGTTAAGATGGAAGTTTCCCTTTTTCTCTCGCATTCATCGCGGCATTTATTTTTGTAAGTTGTGCTTCCATCGATTTTATACTTTCACCGTGGGAGGTGGTGGTTTGTGTTAATGCTCGGATAGAAGACTTTATTTCATCCGTCGATTGCATGGAATGTTTAATAAACATATCCATGCTTCGTTCGAGTGCAGAGGGTTTATCGATACCGGCAAAAGAGTTATTATAAAGATCAAAGTTGTTGGCCGGGTTTTGCAAAGGTTGCGGTTGAAAGGAGTGTTGACTCGGTTGTGGTGGTTGCTGTTGCTGTGGAGAAAGTTTTTGATAATTGCTTTGGAACTGGTTTTGATTTTGGGTTTGGTTTTGGTTTCAAGCAAAATTAGGATGATTTCTCCATCCCTGATTATATGTGGAAGAATAAGGGTCGTTTCTAGGTCGTTGCTGAAAAATAGCATTAATTTGTTCTTGACCTTGAAACGGTGGATTCAAAGGACATTCTTCCGTCAAATGTGATGGGTAGGAATAGAAACCATACATGTTTTTGGGGAGTGTAAATTGGTTTGGGAGGCTGAAGAGACTTTGTTTTCTATAGCATCAAGTTTCTTTTGTATCGCGGCCATTTCGGCTTTCACTGCGATAGAAATATCAAGCTGATGGAAACCTCCCCTAGACGATGTAGGTCTAACGCTTTCCCACTGTAAAGTTTTTTCAGCGAGATTTTCCAGAAATTGCCAAGCTTCACCATCATCTTTAGAAAGGAAATGACATTGACACATAGTTTCAAGCATCTGTTTTGTTGCAGGATCAACACCCTTATATATAATATGACAAAGGTCCTATCTATTGATTTTGTGATGAGGGCATTGTAGAAGAAGATCCTTAAACCGTTCAAAGCATTTCCAAAATGGTTCATTGGGAAGTTGGGTAAACTGGTTAATCTCGCTTCGAACGCTGGCGGTCATATGATTGGGATAAAATTTCTTAAGGAATGCTACTACGAATTCATCCCATTTGGTAATAGAATGCGCGGCAGTGTTATAAAGCCATTTTTCTGCTAGATCGCATAAAGTAAAAGGGAGAAAACGTAATCTCATAGCATCCACAGAAAGTTGTGACGTGCCCATCATTGCGCATACGTTTTCGAATTTGTTTATAAAAACGTACGCGTCTTCGGATTCAAGCCCGTGAAATTTGGGAAACAGTTTGATGAAGTAGGGTTTAATTTCAAAATTATCCCCATTGGCTGGTGGAATAGATAAACAGGTAGGAAGGGGATAGCGTATAGGGTAACATCTCTCTTGGAGAGAAATACGCGGTGGATTCTGCGCACCGACAGGTGGTGACAGAGGTGTGTTGGTAAAATATGAAGGAGAACCGTCCATCGTGGATGTGGTGGGTGGAGGGAAAAAAGAAGATGAAAAAGCACCAACTTCGGAGTCGATAGCTGAAACGCGGACAAGACGGGCACTAGAATCCTGTGTCCAGCCGAGCATGCACTAAGCGGGTTTAGCACAAGTGGCAGCATGTACGTGATTTAAAAATGGTTTTTTTTTAAAAAATTGTCGGACGTGAGACAAATCACACAAAAATGCACTATCAACCCTAGAACTAAGGTCACCTAGGTCAAGTCACTAGACTGTTCCTAGACTTCCAAAGGATAAGCCGCAGGATCAATCCTCTACCACATCTTTATTACTCTTGTGGCCAGGTAAGTGGAAAGTATTCGCTATACGAATCACCGAAAATAGCGGGCCTAATTAAGTAACCACTTACCTTATACACACTTGCCTTAGACACTACGCAAGTAATGCGGATAAGAGATAAATTACCCACGACCTTCCTCTGTCCTTATTGAGCGCGGTGGTCCTTAGAGTCTTGGTCTAGATATTTTTTAATTAATATAGAGTGATGTGGATGCTCGTTCTGTGATTCGTGGGGCCTAGGAAAGGTGATGAAATCCCCACCTAATCTGAATTTTGGTCTTTCCACTTAAAGTCCGTATTAAAATATGCAAGAACAACGCGCAAAACAAAACACGCAAAAAGATTTTTGAACGGCGACATTTTGCAAAGAATCCTGCAGAAAATATATTATTGGATTTTTCAGAGGAGAGAAAAAGAGATGGAAAAGATACCAGAAAAGTTTGAGGGCACAACTCCTCAAGACCGCCGTGGTTCCGCCACCGTTTGCACACAATAGCCGCGGTTCCGACGCGCTTTAGGGGTTCTTTGTTTAATTTTTTTTCACTATGGCTTCCTTTGCTCCTTTGGGTCTTGATGAATGTCTCTGAATCTTTATCTCCTCGCTAAAGTGACTACAGATTCCCTCGCAAAAATCACACACTAATTGTTAAATATGCAAGATGCGGTTTTGTTTTATTTTTATGATATAGATCGAATAAGAATTCAACACAAATAGTAAGAATAAAAAATTACACACGTATCCCCGGCAACGGCGTCATTTGATTGATTTTATGTGAGTGTTTAGTAAATAATTGCAATCAATAACGATGTCGCTTGTAGCTAACCGAGATGAGTACGGGTCGTCCTCAGGGATACGTTGAATTTTTTAATCTTACTTTAGACGTGTTGATTGAAAGAGGAAGAAATAGAAGAATAAAGAATAGTTATAGATTCTATATCTGTGTTAAACACGGATATAGAATACAGATCTAGTTTAATTACGGATGTAGATTTTTTATCAGAAGAGGGCTTATAGGGTTCGTTAGGATTTAGTAGTCATGGATGACTAATAAAAATTACTCTTTTTATCTATTGATGGATTTAAAAATAGATTGATAATGATGAATGAGGATTAGGGTTCTTGGAAGAAACTAGGGTTTCCACACTATTGACTCTTGTCCTTTCATTAATCTCTATTCATGTCTAGCCCTTAACAAAACAATTGTTAATCTAATCTCAAATCGCGGTCGAGACTCGCAATAAATTGGTAGCACGCCCGATTTGGATGTGTAACAACTGAGTTCAGTTATACCAATTTCTGTTTCCGTATTTGTTTGTCTGTGGTATTTTATTGATTTATCTTGTTTGGATGCGAATGGTAGTTTACTTTTACATTGCATTCGACCCGACCCGCTTTCTTGAACTGGTTGATTCATATTTATAGACTACCCTGGTTGGTTAAATAGACGCGTGCATCTTATGTATACTGCATATTAACATTTCACCTAGAATCGCATATTTTACATATAACATTTTAGATCACGTAAAATAAATTAAAATTGCATTTCATAGCCTGCGTGATACCCCTAACCCCGTGGTAGCGTCCGTGCATCGTGTTCTCGTCCCGTTCAGTGAAACGGACGTGTTTGGATGGCTACGCGCACGTACGTGCGTCCGTTCTTGGGGGTATGCATTTTTGTTACCTGATTATTCATTTTAAAGTTTGAAAGTTGCATTTATTTTTCGTAATTAAAATCTGAATTTTTGGACCCAACCCGGACGCATTTTGAAATACTTTTGTATCTCGCCAAAAATCATTTATTTAAAATCTTTTAATATTAATCGAATATATTTTTTTTCTATTCTGTAGGTTACCCAAACTAATGAAAATCTTTTTAAATTTTTCTTTAAAATATTTTCCTGAACCAATCCCAGCTTCCTTCATTGCTCCGGCCCCACCATCCTCTCTCCTTTCTCTCTCTTCTCTTTTTCTCTCTCTCCGCTACAATCCAAATTTCTTTCTCCTCAATTCTCCCTCTCCTCTCACGCTCTCTCTATCTCTCTCCTCTCGATCTCCTCTCTCTCCCTCTCCCTCTCTCAGAATCTCTCTCTCTCTCTCCTCTCGCTAATTCTTTCTCTCTTTCCCTCTCTCTATATATTTCTTTCTTCCTCATTTTTTTTCTTATGAACCCATAACCTAAACCCTAGCCGCCTCCTTCTCGTCGTCGCCTACAGCCCGACGACGCCTCTCCAACCTCGTCGCCTCCTCACCATCATCACCTTCGTCTCCACTCTCCTTCCCCAAGCCTGTGCACGCGCACCGAGCACACCCACAGAAACACCCGAGCCCGCACATCGCTTCACCGCGACGATCACCGGAGTGATCTTGTCGTCGTCCATCGTCCCAGATCGACGCAACGGTGAGCCGTGCACACCCCTTCCTCCTTCTTCTTTCTTTTCTTCTTCCCTTCTTGTATTTTTTCTTTCTTCTGCTTTCCTTAGCCGCTGTCCTTCTGTAGATCATTTGCCGGAGCTCGGTCGACGCCGTCGACCCCCTCACGACCCTCTTCGCCGACCATAGTAAGCCTCCTCTTCTCAATCTACTCCTTCCCCCTTCCATTCTTCTCTTTTCTTTTTCCATGCATTTTTGTTCCATTAAATATGTTCAATGTTGTTTTTGTTTGCCGGAATCCGGTCGTGCCGTCGACGATCCCGACGACCCAGCGAGCGTTCCTGACCCGTGTGATCCCTTTGTGCCTTGTTTGGATACGTTCCGTGCATTGTGCGCGCGTCGCGACTTTCCCGCCGACGTGTGACGTTCCGTATACCCGTTTCTTGATCTGTCGAGACAAGTAAAGCTTGCTACATGCTATTCCTATTATTTTATACTTATTTAATTACATGTTAAACTTGTAGATTTAATATAATGTCACATGTTTACCCACGTCCATATTTAAATCACATAATAATTATTTGCATAGCCCATAGTACCCCTTTAATAATTTATACCCTATCAGACACCCGTTTGCATACATCTAGCCTAGTGTATATTCAGAGTGCATCCCTACATCATTTAATACATGTTAATGTGATTTTAACATTCCATATTTGATAAACTGTATTTAATTAATGTTGGAACTTTTCCCTTAACCCAAATCGATAACCGTGCATCCATATGCTTTAATCTGTACCTATTTACATACCACATTACAATGTTCCATTTTATTGTTCCATTAGTACCTCATGGTTGTTTTGTATACCCATGCTTATTTTTAGTTTGATTATGAGCACCCACGTGACTGCACCCCAGACATGACTTGATACACCCATTACTTGATACGACGTGATACCGTGCATTTCTTGACATGACATGATACCTATATACTACCTGACTTGACCTGATATACCATGGCTCTACCTATTACCTGATCTTGTTACTAATGCCAACAAACCTGACCTGTTGTCCCTACGAACTTTTCCTGTTGTCTATCCAGACAAACCTGTACCTGCCTGATCTTATGTTATCATTAGCTTCAGATTATTTAATACCTGACTTGAACATATATAACTTGGGGGTATGGAGAAATCAATGATGAAGCCTGACTTGTAACTCGACAGTTCTATACCTTTTCTGATGAGTCTTACGGGCTAGGCCAGTCCCGGGGTGATGCTGCTGACATCACTCGTCATTACCTACTACACTATTATTGCCTTGTGGCACGTGTCGGATTTAGCCCGAGAGTCATAGACCGTGATCTCGGGCATGCACGGGATACTATTGAGTTACATCGATGATTCATCAAATTGATTTCAAATACTTGAGAGTAGTTAACACAGTAGACCAGTTTAGATTACTCACTGCACACTACCCTTCACTGTCCTGATTTATATTGGTGTTATACATGTTTTAGCATTTATGATCATACCTGCATGTCTTGTTACCCCTGTTTATATTATTGCTTGATGTTATGACGCACTGACGTCTGGATTTTGCATGGCCCAGATTCTTTACCTACACTACAGGCCGAGCAGGAGTACTTCAGTCAGCAGGCTGAGCAGTGAGGACTTGTTAGTAGTTAGTTCTTTTACTTTCGGTATTTTTCATTCCTGATGTGAGCCCGCATTATGGGACATACGTTCTAGTTATTCTTGTATTGGATCTTTTGCTTCCGCATTATTTTATTCTTGATTCGTTTTATTCTGGCTTATGGACATGTGTTAGATAGTTTATTTTTGTTCTTGATATCTCTACAGCCGTAATGTGACTGTGGAAGGATATTTCCTATCCACAGGTAGCATGGTTGGCTATGTCACGTGCCCATCTTAGCGTACTCTGGGAAGCAGGACGTAACATGGTTCTTTTGATATTAGAGCCATAGGATCTAGGTTACTCGGGTTTGATTCTTTTGTAGTTGGTATTGGACCCAATACACGAATCAGAATACTCGTGATTAGGAAATATGTCCTGCCACCTTACCGTCTTTCCATTCTTGAATCTTAACCTCCTCCTGATTCTACTTTTACGATGTTCAAACCTCCTTTGCATATCAACTCGAAAACCAGGTTTCCTTGTTTATCTCTAGAACTTAGGCGACTTGGGTGGAGTTATGTGATTGTAGCTATGATACCGCGGCATGATTACAATGCGGTACTCTATTTAAGTAACTTGGAGTTCTAGCCTTAATTCATATCCTTGATCTATATTTTGAATCTGTTATCATGCTAATCCTTTTGGTGCTTTGATTTCAGGAATATGGCAGACAAGAATCTGAAAATGTACCAAAGGCGTGTTGACGAAGCCGCTATGCTTGGAGTAATACGTGGGATGTTGGAGAACCAAAAGCGACAGACCGAGATGATTTAGCAGCAAGCTAAATCTTTTTAGGAAGGTTTGCGGACCGTTCAGCAGTCCGTTAACAATATGGTGGCCAGACCAGTTGATCGTGTGGGTACTGTGGCGGATTTCAGGAGACTGGGTCCGTCTGTCTTTACTGTCCTGGAAGAGCCGTTGCCAGCGGGGCAGTGGCTGGTTGACACGGAGAATTTACTCATTGCGGCACAGATCCCATTAGATAAGAGAGTGGATATGGTACGCATCCAGTTGGTGGATTACGCCCGTGAATGGTGGCTTGTGGAAGAGACCCGCTTTCCCAAACCGATCAGGTGGGCGGATTTTTCGAAGAGTTTCTTGGAGAAGTTCTTCCCGCGGACTGCACGGGAGGAAATGGAAGAAAAGTTCGTCAGTTTGAAGCAAAACGGCGCACCTGTAGATGTACATGCAGCTGAGTTGACGCGGCTCAGTAGATTCGCTGGACCTTTGGTTGCCAACGATGCTGATAGGATAAGGAGGTTCATGCGCAGTTTGGATGTGGACATCCCGAGGCAGATTGTCTCCCTGGGTTTGACCACTTTTTCCCAAGTACTTACAGCGGCTCGAGAGCAGCAGAGCCTATCTGTGAAGACTGGGAGTACACAGCAGCCAGCAGTTACAGTACGGAAGCCGGCATTTGCACCGAACCAAGCACACGGACGAAGAGGTATTCCAGTGAACTGGCGTGGCGTAACACCGATGAAGAAGCCTGTTGTTGTCGATCAGAGGAGGACCGTGATTTGTGACTATTGCCATTCACCTGGGCACGTGCAAAGGGAATGTCGAAGGAAATAGGGACTCTGTTTGGTTTATGGATTGGCGGATCATACTATCAGCACTTGTCCGTCGGAGCTTCGCACGAAGGATGATGTTCAGAAGCCACCGTAGAAACCGTTTCAGGGACAGAAACAGCTGACTCAGGGACCCAATCAAGCTCGAGCATTTACCCTGACGGCTGAGGAAGCTAAGGCTTCAGGAGAAGTTGTTTCAGGTATTCTACTTGTTCATGGTTTTCCCGCATTAGCGTTATTCGATTCTGGTGCATCCCATTGTTTTATGTCGTCCAAGTTTATTGCTACACACTCGATTACTTGCACGACCCTGTCTAGTTGTTGGGACATACACACTGGGAATGGGAAGATCATATCTTGTAGAGAATGTAAGGATTGTGCAGTTGTTGTTTGCAGACGGGAGCTTTTTGCAGATTTCTTGGTGATTGATACAGGCAGTTATGAAGTCGTCTTGGGAATGGATTTTCTCGGCACTTTCCATGCTCACATTGATTATAGGCCAAAGAAAGTAATTTTCCAGATTCCCGGACATCCAGAGTTTATCTTTACTGGAGGAAGCAGTTCTGTCGGGCCAGTAGAGTTTAGGGCTAGGCCGACAGCAAATGTTCTTTCATCGATGGAGGCTGATAAAGATGAAGCGCCAGCTATTGTTCATGATTTCATGGACGTGTTCGAAGACATATCAGGTTTACCGCCGAAGCGAGACGTAGAGTTCGCGATTGATCTTGTTCCTGGTGCAGCGTCAGTTTCTAAAGCGTACTATCCAATGGCACCAGTGGAGTTGGAAGAAGTTAAGAAGCAGGTTACTGAATTACTTGAGAAGGGTTGGATTCGAAGCAGTAACTCGCCTTGGGGAGCTCCAGTTCTTCTAGTCAAGAAGAAAGATGGCACAAGGAGAATGTGCATCGATTATCGAGAATTAAACCGGGTTGACTATTAAGAAAAAGTACCCGATCCCTCGCATTGGCGAATTATTTGAGCAGCTTAATAGCGCGAGGGTATTCTCGAAGCTGGATTTGAGATCCGGATATCATCAGGTTCGAGTTAAAACAGAAAATATTTCCAAGACGGCGTTCCGAACTCGGTATGGACATTATGAGTATTTAGTGATGCCCTTCGGAGTAACGAATGCACCGGCGATATTCATGGACTTGATGAACCGAATCTTTTCACCGTTCTTAGACCAGTTTATTGTGGTGTTCATTGATGATATTCTGGTCTACTCGAAAAGTATTGAAGAGCATGCTGAACACTTAAAGATCGCACTGCAGACGTTGAGGCAAGAAAAATTGTATGCAAAGATGAGCAAGAGTTTTGGCTGGAAGAAGTGAAGTTTCTGGGGCATGTCGTGTCTGGAGATGGAATCGCAGTTGATCCCAAAAAGATTGCAGCAGTTCGAGATTGGCCGATTCTGAAGAACGTTGCAGAAATCAGAAGCTTTCTTAGACTTGCCGGGTACTACAGGAGGTTCGTGGAGAACTTTGCTTGTCTGGCAGAGCCTTTGACCAAGCTTACGCGCAAGGAGGTACCATTTATATGGACGGATATGTGTGCGTCAGCCTTTGAGGCATTGAAGCAGAGATTGATAATTGCTCCTATTCTGACCGTGCCAGACAGTTCCGGAGGATTGGTGATTCACAGCGATGCATCTGGGAAAGAATTGGGATGTGTTTTGATGCAGCATGGGAAGGTTATAGCGTACGCATCGAGACAGTTGAAGACCCATGAGAAGAATTACCCAACTCATGACTTGGAGCTAGCAGCTGTGATTTTCGCATTGAATATTTGGAGACACTACCTATTGGGCGAAAGGGTCGAGGTTTTCACCGATCATAAAAGCTTGAAGTATGTGTTCACGCAGAAGGAGCTTAATATGAGGCAGCGCAGATGGTTGGAGCTAATGGCTGACTACGATCTTGATCTTAAGCACCATCCGGGGAAAGTTAATGTTGTGCCGGATGCGCTTAGTCGATTGCCAGCAATTTAGATGTTGACTTCACAGAAGGAACTTATAGAAGACTTTCGAAGATTTGATTTTGAGGTTGTGCTGCCACATTCTTCGGGACAGTTGTTGCAGCTGCAAGTACAATCGTCGTTGATCGAGAATATTAAAGCAGCGCAATTGCAGGACCCAAGATTGCAGAAGTTTCGAGAACAGGTTGAAGCTGGACTTCGAACAGACTTACTGATCCATGAAGATGGTTCGTTGAGATATGGTAGCCGTTTGTGTGTGCCAAAGGGAGATATTCGCGGAGAGCTTATGAAGGAGGCACACAGTTCAGCATATTCCGTACATCCAGGAGGCACGAAGATGTACCGAGATATACGACAACAATTCTGGTGCGAAGGCATGAAACGGGAGATTGCCCGTTTTGTAGCAAAGTGCTTGGTGTGTCAGCAAGTTAAGGCTGAACATCAAAGGGTTGCTGGTTTATTGCAACCACTTTCGATTCCTCAGTGGAAATGGGAACATATAACCATGGATTTCGTGACAGCTCTACCGCGGAGTCCAAAAGGCAACAATGCAGTTTGGGTGATTATTGATCGATTGACCAAGGCAGCTCATTTCATCCCTTTCCGGGTTGGTCAATCAACAGAAACTTTGGCAGAACGGTACATGCAAGAGATTATAAGATTGCATGGTATACCAGTAAGCATCGTGTCCGACCGTGACACTCGTTTCTTATCACACTTTTGGAGGAGCTTACAGGAAAGTTTGGGGACTCGATTGAAGTTTAGCACAGCTTATCATCCTCAAACAGATGGCCAGTCGGAGAGAATGATCCAAACTCTTGAAGATATGTTGAGAGATTGCATGTTGGACTTCAAGGGTTCATGGGAGGATCATCTACATTTGGTGGAGTTTTCTTACAATAACAGTTTCCAGGCGACTATTCAGATGGCTCCATTCGAAGCTTTATATGGTCACAAGTGCCGTTCACCTATTTGCTGGGACAATATTGGTGAACGAAGATTGTTGGGATCAGATTTGGTCGTGCAGACAGTTGAGAAGGTTAACACTATCCGGAATCATAAGAAAGCAGCACAAGACCGACAGAAGAGTTGGGCAGATACGTCGAGAAGACCTCTAGAATTCTCCGTGGGTGATTTAGTATTCTTGAAGATATCACCGACTAGAGGGGTGATTCGTTTCGGAAGTCGAGGAAAGCTCAGTCCTCGATTCGTCGGACCTTTTGAGATTTCGGAGCGTGTTGGTGAGATAGCGTATCGAGTGGCGTTACCGCAATCCTTGGCGAATGTTCATGACGTGTTTCACCTATCTCAACTCCGTAAATATGTTCAAGATGAAACACACGTGCTGGATCATTCGGAGCTGACTGTCCGAGAAGATTTGACTTTTGAGGAGCGACCGATGTCGATCGTGGACCGATGAGAAAAGGTTCTTAAGAACAAAATTATTCCTCGTGTACTTATTTCTTAGGGTAATCGCTCACATGGAGAATCAACTTGGGAACGAGAGGATGAAATCGGCAGAAGTTTCCATACCTATTCTTGTAGTTTGTTAATTGTTTATCCTTTCTTGTTCTTGGAATTTCGAGGACGAAATTCTTTTTGTAGTTGGGTATAATGTAACAACCGAATTCAGTTATACCAATTTATGTTTCCGTATTTGTTTGTCTGTGGTATTTTATTGATTTATCTTGTTTGGAGGCGAATGGTAGTTTACTTTTACATTGCATTCGACCCGACCCGCTTGCTTGAACTGGTTGATTCATATTTATAGACTACCCTGGCTGGTTAAATAGACGCGTGCATCTCATGTATACTGCATATTAACATTTCACCTAAAATCGCGTATTTTACATATAACATTTTAGATCACGTAAAATAAATTAAAATTGCATTTTATAGCCTGCGTGATACCCCTAACCCCATAGTAGCGTCCGCGCATCGTGTTCTCGTCCCGTTCAGTGAAACGGACGTGTTTGGATGGCTACACGCACGTACGTGCGTCCGTTCTTAGGGGTATGCATTTTCGTTACCTGATTATTCATTTTAAAGTTTGGAAGTTGCATTTATTTTTCGTAATTAAAATCTGAATTTTTGGACCCTACTTTTGTATCTCGCCAAAAACCATTTATTTAAAATCTTTTAATATTAATCGAATATATTTTTTTCTATTCTGTAGGTTACCCAAACTAATGAAAATCTTTTTAAATTTTTCTTTAAAATATTTTCCTAAACCAATCCCGGCTTTCTTCATTGCGCCGGCCCCACCATCCTTTCTCCTTTCTCTCTCTTCTGTTTTTCTCTCTCTCCGCTACGATCCAAATTTCTTTCTCCTCAATTCTCTCTCTCCTCTCGCGCTCTTTCTATCTCTCTCCACTCGATCTCCTCTCTCTCTTCTCTTTATCTCTCTCCCTCTCTCAGAATCTCTCTCTCTCTCCTCTCGCTAATTCTTTCTCCCTCTCCCTCTCTCTATATATTTCTTTCTTCCTCATTTTTTTTCTCACGAACCCATAACCTAAACCCTAGCAGCCTCTTTCTTGCCGTCGCCCACAGCCTGACGACGCCTCCCCAACCTCGTCGCCTCCTCACCATCATCACCTCCGTCTCCACTCTCCTTCCCCGAGCCCCTGCACGTGCACCAAGCACACCCATAGAAACACCCGAGCCCACACATTGCTTCACCGCGACGATCACCGGAGTGATCTTGTCGTCGTCCATCGTCCCAGATCGACGCAACGGTGAGCCGCGCATACCCCTTCCTCCTTCTTCTTTCTTTTCTTCTTCCCTTCTTGTATTTTTTCTTTCTTCTGTTTTCCTTAGCCGCTGTCCTTCTGTAGATCGTTCGCCGGAGCTCGGTCGACGCCGTCGACCCTCTTCACTGACTACAGTAGGCCTCCTCTTCTCATTCTTCTCCTTCCTCCTTCCATTCTTCATTTTCTTTTTCCATGCATTTTTGATCCATTAAATATGTTCACTGTTGTTTTTGTTTGCCGGAATCCGGCCGTGCCGTCGACGATCCCGATGACCCAGCGAGCGTACCTGACCCATGTGATCCTCTTGTGCCTTGTTTGGATACGTTCCGTGCATCGTGCGCGCGTCGCGACTTTCCCGCCGACGTGTGACGTTCCGTATACCCGTTTCTTGATCTGTCGAGACAAGTAAAACTTGCTACATGCTATTCCTATTATTTTATACTTATTTAATTACATGTTAAACTTGTAGATTTAATCTAATATCACATGTTTACCCACGTCCATATTTAAATCACATAATAATTATTTGCATAGCCCATAGTACCCCTTTAATAATTTATACCCTATTGGACACCTGTTTGCATACATCTAGCCTAGTGTATCAGAGTGCATCCCTACATCATTTAATACATGTTAATGTGATTTTAACATTTCATATTTGATAAACTATATTTAATTAATGTTGGAACTTTTCCCTTAACCCAAATCGATAACCGTGCATCCATATGCTTTAATCTGTACCTATATGCATACCACATTACAATGTTCCATTTTATTGTTCCAGTAGTACCTCATGCTTGTTTTGTATACCCATGCTTATTTTTAGTTTGATTATTAGCACCCACATGACATGTTGTGCACCCCAGACATGACTTGATACACCCATTACTTGACATGACGTGATACCGTGCATTTTTTGACATGACATGATACCTATATACTACCTAACTTGACCTGATGTACCATGGCTCTACCTGTTACCTGATCTTGTTACTAATGCCAACAAACCTGACCTGTTGTCCCTACGGACTTTTCCTGTTGTCTATCCAGACAAGCCTGTACCTGCCTGATCTTGTGTTGGCATTAGCTCCAGATTATTTAATACCTGACTTGAACATATATAACTTAGGGGTATGGGGAAATCAATGATAAAACCTGACTTGTAACTCGACAGTTCTATACCTTTTCTGATCAGTCTTACGGGCTAGACCAGCTCCGGGGTGATGCTGCTGACATCACTCGTCATTACCTACTACCCTTTTACTGCCTTACGGCACGTCTCTGATTCAGCCCGAGAGTCGTAGACCGTGATCCCGGGCACGCAAGGGATATTATTGAGTTACATCGATGATTCATCAAATTGATTTCAAATACTTGAGAGTAGTTAACACAGTAGACCAGTTTAGATTACTCACTGCACACTACCCTTCACTGTCCTGATTTATATTGGTGTTATACCTGTTTTAGAATTTTTGATCATACCTGCATGTCTTGTTACCCCTGTTTATATTATTGCTTGATGTTATGACGCACTGACATCTGGGTTTTGCATGGCCCAGATTCTTTACCTGCACTACAGGCCGAGCAGGAGTACATCAGTCAGCAAGCTGAGCATTGAGGACTTGTTAGTAGTTAGTTCTTTTACTTTCGGTATTTTTCATTCCTGATGTGAGCCCGCATTATGGGACATACATTCCAGTTATTCTTGTATTAGATCTTTTGCTTCCGCATTATTTTATTCTTGATTCGTTTTATTCTGGCTTATGGACATGTGTTAGATAGTTTATTTTTGTTCTTGATATCTCTACAGCCGTAATGTGACTGTGGAAGGATATTTCCTATCCACAGGTAGCATGGTTAGCTATGTCACGTGCCCATCTTAGCGTACTCTGGGAAGTGGGGCGTGACAGGATGTTAACGATTATTTTTCTAAAGTTTATAAACTTCATAAGACTTAAAAGAAATTAAAATATTTTCTCCTCCATTGTTCTACCCTAATCTTACGAACCCTATCAAATGGAGAATTACTCATGCATGATGGAGATAGAAGAAGAACGGATAGAGAAAGAGATCATAATGAAGAAATTCAATTTTAAATAATTAATCTAATGATCTACCTTTATTAATCAACTTCACAATTAAAAAAACTTCGAGTTTAGATTACAAGAGAAAGAAGAAGTTGCTCTCGATCTCTGCCTCTTAGGAAGTAGATGCTCCGTCGAATCTCACGTCGTCTTATCACGTCGAATCGCGGACCTGTCGTAGATCACTTGTTCATTGACGGTGATTTGTTTCGTGTAAAAGGTTGATGATTTCTATGTTTAGCCCTCGGCCTTTATATAGCCCCAAAGCCAGAAACCTTAGATCCGCAGAATTAGGGTTAGTTATAGCAAATCCAACCTGAAAATCCTAACTCCTGACTCGGTGAATCGGCCGCGGATCCGCCGCATATTGTATAGTTTGGCCGTGGATCCGCGGCTGTTTGGTGAGATCTTGGGTCCAAATTTCTGGGGCTTTATTCTTGTGACACATGGAGATTCAGTTGATATCTGGAACTTGAAAATATTTCCTGAGTCTCTGCTAGTATTGATTCTTCGATTTTCTTTAATATTTTGGCAGATTTTTGATTTCCAATATCTCAATATTTTGATCTCCTGACCTGAGCCAAAACATGCACCATATCTCAAAGAATAATGTTAGTAATATTTGGTATTTTTGAGATATTATCCTAACCATTTGATATGATATTATATTTTAAGAATATTGGTTAAGGATATTTGATATGATATGCATATTTAAATTATCAAAATATTATATAAATATTATATGCATACATTTTCCCTCATAATATTAATTATAATATATAAACATATGAAAATATTATTTTTACAGATAAACTCTCATATGTGTCATATTTATAATAAACACTTTTAGATATTTAATAATAGTAAGGAAAATGTTATATCAAATGTGTGATATTTTCGACTGAACAATTGAGTACACCAAATGATTCACCAATTGAAGATAGAATGTTTGATGAGTTGTGCGACTTTGTAATGTTTAATTTACCCGATTGTGAAGGGTCCATTTCAAGTGAAACCACACCCAATCCTTCTGATCTCTACACCTCCACTCTAGAAGCAAAATTGATTGAAAACCATGCTTTTAATAAGGTGTCTAAGAATTTTAACTTTCACTCGATTGAGGATATTGACGTTGGGGATATTTTGGATGATGAACCCACAGTTTTGGATAAGTTTTGCTCACCAATTCATCAGGTTCTTTCACTTCCGTGTGGACATCATCTTGAACCTTAAACTATTTTTCCCGAACCCCATATGCGTCTGGAAGTTGATGGTAAATGCATGAACGAAAAGCAGAACGATATTCAGCCATCATTTCCCACATTTGGTTCAACAATACTTGACACCCCAATTTGTTTACCCATTTCATCACCCACTTTCTTTGGTTTTTCTTCTAATCTTCCTTTAATTTTATCGAGTGTTTATGACTCACACTCCGATATTTCGAGTTCGATAATTCTAGAAAGACAACTTGATTTGGACTCCTTTGAGAATGAGGTAGATGTGTTTTTCAAGGATCCTACCAACATAATTTTTGAAAAATCAAGTGTGTTGAATTCTGGCGTGACACTGGTTGACATTGAAACGTTCAATCGGACCATCGATGAAAGTTTCAAAAATATTTTCGCCGAAGAACTCGCATTCCTAAACGACACGGATTTTGTGATTAATCAACCTCCACCCGAAGAAATTGAACCACCACCATTTCTTCTTATCCCATACAAAAATGTGACTATTATTCCCATACCTACTCATTCACATTCTCGTTTTCATTCACCATTATTGTTTCATCTCTATCAACCGAGACGTAAACCATACAATCTCTTATCTCCTCCCCACTTCTTCAAATCTCTGATCTTCCATCAACCAGTACGTTACATCGATAAAATATTTGAATGGTTGGTGTTGACTTTTGGTCTTTGTAAAACTTTATATTGACCAATAACTTTAACCCCCCATAATTTTAAATGATTAATACCATTTTACTCAAGTTTGGGGGGAGTAAAATATATTTTGGCTCTAGCATGAAAAGAATTTTTTTACAAAATTGTAAGCCAAAAATAAGTTTGGGGGAGGATTTCACTGTTATTATTTCATGTCCCCGTTACTAACTTTTCCTCCCAAATCGATAGTTTTTTTAGCTTAATAGATGACATCAATGAGGACACTGCTGCAAACAGGTTTGGGGAAGGTTTGTGTTAGTTACGCATTATTTTGCATTATCATACATATAAGCACAAAATTCTTTTTTGATAGTGAAAGTTTGAAAGTGAAAAATTACATATGAAAGATATGAATAGTTTGAGAAAAGCAAGAAAGTTAGATATTTTCTTAAACGAAACTAGTAATGAATACTCATGAGCCGTTGTCCCAAGGGTTAGTAAGAGAAGGAAATTACTAATCTGAGGATAAAAACAGATCTAAAAATTAGTCCCTATTCTTGAGTCCAAACTTTTGAACGTTGATACCCTACTATACGCACTTGCACACATCTTGAAACTTAGGATAGTAGAGCATACCTTGAAATGCTCTTGTCTAAAAGCCTTGGTATGAAGAAAAATAAAAATATAAGTGGTGAAGAAAAATGAACACTGGTTTTTTAATTGCTTAAGGCAGCATAAAAATATAGCGATGGTGCTTTATCACCTAATGCCTTAGACCAACTAATTTGGGAGCCACTGCTAAGCCTTGGGTGTTGCAAGACGAGGAATTACGCCTAAATGAGCTAGCATATTTTGTAATCGGTCAGTTAGTACCTCAAGAAGTATTAACGGTCGCATGAAGGATGTGTTAGCAATTCCATATAAAATATTCACCGACTAAAAAGTACTAAGGAAGATGGACAAGAGTATGATAGCATGAATTGAATTCTCTAAGTGTAGAGATGTCTTTTACACACACGTAAGGGTATATGATCGATGTTTGAATGAATGGTAGGGAAGAAGACTAAAGGCGATGCTTTATTGAGGGATGATGCTATTTCTAACATCTTTTCACGACCATTAAGATAGGGTTCATGGCAACCGAAAAGGTAGTATAGTTGGAAACTCTTATTTTCAAGTTCTTTATTTTATATATTCTTATCTTTGTATATAACTTTCATCTTCTTTCTTTTATTATAGAATTTCGTGGGTGTAATCAACTGAAAATCCTCAGGAGACAAAACTCCTCCTACTAGAGACATCTAGAGGTTTAATGGCTTGTTGCACGTGCTCAGTGCAATCATCTTGCCTTGGAAAGTATGCTACTTAAGTTTTTCTTTTTTCTTTTTTCTCCCTCTCTTGAATAACTAGTTTGCTTGGGCGATCAAAGTTAAGTTTGGGGGTATTTTTTCAGTCGAAAATATCGCGTATTGGATATAACATTTTCCTTGCTTTTCTTAAATATTTAAATGTGTTTATTTTAAATATGGAATATATTTGGAGTTTATCTGCAAAATACTATTTACCATATGTTTATATATTATAATTAACATTATGAAGGAAAATATATGCATATAATATTTATATGATATTTTTATTATGCATATCATATCAAATATTCTAATCAAGATTATTTAAAAGATATAACATCATACAAATAGTTAGAATAATATCTCTATAACAAATATTACTAATATTATTCATGGAGATATTATGCAAGATTTAGCTCAGGAGATCGGGATATCGAGATATCAGAATCAAAAATCTGCCGATAAACTTAAATAAAATCGAAGAATCAATACTCGCAGAGACTAAGAGAAGATATGAAAATTCCAGATATCACAAAATCTCCATGTGTCATTATAAGGCTAAAGAAGAATTTCCATCAAAAGATCCCTCAAATCCACCGCGCTTCTGCGGCCAAACCAAGCAATATGCGGCAGATCCGCCGCCATTATGAAGAATTAGGGTTTGGGATTTTTTTGGTAGGATCTTCTCAATAAACCCTCACATATGAAATCTAGGATTTGTATTTTCTGTGACTATAAATAGGATCGAGGGCTAAAACTAGAAATCATCACCATTTTCACAAAGAAAATCACCGTTAAAGAACGAGTGATCCACGACAGGTCCGCGATTTGACGTGATAAAGCAACGTGAGATTCGACGGAATAAATAATTCCTACGAGGCAGAGATCGAGAGCAACTTCTTCTTCCTCTTATAATCTAAACTTGAAGAATTGTACTTGTGAAATTTATTGATAAAGGTAGATCATTAGATTAATTATTTTGCATTTATTTTCTATATTTACATTATGATCTCATTCTCTATCCGATCTTCTTCTATCTCCATTATGCGCGAGTAATTCTCCGCTTAATAGAGTTCATAGGATTAGGGTAAAATAATATATAAGAAAATATTTTAACTTCTTTTAAGTCTTATGAAATTTATAAACTTTAGCAAAAAAATCGTTAACATCCTAATCAGACGCGCTATCAATTTATTGATAGTCTTGACGGCGAGTTGAGATCAGATTAACAATTGTTTTGTTAAGGGTTAGACATAAATAGAGATCAATGAAGGGACAAGGGTCAATAGTGGGGAAATCCTAGTTTCTTCCAAGAACCCTAATCCTCACTCGTCGCTATCTATCTAATTTTAAATCCATCAAAAGATAAAAGGAGTCATCTTTATTAGTCATCCATGACTACTAAATCCAAACGATCCCTACAAACCCTCTTCTTATATATTCTACATCCGTATTTAACATATATCTAGAATACATTCTCCTTTCTTCTTTTATTCTATTCAACCCATCTAAAGAAAGATTAGAAATTCCATGCATCCCTATGGACGACCCGTACTCATCTCGGTTAGCTAAACGTGACACCGTTATTGATTGCGGTTACTACACACACTTTCACATAAGAATCAATCAAAAGATAATGGTGTGTTACCTTACGGGCCGCCTAAAAAAATATATATGTCCACAAGCGAAATGGGCACGGATGAAAACCCGAAAGGGCGCCATGAGTAAAAACAGTAGGAGCTGGTGAAAACCCGAAAGAAAGCGAACTCGTTAAAAAACCTACGTGAGATCCTTACGATTCATAAAGAAATAACACACTTAGAAATCCATACGATTTCTAAGAAGAAAATATACCTACAAGATCCTCTCGACTTGTAGGAAGAAATACCTTTATAAGACCCTTACGGCTTATAAAGCCATAAAGCCTTAGTTGACAAGATCCTAACCCTATTTGCTAAGCCACCTTTGTCCAATTTAACAAAGGAAAATGATGATTCTCTCCTGGCAATATCTCAGTTGTAGCGATACTGATGCCTAAATAGGTATCAAATTTCAAGTCCTCGCAGGTCAAATGATGATTCACTCCTGGCAATATTCCAGTGGTAGCGATACTGATGTCAAGATTAATATCAAATTTCAAATCCAAAAAATGCCGAAATGTAGGGCAACTCACAATAAAAAGTAGCGAGTAAAAATATAAAAAAAAATAGCTGAAATGATTGGGCACTGCGGATAAAAAGCCGAAATGATTGGGCAATCACGACTTTCGCGATATGAAAAGCTGAAAAGATAAAGCATCACGGAAATATAAAATAAAATAAAATTTCCTCTACCCTGCAGGTATGTCCACACCGACCCCTGTATACAATCCATGGGCACAAATGAAAGAAAGGGAACCATGTTTTCCCACCAGGCTCCGTCAAAGGGAGAGCTAGATCTCGACATCAACATCTACCGCTTAGAGATCAGCTTGACATTCTTCTCATTCTAACAGGGTGCAGACGTGACGTCAACAAAGCTCTAAGGAGACAAATAAAAAAGGAGTGATGGAAAAATTCTAGCCCCAGCTCGACGTTCCTTCTCGGTGCAGATACAACGCCAATAAAGACCTGAAGGTCAAATATAAGCGGAGCAATGGAAAAATCCATGTTCTAGATCTCGATGGAAACATATACGGCCTAGAGACCAACTCGACATTCTTCTCATTCCGGCAGGATGCAGATGCAACGTCGAAAAAAACCCAAGGGTCAAATAAAAGTGGAGAAATGACATATTTCTAGCTCTGGATCTCTATGGAAACTTCTACAGCCTAGAGATCAACTCGACGTGCTTTTCATGCCAGCAGGATGCAGATGCGACATCAACCAAGACTCAAAGGTCAAATATAATTAGAGTGATGGCATATCCCTAGCTCCCGACCTCGATGGCAATACACATAGTATAGAGGTCATACGGATGTTTACCCTATTTTAGCAAAAAACCGGTGTGACATTATCAAAGCAAAAATGAAGTGACGGCAGATTCCTAATTTCGGGTCTTGACGGCAATACATACAAAGCCTAAAGACCATTGGAGATCATCCCACCCCAGAAGGGTGCGGTTATGACTCATCAAGGCTCTAAATTAAGTCTAATCTCAAGTAAAATGTATCATGGAAAATACCTAACGCTTGTTCTTCCAACGGTAATATGACCTAAGAAGATTACTTGAAGTCTTCTTATCCAGGCTCAGAAGGGATCAGAGACATGGCAGTCGCGGAGTTACCTAACGGAATGCATATCGAGAAATGCATCCACCAACATGATAGTACGATGGACTTAAACCTAGTGCCGCAAACCTTACGAACCTCTATAAAAAAGGGGTTATCTATATTTCATGCTAGGATAAACCTACGAGATCCTCTCGACTTGTCTCGACTCGTCGGGAAAAACATCTTTATGAAACACTCATGACTCATAAAGGTGAAAAGCCTTAGGCGACGGGGATATCAACCTGTTTTCTAAGCACCGTGGCCGTACAAGTAGGTCCAAATTGACTCTTGTATACTATCTATGGGCCACATTCTCCAAAGTCGCATACCGATGAGGAGGAGAAACCACTTACGAGTCCTCTCGACTCGTAAGGGGAAAATTCTCTTGTGAGATCCTTACGACTCTTAAGAGAAAACGCACTTAGAAGTCCTCACGACTTCTAAGGAGAAAATACACCTACGAGATCCTCTCGACTCGTAGGAGGAAACATCTTTATGAGACCCTCACGGCTCATAAAGTTGAAAAGACTTAGGCGAAAGATCTAAATTTGTTGTCTAAGCCATCACTGCCCTACAAGGAGGTCAAGATTGACTCTTGTATACTATCTATGGGCCACATTCACCAAAGTTACATGCCAATGAAATGAAAAAGCTACTTATGGGTCTTCACGACTCGTAAGGAAAATATACCCGAGTAACCTCCTTACGACTCACAGAGGCGATGAACACTTAGGAATCTTCACGATTTCTAGGAAGAATATGTACTTATGAGATCTTCAAGACTCGTAGGGATAAAAACCTTCTTGAGACCTTTACGACTCATGAAAATGAAAAAAAGCTTTAGGCTATAAGGATCCTGTAACAACCGAGATCAGTTATCCCAATTTCTGTTTCCGTATTTATTTGTCTGTGGTATTTTATTGATTTATCTTGTTTGGGTGCAATTGGTAGTTTACTTTTACATTGCATTCGACCCGACCCACTTGCTTGAACTGGTTGATTTATATTTATAGACTACCCTGGCTGGTTAAATAGACACGAGCATCTCATGGATACTGCATATTGACATTTTACCTGGCATTGTGTATTTTACATATAACATTTTAGATCACGTAAAATAAATTAAAATTGCATTTCATAGCCTGCATGATACTCCTAACCCCGTGGTAGCGTCCGCGCATCGTGTCCTCATCCCGTTCAGTGAAACGGACGTGTTTGGATAGCTACACGCACGTACTTGCGTCCGTTCTTGGAGGTATGCATTTTTGTTAACTAAACATTCATTTTAAATTTTGGAAGTCGCATATAATTTTTGTATTTCAAATCTGAAATTTTAGACCCGACCCGGACGCGTTTTGGAATATTTTTGTATCCCGCCTAAATTCAAATTTAATTAATATTTTATTTTTAACGTTACCTTTAAAATTTTGTTAATCTTTTACAGTTCCATAAATTGTTTTCGTTTAACAACTAAAATCTTTTTTTTAATTTTTAAAATCCTTTCTCAAACAACCCAGCTTCTCTCTCTCGTTCCCAACCAATCAAAATTCTTATTCCTTTAATTTACGCCGCCCCCACTCTCAATCTCTCTCTTCTTCACTCTTCCCTTCTCTTTCTCTCCCTCTTCCCTCTTCCTTTCTTTCTCCCCGCATCCAAACAAATTTCTCTCTCGTCACTATTCACCTCTCTCTTTCTCTCACCTCTCGATCTCCCTTCTCTCTCTCTCTCTCTTTCTCTCACCTCTCGATATCCCTTCTCTCTCTTCTCTCTCTCTATCTCTCTCTACCCTCCCTCTCTGTCTCTCTGTCTCTCTCTTCATATATATTTATATATTTCCTTTTTATTTTTAAACCCTATTCTTTATAAAACCCCACGTCACCCTCTCTCTCCCCTCATCTACCCTTTCCTGCCTCCTCACGAGAAAACCTAACCCACGCCCAAGCCACGTCGCCGCCTCTGCCCTCGTCGCTGTAGCCGCCTCTGCCCTCGTCGGCAACCCTGTTCCCCTCCGAAGGACGGCGCACAGGACCGCGATGTCCTGACGCTGAGATTCGGGGCAGATGCTATTTATTTTTATCCGTCCACCTCTCCGAAGATGCCAAGTTGATTTATGGCACCGTGTATCGAAGGTTTAGACGGATGCGGCCGATGTAGCAGACTTTGTCAGATTCTCCCTCGCTAGAGGGGTTTTTGATTGTGGGGACGCTCTTCCCTGCAGGCGCAAGCCCCTGCAGTTAATTACGCTACCGCTTCGCGGTAACAACTTTCTCCTTCTCCAGAATTTCACTTCGTGTCGTGGGTGTTTGTTTTGCTTGTGGTTGCCCGTGGATTGTATACGGAGACTGAGTAATACTGTCGCCCGTAGGACGTGGATTAGTCCAAATCCGTATTTACTTAGATTTGGGTTTGGTGTTTTTAGTTTAAGGATGCCTTAGTAGCGTTGCGGCTAAGATCGACTTAAACGTTCGTCAAGGATACGTTAGTCCTGTTTGAGACTAAGATCAACTTAACGGGATCGTTTAGATCCGACAAAAGAGCATTTGGGCTCTATTGTTCCAGTTTAGGGACATAGTGGTCCATTGCATATATGTTCGTCGGGACCCGTCACCTCTCTGACGACGTTGAAGAATTACAACGACAAATGTCAGAGGAGTTCAGAGATGTACCCTTGAGCCAAAGTTGATTGGGGGAATTTATAGTCCAATTTGGGACTAAAGTCTGTTTGAAGGTTTAAGGATGCGTTAGCCATATTTGAGGCTAAGATCAACTTAAACGGTTGTTAAGGATACGTTAGTCCTGTTTGGGACTAAGATCGACTTAACGGGATCGTTTAGATCCGACAAAAGAGCATTTGGGCTCTATTGTGCCAGTTTAGGGACATGGTGGTCCAATACTAGTTTAAGGACATAGTGGTCCACCGTTAGTTTAAGAACGTTTCGGTCCAATATTAGTTTAAAGACGTTTCGGTCCGATATTAGTTTAAGGACGTTTTAGTCCACGAGTTTAAGGACCCCGCAGTCCATATTGACATATGTGGTTGTCGGGACCCGTCACCTCTCTAACGTCGTTGAAGGATTACAACGATAAGTGTCAGAGGAGCTCGGAGATGTACCCTCGAACCGGATATAAATTAATTTAAAAGAGCATTCGTGCTCAGTCAATTTAATTTAAGGACTTACGGCCAAAATTGGGCTAAGTCCAGTTGAAACGTTCAACATTTTATTTGCTTCTGCCTTGCATTTTTTTTTATTTTTATTTGGGCTTTGCCCAGAAAGGATGCAGAGCATCAATTTGTTTTGGGCTCTGCCCTTTATAAATGATGCAGAGCATCAATTTCATTTGGGCTCTGCCCTTTTATTGCTTTGCAATTTATTTTAGCCTGTTTGGTCTTTTTGATTTGGGCCTGGCCTTTTTAGGTAATGCATTGCATTTATCAGGCGTTTTGCGCCAATCAGAGAGCGCATAGCGCAATTGGTTCAGATGCTGACACGTGGCGCTCTCTGGTGGCTTACGCCAACCCAAGAGCGCAACAGTGCAGATTTATAAGTGCAAAGCACTATTAATTTGAGAATCTTTTAGATTCAAGAACCAATGGTTCATAAAAGAAGTGCAAAGCACTGTTTGATTTCTTGATCTAATTTAGATCAAAGAAAAAACAAGTTTTTCTTTTTATTTCAAGAACCAAAGATTCATAAAAGTGCAAAGCACTATTTGATTTCTAGATCAAGGAAAAATAAGTTTTTTTCTTCCAAGAACCAGAGGTTCATAAAAGTGCAAAGCACTATTAATTTAAGAACCTTTTAGATTCAAGAACCGATGGTTCATAAAAGAAGTGCAAAGCACTATTTGATTTAGATCTAAGAAAAAATAAGTTTTTTCTTGTTTTTCTTACCTCAGAGAACCAAAGGTTCATAAAAGTGCAAAGCACTATTTTTATTTCGTTATTTTCTTGTGTTTAAAGAACCAGTAGTTCATAAGAAGTGCAAAGCACTGTTTATTATGTGAAGATCATTGATCTTGTTTTTAGATCAATGATCTATTAGAAGAAATTTCTTCTCTCTTATGAAGCTTTTTACCTTTTTCTTGAAATTTTTCTCAGAGTTCTCTCTGTTTGAAGCTCTTGATTTTTCAAGAAATGTTGATGCCTCTGAATTGAGGCCTAGGGTCCTTTTTATAGTGCCCATAAGTTTGTTGAATTTATTAAAGAGATCTTTCTCTGAGTGATTTGGGGAATTTTCCCCACCGTTGGATCTTTGATCCAAAAGCTTCTGTTTTACAGAAGAAAATTTTCTTGTTTTAATAAGAACAGAAAGATTTCTTTAAAATTTTAATTTTGTTTGGTGCAAATGACCCAGCGCTGACACGTGTCGCGCTGCGCTGACACATGTCGCGCAGTTTTTTTTTTTTATTGTTGCGCAACGCAACTGCGCGCTGCGCGACACGTGTCCGCGCAGCGCGCAGTTGCGCTGCGCGGACACGTGTAGCGCAGCGCGCAGTTGCGCTGCGCGCGCAAATTTTTTTTTTTCTGCGCAGCGCAACTGTGCGCTGCGCAGACACGTGTCGCGCAGCGCGTAGTTGCGCTGCGCGCGCACGTGTCGCGCAGTTGCGCTGCACGCGCAAATTTATTTATTTATTTTTTTTTTTGCACAGCGCACTGCGACCTGCGCAGATGCGCAGCTGCGCTTTGCGCATTTTTTTTAACTGTGCAGCGCACTGCGCAGCTTGCGCAGTTGTGCACTGCGCACTGCGCAGTTGCGCAGTTCGCATTTTTTTTTAACTGCGCAGCGCAGTGCGCAGGTGCGCACTGCGCACTGCGCAGCTTGCGCAGCTACGCACTGCGCAGTTGCGTTTTTTTTTGTTGTTGTTGAAATTTGCTCGGATAGAGTACGCTACCTTGGGAGCTGCGCTCCTTGCGCTACTGTGTCTGATTTTGACACGTGGCGCTCTGCGTGCAGCGCAGGGGATCTGAAGCGTTACTTCATTTATTTTTATTTTAATTTTCACTTTAATTTTCAAGACAGAGGATTGGAGAAAAACAGAAGTATTGCTTCTTTTACCACCTTGGAATTTGAACAGAACTTTGCTCTGATTGGGGTAAACAGATGCTCCCCCACCGTTGCGCTTACGTGGCCTCCTAACGTGAGCGCAGCGGTGGTAGACTCCCAACCGTCGCGGCACCTTTTGGCAGTTGAAGAGGCACTTGATGCTTATAAATAGGACCTTTGGTCTCTTAGATGATTCTCATCTCCAAAATTTTACTTTCAGAACTCAGAGTCCTGCTCTTTATTTTCAAGAACTTTAAGAGTTAAATTCTTAAAACTTTAAGGTGAAAATTTTAATTTGGATTAAATTAAATTAAATTAATTTTCATTGATAGAGCCTCGCTCTCAATAGATCCCTGATCTAAAGGAAACCTATTTGGGGTTTCACTTAGCAGAGCTTTGCTCTACAAGTCTTAAAGGGATCTAAAGAGAACTAAAGGGGACCCTACTAGGGTTCCATAGAGCTCTGCTCTCTGAAAGATTTTCCTTGGATTTTCTTAATTCATTAATGGAGCTTTGCTCCTCCTAAATCATATAGAAGAACTCTTAAGAATTCTTCATGGATCTTGGAACTTAAAGATGACATTTTATTCCTCAGTGCATTATATCGTTTTGCTTAATCAGTCTTCCTGATAATTCTGTTGATCCTCTTTCACAGGAACACTGAACGCCCACATGTATGCTCTTAACGAGATCATCTCTCATGAGGACATCCGCCGACTTGGCCACTCTCAAAATCAGGAGTTCACAAACGAGCAGTGTGCTGAAATAATGAGTCGCTTCGACGCATACAATGATCCACTGCTTCCCCGACGTTCCTCTTTTCTTAAACTTATCATGGGAGCTATCTGGGAAGCGCTTCCCCTATTCTGTTCCGGCGTGTCGCCTAGGGCGTTGGATGCCACTGAGGACAAAGTGCACTCTGTGTACCTATTGAACTTTATCTCGAAGAGACGGCGAGACAGTCTTATCGACCTCTTGCACGAGGTCTTTCAACAGTCTGCCATACTTGCTGCTTATCGGAGGGTGGAAGACATCGGAAGGGACCCTGACGCTTGTGCTCGCGAAAGGAAGCACACTAGGATGGTCTGCAGGGCTTGGAAAGTCATAGATAAGGTCGTTTTTGAATTCCTCAATCCATGCCCTAGATCTGAGGTTATTCCATTGTAACTTGCGTTTATTGTTTTTATGACTGTAAGAACTTCGGGCAATATTAATGGAATTTTTTTTTTATCCCAGCTTGTCTTTATAATATATCTTTTGTCCTGAGTCTTTTTGCCCATGCACGAATGAATGTGTCTTGAACGCTTGATCAAATGTAAATCGGATGCTTTTTCTGTTGTTTTTTCCTCTTTCTCAGCATGTCGTCACAATTAGCAGGTAATAGAGTAAGCTTCTTGATTTCTTCACGAGATAGCGAGGGCTTAGGACGCAGGTTCAGATCTGCTGCCTAAGACTTTTCAACTCTATGAGCCGTGAGGGTCTCATAGAGACTTTTCCCTACGGATCGAGAGGATCTCGTAGGTGGGTTTTTCTCCTTAGGAATCGTGAGGATTCCTAAGTGTGGTTTTCTCTTGTAAGTCGTAAGGATCCTACAAGAGAATTTTTCCCTCTTACGAGTCGAGAGGACTTGTAAGCGGTTGTTTCCCTCCTTGTCGAAGTTCGACGTTGGAGAGTGAGACCTGTGGATGGTATGCAAGAGACCGTTTTGGGCCAACTTGCGGGGTCCCAATGCTTAGGAAACAGGCTTCTTTTATGCCCACTGCCTAAGGCTTTATCTCACGAGTCGAGCTGCCTCGACAATTTTTCACAAGTCGAGACGAATCGAACGTTTCTCGCAAGAACATCTTAACGTCGCATTTAACCTCTGCTCTTTACGACAGAAGCCCGTTAAGGTTGGTGGTACTTAGGGTTTTGGCCATCGTACCGTCGCATAAGCTGATATAGTCCTCGATAGGCAATCATGCTGTTCGAGTAGCCCTGCGACTGCCGTGTCTCTGATCCCTTCGGAGGCTGGACAAGACGTCTTCAAGCAATCCTCCTTGGCAGTTTGACCGTCGGAAGAGCAAGCGTTAGGAGTTTGCCATGTCGCTTTTTACTTGAGGTTAGGCTTATTTTGGTGAGCCCCGATGAGTCATAACCACTCCGCGCTGGTGTGGAGATGATCTCCGATAGTCTTTCGGGCTTTATGTGAGTTGCCGTCAAGACCCTGAAGCTAGGAGTTTGGCCTTTGCTTCGTTTGCTGGCATTGCGTCTGCTATATCGAGACGAATGTTGCGGTGGGAACTAGGGATTTTGCCATGGCTCCGTTTGTTTGATGACGTTGCGTCTGCTGTGTCGAGACGAACATTGGGGTGACATCTCGTCTGCTGTATCGAGACGGACGTCGAAGTTGTCTCTAGGTTACTGGTGAACCGCCGAGGTTTGGAACTAAGGATTTTTCCGTGGCTCCATTCGTTTGATGACGTTGCGTCTGCTGTGTCGAGACGAACGTTGGGGTGACATCTCGTCTGCTGTATTGAGACGGACGTCGAGGTGGTGACCATTCTGTGCTGGTGCGAGATGATCTCCGATTGTCTTTCCGGTTTTATATGAGTTACCGTCAAGACGTCGAAGCTAGGAATGTGGCCTTCGCTTCGTTTGCTTTGGTGTGTCCAAATCCTGTTGGAGGAAGAATGCTGGGGTTGACATTTTGTCTGCTGTATCGAGACGAACGTCAAGGTGGTGACCATTCCACGCTGGTGTGGGATGATCTCCGATTGTCTTTCCGGTTTTATGTGAGTTACCGTAAAGACGTTGAAGCTAGGAATGTGACCTTCGCTTCGTTTGCTTTGTCACGTCCGAATCCCTGCTGGAGGAAGAACGCTGGGGTGACAACTCGTCTGCTGTATCAAAACGAACGTCGAGAAGGTGACCACTCCATGTGAGATGATCTCCGGTGGTCTTTCAGGCCTTATATGACTTGCCGTTAAGACCTTGAAGCTAGGAATTTGGCCTTCTCTTCATTTGCTCACACTGCGTCTGGTGTATTGAGACAAATGCTGAGGTGGAGCTGGGATTTTGCCGTCACTCCGCTTTGTTTCGACCGTGAGGTCTTTTGTTGACGTTGCATCTGCCTCCAGCTGGACTGCGGAGGAACGCCGTTGTTGACATTGTGTCTGCTGTATCGAGACGAATGCTGAGGTGAAGCTGGGATTTTGCCATCTCTCCGCTTGTTTCGACCGTGAGGTCTTTTGTTAACTTTGCATGTACACCCTGCTGGATTGTGAAGGAACGCCGTTGGTGATCTCTAAGTTGTCGATGTTGACGTCGAGACTCTGAAGCTCGGAATGTTCGTTTGCTTCATTTGTTGACATCGTGTCTGTAATATTGCGACAAATGTCGAGATGGTCTCTAGGTTGTCTATGAACCGTCGAGATTTGGCTTCGCTTTCTGATGGAGCCTGTTGGGAAGGTATGGTTTCCTCCTTATCTGTGCCCCTGGATTGTATACAGGGATCGATGTGATTTTACCTGTAGGGCAAAAAGTTTCATTCTTTCATTTTTTTTATTCTTTCCGCGATGCTCTATCATTTCAGCTTTTATATCGCGAAGGTCGCGATTGCCCAATCGTTTCGGCTATTCTTCGCGGTGCCCAATCGTTTCGGCTGTTTATTTTATTTTTACCCGCTGCTTTTTATTGCGAGTTGCCCAATCATTTCGGCTGTTTATTTTATTTTTACCCGCTGTTTTTTATTGCGAGTTGCCCAATCATTTCGGCTATATATATATATTTTTTTTTACTCGCTGTTTTTTATTGCGAGTTGCCCAATCATTTCGGCTATTTAATATGCATTTTCAGCTCGCTGATTTTTATCGCGAGCGTAGAACTTGGAATCTGGTGCCAATCTCAGCATCAGCATCGCTACAACCGGAATATTGCGAGGAGCGAATCATCATCTGCCATGAAAGGACTTGGAATTTGATACCGATTTAGGCATCAGTATCGCTACAACTGGGATATTGCCAGGAGCGAATCATCATCTGCCATGAAAGGACTTGGAATTTGATACCGATTTAGGCATCAGCATCGCTACAACTGGAATATTGCCAGGAGCAAATCATCATTTGCCTCTGTCGATGTCGAACAAAGGTGGCTTAGTAAACAGGATTAGGATCCCGTCGACTAAGGCTTTTGACTTCATGAGCCGTAAGGGTCTCATAAAGGTGTTTCTCCTTACGAGTCGTGAGGATCTCGCAGGTGCGTTTTCTCCTTAGGAATCGTGAGGATTCCTAATTGTATGTTCTCTTATAAGTCGTAAGTATCTTACAAGAGTGTTATCTCCTTATGAGTCGAGAGGACTCACAAGGGTTGTTCACCGTGTGGACATATCCCCAGTCACGGATGGGACTTGGTTAGGGAAATGTTTATTCGCGCCCGTGGATTGTATACAAGGGCCAATATAGGACCACTTGTAGGGTAATGTCGAAAGTTGTGGGGGTTGCTTAAGCACAGGTTTAGGTCTCTGTAACTTAAGACTTTCAAATCTTATGAGCCGTGGGGGTCCCATAAGAGAGTTCTCCTTACGAGTCGTGAGGATCTCGCAAGTGTATTTTCTCCTTAGGAATCGTGGGGATCCCATAAGAGAGTTCTCCTTACGAGTCGTGAGGATCTCGCAAGGGTGGTTTCTCCTTATAGGGTCGAGAGGCCCCTATAAGTGTTTCTTAACGAGGTTGCGCCCTTTCGGGTTTTCACAAACACTCGCCGGTAGTCCTGCTGTTTTTACTCACGGAGCCCTCTCGGGTTTTCATCCGTGCCCGTTTTGCTTATGGACATACCGTTTTTGTTGTTTTTTTTTTCTTCTTTTTTTTTTACGAGGTCGCGCCCTTTCGGGTTTTCACGAACACTCGCTGGTAGTCCTGCTGTTTTTACTCACGGAGCCCTTTCGGGTTTTCATCCGTGCACGTTTTGCTTATGGTCATACCGTTTTTGTTTTTTTATGAGGTCGCGCCCTTTCGGGTTTTCACGAACACTCGCTGGTAGTCCTGTTGTTTTTACTCACGGAGCCCTTTCGGGTTTTCATCCGTGCCCTTTTTGCTTATGGACATACCGTTTTTTTTTATTTTATATTTTTTTTATTTTTATTATTTTATCTCGTCGGCCTAAGGATGCTGCGGTATTAGTTTAAAGACGTTTCGGTCTGCTATTAGTTTAAGGACGTCTCGGTCCGCTATTAGTTTAAGGACATTTCGGTCCATTGTCGCCGTATTTGAGGCGAATATCTGGTTTATTGACTTTTTGGTCTATGAGTCCTTCTCCATGAATGAACATGATGCCCCCGGCGTATCCATCTTCTTCGGAGCATGCGGTTGTGGCGGACTCACCTTCCAGTTCTCAGACAGCGCAAACTTGCTCTGTTGGTATTGGTCTTCAACCCAGTTTTTGAAGACGTAGCAGTCTTCGATCAGGTGACCTACTGTTTGGTGGTAAGGGCAATAATTAGGATTATTAACATCGCCTGGCCGCAACGGACGTTTTGGACCCGGCAGATTGATGAGTCTGTCGCACACTGCCAGCTCGAACAGTCCCCTTGTTTTATCTTGCAGAAACGAGTAAGGACGTTTCAACTTTTCTTGGAGGGGTTGCCGCTTGTTGCTTTGGCAAGCAACCAGTCTAGGGTCACCTGATTGTTGTTGAGCGCTGGCGACGAGGGCCTTTTTTCCTTTTCTTTTATCCTTTTTGTTCACTCCGTTGTTTGCGGGGTCGGGATTTTTTTCGAGTAGCATGCGATTGCATGGCTGAACGTTCTCGCAGCTTCTTAATTCCTTTATTTTTGAAATAGATTCTCTGAGGGAAAAGTTGGGGATAGCTTCTTCGTCAGAGTCGCTTCCAAAGGTGATAATTTGTGATCCCTTGAAGTCGGCTATATGACAGTTTGCGGCGGCTCCTTTGCGCTCATATATCGCATTTTTCCTATGTCCACAAGCTTCACACTTTGTCCTGTCGAAGTGTTGCTTTTGAGCGACATACCCTTGCCACCAACAGTTAAAGGACTCGCAGTCTTCGGTAGGATGTATGATCTTCTGATGATATAAACAGAAGTTAGGGTGCATCTCTACCTCAGAGAAAGAATTTTCTTCAGAGGGCGGTAGCTTCATTCCTACTGACAGAGCTTTGGCGAACCTTTTCCTCATCCTGAATTTGTTTTTACCCGCAGTGTATGGCTTCTGATTTGACGGGAATGCCTTGGCTCTTTCCAGTATGGCCATTTCATGCTCTTGATTGGCTTTTGCTTTCAGACGAATTTCATTTACGAAGGCATCGATCAACTTGTCTGACGGCCGCGGAATTTCTGTTTCAGGGTCCGCCCTCGTTTTCTCGGCGCAAGGAGCCTCTTTATTATCTGCCAATGAGTGAGAGATCACATGACAAGTTGCCCCCGGCGTGTTTGTCTTCTTTGGAGTATGCGGCTGTGGTGGGTTCACCTTTCAGCTTTCAGACAGCGCGAACTTGCCTTGTAGGTATTGATCCTCGATCCATCCCTTAAAGACGAAACAATCCTCAATCGGGTGACTTACCGTTTGGTGGTAAGGGCAATAATTGGGATTATTAAGATCGCCTGGCTGCGACAGACGCTTTGGACTCGGCAGATTAATGAGTCTGTTCCGCACTGCCAGCTCGAACAGTCTTCCCGTTTTATTCTGAGGAAATGAGTAAGAACGTCCTAGCCTCTCTTCGAGGGATGGGCGTGGACGCGCGTTGTTTGGGCGAACGACCGGCTTTGAGTTGCTCGACTGTTGTTGAGCATTGGCGACGACGATCGCTTTCCCTTTTCCTTTCTCATCTCGGAAATCTGATTTTGGAGGAGACGGTCTATGGCCCATCTGGTCCATTTGGGCTAATTTGTCAATCAAGGCCTGGAAGGTGGTCGGCCTGAAGAACATCATGAATTGTGAGATGGTCGCCTGCGGATCGAGAGTGCCCACAAACATGCCTACCGCAGGTGCCTCTTCTATGCATTGTTCGCATTTCGACCATAGGTTCCGCCATCGTGTTGCGTATTGAACCCACGTTTCGCTTGGCCTTATCCTGGCATTTATTAGTGCTGTTATCGGGGTGCGTTCACTAGCACTCGCGAATCTTTGTGTAAACAGCAGTTCCATCTCTGCAAATGTTTTGACAGAGTCGTTAGGTAGCTCCGAATACCATTCAAAGGCTGTTTCTGCTAAGCTGCCGACGAATTGACGTAGCAACAATTTGTCATCGCCTCCAGTATTGCCGCATAAGGCCCTGAATTGAGCGACATGCTGATGCGGATTCCCTGTCCCTTTATATACGTGGAATTTAGGGATCGTATATCCTGGCGGGTAACTGATTTGGTCATACCAGCCCGGATACGGTCGTCCGGTTCTAACAATTTGCCCAGCCGCTTCATTCGCCTGATGAACCCGGATCTGCTGAGCTATATATTCGTCTAGGTCAACTTTGGAGATTGCCTCCTCCTTGGCTGTTGACAGAGCCGGCGGAGGATTTGACGTTTCTCCCCTGTCGTCTTCAAGGACGATCGGAGGATCTTCAGCAGGAGGGTCCGGCTGTAACATCATCCCTACCATATCTTGGAAGAGGAGCGCCATCTGTTTTATGTTAGCCGCTTGCTCTGCAGCTTCTTTGTCCCTCTTTTCGAGGACTCTGCGTAAAAAGTCAGCGTCGGTTTCTTGTTCTTGACGCTCATCCGAAGACGTTTCAGAGCTTTCTTTTGGCTCAGTGAGTGCAGCCATTGTAGTCATCATTTCCTGAAGCTTTTGTTGTTTCTCCTGGGCTTTCGTCACGGATCGGGTGAGCGGTCGGTGGCCCGTAGAAGTGCGGCTTTCCTCCTTTCCAGAAGCCATATAAACAGTGTGCACCACCATGCCCCCAAATTTGGGGCGTTTGTGTTCAGCGCTTTTATGCTTCGCCATGTTCACAGGGGCTTTTTGTGGCCTCCTTTTTTGAGTGATTGGAGTTAAGGGAGCCGTTGTAGTGGGCACCCAAGTAGCTTTTGCTTTTTGTGGTTTGACAGAGTAATCCTTCCCCTGCCGAACCTTCATCTTTTTCTGTCGTCGGAGGCAGTCTTGATCGATCACCGACTCTTGGACCTGTCGCCAGACTTTGTAAATTTTAGAGGACAGCCGTTGAGTGGGCTGCTCTAGCTTCTTCTCTGGAGTATTCTCCACAGGTGAAGGAGTTCGTTTCAACATCGCAGTAGGAGAGTTTCTGCGCACCTTGTTGAGCAGTTCAGAGCTATTCTTGGTTGGAACAGCAGCATCGATCCTCACCATCGGAGCTGACGGAGTTATCCCAGAGGGGGAGTTTCCCCCAGCCTTCCTTACTCGACGCCAGTGGCGACGTCGAGCGTGTCTTGCGGATGGAGTTGTTTCAGCTACAAGGGTGACTTCGTCGTGCCCCCTGCTTTGAGGAGAGACTGTTATTGGTGCTAGCCTATCGAAGGCTGACACCCGTTGAGAAGTAATGTCTAATCTGTCAAAGACAGACCTCTGGGCAGGGGAAGCAGCTTTGAGGATCTCGCCTGGAGCAGCAACTGGAATGGCCAGCCTTGTAAAAACTGACTTCTTGGAAGGAGGGGCCTTTCCAATTATTTCTTCCGCTTGAGCCGGGATGGCTATCCGCTTTGGGATGGCAACTTCGGGTATCGCGGGCTTTTGCATGGGCCCGTTGGAGCTCTGATCTAGCCTATTAAAAACCGAGGCAGTGGAGTTGGGCGACCCGTTGAGAGGGGTCGCAGTAGTAGCAAGCCGATCGAATACCGACTTCTTGGGAGCTTCTTGCTATGTAATTGGGGCATTGATGCTCATCGGTAGGATCATGGTCCCAAAGAACAGCCCAGTGGTGACCTGAGTTACCTGTTCCACCGGCATAGCGAAGATGGAGGCCGCCTGAGGCCCATAAGTCACTCCTCCGGACGGGATGGAGCGAGAGTTGCAGTTGCAGGTAGTGCAGTTTGAAGCCATTGATCTTCTGTTTTCTGCACGGAGCAAGACACCAAATCTTAGTACCTCGAATCCATAGGCAACCACAGCAAACCGCGATTCGTTCGCGAACACGAAACACGGAGTGTGGAGTGGAAAGAGGAAAAGGTCCCACCGGGCGTGCCAGAATCTGTTCCCCTCCGAAGGACGGCGCACAGGACCGCGATGTCCTGACGCTGAGATTCGGGGCAGATGCTATTTGGTTTTATCCGTCCACCTCTCCGAAGATGCCAAGTTGATTTATGGCACCGTGTATCGAAGGTTTAGACGGATGCGGCCGATGTAGCAGACTTTGTCAGATTCTCCCTCGCTAGAGGGGTTTTTGATTGTGGGGATGCTCTTCCCTGCAGGCGCAAGCCCCTGCAGTTAATTACGCTACCGCTTCGCGGTAACAACTTTCTCCTTCTCCAGAATTTCACTTCATGTCGTGGGTGTTTGTTTTGTTTGTGGTTGCCCGTGGATTGTATACGGAGACTGAGTAATACCGTCGCCAGTAGGACGTGGATTAGTCCAAATCCGTATTTACTTAGATTTGGGTTTGGTGTTTTTAGTTTAAGGATGCCTTAGTCGCGTTGCGGCTAAGATCGACTTAAACGTTCGTCAAGGATACGTTAGTCCTGTTTGAGACTAAGATCAACTTAACGGGATCGTTTAGATCCGACAAAAGAGCATTTGGGCTCTATTGTTCCAGTTTAGGGACATAGTGGTCCATTGCATGTATGGTCGTCGGGACCCGTCACCTCTCTGACGACGTTGAAGAATTACAACGACAAATGTCAGAGGAGTTCAGAGATGTACCCTTGAGCCAAAGTTGATTGGGGGAATTTATAGTCCAATTTGGGACTAAAGTTTGTTTGAAGGTTTAAGGATGCGTTAGCCATATTTGAGGCTAAGATCAACTTAAACGGTTGTTAAGGATACGTTAGTCCAGTTTGGGACTAAGATCGACTTAACGGGATCGTTTAGATCCGACAAAAGAGTATTTGGGCTCTATTATGCCAGTTTAGGGACATGGTGGTCCAATACCAGTTTAAGGACATAGTGGTCCACCGTTAGTTTAAGGACGTTTCGGTCCAATATTAGTTTAAGAACGTTTCGGTCCGATATTAGTTTAAGGACGTTTCAGTCCACGAGTTTAAGGACCCCGCAGTCCATATTGACATATGTGGTCGTCGGGACCCGTCACCTCTCTAACGTCGTTGAAGGATTACAACGATAAGTGTCAGAGGAGCTCGGAGATGCACCCTCGAACCGGATATAAATTAATTTAAAAGAGCAGTCATGCTCAGTCAATTTAATTTAAGGACTTACGGCCAAAATTGGGCTAAGTCCATTTGAAACGTTCAACATTTTATTTGCTTCTGCCTTGCATTTCTTTTTATTTTTATTTGGGCTTTGCCCAGAAAGGATGCAGAGCATCAATTTGTTTTGGGCTCTGCCCTTTATAAATGATGCAGAGCATCAATTTCATTTGGGCTCTGCCCTTTTATTGCTTTGCAATTTATTTTGGCATGTTTGGTCTTTTTGATTTGGGCCTGGCCCTTTTAGGTAATGCATTGCATTTATCAGGCGCTTTGCGCCAATCAGAGAGCGCATAGCGCAATTGGTTCAGATGCTGACACGTGGCGCTCTCTGGTGGCTTACGCCAACCCAAGAGCACAACAGTGCAGATTTATAAGTGCAAAGCACTATTAATTTGAGAATCTTTTAGATTCAAAAACCAATGGTTCATAAAAGAAGTGCAAAGCACTGTTTGATTTCTTGATCTAATTTAGATCAAAGAAAAAACAAGTTTTTCTTTTTATTTCAAGAACCAAAGGTTCATAAAAGTGCAATGCACTATTTGATTTCTAGATCAAGGAAAAATAAGTTTTTTTTTCCAAGAACCAGAGGTTCATAAAAGTGCAAAGCACTATTAATTTAAGAACCTTTTAGATTCAAGAACCGATGGTTCATAAAAGAAGTGCAAAGCACTATTTGATTTAGATCTAAGAAAAAACAAGTTTTTTCTTGTTTTTCTTACCTCAGAGAACCAAAGGTTCATAAAAGTGCAAAGCACTATTTTTATTTCGTTATTTTCTTGTTTTTAAAGAACCAGTGGTTCATAAGAAGTGCAAAGCACTGTTTATTATGTGAAGATCATTGATCTTGTTTTAGATCAATGATCTATTAGAAGAAATTTCTTCTCTCTTATGAAGCTTTTTACCTTTTTCTTGAAATTTTTCTCAGAGTTCTCTCTGTTTAAAGCTCTTGATTTTTCAAGAAATGTTGATGCCTTTGAATTGAGGCCTAGGGTCCTTTTTTTAGTGCCCATAAGTTTGTTGAATTTGTTAAAGAGATCTTTTTCTGAGTGATTTGGGGAATTTTCCCCACCGTTGGATCTTTGATCCAAAGGCTTCTGTTTTACAGAAGAAAATCTTCTTGTTTTAACAAGAACAGAAAGATTTCTTTAAAATTTTAATTCTGTTTGGTGCAAATGCCCCACCGCGTGACACGTGTCGCGCTGCGCTGACACGTGTCGCGCAGCGCTGACACGTGTCGCGCAGCTTTTTTTTTTTCTGCGCAGCGCAACTGTGCGCTGCGCTGACACGTGTTGCGCAGCACGCAGCTGCGCTGCGCTGACACGTGTCGCGCAGCGCGTGCAAATTTTTTTTTTTTTTGCTGCGCAGCGCCCTGCGCACTGCGCCCTGCGCACTGCGCCCTGCGCAGTTGCGCTTTGCGCATTTTTTTTAACTGCGCACTGCGCATTTTTTTTAACTGCGCAGCGCAGTGCGCAGGTGCGCAGCTTGCGCAGCTGCGCAGTTGCGTTTTTTTTTATTTTGTTGAAATTTGCTCTGATGGAGTACGCTACCTTGGGCGCTGCGCTCCTTGCGCTACTGTGTCTGATTTTGACATGTGGCGCTCTGCGTGCAGCGCAGGGGATCTGAAGCGTTACTTCATTTATTTTAATTTTAATTTTCATTTTAATTTTCAAGACAGAGCTTTGCTCTGATTAGAGAAAAACAGAAGCATTGCTTCTTTTACCACCTTGGAATTTGAACAGAGCTTTGCTCTGATTGGGGTAAACAAACCCCATCTCCCCGACACCACACCACCACCTCATCTCCCTCTCTCCTCCGCTGCAAACCCACGACCCGTGACAAACCCATGATCGTGTGAACCTACGCCTCACCTAAGCCCTCGTTGACGGAGCCCCACCTCATCGCCGTCTCCACATCCCCGTCTTCACCACCTCGCCATCATCTCCTCCGCCTCCGTCTTCTTCCTTCCTACAGAGTAGCCCTGTGCATCCACAGGAACCCGAGAGCCCTGCACACACCCATCTCCGCCACCTCCACTTTCCATCGCCGCCGACCACCGCATCGGCCTCCCCTAGTCACCATTTCCCCATCTTCACCCCCTCTCTCCTTCTCTGGCCCAACAAACCCAAGAACCGAGCACCATTCCTTGCAACCGAAGCCACTACCCTTCGCCGGGAAACCCCCACGCCGGCAACCCTCGTCGCCGTCGCCCCTTGCCGACTCCCCTGGAATCCCAGAACACCTAACCACAGTAAGATCTTCTCCTTCTGCTTCTCTTCTTCACTTTCTTATGCATTTCTTTCTTGATTTGTTCACTGTTGTTTTTGGTTGCCGGAATCCAGCCGTGCCGTCGACGATCCCGACGACCCAGCAAGCATTTTTGACCCGTGTGATCCCCTTGTACGTTGTTTGGATCCGTTCCATACATCTTGCGCGCGTCGTGACTTTTCCCGCCGACGTGTGGCGTTCCGTATACCCGTTTCTTGATCTGTCGAGGCAAGTGAAACTTGCTACATGCTATTCATAATATTTTATACTTATTTGATTACATGTTAAATCTATAGATTTAATCCAACGTCTCATGTTACATTTTAACATTCGATGTCCATTTTATCATTTTAGATTTATAACTTGGAACATACCATGTTGCATTTTGATTTACTTTACCTATTACCCACATCCGTATTTAAATCACATAATAGTTATTTACATAGCCCATAGTACCCTTTTAAATAGTTTATAACCGTTCAAACACCCGTTTGCATCCATCTCGTTTGATATACATATTATTGCATCCATAGATCACTTGAATATATAATATTACAATATTAACATTCCACATTTGATATATTGTAGTTTAATTAGTATTAGAACCTTAACTTTAACCATAATCATAACTGTGCATCTATATGCCTTAATCTGTACCTGATTGCATATCACATTACAATGTTCCATTTTATTGTTCCATTAGTACCCCCATGCTTGTTTTGTATACCCATGCTTATGTTAGTTGATTATGAGCACCTACATGACATTTTGTGCACCCCTGACATGACTTGTTACACCTACTACTTGACACGACATGGTACCGTGCACCTCTCGACATGACATGATACCTATATACTACCTGACTTGACATGATGTCCCATGGTTTTACCTATTACCTGATCTTGTGACGAATGCCAACAAACCTGACATGTTGTCCTTACGGACATTTTCTGTTGTCTATCCAGACAAACCTGTACCTGCCTGATCCTGTGTTGGCATTAGCTCCAGATTATTTAATACCTGACTTGAGCACATATAACTTGGAGGTATGGGGAAATCAATGATGAAATCCGACTTGTAACTCGACAGCTCTATACCTTTTCTGATCAGTCTTACGGGCTAGGCCAGCCCCGGGGTGATGCTGCTGACATCACTCGTCATTACCTACCACCCTTTACTGCCTTGCGGCACGTCTCGGATTCAGCCCGAGAGTCATAGACCGTGATCCCGGGCACGCACGGGATACTATTGAGTTACATCGATAATTCATCAAATTGATTTCAAAGACTTGAGAGTAATTAACCCAAGAGACCAGTTTAGATTATTCACTACACATTACCCTCACTATCCTCACTTATATCACTGTTATACCTGTTTTACCATTTATACTCACACCTGCATATCTTGTTACCCCTGTTTATAGTATTGCTTGATATTATGACGCACTGATGTCTGGGTTTTGCATGGCCCAGATCCTCTACCTTTGTTGCAGACTGATCAGGAGTACTACCGCTGTTAGACCGAGCGGTGAGGGTCCTGTTGGTATCCAGTTTTACTTTCCAGGTGTTTTATTTATTGGATCTTTTGCTTCCGCATGTTAATATTTCTTGACTCATTTATTCTGGCTCATGGACATGTACTAGATTGTTTAGTTTATTTCCTATTCTTGATATCTCTACAGCCGTAATGTGACTGTGGAGGGATTTTTCCTATCCACAGATAGTATGGTTGGCTATGTTACGTGCCTATCTTAGCATACTCTGGGAAGTGGGGCGTGACATGGTTTGTTTGGTATCAGAGCCATAGGATATAGGTTAATCGAGTTTGATTCTTTTGTAGTTGGGTATTGGACCCAATACACGAATCAGAATACTCATGATTAGGAACATGTCCTGCCACATTGCTATCATGATTCTTAAATCATATCTTTCTTTTATCCTTCGCATTGACGATATGCAAACCACTTTGCATCTCGACTTGAAACCCTTTTGGTTCTCTATTGTTTCTCCTTGTTTCTTGATTCTGATACTAGGATTTGGGCGACTTGAGTGGAGTTATGTAATTGTACCCATGAACTGCAGTATGGTTACAATGCGGTACTCTATTTAAGTAACTTGGAGTCCTGGTCTTGATTCACTTTCTTGTTCCATGGTCGTTATATTGCCTTGTTTCTCTTGCTTTCCAGTTCACGTTTTATCTTAAGCTTGAATCCGGTTTACCTGCTTATCTTCTTCAGTGTTTGGCTTCAGGTGAAATCGTTTAAGGGATTCTACTTGTTCATGTCTTACCCGCATTAGAATTATTCAATTCTGGTGCATCCCTTTGTTTGTTTTTGTCTTGGGAATGGATTTTCTCGGCACTCTCCACGCTTACATTGATTGTAGGGCAGAGAAAGTGATTTTCCAGATTCTCGGACATGAGAAGGTTTTTTTGCTGGAGGTAACAATTCTTTCGCGGTAGTCAAGTTTAGGGCTAGGCCGACAAATAATGTTCTTTCGTCGATGGAAGTTGATAAGGAAGAAGCGCCGGCTATATTTCGAGAGTTCATGGACGTGTTCGAGGACATCTCGGGTTTACCGCAAAACGAGATGTAGAGTTCGTAATTGATCTTGTTCCTGGTGCAGCGCCAATCTCAAAGGCGTATTATCCAATGGCACCAGTGGAGTTGGAAGAAGTCAAGAAGTAGGTTACTGAATTGCTTGAGAAGGGTTGGATTCGCAGCAGCAATTTACCTTGGGAAGCTCCAGTTCTTCTAGTAAAGAAGAGGATGGCATAAGGAGGATGTGCATCGATTATCGAGAATTAAACCGGGTGACTATTAAGAACAAGTACCCGATCCCTGGCAATGGCGAATTGTTCGAGCAGCTTAGTGGCGCGAGGGTATTCTCGAAGCTGGATTTGCGGTCCGGATATCATCAGGTCCGAGTTAAATCAGAAGATATTTGCAAGATTGCGTTCAGAACTCGGTATGGACATTACGAGTACTTAGTGAAGCCCTTCGGAGTAACGAAAGCACCGGCGATATTTATGGACTTGATGAACTGAATCTTTCACCGTTCTTGGACCAGTTTATAGTGGTGTTCATTGATGATATTCTGGTTTACTCAAGAAGTATTGAAGAGCATGCATAACACTTAAAGATCGCAATGCAGACATTGAGGCAAGAAAGATTGTATGCAAAGATGAGCAAGTACGAGTTTTGGCTTGATGAAGTGAAGTTTTTGGGGCATGTCGCAGCTGGGGATGGAATCGCCGTTTATCTAGGGAAGATTGCAGCAGTTCAAGATTGGCCGATTCCGAAGAACGTTGCAAAGATCAGAAACTTTCTTGGACTTGCCAGGTATTATAGAAGGTTCATGGAGAATTTTGCTCGTTTGGCTGAGCCTTTGACCAAGCTTACGTGCAAAGAAGTACCATTTATGTGGACGGATAGGTGTGCGTCAACTTTTGAGGCGTTGAAACAGAGGTTGATAACCATTCCTATTTTGACCGTGCCAGACAGTTCCGGAGGATTGGTGTTTCACAGCGACGCATCTGGAAAAAAGTTGGGGATGTGTTTTGATGCAGCATGGGAAGGTTATAGGTTACGCATCAAGACAGTTGAAGACCCATGAGAATTACCCAACTCATGACTTGGAGCTAGCAGCTGTGATTTTCGCTTTGAAGATTTGGAGACACTACTTATTGGGCGAAAGGGTCGAAGTATTTACCGATCACAAAAGCCTAAAGCATGTGTTCACACAGAAGGAGCTTAATATGAGGCAACATAGATGGTTGGAGCTGCTGGCTGACTACGATCTTGATCTTAAGAACCATCCGGGGAAAGTTAATGTTGTGCCGGATGCGCTTAGTCGGTTGCCAGCAATTCAGATGTTGACGGAACAAGAAGGAACTTATCGAAGACTTTCGGAGATTCGATTTGAAGGTTGTGCTACCGCATTCTTCGGGACAGTTGATGCAGCTGCAAGTACAGTTGTCGTTGATTGAGAGTATTAAAGCAGCGCAGTTACAGGACCCTAGATTGCAAAAGTTTCAAGAACAGGTTGGAGCTGGATTTCAAATGGACTTGTTAATTCATGAAGATGGTTCGTTGCGATACGGTAGTCGTTTGTGTGTGCCAAAAGGATATATTCATGAAGAAGTTTTGAAAGAGGCACACAGTTCTGCATACACCGTACATCCAGGAGGCACGAAGATGTATCGAGATCTACGACAGCATTTCTGGTGGGAAGGCATGAAACGAGAGATTGCCCGCTTCGTAGCAAAGTGCTTAGTCTGTCAGCAAGTTAAGGCTGAACATCAAAGGGATGCTGGTTTATTACAACCACTTCCGATTCCTCAGTGGAAATAGGAACATATAACCATGGATTTCATGACGGCTTTACCGCGGAGTCCAAAGGGCAACAATGTAGTTTGGGTGATTGTTGATCGATTGACCAAGGCAGCTCATTTCATACCATTTCGAGTTGATCAATCAGCAGAAGTATTGGCAGAACGATACATGCAGAAGATTGTAAGATTGCATGAAGTACCAGTGAGCATCGTGTCCGACCGTGATACTCGTTTCTTATCACAATTCTGGAGGAGCTTACAGGAAAGTTTGGGGATTCGATTGAAGTTTGGCACAGTTTATCATCCTCAGACAGATGGCCAGTCGGAGGGAATGATCCAAACTCTTGAAGACATGTTAAGAGCTTGCATGTTAGATTTTAAAGGTTCATGGGAGGATCAGCTACACCTGGTGGAGTTTCGTACGATAACAGTTTCCAGGCGACTATTTAGATGGCTCCATTTGAAGCATTGTATGGTCGCAAATGTCATTCACCTGTTTGTTGGGACGATGTTGGAGAACGAAGATTGTTACGACCGGATTTGATTGTGCAAACAGTTGAGAAGGTTAACATTATCCGGAATCATGTGAGAGCAGCACAAGACCGACAAAAGAGTTGGGCAGATATATCGAGAAGACCTCTGGAATTCGTGGTTGGTGATTTGGTATTCTTGAAGATATCACCGACTAGAGGGGTGATCCGTTTCGGAAGTCGAGGAAAGCTTAGTCCTCGATTCGTTGGACCTTTTAAGATCTTGGAGCGTGTTGGAGAAGTGACGTATCGATTGGCGTTACCGCAATCCTTGGCGAATGTTCATGACATGTTTCATGTATCTCAACTCCGTAAGTATGTTCGAGACGAAACACACATGCTGGATCATTCGGAGCTGACTGTCCGAGAAGATTTGACATTTGAGGAGCGACCGATGTCGATTGTGGATCGAAAAGAAAAAGTTCTTAAGAACAAAGTTATCCCTCTTGTACTTGTTTCTTGGGGTAATCGCTCGCATGGAAAGTCAACTTGGGAACGAGAAGATGAAATCCGACAGAAGTTTCCCCATCTATTCTTGTAGTTGGTTGTTGTTTATCCTTTCTTGTTCTTGGAATTTCGAGGACGAAATTCTTTTTGTAGTTGGGTATAATATAACAACCGAGTTCAGTTATACCAATTTCTGTTTCCGTATTTTTTTGTCTGTGGTATTTCATTGATTTATCTTGTTTGGGTGCGATTGGTAGTTTACTTTTACATTGCATTCGATCCGACCCGCTTACTTGAACTGGTTGATTTATATTTATAGACTACCCTGGCTGGTTAAATAGACACGAGCATCTCATGGATACTGCATATTGACATTTCACCTGGCATTGTGTATTTTACATATAACATTTTAGATCACGTAAAATAAATTAAAATTGCATTTCATAGCCTGCATGATACCCCTAACCCCGTGGTAGCGTCCGCGCATCGTGTCCTCATCCCGTTCAGTGAAACGGACGTGTTTGGATAGCTACGCGCACGTACTTGCGTCCGTTCTTGGGGGTATGCATTTTTGTTAACTAAACATTCATTTTAAAATTTGGAAGTCGCATATAATTTTTGTATTTCAAATCTGAAATTTTAGACCCGACCCGGGCGCGTTTTGGAATATTTTTATATCCCGCCTAAATTCAAATTTAATTAATATTTTATTTTTAACTTTACCTTTAAAATTTTGTTAATCTTTTACAGTTCCATAAATTGTTTTCGTTTAACAACTAAAATCTTTTTTTAATTTTGAAAATCCTTTCTCAAACAACCCAGCTTCTATCTCTCGTTCCCAGCCAATCAAAATTCTTATTCCTTTAATTTACGCCGGCCCCACTCTCAATCTCTCTTTTCCTCTCTCTTCCCTCTTCCTTTCTCTCTCCCCGCATCTAAACAAATTTCTCTCTCGTCACTATTCACCTCTCTCTTCCTCTCACCACTCGATCTCCCTTCTCTCTCTTCTCTCTCTCTCTCTCTCTCTTTCTCTCACCTCTCGATCTCCCTTCTCTCTCTTCTCTCTCTCTCTATCTCTCTCTACCCTCCCTCTCTGTCTCTCTCTTCATATATATTTATATATTTCCTTTTTATTTTTAAACCTTATTCTTTATAAAACCCCACGTCACCCTCTCTCTCCCCTCATCTACCCTTTCCTGCCTCCTCATGAGAAAACCTAACCCACGCCCAAGCTACGTCGCCGCCTTTGCACTCGTCGTTGTCGCCGCCTCTGCCCTCGTCGGCAACCCTATCTCCCCGACACCACACCACCACCTCACCTCCCTCTCTCCTCCACTGCAAACCCACGACCCATGACAAACCCATGACCGTGTGAACCCACGCCTCACCTAAGCTCTCGTTGCCGGAACCCCACCTCATTTTCATCTCCACATCCTCATCTTCACCACCTCGCCCTCATCTCCTCCGCCTCCGTCTTCTTCCTCCCTACAGAGCAGCCTTGTGCATCCACAGGAACCCGAGAGCCCTGCACATACCCATCTCCGCCACCTCTAATTTCCTTCGCCGCCGACCACCCCATCGGCCTCCCCTGGTCACCATTTCCCTATCTTCACCCCCTCTCTCCTTCTCTGGCCCTACAAACCCAAAAACCGAGCACCATTCCTTGCAAGCGAAGCCACTACCCTTCACCGGGAAACCCCCAATCCGGCAACCCTCGTTGCCGTCGCCCCTTGCCGACTCCCCTGGAATCCCAGAACACCTAACCACAGTAAGATCTTCTTCTTCTGCTTCTCTTCTTCACTTTCTTATGCATTTCTTTCTTGATTTGTTCACTGTTGTTTTTGGTTGCCGGAATCCGGCCGTGCCGTCGACGATCCCGACGACCCAGCAAGCATTTCTGACCCGTGTGATCTCCTTGTACGTTGTTTGGATCCATTCCGTACATCGTGCGCGTGTCGCGACTTTTCCCGCCGACGTGTGACGTTCCGTATACCCGTTTCTTGATCTGTCGAGGCAAGTGAAACTTGCTACATGTTATTCATAATATTTTATACTTATTTGATTACATGTTAAATTTATAGATTTAATCCAATGTCTCATGTTACATTTTAACATTCGATGTCCATTTTATCATTTTAGATTTATAACTTGGAACATACCATGTTGCATTTTGATTTACTTTACTTATTACCCACATCCGTATTTAAATCACATAATAGTTATTTACATAGCCCATAGTACCCTTTTAAATAGTTTATAACCGTTTAAACACACGTTTGCATCCATCTCGTTTGATATACATATTATTGCATCCATAGATCACTTGAATATATAATATTACAATATTAACATTCCACATTTGATATATTGTTGTTTAATTAGTATTAGAACTTTAACTTTAACCCTAATCATAACTGTGCATCTATATGCCTTAATCTGTACCTGATTGCATATCACATTACAATGTTCCATTTTATTGTTCCATTAGTACCCCCATGCTTGTTTTATATACCCATGCTTATGTTAGTTGATTATGAGCACCTACATGACATTTTGTGCACCCCTGACATGACTTGTTACACCTACTACTTGACACGACATGGTACCGTGCACCTCTCGACATGACATGATACCTATATACTACCTGACTTGACATGATGTACCATGGTTTTACCTGTTACCTGATCTTGTGACTAATGCCAACAAACCTGACCTGTTGTCCTTACGGACATTTTCTGTTGCCTATCCAGACAAACCTGTACCTGCCTGATCCTGTGTTGGCATTAGCTCCAGATTATTTAATACCTGACTTGAGCACATATAACTTGGAGGTATGGGGAAATCAATGATGAAACCCGACTTGTAACTCGACAGTTCTATACCTTTTCTGATCAGTCTTACGGGCTAGGCCAGCCCCGGGGTGATGCTGCTAATATCACTCGTCATTACCTACCACCCTTTACTGCCTTGCGGCACATCTCGGATTCAGCCCGAGAGTCATAGACCGTGATCCCGGGCACGCACGGGATACTATTGAGTTACATCGATAATTCATCAAATTGATTTCAAAGACTTGAGAGTAATTAACCCAAGAGACCAGTTTAGATTATTCACTACACATTACCCTCACTATCCTCACTTATATCACTGTTATACCTGTTTTACCATTTATACTCATACCTGCATATCTTGTTACCCCTGTTTATAGTATTGCTTGATATTATGACGCACTGACGTCTGGGTTTTGCATGGCCCAGATCCTCTACCTTTGTTGCAGACTGATCAGGAGTACTGCCGCTGTTAGACCGAGCGGTGAGGGTCCTGTTGGTATCCAGTTTTACTTTCCAGGTGTTTTATTTATTGGATCTTTTGCTTCCGCATATTATTATTTCTTGACTCATTTATTCTGGCGTATGGATATGTACTAGATAGTTTAGTTTATTTCATGTTCTTGATATCTCTACAGCCGTAATGTGACCGTGGAGGGATTTTTCCTATCCACAGGTACTATGGTTGGCTATATCACGTTCCTATCTTAGCGTACTCTGGGAAGCGGGGCATGACAGATCCTGAACTTTTCTCCTAAGCTATAAATTCTATGGTCATGCATAACTCTGCACTACTTCACCCACGTACATACTTATGTGGGCAAATTAGTAGGGGCCATTTGTTCCCACCAAAATTTTTGGCTATGAGCTATTTGTTCCCTTATAAAAAAAGGGACAGAAGAAAGAGAAAGAATTCCTTTAGTTTGGCCTCACGTGTTAAACACATGAGCACTTATATGCAAAGCATATAAGCACTGAAAACAAATAACAAAAAGGCCAAACAGATATCACGTGTTAAACACATGAGCGATTATATGCAAAGCATATGAGCGCTGAAAATAAATAACTAAAGGCCAAACAGGCCTCACGTGTTAAACACGTAAGCGCTCATATGCAAAGCATATGAGCGCTGAAAATAAACAGGTTAAAACCTACACTAGGGGTCACGTGTTAAACATGTGAGTTCTCTTGCCGCATTCTTTGACAGCGCTCACATGCAAAGCATGTGAGCGTCCCAATTTAAAATGCTCCCATCTGATAGAATTAAATTCTATTTTGGAAATATTTTCCTTGATCTTTCTAATATGAAAAGATCTTTCTCTAACAGAGAATCTTGGATTTAAAATCCAATGGTGGTAAAATATCACTAATTAAATTCTATGAGATAGAATTAAATTTAATTTGGGAAATATTTTCCCTGATATTTCTAATATGGAAAGATCTTTCTCTAACAGAGAATCTTGGATTTAAAATCCAATTGTGATAAAATATCACCAATTAAACCATCTGATAGAATTAAATTCTATATGGGAAATATTTCCCTGATCTTTATCAAACTAGAAAGATCTTCTTTGTTAAATAGAGAACCCTTGGATCAAAAATCCAACGGTGATTATAAAATCACCCATCGATTATCTGATAGAATAAAATTCTATCTTAGGAAAATATTTTTCTAATCTTAATAAATAAATAAGAATGATCTTCTCTATTAGATAGAATAAAATTCTATATTAGGAAAATATCTTCCTAATCTTATGATAGAATAAAATTCTATATTAGCAAAATATTTTCCTAATTTTGTTAAACTAACAAGATATTCATATAACAGAATTAAATTCTATATTAGGAAAATATTTTCCTAATCTTGTTACACTAACAAGATATTCATATAACAGAATTAAATTTTATGTTAGGAAAATATCTTCCTAATTTTGTTAAATTAATAAGATATTCATATGATAGAATAAAATTCTATCTTAGGAAAATATTTTCCTAATTTTATTAAAACAAATAAGAAATCTTTTTTGTTAAACAGAGAGCGCTTGGATTAAAAATCCAACGGTGAATAAAATTCACCGGTTGATCTAAAAGATCAATTGCATTGATTATGAAATCAATCATATCAATAAGAGATTTTCGTAACAAATTGATTCTTTTCCTTCTCCTATAAATAGGAGCATAGAGATGAAAAGAGGGGAGGATTGGATATAAAAAAGAAAAGAGAAAACCATCCCATAAGTTTCTAAAAAAATATACAGATGGCTCTCCAAAAGCTTCCATAAAACAACAAAGAATTTAATTCTCTTCGAAGAAAATTTTCCTCCTTAAAATCCTAGGTAAAGAAAAAAGAAGAGATCAAAATATCTTCTTTGCTTATCTTATCACATCTAAGGGTTTAACCCTTTTAAAAGAACTTAGTTCTTTATCTGGATCTGAGATCCACAAGATAAGTCTCCCACAAGTTGAGAATTTAATTCTCATCGGGAAAATCTTATTCTTGAGAATCAAAGATTTATGTAAGAACAAAATTGCAAAGAAAGAAGATGGAGTTCATAACACTCCAAGAACTTAGTTCCTTTAAATCAAGAACTTGGTTCTTTCAAATCAAGAACTTGGTTCTTTAAGAACCCGATCCAAGATCCTCAAAATAGTGATCTTGGTGATCGTTAATGGTCAAAATACCATTGAATGAAGTTTAACCTCTAAGAAAATATGAACAAGAGAACATGGAGAAGATGTCTATAATACTCCAGAAACTTAGTTCCTTTAAATCAAGAACTTAATTCTTAAAGAACCTAATCCCAGATCCTCAAAATTGTGACCTTGGTGATCGTTAATGGTCAAAATACCATTAACAGAGGTTTAAGTTCTCTAAAAATATCAACAGAGATTAAATCTCCAAAGAACTCAGCGCCTCACATGAAAAGCACGTAAGAACCCAAGGCTAAGTTATATAATGCCTCATGTGAAACACACGTAAACGCCAGAAAACAGAAAAGTTTAGTGCCTAGCACTAATGCGGTGCCTCACATGAAACACACGTGAGCGCTACAAAAGACTAGTGCTTAGCACTATTTCAGCGCCTCACGTGAAACACTCGTGAGCGCTATATGTCTGAAGTGCTTAGCATTGCTGGGTGGTACAGAAACCCAATCTTAGGCCCAAATTGGTTAAGTCTGTGAAGCTTAAGCTTTCTCTTCAATCAAGCGAGCTCATATGCTCGTGATTTCCAAACTGATCTTAGTCTCAAACATGACTAATGACTTCTCATCGATGATATCCAAAATGATATTCATCACATATCTCATAAGGTAATTTTTGTCTCAAATATGACCAACAATTCTTAGGTCCACCATGACGTTTTTCCTCAAATACGGGATTTGGTTCAAGGGTACATTTCTCCACACCTCTGATATATATCATTGTAATTTCTCAACGTCTTCAGAGAGACAGCGGGTCCCGACAACCAACAACTCCTTTCTCGTCCCAACTTGATATAAAATTTCATCAAGACAGGGAATGATACATCTCACATTGATGCACTTCCAAATTGACGTGCACGCCTCAAACCGGATTGCACCCCAAACTGGGCGCTTTCCATATCACCATCGTTCACTCCTCCATGAAATAAATACACGTGCGCACAAGATGAATGATGGACCGAAATGTCCCTAAACGAATATTTGCCTCAAACATGGCAATAATGGACCGAAATGTTCTTAAACTAACATTCGCCCCTAAAATGGGAATGTTGGACCGAAATGTCCTTAAACTAACATTCATCCCCAACATGGCAATAATGAACCGAAATTCATCCCCAAAACGGGAATGTTGGACCGAGATGTCCTTAAACTAGTGCGTCGTCCCAAATACGGTGATAATGGACCGTGATGTTCTTAAACTAAAATAACTGAGCCCATATGCTCATTTGTTTCTATGTTGATCTTAGTATCAAATATGACTAACGATCCTTAGAAAACACAAATATCACATGAACTGATGGACCTTACAAATGTGAGAAATGCGTTCTAAGTTCATTCCCGTTAGCAAACCAATCTATTAACGTGGACCCCGTCAAGCAAATTCTTGACCCAAACCCAAATCTTAAATATACAGATTTGGACTAATCCGCGCCCTACGGGCGACGACATAAACTAGTCTCTATATGCAATCCATCGGTAAATACATAAAAACAAAATAACACACGACACGAGTGAACTTCCGGAGAAGGAGAAAGTGATTACCACAATGCGGTAATGTAATTAACTGCAGGGGATTCCTCCTGCAAGGAAGTGCATCCTCACAATCAAAAACCCCTCATAAATGAGGGGGAATCTGATAAAATCTGCAACAACGGTCACATTTATCCAAACCTCCGATATACGGTGCCATAAATCAATTTGGTACTTTCGGAGAAGTGGATGGATAAGTTTAAATACTATATTCCCCCAAATTCAGACAAGACGATCTATCCTAGTTCGTCTCTATTTTTTGCGGTAAACAACCAGGCTTCGGGCCGGACCTCGGCCCGGCCCTAGGCTCGGCTTGGGTCGGGTCAGGTTGGGCCCGAACCCGGGCGGCCCAAACGCAATTTAAATATTTTTTTTTAAAACTTGGTTTTTCGGTTTTTTTTATTTTTTCTACTGATAAACATGTAGTTGCAGTATAAAATAAATGTCCATTAATAATTTCACTGACATAAAACAATTGTTCTACTGATAAACATGTAGTTGGATAGTAAATATCAAATAAAGTTTTAGTTGCAGTATAAAATATTTCTGAAAATTTCATAACATATCCACACAAAAAACAATCAAACTTCTCGAATCATTACCAGGCATTTGAAATTTCTAAAATTCCCCTACTCCCCATCACATCACACGGTTATCTCTATAAATTCAAGTGAATTTCTTCTTTCAAATTAACCTTCCTCATTTTCTCCTAAAACCTAAACATACATTAATTATGTCAAAGAGGACCATGTCAACAAGGAGCACCCCACATTGTTGAGAGAGGGTCACCTTCATAAAAAAAACTTGATATCATGGAAGAGCCTGTTTCTCCTGTACGACTGACATCGAATGGATTCTGCCGTTCACTCTGTCTTATTCTCCTTCGAGTCCATCTAGTGAGAACCCTTCGGAGAATCCATCAGAAGAACCCTTTTAGAAGTATACCTTTCATACACCTTCGACAAAAGAAATCCCTGCAGGAAATCACCCTCCTACCAATCCCCTCGATCAAGGACAACAACCAAACGGGAATAATGACACTCGGTATTGCTTTGATCCTACCGGATATGGAAACGGTGAGGATGATCCTTTCTATGTTCATCCTCCTCCTGATTAACGTTTCTTGTTTATCGCACGGTATGAAAAGAACGGCGTTCATACCCAGATATTCGACCAGGTCAAGGGGATTTTCATCAAGGAATGGGAAACGAAGACAACGGTATACTGGAAGTATCTTCCAAGCCTCTAGGAATCCGTTCTTTTTATCAGTTTATCGTAAGGTGTGTTTAGTATTTTATGTTTGTAAGTTCTTTATTTGTTAGTTGTTATGTTATATTTGTATTTTTATATTTTTATATTTCTATCAGTATCATGTTATTCTTGTACTATGAATGTTAAGTTATTTCCTATATTGTGACTCCCCCCTGATTTTTTTGAAAAAAACCCTCGGCCCTAAAAATTCCCACCCCTTTATGGGAACTGTTCCCTAATTCAAATCCCCCAAAGAATCCAAAGTTCAAAAAATCCCCTTCCCCTCCCCCCAAATTCAAATTTTTTTTAATTATATTGACCAGGCCTGGGCTCATGGTCGGATTGGGCTAGGCCGACAGGCTGCCTTAGCCGAGCCCAGCCGGTCCAGGTCGAGTGATTTTCCGTGCTGAACTATGTCATGCCTTGCTTTCCAGTAGATGGAAACGGCGACGTGGAAAACCGCAACGTATTTACTATGAAAATAAGTTAAGCGTAATTAAGCAATATAACAATGTGTAAGAATGACAAGAGTAATAAAATGAAACATCAACTTTATTTACATTCAAATTTACACACAACTGATTGTAAAAAAGATACAATGATAAAGCAAATGCCTAAACAATGGAATACTGGATGTAAATATAATCAGGAGCTAAAAGTCAGGCTGAGAAGTAAACTGGTCCAAGTCCTCCAGGCTCGGCTCTATTTCTTCCGAATCTGGTCCTCCTGATGAACATTTCAAAGAAAGAAAGAGAGGGGAATGTCGTCAGCGAACTAGCGCTCGGTAAGTTCCCAAAGAAGTTAAAGAAGATAGTAAATAAAGTGAAGAGAAATCAAGTAAAAGTGAACAGGAAAGGTTATATATGAGAGTATCTAAGTATATTTATTTACCGGTATAAGATAGTTATTCTGACGTGGTTATTTGTAGCTTGATAAAGAAGATATTCATGTATATGAGAGGAGTCTATCTTATCCCGTGGACTATGGTAACATGTAGTACAACTCCCATCATAACCCACAGGACAACGACACGTGAATTCATGTAGGTGTCTTTTAAGTGACTTCTCGTGCCACGATATACGTTCCGTACCAATCTACCCCTTTATCCCCGCGTATTTTAATTTATAGTTCAAGTTTACAGTTCTTGGCCGAATCCATGAATATAAAAAAATTTGTACAGGTTCATGTTTAAGATATAATCATGTATTCAGGTATTCATGTCAAGTTATATCCATGGTTCGATCAAGTCGAGTCGCGTATTTCAAGTTCAAGTTTGATATTTGAATTTGAGTGTTCAGGTTCATGATCAAGTATTCAAATTTGTATTTAATTTTGGATTCTGGTTAAGTATGGATTCAGCTTGGAGTCAGTATCTTATGAAAGGATTTACCTCTTGTCTTTCTTAAGTTCGGGAGTAATCGGACAACTGCTGCACATAGACGGCAGGATTTGTGTCTTTTTCCAAAACAATTTACATTTGATAACTCCGTTATTTGTCTAATCTGATTAGGAAAGTACTCACTTTCTCCGATTTCCTGAGGCTCAAGAGAAATGATACCGCTTAAATCTATATTAATCTAGAGTCCTTAAATATTTTTTATTGTGTTTATATTATATTTATATTGATTGCATTTCTCAAGGGGGTTTTATGAAAAATGTTTTACTATTATTTAAAAATAAATCTCAAGGGTGATTTATATTATTTAGAGTTTTTTTGAATATGTATTTTAATTTTAGTGGTATTTTAGTGATAAAACCTAGTTTTAAAAAATTTATCGTATTTTTATGAAAACTACTGCTTTTGAAAAATGGTGGTATTTTATTAAAATTTTAATCTTTAATTTTAAATGATAATTTTCAAAAAAAATTTTATTGAAAATACGTTTTCATAATTTTATATAATTTTCCAAAGATTTAATGTTGATTTAGAAAAGACGTATTCTTTTAAATCGTATTTTTATTCCTTTCGAGACCGAATACTCCGTGAGGAGTTCTATATCTCACTCTAATATCCTAAGGACGTGCGATAACCTGTACCATCCGTAGATGGGTTTCCCTAAAAGGGTTGTAGATGCGCAATTGCAAATGATTTTAAAAATAACGATTAAAAACATGTTTTTATAAAGTGATGGTACTTTATTGAAACTTGTTTCATTTAGATGAAAAATTCTAACCAAAATATCATGTTATGAATCAAAAGTGTGCGTGTGGGATAGGTCGTTACCTCATGCATGTTCTAGATGTATGTATGACTAATTATCGAACAAAGGGTTATGGTTAAGTTCATGGTATTTATGTGCAAAGTTTGTTATATGGTCATTTCACATGGAATTTTAATTGCATAAAAAAGTAAACAAAGAGAATAACATTTTAAAATTATGTTAGGTATTGGTGTGACTTAAAAAATGGATTAAAATATTGAAATTAAATATTATCGGAGTTAACTCCACTTTTTTCGATATTGTTTTAGATATTAGTTTGAGATGAAAAAAAAGAGAGAAGAAGGGACTTACGGTTTTAGAGTGTCGAGAAAAGAGCAAGCAAGAGGGAGAAGTCTTTGTGGTATCGCGGTAGCTCCGGAAAAAATTCCAATCTTCAACGAAGAGAACTTGATTGCTAACTCCACTTGACTCAACTTGTACTTAGAAAATTTTGGAAGAATTTTGATAGAGATTTTTCAGAATAGGGAGAACTAGGGGATGAGATGTATTTATAGTATAGAGATGAGAGTGTGTGAGTTAAAGAATTGGAATTAAAATGAATTAAAATAGGATTAATTATGAAATGAAGAGTCTCTAGATGAATGCAGAGTAATCAAACAGTACAGGGGAGTAGAAGAGAGTCAAAGATGAGTGAGCGAAGCACGGAGGCATTTAAAGTCGATCCAACCGCCTGTAACGGCCAAAAGGTAAGTATGGGTGGGCGGATGGGGGCCACGTGGCTCGAGACTTTGGGCAGGGGTATTATTCCGTGTTAATTCCTCATTTATTCCATTTAATTTTTCTGAAACTTTTCGTTTCTCCGTGTATTGCACGTGCAAATCTTGGGCTTCCGAAAAGTTAAAAAGAAAAATATTAAAAATAATTGGAACTGATGGGCTTCGAACACACAGGCTATGTTAGAGAAGTGTAGAAGTTTTACCAGTGAGATACAAGTTGATTCTTATTTTTATAGAAAAGAAATAACTTATAACTTCTGATCAGGCTAAAATACCCTTTCTATACATTTGAATAAGTTACATTTATACAGGGATTTCAGAGTCGTTACATTCTACCCTCCTTATAAAAATTTCGTCCTCGAAATTTATACAAAGGACTAATCTTCGAATAGATGAGTTTATCATGCACGCATATCGTTTTCTCGCTCCCATATCGATTCACCTGGCCCACATCACTCGAACTAAGTTCACCTCCTTGTTCCATAGTGTCTTCACCTTTCGATCTAAGATCTCGACTGGCTGCTGCTCGCAATTCAGATCTGTCTGTACTGTGAGCTCTGAGTGATCAAGTTTGTGGCTGGAGTTGCTCACATATCATCTTTGTAATAACCCTAACTTTCTGTACAATTTTTTTCAAAAATACAGAAAGGGATACTTTTGCCTGAGCACAAGTTATAAGTTTGTTTTGATTTATAATAGCAAGAAGGGGGTTGTAACTCATTGGTAAGACCTTGCACTGCTGAACCAAAGCACTAGAGTTCAAATCCCATCCCCCACATTATTTTTAATATTGATTTCTTTTTAAAATTTTAGAATTCCAAGGGTCTACACGTGCATAACTCATAAAAACCCCACGTCATACTAAACACAAACTGGACCAGGGGGTAGACCATGAGAGACTGGACACGTGGCAGCAAAGGGGGGCCCGACTCGGCCTGACTCGGCCGGCAGACCGGCCGACTCGACCGCCACCGCCGGCCGATTCCCCCCGGATCGGCCAATTCCCTTCTTAGACCCTCTTTCTTTTTGTATTCTAATAACCCCTGTATACTTTAAATTACCTGCACTTTAACAGAGCCCTTTAAAATCTTAATAAATCCCATTTTCAATATAATTTAATACATTTTTTTTTCACACCCTTTCACCTACCCTAACCCTAGTTTTATCCTATAAATACCATCCCTAAATACACCCCCCCCCTCACTCACAATTCTGTCAAACTCTCAAGAAAACTCTATAGAATTTTAGTGTGCAATTGGAGTTAGCAAAGGGTGAAGCTCCGGCGAATTTTCCGACGACGACCGTAAGAGCTCCCGGTGACGAAACGACGCACCGGCGCCTCCTACCAATTCCTCTCCCTCTTCTCTTGAATCTAAACCCATGAGTCTCACCTCCCACTTCTTTAATCTATTCTTAAAACTTTGTAAAACTAAAACCCGACGGAAGCGGAGTTAAATTCGACTTCCGATTCGGTTTTCTTTATAAGTTCAATTTTCCTAAACACAATCATATTAAATTCTTACATATTGATTATTAATCATTAACAAAATATTTTGAACAAGTTTCATAGCAAAATATTTTATTTTGTAACTTTTACCGCTATTTTTCAGTAAAATACCATGTAGTTTAGTTTTGACTTTAAAACATCATAAATCTTGCTATACCTTTAGGTAAATCACAAGATAATGACCTACCTCTTTACAACACTCATATGCAATATAGCACAATACCTTTTGGGAAATATAAATTCGGGAAATACCGTTTTACATAAAACTACCTTTAACTTATAAAAACCGTTTTCTACAAGATTAAGTATTTTTACAAATCTTTACAAAGCGCCGCTACAACCCATTTTTGGGGAACCCGACTGGGATGGTGCGGATTATTGCACATCACTGGGCTTAGTAGTGCGAGAATCAGACCTCCACAAGGAGCATTTGGTCTCGAGAGATTTAAAAATACAAATATCTTAAGAAAATGATATTTCTAGAAATATAATATATTAAAAATTATTTTTATATATATATATCATCAAAATAACTATTTTTGTGATAATATAAATATTCCAACTTTTCTAAATCACAAGAATCACTTTATATGAAAATACCATGAAATTCCATATAAGTTCAATATTACAATTAAATACCCCATATTATGAAATTAGGTTATTTTCACTAGAAATGTCACATATATAAAATCTACATCTATAACAACTTTAAAGACGATAATTAAATACTTGGAGTGTATTTTGAAAAGTATACAATATTATTTTTACATAAAACCCCCTCAAGTTCTATAAATTACCCTAAGGACCCTAGTAAATATAGGTTTAAGCGGGACCAATCTCTTGAGCCTCAGGGAGCCGGAGAAGTGGGTGCTTGACTATTTAAGGTAGACAACTTAACAACAGTGTTATCAACACGGTAATCTTCTTTAAAAAAGACACAAATCCTGCCGCTCATGTGCAGCGGTTACCGATAACATCAAAATCTAATTCAGGAATTCAAATTCTCTTTCTAATTGTTCGGACTCAGACTGAGTCTCATTATAAATAATCTGACTTTAATATGATTCAAGTATAATCTACAATCTACAATCCAATATGAATCCATGAATACATATATTCAATCTATTCAATCTGTATTGACTGAACCAAATCATGGATATACTTCCATTTACATAATTCTCCAGTTACATCCATTTACTAATATCATAGTTTCGGCAAATCACCCAATTATACAATCTATATTACATGACAATACAAGTTGCAATACAATATAAACAATACAATCAAGACATCATGGGATTTAAGTGGTAGATTGGTACGGAAGGTGTTAGAAGTGGCACGAGAATGCAAGATTTAAGACACGTAACCTGAATTCAATTACCGTTGTTCCGGGTTGTATAACAGAGCCTTGTATTTCCATTTGCCTTTAGTCTCTGGAATATAAAGACTCCTCTCGTATACACTGGTATCCTTCTGTACCAAACTACAAACAACAGCATTAACCATATAATACAACTTTAAAAGCTACTTTCTCTCTCTGTCTATTCTATTTCTCCCTTATCTTTAGGACTTACTGAGCGGTTGTTCACTGACGATACTCCTTCTCTTTCTTCTTTGGAATGTTGCCAGGTGATCTGGACACTCAGAAGATCAAGCCTACCAGCAAGGACTTGGATCAGCTTGCCTACGACCCAGAGCTCTAGCTTCATTGTACACATTTTATTTCAGTACTTTTCATTTCTGTTATGCCACTGTTTAGGAATTTCTTTCATTCAGATGTATTTACTTTTCCATGCATTGTACAAAAGGATGTTAATAAATAAAGTTGTTATTCAGTTATACCTACTGTCTTTGTCTCTTGTGCATTTTTATTTATATTGCTTAGATACGCTTAGCGTATTTACTTCAGAGTAAATACGTAACGGCCAGTCGCGTCCTCTGCCCGTATACTGGGAAGCGGGGAATGACAGGTTTTGTTGGTGGCCCATGCAGGTCAGAGCTGTATGAAACACTACCATGCAGTTCTGTTTTGCGTGAACTACCTAAGCAATATAACACAAGAATCAGCAACTAAAACATTCTTTACAATTCATATTTCTTGAATCTTATCATTTCATATACTTTGAATCTGTCCTAACCTAATTTTTCCATTCAAGGTTATGGATTCCCCGAACAATACCAGCATGAACTTCAACAATACTCCACCTCCCCTACCAATCGCACCTGCCGTTCCTGCTCCGATCAACGAGCAGATGGTTCTGCTTGAGGCAAGCAGCAGCAGACTACCCTTTTAATGAACCGTCCAGAGGCAGAAGCATCTGGGGTGAAGCAATTCAGGGCTTTGCACCCCAAACAGTTCTCAAGAAAAGAGAGCCCACTGGAAGCTGAAGAATGGGCTCAGAGTATCGAAGATGATCTGGCAGCGGCACAAGTGCCAAAAATAGCTTGGGTTCATGTTGCAAAGCTGCAGCTCACGGACAATGCACGGGTTTGGTGGAAGGCGGAAGAAAGCCGTCTTGACCAACCTATCGAATGGAAGACTTTCCGAGACATGTTCGACGCTAAGTACTTCCCTGAGACTGCCAGGTTTGACATGGAACAACAGTCCATCCATCTGCAACAAGGTTCGATGTGGACCAAGTCAGTAGATGAATACGACGCTGAGTTCACCATGCCCAGTCGATAAGATATGTCTCAATATTCAATTCTTCAATAAATCACATACTACACGGCTAACACAAGACCGTAACAGGTTTGCGGCCCATCTCATACCGACTGTTGAGATCAGGGCAACAAGATTTCAGCAAGGGTTGGACCCGGAAATCCAAGCTACTCTAGCTACAGGAGATTTCCCAACCCATGATTTGGCTTTGAAGGCTGCCCGAAGATACGAGGCAGTGGTGAATAGGAAGGGCAGATCTCAATCTGCAGGAGTTAATCGTCCTGCCAATCAGATGGCAGGAGGAGTCTCTTCAATACAAACTGTTGAACCCAGGAGAACTGAAGAAAACAATAACCATTCGAGTCCCGACTTTTGCTACTACTGCTATAGAAAGGGATACTTATGAAAGGAATGTAGGCACGCAAAAGGCCTATGTTTAGTTTGTGGAGCGTCCAATCACGGAATTGGAAATTGTCCAATAGATATAACTCAGCTCACACACCCACCAACTATCTGCAGCGGCCAGCTATCCAGGCTCCTGCACCTCATCTAGCACTCCCTGCTCCACCACCTGCACAGCCTACTCGCCAATTCCAACATGCAATGAGGGAAAAGCCTTGAGGGGAAAAAAACATGCCCCAAGGACAGAATGTGCCTCCAGCTAGGAGGAATGTACCGCGGCGACAGACATTCACATTAGCAGCCGTAGAAGCCGAGCCTGTAGGTCAAGGAAACACTAGTAAGTCTCTTTCACATTTTTAAAACCCTTGTATCAGTTTGTTATTTTTACATACACTATCAGTACTTCAGTCATCAAACTTTCCTTAAATCTGTCACACTTTCTTTTTACAAATTTCGAAGGCGAAATTTTTATAAGGAGAGTAGAATGTAACAACCCTAACTTTCTATACTAACTTTTTGTACAATTTTTTTCAAAAATACAGAAAGGGATACTTTTGCCTGAGCACAAGTTATAAGTTTGTTTTGCTTTTTAATTGCAAGAAGGAGTTTGTAGCTCATTGGTAAGACCTTGCACTGCTGAACCAAAGCACCGGAGTTCAAATCCCATCCCCCATATTATTTTTAATATTGATTTCTTTTAAAAATTTTAGAATTCCAAGGGTTTACACGTGTATAACTCATAAAAAACCCATGTCACACTAAAAACAAACTGGACCAGGGGGTAGACCATGATACACTGAACATGTGGCCGCAAAGGGGGCCCGACTCGGCCTGACTCGGCCGGCGGACCGGCCGACTCGGCCGCCGCCGCCGGCCGATTCACCCCGGATCGGCTGATTCCCTTCTTGGACCCTCTGTCTTTTTGTATTCTAATAACCCCTGTATACTTTAAATTACCTGCACTTTAACAGAGCCCTTTAAAATCTTAATAAATCCCATTTTTAATAAAATTTAATATATTTTTTCTTCACACCCTTTCACATACCATAACCTTAGTTTTACCCTATAAATACCATCTCTAAACACACACCCCTCACTCACAATTCTGTCCAAACTCTCAAGAAAACTCTATAGAATTTTAGTGTGCAATTGGAGTTAGCAAAGGGCGAAACTCCGGCGAATTTTCCGACGACGGCCCTAAGAGCTCTCGGTGACGAAACGACGCACCGGCGCTTCCTACCAATTCCTCTCCCTCTTCTCTTGAATCTAAACCCGTAAGTCCCACCTCCCTCTTCTCTAATCTATTCTTAAAACTTTGTAAAACTAAAACCCGACGGAAGCGAAGTTAAATCCGACTTCCGATTCGGTTTTCTTTATAAAATTCAATTTTTCTTAACACAACCATATTAAACTCTTACATATTGATTATTCATCATTAAAAAAATATGTTGAACAAGTTTCATAGCAAAATATTTCATTTTGTAACTTTTACCGCTCTTTTTCAGTAAAATACCATGTAGTTTAGTTTTGACTTTAAAAAATCATAAATCAGGCTATACCTTTAGGTAGATCACGAGATAATGACCTACCTCTTCACAACACTCATATGCAATATAGCACAATACCTTTTGGGAAATATAGATTCGGGAAACACCGTTTTACACAAAACTACTTTTAACTTATAAAAACCGTTTTCTACAAGATTACGTATTTTTACAAATTTTTGCAAAGCGCCGCTGCAACCCAATTTTGGGGAACCCGGCTGGGATGATGCGGATTATCGCACATCTCTGGGCTTAGTAGTGCGAGATTCAGACCTCCGCAAGGAGCATTCGATCTCGAGAGATTTAAAAATACAAATATCTTAAGAAAATGAGATTTCTAGAAATATAATATTTAAAAATTATATATATATATATATATGTATGTATGTATCATCAAAATACCTATTTTATGATAATATAATATTCCAACTTTTCTAAATCACAAGAATCACTTTACATGAAAATACCATGAAATTCCATACAAGTTCAATATTACAATTAAATACCCTATATTATGAAATTAGATTATTTTCACTAGAAATGTCACATATATAAAATCTATATCTACGACAACTTTAAAGACGATAATTAAATATTTGGGGTGTATTTTGAAAAGTATACAAAATTATTTTTACATAAAACCCCCTCAAGTTCTATAAATTACCCTAAGGATCCTAATAAATATAGGTTTAAGCGGGACCAATCTCTTGAGCGTCAGGGAGCCGGAGAAGTGGGTGCTTGCCTATTTAAGATAGACAACTTAACAACGGTGTTATCAACACGGTAATTATCTTTGAAAAAGACACAAATCCTGCCACTCATGTGCAGCGGTTACCGATAACATCAAAACCTAATTTAGGACTTCAATTTCTCTTTCTAATTGTTCGGACTCAGACTAAGTCTCATTATAAATAATCTGACTTGAATATGATTCAAGTACAATCTACAATCTATAATCCAATATGAATCCATGAATACATATATTCAATCTGTATTGGCTGAACCGAACCATGGATATACTTCCATTTACATGATTCTCCAGTTACATCCATGATTCTCCAGTTACATCCATTTACTGATATCATGGTTTCGGCAAGTCATCCAATTATACAATCTATATTATAAGACAATACAAGTTGCAATACAATACAAACAATACAATCAAGACATCACGGGGTTTAAGGGGTAGATTGGTACGGAAGGTGTTAGAAGTGGCACAAGACTGCAAGATTTAAGAAATCTAACCTGAATTCAATTGTCGTTGTTCCGGATTGTATAACGGAGCCTTGTACTTCCATTTGCCTTTAGTCTCTGGCATATAGAGACTCCTCTCGTATACACTTGTATCCTTCTGTACCAAGCTACAAACAACAGCGTTAACCATATAATACAACTTTAAAATCCACTTTCTATCTTTATCTATTCTATTTCTCCCTTATCTTTGGGACTTACCGAGCGATTGTTCGCTAACGGCATTCCTTCTCTTTCATCTTTGGAATGTTGTCAGGTGATTTGGACACTCAGGAGATCGAGCCTACCAGCGAGGACTTGGAACAGCTTGCCTACGACCCAGAGCTCTAGCTTCATTGTACACATTTTATTTCAGTACTTTTCATTTCTGTTATGCCACTGTTTAAGCAATGCTTTCATTCAGATGCATTTACTTTTCCATGCATTATACAAAAGGATGTTAATAAATAAAGTTGTTGTTCAGTTAAACCTACTGTCTTTGTCTCTTGTGAATTTTTATTTATATTGCTTAGATACGCTTAGCGTATTTATTTCAGAGTAAATACGTAGCGGCCAGTCGCGTCCTCTGCCCGTATACTGGGAAATGGGGCGTGACAATCGTAGTTAGGATATGTGGAATACATTGTGTACTCCTTCCAATGAGGGTGGTAGTGCCAAATGGTATGTCACTTCTCTAACTCGTTCGAGTATGTCAAATGGTCCAATGTATCTTGGACTGAGTTTACCCCTCTTCCCAAAACGTATCACTCCTCTATTCGGTGATATCTTCAGGAATACATGCTCTCCAGGTTGGAACACCAGGTGTTGATGCTTTGCATCTACCCAATACTTATGTCGGTCTTGGGCTATGCGCATCTTTTCCCTGATCGTGTGAACCACGTCTACAGTTGCCACGATCATCTCTAGCCTAAGGAGTTCACGATCTCCAACGTTGTCCCAACTCAGTGAGGAACGACTCTTCCGTCTGTAGAGTGCTGTGAATGGTGCCATCCCAATGCTTGCCTGGTAGCTGTTGTTGTATAAAAACTCCAAAAGGTGTAGGTGATCTTCTCACGAACCTCCAAAGTCTAACATGCAGGCTCTCAGCATATCCTTTAGGATCTGAATTGTTCGCTCGGACTGTCCGTCTGTTTGGGGATGATACGTCGTGCCGAAATTCAGACTCGTTCCCAGGCTAGCTTACAGACTCTGCCAAAATTGGGATCGGAATCTTGTATCACGATCGGAGACGATGCAAACAGGTATCCCATGTAATCTCATGATCTCCTGCATGAGTTTATGGGTATCAAGACAAGTATGGTATATCTTGAAGGTTTAAATCTTACTTTAGATTTCTACTCACCTCCATGTACTTTCTTGCTAACGTCTTGGTTGATTGGCCAACTAGGAATAGGATGAAGTAAGAGATCTTGGTGAGTCAATCCACAATAACCCAAACTGCGTCATTACCCTTCGTACTGCGAGAGATAGCAGTCACGAAGTCCATGGTAATGTGCTTCCATTTCCATTCTGGAATTGGTAACTGCTGAAGTAGGCCAGCGGTTCTGTGATGTTCAGCCTTCACTTGCTGATAGATTAATCACTTTGCTATACTCCTTGCTACTTCACAATTCATTCCATGCCACCAGTAGTGTTGTCGTAGATCCTTGTATATCTTCGTGTTTCCGGAGTGTACAGAATAAGGAGAGCTGTAGGCTTCTTTCATCAACTCTTCTTGAGCAGGACCGACTGGCACGCTTAAACGGCTACTATACCGTAAGGATCCATCTTCATGAATGATGAAGTCGGTTCGAAGACCACTTTCTACTTGTTCTCGGGTCTTTTGTATCTTGGAATCATTTGCTTGAGCTGTTTTGATCTGATTAACAAGAGTGGACTAAAATTTTAAGTTCATCAAAGATGAAGTATTACCTGGCATAACTACTTCAATCTTCAATCCGTGTAGTTCTTGCTGTAACTTCCACTGAGTGGTGAGGTTCATTGCTAATGGCTGGCGACTAAGTGCATCGAGAACTACGTTCAACTTTCCAGGATGATACTGTAGATTGATGTCGAAGTCCGCCATGAGCTCGAGCCATCTTCTTTGCCGCATGTTGAGTTTCTTCTGAGTAAATACATACTTCAAATTTTTATGGTCGGTGTATATATCCACTCGTTCTTCCAAAAGATAGTGACGTCAAATCTTGAGTGTGAAGACCACGGCTGCCAGTTCCAGATCATGTGTTGGATAGTTGCGCTCATGGACTTTTAACTGCCTTAATGCAAAAGCCACAACTTTTCCATGTTGATGTAGAACACATCCTAATCCTTTACCGGATGCATCACAATGCATATCGAATCCGCCAGATCGATCCGGTATTATGAGGATAGGTGCAGAGGTTAATCTCGACTTGAGTTCTACAAAAGCCTTCTCACATGCTTATGACCACATGAATACTTCGTATTTACGTGTGATCTTGGTAAAGAGTGCTGCGATCTTTGAAAATCCTTCGATGAAGCATCTGTAATATCCTGCTAATTCCAAAAATCTTCTTTTATTTTTCACCATCTTTGGTGTCGGCCACTCGCTGACAGCTGACACTTTGGTTCGATCTTCAGAGATTCCTTTGCCTGAAACGATGTGTTCGAGAAATCCGACTTGATCTAGCCAAAATTCACCCTTGCATTACTTGGTGTAGAGCTGGTGTTATCGTAATGTCTCCAGGACAATGCGTAAGTGGTCGGCGTATTCTTTCCGATTCTTTGAATACACTAGGATATTGTCAATGAAGATAACAACAAAGCTGTCTAAGTACGCTCGGAATACTTGGTTCATTAGGTTCATAAAGATGGCTGGTGAAGTGGTCACTCCAAATGGTATTATGAGATATTCATAATGGCCATAACGGGTCTTAAACGCCATCTTCAGAATGTCGGACTCTTTGGCCTTCACCTGATGATATCCTAAACGAAGATCTAATTTTGAGAAGATACAAGATCCACTTAACTGATCGAAAAGGTCATCGATGGGAGATAGCGGATACTTGTTCTTAATCGTTACTTCGTTGAGTGCTCGATAATCCACGCACATCCGGTAAGTACCTTCCTTCTTCTTCATTAGTAAAATCGGTGATCCCCAACTTGAAGTACTGGGTCTGATCCAAGCTTTCTTCATGAGCTCGTCTAACTGGATACGAATTTCTTTCAATCCTTCCGTACTTAGTCGATACGAAGCTTTGATTATAGGTTGTGTGCCGGGTTGTAAATCAATACTGAATTCAAGAGCTCGATCAGGAGGCAAACCTGATACGTTTTCAGGAAAAACATTCAAATACACTCGAAGTACTTCAGGCTTTTCTTCTTCAGCTGGTAAGGAGAACACTTCTGTAGTCTTCAGTTTAGCACGATAGCTTCCTGGCTCCAAGATTTTGTCTCCACTTTTGAAATAGAAGACTGGATGATCTGGTATCTCAAATACTATTCTTCTTTAACGGTAGTCAATGGCAGCATAAAATACTCCTAGCTAATTCATTCCCAACATTACATCGAAATTTGGTATGTCCAGCACTTTGAAGTTCGCATAGAATTCTCGGCCACAAACTACCACGGGGCACTGATCATATCCTAAAATTGCCTTCAAGACTCCATTCCCGGAACCGACATTCCAGCTCGAAACGAGTGGCTTGACAGGAATCGCATGCGTTCTCACGAACTGTTGTGACATGAAGTAATGTGAAACTCCAGTATCGAAAAGTGTGGGGGCAGAAAGGGTGGCTACTAGTATAGTACCTAAGTTGTGTGATATTGTATTTAGATATAGAAAAAGATAATGATGTACTAGTATCGAAAGTTGAAAGGATGAAATGAATTTACCGGTGATGACTTTTCCTGTGGCTTTGGCCTCTTCGACCATCATTGTAAAAGCCTGTCGTCTCGGTCCTCTTCGCTAGAAGCACATTCATCTGCCCTTGAGACGCGTTGCTCTGTGCCTGATGGAATTAACGTTGAGGCTGTGCTGACGGTCAATGTGGAGCTGGTGCAGGAAGAGCTAGACGGGGTGCAGGTGCCTGAATAGCTGGCCTCTACAGAGCTGGCATTGTGGGTCTAGATGTTGGTGCTGTTTTATCTCGATATGAATAGATGCGCCAAAAATCAAACACAGGCCATTTGCACGCCTGCAATTTTTCGCCAGGTGTCCAGCTCTCTTGCAGCCCATTTGCCACCTTGTACAATATTAGCGTAAATATAAGTTTCAGTGTCAAAATTGATCAAGGTGGCTAGATTCCAATTGGGAAAATGGCTGCAATGGCCTTCCAAGAGGTATATATACAGAAGCCTTATTGTTATTTTTTCAAATTAAAGCCACACTGTTATTGGATGCCCTTTATTTGAATTGGTGGAAAAGGACAGTCCTTGCATTGCCCACTCCCCTAACCCTAAGTCCCAGCTTTAATTTATACTTCTTCGATATTTGGCTTAATTGCACAAAGATAACCATGAACTTTCAAGTTTTTTGCAATTGATACCATGAACTTCAATAATTAGCGAGAGGTATGGCTTATTAAAAAATTCAGTAAAATGGTATTAATTAAGTTGCAACCGGAAGTGGTGGTTCATGGTATCAATCGCAAAAAATATGAAACTCCTATAGTGTACCCATGGTACCTATCGCTAATTATTGAAGTTCACGACATCAATCGCAAAATGATTGAAAGTTCATGAACACCTTTGTGCAATTAAGCATTGATATTATTGAATCCACTTTAGGACAACCTTTCTCTTACAGTAGTGTACTCACCTTCATGTCTTGTTATGTTCTTTGTGTTGTAGCCAGCAAAAGAGGGAAGAAGATCAACATAGGCATATATAATCACTAGTAGAAACTGTAAATATTAAGGACGGTATATTAAGGACCGTAATAATTTATACAGTCGCTATTAAGGTATTAGCGATCGTATTATTTATACGGTCCCTAATGAACGGTCGCCAATGCATTGGCGACCATTCCCAAATCATTAGTGACTGTTTAAAACGGATGCTAATGTCTCGATCAGATTAACCCCGCGAGTTGTCTTCTTCTTCCTGGATCTCCCCAATTCAACCGCGAAGGTAAATTCCCAACCCCCTCCCCCCTCCATCAATTTTTTAAAAAAAATTATCAAAATTATTGCAATTTTTTCTTGTAGGTGTTATGGTTGAATTTGTTGCTGTTGAAGCTTGCTATAGGTTTTTTTTTTTCAAAATCCGATTCAAGGTTAGTGTTTTCTCCTCTTGACCCTAATTTTTTTCAATTAGATTATTCAATTTTGAAATTAGATGATAAGTAATTAATTTCAAAAAATTGAATCGGTTGTAGGATGATAGGTTTAGAATTATGAAATCATGGAATTATGAAATTAAGGTTTGAAATTTATTATGATTTTGAGGTTGATAGGTTTTAACATTGAAATATAATTGAGGAATTGAAATAGAAATTGAAAATATATGAAAATTTGAATTAGAAATTTGGTAATTTGGTAATTTAGTAATTTAGGATAAGATGGATTTTAGAATTGAAAATATATGAAAAATTAAAATAAAAATTTGGTAACTTAGTGTAAGATGGATTATAAGATCATGTTAGATGAACTTAAGATAAGAAGAATTTAGGTAATTGAGTGTATGTGTGAGCGAGCATGTGCGTGCACGCATGTGTGTTTGTGCATATGTATGTGAGCGAGTGTGTGTGAGTGTGTGAGCGAGTGCATATATGAGTGTTTGAGTGCGTGTGCGTATATGTATGTGTGCGAGTGTGTATGTGTGAGTGTGTGCCCACCTATGAAATATTACAAATATATATTCATCATAACTTCTGATTATCTTTTGTAAATTTAATGATTCAATATCTTGTATTTTGTAAATTTAATGATTCGATATCTTGTTATCTATGATTTATTGCTTAGATTTTTAAATTGTAGCATAATTTATAAACCAAATCAAAATAAAAATCAAATCCTTTAATACCAATTAAACTATACTAGACACATAAATCAAAAATAAAATAAAATCATTAAGAAAAATTAAAACTAATTAAGCTATAATAATACTTACACCAATTAAGAAACCTTAATAAAAACTAGATACTAGTGAACCGGGACTTTAATTAAAAAACGGTTAAATAGAAAGTTAATTAAGGAAAACCCTAAAATTATGATTAGAAAATAAAGTAGGGTTTTATTTTTGATTTAATTAGTAAGTTTAAAATTGAAAGGTCTTAAACTTGTTTAGGATTGACCAATAGTTTCTTGTCTGACAATTGGTGTATGTCAAATTTTTTAACCGTCGAATTGATAGGATCACATTATATGTTTGTGAGATTAAGCTTCTTGTTCAATTTTTTCAAATGTATGTGTAGTATTCGACGAGGGGATTTGACATACAGTAATTATTGGATTTGTCCAGTTTGGACATGTTATGAATGCAACAAGACCCACATCTTATATCCTCCTGTATTTTCGTCCATTTCGAGAAGTTTCGACGGTACTTTCCACTTGTTCCCTATGTACAGATTTATGTACGAGCGGAGAACATTGGGAAAGTGCTGCCAAAATTTTCTCGAAATGGACGAAAACAGGAGGAAGTGAGATGTGAGAGTTGCATTCGAAATGGGAATTATGACCTTTTGCTCTTACAGCCGTGAAACTAATTATCCTTCTTAATCTGCCGTCCTATCTTACACCAACCTTAAATGATATCAGATGGTTTGATGCGTCCACACCGTTAAATCTAATTTAAGACTTGAAAATTTATTTAATGACGATCTTGTAATAAACATCTAAGATATGCTATACTCAACTTTAAAATTCTTATACACTTTTATTGATCCAGTTAATAAAAAAGTGTATTTCTGTTCTGATTTCAAGTTATAAGTTATTATTAATAACTTATGTACAAAAAACTCCTTATAGCTCATTGCTTAAGGCTCTATATTACCATTCTATAGCTTGCAAGTTCGAATCCTATCGGTCCCAATTATTTTTAAAAAATTTCTTTCAATTTTTCGGAAGCCCAAAAGTTGCACGTGCATTAATGGAGAAACGAAAAGTTGCAAATAAATAAAACAATATAAATGATACATAAATACCTAGATGAATGCACTGCATGAACCAAAAGGCAATTGCCTCATATTTGACCACCGGTTGCCCAAAAACCGTCACCGGCGGCCCGCTTAGCTCCAATTTTCTCCATCCTTTGCACGAGCATCCCTTCAGCTCCCCACTACTCCTTTTTCCTATTTGAATTCTATGAATTTAACCAGAGAACTGTCAGACCCTTCATCTCTACAATTAATCCATTTTAATTCTTGTTAATTATTTTTAATTATCCATATATCTATCCCTCACTCACTATAAATACCTAAACCAGTCCTAGCTCTCCCCTTAGGAATACCACTCTCTCAAATCTATATTCTCTCCCAAAATTCTCAAGCACTCAAGTTCCCTCAAGGAGTCGAGCACGTTTCTTCGCTCTCGCGTCGTCGTTCCCTCAAGATCCTCCATCCCTCTCCGTTGTTCCACAACTCGTCCAAGTGATGTCAGTAGATTGAGCTCACTCCTAGTCTCATTCACGGTCTCCGTTCTACAAACCGAGATTTCTACTTTTTCTTCTCGTTCATACGAGTATGAACGCGCAACAGTAAGTCCTCCCATCCTATCTATTTTCCCTCTTATATGCTCTCTTCGTTTTTTTATGACCATGTCGCCACCCTCGTCAATAGTAACTACGTAAGTCCCAAATTCTATTTACTTTCATTTTTATCACCTTCTTTAGAATCAAATGATAACATATTAGTTTCTAAATCATAATTAACTTCATGTTTATATAAATAAATAAAATTACCATTTCTATAAAATTTGTGACCCATGAATCACTCTTGAATGAAAATTACTAGTTATTTTTACAGAGTTTCACGACATGTTGACAAAACACTATAAATCGATAAATACCAATTTATGAGTAAATACCATAATTTTTCTTCTATCAATGCTAGTCCCCATGTTATGTTAATTTAGAATATACACGGGATAATGACCTACCCACACTCACATACATATGGAAACTATAGCACAATCATTATTTGTCACAAAGAAAAGTATTTCTCTTTACCCTCACGTTCAAAATACAATAAATTAACGATAATTCAAATCCTTTGCCATTACGCCTCTACAACTCTCGTTAGGAGATCCGTTTGTGGATGGTGCAGGTTATCGCACGTCCTTAGAATAGTAGAGTGAGATGAAGAACTACTCACGAAGAATTCAGTCTCGAAAGGAATAAAATACGGTTATAAAAGAAAATACGACTTTTTAAAGCAAGTTGAATAATTGGATAAATCCTCAAATCATAAACTCGTATTTCTAAATAAAATATTTTATGAAAACTAATTTTTAAATGAAGGATTAAAGTTTCAAGAAAATACCATCAAGTTTCCAAAAGTATTATTTTCATTAAAATACCATACACTTTTAAAAAGTTAAGTATAAATTACCACTAAAAGTTAAGTACATTTTCATAAAAACTCTTGACATTCTAATCAACATGTTTTTATCAAAAATATCCTCGAGGTTTAATTTTTTAAACAATATTAAAACAATTTTATAAAACCCCCTCGAGAAATGCAAACAACGTAAACAATAAGAATAAATTTTTAAGGACCCTACATTAATATAGGTTTAAGCGGTATCATTTCTCTTGAGCCTCAGCGAGCCGGAGAAAGTGAGTGCTTGCCTATTCAGGTTAGACAACACTGCAAATTAACGGAGTTATCAATGGCAATCGTCTTGGAAAAAGACAAAAATCATGTCGTCCATGTGCAGCGGTTATCCGATAATTCCTGAACTTAAGAATTTACCATATTAAAGCTATTCAAAAGATTTAAATCTAGTAATATGAAATGACTATAACCTGAATACAAACTAGAACACGACTCAGATGTGAATTTTGAACTTGAACTCGAACTCGAACTCGAACTTGAACTCGAACTAAGAATCAAACATGAATCTGAACTTGATACTTGAAATTAATATTAATACCCGAACCCAATATCTACTCTTTAACTGACTTGACTCGAACCATGAATACAACTTGACATGAATATATGAACACTTCACATGAATACTTGATCTTGACATGAACTCAATCTTGCAACTTGATGTATTCATGGATTCGAGTAAGGATGGTAAGTTTAACTGTAATTTAGAATACACGGGGTGTTGGGGTAGTTCAAGTACGAATCCAATGAAATCTCAGGAGTTCACCTAGATCATGAATCCATGTCTAATAACACAAGCGAACTATCATGAGGGCCCATATTTTCTTGCTCCTGGATTATAGCCTGTTGGATTTGGAATATTTCAACACCATGTTGAAATCCCATTACTAACATTTGATTCGGGCCCGTGATTCCTTACCCATGGATTACAGCCTGTTGGGTTCGAGAACACTCTTGAGATTTGTTGACATTCACCCTTGAACTTACATTAGATTAGTTTATCCTTATAGAGATCTTTTAGGACACTTACATGCACTTCATGTTCACTATACATACACTACACGGTTATGCTATACTATATTCATGTTACTTTGCCATATTATATATAACTGCCAGGTTACATAGAATTGCCATACTTGTATTAAATGACATTTTTAAACATCATATCTCCTAGTCCATTACTTCATGATATCCATTTTTCCAACTTATCATTATACTTTATACTTCACACCTTTTCTTAGGGACTTACCGAGCAAAAGTTCGCTGACGAGCATCCACCCATATCTTTCTTCTTTTGGATGTTCGTCAGGTGGTTTAGAGACTGAGAAGATAGAAGCGACGGCAGCAGATTACGACCAGATTACTACTCAGCCTTAGTTTAACCCATCTCTTCTTTCAGTTTATGTATGCCACATGTTTAGACATTACTGTTCTTGTATTTCATTTTCAGTTGAACTCATGTATTGTAAATGTATCAAGTTGAATGTAAATAAAGTTGCTGAAGTTTAAATCTCATGTCTTTTTCTTGTACATTTTATATTGCTCAATTACACTTAGTGTATTTATTCCGGGAAATGACCTTCTCGAAATAAATACGTCGCGGGCCTCATCACATACCTGCTTTCGTCTTTTGGAAAGCGGGGCGTGACAGATTTTATTGGTGACCCATGCAGGTCAGTTTTGCATGAAGTCGTAAGCAATATATCACAAGAAATTTGAAATTCAACAACTTTACATTCCTTACATTTCAATTTCCGTTGAATCTATCCTAATCTTTCTTCTCTATCTAAGGTGATGGATCCTCCCAACAACACTAGCACCAACGTCAATGGTAGTACACCACCACCACCTACCCTTACCGTTCTACCACATCCACCTAACATAACCGCTCCACTCATAGAATAGACGATACTTCTGGAGGCTATCAAAAGTCTAATTGAGGGTCGGCAGGTTCAAGGCACGATTTTGCAGGAGCAGACTGCTCTCATTCAACAGAGTTTCATCTGCTCTGAAGCAGCAGCACCGGGAGTGAAACAATTTTGAGTATTGCACCCGAAGAACTTCTTAAGAAAAGAAAAACCACTTGAAGCCGAGGAATGGGCTCAAAGCATAGAAGACGACCTGGCAGCAGCCTAAGTTCCAGAAGTGGTTTGGGTCAAAGTAGAAAAACTCCAACTTACTGACAATACCAGAGACCGGTGAAAGGCCAAAGAGAGCCGTCTTGAGCAGCCGATCAAGTGGAAGACTTTCAGTGATCTCTTCGACGCCAAGTACTTTCCAGAAACCGCACGTTTCGAGATGGAACAAAAATTCATACACCTGCAACAAGGATCCATGTGGGATAAATCGGTAGATGAGTACAATGCCGAATTCACTATGCTCGACGAATTCGATGCCCATCTAATTCTTAATGCAGAAATCAGAGCCCGGCGATTCCAGCAAGGATTAGACCCCGAGATCCAGGCTGCCCTAGCAACAGGAGAATACCTAACATGATGCCGCTTTGAAGTCAGCCCGTCGTTATAAAGCTGTCATTAAGTAGAAGGGAAGGCCACAGTCTGCCAGTATGAAATGTCCCGCCAATAAGAATACTGGGGGAGCCTCTTATAAGCCAACTTTTTTAGTACCACCCATGAGGCCAGGAGGATCATTTTCCAAGACTGAACCAAGGTTATGTATCTATTGCAAGAGGACTGGACACCAAAGTTATGTATCTATTGCAAGAGGACTGGACACCAGGTCTTTGTTTGATATGTGGATCGCCCTCTCGCACTGTAGTAACTTGCCTACAAAACCGAGCTGGCCCATCCCTCGCAGCTAGACCAGCTATTCATGCTACTCCTACTCGTTTCGCTCTTCCTACACCACCTTTGCGCGGACACCTTTACCTCTTCAACCTCAATGTAATATCATGTAGAGAGAAATGTGCCGAAACGCCAGGCTTTCAATTTTTCTGCCGTAGAAGACGAAGCCATAGGTCAAGATAAGATTGGTAAATTTTCCTTCCATCTGTTTTAGCCTTTTCAAAGTCTTGCATCCTTTTGTTCTTTTATTTACCTGAACTTTTCATACACTTTCGGTATGATATTAGTAGTCCCTACCTTCACCGCTGCTTTAACCTAAATTTTTCTTGAATCTGTTACAACACCCCCTTGTGTAAATTTCGAGAACGAAATTTTTCTAAGATGTGTAGGATGTAACACCCTAAAATTTCTATATATTTTTATTGATCTAATGTTAATAAAAAAAGTGTATTTCTGTTCTGGTTTCGAGTTATAAGTTATTATTGATAACTTATATACAAGAAATTCCATGTAGCTCACTGATTAAGCCTCTACACTGCTGTCCTATAGCCTGCAAGTTCGAATCCCATCAGTCCCAATTATTTTTAATACTTTTTCTTTTAATTTTTTAGAAGCTCAAGAGTTGCACGTGCATTACACGAAGAAACGAAGAGCTGCAAATAAACCAAACAATATAAATGATATATAAATACCCAGATGAATGCACTGCACGAACCACAAGCCAATTGCCTCATGTTTGACCGCCGGATTTTGCCCAAAAACCACCACTTGCGGCTCGCTTAGCTCCAATTTTCTCCATTCTTTACACGTGCATCACTTCAGCTCCCCACTACTCCTTTTTCATATTTGATTTCCCTGAATTTAAACAGAGAACTGTCAGACCCTTCATCTCTACAATTAATCTATTTTAATTCTTGTTAATTATTTTTAATTATCCATACATCTATCCCTCACTCACTATAAATAACTAGACTAGTCCTACCTCTCCCCTAGGCATATCACTCTCTCAAATCTATATTCTCTCTCAAAATTCTCAAGAACTCAAGTTCCCTCAAAGAATCGAGCAAGTTTCTTCCTTCTCGCGTCGTTGTTCCCTCAAGATCCTTCATCCCTCTCTATTGCTCCACAACTCTCCTAAGTGATGTCAGTAGATCGAGCTTGCCCCTATTCGCATTCACGGTCTTGGTTCTACAAACCGAGGGCTTTACTTTTCCTTCTCGTTCGTACTAGTACGAACACGCAATGGTAATGTAGGGTGTTTTTCATCACCCCATTGAGATGGTAATACGCACGTTCTTGTGAGGCGTACTATAGATTCCCCATGCCTAGGGTAGACGGGGGTTTATTGATTGTGGGTATCCGAATCTCCGGCAGCCGCAGACTAAGCTGCCATTAATTACCCCTCGACTTTAGAGTGAGGGAACCTTCGATTGATGGGTCAAACTGATCATGCGAACTCGATGTGCCGTGTACGTGTGTTGTGTTTTGAAAGGGTTTTAGATATATCGGAGGCTTCGTAGAGTTTACAGGGGTCCCGCTACCGGATAGCGGGCTGGGCATCAAGAGGGCTAGCAGCCCCCTTGCGGAGTGCGGGGTGCGGGGTGCGGGGCAGCGCCCTGTTAGAAAAAAATTTCCAATGGGGGACATATTTTGGGTGTGGAGTGCATGGAAAATGAAGGGTGAAGAGCATCTTAAAGACTCATGCATGGCATGTAGGCGCTAGACACCCACGGGTTACATGCCTGGCACGTGGATGCTTGGCGCCCTCGGGTTACATGCCAGGCGTGTGGGCGCTTGGCGTCCGCGGGTCGCGTACCTGGCGCTTGGCGCCTGCGGGTCATGTGCCTAGCGCTCGGCGCTCGTGGGTCATGTGCCAGGCGCGTAGGTGCTTGGCGCCCGCGGGTCATGTGCCCTTCACGCAACCGCTGAGCGCTGGGCGCCCACGGGTCACATGCGCGACAAGCGACCACTGAGCGCTGGGCGCCCACGGGTCACGTAAGGTGCATGTTGGTGCTGAGCACCCACGGGTCACGTGCCCTGCACGGAAACGCTGGGTGCCTACAGGTCACGTGCGTGGCACACGACCGCTGGACGCCCATAGGTCACGTGCACGGCACACAACCGCTGGAAACACCAGCGGAAAATGGGGCTTAGCCCCTGGGCTGGGAGTTGAACTCCCAAGGGTTTTTTGGAGTTGAACTCCTAACTGAGATTATGAATAGATTTGGAGTTAAACTCCAAAAAGGGTTTTGTTTATGGAGTTAAACTCCAACAGATCTTGAATGGAGTTTAACTCCTAGAATATTTGAAGAAGATCAGAGGGGACCTCATTTCTTCTCCTCTTTAGCCCTAGATCTTCTTTTGAGCCTTGGATCTTCCCGAAATAGGATTTTTAGAAAAGGGTCTCCTTTTTCCTCCTCTCCATTGGATGGATCTTGAAGAAGAAGAGGGGTGAAACTCAAAAATCTCCCGTTTGGGGATTTAATGAAAGATTCGAGTTCCCCTTTAATTGTTTTATGGTGAAAAACAGTTTCTTTTTGGAAAAAAAAAAGGATTGAACTCTTAATTTAATTCAAAAGAAAGAAGGTTTAGAACCTTGAGGAATGAGGCACAAACCAAGAAAGAAGGTTTAGAACCTTGAGGAATGAGGCACAAACCCTAGAATTTGAATGAATGAAAAGTTTTTTTTTTATTTTTTCATATTTGCCTTTATAGGCTACACACTTTACATATAACCCCTTGAGCATTGCCAAATGGCACTTGTGCCACCCCATGCCTTATGTGCTTATCTCTTTTGCACATAAGCTATGGGGTTAACAAAATTTTGGCTTTTTGCCTATTTTACATACATTTATTTCTATACATATATATTTATAAAAAAGAATTACATTAAACCAATTTATGGCTTCTTTCCTTTTGTCATGGGGCCGGTCTTTTTGACCTGGGCTTGGGCCCACTTGGTTTGGGGTTGACTTTGATTTTGACTTGGTCAACCGGGGTGTAATTTTTTTGTTGCATATGTATGCCCTAGAGGCCATTATTGTATAGTAATAGTTTGTATAATACATTTTGGAAGCTTGGGATATATACACGGGTTTACGACAGTCTTGCTCAATATAGTAGTATGCTACTTGGTTTGTTTCTATCTTAATATGTGTATATATTTCTTTTAACATATCGCTAAAAACATATTGATGGAGCCCTTAGGATCTTTGCTTGACTACCGGCGTTGTGATGACGATCACACTAGTGGGGGCTGGGTAGTGTATAAGCACATCCTTATTTTGTTCCGTAGTCGTAGAATTATCGAGACAAGACATCGATACTCCAGAGTAGACTGGTGCATACGCTTCTCGTCCCAGCGGGGGAGATGGTCTGTCCCACAGCCATCAGTACGTCGTATTGGAGATAGTATGCAGGTGCTCGTTAGGTTACGAGTACACTGGACAGGACTCGTCGGGAACTGTTCGGTTAACAGTTCCCAGATGACATGAGTACAGCTTAGTCCATTGACTTGACACTGTCACTTCGCCTCAAGTGTGTTCCCACTGTTCTTAGATTACAACCCTACCACGGCTCTACTGAGTCATGCAAACAGGTAGTAGTTGGGTGCAGTCCCGAAGCACTTGGAGGCAGTGACGGTTAGACAGGATTCGTCTCTCCCGGTATTGGGGGTTGATATCGCACTGTGTCTAGGAGAGCCATTACACATAGTCGTCCCTGGACAGGGCAAGCGAGATTTGCTGGTAGTGTTACCAGTAGTTTCTCAGAGTGTTCTGGGATACACTCCGACACGACTTGTACCGCTATTAGGGGAATGACGTTTACCGCCCCCTAGGCCCGCCATGCGATACTCTAAGACTAACAGACCGGACTGTACGGAGATTGTCACATTCAGGCTCAGTAGGAGTTCGGATGGGTTCACCTCGTCAGTCTTCTTATCGGCATCTACCTGGGGACCGTTACGTACAGCTAGTACCGCTTGCGGCCTGTGGTTAAACCCACTGCCAGCGTAGTGTCGAGCCTTTAGAGTCCCACACAGAGGGTTATTCGCCTTTGGGCAAAACAGAGTAGAGGTCGTATGGTTTTGCGACTGGGTTCGTTCACATCCGCGCACTTATGCACGTTTGGTGTCCGGGTAGTTATTACTAGCGGGCTTTGGTTTAAGCCATCCTAGTATTTGTATTGGGATTGGTTTTGTCTCATTATATTCGTGTTTCTCGGAACACGGATGCGGGTGTGTATGCACAGTTGACAGAGGCAGAGGCAGAGGATTCTCATTAGGGTTGTTGACTGTTGATTTTTCTAAACCCTAATGAGAATGAGGAATATGGTTAATAATATTAATTAAGGATAATTGTGACATGGTTAGGGTTGTTGACAATTTGACTTTTGTTGACTTGTTGACTTTGTTGACCGGTTGACCTTTATGGACTTGTTGACCATCATCATTTCTTTTCAAAGATGCTTCTTGTTCTTTGCAAAAATGTATTAAATGAATGAAATGATAATGGTCATTCATAAACTAACCATCACAATTCTTAATTATTATTATTATTATCGTTATTCAAAATATGTGAGCATGGTTGCAAGAGAGAGCTCATTCTATCATATTCTTTCTCTCTCTTGAAAGAAAGCTCTCCCTCTTCCTCTCTCAAAGTTTAAGTGTTTCATGAGTTGGAAATCATAAACTTTTGAGACAAAACCACCATAACTCTTCTCTACTCATTCTAAGGTTCTAGGTTTAGCAAACCAAGCACCTTAGTTACCTTTAGGTTGAGATAGGAGCTCAAGTTCGAGGCCCTCGGGTGGATCTATCTTCGGTAAAGGGGAGACGACGAGGAGGAGCCGTTCAAACCACTACAAGGAGCAAGCAAGGAGGAGAACCACAAAAGGAAGAGAAGGAGTTCAAGACCTAGGTATAACCATTCTACATAGTAGCTAAAACTTGTAGTTTATTTGTTAGTTTTTGTTTAGCAAAGATCCTTCATGGATGGTCCATGTTACCTAGTTAGAAAATTTTGATTTTTACCTATTCCGCCTCCCCGAAAGAATCGGGGTGGGTAACGTGTACCTAACAGTGGTATCAGAGCCTAGTTAAACAACAACTAACTGTTAGCAAAGTGTTTAGATTTTCGATCCGGAAAAAATCCCGAAAACATGTCAAAAAACCATACTTTCTGCCGATTTTTAAAACTGCTCTAAAAATCATTCCACGTGCCTTAAAAATCGGTGCAGGGTTTTCTAGGAACATGCAAGAAATTTGAGCCCACAACTCGGCCAACTCGCCGCGGAACCGCGGCGAAACCATGCGTTTCGCCGCGAATTCGCGACCGAGTTGACTCGGCCGCGACTCCGATTTCTTGCAGAATGCTCAGTTTGGTGTTTTGGGATTTTTAAGATGTTTTGTTTCTGCCCAGTTTATCCAGAGAAAAATGTTATTTTTGGGGTAGTTGCAAATTGGTATTTTGATCGGAGTTCTACAAACTTTGGCTAAATGGTTATATCTGTGATGTGATATATGCACTGAACGTCGACTAATCGCTATACGTCGATTACTGGGGGTTGTGTATATCTGTAATCTGTAATGTTGTTGGATTGTGTATATGAACTTGTTGGATTGTCGCAGATGAATAGCCGGGGTTTTGTGAGATGAGGGTTTCTTTATCTTTCATTTGATGTAAAATGTAAATTGATGTAATATTTTTTTATGACCGCACATCCGGGATGAGGTTGTAACCGCCATTGTATATTATTTCTTTTACTGTTTTGCTCCTAGGATAGACCCAAGGTGGGGTGCACAAACTACCGGGTACTTTGAAGTGCCGAGTGGCCTACTCACGTTGTTGAGGGAGGTTGCTTCACTTCGGGTACTTGGCGGGTAGTTTGCCGCACCCGTAGGGGTCTAGGGTAGGGTTTGGCTATTCATCACGACCGTGTAATCCGTCTTTCATTGTAGGCTCGAACGAAACGCGGATTCCTAGCATATCCAATGTGTTCATCAGTGATCTGGAATGGCTATCATTGCATCTGACGAATGTATATATCTTTATATGATATCTAGTAGGCGTTGCTTATGTTTTGCATCCGCGCTAGTCCAGCCCCCGCTCTGTCGTTAGTTAAGTAACCTAACGGGTGATGACGGGCCCCGTGGCGAATGCGGATGGCATAAGCATACGTCATATTTTCGTTGTTTTCTGCAATGGTACGATTAATTGATGGAACGCATTATATGAATGCGAAGAAAAACAAACCTAAAATACGTTGTTGGAACAATTTTCAAAAAGCTGTTATTGCAAGGACATTCTCTTTTGTTTTGCATAGAGGTATTCGGTTATGAATGCCCAGCACCTCATTCGATGAGGCAAGGGCCGAGATCCCTTCATCGGGAGTGACCCCTTGGACAAAAGTTTGCGTCAGGGTAATAACTTCACTATAGTCGATTATTCTTGCTTTGCCTCGAGGTATTCAGTTTGGAATATCCTGCACCTCATTCGACGAGGAAAGAGCCGAGATCCCTTCACAGGGAGTGACCTCTTTAGCAAAAGTTATCGTCACTATAATTTTAAAAAAGGGTTATCAGGTTTCTTCGACGATATCAAGTTCATTACATTAACGGGTTTTTCGCCAAAAACCCAGCCGTAGCCCTCCGTCATTTCCTACAAGTACTACTTAGTATTCGAGCTACGTATTTTGGCATTGTCAAGGCATAGTGATCGGTAGCTAGGTATTGCTTGTTTGCAGTTTTATTTTTCAGATTATTTAGGACAGTCGCATAGCTATGTTGGCATTATCAAGAGATATGCGGGTGGGTCTAAGTTAATCAAGATAATGACGGGCCGAACTTGACTAGCGGTTTATGATATGTTGGCATTGTCAAGGTCATAAACCGTTAGGGGCAAAAAATCCACATCGGGGGTTTCTAAAGAAACTGAAACTTGCAGATTTAGCATACCTTCTGGAGTGTGGTGACTAGAGTGGATTCCATCTAGGTCATCACACAATGATAGTTGGATCCCGATCCCACTGATGAGTTGGATTACTCTCGGGAGATTATTTCACTTAACAATCAATGCTATAAACCAAGTAGGTGTCTAGAATGGTGTTAGCGGGGCTACGCCTCCAGGGAAAAGAGGTTATTTAATTAAGGAACTTCGCGAAAGCGTCGGAAAACCTCCCTCGAAGTACCAACACTAGCCTGGCTGAAAGGTTAAGCAAGTATTGTGACGTGCGATTAATCCTGACTAGTTCTTCTTTTAGGGTTTGAAGAAGAATTTGAGGAAACAATAGGAGCCATCCTGGTTAGATAAATTAATAAACTAATCTAATCTTGCAAGAGCGCACGCTGAGTGTTTCTTTTCTCTCTCTCTCCAGGTAGCAACCATTTTACGCCTTAATCAAGATAATAAAATGTATCGCTTGACCGATCCGAATTCTTATTCGGGGCTGGGGAACGTCGGTCCGGCTCTAACTTGTGACAACAGTCATAAGTATGAGCAAGGGAAAGTGGATTGTATGGATTCCAAGGATACCCAGTTTAAGAAGAAGCATAGTTTTGCATCTACTTCAGGTGTTCTTGTAATTGAGAACTGCTTTACGGTCAGCCCTACCTCCTGGGTACTTGATACGGGATCAAGATCTCATATCTGTAACTTATTGCAGGGACTGAGAAAAAGTAGGAAAGTTGCACCTGGTGATACGTCGCTCAGGGTAGCGAACGGAGCACAAGTTAATGTTGCAGCCGTCGGTGGATATCACCTAGTGTTGCCAAATGGCAATACTATGATTTTGAACGATTGCTACTATGTACCTTCCATGGTTTGCAACATCATATCAGTTTCTTTACTCAATAAAGATGGATATAACTTTATTCTTGATAGAAATATCATGAACATTTATCTTCATAAGGTACTGGTTGCAGAAGGTACACTGTGTAATGGTATCTACGTTCTAAATCAGAATACAGTTCTCAATGTACAAAACACACGAAAGAGGAAGAGTTCAGATACGAACGAATCCTACTTATGGCATTGTAGACTTGGTCATATCGGAGAGAAAAGACTAAGTAAGTCGCATAAAGATGGACTCTTGAATACGTTCGAGTTTTCATCTTATGAAACTTGTCAGTCTTGTCTCAAAGGAAAGATGACCAAATCTCCGTTCACCGGACATGGAGAAAGGGCAGCAAAGCTCTTGGGACTCATACACAGTGATGTATGTGGTCCAATGTCTATACATGCAAGGGGTGGGTTCTCATACTTTATCACATTCACTGACGATCTCTCTAGGTTCGAATATGTGTATCTAATGAAATACAAATCTGAAACTTTTGAGAAATTCAAGGAATTCAGAAATGAAGTAGAGAACCAGACAGGCAAAAGTATCAAGATCCTCCGGTCTGATAGAGGAGGGGAGTACTTAAGTATGGAATTCCTAGATTACTTAAAAGAGAATGGTATTCTTTCTCAGCTTACTCCCCCTTATACACCACAGCACAACGGTGTATCAGAGAGGAGGAATCGTACCCTATTGGATATGGTTCGCTCCATGATGAGTAATGCTGAGTTACCACTTTCATTCTGAGGACTTGCGCTAGAAACAGCAGCATACTTACTGAATCAGGTTCCGTCTAAATCTGTACCTAAGACTCCATATGAAATATGGAGTGGTAAAAAACCGTATCTTGAACGTATTAAGATATGGGGTTGTCCGGCCTATGTGAAAGTACAAAATCCGGACAAGCTTAAAGCACGATCAGTTTTGTGCAAGTTTGTGGGATATCCTAGAAATTCTCTGGGATATCTGTTCTATCACACTGATGAACAGAAGGTGTTCGTTGCTCGTCGCGCCACCTTTTTAGAGTGGCAATTTCTTGCAAAAGAAATAAGTGGGAGCACGGTAGAACTGGATGAAATATCTGATCCACAAACTCAAACTGAGGATTTAGCAGAAGTAGAAAATTCAATAGTCCCAGACGAACCTCAGCCACTCCGCAGATCTGGTAGGATTTCTCATCCGCCCGAGAGATACTACGGTTTTCTCATAGACGGGGATCGAGAGGATTGTATCTTGGAAGAAGATGACCCTACCAGTTTCAGGCAGGCCATTATTAGTAGGGACTCTGATAAGTGGCTGGATGCTATGCAATCCGAAATGGAGTCCATATACACCAATAAAGTGTGGATCTTGGATATTGCTCCACCTGGGGTAAAACCTATTGGATGCAAATGGATCTACAAAAGGAAACTTGGTGTAGATGGGCAGGTGGAAACCTATAAGGCTAGACTCGTTGCAAAAGGTTTTCGTCAAAGACCTGGTGTGGACTATGACGAAACTTTTTCTCCAGTGGCTATGCTCAAATCCATTCGGATCCTACTTGCCATTACTGACTTCCATGACTATAAAATCTAGCAGATGGACATTAAAACGGCTTTTCTAAACGGCTGTTTAGAAGAGTGCGTTTACATGGATCAGCCAGAGGGTTTTGTAGACAGTGGGAGCAGCGGGAAGGTGTGCAAGTTGCTTAAATCCATTTATGGATTGAAGCAGGTATCGTGGAGCTGGAACATCTGTTTTGATGAGGCGATTAAGGAATTTGATTTCATCAAGAACGAAGATGAACCTTGTGTCTATAAGAAGATTATAGGACGAACTGTCGTGTTCCTAGTCTTGTACGTGGATGGCATTCTTTTGATAGGAAATGACATTTCTATGCTACAATCGGTCAAGCTATTCTTGTCACAACGGTTCTCCATGAAAGACCTGGGTGATGCCTCGTACATTCTGGGGATCAAGATTTACAGAGATAGATCCAAGAGATTACTGGGACTTTCACAGTCCGGGTACATAAAGACCGTACTAAAGAGATTTAATATGGAAGATTCCAAGCGCGATAATATACCCGCATTGCACGGAATCACCCTCTCCAAGAAGATGTCTCCTAAGACTGATGAGGAGAGGATTCGCATGAGCACATACCCTACGCTTTGGCGGTAGGATCTATAATATATGCGATGCTATGTACAAGACCAGATGTAGCTTACGCGATGAGCGTGGTGAGCCGGTATCAGTCAAACCCAGGTGAGGACCACTGGACGGCAGTGAAGAACATTCTCAAGTACCTGAGAAGGACTAAGGAGATGTTCCTGGTTTACGGTAATGGAGACCTCAGGGTCGAGTCCTTTACCGATTCAAGCTTTCAGAGTGACAAAGATGACAGCAAGTCTGTCTCGGGTTTTGTTTTTACCCTCAACGGAGGGGCGGTATGTTGGAGGAGTTCCAAACAGGATGCCGTAGCAGACTCGACGATGGAGGCTGAATACATTGCTGCAAGCGATGCCGCAAAAGAGGCAGTCTGGATGAAGAGGTTCATTAGTGAACTTTAGGTGGTTCCGTCCATTGTTGACCCAATACCTTTGTATTGCGATAACAATGGGGCTATAGCTTTAGCGAAGGAACCAAGATCCCATCAGAAATCCAGACATATCTTAAGACGGTATCACCTGATCAGGGAGATCATTGATCGCCAGGAGATCGAGGTACGGAGAGTGGACACAAAAGACAACACGGCAGATCCATTCACAAAGGCCCTTCCTCAAACACAGTTCGAGCAACTTTTTGAGCTATTGGGTATGCGGTACGCCAGCAGCTGGCCTTAGTGCAGACGTTGGATATGCGGTACACCAATTAATGGCCTTTAGTGCAAGTGGGAGATTGTTGCATATGTATGCCCTAGAGGCCATTATTGTATAGTACTAGTTTGTATAATACATTTTGGAAGCTTGGGATATATACACGGGTTTACGGCAGTCTTGCTCGATATAGTAGTATGCGACTTGGTTTGTTTCTATCTTAATATGTGTATATGTTTCTTTTAACATATCGCTAAAAACATATTGATGGAGCCCTTAGGATCTTTGCTTGACTACCGGCGTTGTGATGGCGATCACACTAGTGGAGGCTGGGTAGTCTATAAGCACATCCTTATTTTGGTCCCTAGTCGTAAGATTATCGAGACAGGGCATCGATACTCCAGAGTAGACTGGTGCATACGCTTTTCGTCCCAGCGGGGGAGATGGTCTGTCCCACAGCCATCAGTACGTCGTACTAGAGATAGTATGCAGGTGCTCGTTAGGTTACGAGTACACTGGACAGGACTCGTTGGGAACTGTTGGTTGGTATTATACCTATCGTCAGTTAACAGTTCCCAGGTGAAATGGGTACAGCTTAGTCCGTTGACTTAACATTGTCACTTCGCCTCGAGTGTGTTCCCACTGTTCTTAGATTACTACCCTACCACGGCTCTACTGAGTCATGCAAATAGGTAGTAGTTGGGTGTAGTCCCGAAGCACTTGGAGGCAGTGACGGTTAGACAGGATTCATCTCTCCCGGTATTGGGATTGATATCGCGCTGTGTCTAGGAGAGCCATTACACATAGTCGTCCCTAGCCAGGGCAAGCGAGATTTGCTGGTAGTGTTACCAGTAGTTTCTCAGGATGTTCTGGGATACACTCCGACACGACTTGTACCGCTATTAGGGGAATGACGTTTACCGTCCCCCTAGGCCCGCCATGCGATACTCTCAGATGAACAGACCGGACTGTACGGAGATTGTCACATTCAGGCTCAGTAGGAGTTCGGATGGGTTCACCTCGTCAGTCTTCTTATCGGCATCTACCTGGGGACCGTTACGTACAGCTAGTAACGCTTGTGGCCTGTGGTTAAACCCACTGCCAGCGTAGTGTCGAGCCTTTAGAGTCCCACACAGAGGGTTATTCGCCTTTGGGCAAAACAGAGTAGAGGTCGCATGGTTTTGCGACGGGGTTCATTCACATCCGCGCACTTGTTCACGTTTGGTGTCCGGGCAGTTATTACTAGTGGGCTTTGGTTTAAGCCAGATCCTAGTATTTGTATTGGGATTGGTTTTGTCTCATTGTATTCGTGTTCCTCGGAACACGGATGCGGGTGTGTATGCACAGTTGACAGAGGCAGAGGCAGAGGATTCTCATTAGGATTGTTGACCGTTGATTTTTCCAAACCCTAATGAGAATGAGGAATATGGTTAATAATATTAATTAAGGATAATTGTACCATGGTTAGGGTTGTTGACAATTTGACTTTTGTTGACTTGTTGACTTTGTTGACCGGTTGACCTTTATGGACTTATTGACCATCATCATTTCTTTTCAAAAATGCTTCTTGTTCTTTGCAAAATGCATTAAATGAATGAAATGATAATGGTCATTCATAAACTAACCATCACAATTCTTAATTATTATTATTATTATCATTATTCAAAATATGTGAGCATGGTTGCAAGAGAGAGCTCATTCTATCATATTCTTTCTCTCTCTTGAAAGAAAGCTCTCCCTCTTCCTCTCTCAAAGTTTAAGTGTTCCATGAGTTGGAAATCATAAAATTTTGAGACAAAACCACCATAACTCTTCTCTACTTATTCTAAGGTTCTAGGTTTAGCAAACCAAACACCTTAGTTACCTCTAGGTAGAGGTAGGAGCTTAAGTTCGAGGCCCTCGGGTGGATCTATCTTCGGCAAAGGGGAGACGATGAGGAGGAGCCGTTCAAACCACTACAAGGAGCAAGCAAGGAGGAGAACCACAAAAGGAAGAGGAGTTCAAGACCTAGGTATAACCATTCTACATAGTAGCTAAAACTTGTAGTTTATTTGTTAGTTTTTGTTTAGAAAATATCCTTCATGGATGGTCCATGTTACCTAGTTAGAAAATTTTGATTTTTACCTATTCCGCCTCCCCGAAAGAACCGGGTTGGGTAACGTAGAACTAACATTTTTGACCCCAACAAAGTGCCCCCTATCAATACATGCACACCACATATATGGGTCGTGTATATGAATTTGATGGATCTTCTTTCGTGTGGAGGTTGACTTGATTTGGTTCCCGTTTTGACGACGTGGAAGTTGATGATGCCCTTTTTGCGACGTGGAAGGTCGGTGCTGCCATTTTTCGACGTGGACGGTCGGTTCTGCCATTTTAGCGACGTTGACGGTCGGTGCTACCATTTTTGCGACGTGGACGGTCGATTTTGCCATTTTAGCGACGTGGACTGTCACGACCCGAAAGTACGGAAAGTGACCGGCACTTAGATTACGAAGCATCTAGAGGCGCAACGTAATCTAAGTAAACCGAAACCCAGAAATCTAAACCATAAAAGAAGAAGAAGTAAAGGAAAACATGAAGAAAACAAGTTTAAAAGCAACATCCAATTTCTCAAAAATTTCGGCAGAGTCTCCTTTGTAAAAACTGGCCCCAAACGGGTACAAACAAGAATAAATACATATAAACAATAAAAAGTATCCCCAAACGGGAGCTAGCTCTACGCCAAAAGGCGGAAACAACCACACCAATGCACAATAGTATACAACGCCAAAGGGCGAGCCTCAAAACTCAAAAGAAAACAAAACCACCAGATATCATAATAATACAAGCGCGACTCTAAGGTCGAAATAAATACTGGTCCAGTAACTATCAAGTAATACAAGTTTGGTTGATGGAGCTTTCATACAAATGAAATAATAAAAGTACAATGGCGGTCCAGATACCAGTGAACCAACCTACCGTGCAAATCACCTTGAATGAAAAGATGTGCCAGCAAGCTGCCAGGAAAACCTGTACATCGAACCTGTAATAAAATTTGGCACAACGGGGGTGAGTTGCCAACTCGTGAGTAGAAGATATCTGCGAAAAGAAATCGAAATGCACGACGCTATCCTAGGTCATAATAATATAATAATATACTACTAGTCATCAAGTAAAGGCAGGATAATAAGCTGTGTGTAAGTGCAAATGCTCCGTGGTCGTGTCAGTGCCTCATATAGTACTAAGCCATATGAATGAGTATGCATGCACCATGAATGTAAAATAACCAATCCTGAAATCTAGATATATCTGTATAAGAAATCTTTAGCTTTTATCATAGTAAAAGGTGTATAGAAATCTGAAATATCAACGATGAAATCCATGGAAATCCGTGTTAAGCATCGACACAAAACATGTAAATCTCAAGTCTCAATACCTCATAATCTCAATGTCTCATAGTCTCAATATCTCGGGCTCCGTCAGTCCGGATCGGCCTATATCATCAAATCTCACGACAATGGTCGGTATCCTCCGGATATCCGCCGCGCCGGACATCATCGGTAGGTAGTCCCTCCCTGCCAGGCTCATCGTCTACAACTCGATTTTCTTGCCCCGGGGTACCATACCGGGCCCACCATGTACCCGAGACGGTTCATCCACTCCTCGAATCGGGTCTCGAAATCCAACAGAAAACATGAAATCTCATGGTAGACGACACATACATCACGAGAAAACCGCATCTTATATTTTAAAAAGAGAGGAGGACGGAGAGAGAAGTTTTTATATATTCTTGCGGTTTTCCCCAAAATCCAGAAATCTCATAGAAATCCAAAATCCCAAAATCATGAGTAAGTATATGATAAGTGTCGGCATATGCCCCATAATACTGCATGATAACATGAAAATGTGAATGCATAAAATGTCTAAGTAATAAATGCCATGTCTATAGTAACACCAGAGAGTAATCACAATATTATATCGATCTAGTTGTTTGCTGATTCTATCAATAAAAGATAATATGATCTAAAGTGTACGTGACATAGAAATTACCGATGATGTGTGTGTGAGCCGGCAAATAAGTGTGCGTGGAATATGCGCATCATCAGTAATGGTGCTGGTGTCCTAACAGGCAAAGTTTTATTCTGATTATAGAAACATATGTATGAACATGCACCATAATGATTACGGTATGAATATAAAGACGGATGTGTAATAACCACTCATCTGTGATATACAAGTAAAACTACAACTATATGACTCGAACTTACACTAGTGTCCATCTAACCTCCTAAGGAACTAAACCTAAGAAAGTAGTCGATAAGAAATAGGAGTACACCAAAAGTCTGAATCCATATCTCTAATAGTCGGCGATCCAGCCTCAATAGCGTCACGTACGTAGTACGGCTTTCTCGAATCAAGAGTGCGGATCAATCATCATATCTATGCCTCGTATAGTAAAGTCCATCGTACGGCATCCCAATATCGGGGTACGGGTCAAGTATCACCTACGTGTCTCATCATTCGTATAATATCATTATTAACACATGTCATGCTCAAGGTGCTATACTGTAATCGCATACATCAATCATATATCATTTCCAGCATAAATATACATCGTAAATTTATCCTCAGAAATGTCATGTCACATATATCATATCTTGATCAAGTTACATATGTCAAGCCATGATCAAGTCACATATATGTATATATCATATCGTAATCAAGTTACACATATCTCATATCATAATCAAGTCACACCTATATGATATCGTAATCAAGTCACACATATATCATATCAGACTTTCAGGCATAGGTTACGGTCCGGGTTCTATTTTAGAGTCCCATATACTTCAATATCATCACCACCCTTTATTATTTATATATACCTATTCATTATCTCATTTCCTAATGATCCGCTAACATCATAACACGACCGTATAACCAAGAATCACGGCATCAAGCCCAGTTATATTGTTTCATCCCCGTGTATCATATCACCTCCTTGTATCACATATGCGTATTGTGTGTATATATATACCTACATCTAGTCCTATATATATATATATATATATATATATATATATATATATATACATACATACATACATACACGTATACACCACGTCGAGTCTCAGTGTGTGCATGTGCGTGTATCTACCTAAAACCTACGAATCTCCTCCATGATATTCATCCTCGGGTAAGGTCTTTCTAAATCAATCTGGTCCAACCTAAGGTCACTACTAGGGTCCTACTCACCGAAATTCTAAGGTCACGTCTGGCTTCCTAAAGATAATAAGTACCTATTCCTATTCTACGTTTGCGGGAGTGCTAAACGCCATCCATCCGACTTCCTCCCGTAGATATACATCTACTCACCTGGTCCTTGTCTGCCGAAGATGATGTCGCCCTCCTCTTCTTTCTCGTCCGAAGTCCACGCGAGGGGTACCTATACGCAAACATATATATAATCGTAAACTGAATTACGGACAAAATCAAAACGACGCACGAAACGCGCATAGGTTAAAACCTATGTCCCGTTCACGCAAATGAACCAAATATCGCTCGATATCGGCGTACAAAATCCGATTAATCGAGATAAACATCAACAAACAACTTGTAGTTTAAAAACTCATTACTTATAATATAAAACATGATTTAATCCATCGAAACCCTAAAAATCGATCAAACAGTCCGATTTCGTAAAACCCGAAAATGCCAATTTACCGTTTTACTTCAAAACTTGATGTTTAAAAGAAACTAATGGTCATAATATTCATTAAATAACCTAACTAGATTATAGAAACCAATACCATATTTTTATCACTCTAATTTGTATTAAAAATAAATTCTTAGTTTGCAATTTTATCCATTTCAACACCTTGCAAGCAAAATTTTCCATAATTTCACGACTAAACTTGATTGTGCCTAATTTAACTTATAAAACTACAATTTATAATGATAGTAATATAATGAAACCATAAATTAGATTTTAAATCTCATTTATTTAAGAATTTCCAAATTCTAGTTAGCAAAAATAGCATTTTTCTCACAATTTTTTTCAATTATCAATAAAAACTAGTAACCAAATTAAGTTTTCCATTCCACTAACAAGTTAATATCCTCATTAAAACCACAATCTAGTGTTACAAATATTAATTAGAATTTTATCTCCTCAATATATATAATATACAAAAAATCTAGTTTGCAAAAATTGCTTGATTTAAACAATTTGAAAGAACAAATTACAATACATTAACCATGCATGATTTTTCATCTCTAAAAGTGTTAAACTAGTTATTATAACCCTACTTAATTAGTAAAAACCCTAACTTGATTTTACAAACCCTGACTTGAATTTTAAAACTTGTAGATAGAATTTATTTATTAAATCTAATTATGCTTAAATGAAACATCTAATAACAATAAATCAAAAGAAGAAGATTTATACCTCCACAACATAAAATCCAAATATGAAAATAAGCCTCCAAAATGAATGCTTTCCATCTTAAAAATCCATGTAAAGATGAGCAAAGAATAGAGGGTAGGAATTTATTAGGATTTTGTGGAATTTTTATTGAATTTTTGATGAATTTTTGATGGTTTTTGTAATAAAAATCAAGTGGGGAAAAGGGGGGCTGCCAAGGGGAGGAGGGCCGGCCACCATTAGGAGGTGAGGGAGAGAAAGAAAAGAGTGTGGAATCATGTAGAAAGTTCCCCCAAAATATCACCTCATTAAGTCTTTTCATGATTTTATTTAATTTCCTTCATTTCTAATCTAAATAAACCAAAAAAATGTCTAGAATCATGGAAAAATTTGTAAATAACTTTTGCATGATACACACTAGATTCTAATATGCAATGGTTCATTTTTGCAAATTAAACCCATTCAAATTTGTAATTTACACTAATTTAGTGTATAAATAAAGTTTATGTTAATATTTAAAATAATTAATTTAGGAAAAATATTTAATTAAACTAAAAATTTATAAGTGACTAAATAAACACCATTTACTAGTAATAAAATAATTAAAATAAGTATTTTTAAATTTATAGTGAAAAATAATTACGGTTTAGTTTTACGAAAAATACGTTTTATTTTACCGAAAATCATAAAATTCACTTAAACGATTTTATTTATTTAATTATTTATTTAATTATTTTTAAAATGTTACAATCTTCCCCCCCCCCCTTAAGAAATTCGGTCCCCGAATTTAAATTAAAACTCCCCCCAATTACTAAAACATTCAGCAAAACACTCAAATCGTCGGGGCTCCGAAATCATCAATACATAAAGCACGTTTTTAGCAAGATACAAGCGCAGGAAAAACAAGTACATAACTCAAAATCAAAACTCCGTCAAACATAACACAATCATCGGAGTTATGGTGAAAATAAAATATCCAAACCCAATATGAAAAACCAACATATTATACATCAAATCTATAACTTATATATAGTGCGCATCATAGTAAAACCGCCCAAATATCTGGATAAAAAAGCATGCAAGAACCCCTTTTGAAAATCGCCGTGTGATGCACGTGTCACAGCATAAGTAGCGGACGTTTATTTTAAAAAAATAGTTATATATATATATATATATATATATATATATATATATCTTTTATTTAACATACACGTCCCGCCTGATTACTAAATCAAATAGTAATGATTATAAAAATATACTGCTCAAACTGAAATCAATCCCAATCACATCATAAAAATATCATGTGCGTCCGGTGCGCACTGAAATCGGAACCAAATACAAATACCACGAATACACACAAAACAAAACGAAGTGCAACAGGTGTGCACCAAAAACATCTGTCAAGTGCAACGGGCGTGCACGACTCAATATCAGGTCCATCTAATCTGCACAAAACCCCGATTTAGTGCATCTGGTGTGCACAAAATCGCATCAAGTGCGCCAAGTGTGTGCAAGAATCTCAATCCGGTGCACATGGTGCACGAAATCATACACCGAATATCAAAATCGAAATCACGGTACAAAAATGCATGAAAACTAGGTCGAAGCATATGTCAAAATCATGTGTAACCATATGGACGAAATCAAATCAAAATCTCAAACTATATAAAACCAAATCGAGTGCGCTGAGTATGTACAAAACAACATCAATACAACCGATATACGAAACACACATAGAATATAATGAATGTATACATAAGAAATACCAATCGTAGAACCAAAATCCTCAAAATATCAAAATCCAATCAACGAAAATATGAAATTCAAATCACCAAATCACAATCATAAACACTATCGTCAATGTGCGCCTCTTTTCCCCTTTTCCTCTGGTGTCGACTGCTTCGAACTTGTCTCTTCATAGGTGTGCTGAATGCGCTACCAACGGCAATACTCATACCTAGAGTCTCCCACGTAGTCGATCTCTTCACCTGATATCCGGACTACATTAAACTTTTTGATCGATTCATCAAAATCCCATAATTCCCCGAGAGCTCAACACTCAAGTACAGTTTAGAAAAATATCCGGTACATACCTCAGCATCGTAGTCCAGCCGTAGAAGGGCAAACTCAAGCCTCACTAATGGAACCGCGGAACTGCCGTAAATCCTAAGGTTCAAGGGCGTTCTCGTGGTCATTATGTGGAATTAGGGTTTCATTCTTCTAGAGAGTCCATCGAAATACCTGCATGTTCTTCCGAATACCTTAAACTTGGAAAAATGGGTTTCTAACAATCGTTCGAATCTTTTAACTTCGTCTGGACGGCATGTGAATACCCTTCGTCCGCACGCTAAACAATGCTTCAATCCTCGAGAATAAACGAGACCCTGATGATTATCGCATTCGAGCCGCAGCTCCCTCTGCCCGTGCGCCTGTGGTAACAGAAACCACCCTCCGATATCGACGAAGATAGATCAAAGGAACGAATGAAATGCAGTACAAACAAATGTACATCCTAAGGCTACTTAAGAAGAGTAACGTATCGTAAGTATGCCGCGGATCATACCCACGGTACGTCACTCTACCTACGTCACCTACTCCATCAACCAAGGGTCACCCTAGACATATACAAAGGTTAAACCTAGCGCTCTGATGCCAACTTTGTCACGACCCGAAAGTACGGAACGTGACCGGTACTTAGATTACGAAGCGTCTAGAGGCGCAACGTAATCTAAGTAAGCCGAAACCCAGAAATCTAAACCATAAAAGAAGAAGAAGTAAAGGAAAACATGAAGAAAACAAATTTAAAAGTAACATCCAATTTCTTAAAAATTTCGGCAGAGTCTCCTTTGTAAAAACTGGCCCCAAACGGGTACAAACAAGAATAAATACATATAAACAATAAAAAGCATCCCCAAATGGGAGCTAGCTCTACGCCAAAAGGCGGAAACAACCACACCAATGCACAATAGTATACAACGCTGAAGGGCGAGGCTCAAAACTCAAAAGAAAACAAAACCACCAGATATCATAATAATACAAGCGCGACTCTAAGGTCGAAATAAATACTGGTCCAGTAACTATCAAGTAATACAAGTTTGGTTGATGGAGCTTTCTAGATACAAATGAAATAATAAAAGTACAATGGCGGTCCAGATACAAGTGAACCAACCTACCGTGCAAATCACCCTGAATGAAAAGATATGCCAGCAAGATGCCAGGAAAACCTGTACATCGAACCTGTAATAAAATTTGGCACAACGGGGGTGAGTTGCCAACTCATGAGTAGAAGATATCTGCGAAAAAAAATCGAAATGCACGACGCTATCCTAGGTCATAATAATATAATAATATACTATTAGTCATCAAGTAAAGGCAAGATAATAAGCTATGTGTAAGTGCAAATACTCCGTGGTCGTGTCAGTGCCTCATAAAGTACTAAGCCATGTGAATGAGTATGCATGCACCATGAATGTAAAATAACCAATCCTAAAATCTAGATATATCTGTATAACAAATTTTTAGCTTTTATCATAGTAAAAGGTGTATAGAAATCTGAAATATCAACGATGAAATCCATGGAAATCCATGTCAAGCATCGACACAAAACATGTAAATCTCAAGTCTCAATACCTCATAATCTCAATGTCTCATAGTCTCAATATCTCGGGCTCCGTCAGTCCGGATCGGCCCATATCATCAAATCTCACGACAACGGTCGGTATCCTCCGGATATCCGCCGCGCCAGACATCACCGGTGGGTAGTCCCCCCTGCAGGCTCATCATCTACAACTCGATCTTCTTGCCCCGGGGTACCATACCGGGCCCACCATGTACGCGAGACGGTTCATCCACTCCTCGAATCGGGTCTCAAAATCCAACAGAAAACATGAAATCTCATGGTGGACGACACATACATCACGAGAAAACCGCATCTTATATTTTAAAAAGAGAGGAGGAGAGAGAGAGAAGTTTTTATATATTCTTGCGGTTTTCCCCAAAATCCAGAAAATCTCATAGAAATCCAAAATCCCAAAATCATGAGTAAGTATATGATAAGTGTCGGCATATGCCCCATAATACTGCATGATAACATGAAAATGTGAATGCATGAAATGTCTAAGTAATAAATGCCATGTCTATACTAACACCAGAGAGTAATCACAATATTATATCGATCTAGCTGTTTGCTGATTCTATCAATAAAAGATAATATGATCTAAAGTGTACGTGACATAGCAATTACCGATGATGATGTGTGTGAGCCGGCAAATAAGTGTGCGTGGAATATGCGCATCATCGGTAATGGTGCTGGTGTCTTAACAGGCAAAGTTTTATTCTGATTATAGAAACATATGTATGAACATGCAGCAAAATGATTACGGTATGAATGTAAAAACGGACGTGTAATAACCACTCATCTGTGATATACAAGTATAACTACAACTATATGACTCGAACTTACACTAGTGTCCATCTAACCTCCTAAGGAACTAAACCTAAGAAACTAGTCGATAAGAAATAGGAGTACACCAAAAGTCTGGATCCATATCTCTAATAATCGACGATCCAGCCTCAATAGCGTCACGTACGTAATACGGCTTCCTTGAATCAAGAGTGCGGATCAATCATCATATCTATACCTCGTACGGTAAAGTCTATCGTACGGCATCCCAATATCGAGGTACGGGTCAAGTATCACCTACGTGTCTCATCATTCGTATAATATCATTATCAACACATGTCATGCTCATGGTGCTATACTGTAATCGCATACATCAATCATATATCATTGCCAGCATAAATATACATCGTAAATTTATCCTCAGAAATGTCATGTCACATATATCATATCTTGATCAAGTTACATATGTCAAGTCGTGATTAAGTCACATATATGTATATATCATATCGTAATCAAGTTACACATATCTCATATCGTAATCAAGTCACACCTATATGATATCGTAATCAAGTCACACATATATCATATCAGACTTTCAGGCATAGGTTACGGTCCGGGTTCTATTTTAGAGTCCCATGTACTTCAATATCATCACCACCCTTTATTATTTATATATACCTATTCATTATCTCATTTCCTAATGATCCGCTAACATCATAACACGACCGTATAACCAAGAATCACGATATCAAGCCCAGTTACATTGTTTCATCCCCGTGTATCATATCACCTCCTTGTATCATATATACGTATTGTGTGTATATATATACCTACACCTAGTCCTATATATATATATATATATATATATATATATATATATATACACACACACATACACATATACACCATGTCGAGTCTCAGTGTGTGTGTGTGCGTGTATCTACATGAAACCTACGAATCTCCTCCATGATATTCATCCTCGGGTAAGGTCTTCCTAAATCAATCTAGTCCAACCTAAGGTCACTACTAGGGTCCTACTCACCGAAATTCTAAGGTCACGTGTCACGCCCCGCTTCCCAAAATACGGAATACGAGGGGTAGACAAGGCCAGCCATGCTCCTACGGTCAAGGATAAGTCCTGCCGTAGTCACACTTCGGCTTCTAGTTTTTCATGGTAAACAGTAAATGATGCGCAGGTAATGGGAAATGTAGTAACTGAAGGAAATAATATAAAGACTGACCTGAAGTGGAACAAACAAATGTACTCGGAACGGCAAGTCAAGAAATCTGTGATGCACGTCTAGTTCTGGTCCAGGCTAAATCTTCTCCTCACACTGAGCATGCATACTCAGGTCGTCAGAGCGACACAATAGCAATATAATGTATATAATCAAGTAACAGTTCTAACAGTGGTGAAGGAACAGTAAATCAATAACAGCATGAATATAAATGAGCAGGGATAAATGCAGCGGAGCAGTAAAACAGTATAACGATGTGTCATGTATGTCAACACAGTACATAAGGAATGTAAATGACAGTAACCCTATCAGTCTCTAAGTCTCACTGCACAGGTCAATAAGCCTATCGTCAGTCCAAGTGTGAGAGTCAACCACTCGCGAGTGTCCTCCACCCAAGGGTAGAACCCAAGGGCAAGGGATCACGGGCCCAACATGTAACGAATGTATCACGGTGTCTATAGCACATACCCTGTAAATCTCCATATAACTCCCTAAATATATAAGCCGGCATGGGACTCCCGAGATTCTGTTGAATTCACACTTGAACTACCCCACACCCCGTGGTCCACATCAAACGCTAACCACAACCCTAAATACTAATCGATCCGTGACAAGTCTGCGCGAGAACTGGAGGCAGGACCTCCATCAAGCACGTCCCGACTAATACCTAAGATAAATGGCCGTGTCGGATGCCTTATCTGTGACATCCGTGCAAGCGCTCCCATAAGTGTCCCATACCACTTATAGTCACACGTACACACATCCCACAGACGTCGACAATGCAATAGAATAATAGGTCACTGATTGTGTACAAGTACGTATCACTTTTCACTTAATCACGAATGCACGAATACTGACGTACTTGCCACAATCATCACTAAGATCTAACACTGGGTAAATGCACGATGTCACTAGATTATCACTACAATGTTATGGGTATGATGTGATGCATGAACAGTATAAGAAGCACAATTAAGGTGTCAAAAAACAACAGTCTATCACTTGCACGATTTATCATGAAACATATGTATATAATTTAGCGAAATGATAAAAAGGTAGTAATCAATATGTTCAGTTATCTATCCATCTAATTTTGTTTCAAGCCAATCGGGTTCCAGGATCAAAAGTTATAACCATTTCATTTTAAGCGCTCGCGGCTGGAAATCCAATTTCAGAATCAGGAATCCATTTCGCAACGCATTTTAACCCCAGTTGGGATCATAATTTAGCGATGCTACAGTTGAAAGAATTCTAGGGTTTTCAGTAAAGTTTTCAACGCAACAAACGGATCTTCAATCGCGTCTGTATGTTAGGAGTTATAATCTGTTTAATATCAACATGTCAATTCTGAATCTGCTGGGACTGTTATGTGTCCCGATATATTAAATTACCGATAAAATATCAAATGGTAACGAAACAGAATGAAACCAGTTGTGTTTTCTAGATAACAGGTTTATCTACAATAAAAAACGGAGTTCCGCAACCTAAGGGTTAAGGAAATTCTATGGTATCCAATACGGAACAGCAAGCAATGATTGGAGTAGCTCTGGACTGCAGTCCAGAGTCGCACTCCGACCCGAATATCATCACAGTTTAAATACAGAAATGTCAGGAAACCAGTGTAGGATTAAAGCTCATCGAGTTGGCTTCGTTTTGAGCCCTCGAACGCACTAATCTAGTATGTATATGATTTATGGTAGAATTAACGATTTTCAGGTACAGTAGAAATTCAGTTTTACGGTTAAACTTGGGGGTAGTTGTTATAGTCGTTAACGATCAAAGTATCCAACGAAAATCACACACTATGTTCACAGCCCTACGGGCCAACCTACACCATCGAGTTCCGTCAAATTTGATAATGTTTTCCTAAGGGAACAAGCATCGAACAGTTGTGTTGCAATATTTAATATAAGGTAAACATGGGATATATATACGATATTGATTTGTAATATATATAGAATAGCATGAAAGCAAGTAAGAACTTGCCTGGAGGCGCTTTGGCAATGCACGGGCAGCGGCAACGGTACGAACGCGACACACGCGTGTCACGGCACTCGATTTGGCTCGAATTCGAGTCTTGGCCACGACGGCTCGTAGTTTTGGTGGAGTGGCTGTTGCGGCTTCGGGCCAAGTCGTGGCTAGTGATCGCTGATGTTGTCGGGGCCTGATGGAGAGACTGCAGAGGAGACGAGAGAGAATATAGAGAGAGAAAAAGTTAGAGAGAGAAAGAGTTAGGGAGAGAGATTAGGCAGAGAGAGAGAAAAAGAGTGAGTGAGAGAGAGTTTGAGAGATTGCGAGAGAGAGAGAATGAGACAGAGTGAGATAGAGTTTGAGAGATTGAGAGAGAGAGAGAATGAGACAGAGTGAGAGAGAGAGAGAATGTAGGAAGAGAGAGAAGGAGAAAGAGAGAGAGGCAGAGTAAGAGAAAGAGAGAGAGACAGAGGGAGTTACAGTGAGAGAGAGAAACGAGAGAGAGAGAGAGAATGAGAGAGGGACACAGAGAAACTGAAGAGGGAGAGAGAGAGAGAGATCTGTTAGAGGGAAAGGGGAATGCGAGAGAGAAGGCAGAGAGAGAATTGAGAGTGAGGACGACGACGAGGATGATGATGGGGGGTCGAAGACGGTGTAGTGGGTCCGCCGGCGAGAGGCGCAGGAGGCGGGGTGTGCAGGGACTCTGTGGAGTGGAGAAGGGAAGGATGGTGGCTTGGATTCGTGAGGAGGAGTGAGCGAGGGGGTACGAGGTTGGTGACGAGACGATGGTGATGGTGATGGAGGGGGTGGCCGGTGATGGGTAGCGGGAGACGAGAGGGGGAAGGAGAACGAGGCGGGTCGATGGATCCTCGGGACTGTGGGCGAGAGAAAGAGGGGATGTGAATGGGATCCAAGAGACGAGGGGGCGCGTCGTGGGGGAAAATGGCACGCGAGCGCGTGGGCGTGGGCGCGAGTCGCGGCGGAGAAGGCGGAGGAACGCGCGACGTGGTCGCGAGGAAACGTGCGTGGGAAAGGAAAGTTACCGTTGGAAGGGGGAAGATGAACAGGGGTCGGGGGTTGAAACGGGCGTGGAGGCATGGGCTTGGGCAAGTTGGGCTGGGTCGAGTTATTTTAAAAGGGAAAATAAATGGGAAAAACATATAGGGAGTGGGCCGGGGAATCAGCTGGGCCGGCAGAAAAGAAAATAGATTTTTATGAAAAATAAAGAGATGGGCCAAGGAGAGCTGGGCTCGGAATTTTAATGGGGAAAAATTTATTTGAATTAGGGTTTGGGTTCAATGAGGTTTTATTGATGAAGAAAATAGGGTTTAGAGTGAAATAAATTTGTAACTAAAAATAAAATAAAATAAATAAATTTATAAGTAAAACGAATAAAATTGTAAGTAATAATAAATAGAATTCTAGAGCATAAATTACCGATTTTGATATAAAAAGGGCTGAGCAAAAAATGGGTTTGTATAATTGAGAAGAAATAGCTTAAATAAAATTCTAGAATCCAAAATACAGATATTGTATAATAAGAAGCTGGGTATTACATCACGTCTGGCTTCCTAAAGACAATAAGTACCTATTCCTATTCTACGTTTGCGGGGGTGCTAAACGCCATCCACCCGACTTCCTCCCGTAGATATACATCTACTCATCTGGTCCTTGTCTGCTGAAGACGATGTCGCCCTCCTCTTCTTCCTCGTCCGAAGTCCACGCGATGGGTACCTATACGCAAACATATATAGTATCGTAAACTGAATTACGAACAAAATCAAAACGACGCACGAAACGCGCATAGGTTAAAAGCTATGTCCCGTTCACGCAAAAGAACCAAATATCGCTCGATATCGGCGTACAAACTCCGATTAATCGAGATAAACATAAACAAACAACTTTTAGTTTAAAAACTCATTACTTATAATATAAAACATGATTTAATCCATCGAAACCCTAAAAATCGATCAAACAGTCCGATTTCGTAAAACCCGAAAATACCAATTTACCGTTTTACTTCAAAACTTGATGTTTAAAAGAAACTAATGGTCATAATATTCATTAAATAACCTAACTAGATTATAGAAACCAATACCATATTTTTATCACACTAATTTGTATTAAAAATAAATTCTTAGTTTGCAATTTTATCCATTTCAACACCTTGCAAGCAAAATTTTCCATAATTTCACGATTAAACTTGATTGTGCCTAATTTAACTTATCAAACTACAATTTATAATGATAGTAATATAATGAAACCATAAATTAGATTTTAAATCTCATTTATTTAAGAATTTCCAAATTCTAGTTAGCAAAAATAGCATTTTTCTCACAATTTTTTTCAATTATCAATAAAAACTAGTAACCAAATTAAGTTTTCTATTCCACTAAAAAGTTAATATCCTCATTAAAATCACAATCTAGTGTTACAAACATTAATTAGAATTTTATCTCCTCAATATATATTATATACAAAAAATCTAGTTTGCAAAAATTGCTTGATTTAAACAATTTGAATGAACAAATTACAATACATTAACCATGCATGATTTTTCATCTCTAAAAGTGTTAAACTAGTTATTATAACCCTACTTAATTATTAAAAACCCTAACTTGATTTTACAAACCCTAACTTGAATTTTAAAACTTGTAGATAGAATTTATTTATTAAATCTAATTATGCTTAAATTAAATATCTAATAACAATAAATCAAAAGAAGAAGATTTATACCTCCACAACATGAAATCCAAACATGAAAATAAGCCTCCAAAATGAATGCTTTCCATCTCAAAAATCCATGTAAAGATGAGCAAAGAATAGAGGGTAAGAATTTATTAAGATTTTGTGGAATTTTTATTGAATTTTTGATGAATTTTTGATGGTTTTTGTAATAAAAATCAAGTGGGGAAAAGGGGGGCTGCCAAGGGGAGGAGGGCCGGCCACCATTAGGAGGTGAGGGAGAGAAAGAAAAGAGTGAGGAATCATGTAGAAAGTTCCCCCAAAATATCACCTCATTATGTCTTTTCATGATTTTATTTAATTTCCTTCATTTCTAATCTAAATAAACCAAAGATATGTCTAGAATCCTGGAAAAATTTGTAAATAACTTTTGCATGATACACACTAGATTCTAATATGCAATGGTTCATTTTTGCAAATTAAACCCATTCAAATTTATAATTTACACTAATTCAGTGTATAAATAAAGCTTATGTTAATATTTAAAATAATTAATTTAGGAAAAATATTTAATTAAACTAAAAATTTATAAGTGACTAAATAAATACCATTTACTAGTAATAACATAATTAAAATAGGTATTTTTAAATTTATAGTGAAAAATAATTACGGTTTAGTTTTACGAAAAATACGTTTTACTTTACCGAAAATCATAAGATTCACTTAAACAATTTTATTTATTTAATTATGTATTTAATTATTTTTAAAACGTTACATGGACGGTCGGTTTTGCCCATTTTGCGACTTGGAAGGTCGGTTCTACCCTTTTTGCGACTTGGACGGTCGGTGCAGCCATTTTTGTGACGTGGACGGTCGGTTCTACCTTTTTAGCGACATGGACGGTCGGTTCTGCCCTTTTTACGACTTGAATGGTCGATACTGCCATTTTTGCGACGTGGATGGTCGGTTCTGCCATTTTAGCGACGTGGACGGTCGGTTCTGCCATTTTAGCGACGTGGACGGTCGGTTCTGCCCTTTTTGCGACTTGGACAGTCGGTGCTGCCATTTTTGTGATGTGGACGGTCGATTCTGCCATTTTAGCGACGTGGACGGTCGGTTCTGCCCTTTTTGCGACTTGGACGGTCGTTGCTGCCATTTTTACGATGTAGATGGTAGATGACTTGCTCCACTTCTTACGGTGTCGGGATTTGATTTGACTTGCTCTGCTTTCTACGGTGTCGAAGTTGAAGTTGACTTGCTCCGCTTCTTGCGGTGTCGGGGTTGATTTGTTTGATTTGATTTGTTTTGGAAGTTCCCTACATATCCAGCGGGACTTTCAAGCTTAGAAGTGCTGCCGGGTGGGACTTTGATTTGATCTGTTTGATTTCTACCTTATTTGGCGGGATTTTTGAATTTGAGAGGAACTTGGAATTTGGATTTTGTTTGGCATCAGCATTGCTGCACTGGAATAATACCAGGAGCAACTCATCATTTTCCCCAGGAGGACTTGAGATTTGGTTTTTGGGTCGGCATCAGCATTGCTGCACTGGAATAATGTCAGGAGCAACTCATCATTTTCCCTGGGAGGACTTGGGATTTGATTTTTGGGTCGGCATCAGCACCACTAACACTAAAGCAATGCCAGAAGCGACTCGTCATTTGTCGTTAGGAAAACATGGTATTTAGGTTTTGGATCGGCATCAACACCGCTAACACTGAAGCAATGCCAGGAGCGACTCATCATTTGCCGTTGCCCGTTGGGGAGCAATGACTTAGGAGACAGGTTTAGATCTCTATCATCTAAATCTTTTCAATTTTATGAGCCATAAGGGTCTCATAAAAGTATGTTCTCCCTACGAGTTGAGAGGATCTCACAGGTGTATGTTCTCCTTAGGAATCGTCAGGATTCCTAAGTGTGTTATTCCTTTGTGAGTCGTAAGGATATCATGAAGGGATTTCTCCTCACAAGGTCGAGAGGACTTTGCTAGTGTATTTTATCTCTTTTCACGAGTTTGCGCCCTTTCGGGTTTTCACAAACTTGTCGGTAGTCCTGCTATTTTTACTCACGGAGCCCTTTCGGGTTTTCATCCGTGCCCGTTTTGCTTGTGGACATACCGTTTTTTTTGTCGCTGGTGGGACTTTAAAAGTAGTCTCGCCGGCAGGACTTGGGAGAGATAGGAGTTCTTTACGCCCGTGGATTGTATACGGTTTTACAGGATGTATGATCCAAACCGTAGGGCCGGTCTGCACAATTCATCTACGACATGGAGCATTCACGTATAGTATTTCTTGAGATATAGGCCATTGATGGGTGGTATGGACCTTTCTCCCTCGGCACTTATTTATTGGTAGGATCCTCCATCGAACACTTTCTCGATGCCGTATGGTCCTTCCCATTTTGGCACGAATTTTCCTTTGGCATGTCGATTGGGGATGATCGGCCTTTTGAGGAGCAACACCAATTCGCCTTTCTTAAAAGCGCGGAGATGGGTCATCTTATCATAGGCCCGTGACATTTGGGCTCGGTATAGCTCCAGATTTTGCTGCACCGCGAACCTCCTTTCTTCGAGGGCGTCAAGCACTTCGAGCCGAAAGAAGACGTTTTCCTCCTCCGTCAACTCGTGTTGGAAGGCCATTCGTATGCTTGGAACTTCGACTTCGAGCGGGAGGATTTCTTCCACTCCGAAGAGTAGTGAGTATAGAGTGGACTGAGTTGGAGTGCAGTGTGTGGTACGATATGCACACAACGCCTCGTGAAGTTTGAGTTTCCAGTCTCTCTTGTTGGCTAAAGCATTTTTCCTCAGGAGCTTGCATAGAGTTTTATTGAAGGCTTCGGCTAGCTCATTGGCCCTTAGATTATAGGTGGAGGTATATCTCCAATCTATCTTGTGCTGTGTAGAAAACCTTGAGATTTTGAAGCTCTTGAAAGAAGGCCCATTGTCAGAAATGATCCTTCTTGGTGTACCGAAGCGGTATAGAATATTATGTCTGAAGAACGTCGGAATATCTTCTGTTTTGACTTCTTTTAGCGGGACAGCTTCAGCCCATCTGGAGAAGTAGTCCGTCGCAGCCAATATGAACCGGTAGCCTTTGGATGATGGAGGATCAATTGGACCAACTATGTCGGTGCCCAAACTTCGAAAGGCTACGATGCCACCGTAGGATGCAATGGATTAGGATGCTTGTGAATGAAATCACCGTGAATTTGGCAGAGATGGCATTTCTTTGCATGCTCTTCGCAATCCCTTATGATGGTGGGCCAGTAATATCCTAGCTGTTTGATTTGAAGGCGCATTTTGGGGACGGACTGGTGAGCCCCGCAGACGCCCGAGTGAACTTCTTTCATAATTTTTTGGGCTTCGGCCGATGACAGACATCTGAGCCAGAGTTGGTCATATGATCTGTGGTATAGCATATTATTTACCAACACATATCGCAGAGCTCTCTTCTTCAGATGAATCCTCGCAGATTTTTCTTCGGGAAACTTGTCGTATCGGAGGTACTCTATGAAGGGTTCTCTCCAATCAGGCTCGTCTTGAATGATCGAAGCTTCTTCGGCAGGATTGTTCTCTTTTTCTACGCTTTCTTCTTCACGCAAAGAGACTGGAGGCAGAATTTGCCGGCTTCTGACTGTGATTAGAATTTCATCCATGTCAGGATCAGCTAGCTCTTTAGCTAGGCGAACAAGTATGTCGGCTTTTCCGTTCAACGCTCTAGGGACTCTCATTAGTTCAATGTGAGTGAACCGTTTCATAAGTTCCACCACTCGGCTTCTATATCGAGCTAACTCGGGTTTGTATATCTTGTAGTCGCCACTTACTTGGTTGACGACAAACTAGGAGTCACCGTAAACCCGTAGCCAAAGGATTTCCATTTCTACGGCGAGCTCTAGACCAGCTATCAGATCTTCGTACTTAGCCTCGTTGTTTGTGTGAGGCTCAGTGAGAGCAAAAGAATGTCATAGGGTTCCCATCGATGGCGTGATGAACACCAATCCTATCCCTGCTTTTATCTGCCAAATGCTTGATTTGCCGGAGCTCCTCATTGATAAGGCTCCATCGAAATAGAGCTCCCAACATGGCTCGTCATTCTCGAGGTGCAGCAATTGTTCGTCGGGTAACTCGCAATTGAGCGGCGACCCTTCTGGTATGGGATGAGCAGCGAAAAAGTCGGCGAGGGATTGCCCTTTTACTGCTTTCCGAGGAGTATAAATTATGTCAAATTCAAGCAGTATGACAGCCCATCTCGCCATTCTACCGGCTAGGCTTGCTTTGGTCATTAAGTGTTTGAGCGGGTCGACCTTGGAGATCAGCATAACCCGATGAGCGAGCAGATAGTGCCTCAGCTTCTTCACAATGAATATCAGATCCAGGCGTTGCTTTTCGATCGGGGAATAGTTGTGTTCCGCCCCGACTAAAGTTGAGGTAGTAGAGGGCATTCTCTTTTCCCTCCTCGTTGTTCTGGGCAAGGAATGCACATCTAGCGCGGAAGTATAGAAAATCAACGGTTTATTTAGAATAAGGGCAACAAGAACTGGAGGGTGCAACAGGTACTGTTTGATGCTTTTGAACGCTTCTTGACATTCTGCATCCTAGACAAAAGGAGCTCTTTTCTTCATGAGCTTTGAAAAAGGCCTACATCTTCCCGATAAATTTGAGATAAACCTTCGTACATAAGCAAGCTTGCCTTGAAAAGATCTTAGCTGTGTCAGATTCTTCGGAGGGGGCATCTCCATGATGGCTTTTATCTTGGATGGGTCAACTTCGATCCCTCAATGTCGGACTATAAAGCCCAGGAATTTTCCCGATGACATGCCAAAAGCGCACTTTAGAGGATTCATCCTCAGATCATATTCCCTCAGTCTAGTGAAAACGGTCCTGAGATCTTGGATGTGATCGGCCTTGGTTTTAGTCTTGACGACCAAATCATCAACATAACATTAGAAAACTTTATGGATTAGGTCATCAAAGATATTGGTCATTGCCTTTTGATATGTAGCACCTGTGTTCTTTAATCCGAATGGCATCACCTTGTAGCAGTATATCCCGATCAGGGTTCGAAATGCTGTGGGTTTCTCATCCTCGGGCAACATCTTGATTTGATTATATCCAGACGAGTCATCCATGAAAGTGAACATCTCGTAATTTGAGATATCATCAACCATCATTTCCATGACCGGAAGCAGGAAATCGTCTTTAGGGCATGCCTTATTGAGATCCCTAAAATTGACGCAAACTCGTATCTGCCCGTTCTTCTTTTTCAATGGGACGATGCACGCAATCCAGTCCGTATATTTCTCTTCCCTGATGAAGCCGGCATCTATGAGTTTCTTGGTTTCCTCGATGACCTTTTCTTCCAGTTCCCTTCTCATTCTCCGAGGAGCTTGTTTGACTGGCTTAGCATCAGGAGATATATCCAGCTTATGCACGGCCACTTCAGGGGAAAGGCCAGGCATTTCTTTGTACATCCACGCGAAGCAGTCGGCGAACTCATGCAGCAGGACAATTATTTGCTCTTTCATTTCCTCTGAAAAGAGTGAGCTGATGTAGGTCGGCCTTGGATTATCAGGCATTCCCAAATCGATCTCGGTTAGCTCATCGAAGGTTGCTTTTCCTCCATCTTCGAGCTCTTGAGGGGCTTCTTCTAGCTCGGTTTGCTCGTCTTCATCATTTGACTCTTCACCGGCTTCACCAATATGGATCATGTAGCATGCTTTAGATGTAATACCCCAGAGCAGTGCGGTCTTAAGACATCATGGTGATCTGCCCAGAGCAGTGCGGTCTTAAGACATCATGGTGATCTGCTCTGTCCACACTCAGTGCGGTCTGTTGCGGACATCTTGGTGATCTGAGTGAGGGAGCCATTTCAGAACAATGGGATCGGGTCCTTAAAGCACATTCCGAAAGAGGACCGAACTGCATTATAAATATAATGATACCACCCTCAATTACAGAGGCGCCTTTTAAGTGAACCGGAACTACAGGAGCTTGAGAACTCCGTAGTTAAGCGTGCTCGGGCCAGGGAAGTCTTGGGATGGGTGACCTCCTGGGAAGTGGCCCCTGGTCGGGTCCGGTTCACTCTAAAGGGAAAAAACCGTGCGGTTTCGACCAGAGCGGACAATACCATCTGTACTGAGGCGTGGGGCGTTACATTTATGGTGGCCCATGCAGGTCCCTCAACAGTAGGTCTGTGGTTCGAGGACGAACCATTGTTCTTAGATGGGGGGAATGTAATACCCCAGAGCAGTGCGGTCTTAAGACATCATGGTGATCTGCCCAGAGCAGTGCGGTCTTAAGACATCATGGTGATCTGCTCTGTCCACACTCAGTGCGGTTGCGGACATCTTGGTGATCTGAGTGAGGGAGCCATTTCAGAACAATGGGATCGGGTCCTTAAAGCACATTCCGAAAGAGGACCGAACTGCATTATAAATATAATGATACCACCCTCAATTACAGAGGCGCCTTTTAAGTGAACCGGAACTACAGGAGCTTGAGAACTCCGTAGTTAAGCGTGCTCGGGCCAGGGAAGTCTTGGGATGGGTGACCTCCTGGGAAGTGGCCCCTGGTCGGGTCCGGTTCACTCTAAAGGGAAAAAACCGTGCGGTTTCGACCAGAGCGGACAATACCATCTGTACTGAGGCGTGGGGCGTTACATTAGAAGCAGGTTGAATGAAACATATGCCCCGTCTATCTGGAATTTGTCCATTGATGAGTGCTCAAACCTGAAGTGGATGCCATAGCCCTTCATAAAACTTTGCTTCGGAGTCCGTTTGATATAGCCGACACCCGCACTTTTAAAAGTATTCCCACATCTCCGGAACATAATATCTGGGATTGAGGATGGCCCTTATGCCTCTCTCGTATGGAAGGCATGTCACAGACAAATCATCCGGGTGCGCGACAGGATTTGACCCATAAAACAGGATGCCTTTCTGTCCACTTTTCCTTCTGGGAACATAGAAAGTTTTGAGCTGGTCCACGGTGGAGACTGACAATGCATCTATATCCTTGCACATATTCTCCGGCACCCTCAGCTAGGGACCCTTCTGTAGTCTTGAAGGTTTATCTTAGCTTCGCTTTTTGAATGAGGGCCCAATCTGCATAGCTGTTACAAGACGGATCCTCTTCTTCTGATTCTCCAGTGTCACTAGGCCAAATTTTGCTGTCGGATGGGCCTTCAATATCAGACTCGTCCGTATCGCTACCGAAGTGAGGACGGGTTTTACGGAAGGACGGACTTCCAGCGTCGGACTCATCAGTGTCACTGCCGAAATGCGGACGCACTTAGGGTTTTTGCTTTTGAAAGTGACAGTCGGCTCGGATATGATTTTGAGCATCGGGGCCGCTCTGTCCTTGGTCAGTTGTGCCTTAGTATTTTGTGGCTTCATAAAGTACCGAGAATCCTCATATCGGACTTCATGCACACCGAACGACTGGATGTCTCCGTTAATACATCTTTCTTCACATTTTTATTATACTTCATGCATTGATGGAGAGATGACGGAACGATGCCGTAATTGTGGAGCCACGACCATCCTAAGAGAATTTATAAGACGTGTCAGCATCGATCATGTATATATTAGCTTCGGTCTGCAGATCCCTAAATTTTATTGGCAGAGCTATAGATCCCAGAACTAACTAGAAATTTTGATTGAAAGCTTGAATGACAATCCTTTCTCTTGACAGGTGTCGGACGTCCATTGATAAACTCTTCAGAGTTTGCAAGTTCATGATGTTCACTGAGGACCCTGGATCAATCAATATGCGATTAATCCGGTCTCTGTCGCTATATCCTGTCACGTAAAGCGGCCGATTATGCTCAGCCGTTTCCAGTAGCAAGTCTTCGTCCTTAAACATGACTGTGGCGGCATGCAGAGCGTACTGGGCTTTTTCATATTAATTTCCGCAAAGCGAGCCTGATACCATTTGGGGTTTTGTAGAGCGTGAATGAGAACATCTCTAAGTTCTTTAAATAGGACCAAGGCATCGTAGATGCTCAGGAGAGACGGAAGCTTCCGGAAATGAGCAAGACATTGTAGTCCACTGAGGAAGGACTTAAGTTTTCATTAGCCAGTTCTCTGCCATCTTCCTCATAAGCCACATGTTTTTCTTTTCCTTTTGGGGGCGTTGCCCTGATTTGGCGGCAGAGCCCTACCGCTTCTGAGATGGATTTGGTTAGCCCTTGTGGCGAGCTCCTCGTCCTCTTCGGGAAAACAGAGCTCCTCCTCAGAGTCATTGCCAAGATGGATGGCGTAGCAGGTCACTATAGAGATCTCTTCATTGGAGTCTTCTTCTAACTCCTCCAGAATTTCAGCCGCTTCTACAGGGAGGAACTCCTTCAATTGAATCAGAGTTCTTTTCTTCTGTTCATAGTCTTTGAGGGAATCGATATATTTTTGAATGGTCGATCTCCCTGAAGACTTTTTTCGCGTCAAGCTGCACTTTTCTTCTTCTTGAGCTTTTTGGATTTTGAGCCTGATGGAGCCGAATTTGCAGCTGGAATGGTAGGCTTCTTCTGCCCTTCCCATTCCGTTCAAGGCTCTTTCCGAAGTAATTTTAGCATCTTCTTCGTCTTATTAGACATGTGCGTACTCCACGGAGGCTGCGGTGAGCCAGTTTCATTTCTCAGGGCAGCGGGTTCGGCTGTCTGCTCCCAGAAGGCTTCAGCTTCTGTCTGTATAAAGTTGGTGGATGCAACTTGATTGTTCACCAACACACTCTTGGACAGATCGATCTCTCCATTCTTGTACTGCTTCTCGACCTAGTCTTTGAAGATATTGCAATCCTCGATCGCATGGCTCACTACTCGGTGGTACGGGCAATACAGGGGATTGTCGGTCATTTTTGCTTCGTGGGGTCTCTTCGACTCCAGCAATTGTAGACCATTGTTCAACGCATCTTTGAATATCTTGCGGACCTTGTCCCTTCTGAAAGAATAAATCTTTTTCTTTTTCTCCTCTAGGGAAGGCCCTTCTCCTCCCAGCAATAGCTTTCGAGATCGGTTGGTTTTGAAATTGCCTGCCTTTCGCTTGTTTTCATTGTCGGACGCATTGAAGTTGTTGGTACTGCTGGAATTCCCGCTTCTGCGGTTGTCGTCCCTCTTGCTTTTCCAAGTCTTGTCTCTCGGAGAGTCTGGGGTAGACTCTTGATTCGAGCGTTCCAGCATTTGGACTTTCTTGGTTAGCTCCTGAAACGTCTTGAGGCCTGCTGTACAAAAAAATGGGACCATCCAATTGCTGAGGTTCCCAATAAGAAGGCTGACGGACTGGTCCTGCTCCAGCGGCGGTTTGCACTTGACCGTGAGATTATGCCATTGGGTGATAAAGTCGGTGTTGCTTTCATTCTTCCCCTGCTTGGTCCTCACAAGGTCAACAATGGATATTTTTATCACTGACACTCATTGTAACGTCCGCACCGTCAGTTAACCCTTTTGAATATTTTCTTGGATTCTTCGAAAACTCGTGTCTCGACGCAAAGAAGACGAAAGTACGAATCTTCGTCTCCATTTGATCTTATTTTGTAATTTCTTTATTCCTTATTGTTTTCTTAAATCTTATTCCATTGATTCGGGTGATAGGATTTAAGTGACTTAAATGAAGTTATATGATTGTAATTATAAACGGCACTATAGTTACAACGCTGTACTCTACTTGAGTGACTGGGAGTTCTGCCTTTGATTCTCGTTCCTCTTAATTTATCTATGTTCTATCGCATATCCGTATCCTCGATGATTGAATCCTATCTTCTTTGTTAAATTATATCTTTCCTTGATTTTAATTCGATTCTAATTCTTTATCCTGGTTTCATTCTTCACAATCCAATCCCTATTTACATTTCGAATGCTTGCTTATAGCATTTTTGAAAACTGTCATTGATTATCCTAACAGCATCTATTCCAATTTTCGAAACTCCTCGTCTTTCTGCAATTTCATATCTTCTTATCGACGAGATTACCGACTCATGGAGCGCGATGAAGAAACACGGCTGATTTATCCTAACCATGTTTCCTTGTTATGTTGTATCATCCTTCTTGAGTAATTTCGAGGACGAAATTAATTTTAAGGAAGGTAGGATGTAACGACCCTAAAAATTTGTATATCTCTGTATTAATAAATACCGTATTTATTTGTTTTGGCATTTTCCGTTTTCTATTAAATTTATTATTATTTTATCACCCTATCTATTTTATCTATTATTTTTCTAGGTCCAATTTCTTGTATTTAAAATTTTTTAACTTATCATTCTCTTACAAATCTTAATCCCAAAACCAAGTCTCCTTACCCAAATCCAATAAGCCATTCCAAATAAAAATCAAAATCCAATAAGCCATTTCAAATAAAAATCAAAATCCAAACAACACCCATGCACAGCCCAAACCTATCTATATTCTAATTTAAAATAAAACCAAATCCAAACCCATCCCAAACCCAGCCAAACCCTTCCAATCCCAAAACCTATCCCAACTGTTCAATTCCTTCTTCTTATTTAACTCTTTTATTTAATCTTTAAAAAAAACTCCACATTAATTCCTATTAAATAAAACCTTATCCTATATTATTAAATTTGTTTTCTTTCCCAGGGTTTCTCAAACCCATCACCTTCTCTTCTTCACTCTCCTTCATCTCTTCTTTTCCATTTAATATTAAAATGAGAACCGGTTCCCTCTTCACATCCTCTCACCGCCTGTGCCATCCTGAACCACCGCCTCCACCGTCGATCACAACCACCACCTAGAACCTCCATCCCCTCTCTCCCCTACAACACTTTTCCCTCTCAAAACAATTCTTGCTTCTCCAAGCACCCACCGGCGATTTGCAGCATCACCGCCTGAGTCGCCAACACCACCTTCGCCCGTCACTAGCAACCGAGCACACCGCTGCACCCTTCTCTGCCGATGAACTCGAGCCCAGCTCCACCATAACCAACACCACCACATTCACCCTCGACATTTGACCCCCATCGTGACCTTGAGCTATGAAGCGAGGTTCCAAGGCCGGGCCCGAGATCGAGTGAACGTCACAATTGTTTTGCCGCCTCTAGATCTCCATTCTGTCGACATTTCGATTTTGTGCGCGACAATGTTCGATGAAATGCCCTAAAAGGAATTCCGTCGTAAGTCCTCTCTTCCCCCACCATTGTTTGTTTTGGTTTCATTTTGCATGACCTTTTACTGGTTCTTATTTATGTCGATACTGTCAACGTATGTTAGGCTATTACATCTTTTAGGTATCTATTTCATTGTCCTTATTCCTAGTAGAACCTAAGGAAAGTTTGTTTTAAGTTCATGATGGCTGAAGCTTAAAGCATCCCATCTAATTTATGTTTCAGTACATGCAATTCTCTGCCTTTCTCTAAATATCTCACCGGTTTTGAAACGATCTGTGTTGATTGTATACACAGCCTAGCAAGCAACGAGCAGAAGTTAGCTTGGCTGTTTCTTGAGTTAATCATGTTAATCATTCATGCTAAAATATTCACATAATTTCTCAAATTTTAATTGGCCTGCTTAGTCATATGAAAGTATTTAGACATTTGAGTGCAAATACTTAATGGGTCACAATATTAGGATTTGAATTGCTTGCTAGATTATGGAGAAATCATAGTGAATCTCTCGCTCCCTCTCCTCTTGTATTTTATTTTTTCTTCACTTCATTAGAATACACAAGTTGGAAAAGATAATAAGTTAAATTAATTGGTTAATTTATAAGTAGTTTAAAAAAAATTATTACAGGAATTGTGGTATGTTAGCTTAGTATAGGTATGCAATGATCAAATGCATTAATATTTGTGTTTGAATATTTACTGATGTGAACGTACTTTGTCCATACATTAAGTATTTTACAGCACTTATAGTTAAGAGTGTGATTGTTAATTGTAACCGGTTGCAGAAGTGTTTATCAATATATATATGAAAGTAAATTAATGCAATATCGGATAAGATTGAGAAATATGCAAGTTGAACATTGAATTATATACTCGGTTCAAAGTTATATTATTTTTAAGGTATCATGAATAACGGCCACACGTTGAGAGCGGCGTTTACTCATTTCTTATGGGTTACAATATCACTTAAGTAAATTTAGGTATTAGATAAATAATATATTGTTGAAAAGATACATTATCTAATATCGTTTTCTTTTGTATAAATTTTGCCTGTACAACCCTGATTAGGGGAACTCTGTTACGGCTGGTGCTGGTTAAAGCACATCCTGGGTCTGGTAGAGTGAGACGCATAGCTCTTCATGGAGCACGGTCTCGAAAGAAAAAAGTGAATTGAGAAAATTAAACAATCCCTAAAAAAAATTTTAAAAAAATACAACAAGTTATATTAATTTGTATTATTACTATTATTTCTAATTAGTTAAAAACAAACAAAGTTTTAAATTAGATTTTCCAAGAAAATACCCTCAACTCTGGAAGGGTTGGTTTTTACTAAAATACCCTAAGTTACCTAAAAAAATTATCAAAACACCCTAGACTTTTAAATAATAATTTCTTTTATCAAAACAATATAGCGATGTTAAAATGTAGTATTTTACATGAATACCATGAATTTTCTGATTGGCTTATTACACATATATACCCTATACATGATATCCTACATGACTTAACATGAATTCTTGAACACTTGACATGTTTACATGACCACTTAATATGAATTGTACTAAATTAACATGCTTGAACTAACTTGACTCGATCCATGAATAACATTGACATGAGTTGCACTTCACATGATACATTATTCTTGACATGAACTCAACCTTAAAAACTTGATATTATCATCACCTTTTGTATTCATGGATTCGAGCAAGACTTGTAACTGTAATTATAATTTTAGAAGCGCGGGGTGTTGAGGTAGTTTGAGTATGAATACAGCGGAATCTCATAAGTCCCATTAATACAAATCATGTTGCTGTGGTACCGGGCTGAAACGGTACAAATCATATTGCTGTGGTACCGGGCAGAAATGGTATAAATTATATTACTGTAGTACAAGACTGAAACGGTATAAATCATGAATTCATGAACGAGGGCCCGTGTTTCCAAGCCCCTGGATGATAGCCTGTTGGGCTTGGAATACTTCAATAACACTTGAAGTCCCGATATTTTGGGCCTGTGATTCCTTACCCCTGGACAATAGCCTTGGGTTAAAGAATACTCTTGAGATTGGTTGATATTCACACTTAAACTCACATTAGTTACTTTTACCCTTTTAGAGACCTTTTAGGATACATACCTCATGTTCACTCACATACAATTATTACATGTTATGCTATATATGCCATAGTCTATTTCATTATGTACTTGTTATGCATCATATATTTTTCTCAACCTTTCTAAGGACTTACCGAGCGCTAGTTCGCTGACGGGCATTCCACCCACTTTCTTTTTTTGGAATGTTCGTCAGGTGGTCTAGAGACCAAGGAGGTGGAACAGGAGTACAACCAGTTCACAGCACAAGCTGATGTTTAGTTTCTTTCAGCTTTCATTCCAGTAAGCCATATTTTTAGGCTTTTATGTTTATGTTCTTATTTCAGATATCTTGTATCAGTTTAAAACTTGTAAAGTTAGGAATGTAATTATATAAAGTGGTTGGATTTTATTTTTCACTTATCTATTCTTATCATTATTACACTGCTTACATTAAGCTTAGAGTATTTATTTTGAGAAATGACCTTCTCGAAATAAATACGTCGCGGGCTTGCCACGTCACCATTTCCATCCACTGGGAAGTGGGGCGTGACACTCATGAACCTTTGCCGAAACAGAGACTCCATTTGGGCAAAGGTAATGACGGACCGGTCTGGCATACTCGCATACCATTCGAAAGCGACACCAATCAGGTTGTTGACAAACTGACGAAGAAGGAGCGTGTCATTGCCCTCCGTATTTCCGCATAATACTTTAAAGTGGGCGACGTGCTGATTTGCATTTCCCGTCCCGTCAAATCTTCCGAACTTAGGAATGACGTAGCCGCTCGGGAACTTGATCAGATCGTACTGTGCGGGATACGGCCGCCCACTATTGCTGATTTTTTTATGAGCTTTGGCTTCGGATACCAATGTTCTAACCTTGCTAGTGACCAAATCCATTATCTGATCTTGTGTTAGCGGGATAGTGCTATTTGGGGCCAAGGCGTCCCCAGAAGCGGGATGTGGCTGGCTTTCGTGCGGCTCACCCAATCTTGGACCCAAGGGGACATGCATCGGTTACTTCGGGTTGCCATCGCTCGGCTCTTGAGTAGAGACATATGTCTGATTAGAAGGAGCTCGAGCAATTTGAGTCGTGAGCTTCATCACAACATTCATCAGATTGTTGATTTTGGAATAAAGCTTGGCCATTTCTTTATCTTTTCTCCTGAGATGTTTTCGAAGCTCTTGAAGCAGCTCTTGCTCTGTGGTCTAGGATGGAAATTCGGCTCTTTCTCGCTGTCCGGGCTTGACTCTACATGGACTGAGGGGTCTATCTACCTATCGGCCTCATCGAAAGGGTTTTCCTCATCCAATGGAGGCGGCTGATATTGGGATGCGGCAACCACATTCAAGCCAGATTGGGCTTGGGATGTGGTGGCCCCATCCTTGCTTTTGTTGCGCAAATTGTCGCTGGGACGTGCGCCTACAGCTATCTTTTCATTATTGGTAGCTGATGTTCCCCTCCGAACGGCGGCCAAGACATGGGCATCTCGCCTGTGATTCGGGGCAGATGCTATTTGGTTTTATCCGTCCACCTCTCCGAAGATGCCAAGTTGATTTATGGCACCGTGTATCGGAGGTTTAGACGGATGCGGCCGATGTAGCAGACTTCGTCAGATTCCCCCTCGCTCGAGGGGTTTTTGATTGTGGGGACGCTCTTCCCTGCAGGCGCAAGCCCCTGCAGTTAATTACGCTACCGCATCGCGGTAACAACTTTCTCTTTCTCCAGAATTTCACTTCGTGTCGTGGGTGTTTGTTTTGTTTGTGGTTGCCTGTGGATTGTATATGGAGACTAATTTATGTCGTCGCCCGTAGGACATGGATTAGTCTAAATCCGTATTTTCTTAGATTTGGGTTTGGTGTTTTGGTTTAAGCATACGTTAGCCCTATTTAAGGCTAAGATCAACTTAAACCTTTGTTAAGGATACGTTAGCCTAATCTCCAGACTAAGATCAACCTAACGGGATCGTTTGAATCCGACAAGAGAGCAATTGGCTCTATTGTTTAGTTTAATGATATTGCGGTCGATTCCCAGTTTAGGGATATGGTGGTCCATGGCATGTATGGCCGTCGGGATTCATCACCTCTCTGACGACGTTGAAAGATTACAACGACGGATGTCAGAGGAGTTCAGAGATGTACCTTTGAACCAAAGTTGATTGAGGGATCCATAATCTAATTTGGGACTAAAGTCTGTTTGAAGGTTTAAGGATACGTTAGCCATATTTGAGGCTAAGATCAACTTAAACGGGATCGTTTAGATCCGACAAAAGAGTATTTGGGGGCTCTGTTGTTCTAGTTTAGGGACATAGTGGTCCATTGGTTTAAAGACGCTTAAGTCTGTGAATTGGTTTAAGGACGCTTAAGTCCATAGGTTGGTTTAAGGACGCTTAAGTCCATGAGTTGGTTTAAGGACGCTTAAGTCCGTAGCAATGTATGGTTGTCCGGACCCGTCACCTCTCTGACGACGTTGAGGGATTACAACGACGAATATCAGAGGAGTTCAGAGATGTACCCTTGAACCGGATGTAAATTGATTTAAAGGAGCAGTCGTGCTCAATCAATTTAATTTGAGGACTTACGGCCAGAATTGGGCTAAGTCCAGTTGAAAATGTTCAACATTTTATTTATGTCTGGCCTGTTAGGCCTTTACTAAGGCTCTGCCCCTTTTAAAATAAAGCATTGCATTTTATTTTGATCTGTTTAGACTATTTTCTTTTAATTGGGCTCTGCCCCTTTTAATAGTGCACAGCACTTTTGTTTGGTCTGATGGACCTTTTTTATTGAGCTCTGCTCTTGATAATGCATTGCATTAAATGCTCTGACAACTCCCCACGTGGCTTGTCAGGCGCTTTGTGCTAATTGAGGAGCGCAAGGCGCAAACTCATGTGATGGTGACACGTGTCACGTTCTGGTGAGCGCAAGTGCAGTGCACTGCGATAGTGCGCTGCGTTATTGCGTTGCTGACACGTGGCGCGCTCCGGTGAGTTGCGCCAATCCAAGAGCGCAATGCTCATTTTTTGTAAAGCGCAAGGCGCAGTTTGTTCAAGGGCTGACACGTGGCGCTCCCTTATGGCTTGCGCCAACCCGAGAGCGCAACAGTGCAAATTTCCAAAGTGCAAGGCACTGTTTAATTATTTTGATCAAATTTCGATCAAAGAAAACAAGTTTTTCTTGTTTTCAAAGAACCAGTGGTTCATCGAAAGGCAATACCTTTTTTATTATTATATTTTTTTTTATTGAAGATCTTTGATTTTGTTCTTAGATCAATAATCTTTTTATAAGAAACTCTTCTTTTTTCTCAAAGGTTTTTACCTTTTTTTTTATTTCTCTGAGTTTCTTCTCAAAGTTTTCTAGAGGAGTTCTGAATATTTCTCTATTTTCCTCCTCTTTAGACTTGAAGTCTGGGGGCCTTTTTATAGTGCCAATAGATTTGTTAAATTAGTTAAAGAGATCTTTCTCTGAGTGATTTATGAATTTTTCTCTACCATTGGATCTTTGATCCAAGAGCTCCTGTTTTACAGGAAAGAATCTTATTGTTTTAATAAGATCAGAAAGTTCTTTCAGAATTTTAATTCTGTTTGGCGCAAGCGCACCTGCGCTTGACACGTGTCGCGCAGCGCAGAGCGCAGTGCAACTGCGCTAGCGCAACTGCGCTGCCACATGTCACGCAGCGCAGAGCACAGCGCAACTGCGCTAGCGCAACTGCGCTGCCACGTGTCGCGCAGCGCAGAGCGCAGGTCAGCTGAAGCGTTACTTCCTTTATTAAATTTTGAATTTTAAACAGAGTTTTGCTCTGATTGGGGGAAACAGAAGCGTTGCTTTGTTTCCCGCCTCGGAATTTGAACAGAGGTTTGCTCTGATTGGGGTAAACAGCTGACTTTGTGGACCACCGTCTTGGCCCTTCTGTTTTGGTAGCGGAAAATCGATTGAAGATGGCAGGCCTGACCGGATTCATGAGTGGTGCTAGCGCCTCTTTTCTGGATCTGCCTCGCTGCTTTCGCGCGGCACAGAGCGCCTAATAGACTCTTGAAGAAACGGTGTCATGCTTTCTCTGTTGGGGCTGGGACACGTCCCTTTGTAGTATTGTTCGGACCGATGTCTTCTTGATTCTGGCAGTCATGGCATTTTTCTAAACCCACTTCAGAAGTTCGAAGGAATTGCTGACTTTTACGGCCGACTCAGCCATCGTCATGGAGTAACCCTACTCTTGGAACATCATAAGATTCCACTTGGCAGAAGTCCTGGCCCTCTTGTTTGCTCGATACCTGAGCCACTTCTGCCTTAACTTTTCTGTTTTAAGCACTTGGCAGATTTCGTCTCTTCGAGAAGACACAGTAGACCAATTGACAGAGAGCCCAGAGAAGATTCCTGCTCGTGCGATTGTCAAGGGTACGTAAGCTTTCTGGAGATGCTTTGTGGCTCGATTGGTGTTGACGGATTTTCCCCCAGTCGGAACAGTGGAGAGCCATTCGAATACAGATTTGCATTTGGAGTGGGATGCTTTGGCGACCACAACGTTCGGCCTCCTTCCCCTTGAGGTCGGTTTGGTCGCTTGGTTTGCCGTCACCTCCGCTAGATGAGCGCTTCCGGCAGGAAAGATGATGAAGGAACCAAATTGACGGGGTGGCTCCTCCTATTGCCGGCTGAGACTGGAAGGGAGAACCACGTAGGTATTGATCTTAATCACGACGAGATCGAGGTCGCATAGGAAGCTGAATTCATCTTAGGAGACATCGTCGTTGAAAATTGATTTCTGCACGAAAAAATCATTATTTCGGTACAAACATCGGCATATATGCCAAATGAGTTCGCATGAATACTTGACTCGAAATATGGGAGGAGAGAAAGGTCCCACCGGGCGTGCCAGAATCTGCAGGGTGTTTTTCATCACCCCATTGAGATGGGAATACGCACGCGCTTGTCAGGCGTACTACAGATTCCCCATGCCTAGGGTAGGCGGGGGTTTATTAATTGTGGGTATCCAAATCTCCGGCAGCATCGGATTAAGCTGCCATTAATTACCCCTCGCCTTTAGAGCGAGAGAACCTCCGATTGACGGGTTAAACTAATCATGCGAACTCAATATGTCGTGTACGTGTTTTTTGTTTTGAAAAGGTTTTAAATATATCGGGGGATTCGCAGAGTTTACGGTAGTCCCGCTACCCGGATAGCGGGCTGAGGGTTAAGGGGGCTAGCAGCCCTCTTGTGGGGTGCGGGGCAGCACCCTATTAGAAAAAAATTTCCAATAGGGGATGTATTTTAGGTGTGGAGTGCATGGAAAATGAGGGTGAAGAGCATCTTAAAGACTCATGCATAGTACGTGGGCGCTAGACGTCCACGGGTCATGTGTCCGGCGCTTGGTGCCCGCGGGTTACGTGCCTAGCGCTTGGCGCCTGATTCGTATGTCAAAAACTATTTCTAACCCGCAATCAAGAACGGCGTCGCATGAAGCTAGCCGGTGAGTACGGGTCGGTCCACAGGGATGTTGTGAATTTCCGATTCATTCTTATGAGTTAATTCCGAAGGGTGTTCGGAGTTGTTATTAAATCTAAAAACCTAAATTATCCTAGGGCAATTATCTAGATCTAAATCTTTCTAGGGTTAGGTTTAGGAATGGTTTGGAAATGTAAATAAATCTCAACACTTTCTATACCCAGATTAGGATCTAAGAGGAGTTATGGTAATTATCAATAAAGGGGATTAGATCCATTCGGGAAGGTGTTCCTTCCTCTAGGTTCTTGTCCTTCCTTTAGAGATCCTTACCCTAACCTCCATGGAAAACGCGCGCAACTGAGCCTTTATACTACGGTATCACCGCTACCTCGAGGGATAGGGTGCCGTAGGACGCAGTGTGTGCGTGTATGCATGGAGTCCTATAGATTCTATGTGATGGGTAAGAAAGGAATGAGAGATCTCATCTCTCAAAATCCCTTCCCAAAGCTAACATCTAAGGCAAGGAATTAAAATCTAAACTAGAACAATTAAATAAAACTACTTACAGTTGGCTCTCTCCAAACATCAACGCAGGGTTGTCAGATCTGGATTCATGATTTGAAAAGAGGCACCGATGCTCTCCAAAAGAATTCTAAACTTTATTGATAAAGGGAGGCATAAAGAATTACAATCTGTAGAGTTCCTATTTATAGAGAATAGGAAACCCTAGGGTTACATCTTGAACCGTATGTCTAAATTTACAAAAATAGCCCTAGTTGACTAGTCAAAGCCGCAAACGAATTATAGTAAAATTTAATTCCACAGATCTCTCTTGACGGCCGCGGAACCGCGGCCTTGGTAGGCTTGGGCCGCGGTTCCGCGGCCCATTGGTCGGCTCAGATGCTGATCTTTTGTGGACTTCTTCTGGGTCTTTTTAGTCTTCTTATTCTTTTGTTCCTTTTTCATTTGGGCTTCTACATTGGTTCCAGATCTCCAGTGAACAATTTACAGTGGATCTTTAACCGTTCGCTTTGTACTTTTGGACCTTGAGTTGCCTTGTTAATTGTGAACTGTATCTTTGATGTAGGCTTAATCAAGATCTTCTGTTCATTGGTTAAAGTCCACTTTTTCATCATCTTTATATCGTTTTCACTGTTTTCTGTCCAAGGACCTGTAACCTGTAACATGTAGCAGACACGCGTCAAAAGCACCCGTTTATTTATAAAAAGAATAAGAATGGGGAATATAATGATGCAATATTATGGTGTGAACAAATACCCCCAAACTTATCTTTTGATCGTCCTCGAGCAAACTTATTATTTTATTCACTAAAATCCTAAGCACACTTTCGCAGGGAAACGCGATTGCACTGAGCACGTGCAACAAGCCGTTAAACCTCTAGGTGTCCCTAGTAGGAGGAGTGTTGTCTCCTGAGGGTTTTCAGCGGATTACACCCACAAAATCCTATCAACTCGGCCCATTGACTTTTGTTCTCCAATTAGGTTTTCTAACAAGGAATTCTATTATCTTTTGACTCGCAAATTATCCAGCCATATTCTTCACACTTCCTCATTATTTAACTTAAGATTATATATGTTAAGTAGACCTACTTAGCTTTCGGCATCTCTTAAGTATTCCTTCTAGGATTTCATCTCCACTTAGGAATTTCTATCAACTCTATTAAAGATATAAGTTCTATTTTTCATTCATCTCTCTTATCTAAACTCTAATCACATATCCACACGTGTGTGTAAATGTCACCCCTATACTTGGAAATTCAAATCAAGCAATCGTACTCTCGTCCATTGTCCAAAGCACTTATTAATTTGTGAATTTTTACTTGAATTTCGCTTACACATCCTTCATGCGACCGTTAATACTTCCTGAGGTACCAACAACCGATTACAAAATGCGTTAGCACTTTAAAGCGTACTTCCTAGTTTTGCAACACCCAAGGCTTTTAGCAGTGACTCCCAAACCAGTTGGTCTAAGGCACTAGGTGATGAAGCACCCTCGCTAAATATTTTTCTATTTTTACAGCCTTAAGTAATCACAAAAACCAGTGTCCATTTTTTTCCTTTATTCACTTTTTTTTCTTTTATTTTCTTCGTACTGAGGACTTTAGACAAGAGCATTTCAAGGTCTCTTCTACTATTCCAAGTTTCAAGGTGCGTGATTGTGCATTTTGTAGGGTATACATTTTCAGAATCTAGACTTAAGTTAGGAACTATTTTTCAAACTTATACTCTAATAAAAGCTTCAATATCTTTCCTTCGTTTCAACTTAGCCCAAGAAGTGAACCCAAAATTTGCCTATTTCTAAATAAACTACAAGGCATATACTTTCTACCGTTAAACTTTAAGGAAGGTTATTTTTAGGGTTTTTAATTTACTAAGTCTAAGATCTAGTTTTTTCCTAGCCAGTTAACCTATTTGTCAAACTTAAGTCAAATATGGCCAAAATTAAATACAATTATTTTTATAATTTTTGATTGCGGCTAGCTTCTTGCGACGCCGTTCTTGATTGCGGTTACAAATATTTTTGATCTATCTTTCAGAAAGCGCAAGCACGCTAAACCACTCAAATCAAATGGCGCCGTTGCCGGGGATGGCGTAATATTTCTTTTTGTGAATTTTCGGGTTGATATAAATTTTAAAAAATTATAAAAATCTGAAAATATAAAAAAAAAATACAAAAATTATCAATTTTGATCTGTTTGAAGGGTATATTTTTCTGAATCTTGCAGGAACAGCAACGAATTGCGGATCTGGAAATTTACAGAGGGAAAATCAGAAAAGTACATATCAGGACAAAGGAGAATTGGTGAACAGGAGCTACAAAAAATTTTCCAGAGACTGAACCCACCCCCCGACTGCGTTTCCGCCGCATTGGTAGCCTCCAGACCGCGGTTCCGCGCTCATTTGGCCACGTCAGCACCTCAAATTTTGTGGGTTTGATCCTCATTCTCCCCCTCTGCAACCTACAATATATCCGCTGTGAAAATTTTCTGCAGGAATTCTTTGCGCTAAAAAGTCTTTCTCCCCCTTCTAAATAACAGATTTTCTGCATGTTTCTTTGCGCCGCGCTAAAAATTGATTGTAAGTGAATTTTATTGTTTTGCATAATTTAATCGGACTTAAAGGGGCTAATTGACCAAACTCAGATTGGGTGGAGATTTCATCACCCTTCCCAGGACCCCAGAAAACACCTAAAGCATGTGCATCGACCATAATTAATTAAAAAAGACTAGACTCAGACCTAAGGACATCGAGCTCAATAGGAAAAGGACTAGTATAGGCATCGACCGTTTATCCAACCGACATTGCGGTGTCTAGGCTAGTGGTTATTAATTAGGCCCACTGTAGTGGTTGTTCCTTCCCACTTACCTGGCCGTACTTGTCCGTGAAGAGGCGGTTTGAGGTCCTATTTCTAACCCTAGTTAGGAGCTGTCTAGCAGACCTAGGCGACCCTAGATTTAGGCCTGATTGTGCATGTGTGGTTGATACATTTGTGTCTCGAGTCCCCTTTTCAAAAACCTTTTTGCAAAACTCTCACATAAATAAAAAAATAAAGAAAAATCTTTTCAAAACTTGCAACTTGCCGCTAAGAAAACTTGCAACTCACTTCCACTCACTTCTTCTCATTGACGTTATCTTACCCCCACATTCTGTTTTTTTTTCCTTTTTCTGACTACACTACTCCTTTAGTGTATGTCACTTTGGACTAGGGATACTAACGCCCGATTAGTTCGTGTTTCGTTGGTACCGACCGACGAACCCTTCTTCGAAATTCCCTCCATTTCCTTACCTCCACCTTTAAATTCTTCTTTCGAAGGTATGTCGGGACACGACCCCAACGATACCTTACCGACGGGAATGATTCCACCTCCGTTAGGTGCGAATAACCCGAATCTTCCGCCTGTTGTAGCGCCCGCACGAGTTGCGCTCCAGGATCTCTTCTACCCCGTCCGCACTTCTTTACCCACATGTCTTTCACCCCCACCGGCAAATGGGGATAATTTTGAAATAAAACCACATTTCATCAATATGCTGCCAAAATTTCATGGTTTGGAATCAGAAGATGCATATATTTTTATTAATAAATTCCAAAATGTGTGCGCCATGATGAAAACAACCCAATTAAGTGATGACGCGATAAGACTAAGGGTCATTCCTTTTACCTTATGTGACCTAGCCGAGAAGTGGCTATACAGCACCGCATCACATTCCATTAGAAATTGGGACGAGTTTGTAAGAGCTTTTCTGAAAAAGTTCTATCCTCATCACAAAACTGCTAGAATCCGAAACGAGATTATACAATTTTCACAGCTTCCTTCCGAACCATTTTGGAAGTGCTTCGAGAGATTTAAAGACCTACTCGTTCAATGCCCTCATCATGGGATCGAAAGTTGGCAACTTTGCCAAACATTATACGAGGGATTGAACGCAGCAACGAAGCAGTTGCTAGAAACAATATGTCAAGGTCATTTTCTCTCCAAGTCTAGTGACGAAGCATGGCAGTTTCTTGAGGATCTTAGTGAGCAAACAATTCAGTGGGAGAGTACCAAGACCACAGCATCTTCTTCTGTTGGTCAATCTAGGGCAGGCATACATCAAATAGATATGTCGATTGCTATGAAGGCCGAGATGGCCTCACTTATGAAAAAGCTAGAAGCCATTGAGACCAAAATCTCATCGTCTTCTCCTGCCCCTACTCTACCCACACGAACTGTTTGTGCTTGTTGTTCTAATCCATCACATCTAACCGAAGAGTGTCCTTATAATACACCTATTCAAGGACAGGATCAAGTCAATGCTGCATTTCAGCAACGACAAAGAAATGATCCGTACTCTTCGACATACAATCCGGGGTGGAGGAGTCACCCGAATTTCGCTTGGAACCAAAATCAACAAGTCCAAGGGAACAATAATTTTCAAAGACCTCCTCCACAACAACAACAAGCACCCTTACAAACTCAAAACCAGCAACCTTTCCAACAACAACCTTATACAAATCAAACGAACAATTTAGTTCAACCAAATGATGATAAGGTTAGCTCGCTCGAGAAAAGTCTAGATGTATTTCTCAAGCAATCTACAGAATCCGCAGCAAGATTTGAAAGTTATGTTCAATCTTTAATGCATAACAATGCCTCACACGATCAAAGTATCAAATCTATTGAGGCACAAATTGCACAATTAACTGCTGCGTTGAGCGAGAGAGAAAAGGGAAAGCTTCCATCTCAACCATTGCCTAATTCCGGTCACCCACAAAACGCATATCACAATCACAATGTTAATACGGTGACCACGTTGAGATCCGGAAGAGTGTTGCAAAATAATATGGGAACTAGTGATGACATCCCCGCCGGTGGTTCTTCTTCTTCTTCTTCTTCTTTTTCTCCATCGTCACCTTCCCCTTCTTCATTTTCTTCACTTTCTTCTTCACCTTTTTCTTTAGAGCCTATTCTCCACCCTTCACACGGCTCTACTTCTTCTAGCTCGAACGGACCCAATTCTCACAACATGAACACATCTACACCGGGATCCGTTCCTACTCCACATTCTACTCCACAAACATGTGACTCAACTAATTTTCAAAATGCACCATTTCCAAACAGGTTGAGTCCCAATAAACCAACTGCACAAGTGGAGAAGATTGTGGAATTATTTAAGCAGGTTAGCATAAATATACCTCTCTTGGATGCAATCCAACAAGTCCCTTCATACGCAAAAATCTTAAAGGGCTTATGCACCTCAAAGAGAAAAGCATCTCAAGTACCCAAGAAAGTGCTAGTGGCTAGTGCAGTGAGTAATGCTATTAACCACCATCAAACCTTACCCCAAAAACGAAAGGACCCCGGCTGTCCTACGATTTCCATCACAATTGGGGATAAGAAAATTAATCGAGCACTTCTAGATCTTGGGTCTAGTGTTAACCTGATTCCCTACTCCGTGTACGAACAATTAGGGGTTGGAGAGTTGAAACCCACTCGTTGTACTCTCCAAATGGCTGATCGATCAATCACCCATCCAAAGGGTCAACTAGAGGATGTGTTGATCAAAGTCGGGGAGTTCATATTCCCCATTGATTTTATCGTTATGGATACACAACCTGTTGCTAACCCAAGAAACCAAATTCCGGTGATTCTCGGTCGACCATTTTTGGCCACTTCCAATGCTGTGATAAACTGTCGCAATGGCTCCATGACTTTATCCTTTGGGAAAATGTCTAGTAAGTTCAATATTTATAAGATGGAAAGTCTGCCCCCCGTACCTAAAAGTAGTACACGAGAAGTTTGCTCTATTCACGAAATCACACAGGAGGACTGCGAGCTTGAAAGATTCTTGTTTGATGAAAACAGTTTTGACGCCACTAGTGCGTCCCTCCTTGAGCCTACCACCGTTGACACAACCGATATTGATTATGAATGTTTTACTTTTTCGGATGATGACGACTCACAGCCCGAATATGAGGCTTTTGAATTTTTGGATGAGTTAGTCGAGCCATCCGAATCGGTTGTTTGCAGTGATTTCGAACCTGTGTTGGAGTCCTTTGAGTTCGAGGTAGATTCCGAAATGATTCTTTCGCCTCCGAAACTCGAACTCACGCCCTTGCCATCTCACCTTAGATATGCTTACATAGGTGAGAATGAGACCTTTCTCGTTATCATATCGGCCTCTCTAGCCCTCGAGCAAGAGAACGCCCTCTTAATGGTCTTACAAGATAGGCGGCAAGTTTTCGGTTGGACTATGGCGGACATCGAGAAGATAAGTTCCCTCATAATTAAGTATCATATACAATTGATGGATGATGCCGAGTCAATAGAGGACCCACAGGAACATCTTGGGGGTATTGTGGTGAGTCAACCTCCTCCTTTAGAAGTTGAAATACCCCCATTTCTTTTAATAAGCTACGAGAATGCCAACATTCCACTGATTGCTGATCATTTACATTCTCGTTTTGATACATCACCATCGCCTGTATATTTACCTCCACACCTCCATTTCCACTACTTCTATCTTTCCCAATTCTTTGCGGATCGCTACAACTTATTCTTCCACCAGCCAATACTCTTTACTGATAAAATTTTCAACTGGTTGGTGTTGGTCTATACAAAGTTTGGCAGTAATGTCTAACATAGTTTAAATGAAGTTTGGGGGAGGGCCTTTTTGTATATATTTTTGTTTTTCTTAGCAATAAAAAAATTTATAAATAAATAAACAGGGAAGCGCCGGTATTTTGACCCTCTTGGTTTAGCATGACAGTGAGGACACTGTCAAGTTCAAGTTTGGGGGTATGCTCGGTACGTCTTCTTCCTTCGCATTCATTTGTACATATTTTTGCATGTGCATATTTATTTGAAAACCCATAAAAATTTGAATGCAAAAATATGGTGTTCGGCAACGGCGCCATTTGATTAATCCAAACTTGCCATCCCCGGCAACGGCGCCATTTGATTCGTATGTCAAAAACTATTTCTAAACCGCAATCAAGAACGGCGTCGCATGAAGCTAGCCGGTGAGTACGGGTCGGTCCACAGGGATGTTGTGAATTTCCGATTCATTCTTACGAGTTAATTCCGAAGGGTGTTCGGAGTTGTTATTAAATCTAAAAACCTAAATTATCCTAGGGCAATTATCTAGATCTAAATCTTGCTAGGGTTAGGTTTAGGAATGGTTTGGAAATGTAAATAAATCTCAACACTTTCTATACCCAGATTAGGATCTAAGAGGAGTTATGGTAATTATCAATAAAGGGGATTAGATCCATTCGGGAAGGTGTTCCTTCCTCTAGGTTCTTGTCCTTCCTTTAGAGATCCTTACCCTAACCTCCATGGAAAACGCGCGCAACTGAGCCTTTATACTACGGTATCACCGCTACCTCGAGGGATAGGATGCCGTAGGGCGCAGTGTGTGCGTGTATGCATGGAGTCCTATAGATTCTATGTGATGGGTAAGAAAGGGATGAGAGATCTCATCTCTCAAAATCCTTCCCAAAAGCTAAACCCTAAATAAGTTCCTAGGGCATGAAATTAAATCTACCTAGGGCAAGGAATTGAAAACTACACTAGGGAAAGAAATTAAATTACTTACAGATGCATCCCTCCAATCATCCATGCAGGGTTGTCAGATCTGAATTTCTGAATGGAGAAGAAACACCGATACTCTCCAAAAAGGATTTCTGAATTTTTATTAAAAGGAGGCATAAAGAATTACAATCTGTAGAATTCTTATTTATAAAGAATAGGAAACCCTAGGGTTACATTTGACCCGCATGTCTACATTTACACAAATACCCCTAGGTAGACCCATTCAGCGCCACACAAGACTTGGTAAAATTTTCTGCCATCAAATCCTCAGACCCACCGCGGAACCGCGGCCCCAGCCAGGGTTTGGTCGCGGTTCCGCGGCCAAACTAGAGAGTTGGGCTCTGGGCTTTTGGGTCTTGATTTCTGGATCTTTGGTCTTCTGAATTCTGTGGTTCTTTTCTGAATTTGGCTTCTGATTCTTTCCCAGATTTTCCAGTGAACATTGTTGTGGATTTTAACCGTTTCTTCGAGACGAAAACTTGGACCTTGCGTTGCCTTGTAGTTTGTGAACTGATCTTTATGTAGGCTTGATCAAGATCCTTCTATTTGTTGGTTGCAGTTCCACTTTTGTATCGTCTTTTCTCTTTTTCACTGTTTTCTGTCCAAAAGCCTGTAACCTGTAACATGTAGCAGATATGCGTCAAAAGCACCCGTTTATTTGTAAAATATATAAGAATGGGGAATATAATAATGCAATATTATGGTGTGAACAAATACCCCCAAACTTATCTTTTGCTCATCCTCGAGCAAACTTATTTTTATTCACTAAAATCCTAACCACACTTTCGCAGGGAAACGCGATTGCACTGAGCTCGTGCAACAAGCCGTTAAACCTCTAGGTGTCCCTAGTAGGAGGAGTGTTGTCTCCTGAGGGTTTTCAGCGGATTACACCCACAAAATCCAATCAATTCGGCCCATTAACTTTTGTTCTCCAATTAGGTCTTCTAACAAGGAATTCTATTATCTTTTACTTGTAAATTATCCACCCATATTCTTCACGCTTCCTCATTATTTAACTTAAGATCATATATGTTATGTAGACCTACTTAGTTTTCGGCATCTCTTAAGTTTTCCTTCTAAAGTTCCATCTCCACTTAGGAATTTCTATCAACTCTTACTAAAGATACAAGTCCTATTCTTCATCCCTTTCTCTCATCTAAACTCCAATTACATACATTCACGTGTGTGTATAAATCACCCCTACACTTGGAAATTCAAATCAAGCAATCATACCCTTGTCCGTTGTCCAAAGTACTTATTTGTAGGTGAATTTTTAATTGAATTTTGCTTACACATCCTTCATGCGACCGTTAATACTTCTTGAGGTACCAACAACCGATTACAAGATGTGTTTGCACATTAAAGCATAATTCTTAGTCTTGCAACACCCAAGGCTTTAGCAGTGACTCCCAAACCAGTTGGTCTAAGGCACTAGGTGATGAAGCACCCTCGCTAAATATTTTTCTATTTTTACAGCCTTAAGTAATCACAAAAACCAGTGTCCATTTTTTTATTCTTTATTCACATTTTTTTTCTTTTATTTTCTTCGTACTAAGGACTTTAGACAAGAGTATTTCAAGGTCTCATCTACTATTCCAAGTTTCAAGGTGCGTGATTGTGCAAATTGTAGGGTATACATTTTCAGAATCTAGACTTAAGCTAGGAACTATTTTTCAAACTTATACTCTAATAAAAGCTTCAATATATTTCCTTCGTTTCGACTTAGCCCAAGAAGTGAACCCAAAATTTGCCTATTTCTAAATAAACTACAAAGGCATATACTTTCTACCGTTAAACTTTAAGGAAGCTTATCTTTAGGGTTTTTAATTCACTAAGTCTAATATCTAGTTGTTCCTAACCAGTTAACCTATTTGTCAAACTCAAGTCAATCAGCCAAAATTGAATACAATAATTTTTATAATTTTTGAAATTTTTCAATTTTTATGGGTTTTCAAATACGTATGCAAATGTAAAAATATGTACAAATGAATGCGAAGGAAGAAGACATACCGAGCATACCCCCAAACTTGAACTTGACAGTGTCCTCACTGTCATACTAAACCAAGAGGGTCAAAATACCGGCACTCCCCTGTTTATTTATTTATAACTTTTTTTTATGTTTTTATGTTTTGAATTTTTTTTGAATTTTTTTTATAGAAAAAGAAAACAAAAATATATATACATATATACAAAGATTCCCCCCAAACTTAAGCTTGGCCTTACACAAGCCAAAGGTTAGCACCAACCATTCAAAAATCTTATCGTGGTAATGGTATAGTTGGTGCAAGAAAATGAGAAACACGCGAGACCGTGTGGAAAGAAGAATGGTACAATATGGTCTCGGTGGGGGGAAAGAAGGGCGGAAAGGAGAAAGAAGGGTCGCGCGATCTTGAGGGTGTAAATCGAGTGAATAAATTAGCGCAATATGTGATGATCGATATGTTATAAGCGATTGCACTAACCTATCAACCCGTCGGGAAATGGGGTCAAATTCCTCAAGATTCGCAAGAAAACATGGGTACGCCGAACTTGGTATTTGAGATGAAAGCGTAACGGTCACTTGCACGGTCGGAACAATAGGAAGGAGGGAGGGTGATATAACAGTCAAAGGTTCAGGAGGCTGAATTGGAAAATCCGACACATTAAACAAAAATGGTTCAACCTCAATATTATCCTCAAAACTCTCCTCAATATTATCCTTATAATTTTCCTCAAAATTTAACTCATCCATGCCATTATCATCAAAGTCAAGACGCACATGAGATTCGGGAGAGACATCTAATAACTCGGGATGATGATTTGAACATAAATTTCAATCAAATCGACAGGTTCATCATCCGAAATATTCCCGGCGTCTATATCCTCAATCAAGTGAAAATTAATTTCTTTAGACACCTCATCAAAAGCATGGATATGTATCGATTTAGGTTCTAGATGGGAGGTGTAAAGATCGAAAGGATTAGGTGTGGTTTCACTCGAAAGGGGTTCCTCACAATTTGGCAAATCAAACACTACAAATTTGCACAACTCATCATTTTGGACACATGTTTGAAAATTGGAGTTGTTGGATTCAATTGGGTATGGGTAGGTTTGATTTGGAAATCCTCTCTCATTCTCACTCTGTTCAACCGCCTCCTTATACATTGAAAAATTTTGAGCTAGCGGAAAACTAGCCACCGGTTCAGTAGGTTGCATAAGGGCAGCCACAGACGCTTCCACATTCCTAGTCATTTTATTTGTTGCTGCGATATACGCCTCCAATGACTCTTCCAAACTAGACTTGGGTGGTGAGGGGGTTTCGGAAAAAGATTCGAAATTGTTTGGATATGTGAAACTCCCTAATGGCTGTGTAGAATCAATGTCTAGTGAAGGTGGGAAGGTCGGGTAGGACTGGTAGGAAGTGGGTGATTGGACAGGGGTAGGGTCAACATATGGATAAAAAGGTGAATAGTCTTATGGATCCCTAGAACTAGATGAGTGGAGAGGGGTGAAAGATCGGCTGCGAGATTGAGCAATATGCTCAGCAATGGACATCGGCTTAGGAGTGACAGAAGGACTTGAAGAAGTGGTATCAACATATGTAGGTGGTAAAGGTTGACTCGGTTGACACAAAGTAGGTTGAAAAGTCAAACTATTTCTCCTAGACGTCTCTATGTGATCTTTCAAAGATTTTTTAGGCATGGAGGGATCGTTTTTAAATTGACCGAACAAATTAACATATAACGCAAAATTAGGTTCGGGATACCAAAGTTCGGCTAATGATTTATTGTGTGGGGTACCCATGTTAGAAGAAGAAAGGTGACAAGAAGGAAGGTTGGATGGTGCAAGGATTTATTTGGGGCTAAAAAATTTTTGCAAATTCTATAAAATATTTGTCCTTTTTATTTTCATTTTTCATTGATTTTTTCTTTCTCTTTATTTGGAAAAATTTTGTTGCAAAAAGATTTTTAGAGAAAAGATATGCAACAGCAAAATATTTTATAGAAAAGATATGCAACAGCAAAATATTACTTGCAATCTATTTTATTTCAAGCGGGGCCCAAAAATCTTGCACAAGATCGTTATTTGGAAGGGAATATATTTCTAAAGTGCACAAAATTCTGCAGGCATTTCCAGAAAATATATTTCAAAATATACAGAGGATGAACAGAAAATCTTACAGAGCAAAGTTGGTTTGATGATGTCACAATTCCACCGCCCTTCCGCGGCAAAACGTGGCTCCCACCGCGATTTCGCGGTCACATTAACTGCAGAGTGCCCCAGAATTTTTTTGGTGCGACGAATCGACAAGATGACCGCGGTTCCGCGGCCTAAGGTGGGTTTTGGCCGCGGAATCGCGGCGGGATAGGGGATTTGGGGCTCCAAAATTTTTGTACTCTTTTGTTAGTTAAAATCCCTTCTGTTCCGATACCCCTTTTCTGTTTCGCTTTCTGGAATTTTCCAGATCCGATTCTGTATATCCTGCAAAAAAATTCAACCACAAAGTATCCCTTCCAAAAATAACAAATGATATATATTTTTATATTTTTTTTTTCAGATTTTTATGAATTTTTAAATTATATGATTAACCCGAAATTGCGAAAAGAAAATTCTACGCCATTCCCGGCAACGGCGCCATTTGATTCGTATGTCAAAAACTATTTCTAAACTGCAATCAAGAACGGCGTCGCATGAAGCTAGCCGGTGAGTACGGGTCGGTCCACAGGGATGTTGTGAATTTCCGATTCATTCTTACGAGTTAATTCCGAAGGGTGTTCGGAGTTGTTATTAAATCTAAAAACCTAAATTATCCTAGGGCAATTATCTAGATCTAAATCTTGCTGGGGTTAGGTTTAGGAATGGTTTGGAAATGTAAATAAATCTCAACACTTTCTATACCCAGATTAGGATCTAAGAGGAGTTATGGTAATTATCAATAAAGGGGATTAGATCCATTCGGGAAGGTGTTCCTTCCTCTAGGTTCTTGTCCTTCCTTTAGAGATCTTTACCCTAACCTCCATGGAAAACGCGCGCAACTGAGCCTTTATACTACGGTATCACCGCTACCTCGAGGGATAGGGTGCCGTAGGGTGCAGTGTGCGCGTGTATGCATGGAATCCTATAGATTCTATGTGATGGGTAAGAAAGGAATGAGAGATCTCATCTCTCAAAATCCCTTCCTAAAGCTAACATCTAAGGCAAGGAATTAAAATCTAAACTAGAACAATTAAATAAAACTACTTACAGTTGGCTCTCTCCAAACATCAACGCAGGGTTGTCAGATCTGGATTCATGATTTGAAAAGAGGCACCGATGCTCTCCAAAAGAATTCTAAAATTTATTAATAAAGGGAGGCATAAAGAATTACAATCTGTAGAGTTCCTATTTATAGAGAATAGGAAACCCTAGGGTTACATCTTGAACCGCATGTCTAAATTTACAAAAATAGCCCTAGTTGACTAGTCAAAGCCGCAAACGATTTATAGTAAAATTTAATTCCACAGATCTCTCTTGACGGCCGCGGAACCGCGGCCTTGGTAGGCTTGGGCCGCGGTTCCGCGGCCCATTGGTCGGCTCAGATGCTGATCTTTTGTGGACTTCTTCTGGGTCTTTTTAGTCTTCTTATTCTTTTGTTCCTTTTTCATTTGGGCTTCTACATTGGTTCCAGATCTCCAGCGAACAATTTACAGTGGATCTTTAACCGTTCGCTTTGTACTTTTGGACCTTGAGTTGCCTTGTTAATTGTGAACTGTATCTTTGATGTAGGCTTGATCAAGATCTTCTGTTCATTGGTTAAAGTCCACTTTTGCATCGTCTTTTCTCTTTTTCACTGTTTTCTGTCCAAAAGCCTGTAACCTGTAACATGTAGCAGACATGCGTCAAAAGTACCCGTTTATTTGTAAAATATATAAGAATGGGGAATATAATAATGCAATATTATGGTGTGAACAGCGCCCGCGGGTCACGTGCCCTGCATGCGACCGCTGAGCGCTGGGCACCCGTGGGTCACGTGCGTGGCACGTGACCGCTGAGCGCTGGGCTCCTGCGGGTCACGTAAGGCACACGTGGGTGCCGAGCGCCCATGGGTCACGTGCCCTGCACGCGACCGCTGGACGCCCACAGGTCACGTGTGTGGTATGCGACAGCTGGACGCCCATTGGTCACATGCGCGGCATGCGACTACTGGAAACACCAGCGGAAAAGGGCTTAGCCCCTGGGCTGGGAGTTGAACTCCTAAGGGTTTTTTGGAGTTGAACTCCTAAAAGGGATTATGTATAGATTTGGAGTTAAACTCGAAAAAGGGTTTTGTTTATGGAGTTAAACTCCAACAGATTTTGAATGGAGTTAAACTCCTAGAAATCTTTGAAGATGATCAGAGGGGATCCCCTTTCTTCTCCCTTTAGCCCTAGATCTTCTTTTGAGACTTGGATCTTCCCGAAATGGGGTTTTTAGAAAAGGGTCTCCTTCTTCCTCCTCTCCGTCGGCTGGATCTAGAAGAAGACGAGTGGTGAAACTCAAAAATCTCCCTTTTGGGGATTTGATGAAAGATCCGAGTTCCCCATTAATGGTTTTATGGTGAAAAACAGTTTCTTTTTGGAAAAAGAGAGATTAAACTCTTGATTTAATTCAAAAGAAAGAAGGTTTATAACCATGAGGAAGGAGGCACAAACCCTAGAATTTGAGAGAATGAAAAGTTTTTTTTTATTTTTTCATTATGTTTGCCTTTATAGGCTACACACTTTACATATAGCCCAATGAGTTTTGCCAAACGACACTTGTGCCACCCTATGCCTTATGTGCCGATTCCAGCAAATGGAGGCTGAGCACATAAGCTATGGGGTTTACAAAATTTTAGCTTTTGGCCTATTTTACATACATACATACATACATATATACACACACAGAGAATTAAATTAAACCAATTTATGGTTTCATTCCTTTTGTCATAGGGCCGGTCCCTTTGAGCTGGGCTTGGTCCCACTTGGCTTAAAAACGCGTGTATGGCACGTGGGCGCTAGACGCCCACGGGTCACGTGCCTGGAGCATGGGAGCTTGGCTCCTGCGAGTCACATACCAGGCGCATGGGCGCTTGGCGCCCGTGGGTCACGTGCCTGGCGCTTGGCGCTCGTGGGTCACGTGCCAGGTGCGTGGGTGCTTGGTGCCCGCGGGTCGCGTGCCCTGCACGCGACCGCTGAGCGCTGGGCGCCCACGGGTCACGTGAGACGCACATGGGCGCCGAGCGCCCACAGGTCACATGCCCTGCACGCGACCGCTGGACGCCCACGGGTCACGTGCGCAGCATGCGACCGCTGGAAACACCAGCAGAAAAGAGGCTTAGCCCCTAGGCTGGGAGTTGAACTCCCAAGGGTTTTTTGGAGTTGAACTCCTAACAGGGATTATGTATAGATTTGGAGTTAAACTCTATAAAGGGTTTTGTTTATGGAGTTAAAATCCAACAGATCTTGAATGGAGTTAAAATCCTAGAAATGTTTGAAGATGATCAGAGGGGACCCCCTTTCTTCTCCCCTTTAGCCCTAGATTTTCTTTTGAGCCTTGGATCTTCCCGAAATGGAATTTTTAGAAAAAGGGTCTCTTTCTTCCTCCTCTCCGTCGGCTGGATCTTGAAGAAGAAGAGGGGTGAAACTCAAAAATATTTGATGAAAGATCCGAGTTCCCCTTTAATGGTTTTATGGTGAAAAACAGTTTCTTTTTGGAAAAAGAGGAATTGAACTCTTAATTTAATTCAAAAGAAAGAAGGTTTAGAACCTTGAGGAAGGAGGCATAAATCCTAGAATTTGAGAGAATGAAAAGGTATTTTTTTTATGTTTTCATTATGTTTGCCTTTATAGGCTACACACTTTACATATAGCCCCTTGAGCTTTGCCAAATGACACTTGTGCCACCCCATACCTTATGTGCTTATCTTTTTTTGAGCATAACCTATGGGGTTTACAAAATTTTGGCTTTTTGCCTATTTTACCTACATTTATTTCTATACATATATACATAAAAAAAGGAATTACATTAAACCAATTTATGGCTTCATTCTTTTTATCATGGGGTCAGTCCCTTTGACCTAGGCTTGGGCCCACTTGGCTTGGGGTTAACTTTGATTTTAACTTGGTCAACCGGGGGTGTAATTTATGACCCCAACAAGTAAGACCTCTCATCCTCTCTATTTTCCCTCTTGTATGCTCTCCTCATTTTTTTATAACCATGTCGCCAACCCTCGTCACTAGTAATTACATAAGTCCCAAATTCTATTTCCTTTAACTTTTATCACCTTCTTTTGAATCAAATGACAACATACTAATTTATAAATCATAATTAACTTCATGTGTATATAAATAAATACGATTACCATTACTATAAAATTTGTGACCCATGAATCACTCTTGAATGAAAATTACTAGTTATTTTTACAGACTTTCACGACATGTTGACAAAACACTATAAATCGATATATACCAATTTATGAATAAATACCATAATTTTTCTCCTATCAATGCTAGTCCCCATGTTATATTAATTTAGAATATGCATGGGATAATGACCTACCCTCACTCATGTACACATGGAAAATATAGCACGAACATTGTTTGTCACAAAGAAAAGTATTTCGCTAAAATACCCTCACGTTCAAAATACGATAAATTAACGATAATTCAAATCCTTTGCAATTATGCCTCTACAACCCTCGTTAGGAGACCCGTTTATGGATGGTGCGGGTTATCGCAAGTTCTTGGAATAGTAGAGTGAGATGTAGAACATCTCACAGAGAATTCGGTTTTGAAAGGAATAAAATACGGTTATAAAAGAAAATACGACTTTTTAAAACAAGTTAAATAATTGAAGAAATCCTCAAATCATAAACTCGTATTTCTAAATAAAATAGTTTATATATGAAAACTAATTTTTAAATGAAGGATTAAAGTTTCAAGAAAATACCATCAAGTTTCCAAAAGTATAGTTTTCATTAAAATACCATAAACTTTTAAAAAGCTAGGTATTACCACTAAATTACCACTAAAACTAAAATATATTTTCATAAAAACTCTTTACATTCTAATTAACCTGTTTTTATCAAAAACACCCTCGAGCTTTAATTTTTTAAACAATATTAAAACATTTTTTAAAACCCCCTCGAGAAATGCAAACAACGTAAAGAACAAGAATAAATCTTTAAGTACGCTAGATTAATATAGGTTTAAACGGTATCATTTCTCTTGAGCCTCAGGGAGCCGGAGAAAGTGAGTGCTTTCCTATTCAGGTTAGACAATATTGCAAATTAACAGAGTTATGAGTGGCAATCGTCTTGAAAAAAGACATAAATCCTGCCGTCCATATACAGCGGTTGTCCGATTATTCCTGAATTAAGAGTTTACAAGATTAAAACTATTCAAAAGATTTAAATCTAGTTTATGAAATGACCATAACCCGAATACAAAGTAGAACATGACTCAGATGTGAATTTTGAACTCGAACTTGAACTAAGAATTAAACATGAATCTGAATTTGATACTTGAACTTAACATGAATAGCCGAACCCAATGTCTACTCTTGAACTGATTTGACTCGAACCATGAGTACAACTTGATATAAATACATGAAAACTGGACACGAATACTTGATCTTGACGCGAACTCAATCTTACAACTTGATGTATTCATGCATTCGAGCAAGCCATGTAAAATTAACTGTAATCTAGAATACACGGGGTGTTAGGATAGTTCAAGTGCGTATCTAACAAAATCTCAAGAGTCTTCCAAGATCATGAATCCATGTCTACTAATACAAGCAAACTATTATGAGGACCCCTGTTTACTTCCTCCTGAATTATACCATGTTGAGTTTGGAACACTTCAACACTAAATTGAATTCCCTTTACTAACACTTTATTCGGGCCCGTGGTTCCTTATCCCTGAATTACAGCATGTTGGATTCGAGACACTCTTGAGATTGGTTGACATTTACCCTTGAACTTACGTTAAATTAGTTTACCCTTACAGAGACTTTTTAGGACACTTACATGCAGTTCATGTTCACTATACCTACACTACACGGCCATGCTATACTATACTTATATTACTTTGCCATGTTATATAGAACTGCCATGTTACATAGAATCGCCATGCTTATATTAAATGACATGTTTAAACACCATATCTCCTAGTCCATTACTTCATAATATCCATTTTCCAACTTATCATTATACTTTATACTTCACACATTTCCTTGGGGACTTATCTAGCGAAAGTTCGCTGACGGGCATCCACCTATATCTTTCTTCTTTTTGATATTCGTCGGGTGGTCTAGAGACTGAGAAGATAGAAGCAACGGCAGGAGATTACGACCAGATTACTACTCAAACTTGGCTTAACTCATCTCTTCTTTCAGTTTATGTATGCCACATGTTTAGGCATTATTGTTCTTGTATTTCCTTTTCAGTTGAACTCATGTATTGTAAATGTATCAAGTTGAATATAAATAAAGTTGTTGAAGTTTAAATCTCATATCTTTTTCTTGTACATTTTATATTGCTCAATTACGCTTAACGTATTTATTCTGGAAAATGACCTTCTCAAAATAAATACGTCGCGGGCTTCGTCATGTACCTGCATCCATCTTTTGGAAAGCGGGGAGTGATACATATTATTATCTGTATGATAAAAGATGAGAATTCTTCCAGATAAATCGTTTATGCTCATGGGGAGAAAAGATAGATATAGTATGAGAGACACCCGATTTAAAGATGGATTTAAGGCCTTTTTAGATTACGCAGAGATGAACCCAAAGCGTAGCTTAGACATACTCCTATTTTTTCCTTGTAAGAAATGTAAGAATAGAGAACGTCTTCGACATGAAGTGATAGAAGAACATGTGTATGAAAATGGTTTTGAACCAAACTACATACATTGGAATTACCATGGTGAGCGAATACTTGACGAGGAAGTAAGGACGTATAATGATACCACAGCTTCGCAATCTGAGTTTCCGATGGGTGACAGGATAGATGACACGCATGAGATGTTAGAAAATTTATCTGCCGGCGAGGAAATGAATGATGTCGAACTGTCTGAAGACATCGCTGGAGTAAAGGAATTGAGGAAACTTCTGGAGAAAAACGAATAAGATCTGTCCGGAGGCTGTACGGAATTTAGTAGACTGTTCTTTGTAATAAAGCTCCTCCATTAACGAGATGGCTAACGAGCATGTCGATGTTCTTCTTGATCTCCTACGCAAGGTAATTTCCGAAGGAAAGGAGAGCATTCCAGAGAATCATTACCAGGAAAAAAAGATTGTCAAGACATTTGGTTTCTCGTATGAAAAGATCGATGCATATCCCAACGACTGTGTGCTGTATCTTAAGGATTATGTGTCTCTCAATGAATATCCCACCTGTAACTTGTCTAGGTGGAAAAATGTTAAAGCGGAATTCAATCGCAGAAACGTCCGACATAAAAAAAAAGAGCAAGAAAATTGCATCTAAAGTCCTTCGTTATTTTCCCATGGGTAAGAGGTTGCAAAATTTATATATTTTAAAAAATATGGCAAAGAGCATGTGATTGCATTCCGATCGTCGGATCAAAGACGGGAAGCTAAGGCACCCGGCTGACGCAGAAGCATGGAAGAGATTAGACAGTGTTGATCATTTTGGGGATGAGCTGAGAAATATATGTCCAGATTTGGCAACCGACGGGTTCATGCCTTACGAACTCATGAGCTCTAGTCGGTCTACATGGCCGGTCTTGCTTATGCATTACAATCTACCTCCCTGGATGTGTATGAAGCAACCGTATATGATTTTTTCCTTATTAATCCCTGGAAAATATTCAACTGGCCAGAATATCGATGTCTATATGGAACCTTTAATTGAAGAGCTGATAGAACTCTGGAAAAATGGAGTAGAGATATATGATACGTATGCCGAGGAGAAATTTAGAATGCGAGCGGCTGTTATTTAGACAATCAAAGATTTTCCAGCATACATCATGTTATCTGGATGGTCTACCTACACGAAGCATGCATATCCGTCATGTGATCTTAATTACAGTGCCAAGCAGCTTAAGACACGTAGTAAGTTTTGCTACTGGTTTCATCATAGATTGCTATCGATGAATCGATCATCTGTACAGAAAGATGGAAAATAAATTTGATGGAACAGTGGAGGTGGATGAAGCACCAAATCAGTTATCAGGGATAAAGAATTTTGAGCAGATATCAGCGTGTCAATTCCAGTAAGGATCTAATCGTTTTAACTCAGATGGTTTCTTGAATAAACAAAAAAATGGAAGCGATCCAAAAATAATGAATTGTTGAATGTGTGAAAGAATAAAAGTATATTATGGAATCTTCCTTACTGAAAACATCTTTTGACTCGACACAACATTGATGTCGGGCATATAGAAAAGAACGTGTTTGATAGTATTGCTGGCATATTATTATAGGACAATTCTAAATCCAAAAATAAGATGAGTTCTCGGGAGTGTTTAAAGGAGTTTGGAATCCGACAGGAATTGCATTCGGTACTTCGTGATGATGGTGCCTATGAATTATCAGTTTCGGGCCATACAATATCGAAATTGGCTATGAAAAGATTTTGCGAGTTGCTAAAGAGCATCAAAACCCCAGATGGTTACTCCTCTAACATATCAAAGAATATGCAGGTCGATCCACCGAAGCTCTTAAACCTTAAAACTCACGATTGTCATATCCTTCTGCATCAATTGCTTCCAGTGGTTCTTCAATATAATTTGACGTCCGACGTCGCTAAGGCTTTGATAGAGTATTGTGAATTTTTCAACAAATTTTGTTCTAAACTGATAGATGTAGCCGAATTTGAGGAGTTGCAGAGGAGTGCTGTTGAAACACTCTGTAAGTTGGAGATTGTATTTCCACCATCTTTCTTCACAGTCATGATTCATTCTTGCAGGAAAATATTGTTGCAATGTGGAGCCAAGAAAAGTTGATAGCTAGAGACTTTTTCTTTCAGGAAAACTAATTCTTTGGAAGGGAAAAAAATAAGTTACAAGGTTTGATATTCAAAATGGTAAGGCCGGATATCTCTTTTGCTAGTTTAGGCCACAAGATATTCTCATGCCCACTGGGGCATTTGTAGTGAGAATTTCCCTTTTCTTTTTCTCTCCCTCTCCTTTTTTCTTCTGTTCTTTCTGTAAATTATGCTTTCTTATATGTTGTGGCTTATGTTTGGGCTGTGTCTTTTTAGTTTTATTTTTTAGCTGTAATTTTGGTTTTTTTGTAATAGTTTTAGTAGGTTGTAATTGTTTTTTATGTTATCAATAAAGTTTACGGGACGGGTTCCAATTTTTGGATCTCGGCTCTTCTTTCAAATAAAAAGAGAACGCGTTGGAATTGTAAGTTTATGGGATGGGTTCCAATTAATGAGTTTTTTGAAAGGGTGTTCGGTTAAAGAGACCTTTTTTTAGAAGGTTGGCGTACATATATAATTGGGAATGGAAAAGTAATCAATCTTTGGACAGACTATTGGTGTGGAGATAAAATTTTATAAGAGAAATTTCCATTGCTATTTGAACTGGCGAAAAATAAGGGTGCTTCATCAGTTTCGAGCCAACGGAGAAGTAATAAGTGGTGGCCAATGTTAAAATGGACACTTACACCCTATTAGGTGAAAGGAAAGACGAGTTAATGATAAGTTATTTGCAAGATTGGAAACAAATTAATTGGAAGGGAGGAAGGACGATGGGGCGGTATGAAGATGGACTGTGCAAACATTATTTCCACAAGTCCTTCTACTCATACTGAATCATGCATAGAGGAACAAATATAATTCTGGTATGCCTAAGATAATACAGAAGGTTTAGGTCCTATTGACAATATGTATTTTTATGTAGTTGACATGTATTAATACAATTGTAACAAAATATAATTTAATTAGAAGAATATGGGTAGGATTAGTGGAATGTGGGATTTGTGGTGTAGAAATAGAGATGGTAAATCATATATTTCTTAACTGGTCCTTTACAAATCATGTTTGGAATAAATTCTGACATATAGGAAAATTATGCCCTTTCCCCGACTCGTTCTACGACCTTAGTGGATTTTAGAGGACCAGGAGAGTTGGCAGGAAACACTTATGTTTTTGGGACATTAATTATGGCCTCGAGCCTCGGCCATATGCTTGCTGTCACGCCCCGCTTCCCAGTATACGGGCAAAGGACGCGACGAGACTTCTACGTATTTACTCTGAAGTAAATACGCTAAGCGTATCTAAGCAAAATAAAAGAAATGTACACAAGAGACAAATGTAATGAAACAACAACTTTATTTATTAACATTCTTTTGTACAATGCATGGAAAAGTAAATATATCTGAATGAAAGCAATGTCTAAACAATGGCATAACAGAAATGGAAAGTGCTGAAATGAAATGTGTACAAGTGTTACTACAGCTCGGAATCTTCAATAAACTGTTCCAAGTTTTCAGTGCTAGGCTCGATCTCTAAAAGGTCCGAAACACCTGACGACATTCAAAGAAGAAAGAAAGAGAATATCGTCACCGAACAAATCGCTCGGTAAGTCCCAAAGATAAGAAGAAGTAGAAAAGACAGAAAGAAAGAGAGTGTAACTTTTAAAGTTGTATTATATTATTATGATGTTGCATTTAGTGTTAACGCTGTTGTTTGTAGCTTGGTACAGAAGGATGCCAGTGTATACGAAAGGAGTCTCACTTGCCCCGGAGACTAAGATATCAGGAACTCAAGGAACCGTTCATGCCACGGTACAACAGCAAAAGAATACAGGTTAGGTGTCTTATGGTTGCAGTCTCGTGCCACTTATAATACTTTCCGTACCAATCTACCCCTTAAACCCCGTGATATCTTGGTTGTATTGTTTGTATTGTATTGTAACTTGTAATGTATTGTAATATAAATTGTATGATTGAATGACTTGTCGAAACCATGATATCAGTAAATGGATATAACTGGAGAATCATGTAAATGGAAGTATATCCATGGTTCGGTTCGGTCAATATATATTGAATATATGAATTCATGGATTTATTTTGAATTGTGGTATTGTAGATTTACTTGAATCATATTCAAGTCAGATTATAATAATGAGACTCGGTCTGAGTCAGAACAATTAGAAAAGAAATTGAAATCCTGAATTAGGTTTTGATGTTATCGGTAACCGCTGCACATGGGCAGCAGGATTTGTGTCTTTTTTAAAGATGATTACCGTGTTGATAACACCGTTTGTTAAGTTTTCTACCTTAAAATAGGCAAGCACCCACTTCTCCGGCTCCCTGAGGCTCCAGAGATGGGTCCCGCTTAAACCTATATTTATTACGGTCCTTATTGTAATTTATAAAACATGAGAGGGTTTTATGTAAAAATAATTTTGTATATTTACAAAATACACCTCAAGTATTTTATTATCGTCTTTAGAGTTTTTATAGATGTAGATTTTATATATATGACATTTCTAGTGAGTTAAACCTATTTTTCATCATACATGGTATTTAATTGTAAAGTGTTGACTTGTACGGAATTTCATGGTATTTTCATGTAAAGTGATTGTTTTGACTTAGAAAAGTTAGAATATTGATATTATAACAAAAATAGATATTTTGATAATACATATATATTTATATATTTATAAAAATAATTTTTAATTTATTATTTTCTAGAAATCTCATTTTCTTAAGATATTTGTATTTTAAATCTCTCGAGATCGAATGCTCCTTGCGGAGGTCTGAATCTCGCACTACTAAGCCTAGGGATGTGCGATAATCCGCACCATCCCAGACAGGTTCCCCAAAATGGGTTGTAGCGGCGCTTTGCAAAGATTTGTAAAAATACGTAATCTTGTAGAAAACGGTTTTTATAAGTTAAAGATAGTTTTGTGTAAAACGGTATTTCCCAAATCTATATTTCCTAAAATATATTATGCTATATTGCATATGAGTATTGTGAAGAGGTAGGTCATTATCTCGTGATCTATCTAAAGGTATAGCAAGATTAATGATGTTTTAAAATCGAAACTATACTGCATGGTATTTTACTGAAAAAGAGTGGTAAAAGTTACAAAATGAAATATTTTGCTATGAAACTTATTCAACGTGTTTTTTTAATGATTAATAGTCAAGATGTAAGAGTTTAATATGGCTGTGTTAAGAAAAATTGAACTTTATAAAGAAAACCGAATCGGAAGTCGGATTTAACTCCGCTTCCGTCGGGTTTTAGTTTTACAAAGTTTTAGTATGGAATAGAGAAGGGGGGAGGGACTTACGGGATTAGAGCTTAGAAAAGAGGAAAGGGAGTGGAAGTAGGTTACGGTGCATCGTTTCGTCGCTAGGAGCTCCTAGGGTCGTCGTCGGAATTTCGCCGGAGTTTCGCCCTTCGCTAACTCCATTTGTACACAAAAATTCTATAGAGTTTTCTTGAGAGTTTGGACAGAATTGTGAGTGGGGTGTGTGTGTTTAGGGGTGGTATTTATAGGGAAAAACTAGGGTTAGGGTAGGTGAAAAGTTGTATTAAAAATGTATTTAAAATTGTATTAAAAATATAGTTTAATAGGGTTTTAAAGAGTTCTGTTCATGTGCAGGAAATTTAAAGTATACAGGAGTTTCCATAAGACAAAGAGGCATAAGTTTCATGAAGGGTCAACTCGGATTCAGCCGAGTCAACCCGGCCTCGCCGGCCGAGTCGCCGGCCCGAGTCGGGCCGGGGCTCGCCGTCGATAGTCCGTCGTCGTCTGGTTAGAACAGTGGGGTAGTTTATTTTTAGTGTGGCCTTTGGTTTTACAGATTTAGCACGTGTAGACTCTTGGAATTCTAAAAATTTAAAAAGAAATCAATATTAAAAATAATGTACGGGATGGGATTTGAACTCTGATGCTTTTGTTCATCAGTGCAAGGTCTTACCAATGAGCTACAGGCTCTTTCTTGCTATTAATAAGCAAAACAAACTTATAATTTATGCTCAGGCTAAAGTACATCTTTCTGTATTTTTGAAAAAAATTGTACACAAAGTTAGGGTTGTTACACTTGCACTCTAGAAGGGAAAGGAATTATAGAATTTTTAACATTTATTTTAGATCTATAAATGCAATAATAAATTTGACTGAAACAATTGTATTATTTTGGTCATGTGTTGCGTCTTCTAAAGTGAGAAAAGGGCCAGGCTATATTGCATTTGTACTAATAGAAGGATCAAGGGAAGATGATGCACCTTCAGGACATGAGGTAAGGAAGAGCGAGCAAACGGAGAAGAGGATATCAGCGACTTAGAGACTATATATGCGTGATTTTGTATTTTAGCGTTTGTCCTTCGAAGGGGATATGTAGTTGTTTTTTTTTTATTTGTTGGGTTTGTTCTCTGACTTGTTTAATTTTTTGCCTTTCTATTTTTTATATACTAGTTTTGTTAAAATTTGCTTTTAATGTGACACAGGGTAATAACCTTCATTTTGATTAAAAAATAAATTATAAAGAATGTTTACTCCTAGGCTACAATACGTAACAATATGTTCCCTGTTTTTCTTTCTGGAATAATCAAAATAAATATTTCAACAAACAAGTCACTCTTGATAGGCATGACTGTCATTAAAAGCATAGCACAATATTTTTCCTGTAAGTCCACCCCTAAATTATAAAGGATGAACAACTTTATTCCATCAATCTACTAAGTTATTTCAAGCCGACAGATACAATGATAGACCCTTTTGTTTAAACATTGTTGACCATTGACCGATACTTGGTCTAAAGACACGAGCCTTAAACCAAGTCAAGCTCGTCGGCATAGATCGCTAGATGTGATCTCGTTAGTTCAAATGCAGGACTGGACATTTAGATCATGTGACCGGGAATCTGGGTCATCCGGCCGAGTGCAGGACGACATTTGGGACACTCAGCCTAATGTATCCATACCAAGCTGAGCTGACCACCTTGTTTAGACCGAGATCGGGTCTAAGCCCGTCGAGACACGATGTTGCATCCCGCTTCCCAAAAGACTAGGAGCGAGAGCGAACGAGGCTCGCACGTATCCAAAACGAGAAGCACCCCTCGTTATAAATACGCTAAGCGTGATTGCAAGAAGAATAAAAACAATAATCACAAGAATTTCAAATAAATAATAGAACAAAATCCAAAAAAAATTATTACAAGTTCCGAAATAAAAACTGGAATAAAATTTCTAAATAACAATAATAGTGGAAAATAAAGATGGTCTCAACAACGTACTGCAGAGGAAAGAAAAAAAACTAATAATCGGGCTGAGCAGAGAACTAATTGCTATCCGTTTCGCTGGGCCCCATTTCTTAATGATCTTCTCTTGTTTCAAAGTCGTCTGACGGACATTCTCCGAAGAAAAAAAGAAAAAAAACAAACAAAACATGGAATGCCCATCAGCGAACTATAATTCGGTAAGTCCCTATTTTAAAGAAAATAAAGAGTATTGAAAAGAAATATGATACATATAAAAAAGAAAGGAAACAATTAAACATGTATAAATAGTGATATGTATGTAACAACAATATCATAATGTTTATTCTCTAGATTGCACTATCATGTTTTAAGTTTATAAGCTCGACTACTGAGGGTTTTACATGTAACGAGAATGTTTCATTTCTCGTCAGAACATCAAAAACGCAGATTCAAGAGATTCATTAGTTGGTAATGTATTGTTCCGTAATACCCGGAACTACGGCGATCATGTATGATCCCCGTTACATGTAAATATCCTCATTTTTCGAGCTACCGCATTGTCATGTCCCGCTTCCCAGTAGACGGAAACGGTGACGTGGTAAGCCGCAACGTATTTACTAAAAAATAAATACGTTAAGTATAATTAAGCAATAGATAAAAATGAACAAGAATGACAAGAGTAATAAAATAAATAGAAACTTTATTTACATTCATCTTTACATACAACTATTTGAAAATAAAAAATATAATGAGTAAAACGGTGCCTAAACAATGGCATTCAGGAAAGTAAGTGCAACAGAACTAGAAGTCAGGCTGAGCGATAAGCTGGTCCAAGTCCTCCTGCCTCAGCTCGATCTCCTCAGAGTTTGGCCCTCCTAATGAACATTCCAAAGAAAGAAATAGAAAGAAATATCATCAGCGAACTAGCGCTCGGTAAGTCCCAAAAGAAGAAAGAGAAGATAGTATATAAATTGAAATGAACATGTAAATTGTATATGATTGATTACCGGTATACGATAGTTATTATAAAGTGGTTGTTTGTAGTTTGGTAAGGAAGGTATTCATGTATATGAGAGAAATCCATCTTATCTCTTGGACTATGGTAACATGTAGTACAAGGCCCGTCATAACCCACGGGACAACGGCACGAGAATTCATGTAGGTGTCTTTTAAGTAAACTCTCGTGCTACGATATATGTTCCGTACTAATCTACCCCTTTATCCCCACGTAATATATTGTATAGATTATGTTTACAAGTCTTGCCGAAATCATAGATACAAAATGTTCAAGTATTCACGTTCAGGATATAATCATGTATTCAAGTAGGCATGTCAAGTTCAAGTGTCACGTCCCGAAAGTACGGAACATAACCGGCACTTAAACTACGAAATATCTCGAGGCGTACGTAATCTAAGTAAGCCGAAAACCCAAAAATCCAAACCAAGAAAAGTAGTAGAGTGAAGGAAAAACCATTTTAAATCAAATAGTTTGCAACACACGCCGAAATACGCATTTTAACATCACAAGTCTTTTCTAAAAATTTCGGCAGAGTTTCCCTTGTAAAAACCGACCCCAAACGGGTACAAAACCTGATAAAGCATATATAATGAATAAAGGCATCCCCAAGCGGGAGCTAGCTCTTCGTCAATCGACGGTCACAACCACGCAAGCAATATAATATACAACGCTAAAAGGCGAGGATCACAACAGAAAAGGAAACTCAAAACAACATGAAATCCATAAAAATATAACGCGCGACTCTAAGGTCCAAAGAATAAACATCACTGGTCTCTACTTCTGAAATAAATACATGTTTGGTTGATGGAGTTTACTAGATACAACTGAATAATAATATACAAAGTATAATGATGGTCATGATGCAAGTGAACCCACCTACTAGCAAATCACCCGGAAAGGAAGCAATGTGCCAGCAAAGCCGTAATGAAACCTGTACGGCAAAACCTGCATGAAACTGTGGCACAACGGGGGTGAGTTGCCAACTCGTGAGTAGAAAACATCTACGAGCAGAAATCGCATGAATAACGCAATCCTAGGTCATACGATCACTATATCTATAATCCTCAAAATGACAAGTCTGGGCATGAAAAAGGGGCAAGGGTAAGTATCTAACCCAAGTGTAATCCCATGTGCTCGTTTCAGTGCCTCAGGTAGCAATATGTCATATGGATGAGGTATGAATACATGAAAACAGAATATATGTAAATGAAGAAACTGCTTTCATAACTTAGTGAGATTTCTGTATATTTAAAACGAGGTATCATAAATGAAATCAGCATAAACAGTGTCTAGTATCGACACAAAACATAAATCCCAATATCTCAATATCGCAGGCTCCGGCTATCCGGACTGGCCTGTATCATCAAAACTCAGTACCTCAATATCTCAAAATCTCAGTGTCCTAATCTCACTATTTAGGGCGCCGTCAGTCCAGATCGGCCCCTAACATCAATCACAGGACCACGACGGTATCCTCCGGATATCCGACGCGTCAGATAAAATCACCGGTAGGTAGTTTTCCCCTACCAGGCTCATCGTCTACTCCTCGATCTTCTTACCCAGGGGTACCTTACCGGGTCCACCATGTACCCGAGACGGTTCATCCAACTTCTCGAATCGGGTCATGAAATCCATCAGCAAACTCATGGTGGATGACTCATACATCATGGGAAAACCGCACTTTTCATTTTAAAAAGAGAGAGAAGAAGTTTATACATAATCTTCCGGTTTTCCCCCAAATCCAGGAAATCTCATGAAAATCCGAAATCCAATCATCAATAGCAAGTAAACAGTGAATAATAATATGCATGAAGTATCAAGTAAACAATGAACAATAATATGCATGAAGTAGCAAGTAATAACTGCAATATCTAAACTGGCATATAAGGCAAGTACACTAATATCATGTTGAAACTATTAGCTAACAAGTTATGTCAATGTAATAGTATTTTCTAAAGTGTACGTGACATGGAAATTACCGATGATGATGTGTGTGAGCCGGCAAGTAAGTGTACGTGGTACATACGCATCATCGGTAATGGTGCTGATGTCCTAACAGCATGATATCAATAATGGTATAGGAAATCACAATATAAGTATACGATGCGGAGCGAACAACAATAATGTGCGGGAGCTGAATACTAAACACAATGATAACTAATCTGCATTTAATATAATATAAGTCATACAGTGGTGCCATTCAAATAACACGAATCGTGAGGTTTTGAAAATAAGGGCTACGGTGTTTTTAAGAAAAGATACGTCTTTTGAAATATCCGTAGAATCCCTTGGCCTGTCTTTTAAAATACCCACGATTCATTAGTTTTTAAAATAGGTAGGAATCGAATCTAGTCTAACAACTACACTAAACTATAGGGCTGAGCTAACAAACTAAACTAAAGGTAAGGAAACCGCCTAACATCTGAGTCGATACATATTTATATATATTAGTCGGTGATCCCGCCTCAATAGTATCACATCCAATACAATATCTATATTCCGACATCCCAAGTCAAGAGTGCGGATCTATCATCAATATATAGCTCGTACGTAAATCCGTCGTATGGCATCCCAAATCTGGGTACGGGTCAATATCACATTCATCATATTATTCATCTGGTATCCTCTTTATCAAAGATCATAATCCAGAGTACTGATCTACGTCTAGTACAATACTGACACCACCAAAGTATGCATGCACGTGTGTGAAACACTACATCAAAGAACCCGCTACAACGTCATGTAGTATCTCAAATACGAACCCTGCCACATCACCGATCTCACGGCCTCAAATCAAATCTCATCGACTAATCTCAAATCCCAAGTACTATCCTCAAATCCAGTATATGAACACAGAGTCCCATACCCATGTGAACACATAAATATATAATCCTATATACGCACATGTAAAAGAAAGAATGTATGCAAGTATGTGCGTGCGTGTGTGTATGGGTGCAACCCTACTCTAAGGTTTCGCAACAACACTAAACCAATCCAAGAACACCAAAAATCCATCTTTATCATCAATCACCTCAAACAACATATAATAAATATATGTGTATACGTATTCGTATACATCACCATGAACTGCGGAGGTGTTATACGCCATCCACCCGACTTCTCCCCGTAGATATAAATCTACTCACCTTGCTTCTTGTGTGCCGATACCGATATCGCCATCTTCATCTTCAACACCTCGACATCACGTAGGGTACCTACAAAGATAACACGATCGCAAAAGCATATGAAAATCACATCGGAAACCAAAACGGCACATGCTACTCTCATAGGTAAAAACCTATAGTCTCGCATGCAAACACGACCAATAACCCTTTACCGTTGACGTTCAAACGCCACCCGACAGAAACGAATCACCAAATACCAAATCCATGTTAAAACAAGTCATAAAACCACGCGCCAACACAAGAAAATTACCCCAGATTCTACCCTATGTGGAATCAGTCAAAATTGCATATGCCAAGGGTCTAGTTTATAGGGGATAAAGCTACAGAACCAACACGGATCCCAGAACCCATGCTCTGGCCGTAAATTGCGGCCAGAATGGATTAATTGGCGGCCTAAAGGAGGGGGTAGGGGCTAGGGATTTGGGTGATGGTTCCTAATTGCCTGCACATCTCACTGTCAAACCAAAAATATTTTCAGGTGACCCGGGTGTTAGCAGATTTCCAAATACACTCACAGAATCACAGTTTTTCCCGATATTGTTTTCATTAATCTGTATTTCGGGTTCTAGTCTCTGGTTTAGTCCAATGTAACATCACAACAGGGGTTGTAGTCCCTAATTACACCTCAATTCACCTTTGATTTCATTTCAAACCCTAAACCCTAACTTGGAACTTCCAAAGTTCATCAAAACCACACCATATCGACATGAAAAGTATAGATGCATAAGGAAATAGAATACTACTCTAAGGGTGCAGGAATTACCTCCTTTGGCAACTCAAGAATTTTCTTGAGTTGCTCAAAGTCCTCAAAATCCTCTCTTTCTAGGTCCAATGTGTTCCTCTCGAGCTTGTGAACAATTTTCGTGAAATGGGAATAGGGTTTTGGAGTTGTATTCATGGTGTTATGGGGGATTGAAGATGGAGGAGGAAGAGGGAAAAGGCAGCAGCAGCAGCTCAAGGGAGAGAGGGGAAAGAAATGAGAAGAAGAATGATGGAGGAATGATTCAACAAGTCAAAGGTAAACCCCTCACCCACTCTTTCTCTCTCTTAATCATTCTTTCACTTTTCCTTTTCCTTTTCTTTTCCTTTCATTTCCTTCTCCTCACAATAGTAAACCCAAAACAAACCATGCACCCAAAACATGTAAGATAAATGTAACAAGTGTGGAAAAATGATATGTGCATGTTTTGCACAAAAATGCTAAAAATCCGATTAGCGATTTTTAATCGCGATTAGCACTAAATTAGCATATAATAAATCATAAAAACTTTAAAATGGTATAATTCCATAAAATACCCTATTTTAGAATTTTCCATAATTTTTCCAAAATTTTTCCCATTTATCGGTATTTAATTATACCGAAATATTAAAATATTCATTAAAAATTAATATTAAATTATAAAAATTCCCAAAAATAATATTTTATTTTTTTGAAATGTTACAATCTTCCCCCCTTAAAGAAATTCGGTCCCCGAATTTAAATTTAAACCCCCAAATTCTAAAACATTTCGAATGAAAGTCCAAGTCGTCGGGGCTCCGGAATTATCAATACATAAAACGCATCATAGCGCAATGCATGTGCATGAGTAATGAGCAGATAACTCAAAATCGAAACTCCGTCAAGCGTCCCGCAATCATCGGAGTCATGGTAAATGCACGAATGCCAAATCCAAAGCAAAACCAATATGATATAAATCAGAACTATGCATGTAAATATCAAATCTATACATATAAATATCAGAAGGGAATGCATGCCAAATCTTTTAAAGTCGATGTGCAATGCGCATAACACTGCACAGTGGCGGACACCAATTGTAAGAAAATAACTCTATACGTATATACCTTTTATTTAATATGTGCGTTCCGCCGTTTAGAAAACAATTTAGAAGGGTTTCCTTATTTTAAACGTTTCGTGTCATATCAGACACGTAGGAAAATACTGAGACTATAGCTCACTTTTTGGAAATCCCTTCAATAACTATCAATGCATGAAAAATATATTCAGGTACTGTCCTCTGACTAGTCCTGCTCAGTACAAAAACACATAGCAAATATCATAAAAATGTACTGCTCCATAAGAAATCAATCCCAAATATGCATATGAATACTACGTGCGTCTGGTGCGCACGGAAATCAACATCCATATATGTGCCATACATGTACACAGAAAAAACATCTAGGTGCAACGGGTGTGCACACAACATCTGTCATAGGCAACATATGTGCCTAACAGCAAAATCAGGTGCATCTGACATGCACGAAGAATCTCGATTTAGTGTATCTGGTGTGCGCCAAAATCACATCTCATAACATGCGCCCAACATGTGTGAAAACCCAAATCAGGTGCATCTATCATGCACGAAATCATGAAATCCATTATCAAGCGCCTAACATGCGCAAAATCCAATCAGGTGCACAAGGTGCACAAAACAAATATCGAGCATCACCATCGAAATCGAAGTCCAGTACATCTAAGTGCATAAAATCAACTCAACTGTATGAAACCCATAAAATCATAAACATGAGAAACCAAGGCACGAAAACGATATCAAGTGCAACAACTGTGCAAAGTCATAAATACTCAGTAGGTGCAACCATGGTACATAAAAACAAATATCATGAAACTCAATCATCAAAACCAAATCATGCGAATAAATCGCCCAAAATACCGAATCCAAAGTGACGGATACGTGATAATCGAATCACAAAATCACAAATCATAAATACTGTCGTCGATATTCCCTCCCTTGCAGTCGAGAAGGTGTCGGTGCATCCAATGCTAGCAGCGCAAGATATCTACTTGCCTCTTGCTCACGTCTGGCGTCCTCTGTCTCTGGGTCCTTATCTTCTCTGTGGATTACCAATCTCGCAATCCATCGGCTCATCGGCCCTGTCAGGTGTGCTAACGGGGACGATTCCGTTCTGGCACTTCTCTGGTCATCTCTCGGTCAATCCTCACGACCACTCGTAAGGCAGCACGTCACTGGCGCTGACCTCTGGTCCTCTGAATGCACATCACACTTCTGCTCCTGGTGCGAATATTATTGCAGCAGTGTCCTGAAAGGAATCCTGCTCCATGTCTCTTCCGATCTCGCCTATGCTGAACTGTACGGAGGCTGGTACTCTTGCATAATCTTTCCTCGCTCTCTGGACATCTGCGTTCTCAGTACAGCATTTACTCGGAAGCTGATCGCATCCCAACGCCTCTGTAGACATATTGCATCTCCGATGTCAGCGGAGTAGAACGTCATCTCGTCGAAATCTCGTGTGAACTCTTTACTCCACTTTATTCCAATGTCGACTGATTCGGACTCGTCTCCTCATGGCTGCATGGACTGAGCTCCAACGGCTATACTCGTATCTGGAGTCTCCCAAGAAGTGCATCTCACCGCCTAACATCTGAATGAAGTCGAACCATCCGATCGATTCGTCAAAACCTCATAATCCCCCAAGAGCTCAACATCTTGGGTACAGTTTAATAGTATCGAGTACATACCACAGTATCGGTGGTCCAGCCGTAGAAGGGCAAACCCAAGCCTCACTAATGGCGCCGCGGAACTGCCGCAAACCCTAAGGTTCAAAGGCTTTCACACGGTTATTATGTCGAGTTAGGGTTTCATTCTTCTAGAGGGTCCATAGAATTGCCTGCATGTCTTTCCGAATACTTTAAACTTGGAATATGGGTTTCTGACATTCAATTGCCTCTATCGACTCTCAACGTATCCGCATGAAGTCGTCTCTAGCTGGAATCAATCTATCTGATGACCTTGCATCGGGGTAGCAAACGAACTACATGTCCTAGTCATTCATCCTCAGTGACTAGCGACCTTTTATCATCTCTTAGTACAACTCGTACTGCAATAGCTCCAACATCTGAGACGATATCTAGTCGTTCGCAGCAACAACTAACTCATTCGTCTGCATGCTGAACCGTGCCTCAATCATCATGAATAAGCAATACATCAACGGTCATCAAAATCTGGCTGGCCTCTGTCAGTGGCCCAATCCTCTGGTGCTGATCTGCACGTCCGAGTAATCTCATACAGCGATCCATCAAACGCTCGTGGCGCGAAAACACAATAAAAAGACACACCTCTGCAATCGTGTGTCGCCGGAATTACGCCCTGGTCAGTCCTCGTTCGTGATGAGCTCGCGCTGACCGCAACTCTAGTCGTAGCTCTCCATGCCCATAATCGTGGCAGTAAAACCATAACTGGTACCGATGAGGCTAGATCATGAATGAATATGATACTAAGCAAAGAAATATACATCCTAAGGCTTCTTAAGTGAAGTAGCGTATCATAAATATGCTACGGAACATACGTACGGTACGTCACTCTACTCAAGCTACCTACTCCATCAACCAAGGGTCATCCTACGCTCCGAAGGTAAAACCTAACGCTCTAATACCAACTTTGTCACGTCCCGAAAGTTCGAAACATGACCGGCACTTAAACTACAAAACGTCTCGAGGCGTACGTAATCTAAGTAAGCCGAAAACCCAGAAATCCAAACCAAGAAAAGCAGTAGAGTGAAGGAAAAACCATTTTAAATCAAATAGTTTGCAATACACGCCGAAATGCGCATTTAAAATCACAAGTCTTTTCTAAAAATTTCGGCAGAGTTTCCCTTGTAAAAACTGACCCCAAACGGGTACAAAACCTGATAAAGCATATATAATGAATAAAGGCATCCCCAAGCGGGAGCTAGCTCTTCGTCAATTGACGGTCACAACCATGCAAGCAATATAATATACAACGCCGAAAGGCGAGGATCACAGCAGAAAAGGAAACTCAAAACAGCATGAAATCCATAGAAATATAACGCGCGACTCTAAGGTCCAAAGAATAAACATCACTGGTCTCTACTTCTGAAATAAATATATGTTTGGTTGATGGAGTTTACTAGATACAACTGAATAATAACATACAAAGTATAATGATGGTCACGATGCAAGTCAACCCACCTACTAGCAAATCACCCGGAAAGAAAGCAGTGTGCCAGCAAAGCCATAATGAAACCTGTACGGAAAAACCTGCAAGAAACTATGGCACAACGGGGGTGAGTTTCCAACTCGTGAGTAGAAAACATCTACGAGCAGAAATCGCATGAATAACGCAATCCTAGGTCATACGATCACTATATGTATAATCCTCAAAATGACAAGTCTGGGCATGAAAAAGGGGCAAGGGTAAGTATCTAACGCAAGTGTAATCCCATGTGCTCGTGTCAGTGCCTCAGGTAGCAATATATCATATGGATGAGGTATGAATGCATGAAAACAGAATACATGTAAATGAAGAAACTGCTTTCATAACTTAGTGAGATTTCTGTATATTTAAAACGATGTATCATAAATGAAATCAGCATAAACAGTATCTAGCATCGACACAAAACATAAATCCCAATATCTCAATATCGCAGGCTCCGGCTATCCGGACTGGCCTGTATCATCAAAACTCAGTACCTCAATATCTCAAAATCTCAGTGTCCCAATCTCACTATCTAGGGTGCCGTCAGTCCAGATCGGCCCCTAACATCAATCACAGGACCACGACGGTATCCTCCGGATATCCGACGCGTCAGATAAAATCACCGGTAGGTAGTCTTCCCCTACCAGGCTCATCGTCTACTCCTCGATCTTCTTGCCCCGGGGTACCTTACCGGGTCTACCATGTACTCGAGACGGTTCATCCAACTCCTCAAATCGGGTCTCGAAATCCATCAGCAAACTCATGGTGGACGACTCATACATCATAGGAATACCGCACTTTTCAGTTTATAAAGAGAAAGAGAAGAAGTTTATACATAATCGTGCGGTTTCCCCCAAATCCAGGAAATCTCATGAAAATCCGAAATCCAATCATCAATAGCAAGTAAACAGTGAATAATAATATGCATGAAGTATCAAGTAAACAGTGAATAATAATATGCATGAAGTAGCAAGTAATAACTGCAATGTCTAAACTGGCATATAAGGCAAGTACACTAATATCATGTCGAAACTATTAGCTAACAAGCTATGTCAATGTAATAGTATTTTCTAAACTGTACGTGACATTTCAATTACCGATGATGATGTGTGTGAGCCGGCAAGTAAGTGTACGTGGTACATACGCATCATCGGTAATGGTACTGGTGTCCTAACAGCATGATATCAATAATGGTATAGGAAATCACAATATAAGTATGCGATGCGGAGCGAACAGCAATAATGTGCGGGAGCTGAATACTAAACACAATGATAACTAATCTACATTTAATATAATATAAGTCATACAGTGGTGCCATTCGAAATAACACGAATCGTGGGGTTTTGAAAATAAGGGCTACGGTGTTTTAAAGAAAAGATACGTCTTTTGAAATATCCGTAGAATCCCTTGGCCTGTCTTTTAAAATACCCACGATTCGTTAGTTTTTGAAATAGGTAGGAATCGAATCTAGTCTAACAACTACACTAAACTATAGGGCTGAGCTAACAGGCTAAACTAAAGGTAAAGAAACCGCCTAATATCTGAGTCGATACATATTTATATATATTAGTCGGTGATCCCGCCTCAATAGTATCACATCCGATACAATATCTATATTCCGACATCCCAAGTCAAGAGTGCGGATCTATCATCAATATATAACTCGTACGTAAATCCGTCGTACGGCATCCCAAATCTGGGTATGGGTCAATATCACATTCATCATATTATTCATCTGGTATTCTCTTGATGAAAGATCATAATCCGGAGTACTGATCTACGTCTAGTACAATACTGACACCACCTAAGTATGCATGCACGTGTGTGAAACACTACGTCAAAGGACCCGCTACAACTTCATGTCGTATCTCAAATACGAACCCTGCCATATCACCGATCTCACGGCCTCAAATCAAATCTCATCGACTCATCTCAAATCCCAAGTACTATCCTCAAATCCAGTATATGAACACATAGTCCCATACCCATGTGAACACATAAATATATAATCCCATATACGCACATGTAAAAGAAAGAATGTATGCAAGTATGTGCATACGTGTGTGTATGGGTGCAACCCCTACTCTAGGGTTTCACAACTACACTAAACCAATCCAAGAACAACAAAAATCCATCTTTATCATCAATCAACTCAAACAACATATAATAAATATATGTGTGTATACGTATTCGTATACATCACCACGAACTGCGCGCCATCCACCCGACTTCTCCCCGTAGATATAAATCTACTCACCTTGCTTCTTGTATGTTGATGCCAATGTCGCCATCTTCATCTTCAACGCTTCGACATCACGTAGGGTATCTACAAAGATAACACAATCGCAAAAGCATATGAAAATCATATCGGAAACCAAAACGGCACACGCTACTCTCATAGGTAAAAACCTATAGTCTCGCATGCAAACCCGACAGAAATGAATCACCAAATACCAAATCCAAGTTAAAACAAGTCGTAAAACCACGCGCCAACACAAGAAAATTACCCCAGATTCTACCCTATATGGAATAAGTCAAAATTGCATATGCTAAGTGTCTAGTTTATAGGGGATAAAGCTACAGAACCAACACGGATCCCAGAACCCATGCTTTGGCTGCAAATTGCGGCCAGAATGGATTAATTGGCGGCCTGAAGGAGGGGGTAGGGGCTTAGGCTTTGGGTGATGGTTCCTAGTTGCCTGCACATCTCACTGTCAAACCAAAAATATTTTCAGGTGACCCGGGTGTTAGCAGATTTCCAAATACACTCACAGAATCACAGTTTTTCCCGATATCATTTTCATAAATCCGTATTCCGGGTTCTAGTCTCTGGTTTAGTCCAATGTAATATCACAACAGGGGTTGTAGTCCCTAATTACACCTCAATTCACCTTTGATTTCATTTCAAACCCTAAACCCTAACTTGGAATTTCCAAAGTTCATCAAAACCACACCATATCGACATGAAAAGTATAGATGCATAAGGAATTGGAATACTACTCTAAGGGTGCAGGAATTATCTCCTTTAGCAACTCAAGAATTTCTTGAGTTGCTCAAAATCCTCTCTTTTTAGGTCCAATGTGTTCCTCTCGAGCTTGTGAACAATTTTCGTGAAATGGGAATAGGGTTTTGGAGTTGTATTCATGGTGTTATGAGGGATTGAAGATGGAGGAGGAAGAGGGAAAGGGCAGCAGCAACAGCTCAAGGGAGAGAGGGGAGAGAAATGAGAAGAAGAATGATGGAGGAATGGTTCAACAAATCAAAAGTAAACCCCTCACCCACTCTTTCTCTCTCTTAATCATTCTTTCACTTTTCCTTTTCCTTTTCTTTTCCTTTCATTTCCTTCTTCTCACAATAGTAAACCCAAAACAAACCATACACCCAAAACATGTAAGATAAATGTAACAAGTGTGGAAAATGGATATGTGCATGTTTTGCACAAAAATGCTAAAAATCCGATTAGCGATTTTTAATCGCGATTAGCACTAAATTAACATATAATAAATCATAAAAACTTTAAAATGGCATAATTCCATAAAATACCCTATTTTAGAATTTTCCATAATTTTTCCAAAATTTTTCCCATTTATCGGTATTTAATTATACCGAAATATTAAAATATTCATTAAAAATTAATATTAAATTATAAAAATTCCTTAAAATAATATTTTATTGTTTTGAAATGTTACATCAAGTCAAGTTATAACGATGGTTTGGTCAAGTCAAGTCAAGTATACATGTTTGATATTGATGGTTGAATTTCGAGTATTCATGTTCATTATCAAGTATTCATGTTTGATTTTGGATTCAGGTTTGAGGTTGGACTCAAACTTAGTCAGACACTTATAAACTGATTTAACTCTTAAAATCTTAGGTTCGGGAGTTATCGGCAACTGCTGCACATGGACGGTAGGATTTGTATTTTTTTCCAAGACAATTTCCATTGATGACTCTGGTTAAGTTTTCTAATCTGAATAAGCAAGCACTCACTTTCTTCGGCTCCCTGAGGTTCAAAAGAATTGATCCCGCTTAAACCTATATTTACTAAAGTCCTTAAATATTGTTTTGTATATCTCGAGAGGGTTTTATGAAAAATATATTAATATGGATTAAAAATAAAAACCTCGAGGGGTTTTTATATTACTTAGGGTTTTCATGAGCATATGTTTTAAGTATTGAGGTATTTTAATGATGAATATCTATCTTTTGAAAGTTTATGGTATCTTATTGAAAACTAGTTCTTTTTAGTAACTTGATGGTATTTTATTGATATTTTTTAATTTTTCATTTTTATAAAAATATAGTTTCATAATTTAATGAAAATATGGATTTATAATTTTGTATAATTTTAATTTTAAAAAATTAGTTTTATTTAAAAAAAATTGTTTTTCTTAAAAATCGTATTTATATCCTTTCGAGATCGAATACTCTGTGAGTAGTGCTGCATCTCATTCTACTATCACCAAGATGTGCAATAATCTACATCATCTATTAGTGAATCCCCTAACAAGGCTTGTAGATGCATAATTGCAAAGGAATATGAAACACCATTTAAAAGAAATCTGGTTTTAAACTAGGTGGTATTTTATTGTAAAGCTTATACTTTGAAACAAATATTCATACAAATTAGTATCGTGCTATGAAACCAAAGTGTATATAAGGGATAGGTCGTTACCTCGTGAAGATTTTTCCTAAAAGTATAGTTTTAACAAAACTAAAAGAAGTGATATCAAAGTTCATGTTATTTTAATGAAAAAGTTTAAGTATGAATGTTTCACATGAGATTCTTGGTTAAAATTGATTCTAAACATTGGTATTTAGGGTTGCAAGTATTGTGTAAAAATTAGGTTGAACAAAGTGTAAAGGAGAAGGAGTTTCTAGGGTTTAGAAAAAGATATCGGTAATAACTCCACTTACCGATATAAGTTTTAAAATTGAATTTCAAATAAGAGAAAGAGAGATTGGGAGGGACTTACGGTTTAGAAATTTCAAGGAAATGTTGAATATGTATGCCCTAGAGACCTTCATTGTATAGGATGCTAGGGATATTGATTGATCGTAAAATTTCGGATCGTGTTTTGAAATGTAATCACAACCAAAGAATTTATAACCTCAATCAATTAACGGTGTTGATGTAACTCGGTAATGAATACGGATCGTACACTGAGATGCGTGTACTTATTCAATCTTGCTTTAGATGAGTCAAAATGAAAATATAAAAGAAAATTCAAGAAAGTAATTCGAGATTTGATTGAGTTGTCATTTCAAGAAAATCAAGAATATATTCAAGAATTAAGAAATCAAGAAAGTGTCCAATATCAATTTGAATTATCAAGAATATGAAGAATAGCTTGTAGGATTCGATTGAATTAGTAGCAATGATGAATCTAACAATGATTTATCTTATCTATTGATAAATTGTAATTAGGACGATGGTAATGAATGAAGATTAGGGATCTATTGAAGAAATTAGGATTCCTCCTTCTCTATCCCTTATCTTTTCATTGATCATCATTCGGATCTAACCTTTAGCAAAGAGAATCGTCAATCATTTGATCTCTAATTTGCAACGAAATTAGTAAGAATGTGATCTAGATCCAAATTAGGTCATTGATGATTTTTTTTCCTAAAATTCACAAATCTCATAAGACTTAAAATTAGTATTAGGATTTTATCATCACTTAATCTACTGATTCTCTCGAATCCTTTATAAGTGAAGATTTCACTCACACATCATGAAAATTAAAGAATCAAAAACGAAGAATTTCATAATACAAGAATGTAAAGAAAGCGAGAATTACAATTATCACCTTTATTAAATCTCCTTTAAATTACACCTCTCAATTTGAGTTTACAAGACTAGCTCTCGATCGCTCCTTTGAAAGGGAATTTGTCGTCGATCTTTGCTCGGCTCGATCTTCATGAGTCGTGGATCGGATGCGGATCTCTTGCTCTTGATGATGATCGGCATTGCGATAAAGGATTTTCGATTGTCGCTTGATTTCGCTCTCAATGGATCTTGATCTTGAATTGGAATTTGATTTGGATTTTGTTTTGGATCAAGTTGTGTCACTCAACTTGTACAATGATTTGGCTCAATATTCAACAACCTCCAACCATTAGATCTAGGTCCCATTTTATAAATCTCAAATGAATCTTTCCTCATAAGCTAGGCTGTTAGAGAGAGCCTTCTAGAATGAGATTGTTATAAGGAGCTTTCTAGAAGAAGGTTGTTATGCAGAACCTTCTAGAAGAAGCCACGTGGTAATGAAGAGTCTTGAGGAAGCTAGGAAGTTAGAATGAAGCTTCTGGAGAGAACATGTCATCTGATGCCCTAACTCGGCCGCGGAACCGCGGCAACTCGGCCAACTCGGCCGCGGTTCCGCAGTTATTTGGTGAGTTCACTGGCTCATTTTCCTGGGATGTCTTGGTATTGGTCTTTGGTTGTTCTTTTGATGTCTGGAATCATTTAATCTCTTCTAAATCTTTGCCAAATTTTAATTTTTTGACTTGCTGCATTTTATCGGCAATTTTGCGATTCCAGTTTTTTGACCTGAATAATTTTCTGCACAAAATCTTGATGAAAAGTGTTGAGATATACAATATCATGCGTAAAGTAATAAACACACAATTTTCTGTAAAGAATGTTGAATATAAGTTTAACACATGGTATTTAGTAATTTCCAGACAAACTGGTAATATGTGTTATATTTATATCAACTATCCTTAGATAATTAGAATAATGAGGAAATTGATGTGTTACAGAATGCAATATTTTCGACTGAACAAATTCCCCCAAACTTAATTTTGATCGTCTCAAGCAAATATCTTTTATTCAGGTGAAAGAGAAAAGAGAAAGAAAGAGAAAAACTAACTAGCACACTTTCATAGGCAAACACGATTGCACTGAGCACGTGCAACAAGCCTTTAAACCTCTAGGTGTCCATGGTAGGAGGAGTGTTGTCTCCTGAGGGTTTTCAGCGGATTGCACCCACAAAATCCTATAATAAAAGGAAGACTGTGAAAGTTACATGTAAAGATAAGAATTGTAAAAGAAAGACTTTGAAAATTAGAGTTTCCAACTACACTAACTTTTCGGTTGCCATGAGCCCTATCTTAATAGTCATGAAAAGATGTTAGAAATCACATCATCCCTCAATAAAACATCGTCTTTATTCTTCATTCCTACATTTCTTCCAAACACCGATCATATAACCCTACGTGTGTGTAAAAGACATCCCTGCACTCGGAGAATTCAATTCAAGCTATCATACTCTTATCCATCTACCTCGGTACTTTTTAATCGGTGAATATTTTAGATGAATTGCTCACACATTCTTCATGCGACCGTTAATAGTTCTTGAGGTACTAACTGACCGATTACTAAATGTGCTCACATGTTAGGCGTAATTAGCAATTTCCTCGTCTTGCAACACCTAAGGCTTAGCAGTGACTCCCAAATCAGTTGGTCTACACACTAGGTGATGAAGCACCCTCGCTATATTTTTTTTTATGCTGCCTTGGTGATTACAAAACCAGTATTCATTTTTCTTCACCATTTTATATTTTATACTTCATTTATTATTTTCTTCATACTTTGACTTTTAGATAAAAGTATTTCAAGGTATCCTCTACTATCCTGAGTTTCAAGACATGTGTAAGTGCGTATAGCAGGGTATCAACGTTTAAATGTTTGGCTTCTAGAATATGAACTATTTTTCAGACTTATTTTTATTCTCAGATTAATGACTTCTTTCATCTTACAAACCTTTGGGACAACAGCTCATAACTACTTATTACTAGTTTCATTTAAGAAAACTTCTAATTTTCTTGGTTTTCTTAAATTTTTCCAATCTTTTAAATGTAATTTTTCAATTTCTAATCTTTTATTATCTTATTTATGTACACAATTTTTTTTTTATATGTTTTGTGCTTATGCAAAGTATGACACAAAGTGATGCGTAAATAAGTACAAAGCTCCTCCAAACTTGTTTACAACAGTGCCCTCACTGTTGTCATCCATTAAATCACAGAAACCTGTAAACTTGGGAGGAAAAATTTATTAACGGGGACATGAACTATGATCGTGAAAATCTCCCCCAAACTTATTCTTTATTTATGTACAATTTTTTTTATTTATTTTTTTATTTATTTTTTATTTTTTTTATATGTATAGTTGACTCACCTCCATTCTAAAAGACAAGACAATATTACCAAGAATAGAGGTGAGGTGGAGGAAAATCAGTCATTATAAAGCGGCTCCTGTAAAAATAGAAGCTCCTCCGAGGGGTCAGTGAAAAAATACGGTTTAAGTCTATACCCATTCACTTTGAAAATTGAACCGTTTTCAACGTTTTCAACATTTTCAACCTCAACTGCCCCGTACGGGTATACATACCGCACAACAAAAGGTCCTTTCCACCGAGATCGTAGCTTACCCGCATGAAGATGGAGACGTGAATCATAAAGAAGGACTTGTTGACCTGGGGTAAAAGTTTTTCTCAAAATGTTTTTATCGTGAAATACCTTAGTCCGATTCTTTGCTATCACAGCATTATCGTAAGCTTCATCGTAGAGTTCGCTTAGCTCGTTTAATTGCAGGTTCCGAAAGTTGCAAGCTTGATTTAAGTCAAAGTTCAGTTCTTTAATGGCCCATATTACTTTGTATTCAATCTCGACCGGATGGTAGCAAATCTTACCAAACACTAGACGATAAGGAGACATACCGAGATCAGTTTTATATGCAGTACGGAATGCCCAAAGAGCATCCGTCAATTTGGTTGACCAATCTTTCCGGTTATTAGAAACCGTTTTCTCCAAAATTTGCTTGATTTGTCTGTTGGAAATCTCAGCTTGCCCGCTCGTTTGGGAATGATATGGTGTCGAAAGTTTGTGGTTGATTGCATATTTCTACATCAAAGTCTCGAAAGACCGATTACAGAAATGCGTCCCGTTATCGCTAATGATAGCACGAGGGTGTCCAAATCGCGAAAAGATATTTTCTTTAAGAAACTTAATGACAATCTTGTTGTCATTAGTGCGACAAGAAATAGCTTCTACCCACTTCGAGACGTAATCAACTGCAAGTAATATGTACAAATTCCCAAAAGAGTTGGGAAAAGGACCCATAAAATCAATACCCCAAACGTCGAAAATTTCAACCACCAAGATCGGTTAAAATGGCATCTCATTTCTTTGAGAAATCCTACCCGTGTGTTGACACTGTGGACAGATTTTGCAATAATCAAATGCATCTTTAAATAAAGTTGGCCAGTAAAAACCGCATTGCAAAACTTTCTCCGCGGTCTTTCGAGGACCAAAGTGACCTCCACGTGCCTGATCATGACAGAAAGATAGAACGCTCTTGAATTCATCATTGGGGACACATTTGCGAATGATCTGGTCAGGACAATACTTAAACAAATAGGGTTCATCCTACTAAAAGTGTTTTACTTGGGATAGAAAGCGATGTTTGTCCTGTTTCGACCATTTACGGGGAATAAGTCCTATTGCAAGATAATTTACAATATCCCCGAACCAAGGTTCAGTGGATACATTCAAGAGTTGTTCGTCCGGAAAAGAATCATTAATTGGCAGGGTCACAGGTGAAGAAGAGATGCGTGAAAGATGATCGGCTACTATGTTTTCACAGCCTTTCTTATCTCGAATGACGAGATCAAATTCTTGTAATAGAAGGATCTAACGTATTAACCTACTTTTAGCATCTTTCTTCGATAAAAGATGTTTTAAGGTGCAGTGGTCAGTGTACACAACAATTGGTGAGCCAATCAAGTAAGGCCTGAATTTTTCTAATGCAAATACAACTGCCAAAATTTCTTTTTCGGTGGTTGTATAATTAATTTGAGCATCATTCAGGGTCTTACTCGCATAATAAATCACATGTGGCATCTTATCAATGTGATGTCCTAAGACTGCACCAACAGCAAAATCTAATGTATCACACGTTAGCTCAAACGGGTGGTTTCAATCAGGAGATGATAAAACGGGGGCTGTGGTGAGGGAATTCTTAAGTGAGTCAAATGCAATCTCACTGTCCGAGTTAAAGTGAAAGGTTGTGACCTTGGCCAAGAGAAGAGTTAAGCGTCTAGCAATTTTGCTAAAATCCTTAATGAATCTCCTGTAAAAGCCTGCATGGCCAAGAAAAGATCGTATATCTTTGACGCATTTGGGATGAGGGAGGTTATGAATGACATCTATTTTAGCTCTGTCAACCTCAATACCTTTCCGTGAAATGACATGTCCAAGCACAATTCCCTCTTGGACCATGAAATGGCATTTTTCCCAATTCAAGATTAAGTTCTTATCTTTACAATGAGCAAGAACTGTGTCAAGATGAGATAGGCAGTCATCAAAAGAATCTCCGAATATCGAGAAATCGTCCATGAAAATCTCCAGAAAATTCTCGACCATGTCCGAGAATATGTCCATCATACACCGCTGAAATGTAGCGAGAGCATTGCATAACCCAAAAGGCATGCGTCTATAAGCAAAAGTACCAAAAGGACAACTAAATGTGGTTTTATCTTGATCCTTTTCGGCAATAGGGACCTGTTTATAGGCAGAGCATCTGTCCATGAAACAATAATATTTACTTCCAGCTAAGCGTTCTAACATCTGGTCAATGAAAGGTAGAGAAAAGTGATCTTTCCTCGTTGCGGTATTGAGTTTTCTATAATCAATACATACACACCACCCAGTTTGAGCGCATGTCTGGATTAACTCATTTGCCTCATTTGTTATGATCGTGATGCCAGATTTCTTAGGGACTACATGAATTGGACTTACCCATTGGCTATCAGAGATTGGGTAAATGATACCACTGTCAAGGCATTTGACAATTTCTTTCTTTACCGCCTCCTTCATGATGGGATTCAACCATTTCTGTGGTTCTCGGATTGGTTTGGCTTCATCCATCAGATATATATGATGTTCAACAATTAAGGGACTAATCCCTTTAATGTCTTCCATTGTCCAACCAAAAGCCTGACTATTAGATCTCAAGACCGTCAAAAGCGCGTTCTCTTGCTCTAGGGCTAGAGAAGCAGATATGATCACGGGTAAAGACCCATTCTCACTGCATATTTAAGATGAGAAGGTAGCAATTTGAGATCTAATGTCGGCGGAGAAATAATAGAAGGTGGGGTAAGAGAATGACATTCAGATTCACAAAGAATCTCGTAGCCTGCAAAGGATACAGACTCAGAAAGTGACGAGTCAAAAGTTTCAGACTCAGGAGTGGACTCATCAAAAGTGTCCTTACTATTGTGTGCAAGATCAAACATTGATGTCCTAATATCGTCGAGATCTTCAAAGCAAAGTTCATCAACCTCGCAACTTTTGGGAGCTATCTCGTGGACAGAACAGACATCAAGAATATGAGCAGAGAGTTCAGACGGCTGATTTCCAATCTTATAAATGTTCAGCTCAATTGACATCTTCCCGAAGGATAGGGTCATAGAACCGTTTCGACAATTAATGACAGCATTGGAAGTGGCTAGAAAAGGTCGACCTAGAATCACCGGAATTTGGTTCCGTGGGTTCGCTACATGTGTGTATCAAGAACAATAAAGTCCACAGGGAATATAAATTCCCCGACTTTAATCAACACATCCTCTAGTTTACCCCTAGCTTTGGTGATTGATCGGTCTGCCATTTGGAGAGTGAAATGAGCTAGTTTCAACTCTCCAATCCCTAACTGCTCGTAAACAGAATATGGAAGCAGGTTAACACTTGCGTCAAGGTCAAGTAAAGCACGGTTAATGTTTTTACCCCCAATAGAAATCGAGATTGTAGGACAGTCAGGGTCCTTACGTTTCTTTGGTAACTGTGGGGTAAAAGCAGTGCTAATATTATTTGTCATGAATATCTTTTTTGGCATTTGAGTCTTCCTCTTCTTAGTGCACAAGTTCTTAAGAATTTTCGCATAAGCCAGGACTTGTTGTATAGCATCTAGGAGAGGGATATTGACATTAACTTGTTTAAACATTTCCATGATCTTCTCCATATGTGGACTCGATTTGTTTCCCCTTAACCGATTCGGATAAGGAGCTTTAGCAATAATAGCTGGATCCAACATTGGAGAAGGTGGTGTGTATGGAACAGATCCCAGAATAGAAGTGGGGATCGTCTTTGGTGGACTAGAAGAAGTGTGCTGAGGGTTCAAGCCTTGGGAAAAACAAAGAATAGGCTCGCAAGAAGGTGGTGGGGTAGACGAACAAGGATCAGAAGTGGAAGTAAAAGTAGAAGGAAAAGTGGAAGTGAAAGCCGGGGTGTTATTGATTAATTCATCATAATTATCAATCTCTTCACCGACTTGATTATTCAGCACTCTTCCAGATCTCAACGTTGTAATGGCATTCATATTTTAGTGTTGTGAATGTCCAGGATTCAGTAGGGGTTGAGACGGAAGTTTTCCTTTCTCTCTAGCACTCATTTCGGCATTCAATCGTGCAATTTGTGCTTCCATCGATTTAATACTCTCACCTTGGGAGATGGTATCTTTTTTAATATTATCGACAGAAGACTTTATCTCATCCAAAACTTGCATGAAATTTTTCAGAATCAAATTCATGGTTTGTTCGAGTGAAGAGGAATTATCAGTACCGGTCAATTGCAAAGAGTTATACGGTGCAGAAGTGTTGACCGGATTTTGAAAGTTTTGTGATTGATAGGGGTGCTAAGTCAGTTGTAGTGGTTGCTGTTGTTGTGGAGGTACCCTTTGAAAGTTGTTTTGGTTTGGAACCGTGTTTTGAGTTTGGTGTTGGTTCCAAGCAAAATTAGGGTGATTCCTCCAACCCTGATTATATGTGGAAGAATACGGATCGTTTCTAGGTCTTTGCTGAAAAGCAGCATTAGTATGCTCTTGACCTTGAAACGGAGAATTCAATGAACATTCTTCCGTCAGATATGATGGATCAGAACAGCATCCACAGACAGTTTTGGGGAGTGTCATCTGGTTTAGGGAGGCTAATAAAAATTTGTGTTCCATAGCATCAAGTTTCTTTTGCATTGCTTCCATTTCATCTTTGACTACTATGGAAACATCCAGTTGATGAATACCACCCCTAGACGATGATTGACTTACACTCTCCCATTGTAAAGTTTTTTCGGCGAAATCTTCTAAAAATTTCCATGCTTCACCATCGTCTTTAGACATGAAGTTGCCTTGACACATGGATTCAAGTATCTGTTTTGTTGTAGGATAATGCCTTCATATATGATTCTGCACAGATCCCATTGATGGATTCCGTGATGAGGACATTGAACTAACAGATCTTTGAAGCATTCAAAACACTTCGAAAATTGTTCATTAGGAAGCTGGGTTAATTGATTTATTTCGCTACGGAATCGGGCTGTCTTATGATTGGGGTAAAATTTCTTAAGGAAAGCTGTGATGAATTCATCCCAGTTTGAAATAGAATGTGCAACTGTGTTATAAAACCACTTCTCGGCTAAATCGCACAAAGTGAACAAGAGAAGACGTAGACGCATAGAATCCATAGACAGTTGTGAAGTACCCATCATAGCACATACGTTTTCAAATTTGGTAATAAAAAACGTATGCGTCTTCCGACTCGAGACCGTGAAATTTAGGTAAAAGATTGATGTATTGAGATTTGATTTCAAAATTGTCCTCATTGGCTGGTGAAATGGAAAGACAGGTAGAAAGAGGACCATGAATAGGGTAGCATCTCTCTTGGAGAGAGATGCGGGGTGGATTCTGCGCACCTGCGGGTGGTGGCAGAGTGGTGTTAAAGAAGTTCGATGGAGATCCGTCCATCGAAGTAGATGTAGTAGGTAATGAAAAAGAAGATGTAGAAATACCGACTTCGAAGTCGATAGGGGAAATACGGACAAGACGGGCACTAGAATCCCGTGTCCAGCCGAGCATGCACTAAATGGTTAATCATAAGTGGCAGCGTTTATGATAATTAGAGAAAATGTAGATTGGTGTTTGGTTTTTAAAAAAGGACGGATTTTGAAAAATCACACAAAAAAGCACAAGCAACCCTAGATCTAATGGTCACCTAGGTCAAGTCACTAGACCGTTCCTAAACTTCCAGAAGACAAATCACAGGATAAATTCTCTACTGCCTCTTTATCCCTTCTATGGCCAGGTAAGTACCAGGTAAGTGGGAGGTTCTCCACTACGTAAGTAGTGGGCCTAATTAAGTAACCACTTACCTTAGACACACTTACCTTAGACACCACAAAAGAAATACGGATAAGCAATAGATTACCCACGACCGTCTTCTGTCCTAATTGAGCGTGACAGTCCTTAGAGTCTTGTCTAGATATTTTTTAATTAATGAGGGTGATGCGAATGCTAGTTTTGTGATTTTTGGGGCTTAGAAAGGATAATGAAATCCCTACATAATCTGAATTTGGTCTTTACTCCTTAATTTCTGTATTAAAATATGCAAACAACCAATATCAAAACACGCAACAAATTTCTTTTAGCGGCGCTGCGAATTTTTGCAAAGAATCCTGCAGAAAATGGTTATTGGACAAGAGCAGGGAAGAGATAAGAAAGTAAGAAGTATACCTGAGAAAACTGGAGAACTGAAGCGTCACGATTGTCGCGTTTCCGCCGCAAAATCCTGCTATGTGCCGCGGTTCCGCAGTCAGATGAACAGTTCTTTGATCGGAATTTTGTACTGCTGCTCCTATTGCTCCTCTGTCCTCTCTGGAATGATCTGAATATTTTTCCCCTTACTGCAGAGATTCCAGATTTCCTTGCAAAATTCACAACTAATCGTTAAGCACACGATGCAATTTTGATTTAAAATTCTGATGGAATAAATTTAAAATTCTGTTGGAATAATAATATTTCAACTCAAATAGCAATAACGAACAAATTAGCACGCGATCCCCGGCAACGGCGCTAATTGATTGATCGTAAAATTTCGCGGATCGTCCACTGAGATGCGTGTACTTATTCGATTTTGCTTTAGATGAGTCAAAATGAAAATATAAAAGAAAATTCAAGAAAGTAATTCGAGATTTTATTGAGTTGTCATTTCAAGAAAATCAAGAATATATTCAAGAATTAAGAAATCAAGAAAATATCCAATATCAATTTGAATTATCAAGAATATGAAGAATAGCTTGTAGGATTCGATTAAATTAGTAGCAATGATGAATCTTATCTTATCTATTGATGAATTGTAACTAGGACGATGGTGATGAATGAAGATTAGGGATCTATTGAAGAAACTAAAGTTCCTCCTCTCTATCCATTGTCTTTTCATTGATCATCATTCGGATCTAGCCTTTAGCAAAGAGAATCATCAATTATTTGATCCCTAATTTGCAACGAAATTAGCAAGAATGTGATCTAGGTCCAAATTAGGTCATTGATGATTCTTTTTCCTAAAGTTCATAAATCTCATAAGACTTAAGATTAGTATTAGGATTTTATCATCACTTGATCTACCGATTCTCTCGAATCCTTTACAAGCGGAGATTTCACTCACACATCATGAAAATTAAAGAATCAAGAACGAAGAATTTCATAATGCAAGAATGTAAAGAAAGCGAGAATTACAATTACCACCTTTATTAAATCTCCTTCAAATTACACCTCTCAATTTGAGTTTACAAGACTAGCTCTCGATCACTCCTTTGAAAGGGAATTTGTCGTCGATCTTTGCTCGGCTCGATCTTCGTGAGTCGTGGATCGGATGCGGATCTCTTGCTCTTGATGATGATCGGCGTTATGATAAAGGATCTTCGATTGTCGCTTGATTTTGCTCTCAATGGATTTTGCTCTTGAATTGGAATTTGATTTGGATTTTGTTTTGGATCAAGTTGTATCACTCAACTTGTGCAATGATTTGGCTCAATAATCAACAACCTCCAATCATTAGATCTAGATCCCCTTTTATAAATCTCAAATGAATCTTCCCTCATAAGCTAGGTTGTTACAGAGAGCCTTCTCGAATAAGGTTGTTACAAAGAGCCTTCTAGAAGAAGGTTGTTATGCAGAGCCTTTCAGAAGAAGCCACGTGGTAATGAAGCATCATGAGAAAGCTAGGAGGTTAGAATGAAGCTTCTGGAGAGAACATGTCATCTGATGCCCTAACTCGGCCGCGGAACCGCGGCAACTCGACCAACTCGGTCGCGGTTCCACGGCCATTTAGTGAGTTCACTGGCTTATTTTCCTGGGATGTCTTGGTGTTGGTTTTTGGGTGCTCTTTTGATGTCTAGAATCATTTAATCTCTTCTAAATCTCTGCCAGATTTTAAGTCTTTGACTTGCTGCATTTTATCGGCAATTTTGCGATTCCTTGACCTGAATAATTTTCTGCACAAAATCATGATGAAAAGTGTTGAGATATACAATATCATGCGTGAAGTAATAAACACACAATTTTCTGTAAAGAATGTTGAATATAACTTTAACACGTGTTATTTAGTATTTTCCAGACGAACTGGTAATAGGTGTTATATTTATATCAACTATCCTTAGATGATTAGAATAATGAGGAAATTGATGTGTTACAGAATGCAATATTTTTGACTGAACAGATATATATGTACAGGACAATCTTGCTCGATATGATAGTATGCTATTTGGTTTGTCTTTATCTTAACATGTGATAAGTTTTACTTTGTATTTCATATCTTGTATACATGTTGATAAAGACCATTGGATCTTTGTCTAACTACCTGCGTTGTGATGTCGATCATACTTATGGGAGATGAGTAGTCAATAGGCTCACCCTTAAAAGTGTCCCTTGTCGTAGGAGTATCGAGACTAGGCATCGATGCTCCAGAGCAGACTAGTGTATACATATCTAGATCCTGACGAGGGACGAGAGATTGGTCCCGCAACCATTGGTGAGATGCACCTAAGATTGTATAAAGGTGCTCACTGAGTGTGAGTACACCGGACAGGACTCACCGAGAACTGACTAGATGGTATTATACCTAGCGTCAGATAGCAGTTCTCTAGTGACATGAGTGTAGATAGTCTGTCGACCTGAGGTCGTTATTTGTCTCGTGTGAGTTCCTACTGTGCTTTGATTACTACCCTACCACGGCTCAAAGGAGTCGTGCAAACAGGTTTTAGTTGGGTACAGTCCCGAACCACATGGAGACAGTGAGCGACTGTTGAGGATTCATCTCCCCAATATAGGGAGTCGATGTCACGCAGTGATCGGTTGGTCAACACCATAAGTCCCTGACCAAGGCGAATTGAGAATTACTGGTGGTTGGACCAGTAGATTCTCGGATGGTCTTGAGCCACACCGACACGACTTGTCTGATTATTATGGGTCTGACATTTTCCACCCCCTTGTCACGCCCCGCTTCCCAGTGTACGGCGAAGTGGGCGCGACGAGGTCCGCTACGTATGTACTCAGAAGTACATACGCTAAGCGTATCTAAGCAATATAGAAATAAATACACAAGAGACAAGAATATAAAAAGAACAGCAACTTTTATTTATTAACATTCTTTGTACAATACATGAAAAAGAAATACAACTGAAATAAAGATGCCTAAACAGTGGCATAACAGGAAATGAAAAGTACTGAAAAGAAAAGTGTACAATGAAACTACAGTGCAGGGTCTTGAGTAAACTGCTCCAAGTCTTCTTGCGATGGCTCAACTTCTGCCGGGTCCAAATCACCTGACGACATTCAAAGAAGAGAGAAACAGAATGTCGTCAGCGAACAGGTCGCTCGGTAAGTCCCAAAGGTAAGAAGAAAGTAGAAAAAGACGGAATAAGAAGATATATTTTAAAGTGTAAACTATTGTTGTAATGTTATGTCAACGCTGTTGTTTGTAGCTTGGTACAGAAGGATGCCAGTGTATATGAGGGGAGTCTCTATATGCCAGAGACTAAGGGCACGTATAGTACAAGGTACCGTTTATGCCATGGTACAACAGCAACTGGATTCATGTTAGGTGTGTTAAGTCTGACCACCCCGTACCATCTTTAACACCTTCCGTACCAATCTACCCCTTAAACCCCACGATGTCTTGTTTATATTGTTATCTTGTAAAATTGTATTGATTGCATGATTGATTGACTGACTGACCGAAACCATGATATCAGGAAACGGTTATAACCGTAGAGTCATGTAAATGGAATACCGGGAATCATGTAAAAGGAATATATATCCATGGTTCGGTTCAGTCAAGTTGTGTAAACTGATAATTGTATTCATGGATTCATGTGTTCATAATGAATTGGAAACTTGTAGATTATGGATTGACTTGAATCATATTCAAGTCAGATTGATCAGACTCAAACCCGAGTCAGACAATCAGAAATGTGAAACGAAGTCTTATAACTGCTAGGGTCCTTAGGGTAATTTATAAACTTGAGGGGGTTTTATGTAAAAATACTTTTATATACTTTTCAAAATACACCTCAAGTATTTATTTTTCGTCTTTAGAGTTGTGGATTTTATGTTGTGACATTTCAAATGAAAATATCCTAGTTTCATAAATAAAGGTATTTATCTGTAATATTGATTTTTTGAAGTTCATAGTATTTTAGTGTAATCTTTATTTTTTTGTAATTTTTAGGAAAAAAGTGAAAAATTTATATAATAATAAAATAGGTATTTAAAAGATAAATATACATATGTTTATACAAAAATAATTTTAATAAATATTTTATATTTCAAAAATCTCATTTTCTTAAGATACCGTATTTTAAACCTTTCGAGACCGAATGCTCCTTGCGGAGGTCTGAATCTCGCACTACTAGCCCGAGGGTGCGCGATAAAACGCACGATCCTGAACGGGTTCCCCAAAGATGGGTTGTAGCGGCGCTTTGCAAAGATTGTAAAATACTAATCCTTTAGAAAACGGTTTTTATAAAGTAAAAGGTATTTACTTGAAAAGTGTAATTTTCCGTATTTTAGATTCTAGGGTTTTCTAAGTCAACTAGCCTATTTCTAAAAGGTCTAAACGACAAGTCGTTAGAAGCCTCAAATCGCCTCTTCACCGCCAATTGCGGCCAGATAAGTGCAGGTAAGTGGGAGGCTCTCCACTACAAGTAATGGCCCTAATTAAGTAACCACTTGCCCTAGACACACTTGCCTAGACACCACAAAGTCAGGTTTAGATAAACGATCGATGCCTACCGTATTTTCCTAGTAAGAAATATTTACTTAAAAGTGTAACAAATCTAAGAACTTTAAGAATGGTTTTATGAAGATTATGGTATTTTAATGAAAATTTTGTTTTATCGTATTCTAAGTTTTGATGATATCATTTTAGGGTTGTATTTGCGAGTGTGTGGAGGTAGCTCATTACCTCGTACTCTACTTTAAATGTATAGCAAGTTAAGGGTTAAATGTGAAATTGAAACATGATGGTATTAAAGTGTAAAAATACGGTAAATTGAAAAAGTTATCATTTCATGTATGAAAACTTATTCAAATTGACTTTTACAAGTTTAATGGTCATGATAGAGATGTTTAGGAATGATTGAATTGATTAGAAGAAGAAAAATAAACATTATGGTATTAAAATGAAAAAGAATACGATATTGCAAAAGCTATCATTTCATGTGAGAAATTTTGTCCAAATTAGTTGTTATGTGATTAATAGTCAACATGAATAAGTTTAAGTATTATGGAATTGGTGACAAGTAAGATTTTATAGAAAACCGAATCGGAAATCGGTTTGTTTCGATTTCCGTCGGGTTTCGAAATTTCGTATTTTTGAGAAGTAGAAAGAATGGAAGAATGGGACTTACGGGTTTCGATCTATACTAAAGTGTATAAGGGAACTAGATGAGTGACCGAGGCGTTGTTTCGTCGCCGGTTGTTTCAAAAATGTCGTCGGAATTCCGTCAGCGCTTCGCCGTGAGCTCGGTTTCAAAGTACACCCTTCTTGTAGAAATTTTGAGAGAGTAAACTTAGTGTTTTGAGATGAGAGAGTAAGGGGTAGGGGGTCTATTTATAAGGTAGGCTAGGGTAGGGTAGGTGAAAGGTTTTTATTTTTAAAAAAATTGTAAAAATTAAAGAAAAACATTAAAATTTGTATTAAATTGGGTGTAATTAACATTCGGGAACCGATCCATTAAAATGGTGTAAACAGGGGAGTTTAGCATACAAAAAGACGCGACTTTCGTGTTGGCGACTAGGCCGTCCGGCCGAGTCCGGCCGGCGGCGCCGGCCCGAGTCGGCCAGTCCGCCGGCCGACTCGGCCGAGTCGGGGTGCCGATGGGTGGGGGGTCTCCTGACGTAGGCTCTGGTATATTCACTTTTTAGGGTTCAGTTCAACTTTTGGGAGTTATAGCCTGTGGACTGTTGGGCTTCCAAGAATTTTAAAAGAAAAATAATCTAAAAAATAATGTAGGGCATAGGATTTGAACTCTGGTGGCTTGGTTCAGCAGTGCAAGGTATTACCAATGAGCTACAAGCTCTTTCTTGTAATTATCGTGGGAAAATAGATACTTAAAGTGATAACAGCAACATTAAATACTCCAAGTATACTTCAAATTTAAATCAAATTTATGTATACAAAAATTGGAGTTGTTACAATCTACCCTCTTTACAAAAATTTCGTCCTCAAAATTTACCTCTTTTATTTGAGGACTAGTTTACAAAGAGGTGAGGATATCTTGCACGCATTTCATCTTCCCTTTCCCACGTGGATTCTCCTGGAGTGTCTTTCCTCCACATTACCCGGACCAAGTTAATTTCTTTGTTCCGAAGTGTCTTCACTTTCTTGTCCAGGATCTCCACAGGTTGTTGCTCACAAGACAAGTCGGGATGTATAGTGAGCTCGGAATGATCAAGTACATGGCTGGGGTCACTCACATACTTTCTGAATTGGGATATGTGGAACACGTTATGCACTCCTTCCAATGAGGGTGGAAGCGCTAAGCGGTATGCAACTTCACCGACTCGTTCAAGTATGTCGAACGGTCCAATATATCTCGGACTCAATTTACCCCGTCTTCCAAATCGGATCACTCCGCGATTCGGAGATATCTTCAAGAATACATGGTCTCCTGGCTGGAACTCCAAGTGTCGTCTCTTTACATCAGCCCAATGTTTCTGTCGATCTTGGGCTATGCGCATTCTTTCCCTGATAGTACGAACCACATCAACGGTCGCTACTATCATCTCTGGTCCAAGAAGTTCCCTATCTCCGATATCGTCCCAACTTAATGGTGATCGACATTTTCTTCCATACAATGCTGCAAAAGGTGCCATTCCTATGCTTGCTTGGTAGCTGTTATTGTACGCAAACTCCACAAGATGCAGGTGATCTTCCCACGATCCTTTGAAGTCTAGCATACACGCTCTGAGCATATCCTCCAAGATCTGAATAGTTGTCACGCCGCGCTTCCCGGTGTACGGCGAAGTGGACGCGACGAGGCCCGCTATGTATATACTCAGAAGTACATACGCTAAGCGTAACTAAGCAATATAAAGTAAATCACAAGAGACAAATGATATAGAAATAACAGCAACCTTTATTAATAACATTCTTTGTACAATACATGGAAAGGAAATTACAACTGAAATAAAGATGCCTAAACAATGGCATAACAAAAAATAAAAATACTGGAAAGAACAAGGTACAATATCTAGAGCTCGGGATCTTCGTGGAACTGCTCCAAATCTTCACCGGTGGGCTCGATCTCAGCTTGGTCCAACGCACCTGACGACATTCAAAGAAGAAAGAAATAGAATGTCGTCAGCGAACAGGTCACTCGGTAAGTCCCAAAGATAAGGAAGAAATAGACAGAGAGTAAGAGAGAGAGAGAGTAGCTTTTAATGTTGTATTGTATTGTCATATTATAGTAGTATGGTGTTAACGCTGTTGTTGTAGCTTGGTACAGAAGGATACCAGTGTATACGAGAGAGGTCTCAGTATGCTGGAGACCAGGGCAAATGGAAGTACAAGGCTCCGTTATACAACCCGGAACAACGGCAATTGGATTCAGGTTATGTGTCTTAATCTTACCATCTCGTGCCACCTTTAACACCATCCGTACCAATCTACCCCTTAAACCCCGTGATATCTTGTTTATATTGTTATCTTGTAAACTTGTATTGATTGCATGATTGACTGACTGACCGACCGAAACCATGATATCAGGAAACGGTTATAATCGTAGAGTCATGTAAATGGAATACTGGAAAACATGTAAAAGGAATATATCCATGGTTCGGTTCAGTCAAGTTATATATACAATGTTAATTGGATTCTGAGATTCATGTGTTCATATTGAGTTGGAATATAAAAGAATATAGATTGACTTGAATCATATTGAAGTCAGAAATAGTCAGACTCTAACCCGAGTCGGACTAAAAGAAAGATAATTTGAGGTTCAATAATTGTTAGGGTCCTTATTGTAATTTATAAAAGCTTGAGGGGGTTTTATGTAAAAATACTTTTGTATAGTTTTCAAGATACACCTCAAGTATTTATTATTCGTCTTTATAGTTATAATGAGTGTGGATTTTATTTGTGTTATTCTAGTGAATATATCCTAATAAAAGTATTAATTTATAATATTGATTTATTTGAAATTCATGGTATTTTAATGTAACTTTTAATCTTGTAATTTTAGAAAAAAGTGGAAACTTTATATTATAATAAAATAGGTATTTACATGATAAGTAAATATATATTAATACAAGAATAATTTTAAATAAATATTTTATTTTCCAAAATCTCATTTTTCTTAAATGTCGTATTTTAAACCTTTCGAGACCGAATGCTCCTTGCGGAGGTCTGAATCTCGCACTACTAGCCCGCGGGTGCACGATGAACCGTACTATCCCTAACGGGTTCCCCAAAGGTGGGTTATAGCGGCGCTTTGCTTAGGTTTAATAAATACTATTCATTTAGAAAAACAGTTTTATAAATATAAGGTATTTATTTGCAAAAGGGTATAGTTTTCCGTATTTTAGTTTCTAGGGTTTCCTAAGCCGACTAATCTATTTCTCAGGTCTAAACGATAAGTCATTAGAAACCTCAAATCGTCTCTTCACCGTCAATTGCGGCCAGGTAAGTGTCAGGTAAGTGGGAAGGAACCACAGTCGTGGGCCTAATTAAAAACCACTAGCCTAGACACACTTGCCTAGACACCGCAAAGTCAGTTTAGATAAACGATCGATGTCCATGACATATCATGCTTTTATTTTAAAAGATTTTATTTAGAATTGTGTACAACTTAAAGCTTTCAAGAAAGGTTTATAAGATAATGGTATTTTAGTGAAAAGTCTTGTATTTTCGTATTCTATGTTTTGACGTTTATCAATTAGGGTTATATTTGTGTGTGTGTAGAGATAGGTCATTACCTCGTGACTTATTTTAGGGTTTAATGAAGTTTTAGAGGTTAAATATGATGTATTAAACTTGAAGGTATTAAAGCGCAAGAATACGGTATTTGAAAACGTTATCATTTCATGTGTGAAAATTCATTCAAATTGATTTCTACAAGTTTAGTGATCAAGATAAACATATTTAGGAGTGAGGGAATTGATTAAACGAAGAAAAATAAACTTCATGGTATTTTTATGAAAAGAATACGGTTTTACAAGAAAGCTATCATTTCATGTGAGAAACTTTATTTAAATTGATTTCTAGGTGATTAATAGTCATCATAGATAGGTTTAGGTATTATGTATTAGGTGACAAGTGGAAATTTATAGAAAAACCGAATCGGAAATCGGTTTGTTCCGATTTCCGTCGGGTTCCAAAAAGTCGTATTTTTTTATTAAAAGAAAAGAGAGATAGGAAAGATGGGACTTACGGTTTTGGACAAGCTAAGGAGGCTAAGGTAGGTGGTGGATGTCGGTGCGTCGAAAACGTCGCGAAGGTTCTAGCACGATCGCCGGAACTCGTCGTCGGTTTCGGCAGCGCTTCGCTTCTCGCTCCTTGTACCGAGTTCTCTTGAGAATTTAGGAGAGTGGACTTAGAGTTGTAAGGTGAAATAGTATAGGGTAGGGGTGTTTATATAGGGCTAGGCTAGGGTTAGGGTTTGGATTAAAAAAATATTTAAAAATGTAAAAATTCATTAAAATATCATTAAATTTGGGATTAAAAGAGGTTTAATGAGAAAATGATAACTGTTCTGAAAAATTGAAGTATGCAGGGGTGAAGACCAAGTCAACACGGAAATTTTCCGTGTTGACGACTCGGCCGACCGGCCGAGTCCGGCCGGCGGCGCCGGCCGATTCGGCCGAGTCGCCTGCCGACTTGGCCGAGTCGGGGCCGAGTCGGGTCTCATTGGGTGTAGTTTCGCCTGGGGGGAATTTTAGTGTACTTTATTTTTTATATACCGCATTAATTTCGTGTGTTATGGCTGTTTGACCGTTTGACTTCCCAAAAAATTAAAACAAAAGGATATAAAAAATATGTGGGGCATGGGATTTGAACTCTGGTAGCTTGGTTCAGCAGTGCAAGGTATTACCAATGAGCTACAAGCTCCTTCTTGTAATTATTGTAGAAAAGTAGATACTTAAAATGATATCAGCAGTATTAAATATTCCAAGTACACTTCAATTTTAAAACAATTTTATGTACACTAAAAAATGAAATTATTTAAAAACAAAATAATTAAATATATATATCTTGTGCTCAGATTAAAATACTTCTTTATGGATTTAAGAAAAAATTTAAAAATTTGTACAGAAAGGTGTATATGAAAATTAGGGTTGTTACATTCTACCCTCCTTATAAAAATTTCGTCCTCGAAATTTGTAAAAGGAAAGTGTAACAGTGCTAGGAAGTTTGGCGAATAAAAGTGATACGATGATGAAAAAGGCTTACCGGTGTTACCTTGACCTACAGTCTCGGCTTCTACGGCTTCTAATGTGAAGGTCTGTCGCCGTGGTATATTCCTTCTAGCTGGAGGCACATTCCGCCTTTGAGGCCTATTTCTCTGCCCTCTAGACATGGCCCTCATTGCCTGTTGGAATTGGCGAGTAGGCTGTGCAGGTGGTGGAGCAGGTAGTGCAGGACGAGTTGCAGGAGCCTGGATGGTCGGCCGCTGCGGGTGTTGATGTGTGTGAAATGAGTTGCTATTGTAAGGATAGTTACCAATTCCGTGGTTGGATACGCCACAAATTAGACACAGGCCTTTTGCGCGCCTACAGTCCTTCCACAAATGTCCCTTTCTATAACAGTAATGAAAAATTTCTTCAGTCCTCCTGGGTTCAAACAATGGCCTGGAAAAGGCTCCATCTGCCATCTGGTTGGCAGGGTGCTTGACTCCTGCAGACTGAGGTCTGCCCCTCTCTTTTATTACTGCCACATAATTGCGGGCAGCTTCTAGGGCTTCCTCATGAGTCAAAAACTTTCCTGTGGCTAGAGCAGCCTTAATCTCTGTGTCCAAGCCTTGTTGAAAGCGACGGGCTCTGATCTCGTCCGTCGGTATCAAGTGTGCCGCAAATCTGTTTAAAGATTGTGTTAGCTGTGTAGTATGTGATATTTAAAAATTGAACTATTGCGACATATCTTACCGGCTCAACATGGTGAACTCAACGTCGTATTCATCTACTGATTTATCCCACATTGATCCTTGCTGTAGATGAATAAACTGCTGCTCCATAGCGAACCCGGCAGTCACAGGGAAATATTTCGCGTCGAACTTCTCGCGAAATGTCTTCCATTCAATCGGCTGTACCAGACGGGTTTCTTCCGCCTTCCACCAATTGCGAGCATTATCCGTGAGCTGTAGTTTTGCTACACGGACCCAAGCGTTGTCTGGCACTTGAACTGCTGCCAGATCGTCTTCGATACTTTGTGCCCATTCTTCCGCTTCAAGAGGGCTTCCTTTACCAGAGAATTGCTTTGGGTGCAAAGCCCTGAATTGCTTTACTCCTGGTGCATCGGTCTCAGGACGGTTCAAAAGTTGTTGTCCCTCGAGAAGGCTGCGGATTGTCTCAAATAGCATCGTTTGCTCAGTGGGTGGTGCAGGAACAGCTGGTGTGAGAGGTAGTGCTGAAGGAGTGTTGGTAACGTTGGTGCTGGTGTTGTTCGGGGAATCCATAATCCTGAAGAAAAATTTGGATTATGACAGATTCAAATACATGAAATGATAACATTCAAGGAATAGAGATTTGCAAGATTCAAAGAATATGAATTGTAAAGAATGTTTTAGTTGCTGGTTCTTGTGTTATATTGCTTAGGTTGTTCACGCACACCAGAACTGCATGACAGGGATTCATACAGCTCTGACCTGCATAGGCCACCATAAATGTAACGCCCCACACCCCAGTACAGATGGTATTTTCCGATTTGGCCGAAACCGCACGGTTTTTCCCTTTAGAGCGAACCGGACCCGACCAGGGGCCACTTCCCAGGAGGTCACCCATCCCAAGACTTCCCTGGCCTGAGCACGCTTAACTACGGAGTTCTCAAGCTCCTGTAATTCCGGTTCACTTAAAAGGCGCCTCTGTAATTGAGGGTGGTATCATTACATTTATAATACAGTTCGGTCCTTTTTCAGAATGTGTTCCGAAAATTCCCCATTGTTCTACAGTGGGTCCCATGGACTCAAGAGGTAGCCCCCACGGATTCAAGAGGTGGCCCCCGCCCCCTTGGCATGACAATTGGCGTGGCACTTTGTTCCGTGTGGCACTTTGTTCCGTGAACAAGAACCGGGTCCCGACAATAGTTCATTCCGACTGACCATCTGTTTGTGGATGATAAGCCGTGCTGAAGTTCAGACTTGTTCCATAGCTAGCTTGCAGACTCTGCCAAAATTGTGATCGGAACCTGGTGTCATGATCGGAGACAATGCAGACCGGTACTCCATGAAGTCTCACAATTTCCTGTATGAGTTCATGGGTATCAGAGATAGTACATTATGAAGAGTTTTAAATCTAAATTAGATTATTACCTCCATGTACTTCTTTGCTAGTGTCTCAGTTGATTGGCCAACTCGAAATGGGATGAAGTGAGCCGACTTTGTGAGTCGATCCACAATGACCTATATAGCATCGTTACCCTTTGTGCTGCGAGGTAGAGCAGTCACAAAGTCCATCGTGATGTGCTGCCACTTCCATTCTGGGATTGGTAACGGTTGAAGTAGTCCAGCTGTCCTGTGATGTTCAGCTTTTACTTGCTGACACACCAAGTATTTTGCGACGCTTCTGGCCACTTCACGCTTCATTCCATGCCACCAATAATTCTGACGTAGATCTTTGTACATTTTGGTACCTCCAGGATGTACTGAGTAGAGAGAGTTGTGAGCTTCTTTCATTAACTCTTCCCGAACAGGACCCTTTGGTACACACAATCTGCTGCCGTATCTCAAAGATCCGTCTTCATGGATGATGAAGTCTGTTCTGAGTCCATTCTCCACTTGTTCTCTGATCCTTTGCAACTTAGCATCACTTTCTTGAGCTGCTTTGATCTGATTGACAATGGTTGATTGAACTTGTAGATTCATCAAACTTGAAGCATTACCTGGCATGACTACTTCAATCTCCATCTGATGTAAGTCTTGCTGAAGCTTCCACTGAGCGGTGAGATTCATCGATAATGGTTGGTGACTAAGAGCATCAGGTACTACGTTCACCTTCCCTGGGTGATATTGCAAGTTGATGTCAAAGTCCACCATGAGTTCTAACCATCTTCTCTGCCGCATATTTAACTCCTTCTGAGTAAACACGTACCTCAGACTTTTATGATCTGTGTAGATGTTCACTCGTTCACCAAGTAAGTAGTGGCGCCAAATTTTGAGAGCAAAAATGACGGCTGCCAACTCCAGATCATGCGTCGGATAATTGCGCTCATGAGTCTTCAGTTGTCTTGAAGCATAAGCCACAACCTTACCGTGCTGATGTAGAACACATCCTAATCTCTTACCGTATGCATCACAATGCACTTCGAATCCTCCAGATTGATCCGGTATTACGAGAATAGGTGCAGATGTCAATCTTGACTTGAGTTCTACAAAAACCTGTTCGCATGCTTCTGACCACACAAATTCTTCATCTTTTCGTGTGAGCTTGGTCAGGAATGTTGCTATCTTTGAGAATCCTTCAATGAACCTTCTGTAATATCCAGCTAAACCCAAGAAACTCCGAATTTCCTTCACTGACTTTGGTGTAGGCCATTCGCTAACTGCTGAAACTTTGGCTGGATCCACAGAAATTCCTTCTCCTGATACGATATGTCCAAGAAAACCAACTTGATTTAGCTAAAACTCGCACTTGCTGTACTTGGCATAAAGCTTATGTTGTCGAAGAGTTTCCAGGACAATTCGTAGGTGCTCCGCATGCTCTTTCCGATTCTTAGAATATACCAGGATGTCGTCGATGAAGATGACAACAAACCTGTCTAAATACTCCCGGAAAACTTGATTCATTAGGTTCATGAATATTGCTGGTGCATTGGTCACTCCAAATGGCATCACTAGAAATTCGTAATGTCCATAGTGAGTTCTGAAAACTGTTTTGTGAATATCAGCTTCCTTGACCTTCACTTGATGATAACCTGAATGAAGATCCAATTTAGAGAAAACACAAGATCCACTTAGCTGATCGAATAAATCATCGATGCGCAGGAGTGGATACTTGTTCTTTATAGTGACTTCGTTCAAGGCCCTATAATCGATGCACATTCTGTATGAACCTTCCTTCTTCTTCACCAGTAGTACAGGTGCTCCCCAACTTGAAGTGCTGGGACGAATCCATCCTTTCGCCAATAATTCGTCCAACTGTGTTCGAACTTCCTTCAAACCTTCCGGACTTAGTCTATACGGTGTTTTGATCACCGGTTGTGCTCCTGGTACTAAATCAATACTGAATTCAAGAGCTCGATCGGGAGGCAAACCTGATATATCGTCAAGAAATACATCATCGAACTCTCGAACTACCTCTGGTCTTAATTCTTCTTCCGCTTGAGCTGCTGCAACTACTGCTTCTCTTGGCTTCGCTTTGTAGGTACCTGGCTCCAGGGTACGATCTTCACTCTTGAAATAGAAGACCGGATAGTCTGGAATCTCGAATACTACCCTCCTTTGACGACAGTCGATGGTAGCATAAAAGGTTCCAAGCCAATCCATTCCTAGAACCACATCGAAGTTCGGTATGTCCAGTACTTTGAAGTCAGCATAAAACTCTCGACTGCAGACGACGACTGGACACAAGCTGTATCCCATAGTTACCTTTAGAACGCCATTTCCGGAACTGACATTCCAGCTAGATACAAGCGGTGAGACTGGAATCGCATGGGTTCGGACAAACCGTTGCGACAAAAAGCAGTGGGATGCTCCAGTATCAAACAGTGCAAGTGCAGGTAGTGAAGCTACTAGGATTGTACCAGTAATGACTTGGCCAGTGGCCTCAGCTTCTTCCACAGATATCATGAAAGCCTGGCGCTTTGGCACATTCCTCCTGGTCTGAGGAGCATTCCTCGGAACGTTCCTTTGAGCTTGATGGAACTGTCGAGGAGGTGATGCAGCTTGCGGTCCTCTGGTTGGTGCAGGCAGTGCAAGTCTTGGAGCAGGGGCTTGGATGGCTGGACGCTGTGGATAATTGTTTGCTGGCGTGGGTGCAGCAACTGGGTTTTGTTTATGAGTACAAGCCCCAATTCCATGAGCAGCTGAGCCGCAGATCAAGCAAAGGTTGTTCGCACGTCGGCAATCTCTCGCCAGATGCCCATTTCTCTTGCAGTAGTTACAAAAGGCTGGGCTGGGTCTGCTGATTGGTGCTCCAGGACGTCTTGGCACAAAAGGTGGTCTGGACGAGGCTCCACCTGCCATCTGGTTGGCAGGACGCTTGACTCCTGCAGACTGAGGTCTGCCCCTTACTTTTATCACTGCCTCATAACTGCGGGCAGCTTCTAGAGCATCCTCATGAGTCAAAAATTTTCCTGTGGCTAGAGCAGCCTGAATCTCCGTGTCCGGTCCTTGTTGAAAGCGACGGGCTCTGATATCGTCTGTCGGTATCAAGTATGCCACGAATCTGTTCAAGGATAGTGTTAGCTGTGTGGTATGTGATATTTAAAACTGAACTATTGCGACATATCTTACCGGCTTAACATGGTGAATTCAGCGTCGTATTCATCTACCAATTTGTCCCACATTGATCCTTGCTGTAGATGAACCAACTGCTGCTCCATGGCAAACCTGGCAGTCACAGGGAAGTATTTCGCGTCGAACTTCTCGTGAAACGTTTTCCATTCAATAGGCTACGCAAGACGGCTTTCTTCTGCCTTCCACCAGTTGCGAGCGTTGTCCGTGAGTTGTAGTTTCGCTACACGGACCCAAGCGACGTCTGGCACTTGTGCTGCGGCCAGATCATCATCGATACTTTGAGCCCATTCCTCAGCTTCCAGTGGGCTCCCCTTTCCTGAGAATTGCTTCGGATGTAAAGCCCTGAATTGCTTTACCCCCAGAGCGTCAGTCTCGGGACGGTTCAGAAGTTGTTGCTGTCCCTCGAGAAGGCTGTGGATTGCATCAAGTAGCACTGTTTGCTCGGTAGGGGGCGCAAGAACAGCTGGTGTGAGAGGTAGTGCTGGAGGTGTGTTATTGGCGTTGATGCTGGTGTTGTTCGGGGAATCCATAACCCTGAAGAAAAATTTGGGTTAGGACAGATTCAAGTACATGAAATGATAAGATTCAAGGAATAGAAATTTATAAGATTCAAGAAACATGAATTGTAAAGAATGTTTTAGTTGCTGGTTCTTGTGTTATATTGCTTAGGTTGTTCACGCAGACCAGAACTGCATGATAGGGATTCATACAGCTCTGACCTGCATGGGCCACCAATCAAACCTGTCACGCCCCGCTTCCCAGTGTACGGCGAAGTGGGCGCGACGAGATCCGCTACGTATGTACTCAGAAGTACATACGCTAAGCGTATCTAAGCAATATAGAAATAAATACACAAGAGACAAGAATATAAAAAGAACAGCAACTTTTATTTATTAATATTCTTTGTACAATACATGAAAAGGAAATACAACTGAAATAAAGATGCCTAAACAGTGGCATAGCAGGAAATGAAAAGTACTGAAAAGAAAAGTGTACAATGAAACTACAGTGCAGGGTCTTGAGTAAACTGCTCCAAGTCTTCTTGCGATGGCTCAACTTCTGCCGGGTCCAAATCACCTGACGACATTCAAAGAAGAGAGAAACAGAATGTCGTCAGCGAACAGGTCGCTCGGTAAGTCCCAAAAGTAAGAGGAAAGTAGAAAAAGACAGAATAAGAAGATATATTTTAAAGTGTAAACTATTGTTGTAATGTTATGTCAACGCTGTTGTTTGTAGCTTGGTACAGAAGAATGCCAGTGTATACGAGGGGAGTCTCTATATGCCAGAGACTAAGGGCACGTATAGTACAAGATACCGTTTATGCCACGGTACAACAGCAACTGGATTTATGTTAGGTGTGTTAAGTCTGACCACCTCGTGCCACCTTTAACACCTTCCGTACCAATCTACCCCTTAAACCCCGCGATGTCTTGTTTATATTGTTATTTTGTAAAATTATATTGATTGCATGATTGATTGACTGACCGACCGAAACCATGATATCAGGAAACGGTTATAACCGTAGAGTCATGTAAATGGAATACCGGGAATCATGTAAAAGGAATATATATCCATGGTTCGGTTCAGTCAAGTTGTGTAAACTGATAATTGTATTCATGAATTCATGTGTTCATAATGAATTGGAAACTTGTAGATTATGGATTGACTTGAATCATATTCAAGTCAGATTGATCAGACTCAAACCCGAGTCAGACAATCAGAAATGTGAAACGAAGTCTTATAACTGCTAGGGTCCTTAGGGTAATTTATAAACTTGAGGGGGTTTTATGTAAAAATGCGTTTATATACTTTTCAAAATACACCTTAAGTATTTATTTTTCGTCTTTAGAGTTGTGGATTTTATGTTGTGACATTTCAAATGAAAATATTCTAGTTTCATAAATAAAGGTATTTATCTGTAATATTGATTTTTTGAAGTTCATGGTATTTTAGTGTAACCTTTATTCTTTTGTGATTTTTAGAAAAAAAGTGGAAAATTTATATAATAATAAAATAGGTATTTAAAAGATAAATATACATATGTTTATACAAAAATAATTTTAATAAATATTTTATATTTCAAAAATCTCATTTTCTTAAGATATCGTATTTTAAATCTTTCGAGACCGAATGCTCCTTGCGGAGGTCTGAATCTCGCACTACTAGCCCGAGGGTGCACGATAAACCGCACGATCCCGAACGGGTTCCCTAAAGATGGGTTGTAGTGGCGCTTTGCAAAGATTGTAAAATACTAATGTTTTAGAAAACGGTTTTTATAAAGTAAAAGGTATTTACTTGAAAAGTGTAATTTTCCGAATTTTAGATTCTAGGGTTTTCTAAACCAACTAACCTATTTCTAAAAGGTCTAAACGACAAGTCATTAGAAACCTCAAATCGCCTCTTCACCGCCAATTGCGGCCAGGTAAGTGCCAGGTAAGTGGGAGGCTCTCCACTATAAGTAGTGGCCCTAATTAAGTAACCACTTGCCTTAGACACACTTGTCTAGACACCACAAAGTCAGGTTTAGATAAATGATTGATGTCCACAACTTATCGTATTTTCCTGGTAAGAAATATTTACTTAAAAGTGTAACAAATCTAAAACCTTTAAAAATGGTTTTATGAAGATTATGGTATTTTAATGAAAATTTCGTTTTATCGTATTCTAAGTTTTGATGATATCATTTTAGGGTTGTATTTGCGAGTGTGTGGAGGTAGGTCGTTACCTCGTGCTCTATTTTAAATGTATAGCAAGTTAAGGGTTAAATGTGAAATTGAAACATGATGGTATTAAAGTGTAAAAATACGGTAAATTGAAAAGATTATCATTTCATGTGTGAAAACTTATTCAAATTGACTTTTACAAGTTTAATGGTCAAGATAGAGATGTTTAGGAATGATTGAATTGATTAGAAGAAGAAAAATAAATATTATGGTATTAAAGTGAAAAAGAATACGATATTGCAAAACCTATCATTTCATGTAAGAAACTTTGTCCAAATTAGTTGTTATGTGATTAATAGTCAACATGAATAAGTTTAAGTATTATGGAATTGGTGACAATTGAGATTTTATAGAAAACCGAATCGGAAATCGGTTTGTTTCGATTTCCGTCGGATTTCGAAATTTCGTATTTTTGAGAAGTAGAAAGAAGGGAAGAATGGGACTTACGGGTTTCGATCTATACTAATGAGTATAAGGGAACTAGATGAGTGGCCGAGGCGTTGTTTCGTCGCCGGTTGTTTCAAAAATATCGCCGGAATTCCGTCAGCTCTTCGCCGTGAACTCGGTTTCAAAGTACACCCTTCTTGTAGAAATTTTGAGAGAGTAAACCTAGTATTTTGAGATGAGAGAGTAGGGGGTAGGGGGTTTATTTATAGGGTAGGCTAGGGTAGGGTAAGTGAAAGGTTTTTATTTTTAAAAAAATTGTAAAAATTAAAGAAAAACATTAAAATTTGTATTAAATTGGGTGTAATTAACATTCGGGAACCGATCCATTAAAATGGTGTAAACAATGGAGTTTAGAATACAAAAGGACGTGACTTTCGTGTTGGCGACTCGGCCGTCCGGCCGAGTCCGGCCGGCGGCGCCGGCCCAAGTCGGCCAGTCCGCCGGCCGACTCGGCCGAGTCGGGCCGAGTCGGGGTGCCGATGGGTGGGGGGTCTCCTGACGTAAGCTCTGGTATATTCACTTTTTAGGGTTCAGTTCAACTTTTGGGAGTTATGGCCTGTGGACTGTTGGGCTTCCAAGAATTTTAAAAGAAAAATACTCTAAAAAATAATGTGGGGCATGGGATTTGAACTCTGGTGGCTTGGTTCAGCAGTGCAAGGTATTACCAATGAGCTACAAGCTCTTTCTTGTAATTATTGTGGGAAAATAGATACTTAAAGTGATAACGGTAACATTAAATACTCCAAGTATACTTCAAATTTAAATCAAATTTATGTATACAAAAATTGGAGTTGTTACAATCCTAGACCTTACATGCGATACTCTTAAAAGAACAGACCGGACTGCACGGAGATTGTCACGGACAGGCTCAGTAGGGGTTCGGATGAGTTCGCTCGTCGGCTTTCTTTTCGACGTGTACTTGGGTTGCCGTTACGTACAGCTAGTGTCGCTGACGGACTTGTGGTTAAACCCACTGCCAGCATACTGTCGAGTCTTTAGAGTCCCACATAGAGGGTTTCCCTGGTTCAGGCGAGACAATGTAGAGGCCATATGGTCTTACGGCAGGGTTTCGATCCATACGTGTACTGGCTACACGGATGATGTTCGGACGGATTATACTGGTGGGCTTTGGTTTAAACCGGATCCTAGTATTATATTATTGGATTATTCCTGTCTCATTGTATTCGTATTTTTCAAAATACGAATACATGTATGTATATACGGTGAGGGCATTCTTTTAATTTCACAAGAATGAGCTTCTAGAAGGAGACATCTTATTACTTGATTTATTTTTTTCTTAGAAAAGGATTAATGAGGTGGAATTTGGAGAGACACTTGAGGAATGGTTGAAAGCATGGCTTGGCATTTGTTTATTCACTTGTGGTTACTATTCAAGTATGGGTGATTATTTTGTGAGTTAAATAATCCATGCTTGAATTATTGTGTAGAGACTTAGCCATTCTCTCAACCATCATTCATGATCTCTAGTTCATTTTTTCACTTCCTCACTCTCTCTCCTAATTTCCTCTCCTCTTCCCTCAAGCTCTAACCCTTCACATGTATTATGATTCATAGAGCTCTTGAGACATATTAGTCCATTAATCATTCTCTACATCTACTTAGTAGTCTCTTTTAGCAAATTAGACCACTAAGTTACCTCACTTGAGGTTGAAGCTTGACCATAAGCCCTCGGGTGGATCTTCTTCGACATAAAGGAGACCGGCAACCGAGTTCGATTCTAGCTACTTAGGAGTCAAAGAAGGTTGAAGCTTGATCCAAGGAGCCAAGAACCAAGAGAAGACCCGAAGGACTTAACACGAAGGTATAACGCTCTAACCAAGTGGTTAGAACCTTCTTTTAGTATATCTTAGCTAGTTAAGGTTTAATCAAGATCCTAAGTTGATAAAGTCTATGTTGCAAAGCAAACTTGATCTTTTGACAAAAAAATCGTTTTTGATGTATTCCGCCTCCCCACGAACTCGCGGGGTGTGCGACATTGACTTACACTGGTATAAAAGACACTTAAATCTAAACTAGCTTGTTAGCAAATAGTTAGAACTTCGATCGAAAGAATTTTTTCCCGAAACCAATTTCTGGACCATGCTTGCTATCGAATTTTTAAGCTGTTCAAAAAATATTTTCAGAGGTCTTAAAAATAAAAGCAGGGTTTTATAGGAACACAGAAGAAATTTCAGGCAGTGATCGGTCAAGACCACCGCGGAAACGTGGCCAAACTCAGTGTTTAGCCAACGAACCACGGCCAAGTCTGGGCCGAGTCACTGCAAATTTCTTCTGTGGGTTTTATGTTATGGAATATGATTTCTGGAATATTTTGTTTCTACCCAGAATTGTTTGTGCACTGGATTGTTTATAGGGTAGACACGAATTTGTTATTCGATCGAAATTCTAAGTTATTTGGCAAATCGGGTTTTCTGTGTTTGTATATATGTGTTGTTAAACGTCTGCTAATCGTTATACGTCAATTAGTGGGGGTTGCACATATCTGTGATCTGTGATGGTTTGTGTATATGGATTATTGGATCGTCGTGAATGAATAGCCGGGGGATGCGAGAAGAGTGTTTTTCTTTTCTTTCACTCATGTAAAATTTGTAAATTGATGTAATATTATTTTGCGAGACACATTCAGGTTGAGGTTGTAGCTACCATTGTATTATTTCTTTTTACTGTTTTTGCTCTTAGGATAGACCCAAGGTGGGGTGCACAAACTACCGGGTTCTTAAAATGCCGAGTGACCTACTCATTTTATTGAGGGAGATTGCTTCACTTCAGGAATTTGGCGGGTAGTTTGTCGCACCCGTAAGGCTCTAGGGTGGGGTTTTAGCTATTCATCACGACCGTGGAATCCATGTTTCATTACAGGCTTAAAAGAAACACGGAAATCCTAGTATATCTAATATATTCATCTGTGATCTGGAATGCTTATTATTGCATGAGAAGAATCGCTATATATATATATATATATATATATATATATATATATATATAAACGTGGCTTATGTTTTGCACCCGCGCTAGTCCATCCCCCGCTCTGCCGGTAGTTAAGCAACCTAACGGTGTATGACGGGGCCCCGTGGCGAATGCGGATGGTATAAGCGTACGTTCTATTTTCATTTCTTTTGCTACAATAATAAGGTTAATTGATGAGACCGCATTAATTCTAATTAATACAAGAAAATAAACCTAAAATCTGATGTCGTTGGAACAATTACAAAATCACTCGGTTTTCTTCAAAAAGCATTTTTTAAAAGCAGAGCTTAAACTACTCCTTTTCAAAAGTTATCAGATTCTTTCGACTATATCAAGTTCATTATATTAACGGTTTTTTTGCCAAAAACCAGCCGTAACCCTCCTTCATTTCAGATAGGTATCTATTAATATTCATGCTATTTGTTTTGACCTTCACCAAGACATAGTGTTTGGTAGCTAGTGGGTGCTTATCTGTAGCATAGATAGATGCATTAATTTAGGACAGGCGTACAGCTGTTTTGGCCTTCGTCAAGGGCTTATACGAATGGGTCTAGGTTAGTCTAGGTTAATCTAGATAATGACGGGTTGAACTTGACTTGCGAATTATGATGTTTTGACCTTCGTCAAGATTATAAGCGCACGGGGAAAAAATCACATCAGGAGTTTCAAGGATAAAGGAAATTTGTTAGTGCTGCATACCTTCTTGAGTGTGTTGTTTTTGGGAGGCTTCCTTCAAATTCATCACACAATGATAGTTGGGTCCTGATCCTACTGTGAGTATCCGCTACTCTTCGGGAAACAATTTCACTTAACGATCAATGCTATAAACCAATTAGGTGTCTAGAACGGTGTCAGAGGGGCTACGCCTCTAGGGAAAAGAGGTTATATAATTAAGAAACTTCGCTAAAGCGTTGGAAAACCTCCCTTGAAGTACCGACACTAGCCTGGACAAAAGGTTAAGCAAGTATTATGACATGCTATTAATCCTGACTAATTCTTCTTTTAGGGTTTGAAGAAGAATTCGAGGAAACAGTTGGAGCCATCCTGTTTAGATAAACTAAAAACCAATCTAAACTTGCAAGAGCATATGCTGAGTGTTTCTTTCTCTCTCTCCTAATTGTAGCAACCATGACGGGACTTAAGCTTATATTAGATAAAAATAAACTCGGTGGGCCAAACTACAAAGACTGGCTGAGGAATGTCCAAATGGCTCTTACATATGATAAGGTCGCATACGTCCTCACGGTGAAAGTTCCCCATGTTCCCGATCCAGCATCCTCGATCGCGGACATTGAGGTCCGTAAGACCTTGGATCTTGATTGCGCCAAAGCCAAGTGACTCATACTAGCCTCCATGAACAATAAGCATCAGAGGCGGCATAAGAAGATGGACCTTGCTTCCATCTTCCTCCATACCAAAGAATTATATAGAGAGCAATCTTGTATCGCAAGATACAAGACCTCGAAGAAACTTTTTCAAGCGAGATTGGCTATCGGATCGTCTGTCGGGGACCACGTACTGAAGATGATTTCTCTCATTGAAGAGCTCGCGGACCTAGAAACCACGTTGGAAAATGAGTTGTTTATCGACTTGATCCTCCAGTCCCTTCCCTCCACCCATGCCCAGTTCATATTGAATTTCAATATGAACAGCATGGAAGTTACACTTCCTGAGCTCCTCAATATGTTGAGGATGGCAGAGGGCACTTTGAACAAAAACAAGGAAACACCTGCTCTCTTTGTTGGAGGATCTTCTTCTTCTAGATATAAGGCTAAGGCTAAAGGGAAGAAGAAGAAGGCTCCTACCAAACCGAGGGGAGGTGTGCAGAAGGTGCAGAGAAAAGGAAAGGAAAAAATAGGAAGGGAAGCCACAAAGAAAGAGTGATTCTATTGTCGGAAGAAGGGTCATTAAAAGAAGGACTGCAGGGCCCTAAAGGCCAAGAATTAGGACACGAAACAAGTTGTGGGTTCGGTTTCAGGTGTGTTCGTGATTGAAAACTGCTTTTCTATAAACTCTACTTCCTGGGTATTGGATACCGGATCAGGATCTCACATCTGTAATTCTTTGCATGCGCTGAGAAACCATAGAGTTTTGAGGAAAGGTAATATGACTCTCAGGGTTGGCAACGGAGCCAGTGTGGACGCTGTTGCGGTAGGAGAATATCACCTTGGATTGGTGAGTGGACATAGTTTGTTGTTGTATAACTGCTTTTGTGTACCCAGTATGGTGTGTAATATTATATCAGTATCTTTATTATCAAATAAAGGATATAATTTTTCACTTGTAAGTAATGTTATCAACATTCACCTAAATCAGGAAATGGTTGGGTCGGGTACACTTAGCAACGGAATATGTATTCTCAATTAATATCAAGTTTTCAACGTCTAAAACACACTAAAAAGAAAAGCTCCAGAATCAAACCAAGTTTTTCTATGGCATTGTAAACTCGGTCATATCAATGAAACACGACTGATTAAGTTACATAAAGAAGGATATTTAGATCCGTTTGAGTATCAATCATATGCAATTTGTCAATCATGTATCATAAGAAAGATGAGAAAAACTCCGTTCACTGGATACGGAGAAAGAGCCACTGAGCTCCTGGGACTCATACACAGCGACGTATGTGGGCCAATGTCTATACATGCATAAAGTAGATATTCCTACTTCATTACTTTCACAGATGATTTCTCTAGGCATGGACATGTATTCTTAATGAAACATAAATCCGAGACCTTTGAGAAATTCCAAGAGTATAAGAATGAAGCGGAAAAGCAAACCGACAAAAGTATCAAGATGCTCCGTTCCGATCGGGGCGGTGAATACTTAAGTGCCGAGTTCTTGGAATATCTAAAAGAGAATGGAATTCTCTCTCAGCTTACTCCTCCATACACATCACAAAACAACGGTGTATCAGAAAAACGGAATCACACCTTACTTGATATGGTGCGTTCTATGATGAGTAATGCTGAGTTGCCGCCCTCTTTCTGAGGTTACGCACCGGAATCTGCTGCATACCTATTGAACAAAGTTCCAACTAAGTCTGTGCCTACCACTCCATATGAAATGTGGAGTGGGAAGAAACCCTGTCTTAAGTATTTGAAGATATGGGGCTGTCCTGCCGTTGTCAAAAAGGTTCATCCGAACAAACTCAAGGCACATTCAGTACTGTCTAAGTTTGTGGGATACCCCAAGAAACTAGGGGGTATTATTTCTATCACACTGAGGAACAAAAGATCTTTGTTTCTCATTGATTGATTCGAAAATCGGATTGAATGAAAAGTATAATCACAATCAAAGATTTATAACCGCAATCAATAACGGTGTCGATGTAGTTCGTTAATGAGCACGGGTCGTCCACTGAGATTCGTGTATTTATTCGTTCTTGTTTTAGCTGAGCCGAAAGAAAATAGTAAAGAAAATTCAAGAAAAAAAGATTTCAAGATTTAATTGAGTTTATCATGTCAAAAAAATCAAGAAAGTGTTCAAGATTTAAGAAGATCAAGAAAATATCTAATATCAATTTTAGTTATCAAGAAAATTGAAGAATAGCTTGTATGATTCGATAGGAATTAGTAGCAATGATGAATACTAATAATGACTCATCTTATCTATTGATGAAATATAACTAGAACGATGGCGATGAATGAAGATTAGGGATCTTTTGAAGAAACTAGGGTTTCTCTTTCACTATCCCTTATCTTTTCATTGATCACCATTCAAATCTAGCCATTAGCAAAGAAAATCATCAATCATTTGATCCCAAATTGCAATGAAATTATCAAGAACGATGACCTCGCTCCAAATTTGGTTGTTGATGATTCTTTTTCCTAAATTTCATAATTCTCATAAGACTTAAGATGAGTATAGGATTTCCTCACCATTTGATCTACCAAATTCCTTCGAATCCTTAGCAAGCGGAGATTTACTCACACATCATGCACTTTGAAGAATTAACAAACAAAGATTTCATAATGCGAGAATTTAAAGAAAGCGAGATTAAAAGTAAAGATCACCTTTAATAATCGACTTCTAATTACACTTTCCTTCAATCCGAGATTACAAGAATTGCTCTCGATCGCTCTCTTGAAGAGGTAACTATTCCGTCGAATTTCGCTTTCCTCGATCACCATGAGTCTTGGTCACGGATCACGTACTCGTTGATGACGATCGGCTTCGCGTAAAGGATCTTGAATGTCGTCGCTTGATGTTGTTCTCAACGATTCCTGATTTGGATCTTGATTTGGATTGGATTTAGTATTGATTGTGTAATGAATTGTTCAACCAAAAATTGTGTAACCCTCAAAATGAAGGCTCGGGTCCTTTATATAGCCCTTCACCAATCTTCCCCTAGAAGCTAGGTAGTTGTAGGGAAACTTCTAGAATAAGGTAGTTATCAAGCTTCATCAAGAAGCTAGACTGTTGTAGGGAAGTTTGCAGAACAAGGTTGTTACAATGGAGCGTCTTCAGCAAGCTAGAAAGTTAAGATGAAGCTTCTGGAAAAGTATCGTCACCGGACCCCCTCCCCAACTCGGCCGCGGATCCACGGCGGATCGGCCTGACTCGGCCGCGGATCCGCGGCCGTTTGGTGAGCTTGTTGCTTCATTTCTTTGTGGTAGTCTTGTGTTGGTCTATGGGTATTCAGGTGATTCTAGAATCTTCTTATCACTTCTGAATCTCTGCCAGATTTAACTTTTTGATTTCCTGTATTTTATCGGCGAATCTACAATTCCGATATCTATCCTAAGATAATTTTCTGCACAAAATCTTAATGAAGAATGTTGAGATATACAATATCATGCGTGAAATTATAAACACACAATTTCCTTCTAAAATGTTGATTATAATATATAACACGTGGTATTTGATATTTTCCAGATGAACTTGTAATACGTGTTATATTTATAACAAACATCATTAGATAATTAGAAAAGTGAGGAAATTGTTATGTTAAAAATTGCAATATTTTCGACTGAACAAATTCCTCCAAACTTGACTTTGATCGTCTTGAGCAAATTTCTTTTATTCAAGAGAAGGAGAAAATGGAAAGAAAAAGAAAAACTAACTCGCACACTTTCGTAGGCAACACGATTGCACTGAGCACGTGCAACAAGCCTTTAAACCTCTAGGTGTCCCTGGTAGAATGAGTGTTGTCTCCTGAGCGTTTTCAGCGGATTGCACTCACAAGATCCTATAATAAAAGGAAGACGGTGAAATTTACATATAAAGATAAGAATTATAAAAGAAAGACTTTGAAAATCAGAGTTTTCAACTACACTAGCTTTTCGGTTGTCATGAGCCCTATCTTAATAGTCATAAAAAGATATTAGAAATCACATCACCCCTCAATAAAATATCGCCTTTATTTTTCATCTCTACCTTTCTTCCAAACACCGATCATATACCCCTACGTGTATGTAAAAGACATCCCTACACTCGGAGAATTCAATTCAAGCTATCATACTCTTGTCCATCTACCTCAGTACTTTTTAGTCGGTGAATATTTTAGATAGAATTGCTCACACATTCTTCATACGACCGTTAATACTTTTTGAGGTACTAACCGACCGACTACTCAATGTGCTCACATATTAGGCATAATTAGCAATTTTCTCGTCTTGCAACACCTAAGGCTTAGGAGTGACTCCCAAACCAGTTGGTCTAAGGCACTAGGTGATGAAGCACCCTCGCTATATTTTTTTATATGCTGCCTTGGTGATTACAAAACCAGTGTTCATTTTTCTTCACCATTTTATACTTTTATGCTTCATTTATTATTTATTTACTTCGTACTTAAGCTTTTAGACAAGAACATTTTAAGGTATCCTATACTATCCCGAGTTTCAAGACGTGTATAAGTGCGTATAGTAGGGTATCAACGTTGAGATGTTTGGCTTCAAGAATAGGAACTATTTTTCAGACTTATTTTTATCCTCAGATTAGTGACTTTTTTCGTCTTACTAACCCTTGAGACAACGGCTGATAACCACTTTTTACTAGTTTCGTTTAAGAAAATATCTAACTTTCTTGCTTTTCTTTAACTTTTCCAATCTTTTAAATGTAATTTTTCACTTTCTAACCTTTCATTATAAAAGAAAATTTTTTGAAAATTTTGTGTTTTGTGCTTATGCAAAGTGTAATGCAAGGGAATGCGTAAATAAGCACAAACCTCCCCCAAACCTATTTACAGCAGTGTCCTTACTGTTGTCGTCTTTTAAATCTCAAAAAAACTGTTGAGGATTCATCTCCCCAATATAGGGAGTCGATGTCACGCAGTGATCGGTTGGTCAACACCATAAGTCCCTGACCAAGGCGAATTGAGAATTACTGGTGGTTGGACCAGTAGATTCTCGGATGGTCTTGAGCCACACCGACACGACTTGTCTGATTATTATGGGTCTGACATTTTCCACCCCCTTGTCACGCCCCGCTTCCCAGTGTACGGCGAAGTGGGCGCGACGAGGTCCGCTACGTATGTACTCAGAAGTACATACGCTAAGCGTATCTAAGCAATATAGAAATAAATACACAAGAGACAAGAATATAAAAAGAACAGCAACTTTTATTTATTAACATTCTTTGTACAATACATGAAAAAGAAATACAACTGAAATAAAGATGCCTAAACAGTGGCATAACAGGAAATGAAAAGTACTGAAAAGAAAAGTGTACAATGAAACTACAGTGCAGGGTCTTGAGTAAACTGCTCCAAGTCTTCTTGCGATGGCTCAACTTCTGCCGGGTCCAAATCACCTGACGACATTCAAAGAAGAGAGAAACAGAATGTCGTCAGCGAACAGGTCGCTCGGTAAGTCCCAAAGGTAAGAAGAAAGTAGAAAAAGACGGAATAAGAAGATATATTTTAAAGTGTAAACTATTGTTGTAATGTTATGTCAACGCTGTTGTTTGTAGCTTGGTACAGAAGGATGCCAGTGTATATGAGGGGAGTCTCTATATGCCAGAGACTAAGGGCACGTATAGTACAAGGTACCGTTTATGCCATGGTACAACAGCAACTGGATTCATGTTAGGTGTGTTAAGTCTGACCACCCCGTACCATCTTTAACACCTTCCGTACCAATCTACCCCTTAAACCCCACGATGTCTTGTTTATATTGTTATCTTGTAAAATTGTATTGATTGCATGATTGATTGACTGACTGACCGAAACCATGATATCAGGAAACGGTTATAACCGTAGAGTCATGTAAATGGAATACCGGGAATCATGTAAAAGGAATATATATCCATGGTTCGGTTCAGTCAAGTTGTGTAAACTGATAATTGTATTCATGGATTCATGTGTTCATAATGAATTGGAAACTTGTAGATTATGGATTGACTTGAATCATATTCAAGTCAGATTGATCAGACTCAAACCCGAGTCAGACAATCAGAAATGTGAAACGAAGTCTTATAACTGCTAGGGTCCTTAGGGTAATTTATAAACTTGAGGGGGTTTTATGTAAAAATACTTTTATATACTTTTCAAAATACACCTCAAGTATTTATTTTTCGTCTTTAGAGTTGTGGATTTTATGTTGTGACATTTCAAATGAAAATATCCTAGTTTCATAAATAAAGGTATTTATCTGTAATATTGATTTTTTGAAGTTCATAGTATTTTAGTGTAATCTTTATTTTTTTGTAATTTTTAGGAAAAAAGTGAAAAATTTATATAATAATAAAATAGGTATTTAAAAGATAAATATACATATGTTTATACAAAAATAATTTTAATAAATATTTTATATTTCAAAAATCTCATTTTCTTAAGATACCGTATTTTAAACCTTTCGAGACCGAATGCTCCTTGCGGAGGTCTGAATCTCGCACTACTAGCCCGAGGGTGCGCGATAAAACGCACGATCCTGAACGGGTTCCCCAAAGATGGGTTGTAGCGGCGCTTTGCAAAGATTGTAAAATACTAATCCTTTAGAAAACGGTTTTTATAAAGTAAAAGGTATTTACTTGAAAAGTGTAATTTTCCGTATTTTAGATTCTAGGGTTTTCTAAGTCAACTAGCCTATTTCTAAAAGGTCTAAACGACAAGTCGTTAGAAGCCTCAAATCGCCTCTTCACCGCCAATTGCGGCCAGATAAGTGCAGGTAAGTGGGAGGCTCTCCACTACAAGTAATGGCCCTAATTAAGTAACCACTTGCCCTAGACACACTTGCCTAGACACCACAAAGTCAGGTTTAGATAAACGATCGATGCCTACCGTATTTTCCTAGTAAGAAATATTTACTTAAAAGTGTAACAAATCTAAGAACTTTAAGAATGGTTTTATGAAGATTATGGTATTTTAATGAAAATTTTGTTTTATCGTATTCTAAGTTTTGATGATATCATTTTAGGGTTGTATTTGCGAGTGTGTGGAGGTAGCTCATTACCTCGTACTCTACTTTAAATGTATAGCAAGTTAAGGGTTAAATGTGAAATTGAAACATGATGGTATTAAAGTGTAAAAATACGGTAAATTGAAAAAGTTATCATTTCATGTATGAAAACTTATTCAAATTGACTTTTACAAGTTTAATGGTCATGATAGAGATGTTTAGGAATGATTGAATTGATTAGAAGAAGAAAAATAAACATTATGGTATTAAAGTGAAAAAGAATACGATATTGCAAAAGCTATCATTTCATGTGAGAAATTTTGTCCAAATTAGTTGTTATGTGATTAATAGTCAACATGAATAAGTTTAAGTATTATGGAATTGGTGACAAGTGAGATTTTATAGAAAACCGAATCGGAAATCGGTTTGTTTCGATTTCCGTCGGGTTTCGAAATTTCGTATTTTTGAGAAGTAGAAAGAATGGAAGAATGGGACTTACGGGTTTCGATCTATACTAAAGTGTATAAGGGAACTAGATGAGTGACCGAGGCGTTGTTTCGTCGCCGGTTGTTTCAAAAATGTCGTCGGAATTCCGTCAGCGCTTCGCCGTGAGCTCGGTTTCAAAGTACACCCTTCTTGTAGAAATTTTGAGAGAGTAAACTTAGTGTTTTGAGATGAGAGAGTAAGGGGTAGGGGGTCTATTTATAAGGTAGGCTAGGGTAGGGTAGGTGAAAGGTTTTTATTTTTAAAAAAATTGTAAAAATTAAAGAAAAACATTAAAATTTGTATTAAATTGGGTGTAATTAACATTCGGGAACCGATCCATTAAAATGGTGTAAACAGGGGAGTTTAGCATACAAAAAGACGCGACTTTCGTGTTGGCGACTAGGCCGTCCGGCCGAGTCCGGCCGGCGGCGCCGGCCCGAGTCGGCCAGTCCGCCGGCCGACTCGGCCGAGTCGGGGTGCCGATGGGTGGGGGGTCTCCTGACGTAGGCTCTGGTATATTCACTTTTTAGGGTTCAGTTCAACTTTTGGGAGTTATAGCCTGTGGACTGTTGGGCTTCCAAGAATTTTAAAAGAAAAATAATCTAAAAAATAATGTAGGGCATAGGATTTGAACTCTGGTGGCTTGGTTCAGCAGTGCAAGGTATTACCAATGAGCTACAAGCTCTTTCTTGTAATTATCGTGGGAAAATAGATACTTAAAGTGATAACAGCAACATTAAATACTCCAAGTATACTTCAAATTTAAATCAAATTTATGTATACAAAAATTGGAGTTGTTACAATCTACCCTCTTTACAAAAATTTCGTCCTCAAAATTTACCTCTTTTATTTGAGGACTAGTTTACAAAGAGGTGAGGATATCTTGCACGCATTTCATCTTCCCTTTCCCACGTGGATTCTCCTGGAGTGTCTTTCCTCCACATTACCCGGACCAAGTTAATTTCTTTGTTCCGAAGTGTCTTCACTTTCTTGTCCAGGATCTCCACAGGTTGTTGCTCACAAGACAAGTCGGGATGTATAGTGAGCTCGGAATGATCAAGTACATGGCTGGGGTCACTCACATACTTTCTGAATTGGGATATGTGGAACACGTTATGCACTCCTTCCAATGAGGGTGGAAGCGCTAAGCGGTATGCAACTTCACCGACTCGTTCAAGTATGTCGAACGGTCCAATATATCTCGGACTCAATTTACCCCGTCTTCCAAATCGGATCACTCCGCGATTCGGAGATATCTTCAAGAATACATGGTCTCCTGGCTGGAACTCCAAGTGTCGTCTCTTTACATCAGCCCAATGTTTCTGTCGATCTTGGGCTATGCGCATTCTTTCCCTGATAGTACGAACCACATCAACGGTCGCTACTATCATCTCTGGTCCAAGAAGTTCCCTATCTCCGATATCGTCCCAACTTAATGGTGATCGACATTTTCTTCCATACAATGCTGCAAAAGGTGCCATTCCTATGCTTGCTTGGTAGCTGTTATTGTACGCAAACTCCACAAGATGCAGGTGATCTTCCCACGATCCTTTGAAGTCTAGCATACACGCTCTGAGCATATCCTCCAAGATCTGAATAGTTGTCACGCCGCGCTTCCCGGTGTACGGCGAAGTGGACGCGACGAGGCCCGCTATGTATATACTCAGAAGTACATACGCTAAGCGTAACTAAGCAATATAAAGTAAATCACAAGAGACAAATGATATAGAAATAACAGCAACCTTTATTAATAACATTCTTTGTACAATACATGGAAAGGAAATTACAACTGAAATAAAGATGCCTAAACAATGGCATAACAAAAAATAAAAATACTGGAAAGAACAAGGTACAATATCTAGAGCTCGGGATCTTCGTGGAACTGCTCCAAATCTTCACCGGTGGGCTCGATCTCAGCTTGGTCCAACGCACCTGACGACATTCAAAGAAGAAAGAAATAGAATGTCGTCAGCGAACAGGTCACTCGGTAAGTCCCAAAGATAAGGAAGAAATAGACAGAGAGTAAGAGAGAGAGAGAGTAGCTTTTAATGTTGTATTGTATTGTCATATTATAGTAGTATGGTGTTAACGCTGTTGTTGTAGCTTGGTACAGAAGGATACCAGTGTATACGAGAGAGGTCTCAGTATGCTGGAGACCAGGGCAAATGGAAGTACAAGGCTCCGTTATACAACCCGGAACAACGGCAATTGGATTCAGGTTATGTGTCTTAATCTTACCATCTCGTGCCACCTTTAACACCATCCGTACCAATCTACCCCTTAAACCCCGTGATATCTTGTTTATATTGTTATCTTGTAAACTTGTATTGATTGCATGATTGACTGACTGACCGACCGAAACCATGATATCAGGAAACGGTTATAATCGTAGAGTCATGTAAATGGAATACTGGAAAACATGTAAAAGGAATATATCCATGGTTCGGTTCAGTCAAGTTATATATACAATGTTAATTGGATTCTGAGATTCATGTGTTCATATTGAGTTGGAATATAAAAGAATATAGATTGACTTGAATCATATTGAAGTCAGAAATAGTCAGACTCTAACCCGAGTCGGACTAAAAGAAAGATAATTTGAGGTTCAATAATTGTTAGGGTCCTTATTGTAATTTATAAAAGCTTGAGGGGGTTTTATGTAAAAATACTTTTGTATAGTTTTCAAGATACACCTCAAGTATTTATTATTCGTCTTTATAGTTATAATGAGTGTGGATTTTATTTGTGTTATTCTAGTGAATATATCCTAATAAAAGTATTAATTTATAATATTGATTTATTTGAAATTCATGGTATTTTAATGTAACTTTTAATCTTGTAATTTTAGAAAAAAGTGGAAACTTTATATTATAATAAAATAGGTATTTACATGATAAGTAAATATATATTAATACAAGAATAATTTTAAATAAATATTTTATTTTCCAAAATCTCATTTTTCTTAAATGTCGTATTTTAAACCTTTCGAGACCGAATGCTCCTTGCGGAGGTCTGAATCTCGCACTACTAGCCCGCGGGTGCACGATGAACCGTACTATCCCTAACGGGTTCCCCAAAGGTGGGTTATAGCGGCGCTTTGCTTAGGTTTAATAAATACTATTCATTTAGAAAAACAGTTTTATAAATATAAGGTATTTATTTGCAAAAGGGTATAGTTTTCCGTATTTTAGTTTCTAGGGTTTCCTAAGCCGACTAATCTATTTCTCAGGTCTAAACGATAAGTCATTAGAAACCTCAAATCGTCTCTTCACCGTCAATTGCGGCCAGGTAAGTGTCAGGTAAGTGGGAAGGAACCACAGTCGTGGGCCTAATTAAAAACCACTAGCCTAGACACACTTGCCTAGACACCGCAAAGTCAGTTTAGATAAACGATCGATGTCCATAACATATCATGCTTTTATTTTAAAAGATTTTATTTAGAATTGTGTACAACTTAAAGCTTTCAAGAAAGGTTTATAAGATAATGGTATTTTAGTGAAAAGTCTTGTATTTTCGTATTCTATGTTTTGACGTTTATCAATTAGGGTTATATTTGTGTGTGTGTAGAGATAGGTCATTACCTCGTGACTTATTTTAGGGTTTAATGAAGTTTTAGAGGTTAAATATGATGTATTAAACTTGAAGGTATTAAAGCGCAAGAATACGGTATTTGAAAACGTTATCATTTCATGTGTGAAAATTCATTCAAATTGATTTCTACAAGTTTAGTGATCAAGATAAACATATTTAGGAGTGAGGGAATTGATTAAACGAAGAAAAATAAACTTCATGGTATTTTTATGAAAAGAATACGGTTTTACAAGAAAGCTATCATTTCATGTGAGAAACTTTATTTAAATTGATTTCTAGGTGATTAATAGTCATCATAGATAGGTTTAGGTATTATGTATTAGGTGACAAGTGGAAATTTATAGAAAAACCGAATCGGAAATCGGTTTGTTCCGATTTCCGTCGGGTTCCAAAAAGTCGTATTTTTTTATTAAAAGAAAAGAGAGATAGGAAAGATGGGACTTACGGTTTTGGACAAGCTAAGGAGGCTAAGGTAGGTGGTGGATGTCGGTGCGTCGAAAACGTCGCGAAGGTTCTAGCACGATCGCCGGAACTCGTCGTCGGTTTCGGCAGCGCTTCGCTTCTCGCTCCTTGTACCGAGTTCTCTTGAGAATTTAGGAGAGTGGACTTAGAGTTGTAAGGTGAAATAGTATAGGGTAGGGGTGTTTATATAGGGCTAGGCTAGGGTTAGGGTTTGGATTAAAAAAATATTTAAAAATGTAAAAATTCATTAAAATATCATTAAATTTGGGATTAAAAGAGGTTTAATGAGAAAATGATAACTGTTCTGAAAAATTGAAGTATGCAGGGGTGAAGACCAAGTCAACACGGAAATTTTCCGTGTTGACGACTCGGCCGACCGGCCGAGTCCGGCCGGCGGCGCCGGCCGATTCGGCCGAGTCGCCTGCCGACTTGGCCGAGTCGGGGCCGAGTCGGGTCTCATTGGGTGTAGTTTCGCCTGGGGGGAATTTTAGTGTACTTTATTTTTTATATACCGCATTAATTTCGTGTGTTATGGCTGTTTGACCGTTTGACTTCCCAAAAAATTAAAACAAAAGGATATAAAAAATATGTGGGGCATGGGATTTGAACTCTGGTAGCTTGGTTCAGCAGTGCAAGGTATTACCAATGAGCTACAAGCTCCTTCTTGTAATTATTGTAGAAAAGTAGATACTTAAAATGATATCAGCAGTATTAAATATTCCAAGTACACTTCAATTTTAAAACAATTTTATGTACACTAAAAAATGAAATTATTTAAAAACAAAATAATTAAATATATATATCTTGTGCTCAGATTAAAATACTTCTTTATGGATTTAAGAAAAAATTTAAAAATTTGTACAGAAAGGTGTATATGAAAATTAGGGTTGTTACATTCTACCCTCCTTATAAAAATTTCGTCCTCGAAATTTGTAAAAGGAAAGTGTAACAGTGCTAGGAAGTTTGGCGAATAAAAGTGATACGATGATGAAAAAGGCTTACCGGTGTTACCTTGACCTACAGTCTCGGCTTCTACGGCTTCTAATGTGAAGGTCTGTCGCCGTGGTATATTCCTTCTAGCTGGAGGCACATTCCGCCTTTGAGGCCTATTTCTCTGCCCTCTAGACATGGCCCTCATTGCCTGTTGGAATTGGCGAGTAGGCTGTGCAGGTGGTGGAGCAGGTAGTGCAGGACGAGTTGCAGGAGCCTGGATGGTCGGCCGCTGCGGGTGTTGATGTGTGTGAAATGAGTTGCTATTGTAAGGATAGTTACCAATTCCGTGGTTGGATACGCCACAAATTAGACACAGGCCTTTTGCGCGCCTACAGTCCTTCCACAAATGTCCCTTTCTATAACAGTAATGAAAAATTTCTTCAGTCCTCCTGGGTTCAAACAATGGCCTGGAAAAGGCTCCATCTGCCATCTGGTTGGCAGGGTGCTTGACTCCTGCAGACTGAGGTCTGCCCCTCTCTTTTATTACTGCCACATAATTGCGGGCAGCTTCTAGGGCTTCCTCATGAGTCAAAAACTTTCCTGTGGCTAGAGCAGCCTTAATCTCTGTGTCCAAGCCTTGTTGAAAGCGACGGGCTCTGATCTCGTCCGTCGGTATCAAGTGTGCCGCAAATCTGTTTAAAGATTGTGTTAGCTGTGTAGTATGTGATATTTAAAAATTGAACTATTGCGACATATCTTACCGGCTCAACATGGTGAACTCAACGTCGTATTCATCTACTGATTTATCCCACATTGATCCTTACTGTAGATGAATAAACTGCTGCTCCATAGCGAACCCGGCAGTCACAGGGAAATATTTCGCGTCGAACTTCTCGCGAAATGTCTTCCATTCAATCGGCTGTACCAGACGGGTTTCTTCCGCCTTCCACCAATTGCGAGCATTATCCGTGAGCTGTAGTTTTGCTACACGGACCCAAGCGTTGTCTGGCACTTGAACTGCTGCCAGATCGTCTTCGATACTTTGTGCCCATTCTTCCGCTTCAAGAGGGCTTCCTTTACCAGAGAATTGCTTTGGGTGCAAAGCCCTGAATTGCTTTACTCCTGGTGCATCGGTCTCAGGACGGTTCAAAAGTTGTTGTCCCTCGAGAAGGCTGCGGATTGTCTCAAATAGCATCGTTTGCTCAGTGGGTGGTGCAGGAACAGCTGGTGTGAGAGGTAGTGCTGAAGGAGTGTTGGTAACGTTGGTGCTGGTGTTGTTCGGGGAATCCATAATCCTGAAGAAAAATTTGGATTATGACAGATTCAAATACATGAAATGATAACATTCAAGGAATAGAGATTTGCAAGATTCAAAGAATATGAATTGTAAAGAATGTTTTAGTTGCTGGTTCTTGTGTTATATTGCTTAGGTTGTTCACGCACACCAGAACTGCATGACAGGGATTCATACAGCTCTGACCTGCATAGGCCACCATAAATGTAACGCCCCACACCCCAGTACAGATGGTATTTTCCGATTTGGCCGAAACCGCACGGTTTTTCCCTTTAGAGCGAACCGGACCCGACCAGGGGCCACTTCCCAGGAGGTCACCCATCCCAAGACTTCCCTGGCCTGAGCACGCTTAACTACGGAGTTCTCAAGCTCCTGTAATTCCGGTTCACTTAAAAGGCGCCTCTGTAATTGAGGGTGGTATCATTACATTTATAATACAGTTCGGTCCTTTTTCAGAATGTGTTCCGAAAATTCCCCATTGTTCTACAGTGGGTCCCATGGACTCAAGAGGTAGCCCCCACGGATTCAAGAGGTGGCCCCCGCCCCCTTGGCATGACAATTGGCGTGGCACTTTGTTCCGTGTGGCACTTTGTTCCGTGAACAAGAACCGGGTCCCGACAATAGTTCATTCCGACTGACCATCTGTTTGTGGATGATAAGCCGTGCTGAAGTTCAGACTTGTTCCATAGCTAGCTTGCAGACTCTGCCAAAATTGTGATCGGAACCTGGTGTCATGATCGGAGACAATGCAGACCGGTACTCCATGAAGTCTCACAATTTCCTGTATGAGTTCATGGGTATCAGAGATAGTACATTATGAAGAGTTTTAAATCTAAATTAGATTATTACCTCCATGTACTTCTTTGCTAGTGTCTCAGTTGATTGGCCAACTCGAAATGGGATGAAGTGAGCCGACTTTGTGAGTCGATCCACAATGACCTATATAGCATCGTTACCCTTTGTGCTGCGAGGTAGAGCAGTCACAAAGTCCATCGTGATGTGCTGCCACTTCCATTCTGGGATTGGTAACGGTTGAAGTAGTCCAGCTGTCCTGTGATGTTCAGCTTTTACTTGCTGACACACCAAGTATTTTGCGACGCTTCTGGCCACTTCACGCTTCATTCCATGCCACCAATAATTCTGACGTAGATCTTTGTACATTTTGGTACCTCCAGGATGTACTGAGTAGAGAGAGTTGTGAGCTTCTTTCATTAACTCTTCCCGAACAGGACCCTTTGGTACACACAATCTGCTGCCGTATCTCAAAGATCCGTCTTCATGGATGATGAAGTCTGTTCTGAGTCCATTCTCCACTTGTTCTCTGATCCTTTGCAACTTAGCATCACTTTCTTGAGCTGCTTTGATCTGATTGACAATGGTTGATTGAACTTGTAGATTCATCAAACTTGAAGCATTACCTGGCATGACTACTTCAATCTCCATCTGATGTAAGTCTTGCTGAAGCTTCCACTGAGCGGTGAGATTCATCGATAATGGTTGGTGACTAAGAGCATCAGGTACTACGTTCACCTTCCCTGGGTGATATTGCAAGTTGATGTCAAAGTCCACCATGAGTTCTAACCATCTTCTCTGCCGCATATTTAACTCCTTCTGAGTAAACACGTACCTCAGACTTTTATGATCTGTGTAGATGTTCACTCGTTCACCAAGTAAGTAGTGGCGCCAAATTTTGAGAGCAAAAATGACGGCTGCCAACTCCAGATCATGCGTCGGATAATTGCGCTCATGAGTCTTCAGTTGTCTTGAAGCATAAGCCACAACCTTACCGTGCTGATGTAGAACACATCCTAATCTCTTACCGTATGCATCACAATGCACTTCGAATCCTCCAGATTGATCCGGTATTACGAGAATAGGTGCAGATGTCAATCTTGACTTGAGTTCTACAAAAACCTGTTCGCATGCTTCTGACCACACAAATTCTTCATCTTTTCGTGTGAGCTTGGTCAGGAATGTTGCTATCTTTGAGAATCCTTCAATGAACCTTCTGTAATATCCAGCTAAACCCAAGAAACTCCGAATGTCCTTCACTGACTTTGGTGTAGGCCATTCGCTAACTGCTGAAACTTTGGCTGGATCCACAGAAATTCCTTCTCCTGATACGATATGTCCAAGAAAACCAACTTGATTTAGCTAAAACTCGCACTTGCTGTACTTGGCATAAAGCTTATGTTGTCGAAGAGTTTCCAGGACAATTCGTAGGTGCTCCGCATGCTCTTTCCGATTCTTAGAATATACCAGGATGTCGTCGATGAAGATGACAACAAACCTGTCTAAATACTCCCGGAAAACTTGATTCATTAGGTTCATGAATATTGCTGGTGCATTGGTCACTCCAAATGGCATCACTAGAAATTCGTAATGTCCATAGTGAGTTCTGAAAACTGTTTTGTGAATATCAGCTTCCTTGACCTTCACTTGATGATAACCTGAATGAAGATCCAATTTAGAGAAAACACAAGATCCACTTAGCTGATCGAATAAATCATCGATGCGCAGGAGTGGATACTTGTTCTTTATAGTGACTTCGTTCAAGGCCCTATAATCGATGCACATTCTGTATGAACCTTCCTTCTTCTTCACCAGTAGTACAGGTGCTCCCCAACTTGAAGTGCTGGGACGAATCCATCCTTTCGCCAATAATTCGTCCAACTGTGTTCGAACTTCCTTCAAACCTTCCGGACTTAGTCTATACGGTGTTTTGATCACCGGTTGTGCTCCTGGTACTAAATCAATACTGAATTCAAGAGCTCGATCGGGAGGCAAACCTGATATATCGTCAAGAAATACATCATCGAACTCTCGAACTACCTCTGGTCTTAATTCTTCTTCCGCTTGAGCTGCTGCAACTACTGCTTCTCTTGGCTTCGCTTTGTAGGTACCTGGCTCCAGGGTACGATCTTCACTCTTGAAATAGAAGACCGGATAGTCTGGAATCTCGAATACTACCCTCCTTTGACGACAGTCGATGGTAGCATAAAAGGTTCCAAGCCAATCCATTCCTAGAACCACATCGAAGTTCGGTATGTCCAGTACTTTGAAGTCAGCATAAAACTCTCGACTGCAGACGACGACTGGACACAAGCTGTATCCCATAGTTACCTTTAGAACGCCATTTCCGGAACTGACATTCCAGCTAGATACAAACGGTGAGACTGGAATCGCATGGGTTCGGACAAACCGTTGCGACAAAAAGCAGTGGGATGCTCCAGTATCAAACAGTGCAAGTGCAGGTAGTGAAGCTACTAGGATTGTACCAGTAATGACTTGGCCAGTGGCCTCAGCTTCTTCCACAGATATCATGAAAGCCTGGCGCTTTGGCACATTCCTCCTGGTCTGAGGAGCATTCCTCGGAACGTTCCTTTGAGCTTGATGGAACTGTCGAGGAGGTGATGCAGCTTGCGGTCCTCTGGTTGGTGCAGGCAGTGCAAGTCTTGGAGCAGGGGCTTGGATGGCTGGACGCTGTGGATAATTGTTTGCTGGCGTGGGTGCAGCAACTGGGTTTTGTTTATGAGTACAAGCCCCAATTCCATGAGCAGCTGAGCCGCAGATCAAGCAAAGGTTGTTCGCACGTCGGCAATCTCTCGCCAGATGCCCATTTCTCTTGCAGTAGTTACAAAAGGCTGGGCTGGGTCTGCTGATTGGTGCTCCAGGACGTCTTGGCACAAAAGGTGGTCTGGACGAGGCTCCACCTGCCATCTGGTTGGCAGGACGCTTGACTCCTGCAGACTGAGGTCTGCCCCTTACTTTTATCACTGCCTCATAACTGCGGGCAGCTTCTAGAGCATCCTCATGAGTCAAAAATTTTCCTGTGGCTAGAGCAGCCTGAATCTCCGTGTCCGGTCCTTGTTGAAAGCGACGGGCTCTGATATCGTCTGTCGGTATCAAGTGTGCCACGAATCTGTTCAAGGATAGTGTTAGCTGTGTGGTATGTGATATTTAAAACTGAACTATTGCGACATATCTTACCGGCTTAACATGGTGAATTCAGCGTCGTATTCATCTACCAATTTGTCCCACATTGATCCTTGCTGTAGATGAACCAACTGCTGCTCCATGGCAAACCTGGCAGTCACAGGGAAGTATTTCGCGTCGAACTTCTCGTGAAACGTTTTCCATTCAATAGGCTACGCAAGACGGCTTTCTTCTGCCTTCCACCAGTTGCGAGCGTTGTCCGTGAGTTGTAGTTTCGCTACACGGACCCAAGCGACGTCTGGCACTTGTGCTGCGGCCAGATCATCATCGATACTTTGAGCCCATTCCTCAGCTTCCAGTGGGCTCCCCTTTCCTGAGAATTGCTTCGGATGTAAAGCCCTGAATTGCTTTACCCCCAGAGCGTCAGTCTCGGGACGGTTCAGAAGTTGTTGCTGTCCCTCGAGAAGGCTGTGGATTGCATCAAGTAGCACTGTTTGCTCGGTAGGGGGCGCAAGAACAGCTGGTGTGAGAGGTAGTGCTGGAGGTGTGTTATTGGCGTTGATGCTGGTGTTGTTCGGGGAATCCATAACCCTGAAGAAAAATTTGGGTTAGGACAGATTCAAGTACATGAAATGATAAGATTCAAGGAATAGAAATTTATAAGATTCAAGAAACATGAATTGTAAAGAATGTTTTAGTTGCTGGTTCTTGTGTTATATTGCTTAGGTTGTTCACGCAGACCAGAACTGCATGATAGGGATTCATACAGCTCTGACCTGCATGGGCCACCAATCAAACCTGTCACGCCCCGCTTCCCAGTGTACGGCGAAGTGGGCGCGACGAGATCCGCTACGTATGTACTCAGAAGTACATACGCTAAGCGTATCTAAGCAATATAGAAATAAATACACAAGAGACAAGAATATAAAAAGAACAGCAACTTTTATTTATTAATATTCTTTGTACAATACATGAAAAGGAAATACAACTGAAATAAAGATGCCTAAACAGTGGCATAGCAGGAAATGAAAAGTACTGAAAAGAAAAGTGTACAATGAAACTACAGTGCAGGGTCTTGAGTAAACTGCTCCAAGTCTTCTTGCGATGGCTCAACTTCTGCCGGGTCCAAATCACCTGACGACATTCAAAGAAGAGAGAAACAGAATGTCGTCAGCGAACAGGTCGCTCGGTAAGTCCCAAAAGTAAGAGGAAAGTAGAAAAAGACAGAATAAGAAGATATATTTTAAAGTGTAAACTATTGTTGTAATGTTATGTCAACGCTGTTGTTTGTAGCTTGGTACAGAAGAATGCCAGTGTATACGAGGGGAGTCTCTATATGCCAGAGACTAAGGGCACGTATAGTACAAGATACCGTTTATGCCACGGTACAACAGCAACTGGATTTATGTTAGGTGTGTTAAGTCTGACCACCTCGTGCCACCTTTAACACCTTCCGTACCAATCTACCCCTTAAACCCCGCGATGTCTTGTTTATATTGTTATTTTGTAAAATTATATTGATTGCATGATTGATTGACTGACCGACCGAAACCATGATATCAGGAAACGGTTATAACCGTAGAGTCATGTAAATGGAATACCGGGAATCATGTAAAAGGAATATATATCCATGGTTCGGTTCAGTCAAGTTGTGTAAACTGATAATTGTATTCATGAATTCATGTGTTCATAATGAATTGGAAACTTGTAGATTATGGATTGACTTGAATCATATTCAAGTCAGATTGATCAGACTCAAACCCGAGTCAGACAATCAGAAATGTGAAACGAAGTCTTATAACTGCTAGGGTCCTTAGGGTAATTTATAAACTTGAGGGGGTTTATGTAAAAATGCGTTTATATACTTTTCAAAATACACCTTAAGTATTTATTTTTCGTCTTTAGAGTTGTGGATTTTATGTTGTGACATTTCAAATGAAAATATTCTAGTTTCATAAATAAAGGTATTTATCTGTAATATTGATTTTTTGAAGTTCATGGTATTTTAGTGTAACCTTTATTCTTTTGTGATTTTTAGAAAAAAAGTGGAAAATTTATATAATAATAAAATAGGTATTTAAAAGATAAATATACATATGTTTATACAAAAATAATTTTAATAAATATTTTATATTTCAAAAATCTCATTTTCTTAAGATATCGTATTTTAAATCTTTCGAGACCGAATGCTCCTTGCGGAGGTCTGAATCTCGCACTACTAGCCCGAGGGTGCACGATAAACCGCACGATCCCGAACGGGTTCCCTAAAGATGGGTTGTAGTGGCGCTTTGCAAAGATTGTAAAATACTAATGTTTTAGAAAACGGTTTTTATAAAGTAAAAGGTATTTACTTGAAAAGTGTAATTTTCCGAATTTTAGATTCTAGGGTTTTCTAAACCAACTAGCCTATTTCTAAAAGGTCTAAACGACAAGTCATTAGAAACCTCAAATCGCCTCTTCACCGCCAATTGCGGCCAGGTAAGTGCCAGGTAAGTGGGAGGCTCTCCACTATAAGTAGTGGCCCTAATTAAGTAACCACTTGCCTTAGACACACTTGTCTAGACACCACAAAGTCAGGTTTAGATAAATGATTGATGTCCACAACTTATCGTATTTTCCTGGTAAGAAATATTTACTTAAAAGTGTAACAAATCTAAAACCTTTAAAAATGGTTTTATGAAGATTATGGTATTTTAATGAAAATTTCGTTTTATCGTATTCTAAGTTTTGATGATATCATTTTAGGGTTGTATTTGCGAGTGTGTGGAGGTAGGTCGTTACCTCGTGCTCTATTTTAAATGTATAGCAAGTTAAGGGTTAAATGTGAAATTGAAACATGATGGTATTAAAGTGTAAAAATACGGTAAATTGAAAAGATTATCATTTCATGTGTGAAAACTTATTCAAATTGACTTTTACAAGTTTAATGGTCAAGATAGAGATGTTTAGGAATGATTGAATTGATTAGAAGAAGAAAAATAAATATTATGGTATTAAAGTGAAAAAGAATACGATATTGCAAAACCTATCATTTCATGTAAGAAACTTTGTCCAAATTAGTTGTTATGTGATTAATAGTCAACATGAATAAGTTTAAGTATTATGGAATTGGTGACAATTGAGATTTTATAGAAAACCGAATCGGAAATCGGTTTGTTTCGATTTCCGTCGGATTTCGAAATTTCGTATTTTTGAGAAGTAGAAAGAAGGGAAGAATGGGACTTACGGGTTTCGATCTATACTAATGAGTATAAGGGAACTAGATGAGTGGCCGAGGCGTTGTTTCGTCGCCGGTTGTTTCAAAAATATCGCCGGAATTCCGTCAGCTCTTCGCCGTGAACTCGGTTTCAAAGTACACCCTTCTTGTAGAAATTTTGAGAGAGTAAACCTAGTATTTTGAGATGAGAGAGTAGGGGGTAGGGGGTTTATTTATAGGGTAGGCTAGGGTAGGGTAAGTGAAAGGTTTTTATTTTTAAAAAAATTGTAAAAATTAAAGAAAAACATTAAAATTTGTATTAAATTGGGTGTAATTAACATTCGGGAACCGATCCATTAAAATGGTGTAAACAATGGAGTTTAGAATACAAAAGGACGTGACTTTCGTGTTGGCGACTCGGCCGTCCGGCCGAGTCCGGCCGGCGGCGCCGGCCCAAGTCGGCCAGTCCGCCGGCCGACTCGGCCGAGTCGGGCCGAGTCGGGGTGCCGATGGGTGGGGGGTCTCCTGACGTAAGCTCTGGTATATTCACTTTTTAGGGTTCAGTTCAACTTTTGGGAGTTATGGCCTGTGGACTGTTGGGCTTCCAAGAATTTTAAAAGAAAAATACTCTAAAAAATAATGTGGGGCATGGGATTTGAACTCTGGTGGCTTGGTTCAGCAGTGCAAGGTATTACCAATGAGCTACAAGCTCTTTCTTGTAATTATTGTGGGAAAATAGATACTTAAAGTGATAACGGTAACATTAAATACTCCAAGTATACTTCAAATTTAAATCAAATTTATGTATACAAAAATTGGAGTTGTTACAATCCTAGACCTTACATGCGATACTCTTAAAAGAACAGACCGGACTGCACGGAGATTGTCACGGACAGGCTCAGTAGGGGTTCGGATGAGTTCGCTCGTCGGCTTTCTTTTCGACGTGTACTTGGGTTGCCGTTACGTACAGCTAGTGTCGCTGACGGACTTGTGGTTAAACCCACTGCCAGCATACTGTCGAGTCTTTAGAGTCCCACACAGAGGGTTTCCCTGGTTCAGGCGAGACAATGTAGAGGCCATATGGTCTTACGGCAGGGTTTCGATCCATACGTGTACTGGCTACACGGATGATGTTCGGACGGATTATACTGGTGGGCTTTGGTTTAAACCGGATCCTAGTATTATATTATTGGATTATTCCTGTCTCATTGTATTCGTATTTTTCAAAATACGAATACATGTATGTATATACGGTGAGGGCATTCTTTTAATTTCACAAGAATGAGCTTCTAGAAGGAGACATCTTATTACTTGATTTATTTTTTTCTTAGAAAAGGATTAATGAGGTGGAATTTGGAGAGACACTTGAGGAATGGTTGAAAGCATGGCTTGGCATTTGTTTATTCACTTGTGGTTACTATTCAAGTATGGGTGATTATTTTGTGAGTTAAATAATCCATGCTTGAATTATTGTGTAGAGACTTAGCCATTCTCTCAACCATCATTCATGATCTCTAGTTCATTTTTTCACTTCCTCACTCTCTCTCCTAATTTCCTCTCCTCTTCCCTCAAGCTCTAACCCTTCACATGTATTATGATTCATAGAGCTCTTGAGACATATTAGTCCATTAATCATTCTCTACATCTACTTAGTAGTCTCTTTTAGCAAATTAGACCACTAAGTTACCTCACTTGAGGTTGAAGCTTGACCATAAGCCCTCGGGTGGATCTTCTTCGACATAAAGGAGACCGGCAACCGAGTTCGATTCTAGCTACTTAGGAGTCAAAGAAGGTTGAAGCTTGATCTAAGGAGCCAAGAACCAAGAGAAGACCCGAAGGACTTAACACGAAGGTATAACGCTCTAACCGAGTGGTTAGAACCTTCTTTTAGTATATCTTAGCTAGTTAAGGTTTAATCAAGATCCTAAGTTGATAAAGTCTATGTTGCAAAGCAAACTTGATCTTTTGACAAAAAAATCGTTTTTGATGTATTCCGCCTCCCCACGAACTCGCGGGGTGTGCGACATTGACTTACACTGGTATAAAAGACACTTAAATCTAAACTAGCTTGTTAGCAAATAGTTAGAACTTCGATCGAAAGAATTTTTTCCCGAAACCAATTTCTGGACCATGCTTGCTATCGAATTTTTAAGCTGTTCAAAAAATATTTTCAGAGGTCTTAAAAATAAAAGCAGGGTTTTATAGGAACACAGAAGAAATTTCAGGCAGTGATCGGTCAAGACCACCGCGGAAACGTGGCCAAACTCAGTGTTTAGCCAACGAACCACGGCCAAGTCTGGGCCGAGTCACTGCAAATTTCTTCTGTGGGTTTTATGTTATGGAATATGATTTCTGGAATATTTTGTTTCTACCCAGAATTGTTTGTGCACTGGATTGTTTATAGGGTAGACACGAATTTGTTATTCGATCGAAATTCTAAGTTATTTGGCAAATCGGGTTTTCTGTGTTTGTATATATGTGTTGTTAAACGTCTGCTAATCGTTATACGTCAATTAGTGGGGGTTGCACATATCTGTGATCTGTGATGGTTTGTGTATATGGATTATTGGATCGTCGTGAATGAATAGCCGGGGGATGCGAGAAGAGTGTTTTTCTTTTCTTTCACTCATGTAAAATTTGTAAATTGATGTAATATTATTTTGCGAGACACATTCAGGTTGAGGTTGTAGCTACCATTGTATTATTTCTTTTTACTGTTTTTGCTCTTAGGATAGACCCAAGGTGGGGTGCACAAACTACCGGGTTCTTAAAATGCCGAGTGACCTACTCATTTTATTGAGGGAGATTGCTTCACTTCAGGAATTTGGCGGGTAGTTTGTCGCACCCGTAAGGCTCTAGGATGGGGTTTTAGCTATTCATCACGACCGTGGAATCCATGTTTCATTACAGGCTTAAAAGAAACACGGAAATCCTAGTATATCTAATATATTCATCTGTGATCTGGAATGCTTATTATTGCATGAGAAGAATCGCTATATATATATATATATATATATATATATATAAACGTGGCTTATGTTTTGCACCCGCGCTAGTCCATCCCCCGCTCTGCCGGTAGTTAAGCAACCTAACGGTGTATGACGGGGCCCCGTGGCGAATGCGGATGGTATAAGCGTACGTTCTATTTTCATTTCTTTTGCTACAATAATAAGGTTAATTGATGAGACCGCATTAATTCTAATTAATACAAGAAAATAAACCTAAAATCTGATGTCGTTGGAACAATTACAAAATCACTCGGTTTTCTTCAAAAAGCATTTTTTAAAAGCAGAGCTTAAACTACTCCTTTTCAAAAGTTATCAGATTCTTTCGACTATATCAAGTTCATTATATTAACGGTTTTTTTGCCAAAAACCAGCCGTAACCCTCCTTCATTTCAGATAGGTATCTATTAATATTCATGCTATTTGTTTTGACCTTCACCAAGACATAGTGTTTGGTAGCTAGTGGGTGCTTATCTGTGGCATAGATAGATGCATTAATTTAGGACAGGCGTACAGCTGTTTTGGCCTTCGTCAAGGGCTTATACGAATGGGTCTAGGTTAATCTAGATAATGACGGGTTGAACTTGACTTGCGAATTATGATGTTTTGACCTTCGTCAAGATTATAAGCGCACGGGGAAAAAATCACATCAGGAGTTTCAAGGATAAAGGAAATTTGTTAGTGCTGCATACCTTCTTGAGTGTGTTGTTTTTGGGAGGCTTCCTTCAAATTCATCACACAATGATAGTTGGGTCCTGATCCTACTGTGAGTATCCGCTACTCTTCGGGAAACAATTTCACTTAACGATCAATGCTATAAACCAATTAGGTGTCTAGAACGGTGTCAGAGGGGCTACGCCTCTAGGGAAAAGAGGTTATATAATTAAGAAACTTCGCTAAAGCGTTGGAAAACCTCCCTTGAAGTACCGACACTAGCCTGGACAAAAGGTTAAGCAAGTATTATGACATGCTATTAATCCTGACTAATTCTTCTTTTAGGGTTTGAAGAAGAATTCGAGGAAACAGTTGGAGCCATCCTGTTTAGATAAACTAAAAACCAATCTAAACTTGCAAGAGCATATGCTGAGTGTTTCTTTCTCTCTCTCCTAATTGTAGCAACCATGACGGGACTTAAGCTTATATTAGATAAAAATAAACTCGGTGGGCCAAACTACAAAGACTGGCTGAGGAATGTCCAAATGGCTCTTACATATGATAAGGTCGCATACGTCCTCACGGTGAAAGTTCCCCATGTTCCCGATCCAGCATCCTCGATCGCGGACATTGAGGTCCGTAAGACCTTGGATCTTGATTGCGCCAAAGCCAAGTGACTCATACTAGCCTCCATGAACAATAAGCATCAGAGGCGGCATAAGAAGATGGACCTTGCTTCCATCTTCCTCCATACCAAAGAATTATATAGAGAGCAATCTTGTATCGCAAGATACAAGACCTCGAAGAAACTTTTTCAAGCGAGATTGGCTATCGGATCGTCTGTCGGGGACCACGTACTGAAGATGATTTCTCTCATTGAAGAGCTCGCGGACCTAGAAACCACGTTGGAAAATGAGTTGTTTATCGACTTGATCCTCCAGTCCCTTCCCTCCACCCATGCCCAGTTCATATTGAATTTCAATATGAACAGCATGGAAGTTACACTTCCTGAGCTCCTCAATATGTTGAGGATGGCAGAGGGCACTTTGAACAAAAACAAGGAAACACCTGCTCTCTTTGTTGGAGGATCTTCTTCTTCTAGATATAAGGCTAAGGCTAAAGGGAAGAAGAAGAAGGCTCCTACCAAACCGAGGGGAGGTGTGCAGAAGGTGCAGAGAAAAGGAAAGGAAAAGATAGGAAGGGAAGCCACAAAGAAAGAGTGATTCTATTGTCGGAAGAAGGGTCATTAAAAGAAGGACTGCAGGGCCCTAAAGGCCAAGAATTAGGACACGAAACAAGTTGTGGGTTCGGTTTCAGGTGTGTTCGTGATTGAAAACTGCTTTTCTATAAACTCTACTTCCTGGGTATTGGATACCGGATCAGGATCTCACATCTGTAATTCTTTGCATGCGCTGAGAAACCATAGAGTTTTGAGGAAAGGTAATATGACTCTCAGGGTTGGCAACGGAGCCAGTGTGGACGCTGTTGCGGTAGGAGAATATCACCTTGGATTGGTGAGTGGACATAGTTTGTTGTTGTATAACTGCTTTTGTGTACCCAGTATGGTGTGTAATATTATATCAGTATCTTTATTATCAAATAAAGGATATAATTTTTCACTTGTAAGTAATGTTATCAACATTCACCTAAATCAGGAAATGGTTGGGTCGGGTACACTTAGCAACGGAATATGTATTCTCAATTAATATCAAGTTTTCAACGTCTAAAACACACTAAAAAGAAAAGCTCCAGAATCAAACCAAGTTTTTCTATGGCATTGTAAACTCGGTCATATCAATGAAACACGACTGATTAAGTTACATAAAGAAGGATATTTAGATCCGTTTGAGTATCAATCATATGCAATTTGTCAATCATGTATCATAAGAAAGATGAGAAAAACTCCGTTCACTGGATACGGAGAAAGAGCCACTGAGCTCCTGGGACTCATACACAGCGACGTATGTGGGCCAATGTCTATACATGCATAAAGTAGATATTCCTACTTCATTACTTTCACAGATGATTTCTCTAGGCATGGACATGTATTCTTAATGAAACATAAATCCGAGACCTTTGAGAAATTCCAAGAGTATAAGAATGAAGCGGAAAAGCAAACCGACAAAAGTATCAAGATGCTCCGTTCCGATCGGGGCGGTGAATACTTAAGTGCCGAGTTCTTGGAATATCTAAAAGAGAATGGAATTCTCTCTCAGCTTACTCCTCCATACACATCACAAAACAACGGTGTATCAGAAAAACGGAATCACACCTTACTTGATATGGTGCGTTCTATGATGAGTAATGCTGAGTTGCCGCCCTCTTTCTGAGGTTACGCACCGGAATCTGCTGCATACCTATTGAACAAAGTTCCAACTAAGTCTGTGCCTACCACTCCATATGAAATGTGGAGTGGGAAGAAACCCTGTCTTAAGTATTTGAAGATATGGGGCTGTCCTGCCGTTGTCAAAAAGGTTCATCCGAACAAATTCAAGGCACATTCAGTACTGTCTAAGTTTGTGGGATACCCCAAGAAACTAGGGGGTATTATTTCTATCACACTGAGGAACAAAAGATCTTTGTTTCTCATTGATTGATTCGAAAATCGGATTGAATGAAAAGTATAATCACAATCAAAGATTTATAACCGCAATCAATAACGGTGTCGATGTAGTTCGTTAATGAGCACGGGTCGTCCACTGAGATTCGTGTATTTATTCGTTCTTGTTTTAGCTGAGCCGAAAGAAAATAGTAAAGAAAATTCAAGAAAAAAAGATTTCAAGATTTAATTGAGTTTATCATGTCAAAAAAATCAAGAAAGTGTTCAAGATTTAAGAAGATCAAGAAAATATCTAATATCAATTTTAGTTATCAAGAAAATTGAAGAATAGCTTGTATGATTCGATAGGAATTAGTAGCAATGATGAATACTAATAATGACTCATCTTATCTATTGATGAAATATAACTAGAACGATGGCGATGAATGAAGATTAGGGATCTTTTGAAGAAACTAGGGTTTCTCTTTCACTATCCCTTATCTTTTCATTGATCACCATTCAAATCTAGCCATTAGCAAAGAAAATCATCAATCATTTGATCCCAAATTGCAATGAAATTATCAAGAACGATGACCTCGCTCCAAATTTGGTTGTTGATGATTCTTTTTCCTAAATTTCATAATTCTCATAAGACTTAAGATGAGTATAGGATTTCCTCACCATTTGATCTACCAAATTCCTTCGAATCCTTAGCAAGCGGAGATTTACTCACACATCATGCACTTTGAAGAATTAACAAACAAAGATTTCATAATGCGAGAATTTAAAGAAAGCGAGATTAAAAGTAAAGATCACCTTTAATAATCGACTTCTAATTACACTTTCCTTCAATCCGAGATTACAAGAATTGCTCTCGATCGCTCTCTTGAAGAGGTAACTATTCCGTCGAATTTCGCTTTCCTCGATCACCATGAGTCTTGGTCACGGATCACGTACTCGTTGATGACGATCGGCTTCGCGTAAAGGATCTTGAATGTCGTCGCTTGATGTTGTTCTCAACGATTCCTGATTTGGATCTTGATTTGGATTGGATTTAGTATTGATTGTGTAATGAATTGTTCAACCAAAAATTGTGTAACCCTCAAAATGAAGGCTCGGGTCCTTTATATAGCCCTTCACCAATCTTCCCCTAGAAGCTAGGTAGTTGTAGGGAAACTTCTAGAATAAGGTAGTTATCAAGCTTCATCAAGAAGCTAGACTGTTGTAGGGAAGTTTGCAGAACAAGGTTGTTACAATGGAGCGTCTTCAGCAAGCTAGAAAGTTAAGATGAAGCTTCTGGAAAAGTATCGTCACCGGACCCCCTCCCCAACTCGGCTGCGGATCCACGGCGGATCGGCCTGACTCGGCCGCGGATCCGCGGCCGTTTGGTGAGCTTGTTGCTTCATTTCTTTGTGGTAGTCTTGTGTTGGTCTATGGGTATTCAGGTGATTCTAGAATCTTCTTATCACTTCTGAATCTCTGCCAGATTTAACTTTTTGATTTCCTGTATTTTATCGGCGAATCTACAATTCCGATATCTATCCTAAGATAATTTTCTGCACAAAATCTTAATGAAGAATGTTGAGATATACAATATCATGCGTGAAATTATAAACACACAATTTCCTTCTAAAATGTTGATTATAATATATAACACGTGGTATTTGATATTTTCCAGATGAACTTGTAATACGTGTTATATTTATAACAAACATCATTAGATAATTAGAAAAGTGAGGAAATTGTTATGTTAAAAATTGCAATATTTTCGACTGAACAAATTCCTCCAAACTTGACTTTGATCGTCTTGAGCAAATTTCTTTTATTCAAGAGAAGGAGAAAATGGAAAGAAAAAGAAAAACTAACTCGCACACTTTCGTAGGCAACACGATTGCACTGAGCACGTGCAACAAGCCTTTAAACCTCTAGGTGTCCCTGGTAGAATGAGTGTTGTCTCCTGAGCGTTTTCAGCGGATTGCACTCACAAGATCCTATAATAAAAGGAAGACGGTGAAATTTACATATAAAGATAAGAATTATAAAAGAAAGACTTTGAAAATCAGAGTTTTCAACTACACTAGCTTTTCGGTTGTCATGAGCCCTATCTTAATAGTCATAAAAAGATATTAGAAATCACATCACCCCTCAATAAAATATCGCCTTTATTTTTCATCTCTACCTTTCTTCCAAACACCGATCATATACCCCTACGTGTATGTAAAAGACATCCCTACACTCGGAGAATTCAATTCAAGCTATCATACTCTTGTCCATCTACCTCAGTACTTTTTAGTCGGTGAATATTTTAGATAGAATTGCTCACACATTCTTCATACGACCGTTAATACTTTTTGAGGTACTAACCGACCGACTACTCAATGTGCTCACATATTAGGCATAATTAGCAATTTTCTCGTCTTGCAACACCTAAGGCTTAGGAGTGACTCCCAAACCAGTTGGTCTAAGGCACTAGGTGATGAAGCACCCTCGCTATATTTTTTTATATGCTGCCTTGGTGATTACAAAACCAGTGTTCATTTTTCTTCACCATTTTATACTTTTATGCTTCATTTATTATTTATTTACTTCGTACTTAAGCTTTTAGACAAGAACATTTTAAGGTATCCTATACTATCCCGAGTTTCAAGACGTGTATAAGTGCGTATAGTAGGGTATCAACGTTGAGATGTTTGGCTTCAAGAATAGGAACTATTTTTCAGACTTATTTTTATCCTCAGATTAGTGACTTTTTTCGTCTTACTAACCCTTGAGACAACGGCTGATAACCACTTTTTACTAGTTTCGTTTAAGAAAATATCTAACTTTCTTGCTTTTCTTTAACTTTTCCAATCTTTTAAATGTAATTTTTCACTTTCTAACCTTTCATTATAAAAGAAAATTTTTTGAAAATTTTGTGTTTTGTGCTTATGCAAAGTGTAATGCAAGGGAATGCGTAAATAAGCACAAACCTCCCCCAAACCTATTTACAGCAGTGTCCTTACTGTTGTCGTCTTTTAAATCTCAAAAAAACTGTAGACTTGGGAGAAAAAATTATTAACGGGGACAAGAATAAATGGACGTGAAAATCTCCCCCAAACTTATTTTTGGCTCACAATTTTGTGTACAAATTTTATTTTCAAGAGCCAAAATTTATACCCCCCAAACTTGAGTTAAACAAAATTAAGCTATAAGGGGGGTAAAGTTATTGGTCAATACCAAGCTTTGCAAAGACCAAAAGTTAATACCATCCATTCAAAAAATTTATCAATGTAATGTACCAGTTGGTGGAAGAACATGTTATGTAGAGCCAAGAAGAACTGAGGAAGAAACAAGAGGTGGTATGGAATGGATTTGCATCTCAATTTGGAGAGACGACACAATGATAATGATGGATTACTCGTATTCTCATTATTGTTAAGAAATAGAGGTGACGTTCAACTTCTTTGTTGGGGTTGATTCATCACAACTCCCGTGTATTCCAGAAATGCGAGTTCATCAGCAAAAAATTCCTCAAATCTTTCATCGATATCCCGAAGAATAATCTCATCAGAAAGAACGGGATGATACTCAGACTCCATAAAAGGTTCATAACAAGCATTAGATGTTGACCCGGACAGCTCGATAGAAGAGTCCGTATGTGTATAATATATAGTTGGGTCAAACAACAACGTATCAAGGAATTCTAGATCAGTATCATGAAGCTCGTCAAATTCGCTGCTGTCGACATCCATTAATTCAACGGAACAGACCTGAGCAGAAGGTTCGGAGGGTACACTTCCCAACTTGTAAATATTCAGCTCAATTGACATCTTCCCGAAGCATAGGGTCATAGAGCTATTTCGACAGTTGATTACAGCGTTGGAAGTGGCCAAAAAGGGTCGACCGAGAATCACCGGAATTTGGTTTCGTGGGTTCGCTACAAGTTTTGTATCTGAAACAATAAAGTCCGCAGGGAATATAAATTCCCCGACTTTTATCAACACATCCTCAAGCTCTCCCCTAGGTTTAGTGATCGATCTATCGGCCATCTGGAGAGTACAGAGTGCAGGCTTTAACTCTCCAATACCTAATTGCTCATAAACAGTGTATGGAAGCAGGTTAACACTAGCGCCAAGTTCGAGTAGAGCACGGTTGATATTTTTACCCCCAATAGAATAGAAATTGTAGGATAACTAGGGTCCGTACGTTTCTTCGGTACTTGCTGGGTAAAAGCCGTGTTTACATTACTCGACATGAAAACATTTTTCGACACTTGAGTCTTCCTCTTCCTAGTGCACAAGTCCTTTAGAATTTTCGCATATGACAGAACTTGTTGTATAGCATTTAGGAGAGGGATATTGATGTTAACCTGTTTAAAAACTTCCACAATCTTCTCCATTTGTGGACTTGGTCTATTTTTTCTTAACCTATTAGGATAAGGAGCTTGAGCAATAAGGACAGGGTCCAACATTGGAGAAGGTTGTTTGGGTAGGAAAGATCCCAGAATAGGAGTGGGGATCGTCTTTTATTGACTAGAAGAGGTGGGCTGAGAATTCGAGACTTGAGGAAAATGGAGAATAGGCTCAGAAGAAGGTGGAGTAGATGAAATGGATAAGAAGGTGGTGAACTAGACGAAGTAGGATAAGAAGTGGAAACCGGCGTATCATTGTCTGAATCTTCAATATCAATCTGTTCGCCGACATGATTATCTAGCACTCTTCCAGATCTCAACGTGGTAACAGCACTCACATGATGTGAATAGTCAGGATTCGGTAGGGTTTGAGATGGAAGTTTCCTTTCTCTCTAGCACTCATTTCGGCATTTAATCGTGCAATTTGTGATTCTATCGATTTAATACTCTCACCGTGGGAGGCGGAGTTCTTCTTTATATCATCGATAGAAGACCTTATATCAGCCGACACTTGGATGGAATGTTTCATAAACAAATCCAAGGTTCGTTCGAGTGAAGAGAAATTATCGGTACTGGCCAATTGCAAAGAATTATTATACGGTGCAGAGGTATTGGCCGGATTTTGAAAATTTTGTGGTTGAAAGGGGTGCTGACTCAGTTGTAGTAGTTGCTGTTGTTGTGGAGGGATCCTTTGAAAGTTATTTTGGTTTGGAACCGTATTTTGAGTTTGGTGTTGGTTCCAAGCAAAATTAGGGTGATTCTTCCATCCTTGATTATTTGTGGAAGAATAAGAATCGTTTCTAGGTCTTTGCTGAAAAGCAGCATTAGTGTGTTCTTGACCTTGAAATGGAGAATTCAAAGGACATTCTTCCGTCAGATGTGATGGATCTGAACAGCATCCACACACAGTTTTAGGGAGTGTGACCGGGTTTAGGGAGGCTAATAAAAATTTGTGTTCCATAGCTTCAAGTTTCTTTTGCATTGCTGCCATTTCAGCTTTGACTGCTATGGAAACATCAAGTTGGTGGATACCACCCCTAATTGATGGTTGACTAACACTCTCCCATTACAAAGTTTTTTCAGCAAAATCTTCTAAAAATTTCCAAACTTCACCATCGTCTTTAGACATGAAATTGTCTTAACACATGGATTCAAGTATCTGCTTTGTTGTTGGATTAATGCCCTCAAAGATGATTCGGCACAGATCCCATCTATGGATTCCGTGATGAGGACATTGGACTAACAGATCCTTGAACCGTTCAAAACACTTCCAAAATTGTTCATTGGGAAGTTGGGTAAATTGATTGATTTCACTACGGACACAGGCGGTCTTATGATTGGGATAAAATTTCTTAAGAAATGCTATGACGAATTCATCCCAGTTTGAAATAGAGTGTGCAACTCTGTTATAAAACCATTTTTCGGCTAAATCGCACAAAGTGAATGGGAAAAGACGTAAACGCATAGCATCTACAGAAAGTTATGAAGTGCCCATCATAGCACATACGTTTTCGAATTTGGTGATAAAAACGTATGCGTTTTCAGACTCGAGACAGTAAAATTTAGGTAAAACATTGATATAGTATGGTTTGATTTCGAAATTATCCACATTGGCTGGTGGAATGGAAAGAAAAGTAGAGAGGGGACCTCGAATAGGGTAGCATCTCTCTTGGAGAGAGATGCGAGGTAGATTCTGCGCACCTGCGGGTGGTGGCAAAGTGGTGTTATTAAAGTTTGATGGAGAACCGTCCATCTCGGTGGATGTGGTGTGTGGTGAGGAAAAAGAAGATGTAGAATTACCAACTTCGGAGTCGATAGAAGAAATGCGAACAAGACGGGCACTAGAATCCCGTGTCCAGCCGAGAATGCACTAAGCGGTTTAGCACAAGTGGCAACGTTAATTAATTAGAGAAAGTAGTTTTTTTTGGTTTGTTTTGAAAAAAACGGATTTAGAAAAAAAAATCACAACAAAAAATGCACAATCAACCCTAGATCAATGGTAACCTAGGTCAAGTTACTAGACCGCTCCTAGGCTTCCAAAAGACAAATCGCAGAATAAATTCTCTAATACCTCTTTATCCCTCCTGTGGCCAGGTAAGTGCCAGGTAAGTGGAAGGTATCCGCTACGTAAGTAGCGGGCGTAATTAAGTAACCACTTGCCTTAGACACACTTTCCTTAGACACTACAAAATAAATGCGGATAAGCAATAGATTACCCACGACTTTCCTCTGTCCTAATTGAGCGCGACGGTCTTTAGAGTCTTATCTAGATATTTTTTTAGTTAATGATGGATGATGCGGATGCTAATTTTATGATTTTTGGGGCTTAGGAAGGGTAATGAAATCCCCACCTAATCTAAATTTGGTCTTTGCCCCTTAATTTCCGTATTAAAATATACAAACACAACCAATATCAAAACACGCAACAGGATTTTTTTTTTAAGCGGCAAATTTTTACAAAGAATCCTACAGAAAAGTTGTTATTGGACAGATCAAATAAGAGATAAGAAAGAAGAGAATATACCAGAGAAAGATGGAGTCTCAAATCCCCAATATCACCGCGGTTCCGCGGTCAATACAAGCTTTGTGCCGCGGTTTCGCGGTCAATTTGAATGATCTTTGAACTAAAATTTGTACCGGTGCTCTCCTTGGTTCTCTGGTCCTTTTGACTGCTTCAGAATATTTTTCTCCCTGCTCCAATGATTCCAGATTTTCTTGCAAAATTCACATACTAATTGTTAAGCACACGATACGATTTTGATTCAAATTTTGATGAAATAATAAAATTTCAACTCAAATAGCAAGAATGAACAAATTACGCATGCATCCCCGGCAACAGCGCCATTTGATTGATTCAAAAATCCGATTGAATGAAAAGTATAATCACAATCAAAGAATTTATAACCGCAATAAATAACGGTGTCGATGTAGTTCGTTAATGAGCACGGGTCGTCCACTGAGATTCGTGTATTTATTCGTTCTTGCTTTAGTTGAGCCGAAAGAAAATAGTAAAGAAAATTCAAGAAAAAAAGATTTCAAGATTTAATTGAGTTTATCATGTCAAAAAAATCAAGAAAGTGTTCAAGATTTAAGAAGATCAAGAAAATGTCCAATATCAATTTTAGTTATCAAGAAAATTGAAGAATAACTTGTAGGATTCGATAGGAATTAGTAGCAATGATGAATACTAATAATGACTCATCATATCTATTGATGAATTATAACTAGAACGATGGCAATGAATGAAGATTAGGGATCTTTTGAAGAAACTAAAGTTTCTCCTTCACTATCCCTTATCTTTTCATTGATCACCATTCAAATCTAGCCATTAGCAAAAAAAATCATCAATCATTTGATCCCAAATTGCAACGAAATTATCAAGAACGGTGACCTCGCTCCAAATTTGGTCGTTGATGATTTTTTTTCCTAAACTTCATAATTCTCATAAGATTTAAGATGGGTATAGATTTTCTCACCATTTGATCTACCAAATTCCTTCGAATCCTTAGCAAGCGGAGATTTACTCACACATCATGAAAATAAAAGAATCAAGAATTATAAATTTCATAATGCAAAATTTTAAAGAAAACGAGAATTAACAAATGATCACCTTTATTAATCAACTTCTAATTACACTTTCCTTCAATCCGAGATTACAAGAATTGCTCTCGATCGCTCCCTTGAAGAGATAACTATTCCGTCAAATTTCGCTTTGCTCGATCTCCGTGAGAGTTGGACCTGTCGAGGATCTCGTGCTCTTGATGACGATCGGCTTTGCGTAAAAGATCTTGAATGTCGTCGCTCGATATTGTTCTCAACGATTCTTGATTTAGAATTGGAGTTAAAAGTTGTGTCACTCAACTTGTGTAATGAATTGTTTAACCAAAAATTTAGTAACCCTCAAAATGAAGGCTTAGGTCCTTTATATAGCCCTTCACCAATCTTCCACTAGAAGTTAAGTAGTTGTAGGGAAACTTCTAGAATAAGGTAGTTATCAAGCTTCCTCAAGAAGTCAGGCTGTTGTAGGGAAATTTCCAGAACAAGGTTGTTATAATGGAGCGTCTTCAGTAAGCTAGGAAGTTGAGATGAAGGTTCTGGAAAAGTATCATCACCGAAGCCCCCAACTCGGCCGCGGATCCGCGGCAGATCGGCTTGACTCGGCCGTGGATTGGTGAGCTTGTTGCTTCATTTCTCTGTGGTAGTCTTGTGTTGGTATATGGTATTCAGGTGATATCTGGAATCTTCTTATCTCTTCTGAATCTCTGCCAGATTTTAACTCTTTAATTTCCTGTATTTTGTCGGCGAATCTGCGATTCCGATATCTGTCCTAAGATAATTTTCTGCACAAAATCTTAATGAAGAATGTTGAGATATACAATATCATGCGTGAAATAATAAACACACAATTTCCTTCTAAAATGTTGATTATAATGTATAACACGTGGTATTTGATATTTTCCAGACGAACTTATAATACGTGTTATATTTATAACAAACATCATTAGATGATTAAAAAAGTGAGGAAATTGTTATGTTAAAGATTGCAATATTTTCGACTGAACACTCATCATTCCTGATTCATGGAAACTCAATTTCTCGAAAAAGAGATAAGTGGGAGCGCGATAAAGCTGGAAGAAATTCCAGAACCACAAACTATTACTGAAAACTTAATAGAACCTGAGATTTCAATGGAATATGACGTACCCATGCCACTCCGTAGATCTAGTAGGAAGTCTCATCCACCCGAGAGATACTACGGTTTTCTTGTAGACGGGGATCAAGAGGATTGCATCATCGACGATGATGAGCCGACTAGTTTTCAGCAAGCCATTACGATTAAAGACTCAGTGAAGTGGCTGGATGCTATGCGATTCGAGATGGAATCCATGTACAAAAAAAAAGTTTGGACTTTGGATTTTGCTCCTACTGGGGTAAAACCCGTAGGATGCAAATGGATATTCTAAAAGAATATTGGTGTAGATGGTCAGGTAGAAACCTACAAAGCTAGACTTATTGCTAAAGGTTTTCGTCAAAAACCAGGATTGGACTATAACGAAACTTTTTTACCAGTGGCTATGCTTAAATCCATTCGGATCCTACTTGCCATTGCTGCCTTCCATAACTATGAGATCTGGCAGATGGATGTTAAAACCGCCTTTCTAAATGGAAGTTTAGAAGAGTGTGTTTTCATGGATCAACCATAGGGCTACATAGACAGTGAGAGTAGTGGAAAGGTGTGCAAGTTTCTTAAATCCATTTATGGATTAAAGCAAGTATCGCGGAGTTGGAACATCTGCTTTGATGAGACAGTCAGAGAATTTGACTTTATCAAAAATGTAGATGAATCTTGTATTTATAAGAAAATTGTAGGAAGAACTGTGGTATTCCTCGTTTTTTACATTGATGACATTCTCCTAATAAGAAATTACATTCCTATGCTACAATCGGCCAAACTGTTCTTGTCACAAAAGTTCTTTATGAAAGACATGGGTGATGCCTCATACATTTTGGGGATTAAGATCTATCGTGACAGATCTAAAAGAATGTTGGGACTTTCACAGTTGAGGTACATTGACACCGTATTAAATAAGTTTAGTATGGAAGATTATAAGCGCGTCAATTTGCCCACTTATCACGGAATCACCCTCTCCAAAGACATGTCTTCTAAGACTGATGAGGAGAGGGCTCGCATGAGCATAGCACCCTACGCTTCGGTGGTAGGGTCGATAATGTATGTGATGTTATGTACCAGACTAGATGTAGCTTACACACTTAGCGTGGTAAGCAGGTATCAGTATAACCCAGGTGAGAAACATTGGATAGCAGTAAAGAACATTCTTAAGTACCTCAGAAGGACTAAAGAGATGTTCCTGTTGTACGGTAATGGGGACCTCCAGATCGAGGCTTTTACCGACCCGGCTTCCAAAGTGACAAGGATGACTCTAAATTTATCTCGATATATGTGTTTACCCTCAATGGAGGGGCGGTCTGTTGGAAGAGTTCCAAACAGGATACCGTAGCAGACTCGACGATGGAGGCTGAGTATATTGCTGCGAGCGATACCGCAAAAGAAGCAATCTTGATCAGGAAGTTCGTTTCTGAACTTTAAACGATTCCATCCATTGCTAATCCAATACCTTTGTATTGCGATAACAATGGATCCATAGCTTTAGCAAAGGAACCACGGTCCCATCAGAAATCCAGACATATCTTGAGGCGGTACCACCTGATCAGGGAGATCGTGGATCACCAGGAGATCGAGGCACGGAGAGTGGACACAAAAGACAACACGGCAGATCCACTCACCAAGGCCATCTCTCAAGTATAGTTCGAAAGACTGTTCGAGATGTTGGGCATGCGGTACACCAGCTACCGGGTCTAGTGCAGACAGTGGGTACTTATTGCGCCAATTACGGGCCTTAGTGCAAGTAGGAGATTGTTGGATATGTATGCCCTAGAGGCCTTCATTGTATAGGATGCTAGGGATATATATATACAGGACAATTTTACTCGATATAATAGTATGTTATTTGGTTTATCTTTATCTTAAAATGTGATGTGTTTTACTTTGTATTTCATATCTTGTATACATGTTGATAAAGCCCGTAGGATTTTTGTCTGACTACCTATGTTGTAATAGCGATCATACTTGTGCGAGCTGGGTAGTCAATAGACACATCCTTAAAAGTGTCCCTAGTCGTAGGAGTATCAAGAATTGGCATCGATACTCCAGAGTAGACTGGTGTATACATATCTAGACCCTGACAAGGGCGATGGATTAGTCCCGCAACTATTGGTGAGGTGCATCTAAGATTGTATACAGGTGCTCACTGGGTGTGAGTACATCGGACAGGACTCGCCGAGAACTGACTAGATGGTATTATACCAAGCGTCAAATAGCAGTTCTCTAATGACATGAGTGCAGATAGTTTGTTGACCTGAGATCGTCATTTATCTCGTGTGAGTTCCCACTGCGCTTTGATTACTACCCTACCACGGCTCAAAGGAATCGTGCAAACAGGTTTTAGTTGGGTACAGTCCCGAGCCACATGGAGACAGTGAGCGACTGTTGGGAATTCGTCTCTCCCGGTATATGGAGTCGATGTCGCGCAGTGATCGGTTGGTCAACACCATAAGTTCCTTGGCAGGGCGGATTGAGAATTACTGGTGGTTAGACCAGTAGATTCTCGGATGGTCTTGAGCCACACCGACATGACTTGTCTAGTTATTAGGGGTCTGGCGTTTTCTACCCCCTAGACCTTATATACGATACTCTCAGACAAACAGACTAGACTGCACGAACATTGTCACAGACAGGCTCAGTAGGGGTTCGGATGAGTTCGCTCGTCGGCCTTCTTTTCGACGTGTACCTGGGTTGCCATTACATACAGCTAGTTCCGTTGACGGATGTTCTCCGCCGAACACAGAGACGAGACCGCGTAGGTCCGTCTTGCCTGAATTTCGAGGGCAGATGCTAATTGGTGCTATCCGTCCACCTCTCCGAATATGCCAAGTTGATTTATGATACCATGTATCGAAGGTTTAAACGGATGCGGCCGATATAGCAGACATCGTCAGATTCCCCCTCATTTGAGGGGTTTTTATTGTGGGGACGCTCTTCCCTGCAGGCGCAAGCCCCTGCAGTTAATTACGCTACCGCATCGCGGTAACAACTTTCTCCTTCTCCAGATGGTCACTTCGTGTCATGGGTGTTTGTTTTGTTTTTTGGTTGCCCGTGGATTGTATACGGAGACTAATTTATGTTGTCTCCCGTAGGGCGTGGATTAGTCCAAATCGGTATTTCTTAGATTTGGATTTGGGGTTGGGTTTAAGGATGCGTTAGTCTCATTTGAAACTAAGATTGACTTAAACGCTTGTTAAGAATACGTTAGTCTAATTTTAGACTAAGATCAACTTAACGGTTTGTTAAGAATACGTTAGTCTAATTTTAGACTAAGATCAACTTAACGGGATCATTTAGATCCAACAAAAGAGCATTTGGGGCTCTATTGTTTAGTTTAGGGACATTGCGGTCCATAATTAGTTTAAGGTCATTACGGTCCAAGGTTAAGGACATCATAGTCCATGGGCTTAAGGACCCCACAGTCCGAGGTTAAGGACATCATAGTCCATAGGTTTAAAGATCCCACAGTCTAGTTTAAAGACGTCACAGTCTATGGTATGTATGGTTGTCGGGACCGTGGCGCGCTTGGCGCTGAGCGCCAGTCCATGAGCGCGTTGCGCTGATTTATGAGCGCAAAGCGCTATTAGTTCAGTAGCGCACATATGAGGAGCACGTGGTGCGTTTAGCGCTGAGCGCAAAGCGCTAGTCCAAGAGCGCAGAGCGCTAACTGTTAAGTGGCGCACACGTAAAGAGTACGTGGTGCGCTTGGCGTTGAGCGTCATTCCATGAGCGCAAAGCGTTAGTCCAAGAGCGCAGAGCGCTAATTTATGAGCGTAAAACGCTATCTGATCAACTTTATGATCTGAGAAATAAATTCTCGTTTATAAGAGATTTTATCTCAAGGTTCCAAGAACAAAGTTCTTATTTTGTAGGAGATGTTTCAATCTCTTATTTTGGTGAAAGGCTTTGCCTTTATGGATCTGTGATCTTCAGAGAATTGAAGTATTCTCCCCCTTTTTTATAATGAGATATTATGATCTCTTTGTATAAAAGACCTTAGTCTTATAGATCTATGATCTGTGAGAAGAATTGTGTTCTTCTTCTTATTTTATGATGAGATCTTTTGATCTCTTTGTGAAAGAATTTTGGTCTTCTAGATCTATGATCTTAAAGAAGTGAATTTTTCTTTTTAATATGAGATGATTTCATCTCTCTGTTCTTTTACCTTGAAAAAAAGTTGTTCTTCTATCGAGAGTTTGGCTCTTTTTTCTGAGATTTTCTCAAAGCTTATGAAGGGGTTCCTCTATTTGTTTTTTGTATCTATGAGACTTAAAGTATTGGGGCCTTTATATAGGGCAAGTTGATTTATTCAATTAGTTAAAGATATCTTTTCTCCAATTGATTTGGGGATTTCCCCACTGATCCAAGGGCTTCTGATTTACAGAAGGCAATTTTCTTGTTTTTAACAAGATTGAGAAATCTTTTCCATACAGAATTTATTCTGTATTTTGATAATTTTTAATCACCATTGGATCATTGATCCAAGGGTGCTCTTATTTATAGAGCACAATCTTATTGTTTGGAAAGATTTTGAGGAATCTTTCCTTAACAGAATTTAATTCTGATTAATTAATGATTTATCATTATTATTGGATTTTTGATCTGACGGTGGGGAGCTTTTAGTTCCAGCGCTAACGCACCCGTGCTTTGCACGTGGTGCGCTGCTTAGAGTGCAGCGCACCCGTACTTTGCACGTGGTGCGCTGCTTAGAGTGCAGCGCACCTAGCGCTAGCGCACACGTGCTTTTCATGTAGTGCGCTACTTAGGGCGCAGCGCACTTGACGCTGCTATGAAGCATTTTCTTTATTTCAAAATTTGAATTTTGAACAGAGTTTTGCTTTGATTGGTGGAAACAAATGCCCCCCTACCGTTGCGCTCACGTGGCCCACATGTGAGTGCAGCGGTGGCAGCATCTGCTCCCTTGGATCAATTCAGAAGTTGAAACGGCTCTCAGCGCCTATAAATAGGACCCTTGGTCCTTAGGATGATTTCTATTCATCTTCCTCCTTCTGAGAATTTTTATTCTCTTGCAGAGCATAGCAGTTTGGCTTAAGAACTTTCTTAAGGACAGAACTCTGTCAAAATCTTAGGTAAAGATTAAATCTTTGAGTAGATCATTTAATAATCTAGGGTTTCACCCATTAACAGAGCTTTGCTCTTCATAGATCTTCGATCTAAAGAAAAGGGTTTTGTTGACAGAGTTTTGCTCTCTTGAACCCATAGATCTAAAGAGATCTTTCTTAGGGTTCCTTAACCCATTAGCAGAGCTTTGCTCATGAAGAACTCTTAGAGTTTGTTGATAGATTTTGAAGATTTCAAAATTTTAATTCATTAAAAATTTTATTTTAAGTTTTCCGATGGTTATTCCATCATTTTTACAGAGCAAAACTCTTCAGAATTTCCTTTGAGGAATTTTCCTATTCCCAGAGCTAACAGATGTCACTCTGTCATAGAGCACTGCTCTCAAGGGGAGATTTACTCCCTGGCCCGAGGAATTCTCATTGAATGAGAATCAATTGAGGATTTCCTCATTTAATGACAGTCTCATCAAATGATGAGGTTGTTTTATTAATGATGCAATGTCATCTGGATTATGTGGGTCCCCTTTGGTCCCTTTTCACTGCATTGCAGTGTGGTACCGATTTAAAGTACCTAGTGACAGAACTTAAACTATAGCATTGGCGGCTGAAAATTTGTTCTTTTCCACGCAGGTACTATGTCTTTCGACACTTCCTTCCCGTTCGTCCGCTCAGAAGGCGGATTCCTCGAAGCGCCCGTAGACCGAGAGATTCTTACGCTGATCAAATACCATGACCCGGAGCACAAGAATCTTCATTTATGGGGAACATGGTATAATCAGATCATCATAGGTCGACACAGCTTCTCTTTCAGAGGCCATCTCGGCGATTCATTATGCTGACGTACCCCCGGTGAACTATACTGTGGAGGTGGTTAATTGGACTTCAGATGGTTGTCTTCAGCCCTCTATGGCTGCAATACCTGTACAACCGCCTATGGCTTTGGACATTCTAGGGCGGCGTATATACCAAGGTGAGTCGCGCCCTTGGGGACAGCCATACAACATAGGCCTGATTCCCCGTCACCCAGCTGGATATCTGCAGTGGGCCCGATACATCCTATTGGCAAAGAAGTCAGAGTTGCTGAGGCTCGGGTTATACCCCGCGATCTACGCTTCCCTGTATCAATATTCTCCACCTCCAGCCTGATGGGTCAAAGCCTTTTTGGAATAGTGGAACATTCCAACTCATACCTTCCTTATGCTAGATCGGGAAGTTTCCATCTCTTTGGAAGAGTTTGCGGATATCCCCGGCTTGCCTGTCAGAGGGGAGCATTATGAGGAGATCTTGCCCCCTTATGAGTATATTTTCGCTACCCGACTGGTGATGACGGGTCTAAACCCAGAGAATATCGTTCAGCACCGATTCCCGAGCTTGATCAAGGTGCTAAACATTTACGAGGGCCTATTTCTTGAATCTGGAAGTCAAGGGGTCAGCTTTGCGGACTTCATCACCCGTTTTCTTCGCCCAGAAGTTTTATCGCGACAAGGTGAAAATTTTGCCAAACTTGATGATCCTTTCGGCTTTGGCTTGGATCGCCGGCCAATATTGGAAGCCGATCAAAAGGATTTCTTTCTTCCAAACGTCGTGATCGTCCCCTTTTCAGAAATTGCCGCTCCGGGCATCGATGAGGAAGCATTCTTTCTAGGGTTCCTCGGTTTGTGGTTAAGCTGGTTCGCGTTTTCCATGCACCCTCGCTACATGAGGCCATCTGTCTTCTACCCAGCTCATCGGATGGTTGAAGGGAGACAAGTTGCTGTTGGAATTGCCGGGCCGGCTCATTTGTATCACGGCCTTAGTTCGGCAGCCGACACTACTCAGCCGGGGGTGCAGCCCGTGAACTTCCCGATGCATTATTTTACCTCATGGCTTGAACTGCATGTGCTCGGTGCTTTTGGAATGCACAAGCGACCTCATTTCTATGAAACTTGCAATTTTCCACGGATCATGCGGCTGGTCAATGCTTCCATTATGGAGCCAAGTCAGTGAGAGGCTCGGGGTGTGATCCTTCACCCACGTGCCGTCGGGGACGGCATGACCTTTGTTGATAAGGTTATGACCATCGGTAAGGAGTCCGCTAAAATGGTGCAGTCGTTGCAGGACACCTTTAAGGACGGAGCTTCTACCCTGAAAGCTCGGGAGATTCTCCATTTGTACTCGATCAGGCCGGGATATTTGGTGTTCAGGCAGAACGACTCGGCTTTGTTCATGAGATATAACCCCCACCGTTTTTCCTAGCAATCAAGTTATAATCAGGGCGTCTCGCTCGAGGCATTCCTGGTAGAACCAGTTTATACTGAGGAGGGTATCCGGAGCACTTTGCACCACTTCATGCGCCTAAACACAGGGTCCAATTTCTTCATTAGTGAGCCAAGTTGTGTTCCGAGGGCCCTGAACGTATATGTAGCGTGGTATCAACACGTGATGGGTGCCGTCATCAGGGAGGAAAAGAAGTTGTTGCTCGACCGTAAGGGTGCACCCCATACTGGTAATCCATCCATCCCTTTGAAGCAACGGACCATCATTCGTCCTCTTTTGAGAGAGGTTGCTGCGGTCGAGGTCCCGCATGATAGGCCTGAGCTACCAATACCCTGTGCTCCCATGAAAGCGGTGACTGCAACGTCTCCTGATTCCGGCTTGGGTGCGGAGATCGGGACTCGCCGCCCGAAGTTGCCCGCTAAGCGCAAGCTCGTGTTACCGGCGGCCGGTACTCTCTCGCAGAAGAAGAAGAAGAAGTCGATTCTTTCTGCCAATGTTGTACTCGTCCAGGAGCCTCATGCTCCTTACAGCGAGGGCCTAAGCGAGTATGGGACCAACGAAGGCCTATTCATGACACCGGATGATACCGACCTCGAGGCAGCTATTGCAGCTTCCGAGCGATTAGCAAGACACAAAGCGGGCCTTGTCATCCTTGCACAGTCAAGTAAACATCAGCTGTATCTTTTGCCATTACATTACATTTTTATTATCATATTTTGACTGACACTTTTCCTTCAACAGGCATCTCCACTGAAGAAGCTCTCACAGCTTCTCTCAAGAATTTTGAGGAGGAGGAAAGGCTTCGAGCATCCTTAGGCATCGGTACATTTCGGTTCACCGCGTCTCCACTCCCGTTTCTTATAGGTAATCTGACCCTCCTTTTCATCTTATTACAGGGGCTACCTCTGCTCATGTTATTCCAGGTGTGGTACCGACTTCGCAGGCCGGTGCAGAGACGCTTCCAAGGCCGGCTACCGAAGTCCCAGTTCTGCCGGTATTGCCGAAAGAAGCTTCACTTAAGAAACCGATGACAGACTCCATAACGGCTCCAGAGGTAGCTCCTGTCGCGGACGATGACGTCTCCTTGACGGAGGTCTTGAGAAGATCAGCTCTGACGGCCCGGGCGAAAAGAAAGAGCAGGAGGCGTGCAAACGCAACGATGCCTTGGCCGTGGGTGCAGGCTTGAGCGCTGCTTCCTCTGTCCCTGATTCTTCAGAGGGTGCTCCGGGCACCCTGTCTACCGCTCACAGACAGGCGGCACGTGCGGCTCGGGAAGCAATTGAAAAGCCGTTCTAAGGTAACGTAACACTGAGCCTTTTTGTCAAAGCTTTAATCTTTAGATTCTCATATATCTTATCCTGCAGGGCCAAGTCCTGGTGAGGAGGTGGCGGGTGAGATGGCTGCAACTACTGAGCCCAAAGCGGCTACTCTTTCCCAGGAGTCCGGGACTGCTCCAATTGCCGCTCTTTCCACCTGCGGTTCCCTGCCATCTCCTGGCCTCGCGAGTGTCACGACAGCTCTCGTGGAATCGGGGGACGAAGCTACGGGCGACGAAACCATCCTCGCAAATGAGATTGAAGAAGTTGTGATGCTTGGCGATGCTCCCGTCGCGGTTCTGGTTGATGACCTGTCTGGTAGGTCTCGGGTCACTGCATTCTTTTTGTTTCGTAATCCTTTCTGATGACATTCTTTTCCTTTCGAATGTAGGTGTGGCAAGCGCTGAGGTTGCGATACCTAAAGAAGCACCACCAGTTGCTGCTTTGACGGTCGTTGCCCCTCCATCCTCTCTTATATCTTCTCAAATGCTGGAAGGTATGGGTTTGTGATAAATTTAAATCGGGGACAGCATCTTTTGTGTACTGACCATGTATCATCGTGATCTCGTAGGAGTTCTTTTTTATCACTTGTATCAAGTTCTGAACCTGCACTTCTCCTTCCAGTCGGAGATTAGTCCGCCCGCTGGTGTCGGTGAGTATCTAGCCGACGTCCTTTCTTTTCTTTGACGGGAAGCAATGTCATTGCTAATTCCTCTTTGCATCACTTGTAGCCTTACAAATTGAAGGAGGGGACGAGGGTATCGCCGCGCCACCAGTACTTCCAGCTCTACCACCTGTTGCAGCCGGTATAGTAGACTTTATTGTTCATGCATTTTTTTTATTTCTTGAGCCGTCATCTGATTATGATTTGTTTTGCAGCGGTGACGCCGACTCCAGCTCCGTTCGAGTCTCGAATCATAATGCCAGCAGGGTCCTTTTCCAGACGTCCATCTTCAAAAGGTACTGTGATCAGTCTGCGTATGTTGGGCGATTACATCGAGGAGTTTGACGCAGAGACCCCTACATTCGCTTCAGATTTTGCTGCCGAGATTAATACAATGTTGGCGACGGTTGTGAACTTCCATAACGAAGGCGTTGTTGAGTCTTGGGTTAACCACTGCAGAAAGATTGAGGCCTGCCTGCACGAGCTTGAGCTTAGGCGTCCTGCTCGTGAGATTCTGGCTGTGAACTCCTAACGAGCTGCATAGGTCGAGCAGAGTGTGTCCTTCCTCCGCCATTTTGAACAGGAAGCGACCTTGAGGCGGAAGGAGCGCGAGGAGGCTTCGGATGAATCTGCCCGGCTGTGCGCCCAAGTTAAAACAAATGTTGCGCTACTGAGAGCTGCTTTTGACACCTTGCAGCAATGTATCTCGGACGGGCTTGTGTTGAGGCGGAAGCTTGACTCTATTGAGCGGGTTACGCAGAGTCACGAACCTGCCCAACGGAAAATCGATGAAAATATTTCATCATGCTTGGAGCAAAGGGCTCGAATTGAAGCGGAGCTGGCCGCGGTGGCTGCTCACGAGAAGACACTGAAAGGAGTGCGAGAATAGACAATAAAAAATTTACTTCTAAAAGGGGTTTTAAGTTATATACATGTTTCAGATATATTACTGGCTAATAATATAAAAAACGCTAAAATTAAATAAATAATAAGATGGACTTACAACTGTGCAACTTGATCTCTAAATCAAGTTGCCAACCGGATAGAGTTAGCCTCGAACTTGTTTTTGAGGCCACAACCGACGAATCGGGACTCCTTCTTCCTTGTCGAAGAAATCCATAACTTTTGCGAAAAATATATTAGAGGTAAGACGAGGCGGAGAAGTTCTCAAACTTACATTATTTTTAATATATGGCAGAAAGAAAGATATAAATATTTATTAAAATAGAAAAATATTTTTTGATTATTCTTAACAAAAAAACAATAACAGTAAAAAAATCTAAATCGTAACTATTTTACAGTGACATCAAAACCAAATAGGATATACATACATAATAATATATAAAATATTTATAAAGTACAAAATATATATACGATTTGTTAAATATCTTATTAATGTGAGATCTCATTATTATCTAAAATTATTATGACTATTATACTTATATCATTTGGTACATTTTATCATACGAAATAACCAAATACCAGCCTAACACTTTTGAATCCTAACAAAACCAAAACAACCCAATTCAAATTCTACAATTAGTTTAGAAAATATATCAATATCTACTATGCACAAAAATAAATTGCAACATATACAGATCTTTTAAAGGAAAGGGTGCTTTATTAAAGAAAAAAGTACGTGAGATTTGCAACCGTTACGGCTGAACATCTGGATTGTTTGTGCGGGTGACCTTAAACCAACTCCGGTTATAGGCATCCTCGTCCGATCGGCGCAACTTGCCATTCATGTTTGTGCTTCAATGGAGGCCGAGGATCATCCCCTCTCTAATTGCTATTATTTTGGTTTTAGAAGACGATAGAGGCATACCTGTTCAAGAAGTACCGGACTTCTCCTTATGACCAGAGCCTCGATGGATGCTGAGAAAGATTCGCCGGAGTCCTAAGTTATCATAAACTATAATAGGTGGTTGTAAGAGCCGTAAGAGATAAAAAGCTTCGATAGTTTTTGATTTGGAGATCAGATCTTTTCTTCATCCTAGATTCCTGCTTTTTATGGGGTTTAAAGTTCGTTAATAAACTGTTCACAACCTTAGGTCTTCATCGATCAAGATCTTACTTGGTCCTTAAGTTCACACAGCCTTTGATTTCTTTCTCTATAGGCCATTAATGGAATATATACAAATATTCTCAATTGATTCGTATCTTTCATCAGGCCGATTCTTGAGATAGGCCACAAAACTTTCTATACGGCCCACATTTCATGGACCGAATTATTTTTGAGCAAACACAATCATAATCACATTCTCACTATGATACTATTATTATTTTATTTTATTATTTTTTTTCCACTGGCCCGTAATCCCTAACCTACAACACACACAACACCCATGCAAATCACACCCACCCCCATCCCACCCCACACAAACCCAAAGGACCAACGCATTTGCCCCGAAAAAGCGTTAATTTGTGGCCACTTCCTCTCTTAGGATGCCTGGGGTTCGAAACCCGCACTCTCCCCGAAAGAGAAAGTGCTCATAGCAACTGAGCTACCGCTCATTGGTCACTATGATATATTATTGAATTTGAATAGGTGATAACCTAAATAAAGATGTTTTCAGGAAGTTAGATGTAAACAAATTCATTACCAAAAGACACTCACAATATGAATATCTATCTTTGTACTCATTCATCTATCTATCTATATCTATATCTTTATATTATTACAAAGTTGGTTCATTGAAGGGAATATTTTGCCTAAAATGGCTTCTTTCTCCAAAAGCACTATTTTTCCACTTCCTCACTTTATTCATTTTCCAATCATTTTACAAATGGATCATTCATTTCATGTGAGGCCCAATAAGGAAAATAATTATATGGTGTATTATTGCTGATATTTTTTAATTGTTTTTGTTTCTAAATTTTTTATGGAATTTACATAAAACTCCAAAAATGATATTTATTTAGTTATCACGATTGTTCTTGGGATTTAGATACAACTTATAAAGTATACAGTATTTATGTTCAAAAATTACCAAAATCTTTTCATATATCTCTAGGCCCATTTTCATGAGGCCCAAAAAAGAATGATAACTTTTTTTGGTTTTTATATTATTTGGCTGTCAAGATTCTTTTTGTCCTTTTTTATGTCCTTAATTTATCCTCGCGGATGCTATGATGATGGCTACAATGATTTCATATTAATTTAGAAATAAAATCATGGTCCTTTTGAAGAGAACAAATAATATTTTTATCCTCTTACAATTTTTTTAAAAATAAATCAAGCATAATAGAATGAAAAATTTACTGGATAATCAATTCCTTGCATTTGCTTATGGGAATCATGCTTCTGTAAAAAATTATTCTCAACATTCATTATTAAAATTAGCATTATTTAATATTTTTTTTTGGATAGTTTCAAAAAAAATATCAGGATTTCTTATCACTTTTCTATTTTATTAAAAAATAAGTACTAACTTCTTCTTGATAAAAAGAATGTGTATTGTTTCTCCATTTGCTTTTTTAATTTATCCAAAATATTTCTGGAATCATATTTGATTTACGCGAGGGGTCTAATAGAAAGTTGGGCAACAACAAAATAAATCTTTTGCAAGTTAGACATTTTTTATGTCAAAACACCATTTGCGCTGCTCTTTTGCCCTTGGTTTTTCTTTAAATTTATTTGCCTGTCCTATTGGCTCATTGACATGAAGCCTAAGAAAAAAAATGATGTTTTGCAAGGGGGTTTTCATCCGTACGAGGCCGAGAAAGAAGGATTAAGTTGGATTTTTTTCTTTCTTTCTTTGGTTTCTATTATTTTTTATCTAAAATTTTCTATTTTCTGTATCAATGCCTAGATCCTATGACTAATAATAGCGGTTGGTAATTTAGAAAGAAAATTGTAATAATTTTATTTTTATAAGAGGATCAATAATATTTTTATTTTAATACCAATTTTTTTACAAAAAAGAAAATATGCATAATAAAATAAAAAATGTTTGCTGGAAAATCCATTCCTTACATTTTTCTTATAGAAACTATACGAAGTTAATGCTTAAATTTTATGATTTAAATAATTATTATTGTTTAAAAATTTATTGGATAATGCATTCAAAAAAATTCATCTAAAATATTGACACAGTTTATTTTTGTACATTTGTTTATAGCCACAATGCATGATGTAAACTTGAGATATGTATGTATTAATTTTAAATTGAAAAATTTACAAAAACATGTATATCTTTAGGTATCATTATGTTCACAGTATTAACTTACAAGTTATAAACATATAGTTTTTGTCTTGAAAAACACTAAACGATTTTGATATTTCAATGAAATTTAGCCTATATACAATAGTGAAATGTTAAATTAAGATCTCATCCTGACATATAATTATATAAAGAAACAAATAATATGCTACCTATAATAATATAAAGAAACAAATAATATGCTACCTTGATACTCAAATTAAAAGAAAGACTATTTAAGGAACTAAAAATTAAGTGCATAAGAAAATCATGTCGAAAGTAGAGTTCCGATTAGAAAAATATCAATTTGATTTGGCAGAAAAATATTTTCCTTAAATGTTTTATACCTTCCTTATTTTCAATGTTGCTTTACATATATACATGGATATTTTTTGTCATTTTTTTCCTTCTTACTTCACACGGTTATTAAATATCTCATTTCTGATGAATTGTTAAATATTTATATTCAAAACGACAAGAAAATATTAATTTTGATTTTAAAATAAGTACTTGCTTTATTCTGCAAACTGGACGGTATGTGCATGGTTGATATCACATTTTTTACATTTATAGGCAAATCATATCGTACTGATAAAGTGAATGTCCTTTTCATTCTTCTTCGAAGTGTCACCAGCAAAAAAAACTGTTTGTGTTTAGTGTACATTAGGGATATTTATTCATTTTAAAATAAGCCAACTTTTCAACATTGAAAAATATATATTTAAATATAAAAAAGGAAAAGGTCCCTTGGGTCATTTTGAAACTTTGATGTGGAAATAGGAAATATTTATTTCCTTCAGAAAGAAGGTATAAAATGAAATTAGCCATCTCTTGCCACAAAATCTAAGTAAGTTCCATTCATGACAGGATTCATTATTTAATGAAAAAGTTAGGGCTTTGGTTTGCTGATGGAATCTCCGCGCGCTCTCTCTCTCTCTCTCTCTCTCTCTACCAATCCAGGTAATTAAACTGCTCTCAAAGATTTCTTGATAGTCAATAGAACCATATTAATTGCAAACTAGAGATCATAATCTTTTTTGAAGTATATGTGCCTTACAATATTTATTTGTATTATTATTATTTTTTTGATGTTTATATATAGATAGATGAAGAGTGAAAGAAAGTAGCTCACATCTATGCATATATGTTAAAACTCTTCTCAGTTCTATTGACCTTGCCCTAATACATATCCCAAAGACAACTAATTAACAGAGATTTAATCAAGCAAGTTTTCATCTCTGCAAATATGTTGTCTGCTCTCATTCAGATTAATAATAGTTATAATCACTGCTTTAATGATCTAAAAAAGTTACTCTAGATTCAAATAGATATTTTCGCCCTTTTTTGGTTGATGTTTGACAAAGAATTGAAGCAATATATTCACTATTAAAAATCTACTTTGGATTTTTTTTTGATGTACAGTGCATGGTACATATAAGAGCATTCCTTTGATTAAGATCATTCCTTTGATTTATTTGCTGTGGTGCATATATGAACAATCATATCTTCTACCACTATCACTATTAACAATATGTACAATGTTTGGTACATATGATCTATGAACAACTTCCAACTAGGGGCCTCACGGGCTGTCCAAGGATTTCCAAAATTCTACCCTCTTCTTCCTGTCCGGATATATTATATCCGGCATAGGAAATAATTTCTCATGCTCGAGAATGTAAATTAAAGAATGGGTCAAAAAACCACCAATTTAGTTAACAGCAACACTAATATACCAAAGGAGATCGGTTCACAAATTAAATATAATTAACTAATCACACATTTGGTTTTTGAAATACCAAAAATTCTAACACATCAAACATGATCTATAGCTGAATCCCCCTTTTCTTGATATCTTGTTCTCAATTTTTATTCCTCTTGATTGAAATTCCTTTTGTAATTTTTAAATAGACTATATGAAGAATTGAAGCACATCAAATGAATATACTGAACAAAATAATATTACATAAATATATAAGTTAAATATTTTCAAATGCCTAATTTAAATTTTTTTTCCCCTAACCCTAATATGGCAAAGTTGCAACTGTTCAACCTTAAAGATATGTCTTGTCTTGTCTTTATTTACATCAGCATATCCCTTATTTCATGCTGTATATGATTCTATAGCCGAATAAATCCTCCTCCTTTTTAAAAAACAATTATACTTGTGCCCTAGCTAAGTAGCTATTGAATTAATTTCCTGTGCTTATTTATAGTATTCAATTCCCAACTGATAATTTGAAATATGATGAGCATTTCAAATGGCTAATTTAACTAATGCTTCTTAATTATAACATAACATCTAATACAAAGTCTTAATTTATTTCCATCTCCTATCGAATGGAGCATAGTCTATACACACATCACACAGTTGCACTGACAAGTGTTTCGCATTATTTTGACAATTAAACAAACCTTTGAGATTAATGCAATGTCATCTGAGATTAACTAAACTACCTATATAGGGTAGACAATTTTATATTCAATGGTCCCCTTTCATGTCTGAATCCCTCATCAAGAGTGAAATATATAGTTAGAATTGATATTAATAATGGTCTTTGGATTAAGTCACCCATCCAATAAATGGTGATAAATATGTAAAAATAGCATTGCTCCATGTATAGACACATTGTAGCTATCATGAGGGAGCATATGTTTACATTCCTAGTTTCTTGTATGTTATGAAATTGACTTGTATTCAGCAGGTCTGTGTGTCAGACGTCCGAGTCATAATGTTTCGAACGTCCGTAGTATAAATTCGAAGAACCACAGAGAACGATCAGACGTCTGAGAGCGTCTGTCGATGCTTTGTGTTTTGGACAATCGTTTGGACAGACGTCTGCATTGTTTTCTTTAGACATCTGCTCTCTTATTGAGCCGATTTCTGGTGTATTTAGGAAGGTTAGTTGGAGAATACTTTGAAAATTTGAAGAGGTTATTTTGGAAATTTGATGAGATCCTGATTGGTAAATTAGGTATTCTAGAAGGAATAGGTTTTGGGTATTGAGGACTATAAATATAAATTGATTAGGGTATTTTGAATAGAAGAAGAAGAGCTGAAGAGAAGTTTTTATAGGAAGAGAGATTTTGTAATTAATATTTAAGTTTGAATAAAGAAGAGAAGTTGAAACTATTTCTTGAATTTGATTGTGTCTTTTATTTTATTTCTTTCTTCTCAAAGATCTTGTATTTGTTTTCTGAATTGTTTGGGGGCTAAAATTCCTAACAATTGGTATCAGAGTATCGGTTGAGAGAAGAACGACGGAAATGGAGACAACTCAAATTACAACAAACATGGTGTGCTTGAATAACACAACTTGGTCGAGATGGAAGTTGAGGATGAATGATATATTGTGTCTCAAAAATTTAGATGCGCCTCTTTATAGGATTAGCACCAATCCAGAGAAGATGTCTGATGAAAATTGGATAAAGATGGGTCGAAAGATGAGGGTTCTTATTCGTGGATGGATAGAAAATTCGGTGTTTCACCATGTATCGTCGGAGAGTAATGCAGAAACTTTATGGAAGAAGTTGACAGATCTCTACGAGAGAAAGACGGGTACGGACAAGGTTTTTCTAATGAAAGAATTGATATTCTGAAGTTTCAGAAAGATTCCTCAATAATGGAGCACTTGAACGAAATCCAGAATATTGTGAATCAACTAGCAGCCATGAAGGTGCCGACTGAAGACGAGATACAAATGTTTAAAGTGTTGAGTTCCCTTCCGAATAGTTAGGAAATTCTGGTAGTTTCTTTGAGTAACCCATCTCCTGATGGGGTTATTTCGATGAGTGCAGTAACAAACTGTATGCTAAATGAGGAATTAAGAAGGAAATCATCATATAGATCATCTGATTCATCTGCACTTGTTGCGAGAGAGGGTCCGAAGTAGAGAAAAATTATGAACAAAGTAACGATAGAAGAAATCAAAGATCATGGCCAACAAGAGATATGTCAAAAATAAGGTGTCATTACTGCAACAAGATGAGTCATTGTGTTTGATTGCCTTAAGATAAAGGAGGATGTAGATGATCTAAAGAGATGTAGAGAGGAAGGGCAAGCGAACATGGCCTAAGATGCCGAACCAAGGTATGATTTGCTTATGACCAGTGATCAAAAGTCAAAAAGGATTATACGTGGTATATGGATTCAGGAGCATCCTTTCACATATGTTCAAATAAGAAGTGGTTCGATGAGATCGAGGAGAAAAAGAAATTGTTGACATTAGCGGATAATTCTGAAGTAGATATAGCATGTGTGAGCAGCGTGAAGAAGATTTTCGAGGGGAAACAGAGATTTATTGGAGATGTCAGGTATGTCCCAAAACTGAAGAGAAATCTAATTTCGCTTGAGAGATTGGATATGAGAAGTTACATAATTATTACTTAAGGTAGAGTGATGAAGGTGTATTTGAAGAATTGTGTCGTGATGAAACGAATCAGAACCTCAAGCGATATATATTAAGTTATGGGGAAGCCTGTGTATGGAAGAACAAATTTAGAGTAAGGTGGAGAAAACTTGAGTCAAAGTGGAGCTTTGTGTATAGCTCAGAAGATGTCGTGGGTGGAAGTTGTGAAGAAAAGATAGAAGACGGCTTGTTGAATATAAGTCAAGGTGGAGAATGTTATAAAATTGACTTGTATTCAATAAATCTGTGCGTCGGACGTCTGAACCATAGTGCTTCAGACGTCTGTAGTGCAAATTCGAAGAATCGCAGAGAGCGATCAGATATCTGAGAGTTGTTCTTCAGACGTTCGTCGACGCTCTTTGTTTTGAGCAGACGTCTGTATTGCTTTCTTCTGACGTGTGCTCGCGTATTGGGCCGATTTCTGGTGTATTTAGGAAAGTTAGTAGGAGAATAATTTGAAAATTTATTTGAAGATTTGAAGACACTATTTTGGAGATTTGATGAGATCTTAATTGGTAAGTTAGGTATTCTAGAAGGAATAAGTTTAGGGTTTTTAGGCCTATAAATATAGATTGATTATGGTATTTTGAATAGAAGAAGAAGAAGAGTTGAAGAGAAGTTTTTGTAGAAAGAGAGATTTTGTAATTCATATTGAAGTTTAATAAAGAAGAGAAGTTGGACATATTTCTTGTATTTGATTGTGCCTTTTATTTTAATTCTTTCTTTTCAAAGAACTTGTGTTTGTTTTCTGAATTTTTTGGGACCTAAAAATCCTAACATTGTACTCATCATCTTTAGTACTTCATCAACATCAAAATATTTGCTATGTGCATTTGAATTGTGCACTAGTATAGTGTTCCCAACAAGACCTTATCTGAAATTAAGAGGCCTTCTTAATTTTTTAGCGGTTAGTTAATTACGCTAATATACTACTTGCTCATTTTTAAACTCATAACCTTATGAAGGTTTGATCACATCCATGATCGATTTTGAAAATATGGAACATCTTATATATAGAAATCCTTTTAAGGAGTAACCCAAAAGAATATAGAAAAATATATTTAGTTCAAACTCTATAGTTTGGCACTTCTTTTGGTATTTAAAATGTCTCATTTTTTATTTTTAATTGAAACATAAACATAAACATAAACGCAAACTCTATAATTTAGCTAGTGTTTCTGAGTCAGGGAGATGTTATAAACCTATACAAGAGCTGGCTGAGTGGGCCAACGATGATTAGCCATAATTAATAAGCCCATTGTGTTCTGGTTTTACACCACGAGTTATGGTTTTTTTCTTATTCTTGAAGTTTGCAACCCCAAATTTTTTGTTTAATTTGGCTATTTCTGGTCAGAATGGCTTTATCATCATAAGTTATCGACGGATTGCCATCCTTTCTTGAGTGGCCATCATCTAAAGCCTCTCTGCACAAAATGAATCAGTCTCTAATTGCAAGCTCTAATACCAATTCTAGATATTTAATGGAAAAACCTAGTATGCAAGGGCTTGTATGGTGTAAATCATTTGCAAACCCTCAAATGGCTTCCTTTACACAAACCCAAAACCATCCAAGGGTTTGCAAGTGGCTTGCATGGAGCAAGCCCTTGCATACTAGTATTTTCCATATTTAATTAGGTTCAATACCAATTGCATGTGTGCGGCTCTGAAATCTATTGTAGATGCCCATGTTAAAATTGATTGCAAATTCGGCCCGAGATCAAAAGCTCAAGACTGAATACGTGCAGTGCATGTAGTGGGATTTAAATTAATCACTAATTTAAATTCTAAGTTATCTCTAAGCCTCTAGTTTAGACTTTGGACTTATCTCTAAGTAAAATCTCTTAACTTATATACATTACTCCATATATTAATTAATTAATCCACTGATTGACAAAGGAATCAATTAGAGCCTTTATAAGGTGGTGGAGGCCAATTAAATCTAACAGAGGGATTTAAGGGAAGTCTGCGGCTTCAATAAAACAATACACATGTCTTGAAGGCCGATAAATAAACAGAGAAGGGTTCAGATCTCTCAGTGGCCCAATTAGAAGTCTGCCGAATACACAGAGAATAAGAGGCGGCTGTGGCAAGAGGCGGAGGGAGAGAGAGAGAGAGAGAGAGAGATTTGTAGATAGAGAGATTTTATTGTATTTGGACGGTGATCGGAGAGAGCGTTCTCGTGTAATACTTTCTTAATAGTGGAAGTTTTTATCGTCGGGTAAATCTTGTGCTTGTTATTTTGCGTACTTCTGATAATTTGTATTGTTTTGGTATATTGTCGTAAATCTTTTTCAAGTAGTTTGTTTGCGCGCGATACTGATAGATTATTTTTCTGCTGCGACTCTTGGTGTGTTTTATGACTCCTTAAAAGATCACGGATATAGAAAAAATCATAACAAGTGGTATCAAAGTATTAGATTCGGTGTTTTCGAATTATTTGGGAAGATAGAATTTACGCATTATAAGATGGTCAAGTTTGATGGGCGGAACAATTTTAGCATTTGGAGGTTGAAGATGAAGGCTATTCTCAAGTAACAAGGGGTTCGCAAGATCGTCTTTACAAAAAACAGTATTCCGGAGACAACCACGGATGATAAGAAGGAAGAGATAGAGAACAAGGCCTTCAGTTCGATATAGCTTCGGTTGGTTAACGAGGTTCTATATGAGATTCACAAGAGACAACGGCAGTGGGGTTATAGAGCAAATTGGAGTCCTTATACATGAAGAAATCTCTTATAAATCGTCTCTATCTCAAGCAACGATTGCACACGTTAAAAATGAAGGATGGAACATCCGTCAAAGATCATCCGGACAAACTCAACCAGATCGTGATGAACTTAAGGAACGTGGAGGTGCAGATAGAGGATGAGAATCAGACGATAATTCTACTCTAGTCGTTGACCTCAAAGTACGGACAATTTGTCAAGTCGATGGTGTATGGACGAGATAACCTTTCTTTAGAAGATGTCAAAGCAGGTCTGTATAATGAGGTGTTGAGAGAAAAGATGGTAGGTGACAAGAGTAGTCACGGTGATGCGTTGTTTGTTAGATATCGTTCAGATGGGGGCTCTAAGGGAAAATCGAGAAATCGCGATAATGACAAGTGCTTTATTTGTAAGGAGAGCGGGCATTGAAAAAGGGATTGTCCGAAGCGCAAGGTGAAAGGAAAGCAGATATCTTCCGGTATTGCAGTTGCGGTGGAGGATTCAGATGAGGGCAGTGGGTTCGATTCTATCGGCATGTATGATTTCAGACCCACATGGATCGTGGATGTTGGATTCAGGATGTTCATTCCATGTGACTTCGAATCAGAATTGGTTTGCTACGTATCGTTCAGATGATAAAGGCTCGGTCTTATGGGGAACGGTATGGTAAGAAGAGTTGTTGGGATTGGTGCAGTTCGGATCCACATGCATGACAGGAGAGTTCGGATATTGACAGATGTCAGGCATATGCCAGATCCGAGGAGGGGCTTGATTTCATTAGGTGATTTGGGTAGAATCAGTTACAAGTGCATGATCGATAAAAATTCCGTGATGATTTCCAGAGATGCTCGTATTGTCATGAAGGCGAAGAGGGTGAGGAATCTGTATTTTCTTCAGGGACGGACGGTCTTAGAAGATGTTAGATCTTTTACTGGTTCAAGTAGTTTAGACTCCGTCAAGGTGTGGTGTCCACGATCGGGCCATATTAGCGAGGCGAGTTTGGAGGGGTTTCGAAAGAGGCAGTTACTTGGAGGTGTAGAGATCGGCAGAAGAAATTTTCAGGAGGATTGTATTTAAGGGAAGAAGACAGAGATGGTTCCAGCACCGGTTTGTTCTTGAGGTGGAGTCAGATATTATGGTTCCTTCATCGACGACTTCTCGAGAAATTTGTGGGTGTATGTTGTTAAGTCGAAAACGGAGAATTTTCAGATTTTCAGGAAGGCTGTTGTGGAGAAGAGGTTTCGGAAGCGCGTGAAGGTTCTTCGCTCCGATCATGGCGGAGGGTTCTGCAAGTCAATAGGGATCGTACACCACACCACTTTTGATCTTAAGCATATTGACGGAGCAGAGCGGATGGTTCGGAAGGTTTTTTGGAAGAACAGGTATTCACGACTTATGGTTGCAGTTCCGAGGGAGTTTTGGGCGGAGGCCCTATCTACAGCCGAGGACCTCATCGATCGGTCACCGTCGACTGCAGTAGACAGGATAATTCCCAAGGAGATATGGAGTGGAGAGGCTGGGAATTACTCAGGGCTTCGTAATTCTAGAAGCGAAGCAAAAGAGTACAGGTTGTGGTGTCCTGGTACTAAGGACGGAGTAATCAGCCAAAATATGATAGTCGATGAGTCTGTGATTTCTCGGAGAAAACAGACTCGGTCAGATGGTGAGCAGAGAACAGGATCACCGATCCAGGTGGTGTTCGAGGCTTCAGTCCATTTTATAGATGAGGTAGTTGATATTTCGATTCAGGCGGAGAGTCCCGTATAGCCAGTTGTGCAAAGGTCTATGGTATTTAAGCGCACGAGGGAGGCTGGGGATGAAAATCCGAAGATATGTGTTCGGGAGTTCAACAATAAGTCTGCATGCGAGATTCATGGCATGGGTTTTGTCATGGATGGGGAGTTACGTCAGTTGCAGCGGTATATCGAGCAGGTTCTCGCTTGGTATGGAAGAGAGACTCAGTCCGTGTCTTTTCAGTTAGAGGCGCAATTCGGATTGGTGTCATCATTAGGTATAGATAGCGATGGAAACAGTTGGAGGTCGAGAACGAGTTACAGGGACACAGAAACAGTGTCAGGTATATCGACGCTTCAGATTATTATCACGGCATCAATAGGAGAGACAGAATTGTTGACCGTCTTGAAGGCGGTTAAGGAGACCGGATATTTGCGGAGATTGTTGGTTTTGGGTGTTCCACAGGAGATGAAAGTGTTCTTTTTGGAGGACGGGAAGACGGTTGACTCTTACGAAGGTTGGTACTCATGAGAGTCCGACAGTTGCATTTACGGGGATGGTTCCAGATTTCGAGTTCAAGCAGTGTTTAGACTTGATCTTCCTAGTTGATTGATGAGGCACGGTGATGACGAGAGTAGGATTTCCAAGTTTTTTAAGAAAGTATCGAGAATGTGATGCATTTGAATTAAGATGGAGACCGTTAAAATTGATTGCAAATTCGGTCCGAAATTAAAAGCCCAAGACTGAATACGTGTAGTGCACGTAGTGGGATTTAAATTAATCACTAATTTAAATTCTAAGTTATCTCTAAGTGTTTAGTTTAGATTCTAGACTTATCTCTAATTAAAATCTCTCAGCCTATATATATTACTACATATATTAATTAATTAATCCGCAGATTGACAAAGGAATCAATCAGAGCCTTAATTTATAAGGTGGTGGAGGCCAATTAAATCCAACAGAGGGACTTAAGAGAAGTAGCGGTTTCAATAAAAAAAATACACAAGTCTTGAAGGCCAATAAATTAAGCAACAGAAAAGGGTTCAGATCTCTGAGTGGCCCAATTAGAAGTCTGCGACATGCACAGAGAATAGAGGCGGGCTGTGGCAAGAGGCGGAGAAGTGAGAGAGAGATTTGTTGAGAGAGATTTTATTATATTTGGACGGTGATTGGAGAGGGCGTAATACTTTCTTAATAGTGGAAGTTTTTGTCATTGGATAAATCTTGTGTTTGTTGTTTGTTGTGCTTCTGATAATCTGTATTATTTTGGTAGATTATCCGGTAAATCTTTTTCAAGTAATCTTTTTGGGCTAAAGGGCTCGACCGGGATGTTCGATCATACGATTATTACTGAAAGGCCTGGTTCTAAGTCCCAGTTCGAGGCTCAAGGTTCTTGCTTTTGATTGCATGCGTTCCTGATAGATTATTTTTCCGCCGCGTCTCTTGGTGTATTTTGTGACTTCTTAGAGAATCACGGATATAGAAAAATTCACAACAGTCCAGAATTGCTACCAATCTCTAATATTTATTTCCATACCAATTGTAGATATGTGCGCAAGCGATGCCATTGTTTGAAAGGCAGATTGCCTTAATTTGCGCCTTAGGGGTGTTCAGATCTAGCGCCTTGCTATACAGCCAGGTGATAAGTGTAGTTTAGTGGATCGCCTTTCTTGCGCTATGCGCTCATAATAATGAGCTGCAATCTACAGCTAGCTTGCTCATTGTCAAAATGTATTCTATGTGTCTCTCCAGTCTCCCCTTCTCTTTGTTGCTATCCTTCATTGGCAACCGATGGCAATCTGTCTCAGTAACTAGCATGATACTACACCAATGATCGATCGACTATCAAGGACAGTCGATGACTGCCGGAATCGGTAAATTTTCGTTACTAAATTATTTGCTCAACTGTTTTGACTTTTCACATTTTTATGTATATTATTTACAAGTGTATGCATGTTTTTACTGTCAAATATCATTCCATAGTAGTTTAGTTGTTTGGTTTTTTGACTATATTTCTAGTTATTTAACAATTGTAATTAGTTTATACAATGATGATTTTCTTGATAGTTTGATGTTCAATGTTTTGCATGATAATATAATTTCTTGCATCTCACTTAAGAATTGCATTTATTTCTTTCATTGATCTATATATCAATTGTTGAAATGAGTTATTCCAAATTATTAATTTGTTTTTTAAAAAGATTTTCATAACAACAATATTATCGCCTTGCTTCGTGTAGGAGTTAACTCAACTTTTGGTGCCTCTATTGTTTAGGTGACATAGGACTTTGTCGTTTGGGCTTTGCCTTTTACTTTAAAACGCTAAGCGATGCACAAGATTTCAAATTTTTTTTACTTTTATATAAGCTAAAGCCATTGCGCGGTAGTCGTGCATCCACAACTTACAACGCCTCTGGTTAGAACTTGAAAGCTTTCACTTAAGCACTTTACTCGGAGTTCTCGCTCAAGCACAAGCTTGAAGTTAGTTCTCAGTCGAACATACATCCCTGTGCTTTCCTCCTTACTTGGCTGCTATATGCTGTTATAAAAGGTATTCACCCTTTAATTATAAGCATTCATAAAACTATCTATATACAGAACTCAGTGTACTTCTAGACTAAGCATGAACTATAAATTTCATTTTCTAGAAGTTTCATAACTCTGATTTTGCCTGATTTTTAGTTCTTACACTAGAAGCTTTGAGTCTCCGACATAAACTCATCTACAAAATAAAAACCTACTCCTTTATTATAGATTTATCTAACTAGATGATCGATATAATTCATGTGGATAACTTCGGAGAATTTTGTGTTATCTTGAAAAGTATATAAACGTCAAGTTATGATCTCAACAGCTGGTAGCCAAGCAAAAGGCGCCTGCCTCATTCTCTTTTATGTATTTCCTGTCCTTGTTTACAATTCATGCTAACTCCACCCACACTAATTTTTTTCTCCAAATCCCTGAAAATTAAACCCTAAGCTACAATCTCAGCCATTTTTTCTTCCAGCACTTCGTAAACCTATGTTATGATATAAAAAACTACTTTGTAAATTGCTGTTTAAGTTGAACAAATTGGATCAATTATTATTATTTTTTGATTGTTAGATCTCTTATCATGGTTAATTTCCATTGATCTTAAGAATTTCAATAAGCTAAATGTATGTATTGAGGCTTCAGTAGTTCTATATAAGCCTGAGAAATTGGTTTTCCTGTCTGGGACAAAACTAAGGGCCGGGTAGGGAGGTCATGGACTTTTTAATTAAAAAATTGATTTTAATTAACTCTAAAGGATTTTAGCTTTATGAACAAGCAAAAGTCATGCTGCCAAAATTTAATGAAAATTTAATGAAAATATCCGCAATTATCTTCCCAAATTATGAAGTTAAAAGGTAAATCTCAAGCCTTCTAATCATATATTACCAATTGATGCATGGCAGATATCTGAACTTTGTCTAACTTGATTAATTTTATCACAATGATGACAATATCGTAAAACATCTAAAGAATGGATGGTGATTTTATCCATACAATGTGAAGGGAGGAGCAATTAACTAAATAAGGAGGATTAACTTGAAAATTACTGAAATCAAATGAAATGGTCTGTTTTCTTCATATATCAATTCATTTATACTTCATGCATAATTCCTTTGTGACTTTTTCTAACATTTATATGTAAATATATCATTTTTCTTATCATTCCGTCGCTGATATAAAATGTTTCAATCTCAGGATCTCAGAAGACACCATTTGGCAAGGGATCGATTTCGGAGGAGGGCACATCAGCTGGTTTGAATTTCCTTCGGATCGGAATACAATATCATTTCTAATAAAAAATTTCAATCATAGAGGACTATCGTTTGCTGTGCGCTTTAACTTCCATTGTGCGAAATCGTTGGATTTGTGATGCTTGTTCGTGTTCTACTGATTGCAACCGCGCGCTGATTCCTTTCCAAATTAATCCAGGCTCCAAAACTTGCTTGGGGACATCATGTTAATCCTCAACAACCAACATTTGGAGTAAAGGTGATGACTGCAAATATGAAAGCGAGACCAAATTAAATAAGAGTATCGATCGTAAAGGCAACTCATTGTTAGTACAAGAGAAATCATGATGAAAAAAATCTGCTCTCTCCCCTTCCACATCCCACCGACACCTAAGCACAAGTACATTCTCATACCTGGCATTGATTCTCTAGGCTTAGCTTGGTTAAGCTGCCTTTGGCAATTGAAACTTTACTTCTAGTTTGTAAAGACAACTCATTGTTAGTACATTTTATATATCTATTAATTTACCCTACTTGACATAGGTGGAAAGATACATTAGGTATAAATTAGAACTATCATATAGATCCTTGTCTAATAGATTCATAATCACTGTTTCCCATAATAATGAACAGAAACGATATATAGATGGGTTTATTGATCGAATAATAAGGATTAAATGTCCTTACAAACTCGGTATAAGCAAAGACCGATTGGTGAAAACATGCATGATTATACATGCCCAATTATACCAAATTACGAATCCTATGACATTTTTCTTCACATGGGGCAAATTAATTAAGATAATTTGTCATGCCAATATGTCTACGAAAAACTCTAATTAAGGTTGTTTTCACAATCTTGATTATATATGGATTGCACCTTTGAAACATTAGTATGCAGAGATATTCTCAATTTGTGGTAGCATCATGAGCATCATGTTAAATGTTTGGACACATCTACATGGCATGATTATCTCTTAATTATATTCGAAAAATGCGAGAAATGGACACTTCATTCCCTAATTTCCTTTCATGCATGTTACCTTTTATGAATCAGGAAATCAAGTTATGTTTCTACCAATTTGTGGTGAACTGGAAAATGATCTTCAAAATGGTGTAGCATATATGTCAACATGAGCTCAAATATACATTGTTTGCCTGTATCTGCACATCTGAGAATTTAAATTGAGAATTAGCTCTAGAAACTCGTATATATATTTGTAAGAGCTATTAATTTCATTTCATATACAAAAGTTTTAGAATTTTGTGCTTAATGCTGTAGGAGATATCGAACGATCATTAATTTAGTTAAATTTGTGTGAGCAGCACTGTCTAATCGTGTTTAACCATAACCGTGTTCAATCATCAGAAACCATAGGAGATACACTACGATCCTAACAGTAGGATTTTGGAAACTTACTTAATTTTTTAATCATTAATTGGATTTACTTTGAGATATGAGCTATTAACCATGTGATTAATTAATGAGAAGAACGAGTGCTTCTTTTCATAATTGTTAGATAGGATTTGTTCTTAAAATCCTGCCGATAGGATTATTTTCTATCTCGAAACGACTCTCTCTCTCTCTCTCTCTATATATATATATATATATATATATATATATATATCTTGCTCCCTTGAAATATGCATTGTAAGTGTTTGCTTTCATTTTCATTTTCTGCATGATGATGTTATTATGAACCTGGAGTGAATTTTTCAAATGTCATATATATATTTTCCTGATAATTTCGCACTATATGTTGTGGAAGTAATTAATTAACTACAAAATGTAGCGTGTTTAAGGATTACATCTTATCATTCTCATGGTCCGGCCAATTATTTTCTATTCAACTTTAGCTCTTTTAACAAATGCATTAGATTATACATTTCTTTTTAAATATCTTGGGGAAAAGAAATTAGGTTAAATTTTACTGGTGCAGAATCCTCTAGATAAGTCAAGATAATGGATCAACAAAAAAGAACCAAACCAACACAAATTAGGATGAATGGTGCATGAACCCTAGCATAGAAGGCTAGTTCAATGGATGAGAAACTAATGCACATGGAAGTGTAAGTGATGTGGGGTGCTTAAATTAGTGCTTATCACATCTCCATGGATAATGATCCATCAATAATCTCTAAGTGCATGCATTAATTCTTGAGAAAATGGTAAATGTAAATGTTTATCATGATGCAAGAGAGATAATTTTTGCTTTCCATTTCATATATACTTTCAAACAAAATGGTTTTATCTTGTGGGTATAAAATTTGAGAGAAAGATAAAGATGGTAAAAACTAATTAAAAACTAGATCATCAATGAAGAAGTATAATATCATGAAAATGGGAAGGATTTAAACCCCCTAATAAGGATGATAAAGGTCCGAAAACTTAAAGGAAAAATGATAAAACTAGGGGTTTTCACCTTTCACGTCAGGGAAGTTGATTGAGAGCACAATTTAAATGTTCATTCACAAAGTAGAAACAAAAAAAATTCATACAAGATTTTTAGAAAAGCAAGACAATATTGTAAATTAAACAATTGATTCAAGATACTTTGTGTATATATGTTTGTTCAGAAATTGATCCATATGGACCTTGATTGACTATCATTATATCTTTTGAAAAAAATTTAACATCTAATCTAACAATTTGACTTTAAATGGAAGAAAATTGAAACTCGACTCTGATTTAGTTCTTGTGATCATGCAAAGATGAAGAATCCAGAACAGCTACCATACATTGCAATTAAACTAATTAAACAAATTATACATCCTACAAATAAAGATAAGGATTAAAAGAAGAGGTCTGAAACTAAGGGGAATTATACACACATGATTTATTTAGATCATGATCAAGTACCATTATAAGCGCAATCATTGCTTAACCCCAAAGCCTGGTTTCTATCTGATCATCCTCAACACTCCCGAACGTGCTCACCCATTGCTCTGAAGGAAAGAAATTAGCCGTGTCATGTGAACATACATTGTTGTCATAATCCAATATACTAACCGAAAGCTCGTTTTCTCTTTCGCCATCGTTAACTTGTGTGGATTGATTGGTTGAAGGAGAGTATTTCTCTTCCACTTCAGCTACAATTTCCAACGAGGACTTGAGATCATGAGAGCCTGAATATTCTTCATCGATAGCTTCAAAGGGGATGGAGCTGGAAAATAGCAAATTACAGTTCTTCTTCTCTATTGTCCTTTCCCTTGCTCTCGCTCTTGCCATAGCTCTCGATTCTTTTGCAAGTGAAGACGGGTATGAAGCTCTTCTACTGGTGGATGGGTGACGATATCCTCTCTTTGCCTTTGCGGTGATGATGTTTACTTGTTTGCTCGCCGCAGTCTTTCCCTTGCATAAATTAGAAATTGTAGATATATCCTCGCATTCCAATTCCGAAGACGCCTCGGTGCTCTTAGAGCTACCTCCGCCGCTCATACTATGTGCCTTTGGGGGTCTAGTCGTGGCTCTTAGATGATCAATGGAGGCTTCTGCTTCCTTCATAAGCCACTGAACAGTCTTACTAGCCTTGTCATAACCAAGCATATCTTGGATATCGAAAAACTGAGGAGCAACCTCAAGATTAAGCCGCATCCTTCGACCTCTAGACCCTTGTGTTGTTACAATCTTACTATGGCGATCTTTTCTCGTCTCTCTCTTACGATTCATCGCATTGCCTTTCTTGTTAGGAGATGGTGCCAACTCTTTAATGGGTGGTAGTGGAGCTATTGGTGTTGTTAATGGTGTTTGAGTTTCACCACCACCACCAAGTTGGGGATTGTTAATAAAGAGGTCATGAAAAGTGTTGTCTTGGTTAAACACAAGGGGAGAGAAGGAAATGAATGGGGATGAGGAGGAGGAGGAGGTGGAGAAGTCAAGATGAGAAGAAAGGGCCCTTGATTCCATGGTAAAGTGAGGATCAAGGACATAAGAAAACATGGTGTTAATTTGGAATAAATATAGGATTAGCTAGGGTTTGAAGTATAGAGAAAATACTAGCTAGCTAGAGAAACATGATCATAGTATATATCTAATTAATTAATTAAGGGACGTGGGCTTACTAGCACCCTACATGAAATATGAGGAGGTGGAAGGTGATTAGTACATTCTTTGAAAGAGCTCAACAACTTTAGTTGAGTCCTTGTTGTTGAGCAAGATATAACACAGTACTTCTCTAAGCAAAGATCTTTTTAAAGAAAAAAGAAATTCAACTTGATATAGAGTGTGAAGATCAAGAGATCAAGAAGGGGTGCTTAGTTCTAAAGCGTAGCTAGAAGAAAGCTTGTGAGGAAAATGGAGGCACAAAGCTAGTATTTATTGTGGATCAAACATTAACTTTCCTCTCTCTTCTTCAAATTTGAGCTTGAGAGAGAGAAAGAACACGAGAGAGTGAGTGGAAATGCAACATACAAAACGTATGGTGTGGCATCACATGGGAGCAGTTAAGAGGTTGGCAACGAGTCACCTCTCTCTCTCTCTCTCTCTCTCTCTCACATATGCCCTCTCTCTCTCTCTTTCTCAACTTTACAACCGTTATGTGTGTTTTGAAGCAACAGTTCTTATAAAGGAAAGCCCAGTTAGGTTTTGGACTCTAGTGGTTCCAATGCTTGGACACTGCATATTTGTGGATAGATTGGAACCGGGCACATCCAAGATAAAAAAGAGAGTTGCTTTTCAAATAATATTTATTATTATATCCATGGCTCATCAAGATTAGGGTTTCTTTCTCTCTCTTCTTTCATTAAGTCATTTCCTCTCTCTCTCTCTGCTTTAAAAGTTTATGTACGACGCCTGCAACTCATTCTCCACGTGTTGCTTTAAGACAAGTCCAAGGGACAATTATTTGCATCCTCTGTGTCCCGCCAAACCACCCCACGCCACCCCCTTTCCTTGACCAAAACCAAACCCTAGTTTTTACAGTAGTTTAAAACAGGAATTTGTTTGCATACAACATTAGCTACTTCAAATGTTGTTTGGCAACAGTTTGACAAGACGTGTAAAAGTCTACTAAAAATTGTGTTAAAAGATTATAGACGAAAACACATTTAAAATTGTGATCTGTTTGGAAAAACTTCGTTTCTATATTTAAACATATCATTGTTTCATATAAACGTGGTTTTCAAACTCCAGGAAACCACTCTTTTAGCAAAATTGATATGTCAATCCTCTCCCTATCTCATGCAAACAGTACACGCGCGTGTGTGTATATATATATATATAAACATGACAAATCGTTTACTAACTTTAAATGTTGTTTCGCACCAGTTTTACAAGACGTGTAAAAATCTACTGAAAACGGTGTTGAAAGATAATAGTTGAACACATTCGAAACTGCGATCTCTTTGAGAAACTATATTTCGATTTTCAAACATATCATAGTTTCATATAATATGTCTGATTTTCAAACCACGTAACCAACCCTTTTAGCGATCGGTTTAGTGCCCGGCCCCCCTCTCTCTCACACATTGAAACATGACAAATTGGTCCTTCAATGGTGACATGAGTTTAGAGGTGTCAAACGGACGGACTGGGCCATCCACGGGCGGGTTGTAACGGGTAGTGGGCAAAACGGGTACATATAAAAATGCCGGGATTTAAACGGGTGCTAATTTTCGTGCCGCGATCTGATCCACTATGGACGGACGGATGTGCGGGCAACCGGTGAATAGATAAACGGATCATCAATGAACGGATTAGCGGGTAATCTAAGACTACTTCTTGTCATGAACATGCATGTAAAGAGTAATTGCAATTTAAAGATAAAAGATTGTGTTTGTAGGCTCTATGTGGTTTGAGTTCATTAATTATTTTAAGTAAAGGCAATAATTACATAAATATATGTATCTTATAATGAATTATTGATATTCATAATATAAATTTAATACCAATATTTAATACTATATTGATTAGGAATGAAAAGTCATTTTACATTTTTTAAGCCATGAACCCGCAGCAGGCCGGACCGACCGGATGAGACCTCTAAATGGACGGACCAGATATGGGTAATATTTAATGTATAGTAAAATCTTGATCCGTGATCGGTATTTTACATGTTGACCCACGGGCCAAATAGGTGGAGGTTGATTATTGACATCTCTGCATGAGTTGGTGCATGCAATATGCCAATCTACATGTGCCCAATCCCCCACTCACTCAAATTAACAGTGAAGGCATTGGCTTCAAACTTTGTACTCTTCTTCATGTAAAGGCCAATCACCAATATAATTGACACACAACTCCTAAAAAATGCAGAACACTCGAAGCATTGCCTATTTACTAAAAGCCCACATTGTTACCTTATATACAACCTCAAAAATATAAATAAAGCTATCCTAGAGTGTTCCAGTTTTTCCATCTCTGATAATCATCGTAATCTGACACATCTGCTTCTCGGTGCAACCCTGAGTCGTCAAAAACTTGACTAATGAAGGAGTGGACTGTGCGGGAGTTTGAACGGGCTATACGGTTGTAGGAGTGGTCTGCGAAACCGCAACCGAGCTAGTGGCTTGCGGAGCCGCTGCCGAAAGAGATGCATGTGGAGCCGCAGCAGAAATAGCCTGCCGAATTTGTAAAATTTTGTGTTTGTGTAATAACGAGTAAGACGGTATATTAGATTTTAGTCGAATTCGTATCATTATCAGATTATTGCGAAACCGTGAATTTACATATGCTTTGTTGAGATTTCACACGTTCTGATGAAATTCATATATTATGTATGAGAATTTATACATCCTAAAATTCCACACATTCAGAGCTATACTTTTATACCCCAATCTAAGAATACTTAGGAACTTAGGCCTAATTTGGATATCTGGTTTAGAAAACCGTAGTTTATTTTAAGTGGAGGTAGAAATGATACTTACTCTAACTTGTAAGTCTATATATTTTCTTAATTGTTTAGTTTTGATTGGATACTTGGCTTTGGAGTTACCTAATTTACAAAGAAATGTTTTCTTCTCAAGCTTTGAATTTGGATAATCATAACTTTTTAAATTCCAAAATGAAGAAAGATATGGCATGATTATGATTATAGAGTTCAGTTTAATTAGATAGTTTTATATAAGTCCGATTAATCAAACCTAAGTCTAAAACCAAATAAGCTCAGGCTGCTAATATTGCATATGTTACTATTTATAATGTGATATAATATTTTATTAATAAGTAATATACGTACCAATATCTCCTTCAACTCCTCAACGGTGGTCTTCAAGACGGCAACATTATGCTCCAGACGTCGCTCATGGGAGGTAAGGGAAGTAATCGCCGGAGTGGAGACCAACTTCATATGGGCCCTGCTAGGACCCAATCCCCGGCCTCTCTCCCAACCTCCATGGTGCCCTCCGTGTGCGACGTTTAGGACTGGAGTCAGTAGTATCGGATCGGTCTGTCCACTTAAATCGATCCCCGATGCTTCCACCTGCTCCACCATATTAACCATTAAGATATAAGTATATCATTTAAATTTGAATAACAAAAATTTCATTCGAATTAGAATAAATATTAACACTTATGCAATACTCCTTGGTAGCAGTGTCGGGGAATCGAAATTCACCCATGGCGGGATCTGTCGAGATGCCGTGGACGGCAAGATACACAGTCAACACGCTCGGTGTACCATGCACCCTGCGCCAGGGTCTGAGCTCTCTGCAAATTGCCAAAAATTTACATATATTATAAAATAACTCTTAATATTGCATTATATCAAAATAGATCTATTGTAATTTACCGATGCCTCCATGGCACAAGTAATGTTCCTTGAGACACCTGTATAACTAGAGCGGCCCATCTAATTAAGCAACACAAAAAAATAAATTATATACTAAATAATGAATTACATTTAAATTACAAACCTGTTTGTGCTCAGAATCATAATATTGGCACAAGAGAGGTCATGTATCTACGTCGACTCTATCAAAGGCCGGAGAATGTAAGAGAGCCGCTCTCTCTGTCTCGGGGTCGCCAGCTATACTAAATAACAATCGTTTTTCAGCTCGTTCCTATTATTTCAGATCTTAGATTGCATGTTCTTCATGAGGCCCAGGTAAAGAGCGTGAAGATTGAGCACTTTGTCAATGTGATCAAGGTCAGGTGCATGCTGAAAGTCGTAATCCAACTGCAAATACAAGAAAATAATGTATTTAAATTATAAGTATTAAATAATAATAAATTTATTTGATAAGTCAAATGAAAATATATATTAATACCCGAGCCTGATCCCAGAAGAGGACAAATGAGCGTCGGTGCTGATCGTCCCACTAAACGTGAAATGGATACTTCTTTTGGATGCGGCTCTCATTCCTCATATACCGGCCGAACCTCTCAGCATAATCGACAGTATAGCGATAATCAGAGGTAAAGAAGAGGTGGAATGGTGCCTCCCCATTAACTCTATCGGGACTTAGTCCGTGGGACTGATTCGGCCCTCGAGTCCCCCTCTTGAAATGGGGCTGCCCTGCATCTACAAAAAATATCAAGACAAGCAACTTCAAGACAAAACGGTATTTAGAAATCAAGGATTAACGAAAATTGAAGTGCGATATATACTTCCGACGACAGTAGCACGAGCCTGGGCCTGGGCAGCAGCACGAGCGGGACGATAGTTTCTCCAGTAAGGAACAGCCAGTGACCCAGACGTAGACGCATCCCCTCCAACTAGAAAATAAATATTGATAATAAAATTACATGAATTTCATGGTTATTCTTAGAGAATATGTAAGATGAATAAATATTTTATATTTAAGAATGTTAACCTGCAGACTGAGTGGAGGGTACGGAAGTGGCGGGAGTGGCCTCTGCACCAGATATGGATGCACCACCTATAATTAGACAATTAAAAATAGATTATATAAATAATTGCAAAAAGAATGTGTATATCTATAATATAATATTCTAAATCAATATGCATACAATATAGGATATATAAACATACCCACAGGTGCGGTGGTGGTCTCTGCCCGGGATATGGAGGCACCACCTACAGCTAGACAATCAAAAATTAATTATCTAAGTAAGAGAAAAAAGAATGTGTGTATATTTATGATATAATATTCTAAATCAATATGCATGCACTATAGAATATATAAACATATCTGCAAGTGCGGTAGTGGTCTCTGTCTCTGATATGGATGCACCACCTACAACCAGACAATTAAATATTGACTATATAAGTAATTTAAAAATAAATATGCATGTATATCTATAATATTACATTCAAAGTGAATATGCGTGCAATATACCTAGAGGTGTAGCAAAGTCCACATGGAAGGAGTCATCCGAAATGGAAACGGATTGAGGTGCAAGACCAGCCCTCTGGAGCTCTCTATGCAGCTCACCGGGCGGCAGAACTGCTCTGCCTCTGCCAAGGCTGGTGCTCCTACCGCCCCTCGCTACTCCGAACGTCGTCATCAGACCTAGATAAGAGTACAATCATTATATATGCATGCAATATATATATATATATATATATATATATATATATATATATATAGTAAAAATGTGAAGTAATAATATAACATTACTGATAATATTTTTCGTTTCGTAGACGCATTAAACATATCTATTTGGATTTCATCATCGATATCATTTTTAACCCACGTAACTTCACGATTAGCCGAAGACAACCCGTCTTTGGAAACAGACGATCGGAGCATTCTAAATCTTCTCTCTTCTTCATCTTCATGGCTGTCCTCCATAAGATCCTCGAATTTTGGGACGTCGTAAATTTCCCTAGGTTTCCAACGGAATACTATACTCCATCCCGGATGCTTCAAGCACTGTGAGTAGTATACTTGAAACACTTGTTGCGGAAAAATAAATGGATCGTCCTGACCGTAAAATCGAAGTGTGTTCACACTAGTCAATCCATATTCATTTTTGCAAGTCCTAAAATTGTTTCTCCATCTATCCGTATCGGTTCGTGTATCGTACCAAATACACTGAAATATATGAAATGGTTCTGTTCGTCCGGGATATTATATACCAAGTATGCAATTTAAGTATCTATAATAAATCACACCATCCGATGCTATGGTTGCAATCCCACTATTCTTAATGGTTTGAGATGTTTCTATATGCTTAACTTCAAATTTGTATCCAAGAACACCGAATCCTTTATAATATGCAACTCCATGCTAGGAAACTAAGCTAAACATCTTGAATCTCTCTCTAATGATGCAAACAAATTCGGATCGTTGATCTGAAGAAATAAATTTTACGACAAATATATAACGATATAAATTTAGATTAAGACTGGTAGCAATAATATGTTATTCGAACAAATTACATGATTTTCAATCCAACCGCAAAAATTATCCTGATGATATTTTTTCAATCGTTCATCATTCCAATCAGGATGCCCCTCACGTACCTCATCAATATGAATTTTGTTCTCAACAATAAATTATGATATTAATATTATATCATTTCATACACACACAAACACAAATATAACAATTAATCCAAAAAAATTTACTCTCTAATTTCTTCAAGACATACGCTATTGAGGAGGATAAACCGATATATCTTGTTGATAAACATAGTGTCTACTCTCTTATAATCAGCTTTACCATATGGCATGTCCTGAATTCTCCGAGTCCGGTTAAACTTCGTCTCAATATTCTCGTCCAGATAGCTGGAACAAAATGTGGTTACTTCGTTTAGAAAATAACGTTGCATGATAGAACCCTCTGGTCGATTTCTATTGCGTATATACTTTTTTAGAGTGCAGAGATACCTAAAGAAAAATATGTTAAATAAATAAATACGGGCACATAGGACAACAATAATTTTACAAAATGCGTGAAACGAAAAATTCAACGTACCTTTCGACGAGATACACCCATCGATATTGTACCGGTCCGGCAAGCTTAGTTTCGGCTGCAAGATGAACCGTCGGGTGTATTATGATATCGAAGAACGATGACGGGAAAATACGCTCAAGCTTGCAAAGTATCAATAAAATAGAATTTTCTAGATTCTCCAGCGTCACAACATCCAAGGTTTTAGCGTACAATTTTCTAAAAAATCAACAAAGGTCATTAATTACTAGATCAACCGATTCGGGAAGGAAAGTCCTGAAGGCTAATGGGAGAAGGTGCTCCATAATAATATGGCGATCATGACTTTTCAGCCCGTCGATCTTGGCTTTCAAAATCTTTATTTTCTTGCTAAATGATCCTGAGAAACATGTGGGAAATTTCAAATCATGCAATATCTGCAGAAACCTTTTCTTCTCCGGTTGTGACATATGATACGCTGTATTAGGAAGTACAAACTTGCCTGATTTACCCACTATCGGTTTATAATGCAATTCACTTCTAATTCCTCAGTCCTGAAAATCCATCCGAGTGCGGAGGTTGTCTTTCGATTTTCCGTTTTTACAAAGAAACAAATTAAGTACGTGCTCGGATACTCCCTTCTCTATGTGCATGACATCCAGACAATGACGCACTAAATTTGTTGACCAGTACGGAAGCTCATAGAAAATGCTTAACTTATTCTAGTAGGGTGGTTTGATATGTTTTGATGGATCTATCCCAAAAGTCACATTATTGTAACCATCCCGCTGAGCAATCAAGTCCTCTCCGAACAATGAGGCTGGAGGCCTAAGAAACTCCTGATGACCATTAAAGTGAGCAACGTCTGGCCTGTATGGATGGTATAGTGGCAGAAGACGCCGATGACCGCAATAACAAACATTCCTGCTAAAATTCAACCATTTCGATGTTGTATCTTGATGGCAATAAGTGCATGCTTTATGACCATGTATAGACCAAGCTGATAGCATTCCATATGCAGGAAAGTCATTAATTGTCCACATTAAAACCGCACGCATTGTGAAGGTTGTATCTGTGTTTGCATCGTAAGTCTTTATACCATTAATGAATACAGATTTTAACTCATCGATCAGAGTTCGAAGATAGACGTCGATATTGTTTCTCGGTGAGTTTGATCCGTCAATAATAAGAGATATCATAAAGTAGGATTGATCCATAACCAACGAAGATGACAGATTATAAACTATCATTACAACGGGTTATGTGCTGTGGCCTCCAGCCATATAGTTGAATGTGCAGAATCCATCACTAGCCATTCCAAGCCTGACATTACAAGGATCACTACTGAATATTTAGTACCTCCTATCGAATTCCTTCCATGCTGATGAATCTCTTGGATGACTTATTTTTCCATTTTCGCTTGGAGTAACACGGTGATGCCAAAACATTATCTCAACTGTTTTCTTGCACCTGAATAGCCTCTGTAGCCTCTGTGTTATGAAAAAGTATCGTCCTATCTTGACAGGTATATCATGCTTCTTATCAAATTTTTTCGGTTAATATCTAGTTTCTCTGCATGTTGGACAATCTTTCAAATCTGAACTCTCTTTCCGGTATAACACGCAATGTTTAGGACATGCATAAATCTTCTCATAGTTCAGATCAAAATTAGACATCATTTTCTAGGTTTCGTACCAGTTGTCGGGCATGTTATTTCCTGGGGATATAGAACCTTTCAGGAACTTCAGAAGTATTGTGAATGACTTGTTGCTCCATCCATTTAGACACTTAATCTGGAAAAATTGGACGAACCATGATAGGGTGGAATACATTGCATTCTCATAAATCGGCCTTCTAGCATCATTCATGAACTTTTCATACTTATCCGCACGCGGTCCTTGATCGGAAGGAGTGCCATCTTCGGTAGGAATACTATCACTGAGGGCAGCCTCTACCATATCCTCTATTTCTTCTCCTGAAAAGAAGTTATCGTCTTCTCCTTCTTCTTCCACCGCATTACCGTTTTCTCCTTCTTCTGCCGCATTACCGTCTTCTTTTTGTCCTTACTCGTAATATAGCCAAGTAGTATAAAGTCTAGTAAAACCATGTTTAACGATATGAAGCTCTACGATTTCTACCTTCTGCTAGAATTTATTCACACATCTATTGCACGGACAGAGAATCTTCTCTAACACGATCTTATTATGTGCGCGTACAAATTCAATGAAAGCAGCAACTCCCACGACAAAGTTAGATTGCATGCGTTGCTGTCAATCCACGTACATCTAGTCACTACTAAAATAGGGGGTTGCCCCTACGGATAACAACATCCGTAAGGGCAGATAAAGTTTGGCCCTACGGATTAATCCGTAGGGCCAAACGGTTGCCTCTACGGTCCCTACATATTTATTTAAAAATTATTAAATCTTAAATTGTTGTTTGCCCCTACGGAGCCGCAAACCAAGAACCTACGGACTTATCCGTAGGGGCATCTAAATAGGGATTTATGTAAAAAGGCAGATCGATCTCTACGCTGATTATCTTTTATTTTCTCATCACTGCGCGCGAACCCAAATCCCCAAACCCTCGTTCCCGCCGACCGCGGTTCTCGTCATCGCCGTTCTCGTCGTCGCCAGCGCCGGCCGATTCGTCGTCGCCACCACCTGCTTCTTCCTCATCTCCTTTCGTCGTCGCCACCGCCTGCTACTTCCTCATCTCCGTTCGTCGTCGCCACCGATTTGTCGTCGCCACCGCCTGCACAGGTTAGGAAATCTTCAATTAAACAAATTTTTGATTGTTTTAGGGCTATGGTTCATGGTTTGGGGACCGATGAGGCATCGGTTGAGATTAGCGTTTGGGTTAGGGCTGGGGCTGGGGGGCTGCAGTTGCGGTTAGGGTCAGGGTCGGCAGGGGGTTGCGGTTGGGGTTGGGCTTGGGGTTAGGGTTAGGGTTGGGGTTCGGCTGGGGTTGGGGCTGAGGCTGGTGGTAGGGTTTTCCCTGAAACAATCCCTTTGTACTCATTTCTCAATTTAGAAAAAAAAGGGTAACATTTTTTGGAGAAGAAACCTTAATCCTACGTTCGAAGAAAATCAGGCACTAGCCCTCCCTCTTCCATCTCTTCCTAATCTTCTTGTTTCGCACGCTCCATCCTACAATAGGCACAATCCTTAATATATTTTAGATAGGCTTCTTAAAATTTGTTGAATAAACCATAGTTTTGTGTTTTGGATATTCTTTGTTGTTGTTTCTTGATTAAATTAAGATTTATCATAATCTTTTTTTTAATGAAAAAGATAGTTTTTCTCTAAATTGGATCAAATATATAATGATTATGATATAAGTGAATTATTTTATATTTTATTTCGTATGGTTGTTCTCTAAATTGGATCAAATTGATTATCATCATACAATAGATATTAATCATTTTAGATTTTATTTAATATCGTAAATGAATCAAACAAATTAAGAATCTTTAAAATTCTATTTAAGATCATTATCAAAAGTGACAAAGGAACGATATGATTTTTGTAAAAATCGATTGCAATATCTCATTGCTATCAAAGTTTTCAATGACTTCATTTAGATTCGTGAATTATTTTATATTTTATTATTCGAAACCTGGGGTTAGGATTGGGGTTGGGGTTGGGGTTAGAAACTGGATGTTGTTACCGCAGTAGATTGCAAAGGCTGATATTTTGCCAGTGAGATTACAAAATTAGGTAAATACATCTTTGACATAGCCCAAAAACAAAAGAAGCGATGTTGGAAAGCTATAACTGAGCGAGCTAGACACTATTAAGAAGTTGAAGTTTCAAGAATTATAAAATATATTTGTGGAGCTTAATGTATGTATATGCTACCTGCCTTTATCTTAGCATATCTTACATGTTGTTTTTCCGTCGTTAATCGTAAGAATTGAATTAGGAATCTAGGATGATGCAACTTAAGTTGCTTTATCTACTTTTATCATATGATTTTGGAAATAAATTTGAACATAGGATTATGACATTCTTTCTTTTTTTTTCGTTATAACCTTTAACTGATTTTAGCAATAAAATGTCCTTTAAACAAGAGAAGCCAGTATCTTGTCAAGAAATTTGACTTTCTTAATTGTTTTAAGCTTATCTATTGATGTATGCTTGGTATTGTAGGCAGAACTTTACAGGGTGAGGAAAGCATTTGATAAAGCTGAGCCATTATATTTAGAAGCCATAACTATTCTGGAGGAAGTGTTTGGTTCTGATGACGTACGGTGTGTATATTATTTCAGTTGAAATTTATTTTATTTTCTAACCTTGTAGACATGTATGCTTAGTAAGTAACTAATGTTAAATCTAATAATTTGTATAAATAGTTATTAATGAAGTTCAGTGAAGGGTCTTTAAGCGAGTAGGGGCTGCTTTACACAACCTAGGGCAATTTTACCTTGTCCAGCGAAAACTTGAGCAGGCTCAGAAGTGCTATGAGGTATAAGTTCTTTCGAAGCACTTTTTTCTTTATGAATTTTTCTATTTTAATAATATTTTTTCCATGAACCATGATACTTGATATGATAGTTGTTAGTAATAAAGCATAAATTTTAAGGCAAGGTTCTCAGAACTCTAATGTTGTATTTCGATAGATTTATATCTAAGTTTTAAGGCAATCAACTTTCATCTTTTATGGGCTATTTCTCATCTCCTTCCCCCAAAAGAAAACCCCTATACTTCTATGTCTTCTGATCAGTCGAAAATATTGTATATTTTAGCCGGCAATTTCCCTAACATTTGCATACATTTAGAAGTGTTTGGCATTCATATTCTACATATTAGCAAATCTGTCACAAAATATGAGATTGCATGTATTAGACTTTCAAACCGACACTTTAAAGGAAATTAACCGCATTTCATGGCATCGCATCAAATCTGTATTTGCGCAACACTTGTCCTGAGTCTATGCAGGAAAATACGGAAGAAAAACCAAAGAGCTGATCAACATTACACCAACTCCATACTTTCAGATCTGGTAGCATTTCAGAAGGAATTATGCAATTCTATATAAAGCCCAAAAGTGAGCCCAAGTTCAACTCAGAAAGACCAAGCCCTAATCCCTCAAGAGTGCCGCGCTTCCGCGGCGGGAGCCAGGCTTTAGCCGTGCAAGCGCGGCGGTTCTGCCACGTCAGCCGATGAATTTTTGGGCACAATTCTTAGCTATGGTCCCACAGTCCTTTCTGATACTTAAAATTCCAGAAATCTCCCGAAGCTACTGCCAGATCAGCAAAGAAGATTAAGAAGGCTAATCCTAATTAAGCTCCTAAACTAATCCTCTTCTAGAAGCTCCTCCTAACTAATCACATCTAGAAGCTTCTCCCCTAACTAACTTTTGGAGGGAAATTTGAATTCTCTCAACAAACTTTTGGAGGGAAACTTAGAATTTGAAATCCTAGATCTAGGGTTAGTTATCTATAAATAGGAACCTAAATCTAAGGGTTGAGTTTGTTCTTGAATCAATCTTTAATCTTCATTAGTTAAATAATTCCCTCTTTCATCATCTTCTTCCACAAGTCTAGTGACAAGGCTTGTGCGAAACCCTAACCCTAATTCCACTCCAAATCCAAGATCTTGAGTACCAAATCAAGCGAGAAGCCTTCAACCTTTTAGGAGCCGAGCCGATCTTCAATCGGGCAAGTGATCCAAGCCGATCCGCGATCCACGGAGACGAGCGAAGCCAAGTCGACGATCAAATTCTTCCTCTTGTAGTTCTTGAGCGAATGTAATGGAATTGTTGATATAAATAAAAGGTGAAATTCTTTAATCTTGCTTTCTGTTAATTCTTGCATCATGATTAGATCTCAATTTGTAATTGTTGTTCTTGTTGTGATGTTTGAGTAAAACTCCGCTCGTAAAGGAGTCGAGACGATTGTAGAATGATGATGTAACAAATCTTAATACGATTTTAAGTCCTACGAGTTTTGTAAACCCTAGCAAGTTCAAGAATCGATGACCTAGTTTCGTTGCGATGCTTTCTTGATTGTGATCGCTCGAAATTAGGGATCTACGATCGTTTCTTGAATTTACGAGAGGCTAGAATATGAATGGTATCAATGAAAGAACAAGAGATAAGATGAAACCCTAGTTTCACAAGAAGTCTCTAATTCTCATCGATTATCATCGATCTAGTATCAATTCATCGAAGGATAAGAATACGTAATTGTAAGATTACATCACATCTATAGATCCGATCGATTCCTACGAGCCTCATTTCAATTCTTGATATTTGGTTTGGAAAAATCAACAAACTATAAATTCTTGATTCTATCTTTTTCTTGTTATTAGATCTATATTTTCTAATTCTTGAATTTCAAATACAAATCATGAATTGTTTGTTTTCTTTTCTTTAAAGTTTCAACTCATCTAAATTCGAAAGACGAATTATTACACTGTCCCTGTGGACGATCCGCACTCACTTACAATCTACATCCGACACCGTAGTTGATTGCGGTCAAATATTTTTGGTTGTGATTTCTTTACAATTTTCTCAAACATACACAATCCGAAATCTTTACAATCATCTTCCCCTCCATTTCATATTTCCAGGTTCTCCCAAAGGAAATTATAATAACATGTCGCATCTTCTTTAAGCAGCATAAGTTAATTGTTTATTTATCTATCAATTCCTATGTGATAATTTGTTCTATTGTCTTTCTGTTTCTTTTGGCAGCGTGCTCTAAAGGTATGAAACAATGCTTGAATTCTCTGTCTTTCATCTCCGATATGGTGGTTCTTTTCCTTTTATTGCTATATGCTGTTTATGTTTTGCGTAGATAGAAAGACATGTTCTGGGCTATGGTGTGCTTATACAATGTATTATCTTAAGAAGGGTAATACCGTGTTTTTCTAATATGGATAATTTGTCATTGTTAATCCATCTTCCTGAAAACGGTTTATACGGAGGAAGTATTTCATGGTACTTGAGAAAAATATATGTTGAAGTCAAAAGTTATCAAAATTTAAATGCTCCGCTTATAGTCTTCCAAGATATTTTATATTCCAAGGCAAGGTGACAATAATTGCATGCTTGTGCACAATTTGGTATGTAGATTCAAGGTTATGCATGGCTACGACCCTTTCTTATGGTTTCTTATCATAATTTTCTGTACACATGTAGTTTATAAAGGCAGTTAGATCATATCACTATACGAAATATTGTATTGTGTTCTATTGTGTATGGTGGATCATACACTAGGAACCAAGACATTGCATGCCTGTGCACGTTTTGGTATATTTCTCGATACGTGAAACAAATTTGATTTAATAAGGGAAAACTTAAAATAACAACCTTTATACTAAAAAAATTATATATGCTATTACTTAGTAGTTTATGGTTTTCAGATGCAAAATCCATTTGAGAAATACTTTTCCTACCCACTATTAATCCATATTCTCAATATAGTCATCATAACCTACACTTTATATGATACAGTCTAACATGGCCCATGAGTACGTCAGGGTTAAGGACTGGATGTATGTGAATTGGCAACAACGTATGCAACCTAAGTTTGTCACTAGAGTTTCTGATTTCATTGAATTTGCACGCGCACATAATAAGAAGGAGAAGACAGTAATGTGGCAGAAGAAGAAGGAGAAGATAGTAATGTGGCAGAAGAAGAAGAAAATGACATTCCTTGTTCTCTGTTTCAGCATCAATCTTCTGATATGAACTAATGATGGCTTTCACATTGGCTTTTCCTTTTAGAGATTTCTTAGTGTCCAATGGAAAGTATACATCAGATTTGTGCAGGTCAGGTTCTTCTATGATTTTCAAGAGTTTCAATTGATTCTGTAAATTACACCCTTGTTGGGTAATACTTTTACCACTTCTCACTGCAGGTACGTTCTCTAATATCCATTTTTAATGTAATATTATAGATATTCATGCCCGTTTATGTCAAAATTACTTATATTGTCAATGTTTGATTGTTTAGTTGTTGGTGATGCGTCCATATCAGAGACAGATGCCACTCCCGCTCCTCCAGGTATGTTTGTATATCATATAGTGCATGTATATTGATTTAGAATGCCATATCATAAATATACACACATTCCTTTTGCTCTTACTTAGATAGTAATTTTTATTATTGTCTAGCTGTAGGTGGTGACAGTAGTTGACAATAAAATTTGTCATCCTAGAAACTATGATTTTTATATGTGCTCGCATGCGGGAATGATTGTAAGTCGTGGACCTGGACAATAAATTCTTATTTGGTATTTGTTTGAAATCAAATTGAATACTATATAATTGATAAGTTTGTTATATTTGTATTTAGTTTGGAATTAACACAATATTTATTCACGCAGCATGCACTTATGAGAAATAGGGCACCACGCGTCCAACTCATTATCATGTGCTGCTTGATGAGATTAGATTTGCGCCTGATGATCTACAAGAGCTTGTTCACTCCCTGTCTTATGTGTAAGCAGCGCTATATGCGAGTTTATCTTGTTAATATGTATGTACTGAAATTAATTAATATTATTCAAATTTTGATACGTGCAGATACTAGTCCTCATGCCAAGAGGTTCGGCCGGTATATGGGGGATGAGAGCCGGCTCGTGAAGAACTATCCACTTCACGTTGAGTGGGGCGAGCAGTACCGGCACTCATTCACCCTCTTCTTTGATCAGGCTCGGGTATTAATATATATTTTCATTTGTGATATAATGCAATATTAAGAGTTATTTTCTAATATATCTAATATTAAGAGTTATTTTCTAATATTGCAGACAGCTCAGACCCTGACGCAAGGTGGTACACCGAGCGTGCTGTCCGCATATCTTGCCGTCCACGGCACCTCGACATATCTCGCCACGGGCGAGCTTCGATATCCCGACGTCGCTACCCAGGAGTATTGCATAAGAGTTAATATTTATTCAACCCATATTTGAAATTTTAGTTTTGGAAGGTTCAAATTTAAATTTTATACTTATACTTTACTGCTTAATGTGGGTGTAGGAGCGGGTGGTTGAGCAGACCGAGGCCTCGGGGATCGATTTTAATGGACAGAGCGATCCGAGGATGCTGACCCCAGTCCTGGACGCCGCACACGGACGACACCACGGAGGTTGGGAGAGAGTCCGAGGACTGGGCCCTAGCAGAGCCCATATGAGGCTGGACTCCACCCCGACGGTTACTTCCTCCGTCTCCAGTGAGCGACGTGTCCAGCAAGAACTGGAGAGCTTGAAGGCTACCGTTCAGGAATTGAAGGAGATGCTGGTATGTATACTACTTAATAGTAAAATATCATGTCATATTATAGATATCAACATATCCAATATTAGTACGTAGTCTGAGCTTATTTGCTTGTAGACTTAGGTTTGATTAATCATACATACATATCTAATTAAAATAAACTACGGTTTTCCAAACTAGATATCCAAATGGGGTTTCGAAATAACTTGATAATGATAAGAATTCGAATAATACACAGTTCTTACACGCTTATTACACACGTTAGGTCCAGACGCGACGGGGTACATCGGCCGAGCCTCCACATGCATCTCCTTCGGCTGCGGCTCCGCAAGCCACTACATCGGCCGCGGTTCCGCAGACAGCTCCTATAGCTCCACCGCACGCTCAGACTCCCGCAGCCGCGGCTCCGCAATCCACCACCTCGACGGCGGCTGCGCAGACTACATCGCCAGCTCCACAGCCCGCTCAGACTCCCGCACGCGCCGAATTGCATGGTTTATTGACCGAGGAGCAGGCGCGCCAGATTCTAGCGTTTATCAGAGGTGAAGTTGGACCGAGCTAGGGTAGCTTTTTGATTCTTATTTTTTTGGAACATTTATTTATTTATATGATACATATTGTACTACATTTTGAAACATTTTGGACGATATTGATATTGGTTTATATTTATATCATATTCAGTTTTTGGGTTTCTTTTGTATATTATATGCGTGAGATGTGATTATGAATACTGCGATATATGTTGTGTGATGATTAATTTTATATTTGATCGATGTATATATTATTGTGTACAGGGCGGGAAAAAATCAGCCAACCCATTTTTAAAAAAAAAATACAGATAATGTGTACCTACGGATTAATCCGTAGGTACACATGTTGCCCCTACGGCTATATTCGTAGGGGCAAAATATCTGCAGTAACTGATATTTCCCCTCTGATCTCAGTATCAGGAGGGTTGGGAGTGCCCCTACGGACATATCCGTAGGGGCCATTGCTTCGCCCTTACGGAGTATCCGTAGGGGCAAAATATCAGAAATCCTAATATTTTGCCCCTCCGGATAAGTACCTACGTAGGTATCCGTAGGAGATAGTACGTGGCCCTACGGCTATATCCGTAGGTACAGTTAATATATTTAAAAAAAACCGTAAATATTATAACTTTTTTTACCCTACGGCCTACTCCGTAGGTGAAACAGGACCTACACAGAAATCCGTAGGGGCAAGATTTTGCCCGTAGGAGCAAGTTCAGGGCTTCAACTTGCACCTGCGGCCTTTGCACCTACGGGGTCTTTTTTCGCCCCTACGCACATCTCCGTAGGGGCAGTGGGTTGCCCCTACGGATAAATTCGTAAGGGCAACCCTTATTTGTAGTAGTGAGTCCTTAACTTTGATGTACTCATGGGCCATGTTAGATTGTATAACATATAAATTGTATGTTATGGTGACTATATTGAGAAATCCAAGAACGAGATAGTTATTGAAAAAAAAGAAAATCCGTAGAGGTAAGTTTGTCGTTGAAAAGAATAAATTATCGATTAACAAAATTAGATTTGAAAATACCTAAGTATGAGTTGTATTCTGTGTATGTGTGTTTCAATTTATGATTTCGCTTAGATGTAGAGTTGTTAGTGTGTTTGTGTTTTGTGTGTGTGTTTGTTGTATATTCGTGTTGTATGTGTGTGTTTCGGCTGTCGGGGGTAAGACTTCTATCCTATTAAGAATGTATAAAGTAGACACCCGTTTGCTTGTGCTTTTATCTGTTTCGAGTAAATTTCGGCAGCAGCTCCCCGCTGTTCTCCGAATACATTGTAATAGAATAGATAATCATTTTAATACTGTGAAATAACGTTGAAATGATCATCTAATCTATCTTTGTACACGGAGAACCAGTGGAAAAGTACCGACATAATAACTTGAAATGAATGAAAATACAAGTGCATGCAGGTGTTTGCTTTATACATTCATAACTTGTCCAAATTAGATAAATCTATCGGTTATCATACGATTGAACTTTCTCGTCATATAAACTACACGACGGTTGTTAGCGCCGAACAATACCATCCGATATTTAACAACTTTTGTATAGTTCGATGTCACGACGAGCATTAAACGTATGCTAACCAATAGACGGGGACTAAGTCGTGCTTTGATTTTCACATATGATAATCGATGAGCATATGAAAATTTCTTATTATCATCAATTATCATATATACACTCATTATAAGATTTAATTTGAATTGGTTTTACGTTTACATTTCAATTTCAAGGGTTTTATGTTTTTAGTTTTGGTAAAGTTTTTTAAAGTTAAGGGTTTTCTTAATCAAGTTTAAGATTTTAGATTTAGTTCTGGTGTTAAGTTTAAAATTAGGGTTTGACCTTATTTAATATGAGAGATCAACATCATCATTATCGCAAACACACACACAAACACACGCATATCATCATCAACATTATCTCTCTTACACATACACACATACACTTACACTAACACTAAAATACCCTAATCATAACCCTCACCCTTAACTCTAACCCTGATTATCTTATCCCTAACCCTATACCTAATTAACTCTAACTACCTTAACCCTAACCCTAGACTCAATTAATCCTAACCTTAGACCTAATTACAGTGCAGCCGCCACCATCCATAGCCGCCGCCGCCCACCATCACCACCATCACAGCCGCCGCCGCCCACCACAGCCGCCACCCACATCCCCAAACCACAGCCGCCGCCACAACCACCACCACAGCCACCATGCACCCACCCACCACCGACCACCTCAGCCACCACCAACTACCACCAGAGCCACCGCCATCCATCACCCACCACTACAGCCGCCGCCACCCACCACCCTTGACCACCACCCCTACGGATTTTATTATCATGCATCTAATCCCTAACCTTAATTAACCCAAGTTAATCTAATTAACCCTAATCATCACCTTAACCCAAGTAAACATATTTAATTTAATTAGCCCAAAGTACCTCTAACCCTAACCATAATCATCACCTAAACCTTAACCCTAATTAATACAAATTATCCTAATTAACCCAAATTTACCCTAATCATCACCCTAACCCAAATCTTAGCCATGAACTCCATCATCATCAACATCACCAAACAACAACCCCCACCAACAATCATCATCTACATCATCTATTTCTTCTACTTCTTTTAAAAATCGATTTTTAAAAATGGAATAAAAAAGTTTAACGTATCTGGAAAAGAATTACGGCACTGGACGGCGACTGTGACGATGACCGCTCACTGGCGATGGAAGCTAAACAACAAAGAAGACTCGACGATGGAACTCCAAGAGATGGAACGGGCGATGTAGCTCGAGGAGATGAAAGCGGGAGTTGGAGCTCGCCGGTGATGGAAGCTAGACGGCGGGGATGGAGTCGGCGACTCGGCCACTGGAGGATCGGAGGATCGACCGGAGAAGGTCACTGGAGGATCAGAGGAAGGCTCGGCAACATGAGGATCAGATGAGGAGGGGGAGGTCGCTGGAGACACTGGAGGTGGCGATCGGAGGGCCGGAAGAGGTGTTGATGATCGGAGGATCGGAAAAGATGTTGATGATGGAAGGGATCGGCGACGGGAAGGAGGGTGACAAGGAGGGTGGCTGCGGCGATCGGCGATGACGGGAGTGTGGTGCGACGGGAGGAGAAGCACGGAGGTGGAATTTTTTTAGAGGGAAATAAATTAGGCATGAAAAATATTATCTGGTAAATTATTTTATTTTTTTTAATGCATCAACTTTGCCTTACGGTGCAAACCGTAGGGGTTTCTTTTGCGACACCGTAGGGGTATTTACGAAGGTTATTTTTTTATTAAATTTTTATATAAAATTGTCTCTGCAGTGGTATCCGTAGGGACATTTGTTGCCCCTACGGTTGGAACTATAGGGGCAAACTAAAATTGGCCCTACGAATGTTCCCATCCATAAGGGCAACCCATCTTTGTACTAGTGCCCCTCTCTCTCACACACACTGAAACATGACAAATTGGTCCTTCAATGGTGACATGAGTTTAGGTGTCAAACGGACGGACCGGGCCATCCGTGGGCGGCTTGTAACGGGTAGCGGGCAAAACTGGTACATATAAAAATGCCGTGATTTAAACGGGGTGCTAATTTTTGTGCCCGCGATCCAATCCACTATGGTCGGGGGGGTGGATAACCGGTGAATAGATAAACCGGTCATCCATGAACGGGTTAGCAGGTAATTTATGACTACTTCTTGTTATGACCATGCATGTAATGAGTAATTGCAATTTAAAGATAAAAGATCGAGTTTGTAGGGCTTTATGTGGCTTGAGTTAATTAATTATTTTAACTAAAGTCAATAATTACATACACATATGTATCTTATAGTGAATTTGATATTCATAATATAAATTTAATACCAATATTTAATACTATATTGATTAGTAGGAATGAAAAGCCATTTTACATTTTTTAAGCCATGAACTCATGGGTCAGATCAACCCGGTGATGGGCCGGATGAAACCCACGAACCCGCAGGCTGGGCCGACCGGATAAGACTTCTAAACGGACGGGCCAAATATGAGTAATATTTAATGGATAGTAAAATCTTGATCCGTGATCGGTGTTTTACGGGTTGACCCACCGATCAAATAGATGGCGGGTGATTATTTACGCCTCTACATGAGTTGGTGCATGCAATATGCCAATCTACATGTGCCCAACCCCTCACTTACTCAAATTAACAGTGATGTCATTGGCTGCAAACTTTGTGCTCTTCTCATGTAAAGGGCCAATCACCAATATAATTGACACACAACTCAAAAATGCAGAACACTCAAAGCATTGCCTGTTCACTAAAAGCCCACATTGTTACCTTACATACATGCCGCCATATTTCCCTGTCTTTGGTCTTATCCATTAGCAACGCCACTAATATATGTCTCTATCTAACTTTTTCTTTCCCCCCTTCCTTAGTTTGCGCGGGTGCACATGCAATTTTTTTTCTTTTGTCAGTGCACTTTGTACGGTTCTCATTGGCTTAAAGAACAAACAAAATTTTGTACATAGAGTTATAGGGCTTTTGTTTCAATGCAATTGATTGCATGCCATCTGCATTCCCATATAATTGCTCAACTTATTACACACACACACAAAGAGATACCAGGTAATACAACCTTGTAGCTGTTTTTTGTTTGGAAATGGATAGTCTCTCTCATATATATACAAGTCTATTTATGATTAATTTGCTTTTCTCAAAGAACCATTTTGGTTGGTGAAGAGTATAACATGTCATTGTTTCAATTTAGTGCTTTCACTTCATAGATAGTCCATCCAAGGTTTTAATGAGCACTTCAATATTAGCATTTTTTACGGAATAAAGATTGTCGGTTGGACCATAGCCAGATAATATACTTTATCGAAAATATAACATGAGAAAAGTTACAATATTAGCCTAAATATAAGTTTCAGTGTCAAACTTGATCAAGGTGGCTAGATTCCAATTGGGAAAATGGCTGCATTGGCCTTCCAAGAGCTATATATATTGAAGCATCACTGTTATTTTTTCAAATTAAAGCCACACTGTTATTGGATGCCCTCTATTTGAATTGGTGGAAAAGGACAGTCCTTGCATGCCCACTCCCCTAACCCTAAGGCCTAGCTTTAATTTATACTTCTTTGATATTTGGCTTAATTGCACAAAGTTGCCCATGAACTTCAAGATTTTTGTGTTTACACCATGAACTTCAACAATTAGCGATATATATCCTGGGTACACTATAGGAGTTCCATATTTTTTTGTGATTGATACCATGAACTACCATTTCCGGTTGCAACTTAATTAATAACAAAAAAATATGAAACTCCTATAGTGTATCCATGGTACCTATCGCTAATTATTGAAATTTATGGTGTCAATCGTAAAAAACTTGAAAGTTCATGGATATCTTTGTGCAATTGAGCCTTGATATTATCGAATCCACTTTAGGACAATCTTTCTCATACAGTAGTGTACTCACCTTGATGTCTTGTTCTGTTCTTTGTGTTGTAGCCTTAATTAAGCAAAAGAGGGAAGAAGATCAACATAGGCATATATAATACATGGAGTTACTGTCGACCACTGCTTTATTGTTGGGGGTGTGCAGCAGGTAGAACCGGGAGGGGACCCAGGGTTAAGCTAGGACGGGCCCCGCTCACGGGGGCTGGGCGATCCAAGCACCATTTGTTTCTGATACATAATTTCGCCACTTTGAACAAAAATATACTTTCAGTACGTATAATGATAAACACCGCTACTACGGATGACTATATATGTTGCAGTAAGGTATGTCGCTAAATGTGAAAAAACAATGGAGTGATCGAGTATTTATTGATTAGAGTATAGAATGAAATCAAACGGTCCCATTTTTCTTTCTTTTTGTACTTAAATGGGGACATATAGCTAATTAAATTTTAAAAAAAGATCTATTTTTATGGATAGTTATAGCTCATTTTATCTATTTGTAGGCAATAGGTATGAAGTTGGAAAAGTGACCTTAATTTTCTTATTTATGTCTCTATTTTTTCTAATTATATTGTGCTTATAATTCAATTCCAATGAATGAGGAAGATATAGAGGGAGAAGGCTAAGAGACTTGCTTTCTAGTACTTAGTTTTTTTAGGTAGTTTGTGTTGATTAATTGTTGAAAGAGAAAGCAATATTTATGAGGAGAAATTTGATTCAAAGATGGTACATATAAGTACCTAATTTGATGTTTAGATGGCATAAACATGAAGCACTTAATTTGATTTTTGGTAAGGAAAGAAAGCACTTTCAACCAAAAAAAAAAAAAGGAATTGGTTGCACTTCTCAAGAGCAGACAACTTCGTACTTCATGAATCAATGTTTCTTAAATTAGAAAAGGTAACTATATTAAACTCTAATAATAAACAACTTATTGGGTAAAATTAGTACTGCTGCTCTTGAATAATTAGCAAGATTAGGAGAGTATACTAAAAGTGAATCTTAACCTATAGACGAGTCCATTCATTTGTTGTTTTCTAGCAGTACTTCAGCTAGCTTGTAGAAAAATATTAAGGAAATACTTCTTTGAGTTACATAGCTTGTACTTGAGCTATAATAATAATGACTGGTGTAAAGACTAAAAACAATCAAGATCGACATTAAATAGCAATCCACAAAGATTGGATATAAATTAGCTTGATGCGTGTGAGCAATGTGGAGATTAAATACTGCTTGAAGGAAGATAAATAATTTGGAATATTTACAAACAACTCAACTTGTGTGTGTGTAAGAGTAAAGACATTTTTCGGAATCATACATCTCATTTCGGTTACAAAATATGATGAAGGAATTTTTGTGTTGAGTTGAATATGTAGGTCAATTTCTTTTTGGCGAAGATGTATTTTTCCATTTGAGATAGTAATTGCATATATTTAGCTTGTATTTTGCAACATCACTTGTTATATATTTTCAATAAAATGTTTTATTTTGTTATGCTCATTTTAAATCTATCTAGGTGATGGAGCTGCTTTTCGGGCCTCCGTCAGATGTTGTTTTCCTTTGATCTCAAGGTGAACTGGATTGATTGTCCTTTGATGTGTGTGGGTCTCAATGGGTAGTGAGAGGACAAAATGGGATGAAAAGGTTACCGCCGTGTACCTGCAAAGAAGCCCCGGGGTGGTTGGGTACCACCGAGGACCCTCCGACGCTCAAGTCAGTGACAATATCCGAGCAGAGTAACGGCGTAAGTGTAAAGAATAGCTTACTTGACCCCTCTATGATGGGGGTTTTTATAGTGGCGGCAGCGCGCAGTGGCAGGCGCGAGAATCTCGCCGGCAGTTACGTTCCCGACGTCACGTCCACGTGATAAGCGGATCGCCCGTTAATAGGGATCGCAATGGCGTGGAACGTGGGATGTTGCTGGCGGAGAATCTGCGCATAGCGAGATTCGCGGAGCGGCGGTTACGCCTGTGAGCGGTGGAGCTGGTCGGTCGGAGGGACCGAGGAAGATGGCCTCGGTAGGTGAGCTCGGGAAAGAGCCGGAGGGCCGATGCATCTTGGTCTTACGGCAGCTCGGGGTGAACTGAGTAGCCGAGGAAGCACATTCGCCGAGGGCCCTGAGGTGGGCCAGTTTGTGCTCGCAGGTCGGGCACCGGGTGGCCTGGTCGGCCCTTGTGGGCTCTTTCTTCTGAGCCCTGGGACACGTCATCTGCCACGCGTCTCGATCTTGGAGGTCGCCAATATCGAGTATTATCATTAGCCCCCCACTCTTGTCCCGACCAGCTAGCGGGTCGGGTCAGGAGTGGACAGCCGGGCCTCCCGAGGCGAGATCCCTTCTAGGGTTTCATCGGGGCTAGTCCTCGGGCCGCCGGTCGTCTTTTCCGCCGGCGAATCAGGGCGAGATCTTTGAATTTAAAGAAAGTGCGCCGGTTCGTGCACTCTGCAGCTGAAATGACGATCCACACGTCAGGCGCCGATCGGCTGATATGACGCGTGCAGGTCTGCGGCGTCTGATGGGATGCAGTCAATCGCGGGGCCGCCACGTGGAGCGATCTGAGCCGTTGGGAGCAATGGGCCGTTTCGGCGGGAGACGACGGGTGCCGTGGGATGGGGTCGCAGGTGGTGATAAATGTGGGTGGGGCCCAGCCTGGGGTCCCTACTCCTTCATATTTTATTTCCTCATGCCTCAGCTGCTCGGCGCTCGTCTCTCCTTCTTTGCTCCAACCCCTGCAGAATTTCTTTTTCAAGGTTAGATGTCTTCTTCTTCTGTAGAATCGGTAGATGTTGCAAGGGTAGGTACTAGGGTTCCTTTAGATGTGCCCGAGTCTTCCAGGGGAGCAGGGGCTGGCCTCTCTTCCCGGGGTCGTGAGGCGGGAGCCGCCTTCAGGGAGGAGGCGGTAGATGTGGCCCCCAGCACCCCGTGCTGGGTGAGGCATGAGGACGAGCTCGCCAACGCTCGGGCTCGCATCCACATCCCCCCGCATTTCACACTTCGTTTGGCCAAGGAGGGAGAGAGGGCCGATCACGTGCGGGGCAGGGAGATTGCCCTGTACCTGGAAGCTTTTTGGGACGGAATGCGCCTGCCCTTCTCTCCCGAGGTCATCGCCGCTCTAAACTTCTTCGGTCTGGCCCTCGGCCAGTTAGTGCCGAATTCATGGAGGATTCTCCTCGGGTTCTTAATCCGCCTGAGGCTGCAGGCGGTTCCCTTTAGTCTTTCCTTCCTCGATTCCTCCCTTGTATTCAAAAGTCACCCCGGCGGTCGAGCGGAGGACCCTAAGTGGGTGTACTTTGCCTTTAGGAAACGGCCTGGGGTTGCCGCCGGGACCGGTGTCGTGGCCTTGCCCTCCTCCATTCATGATTGGAAAAAGAAATTTTTCTTCGTTTCCCCTCCCGAGGGCGAGGACTGGCCAGTGTCCACCAAATGGTCGAGGGAGAAGTGCCTGCCCAGGAACCTGTCCAACGACCCCGCCGCAGTGAGAGTGGCGTCATGGGAGCCCATCCCTCGTTATGATGTGTTGCTGTCCGAGAGGGTCTTGAGCTGGGCCGGGCTCAGCCCCGTCGAGTTCGTCGGTAAGTTAGGCTTACTTCCTGGGTTTATGTTTTACTCGCATTGCTGATAAGTGGGGTGTTTGTTTTGTACAGGATCCATGGACTTCGGCGTTCTCCGAGATGCTATGTGCCAACCGAGACAGCCTGCCGGGGGTGCCAGCTCTTCCCGGGCGCAGGCATTCCCCGCTCCCATAGCCCCGGTGGCGGTCCCCCGAGGGCGCTTGGCGGTGGATCCCGCCTCGGGCCCCAGCAGGGTGTCGGGCCGGAAGCGGGCCCTGATTGTGGAGGATACGGCCTCCGAAGAGGAGATCGGCTCCCCGCCGGAACCGCTTAGGAGGAGTCATCGGAGAGTTTCCCGGGGTCGGTCTTCGCCGACCGTGGTAGAGAAAGGGGGGCTCCAGTTCACGGTGCCATCCGGGCTGTCGTGTTAGTTATATGTATGCCCTAGAGGCCATTACTGTACATTGGATGTATATTGTAGTGGATGCTGGGACATATATAGGAAGGACTTTCTTGCTCGACATGATAGTACGCTATCGGTTGCTCTTTATCTTAACATGTATACTTTCTGTCTCTCTGATTGCATGTTGATAAAGCCCTTAGGATGTATACTCGACTTCCAGGACTATGATGCAGATCATACTAGTGGGGCCTGAGTGGTCAATGAGTACATCCTTCATTGTTCCTAGTCGTGGGAATATCGAGACGGGGCATCGATATTCCAGAGTAGACTAGCACATATCTTCTCGACCCATGCGATGGGCGATGGATGATCCCATATCCATTGGTGTTAGACATCGAAGATGGTATGCGGGTGCTCAGTGGAGACTGGGTACACTGAACGGACTCGCCGAGAACTCCCAGATGGTATTATACCTCACGTCAGATGGCAGTTCTCTGGTGACACTGGTACAGCTTAGTCTGTTGACCCGAGATCGTCATAGAGTCTTGTGTGTCTCCCACTGTGCTTTGATTTCCACCCTACCACGGCTCTACTGAGTTGTGCAAACAGGTGGTTTTTGGATACAGTCCCGATTCACATGGAGGCAATGAGCGATAGGAGGGGATTCGTCTCTCCCGGTATTAGGGGTTGATGTTGTGCTATGCTCGACTGGCCATAACAGGAAATCCCTGGCCAGGGTTGCAGTGATATACTGGTAAGAGTTATCAGTAGTTTCACGAATGTTATGGACCCTACGTCGGCATGACTTATCGAGCTATTGGGGTCTGACGTTTACCACCCCTAGGCGAGATATGCGACATATCAGACGAACAGACCGGACTATACGGTAGTGTTACTGGTCGGATTCGCAGGAGTGTGAGCGGGCTTGCTCGTCGATCTTCTGATCGCTCAATACCCGGGTGGCCGTTACGTTTAGCAGACCGCTTGCGGCTTGTGGGTGTTTGATATGATCATCATCTACTGCCGGCGTATTGACGAGTCTTTAGAGTCCTACACAGAGCTTTCCTGGCTCAAGCAAAACGAAATAGGAGCGCATATGAGATATGTGCGGGACCGAGAATGATACCGGTATGTGATACCGTATTCTATTCTCGCGATGAATGTGTCGAATGGTTGTATGTGATATAACCTAGTTATCGAATCAAGGATTGATTCGATAAATCGATACATTGGATATTAGCCGGTTATATGCGATATGACCGGATCGTTAAAATCAAGTGTTGATTTAATGATTTAATGTATAATTATATATTTGATATATTACTTTGCATTAACTAGTATCGGTTCACTTTAAATGGATTTTCTCACTCGGTAGTGCACATTGTATATTCGATATAGTTTTGTGCACTTGATTGTATCATGTTTGATGATACATGTTTACTTGTGTTTTGTGTAAAGTTTAAACCATGGTTATGTAATGGTTAGGGTTTACATTTTCATATATATTTATTTATTCATTTATTCATTTTGGAAAATGTAAAGCAAATGAGAAAATGGTGGCTTCTTTTGTTTTGTTCATGTGGCTTCATGAAGACTTTGACCAAGTGACCATTTTGTCTCATGCTTAACCCTAACCATCCCACTAACCATGATTTATTCTCTACACTTGACCATGGTTCAAGTTATGATAAGGATTATATTTCTTTTCTATTTTAATTAATCATATCATAACATTTCTTCTTCTTCCTTGAACTCAAGAAGAAAAAGCTTTCTTCATCAATGGTGAATTGAGCAAACAAGTGAGAAATCCAATTCTAAAGTCTACCCACTTCCTATTTCTTCATCCTCTACCTCTTGCCAAGTAGTAGAGTGTGTTTCCTTCACAAGTTTTAGGGCTTGGTGAAGGTGGAGCTTGATTTAGCGATGCCTCGACGTAGATCATCTTCGGCATGGACATCGACGACCTAGCTTGCCCATTCTCCGACGAAGCCGACGCTTGAGCCCGGATTTGATTTGGACAGCGGAGAGGATCTCGTTGCGGAGCTATGGAGGTGGAGCACCGGATCTACAAAGGTTGTATTTCCGTATCTTGTAGTTAAGTGTTAACTAGTTAGCTTTTTCGCCTAGTTTTCTAGCAAACGATCCGTAGTCGGGTCTCTCGGCACCGTTAAAATTTTAATTTGGCATGATCGATGCCTTGTGAGAACTCATTAGGGTGCCTAGGAACCCTTCAGTGGTATCAGAGCCTAGCTAGAGCCTTAGGCGAAGTCTAGACGAAATTTGAAGTCCGAACGAACCGAAAACCCGACCCGGATCATGCTCTCTGTACATTTTTGAAAACAGTGGATTTTTCCAAATTAAAAATTGCTAAAAAATTCAGCAGGGAAAACTAAGAATTACGATGCAAAAATTTTAGGATGAACAGTAAATTCCGCGGCGGAACCGCGGCAGAAGCGTGCCTTCTGCGGCGGTTCCGCGGCCCCTTGGTGACGTCATCCCACTTTGTTTGCACAGTAATTCCTGATAAATTATGCTGAGTTTTCTGGGAATTTTTAAAAATTTATTCAAGAGTTGAATTTTCTGCTGTGTATTTGGGGATTCGGTGTTTCGATCGGAGTATCAAATTTTGTCTGTGTGGCTTTCCGGATAAATTTTAGAATATGTTAAAAAGTTCGACCGGATATAAATACCCAATTTTTCCCCTGTCGGGAAATTTCCAAGTGTTGGACTTTTCCATAGTTTAACGACGTTCTAAGTAGTGCAAGTAACTCGATGGACCCTCTAGAAGACAACAAACCTTAACTCGATTATGTGACCGTCTTGAACTGCCCTTTGAACCTTCGGGTTTGGGGCAGTACGGCGTGCCACATGTGAGGCGTTGGCTTGACCCTTCTACGGCTGGACCGTCGGTACTGAGGCACGAACTGAATGTTGTTAGACTTATTTCATGTGTTGATCTGTATCGGGAAAAGTTGGGTGTTCGATTGTTCGATCGGAAAGTTTGACATTTTCTATTTATCCGGAATGGGATACAATAATTGGAATTCACAAGTAGTTATGTGATAACTAAATGAATGTTATAAACGTAGCAGTTTAGTCTCACTTGATCGGTTGCCACGGAATTTTGATGTGATCAAAAGTCCGTTGCAATCACGTAGCGTACGCGGATACTCGCCGGGTAAACTTAATAGACAGCCTCACTCCATAGCCCCGACCAAGTGACTGTAGGAGAACCCCGTCGCCGAAAGCATCCGTTCGGGTGCTCGCGGCAACGGTGTTCCGCCTTGGTGCACTTCGTCGACGGTATCGGGGGTGCGGCCGTCTACTGAAGTTTGCGACGAGCATTCGATCAGAATGTCGGGAATCCTGTTGAATTGCCCGACTTGATATTGAAAAGAGTTTTCGATAATGAGACTAAAATGCGGGGTTTATAATTGTTAGGCATGCGATGTCTAAGTAATTCATTTGGTCAGGCATGCGATGTCTGAGGAGGTTGCGGATTCCAACTGTTGTAGTTTTACATTTTCTTTTCTGTGACCATAAGTGTAATATGTGATATCGCCGGTTTCGTTGCTATATGTCAACGACAATTGGGATGGACATATTTACTTACGTTGATGACATGTGATGTTATGTGTTGCTGGATATGTTATATTGGATCGTCGTGATTGAATAGCCGGGTTTTTTTATGTGAGATGAGTGTTTTTCATTTTCATTCATGTAAAAACTTGTATGTAATATTCTTTTATTGGGGCACTTCCAGGTTGCGGAAGTTGTCACCGTCGTTGTATATTTTTTACTTTTCTGCACTAGGATAGACCCAAGGAGGGGAGCACAAGTAACCGGGTTCTGGGGTCCAGTGGGAGACCAACTCGAGGAGTCGAGTCCGGGTCTCCTAACCCTAGAATTGGTAGGGTTACTTGCCACTCTCGTAGGGGTCTAGGGGTGTGGGATTGGCTATTCATCACGACCGTGGAATCCGTGTTTTATACTGGCTCGTATTGAAAACACGGACGTCCTAGTATATCCAATATTTCATATGTTTCTTCTGCTGTGTTTTATCTGTGATCATGCGATGTTCTGTGCTCTGTGACAGATATTATAGTATATATGATATATTATATAGACGTTGCTTATGTTTTACACCCGCGCTAGCCCTGCCTCGCTCTGGCGTTAGTTACCTAACCTAACGGTGCAGACGGGACATCGAGGCGAATGCGGATGGCATAAGCGTACGTTATATTTATCTGTGATGGTTAGGTAGACTTAAATGATGGGATATTCATTAATGAGATTAATGAAAGAAAATAAACCTAATTGATGTTGTGGAATCGAATTTCAAAATAAAAACAGGTAGCTACAGTTCTTGCTTTGCATCGTGGTGTTCCTTGTAGAACATCCTGCACCTTATTCGATGAGGAAAGGACCGAGATCCCTTCACCGGGAGTGACTCCTTTAGCAATAACTGGCAGATGCTACACACTCGGTTTGTATTTGATCGCTCCTATAGTTTCTGCTTTGCACAGTGATATATATGATATATCCCGCACCTCATTCGACGAGGAAAGGGCCGACGATCCCTTCGCCGGGAGTGACCCCTTTAGCAAAACTAGAAAAGCCTAAAAAACATTCCATTTAAAAACCATTTGATTCTGCAACGAGATCAAGTTCAAAGCGTTAAAGGTTTTCACAAAAAACCAGCCGCAACCCTCCGTCATTTTAGGAAGTAGAGTACTTAGTATTCGTGCTGTGTTTGTTGACCATAGTCAAGGCACAGTGTACGGTAGCTAAGTGATGTCTTCCTACACCGCATATGATGCGATTAGTTAGGACAGTCGCGTGAATTTGTTGAGCTTAGTTAAGGGTCATGTGGGTGGGTCTAATTAATCACGAAATGACGGGTAGAACTTGACTAGTACTTATGATTTGTTGACCATAGTTAAGGTCATAGGTGCTAGGGGTAAAAACCATTATCGGGAGTTTCAAGTGTTGAAACTTGCAATGAGATTGCATACCTTCTATGTGATAGTTGGATCCCGATACCTACTGCGAGTAATTGTTACTCCTGAGAGAGTTTTGCACTTTGCAATTAGCCGATCAAGTAGGTGTCTAGAAAGGTGTCAACGGGGTTACGCCTCTGGGAAAACGAGGTTTACAGTAATTAGGTCCGTGCGAAAGCACGGGGAACCTCCCTCAAAGTACCGACACTGGCCTAGCTGAAAGATTGGCGAACTTGTAGAGTGTAATTAATCCCGGCTAGTCTTTCCTTTTAGGGTTTGAAGGAAGATTTGATAAAAACAGTGGGAGCCATCCTGATTAGATAAAATATATAACCAATCTAATCTTGCAAGAGCGCACGCAGAGTGTTTTCTTCTCTCTCTCTCCTGGTAGCGACCATATCACGCCTTAATCAAGATAATAATACGGATGTATTGACCGAACCTGCTTGTTATACTGAGCTGGGGAACGTTGGTCCCGCTCCAACTTATAATTGTTACAAGACAGAGCAGGAAATAGGGGAATACCAGAATTCCTATGCCGCCCAAACGAAGAAAGTGCATATGATGCATCTCCTTCGGGTGTGTTCATTACAAAGAACTGTTTCTCAGTATCCTCTGCATCCTAGGTATATGATACCGGATCAGGATCCCAGATATGTAATCTGTTACATAGGGCTACAAAAAGGTAGAAAAACTGAGAACGGGTGATAAGTTTCATGAGACAGAAAACGGGGCAAGTGTTGCAGCCAAGTCTGTTGGTCACTGTCACCCTGTATTACGAATACATTGATTCTGAACAAATGCTATTAGATACCGAACCTGATATACAAAATCATATCAGTCTCTTTATTAGTAAAGAAAGGATATAATTTTGTATTGATGGATAATGTTTTGAACATTTCCTATATCAAAAGTTGATCGGTTCAGGCACGTTATCTAAAAGCATTGACCTTCTAAATCAAACTACAGTTCCTCGTATACAGAACACACACAAGAGGAAGAGTTCAGAAATGAACGAATCATTCTTGAGGCATTGTAGACTAGGTCACATCAATGCGACCCGACTGGCTGAAGTTACATTTTAGATGCATATTTAAATCAGTTTGAATTTACATCTTGTGAAACTTGCCAGTCATGTCACAAAGATAAAATGACCACAGCTCTGCTTACTGGAAGCCGAGAAAGAGTTAGTGAACTCTTGGGATGATACATGTTGATGTATGTAAGGTCTCCGGTCTACACATGCCAGGACTGGTTCTTTATACTTCATTATATTCTATGATAATCTCTCAAGATTCAGTCATATATTCCTGTTGAAATATAAGTCCGAACCTTTTGAGGTATTCACAGAATATAAGTAGGAAGTAGAGAACCAAAATACGGGTATAAGTATTATGTCCTATGATGAGATCAGGGAGGAGAATACTTGTGCGTAGCATTCCTGGACTATTCTAAAAGAAAATGAGTTTCTCTCTCAGCATTACTCCTCCGTATAAACCATAGCACGATGGTATATCGGGGCGGAGCAATCACACCCTATATGATAAGGTGTGCTCTATGATGAGTACTACTGAGTTACCTATTTCCTATTTGGGGGTTATGCACTTGAGAAGCTGCATACCTATTGAATTAGGTTCGAATCAAATCAGTGCCTACCACTCCATATAAGATATGGTGCGGGAAGATCCTATCTCTTAAGTAAGTTAAGATTTGGGGTTGTCCGGCCTATGTTTAAAGCAAAATCCAGACAAGATCGAGGCAGGATCAGTTCTGTAGAACTAGAAAGGTTCCAGCTATACAAAACTGCAGTTGATGATTTGACAGAACCATAAGATTCTATAGTTTCCGACGAACCTCAGCCTCTCCACCGATCTAGTAGGGTTCCTCATCCACCTGAGAGATACCTCGGTTTCTCGATGACAGTGGGAGCAAGGATTGCATCATGAGATGATGACCCAACTAGTTTCGAGCAGGCCATCGAGAGTAGGGACTCTGTAAGAATGGCTGGATGCTTAGCGATCTGAGATGGAATCCATGTACACCAGCAAAGTATGGACTTTAGCTGCTATATCTGAAGGGTTAAATCCCCATCAGGAGCAAGTATATCTTGAGAAGATTACTTGGTATAGATGGAAAAGTTGAGACTTTCAAAGCTAGACTTGTTAAAGGTTTTCGTCATCGACCAGGCGTGGATAATGATGAAACCTTTTTCCAGTAGCTATGCTTAAGTCTATCCAGATCCTACTTACCACGGCTACATACCATGACTACGATATCTGGCGGTTGGGTGCCATGACTGCTTTTCTAAATACTGATTTAGAAGAGAACGTCTATAAGAACACAGCCAGAGGTCTTCGTAAACAGTGGGAGCAGCGGAAACGTGTGCAAGTTGCTTTACATGATGAAGCAGGCATCGCGGAGTTGGGACGTCTGTTTTGATGTGATAGTCAAAGTGTTTGACTTCATCAAAATGGTAGACGAACCTTGTATATACAAAAGGGTAGTAGAGAGTAAGGTGGTCATCCTCGTATTGTACGAAGACAACATACTCTTGATAGGAAGAGAGTTTCCTATACTACGATCGGTCAATCTCCTATTATCACAAGGATTCTCCAAATAGGATCAAAGTGATCCTCCTAAATCCTGAGTTTTCATCTATGAGATAGATGTAATTGGATGCTAGGATTCTCACTAGGTATAGTGAGATGGTATCAATCGATCCTAGGGAGAATCACTGGAAGAGTTCCAGGGTGATAAAGACGACTGAATGTCAGTCACAGGCATTGTCTTTACCCTCAGTAAAGGGACGGTATGTTGGAAGAGTTCCAAGCTAGATACCGTGGCAAACTAGACGATAAAGGCTGGTAACATCGCTATTGAAGATACTACCAAAGAGGCAGTTTGGGTGTATTTTGGTTCATAAGATGAACTTGGTTCCTGCCATTGTATGACAATGGAAGTGAGGCTTTGGCCCTGGAACCCTGGTCCCATCAGTGACCCAGACAAATTCTGAGGCAGCATCACCTGATCATGGAGATAGTTGATCTCCAAGGTGATCGAGGTTAGGAGAGAAGACTCAGAGGACAACACGGCGGATCCACTCACGAAGGCCTTTTTCCCAAAGAGAGACTTTTAGGGGATGGTTGAGTATGTGATACTGCAACCACTGCTACAGATGGCCCTAGTGCAAGTGGGAGATTGTTAGTTATATGTATGCCCTAGAGGCCATTACTGTACATTGGATGTATATTGTAGTGGATGCTGGGACATATATAGGAAGGACTTTCTTGCTCGACATGATAGTACGCTATCGGTTGCTCTTTATCTTAACATGTATACTTTCTGTCTCTCTGATTGCATGTTGATAAAGCCCTTAGGATGTATACTCGACTTCCAGGACTATGATGCAGATCATACTAGTGGGGCCTGAGTAGTCAATGAGTACATCCTTCATTGTTCCTAGTCGTGGGAATATCGAGACGGGGCATCGATATTCTAGAGTAGACTAGCGCATATCTTCTCGACCCATGCGATGGGCGATGGATGATCCCATATCCATTGGTGTTAGACATCGAAGATGGTATGCGGGTGCTCAGTGGAGACTGGGTACACTGAACGGACTCGCCGAGAACTCCCAGATGGTATTATACCTCACGTCAGATGGCAGTTCTCTGGTGACACTGGTACAGCTTAGTCTGTTGACCCGAGATCGTCATAGAGTCTTGTGTGTCTCCCACTGTGCTTTGATTTCCACCCTACCACGGCTCTACTGAGTTGTGCAAACAGGTGGTTTTTGGATACAGTCCCGATTCACATGGAGGCAATGAGCGATAGGAGGGGATTCGTCTCTCCCGGTATTAGGGGTTGATGTTGTGCTATGCTCGACTGGCCATAACAGGAAATCCCTGGCCAGGGTTGCAGTGATATACTGGTAAGAGTTATCAGTAGTTTCACGAATGTTATGGACCCTACGTCGGCATGACTTATCGAGCTATTGGGGTCTGACGTTTACCACCCCTAGGCGAGATATGCGACATATCAGACGAACAGACCGGACTATACGGTAGTGTTACTGGTCGGATTCGCAGGAGTGTGAGCGGGCTTGCTCGTCGATCTTCTGATCGCTCAATACCCGGGTGGCCGTTACGTTTAGCAGACCGCTTGCGGCTTGTGGGTGTTTGATATGATCATCATCTACTGCCGGCGTATTGACGAGTCTTTAGAGTCCTACACAGAGCTTTCCTGGCTCAAGCAAAACGAAATAGGAGCGCATATGAGATATGTGCGGGACCGAGAATGATACCGGTATGTGATACCGTATTCTATTCTCGCGATGAATGTGTCGAATGGTTGTATGTGATATAACCTAGTTATCGAATCAAGGATTGATTCGATAAATCGATACATTGGATATTAGCCGGTTATATGCGATATGACCGGATCGTTAAAATCAAGTGTTGATTTAATGATTTAATGTATAATTATATATTTGATATATTACTTTGCATTAACTAGTATCGGTTCACTTTAAATGGATTTTCTCACTCGGTAGTGCACATTGTATATTCGATATAGTTTTGTGCACTTGATTGTATCATGTTTGATGATACATGTTTACTTGTGTTTTGTGTAAAGTTTAAACCATGGTTATGTAATGGTTAGGGTTTACATTTTCATATATATTTATTTATTCATTTATTCATTTTGGAAAATGTAAAGCAAATGAGAAAATGGTGGCTTCTTTTGTTTTGTTCATGAAGCTTCATGAAGACTTTGACCAAGTGACCATTTTGTCTCATGCTTAACCCTAACCATCCCACTAACCATGATTTATTCTCTACACTTGACCATGGTTCAAGTTATGATAAGGATTATATTTCTTTTCTATTTTAATTAATCATATCATAACATTTCTTCTTCTTCCTTGAACTCAAGAAGAAAAAGCTTTCTTCATCAATGGTGAATTGAGCAAACAAGTGAGAAATCCAATTCTAAAGTCTACCCACTTCCTATTTTTTCATTCTCTACCTCTTGCCAAGTAGTAGAGTGTGTTTCCTTCACAAGTTTTAGGGCTTGGTGAAGGTGGAGCTTGATTTAGCGATGCCTCGACGTAGATCATCTTCGGCATGGACATCGACGACTTAGCTTGCCCATTCTCCGACGAAGCCGACGCTTGAGCCCGGATTTGATTTGGACAGCGGAGAGGATCTCGTTGCGGAGCTATGGAGGTGGAGCACCGGATCTACAAAGGTTGTATTTCCGTATCTTGTAGTTAAGTGTTAACTAGTTAGCTTTTTCGCCTAGTTTTCTAGCAAACGATCCGTAGTCGGGTCTCTCGGCACCGTTAAAATTTTAATTTGGCATGATCGATGCCTTGTGAGAACTCATTAGGGTGCCTAGGAACCCTTCATGTCGGTCGCGGACAGCCTCCTCCACGAGATAGAGACCTCGGCGGGAGGTCGGGTTCCAGGGGGAACCTTCAAGGCCCAGCTGGCGTCGATCGTCCAAGAAGCCGTGCAGGTAAGCCCCCAGTGCACGGTATGATTTTAGTGTTCTCCTTCATATTCCTTATCCTTCCCCTTTTTGTGTCTTCCCAGACTCTCCAGCACGTGGCCCTCGCCCTTCGCATGGAGACAGAGGTGGTAGCCCCGGCGATGGAGGCCGCGGGCCAGCTCGCTGCGTTGAAGGAAAGCTCCAGGAGGGAGCAGGAGGCGATGTCGACGAGGATCGCCGCCTTGGAAGGCGAGGTGGACGCCCGAAAAAGGGAGGCCGCCCGGCATCACGAGGCCGCCGTGATCGCCGATGGCAATCTCGAGGACTCTCAGGTGCTCGTCGGCAACCTGAAGAAGACGATGAAGACCCTCCGGAAGGAGCTGGGGGCGTCGGCCGAGGCGGTTAAGTCTGCCGAGTCGAGGGCGGTGGTGTCCTACAAGGGGTCGAAGGATTTTTACCACGACCTGGCCGTGGCCACGACCCGTATTTGGCACGACGCCCTTGATGTCGTCAAGTCCCGGATGCCAGAGTTCGACGATGCGGACCTGCGGGCTGAATTCCCCCTCGTGGGCGCCGATGATCAAGGGGGAGAAGTCCCCGGCGAGGAGATGCCCGAGGAACCGGCGCCCCCGGTGGTGGAGATCGAGGACCTTAAGGTCGCGCTCGGCCCCGAGGCGTAGAGCTCCCGCTCTCGTGTCTTTGTTTTGTTTTCGTTTAAATTTTGTAAGGCTAGGGGCCGGAAAATACCCTTTGTAAACAATCAAAAACTGTTTTTGTTGGTAGCGATGAAGTTTTTCCTTAGCTTCCATGTTCTGCCTGTTTGTGAAGAACGCTACTTATTCTTGCCTGCACCATCATGCTTTCCTGTCAGGTCGACCCTCCGTCTAACGATCGTCCGTCGAGTTGACTGCAATCGCTTGCCGACGAGCGTTCCCGAGAAAGTATCTCTATGGGCCCCGGAGTCGAGGGGAGATCGTTTAGATTAGAACTGCCCTGTCCTCAGTTTTTAGAAAGAGTGTCGGCCGTCGTCTGGGGTTGGCTGGGCAGGGTGGCTGCGCGGTCGGGGTAGTTGTTCCGATGCTCCTTGTGGGGCCTTTTGATCCTTTACGGGCGCCCTGTTGTTTGACCGAGCAGGGTAGCTGCTCGGGGCCTCAGTATGAGGGCTTTTTGATCCCCGGCGTTTTGGCAGGGTAGCTGCCCGCGGGGGATAGCCGAGCGAGGGAACCTCGGGGCTCGACTGCCTCTGGGAGGGCTTTCTGATCCTTCAGGATTGGGACCGAGCAGGGTTACTGCCCAGTGCCTCATGGCGAGGACTTTGATCCCTGTCGGTTGTGGTAGGAAGCTACCAGCCGGGGATAGCCGGGCGATGACCCGACTGCCTCTGGGAGGACTTTGGCCCTTGGCGCGAGGAAAGCTATACGGCTGTAGGGAGCCACCAAGGACCCTTGGCCGGGCAGGGTTACTGCCTGGTGCCTCTTGGCGAGGGCTTTTGTCCTGAAGGATAGCCGAGTGAGGGAACCTCGTGCCTCGATTGTCTCTGGGAGGGCTTTTTGATCCCCGGCGTTGTGGCAGGGAAGCGGCCCGCCGGGGATAGCCGAGCGAGGGAACCTCGTGCCTCGACTGCCTCTGGAAGAGCTTGTTTGATCCCCGGCGTTGCGGCAGGGAAGCTGCCCGCCGGGGATAGCCGAGCGAGGGAACCTCGCGCCCGACTGCCTCTGGGAGGGCTTTTTAGTTCCTCTTTTTCCTTTTCTTTGATTGACCGAGCAGGGTAGCTGCTCGGGGCCTCGGTATGAGGGCTTTTTGATCTCCGTCCTTGCGGCAGTGAAGCTGCCTGGGGTGTCTGCTTAGTCGAATCTTCCACGAGGTGCAGCCTGGTCGTCTGGCTGCACCAGCGAGGGAATGGGGACGGGCGAGGCAACGGCGTATGCATCCAGTGCATTGAACGCCGAGGGAAGTGAAGCGGCAGGAATGCGTAGTTTCGTTTCCTCTGGGTAACCAGCGATGGACGCCACGTGGCGCGCCGCTTCGTTTCGTTCGGGGGACGTGCGAGGGGTGCCGCGTGGCGGCCTTTAGGCTGCCCAGCAGGCTATATAAGGGGCACCGTCATTTTCCTTTCGCAGGTAGGCCATTAAAATGGAAGATTTCCCATTCACCATCGCTAAAATCATTAATTCCGCTGACGTGTATCTCTACGACCGCGGCCGCACCGAGGACACGGTGCAGTTGGTGGTTGCCCGCATTGAGGAGCACTTCGGCCGGCTGCTCCCTAGGCGTTCCTCCTTGCTGCAGCTGCTGCTGTATTCTATCTGGAGGGCGTCGCCGGGGCTTTACAACCCCCTGTCAGAGAAGCTCTTTGATGAGGCCGTGGGCAAGCTGCGGTCCTTGAGGTGCTTCGGCTTGATTTCTGTAAACCGACTGACGCGCTCGGAGGCTCTTATCCGGGAATGCTACGAGCTAAGGCTCGGGATAGACTCCCGTGGGGGGAATCGGGAGCAGAGGCTGGAACTTGCGCGTCCCCGGTTGGTGGAGATCTTCGCCGAGTACCACGAGCAGTGCTCAGCGCACCCCTTGCCCCCATTATTGTATCCCCCCTTTTTCTTTTATATATTTTTTGTATGGCTGGGGAGCCCATAATACCCTTTGAATGAACAAGGATCTTTTTTTTTCGCAATGTCCCCTCGACCTTTTTATTCAGTCAACAGTAGATCCTAGGAAAAATTTACATTGTTTTAGAAAAAGGAAAGAGGAAGGATAAGTACAGGTTAAAGGATGACTTGGTCGGCCTGAGCCGAGTTTCCCGAATGGCTGTCGGCCCCCTTGGCCCCAGGACAGCTGCTCCCCGAGACGAGCATGATCTGGCTGACAGTCTGGCCGACGGAAGGGCGGGGCAGCTCTCGCTCGCGGTCGGCCCGCCGCTTTTCCCTTAGGTAGGTGGCGAGGTGCCCGGACCGGATGAGCTCCTCGACGTAGTCCCTCGGTTGTTTGCAGTCCTCCGTGGCGTGGCCCAGTACCCGGTGGAAAGCACAGTAGGGGCTTCAGGTTCTTTTAGCGGCCTGGCGTAGGACCGGCGGGAACTTGAAAAACTCTTCATTCTGGGACTCCTCTAGCAACACCGCGAGGGAGACGTTGAGGGGGGCATACTCTTGGAATTTCGGGTGGTAGGGATGCTGACGCTCCGGCCTGTCCTCCCGAATCCTTTTCTTCTGGTCGGTCCGATCCGCCCGGGGAAGGTTGGCATTTACTTCGGATTCCAGCTGGACCTCGCGCTCGGTCCACACTTTGACTTCGGCCATGGTCTTAGGCTGGGCCAGCACGAAGGAACGCAACCACTCTTTGTGCCTCAGGCCTGATCTGAGTGCCGTTATGACGGTCTCGTCCCGGTGCTCGGGCACTTCGAGGAGGGCGTTGTAGAAACGGGCAATATAGGCCTTAAATGTTTCTTTGTCCCTGCTCTTGACCGTGAAGAGATCGTTGGTCGTGCGCTTCTATCGACGGTTCCCCATGAAGTGGCCGAGGAACTGGATGGCCAGCTCGCTGAAGGTTGAGATTGAGCGGGGCTCGAGCCCCCGGAACTAGTCCCGACCCGCGCGGATGAGGGTGGCCGGAAAGGCCCTGCATTGGGCGGTGTCGGAGTGATCTTGGAAGCTCATTCCAGCGGTGAAAGCGTCCAAGTGGTCCTTCGGGTCAGTTTTCCCGTCGAACAGGGAGACCTTCGGGGGCTTGTTGCGTGAGGAGATGCCTACAGCGAGCAGTTCCTCGGTGAATGGACTCGTGAGCGAGTCGAAGGTGTACTTGGCTCCTTCGCTTGAGGAGTGGGCTTCCCGGCGCATGCCCTCAATTTTCTTCTCGAGGGCGTCGAGTCAACCGTGGTAGCTTGAGGAATCGGCACCTTGTGACTCCCGGGCCCCGCTCTGGGCGGACTGCGCATGGGAGCGGTCTCGGTTTCTCCTGATGAGGTGCCTCAGGTCCCGGGACGGGGAAGTATTTGGGTCGCCGGGGCGAGCCCCTCCCGTGCGCTCCTGCCGACCACGATGGGGTCGGCCACGCGTATGGATAGGAGAGGTGACCGACATTTCCTCAGGAGGGTAAGGGTAGCGAGGAGGTTCGGGGCAAGGCTCCCTGGCGGCGGATCTCGGCGTGGAGCCCTGGGGCGCCCAGCGGGCCCCAAGGAGCACCGGTTCGAAAGACCGATGGCGAGGGGACGCAGCCTGCTGGTGGTTGGCCGCCCAGACAAGGACGGAGCCCTCTGGCGGCGGTGGCGCAGCGATCTGGGGCCCGGGCACGGTCGTTTGGACACGGACGAGGGCTTCCACGAGGGATTGCAGGCGATCTATCCGGTTTGCGAGGGCGTTGATTACGGTCGTGGGGAAGGTTCGTCCCCGCCTTCGGTGAGCGGAAGGCGGCGGCTGGTGCCGGGACCCCCAGGATGGGCGCCCGACATGAGGGAGGGGATCGGAAGGTCAACTTTGTATTTTGCGGAATTTGGTGTTCCCACAGACGGCGCCAACTGAAGGAGCTTCTTTTCGGGCCTCCGTCAGATGTTGTCTTCCTTTGATCTCAAGGTGAACTGGATTGATTGTTCTTTGATGCGTGTGGGTCTCAATGGGTAGTGAGAGGACAAAATGGGATGAGAAGGCTGCCGCTGTGTACCTGCAAAGAAGCCCCGGGGTGGTTGGGTACCACCGAGGACCCTCCGACGCTCAAGTCAGTGACAATATCCGAGCAGAGTAACGATGTAAGTGTAAAGAATGGCTTACTTGACCTCTCTGTGATGGGGGTTTATATAGTGGCGGCAGCGCGCAACAGCAGGCGTGAGAATCTCGCCGGCAGTTACGTTCCCGACGTCACGCCCGCGTGATAAGCGGATCGCCCGTTAATAGGGATCGCAATGGCGTGGAACGTGGGATGTTGCTGGCGGAGAATCTGCGCATGGCGAGATTCGCGGAGCGGCGGTTACGCCTGTGAGCGGTGGAGCTGGTCGGTCGGAGGGACCGGAGAAGATGGCCTCGGTAGGCGAGCTCGGGAAAGAGCCGGAGGGCCGAGGCATCTTGGTCTTACGGCAGCTCGGGGTGAGCTGAGTGGCCGAGGAAGCACATTCGCCGAGGGCCCAAGGTGGGCCAGTTTGTGCTCGCAGGTCGGGCACCGGATGGCCTGGTCGGCCCTTGTGGGCTCTTTCTTCTGAGCCCTGGGACACGTCATCTGCCACGCGTCCCGATCTTGGAGGTCGCCAATATCGAGTATTATCACTAGGTCTTTTTAGAAGAAAGAAAAAGGTAAATACCAGCTATGCTCATTAATCTATATTAGAAACAACTGTATATATGTCCCTAGAAAGTTCTCTTGGAAACAATTTCTCGTTTTAGGGGTTTTCTCCATATGCCCCCTCCCCCTATTCTTTAGCATGTCAGTGTGTGTACCCCCTGCATCCCTTAGTATTTATATATACCCCTCTATTTTTTGTATTTGTATAGTTGTATATATACCCTCTTGAAATGTGTAAAATTGTCAATAAATAAATAAATAAAAACCATTCCATTGATATTTGTTCAACACCTGATCCTTTCGTGTTGTGTAACGAAATTTTCTTCTGTCTTCAATAGAAAAAAAAAAGGAAAGAAAGTAAAATATCTTTCTATTTATAAAGGTTTTTACCATTTTTTATTAATTATATACAAGAATGAATTGCTTTAGACTTTCGCCAAATTGTCTCGTTCATTACTAATATATCGTGTCTATCATTTCGATATATGGTCACTAGTAGAAAAAAATGCAATACAACATTTGCGTGGGACAAATCTTCCTTGACAATGTTTACACTACCAAGTGAATTTTCCCTCTTACTAATATTCTTTCGGTAATAATATATTTTTAAAGGGGAAAGAATACATTATCGAGGGAAAATATAAAAAGTGTAAATTTAATTGGGCCAAAACATACCAAGAGAAACATTGCTGAGGGATATATCTCTTGGTAATAGTTGCATTAGCAACAAAAGAAATAGCGAGGGAAATATTGCAAAGAGATATATCCCTCGGCAATGTTGTCTCTCACTATTTCTTTTGTTGCTAATGCGACTATTGCCAAGGGCAATATTTCCCTCGCTATGTTTTAGCCCAATTAAATTTACGCTTTTTATATTTCCCCCGTAATGTATTCTTTTCCCCTTAAAAATAAATTATTGCCGAAAGAATATTAGCAAGATGGAAAATTTGTTTGGTAGTGTACATATTGCCGAAGAAAATTTGTCCCTCGTAAATGTTGCCCAGGCAATTGCAATTTTTTTTTAACAGTGGCTATTGTCCTAATTTATCATGTTCATCATCTATTTCAACATATCCTATAGTTTCTTTAAAATTCAAAGCCCAAATTTATAAAGGTTTGAAGGTAACTTTGAAGAATAAGTTTGGTTAAACATAAACAATTAATAAGTAAGCAAAGAAAATAGATGATCATTAAATTAAAAATTGTAAGATACATATCATAGACTTAGCATTAGCTAAGCTAACGTGTACTATAACATTCACTCAGACAAAGAAGTTTTTGAAACAACATGAACGATTTAAGGTGTCACTGTTACAATAATGGATTGTTCCTACGGATTTAGCTGTGAGAGCAAACCACTACCCCTATGGATATGTCCGTAAAGACTTAAAATTTCCCCGTAGGGACAAAAACCGCAAGTGCAAGTCTACGTCCTGAACATGCCTCTACGGAGTAATAATTGTCCCTACGCCTTACTCCGTAGGGACATATATTTCTACGGATTACCCACAAAATATTTAATTAATTTATTTGTTTATAAAATAAAATACTTGCCCCTACGGATTTATCCGTAGGGCTTGATACTTACCCCTACGGATTTATCCGTAGGTCCAGATAAATGCCCTTACGGATAAATTCGTAAGGGCAAGTTTAATCTCTGTTACTGAGTCTATAGGGACAAAATATCAGGTATCCTGATATTTTGTCCCTACGGCTAACTGTGTAGGGGCAAACTTTGCACCTACGGATTAATCCGTAGGTGTAACAGATGGCCCTACGGATTAATCCATAGGGGCAAAATATCAGGTTTATTTTTAAAAAGGGCCTTCCTGTTTTTCCTCCGTCCTATGCACAATAATATATACATCATATAACCAAATACAGAAATATCCATAATCAATATCTCATGCATAATATATAAAAGAAATAAATAAACAGAATACGATATCAATCTAAATCATCGTGAACAAGCAAACAACACCAATATAGTCCAAAATATATAAAATATGTATCATATAAGTACATACATCCTCAAAAATACAAAAAAGCTACCCTAGCTCGGTCCTGCTCCTCCACCTCTGATAAACGCCGTAATCTAGAGCATCTACTCCTCGGTGCAGCCCTGAGTCGTCAAAAACTCGACCAATGAAGGAGCGGACCGTGCAGGAGTCTGAGCGGGCTGTGGAGCTGCAGGAATAGTCTGCGCAACCGCGACCGAGGTAGTGGCTTGCGGAGCCGCAGCCGAAGGAAATGCATGTGGAGCCGCAGCCGAACTAGCCTATCGCATCTGTTAAATTTTGTGTGTAATAAACGAGTAAGAATGGTGTATTAGATTTTAGTCGAATTCGTATCATTATCAGGATTGCGAAACCCCAATCTAAAAATACTTAGGGACTTAGGTCTCGTTTGGGTATCTAGTTTAGAAAACCGTAGTTTATTTTAATTAGATAGTTTTATGTAAGTATGATTAATCAAAGCTAAGTTTACAACCAAATAAGCTTATACTACTAATATTGTATATGTTAGTATCTATAATATGATATAATATTTTACTATTCAGTAGTATACGCACTAACATCTCCTTCAACTCCTTAACGGTGGTCTTCAAGACGGCAACATCATTCTCTAGACGTTGCTCTTGGGGGAAGGGGAAATAACCGCTGGAGTGGAGTCCAACCTCATATGGGCCCTGTTAGAATCCAGTCCCCGACTTCTCTCCCAACCTCTATGGTACCCTCTGTATGCGGCGTCTAGGACTGGGGTCAGTAGCATCGGACCGGTCTGTCCAGTAAAATCGATTCCTGATGTCTCCACCTGCTCCACCACCCGCTCCTATACCCACATTAACCATTAAAATATAAGTATATCATTTAAATTTGAACTTTTCAAAACAAAATTTTCAAACCTGTTAGAATAAATATTAACACTTACGCAATACTCCTGGATAGCGGTGTCAGGGAATCGAAGCTCGCCCATGGCGGGATCTGTCGAGGTGCCGTGGACGACAAGATACGCGGTCAGCACGCTCGGTGTACCACCCAACGCCAGGGTTTGAGTTCTCTGCAATTCGCCAAAAATTTACATATATTATAAAATAACTCTTAATATTACATTATATCAAAATAGATCTATTGTAATTTACCGATACCTCCATAGCACGAGTAATGTTCCTCGAGCCTCCTGTATAAGTGGGGCGACCCTTCTTCGTCGACTTCCTATTCTTCTTATTTTGATCGGTCTGTTTCTGCACAACACATTCAGATTTAGTTTTCTAATTACTAACATAAAAAAAAAAATTATATATTAAACAATGAATTAAATTTAAATTACAAATCTGTTTGCGTCGAGAGTCAAAATATTGGCACAAGAGAGGCCATGTATCTATATCGACTCTCGCATAGGCCGGAGTATGTAGCAAAGCCGCTCTCTCTGCCTCGGGGGTCACCATCCATAGGGAATAACAGTCGATCTTCAGCTCGTTTCTATTGTATCTGACCTTTGATTGGATGTTCTTCATTAGGTCCTGGTACAAAGCGTGAAGATCGAGTACTCTCTCAGGGTGATCAGGATCGAGTATAGACTGAAAGTCGTAATCCAATTGCAAATACAAAAAAAATAATGTATTTAAATTGCAAGTGTTAAATAATAATAAATATATTGGATAAGTCAAATGAAAATATATATTAATATCCAAGCCTGATCCCAGAATAGGGCAAATGAGCGCCGGTGCTGATCGTCTCACTCAACGTGAAGTTGATACTTCTTTAGGATGCGGCTCTCATCCCCCATATACCGGCTGAATCTCTCGGCATAATTTCCGGTATAGCGATAATCGAGGGTAAAGAAGAGGGGGAATGGTGCCTCCCCTAGCTCTGTCGGGTCTCAGACCGTGGGACTGATTCGGCTCTCGAGTCCCCCTCTCGGGATGGGGCTCCCTTGTATCTACAAGAAATATCAATAAAAGCAATATTAAGACAAAGTGGTATTAAGAAATTAAGGATTAACGAAAATTGAAGTGTGATATACACCTCCGGTGACAGCAGCACGAGCCTGGGCCCGGGTAGCAGCACGAACGGGACTGTTGGGGTAAAAATTTACACCCCGGTTGACCAAGTCAAAATCCAAGTCAACCTCAAGCCAAGTGGGCCCAAGCCCAGACCCAGTGGGCCTATGCCCGGGTCGAGCCCGAACATGAAGCGGCCGGCCTCCCCCACGCCAAGATAAAAATTTTGTAATAAACAATTTTGTTGTATTTCTTTTGTTTTATTCTATGGATAAATGTAAGAAAAATAGGCATAAAGCCAAATTTTTGTGAAGCCCATGGCTTATGTGCAAAAAGAAATGGCACATGAGCCATGGGATAGGCAAAATACCATTTTGTGAAGCCCAAGGGGCTATGTGTAAAGTGTATAGCCTATAAAGGCAAAGATAATGAAATATCTCAACAATTTTTCTCTCTCCAAAAAAAAAGTTTCAGATCTGAGATCTTTCTCCTTCTTCAAGGTTCCAAAACCTTCTTCTTTCTCTTGAATTAAATCAAGAGTTCTACTCTCCTTTTTATAAAACAAATTAGTTTTTCACCACAAAACCCATCAAGGGGAACTCAGATCTTCCATTAGATCTCAAAAAGGAGTGATTTTTAAAATCCCATATCTTTTGATCTTCAAGATCCAGCTAAGGAGGAAGAAGAAGAACCCCTCCCATTAACCCCCAAAAAAAAAATACACTCAGGAGTCCAACTCCTTTCTAATTTCTCTTTCGGGAGTTCCTAGGGTCAAAAGCCCTCTTTTCCTCGCCGGCGCGCTAGCGCTCGAGCGCAAAGCACCTACGTGCCGACACGTGGCGCGTTTGCGCTCCAGCGCACTGCGCGCGAGCGCAAAGCGCCCACATGCCGACACGTGGCACGCGCGCTTGCGCTCCAGCCGCACTGCGCCCGAGCGCAAAGCGCCCACGGGCCGACACGTGGCGCGCGCGCTTGCGCTCCTGCGCACTGCGCCCGAGCGCAAAGCGCCCACGTGCCGACACGTGGCGCGCTTGCGCTCAAGCTCCTGCGCACTGCGCCCGAGCGCAAAGCGCCTACGTGCCGACACGTGGCGCGCGCGCTTGCGCTCCAGCGCCTTGCGCACAGCACCTAAGCGCACAGCGCTCAAGGCGCTGGCCCCACGCATCCTTTGGATGTCTTTTCCCCCCTTTTGTTTATATATACATGTATATATATACATATGTACACATACACATACTCCGCAACATTCTCCCCCTCCAAAAAATTTTTGGGCCGGGGCGCTGTCCCGAACCCCGCAAGGGGGCTGCTAGCCCCCTTGACCCCCAGCCCGTTATCCGGGTAGCGGGACCCCCGTAAAAACTCTGCGTGGCTCCCGATATATCCAAAACCCCCTTTCAAAACAAAACACACATACACTGCACATTGAGTTCGCATGACCAGTTTAACCCGTTAATCGGAGGTTCCCTCGCCCCAAAGGCGAGGGGTAATTAACGGCAGCTTAGTCCGCGGCTGCCGGAGATTTGGATCCCCACAATCATTAAACCCCCGCCTACCCTAGGCAGGGGGAATCTGTAGTACGCCTGAGAAGCGTGCGCGTATTCCCATCTCAATGGGGTGACGAAAAACACCCTACAGATTCTGGCACGCCCGGTGGGACCAATCTCTCCTCCCATATTTCGGGTTAAACGTTCGTGCGAACTCAATCAATATACATATCGATTGCCTATACTGAAATGATGTTCTTTTTTCCATGCAGCAATCAACCTTCGACGACAATGTCTCCCCAGACGAATTCAGCTTCCAACGTGATCCCGATTCCGTACGTGGTCAAGATCAACGCTCGTGTGGTTCTCCCCGCAAGCCTCAGTCGACAGTGGGAGGAACCGCCCCGCCAGTTCGGCTCCGTCATCATCTACCCTGCCGGAAGCGCTCATCTGGCAGAGATCCCGGCGGAACAGGTGGCCAAGCCGGTCTCAAGGGGCAAGAGGCCGAATGTCGTGATCGCCAAGGCACCACAACCGAAACTTAAGACGCTATCTGAACGATTCTCTGGTGCTCTAGCGGGGGGCAAGAACTTCGGTACAAAGGGCAAAATCAAATGTTGCGGACGAGCTCAGGCGATGACTCCAACAAATGCACAATCGAGCGTATCTCCAAGGCCCTCCATCGTCCGGTCTGCGGCATCTTCCCAAAGAGCCGAAGTCTGCCAGGTGCTTAGAACAGAAAAGTTAAGGCAGAAGCGGCTCAGGTATCGAGCCAACAAGAGGGCCAAAGCTTCGGCCAAATGGAATCATGTGAAGTTCCAAGTGCAGGGTTGCCCCGCGACGACAGCTGAGTCGGACATAAGAATCAGCAATTCCTTCGAGCCTCTGAAGTGCGTTTAGAAAAATGCCATGACCGCCAGAATCAAGAAGACAGCGGTCCGAATAGTGCCACAAAGAGACGTGTCCCGGCCCCAACAGAAGAAGTATGACACTGTCTCTTCAAGAGTCTATCAAGCACTTTGTGCCGCACGAAAGCAGCGGGGCAAACCCAGAAAAGAAGCGCCAGCACCATTCAAGAACCTGGTTAGGCCAGCCGCCTTCAATCGACTACCAGCTACCGAAACAAGGGGGTCAAGACAGCAATCCATGAAATCAGCTGCCAATGATAGAAAGACGGCCGGATATATCATCCATACGGTCTATATGGCGGGCGGTCGCCCCAGCGACAACCTTCGCAGCAAAAGCAAGGATGGGGCCATCACATCCCAAGCTCAATCTAGCTTGAATGTGGTTGCCGCTGCCCAAGAACAGCCGCCCCCGCTGGATGAAGAAAACCCTCTCGATGAGGATGATAGGCAGAAAGACCCCTCGGTCCACGCAGAGTCAAGCTCGGACAGCGAGGAAGAGCCAACTTTCCGCCCCAGGACTGCGGAGCAAGAGCTGCTTCAAGAGCTTCGAAAATAGCTCAGGAGCAAAGATAAAGAGATGGCCAAGCTCTATTCGAAGATTGACGACTTAACGAACGTGGTGATGCAGCTTACGGCTCAAATTGCTCGAGCGCCTCCCAATCAAGCACAAGCCACTACTAATCAGCCGGGTGATGACAATCCGAGGCAGCCAATGCCTGTTCCTTTGGGACCAAGACTGGTCGAGCCGCATGAAAGCCGGCCACATTCCGCTTCTGGGGACGCCTTGGCCCCAGATAACACTATCCCGCTAACACAAGATCGGATAATGGATTTGGTCACCAGCAAGGTTAAAACATTGGTGGCCGAAGCTGAAGCTCAGAAAGAAATAGGCAGTAGCGGGCGGCCATATCCCGCGCAGTACGATCTGATTGAGTTCCCAAGCGGCTACGTTATTCCTAAGTTCGGAAGATTTGATGGAACGGGGAATGCAAATCAGCACGTCGCCCACTTCAAAGCATCGTGCGGAAATACAGGGGGCAATGACGCGCTCCTTCTTCGTCAGTTTGTCAACAGCCTGACCGGTGTCGCCTTCGACTGGTACGCGAGTATACCAGACGGGTCCGTCATTACCTTTGCCCAAATGGAGTCTCTGTTCCGGCAAAGGTTCATGAGCGTCAGTGATAAAATCTCCATTGCCGACCTTGTGAGGACCAAGCCAGGGAAGAATGAAAGCAACACCGACTTTATCGCCCGATGGCGTAATCTCACAGTCAAGTGTGAACCGCCGCTGGAGCAGGACCAGTCTGTCAGCCTTCTCGTTGGGAACCTCAGCAATTGGATGGTCCCATTCTTGTGTACAGCGGGCCTCAAGACATTTCAGGAGCTAACCAAGAAAGTACAAATGCTGGAACGCTCGAAGCAAGAGTCCCCGCCGGATTCTCAGAGAGACAAAACTTGGAAAAGCAAGCGGGACGACAGCCGTAGAAGCGGAAGTTCCAGCAGTACCAATGTCTTCAATGCGTCCGACGGTGAAGAAAAGCGAAGGGCGGGCGAATCCAAAACCAACCGGTCTCGAAAGCCATTGCTGGGAGGAGATGGGCCTTCCCTAGAAGAGAAGAAGAACAAGCTTTACTCTTTCAGAAGGGACAAGGTCCGCAAGATATTTAAAGATGCCTTGAACAACGGCCTACAATTGCCGGAGTCGAAAAGACCCCAAGAAGCAAAAATGACCGACAATCCTCTGTATTGCCCGTACCACCGAGTAGTGAGCCATGCGATCGAGGATTGCTATATCTTCAAAGATTGGGTCGAGAAGCAGTACAAGGCTGGAGAGATCGAACTGTCCAAAAGTGTGTTGGTGAACAATCAAGTTGCAACCACCAACTTTATACAGACAGAAACTGAAGCCTTCTGGGAGCAGACAGCCGAACCCGCTGCCCTGAGAAATGAAACGGACTCATCGCGGCCTCCGTGGAGTACGCGCATATCTAATAAGACGAAGAAGATGATAAAGCTACTTCGGAAAAAACCCAGGACGGAATGGGAAGGGCAGAAGAAGCCTACAAGTCCAGCTGCCAATGCGGCTCCATCAGGCTCAAAATCCAAGAAGCTCAAGAAGATGAAAAGTGCAGCTCGGCGCGAAAAAGAGTCTGCAGGGAGATCGACCATTCAAAAATATATCGATTCCCTCAAAGAATATGAATAAAAGGAAAGAACATTGATTCAATTGAAGGAGTTCTTCCCTGTACAAGCGACTGAAATTCTGGAGGAGTTAGAAGAAAACTCCACTGGAGAGATCCCAGTAGTGACCTGCTACGCCATCCATCTTGGCAGCGACTCCGAGGATGAGCTCTGTTTTCCTGAAGAAGACGAGGAGCTCGCCACAAAGGCCAACCAAATCCAGCTCAGAAGCGGCAGGGCTCTGCCGCCAAATCAGGGCAATGCCCCAAAAGGAAAAGGAAAACATATGGCTAATGATGAAGATGGCAGAGAACTGGCTGATGAAAACATAGGTCCTTCCTCGGTGGGCTATAATGTCTTGGCACATCTCCGGAAGCTTCCATCTCTCCTGAGCATCTACGACGCCTTGGTCCTATCTAAGGAGCTTAGAGATGTTCTCATTCACGCTCTACAAAACCCCGAGCGGTATCAGGCTCACTTTGCTGAAATTAATATGAAAGAAGCCCAGCACGCTTTGCATGCCGCCGCAGTCACATTTAAGGATGAAGACTTGCTACTGAGAACGGCTGAGCACAATCGGCCACTTTACGTGACCGGGTACAGCGACGGAGATCGAATTAATCGCATATTGATTGATCCGGGGTCCTCAGTGAACATCATGAACTTGCGAACTCTGAAGAGTTTGTCAATGGACGTCCGACACCTGTCAAGAGAAAGGATTGTCATTCAAGGCTTCAACCAAAATTGCCAGCAAGTTCTGGGGTCTATAGCTTTGTCAATCAAATTCGGGGATCTGCAAACTGAAGCTAAGATATACGTGATCGACGCAGACACGTCTTATAAGATTCTCTTAGGGCGGCCATGGCTCCACGATTACGGCATCATTCCGTCAACTCTCCATCAATGTATGAAGTATACTAAAAATGGCGAAGAAAGACGCATTGACGGAGACATCCAGCCGTTTGGTGTGCATGAAGTCCGCTATGAAGATTCTCGGTACTTTATGAACCACCAAAATGCTAAGCCACAACTGACTGAAGATAGACCGGCCCCAAGACCCAAAAGCAAATCTGCGCCGGTTGTCACTTTCAAAAGTAAAAACGCCCAAGTGCGCCCACATTTCGGTAGCGACACTGATAAGTCCGACGCTGGAAGCCCGTCCTTCCGTAAAACTCGCCCTCGTTTCGGCAGCGATACGGACGAATCTGTTTCTGAAGGTCCATCTAGCAGCAAAGTCCACCCTCATCTTGGCAGTGACACTGAAGAGTCAGAAGAAGAGGACCTGCCGTGCAACAGCTGTGCAGATTGGACCCCTATGCAGCAAGCGAAACTACGAGAGACCTTCGAAGTCGCAGAAGGGTCCCTAGCCGTCACAAGGGTGCCGGACCAGATGTGCAAAGAGCTCGATGCGTTGTCAGTCTCCACCGTGGACCAGCTGAAAACTTTCTACGTCCCCGGGAGGAAAAATGGACAAAAGGGCATCCTGTTTTACGGGTCAACCCCCGTTGTGCATCCGGACGATCTTTCTGTCGCGTGCCTTCCCTATGAGAGAGGCATAAGAGCCGTCCTCAATCCCAGATACTATGCGCCCGAGATGCGGGAATACTTCAAAAAGTGCGGATGCCGGTTATATCAAACGGAGTCTGAAGCAAAGTTTTACGAAGGGCTATGGCATCCCCCCCAGGTCCGAGCGCTCATCGATGGACGAATTCCAGATAGACGGGGCATAGGCTACATTCAACCTGATTCCAAAGCGTGCTACATGATCCATGTTGGTGAGGCCAGCGAAAGATCAAATGATGATGACGAGATAGCCGAGCCAGAAGAAGCTCCTCAAGAGCTCGAAGATGGTGGACAAGCAACCTTTGACGAGCTAACCGAGATTGACTTAGGAACACCCGATAATCCAAGGCCGACCTACATCAGCTCGCTCTTGTCAGAGGAAATGAAAGCACAGATAATTGCCCTACTGCATGAGTTCGTCGACTGCTTCGCGTGGACATACAAAGAAATGCCAGGCCTTTCCCCTGAAGTGGCTGTGCATAAGCTGGCTATATCTCCTGATGCTAAGCCAGTCAAACAAGCCCCTCGAAGAATGAGAAGGGAACTAGAAGAAAAAATCATCGAGGAAACCAAGAAGCTCATCGATGCCGGCTTCATCAGGGAAGAGAAATATGCGGACTGGATCGCATGCATAGTCCCAGTGAAGAAGAAAAATGGGCAGATCCGAGTTTGTGTCGACTTCAGGGACCTCAACAAGGCATGTCCTAAAGACGACTTCCCGCTACCGGTCATGGAAATGATGGTCGATGACACCTCAAATTACGAGCTGTTCACCTTCATGGATAGCTCGTCTGGATACAATCAGATCAAGATGTCGCCTGAGGATGAGAAGCACACAGCATTTCGAAACCCCATCGGAATATATTGCTACAAGGTGATGCCGTTCGGATTGAAGAACGCAGGCGCTACATATCAAATGGCAATGACTAATATCTTTGATGACCTAATCCATAAAGTCGTCGAATGCTATGTTGATGATCTGGTCATCAAAACTGAAGCCAAGGCCGACCACATCCAAGATCTTAGGACCGTTCTCACCAGACTGAGGGAATTTGACCTGAAGATGAATCCTCTGAAATGCGCTTTTGGCGTGTCATCGGGAAAATTCCTGGGCTTTATAGTCCGGCATCGAGGGATCGAAATTGACCCATCAAAGATAAAGGCCATCATGGAGATGCCCCCTCCAAAGAGTCTGACGCAGCTGCGGTCTTTCCAAGGCAAGCTTGCTTATATACAGAGGTTTATCTCAAATTTGTCGGGGAGATGTAGGCCCTTCTCAAAGCTTATGAAGAAAGGAGCTCCTTTCATCTGGGATGCCGAATGTCAAGCGGCGTTCGAAAGCATCAAACAATACTTGTTGCACCCGCCAGTGCTGGCCGCTCCCATTCCAAATAAACCGCTGATTCTCTATACTGCCGCGCTGGATGAGTCACTCGGTGCGCTCCTTGTCCAGAATAACGAGGAGGGAAAAGAAAATGCTCTCTAGTACCTCAGTCGAACTCTAGTCGGGGCAGAACACAACTACTCCCCAATCGAAAAACAATGCCTGGCTCTAATATTTGCTGTGAAGAAGCTGATGCACTGTTTGCTCGCTTATCGGGTTATGCTGATCTCCAAGGTCGACCCGCTCAAACACTTGATGACCAAAGCAAGCCTAGCCGGCAGAATGACGAGATGAGCTGTCATGCTACTTGAGTTTGACATAGTTTATGCTCCTCAGAAAGCAGTAAAAGGGCAAGCTCTTGCAGACTTTCTCGCTGCTCATCCCATACCAGAAGGATCGCCGCTAAATTGTGAGTTACCCGACGAACAAGTGCTGCACCTCGAGAAAGACGAGCCATATTGGGAGCTCTACTTCGATGGGGCCTCATCAATAAGGAGCTCCGGCAGATCAAACGTCCCGGAGATAAAAGCAGGGATAGGATTGGTGTTTATCACACCATCAATGGGAACCTTACGGCGTTCTTTCGCTCTCACCGAGCCTCGGACAAACAATGAAGCTGAGTATGAAGCTCTGATAGCTGGTTTGGAGCTCGCCATAGAAATGAAAATCCTTCGGCTACGGGTTTACGGTGACTCCCAGCTTGTCGTCAACCAAGTAAGCGGCACCTATAAGATATACAAACCTGAGTTAGCTCGGTACAGAAGCCGGGTGGTGGAACTCATGAAACGGTTCACTCACATTGAACTAACAAGGGTCCCTAGAGCATTGAACGGAAAAGCCGACATACTCACTCGCCTAGCCAAGGAGCTGGCTGATCCTGACTTGGACGAAATTCTGATCACAGTCAGGAGCCGACAAATTCTACCCCCAGTCTCTCTACGAGAAGAGGAAAGCGCGGAACAGGAGAGCAGTCCTGCCGAAGAAGCTTCGATCATCCAAGACGAGCCCGATTGGAGAGAACCCTTCATAGAGTACCTCCGATACGACAAGCTGCCCGAAGAAAAATCTACGAGGATTCAGCTGAAGAAAAGAGCTCTCCGATACGTGTTTGTAAATGACACGTTATACCGCAGGTCATATGACCAACTCTGGCTCAGGTGCCTGTCATCGGCCGAAACCCAAAAGGTCATGAAAGATGTTCACTCGGGCGTTTGCGGTGCTCACCAATCTGGCCCCAAGATGCGACTTCAAATCAAACGGCTTGGGTATTACTGGCCCACCATGATACGGGATTGCGGGGAGCATGCAAAGAAATGTCAGATCTGCCAAATCCATGGTGATTTCATTCACAAGCATCCCAATCCGTTGCATCCTACGGTGGCGTCGTGGCCCTTCGAAGTCTGGGGCACCGACATTGTTGGCCCAATTGATCCTCCGTCATCCAAAGGCCACCGGTTCATACTGGCCGCGACAGACTACTTCTCCAGATGGGCTGAAGCTGTCCCGCTAAAAGAAGTCAAGACAAAATATATTCTGACATTCTTCCAGCATAATATTCTATACCGCTTTGGTACACCAAGAAGAATCATTTCTGACAACGGGCCTTCTTTCAAGAGCTTCAATGTCTCAAGGTTCGCTACTCAGCACAAGATAGACTGGAGATATTCTTCCATCTATAATCCAAGAGCCAACGGGCTAGCCGAAGCCTTCAATAAGACTCTATGCAAGCTCCTGAGGAAAAATGCTTCAGCCAACAAGAGAGACTGGAATCTCAAACTTCACGAGGCGTTGTGGGCATATCGTACCACGCACCGTACTCCAACACAGTCCACTCCATACTCATTGCTCTTCGGAGTGGAGGCGGTCCTCCCCCTCGAAGTCGAAGTCCCAAGCTTAAGAATGGCCGTTCAGCACGAGTTGACGGAGGAGGAAAACGTGCTCCTTCGACTTGAAGAGCTCGATGCCCTCGAAGAAAAGAGGCTCGCGGTGCAGCAAAATCTGGAGCTATACCGAGCCCAAATGTCACGGGCCTATGACAAGATAACCCGTCTCCGCGCTTTCAAGAAAGGTGAATTGGTGTTGGTTCTCAAAAGACCGATCATCCTCAATCGACATGCCAAGGGAAAATTCAAGCCAAACTGGGAAGGACCATACGTCATCGAGAAAGTGTTCGACGGAGGATCCTACCAACTAATAAGTGCCGAGGGAGAAAGGCCCATGCCACCCATCAATGGCCGATATCTTAAGAAATACTACACATGAATGCTCCAAGTCGCAGGCGAATTGAGCACATCAGCCCTACGGTCTGGATCATACATCCTGCAAAACCGTATACAATCCACGGGCGTAAATGACCCCTATTTCTCCCAAATCCTGTCGGTGAGACTACTTTTAAAGTCCCACCAGCGGCAAAAAAAAAGGAAAGAAAAAAAAAATAAAAAAAATAAAAATAAAAAGGTATGTCCACAAGCAAAACGGGCACAGGTGAAAACCCGAAAGGGCTCCGTGAGTAAAAACAGCAGGACTACCAGCGAGTTTGTGAAAACCCGAAAGGGCGCAAACTCGTGAAAAGAGATGAATACACTCGCAAAGTCCTCTCGACCTTGTGAGGAGAAAACCCCTGCGTGAGATCCTTACGACTCACAAAGGAGCAACACACTTAGGAATCCTCACGATTCCTAAGGAGAAAATACACCTGCGGGATCCTTACGACTCGTAGGGAGAAAATGCTTTTATGGGACCCTCACAGCCCACAAAAGCCTTAGGTGATAGGGACCTAAACCTGTCTCCTAAGCCATCGTTCCCCAACGGGCAACGGCAAATGATGAGTCGCTCCTGGCATTTCGCTTCAGTGTTAGCGGTGCTGATGCCGACCAAAAACCCAAATCCCAAGTCCTCCCAAGGCAAATGATGAGTTGCACCTGGCATTATTCCAGTGCAGCAATGCTGATGCCAAACAAGATCCAAATTCCAAGTCCCCATCCCCTAAAGGACAGATGACGATTCCCTCCTGGTGCCATATTCCAGTATAGCGATGCTGATGTCAACCTAAATCAAAATCAACAAGTCAACTTTCACTCCGACACCACAAAAAGTGGAGCAAGTCAGAATCCAAGCTCGACACCGCAAGAAGCGGAGCAAGTCAAGTCTACCCCTGACACTGCAAGAAGCAGAGCACGTCAAATCAAGCATCGACCGTCCAAGTCGCAAAAAGGGCAGCACCGACCGTCTACGTCGCTAAAAGGGCAGCACCGACCGTCCAAGTCGCAAAAAGGGCAGAACCGACCGTCCAAGTCGCAAAAATGGCAGCACCGACCGTCCACGTCGCTAAAATGGCAGCACCGACCGTCCAAGTCGCAAAAATGGTAGCACCGACCGTCCACGTCGCTAAAATGGCAGCACCGACCATCCAAGTCGCTAAAAGGGCAGAACCGACCGTCCACGTCGCTAAAATGGCAGCACCGACCGTCCACGTCGCTAAAAGGGCAGCACCGACCGTCCACGTCGCTAAAAGGGCAGCACCGACCGTCCAAGTCGCAAAAAGGGCAGAACCGACCGTCCACGTCGCTAAAAGGGCAGCACCGACCGTCCACGTCGCTAAAAGGGCAGCACCGTCCGTCCAAGTCGCAAAAAGGGCAGAACCGACCGTCCACGTCGCTAAAAGGGCAGCGCCGACCGTCTAAGTCGCTAAAATGGCAGCACCGACCGTCCACGTCGCTAAAATGGCAGCACCGACCGTCCAAGTCGCTAAAATGGCAGCACCGACCGTCCAAGTCGCTAAAATGGCAGCACCGACCGTCCAAGTCGCAAAAAGGGCAGCACCGACCGTCCAAGTCGCAAAAAGGGCAGCGCAGGATTCCTACAAATTGGAAACCAGATCACTCCGGGCCAGGGAAAACGTCTATCACGGACACTCCGTCTCGGAGACATGTCAAGCAACGACCGTCCATGTCGTAAAAAGGGCAGTGCCAGCTTCCCAAAAAGCGGGAACCGAATCAGGTCGCCTCCAAGTAAAAGAAGATCCATTAATTTCATGCACACGACCCACATATGTGGTGTGCATTTATTGATGGGGGGCAATTTGTTGGGGTAAAAATTTACACCCCGGTTGACCAAGTCAAAATCCAAGTCAACCTCAAGCCAAGTGGGCCCAAGCCCAGACCCAGTGGGCCCATGCCCGGGTCGAGCCCGAACATGAAGCGGCCGGCCTCCCCCACGCCAAGATAAAAATTTTGTAATAAACAATTTTGTTGTATTTCTTTTGTTTTATTCTATGGATAAATGTAAGAAAAATAGGCATAAAGCCAAATTTTTGTGAAGCCCATGGCTTATGTGCAAAAAGAAATGGCACATGAGCCATGGGATAGGTAAAATGCCATTTTGTGAAGCCCAAGGGGCTATGTGTAAAGTGTATAGCCTATAAAGGCAAAGATAATGAAATATCTCAACAATTTTTCTCTCTCCAAAAAAAAAAGTTTCAGATCTGAGATCTTTCTCCTTCTTCAAGGTTCCAAAACCTTCTTTCTCTTGAATTAAATCAAGAGTTCTACTGTCCTTTTTATAAAACAAATTAGTTTTTCACCACAAAACCCATCAAGGGGAACTCAGATCTTCCATTAGATCTCAAAAAGGAGTGATTTTTAAAATCCCATATCTCTTGATCTTCAAGATCCAGCTAACAGAGGGGGAAGAAGAAGAACCCCTCCCATTAACCCAAAAAAAAAAAAACACACTCAGGAGTTCAACTCCTTTCTAATTTCTCTTCCGGGAGTTTCTGGGGTCAAAAGCCCTCTTTTCCTCGCCGGCGCGCTAGCGCTCAAGCGCAAAGCACCTACGTACCGACACGTGGCGCGTTTGCGCTCCAGCGCACTGCGCCCACGTGCCGAAACGTGGCGCGCGCGCTTGCGCTCCAGCCGCAGTGCGCCCGAGCGCAAAGCGCCCACGTGCCGACACGTGGCGCTTGCGCTTGCGCTCCAGCGCACTGCGCCCGAGCGCAAAGCGCCCACGTGCCGACACGTGGCGCGCGCGCTTGCGCTCAAGCGCACTGCGCCCGAGCGCAAAGCGCCCACGTGCCGACACGTGGCGCGCGCGCTTGCGCTCCTGCGCACTGCGTCCGAGCGCAAAGCGCCCACGGGCCGACACGTGGCGCGCGCGCTTGCGCTCCTGCGCACTGCGCCCGAGCGCAAAGCGCCCACGTGCCGACACGTGGCGCGCTTGCGCTCAAGCGCACTGCGCCCGAGCGCAAAGCGCCCACGTGCCGACACGTGGCGCGTGCGCTTGCGCTCCAGCGCCTTGCGCACAGCCCCTAAGCGCACAGCGCTCAAGGCGCTGGCCCCACGCATCCTTTGGATGTCTTTTCCCCCCTTTTTGTTTATATATACATGTATATATATACATATGTACACATACACATACTCCGCAACATTCTCCCCCTCCAAAAAATTTTTGGGCCGGGGCGCTGCCCCGAACCCCGCAAGGGGGCTGCTAGCCCCCTTGACCCCCAGCCCGCTATCCGGGTAGCGGGACCCCCGTAAAAACTCTGCGTAGCTCCCGATATATCCAAAACCCCCTTTCAAAACAAAACACACGTACACTGCACATTGAGTTCACATAACCAGTTTAACCCGTTAATCGGAGGTTCCCTCACCCCAAAGGCGAGGGGTAATTAACGGCAGCTTAGTCCGCGGCTGCCGGAGATTTGGATTCCCACAATCATTAAACCCCGGCCTACCCTACGCAGGGGGAATCTGTAGTACGCCTGAGAAGCGTGCGCGTATTCCCATCTCAATGGGGTGACGAAAAACACCCTACAGGGACGATAGTTCCTCCGATGAGGAACAACCGGTGATCCGGATGTGGACTCGTCCCCTCCAACTAGAAAATAAATATTGACGATAAATTTATATGGAGTTCATGTTTATTCTTAGAGGATATGTAAAATGAATAAATATTTTATATTTATTTATACTAACCTGCAGACTGAGCGGAGGGTACGGAAGTAGCGGCAATGGCTTCTGTGCCAGATGTGGACGCACCACCTATAATTAGACAATTAAAAATAGATTATATAAGTAATTGCAAAAAGAATGTGTATATCAATAATATAACATTCTAAATCAATCTGCATGCAATATAGGATATATAAATATACGCGCAGGTGCGGTGGTGGCCTCTGCCCGAGATATGGAGGTACCACCTACAGCTAGACAATCAAAAAATGGTTATCTAAGTAAGAGCAAAAAGAATGTGTGTATATTTATGATATAACATTCTAAATCAATATGCATGCACTATAGGATATATAAACATATCTGCAGGTGTGGTAGTGGCCTCTGTCTCTGATGTGGACGTACCACCAACAGCTAGACAATTAAACATTGACTATATAAGTAATTTTAAAATAAATATGCGTGTATATCTATAATATTACATTCAAATGAATATGCATGCAATATACCTGGAGGTGTGGTAAAGTCCACACGGAAGGAGTCATCCGAAGGGGATACCGATCGGATGCAAAACCGGCCCAATGAAGCTCCTACGCAGCTCTCCGGGCGGTAGAACCACTCTGCCTCTGCCTCTGCCACTGCCGCGGCTGGTGCTCCTGCCGCCCCTCACTGCTCCGGTCGACGTCATCAAACCTAGATAAGAGTACAATCAATATAACGGGCCATACATGAAGGTTGTATCCGTGTTTGCATCGTAAGTCTCTATACTATCAATGAATAAATATTTTAACTCATGGATCAGAGGTCGGAGATTGATGTCGATATTGTTTTATGGTAAGTTTGGTCCGTCAATAAGAAGAGGAATCATAAAGTAGGATTGATCCATAACCAACTAAGGCGACAAATTATAAACTATCATTACAATCGGCCATGTGCTGTGGCTCCAGCCATATAGTTGAATGGGCAGAATCCATCACTAGCGAGTCCGAGCCTGACATTGCGAGGATCACTACTGAATATTTTGTGCATCCCATCGAAATCCTTCCATGCCGGTGAATCTCTTGGATGGCTCATTTCTCCATCTTCACTTGGAGCAGCACGGTGATGCCAAATCATTGCCTCGGCTGTTTTCTTGAACCTGAATAACCTCTGCAGCCTCTGTGTTATGGAAAAGTATCGTGCTATTTTGACAGGTATATCGGGCTTCTTATCAGATTCTTTCGGCTTATACCTGGCCTCTCCGCATGTTGGACACTGTTTCAAATCTGAATTCCCTTTCTGGTACAACACGTAATTTTTAGGACATGCATGAATCTTCTCACACTTCAAACCCAAATCATACATCATCTTCTGGGCTTCGTACCAGCTGTCGGGCATGTTATTTCCCGGGGGCATAGATTCTTTCAGGAACTTCAGAAGTATCGTGAATGACTTGTTTCTCCATCCATTTAGACACTTAATCTGGAAAAGCTTGGCGAACCATGATAGGGTGGAATACTTTGCATTCTCATAAATTTGTCTTTTAGCATCAGTCATAAACTTTTCATACTTATCCGCATGCGGTTTTTGGCCGAAAGGAATGCCATCTTCAGTAGGAATACTATCACCTAGGGCAGCCTCTACCATATCCTCCATTTCTTCTCCTGGAAAGAAATTATCGTGTTTTTCTTCTTCTGCCGTATTACCGTCTTCTCCTTCTTCTTCTGCCGCATTACCGTCTTCTTCTTATCCTTCCTCGTGATATAGCCAAGTTGTATAAATTCTAGTAAAACCATGTTTAACGATGTGAAGCTCTACGATTTCTATCTTCTGTCAGAACTTATTCCCACATCTATTGCACTGGCAGAAAATCTTCTCTAACACGATGTTATTATGCGCGCGTGCAAATTCAATGAAAGCAGCAACTCCTGCGACAAACTTAGATTGCATGCGTTGTTGCCAATCCACGTACATCCAGTCCTTAGCTTTGATGTACTCATGGGCCATATTAGACTGTATAATATATAAATTGTAGCTTATGGTGACTATATTGAGAAATCTAAGAACGGGATGGTTACTGATAAAGAAGAAAATCCGTAGCGGCAAGTTTGTCGATGAAAATAATAAATTATCGATAAAAAAAATTAGATTTGAAGATACTCAAATATGAGTTATATTCTGTATATGTGTGTCTCAATTTATGATTTCGCTTAAGTGTAAAATTGTTAGTGTGTATGTGTTTTGTGTGTGCGTTTGTTATGTATTCGTGTTGTATGTGTGTGTTTCGGCTGTCGGGGATAAGGCTTTTATCCCATTAAGAATGTATAGAGCAGACACCCATTCGCTTGTAATTTCATCCGTTTCGAGTAAATTTCGGCAGCACCTCCCTATTAAAGGGGTGATATAATGTGAAAGGCTGCTGTTCCCTCATAGGAACTGAATAAAATACAAATAAAGCAGCAAGAAAAACCCCCAAATGGGGCATCACGTGTTCACACGTGACCGAGCCTCACGTGCAAACACGTGACCTTTTATGGGTAGATTCTATCTACGCCTGAATACCTAATTGATAAAGTCACGTGCCCACACATGATGGGCTCTTGAACCCAATGAATTAATATAATTAAATTCTAATTAAAAGGAATTAAAAGCATTTGTTCTCTCATGGGAACTGAATAAAATACAAATAAAGCAGTAAGGAAAACCCCAAAGGGGATATCACGTGCCGACACGTGACCGGGTCTCACGTGCAGGCACGTGACCTTTTACAGGCAAAGCCTATATGCGCTGAATAAAATAAACAATTGTAAATGCTTAATCAGTGGGGTCACGTGCCAATACGCGATGGGTTCCTGAGCCCTCTAAACTAATAGAATTAAATTCTAATTAAATGCTTTATCAGTGAGGTCACGTGCCAACACGTGATGGACTCTTAAACCCTCTGAACTAATAGAATTAAATTCTAATTAAATACTTTATCAGTGGGGTCACGTGCCAACACGTGATGGGTTTCTGAGTCCTCTGAACTAATAGAATTAAATTCTAATTAAATGCTTAATTGGTAAGATCACGTGCCAACTGTAGGGTTCCTAGGCACTCTAATGAAGTCTCACAAGGCATCAACCATGCCAATTTCAAAAATTATGGGTGCCGAGAAACCCTAATACGGATCGTTGACTAGAAGTTTAGGCGAAAAGATAATCTAGTTAACTACTTAACTAAAAGTTAGATGCTACAACCTTTGTAGATCCGGTTCTCCACTTCCTTAGCTCCACGTGGGTGTCCTCTCGCTGTCCATCATGAATCCCGAACTCAATCGTCGGCTTCATCGGAGAAACGGGCGAGCTAGGTCGTCGGCTTTGTGTCAAAGACGATCTACGTCGAGGCATCACAAGTTCAAGCTCCGACTTCACAAAGTTGTGAAACTTGTGAAGAAAACACCCAAAACAACTTGGCAAGAGGTAGAGGGTGAAGAAATAGGAGGTGGGTTCACTTTAGAATTGGATTTCTCTCACTTTAGCTCAAGTTGCCATTGATGGCATCAAGCTTTTTTCTTGAAGATGAAGATAAAATAAGAAGAAAAAATATGATAAGTGTTGAGATAAAATAAAAATAAATCAATACTTATCATAATGTGAACCATAGTTAAGTGTAGAGAATTAACTAAGGTTAGAAGAATGGTTAGGGTTTAGTGTGAAGACAAAATGGTCACAAAGTCAAAGCTTCATGAAGCTTCAACAATGTTCAAGAATGAAAGCAACCATTTTGTATTCTTATCCCATTCTTTTTCCAAAAATGAATAAATAAAAGAATGGATAAATAAAAACCCTAATCACTTTCTTAACCTAAGTTTAATTCTATACACTTAACCAAATGAGCATGCATCATCAAACATGATACAAATATGTGCACAAAAGTATATCACATATACAATTTGCACATCAAGTGAGAATATCCATTTAAAGTGAACCAATACTAGTTAATGCAAAGTAATATATCAAATATATAATTATACATTAAATCATTAAATCAACACTTGACTTAACTATCCGGTCATATCGCATATAACCGACTAGTATCCTATGTATCGGCTTATCGAATCAATGATTCGATAACTAGGTCATATCGAATATAACCAATCGATACATCCATCGTGAGAATGAAATACGGTATCACATACACGCATTATTCTCGGTCCTGCACATATCTCATATGCGCTCCTATTTCGTTTCGCTTGAGCTAGGAAACCTCTGTGTAGGACTCTAAAGACTCGTCAATACGCCGGTAGCAGATGATGATCATATCAAGCACCCACAAGCCGCAAGCGGTCTGCTAAACGTAACGGCCATCCGGGTATTGAGCGATCAGAAGATCGACGAGCTAGCCCGCTCACACTCCTGTGAATCCAACCAGTAACACTTACCGTACAGTCCGGTCTGTTCGTCTGATACGTCGCATATCAAGTCTAGGAGTGGTATACGTCAGACCCCAATAACCGATAAGTCGTGCCGATGTGAGGCTCATAACGGGTCGAGAAACTACTGGTAACACTTACCAGCAAATCTCTGATCAGCCCTGGCCAGGGACTTCCCTGTTACGGCCAATCGGGCACAGCGCAACATCAACTCCCAATACCGGGAGAGACGAAACCCCTCCTATCGCTCATTGCCTCCATGTGACTCGGGACTGTACCCAAAGACCACCGTTTTGCACGCCCTCATGGACGTGGTAAGGTGGAGATCAAAGCACAGTGGGAATCACACAAGACTCTATGACGATCTCGGGTCTACAGACTAACCTGTACAAGTGTCACCTGAGAACTGCCATCTGACGTGAGGTATAATACCATCTGGGAGTTCTCGGCGAGTCCGTCCAGTGTACCCAGTCTCCACTGAGCACCCGTATACCATCTCTGATGTCAAACACCAATGGACATGGGATCATCCATCGCCCATCTCATGGGTCGAGAAGCGTATACGCTAGTCTACACTGGTATATCGATGCCCTGTCTCGATACACCCACGACTAGGGACCTTGAAGGATGTACTTATAGACTGCCATGTCCCCACTAGTATGATCTGCATCATAGTCCAGGTAGTCAAGTACACATCCTAAGGGCTTTATCAACATGTAACTATAAGACAGTTTAAAGAGACAAGTGTACATATTAAGATAAAGAGCAACCAGATAGCATACTATCATATCGAGCAAGAAAGTCATCTCTATATATGTCCAAGCATCCAATATAATATACATCATCTGTACAATACTGGCCTCTTGGGCATACATACAACTAACACCAACACGTGATACAACACGTGATAGACTCTTAAACTCTCTGAACTAATAGAATTAAATTCTAATTAAAAGGAATCAAAAATCCTAATTGGAAAAATATTTTCCTAGATCTTTCCAAACAAAAAAGATTGCACTCCGTAAAAGAGATCACCGTTGGATTAAAAATCCAATGGTGATTAAAAATCACCAATTTATAAAGAGATTCTATACAAGGAAATATTTTCCTAAAATTTGCCAGGAACAACAAATAAAATATCTTTTGGATTAAAAATCTAATGGTGAATAAAATTCACCGAGTGATCTAAAAGATCATGTTGGTTATAAAATCAATCAAAATCTCTCAATAAGAGATTGGCTGAACAAACTAATTCTTTTCTTTCTCTTATATATAGAAGCCAAGAAGAGAAGGGAAATGGGGATAAAACAACAGAGAGAGAAGATAGAAGAGAAAAAAGAGAAGAGAATTTAATTCTCCAGAGAGAAAAGAAGATCTCTTCAGAGAAAAAACTCTAGGTAAGAGAAGGAAGGGGATCATTCTATAAGCTCCCATAAAACAAAAGAGAATTTAATTCTCAAACCAAGAGTTTAACTCTTCTAAAAAGAACTTAGTTCTTCCTTTGGTTGAAAATCTGCAGAAGCAGATCTCCCCACAAGTTGAGAATTTAATTCTCATCGGGGAGATTCTGTCATGCAGATCCAAAATTTAGAGAGAGAATTGGATTTAAAGAATTTAATTCTTTCAAACATATAGGAATTTATTTCCTCTAAATAAAATTAGGGTTTAACCTTATCAAAAGAATTTAATTCTTAAACAAGAGATTTAACTCTCCATGCACGTAAAAGAGATCAGTACCCAACATGATCACGTGGTAACACGTGACCCCCTTTCTTTGAACCAGAAAAAGAGATTTTCCAAAGTGTTTAACACTTATTTAAAAGGGAAAAAGGAAAACAATAAATACAGTTTCTCTTTTAGGGTGTATCACGTGCTCCCACGTGACTTTTAAAAAGCTTCTCAAAACAAAAGGGAGTAAAGCCAAGACAGTTTCACTTTTTGGGCGTCTCACGTGTTCCCACGTGACCCCTAGCAATTATCAAACAAAAGAGGATTCTACCTAAAGGCAATGCCTGCCTAAAGGATGCCTCACGTGTCCCTACGTGACCCCTGACAAACACCATTTTAAAGAGAAAATAGGGTAAAACTAAAGGATTAATATCCAACGCATGGATACCCATCACGTGCCCACACGTGATGGTCATAAAGGTCAAGTGTTTAACACTTATATACATATTCTGAGAGTAAAATAAAAGAAGGAAGGCCCAATCTTCAGGCGCCTCATGTGACCCCACGTGAGCGCTTCAGTTTTAGTGTTTAACACTACTTTAAGCGCCTCACGTGGGAGCACGCGAGCGCCGAATGTACTCTAGTGTTTAACACTATATTCGAGCCAATCTTAGCCCAAATTAGCTAAGTCTTTCAGAGGCAAGACCCCTCTTCAACTGAACCCCAATTATACTCTTGTTTTCCAAAACTGGTCATCTCATATGGCATTCAAAGTGATTCCCAGAGCCTTCCAACCAACATTGGTTCAAGGGTACATCTTTTCATACCTCTGATATATATCGTTGTAATTCTTCAACGTTTTCAGAGAGGTAACGGGTCCCAACAACCAGACATTCCACGGACAGTGGGGTCCTTAAACTCATGGACTATGATGTCCTTAAATTTTACAGACTACGATGTCTCTAAACTATCATGAACTGTGGGGTCCTTAAACTCATAGACTATGATGTCTTTAAACTTTACAGACTATGATGTCTTTAAACTCCATGGACCATGATGTATATAAACCCAATGGACCACAATGTTCCTAAACTAAAACAATAGAGTCCAAATGCTCTTTTGTTGGATCTAAATGATCCTATTATGTTGATCTTAGTCTAAAATTAGATTAACGTGTCCTTAACAAACGTTAAGTTGATCTTAGTCTAAAAACTAGACTAACGTATTTTTTACAAACGTTAAGTTGATCTTAGTCTCAAATGAGATTAACGATCCTTAAACCCAACCCAAACCCAAATCTAAGAAAATACGGATTTGGACTAATCCACGCTCTACGGGCGACAACATAAATTAGTCTCCGTATACAATCTACGGGCAACCAAAAATAAAACAAATATACACGACACGAAATGACCATCTGGAGAAGGAGAAAGTTGTTACTGCGATGCGGTAGCGTAATTAACTGCAGGGGCTTACGCTTGCAGGGAAGAGCGTCCCCACAATCAAAAATCCCTCAAACGAGAGGGAATCTGACGAAATCTGCTACAATGGCCGCATCCGTCTAAACCTCCCATAAATCAACTTGGCATTTTCGGAGAGGTGGACGGATAAAACCGAATAGCATCTGTCCCCAAATTCAGGTAAGACGTTTGTCTTTCCCGGTTTTCGGCGGAGAACAGATTCTGGCACGCCCAGTGGGACCTTTTTCTCTTTCCACTCCACATTTCGTGTGTCGTGTTCGCAAACGAATCGCGGTTTAATGTTGTAACAACCTTAATTTTCCTATACAAATTTTTTCAAATATTTTTTCAAAAATCCATAAAGGGGTATTTTAGCCTGAGCACAAGATATAAGTAATTATTTTGCTTTTCAATTAAAAGTTAAAAGAATATAACAACTTCATTTTTAGTGTACAAAATTTGCTTAAAAATTAATGTATACTTGGGATATTTACATTTACTGTTATTAGTTTAAGTAATTAATTAGCTCCATAATTACAAGAAGGAGCTTGTAGCTCATTGGTAATACCTTGCACTGCTGAACCAAGCCACTAGAGTTCAAATCCCATACCCCACATTATTTTGAATATTGATTTTTTTAAAAACTTTTAGAATACCAAGGGTTTACACGTGCATATCTCACAAAAACCCCACTGCACCCAAAAATGTAACATTGCTAGAGGTTAGATGAACCGTTGGGAGGGGGGATCCCGGCCGCCTGACTCGGCCGGGAATCGGCTAAATCGGCCTCGACTCGGCCGACTCAGGCCTCCGACCGAGCCACGGCCGAGTCGGCCGATTCCGGCGACGACCCCAATATGAAAATTGTGTCTTTTCACATTCCCTATGCACCTGCAAAATTTTAGCCTCAGACCATTTTCAGAGCTCTTTTAAAACCCCAATTACTCCACTTTTAATACATTTTTAATACATTTTATCAAATTTTTCATTTTAACCTTTCATCTACCCTAACCCTAGCCTAACCCTATAAATACCACCCCTACTCTCTACCCTCTCACCCCAAAACTCTGAACCAACTTTCTAAAATTCTTAAGAGATCTTATGTACTTTGAAAACGCGTACGAAGCGAAACTACGGCGAAATTTCCGGCGAACTTCCAGCGATCGTTCTAGGAGCTCTCAGCGACGAAGTGACGCACCGGCAATCCCTCTCCTTCCATCTCACTCTTATTATTTTCCAAAACCCGTAAGTCCCCAAATTCTACCTCTCTTTTCTTTTCTAAAATACGGATTTACAAACCCGACGGAATCGGAACAAATCCGATTTCTGATTCGGTTTTCTTATAAAACTTCACTTCTCGTTAATACAGTTAAGCTTAAACTCTCTCATGTTGACTATTAAACACTAATTAACTAAATTGATCAAGTTTCATATTATAAAATAATAGCTATTTCATTTTACCGTATTTTCATTTAAATACCACATAGTTTCGATTCTACATTCAATATCACAAAACATGCTATACCTTTAAGTAGATCACGCGGTAAAGACCTGCCTCCTCACACACTCATATGCAACATAGCACGATACCTTCGGGAATTTAGAATACGGGAAAACGCCATTTTTCATTTAAATACCATTTACTTAATAAAACTGTTTTCTAATGATTAGTATTTATACAAATCTTTGCAAAGCGCCGCTACAACCCATTTTGGGGAACCCGTTCGGGATGGTGCGGATTATCGCACATTCTCGGGCTTAGTAGTGCGAGATTCAGACCTCCGCAAGGAGCATTCGGTCTCGAAAAATTTAAATACGACATCTTAAGAAAAACGAGATTTCTAGAATATAATAAATATATTAAAATTTATTTTCATATAAATATATGTATATATAATTCAAAAATATCTAATTTGAATTATTATAAATATTCTATCTTTTTCTAAAAATGTCACAAGAATCAGTTTAAACTAAAATACTATGAATTCTATATAATCAATATTACAAATAAATACCATTTATTAAGGAATTAGAACATTTTCACTAGAAATATCACAATATAAAATCTACATTCATTACAACTCTAAAGACGATTAATAAATACTTGGGGTGTATTTTGAAAACTATACAAAAGTATTTTTAGATAAACCCCCTCAAGTTCTATAAATTACCCTGAGGACCCTAGTAAATATAGGTTTAAGCGGGATCAAACTCTTGAGCCTCAGGGAGCCGGAGAAGTGGGTGCTTGCCTATCTAAGGTAGACAAATTAACAACGGTGTTATCAATACGGTAATCGTCTTTGAAAAAGACACAAATCCTGCCGCCCATATGCAGCGGTTACCGATAACATCAAAACAATCAGGACTTCAATTTACTTTTCTAATTGTCTGACTCGGTTTGAGTCTCATTATAATCTGATTTGAATATGATTCAAGTATAATCTACAATCTACAAATTACAATCTACAATATTACAATTCAACATGAATCTAAGAATCCAATTATCAATCTATACAACTTGACTGAACCAAACCATGGATATACATTCCATTTACATGCTTCTCCAGTTATTCCATTTACATGATTCTACGGTTACATCCGTTTACAGATATCATGGTTTTGGTCAGTCATCCAAATATACAATCAATACAAGTTACAATACAATACAATATAATCAAAACACTACGGGGTTTAAGGGGTAGATTGGTACGAAAGGTGTTAGAAGTGGCACGAGACTGTAAGACTTAATACACCTAACATGAATCCAGTTGCTGTTGTACCATGGCATAAACGGTTCCTTGTACTATACTTGCCTCTAGTCTCTGGCATATAGAGACTCCTCTCGTATAAACTGGTATTCTTCTGTACCAAGCTACAAAAAACAGCGTTAATACAATATTACCACAATATAATACAACTTTAAAAGATACCTTCTTATTCTGTCTATTCTACTTTGCTCTTATCTTTAGGACTTACCGAGTGATCTGTTCATTGACGACATTCTATTTCTTTCTTCTTTGAATGTCGTCAGGTGATTTGGACCCGTCAGAGATCGTTCCCACTGCCGAAGACTTGGACCAGTTCAGTGAAGACCCCGAGCTCTAGTCATTGTATACTTTCCATTCAGTACTTTCATCTCTGTTATGCCATTGTTTAGGCATTGCTTTTTTATTCAGTTGTATTTACTTTTCATGCATTGTACAAAAGAATATTAATAAATAAAGTTGCTGTTCAGTTTATATCTCTTGTCTTTTGTGCTTACTTTTATATTGCTTAGATACGCTAAGCGTATTTAGTTCATAGTAAATACGTAGCAGACCAGTCCCGTCCCCTGCCCGTATACTGGGAAGCGGGGCATGACAGTTTTGTTGGCGGCCCATGCAGGTCAGAGCTGTATAGAACCATACTATGCAGTTCTGTTCTGCGTGAACAACCTAAGCAATATAACACAAGAACAAGTAACTAAAACATTCTTTACAATTCATGTTCCTTGAATCTTACAATTTCATATTCCTTGAATCTTATCATTTCATATTTCTTGAATCATATACTTTGAATCTATCCTGACCTAAAATTTTCTCATCTCTTTTACAATCTTACCGAAACATTTGCATCCTTTCATTCATTCACACATTTTTCATACACTATCAAGTACTTCTAACACCTTGTAACACCTTAACAGCCATAGAAGCCAAGACAGTTGACCAAAGTAATACTAGTAAGACTCTTTCATTTTTAAACACTTGCACCATCTTGTTATTTTTCATACACTGTTAGTACTTGATTAGTCCTAAAACTTGTATTTACCGCAATCAGAAACGGCGTCGCTTTGCAGCTAGCCGGTGAGTACGGGTCGATCCACAGAGATGGGTAATTTCCTTTTTGTGTTATCACGAGTTGATTCCAAATGTTGTTTGGATTGATTTAATCTAAAAAACTAGATCTATCATTAAACTAAATTAATCTAAATTAAAGTCTTGCTAGGGTTAAGTTTAGGGGAAGTTTGGAGATTAAAGGTTTCCTCACCGCTTTCATTACCCTATTTTAGATCTATTAGATGTTACGATAATTATCAATAAAGTGGATCCGAATCTTTCGGGAAGATATTTCTTCCTCTAGATTCGTATCCTTCCTTTATTGATAATTACCCCAACCCCCATGGAAAACACGCGCAACCGGCCCTTTATACTACGGTTCATCGTTATCTCGTGGGGTAGGATGCCGTAGGGAGCGGTTGTGCGTGCATGCATGGAGTTCTAACTCTTAGGTGTGGATGGCATGAAAGGGGTGAGAGATCTCATCTCTCAAACCTTTCCCTAAGGCTAACCCTAACAAGCGAGGAGATTACTCGCTCATTAGGGGATGATAAAACATACTAATTAAAAGAGAATAAAAACAAAGAAATTAACTTACTAGGTTGACGGCTCCCTCCAAGCAATATAGAACAGATCTGAATAAACTCCCAGCAATTCTGAATTTTATTGATTGAAAAGAGGCATAGGGTTTTACAATTTTTGATTACAATTTATAAGCAAACAAGGAAACTAGGGTTACAGACTCTCGCACATGTGCAATTACAGATTTGCCTACTGAAAATCCCAACACCCGCACCGACGCACCAACTCAGAAAGTTTGCGCCGACACGGGCATTAGACGGCCGCGGAACCGCGGCAATAGGACGCTTGGGCCGCGGTTCCGCGGCTCTTTGGTGGGCTTGGCTCACCATCTTTCTGGGCTTGGTTCAGGATTTCTTGGGCTTCCTATTTTTATACTTCTTTTCTCTGTTGGGCTTCTTAGTCTTCTCCAGATCTTCAGTGAAAACTTGTAAGGATGTTTTGACCGTTTCACTTTCGTCTTTTTGGACCTTGCACTGTTCTTCGTCTCGGCTTGAGTAAGATCCGTCTGTTTGTTGGTCAAAAGTCCCTTTTCTGTATCAACTTTCGTCTTTTTCACTGTATTTGCTCCAAGAGCCTGTATCCTGTAACATGCAACAAAAGTGAGTCAAGAGTACCTGTTTATTTATAAAATGGATAAGAATAGGGGGATGAAAAATGCAATATTATGGTCTGAACAAATACCCCCAAACTTATCTTTTGCTCGTCCTCGAGCAAACTTATTTTTTATTCACTAAAATCCTAACCGCACTTTCGCAGGGAAACGCGATTACACTGAGCACGTGCAACAAGCCGTTAAACCTCTAGGTGTCCCTAGTAGGAGGAGTGTTGTCTCCTGAGGGTTTTCAGCGGATTACACCCACAAAATCCTATCAACTTGGCCCATTGACTTTTGTTCTCCAATTAGGTTTTCTAATAAGGAATTCTATTATCTTTTGACTCGTAAATTATCCACCCATATTCTTCACACTTCCTCATCATTTAACTTAAGATTATATATATCCTATAGACTTACTTAGCTTTCGGCATCTCTTAAGTTTTCCTTCTAGGATTCCATCTCGACTTAGGAATTTCTATCACTCTATTAAAGATATAAGTTCTATTTTTCATTCCTCTCTCTTATCTAAACTCCAATCACATATCCCTACGTGTGTGTAAATATCACCCCTACTCTTGGAAATTCAAATCAAGCAATCATACCCTTGTCCGTTGTCCAAAGTACTTATTAGTTGGTGAATTTAAATGAATCTTGCTTACACATCCTTCATGCGACCGTTAATACTTCTTGAGGTACCAACGACCGATTACAAGATGCGTTTGCACTTTAAAGCGTAATTCCTAGTTTTGCAACACTCAAGGCTTTTAGCAGTGACTCCCAAACTAGTTGGTCTAAGGCACTAGGTGATGAAGCACCCTCGCTAAATATTTTTCTATTTTTACAGCCTTAAGTAATCACAAAATCCAGTGTTCATTTTTTTATTCTTTATTCACACTTTTTTTTCTTTTATTTTCTTCGTACTAAAGACTTTAGACAAGAGCATTTCAAGGTCTCTTCTACTATTCCAAGTTTCAAGGTACGTGATTGTGCAAATTATAGGGTATACATTTTCAGAATCTAGACTTAAGCTAGGAATTATTTTTCAAACTTATACTCTAATGAGAACATCAATACTCTTCCCTCGTTTCGACTTAGCCCAAGAAGTGAACCCAAAATTTGCCTATTTCTAAATAAACTACAAGGCATATACTTTCTACCGTTAAACTGTAAGGAATGTTATTTTTAGGGTTTTTAAATTCACTAAGTCTAAGATCTAGTTGTTCCTAGCCAGTTAACCTATTTGTCAAACTCAAGTCAATTAGCCAATATTGAATACAATAATTTTTATAATTTTTGAAAATTTTCAATTTTTATGGGTTTTCAAATAAGTATGCAAATGCAAAAATATATACAAATGAATGCGAAGGAAGAAGACGTACCGAGCATACCCCCAAACTTAAATTTGATAGTGTCCTCACTGTCATACTAAACCGAGAGGGTCAAAATGTCGGCACTCCCCTGTTTATTTATTTATAATTTTTTTATTGTTAAGGAAAACAAAAATATATACAGAAAGGCCCTCCCCCAAACTTCATTTAAACTATGTTAGACATTACTGCCAAACTTTGCATAGACCAAAAGTCAACACCAACCAGTTGAAAAATTTATCAGTAAAGAGTATTGGTTGGTGGAAGAATAAGTTGTGGCGGTCCAAAAAGAATTGGGGAAGATAGAGGTGGTGGTATGGAAGGTATGGAGGTGAATAGACAGAAGGTGGTGATGAATCAAAACGAGAATGCGAATGATCAGCAATCAGTGGAATATTGGCATTCTCGTAGCTTATTAAAAGAAATGGGGGTGGTTCAACTTCTAAAAGAGGAGGTTGAATAACCACAATATCCCCAAAATGTTCCTGTGGGTCCTCTATTGACTTGGTATCATCCATCAATTTCATATGATATTCAATTATAAGGGAACTGATCTCCTCGATGTCTGCCATAGTCCAACCGACAACTTGCCGCCTATCTTGTAAGACCATCAAAAGGGCGTTCTCTTGCTCAAGGGCTAGAGAAGATGATATTATAATGGGAAAGGTCTCATTCTCACCTAGGTAAGCATATTTAAGGTGAGGCGGTAAGGATATGAGTTCGAGTTTCGGAGGCGAAAGAATCATTGCGGAATCTACCTCGAACTCAAAGGATTCCAACACAGGTTCGAAATCACTGCAAACAACCGATTCGGATGATTCAACTAACTCATCCACAAATTCAAAAGACTCATATTCGGGCTGTGAGTCGTCATCATCCGAAAAAGTGAAACATTCATAATCCATATCGGTTGTGTCAACGGTGGTAGGCTCAAGGAGGGACGCACTAGTGGCGTCAAAACTGTTTTCATCAAACAAGAATCTTTCAAGCTCGCAGTCCTCCTGCGTGATTTCGTGAATAGAGAAAACTTCTCGTGTACTAGTTTTAGGCATGGGGGGCAGACTTCCTATCTTATAAATATTGAACTCACTAGACATCTTCCCAAAGGAGAGAGTCATGGAGCCATTGCGACAATTTATTACTGCATTGGAAGTGGCCAAAAATGGTCGACCAAGAATCACCGGAATTTGGTTTCTTGGGTTAGCAACAGGTTGTGTATCCATAACAATAAAATCAACGGGGAATATGAACTCCCCAACTTTGATCAACACATCCTCTAGCTGACCCCTTGGATGGGTGATTGATCGATCAGCCATTTGAAGAGTACAACGAGTGGGTCTCAACTCTCCAACCCCTAATTGTTCATACACGGAGTAGGGAATCAGGTTAACACTAGACCCAAGATCTAAAAGTGCTCGATTAATTTTCTTATCCTGATTGAAATCGTAGGACAGCCGGGGTCCTTTCATTTTTGGGGCAAGGTTTGATGGTGGTTAATAGCATTGCTCACTGCACTAGCCACTAGCACTTTCTTGGGTACTTGAGATACCTTTCTCTTCGAGGTGCATAAGCCCTTTAAGATTTTCGCGTATGAAGGGACTTGTTAGATTGCATCCAAGAGAGGTAAATTTATGCTAACCTGTTTAAATATCTCCACAATCTTCTCCACTTGTGCAGTTGGTTTATTAGGACTCAACCTGTTTAGGAATGGAGCATTTTGAAAATTTATTGAGTCAAATGTCTGTGGAGTAGAATGTGGAGTAGGAACGGATCCCAGTGTGGATGTGTTCGTGTTGTGAGAAATGGGTCCGTTCGAGTTAGAAGAAGTAGAGCCGTATGAAGGGTGGAGAATAGGCTCTAAAGAAAAAGGTGAAGAAGAAAGTGAAGAAAATGAAGAAGGGGAAGATGACGATGGAGAAAAAGAAGAAGAAGAAGAAGAACCACCGGCGGGAATGTCATCACTAGTTCCCACATTATTTTGCAACACTCTTCCGGATCTCAACGTGGTCACTGCATTTACATTGTGATTGGGATATGCGTTTTGTGTGTGACCGGGATTGGGCAATGGTTGAGATGGAAGCTTTCCCTTTTCTCTCTCGCTCAACGCAGCAGTTAATTGTGCAATTTGTGCCTTAATAGATTTGATACTTTAATCGTGTGAAGTATTGTTAGTCATCAAAGATTGAACATAATTTTCAAATCTTGCTGCGGATTCTGTAGATTGCTTGAGAAATACATCTAGACTTTTTTCGAGCGAGATAACCTTATCATCATTTGGTTGAACCAAATTGTTCGTTTGATTTGTATAAGGTTATTGTTGGAAAGGTTGCTGGTTTTGAGTTTGTGAAGGTGCTTGTTGTTGTTGTGGAGGAGGAGGTCTTTGAAAATTGTTATTTCCTTGGACTTGTTGATTTTGGTGACTCCTCCACCCCTGATTGTATGTCGAAGAGTATGGATCGTTTCTTTGCCGTTGCTGAAATGCAGCATTGACTTGATCTTGTCCTTGAATAGGTGCATTATAAGGACACTCTTCGGTTAGATGCGATGGATTCGAACAACAAGCACAAACAGTTCGTGTGGGTAAAACAGGGGCAGGAGAAGACGATGAGATTTTGGTCTCAATGGCTTCTAGCTTTTTCATAAGTGAGGCCATCTCGGCCTTCATAGCAATCGACATATCTACTTGATGTATGCCTGCCCTAGATTGACCAACAGAAGAAGATGATGTGGTCTTGGTACTCTCCCACTGAATTGTTTGCTCACTAAGATCCTCAAGAAACTGCCACGCTTCGTCGCTAGACTTGGAAAGAAAATGACCTTGACATATAGTTTCTAGCAACTTCTTCGTTGCCGAGTTCAATCCCTCGTATAATGTTTGGCAAAGTTGCCAACTTTCGATCCCATGATGAGGGCATTGAACGAGTAGGTCTTTAAATCTCTCGAAGCACTTCCAAAATGGTTCGGAAGGAAGCTGTGAAAATTGTATAATCTCGTTACGGATTCTAGCAGTTTTGTGATGAGGATAGAACTTTTTCAGAAAAGCTCTCACAAACTCGTCCCAATTTCTAATGGAATGTGATGCGGTGCTATATAGCCACTTCTCGGCTAGGTCACATAAGGTGAAAGGAATGACCCTTAGCCTTATAGCGTCATCACTTAATTGGGTCGTTTTCATCATAGCACAAACGTTTTGGAATTTATTGATAAAGATATATGCATCTTCGGATTCCAAACCATGAAATTTTGGCAGCATATTGATGAAATGTGGTTTTATTTCAAAGTTGTCCCCATTTGCCGGTGGGGGTGAAAGACATGTAGGTAAAGAAGTGCGGATGGGGTAGAAGAGATCCTGGAGCGCAACACGTGCGGGCGCTACAACAGGCGGACGATTCGGGTTATTCACACCTAACGGAGGTGGAATCATTCCCGTCGGTAAGGTATCGTTGGGGTCGTGTCTCGACATACCTTCGAAAGAAGAATTTGAAGGTGGAGGTAAGGAAATGGACAGAATGTCGACGAAGGGTTCGTTGAAGGGTTCGTCGGTCGGTACCAACGAAACACGGACTAATCGGGCGTTAGTATCCCTAGTCCAAAGTGACATACACTAAAGGAGTAGTGTAGTCAGAAAAAATAGAAAGAACAGAATGTGGGGGTAAGATAACGTCAATGGAGGGAAGTGATTGGAAGTGAGTTGCAAGTTTTCTTAGCGACAAGTTGCAAGTTTTGAAAAGATTTTTTTTTATGTGAGAGTTTTGCAAAGAAGTTTTAAAAAGTTACTCGTGACACAAATGTATCAACCACACATGCACAATCAGACCTAGATCTAGGGTCACTTAAGTCTGCTAGACAGCTCCTAACTAGGGCTAGAAATAGGACCTCAAACCGCCTCTTCACCGACACTGCGGCCAGGTAAGTGGGAAGGAACCACAGTAGTAGGCCTAATTAAAAACCACTAGCCTAGACACCGCAAAGTCAGTTAGGATAAACGGTCGATGCCAATACTAGTCCTTTTCCTATTGAGCTCGATGTCCTTAGGTCTGAGTCTAGTATTTTTTTCAATTAATTGTGGTCGATGCAAAATGCTTTAAGGTGATTTCTGGGGTCCTGGGAAGGGTGATGAAATCCCCACCCAATCTGAGTTTGGTCAATTAGTCCTTTATAGTCCGATTAAATTATGCAAAACAATAAAATTCACTTGCAATCAAATTTTTTTTTTAGCGCGGCGCAAAGAAACCTGCAGAAAATCTGTTATTTAGAAGGGGAGAAAGATTTTTTTTAGCGTAAAGAATTCCTGCAGAAATTTTTTACAGTGGATATATTGCAGGTTGGCAGAGGGGGTTGAAAAGATCTTACAGTGCAAATTTGGTCAACAGATGATGTCACTAGAGCGCGGATCCGCGGCCCAAGTGAGTTCCTGCCGCGTTTTCGCGGTTGTATTGAAGGCATGGTTCTCGAGAAAAATTTGTATGCGATGATGACACTAAACCACCGCCCTTCCGCGGTCTAGAGTAGGTTTATGCCGCGTTTTCGCGGTTGAATGGAGGGATCAGGTTCTAGGAAAATTTGTGCTATTCTGTTGTGGGTTTTCCCTTCTGTTCTGATATGTACTTTTCTAATTTGCCCTCTGTAAATTCCAGATCCGAGCTTCCTCGCTATTCCTGCAAGATTCAAAAGATACACCCTTCAAACAGATCAAAATTGATAAATTTTTATTTCTTTTTTTATTTTCAGATTTTTATGATTTTTTTTAAAATTTAAATCAACCCGAAATTACACAAAAGAAAAATTACGCCATCCCCGGCAACGGCGCCATTTGATTAGTCCTAAAACTTGTATTTATCGCAATCAGAAACGGCGTCGCTTTGCAGCTAGCCGGTGAGTACTGGTCGATCCACAGATATGGGTAATTTCCTTTTTGTGTTATCACGAGTTGATTCCAAATGTTGTTTGGATTGATTTAATCTAAAAAACTAGATCTATCACTAAACTAAATTAATCTAAATTAAAGTCTTGCTAGGGTTAGGTTTAGGGGAAGTTTGGAGATTAATGGTTTCCTCACCGCTTTCATTGCCCTATTTTAGATCTATTAGATGTTACGATAATTATCAATAAAGTGGATCCGAATCGTTTGGGAAGATATTTCTTCCTCTAGATTCGTATTCTTCCTTTATTGATAATTACCCTAACCCCTATGGAAAACACGCGCAACCGGCCCTTTATACTACGGTTCATCGTTACCTCGTGGGGTAGGATGCCGTAGGGAGCGGTTGTGCGTGCATGCATGGAGTTCTAACTCTTAGGTGTGGATGGCATGAAAGGGGTGAGAGATCTCATCTCTCAAACCTTTCCCTAAGGCTAACCCTAACAAGCGAGGAGATTACTCGCTCATTAGGGGATGATAAAACATACTAATTAAAAGAGAATAAAAACAAAGAAATTAACTTACTAGGTTGACGGCTCCCTCCAAGCAATATAGAACAGATCTGAATAAACTCCCAGCAATTCTGAATTTTATTGATTGAAAAGAGGCATAGGGTTTTACAATTTTTGATTACAATTTATAAGCAAACAAGGAAACTAGGGTTACAGACTCTCGCACATGTGCAATTACAGATTTGCCTACTGAAAATCCCAACACCCGCACCGACGCACCAACTCAGAAAGTTTGCGCCGACACGGGCATTAGACGGCCGCGGAACCGCGGCAATAGGGCGCTTGGGCCGCGGTTCCGCGGCCCTTTGGTGGGCTTGGCTCACCATCTTTCTGGGCTTGGTTCAGGATTTCTTGGGCTTCCTATATTTATACTTCTTTTCTCTGTTGGGCTTCTTAGTCTTCTCCAGATCTTCAGTGAAAACTTGTAAGGATTTTTTGACCGTTTCACTTTCGTCTTTTTGGACCTTACACTGTTCTTCGTCTCGGCTTGAGTAAGATCCGTCTGCTTGCTGGTCAAAAGTCCCTTTTCTATATCAACTTTCGTCTTTTTCACTGTATTTGCTCCAAGAGCCTGTATCCTGTAACATGCAATAAAAGTGCGTCAAGAGTACCTGTTTATTTATAAAATGGATAAGAATAGGGGGATGAAAAATGCAATATTATGGTCTGAACAGTACTTTAGTCACCAAACTTTTCTTGAATCTGTTACACTTTCCTTTTACAAATTTCGAGGACGAAATTTTTATAAGGAGGGTAGAATGTAACAACCCTAATTTTCTTATACAATTTTTTTCAAATATTTTTTCAAAAATCCATAAAGGGGTATTTTAGCCTGAGCACAAGATATAAGTAATTATTTTGCTTTTTAATTACAAGTTAAAGAATCTAACAACTCTATTTTTAGTGTACAAAATTTGCTTAAAAATTAATGTATACTTGGGGTATTTACATTTACTGTTATTATTTTAAGTAATTAATTAGCTCCATAATTACAAGAAGGAGCTTGTAGCTCATTGGTAATACCTTGCAGTGCTGAACCAAGCCACCAGAGTTCAAATCCCATACCCACATTATTTTTAATATTGATTTTTTTAAAAAGCTTTAGAATACCAAGGGTTTACACGTGCATATCTCACAAAACCCCCACTACACCTAAAAATGTAACATTGCCATAGGTTAGATGAACCGTCGGGAAGGATCCCGACCGCCTGACTCGACCGGGAATCGGCCAAATCGGCCTCGACTCGGCCGACTCAGGCCTCCAACCGAGTCACGGCAGAGTCGGCCGATTCCGGCGACGACCCCAACATGAAAATTGTGTCTTTTCACATTCCCTATGCACCTGCAAAATTTTAGCCTCAGACCATTTGCAGAGCTCTTTTAAAATCCCAATTACTCCACTTTTAATACATTTTATCACATTTTTCATTTTAACCTTTCATCTACCTTAACCCTAGCCTAACCCTATAAATACCACCCCTACCCTCTACCCTCTCACCCCAAAACTCTGAGCCAACCCTCTAAAATTCTCAAGAGATTTTATGTACTTTGAAAAAGAGCACGAAGCGAAGCTAAGGCGAAATTTCCGGCGAACTTCCGGCGATCGTTCTAGGAGCTCTCGGTGACGAAGCGACGCACCGGCGATCCCTCTCCTTCCATCTCACTCTCATTATTTTCCAAAACCCGTAAGTCTCCAAATTCTACGTCTCTTTTCTTTTCTAAAATACGGATTTACAAACTCGACGGAATCGGAACAAATTCGATTTCAGATTCGGTTTTCTTATAAAACTTCACTTCTCGTTAATACAGTTACGCTTAAACTCTCTCATGTTGACTATTAAATATTAATCAACCAATTTGATCAAGTTTCATATCATAAAATAATGGCTATTTCATTTTACCGTATTTTCATTTAAATACCACATAGTTCGATTCTACATTCAATATCACAAAACATGCTATTCCTTTAAGTAGATCACGAGGTAACGAACTAGCTCCTCACACACTTATATGCAACATAGCACGATACCCTCGGAAATTTAGAATACGAAAAAACAACATTTTTCATTTAAATACCATTTACTTAATAAAACCGTTTTCTAATGATTAGTATTTATACAAATCTTTGCAAAGCGCTGCTACAACCCATTTTGGGAAACCTGTTTGGGATGGTGCGGATTATCGCACATCCTCGGGCTTAGTAGTGTGAGATTCAGACCTCCGCAAGGAGCATTCGGTCTCGAAAGATTTAAATATGACATCTTAAGAAAAACGAGATTTCTAGAATATAATAAATATATTAAAATTTATTTTCATATAAATATATGTATATTTAATTCAAAAATATCTAATTTGAATTATTATAAATATTCTATTTTTTTCTAAAAATGTCACAAGAATCAGTTTATACTAAAATACCATGAATTCCATATAATCAATATTACAAATAAATACCATTTATTATGGAATTAGGATATTTTCACTAGAAATATCACAATATAAAATCTACATTCATTACAACTCTAAAGACGATTAATAAATTCTTGGGGTTTATTTTGAAAACTATACAAAACTATTTTTACATAAAACCCGCTCAAGTTCTATAAATTACCCTAAGGACCCTAATAAATATAGGTTTAAGCGAGACCAAACTCTTGAGCCCCAGGGAGCCGGAGAAGTGGGTGCTTGCCTATCTAAGATAGACAACTTAACAACGGTGTTATCAATACGGTAATCGTTTTTTAAAAAGACACAAATCCTGCCGCCCATGTGCTGCGGTTACCGATAACATCAAAACAATCATGATTTCAATTTACTTTTCTAATTGTCTGAATCGGTTTGAGTCTCATTATAATCCGATTTGAATATGATTCAAGTACAATCTACAATCAACAAATTACAATCTACAATATTACAATTCAACATGAATCCATGAATCCATAAATCCAATTATCAATCTATACAACTTGACTGAACCAAACCATGGATATACATTCCATTTGCATGCTTCTCCAGTTATTCCATTTACATGATTCTACGGTTACATCCGTTTATAGATATCATGGTTTTGGTCAGTCATCCAAATATACAATCAATACAAGTTACAATACAATCAAAACGCTACGGGGTTTAAGGGGTAGATTGGTACGGAAGGTGTTAGAAGTGACACGAGACTGTAAGACTTAATACACCTAACATGAATCCAGTTGCTGTTGTACCGTGATATAAACGGTTCCTTGTACTATACTTGCCTCTAGTCTCTGGCATATAGAGACTCCTCTCATATACACTGACATTCTTCTGTACCAAACTACAAACAACAACGTTAATACAACATTACCACAATATAATACAACTTTAAAAGATACCTTCTTATTCTGTTTATTCCACTTTCCTCTTATCTTCGGGACTTACCGAGCGACCTGTTCGCTGACGACATTCTATTTGTTTCTTCTTTGAATGTCGTCGGGTGATTTTGACCCGTCAAAGATCGAGCCCACTGCTGAAGACTTGGACCAGTTCAGTGAAGACCCCGAGCTCTAGTCATTGTACACTTTCCATTCAGTACTTTCATTTCTGTTATGCCATTGTTTAAGCATTGCTTTTTATTCAGTTGTATTTACTTTTCATGCATTGTACAAAAGAATGTTAATAAATAAAGTTGCTGTTCAGTTTATATCTCTTGTCTCTTGTGCTTACTTTTATATTGCTTAGATATGCTTAGCGTATTTAGTTCACAGTAAATACATAGCGGACCAGTCCCGTCCCCTGCCCGTATACTGGGAAGCGGGGCGTGACAAATGTGGTTGCCCCTGGATTCGATGTACTAAGATCTGGTGTCTTGCTCCTATGCAAAGCAAATGGCTTCCAACTGCAACAACTGCAACAACTCCCACTCCGTCCTTGCTGGAGGAGTGACCTATGGGCCTCAAGAGGCCTCCCTTTTTATGATGCCAGTAGAATAGGTGATGCAAGCCACCACTGGGCTTTTCTTTGGGACCATGCTCCCACCAATGAGCTTCAACGCCCCACTGCCGTTGCAAGAAGCTCCGAAGAAATCGGCCTTTGATCACCTTGCAACTACCGCGGCCCCTCTCAACGGGGCGCCCAAATCCAACGCCTCAGTTTTTAACAGACTGGGCCAAAACTCTAATGGGCCCGTGAAGAAGCCCGCGATATCTGAGGGGGTTATCCCGAAACGGATAGCCATCCCTGCTCTAGTAAATGAAGTCGTCAAAGCGGCTTCTCTTGCTAAAGGGTCGGTCTTCACAAGACTGGCCATGCCAACTCCCGTTCCAGGCGAAGTCACCAAAGCCGCTACCCCTGCTCAAAAGTCTGCCTCGATAGGTTGACCATCCCTTCTCAACGAACGTCAGTCTTTGATAGGCTGACACCAGCAGCAACCCTTCACCAAAACAGGGGGCATGATGAAGCCACCCCCTAACTGAGCTAGTGCCATTTGCAAGACATGCTCGACGTCGCCACTGGCGCCGAGTGAGGAAAGCCGGGGGCAGTTCCCCTTCTGGATTGACTCCACCAGCTTCAATGGTTGAAGTCGATGCTGCTGTTCCAACTGGGAACAGCTTTGAACCACTCAAGAGGGTCCGCAAGAATTATCCGACCGCTGTATTGAAAAGATCTCCTCCACCTGTGGAGAATATTACAAAGTCAAAGCCGGAGCAGCTCTCTCAGCGGCTATCTTCAAAAATCCACAAGGTCTGGCGGAGAGTCCAGGATTCTGTGATCGACAAGGACTATTCCTGCCAACAGAAGAAGATGAAGACTCAACAGGAAGATGACCATCCCTCTGCCATGCTACGCAAAGTATCGTCTGCTCAGGTGCCTACTGCAATAGCCCCTTCAACTTCAATCATCTATAAAAAGAGGAGGGCGGGGAAGATCCCTATGCCTGCGATGAATCTCAAAGGCACTGAACCCAGACGCTCCAAGTCTGGGGGCATGGTGGTGCATACTGTTTATATGGCTTTCGGGAAGGAGGAGAGCCGTGCTTCTGGGGGTCATCGACCACTCACCCGATTGGTAACAAAAGCTCAGGAGCAACAACAGAAGCTCCAGGAGATGTTAACGAAGATGGCTACACTCATGGGATATAAAGAAAGCCCCGAAGCATCGTCGGATCAGCACCAGGAATAGGAAACCGATGCCGAGTTCCTCCGGAGGATGCTAGAAAAGAAAGATCAAAAGGTAGCGGAACAAGCGGCCAATATAAAACAAATGGCGCTATTGTTCCAGGATATGGTGGGCATGATGATCCAGTCAGACCCTCCAGCCAAAGATCCGCCAATAATAATCGAAGACGACAGAGGGGAAACGTCAAACCCTATTCTGGCCTTTTCAGCAGAAAAGGAGGAAACAATCTCGAAAGTTGCGCTCGATAATTATATAACTCAACAGATATGAGCTCATCAAGCGAACGAAGCTGCTGGCCAAGTCGTCAGAATGGGGCGACCATATCCCAGCTGGTACGATCAAATTAAGTACCCATCAGGATACACAATCCCTAAATTTCATGTATATAAGGGGACAGGCAACCCCCACCAGCATGTCGCCCAGTTCAGGGCTCTGTGCGGTAACACTGGAGGCGATGATAAGCTACTGCTTCGCCAATTCGTCGGTAGCTTAGCGGAGACGACGTTCGAATGGTATTCAGAGCTTCCCAACGATTCCGTCAAAACTTTTACAGAGATGGAGTCGCTATTCACCCAGCGTTTCGCAAGCGCCAGCAAACGCACTCCAATCACGACATTGATCAATGCCAGGGTGAAGCCTGGAGAAACATGGGTTCAGTATGCGATACGGTGGCGGAACCTATGGTCGAAGTGCGAAACGCATAGAAGAGGCTCCCGCAGTAGGCATGTTTGTGGGAACCCTCGATCCGCAGGCGACCATATCCCAATTTATGATGTTCTTCAAGCCGACCACTTTCCAGGCCTTGATCGACAAGCTGGCCTAAATGGACCAGATGGGCCATAGGCCTTCCTCTTCAAAGACGGAGCCTCGGAATGAAAAGGGGAAAGGGAAAGCGACCTTTGTCGCCAATGCTCAGCAACAGTCGAGTGGTCCAAAACCAGCTGATCGCCAAAACGACAGACAGCGATTTATCAACGAAAAGTTAAAGCGTCCTTACTCATTCCCTCGGGATAAACAAGAAGACTGTTTGAACTGGCGGTGCGCAACAGGCTTATCACTCTACCAGATCCGTGATGCCTGCTGCAGCCAGGTAACGTCAACAATCCTAATTACTACTCCTACCACCGAGTAGTAGGTTATCCAATCGAAGATTGTTTCGTCTTTAAAGGCTGGATTGAGGACCAATACCAACAGGGCAAATTCGCACTATTTAAGAATTGGAAAGTAAGCCCGCCCCAGCCGCACGCTCCTAAAAAGGTAGATACGCCGGGGGAATCATGCTCATTTATAGAAGAAGCTCCATGGGAGGTCGCTCTTTCAGCCAAAACGAAAAGAATGCTGAAGGTTCTCCAAACATGCCCAGCGATCAGGTGGAAAAGTCTGCTGGAGCCCGAGATTATTGAGGGGATACTGAAACCGTGCCTAACGCTGAAAGTTGATGAAGGTGGACAAAACGTTCAGACCAAGCCTCCAAAGTCTTTAAAGAAAAAGAAGAAGGCCAAGAAGCCTGTCCAACCTGAAGACAGCCATACAGGTTTGCAGAAATATATCGATGTACTGGAAGAATATAACCAGAAGGCTCGGACCCCAATCACGTTGGAAGAATTCTTTAAGCATGTTCTTGAGAATGAAGACGCTGACGCTGACGAAGGAGATGATTCTTCAAAAGGGCCTGAAGACTATGTGGCAAGCTGCCACATGATCTCTCACTCGATAAATGGCAAAGAAGCTCCTGATGCAGAGAAACTGGGGGCAGATCCTGAACCAGAACTCCTAGAACCGTCAGACGAGATGATTGACGTATTCCTGAATGAGGCGCTTTAGAAAAGCAAAGCTGACGAGAGAGTGAAATCATTATATACGAAAAAGCCAAACGTCGACGACTCAACGAAACGATTGAAATACCCCAACCAGATAGAAGCACTTCTACCGCCAGCAAAAGCAGGTTTAAGACAAGGAAGCAATTCGCTAAAGCCCTGTCGATGGGAATGAAGTTGCCACCTTTCAAAGAAGACACTTCAGAAAATACGTTTCTTGATGAACTAGATGCGCATCCAATCTACTGCTTATACCATCGAAGGACCACACACCCTACCGAGGAATGTATGGCCTTTAAAAATTGGTGGCAGGGATACATTGCTCATCGACAGTATTTCAAGCGGATGAAGCGCAAAACTCTTCAAGATCAGAGAAGTACGACATATGAGCGCAGAAGAACTGCCGGCGACTGTCACATGGTTGATTTCAGGATATCGCAAGTTCTCACCTTCGGAAGCGATTCTGACAAGGAAATAGCCCTCGGCCCTCTCTTCAAAGAACCCACCTCCGAAGCAGAAGAGACGAAAACCTGCGAGAATATTCAGCTGCGCAATCATAAGCTACCCGAAAAGAATCTCGGACCCACAAGCAAGGGAGCGAACAAAAAAGATAAGAGGAAGGAAAAAGTCCCTAAGGATATCACCCTCGATGATCGAGTCGTCGAAGAGTTAGCAGCCAAGGACCCGCTGATTTTAAGATTTAGCGTGCTTATGCGCTTTCGAAAGATGAATCAAAAATATTTGTTAACCGCAATCAAGAACGGCGTCACTCGGTAGCTAGCCGGTGAGTACGGGTCGGTCCACAGGGATGTTGTGTATTCTCTAATCGTTCTAACGAGTTAATTCCAATTGGTGTGAATGGATTGATTAAATCTAAAAACTAAAGTTTATCTAAATCTTGCTAGGGTTAGGTTTAGGTTAGGTTTGGAAAGTCAATATTTCTCACTGCTTTCTATGCCCATATTAAGATCTATTAGGTGTTATGGTAATTATTAATAAAGTGGATTAGAACCATCGGGAAGAAACGGTGTTTCTTCCTCTAGGATTTTGTCCTTCCTTTCTTAATCCTTACCCAAACCTCTATGGAAGACACGCTCAACCGGTCCTTTATACTACGGTATCACCGCTACCTCGTGGGATAGGGTGCCGTAAGGAGCGGTGTGTGCATGTATGCATGGAGTCCTATAAAAACGTGTGATGGGCAAGAAAGGGGTGAGAGATCTTCATCTCTCAAGCCTTCCTTAAATCTAACCCTAACAAGCGAGGAGACTACTCGCTCATTAGGGAATTGAAAAACATCTCTAACTATCTAACTAGGGCAAGGAATGAAAAATCTATACTAAGGCAGAATAAAAATTAACTAAGCAATTAAACAAAACTACTTAGTTTATTGATGGCTCTCTCCAAACATTTACACAGGAATTTTCAGATCTGAATAGATGAATAAAAAGAGGCATCCTTTATTTGATGGCTCTCTCCATACATAGAATTCTGAATTTTTGATCAATGAAAAGAGGCATAAGAAGAGGCATAACCTAAAAGAGGTTTTAGGCTTTCTATTTATAGAACATAGAAACCCTAAGGTTACATTCGAGTCACGTCTGCATTTACAATTTTACCCCTTAAGAAAAAGACCTAGTCAACGCACCGCCAGCCGCCACGAGATTCTGCGCCGACAAGTGTCTTTTATGGCCGCGGTTCCGCAGCCAAAGCCCCTATTTGGCCGCGGTTCCGCGGCCAAGTAAAAGGCTTGTAAGCTGATTTTGGCTGTGATGCTTCTCGTTGTATGTGTCTTCCTGTTTCTTTTGTTGTTCTTCAGAATATTGTCCAGTTCTCTTCCAGATCTCCACAGTGAATAATGTAGTGGATTTTACCGTTCGCTTCGTGTCGAAGTCTTGAACCTTGCACTGCCTTTATACTTTGTGAACTTGTTCATTTATCTTCATTTAGTCCTCAAAATGTACGCATGATCAAGATTCTTCCATTTGTTGGTCGTAATCTCACTTTTGTATTGTCTTTTGTCTTTTTCACTATTTTTGTCCCGAGAACCTGTAACCTGCAACTATGTAGCAGACATGGGTTAAAAACACCTGTTTATTTATAAACTGAATAAGAATGGGGAATAAAATAATGCAAAATTATGGTATGAACAAATACCCCCAAACTTATCTTTTGCTAGTCCTCGAGCAAAGCTAGTTTTATTCTCAACAAAATCCTAACCTCACTTTCGCAGGGAATCACGATTGCACTGAGCTCGTGCAAAAAGCCGTTAAATCTCTAGGTGTCCCTAGTAGGAGGAGTGTTGTCTCCTGAGGGTTTTCAGCGGATACTACCCACAAAATCCTATCAATTCGGCCCATTGACTTTTATTCTCCAATTAGGTTTTCTAACAAGAACTCTATTATCTTCGACTCATAAATCATCCACCCGTATTCTTCACGCTTCCTTATGATTTAGCTTAAGATTATATATGTTCATTAGACTTATTTAGCTTTTAGTATCTTTTAAGTTTTCCTTCTAGGGTTCTATCTCAACTTAGGAATTTTTATCAAATCTATTAAAGATATAAGTCTTATCTTTCTTCCCTATCTCTTATCTAAGTTCCAATCACATACCCCTACGTGTGTGTATATATCACCCCTACACTTGGAAATTCAAATCAAGCTATCATACTCTTGTCCGTTGTCCAAAGCACTTATTAATTGGTGAATTTTTAGATGAATTTTGCCCATACATCCTTCATGCGACCGTTAATACTTCTTGAGGTACCAACAACCGATTACAAGATGTGTTTGCACATTAAAATGTAATTTCTAGTCTTGTAACACCTAAGACTTTAGCAGTGACTCCCAAACCAGTTGGTCTAAGGCACTAGGTGATGAAGCACCCTCGGTAAATGTTTTTTCTATTAATGCAGCCTTAAGTAATCACAAAAACCAGTGTTCATTTTTTATTATCTCTTTATTCACACTTGTATTTTTTATTTTATTTTCCTTCGTACTAAGGACTTTAGACAAGAGCATTTCAAGGTCTCTTCTACTATTCCAAATTTCAAGGTTCATGTTTGTGCAATCTGAAGGGTATATATTTTCAGAATTTAGACTTAAGCTTAGAAATTATTTTTCAAACTTATACTTTAATAAAAATATCAATACTTTTCCCTTGTTTTAACTTAGCCCAAGAAATCAACTCGAAATTTGCCTATTTCTAAATAAACCACAAAGACATATACTTTCTACCGTTAAATTTTAAGAAATGTTATTTTTAGGATTTTTAATTTACTAAGTATAAGATCTAGTTGTTTCTAGCTAGTTAACCTTTTTGTCAAACTCAAGTCAATTATAGCCAAAATTGAATACTTTAATTTTTATTATTTTTTAAAATTTTTCAATATTTATGGGTTTTAAAATAAGTATGCAAATGCAAAAATATACACATGAATGCGAAGGAAGAAGGCTTACCGAGCATACCCCCAAACTTAAACTTGACAGTGTCCTCACTGTCATGCTATACCAAGAGGGTCAAAATGTCGGCACTCCCCTGTTTATTTACTTTTTTTTAATTTATTTTTTTTTTACTTTTTATATTTTTATTGTTAACAGAAAAAGAAAACAAAAAATATATATACATATATACAACAAGGTCCTCCCCAAACTAAACAAGGCCTTACACAGGCCAAAGGTTAGCACCAACCATTCAAAAAATTTATCGTGATAATGGTAGGGTTGGTAAAAGAATGGAGTGTAGAGAAAAGAAATGAGAAGCACACGAGACCGTGTGGAGATAGAAGTGGTATACAGTCTTGGTGGAGGAGGAGAATGGCGGAAGAGAGAAAGGAGTGTAGCACGAACTTGAGGGTGTAAATTGAGTGAATAAATTAGCACAATTTGTGATGACCGATGTGTTAAAAGCAATTGTGCTAATCTATCAACCCGTCGGGAAATGAGGTCAAATCCCTCAAGATTCGTAAGAAAACATGGGTACGTTGAACTTGGTAAACCATCTATTGAAAATGGGAACGCGACGGATTCTTGCATGGTCGAAACGATGGAAGGGACGAAAGGGAGTGATTTAGGGATAGTCTTATTCTTACCTAAGTAATCTGTTTCGAACTTGAAAGATACCATCAATGGTTCGAAATGACTGTAAGCAACCGAGTCTGATGGTTCAACTAACTCATCTGAAAATTCAAAGGACTCAAACTCGGGCGGTGAGTCTTCAAAATCTTCCGAAAAAGTGAAACACTCGTAATCGTTATCGTCTGTGAGAAGAGTGTCAGATTCAAGGAGGAACACGCTAGTGGCGTCAAATGTGCTGTGATTGAATAGAAATTTTTCAAGCTCACAGTCCTCCTGCGTGATCTTTTGTGTGGTTAGAACGATTGGAAGGATGAGGGGAGGTGATTTAGGAAGTATAACAGTTAAAGGTTCAGGAGAATGAATTGGAAAATCCGACTCATCAAACAAAAATGGTTCATCCTCAATACTATCCTCAATACTCTCCTCAATACTCTCCTCATAATTCTCCTCAAAAGTTATCTCATCCATACAATTATCATTAACATCAAGACGCATATGAAGTTCGGGAGAAACATTTAATGACTCGGGATGATGAATTGGAGAGAAAATTTCAGTCAAATCTACAGGTTCATCATTCAAGATACTCCCTGCATCAATATCCTCAATCAAGTGAAAATCTATTTTATCAGACACTTCATCAAAAGTATGGATATTTATCAATTCAGGTTCTAGAGTGGAGGTGTAAAGTTCAAAAGGATTAGGTGTGGTTTCACTCGAAAGGGACTCTTCACAATTTGGCAAATCAATCACTACAAAGTCGCACAACTTATTAAATGTTTTATTTTCAACTGATGAATCATTTGGGACACTTGTTTGAAAACTGGAGTTGTGGGATTCAGTTGGGTATGGGTAGGTTTGATTTGGAAGTGTGTACAGCTCACTCTCTCCTCTCAAATTCTCACTCTGTCCAACCGCCTCCTTATATATTGGAATTTTTGGAGCTAGTTGGAAACTAGCTACTGGTTCACTAAGTTACATAAGGACGGCCATGGACGCATCCACATTCCTCATCATTTGGTTTGTCGCTACCATATAGGCTTCCAATGACTGTTCCAAACTAGACATGGATTGTGAAGGGTTTTTGGTAAAAGATTCAAAATTGTTCGGATACGTGAAACTCCCAAATGGCTGTGTAGAAGCATTGTCTAGGGAAGGTGCGGAAGTCGGGTAGGACTGGTAGGAATTAAATGGTTGGACAGGAGTAGGATCAACATTTGGATAAAAAGGTGAATGGAACTGTTGATCCCTAGAACTGGATGTATTGAGAGGAGTGAAAGATCGGCTACAAGATTGTTCAATATGCTCCGCAATAGACTTGGGTTTTGGAGTTACAATAGGACTTGAAAAAGGAGTATCAACGTAAGAAGGTGGTGAAGGTTGCAACGGTTGATACAAAGTGGATTGCGGAGTCTAACTGTTTCTCCTAAACGGTTCTATTCGATCTTTCAAAGATATTTTGGGCATGGAGGAGTCGTCCGTAATTCGACCGAAACAATTCGCGTATGAAGCAAAGTTTGGTTCAGGGTTCCAAAGTTTGGTAAGAGATTTGTAAGGTGGGGTACCCATGATGTAAAAAGGAGAAGAAAAAGAAGGTGGGTGTAAGTGGGGTGCAATGGATTTCTTGGCGACAAAATTTTGCAAGTCTTTATTTTTGTATAAAAAATTTCCCCCTTTTTTTTTTTTATCTTTTTGTGTTTTTTTTATGTGGAATTTTTTGCAAAAATGAATTTCGATAAAAGGCTTAAACACACGTTCACTCAACCACAAATGCACAATCAGGCCTAGATCTAGGGTCACCTAAGTCAGCTAGACAGCTCCTAACTGTTCCAAAAGGCAAGAAATAGGACCTCAAACCGCCTCTTCACCGCCAATTGTGGCTAGGTAAGTGCCAGGTAAGTGGGAGGCTCTCCACCACGTAAGTAGTGGACCTAATTAAGTAACCACTTACCTTAGACACACTTGCCTAGACACCACAAAGTCAGGTTAGGATCAACGGTTGATGCCTACAACTAGTCCTTTGTCCTATTGAGCGTGAAATCCTTAGGGTTGAGTCTAATCTTTTTTAATTAATTGAAGGTCAATGCAATATGTCTTATGTGATTTTTGGGGTCCTGGGAAGGGTGATGAAATCCCCACCTAATCTGGATAGGTGTAAAAGCCCCTTAAAGTCAGTTTTAAAATATGCAAAGCAGTAAACACAATCACTTGCAAAAAATTTTTTTTTTAAGCGCGGCGCAAAGAATCCTGCACAAGATCAATTATTGGAAGGGGAGAAATTTTTTAGCGCAAAGAATCCTGCAGGAGATTTGACAGAGGAGATATCAGAGGTATAGAGGAAAGAGAAAGGGATCTTACAGTGCAAATTTCACGCGCTGACGTCACAAGAACGCAGCGGATCTGCGGCAGAAGTGGGGTCCACGCGGCGGAAACGCGGCTGGAAAGTAGGTTCGGTTCCCGAGACTTCTGCAGTTCCTCTGTTATGATTTTTATCTGTTTTTCAGATCTTCAGTTTTCTGTTTTGAACTTTGGAGATTTCCAGATCTGAACTCGATCGTCGGTCCTGCAAAATTCAAACGAAAATACCCTTCACAAAATAACAAAATGATAAATTTTTATATATTTTTTTTAAATTTTTTCAGTTTTTATGATTTTTTAATTTTATATTAACCCGAAATTGCAAAAAGAAAATAACACGCCATCCCTGGCAACGACGCCATTTGATTTAAGATTTAGCGTGCTTATGCGCTTTCGAAAGATGAATCAAAAATATTTGTTAATCGCAATCAAGAACGGCGTCACTTGGTAGCTAGCCGGTGAGTACGGGTCGGTCCACAGGGATGTTGTGTATTCTCTAATCGTTCTAACGAGTTAATTCCAAACGGTATGAATGGATTGATTAAATCTAAAAACTAAAGTTTATCTAAATCTTGCTAGGGTTAGGTTTAGGTTAGGTTTGGAAAGTCAATATTCCTCACAGCTTTCTATGCCCATATTAAGATCTATTAGGTGTTATGGTAATTATTAATAAAGTGGATTAGTACCATCGGGAAGAAACGGTGTTTCTTCCTTTAGGTTCTTGTCCTTCCTTTCTTAATCCTTACCCTAACCTCCATGGAAAACACGCTCAACAGGTCCTTTATACTACGGTATCACCGCTACCTCGTGGGATAGGGTGCCGTAGGGAGCGGTGTGTGCATGTATGCATGGAGTCTTATAAAAACGTGTGATAGGCAAGAAAGGGGTGAGAGATCTTCATCTCTCAAGCCTTCCCCAAATCTAACCCTAACAAGCGAGGAGACTACTCGCTCATTAGGGAATTGAAAAACATCTCTAACTATCTAACTAGGGCAAGGAATGAAAAATCTATACTAAGGCAGAATAAAAATTAACTAAGCAATTAAACAAAACTACTTAGTTTATTGATGGCTCTCTCCAAACATTTACACAGGAATTTTCAGATCTGAATAGATGAATAAAAAGAGGTATCATTTATTTGATGGCTCTCTCCATACATAGAATTCTGAATTTTTGATCAATGAAAAGAGGCATAAGAAGAGGCATAACCTAAAAGAGGTTTTAGGGTTTCTATTTATAGAACATAGAAACCCTAAGGTTACATTTGAGTCACGTCTGCATCTACAATTTTACCCCTTAAGAAAAAGACCTAGTCAACGTACCGCCAGCCGCCACGAGATTCTGCGCCGACAAGTGTCCTTTATGGCCGCGGTTCCGCGGCCAAGTAGAAGGCTTGTAGGCTGATTTTGGCTGTGATGCTTCTGGTTGTATGTGTCTTCCTGTTTCTTTGGTTGGTTCTTCAGAATATTGTCCAGTTCTCCTCCAGATCTCCACAGTGAATAATGAGGTGGATTTTACCGTTCGCTTTGTGTCGAACTCTTGAACCTTGCACTACTTTTGTACTTTGTGAACTTGTTCATTTGATCTTCATTTAGTCCTCAAAATGTAGGCATGATCAAGATTCTTCCATTTATTGGTCGTAATCTCACTTTTGTATCGTCTTTTGTCTTTTTCACTGTTTTTGTCCCGAGAACCTGTAACCTGCAACTATGTAGCAGACATGGGTCAAAAGCACCTGTTTATTTATAAATTGGATAAGAATGGGGAATAAAATAATGCAAAATTATGGTATGAACACCCGCCAAAGAAAAACAAGGTGGATTACAACGTTCTGGCACATCTGAGGAAGATACCCTCGCAACTGAGCATTCTCGATGCCCTTCTGCTATCTAAAGAGGCGATAGATTCTTTGATCAAGGCACTACAAGAGCCCGAGCAGTTCCAAGCTTTTCTTGTCGAAGAAAAGATGAAGGACGAGCTAGAAGAAGTGCACACAGCTGACATCACTTTCGGCGATGAAGATCTCCTCCTCGGAACGTGTAAGTATAACCGTCCCCTATATGTCTCCGGGTATTGCCATGACATTAAGATAGGGAAGATCCTAGTTGAAAATGGGTCCTCTGTCAATCTCCTAAATGTGAGGGTGCTAAAAGAAATCAGCATGAGCGTTCAACACCTCGCTCGGGATAAAATCACTATCTCCGGATTTGACTTCCAGTCATCACAGACGCTTGGGTTTGTAATACTGACGTTACGCTTTGGGCTGCTTGTCATTGACATCAAGTTTCACGTCATTGATACCAAGACTTGCTACAACGCTTTGCTCGGCAGGGCTTGGTTACACGAGTACAACATCATCCCTTCTACACAACATCAATGTATGAAGTACTTCAAAGATAGGCTTGAATACACTGTGATAGGGGAGCTGAACCCATTCTCCATAAACGAAGTCCGAAAGTACGAAGATGCAAAGTACTTCTTACAAGACTTTGAAGATACGGAAAGATGCCATAAACCTGAGTATAAGCAAAAAGCTATCACCACCATTCCGGTCTTCGGGAGCGATACCGAGGAGGAAGAAGAGATAGTCTATTCGGGACCTCCCCGATACAACAAACCGGGACTATCTACCCCTATTCTGGTCTTTGGCAGTGACCCTGAAGACGAGATCAACGCAGTATTCTTGGCTCGTCCATCAGTGCAAGCTTTCATTGGAGATGATCAGAGATTGCAGATCGCCATGGTTCCGCAAGAGCATTACAAAGAGCTCGACGCACTTGATACCTATTGTGTGCAAGAACTGCAGACGTTCTACATCCTCCCTAGGCGAAGAGATGAAAAGGTGATCCTCTTTTATCGATCCACAGAAACCAAAGTGGAGAAAGAGATCTGACATGGTATCGATTCTACACTTGACAGGCTCCAGCCCATCCGTTTGCCCAGATACTATACATAAGGATTAAAAAGGCTGTTGAGGCGCCAATGCGTACCCTTGAAGCAGACCGCGCGACAAGATCAGTTCTACAACAGGATCTGGAACGTCCCCGGAACTCAGCGAAAATTGCCCAACGGGAGAATGGAAATGATCGGGCTTGGATATGTTCAATCCAAGAAATGGGAGTGATTCCATGGCTGCTACGTTATATATGATTTTGATGAAGAAGGAGATGCTTTGTTAGAAGACACTAACCCTGAACCAAAACGAGGTCTCGCCATGAAAGTGCCAAGTCTGTCGTTTGAAGAACAGATGGATAAGCTAATAAGAACAGCGGGTCAAAAGGTTCGGGATGACCATTGCCGCGAAATATCCATCTATGAAAAAGCCAGAACACAGCGCTTCCTTCTCCAGTCTACGAAAAATGACGATACTCTTCGTCGCCAGCCTGTCATACGGAAGGCTCGACGCGGAGGCAAAAATAAACCGAAGAACGGAAAAAATGTTCGACAGCAGCAAAGCGGGTCCAAGAAGCCTCGCGATCGAAAATTGAGCAGCCGGTATCCGTCTCTTATAAAGAAGATGGGTCGAGCATATTCCTTTCCCCAAGATAAGACAAGGAAGATATTCGATCTTGTCATAAAACATCAGATGATGCCACTCCCGGAATCCAAACACCCCGATCAAGAAAATGAGGTTCATTACCCAGATTATTGCTCTTATCACCGAGCGATAGGAAATTCTCTCGAAGACTGCTTCACCTTCAAAAACTGGGTCGAGGACCAGTATCAAAAAGGCATGTTCGCTTTATCCAGCAGTTGGAGGGTAACCCTGCCACAGACGCACGAACCGAAAACCACGTATGCAGCGAGAGTAGAAACAGATCAATATCGGTCTTGGAAGCGATCTCATACCTGTCACGTGATAATGATGTCGGAAGAAGGAAAGCACTATAATGTGGATGGCCTCTCCTGGTGCTTCGAAAATGAGGATGAAGATGAGTTGATCTCAGAGTTTCCACCGGCGCCAAAAGAGCTGGAAGATGGGATACATACTACTGCAGATAACCTCAAAAAAATTGACTTGGGGACAGCAGACGATACACGGTCTACGTTCGTCAGTGAACTGTTATCTGAAGAACAGGTCGCTACACTAAGAGACATGCTCGTGCAGTATAAAGACTGTTTCATATGGAACTACTCCGAGATGCCAGGGCTAGATCCAAAGATAGCTATGCATAAATTGGCGATATCGCCGGACGTCAAGCCGATCAAACAAGCGCCGAGTAGAATGGGGCTCGAACTTGAAATGAGCATCAACGCCGAGGTCAAGAAGCTAATCGACTCCGGCTTCATCTAAGAAGTTCAGTACCTTCACTGGATTGCCAACATCGTTCCAGTAATAAAGAAAAATGGGACAGTGCGCATCTGCGTGGACTTTCGAGACCTCAACAAAGCTTGCCCAAAGGATGATTTCCTGTACTGGTTACTGAGCTGATGATAGACAACACGTCCACTCACGAAGTTTTCTCCTTCATGGACGGCTAATCAGGGTACAATCAAATAAAGATGCATCCCGAAGACCAGAAGCATACCGCTTTCTGGACTCCGCAGGGGATATTTTGCTACAATGTAATGCCTTTCGGTCTGAAAATGCCGGCGCTACCTATCAGAGTGCAATGACGAAGATTTTCGATGACCTCATACATGAAATCGTCGAATGCTATCTTGACGACCTTGTGGTCAAAAGCAAATTGCATGAGGAGCATTGGGAGCATCTGAAAATAGTATTCCAACGTCTTCGGAAATACAACTTGAAGATGAACCGTCTTAAATGCGCGTTCGGAGTCTCCTCAGGTAAATTCCTAGGATTCATCGTACGACACCGGGACATCGAAATAGACCAATCAAAGATCAAGGCGATTATGGAAATCCCTCCGCTAAGAACTCTCAAGCAACTGCGGTCCCTCCAAGGAAGGCTCGCATATATCCGGAGGTTCATGGCTAACCTCTCCGGCAAATACCGTCCCTACAGTCACCTCATGAAGAAGGGAACCCCGTTCGTTTGGGATCGCAAATGCCAAAGCGCACTGGACGAAATCAAGCAATACCTGTGGAATCCTCCAGTACTGACCGCTCTGGTCAAAGGAAAGCCCCTCATTCTGTACACAACCGCCCTTGAGGGTTCCTTAGGCGCGCTATGGGGACAAGAAAATGACCACGGGAAGGAAAGAGCCCTCTACTATTTGAGTCGAGTGCTCTTGGGGGCAGAAAACAATTACTCCCCCATTGAAAAACACTGCCTGGCGTTGATTTTCACGATAACGAAGCTCAGGTACTATGTGTTGGCGCATGAGGTCCATCTCATATCAAAGGTGGATTCTCTCAAATATTTGATGTCAATAGCCATACTAACAGGGCAGCTCGCTCAATGGGCCCTACTCTTAATGGAATTCTCGATAACTTATCGACCTCTCAAGGCAGTGAAAGGCCAGGCCATCGTCGACTTCCTCGCCGAGGATACTATAGCTGCCAATTCACCCCTAAATTGTGAGTTGCCAGACGAGCACGCGTTTGACACAATCGACGGGGAGAAAGGAGAGAGTAACACCTGGTGGGAACTCTACTTCGACGGGGCATCTTCCATGAAGAAGCGAAAGCACAGCTCTCTCATAATCAAGTCTGGGGTAGGCCTCATCTTCATGACTCCATAAGGAGGGATAACGCGCTTTGCCTTTTCCTTGACAGAGCCGAGGACAAACAATGAAGCCGAATATGAAGTTTTGATAGCAGGTCTTGAGATCGCTGTCGACATGGGAATTGAAAACCTCTTTATACACGGAAACTCCCAGTTGGTCGTTAGTCAAGTAAACGGCGACTATCAAACATGCAAACCAGAGTTGGTAAGGTACGGAGAGAGAGTGCAATAATTGCTGACTTAAATCTCTGCCTACGCTCTGGAAAGCATACCGCGTGCGGAAAATAGCAAGGCAGATGCATTAGCCAAACTCGCTAAAAAACTGGCTGACGAAGCAAGGAGAGTCGTCTAAGAAACTCACGATGGACTCTATATAAGAGATCATTTGATTCTCTATGGCTAAGATGCCTGGGACCTGAAGAAGCAAAGAGAGTCGTCCAAGAAACTCACGATGGACTCTGTGGTTCTCACCAAGCCGGGCCGAAGATGAAACTGAAGATCAAAAGGATGGGCTACTATTGGCCCACAATGATCCAAGATTGTCTCGAATACGCAAAGCAGTGCCACTCGTGCCTGATTCACGGGGACTTTATCCACCAGTATCGAAATCCGCTACATCCAATGGTGGCTAGCTAGCCGTTCGAAATGTGGGGAACTGACATAATTGGGCCCATTGAACCAGCATCGTCCAGAGGCCATCGGTTCATACTGGCGACAACTGATTACTTCTCCAAGTGGGCAGAAGCAGTACCACTAAGAAAAGTGAAGACAGAGAATATCCTCCATTTCTTCAAGACACACGTCATCTATCGGTTCGGCACTCTGCGATAGATTATCTCCGATAACGGGCCGGCCTACAGAAGCCATAAAATCAGCCGCTTCGCACAGCAGCATAATATAGACTGGAGATACTCTTCGGTCTGTAATTCTCGAGCTAATGATCTAGCTGAGACTTTCAACAAGACCTTGACGAGGATCATAAAGAAGACAGTGTCTCGGAATAGGAAGGACTGGCACGTGAGACTGCATCAAGCTCTTTGGACGTATCGAACCGCGTTCAAAATGGCCACAAACACAGCGCCATATGCATTGGTATTCGGCGCTGAAGCAGTGCTCCCCTTGGAGATAGAGCTACCCTCCTTATGAGTGGTAGTTCATTATGAGCTAATGGACGAAGAGAATGCTCATCTTCACCTGGAGGAGCTCGACGCCCTTGACGAAACCCGGCTCATGGCGTAGCAAAATATGGATGCTTACAAAGCAAGGATGACGCGCTCGTATGAAATATTGACTAAGCCGAGAACATTCTGCCAAGGCGAACTCGTGCTAGTCGTAAAAAGACCTATGATCCCTAATCGTGCCAAACGGGGGAAATTCGAGCCAAACTATGAGGGCCCGTATATCATAGACAAGGTTTACCAAGGTGGGGCTTACTTGCTCATGAATATGCATGGTGAAAGACCCTTTAGGCCAATAAACGGTCGGTTCTTGAAAAAATACTACGCCTGACCGAAACGTCTGTAAACTACTATGAACCGCAGCATCCTAAAGATGAAGCAAAAAAAACGGTACGTCCATAAGCAAAATGGACACGGATGAAAACCCGAAACGGCACCGTGAGTAAAAACAGCAGGGCTACTGATCAGTTTGTGAAAACTCGCAAGGGCGCAATCTCATTAAAAGACACTTGCAAGGTCCTCTCGACCCTGTAAGGAGAAAATACTTGCGTGAGATCCTTACGACTCACAAGGGAGCAACACACTTAGGAATCCCCATGATTCCTAAGGAGAAAACACACTTACGAGATCCTCATGACTCGTAAGGAGAATTCCCCTTTGAGACCCTCATGACTCATAGGATTCAAAAGCTTTAAGCTACTGGGATCTGAACCTGTTCTTAAGCCGTCATACATCCCGATTTTGCCCAATAAGCGTTTCAATATTGACCCTTGTATACAATCCATGGGCACGAATAAACATTTCCCTAACAAAGCCCCACAAGCGACTAGGGATATGCTCATACGGTGAACGACCCTTATAAGTCCTCTCGACTTATAAGGAGAAAACACTCTTGTAGGGAGAAACACCTTTATGAGACCCTTACGGCTCATAAAGTCAAAAGCCTTAGTCGACAGGATCTTAACCCTGATTGCTAAGCCACCTTTGTTCGAACCGCCAAAGGCAAATGATGATTCACTCCTGAAAATATCTCAGTTGTAGCGATGCTGATACCTAAATCGGTATCAGATCCCAAGTCTCATACTTGCGGCAAAAGTCAGCAAGCCATAAATGCATATGAAATAGCCAAAATGGTAGGGCAACTTGCAACAAAATCAGTAAGTAAAATATATGCATACAAAATAGCCGAAATGATCGGGCAACTCGCAATAAAAAGCAGCCAGTAAAAAAAATATAGCTGAAATGATTGGGCACCGTGAAAAATAGCCGAAATGATTGGGAAATCGCGACTTTCGCGATATAAAAAGCTGAAATGATAGAGCATCGCGGAAAGAAATAAAAAAATGAAAGAATGAAACTTTTGCCCTACAAGCGTTTCAATATTGACCCTTGTATACAATCCACGGGTACGAATAAACATTTCCCTAATAAAGTCCCACCAGCGACTAGGGATATGCTCACACGGTGAACGACCCTTATAAGTCCTCTCGACTTATAAGGAGAAAACACTCTTGTAAGATCCTTACACCTTATAAGAGAACATACACATAAGAATCCTCACGATTTTTAAGGAGAAATCACACATATAAGATCCCCACGACTCGTAGGGAGAAACATCTTTATGAGATCCTTACGGCTCATGAAGTCAGAAGCCTTAGTCGACAGGATCCTAACCCTGTTTGCTAAGCTACCTTTGTTCGACATCGACAGAGGAAGATGATGATTCTCTCCTGGCAATGTCCCAGTGGTAGCGATACTGATGCCTAAAACGGTATCAAATTCCAAGTCCTTTTACAGCAAATGATGATTTGCTCCTGGCAATTTTTTCTTGATTTAAAATCAGGAAAGCTTACGAAGAAGGCATCACGTGCGAGCACGTGACCAGCAGTCACGTGTTGGCACGTGACACTTAAAAGCAGTGGCAAAGGCACATCAGTTCCCTGATCAAATCAAGAAAAAGGCTTCAGAAAAGGTCACGTGCTCACGCGTGACCAGGGGTCACGTGTTGACACGTGACGGCAGAACAGCGGCTAGAAGACAAAGCGCAGAAAGCAGAGGAAAGCTCGTTCCAAGGGGTCACATGCCTACACGTCACCAGGGGTCACGTAGCCACACATGACTAGGGGTCACGTGGCCACACGTGACCGGCTTTCAAAGCCTATCTATTTAACAGAATTAAATTCTGAACAGCATTCAAATCTTTCTAAAGGAGAATGATTATTTGGAACCGATTGGATTAAAGATTTAAAGATGATTAAATATCACCTATCTATGGAAAAATCTTGAACTTGGAAAGATTTCCCCTTAAAATCTAACTGAAATAACAAAGGGAAATCTCTGGATTTAAAATCCAATGGTGAATAAAATTCACCTAATAATCCAAAGGACCAGATGAATGATGAATGCAAATCAAATCTCTGAATGAATGCAAATCAAATCTCTCAATGAAAGATTCACTAAAACTAATTGATTCCGCTCCTTCTCCTATAAATAGGAGCCAACAGGGATATATAGATATAGAGGGATATACAGAGAAGGAGAGATAGAAAAAGAGAAATATAGAGCCTTGAGACTTTGGAAGAATTTGGATCTTCTGCAAAAGAAAATCTTAGGTAAGAAAGGGAAGGCCTCTAAAAGAGAATTTAATTCTCAAAAGAGTTTAACTCTTATATTAAAAGAATAACATAGTTCTCTCTTTAGTAGAGAATCTGCAAAGTGCATATCTCCCCATGAATTGAGAATTTAATTCTCATTGGGTTGAGATCCTGCCATGCAGATCCAAAGCATAGAGAGGGAATGGAAATTTGAGAATTTAATTCTCATAGAATTATAGGAATTTAATTCCTTTGAGATAAAATTAGGGTTTAACCCTATGATATAGGAATTTAATTCCTTCAGAATGAACAAAATTAGGGTTTAACCCTAGTTAAGAACTTAGTTCTAAATAACAGGAATTTAGTTCCCTTAAGAAAGAAGAAATTAGGGTTTCACCCTATGACAGAATCTCATTCCTCAGAATATAAATTAGGGTTTAACCCTATTTAAGAATAATTCTCTAAAAGAGAATGGGAATATAATTCCTCTAAAGCTTTTATTAGGGTTTAACCCTATGATAAAATTCAGTTCTTCACATATATGAGGAATTTAATTCCTACAGGAAAATCAGAGTTCAACTTTATCAGAAAATATAATTCTTCAGAGGAAAATGGGGATTTAATGAAGAATTTAATCAGAAATTGCAAACAGGCAGGGTTACGTGCTACCACGTGACCCCTGGAAAGATCCATAGAAAAAGGCTTTTGAGGCAATGCCTCACGTGACCCACGTGACCCTTGGCAGAAACTTTAACGCACAAACACTTAAACGCCCATCACAGCACGTGATACTCCAAAGTATTCAATATTCTCAGCAGAACAAATAAAGGGAGGGCGCTCTCAGGTGCTACCACGTGACCCCTCTTGCCTTAGTGTTTAACATTAAATTGGAACCTCTGAATCCAGTGTTTAACACTGTTTTGCCTTAGTGTTCAACATTAATTAAAGAGCTTTACTTGCGGTGTTTAACACTAAATTTTTGAGTGTTTAACACTAAACTAAATCTCTGTTAACAGAGTTTAATATTAACTTTCTTAGTGTTCAACACTAAATTAAAATCTCTGTCACCAGTGTTTAACACTGATTATCTTAGTGTTTAACACTAATTTGAGATCTCTGTTGCTAGTGTTTAACATTGATTCGTTTTAGTGTTTAACACTAATTTGAACCCCCTGTTGCTGGTGTTTAACATCAACTATCTTTTAGTGTTAAAACACTAACTTGTTCCTAGTGTTCAACACTGCTGGTCTTTAGTGTTTAACACTAACCTTAGCCCAATTGGTTAAGTGTCTAGAGGAAAAGCCTCTCATGGACCAACAGGAAGTCAATATTCCAAATATGATTGGACTTAGCCCAAGATGGCCATAAGTCCTCAATTCAAACTTAACTGGGCTAATGGGCTCATAACATAATTAATTGGTCTTGATCCCAAACTGGGCTAAAGACTGTTTAATCTACCTTGGTTTGAGGGTACATCTCTTCACTCCTTTGATATTTGGCGTTAAAATTCCTCGACGTCTTCAAAGAGGCGACGGGTCCCGATGACCACACATTGATATGGACTGTGGGGTCTTTAAACTCATGGACTATGACGTCCTTAACCTTGACCGGAATGTCTTAAAACTAACAACGGACCATGACGTCCTTAACCTTGACCGGAATGTCTTAAAACTAACAACGGACTATGACGTCCTTAACCTTGACCGAGATGTCTTAAAACTAACAACGGACTGTGGGGTCCTTAAACCCATGGACTATGACGTCCTTAATCTTGACCGAGATGTCTTAAAACTAACAACGGACTGTGGGGTCCTTAAACCCATGGACTATGACGTCCTTAATCTTGACCGAGATGTCTTAAAACTAACAACGGACTATGGGGTCCTTAAATCCACGGACTACGACATCCTTAACCTTGACCGCAACGTCTTAAAACTAACATTGGACCGCAATGTCCTTAAACTATCTATTGACCGCAACATCACTAAACTAAACATGTCCCGTTAAGTCGATCTTAGTCTAAAAACTAGACTAACATGTCCTTAACAAACATTTAAGTCGATCTTAGTCTCTAATGAGGCTAACATATCCTTAAACCCGAACCCCCAAACCCAAATCTAAGATAACACGGATTTGGACTAGTCCACGTCCTACGGGCGACGACATAATTCAGTCTCCGTATACAATCCACGGGCAACTAAACACAAAATAAATACACACGACACAAAGTGACCATCTGGAGAAGGAGAAAGTGGTTACCGCGATGCGGTAGCGTAATTAACTGCAGGGGCTTGCGCCTACAGGGAAGAGCGTCCCCACAATCAAAAACCCCTCAAGCGAGGGGGAATCTGACGAAGTCTGCTATATCGGACGCATCCGTTTAAACCTACAATACACGGTGCCATAAATCAACTTGGCATTTTCGTAGAGGTAGACGGATAGCACCAATTAGCATCTGCCCTGAACCTCAGGCGGGACGTCCGCCGTCACGCCACCGTTCGGAGGGGAACAGATTCTGGAACGCCCGGTGATACCTTTTCCTCTTTCCACTCCACACTTCGTGTGTCGTGTTCGCGAACCAAACACGGTTCGCTAATGGTTGCCCTTGGGTTTCAAGGTACTAAGATTCGGCGTCTTTCTTATTGCAGAAAGAAAAGAATCAATGGCTTCCGCTTGCGCGACATGCTCCAACTGCAATTGCAACCAACGCTCTGCCTCGCCAGGAGGTATAGCTTACGGACCCCAAGCTGCTTCGCTATTCACAATGCCCATAGAACAGGTCACTCGAGCCACCACAGGGTTGTTTTTTGGGACCATGCTCCCGCCGACAAGCTTCACCGCCCCGGTGCTGACAGCGGAGGCTCCCAAGAAGTCGGTCTTCTCCAGACTAGGCCAGAGCTCCTGTGAAACCACGATGGGGCCTACAATCTTAGAGAAGGCTGCTCCTAAGAAAATAACCAGTCCCGCTCCTGAAGTCGTCAAGGTGGATTCTCCTTGCAAAAAGTCGGTCTTTACAAGGTTGACTGTTCCAGCTCCCGCTCCTGCTACCCAAAGGACATGAGTCTTTAATAGACTGGCACCAGTAGCGACCCCCCACCTACACAGGGGGCAGGATGAGGCTATCTCCATCACCGAGCCGATGGCTTCAGCATGACACGCTCGACGTCGTTACTGGCGCCGAGTGAGGAAGGCCGGGGGCAACTCCCCTTCTGGGCTAACTCCTCCAGCCCCGACGACAGAAGTTAATGCTGCTGTTACAACTAGGAACAGCTTTGAAATGCTAAATAAGGTGCGTAGGAATTCTCTTACCGCGGTGCTAAAGAAGTCTCCCCATCCGCTGAAAAGGGCTATAGAAGTAAAGCCAGAACAACCCCAATCTCCTCAACGGCTGTCCTCCCGAATTTATAAAGTCTGGCGGCAGACCCGAGACTCGGCGATCGATCCAAATTTCTCCCGCCAGCACAAGAAGCTGAAAATCCAACAAGAAGTCAGTCACCGGGCTAAGCCACGAAAAGCAGTCTGGGTGCCCACCTCAACGGCCCCCTCAACTTCCACTGCTCATAAAAAGAGGAAGCCTGAGAAGACCCCTGGGCCTGCAACGAAAGCTAAAAGCGCTGAGCCCAGACGCCCTAAGGCTGGGGGCAGGATGGTCCATACTGTATACATGGCGTCGGGGAAAGAAGACAGTCGTGCGTCTACAGGTCATAGACCGCTTACACGGTCGGTGACCAAAACTCAGGAGCAACAACAAAAGCTCCAGGAAATGATGATCGCAATGGCCGCGCTTACTGGACCGAAAGAAAGCCCCGAGGAGTCCTCAGATCAGCAACAAGAACAGGAAACCGACGCCGAGTTCCTCCGGAGGATACTGGAAAAGAAAGATAGAGAGGCTGCAGAACAAGCGGCCAATATAAAGCAAATAGCCCACTTATTCCAGGACATGGTGGGAATGATGATTGAACAAGACCCACCTGCTGAGGATCCTCCGATCGTCCTTGAAGTCGACAAGGGAGAAACGTCAAATCCGCCACCGGCTCCTTCAACGGCTAAGGAGGAGACAATCTCCAAGGCTGACTTGGATGACTATATAGCCCAACAAATCCGGGTTCATCATGCAATTGAGGCAGCTGTTCAAGTCGTAAAAATGGGACGACCATATCCGAGCTGGTACGACCAAATTAAATACCCGCCGGGTTATACAATACCAAAATTCCACGTGTATAAGGGGACCGGCAATCCCCACCAACATGTTGCCCAGTTCAGGGCCCTTTGCGGTAACACTGGCGGTGATGATAAACTGTTGCTTCGCCAATTCATGGGCAGCTTATCAGAAACGGCATTCGAATGGTATTCGGAACTCCCGAACGATTCTATCAAGACGTTCGCTGAAATGGAGTTGCTATTCACTCAGCGATTCGCAAGCGCCAGCGAACACACTCCAATAACGGCATTGATTAATGCCAGGGTGAAACCAGGCGAAACGTGGGTCCAGTATGCTATACGCTGGCGAAATTTATGGTCGAAATGCGAGTAACACATTGAGGAAGCGCCCGCGGTGGGCATGTTCATGGGTACCCTAGACCCTCATGCAACTATCTCCCAGTTTATGATGTTCTTTAAGCCAACTACATTCCAGGCTCTAATTGACAAGTTGGCCCAGATGGACCAGATGGGTCACAGGCCGCCTCCCCCGAAGCCAGAATCTCGGAATGACAAGGGTAAAGGGAAGGCAACCTTCATTGCGAATGCACAGCAACAACCCAGTGCCCCAAAGCTGGCGGATCAGCTGGAAGAAAGGCGGCGGTATTACAACGAGAAGATGAAGCACCCCTACTCGTTCCCGCGGGATAAGACGAAACGGTTATTCGAGTTGGCAGTACGCAACAGACTTATAAACCTGCCAAATCCAAGACGACCGCCACAACCCATTGAGGTGAACAACCCTAACTATTGCCCCTACCATCAAACGGTAAGCCATCCGATTGAGGATTGCTTCATTTTTAAAGGATGGATTGAAGATCAATACCTCCAGGGGAAGTTTGCACTCTCCGAAAAGTGGAAGGTGAACCCGCCACAGCCGCATACTCCTAAGAAAGCAAATACACCGGGGGCAACCTGTTCCTTTATTGAAGAAGCTCCATGGGAGGTCGTGTTGTCAAATAAAACCAAAAGAATGCTGAGGGACCTTCATGCGTGCTTGGCGGTCGAATGGAAGGACCCGCTTGAACCTCAAATCATCGAAGGGATGTTGAAGCCACGCCCAACTACGAAGACTCGTGGTGATGGCCCGAATACTCACACCCAACCGTCAAAATCTTCGAAGAAAAAGAAGAAGAAATCCAAAAAGCCCATGAAGCCTAGAGACGAGCGCACGGATTTACAGAAACAGATTGATGCGCTGGAGGAGTACAATCAAAAGGCGCGGATTCCCGTCACACTGCAAGAGTTCTTCAACCACGTCTTTCAGGAGGAAGATGATGGAGAAAGCTCGTCAGATGAATCCGAGGGATATGTGGCAAGCTGTCATATGATCTCCCATTCGTTTACGGACGATGAAAGAACTCCTGGCACTGAGAAACTCGGGGCACAGCCTGAGCCAGAACTTGTATGGCCAACAGATGAAATGATCGACGCCTTTCTAGACGAGATTCGTTTGAAGAGTAAAGCCGATTAGGAGCGTGAGATGGCTGCATCGGAAGGAGCCAAGCGCAGGCGACTAAACAAAAGAGTCGAAGCACTCCCGCCAGATCAAAAGACATCTGATGCGAATAAAAATAGGTACAAGACGAGGAAGAGGTTCGCCAAAGCCATGTCAGTAGGGATGAAGCTACCACCCTCGGAAGAGAATGCGTTCGATGGGGCGGAAAGACACCCTAATTATTGCTCATATCATCGGAAAATTTCATACCCTACGGAAGAGTGCGACGCCTTTAGGATATGGTGGCGGGATATGTTGCTCACCGGCAACATTTTAAGCACATGAAGCGCAAGACTCGTCGGGAGCAAAAAGGTACGGCCGAAGGACATAAAAGAACTGCCGGCAATTGTTACATGGTCGACGCCAGAGGATCGCAAGTTCTAACCTTTGGAAGCGACTCTGATGAAGAAATGGCTTTGGGCCCTCTCTTTAAAGAATCCGTTTTAGGGAAAGAAGAACCGGAGGCCTGCGAAAACATTCAGCTGCGCAATCGCATGCTCCCGGAAAAGAATCTCGGGCTCGCAAATAGAAAAGATAAGGGAAAGGAAAAGGTCACTGAGGATATCACCTTAGATGACCATGTCATGAAAGAATTGGCTGCCAAAGATCCTCCCAGGAAGGGTAAAGTGGACTACAACATCCTAGCGCACCTAAGAAAGCTACCTTTTCAGCTCAGCATTCTCGACGCCCTCCTATTATCAAAAGAAGCGCGAGATTCATTAATCAAGGTGTAACAAGAACTCGAGCAATTCCAAGCCTTCCTCGCCGCGGAAAGGATGAAGGATGAACTGGAAGAAGTGCACACGGTCGACATCACTTTCGGTGACGAAGACCTTCTCCTCGGGACGTGCGACTATAACCGTCCCCTATACGTCTCCGGATATTGCTACGATATCAAGATAGGCAAAATCCTGGTTGATAATGGATCCTTCGTCAATCTCCTTAATGTTCGGGTGTTGAAGGAAATTTGCATGAGCGTGCAGCACTTCGCTCGTGACAAAATTACCATCTCCGGTTTTGACTCCCAATCGTCACGGACTCTCGGATCCGTAATACTAACATTACGCTTTGGACTACTCGTCACGGACATCAAATTTCACGTCATTGACGCCAAGACCTGCTACAACGCCTTGCTCGGTCGTCCTTGGTTACATGAGTACAACATCATCCCTTCTACACAGCATCAGTATATGAAATACTTTAAGGATGGCTTCGAATATACCGTAACAGGTGAGCTGAACCCATTTTCCGTGAACGAAGTCCGCAAGTACGAAGATGCGAAGTACTTTTTGCCAGATTTCGAGGATACAGAAAGGTGTCGCAAGCCTGAGAACAAAGCCGCCGCCGCCATCCCTGTTTTTGGGAGCGATATCGAAGAAGGAGAAGAGATAGTTTACGCGGGTCCGTCCCGACGCAACAACCCAGGACCGTCTGCCCCCATGTTGGTTTTCGGAAGTGACTCGGAAGATGAAGTTAATGCCGTGTTCTCCAATCGGCCGTCAATACAAGCATCCCCTGGCGATGATCAGAGTTTACAGGTCACCATGGTGCCGCGAAAACACTACAAGGATCTCGACGCACTTCAAGCTCACAATGTGCAGGACCCGCAGACGTTTTACGTCCCTCCCAGGCGAAAGGGTGAAAAGGTGATCCTATTCTACCAATCCGCAGAAACGAGAGTGGAGAAAGAGATATGGCATGGCGCGGATGTTACACTTGACAGGCTCCAACCCATCCGTTTGCCCAGATACTACACAAATGGACTAAAGAGGCTATTGAAGCGCCAAGGGGTACCCTTAAAACAGACTGTTCGACAAGCTCGATTCTACAACAGGATTTGGGATGTCCCTGGAACTCAGCGCAAATTGCCCAACGAGAGAATGGAAACGCTCGGCCTTGGATACGTGAGATCCGGTAAACGGGAGCGAATCCACGGTAGCTACGCCGTATATAACTTCGATGAGGAGGAAAACGCCCTGTCCAGCAATGCCAACCCCTAGTCAAAACTGGATCCTACGAGCGAAATGCCGAGTCCGTCATTTGAAGAACGAACGGGCAGGCTTATCAGGAAAGAGGGTCAAACGGCTCGGGAAAATCACAACTGCGAGATGTCCATCTACGAGAAGGCCAGGACGCAACGTCTGTTTCAACAGGCTGCAAAAGACAAAGGTACTCCTCCCTGTCAACCCGTTGTACAAAAGGCCCAACGCAGAGGCAGAAGTAAGTCAAGAGGCAGAAAAAGAAGTCGACAACAGCGACGCAAGATTAGAGAGTCATGTGATCGGGCATTGCACGGGCCGGATTTGTCCCTCATGAAGAAGATGAGTCGAGCGTATTCCTTCTCCCGAGACAAGACGAAGAAGTTACTTGAGCTCGCTATAAAACATCAAATGATCGCACTTCCGGAGTCTAAGCACCCTGAGCAAGCTAACAAAGTTTCCCATCCGGGCTATTGCACTTATCACCGAGCCATAGGACACCCTATCGAAGACTGCTTCACGTTCAAGAACTGGGTCGAAGACCAGTACCAGTAAGGCAGATTTGCTTTATCCAGCAGCTGGAAGGTAACGCCGTCACAAAAGCACGAACCCAAAGCCGCAAGAGCAGAGCCAGATCCACATCGGTCTTGGAAGCGGATTCGCACTTGTCACATGATTACAATATTAAAAGAAGAGCCCGAGAACATGGATGACCTTTCCTGGTGCTTTGAGAACAGCAATGATGAGGTGATCTCAGAATTTCCACCAGCTCCGAAAGAACTGGAAGATGGCATACATACGACTGCAGATAACCTCAAAAAGATTGAGTTGGGATCGAAAGACGATCTGCGACCAACATTCGTTAGTGAGCTACTATCTGAGGAAAGGGTGGTGGCGTTAAGAGACGTGCTTCTACAGCATAGAGATTGCTTCGCGTGGAACTATTCCGAGATGCCAGGATTAGATCCAGAGATTGCGGTACATAAATTAGCAATATCCCCGGATATCAAGCCAGTCAAATAGGCGCCGAGACGGATGCGGCTTGAGCTTGAAATGAGCATTAACGCCGAAGTCAAGAAACTAATCGATTCCGGGTTTATCTAGGAGGTATAGTATCCTGATTGGGTCGCCAACATCGTTCCGGTAATGAAGAAGAATGGGACAGTGCGCATATGCGTGGACTTCCGAGATCTTAATAAAGCCTGCCCGAAGGACAATTTCCCGGTACCGGTCACCGAGCTGATGATAGACAATACGACTACTCATGAGGTCTTCTCCTTTATGGACGGTTCATCAGGGTACAATCAGATAAAAATGCAACCCGAAGACCAAAAGCACACCGCTTTTCGGACTCCTTTGGGTATATTCTGCTACAAAGTTATGCCCTTCGGTCTAAAGAACGCCGGTGCTACCTATCAAAGGGCCATGACAAAGATCTTCGATGATCTCATACATGAAATTTTCGAGTGCTATATCGATGACCTCGTAGTGAAGAGCATGTCATATGAAGAGCATTTAGAGCATCTGAAGACCGTATTTCAACGCCTTCGGCAATATAATTTGAAGATGAACCCCCTCAAATGCGCGTTCGGAGTCTCCTCGGGTAAATTCCTAGGATTCATCGTCCGACACCGAGGTATCGAGATATATCCGTCCAAGATCAAAGCGATCATGGAAATGCCACCGCCAAAGACTCTCAAACAGCTGCGATCTCTCCAAGGAAAGCTCGCGTATATCCGGCGGTTTATCGCCAACCTGTCAGGCAAATGCCGTCCCTACAGCCACCTGATGAAGAAGGGAACTCCGTTCGTCTGGGACCACAAATGCCAAGGCGCACTGAACGAGATCAAGCAATACCTGCAGAATCCGCCAGTGTTAGCTGCTCCGGTCAAGGGAAAGCCTCTTATTCTTTATACAACAGCCCTCGAAGGTTCCTTAGGCGCATTATGGGCACAAGAAAACGGCCAAGGGAAGGAGAGAGCGCTCTACTACTTAAGTCGAGTTCTGTTGGAGGCAGAAAGCAATTACTCCCCAATCGAAAAACACTGCCTGGCGTTAATCTTCGCGATGACAAAACTCCGGCACTATGCATTGGCACATGAAGTCCGTCTTATAACAAAGGTGGACCCCCTAAAATATCTCATGTCACAGGCCATATTGACAGGGAGACTCGCTAAATGGGCCCTGCTCTTAATGGAGATTTCAATAACCTATCAGCCGCTTAAGGCAGTGAAAGGCCAAGCCATCGCCGACTTCCTTGCTGAGCATCCAGTACCTGCCGATTCTCCTCTAAATTGCGATTTGCCGGACGAACATGCGTTTGACGCGATCGACGGTGGTGACACCCGATGGGAACTTTATTTCGATGGAGCGTCCTCCATAAAGAAGCGCAAACAAAGTACCCCAATGATCAAATCGGGGGTAGGCCTCATCTTCGTAACTCCATAAGGAGGGATAATGCGCTTCGCTTTCTCCTTAACAGAACCGAGGACGAACAATGAAGCCGAATACAAAGCTTTGATAGCAGGCCTCGAGATCGCCATTGACATAGGAATTGAAAACCTCCTCATATACGGGGATTCTCAACTGGTCGTTAGTCAAGTAAACGGAGACTACCAAACGTGCAAACCGGAGTTGGTGAAGTACGGTGAAAAGGTGCAACAACTGTTGACCCAAATTCCCTCCTATACTTTGGTGAGCATACCACGAGCGGAAAATAGCAAAGCAGACGCGTTAGCTAAGCTCGCTAAAGAACTGGCTGATGAGAACCTCGACGACGTCAGAATCGTGGTACAAAGCCGTCGAGTGCTCGCCCCAGCAGAAATATCTCCGGAATCATCCGAAGAAAAGGGAGCGATTGAGCAGACGACTTTATAAATAAAAGATCGTGAGAAGGCTGAGGACTGGAGGGAAGTCTTCATAGACTACTTTAAGTCCCACCGAATGCCCGAAGAAGCGTCCTCAAGACATCAGCTTATGAACGAGCTCTATCTTTCGCTTTCGTTAATGATACTCTATACAAGAGGTCATTTGACTCTCTGTGGTTGAGATGCTTAGGACCTGACGAAGCAGAAAGAGTCGTTCAGGAAGTTCATGACGGAATCTGTGGTTCTCATCAAGCAGGCCCGAAGATGAAGTTAAAAATTAAACGGATGGGTTGCTACTGGCCCACGATGATCCAGGATTGCCTCGAGTATGCGAAGCAATGCCACTCATGCCAAATCCATGGGGATTTCATCCACCAGCATCCGAATCCACTACATCCAACGGTGGCTAGCTAGCCATTCGAAATGTGGGGAACTGACATAGTCGGCCCCATCGAACCGGCATCGTCCAGGGGACACCGTTTCATCCTGGCAATGACCGATTACTTCTCCAAATGGGCGGAAGCAGTACCGCCGAGGGAAGTGAGGACGGAGAATATCCTCCACTTTTTCAAGACACAGTCATTTATCGGTTTGGAACTGCACGGCGGATTATCTCCGATAACGGGCCAGCCTACAGAAGCCATAAGATTAGCCGCTTCGCGCAACAACATAATATAGACTGAAGATACTCCTCAGTTTATAATCCACGAGCTAACGGTCTGGCCGAGGCCTTCAATAAGACCTTGACAAAGATCATAAAAAAGACGGTGTCCCGAAATAAGAGGGACTGGCACGAGAGATTGCAGGAGGCTCTTTGGGCATATCGAACTACGTTCAAGACGGCCACGAACACGACGCCATACGCATTGGTATTCGGTACGGAAGCGGTACTCCCCCTCGAGATAGAGCTACCTTCTCTACGAGTGGCAGTCCACCATGAGTTGATAGGCGAAGAAAATGCTCACCTTCGGCTTGAGGAGCTTGATGCCCTTGATGAAACACGGCTCGTAGCACAACAAAACTTGGAGGCTTATAAAGCAAAGATGACGCGCTCATATGAAAGATTGACCCGACCGAGGACATTCCGCCAAGGCGAACTCGTGCTAGTGGTCAAGAGGCCTATGATCCCCAATCGCGCCAAGCGGGGAAAATTCGAGCCGAACTATGAAGGCCCGTACATCATAGACAAGGTCTATCAGGGTGGAGCCTATCTACTCATGGACATGCACGGTGAAAGGCCTTTCAGGCCGATAAACGGCCGCTTCCTAAAGAAATACTACACTTAATGAGCCACAGCCTAGGTTAATGATAGATGACGACGATTATGTCCGCTCGCTATCTTCCTAAGCTCAAGCTCTATAAGTAGTAGTTGGCCCTCTCCACGACGGACCGAAATGTCCTTAAACTAACGACGGACCGAAATGTCCTTAAACTAACGACGGACCGAAACGTCCTTAAACTAACGACGGACCGAAACGTCCTTAAATTAACGACGGACCGAAACATCCTTAAACTAACGACGGACCGAAACGTCCTTAAACTAATGACGGACCGAAACGTCCTCAAAACTACTACCGCAGCATCCTTAGGCTGATGAGATAAAAAAAATAATAATAAAGAAAAAAAAACAAAAAAAACGGTATGTCCATAAGCAAGAAGGGCACGGATGAAAACCCGAAAGGGCTCCGTGAGTAAAAACAGCAGAGCTACCGGCGAGTATTCGTGAAAACCCGAAAGGGCGCGACCTCGTAAAAAGAAATAATAATAAAATAAAAAGAATAAAAAAACGGTATGTCCACAAGCAAAAAGGGCACGGATGAGAACCCGAAAGGGCTCCATGAGTAAAAACAGCAGGGCTACCGGCGAGTGTTTGTGAAAACCCGAAAGGGCGCAACCTCGTTAAAGGACACTTGCGGGGTCCTCACGACCCTATAAGGAGAAACCACCCGCGTGAGATCCTTACGACTCACAAAGGAGCAACAAACTTAGGAGTTCTCACAATTCCTAAGGAGAAAATACGCTTGCGAGATCCTCACGACTCGTAAGGAGAACTCTCTTATGGGACCCTCACGGCTCATAAGATTTGAAAGTCTTAAGTCATAGAGACCTAAACCTGTGCTTAAGCGAAATCCCCCATACCCTTCGACAATGCCCTACAAGCGGCTCATACTGACCCTTGTATACAATTCACGGGCGCAAATGAGCATTTCCCTAGCAAAGTCTCACCCGTGACTAGGGATACGTCCATATGATGAGCAACCCTTATAAGTCCTCTCGACTTATAAGGAGAAAGCCATCTTGTAAGATCCTTATGACTTACAGAGGAACATACACTTAGGAATCCTCACGATTCGTAGGGAGAAAATACACTTACAAGATCCTCACGACTTGTAGGGAGAAATACCTTTGTGAGACTCTTACGGCTCATGAAGTCAAAAGCCTTAGTTGACAGGACCCTAACCCTGTTCGCTAAGCTACCTTTGTTCAACATCGACAGAGGCAAATGATGATTCGCTCCTGGCAATATCCCAGTTGTAGCGGTGCTGATGCCGAAATCGGTGTCTACTTTCAGATTTACGGCGAAAAGTCAGCAAGCCACACATGCATACGAAATAGCCGAAATGATGGGGCGACTTGTAATAAAAACAGCAAGTAAAAATGTATGCATGAAAAATAGCCGAAATTATGGGGCAACTCGCAATAAAAAGCAGCGAGTAAAAATGAAATAAATAGCTGAAATGATTGGGCACCGTGAAAAATAGCCGAAATGATAGGGCAATCGCGACCTTCGCGATATAAAAGCTGAAATGATAGAACATCGCGGAAAAAGAAATAAAATAGAAAAAGAGAAGTTTTAATTTATGCCCTACAGGTGATGTTACATCACACCCTGTATACAATCCAAGGGCGTAAACAAAGAAGTGATCATACTCCCCCTCAGGTTTCATCAAAGAAAGAAGCCAAATCTCGATGGGCCGCAAGTGACCTAGAGATCATCTCAACACTCGTCTCGTAATAACGGACACAACTTCAAGCAAAGAGGAACAGCGGCAACCCCCCCAGTTCCATGGCTCGGCGATACGCATATCACCAATAGTCAAACCCCCGTTCTGTGAGATGCGGATAAAATCAGCAAAATTCCTGGTTAGGTGGAACGCGGATAACGTCACTCTTTGACCCCGTGGAAAACGTCCAGAGCAGATCCTGGTCCTCGCAGAGCACGGCAGTGAACCCGTGTGAAGCATCCAGAGCGCAGCCTAGTCCTCGCCGAATACGGCAGTGAACCCGTGTGAAGCATCTAGTGCAAAATTCCTGGTTACGTGGAACGCGGATAACGTCACTCTTTGACCCCGTGGAAAATGTCCAGAGCGGATCCTGGTCCTCGCAGAGCATGGTAGTGAACCCGTGTGAAGCATCCAGAGCGGAGCCAAGTCCTCGCCGAATACGGCAGTGAACCTGTGTGAAGCATCTAGTGTAAAATTCCTGGTTACGTGGATCGCGGATAACGTCACTCTTTGACCCCGTAGAAAACGTCCAGAGCGGATCCTGGTCCTCGCAGAGCACGACAGTGAACCCATGTGAAGCATCCAGAGTGGAGCCTAGTCCTCGCCGAACACGGCAGTGAACCCGTGTGAAGCATCTAGTGCAAAATTCCTGGTTACGTGGAACGCGGATAACGTCACTCTTTGACTCCGTGGAAAACGTCCAGAGCGGATCCTGGTCCTCGCAGAGCACGGCAGTGAACCCGTGTGAAGCATCCAGAGCAGAGCCTAGTCCTCGCCGAACACGGTAGTGAACCCGTGTGAAGCATCTAGTGCAAAATTCCTGGTTACGTGGAACACGGATAACGTCACTCTTTGACCCCGTGGAAAATGCCCAGAGCGGAGCCTGGTCCTCGCCAAGCATGGCAGTGAACCCGTGTGAAGCATCCAGAGCAAATACCGGACTGTGGAGTCCTTAAAATCCACGGATTATGATGTCCTTAACCTCGACCGTAATGTCTTAAAACTAACAATCAACCACCCTGATTCTGTACTGATTCTACCTTGGTTTAAGGGTACATCTCTTCGCTCCTTTGATACCTGGCGTTGTAATTCCTCAACGTCTTCAAAGAGGTGACGGGTCCGTGCAACCAAACATCGGACTGTGGAGTCCTTAAATCCATGGACTATGAGGTCCTTAACCTTGACCGTGACATCTTAAAACTCACGTCGGATTGTGGAGTCCTTAAATCCATGGACTATGACGTCCTTAACCTTGACCGTGATGTCTTAAAACTAATATCGGACTGTGGAGTCCCTAAATCCACGGACTATGACGTCCTTAACCTTGACCGTGATGTCTTAAAACTAACATCGGACTGCGGAGTCCCTAAATCCACGGACTATGAGGTCCTTAACCTTGGCCGTGATGTCTTAAAACTAACATCGGACTGTGGAGTCCCTAAATCCACGGACTATGAGGTCCTTAACCTTGACCGCGATGTCTTTAAACTACGACACCCTGGAAACCATCCCAGACCAACCCCTGACCCCGTGTAACACGGATAAGGGTGACCACATCCAGCACTTGCAGGTCCTCACGACCTGTAAGGAAGAAAACTCTCTTGTGAGATCCTTACGACTCTCAAGGGAAAACCCGCTTAAGAATCCTCACGATTCTTAAGAAGGACTTACACCTACGGGATCCTCTCGAACTGTAGGGAGAAAAACTCTTTATGAGATCCTCGTGGCTCATAAAGTACAAAAGTCTTAGGAAGCAGATCTTAACCCTGAATCCTAAGCCATCGCTGCCCTGCAAGGAGATCAAGATAAATTGTCCGCAAAACACATTCAATAAAAAGAGACACACCGTTGAGAAGAAAAATGTATCTTTTATTCATAAACAAAAATGGATACAAAGTACAATTCATGAAAGAAACAAAAAGAAAATACTTTCATTCATGAGTATGTACAAAAAAAGAAAGGAAAAGATACAAATGTTTCAAGCTGGTGGACGATTTAGCAGCTTGGTCAGCTCATCTCGCTTTTGCTGGGCCACAACCTCATGATTTAAGATCGCCAAAAGACGGGCCTCCGCCTGAGCCTGCTGGGCCTGATATGAAGCAAGCCGAGCTTCAAGCTCTTTCTCGGTGGCCTTATGAGTCTCGACCCTCTCACGAGTGAACGTAGCAGTTTTATCAAGAGTCACCACCTTCCTGATAGACTCTTGAAGCACCCGCCAGAGTTCATACGCTTTGTTGGCCTTGGCAGTAAGACTCACTTGAAGCTCGCTCAGCGCTTTAGAAGCCAGCTCCCTCTCCGAGAATTTATGGCCGAGCCTCTTCTCGCACGATGTCATGTTTGCCGCGCACCGCGCTATCAGCCCCCGCAAGTCCGCCTTTGCAGCCATGACCTCCGAGGAAAGACGAGAACAGTGAAGTGCGTGCAAGAAAGCCTCCACCTGCCGACAGAACTCCACCCAGACTCGCACCACCTCTTCGCTATGGTAGGTGGCAAGAAAAGAAAGAGAACCGTTAGCCTCGGCAGCAAATGCTTCAGCTGTGGTTGCACTGCCAGCACGAAGCTCCTCGATCAAAGACGACAGGGAGACAAGGCTCAATTGGGCCAAGCGTTCTGAAGCTTGCAAAGCATAAGGGCCAGGCGGCATGACGACACGTGACTCCAACGCTATTGGAGCTGGCAAGGCTGTTCAGAGTTGAAAGATATTAGTAAGACTCTTAAGTAAAGGAACAAGTGAGGCTATACCGGAATGCTACTTACCTACGGTCATGCAAGTAGGAGCTGAGGGTTCCCCTGGCCCTTCGAGAACCTCGACCTCATCATCGGCCTCCAAAACTGTAGAGAACATCAATATCAATGCGCAAAATAACAACGATGCTATGGGAAGTGATGAAAAACACTCATCTTGTCCAGACGAGAGGACGATGCGTTGAGGAGATACCGCCTGCGGAGCGGCCAGTTCCAAAAGACGCTGGAAGGATTGCCGAGGAGACAGATCAACAATGGAGGCCGTCAGTCCACGCAATTCTGAAAAGACAAAAGAGTTCAGGTAACAGAAAGATTACTAGCTCAAAACGTGGAAGGTTACCTTCGACACTCCTCCCATTCTGAGCTGAGGGGATAGCAGCTTCAACGGCCTCTGTCGTGACCTCAGGCTCCAACAATAGGAGGGTAGTCCCGACTACCTCCATCTCGACCTCTGGGCCGCCTTCGGGTAGAGTCATTGGGACGGCGATCACCGAAGGAACCTTTCCCAAAGAAGCAAGTACCCTGGAATCAAGAGCCGCCGCCGGAGTTCTATTGCAAGAGGAATAGCATTGTCGGCCCCATCCGCATCGGGTAAAGCCGCATCGGGAATGTCAACGGGCTCTAGTTGCAGCAAGCCAGTGGGGATCTCTCCCATCGCCGAAGACTCTGCACAGGTCCCACAAAATAAGGATACATATATACAAGCATAAGCAATCTGAAGAACTGCAAAGAAATATAAGAACATACCAATGCGCAGGGAAGCCTTCAGTATGGCTTCTTCAAGCTGATGCTCCTTCTCAAGGAGGCATGCTCGCCGAGGTTTGAGGGTAGACTCATGGCCACTGGTCCACAGGGAAAGCGCGTCCGCAGCATCCTCCGAAGCGACATGTTTTAGGGCCCTTTCTCCCCATTCCTCCAGAGGGCCAATGAACCGCCGCCGAATCCATGAGGGGTCTTCGTAAAAGATTACAGCGGGATAAGGTTTCTTCGGAACCCTGGCATTATGAGACACGTCTTTGGAGCGATGTATGGCCTCGGCCAACTGTGCGGCTTCCTCATTGGCCGAACTCGGGAAAAGAAGTCCAGCGTCTGACTCTTGCGCGGCCAGCGACTCATCTGGAAGTATGGGCTCCGACTCCGTTAAAGAATCAAGTAGGTTGGTGGCCACCTTCTTCCGCCTTTTAGATCCAGAACTGGCCGCCGAAGACGACCGCTTCTTTTCTCGTGGAGCTTTGGTGCGGCGGCGACCCACGTCGCCTTCAACACCATCGTCCCTATTACCCTCGCTTGGTGCCACAACCGAGGATGACACCGCCATTGTCGATGCCACGGGAGGCAATGCTGCCGCAGGCGGTGGTGCTGCTACTGGGGCCCGTCTACCCTGTGATCGGGTACCTAGAGGCATACCAGCTGTTGGAGTAAGGTCCACCCCTGACTCCCCCGGAATGAGCGCGGTGCCAATCTCCCTAAGAGGGAAGCGGACCAGAGCCCTCGGTCGCAGCTTACCTCCCGGAACCTGAGGAGAGGCATCATGACTAAGAAGCACCCTTCTTTCCTCAAGAATAATCGGGTTCACCCGATGGAGATACCATCCCGTAAACGCCCCCACGCACCAGGGCATATGCTCAGCTTCAGGGATCATAAAGTGGGAGCCGGTGTTCAACCTCACGAAATGATGTGCGGCATCGCGAACGACATCAAGTGAAGGGACCGGCGCAACTATGAAAGCCTCAAAGGGAATGCCCTGGTCGTATCCAAGCTGTCGAGCGAAGCGATGCGGATTGTACCGCATGAAAAGAGCCGTGCTGTCCTGGCGGAATACCAAATAGCCTGGTCTAATGGTATAAAAATGCACGGCCTCCCGAGGCCTCAGAGAGGGTGCATTGTCTTTTGACCAGTCCCAGAGTTGCTGAACTGGACCTGAAGGAGAAGACATGACCCGATCGTTAAAAACCAGCCCGCCAGCGGCGGCGTGAGGAGAAATCAGCACCCGAATAGCCCCGAATTGAATCGGGTCGGCGGCAGAAGCATCCACCAATCGCATAAGTCGCGGGAAGGGGTAGGCGTCATAGAACGCGGGCCTCTGATGCATAGCGAAAGCCCCCAGCACTTGCATTTCGACCCAGGACGTGAAATAATGAAGCGAAAAGTTTACTGCATCCACTCCGGGAGTAGAGGTATTAGCTGCGGTACCCAACCCATGATAAAGGTGCGCCAAGGCCGGGATGCCGATGGCCAACCGTGTCCCCTCAGCGATACAATAAGCCGGATAGATAACCGAAGCTCTCATAAAACGACGATGTATGGGGATGACAAACCAACTGAGACAGACACTAACAAACCCCACGAAGAATGTCTCCTCGTCCATGCAGGGAGCTGCAATGGACTCAAAAGACATCGGCGACATGATGGGGATATAGTATTGTGGTAGGTCCGATTCAGTGGTCGATAGCTTCTTCGGACCAAACCCAAAGGGGTCTTTGATATTAGCGAACTTCGGAGCAGTCTTCGATACGACGTCCTCACGAAGGAAGCAGGCAATGAAGCTTTTAAAAGTAACACCCTGCTCTTCAGACTCAGTGAACAATCGGTCAAAGATACCTAGCGCCTTGATCAAGCTGGGACGCTTGTGGCGAACGGCGTTCTCAGCAGACAAGCCGTCAACCGGTGCGGACTCGGGCTCAAAGATGTACTCCTCTGGAGGCAACAACTCCTCATACAGTGTACCCCTAATCGGCAGTCCTGAGATTTCATAAAATTCTGCCAGAGAAATCGAGACCTCGCGATCTTCTAGAATAAAAGTGTTGGTGGGGAGATTCCATTGATTCAAGAAAGCCTTAACCTACCAGACATGCGGGGACTGATAATGAAAGAGTGACGCATATATTGCCTGGTAAAGCCCGACCTTCTGCAGCCGCGCACGATGGGTAGCAAGGATATAGCGAGCCCAGAGGAGGTAGCCCGTAGGGTGTCGAGGAGTGAGCCCTATCTTATATATTTGCCCCCATGGGTGGGCCTCACCCTGGCAAATGCGTCGTCCCAAGATATCTATAGTGGGGATTGGATGATTCGGGATACCGGTCGTCGAAGGCTCGAGCCGTCCCTTCGGGGTCCAATTTGGCATCTCCACAGCAAAAACCGTCCTCGGAGGATCCATCGGCAAAAATGGGAAAGTGGGCTCTGTCGGTACTGCGCAAAGGAAACTCCGGCGACCCTGGATGATATGACTGTACCAAGATCCCCATAGGAGTAAGTTGGTGCAGTTCGGGTCATGAGCCCGGATCATCGCCATCGCTTCCTCATCAGATGGTGACTGAAGAAAAGCAGCCTCCGAGCGAGCGAAGGGAAAGTATGGAACAGAAGCCATCGCACCTGAAACAAAATAAAGGAAAACTGTTAAGAGTGGAGCCAGCAATATGTATATATATATATGTGTGTGTGTGTGTGTGTGTGTATATATCTACACACACATATGGGCATAGATATATGAAGACAGTTGAAGAAAGCGACAGAGGACTTGTTTGGTAGGACCATTGGCTACAAAACATATGGGCCCCATAGAATCAGGATGACGGCTTGTTAATAATGAGGCCAAGCAGTTATAATAAAACAAAGGGAATATCCTCATTTAATAAAAGAGCGGGTTTCAAGTAACCTTACACATTTCCCCCATAGAGGACAAATTTGCCTTGGGCTCTACAACAGATCAAACGAGATCATGGGAATTAAATTCCCACAGAAGACATCATTACAAAGCTGCCGTCCCATTAATTACAGAATGAAAACCTAGGGCAAAGAGACCCTAAGAAGCCTCCATGGGAAGAACTCAGTCCTTCATAGGAATTAAATTCCTTATTAAGAAAAGGGAATTAAATTCCCAAAAGCATTTTTCTGTAAACGGAGTTAAACTCCATGGATCATCGTCTAAGCCCTAAGAGATCTACAGTTTGAAGGTTAGGTGGTTTTCTGTTCTTATGGAAAAACTTGAAGAAAAAATGGGTTCATACTCAGAAAGGGGTAAAAACCCTTGTTTTGGATTTAAAATCCAGAGGAACGTGAAAGTTCACTGTTTGTTCAAGAACATTACCTGAGGAAAAGGGTCACTTGAACAGATTTAAACTCTGAAGATGGTTTCAAGACAGAGAACTAAGCTCTGGAAGAAGAGAATTAAATTCTCAGAAAAAAGTTTGCAAGGAGGAAGACAAGCAAAGTGGAGGCGTCTCTGAAATGACCCCTATATTTATAGGATGGGATGGAAAACGCTTCATCTTCCTAAGTCCCTAGGGGGATCCAACGGTTACCAAGGTGACAGCATTGCACTCACGTCAGACACGTGAGAACAACGCTGTGGGGGCATTTGTTTCCTGATTTAAAATCAGGAAAGCTTACGAAGAAGGCATCACGTGCTAGCACGTGACCGGCAGTCACGTATTGGCACGTGACACTTAAAAGCAGTGGCAAAGGCATATCGGTTCCCTGATCAAATCAAGGAAAAAGGCTTCAGAAAAGGTCACGTGCTCACACGTGACCAGGGGTCACGTGTTGACACATGACGGCAGAACAGCGGCTAGAAGACAAAGCGCAGAAAGCAGAGGAAAGCTCGTTCCAAGGGGTCACGTGGCCACACGTGACCGGCTTTCAAAGCCTATCTATTTAACAGAATTAAATTCTGAACAGCATTCAAATCTTTCCAAAGGAGAATGATTATTTGGAACCGATTGGATTAAAAATTTAAAGATGATTAAATATCACCTATCTATGGAAAAATCTTGAACTTGGAAAGATTTCCCCTTAAAATCTAACCGAAATAACAAAGGGAAATCTCTGGATTTAAAATCCAATGGTGAATAAAATTCACCTAATAATCCAAAGGACCAGATGAATGATGAATGCAAATCAAATCTCTGAATGAATGCAAATCAAATCTCTCAATGAAAGATTCACTAAAACTAATTGATTCTGCTCCTTCTTCTATAAATAGGAGCCAACAGGGATATATAGATACAGAGGGATATACAGAGAAGGAGAGATAGAAAAAGAGAAATATAGAGCCTTGAGACTTTGGAAGAATTTGGATCTTCTGCAAAAGAAAATCTTAGGTAAGAAAGGGAAGGCCTCTAAAAGAGAATTTAATTCTCAAAAGAGTTTAACTCTTATATTAAAAGAAGAACATAGTTCTCTCTTTAGTAGAGGATCTGCAAAGTGCACATCTTCCCATGAATTGAGAATTTAATTCTCATTGGGTTGAGATCCTGCCATGCAGATCCAAAGCATAGAGAGGGAATGGAAATTTGAGAATTTAATTCTCACAGAATTATAGGAATTTAATTCCTTTGAGATAAAATTAGGGTTTAACCCTATGGTATAGGAATTTAATTCCTTCAGAATGAACAGAATCAAGGTTTAACCCTAATTAAGAACTTAGTTCTAAATAACAGGAATTTAGTTCCCTTAAGAAAGAAGAAATTAGGGTTTCACCCTATGACAGAATCTCATTCCTCAGAATATAAATTAGGGTTTAACCCTATTTAAGAATAATTCTCTAAAAGAGAATGGGAATATAATTCCTCTAAAGCTTTTATTAGGGTTTAACCCTATGATAAAATTCAGTTCTTCACATATATGAGGAATTTAATTCCTAGAGGAATTTAATTCCTACAGGAAAATCAGAGTTCAACTCTATCAGAAAATATAATTCTTCAGAGGAAAATGGGGATTTAATGAAGAATTTAATCAGAAATTGCAAAGAGGCAGGGTCACGTGCTACCATGTGACCCCCGGAAAGATCCATAGAAAAGGGCTTTTGAGGCAATGCCTCACGTGACCCACGTGACCCTTGGCAGAAGCTTTAACGCACAAACACTTAAACGCCCATCACATGTCAGCACGTGATGCTCCAAAGTATTCAATATTCTCAGCAGAATAAATAAAGGGAGGGCGCCCTCACGTGCTACCACGTGACCCCTCTTGCCTTAGTGTTTAACACTAAATTGGAACCTCTGAATCCAGTGTTTAACACTGTTTTGCCTTAGTGTTCAACATTAATTAAAGAGCTTTACTTGCGGTGTTTAACACTGAATTTTTGAGTGTTTAACACTAAACTAAATCTCTGTTAACAGAGTTTAATATTAACTTTCTTAGTGTTCAACACTAAATTAAAATCTCTGTCACCAGTGTTTAACACTGATTATCTTAGTGTTTAACACTAATTTGAGATCTCTGTTGCTAGTTTTTAACACTGATTCGTTTTAGTGTTTAACACTAATTTGAACCCCCTGTTGCTGGTGTTTAACACCAACTATCTTTTAGTGTTAAAACACTAACTTGTTCCCAGTGTTCAACACTGCTGGTCTTTAGTGTTTAACACTAAGCTTAGCCTAATTGGTTAAGTGTCTAGAGGCAAAGCCTCTCATGGACCAACAGGAAGCCAATATTCCAAATATGATTGGACTTAGCCCAAGATGGCCATAAGTCCTCAATTCAAACTTAACTGGGCTAATGGGCTCATAACATAATTAATTGGTCTTGATCCCAAACTGGGCCAAAGACTGTTTAATCTACCTTGGTTTGAGGGTACATCTCTTCACTCCTTTGATATTTGGCGTTGTAATTCCTCGACGTCTTCAAAGAGGTGACGGGTCCCGATGACCACACATTGATATGGACTGTGGGGTCCTTAAACTCATGGACTAATGGCGTCCTTAACCTTGACCGGAATGTCTTAAAACTAACAACGCACTATGACGTCCTTAACCTTGACCGGAATGTCTTAAAACTAACAACGGACTATGACGTCCTTAACCTTGACCGAGATGTCTTAAAACTAACAACGGACTGTGGGGTCCTTAAACCCATGGACTATGACGTCCTTAACCTTGACCGAGATGTCTTAAAACTAACAACGGACTGTGGGGTCCTTAAATCCACGGACTACGACGTCCTTAACCTTGACCGCAACGTCTTAAAACTAACATTGGACCGCAATGTCCTTAAACTTCCTATTGACCGCAACGTCACTAAACTAAACAACAGGGCTCCCTTTCTTGCTCTATTGTTGGATCTAAACGATCCCGTTAAGTCGATCTTAATCTAAAAACTAGACTAACGTGTCCTTAACAAACGTTTAAGTCGATCTTAGTCTCCAATGAGGCTAACGTATCCTTAAACCCGAACCCCCAAACCCAAATCTAAGATAACACGGCTTTGGACTAGTCCACGCCCTACGGGCGACGACATAATTCAGTCTCCGTATACAATCCACGGGCAACTAAACACAAAATAAACACACACGACACAAAGTGACCATTTGGAGAAAGAGAAAGTGGTTACCGCGATGCGGTAGCCTAATTAACTGCAGGGGCTTGCGCCTGCAGGGAAGAGCGTCCCCACAATCAAAAACCCCTCAAGCGAGGGGGAATCTGACGAAGTCTGCTACATCGGACGCATCCGTTTAAACCTTCGATACACGGTGCCATAAATCAACTTAGCATTTTCGGAGAGGTAGACGGATAGCACCAATTAGTATCTGCCCCGAACCTCAGGCGGGACGTCCGCCGTCGTGCCGCCGTTCGGAGGGGAACAGCAATATTCCAGTCGTAGTGATGGTGATGCTGAGATTGGCATTAGGTTCCAAGTTCCATACTTGCAACAAAATCAGCAAGTAAAAGAAATGCATATGAAATAGCCGAAATGATGGGGCAACTTGCAACAAAATCAGCAAGTAAAAGATATGCATACAAAAATATCCGAAATGATTGGGCAACTCGCAATAAAAAGCAACGAGTAAAAACAAAAATAGCCGAAATGATTGGGTAATGGCAACTTTCGCGATATAAAAAGCTGAAATGATAGAGCATCACGGAAAGAAATAAAAAAAATGAAAGAATGAAACTTTTGCCCTACAATCTAGTCCATATTGACCCCTGTATACAATCCATGGGCATAAACGAAAAGGGTACCACATGTCCTCCACCAGATCCTGTCAAAAGGGAAAGTCAGATCTCAACAACAATATATGCATCCCAGAAGACCAACAACGGCATTCCTCCTCCTGCCAGCAGAGCACAGACGCAACGTCAGCAAAGCGGAGCCATGGCAAAATCCCTAGTTCCAAATCTCGATGGTTAACAGATAACCTAGATACCACATCGACATTCGTCTCGTTAAAGCAGACGCAGCGTCAGCAAAGTGGAGCCACGACAAAGTCCCTAGTTCCAAATCTCGATGGTTCACAAACAACCTAGAGACCACCTCGACATTCGTCTCGTTAGACCAGACGCAACGTCAGCAAAGTGGAGCCATGGTAAAGTCCCTAGTTCCAAATCTCGACGGTTCACAGACAACTTAGAGACCACCTCGACATTCGTCTCGTTACAGTAGACGCAATATCAGCAAAGCGGAGCCACGGCAAAGTCCCTAGTTCCAAATCTCGATGGTTCACAAACAACCTAGAGACCACCTCGACATTTGTCTCGTTACAGCAGACGCAACATCAGCCAATGACCCCGTCTCGGAAACACGTCAGCCAATGACCCCGTTTCGAAAATACGTCAGCAAATGACCCCGTCACGGAAATACATCAGCAAATGACCCCGTCGCGGAAATACGTCATCCAATGACTCCGTCGCGGAAATACGTCATCAACTGACCCCGTATAGCTAAAGTCAATCCTGACCCCATATGGCTAAAGTCAATCCTGATCCCGTAGGGCTAAAGTCAATCCTGGCCCTATATGGCTAAAGTCAATCCTGACCCCTGATCGCATGCTTTCGGCATGTCGAGTTTTAAGAGTTCTAAACTTTACCGCGATCAGGACGGTGTCGCTTTGCAGCTAGCCGCGATGAGCATGGGTCGATCCACAGGGAGACAGAGCGTTTTATGTTTTCGTTTTGATGAGTTAATGCGCGTGGGCGGAATGTTCGTATTTATCCTATGTGTTATATGCAAAGTTAAACTTGTTAGGAAATGATAGGATAATGTAAGTTAATGGATTCCGTATTCAAGTCCTTTGAGCCGAACTCAACCAATGAAGCTAGAGCAATCGACAACAACGTGGATTAGGGTATTTAAGCACGGTATTCACGGAATCCGGCTTATTGACCCTTGTCCTTCCTTTCTAGTCTCTTGCTTTCACCCCCGGCCAAACCGAACGCAACCGGTCGCGGTTAGGGATCACCGATACCTTGGTAGGATAGGGTGCCTAACGGAGCGCTTGCGTAAGCTTTGGGCAGAGTTTCAAATGGAAAATACGGGAAAAGGAAATGAGAAACGAAACGTTAACTTACAATACCAATCTATTTCCTAACAACACACATTTGCAACCATTCAAACAACACCATATTAACAAACCAATAATAGCAAAGAAAAGAACAAAGAAAAGAAAAGAAAACAATACAAGTGAGTATGTAAAGGGCATGGAATAAAAGTTGCATGAAAGTAAAGTATGGAATGTAAATTGAAAGAATGTAAAGCGAGTAATAAAAGAGCAAGAAAGTAACACTAAGAACTATAGAACAAAAAACAAGACATGGGTTCAATAACCTAATCTTAAACTTGCAAGCTCAATTAAGAGGTTGCAAGATCAAGAAGAGGCAAAGAACATGTTCCCCTCCGAATGGCGGTGCACAGGACTGCGGTGTCCTGACGCTGAGATTCGGGGCAGATGCTATTTGGTTTTATCCGTCCACCTCTCCGAAGATGCCAAATTGATTTATGGCACCGTGTATCGGAGGTTTAGACGGATGCGTCCGATATACTAGACTTCGTCAGATTCCCCCTCGTTTGAGGGGTTTTTGATTGTGGGGACGCTCTTCCCTGCAGGCGCAAGCCCCTGCAGTTAATTACGCTACCGCATTGCGGTAACAACTTTCTCCTTCTCCAGATGGTCACTTCGTGTCGTGTATGTTTGTTTTGTTTTTGGTTGCCCGTGTATTGTATACGGAGACTGAGTTATGTCGTCGCCCGTAGGGCGTGGACTAGTCCAAATCCGTATTTTCTTAGATTTGGGTTTGGGGTTTTGGTTTGAGGATACGTTAGCCATTTTTGAGGCTAAGATCAACTCAAACGTTTGTTAAGGATACGTTAGTCTAGTTTGAGACTTGATCAACTTAACGGAATCGTTTAGATCCGACAAAAGAACGTTTGGGTTCTATTGTTCCAGTTTAGGGACATAGTGGTCCATTGGATGTATGGCCGTCGGGACCCATCACCTCTCTGACGACGTTGAAGGATTACAACGACAGATGTCAGAGGAGTTCAGAGATGTACCCTTGAACCAAAGTTGATTGGGTGGTCTATAGTCCAATTTGGGACTAAAGTCTGTTTGAAGGTTTAAGGATACGTTAGCCATATTTGAGGCTAAGATCAACTTAAACGGGATCGTTTAGATCCGACAAAAGAGCATTGGGCCTCTATTGTTCCAGTTTAGGGACATGGTGGTCCATTGCCAGTTTAGGGATATGGTGGTCCATATTCCAGTTTAGGGACGTGATGGTCCATTATTAGTTTAAGAACGTTTCGGTCCATCGCCAGTTTAAGGACGTAGTGGTCCATTAGTTTAAGGACGTTTCGGTCCATCGCCAGTTTAAGGACGTAGTGGTCCATTAGTTTAAGGACGTTACGGTCCAACATTCCCATTTAGGGACGAATATTAGTTTAAGGACGTTTCGGTCCACGAGTTTAAGGACCCCGCAGTCCATATTCATGTGTGGTCGTTGGGACCCGTCGCCTCTCTGACGTCGTTGAAGGATTACAACGAGAAGTGTCAAAGGAGTTCGGAGATGTACCCTCGAACCGGAGGTAAATTAATTTAAGTGAGCAATATTGCTCAGTCAATTTAATTTGAGGACTTACGGCCAAAATTGGGCTAAGTCCTGTTGAAAATGTTCAATATTTTATTTGCTTTTGCATTGCATATTTTATTTGGGCTCTACCCATAAAAGATGCAGAGCATCAATTTGTTTTGGGCTCTGCCCATTTGTAAATGATGCAAAGTATCTACCTTGTTTGGGCTCTGCCCTTTTTAAAATGCATAGCATTCTTATTATTTTGTTTGGGCTCTGCCCATTTATAAATGATGCAGAGCATCAATTTAATTAGGCCTGCTTGGTCTTTTTGATTTGGGCCTGGCCCTTTAGGAAATACATTGCATTTTCAGGCGTTTTGCGCCAATCAGAGAGCGCAAGCGCTTGTAGTGTTGACACGTGTCGCGCAAGCGCAGTGCGCTGCGCTAGTGCGCTATACTAGTGCGCTGCGCTTGCGCTGCTGACACGTGGCGCACTCTGGTGAGTTGCGCTAATTACAGAGAGTAAAGCTCTATCTCAAACCGTATAGCCCAAGTGGTTCAGATGCTGACACGTGGCGCTCTCCCAAGAGCGCAACAACGCAGTTTGCAAGTGCGAAGCACTATGATTTAGGAATCTTTTTAGATTCAAGAACCAATGGTTCATAAAAGTGCAAAGCACTATTTTTTTTATTTTTGTTTTTTCTTGTTTAAAGAACCAGTGGTTCATGAGAAGTGCAAAGCACTGTTTATTATGTAAGGATCATTGATCTGGTTTTTAGATCAATGATCTATTAGAAGAAATTTCTTCTCTCTCGTGAAGGTTTTTACCTTTTTCTTGAAATTTTCTCAGAGTTCTCTCTTTTTGAAGCTCTTGACTTTTTTTTTCAAGAAATGTTGGTCCCCCTTTTTTTATTTTAGAAAGAAGGATCATTGGTCGTTGGGACCCACCACCTCTTCGATGACACTGAGAGATTACAGTGCCATATATCGAAGGTGTGGAGAGATGTACCCTTTGAACCATGTCTCACTCATTAGGGGGGAAGAACAGGCTGGAGCTTAAGCTTCTCGCTACTGAAAAAGGCTTCTTTGCGTTTGCGCACGTGTGTCGCACGTGTTAGACGCTCATATGTGCACGTAGCACACATGGATCTTGCGCATATGCGCATTATGGGGGGTAAGCTCCTATGGAGAACGAGTCTCCTTTGAATATTCTCATGTGGTGCGCACGTGCGTTGCACGTGGCGCATATGCGCATTATGAGGAGAAGCAGAGCTTCTATATATGGAGAACATGCTCCTTTTAATATTATTAAATGTTCTCATGTGGTGCGCACGTGCGTTGCACGTGGTGCCGCATGGCAGGCACACGTGCGTTGCACGTGGAGCACATGCGCATTATAAGGAGAAGCAGAGCTTCTATATATGGAGAACAAGCTCCTTTTAATATTATTAAATGTTCTCATGTGGTGCGCACGTGCGTTGCACGTGGTGCCGCATGGCGGGCACACGTGCGTTGCACGTGGCGCACATGCGCATTATGAGGAGAAGCAAAACTTCTATATATGGAGAACAAGCTCCTTTTAATATTATTAAATGTTCTCATGTGGTGCGCACGTGCGTTGCACGTGGTGCCGCATGGCGGACACACGTGCGTTGCACGTGGCGCACATGCGCATTATGAGGAGAAGCAAAGCTTCTATATATGGAGAACAAGCTCCTTTTAATATTATTAAATATTCTCATGTGGTGCGCACGTGCATTGCACGTAGTGCCGCATGGCGGGCACACGTGTGTTGCACGTAGCGCACATGGCGCTTGCGCATATGCGCATTATGGAGGAGCATGCTCCTATCTTGGAGAACTAAGCTCCTTTGGAGAACTAAGCTCCTTTGAGTATTGAATCCTTTGAGCATTTAACTCTACCCTTTCTAAGAGGTATCCCCTCTTATTTATATGGGAGTGGTAGAGAAGCTATCTCTCCTTTTCCCGATGTGGGACTAAAAAATGCATTCTCCATGTAGTAGAGCATTACTTTAGATTACACGTGCATAACACATTTGCTCATAACTTTTGATCCCGGATGAATTATGAGGCCCATAATATATCAAATCAAAGGTTTTTTCGAGATGCTTTCAACACCATCAGAATTAGGACATTTCTCGTTCTAGAGTTTGTCAAAATACAGCTCGGAAAATACTGGTTCGCATCTTCTTCGTTAGATCACATGTGTTTAGACATTTGCTCATAACTTTTGATCCCGGATGAATTATGAGGTCCATAATATATCAAATCAAAGCTCTTTTTGAGATCCTTTTAATACCATCAGAATTTATTTGTTTCTCATTCCGGAGTTTGTCAAAATACAGGCCGGAAGATACTGGTTCGCATCATCTTCCTTAGATCACATGCGCATAGACATTTGCTCATAACTTTTGATCCCGGATGAATTATGAGGCCCATAATATATCAAATTGAAGGTTTTTTCGAGATGCTTTCAATACCATTATAATTTAACAGTTTCTCATTGGGGAGTTTATCAAAATACAGGCCGGAAGATACTGGTTCGCATTTTCTTAAGCGTATCGCTGCCATTTGATACCTTGGACTCTTTTGCGCAGAAATTTTTGGTGGGAACAAATGCCCCCCACTACTTTGCCCATGTAAGTATATATGTGGGTGAAGTAGTGCAGAGTAATGCATAGCGTATGACCAGTTTTGGGTTGGTATATAACTTTCAGAATCTTGATCTGAGAAGCTAACGAGCGGACACGAGCGTCGTCATTTATCATTGACTCAAATCTCGACTCTTAAAAGATATAGTTCCAAACTCTCAATTCCATGAGCCGCACCCTTCTATTTTTTTATGTTTTACTCTGGTGTGAAGTAGTTTATACGCTCATGAGTAACTTCTCCATTTCAGTGGCATGTAGCTTTAGCAAGTGTGGCTCGCAGATGGTCCATCTTAATCTCTTTGTAGGGCAGTAATGGCTTAGAAGACAGGGGTAGGATCTGCCACCTAAGATTTTTCAACTTTATGAGCCGTGAGGGTCTCATAAAAACTTTTCTCCCTACGGATCGAGAGGATCTCGTAGGTGTATTTTCTCCTTAGGAATCGTGAGGATTCTTAAGTGCGATTTTCTCTTATAAGTCGTAAGGATCCTATAAGAGAATTTTTCCTTCTTACGAGTCGAGAGGACTCGTAAGCGGTTGTTTCCCTTCTCGTCGAAACTCGACTTTGGAGAGTGAGACCCGTGAATAGTATGCAAGAGATCGTCTAGATCGATTTGCAGGGTCCCACTGTTCAGGAAGCAAGTTTTTTTTAATCCCTGTTGCCTGAGGCTTCATCTTGCAATTTGAGACAAATCGGGATTTTTCCCGCGAAGACACTGGTTTCTCTGCGAGCCGACGCGAATCAGGAGGCTCTCGTCAAGGAGTGTTTGTATCCGTGAGTCGAGGAGTTTGCTAGGGATTATTTGTTTCTCTAGCGCCAAGGATTATTTGTTTCCTTGGGGTTTGAAACGAGTCGAGGATTTCCCACGGAGACACTGGTGGCTCTGCGAGTCGACGCGGATCAGGAGGCTCTCGTCAAGGAGTGTTTGTATCCGTGAGTCGAGGAGTTTGCTAGGGTTATTTGTTTCCCAAGCGCCAAGAATTATTTGTTTCCTTGGGGTTTGAAACGAGTCGAGGATTTCCCACGGAGGCACTGGTGGCTCTGCGAGTCGACGCGGATCAGGAGGCTCTCGTCAAGGAGTGTTCGTATCCGTGAGTCGAGGAGTTTGCTAGGGATTATTTGTTTCCCAAGCGCCAAGAATTATTTGTTTCCTTGGGGTTTGAAACGAGTCGAGGATTTCCCACGGAGGCACTGGTGGCTCTGCGAGTCGACGCGAATCAGGAGGCTCTCATCAAGGAGTGTTTGTATCCGTGAGTCGAGGAGTTTGCTAGGGATTATTTGTTTCCCAAGCGCCAAGGATTATTTGTTTCCTTGGGGTTTGAAACGAGTCGAGGATTTCCAACGGAGGCACCGGTGGCTCTGCGAGTCGACGCGGATCAGGAGGCTCTCGTCAAGGAGTGTTTGTATCCGTGAGTCGAGGAGTTTGCTAGGGATTATTTGTTTCCCAAGCGCCAAGGATTATTTGTTTCCTTGGGGTTTGAAACGAGTCGAGGATTTCCTACGGAGGCACTGGTGGCTCTGCGAGTCGACGCGGATCAGGAGGCTCTCGTCAAGGAGTGTTTGTATCCGTAAGTCGAGGAGTTTGCTAGGGATTATTTGTTTCCCAAGCGCAAAGGATTATTTGTTTCCTTGGGGTTTGAAACGAGTCGAGGATTTCCCACGGAGGCACTGGTGGCTCTGCGAGTCGACGCGGATCAGGAGGCTCTCGTCAAGGAGTGTTTGTATCCGTGAGTCGAGAAGTTTGCTGAAGACATTGGTTTCCCCGGAATTGGACTGAACCGTCGAGATTTGGCTTCGTCTTCTTGCGGAGCCTGTTGGGAAAGTATGGTTCCCTCTTTGTTTACGCCCTTGGATTGTATACAGGGATCGATGTGATCTTAACTGTAGGGCCAAAGTTTTATCATCATTTTTTTTGTTTTATCTCCGCGATGCTCTATCATTTCAGTTTTTATATCGCGAAGGTCGCGATTTCCCAATCATTTCGGCTATTTTTCGCGGTGCCCAATCATTTCGGTTATTTATTTTATTTTCACTCGCTGCTTTTTATTGCGAGTTGCCCAATCATTTCGGCTATTTTGCATGCCTACATTTTTACTTGCTGCTTTTTCTTGCAAGTTGCCCAATCATTTCGGCTATTCCGTATGCATGTGCGGCCTACTGGCTTTCCTCCGTAAACCTAGAATTAGGCAGTGATTTCGGCATCAGCACCGCTACAACTGGGATATTGCCAGGAGCGAATCATCATCTGCCTCCGTCGATGTTGAACAAAGGTAGCTTAGCGAACAGGGTTAGGGTCCTGTCGTCTAAGGCTTTTAACTTCATGAGCCGTAAGGGTCTCACAAAGGTATTTCTCCCTACAAGTCGTGAGGATCTTGTAGGTGTATTTTCTCCTTAGGAATCGTGAGGATTCCTAAGTGTATGTTTCTCTGTAAGTCGTAAGGATCCTACCAGTGGGTTTTCTCCTTGTAAGTCGAGAGGACTTATAAGGGTTGTTCATCATGCGAACATATCCCCAGTCTCGGATGAGACTTGATTAGGGAAATGTTTATTCGCGCCCATGGATTGTATACAAGGGTCAGTATTGAGCCACTTGTAGGGCAATATCGTAAGTTGTGGGGGTTGCTTAAGCACAGGTTTAGGTCTCTGTAACTTAAGACTTTCAACTCTTATGAGCCATGAGGGTCCCATAAGAGAGTTCTCCTTACGAGTCGTGAGGATCTCGCAAGTGTATTTTCTCTTTAGGAATCATGGGGATCCCTAAGTGTGTCGCTCCCTTGTGAGTCGTAAGGATCTCACACGGGTGGTTTCTCCTTACAAGGTCGAGAGGACCCTATAAGTGTCCTTTAACGAGGTTGCGCCCTTTCAGGTTTTCACAAACACTCGCCGGTAGCCCTGCTGTTTTTACTCACGGAGCCCTTTCGGGTTTTCATCCGTGCCCATTTTGCTTATGGACGTACCGCTTTTTTTTATTCTTTTTATTTTTATATATTTTTTTTACGAGGTCGCGCCTTTTCGGGTTTTCACGAACACTCATCGGTAGCCCTGCTGTTTTTACTCACGGAGCCCTTTCGGGTTTTCATCCGTGCCCATTTTGCTTATGGACGTATCACTTTTTTTATTCTTTTTATTTTTATATATATTTTTTACGAGGTCGCGCCCTTTCGGGTTTTCACGAACACTCACCGGTAGCCTTACTGTTTTTACTCACGGAGCCCTTTCGGGTTTTCATCCGTGCCCTTTTTGCTTATGGACATACCGTTTTTTTTGTTTTTTTTATATGTTTTTTTTATATCTCGTCAGCCTAAAAGATGTTGCGGTAGTAGTTTAAAGACGTTTCGGTCTGCTATTAGTTTAAGGACATTTCGGTCCGACATGGAGAAGGCTGGCTACTGCTTATAAAGCTTGAGCTTAGGAAGATAGCGAGCGGACATAGTCGTCGTCATCTACCATTGACCTAGGCTGTGGCTCATTAAACATAGTATTTCTTTAGGAAGCGACCGTTTATTGGCCTGAAAGGCCTTTCACCGTGCATGTCCATGAGTAGATAAGCCCCATCCTGGTAAACCTTATCTATGATGTATGGGCCTTCATAGTTTGGCTCAAACTTTCCCCGCTTGGTGCGATTGGGGATCATAGGCCTTTTGACCACCAGCACAAGTTCGCCTTGGCGGAATGTCCTCGGTCGGGTTAATCTTTCATATGAGCGCGTCATCTTTGCTTTATAAGCTTCCAGATTTTGCTGTGCTATGAGCCGGGTTTCATCAAGGGCGTCAAGCTCCTCAAGCCGAAGGTGAACGTTTTCTTCGTCAGTCAGCTCGTAGTGGACTGCCACTCGTAGAGAGGGTAATTCTATCTCGAGAGGGAGTACTGCTTCTATACTGAATACCAACGCATATGGCGTTGCGTTCGTGGCCATTTTAAACGTAGTTCGATACGCCCAGAGAGCTTCTTGCAGTCTTTCGTGCCAGTCTTTCTTATTTCGTGACACTGTTTTCTTCATGATCTTCGTCAAGGTCTTGTTGAAGGCCTCAGTTAGACCGTTAGCTCGCGGATTATAAACTGAGGAATATCTCCAGTCTATATTATGCTGTTGCGCAAAGCGACTGATTTTGTGGCTTATGTAGGCTGGCCCGTTATCGGAGATGATTCGTCTTGGTGTTCCAAACCGATATATGACATGCGTCTTGAAGAAATGGAGGATATTCTCCGTCTTTACTTCTCTCAGCGGTACCGCTTCTGCCCACTTAGAGAAGTAGTCAGTTGTCGCTAGGATGAAACGATGTCCTCTAGACGATACTGGATCGATAGGGCCGACTATGTCAGTTCCCCACATCTCGAACGGCCAACTAGCCACTGTCGGATGTAATGGATTTGGATGCTGATGGATGAAATCCCCATGAATTTGACATGAGTGACACTGCTTCGCATATTCGAGGCAGTCCTGGATCATTGTGGGCCAATAGTAGCCCATCCGTTTGATCTTCAACTTCATCTTTGGGCCCGCTTGGTGAGAACCGCAGAGTCCGTCGTGAACTTCCTGGACGACTCTTTTCGCTTCGTCAGGTCCTAAGCATCTCAGCCACAGAGAATCAAACGACCTCTTGTACAGAGTATCATTGACAAAGGCGAAAGACAGAGCTCGTTTCATAAGCTGATGTCTTATGGACGCTTCTTCAGGCATTCGGTGAGACCTAAAGTAGTCTATGAAGACTTCTCTCCAATCCTCAGTCTTTTCCCGGTCTTTTACTTGCAGGGTCGTTTGCTCAGTCGCTCCCTTCTCTTCGGATGATTCCGGAGATATTTCTGCTGGGGCAAGCACTTGACGGCTTTGTACCATGATTCTAACGTCATCGAGATTCTCGTCCGCCAGTTCTTTAGCAAGTTTGGACAATGCGTCTGCTTTGCTGTTTTCCGTGCGCGGTATGTTCTCCAAAGTATAAGAGGGAATTTGGGTCAACAATTGTTGCACCTTTTCGCCGTACCTCACCAACTCCGGTTTGCACGTTTGGTAGTCGCCGTTTACTTGACTAACGACCAGCTGGGAGTCTCCGTATATGAGGAGGTTTTCAATTCCCATGTCGATGGCGATCTCGAGGCCTGCTATCAGGGCTTCGTATTCGGCTTCATTGTTTGTCCTCGGCTCTGTTAGGGAGAAAGCAAAGCGCATTATCCCTCCTTGTGGAGTTACAAAGATGAGCCCTACGTCCGATTTGATTATAGGGGTGCTTTGTTTGCGCTTCTTCATGGAAGATGCGCCATCGAAATAAAGTTCCCATTGGGTATCACCACCGTCGATCGTGTCAAACGCATGTTCGTCTGGTAAATCGCAGCTCAGAGGAGAATCGGCGGGTATCGGATGCTCAGCAAGGAAGTCGGCGATGGCCTGGCCTTTCACTGCCTTGAGAGGTTGATACGTTATCGAGAACTCCATCAAGAGCAGAGCCCATTTAGCGAGTCGACCTGTCAGTATGGCCTTTGACATTAAATACTTAAGAGGGTCCACCTTCGAAATGAGACGGACCTCATGCGCCAACGCATAGTGCCTGAGCTTTGTTATCGCGAAGATCAACGCTAGGCAGTGTTTTTCAATGGGGGAGTAGTTGCTTTCTGCCCCCAGTAGAACTCGACTTAAGTAGTAGAGTGCTCTTTCTTTCCCTTGATCGTTCTCTTGTGCCCATAATGCGCCTAAGGAACTTTCGAGGGCGGTTGTATAAAGAATGAGGGGTTTTCCCTTGACCGGAGCAGCCAACACCGGCGGGTTCTGCAGGTATTGCTTGATCTCGTCTAGTGCGCTTTGGCATTTTTGGTCCCAGATGAACGGGGTTCCCTTCTTCATCAGGTGGCTGTAAGGACGACACTTTCCTGAAAGGTTGGCTATAAATCGCCGTATATACGCGAGCTTTCCTTGGAGAGACCGCAGCTGTTTGAGATTCCTTGGCGGAGGCATTTCCATGATCGCCTTGATCTTAGACGGATCTATTTCAATACCTCGGTGTCGAACGATGAATCCCAGGAATTTGCGTTAGGAAACTCCGAATGCACACTTGTGCGGGTTCATTTTCAAGTTGTATTGTCGAAGGCGTTGAAATACAGTCTTCAAATGCTCGAGATGTTCCTCGTATGATTTGCTTTTAACCACGAGATCGTCGATATAGCATTCGACGATTTCGTGTATAAGGTCTTCGAAGATCTTTGTCATGGCCCTTTGGTAAGTGGCACCGGCGTTCTTTAATCCGAAGGGCATCAGTTTATAACAGAATATTCCCAAAGGAGTCCTGAAGGCTGTGTGCTTCTGGTCTTCGGGATGCATTTTTATCTGATTATAACCTGACGAGCCGTCCATGAAGGAGAAAACCTCATGAGTGGACGTATTGTCTATCATCAGTTCGGTGACTAGCACTGGAAAATCGTCCTTCGGGCAAGCTTTATTAAGATCCCAGAAGTCTACGCATATGCGCACTGTCCCATTTTTCTTCATCACTGGGACGATGTTGGCGATCCATTCAGGGTATTGAACTTCCTGGATGAAGCCAGAGTCGATCAGCTTTTTGACCTCGGCGTTGATGCTCATCTCAAGCTCGAGCCGCATTCTCCTCGGCGCCTGTTTGACTGGTTTGAGGTCCGAGGATATCGCCAATTTGTGTACAGCAATTTCTGGATCTAGTCCCGGCATTTCGGAATAGTTCCATGCGAAGCAATCTCTATGTTGTACAAGAACGTCTTTTAACGCAGCCACCCTTTCTTCAGATAGCAGCTCGCTGACAAATGTCGGTCGCGGGTCGTTTAACGTCCCCAACTCAATTTTCTTGAGGTTATCTGTAGTGGTATGTATTCCATCCTCTAGTTCTTTCGGAGCTAGCGGAAATTCTGAGATCACCCCATCATTGTTGTTTTCGAAGCACCAGGGAAGGTCGTCCGTGTCCTCGGGCTCTTCTTTTAATATTGTAATCATGTGACAGGTGCGAATTCGCTTCCAATCCCAATGTGGAACCGGTTCTTCTTTCGTGGCCTTGGGCTCGTGCTTCTGTAGTGGCGTTACCTTCCAGTTGTCAGACAGAGCGAACTTGCCGAGCTGGTATTGATCTTCGACCCAATTCTTAAAGGTGAAGCAGTCTTCGAGCGGGTGCCCTATTACTCGATGGTAAGAGCAATAGTTTGGGCCAGAGACTTTGCTTGCTTGTTCGGGGTGCTTCGACTCCGGCAATGTAAGCATTTAATGTTTTAGAGCAAGATCAAGTATCTTCTTCGTCTTGTCCCAAGGAAACGAGTACGCTCGACCTATTTTCTTCATGAGGGATAGATCAATAACGCTCAACTCCCGTTTGCATGGCTTCTTAGCCCTGCTTTGTTGTTGTTGAGCGCCTTTTTGGCCTTTCGACTTGTTTCTGCTTTTGCGCCGAGCCTTCTTTATAACAGGTTGACAAGGAGCGGCATTTTCATCCTTTACGGCCTGTTGGAGAAGGCGTTGCGTCTTGGCTTTCTCGTAGATGGCCGTCTCACGGTTGTGATCATCTCGGACTTTTCGACCAGCTTTCTTTATAAGTTTGTCCATTTGTTCCTCGAACGACGGACTGGACTCTTTTGCATTTAGAACTTTTACTGTCTCGGGATTAGCGTCCTCCCATTGAGCATCCGCTTCTTCATCGAAGTCATACATGACATAGCAGCTGTTTAGTAGCTCTTGTTTCTTTGACAGGATGTATCCAAGTCCTTTTGTCTCCATTCTCCCATTAGGCAGTTTGTGTTGAGTCCCGGGAACGTTCCAGACTTTGTCATAGAACTTGGCTTTTCGAACAGTCTGCTTGAAGGATATCCCCTGGCGTTTCAGCAACTTTTTCAAGCCTTCCGTATAATATCTGGGGAGACGGATAGGCTGAAGCCTGTCGAGCGTAGGATCCGTCCCGTGCCAGATTTCTTTCTCCACCTTGTTTTCTTCAGAGCGGTAGAATAGAATTGCTTTTTCGCCTTCTCGCCTGGGAGGGATATAGAATGTCCGCAGCTCTTCTACACTGTAGATATTAAGTGCATCCAGTTCTTTATGATGTTTAGGCGGCACCATGGCGACTTGTAGACTTTGCTCTTCGTCAGCAGACGTTTGTATTGAAGGCCGAGCAGAGAATACAGCATGGACTTCATCTTCCGAATCGCTACCAAAGATCAATGTAGGATCCGATGGTCCCGGCTTGGTGTATTGGGGCGGACCCGAATAAACTCTCTCCTCTTCCTCCTCAGTATCACTGCCGAAGACAGGGATGGTAGCGTTAGTTTTATCCTCCGGCTTGTGACACTTCTCTGTGTCTTCGAAATCCGGTAAGAAGTATTTGGCATCTTCGTATTTACGGACCTCGTTCACAGAGAACGGGTTCAGTTCTCCCATCACGGTATACTCGAAACCATCCTTAAAATATTTCATACACTGATGTTGTGTAGAAGGGATGATGTTGTGCTCGTGTAACCATGGTCGGCCGAGCAAAGCGTTGTAGCATGTCTTGGCGTTTATGACGTGGAACTTAATGTCCGTGACGAGTAGCCCGAAGCGTAGCGTCAGTATCACAGATCCAAGAGTCTTTGTCGATTGGGAATCAAACCCGGAGATGGTGATCTTGTCCCGAGCAAGGTGCTGGACGCTCATGCAGATTTCCTTCAACACCCGCACGTTGAGTAGGTTAACAGACGACCCGTTATCGATCAGGATTTTGCCAATCTTTATATCATGGCAGTATCCCGAGACATAGAGAGGGCGATTGTGTTCGCACGTCCCAAGTAGAAGGTCTTCATCGCCAAAAGTAACATCGGCCGTGTGCACTTCCTCCAATTCATCCTTCATCTTTTCCTCGGCCAGGCATGCTTGGAATTGTTCTGGGTCTTGGAGCGCCTTAATTAACGAATGTCTCGCCTCTTTTGATAGCAAAAGGGCGTCAAGAATGCTGAGCTGTGAGGGCAGCTTCCTCAGATGTGCTAAGACGTTGTAATCCACCTTATTCTTCTTTGGTGGGTCTTTGGCAGCTAGCTCTTCTACCACTTGGTCATCTAAGACGATATCTTCAGTGGCATTTTCTCTCCTTTTATCTTTTTTGTTCGAGGGTCCGAGGTTCTTTTCGGGCAGCGTGCGATTACGTAGCCGGATATTTTCGCAAACCTTCGGTTCTTCTTCTTTTCTCGAGGCGGACTCTTTAAAGAGAGGGGCAAGTTCTAACTCTTCATCAGAATCACTCCCGAATGTGGACACTTGTGATCTACCGGTGTTAACCATGCAACAATCGCCAGCAGTTCTTTTAAGCCCTTCGGTCATATTTCTTTGCTCTCGACGAGTTTTACGCTTTTCCCGCTTAAAGTGTTGTCGATGAGCAACATATCCTTGCCACCACCTATCGAAAGTTTTGCATTCTTGAGTGGGGTGCGAAATCTTTTGATGATATAAGCAATAGGAGGGGTGCGTTTCCATTTCACTAGTGATGTTTCCGTCAGAGGATGGTAGCTTCATGCCCATTGATATGGCCTTAGCAAACTTTTTCCTCATCTTGAATTGGCTTTTGTCGGTAGCGGAAGTGTTTAGCTCCAGCGGGATCGTCTCAGCTCTTTCATCAAGTCGCTGGCGCTTGGCCCTTTCCAATACAGCCGTCTCGCGTTCTCGATCGGCTTTACTTTTCAATCGAGCTTCATTGAGGAATGCGTCAATTTCCTCATCTGATGGCCCCAGAACTTTTGGTTCAGGATCTTCCCCCAGCTTTTCAGTGCAAGGAGTCTCCTCCTCGTTTGTGACCGAATGGGAAATCATATGACAGCTCACCACATATTCCTCGGATTCATCCGATGAACTTCCTTCCTCATCTTTTTCTTGAAAAACGTGATTGAGGAATTCTTGAAGCGTAATGGGAGTCCGTGCCTTTTGGTTGTATTACTCCAGCGCGTCAATTAGTTTTTGCAGGTCCGTGCGCTTGTCGCCAGGTTTCACGGGCTTCTTTGACTTCTTCTTCTTCTTCTTCGAGAATTTTGACGGCTGGTTGCGAGTGCTTGAGCCACTACCATCGGTCTTTGGAGTTGGACGTGGCTTTAACATCCCCTTAATGACCTGCGGTTCCAATGGGTTCTTCCACTTGATCGCTGGACATGTCTGAAGATCGTTTAGCATCCTCTTTGTCTTGGTTGATAATACGACCTCCCAAGGAGCTTCTTCAATGACGGAGCATGTTGCCCCCGGCGTATTCGTCCCCTTAGAGGTGTGGGGCTGTGGGGGATTCACCTTCCATTTGTCAGATAACGCGAACTTGCCCTGTCGGTACTGGTTTTCAAGCCAATTCTTGAAAACGTAGCAGTCTTCGATTGGATGGCCCAGTACTCGATGATAAGGACAGTAGTTGGGCTCGTTGACGTCACTTGGTTGCAACGGACGTTTTGGATCCGGTAGATTTATGAGTCTGTTGCGTAACGCCAGCTCGAATAACCTCCTCGTTTTATCGTGGGGAAAGGAATAAGGACGTCCCATCCTATCCTTAAGGGGTACGTACGGGCGCATATTATTTTGACGAGCAACCGGCTTCGAGTCGCTCGGTTGTTGTTGAGCATTAGCGACGACGATCGCTTTTCCCTTCCCTTTATCATTTCGGGAGTCCGGCCTTGAAAGAGGGGGTTTATGGCCCATCTGATCCATCTGTGCTAGCTTGTCAATCAAAGCCTGGAAGGTAGTTGTCTTGAAAAACATCATAAATTATGAGATGGTTGTTTGCGGATCAAGGGTTCCTACAAACATACCCACCGCGGGAGCTTCTTCAATGCGCTGCTCACACTTCGACCATAAGTTCCGCCATCGTATAGCTTACTGAACCCACGTCTCGCCGGGTTTTACCCTAGCGTTAATCAGTGCCGTCATCGGGGTACGTTCACTGGCGTTTGCAAAACGCTGAGTAAACAGCAGCTCCATCTCCGCGAAGGTTTTAATAGAGTTGTTCGAGAGCTCAGAGTACCATTCAAACGCCGTATCTGATAAGCTTCCAACAAACTGGCGAAGCAACAGCTTGTCATCACCGCCGGTGTTGCCGCAGAGTGCCCTGAACTGGGCAACATGTTGGTGAGGATTGCCCGTCCCCTTGTAGACATGGAACTTGGGAATTGTGTAACCCGGTGGGTACTTGATTTGATCGTACCAACTTGGATATGGCCGCCCCGTTTTTACGACCTCACCGGCCGCTTCGGTCGCATGATGGACCCGGATCTGCTGGGCTATGTATTCGTCCAGATCGTCTTTGGAGATTGTCTCTTCTTTAGCTGCTGACAGAGCTGGCGGAGGATTCGACGTCTCTCCCCTATCGTCTTCAAGGATGATCGGGGGATCTTCAGCAGGTGGATCTTGTTGAATCATCATACCCACCATATCCTGGAACAGGAGGGCCATTTTCTTTATGTTGGCTGCCTGCTCCGCAGCTTCTTTATCCTTCTTCTCCAGTACGCGACGAAGGAATTCAGCGTCCGTTTCTTGTTCTTGACGCTCGTCCGAGGACGTTTCAGGGGTTTCTTTTGGCCCTGTAAGTGCGGCCATAGCGTTCATCATCTCTTGGAGCTTCTGCTGCTGCTCCTGAGCCTTAGTCACTGACCTCGTGTGTGGTCTATGACCTGTTGATATGCGGCTATCCTCCTTTCCCGATGCCACATAAACTGTATGAACTATCATGCCCCCGGACTTAGGGCGTTTAGGCTCACCACCTTTGGCATTTGCCGCGGGCGTGGGGGTTTTCTCCGGCCTTCTTCTTTTGTTGGCCGTTGAAGTGGAGGGGGCCGTCGCAGTGGGCATCTTGGTGATTGTTGTCCTTTGTTGTTTAATAGGACGGTCCTTTTCTTTTTGCACCTTCGCCTTCTTCTGTTGACGGGAATAACCTGGGTCAATCACGGAGTCTTGAACCCTACGCCAAACCTTGTATATTTTTGAGGACAGCCGTTGAGGGGGCTGTTCTTGCTTCATTTCTGGAACTCTCTCCGCGGGCGGAGGAGATCTTTTCAATGTAGCGGTTAGAGAGTTCTTACGTACCCTCCTCAGTAGTTCAAAGCTGTTCCCAGTTGGAACAGCAGCGTCGACTTCCACCACTGGAGCCGGTGGAGTTAGCCCTGAGGGGGAGTTGCCCCCTGCCTTCCTCACTCGTTTCCAATGGCGACGTCGAGCACGACGAGCCGTTGGGACTGAATCGGAGATTGAGACATCTTCTTTTTGCCCCCTGTCTGAATGAGGCGCCGCCAGTGTTAACCTCTTAAAGACTGAGGTTGTCTTTTGAGGGGTGATATTCAACCTGTCGAAGATAGATCCTCGAGCAAGGACAGGAGCAGGAATCGTCAGTCTTGAAAAGACTGACTCTTTGACAGGGGAAGCCACTTTAACGACTTCTGGAGCAGCAGTCATTGCCTTCCTTGGGACAGCCAAATTAAAGTTCTGATCCAGCCTGGCGAAAACCGAAGCTGTTGGTTTGGCAGTGGGCGACCCGTTGACAGGGGCCGTCGTGGCAGTGAGCCGGTCGAAGACCGACTTCTTGTTCACTTCCGATGCAGGTATTGGCATAGAGAAGCTTGTAGGCGGGATCATGGTCCCGAAAAACAGGCCAGTGGTGGCTTGGGTCACCTGGTCTACCGGCAGAGCGAGGAAGGAAGCCGCTTGGGGCCCGTATGCTACACCTCCGGGGGAGGTGGAGCGTCCGTTGCAGTGGCATTTCGAGCAGTTGGTGCAGTTAAAGGCCATTGAAGCTTGAGTTCTGCGCCAGGAAAAAGACCAAATCTTAGTAACTTGAAATCCAAAGGCAACCATTTAACAAACCGCGATTGGTTCGCGAGGACGGCACACGAAGTGTGGAGTGGAAAGAGGAAGAGGTCCCACCGGGCGTGCCAGAATCTGTTCCCCTCCGAACGGCGGTGCACAGGACTGCGGTGTCCTGACGCTGAGATTCGGGGCAGATGCTATTTGGTTTTATCCGTCCACCTCTCCGAAGATGCCAAGTTGATTTATGGCACCGTGTATCGGAGATTTAGACGGATGCGTCCGATGTAGCAGACTTCGTCAGATTCCCCCTCAGGATGAGGGGTTTTTGATTGTGGGGACGCTCTTCCCTGCAGGCGCAAGCCCCTGCAGTTAATTACGCTACCGCATTGCGGTAACAACTTTCTCCTTCTCCAGATGGTCACTTCGTGTCGTGTGTGTTCATTTTGTTTTTGGTTGCCCGTGTATTGTATACGGAGACTGAGTAATGCCGTCGCCCGTAGGACGTGGACTAGTCCAAATCCGTATTTTCTTAGATTTGGGTTTGGGGTTTTGGTTTGAGGATACGTTAGCCATTTTTGAGGCTAAGATCAACTCAAACGTTTGTTAAGGACACGTTAGTCTAGTTTGAGACTTGATCAACTTAACGGGATCGTTTAGATCCGACAAAAGAACGTTTGGGTTCTATTGTTCCAGTTTAGGGACATAGTGGTCCATTGGATGTATGGCCGTCGGGACCCATCACCTCTCTGATGACGTTGAAGGATTACAACGACAGATGTCAGAGGAGTTCAGAGATGTACCCTTGAACCAAAGTTGATTGGGTGGTCTATAGTCCAATTTGGGACTAAAGTCTGTTTGAAGGTTTAAGAATACGTTAGCCATATTTGAGGCTAAGATCAACTTAAACGGGATCGTTTAGATCCGACAAAAGAGCATTGGGGCTCTATTATTCCAATTTAGGGACATGGTGGTCCATTGCCAGTTTAGGGATATGGTGGTCCATATTCCAGTTTAGGGACGTGATGGTCCATTATTAGTTTAAGGACGTTTCGGTCCATCGCTAGTTTAAGGACGTAGTGGTCCATTAGTTTAAGGACGTTTCGGTCCATCGCCAGTTTAAGTACGTAGTGGTCCTTTAGTTTAAGGACGTTACGGTCCAACATTCCCATTTAGGGACGAATATTAGTTTAAGGACGTTTCGGTCCACGAGTTTAAGGACCCCGCAGTCCATATTCATGTGTGGTCGTTGGGACCCGTCGCCTCTCTGACATCGTTGAAGGATTACAACGAGAAGTGTCAAAGGAGTTCGGAGATGTACCCTCGAACCGGAGGTAACTTAATTTAAGTGAGCAATATTGCTCAGTCAATTTAATTTGAGGACTTACGGCCAAAATTGGGCTAAGTCCTGTTGAAAATGTTCAATATTTTATTTGCTTTTGCATTGCATATTTTATTTGGGCTCTACCCATAAAAGATGCAGAGCATCAATTTGTTTTGGGCTCTGCCCATTTGTAAATGATGCAAAGTATCTACCTTGTTTGGGCTCTGCCCTTTTTAAAATGCATAGCATTCTTATTATTTTGTTTGGGCTCTGCCCATTTATAAATGATGCAGAGCATCAATTTAATTAGGCCTGCTTGGTCTTTTTGATTTGGGCCTGGCCCTTTAGGAAATACATTGCATTTTCAGGCGCTTTGCGCCAATCAGAGAGCGCAAGCGCTTGTAGTGTTGACACGTGTCGCGCAAGCGCAGTGCGCTGCGCTAGTGCGCTATGCTAGTGCGCTGCGCTTGCGCTGCTGACACGTGGCGCACTCTGGTGATTTGCGCCAATTACAGAGAGTAAAGCTCTATCTCAAAGCGTATAGCCCAAGTGGTTCAGATGCTGACACGTGGCGCTCTCCCAAGAGCGCAACAACGCAGTTTGCAAGTGCGAAGCACTATGATTTAGGAATCTTTTTAGATTCAAGAACCAATGGTTCATAAAAGTGCAAAGCACTATTTTTTTTATTTTTGTTTTTTCTTGTTTAAAGAACCAGTGGTTTATGAGAAGTGCAAAGCACTGTTTATTATGTAAGGATCATTGATCTGGTTTTTAGATCAATGATCTATTAGAAGAAATTTCTTCTCTCTCGTGAAGGTTTTTACCTTTTTCTTGAAATTTTCTCAGAGTTCTCTCTGTTTGAAGCTCTTGACTTTTTTTTTCAAGAAATGTTGGTCCCCCCCTTTTTTTATTTTAGAAAGAAGGATCATTGGTCGTTGGGACCCACCACCTCTTCGACGAAACTGAGAGATTACAGTGCCATATATCGAAGGTGTGGAGAGATGTACCCTTTGAACCATATCTCACTCATTAGGGGGGAAGAACAGGCTGGAGCTTAAGCTTCTCGCTACTGAAAAAGGCTTCTTTGCGTTCGCGCACGTGCGTCGCACGTGTGTCGCACGTGTTGGTCGCTCATATTTGCACGTAGCACACATGGATCTTGCGCATATGCGCATTATGGGGGCATAAGTTCCTATGGAGAACGAGTCTCCTTTGAATATTCTCATGTGGTGCGTGGCGCATATGCGCATTATGAGGAGAAGCAGAGCTTCTATATATGGAGAACATGCTCCTTTTAATATTATTAAATGTTCTCATGTGGTGCGCACGTGCGTTGCACGTGGTGCCGCATGGCGGGCACACGTGCGTTGCACGTGGAGCACATGCGCATTATAAGGAGAAGCAGAGCTTCTATATATGTAGAACAAGCTCCTTTTAATATTATTAAATGTTCTCATGTGGTGCGCACGTGCGTTGCACGTGGTGCCGCATGGCGGGCACACGTGCGTTGCATGTGGCGCACATGTGCATTATGAGGAGAAGCAGAGCTTCTATATATGGAGAACAAGCTCCTTTTAATATTATTAAATGTTCTCATGTGGTGCACACATGCGTTGCACGTGGTGCCGCATGGCGGACACACGTGCGTTGCACGTGGCGCACATGCGCATTATGAGGAGAAGCAAAGCTTCTATATATGGAGAACAAGCTCCTTTTAATATTATTAAATATTCTCATATGGTGCGCACGTGCGTTGCACGTAGTGCCGCATGGCGGGCACACGTGTGTTGCACGTAGCGCACATGGCGCTTGCGCATATGCGCATTATGAAGGAGCATGCTCCTATCTTGGAGAACTAAGCTCCTTTGAGTATTGAATCCTTTGAGGATTTAACTCTACCCTTTCTAAGAGGTATCCCCTCTTATTTATATGGGAGCGGTAGAGAAACTATCTCTCCTTTTCCCGATGTGGGACTAAAAAATGCATTCCCCATGTAGTAGAGCATTACTTTAGATTACACGTGCATAACACATTTGCTCATAACTTTTGATCCCGGATGAATTATGAGGCCCATAATATATCAAATCAAAGGTTTTTTCGAGATGCTTTCAACACCATCAGAATTAGGACATTTCTCATTCTGGAGTTTGTCAAAATACAGCTCGGAAAATACTGGTTCGCATCTTCTTCCTTAGATCACATGTGTATAGACATTTGCTCATAACTTTTGATCCCGGATGAATTATGAGGCCCATAATATATCAAATCAAAGCTATTTTTGAGATCCTTTTAATACCATCAAAATTTATCTGTTTCTCATTCCGGAGTTTGTCAAAATACAGGCCGGAAGATACTGGTTCGCATCATCTTCCTTAGATCACATGTGCATAGACATTTGCTCATAACTTTTGATCCCGGATGAATTATGAGGCCCATAATATATCAAATTGAAGGTTTTTTCGAGATGCTTTCAATACCATTATAATTTAACAGTTTCTCATTGGGGAGTTTATCAAAATACAGGCCGTAAGATATTGGTTCGCATTTTCTTAAGCGTATCGCTGCCATTTGATACCTTGGACTCTTTTGCGCAGAAATTTTTGGTGGAAACAGAACACAAGGCAAATGAAGGCACAAAAGAACACTTTATTGATTCCTTAAGTAATGATACAACCCCTTGAGATCAATGACCAAATGTTAAACTTGCAAGCTCAATGAAGAGGTTGCAAGATCAAGTTAAGGTAGAGAGCTCAAGGGGGATTAGCTATGTACAAGAATAAAATGAAAACAAAAGAATATGAAGTGTAAAAATGTAAGCAAAAGAATATGAGATCCCTCTCCCTTGCTGCCTCATTCTGCTTTTATAGGCAAAAAAAGAGATTAAACAAACAATAACATTATGATGAGGTGGCAGCAGAGGATGCACTGTAGAAAACTGGGGCCCACTGGGCACTGTTTGGCCGGTCATAAGGGGTACGAGCTCGACCCAAATCCGAGCTCTAGGGTTCATGCTTGGTGTGTTGTCCCCAATATCACTCTGGTGTTGTTTATTTTCTCTGTTTTGACCTGGTTTGCACCCAGTGCTTGGAGGGAAAATTGAATCTATGAATCATATCAACACTTTATGCATTGAATGCACATCACTTCTCATGCCCACTTGCTCTAGCCCACTTGTGCCTAGCCATCATGAGTGTGTGCCATGGCAGCCCCCTAGATTCTAGCGCACACTTGTGTACAACTTGTATTGTTTTGGTCCATTTAGATAAAAAGTGTGTACACAAGCATGTTGTACAAAGAAACTTATGAAGTATCGGTCGGTTTGCGGTTCTGGTTGCAGTGTTAGCTCACAACTGTAATATCCGTGATTTTAAGTGTATTTCCAGTATTTTGTCATGGATACCTGTAATCTATAATACTGAGCAGACACAGCTTAATAGTACCGATATATACAAAAAATAGATAATGAATAAGAGGTATTAAATGCAGTTTTCTGTGATAAACAAATATCCCCAAACATATCTTTTGCTCGTCCCGAGCAAAACAAAATCCTAGCCTCACTTTCGCAGGGAACGCGATTGCACTGAGCACGTGCAACAAACCGTTAAACCTCTAGGTGTCCCTAGTAGGAGCAGTGTTGTCTCCTGAGGGTTTTCAGCGGATTACACCCACAAAATCCCGTCAAGCTAGGTTCACAAGTTAACGTCGATTCTACTCCTACAGTTTAGTATCAAGGTTAGAAATTCTATCATCCTAAATTAAAAATATCCAACCCTTATGTTTCACGCCTCTAATCTATTTAACCCCAGATCATATACATTCCAAAAAAGTTTAGAAAGATATTGGTATCTCCTGAGTTTTCCTTCTAAAGTGCGGTCTCAAATCAGGGATTTTTATCAGTTTAACTGAAAACATAAGTCTTATTCTTTATTTCTATCTTTCCTCCAAATATCGATTGTATACCCCTACGTGTGTGTTTTATTTCACCCCTACATTTAAGAATTCAATTCAAGCCATAGTACCCTTGCCCTAATACCAAATACTACTTCTTTTCATTAATGATGGACGGTGATGCTCACACACCTTTCATGCGACTATTAATGCTTTTTGAGGCACTAACGGCCGATTACTGAATGTGTGAGCTTAAAACGTAAATAGCAGATTTCTGGTCTTGACTTTATTTTTTTTCTTTTTCTTTTATTTTGTTCTTTTTCAAGACCGGATATATTTTTCAATGATTCTCTTTTGGTGTTTAGTTTTAATTACCGTTTTTTCTTTTATACTAGGTTTTCAGGCAAGAGTATTTCTAGGTATCCTCTACCATCCCAAGTTTCAAGGTTCGTGTATGTGCAGTTTGTAGGGTATATACTTTCTAAATTTTAACTTAAGAATAGAAACTATTTTTCAGACTTATCCTTCAATAAAACCTCAATACTTTCCCTTCATCTTGACTTAACTCAAGAACTAAATTCAAAATTATCTACTTCTTTAAAAAAAACTGCAAGGACGTATATTTACCAAGGTTAAACATAATGAGGGTTATTTTTAGGGTTTTCAATTCCTAAGCCTAGGATTTAGTTATTTCTAACGTATCAACTAAACTTTCGGAATAAAAATCTAAGTTACCATATTAGCTAACTTGACGAAAAAGTTTTTATATTTTTTTTGGAAATTTTTTATTTTTATGGGTTTTAAAATAAGAATGCAAATGCAGAATATACACATGAATGCGAAGGAAATGAATGTGAAGGAAGAAAGCTTACCGAGCACATCCCCAAACTTAAACTTGACAGTTCTCTCACTGTCAGGCTACAGCAAGAGGGTCAAAATTGTCGGCGCTCCCTAAAGAAAATTTTATACAAAACAAAAAGAGAAACAAAAATATATACACAAAAAGGTTCCCCCCAAACTTAAATGAAATAGTGTTTGCACTGTTTAAGCGGTGAAGTTCATGATTAGGGGGGAAAGAGAACAGTTTCAATCTATACAAGGCCTTATACAGGCCAAAAGTTAGCACCGACCATTCAAAAATTCTATCTCTATAATATGCAGGTTGGTGAAAGAATACGGAGAGGAAAGAAATGGAGAATACGCGAGACCGTATGGGTATTGAAGCGGTATACGGTCTCGGTATACGAGGAGACGAATTGCGGAAGGGAAAAAGAAATAGAGTACGAACTTGAGGATGAAAATGGAGTGAATAAATTAGCACAATTTGTGATGTCTGATGTGTAAGAAGCGTTTCTGCTAATCTATTAACCCGTCGAGAAATGCGGTCAAATCCCTCAAGATTCGTAAGAAAACATGGGTATGCCGAACTTGGTAAACCAGACAGTGGAAATGGAAGTGATACGGTGTCTTGTAAGGTCAGAACGACGGAAAGGATGGAGGGAAGTGGTTGAGAAAGGTTATCGGTTAAAGGTTTCGTATGGTGTACACAGTCAATGAAAGGGATACGATGAATTGGAAAATCCGACTCATCATCTAGAACTGTTTCATCCTCAAAAATATCCTCAAAATTCTCTTCAAAGTTAAGCTCATCCATGCATATTTCATCAAAATCAAGATGCATATGGAGTTTGGGAAAAACAGTTAATGACTCGGGATGATGAATTGGAGAGAAAAACTCAGCCAAATCTGCAGGTTCATCATCCAAAATATTCCCAGCGTCGATATCCTCAATCAAGTGAAAATCAATTTTCTCAGACACCTCAACAAAAGCATGGATATCAATCAATTCAGGTTCTAGAGTGAAGGTGTAATGGTCAAAAGGATTGGGTGTGGTTTCACTCGAAACGGTCCCTTCACAATCAGGTAAATCAAATACTATAAAATCGCACAACTCATTAATTCTTCCATTTTCAATCGGTGAATCGTTTGGAATACTAGATAGACATTCAAAACCGGAGTTGTGGAATTCAGTTTGCAATGAGTAGGTTTGATTTGGAAGGGCATACAGCTCACTCTCTCCACTCAAATTCTCATCTTGTCCTACCGTCTTATCATACATTGGAAAATTTGGAGCTAGTTGGAAACTAGCTACTATGTCACTGGGTTGTATGAGGGCGGTCATGGACGCATTCAAATCCATCATCTGTTAACATGACGCTACCCGAAAGTCTTCCAATGACTGTTCTAAACTAGACATGGGTGGTGAAGGGGTTTCAGTAAAAGATCCAAAGTTGTTTGGGTACTGGAAACTCCCAAATGGCTGTTCAGAAGCTATGTCTAGGGAAGGTGCAAAAGTCCGGTAGGACTGGTAGGAATTGAATGGTTGGACAGGGTGATGATCAACATTTGGATACGAAAATGAATGGAATTGTTGATCAAAAGAATTGGCAGTGGTGAAAGGAGTGAAAGATTGGCTACGAGATTGTTCAATACGTTCAGCGATGGACAATAGACGACTCGCAAAAGGGGTATCAACGTAAGAGGGTGGGGAAGGTTGAAATGGTTGATACGAAGTGGATTGCAGAGTGCAAGTGTTTGTCCTAGACGCGTTTATGCGATCTTTCAAAGAAATTTTAGGCATGGAGGGATCGTTCGACGTTCGACCAAAGCAAGACCCGTAGGAAGTAATGTCTGGTTGTGGGTACCAAAGTTCGGCAAGAGTCTTTCTAGGTGGGGTACCCATGATATGAAGAGAAGAAGAAGAAGTAGAGAAAAGGAAGGGAAAAAGAATGTGGTTTTTTAAAATATTTTTTAGTTAGTTAAAAGAATGAAATATACACACAAAAAGAATCTGGACAAAAACAATCACGACACAAAAATACCATGCACCTAACCGGTCTAGGGTCCACCTAGGTCAACTAGACCTGCTCAAGAACTTGATTGTCGAAGTAAAACCGTGTCGAGAAACGGGATCAAGATATACTAATCACGAGGCCAGGTAAGTGCAGAGATAAGGGAGGTTTTTCGACGCATTCGCGAAGGTCCTTAATTAAATAACCCTTTCTCTTTTGGCGGTTTCGCCGTGAACATTTTCCTAGACACCCCGTAAACGATATACCGTTAAGCGATGTTCTACATATCGTTGACTTCTCCTAGTGAGCGCGAAGTCCTTAAGGCTTAAAGTCTAGTTTCTTTTAAAACTTGTGCGGGTAAACGTTATGCTCAATTTTGTGATTTGTGGGCCACGGAAAAGGTGATGAGATCCTTTACCGTATATCGTGGGGTTCGCTTTCCCCTAATTCCATATTAATGGATGCAATGCGCAATTCAATAAAAATTATTCAAAAAATCAAATAATCGTTTTTACGTTAAGCACTACACTGCAATAAATACGGGTTAGTCAATTTTTGCGTTTGCTAACGAACTTGCAAAGAATCCTGCAAAGATATTATAATAGATGCGTTGGATTTGAGAAGAAGGTGTTTAAGAAATACGTATCGATAAATTTTCGGGTTTAGAAACCCCCATTGAAGTTAAATCCGAATAGCTTGAAATGTTCGATTGCGCGGGTCAAACTACCCGGATCTTTGGCACTATACTTCGTAATCACCTTAGCCTTAAATGTATACTTTGCTCCCCAAGCTCGCCGTTCGCAAATCCGTAAAAATCTATAAATGTCGGAAAAACGGATATTAATGCGGAAAAGCGATACGAATGCCTAAATACCTGCACACTGAAAATTATAAAAAACAAACAATAAAAATGGAAAAAAAACAGAACACTTGAGCACAGAGGAAAGTTTGGAGGCAGATGGAAGCAACTTGGCCGGCGAGCTCGGATGAATGAGGGATGTCGCCGGCCCCCTTGTGGCAGATGGGCTCCAAACTTGTTCTGTGTTCCCACTATTCTATAGGTATCTCACTGGTATTATTTGTTTCTTCATTTGAGTTACAGAGTGTAAGCATGTAAGAATTCAAGAGAACAAAAAAGTTAGTTTAGTTAGTTTTTGTTTGGGTTTTGGTTTTTTTTTGGAAATTTTTATGTTGTTTTGAAAATAGGGTTAGTTGTATAAGTGAAATGTACAGAGATTAACCCGAAATAACAAAAACTAAAACGTTACCGTCTCCCAGGCAATGGCGCCATTTGATCGCACGCTTTCGGCATGTCGAGTTTTAAGAGTTCTAAAGTTTACCGCGATCAGGACGGTGTTTCTTTGCAGCTAGCCGCGATGAGCACGGGTCGATCCACAGGGAGACGGAGCGTTTTATGTTCTTATTTTGACGAGTTAATGCGCGTGGGCGGAATGTTCGTATCTATCCTATGTGTTATATGCAAAGTTAAACTTGTTAGGAAATGTAATGTAAATTAATAGATTCCGTATTCAAGTCTTTTGAGCCGAACTCAACCAATGAAGTTAGAGCAATCGGCAATAGCGTGGATTAGGATATTTAAGCAAGGTATTCGTGGAATCTGGCTTATTGACCCTTGTCCTTCCGTTCTTGTCTCTTGCTTTCGCTTCCGGCCAAACCGAACGCAACCGGTCGCGGTTAGGGATTACCGATACCTTGGTAGGCTAGGGTGCCTAACGGAGCGCTTGCGTAAGCTTTAGGCGGAGTTTCAAATGGAAAATACGGGAAAAGAAAATGAGAAATGAAACGTTAACTTACAATACCAATCTATTTCCTAACAACACACATTTACAACCATTCAAACAACACCATATTAACAAACCAAAAAGAGCAAAGAAAAGAACAAAGAAAAGAAAAGAAAACAATACAAGCGAGTATGTAAAGGACATGGAATAAAAGTTGCATGAAAGTAAAGCATGGAATGTAAATTGCAAGAATGTAAAGCGAGTAATAAAAGAGCAAGAAAGTAACACTAAGAACTATAGAACAAAATACAAGACATGGGTTCAATAACCTAATCTTAAACTTGCAAGCTCAATTAAGAGGTTGCAAGATCAAGAAGAGGCAAAGAACACAAGGCAAATGAAGGCACAAAAGAACACTTTATTGATTCCTTAAGTAATGGTATAACCTCTTGAGATCAATGACCAAAGGTTAAACTTGCAAGCTCAATGAAGAGGTTGCAAGATTAAGTTAAGGTAGAGAGCTCAAGGGGGATTAACTATGTACAAGAATAAAATAAAAACAAATGAGTATGAAGTGTAATAATGTAAGCAAAAGAATATGAGACCCCTCTCCCTTGCTGCCTCATTCTGCTTTTATTGGCAAAAAAAGAGATTAAATAAACAATAACATTATGATGAGGTGGCAGCAGGGGATGCACTGTAGATAACCGGGGCCCACTGGGCACTGTTTGGCCGGCCACAAGGGGTATGAGCTCGGCCCAAATCCGAGCTCTGGGGTTCGTGCTTGGTGTGTTGTCCCCAATATCACTTTGGTGTTGTTTATTTTCTCTATTTTGACCTGGTTTGCACCCAGTGCTTGGAGAGAAAATTGAATCTATGAATCATATCAACACTTTATGCATTGAATGCACATCACTTCTCATGCCCACTTGCTCTAGCCCACTTGTGCCTAGCCATCATGAGTGTGTGCCATGGCAGCCTCTAGGTCCTAGTGCACACTTGTGTACAACTTGTATTGTGTTGGTCCATTTAGATAAAAAGTGTGTACACAAGCATGCTGCACAAAGAAACTTATGAAGTATCGGTTGGTTTACAGTTCTGGTTGCAGTGTCAGCTCACAACTGTAATATCCTTGATTTTAAGTGTACTTCCAGTATTTTGTCACGGATACCTGTAATCTGTAATACTGAGCAGACACAGGTTAATAGTACCGTTATATACAAAAAAATAGATAATGAATGAGAGGTATTAAATGCGGTTTTCTGTGATAAACAACCCCATATGGCTAAAGTCAATCCTGACCCCCTGAAAAACGGCCAAAGTCATCCCTCGACCTCCCCGTCAAAGCAATGCTTTGATTCTGGAGTAGGTCAACTCATCAATCTCTTACGAGTCCTCTCGACTTGTAAGGAAGAAAATTCTCTTGGGAGATCCTTATGACTCTCTAGAGAAAAACACACTTAGGAATCCTCACGATTTCTAAGGAGAAAATACACCTACGAGATCCTCTCGACTCGTAGGGAGAAAAATCTTTATGAGACTCTCTCGGCTCATAAAGTTGGAAAGCCTTAGGTGGCAGACCTGAACTTGTTGCCTAAGCCATCACTACCATACAAAGAGGTCAAGATAGACTATTTACAGACCACATTTGCCAAAATTACATGCCAAGAGATATGGAGGTGCTACTCAAGAGTGCGTAAACTGCTTTGCGTCAAATCGAGATGAAAAGGCTTAACCTACGGACGTCAATCACATACTATGAATGCCAGTAAGAAGAACATTTGATTCTCATCCAGTTAAACGTTCGAAGCATACCCATTTATGTATGTGTGGAAAAGGTTTAATGCATAAAATAAACATGCGGAAACAAGAATTGTCTGTTCATACTTCAGAAAATTCTTACAGTGATGAAAACGGTAAACAAAAACATCATTAAAATGTTTACAATGGGAAGACATCAAATCCAGGACATGGATTGAGAAATTCAAAAGTTAGGCCATCTAAAATGTTTCAGGCCTCTCAGACCATTCTCGTATGCTTTCTCTCACGATCACAAGCGTTAGGGTCCTCACTGATGTCCTCCTCCCTTCGATAGGCAGCGATTATCGTCGCCTGTTGAAAATTTTGGTGTAGAATATCAACAAGATGGTCTCGCATTTTCTTTGAGATTAGGCCCATTAGATACACTGAGTGTACCTTATCTTCGGCGTCATCCAATACTTTAAGCGGCATGCCGTCATAGAATAAAGGAAGTGCTTCCTAGGTCGCTCTTACAATGAGCTTCAAAAGAGCGGAACGACGAGGAAGCAGTCGATCATTGTATTCATCAAAGAGACGCATGATTTCGGCGCACCGAGCATTTGTAAACTCCTGGTTCTGGCAGCGTCCTAGTGTGTGAATGTCTCCATAAGAAATAATCTTGTCTAGATCATACAGATGGGTGGCCATAACGTCTGAAAAGGAAAATCAGTGAGAGTTTAGTAGGCAGACTGATTAAGAAAAAGCTTATTGAAACAGACAATAAGTTTGGGAGCTTACTACCTAAAGATCGTGCATTCTTAGAGCTTGGAAAGATGAGTTTTTATTAAAGGGAAAAACCCTTGGCGTGGAGTTAAAATTCAAAGAGAATTTTATAAAAAGTTCCTCGGCCGTTCAAGATCCTTACCTGAAAAAGGATTCTTTTTTGTTGGCAGGGTTAAACTCTGGATTTTGTTTTGTTGAACAGAGAACTGAGCTCTGAGGAAGAGAATTAAATTCTCAAAGAAAATGAAGAAGGAAGAAGATGAAGGAATGGAGGCGTTACTGATGAGACCGCTGCATTTATAGGACGTGATAAGAAATGGTTCATCTGCCCCGTTCCCTAGGCAAATCCAACGGCAACAAAGATGACAGCGTTGCACTCACGTGCAAACACGTGAGAACAACGCTGTGGGGGCATTTGTTCCCTCATGGGAACTCAATAGAATACAAATAAAGCAGTAAGGAAAACCCTCAAATGGGGCATCACGTGCTCACACGTGACCAGGCCTCACGTACAAACACGTGACCTTTTTATGGGCAGATTCTAACGACGCCTGAATGCCTAATTGATAAAGTCATGTGCCCACATGTGATGGGCTCTTGAACCCACTGAATTAATAGAATTAAATTCTAATTAAAAGGAATTAAAAGCATTTGTTCTCTCATAGGAACTGAATAAAATACAAATAAACCAGCAAGGAAAACCCCCCAAAGGGGGCATCACATGCCCACACGTGATCGGATCTCATGTGCAGGCATGTGACCTTTTACAGGCAAAGCCTATATGCGCTAAATAAAATAAATAATTTGAAATGCTTAATCGGTGGAGTCACGTGCCAACACGTGATGGGTTCCTGAGCCCTCTGAACTAATATAATTAAATTCTAATTAAATGCTTTATCAGTGGGGTCACGTGCCAACATGTGATGGAATCTTAAACCTTTTGAACTAATAGAATTAAATTCTAATTAAATGCTTTATCAGTGGGGTCACGTGCCAACATGTGATAGAATCTTAAACCTTTTGAACTAATAGAATTAAATTCTAATTAAATGCTTTATCAGTAGGGTCACATGCCAACACGTGATGGGTTCCTGAGCCCTCTGAACTAATAGAATTAAATTCTAATTAAGTTCTTAATCAGTGGGGTCACGTGCCAACACGTGACGGGTTCCTGATTCCTCTGAAGTCTGAACCAATAGAATTAAATTCTTATTAAATGCTTAATTGGTAAAGTCACGTGCCAACACGTGATAGACTCTTAAACCCTATGAACTAATAGAATTAAATTCTAATTAAAAGGAATCAAAAACCCTAATTGAAAAATATTTCCCTAGATCTTTCCAAACAAAAAAGATTGCACTCTGTAAAAGGGAGCACCGTTGGATTAAAAATCCAATGGTGATTAAAAATCACCAATTTATAGAAAGATTCTATACAAGGAAATATTTTTCTAAAATTTGCCAGGAACAACAAATAAAATATCTTTTGGATTAAAAATCAAATGGTGAATAAAATTCACATAGTGATCTAAAAGATCATGTTGGTTATAAAATCAATCAAAATCTCTCAATGAGAGATCGGCTGAACAAACTGATTCTTTTCTTTCTCCTATAAATAAGAGCCGAGAAGAGAAGAGAAGAAGGGATACACCAACAGAGAGAGAAGATAGAAGAGAAAAAAGAGAAGAGAATTTAATTCTCTAGAGAGAAAAGAAGATCTCTTTAGAGAAAAAACTCTAGTTAAGAGAAGGAAGGATATCATTCTATAAACTCTCACAAAACAAAAGAGAATTTAATTCTCAAACCAAGAGTTTAACTCTTCTAAAAACAACTTAGTTCTTCCTTTGGTTAAAGATCTGCAGAAGCAGATCTCCCCACAAGTTGAGAATTTAATTCTCGTCGGGGAGATTCTGCCATGCAGATCCAAAACTTAGAGAGAGAATTGGGTTTAAAGAATTTAATTCTTTCAAACATATAGGAATTTAATTCCTCTAAATAAAATTAGGGTTTCACCCTATCAAAAAAATTTAATTCTTAAACAAGGGATTCAACTCTCCATGCACGTAAAAGAGATCAGTACCTAATATGATCACGTGGTAACACGTGACCCCCTTTCTTTGAACCAGAAAAAGAGATTTCCCAAAGTGTTTAACACTTATTTAAAAGGGAAAAGGGAAAACAATAAAAACAGTTTCTCTTTTAGGGTGTATCACGTGCTCCCACACGACCCTTAAAATGCTCCTAAAAAAAGGGAGTAAAGCTAAGGCAATTTCACTTTCTGGGCGTCTCACGTGTTCCCACGTGACCACTAGCAATTATCAAACAAAAGAGGATTCTACCCAAAGGCAATGCCCGCCTAAAGGATGCCTCACGTGTCCCCACATGATCCCTGACAAACACCATTTTAAAGAGAAAATGGGGAAAACTGAAGGATTAATATCCAACGCATGGATACCCATAACGTGCCCACATATGATAACCATAAAGGTCAAGTGTTCAACACTTATATGCATATTCTGAAAGTAAAATAAAAGAAGCAAGACCCAATCTTCAGGTGCCTCACGTGACCCCACGTGAGCGCTTCAGTTTTAGTGTTCAACACTATTTTAAGCGTCTCACGTGGGAGCACGCGAGCGCCGAATGTACTCTAGTGTTTAACACTATATTCAAGCCAATTTTAGCCCAAATTAGCTAAGTCTTCCAGAGGAAAGACCCCCCTTCAACTGAACCCTAATTATACTCTTGTCTTCCAAAACTGATCATCTCATATGGCATTCAAAGTGATTCCCAGAGCCTTCCAACCAACATTGGTTCAAGGGTACATCTCTTCATACCTCTGATACATGTCGTTGTAATTCTTCAATGTCTTTAGAGAGGTGACAGGTCCCAACAACCAGACATTCCACGGACTGTGGGGTCCTTAAACTCATGGACTATGATGTCCTTAAACTTTACAAACTATGATGTCTCTAAACTACCATGGACTGTGGGGTCCTTAAAATCATAGACTATGATGTCTTTAAACTTTACAGACTATGATGTTTTTAAACTCCATGGACCATGATGTCCTTAAACCCAATGGACCGCAATGTCTCTAAACTAAAATAATAGAGTCCAAATGCTCTTTTGTTGGATCTAAATGATCATGTTAAGTTGATCTTAGTCTAAAATTAGATTAATGTGTCCTTAACAAACGTTAAGTTGATCTTAGTCTAAAAACTAGACTAACGTATCTTTAACAAACGTTTAAGTTGATCTTAGTCTCAAATGGGATTAACGATCCTTAAACCCAACCCAAACCCAAATCTAAGTGTAATGACCCCAAAATCTTTATACATTTGTATTATCCCTCTTCAAAAATATACCGTATTTATTTGTACTTGGTATTTTCCTCTTTCTATTAAATTTATTATTATTTTATTCCTCAATCTATTATGTATTTTTTTTCTAGGTACAATTTCTTTTTCTTATATTTAAGTTTTTAACTTCTCATTCTTATTTTTTTCCTTTCATAAATATTTAACCCAAATCCATTATTTTTATTCTCCATAGCCCATCTAAAAAGCCCATTTTCTTTTTAAGCAACATCATATATTTAATTCTAATTAAATATATGCATGAACAACTTTATAGCTCATTGGTTAAGTCCTTGCATTATTATTCCATAAGTCGCATGTTCAAATCCCCATTCTTGCAATTATTTTTATCATTTTTTATTCTTCTCATAACCTACAAATGAGACCTTTCATTTCCAAAATGAATGGTGACCTTTCATTTCTCTTTTAATTCTTATGTTAAATGCATATATTATTATACATAATTCATCATTACACCATCTTAATTGTCCTCCATCTTTTCCTTCCTCATATTTTTCTATCTCTCATTTCTCCCTCTTCACCTAAAGTCCAAGAAGAAGAACATGAAGAACTCTTCAAGAAGGTCTCGCTAGTAACGCGAGGCTATCGGCGGATAGACAAGCCCGGTGACAATACCGGCTTGTGCATGTAAGTCCCTTCTCTCTCCTTTCCCTCACCTCTTTTTTTTCCTCTTGTCATGCATCGTGAACCCCCTATTCTTTTCATATCATAATCCATAAGAGAAGACACACATAAACATATACATATACATAAACATAAGTTTAGATATATATGATTCTATATGGTTTAATAATATCTTATAATCTCTTGTTCAAATTAAAGTATTTTTAATTCTTTCTTCATGATTATGAATGTTTATTACAAGTTGTGAGAACATAGATTTCAATCCATAATATATCTACGATATCTCATGGAATCGGTTTGGTTATTAAAAGAAAGGATAAAGCTTGCATAAAAATACTAGTTAATCTTTTTGCCGATTTTAGTATACACATCAATACCTTTAGATTTAAAATAATTTTTAGAAATTAATTTTTACTTCTGAAAATTTCATGGAATTTACATATGATAGATTATATTATTTTATACATGCTGTAAAAATTTTAGATCGATCCGCATAACGGTTTATGAATTACATCGTATTTATTCACTGGTCGTAAAACAGAAAACTGCAGTTATCGGTCAATTTCTACGACATATAACTTGGTATACCGGTATCCAAATTGAGCAAAATCATGTGTTTTTGATATCTACATCGAATGAACTAGATTTTATTAGTTTTATATTTTTACTGAAAACCGACGTAAAATATAGAAAACTGTGTTACAATATTAAGTGACGGATCTGGACAGAATCTGTTCCGATTCGCACACTGTTTTTAAATTGGACATAACTCGAACACCCGATGTCCGTTTGTGACAAAATTTAGATGTGTAGATGCACCATTGATAGAAATATAATTTTCTGTATATTATATTACTTAGGAATGCATGAAACAACCTGATATAGGCTTTACAATACAATATATAGTTGCTGTCCAGAAATCTGAATTTCTGTTTTAAATGCTGATATTAAAATGATCATAACTAGAGCTTCAGAAATCCAAATCATGTGAATCTTGGTGTTTTCGATAAGTACATCGAAATACCTACAATTTTCTAATAATTTTTGTAACCTGAAACCTGAAACAAATTAACTCAAACTGCGTTTTAAAAATACGTGACGGTGCCGAATAGATTCTGATATGTTTTGCGCGACGATACGAAAACATATATATCTCTCAAACCGGTAGTCATATTTAGGTAAAACTGGAACTCACGCATGCAAAACATTTAGAGCCATATTTTTGTTTATATTTCGCATTCGTTCAACTTGATTAATTAGTCGTACATAATATTTCTTTACAGCATTGTTTATGGTAGTTACTCGAATAATATACTTGACTCATTTCATGCTATTCGAACATGTATACATATTTATCTTGATCATTAAATTGTTGTATGTACTTAAAGACGATAATTAAATACTTGAGTTATATTTTGAAAACTATACAAAAATATTTTTACATAAAACCCCCTCAAGTTTATAAATTACCCTAAGGACCCTAACAATTATAAGACCACGATTCATAATTCTGATTGTCTGACTCGGGTTTGAGTCTGATTAATTTGACTTGAATATGATTCAAGTCAACCTATAATCTACAAGATTCCAATTCAAAATGAACACATGAATCGATGAATACAATTATCAATTTATACAATTTGGCTGAACCGAACCATGGATATATTCCTTTTACATGATTCTCAGTATTCCATTTACATGACTCTACGGTTACAACCGTTTCCTGATATCATGGTTTCGGTCAGTCAGTCAATCAATCTACAATTACTACAATTTACAAGATAACAATACAAATAAGACTTCGCGGGATTTAAGGGGTAGATTGGTACGGAAGGTGTTAAAGGTGGCACGAGGTGGTCAGATTTAATACACCTAACATGAATCCAGTTGCTGTTGTACCGTGGCATAAACGGTTCCTTGTACTATACGTGCCCTTAGTCTCTGGCATATAGAGACTCCTCTCGTATACACTGGCATCCTTCTGTACCAAGCTACAAAACTTGAATATGTTTCAAGTCAATCTATATTCTTTTATATTCCAACTCAAGATGAATACATGAATTCCAGATTCCAGTTAACAATCTATATAACTTGACCGAACCGAACCATGGATATTCCTTTTACATGATTCCCAGTATTCCATTTACATGACTCTACGGTTATAACCGTTTCCTGATATCATGGTTTCGGTCAGTCAATCAGTAAATCAGTAAATCAGTCAATCAAGTCAATCAAAGTCAATCAAGCAATCATTACAAGTTTACAAGATAACAATACAAATATGACATCGCGGGGTTTAAAGGGGTAGATTGGTACGGAAGATGTTAAAAGTGGAATGAGGTGGTCAGATTAAGACACCTAACCTATATTCAGTTGCTGTTGTACCGTGGCATAAACGGTTCCTTGTACTATACGTGCCCTTAGTCTCTGGCATATAGAGACTCCCCTCGTATACACTGGCATCCTCCTGTACCAAGCTACAAACAATTACGTTAAACTATATTCCATAATATTCTACAATACAATACTTTAGAAAATACTATACTCTGTCACTCTCATTCTTCATTCTTCTTTGGGACTTACCGAGCGACCTGTTCGCTGACGACATTCTATTTCTCTCTTCTTTGAATGTCGTCAGGTGCGTTGGACCAAGTTGAGACCGAGCCTACAAGTGAAGATTTGGAGCAGTTCCAGGAAGACCCAGAGCTCTAGACTTTGTACTTGTTCTTTCCAGTATTTCCTTTTATTGTTATGCCACTGTTTAGGCATTGCTTTTTCATTTCAGATGTATTTTCATTTCATGCATTGTATAAAGAATGTTATTAATAAAAGTTGCTGTTATTTCTATTATTCTTCTCTTGTGATTCATTTTATATTGCTTAGTTACGCTTAGCGTATGTACTTCTGAGTACATACGTAGCGGGCCTCGTCGCGACCACTTCGCCGTAAACTGGGAAGCGGGGCGTGACACTAAGAAAATACGGATTTGGACTAATCCATGCCCTACGGGCGACAACATAAATTAGTCTCCGTATACAATCCACGGGCGACCAAAAATAAAACAAACATACACGACACGAAGTGACCATCATGAGAAGGAGAAAGTGGTTATCGTGATGCGGTAGCGTAATTAACTGTAGGGGCTTGCGCCTGCAGGGAAGAGTGTCCCCACAATCAAAAACCCCTCAAACGAGAGGGAATCTGACGAAATCTGCTACAACGGTCGCATCCGTCTAAACCTCCGATATATGGTGCCATAAATCAACTTGGTATCTTTGGAGAGGTGGACGGATAAAACTAAATAGCATCTGCCCCCAAATTCAGGCAAGACGTTTGTCTTTTCCGGTTTTCGGCGGAGAACAGCTGCAAATTAGATAAATATAACAAAGATACGGAACATACAGTGTCACTGTATGAATTTCCTACATACGGTGGCGGGATCATTCATTGCTGCATATGCATATTTATTTCACAACTATGGTCATTAGTTATAAAAGAAGATAAGAAAACTTGGATCAATGAATGATGTGCTGTAGCCATGTACCCTACGAATATATACTTCGTTTTTTCATATATATAAGTAGTGAAAATATTTTTTGCCAATGTATGCTTCGGTTTTTCATATATAAGAGGTGAAAATAAGGTTGGGGTCCACTATGGCAGCAGTTGCGTGACCCAGCCTAAGGGTATGCATGTTCCCACTTAAACCAAAGACCCACCCCTTATTTGACCCCTTGGGACGATCGATAAAAGAAAGCGCAGTATCATATAATATACACTAGTACAATATAAGGTTGTCCCTACGGATGGGAAAATTCGCAGGGGTAATTTTTTTTGCCCCTACGGTAGGCACCGTAAAGGCATACTTAATTGAAAAATCATTAAAGTTTTACTTGCGATATGCCTGCAATTAGAAGCAAGAACCACCATAAAAATCTTCCTCCCTGCGGTGCCTACCGTAGGGGTTTCGCTTGCGACACCGTAGGAGCAAGAACAGAAAGTCGATCCCACCCCAAAAAGTTCCCACACCCTAATTTTCTTCTTCACGCGTCCCTTCTCAAAAAAATTTCTCCATTTGTCATCGCTACCTCCACCTTCGAAGCCCTCCTCCTTCCCGGCATAGCCCCATCGTGAAGGAGCCGTCGATTCTTCCACCGCCGCCATCGAAGCCTCCCCACCTCTTCGTCAGCCTCCACCGTAGCCTCGTAGCTGTCTATTCCTATACCGCCGTCTCCTAGATTCCTCCACCGGCACCGCTGAAAAAGGTTAGTTAATTTATTCAATTTTAAATTTAATTTTTCATAAATTTTGTTTTAGATTTATATAATTTTAGGGATTAATTTATAATTTGGTTGTTTTTGTTGTTATTGTTGAATTTTGTGTTAGGGTTAGGGACATGGGGCTGGGCTAGAAGCCGGGTTAAGGGATAATTAGGGTTAGAGTGTTGATTAGGGTTAGGATAAGGGTGATTAGGAGGTTAGGGTTAGGGCCAGGGTTATGTTTAGGGTTAGGGCTAGGGTTAGGGGTAGGGTTAGGGTTAATTAGGGTTATTGTTATGATTAGGGTTATGGTTTGGGTTAATTAGGGGGTTAGGGTTATGATTAGGGTTAGGGTTAGGATTAAGGGTAGGTTAGGGTTATTGTTATGATTAGGGTTAGGGTTAATGTTTAGGGTTGGGGTTATGATTAGGGTTAGGGTTAGGTATAGGATTTGAGTTAGGGTTAGGGTTAATTAGGATTATTGTTTGATTAGGAGATTAGGGTTAATAGTTAGTTAGGGTTAATGGGTTTTTGACTAAAAAAATTTAATGATAGTTTAGTGAATAACAACAATAGTTAAGGGTATTTAGTGAAATTTATAGTTATTTAGTTAATTTAAGAATATGAATCGTTTAGTTAAATTTGTTAAGGTAGTTTAGTGAAAACCAACAATAGTTGAGGATATTTTAGAGTAATCTAGTAAAATTGATGAAATGGGTTACTTAAGAAAAATTTTAAGGTGGTTTAGTGGAAAACAACAATAGCTAAGTGTATGATACTCGATGATAACGTAAACGTAAAATATTATACCCGAAACGTTAAATACTTTACTCTAAACAAAAAACTTCAAAACCGTGAAATTGAAACGTAAACGGTAAAACCAATTCAAGTTAAATCTTACACCAAGTGTATATATGATACTCGATGATAATATGAAACTTTCATATTCTTATCGATAGTCGTATGTGAAATTCAAACCATGAATTAGTCCTCGTCTATTGGTTAACATACGTTCGATATTCGTCGGAACATAAAACTATACGAAGATTGTTAAATATCGGACGGTATCGCTCGGTGCTAACAACCGTCGTGTAGTCTATGTGATGAGAATATCAATCGTATGATAATCGATAGGTTTTTCCAGTATGGACAAATTAGGAATGTATAAAGCAAACACCCATTTGTGGACTGGAGCTAGGGTCGCAACGATTACGACTGCGGAGGAATTTGAAAACTATAATTTTTCTAAATATAGCCCCAATTCACAAACCAAGATCAGCAATAGAATAAAATTAAGAAGACCTAAAGATCAAGCTAGAAGCTACAACTTTTATAGCATCTTCATATGCTCCTATTGATGAACTAGGTCTCTTGCTAGACATCCTCGAGCTCTTGTATGCTTCCTCAAGCCGACCGTCTTGCCGTAGATGATCCATGGTAAAGTTGCGATGCCCATAACTTCATCTCCATCATCAGGTGGAGAAACTCCATGAGGGGACTTGCTAGGTGATAGGTGTAATTTATAGCATATTTTTTAAACTCATTTATTATTTTATTGTCATATATTATGCTGTTCCGAGTATCTTTTATGAATTATTATAAATAACAGGGCTTTGATGCAAAAAGACTAAAAATTGTGCTAAAATGAGGATTACGTGCGTGCAATGGAGATTTAAGAGAGTTATTCAGAAAATCAAAAGACAATTTGAAAATTTGGAACAAATTTGGAAATATCATTGCAAATTAGCAAAGGTTGCAATAAATAGAGGTGAATCAATTATCACAACAATAAATCAGTTGTAGAAAACAAATCAATATGCTTAATTTAGGAACAATTCGGGATCCATGCAACTATAGAAAGATAGCGAGATATTCAAGATTTTATAAGCTCAAAAATCATCTAAATTGACGATAAAACCATAAAAAAAATATGGAGCCATGAAGCCAAAATTCGGAAGCGGATCAACGGTGAATCAAGTCAATTAATGGCGTTTCAATGGTCAATTTTGGGCCGTTCGATGATATTTTTATGGCACGATCATCTTTCCACATAGATTAATATGAGATGTAGGATTTCATCTTTCGAAGATTCTGAAGGCACGCAACAGTATCCAAAAAAGCAATTATATTAGATTTTCATAGCTGTTAACAAGTGATTCTCTTGTATCTTCTATTACTTGTTCTCCAAACTTTCTTAGCCCTATATAAGCACATGTAGCCCTAGGGTTTCATATATCTTTCTCATATGCTGAAAAATTACGGTTTTCTCTTGGAGAGGGAGCAACCAAGAATAATTGTAAGTACTTTTATTATGAATAAAGTTTTCCTTTTTTATAATATGAGCAACTAATCTATTTTTCTAGGGTTTGTAATTGCCTAATTTCTATGGTTAGATATTTTATCTCTTCTCTTTCTTGTGTTTAATGGTGAATTTATTTTAATATAATTCCTTTCTTTTAAATCTTCATCATATGAACGACATTTTAATAAGGATAATTGACGCTTTGAATTAGATTTAGGGTTTGATGATACGCCTAAAAACTAATTAGGATAATGAAAGTTTGACAAACTAGAACCGTAATTAGAGACGATAAAAATATGATTTTTTTAAAATAAATATAACCTAGGTCATTATTCTTAATAATCTAGAACTAAGTTTTTAATATGATATCTAGATGATCTTTTATAATTGATAGGCAATTGTTAATTAAGTTTTCATAACCTATTCTTTTATATTAAGTAATAGAAAATATATTAGAAAAAGATCTAAAAATGAAGTAGTATCTTCTAAACCAATCATTGAAAGATAAGCAAAACAAAAACTCTAGATTCTTTTCTCATAAAAAACCCACCTTCTTAATTCCTTGCTATTTAGTTTTAAATCAACTTTTTTTTAAACTTGCATTTGAAGTAGTTAACATACCTCTCTGTGAGAACGATACTCAAGTACAACTGTGATAGGCTGTATACTTACGGTTAAATTTGAAGACTAATAAAATCCATATCAAGTTTTTTGCGCCGTTGCCGGGGATGTGTAGTTTAATTACATTTAAATTTAAGATTTAGATTTTAGTTGTAAATTGAATTAGAGTTCTTTTAGTGCATTTTATTTTGCAAAATTTCTGTTTAAAATTTCAGGAATCGAGGCGAACTTACTAGAAAGGAAGATCGAGACGAACAGGAGGCAAATTTAGGTAACATCTCGTTCTTCCCAAAATCTCAATTTTATTCCAACTAACAGATTTTTGCAGGATTCTTTGCGCCATCTAAAAAAATTTAATTTAGATTTTATATTTTTGATTGTTTTAGATTGCATTGCATATTTAAAAAGATTCTAAGGGGCAACAACCCAAATTTAGATCAGGTAGGGATTTCATCACACTTCCTAAGCCCCATGCATCATAACCGAGCATCCGAATTAACTTACATTAATTTAAAAAGTATCTAGACTTCAGCCTCTTAAGGATATATCGCGCTCAATAGGACAAAAGAAGGTTTTAGGTAATCAAACAGTTATTTGATTCAATCTTGAGGTGTCTAGTAACGTGTGACTGTTGCAATTATTTAATTAAGGCCCGCTATTTCAGTTATTCGTATTGTAGAACCCTCTTACTTATCTGACACTAATCTGGTTTCAAGCTTGTTAAAGAGCTGTTAGAGGATCTATTCCGAAATTTGTTTCTTGACAGTTAGGAGCGGGTCTAGTAACTTGATCTGGGTAAATCTAGATCTAGGTTGTTTACGCATCTTCGATTGCGATTTATTAGATCTCTAGTTTAGTTTCTGCATTTAAAAAAAATGGATGACGAATATGCTAAACAAACTTTATATGAACTATGTTATCCAGTTAACCCAACACTTTCCGATCAATTAGAATGAAAAAATATAGGAGCGGTTATAATTCATCTTACACCACAACCGAACCAATATTCACTCCTTCTAATTTCATAGACCAACACCAATTTCAATCATACCCATACTATGATGTTGTCCTTTCTTATGAAAATATCCAATTAGATTCTTATCAATCATATCAAACTTTTCTATCATTAGACATTGATAATAATAAGGAGACGAGACTTGCTAGTGTTGAGACACAGTTGGTCACTTTTATGAAAAACGCTCGTGCTACCAAGCAATCAATGATTAATACTGAAATTCTTCTTGGCCAAATAACTGCTGCAGTAGCCAATAGGAAAGAGTAATAGACCATCCCAATGCAAACCTACCCAAGCCCGATTTTTCCCAACAGCTTAGAACATCATAACAGACCTATTGATGAAGTGTTGAGAATAACTATTGTTTGGAATGTATAACCCAAAAACGTTTAAGTCATAAGTGTCCTAAGTGCGGGTGCGAATTTACGTCAAAGAAGATTGAGCGATATAAGGAATGCCCAATTTGTGAATTCATGTTTGAATCTTGTGGCTTAGATGAGTCTGATTTATTGGTACATGAAGTCCTTCTAGTGAGTTTGAAACCTACCCTCAAACTTTTGAATTTTCAATTTGGTCTCCAACAATAAATTTATATAAAGATGATTTAATTGATGATATGTTTAAGGTTGAAACGTTTGATTTAACTGATTGTAAAATTTTTGAGAAAGATATTTTTGACGAATTAACAGTAGCAGATATAAATTTTGAGAAAACTTTGGATATAGAAACCGCTTCTGTAAAGAAAACTTATGATTTTGATGGCGTTGGCTTAAATATAATATTTAAGAACACTATTGATAAGGAACACACACTTTCATTAGGAACGAATAATGAAATTTTTGAAGAAAATTTAGAGTGAGATCTCACATTTTTAGAAGATAAAATTCAACTAATAAATCAATTTAAAGAGGAGGTGAAAGAATTGTTAGATGAGAGATTTGAGGAAGAAGATTCATCTATTATAATAGAAGAAGTGCATGAAGAGGAGGTGGTTAATTTTGAAGAAGCATATTTTGATCGAAATTTTGAGAAATTTTTTAAGGATGAACTTAATTTTATAGATGATTTAGATTTCCCAAATTATCCGAGAAATTATGAGTATCCTGTTGAGCCGTTAATAATTGAACCAAACCCTCCACAACTTTCAGTCATTATTAAAACCAATTCTATTGAAAAGAAAGATGAAGTTGTGTCTTTAATTCCTATAACTAGATCAGTTATTTATTCTCCGCATGTTTGTGTTTTATAATTTGATCCAATTAGCCAATATTTCAACAAGATGGTACAGTTGCATAATTCTTTGAGATTTTCATCATTTATTTTTGTACTAGTTTTTTCGGCAAAACACGGATCACAATTTTCTTCACCCACATATAAACACCATACTAATATTTTGCATATCCATTTTAGGGTGTTTTCTGATATTTATTGCTACAACTTATTTTACTATTCTTATATGATTAAAGAAAAAAATTTTGAGTGGTTAATATTAACTTATGGGTTAGCAAAAGTATTGGGTAAATTACTTTTTGAGTGGTTAATAATTTCATGAATATGGGATAAATGACATTGAGGACACTGTCTAAAATAAGTATTGGGGATGGTTTTGTACATAGTTTTTAGTCTTTCAAAAAAAATTATTAGAAAATTTTGAAAATAGAAATAAAAAAGTGAAAAATATATATAAAAGAGAGAGATTTTAAGAAAAATAAGAAAAATGGATGGTTAAATGGATCTAGTAATAAGTTGTCATGAGTCCGTTCCCAAAAAGACTAGTATTAAGAAGGAGTAACTAGGTTTGAGAAGATATAAGTGGAGCCTATTTTTGAGTCTAAACATTTGAATGTTGATATCCTACTATACGCACATGCACAAATTTTCAAGCTTGGGATAGTAGATGTACCTGTTATGCTCTTATCTGTAATGTCCTAGTACGAAGAAAAAAATTTAAATAATGTCTTGCAATTAGCAAGGCAGCATAAAAATATTTTCAGCGAGAGTGCTTCATCACCTAGTGACTTAAACCAACTGGTTTGAGATCATTTGCTGTGTCTTAGGTGTTGCAAGATTAGGATACTTCTATTTACGCCCAATAGATCTCATTCAGTAATCGGTTGATTAGTACATCACGAAACATTAACGGTCGCTTGAAAAATGTGGGAACAAATTCATCAATTTGATCATCAATTAAAAATTGCTAGGGAGAGAAAGGCAAGAGTATAGAAACTTGAATTGAATTCTCTAAGTTTAGAAATGATTTTACATACACGTAGGGGAATATGATCATGTTTGGAAACAAGATAGGTAGGAAAGATTGGAAGAATGATGAGAAAGTAATTTTCGACATAGATCAAAATCTATTAAGACATGGTTCATGACGACTGAAAATCTAGTAAAATTTAAACTCTTGTTTTTCGTATTTTTCTTATCTATTCCTATTTTAATATATTTTCATTTTCTTATTTTGTTTCCTTTATTTTCTTTTATAGGAATAGGAATAGGAGTAGGAGTAGAATTTAACTAAATAGTAGTTTAGTTTAGTTTAGAGTTTGAAACTCTAGATTTGCTCGAGGACTAGAAAAAGATAAGTGTGGATATCACATGAGATACTGAGGTTCTAAATGTTCACGTGCCATCCATGTAAGACATTGTCTTCATGTGTGCTAATGTGCCTTTCACGTGAGTTGTGCATTTTCTTTTAGAACACTCACGTGCCTTTCATGTAATGCGCATGTCTTTTGGGTACTCACGTGCTATCACGTGAGATGCGCACTTCTGTTTGCTTTTCTTTCTAGCGCTCATGTGCTTTTCACGTGGGATGCTGTCTTCATGTGTGCTCGCATGACATCACATGAACCGTTGTCTTCTTGGGGTGCTCACGTGTGTATCATGTAGGCTGTTGGCTTCTTTGATGCTCACGTGTGTCACGCCCCACTTCCCAATAGATGGAAACGGTGACGTGGTAAGCCCATGACGTATTTATTTCGAGAAGGTCATTTTCCGGAATAAATACGCTATGCGTAAATAAGCAATATAAAATGACAAGGAATAAACATGAGATTTAAACTTCAACAACTTTATTTACATATAACTTGAAGCATTTACACTATATGATTTCAACTGAAAGGAAATATAATACAAGAAGAGAAATGTCTAAACAGGTGGCATACATAAATTGAAAAAGATAGCTATTCCAGTCCTCAGTCGTGATCTGATCGTGCTCTTCCTCGGTGGTGTCCACCTCCTCAGTCTCCATAGTATCTGACGAACATTCCAAGAAACAAAGATGGGTGGAATGCCCCTCAGCGAACTTTCGCTCGGTAAGTCCCCAAAAAATAGGTGTGAAGTATAAAGTATAATAATAAAAATGTATATCATGGATTAATGGACTAGGAGATATGTTATTTAAACATGTCATTTACTGCAAGCCCGGCATTTCTATTTAACATGCAGTTCTCTATATATATCATGGCAAAATAACATGAGCATAGTATAGTATAGTGGACATGAAATGAATGTAAGTGTCCTAAAAGGTCTTTACATGAGTCAACTAATGTAACGTAAGTTCAAGGGTGAATGTTAACCAATCTCAAGAGTGTTCTCGAACCCAACAGGCTGTAATCCAGAGGTAAGGAACCACGGGCCCGAATCAAGTGTTAGTAACAGGACTTCAATCCAGTGTTGAAGTATTCCAAACTCAACAGGCTATAATCCAGGAGGAAGGAAACACGGGCCATCATGATAGCTTGCTTGTGTTAGTAGACATGGATTTATGATCTACGGAGACTTCTGAGATTTAGTTGGATTCACACATAAACTCCCTTAACACCCCGTGTATTCTACGTTACAGTTAAAATTACTAGCTTTGCTCGAATTCATGAATACATCAAGTGGGAAGATTGAGTTCATGTCAATATCAAGTATTCGTGTCATGTGTTCATGTATTCATGTCAAGTTGTATTCATGGTTCGAGTCAAGTCAGTTTCAATAGCAACCATTGTGTTCTGGTATTCATGTTAAGTTCATGTTCAATTATGATCAGGGTTTGGTCAAGTCAAGTCAAGTCAAGTATACATGTTTGAGTTTGATATCGATTTCGAGTGTTTAAGTTCATGATTAGGTATTCGTATTTAATCTTGGATTCAGATTTGAGTTTGGACTCAGACTGAGTCAGACACTTGTACACTGATTTAACTCTTGAATTCTTAGGTTCGGGAGTCATCGGCAACTGCTCCACATAGACGGTAGGATTTGTGTCTTTTTTCAAGACAATTGTGATAATACCATTATGTTTTCTACCTTAAATAGACAAGCACTCACTTTCTCCGGCTCCCTAAGGCTCAAGAGAATTGATTCCGCTTAAATCCATATTTACTAGAATCCTTAAAATAGTGTTTATATATATCTCGAGGGGATTTTATGAAAAATATTTTTAATATAGTTCAAAAGAAAATCTCGAGGGTGGTTAGTATTACTTAGGGTTTTCATGAGCATGAATTTTGAGTATTGGGGTATTTTAATGATAAATATTTAGCTTTGGAAAGTTTATGGTATTTTATTGAAAAACTTGCCTTTTGGTATCTTGATTGTATTTTATTGGCATTTGTTAATATTTCATTTTAAAAAAAATACAGGTTCATTATATTTTTAAAATAAGGATTTATAATTTTATATAATTTAAAAATTAGTTTTATTTAGAAATTCGTTTTTCTTAAAAACCGTATTTATATCCTTTCGAGATCGAATGCTCCATAAGAAGATCTGCATCTCGCTCTACTATCTCCAGGATGTGCAATAATCCACACCATCCATTAGCGGGTCCTCTAAAGAGAGTTGTAGATGCATAATTCTAAAGGAGTATGAAATACTATTTTAAATGAAACCTGGTTTTAAATTATGTGGTATTTTATTGTAAATACTATATTCGAACCAAAAATATATACAATTAGGTACCATGCTATGAAACCAAGTGTGGGGGGGGTAGGTCGTTACCCCGTAAAGTTTTCCTAAAGGCATTGTTTAAACGATTAGTTGAAAAGGTATGATAACAAAGTTCAAGGTATTTTAATGTAAAAGTTCAATTATGGTTGTTTCACATGAAATTCTTGGTTAAGCTTGATTCTAAACATTAGTATTAAGATTACAAGTGAAGTGGTAAAATTGGTTTGACCAAATGATAAAAGAAAATGGAGTTATGGGTTTTTGAAAAGATGATATCGGTAATAACTCCACTTTTACTGATGTTTGATTTAAAATGAGTATCAATGAAAGGAGGAGAATTTGGAGGGACTTACGATTTAGAAAGGTCAAGGAGAGATTGAAGAAGAGGGGATGAGCTTCGTGGCATCGCGGGAGCTCCTGAATAGGCTTTGATCTTCGTTAAAAGAATCTTGCTCGCTAACTCCACTTTATTCCACTTGCACTTAGGAACTTTTTAGTGAGTTTTAGGTAGAATTTTCAGAATGGTGCTGAGCCAAAATGTGGGGTGGTATTTATAGTAGAGAATTAGGGTTTGGAAATTAAAAATATGGATTAAAAGCATTAAAATTGTGTTAATTGATGAATTGAAGGGTCTCTGTTTGATTGCAGAGAAATCAAACAGTGCAGATGGGTTAAAAGGAGCTGAAGAGACATGTGTGTGAAGCACGTGGCAATTTGGCCTTGTTCCAGCCGTCGGCGCCGGCCCCAGGGCTTATTTGGCTGGTCAATCTTGAGACATTTTTCTCGAGATTCGTGACATCTGATTAACCCTCTATTTACTCCATATTCCACATGTTTGATTTTTCTGAACTTTTCATTTCCCCGTATATTGCACGTGCAATCTTTTGGGCTTCCAACAAGTTAAAAAGAAAAATCAGAAAAAAAAATTTCTGACTGGAATTGAACACACAGGCCACATCACAGCAGTGCAAGGGCTTTACCAGTGAGCTACAAGTGGCTTCTTGCTTTTATTTAGCAAAAGTGACTTATAACTCATACACAGGCAGTCAAACTCTTTTCTGTATAGTAACAGAAGAATTTCTGTATAGAGATTTCAGAGTCATTACAACGTGCTATCATGTGGGCTGCACACTTGCTTGGGTGCTCACGTGATATCATGTGAGACGCACACTTAGTCTCTCACATGCCTTTCACGTAAGATGTTGCGCACTTGGGTTCTCACATGCCGCACACTTGCATGGGTAATCTTTACCATCTGCGCTCACGTGAATATCACATGACATGCATGCTTTTTGGCAATGAAGTGCGCACACGCGCCTTTCACGTGATGCGCATCTTCCTTAGAGATTAAATCTTTGTTCATATTTCAAAGAGGTTCAAACTTCTGTTAATGGTATTTTGACCATTAACGATCACCAAGATCAATATTTTGATGATCTGGGATCATATTGTTTAAGTTCTTGATTATTTGAGAGAACTAAGTTCCTACAGTATAAACTCCATCTTTTTTTCCTTTCTTCTCTCTTTCTTTTATGATGATGGGAAAACATCCAAGTTCTTATTCAGATCCTAAGTTTAAGATCAAGATCTTTTTATGAGAATTAAATTCTCTTTTTGCGGAGGACTTGTCTTATGAATCTTAGATCCAGAGAAAAAACTAACTTCTTTGAAGAGTTAAACCCAGTTTTTATATGCATGATAGGTAAAAGGAGGCATATTTCTCCGTTATTTTTATCTAGGGTTTGTGAGCTTGAAGATGAACTTTCTTCGAAGAGAATTAAATTCTATGTTTTCTTGTGGAAACTTATAGAGGATCTCTTGTATATGAGATTTAATCTTTTGGGTCCTTTATATAGGAGAAGAGAAAAATCAAGTTGTTTTAGAAAATATCTCATTTAGAGATATTGATTGATTTTACAATCAATCGGAGATATTTAAATCGCTGTTGGATTTTTGTCATCACTCTACTTTCGCTTTGGCTCCTTAAAACTTTATTGACATCACGTCTGCACTCTGCTGGAGGGACGTTGAGTTGGTCTTTAGGCCGCATATATTGACATCGAGACCTGGAGTTAAGAATATGATGTTACCTTATCTTTGATTTGACCTTTTGGTCCTTACTGACATCATATCTGCACCTTGCTGAAATGAGAAGGAACGCCAAGATAAACTCTAGGCTGTATATGTTGCCATCGAGGTCTGGAGCTAGGATTTTTCCGTTACCCCGCTTTATTTTTGACCCTATGGTCCTTGTTAACGTTGTGTCTGCACCCTATTGGAATGAGAAGGAACGTTGAGATAATTCCTAGGATGTACATATTGCCATCGAGATCTGGAGCCAGGATTTTGCCATTACTTCGCTTTTGATTTACTTAAGAAGCTGCCACTAAATGCTTTGGGGGATGAAGTAGCTCTTGGTAGTCTTTGGGCTTATATGGCGCCACGGAGACTCGAATCCTTACCGAAGCGTTCCTTGCTTAGTAGCTTTGAGTGAAGGACATTGCTCATTTTTATCTGTTTGTCCCCGTAGATTATATATAAGAGTTAGTATTAACATGCTTGTAGGGTAGAATTTTTTTTGTTTTATATATTTTTTTATCCGCGATTGCTCTGTCATTTCATTTTTTCATATTGTGAAAGTCGCGATTGCCCAATCATTTCGGTTATTTATTCACGGTGCCCAACCATTTCGGCTATTTCATTTTCTTTTTACTCGCTGCTTTTTATTATGAGTTGCCTCATCATTTTGGCTATTTTTTATTTTTATTTATTTATGTTTTAATTTATTTTATTATTATTATTTACTCGCCGATTTTTACTGTGAGTTGCCCAATCATTCGGCTATTCCATATATTTTTACTTTTTATTACGAGTTGCCTAATAATTTCGGCTATTTTATTTTATTTTTACTTGCTGATTTTTTATTGCGAGTTGTAGACTTAGATTCTGATACCAGTTTTGGTATCAGTATCGGTACAACTAGAATATTGATAGGAGCCACTCATCATCTTCCGTAAAAGACCTTGGAGTTTGATACCCGATTAGACATCAGTATCGCTACAACTGGAATATTGTTAGGAGAAACTCATCATTTGTCGTTGCCTATTTGGACAAATGTTGCTTAGAAAACAGGTTTAGATGCCTGCAAACTAAGGTTTTTTCAATCCTCATAAGCCGTGAGGGTCTCATGAAATATTTCTCCCTACGAGTCGAGAGGATCTTGTAGGTGTATTTTCTCCTTAGGAATCGTGGGATCTCTAAGTGGTATTTTCTCTTGCAAGTCGTAAGAATCTTACAAGAGTGTTTTCTCCTTACAAGTCGAAAGGACTTATAAGTGTAGTTCACCATATGCGGATATTTCTCGCCATTGGTGGGACTTCGTTGGAACTTGTTTGTTTGTGCCCGTGGATTGTATACAAGAGCTGATATCAAACTCCCTGTAAGGCAGTTTGGGGGATATGATGGCTTAAGAACGGGTTTAGATCCCTGTAACCTAAGGCTTTTGAATTCTATGAGCCGTGAGGGTCTCATAGGGGGGATATTCTCCTTACGAGTCAAGAGGATCTCGTAAGTGTATTTTCTCCTTAGGAATCGTATGGATTCCTAAGTGTGTTTCTCTTTTATGAGTCGTAAAGATCTCACGCAGTTATTTTCTCTTTACAAGGTCGAGAAAACCCTACAAGTACACCTTTTTTTATGAGTTTGCGTCTTTTCGGGTTTTCACAAACTCGCCGGCAGTCCTTCTTTTTGTACTTACCGATCCCTTTCGGGTTTTCTTCCGTACCCATTTTACTTGTGGACATACCTATTTTTTTGAACGGTGGAACTCTCGGATGTAGTTTCGCCACAGGTGACCCAACTGTTTGCCGGTGGGACTTTAGAGATGATATAGATCGTTCATGCCGCTGGATTGTATTCAGTGATCAATATGGAGATCTACCATAGGGCATAATATCTTTTAGAGGACTACATCATCAGTGAGCTTCATAACCGGCGGGATTTCAGGTGCAGCCTCGCCGGTGGGACTCGAGTTTGCAATCTCCGTAGGAGTGACCTCAGGTACAATGTGGGCCTTGAGAAGCATATTAGTTTATGGACATCACAGTCCAATATTAGTTTAGGAACATTACAGTCCAACATCTCCATGATCAGGACGACATGCTAGTTTAGGGACATTTCGGTCCACCATCTTTGTTTCGATTGGGGAGTTACATAGCTCATCCCTTCCATTGCTTGCTCGCTCAAGTGCTACTGCTTAGACGCTTCACACCTTAGGCTGTTTTCACCCACTTGAACTGCATTATCATCGCTGCAATCGGGTTGTTTTGCGGGAAATGCCAAGTGCTTTACACGGTACCTGCCCCCTGCTCATCAATGTAGCTTTCTGACGCTGACGGAGCAATTTTCTTCATATACAAAGGATCGAGATTTTATGTCACTCCTTCTGCCGAGTCTTCCTCTTCCTTGGAACCTTTATTTTGAAGGGATAATTAACGAGTGTGCATTCTAGTTATATTCTTCTAACATGTCGATTTTCCCGGCTGTGTACATATTTGGCAAGCTGGACTTGTTTCTTCGTCTTCTTCTTTTCATTAGAAGAGCAAGATGCCCCTGCGTATGTTTCAGGGAAATAAATATCCCCATCCCAATCTTTTTCTAAGGGTGGAAGCCGCGCGGTCGTTATTTCAGCGACCAGGTGCTTTATGGCCGCTCGTTTGTTTTTTAGCGTTGGCGACAGACGCCGCCTTGCCTTTGCTTTATCATTCCAGAAGTTTTCATCGGAAGAGGAAGGGCCTTAACCCATCTAATCCAATTGAGCCAATTTGTCAATGAGCTTTTGGAAGGTGGTAGGCTTGAAAAAGGTCAGGAACGAATATACCTGCGAATGTCGGTCTATAGTAACCATGAATATTCCGACGGCTGGAGGTTCGTCGATCCGCTGCTCGCATTTAGACCAAAAATTTCTCTATCGGGTAGCGTATTGGACCCATGTCTCTTTCGGTCTAACCCTTTCATTGATTAATGCCATCACGGTAGTGCGTTTATTTGCACCGGCGAATCTTTGGCAGAAGAGTAGTTCCATTTCATTGAAGGTCTTCACGGAGTCGTTTAGAAGCTCCAAATACTATTCAACAACAGTTCCTGCCAAACTACCGACGAACTGTCGGAGAAGTAGCATATCGTCTCCTCTAGTGTTACCGCACATGGATTTAAAATGCCTGATGTGATGGAGAGGATTCCAGGTCCCTTTGTATATACGGAACATCGGCAATGTGTTTCCTGAAGGGTACTGCCTCTGTTCATAGCATGCCAGATACGGTCAACAGGTCATAATCAGTTTGCCTGCAGCTTCATTGGCTTGATGAGCTTTAAACTGCTAGGCAATGTATTCATCCATCTCTGACTTGGAGATCATCTCCTCCTTCACTGCTGGTGTGATTTGTGGAGGTCTTGATGTGCCCATCTTGTTGTCGGTAACATCCACCGGTGGTTTTTCTATTGGCTGTTCAGGTTGAGCCATCATCCCGACCGTGTTCTAAAATAGAAAAGACATCTTGTTCATTTTAGCGGTCATTTCCGCTGCTTCTTCATCTTTCTTTTTCAGAGCGTGCTTCAAGAAGTCAATATCTGACCCTGCCCTCTCCTTTCTTTAGGTGTATCCTATAGGTTTGCTTTGGACGGTGGACTAACGAGCCTGAGCAAGAATCTCCTGCATCTTTTCATGTTGCTACCGAGCCTTTGTCAGAGACCTAGTATGCGGCTGTGACTTATAGAAGCTCGACTTCCATCTTTGGATTTCACCATATGGAGTGTGTGAACTACCATGCCCCCATACTTAGGGTGTTGGGGATATCATCCTTTAGAGTTTGCTTTGGACGCTTGAACTTTCTCTGCCCTCTTTCTTTTATGAAACCCTCTTTAGGAGGAACCATCATAACAGGAACCGTCTTGCGATGAGTCCCCTTATATTTGGAAGGGGAGTTGTCAGTGTTTGGCTGATGCTTCATTTTCTTGGACTCGGGAGAAGAGCTGCGGACAACGGAGTTCTTCACCTCCTTCCACACCTTACATATAAATGAGGAAATTCTTTTTGGAGAGCGAACTACCTTTTGCTCTCTTTGGATCTCCACGGTCCGTGGAGACTTCTTCAATACCGTGGTGGGGAAATTTTGTCCGACCCTTCACAGCAATTCGAAACTGTTCCTGATTGGAACAGCAGCATTCATCATTGGAGTTGGAGTAGGTGAAGTCAGCCTAGATGGAGAACTGCCCCCAGTTTGTCTTATTTGATACCAATATCAACGTCGGGCATTTCTCGAGGCAGGCATCTCTTTGTCTTGCGGGTTTCTTCACCATGCTCCTGCATAGCATGGTATATTCGGTAGGAGCCAATCGGTGGAAGACAGATTTCTTCTAGGCTCCCTCCTTCGGCGTTGAGGCACTGAGAGCAGGAGGCAAGAATATTGACCCAAATAAAAGCCTATTCATTTCTTGAAAAACCGGAATGCAGAGAGTTGAGGCTGCAAGTAGCCTATACTTGACTGCACCGTATGTGGCAGAGCTTGAGTTGCAATTGGAATCCATTGATCTCTACATAGAGAAGAAATACCAGCTTCAGTATCCCAAGACCCAAGGGCAACTATAAACATATATACCGCGACTTTGTTCGCGAAAACAAGACACACGAAGTGTGGAGTGTAAAGATAAAAAGGTCATATTGGCCATGCTAGAATCCGTTTACCGCCAAAAACTGGGAAGGCAAACGTCTTTCCTAAATTTGGGGGCAGATACTATATGGAACATATCCATCCACTTCTCCGAAGACACCAAGTTGATTTACGGCATAGTCTATCGGAGGTTTGGATAGATGTGACCGTTTTAGCAGACTTATCAAATTCCTCCTCATTTATGATGGGTTTTTGATTGTGGGGATGCTTTTTCCTGCAGGGGCAAGCCCCTGCAGTTAATTACGTTATCACATGCGATAATAAGTTTCTCCTTCTGCATGTGCATCACTTCATGTTGTGTTATAATTTGTTTATTTTGAGGTTCCCCTTGGATTGTATACGAAGACTAATTTGTCGTCGCCCATAGGGCGCGGATTAGTCCAAATCTATACATTAGATTTGTGGTTTTGAACTGAGGACGTAGATCTCATATAAATGAGGTCCATCGGTTCAGATGTTTAAGGATCGTTAATCTTGTTTTAGATTAAGATCAACTTAAACATTTTTAAGGACCGTTAATCTTGCTTTAGATTAAAGTCAACTTAAACAAGTGAGCATATGGGCTCAAAGAAGTTTAAAGTTCACAGATTTAGCCAATTTGGGGCTAAGATTGTGTTTCAGTTGTGCTAAACACTCATATATACAGTGCTCATGGGGAATAACGTGAGATGCTGAGGTTCCAAATGCTCACGTGCCTTCCACGTGAGACATTGTCTTCATGTGCGCTTATGTGCTTTTCATGTGAGCTGCGCACCTTCTTTTAGTTTCGAACACTCACATGCCTTTCACGTGATGCGCATGTCTTTTGGGTACTCACATGCTATCATATGAGACATTGAGTTTTGGGTGGTCACGTGCTATCACGTGAGACGTGCACTTCTGTTTGCTTTTCTTTCCGGAACTCACGTGCTTTTCACATGGGTTGATGTCTTCATGTGTGCTCACGTAACATCATGTAAGCCGATGTTTTCTTAGGGCGCTCAAGTGCGTATTACGTGGGCTGTTAGCCTCTTTGATGCTTACGTGCTATCATGTGGGCTGCGCACTTTCTTGGGTGCTCACAAGATATTACGTCAGACACGCACTTGGTCTCTCACGTGCCTTTTACGTGAGATATTGCGCACTTAGGTTCTCACGTGTCGTGCATTTGCATGGGTAATCTTTACCATCTGCGCTTATGTAGATATTACGTGACACACAAGCCTTTTGGCAATGAAGTGTGCACACGTGCCTTTCACGTGATGCGCATTTTTCTTATAGATTAAATCTATGTTCATGTTTCAAATAGGTTCAAACTTCTGCTAATGATATTTTGACCATTAAAGATCACTAAGATCAATATTTTGATGATGTGGGATCATCTTTAAGTTTTTGATTATTTGAGAGAACTAAGTTCCTAGAGTATAAACCCCATCTTTTTCTTTCTTTTTTTATGAAGATGGGAAAACATCCAAGTTCTTCTCTGGATCCTAAGTTTAAAATCAAGATCCCTTTGTGAGAATTAAATTCTCTTTTTTTGCGGGGGACTTTTCTTTTGGATCTTAGATTTAGAGAAATAAATGAGTTCTTTGAAGGGTTAAACCCTGTTTTTGTATGCATGATAGGTAAAAGGAGACATATTTCTCCCTTATTTTTACCTAGGGTTTAAGAGGTTGAAGATGATCTTTCTTCGAAAAGAATTAAATTCTCTATTTTCTTATGGAAGCTTATAGGGGTTCTCTTGTATATGAGATTTAATCTCTTAGTTCCTTTATATAGGAGAAAAGAAAAATCAAGTTGTTTGGGAAAATCTCTCATTGAGAGATCTTGATTGATTTTATGATCAATTGGAAATGTTTAAATCACCGTTGGATTTTTGATCCAACACCTTTCTGTTTAACAGAGAATATATTTCTTATTTGTTTAACAAAATTAGGAAAATGTTTTCCTAACATAGAATTTAATTCTACCATATGAATATCTTGTTTGTTTAACAAGATTAGAAAAATATTTTCCTAACATAGAATTTAATTCTATCAGACGAATATCTTGTTTGTTTAAAAAGATTAGAAAAATATTTTCCTAACATAGAATTTAATTCTATCAGACGAATATCTTGTTTGTTTAACAAGATTAGGAAAATATTTTTCTAACATAGAATTTAATTCTATCATATGATTTAATTGGTGAATGTTTTATCACCATTGGATTTTAAATTCAAAAATTCTCTGTTAGAGAAAAATCTTTTTATATTAGAAAGAACAGGGAAAATATTTCCCAAATAAAATTAAATTCTATCACATAGAATTTAATTCTATTGGAAACTAGCGCTTCAAATTGGGGCGCTCACATGCTATCATATGAGTGCTGCCATATACATATATGGAAGTGGCGCTCACGTGCTTTATATGTGAGCGCTGCCACAAGAATGTGGCAAGAGAACTCACGTGTTTAACACGTGGGGGCTATCATACGATTTAATCTTATCTGAAGCCGGTACTCACGTGCTTTGCATATGAGTGCTCATGTGTTTAACATGTGAGGGCTGTTATAGAATTTAATTCTAATTGCAGCAGGTACTCATGTTCATAAGTGCTTACGTGTTTAACACGTGGGGGATGCCCTATATTTTTTTTATAAAGGAACAAATGCAAGCTTTTGGCGAAAACACGTTTACTACATATCTAGCCTTGTTAGGTTAATACCTTTCCATTTGCAATGATCTCGAAAGATCTCCTTGCTCCTTTTGGGTTTTATCCCATTCAGGGGCACGCAATAAAATCCATACTTTGTTGTAGTGCATAGAGTCCAACTTGGATAACTTTGCATCCAGCTATCAGTCGGAAGTCACCACTTTCTATGGCATGCTGATAACTAATATGGTCATTATCACATGATGCAAGGCTCCTTGTCACTGTCTATGAGAATACCGAAGTATCTTTCGGGTGGATGAGCTCACTTACTAAATTTGAGGAGTAGAAATGGTATGTCAGGATCAATTAAGTTTTCAGGTTTTACTAAATTTTCAATAACTGTTTACGGTTCTGGAATCATTTCCAGTTCTACCATACTCTCACTAATTTTTTTGTAAGAAATTCATTTACCAAGGAGGTGGAGAGTTAAGAAAAAAACACTTTTGATCTTGAAAATGATAGAAACTATCTCTCGCATATGCTTGGGATAACCTATAAACTGTTTTTACCGTAACCTGCCTCGAGTTTGTCCAGATTATGTTTTTAAGCACAAACCGGATAACTCAATATCTTAACAACCTTAAGATGCGAACCATTCTATATCACATATAGAATCATAGGCACTTATTTAGGTGGAACCAATATCAATTGATATGCATATGTTTCCAGTGCATCCTTTTATATGAAAAAAGCAATTCAGTATTATTCATCATAGAGTGCACCCGCGGATGAGTAATCTGAGAGAGAATCATATTCTCAATACGGAACACCTGGCTTAAGTATCCATATTTTCGAACACTTCGAAGAATCACGATACTTCCAATATCTGGTTCTCTACTTTATCTTTATACTCTATAAAGTTCTCAATAGTTTTGGACTTTGTATTTCAACAAGAATGCGCGTCCAAAACTAGAGTACTCAAAAGAAAACAGAATGAAGTACCCGAAGGACAACGGACCATATACATCACTATGTATAAGTTCCAAGAGTTCACTAACTCATAATTTGTGTATTGTAATTCGAGAGCTGTAGTTTGGTTAAGAATATATATACACCGTTATCCTTTGCACCTTACCCAATCAACAGTTGATGAAGGTAAATGTCAATGATATAGTGTTGAAAATTATATCCCACTTTATCCAATAAAGATATGTATATAAATGTTTTAAAAGTTTATTCATAATAACGGCTATTCAAAACCAAAAGTTTGCCGATAGGAAAAACCTGATGATTCCCCCAATAGCAACAATTGCTTCGAGTTCTGACATTAGGGATCAAATCACCATTTTCCAATACTTTACTCCCTCTCACCATCTATGACATCTTACGTATGTGAGATTCTAATCCGATATCCATATACCTAGGTGTCAAAGGTAACTGAGAAACGGTTTTCAATTAAAACCACACAGAAAATCTGAAACATCAAATGTTTCAAGGGGGTGTCTGGGTATTCTTAGTAAAACCTATTTTCTTCTTTCCATTCCTTAAGCACCAGCTTCAGGATTAGAAGAAGACTATCCAATAAGCGTAACCGGTATACACCCCTTACATTTAAAAAGCTCTTGAACTTGAGATAAGGTGGAGGGGAGAGACAAATGAACAATTCACTTCTTCCAAAACCAGTGGCCATACTCGGACTGAAACAATTTCTTCGAGTTCGTATCTAACTATACAAGATGGCATTTCCAAACATTATGGATCTTTGTGTTAGTTATATGTAGAGGCCATTATTGTACATGTGATGTATATTATAGTGGATGCTTGGACATACATAGGGAGGACTTTCTTACTCGACATGATAGTATGCTATCTGGTTACTCTTTATCTTAACGTGTACACTGATTATCTCTCTGTTACATGTTGATAAAGCCCTTAGGATGTGTACTTGACTACCTAGATTATGATGCGGATCATACTAGTGGGACAAAGGTAGTCCGTGAGTACATCCTTTAAAGTCCCTAGTCGTGGGTGTATCAAAACGGGGCATCGATATACCAGAGTAGACTAGCGTATAGCTTCTCGACCCATGTAGATGGGCGATGGATGATCCCATATCCATTGGTGTTTGACATCAGAGATGGTAATTATTACGTTTTTGCGTATTTTTAATTACCGCAATCAAGAAGGTTTCGCTTGATAGCTAGCCGATTGAGTACGGGTCGATCCACAGGAAGATGGAATCTTTTTCTTTATGTTTTAACGAGTTAATCCGATTAAGTCGGGTTTTGTTTTAATATCTACGAATAAGATAAAAGGTGATAAAATACTTGCTAGGGTTAGGATTAGGTTAGTTCGAGTTTAGGAATTTCTCACTTCTTTCAATGCCTTAGTTATAAATATCGGTGTTAAGGTAATCGGCAACAACGGGGATTAGCAAAGCTCGGAAGAAACTTACAAATCTAAGCTAGGCTTTCCATACTTAGTTTCTTCCTTTTGGTCCTTGTCCGTCCGTTCTTGGCTCTTAGCCCTAACCTCCAGTTAATTCAACTACAACCGGTCTAATTAGGGAATCACCGTTATCATGTAGGATATAGTGCCGTAGTGAGCGGATTATGGTTCAATTAAAGGGAGTCCGAATTTAACGTGTCGGGCAAAGAAAGGAGTGAGAGAGATTTCCATCTCTTAAACCTTCCTTCTCCTGCCCTAACAAGTGAGGAATTACTCACTCATTAAAAAGATAAAAATAAAACAAAAGGGATGGTAAAAAGAATTTAGGTTTAAGAAGAATTTTACACCTAACTATTTGAGACTTCACCTAGGCAAGGATCTTACTCAAGCATCATCGTTGTTAAAAAGAAATATAAAAGAATAAAAGACAAGAAAAACACTAATTTAATTCTATGTCTAAGTTGACAAATGAAAATTTCAGATAAAAAATGCGATAAGAAAATGCGAGACAAATAAAAATAAATACTTACTTTTATTGATAACCTCTCAAAAACTCTCTACAATTTTGCATTAAGAAAGTTAAAGAACAGAATTAAAATTCTAAATTCTAAAACTAAAAAGAGGCATCCTCAAAAAAGGCACACTAATTTGGCTTTGAGATTTCCTATTTATAGATAGAAAACCCCTAGGTTTAAATTCTAATCCATACACGAAATTACAAAACTACCCCAAGAGAGACGAGTCAAAGCACCGACACTGCCGCCGACATGCGCAGTGTTGGATATATATGCCCTAGAGGCCTACATTGTATAGGATGCTTGGGATATGTATGTACATGACAGTCTTGCTTGATATGATAGTACGCTATTTGGTTTGACTTTGTCTTAACGTATGATATATTTTACTTGGTATTTATATATATATGTTGATAAAGCCCATAGGGTGTTTTGTCTGACTACCGGCGTTGTGATGGCAGTCATACTAGTGGGAGCTGGATAGTCAATAGGCACACCCTTAGAAGTCCCTGGTCGCAGGAGTATCGAGATTGGGCATCGATACTCCGGAGTAGACTAGTGTATACATATCTAGACCCTGACGAGGGGCAATGGATTAGTCCCGCAACAATTGGTGGTGTTCACCTAAGATTGTATACAGATGCTCACTGGGTGTGAGTACACCGGACAGGACTCGCCGAGAACTGACTGGATGGTATTATACCTAACGTCAGATAGCAGTTCTCAGGTGACATGTGTGCAGATAGTCCGTTGACTTAAGGTCATCATTTGTCTCGTGTGAGTTCCCACTGTGCTTTGATTATTACCCTACCACGGCTCAAAGGAGTCGTGCAAACAGGTTTCAGTTGGGCACAGTCCCGAGCCACGTGGAGGCAGTGAGTGATTGTTAGGGATTCGTCTCTCCCGGTATAGGGAGTTGATATCGCACAGTGATCGGTTGGTCATTACCATAAGTCCCTGGCCAGGGCTGATTGAGAATTACTGATAGGTTGATCAGTAGATTCTCGGATGGTGATAGAGCCATACCGACACGACTTGTACGGTTATTAGGGGTCTGACGTCCACCACCTCCCTAGACCATACATGCGATACTCTTAGACGAACAGACCGGACTGCGCGGATATTGTCACAGACAGGCTCAGTAGGATTTCAGATGGGTTACCTCATCAGCTTTCTTATCGACAACTACCTGGGGACCGTTACGTACAGCTAGTGCCGCTTGCGGTCTGTGGTTAAACCCACTGCCAGCGTAGTAGTCGAGTCTTTAGAGTCCCACACAGAGATTTCCTAAACCCAGGCGAAAAGATATAGAGGTCGTATGGTTTTTACGACAAAGGATCGGACGCATACGTGTTTGATACCGGTTCTGGTTCTCACATCTGTAATTCTTTGCAGGATCTGAGAAATAGTAGAGTACTGGGGGCAGGTGATATGACTCTCCGGATGGGCATTGGAATGCATGTAGATGCAGTTGCAATAGGGGAATATCACCTAGGGTTGAATAGTGGACACATTTTGGTATTGTATAGCTGTTTTTGTATTCCCAGTATGTTGTGTAATATTATATCAGTATCTTTGTTGTCTAATAAAGGATATAATTTTGTGCTTGAAAGAAATGTCATGAACATTCTCCTAAATCAAGAACTGATTGGGTATGGCACACTGGAAAACGGCATATACATACTTAATCAACCATAAATTTTCAATATTCAAAACACGCGTAAAAGAAAGGCTCCAGATACGAATCAAGCCTTTCTATGGCATTGTAGACTTGGTCATATAAATGAAACAAGGTTGACTAAGTTACATAAAGATGGATATCTAGATCCGTTTGAATATTCATCATATGCAACTTGTCAATCATGTATCAAAGGAAAAATGACCAAATCTCCGTTCACCGGACACGGAGAAAGAGCCACTGAACTCTTGGGACTAGTACACAGTGATGTATGTGGTCCGATGTCTATACATGCACGAAGTGGTCACTCCTACTTCATCACTTTTACTGATGACTTCTCTAGGTATGGACATGTGTTCTTAATAAAGCATAAATCCGAGGCTTTTGTGAAGTTTAAGGAGTATAAAAATGAAGTAGAGAAACAAACTGGTAAAAGCATCAAGACACTTCGATCTGATCGAGGTGGAGAATACTTAAGTACCAGTTTCCTTGAATACTTGAAAGCAAATGGAATACTCTCTCAGCTTACTCCACCTTATACACCTCAGCATAATGGTGTATCAGAAAGAAGGAATCGCACGCTATTAGATATGGTGCGTTCAATGATGAGTAGTGCTGAGTTGCCACTTTCCTTCTGGGGATTTGCTCTAGAATCAGCCGCATATCTATTAAATAGAGTTCCAACTAAGTCTGTACCTACCACTCCATATGAAATGTGGTGTGGGAAGAGACCATATCTCAAGTATATCAAGATATGGGGGTGTCCGGTATATGTTAAAAAGCATAATCCGGACAAGCTCGAAGCACGATCGGTTTTATGCAAGTTTGTAGGATACCCCAAGCATTCAAGGGGGTACATGGTCTACCACACTGAAGAAAAAAAGGTGTTTGTCGCTCGTCACATTGTCTTGTTAGAAAGCGAATTTCTTGCAAAAGAAATTAGTGGGAGCGCGGTAGAACTGGAAGAAATTCCAGAACCTCAAACTGCAACCGAAGACTTAGAAGAATCTCAGATTTCAATAGAACATGACGAACCAACGCCACTCCGCAGATCTAGTAGGCTTTCTCATCCTCCTGAAAGATACTATGGTTTTCTTCTTGATGGGGATCGAGAGGATTGCATCATCGATGATGATGAGCCTACTAGTTTTCAGCAGGCTATCACAAGTAGCGACTCAGTAAAGTGGCTGGATGCAATGAGATCCGAAATGGAATCCATGTATACCAATAAAGTATGGACTTTAGAAGTTGTTCCTCCTGGGGTAAAACCAGTTGGGTGCAAATGGATCTTCAAAAAGAAGATTGGTACATTTGGACAAGTGGAAACCTACAAAGCTAGACTAGTAGCAAAAGGTTTTCGTCAAAGACCAGGATTGGACTATGATGAAACTTTTTCACCAGTAGCTATGCTTAAATCCATTCGGATCATGCTTGCCATTGCTGCCTTCCATGACTATGAAATCTGGCAAATGGATGTAAAAACAGCTTTTCTAAATGGACATCTAGAAGAGAGTGTTTACATGGATCAACCAGAAAGTTTCTTAGACAGTGGAAGCAGCGGAAGAGTGTGCAAATTGCTTAAATCCATTTATGGGTTAAAGCAAGCATCGCGGAGTTGGAACATCTGTTTTGATGAAACAGTCAAGGAATTTGACTTTATCAAAAATATAGATGAACCATGTATTTATAGGAAGATTGTAGAAGGAGCAGTAGTCTTCCTCGTTTTATACGTCGACGACATACTACTGATAGGGAATGATATCCCTATACTACAATCAGTAAAGCTCTTCTTGTCACAGAAATTCTCTATGAAAGACTTGGGAGATGCATCATACATTCTGGGCATTAAGATCTATCGAGATAGATCTAATAGAATATTGGGACTTTCACAGTCCAGGTATATAGACACTATACTAAAGAGATTTAGTATGGAAGATTCCAAGCGCGGCAATATGCCCGCTTGTCACGGAATCACCCTCTCCAAAGAGATGTCTCCAAAGACTGATGAAGAGAGGGCTCGCATGGGCATTATACCCTACGCTTCGGCGGTAGGATCAATAATGTATGCGATGTTATGTACCAGACCAGATGTAGCTTTCGCACTTAGTGTGGTAAGCAGGTATCAATCGGACCCAGGTGAGAAACATTGGATAGCGGTAAAGAACATTCTCAAGTACCTGAGAAGGACTAAGGAAATGTTCTTGATTTACGGTAATGGGAACCTCCAGGTAGAGGCTTTTACCGACTCCGGCTTCCAAAGTGACAAGGATGATTCTAAATCTATTTCGGGTTTTGTGTTTACCCTCAATGGAGGGGCAGTAAGTTGGAGGAGTTCCAAACAAGATACCGTCGCAGACTCAACTATGGAGGCTGAGTATATAGCTGCTAGTGAAGCCGCAAAAGAGGCTGTCTGGATAAGGAAGTTCATTTCTGAACTTCAGGTGGTTCCGTCCATTGCCAATCCAATACCTTTGTATTGCGATAACAATGGCGCTGTAGCTTTAGCGAAGGAACCAAGGTCCCATCAGAAATCCAGGCATATCTTAAGGCGGTTTCACCTGATCAGGGAGATCGTGGATCGTCGGGAGATCGAGATACGGAGAGTAGACACAAAAGACAACACGGCAGATCCATTCACCAAGGCCATTCCTCAAGTACAGTTCGAGAGGCTATTTGAGATGTTGGGCATGCGGTACGCCAGCAACTGGATCGGGTAGAGACAGTGGGTACTCATTGCGCCAATTATAGGCCTTAGTGCAAGTGGGAGATTGTTGGATATATATGCCCTAGAGGCCTACATTGTATAGGATGCTTGGGATATGTATGTACATGACAGTCTTGCTTGATATGATAGTACGCTATTTGGTTTGACTTTGTCTTAACGTATGATATATTTTACTTGGTATTTATATATATATGTTGATAAAGCCCATAGGGTGTTTTGTCTGACTACCGGCGTTGTGATGGCAGTCATACTAGTGGGAGCTGGATAGTCAATAGGCACACCCTTAGAAGTCCCTGGTCGCAGGAGTATCGAGATTGGGCATCGATACTCCGGAGTAGACTAGTGTATACATATCTAGACCCTGACGAGGGGCAATTGATTGGTCCCGCAACCATTGGTGGTGTTCACCTAAGATTGTATACAGATGCTCACTGGGTGTGAGTACACCGGACAGGACTCGCCGAGAACTGACTGGATGGTATTATACCTAACGTCAGATAGCAGTTCTCAGGTGACATGTGTGCAGATAGTCCGTTGTCTTAAGGTCATCATTTGTCTCGTGTGAGTTCCCACTGTGCTTTGATTATTACCCTACCACGGCTCAAAGGAGTCGTGCAAACAGGTTTCAGTTGGGCACAGTCCTGAGCCACGTGGAGGCAGTGAGTAATTGTTAGGGATTCGTCTCTCCCGGTATAGGGAGTTGATATCGCACGGTGATCGGTTGGTCATTACCATAAGTCCCTGGCCAGGGCTGATTGAGAATTACTGATAGGTTGATCAGTAGATTCTCGGATGGTGATAGAGCCATACCGACACGACTTGTACGGTTATTAGGGGTCTGACGTCCACCACCTCCCTAGACCATACATGCGATACTCTTAGACGAACAGACCGGACTGCGCGGATATTGTCACAGACAGGCTCAGTAGGATTTCAGATGGGTTACCTCATCAGCTTTCTTATCGACAACTACCTGGGGACCGTTACGTACAGCTAGTGCCGCTTGCGGTCTGTGGTTAAACCCACTGCCAGCGTAGTAGTCGAGTCTTTAGAGTCCCACACAGAGATTTCCCAAACCCAGGCGAAAAGATATAGAGGTCGTATGGTTTTTATGACAAAGGTTCGGACGCATACGTGTTTGAACGCATGTACGACATTCGGACAGTTTTTACTAGCCGGCTTTGGTTTAAGCCAGATTCTAGTATCAGGTTATTGGATTTATACAGTCTAAAGTTTTTCCGTGTTTTCACGGATGAGAGGGGCGTTCTCGTAATTTTCCGAGAATCTTCTAGAAGGTGATGACTTGGAGGGAGAGGTGGCATTCTCATTTATTGAATTAGTGACTCATTGTGAGTGATTCATCATATCATTAATGCATCATTAATTGCTTAATGACTCACATGATGAATCACCCACTTGAATTATTGAAACATGATGAATAATCTCATATTATTCATTTCTTTATAATTCATTATGTTTCATATATCAAGTGAGAAGCTTTTTCTTTATCATATATTATTATCATTATCATCTTCTCACTCTCTCTCTTCAAGTTCTCTCTCCTTCACCAAACCTAATCCTACCCTCATGAGTTGAGAACAAGGATTAGGAAAGACTAATTACTCCATAACCTATCTCTACATCACCTTAGCTACTCTATTTAGCAACTAGAGAAACTAAGTAACCTCAAGTTTAGAGGTTATAGCTTGGATTAGGGTTCTCGGGTGGATCGTCTATCACGGGAGAAAGCCGAAGAGGACGTGGAGATCCAAAGAGGCCGTAGATAACATTAAGACGAAGGACTAGAACCGTTTGGTATAATCTCTTAACATAGTAGTTTAGAACTCTATAGCTTTTGTTAAAACTTGTTTAGCAAACGATTCATACGGTTAATCGATGTTTGATCATAGAACAAGATTGTTATTCATATTTCCGCCTCCCCACAAGTATTGGGGTGTTGAACATCGACTTACACGCAGAAGTATCAGAGCCTAGCTAAACAATATTTAACTTACTTGCAAATTTGTATGAATTTCGAACGAAAAAAAACGAAACCGGAAAAGCCCGAAAATATCAGTTTCTGTCGATTTTTAAATGAAGTCCAAAAATTTTTCAGGGATGTTCAGAAAGCTTGTAATGACACCAGAAGAACACCCAAGAAAATTGGGGTCATGATTCGACCAACGAGCCGCGGAACCGCGGCGGATCCCACACGATCCGCCGCGATTCCGCCGCCGAGTTGGTGAGTCATGAACCCAAATTTCTTGGGTGGGTTCTCTGTAATATTTGGGATTTTCTGGAATATTTAATTTTTGCTCAGGTTTCAGATTTGCAGAGAAGTATTGGAGCAAGATTAAAAGTGTTTAATCGATCGAAATTATACAGTATTTGCTTGTTGGATTATATCTGTGATTGTATAATGTGTTCGTAAACCTCCCCTAACTGCTAGTATGTCAGTTGGCAGGGGGTTGCACATTTCTGAAATGGATTTTAACTGTTTGTGTATATAAACTGTATTGGACTGTTGTGGTGATTAGCCGGGTTTTGTGATGGGTTATTGTATTAATTCATTTGATGTAAATGTAACAAGTTGTAATATTATTTTGCGGGGCACATCCAGGTTGCGGTTGTAGCCACCGTTGTATTATTTCTTTTTACTGTTTTTGCTCCTAGGATAGACCCAAGGTGGGGTGCACAAACTACCGGGTATTTTGAAGTGTTGGGACAGACCGCTTCACTTCTGGTACTTGGCGGGTAGTTTGCCGTACCCGTAGGGGTCTGGGGTGGGAAAATGGCTATTCATCACAACTGTGTAATCCGTCTTTCATTGCAGGCTCAAATGAAATGCGGATTGCTAGCAAATCCAATATTGTTTATCTGTGATCTGGAATGCCTATTATTGCGTCTGACGAATGTACAATATCTATATATGATAGCTATTTAGACGTCGCTTATGTTTTACACCCGCGCTAGCCCAGCCTCCGCTCTGTCGTTAGTTAAGTAACCTAACGGGTGATGACGGGACCCCGTGGCGAATGCGGATGGCATAAGAGGACGTCGTATTTTCGTTGTTATCTGTAATGATAGGTTAAAGATGGGACGCATTATTATTAATGCAAAGAAAATAAAACCTAAACTGAATCGTTGGAACAATTTCTAAAAACCACTCGGTTTTCTTGAAAAAACAAAATTTTAAATGCGGAGCTTAAACCACTCCTTTAAATAAAAGCTATCATAGTTCCCTCGATCAAATCAAGTTCACTACGTTAACGGTTTTTTGCCAAAAACCAGCCGTAACCCTCCGTCGTTTCAGATAGACAGCGCATCGTATTCATGCTATGCTTGTTGGCCTACGTCAAGGCATAGTGTATGGTAGCAGTGTGTGTGCCTATTTGTTGCATAGATAGATGCATTAGTTTAATACAGACGTACACCTTGTTGGCCTACGTCAAGGGCTTGTACGATGTATTTAAATTGATCAGGACAACGACGGGTAGAACTTGACTTGCGTCTTATGACTTGTTGGCCTACGTCAAGGTCTATAAGAGCTTGGGGTAAAAATCACATCGGGAGTTTCAAACATAAAGGAAACTTGCAGATTTAGCTTACCTTCTGGAGTATGGTGACTAGAGTGGCTTCCATCTAGGGCATCATACAATGATAGTTGGATCCCGATCCCGCTGATGAGTAGGATTACTCTCGGGAATTTCTCTCACTTAACAATCAATGCTATAAACCAAGTAGGTGCCTAAAAAGGTGTTAGAGGGGCTACGCCTCCAGGGAAAAGAGGTTCTTTAATTAAGGAACTTCGCGAAAGCGTTGGAAAACCTCCCTCGAAGTACCAACACCAGCCTGGCTGAAAGGTTAAGCAAGTATTGTGACGTGTGATTAAATCCTGACTAGTTCTTCTTTTAGGTTTTGAAGAAGGATTTGAGGAAACAGTGGGATCCATCCTGTTTAGATAAATTAAATAACCAATCTAAACTTGCAAGAGCATATGCTGAGTGTTTTCTTTTCTCTCTCTCTGGCAGCTACCATGACTGGACTAAAACTATTACTTGAAAAGAATATACTGACCGGGCAGAACTATAAAGATTGGCTAAGAAACGTCAATATTGCGCTGACTTATGACAAAGTTGCATATGTTACCACCGCTGTTCCTCCCCTTATCCCAGGACAAGATTCCTCAGTTGCGGACAAGGAAGTTCGTAAAACCTGGGATCTAGACTGTGAGCGAGCTAAGTGTATCGTGCTGGCATCCATGAATAATGAACTCCAGAAACAGCACGAGAGTATGGATATTGCATCCATATTCCTCCATTGCAAGGAATTGTATGGTGAACACTCCCGTATCGCGAGGTACGAAACCTCAAGGAAACTCTTCCAGATGAGGTTAGCTCCAGGATCGCCTGTTGGAGAGCACGTCCTCAAAATGATCATCCTCATTGAGGAACTCGCAAACCTGGGATGCGTGCTAGAGAACGATTTGTATATCGACTTAATTTTGCAGTCCCTTCCCACACCTTCTCTCAGTTCGTGCTGAACTTCAACATGCACGAAATGGAAGCGGATCTTCCAAAGCTCCTCAATATGTTGAGGGTAGCAGAGACCTCCTTGAAAAAGGAGAAGACCCCCGTTCTGTATGTTGGCCAATCATCTTCTTCTAAATCTAAAGCGAAAGCTAAAGGGAAGAAGAAGATGAAAGCCACCAAACCGAAGGGTGGGGTCAAGAAGGTGCAGGGAACGAACAAGGCAGGAAGGGTGAAGACAGAAAAGAACGAGTGTTTCTATTGTCACAAGCAGGGGCACTAGAAGAAGGATTGTCAGGCCTTCAAAGCCAAGGACATGAAGCAAGCTGTTGCTTCTACTTCAGGTGTGTTCGTAATCGAAAATTGTCTTTCAGTTAACTCTACTTCATGGGTACTTGATACCGGTTCTGGTTCTCACATCTGTAATTCTTTGCAGGATCTGAGAAATAGTAGAGTACTGGGGGCAGGTGATATGACTCTCCGGATGGGCAATGGAATGCATGTAGATGCAGTTGCAATAGGGGAATATCACCTAGGGTTGAATAGTGGACACATTTTGGTATTGTATAGCTGTTTTTGTATTCCCAGTATGTTGTGTAATATTATATCAGTATCTTTGTTGCCTAATAAAGGATATAATTTTGTGCTTGAAAGAAATATCATGAACATTCTCCTAAATCAAGAACTGATTGGGTATGGCACACTGGAAAACGGCATATACATACTTAATCAACCACAAATTTTCAATATTCAAAACACGCGTAAAAGAAAGGCTCCAGATACGAATCAAGCCTTTCTATGGCATTGTAGACTTGGTCATATAAATGAAACAAGGTTGACTAAGTTACATAAAGATGGATATCTAGATCCGTTTGAATATTCATCATATGCAACTTGTCAATCATGTATCAAAGGAAAAATGACCAAATCTCCGTTCACCGGACACGGAGAAAGAGCCAATGAACTCTTGGGACTAGTACACAGTGATGTATGTGGTCCGATGTCTATACATGCACGAAGTGGTCACTCCTACTTCATCACTTTTACTGATGACTTCTCTAGGTATGGACATGTGTTCTTAATAAAGCATAAATCCGAGGCTTTTGAGAAGTTTAAGGAGTATAAAAATGAAGTAGAGAAACAAACTGGTAAAAGCATCAAGACACTTCGATCTGATCGAGGTGGAGAATACTTAAGTACCAGTTTCCTTGAATACTTGAAAGCAAATGGAATACTCTCTCAGCTTACTCCACCTTATACACCTCAGCATAATGGTGTATCAGAAAGAAGAAATCGCACGCTATTAGATATGGTGCGTTCAATGATGAGTAGTGCTGAGTTGCCACTTTCCTTTTGGGGATTTGCTCTAGAATCAGCCGCATATCTATTAAATAGAGTTCCAACTAAGTCTGTACCTACCACTCCATATGAAATATGGTGTGGGAAGAGACCATATCTCAAGTATATCAAGATATGGGGGTGTCCGGTATATGTTAAAAAGCATAATCCGGACAAGCTCGAAGCACGATCGGTTTTATGCAAGTTTGTAGGATACCCCAAGCATTCAAGGGGGTACATGGTCTACCACACTGAAGAACAAAAGGTGTTTGTCGCTCGTCACATTGTCTTCTTAGAAAGCGAATTTCTTGCAAAAGAAATTAGTGGGAGCGCGGTAGAACTGGAAGAAATTCCAGAACCTCAAACTGCAACCGAAGACTTAGAAGAATCTCAGATTTCAATAGAACATGACGAACCAACGCCACTCCGCAGATCTAGTAGGCTTTCTCATCCTCCTGAAAGGTACTATGGTTTTCTTCTTGATGGGGATCGAGAGGATTGCATCATCGATGATGATGAGCCTACTAGTTTTCAGCAGGCTATCACAAGTAGCGACTCAGTAAAGTGGCTGGATGCAATGAGATCCGAAATGGAATCCATGTATACCAATAAAGTATGGACTTTAGAAGTTGCTCCTCCTGGGGTAAAACCAGTTGGGTGCAAATGGATCTTCAAAAAGAAGATTGGTACATTTGGACAAGTGGAAACCTACAAAGCTAGACTAGTAGCAAAAGGTTTTCGTCAAAGACCAGGATTGGACTATGATGAAACTTTTTCACCAGTAGCTATGCTTAAATCCATTCGGATCATGCTTGCCATTGCTGCCTTCCATGACTATGAAATCTGGCAAATGGATGTAAAAACAGCTTTTCTAAATGGACATCTAGAAGAGAGTGTTTACATGGATCAACCAGAAAGTTTCTTAGACAGTGGGAGCAGCGGAAGAGTGTGCAAATTGCTTAAATCCATTTATGGGTTAAAGCAAGCATCGCGGAGTTGGAACATCTGTTTTGATGAAACAGTCAAGGAATTTGACTTTATCAAAAATATAGATGAACCATGTATTTATAGGAAGATTGTAGAAGGAGCAGTAGTCTTCCTCGTTTTATACGTCGACGACATACTACTGATAGGGAATGATATCCCTATACTACAATCAGTAAAGCTCTTCTTGTCACAGAAATTCTCTATGAAAGACTTGGGAGATGCATCATACATTCTGGGCATTAAGATCTATCGAGATAGATCTAATAGAATATTGGGACTTTCACAGTCCAGGTATATAGACACTATACTAAAGAGATTTAGTATGGAAGATTCCAAGCGCGGCAATATGCCCGCTTGTCACGGAATCACCCTCTCCAAAGAGATGTCTCCAAAGACTGATGAAGAGAGGGCTCGCATGGGCATTATACCCTACGCTTCGGCGGTAGGATCAATAATGTATGCGATGTTATGTACCAGACCAGATGTAGCTTTCGCACTTAGTGTGGTAAGCAGGTATCAATCGGACCCAGGTGAGAAACATTGGATAGCGGTAAAGAACATTCTCAAGTACCTGAGAAGGACTAAGGAAATGTTCTTGATTTACGGTAATGGGAACCTCCAGGTAGAGGCTTTTACCGACTCCGGCTTCCAAAGTGACAAGGATGATTCTAAATCTATTTCGGGTTTTGTGTTTACCCTCAATGGAGGGGCAGTAAGTTGGAGGAGTTCCAAACAAGATACCGTCGCAGACTCAACTATGGAGGCTGAGTATATAGCTGCTAGTGAAGCCGCAAAAGAGGCTGTCTGGATAAGGAAGTTCATTTCTGAACTTCAGGTGGTTCCGTCCATTGCCAATCCAATACCTTTGTATTGCGATAACAATGGCGCTGTAGCTTTAGCGAAGGAACCAAGGTCCCATCAGAAATCCAGGCATATCTTAAGGCGGTTTCACCTGATCAGGGAGATCGTGGATCGTCGGGAGATCGAGATACGGAGAGTAGACACAAAAGACAACACGGCAGATCCATTCACCAAGGCCATTCCTCAAGTACAGTTCGAGAGGCTATTTGAGATGTTGGGCATGCGGTACGCCAGCAACTGGATCGGGTAGAGACAGTGGGTACTCATTGCGCCAATTATAGGCCTTAGTGCAAGTGGGAGATTGTTGGATATATATGCCCTAGAGGCCTACATTGTATAGGATGCTTGGGATATGTATGTACATGACAGTCTTGCTTGATATGATAGTACGCTATTTGGTTTGACTTTGTCTTAACGTATGATATATTTTACTTGGTATTTATATATATATGTTGATAAAGCCCATAGGGTGTTTTGTCTGACTACCGGCGTTATGATGGCAGTCATACTAGTGGGAGCTGGATAGTCAATAGGCACACCCTTAGAAGTCCCTGGTCGCAGGAGTATCGAGATTGGGCATCGAAGCTCCGGAGTAGACTAGTGTATACATATCTAGACCCTGACGAGGGGCAATGGATTGGTCCCGCAACCATTGGTGGTGTTCACCTAAGATTGTATACAGATGCTCACTGGGTGTGAGTACACCGGACAGGACTCGCCGAGAACTGACTGGATGGTATTATACCTAACGTCAGATAGCAGTTCTCAGGTGACATGTGTGCAGATAGTCCATTGACTTAAGGTCATCATTTGTCTCGTGTGAGTTCCCACTGTGCTTTGATTATTACCCTACCACGGCTCAAAGGAGTCGTGCAAACAGGTTTCAGTTGGGCACAGTCCCGAGCCACGTGGAGGCAGTGAGTGATTGTTAGGGATTCGTCTCTCCCGGTATAGGGAGTTGATATCGCACGGTGATCGGTTGGTCATTACCATAAGTCCCTGGCCAGGGCTGATTGAGAATTACTGATAGGTTGATCAGTAGATTCTCGGATGGTGATAGAGCCATACCGACACGACTTGTACGGTTATTAGGGGTCTGACGTCCACCACCTCCCTAGACCATACATGCGATACTCTTAGACGAACAGACCGGACTGCGCGGATATTGTCACAGACAGGCTCAGTAGGATTTCAGATGGGTTACCTCATCAGCTTTCTTATCGACAACTACCTGGGGACCGTTACGTACAGCTAGTGCCGCTTGCGGTCTGTGGTTAAACCCACTGCCAGCGTAGTAGTCGAGTCTTTAGAGTCCCACACAGAGATTTCCCAAACCCAGGCGAAAAGATATAGAGGTCGTATGGTTTTTACGACAAAGGTTCGGACGCATACGTGTTTGAACGCATGTACGACATTCGGACAGTTTTTACTAGCCGGCTTTAGTTTAAGCCAGATTCTAGTATCAGGTTATTGGATTTATACAGTCTAAAGTTTTTCCGTGTTTTCACGGATGAGAGGGGCGTTCTCGTAATTTTCCGAGAAGCTTCTAGAAGGTGATGACTTGGAAGGAGAGGTGGCATTCTCATTTATTGAATTAGTGACTCATTGTGAGTGATTCATCATATCATTAATGCATCATTAATTGCTTAATGACTCACATGATGAATCACCCACTTGAATTATTGAAACATGATAAATAATCTCATATTATTCATTTCTTTATAATTCATTATGTTTCATATATCAAGTGAGAAGCTTTTTCTTTATCATATATTATTATCATTATCATCTTCTCACTCTCTCTCTTCAAGTTCTCTCTCCTTCACCAAACCTAATCCTACCCTCATGAGTTGAGAACAAGGATTAGGAAAGACTAATTACTCCATAACCTATCTCTACATCACCTTAGCTACTCTATTTAGAAACTAGAGAAACTAAGTAACCTCAAGTTTAGAGGTTATAGCTTGGATTAGGGTTCTCGGGTGGATCGTCTATCATGGGAGAAAGCCGAAGAGGACGTGGAGATCCAAAGAGGCCGTAGATAACATTAAGACGAAGGACTAGAACCGTTTGGTATAATCTCTTAACATAGTAGTTTAGAACTCTATAGCTTTTGTTAAAACTTGTTTAGCAAACGATTCATACGATTAATCGATGTTTGATCATAGAACAAGATTGTTATTCATATTTCCGCCTCCCCACAAGTATTGGGGTGTTGAACATCGACTTACACGCAGAACAAGGTCGCGGTTCCGTGGCAGAAGTGCCTGATTGGCCGCGGTTCCGCGGCCAATCGGTTGGATCGCGGGGCTATCTTTTCAGGGCTTCTCCATGTTGCTTATATCTTCTGTTTGGTACACTTGGTTTCTCAAAATCTCTTCTGTTCTCTTCTAGATATTCAGCAGTGGACTTTTTCCTTGAACTCCGCTTGAGCTGGTATGCAGCATCATGCGGATCAGTATTCATCTGTTATTGGTCGTAGTCCCACATTTGTTGCGACTTTTCACGAAACTCACTGTAAAGAGCTAAGAATCTGTAACCTGCAACTATTTAGCAGACATGGATCAAAAGCACCTATTTATATGCAATGTGATTAAGAATGGGCGATATAACAATGCAAAAATCTGATATGAACAAATCCCAAGTTTGGTTCTTGAAAAATCCTAGCCTCACTTTCGCAGGGAACGCGATGGCACTGAGCTCGTGCAACAAGCCGTTAAATCTCTAGGTGTTCCTAGTAGGAGGGGTGTTGTCTCCTGAGGGTTTTCAGCGGATACTACCCACAAAATCCAATCCATTTGGCCATTTACTCTAATTCTTCAATTCAGTATTCTAACAAGAAATTTTATTATCTTCAACTTAGAAATCATCAACCTGTATTTTTCACACTTCCTTTTCATTTATCTTAAGATCATATACGTTTTGCCACTTTATAAAGCTTTCAGCATCTCCTAAGTTTTCCTTCTAAGGTGCAATCTTAACTCATGAATTTTTATCATCTCTACTGAAGATATAAGCCCTATCTTTTATTCCTATCTCTTCTCCAAACTCCAATTATATATCCCTACGTGTGTGTAATTATCACCCCTACACTTGGAAATTCAATTCAAGCTATCATACTCTTGTCCATCTTCCAAAATACTTTTAGTTGGTGAATTTTAGATGAAATTGCTCACACTTCCTTCATGCGACCGTTAATACTTCTTGAGGTACTAAACGACCGATTACAAAATGTGCTTGCGTATTTAGGCGTAATTCCTCGTTTTGCAATAGCTAAGGCTTAGCAGTGACTCCCAAACCAGTTGGTCTAAGCCACTAGGTGATAAATCACCCTCGCTGTTTTTTTTATTTATGCCGCCTTAAGTAATTACATAACCAGTGTTCATTTTTTTATCTCTTTATTCACCACTTATACTTTTATTTTATTTTCTTTCATACTAAGGATTTTTAGACAAGTGCATTTCAAGATATCCTCTACTATCCCAAGTTTCAAGATGTGTGTGAGTGAGTAAAGTAAGGTATATATTTTCAGAATTTGGACTTAAGGTTCAGAACTATTTTTCAGACTTATATTTCAAATAGAACTTTCAATACTCTTCCCTTATTTTGATTTAGCTTAAGAACTGAACTCAAAATTTGCCTATTTCTAAATAAACTATAAGGACGTATATTTTCTACAGTTAAATTTTTAAGAAAGGTTATTTTTAGGGTTTTTAATTTACTAAGTTTAGGATCTAGTTTTTCCTAATTAGTCAACCGTCATATTGAACTTAAGTCAAGTATGGCCAAAATTGAGCTTTTCAATTTTTATAATTTTTAAATTTCTTAATTTTTATTTTTTTATAATTTTTTTTATATATATATTTTTATTTTTTTTATTTTTTTATTTTTTTTATAAAGATGCAATGCGGAATTAAATATCCAAAGAAAAAACAAATTTGTACAAAAATAAAAATATGCAGATGCAATGCAAAGATATCTATTTACAATACCCTCACCCTCAAACTTATTAATAGCAGTGTCCTCATTGCTTCCTGCGGCGTCTACAAGACGCGGCCTCACTGATCCCAGCCTTACCCCTATCAGCCCCCCGTCCCCTCGATCGTGAGCGGGATCGTACCTCTCTGGCCAGTAGAGTGGCCATTCCCTGTTCCAGACCCGTTACTCGTTGATCCAAGTTGGTCATCATCCCTATTAATCGTTCTACCCCTATGGGTTCTTCTAAGTAAACGCGCTTGCGCAGCGGGGGTAAGCTCTTCGTCGCTCGCTGTGGAGCTCGAGCTAGGGGTCTTGGCCATCACGTCCTCGGCCGGCTCGGTGTACGACCCTAAATCATGTAAACATGTGTAGGACATGGAGACACCCTCAAGAAGGGGTCGAATTGGAATCCCATTATGCATATAAAATTCAAATTCCTCAACAGGGAGGAAATTACGACACAGTTGTGTCACCAACATAGAGCATGGATAATTGGCCGCCCGTTTCCCGGCGCCAATCGAGTGAAGCAACACAGTGCACATATCGTAGCTAGGGTTTCTAGTCTTTAGTGTGTGCACTATGTGTAGGGATGGTGTAAAAAATGTTGTATTGTGCGAACTTCCAAAAATATTATTTTTTGCCCAATGGCACACAGTTAAAACATTCGCAAAAAGTGTTCGAGCTTGAATGCCTTTTCGTGGCTCCCTAGAACAGTCGTTTCCCATTAAGGGTAGGTAGTCCTCGAATCGGAGGGGTTGATCGTGAATGGTAAGTCGTGGAATTAAGGTGACTTCGTGAATGAAGTCCCTATCAATTATAATTTCCCTATCCCCCACATTAACCTAATGTACCCATGTTGTGCAAGACAACCCTCCTCCATACATTCATAAAAACGGGTGACAAGATCTGGAAGCGCGAAGGAATTCGGATGGTTAAATAAGAGAAAGTTCCATCTGCGCCTTCGGATCTCATCATCGAAGTAACTACCGTAAGCAATGTGTGCGAACATTTGGGAAAAGTCCCTTTCAAATTACAGTGTAGGTGCCATTGAATTAAAATTTCAGAAAGATAAAAATTTAGCAGAGCAGAGCAGAGAAGATCGAATCTCCTTTGAAAATTTCAGAGGGAGAAGCAGCAGAAGAGCGGCGGAAGTGCGGCAGAAGGAGGGCTTCGGCAGCGGTTGGGCGGCGGCGCAAGGCGATCTCGCTGCGATTTCAGAAGCGGCGGCTAGGGTTTCTGTGAGGGATAATTTTAGGGTTTTGTAAATGCAGAAGAGGGGCCGGGTTGTTTATATAGGGGTATTGGTGATTTATACAAAAGTCCCTCTAAAAAGAGGAATTACAAGAAAATATTTGTTTTATTTTATTTTATTTATAGTTCTGAATATTTACAAAAATACCCCTGAAATTTTCAAATTTTTTTATTTTATTTTATTCCATAATTAGTTATAAGTGTGAAAATTGTACATACATACCCCTAAACTTATTTGAAACAGTGTTTCCACTGTTTATGGCTGGATAACCGAAATTTGGGGGTAGATGGAGGAAGATCGGTCAATGTAAACAGGCTCCTGCAACATAAGGAGCTCCTCCGATGGGTCCACTGTGAGGAACGGTTTTATCCTATGTCCGTTCACTTTGAAGAGTGAACCGTCCTCAGGATTTTCTAAATCAACCACACCGTGCGGATATACAATCCGCACAAAGAATGGTCCTTTCCAGCGAGATCTGAGCTTGCCGGGATAGAAATGTAACTGGGTGTCGTAAAGCAATACCTGTTGACCAGGTGTTGAATGTTTTGCGTATAAGGTGTTTATCATGAAACACCTTCGTTCGGTTTTTGACGAAAACCGTGTTTTCGTAAGCTTCATCCCGAAGCTCGTTCAATTCATTTAACTGCAGTTTCCGATGGCTGCCCGCATTATCAAGAGATAAATTCAGCTCCTTTATCGCCCAAAATGCAGGATGCTCAATTTCCACTGGAAGGTAGCAAGACTTTCCGTAAACAAACCGATAAGGAGACATACCAAGATCAGTCTTATAAGCAGTTCGAAATGCCCAAAAGGCATCAGTAAGTTTTAAAGACCAATCTTTACGGTTCTTAGAAACCGTTTTCTCCAAAATCTGTTTGATTTGACGATTTGAAACCTCGGCTTGCCCATATGTTTGGGGGTGGTAGGGCGTTGATAGCTTATAATTAATGGAATATTTCCGCATCAAGGACTCGAAAATCCTATTACAGAAATGTGTTCCATTGTCACTAATGATCGCTCGGGGGTGTCCAAACCGGGAAAAGATGTTTTCCTTATGGAATATAATGACAACCTTGTTGTCATTAGTCCGGCTGAGCATGGCCTCGACCTATTTAGAGACATAATCTACAGCTAAAAGAATATATAGGTTCCCAAAAGAATTGGGAAGCGGCCCCATAAAATCAATCCCCCAAACATCGAAAATCTCCACAACCAAGATTGGTTAGAGCGGCATCTCGTTTCTCCTAGATATCCGGCCCAAGTGTTGGCACCGGGAGCAAGTTTTGTAGTAATCAGGTGCGTCTTTAAAGAGTTGTAGCCAGTAGAATCTACACTGCAAGATCTTCTCGGCTGTCTTTCTGGGGCCAAAATTCCCGCCACACGCTTGATCGTGGAAAAACGATAGCACGCTCTTGAATTCATTGTCAGGGACACACCGATGAATAATCTGGTCGGGACAGTACTTGAACAGATAAGGTTCGTCCCAGTAAAAGTGGATAAGAATCGGAGTCTGTCCTGATTTGACCGTTCATTCGGTAGTAATCCTGTGGCCAAATAGTTAACAATATCTGCGAATCAAGGTTCGTATGATACTGTCAAGAGCTGTTCATCCGGAAAAACGTCATTTATCAGAATTTGAAGCATCGGCGAAGAAGGGAGGCATGAAAGATGGTCGGCAACTACATTTTCGCATCCTCTTTTGTCTTTGATGACAAGGTCAAAATCTTGAAGTAAGAGGATCCAACGTATCAGCCGAGATTTTGCATCCTTCTTCGCAAAAGGATGGCGAAGAGCAGAATGGTCCGTGTATACGATGATTGGAGAGCCGATCAAGTAAGGCCTAAACTTTTCTATGGCAAACACAACAGCCAAGAATTCTTTCTCGGTTGTTGTGTAATTCAGTTGTGCATCGTTCAAGGTTTGGCTAGCATAATAGATTACATGCGGCATCTTATCGATGTGCTGTCCAAGGACAGCACCGATGGCAAAATCAGATGCATCATACATAATCTCAAATGGATATGTCCAGTCCGGAGAAGAACGAACGGGAGCAGAAGTAAGTGAGTTTTTTAATGACTTGAACGCATTCATACAGCTCGAGTCGAAATCGAATATGGTGTCCTTGGCCAGCAAAAGAGTCAAAGGCCTAGCAATCTTGCTAAAGTCCTTGATGAACCGTCTATAGAAACCGGCATGGCCAAGGAAGGCTCGGATATCTTAGACGCTTTTGGGAGGAGGGAGATTGGGAATGACTTCAATCTTTGCTTATCTACCTCAATGCCATTTTGCGAGATGATATGTCCTAGGACAATACTCCCTCGTACCATGAAGTGGCACTTTTCCCAGTTTAAAGTGAGGTTCTTATCCTTACACCGGGTAAGGACTGCGTCAAGATGCAGCAAACACTCATCAAAGGAATCGCCGAAAATGGAGAAATCATCCATGAAGATCTCCAAGAATTTTTCCACCATGTCTGAGAAAATTCCCATCATACACCGCTGGAAGGTAGCGAGCGCATTGCATAAACCAAAGGGCATGCGATGATATGCAAATGTGCCGAAAGGACAGGTGAATGTGGTCTTGTCCTGGTCTTTTTCGGCGATGAAAATTTGGTTATAGCTGGAGTAGCCTTCCAAAAAGCAGTAGTATTCATGCCCAGCCAATCGTTCAAGCATCTGGTTAACGAATGGTAGCGGAAAGTGGTCTTTCCGCGTCACGGCGTTGAGTTTTCTATAATCGATGCATACTCGCCACTCAGTTTAGGTGAGAGTACGAATTAACTCGTTTGCCTCATTGGTTATGACCGTTATGCCCGACCTTTTAGGGTCAACATGTATCGGGCTCACCCACTGGCTATCAGAGATAGGGTAAATGATATCACTATCAAGATATTTTACGATCTCTTTTTTCACAGCCACCTTCATGACTAGATTGAGTCGTCTTTGTGGATCCTTAGCTGGCTTGGCATTATCCATCATATGTATATGATGTTCAACGATCAAGGGACTAATCCCCTTGATGTCCGCCATAGTCCATCTAAAAACTTGCCGATTGCTCTGCAAGACCGTCACAAGGGTTTTCTCTTGCTCTGAAGCTAGAGAACCCGAGATGATGATAAGTAGGGTCTCATTATCACCTAAATAAGCATACTTGAGGTGAGATGGCAACGGCTTGAGTTCGAGCGTTGGAGGTGAAACGATTGAAGGCAAAATCGACGAAAATGTCTCGAACTCGAAGGATTCTAACAAAGGCTCAAAACGAGTGTACGCGACCGAGTCGGATGGTTCAGCTAACTCATCCGAAAATTCAAAGGATTCAAGCTCGGGTGGCGACAAGTCAAGATCGTTCAAGAAAGTGAAACACTCATAATCACTGTCGGGAGCAGTATCAGATTCAAAGAGGAATGCACTAGTGGCGTCAAGATTGCTGTGATCGAACAGAAATTTCTCGACCTCACAGTCCTCAGGGACGATCTCTTGGATCGAACAAACATCTAGTATATGAGCATTAGGTTCGGAGGGCTGATTTCCCAACTTAAAAATGTTGAGTTCAATTGTCATATTTCCAAAAGATAGGTTCATCGAACCATTGCGACAATTGATCATAGCATTCGAGGTTGCAAGGAGTGGACGACCGAGTATCACCGGGATTTGATTCCGGGGGTTAGCTACAGGTTGTGTATCGAGAACAATAAAATCAACGAGGAATATGAAGACCCCTACCTTTATTAACACATGCTCTAGCTCACCCCTAGGGTGGGTGATAGATCGGTCGGCCATTTGGAGAGTACAACGTGTGGGTTTCAGCTCTCCTACACCTAATTGTTCATATACCGAATAAAGAAGCAGGTTAACACTGGCACTAAGATCCAACATTGCGCGGTTGATGTTCTTATCCCCAATAGTTATTGAAATAGTAGGACAGCCAGGGTCCTTTCGTTTTTTAGGTAAAGCTTGGGTAAGAGTATCACTCACGGCACTAGCTAAGAAAACCTTCTTTGGTACCTGAGATTTCCTCTTCTTAGTGCACAAGTCCTTCAAGATTTTTGCGTAGGAAGGGACTTGTTGGATTGCATCCAAGAGAGGAAATATTAATGTTAACCTGTTTAAATAACTCCACAATCTTCTCCATTTGTGGATTTTTTTTATTGGACCTCAACCGGTTTGGAAATGGAACATTTTGGAAATTGGTTGAGTCCAATATTTGTGGAGGAGATTGTGGAGCAGGAACGGACCCCAGAACTGGTGTTTTCATGGAGTGAGAAGTGGGTCTGTTCGGAATAGCAGAAGAGCCTTTTGAAGAATGGAGAATAGGTTCAGAAGACGAAAGAGAAGAAGAAGAAGAAACGACGGCCGAGGAGTCATCATCTGTGCCAACGTTGTTGTGCAGCATTCTTCCATATCTCAACGTAGTCACGGCACTCACATTATGGTTTTTTTGTTCAAGAGCAACATGTGCATCCTGTGGGTGACAAGGATTTGGAAGTGGTTGAGATGGAAGCTTTCCCTTCTCTCTCTCGCTTAAGGCTGCATTCAGTTGTGCAATCTGGGCTTCAATGGTTTTGATGCTTTGCCCGTGTGAAGCAGTGTGTTGCCCCAAAGACTGAATGAAAGACTGGATGTTGGCGGAGGATTGAGTTGATTGTTTTAAAAACGCTTCCAGACTTCGTTCTAGCGAGGAAACCTTATCGTTATTTGGCGGAACAAAATTGTTTTGAGGAAAAGAATTGTTAGGTGTAAAATTGTTAGTCAGATTTTGAAAAGGTTGAGGGTGGAAAGGTTGCTGATATTGATTTTGAGCTTATTGTTAAGGAGGAGGAGGCCTTTGGAAGTTATTGTAGCCTTGGAATTGTTGTTGATTTTGATTCCAGACGAAATTGCGGTGGTTCCTCCAACCAGAATTGTAAGTTGAAGAGTATGGATCATTTCTTTGTCTTTACTGAAATGCAGCATTGGCTTGATCCTATCCTTGAGCAGGTGGGTTGTAAGGACACTCTTCGGTTAAATGTGATGGATCCGAACAACAAGTGCAGATGGTACGAGAGGGAAGAGCAGGGGTAGAAGAAGGCGATGAGAATTTGCTTTCAATTGCTTCTAACTTTCGCGTGATCGCAGCCATTTCGGCCTTCATTGCAATCGAGAGATCAAGTTGGTGAACGCCTGCCCTAGAGAGATAGGATGAAGTATTAGGTCTGGTGCTTTCCCACTGAAGCATTCGCTCCGCGAGATCGTCGAGAAATTGCCAAGCCTCCCCGTCAGATTTGGATAGAAAGTGGCCTTGACAAATGGTCTCCAACAACTGCTTAGTTGCTGGGTTCAATCCTTCCTATAAGGTCTGGAAAATTTGCCATCTCTCAATACCGTGATGAGGGCACTAAATAAGAAGGTCTTTGTATCGGTCAAAGCACTTCCAAAAAGGTTCAGCAGGAAGCTGAGAAAATTGGTTTATTTCGTTCCTTATTCTCGCGGTTTTATGATTTGGGTAAAAATGTTTAAGAAACGCTTTTACAAACTCATCCCAACTGGTTATGGAATATGACGCGGCGCTATACATCCACTTTTCAGCTAGGTCACATAGAGTGAAAGGAATGACTCGTAGCCGTATAGCATCGTCGGACAGTTGGGTAGTTTTCATCATTGTACAAACATTCTGGAACTTGTTAATGAAGATATAGGCATCTTCGGATTCCAGCCCGTGAAATTTAGGCAACATGTTGATGAAGTGGGGCTTAATTTCGAAATTATCCCCATTTGTCGGCGGAAGTAAAAGACAGGTAGGAAGTGCGGAGCGGGTGGGATAGAAACGATCCTGGAGCGCGATTCGCTGTGGCGCTTCAACAGGAGGTGGTTGCGGGTTATTCACACCTAGTTGAGGTGGAATCAGTCCCAAGGTAGGTATTGTTAGGATTGAATCCTGACATCTCAGAAGATGAAGATGAAGGTGAAGATGTATGAACAGAATTCCGGTCAACGTCGGAGTTGGTTGGCAAAGGTAAAGGTGAAAGAGGTGTGGAGGGAGTTTCGACGTCAGAGTCGATCGCGTAGTCGGTAGCGACTAACGAAATACGGACTAATCGGGCGCTGTTGTCCTGAGTCCAACCGAATATACACTAAACGAGTTTAGTATAGTCAAGACGTAGAATGTGAGGGTAAGAAAACGTCAATGAAGAAAATGCGGAGGAAAAGTGAGTGGAAAGGGATTCTAGTGACAAATACGGTAAGTTTTTATAAAAGTTTTTGTTTTGTTTTGTTTTTTTTTATATATATTTTTTTAGAAAGAGTTTTTGTAAGAATGTGTACGGACTTACTTCAAACAGTCACAGTTTAAAACATGCACAATCAAAGCTAGAGCTAGGGTCTTCTAAGTCCACTAGACCGCTCCTAACTATTCCAAAGTGACAAGTTGTAAGATAACCCTCAAATCCTCTCTTCACTGCCAATTGTGGCCAGGTAAGCACAAATGAAGAAAGGAGGGTTCTGCTCACGAATCACCGTGAGACGGGCCTTTTAAAATTACCTTTCTCACTTGTCTAGCCTTGGCACTACAAAGTCAAGTTTAGATAAACGATTGAATGCCCACAACCTTCCTCTGTCCTAATGAGCACGACAGTCCTTAGTTGGCTGAGTCTAGATATTTTTTAATTAACTAAATGGTGATGCATATGCTTTTAGTGATTTTTAGGGTCTTAAGAAGGGTGATGAAATCCCCACTCAATCTGACTTGATGTTATAGCCCCTTAAATTCCATATTAATTATGCAAAGCAGTAACACACCAAAAATTTAAAACACTTTCAAAAAAAATTTTATTTTGGCCGCGGCGCAAAGAATCCTGCAGAAAAATCTGTTTATTGGAGAGGGGGAAAGAGTTTGCGCAAAGAATGCTGCAGAAAAATTTGTCAGTGGAGTTCAGAGGAGAGGAAAGGAGAAAAGAGATACTTACAGAGAAAATGGGGTGCTGACGTCACCAGTCGACTGCAGTTCCACGGTCAAACCATTGATTCTGCCGCGGTTGAACAGTTGGTTTAGTTCTTCTGACTTTTTCCCTATGCCGAGTTGGTTCTCCTCTTTCTGTTTAGATCTCCTGATTCTGGATTTGTTCACTGAGTTTGCTCCAGATCTGAATCAGGCCTTCTTCCAATCCTGCACACTTGCACAAAGTTTTTTCAAAAATAACAAGATGATTTTTATTTTTGTTTTTGGTTTTTCAATTTTTATTATTTTTTTTTAAATTTTTAATTAACCCGAAATTACATAAAGAAAGAAATTACCGTCTCCCCGGCAACGGCGCCATTTGATTGTTACATTTTTGCGTATTTTTAATTTCCGCAATCAAGAAGGTTTTGCTTGGTAGCTAACCGGTTGAGTACGGGTCGATCCACAGGGAGATGAAATCTTTTTCTTTATATTTTAACGAGTTAATCCGATTAAGTCGGGTTTTGTTTTAAGATCTACGAATGAGATAAAAGGTGATAAAATACTTGCTAGGGTTAGGATTAGGTTAGTTCGAGTTTAGGAATTTCTCACTTCTTTCAATGCCTTAGTTATAAATATCGGTGTTAAGCTAATCGGCAACGGGGATTAGCACGGCTAGGAAGAAACTTACAAGTCTAAGCTAGGCTTTCCATACTTAGTTTCTTCCTTTTAGTCCTTGTCCGTTCGTTCTTGGCTCTTAACCCTAACCTCCAGTTAATTCAACCACAACCGGTCTAACTAGAGAATCACCATTATCATGTAGGACAGGGTGCTGTAGTGAGCGGATTATGGTTCAATTAAAGAGAGTCCGAATTTAATGTGTCGGGCAAAGAAGGAGTGAGAGAGATTTCCTTCTCTCAAACCTTCTTTCTCTTGCCCTAACAAGTGAGGAATTACTCACTCATTAAAAAGATAAAAATAAAACAAAAGGGATGGTAAAAAGAATTTAGGTTTAAGAAGAATTTTACAACTAGCTATTTGAGACCTCACCTAGACAAGGATCTTACTCAAGCATCATCGTTGTTAAAAAGAAATATTAAAGAATAAAAGATAAGAAAAACACTAATTTAATTCTACGTCTAAGTTGACAAATGAAAATTGCAGATAAAAAATGTGATAAGAAAATGCGAGACAAATAAAAATAAATACTTTTATTGATAACCTCTCAAAAACTCTCTACAACTTTGCATTAAGAAAGATAAAGAACAGAATTAAAATTCTAAATTCTAAAACTAAAAAGAGGCATCCTCAAAAGAGGCACACTAATTTGGTTTTGAGCTTTCCTATTTATAGATAGAAAAACCCTAGGTTTAGATTCTGATCCATACACAAAATTTCAAAACTACCCCAAGAGAGCCGAGTCAAAGCACCGATACTGATACCGACATGCGTAGAACACGGCCGCGGTTCCGCAGCAGAAGTGCCTGATTGGCCACGGTTCCGTTGCCAATTGGTCGAATCGTTGGGCCATCTTTTCAGGGCTTCTCCATGTTGCTTATATCTTCTGTTTGGTACACTTGGTTTCTCAAAATCTCTTCTGTTCTCTTCTAGATATTCAGCAGTGGACTTTTGCCTTGAACTTCGCTTGAACTGGTATGCAGCATCATGCGGATCGGTATTCATCTGTTATTGGTCGTAGTCCCACATTTGTTACGACTTTTCACGAATCTCACTGTAAAGAGTCGAGAATCTGTAACCTACAACTATTTAGCAGATATGGATCAAAAGCACCTATTTATATACAATGCGATTAAGAATGGGTGATATAACAATGCAAAAATCTGATTGAACAGATGGTATACGGGTGCTCAGTGGAGACTGGGTACACTGGACGGACTCGCCGAGAACTCCTAGATGGTATTATACCTCATGTCAGATGGCAGTTCTCTGGTGATACTGGTACAGGTTAGTCTGTCGACCCGAAATAGTCACAGAGTCTTGTGTGATTCCCACTGTATTTTGATTTCCACCTTACCATGTTCAAGAGAACGTGCAAAACGGTGGTTTTTGGGTACAGTCCCTAGTCACATGGAGGCAATGAGCGATAGGAGGGTTCATCTCTCCCGGTATTGGGGGTTGATGTTGCGCTGTGCTTGATTGGCCATAACAGTAAGTCCCTGGCCAGGCTGTTTATGAGATTTAATGGTAGGTGTTATCAGTAGTTTCTCGACCCGTTATGAGCCTCACATCGGCATGACTTATCAAGCTATTGGGTCTGACGTTTACCACCCCCGGTCGAGATATGCGATATATCAAACGAAGAGACCGGACTGTACGGAAGTGTTACTGATTGGATTCGCAGGAGTATGAGCATGCTTGCTTGTTGATCTTCTGATCGCTCAATACCCGGGTGGCCGTTACGTTTAGCAGACCGCTTGTGGCTTATGGGTGTTTAATATGATCATCACCTACTGCCGGCGTATTGACGAGTCTTTAGAGTTTTACATAGAGGTTTCCTGGTTCATGCGAAATGGAGTAGGAGCATATATGTGATATGTGTGGGACCGAGATTAATGCGCATTTGTGATACCACATTCTATTCTCGCGATTTGTGACATCGGTCGGTTATATGTGATATAGCCGAGTTATCGGATCAAGTGTTGATTCGATAAGTTGTTACATTTGGTATTAATCGATTATATGTGATATAGCCGGATTATTAAATCAAGTGTTGATTTAATAATTTAATGTATAATTGTATATTTGATATACTAGATTATATTAACTAATATTAGCTCACTTAAACATTTATTTTTCTCACTTGTGTGCATTAGTGTATAGGTGATATATATTAATGTACAACTTTTTGTGTCATGCTAGATGCCACATGCTTCATGGGTATATGAAACTCACACCATACTAATAATAATGATAAGGATTTATTTATTTAAAGTAAATCAAAATTAATGGTAATTAGTCACATGCTTGGAAACTTGGAGAAATTGTAGCATATTTGACTTAGTCCACTAATTTTGTTTTACTTGTAGATATTTATTAACCTAACCATGATTAGTTAGTCATGGTTTATTCTCTACATGGATTAGTGTATGACATTAACTCACCCATGGTTACTATTTTCACCTCATGAGTTCATTCTCTCATTCTTCACTTGATCTTCTTCTTCCTCATAAGAAAAGCCCACTAACTTTTCTCAAGGTGAGAAAATATTGTGAGAAAAATGAAACTAAAGTGAGCCCATTTCCTACTTCATCATCCTCTACTATATTAGCCATTCAGTTTAAGGTGTTTACTTCACTAATCTACTATTAGTGAAGAGGTAACATGAGCTTGAGTCTTCTCGACGTAGATCATCTTCGGCCTCGAAGACTTCAAGCAAGCTTGTTCATTTCTCTAGGAGAACCCTTTCTAGAGTTCGGGTGTTCATGAATTGCAGCGAAGGAACTACTACACGGAGCATCAGAAGTGAAGGACCAGTCTACAAAGGTTGTATTCTTCATTCACTTAGATGTTAAGATATTAACATTTCTTGTTCGTTTAAATCTTTAGTAAAGATTATTGGGTTAGGATTGCTTAGCATGGCCAAATTTTCAGAATAGCATGGACGATGCCTCCCAAAACCTTGCTGTTGTGCCAAGCAACCCGACACTTTGTATCTGATACAGAGGGTTATGGAAGAAACAAAGTGGAAGTAGGAGGGTAAAAGACACGCAAGTTTGTTGTGAATTAGGGTAATCCAGACATACCAAAGCTATCGATTGTAAAAAGGTCGGTTAATCATAGTTTTTGAGTCTTAGTTTAAGGTCGATCATAGGTCGCTAGAGAGAGAAGAAACACTCAGCGTGCACTCTAAACTTGATTAGATTGGTTTATTAATTCATCTAATCATGATGCCTCCCACTATTCTGTCAAATCCTCCTTCAAATCCTCAAAGGAGAACTAGCTGAAGTCATCTGAAAATCTCCCGGAAGTAACTATTACTCATAGTAGGAATCGGGGCCCAAACTATTATGGCGTGGTAATCTTGACGGATGCCAACAAGTCACCCCACTCCATAGAAGGTATGCAATCTCATTACAAATTTCAACACATGAAACTCTTGATATTTGTTTTTACCCCTAACAACATATGACTTTGACGAATGCAAATAAATCATAGGCTGCTAGTCAAATTATACCCGTCATCTCATGATTAATTCGAACCCACCTGCACTGGCCCTTGATGGATGCTAACAAAGCTGTGTAACTGTCTCAGCTAATCGCATCACATGCAAGAATGAAGCATCACTTAGCTACCTTTCACCACGCCTTGAAGGACGCCAACAAACGCAATACGAATACTAAGTACTTTACTTCCTAAAATGACAAAGGGCTACGACTGGTTTTGAAGAAAACCAATAACATAACGAACTTGATATCATCGTAGGAACCGAGTGGTTTTGAAAATTTATAGTTATGTAGACTTTTGCTTAAGTATGGATTCCCCATGAAGGGACCAGGGCTCTTATCTCATTGAATGAGGTGCAGGATATTCCTAACTGAATACCTCTGTGCAAAGAAAAAGAATACGACTATAAGTTTTATGAAAAATTTATTTCTACAACGTGTTAGGTTTGTTTACTTTGCATTAATCTTATTAACGCAATCCCATCGTTTAGATAAATTTATATTACCTAGCATCTTCTCACATAATCACAAAAAATATGAAAAGAAAATAGAATGCACATATACACCATCCGTATTCGTCACGAGGCCTCGAGTATTCACCGTAAGATTAGAAGGGCAGGGGTAGGGCTGGCGCGGGTGCAAAACGTGCATAACATTTATTTATATATACCATATATCACATATACCAATATATCATCACACACAAATAATCATATTACAGCATGCGGGAAAACAACATCATAAGCAAGCAATCACATCAAAAGCAAGTAATAAACAACTGGAATGGTCGGATTTCCTAAGAATCCCGCATTTCGTTTGAGCCACAAATTAAACTCGGGATTCCCCGGTCGCAAGAATAACCCGTACAATAGCCAGCCAAGACCCCTACAAGTGCGGCTAATTATTCCCCAATCCCAAAAACAAGGCAACCAAGCCTCTTCACTATGAAGGGGCCAACCGGCACTTTCTGAAATCCAATAACTTGGAGCACTCCTATGCAGGTCTATCCTAAACCCCTACAAGCATGGAGAACGATCCGCCAATTCTTGAATGGGGTAGTCCAGTCTCAACTCCTTGAGATGATTACCCGCTGCATTCTAGAACCCGTCCGTCCGAGCGCTTCATCGTGGGGTATCCTTAAACCTGTATTATTACAACAGCAATATCGATCGCAACCAGATCGAGTCCCGACAAATAAATAATATATTAGGAAAACGACAACCACAAGTCGGTCGCTTGCCCTGAATAAAAGAATATACAAATTGGCTATTTAACACGAATGAATAACATACAATAACTTGTACAAGTAAACACACGAGAGACTACTCTTTGCGACAATCCGAAACCAAACCACGCAAACATAAACATAGAATCTCAGACCCACACATACAGATCAACAAGTATGTATCATCACATTAAGGGTTAAACACTTTAACCGTATCAATACGGAAGCCTAGGCCAGCCAATTCCAAAACCGACGGACTCGTAAAATTGAAATTCAAAAAACTGAAATTCTATTTCACTCCGACACCAAAAACATTCGCATATCTTGCTCAAAAAAAATCGCGAACGTCCCAAAAACTCATCGATGATCCCAAATCCAAAAACCCCCAAGCCTAAGGCGACCCGGAATCCGCCACGAGCCCAACTTGGGCTCGGGAATCAACCCCAAACCAGAGCTGATTTTGGCTCTGGTTCAGATCTGCACCAGAGCCAAAATTGGCTTTGGTTCAGCGAAGAATTGAGCCCCTAAGGAGCTCAATTCAGCCCCGAGCCCTTTGGGACTCGAATGGGCTTTGGCGGGGTGGTTCAAGGGGCTTATGGTCCGAACTGAGAGCCCTAGGGCACGAGTTAAAGTACAAAATGCTTAATTTTTTGTAATTTTTTTAAAAAATAACTATTTCATTTTGTAAAAAGGTTTTGAAAATCAAATTGACCACAAAACCATTGCAATGTATTTGAATTGGCTCTGATACCATGTTAGTGGACCGGGGCTAGGATCACAACAATTGCGCCGTGGCGGAATTCGAAAACTATATTTTTTCTAAATATAGACCTAATTCACAAATCAAGATCAATAAATACAAGCAATAGAATAAAACTAAGAAGACCTAGAGAGCAAGTTAGAAACTACAACCTTTGTAAAATCTTCATATGCTCCCATTGATGAACTGGGACTCTTGCTGGACAACCTCGATTCCCGTATGCTTTCTCAAGCCAACTGCCTCACCGTAGATGATCTGCGGTGAAGATGCAATACCCGTAGCTTCATCTCCATCATCGGGTGGAGAAACTCCATGAGGGGACTTGTTAGGTATTCATGGAGAGATGTGGAATAATGGGTACTCTCTAGATTTTCATTTCACTCCCTAATTCTCAAGTTGCCATTGGAGATGAAAGCCTGAGCTTTGAGAAAGAGAGGAAGATGAAGATGATATGTTAAGAAAATAATAATGAATTAGATTTGTAACGACTCTGAACTTCCTGTACATAAATTTCTTGTCTTTTACAGTAAAGGTTATTACAGCCTGTATAAGAGTTAAAATTTATTTTTGTTAACAAAAGCAAGAAGCAACTTATAGCTCACTGGTAAAACCTCTGCACTGCTGTGACATAGCCTCTGTGTTCGATTTTTATCAGACACAATTATTTTTTTAGATTTTTCTTTTTAGTTTTTCGGAAGCCCAAGAGTTTCACGTGCAATATATGAAGAAACGAAAAGTTTCAGAAAAATCAAACAGGCGCAATGAGGTGTAAACACCCAACTTGACACGTGGCACAAATCTCGAGGCGATTGGGCCAAATCCGACCGACTATTTTCTTGATATGGCCGGCGCCGACGGTCTTGATGAGCCCAATTCCCTCTGTGCTTTGCACACACACCCCTTCAGCTCCCCTTAACTCCCGTGCACTGTTTGATTTTCCTGCAATCAAATAGAGACTCTTCAATTCACCATTTAACAACGTTTAAATCCTTTTAAACCACATTTTTAATTCCCAAACCCTAATTCTTTACTATAAATACCATCCCATGCCCTAGCTCTTCCCCATTCTGAAAATTTCTAGCAAAAATTCTCTCAAACTCTCTAAGTACCAAGTGGAGTAGCAAGCCAAACTCAACGACCGGAGCATCTCCGACGAAACCACGACCCCCGAGGGCTTCTTCGATCTCTTATTAACCACCTAAAACGGTAAGTCCCTTCATCTCTATCCTTTTTCCATCTCAAAACAACTTTTTAAAACAAACCGACAAAAGAGGAGTTATCCTCGATATAAGTTTCTTTTTAAAACAAACCGACAAAAGAGGAGTTATCTTCGATATAAGTTTCTTTTTAATATTTGTAATGCATGTGATAAGAAAATTAAATCAACTAACATGCTACACTAATCTCAACCCTTTTTCCCATCATTTAGTTTTTAATTTAACAAAATTTCATAAGAAACAAACATATAACAAACTTTTTCATTAAAATACCATGAACTTTAGTATAACACTTCTAGATAATTAGTTTAAATACCTTTAGAAAAACTTCAAGGGGTAATGACCTACCCCCTCCCCTCCACTGATTCCATATCAAGGTATTCTAGAGCTATAGTTAATTTAAAGAAGAACTTTTTCATTAAAATACCACACCGTTACAAAATGGGTTTCTTTAAATCGGTATTTTAAAATTTTTGGCAATTACGCCTCTACAACCCTCGTCAAGGGACCCGTTGATGGATGGTGTGGATTATCGCACATCCTTGGGACAGTAGAGCGAGATGCAGAACTCCTCACGGAGTATTCGGTCTCGAACGGAAATAAAAATACGGTTTTTAAGAAACGCGATTTTTCTAAACAAAACTATTTTTTTTAAAATTAGATAAAAATTATGAAACCGTATATTTAATAAAAAAAATTAAGAAACCATATTTTAAAATGAAAGATTAGAATTTTTTTAATAAAATACCATCAACTTTCCAAAAGTAGTAGTTTTCACAAAAGTACCATAAACTTTAAAAAGCCTGGGTTTTATCACCAAAACACCACAACTATTAAAATACATGTTCATGAAAACGCTAAATATTACAAATCACCCTCGAGGTTATTTCTAAACAATATTAATATATGTTTTTCATAAAACCCTCGAGATATGCAAACAATATTTTAAGAACTCTAGAATTAATATAGGTTTAAGCGGTATCATTTCTCTTGATTCTCAGGGAGCCAGAGAAAGTGAATGCTTGCATATTCAGGTTAGACTATCAATGGCAATTGTCTTGGAAAAAGATATAAATCCTGCCGTCCATATGCAGCAGTTTTCAATTTCTTCCCAACATAAGATTTTAAAAATTTATATCAATTCACATGAAAAGGCATGAACTCGAATCCAAAGTTGAACTTAAACTTGAATTCAAACTCGAACACAAACTCGAACCCTAACCTAACTCAAATCTAAACTCGAATATGAACTATTCTAACCAACTTGACTCGAACCAAGATTGCAATTTTCATGACTCGCATATCACTCGACTCACTCGAATACATTCTACACCTTTTACTATCGATGTTTTCGATCAAAACATGTTAATCAATCAATCAAGTATATTAACCAGTTATATATATTATATTCGGGGTACTTCGAATAGTTTCTTGTATGAATCCAACGGAGCTTAAGGAGTCCTGTATTAATCCCTTTTTTTATTTTACTAGAATATCAGTCGGGTTGACTCATCCACAGTCTAGAACCCCGATGCTACCACATGAAATGGGCCCGTGTTTCCTTACTCCTGGGACCCCACTCTTGAGCTCGTGAATACTTCTACGGCTGCGTTGACATTCATACTTGGAACTTAATGTTAACATAGTGACCAAATAGAGATCTATAGTACATATTCACCATGAACATATACTCTTACTCGTTATATATATTCTACACTTGTCATTTTTTCTTTACTCTTACATATTTTTAGGACTTACCGAGCGCTAGTTCGCTGTCGAGCATTCCACCCATTTTTCTTCTCTTGGAATGTTCGTCAGATACGGTCGAGACGGAGGAAGTTGAAGCCACAGAGGAGGACTACAACCAGATCGCTATTCAGGGCTAGCTCAGCTTCACTTTTTCTTCAATTTATATAAGACACTTGTTTAGGTATTTTCCTTATTGTATTTACTTTCCAGCATAAACTCATGTATTTGTAAATATTGAAAGTTGAATGTAAATAAAGATGTTTGTAGAAAATTTTTACAGTCTCCATTTATTCTAATATTGTGTATTATTGATTCAATACACTTAGTAAATTTATTTAGAAAATGACCTTCTCTGAATAAATATGTCGCGGTCTTGCCACGTCACCATTTCCGTTTACTAGGAAGTGGGGCGTAACAGGTTTTGTTGGTGGCCCATTCAGGTCAGTTCTGTATGAAGTCGTAAACAATATACCATAAGAATTAATGAATTCAACAAACATTTACATTCCTTGCATTTGAAATTCTTTGAATCTATCCTAACCTGTCTTTTATATCAAGGTGATAGAATCTCCGAACAATACCAACACAAACGTCAATGGCAATACTCCACCGCATACACTCCTACCACCACCTAACATTGCATTCCTATCAATGAGCAAATGGTACTGCTTGAGGCTATTAAGAGCCTTTTGGAGGGCCTGCAGTAGCAGACTGCTATCGTTATGAACCACTCTGAGGCGGAGGCACCTGGAGTCAAACAGTTTCGGGCCTTACACCCAAAGAACTTATCAGGTAAAGAGAGCCCGCTTAAAGCTGAAGAATGGGCTCAAGCGATCGAGAATGACCTGGCAGCATCACAAGTGCCAGATATTGCCTGGGTGAGAGTTGCTAAGTTGCAACTGACCGATAATGCCAGGGTATGGTGGAAGGCTAAGAAAAGCCGTCTCACGCAACCGATAGAATGGAAAACATTCCGTGACCTCTTCAATACCAAGTGTTTCCCCCCAATAAAAGAAGAGCAAGGCTCTGTTCAAAATTTGAAAAGAGGCAGCGCCTCACGTGCCATGCACGAGGGCACCAGCGCCAAAAGTTAAAAACTCTAAGGCAGCGCCTCATGTGCTTTGCACGAGGGCGCTAGGACCAAGAGTTAAAAACTCTGAGGCAGCGCCTCACGTGCCCCGCACGAGGCACCGACGCCAGAACTAAAAGTTCTGTGCCGTTGGATCAAAGATCCAACGGAGATGATAAATCATCAAAACACAGAATTAAATTCTGATTGAGAAAATATTCCTTAAATCTTCCTGAACAAGAATGATCCCTCTCTGTAAAATAGAGCACCGTTGGACTAAAAATCCGGTGATTAAAAATCACCAAGTTACAGAATAAGCTCTGTATAGAAAAATATTTCCCCAATCTTTCTAAACAGGAAAGATTACGCTCTGTAAAACAGAGCACCGTTGGATTAAAGATCCAATGGTGATTAAAATTCACCAAATTACAGAATAAGCTCTGTATGGAAAATATTTTCCCAATATTGTTAAAAACAAAAAAAAATATCTTCTGTAAAATAGAAGTCCTTGGATCAAAAGATCCAACGGTGGATAAAATCTCCAAATCAATTAAGGATCTCTCAATGAGAGATTTCTTTAACTAAATCAGCAAACTTGCCTCCACTATATAAAGGCCCCAAGACTTCAAGTCTTGTACAGAGGAAACCCCCATAAACTTCAAGTTCAAAAAGAAGAGTAAGCAAAAAAAAGAGCTTTAAGAGAGAAGAAGGAAGAAGAACTTTTTTCAAGGTAAATAGAGATCATAGTATCTCATCTGCATACCCACGGGTTTAACCCTAATAAAAGAACATAATTCTTTCCCTGGATCTGAGATCCATGAAACAAGTCTCCCACAAATGAGAATTTAATTCTCTTGGGGATGAATTTGTTCTTGGGAATTGAAGATCCAGGGGAGAACAAAGAATCAAACTCTTTAGAAAAATGCACAAAGAAAGAAACAGCGCCGAGCGCCTCACGTGCCCCTCACGTGGGTGCTTCTTAAAAAAGAGTGCTTAGCACTCAATGGTTGGCGCCAAATGCCCCCACGTGCCCCTCACGTGGGCGCTGCTTAAAGAGTGCTTAGCGCTCAGTGGTTGGCGCCCAGCGCCAAGCGCTCCACGTGCCCCTCATATGGACGCTGCTTAAAGAGTGCTTAGCACTCAGTGGTTGGCGCCCAGCGCCAAGCGCCCCAGGTGCCCCTCACATGGGTGCTGCTCAACAAGTAGTGCCTAGCACTCAGTGGTTAGCGTTCAGCGCCAAGCGCCTCACGTGTCCCTCACGTGGGCGCCATAAAGAGTGTTTAACACTCCATAAAAAGCAAAAAAGAGGGTGAGCGTCAGAACATATATCAAAGCTCAGCATTGCTGCACAGAAAAGGGACCGAGCCCAAACAGGTGTTTAACACTTTATTCAAAGGCTGAGTCCAAGTTGACCAAAAGTCCCTAATTCAGATCAACTAAGCCCATGTGCTCACATTTTTTCCAAATTGGTCTTAGTCCCAAACACGACTATTGATCTTCCAACGGACATCGGTTCAAGTGTACATCTCCTCACACCTCTGATAAATGTCGTTGTAATTCTTCAGCATCTTCAGAAAGGTGGTGGGTCCCGATAACCAACAACTCTTTAGTGTACTCTCAAATGGACGGACACATACCAATACGGACCGTAATGTCCTTAAACTAGCTGTGGACCGTAATGTCTTTAACTAGCCGTGGACCGTGACGTCCCTAAACTAAAACGATAGAGCCCAAATGCTCTTTCGTTGGATAAAAAATGATCCTGAACCCCCGTTAAGTAGATCTTAGTTCAACATCGGATTAACGTATCCTTAACAAATATTTAAGTCGATCTTAATCTCAAACAAGGTTAACGATCCTTAAATCAAACCAAACCCAAATCTAAGAAAATACGGATTTGGACTAATCCACGCCCTACGGGCGACAACATAAATTAGTCTCCGTATACAATCCACGGGCAACCAAAAATAAAACAAACACACATGACACGAAGTGACCTTCTGGAGCAGGAGAAAGTGGTTACCGCGATGCGGTAATTTAATTAACTGTAGGGGATTACGCCTGCAGGGAAGAGCGTCCCCACAATAAAAAAAACCCTCACAACGAGAGGGAATCAGATGAAGTCTGCTACAACGGCCGCATCCGTCCAGACCTCCGATACACGGTGCCATAAATCAGCTTGCCATCTTCGGAGAGGTGGACGGATAAAACCAAATAGTATCTGCCCCCAAATTCAGGCAAGAGGACCTACGCGGTTTCGTCTCTTTTTTCACCGGTGGACAGATTCTGGCACGCCCGGTGGGAATTTTTCCTCTTTCCACTCCACACTTCGTGTGTCGTGTTCGCGAACAGATCGCGGTTTAATATGGTTCCCCTAGATTTAAGGTACTAAGATTTGGTGTCTTTCTCCATGCAGTAGAGAAGATGACATCGATGGCTTCCAACTGCACCAATTGCAGCAACAACTCCCACTCCGTCCCTGCTGGAGGAGTGACTTATGGGCCTCAAGTGGCCTCCATCTTCGCAATGCCAGTGGAACAAGTGACTCAGGCCACCACTGGATTGTTCTTCGGAACCATGCTCCTGCCAATGAGCTTCAATGCTTCATTGCCATTACAAGAACCCCCGAAGAAGTTGGTCTTTGATCGGCTCGCAACCACCATAGCCCCTCTCAACGATTCATCCAAGTCTGCCGCCTCAGTCTTCAATAGGCTGAGCCAAAACTCCACTGGGCCCGTAAAGAGACCCGCAATACCTGAAAGGGTTATCCCGAAATGGATAGCCATTCTAGCTCCGATAAGCGAAGTCATCAAAGGGGCTTCACTTGCTAAGGGATCGGTCTTCGCAAGACTGGACGTTCCAACTCCTGCTACAGGTGAAATCATTACAAGTGCTTCCCCTATTCGAAAGCCAGTCTTCGACAAGCTAGACGTTCCCTCTCAACGGACATCATTCTTCGATAGGTTGGCACCAAAAGGAGCCTCTCATCAAAGCAAAGGGCATGAGAAGATCTCTCCTACAACTGAGATGATCCCATCCGCATAAGACGCTCGACGTCGCCACTGGCGCCGAGTGAGGAAAGCTGAGGGCAATTCCCTCTATAGACGTACCCCACCAGCTCCAATGGTGGAAATTGATACTGCTGTTCCAACTGGGAACAGCTTCGAGCTGCTCAGGAGGGTGTGCAAGAACTCTCCAACCGCCATCTTGAAGAAGTCTCCTTCACCTATCGAAAACACAACACAGGTAAAGCCAGAACAGTCTCCTCAGCGGTTGTCCTCCAAGATCCACAGAGTTTAATGGAAAGTCTAAGACTCTATAATTGACAAAGATTACTCTCGCCGGCTGAAGAAGACGAAGGTTCGACAAGAGGAGGACCATCCCTCTGCCATACCTTGAAAGGTATCGTCTGCATGGGTGCCTGCCGCAACGTCTCCCTCAACTTCAACCTTCCATAAGAGGAGAAGGCCGGAGAAGATCCCCTTGCCCATAGCAAATTTCAAAGGAAGTAGACCCAAACGCCCTAAGTCTGGGGGCATGACGGTGCACACGGTGTACATGGCATCCGGAAAGAGGATAGTCATGCTTCCGTGAGTCATTGACCACTCACACGGTCTGTGTCGAAAGCTCAGGAGCAATAACAAAAGCTCCAGGAGATGTTGACAAGGATGTCCGCACTCACGGGATAGAAAGAAAGCCCGGAAGCATCGTCGGAACAACGCCAGGAGCAGGAGACCGACACCGAATTCCTACGGAAGGTACTTGAAAAGAAAGATAAAAAGGCCACGAAACAAGTGGCTAATATAAAACAGATGGCGCTTCTGTTCCAAGACATGGTTGGGATGATGATCAAGCCGGATCTTCCAGCTGAAGACCCTCCAATAATCATTGAAGACGACAGAGGGGAGACATCGAACCCTCCTCAGGCTTTATCGGCAGCCAGGGAGGAGACGATCTCCAAAGCTATTGTAGGGTGTTTTTCGTCACCCCATTGAGATGGGAATACGCGCGTGCTTATCAGGCGTGCTACAGATTCCCCCCGCCTAGGGTAGGCAGGGGTTTATTGATTATGGGGATTCGAATCTCTGAAATTCACGGACTAAGCTGCCGTTAATTACCCCTCGCCTTTGGAGTGAGAGAACCTCCGATCGACGGGTCAAAAAGGTAATGCGAACTCAATGTACAGTGTTGTGTTTTGAAGGGGTTTTGGATATATCGGGGGCCCGCAGAGTTTTTACGGAGGACAGTGTTGTGGAGTCTGTGTGTGTATGAAAAAGGGAAAGAATAGCGTCCAAAGGACACGTGGGTGCCAGCGCCTCACGTACCTAGCATGTGGGCGCTGGGCGCTAGCGCATAACGTGCCCGGCATGTAGGCGCAGCGCATTACGTGCGCGGCACATGAGCGCTGGGCGCTTGGGCACGAACGCCTCACGCGCCTGATACGTGGCCGCTGGGCGCTAGTGCCTCACGCGCCTGATACGTAGCCGCTAGGCGCTTGGGCGCCGGCCAAAAGTAGGGGCTTTTAGCCCCAGAGATAGGATTTAAACTCCAAAAGTGGATTTTTAGTGGAGTTAAACACCAAAAGATTTAGATTTGGAGTTAAACTCCTAAAAGATCTAGATTAGGAGTTAAACTCCTTTAAGGATTTGGGTCTTATAGTTGAACTCCCCAAAAATCTTCAGAGGTTCTTCTCTCTTAAGTCTTAGATCTTTTCCAAAGTGGTATTTTCGGAGATGGGTCTCCTTCCTCCTCTTTTGTTGGCCGGATCTTGGAGAAAAAGAGGGGTGAGATTTTAAAAATATCTCTTTTTTGATATCTAATAGAAGATCTGAGCTCCCCTTTGTGGGTTTTGTGGTGGAAAACTATTTATTTTTGGAAGAGAAAGAGTTAAACTCTTGATTTAATTCAAAAAAGAAGAAGGTTTAGAACCTTGAGGTAGGAGAAGGAGGCACAAAAACCTAGAGGTTTTAGAGAATGAAAAAGTTGTTTAGATATTTTCATCATCTTTGTCGTTATAGGCTATACACTTACATATAACCCATTAGGCTTTACTAAATGGCATTTTGCCCATCCCATGCCTCATGTGCTCATTTCTTTTGCACATGAGCCATGGGTTTTACAAAACTTGGCGTTATGCCCATTTTTCTTACATTTATTCATAAAATAAAATAAAAGAAATACACTAAAATTATTTATTACAAAATTTTTATTTTGGCATGGGGGAGGCCGGCGACTTCATGTTCGGGCTCGACCCGGACATTGGCCCACTCGACCTAGGCCTGGGCCCACTTAGTTTGGGGTTAACTTTGATTTTGACTTGGTCAACCGGGATGTAAATTTTGACCCCAACAAATTGCCCCCATCAATAAATGCACACCACATATGTGGGTTGTGTGCATGAAATTGATGGATCTTCTTTCGCGTGGAGATTGATTTATTTGGTTCCCATTTTGACGATGTGGAGGTCGTGTCTGCCATTTTAGCGACGTGGACGGTCGGTCCTGCACTTTTTGCGACTTGGACGGTCGGTGCTACCACTTTTGCGACTTGGACGGTCGATTCTGCCATTTTAGTGACGTGGATGGTCGGTGCTGCCCTTTTTGCCATTTAGACGGTCGGTGTAACAACCTAGTTCATTTATACCAATTTCAGTTCTCATATTTTTCTTATTTGTGGTATTTTCTTGATTTATCGTATTTTGGGTAGGAATGGTATTTTATATTTTACATTGCATTCGACCCGACCCGCTTGCTTGAACTTGTTTGATTCATATTTATGAATTATCTTGACTTGTTACATAGACATGTGCATTTTCATGAATACTGCATACTGGCATTTTATCTGGCATTGCATCTTTTACCATATAACATTTTAAGTCACGTAAAATAATTTAAAATTACATAATATGGCCTGCATGATACCCCTAACCCCGTGGTAGCATCCACGCATCTTGTTCTCGTCCCGTTCAGTGAAACGAACGTGTTTGGAGGGATACGCGCACGTATGTGCATCCGTTCTTGGGGGTATGCATTTTCGTTACCTGAGCATTTATTTTGAATTTTGGATGTCGCATATATTTTTCATATTTTAAATCTTAATTTTGGACCCGACCCGGGCGTGTTTTGGAATATTTTTGTATCCCGCCAAAATTCAAATTTAATTTAATATATTTATATTTAATCAACAGCTTTTAAATTTCATTAACTAACTAAAATCTTTTTAAAAATTAAAATCAAAACCATATAACAACCTTTCTCTCTCACTCTCTTTTCTTTCTCTCTCTCTGTCTCTCCCCCCGCGCTATCTCTTTCTCTCTCCCCCCACAAAACTCCAAAATTCTTTCTCTTCCTCCTCTCTCTCTCCTCTCGCACTCTCTCTATCTCTCTCCTCTCGCCTCACTTTATCACACCCATTGCGAATCCTGTAGCAATCTTGGATGCGGTCACCTCCCTCGCGCTATAATCACCTCCCTTCATAAATTTCCTTCTTCTTCCTTATTTAAACCCCCGAGCCTCCTCAACCCATCCTCATCAAACCCTAACCCAAAACTCCAGCACCTAATCTCCTCAGCACCCTCAACCGAGCCTCCTCCTTGTATACCCTTCATCTCTTCCTCCTCCACCTTCTCCTTTCAATCCAGCCTGCACACACCCTGCACACCCACTGCAACCTAAGAAACCCGCCTGCATCACCTCAGTCCATCGACGCCGATCACCGTCTCCATCTCTATACCTCTCCTCTCCCTCTCCTCTGCCTTGTTCCCTTTCACCAACCCTACACACCCGTGCACCAAGAAGCCAGCGAACAAAAACCCTAGCCAAAACCCTAGCAACCACCTCATCGTCGGAGCTCCGATCATCCCCTCGACACCATCTCATCTCCTTGAATCCACAGCAACCACAACCACAGTGAGCAATCCTTCTTCCTCTCTTCCTCTTTCTTTTCTTTTCTTTTCTTTTCTTTTCTTTCTTGATTCTTGATCTCTGTTTCTCGTAGTTCGCCGGAGCCGGGATCGTCACCGACGATCCAGACGACGTGCCTTGCTTGCGTGATCACCCTCGTGCGTTGTTTGGAACCGTTCCGTGTATCGTCCGCACGTCGTGACTTTTCGCCGACGTGGGACGTTCCGTACACATCCGTTCTCGTTCCGTTTAGGCAAGTTAATCTTGCTACATGCTATGTAACTCATTATATACATATTTAAATAAATATCACACCTGTATTTTGAATCAAGCATCCCATGTTTCATATTACAGCTTTTCAACGTTCCGTTTACATCATCTGTGTAGTGCATTTCGGATCTAGGGTATGCAAACCAATCTTAAATACATGCTACATTACTTTAGACGCATTTATTTTAACAAACGGAACACCTGTATTTTAAATCATGCACCCCATATTTAGTTTTACAACTTTTCAATGTTCCGTTTGCATCCATTCATATCATTTCAGATCTAGGTCATGAAAACTTATCCTATTACATACTATACTATCATATACTGCATCAAATTGAATTGTTACATTTCATATTGCTTAGTTATATATTTCGCACTTGTTAGTTTATCATTTTATGGTTTTATGATGTCCGTTTGCATCCATATCATATAGAATACATATAGCTACATTCACAGATCTCATTACTAACCTAATACTGCTGTTTTAATACCCCATGTTTAATAAAGTGCAATCTAATTAGTTTTAGAACTATTAAAGTTAACCCTAATCGATAGTTGTGCATCCATATCATTGATTTTACATCTATTTGCATACCATGTCACATTATTTTATTTTATTGTTATATTAGTACTCTATACTTGATTTTGTGCACCCATACTTGTTACAGTTTGATTATGAGCACCCACTCGATACCCGTGCACTACTTGACATCACCTGATACACTATTACTTGACCTGACTTGATACTTGTACACTACTTGACATGACCTGATATATTACTACTTGACTTGTTACCTGATCCCGTTTCTAATGCCGACAATTCTGACCTTTTGTCTCGATGGACATATCCTGCTGTTTGTATAAACAAACATGTTCCTGCTTGATTCTTGTGTTGGCATTAGTCTCAGATTTATCAATACCTGACTTGAACACATAACTTGGGGGTACGGGAAAATCAATGATGAAACCTGACTTGTAACTCGATAGTTCGATGCCTTTACTGATCAGTCTTACGGGCTAGGCCAGCCCCGGAATGATGCTGCTGACATCATTCGTCTTTACATACTACCTTTTACTGCCTAGCGGCACGTCTCGGATTCAGCCTGAGAGTCTTTGACCGTGGTCCCGGGCACGCACGGGATACTATTGAGTTACATCGACGATTCATTAAATTGATTTCAAAGACTTGAGAGTAGTTAACCCAGTAGTTTAGTTCAGATTACTCACCGCACGTCACATATGCTTATACCCTTCACTGTTTCTTATACGTGTTACTGTTATACTTTTATTATTGTTCATACTCATGCCTGCATGACTTGTTATCCCCTGATTATATTATTGTTGATATTATGACGCACTGACGTCTGGGTTCTGCTTGGCCCAGATCCTCAACCTTTGTCGCAGGCTGATCAGGAGTACTTCCGCCATTAGGCCGAGCAGTGATGATCCAGTTAGTATCCAGTTTAGTTATGTTTTACTTTCCAGATGTTTTTGCTCTTTGGATTTATTGCTTCCGCATATTATTTCTTGACTCGTTTATTCTGGCTCATGGACATTTTCTAGATAGTTTATTTTATTTTCCTGTTCTTGATATCTCTAAACAGCCGTAATGTGACTGTGGAGGGATGTTTCCTATCCACAAGTAGCATGGTTGGCTCTATCACGTGCCTATCTTAGCGCACTATGGGAAGCGGGGCGTGACAGTCGGTGCTACCATTTTAGTGATATGGATGGTCGGTTCTGCCCTTTTCGCGACTTGGAAGGTTGGTACTGCCATTTTAGCGACGTGGATGGTCGATTCTACCCTTTTAGCGACTTGGATAGTCGGTGCTGCCCTTTTTGTGACTTGGACGGTTGGTGCTGCCATTTTAGCAACATGGACGGTCGGTTCTGCCCTTTTTGTGACTTGGACGGTAGGTGCTGCCATTTTAGCGACATGGACGGTCGGTTCTGCCCTTTTTGGACTTGGATGGTCGGTGCTACCATTTTAGCGATGTGGACGGTCGGTTCTGCCCTTTTTACAACTTGGATGGTCAGTGCTGCCATTTTAGCGACGTGGATGGTCGGTTCTGCCCTTTTTGCAACTTGGACGGTCGGTGCTGCTATTTTAGCAACGTGGACGGTCGGTTCTGCCCTTTTTGCGACTTGGACGGTCGGTGCTGCCATTTTCGCAACGTGGACGGTCGAGGCTTGATTTGACTTGCTCCGCTTCTTGTGGTGTCGTGGGTTGGATTTGACTTGCTCCGCTTTCTGCGGCATCGGGGGATTGGATTTGACTTGCTCCGCTTTCTGCAGTGTCAGGATTGATGTTGACTTGCTCTGCTTTCTACGGTGTTAGGATTCGACTTGTTTTCGAGGTGGAGCTTGATTCCGCCAGGGAGGTCGTTAGTTGTCTTGCTGATTTGATGTGATTTGGGTTGACATCAGCATCGCTACACTGGAATATGGTACCAGGAGCGAATCATCATCTGCTATGAGAGGATTTGGGGATTTTGGTTTTGGTTTGGCATCAGCATCGCTACACTGGAATATGTTACCAAGAGCGAATCATCATTTGCCATGAGGAGATTTCCCTCGTTCCCAGTTTAACGACATAGGGGTCATCTGTTCCCAGTTTAATGACTTAGAGGTCATCTGTTCCCAGTTTAAAGACCTAGGGGTCTATTGGATTGGAGTTTGGAATTTTGGGTTTAGGATAGGCATCAGCGTTGCTAACACTGAAGCACATGTGCCAGGAGCAATTCATCATTTGCCTTTTCCTGTTGGGGAGCAATGGCTTAGGAGACAGGTTTAGGTCCCTATCAGCTAAGGCTTTTCAATTTTATGAGCCGTACGGGTCCCATAAAAGCATTTTCTCCCTACGAGTCGAAAGGATCCCGTAGGTGTACTTTCTCTTTAGGAGTCATGGGGACTCCCAAGTGTGTTTTTCCTTTGTGAGTCGTAAGGATTTCACGAAGGTGTTTTCTTACGAGTCGTGAGGATCCCGTAAGTTTGTTCTCCTCATGTATCGTAAGGACACATGAGTGGGTCATCCCAAATGGAGCATAATTCCAAGGGCGGAGACCATCCGCGTAACTGGTGATTACGGTGGGGCATGGATATGATGAGAATTATTTGAGCCCGTGGATTGTATACGGTAGTCAACTTGGGGGCCAACCGTAGGGCTGGGAGAATTTTAGGAGGTTGGATTTTAGTTGGCGCCTGCATCGCTGCACAGGAATATGATATCAGGAGCGACTCATCATTCGCCGTTTGGGGAATTAGAATTTGGATCTTGTTTGGTATCAGCATTGCTGCACTGGAATAATACCAGGAGCAACTGATCATTTGCCTCGGGAGGACTTGGGATTTGATTTTTGGGCCGGCATCAGCACCGCTAACACTGAAGCGTAACGCCAGGAGCGACTCGTCATTTGCCATTTCCCATTGGGGAGCGATGGCTTAGGAGACAGGTTTAGATCTCTATCACGTAAAGCTTTTCAATTTTATGAGCCGTAAGGGTCTCATAAAAGCACTTTCTCCCTTTGAGTTGAGAGGATCTCGCAGGTGTATTTTCACCCTAGGAATCATAGGGATTCCTAAGTGTGTTACTCCTTTGTGGGTCGTAAGGATCTCACGCAGAGATTTTCTCCTCACAAGGTCGAGAGGACTTTGCGAGTGTATTTTATCTCTTTTCACGAGTTTGCGCCCTTTCGGATTTTCACAAACTCGCCGGTAGTCCTGCTGTTTTTACTCACGGAGCCCTTTCGGGTTTTCATCCGTGTCCGTTTTGCTTGTGGACATACCGTTTTTTTGTTTTTTTTTTTTTACCGTTTGCTATATCATTTCAGCTTTTCTTATCATGAAGATCGCGATTGCCCTATCATTTCGGCTATTTATTCGCGGTTGCCACATCATTTCGGCTTTATTTTCATCTTTATTTTTACCCGCTGATTTTTATTGCGAGTTGCCCCATCATTTCGGCTTTTAATTTCATCTTTATTTTTACTCGCTGATTTTTATTGCGAGTTGCCCCATCATTTCGGCTTTTTTTAATTTTTTTTAAAATTTTTTTATTTACACATTTTTACATTCTCAGTTTAACGACTTAGAGGTCGACGTTCCCACTTTAACGACGTGGTGGTCGGCTGTTCCTAGTTTAACGACGTGGTGGTCAATCGTTCCCATTTTAACGACGTGGTGGTCAGTTATCCCCCAGTTTAACGACGTAGTAGTCGACTGTTCTCAGAGAAAGGTAGATGTCTGAGAGAATCAGTTTCACGAAGGACTTCAGTCTTTATTTGTATGAAATTGGCGGTCGCAGCTTGACTGTTTGATAAGACGCCTTTAGACAGTTCTATCTCTCCTGCCTTGTATTGCTTTTCGACCCAATCTTTGAAGACGAAGCAGTCCTCAATGGCATGACCTATCACTCTGTGATAGGGGCAGTATTTGGGGTCGTCGTTCATATTCACTTCTTGCGGTATTTTTAATTCTGTCAATTGTAGACCGTTTCTTATGGCGTCTTTGAATATCTTGTGGACTTTGTCCCTTCTGAAGGAATAAACTTTATCCATCTTCTCTTTCAGTGGAGATACTCCCCCCTCTCTGAACACCGGCTTCCGAGGCTGGTTGGCATTAGGCCTGCTCATCCCTCGCTTATTTCGGTTAGCCGAAGTGTTGAAAGATTCAGTATCATCGGAACTTCCGCCTTTGCAATTATCGTCCTTTCGATTTCTCCAGGACCTATTGTTATTTTGGGAATCAGAGGAGGACTCCTGCTTTGAGCACTCCAACATCTAGACTTTCATGTTCAACTCTTGAAATGTTTTGAGACCCGCGGTGCATAGAAACGAGGCCATCCAATTGTTGAGATTTCCAACAAAGAGGCTGACAGATTGGTCCAGCTCTATCGGCGGTTCACATTTGATGGAGAGATTGCGCCATCGGGTTATAAAATCCATGCTGCTTTTCATGTTCTTTGGTTTGGTCTTTACGAGGCCGGTAATGGTGATCTTATCGCTGGTACTCATGAACCTTTGTCGAAACAAAGATTCCATTTGGACGAAAGTAGTAACAACATCATCCGGTTTGCTCGCATACCAGTCGAAAGCGATATCAGTCAGGCTATTAACAAACTGGCAGAGGAGAAGCGCATCATTGCCCCCAGTATTCCCGCATGGGGCTTTAAAATGGGCGACATGCTGATTCGCATTTCCCGTCCCATCAAATCATCCGAATTTGAGGATGATATAGCCGCTAGGAAATTCTACCAGATCATACTGAGAAGGATATGGTCTCCCGCTACTGCTAACATCTTTTTGCGCTTCGGCTTCGACTACCAATGTTTTGACTTTGTTGGCAACCAAATCTATGATTTGATCTTGAGTTAGTGGGCTACTGTCATTGGTAGCTAAGACATTTCCCGAGATAGGATGCAAGTGACTTCCATGCGGTCTGCCCACCTTTGGATTTGAGGGAATAGACGTCGGCTGTCTCGGGACACCGTTTCCCGGTTCATGAGCAGAGCCGTGCGGTTGATTGGGCGGTTGAGAGGCAAGTTGAGCCAAGAGCTATAAAGCGACGGTTGTCAAGTCGTCAATTTTTAGTAGAGCTTGGCCATCTCCTTGTCTTTGTTTCTGAGCTGCTTTCGGAGCTCCTGGAGAAGTTGCTGCTCTGCAGTCTTAGGATGGAAAGTTGGCTCATCTTCGCTTCCCGAGCCCGACTCCTCATGAACTGAGGGCTCTCTCTGCTTATCAGCCTTACTGGAAGGGTTTTCATTACCTTCCAGAAGAGGCTAGTCTGGGAATGTGGCAATCATATTCATACCAGATTGGATTTGAGATGCGGTGGCCCCATCCATGCTTTTGCTGCGAAGGTTGTCGCCAGGACGCGTGCCTACCATGTAGATTGGTGTGGATAACACATTTAGCCATCCTTTCATCACTGGCAGCTAGTTTCACGGAGTGGTCCGGGCTTTGGAAATTCATAAATTTTAACAAGGCCGGAGCCCTAGCCCTTTTGTTGGCTCTGTATCTGAGCCGCTTCTGCCTCAACTTCTCTGCCTTGAGCGCTTGGCAGGCTTTTGCTCTTCGGGAAGCCGCCATAGGCTGAGTGATAGGGAGGCTTAAGAAGACATCCGCCTGCATGTCCGTCGAAGATATCGCCTGGGCTTGCCCGTGACGTCTGGCAACTTCTTTTGTTCTGACGGCTTTGCCCCAGCTGGGGCCATGGAGAGCCGTTTGAATACCGACTCGTGTTTAGGTTGGGACGCCCTCGAGATCACCACATCTGGCCTCTTGTCTTTCGAGGCAGATTTGTCGGTTACCGGAGCTTGAAGAGCAGGGATGGCATTTGTTGGCACGAACAGAATAGAGCAAAATGTTAGCGGTGACTCCTACTACTGTCGCCCGAGACTGGCCGGATGGACCGTCCTGGCGTCCATCTTCATCGTGTAGGAGATGGGAGCTGTGTCGAGAGCTAAGTTTGTCCTTGGAGACATTTTGTTGCGTTCGAAGATTGCGATTGGAAAACGTTAACCTGCATACAAAAAAAACATGATTTCAGTACAAGCAATTGATATGCATATTAATTGAGTTCGCATGAACACTTAATCCGAAATATGGGAGGAGAGATAGGTCCCATCGGGCGTGCCAGAATCTGTAGGGTGTTTTTCGTCATCCTATTGAGATGGGAATACGCGCGCGCTTGTCAGGCGTGCTACAGATTCTCCCTGCCTATGGTAGTCGGGGGTTTATTGATAGTTGGGATCCGAATCTCCGACAGCCGCGGACTAAGCTGCCGTTAATTACCCCTCGCCTTTGGAGCGAGAGAACCTCCGATTGACGATCAAACAGGTCATGCGAACTTAACGTACAGTGTTGTGTTTTGAAGTGGTTTTTGATATATCGGGGGCCCCACAGAGTTTTTACGGGGGTCCCGCTACCCGGATACCGGGCTGGTGGTCAAGAGGGCTAGTAGCCCCCTTGCAGGGTGCGGGGCAGCACCCCGTTAGAAAATTTTTCTAACGGGGACAGTGTTGTGGAGTGTATGTTTATGGAAAAAGGAAAATAATAGCTTCCAAAGGATCCGTGGGTGTTGGGCGCTTGAGCGCTGGGCGCTAGCGCCTCATGTGCCCGGCACGTGGGCGCTTGGGCACGAGCGCCTCACGTGCCTGGCACGTGGGCGCTGGGCGCTAGTGCCTCACGCGCCCGGCAGGTGGGAGCTGGGTGCTAGCGCCTCACGCTCCCGGCATGTAGGCGATGGGAGCTTGGGCGCCGGTGAAAGAAGGGGCTTTTAGCCCCAGAGATAGGATTTAAACTCCAAAAGTGGATTTTGGGTGGAGTTAAACTCCAAAAGATTTAGATTTGGAGTTAAACTCCTAAAGTATCTGAATTAGGAGTTAAAATCCTTTAAGGATTTGGGTCTTGGAGTTGAACTCCCCAAAAATCTTCAGAGGTTCTTCTATTTTAAGTCTTGGATCTTTTCCAAAGTGGTATTTTCAGAGATGGGTCTCCTTCCTCCTCTTTTTTTGGCCGGATCTTGGACAACAAGAGGGGCGAGATTTTAAAAATCTCACTTTTTTGAGATCTAATGGAAGATCTGAGCTTCCCTTTGTGGGTTATGTGGTGGAAAACTATTTATATTTGGAAGAGAAAGAGTTAAACTCTTGATTTAATTCAAAAAAAAAAGAAGGTTTAGAATCTTGAGGAAGGAGAAGGAGGCACAAAAACCCTAGAGTTTTTAAAGAATGAAAAAGTTGTTTAGATATTTTCATCATTTTTGCCTTTATAGGCTATACACTTTACATATAGCCCATTGGGCTTTACAAAATGGCATTTTGCCCATCCCATGCCTCATGTGCTCATTTCTTTTGCACATGAGCCATGGGTTTTACAAAATTTAGCTTTATACTCATTTTTCTTACATTTATTCATAAAATAAAATAAAATAAATACACCAAAATTATTTATTACAAAATTTTTATTTTGGCATGGGGAGGACGGCGGTTTCATGTTCGGGCTCGACCTGGGCATTGACCCACTCGACCTGGGCTTGGGCCCACTTGGCTTGGGGTTGACTTTGATTTTGACTTGGTCAACCAGGGTGTATATTTTGACCCATAGTTCAACAAATACGAGCTCATCAAGCGAAAGAAGCAGCAAGCCAGGTCGTTAGAACTGGGCGACCTTACCCAGGCTGGTACGACTAAATTAAGTACCCGCTAGGATATACGATCCTCAAATTCCATGTGTATACGGGGACGGGCAATCCGCACCAACACGTTGCTCAATTCAGAGCTTTATGCGGTAACACCGGGGGCGATGACAAATTATTGCTTTGCCAATTTGTTGGCAGCTTGGCGGAGACAGCATTTGAATGGTATTCGGATCTTCCGAATGATTCCATCAAGACATTTGCAGAAATGGAGCTACTGTTTACCAAAAGGTTTGTGAGCGCTAGCGAGCGCACCCTGATCACGGCATTAATCAATGCCAGGGTGAAACCGTGAGAGACCTGGGTTTAATACGTAATTCGGTGGCGTAACCTATGGTCAAAGTGTGAACAGCGCATAGAAGAAGCTTCTGCTGTAGGCATGTTCGTGGGGACCCTTGATCCTCAGGAAACTATATCCCAGTTTATGATGTTCTTCAAACCGACCACCTACCAGGCCTTGATTGATAAACTGGCCCAAATAGACCAGTTGGGCCATAGGTCGTCCTCTTCAAAGACAGATTTTCGGAATGAAAAGGGCAAAGGGAAAGTGACCTTCGTCGCCAACGCTCAACAACAACCGAGTGACCCGAAACCGATTATTCGCCAAAACAGTAGAACGCGAGCCCTCGAAGAGAAGTTGAGACGTCCTTACTCGTTTTCCCAGGATAAAACAAGGAGACTATTCGAACTAGCGGTGCCCAACAGACTCATCACTCTGCCGGATCCGAGACGCCCACTGCAATCGAGTGACGTCAACAATCCCAATTACTGCCCATACCACCGAATAGTGGGCCACCCAATCGAAGATTGCTATGTCTTTAAAAACTGGGTCGAAGACCAGTACCAGCAGAGCAAGTTCGCGCTGTCTGAAAACTGGAAAGTGAACCTGCCGCAATAGCACGCTCCTAGGAAGATGGACACGCCGGGGGCATCATGCTCATTTATAGAAAAAGCTCCGTGGGAAGGGGTCCTTTCAGCTAAAACTAAAAGAATATTGAAGGATCTTCAAGCATGTCTGGCGATTAGGTGGAAGAGCCCGCTGGAGCCTGAGATTATTGATGGAATGCTGAAGCCGCGCCCAATGCTGAAAGTTGGTAACGATGGACAAAACCTTCAGGCCAAGCCTCCGAAGTCTTCAAAGAAAAAGAAGAAGGCCAAGAAGCCCGTCCAGCTCGACGGCAATCGTACGGGTCTGCAGAAATACATTGATGCACTGGAGGAATACAACCAAGAGGCATGGACCCCAGTTACATTGGAAGAATTCTTCAAGCATATTCTTGAGAATGGAAATGGTAACGTTGATGAAGGAGACGATTCTTCAGAAGAGCCCGAGAATTATGTAGCGAGCTACCACATGATCTCTCACTCGTCGATAAACGGCAAATAAGCTCCTGATGTAGAGAAACTGGGGGTAGATCCAGAACCAAAACCCATGGAACTGTCAGATGACCTCATCGATAAGCTGTTGAACGAAGCTCTTCAAAAGAGCAAAGCTGGTTGAGAACGTGAAGCAGCCATTTACGAAAAGACCAAGCGCCAGTGTCAGTCCGAAAAAGCTCCGGTGATGAGAAGCCATAAAGTACCTCAACCAGATCAAAGTGCCCTTGCCACCAGCAGGAGTAGAATCAAGATAAGGAATCAGTTCGCCAAAGCTCTGTCAATGAGAATGAAGCCGCCACCTTCCAAAGAAAATACTTCCGGGAATACATGCCCCGACGAACCGGACGTCCATCCAAAATACTGCTTATATCATTGGAGGGTCACACACCCAACCGAAGAGTCAATGCCTTCAAGAAGTAGTGGCAGGGATACGTTGTCCATCGACAACAATTCAAGCGAATGAAACGTAAAGCCCGTAGGGAACAGAGAAGTGAGACAGACGAGCGTGAAGGAACAGTCGGTAACTGTCATATGGTTGATTCCATCCCAACAAGGGCAAAACCTCAAGTTCTTACCTTCGGGAGCGATTCTGACGAAGAAATAGCCATCGGCCCTCTCTTTAAGGAATCCACCTCTGAAAGAGAAGAGAAGATGAAGAACTGTGAGAACATTCAGCTGCGTAATCGAACATTGCCTGAAAAGAATCTCGGACCTTCAAACAAAAGTTCGAACAAAAGGGACAAAGGAAAGGAAAAAGTTCCTGAGGAGATTGCTCTCGATGATAGAGTTGTCGAAGAGCTCACAGCTAAGGACCCGCTCATAAAGAACAAGGTGGATTACAATGTCCTGGCGCATCTGAGAAAGATACCCTCACAATTGAGTATCTTGGATGCCCTTCTCTTATCTAAAGAGGCACGAGATTCCCTGATCAAGGCATTATAAGAGCCCGACCAGTTTCAAGCCTTCCTGGCAGAAGAAAATATGAAGGACGAGCTGGAAGAAGTCCACACTGCTGATATCACCTTCAGCGATGAAGACCTCCTTCTCGGAACGTGCGAGCACAACCGTCCGCTGTATGTAACCGGGTATTGCCACGACATCAAGATAGGGAAGATCCTGGTTGACAACGGGTCCTCCGTCAACCTTCTCAATGTGAGAGTACTGAAGGAGATTTGCATGAACGTTCAGCACTTGGCTTGGGATAAAATTACCATCTCCGGTTTTGACTCCCAATCATCATAAACGCCCAGGTCTGTAATACTGGCATTACGCTTCGGACTGCTCGTAACTGACATCAAGTTCCATGTTATTGACGCCAAGACTTGCTACAACGCTTTGCTCGGTAGGCCTTGGTTACATGAGTACAACATCATCCCTTCTACACAACATCAGTGTATGAAGTACTCCAAGGACGGCCTGGAGTACACAGTCACAGGGGAGCTGAACCCATTCTCCGTAAATAAAGTTCGCAAATATAAAGACGCCAAGTACTTCTTACCAGACTTCGAAGACATGGAAAGATGTCGCAAACCGGACAATAAACAAAAATCCATCGCCTCTATCCCGATATTCGGGAGCGATACCGAAGAAGATGAAGAGATGGTCTACTTGGGACAACCCCAAAGCAATAGGCCAAGACCATCTACTCCTATACTGGTCTTTGGCAGTGACTCTGAAGACGAGGCCAACGCAGTGTTCTCCGTCCACCCATCAATACAGGCCTTTGCTAGAGCCGATCAGAGTTTACAGATTACCCTGGTCCCGCAGTGGCAATACAAAGAACTTGATGCACTTGATACGTACAGTGTGCAAGAGTTGGAGACCTTCTATGTCCCTCCTAAGAAAAGAGGTGAGAAGGTGATCCTTTTCTACCAATCCACGGAGATTAAAGTGGAGAAAGAAGTATGGCACGGTGCTGAACATGCGCTCGACAGGCTTCAACCAATCCGTCTGCCCAAATACTACGCAGAGGGACTGAAAAGGCTATTGAGATGCCAAGGCGTACCCTTCAAACAGACTGCTCGAAAAGCCCAGTTCTATAACAAGATTTGGGATGTTCTCGGGACTCAGCGGAAGATGCCTAATGGAAGAATAGAGACGACTGACGTTCGATACGATCGGTCTAAGAAACGGGAGCGGTTCCATAGCTGTCATGTCATAAATAACTCTGGTGGAGAAGCAAATGCATTTCTGAACAGCGTTGATGTCGAACCAGAGCGAGATCCCGCCATGAGAGTACCAAGCACGTCATTCGAATAACAGACCGACAAGCTGATGAGAGAAGCAGGTCAAAAGGTTCGGGATAACCATAGCCGCGAAATGGCCATTTATGAAAAATCCAGGACACAACGTATCATTCAGCAGGCTACGGAGGATGACGATCCCTTTCACCCCCAACCCACTGTGCGTTTTCGTGGCAAAAAAAACCCGACGTAGAAACAACAGCATGGTCAAGAATGGGGACGGCGTTCAAAGACAACGAAGCGGATCCAAAAAGCCACGCGAGCGAAGAAAAGTCAGCCGGAACCTGTCTTCTTTGAAGAAGATGGATTGGGAGTACTCTTTCCCTCAAGACAAGACAAGAAAAAATTCAACCTTGTCATGAAGTATCACATGATGACTCTCCTGGAGTCTCGATACCCCGAACGGATAAATGAGGTCCATCACTCGAATTATTGCTCCTACTACCGAATAGTGGGACATCCTCTTGAAGACTGCTTCACCTTCAAAGACTGGATTGAAGATCAGTATCAGCAAGGCAGGTTTGCTCTATCCGACAGTTGGAGGGTATCCCCGCCATGAAAGCATGAGCCGAAAGCACGGAAAGTCTAGATCAGCATCGAGCTTGGAAACGAGCTCATACCTGCCATATGATAACATTCTCAAATGAAGGAGAGCACGAGAATACGAACAACCTCCCCCAGTGCTTCGCAAATGAAGATGAGAACGAGCTGATTTCATAATTTCCACCGGCGCCAAAAGAGCTGGAAGATGGAATACACACCACAGCAGACAACCTGAGAAAAATTGACTTGGGGACGGCAAATGAGGTCCATCAGTGAACTGCTGTCTGAGAAACAGGTAGCCACATTAAAGGACGTGCTTATGCAGTATAAAGACTGTTTCGCATGGAACTATTCCGAGATGTCGGGATTAGATCTAGAGATAGCTGTGCATAAACTGGCGATATCGCCAGACGTCAAGCCAGTCAAACAGGCGCCAAGAAGAATGCGGCTCGAGCTTGAGATGAGTATCAATGCCGAAGTCTAGAAGCTAATGGACTCCGGCGTCACCCAAGAAGTTCAATACCCTGACTGGATTGCTAATATCGTTCCGGTAATGAAGAAAAATGGGACAGTACGCATCTGTGTAGATTTTCGGGATCTTAACAAAGCTTGTCCAAAAGATGACTTCCCAGTGCCTGTCACCGAGTTAATGATTGATAACATATCCATCCATGAAGTCTTCTCCTTCATGGACGGATCCTCAGGGTACAACCAAATCAAGATGCATCTTGAAGACCATAAGCACACTGCTTTCCGGAATCCGCTGGGCATATTTTGCTACAAAGTGATACCCTTCAGTCTGAAGAACGCTGGCGCCACCTACCAGACGACCATGAAAAAGATCTATGATGACCTCATACATGAGATTGTCGAATGTTATATTGACGACCTCGTGGTAAAAAGCAAATCGTACGAGGAGCACTGGGAGCATCTGAAGATAGTGTTCCAGCGCCTTCGGAAGTACAACCTAATGATGAACCCTCTGAAATGCGCGTTTGGAGTTTCCTCAGACAAATTCCTAGGATTCATCGTACGACACCGGGGCATCGAAATAGACCCATCAAAGATTAAGGCGATTATGAAAATGCCTGCACCAAGAACTTTCAAACAACTGCGGTCTCTTCAAGGAAAGCTTGCATATATCCGACGGTTCATAACTAACCTCTCCGGCAAATGCCGCCCCTACAGTCATCTAATGAAGAAGGGGACCCCATTTGTTTGGGATCGTAAATACCAAAGTGTACTGGACGAAATTAAGCAATACCTGTAGAACCCGCCGGTACTGACCGCTTTGGTCAAGGGAAAGCCCCTCATGTTGTACACAACAGCCCTTGAAGGTTCTTTAGGCGTGCTATGGGCACAAGAGAACGACCAGGGGAAGGAGAGAGCTCTCTATTATTTGAGTCGAGTTCTTTTGGGGGCAGAAAACAACTACTCCCCCATCGAAAAATATTGCCTGGCACTGATCTTTGCAATAACGAAGCTTCGACATTATGCCCTGGCACATGAAGTCCATCTCATATCAAAGGTGGATCCTCTCAAGTATTTAATGTCAAGAGCCATATTAACAGGAAGGCTTGCCAAATGGGCCCTCCTCTTGATGGAGTTCTCGATAGTATATCGACCCCTTAAGGCAATAAAAGGTCAGGCCATCGCCGACTTTCTCCTAGAGCATCCGATACCCGCCGACTCTTCCTTAAACTGCGAACTGCCAAAAGAACACGCGTTTGATATAATTTATGGGGAGAAAGAAGGGAGTGATACCCGATGGGAACTTTACTTCAATGGAGCATCCTCCTTGAAGAAGCGAAAGCAAAACCCCCCCATGATTAAAGCCGGGGTGGGCCTTATCTTCGTGACTCCACAAGGAGGGATAATGCGTTTTTCCTTTTCCGTAACGAAGCCGAGAACAAACAATGAGGCTGAATATGAAGCTTTGATAGCAGGTCTCGAGATTGCTGTCAACATGGGAATCGAAAACCTCCTCATATATGGAGACTCCCAGCTGGTCGTTAGCCTAGTAAATGGCGACTACCAGATGTGCAAGCCAGAACTGATCACGTATGGTGAGAGAGTGCAGCAATTGCTGATGCAAATCCCCTCCTACATCCTGAAAAGCATACCGCGTGCAGAAAATAGCAAGGCGGATGTGTTAGCCAAGCTCGCTAAAGAACCGGCAAACAAAAACCTCGATGATGTAAAGATCATTGTGCAAAGTCGCCGGATTCTCGCACCAGCAGACATATCTCTGAAGAAGTCTAAAGGAGAGGAAACAACCGAACAAGAGGCCTTCCAATTGGAGGATGAAAAAGGGGCGAAGGATTAGAGAGAAGTCTTCATAGACTACTTCAAATCCCATCGAACGCCCAAAGACGCGTCGTCAAGACATCAGCTCATGAAGCCAGCCCTATCTTTCGCCTTCTTCAATGGTACTCTTTATAAGAGATCTTTCGATTGTCTATGGCTTAGATGCCCGGGACCAGAAGAAGTAAGAAGGGTCATTCAAGAAACTCTGCGGTCCCCATCAAGCTGGGCCAAAGATGAAGCTGAAGATCAAAAGAATGGGTTACTATTGGTCCAAAATGATTCGGGACTGCCTTGAATATGCGAAGCCGTGTCACTCGTGCCAAATTCACAGGTACTTCATCCACCAGTATCCGAATCCATTACACCAAACATTGGCTAGCTGGACATTCAAAATGTGAGGAACCGATATAATCGGGCCCATCGAGCCAGCATCATCCAAGGAACATCGGTTCATACTAGTAACAACCGATTACTTCTCTAAATGGGAAGAAGAAATACCGTTAAGGGAAGTGAAGACGGAGAACATCCTCTATTTCTTAAGGACGCATGTCATCTACCGATTCGGCACTCCGCGGCGGATCATCTCTGATAATGGGCCAGCCTACAGAAGCCATAAGATCAGCCGCTTCGCACAGCAGGATAAAATAGATTGGAGATATTCTTCAGTTTATAATCCCCGAGCTAACGGTCTAGCTGAGACTTTCAACAAGACCTTGACAAAGATCATAAAAAATGGTATCCAGAAATAAAAAGGACTGGAACGAGAGATTGCATGAAGCTCTCTGGGCCTATCGGACTACGTTCAAGACGGCCACGAACACAACGCCATTTGAGTTATTATTCGGCACGGAAGCGGTACTTCCCTTGGAGATAGAGCTACCCTCTCTACGAGTGGTGGTTCGGTACGAACTGACGAATGAATAAAATGCCCATCTTCGGCTCGAGGAACTTGATGTCATCGATGAAACTCATCTCATGGAGCAGCAAAACCTAGAAGCTTACAAAGCGAGGATGACGCGCTCATATGAAAGACTGACTAGGATGAGAACATTCTGCCAAGGAGAACTCGTTCTAGTCGTTAAAAGACCTATGATCCCCAATCGTACTAAACGAGAGAAATTCGAGCCGAACTATGAAGGTCCATATATCATAGACAAGGTCTACCATGGCGGGGCCTACTTGCTCATGGATATACATGGCGAAAGACCTTTCCGACTAATAAACGTATGGTTCCTTAAGAAATACTACGCCTGACAAGTCACGGCTCAGTTTAATGATGGGTGATGACGCTCGTGTCCACTCGCTATCTCCCTGAGTCCAAACTCTATAAGTAGTATCCAGCGAAACCTCGCCTCAAAAGCTACAGACCGCAACGTCCTTAAACTAGCTACGGACCGCAACGTCCTTAAACTAGCTACGGACCGCAACACCCTTAAACTAGCTACAGACCGCAACGTCCTTAAACTAGCTACGGATCGAGATGTCCTTAAACTAACATTGGACGGAGATGTCCTTAAACTAATATTGGACTGAGATGTCCTTAAACTAATATTGGACCGAAATTTCTTTAAACTAACAACGGACCGAGATGTTCCTAAACTAACAACGTCGCCTCAAATACGGCGATAGTGGAATGCAAGTCCATAAGTCCCAGCGGTAAGGACTGCAACTCAAATCCTACTGGCAAACAGATGGGTCAGGCGCGGCGAAACTATTCTCGAGAGTTTCAGTAAAAAAATGGTACGTCCACAAGCGAAATGAGCATGGATTAAAACCCGAAAGGGCTTCGTGAGTAAAAACAGCAGGACTGCCGGTGAGTTCGTGAAAACCCGAAAGGGCGCAGACTCGCTAAAAAAATAAAAATAAATAAATAAAAATTGCAAGGTCCTCTCGACCTTGTGAGGAGAAAATACCTGCGTGAGATCCTTACGACTCACAAAGGAGCGACTCACAAGGGATCCCCACGATTCCTAAGGAGAAATTGCACTTACGAGATCCTCACGACTCATAAGGAGAATTCCCCCTATGAGACCCTCATGGCTCATAGGATTCAAAAAGCCTTAAGCTACAGGGATCTGAACCTATTCTTAAACCATCACATTCCCCAAGTTTCCCTATAAACAGTTTAATATCGACCCTTGTATATAATCTACGGGCACAAATAAACTTCTCCCCTACCAAGTTCCACCGATGGCACGAAATTTCCCCATTTGGCGAACGGCACTTGTAAGTCCTCTCGACTTATAAAAAGAAAACACTTTTATAAGATCCTTACGACTTATAAGAGAACACACACTTAAGAATCCTCATGATTCCTAAGGAGAAAACACACCTATGTGATCCCCGCAACTTGTAGGGAGAAACACCTTTATGAGATCCTTACGGCTCGTAAAGTCGAAAAGTCTTGGTCAACAGGATCATAACCCTGTTTGCTAAGCCACCTTTGTTCGAATTGACAAAGACAAATGATGATTCGCTCCTGGCAATATCCCAGTTGTAGCGATGTTGATGCCTAAATCGGTATCAAATTATAAGTCTTTTCACGGCGATGATTCGCTCCTGGCCATATTCCAGTCGCAGCGATGCTGATACTAAGATTGGAATCAAACCTTGAGTTCCATACTCACAGCAAAAAATCAGCGAGCCAAAAATGCATGTGAAATAGCCAAAATGATAGGGCAACTTGCAACAAAATCAGCAAGTAAAATATATGCATACAAAAATAGCCGAAATGATTGGGCAACTCGTAATAAAAAGCAGCGAGTAAAGAAAAAGAAAAATAGCCGAAATGATTGGGCAACTCGCAATAAAAAGCAGCAAGTAAAGAAAAATAAAAATAGCCGAAATGATTGGGCACCACGATAAAATAGCCGAAATGATTGAGCAATCGCGACTTTCGCGATATAAAAAGCTGAAATGATTGGACATCGCGAAAAAATAGCCGAAATGATTGGGCAATTGCGACTTTCACGATATAAAAAACTGAAATGATAGAGTATCGCAGAAAGAAATAAAAAATGAAATGAAATTTCCGCCTTGCAGGTGAGATCATATTGACCCCTGTATACAATCCATGGGCACAAATGAAAAGAGAACCATATTGTCCCACCAGGCTCCGTCAAAGGGACGCCAGATCTCAATGGCTACATCTACAACATAGAAATCAACAACAGCGTTCTTCTTCTCGTTCCAACCAGAAGCAGATATGACGTCAGCAAAACGGAGCCACGGCAAAGTCCCTTATTTCCAAATCTCGACGGTTCACAGACAACATAGAGACTACCTCGGAGCCACGGCAAAGTCCCCTAGTTCCAAATCTTGACGGTTCATAGAAAACCTAGAGACTAACTCGGAACCATGGCAAAGTCCCTAGTTACAAGTCTCGATGGCGGCATCCACAGCCTAGAGATCAACCAACAGCGTTCTTCCTCCCTCTAGCAGGATACAGATGCGACATCAACAAACGGAGCCATGGTAAAGTCCCCTAGTTCCAAATCTTGATGGTTCGCAGACAACCCAGATACAACCTCGACATCCATCACAATATTGTGAACACAATGTCAACCAACGAAGCAAAGGAAGATCTCTAGCTTCAGGGTCTTGACGGCAACTCAAATGAGACCTGAAAGACTATCGAAGACCATCCCACTCCAGCACAGAGTGGTCATGACTCATCGGGGCTCCCAAACTGAGCCTAACCTCAAGTAAAAAGCGACATGGAATATCCCTAATGCTTACTCTTTCGACGATAATTTTACCTGGAAGATTACTTGAAGACGTCTTGTCCAGCCCCCGAAGGGATCAGAGACACGACAGTCGTGGGGCTACCCGAATAGTAAGATTGGATATCGGGAATATATTGGCCAATGCGACGGTGCGACAGGTAAAAAACCCTAGTACCACAGACCCTAACAGACTTCTATTAGCAGGATTTAACTGTGACGTTAGGACACCCTTGCGAGAACTTCTTGATTTGTCTCGACTCATGAGGAAATTAGTGTCCTTGCGAGAACTTCTTGATTCGTCTCGACTCGTAGGGAAAAACCTTAGGCAATGGGGATAAGGACCCATTTCCTAAGCACTGGGGCCGTACAGGTCGGTCCAAGATGGACTATTGCATACTATTCATGGGCCACACTCTCCAAAGTCGAATCTCGACAAGGAAGGAAACAACCACTTACAAGTCCTCTCGACTTGTAAGCGGGAAAAATTCTCTTGTAAGATCCTTACGACTCTCAAGAGAAAACACACTTAGGAGTCCTCACGACTCTTAAGAAGAAAAGACACCTACGGGATCCTCTCGACTCGTAAGGAGAAAAGTCTTTATGAGACTCTCACGGCTCATAAAGTTGAAAAGTTTTAGGCGGCAGATCTGAACCTGTTTTCTAAGCCATCGTTGCTCTGCAAGGAGATTAAGGTAGACTATCTATAAGACGCATTTGCTAAAGGGACACACCCAGATAAAATGAAATATTTCTTTTATTCATAAATTCATGTGAATACAAGATATATTTCATAAAGGAATCAAAATGAATACATGTTATTCATAAACCGCAAATTTACTGTAAAAAAAGGGGTACAAAGATGGCTATTGAGGAGGAGGCGTCTTCAATAAATCAGCAAGCCACTCGCATGCTTTTCTCAATCCTTTCTCATGATCTGCCGCTGCGGCCAACTCCGCTTCAACTTGAGCCCGTTGTCGCAAACAGAACGAATGCTTTTCATCGGTTCCTAGCATGGCAGCTTCGTATTCCTACATGACCCGCTTGGTAGAGTCAAGAGTCTGCTTCAGCGTCAACCCATCCGAAATACATCTCTGGAGATTGTCGAAGACGGCTTTTAACTGCGCAGCATTCGCTTCAACCTGGGTGCGTAACCGGGTAGATTCGTTTGAATCCACTTCATGTTCCTTTTGCCTCAAGGTCGCCTCTTGTTCAAAATGGCGAATGAAAAGAAAATTACGCTCGACCCATGCATCCCACTGGGAGTTCGAAGCTAATACTTCAGGAGCGAGATGCTTGAGCTCAATCTCGTGTAGGCAAGCATCGATCTTTCTGCAGTAATCAACCCAAGAGCCGATGAGATCTTCATAATGGAAGTTCACGAGTGTTGCCAGCATTGGATTGACTTCAACAGCAAAATCCGTAGCATAACTGAGGGTCTCGGCATCGAGATCTTCGATGAATTCGCTCAACATTCACCGGCTATTCGCAGCGCCCCTGGAAGAAGTGCGTTTAGCAAAGGGCCCTACAGGCATTGGAATGCGAGACTTAAAAGGAGCAGGAGCCGGTGCAATTGCTGCAAAACAAATTATGGTCAAATGTCGACTCGGGAGGTAAAGAAAATACACAAGGGATGGAGTCTATTATACCGACTGTGGCAGGTGGCAGAATGGGAAGTACCGGAGGCGCGGCTATTCTCTCATCTCCTCCTCCGATCCGTGACGCTGCGATCAATATAAAGAAGACTTGGCAACAATACGGCTATTCATAAAAAAAAGAGGGAGACATTAGCAGAAGAATATACTAACCAATACCAAAAGGTGGAGCGATTTCCGACTGGAAATAAAAATGCGGGTTCAACACCTGGTATAAATGGTCGGAAAGGACTCCTGCAGGGTTGCAATAGTATACTGTGAATACAAAGAGGGTGGTACCACAGTGAAACCAATAAGTCACAAATCCATACCTTCCAATATTTGAGAGGGCATAGGAGAAGGCGAGGGGGCAACGACCGTCAGAACAGAGACCGGTGACACTTCTTCAGATGGCACAGCCTCAGGGTTCACCACGCCTATACTCAAACAAAACAAAATATCATCAGAAGGGCTGAACAGGATCGAAAAACTCACAAAAAAACAGTGACCCAAAGACTACCCGATGGATCATGGACTAAAACCGCAACGAAGTCGTCACCCGGTGTAACGGTGTCTTCACCCTCTCTCAGAAGAATAGATTCGGCACACATAGCCTCATCCCCTGACTCGACGAAGGTCGTCGTAACGCTTGCGATGCCCGCCGATATCAAGGAGCCGCAGGGAGAAAGAGCAGCGGTTTGGACAGTCCCAGATTCCCGAGAGAGAGTAGCAACTTCGGTCTCTGTAACCGCCAGTGTTTCGCCTGCCATCCCATCGTCAGGACTTGGCCCTGCAGGAAATGAGTATATCAGAATTTGAGGATGGAGTTCTAATAAAAATACTGGGCGTTACATTACCTCGAAGTAACTATCCAGTTTCTTCACGAGCCGTGCATGCAACCTGTCTACGGGCAGTAGACAAGGCGGCTGGAACATCCGCTAAAGGAATATCAATAGATGGAATATTACTTGAGCCAGCACTTACAGCCAAGAAGGCATCGCGCTCCTTCGCTACACGCTTCCTGTGCTTCCTTTCGGTCTGGGCCGTGAGAAATGACCTCCTCAAGACTTCCGACAGGAGAACGTCATCATCCGAACCAAGATCTGCCTCTGGAGCCGTTACGGCGTCCATCATCGGCTACTTCAGCAAAGCCTCCTGCGGTGACTTTGGAAGAGCCGGGGCCACAATGGCTGGCTCTATAAGTGTCGCCACATCACCACTCGGGATCGGCACCGCACTCGGAATAACCTGAGTCGAGATAGTCCCTGCAATAAAATAAAGGAGGGGGTCAGGGAATGAATAAAAAGAATAAAGGCGTAATGAACTGAATTATACTAAGGCCCAAGGAAGCGCGGAGCCTCTCTTTCTTTTCGAACGTCTTGAGGGAAGCCGCAAGAGCCTCTTCGGCAGAAACACCTGTTGAAGAAGAAAGCGTCAGTAGAAACATAATAAAAGAAGATAGCCGCGGAAGAATGTAACTAAAGTATACCTGACTTCGCGATAGTGATCAGTGCCGCTTCATCGCGAGCCAGTCGCTCAGAAGCCGCAAGGCCAGCCTGAAGATCAGTATCATCTGCAGGCGCGATGAATAAGCCTTCATTAGTCACATACTCTCACAAACCCTCGCTGTAAGGAGCATGTGGCTCCTAGCCAAATACGACGTCGGCAGAAAACGGCGACTTCTTCTTCTGCGAGCGAGCGCCAGTGGCCGATGAAAAGAGCTTGGACTTAACGGGCATTTTTGGGGGTGGGTCCCGATTTCCACACCAATACCAGACTCCGGGGATGCTACGGCTACTGTTTCTACAGAACATGGGATAGAGGCTTCTCAGGGAAAGCGCGCGAGACCACAACCGCAGCAGCTTCTCTTAAGGAAGGACGAATGGTGGTCCGTCGCTTCAAAGGAACTGCTGGATTACCAGCTGGGACAGTATCCTTATGATCAAGTAATAGCCGCCACTCTTCCCTGATAACAGCACCTGTCGTAAGCTGATACCACGCCACATAGGCATTCGAAGCTTTCGGCACGTAGCTTGGCTCGATGATGAGAAAGCTAAACCCCATGTTTAGCCGCATAAAGTGGTGCAGCACGCTGCGGATACCCTCTTCCGTAGCAACCGGCTCAGCTAAGAAATCCTCAAGCGAGACACCCTGATCATAACCCGACTATTGAGCAAAACGGTGTAGGTTATACCTCATGAACAATGCCGAGAAGCCTTGATTGAACACTAGAAAGCCTGACCTGATCGAATATAAGTGCAGGATCTCTTGATCCTTCAACATAGGAGCCCCGTCTTTGAAAGTATCACGCAGCAGCTGCACTGCCTTGGTAGATTCATTGCCGATAGTTAAGACTCTTTCGATAAAAGTCATACTATCCCTGACCATACGAAGGCGAAGGACCAGACGTCGAGCCTCTCGCTGCGACGGATCTAATGCGGAAGCGTCAACTAGAAACATGACCTGAAGAAAGTTATAGCCGTCGTAGAAGCGGGGCCGTTTGTGGACTCCGAAAGCACCAAGCACGTGCATTTCGACCCAGGATGTAAAGTAGTGTAGCGGAAGATGTACAGGTTTTACTCCAGGTTGAGTAGTATCCACTGCTAAGCTCAGGCCGTGGTATAGATAAGCCAGCCCCGCAATCCCAATGGCCACACGCGTCCCTGCAATCATGCAGTGGACTGGGTAATAGACTGATGGCCTCATATAATGAGGGTGCATCGAAAGCACGAACCAGTTCAACCACAAGGCAATAAACCCCAGGAAGATTGTCTCTTCATCGACGTCTGAAGCAGCAAGCTCTACGAAAGGAACAACCGGGGTGTCCAGAATGAAGAAGCTTCTTAAATCTGCTTCCGCCGTCGGCTGGTTATCCAAAGCAAAACCAAACGGGTCGTTAATCTTGGCGAATTTCGCAGCTTGTTTTGATAAGACTTCTGGGCGAAGAAAGCGAGCGATGAAGTCTGTGAAGCTGACTCCATGCCCTCCAGACTCTAGAAATAGACTCTTGTAAATGTTCAACATCTTGATCAGGCTCGGGACTCGATGTTGAATGGCATTCTCTGTGGTAAGGCCCATCACTACTTATTTGGTGGCAAAGATGCACTCGTCGGGGGAAGTATCTCCTCGTAATGTTCCCCTCTGACGGGTAAGCCGGAGATCTTCGTGAACTCCTCCAAGGAGATTGAAACTTCCCGATCTGATAGAAGAAAGGTGTGAGTTGGGATGTTCCATTGTTCCAAGAAAGCTTTGACCCACCATACAGGGGGCGTAGAATACTGGAAAAGAGACGCATAAATTGCGGGGTACAACCCGAGCTTCAGCAGCAGTGATTTCTTGGCCGGCAAGATGTATCGAGCCCGCTGCAGATATCCGGCTGAATGAAGAGGAGTCAAGGCAATCATGTATACTTATCCCCAAGGCCGCGACTCGCATTGACATATGTGCCGCCTCAAAATATCCAAAGCCATCGGTGGCTGTACAGGTATTGAGGCCATAGAAGGCTGAAGGCGACCCTCTGAGGTCCAGTTAACCTCTTCTACGGCGTAATTCACCTGAGGCGAGTCGGCATAGTGAATCGTTGAAATGGGCTCTGAGGGTAATACACAAGACCGACCCTGGATGATTTGATTGTACCACGAACCCCATAGATGAAGAGATTTCTACTCCGGGTCATGATCTTTAATGAGCGCGAAGACTTCCCTATCCATGGGCGCGTCAGCGAAGGCACTCTCTGAACGAACAAAAGGAGAGGAAGAATCGAAAGCCATGGTACCTGCACGAAAAAAGACGAGGGTTAGTTGCCAACGCTATGATCCGAATTCTGATACTTGGTACTTTAAAATTGTACCGCACTACAATGCAAGAGAAAGGGATCAAGGGGGACTCACAAAATCAAAGTGACGGCTCATCATTGATGAGACAATCACTCATTAAGGAGGGAATCCTAAAAGGATTCTCATTTAATGAGAAACTCATTGGGCCAAGGAGTTGAACTCTCTCGAGAGCAGTGCTCTGCAGACAGAAATCATATCTGTCATATGTAATTAAGAGGGGAATAAAATTCCCCAAAAATTTCTAAAGAGCTATGCTCTGTAAAAGCAATGGTATAATTTACCAGAACCCTCAAAAGCAAAGCTTTTTACAAAGTAAAACCCCAAGATCTTTAAGATCTACAAAACAAACTCTTAAGAGTTCTTCATGAAAGATGAACAGTGATCTAATTAACGGGTTAAAGAAACCCTAAAATACATCTTAAGATCTACGATCTCAGAAGAGCAAAGCTCTGTCAAGGGGTTCGATTATAATCCTTACCAAATTTTTGGGCAGAGTTCTAACACTAAGAAGAGATTTCTTTGGGCAGAGATCTAAGCTCTGAAAGGAGAATTAAATTCTCAGAAGAAAGAAGAACAAAAGAAGATGAATAGCAGTCATCTCAAGGGCCAAAGGCCCTACCTATAGGCAAGGGAAGCCGATCCAACTTCCAAGAAGATCCAACGATGGAAAAGCGGCTACCGCTGCACCCCCGTGTAAGCCACAAGAGCGCAACGGTGGGTGGCATTTGTTCCTCCCAATAATAGAAGAGCAAGGCTCTGTTCAAAATTTGTAAAGAGGCAGCGCCTCACATACCTTGCACGAGGGTGCCAGCGCCAAGAGTTAAAAACTCTGAGGCAGCGCCTCACGTGCCTTGCACAAGGACGCCAGCACCAAGAGTTAAAAACTCTGAGACAGTGCCTCATGTGTCCCGCACGAGGGCGCCGGCGCCAGAAATAAAAGTTCTCTACCGTTGGATAAAAGATCCAACAGAGATGATAAATCATCAAAACACAGAATTAAATTCTGATTGAGGAAATATTCCTCAAATCTTCCTGAATAAGAAAGATCCTTCTCTGTAAAATAGAGCACCGTTGGATTAAAAATCCAAGGGTGATTAAAAATCACCAAGCTACAGAATATGCTCTGTATGGGAAAATATTTTCCCAATCTTTCTAAATAAGAAAGATTACGCTCTATAAAACAGAGCACCGTTGGATTAAAGATCCAATGGTGATTAAAAATCACCAAATTACAGAATAAGCTCTGTATGGAAAATATTTTCCCAATCTTCTTAAAAATAAGAAAAATATTTTCTGTAAAACAAAAGTCCTTGGAGCTAAGATCGAATGGTGGACAAAATCCCCAAATCAATTAAGGATCTCTCAATGAGAGATTTCTTTAACTAAATCAGCAAACTTGCCTCCACTATATAAAGGCCCCAAGGCTTCAAGTCATGTACAGAGGAAACCCCCCCCCCATAAACTTCAAGTTTAAAAAGAAGAGCAAACAAAAAAAAGAGCTTTAAGAGAGAAGAAAGAAGAAGAACTTTCTTCAAGGTAAATAGAGATCATAGTATCTCATCTGCATACCCAAGGGTTTAACCCTCATAAAAGAACATAGTTCTTTCCCTGGATCTGAGATCCATGAGACAAGTCTCCCACAAATGAGAATTTAATTCTCGTGAGGATGAATTTGTTCTTGGGGATTGAAAATCCAGGGGAAAACAAAGAATCGAACTCTTTAGAAAAATGCACAAAGAAAGAACAGCGCCGAGCGCCTCACGTGCCCCTCACGTGGGCACTGCTGAAAGAAGAGTGCTTAGCACTCAGTGGTTGGCGCCCAGCGCCAAGCACCCCACGTGCCCCTCACGTGGGCGCTGCTTAAATAGTGTTTAGCGCTCAGTGGTTGGCGCCCAACGCTAAACGCCCCATGTACCCCTCATGTGGGTGCTGCTCAACAAGTAGTGCCTAGCACTCAGTGGTTGGTGTTCAACGCCTCATGTGTCCCTCACATGGGCGCCATAAAGAGTGTTTAACACTCTATAAAAAGCAAAAAAAGAAGGTGAGCGTCAGAACCCATGTCAATGCTCAGTATTGATGCACAGAAAAGGGACCGAGCCCAAACAAGTGTTTAACACTTTATTCAAAGACTGAGTGGGTTGAGTCCAAGTTGACCAAAAGTCCCTAATTCAGATCAACCGAGCCCATGTGCTCACATTTTTTCTAAATTGGTCTTAGTCCCAAACACGACTATTGATCTTCCAACGAACATCGGTTCAAGGGTACATCTCCTCACACCTCTGATAAATGTCATTTTAATTCTTCAGCGTCTTCAGAGAGGTGGTGGGTCCCGATAACCAACAACTCTTTAGTGTACTCTCAAATGGACGGACACATCCCAATACGGACCGTAATGTCCTTAAAATAGCTGTGGACCATAATGTCCTTAAACTAGCTGTGGATCGTGACGTCCTTAAACTAAAACGATAGAGCCCAAATGTTCTTTCATTGGATCAAAAATGATCCTTAACCCCCGTTATGTAGATTTAGTCTAACATCAGATTAACGTATCCTTAAAAAATATTTAAGTCAATCTTAATCTCAAACAAACTTAACGATCCTTAAATCAAACCAAACCCAAATCTAAGAAAATATGGATTTAGACTAATCCACGCCCTACGAGCGACAACACAAATTAGTCTCCATATACAATCCACGGACAACATAAAATAAAACAAACACACATGACACGAAGTGACCTTCTAGAGCAGGAGAAAGTGGTTACCGCGATGCGGTAACGTAATTAACTGCAGGGGCTTGCGCCTGCAGGGAAGAGTGTCCCCACAATCAAAAAACCCTTCACAATGGGGGGGAATCTGATGAAGTCTTCTACAATGGCTGCATCCGTCCAGACCTTCGATACACGGTGCCATAAATCAGCTTGGCATCATAGCAGAGGTGGACGGATAAAACCAAATATCATCTGCCCCCAAATTCATACAAGACGAACTACGCAGTTTCGTCTCTGTTTTTGACGGTGAACACTAAGTACTTCCCTCAGACTGCCCACTTTGACATGGAGCAGCAATTCATCCATTTACAGTAAGGCTCGATGTTGGTCAAGTCGGTGGATGAATATGATGCTGAGTTTACCATGCTCAGCAGGTAAAATATTGTCACAACTTCAATTTTTTGATATCACTTTCTACACTGCTAACGCAAGGTCTTAACAGGTTCGCTGCACACCTTATTCCCACTGCTGAGATCCGGGCACAATGATTTCAGTAAGGGTTGGACCCTGAAATCCAAGCTGCACTTGCTACAGGGGATTTCCCAACCCATGAGCTTGCTTTAAAAGCTGCTCGATACTATGAGGCGGTTGTGAAGAAGAAGGGCGGGCCGCAAACTGCCGGTGTGAAACGCCCTGTGCACCAGATCACAGAAGGGGCCTCTTTCAGGCCAGTTTTAACGGACCATCTCGGAGGCTAGTAGGTTCGTTCGCTAACAGTCGGACAGACTTTTGCATCTAATGCAAAAGAACATGGCACCTTGTGAAGAGGTGTCGTGGGGCGAACAACTTGTTCCTGATCTGTGGGTCTTCTACTCACGCTATTAGAGCATGCCTCCAGAACTGGGGGCCTAACAACTCTCTAGCTAAATCGGCGATCTAAGCTCGTCCTACCTGGTTAGCTCTACTAGCTCTGGCTCCCCGCACCCATACCACTCAACCCCAACGCCGAGTGTTTAACCAGGCACAGAGGAAAGTGCCATGACGTCAAGCATTCACTATGTCGGTCGAAGAGGCTGAAACTACAGGTCAGGTTATCACTGGTAAATCTCTTCCCTATTCTCTTTCAAGTCCTTTCAATTCATAGTCATCTTATATTTTCTATACCTAAACCTATCCCACGTGACTTAGGAACAATCTTAGTAGCCCCCCTACCTACACTCACGCTCTTCGACACTGGGGCATCACATTGCTTTATGTCGCAACGGTTCGTCTGACATGTGATCCCAGTTAAACCGCTCATATCCAGCTGGAATGTCAGTTCAGGGAACGGCGTTCTAAAAGAAACTTTGGGATATGATCTGTGTCCAGTGGTCGTCTGCAGTCGAGAATTCTATGCGGACTTCAAGGTGCTGAACATACCGAACTTCGATATAGTCTTAGGAATGGACTGGCTGGGAACTTTCTTCGCTACCATCGACTGTAGCCAAAAGAAGGTAGTTTTCGAAATACCAGATCATCCAGTATTCTATTTCAAGAGTGGAGACCGAACCTTGGAGCCTAGCATCTACCGAGCAAAACTAAAGAAGGCAGAGGTTGCAGCGTTGCAAGAGGAAGAATCGAAGCCAGAGGTAGTTCGAGAGTTCGAGTATGTGTTTGTAGGGTGTTTTTCGTCACCCCATTGAGATGGAAATTACGCGTTGCTTGTCGTACGTATACAGATTCCCCTTGCCTAGGCATCACGCCCCGCTTCCCGGTATACAGGCAAGGGGACGCGACTAGGCCCGCTATATATTTACTTAGAAGTAAACACGCTAAGCGTAACTAAGAAATATAAACTAAAATGTATACAAGAGACAGGAATATAAATGAACATCACCTTTTATTTATTTAACCATTATTTACAAGCAAAACTGGAAATGTAAATACAGGAATAGAAAGCAATGCCTAAACAATGGCATAACTGAAATGAAAAATATGTACAAGTGCCTACAGCTTTGGGTCGATAGCAAACTGCTCCAGGTCCTCAGTACTAGGCTCGATCTTTAGTGAGTCCAATCCAACTGACAACATTCCAAAGAAAGAAGAAAATGAATGTCTTCAGCGAACAATCGCTCGGTAGGTCCCAAAGCTAGTTAGAGATAGAATAGACAGAAAGAGAGTATGGCTAGTATTGTTTGATTATAATATTAACGCAGTTATTTGTAGCTTGGTACAGAATATGCCAGTGTATACGAGAGGAGTCCCACAATTCCGGAGACTAAGATATATGGAGCACAAGGAACCGTTAAGCCACGGTACAACAGTAATGGATATTCAGGTTAGGTGTATTAAAGTGACCATCTCGTGCCACTTCTAACACATTCCGTACCAGTCTACCCCTTTAAAAAAAACGTAATGTATTTTTTATTGATTTTTAATTTTTTTTGTAGTAGATTGTACGACTTGCCCAAACCATGATATCATGTAAATGGAATGGATATAATAGATAGACATGTAAACGGAGTATATCCATGGTTCGGTTTAGTCGAGACAGACTGATATAGATTGAGTTCTGTTATAGACGGATTCATGTTGAATTGCAGTTATACTTGAATCATATTCAAGTCAGATTGATTTCATGTTTGACCATGACTCGAACTGAGTCATACTTTCAAACAAAATTGAAGTCCTGAATTAATTTTGATGTTATCGATAACTGCTGCATATGGACGGCAGAATTTGTGTCTTTTTCCAAGACAATTATAGTGTTGGTAACACCGTCGTTAGGTTGTTGTTCAGTTGATAAAACTGCACATTTGTATTACATTTTTCCTACCATTTTCATATTAAAAAAGGACTTTATTATAATATATTATACATATGAGGATTTATGTGTAAAAACACCATTTTCCATGTGTTAATATATTTTAATTAGTATTTGGTAGGAAAATGTATGCAAATAATATTATTGACCTAATCCTAGTAAAACAAAGTCTACTAAAATCTTATTTGAGTTGTTGTGCAGAATATTTCCAAGTTGTGCAGAATTTTCCAAGGCTAGAATCAAGCAAATCAAGTTGTTGAAGAAATCTTGCCAAATTAAGAAGCAAACTTGGAGACCAAGTTTGGAAGCAACCGAGAGAAGATTTCTTAATTCTAAAGGTGCCTTGGATTGCCAAATGTCACAATCAGAAAGCCCAAGAAAATTGACGAAGTGATCTTCACCATTGAGCGCGGATCCGCGGCCAAACCCACCCTTGGGCCGCGGATCCGCCGCAATTATAGGGAATCAGAGCACAATATTTTTTTGGCGTAAATCTATGCTGAATTTTACCAAGCTTCCAACTACAAGATTCTGACTTTGCCCTATAAAAAGGCACCGAGAGCCTCTTGGAAAAATCATCAAGCCGAAGAGATCACGAAGTCCAAGACGGCTCACGCATCCAGGCTGATCATCAACTGTTCGTCTACCTCCTTGGAAGAGATCGAGAAGCAAACTAGTCTTTGTAATCATTTTCTAAGGAATCAAAGTGTAGATTGTTCAAGTTGATTAATAAAGGTAGTTATTTTATTTAATTCTTTTGCATTTTACATTATGTTTTCCCTCTCTATCTTTCCATCTTCTTTTCCCAACAAGCGCGAGTAATTCTCCGCTTGTTAGGGTTCGTAGGATTAGGGTAGGCTAATGGACGATGAAAATAACTAAACCCTTTTTAAGTCCTATAAAGTTTAGGAACTTTATCAAAAGAATCATTAACATCCTAATCGGGCACACTAGCAATTCTTTTCTAGTTCCGACCGCGATTAGAGATTAGATTAATGATTGTTTTGGTAAAGGCTAGATATGAACGGAGTTCCGTGTCGAGATAAGGATTAAGAGTGGGATTCCTTTTCCCTCCAGAAATCCTAATCTACACGCATCACCGTCGTTCTAGTTCTAAATCTATTAATGGATAAAAAGGGTAACTTTTAATTAATCGTCCATAACTACTAAATCCTAACGAACCCTACAAGCCCTCTTATTATATTAACTACATCTTTAAAATAATCTAGATCTATATTTTACATTCTTTTTTAATGTAGATCTAGAAACCATTCTATAAAAATTCTTTCTTCCTCCTCTCTTTCTCAACACATCTAAAGTAAAAATAAAAGGTTCCACGTTTCCCAGAGGACGACCCGTACTCATTTCGGTCTAGCTACACGCGACACCGTTCTGATTGCGGTTAACTACAAACACACTCTTTCGCAACAATCAAATGGCGCCGTTGCCGGGGATAGGTGCGTAATTTTTTATTTTTACTATTTGTGTTGAATTCTTAGACGAGTCATATCATTATTAACACAAAACTGCAAATTGCATATTTAACGATTTGTGCGTGAATTTTTTGCAAGGAGATCTGGAGTCACAGAATTAAGGAGAGCAGGGAACAGAGACATTTTTAAAGATCCAAAGGAGCACAGAAGGCTATACAAAAATTTTCATCAAGTGATCCCTCTGCCACGCGGCGGAACCGCGGCGAAAGTGCCCCTTCTGCGGCGGAATCGCGGCAAGTTGGAGGAATTAGGGCTTCAATCTTCTCTGGTATCTTTCTCAACTCCTTCTCTCTCCCCTCAAATCCAATAAAATCTATTTTCTGCAGGATTCTTTGCAAAATTGCGCCGCTCAAAAATCTTTTTGCAAAAGTTTTGTGATTGGTTTTGTTTTGCATATTTAATACGGACTCTAAGGGGTAAAGACCAAATCAAGATTAGGTGGGGATTTCATCACCCTTCCTAAGCCCCACAAATCACAAACTGAGCATATAGATCAACCCTTCATTAATTTAAAAAATATCTAGACCAGACTCTAAGGACTGTCGCGCTCAATAAGGACAGAGGAAGGTCGTGGGTAATCTATCATTTATCCGCATTACTTTTGTAGTGCCTAGGCAAGTGTGACAAAGGTTAGTGGTTTTTAATTAGGCCCGACGACGTGGTTCCTTCCCACTTACCTGGCACTTATCTGGCTACAAGGGTAGTACGGAGGCGGTAGAGGATTGATCCTGCGGCTTGTCCTTTGGAAGTCTAGGAGCGGTCTAGAGACTGGACCTAGGTGACCTTAGTTCTAGGGTTGCTTGTGCATCTTAGGGTGATTTGTCTTGAGTCCCACTTTTTCAAAACAAGCCAATTTTAAAATCACACACACGCTGCCACTTGCACTAAACCCGCTTAGTGCATGCTCGGCTGGACACGGGATCCTAGTGCCCGTCTTGTCCGCGTTCCTTCTATCGACACCGAAGTCGGTACTTCTTCATCTTCTTTTCCCCCACCACACACCACATCGATCGTGATGGACGACACTCCATCTAATTATAACACCACGCTGCCACCGCCCGCAGGTGAGCAGAATCCACCGCGCATCTCTCTCCAAGAGAGATGCTATCCTATTCGTGGTCCTCTTCCTACTTGTCTATCTCTTCCACCACCTAACGGGGATAATTTCGAAATTAAACCCCACTACATCAACCTGCTGCCCAAATTTCACGGGCTTGAGTCGGAAGACGCGTACATTTTCATCACCAAATTCGAAAACGTATGCGCAATGATGGGTACTTCACAATTGACTTTAGATGCTATGCGCTTACGTCTTCTCCCATTCACATTGTGCGACTTGGCAGAAAACTGGCTTTATAATACTGCCGCACACTCTATCACTAATTGGGATGAATTCGTCGTAGCATTTCTTAAGAAGTTTTACCCAAATCATAAGACTGCACATATTAGGAGCGAGATCAACCAGTTCACCCAGCTTCCCAATGAACCATTTTGGAAGTGCTTTGAACGTTTCAAAGATCTGCTTGTCCAATGCCCCCATCACGGAATACAAAGATGGGATTTATGTCGGATTATATATGAGGGCATTAATCCAGCGACAAAGCAAATGCTTGAAACAATGTGTCAATGCAATTTCATGTCTAAAGATGATGGTGAAGCATGGAAATATCTGGAAGATCTCGCTGAACACACGTTGCAGTGGGAAAGCGTAAGACCACCTACAACTAAGGGAGGTATTCACCAGCTCGACGTTTCCATCGCAGTGAAAGCCGAAATGGCAGCGATACAAAAGAAACTCGACGCTATTGAAAACAAGTTCTCATCTTTCTCCCTAAATCAGGTCATGCTTCCTAAGACCGTCTGTGGTTGCTGTTCGGATCCTTCACACTTAACGGAAGAATGTCCTATGAATGCATCGTTTCAAGCTAATGCTGCTTTTCAGCAGCGACCTAGAAACGACCCTTATTCTTCCACATACAATTAAGGGTGGAGGAATCATCCTAACTTTGCTTGGAATCAAAACCAACAAAGCAATTATCAAAGACCTCCTCCACAGCAACCACAACCACAGAATCAGCCCTCCTTTCAGTCACAGAATTTCCAAAATCCAGCCAACATTTCTACACCACAAGTGGCCGGTATTGACAACTCACTTGCATAAACTTTGGATATGTTCATGAAACAATCCATGCAAAATTCGGCTGAGATGAGGTCTTCTATTGATGCCCTAACGAAAAACTCCTCCTCCCATGGTGAGAGTATTAAATCAATAGAAAACCAAATCGCACGGTTAAACGCCGCAATGAGTACGAGAGAGAAAGGGAAACTCCCATCTCAACCCCTACCGAATCTTGGCCATTCACAAAGTCATAATGTGAATGCCGTCACTACGTTGAGATCGGGGAGAGTGCTGAACAACCAAGTGGGTGAGCAAGTTGATGATAGTGACACATTTGATACCCCTTCTTCTTCTTCTTCCCCTAACTCGTCTAGTCTTCCACCTTCGTCCGAGCCTATTCTCCGTTTTCCCCAAGGCCCAAACATTTCGCCAAATCTATCTAAGTCGATGCCCACTCCAATTTTGGGATCGAATCCGTCGCCACAGTCTTCTCCACAAACGTTGGACCCAAAACTTATTGATCGAGCTCCATTTCCAAACCGATTAAGGGCCAACCGACCTAACCCGCAAATGGAGAAGATTGTGGAAATGTTTAAGCAAGTGAGCGTGAATATTCCTCTCCTAGATGCTATTCAACAAGTCCTATCTTATGCAAGAATCCTTAAAGATTTGTGCACTAGGAAGAGAAAAACTCAAGTGCCTAAAAAGGTTTTCATGACGAGTAATGTTAGCACAGCTTTTACCCAACAAATACCAAAGAAAAGTAAGGACCCCGGTTGTCCTACAATCTCTATTTCTATTGGGGGTAAAAATATAAATCGTGCTTTACTCGATCTAGGCGCTAGCGTCAACTTGCTTCCTTATTCAGTATACGAGCAGTTAGGAATTGGAGAGTTAAAACCCGCCCATTGTACTCTCCAAATGGCAGACCGATCTATCACCAAAGCTCGGGGCGAACTAGAGGATGTGTTAATTAAAGTCGGGGAATTCATATTTCCCGTGGACTTTATTGTTTTAGATACACAACCTGTGGCAAACCCACGCAATCAAATCCCGGTGATACTTGGTCGATCCTTCCTAGCAACTTCTAACGCTGTAATTAATTGTCGTAACGGTTCTATGAACTTATTTTTCGGGAAAATGACAATTGAGCTCAATATTTACAAGCTAGGAAGTCAGCTATCAGAACCTTCTGCTCAATTGCTGGATGTTTGTTCCATCCACAAGATAGCTTCCGAAAGCTGCATGGATGAGGAGCTTTGCTTTGATGTTCTCGACAACATTAATGAGACATCGTTTGATCTTGCACCACTTTACAAGGAGGATATGTTCAATGAGTCCGACCTTGAGATTGAACCCTTTGACTCGTTGCAAAAGTCAGCAGCACTTTCCGAGTCAATATCTTATGCAAGTTTTGAACCTCTTCGGGAGTCCGAATATCATTCGCTTACCCCACCTTCTATTGTCTCTCCGCCAATTCTTGATCTCAAACCGCTACCTTCTCATCTTAAATATGCATATTTAGGAGAGAATGAGACTTTGCCAGTGATTATTTCCGCTTCTCTAGCCTTAGAGCAAGAGAATGCACTTTTGGCAGTGTTGAGATCGAATCGGGAAGCATTTGGTTGGACTATGGCTGACATCAAAGGGATTAGTCCCTTAATTGTTGAACATTACATACATCTGATGGATGAAGCCAAACCAACCCGAGACCCACAAAGACGGTTAAATCCCGTTATGAAGGAGGCGGTAAAGAAAGAAATCGTCAAGTGCCTTGATAGTGGAATAATTTACCCCATATCTGATAGCCAATGGTTAAATCCAATTCATGTGGTCCCTAAAAAGTTTGGCATCACGGTCATCACTAATGAGGCTAATGAGTTAATCCAAACACGCACCCAAACTGGATGGCGCGTATGTATCGATTACAGGAAACTCAATGCCGCGACGAGGAAAGATCACTTCCCTCTACTTTTCATTGACCAGATATTAGAACGATTGGCGGGACACGAATAATACTGTTTCTTGGATGGATACTCTGGCTATAACCAGGTCCCCATCGCCGAAAAGGATCAAGATAAAACCACTTTTACTTGTCCTTTCGGAACTTTTGCTTATAGACGCATGCCCTTTGGGTTATGCAATGCTCCCGCTACATTTCAGCGGTGCATGATGGGGATATTTTCAGATATGGTGGAAAATTTTCTGGAAATTTTTATGGACGATTTCTCCATTTTTGGAGACTCCTTTGAGGACTGCCTTCGTAATCTTGACGCTGTTCTTACCCGCTGTAAGGATAAGAACTTGACTTTGAATTGGGAAAAATGTCATTTTATGGTCCAAGAAGGTATTGTACTTGGACATATAATTTCACATAAAGGCATTGAGATTGACAGAGCTAAAATAGATGTCATTCAAAACCTCCCTCGTCCCAATTGCGTCAAAGATATACAATCCTTCCTTGGTCATGCAGGATTTTATAGGAGATTTATTAAGGACTTTAGCAAAATTGCTAGACCCTTAACCCTTCTATTGGCCAAGGACACTACTTTTCACTTCGATTCGGATTGTGAGGATGCTTTTGAATCGCTTAAAGAATCACTCACTACAGCCCCCGTTCTATCATCTCCGGATTGGAACCACCCGTTCGAGCTTATGTGTGACGCATCAGATTTTGCTATTGGTGCGGTCTTAGAACAGCACATTGATAAGATGCCACATGTAATTTACTATTCAAGTAGGACCTTGAATGATGCACAAATAAATTACACAACTACCGAGAAAGAACTCTTGGCAGTTGTATTTGCATTAGAGAAATTCAGGCCCTACTTGATTGGCTGGCCTATTGTGGTTTACACAGATCATTCCGCCCTACGACATCTTTTATCGAAGAAGGATGCGAAGGCCAGGCTAATACGTTGGATCCTATTGTTACAAGAATTTGATCTTGTCATCAAAAACAAGAGTGGATGTGAAAACGTTGTAGCCGACCATCTTTCACGCATAACTTCTTCGCCAACTGTGACCGTGCCGATAAATAACTCATTTCCCGATGAACAGCTCTTGAATGTATCTTACGAACCTTGGTTCGTGGATATCGTGAACTATCTTGCGACGGGACTTATACCTAGCGATTGGTCGAAACAAGACAAACTTCGGTTTTTATCCCAAGTAAAATATTTTTACTGGGATGAACCATATCTATTCAAGTATTGTTCCGATCAAATCATTCGCAGGTGTGTCCCTAACGATGAATTCAAGAGCGTGTTATCATTTTGTCATGATCAGGCATGCGGCGGTCACTTTGGACCTCGAAAAACGGCGGAGAAAGTTTTGCAATGTGGCTTTTATTGGCCAACATTATTTAAAGATGCATTTGAACATTGCAAAACTTGTCCACGATGTCAGCATTTGGGTCGGATTTCACGAAGGAATGAGATGCCGCTCCAACCTATTTTGGTTGTGGAAATATTTGATGTTTGGGGTATTGATTTTATGGGCCCTTTTCCCAACTCCTTCGGGAATCTATATATCTTGTTAGCGGTTGATTATGTCTCGAAGTGGGTGGAAGCTGTACCGTGTCGCACTAATGACAACAAAGTTGTCATTAAGTTCCTTAAAGAAAATATCTTTTCGCGATTCGGACACCCCCGCGCTATCATTAGCGACAACGGGACACATTTCTGCAATAGGCCTTTCGAGGCCTTGATGCGGAAATATTCAATCACTCACAAGCTTTCTACGCCCTATCACCCCCAAACAAGCGGGCAGGCTGAGATCTCAAATAGGCAGATCAAACAGATATTGGAGAAGACGGTTTCTAAGAACCGTAAAGATTGGTCAACCAAATTGACGGATGCTCTTTGGGCATTCCGCACCGCTTATAAGACCGATCTTGGTATGTCTCCATACCGTCTTGTGTTTGGGAAGGCATGCCACCTCCCTGTCGAGATTGAACATAAGGCAATGTGGTCTATTAAAGAGCTTAATTTTGATCTTGAGCATGCAGGCAGCTATTGGAAGCTGCAATTGAATGAGCTAAGCGAACTCCGCGATGAAGCTTACGATAATGCGGTGATAGTAAAGAACAGGACTAAAGTGTTCCACGATAAAAATCTTTCTAGAAAAACCTTCACATCGGGGCAACAAGTCCTTCTTTACGATTCCCGTCTCCATCTTCATCCGGGTAAGCTTAAATTTCGTTGGAAAGGACCTTTTGTGGTGCGGTATGTACACCCGCACGGAGCAGTTGAAGTCGAAAATTTGAAAAACGGTTCGATTTTTAAAGTGAATGGGCATAGATTAAAACCGTATTTTTCTGCTGACCCCGCGGAGGAGCTCCTGTTTTTACAGGAGCCGCTTTATCAAAACTAAAATTCCTCCGCCTCACCTCCATGTTTTGATAACTTTTTCACATTTTAAGAATGGAGGTGAGTAAGAAAATGGATTTGATTGAATATCTGTGCGTGTCAAAGAATAAGTTTGGGGGAATTTTTCATTTAACTATTATTTTACCCCTTGTATCTCTCCCTTAGTATACAGGTCCATGTTCTCAAAAGGCTACATCAGTGAGGACACTGCTGAAAACAGGTTTGGGGGGGAGGTTTGTATTCACTGAATTATCTTTGACACCGGGCATTAAATTTTTTTTTATATAACAAAAGAGTAGAAAGTGAAAAATTACATCCAAAAGATTGGAATAGTTTAAGAAAACCAAGAAAATTAGAAGTTTTCTTATACGAACTAGTAATAAGTAGTTATGAGCTGTTGTCCCAAGGGTTAGTAAAATGAAGGAAGTCACTAATCTGAGGATAAAAATAAGTCTGAAAAATAGTTTCCATTCTGGAAGCCAAACATTTGAATGTTGATACCCTACTATATGCACTTACACACATCTTGAAACTCGGGATAGTAGAGGATACCTTGAAATGCTCTTGTCTAAAAGCCAAAGTATGAAGGAAATTAAAAAAAATGAAGAAAATATAAAAATGGTGAAAAGAAAAAAATGAACACTAGTTTTGTTATCGCCAAGGCAGCAATAAAAAAAATATAGCGAGGGTGCCTCTTCACCTAGTGCCCTAAGGCCAACTGGTCTGGGAGTCACTGCTAAGCCTTAGGTGGTGCAAGACGAGAAAAATATTATCACCTAATTAGCAAGCACATGAGTAATCGGTTGGTTAGTACCTCAAGAAGTATTAACGGTCGCATGAAAATGTGTGAGCAAATCTTTAATATTCATTAAATTAAAAAGTACTAAGGTAGATGGACAAGAGTATGATAGCTTGAATTGAATTCTCCGAGTGTAGGGATGTCCATTTCACACACGTGGGGTTATATGATCAATGTTTGGAAGAAAGGTAGGAATGAAGAATAAAGACGATGTTTTATTGAGGGGTAATGTGATTTCTAACATTTTTTCATGACTATTAAGATAGGGCTCATGACAACTGAAAAGCTAGCATAGTTGGAAACTCTTCTTTTCAAAGTCTTTCTTTTATGGTTCTTGTCTTTATATGTAAATTTCACCATCTCTCTTTTGTTATAGGATTTTGTGGGTGTAATCCGCTGAAAACTTTCAGGAGACAACACTCCTCCTACTAGGGACACCTAGAGGTTTAACGGCTTGTTGCACATGCTCAGTGCAATCGTGTCTGCCTACGAAAGTGTGCTTAGTTTTCTCCTTTCTTTTTCTCCTCTTGAATAAACTAGTTTGCTCGGGACGATCAAAGATAAGTTTGGGGGTATTTGTTCAGTTGATAAAACTGCACATTTGTATTACATTTTTCCTACCATTTTCATATTAAAAAAGGACTTTATTATAATATATTATACATATGAGGATTTATGTGTAAAAACACCATTTTCCATGTGTTAATATATTTTAATTAGTATTTGGTAGGAAAATGTATGCAAATAATATTATTGACCTAATCCTAGTAGAACAAAGTCTACTAAAATCTTTTTTGAGGAGTTGTGCAGAATATTTCCAAGTTGTGCAGAATTTTCCAAGGCGAGAATCAAGCAAATCAAGTTGTTGAAGAAATCTTGCCAAATTAAGAAGCAAACTTGGAGACCAAGTCTGGAAGCAACCGAGAGAAGATTTCTTAATTCTAAAGGTGCCTTGGATTGCCAAATGTCACAATCAGAAAGCCCAAGAAAATTGACGAAGTGATCTTCACCATTGAGCGCGGATCCGCGGCCAAACCCACCCTGGGGCCGCGGATCCGCCGCAATTATAGGGAATCAGAGCACAATATTTTTTTGGCGTAAATCTATGCTGAATTTTACCAAGCTTCCAACTACAAGATTCTGGCTTTGCCCTATAAAAAGGCACCGAGAGCCTCTTGGAAAAATCATCAAGCCGAAGAGATCACGAAGTCTAAGACGGCTCACGTATCCAGGCTGATCATCAACTGTTCGTCTACCACCTTGGAAGAGATCGAGAAGCAAACTAGTCTTTGTAATCATTTTCGAAGGAATCAAAGTGTAGATTGTTCAAGTTGATTAATAAAGGTAGTTATTTTATTTAATTCTTTTGCATTTTACATTATGTTTTCCCTCTCTATCTTTCCATCTTCTTTTCCCAACAAGCGCGAGTAATTCTCCGCTTGTTAGGGTTCGTAGGATTAGGGTAGGCTAATGGACGATGAAAATAACTAAACCCTTTTTAAGTCCTATAAAGTTTAGGAACTTTATCAAAAGAATCATTAACATCCTAATCGGGCGCACTAGCAATTCTTTGCTAGTTCCGACCGCGATTAGAGATTAGATTAATGATTGTTTTGGTAAAGGCTAGATATGAACGGAGTTCCGTGTCGAGATAAGGGTTAAGAGTGGGATTCATTTTCCCTCCAGAAACCCTAATCTACACGCATCACCGTCGTTCTAGTTCTAAATCTATTAATGGATAAAAATGGTAACTTTTAATTAATCGTCCATAACTACTAAATCCTAACGAACCCTACAAGCCCTCTTATTATATTAACTACATCTTTAAAATAATCTAGATCTATATTTTACATTATTTTTTAACATAGATCTAGAAACCATTCTATAAAAATTCTTTCTTCCTCCTCTCTTTCTCAACACATCTAAAGTAAAAGTAAAAGGTTCCTCGTTTCCCAGAGGACGACCCGTACTCATTTCGGTCTAGCTACACGCGACACCGTTCTGATTGCCTTTAACTACAAACACACTCTTTCGTGTCAATCAGTTGTCTACCTTAGATAGGCAAGCATCCATATTCTCCAGCTCCCTGAGGCTCAAGAGAACTGGTCCCACTTAAACTTATATTTACTAGGGTCCTTATTGTAATTTAGTATAACTTGAGGGGGTTTATGTAAAAATAGTTTGATATAATTTCAAAATATACCTCAAATATTTAATTATCATTTTTAGGGTTTTCATAGATTTATATTTTGTAAAAGTGAAATTTTCTACTGAGTAGAACCTAATTTTTATTATATATGGTATTTTAATGAAATATTGGAATTTGTATTGAATTGTAATGGTAATTTCATGAACTTGTGATTCTTTTGCTTTAGAAAACATGGAATATTCATATATTATATTTAAAATAGATATTTTTATAATATTTATAAATATATATATATATATATTTATAATAATAAAAATAAAGTTTATTTATTTTGTAGAAATCTCATTTTCTTAAAAATTGCATCAAAATTATATCGAGATCGAATGCTCCTTGCGGAGGTCTGCATCTCGCTCTACTTGGCCCGAAGATGTGTGATAACCCTCACCATCCCGATCGGGGTTCCCCAAAATAGGTTGTAGAGGCGCAATTGTAAGGAATTAACTAACACACTTTTTAAAGAAAACAGTTTTGAATGTTCAAGGTATTTATTCATAATCTCGTATTCCCCCATAAATTAAAGTCCCAAAATTCATCGTGCTATGTCAAAAATATGTGTTGTGATGAGGTAGGTCATTACCTCATAAGTTATCTAAAGGTAATACGGTTAAATTAAATAATTATAATTTGTATGTAACATGATAGTATTCTACTGTAAAAGCGAAATAAAAATTGCAACATGAATTATTTTGAGATGAAACTTGTTCTAATATGTTTATTTGTGTGTGCTAAATATTATGAGAGAATATGGTATTTTATTATTTAAGAAAAATGGAGTTTTTAAAGAAAAACAAATCGGAAGTCGGAATAACTCCACTTCCGACGAGTTTTGAAAAAGAGAAGTTATAGAATAGAGATGGAGGAGGGAAATGGGGACTTACTGGCTATTAAGAAATAAGGGGGAAGGAGGAAGCTTTCGGAACCACCGGGGCGTCATTTTGATGCCGGATTCTTCTCGGAACATCGTCGGAACTTCACCCTTTACTAACTCCACTTGCACAACTTGAGACTTGGGGTTTTTAGAAAGTTTTTGTAATAAAATTCTGAGTGAGGAGGGGTAAAATGTGGTGTGGTATTTATAGGAAAAATTAGGGTTTAGGCTAATGAAGAATAGAATTAAAATTTTCATTAAAAGTGAATTAAAGAGAGGAATTATCACTCTCTGGATATTTTCAGAGTAAACTAGTGGGGTAGGCGAAGGGGTGCAAGGGGAAAAATTGGAGAGCAGCCCCTATGGGGGGCCCGGAGGTGCCGGTCCAAACAAGGATCTTGCCGGCCAAATTCCGGCGATGGATGGTGGGATCTTCGCCACGTATCCCCGTCGCTTCGACTAGCCTATTGCACATGTTTGTTTAATCTGTGACTTTTCATTTTACGTGTAGTGCACATGTAAACCTTTAAGCTTCTAAAAGATTAAAATAAAAATCAATTAAAAATATATGTGGATGTGGGGATTAGATCACAGGGGCTACGTCACAGCAGTGTAAGGCTTTACTAATGAGCTACAAGTGTTTCTTGCTGTTCAAAAGCAATTCAAATATTCATAGCATACACAGGATTGCAAATACTCTATTTGTACATTAATTTTTAATCAAATTTTCTGTACACTGAAAACAGAGATGTTACACTAGGGTAGGCTGGGGTTTATTGATTGTGGGGATCCGAATCTCTGGCAGCCATGGACTAAGCTGCCATTAATTACCCTTCGCCTTTGAAGCGAAGGAACCTCCGATTGATGGGTCAAATTAGTCATGTGAACTCAATGTGCAGTGTACGTGTGTGTGTGTTGAGGGGTTTTGGGTATATCGGGGGCCTCGCAGAGTTTACGGGGGTTCCACTACCCGAATAGCGGGCTGAGGGTCAAGCGGGCTAGCAGCTCCCTTGTGGGGTGCGGGGCAGCGTCCCATTAGAAATTTTTTCTAGTGGGGGACGTGTTTTGAGTGTAGAGTGTATGAAAAGAAGAAAGAAGAAAAGAAAGGAAAAAAAGAAAAAAAAAAGGTATGAGTAATGTCTTAAGGACGTCTGGGCGCTGGGCATCAGCGCCTCAAGTGCCCGGCACATGGGTGCTGGGCGCCAGCGTCCCACGCGCCTTGTACGTAGACGCTGGGCGCCTACAGAAAAAATGGGCTTAGCCCCAGAATTAGGAGTTGAACTCCCAAAAAAGATTTTTATCTATTGAGTTATACTCAAAAAGATTTTGAATGGAGTTAAACTCCTAAAAGGATTTTATTTATGGAGTTAAACTCCAAAAGATCTTGATAAATGGAGTTGAATACCTAAAAAGTGTTTTATTTATGGAGTTAAATTCCAAAAGATCTTGACAAATGGAGTTGAACTCTCAGAAATCTTTGGAGATGATCAAAGGGGACTCATTTCTTCTCCCCTTTAGCCCTAGATCTTCTTTTGAGCTTTGGATCATCTCGAAGTGGGGGTTTTTGGAGATGGGCCTACTTCTTCCTTCTCTCTGTTGGCTGGATCTTGGAGAAAAGGGAGTGAGACTTAAAAATCTTCCATTTTGGGGATTTGATGGAAGATCTGAGCTCCCCTTCAAGGGTTTTATGGTGAAAACTGTTTCTTTTTGGGGAAAAAAGAGTTAAACTCTTGATTTAATTCAAAAAAATAGGAAGAAGGTTTAGAACCTTGAGGAAGGAGAAGGAGACACAGAATCCTAATTTTTGAGGGAGTGAAAAAGTTTCTGTTGATTTTTTCAACATTTTTGCCTTTATAGGCTACACATTTTATATATAACGAGCTTTGTTAAATGGCACTTGTGCCACCCCATACCTTATGTGTTTATTTCTTTATCCATATAAGCCACAGGGTTTACAAAATTTTGGCTTCCTGTCCATGTTTCATACATTTATTTCTAAAAAATTGTATTGAACTAATTTATTGCTTCATTTTTGGCATAGAGCCGGCCCCTTCCATTCTTGGTCTTGACTTGAGCTTGGGCCCACTTCGCTTGAGCTTGGGCCCGCTTGGCTGGAGGTTGACTGACTTTGAATTGGTCAACCAGGTGTAATTTTTGACCCCAACAGTGTTCCCTGAAGACATATCAGGTTTGCCTCCCGATCGAGCTCTTGAATTTAGTATTGATTTACAACCTGGTGCACAACCAGTAATAAAGGCTCCATACCGATTAAGTCCAGAGAGATTGAAGGAGATCTGCATTCAGTTGGACGAACTCCTGAAAAAATGTTGGATTCATCCCAGTACTTCGAGCTGGGGATCTCCGGTGTTACTGGTGAAGAAGAAGGAAGGTTCCTACAGGATGTGTGTGGATTATCGAGCTCTGAACGAAGTGACAATTAAGAACAAGTATTCACTACCACGCATCGATGATATTTTCGATCAGTTAAGTGAATCTTGTGTCTTTTCAAAGCTAGATCTTCGTTCAGGTTACCATCAGGTTGAAAGTCTACCCTAGCACCGCCATGAGGTTTTAATGGCATCAAGCATGCCAAATTCAAATTTTTATAGGTGCTAAGCTAGACTAAACAAGATCTTTAACTAGATTATTAGGGTTTTAGTTTGATATCATGGTAAACTATAAGTGAAGATGGCTATACCCTCGTAGATCGAGTCCTTCACTTCACATGCTCCATGTAGTAGTCCCGCGACTCCATTAGGTTCCACTTGAGGGTTTGGATGAGCTTCCTCCGATGACCTTCGTGCCGAAGATGATCCACGCGAAACCCCTCCAACTCAAGCTACTTCTATACTAAACTCTTTAATGTAGGAAACAAGCTACACTTGATCGCTAGTCAAGAGTAGGATAGTGATGTAGGGGATTTGGTTTGCACACTAATATGTGTTCAAGCTTCATGATTCACATTACATTGGAGAGTTGAATCTTGAACAATAGTGAAAAGGAAGAAGAAGAAGAGAGCATGAGAGCAAGAGAGCAACACTTTCAAAAGTGGCTAAGTGTTTTTCAAAATGAATTAAGTGAATGAATGGCAACCCTTGACCCCTACTCATTCAAGCATGGAAAATAGCAATATAAAATTGCAATCATGCTTGAATAGTGAGTCAAGATGAATAAAGAAATTTCCATACTTGAAACTATGCTATCATTTTCCACCTCATTTCTATTTTTCTCAAAAATAGAAAATACACCATGCGTCATTATATATATATATATATATATATATATATATATATATATTATGAAGAATAATTAGTGAGCTAATGATATTAGTTAAAATATAATTATATCACATATAATGTATATCACATTATTAAATCAACACTTGATTTAATAATCCGGTTATATCACGTATAACCGACTAATATCATTTATTTGTGTATCACATTATCAAATCAATACATGATTCGATAATCTGGTTATATCATATATAACCTAAGTCGATAACAGATAACTGCTATATTACAATACGGTATCACATACACGTATTTAATCAGGCCCAAACACATATCACATATGTGTCCTACTTCGTTTCGCTTGAACTAAGGAACTTCTGTGTGGGACTCTAAAGACTCATCGATACGCCAGCAGTAGGTGATGATCACATCAGTCACCCACAAGCCGTCAGCAGTACTAGCTGGACGTAACGTCTACCCAGATATTGAGCGATATGAAGATCAACAAACAAGCTTGTCCGTACTCTTCATGAAGCCTATCAGTAACACTACCGTACAGTCCGGTCTCTTCGTCTGACATATCGCATATCATGTCTAGGAGTGGTAAACGTCAGACCCCAGTAACGTAATAAGTCATGCCAATGTCTGGCCTATAACGGTTTGAGAAACTATTGATAACTCTTATCAGTAAATCTCAGAAGCAGCCCTGGCCAGGGACTTCTAGTTATAGCCAATCGAGCATAGCACAACATCAACCCCCAATACCGGGAGAGATGAAACCCCTCATATCGCTCATTACCTCCATATGACTCGGGACTATACCCAATATCCACCTGTTTTCACAACTTCTCTTAAGCGTGGTAGGAAGGAAATCAAAGCATAATGATAGCCACACAAGACTCTTTGATGATCTCGGTTCTACAGACTAATATGTACCAGTGTCACCAGAGGACTGCTATCTGACGATAGGTATAATACCAACTAGGAGTCCTCGGCGAGTCCGTTCGGTGTACCCATTCTCCAATGAGCACCTGTGTACAATCTTTGATGACACACACCAATGGTTGTAGGATCAACCATCGCCCTCTAAGGGACAAGAAACGTACACACTAGTCTACTCTGGAATATCGATGCCCTTATCTTGATATCCCCTCGACTAGGAACTGTTAAAGGATGTAATTTTAGACCACCCTGGCCCCACTAGTATGATCTCATCATAATCCGGGTGATCAAGTACATATCCTAAGGGCTTTATCAACATGTGAAAGAAAGACGGTAAAGAATACCAGTCAACATGTTAAGATAAAGAGTAACCAAATAGCATAATATCATGTTGAGCAAGAAAGTCCTATATGTGTGTGTGTGTGTGTGTGTGTGTGTGTGTGTGTATGTGTGTGTGTGTGTGTGTGTGTGTGTCCAAGCATCCACTATATCAACAATAATGGCATCTAGGGCATACATATTCCTAACAATCTCCTACTTGCACTAAGCCCAGTTGTTGTAGTATCTCATGTTAGTGTATATGCCCTAGAGGCCATTACTGTATCATACTAGTATGTATATTACTTAATGGAAGCTTGGGATATTCACCTTGTATTGACAATCTTGCTCAAAATGGTAGTATGCTACTTGGTTTGTTTCTACTTTAATATGTGCATGTGTTTCTTTTAGCATATCGCTTATACATATTAGTAGAGCCCTTAGGATCTTTGCTTGATTACCAGCGTTGTGATGGCAGTCACACTCATGGGGGCTGGGTAATCTATAAGCACATCCTTATGCAGGTCCCTAGTCGCAGGACTATCGAGACAGGGCATCGATACTCCGGAGCAGACTAGCGTATGCGCTTCTTATTCCAGTTTGGGAGACGGTCTGTCCCACAGCCGTCAGTATGTCGTACTTGAGATAGTATGCGGGTGCTCGTTAGGTTACGAGTACACTGGACAGGACTCGTCGGGAACTGTTGGTTGGTATTATACCTATCGTCAGTTATCAGTTCCCAGGTGACATGAGTACAGCTTAGTCCGCTGACTTGACACTGTCACTTCGCCTCGAGTGTGTTCCCACTGTACTTTGATTACTACCCTACCACGGCTCAAAGGAGTCGTGCAAACAGGTAGTTTTTGGGTGCAGTCCCGAAGCACTTGGAGGCAGTGACGGTTAGACAGGATTCATCTCTCCCGGTATTGGGGGTTGACATCGCGCTATATCTAAGAGAGTCATTACACGAGTAGTCCCTGGCCAGGGCAAGCGAGATATACTGGTAGGTTTCCAATATTATCTCAGGGTGTTCTGGGCTTCACTCCGACACGACTTATACCGCTATTAGGGGAATGACGTTTACCGCCCCCTAGGCCCACCATGCGATGTATCAGACGAACAGACCGGACTGAACGGAGACTGTCACATTCAGGCTCAGTAGGAGTTCAGATGGGTTTCACCTCGTCAGTCTTCTTGTCGGCATCTACCTGGGGACCGTTACGCACAGCTAGTGCCGCTTGCGGTCTGTGGTTAAACCCACTGCCAGCGTAGTGTCGAGTCTTTAGAGTCCCACACAGAAAACTATTCGCCTTTCGGCAAAAGAGTAGAGGTCGCATGGTTTTGCGACAGGGTTCGGTCACATCCGTGCACTTGTGCACGTTTAGTTTCCGGACAGTTAACACTAGCGGGCTTTGGTTTAAGCCAGATCCTAGTGTACGTTTTGAGATTGGTTTTATCTCGTATGTATTCGTGTTCCTCGGAACGCGGATGCGGGTGTGTATGCACAGTTGACAGAGAGACAGAGACAGAGGATTCTCATTAGGGTTGTTGACTGTTGACCGTTGACTATTGACTTTTTGCTAAACCCTAATGAGAATATGAAACATAATTAGCAATAATATTAATTAAGTATTATAGTGACATAGTTGTTGAGGGGTTGACTTTTGTTGACTTGTTGACTTTGTTGACCGGTCGACTAGGTTGGACTAGTTGACCATCATCATCACAATGGTTGTCATTTTCATGCAAAGACTTTTGCTTGCTTGTTGTGGTTTGCAAAATGAGTGCATGGAAATGATATTGCCTTTGACATGATATGAACCATCACATAATACTTGATTAACATTATGGCTCATGATGCTTTTGGATTATGAGAGGGTGAAAGAGAAAAGAGAGGCTCATTCTTTCATTGTCTTTCTCTCTCTTGGTTTTGAGCTCTCTCATTCTCTTGCTCTCACCCTCTTCCTCTTACTCTCTCTTGTCTATGGTTCACTTGTCTCATGTGTTGAGAAGCAAGAACCATAGAGAAAATCCCATCACACTCTCCTCTACTCACTCTAGTTCACAAGGTTTGGCAAACCAAGTGAACTAGTTTCTTCAAAGTTCGAAGAAGAAGCCAAAGGTTGAAGCTTTCGGATGGATCGATCTTCGGCGCAAGGAGACGACGGGGTGAAGCCGATCCGTACATCATCAAGAGATGAAGACGAAGGAGTTCAAGAAAGAAAGGTATAACCCCCTAACCGAGTAGTTAACAACTCGTAGTTAGGTTGTTAGGTAGATAGTTTAACAAAGATCCGTTTTGATTCCATGTTACCGCCTCTAGAAAAATGTTTTTCATCAAATTCCGCAAGCCCGTAAGTACCGGGAGAGGTAGCATGGACTTACAGTGGTATCAGAGCCTAGTTAAACACTACCTAACATATTAGCATAGTAACTAGAAATTCGATCGGAGAAAAAGTCGCGAAATACACCCCAATATCAAACTTGTTGTCGATTTTTAAAGTACTGTAAAAGTAATAAATCATACTTCAAAAATCGACTCAGGGTTTTTATAGTGCACTGAAGAAAAACGAGCTAGAGATCTCATCAAAGCGCCGCGGAAACGCGGCAATAGCTTGCTATTGCCGCGGTTACGCTGCCAATATAACTCTTCTGTGGATTTTCTTCATTGCAGTTTGTTCAGTGGGGTATTTTGGGAATTTTGGTATATGTTTTTTCAGCCCAGATTTTCCAGAAAGAAAATTTTGTTTTTGGGGCTTTAAAAACCATATTTTGATCGAGTTTCTTATGACTTAAGCTGACGGGTTTATTTCTGTGATGTGATATTTGTATTGAACGTCTGCTAATCGCTATATGTCGATTAGTGGGAGTTATACAAATCTATGATCTGTAATGTTATTGGTTTGTGTATATGAATTCATTGGATTGTCGCGGGTGAATAGCTGGGGGTTGTGAGACGAGAGTTTTCTTTTCTTTCAATTCATGTAAATTTTTAAATTGATGTAATAATTATTTGTATGGCCGCACAACCGGGTCGGGGTTGTAGCCGCCATTGTATAATTTCTTTTTACTGTTTTTGCTCCTAGGATAGACCCATGGAGGGGGTGCACAAACTACCGGGTATGCCGAAGTGCCGAGTGGCGTACTCACGGAGTTGAGGGAGGTTGCTTCGCTTCGGGTACTTGGCGGGTAGTTTGCCGCACCCGTAGGGGTCTTGGGTAGGGTATTGGCTATTCACCGCAACCGTGTAATCTGCTTTTCGTTACAGGCTCGTACGAATTGCGGGTTCCTAGTATATCCAATGTGTTCATCTGTGATCTGAAATGGCTACCATTGCAATATATCTATATATGATATTATTTAGGCGTTGCTTATGTTTTACAGCCGCGCTAGCCCAGCCCCCGCTCTGTCGTTAGTTAAGTAACCTAACGGGTAATGACGGGGCCCCGTGGCGAATGCGAATGGCATAAGCGTACGTCATATTTTGGTTGTTTTCTGCAATGGTAGGATTAAATGATAGGACGCATTAAAAGAACTAATGCAAGAATAACACGCATTAAAAGAACTAATGCAAGAAAATAAACCAAGTAAAAGTCGTTGGAACACTTTCGAAAAACCACTCGGTTCTTTTCAAAACCAACTTTTAAATGCGGAGCTTGAGCCACTCCTTTTAAAATCTATCTCGTTCCATCGATTATATCAAGTTCACTACGTTCAAGGTTTCGCCAAAACCATTCGTAGCCCTCCATCGTTTCATATGAATATTCAACAGTATTCAAGCTGTGTTTGTTGGCCTTAGTCAAGGCACAGTGATTGGTAGCTGGTGGATATTCATATGTTGCATAGATAGATGCGTTGGTTTGGGACAGTCGTATTACTTTGTTGGCCATAGTCAAGGGTATATACGGATGGGTTCAAATTAACCTGGACAACGACGGGTAGAACTTGACATGTGACTTATGATTTGTTGGCCTTAGTCAAGGTCATAAGAGCATGGGGCAAAAATCCACATCGGGAGTTTCAAAAGAACTGAAACTTGCTAGCGTTGCATACCATTTGGAGTGTGACGATTCTGGTAGGATTCCTTCAGTTTTGTCACGCGATGATATTTGGATCCCGATCCTACTGTGAGTATATGCTACTCCTCGGGAAATTTCTCACTTAACGATCAATGCTATAAACCAAGTAGGTGTCTAGAAAGGTGTTAGCGGGGCTACGCCCACAGGGAAAAGAGGTTATTTAATTAAGGAACTTCGCGAAAGCATTGGAAAATCTCCCTCGAAGTACCGACACCAGCCTGGCCGAACGGTTATGCAAGAATTGTACGGTGAGATTGATCCTGACTAATTCTTCCTTTTTGGTTTGAGGAGGGATTCGAGAGACAGTGGGAGCCATCCTGTTTAGACAAATTAAAAACCACTCTAAACTTGCAAGAGCATCATGCTGAGTGTTTTCTTCTCTCTCTCTTAATTGCAGCGACCAAGTGACCGCACCTATGTTACATCTAGATAATAAAATGACTGAATCTGACTGTTATGACTGGCAAAGGTCTGTCCAGATGTCCATTGCCCATGACAAGCTGGGACACCTCTTAACTAATCAAACCCCTGCCGTCTCAGGTCCAGTTTCCCCTGTCACGGATATTTACATCCGCAGGATATTGGAAAAGGATTGTGCGAAAGCCATGTGCCTCGTGTTAGCCTCAGTTGATGGTGCATACCAGGGGCAGCACGAGAAGATGGACTCAGTTTCTATCTTCCTCCATAACAAAGATTTATATGGAGAGCAATCTCGTATCGCAAGATATGAGACCTCGAACGAATTGCTTCAAGCGAGATTGGCTGTCGGGTCATCTGTAGGGGACAACGTCCTTACAGAAACCAGCTATTTTGAGCTAATGGACCTGGAGACCACGTTGGAGAATGGGTCAAGTACTGACTTAATTATACAGTCCCTGCCCTCTGCTTATACCCTGAAGGAAACCAGGGAAGAAGAAGGAAAAGCAAGGGCAAAAGTTTCAGGACTGGATGTAGTGAAAGAGGGACGTTCCTATTGTAACGGGAATGAACATTGGCAGAAAGATTGCAGGGCTTGCAAAGCCAGTAGCCAGAATTCGAAGCATGTTATGGCTTCGGCTTCGAGTGTGTTAGTAATTGAGAACTGTATGTCAGTTAACCCTACTTCCTGGGTATTGGATACCGGATCAGGATCTCATATCTGTAATTCGTTACAGGGTCTGAGAAACCGTAGGGTTATCAGGAAAGGTGATATGACTCTCAGGGTTGCTAACGGAATGAGCATGTATGCTGAATCCGTAGGGGAATATCATCTAGGACTGACAACTGGGCAGATATTGATTCTGCGTGACTGTTTTTATGTACCAGGTGCGACTTGTAATATCATATTTGTATCCTTACTTTCTAAGGAAGGATGTGATTTTACTTTTGTAAGCGATGTAGTAAACATCCACCTAAATCAAGTTTTGATTGGGTCAGGTACATTGAAGAACGGTATATACGTTTTGAATCAAGCTCAGGTCTTCAGTGTCCAGAACACACTTAAAAGAAAGTCTCCGGAATTAAATAAGGCTCTCTTATGGCATTGTAGACTGGGTCACATCAATGAGACACGGTTGACAAAGTTACATAAAGAAGGATACTTGGATCCGTTCGAGTACCAGTCTTATGCCACTTGTGAATCTTGTCTCATGGGAAAGATGACAAAGACTCCGTTCACTGGACACGGAGATAGAGCGAGCGAGCTCTTGGGACTCATACCCAGTGACGTGTGTGGTCCAATGTCTACACATGCGCGAAGTGGTTATTCATACTTCATTACTTTCACAGATGATTTCTCTAGGTATGGACATGTCTTCTTAATGAAGCACAAATCCGAGGCCTTTGAAAAATTTCGGGAATACAAGAATGAAGTTGAAAAACAAACAGGCAAAAGTATCAAGACACTGAGATCTGATCGAGGTAGTGAATACTTGAGTGCCGAGTTTCTGGGCTACTTAAAAGAGAATGGAATTCTCTCTCAGCTTACTCCTCCATACACACCACAACACAACGGTGTATCGGAAAGGAGGAATCGAACCCTATTGGATATGGTTTGTTCCATGATGAGTAAGGCTGAGTTACCGCGATCTTTCTGGGGTTATGCACTAGAAACAGCTGCATATCTCTTGAACCAAGTTCCTACTAAGACAGTGCCTACCACACCATATCAGATGTGGAGTGGGAAGAAACCCTGTCTTAAACCCTATAAGACATGGGGATGTCCAGCTTTTGTAAAAAAGCAGCATGCGGACAAGCTCGAGGCACGTTCAGTACAGTGCAAGTTTGTGGGATACCCAAAGAACTCCAAGGGGTATCTTTTCTATTACGCAGAGGAGCAAAAAGTCTTTGTTTCTCGTCATGCCCGCTTCTTGGAAACTGAGTTTTTAGAAAATCAGATAAGTGGGAGCGCAATAGAACTGGAAGAAATTCTAGAACCACAAGCTATTACTGAAACCTTAGTAGAACCAGAAGGTTCAGGGGAACCGGACATTCCTGCGCCGCTCCGCAGAAGTAGTAGGCAGTCTCATCCGCCCGAGAGATACTTTGGTTTTCTCATAGACGAGGATAGAGAGGATTGCACAGTTGATTATGATGAGCCTACTAGCTTCCAGCAAGCCATTCAGAGCGGTGACTCGGTAAAATGGCTGGATGCAATGCGGACCGAGATGGAGTCCATGTACACCAACAAAGTATGGACTTTGGACTTTGCTCCAGAAGGGGTAAAACCCGTAGGCTGCAAATGGATCTTCAAAAAGAAGATTGGTGTAGATGGGCAGGTTGAAACCTATAAAGCTGGGCTTGTTGCAAAGGGTTTTCATCAAAGACCTGGTTTGGACTATGACGAGACCTTTTCTCCGGTTGCCATGCTCAAATCCATTCGGATCCTTCTTGCCATTGCTGCCTTCCACGATTATGAAATCTGGCAGATGGACGTAAAGACGGCTTTTCTAAATGAAAATTTGGAAGAGTGCGTCTATATGGATCAGCCAGAAGGATTCATTCAGAGTGGGAGTAGTGGTAAAGTGTGCAAGTTGCTCAAGTCCATCTATGGACTCAAGCAGGCATCGCGGAGTTGGAACATCTGCTTTGATGATACTGTCAAAGAATTCGACTTTGTCAAAAACCCAGATGAACCATGCATTTACAGTAAGATTGTAGGGAGAAATGTCGTATTCCTCGTCTTGTACGTCGATGACATTCTCCTAATAGGAAATGATATTCCTATGCTACAGTCAGTCAAAGGATTCTTGTCGCAGAGGTTCTCCATGAAGGACCTGGGCGATGCCAACTACATTCTGGGGATCCAGATCTATCGTGATAGATCTAAGAGGATGTTGGGACTTTCACAGTCAAGGTACATCGACACCATACTGAAACGATTCAGTATGGAAGATTCCAAGCGCGGTAATCTACCGGCTTGTCACGGAATCACCCTCTCCAAAGAGATGTCTCCCAAGACTGATTTGGAAAGGGCTCGCATGTCATCAATACCCTGCGCATCTGCGGTAGGCTCTATTATGTATGCGATATTGTGTACCAGACCAGATGTAGCATACGCATTGAGCGTTGTAAGCCGGTATCAGTCGAACCCAGGGGAGAAACACTGGATAGCAGTAAAGAACATTCTCAAGTACCTGAGAAGGACTAAGGAGATGTTCTTGGTGTATGGCGGAAAAGACCTCCAGATTGAGGCCTTTACTGACTCCAGCTTCCAGAGTGACAAGGATGACTCCAAGTCCATGTCGGGTTATGTCTTTACCCTCAATGGAGGGGTGGTTTGCTGGAAGAGTTCCAAGCAGGAAACCGTTGCTGACTCAACTATGGAAGCGGAGTACATAGCTGCTTGCGATGCCGCAAAGAAAGCTGTCTGGATGAAGAAGTTCCTCACGGAACTTCAGGTGGTTCCTACCAGTGTTGATCCAATACCGCTGTATTGTGACAACAACGGCGCTATAGCTTTAGCGAAGGAACCCAGGTCCCATCAGAAGTCCAGGAATATTTTGAGACGGTACCACCTGATCAGGGAGATCGAGGTGAAGAGAGTAAATACGGAAGATAACACTGCTGATCCACTCACGAAGGCCTTACCCCAGACTCAGTTCGAGCGGCTGATCGAGATGATAGGTCTTCGATACGCCAGTACATGGCCTTAGTGCAAGTGGGAGATTGTTAGTGTATATGCCCTAGAGGCCATTACTGTATCATTCTAGTATGTATATTACTTAATGGAAGCTTGGGATATTCACCTTGTATTGACAATCTTGCTCAAAATGGTAGTATGCTACTTGGTTTGTTTCTACTTTAATATGTGCATGTGTTTCTTTTAGCATATCGCTTATACATATTAGTAGAGCCCTTAGGATCTTTGCTTGATTACCAGCGTTGTGATGGCAGTCACACTCGTGGGGGCTGGGTAATCTATAAGCACATCCTTATGCAGGTCCCTAGTCGCAGAACTATCGAGACAGGGCATCGATACTCCGGAGTAGACTAGCGTATGCGCTTCTTATCCCAGTTCGGGAGACGGTCTGTCCCACAGCCGTCAGTACGTCGTACTTGAGATAGTATGCGGGTGCTCATTAGGTTACGAGTACACTGGACAGGACTCGTCGGGAAATGTTGGTTGGTATTATACCTATCGTCAGTTATCAGTTCCCAGGTGACATGAGTATAGCTTAGTCCGCTGACTTGACACTGTCACTTCGCCTCGAGTGTGTTCCCACTGTACTTTGATTACTACCCTACCACGGCTCAAAGGAGTCTGCAAACAGGTAGTTTTTGGGTGCAGTCCCGAAGCACTTGGAGGCAGTGATGGTTAGACAGGATTCGTCTCTTCCGGTATTGGGGGTTGACATCGCGCTGTGTCTAGGAGAGCCATTACACGAGTAGTCCCTGGCCAGGGCAAGCGAGATATACTGGTAGGTTTCCAGTGTTATCTCAGGGTGTTCTGGGCGTCACTCCGACACGACTTGTACCGCTATTAGGGGACTGACGTTTACCGCCCCCTAGGCCCGCCAAGCGATGTATCAGACGAACAGACCGGACTGTACAGAGACTGTCACATTCTGGCTCAGTAGGAGTTCAGATGGGTTTCACCTCGTCAGTCTTCTTGTCGGCATCTACCTGGGGACCGTTACGCACAGCTAGTGCCGCTTGCGGTCTGTGGTTAAACCCACTGGCAGCATAGTGTCGAGTTTTTAGAGTCCCACACAGAAAGCTATTCGCCTTTAGGCAAAAGAGTTGAGGTCGCATGGTTTTGCGACAGGTTGCATGGTTTAGCGACAGGGTTTGGTCACATCCGTGCACTTGTGCACGTTTAGTTTCCGGACAGTTAACACTAGCGGGCTTTGGTTTAAGCCAGACCCTAGTGTACGTTTTGGGATTGGTTTTATCTCGTATGTATTCGTGTTCCTCGGAACGCGGATGCGGGTGTGTATGCATAGTTGACAGAGAGACAGAGGCCGAGAATTCTCATTAGGGTTGTTGACTGATGACCGTTGACTATTGACTTTTTGCTAAACCCTAATGAGAATATGAAACATAATTAGCAATAATATTAATTAAGTATTATAGTGACATGGTTGTTGAGGGGTTGACTTTGTTGACTTGTTGACTTTGTTGACCGGTTGACTAGGTTGGACTAGTTGACCATCATCATCACAATGGTTGTCATTTTCATGCAAAGACTTTTGCTTGCTTGTTGTGGTTTGCAAAATGAGTGCATGGAAATGATATTGCCTTTGACATGATATGAACCATCACATAATACTTGATCAACATTATGGCTCATGATGCTTTTGGATTATGAGAGGGTGAAAGAGAAAAGAGATGCTCATTCTTTCATTGTCTTTCTCTCTCTTGGTTTTGAGCTCTCTCATTATCTTGCTCTCACCCTCTTCCTCTTGCTCTCTCTCTTGTCTATGGTTCACTTGTCTCATGTGTTAAGAAGCAAGAACCATAGAAAAAATCCCATCACACTCTCCTCTACTCACTCTAGTTCACAAGGTTTGGCAAACCAAGTGAACTAGTTTCTTCAAAGTTCGAAGAAGAAGCCAAAGGTAGAAGCTTTCGGGTGGATCGATCTTCGGCGCAAGGAGACGACGGGGTGAAGCCGATCCGTACACCATCAATAGATGAAGACGAAGGAGTTCAAGAAAGAAAGGTATAACCCCCTAACCGAGTAGTTAACAACTCATTGTTAGATTGTTAGTTAGATAGTTTAACAAAGATCCGTTTTGAGTCCATGTTACCGCCTCTAGAAAAATATTTTTCATCAAATTCCGCAAGCCCGTAAGTACCGGGAGAGGTAGCATGGACTTACATCTCATACCCAACTTCCCAAAAATCTTTTGAATCGCATTTGGGGGGTTGGCCTTTGTGAGTGGATCCACTGTGTTATCCTCTGTGTCAGCTCTCCTGACCTCGATCTCCCAGAGATCAACTATCTCCCTGATCAGATGATACTGTTTAAGAATATGTCTGGATCGCTGAATGGACTGGGGTTCCTAAGCCAAAGCCAGAGCTCCATTGTCATCACAATACACAGGTACTGGATGCTCAATGGTAGGAACCGAGTTCATCTTATGAACTTATTCATCCAGACAGCCTCTTTGGCAGCATTGTTGATAGCGATGTAATCAGCCTCTATCAACGAGTCTGCTACGGTATATAGCTTGGAACCCTTCCAACATATCGTCCTTCCACTGAGGGTGAAGACAATACCCAAGACCGACTTTCAGTCATCCTTATCACTCTGGAAGCTCGAATCAGTAAAGGACTCCACCTGGAGTTCATCGTTATCATACACCAAGAATATCTCTTTAGTGCTTCTCAAGTACTTAAGAATGTTCTTCACAGCTTTCCAGTGGTTTTCCCCAAGATCTTTTCGATACTTACTTATTACACCTAGCGAGTAAGCTACATCCGGTCTGGTACACAACATCGCATGCATGATTGACCCGACTGCCGAAGCATAGGGTATCTCTTGTATGCGAGCCCTCTCCAAATCAGTCTTGGGAGATATCTTTTTGGAGAGAGTGATTCTTGAACAAGCGGGTACATTACCACGCTTAGAATCTTCCATACTAAACCCCTTTATTATGGTGTCTATGTACCTGGATTGGGAAAATCCTAAATCCATTTAGATCTAGCTCTATAGATCTATATTCCATAGATGTAGGAGGCATCAGTTAGATCTTTCATGGAGAACTTGTGTGATAAGCGGAGCTTGACCGGGTGTAGTATAGGAACATCGTTTCCTATCAAGAGTATTTCATCCGCGTACAATACGAGGAAGACAACCATACTCTCTACAACATTCTTATATATACATGGCCCATCTACCTTTTTGATGAAGTCAAACTCTTTGACAGCTTCATCAAAACAGATGTTCCATCTCCGCGATGCCTGCTTTAATCCGTAGATGAATTCAAGTAGCTTGCACACGCTTTAGCTGCTCCCACTGTTTACGAAGCCTTCTAAAAGTGTCATATACACGCTCTCTTCTAAATCAACATTTAGAAAATTGGTTTTGATGTGAATTCTGCCAGATTTCGTAGTTACGGTATGCAGCAATGGCAAGTAGGATCCTGATGGACTTAAGCATAGCAACAAGAGAAAAGTTTTCATCATAGTCGACACCAGGTCGTAGACGAAAACCTTTTGCTACAAGTCTAGTTTTGAAAGTCTCAACTTTTCCATCTACACCAAATTATCTTTCTCAAACATCCTCTTGCTCCCGATGGGTTTTACCCCCTCAGGAGCAACTACCAAAGTCAACACTTTGTTGGTGTACATGGATTCCATCTCAGATCGCATAGTATCCAGCCACTTAACAGAGTCCCCACTCATGATGGCCTGCTCAAAACTAGTTGGGTCATCATCTCCATGATACAATCCTCGCTCCTGCCGTCTATTAGAAAACCGTAGTATCTCTCTGGTGGATGAGAAACCCTACTAGATCTGCGGAGTGGCTGCGATTCGTTCAGAAGTATTGAATCCTCCGGTTCCACCAAATCGTCAGTTATAGTTTGCGTTGTTGGAACTTCTTCCAGTTCTACCTCATTGCCATAAATTTCTTCAACAAGAAATTCCTTTTTCAAAAAGGTGGCATTTCGAGAAACAAAACACCTTTTTGTTTCTCGGTGTGGTAGAAGATGTACCTTCACAAATGTTTGGGATATCCTATAAACTTGCATAGAACTGACCTTGCCTCAAGCTTGTCCAGATTTTGCTTTTCAATATAGGCCGAACAACCCCATATCTTAACTCGTTTAAGAGATTATCTCTTCCCATTCCATATCTCATATGGAGTGGTAGGCAACAGATTTGGTCGGAACTCTATTCAATAGGTTTGCAGCTATCTCAAGTGCATGTCCCCAAAAGGAAATAGGTAACTCAGCAGTACTCATCATAGAGCGCGCCATATCTAATAGGGTGCGATTCCTCCACCCCGATATACCGTTGTGCTGTGGTGTATACGGAGGAGTAAACTGAGATAGAATCTCATTCTCTTTTAAATAATCCCGGAATTCTGTGCTCAAGTATTCTTTTCCCCGATCATATCGAAGGACTTGAATACCTTTACCCATCTGGTTCTTAACTTCGTACTGATGTTCCTTGAAATTCTCAAAAGATTCAGATTTGTGTTTCAATAAGAACACATGTCCGTATCTTAAGAGAACATCGGTGAATATAATAAAGTACACGGAACCATCCCTAGCATGTGTAAGCATAGGACCGCATACATCACTATGTATATGTCCAAGAGTTCAGTAGCTCTTTCCCCGTTTCCAGTAAACAGAGATTTGGTCACCAAGCCTTTGAGACATGACTGGTAAGTTTCATAAGATATAAATTCGAACGAATTCAAATATGCATCCTTATGAAACTTTAGCTAGTCTTGTCTCATCGACATGACCTAGTCTACAATGCCTCAAGAAGACTTCGTTCATTTCTGAACTGTTCCTCTTGTATGTGTTCTGTACGTTTAGAACTGTAGTTTGATTCGGAACGTATATACTGTTATACAACATATCTTACCCAATCAACACTTGATTTAGGAAAATATTCACAATATTATTAGTACGAAATAAGAGTCGCTCAGAATCATTGTATTGCCAGTTGGTAACACTAGGTGATATTTGCCAACTGCTTTGGCTGCAACAATTGCACCATCTTTACTACTAGAAACATATCACCATTTCCCAGTTCTCCACCTTTCTATAGCCCATGTAACAAATTACATGTGTAGGATTCTGATCTGGTATCCAATACCCAGGACATAGAGGTAACTGAGAAACAGTTCTTGGTTACGAACACACCCGAAAACACTGCATCAACATGCTTATTCTTCGTTTGGGTGGCGTGGGAATCCGGATATTCCTTTATTCCTTGCTCAGATTTATGACAATCATAAGGTAGAGTGGAACCTAGCCTAGTATAATAAGTAGGTTCGGTCAAAACATCCATATTATTATCTTGATTAAAGCATTTCATTGGTCGCTACCAGAAGAGAGAGAAGGATAATCACTTTACGTGCGCTCTTTGCAAGATTAGATTGGTTTTTATCTAATTAGGATGCAAGATTAGATTGGTTTTTATCTAATCAGGATGGCTCCCACTGTTTTTATCAAATCTTCCTTCAAACCCTAAAAGGTAAGATTAGCCGGGATCAATTACACCCTACAGGTTCGCCAATCGTTCGGCCAGGCAGGTATCAGTATTCCGAGGGAGGTTCCACATGCTTTCGCATGGACCTAATTAAAATAAACCTCGTTTCCATAGAGGCATAACCCCGTTGATACCTTTCTAGACACCTACTGGATTAGCTAATTATAAAGTGCAAAACTCTCTCAAGAGTAACTCTTACTCACAGTGGGTATCAGGATCCAACTATCATAAAGAAGGTATGCAATCTCATTGCAAATTAAAACACTTGAAATTCCCAATAATTATTTTTACCCCTAGCCACTTATGACCTTAACAAGGTCAACAAACCATAAGCGCTAGCCAAGTTCAACCCATCATTTCTTGATTGCAATAAACCCACCCATACGACCCTTAATAAGGTCAACAAAGTCGTACGACTACCATAATCCAATCGCATTATATGCTGCAGATAAGTACTAATCAGCTACCGCACACTACGCCTTAACAAGGTCAACAAACGCAGCACGAATACTAAATAGTACTTATCTGAAATGACGGAGGGTTACGCAGAATTTTAAGAAAACCATGAGCGTAATGAACTTGATATCGTTGTAGAATCTAGTGATTTTGAAATGGAGTGTTTTTTAGGCTTTTGCTAGTTTCACTAAAGAGGTCACTCCCGGTGAAGGGATCTCGGCTCTTTCCTCATCGAATGAGGTGCGGGATATTCAGGAATACCACTATGCAAAGTAAGGACTAGAGAAGTTATCAAAAACAAAACCGAGTGAGTTGTAGCATTTGCTAGTTTCGCTAAAGTGTTCACTCCCGGTAAAGGGATCTCGGCTCTTTCCTCATCGAATGAGGTGCTGGATATTCATCAAGGAATACCACTATGCAGAGCAAAAACTAGAGCTACCCTTTTTAAAATTTTGACTCTACAACATCTTTAGGTTTCTTTCTTTTCATTAATCTCATTAATGAAGTCCCGTCATTTAATGTTTCCTAAACATTACAAAAAATGAAATGAAAATAGAACGTACGTTTATGCTATCCACATTCGCCACTGGGCCCCGTCATGCACCGTTAGGTTGCTTAACTCGGCAGAGCGAGGGATGGACTAGCGCGGGTGCAAAACATAAGTAACGTTTATTATATATCATATATATAATATCACATTCGTCTCACGCAGTTATATGATCACATCACAGAACCAAGCAACAGAAGCAACATATGAAATATTGGATATACTAGGATTTCCGTGTTTTAAATTTAGCCAGTAATGTAAAACACGGATTCTATGGTCGTGAAGAATAGCCAAACCCACATCCCTAGACCCCTACGAGAGTGGCAAGTAACCCTACCAATTCTAGAGTTATGAGACCCAGTCTCAACTCCTTGAGATGGTCTCCCACTGGACTCTAGAACCCGGTTACTTATGCTCCCCACCTTGGGTCTATCCTAATGCGGAAAAGTAAATAATATAGAACAATGGTGACATCATCCTCAACCCGGAAATGCTCCAACAAAAGAATATTATATACAAATTTTACATGAATGAAAATTGAAAAACTCTCATCTCACTTAAAACCCCCGGCTATTCAATCACGACGATCCAATAAAACATATCAACGATACAAAATATCACATATTATCAATGTAAGTAAATACGCGTATCCCAAATTCCTTTGACATATAGCAACGAGATTTAGGATACCCCACGTATTACACTTATGGTCGCAGAAAAGAAATGTAAAAGTGCAATAATTAGAATCCGCATATCCTTAGATATCATAAACCCGGAATATCTCATATTCCGAATTTCATGCCCAACCAGATAAATCTTTTATTTTAGTCTCAAATTGAAAACACTTTTAAATTACCTAGTCGGGGATTGAACAAGATTTCCGACTACATTATCGAATACACGTCAGAAACTTTAGTAGATGGCCGCACCTCCGATGCCATCGACGAAGTGCACTGAGGCAGAACACCGTGGCCGCAAGCACCCGAGTGGATGCTTTTGGCATCGGGGTTCTCCTACAGTCACTTGGTCGAGGCAATAGGGCGTGGATATCTAGCAAAGTTATTTGGCGAGTATTCGCGTACAATACGCGATTGCGACGGACTTTTGATCCGAATCAAGACTCCGTGGCAACCGATTATCTGAGACTAAAACACTAGATTTACAAAAAAATTAGTTTTCACAAAACTAATTTAATGTGGATCCTAACTACTGCATCCATATCAAACTTAAACCCGAAACAATGTTAAAAACATGACTACGAAACACTCCGTATTAGCCCCTAAACAAAATTAATATCACATGCAATTTTGGACTAATCAAGCATAACTTGAAACCCCAAAACAAAGAGATAAGGACACCATAAAAATTTCAAGGTCTTTTGCTACAGTAAAAAAGGTGAAACTGGTTTTTTGAACAATCTTACCGGGTCAATTTTGGAATTTTGCCCTCAAATTTCTCTGGTGTTCTAGTTACATCATATGTAAAATTCTGCACTTGTTTAAAAAAATTTTAGAGACCTTAAAAAATTCGACAGAAACTCAGGTTTTCGGGTTATAGTATTGGAGTTGTTTGGTTTCGTGATCTAATAACACCGTCCAATTTTCTAGCTTTGGCTCTGATACCATGAAAGTCTACCCTAGCACCGCCATGAGGTTTTAATGAAATCAAGCATGCCAAATTCAAATTGTTTTACAAGCATCAAGCATGCCATTTTAAAAAACATTTAGGGTGCTAACTAACACTAACCTAGATCTTTAACTAGATTATTAGGGTTTTAGTTTAATATCAAGGTAAACTATAAAAAGTGAAAATGGTTATACCCTTGTAGATCGAGTCCTTCACTTCATATGCTCCATATAGTAGTCACGCGACTCCACTAGATTCCACTTGAGGGTTTGGACGAGCTTTCTACGATGACCTTCGTGCCGAAGATGATCCACGCGAAGTCCCTCCAACTCAAACTACCTCTACACTAAACTCTTTAGTATAAGAAACACGCTACACTTGATCGCTAGTCAAGAGTAGGATGGTGAAGTAGGGGATTTGGTTTTCTCACTAGTATATGTTTGTTGAGACTTCACCAGTGCGCGCAAACGCGTATGTTTGAAAATAGAATCGGTTTTGGAAACAGTGCGCACGCAAGCTCAGTCTCGTTTTAAAATTTATAAACCGAAAGTGCACGGTGCGTTGTAGCGAGCCGGCAAGTACGGGTCGATCCGTATTGAACTGTGTATTAGGTTTGTTGATTAAGGTTCAACAAATGAAGAATTGGTTTGGTTCTCACTAAAATATAAAACACGAAAACAAAGAAAACAAGTTAAGAAAGAAATGGCCGTGGCTTTGGCTCGGATGGTCGAGTAAAGACGATTCCTTCGACACTCCCTTGCTCATGAGTTGTTCGTCCTTGTATCGATCCCGGCGTGAAGCATGACTTGTCAAGACGGTTGTGAAGCACAAATCATCAAAATACCAATTTTAACGCAAAAAACGAAACGAGTCTGTTTTTTTCACTTACCATTTTTATTTCCAAGCTTGAGGTATCAACACTAAGCACAAGAATTAGCAAACATACCGCAACATCAAAAACACAAATTAGCGAGTGAGAGCAAATCATTTTAGTGTTAATTTTGTTAAGTGTTTGTGATAGTATAGGGTATATGAAAACCAAGTCGTTTGTCAAGCCACTTGGTCACAAAATATCATATCTAAACTTAGCAAAATTAACACCAAATTAATTTTAACTTAAATATTGTGAAATGGGGAAAATGAGTGAATACGGTAAATGAAGAGGTTACAAAGTAACCATGGTTTCAACATACCATATCATATCATTACATGAAACAATGTTTAAGTTAGAATCACAAATATAAGCACCTTAAACATGAACAGAAGGAGGAGGAAGGCAAGACCTTTCATCTCACATCCTCACCATAACCAAAACTAAAGAAGATTAGTTACACATAATAATAGAAAAAGAAAGCAAGTAAGAAAAAGAATTAAAGAAACAAAGCAAAAGCAATATTATTTAACACTTGATGTAGTTGAGATACAAGATATTGGTATCTTGTTCAACTTCCATAATTGTTCAGACCATAATATTGCATTTTTCATTCCCCTATTCATATCCTTTTTATAAATAAACAGGTACTCTTAACGCACGTTTGCTGCATATTACAGGATACAGGTTTCTGGAGCAAATACAGTGAAAAACAACAGAAAAAGGGATTTTTGACCAACAATTAGACGGATCTCAGTCAAGCCCAGTTCATATGGGTGCAAGACAACGCAAGTCAAGATGAAACGGTTAAAAGACCAATCTTCACTGAAGATCTGGAAAAGAAACAGAAGCCAAAAATAGAAAATATGCATAAAAGTAAAAGGCCCAAGATTCCCTGAACAAAGCCCAGAAAGCTCATAGCCCAATTCCTCAGTTTGGCCGCGGATCCGCGGCCAAACCCTACCTGGCGCCGCGGATCCGCAGCCTTCTAATACACGTGTCGGCGCATATTTTCTGAGGCGGCGCGTCGGTGCAGAGGTTGAGATTTTACGGGGGCAAATCTGTAATTTTGCATGTGCGAGAGTCTGTAACCCTAGGTTTCCTATTTTCTATAAATTGTAATTTAGATCTAAAAATTGTATGCCTCTTTTCAATCAATAAAATTCAGAAATTCTGGGAATAAATTTCAAATCTGTTCTTCTTGTTTGGAGGGAGCCGTCAACCTAGTAAGTCTTTTATTTCTTTTAATTATAATGTCTTCTCATCCCCTAATGAGCGAGTAGTCTCCTCGCTTGTTAGGGTTAGCCTTAGGGAAAGGGTTGAGAGATGAAATCTCTCGCCCCTTTCATTGCCACCTTCACCTAATTAATTAGAACTTCACGCATACGAGCACAACCGCTCCCTGCGGCATCCTACCCTTCGAGGTAACGATGAACCATAGTATAAAGGGCCGGTTCCGCGCGTTTTCCGTGAGGGTTATGATAATTATCAACAAAGGTAGGGTACAAATCTAGAGGAAGAAACATCTTCCCAAAAGATTTATATCCACTTTATTGATAATTAACTTAACACCTAATAGATCTAAAAAAGGAAGGTATTGAAAGCGGTGAGGAAAAACATTAATTTCCAAAACTTCCCCTAATCCTAACCCTAGCAAGATTCTTAATTAGATTAATTAGATCCAGTCTTTAGATTTTTATAAACCAACCAAAACTACAAATAGAATCAACTCGTTAAAACACTTTAAAGAAATTTACCCGTCTCTGTGGATCGACCCGCACTCACCGGCTAGCTGCGAAGCGACGCCGTTTTCTCGATTGCGGTAAACTTACAATTTTTGAACCAACCAAATGGCGCCGTTGCCGGGGACGGCGTAATTTTTCTTTTTTGTGAATTTTCGGGTTGATATAAATTTTAAAAATTATAAAAATCTGAAAATATAAAAAAATAAAAAAAAAATAATCAAATTTGATCTGTTTGAAGGGTGTATCTTTTGGATTTTGCAGGAACAGCGAAGAATCAAGAATCTGGAATTTTACAGAGAGGGGATCAGAAAGTTACATATCAGAACAGAGAAGAAAGTGCCCAACAGAACAGTAGAATTTTTTTCAGCTGTCGATTCATCTACACAGCCGCTCTTCCGCCGCATAAGGGGGCATTCCGCCGCGGTTCCGCGCTTGAAGTGCCACGTCAGCCCTAAAAATTTGTGTGGTTTGTTTTCTCTCCATCTCCTCTGCAACCTCCATATCTCTGTCTGTGAAAATTTTCTGCAGGATTCTTTGCGTAAAGAGTCTTTCTCCCCCTTCTAAATAACAGATTTCTGCAGGTTTCTTTGTGCCGCGCTAAAAAAAAAAATATTGATTGCAAGTGAAATTGTATTGTTTTGCATAATTTAACCGGACTCTAAGGGGCTATTTGACCAAACTCAGATTGGGTGGGGATTTCATCACCCTTCCCAGGACCCCAGAAAACACCTAAGCATTTTGCATCAACCACCGTTAATTAAAAAAGATTAGACTCAGACCTAAGGACAGCGAGCTCAATAGGAAAAGGACTAGGTAGGCATCGGCCGTTTATCCTAACCGACATTGCGGTGTCTAGGCTAGTGGTTTTTAATTAGGCCCACTGTAGTGGTGGTTCCTTCCCACTTACCTGGCCGTATTTGTCCGTGAAGAGGCGGTTTGAGGTCTATTTCTAGCCCTAGTTAGGAGCTGTCTAGCAGACCTAAGCGACCCTAGATCTAGGCCTGATTGTGCATGTGTGGTTGAGTCAGTTGTGTCACGAGTCCGTTTTCAAAAACCTCCTCGCAAAACTCACAAAAATATAAAAAAAAAAAATCTTTTCAAAACTTGCAACTTGCCGCTAAAGAAACTTGAAACTCACTTCCACCACTTCTTCTCACTGACGTTATCTTACCCCCACATTCTGTTTTTCTCTTTTTTTCTGACTGCACTACCCTTTAGTGTATGTCATCTTGGACTAGGGATACTAACGCCCGATTAGTCCGTGTTTCGTTGGTACCGACCAACGAACCTTTCGACGAACCCTTCGTCGATCTTCCGTCCACTTCCTTACCTCCACCTTTAAATTCTTCTTTCGAAGGTATGTCGGGATTCAACCCCAACGATACCTTACCGACGGGAATGATTCCACCTCCGCCAGGTGCGAATAACCCGAATCTCCCTCCTGTTGTAGCGCCAGCACGAGTTGCGCTCCAGGATCTCTTCTACCCCGTCCGCACTTCTTTACCCACATGTCTTTCACCCCCACCGGTGAATGGGGATAATTTTGAAATAAAACCACATTTCATTAATATGCTGCCTAAGTTTCATGGTTTGGAATCCGAAGATGCATATATTTTTATTAATAAATTCCAAAACGTTTGCGGCATGATGAAGACAACCCAATTAAGTGATGACGCAATAAGGCTAAGGGTCATTCCTTTTACCTTATGTGACCTAGCCGAGAAGTGGCTATACAGCACCGCATCACATTCCATTAGAAATTGGGACGAGTTTGTGAGAGCTTTTCTGAAAAAGTTCTACCCTCATCATAAAACTGCTAGAATCCGAAACGAGATCATACAATTTTCACAGCTTCCGTCCGAACCATTCTGGAAATGCTTCGAGAGATTTAAGGACCTACTCGTTCAATGCCCTCATCATGGGATAGAAAATTGGCAACTTTACCAAACATTATACGAGGGATTGAACGCAGCAACGAAGCAGTTGCTAGAAACAATATGTCAAGATCATTTTCTCTCCAAGTCTAGCGACGAAGCTTGGCAGTTTCTTGAGGACCTAAGTGAGAAAACAATTCAGTGGGAGAGTACCAAGACCACATCATCTTCTTCAGTTGGTCAATCTAGGGCAGGCATACATCAAATAGATATGTCAATTGCTATGAAGGCCGAGATGGCCTCACTTATGAAAAAGCTAGAAGCCATTGAGACCAAAATCTCATCGACTTCTCCTGCCCCTACTCTACCCACACGAACTGTTTGTGCTTGTTGTTCGAACCCATCACATCTAACCGAAGAGTGTCCTTATAATGCACCTATTCAAGGACAGGATCAAGTCAATGCTGCATTCCAGCAACGACAAAGAAACGATCCGTACTCTTCGACATACAATCAGGGGTGGAGGAGTCACCCAAATTTCGCTTGGAACCAAAATCAACAAGTCCAAGGGAATAACAATTTTCAAAGAGCTCCTCCACAACAACAACAAGCACCCTTACAAACTCAAAACCAGCAACCTTTCCAACAACAACCTTATACAAATCAAACGAACAATTTGGTTCAACCTAATGATGATAAGGTTAGCTCGCTCGAGAAAAGTCTTGAAGCATTTCTCAAGCAAACAACAGAATCCGCAGCAAGATTTGAAAGTTATGTGCAATCTTTAATGAATAACAATGCCTCACACGATCAAAGTATCAAATCTATTGATGCACAAATTGCACAATTAACTGCTGCGTTGAGCGAGAGAGAAAAGGGAAAGCTTCCATCTCAACCATTGCCCAATCCCGGTCACCCACAAAACGCATATCACAATCATAATGTAAATACGGTGACCACGTTGAGATCCGGAAGAGAGTTGCAAAATAATGTGGAAACTAGTGATGACATCCCCGCCGGTGGTTCTTCTTCCCCTTCTTCATTTTATTCACTTCCTTCTTCACCTTTCTCTTTAGAGCCTATTCTCCACCCTTCACACGGCTCTACTTCTTCTGACTCGAACGGACCCATTTCTAGCAACACGAACACATCCACACTGGGATCCGTTCCTATTCCACATTCTACTCCACAGACTTGTGACTCAACAAATTTTCAAAATGCACCATTTCCAAACAGGTTGAGTCCTAATAAACCAAATGCACAAGTGGAGAAGATTGTGGAGATCTTTAAGCAGGTTAGCATAAATATACCTCTCTTGGATGCTATCCAACAAGTCCCTTCATACGCGAAAATCTTAAAGGGCTTGTGCACCTCGAAGAGAAAGGCATCTCAAGTACCCAAGAAAGTGCTAGTGGCTAGTGCAGTGAGCAATGCTATTAACCACCATCAAACCTTACCCCAAAAACGAAAGGACCCCGGCTGTCCTACTATTTCAATCACAATTGGGGATAAGCAAATTAATCGTGCACTTTTAGATCTTGGGTCTAGTGTTAACCTGATTCCTTACTCCGTGTACGAACAATTAGGGGTTGGAGAGTTGAAACCCACTCGTTGCACTCTCCAAATGGCTGATCGATCAATCACTTATCCAAGGGGTCAACTAGAGGATGTGTTGATCAAAGTCGGGGAATTCATATTCCCCGTTGACTTTATCGTTATGGATACACAACCTGTTGTTAACCCAAGAAACCAAATTCCGGTGATTCTTGGTCGACCATTTTTGGCCACTTCCAATACCATAATAAATTGTCGCAATGGCTCCATGACTCTATCCTTCGGAAAGAGGTCTAGTGAGTTCAATATTTATAAGATGGGAAGTCTGCCCCCCGTGCCTAAAAATAGTACACGAGAAGTTTGCTCTATTCACGAAATCACGCAGGAGGACTGCGAGCTTGAAGGATTTCTATTTGATGAAAACAGTTTTGACGCCACTAGTGCGTCCCTCCTTGAGCCTACTACTGTTGACACAACCGATGCTGATTATCAATGTTTCACTTTTTCGGATGACGACGACTCACAGCCCGAATATGAGTCGTTTGAATTTTTGGATGAGTCAGTCGAACCATCCGAATCGGTTGTTTGCAGTGATTTCGAACCTGTGTTAGAGTCCTTTGAGTTCGAGGTAGATTCCGCAATGATTCTTTCGCCTCAGAAATTCGAACTCACGCCCTTGCCGTCTCACCTTAGATATGCTTACATAGGTGAGAATGAGACTTTTCCCATTATCATATCAGCCTCTCTATCCTTCGAGCAAGAGAACGCTATTTTAAAATTCTTACAAGATAGGCGGCAAGTTTTCACTTGGACTATGGCGGACATCGAGGAGATCAGTTTCCTCATAAGTGAATATCATACACAATTGATAGATGATGCCATGTCAATAGAGGACCCACAGGAACATCTTGAGGGTATTGTGGTGAGCCAACTTCCTCCCTTAGAAGTTGAAATACCCCCATTTCTTTTAATTAGGTACGAGAATGCCAACACTCCACTGATTGCTGATCATTTACATTCTCGTATCGATGCATCACCATCACCTGTATATTCACCTCCACACCTCCCATTCCATTACTTCTATCTTCCCCAATTCTTTGCGGACCACCACAACTTATTTTTTCACCCATCAATATTCTTTACTGATAAATTTTTCAAATGGTTGGTGTTGACTTTTGGCCGATGCAAAGTTGGGCAGTATTGTCTAACATAGTTTAATTGAAGTTCAGGGGAGGGTCTTTTTGTATATATTTTTGTTTTCTTTTTCTCTATAAAATAAAAATAAAAATTTCAAAACATTAAAAATAAAAAAATATATAATAAACAGGAGAGTGCCGGTATTTTGACCCTCTTGGTTTAGTATGACAGTGAGGACACTGTCAAGTTCAAGTTTGGGGGTATGCTCGGTACGTCTTCTTCCTTCGCATTCATTTGTACATATTTTTGCATTTGCATACTTATTTGAAAACCTATAAAAATTTGAAAAATTTCAAAAAAATTATAAATAAATGTATTCAATTTTGGCTAATTGACTTGAGATTGACAAATAGGTCAACTAGCTAGGAACAACTAGATCTTAGACTTAGTAAGTTAAAAACCCTAAAGATAACCTTCCTTAAAGTTTAACGGTAGAAAGTATATGCCTTGTAGTTTATTTAGAAATAGGCATATTTTGGGTTCACTTCCTGGGCTAAGTCGAAACAAGGGAAGAGTATTGATGTTCTTATTAGAGTATAAGTTTGAAAAATAGTTCCTAGCTTAAGTCTAGATTCTGAAAATGTATACCCTACAATTTGCACAATCACGCACCTTGAAACTTGGAATAGTAGAAGAGACCTTGAAGTGCTCTTGTCTAAAGTCCTTAGTCCGATGAAAATAAAAGAAAAAAAAAATATGAAAAAAATGGACACTGGTTTTTGTGATTACTTAAGGCTGCAAAAATAGAAAAATATTTAGCGAGGGTGCTTCATCACCTAGTGCCTTAGACCAACTGGTTTGGGAGTCACTGCTAAAGCCTTGGGTGTTGCAAAGACTAGGAAGTACGCTTTAAAGTGCAAACGCATTTTGTAATCGGTCGTTGGTACCTCAAGAAGTATTAACGGTCGCATGAAGGATGTGTAAGCAAATTTCATTTTAATAAGTGCTTTGGACGAGAGTATGATTGCTTGATTTGAATTTCCAAGTGTAGGGGTGATTTATACACACACGTGGGGATATGTGATTAGAGTTTAGATAAGGGAAAGGAATGAAAGATAGAACTTGTATCTTTAATAGAGTTGATAGGAATTCCTAAGTGGAGATGTAACCCTAGAAGGAAAACTTAGGAAATGCCGAAAGCTAAGTAAGTCTATAGAATATATATAATCTTAAGTTAAATAATGAGAAAGTGTGAAGAATGTGGGTGGATAATTCACAAGTATAAGATAATAGAATTCCTTGTTAGAAAACCTAATTGGAGAACATAAGTCAATGAGCCAAATTGATAGGATTTTGTGGGTGTAATCCGCTGAAAACCCTCAGGAGACAACACTCCTCCTACTAGGGACACCTAGAGGTTTAACGGCTTGTTGCACGTGCTCAGTGCAATCGCGTTTCCCTGCGAAAGTGCGGTTAGGTTTTTTGTAGTGAATAAATAATAAGTTTGCTCGAGGACGAGCAAAAGGTAAGTTTGGGGGTATTTGTTCAGACCATAATATTGCATTTTTCATTCCCCTATTCATATCCTTTTTATAAATAAACAGGTACTCTTGACGCACGTTTGCTGCATATTACAGGATACAGGTTTCTGGAGCAAATACAGTGAAAAACAACAGAAAAAGGGATTTTTGACCAACAATTAGACGGATCTCAGTCAAGCCCAGTTCATATGGGTGCAAGACAACGCAAGTCAAGATGAAACGGTTAAAAGACCAATCTTCACTGAAGATCTGGAAAAGAAACAGAAGCCAAAAATAGAAAATATGCATAAAAGTAAAAGGCCCAAGATTCCCTGAACAAAGCCCAGAAAGCTCATAGCCCAATTCCTCAGTTTGGCCGCGGATCCGCGGCCAAACCCTACCTGGCGCCGCGGATCCGCGGCCTTCTAATACACGTGTCGGCGCATATTTTCTGAGGCGGCGTGTCGGTGCAGAGGTTGAGATTTTACGGGGGCAAATCAATAATTTTGCATGTGCGAGAGTCTGTAACCCTAGGTTTCCTATTTTCTATAAATTGTAATTTAGATCTAAAAATTGTATGCCTCTTTTCAATCAATAAAATTCAGAAATTCTGGGAATAAATTTCAGATCTGTTCTTCTTGTTTGGAGGGAGCCGTCAACCTAGTAAGTCTTTTATTTCTTTTAATTATAATGTCTTCTCATCCCCTAATGAGCGAGTAGTCTCCTCGCTTGTTAGGGTTAGCCTTAGGGAAAGGGTTGAGAGATGAAATCTCTCGCCCCTTTCATTGCCACCTTCACCTAATTAATTAGAACTTCACGCATACGAGCACAACCGCTCCCTGCGGCATCCTACCCTTCGAGGTAACGATGAACCGTAGTATAAAGGGCCGGTTCCGCGCGTTTTCCGTGAGGGTTATGATAATTATCAACAAAGGTAGGGTACAAATCTAGAGGAAGAAACATCTTCCCAAAAGATTTATATCCACTTTATTGATAATTAACTTAACACCTAATAGATCTAAAAAAGGAAGGTATTGAAAGCGGTGAGGAAAAACATTAATTTCTAAAACTTCCCCTAATCCTAACCCTGGCAAGATTCTTAATTAGATTAATTAGATCCAGTCTTTAGATTTTTATAAACCAACCAAAACTACAAATAGAATCAACTCGTTAAAACACTTTAAAGAAATTTACCCGTCTCTGTGGATCGACCCGCACTCACCGGCTAGCTGCGAAGCGACGCCGTTTTCTCGATTGCGGTAAACTTACAATTTTTGAACCAATCAATAATGTAGTTGAGATACAAGATATTTGTATCTTGTTAAAACCCACACAACTCTCAAGCAAAACCAAAACTAAAGAAAACGAAATGGTATATACATATGGTCCCTTACTCAATATCTGTTCTGGTATTTATAGGCTCAATTCAAGAATAAACAAATAATATAGATGAACTGATGTGACCCTAATAAATGACCAGAAGAAAAATGGGGATATTTGGAGCAAGGGGGACCAGTGGCATCGGATTTGGGGAGGGGGGTTTTCACCGGTCTGGATCTGAGCAATGGTTCTCGTCTAGGTATGGTGGACTTGTGTACACTCCACTATCACTCGGATACTCTTTGATTTATCTATATAATCCTGGTTTGCATTCAGAGATTTGGAGGGAAACTTGATACTTTATATACATCAAACTTTTTGCATTTATCATCCATCACACCCACATGTCCCTACTTGTGCCATTGGCAGCCCCACCATGGTCCATGTGCCAAAGAGCATGTGCACACTTGTGTTGTGTTGGACCAAAATTGTGTGCACACATTTATTTGCAAAAGAACTCTTTGGATATTGATCGGTTTTCTGTTCTGTTTGCAGTGTCGGCTCTGAAACGCTATATCCGTGATTTTGAGTGTGTTTTCAGTATTTTATCATGAATACCTGTAATCTGTATTTACTGAGTAGACACTGGTTAATAGTACCGATATACACAAAATTGATAATGAATGAGATGTATTAAAATGCAGTTTTCAGTGATGAACAAATACCCCCAAACTTATGTCGTCCCGAGCAAAACAAAAATCCTAGCCTCACTTTCGCAGGGAACGCGATTGCACTGAGCATGTGCAATAAGCCGTTAAATCTCTAGGTGTCCCTAGTAGGAGGTGTGTTGTCTCCTGAGGGTTTTCAGCGGATTACACCCACAAAATCCAGTCAAGTTAGCGTCGTAGAGAAACTGTTGATTCTAAACTTAAGGTTAAGAATCAAAGCTAGAATTTCTATTATCCAAGTTAGAAACGTCAAACCCTATTTTTCACTCCTCACAATTTATTTAAAATAAACTTATACGCGTCTTTACGTGGTTGTGCGTGTAGTGTCGATAAGTTTTTAAGAACTTAATTAGGGTCATCATGTCATAATTACGGACTAGGATAGATTTCTAAAGGATCACACGAGTTTGAAAGGAGTTAAGATTTTCTCAAATTTCGTTCTCCAGTTAAGTTTCAAATCAGAATTTATATCATTTTTAACAAAGAACCTAAGTCTTATTTTTCACTCCTACCTTTCACCTGTTATTGTCCATACACACCTTCGTGATAGTGCAAAGCGTCTTAATAAGTATAAACCGTCATATCTCCGTGAAAAAAAAATGGTTTTATAATCAAAAACTCATCTTCGCCAAGATTATTCTCCCACAAAGAACCGTAAGGACTTTTAACTTGGAGAGAACACTTACTTAGCTTGTTTTATTTGGCGATTGGAAACTTAGCGAGTTTTGGGTCAGTGACTCCCAAACCAGATAGTTTTAGGGCATTAGGTGTGGAGACACCCCAAATACTTAATTACCCAAGTTACCAAGGTCACAAAACAAAAAACTCATTTTATTACGTTTAAAATATTCTGAACTCAGTGAAAACAGAGATATAGCCAGCTTTTCTTTCTAATCCGAAGACGTTATCATGTGGATAAGATGTGTAATTACTCCAACAAGGTTCCAGATGGGTTATTTTTCAGACTTATAGATTCCATTAAAACCTCAATAATATCTTTCATATTCACTTCACTTTATAAACTATTCTTGATATTACTTCATTCAGAAAAAATCTGTTTGATCTTAAAGATGTTTATCAATTTTTAAAAGTTTGAGACATGTTAGACCTTTCATCTAATTCTCAAGAATATACAACACATGTACAGTGATATAAAAGACGTATATTAGCTATGGTTAAATTCAAAGGAGGGTTATTTTTCGGGTTTTCAATCTTTCGAAAAGGATTTAGTTGCTTCTATCTTATCAACTGAACCGTCAGACCTTGAGTCTAAGTTCCCCTGCTAGCTAACATAACAAATTTTTTTATGTTTTTGGGAAAATTTTCAAATTTTTATGGGTTTTTTAATATGTATGCAATGAAGAATATACACATGATGCAGCAAAATAGACGCAGAGCTCACCCCCAAACCTGAGTTTTATGATGTCCTCATCGTTGGTCCCGTCTCCGGTAGCTAGACTTAGACATCAGGGTGAGAATTTTATTCACAGAAAAATAAAAAAAACCTAAGAATAATTACAGTATATACAATTTAAAATATTAGGTTTGTCCAGAAATTAATACCAGCCATTTAAAGATTTTGTCTATATAGTGCAAGGGCTGGTAAAAGAATGAGTATATTAAAAAGAGAAAGAAAATGTATATGATAGATGTTAGTGAAGGGCCTGGGCGTGTAAAAGTAGGGATCGGAAGACGTTGAAGGTGAAGATGAAGTTTTGAAGAGGTCAAAGAATTGTTGCCCGAATGAATTGAATTTTCAAGAAGCACGTGTTGAGTTTCGAAGTCAAATTCGTTTAAAAACTGGAGTTCATCCGCAAAAAGTTCAGCAAAAGAAAGGTTCTTAGGATGTTCCCAAATTGATCCTAACTCAAACTCAGAAAGAATATCAAGTTCATCAGCAAATATCTCCTCAAAACTAGACATGAAAAAATATTTTTCAAGGCCGCCTTCCTCCCTATAATCCTGCATAATCCTATTCTCATTGTTACAGCTAACTAACTCTCCTAAAACTAGTTCTCCTCCATTACATTCATATCCGGATAGGTTCATGTCATCTAAAAAAGTAGGTTTTAGGAGATATAAAAGGATTTAGTTGCTTCTATCTTATCAACCGAACATATGACACATTTTAATATAAGCTTATACGCATAACGTTTCTTCCGAAACAATATCAACAGGTGATAAAAAATTGTGGGTTTCAGATCATTGATCTCCTCTAACAATCTATCCCAACTATACCCTTCAAATTCACAAGCTCCCTCCTTTAAAATTGGAGTGCAAAAATCAGTCGGTTCAAGAATTTCCTCTTCAAGTATTATTTCGGTTAGATCAACCTTAAGATTACAAGTGACAATAGGTGCAGTTGGTACCTAAATTTTAGTATCGGACTAACTTAGAGGGTTTTCTTGTGTGTCCTGATAACACTCAATCAATTCACTTGTATCATCATATATGAAATCATCAAAATTTGGTTGATCGTTGATCTCACTCAGGTGACTTCCTAAATGACAGATATTGACATTATTAGGCTCTAATTGACAGTGTTCACTCTCTAGAATCCTTACAGCTAGATGTTTCATTTGTTTTTCGATTCTAGCCAATGATTGAGCTTGAGCAAGAAACGATGGCTCAGACTGCTGTATGAACATGGCTAGCGTCGCAGCTGTTTGATTCTCGAACGCAGTCATCACTTCAATACCCTTCTCTAAAGTGGTCAACCTAGCATTCATCTCACTATCATTCCGTAATGATGGGTCGGTTGTTTCAGGAAGGAGGGCTATGATGGTGATGATGCTAAAGCAGTCATCCTATCGACCTTTTTCTCTAAATTTTCAATCATTTGATCAAGATTTGAAGTGGGGCTGGGTTCGAGAGTGTTAGGTGGGTGACCGTTGTCAAAAATCTAGGACGGTTGGTCACCCCCTAAAAAAGGACAGTTTTCATGAATGTGGGAAGAATTTTGGCAATTTGAACAAACGAATTAGGACTGAGTATAAACAAAGGAATAAGAATCGTGAAAATTTGAATTGAATTGTGTATCACCCATATCAACAAGAATTCACAAAAATCACGAAAATAAAGAATATCACACTCCTAGCAGTCTATGTTATGCTAAGTCAACTAGACCTTCTCAAGAACCTGATTGTCGAAGTAAAACTGTGTCGAGAAACGGGCTCAACATATACATGTCACAAAGCCAGGTAAGTGCAGAGATAAGGGGAGGTTTTCCAACGCTTTCGCGAAGTTCCTTAATTAAAATAACCCTTTCTCGTGAACACTTGCCTAGAAACCCTGTGAATAATATACTGTTAAGCGGTGTTCTAAACACAGTTAAGTTCTCCTAATGAGCGCGAAGTCCTTAAAGTCAGAGTTCTAATTGTTTTTAAAATTACTGGGGGTATGCAAGAATGCAGTTTTGTGATTTGTGAGCCACGGAGAAAGATGATGAAATCCTTTACCGTATCTTATTTGGTTTCATGCCCTTAAGATCCGTATTAAGATGCGAATATACAATCAATAAAAGAATTTTAAGAAATCAATCAATCAAACAATTCATTTTCGTTTAGATTTTAAGCGCTGCAACAAATACGGGTTAGTTCTCTGTGCAATTAGTGACATGTTTGTGCGAAGAATCCTGCAGAAGATAGAATATTGGAATGCGTCAGATTTTAGCGAAGGTGTTAGAAAATACGTACCGATGTTATTTGGGTTAAGAAACCCCCTTTTAAGTGAATACGGGTATTTAAATGTTCTCTTGCGCAGATCAAACTATCCAGATCTTTGGCACTGCATTTCACTAATGTCTTGCAATTGAATTTGAGCCTCTCTCCGCACGATCGCTGGTCGTAATTCCGTAAAAACCTGAAATGTCGGAAAAATACGATATTCAGTGCCAAAAGCGATATATCTGCCCCAATTCCTGCAAACTCAAAATTATAAAAATCAAACAATACCAATAGATCACTAACAGTGCACTGAAGACAACACGGCAAGAAAATTTTCACAACACCTCAAAGGGACCAGCGAAACTGTACTTTTCAATGATGTCGCCGGCCAAATGAAGTCCAATGGTGCTCGAATTTAGTGTGTAATCTCTAGGCTATATTAGTATTCTACTAGTATACTTTGATTTTTTAATTTAATTGCAGAGTGATAACAAGTTGTAAAGATAGAGAACAAAGTGTTAGAATTTGTGTGTTATGTTAGTTTTGAAAAAGTTGAGTTAATAATTAGTGAGTTAATATGAACCAGAAATAACAATTCATAATAACTACCAACTTCCTGGCAACGGCGCCAAAAAATTGTTGGGACTTCATCCACGCGCGCAAACGCATATGTTTTGAAAATAGAATTGGTTTTGGAAATAGTGCGCATGCGAGCTCAGTCTCATTTTAAAATTTATAAACCGTAAGTGCACGGCGCATTGTAGCGAGCCGGCAAGTATGGGTCGATCCGCAGGGAATTGTGTATTAGATTTTGTTACTTAAGGTTCAACAAATAACGAATTGGTTTGGTTGTCACTAAAATATAAATCACGAAAACAAAGAAAACAAGTTAAGAAATAAATGGCAGTGGCTTTGGCTCGGATGGTCGAATCGCGACGATTCCTTCGACGCTCCCTTGCTCATGAGTTGTTCGTCCTTGTGTCGATCCCGGCATGAAGCAAGACTTTTCAAGGCAGTTACGAAACACAAATCATCAAAATACCGATATTTGACCCAAAACACGAAACGAGTACGTTTTGTTCACTTACCGTTTGTATATCCAAGCTTGAGGTATCAACACTAAGCATAAGGATTAGCAAGCATACCGCAATATCAAAAACCCAAATTTGCGAGTGAGAGCAAATCGTTTTAGTGTTAACTTTGCTAAGTGTTTATGATGGTATAGGGTATATGAAAACCAAGTCGTTTGTCAAGCCACTTGGTTACAAAATACCATATCTAAACTTAGAAAACTTAACACAAAATTGATTTTAACTTAAATATTGTGAAATGGGGAAAGTGAGTGAATTTGGTAAATGAAGAGGTTAAAAAGTAACCATGTTTTCAACATACCATATCACATCATTAAATGAAACAATTTTTAAGTTAGAATCACAAATATAAGCACCTTAAACAGGAACAAGAGGAGGAGGAAGGCAAGGCCTTTCATCTCATATCCTCACCATAACCAAAACCAAAAAAGATTAGTTACACATAATAATAGTAAAAAAAGCAAGTAAGAAAAAGAATTAAAGAAACAAAGCAAAAGAAATATTATTTAACACTTGATGTATTTGAGATACAAAATATTGGTATTTTGTTCAACCTCCATAATGAAACTCTCAAAAGAAATCTTTAAGAGGGAAGAAGAAGAAACCAAGTTAAAACCCACACAACTCTCAAGAAAAACCAAAACTAAAGAAAATGAAATGGTATATACATACGGTCTCTTGCTCAATATCTGTTCTGGTATTTATAGGCTCAACTCCAGAATAAACAAACAATATAGATGGACTGATGTGCCCCTAATAAATGACCATAAGAAAAATGAGGATATTTAGAGTAAGGGGGACCGGTGGCGCCGGATTTTGGGAGGAAGGGGTTTCGCTGGTCTGGATCCGAGCAACGGGGCTCGTCTTGGTATGGTGGACTTGTGTGCTCTCCACTATCACTCTGATACTATTTGATTTATCTATATAAGCCTGGTTTGCATTCAGAGATTTAAAGGGAAACTTGATACTATATATCTTTTGCATTTATCACCCATCACACCCACATGTGCCCACTTATGTCATGGGCAGCCCTACCACGGTCCATGTGCCAAAGAGCATGTGCACACTTGTGTTGTGTTGGACCAAAATTGTGTGCACACATTTACTTGAAAAAGAACTTGTTTACCGCCGAAAACAGAGACGAAACCGCATAGGATCGTCTTGCCTGAATTTGGGGGCAGATGCTATTTGGTTTTATCCGTCCACCTCTCCGAAGATGCCAAGTTGATTTATGGCACCGCGTATCGGAGGTTTGGATGGATGCGGCCGTTGTAGTAGATTTCGTCAGATTCCCTCTCGTTGTGAGAAGTTTTTGATTATGGGGACGCTCTTCCCTGCAGATGCAAGCCTCTGCAGTTAATTATGTTACCGCGTAGCGATAACCACTTTCTCCTGCTCCAGAAGGTCACTTCGTATCGTGTGTGTTTGTTTTTTTTTTGGTTGCCCGTGGATTGTATACGGAGACTAATTTGTGTTGTCGCCCGTAGGGCGTGGATCGGTCCAAATCCGTATTTTCTTAGATTTGGGTTTGGTTTGATTTAAGGATCGTTAATCTCATTTGAGATTAAGACAACTTAAATATTTGTTAAAGATACGTTAATCCGATATTAGACTAAGATCTTCTTAACAGGGATTCAGGATCATTTTTGATCCAACGAAAGAGCATTTGGGCTCTATCTTTTTAGTTTAGGGACGTTACGGTCCATGGCTAGTTTAAGGACATTACAGTCAATAGCTTAGTTTAAGGACGTTGCAGTCCATGGGCTAGTTTAAGAACATTACGGTCCATAGAGTTTAGTTTAGGGACGTTGCTGTCCATTGGGTTTAAGGACATCATAATCCATAGAGTTTAGTTTAGGGACGTTTCGGTCCATTGGGTTTAAGGACATCATAGTCCATAAAGTTTAGTTTAGGGACATTGCGGTCCATTAGGTTTAGGGACATCATAGTCCACAGAGTTTAGTTTAGGGATATTTCGGTCCATTGGGTTTAGGGACATCATAGTCCATAGAGTTTAGTTTAGGGATATTGCGGTCCATTGGGTTTAAGGACATCATAGTCCATAGAGTTTTTTTGTTGGTAGTCGGGACCCGCCACCTCTCCGAAGATGTTGAAGAATTACAATGACATATATCAGAGGTGTGGGGAGATGTACCCTTGAACCAATGTCATTTGAGAGATCTGTAGTTGGGTTTAAGACTAAGATCAAATTTAGAAAAATTGTGAGCCCATAAGCTCGGTTGATCTGAATTAGGGACTTTTGGTCAGCTTGGACTCAGCCCACCCAATTTTTGAATAAAGTGTTAAACACTTGTTTGAGCTCGGTCCCTTTTGTTCAACAATGCTGAGCATTGATATAGGCTTTGATGCTCACCCTTTTTTGTATTTTATTGAGTGTTAAATACTTTTTATGGCGTTGGGCTCTATTTACAGAGCGCTTTATGTTAAACAGCGCCCACCTGAGAAGCACGTGGGGCGCTCGGCGCCGGGCACCAACCATTGAGTGCAGAGCACTCTTTATTTTATCAGCGCCCATGTGAGGGGCATGTGGAGCACTTGGCGCTGGACGCCAACCACTGAGTGGTAAGCACTCTTTATTTTATTAGTGCCCACGTGAGGGCCACGTAGAGCACTTAGCGCTGGGTGCCAACCACTGAGTGCTGAGCACTCTTTATTTTATCAGCGCCCACGTGAGGGCACGTAGAGCGCTTGGCTCTGGGCGCCAGCCACCGAGTGCTAAGAACTCTTTATTTTATTAGCGCCCACGTGAGTGGCAAATAGGGCGCTCAGCGCTGTTTCTTTCTTTGTGCATTTTTCTAAAGAGTTCAATTCTTTGTTCTTCCATGGTTCTTCAATCCCCAAGAACAAATTCAACCCTACGAGAATTAAATTCTCATTTGTGGGAGATTTGTCTCATGGATCTCAGATCCAGGGAAAGAACTATGTTCTTTTATGAGGGTTAAACCCTTGGATATGCGGATGAGATACTATGATCATTATTTACCTTGAAGAAAGTTCTTCTTCTTTCCTCTCTGTTTTTAAAGCTCTTTTTGCTTGCTCTTTTTTCTTTCTTTTTTAAGCTTGAAGTTTATGGGGGGTTCTTCTGTACAAGACTTGAAGTCTTGGGTCCTTTATATAGTGGAGCCTGATTTGTTGGTTTAGTTAAGGAAATCTCTCATTAAGAGATCTCTAATTGATCTGGGGATTTTATCCACCGTTAGATCTTTGATCCTATGCCTTCTATTTTACAGAAGATATTTTTCTTATTATCAACAAGATTGGGAAAATATTTTCCCATACAGAGCTTATTCTGTATCTTGGTGATATTTAATCACCATTGGATCTTTAATCCAACGGTGCTCTGTTTTACAGAGATTAACCTTTCCTGTTTTAGGAAGATTCGAGGAATGTTTCCCCAACAGAATTTAATTCTGTAGTTTGATGATTTATTATCTTCATTGAATCTTTGATCCAATGGTGGAGAACTTTTAGTTCTGGCGCCAGCGCTCTCGTGCTTTGCACATGAGGCGATGCTTCAGAGTTTTTAACTCTTGGCGCTGCATCAAAGTTTTTAACTCTGGGCGCTGGCGCTCTCATGCTTTGCACGTGAGGTGCTGCCTCAGTTCAAATTTTGAACAGAGCCTTGCTCTCTTATTGGGGGAAACAAATGCCCCCCCCCCCACTGTTGCGCTTACGTGGCTCACACGTAAGTGCAGCGGTGGCAAGCTTCCCACCGTTGAATCATCTTGGAAGTTGGATCGTCTTCCAGCGCCTATAAGTAAGGCCTTTGGCCCTTGAGATGACTTTTGTTCATTTTCTTTCTTTCTTATTTCTGAGAATTTAATTCTCCCTTCAGAGCTAAGATCTCTGCCCAAGGAAATTCCATTTTAGCGTTAGAACTCTGTCCAAATTTGGTAAGGATCGAACCTATTAACAATGTTTAGCTCTTCTCAGATCACAGATCTTAAAATGGATTTTTAGGGTTACTTAACCCATTAGTTAGAACATTGTTCATCCTTATGAAGAACTCTTAGAGTTCGTTTGTAGCTTAAAGATCTTGGAGTTTTTACTCTGTAAAAAGCTTTGCTTTTTTAGGGTTCTAATGGATTATGATTGATCTAAATTTCGGATCGTGTTTTGAACAAATAATCACAACCAAAGAATTTATAACCGCAATCAATTAACGGTGTCGATGTAGCTCGTTAATGAATATGGATCGTCCACTGAGATGCGAGCATTCATTCGATCTTGCTTTAGATGAGTCGAAATGAAATATAAAAGAAAATTCAAGAAAGTAATTCGAGATTTAATTGAGTTGTCATTTCAAGAAAATCAAGAACATATTCAAGAATTAGAAATCAAGAAAGTGTCCAATATCAATTTGAATTATCAAGAATATGAAGAATAGCTTATAAGATTCGATCGAATTAGTAGCAATGATGAATCTAACAATGACTTATCTTATCTATTGATGAATTGTAGTTAGGACGATGGTGATGAATGAAGATTAGGGATTTATTGAATAAACTAGGGTTTCTCCTTCTCTATCCTTTATCTTTTCATTGATCATCATTCGGATCTAGCTTTTAGTAAAAAGAATCACCAATCATTTAATCCCTAATTTGCAATGAAATTATCTAGAATGATGATCTCGCTCCAAATTAGGTCATTGATAATTCTTTTTCCTAACGTTTACAAATTTCATAAGACTTAAGATTAGTATTATGATTTTATCATCACTTGATCTGCCGATTCTCTCGAATCCTTTACAAGCGGAGATTTCACTCACGCATCATAAATTAGATTAATCAAGAATGAAGAATTTCATAATGCATGAATCTAGAGAAAGCAAGACTAATAGTAATGATCACCTTTATTAAATCTTCATCAAATTTACACAATTCCTCAATTCGAGGTACAAGACTAAGCTCTCGATCGCTCCGTTGAAGAGGTGAATTTGTCGTCGATCTTTATGTGGCTCGATCACTGTGAGACGTGGATCGTCATGGATCTCTTGCTTTTGATGACGATCGGCGTTGCGATAAAGGATCTTTGAAGTAGTTGCTTAATGAATTCTCAATGAATCTTGATTTGAAATTAGATCTTGAATTGATTTGGATTTGTAACTAGAATTTTACCACCATCAACCAACCAACCCTTTACCTTAGCCCTAGATACCCTTTTATAGATCTCAAATCAAGCTTCCCTCATAAACTAGGTTGTTACAAGGAGCCTTCTAGAATAAGGTTGTTACAAGAGGCCTTCTAGAATAAGGTTGTTACAAGAAACCTTCTAAAATAAGGTTGTTACAGAGAAGTTTCCAGAAGAAGTCTGTTATAATGGATCATCTCAAGTAAGCAAGGTTGTTAGAATGAAGCTTCTAAAGAGAACACGTCATCGGATCCCCTAACTAGGCTGCGGATCCGCGGCAACTAGGCCAACTCGGCCGCGGTTCCGCGGCCAAGTAGTAAAATCATTGCATGATATTTTTGGGATGTTCTGATGTTGGCATTTTTGTCCTCTTCTGATATCTGGAATATTTTTATCTCTTCTAAATCTCTGCCAGATTTGAATTCTTTGACTTGCTGTATTTTGTCGGCAAATTTGTGATTCCAGTTCTTTGACCTGAATAATTTTCTGCACAACATCTCGATGAAATATTTTGAGATATACAATATCATGCGTGAAGTAATAAACACATAATTTCCTTCCAGAATGTTGATTATATATATATATATACACACACATACATACATAACACGGGGTATTTGGTATTTTGCATATGAATTTGTAATCCGTGTTATATTTACAGTAAACACCCTTAGATGATTAGAATAATAAGGAAATTGATGTGTTACAGAATGCGATATTTTCGACTGAACAGATTACTCCATCGTTCTCACAGAGCATGGCTCTTAGAAATTTTGGGGAATTTTTATTCCCCTCATAATTAAAGTTGACAGATGTAATTTCAGTTTGCAGAGCACTGCTCTCGAGGGAGTTTAACTCCTTGGCCCAATGAGTTTCTCATTAAATGAGAATCTTTTTAGGATTTTCTCCTTAATGATTGACTGTCTCATCAATGATGAGCCGTCACTTTGAATTTGTAGGTCCCCCTCGATGTCTTTTTCCTGCATTGCAGTGTGGTACAAATCTAAAGTACCAAATTTCAGAATTTGTAATGTAGTATTGACATCTAACCCTCGTTTCTTTTCGCGTAGGTACCATGTCTTTTGGCTCTTCTTTCCCATTTTTTCGCCTAGAGAGTGCATACGCCGACGCGCCCGTGGATCAAGAAGTTTTTGCATTAATTAAAGATCACGACCCGGAGTAGAAGTCTCTTCACTTATGGGGGTTGTGGTACAACCAAATTATTCAAGGTCGGCATAGTTTCTCTTGTGCGGTGCCTTCTAAGCCAATTTCCGCCATTCATTATGCTAACTCACACTAAGTGAATTATGCTGTGGAGGAGCTTAACTGGATTACGAATGGATGCCTCCAGCCCTCTATGGGCTCGATACCTGTACAGCCGCCGATGGGTTTAGATATTCTGGGGCGACGCATATGTCAAGGCGAGTCGCGTACTTGGGGACAGGCATACATGATAGGCTTGACTCCTCGCCATTCAACCGGATACTTGCAGTAGGCTCGATATATCTTATCGGCCAAAAAGTCGCTGCTGCTGAAGCTCGGGTTGTACCCTGCTATCTACGCATCTCTTTTCGAGTATCCCGAGCCTCACGTATGGTGGGTCAAGGCTTTCTTGGAACAGTGGAATACCCCGACTCACACCTTTCTTTTATCTGACCGGGAGGTTTCGATTTCCTTGGAGGAATTTGCAGAAATTTCGGGCCTACCCGTCAGAGGGGAACATTACAAGGAAATACTTCCCCCTGACGAATACATCTTCGCCACCAAATCAGTGGTGATGGGTATTACTCCGGAGAATGCTATTCAACATCGATTCCCGAGTCTAATCAAGGTGTTGAACATTTACGAGAGTTTGTTTCTCGAGTCCGGAGGGCACGGAGTCAGCTTCACGAATTTCACGCCCGCTTTCTTCGCCCGGAAGCCTTGTCAAAACAAACCATGAAATTCGCCAAGATTGACGATCTTTTTGGTTTTGGATTGGATAGCCAGCCGACAGCGGAAGCAGATCAAAGGAATTTCTTCCTCCCAGACACCCTGGTCATCCCCTTTGCAGGGCTCGCAGCTTCAGACATCGACGAAGAGTCGTTCTTTTTGGGGTTCCTCGGCCTATAGTTAAGTTGGTTTGTGCTCTCAATGCACCCTCGCAATATGAGGCCATCCGTCTTTTATCCGGCTCACCGAATGGTTGCCGGGACACGAGTGGCCGTCGGGATCGCTGGGCTTGCTCACCTGTGTCAAGGCTTCAGCTTAGCAGCAGACACCACTCAGCCGGAGGTACAGCCCGTAAATCTCCCGCTGCACTATTTCACGTCGTGGCTCGAGCTGCATGTGCTCGGCGCTTTTGGAATGCACAAATGGCCCCGTTTCTATGACAGTTATAATTTCCCCCGGGTTATGTTTCTAGTTGACGCTTCTGCTTAAGAACCGTCACAGCGAGAGGCTCGGGGTCTGGTCCTTCGCCCGCGTATGGTCGGGGATGGCATGACTTTCGTCGATAAGGTCTTAACTATCGGCAAGGAATCTACTAAAACAGTGTAGCCGCTGCGCGATACCTTCAAAGACGGGGCTCCAACATTGAAGGCTCGAGAGATTCTGCATTTGTATTCAATCAGGCCGGGATTTTAGTGTTCAGGCAGAACGACTCGGCGCTGTTCCTGAGGTACAACCCGCACCGTTTTACTCAACAGTCGAGTTACGATTAGGGTTTCCCGCTTGAGGCTTTTTTAGTTGAGTCGGTTGCTACGGAAGAGGGTATCCACAGCGCGCTGCACCATTTCATGCGGCTAAACACCAGGTCCAACTTTTTTATCAGTGAGCCAAGCTGTGTTCCGAAAGCCTCGAACGCATACGTGGCGTGGTACCAGCATGCGCCGGGTGCTGTTATTAGGGAAGAAAAGTGGTTACTGCTCAATCGCAATGGAGCGGCCCCCGCCGGTAATCCAGCTGTCCTCTTAAAGCGACGGACCACTGTCGGTCCTTCCTTATGAAAAGCTGCTGCGGTTGCGGTTCTTCATATCAGAATTTTGCATTATTATATTCCCGAATCTTAATCATATTACAAATAAATAGGTGCTTTTGATCCATGTCTGCTATATAGTTGCAGGCTATAGGTTCTCAGAACAATTCAGTGAAATTCATGAAAAGATGTTATAAAAGTGAGACTACAACCAACAATAGATAAATCCATATGATGCCGCCTAACAGTTCAAGGAACAAATGAAGATCAGCAAACAGTTCAATTGCACAAAGTATAAGGGCAGCACAAGATTCAAGACTTCAACGCGAAGCTTACAGTAAAAGTCCACAAATTCTGCACTGTTGGAAATCTGGAAGAGAATTGAAGAGATTCTGAGAGACCAAGTGAAGAAAACAGAAGATAAAAGCAACTTGAAGAAACCCTAAAGAATTGGGCCTATGAGCCCACCAAATGGCCGCGGATCCGCGGCCAAACAGGCTATTCTGCCGCGGTTCCGCGGCCGTGCAATGCACGTGTCGGTGGGGTGTCGATGTTTTGACTCGGTTTTTGGGGTTGTTTTGTAATTTCATGTATGGATCAGAATGTAAGCCTAAGGTTTTTCCTATCTATAAATAGGAGGGCTCAAAACCAAATAAAAGGTGCCTCTTCTAGGATGCCTCTTTTGAGATGCCTCTTTTTAATTTCTAGATTAAATTTTAATTTCCTTGTAATCATCAAGAGGTCATCAATAAAGGTTTTTTTTTTATCGTGCATTCTTTTATCTGAATTTAATTCCTGAATTTTTATCTGTCTTTTATTATCTGCAACTTAGATAGTCTTTTAAAATTATAAAAATGAATCTTATCATAACTTTTCTAATGAGTGAGTAATTCCTCACTTGTTAGGGTTAGGATTGGGAAGGTTTGAGAGAAGTAAATCTCTCTCTCTCCTTTCTTTACCCATATAATTTTTATAATAGGACTCTATTTAAATTAACCACACATCGCTCACTATGGCACCCTATCCTTCAAGATAGCGGTGATTCCCTAGTTAGACTGGTTGTGGTTGATTTAAATAGAGGTTAGGGTAAAATTTAAGAAAGGACAGACAAGGACCAAAAAGAAGAAACTAAGTTTCTTCCTAGTCGTGCTAATCCCCTTTGTTGACTATTACCCTAACACCTATATACTTCATTAGGGTATTGAAAGCAGTGGGTAGAATCCATTTTCCAAACTAACCTAATCCTAACCCTAGCAAGACTTTTAATCAATTTAATCTCATTCTTAGATCATAAAACAAAACCCGACTTGATCGGATTAACTCGTTAGAACATAAAGAAAAGGAATCCATCTTCCTGTGGACCGACCCGTACTTAACCGGCTAGCTACCAAGAGACACCGTTATTGATTGCGGTATTCTTAACTTTGATTTTAAAAGCACACGCACGCAAAAGAACGATCAATCAAATGGCGCCGTTGCCGGGGAGACGGTAGTCTCTTTCTTTGTGTAATTTCGGGTTAAAAAATAAATAAATAAAAAATTTAAAAATTATAAAAATTGAAAAATTTTAAAACAAAAACAAAACAAAATAAAATAAAATAAAAATCATCTTGTTCTTTTTGAAAGGTTTTTGTGCAAGTGTGCAGGCTTGGAGCAAATTCTGTTTCAGATCTAAAGCAAACCCAGTCAACAAATCAAGAAACAGAGGATCTGAACAGACAGGGGAGAATCCAAACAATACAGAAAAATAATTTGGAGATCTAAACCAACTAAACCGCCGCGGAACCGCGGCAGAATCAGGAGTTTGACCGCGGAACCGCGGTCAACTGGTGACATCAGCACCAAAAAATCTCTGTGAGTATCTCATTTCTCATCTACTCTCCTCTGCAGTCCACTAAAATAAATTTTCTGCAGGTTTCTTTGCACAGATTCTCTTTCTCTTATCCAATAAATTGTTTTTGTGTAGGATTCTTTGCGCTGCCAAATAAAAAAAATTCATAAAGTGTTTTAGATTTTTGGTGTGTTAATTACTTTGCATAATTAATACGGAATTTAAGGGGTTATAACACCAATCAAGATTGGGTAGGGATTTCATTACCCTTCCTAAGACCCCAAAAAATTACTAAAAAGCATATGCATCATCCTTAAGTTAATTAAAAAATATTTAGACTCAGCCAACTAAGGACTGTCGTGCTCAATAGGACAGAGAAAGGTTGTGGGCATTCAACCGTTTATCTAAACTTGACTTTATGGTGCCTAGACTAGACAAGTGAGAAAGATAATTTTAAAAGGCACGTCTCACGGTGATTCATGAGCGGATCCCTCCTTTCTTCATTTGTGCTTACCTGGCCACAATTGGCGGTGAAGAGGCGATTTGAGGGATATCTTACAAGTTGTCGCTTTGGAACAGTTAGGAGCAGTCTAATTGACTTAGGAGACCCTAGCTCTAGGCTTGATTATGCATGCTTAAATTGTGATTGTGCCGTAGTTCCGTACAAATTTTTGCAAAACTCTTTCTAAAAACAACACTTTCAAAAATTTCAAAACTCCAAAAACAAACAATTTTTTTAAATAAAAAATTTTTAAAAAATAAAAAAATCATCACATTCTTTTTCTTCTCCTTTCTCACATCATGGGTACCCCACCTCGCAAAACTCTTGCCGAACTTTGGTACGCTCAACCAGACATTACTTCCTACGCGCATTGTTTTGGTCGAATTTCGGACAACCCCTCCATGCCCAAAATTTCTTTGAAAGATCGAATAGACGCGTCTAGGAGAAACAATTGGACTCCGCAATCCACTTTGTATCAACCGTTTCAACCTTCACCACCTTCTTACGTTGATACCCCTTTTGAGAGTCCGGTGGTAACTCCGAAACCCATGTCTATTGCTGAACATATTGAACAATCTCGTAACCGATCTTTCACTCCTTTCAACACTTCCAGTTCTTGGGATCAACAATTCCATTCATCTTTTTATCCAAATGTTGATCTTAATACTATCCAACCATTCAATTCCTATCCATCTTACCCAACTGTTGCACCTTCCCTAGACATTGCTTCTACACAGCCATTTGGGAGTTTCCAGAATCCAAACAACTTTGAATGTTTTACTGAAACCCCTTCACAACCCATGTCTAGTCTAGAACAGTCGTTGGAAGATTTTATGGTAACGTCAAGACAACATATGATGGATCTAAATGCGTCTATGGCCGTCCTTATACAACATAATGACCCGGTAGCTAGTTTCCAACTAGCTCCAAATTTTCCAATGTATGATGAGGCGGTTGGACAGGTTGAGAATTTGAGTGGTGAGAGTGAGCTGTACACACTTCCAAAGAAAACCTACCCATCCCCAATTGAATCCCATAACTCCGGTTTTGAATGTCTATCAAGTGTTCCAAACGATTCATTAGTTGAAGATAAAACGTCTAATGAGTTGTGCGACTTTGTAGTGTTTGATTTACCTGATTGTGAAGGGTCCCTTTCGAGTAAAACCACCACCAATCCTTTTGACCTCTACACCTCCACTCTAGAACCTGAATTGATTAATATCTATGCTTTTGATGAGGTGTTTGAGAAATTTAATTTTCACTTGATCGAGGATATTGACGCTGGGAATATTTTGGATGATGAACCCATAAATTTGGATTAGTTTTTCTTTCCAATTCATCATCCCGAGACATTAAATGTTTCTCCCGAATTTCATATACGTCTTGAATTTGATGAGAATTGCATGGATAAACTAAATTTTGAGGAGAGTATTGAGAATAGTATTGAGGATGAACCAGTTTTGTTTGATGAGTCGGATTTTCCAATTCATCCTCCTGAACCTTTAACTGTTACACTTCCTAAATCAATCCCCTTCATCCTTTCTGTCGTTCCGACCGCGCAAGAAACCGTATCCCTTTCATTTTCAATGTCTGCTTTACCAAGTTCGATGTACCCATGTTTTCTCACGAATCTTGAGGGATTTGACCTCATTTCTCAGTAGGTTGATAGATTAGCACAATTGCTTTTTACACATCGGTCATTACAAAATGTGCTAATTTATACACTCCATCTCCACCCTCAAGTTCGTATTCAACTTCTTTCTCCTACTTTCTCAGGTTCATCTTCTATTCTTCCTATAATTTCAGTGAGTGTTGATGAATCACAATCCGATAATTCAAGTTTGATTATTCCAGAAAGCCAACTTGATTTGGATACTTTTGAAAATGAGATAGATGAGTTTTTCGAGTCTCCTACCTCCATAATTTTTGACAAATCATGATAAATTCTGACACAAAACTTACTAACAGTAAAATGTTCAATTACATCGATGATAGTTTTGAAGAACTTTTTACTGACGAACTTGCATTCCTAAACGACACGGATTTTGTGATTAATCAACCCCCACCTGAAGAAGTCGAACTACCACCATTTCTTTTTCTCTTCCGCCATTCTTCTCCTCCACCGAGACTGTATACTGTTTCTATCTCCACATGGTCTCATGTGTTTCTCATTTTTTTTCTCTACACTCTATTCTTTCACCAACCACACCATTATAACGATAAAAATTTTGAATGGTTGGTGCTAATCTTTGGCCTGTGTAAGGCCTTGTATAGCTTGATACTGTGTTTTTTCTCCTCCCTAACTCTGAATTTTAATGTTTCAACAGTGGAAACACTGTTTCACTTAAGTTTGGGGGGGACCTTTTGTGTATATATATTTTGTTTTCTTTTTCTGTTAATAATAAATTTAAAAAAATAAAAAAAATAATAAACAAACATGGGAGTGCCGACAATTTTGACCTTCTTGGTGTAGCCTGACAGTGAGGACACTGTCAAGTTTAAGTTTGGGGGTGTGCTCGGTAAGCTTTCCTCCTTCGCATTCATGTGTATATTTTTGCATACTTATTTTAAAATCCATAAAAATCAAAAAAAATTAAAAACTATAAAAATTGAAAAGTTCAATGTTGGCCATATTTGACTTAAGTTCAACATGACGGCTGAATAGTTAGGAAAAACTAGATCCTAAACTTAGTAAATTAAAAACCCCAAAAAATAACCTTTCTTAAAGTTTAACAATAGAAAATATATGTCCTTACAGTTTATTTAGAAATAGGCAAAATTTTGAGTTCAGTTCTTGGGCTAAGTCAAAATAAGGAAAGGGTATTGAAATTTTTATTGAAGTGTAAGTCTGAAAAACAACTCCGAACCTTTAGTCTAAATTCTGAAAATATATACTCTACAATTAGCACATACACGCATCTTGAAACTTGGAATAGTAGAGGATACCCTGAAATGCTCTTGTCTAAAATCCTTAGTATGAAAGAAAATAAAATAAAAGTACAAGATTGAATAAAGAGGTATAAAAAAAATGAACACTGGTTTTGTAATTACTTAAGGCTGCGTAAAATGAAAAAATATATAGCAAGGGTGCTTTATCATCTAGTGCCTTAGACCAACTGGTTTGGGAGTCACTGCTAAGCCTTAGGTATTGCAAGACGAGAAATTACGTCTAAATGCGCTAACCCATTTTGTAATCGGTCGTTCAGTACCTCAAGAAGTATTAACGGTCGCATGAAAGATGTGTGAGCAATTTCATCTAAAATTCACCAATTAAAAGTAATTTGGACGATGGACAAGAGTATGATGGCTTGAATTGAATTTCCAAGTGTAGGGGTGATACATACACATACGTAGGGGTATATGATTAGGGTTTGGATGAGAGAAATGAATGAAAGATAGGGCTTATACCTTCAGTGGAGATGATAAAAATTCCTAAGTTGATATGGAACCTTAGAAGGAAATTCAAAATATGCTGAAAGCTTAATAAATTTGCAGAACAATTACGATCTTAAGTGAAATGAAAAGTAAGTGTGAAAAATAAGGGTTGATAATTTCTAAGTTGAAGATAATAGAATTTCTTGCTAGAATACTGTTCATACCATAATATTGCATTACTATATTCCCCATTCCTAGTTATTTTACAAATAAATAGGTGCTTTTGACCCATGTCTGCTACTTAGTTGCAGGTTACAGGTTCTCGGAATAAAAACAATGAAATGATGAAAAGACGATGCAAAAGTGAGACTACGACCAATAAATGTTGGAATCTTGATCAAGCCTACACGAAGATCAGTTCACAAAGTACAAGGCAGTGCAAGGTTCAAGACTTCGTCACGAAGCAACGGCAAAAATCCACTACAATGTTCACTGGAAAGATCTGGAAGAGAACCAGAAGATATTCTGAAGAAAGTCCTGAAGTAACAGGTACCCAAATGCAGCAGGAACAACCCCAGAAAAATGTAGCATTCAATCTCCTACTTTGGCCGCGGAACCGCGGCCAAAGCATGCTTTTGGCCGCGGATCCGCGGCCGTCTAATGCCCGTGTCAGTGGGAAAAATTTCAGTGCGCTGTGGATCGTTTACTTGGTCTTTTTCTTAGGGGGTATTTTTGTAAAAGCAGACATGCAGGTCAATTGTAACCTAGGGTTTCTATTCCCTATAAATAGAAGCCCAAATCATTGTATTAGGTTATGCCTCCCTTCATTAATAAATTTCAGAATTCTTTTGGAGAGCATCAAGTTGTAAGTTCTTTATTTTCTGCCCTAGGTTAATTTTCTATTCTTGACCTAGTTAAATTTAATTCCTTGCCCTAGTTAATCTTTTATTCTCTGCACTAGATAAATGTTCTTCAATTCCCTAATGAGTGAATAGTCTCCTCGCATGTTAGGGTTAGCTTTGGGGAAGATTTGAGAGACGAATATCTCTCATCCCCTTTCTTGCCCGTCATATATTTTCATAGGACTCTATGCATACATGCACATACCGCTCCCTACGGCACCCTATCCATCGAGGTAGCGGTGATACCGTAGTATAAAGGCCCAGTTGTGATGGTTTTCCATGGAGGTTAGGGTAAGGATTTCTAAAGGAAGGACAAGAACCTAGAGGAAGAAATATCTTTCCAAATAGTTCTAATCCCTTTTATTAATAATTACCATAACACCTAATTAGATCTTCATATGGGTATAGTAAGCGGTGAGATTTATTGACTTTCCAAACATAACCTAGACCTAACCCTAGCAAGACTTAGATCTAGATAATCTTAGTATAGAATAATTTAGTTTTTAGATTTAATAATCAATCCATTCACACCGTTTGGAATTAACTCGTAAGAGCGATTAGGAAATTCAAAACATCCCTGTAGACCGACCCATACTCACCGGCTAGCTGCAAAGCGACGCCGTTCTTGATTGCGGTTATGAAATATTTTTGACACACAAATCAAATGGCGCCGTTGCCGGGGATCGAACCCGGGTCACCCGCGTGACAGGCGGGAATACTCACCACTATACTACAACGAATTGAAGAATGAAAGTCAACAGGCCAAGTTGATCGGATTTTGTGGGTAGTATCCGCTGAAAACCCTCAGGAGACAATACTCCTTCTACTAAGGACACCTAGAGGTTTAACGGCTTGTTTCACGAGCTCAGTGTAATCGTGATTCCCTGCGAAAGTGAGGATAGGATTTTTCGAGAATAACATTGGTTTTGCTCGGGACGAGCAAAAGATAAGTTTGGGGGTATTTGTTCATATCAGAATTTTGCATTATTATATTCCCCAATCTTAATCATATTACAAATAAATAGGTTCTTTTGATCTATGTCTGCTACATAGTTGCAGGTTACAGGTTCTCAGAACAATTCAGTGAAATTCATGAAAAGATGTTACAAAAGTGAGACTACAACCAACAATAGATAAATCCATATGATGCCGCCTAATAGTTCAAGGAACAAATGAAGATCAGCAAACAGTTCAATTGCACAAAGCACAAGGGCAGCACAAGATTCAAGATTTCAACGCGAAGCATACGGTAAAAGTCCATAAATTCTGCACTGTTGGAAATCTGGAAGAGAATTGAAGAGATTCTAAGAGACCAAGTGAAAAAAACAGAAGATAAAAGCAACTTGAAGAAACCCTAAAGAATTGGGCCCATGAGCCCACCAAACGGCCGCGGATCCGCGGCCAAACAGGCTATTCTGCCTCGGTTCCGCGGTCGTGCAATGCACGTGTCGGTAGGGTGTCGGTGCTTTGACTCGATCTTTGGGGTTGTTTTGTAATTTCATGTATGGATCAGAATGTAAACCTAGGGTTTTTCCTATCTATAAATAGGAGAGCTCAAAGCCAAATAAAAAGTGCCTCTTCTAGGGTGTCTCTTTTGAGATGCCTCTTTTTAATTTCTAGATTAAATTTTAATTTCCCTGTAATCGTCAAAAGGTCATCAATAAAGGTATTTTTTTATCGTGTATTCTTTTATCTGAATTTAATTCCTGAATTTTTATGTCTTTTATTATCTGCAACTTAGATAGTCTTTTAAAATTATAAAAATGAATTTTATCATAACTTCCCTAATGAGTGAGTAATTCCTCACTTGTTAGGGTTAGGATTGGGAAGGTTTGAGAGAAGTAAATCTCTCTCTCTCCTTTCTTTGCCCATATAAATTTTATAATAGGACTCTATTTAAATTAACCACATACTGCTCACTACGGCATCCTATCCTTCAAGATAGTGATGGTTCCCTAGTTAGACCGGTTGTGGTTGATTTAAATAGAGTTTAGGGCTAAGAGTTAAGAAAGGACGGACAAGGACCAAAAGGAAAAAACTAAGTTTCTTCCTAGTTGTGCTAATCCCCTTTGTTGACTATTACCCTAACACCTATATTCTTCATTAGGGTATTGAAAGTAGTGGGTAGAATCCTTTTTCCAAACTAACCTAATCCTAACCCTAGCAAGACTTTTAATCAATTTAATCTCATTCTTAGATCGTAAAACAAAACCCGATTTGATCGGATTAACTTGTTAGAACATAAAGAAAAGGAATCCATCTCCCTGTGGACCGACCCGTACTCAACCGGCTGGCTACCAAGCGACACCGTTGTTGATTGCGGTATTCATAACTTTGATTTTAAAAGCACACGCACGCAAAAGAACGATCAATCAGCGGTCCCGCGCGCCTTTCCTGAGAACCCTCTACCCCGTGTTCCTGTAGAAACGGTAGCTGCAGCATCAACAGAGTCTGGCGTGGGTACGGAAATTGGGACTCGTCACCCAAAAATGCCTGTCAAGCGCAAGCTCGTGTCATTGGCCGCCGGCGTTCATTCACAGAAAAAGAAGAAGTCCCTTTTTTCTACTGACGTTGTACTCGAACAGGAGCCCCATGCTCCCTACAGCGAAGGCTTGTGTGAGTATGGCGCTAACAATGGCTTGTTCGACACGCCTGTGACCGACACCGATCTACAGGCTGCCCTTATGGCCTTCGAGCAACAGGCTCGCGAAGAAGCGGCGCTGATCACCATCGCGAAGCCAGGTATACTTCAGTTGTATTTTTCCGCGTTCATTTCTTCCTTATTATTATACTTTTACTAATGCCCATTTCTTCAACAGGTATTTCTGCCGAAGAGGCTCTCGCGGCTTCCATCAAGACGTTCAAGGAGGAAGGGAGGCTCCGCGCTTCTTTTGGTCTAGGTATAATTCAGCTCATTGTGCCTTCATCCCCCCTTTTTTTATTCGTGCTCTGACCCTCTCCCTTATTTTATTGCAGGGACTACCTTGACTCAGGTTATTCCGAGTGCGGTACCGATCCTGAACGGTGATGCAGCGACGCTTCCAGAATCAGCTATTATGGCCCCATCTTCCCCAACATTACCACAGGAGGCTTTGCTAAAGCAGCCGATGACAGACGCCGTAACGGCTCTGGAGGCAGAGCATGGTTCGGACGACGACGACCCTTTGTCAGAGGTCTTGAGGAGATCATTTCTCACTGCTCAGACTGAAAAGAAGCGTAGGAAGCGTGTGGCGTGAGAATGCGATACCAGTTTGGCCGTGGGTGCAGGCTCAAGCAGCATCCCCCTTATTGATACTTTTTCGGTGGATGTTCCGCCTGTGTTGTCTACCGCCCGTAGACAGGTTGCACGCGCGGCTCGGGAAAAAACTAACGCTGCCCCAAGGTAACATAACGCTGAGTCTTTTACTAGAACTCGATCTTTGAATTTTGACACATGCCTTTTTTTAGGGCCGAGTCCTTGCGATGGGATGACGAGTGAAAGCCTGACGGTTACCGTGTCCGAAATTTCTACCCTCTCTCTAGAATCTGGGACCATCCAGACCACTGCTTTTTCCCCGTGTGGCTCTCTGGTATCGGTGGGTGTCGCAAGCGTCATGAAGACCCTCGTCGAATTTGGGGATGAAGCCATGGGCGCAGAAACTACTCCTCTGAGGGAGAGCGAAGAAGCCGCTACGCCTGGTGATGCTTCCGTCGCGGTTTTGGTTGATGACCCATCAGGTAAGTCTTGAGTCACTGTTCTCTTTTTATTTCTCAATCCCGTTCAGCTTCTTTTGACGATATTTTGTTTATAGGTGCAGTGAGCGCTAAGATTGTTCCATCTGAAACACCTCTGGTCGCCGCCATGATGGTTGTTGTTCCCTCGCCTTCTCTTATGTCCTCCGAAATGCTGGAAGGTATAGGTTTGCGATTTATTTAGTTTAACTATGGACACCATCTTCCTTTTATTGACAGTATATTGTCGCAACTCTGCAGGAGTCCTTTTCGACCATATATACCAGGTGTTGAACCCGCATTTCTCCTTCCGGTCGGAAGTCATTCCGCCCCCTGGTACTGGTTAGTATATTCATCAGCTATCGTCTCCTTCTTTCTATTATGAATAGCAGTATTGTTGCTAAGTCTTCTTATATTGATCGCAACGTCACGGATCGGAGGAGGGGACGAGAGAATAGTCGCGATTTCGGTACTCCCAATTTTGCCACCTGCCACAGCCGGTATAGTAGACTCCATCGCTCGTGTATTTTCTTTACCTCCCGAGTCAACATTTGACCATAATTTGTTTTGCAGCAATCGCACCGACTCCAGCTCCCTTTAAGTCTCGCATCCCAATACCGGCAGGGGCCCTTTTCTAAACGCCCATCTTCCAGGGGTGCTGCGAATAGCCGACGAATGTTGAGCGAATTCATCGAGGATCTTGATGTCGAGGCCCTCGTATCCGCTGCAGATTTTGCTGCTGAGGTTAATCCTATGCTGGCGACGCTCATGAACTTCCATGATGAAGGTGTCATCGAGTCTTGGGTTAATTACTACAAAAAGATCGAGACTTGCCTGCACGAGATTGGGCCCAACTGTCTTGCTCCTGAAGTATTAGATTTGAACTCCCAGCGGACTGCATGGGTTGAGAGTAGTGTTCCTTTCATCCGCCATTTTGAACAAGAGGAGACCCTAAGGCGAAAGGAACATGAAGTAGCTTTAAGCAAATCGGCCCGGTTGCACGCCCAGGTTGAAGCGAATGCTGCGCAGTTAAAAGCTTTCTTCAACAATCTCCAGCGGTGCATTTCGGATGGGTTGACACTGAGACGGGCGCTTGACTCTACGAAGCAGGTTGTACAGGACTACGAAGCTGCCATGCTAGAAACTTACGAAAAGCTTTCGTCTTGTTCGCACCAGCGAACTCAAATTGAAGTGGAGCTGGCCGCGGTGGCTGACCATAAGAAGAGATTAAGAGGTGTGCGCAAAAGGCTTGCTGACTTATTAAAGATGCCTCCTTCTTAGCAGTCGTTTTATATATATATGTTAGTTATATGTATGCCCTAGAGGCCATTACTGTACATGCGTTGTATATTGTAGTGGATGTTGGGACATATATAGGGAGGACTTTCTTGCTCGACATGATAGTACGCTATCGGTTACTCTTTATCTTAACATGTAATCTGATTGTCTCTATGTTACATGTTGGTAAAGCCCTTAGGATGAGTACTTGACTACCAGGACTATGATGCAGATCATACTAGTAGGGACAGGGTAGTCGTCAAGTACATCCTTCAAATGTTTCTAATCGAGAGTGTATCGAGACAGGGCATCGATACACCAGAGTAGACTAGCGTATACGCATCTTGACCCATATGATGGGAGATGGATGATCCCATATCTGTTCCCGCTAAAAATTTCTGCGCAAAAGAGTCCAAGGTATCAAATGGCCGCGATACGCTTAAGGAAATGCAAACCGGTATCTTCCGGCCTATATTTTGATAAACTCCAAAGAGAGGAACTGTTAAATTCTAATTATATTGGAAGCATCTCAAAAAACCCTTCGATTTGATATATTATGGGCTTCATAATTCATCCGGGATCAAAAGTTATGAACAAATATGCTATGCACTGTTCCCTGATTAAAAACCAGGAGTTACCTCAATGAGGTATCACGTGCTCACACGTGACCAATGGTCACATGTTGACACGTGATAGTTAAAACAGAAATAAAAAAATAAACGGCTGAAGAAGGACCCAATTGGGGGTCACGTGCTCACACGTGATAGTTAAAACAGAAATAAAAACAAATGGCTGAAGGAAATGCCTCAATGAGGTATCACGTGCTCACACGTGACTAATGGTCACATGTTGACACATGATGGTTAAAACTGAAGCATAAATAAACGCTGAGAAAAGGACTCAATTGGGGGTCACGTGCTCACACGTGACCAAGGGTCACGTGTCAGCACGTGACTGGCTTTGAAAGCCTTACAGTTTAATAAAATTAAAATTCTAAATTTCTCTAAATCTTTCCAAATAGGATTAAAATTCAAAATTTCTCTAAATCTTTCCAAATGGAAAAGGATTATGAGGACCGTTGGATTAAAAATCTAAGGGTGATTAAATATCACCAATTTATGGAAAAATCTTGGACAAGGAAAGATTTTCCCTAAATCTCACCGAAAATAACAAACAGAATATCTTTGGATTTAAAATCCAACGGTGAATAAAATTCATTGTGTGATCTAAAGGATCATATTAATTATGAAATCAATTAAAATCTTTCAATGAAGGATTCACAAAACAAATTGATTCTTTTCTTTCTCCTATAAATAAGAGCCAAGAAGAGAAGAGAAGGGATCGACCTTTTTGGAGAGAAGTACAGAGAGAGGAGAATTTAATTCTCAACAAAGAAAAACCCTAGGTGAGAAAAGAAAGGGGATCAAAACTTCAAACAGAGAATTTAATTCTCAAAAATCTAAGAGTTTAACTCTTTTACAAAGAACTTAGTTCTTCTTCTGGTTGAAGATCTGCATAGAGCACATCTCCCCATAAGATGAGAATTTAATTCTCATCGGGTTGAGATCCTGCCATGCAGATCCAAAACTTAGAGGGAGAATTGAGTTTAGAGAATTTAATTCTCCCAAAACAAAATTAGGGTTTAACCCTACACAAGAATTCAATTCTCTCAAAATCATAGGAATTTAATTCCTTCAAGACAGAACTAGGGTTTAACCCTAATCAAGAATTTAATTCTTTTACATGTATGGAAATTTAATTCCCCTAAAAGGAAATTAGAGTTTAACCCTATATAAAAATTTAATTCTTGCACAATAAGAATTTAATTCCTCTAAAATCATAATTAGGGTTTAACCCTACAGAGAATTCAATTCTTAATATAAGAAGATTTAAAAGATCTCTGTGCATGAAAAGAGCTGAGGTCACGTGTCGCCACGTAACCCTTGAAAAGATCCCTGAAGAAAAGAAGTTCTGAGGCAACGCCTCACGTGCTCCCACGTGACTCCCGAAACACAGAAAAAGTAAAAGAAATAAAGGCCTTGGGCGCTCTCACGTGCTCCCACGTGACCCCTTGGCAGACGCTTTAATGATCAGTGCATGAATCCTCCTCACGTGCCAGCACGTGATACTCCAAAATAAAATATAAAAAGTGTTTAACACTTGTTTACAGAACAAAATAAAGGGGATCTGGCCCCACTTTTTGATGCCATCACGTGCTCCCACGTGACCCCTTCCTCTTCTAGTGTTTAACACTACTTTTAGCCAAATTGGCTAATTTTCCAGAGGTAAAAGTCCCTCCTCCAAATGAATCTCAAAATTGAAGAAATCAAAGACAAAATGTTGTCAGAGCCTCCAAACCTCTGTTTAGCACTGCTGAATGATAAGGGGCTGAACCTAAACAAATGTCTAATGGACCAAAGGGCCAATATTTCAAACATAATTGGACTTAGCCCAAACTGGCCATAAGTCCTCAAATCATCTTGAACTGAGCACATCTGCTCTTTCAACCAACTCATTGGTTCAAGGGTACATCTCTGAGCTCCTCTGATATTTGTCGTTGTAATCCTTCAACGTCTTCAGAGAGGTGATGGGTCCCGACAGCCATACATTTTATTGGACCACTATATTCTTAAACTGGTATTGGACCACCATGTCCCTAAACTGGCAATTGACCACCATGTCCCTAAACTGGAACAATAGAGCCAATTGCTCTCTTGTCAGATCCAAACGATCCCGTTAAGTTGATCTTAGTCTGGAGATTAGGCTAACGTATCCTTAACAAATGTTTAAGTTGATCTTAGCCTCAAACATGGCTAACGTGTCCTTAAACTAATATCCGTCCCCAAAAACGGGAATGTTGGACCACTATGTCCCTAAACTGGAACAATAGAGCCCCCAAATGCTCTTTTGTCGGATCTAAACGATCCCGTTTAAGTTGATCTTAGCCTCAAAAATGACTAACGTATCCTTAAACCTTCAAACAGACTTTAGTCCCAAATCGGACTATAGATCCCCTAATCAACTTTGGTTCAAGGGTACATCTCTGAACTCCTCTGACACCTATCATTGTAATTCTTCAATGACGTCAGAGAGGTGACGGGTCCCGATGGCCATATATTAAATGGACTACTATGTCCCTAAACTGGAACAATAGAGCCCAAATGCTCTTTTGTCGGATCTAAACGATCCAGTTAAGTTGATCTTAGTCTCAAATTAGACTAACGTATCCTTAACAAATGTTTAAGTTGATCTTAACCTCAAATATGGCTAACGTATCCTTAAACCAAAACCCCAAACCCAAATCTAAGAAAATACGGATTTGGACTAATCCACATCCTACGGGCGACGACATAAATTAGTCTCCGTATACGATCCACGGGCAACCACAAACAAAACAAACAACCACGACACGAAGTGAAATTCTGGAGAAGGAGAAAGTTGTTACCGCGATGCGGTAGCGTAATTAACTGCAGGGGCTTGCGCCTGCAGGGAAGAGCGTCCCCACAATCAAAATCCCCTCAAGTGAGAGGGAATCTGACGAAGTCTGCTACATCGGTCGCATCCGTCTAAACCTCCGATACACGGTGCCATAAATCAACTTGGCATCTTCGGAGAGGTGGATGGATAAAACCAATTAGCATCTGCCCCGAATCTCAGGCAAGACGTCTGTCTTGTGCGTCTTTCAGAGGGGAACAATATCCATCGGTGTTTGACATCAAGGATGGTGTATGGGTGCTCAGTGGAGACTGGGTACACTGGACGGACTCGCCGAGAACTCCCAGATGGTATTATACACCACGTCAGATGGCAGTTCTCTGGTGACACTGGTACAGGTTAGTCTGTAGACCCGAGATCGTCATAGAGTCTTGTGTGATTCCCACTATGGTTTGATTTCCATCATACCACGTCCAAGAGGGCGTGCAAAAAGGTGGCTTTTGGGTACAGTCCCGAATCACATGGAGGCAATGAGCGATAGAAGGGGTTTCGTCTCTCTCGGTATAGGGAGTTGTTGTTGCGCTGTGTTCGATTGGCTATAACTGGAAATCCCTGGCCAGGATTACTGAGATCTACTGGTAATTGTTATCAGTAGTTTCTCGAACTATTATAGACCTCATATCGACACGACTTATCAAGCTACTGGGGTCTGACGTTTACCACCCATAGGCGAGATATGCGACATATCAGACGGAGAGACCGGACTGTACGGGAGTGTTACTGGTTGGATTCACAAGAGAAAGTACAGACTTTCTTGTTGATCTTCTGATCGCTCAATACCTGGGTGGCTGTTATGTTTAGCTGACCGCTTGCAGCTTGTGGGTGTTTAATATGATCATCACCTACTGTCGGCGTATTGACGATTCTTTAGAATCCTACACAGAGGTTTCTTGACTCAGGCAAAACGGAGTAGGAGCACATATATGATATGTGCGGGACTGAGAACAATACGAGTATGTGATACCGTATTAGATTCTCGCGATATGTGATATCGGCCGGGTATATGTAATATAGTCGGGTCATCGGATCAAGTGTTGATTCGGTGAAATGATACAGATTATATTAGTCGGTTATTTGTAAAATAGCCAGATTATCGGATCAAGTGTTGATTCGATAATTTAATGTATAATTATATATTTGATATATTAAATTACATTGACTAATATAAGCTCACTAAAAGATTCTTTTTCTCACTTGGGTAATACATTGATATATATGCGATATATGTTAATTGTATTATTTTATTTTGTTACAATAAATATTATATATGTGATATATAATATTGTAACAAGTTAAGGTTACAAATGTAACATGTTTTGTGGAGTTTAAACATGGTTAGGGTTTGGATTAGGGTTAAGCCTTCTAGTAGCTTCTAGAAGCTTTGCTTTTGTTTTCTTGTAAAGATATTTTGTGTGGATATTTCCTTAACCAAACCCAAACCCTTAACTATGATTCATTCTCTACAATGGTTAAGTCCTCTCTTTCTTAACTATGGTTGCATTTCTAACCTCACATATTAGTTTTCATTATTCATCACAAAAGGATGATTATTCTTCTTCTTCTTCCTTGAGCCTTTGAAAAGCTTTCTAGGTTTTTCTTATGTGATGAAAATGAGTGAGATTAAGAAAACAAATGAGAGCTAAAATCCTACTTCATCATTCTAATCTATCCTAGCCATTTAGATTAGGGTGTTCACTTCATTTAGTGAGTGAGAGCTTGTGTTAAAGAAACTTCAAGGTAGACCATCTTAGTTATCGAAGATCGGAAGCATGCTTGCATCTTTCTCTTCGTGGAGCCTCTCTAGAGTCCGGATTCTCGATGATCGAAGCGAAGGGACCTCAACACGGAGCTTTAGAAGTGAAGGACCGGACTATAAAGGTTGTAATCCCAAACTCTTAGTGTTAAAGTGTTTAACATGCTTTGTTTCGTCTAATCTCTAGTTTAAAGATATTGGTTAGGGTTGTTCGGCACGTCTAAATTTTAAATCGGACATGCTTGATACCTTGTAGACCCTTGTGAGAGTGCCTAGTAACCCTGCAGTGGTATCAGAGCCAAGCTAGAGCTTTAGACGAAATCTAGGCGAAGTTTAAAGTCCGATCGAACTCCGAATACCCGCAAAACCCTAGTTTCTGGAAAAATTTTAAAAATGTTGATTTTTTCGTATTAAAAATATTCAGAAAATCAAGCAAGGAAATATAAGAATTACTTTGAAGTACAGACCACCAAATCCCTCACGTGACCGCGGAACCGCGGCCAAACCACGTGTTTGGCGGCGGTTCTGCGGCCAATAATTGGAGTTGGGGCCCACTACTTCAGGAATATATTCTTGGGTCCTTTTTGATAGTTCTGGGATTTTTTAATTCTACTCAAGTGTTGAGTTTTCTGGGTTGTATTGGGAACTCGTTGATTCGATCGAAAAGTATAGCTTCGTTTAGTTTTTCCGGGTAATTTTTAGAACGTGTTAAAAAGTTCGAACAGATATCAATAACTCGCTTTTTCCCCGGCTGGAAAATTTCCAAGTGTTGGATTTTTCCGTAGTTTAAGAACGTTCTAAGTCGTGCAAGTAACGCGATGGACCCTCTAGAAGAACACAAAGCTTAACTCGATTATGTGACCGTCTGAACTGCCTTTAAACCTTAGGGTTTGGGACAGTACGGCGTTGCCACATGTGAGACGTTGGCTTGACCCTTCTACAACTGGACCATTAGTACTGTGGCATGTGATGGATGTTTTTAAACTAATTTTAAGTGTTGAGAACTATTTGGGAAATCTTGGGTGTTTGTTTATTCGATCGGAAAGTTTAACATTATCTATTTATCTGGAATGTGATACAATATTTGGAATCCACAAGTAGTTATGAGATAACTAATTTGAATATTATAAATCTAGCGGTTTAGTCTCAGATGATCGGTTGCCATAGGATTTTGATGCGATCAAAAGTCCGTTGCAATCACGTAGCGTACGCGAATACTCGCCGGTAAACTTAACAGAAAGCCACGCCCCATAGCCCCGACCAAGTGACTGTAGGAGAACCCCGTCGCCAAAAGCATCCGTTCGGGTGCTCGCAGCAGCGGTGTTCCGTCTTAGTGCACTTCGTCGACGGCATCAGGGGGTGCGGCCGTCTACTAAAGTTTGCGACGAGCATTCGATCAGTATGTCGGAAATCTTGTTGAATTTCCCGACTAGATATTGAAAAGTGTTTTCGAGATCGAGAATAAAATGCGGGGTTTATAATTGTTAGGCATGCGATGTCTAAGGAATTCATTTGGTTAGGCATGAGATGTCTAAGAAGGTTGCGGATTCCAACTGTTGTAGTTTTACACTTTCTTTTCTGCGACCGTAAGCGTAGTATGTAGTGTATCGCCGGCTTCGTTGCTATACATCAACGACAATCGGGATACGCATACTTGCTTACGTTGATGATATGAGATATTATGTGTTGCTGTGATATGTTATATTGGATCGTCGCGTTCTGAATAGCCGGGGGTTTTATGTGAGATGAGCGTTTTTATTTTCATTCATGTAAAATTCATTTGTATGTAATATTCTTTTATTGGGGCACTTCCGGGCTGAGGATGATGTCACCATTGTATATTATTTACTTTTCCGCATTAGGTAAACCCAAGGCGGGGAGCACAAGTAACCGGGTTCTAGGGTCCAGTGGGAGACCATCTCGAGGAGTCGAGACCGGGTCTCCTAACCCTAGAATTGGCAATGTTACTTGCCGCTCTCGTAGAGGTCTAAAGATGTGGGTTTGGCTATTCATCGCGACCGTGAAATCCGTGTTTTATACAGGCTCATACTAAAACACAGACCTCCTAATATATCCAATATTTCATATATGTTTCTTCTGCTGCAATGTTTTGTGATGAGATCATATTACTGCCTGAGACGAATATTTATATTATATATATGAGATATATGTTATATTGCATATTTCGTTTCAAATGTGATACTTGTGAAGCATAATAAAATGGGACTTCATTAATGAGATTAATGAAATAAAAGAAACCTAAAGATGTTGTAGAAACTTGTTTAAAAACTGGTAGCTCTAGTTTTTGCTTCGCATGGTGGTGTTCCTTGTAGAACATCCAGCACGTTATTCGATAAGGAAAGAGCCGAGATCCCTTCACCGGGAGTGACCTCTTTAGCGAAACTAGCAGATGCTACAAACTCGGTTTATCTTTTGATTGTTTCTATAGTTTTTGCTTTGCATAGTGATATTTGTGAAATATCCTGCACCTTATTCGATGAGGAAAGAGCCGACGATCCCTTCACCGGGAGTGACCTCTTTAGCAAAACTAGAAAATGCCTCAAAAACATTCCATTCAAAATCACTCGATTCTACAACGATATCAAGTTCATTACGCAAAGGGTTTTCTTAAAAACCTGTCGTAACCCTCCGTCGTTTCAGATAAGTACTTCATAGTATTCGTACTACGTTTTTTGGCTTTCGTCTAGGCGTAGTGTGCGGTAGCTATTTATGCTTATCTGTATAAGCATATGATGCGATTGAGTTAGGGTAGTCGTGAGACTTTGTTGGCTTTCATCAAAGGTCGTGCGGGTGGGTTTAATTCAATCAGGAAATGAGGGGTTGAACTTGACTAGTAGCCTATGGTTTGTTGGCTTTCGTCAAGGTCATAGGATACTAGGGGTAAAATATTATTGGGAATTTTAAGAGTTGTAATTTGCTATGAGATTGCATACCTTCTATGAGATAGTTGGATCCCGATACCCGCTGCGAGTAAGAGTTACTCCTGGGAGAGTTTTACACATTACAATTAGCCGATCAAGTAGGTGTCTAGAAAGCTGTTAACGGGGTTACACCCCTGGAAAAACGAGGTTTACTTTAATTAGGTCCGTGCGAAAGCACGGGGAACCTCCCTCAAACTACCAGCACTGGCCTGGCTGAAAGATTGGCGAACTTGTAGAATGTAACTAATCCCGGCTAGTCTTTCCTTTTAGAATTTGAAGGAAGATTTGACTAAAACAGTGAGAGACATCCTGATTAGATAAATTGATAACCAATCTAATCTTGTAAAAGCGCACGCTGAGTGTTTTCTTCTCTCTCTCTCTCTTGGTTGCGACTATGTCACGCCTTAATCAAGATAATAATACGGATGTATTGACCGAACCCGCTTGTTATACTGCGCTAGGGAACGTTGGTCCCGCTCCAACTTATAAATGTTATAAGACCGAATAGGAAATAGGGGATTACCAGAATTCCCGTGCCGCCCAAACGAAGAAAGTGCATGCTGATGCATCTTCTTCGTGTATGTTCATTATAGAGAACTGTTTCTCAGTATCCTTTATGCCCTGGGTATGAGATACCGGATCAGGATCCCACATATGTAATCTGTTACATGGGCTATAGAAAGGTAGAGAACTGAGAACGGGTGATAAGTTTCATGAGATAGAAACGGTGCAAGTGTTGCAGCTAAGTCTGTTGGTAGTTATCACCCTGTATTAACAACTATATTGATTCTGAACGAATGTTATTAGATACCGACCCTGATATACAACATCATATCAGTCTCTTTATTAGCAAAGAAGGATATAATTTTGTATTGTTGGATAATGTTTTGAACATTTCCTATATCAAGAGTTGATCGGTTCAGGCATGTTATCTAAAAGTATAGACGTTTTAAATCAAACCATAGTTCTTAACGTACAGAACACACACAAGAGGAAGAGTTCAGAAATGAACGAATCCTTCTTGAGGCATTGTAGACTAGGTCATATCAATACGACCCGACCAGCTGAAGTTACATATAGATACATATTTAAATTAGTTTGAATTTACATCTTGTGAAACTTGCCGGTCGTGTCACAAAGATAAGATGACCACAGCTCCGTTAATTGAAAACAGAGAAAGAGTTAGTGAATTCTTGGGATTGATACATACTGATGTATGAAAGTCCCCTATCTACACATGCCAGGACCGGTTCTTTGTATTTCATTACATTCACTGATTATCTCTCAAGATCCGGACATATATTCCTGTTGAAACACAAGCCTGGAACTTTTGAGAAATTCAATAAATATAAGTTAGAAGCAGAGAACCAAAAATGGGTAAAAGTATTATGTCCTTTCATAAGATCAAGGAGGAGAATACTTGAGCACGGAATTCATGGACTATTCTAAAGGAGAATGAGATTCTCTCTCAGCATTACTCCTCCGTATACACCACAGCACGTAGATGTATCGGGGCGCAGCAATCACACCCTATTTTGTTATGGTGTGCTCTATGATGAGTACTACTGAGTTTCCTATTTCCTTTTGGGCGTTATGCACTTGAGAAGTTGCATACCTATTGAATAGGGTTCCAATCAAATCAGTTGCCTACCACTTCATATGTGATATGGAATGGGAAAAGCCCATATCTTAAGTAAGTTAAGATTTGAGGTTGTCCGGCTTATATCTAAAAGCAAAATCCGGACAAGCTTGAGGCAAAGTCAGTTCTGTAGAAGTTTGTTGGATATCCCAAGCATTCGCAAGGGAATATCTTCTACCAAACCGAGGAACAAAAGATGTTTTGTTTCTTAGCATGCCACCTTTGTGAAAGGGAATTTTTTGTGAAGAAATTAGTGGTCATAAGGTAGAACCATAGTCACAAATTCGTCGTTCGGGAATAATTCGGTGAGGTCGAAAATTCGGATTCGGAGAACTATTCGGAAAAAATCGGCATGTATTCGGGAAAGATTCGGTAAGTGTTCGGAAAATGTTCGGGAAGGATTTCGAGCAATAAATTAATATATGAGACCCTAGGTTTTGATTTTATGAATTATTTGCTGTTTTTTGAATTATTCGCTATTTTTTCACATAATTCGGGAATAATTCGCGAATTATTCGCGAATAATTCGCGAATTATTCGGCCAGTTCGGCAATGGCGATTAATTCGGAGATTAATTCGTTTGATCAAAAATTTGCGAATTATTCGCGAATTCGGCGAATAATTCGCGAATTATGTGACTATGGGTAGAACTGGAAAGAGTTCCAGCTATATAAACTGCAACTGATGATTTGGTAGAACCAAAGGATTCAATAGTTTCCAATAAACCTCAGCCTCTCCGCCGATCTAGTAGGGTTCCTCACCCACCTGAGAGATACTTCGGTTTCTCTATGACAGTGGGAGTGAGGATTGCATCATGAGATGATGACCCAACTTATTTCAAGCAGGCTATCAGGAATGGGACTCTGTAAGAATGGCTGGATGCTTAGCGATCTGAGATGGAATCCTTATACACCAATAAAGTATGGACTTTGGTTGCTTTATCTGAAGGGTTAAATCCCTATCAGGAGCAAGTATACCTTAAGAAAATCACTTGGTGTATATGGAAAAGTTGAGACTTTCATAGCTATGCTTAAGTCCATCCAGATCCTACTTGCCACGGCTACATACCATGACTACGATATCTGGCGGTTGGGTGTCATGACTGCTTTTCTAAATGATGATTTGGAAGAGAGCGTCTATAAGTACACAACCAGAGGGCTTCGTAGATAGTGGGAGCAGCGGAAACGTGTGCAAGATATTTTATGTGATAAAGCAGGTATCGCGGAGTTGGAACATCTGTTTTGGTGTGGTAGTCAAAGAGTTTGACTTCATCAAAATGGTAGATGAACCTTGTATATACAAAAAGGGAGTAAGGAGTATGGTGATGATCCTCATAAAGTACGTGGATGACATACTCATGATAGGAAAGGAGTTTCCTATGCTACGCTTGGTCAATCTCTGCTTATCACAAGCATTCTCCATATAGGATCAAAGCGATACCTCCTAAATCCTGGGTTTTGGATCTATGAGATAGATCTAATTGGATGTTAGGATTCTCAATAGGTGTAGTGAGATGGTATCAATCGATCCTGGGGAGAATCACTGGAAAGGTTCCAAGGTGATAAGGACGACTGAATGTCAGTCGCAGGCATTGTCTTTACCCTCAGTGGAGGGACGGTATGTTGGAAGAGTTCCAAGCTAGATACCGTGACATACTGGACGATTAGAGGCAAGATACATCGTTACCAAGGATGCTACTAAAGAGGCAGTCTGGATATATATTAGTTCATGAGATGAACTTCGTTTCTACCAATGTGTGACAATGGAGTTGTGGCTTATGCCAAGGAACCCCTGTCCCATCAGAAATCCAGATATAATTCTTAGGCAGTATCACCTAATCCAGGGACATCGAGATTAGGAGAGTAGATACAGAGGACAACAGCGCGGATCCACTCACAATGGCTTATTTCCCAGTAGAGACTTTTATGGGAAGGTTGAGTATGAGATACTTCAACCACATCTGATTGCTGGGAATGCTATACCACAACAGATGGCCCCAGTGCAAGTGGGAGATTGTTAGTTATATGTATGTCCTAGAGGCCATTACTGTACATGCGTTGTATATTGTAGTGGATGCTGGGACATATATAAGGAGGACTTTCTTGCTCGACATGATAGTACGCTATCTGGTTACTCTTTATCTTAACATGTACTCTAATTGTCTCTATGTTACATGTTGGTAAAACCCTTAGGATGAGTACTTGACTACCAGGACCATGATGCGGATCATACTAGTGGGGACAGGGTAGTCGTCAAGTACATCCTTCAAATGTTCCTAATCGAGGGTGTAACGAGACAGGGAAAGATACACCAGAGTAGACTAGCGTATACACATCTTGACCCATATGATGGGCGATAGATGATCCCATATCCATCGGTGTTTGACATCAAGGATGGTGTACGGGTGCTCAGTGGAGACTGGGTACACTGGACGGACTCGCCGAGAACTCCCAGATGGTACTATACACCACGTCAGATGGTAGTTCTCTAGTGACACTGGTACAGGTTAGTCGACCCGAGATCGTCATAGAGTCTTCTGTGATTCCCACTGTGCTTTGATTTCCATCATACCACGTCCAAGAGGGTGTGCAAAAAGGTGGCTTTTGGGTACAGTCCCGAATCACATGGAGGCAATGAGCGATAGGAGGGGTTTCGTCTCTCCCGGTATAGGGAGTTGATGTTGTGCTGTGTTCGATTAGCTATAACTGGAAATCCCTGGCTAGGATTGCTGAGATCTACTGCTAAGTGTTATCAGTAGTTTCTCGAACTATTATAGACCTCATATCGACACGACTTATCAAGCTACTGGGGTCTGACGTTTACCACCCATAGGTGAGATATGCGACATATCAGACGGAGAGACCGGACTGTACCGGAGTGTTACTGGTTGGATTCATAGGAGAAAGTACAGGCTTGCTTTTTGATCTTCTGATCGCTCAATACTTGGGTGGCTGTTACGTTTAGCTGACCGCTTGCAGCTTGTGGGTGTTTGATATGATCATCACCTACTGCCGGCGTATTGACGATTCTTTAGAGTCATACACAGAGGTTTCTTGACTCAGGCAAACGGAGTAGGAGCACATATATGATATGTGCGGGACTGAGAACAATACGAGTATGTGATACCGTATTAGATTCTCGCAATATGTGATATCGGCCGGGTATATGTGATATAGCCGTGTCATCGGATCAAGTGTTGATTCGGTGAAATGACACAGATTATATTAGTCGGTTATTTGTAAAATAGTCAGATTATCGGATCAAGTGTTGATTCGATAATTTAATGTATAATTATATATTTGATATATTAAATTACATTAACTAATATAAGCTCACTAAAAGATTTTTTTTCTCACTCGGGTAATGCATTGATATATATGCTATATATGTTAATTGTATTATTTTATTTTGTTACAATAAATATTATATATGTGATATATAATATTGTAACAAGTTAAGGTTACAAATGCAACATGTTTTGTGGAGTTTAAATATGGTTAGGGTTTGGATTAGGGTAAAGCCTTCTAGTAGCTTCTAGAAGCTTTGCTTTTGTTTTCTTGTAAAGATATTTTGTGTGGATATTTTCTTAACCAAACCCAAACCCAAACCCTTAACTATGATTCATTCTCTACAATGGTTAAGTCTTCTCTTTCTTAACTATGGTTGCATTTCAAACCTTACATATTAGTTTTCATTATTCATCACAAAAGGATGACTATTCTTCTTCTTCTTCCTTGAGCTTTTGAAAAGCTTTCTAGGTTTTTCTTATGTGATGAAAATGAGTGAGAGCTAAAATCCTACTTCATCATCCTAATCTATCCTAGCCATTTAGATTAGGGTGTTCACTTCATTTAGTGAGTGAGAGCTTGTGTTAAAGAAACTTCAAGGTAAATCATCTTAGTTATCGAAGATCGGAAGCAAGCTTGCATCTTTCTCTTCGTGGAGCCTCTCTAGAGTCCAGATTCTCGATGATCGCAGCGAAGGAACCTCAACACGGAGCTTTAGAAGTGAAGGACCGGACTACAAAGGTTGTAATCCCAAACTCTTAGTGTTAAAGTGTTTAACATGCTTTGTTTCGCCTAATCTCTAGTTTAAAGATCTTGTTTAGGGTTGTTCGGCACGTCTAAATTTTAAATCGGGCATGGTTGATGCCTTATAGACCCTTGTGAGAGTGCCTAGTAACCCTGCAACATAAATATATATATATATATATATATATATATATATATATTTGACTGAATATTTGTAATTGGTGAATAACATGCATTCACTTTTGATTCTTTTATGCGATGTATCCTGTATTCATTTGAATTCCTGAATAAAAGGCATATTTTATCTCATACTACCGCTTTCTTTTCTTTTTCATGTCGTTGGCATGCGACTTTAGCAAAAGTGGCCTGTAGATGTTAGATAACGATTCATCTTGAACTCCTCGTAGGGTAGCGATGGCTTACGAAACAGGTTCAAATCTGCCGCCTAAGACTTTTCAACTTTATGAGCCTTGAGGGTCTCATAAAGACGTTTCTCCCCACGAGTCGAGAGGATCTCGTAGGTGTAATTTCTCCTTAAGGGTCGTGAAGACTCCTAAGTGCATTTTCTCTTGAGAGTCATAAGGATCTCACAGGAGAGTTTTCTTTTTACGGGTTGAGAGGTTTGCGTAGGGACACTGATTTCCCTGGGGCTCAAGTCGAGTCGAGAGATTATTGGTTGACTTGTTTCCGAGACGGAGCGCTGCTCCGGCAAGGAGGTCATTGGTCGACTTATTTTCGAGACGGAGCATTATTCCGGCAAGGAGGTCATTGGTTGACTTCTTTCCAAGACGGAGCGTTGTTCCGGCGGGGAGGTCACTTGTTTTCGAGACGGGGCGTTGTTCCGGCGGGGAGGTCATTGTTTCCCCCAATCAGAGTAAAGCTCTGTTTTGAAATTCAAAATTCAAAAAAATTGAAGTAACGCTTCAAATCCAGCGCTAGGTGCGCTACGCGCCACGTGTCAAACACGGATGCGGCGCCAGGTGCGCTGCGCCCTAGGCAGCGCACCCCCAATCAGAGCAAAACTCTATTTTAAAATTTCAAAATTCAAAAACTTGAAGCAAAGCTTTAGATCCAGCGCTCTACGCTGCGCGCCACGTGTCAAACACAGGTGCGCTAGCGCAGTTGCGCTGCGCTCTGCGCTGCGCGCCACGTGTCATACGTATATGCGCTAGCGCAAGGGGCGTCAGCGCTGGAATTAAAAATTCCCCACCATTAGATCAAAAGATCTAATAATAATAAATATTAATTAATTAGAATTAAAATTCTGTTACGAAAAGATCTTTTCAATCTTATTAAAACAAGAAAATTATCTTCTACAAAGTAGAAGCCTTAGAATCAAAGATCCAACGGTGAGAAATATTCCCAAATCAATCAGAGAAAGATCTCTTAAAACTGATTTAACAAATCAATTGGCCCTATATAAAGGCCCCAAGACTTAAAGTCTGATATAGAGAAACCCCCCTGCAAAGTTTGAGAAAACTCAAAGAAAAAGAAAATCAAGCTTTTGGTGAAAAAAGATCATTTTCTTCAAGGTAAAGAACATGATTCTTGAACACAGAGATGAAATCATCTCATAAAAGAAGAACTATCTTCTAAACAAGATCATAGATCTACAAAAGACCAAGGTCTTTGATAAAAAAAAGAGATCAGAGATCTTATTATAAAAACTAAAAAGAAGTACTCACTTCATTCATAGATCCTTGATCTACAAAGGTAGTGCCCTTTTTTATAAATAAGAACTTTTTGTTCTTGAACCTTGAGGTAAGGCCTCCTTTAAAGGGAGAACATAAACTTGTTCTCTGATCATAAAATTGATCAAATGCGCTTTAAGCTACTGAAATGTGTTTTGCACTCATGAACTGCACTTTTCCGCTCCTTGGATCGGCGCTCAGCGCCAAAACGTGCCACGTGTCAACCACATATGTAACTTGCGCTTTGTGCTTTTGAAATAGCGCACTGCGCTCATGAGCTGACGCTCAGCGCCAAGCGTGCTACGTGTCTCTCACTGGTGCACCACCAAACTAGCGCAAAGCGCTCATAAATTGAAAGTGCAATGCGCTCATAAGCTGGCGTTAGCGCTAAGTGCGACACGTGTCCTTTCCGTGTGCGCTACTCGACAGAAGCGCAATGCGCTCTCTAATTAGCGCAAAGCGCCTGGCGCGCCACGTGGCGCATTGTCAGAACACACTTTGTTCTGATGAATGCTATGCATTCAATACAAGACAAAAGATGTCAGGATCTAATGCTTAGCATTACTAAAAGGGCCGAGCCCAAGTAAAGGCTCAATAGCCAGAACAACAAAATGTTAAACATTTTAATTGGACTTAGCCCAATTCTGGACATAAGTCCTCAACTTATATTGAACTGAGCACATCTGCTCACAAGTATTCAACAGATCTTAGTCTCAAACTGGGCTACAGATCTTTCGAACAATTCATACCGGTTCGAGGGTACATCTCGTTACTACTCTGATATTTGTCGTTGTAATTCTTCAACGTCTTCAGAGAGGTGACGGGTCCCGATGACCACACATTTCTACGGACTGTGGGGTCCTTAAACTCAAGGACTACGATGTCATTAAACTTCATAAACTACGATGTCTTGGACTACGATGTCCTTAAACTTTATAGACTACGATGTCTTTAAACCAGACTGTGGGGTCCTTAAGCCCATGGACTACGATGTCCTTAACCTGGACTGTGGGGTCCCTTTACACCCACAGACTACGATGTCCTTAACCTGGACCGAGGTGTCCTTAAACTACCGTTGGACCGAGATGTCCTTAAACTAACATTGGACCACCATGTCCTTAAACTGGTAATCAACCGCAATGTCCCTAAACTAAATAATAGAGCCCAATTGCTCTCTTGTCGGATCTAAATGATCCTGTTACGTTGATCTTAGTCTAAAAATTAGACTAACGTATCCTTAACATAGTTTATGTTGATCTTAGTCTCAAGTGAGGCTAACGTATCCTTAAACCCAAACCCCAAACCCAAATCTAAGAAGATACGGATTCGGACTAATCCACGCCCTACGGGCGACAACATAAATTAGTCTCCGTATACAATCCACGGGCAACCACAAACTAAATAAACACCCACGACACGAAGTGACCATCTGGAGAAGGAGAAAGTTGTTACCGCGGTGCGGTAGCGTAATTAACTGCAGGGGCTTGCGCCTGCAGGGAAGAGCATCCTCACAATCAAAAACCCCTCAAACAAGGGGGAATCTGACGAAGTCTGCTACATCGGCCGCATCCGTTTAAACCTTCGATGCATGGTGCCATAAATCAACTTGGCATCTTCGAAGAGGTGGACGGATAGCACCAATTAGTATCTGCCCCCAGATTCAGGCAAGACGTTCTCCGCATCTTCCCAATTTCCGGCGGTAAACAGTCATCGGTTGACTTGTTTCCGAGACAGAGCGGGGAGGTCATCGGTTGACTTGTTTTCGAGATGGAGCATTGTTCCGGCGGGGAGGTCATTGGTTGACTTGTATCCGAGACGAAGTGTTGTTCCGGCAGGGAGGTCATTGGTTGACTTATTTTTTAGATGGAGCGTTGTTCTGGCGGGGAGGTCATTGGTTGACTTGTTTCCGAGACGGAGCGTTGTTCCGGCGGGGAGGTCATTGGTTGACTTGTTTCCGAGATGGAGCATTATTGGTGTTGACTTGCTCCGCTTTCTACAGTATCGAGAAGGAACGCCATGTTGATCTTCTGGGATGCAGATACTGCCGTCGAGATCTGACTTTCCCTTTGACAGAGTTTGTTAGGAAATGCGGTTCCCTTTTCGTTTATGCCCATGGATTGTATGCAGGGGTCAGTATGGACTCTCTTGTAAGGCAAAAGTTTCATTCTTTCATTTTTTTTATTTCTTTCCGCGATGCTCTATCATTTCAGCTTTTTATATCGTAAAAGTTGCGATTGCCCAATCATTTCGGCTATTTTTCGTGGTGCCCAATCGTTTCGGCTATTTTTCTTTTTACTTGCTACTTTTTATTGCGAATTACCCAATCATTTCGGCTATTTTTATTTTTTGTTTTTTTTTGTATTTTTGGCTCGCTGATTTTGTTGCGAGTATGGACTTGAGATCTGATACCAATCTTAGCATCGGTATCGCTGCGACTGGAATATTGCCAGGAGCGAATCATCACTTGCCGTGAAAGGACTTGGAATTTGTTACCTATTTAGGCATCAGTATCGCTACTACTGGGACGTTGCCAGGAGTGAATCATCATTTGCCTTTGTCGATTCGAACAAAGGTGGCTTAGCGAATAGGGTTAGGATCCCATTTACTAAGGCTTTTTGACTTCATGAGTCGTAAGGGTCTCATAAAGGTGTTTCTCCCTACGAGTCGTGAGGATCTCGTGGATGCGTTTTCTCCTTAGGAATTGTGAAGATTCTTAAGTGCGTATTCTCTTATAAGTCGTAAGGATCTTACAAGAGTGTTTTCTCCTTATAAGTCGAGAGGACTTACAAGTGTCGTTCACCACATGAGGAAATTTCGCGCCATTGGTGGAACTTGGTGAGGGAGATGTTTATTTATGCCCTTGGATTGTATACAAGGGTCAATATTGAACCGTTTATAGGGCAATCTGGGGAATGTGATGGCTTAAGAACAGGGTCAGATCCCTGTAGCTTAAGGCTTTTGAATCTTATGAGTCGTGAGGGCCTCATAAGGAGATTCTCCTTACGAGTCGTGAGGATCTCGTAAGTGTAATTTCTCCTTAGGAGTCGTAGGGATCCCTAAGTGTGTTTCTCCCTTGTGAGTCGTAAAGATCTCACACAAGTATTTTCTCCTTACAAGGTGTAAAGGACCTTGCAAGTGAGCATGAATTTCTTTTACGAATCTGTGCCCCTTCGGGTTTTTACAAACTCGCCGGTATCCCTGCTGTTTTTACTCACAGAGCCCTTTCGGGTTTTCATCCGTGCCCATTTCGCTTATGGACGTACCATTTTTTTTGCACGGTGAAACTCTTGAGAATAGTTTTGCCGCATGTGATCCATCCGTTTGCCAGTGGGATCTGAGTTGCAGTCCTCACATGCTGGGACTTATGGACCTGCATTCCACTGTCGCCGTGTTAGAGGCGACGTTGTTAGTTTAAAAACATTTCGGTCCAATGTTAGTTTAAGGACATCTCGGTCCACAGCTATTTTAAGGACGTTGCGGTCCGTAGTTAGTTTTTAAGGATGTTACGGTCCGTAGCTAGTTTAAAGACGTTACGGTCCGTAGCCAGTTTAAGGACGTTGCGGTGCATTGGGTCTTTGAGGCGAGGTTTCGCCGGATACTACTTATAGAGTTTGGACTCAGGAAGATAGCGAGCGTACATAGGCGTCGTCATCTATCATTGACCTGGGCCGTGACTCGTCAGGCGTAGTATTTTTTTAGGAATCGGCCGTTTATTGGCCGGAAGGGTCTTTCGCCATGCATATCTACGAGCAAATAAGCCCCACCTTGGTAGACTTTATCTATGATATACGGGCCATCATAGTTTGGCTCGAATTTCCCCTATTTGGCATGATTGGGGATCATAGGTCTTTTGACAACTAGCACGAGTTCGCCTTGGCGGAATGTTCTCAGCCTAGTCAATCTTTCGTATGAGCGTGTCATATTTGCTTTGTAAGCTTCCAAGTTTTGCTGCGCCATGAGACGAGTTTCATCGAAGGCGTCTAGCTCTTCAAGCCGAAGATGGGCATTCTCTTTGTCTGTTAGCTCGTAATAAACCGCCACTCGTAGAGAGGGTAGCTCTATCTCGAGGGGGAGTACCGCTTCTGTGCCGAATACCAACGCGAATAGCGTTGTATTTGTGGCCGTTTTGAACGTGGTCCGATAAGCCCAGAGAGCTTCATATAGTTTTTCGTGCCAGTCCTTTTTGTTTCTGGACATCATCTTCTTTATGATCTTCGTCAAGGTCTTGTTGAAAGCATCAACTAGACCGTTAGCTCGGGGATTATAGACCGAAGAGTATCTCCAGTCTATATTATGTTGCTGTACGAAGCGGCTGATTTTGTGACTTCTGTAGGCCGGCCCGTTATCGGAGATAATCCGTCGTGGAGTGCCGAACCAATAGATAACGTGTGTCTTGAAGAAATGGAGGATGTTCTCCGTCTTCACTTCTCTTAGAGGTATGGTTTCTACCCACTTAGAGAAGTAATCAATTTTCACCAATATGAACGGTTGTCCTTTGGATGACGCTGGTTTGATGGGCCCAACTATGTCGGTTCCCCACATCTCGAACGGCCAGCTAACCACTGTTGGGTGTAGCGGTTTTGGATGTTGATGGATGAAGTCTCCATGAATTTGGCATGAGTGGCATTGTTTCGTGTATTCAAGGAAGTCCTGAATTATCGTGGGCCAATAGTAGCCCATCCTTTTGATCTTCAGCTTCATCTTTGGCTCAGCTTGATAAGAACCGCAGAGTTCATCGTGAGTTTCCTGGACGACTCTCCTTACTTCTTCCGGTCCCAGGCATTTCAGCCATAGAGAGTCGAACGATCTAATTATATAGAGTATCATTGACGAAGGTGAAAGACAGAGCTCGTTTCATGAGCTGATGTCTTGAGGATGCATCTTCAGGAGTTCGACGGGATTTGAAGTAGTCTATGAATACTTCTCTCCAATCCTTAGCTTTTTCTTGGTCCTCTATTTGCAGGGCTGTTTGCTTGGTCGCTTCCTTTTCTTCAGACGACTTCAGAGATATTTCTGCTGGTGCGAGAACTCGACGGCTCTGCACAACGATTCTTACATCATCGAGGTTTTCGTCAGCCAATTCTTTAGCGAGTTTGGCTAATGAATCCGCTTTGCTATTTTTTGTACGCGGTATGCTTTCCAGGGCATAGGAAGGAATTTGCATCAGCAGTTGCTGCACTCTTTCACCATACCTCATCAGTTCCGGTTTGCATGTCTAGTAGTCTTCATTTGCTTGGCTGATGACCGGCTGGGAGTCTCCATATATGAGGAGGTTTTCGATGCTCATGTCGACAACAATCTCAAGACCTGCTATCAAAGCTTCATACTCTGCTTCATTGTTTGTCCTCGGCTCTGTTAAGGAAAAGGCAAAGCGCATTATCCCTCCTTATGGAGTCACGAAGATGAGGCCTACCCCAGATTTGATTATGGGGAGCTGTGCTTTCGCTTCTTCAAGGAAGATGCTCCGTCGAAATAGAGTTCCCATCAGGTATCACTCCCTCCTTTCCTCCCGTCGATTGTGTCAAACACGTGCTCGTCTAGCGATTCGCAATTTAAGGGTGAATCGGCAAGTATCGGATGCTCGGCGAGGAAGTCGGCGATGGCCTGGCCTTTCACTGCCTTGAGAGGTCTATATGTTATCGAGAACTCCATTAAGATTAGGGCCCATTTAGCGAGCCGTCCTGTTAGTATGGCTCTTGACATCAAGTATTTGAGAGGATCCACCTTTGATATGAGATGGACCTCATACGCCAAAGCATAATGCCGAAGCTTCGTTATCACGAAGATTAACGCCAGGCAGTATTTTTCGATAGGGGAGTAGTTGTTTTCTGCCCCCAGGAGAACTCGACTCAAATCGTAGAGGGCTCTCTCCTTCCCTTGGTCGTTCTCCTGTGCCCATAGTGCGCCTAAAGAACCTTCAAGGGCGGTTGTGTATAGGATGAGAGGCTTTTCTTTGACCGGAGCGGTCAGTACCGGCGGATTCTGCAGGTATTGCTTGATTTCGTCCAGTGCACTCTGGCATTTACGATCCCAAACGAATGGGGTCCCCTTCTTCATTAGATGCCTGTAGGGGTAGCATTTGCCAGAGAGGTTAGCTACGAACCGTCGGATATACGTGAGCTTCCCTTGTAGAGATAGCAAATATTTTAAAGTTTTTGAAGTGGGCATTTCCATAATCACCTTGATCTTTGAGGGATCTATTTCTATGCCTCGATATCGTATGATGAACCCTAGAAACTTTCCTGAGGAGACTCCAAATGCGCATTTTAGAGGGTTCATCTTCAGGTTATACTTACGAAGACGTTGGAACACTATTTTCAAATGCTCCTAGTGTTCCTCATATGATTTTCTTTTCACTACGAGGTCATCGATATAGCATTCGACGATTTCATGTATGAGGTCATTGAAAATCTTCGTCATGGCCCTCTGATAGGTAGAGCCGGCGTTCTTCAGACCAAAAGGCATCACTTTGTAGCAGAATATGCCCAGAGGAGTCCGGAAAGCGGTATGCTTTTGGTCTTCGGGGTGCATCTTTATTTGATTGTAACCCGATGATCCGTCCATGAAGGAGAAGACTTCGTGAGTGGACATGTTATTTATCATCAACTCGGTAACCAGTATGGGAAAATCATCCTTCGGTCAAGCTTTATTGAGGTCTCGGAAATCCACACAGATGCGCACCGTCCCATTTTTCTTCATCACTGGGACAATATTGGCGATCCAGTCGGGGTATTGAACTTCTTGGATGAAGCTGGACTCGATTAACTTCTTGACTTCGGTGTTGATACTCATTTCAAGTTCGAGCCGCATTCTTCTTGGTGCTTGTTTGACTAGCTTGACGTCCGGAGATATCGCTAATTTATGCACAGCTATTTCTGGATCTAGTCCTGACATCTCGGAATACTTCCATGCGAAGCAGTCTTTATAAAACATGAGCACATCATTTAGCGTAGCCACCTTCTCTTTAGACAGCAGCTCACTAACGAACGTTGGTCGTGGGTCATTTGCCGTCCCCAAATCGATTTTTCTTAGGTTGTCCGCAGTAGTGTGTATCCCATCTTCCAATTCTTTTGGCGCCGGTGGAAATTCTGAGATCACCTCATCTTCATCCTCATTTTCGAAGCACCAGGAGAGGTCGTCCATATTCTCGCGCTCTCCTTCTTCCGACAGCGTTATCACGTGACAGATACAAGATCGTTTCCAAGACCGATGTTGATCCGGTTCTACTCTTGCTATATACGTTGCTTTTGGCACATGCTTTTGTGGTGGAGCTACCCTCCAACTGTTGAATAGAGCGAATCTGCCGAGTTGATATTAGTCTTCGACCCGGTTTTTGAAGATGAAGCAGTCTTCAAGAGGATGTCCTATCGCTTGGTGATAGGAGCAATAATATGGGTGATGAAGCTCGTTTTCTCAATCGAGGTGCCGAGACTCCGGGAGTGTCATCATCTGATGTTTCATGACAAGGTCAAAGATTCTCCTTGTCTTGTCTTAAGGGAAAGAATATGCTCGACCCATCTTTTTCATAAGAGACGGATTCTGGCTGACCTTTTCTCGATCGCGTGGCCTTTTGGATTTGTTTTGCCGCTGTCGAACGTTTTTTCCTTTCTTTAACTTGTTTTGTCCTATCGCATGGCGGGCTGACGGTGGAGGGCATTGTCATCCTCCGTAGCCTACTGAAGAAGGCGTTGCGTCTTAACTTTCTCGTAAATGACCATTTCACGGCTATGGTCGTTCCGAACCTTTTGACTCGCTTCCCTTACTAGCTTGTCCATCTGTTCTTCAAACGACGGACTCGGCATTTTTATGACAGGGCCTTGTTCTGGTTCAGCGTCAGCGTCTTTTAAAAGAGCACCCCCTTCTTCATCGAGGTCATTTATAACATGGCAGCCATGGAATTGCTCCCGTTTCTTGGACTGGACATATCCAAGCCCAATCGTTTCCATTTTTTCGTTGGGCAATTTTCGCTGAGTTCCGGGGATGTTCCAGATCCTGTTGTAGAATTGGGCCTGTCACGCAGTCTATTTGAAAGGTACTCCTTAGCAACTTAATAACCTTTTCAATCCCTCTGCGTAGTATTTGGACAGACGGATTGGTTGGAGCCTGTCGAGCGCAAAATCGACACCATGCCAGACTTCTCTTTCGACTTTAGTCTCCGTGGATCGATAGAATAGGATCGCCTTTTCGCCTCTTCGCCTGGGAGGGACGTAGAATGTCTGCAGCTCTTGCACACTATATGTCTCAAGCGCATCAAGCTCTCTGTAGTGCTTCCATGGAACCATGGCGATTTGCAAACTCTGATCATCTCCAGTGAGGGCCTGTATTGATGGACGGACCGAGAACGCTGCGTTGACTTCGTCTTCAGAGTCACTGCCAAAGACCGGAATAAGGGTCGATGGTCCCAGCCTGTTGCATTGGAGCTGCCCCGAATAGACTATCTCTTATTCCTCCTCGGTATCGCTCCCGAAGACCGGGATAGTAGCGATAGCTTTTTGTTTGTTCTCTGGTTAATGACATCTTTCCTTGTCCTCGAAATCTGGTAGGAAGTACTTGGCGTCTTCGTATTTTCGGACTTTATTTACAGGGAATAGGTTTAGTTCCCCCGTAACAGTGTACTCGAGGCCATCTTTGAAATACTTCATACACTGATGTTGAGTAGAAGGGATGGCGTTGTACTCGTGCAACCAAGGCCTGCCGAGCAGAGCGTTGTAGCAGGTCTTGGCGTCAATGACATGAAATTTGATGTCAGTGACGAGCAATCCGAAGCGTAACGTTAGTATTACAGACCTGAGTGTTCATGACGACTGGGAATCAAAACCGGAGATGGTGATTTTGTCCTGAGAGAGATGCTGAATGCTCATCCAGATTTCTTTTAGCACCTTCACATTTAGGAGGTTGACAGAGGATCCGTTGTCAACTACGATCTTCCCTATCTTGATGTCATGGCAATACTCGGTAACATACAGGGGACGGTTATGCTTGCACGTTCCGAGGAAGAGATCATCATCGCCGAAAGTGATGTCAGCTGTGCGCACTTCTTCCAGCTCGTCCTTCAACTTTTCTTCGGCAAGGAAAGCTTGAAACTGCTCAGGCTCTTATAATGCCCTGATCAGAGAATCTCATGCCTCTTTAGACAACAGAAGGGCATCCAAAATGCGTAGCTGTGAGGGTATCTTCCTCAGGTGTGCTAGGACATTATAATCCACTTTGTTTTTCTTGGGCGGGTCCTTGGCTGCCAGCTCTTCGACGACTGATCATCGAGGGCGATATCTTCAGGGACTTTTTCCTTCCCCTTATCTTTTTTGTTCGATCCCTTGTTTGTAGGTCCGAGATTCTTTTCGAGCAACGTACGACTACGCAGCTGAATATTTTCACAGTTCTTTATCTCTTCCTCTTTTCCTAAGGCAGATTCTTTGAAGAGAGGGCCGGTGGCTATTTCTTCGTCAGAATCACTTCCAAATGTGAGAACTTGCGATCCCATGGTATCAACCATGTGGCAGTTGCCGGCAGTTCTTTTGTGCTCATATGTCGTATTTCTCTGCTCTCGACGAGTTTTGCGTTTCAACCGCTTGAAATGTTGTCAGTGAGCAACGTATCCTTGCCACCATTTCTTGAAGGCATTGCATTCTTCAGTAGGGTGCATGAACCTCCTATGTTACAAGCATTATTTTGGATGGGCATCCGGCTCGTCGGGGCACGTATTCCCGGAAGTATTTTCTTTGGAAGATGGCAGCTTCATTCCCATTGACAGGGCTTTAGCGAACCGTTTCCTTGTCTTAAGCTTGTTTTTGTCTGCCGCGGGCGTGCTTCGATCTGGTTGAAGTGCTTTGCGACTCATCCCTACCATGACTTCTTCAACTTGATGCCGACGGCTGGCCCTTTCGAATATGGCCATTTCACGCTCTTGATCGGCTTTGCTCTTCTGACGGGCTTCGTTCAACAGCATGTCAATCAACTCGTCTGACGGTTCCAGGGATTTTGGTACTAATCCTGCCCCCAGCTCCTCTATGTTATCTTCTGACGCTGAGTGAGCTTCTTTTTCATTTATTAGTGAATGAGAGATCATGTGACAACTTGCCACATAATTCTCGGGTTCTTCTGATGAGTCTTCTCCCTCATCATTGTCAGTATCTTCGCCCTCAAGGATATGGTTGAGAAACTCTTGGAGTGTGACCGGGGTTCGTGCCTTCTGGTTATATTCTTCCAGCACGTCAATATACTTTTGTGGGTCCGTGCGTTTTTCGTCAGACTGGGTGGGCTTTTTGGTCTTCTTCTTCTTCTTTGAAGATTTCGACGGCTGGGCCTGGGTGTTTTGCCCATCATCACCAATTCTCGGTGTTGGGTATGGTTTCAGCATCCCCTCAATGATCTCGGGCTCTAGCGGGCTTTTCCACCTGATTGTCGGGCATGCTTGAAGGTCCTTTAGCATTCTTTTGGTCTTAGCTGAAAGGGCAACTTTCCACAGAGCTTCCTTTATAAATGAGCACGATGACCCCGGCTTGTCCACCTTTTTAGGAGCATGCGGTTGTGGCGGGTTTACCCTCCAGTTTTCAGACAACATGAACCTGCCCTGTTGGTACCGGTCCTCAATCCAGTTTTTGAAGACAAAGCAATCTTCGATTGGGTGGCCCACTATTCGGTGGTAGGGACAGTAATTAGGATTGTTGACGTCTCCGGTTGCAGTGGGCGTCTCGGATCTGGTAGAGTGATAAGCCTGTTGTGCACAACCAGTTCAAATAGTCTTCTCATTTTATCCCGAGGGAATGAGTAAGGACGTCTCAGCTTTTTTCTGAGTGATCGCTGTTTATCGTTTTGGCGAGCAGCTGGTTTCAGATCACTCAGCTGCTGCTGAGCGTTGGCGACGAATGTAGCTTTCCCTTTATCCTTTTCATTTCGAGGCTCCGTTTTTTAGGAGGAATATGAATCTTTTCTACCAGATGAAGCAGCAGCATCTGGACTACTGGACTCTCGCCATCTAGGGTGTCTATGGCCCATCTGATCCATTTGAGCCAGCTCGTCGATCAAGGCTTGGAAAGTGGTCGACTTGAAGAACATCATAAATTGGGATATAGTTGCCTGCGGATCAAGGGTCCCCACGAACATGCCCACAGCAGGAGCTTCTTCTATGCGTTGTTCACATATCGACCATAGGTTCCATCACCGAATTGCATACTGAACCCAAGTCTCTCCTGGCTTCACCCTGGCATTGATCAATTGCATACTGAACTCCATTTCTGTGAATATTTTGATAGAGTCATTCGGAAGTTCCGAGTACTATTCAAATGCCGTCTCCGCTAAGCTGCCGATGAATTGGCGAAGCAACAGTTTGTCGTCACCTCCAGTATTTCCGCATAGAGCCCTGAACTGAGTGACGTGCTGATGGGGGTTGCCTGTCCCCTTATACACGTGAAATTAGGGATCATATATCCCGACGGGTATTTAATTTGATTGTACCAGCTTAGATAGGGTCGCCCAGTTCTGACGACTTGGCCAGTAGCTTCGCTTTCCTGATGAGCTCGTATTTGTTGAGCTATGTAGTCATCAAGCGCAGCTTTTGAGATCGTCTCCTCCCTAGCTGCTGATAAAGCCGGAAAAGCGTTTGATGTCTCTCCCCTGTCGTCTTCAATGATTATTAGGGGATCTTCGGCTGGAGAGTCCGGATGGATCATCATCCCCAACATATCTTGGAACAGGAGTGCCAATTGTTTTATGTTAGCCGCTTGTTCCGCGGCTTCTTTATCTTTCTTTTTTAGCATTCTTCGGAGGAACTCGGCGTCGGTTTCTTGCTCCTGGCGTTGATCCGACGATACTTCTGGGCTTTCTTTCTGCCCAGTAAGTGCAACCATCCTTGTCAACATCTCCTGGAGCTTTTGTTGTTACCCCTGAGCTTTCGTAACATACCGTGTGAGTGGTCAATGACTCACGGAAGTATAACTATCCTCTTTTCCGGATGCCATGTAGACGGTATGCACAACCATGCCCCCAGACTTGGGGCGTTTGGGTCCACTTCCTTTGAAATTTGTCACGGGCAGGGGGATCTTCTCCAGCCTTCTTCTCTTATGGAAGATCGAAGTTAAGGGGGTTGTTGCGGGAGGCACCCATGCAGACAATACCTTTCGTGGTATGGCAGAAAGATGGTTCTCCTCTTGCCAAGCCTTCGTCTTCTTCAGCCGGCGAGAGTAATCTTTTTCAATTACAGACTTTTGGACTTTCCGCCAAACTCTGTGGATCTTGGAGGACAACCGTTGAGGAGGCTGTTCCGGCTTCACCTGTGTTGTGTTTTCAACAGGCGGAGGAGATTTCTTCAAGATGGCGGTTGGAGAGTTCTTGCACACCTTCCTGAGCAGTTCGAAATTGTTCCCGGTTGGAACAGCAACGTCAATTTCCATCATTAGAGCTGGTGGGGTAAGTCCAGCAGGGAAACTTCCCCCAGCTTTCCTCACTCAACACCAGTGGTGACGTCAGCATGTTATGCAGATGGGAATGGATCGGTTACGGGAGTGGCTTCGTCATGCCCCCTACTTTGATGAGAGGCTGCTGTTAGTGCCAACCTGTCAAAGACTGACATCCGTTGAGAGGGAACGTCTAACCTGTCGAAGACTGACTTTCGAATCGGGGAAGCACTTGTAACAACCTCACTCATAGAAGGAGTTGGAACGGCCAGTCTTGCGAAGACCGATCCCTTAGCAGGAGAAGCCCATTTGACAACTTCGTCTACCGGAGCTGGAATGGCTATCCGCTTCGGGATAACTCCTTCAGGTATTGCAGACCTCTTTACGGTCCCACTGAAGCCTTGGCCCAGTCTGTTAAAGACTGAGGCATTGGAATTAGACGACCCATTGAGCGGGGCCGTAGTAGTTGCAATCCGATCAAAGACCAACTTCTTTGGAGCCTCATATGATGTCACTGAAGCATTGAAGCTCATTGGTGGGAGCATGGTCCTGAAGAATAGTCCGGTGGTGGCCTGAGTCACCTGTTCCACTAGCATTGTGAAGATAGAGGCCACTTGGGGCCCATAAGTTACTCCTCCAGCAGGGACGGAGTGGGAGTTGTTGTAGCAATTGGTGCAGTTGGAAGCCATCGATGTCATCTTCTCTTTTGCACGGAGTAAGACACCAAATCTTAGTATCTCAAATCCAGGGGCAACCATATTAAACCGTGATTCGTTCGCGAACATGACACACGAAGTGTGGACTGGAAAGTGGAAAAGGTCCCACCGGGCGAGCCAGAATCTGTTTACCGCCGAAAATAGAGACGAAACTGCATAAGATTGTCTTGCCTGAATTTGGGGGAAAATGCTATTTGTTTTTATCCGTCCACCTCTCCGAAGATGCCAAGTTGATTTATGGCACCGCGTATCGGAGGTTTGGACGGATGCGGCTGTTGTAGCAGATTTCGTCAGATTCCACCTCGTTGTGAGGGTTTTTTGATTGTGGGGACGCTCTTCCCTGCAGGCACAAGCCCCTATAGTTAATTACGTTACCGCGTAGCGATAACCATTTTCTCCTACTCCAGAATGTCAGTTCGTATCGTGTGTGTTTATTTTATTTTTGGTTGCCCGTAGATTGTATATGGAGACTAATTTGTGTTGTCGCCCGTAGGGCGTGGATCAGTCCAAATCCATATTTTCTTAGATTTGGGTTTGGTTAGATTTAAGAATCATTAATCTCATTTGGAATTAAGATCAACTTAAATATTTGTTAAGGATACGTTAATCCGATATTAGACTAAGAGCTACTTAACGGGGGTTCAGGATCAGTTTTGATCCAATGAAAGAGCATTTGGGCTCTATCTTTTTAGTTTAGGGACGTTACAGTCCATGGCTAGTTTAAGCACATTACGGTCCATAGCTTAGTTTAAGGACGTTGCGGTCCATGGGCTAGTTTAAGGACATTACGGTCCATAGAGTTTAGTTTAGGGACTTTGCGGTCCATTGGGTTTAAGGATATCATAGTCCATAGAGTTTAGTTTAGGGACGTTGCGGTCCATTGGGTTTAAGGACATCATAGTCCATAGAGTTTAGTTTAGGGACGTTGCGCTCCATTGGGTTTAAGGACATCATAGTCCATAGAGTTTAGTTTAGGAACATTGCGGTTCATTGGGTTTAAAGACATCATAGTCCATAGAGTTTAGTTTAGGGATATTGCGGTCCATTAGGTGTAAAGACATCATAGTCCATAGAGTTTTGTTGTTGGTCGTCGGGACCCGCCACCTCTTCGAAAACGTTGAAGAATTACAACGACATATATCAGAAGTGTGGGGAGATGTACCCTTGAACCAATGTCATTTGAGAGATCTGCAATTGGGTTTAGGACTAAGATCAAATTTAGAAAAATTGTGAGCCCATTGGCTCGGTTGATCTGAATTAGGGACTTTTGGTCAGCTTTTGGTCAGCTTGGACTCAGCCCACTCAATTTTTGAATAAAGTGTTAAACACTTATTTAGGCTCGGTCCCTTTTGTTCAACAATGCTGAGCATTGATATGGGGTTTGATGCTCACACTTTTTTTTTTTATTGAGCGTTAAACACTTTTTATGGCACTGGGCTCTATTTACATAGCGCTTTATGTTAAACAACGCCCACATGAGAAGCACGTGGGCCGCTCGGCACTGGATGCCAACCATTGAGTGCAGAGCACTCTTTATTTTATCAGCGCCCACGTGAGGGTCACGTGGAGCGCTGGGCGCTGGGCGCCAACCACTGAATGCTAAGCACTCTTTATTTTATTAGCGCCCACGTGAGGGGCACGTGGAGCGCTTAGCGTTGGGCGTCAACCACTGAGTGCAGAGCACTCTTTATTTTATCAGTGCCCACGTGAGTGGCATGTGGAGCGCTTGGCGACGGGCGCCAACCATTGAGTGGTAAGCACTCTTTATTTTATTAGCGCCCACGTGAGTGGCATATGGGGCGCTCGGTGTTGTTTCCTTCTTTGTGCATTTTTCTGAAGATTTCAATTCTTTGTTCTCCCCTGGTTCTTCAATCCCTAAGAACAAATTCATCCCTATAAGAATTAAATTCTCATTTGTGGGAGATTTGTCTCATGGATCTCAGATCTAGGGAAAGAACTATATTCTTTTATGAGGGCTAAACCCTTGGGTATGCAGATGAGATACTATGTTCTTTATTTACCTTGAAGAAAGTTCTTCTTCTTTCCTCTCTATTTTTAAAGCTCTTTTTGCTTGCTCCTTTTTCTTTTTTTTTTTGAGCTTGAAGTTAATGGGGGGTTCTTCTATACAAAACTTGAAGTCTTAGGTCTTTTATATAGTGGAAGCTGATTTGTTGGTTTAGTTAAGGAAATCTCTCATTGAGAGATCTCTAATTGATCTGGGGATTTTATCCACCATTGGATCTTTGATCCTATATCTTCTGTTTTACAGAAAATATTTTTCTTATTATCAACAAGATTGGGAAAATATTTTCCCATACAGAGCTTATTCTGTATCTTGGTGATTTTTAGTCACCATTGGATTTTTAATCCAACGGTGCTCTGTTTTACAGAGATTAACCTTTCCTGTTTTAGGATGATTCGAGGAATGTTTCTTCAACAGAATTTAATTCTGTAATTTGATGATTTATCATCTTCATTGGATTTTTGATCCAAGAGTGGAGAACTTTTAGTTCTGGCGCCGGCACTCTCGTGCTTTGCACGTGAGGCGTTGCTTCAGAGTTTTTAACTCTTGGCGCTGCCTCAGAGTTTTTAACTCTGGGCGCTGGCGCTCTCGTACTTTTCATGTGTGGTGCTGCCTCAGTTCAAATTTTGAACAAAGCCTTGCTCTCTTATTAGAGGGAAACAGAACTCTTTGGACATTGATCGGTTTTCTGTTCTGTTTGCAGTATCGGCTCCCAAACGTTATATCCGTGATTTTGAGTGTGTTTCTAGTATTTTATCACAAATACCTGTAATCTGTATTTGCTGAGCAGACACGGGTTAATAGTACCGATATACACAAAATTGAAAATGAATGAGAGGTATTAAAATACAGTTTTCAATGATGAACAATTTTCAAGCTTCATGATTCATATCATATGTGTGGGTTGAAGCTTGAACAATAGTGAAGAGGAAGAAGAAGAAGAGAGCATGAGAGCAGAGAGAAACACTTTCATGGATAAGTGTTTTTCAAAATGAATCAAGTGAATGAATGGCAACCCTTAAACCCCACTCATTCAAGCATGGAAAATAGCAATATAAAATTTCAACCATGCTTGAATAGTGAGTCAAGATGAATAAAAAAAAGAAAATGCCATACTTGAAACCATGATCTCATTTTCCACCTCATTTCTATTTTTCTCAAAAATAGAAAATACACCATGCTTCATTATTATATATATATATATATATATATATATATATATATTATGAAGAATAATTAGTGAGCTAATGATGTTAGTTAAGATATAATTATATCACATATAATATATATCACATTATTAAATCAACACTTGATTTAATAATCCGGTTATATCACGTATAACCGACTAGAATCATTTATCTGTGTATCACATTATCAAATCAACACTTGATTCGATAATCGGGTTATATCACATATAACCTAACTCGATAACAGATAACTGCCAAATTACAATACGGTATCACATACACGTATTTAATCAGACCCACACACATATCACATATGTGTCCTACTTCGTTTCGCTTGAACCAGGAAAATTCTGTGTGGGACTCTAAAAACTCGTCAATACGACAGCAGTAGGTAATGATCACATCAGTCACCCATAAGCCGTCAGCTGTACTAGCTGGACGTAACGGCTATCCGGGTATTGAGCGATATGAAGATCAACAAGCAAACTTGTTCGTACTCTCCATGAAGCCTATCGGTAACACTACCGTACAGTCCGGTCTCTTCGTTTGATATGTCATCTAGGGGTGGTAAATGTCAGACCCCAGTAACGTGATAAGTCATGCCGATGTCTGGCCTATAACGGTTCAAGAAACTACTGATAACTTTTATCAGTAAATCTCAATAGCATCCCTGACCAGGGACATCCAGTTATAGCCAATCAAGCATAGCACAACATCAACCCCTAATACCGAAAGAGACGAAACCCCTCCTATCGCTCATTGCCTCCATGTGACTCGAGACTGTATCCAAAATCCACCTGTTTACACAACTCCTCTTGAGCGTGGTAGGGAGGAAATCAAAGCACAGTGGGAGCTACACAAGACTCTATGAAGATCTCGGGTCTACAGACTACTGTACCAGTGTCACTAGAGGACTGCTATCTGACGATAGGTATAATACCAACTAGGAGTCCTCAGCGAGTCCGTTCGGTGTACCCATTCTCCAATGAGCACCTGTGTACAATCTTTGATGTCACACACCAATGGTTGTGGGATCAACCATCGCCCTCTTAGGGATAAGAAATGTACACACTAGTCTACTCTGGAATATCGATGCCCTTGTCTCGATATCCCCTCGACTAGGAACTGTTAAAGGATGTAATTTTAGACCACCCTGGCCCCACTAGTATGATCTCATCATAATCCTAGTGGTAAAGTACATATCCTAAAAGCTTTATCAACATGTGAAAGAAAGACGGTAAAGAATACCAGTCAACATGTTAAGATAAAGGGTAACCAGATAGCATACTATCATGTTGAGTAAGAAAGTCATCTATATATATGTCCAAGCATCCACTAGATATAATGGCCTCTAGGGCGTACATATTCCTAACACAGGTGAAGGTTAAAGAGTCCGACATTCCGAAGAAGGCATTTAAGACTCGTTATGGTCATTATGAATATCTCGTAATGCCATTTGGAGTGACCAATGCACCTGCCATCTTTATGAACTTGATGAACCAAGTTTTTTTAGAGTACTTAGACATGTTTGTTGTTATATTCATCGACGACATTCTGGTGTATTCAAAGAATAGAAAAGAACACGCCGAGCACTTATGGATTGTCCTGGAGTCATTACGACAATATCAGCTCTACGCCAAGTACAACAAGTATGAGTTCTGTCTAGATCAAGTCGGATTTCTCGGACATATCATTTCAGGCGAAGGAATTTCTGTAGATCCAGCTAAGACGTCAGCTGTCAGTGAGTGGCCGACACCAAAGATGATGAAAGATATGCGAAGTTTCTTGAGATTAGCAGGATACTACCAACGATTCATTGAAGGCTTCTCAAAGATCGCAGCACCCCTGACCAAGCTCACACATAAAGATGAAACATTCGTGTGGTCAGAAGCATGTGATAAGGTTTTTGTAGAACTCAAGTCGAGGTTAACCTCTGCACCTATCTTTGTAATACTGGATTAATCCGGCGGATTTGTTGTACATTGTGATGTGTCCGGTAAAATATTAAGATGTGTTCTACACCAGCATAGGAAGTGGTTTTTGCATCAAAACGTTTAAAGGTCCATGAACGCAACTATCCGACACATGATCTAGAATTGGCAGCCGTCATCTTCGCACTCGAGATTTGGCACCACTATCTTTTGGGAGAACGAGTAGATATATACACTGACCACAAAAGTCTGAAGTATATATTTACTCAGAAGGAACTCAACATGCAGCAGAGAAGATAGTTAGAACTCATGGCGGACTTCGACATTAACCTACAGTATCATCCTGGGAAGGTGAACGTAGTTCCTGATGCTCTTAGTCGTCAGCCATTAGCAATGAACCTCACCACTCAGTGGAGACTACAACAAGAACTGTATAGATTGGAGATTGAAGTAGTTGTGCCAGGTAACGCTTCATATTTGATAAATTTACAAGTCAATTCCACTCTTGTAAATTAGATCAAGGCAGCTCAAGCAAATGATGCCAAGCTACAAAAGATCCGAGAACAATTAGAAAGTGGACTTCGAACTGACTTCATCATCTAGGAAGATGGATTCTTGCGGTATGGAAGTCGTTTATGCGTACCAATCGGACCTGTTCGAGAAAAGTTGATGAAAAAAGCTCATAACTCTCCGTATTCGGTACACCCCGGTGGTACGAAGATGTACAAGGATCTACGGCAACACTACTGGTGGCATGGAATGAAGCGTGAAGTAGCAAGGAGCGTAGCCAAGTGTTTAGTATGTCAACAAGTGAAGGCTGAATATCACAGAACTGCTGGTCTACTTCAGCCGTTACCAATCCCAGAGTGGAAATGGCAGCACATTACCATAGACTTCATGACTGCTCTCCCTCGCAGCACGAAAGGTAACGATGCAATTTGGGTTATTGTGGATCGACTCACCAAGTCGTCTCACTTTATTCCATTCAGAATTATCCACTCAACTGAGACGTTAGCAAAGAAGTACATGGAGGTGAGCATAAATCTAAAGTAAGATTTAAACCTTCAAGATATACCATATTTGATACCCATAAACTCATACAGGAGATCGTGAGATTACATGGAGTACCTGGTTGCATCGTCTCTGATCGTGATACAAGATTCCGATCACAGTTCTAGCAGAGTCTGCAAGCCAACATGGGAACGAGTCTAAATTTCAGCACGGCGTATCATCCACAAACAGACGGACAGTCTGAGCGAACAATTCAAATTCTATAAGACATGCTGAGAGCCTGTATGTTAGACTTCGGAGGTTCGTGGAAAGGTCACCTACACCTTGTGGAGTTTTCAAACAACAACAGCTATCATTCAAGCATTGGGATGGCACCTTTCCTAGCACTTTACAGACGGAAATTTCATTCCCCGCTGAGTTGGGACGACGTTGGAGATCATGAACTTCTTGGATCGGAGATAATCGTGGCAACTGTGGACGTGGTTCGCACGATCAGGGAAAGGATGCGCATAGTCCAGGACCGACAAAAACATTAGGCAGATACAAAGCGTCGACATCTGGAGTTCCAACCTGGAGACCATATATTCCTGAAGATCTCTCCAAATAGAGGAGTGATCCATTTTGGTGAGAGGGGTAAGATAAGTCGAAGATACATAGGACCGTTCGACATACTCGAACGAGTTGGAGAAGTGGCATATCGTTTGGCACTACCACCCTCATTGGAAGGAGTGCACAATGTGTTCCATATATCCCAACTACGACGATATGTGAGCGACACCAGCCATAGACTTGATCACTCAGAGCTCATGGTACAAATCGACCTAACCTACGAGCAACAACCAATTGAGATCCTGGACCGAAAGGTGAAAACATTACGGAACAAGGAGGTAAACTTAATTCGAGTGATGTGGAGAAAGGATTCACCAGGAGAATCAATTTAGGAAAGAGAAGAAGATATGCGTACACGATATGCTTGCCTTTTTGAAAATTAGTCCTTATGTAATTGTAAATTTTGATGATGAAATTTTTGTAAGGAGGGTAGAATGTAACGACTCTGAACTTCTTGTACGGAAATTTCTTGTATTTCACAATAAAAGGTATTATAGCTTGTGTAAGAGTTAAAAGTTATTTTTGTTTAATAAAAGCAAGAAGCAACTTACAGGTCACTGGTAAAGCCCCTGCACTGCTGTGACATAGCCTATTTGGTCGATTCTCATCAGACACAATTATAATTTTAGATTTTCTTTTTAATTTTTCGGAAGCCCAAGAGTTGCACATGCAATACACGGAGAAACGAAAAGTTTCAGAAAAATCAAACAGGCGCAATGATGTATACACACCCAACTTAACACGTGGCATAAATCTCGAGGCGATTGAGCCAAATCCGACTGCCATTTTCCCTGATATGGCCGGCGTCGACGGTCTTGATGAGCCCAAATCCCTCCATGCTTTGCACACACACCCCTTCAACTCCCCTTAACTCTCCTGCACTGTTTGATTTTCCTGCAATCAAACAGAGACTCTTCAATTCACCATTTAACACCATTTAAATCCTTTAAATCCACATTTTTAATTTCTAAACCCTAATTCTTTACTATAAATACCATCTCATGCCCTTGCTCTTCCCCATTCTGAAAATTTCTAGCAAAAATTCTCTCAAACTCTCTAAGTACCAAGTGGAGCAAAGTATCCCAAGTGGAGTAGCAAGCCAAACTTGATGACCGGAGCATCTCCGATGAAACCACGACCCCCGAGGGATTCTTCGATCTCTTATTAACGACCTAAAATGGTAAGTCCCTTCATCTCTATCTTTTTTCATCTCAAAACAACTTTTTTAAAACAAACAGACAAAAGAGGAGTTATCCCCGATATAAGTTTCTTTTTAATATTTGTAATGTATGTGATAAGCAAATTAAATCAACTAACATGCTACACTAATCTCAACCCTTTTTCCTATCATTTAGTTTTTAATTTAACAAAATTTCATAGGAAACAAACATATAACAAACTTTTTTATTAAAATACCATGAATTTTAGTATAACACTTCTCGATAATTAGTTTAAATACTTTTGGAAAAACTTCACGGGGTAACGACCTACCCCATACACACACTATGGTTCCATAGCATGGTATTCTGGAGCTATAGTTAATTTAAAGAAGAACTTTTTCATTAAAATACCACACTGTTTCAAAACGGATTTCTTTAAATCGGTATTTTGAAATCCTTGGCAATTACGCCTCTACAACCCTCGTCAGGGGACCCGATAATGGATAGTGAGAATTATCGCACATCCTTGGGACAGTATAGCGAGTTGCAGAACTCCTCACGGAGTATTCTGTTTCGAAAGGAAATAAAAATATGGTTTTTAAGAAACGCGATTTTTCTAAACAAAACTATTTTTTTTAAATTAGATAAAAATTATGAAACCGTATTTTTAATAAAAAAAATTAAGAAACCATATTTTAAAATGAAAGATTAGAATTTATTTTTAATAAAATACCATCAAGTTTCCAAAAATAGTAGTTTTCATAAAACTACCATAAACTTTCAAAAAGCTGGGGTTTATCACCAAAACACCACAACTATTAAAATATATGTTCATGAAAACCCTAAATATTGCAAATCACCCTCGAGATTATTTCTAAACAATATTAATATATATTTTTCATAAAACCCCTCGAGATATGTAAATAATATTTTAAGGACTCTAGAATTAATATAGGTTTAAGCGGTATCATTTCAGTTTAGCCTCAGGGAGACGGAGAAAGTGAGTGCTTGCCTATTCAGATTAGATAACTTAACAGAGTTATCAATGGCAATTGTCTTGTAAAAAGACAAAAATTCTGCCGTCCATGTGCAGCAGTTGCCGATTTCTCTTGAACATAAGATTTTAACAATTTACATCAATTCACATGAAAAGACATGAACTCGAATCCAAACTCGAACCTAAACTTGAACTCAAACTCGAACATAAACTCGAACCCTAACCTAACTCGAATCTAAACTCGAATATGAGCTCGAACCCAAAAAACTCGAACCAACTGACTCGAACCAAGATTGCAATTGTCATGACTCGCATATCACTCGACTCACTCGAATACATTCTATGCCTTTTGCAATCTATAGTTTCGATCAAGACATGTTAATCAATCAATTAAGTATATTAACCAATTATATATATTATACTCGGGCTGCTTGAGATAGTTTCTTGTGTGAATCCAACGGAGGTTCAAGAGTCCCGTATTAACCCATTTTTTTATTTTATTCAAATATCAGTCGGGTTGACTCATCCACAGCCTAGAGCCCCGATGCTAACACATGAAACGGGCCCGTGTTTCCTTGCTCCTGAGACCGCACTCTTGAACTCGTGAATACTTCTACGGCTGCGTTGGCATTCACACTTGGAACTTAACGTTAACATAATGACCATATAAAGACCTATAGTACATATTCACCATAAACATATACTCTTACTCGTTATATATATTCTACACTTGTCATTTTTTCTTTACTCTTACCTATCTTTAGGACTTACCGAGCGCTAGTTCGCTGATGGGCATTCCACCCATTTTTCTTCACTTGGAATGTTCGTCAGATACGGAGAGACGGAAGAAGTTGAATCCACAGAGGAGGACTACAACCAGATCACTACTTAGGACTAGCTCAACTTCACTTTTTCTTCAGTTTATGTAAGCCGCTTGTTTAGCTATTTTTATTATTGTATTACTTTCCAGCATAAACACATGTATTTATAAATATTGGAAGTTGAATGTAAATAAAGATATTTGTTGAAAAAATTTACAGTCTTCATTTATTCTTGTATTGTGTATTATTATTTCAATACGCTTAGTATATTTATTTAGGGAATAACCTTCTCTGGATAAATATGCCGCGGGCTTACCACGTCACCGTTTTCGTCTACTGGGAAGCGGAGCGTGACAAGATTAATTCATTTTCTTGGTCTCATATGTTGAGATCACCCTATCATTCCCTCCTTCCCCCGCTCTCTCTCCTATATGTTATCACACATTGAGAGAGGGGAAGGGTCCCACTCTTTATGTTAACATAACATATTTGTATTATATATATAGCATATAAAAGAGTGAGAGTAATATATATATAAATATTAAATGAGGAAATTATATATGTATCTTATATCGTCTCAATATCAAATACTGTAGAGAGTGCGTGTATCATATACACCATATTAGAAACCGTATCATAAATACAGTTATCAAGTCAACACTTGACTTGATATTACGGCTTTTAAACCGGCTAGTATATCCGGACGTTCGATTAAATCAACCATTTAATCAAAGTCCCATACGTATCCAATATGCACGCCACATTATATTTTGTCCGGGAAGTCACCTTCTTTGCGGGACTCTAAAGACTTGTCAATACGCTGGTAGTAGGTTATACAGGATCATATCCGATCGAATCCGGGACACTTTCATATTCAATCCACTCTCGGGTTAATACACAAGCTCGTCAGTGGCACTAACCGTACGTAACGGCTACCCAGGTACGATGAAGATAAATGCAAGTCGACGAGCGAACTCAACCAGACCCAACAAAGTCTATCAGCGATGAATACCATACAGTCCGGTCACTTCGTCAAAGAGTATCGCATATCTGGTCTAGGGGGTTAGAAACTGTCAGACCCCCAATAAACGGATAAGTCGTGTGACACTGGACTCATAACCATCCAAGATATAACTGATAACACTTATCAGTTTATATCAACTGCTCTGGCCGAAGGCTTTTGGTTATAACCATGTCCTGCACTGTATGATATCGACTCCCTATACCGGAAGAGACGAATTCCTTCAACCGCTCACTGCCTCTATATGTGCTTCGGGGCTATATCCAACTAAAACTTGTTTGCATGACTCAGTAGAGCTGTGGTAAGGTAGTAATCAAAATATAGTGGGAACATACACAAAACACTATGGAGATCTCAGGTCAAGGGATTATCCTGTACTATCGTCACCAGAGAGACTGCTATCTGACATTGATACAATACCATCTAGGAGTTCTCGGTGAGTTTATCCAATGTAACTCGTCCATTGAGCACCTATATATCGGTGTCAAACACCAATGGCTATGGGATCATCCATCGGGTTATGAAACGTATACACTAGTCTAAACTGGAATACAGATGCCCAGTCTCGATACTCCTACGAATAGGGACATTTAAGAAAATGCTATAGACTACTAGACCCCACTAGTATGATCCCTATCATCAATCCTAGTAGTCAAGCAAAGATCCTATGGGCTTTATCTCATGTATTAGCGATACGTGATAATAAGTAAAACGTATACTCATGACAAATAAAGACAAACCGGATAGCATACTATTATCTTGAGTAACACAGTTCTCTGTATAGATCCTCTTGAATTCAGTAATTGCATTCTTACAATTACTATAATTTCCTTGAGGGCATATATATCGAAAAACACATGCGTTCACTTGTATTTTCATTCGTTTCGAGTTATTTTATCGGTACCTTTCCGCTGGTTCTCCATGTACAAAGATAGATTAGATAATCATTTCAATGTTGTTTCACATGATTGAAATGATTATCTGTTCTATTACAGTGTACTTGGAGAACAGGGAGGAGGTGCTGCCGAAATTTTCTCGGAACGAATGAAAACACAAGCAAATGTGTGTCTGCTCTATACATTCTTAATGAGATAGAAACCTTATCCCTGACAGCCGAAACACACGCATACAACACGCATACACTGTACACACATACAAAGCACATACACAATAACAACCCTACACCTAAGAAAAATCATAAATTGAAATACACATACACAGAATACAATTCATACTTGGGCATCTTCGAACATAACTTTGTTAATCGATGATTTATCTTCTTCAACGAAAAACTTGCCCATCCCATTATCTTCTTTTCCAATAACCATCTAGTTCTTAGATTTCTATATATAGTCACCATCAAAAACTAAGTAGCCCCTCGGTCTCTGATTCAAGCACTGATTCCATAACTTCATTACTTTCTTCCATTTGTGAAACTTATAATTTATATATTATACAATCCAACATGGCCCATAAGTACATCAGAATTAAGGATTGGATGTACGTGGATTGGTAATGCATAAGCCCTAAATTCACTGCATGAGTTTATGCTTTCATCGGAATTGCACACAAACATCATAAGGAAATCTTGGAGAAGATCCTTTGTCTGTGCGACAGGTATGGGAAAAATTATTGGCAGAAGACAGAACTGACAGAGTTTTACTTCGTTAAGCATGTTTTTACCAGATTCTATACAACTTGGTTATATCACGAGGAAGAAGAAGACGATAATGCGGCGGAAGAAGAAGAATAAGATAACTTGTTTCTAGGATAAAAAAAATGGAGGATATGGTAGAGGCTGCTCTCGGTGATAGTAATCCTACCGAAGAAGACATTCCTTCCGGTCAAGGACAGCATGCGGATAAATATAAGAAGTATATGAATGATGCCAGGATACCAATCTATGAGAATGCAAAGTATTCAACACTATCATGGTTCTTCCATCTTTTCCAGATTAAGTGTCTAAATAGATGGAGTAACAAGTCATCCACGATACTTCTCAAGTTCCTGAAAGATTCTATACCCCCGGGAAATAACGTGCCTGAGGACTGGTACGAAGCCTAGAAAATGATGTTTGATTTGGGTCTGAACTATAAGAAAATTCATGCATGTCCTAATGATTGCGTGTTGTACCGGAACGAGAATTTAGATTTGAAAGAGCGTCCCCCTGCGGAGAGAACAGGTATAAGACGAAAGAATCTGATAAGAAGCCAGATATACCTGTCAAGATAGCACGATATTTTCCCATAACATGGAGCTTGCAAAGGCTATTCAAATGGAAAAAGACGGCGGAGGCAATGATTTGGCATCACCGTGCTGCTCCAAGCGAAGACGGAAGAATGAGTCATCCAAGAGATTCGCCGGTATGGAAGGAATTCGATAAGAAACACCCAATATTCAGTAGTGATTCTCACAATATCAGGCCCGTACTGTCTAGTGATGGATTTTACCCTTTCAACTATATGGGTGGAGGCCACAGCACATGCCCCATTATAATGATGGTTTATAATCCGTCGCCGTGGTTGGATATAGATCAGTCCTACTTCATGATGCCTTTTCTTTTTGATAGAACGAAATCACCGGGAAACAATATCGACGTCTACCTCCGTCCACTGATCGATGAGTTAAAATCCTTATTCACTGATGATGTGGAGCCTTACGATGCAAACACAGATACTACTTTCACAATGCGTGCGGCTTTAATGTGAACAATTAATAACTTTCCCGTATGGAATGCTATCAGGTTCGTCCGTACATGCTTACAAAGCATCTCCTTACTGCCACCAAGACGCAACATCGAGACGGTTGATTTATAGTAAAAAGATTTGTTATTGCGGTCATTGGCGTTTCCTACCACTAGACCATCCCTATAAGTTTGACGATGCTCACTTTAATGGTCATCATGAGCTTCATAGGCCTACAGCCCCATTATCCGGAGAGGACGTGATTGCTCGGTGGAATGGTTATGATAATGTAACTTTCGGGATAGATCCAGCAAGACAGGACACTCTACCCTACTGGAATAAGTTAAGAATTTTTTTCGAGCCACTATACTGGTCAATAAATTTAGTTCATCATTATCTAGACGTTATGCACATCGAGAAGGGAGTATCCGAGCACATACTTAACTTGCTTCTTTGTAAAGATGGAAAATCAAAAGACAACCTCCATACTCGAATGGATCTTACGGACTGAGAAATTAGAAGTGATTTGTATCCTAAACTATCGAGTAAACTAGACAAGTTTCTACTTCCCAATATCGCGTATCATATGTCACTACTGGAGAAGAAAATGTTCCTGCAGGTGTTACATGATTTGAAAGTTCACATACGTTTCTCAGGATCATTTAGTAAGAAAATAAAGATTGTGAAAGGAAAGATCGATAGGCTGAAAATTTATGATCACCATGTTATTATAGAGCATCTTCTCCCATTAGCTCTCAGGACTTCCCTTCCTGAATCGGTCGTTCTAGTGCTCAACGATCTTTGCTGCTTCTTTAGGGAATTGAGTGCTAAAAACATCGAGATTTTGGTGATGGAGAAGCTAGAAACTGCGATTCTCTTGATATTGTGCAAGCTTGAGCGGATTTTCTCACCGTCGTTCTTTGATATCATAACACACATGATAATTCATTTTGCAACCGAGGCTAAACTTGCTGGACTGGTACAATATTGATGGATGTATCCTGTCGAAAGGTACCTTGAATTTTTTGGTTCACGCATTTTATAAAAAAATTTCTATCTTATATATATTTTTGTATTTCTTTATTTAACGCATGTTTTCTTAGGTACCTTTATACTCCAAAAAATTATATACGCAATAGAAATCGACCAGAGGGTTCTATCATGCAAGGCCATCTCCTAGATAAAGTAACCACATTTTGTTCCCGCTATCTGGACGAAAACATTGAGACAAAACTTAACAGACCTCGGAGAATTCAGGACGAACCATACAGTAAAGATGATTACAAGAAAGTAGAACCTATGCTTATCAGCAAGATACATCAGTTTGTCTTCAATAGCGGATGTCTTGAGTAAGTCTGTTTTGCATTAATTGTTCTTTATATATATATATATATGAAATGATATAATATTGACGTCAAAATTTAATGTTGGTAATAGAATTCATAACAATAAAGTACGTGAGGGGCATCCTAATTGGACTGATGATCGATTAGATAAATATCATCGGGAAAATTTTTACGACTCGTTTGCAGATCATGCAAGATATTCAAATCTCATGTTTTTGCGACTAGTGTTAATCTAAACTTATATTGTTATGTATTTTCCGCATAATTTATTTTGTCAGATCCAAGATCCGAACATGTTTGTATCATTAGAGAGAGACTCAAGATATCTAGCTCAATATCCTAGCATGGAAGTTGCATACTACAAAAGATTCGGTATCCTTAGATACAAATTTGAAGTTAAGAACATAGAAAAATCTCGAATCACCAAGAATAGTGGGGTTGTGACCGTAGGATCGGACGGTGTGGTATATTATGGGTTCTTAAATTGCATACTTAGTATCCAATATCCCGGACGATCATAACCATTTTATATATTTCAGTATATTTGGTACGATACACGAATCGGTAAGAATAGGTGGAGAGACAAACTCGGGACTTGGAAAGATAAGTATGTATTGACTAGTATAAACACACGTCGATTTTGCTGTAAGGACGATCCGTTTATCTTTCCACAACAAGCATTTCAAATATACTACTCAAACTGCTTGAAGTATCCGGGATGGAGTGTCGTATGCAGATGGAAACCCAGGGATATTTATGATGTCCAGAATTCGAAAATCGTATAGACGACAACGATGAGGAGGAGAAAGAGAGAAGACTTAGAGTGCTCAAACAGTCTCCATAAATGGGTTGTCTTCGGCTGTGCATGAAATTACATGGTGTAACGATCCTGAAATCCATGTATAATTATATCATGTTCAATGTATATAAAGGTGTATTTTAGTCCTGACTATGAGTTATAAGTTAAATTTGTTTAATAAAAATAAGAAGCAACTTGTAGCTCACTAGTTATGGTTAAAACTCTCCACTGCTATTCTTCAGTCTATGTGTTTAGAATCCCATCAGCCCCAATTATTTTAATATTTTTCTTTTTAACATTTTGAAAGCCCAAGAGTTTGCACGTGCATTGCACGGAGAAAAGAAAAGTTGCAACGAAATTAAACAGTATAAATAAGGAATTAAAGCCAAATAAAACACATGGCACGAGCTTCGAGACAACTGCCCAAGATCGGGCCGCCCAAATTAATCATTTGGCCACTATGGGTGGTCCAGATGAGCGCATTTCCCCCGTGCTCTCCCCGTGTGACCTTTAGACTCTCCTGTACTCCTTTTTACTATTTGATTTTCCTACAATTAAACAGAGAGCCGCCAGCCCTTTCATCTACCTTATTAACACAATTTAATCCATTTTAATTCAAATTTTTTTATTCCCACACTCACATTTTTCCCTATAAATACCTAGCTATCATATCATCCTCCTCATTTCTGAAAATTTCACTAAAAACCTTTCTAAAGTTCTGAAGTCCAAGAAAAAAGGAGTTAAGCCTATTCGCAACTTCGTCCTCTCGTCAACCTTTTGAGTTTGTCTCTCTGAGCGTTTTCATCTCGACCTTCTCTTCTCGATATTCTCGATTTCTCAACCCAGGCCTCTTCTCTCTTTAAAACGTGCAAACCGTAAGTCCCCACCCATCTCTATTTTTATATCTCAAACGCCTCTTAAAAAGATATCGATAAAATGGAGTTGGCATTATAATAAATTCTTTTAAATAATTTTATCACAATTGACATGCTAATTAAAGTAAAATAATCTTTTTAACAACATTAAAATAATGTTAATCTAACTAACTTTGAACGTGTTTAGAATTTCATGTTAAATAAAACGTGCATCGAACTTACGTTAAAATACCATAAACTTTACATGTATCCTTTGATCGTTATCATGACATATACCTCTAGAAAACTCATGGGGTAACGACCTACACCACTCATATATACTATGGTTTCATAGCGCGCTACTATAGTTACATGTTTTATTCTAAAGAAACATATTTCATAAAAATACCCTCGCTTTCTAAAAATACGTTTTTGAATCGCTATTTTAAATTCTTTACAAATACGTCTCTACAACCCTCATTAGGGGACCCGTTTGTATATAGTATGGGTTATCGCATATTCTTGGGATAGTAGAGTGAGATGCAGAACTTCACACGGAGAATTCGGTCTCAAAAGGAATATAATACGGTTTTAAAGAAAATACGACTTTTTAAAGCAAGTTAAATAGTTGGAAAAAAATATTTAAATCATAAATCCGTATTTCCAAATAAAACAAATTGTGAAAACTAGATTTTTGAAAGAAAAGATTAATTTTTTTAAGAAAATACCCTAAAGTTTCCAAAAAATAGATTTTCATAAAAATACCATAAACTTTTAAAATCTAAGTTTTATCACTAAAATGCCACCAAATATAAAATACATTTTTATGCAAAAAACTTGAAATTTTAATTAACATTTTTATCAAAAATATATTCGAGGTTTTAGGAAGAATTAAAAACCCTCGAGAATTGTTAAATGACATATATATATATATATATATATATATATATACATATATATCCTAGAAATCAAAAAACTAGTCCAGATTACGTGTTTAGCTTGCAGATTAGTTTGAATTGCATTTTCTCTTGCCAGTGCCTTGAGATTGCCGGAGATAATGATGCTCCACTTACCTTTCCCTAAATATAGATCGTAACCTTTCAATAGCAATCGTTTTTGAAAAAAAACAAATACCGCCGTTCATGTGCAGTGATTGTCGATATTTCCCAAACTTAAGATCTCGAAAAGTTAAATCTATTGATAAGATATGACTAGAATCTAACGACAAATTCGAACTCGACTTAAACTCGAACCAAAACTTGAACTTGAATATTCAAACTTGAAACTTGAACATTTGAACTTGACTTGACCGAACCTTAAATATAACTTGACATGATACATGAATACAACTTGAACCTGAATTTGTACTTTTTATATTCATAGATTCGGTCAAGACCTCTAAACTTGAACTATATAATAAAATACGCGGGAATAAAGGGTAGGTTGGTAAGGAACGTTTGACATGGCACGAGAGGCCACTTTAAAAGACACCGAACCTAAATACCGAGTGTCGTCGTCCCGTGGGTTATGATGGCGCCTTGTACTTCCTGTTACCATGGTCTACGAGGTAAGTTGGAACCCTCCCATATACAGGCATACTTTCTTTACCAAACTAAAAACACCGCGTTAGAATAGTTAACCTTATACATATGAATGACATGCTTAAGATACTTTTACATACAACCTTAACTGTTCATTACTACTTGGTGTTCTGTTCATTTTTACATACCTTCAAACATCATTACTTATTTTCTTTTGGGGACTTACCGAGCGCTAGTTCGATGACAACGTTCCTCTCTGTTTTTTTCTCTTAGAATGTTCATCAGGAAAACAGGATTCTGAGGAGATCGAGCCCAGCCAGGAGGATTTCGATCAGCTCACCACTCAGCCCGATCATTAGTTTCTTTTCTGCCGTTCTTTTATGTATTCCATTGTTTAGGCATCTTTTCAGTCATTGTATCTTTTATTTTCAGACATCTGTATTTAAAATTTTGAATGTAAATAAAGTTGATGTTAAATTTTTAGTTACTCTTGTTAATTCTTGCATATTGTTATATTGCTTTTCATATGCTTAACGTATTTATTAAGGAAAAGAACCTTCTCCTATTAAATACATTGCGCGTCTCGTCACGCGCCATCACCGTCTTCTGTGAAGCAGGGCGTGACAGGTTTTATTGGTGGCCTATGCAGATCAGTTCTGTATAAATTCTCAAGCAATATATCACTAGAATTATAAGATTCAGCAAATTTACATTCATTGCATTTCAATCTCTTAAATCTATCCTAATATGTCTTTTCTATCAAGGTGATGGATTCTCCCAACAACACCAGCACCAACGTCAATGACAACACACCACTGCCTACCATACCATCTCTACCTACCATTACATCCCCTATCAATGAGCAGACGGTACTTCTTGAATCCATCAAGTGTCTTTTGGAAGGCCAGCAGTAGCAGACTGCCATTCTTCTAACCTATCCCAAAGCGGAAGCACCGGGTGTGAAACAATTTCGGGCGTTACACCCAAAAAACTTTTCTGGAAAATAGAACCCCCTGGAGGCTAAGGAGTGGGCTCAAGGCATCGAGTACAATCTTGCAGCGGCTCAAGTACCAGAAATAGCTTGGGTTCATGTTGCAAAGCTCTGGCTTACGAACAATGCAAGAGTCTGGTGGAAGACCGAGGAGAGCCGTCTTGCACAGCCAATAGAATGGAAGACGTTTCGCGATTTTTCGATACAAAGTATTTTCCATAAACTACCTGATTTGATATGGAACAACAATTCATCCACCTACAACAAGGCTCTATATGGGTAAAATCGGTAGATGAGTATAATGCCGAGTTTACTATGCTCAGCAGGTAAGGCATTCGTCTCAAGTTTTGTTCCTTAAGCATGTAACTGTTCTGACATCGCCATCATATCAAGTTCGCAGCACACTTGATTCTTATGGATGAGATTAGAGCCAGACGATTCCAACAGGGCTTAGACCCAGAGATTCAAGCGGCATTAGCCAGAAGAAACTATCCAGCCTATGAACTCGCTCTGAAGGCAGCCCGCCGCTATAAAGTTGTGGTCAAGAAGAAAGGTAAGCCGCAATCGGCCAGAATTAAATGCCCGGCTACCTAGATGACTAGAGGAGCCTCTTCTAGGCCAGCTTTCACACCCAAGAGGTCAAGAGGATCGTTTAACAAAGTCAGTCTAGATTTATGTTTCTATTGCAAGAAGACCGGCCATCTGGCAAAGGACTGCAGATGTGCCCATGGTCTATGTTTGGTTTATGGAGTATCTACTCATGCTATAGGAGAGTTCTAATATTGAAGTGGCCCAACACCAGCACTGAGACTTGCTAAACAAGCACCACAAAGGCCAGCTATTCAGACACCTGCATCCTGCCTAGCTCTTCCTGCACCAGCTCATCAAGGACTACCAGCACAGCCTCAACGACAGTACCATCAGACACAGAGAAACGTGCCTCAAGAATAGAGGAACATACCTCAGGCAAGGAGGAATGTGTCGAGGCGTCAGGCTTTTACAATGTCGGTGAAAGAGGCCAAAGCCACAGGACAAGTCATCACCGGTAATTCCTTCCCATCTTTTTAGCCTTTCAATACTAGTACATTGTTGTCGTTTCCTATATCTAAACACAATCTCACACAAATTAGGTACTATACTAGTAGCCACCCTTCCTGCACTCGCACTTTTCGACACTGGAGCTTTACATTGTTTCATGTCACATCGGTTCGTAAGAACGCACGCGATCTCCATTAAGCCACTTGTCTCAAGCCAGAATGTTAGTTCAGGGAACAATGTTTTGAAGGAAACTATGGGATATGATCAGTGCCTAGTTGTTGTTTGCGGCCGAGAATTCTACGCAAATTTCAAAATGCTGGATATATCCAATTTCGACATTATGTTGGGGATAGATTGGCTGGGAGTATTTTATGCTACCATTGACTGCCGTCAAAGAAAGGTAGTTTTCGAGATACCAGATCGTCCAGTCTTCTATTTTAAAAGTGGAGACAAAACCTTAGAGCCAGGAAGCTACCAAGCCAGGCCAAAGACCGCAGAAGTGTCCTCTCTACAAGCTGAAGGAGAAAAGACAGAAGTAGTTCGAGGATGTTTTCCCTGAAGATATATCAGGTTTTCCTCCCGATCGAGCTCTTGAATTTAGCATTGATTTGCAACCCTGTGCACAACCTGTAATACAAGCTCCATATCGATTAAGTGCAGAAGGATTGAAAGGACTCCGTATCCAGCTAAACGAACCTCTAAAGAAAGGTTGGATCAGACCCAGTACCTTAAGTTGGGGACCCCGGTGTTTCTAATGAAGAAGAAGGAAGGTACTTACCGAAATTGCATTGATTATCGAGCGCTGAACAAGATTACTATTAAGAACAAGTATCCACTATCTCGCATCGATGACCTTTCCGATCAGCTGAGTGGATATTGTGTCTTCTCCAAGTTAGATTATCGTTTAGGCCATCATCAAGTGAAAGTCAAGAAGTCCGACATTCCGAAGACGGCGTTCAGGACCCAATATGGACATTATGAATATCTTATGATGCCATTCAGAGTAACCAATGCACCAGCTATTTTTGTGAACCTGATAAACCTAGTCTTTCGTGAATACTTAGACAAATTTTTTGTCATCTTCATAGACAACATCTTGGTCTATTCGAAGACTCGGGAAGAATACGCCGATCACCTACGTATAGTTCTGGAGACGCTATGACAGTATCGACTCTACGCCAAGTACAAGTGCGAGTTTTGGCTAGACAAAGTCGGTTTTCTTGGGCACATCCTATCCAGAGAAGGTATTTCGGTATACCCCGCTAAAGTGTCAGCAGTCAAGGAATGGCCGACATTAAAGTCAGTTAAGGACATCAGAAGTTTCTTGGGCCTAGCCGGATACTACCAACTCTTCATTAAAGAATTCTCAAAGATTGCAGCACCCTTGACCAAGCTTACTCGAAAGGATGAAATTTTCGTATGTTCGGAAGCATGTGAAAAAGCTTTTGTGGAGCTGAAGACAACAGTAACTTCTACACCTGTTCTTACTATACCAGACAGATCCGGTGGTTTTGAAGATCACTGTGATGCATCAGGGAAAGGATTGGGATGTGGGCTACATCAACGTGGCAAGGTTATAGCTTTTGCGTCAAAGAGACTAAAGATGCACGAGAGCAATTATCCTACCCATGTTCTAGAATTGGAAGCGGTTATTTTCGCTCTCAAGATCTGGCGGCATTATTTGTTAGGTGAGCGAATTAATATCTACACTGACCACAAGAGTCTGAAATATATATTTACTCAGAAGGAGCTTAACGTGCGGCAAAGAAGATGGATAGAACTCATGGCAGACTTTGACATCAACCTTCAGTACCATCCAGGGAAGATAAACGTAGTGCCAGATACCTTGATTCGCCAGCCGTCCACGATGAATCTCACCTCACAGTGGAAATTACAGCAGGAGCTTCATGGACTGGAGATTAAAGTATTTGTGCCAGGTATTGTATCATCCTTGATGAATCTACAGATTCAGTCCATGCTCATAGATCAAATAAAAGCAGCTTAAGCAAGCAATGCCAAGTTGCAGAAGATCAGAGAACAAGTAGAGAGTGGACTTTGAACCGATTTCATCATCCACGAGGATGGATCCTTGCGGTATGGAATCCTTTTATGCGTGCCAGCCAGCCCTATTCGAAAAGAGTTGATGAAAGAAACTCGCAGCTCTCCTTATTCTACACACCCCAGTGGCATGAAAATGTACAAGGATCTAAAGCAGCATTATTGGTGGCATGGAATGAAGCGAGAAGTAGCTCAAAGCGTAAATAAGGGCTTAGTCTGTCAGCAAGTGAAGGTCGAGCATCACAGAACTGCTGGTCAACTGCAACCGTTGCCTATCCCAGAATAAAAATGGAAGAACATTACCATGGACTTCGTAACTGCACTCTCTCGTAGCACGAAGGGTAACGATGCAGTTTAGGTTATTGTGGATCGACTCACCAATTCAGCTCACTTTATTCCATTCCGAATTGGCCAGTCAATAGATGTTTTAGTAAGGAAGTACATGGAGGTTAATCAAATCTAAAGTAAGATTTAAACCTTCGGATTGTACCCACTTTTTTGATACTCATGAATCATGCAGGAGATCGTGAGATTTCATGGAGTACTAGTTTTCATCGTCTGCGATCGGGACACCAGATTTCGATCTTAGTTTTGGCAGTCTTCAAGCCAGTCTGGGAAAGAGTCTGAGTTTCAGCACTGCATACCATCTCCAAACCAATGGACAGCCTGAGCGGACAATTCAGATCCTAGAGGACATGCTAAGGTCTTGTATGCTTGACTTCGGAGGATCGTGAGAAGATCAACTTCACCTCGTAGAGTTTGCATACAACAATAGTTATCAAGCTAGCATTCGGTTGGCACCGTTTACCACACTCTATGGTCGAAAGTGCCGCTCCCCTATGAGTTGGGATGACTTTGAAGATCGAGAACTCCTTAGGCCAAAGATGATCGTGGCAACAGTTTATGTAGTTCGCACGATTAGGAAAAATATGTCCATAGCCTAAGATAGGAAGAAACCTTAGGCAGATGCAGAGTGTCGACACTTGGAGTTTCAATTTGGAGATCACGTATTCCTCAAGATCTCTCCGAACAGAGGAGTCATTCACTTCGGACGACTAGGAAATCTTAGCCCAAGATATATCGATCCATTCGATATATTGGAATGAGTAGGAGAAGTGAAGTATCGTTTAGCACTGCCACCATCATTGGAAGAAGTGCATAACGTATTTTATATATCTCAGCTGCGATGTTACGTGAATGACCCCAGCCACATACTTGATCACTCGGAGCACACTGTGCAGACCGATCTGACTTGCGAGCAACAGCCAGTCGAGATATAGATCAGAAGGAGAAGACATTGCGGAACATGGTGGTCAAGTTAGTCCGGATGATGTGGAGAAGAGATTCACCAGGAGAATCAACCTAGGAACGAGAGGATGATATGTGTACACGATACCCTCATCTGTTTGAAATTTAGTCCTTTGTGTAAATTTCAAGAACGAAATTTTTATAAGGAGGGTAGGATGTAACGACCCTGAAATCCTGTACAATTTTATCACGTCCAATGTATATAAAGGTGTATTTCACCCTTGACTATGAATTATAAGTTGAATTTGTTTAATAAAAGTAAGCAGCAACTTGTAGCTCACTGTTTAAGACTCTCCACTATTGTCTTCTGCCTACGTGTTCGAATCCCATCAGCCTTAATTATTTTAATATTTTTCTTTTTAATTTTTGAAAGCCCAACAGTTTGTACGTGCATTGCATGGAGAACCAAAAAATTGCAACGAAATTAAACAGTATAAATGAGGAATTAAAGCCAAATAAAACACATGGCACGAGCTTCGAGCAATTGCCAAAGATCTGGCCGTCAAAATTCATCATTTGGCCGCTATAGGCAGTTCAGATAAGCCAATTTCCCCCCATGCTCTCCCCGTGTGACCTTTAGACTCATTTATACTACTTTTTACTATTTGATTTCCCTGCAATTAAACAGAGAGCTGCCAACCCTTTCATTTATCTTATTAACACAATTTAATCCATTATAATTCAATTTTTTTAATTCACACACTCTCACATTTTTCCTTATAAATACGTAGTTGTTCCCCTCCGAAAGACGGTGCGACAGACGTCTTGCTTGAAATTCGGGGCAGATGCTAATTGGTGCTATCCGTCTACCTCTCCGAAGATGCCAAGTTGATTTATGGCACCGTGTATCGAAGGTTTAAACGGATGCGTCCGATGTAGCAGACTTCGTCAGATTCCCCTCGCTTGAGGGGTTTTTGATTATGGGGACGCTCTTCTCTGCAGGCACAAGCCCCTGCAGTTAATTACGCTACCGCATTGCGGTAACAACTTTCTCCTTCTCCAGATGGTCACTTCGTTTCGTGTATGTTTGTTTTGTGTTTGGTTGCCCGTGGATTGTATACGGAGACTGAGTTATGTCGTCGCCCGTAGGGCGTAAACTAGTCCAAATCCGTATTATCTTAGATTTGGGTTTGGGAGCTTGGGTTTAAGGATACGTTAGCCTCATTTGAGACTAAGATCGACTTAAACGTTTGTTAAGGATACGTTAGTCTAGTTTTAGACTAAGATCAACTTAACAGAATCGTTTAGATCCAACAAGAGAGCAATTAAGGGGGGGCCCTGTTGTTTAGTTTAGTGACATTGCGGTCAATAGGTAGTTTAAGGACATCGCGGTCCAATGTTAGTTTTAAGACGTTGCGGTCAAGGTTAAGGACATCATAATCCGTGGATTTAAGGACTCCACAGTCCGGCGTTAGTTTTAAGACATCACGGTCAAGGTTAAGGACATCATAATCCGTTGTTAGTTTTAAGACATCCCGGTCAAGGTTAAGGACATCATAGTCCGTGGATTTTAAGGACTCCACAGTCCGGCATTAGTTTCAAGACGTCACGGTCAAGTTTAAGGACATCATAGTCCGTTGTTAGTTTTAAGACATCTCGGTCAAGGTTAAGGACATCATAGTCCGGCATTAGTTTTAAGACGCCACAGTCAAGGTTAAGGACATCATAGTCCGTGGATTTAAAGACTCCACAGTCCGGCGTTAGTTTTAAGACATCACGGTCAAGGTTAAGGACATCATAGTCCATGAGTTTAAGGACCCCACAGTCTGTATCAATGTGTGGTCATCGGGACCCGTCACCTCTTTGAAGACGTTAAGGAATTACAACGCCAAGTATCAAAGGAGTGAAGAGATGTACCCTTGAACTAAGATAGATTAAATAATCTTTGGCCCAATTTGGAACTAAGACCAATTAATTATATTATGAGCCCATTAGCCCAGTTAAGTTTGAATTGAGGACTTATGGCCAGCTTGGGCTAAGTCCAATCATGTTTAGAATATTGGCCCTCTGTTGGTTCATTGAAGGAGAGGCTTTGCCTCTAGAAACTTAGCCAATTGGGCTAAAGCTAGTGTTAAACACTAAAGACCAACAGTGTTGAACACTGGGAATAAGATTAGCAAGTTAGTGTTAAATACTAAAAGATAATCGGTGTTAAACACTAGCAACAGGGCTTTCAAATTAGTGTTAAACACTGAAGCAAATCAGTGTTAAACACTGGAAACAGAGATTTCAAATTAGTGTTAAACACTAAAGCAAATCAGTGTTAAACACTGGGAACAGAGTTTTCAAATTAGTGTTAAACACTAAAGCAAATCAGTGTTAAACACTGGGAACAGAGTTTTCAAATTAGTGTTAAACACTAAGAAAATCAGTGTTAAACACTGTGAACAAAGTTTTCAAATTAGTGTTAAACACTAAAAAAATCAGTGTTAAACACTGGGAACAAAGTCTTCAAATTAGTGTTAAACACTAAGCAGAGAGGGGTCACGTGTGGACATGTGAGAGCGCCCTGATTCCCCTTATTTTATTCTGCCAAAAGTATTGAATACTTTCTATAATTGCACTTGGAGCATCACGTGCTGTCACGTGATGGGAATGTGGGTTTTTAACTGTTAAAGCTTTTGCCAAGGGGTCACGTGGTAGCACGTGAGGGCGCCTATAGCTTCTGTTTGCTTTTTCTTTATATCCTTCAGGGGTCACGTGGGGCATGTGAGGCGTTGCCTCAAAGTTCTTTTCTGTGGATCTTTACAGGGGTCACGTGGTAGCACGTGACTCTGGTTCTTTGCATGTTTTAAAGATCTGTTCATATTTTAAGAATTAAATTCTTCATAGGGTTAAACCCGAGCAATAAACTTTAGAGGAATTAAATTCCTGTTTTCTTCTGAAGAATTATATTCTTAGATAAGGTTAAAACCTAATTTCTTTTCTGTAGGAATTAAATTCCCCATATATGTAAAGAATTAAATTCTGGCATAGGGTGAAACCCTAATTTCTTTTTTTAAGGGAATTAAATTCCTGTGGGTTTGAGAGAATTAAGTTCTCAATTAGGGTTAAACCCTAGTTCTGTCCATTTTGAAGGAATCAAATTCCTGTAATATAGGGTTAAACCCTAATTTTATCTCAAAGGAATTAAATTCCTATAATTCTATGAGAATTAAATTCTCAAAACTCAATTCCTCCTCTATATTTTAGATCTGCATGACAGGATCTCAACCCAATGAGAATTAAATTCTCAATTCATGGGGAGATGTGAACTTTGCAGATCCTCCACTAGAGAAAGAACTAAGTTCTTTTCTTTATATAAGAGTTAAACTCTTTTGAGAATTAAATTCTCTTTTGAAGTCTCTCTTTTCTTACCTAGGGTTTTTCTTTTGCAAAGAATCAAATTCTTCCTTCTGAATTTTCAAGATTCTAAGGCTCTATATCTCTCTCTGTCTCTTTTTCTCTTCTTCTTGGCTCCTATTTATAGGAGACGGAAAAGAATCAATCTGTTTTAGTGAATCTTTCATTGAAAGATTTGATTTATTTATTGAGAGATTTGATTTATCTTCATCATTAATCTGGGCCTTTAGATTATTAGGTGAATTTTTTTCACCATTGGATTTTAAATCCAAAGATATCTCTTTGTTATTTCGGTTAGATTTAGAGGGAAATCTTTCCATCTCTAAGATTTTTCCATAAATTGGTGATATTTAATCACCTTCAGATTCTTGATCCAACGGTTTCAGATAATTCTTCTCCATTTTGGAAAGATTTGAATGATCTCTCCTCAGAATTTAATTCTGTTAAAGAATAAGGCTTTTAAAGCCGGTCACGTATGGCCACGTGACCGTTGGTCACGTGTGAGCACGTGACCTCTGGTCACTTGTGAGCACGTGACCCCTGGAATGGGCTTCTCTTCTTCTGCGCTCTGTTCTCTGCCGCTGCTTAACCATCACGTGCCAACACGTGACCACTGGTCACGTGTGAGCACGTGATGCCTCTTCTGAAGTTTTTTTCCTGATTTTTAATCAGGGAACAAATGCCCCCACAGCGTTGTTCTCACGTGTCTGCACGTGAGTGCAATGCTGTCACTTTTGTGACCGTCGGATCTGCCTTGGGAGTAGGGTAGATGAAACGTTTTCCATCCCATCTTATAAATGCCCATGTCCTTTCAGAAGAGCCTCCACTTTGCTTCATCTTCCTCCTTGCAAACTTTTTTCTGAGAATTTAATTCTCCTTCTCCAGAGCTTAGTTCTATGCTCCACAATCTTTAGAGTTTAACTCTGTTCAGGGAAAACCCATCCCTTCAGGTAGTGATCTTTGAACGATCGAGGAACCCTTATATATATTTTTCAAAAACTCTCTGGATTTTAAATCCACACCCAGGGTTTCACCCCTTTTAATATGAACCCATTTTTTCTTCAAGTTCATCAACAAAAATAGAAAACCATTTAATCTTCGAACAGTAGATCTCTTAAGGTTCATCTGATCTTTAGGGAGATGATGGTGGCGGTTCAAATCCATGGAATTTAATTCCTTCCCAAGAAATGTTTCTGGGAATTTAATTCCCCTTCTCAAAAGGAATTTAATTCCTACGAAGAACTAAGTTCTTCCCATGGGGGCTTCTTAGGGTTTTCTTGCCCTGGGTTGTCTCTTTCACATCCGAGAAGAAGAGGTTTGCCATGTCCTTTCCTGGGAATTTAATTCCCTTGATTCTGTTTGATTTGTCACAGAGTCCAAAATAGATTTCTTTTTAGGGGAGTGTGTAGGGTCACTTGAATCCCACTGCCTATTTATGAGAATATTCCCTTTGTCTCATTATGATTGCTGTGTCTTATCATTAGCCAGCCGTCATCTTGATTTCGTGGGACCCACATGTTTTGTAACAAACAAGTCCTCTGTCGCTTTCTACCACTATCTTTTATATATATATATGCATTCATATATATATATATATATATATATATGCATTGTCGGCCTCGCTTTAACAGTTTCCCCTTATTCTATTTCAGGTGCGATGGCTTCCATTCCGTACTTTCCTTTCACTCGCTCGGAGGCCGCTTTTCCTCAGTCACCATCCGATGAGGAAGCGATGGCTTAGGATTCAGGGTTAAGAATTGCCTCCTAAGACTTTTGAGTTTTATGAGCCGTGAGGGTCTCATAAAGAGTTTTTCTCCCTACAGATCGAGAGGATCCCGTAGGTTTAAGGACTCCACAGTCCAATGTTAGTTTTAAGACATCACGGTCAAGGTTAAGGACATCATAGTCCATGGATTTAAGGACTCCACAGTCCGATGTTAGTTTTAAGACATCACGGTCAAGGTTAAGGACATCATAGTCCGTGGATTTAAGGACTCCACAGTCCGATGTTAGTTTTAAGACATCACGGTCAAGGTTAAGGACGTCATAGTCCGTGGATTTTAAAGACTCCACAGTCCGATGTTAGTTTTAAGACATCACGGTCAAGGTTAAGGACATCATAGTCCGTGGATTTAAGGACCCCACAGTCCGATGTTAGTTTTAAGACATCACGGTCAAGGTTAAGGACATCATAGTCCATGGATTTAAAGACTCCACAGTCCCATGTTAGTTTTAAGACATCACGGTCAAGGTTAAAGACATCATAGTCCGTGGATTTAAGGACTCCACCGTCCACGAAACGTGTGGTTACTGGGACCCGTCACCTCTTTGAAGACGTTGAGGAATTACAACGCCAAATATCAAAGGAGTGAAGAGATGTACCCTTTAACCAAGGTAAAGTCAGTCTAGAATCATCATGGTTGATCGTTAGTTTTAAGACATTACGGTCGAGGTTAAGGATATCATAGTCCGTGAATTTTAAGGACTCCACAGTCCAATGTTTGCTCTGGATGCTTCACACGGGTTCACTGCCGTGCTCTGTGAGGACCAGGCTCCGCTCTGGACGTTTTCCGCGGGTTCAAAGAGTGACGTTATCCCCGTTCCACGTGACCAGGAATTTTTCTCTGGATGCTTCCCACGGGTTCACTGCCATGTTCGGCGAGGACCAGGCTCCACTCTGGACATTTTCCACGGGGTCAAAGAGTGACGTTATCCGCGTTCCACGTGACCAGGAAGTTTGCGCTAGATGCTTCATACGGGTTCACTGCCGTGTTCGGGGAGGACTAGGCTCCGCTCTGGATGCTTCGCACGGGTTCACTTCCGTGCTCTGCGAGGACCAGGATCCACTCTGGACGTTTTCCACGGGATCAAAGAGTGACGTTATCCGTGTTCCACGTGACCAGGAATTTTGCTCTGGATGCTTCCCACGGGTTCACTGCCGTGTTCGGGGAGGACCAAGCTCCGCTGTGGATGCTTCACACGGGTTCACTGCCGTGCTCTGCGAGGACCAGGATCCACTCTGGACGTTTTCCACGGGGTCAAAGAGTGACGTTATCCGCGTTCCACGTGACCAGGAATTTTGCGCTAGATACTTCACACGGGTTCACTGCCGTGTTCGGCGAGGACTAGGCTCCGCTCTGGACGTTTTCTACGGGGTCAAAGAGTGACGTTATCCGCGTTCCACGTGACCAGGAATTTTGCGCTAGATGCTTCCCACGGGTTCACTGCCGTGTTTGACAAGGACAAGGCTCCGCTCTGGACGTTTTCCACGGGGTCAAAGAGTGACGTTATCCGCGTTCCATGTGACCAGGAATTTTGCGCTAGATGCTTCACACGGGTTCACTGCCATGTTCGGCGAGGACTAGGCTCCGCTCTGGACGTTTTCCACGGGTCAAAGAGTGACGTTATCCGCGTTCCACGTAACCAGGAATTTTGCGCTAGATGCTTCACACGAGTTCACTGCCGTGTTCGGCGAGGACTAGGCTCCGCTCTGGACGTTTTCCACGGGGTTAAAGAGTGTTGTTATCCGCGTTCCACGTGACCAGGAATTTTGCTCTGGATGCTTCCCACGGGTTCACTGCCGTGTTCTGCGAGGACCAGGCTCCGCTCTGGACGTTTTCCACGGGGTCAAAGAGTGACGTTATCCGCGTTCCACGTGCCCAGGAATTTTGCACTAGATGCTTCACACGGGTTCACTGCCGTGTTCGGCGAGGACTAGGCTCCACTCTGGATGCTTCACACGGGTTCACTGCCGTGCTCTGCGAGGACTAGGATCCGCTCTGGACGTTTTCCACGGGGTCAAAGAGTGATGTTATCCGCATTCCACGTGACCATGAATTTTGCTCTGGATGCTTCTCACGGGTTCAATGCCGTGTTCTGCGAGGACCAGGCTACGCTCTGGACGTTTTCCACGGGGTCAAAGAGTGACGTTATCCGTGTTCCACGTGACCAGGAATTTTGCGCTAGATGCTTCACACGGGTTCACTGCCGTGTTCGGCGAGGACTAGGCTCCGCTCTGGATGCTTCGCACGGGTTCACTGTCGTGCTCTGCAAGGACCAGGATCTGCTCTGAACGTTTTCCACGGGGTTAAAGAGTGACGTTATCCGCATTCCACATGACCAGGAATTTTGTACTGGATGCTTCCCACGGGTTCACTGCCGTGTTCGGCGAGGACCAGGCTCCGCTCTGGACGTTTTCCACGGGGTCAAAGAGTGACGTTATCCGCGTTCCACGTGACCAAGAATTTTTTTGATTATATCAGCATTTCACGGGGTTGGAATTTGACTTTCGGTGATCTATACAGCGCCGAGTCATAGAAATGGGAGTTGCCGCTGTTCCGCTTTGCTCGAGGTCGTATTTGCCGCAATGAGACGAATGTTGAGACGATCTTTGTGGCTCGTCGAGATTTGGCTTCTTCTTATGATGAAACCTGGTGGAGGAATATGACCCCTTCTTTGTTTGCGCCCCTGGATTGTATACAGGGATTGATACAACATCTCCTGTAGGGCAAAAATTTCATTTTTATTTTATTTCTTTTTCCGCGATGCTCTATCATTTCAACTTTTATATCGCGAAGGTCGCTATTGCCTCATCATTTCGGCTATTTTTCGCGGTGCCCAATCATTTCGGCTATTTATTTTATTATTTTTTTTTTTACTCGCTGTTTTTTTATTGCGAGTTGCCCCATCATTTCGGCTATTTTTCATGCATACATTTTTACTTATTGATTTTGTCGCAAGTTGCCCTATCATTTCGGCTATTTCGTATGCATGTGTGGCTTGCTGGCTTTTCGCTGCAAACTTGGATTTAGACACCGATTTCGGCATCAGCACCGCTACAACTGGGATATTGGCAGGAGCGAATCATCATTTGCCTCTGTCGATGTTGAACAAAGGTGGCTTAGTAAACAGGGTTAAGGGTCCTGTCGACTAAGGCTTTTGACTTTATGAGCTGTAAGGGTCTCACAAAGGTATTTCTCCCTACAAGTCGTGAGGATCTTTTAAGTGCGTTTTCTCCTTGGGAATCGTGAGGATTTCAAAGTGCATGTTCTCTTGTAAGTCGTAAGGATCTTACAAAAGGGTTTTCTCCTTATAAGTCGAGAGGACTTACAAGGGTTGTTCACTATATGAACATATCCCTAGTCACGGATGGGACTTGGTTAAGGAAATGTTTATTCGCGCTCGTGGATTGTATACAAGGGTCGGTATTGAACCACTTGTAGGGCAATATTGAAGTTTGTGGGGGTTGCTTAAGAACAGGTTCAAGTTTCTGTAACTTAAGAGTTTCAAATCTTACGAGCCGTGAGGGTCTCATAAGAGAGTTCTCCTTACGAGTCATGAGGATCTCGCAAGTGTAATTTCTCCTTAGGAGTCGAGAGGACTCCTAAGTGTGTTGCTCCTTTGTGAGTCGTAAGGATCTCACGCAGGTGGTTTCTCCTTACAAGGTCGAGAGGACCCTGTAAGCGTCTTTTAATGAGGTTGCGCCCTTTCGGGCTTTCACAAACACTTGCCGGTAGTCCTGCTGTTTTTACTCACGGAGCCCTTTCGGGTTTTCATCCGTGCCCATTTCGCTTATGGACGTACCGTTTTTATTTTTATTATATATTTTTTTTATATTTTTTTTGTATCGGCTTTGAGACGCTGCAATCTACCACAGTTTATCGACATCTCGGTCAACGGCTAGTTTTAGGACATAGTGGTCCGTTGTTAGTTTAAGGACGTTTCGGTCCGTTGTTAGTTTAAGGACATTTCGGTCTGTAGTTGAAGAAGGCCTGTCACTACTTTATAGAGTTTAGGCTTAAGAAGATAGCGAGCGGACATAGTCGTCGTCATCTATCTTTGACCCAGGCCATGACTCGTTAGGAGTAGTATTTCTGCAGGAAGCGGCCGTTTATTGGCCTGAAAGGTCTTTCACCGTGCATATCCATGAGTAGATAGGCTCCACCCTGGTAGACCTTGTCTATGATGTACGGGCCTTCATAGTTCGGCTTGAATTTTCCCCGCTTGGCGCGATTGGGGATCATAGGTCTTTTGACCACTAGCACGAGTTCGCCTTGGCAGAATGTCCTCGGCCTGATCAATCTTTCACATGAGCACATCATCTTTGCTTTATAAGCCTCCAGATTTTGTTGCGCTATAAGACGGGTTTCATCAAAGGCGTCAAGCTTCTCAAGCCGAAGGTGAGCATTTTCTTCGTCCGTCAGCTCGTAGTGGACTGCCACTCGTAGAGAAGGTAGCTCTATCTCGAGGGGGAGTACCGCTTCTGTACCGAATACCAACGCGTACGGCGTTGTGTTCGTGGCCGTCTTGAACGTAGTTCGATACGCCCAGAGAGCTTCTTGTAATCTTTTGTGCCAGTCCTTCTTATTTCGGGACACCGTCTTCTTTACGATCTTCGTCAAGGTCTTGTTGAAAGCCTCAGCTAGACCGTTAGCTCATGGATTATAAACTGAGGAATATCTCCAATCTATGTTGTGTTGTTGTGCGAAGCGGCTAATCTTGTGGCTTCTGTAGGCTGGCCCGTTATCGGAGATGATTCGTCTCGGAGTTCCGAACCGATAAATGACGTGCGTCTTGAAGAAGTGGAGGACATTCTCCGTCTTCACTTCTCTCAGCGGTACTGCTTCTGCCCATTTGGAGAAGTAATCAGTTGTTGCCAAAATGAATCGATGTCCTCTGGACGATGCTGGTTCGATGGGGCCGATTATGTCAGTCCCCCATATTTCGAACGGCCAGCTAGCCACCGTTGGATGTAGTGGATTTGGATGCTGGTGGATGAAGTCCCCATGAATCTGGAACGAGTGGCATTGTTTCGCATACTCGAGGCAGTCCTAGATCATCGTGGGCCAATAATAACCCATTCGTTTGATCTTCAACTTCATCTTCGGTCCGGCTTGGTGAGAACCGCAGAGTCCGTCGTGAACTTCTTGGATGACTCTTTCTGCTTCTTCGGGTCCCAGGCATCTCAACCACAGGGAATCAAATGACCTCTTGTACAGAGTGTCATTGACGAAGGCAAAAGATAAGGCTCGCTTCATGAGCTGGTGTCTTGAGGACGCATCTTCAGGCGTTCGACGGGATTTGAAGTAGTCTATGAAGACTTCTCTCCAATCTTCAACCTTTTCTTGGTCATTTATTTGCAGGGCCGTCTGCTCAGTTGCTTCCTTTTCCTCGGAAGATTCCGGCGATATTTATGCCGGAGCAAGAACCCGACAACTTTGTACCACGATTCTTACGTCATCGAGGTTTTCGTCGGCCAGCTCTTTAGCGAGCCTAGCTAACGCGTCCGCCTTGCTATTTTCCGCACGCGGTATGCTTTCCAATATGTAGTAGGGAATTTGAGTCAGCAATCGCTATACTCTGTCGCCATACTTCACCAGCTCTGGCTTGTATGTCTGGTAGTCGCCGTTCACTTAGCTAACGACCAGTTGGGAGTCTCCATATATGAGAAGGTTTTCAATTCCCATATCGATGGCGATCTCGAGACCTGCTATCAAAGCATCGTATTCGGCTTCATTGTTCGTCCTCGGCTCTGTCAAGGAGAAGGCGAATCGCATTATCCCTTCTTGTGGGGTTACGAAGATAAGGCCTACCCCTGATTTGATTATAGAGGTGCTTTGTTTGCGCTTTTTCACGGAAGACGCTCCATCAAAATAAAGTTCCCACCGGTTACCACCACCGTCGATCGCATAAAACGCGTGTTCATCTGGCAGTTCGCAATTTAAAGGGGAATCGGCCGGTATCGGATGTTCAGCGAGAAAGTCGGCGATGGCGTAGCCTTTGACTGCTTTAAGAGGTTGATAAGTTATCGAGAACTCCATCAAGAGCAAGGCCCATTTAGCGAGCCGACCTGTCAATATGGCCTTTGACATCAAATATTTGAGAGGGTCCACCTTCGATATGAGACGGACTTCATGTGCCAACGCATAGTGCCTGAGCTTTGTTATCGCAAAGATCAGCGCCAGGCAGTGTTTTTCAATGGGGGAATAGTTTCCTTCTGCCCCCAGTAGAACCCGACTCAAGTAATAGAGAGCTCTTTCTTTCCCTTGGTCGTTCTCTTGTGCCCATAATGCACCTAAGGAACCTTCGAGGGCAGTTGTATAAAGAATAAGAGGTTTTCCTTTGACTGGAGCAGCTAACACCGGCGGGTTCTGCAGGTACTGCTTGATCTCGTCCAGTGTGCCTTGGCATTTGTGATCCCAGACGAACGGGGTTCCCTTCTTCATCAGGTGACTGTAAGGGTGGCACTTGCCTGAAAGGTTGGCTATAAATCGCCAGATGTACGCGAGCTTCCCTTGGAGAGACCGCAATTGTTTGAGAGTCCTTGGCGGTGGCATTTCCATGATCGCCTTGATCTTCGACGGATCTATCTCGATACCCCGGTGCTGGACAATGAACCCTAGGAACTTGCCTGAGGATAACCCGAACGCGCATTTGAGGGGGTTCATCTTCAAGTTGTATTACCGAAGGCGTTGAAATACGGTTTTCAGATGCTCTAAATGCTCCTCGTACGATTTGCTTTTCACCACAAGATCGTCGATATAACATTCGACGATTTCATGTATGAGATCATCGAAGATCTTCGTCATGGCCCTCTAATAGGTGGCACCGGTGTTCTTTAAACCGAAGGGCATAACTTTGTAGCAAAATATACCCAGAGGAGTCCGGAAAGTGGTGTGTTTTTGGTCTTCGGGGTGCATCTTTATCTAATTGTATCCTGATGAACCGTCAATGAAGGAGAAAACCTCGTGAGTGGATGTGTTATCTATCATTAGCTCGGTGACCGGTACTGGGAAATCGTCCTTCGGGCAAGCTTTATTAAGATCCCGGAAGTCCATGCATATGCGCACTGTCCCATTTTTCTTCATTACCGGGACGATGTTGGCGATCCAATCAGGGTACTGAACTTCTTGGATAAACCCAGAGTCGATCAGCTTCTTGACTTCGGCGTTGATGCTCATCTCAAGCTCGAGCCGCATTCTTCTCGGCGCTTGTTTAACTGGCTTGATGTCCGGGGATATTGCCAATTTATGGACAGCTATTTATGGATCTAGTCCTGGCATTTTGGAATAGTTCCATGCAAAGCAATCTCTATGCCGCATAAGCACGTCTTTTAACGCGGCCATAAGCACGTCTTTAAATGCGACCACCCTTTCTTCAGATGGCAATTCGCTGACAAATGTCGGTCGCGGGTCGTTTGTTGTCCCCAACTTAATCTTCTTGAGGTTATCTGCAGTAGTATGTATGCCATCTTCCAGCTCTTTCGGCGCTGGTGGAAATTCTGAGATTACCTCGTCATCGCTGTTTTCGAAGCACCGGGGAAGGTCATCCATATTCTCGGGCTCTTCTTTTGGTAGTGTTATCATATGAAAAGTACGAACTCGCTTCCAAGACCGATGTGGATCTGGTTCTGCTCTTGTGGCTTTGGGTTTGTACTTTTGCGGCGGCGTTACCCTCCAGCTGCTGGATAGAGCAAACCTGCCTTGCTGGTACTGGTCTTCGACCCAGTTCTTGAAGGTGAAGCAGTCTTCGATAGGGTGTCCTATGGCTCGGTGATAAGAGCAATAGCCTGGATGAGAGACCTCGTTAGCTTGCTCAGAGTGCTTAGACTCCGGAAGTGTAATCATTCGATATTTTAAAGCGAGATCAAGTATCTTCTTCGTCTTGTCTTAAGGGAAAGAATACGCTCGACTCATCTTCTTCATGAGGGACAAATCCGAACCGCGCAATTCCCGATCACATGACTCTTTGATCCCACGTTGTCGTTGTCGAATCCCTTTTCCGCTCTTTGACTTATTTCTGCCTCTGCGTCGGGCCTTTTTTACAACAGGTTGACAGGGAGCGGTATTTTCATCTTTCGCAGCCTGTTGAAGAAAACGTTGCGTCCTGGCTTTCTCGTAGATGGCCATTTCGCGATTATGTTCGTCTCGAACCTTTTGACCTGCTTCCCTTATAAGCTTGTCCATTTGTTCTTCGAACGACAGACTGGGCATTTTCACGGCGAGAGTTCTTTCTGGTTCAGGGTTAGCATCTTCCCACAGAGCATCTCCTTCTTCATCAAAGTCATGTATGACGTAGCAGTCGCGAGATTGCTCCCGTTTCTTGGACCGAACATATCCAAGCCCGATCGTTTCCATTTTCCCGTTGGGCAATTTGCGCTGAGTTCCGGGAACGTTCCAGATCCTATTATAGAATCGTGCTTGTCGCGCAGTTTGCTTAAGAGGTACGCCTTGGCACCTTAACAGCCTTTTTAGTCCGTTCATGTAATATCTGGGCAAACAGATGGGCTGGAACCTGTCAAGTGTAGAATCCGCCCCATGTCAGATTTCTTCTTTCTTCAGGTGCGACTTCGGGATTTTCTTTAGACGATGGATTAGCGAGTGGTGCCGCCTGAGCAAGCATCTCCTGCAGCCTTTCACGTTGCAGTTGAACTTTTGTTAAGGACTAAGTTTGATGTCGGTGACTAGTAGAAGCTCGAACTTCGTCTTTGGAATTCACCACATAGACTATGTGAACTACCATGCCCCCAGGCTTGGGGTGTTTGGAGTTTGCTTCGGGCACTTGAGCTTTATTGGGCTTCTCTTTTTTTTGTGAAAAGCCGCTTTGGTTTTGGAAGGAACCGCTGTATCAGGATCCGTCTCGGGGTGAGTCCATTTTCTCCTGCTTCCACACCTTATATAGATGAGGAAAGTTGTCTTAGGGAGCGAACTGGTTTCTGCTCTCATGGGATCTCCATGGGCTGCAGAGACTTCTTCAATATTGCGGTAGGAGAACTTTGTCTGACCCTTCACAACAACATTCACCACCGGGGTTGAAACAGGACCATGCGGAGAACTGCCTCCAGCTCATTTTGTATGACGCTGACATCGACGTTGGTCATTTATTACAGCCGGAATTTGATTAGCTTCAGGATTTTACTGAGCCTGCCCCCTGTTTCCTTTGAGAGCCTGAATATTCTGCCCCCTGCATCGTCCTTGGTTCTTGGAATGTACCAGTTGTTTGAGGACTGATTCCGTCGGCAAAGCTACCGCTTGGGGAGCCTGCCTGTGGAAGACAGACTTCCTCTAGGATTCCTCCATCGGCGTTGAGGCACCGAGGGTGGGAGGTGAGAGCACCGATCCAAAGAGAAGCTCGTTGATTTTTTGAAGAGCCGGATTGCAGAGATTTGAGGCTGCAAGTGGCCCATTCTTGACTCCACCAGATGTGACAGAGCCTGAGTAGCTAGGGTAGGACCAAACTCCATTCTTCATAGAGACGAAATGCTGGTTTCAATATCCACTCCCCTAAGGGCAATCAAAAACATACACACCGCGATTATCTGATTGCGGGAAAAACACGACACACGAGGTGTGAAGTGGAAAGAGGAAAAGGTCCCACCAGGCGTGCCAGAATCTGTTCCCCTCCGAAAGACGGCGCGACAGACGTCTTGCCTGAAATTCAGGGTAGATGCTAATTGGTGCTATCCGTCTACCTCTCCGAAGATGCCAAGTTGATTTATGGCACCATGTATCGAAGGTTTAAACGGATGCGTCCGATGTAGCAGACTACGTCAGATTCCTCCTCACTTGAGAGGTTTTTGATTGTGGGGACGCTCTTCCCTGCAGGCGCAAGCCCCTGCAGTTAATTACGCTACCGCATTGCGGTAACAACTTTCTCCTTCTCCAGATGGTCACTTCGTGTCGTGTTTGTTTGTTTTGTGTTTGGTTGCCCGTGGATTGTATACGGAGACTGAGTTATGTCGTCGCGTAGGGCGTGGACTAGTCCAAATCCGTATTATCTTAGATTTGGGTTTGGGGGTTTGGGTTTAAGGATACGTTAGCCTCATTTGAGACTAAGATCGACTTAAATATTTTTTAAGGATACGTTAGTCTAGTTTTAGACTAAGATCAACTTAACGGGATCGTTTAGATCCAACAAGAGAGCAATTAAGGGGGGCCATGTTGTTTAGTTTAGTGACATTGCGGTCAATAGGTAGTTTAAGGACATCGCGGTCCAATATTAGTTTTAAGACATTGCGGTCAAGGTTAAGGACATCATAGTCCGTGGATTTAAGGACTCCACAGTCCAGCGTTAGTTTTAAGACATCACGGTCAAGGTTAAGGACATCATAGTCCGTTGTTAGTTTTAAGACATCCCGGTCAAGATTAAGGACATCATAGTCCGTGGATTTTAAGGACTCCACAGTCTGGCATTAGTTTTAAGACGTCACGGTCAAGGTTAAGGACATCATAGTCCGTTGTTAGTTTTAAGACATCCCGGTCAAGGTTAAGGACATCTTAGTCCGGCATTAGTTTTAAGACGTCACGGTCAAGGTTAAGGACATCATAGTCCGTGGATTTAAGGACTCCACAGTCCGGCGTTAGTTTTAAGACGTCACGGTCAAGGTTAAGGACATCATAGTCCATGAGTTTAAGGACCCCACAGTCCGTATCAATATGTGGTCATCGGGACCCGTCACCTCTTTGAAGACGTTGAGGAATTACAACGCCAAGAATCAAAGGAGTGAAGAGATGTACCCTTGAACCAATGTAGATTAAATAATCTTTGGCCCAATTTGGAACTAAGACCAATTAATTATATTATGAGCCCATTAGCCAAGTTAAGTTTGAATTGAGGACTTATGGCCTGTAGGGTGTTTTTCGTCACCTCATTGAGATGGGAATATGCGCGCGCTTGTCAGGCGTACTACAGATTCCCCCTGCCTGGGGTAGGCCGGGGTTTAATGATTGTGGGGATCCGAATCTCCGGATTTCTTTTTTTAAGGGAATTAAATTCCTGTGGGTTTGAGAGAATTAAGTTCTCAATTAGGGTTAAACCCTAGTTCTGTGTATTTTGAAGGAATCAAATCCTGTAATATAGGGTTAAACCCTAATTTTATCTCAAAGGAATTAAATTCCTATAATTCTGTGAGAATTAAATTCTCAAAACTCAATTCCTCCTCTATGTTTTAGATCTGCATGGCAGGATCTCAACCCAATAAGAATTAAATTCTCAATTCATGGGGAGATGTGCACTTTGCAGATCCTCCACCAGAGAAAGAATTAAGTTCTTTTCTTTATATAAGAGTTAAACTCTTTTGAGAATTAAATTCTCTTTTGAAGCCTCTCTTTTCTTACCTAGGGTTTTTTCTTTTGCAGAGAATCAAATTCTTCCTTCTGCATTTTCAAGATTCCAAGGCTCTATATCTCTCTCTGTCTCTTTTTCTCATCTTCTTGGCTCCTATTTATAGGAGAAGGAAAAAAATCAATCTGTTTTAGTGAATCTTTCATTGAAAGATTTGATTTGTTTATTGAGAGATTTGATTTATCTTCATCATTAATCTGGGCCTTTAGATTATTAGGTGAATTTTTTTCACCATTGGATTTTAAATCCAAAGATATCTCTTTGTTATTTTGGTTAGATTTAGGGGGAAATCTTTCCATGTCCAAGATTTTTCCATAAATTGGTGATATTTAATCACCTTCAGATTCTTGATCCAACGTTTTCAGATAATTCTTCTCCATTTTGGAAAGATTTGAATGATCTCTCCTCAGAATTTAATTCTGTTAAAGAATAAGGCTTTTAAAGCCGGTCACGTGTGGCTACGTGACCGCTGGTCACGTGTGAGCACGTGACCCCTAGTCACGTGTAAGCACGTGACCCCTGCAATGGGCTTCTTTTCTTCTGCGCTCTGTTCTCTGCCGCTGCTTAACCATCACGTGCCAACACGTGACCGCTGGTCACGTGTGAGTACGTGATGCCTCTTCTGAAGCTTTTTCCTGATTTTTAATCAGGGAACAGTAGTTATCCTATCATCCTCTTCATTTCTAAAAATTTCACTAAAATCCTCTCTAAAGTTCCCAAGTCCAAGCAAAAAGGAATTAAGCCTATTCGCAATTTCGTCCTTTCGTCAATCTTTCGAGTTCGTCTCTCTAAGCGTTTTCATCTCGATCTTCTCGGTTCGATAATCTCGGTTTCTCAACTGAGGCTTCTTCTCTCTTTGAAACACGCAAACCGTAAGTCTCCACCCCTTTCTAACTTTTCATCTCAAATGCCTCTTAAAAAGATATCGATAAAATGGAGTTAGCATTATAATAAATTCTTTTAAATAATTTTATCACAATTGTAATGCTAATTAAAGTACACTGATCTTTTTAACAACAATCTTAAAATAATGTTAATCTAATTAACTTTGAAAGTGTTTAGAATTTTATGTTAAATAAAACGTGCATCGAACTTTACGTTAAAATACCATAAACTTTACATGTAACTTTTGATCGTTATTGTGACATATACCTCTAGAAAACTCATGGGGTAACAACCTACCCTACTCACATACACTATGGTTTCATAGCATACTACTATAGTAATATATTTTATTCTAAAGAAACATATTTCATTAAAATACTCACTTTCTAAAAATACGTTTTTGAATCTCTATTTTAAATCTTTTGCAAATACGCCTCCACAACTCTCATTAGGGGACCCGTTTATAGAAAATGCGGGTTATCGCACATTCTTGAGATAGTAGAGTGAGATGCAGAACTCTTCATAGAGAATTCAGTCTCGAAAAGAATAAAATATTGTTTTAAAGAAAATACGGCTTTTTAAAGCAAGTTAAATAGTTGGAAAAAATTATTTTGATCATAAATCTGTATTTCTAAATAAAACAAATTGTGAAAACTAGATTTTTAAAAGAAAAGATTAAAGTTTTTAAGAAAATACTCTCAAGTTTCCAAAATATAGATTTTCATAAAAATGCCATAAATTTTTAAAAGCTAAGTTTTATCACTAAAATACCACCAAATATAAAATACATTTTTATGCAAAAATCTTGACATTTTAATTAACATTTTTATAAAAAACATATTCAAGGCTTTAGGACAAATTAAAAACCATCGAGAATTGTTAAATGACATTTTTATATAAATACCCTAAGAGTCAAAAGACTAGTCTAGGTTATGTGTGTAGCTTGCAGATTGGTTTGAGTGACATCTTCTTTGGTCAGTGTCTCGGGGTTGCCAGAGATAATGATGAACCACTTGGATCTCCCTAAATATAGATCATAAGTTTAGGGTGGAATTATCAATGGAAATTGTCTTTAAAAAAGACATAAATACTGTCATCCATATACAGCGGTTGTCAATATTTCCAAACTTAAAATCTCAAAAAATTAAATCTATTAATAAGATATAACTAGAACATGAACCTAAATTCGAACTCGAACCAAAACTTGAACTTGAATATTCAAACTTGAAACTTGAACATTTGAACTTGAATTGACTTGATCGAACTATAAATATAACTTGACATGAATTTGACATGATACCTGAATACAACTTGAACCTGAACTTGTACTCTTTATATTCATGAATTCGACCAAGACCTGTAAACTTGAACTATACAATAAAATACGCGGGGATAAGAAATGGGTTGGTAAGGAACGTATAACATAGTACGAGAGGTCGCTTTAAAAGACATCTAACCTGAATACCGAGTGCCGTTGTCCCGTGGGTTATGACGGGGCCTTGTACTTCTTGTTACCTTGGTCCACGAGGTAAGTTGGAACCCTCTTGTATACATGCATAGCTTCTTTACTAAACTACAAACAACCACGTTAGAATAGTTAAACTTATATATATAAATGACATGCTTAAGATACTTTTACATACAACCTTACTTGTTCATTACTACTTGGTGTTCTATTCATTTTTACATACCTTCAAACATCATTACTTATTTTCTTTTGGGGACTTACCAAGCGCTAGTTCACAGACGACATTCCTTTCTGTTTCTTTTTCTTGGAATGTTCGTCAGGAGGACAGGATTCTGAGGAGATCGAGCCCAGAAAGGAAGATTTCGATCAGCTCACCACTCAGCCCGATTACTAGTTTTTTTCTACCGTTATTTTCTATATGCCATTATTTAGGCATCTTTTCAGTCATTGTATCTTTTATTTTCAGACATCTGTATTTAAAATTTTGAATGTAAATAAAGTTGCTGTTAAATTTTTAGTTACTCTTGTTAATTCTTGCATATTGTTATATTGCTTTTCATACGCTTAACTTATTTATTAAGGGAAAGGACCTTCTCTTAATAAATACGTTGTGGGTCTTATCACGCGCCGTCACCGTCTTCTGGGAAATGGGGCGTGACACTTGGGTTAGGAATGATATTGATAATGAAATCCAAGTAGATATTCCTACGGTGTCTAATGCGTTTATGAAACGAAAAAGTTTATCATTAATATTATATTATGTCTTTACATTTTCTATAATCTATACATGTATTGTTGTTGTTATTTCTCTTACATACATGTATTGCATGCATATATAATGATTGTACTTCTATCTAAGGGTGATGGATATGTCAGGAGCAGCGAGGGGAAGGGCACCAGTAGGGGCAGCGATAGAGGCAGCTCTAAGGGCAGCAGGGGTAGAGCTGTTCTTGCACCCGGAAAGCTGCGTAGGGAGCTCCAGAGGGCTGGTGTTGCACTCCCATCCGTACCCCCTCTGGATGACTCATTGCGTGTGGACATTCCCACACCCTTCCAGATGAATCATTCCGTGTGGACTTTGTCACACATGCAGGTATATTGCATGCATATGCATTTATTTTGAACGATAAATTGTAGATATACACGCATATTCATTCTTAAGTTACTTATTTAGTCATTTTTTATTGTCTAGTTGTAGGGGGTGCCTCCACATCCGGGGCACACCTAAATCCCACAGCTGCAGCAGGTACGTTTATATGTTCTATATTGCACGCATATTCATTTTGATTATTTTATTATAGATATACATGCATATTAATTTCGATCTTATTTATATATTCATTTTTATTGTTTGGTTGGAGGGGTGCCTCCACATCCAGGGCATAGGCTACTCCTGCACTATCCGTACCCTCCGCGCAGTCTGCAGGTTAGCATTCTTTACTATATAATAGGTCAAATTGATTATATATTATTGTATTCAGAAGTTTCTTATATCATCATTGTTTATCATCTACTTGGAGGAGATGCATTCATGCCCGGGTTACCGGCTGTTTCTCACCGGAGGAACTATCATCCCGCTTGTACTGCTACCCGAGCTTAGGCTCGTAGTGATATCTATGGAGGTATATACTGGACTCCAAAAATTATGATATCATGTAAACGAGACAAATGCATTATGTTTAATTATGATATATAAATCAAACAAACATATTAGAATCCATGGCTCAAAATTCAAGTAGGCTATCAGCTGAGCCATGAGATAACGAATAAATATGAATAATTATTTCCCTCCATAAAACTTATTTTTGTCCAATTATTCCGTCCTTTCTAAGATTATTTTATCATATATTGACATCATATCCTTGTTTTATCGATTATTGTACGCATAATTTATTTTGTCTTGATATTGTATATATATCTATAAATTTTATACATGTAGCGCAGCCATGGCCGTCCGTGGGACTCGAGGGTTGACTCGGTCCCATAAGCTGAAGCACGATACCGCTAAGGGACAAGGAGCATTCCCCCTGCTCTTTACCACCAACTCCCGACCCACTGGCGAGTATGCCGAGAAGTTCGTCCGGTATATGAGGGATAAGAACTGCCACTTCAAAAAGTATCCTCTTCATCATAAGTGGGGCGTGCAGCACGGACGCTCTTTTGACCTCTTCTTTGAGCAGGCTCAGGTATTATTAATTTTTTTTATTTGATTTATCAAATAAATTTACCATCATTCGTCGCTTATAATTTAATGATGTTAATTTCTTGTATTTGCAGGTGGATTATGACTTTCAGGCCACAGTCGATCCCGATGACCCTGATAAAGGGCTCGGTCTTCAGGCTATTTACCAGGGCCTCACGATCAGCATGCAGGGTCATGTCCAGTATAATAGGAATAAGTTGAAGTCTAATTGCTACGATCTATAGCTGGTGACCCCCGAAGCGGAAAGACCGGGTCTTCTACAAACTCTGGTCTTTACCGACGTCGATATAGAGACATGGCCTCTCTTGTGTGAGTTTTGGGCGTCTGAGTGCAAAGTGAAATAGGCTACCCAAAATAAGGAGAATCAGAAGTCCACAAAGAGGGGTCGACCTACCTACACGGGTGGGTCGAGGAATATTACCCGTGCCATAAAGACAATGGTAAATTACAATATATCTCTTTTGATATAATACAATATGAAAAGATATGTTATATATGTGTGTTTTTGGTGAATTACAGAGAGCTCGGAATGTGGCAGCGAGTGGTACACCGGATGTGTTGACGGATTATCTGTCTGTCCATGCCACATTGACAAATCCTGTCACAGGCGATTTTTGATATCCCGACGCTACTACCGAGGAGTATCGCATATGTGTTGATAAATGTTTTAATTCGAACTGGATTTTGTTTTTATAAGTTTAAATTTAAATGGTTTACTTACATTTGAATGCTTTACATGGTGTAGATGCAGGTGATGCAGCATGTGAAGATATCAGGGATTAATTTCAGCACAGAGACCGATCCGGCCGTGTTGACCCCTGTCTTAGACGCCGTACAAGGAGAGCACCACAATGGTTAGGAGAGAAGTCGGGGAACTGGTCCCAGAAGGGCCCAGCTGAAATTGACATCATCTCCTGCGGTTACTTCTGGTACGCCACGAGCGACGTCTGGAGATGCGGATGGCCGCACTGAGCTCCCAAGTCGAGGGGTTGAAGAAGATGATGGTATGTATGTTACTTCTATTCGTCTATACTTATATATTTATAGTTCTAGTCTACATAGCACAGATTCAAATACTGATACGAGTAAGACACGGGGACACTGATATCACTTATAGAAACTGTGAGTATCAGGGATGGTTTAATAGCAGCCGTTTAATTATATATGGTCGCTAATAATGTATTAGAAACCGTATATAATAAACGGTCGCTAATGGACGGTCCCCAATGTATTGGGGACTGTCCATTAGGTATTAGCGACCCTATAGGACAGTCTCTAATACTATGCTATCTTTTCAGCCGTGAAGGATTCCTCTTTCCCCCTTCCTCTTAATTATTTCCCGCGACTGCTGCACCTGAGGACCCAAAATTCCCCACTCCCTTCCCAAACTCCTCCAAAATTCATTCCAAATCCATCCAATTCTTCACGAAATTTTTTTTACTTGTTGATGTCGCTAGTGCTGTTGCCGGAGCTCTTCCTCACCCAAAAACTAGTCAGGTTAGACTTCCCTTCCAATTACTAATTTTTTCAATTAAATCATTAAATTTTGTTGAGTTAATTATGTTATGATCATATGGAGAATTTATTGGATGGTTGAAGTGTTTTAGAATTGAAAAAAGTTGATGAATATACATAGAAATTTAGAAATTTAGGGTTAAAGATAAATGATGGATTATAGGTAATTGAGAGTAATTGAGAATTAGGGTTACGGTTAGATGAATTTTTGGTAGGTAATTGAGGGTTAGGTTTCGATGAAGATAAGATTTTAGGTTGAAATTGAGGGGTATGGTTAGATAAATTTGAGATTTGGGATGAAATTGGGTGTTAGGGTTATGATTAGATGATTTTGGTTTGGTAATTCAGGGGAATTTTTGATTTTAGGATGAAATTGAGGGTTATGGTTCAATAAAATCCTAACTCATATGTGTGACATCAGTACAAATTGTACACATTAGGGACTGTTTATTAGAGGCCGTATGAAAATATACGGTCTCTAATAAACTAATAGTGACCGTATTTAATATACGGTCGCCAATAAATTGGCGACCGTTCCCTTAGTATTAGCGACCATATATTACGGTCGTTAATAAATTGGGTAGATTATTGCCGCGAAAACCCTCTTCCTTTCCCCATTCTTCCCTATTCGAGCCGAGAGGTAAATTCTCCCCTTTTCTCAAAATTTTTAGCTGAATTTCATCTAAAAATTCCTCAATTCTCACCCAAATTTTTTTAAGATGGTGTTGTTGTTGTTCCTGTTGTTAGAGCTTGCAATCGTGGTTCTCCTTTCAAAATCTGGTCCAAGCTTATGGTTTTCCTCCTCCTATTATTAATTTTTTCAATTAGATTATGTAATTGTGAATATGTAGTGATGCTAATCTTTGATTTTCTGTTGGTATTGAGATATTGGATATGGAAAATAAGGAATTGAACGGGTTTTAGGATTAATCCGTAAGGGCAAACAATGCATTTTAATATTTTTTAATTTATTTATGCCCCAACGGTGGGCACCGTAAAGACAAACAATGTCCCTACGGAGTAAACCGTAGGGGCAATAAAAAGTTGCCCCTACTAATTTCTCTATCCGTAAGAGCAACCCCTCATTGTAGTAGTGATTATGAATGTGTAAATTGATAATTTGATACTCTAAAATAATTATGTACACCTGGAAGAGCACTGCATTGATTATAATAAATTAAAATGTATAGGTACTTCTGATCAGGTGGAAACAGGTGCATCAGTGCAGGATGATCCGTATTCACACCTAGAAGAGCATTGCATGGATCTGAGTAGAGTACCTGAGGTGTTCTCGGATCCCGTCACTGATGAGTGGATTTATTCATTGCCTCATCCTCGAGAATTACAAAATCAAAAATATTATCGAGACAGGGACAATGCGGCTGCACGGACGAGGTAGGATGCTCTTCGCTCACAAATAGACACGATGATAGAAGCAGCATACGCGAGGATCGCTGAGGCACGGGCTATGGAGGATGATTTGGCCCGATTTGAACACCACGGAAGAAGTGTTGCCGACGAGGTTACAAAATACGATTTGAAGGGGAAAATGGCAAATCTGGAATGGATATATGGGAAGCCCGTAAGTCCGGGTACGTAGGATACTCATTTCCATGGTTATATTGGTATTCGCGTCCGCAGCACGAACTTCTGAAACATGAGATTCACATTTGCAGATAACCCCTGAGAAGCCTATGTATGGACTTAGCGCTCCCTCTTGGTAATACATAACTCAATTAACCAAACTACATACATTATTTGCATAATTGTTATATGGTATTAATTTATTAATTAATATACTTATTAATCTGTATTACAAAGACATTTTTTCTTAGAAGACGATATAGATGTACATTGAAAGCATGTCCGGTATAAAATGTCACAAATATACAAGAGATGGTGTCAAAGACTGAAAAAGAAGTTCAAAGAGACCGATAAATTTACAGAGGACTGGGAACATTTTGCGGTTCTTCTGTCTGTCATCCCTAGAGAACGGTTTGCTTATTTTCTATTGTATTGGGATACACCCGAAGTAAAGGTAATTAAAAAGATATTTAATTGATTTGAAAACCGAATTTAGAATAATTTAGATTGAGATATGTTTTCTTCTAAATATGCACGCCGAATCAGAAAGGAATAAGCAGAACCGAGGGAAAGCTACGGATGAATATTATAGTAGATCGGTTCCTGTTGATCAATATAGGGATACTTTGGTGAGTTTATCTTTAATTATATATATGTTCGATTTTTCAAGTTTATCATTACATATCTTCACTTATAGATAATCAAGTATATGATACAGGAGAAGGCTGGGAAAAGGCCGGGCCTTCCTGAGACTTGAGAGGCATTACACGTTAGAAAGGGCATACCAGAAGAAAGGATGGGTATAGCCACTCAACATATGGTAATCTTGCATTTATATATTCTTTTAAGTAAATTAAATACTTGTTAACTTCACAAAGAAAAATAAGTAATGTTTCATTTATCGAAGGATAAATTGGGGGAAGCAGAGAGGCGCTATCGAGAATCAAATCCCGAATTTCCGGCCAACGCTCATCTTCTTATGGAGGTCGAGGTATCGATTATAGAGTAAATTTTCTCTCGCTCAAGGGAACACGGCCGTATTCCAATTTACAGTGGTCCCGTTGGTCTTTCATGGTCAAGTTCCGGAGGAAATTCGAGTACATCGACCGCTCGCTCCCACTAACAATCAGCTAAGGCACGAGAGATCGAAGAACTAAAAGAGCGGCTCATAAAGAGGGATGAAGCAGAAAAGAAGAAGGCGGAAGAAGAAGCGGCATGGAGAGCTAGTATAGAGGCGTGGTTTGATCAATGGACGCAATAACATGGTCAGCCTTCGCAACCGTGGTTAGCATAGGGTCCATGGCCGTCGCAACCGACATATTACCCTATTCCGAAACAGGGACCATCGTTCTACCCTCGTCCATCACAGGGACCTTTTTTCTACCCTCCTCCACCACAGGGTACGTCGTACTACCCTTAGCGTCCACCTCCACCTTCGCAACAGGAGCCATCATATTATCCTCAGCCTCCGCCTCCGACACAGGGAGTGTACTACCCTCAACCTCCGCATCCGACACATGGAGGGTACTTCAACGATACATTTTGTCGGAGGAAGGCTTTAATAAGGTACATACGTATGTATATGCGTTAATGTAGCTGTCACGTTGTTTAAATTCGAAAATTATGATTTGGGTTCATGTTTTTATTTATTTGTTTGGATTTGCAGGGTTCCGAGAACCGATGACTTAAAATCTCAAGTCTATTTTTGTTAGTTTCGTAAAGGCATTTTTTCGGTGAGTATTGTTGGTGTACTCTAAAGATGCTTTGAGAAGTTAACTGAAGCAGACTTAAAATTTTTGGCGATGGGAGCAGTGGAAGTTGGTGAGATACGCATATACATGTGTTAGTAGTAGCTAGCACGATATTTAATTTCAAAAATTATGATTTAAGTTTGTGTATTTATTTATTTGTTTGGATTTGCAGGATCGCATGGGTTGAATGATATGGGATTGCGTGCGATTTGGAGACTTTTTCGTATTGTTGGACCTATAGTACTTTATTGATTTGTAACCAAGATATTTTTTATGTGTTTAAGTTATATTGTGTTTATATGTTAATTGGATTGTTCGTTTGAATTAATATTGTTGGATATATTGTGCGTAACGACCGTTTATATGTTAATTGATTTTTTTTGAGTTGTTTGAGTTTATATCGTGTGTATCGTGATTAGATGTTGGTTTGTATGCGAAACACGATTGTTGTGTAATATATTAATTGTGATTTTTGTGTATTATTGTATGGGATACTGATTTTTCTTTAATTTTTTTTAAATTTAAAAAGGTATAAGAGATCGTTCATGCTACAAGAACGGCCATTCCGAGTAACTCCTCAACCCGGGGTTCCCGCTGAAGAAGCAGGGGTTGCGGTAGCTGCCGTTAATACCCTCATTAGCGACCGTTCACTGATATGTGAAACGATTAAGAATTTTTTGAATGTCCACGTAGCGACTCATTAGAGACCGTTATCAACAGTCGCCAATAAAGTATTGGCGACTATTTTTATTAGCGACCGTTTATTAACGATCGCTAATACAAGCTTTCTGCGACCATGTATTAGCGACCGTTTAATTTTTGAATGGTTGCTAACAATCATTAGCGACCGTTAAACCTATATTAGAGACCGTATTAAACGGTCTCTAATATGTATAATTTTTAGGGGGGGGAGAGAGTGTGTGTGTGTGAGATTTAAAAAAATATAATATCATATCATCGCAACATCATGTTCAACAAAAACCTTAGTTTTTCAGCCCTTTTTTAGCGTATTTATCAAACTTCAGCAAAGAACTTAATTATTTTAGCACAACTACGATAACACATCATTTCAAGTTGCAAGACTTTATTTCTAGATTTAGAATTAAACAATAAAACATATAAACTGAATCTAGTACACTTATTCTTTTAATACACAAACTTAGAAGCTTTAGAGATTCGGCAGGCCGCTCCTTCGGTTGTGACTGCGCAGGCCACTACTTCGGTTCCGGCTACGCAGACCACTCATCCAGGTTCTTTTGCGCATGCCGCTTTTACAACTCCGACTCTTCATGCCACTCCTAGTCCTGCCCCATCAGTACTCGAGTTTTTGTCGTCTTAGGGTTGCATCGAGAAGCAGATACGCCAGATTTCTCAGATATTTCGAGATGGAGCCCCAGGATCGAGCCAGTATTGATTTATTTATATTTTTTTGGATTTTTATAAGATGATTGTACTTTATTTGATACATATTGTATATTTTGGATATCGGTTGTTGTATACGTTGATTATGATCCTGATTTTAGATTAATTTTGTATTATATTTGTTTATTTCATTATATATTATGTGTGTGATGCTATTGATTAATATTTCTGTCTCGATGTTGTATATTTTTGTGTGAAATATATTATTGTGTACAGGACGACAAAAAAGGAGAAAGGTATTTTTAAAAATTATATTCTTTGCCCCTACGGCTGTTACCGTAGGGGCAAACATATCCCCCTACGGTTTTAACCATAAGGGAATAATGTCAGAAAAAATCTGACATTATGGCTCTACGGTTTACTCCGTAGGGACATATGTTTGTCTCTACGATTACAGCCGTAGGGACGAAAAATATAAACATTCTTTAAAAAATTATTTTAAAACATTGAATTTTGAGCCGTACGGTTTAATCCGTTTTGGGTATAGACTTGTCCTTATGAGATGAACCGTAGAAGCAAGATATTAGTATTTTTTTAAAATAAATTTGGGGGAGAAAAAAAACCACCACTACGTTTAAAACCGTAGGGCGGTTACCCCTATGGTGTAGTGTACATCGTAAAGGCAAAGTTTTATCCATAGGGGCAAGAACTTGACCCCACGTCGTTTCGACCAACGGTTGATATTTTGGCCCCTACGGTGGGAACAGTAGAGACAGTGTTTTGCCTCTACGGTCCTAACCGTAGGGTATCCCTAGACTGTAGCAGTGATAATATAATATGATATAATTAAAAATATTTTTTTTATTGTTCATGAGCATGTAGCTTTCGCAATCACCATCCCCTTTCGTTTCATGTCGCTCTCAGCTCCTACAATTGTTGACTAAGTGGTTATATATGCTTAGTGATCGGAGGTAGCTAGTTAGGAACAAGTGTTAATTAATGGCCGTTGTTTCTCTTTGCTCAAAAAAGAAATTTTTATTTAATAGGCTAAGTTTCTTTGCTTATAGAAACCCCTATACATAGCATTTTTTTTTATTTGTGGGAGTACCACATGACATTACCTCTCGCAGTGTTTAAAAATGATATAGGGATGCCATATCCCTTTTACCTTCCTCCAATTTTCTATGCAACTTTTTCTTTCATTTGTTGCTGTACTTTCTCATTTCTTCAATTAATCATCACCCCTTTCTTTTTTCCATCTCATTTCTATTAATTTCATGTCATCGATCTTTCTATGAGCCCAATGCAGTACATTTCCTTTTTGTTAATATACCATCTCATACTTATACAAGGACATGTTTGGAAAATAGAAAATGAGATAGCAAAATAAGAAACTAAGGAAAGAGGGCATGCATTTTTTCCGGAATAGTATAAATAGTTTAGAAAGTGTCATGCCTCTTTGCATGCCGCACAGGATATTTTTAATCCACTTTCTTACTTTTAAGCTAGAAAGTGAACATAAAGCCGAAGAAAATGAATTAATTTGCTATTTTATTGTTTCTTTTTTAAAGCTTGTCATATGCACATACTACATACGATGAATCTAATTTTAATATACGTTAAAATACAGGAAACCCCTCTTAATTTTATTTAAAGAGCATGGAACCCCCTAAGCTTGAAAACATGCATTTTACCTCAAAAACCTTAATGATGTTGACTTTTCCATACATAAGACTTTTTAATACCAAAAATGCCCTTGTAATAAATTTAATTGTCTAACCTAATAATTTTTCTTTATCTTTTCCAAATTCATACACCCTTGAATTCGTGCTCACACTTTGTTAGGATTAGAGAAAAGGTGGGAGGTGTATTGAATTAGAGGTTTGGGAAAAGAAATGAGAAAAGAAGTTTGGAGGCAAAAAATTTAGAAAAGAAAAGGAGGAAATTTTGGAAAAGAAAGGTTTGAGAGGCCTTATGGGAAGTATGCATCAAAAAGTCGATAGTGTTAAAATTTTGGGTAAAGAGGATGGTTTTACAATTTAGAGTGGTTTTCTGTTTTTCGATCAAAAGTAAAAGGTTTACTGCATTTTAGCTTTCAGTATACCTAGTTTTCTTGTAGCTAAATAATATTTTTCTTTTGGTTATTTAAAGCTAGCTTTTCACTCTTTATAATTAATTAAATGGGATGATACAATTTGGAAGAGAGGACTGCCACCAACATCCAGTTTGTCCACCATTTAAGACAAATTTAACTAAAACACGAGCTAACATTGTTTCAATCTTTAGGTTATAAACCACTATGATGAAAAAGTTATTGCCTATGATTTTGATTTCATTCACAAGATGCCAGAGTTCTCAAGGGCTACTATTGAATGTACCTTCTAACCATTTGACCGTACTGAAATGAATCTCCTTGCACAATTACGGGTAAACAACCTGAACGCATAGCCAAATGAATGCCTAGTAAGCAAGCACATAATTCGGCGTATTCGGCAATCGGACCTTGAACCTCGACAGCTTCACAGATTATTTGATGACCTTGGTAATCTCGAATTATCGCACTCCCGGTACAAAGGTATCATCTACATTCACCTTAAAGTGGTTAGCTAGAGAAGGGGACCAAGCAATGCTCTTTTTCGCAAAATTTGAGATTTAAGAAAACGATGAGCTTTTGGTGTACCACTCGAAAAGCTGTAAATATGCATCACGAAGGTTGTTGGACTGTGAGTAGGATGGCCCGACAACAAAAGAAAATAGAGACCTTTGGAAACCCTTGCAAACTGTCAAATTTATATCTATCGTTGTGTTATACATATTGAATATACCTATACATGTGTTATTATTAGCTTATTTAAATAACTGTTCATCTTCTCTTGTATATTGAAGGCATGCATGTATGTACTAAGTGATTAACTGCTCTAAAAATTTACTCATGCTAAATGCTGAGGGTACGAAGTTTAAAATTAAGAAAAATTATATTAATTTAAAAGTTTATTGTTATATGATTTATAAGTTGTAATATCTTATATTTATTAACTTCATTTGTAAAATGTACAGAAGATTAACTTGCAAATAATTCGGCATTTTCTTCATCTTTATACTATATCCTTTGCTATATCATAACACAAATCGGGAAATTTTTTAAAATCTCAACAAAAAAATCTTCGGTTTCTCAATATTTTATTTATTATATAGCACACGAGAATCATAAGATTTTCTCAAAAAATTTTGTTTTATTTAAATTTTCAACATTTTGCAAGATATTAGGGTTGCATTCGGAGCGAATACATATCGGATATGAGCATTACCGTATCCATATTCGTTTTCTAATTTCGGATACGGATAAATATGGATATACTTCGGTAAAATATATTTATATCCATATTTGACAAGATTATATACGGATCGGATATGAGATAAACGGATACGGATACGAATCGGATATTGATAAATAAATATTTAAACTATAAATTAAGTGAATGTAAAGTGAAAATATGCATGTAACATATACATACTACAAAAAAAAGAGTACAAATTAAATATGAGCGATTAAAATATTTAAAACGAACAATCATGCACGTAACATAATATATTAACAAATAATTATAAATATATATTGGCCTATTATATATAGTTTAAAATAAAATTAATAAAATAATATGTTAAATAATATTTTAAATGCAAAATTTATAATACATATAAAATAAACAAACTAATATATTATTTAATTTTAATTTTACTATACAAATATTAATTAATTAACCATAAAAACATTTGAAATTTAAATTAAAATGGTATGTTTAACTTAATGTGTCTACAATATCCGTATCCGAATTCGTATCCCTATCCGAATTCAGATATCTGGATATCCGAATCCGTATCAGAAAAATTTGAAAAGATCCGTATCCGTATCCGACTAGATCCGAATACACGCGCGCGCGCGCGAGTGCAACCCTAATGATATAGCATATGAATATGACGAAATTTTAAAAATCTTAAAAATTCTATTTTTTCGGTTTTTCAATATTTTGCTTGCCATAACACAAGAAAATCATGGAAATTTTAAAAATAAAATATTTTTGTTCTCTTCGATTTTTCAATATTTTTCATGACATATTGTACTAAATTTGTAAAATTTTCAAAAATCTTAAAATTTTCTGTTTTATTCTTTTTTCAGTATTATGCATGAATGAAAATCATGAAATTTTCAAACCACAATTTCTCTTTTGTTCTATTTTTTTAATATTTGAATGGTATAGCATATTATAATTGAGAACTTTAAAAAAATCTCAAAGTTATTTTCTGCCTTCCAATTTACAAAATTTTCTGCCATACCTAAAATTGTAAAATTTTAAAAAATCTTTAACAAAAATTTAGTAATATCTTGCACGTTTTACATACGAAAATCGCGAAATTTCCAAAATCTCAAAATTTTCTGTTCTCTTTGTTTTTCCAATATTTTACTTGCTATATATTCCATAAAAACCGCGATTTTCTCAAAAATCCCAAAATATTTTGTTTCTTTCGTATTCTCAATAATTTGCATTCTATATAGCACACAAAACTCGCGAATTTTTTAAAACTTCAAATATTTTCTGTTTTTCAATTTTGAATATTTTGCACAAGCACATTAAAATCCTAAAATTTTTAAAATCTCAATTATTTCTATTTTATTCAGTTTTTCAATATTTTGCTTAATATACCACACAAAAATTGCGAGTTTTTCAAAAATATCAAATTGTCTTTTTTCTGTATTTTGATATTTTGCTTCTTATAGCACACAAAATTCGCTAAATTTTAAAAAATCTCAAATAAAATGATTTCTTGGTTTTTCAGTTTTTTGTATGCTTGCACACACGAAGATCATTAAAGTTTTAAAAATCTTAAAATTTTTTGTTTCTTGGGTCCTTACTTATTTTGCTTTCTGCGGAGTATGAAAATTGAAATATTTTCAATCCTAATTTTTTTTTGATTTCTTCGGTTTTTCAATATTTTCCTTACTATAAACAACGAAAGCAACAAAATTTTCAGAAATCTCAAAAAAAATTGTTTTCTTCACTTTTTCAATTATTTGAATGATATAGCATATGAAAATAGTAAAATCTTCAAAAATTTTGTTCTACCTTTTTCCATTATTTTGCATACTATATATAGTAACAAAAATCATGACATTTCAAAATTTTCAAATTTTTCTGTTTTCGTCAGTTTTCCAATAGTTTACTTGCTCATACGTTTGGAAAACTTCTGGGTATCGAAGAGACAAAATGTTGAATGAAATAGAAAAAGAAAATGCCGCCCATTGCCGCTAAAAATCTAACAGAACTAAGGAATTTGGTCCGAGTAACTAAGACCTAAACCTTGCAACAGTGAAATTTACGAATTTTTTTTAAAACCCAAAATATTTTATTTTCTTCAAATTTTTAATATTTTGCACACCGTATCAGACGAAAATCACAAAATTCTCAAAATTTCTTTGGTTTTTTAAAAATATTTTGCTCAAGAAAATCACAAAATTTCAAAAATAACAAGAATTTTCTGTTTTCTTCTGTTTTTCAATATATTTTTGTTATAACACATGAAAATCATGAAATTTTCAAAAGTCGCAATATTTTCAGTTTTCTTTCGTTATTATATATTTTACATACTGTATCACAAGAAAATCGTTAATTTTTTAAAAATCTTAATTATTTTTGCTTTCTTCCGATAGCTATATTTTAAAAATCTAATTTTTTTTGTTTCCTTCAAAATTTTATGCTATAATACATGAAAATAGTGAGTTTTTCAAAAATGTTAAAATTTTCTTCTTTTTTTATACTATTTGTTGCAATACCAAACAAGGATCATGAAATATTTTACAAATAAAACCTAAGTAGTGAGAGAAAAAGTAAAAAGGAATTTAAAAATGAGGCTGGTCATTTTCCATCAAATAAGTTTAGCTGTATAGAATAAAAGAATAATAAATATTGAATAGTGAGACAATAAAAAAAAATTCATGACCCAAATATAATAAGAGAATTAAATAAGAGATTGATAACAATTTTTCCACTAAAGTCCAAACTAGATAAAGGATTATTCCATATAATATTTTCTCATAGAGCTTTATATATATATATATATATATATATATATATATATAATCCCCTAGCATGGAGTGTATCTTGTAACATGTTGAAATATACAACCATTTTATTACAGCCAACGAGATGCTGTGAATATCATAGTCACAAATTCGTCATTCGGCGAGGTCGAAAATTCGGATTCGGAGAACTTTTCGGAAAAAATCAGCAGGTATTCGGGAAAGATTCGGCAAGTGTTCGGAAAATATTCGGAAAGGATTTAGAGCAAAAAATTAATATAAAATTAATATATGAGACGCTAGATTTTGATTTCGTGAATTATTTGCTGTTTTTTGAATAATTCATTTTTTTTTTTGAATAATTCGCGAATAACTCGGCAATAATTCAGCGCGTTCGGTGATGACGAATAATTCACAGATTTAATCGGCAGTCACATAATTCACGAATTCGCCGAATAATTCGCGAATTACGTGAGTATAGTGAATATAGAGAGTGGTTATTTGAAATATAAGAGGGCTTAATGCAATTTTGCCAAGCTAATCCATAGCTAAAGACCCGAAGAGGAGCAATCGCTGTCACAAGGTAAAAACATGATGGGAATGACATAATCTAGATATCAATCAGTCGTATCAATCAGTTCGAATGGAAGTAACACATTCCCAACACAACCAAACCTTCTCTGATTATAATCCACAAAATTAAAGTTGCACTCATATTATAGAGGGACCACAACCAAATGATCATATATCTTTATTTTATTTTTTGGCACTGCAAATGATCATATTAATCATGAGATCATCGAACAGAAAATTAAAACGATAGGGACATACATATTATCTTGATATATCACAAACTTTTTCCCTAAAAGAACAGAAAACTAACTCGATAGTGACAGTCTCTCTCCACTTAAAAAAAATCAATGGAGAGTGCCCTCCATTTATTCTCATCATCCATTTCATGATGGATAATAATATGATGCATTTTGTATCTAACCATCCATTCAACATTGAATAGTAAAATTAATAGAAATGGTCACTCCATTATAAATAATAGTGGAGGCATATTCTATCTTTATAGGTAAAACTGATAAGGTTTAAATTAAAATGGAAACCCACCACACATGGAAAATACTCTACTTTAGAAGACCATATTCTACACAATTTCCAGAAAGCTATCTTTTAATAGATTAGAAGAAAAAATATATATATTTAACACAAGAGAAGCCTAAGCTTGCAATTTGTCATTTTCATCTTGTTTCAATGCTACCTGAGTTTATTGCCCTGATCAGCTCATATGAAACATTATATATTTATATATAAAGCTCCATGGCAAGCATAATCAAGCTCTTTTTTGTCCCTTTCTTGGAAAAACTTCCATCCAGCCCTCTTTTGAAAGTAACTTTGCATTTGGCCTACTTCTTTTAATGAATGATTGTTTGGTGAGGAAAACTTTCTTAGCCCCATATGTATTAATAGAATTTGCATTTGGCCATTTTCTCTGCTTTATCTACAAAGAGCTAAAGACTGGAAAATTAGATTTTCCCCCAATTTTTTGCGGCATTCATTTTATATAATTTTTTTAATTACGGATATTGGTTTTCATTATATGTAATCTTATTTACATATGCCAGCGAATTTTAGAATACGGATACGGTTACATCTATATCCAATCCATAATCCCTACTTAAGATGCATTTTCATTTTTAATTTTCATGTTACTTGTTTTTATATTTGTTATAATTATTCTATATTTAATTGTCATATCCGTATCCGGCTATCGCTGACGGATATGAATACGGACACGAATAGTCATCGAAAATGAAAACTATTGATCATGCAAGATATCAAAACAGAATCTTTGCAGCATTCTTAACCGACCCGTGCATTTGCATGGGACCCCTTGCTAGTTTTGAGAAAAATACATAATGACAAACTTCGATTCTATTTGTCAACTAATTGAAACTTGAAGCAAACCGTGAATCCTTGTCATGGTCCTCAAACTAAGTATTTTCGTGTCAGTTAGTTCTTAATCTTAAGCTACAATTATCTTGTCCTCCTAGCAAAAATTGTCAATTTATAGGCGAATAAGAGCCAGGCAATGAGTTCAGCCATAATATAGGATGCTTGTTTTATTTAAGGTTGGACTGGTTAGGAACCCAGCAGATACTGAATTCGAACATAAAATCGATTACCAGAAATCCAAACACTGAAAGCTTATCAAAATAAGTGTAATTAGGAAGGCGCTTTGCTTTCCAGATCACCAAGGAAAAAATAGTAGCATCCTGGAAAATGCTGCAGTTAAAAGTTAAAATAATTAACTATAAACTCCACAGATGCAAATAACAATTTGATGATCAATTGAAGTCATAAAGTACGCAGTTTCTGAAATTGTAGGTTTAGTACTGTGGATGATCATGCTATCTCTTACAATTTCTTAAATTCCCTCAAGATAAGTTTGCCTGCAGCAATTCATTCAAACAGAAATGCTGTTATAATCTAATGCCGTATACACTAAAACCATCAAGTAACTAGGGATCAAGAGACGTCAAGTCAGAGTCAGGACGGGATGTATCCGGCACTCAAAAACTTTTTCCGTTCTCATTTGAGAAACACACCGTAATAAAGTCACAAAAATGTAATCCGCATCAAAGGAAAGTTGTTGGTTCCTTATCAGACACCTTTCGGTACAAGGTTCGATATTCTCACCGACAGAACACTGCCTCCAATATATTAGCCAATATAGGTCAAGCATTATGCTGTCTTTGTTGCATATTGTCTGGATTAGAATTATAGCTTCTGCCAATTCTTTTTGAGTGGAATATAATTTCTGTCAGTTGTTGATTCACTGGAAAGCCAAACCGGTTTCCCATAGGACGCAGAATGAGATAAAAGAGAGAAAAATTATTCTATCTGAACTTTAAGACACAGATTAGTGCAGTACCATATATGATCTCAAAGACGAGCAGAACTTGAAGGTTCTTTAAGGAAGTTACTCAGGGATCAATATACGAAATAAAAGAGGAAGATGGCTTTCTTCAATAGATTGCTTATCGATTAACTACTAAAAATTTAATGCATAAAGTGTGGGCAACTTTCATATCCTAACAAAGGGTAAATTACAAAAAAATTACCCTCAACTGGTGTTGTTTTCCCTAAAATACCTTAAACCGCCATTGAATTTTTCACTAAATACCCTTCGTCCTTATCTAAATGATAATCTGACAATTTTATCTACCTTCCTCCTCTCTATACTCCACTTCGCTGCCTCCTTTCCTATCCTCTATCCCTTCTTTTCCTCACCCTTCTCCTCCACCGCTTCCACCCCTCTCCTCCGCCTCCTCTCCTTCACCTCATTTGTTCTCCTCAACCGCCACCCTCTCCTTCTCTCTCACCTCGGCCGCCTTGCCTTTTTCAAATTCTTTGATACCGTCCTTTTTGCTAAAGTCACCTGCTGACTTCTCATCTCTCCTTCTTGCTCTTCTATATAGGGCATGTTTGGGGAATGGAAAGTCAAGAAAGAAAGTGCTTTCACATTCTCCCTTTACTTGTTTGGTAGTTGAAACAAGAAAGTAGAAAGTGCTTTCTACTTTTTTGTCCTATATGTATTTTCCTCTAATCCACTTTCTCACCAAAACTAAAGAAAGTGGAAGAAAGTAAAATGAAAATGAATTTTTAGTACTATTTTATTCCACCTTTTTTTCCTTTTTACTTTCTTACTTTCTACTACTCCAACCACACAATCCAATATTACTTTTCATTGCCACATAAGCGTTAACCCAGCTTCTTTCCCACTTTCTATTTAACAAAACAAACAAGAATTGGTGCTTTATTTTCATTTTACTTTTCTACTATTTTCTTTTCACTTTCCAATTGCCAAACGGCCCCATAATGGAAAGGATTTTTGACGAGAAAGGATCAAAAGAGTAAAACACAAAACTCTGTTAACATTAGGGTATTTTAGTGTAACATAATTAAGGTATTTTACCAAAATTAAGATTGTTGAAGATGTTTTAGTGAACAATAGCAATAATTGAAGTTTAGTGTAATAAATAGTCATGGGTAAACATTTTTTTTCTAATTATCACCAACTCTGTGACAAGATCCAAAATCAAAAGCAAGCACTTTTCCCCACATCACACGCCCTCCTAAATTTTTGCAATGTGTATTGAACTCCCTCAGTAATATGCAGATGAGAGTGTTACTGTCTCATTAACATAGTTTTAGGAACTACCTTACAATGCTTAGGTGTTGCCAAATGTAGAAACCTATATACATTTTATTTTCTTGTTATTGTCTGCTAAGGATGTTTTTACTTCAGGGCATGTAAACAGAATTTGAAAACATGACCAAGATTGGTAATAGTTAAATGCTCATTTAGTCAAGAATGATATGCAATATTAGAATCCATCAGCTAAGTAGCACGGGTTCAGATACGGATACGGCATGCCAGACGGATTCGCGGATTCACAATTTTCCAAAAACTTAAGATATGGAATATGATTTTATACCGATTTTTAATTAAATAAATATAAATATATATTAAGTGTTATATATATATATATATATATATATATATATATAGAGAGAGAGAGAGAGAGAGAGGGGTTAATGGAGGAAATGTGCCATAGGAGGGAATTTCCTCCTATGGCGTCGGAAAAATACATGCTCCATGATTTTTTTTTCAACGATTGGCATACATCACTTCCATCTTTATCATCTAAGATGTGGATATACCAAATTTCATGTGATTATACCATTTTTTCACCGTTGATTTAGTTGGTGCAAAATTAATGGTTTACCGACAATAGAACTTTATGCATTGCTAATTCAACGGTGAAAAAGTGGTGGAATAACATGAGATTTGGTGTATGTACATTTTAGATGATAACGATGATGATGATGGGTGCCGATCGTCGGAAAAAATGGAGGTTGTATTTTTTCGACGCCATAGGAGCAAATTCCCTTCTATGGCCTCTTTCCTCCATTATTCACATATATATAAGAGAATAATGAAGAAAAGAGACCCTAAGAGGCTTTTTCGTTAGGTGGCGGTAAAAATCTATATCCTCCGTGATTTTTTTCGACAATCGGCACACATCATCATCATCACTATCATGTAAGATGTGGCTACACCAAATTTCATGTAATTCCACCATTTTTTCACCGTTGGATTAGCAATGTAAAATGTTCTATTGTCGGTAAACCATTAATTTTGCACTCACTAAATTAATGGTGAAAAAGTGATGGAATCTCATGAAATTTGGTATATCCACATCTTAGATGATAAAAATGGAGATGATAGATGCCGATCGTCGATAAAAATCGTGGAGGGTGTACTTTTCCGATGCCATAGGAGGAAATTCCTTCCTATGGCACCTTCCTTCCATTATATATATATATATATATATATATATATAAAAGAGTGATTCATTCCAAACCGGTCCGCGTTTTTAAAAAATGTAAACTCTCATCTCATGACATATTTGAACGATCTGAACCATTCAAGTTGATCATCCTACCCTCATGTATATATTTATGAAAATTAAAGGATTTGAAGACCTCTAACACATGCATCGAATGGATGCAAAATGAACGTCTTTCAATATATCAACATAAACTGCATTCTATATATGGGTTAGAGGTCTTCAAATCCTTTAATTTTTCATACATATAGACCGAAGGTAGGATGTTCAACTTGAACGGTTCAGATTGTTCAAATATATCGTCGATCGAGAGTTCCCATTTTTAAAAAATACGGACCGGTTTGTAATAGAGCACTCTCCTATATATAAAGAGAGAATAATGAAGAAAAGAGAGCGTAGGAGGCTTTTTAATTAGGTGGCGTCGAAAATCTATATTCTCCATGATTTTTTTCGACAATCGGTATCCATCATCTTTATCATGTAAGTTATGGATACACCAAATTTCATGTGACTCTATTTTTTCACCGTTGAATTAGCAATGCAAAAGTTTCTATTATCGATAACAGTTAATTTTGCATCCACTAAATCAAAGGTGAAAAAACAATGGAATCACATGAAATTTGGTGTATCCACATCTTGCATGGTAAAGATGATGATGATGGGTGCCGATCGTCGAGAAAAATCATGGAGGGTATATTTTTTCGACGCTATAGAAGGAAATTCCCTCCTATGGCACATTTCCTTTATTATCCTCGTGTGTGTGTAGGCATTATTTAAATAATCGATGCACTTTCAAATTTTTGAGAGACTTAATTTTCAAGAAAAAGAGAAGAGGCATCGATTTTAGAGAGATTGGTGAGACATTTACAAGTCCAAACGAATCCAAGAATTTCCTAGAGCTTCAGACTCCTATATGCGATCGAGGAGGATTCATGAAGCGTATACAACTACCTGTGCTTCACAGTCCATCAAGACATGCCAAACAACTCAACAATTTTGTAGCATTTTCTGATCAGCATTCCATTGCATTTGTGGCTAGATCTTCGAACTTGTTCCATCAAATTTTAACTGAGACTTGAGTTTTCTAAACCAAATGAAATCCATCAGAGAATGTTTAGCCCAGGAAACACAATGTCACCCCCATTTATTCTCATAATGAAAAAACAGAGTAACGGATAACTTAATATGGCCCTCGCAATTCATAATGCACACAAGAAAAGTACTATCGTCGTCAATGAGTATTTGATTGATTGTCGGTTTGTATGATAATGTCCCAGGGTTGAAGAGAAAGAACAAAGGCTGATTTTTCCCCCAAAAAAAGAACCTGAAAAGTATATCTACAATTTATTCACATTGTTCTAAGCATAGGACAAGATTTTGAAGTTCAAGGATGGAATAAATTGTTACATATACATTGGTTGGTAAAAGCATTTTGACTTTAGCATAGTTTAGTCTTTGCGGCAATTATATTGAATTCCGATATGGTTTACTCATACACATCTACGTGAAGCCTCACTAATTAACTCCCTAGATCCAGATAATATGAATTGTGGTTATGACGCGGGAAATTAGTAACCTCAGAGAAATAATATTTACCGGTACAACTAAAAGAGTACCCACCCTAATACAATCATTCATGGAAACCTACCATTATCAAACTGTCATTAAAACAAGACAAATGAGATGTGATAACATGATAAAGAAAATAGGAATGATGTTCTTAGAAGTTGAAAATGAATGGAACCTTTTGTAGATTCTTGTGGAAATTGTATTAAGCAAGCAATGCAGTAATTCGCTGGATAAGTTCTTCCTTCTTTCCTCCAACCTTTGCTTTTTTAGTTGTGAGAAAAGTTTTCAGTTCTGGCACAGTAAGGGATTGCAAAGCACCACTGCTATGGTAATCCATAACCTGAAAGCAATCAAAGCATGAGCTTCCACAAATTATTTTTTAATTAAATGACGAAAACTGTGACTTCACCTTTGCAATTGTATCAGATGTGTCTGCACAGTGTTTTGTCTTCATCTTTTTGCAGGTTGCTGATGCATCTTCTTTACTGTGAAATTCTAAAAAGTAGATAATGAGTTCCAAATGCAGACTTCCATTTTCATAAACATCACTTTTGTACTATAGAAAATGAAATATAAACATGAACAGTATATCCAGTACTGAATATTAGATGATGGGAGGAATATACACAGAACTGTGAATAAAGAACAGACTAATGAGGGACGCAAGCAAGTTCAAATCTGAAATTCGAGTATTGAATTACATAAGGAGGTGGATTGTTAATCAAATTGTTATCTCATGGCCACCAAAAAAACTGCAGAAGCTCTGATGAAAATGATACTAACAGTTAATTTTTGAATTAGTAACGCAGACGGCTTCCGCACTGTCTATATGGCGTTGACAGTCAATTTGAACTTGTAACCTTTCAAATCACATATAAGCATTCGTCTATTACTACAATGCAGCCAATATTCTATATTTCATCACAAATAATCTGATTGCTAAGTTCACAATTATATGATTTTTAGCATATCCTTATGCTTCTTTTTTCCTTTTGATAATGGATGTTATTTATCTGAGTATTATCAATTGTCAAGTAGGCCTTGTAACATAAATACATGTATTATTCAAAAAATAAAAAGGGCAGAAATACTAATATGCATTCATGTCGAGCGCTTCAAGAATATATGTACAATAATACATATTTATGTTGAAATACTACAAGACTACAATGATACCAGTGCTTCCTGACAAAGTATTAATTCATGATATATATATATATATATATATATATATATATATATATATATAGAATTTAAGGGGAAAACATAAAAAGAAAATACATATACCATTAGGTTGGTCTAGTCTAGCATGCGGTATGCCTATAGATCAGACAGACTTAATAGTGTACACCTGCATTCAAAATACTTTTTAACTCAAAATATCAAAATAATGTCCCAAATTTAAAGTGCCCCTTTGGAATAGTTGAAAAACTTCTGCTATCAACTAATTTATAAGTTTTGAATTTTATAGCTTACAGTTTCGTAGCATAGGTACAATTATATCAATAATTTGATTGGTGTGGTCAACTATCCTGTGTCAGATCAATTAATTTCAAAAACTAAATAAGTACATAAATCAATTGTAACTTGATGTAGAGATAGTGAACATATCTTCTTTTCATTATCCGAGTTCTTCTTCGGCAAAACTGCTTGTCGTGGCTCTGTATTAAGAGAAAAATTAAAGGTTACTCGTATACATTGAAAATATGATCAAATGACGATGCTTATATAAAAATACCTTCTGTAGAATCTGGTAAATATTGTCTATGAAGAAAACCTTCAATCTCTTCCTTCTTCTGTTGCATTCTAGAACTCTGGAATAAGTAAATTGGATGTGATTTCTGCCTCCGCTAACCATATGCAAAGCAATGTATCAAACTGGAATTTCAAATCTTACAGATTGCATATTGTCTTCAGCCTTTTGGATGGAAACAGCTTTCTGCAATTAAACGAGTTAGTTTGAGTAAAACAATGTCTATGTCCTTTAGTTTTGCAACCCTTATCATCTTTATCTTTACTATTATAACTAGAAGTCCTTGGATGATGTCATTAATCAACAAATAAAAAATAGAAAAAATGAGAAAATTCCAATAGCCAAAATTGAAAATTGGAGATGTCCATCTCATCCACCACAAAAAACAAAAATTAGAAAATGAAGAGTCAACAATCCTCTTTCTCTCTCTCATTCATTACATATTCTCTTCCATGCTTAAAAGCACAAAAGAAAAATATGCCTAACAAATTTATATGTAGCCCTCATCTCTTTGTTATTTTGTATAACTCTTGAATTTCTCAAATTCTAATATTACCATTAACTGTACTCATTTAATTTAAATTTAGAAAAACTATAGTCCTTTTTAGAAATTTTCATGTAATGTCCAGGATAAAATATTTTAATATTATTCAAAATACACACGTGCATTGCACGTGCAAAATAATATTATTTTATACTACAACCCTGCGCGTTACGCAAGGTTGCACGGACACTTCAAGCATGTTACTGTATCCATGTCCAATACGGACTTGTAAGACACTTGCACGACATGTATCATACACGTTATATATATGTCATATATGTATAGTATGTGTTCAATGCATGTTATATGCGTATAAGCATATTTGTAGCATGTTATTAGCATGTAGCTTGTTAATTTTTCCTTGTTTAATGTTGTCATAATAATTTGATATCTTATTTATTTTAATAAGATTATAAGGTAACGATATGGTGAGATGGTAAGATGAGATTCTTAAAGTGAGATATAAAAATCTTACCATTATCCATCAATCAAAATGACAATCGACTCCATACATCTTATTCCACATGTCAATCAACATGTGTACAAAAATTTAGATGATTTAGACACTTCTAAGATATGAATATCAAGGTCGCAAAATGGATGGTTGTTAAAACATCGTAAAAATTGCATAACATTGCATACCCTGATGCATGACTTACAAGCCTTTAAATCGTCTAATTTTTTATACATACATATATTTTGACGTGTAGAACATGATGCAAAAATTCGATCGGCGATCCACCGGTCGGATTTTTTTCTCACTTTAAGAATCCCATTTCACCATCTCACCCTATCGCTATCCTAAGATTATATATATAGTCGTGTCGCCGTATCCAATATTTTGGGATTTTGCCGTGTCACCATATCGCATCGTGTCGTATATGCGTCCATGCAGCCTTGGCGTTACGCTCAGGGTTAAACTCTAGTTACATCTAATGCAAAACTCACAAATTCGAACAGTCAAACTGACAAAACAGAGAATCAAGTTTCCATGAGAAACTAACGACGTACTGAACTTATGCTGTCTTCGGAAGAGGTAAGTTTCTTTCCAGCTGCAATTTTCTTGCTTCCAAGGGCAGATTCTACAATTGATACTATGCTCATGCGGTCTTCAGCAGAGATGAGCTTCTTTTCAGCTACACTGCTTTCACCTACACAGTCTGATTCCGCAGTTGTTACTCCACTCATGGAGTCCTCAGCAGAGGTAAGCTTCTTGTCAGCTACACTGCTTTTGTGCACACTGGTCTCTAGAGATTCTTTTGTTGTAACTTTAATCATGAAGGCTTTAGCAGAGTTTTCCCTCTTTTCAGTGACGTCCTTTTTTCCAATTGCCCTTCTTTCGCTTGCACATTCTGGTTCCATTGTAGTTATTTCACTCACGAAGTCAACTGCTGAGCTATGCTTCTTTTCAGTCGGATTACGCAGATTCACAAATACTGATTCTGCAATTTCGATGGTTTATTAATTTCAATTTCGTAATGATCAGATCTTTCTCATATGAATGTGACGATCAGAGGTTTTTCATATGAATGTGACACAATAATTACTTTCCGATTGCACTTGATAACTGCTGATAATTTCGGTGGATGAAGATAGACGACACCATGTGTGTTATCTGAATGGCAAATGATGGTGCAATTCTAAAAAATTAGGGGAACCAGAGAAAATATTTTCTCTGATCCCTATGCTTTCGGTTTTATGTGGCATATGATGACTACTCATGATGAATACTCATCATGATCAACCCCCCACGCCCATGCCAAAAGAAAAAAAGCAAAGGGAAAAAGAGAGAGAACCCAAATGTATCTACTAGAGGTACCCAACTCTACTTTTTTAAGACTGCATGAGAAACTGGACCGAATTAACTACTCGTAACCCACCAACCCTTTTGTGTCACCATCCTTGCCAACAACAGGAGAAGAAGGTTACCATAAAACCTAGAAGGACAGATGGACATGTTTAAGTTCAAAGCTACCAGCAATAAACCCTCCAACATTATGCTAAGAATAATCAATCTGAACGTGCAATATGGCAATATGTTGCTGCAGAATTTGCATTTATCTCTGACACAAAATTTAATGCCAGAAGTGCAGACTGAAACACAAGCAAGAACAACAATGTAACAAATTATTTACAAGAATTTGAGCATAATAATTTGTGTTTCCAAGAAAAATTTGTTATGTGATGGGAAAGACTGGAAGAGGTCCAGGGCTAAACTTACTTGAATGGTTGCTTTGCGCAACATGTGCAAGTTTCATGCTATCGCCATCACGAGTACAATTAACTCTGCTTTTCAGAATTCTCTTGCTTGATAACATAGAAGACTTGTGGGCATCTCTAAGCTTCTCGCCAGAGATACATTCAAAAGCTGGTTTCGGCGTTCGAAAGTCTACCAGAAGAGACTAGAAGAGATAAGGTCATAAGCAATGATATATGCCAAGCCAATACAACCTCTCAAGGGGAAAAGTACCTAGATCCAACTGTAGAAAATTCAAACTGGGATTCCTCTCTTTAATAGCATCACCGATATAAGCAATGTTATCTACCTCTGAAACATATTTTAGAGCGCTAGTAGCTATCTTCCAAACTGGTAACATTGTACTGGTACCAAGTGATGACACTTCCTGTATTTATGAAAAGTTAAAGCAAAAAAGATAATCTTGCTAAGATACTAAATTATCATGTCCAGAATATGCAGTCGCATCAAATGCTCAAAGGATTTTAGTAGCGAGCTTCACATGCAAACAAAATACTTTATGGACACAAAAGAAAGCAAATAATTTCTAGCAGGAACTGGAACTGTGGTAATGAGATTCTGTACAAATTATATGCATATGCACCAGCACAGGCACACATGCATTCTCGTGTATGCAGGCACCTACAGGCTACAAGCATATCAACATGTATTTATACAGTGATGTTAACACGAGATGCGTCCCTCTCTCTAATTAAAAATAATTAGTAAATAATTTTAATATGTTGCAGAACCTATTTGATTCTATGGAAAATGTTCCAGCCCACCTGGATATTGTCAAACTAATTAATTATAGTTAGTATTGGAGAGAAATAAGTTGCTAAGGATGATATTTTAAGTAGGAAAATTTCTACCTGTGTTTAGAGTATAAATGAAGCAACTTAAAATTGAAACATACAGCAACAATGCCTTTACGATAGCATACAGTACATGCCTACAATGTACCTTAACTTTCAGTAGACCTTGAGAGAAGAAATCCCAACCTGTACAACGGAGGATATTATTTAACCACCCAACATAGCCAATATAAACCTTAATTACTGTAACAACATAACTAAATCTATCGGGTATAAAAGATAAATCGTGCTCCACATATTCGCACACACAGTATAGATGAATAGCCAAACGCTACATGCACACAGCTAAATGTGAGCGTGCACACATATATGGACACTCATACAGGCATGCTTGCACCAACCACTTGCTTGCTCACATATGCATGTGTTCATGCACAAACAGTTAAACCCCCAAAAGGGTTTTAGACTTTTAGACCAAGTCTGATTAGCACAAATCACATGTCAATCATCCAAACTAAACCCAAATTAGTTTTTGAGATAAAATGCATCCAGTGATCATTAGGAAGCTGAATGACTTTAGGTTACAAAAGGACAACCATGGAGCCAGAATATATAGTGAAATTGCTGATTGCCAATTAATACATCTATATATCCATTTACTGATTAAAAACATGTGTGATGCAACTTATATATCCAAATACCTTGAATCAGGACACTACTTGTATGTGTTCATATATAAGGTGCAAATTTACATGTAAAACCGATAACAGGATGTGCCTAACCTTCAAGTAAGTTTATGAACAACTCCGTTGCTTGCACAGCTTTTGAGGCTCTAATTGTTTGAGGTGCTGGAGATAACCCTGAACCTTGAAGTACAAAGGCAGACGGGTACCTAGCTTTCATCCATTTGAAAGAGGTTATAGATAAAATTGCAAGTTTGATACTTCAGGGAGTTTCCGAAAGATAACAACTTATAAGGGAGAACAACCATTGCCTATTCCTATAGCCTCCATTGTGAAATTGGATGTTGAGAAAGCAGTTACTTGGCAAAGCTAGGCCATGCTGCAGAATATGTATTTCGAGTCAAAAAAAATGCTAATAAAAAAGACAAAATGATCAGATAAAGTTCAATATAAGAAGCCAATCAGAGTATCAATTGAGAAATAAAAGAAGCGTTGATAAGGGGATTCATGTTGTATTTTCTATTTTTTTTACCTTGAACAATATAAGTTCTTCAGATCTGCCAAATGTCTCCCCATCTGGGAGAAGCATGCTTAATCCTGCCAGAAATAAATGAACAATTACATCTAATAAGAAGCTTACATCATGGAAACCAACTAGAAATTAGTGGTCTCAAAAATAATTGAGTGAAGCTCATTTTACCTATCACGTGTCCTTCGTAAAGAGACGGAAGAACTGTGCAACTTGGCGAACGACCATATTCCTCCAATGAGACAATAATACCACTTTCAAACCTTTCCAACATTGCAGAGCTTGCTAGATCTGAAATCTGGGATGAATAGCACGATAGTGTATAAGCATGTAACAGATGCAAGACCTGCTGATTTTTTGGTCTTGTAGTTCTTAATATAAAGGATACCTTATGCCTTTTGAACCAAAGTATACCTTATGCCTTTTGAACCAAAGTACGTCGGGAGAAACAAGGAAGATAAATCCATCATCAGTTTCTGCTTGCACTCTCTGAATTACAAAATACATGAAAGCACAGGAAATAAAAGGTCAGGCTCAGCAAAATTTCCAAAGGTGTGCAGATAATCAAAGAAGAGGGGGAAATTCAAATGTGAGAAACATATTTTATCTACTTGAACCTACCAACTAGATAATGATTTAAGTTGCAACATTTATTAGCCATCCATACTTTCCAGTTTTCTTGTGTGTTGGAGATAGCTTTATTATCGTTGTTGTTATTTTTATTATTTTAACTTGGAAATTTTTTCTTCAATAGATCGTTCAGAACATGTTCCTCCATATTATTTTTGGAACAACCCAGACCAGGAATCCATGTTTTTAAGGTAGCCACTAGCCGCTATATTCCCTTGAAGATAAAATAATGTCTCTTAAAACAGTACACATTTGTTTTCTGGTCATTACTTATTTTATCTTCTGCTTACTAATACAATTTTCTTCGCAACTAATGATCACTCTACCAGCAAAAGATATATAATGGGATCACCAATTTTTCATAGTTCATATTCTATTGTGAATGAAAGAGATGTCTATGGATATGTCCCAATCTAAGAATAGTTTCCAAATAAAATGCAAAGAATTGCACTTTCTTACAAGAAGAATAGGCAATTAATCAAAATGGAAAAACAAATAAAAGCGATAGTGATCCAAACTGATCTAAGAATTGGAGTATCAGTTGGCTAAAATTTAACCAAAATTTAAGAGAAATACATAACATTTAATTAGAAATTTACCACATTGATGGCACACAAGTGCTTTCGCTCATCATCCAAAGCAAATGTAGACTGGACAAAGGAATTCTCGCAGACACAAGTCCAGCCCTTGTCGAGCATAACGGATCTCAACCCACACTCAACTGCTTTGGCAACCAGCGACGCGCATTTCAGTTCTTCTTCCACCCCCACCTTCATTCACGCATCAAATTTTTCACATTCAATCGTGTTTCGGTGCAGTTTTTAGAAAAGATCACAGCCTGATAGAACTCACGTTGATGAATGGCAAAGATCTGACGAGCTCCTCGACGACGCGGGCAGCAGACTCGGACTGAGATCTCTGCACTCAGAGGAAGAGAGATTAAAATCAAAAGATCCTAATAATAGTTAGGGTTAGGGTTTTGAGAAGTTGTGCCTGATGGATGACGAAGATGTTGGAGGAGTGAAGGACGCAGGCGAGGCGCCATGTCCTTGAGAGCTTGCAGCATAGAGATTCGAGGTCGATGGGGTTAAATGATGATGGATCTCGGAGAGGGAGATAGAGAGGGATGAGAGAGAAAGGAGAGGATGAAGGAGGAGAAGCTCGAATTAGAATCTTGTTGCGAAACATTTCCTCTGTCTCACCTCAGGGAGGGAAGGGGAGAGAGAGGGAGAGACTGGCTTGTTTTGTCTTGTGGAGCAAGGATGCTGCGGCAACGGATACAGTTCGGGCATCCCCTGACCCCCGTTGCAAGTCACGTGACCACATTTCTGATTTACATCAACCCCTACTTCTCCTATTTGGGGTTGATCCTCTACAAACTGGGAGATACTTCTCTAGATCCTTAAACCTAAAACCATAAAGAAGGAAAACCCAAGACGAATCAACCCACTCAATAGAATACCACGATGTGAGTGCACTGCCATACAATATCAAAGCCCTCCTGATGATGCTCAATATTGAGGACTCCCAAGATCAGGACACGTGGCGGATGGCATGTCCCAGAACTCAGAAGAAAGGACCCACAGAGACCGACCAGGCCTCCCCTGAACCCGACCTGCAATCACAAGCTAGCCCTCCTCGGGGCTCCCTGCGGATTGGCCTCCTCGGCCCCTCAGCTCGTCTTGAGCTGCCACGGGACCAAGGCTCCTCGGCCTTTTCGCTTGTCCCCGAGCCCCACGGCCGAGGCCGTCTTCCTCGGTCCTCCGACCAGCTCCACCGCTCGCAGGTGTAACCGCCGCTCCGCGAATCTCGCCATGCACGGATTCTCCGCCAGCAACATCCCACGTTCCACGCCATCAGTCCCCATTAATGGGCGATCCGCTCTCTACGCGGGCGTGACGTCGGGAGCGTAACTGCCGGCGAGATTCTCGCGCCTGCTGCTGCGTGTCTCCACCGCTATTTAAACCCCCATCACAGAGGGGTCAAGTAAGCCATTTTTTACTTCACTTAGCCGTTACGCTGCTCAGATCTAGTACTAACTTAATCGTCGGAGGGTCCTCGGTGGTAACGAACCACCCCGGGACTTCTTTGCAGGTACTTGGCGTCAAACTCCTCCAGTCACCAAATCTCCTCAAAACCCATTGAGACTCACACACGACAGGGGATCCTCTCCAGAATCCACCGGGAGATTGACGGAAGACAACATCTGAAGGAGATCTGAAAAGGAGCTCCATCAGTTGGCGCCGTCTGTGGGAAACGCAAGCTCCACAAAAACAAAGTTGGCCTTCCGATCTCCGTCCATATGGCAAGCGACCATTCTGAAGATTCGGGTACCAGCCGCCGCCTCCCTCTCACCGGAGGCGCGGATGAACCCCTTCCGGCAACCACCATCCACGCCCTCGCCAGCCGAATAGATCGGCTACAGTCCCTTGTGGAGGCGCTCGTCCGCGTCCAAACGGCCGGGCCTGGGCCCCAGATCGCCACTCCTCCGCCTCCCAAAGGCCCTGCCCCCATCGGCACAGCCGACCACCGACGGGCCGTGACTCCTGACCATGAATCTCACGGACCGATACTCCCTGAGGCCCGTTGGGCGCCTCGTGGCTCCACCCCGAGGTCCACCGCCAGAGTACCGCACCTCGAACCTCCTCACGACCCGTGCCCCCCTGAGGAGATGTCGGTCACCTCGCCTGCCCACAGGCATGACCGGTACCCTCTTCCCCGACGGGGTCGCACAGAAGGGGCTCGCCACGACGGCTCGAGAGCCTCCGCGCCCGGGGATCTGAGGAACCTCATCGAGAGGAACCGGAGCCGTGCCCAGACGTAGGTCTCCCACAGCAGAGGCCAGGGATCACGAGGCGCCGAGTCCTCGGGGTACCACGGCCGACTCGACGCCCTCGAGAAGAAGATCAAGGGCATGCGCCGGGAAAGTCACCTCTCGGGCGACAGGGCCGAGTACGCCGCCGACTCGCTCACCAGACCGTTCACCGAGGAACTGCTCACTGTCCACATCTCCTACCGCAACAAACCCCCGAAGGTCTCTCTGTTCGACGGGAAAACCGACCCCAAAGACCATTTGGATGATTTCACCGCAGGAATAAGCCTCCAGGACCATTCCAATGCCGCCCAGTGCAAGGCCTTCCCTGCCACCCTCATCCGATCTGGGCGGGACTGGTTCCGAGGACTCGAGCCTCGCTCAATCTCAACCTTCGACGAGCTGGCTACTCAGTTTCTCGGCCACTTCGTTGGGAACCGTCGGCAGAAGCGCACAGTCGACTACCTCTTCACAATTAAGAGCGGGGACAAGGAGACGTTCAAGGCTTACATCACTCGCTTTTATAACGCCCTCCTCGAGGTTCCTGAGCACCGGGATAAGACCGTCATCACGGCGCTCAGATCTGGTCTGAGGCACAAGGAGTGGCTGCGCTCCTTTGCGTTGGCACAGCCTAAGACCATGGCCGAGGTCAAGGCGTGGACCGAACGCGAGGTCCAGCTAGAGTCCGAGATGAACGCAAACCTCCCCCGGGCAGAACGACCGACCAGAAGAAAAGGGCTCAGGAGGAGAGGCCGGAGCGTCAGCAGCCCTATCACCCGAAGTTGCAGGAGTACACCCCGCTCAACGTCTCCCTCGCAGTGTTACTAGAGGAGGCCCAAGGCAAAGGGTTCTTCAAGTTCCCTCCAATCCCGCGTCAGGCCTCAAAGCGGACCCGAGGCCCTTACTGCGCTTTCCACCGGACGCTGGGCCACGCCACCGAGGATTGCAAGCAACTCAGGGACTACATCGAGGAGCTCATCTGATCAGGGCACCTCGCCGCCTACTTAAGGGACAAACGGCAGGCCGACCGCGAACAGGAGCAGCGTCCTCCTCCTGCCGAGCTGACCATCGGCCAGATCATGCTTGTCTCCTCAGACGACCAGTCCGGCGCCTGGAAAGCCCCGTACCCGGTGCCAAGCACGGAGACCAGCAAGCCGCCAGAAAGCTCGGGCCACGCTGATAAGGTCATCTATTAGCATGTACTTTCTTTTGAGGCAATGTAAACTCTCCCTAAGGCTTATTGTCAATTTAATAAAGATCAGCAGAACATTGCGAAGAAAGTAGAAAAGTTCTTATTTATTCAAAAGAATGGGGTATTATAAGCTCCTCAGCCGTACATACAAAAAGAAAAATTATTATTACAACAGCGGGGGAAGGGGGTGCAGAGAGCACTGCTCGTGATACTCGATGAAGATCTTTGCCAGCCGAGGCCTCATGAGATCCAACCTCTCCCCTCGGTTCCCCCCGCGTGCGTTGATCCCAAGCCTCAACTCATAGCACTCGCGGACGAGCGCCTCCGAACGAGCCGGCCTGTTCGCGGAGATAAGGCCGAAGCACCTCAAAGACCGCAGCTTGCCCACGGCCTCGTCATAGAGCTACTCGGACAGGGGGTTGTAAAGCCCCGGCGACGCCCTCCAGATGGAGTACATCAACAGCTGCAGCAGAGAAGAACGTCGGGGGAGCAACCAGCCGAAGTGGTCCTCGATGCTCCCGTACACTAACTGCACCGTGTCCTCGGTGCAGTTCTGGTCATACAGGTACACATCTTCGAAATTGATGATGTCGGGGATGGTAAAGGGGAAGTCCTGCATCTCAACACTCTGTTTGCAAAAGAAGGAAGGTCTAGCATTCCTTCAGCCTTATATAGCCCATTGCGCCCCTAGAGAAACTCAACGGTCATCCACTCTCGTCCAAGGAGTCGCCGCCACGCGGCGATCATTAAGCCTCCTCCGGCGGAATCGAAGCTACGCGGCCCTGGCGCTTCACCTCCCCCTGCATCCAATGCGCATGCTAACCGTTCCTGTTCCCCAAATGTATGGTCGGGCGAAACCTCTCGAAGATTCGGCCGAGCAGCCGCCCTGCTCGGTTATCCCTGGCGAGTAGCTTCCCTACCGCAACGCCAGGAATCGGGAAAGTCCTCCCAGAGGCAACCTAGCGGCTGCCCCGCTCGGTCAACCCCGGCGGGTAGCTCCCCTGCCGCAACGCCGGAGACTGTAGGGTGTTTTTCGTCATCCCATTGAGATGGGAATACGCGCGCGCTTGTCAGGCGTACTACAGATTTCCCCTGCCTAGGGTAGGCCGGGGTTTATTGATTGTGGGGATCCGAATCTCCGGCAGCCGCGGACTAAACTGCCGTTAATTACCCCTCGCCTTTGGAGCGAGAGAACCTCCGATTGACGGGTTAAACTGGTCATGCGAACTCAATGTGCAATGTGCATATGATGTGTTTTGAAAGGGGGTTTTGGATATGTCGGGAGCCACGCAGAGTTTTTACGGGGTCCCGCTACCCGGATAGCGGGCTGGGGGTCAAGGGGGCTAGCAGCCCCCTTGCGGGGTGCGGGGCAGCGCCCCGTTAGAAATTTTTTTCTAACAGGAACAGTGTTGTGGAGTATGTGTGTATCTGTACATATATATACATGTATATATATATATATATATAAGGGAAAAAAGCGCCCAAAGGACGCGTGGGGTCAGCGCCTTGAGCGCTGTGCGCTTAGGTGCTGTGCACTTAGGCGCTAGCGCGCCACGTGGACGTTTTGTGCTTGAGCGCTGGGCGCTTGAGCGCAAGCGCGCCACATGTCGGTGTAAGTCCACGGTAGCGCCCCGGCCGTCTAACAGACGCCAAATGCGGAACAAAATTTTTTACAACTGGCGCTATCGTGTACTATAACCCGGATCTGCCATTAAAGCTAAACTAACAAAGTACAAAGTGGGTAGAAATGTTATACCGAACGATCCGAGTCCTTCGGTCTTCAACCATCATCCCACGCTTTGTTGCGGCTGCTCCGATCTCTTTGAACTCCGGTCTTCTCGTCCAGGTGGCACCACGTCGACGGATCTTTAAACGGGCTCCCGTCTCTGAACCGAGGCAACTCGGTCGTCAAGTTTACTAAAAGAGACGACCAAAATGAAGTAGAGAATGAGTAGAACACTTTGTCTCGTTACGTCCAAGGCTATGGACGAACGGTTATGGAAGTTGCCTTTTGGATCGAATGGAAATGAGAAATCGATCACATCTAATTTCTATGCACCAAAACTTATATCTTTTTTCAATCAACAAAACCATCATCCCACAAGGGGGAGGCCGGCCACTTTATAGAGGGAAGGGAGGTGAGTGTAGGAGAGGGGGAGGTGATCATAAGATCAATGAAGAGGATGAGTCACAAAACACCTAGTATGAACACAATGAATGAAAATAATGAATCACCTTAACTAGTAACCAAATCATTTAATGCAATAATCAATGCACTAATGACTCACCATCCTAGTCACCATCCTAGTCACCTTCTAGAAACTTCTACACTCATCTCAAGAAAAGATAAATCCGCATTTAACCGAATGTTAAATACGGCTGATAGAAAACTGGAAACTGGCAACTTCCAAAAGCGATCCTGAAACGAATTTCAGGATAACCCCGTATCAGTATAAACATACCCGCATTTGTATTACGACTGAATACAAATGCATCTGAGACAAAGATATTATATCTACACAGTATAATACTGGGTTCCGGCTTAAACCAAAGCCTACCAGTATTATCTGCCCGAAAAATGACACGTGCGAAAACACACGTGTATTTTCCGAACCATGCCATAAGACCATACGACCTCTACAACGTTTCGCCCGAACTTGGGAAAGTGTCTGTGGGGGACTCTAATGACTCATCAACACACTGGCACTGGGTATAACCTCTAGCACGTCAGAGGTACAAGCTGTACGTAACGGTTGCCTATGTATTGATTGGAAGGGAAGCTGACGAGCGAACTCATCTATAAACCCTACTGAGCCTGACAGTGATAATGTATATACAGTCTGGTCCGTTTGTCTAAAGAGTATCGCATATCGAGTCTAGGGGGGTGGATAAAGTCAGACCCATAATAACGCGATAAATCGTGTCGGCATGAAGCCCATCACCACCTGAGAAACTACTGATCCAAATCAGTAATTCTCCACTACCTCGGCCGAGGATTTCTAGTGATGGCCACCCGTGCACTGCGCGACATCAACCCCCAATACCGGGAGAGACGAATCCCCGACGATCCGCTCACTGCCTCCATGTGGCTCGGGACTGTACCCAAAAAAGACCTGTTTGCACGACTCCTTTGAGCCGTGGTAGGGTAGAAATCAAATCATAGTGGGAACTCACACGAGACAAATGATGATCTCAGGTCGACAAACTAACCTGTACACATGTCACCAGGGAACTGCTATCTGACGATATGTATAATACCAACTAGAATGTTCCCGGCGAGTCCTGTCCGGTGTACTCATACCCTAATGAGCACCTGTATACATCTTAGGTGATCTAACTGACACCAGTGGCTTGTGAGACCGGCCACCGCCCCTCGTCGGGGTCTCGACTGTATACACTAGTCTACTCTGGAGTATCGATGCCCTGTCTCGAAACTCCCACGACTAGGGACACTTTAAGGATGTGCTTACAGACCCCAGCTGCCACGTATATGATCGCCATCATACTACTGGTAGTCAAGCAAGAATCCTATGGGCTCTATCATCATGCAATAGTGAACTAAAGCATGTATACGATGATAAAGACAAATCAGATAGCATACTATCATCTCGAGCAAGAATGTCATATCGGTATAGGTCCTGCCTCAATCATTGCAATCACGTACCTGCGATCCAATAATTGACTTTGAGGGCACTATCTCCAACAGTCGGCACGTGGGCGCTTTGCGCTTGAGCGCAGGGCGCTTGAGCGTAGGGTGCTTGAGCGCAAGCGCGCCACGTGTCGGCACGTGGGCGCTTTGCGCTTGAGCGCAGGGTGCTGGAGCGCAAGCGCGCCACGTGTCGGCACGTGGGCGCTTTGCGCTTGAGCGCAGGGTGCTGGAGCGCAAGCGCGCCACGTGTCGGCATGTGGGCGCTTTGCGCTTGAGCGCAGGGTGCTGGAGCGCAAGCGCGCCACGTGTCGGCATGTGGGTGCTTTGCGCTTGCGCTGGGCGCTTGAGCGCAAGCGCGCCACGTGTCGGCACGTGGGCGCTTTGCGCTTGCGCTGGGCGCTTGAGCGCAAACGCGCCACGTGTCGGCACGTGGGCGCTTTGCGCTTGAGCGCTGGACGCTGGAGCGCAAGCGCGCCACGTGTCGGTACATGAACGCTTTGCACTTGGGCGCTTGGACGCCGGCGAGAAAAAGAGCCTTTTAGCCCCAGAAATTCTCGAAAGAGAAATCAGAGTGGAGTTAAACTCCTGAGATGTTTTGGGGTTGATGAAAGGGGTTCTTCTGGTTTCTCCTCTGGTTGCTGGATCTTGAAGATCATGAGATATGAGATTTTAAAAATCTCTTCTTTTTGAGATCTAATGGGGTTGATGAAAGGGGTTCTTCTGGTTTCTCCTCTGGTTGCTGGATCTTGAAGATCATGAGATATGAGATTTTAAAAATCTCTTCTTTTTGAGATCTAATGGAAGATCTGAGTTCCCTTTATGGGTTTTGTAGTGAAAAACTATTTAGTTTTTATAAAATGAAGAGTAAAACTCTTGATTTAATTCAAAAGAAAGAAAAAGGTTTTGAAACCTTGAGAAAGGAGAAAAGATCTCAGATCTAAATTTTTTTTGGAGAGAGAAAAAGTTCTTGGGATATTTTCATTATCCTTGCCTTTATAGGCTATACACTTTACATATAGCCCCTTGGACTTTACAAAAAATGGTATTTTAGCCATCCCATGGCTTATGTGCCATTTCTTTTTGCACATAAACCATGGGCTTACAAAAATTTAGCTTTATGCCCATTTCGCATATATTCATGCATAAAAAATTACATAAAAAATTATTTATTACATGATCTATATTTTGGCATGGAGGAGGCTGGCCGCGGGCTCGACTTGGGCATGGGCCCGCTTGACCTGGGGTTGGACCCACCTGGCTTGGGGTTGACATTGATTTTGATTTGGTCAACCGGGGTGTAAATTTTTACCCCAACAAATTGCCCCCATCAATAAATGCACACAGCATATGTGGGTCGTGTGCATGAAATTGATGGATCTTCTTTCACATGGAGGCGACTTTCTTTGGTCCCCACTTTTTGGGATGCACTGCCCTTTTTACGACATGGACAGTCGACGCTTGACGCGTCTCCGAGACGGAGTGTCCGTGGTAGACGTTTCCCTGGCCCGGAGTGATTTGGTAGACGTGCCCCCGGCACGGAGTGTCGTTGGTCGACGTTTTCCCGAGGCGTAGTGCCTGTTGGTTGACGTGTCCCTGGCACGGAGTGTCTGCTTGACGTTTCCCCGAGGCGGAGTGTCGGCTGGTTGATGTGTCCCCGAGACGGAGTGTCTGTTGGCTGACGTGTCCCCGAGACGGAGTGTCTGTTGTCGATATGCCCCCGGCATGGAGTGTCTGCTTGACGTTTCCCCGAGGCGGAGTGTCGGCTGGTTGACGTGTCCCCGAGACGGAGTGTCTGCTGGCTGACGTGTCCCCGAGACGGAGTGTCTGTTGTCGATGTGCCCCCGGCATGGAGTGTCTGCTTGACGTTTCCCCAAGGCGGAGTATCGGCTGGTTGACGTGTCCCCGAGACGGAGTGTCTGCTGGCTGACATGTCCCCGAAACGGAGTGTCTGTTGTCGATGTGCCCCCGGCACGGAGTGTCTGCTTGACGTTTCCCCGAGGCGGAGTATCGGCAGGTTGACGTGTCCCCGAGACGGAGTGTCTGCTAGCTGACGTGTCCCCGGCACGGAGTGTCTGCGTTGGACGTTTCCCCGAGATGGAGTGTCGGCTGGTTGACGTGTCCCCGAGATGGAGTGTCTATTGTCGATGTACCCCCGGCACGGAGTGTCTGCTTGATGTTTCCCCGAGGCGGAGTATCGGCTGGTTGACGTATCGCCGAGATGGAGTGTCTGTTTGTGACGTTTCCCCGGTACGGAGTATCGGTGTTGGACGTTTCCCCAGTATGGAGTGTCGCTGGTTGACGTGTCCCCGAGACGGAGTGTCTGTTGTCGATGTGCCCCCGGCACGGAGTGTCTGCTTGACGTTTTCCCAAGGCGGAGTATCGGCTGGTTGACGTGTCCCCGAGACGGAGTGTCTACTGGCTGACGTGTCATCGGCACGGAGTGTCTGCGTTGGACGTTTCCCCGAGATGGAGTGTCGGCTGGTTGACGTGTCCCTGAGATGGAGTGTCTGTTGTCGATGTACCCCGGCACGGAGTGTCTGCTTGACGTTTTCCCGAGGCGGAGTATCGGCTGGTTGACGTATCCCCGAGACGGAGTGTCTGTTGTCGATGTGCCCCCGGCACGGAGTGTCTGCATGACGTTTCCCCGAGGCGGAGTATCGGCTGGTTGACGTATCCCCGAGACGGAGTGTCTGTTTGTGACGTTTACCCGGTACGGAGTGTCGATGTTGGACGTTTCCCCGGTACTGAGTGTCACTGGTCGACGTGTCCCCGAGGCGGAGTGCCTACTTGATGTTTCCCCGTTACGGAGTGTCTGTTGTTGGACGTTTTCCCAGTACGGAGTGTCGCTTGTCGACGTGTCCCCGAGGCGGAGTGTCTACTTGACGTTTCCCCGTTACGGAGTGTCTGTGTTGGACGTTTCCCTGATGCAGAGTGTCTACTTGACATTTCCCCGTTACGGAGTGTCTGTATTGGAATTGGTTGGTTTGATTTGTTTGATTTGAGTTGACATCAGTATCGCAATACTGGAATATGGTACCAGGAGCGAATCATCATCTGTCATGAGAGGATTTGGGGATTGGTTTTTTTTTGTTTGGCATCTGCATTGCTGCACTAGAATAATTCCAGGAGCAACTCATCATTTGCCCCGAGAGGATTTGGGAATTGGTTTTTGCTTGGCATCAGTATCGCTATACTGGAATATGGTACCAGGAGCGAATCATCATTTGCGCTTGTTTATTAAGAAGCGATAGCTTAGGAGACAGGTTTTAGGCCCCTATCACCTAAGACTTTTCAATTTTATGAGCCATAAGGGTCTCACAAAGCATTTTCTCCCTACGGGTCGTAAGGATCCCGTAGGTGTATTTTCTCCTTAGGAGTCGTGGGGACTCCTAAGTGTGTTGCTCCTTTGTGAGTCGTAAGGATCTCACGCGGGGATTTTCTCCTCACAAAGTCGAGAGGACTTTGTGAGTGTATTTCATCTCTTTTTCACGAGTTTGCGCCCTTTCGGGTTTTCACAAACTCGCCGGCAGTCCTGCTGTTTTTACTCACGGAGCCCTTTCGGGTTTTCATCCGTGCCCATTTTGCTTGTGGACATACCATTTTATTTTATTTTTTTTTCTTTATTTTTGGTGGGACTTTGAATGTGGTCTCAACGGTAGGACTTGGGAGAGATTGGGGTTGTTTTACACCCGTGGGTTGTATACGGTTTTGCAGGATGTATGATCCAGACCGTAGGGCCGGAAAAATTTCGGGACTTTATCGACGTCTGCATCGCTGCACTGGAATATGGTACCAGGAGCGACTCATCATTCGCCGTTGAGGTATGCGATTTGGAATTTGGTTGGCGTCTGCATCGCTGCACTAGAATATGGTATCAGGAGCGACTCATCATTCGCCGTTGGGGTATGCGATTTGGAATTTGGTTGGCGTCTGCATCGCTGCACTAGAATATGGTACCAGGAGCGACTCATCATTCGCCATTGGGATTTGCGTTTGGAATTTGGTTGGCGTCTGCATCGCTACACTGGAATATGGTACCAGGAGCGACTCATCATTCGCCATTGGGAATTTGAATTTGGAATTTGGTTGGCGTCTGCATCGCTACACTGGAATATGGTACCAGGAGCGACTCGTCATTCGCCATTTGAGAGTTTGGGGAGTGATGGCTTAGGAGACAGGTTTAGGTCCCTATCACTTAAGGCTTTTCAATTTTATGGGCCGTAAGGATCCCATAAAAGCATTTTCTCCCTACGAGTCGTAAGGATCCCGCAGATGTATTTTCTCCTTAGGAGTCGTGGGGACTCCTAAGTGTGTTTTTCCTTTGTGAGTCGTAAGGATCCCACAAAGGTTTGTTCTCCTCATGTATCGTGAGGACACATGAGTGGGTCCTCTCAATGGAGCACAATTCCAAAAGCGAAGACCAGCCGCGTAACTGGTGATTGTGGTGGGGTATGGGTATGACGAGAATTATTTGAGCCCGTGGATTGTATACGGCAGTCAATTTGGGGACTGGCCATAGGGCTAGGAGAATTTTGGAAATTTGAATTTTTGTTGGCGTCTGCATCGCTGCACTGGAATATGGTACCAGAAGCGACTCATCATTCGCCTTTGTTTTGTTTGTTTGTTTGTTTGTTTTTGTTTTTGTTTTCGTTTTTGTTTTACCACGATTGCTCTATCATTTCAGCTTTTCTTATCGCGAAGATCGCGATTGCCCCATCATTTCGGCTTTTATTCGCGGTTGCCCCATCATTTCGGCTTTATTTTCATCTTTATTTTACTCGCTGATTTTTATTGCGAGTTGCCCCATCATTTCGGTTTTTCTTTATTTTTCTTTTATTTACACATTTTTTGTTTATTTACACATATATTTTTTTTTACATTCCCAGTTTAACGACTTAGAGGTCGACTGTTCCTAGTTTAATGACATGGTGGTCGATTGTTCCCAGTTTAACGACGTGGTGGTCAGTTGTTCCCAGTTTAACTACGTGGTGCTCAGTTGTTCCCAGTTTAACGACGTGGTGGTCAGTTGTTCTCAGTTTAACGACGTGGTGGTCAGTTGTTCGCTTATCCCAGCTCCTTGAACTTTGATCTTGGCGGGGCTATGTTGATGACCGTAGCTCTGTGGCCTGTCGGTACATCTGACGACTGTGAGGCTTTCCCGAGTTTGTATTGGTTCTCCACCCAATCTTTAAAAACATAGCAGTCTTCAATGGTATGACTCACTATTCTATGATATGGGCAATATATGGGATTGCCGGTCATGTTCATCTCGTGTGGCCTCTTTGGAATAGGCAGTTGAAGACCGTTGTTCAAGGCGTCTATAAATATTTCGCGTACTTTATCCCTCCTGAAGGAGTATACTTTCTTCTTTCTCTCTATTGGAGTAGGTGCCCTTACTGATGCCGAACCCCGAGGACGATAAGTCCTTGGTTCGCCTAATGTCCGCTTACCACGCTCAGTGTACGTATTGGAGGGACTGAAGGCTGATCGCGTCCGTTTTTCACAAAGGTGTTCCGCTCTCGGGCTGGAGGGAGCATCGGTCGGCTGCTTCCGGATATCAATCCCCAGCTCACGAACCAAAATTTGATTTTGCTGTAATTGCAATCGGGTGACTTGGGTCGTGAGGTCCTCCACGACATTTGCCAGCTCGTCGACTTTAGAATGGACCTTGGCCATCTTCTCATCCCTGTCCTGAAGTTGCCTTTGAAGCCATTGGAATAATGCTTGTTCTATAGTTCCGGGTATGACAACGGGGTCATCCCTACCGCCTGAACTTGACTCGGCATGAACCACGGGTTCCTTTGGCTCAATGGCCTGAGCGGGCTCTTCATCATTTGGATCGGGCCGATGTTGGATGGCAACAACCGCGTTATCGTCATGGTTATAAGGCGTAGGAGGACTTGTTCCCCTGAGCTCTATCATATAGACCGTATGGGTTGTGTACCCGTCTATTGCTTCTTCATTGGTAATGTTGCTCGCTTGGCTCTTAGCTTGTTGCCTTGGTCCGCTCTTTTTAGTGAAAAGCAGATGTCTGAGAGGATCAGGTCCCTGAAGGACTCCGGTCCCCGTTTGTATGAAATTGGCGGTCGCAGCTTGATTGTTTGTTAGCACGCCAGGGGACAATGATATTTCTCCCGCCTTGTATTGTTTCTCAACCCAATCCTTGAAGATGCAACAGTCTTCAATAGTGTGTCCCAGCACTCGGTGGTATGGGCAAAAGTTAGGATGATCAGTCTTGTTCGCTTCACTTAGCCTTTTTGGTTCTGGTAGCCGCAGGCCATTCTTCAGAGCATCTTTAAAAATTTTGTGGACCTTGTCCCTTCGGAATGAGTAAACCTTATTTCTTCTTTCCTCCAAAGTTGTCTCTCGAGATTTGTTAGTTTTTGCTCCACCCGCTCTCTGCTTATTTAGAGAATCGGTGTTGTTAGAACTTCCGCCTTTTCGGTTGTCGTCCCTCCCAGGTTTCGGTATGTTTGTAAACTGAAGATCCTGAGCAGACTCGGACTTTGAGCGTTCCAACGTTTGGACCTTTTTAGTCAGCTCTTGGAATGTTTTAAGGCCTACGGTACAGAGGAAAGGTTTCATCCAGTCCTTCAGATTTTCTATAAGAAGACTGACGGATTGGTCTTGCTCCAACGGCGGTTCGCATTTGACAGAGAGATTTCGCCATCGGACTATAAAATCCATGTTGCTTTCGTTGTTCTTTGGCTCTGTCCTTATGAGGTCGGCAATGGTGATTTTATCACTGACACTCATGAACCTTTGCTTGAACATGGATTCTATTTGAGCGAACGTCGTGATCGAGTCATCTGGTATGCTTGCATACCAATCGAAAGCAACATCCGTCAAGCTATTAACAAACTGACGGAGAAGGAGCGCATCATTGCCCTCAGTGTTTGCGCATGATGCTTTAAATTGGGCAATGTGCCGGTTCGCATTTCCTGTCCCATCGAACCTTTCAAATTTGGGGACGACATAACCAGTGGGAAACTCCACAAGATCGTACCGAGCAGGATACGGTCTCCCGCTACTGCTGGTGTCTTTTTGCTCTCCGGCTTCGGCTACCAATGTTTTGACTTTGTTGGCAACCAAATCCATGATTTGATCTTGAGTTAGTGGGTTGCTGTCGTCGGCCGCCAAGACATTTCCCGAGATAGGATGCGACTGGCCTTCATGCGGTCTGCCCACCTTTGGATTTGAGGGAATAGGCGTCGGCTGTATCGGGACACCGTTTCCCGGTCCATGAGTAGAACCATGCGCTTGATTGGGTGGCTGAGAGGCAAGTTGGGCCGTGAGCTGTAAGACGACGTTTGTCAAGTCGTCAATTTTTGAGTAAAGCTTGGCCATCTCCTTGTCTTTGTTTCTGAGCTGCTTTCGGAGCTCTTGGAGAAGTTGCTGCTCTGCGTTCTTAGGACGGAAAATTGGCTCATCTTCGCTTTCCGAGCCCGACTCCTCATGGACCGAAGAGTCTTTCCTCCTATCATTCTCATCGAGAAGGTTTTCATCACCCAGCGGAGGCGGCTGTTCTTGGGAAGCGGCAACCACATTCAAGCCAGATTGGATTTGAGATGTGGTGGCCCCATCCTTGCTCTTGCTGCGCGTGTCCACCATGTAGACAGTGTGGACCACATATCCAGCCATTTCCTCATCTTTGGCGGGGTAACCCTGTTCCTCGAACCTCATGAGGTTCAGCCTAGCAGGAGCCCTAGTCCTTTTGTTGGCTCTGTATCTGAGCCTTTTCTGCCTTAGCTTCTCAATTTTAAGGGCTTGGCGGGCATCTGTTTCCTGGGAAGCCACCGTGAGTCGATTAGCGGGGAGCTTAGAGAAGACACCCGATCGAGCAGTTGTCGAGGGCACCGCTGGAGCTTGCTCAAGACGCGTTGTATCTTTATTGGTGTTGATGGCCTTGCCCCCAGCTGGGGCCAAGGAAAGTCATTCAGACACCGACTTGCGTTTGGGTTGGGGCGCCCTCGAGATCACCACATTTGGTCTCCTGCCTTTCGAGACCGGTCTGTCTGTTGCTGGAGCTTGAGGAGCTGGAATGGCGTTAGCTGGTGTTCCCCTCAGAAAGACGGCCAAGACATGGACGGTCTTGCCTGAGATTCGGGGTAGATGCTAATTGGTGCTATCCGTCTACCTCTCCGAAGATGCCAAGTTGATTTATGGTACCGTGTATCGAAGGTTTAAACGGATGCGTCCGATGTAGCAGACTTCGTCAGATTCCCCCTCGCTTGAGGGGTTTTTGATTGTGGGGACGCTCTTTCCTGCAGACGCAAGCCCCTGCAGTTAATTACGCTACCGCATTGCAGTAACAACTTTCTCCTTCTCCAGATGATCACTTCATGTCGTGTGTATTTATTTTGTGTTTGGTTGCCCGTGGATTGTATACGGAGACCGAGTTACGTCGTCGTCCGTAGGGCATGGACTAGTCCAAATCCGTATTCTCTTAGATTTGGGTTTGGGGGTTGTGTTTAAGGATACGTTAGCCTCATTTGAGACTAAGATCGACTTAAACGTTTGCTAAGGATACGTTAGTCTAGTTTTAGACTAAGATCAACTTAACGGGATCGTTTAGATCCGACAAGAGGGCGATTAGGGGAGCCCTGTTGTTTAGTTTAGTGACATTGCGGTCAGTAGGTAGTTTAAGGACATTGCGGTCCAGTGTTAGTCTTAAGACATTGCGGTCAAGGTTAAGGACGTCGTAGTCCGTGGATTTAAGGACTCCACAGTCCGATATTAGTTTTAAGATATCACGGTCAAGGTTAAGGACGTCATAGTCCGTTGTTAGTTTTAAGACATTCCGTTCAAGGTTAAGGACGTCATAGTCCATGGGTTTAAGGACCCCACAGTCCGGCGTTTAGTTTTAAGACATTACGGTCAAGGTTAAGGACCTCATAGTCCATGAGCTTAAGGACCCCACAGTCCGTATCAATATGTGGTCATCGGGACCCATCACCTCTTTGAAGACGTTGAGGAATTACAACGCCAAGTATCAAAAGAGTGAAGAGATGTACCCTTAAACCAAGTTAGATTAAGTGATCTGTAGTCCAATTTGGAAACTAAGATCAATTATTATATTATGAGCCCATTGGCTCAGTTAATTTTGAATTGAGAACTTATGGCCAGCTTGGGCTAAGTCCAATCATGTTTGGGATATTGGCCCTCTGTTGGTTCATTGAAGGAGAGGTTTTGCCTCTAGAAACTCAGCCAATTGGGCTAAAACTAGTGTTAAACACTAGAGACTAACAGTGTTGAACACTGGGAAATAAGATTATCAGATTAGTGTTAAACACTAAAAATTGTGATTCTCGAATCAGTGTTAAACACTAATAAATAACAGTGTTAAACACTGGCAACCAAGTTATCAGTTTGGTGTTAAACATTAGCAGAGAGGAGATCACGTGGGAGCACGTGATGGCATCCAAAAGGTGGGGCCAGATACCCCTCATTTTGTTATACAGATAAGTGTTTGACACTTTTTATTCTGACAGCCATCACGTGTCAGCACGTGATGGAGGCTCACGCTTTAATCTGTTAGAATGCTCATCAAGGGTCACGTGTTGACACGTGAGGGCGCCCCAGAGTCTCTGTTTATTTTGCTTTTTCTTTATATGCCTCAGGAGTCACGTGGGCACGTGAGGCGTTGCCTCAAAGTTCTTTTCTGTGGATCTTTGCAGGGGTCATGTGGTAGCACGTGACTCTGGTTCTGTGCATATTTTAAAGATCTGTTCATCTTTTAAGAATTAAATTCTTCATAGGATTAAACCCTAGCAGTAAACTTTAGAGAAATTAAATTCCTATTTTCTTCTAAAGAATTATATTCTTAGATAGTGTTAAACCCTAATTTCTTTTCTGTAGGAATTAAATTCCGGTATAGGGTGAAACCCTAATTTCTTCTTTTTTAAGGAAATTAAATTCCTGTGATTTTTAGAGAATTAAGTTCTCAATTAGAGTTAAACCCTAGTTCTGTTCATTCTGAAGGAATTAAATTCCTAGGGTTAAACCCTAATTTTGTCTCAAAGGAATTAAATTCCTATAATTCTGTGAGAATTAAATTCTCAAAACTCAATTCCTCCTCTGTGTTTTAGATCCGCATGGCAGGATCTCAACCCAACGAGAATTAAATTCTCATTTCATGGGGAGATGTGCACTTTGCAGGTCCTCTATCAGAGAAAGAACTAAGTTCTTTTCTTTATATAAGAGTTAAACTCTTTTGAAAATTAAATTCTCCTTTGAAACCTCCCTTTCCTTTTCTTACATAAGGTTTTCCTTTTGCAGAGAATCAAAGGCTCTATATCTCTCTCTCTGTATATCAAAAGAAAAGGTCCAAAGGTTTTCCAAAAGTCCTCTCTCTTCTTTTCTTGGCTCCTATTTATAGGAGAAGGAAAAGAATCAATCTGTTTAGTAAATCTCTCATTGAGAGATTTGATTTGTTCATTGAGAGATTTGATTTATATTTATCATTAATCTGGGCCTTTAGATTGTTGGGTGAATTTTATTCACCATTGGATTTTAAATCCAAAGATATCTCTTTGTTATTTCGGTTAGATTTAGGGGGGAAATCTTTCCAAGTCCAAGATTTTTCCATAAATTGGTGATATTTAATCACCTTTAGATTTTTAATCCAACGGTTTTAGATAATCCTTTTTCATTTTGGAAAGATTTGGAAGATTTATCCTCAGAATTTAATTCTGTTAAAGAATAAGGCTCTTAAAGCTGGTCACGTGTGGTCACGTGACCCCTGGTCACGTGTAGGCACGTGACCCCTGGAATGGGCTTCTCTTCTTCTGTGTTCTGTTCTCTGGCCGCTGCTTAACCATCACGTGCCAACACGTGACCACTGGTCACGTGTGAGCACGTGATGCCTGTTCTGAAGCTTTCTCTTGACTTTTAATTAAAGAACAAATATGTTCTGTGCCGCTGCTTGACTATCACGTGCCAACACGTGACCACTGGTCACGTGTGAGCACGTGATGCCTCTTCTGAATATTTTCCTGATTTTTAATCAGGGAACAAATGCCCCCACAGCGTTGTTCTCACGTGTCTGCACGTGAGTGCAACGCTGTCACTTTTGTGACCGTCAGATCTGCTTTGGGAGTAGGGTAGATGAAACGTTTTCCATCCCATCCTATAAATGCCCATGCCTTTTCAGAAGAGCCTCCATTTTGCTCATCTTCCTCCTTTGAGAACTTCCTTCTCTTGAGAATTTAATTCTCTTTTTCCAGAGCTTAGTTCTCTGTCTTGAAAAATTTTCAGAGTTTAACTCTGTTCAAGAAGGACTTTTCCTTTCAGGTAATGATGTTTGAACGATCGAAGAACCTTCACTTAAAAAAACTCTATGGATTTTAAATCCACATTAATGGTTTCATCCTTTTTAACATGAATCCATTTTTCTTCAAGTTCATCAACAAGAACAGAGACCCATCTAATTTTCAAACTGTAGATCTCTTAGGGTTTTTCTAATCTTTAAGGAAGATGATAATGTCAGTTGTTTTCCATGGAATTTAATTCCATCCCAAGGAGTTCTGGCTCTGAAACAAAATTTCTGGGAATTTAATTCCCTTTTTCAAAAAGGAATTTAATTCCTCTGAAGAACTAAGTTCTTCCTAGAGAACTTCATAGGTTTTCTTGCCTCGAGTCATCCTCTTCACAATCCAAAAACAGTCTGCACTGTTGGTCTTTGGGAATTTAATTTCCTTGATTCTGTTTGATTCATCACAGAGCCCAAGATGGATTTGTCTTTTAGGAGAGTGTGTAGGGTTACTTGAAGTCCCCTGTTTATTTAATGAGAATATTCCCTTTGTCTCATTATAATTGCTTGGCCTCATTATTAACGAGTCGTCAACCTGATTCTGTGGGGCCCATGTGTTTTGTAGCCAATGGCCCCATAAAAAGAGTCTGATGTCGCTTTCTTCAACTGTCTTCATATATATAGTTATGCTCATATATATATATATATATATATATATATATATTGCTGGCTTTGCTTTTGACAGTTTCCTTTATTTGATTTCAGGTGCGATGGCTTCTGTTCCGTGCTTTCCCTTCATTCGTTCGGAGGCCGCTTTTCCTCAATCACCATCCGATGAGGAGGCGATGGCGATGATCCGGGCTCATGACCCGAACTGCACCAGCTTACTTCTATGGGGAACTTGGTACAGTCATATCATCCGAGATCGCCGGAGTTTCCTCTACGAAGTGCCGACAGAGCCTACTTTCCCGTTCTTGCCGATGGACCCTCCAAGGACGGTTTTCGCTGTGGAGATGCCAAATTGGACTCCAACGGGACGACTCGAGCCTTCGACAACCGGTATCCCGAACCATCCGATCCCAGCTATAGATATTCTGGGGCGGCGTATTTGTCAGGGTGAGGCCCACCCATGGGGACAGATTTATAAGATAGGGCTCACTCCTCGACACCCCACGGGCTACCTCCTCTAGGCTCGCTACATCCTTGCTACCCATCGTGCGCGGCTGCAGAAGGTTGGGCTTTACCAGGCAATATATGCGTCGCTCTTCCATTATCAATCCCCGCATGTCTGGTGGGTTAAGGCATTCTTAAATCAATGGAATCTCCCCACCAACACTTTTCTTCTGGGGGACAGAGAGGTTTCGATCTCTTTGGGGGAGTTTTATGAGATCTCGGGGCTGCCAATTCGAGGGACACTTTATAAGGAGTTGCTGCCCCCTGATGAATACGTTTTTGAACCCCGAGCCTGCACCGCTTGACGGCTTGTTTGCCGAGAACGCCGTCCGCCACAAGCGTCCCAGCTTGATCAATGTGCTAGGTATTTTTGATCGATTGTTCACCGAATCTGAGGAGCAGGGCGTTACTTTTAAGAGCTTCATCGCCTGTTTCCTTCGCGAGGGCGTCTTGTCGAAGGCAGCTCCGAACTTTGCAAATATTAAAGACCCCTTTGGGTTTGGTCCGAAGAAGCTGCCGACCAATGAATCGGATCTACCGCAGTACTACATCCTCATAATGTCGCCGACGTCCTTCGAATCCATCGCAGCTCCCGGCATGGATGAGGAGACGTTCTTCGTTGGGTTTATCAGTGTCCGGCTCAGCTGGTTTGTCATCCCTATGCATCGCCACTTTATGAGAGCTTCGGTCATCTATCCGGCTCACCGCATAGCTGAGGGAACGCGGCTGGCCATTGGCATCCCGGCATTGGCGCATCTCTATCACGGGTTGGGCGCTGCAGCTAATACTTCCAGCCCTGGCGTAGATGTGGTAAATTTCTCGCTTCACTACTTTACGTCTTGGATCGAAATGCACATCTTGGGTGCTTTTGCTATGCATCAAAGGCCCGCATTCTACGACGCTTATACTTTCCCGAGGCTTATGCGATTGGTGGATGCTTCTGCCGCTGACCCGACTCAATTCGGGGCTATTCGGGCGTTAATTTCTCCTTACGCTACTGCTGGCGGGTTGGTTTTTAATGATCGGGTCTTATCTTCTTTCGCGGGTTCAGCCCAGCCGCTTTGGGACCGGTCGATAGATAACGCGCCTTCTTTGAAGCCCCGGGAGGCCGCACGCTTATACGCAATCAGACCGGGTTACCTGGTATTCCGTCAGGATAGCGCGGCCCTTTTCATGCGGTACAATCCGCACCGCTTTGCCCGGCAGTTCAGTTATGATCAGGGTGTCCCGTTTGAGGCATTCATAGTCGCACCGGTTCCTTTGCTCGAGGCCGTTCGAGATGCCGCCCATCATTTTGTGAGGCTGAACACGGGTTCTCAGTTCATGATCCCCGATGGTGAGTACATGCCCCGATGCGTAGGATCGTTCACGGGTTGGTATCTCCATCGAGTCAACCCAATTATTCTTGAGGAAAGAAGGGTGCTTCTTGGTCATGGTGCCCCTACTCAGGTTCCGGCCACGGGAGCTACGCTGCGACCGCACGCCCCGGTCCGCTTTCCTCTAAGGGATACCGGCACCGCGCTTATTCCGGGGGAGTCGGGGGTGGATCTTACTCCAACAGTTGGTATGCCCCTAGGTACTCGGTCGCAGGGTAGACGGGCTCCGGTAACAGCGCCATCACTCGAGGCAGCCTCGCCCCCCTTGGCATCGACAATGGCGGTGTCATCCTCGGTTGTGGCACCAAGCGAGGGTAATAGGGATGAGGGTGTTGAAGGCGATGTGGGCCGCCGCCGCACCAAGGCTCCACGGGGAAAGAAACGGTCGTCTTCGGCGGCCGGTTCTGGATCTAAAAGGCAGAGGAGGGTGGCCACCAACTTGCTTGATTCTTTAACGGAGTCTGAGCCCATACTTCCAGATGAGCCGTTGGTCGTGCAAGAGTCGGACGCTGGTCTTCTTTTCCCGGGCTCGGCTGCCGAGGAGGCCGCACAATTGGCTGAGGCCATAAGACGTTCTAAAGATGAGTCTCAGAACGCAAGGGTTCCGAAGAAACCCTATCCTGCCGTGATCTTTTATGAAGACCCTTCGTGGATCCGGCGGCGGTTCATCGGCCCTTTGGAGGAGTGGGGAGAAAGGGCGCTGAAACAGGCCGCTTCGGAAGATGCTGCGGACGCGCTGTCCTTATGGACTGGCGGTCACGAGTCCACCCTCGAACCCCGACGAGCACGCCTTCTTGAAAAGGAGCATCGGCTTGAAGAAGCCATATTGAGGGCTTCTCTGCGCATTGGTATGTTTTTATACTTCTTTGCAGTTTTTCAGATTGCTTATGCTTGTATATATGTATCCTTATTCTTATGTGGATTGTGCAGAGTCCTCAGTGATGGGGGAGGTCCCTATGGGCTTGTTGAAGCTAAAGCCCGTTGACGTTCCCGATGCAGTCTTACTCGATGTGGAGGGGGCTGACGAGGCTGTTCCTCTTGCCATAGAGCCTCCAGTGGCGGTCCCTGATCACAGAGCGCTTATTCCTTTGGAAGAGGCTCCTTTGGGGGTTGCCGTCCCAACGATTCTCCCTGCGGACGGCCCAGAAGCTGGAGGAGAGGTGGCCGGGACTACTCTCCTTTTGCTGGAGCCGGAGATCACGGCGGAGGCCGTTGAAGCCGCCATCCCCCCGACTCAGAATGGGAGGAGTGTTGAAGGTAACCTTCAATATTTTAAATTAGCAATTTTTTTGTTGTCTAAACTCTTTTACTTTCTCAGAATTGCGCGAGTTGGCGGCTTCTATCGCTGATTTGTCTCCCCGGCAATCGTTTCAGCGTCTATTGGAGATGGCAACTTCGCAGGCGATCTCCCCTCAGTGCATCGTCCTTTCCTCTGGACAAGGTTAGTGTCGTTCATCATTTCTCATTGCATCGTTGTTATTTTGCGTGTTGACATTGATGTTCTTTACAATTTTGGAGGCCGATGATGAGGTTGAGGTCCTCGAAGGGCCAGGGGAACCTTCAGCTCCTACTTGCATGACCGTAGGTAAGTGGCATTTCAATATAGTCCCACTTGTTCTCTTGCTTAAGAGTTTTACTGACATTTTTCGAATCTGAACAGCCCTGCCAGCCCCCATAGTGCTGGATTCACGCATCGCTATGCCGCCCGGCCTTTATGCTTTGCGAGCCTCGGAGCGCTTGGCCCAATTAAGCCTTGTCTCGTTGTCGTCTTTGATCGAGGAGCTTCGTGCTGACAGCGCAACCACAGCTGAAGCATTTGCCGCTGAAGCTAACGGTTCTCTTCCTTTTCTTGCCACATACCATAGCGAAGAGGTGGTGCGAGTCTGGGTGGAGTTCTGTCGGCAGGTGGAGGCTTTCTTGCATGCCCTTGAGTGCTCCCGCCTTTCCTCGGAGGCCGTGGCTGCAAAGGCGGAGTTGCGGGGGCTGATAGCACGGTGCGCGGCAAACATGGCATCATGCGAGAAGAGGCTCGACCGCAAATTCTCGGAGAGAGAGCTGGCTTCTAAGGCGCTGAGCGAGCTTCAAGCTAATCTTACCGCCAAGGCCAACAAAGCGTATGAACTCTGGCGAGTGCTTCAAGAGGCCATCAAGGAGATAGTGGCCATTGACAAGGCCGCCGAGTTTACTCGCGAAAGAGTCGAGGCCCACAAAGCTACCGAGAAGGAGCTCAAAGGTCGGCTTGTCTCATATCAGGCCCAGCAGGCTCAGGCAGAGGCTCGTCTTCTGGTGATCCTGAATCATGAAGCTATGGCCCAGCAAAAGAAGGATGAGCTAGCAAAATTGCTAAATTGCCCGCCGGCTTGAAAGCTTGTATCTTTTCCTTTCTTTTGTACTCACTCCTGAATGAGAGTATTTTCTTTTTGTTCTTTCATGAATTGTACTTTGTATTCATTTTGGTTTATGAATAAAGACATATTTTTCTTCTCAATGGTGTGTCTCTCTCGATTGAACTTGTTCTGTGGGCAATTTATCTTGGCCTACTTGCAGGGTAGCGATGGCTTAGGATTCAGGGTTAAGATCTGCCTCCTAAGACTTTGAGCTTTATGAGCCGTGAGGTAAATTCTTCTTAAGAATCGTGAGGATTCTTAAGCGGGTTTTCCCTTGGGAGTCGTAAGGATCTCACAAGAGAGTTTTCTTCCCTACAGGTCATGAGGACCCGCAAGTGCTGGGTGCGGTCACCCTTATCTGTATTCCACGGGGTCAGGGGTTGCTTTGGGATGGTTTCCAGGGTATCGTAGTTTAAAGACGTCGCGGTCAAGGTTAAGGACCTCATAGTCCGTGGGTTTAAGAACTCCACAGTCCAATATTAGTTTTAAGACATCACGGTCAAGGTTAAGGACCTCATAGTCCGTGGATTTAAGGACTCCACAGTCCGGTGTTAGTTTTAAGACATCACGGTCAAGGTTAAGGACGTCATAGTCCGTGGATTTAAGGACTCCACAGTCCGATGTTAGTTTTAAGACATCACGGTCAAGGTTAAGAACCTCATAGTCTGTGGATTTAAGGATTCCACAGTCCACGAAGGCGTGGTTACTGGGACCCGTCACCTCTTTGAAGACGTTGAGGAATTACAACGCCAAATATCAAAGGAGTGAAGAGATGTACCCTTTAACCAAGGTGAAATCAGTCCAGAATCATGGTGGTTGATCGTTAGTTTTAAGACATTAAGGTCGAGGTTAAGGACATCATAATCCGTGGATTTTAAGGACTCCACAGTCCGGTGTTTGCTCTGGATGCTTCACACGGGTTCACTGCCGTGCTCTGCGAGGACCAGGCTCCGCTCTGGGCGTTTTTTGCGGGGTCAAAGAGTGACGTTATCCGCGTTCCACGTGACCAGGAATTTTGCACTAGATGCTTCACACGGGTTCACTGCCGTGTTCGGCGAGGACTAGGCTCCGCTCTGGATACTTCACACGGGTTCATTTCCGTGCTCTGTGAGGACCAGGATCCGCTCTGGACGTTTCCCACGGGGTCAAAGAGTGACGTTATCCGCGTTCCACGTAACCAGGAATTTTGCTCTAGATGCTTCACACGGGTTCACTGCCGTGCTCGGCGAGGACTAGGCTCCGCTCTGGGCGTTTTCCGCGGGGTCAAAGAGTGACGTTATCCGCATTCCACGTAACCAGGAATTTTGCTCTAGATGCTTCACACGGGTTCACTGCCGTGTTCGGCAAGGACTAGGCTCCGCTCTGGATGCTTTCCACGGGTTCACTGCCGTGCTCTGTGAGGACCAGGATCCGCTCTGGACGTTTTCCACGGGGTCAAAGAGTGACGTTATCCACGTTCCACGTAACCAGGAATTTTGCTCTGGATGCTTTCCACGGGTTCACTGCCGTGTTCGGCGAGGACCAGGCTCCGCTCTGGATGCTTCACACGGGTTCACTGCCGTACTCTGCGAGGATCAGGATCCGCTCTGGACGTTTTCCACGGGGTCAAAGAGTGACGTTATCCACATTCCACGTGACCAGGAATTTTGCTCTGGATGCTTCCCACGGGTTCACTGCCGTGTTCGGCGAGGACCAGGCTCCGCTCTGGACGTTTTCCGCGGGGTCAAAGAGTGACGTTATCCGCGTTCCACGTGACCAGGAATTTTGCACTAGATGCTTCACACGGGTTCACTGCCGTGTTCGGCGAGGACTAGGCTCCGCTCTGGATACTTCACACGGGTTCACTGCCGTGCTCTGCGAGGACCAGGATCCACTCTGGAAGTTTTCCACGGGGTCAAAGAGTGACGTTATCCGCGTTCCACGTAACCAGGAATTTTGCTCTGGATGCTTTCCACGGGTTCACTGCCGTGTCCGGCGAGGACCAGGCTCCGCTCTGGGGGTTTTCCGAGGGGTCAAAGAGTGACGTTATCTGCGTTCCACATGACCAGGAATTTTGTTGATTATATCCGCATTTCACGGGGTTAGGATTTAACTTTCGGTGATCTGTACAGCGCCGAGTCATAGAATTGGGAGCTGCCGCTGTTCCGCTTTGCTCGAGGTCGTATTTGCCGTAATGAGACGAATGTTGAGACGATCTTTGTGGCTCGTCGAGATTTGGCCTCTTCTTATGATGAAACCTGGAGGAGGAGTATGACCCCTTCTTTGTTTGCGCCCCTGGATTGTATACAGGGATTAATATAACATCTCCTGTAGGGCAAAATTTTCATTTTTATTTTATTTCTTTTTCCGCGATACTCTATCATTTCAGCTTTTATATCGCGAAAGTCGCGATTGCCCTATCATTTCGGCTATTTTTTCGCGGTGCTCAATCATTTCGGCTATTTATTTATTTTTTATTTTTTTACTCGCTGTTTTTTTAATTGCGAGTTGCCCCATCATTTCGGCTATTTCTCATGCATACATTTTTACTTGTTGATTTTGTCGCAAGTTACCCCATCATTTCGGCTATTTCGTATGCATGTGTAGCTTGCTGGCTTTTCGCTGCGAGCTTGGATTTAGACACCGATTTCGGCATCAGCACCGCTACAACTGGGATATTGCCAGGAGCGAACCATCATTTGCCTCTGTCGATATCGAACAAAGGTGGCTTAGCGAACAGGGTTAGGATCCTGTCTACTAAGACTTTTGACTTCATGAGCCGTAAGGGTCTCACAAAGGGATTTCTCCCTACAAGTCGTGAGGATCTCGTAGGTGTGTTTTCTTCTTAGGAATCATGAGGACTCCTAAGTGTATGGTCTCTTGTAAGTCGTAAGGATCTTACAATAGAATTTTCCCCTTATAAGTCAAGAGGACTCACAAGGGTTGTTCACCGTGCGAACATATCCATAATCACGGGTGGGACTTTGTTAGGGAAATGTTTATTCGCGCCCGTGGATTGTATACAAGGGTCAGTATTAAGCCACTTGTAGGGCATAAATTGAAGGTTATGGGGGGTTGCTTAAGCACAGGTTTAGGTCTCTGTGACTTAAGACTTTCAAATCCTATGAGCCGTGAGGGTCCCATAAGAGAGTTCTCCTTACGAGTCGAGAGTATCTCGCAAGTGTAATTTCTCCTTAGGAATAGTGAGGACTCCTAAGTGTGTTGCTTTCTTGTGAGTCGTAAGGATCTCACGCAGGTGGTTTCTCCTTACAAGGTCGTGAGGACCCTGCAAGTGTCCTTTAACGAGGTTGCGCCCTTTCGGGTTTTCATAAACACTCGTCGGTAGCCCTTCTGTTTTTACTCACGGAGCCCTTTCGGGTTTTCATCCGTGCCCGTTTTGCTTATGGACATACCGTTTTTATTTATTTATTTATTTATTTTCTTTTTTTTTATCGGCTTTGGGATACTGTGATCCACCGTAGTTTATCGACATCTCGGTCAGCAACCAGTTTTAGAACATAGTGGTCCATTGTTAGTTTAAAGACGTTTCGGTCCGTTGTTAGTTTAAGGACGTTTCGGTCCGCCGTTAGTTTAAGGATGTTTCGATCCGTTGTTGAAGAAGGCCAGTTACTACTTATAGAGTTCGGGCTTAGGAAGATAGCGAGCGGACATAGTCGTCGTCATCTATCATTGACCTAGGCCTTAACCGTCAAGTATAGTATTTCTTCAGGAAGCGACCGTTTATTGGTCTAAAAGGTCTCTCACCGTGCATATCCATGAGCAGATATGCTCCACCCTGTTAGACCTTGTCTATGATATATGGGCCTTCATAGTTCGGCTCGAATTTTCCCCGCTTGGCGCGATTGGGGATCATAGGTCTTTTGACCACTAGCACGAGTTCGCCTTGGCGGAATGTCCTCGGCCTGGTCAATCTTTCATATGAGCGCGTCATCTTTGCTTTGTAAGCCTCCAGATTTTGTTGCGCTATGAGCCGGGTTTCATCAAGGGCGTCAAGCTCCTCAACCCGAAGGTGGGAATTTTCTTCGTCCGTCAGCTCGTAGTAGACTGCCACTCATAGAGAAGGTAGCTCTATCTCAAGGGGGAGTACTGCTTCCGTACCGAATACCAACGCGTATGGCGTTGTGTTCGTTGCCATCTTGAACGTAGTCCGATAAGCCCAGAGAGCTTCTTGCAGTCTCTCGTGCCAGTCCTTTTTGTTTCGGGACACCGTCTTCTTCACGATCTTTGTCAAGGTTTTGTTGAAAGCCTCAGCTAGACCGTTAGCCCGCGGATTATAAACTGAGGAATATCTCCAGTCTATGTTGTGTTGCTGCGCGAAGCGACTAATCTTGTGGCTTTTGTAGGCTGGCCCGTTATCGGAAATGATCCGTCGCGGAGTTCCAAACCGATAAATGACGTGCGTCTTGAAGAAATGGAGAATATTTTCCGTCTTCACTTCCCTTAACGGTACTGCTTCTGCCCACTTGGAGAAGTAATCGGTGGTCGCTAGGATGAAACGATGTCCCCTAGACGATGCTGGTTCAATGGGGCCGATTATGTCAGTCCCCCACATTTCGAACGGCCAGCTAGCCACCGTTGGATGGAGTGGATTTGGATGCTGATGGATAAAGTCCCCATGGATCTGGCACGAGTGGCATTGCTTCGCATACTCGAGGCAGTCCTGGATCATCGTGGGCCAATAGTATCCCATTCCTTTAATCTTCAACTTCATCTTCGGGCCTGCTTGGTGAGAACCGCAGAGTCCGTCGTGAACTTCCTGAACGACTCTTTTTGCTTCGTCGGGTCCCATACATCTCAACCACAAATAATCAAATGACCTCTTGTACAGAGTATTATTGACGAAGGCGAAGGACAGAGCTTGTTTCACAAGCTGATGCCTTGAGGACGCATCTTCAGGTGTTCGACGGGATTTGAAGTGGTCTATAAAGACTTCTCTCCAATCTCCAGCCTTTTCTTGGTCCTTTATTTGCATAGCCATTTGCTCGGTTGCTTCCTTTTCCTCAGATGATTCCGGAGATATTTCTGCCGGTGTGAGGACCCGACGGCTTTGTACCACGATTCTGACGTCATCGAGGTTCTCATCAGCCAGTTCTTTAGCGAGCTTGGCTAACGCATCCGCCTTGCTATTTTTCGCACGCGGTATGCTTTCTAGCATGTAGTAGGGAATTTGAGTCAGTAATCGTTGTACTCTGTCGCCATACTTCACCAGCTCTGGCTTGCATGTCTGGTAGTCGTCGTTCACTTGGCTAACGACCAGTTGAGAGTCTCCATATATTAGGAGGTTTTCAATTCCTATGTCGATGGCGATCTCAAGGCCTGCTATCAAAGCTTCGTATTCAGCTTCATTGTTCGTCCTCGGCTCTGTCAAGGAGAAAGCAAAGCGTATTATCCCTCCTTGTGGGGTTACGAAGATGAGGCCTACCCCCGATTTGATTATAGGCGTGTTTTGTTTGCGCTTCTTCATGGAAGACGCTCCGTCAAAATAGAGTTCCCACCGGGTACCACTTTCGTTCGTCGTTCCCAGCTCGATTTTCCTGAGGTTATCTGTAGTAGTATGTATGCCATCTTCCAGTTCTTTCGGCGCTGGCGGAAATTCTGAGATTACCTCGTCATCGCTATTTTCGAAGCACCAGTGAAAGTCATCCATACTCTCGGGCTCTTCTTTTGATACCGTTATCATACGACAGGTATGAGCTCGCTTCCAAGACCGATGTGGATCTGGTTCTGCTCTTGTGGCTTTGGGTTCGTGCTTTTGTGGCGGCGTTACCCTCCAGCTGCTGGATAGAGCAAACCTACCTTGCTGGTACTGGTCTTCGAGCCAGTTCTTGAAGGTGAAGCAGTCTTCGATAGGGTGTCCTATTACTCGGTGATAAGAGCAATAGCCCGGATGAGAGACATCGTTAGCTTGCTCATGGTGTTTAGACTTCGGAAGTGTAATCATTCGATGTTTTAAAGCGAGGTCAAGTATCTTCCGTGTTTTATTCTGAGGAAAAGAGTATACCTGACTCATCTTTTTCATAAGGGACAAATCTGGACCGCTCGATTTCCGATCGCGTGACTTCTCGGTCGCGCTTTGTCGCTGTCGAGCGCCTTTTCTGCTCTTTGACTTGTTTCTACCTCTGCGTCGGGCCTTCTGCACAATAGGTTGACAGGGAGGAGTATTTTCGTCTTTGGCAGCCTGTTGAAGAAGACGTTACATCCTGGCTTTCTCGTAGATGGTCATTTCGCGGTTATGGTCGTCCCGAGATTTTTGACCCGCTTTCCTGATAAGCTTGTCCATTCGTTCTTCAAATGACGGACTCGGCACCTTGATTGCGGGATCTAGTTTTGATACGGGGTCAGCGTTTTCTGACAGGGCATCCTCTTCTTCATCGAAGTTATATATGGCGTAGCTACTGTGGACTCGTTCCCGTTTCTCGGCTCTCACGTATTCAAGCCCAAGCGTTTCCATTTTCCCGTTGGGCAACTTGCGCTGCGTCCCGGGGACATCCCAAATCCTGTTATAGAATCGAGCTTGTCGAATAGTCTGTTTCAAGGGTACCCCTTGGCGCTTCAATAGCCTTTTCAATCCGTTTGTGTAATATCTGGGCAAACGGATGGGTTGAAGTTTGTCAAGTGTAGAATCTGCGCCGTGCCAGATTTCTTTCTCCACTCTTGTTTCCGTGGACCGATAGAATAGGATTGCCTTTTCACCTTTTCACCTGGGAGGGACGTAAAATGTTTGCAGGTCTTGCACATTGTAAGCTTCAAGTGCGTCAAGGTCTTTGTAGTGCTCCCGCGAAATCATGGTAATTTGCAAACTCTGATCATCACCAGGGAATGCTTGTATTGACGGCCGACTGGAGAACACGGTATTAACCTCATCTTCTGAGTCGCTTCCGAAGATCAATATGGGGGGGAACGGCCCCAGATTGTTGCGTCGAGACGGCCCAGCGTAAACTATCTCTTCTTCTTCTTCGGTATCACTCCTGAAAACAGGAATGGTGGCAGCGGCTTTGTTCTCCGGTTTGCGACATCTCTCTGTATCCTCGAAATCTGGCAAAACGTACTTTGCATCTTCGTATTTGCGGACTTTGTTCACGGAGAATGGGTTCAGCTCGCCTGTCACGGTATACTCGAGACCATCCTTGAAATACTTCATACACTGATGTTGCATAGAAGGGATGATGTTGTACTCGTGTAACCAAGGACAACCGAGCAAGGCGTTGTAGCAGGTCTTGGCGTCAATGACGTGAAACTTAATGTCTGTGACTAGCAGTCCGAAGCGTAACGTTAGTATTACAGATCCTAGAGTCCGTGACGACTGGGAGTCAAAACCGGAGATAGTAATTTTGTCACGAGCGAGGTGCTGAACGCTCATGCAGATTTCCTTCAACACCCAAACATTAAGGAGATTGACGGAGGATCCATTATCAACTAGGATTTTGCCTATCTTGATATCATGGCAGTATCCAGAGACATACAGGGGACGGTTGTGGTCGCACGTACAAAGGAGAAGGTCTTCATCACCGAACGTGACATCGGCTGTGTGCACTTCTTTCAGTTCATCCTTCATCCTTTCTTCGGTGAGGAAGGCTTGGAATTACTCGGGCTCTTGTAGCGCCTTGATTAATGAATCTCTTGCTTCCTTTGATAACAGGAGGGCATCGAGAATGCTGAGCTGCGAGGGTAGCTTCCTCAGGTGCGCTAGGATGTTGTAGTTCACCTTACTCTTCTTAGGCGGGTCCTTGGCAGTCAGCTCTTTCATAACTTGGTCATCTAAGGTGATATCCTCAGCGACCTTTTCCTTTCCCTTATCTTTTCTAGTTGCGGGTCCGAGATTCTTTTCCGGCAGCATGCGATTGCGCAGCTGAATGTTTTCGCAGGCCTCTGGTTCTTCCTCTTTTCCCGAGGTGGACTCTTTAAAGAGGGGGCTAAGAGCCAGCTCCTCGTCAGAATCGCTCCCGAATGTGAGCACTTGCGGCCCCCCGGCGTTGACCGTGTAACAGTTACCGGTAGTTCTTTTGTGTCCTTCGGTCGTACTTCTCTGCTCCCGACGAGTTCTGTGTTTCATTCGCTTAAAATGTTGCCGATGAGCAACATATCCCTGCCACCATGTCTTAAAAGTGTCGCACTCCTCAGTGTGGTGTGAAATCTTCCGATGATATGAGCAGTAATTAGGGTGCCTCTCCGCCCCATTGAGCGTGTTTTCTTCCGAGGGTGGTAGTTTCATTCCCATTGACATGGCTTTAGCAAACCTTTTCCTCGTCTTGAATATGTTTTTATCAGCGTCGGGTGTCTTTTGATCTAGCGGGAGTGCTTCGACTCTTTCGTTTAGTCGCCTGCATTTGGCTCCTTCTGATGCGGCCATCTCACGCTCCCGATCGGCTTTACTCTTCAAACGAATCTCATTTAGAAAAGCGTCGATCATTTCGTCTGTCGGCCATACAGGTTCTGGCTCGGGACCTGCCCCCAGTCTCTTTGTGCAGGGAGCTTCTTTATTGTCTAGCGATGAATGAGAGATCACATGGCAACTTGCTATGTAATCCTCAGATCCATCCGACGAGCCTTCTTCATCATCTTCGTCCTCAAGGACGTGGCTGAGGAACTCTTGGAGCGTGATTGGAGTTCGCGCCTTATGGTTGTACTCTTCCAGCACGTCAATCTGCTTCTGTAAGTCCGTGCGCTTGTCGCCAGGCTTCACGGGCTTCTTGGATTTCTTCTTCTTTTTCGAAGATTTCGACGGCTGGATGTATGTGCTCTGGCTATTACCACCGATCTTTGGAGTCGGGCGCGGTTTTAGCATCCCCTCGATGATCTCAGGCTCCAACGGGTTCTTCCACCTGACTGCCGGGTATCTCTGGAGCTCATTTAGCATTCTTTTGGTTTTTGCTGAAAGCACGATTTCCCATGGAGCTTCTTCAATGAAAGAACAAGTTGCCCCCAGTGTGTCCGTCTTCTTAGGAGTGTGAGGTTGTGGCGGGTTCACCTTCCACTTCTCGGACAGCGCAAACTTGCCCTGTAGGTATTGATCTTCAATCTATCCTTTGAAGACGAAGCAATTCTCAATCGGATGGCTTACCGTTTGATGGTAAGGGCAGTAGTTGGGGTTATTCACCTCACTGGGTTGCGGCGGTCACCTTGGGTTTGGCAAGTTGATAAGCCTGTTGCGTATTGCCAGCTCGAATAGCCTTTTCGTCTTATCCCGCGGGAATGAGTAGGGGCGCTTCATTTTCTCATTATAATACCGCCGTCTTTCTTCCAGCTGATCTGCCAGCTTTGGGGCACTGGGTTGCTGCTGAGCGTTCACAACGAATGTTGCCTTCCCTTTACCCTTGTCATTCCGAGGTTCGGGCTTCGGAGGAGACGATCTGTGACCCATCTGGTCCATCTGGGCCAACTTGTCGATCAGAGCCTGGAACGTGGTTGGTTTAAAGAACATCATGAACTGTGAGATAGTTGCATGAAGATCTAGTGTACCCACGAACATGCCCACCGCGGGCGCTTCCTCAATACGTTGTTCGCATTTCGACCATAAGTTTCGCCAGCGTATAGCGTACTGGACCCACGTCTCACCTGGTTTCACCCTGGCATTAATCAATGCCGTTATCGGGGTACGTTCGCTGGCGCTCGCGAATCGCTGAGTGAATAGCAATTCCATTTCCGCAAATGTTTTGACGGAGTCGTTCGGGAGCTCAGAGTACCACTCGAACGCCGTTTCTGACAAGCTACCGACGAACTGGCGAAGCAACAATTTATCGTCACCGCCGGTGTTGCCGCAAAGTGCCCTGAACTGGGCAACATGCTGGTGGGGATTGCCCGTCCCTTTATAGACATGAAATTTCGGTATTGTATAGCCCGACGGGTACTTGATCTGGTCATACCAGCTCGGATATGGTCACCCTGTTCTGACAACTTGACCAGCTGCCTCAGTCGCCTGGTGAACCCGTATCTGCTGAGCTATATATTCGTCTAGGTCAGCTTTGGAGATTGTCTCCTCCTTGGCTGTTGACAGAGCCGGTGGAGGATTTGACGTTTCTCCCCTGTCATCTTCAAGGACGATCGGAGGATTTTCGGCAGGAGGATCTTGTTGGATCATTATTCCCACCATATCCTGGAACAGGAGGGCCATTCGTTGTATATTGGCTGCTTGTTCGGCAGCCTCTTTATCCTTCTTCTCCAATATCCTGCGAAGGAATTCAGCGTCAGTTTCTTGCTCCTGGCGTTGATCAGATAACGCTTCGGGGCTTTCTTTCGGCCCAGTGAGTGCGGCCATCGCGTTCATCATTTCTTGGAGCTTCTGCTGTTGCTCCTGAGCTTTGGTCACTGACCGTGTAAGCGGTCTATGACCCGTAGATGTACGACTGTCCTCCTTTCCCAACGCCATATATACCGTATGCACCATCATGCCCCCAGACTTAGGGCGTTTAGGATTATTGTCCTTGACATTTGCTGCAGGAGTGGGGACTCTCTCCGGCCTTCTTCTCTTTTGAGTAGTCGACGTGGAGGGAGCCGTTGCAGCAGGCACCCAAGTGGCTGTCGTCCTTTGTTGTTTGACACGACAGTTCTTTTCTTCCTGCACCTTCGCCTTTTTCTGTTGACGAGAGTGATCTTGGTCAACCATCGAGTCTTGAACCTTCCGCCAGAGTCTATAAATTTTGGAGGACAGCCGTTGAGGAGGCTGCTCCGGCTTTATTTCTATAACATTCTCCACAGGTGGAGAGGATCTTTTGAGAACTGCAGTTGGCGAATTTCTGCGTACCCTGTTTAGCAGCTCAAAGCTGTTCCCGATTGGAACAGCAGCGTTAACTTCCACCACTGGAGCCGGTGGAGTTAGCCCTGAGGGGGAGTTGCCCCCGGCCTCCCTTACTCGGCGCCAATGACGACGTCGAGCGTGTCGAGATGTTGGGATTGGTTCAGCGACGGCTTCGTCTTGCCCTCTGTTCAGGTGAGGGGCTGTTGCCGGAGTCAGCCTGCTGAAGACTGACGTTCATTGAGAAGCTACAGATTTCTGAGCGGGAGCGGGAATGGGGGTAGTCAGTCTCGTGATGACCGACCCTCTGGGGGGAGAAGCCGCCTTGGCGACTTCGGGAGCAGCTGTCTTCTTTGGGATGGCCACCTCAGGTATCATGGGCTTCTTGGCGGGCCCTTTGGAATTCAGGCTCAGTCTGGGGAAGACTGAAGAGTTGGACGACCCGTTGAGAGGGGCCGTGGGAGTGGCAAGTCGATCGAAGACCGATCTCTTCGAGGCTTCCGGTATGGGCATTGGGATGTTAACGTTCACCGGTGGGAGCATGGTCCCGAAGAACAGACCGGTGGTAGCTTGAGTCACTTGTTCCACAGGCATAGTAAACAGGGAAGCAGCCTGCGGTCCATAGGCTACACCTCCAGGTGAGGCAAAGCATCGATTGCATTTGCAGTTGGAGGAGTTCGAGCAGTTGCCAGCCATTGATCCTTTCGCTTTCTGCAGCAAACGAAACACCAAGTCTTAGTACTTCGAAACCCAAGGGCAACCATTAGCAAACCGCGATTGGTTCGCGAATCACGACACACGAAGTGTGGAGTGGAAAGAGGAAAAGGTCCCACCGGGCATGCCAGAATCTGTTCTCCTCCGAAAGACGGCCAAGACATGGACGATCTTGCCTGAGATTCGGGGCAGATGCTAATTGGTGCTATCCGTCTACCTCTCCGAAGATGCCAAGTTGATTTATGGCACCATGTATCGAAGGTTTAAACGGATGCGTCCGATGTAGCAGACTTCGTCAGATTCCCCCTCGCTTGAGGGGTTTTTGATTGTGGGGACGCTCTTCCCTGCAGGCGCAAGCCCCTACAGTTAATTACGCTACCGTATTGCGGTAACAACTTTCTCCTTCTCCAGATGATCACTTCGTGTCATGTGTGTTTATTTTGTGTTTGGTTGCCCGTGAATTGTATACGGAGACCGAGTTACGTCGTCGCCCATAGGGCGTGGACTAGTCCAAATCCGTATTCTCTTAGATTTGGGTTTGGAGGTTGTGTTTAAGGATACGTTAGCCTCTTTTGAGACTAAGATCGACTTAAACGTTTGCTAAGGATACGTTAGTCTAGTTTTAGACTAAGATCAACTTAACGGGATCGTTTAGATCCGACAAGAGGTCGATTAGAGGAGCCATGTTGTTTAGTTTAGTGACATTGCGGTCAGTAGGTAGTTTAAGGACATTGCGGTCCAGTATTAGTTTTAAGATATTGCGGTCAAGGTTAAGGACGTCGTAGTCCATGGATTTAAGGACTCCACAGTCCGATATTAGTTTTAAGACATCACGGTCAAGGTTAAGGACGTCATAGTCCGTTGTTAGTTTTAAGACATTCCGGTCAAGGTTAAGGACATCATAGTCCATGGGTTTAAGGACCCCACAGTCCGGCGTTTAGTTTTAAGACATTACGGTCAAGGTTAAGGACCTCATAGTCCATGAGCTTAAGGACTCCACAATCCGTATCAATGTGTGGTCATCGGGACCCGTCACCTCTTTGAAGACGTTGAGGAATTACAACGCCAAGTATCAAAGGAGTGAAGAGATGTACCTTTAAACCAAGGTAGATTAAGTGATCTGTAGTCCAATTTGGAAACTAAGATCAATTATTATATTATGAGCCCATTGGCTCAGTTAAGTTTGAATTGAGGACTTATGGCTAGCTTGGGCTAAGTCCAATCATGTTTGGGATATTGGCCCTCTGTTGGTTCATTGAAGGAGAGGTTTTGCCTCTAGAAACTCAGCCAATTGGGCTAAAACTAGTGTTAAACACTAGAAACTAATAGTGTTGAACACTGGGAAATAAGATTATCAGATTAGTGTTAAACACTAAACATTGTGATTCTCGAATCAGTGTTAAACACTGGAAACCAAGTTATCAGTTTGGTGTTAAACATTAGCAGAGAGGAGATCACGTGGGAGCACGTGATGACATCCAAAAGGTGGGGCCAGATCCCCCTCATTTTGTTATACAGATAAGTGTTTGACACTTTTTATTCTGACAGCCATCACGTGTCAGCACGTGATGGGGGCTCACGCTTTGATCTGTTAGAATGCTCATCAGGGGTCACGTGTTGACACGTGAGGGCACCCTAGAGTCTCTGTTTATTTTGCTTTTTCTTTATATGCCTCAGGGGTCACGTGGGGCACGTGAGGCGTTGCCTCAAAGTTCTTTTCTGTGGATCTTTGCAGGGGTCACGTGGTAGCACGTGACTCTGGTTCTGTGCATATTTTAAAGATCTGTTCATCTTTTAAGAATTAAATTCTTCATAGGATTAAACCTTAGCAGTAAACTTTAGAGGAATTAAATTCCTATTTTCTTCTGAAGAATTATATTCTTAGATAGGGTTAAACCCTAATTTCTTTTCTGTAGGAATTAAATTTCGGTATAGGGTGAAATCCTAATTTCTTCTTTTTTAAGGGAATTAAATTCCTGTGATTTTTAGAGAATTAAGTTCTCAATTAGGGTTAAACCCTAGTTCTGTTCATTCTGAAGGAATTAAATTCCTATGGTTAAACACTAATTTTGTCTCAAAAGAATTAAATTCCTATAATTCTGTGAGAATTAAATTCTCAAAACTCAATTCCTCCTCTGTGTTTTAGATCTGCATGGCAGGATCTCAACCCAACGAGAATTAAATTCTCAATTCATGGGAAGATGTGCACTTTGCAGATCCTCTATCAGAGAAAGAACTAAGTTCTTTTCTTTATATAAGAGTTAAACTCTTTTGAGAATTAAATTCTCCTTTGAAGCCTCCCTTTCCTTTTCTTACATAAGGTTTTCCTTTTGCAGAGAATCAAAGGCTCTATATCTCTCTCTCTGTGTATCAAAAGAAAAGGTCCAAAGGTTTTCCAAAAGTCCTCTCTCTTCTTTTCTTGGCTCCTATTTATAGGAGAAGGAAAAGAATCAATCTGTTTAGTAAATCTCTCATTGAGAGATTTGATTTGTTCATTGATAGATTTGATTTATATTTATCATTAATCTGGGCCTTTAGATTGTTGGGTGAATTTTATTCACCATTGGATTTTAAATCCAAAAATATCTCTTTGTTATTTCGGTTAGATTTAGGGGGAAATCTTTCCAAGTCCAAGATTTTTCCATAAATTGGTGATATTTAATCACCTTTAGATTTTTAATCCAACGATTTTAGATAATCCTTCTTCATTTTGGAAAGATTTGGAAAATTTATCCTCAGAATTTAATTCTGTTAAAGAATAAGGCTCTTAAAGCTGGTCACGTGTGGCCACGTGACCCCTGGTCACGTGTGGCCACGTGACCCCTGGTCACGTGTGGCCACGTGACCCCTGGTCACGTGTGGCCACGTGGCCAAATGGGCTTCTCTTCTTCTGTGCTCTGTTCTCTGGCCGTTGCTTAACCATCACGTGCCAACACGTGACCACTGGTCACGTGTGAGCACGTGATGCCTGTTCTGAAGCTTCCTCTTGACTTTTAATTAAAGAACAAATATGTTCTGTGCCGCTGCTTGACTATCACGTGCCAATACGTGACCACTGGTCACGTGTGAGCATGTGATGCCTCTTCTGAACCTTTTCCTGATTTTTAATCAGGAAACAGCTGGCACGAACAGAATAGAGCCGAACTGAAGCAGCGGCTCCTCCCACTATCGCCCAAGACTGGCCGGGAGGACCGTCCTGGAATCCATCTTAATCGTGTATGAGATGGGAGCTGAGTTCATCTTTGGAGACATCGTTGAGAAGTGATTGCTTGAAAACTGCATGAAAGCGCATTATTTTAGTATAAATATCGATATGTATATTGATTGAGTTCGCATAAATGCTTAACCCGAAATATGGGAGGAGAGATAGGTCCCACCGGGCGTGCCAGAATCTGTAGGGTGTTTTTCGTCATCCCATTGAGATGGGAATACGCGCGCACTTGTCAGGCGTACTACAGATTCTCCCTGCCTAGGGTAGGCCGGGGTTTATTGATTGTGGGGATCCGAATCTCCGACAGCCGCGGACTAAACTGCCGTTAATTACCCCTCGCCTTTGGAGCGAGGGAACCTCCGATTGATGGGTTAAACTGGTCATGCGAACTCAATATGCAGTGTGCATGTGATGTGTTTTGAAAGGGGGTTTTGGATATGTCGGGAGCCACTCAGAGTTTTTACGGGGGTCCCGCTACCCGGATAGCGGGATGGGGGTCAAGGGGGCTAGCAGCCCCCTTGCAGGGTGCAGGGCAGTGCCCCGTTAAATTTTTTTTTCTAACAGGGACAGTGTCGTGGAGTATGTGTGTGTGTATCTGTACATATATATACATGTATATATATTAAAAAAAAGGGGAAAAAGCGCCCAAAGGACGCGTGGGGTCAGCGCCTTGAGCGCTGTGCGCTTAGGTGCTGTGCGCTTAGGCGCTAGCGCGCCACGTGTCGACATGTGGGCGCTAGGCGCTTGAGCTCAAGCGCGCCACGTGTCGGCACGTGGGAGCTTTGCGCTTGAGTGCAGGGCACTTGAGCGCACGCGCGCCACGTGTCGGCACGTGGGCGCTTTGCGCTTGAGCGCAGGGCGGTAGAGCGCAAGCGCGCCACGTGTCGGCACGTGGGCGCTTTGCGCTTGCGCTGGGCGCTTGAGCGCAAGCGCGCCACGTGTCGGCACGTGGGCGCTTTGCGCTTGAGCGCAGGGCGCTGGAGCGCAAGCGCGCCACGTGTCGGCACGTGGGCGCTTGGCGCTTGCGCAGGGCGCTTGAGCGCAAGCGCGCCACGTGTCGGCACGTAGGCGCTTTGCGCTTGAGCGCAGGGCGCTGGAGCGCAATCGCGCCACGTGTCGGCACGTGGGCGCTTTGCGCTGGAGCGCTTGGGCGCCGGCGAGAAAAAGAGGCTTTTAGCCCCAGAAATTCTCGAAAGAGAAATCAGAGTGGAGTTAAACTCCTAAGATATTTTGGGGTTGATGAAAGGGGTTCTTCTGCTTTCTCCTCTGGTTGCTGGATCTTGAAGATCAAGAGATACGAAATTTTAAAAATCTCTTCTTTTTGAGATCTAATGGAAGATCTGAGTTCCCCTTTATGGGTTTTATGGTGAAAAACTATTTAGTTTTTATAAAATGAAGAGTAAAACTCTTGATTTAATTCAAAAGAAAGAAAAAGGTTTTGGAATCTTGAGGAAGGAGAAAAGATCTCAGATCTAAATTTTTTTAGAGAGAGAAAAAGTTCTTGGGATATTTTCATTATCCTTGCCTTTATAGACTATACACTTTACATATAGCCCCTTGGGCTTTAAAAAAAATGGCATTTTAGCCATCCCATGGCTCATGTGCCATTTCTTTTTGCATATAAACCATGGGCTTACAAAAATTTGGTTTTATGCCCATTTCGCATACATTCATGCATAAAAAATTACATAAAAAATTATTTATTACATGATCTATATTTTGGCATGGAGGAGGCTGGCCGCGGGCTCGACTTGGGCATGGGCCCGCTTGACTTGGGGTTGGACCCACCTGGCTTAGGGTTGAGTTTGATTTTGACTTGGTCAACCGAGTGTAAATTTTTACCCCAACAGGGACCAAAGCCCTCACCAAGAGGCAACCCGGCAGCTGCCCTGCTCAGTTATCCCTGGCGGGTAACCTCCCTGCCGCAACGCCAGGGACCAAAGCCTTCACCACGAGGCAACCTAGCAGCTGCCCTGCTCAGTTATCCCTGGTGGGTAGCTTCCCTACTGCAACGCCAGGGATCAGAAAGTCCTCCCAGAGGCGGTCGAGCCCAACCGTCGCTCGGCTATCCCTGGCGGGTAGCTTCCCTGCCTCAACGCCAAGGATCAGAAAGCCCTCCCAGAGGCAGTCGAGCCCGAGGGTCCCTCGCTCGGCTCTCCTTCAGGACAAAAGCCCTCGCCAAGAAGCACCGGGCAGCAACCCTGCCCGGCCAAGGGTCCTTGGTAGGCTTCTACAGCCCCTCCCACGCCAAGGACCAAAGTCCTCCCAGAGGCAGCCGAGTCCTTGCTCGGCTATCCCGGCTGGTAGCTTCCTACCACAACCGACATGGATCAAAGTCCTCGCCAAGAGACACTGGGCAGTAACCATGCTCGGTCCCCGTCCTGAAGGATCAAAAGCCCTCGCAAGAGGCAACCGGATAGCTACCCTGCTCGGTCATCTTCGGCTGGTAGCTCCCTACCCATGACGCCAGGAATCGGAGCCCTCGCAAGAGGCATCCGAGCGGCTACCCCGCTCAGGCTGGTGGTTGCCTACCCACGACGCCAGAGATCGAAGCTCTCGAGCAACGGAGCAGCCTCCATCCATCCTCGGCCCAAATAAGGCGGACAGCCCTCCGCCCACAACACGCAGACGGCCCGAGCTGCCAACTAGGGGCATCAGGTCTATCCAAGTTTCGAGCGATCTCCCCTCGACTTCGGGACCATGGAGACGCCTTCTCCTCAGCAGCGCTTGAATCAACTCGACGGACGATCGCTAGGCAGATAGCCGACCTGACATGGAGGCCCAACAGCGCAAGAAGAAAAATTTTACAAGCATTCTTCATGAACAAAAGACAAAAGCGCAAACCAATGAAACCAAAGAAAAAAAAAGTTTTATTACTAAAAGGCGGTCTTTACAGAGGGTATTTTTGGCTCCCCAGCCTAACAAAATGCCCGGAGGCTTACAAAATTCCAGACGCGGCAAAATAAAAAGGAGGAGGAAGACGGGGGCTTTAGGCCTCGGGGCCAGGAGCGACCTCGGGGCCCTGGACATCCACCACGAGGCGAGCTGGGTCTTCGGCGACTTCCTCGTCATTAATCTCCTGCCCCTGCCCGCTGGTGTCCGCGAGGGGGTACTGGGCCCGGAGCTCTTCATCGGCGAACCCCAGCACCCGGGCCTTAACAGCATCGAGGGACTCATACCAGATGAGGGTCGTGACGACGGCCAGGTCATCATAGTAGTCTTTCGACTTTTTGTAGCCTTCCACCGCCTTCGCCGCCAAGAGGTCGGCCAACTTGGCTGCCCTCAGGTCGGCCGACTTCGCCCATTCAGCCGCCGCCCCCAACTCCTTCCGGAGGGTTTTCACTGTCTTCTTCAGGTTGCCAGCCAGCACCTGAGCGTCCTCAAGCTTGGCCTTACCAACCGCGGCGGCCTCGCGGTTCCGGGCAACCTCCCGCTTCCCGGCCTCCGCCTCACCCTCCAAGGCGACGCCCCTCGCCTTCATCGCCTCCAGCTCCCGCTTGGAGCTCTCTTCCAGCGAGGCGAGCTGGCCAGCAGCCTTCATCGCCGGGGCTACCACTTCGGCCTCCATGCGTAAGGCGAGGGCGACGTGCTGAAGGACCTGAAAAGCAAGAGAAAGATCAGGAAGATGAGAGAGGCATCGAACCTCGAAAATAATAATAATAAAAGACAAACGCTTACCTGCACGGACTCCTAGGCGATGGACGCCAACTGAGCCCTAAAGGTCTCCCCGGTGACCGTCTTCGCCGATCACAGTGGAGGAAAGCGGTCTTCAGTTCGCCGTGCCTTCAAGGCTGTCCGTCGCGGATAGCCTGCTGCATGAGATAGAGGCATTGGCCGGGGGATGCGCCCCGACGAAACCTTAGGAGGGAGCTCACCCCGGGAGGCCTGGCAGTCCACTCCTGACCCGACCCGCTAGCTGATCGGGACAAGAGTGGGGGCTAATGATGATGCTCAATATTGAGGATCCCCAAGATCAGGACACGTGGCGGATGACATATCCCAGAACTCAGAAAAAAGGTCCAACAAAGGCCGACCAGGCCTCCTCTGAACCCGACCTGCAATCACAAGCTAGCCCTCCTCGGGGCTCCCTGCGGATTGGGCTCATCGACCCCTCAGCTCGTCCTGAGCTGCCACAGGACCAAGGCTCCTCGGCCTTTTCGCTCGTCCCCGAGCCCCTCGGCCGAGGCCGTCTTCCTCGGTCCTCCGACCAGCTCCACCGCTCGCAGGCGTAACCGCCGCTCCACGAATCTCGCCATGCGCGGATTCTCCGCCAGCAACATCCCATGTTCTATGCCATCAGTCCCCATTAATAGGCAATCCGCTCTCTACGCGGGCGTGGCGTCGGGAGCGTAACTGCCTGCGAAATTCTCACGCCTGCTGCTGCATGCCTCCACCGCTATATAAACCCCCATCACAGAAAGGGTCAAGTAAGCCATTTTTTACTCCACTTAGCCGTTACACTGCTCGGATCCAATACTAACTTGATCGTCGAAGGGTCCTCAGTGGTAACGAACCATCCCGGGACTTCTTTGCAGGTACTTGGCGTCAAACTCCTCCTCAAAACCCATTGAGATCCACACACGACAGGGAATCCTCTCCAGAATCCACCGGAAGATCGACGGAAGACAACCTCTGAAGGAGATCTGAAAAGGAGCTCCATCACATCCATATTTAACTACGTACAAAAATGGTACGGTATATTAAGCAAACTAGAAAGTACCAGAACCCAAACATTTCTGAACTTCATAATTTTGATGCACAGCGTCCCTTAAAAGCATGCGGCCCTCAAGTTGCTCCGACTGAAACTTTAGAAGAGCAACCCAATAACAATATCAATAGATATCTTTTATTGGAGAACATTTGTATAAGCAGATCCTAATCTCCTAAAATACAAAATATAAACCAGCCAACTAATAGTCCTTGGATAAGAGGGGCATGTTCTTCAAACCAGTTATTTTGTTAAGGAACTCAAAGTTTAAATACTTGAAGCCAGCAATCAGAACAGGAGAGCAAACAGGCCTGCAGTAAAATAAACCAAAAATGCCATTACACTACCCCGTAAATCTGCTCATACCACATCTCATTGAAGAGAATATAAATATAAAAGATTGGAAATAGTTACAAATTAAGATTTTGGATAAGTTTAACGATGCTCAAGCATCCAAAAAGAAGATAAAGGACAGCATCTTTAAGCTTCAACCATTGGTTCAGGCCCAGATGGATCTGATTTACTCAGCTGAGACTTGCTGCTGCTGCTGCTGGTGGATTGTCGAACAGAGTTGAAGAGGATGTCCTTGATAACCTTTACAGTTGGAAAAGAAGAAACATTAATATCCACCTTGAAGAAATTTTTTGTATAACAATGCTGATGGAAAAGAGATGAGAACATTCACCTGCAACATGAGGCCATGCACCTGCTCCACAGTGATTTTTGAGCTATCACGGGTTATCATTGCCAACTGAGATTCCTCCTGCACACCAAACAACATAACCTCCAAAAATGAAGTCACTGTGTATTACAGTTGCATGGCACAATGTTTTCTACTTGATATTTACAGAAACAGAATAGAGGGGCATCCAAAATGAAATAACAAAAAAGAACAGCAATTTTCCCAAGCCATAAAACACGAGGATGAAGGCAGATGAAAATGAAAGCGTGAAACGGTTTAGGTGCAGACAATTTGAAAACGGAAAAGTTGATATTTCAAATGTCATATCATGTGTTTGTGACGACAGTCTGTATTTGTGCGTCTCAGACTAAGAACAGTAACTTTCATATCATATCAAACATCGTCTTTGTCAAACATTAACCAGGTGTGGATTTTAAGTCATTTTAATGTCAATATACCCTTCTTATGAAGTTCTCAATTCAGCAATGTTTTGTTCATGATGTTATTGAAGTTAATGAGTACAATTACATTAATTATTATGGCAAGTGAATGAGTTTAAGACCAAATATTCCCCAACCATGTTTTGAAATCTCAGCCAATCCTGATCCGAGATGGTTGATTCAAATCCTAAAAATGATCGTCTGAGTTCCGAGACCAATATAGCTCGATACCAAATAATATTGAGTTTACCATTTGATGAGGGGGGTTGTAGTATTAAGGTTATTAATGGTTATTTGGTTCATTGATAGACTAATGGGTTCATTAATTGTTTGATGGGTTATTATAAGTCCTTGGGTTATTATGAACACCATTAGTACCACTTATATTCATCATTAATTACTAAAGAATTTGCCTGATTGTTATAAGTACTTTAGCTACTTATTTTTAAAAAATTGTAATTCTTAAAAATTCTATTTCTCAAACGATATGGAACTCGATATTCCTGATTCCGAGACGGGCGATATTGCCGGTTTCGATCCCAAAAGTGACTGTCCGATACCGGGAACTTGGTCCCGACAATAATTTAGTAATCATCAAATTTCTATGACCTTGTTGGTGTGGCATTGTGGCCATGCTATATTACTTTTGTTTGTCATTAGCCTTTCCTTTTTTTTGGGCGGCATCCTATATTATTGTTATTGCGTAAACTCGGTATGATCAAACTATACAGAGACAACCCGTTTAGGGTTTACTAGTGTAGGTTCAAGCTAAATACGGACACCGCCAGATTAATGAATGGTGACTATATTTGTTGCCTTTACTACTACTATTACATCCACTAACGAGCTGATACAGATGACTGCAAAAGAATTCACAGAACTGCCAGGTTGCATGACCAGTTCAACAAGCCACAAGGTATCAGTTAAAGGCACCAAAATATGTCACCAGTATATAGACTCTTTAAGGGGCATGCATAATTGGTATTAAAGAGTAAACAGTTGTCAGTCAGAAACATTCTAAACTTTAGGAGTACGAACTCGGTTGGAAATCACAAGCACATCATTCAGTTGAAAAGCACTAAGAGCATAGTCATAATTATGTTTTGCATTTACTGCAATGCATTTTATTCTTTCAGACTTGATCCCCACACAAAACATTTCATGCAGAAACAATGCACACAAGTATACAATACATCAAAAAGTAAACACATGCATGCATATCTGCAGCCAGAATCTCGTATCTTTCGAAAAGAACACCCGTCAACAACACCCCAAAAAAACAAGACCACTTGTGTGCATGTTAACATGGGCAAAATTAAAGGTAATGGTCATGTTGACATGAACATAGATGGCACATGATCAGTAGGCTTGAGTGGTGCTCTACTTAAATCGTCCTCTAAGCCTTCTTTTCTCAAAAAAGAGGTCCGCTGTGAAGCAAGGAAAACAGCTCTATACGAAAAGTAAAGGGGAAAGGTTATCCAGTTTTACATCATCATTGTAAATAACCCTGTATATAGAAGCTAGAGGACTAATTTGAAAATTATAGTCAAATTAGGTTTTATGGTCGCATGCAAATGCAGCAAAGCAAGATTTAGAAACCAACCTTGATTTATGTGCAGGCTGGCAGGCATGGGGGTGTCAAGGACTAATAAAGGTCATAACTAGCATTCTTCGCAACATAAAAAATATAAGATGGAATTCCAAAAAAAAGGGGTAGCTCTATTCAACCAAATGTTATAACCATTTTGATTCATCATGTGTCACTGGCATACTATCTCAAACAGAATATTATTCCTCACCGATGTGCTCTAAACTGATTCCTTCCTATTATTCTTGTTTGACTCTCTACTAGCAATAATTTGCCCAAATAGATGGATCCGTTACTAAATGGTTGAAGTGCAATGGCAACTGGTTAACTTCTTAAGCAACCTACCAGACACAAGTACTAGTTACTACAGAAACAATAATGATTCTCTCTAACCAGTCTAACTATGTTTTGCCGATTGGGTGGTTTGGGTGAGGACTGGGCCTTACCCCAGCTGCCACCTATGTTATACCCGTTTGTCCTTAACCACTAATTGTACGTTTCCAACAAACATGTGTACCCTTTCAGTGAGGATGCTAGCTTTTTACACAATGAATGTTTTAATGGATCATCTAGTGATGAATCCACCTTCAGTTTACTGAAATGCCTTTATGAAATCACTTCCATTTTTCAATTCTGCCTCCCTCTCATTGAATGTTTCAACTCTTAATAAAACTACACCCTTACTCTATGTAAATGCCTGTAACTTATGTCCCAGCCTTCCTTACTGTATCTTCTTTTCCTTTTAAATTTTCCCCCCTTCCTTAATGCAGGAGCATTCACACCTATTCCCACTCTTTCACTCCTCCAAAAAGGTTCAAAGAATTAGACTTAAATGCATGAATCTTATTAAATGAGTGAATCTAGGTAAATGCAATGACTCTTCGGTTCTTTATCTATAATTAATATTATTTATTATCTTGTTTGACCGATGACTTGAAGAGTTGTTTCAAGTCCTATATTTAGCTATGATTATGAAGAATTATGCAGACTTTGATGAATTAATGAAATATACCCTTTTGTGCTTTTACCCTCTTTGTTCTTTGGTGTGATTCCTTTAGTCCTAGAGTTCCTCTTTAATCCTTGGTGTGATTCCTTTGAAAATAGATGGGTCTTCGGTTCTGTGGTGTGATTCTATAGATTCGTCGATAACATCAACGGTTATCTTTAGTGTGATTCTAAAGAAAACAATTGATCCTACCCCTATTCGAGTTACTGTTCATAACTTTCTGCATTCCCTCGCCGTTCCGGCATCAGTTGGTATCAAAGCTCTTGGTGATCGTGGCTGGTCGTCAAAGAAGAAGACCCAAACACAATGCCTACTTGTGAACGAGATCTTTACGACATCGAGATGGATGAACTGCGAAGGCAAATTCAGTAGCTTCAAGAGCGTATTCAACGCTTTAGGCTCCATCGCATTATTCCGATCATGCATCAAGAGAAGTTTCAGAAGAAGAACAAGAAGAAGAGGTCAATCTCTTCCATCGACCTCCTAACCGAGTATCGAGTGATGAAGAGATTCTCTCAAATCGCTGACATAGAATCAATAATAAACTTCGGCGAGAACGAGATAACCGAATCTCAAGTGATGAGGGAGCCTCGTCCCACCAACGATATAAAAGGAAGGGTATAATCAGCGCGAAGGTTTGGAAATAAAGGCTGATGTTCCCGATTTCGAAGGACGAATTCAACCGGATGGGTTCTTAGATTGACTCAATACTATCAAGCGAATCTTTGAATACAAAGATGTACTCGATGATCGCAAGGTAAAAATTCTGGTTATGAAACTTAAAAAGCATGCAACTATTTGGTGGGAACGCCTCAAAAATCGGCGCTGTCATTTAGACAAGCCAAAAATCTTTTCATGGGAGAAAATGATGGAGCTCAAAAAGTTCTTGGCCGACAGGAAACTTATCTCAAGCTCCATCACTTTAAGCAAGACAAACTTTCAGCAGAAGAATACACTGAAGAGCTTGATCATCTCATGTTGCGATACGGTTTATCTAAAACCGAAGAACAATTGATTGCTCGCTTTCTCGGAGGACTTCGGCAGATATCCATGATGTGGTGAAGCTATAGCCGTATTGGGCATATAATGATGTGTTCAAACTCTCCAAAAATGTGAAGCAACTCAAAAAGAAAGAAAAACGAAGGCCGGCTAGTTTTGGTGGAAATCGGCCCCTCGGTCGAGGCAACACTCATCAGGATAAGAGATCGCAAATGTCCAAAACTCCCACACTGAAGTCTCCTGTGAAGCCTCCTAGCTCGATTGACCTTAACAAACCTACCAACTCTAGTTTCACTCCTCGTCGGTGCTACAAGTGTCAGGGATTTGGGCACTTCGCTTTTGAATGTCCTAACAAGAAAATGATCACATTAGCCGAAGATGAACCTCTGGAAGACTCTCCACCTGGCTTCGATGAAGAGCCCAAGGAAGAAATAATATAAGTAATATATGAAGATCATTGTGAAGCTCTCGTTATTCGTCAAAGCCTGAACGGAAATCCTATTGAAGAGAGCTCGTGACTTCGCAACAACATTTTCCGCACACAATGTACTTCACATGGCAAGTTGCGTGATATTATTGACGGAGGAAGTTGCGAAAATGTGGTCGATATTACTTTGGTTGAAAAGTTGATCTGAAGATCGAGAATTACCCACATCCTTATGTAGGGTGTTTTTCGTCATCCCATTGAGATAGGAATACGCGTCGCTTGTCAGACGTACTGCAGATTCCCCCTTCCTAGGATAGGCGAAAGTTTATTGAGTGTAGAAATGCAAATCTCCGGCAGACGCGGACTAAACTGTCATTAATTACCCCTCGTCTTTGGAGCGAGGGAACCTCCGATTGACGGGTCAACTAGTCATGCAAACTCAGTGTGCAGTGTGCGTGCATTGTGTTTTGAAAGGGTTTTGGATCTATCGGGGGTCTCACAGAGTTTACGGGGGCCCGGTACCCGGATAGCGGGCTGGGGGTCAAGAGAGCTAGCAGCCCCATTGCGGGATGCGGGATAGCGCCCCGTTAGAAAAAATTTCCTGACGGGGGATGTGTTTCTGGTGTGGAGTGCATAGAAAATGAGGGGTGAGGAACGTCTTAACGATGCGTGCGCGGCGTGCAGGCGCTGGGCGCCCGCGGGTCACGTGAGCGATGCGCGGGCGCTGGGAGCTAGCGGGTCACTTGAGCTGCACGCGACCGCTGGACGTTGGGCGCCTACAAGTCTCGTGAGGCGCACGTGGGCGCTTAGCGCCCACGACCCTCGGGTCGCGTGAGGCGCAAGCGATCGCTGGGCAACCGCGGGTCACGTGCGCTGCACACGACAGCTAGAAACACCAGCGGAAAAAGGACTTAGCCCCTGGGTTAAGAGTTGAACTCCCAATGGGTTTATGTATAGATTTGAAGTTAAACTCCTAAAAAGGGGTTTGATTTATGGAGTTAAACTCCAACAGATCTTGAATGGAGTTAAACTCCTTGAAATCTTTGGATCTTCTTTTGAGCCTCGGATTCTCCTGGAACGGGATTTTTAGAGATGGGTATCCTTCTTCCTTTCTGTTGGCCGGATCTTGAGGGAAAAAAGGAAGGTGAGACTTAAAATCTCTCCTTTTAGGGATTTGATGGCAAATCCGAGCTCCCCTTCAAGGGTTTTACGGTGAAAAACTATTTATTTTTGGAAAAGAAAGAGTTGCTCTTGGTTTAATTCAAAATAAAAAAAGATTTAGAACCTTGAGGAAGGAGGAGGTACAAACCCTAGAATTTTAGAATGGAAAAGTTCTTTTTTATTACATTATCATGTTGCCTTATATAGGCTTACAAATTTACATATAGCTCATTGGGCTTTACAAAATGGCATTTTGCCCATCCCATGTCTCATGTGCTCATTTCTTTTGCACATGAGCTATGGGATTTACAAAAATTTGGCTTTATGCCCATTTTTCTTACATTCATGCATAAAGAATTACATCAAAATTATTTATTACATGATTTCATTTTGGTATAGGGAAGGCCGGCCGTGGGGCTCAACCTGGGCATGGGCCCACTTGACCTAGGTTTGGGCCCACCTGGCTTGGGGTTGACTTTGACTTTGACTTAGTCAACCGGGGTATAATTTTTTACCCCAACACCTTACAAGCTCTCTTGGCTTTGTAAAGGAAAAAAGTTGAGAGTGACGGAGAAATGTTTGGTGGCAATTCTCTATTGGCACTAAATACCGAGATGAAATTTTATGCGATGTGATCCCGATAGATGTGTGTCACATTCTTCTCGGTCGTCCATGGCAATATGACCGAAAGGTCATTCACGATGGATTCAAGAACATCTATTCGTTTATAAAGGATGGTATGAACTTCATCTTGGGACCAATGAAGATAGAAGATGCTACAAAACCGAGAGACAAAGGAGGTAACAATTTCACTTCCAAAAGTGAATTCAGCAAAGCTTTGGAGGAGCCAAGAAAGCCTTTGCCTTGGTAATAGTTAAGGAAAACAGCGAGCATGAGATTCCGCCGATGTTGGAACCTCTTATTCAAGAGTTTCATGATATTATTCCCAACAAGATTCCATTCGGATTACCCCTTATGAGAGAGATACAACATTGTATTGATCTTGTACCAGACGGCGTGCTTTCAAACAAAGCGGCGTACTGAATGAATCCCAGTGAAAGTAATGAGCTACAACGGTAATTTGATAAACTCGTGGTAAAAGGGTTGGTACGGAAAAGCATGAGCTCGTGTGCTATTCTCGCTCTTTTAGTACCAAAGAAGGATGGATCATGGCACATGTGTGTGGACAGCCGATCCGTAAACAAAATCGCCATCAAATATCAGTTTTCTATACATCGGCTAGAGGACTTGATCAACTTCACGGTGCAACAATATTCTCAAAAATTGATCTCGAAGTGGTTATCACCAAGTTCGGATGAGGCCCGATGATGAAAGGAAGACAGCTTTCAAAACAAAAGATGGTCTTTATGAATGGATGGTTATGCCATTCGAGATTTCTAATGCACCGAGCACTTTCATGCGGCTCATGAACCACCTCTTCAAATCCTTTATGGATTGATTTGTTGTTTATTTTGGCGACATTCTCATTTACAACAATCAGGCCGAACATATGAAGCATATTTGGCCGTTTTTTGAAGTACTTCGAAAAGAAAAGCTATATGCAAATTTAAAGAAATGCGAGTTTTTGACAAATAGCTTGATCTTTCTCGGCTATGTTTTCTCGGTCAAAGGCATCTCCGCTGACTCATCGAAGATTGAATCTATCACTTCTTGGCCGACGCCAAAAAATATCCATGACATCCAAAGCCTTGCTTCTTTTTTCAGCGCTTTATAAAAGATTTTAGTTCAATCATCGCTCCTATCACCGAATGCTTAAAAGAAGGTACTTTCAAATGGCCGGGCAATACTCAAAAGAGCTTTGAGCTCGTAAAGAAGATGACCGAGGTTCCTGTTCTTACACTCTCCAACTTCGACCAAGCGTTCAAAATCGATTGCGATGCTCTAATGTAGGAATCGGTGCGGTGCTTAGTCAAGAAGGTGGTAAACTTATCGCCTTTTTCAGTGAAAAGTTGAATAATTCCCGTAAGAATTATTCCACTTGTGACAGAGTTCTATGCTATTGTTCGAGCCTTGGGTCATTGGCGTCATTATCTAATATCTAAAGAGTTCGTTCTCTTTTCCAACCATGAGGCTTTGAAGTACATCAACGACCAACACAAGCTTACTTCTCGACATGCAAAGTGGGTTGAGTTTCTTCAAGGTTACACTTTTCATATCAAGCATAAAGCCGGAGTCACAAATCAAGTGGCTGACGCATTAAGCCGGCATCATTCCTTGCTCGGCACTATGCGAGTGAAAGTTTTGGGTTTTGAAGTTCTGAAAGAACTTTATAAAGAAGACCCCTACTTTGGTCAAATTTGGGAAGAATGTTCCATCAGCTCCTCTAACAATTTCTCTGTGTGATGGCTTTCTATTCGAGAAAAATTTGTTGTGTATACCAGAGTGCTCCCTTCGGCTAGCAATCATCAAAGAAATTCATGAAGGAAGACTTGACGGACATTCTGGGAGAAACAAGGCCTTAGCTCGTTGTCAAGAGCAATTCTTCTGGCCGCACTTGCCGCGCGATGTTAGTAATTTCATCGAGCATTGTCGAACATGTCATATGGCCAAGAGTCACTCACAGAATACCGATCTTTATACATCGTTACCGGTGCCAACTTCTTCTTGGGAAGATGTGAGTTTGGATTTCGTTTTAGGATTACTTCGAACCCAACGAAACAAAGACTCCATTATGGTGGTTGTCGACCGATTCTCTAAGATGGCGCATTTTGTTGCTTGCATCAAAACACTTGACGCCTCTTATGTCGCCGATCTTTACTTGCGAGAAATTATCAAGCTTCATGGCATCCCGAAGGCCATGACTTCCGATAGTGACCTAAAGTTTGTGGGCCATTTTTGGCGAACCTTATAGAAAAAGCTCGACACTTAACTACAATTCAGTTCATCTCACCATCCGCAAACGGATGGCCAGACCGAAGTTAATCGCAGCTTAGGCAATCTTTTGCGGAGCTTGGTGGGTAAGAATATTCGGCAATGGGACCTTATATTAGCGCAAGTCGAGTTTGCTTACAATCGTTCAGTCAGCCGAACTACCGGCTTACCTCCGTTCGAAATTGTCTACGGTCAAAATATTATCAGTCCTATAGACTTGCTCGGCCTACCTTCCACTTATCAGTTCAGCAGCGAAACCGAGTCTCAAGCCAAACAATTCAATAAGCTACACAAACTTCAAGCCTGTATTACCAAGCAAAAAGAGAAATATCAAGAAGCGGCGAACAAGCATCGCAAGCCAATGGCTTTCAAAGAAGATGACTTAGTGTGGATTCATCTACGCAAGGAACGCGTCCCTCCTGATCCTTATAGAAAGCTTAAACTAAGAGTCAACGGTCCATTCAAGATACTTAAAAGGATTAGAGACAATGCTTACTGAATTGAACTTTCAGCCGACTATAGTATTCGCCAACATTCAAAATGTCATACCTCTCTTTATCATCCTGAAGATGAGTCAATTGACCTGGTAGAGTCGGCTTTTCAACCTAGGGAGAATAATGCAGGAGCATTCACACCTATTCAACTCACTCCAAAAAGGTTCAAAGAATTATACTTAAATGCATGAATCTTATTAAAAATCTAGGTAAATGCAATGACTCTTCGATTCTTTATCTATAATTAATATTATTTATTATCTAATTTGACCTATGACTTGAAGGGTTGTTTCAAGTCCTATATTTAGCTATGATTATGAGGTTATGCAGAGCTTGATGAAATAATGAAATATAGCCTTTTGTTCTTTTATCTTGTTCTTTGGTGTGATTCGTTTGATCCTAAAGTTCCTCTTTATTCCTTGGTGTGATTCCTTTAAAGAGAGAGATGGGTCCTCGGTTCTGTGGTGCGATTCTATAAATTCGTAGATAACATCGACGGTTATCTTTAGTATGATTCTAAAGAAGACAATCGATCCTACCCCATTCGAGTTCCAGTTCATAACTTTCCGCACTCCCTTGTCGTTCCGGCATCATTCCTAGTTTAGTGGAATGCAAGGATCACCTACTCAAATGAAATAAATTGAATTGGACACGCTTCTTCCTATATCCGAAAAATACTCAATTCATCTGCATTTTTCAAAGAATTCACTCAAACTATCTATTTGCTACCCTTCTACTGAATGATAAATAATTAGATAGGTTTCTGATCTTACAACAAATTACATGTAGATATTTTGATCAGCATTAACTTCATTTATATCATTTCCCAAAGGCTTAATCAACAAGTGTACTTTCTATCTTCAGTTTCAACCATCAATTATATCTTCAGTTTCAACCATCAACCCTTGCTCTTTAAGGGAACAAGTGATATATAAACAAAAAAGGATACTTAGGGCATGTTTGGATGTTCCGGATTAAACGGATTGAGTTTTGGGTAATGTCCCAGAATGCACCTACATTCCTTCAAGCAAAAAATGCTAGAAAGTTTCATGTCAAATGCATATTTGGTTGATCTAGGATAGGGATTTCCACTTCATAACTATATTAAAAATAATGGGATTCGAAAATTAAAAAAATTGATTGTTTGTTTGTTTTAAATTTTTAATTAAAAAGGATAAAGAAAAATAAAAGAAATGTAATGCATGGTTCAAGTTCCAAGAAAAAAACAAGCATTCAATATTAGGATTAGAAAAATTAGCTTTGAGCTAATTTTTCTAATATGGATAAATATACCATTTGGAGGATTTTTGCCGTCCGGATTTACTCTTAGAAACCACAGCCAAACAAATAATTTTGTCGAATTAGCCTAATCCGGAGTAAAGATGGAATCTAGGCTTTTAATCCAATGGAAAGTGCATATTCAAACATGCCCTTAACAATATCACAAGAAACAAGGGAAACATAAATGTTTAAAAAAAACACTTGCCACTGGCCCACTACTATGGTTGTGTATAAACTATAGGTTTATTTACCAACAAAAAAAACCCTTAGGTTTAAGCTCGTGACAAAAAATTACCTTTTCCTTTGAAAACTACAGAAAACTGGTCTGATTTAACGGTCAACAGTGGTCAATTTTACCAGTGTTAAATTTCACATCAAATATCATTGCTACCCTTTTCATAATACAATTAATTGTTTACTAATTATATTAATAATAATTTTAAATAAGTATTAAATATTAATTAGGAGAAGAGGAAGGTAGAGGGTTGAGAGCAACCATGGAGAGAGGAGCTCGAGTTGGGTGATGTCGATAGCTTATTTGGGGGATGAGAAAGGAGGTGAAATTGGGTTGATGATGGGAGAGGAGGAAGATGAACTTGGGTTGATGGTTAGGGTTACGGTGGAAGAATATGAAAATGGTTTAGGGTTACATTAGAGATAGGAGGGGATGAGGATAGTAGTGGCGGTGGAGGCCGGAACCGCCGGCAGCAGTGGTAGGGGTAGAGGGTTAGTGTCAAGGTTTTAATTTTTTAATTCTATTTTTATTTAAAGAATTAGGTTTAGGGATAGAAGAGTGGCAATTTTGGTTTGTTTTTTTTTTAAAATTGGCTGACATGGCGCAGTTAGGGCCGATGGTGCATTGTTAAGTAGGATAGTTTTTTGTAATTTTGAAAGGAATGGGTAGTTTAGTGTCGCGGGCTCAAACCTAAGGGGAGTTTTCAGTAAATAAACCTAAACTATAAAGCAACTACGCATGTGGCTTCGTTATCTTGGAAAAAGATCAAAAACTGCAACGTGCTTCTAGCATAAAATTACCATGCCAACATATAAATACATGCAAGTAATTTTTTCATAACACAAGTGAAATAGGTCAACCAGAAGACACATCAACCAATGCAATTAAAAATTTATTTTGAGCAAATCAACATCCACGGTGATATGCAATCTACAGATATTACAGAGCTATTAATGATGAGTTCGTAAACATGATGTAGGCTTCTAGTCTAGCATAACATAACAAAGCTAATACTCCAACACATGGGTTTTTCATATCTCAAGTGAAACAGGCCCACGGAAACGGATCAACCAATGCCGATCAACAAAATTTATTTGAACCAATCATCAATCACAGCACATGGATAATACAACATAAAAACAATGTGGAAAGTTCATATACATGAATACTAACCTCTTTCTTCCTCTGTGAGGGCAGAAAGAAAGAGCCAAAACGTGCATGAGCCAATTGATTCTCTGCCTGTTCCAGCTTTTCAGCTGCAGAAGAAGAATTGCAGAAGATTTAGTTAGCCATTTAGATACTACACTTAGGAAAACCTCCACAAAGCAAAGCACAGCAGAAATACAGCATTGAATTAGCCATATTCAATCATGCAAACTCATTACGGAAAAATGCAATATTCACATATAATATATGAAAGCCAATAATACACACACAATTGAAAGTAAACTTACCCAAATCAGATATCTGTCCTGCAACATAATCTCTGTTCGCTAAGAGAGGGGACGACGACAATGTGTTTACCCAGTACTTGTTCCAAAGCAGGTCCAAAAGATGGGAGTCAAGGGAAGACTTGAAATAAGTTATATCTAATGAATAATACTGCACCAAACCAATAGAAAACCATAAGACAAACCAATGTGGCATATGCAATATTCGTAAAACAGATCAAAAAGACTTCAAGTTGATTGTACACCTGCTTACAGTGAACCCCAAAATCTTCGATCTTGTTTAGAGGAATGGTTTGGTACTCTGACACTGGCTCATCCGGTGGTTTGTACCCTTCTGGGTAGGTCCTAAATGCTCCAATCTCAACTTTCCCCGCGGAAACAGTTCTTGTGGGGTCGATGACAACAGCCAAGAATGGCTCCTGGTACTTCTGATTAAGCATCTGTGTTGATACATCAATGCCTGATAACCAGCATCCGTAACCTGGGTGGGAATGATACCACCCAACAGCATTCTCCAACCGCCCAGCCTGTTGAAATGAGAATTGAGTACATTGACTTTTTTTCATGTTTCCTACTAAACAAATTGTAGCTCATAAACAGGAGAAGATGATGTATGTAACATTAACAGCATAACAGGCTTCCATGGTTGAACTCTTATTTGGTTTGCCAGTTAAACCTACAATCTGAAAACACTACATTATGGCCTTTTTGTCATTGTTAAGGTGCATCTTGATGCCATAAACTAAGTTTAGGTGATAGCAAGAGCTTCTGTGAGAAAGAAATAAAGGTTCAGCAACTTTCTCTTACTCAAAAAACAGTAGAAATCAGGAGTAGAGTATTATTCAACATGTCAATGATGGCTTTGCTCCTGTTTACTCAGCAATGGAACTATGACCGCGTCCTTTTAAAACATCACAAGCAATGCAAAATAATAAAATAAAGTAGGATTGCCATTTTCATAAATTTTACTCTATTCGTGTTTAAAGAAATGAGTTCATCTGTGCAGAAGTGTTTAGAGAATTTGCAGGGTTTTGAAGCATATAACGCAGTTAATGTTGGGACAAGTGACTTAAGTTAAGTCTATATAATTAAAAATCTTTTTTCTTAACTAGGGTAGTATTCCTCTCATTTACCTTTGCGAAAAATTGGGGTTATTGATCATGTACTCCGTATAATAAAATAAAGATCAGGTCAATGATCGTTTGAAATAATCTCAGCCAGGGTTGTCAAACTATTCGATTGATAAGCAACTTCATCTATATTATTAATCAGCCGTTAAGCCCCTTCCTTCCAATAATCTCAGCCTGTGTACATCTATGAAAGACGCTGAAGGCCGATTATTTGACACAAAATAAATGCACCATTTCTGGCATGTACCATCTCCCAAATCCCTTGTTTGAGTTTATAACTTCTGTCATGGTTCTGCAAATCATGTAAAATTATATATAAAGTGCTTGTGACGTTTTTCTACAATTTGGGGTTTGGAGCATCGTGGGGATCACCATTGCACCCCTAAAAAATTTCTCCAAATTGCATTGGTTGCAGCATTTGCAGCAACAAAATCAAACAAACATTGACTGTGAAACTTTCCTGGATTACAACTTCTGCTTCTCGTGTTGCTGGGGCAATCAAAGGAAACATAAGTCTATCATGGCTCTATTTTTCAGTGAAATCAAACAACTGCTTGAGGAATTCGATTGGAGATGCACTTAATTCAGTTAATTGTCTTTATAGCAATAATCAACTGCGTACTCAGCACAGAAAAATTCTACAAATAAATTTAAAAAACTTTTATAAAGCAAAGATTGTGAGAGAAACTCTTATAGTTATTTTCCTCAACTACGCCCTGACCTTACTAATTTTCAACTTAGTTGCGTTAACTAAACAAAATCAACAACTTTCTTGAACAAGTTACTTGCGCTAACTATACAAAATCAACAGCTATGCTGAACAATGTAATCAATGTTAGGGTTAGGGTTTCCCTTAAAATCAAACAAAAACATAATAGGTTTAGGGTTTCAACGCCTCATCTGACTCACCAACTTATTAGACTGCGAGTAATCAACCATGTACTCATACGCATCCGCCTGCGCATTAACCCTAGTCTCCGTCCCCTCTACGGGCAACGCAAACGCATCCATGACCACGATGGTGTCGCCGTCGGTCTTCCCCTGCATCAGCCCCATGACCTCGATCGTGCCCCCGGATCGAGCGTGGACCACCATCTTGAGCAGCGCGAGGGCGGAGATCTTGACCTTGCGGAAGTAGTTGGGGTCCTGCGTCCATGGCTTCTCTTGCTGGAAATTGGCCTGCGCCGCCTCGTCGTAGTAGTAGATGGCGTCGGCGTCGGCGGCGCCGGTGGAGGAAGAGGAGGCAGAGGTGGAGGCGTCGATGGGGATGATGTTGTTCTCGAGCTCCCACGTTTGGCGAGCGATCGAGGAATCCATGGTGGGGAACTCTGAGAGAGGGAGAGATGGACCTAGCTTTCATGAGGGAGGTTTAGGAGAGAGATTGTGCCAGGGGTTTAAAGGGAATTGAAGCAGGTGACGAGTCGGGTTAGAACCGGATCCGTCCGAACCCGAACCGAAAGTTATGTGGACAGGCCCATGTTATTTATACCAAATATGTAGTATGTATGCCAACCTCAGGTATTTTATTAGCCCACAAACACTCTGTTGCAACTCTGAACGGGTAACCAATGGACTGTAGATCAGTTAGTATGAACACTTTTCTTTTTTGGGAGTGTGCGGGATTCGAACACTGGGAATCCCAAAAGAGAAAGTGGGCTCAAATTAACGGTTTCAGAGCAAATTCGTGGGTCCCTTAGATGTGTGTGGGGGGGGAGGGGAGGGGCTGTGTGGGTGGAGTGTGTGTCGATGTGTTGTGTGTGTCTTAGATTAGGGCTTAAGGGTCAGTGCCAATTTTTTTTTTTAAATAACAATAATAAAAAACCGGGTAAAATAATTGTCTAATTTGACAAGAACCTGTTTATAGGTGGATTTGGGTAATTTATTTTAAGAATTTTTGTTGAACGGAGTAGGTGTTTGCTTTAAGAAACTACTCGGGGATATAAGTGCTGTATAGGGCAGGGGACATGAATATTTGATGTGAGTGGCTCTTCTAACCAAAACAAAAATAACAGTTATTAATTTTCTTCATCCAAACATAAATCTGAACCACCACCACCCGTCTCGTACTTCCACACACATTCACACACAAATATACATGCACATGCGTGCTTATAAATATAATGTATGTTTATTGACATATTTGTATTTGTTACTACCATGGTTACCGGAACTCATTACACCGTATGGACATTTTTTAGTATTTGCTACGGTCATCATTTCATTTCATTTCATTGCTTTTGTCAAGGCTGCCATTATTTTCGCTTTTGTTGCCTTCCGCACCACAGTTATTATATTAGATTATTTTGGTTTATTGTATAAATAATTTTGATTTACTTAATTTTGATTTTGATGATTAATTTATACATTAAATCAGAAAGGGGGAAGATTCAAAATTATAGTTTGAATTATGTTTGCTCTAAGAAGATTGAACGGTTACGAATAAACGGTTGCGAACCATTTGGGAGGCTATATAAAGATATCCTCTAAAGACAAATAAGTAGACACCAAAAAGATTAAGAGAACAGTTTCTCTTTTCTGTTAAAAGTTTCCAAAGAAGCGTGATCACCATTTCAATTATATCTGTCTTATTTCAATACCGATTTCAGTGATTCTTTTTGCATTGCTTTCATTTTCACGGACTCTACAAGATTACGAGATCAAAATCAAAGCATCTCTGGTGATTCATACTCAACGAGGGATTCGGACGGGCCGAGAAGTGTTGTATCTTGGGAACGTCTTTGTCGGTGTAATCCGTACGAGAAGTGATAATACGTTCTTAGAACAGCGCGGTTATCTGCGTGCCTCCTTTCGCCAAGCTCGATTTTCTAACTTTTATTTTATTACCTATATTGTTTATGTGGTCATATTTTTCAAACAAATATTTTATAAAATCATATTCTATTTTAAATTATTATTTAGCAATTATTTGCCTATTTTATCTAACAATCTAAGAAGGTACTAAGAATAATTGATTATTGATTTGACTTGCCATATTGCTCATTATTTTCAATTGTTATCATTTTATAATATTGTTGTTCTATTTTATTTATGGCTTCAAGTAAAGAATTATTAGTTGTTTCTAATCTCATAGCTAACATTGTTATTTCTTCTCTTGATTGGTAGCATGATTCCGGCGCCAATGTTCATGTGTGTTTTGATTTATTGTGGTTCACAACTTTTAAGGATCAATGTGGGGGAGGAGTAATGTTAGTAATGAAACGAGAATATCTATTAAGGGGGTTAGAAATATTTTATTAAAACCATCTTTGGGAAAAACCATTACTTTAAAAGATGTATTTTTTTTTTTCGGAAATTAGGAAAAACTTAATTAGTGTTTCTTTACTTGTTAGAATAGGCTATAAACTATTTTTTTATAGTAACCAATTTGTCGTTACTAAAAATAATAATTTCATTGGCAAAGCTTATTTATATGATAGTTTGTTTAAATTACATGTTATTCCTTATAATGTTTCAAATCATTCTAGTAATTATTCTATTGTTCTAAATGTTGAAACTTCATGTTTATAGCATGTTAATTTTCATATCTCAATGCATGTGATGAAACTTAATCTAATTGCTATGTGCAAAATTGACTTTAATAATAAATGCTAAATTTGTGTTAATGCCAAGTAAACTAAAATACCTTTTAAGAAAGTCTATATAAATACCCAAATATTAAAACTTATACATTCCGATATTTGTGATTCTATTATTACTCCGACTAGAGGCGGTAATAAATACTTTGTTACTTTCATAATGATGCTTACAAATTTTGCTATGTGTATCTTATAAAAACCAAGGATGAGATTGTTGACAAATTTAAAGTTTACAAAAATGAGCTTGAAAATCAACTTGAGAAAAAGATAAAAATTCTTAGATCCAATCGTGGGGATGAATACACCTTTAATGATTTTACCATATTTTGCGAAGATCGCGACATTAGACATGAAGTGACTGCACCATATTCGTCTCAATCAATGGTGTAGTAGAAAGAAAAAATAGAACTTTAATAAATATGATAAATTCTATGTTATCGAGTTCCGGAGTTTCTAAGAATTTTTGGGGACGAATGCCTCTTATCTTCATGTTGCATTTTAAATAGAATACCTCAAAAGCTTGATAGTCAAAATCCTTATGAAATTTGGAAGAATCGGTCACCTAGCATTACTAATTTAAAGGTTTGAGGTTGTTTTGCGAAAGTTGCAATTCCAGGTCCTAAAATGAGGAAAATAGGTCCACAAATTATTGATTCAGATTTTATTGGATATTCTCCTAATAGTAATACTTATAGATTTTTAGTAGTGAAATCGGATATCTCCGATATATCAAATAATACCATTATTGAATCTAGCGATGCAACCTTTTTTTGAAAACATTTTTCCATTTAAAACAAAGGTTAGCAACTTTATACCTATAATAAATAACGATTTCAGAGAATTATCACATTCTATTGAATCAAATAACAATAGTATATCATTAGAAGTTACACCCAAACCCGAACTTCGAAGGTCTAAAAGAAGTAAGATAGAGAAGAATTTTGGCGATGGCGTGTACACTTACTTGATTGAAGAAGAACTGACAACTTACGCCAATGCTGTGTCGTCCAATGAAGCACCGTTTTGGAGATAAGCGATTCAAAGTGAGATTGATTCAATTTTATAAAATAAGACTTGGATTGCTACCGATTTACGGTAAGAAAGTAAGGCTATAGGATGTAAATGGATTTTTAAGAGAAAACTTAAAGTGGATGGGTCTATAGAAAAATAAATGGCCAGATTAGTTGCTAAAAGAATTTACACCAAAAAATGCATTGATTTCTTCGATACTTATGTTCTTGTTGCTCGTATTACTACCATGCGTGTTTTAATTGCATTTGCATCTATTCATAATTTATTAATCCATCAAATGGATGTTAAAATCGTATTTTTAAACGGAGATTTGGAAGAATAAATTTATATGGAGCAGCCAGAAGGTTTTGTAGTTAAAGACCAAAAACAATAAAATTTGTAAATTAACTAAATCTCTTTATAGCCTTAAACAAGCTCCTAAACAATGGCACATGAAATTTGACAAAGTCATTCTAAATTATAGTTTTATTATCAATCCATATGATAAATGTGTTTATTATAAACAATTTCATAATGATTATGTCATTTTATACCTTTATGTAAATGATATATTATTGTTTGGCACTTCATTTTATATTATCAAGCATGTGAAGCAATATTTATCATCTATGTTTGATATAAAAGATTTAGATCATACAGATCTTATTTGTAATATTAAATTAATTAGAGGCACTAATGGTATCGCATTAATTTTGTCGCGTGCGATAGAGAAAATACTTAAACAGTTTAATTATTTTGATGTTAAGCATGTATCCATACCTCTTGATTCCAATATGTATCTTACTAAGAATAGTGGTGAAGCGGTATCGCAACAAAATATGCACAAATTATTGGCACATTATTTTACATCACCAATCGAACCAGACCTGATATTCATATGCGGTTTTTAGGCTCAGTAGACATACTAGCAATCCAAATAAAGATCATTGGTGTGCGCTTGAAAGAATTTTTAAACATTTAAAATGAACTTTGGATTACAGTTTGTTTTATACTGGTTTTTCTAATATAATTGAAGGATATAGTGACGCCAACTGAGTAACCGACTCACATGATGTGAGATTTACCGGTGACTATATATTCTTACTTGGCGGTGCAGCCGTCACTTGGGGCTCAACCAAACAAACAATAATTTCCAGAAGCACACCAGATTCTGAAATGATTGCATTACATACTGTACGTAAAGAAGATTAAAAATCTATTCTTGCATTTACCTTGTGTTCTTAAGCCGATTGCTGTTGTGAATATAAATTGTGATAATAGATCTTTATTGGATTTATTAAATCAAGAATATTGCAAAATCCATTTTTCATTTTATTGCTATGAAAATGTAACAACCGAGTCCAGTTCTACAAATTTCTGTTACCGTATGAATGGTGTGTGGCATTTATTGATCCTACTTGACTGTTGCTTATTGTAATTCACCCGACAATTCAAATTCTTGCATATCACAATTTAAGTCTTTAAAATAAATTAAAAATACTTGTCATGGCCTGCTCGACATCCCTAACCCTGTGGTAGCATCCTTGCATCGTGTTCTCGTCCCGTTCAGTGAAACGGACGTGTTTGGACGGCTACGCGCACGTACGTGCGTCCGTCTTGGGGGTATGCTTTTTAATCATAAAATCCTTCATTTTAATTTTTGGAACCCGCCAATAATTTTCTTATTTCAAATTCAAATTTTGGACCCAACCCGGGCGCAATTCTGAAATATTTTGCATTTGCGCCAAATCCTATTTTCTAATATTTTTTAAAAACCAACGAATATAATTTCAACCCCATATAATATTTTCCTATTACCTTAAAATCTTTTTAAAAGTTTTTCCTAACTGAAAACCCCACCACAAATCTTTTCTTTCTCTCCTTAGTTTGGCCACGAGCCAATCAGAGTTCACCTTAACCCCGGGGGCCCCACCGTCTCTCTCTCTCGCGGGCGCAACAGACAATTTTCTTTCTCCTCAAAATCTTCTCTCTCCTCTCGATCTCTCACCTCCTCTCTGTCTCTCTCCTCTATCTCTCCTCTCACAATCTTTTTCTCTCTCCCCGTCTCTCTCTTATATATATATATATATATATATATATATATATATATATATATATATATATATATTCTCCTTCCTCAACTTCTTTTTCCAGAGAACCCACCTTCGCAGAACCCTAGCCGCCTCATCCTCTCTCGCCTTTGCCCCAACGTCGACGCCCCTATCGCCAACCTTGTCGCCTCTTCGCCCTCGTCGCTTCCACCTCATCTCCTTCCTCCTTCCTCCTTTCCCCGAGCACCCTGCACGAGCATCGCGCACCTACCGGCACGTCGCTGCACGTCGTGGGATCGCCGCTGGCGATCTTCATCCGTTCCCTGGCCTCGCGCACCCTCCTCGGTGAGCATAGCATCCCTCTCCTCTTCTTCTTTCCTTTCCTTCCTTCTTCTCTGTTCTTATTATTTGTGATCTGTGGATTTGTCGCTGTCGCTGTAGGCTGTCCGCCGGAGCTCCGTCGACGTGGTCGACGATCACAAAACCCCCCACAGATCATCGTGAGCACCCTCTTCTCCATCCTCCTCCCCTTCTTTCTTCTTGATTCTTCTTTTATCTTTTCATGCATTCTTGAATATTGTGTATTCACTGTTTTTTTGGGTTCGCCGGAATCCGGCCGTGCCGGCGACGTGTCCCGACGACCCAGCGAGGTACTCTGACCCGTATGGTTCCACTGTTTGTCGTTCGGACTTTTTCCGTGCACCGTGCGCGCGTCGCGACTTTTCCCCGCCGACGCGTAACGTTCCGTTTTCCGTTTCGCGGCCCGTCGAGGCAAGTGAAACTTGCTATATGCTATTTAAAACTATTCATATGCTAAATTAATTATTTCCTGTTAAACCCCTAATTAGAATTGATAGAAATGGATTTCAAATTAACCGTATAAAGTTCCGTTATACATTTTATGACTCCGCACGTGAAACTTAAGCTTGCACTTGATTATTCATATCTAACAATCATCTGTACATGATAGATCACTTTTGTTTACTGCTATGGTACTTTTATCCAGTTTAGCCTATCAGACATTCACGTGTAACTTTAACCGGTCTAATTACAATTGCATTCATTAAACAGATTATACATGTCGTCGCATCCTTAGAACATTCAATCTTTATTAACCTATTTCCAACAATTACATCTATCATTCTGTATTCACATTATGTTGACACTGTCTGTTTAACACAATTGATAACTGTGCAGCTAAATAAACAAATCTGCTTTATTGCCTAACTCATTGACTAGATCATGCTGTTGATAACCATGCTTGATTATTTAACCCTGATTATGCTAGCTGATTTGAGCACACCCATGATATTGTTTACACCTTGACATGACTTGCTACATACATACTGTTTGACCCGACATGGTACCGTACACTACTTGACTTGACCTGGTGTACCATGACTTGATCCGTTACCTAATCCTGTGTAATGCCAACAAATCTGACATGTAGTCCTCACGGACCGTTCCTGTTGTCTATCCAGACAAACCTGCTTACCCGATCCTGTGTTGGCATTAGTTCTCGATTACTGAATACCTGACTTGACATACACATATAACTTGGGGGTATGGGGAAATCAATGGTGAAACCTGACTTGTAACTCAATAGTTCGATACTTGTTCTGATCAGTTTTAGAGGCTAGGCCAGCCTTGGAATGATGCTGCTGACATCATTCATCTGTACATATTCATGTTTTAGTGCCTAGCGGCATGTCTCGGTTTCAGCCCGAGAATATGGACCGTGGTCCCGGGTATGCACGGGATACTATTGAGTTATATCGATGATTCATCAATTTGATTTCAAAGTCTTTAGAACAGAAAACCTGATAGAACGGTTTAGTTTACTCAATGCACACTACCCTGCACTGCCCTGACTTACATTACTGTTACACCTGCTTTTCATTCATGTTTATATTGCATTGCCTGTTACCCTGTTTATATTTTATTACTTGATGACACGACGCGCTGACGTCTGGGTTTTGCATGGCCCAGATTCTGTACCGCTGCTGCAGTCCGAGCAGGAGTACTTCAGCCAGCAGGCTGAGCTGTGAGGTGTTAGCAGTAGTTAGTTCTTTTATTTCCTGCATTTTATTCCTGATGTGAGCCCGCATTATGGGACATGCATTCCAGATATTTTGTATTGGATCTTTTGCTTCCGCATTTTATTATTCTTGACTCATGTTATCTTGGCTTGTGGACATGTTTTAGATAGTTCTATTTTGTTCTTGATATCTCTACAGCCGTAATGTGACTGTGGATGGATACTTTCTACCCACAGGTAGCATGGTTGGCTATATCACGTGCCCATTTTAGCGTACTCTGGGAAGCGGGGCGTGACATGGTTCTTTTGGTATCAGAGCCATAGGTTAGTCGGGCTGAGTCTTTTGTAGTTGGGTATTGTACCCAATACACGAATCAGAATACCGTGTTTAGGAAACATGTCCTGCCACCTTGCCGTTTACCGTTCTTGAATCAAGTCCTTCCTGGTTATATCTTTTACGATGTGCAAACTTCCTTTGCATATCGACTCGAAACCTGATTCTTTGTTATCTCTAGGACTTAGGCGACTTGGGTGGAGTTATGTAATTATGGCTATGATACCGCGGTATAGTTACAATGCGGCACTCTATTTAAGTAACTTGGAGTTCTAGACTTGATTTATATTGTAAATTTGTTATCATGCTAATCTTGGGTGTTTTGATTTCAGGAGTATGGCAGGCAAAAATCTGAAAACGTACCAAAGGCGTGTTGACGAAGCCGCCATGCTTGGAGTGATTCGGGGAATGCTGGATAATCAAAAGAGGCAGACCGAGCTGATCCAGCAGCAAGCTGAATCGTTTCAGGAAGGTTTGCAGACCGTTCAGCAGTCTGTGAACAATGTTGGAGCTAAACCAGTTGACCGTGTGGGGACCGTAGCAGATTTCAGGCGTTTGGGTCCGTCTGCATTTACTGGTTTGGAGGAGCCATTGCCAGCAGAGCAGTGGCTAGTTGACACAGAGAACTTACTTATTGCGGCACAGATTCCAGATGATAAAAGAGTCGATGTAGTGCGCATTCAGTTAGTGGACTACGCCCGTGAGTGGTGGCTTGTGGAGGAGACCCGCTTGACCAAGCCGATCAAGTGGGCGATTTTTTCGAAGAGTTTCCTGGAGAAGTTCTTCCCGCGGACTGCACGGGAGGAAATGGAAGAGAAATTCATCGGTCTGAAGCAGAATGGAGCACCCATAGATGTGCATGCAACAGAATGGACAAGACTCGGTAGATTCGCTGGACCTCTAGTTGCCAACGATGCAGATAGGGTAAGGAGGTTTATGCGCAGCTTGGATGTGGACATCCAGAGGCAGATTGTCTCCATGGGTTTGACCGCTTTCTCACAGGTACTTACGGCAGCTCGAGAACAGCAGAGCCTACTGGGAAGAATGGGAGTTTGCAGCAGACAGCAGTTGCGGTAAGGAAGCCGGCATTTGTACCAAACCGAGCTCATGGTCGCAGAGGTATTCCAGTGGCCCGTCGTGGCGTAGCACCAATGAAGAAGCATGCTGTAGTTGAGCAGAGAAAAAGCGTGACTTGTAACTACTGCAATTTACCTGGCCACGTGCAAAAGGATTGTCGAAGGAGGCAAGGACTCTGTTTAGTTTGTGGAGCGGCAGATCACACTGTTAACTCATGTCCGTCGAAGCTTCGTACGAGGGATGATATTCAGAAGTCTCCACAGAAACCGTTCCAGGGATAGAAGCAGCTGACTCAAGGACCTAATCAGGCTCGAGCTTTTACCTTGACGGCTGAGGAAGCTAAGGCGTCAGGAGAAGTTGTTTCAGGTACTCTACTCGTTCATGGTTTTCCCGCATTAGCGTTATTTGATTCTGGTGCATCCCATTGTTTTATGTCGTCCAAGTTTATAGCTACACACTCGATTACCTGTATGACCCTGTCTAGTTTCTGGGACATACACACTGGGAATAGGAAAATCATAACTAGTAGGGAATGCAAAGATTGTGCAGTTGTTGTTGGCGGACGGGAGCTTTTTGCAGATTTCTTGGTAATCGATACGGGCAGCTACGAAGTCGTCTTGGGAATGGATTTTCTTGGCACTTTCTACGCTCACATTGATTGTAGGGTAAAGAAAGTAATTTTCCAGATTCCCGGACATCCCGAGTTTACCTTCACTGGAGGAAGCAGTTCTGTCGGGCCAGTCGAGTTTAGGGCTAGGCCGACAAGTAATATTCTTGCATCAATGGAGGTTGATAAAAGTGAAGAGCCAGCTGTTGTTCGTGATTTTATGGATGTGTTTGAAGACATATCGGGATTACCACCGAAGCGAGACGTGGAGTTCGCAATTGATCTTATTTCTGGTGCAGCGCCAGTATCTAAAGCGTATTACCCAATGGCACCAGTGGAGTTGGAAGAAGTCAAGAAGCAGGTTGCTGAACTGCTTGAGAAGGGTTGGATTCGAAGCAGTAACTCGCCTTGGGGAGCTCCAGTTCTTCTAGTTAAGAAGAAAGATGGCACGAGAAGGATGTGCATCGACTATCGAGAATTAAACCGGGTGACTATTAAGAACAAGTACCCGATCCCTCGCATTGGCGAACTTTTTGACCAGCTTAGTGGCGCGAGGGTATTCTCGAAGCTGGATTTGTGATCCGGATATCATCAGGTCCGAGTGAAAGCAGAAGATATTTGCAAGACGGCATTCCGAACTCGGTATGAACATTACGAGTACTTAGTGATGCCCTTCGGAGTAACGAATGCACCGGCGATATTCATGGACTTGATGAACCGAATCTTTTCACCATTCTTGAACCAGTTTATTGTGGTGTTCATTGACGATATTCTGGTTTACTCGAAGAGTTTTGAAGAGCATGCTGAACATTTGAAGATCGCATTGCAGACGTTGAGACAAGAGAAGTTATATGCGAAGATGAGCAAGTGCGAGTTTTGGCTGGAAAAAGTAAAGTTTTTGGGGCATGTTGTGTCTGGCGATGGAATCGCCGTCGATCCCGAAAAGATTGCAACAGTTCGTGATTGGCCGATTCCAAAGAGTGTTGTGGAGATAAGAAGCTTTCTTGGACTCGCCGGATATTACAGAAGATTTGTGGAGAACTTTGCTCGTCTGGCGGAGCCGTTGACCAAGCTTACGCGCAAAGAGGTACCTTTTGTGTGGACGGATAGATGTGCGTCAGCTTTTGAGACGTTGAAGCAGAAATTGATAACCGCTCCTATTCTGACCGTGCCAGACAATTCCGGAGGATTGGTGATTCACAGCGACGCATCTGGGAAAGGATTGGGATGTGTTTTGATGCAGCATGGGAAGGTTGTAGCATACGCATCAAGACAGTTGAAGACCAATGAGAAGAATTACCCAACTCACGACTTGGAGCTTGCGGCTATGATTTTCGCTTTGAAGATTTGGAGACACTACCTTTTGAGCGAAAGGGTCGAAGTTTTTACTGATCATAAGAGCTTGAAGTATGTGTTGACACAGAAGGAGCTTAATATGAGGCAGCGTAGGTGGTTAGAGCTGATGGCTGACTACGATCTTGATCTCAAATACCATCCGGGAAAGGTTAATGTCGTACCGGATGCACTCAGTCGGTTACCAGCAATTCAGATGTTGACTGCGCAGAAGGAACTCGTGGAAGACTTTCGAAGATTTGATTTGGAGGTTGTGCTACCGCATTCTTCGGGACAGTTGATGCAGCTGCAGGTACTTTCGTCGTTGATCGAGAATATTAAAGCAGCGCAATCGCAGGACCCTAGATTGCAAAAGTTTCGAGAACAGGTTGAAGTCGGACTACGAACAGATTTACTGATATATGAAGATGGTTCGTTGAGATATGGTAGCCGTTTGTGTGTGCCAAAGGGAGATATTCGCGAAGAGCTTATGAAGGAGGCACACAGTTCAGCTTATTCCGTACATCCAGGAGGTACGAAGATGTACCGAGACTTGCGACAGCAATTCTGGTGGGAAGGTATGAAACGGGAAATCGCTCGCTTTGTGGCAAAGTGCTTGGTGTGTCAGCAAGTTAAGGCTGAACATCAAAGGTTTGCTGGTTTATTGCAACCACTTTCGATTCCTCGGTGGAAGTGGGAACATATAACCATGGATTTCGTGACAGCTCTACCGCGGAGTCCAAAAGGCAACAATGCAGTATGGGTGATTGTTGATCGATTGACCAAGGCAGCTCATTTTATCCCTTTTCGGGTTGGTCAATCAACAGAGACTTTGGCAGAGCGGTACATGCAGGAGATTGTAAGATTGCATGGAGTACCGGTGAGCATCGTGTCCGATCGGGACACTCGGTTCTTATCACACTTCTGGAGGAGTTTACAGGAAAGTTTGGGGACTCGATTGAAGTTTAGCACAGCTTATCATCCTCAAATGGTCAGTCGGAGAGAACGATCCAAACTCTTGAAGATATGTTGAGAGCATGCATGTTGGACTTCAAGGGTTCTTGGGAGGATCATCTACGTTTGGTGGAGTTTTCTTACAACAACAGTTTCCAGGCGACTATTCAGACGGCTCCGTTTGAAGCTTTGTATGGTCGCAAATGCCGTTCACCTGTTTGTTGGGACGATGTCGGTGAACGAAGATTGTTGGGACCAGATTTGGTTGTGCAGACAGTAGAGAAAGTTAACACTATCAGAAATCATATGAAGGCAGCTTAAGACCGACAGAAGAGTTGGGCAGATACGTCGAGAAGACCTCTAGAGTTCGCCGTGGGTGATTTGGTATTCTTGAAGATATCACCGACTAGAGGGGTGATTCATTTTGGAAGTCGAGGAAAGCTCAGTCCTCGATTTGTTGGACCCTTTGAGATCTTGGAGCGTGTTGGTGAAGTAGCATATCGTTTGGCATTACCACAGTCACTGACGAATGTGTACGATGTGTTTCACGTATCTCAACTCCGCAAGTATGTTCGGGATGAAACGCACGTGCTGGATCATTCGGAGCTGACGGTACGAGAAGATTTGACTTTTGAGGAGCGACCAGTTGAAATTGTGGATCGAAGGGAAAAGGTTCTTAAGAACAAGGTTGTCCCTCTTGTACTTGTTTCTTGGGGAAATCGCTCACATGGAGAGTCCACTTGGGAACGAGAAGATGAAATCCGGCAGAAATTTCCTCGTCTTTTCTTATAGTTGTGTTCTGTCTATCTTTTGTATTCTTGGAATTTCGAGGACGAAATTCTTTTTGTAGTTGGGTATAATGTAACAACCGAGTCCAGTTCTACAAATTTCTGTTACCGTATGAATGGTGTGTGGCATTTATTGATCCTACTTGACTGTTGCTTATTGTAATTCACCCGACAATTCAAATTCTTGCATATCACAATTTAAGTCTTTAAAATAAATTAAAAATACTTGTCATGGCCTGCTCGACATCCCTAACCCTGTGGTAGCATCCTTGCATCGTGTTCTCGTCCCGTTCAGTGAAACGGACGTGTTTGGACGGCTACGCGCATATACGTGCGTCCGTCTTGGGGGTATGCTTTTTAATCATAAAATCCTTCATTTTAATTTTTGGAACCCGCCAATAATTTTCTTATTTCAAATTCAAATTTTGGACCCGACCCGGGCACAATTCTGAAATATTTTGCATTTGCGCCAAATCCTATTTTCTAATATTTTTTAAAAACCAACGAATATAATTTCAACCCCATATAATATTTTCCTATTACCTTAAAATCTTTTTAAAAGTTTTTCCTAACTGAACCCCACCCCCCCACAAATCTTTTCTTTCTCTCCTTAGTTTGGCCACGAGCCAATCAGAGTTCACCTTAACCCCGGGGGCCCCACCGTCTCTCTCTCTCGCGGGCGCAACAGACAATTTTCTTTCTCCTCAAAATCTTCTCTCTCCTCTCGATCTCTCACCTCCTCTCTGTCTCTCTCCTCTCGCAATCTTTTTCTCTCCCCCCGTCTCTCTCTCTCTCTCTCTCCCCCCGTCTCTCTCTCTCTCTCCTATATATATATATATATATATTCTCCTTCCTTAACTTCTTTTTCCAGAGAACCTACCTTCGCAGAACCCTAGCCGCCTCGTCCTCCTTCGCCTTTGCCCCAACGTCGACGCCACCATCGCCAACCTCGTCACCTACTCGCCCTCGTCGCTTCCACCTCATCTCCTTCCTCCTCTCCCCGAGCATCCTGCACGAGCACCGCGCACCCACCGGCACGTCACTGCACGTCGTGGGATCGCCGTCGGCGATCTTCATCCGTTCCCTGGCCTCGCGCACCCTCCTCGGTGAGCATAGCATCCCTCTCCTCTTCTTCTTTCTTCTTCTTTCCTTCCTTCTTCTCTATTCTTATTATTTGTGATATGTGGATTTGTCACTGTCACTGTAGGCTGTCCGCCGGAGCTCCGTCGACGTGGTCGACGATCACAAAACCCCCCACAGATCATCGTGAGCACCCTCTTCTCCATCCTCCTCCCCTTCTTTCTTCTTGATTCTTCTTTTATCTTTTCATGCATTCTTGAATATTGTGTATTCACTGTTTTTTTGGGTTCGCCGGAATCCAGCCGTGCCGGCGACGTGTCCCGACGACCCAGCGAGGTACTCTGACCCGCGTGGTTCCACTGTTTGTCGTTCGGACTTTTTCCGTGCACCGTGCGCGCGTCGCGACTTTTCCCCGCCGACGCGTAACGTTCCGTTTTCCGTTTCGCGACCCGTCGAGGCAAGTGAAACTTGCTACATGCTATTTAAAACTATTCATATGCTAAATTAATTATTTCCTGTTAAACCCCTAATTAGAATTGATAGTAATGGATTTCAAGTTAACCGTATAAAGTTCCGTTATACATTTTATGACTCCGCACGTGAAACTTAAGCTTGCATTTGATTATTCATATCTAACAGTCACCTGTACATGATAGATCACTTTTATTTACTGCTATGGTACTTTTATCCAGTTTAGCCTATCAGACATTCATGTGTAACTTTAACCGGTCTAATTACAATTGCATTCATTAAACAGATTATACAAGTCGTCGCATCCTTGGAACATTCAATCTTTATTAACCTATTTTCAACAGTTACATCTATCATTCTGTATTCACATTATGTTGACACTGTCTGTTTAACACAATTGATAACTGTGCAGCTAAATAAACAAATATGCTTTATTGCCTAACTCATTGACTAGATCATGCTGTTGATAACCATGCTTGATTATTTAACCCTGATTATGCTAGCTGATTTGAGCACACCCATGATATTGTTTACACCTTGACATGACTTGCTACATACATACTGTTTGACCCGACATGGTACAGTACACTACTTGACTTGACCTGGTATACCATGACTTGACCCGTTACCTAATCTTGTGTCTAATGTCAACAAACCTGACATGTAGTCCTCACGAACCGTTCCTGTTGTCTATCCAGACAAACCTGCTTACCCGATCATGTGTTGGCATTAGTTCTTGATTACTGAATACCTGACTTGACATACACATACAACTTAGGGGTATGGGGAAATCAATGGTGAAACCTGACTTGTAACTCAACAGTTCGATACTTGTTCTGATCAGTTTTAGAGGCTAGGCCAGCCTTGGAATGATGCTGCTGACATCATTCATCTGTACATATTCCTGTTTTAGTGCCTAGCGGCATGTCTCGGTTTCAGCCCGAGAATATGGACCGTGGTCCCGGGTATGCACGGGATACTATTGAGTTACATCGATGATTCATCAATTTGATTTCAAAGTCTTTAGAACAGAAGACCTAATAGAACAGTTTAGTTTACTCAATGCACACTACCCTGCACTGCCCTGACTTACATTACTGTTACACCTGCTTTTCATTCATGTTTATATTGCATTGCATGTTACCCTGTTTATATTTTATTACTTGATGACACGACACACTGACGTCTGGGTTTTGCATGGCCCAGATTCTGTACCGCTGCTGCAGTCCGAGCAGGAGTACTTCAGCCAGCAGGCTGAGCTGTGAGGTGTTAGCAGTAGTTAGTTCTTTTATTTCCTGCATTTTATTCCTAATGTGAGCCCGCATTATGGGACATACATTCCAGATATTTTGTATTGGATCTTTTGCTTCCGCATTTTATTATTCTTGACTCATGTTATCTTGGCTTGTGGACATGTTTTAGATAGTTCTATTTTGTTCTTGATATCTCTACAGCCGTAATGTGACTGTGGATGGATACTTCCTACCCACAGGTAGCATGGTTGGCTATGTCACGTGCCCATTTTAGCGTAATCTGGGAAGCGGGGCGTGACAAAAAATATGTGAATCGTATCATCCTATATTGCATGTGCCGTTTATTTTATAATTGTTTAATTTTTTTATATAAAAGAAAAAAACGAAGCTGCAATTAAGTCCAGTAGTTTTGTCACTTTTAAATACGGTCCTAGATAACTTTTGTCCTTAAAATAATTTTTAAAAAATAATTTTCACATATGAAAATCCTAAGAAAATTAGGATAAATAATAGATAGAATTTCAGGTTTACGGTAAAAATTTCATATCAAACCGAATAACGGTTTAGAAGTTACATAATTTTTTATTCACTGTTTTTAAAACCAGAAAACTGCTAATAAGGGTCTTCTTCGAGAAATCATAACTCTATAATTGTTGATCCAAATTAAGTGTTTTCAGATGTTTTGAACATCTACATCGAAAGTTCTAGATTATCTTAGTTTTATGTTTTTACTGAAAATCGACGTAAAATATAGAAAACTGCGTTACAATATTAAGCGATGAATCTGGACAGAATCTGTCCTGATTCGTACACTGTTTTTAAATTTGACATAACTCGAACTCCCGATGTCCGTTCGTGAAAAAATTTAGATATGTAGATACAAAATTGATAGAACTATAATTCCTGTATATTAGATTACTTAGAAACGAATGAAACAACCCGATATAGGCTTTGCAATATAACATATAGTTGCTGTCCAGAAATCTGAATTTCTGTTTTAAACGATGATGTTAAAACAGTCATAACTAGAGCTTCAGGAATCCAAATTGCGCGAATCTTAGTGTTTTGGATAATTACTCCGAAAGACCTAAAATTTTCTAATAATTTTTGTAACCTGAAACCTGATAGAAATTAACTCAAACTGCGTTTTAAAAATGTGTGACGGTGCTGCACAGATTCTGATCTGTTTTGCGCGACGATACGAAAACATGTATATCTCCCAAACCGGTAGTCGAATTTAGGCGAGACTAGAACTCACATGTGCATAACACTTAACGCTATGTTTTCGTTTATATTCTGATTTCAAATGACTTGATTAACTAGTCGTACATATCACATATTTACAACATTGTTTTGGACGTTACTTGTATACTTATCTCATATCATATTCTGTGATTGCTTATTTATTTTTATTTATATGTGATTAAATCATTACATGTTATAATTGACTTGATCTTGAACCGACTCAATCATGAATACTTGAACCCAGTATGTACACTTGAACCAACTTGACTCGAACCATGAATACAATTAGCATCACTTGCACTTGACATGACCACATGAACTCAATCTTGAAAACTTGATATCATACACCGCCTTTTGTATTCATGAATTCGATCAAGACTCATACCATTAATCATAAACTAATAAACACAGGGTGTTGGGATAGTTTGAGTATGAATCCAACGGAATCTCATGAGTCCCATTAATACAAATCATGTTGCTGTGGTACCGGGCTGAAACGGTACAAATCATGTTGCTGTGGTACCGGGCTGAAACGGTACAAATCATGAATTCACGAATGAGGGCCCGTGTTTCCAAGCCCCTGGATGATAGCCTGTTGGGTTTGGAATACTTTAATAACAATTGAAGTCCCGCTATTTTGGGCCCATGATTTCTTACCCTTGGACGATAGCCTTGGGTTCGAGAATACTTTTGAGATTGGTTGACATTCACACTTGAACTCACGTTAGTTTCTTTTACCCTTTTAGTGACCTTTTAGGATACTTACATTCACTTCATGTTCATTATACCTACACTCCACGGTCATGCTATATTTGTTTACTGTACTCATGTTATATTGTCATGCTTACATAGTTGTCATTAACATTACCATATTATACTTGTTCATATTTTATTTCCATTCATACTATATCACATGTCACCTTACATATTCATTTATATACTTTCACATCTCGCCTTTCTTGGAGACTTACCGAGCGCAAGTTCGCTGACGGGTATTCCACCCATTTCTTTGTTTCCATGGAATATTCGTCAGATGATATAGAGATTAAGGAGATCGAGCCGAGTCAGGAGGATTACTCTTAGGTTGCGGAGCAGACCGACTACTAGTTCTTTCTTTTCAGGTTTTATTTCTTGTATGCTACCTGTTTAGGCACTTTCTTTTATGCATCTTTGTTTTTAGACATCATGTATTCAGTTTAAAACTTGTGAAAGTTGGGAATGCAAATATATAAAGTTGGATTTTTATTATCATATCTTTCTTGTCATTTTATATTGCTTATATACGCTTAGTGTATTTGTTTCGAGAAATGACCTTCTCGGAATAAATACATCGCGGGCTTGTCACATGCCGTTACCGCTCTTTTGGGAAGCGGTGCGTGACAATTAATGTACTGAATGGAGTATTTGCAAGCCTGAGTATACTTTAAGTATTATTTTGTTTGTAAAATAAGAAGAAAGCACTTATAGCTCGGTAAAGCCTTGCACTGCTGTGACATAGCCTTTGTGTTCGAATCCCATCAGTCAGATATTATTTTTAATGATTTTTATTTTAAACTTTTTGGAAGCCCAAAAGTTTACACATGCAATATACATAAAAATGAAAAGTCAGATTAAATAAACATGTGGAATATGTTATATGAACAGACCCCGACATGTGGCATAAATCCCACCCCACTCCTCTTCTAATCGACCGGCGAAGAAGCCCCTTGGGCCGGCGCCGCCGGTTTGGACCGTCAGGAATGCTCCCATATTTTTAACCCTAGTCGTTTAGCCTATCCCCACTACACCCATGCTGTTTGATTTATCTGCATTTATCCAGAGAGTGTAATTTCACTCTTTAATTCTATTTTAAATGCATTTTTAATTCCTTTCTTCAATTCTCAAAATCCTAATTTCTCCTATAAATACCACATCATACCCTAGCCTCTCCATTCTGAAATCCATTATAAAAAATTCTTAAATTTTTCTAAGTCAAAGAAGTGTACAAGTGGAGTTAGCCCAAGGTCGCTTTCCGGCGATGATTCAAGAAGATTCCGGTGACCCCGTGACTCCACGAAACTCTCAACTTGTTCTTATACCTCCCCTCTCTCATTCCAACTCATTAGTTCCCTCTTTTCTTCTCTCTTCCTAACTTAAAATGTTCTCTTTTCAAAACTCGTCGGAAGTGGAGTTATTCTGATATCCGATTCTACATTTATTAAAAACACCATCTTTCTTAATAACCAATCGTCCAAATCATTATATCTTGTTTAATAATCTTAAAACAAACTTTGAGAACAAGTTTTATATTAAAATATCATGCTGTGTAACTTTTATTGCACTTTTACGTTTAAATACCACAAACTTTACATACGACATCTTTTATCATATTTGCTTGTACCGCCTTTAGGAAAATCTCATGAGGTAATGACATACCTCTCACAACACGCATCATGACATAGCACGATTTCCTTTTAACAATATTTTGGGGCCAATATGACTTTTACATTAAAATACCATAAACTATTAAAAACCGTATTCTTTAAATTTGTATTATTTGCATTCCTTACAATTAAGACTCTACAACCCATTTTGGGGAACCCAATCGGGATGGTGTGGGTTATCGCACATCCTCGGTACTAGTAGAGCTAGATGCAGACATTCTCACGGAATATCCAATCCCGATAGAATTTTTAAGAATAACGTGATTTTCTATTAATAAATAAATTTTATTTTTAATAATTATATATAAATATTATCAAATCATCTATTTTAAATATATAATAAATTCCATGTTTTTCCAAACAAAAGAAAAGAATCACAAGTTTCATAAAAATACCATCAAGAATCCATACAAGTCAAATTTACACAAAATACCATATATTATTCAAGCTAGATATTTATTCACTAGAATACCTCACTTTTAAAAATTACATCCATGAAAACCTTAAATATGATAAATAAATACTTGAGGTTTATTTTGAAAGTATACTAAAACTATTTTTCATAAAACTCTCTCAAGTTATATTAATTTACATTAGGGACCCTAGTAAATATAGGTTTAAGCGGGACCAATTCTCTTGAGCCTCAGGGAGCAGGAGAAAGTGGGTGTTTGTCTATTTAAAGTAGAAAACTAAAACGGGTTATCAATGATAATTGGCTTGGAAAAAGTCACAAATCCTGCCGTCCATATGCAACAGTTATCGATAACTCCAAAACCTAATTCAGGAATCCAATTCTGTTTAAGTGTCCGACTCAGACAGAGTCTCAGTCTAATTTGAATACAATCCATACATGAATACAATTCAAATATAACTCCAATACAATATGAATCTATATATACTGGAACTTGAACATGAATACCAGAATACTATCAAATATCAACATGACTCAACTGGACCGAACCATGGATATATATTGACTGGACTACATGACTATCCGTTTATATCCTTATCCATTTACATGAACAATTTATACCATGGTCTCGGCAAGTCTTATACAACAAATCATTACAAACAACACAATATACATCACGGGTTTTCTAAAGGGATAGACTGGTACAGAATGCGTTAAAAGTGGCACGATGATGGTCACTATAATACACCTAACCTGAACATCCGTTGCCGTTATCCCGTGGGTTTTGACGGGGCCTTGTACTCCATATACCTTAGTGCACGGAGCAAGTTGGACTCATCTCGTATATACTGGCACATTCTGTACCAAACTACAAATAACTACGTTAGCATAACAAACATACATTATACGGTTATATTCTCTTTAATTGTCCATTCTATTTTCTCTCTCTCTCTTTTGGGATTTACCGAGCAATTGTTCGCTGATGACATTCATTTTCTTTTCTTTCTTTGGAATGTTGTCAGGAGGACCCGACTTCTGGAGATTGAGCCCAGCCAGGACGATTTTGAGCAGTTCATTGAGGACCCAAAACTCCAGTTCACTTGTATATCCTTTTATTTTAAGTTCATGCCATTGTTTAGGCATAGCTTTCCAGTATTGTATTTACTTTCCAGTTGTATTGTAAAGAATATTTAATCAATAAAAAGTTGTTTATTTATATCTCTTGTCATTTCTTGTGTACATTTATTATATTGCTTATTTACGCTTAACGTGTTTACTTCTGAGTAAATACGTCGCGGGCCTCGTCGCGTCTCCTTACCCGTACACTGGAAAGCGGGGCGTGACACTGATGAAGGAGGGGGTGATCGGTGGGGGAAAAGGAGATGGATGCAATGGTGGTTGAAGGAGGTGAAGGTGCTTGAGGACGTCGCCGGCGGTAGGCGATCGGTGAAGGATAAGGACGCAATGAAAGAGGGTGTTACCGGTTCTTGGTCGATGGAGATGGCCGGTGCGACAGTCGAAGGGGCTAGGCTTGAGGAGGTTACGGTTGAGGGAGGTAGCGATGGAATGATGGTGAAGGGTTGGGGCTCAGTTAAGTTTAGAAGAAGATGAAGAGATGATATGATGTGATGATTAGATGACTATTAGGTTGTTTTTATTATAAGGAAGAGAGAGTGATATATACACACACACACTGTTAAAGATTTGAAAGAGAGAGAGAGAGAGAGATGTAATACAGAGAGATTAGTGTTAGTATGTCCAAGGCTCAAAAGAAAATAACCATTCAGCTACTCCAAAGAGAGTTTTGAAAACAGCCCAATAAATCACATTTAATGACAATTAATTAAAACAAATTAATAACCATCAAAGCAAAATTAATCACCGTTAATAAAACCAAAATATGAGGAATACATATGTAAATATGGGATTTGTAAAGAAAAGGAATGGGTCTTGAAATTTGTTTTTTTAAAACATTTAATGAAAAGTAAATGATAATTAATAACAACTAGAGTCAAATTAATTACCATTAAAATCAATTATGGTAGGAAAAGTGCAGTAAAGAATTTGATAAAGTTGCTAAGTGAGAGGGAGTGTTAATTCAGGAAAATAGGCTAGTGGATATCAGGTTAATGGGCTGGGCATGGGTTGAGTTTAGGAAAGTAATATAGAAAAATAATTAGATTAATAGAAAAGGAAAATTTTACGAAAAATTATTTAAAGAAACTTTATTAAAACACAAAATACTTCGTACGGTAGTTACCGGTTATTACAGTTGTTGCGACAAGCAATGTTAATGCACGAAAGAACTATCACATAATTAGGAAGGTTATCATATGAAAATTTTCAATGCAACATTAAAGCAAGAGAAAATAAAAAGGTTTGAGTGCTATCAGAAAATTAGGAGTCACGTGAAATGCAGAAATGCAGCAGAGTGACCAAACATAGCTCAGTTGGTATAATTTTTTTCTCCAAAACGATTGGTTGATAGTTCGATCATTGACTGGGTCACGTCCAAATAAAACAGCAAGGCCACCAAGAATGACACTAACAATGGTAATGATAGAGCAAAGAAGATGAAGAAAACAAAGACCGGATAAAAAATAACCGTTTTTGGAAAATAATTATTTTGCTTCAATTTTCATAATGTTTAAGTCGTATTGTTGTTTGTAGAGAGAATAATTGAATTTGCACAATCGAATATCAGGTTCTGCATATAAGAATCACATATTCAAAATTTACTAACGCAGGGTAGGCAGAAAGTGTTATTGTTTTTCTTAAACAAAGATTGAAATTTAATAAAGTTTTTTGTATAAACCTCTGCGATCTATTCTTTGTAATTGTATATAGCCTCACAAATTGTCTAAAACTGTTATAAAAAACATTTTTTCATCCAGCTCGAAACCGCACCCTTTTGAGTTGCAATTGTAAACTTTTCTTAGTATATTTGGTACAAAAACGAAAAAACGAATATTAGTTTTGTTTCCATTTTTTAAAATTATTTATTTTATGAGCTTCCAATCTTTGTGATCTTCTTTTATTAATTGGATGATTTCTTGTTTACATATTGATAGTTTAATAGCTTTTCCATTAAAAAAAAAAAAAAGATTCATGTTAAGTAATTACACATACGGAAATCTTAATGCCAAAATTTTATTAGTTAATATATATACAAGAGAAGAAAAGTAAAAGTATATTCGTTAATAGACTAAATGATAATTAACTATATAATAATCAAAGACATATAGAAGTTGACCGACGTGTCAATGAAAATATAAAGAAATATAGAAAAGAGACCATTAACTTCTTTTCTATATATATGTGTGCGTGCGCTTTTACACATGTGGATGACTAATCAACAATATTTTCAATATGGTATACATCCATTAATTTCTTATTAATAAATGACTTGTACATGAGAAGAAATGCAATGAAAATATTAAGAAAAATAAGGAAACCTAAGACTTTATACATATAATAAGCCCTTGTACGATCTCCATGGATGAACATGAGACATAGTATTTTTGATGAAAGTATAGCACACCTTACACCTTATTAGTATATAACTATTCCTCACCAACAACTTGGAAGACAAAAATCGGATAGAATAGTAAGCTAGAATAAAAAAAAACAGTAAGCTAGAATAAAAAAAAACGTGTTTTAGTCGTTTCTTCAAACGTAAGGTTAATCAAAACCAACATTGTGGATTACGGGCTTTTTGATTACATAAATACCCTATCAACTTCACATAATCGAGTTACGTGGATGCACTCCAACAATTTACCAACTCGATTTTGGTGCTCATTTCATAGGTTATTTCAATTAATTTCTATACGTGCTTAAAGTGCAAGCAAAACAAGAATGACCGGTTCTTAATAGGAGAACATGAGGAGGATGCAGACTAAAAAGAAGGAAAATTATGGTAATATTTGGATATACACGGGAGAGAACTCTAAGATGGATGGATTATATATAGTGGCATTAAGAAAATTTGATGAATTTGATTGTTTGCAAATTTATTAGACATAAATAAATATCTTTGTAACTTTTATGAAGAATGTGAGAGAACTAATAGATTTCAATTAAGTAATAAAAAAAGCATGAGAGACACCCGGTTGTTATTTATAAAATTGAAAGTGTAAAACATAATGCTGCTCTTAGTAATGAACCATTGATGGAGAGAGTGAGAGAGAGTGTAATAAAGCTTTTGTAGATGTTGAGAGGGGAAATGTTGAAGAGAAGCAAGTCCATATCATATATGAGTCCAATATCAATTATTAATTTTAGCAATTAGTTTATTGCTATCATCATGGACAGCCTCTTGGATTCTTGTTCATGAGTTTCTTATAAAATAATAAATGGTCTTACATCAATGGCACAATTATCTATTTTTATTCTCAATATATCATGCATAAGAGATAGTATTTATAACTCAATAAATAGAAGTTTACAATAAAGACAATGATAATATAGAATAGAGTACTTTAAATACTGCCACTTCATTTTAATTTTAAATCTAAAGCACTCTATTAAATGAAAATGAGAAAAAAATTTGGGAGATATATACACTCCTTAATTTAAATTATGTTCGCTGATGCTTTTAATGTCTATTTGTGTAGAAGAGTGAATTAATTTGAAAGTAGAGTTGTTGTATTATGTATGTTTTTTAATTACTTTAATTTATATTTAATTGCATTTAATAAAATATGCTATAGTCCATTTTATATGTTCACCCCTAATTATTTTGGTCTCGCTCTTTTTTTCTGATAAATAACTCTCCAACATGATCTTAAACTTAAATGATGAGTGCATGTTCTTGTTTTTGCCGGACAGGAGAAACAGAGGATCAAATAAGCGTAATAAATTTAAGCGAGACAGGAGAGAGAAACTCACTTGCACAGAAGAAACCCCTTTATCAAAGCAAAATATTTATTTATTCAAACTAACTCTTACAGGCTGAAGAGGATGATCAGAGTACAAGATAGATTACAAGAAAGAGTTTATTTATTTTTCGATGCCTCTACATTTGAGGAGTCGTTCTTATTTATAGAGCAGAGGGAGATTCCCTCAAGGGCTTATGCGTCCTTCTTGCCTTTCATAAAGGCCCTTAGGTGTCCTCATCTTTCTTCAGTGGAGGATAAGCTTCACCTTTATCTGTCGTCTTCTGTCGACACCTTTTATAAAAAGAGGATAAGTTGTCACCTTTATCTGTCGTCTTCTGCCGACACCTTTTATAAAAAGAAACCTGTGTGCTGGTTTTGATGAATACCAGGGGCTGTAATACTGCTGGTTTTATAAAAACCTTGGGCCGAAAAATACTTTTACTAAATTTCGTGTGCTAAAGTCTTGCAGTCGTCCTTTTTAGTAAAAGTTTTTCCATCTTTATTTCAGTAGGCCCTTTCCTTTATTTTGACTCAATCTTGAGCCCATAAGATCGTCCCAAAGCTGATCTGCTGATTTTAGATCTTCTTCTGGGTCTTGGGATTGTCCTTGAAAGCATTCTTTCATCTCTACCGACTTGGTAGTTTTCTCAGATGTAGAGGAATTTGTATCCGAGTTGTCAAATGTCTGTTCAAACTGCTTTTTCATATGTTCTAAGCAGCGTTTCATAAGATCTTCTTCAGAGATATTAGGATATTTCCTCTGGAAAGATGTTTTTAATTTTAGCATTGGATTTTCCGTTGCTAATTCTTCATTAATCTTTTTATCCAGAGTATCATTATTATTTTTGATAGTTGCTTTTATGCTAACTATCTTTTCTTCTTCTATAATTCCAGCCCACCATTTAATGAGAAATTTTCTGGAAAGAATAGGAATATTTTTATTATTAAATTCAGAAATAATCGTCCATCTAAATATAAATGGCATTTCATTTTCTATAAAATAATGAAGTGTGCTTTCTCCGTCTATAATGGAGTCATCATCAGTATTATGAAACCTTGGATGAGACTCTATCCAATGAACAAATAAATCAAAAATTGACTTTGGGAGTATGGCTAATTCCGCCCCAATTTTTTGCCATAATTGAATAAACCAAACTGGTATACCTGTTTTGATAACATCAGGTTTTATAATAATAAACCAGGAATGTTTCTTCGCTGGGTTTTCATAATATAAAAAGTTTTCAAAAGCTTGGATATAATCCCAATAGTTTCTTTCGTGTCGTTCATCTCCTAACTTGAACGATCTTACCCTATTAGGGTGTAAAGCCCATTTATGAGGGCTGAAAATCTTTTTAATGATAGCTTTAGAGAAGTTTATAATTTCTTCTCCTTCTTTTCCATTTGGGTAGTAGTGTTTTATTTCTACTGAACCCGAAACTATTAACAAGGCTTCATATACTTGCCTTGTTTTACCTGCTGATGCAGCAAAAGAAATGGTCTCAATATATTTTTCTTTTAAAGACCATGTATCATTCATTTTAGGAATATCATTCATTTCTAAACAAATAATTTGTTCAGAATTATCTTTTGAGATATAACTATCATTTGCATTTTCAATTGCCTTTTTAAATGATAATCCAGGAATATTTCCCGTTGAAGATGTTTCAGCTTCACTTTGAGGACTATAAATACTCATATGAGAAGTATTTTTCTTTGTCATTTTATGAGGCAACTTCCATTCTGATTGAGCGTATGACGCTTCAGATTCCATGTCTATTTGCATAGACTTTGGCTTTTGCATTTTAAACCAATTTGCATATGGGGAGTTGTCAGGAATATTATTCCTTTCCCTTCCTCTGCCCCTTCCTGGGCCTTGACCCCTCGAGGGAGTCTGCATATGTAGAATCTTGCAAGAATTCCCTGGTCAAAAAATCAGGAAGACAATTATTAGTACCTTTAATATATTCAATATCAAAATCAAAGATAGCTAATTCTGCTTGCTATCTAGCAAATATTTGCTTTGATGTTAAATTTTTAACATCTTTTTGTAACACGGATTTAGCCGCGCTGCAATCTATTCTTAATAGGAATTTTTGATTTAATAAATCGTCCTGGAATTTATAAATACATTTTATAATAAAAAGAATTTCTTTCTTGATAGTTGAATAATTCAACTGAGCTGGATTCCATTTTCCAGAAGTAAATCTTACAAGAATTTCTTTATTATTTGTAGGATCTACTTGTTTTAAAATGCCTCCGTATCCTATGTCCGAAGCATCAGTTTCAACAATTTTCTTCCAATTAGTGTTAGCAATATGGAGACATGGTAAATTTTTTACTGTCTCTTTAATTTTTTGAACAGCTTTGGTATGATCCTCTGTCCAAGGTGACGGATTTTTTCTGAGCCTATTATATAAAATAGCTGCATCTGTAGCTAAAATTTTATAATAATCTGCTACATAATTTAAAGCACCCAAAAATCTTTGAAGTTGCTTAACATTAGGAATATAATCTGGAAATTTAGAAGCAAATTCAATACTTCTTTCAATTGGAATAATAGTTCCATTGTTAATATTATGACCCAAAAACCGTATAGCTGTTTGGAATAATCTCATTTTTTGGGCAGATATAATTAGTCCATTTTTTATAATAAGATGTTTAAAGACATTCAAATGTTTAAAATGTTGGTCAATGTTTTCTGAATAAACAAGGACATCATCTATATATGAAAGAATGAATTCAGTATACGGATTAAAAATTGAATTCATAATATTTTGAAATTCTGATGGCGCATTTTTTAATCCGAATGGCATGACATTCCAAAGGGTACTGTAAAAGCAGTTTTATATTTATCAGATTCATGAATCTGAATCTGCCAATAGCCTGATTTTAAATCAAACTTTGAAAAGATTTTAGCTTTGCTTATTCTATTAAGCAAATCCCTTTTATTAGGGAGAGGATATCTTATCCATTTAAGCACTTTGTTTAAGGGCTTATAATTTATAACAAGACGTGGTATACCTCTTTTTTGTTCAGCAGCACTGTTAACATAAAATGCTGTACAACTCCATGGAGAAGATGATTTTCTAATTAGCCTTTTGTCTATAAGACTACTAATTTCTTTTTTACATAATTCAAGATATTCTTGATTCATTTGGCAAGGTCTTGCCTTAGTAGGAATATTTTCCTCTAAAAAATCTTCTATATAAGGAAGATTAACAATATGTTGTTTTCTTTCCCAAAATGCATTAGGAAAATTACTACAGGTTTGAGTTATAAACTCGTTTTCTAGGCCTTTAATCCTAGCTTTTATTAAGCTAGAGTCTAACTGTTTATTTATTTGTAAAGAAGCTATTTTTTCTTTAATAAAATTTATTTGATTTTCTTTAAGGTAAATGTCTTTTACCTCATTCAAAATTTTCATCATTGGATCAGTTATAAATTGAAACATAATTGCTTTGCCTTTATAAAAGCTGTAAATGCCTTGTGAGTCTATTTTATTGATAGACATTATCTTACTAAGAAAAGGCGTTCCTAGTATCACATGTTGTGATATTTTCTTTACAATAATAAAAGGAGAGGGAAGACAAATATCATCATTGCAAATATTTGCATTTGACACCTTATATGGTGTAGTTAGAGTACTATTATCAGCTGTACTCAGAGTTTGAGTAGTCCTCTCACAATATTTAATAGGAATAATTCCTTCTTTTATACAGTTTAAATCTGCACCACTATCAACTAGGGCTATAAGATTGGGTATAACCAAATCGTTATTTATTATTAGAGTAATTCTAATATACTATTTTTGATTTAATACTAAATCAATGGTTTGCAGGAATTTATCCGGGATAACTTCTCTTTCTCTAGTAATTTGCTCAGTAAATTCTTCCTCACTATTTAAAGATTCACCTTGTATAATAGTGTTTCTTTCTATAACAGAGATCCTTTGTAAAATATCTTTATTTTGATTTTTTAATTCTATTATCTCTGTTTTTAGGTTATTAACCTCTTTTTGTAAGGCTGCAATGGTTACAGGCTTACCTTCTTTTAATTGTTGTCTTTTAAAGACTTCTGATAATCTATAAACATTATCAATAGCAGGAGATTTCTCCTTTTTTTCTTTAAGAAGAACTTCAACCAATTTGGTTTTAAGTTCTGGTTTGATATGTTCATCTTCAATAATTTTAAGAATGGTCTTTTTGTCATCTTTACTTATAACATTAATACTTAGACCGTTCATCTCAACTATAGATTTCCAGTAATTTTTCTTATTGTTGATATTACAACATTTACCAGAGCAGTCTTTATCACAAATTTTTTCATCATCTGATGAAGAATCTGTTAATTCAAATTCAGAAGATTCTGAAGATTCTGAAGAATTAATCATTATTTTATAATCATTATTTTATATAATGATTTCCTTAATTCTTCGTCTTCTATCTCGTTAATTTTCTTTTTTGTATAACATTTGTTGGCAAAATGACCAACTTTTCCACACTTATAACAGGTAGCTGAAGAAGCAGATTTTTTCTTAAATCTGTGATGTTTCTTCTTCTTTTCTTCCTTTTGTTTAGGAGGATTATAATGTCTTTTGTACCTCCTTTTATAATGAAGTAGCTTAGATTCTATTCTTTTAGTTTTCCTCTTATCTTTCCGATCCATATGCGGATCTTCCATTGCGAACTGGCTACAAAATTCTCCCAATTCGTGTTTACCAGTTAATCTCTGGCTTTTTAATTGATTTCTTAATTTTATGTCATTACATAAGGATAAACCTTCTTTAACACAGGTGCTTATTAAGCGTCCATATGTAAAAGTATTATAGGGTATAACCCCATCATATTGAGTTCGCAAATTTGTCCGAACTCTTTCAGCAAAAAAGTTTGGTAAGCCATCAATAAATTTAGCTTTCCAATGAGAGTTATTTGCATTTTCTAGTTGCATAACTCTGCTAAGAAAATTATCTTTGTACCATCTAAAATGTGTTAATGTAGGACATCTTAGATTTTGTAATAAAGTCCTTACTTTCTCAGCTTGATTACTTACATCCCCAGTAAAATGATCGAGAATAGTAAGTATTAAGGTATAAACAGCATCGGACACAGGAGAATTATTCTCCATTTTTGCTGCGCTAAAAATTTCAATTTTTTGTGCGGGAGATAAGCAATGATCCCACCAGCCTTTTAAAATTCCAGTAAATCCACATGAAATAAATCTTGCAACATCAGCATTTGAGTTTCCTTGCTGTTTTGATACTGTTGCATACATCATCATACGGTGTAAAGTATCATGGATTTGCTTATCAGCTAATCCATCAATATTCCATTTATAAATGGCTCGTCCTGAAAACGAATTTTTTATAACAGCTTCGTTTTCTTCATACAGGACATCTAAAGGAGTTGGTCGTTTATAATAATGCTTTTCCAAAGTTCTTAGTGGGTATTTTATGGTATTTATGATATTATTATCAGACATATTAATCTGATCATCTGATAAGTCGTTTATATCAGAGTCTTTTTCCGATATCTCAGACTGTTCTCCATCTATAATATTTAATCTAGCATTATTAAACTTTTTCTCCAGAGCATTTATAATATCTGAAGATATATTTTTATCTTTGGATAATTTATATCCTGAAATATCTAAAGCCGGTTTTATTGGTATATAATTTTTCTCATTTATTGTCTTTATAACAGGAGTTTCTATAACTCCCATAGCCTGTAATCTATTATTCAGGCTTTCTAGAGTAGATTCTACTCTGGTTAATTGTTGACCAATTACTTGAATATAAATATTAGAAAAATTATTTTGTTTAAAAACCTTTTGAAGTTCTTTTAAAGTATTTTCCATTTTATCATCAATAAGTGGCTTTATAAAAGCGGTTGTCTCTAAATTAGAGGTAGATATTCCAGATAACCTTAATGGTTCTGTTGGTGGGTATATAGACCTTACAATTTTTCCAGTTTGGGTGGTCCATTGTTTATAATGTTCCTCTAAAACATTAATTTTACTTTCTTGTTCATTAAGAAAGTGTTCAAGGAACCAGTCTATAAAATATTTTAGACATTGGTTTTCTTCAAGACGTCTATAATATTGATCTTTATAATGATACATTTGATCTATAGAAAAGGTTTTTGCAAACCATTCTCTAAAAGCAGCATGCTTATTTTTCATAAATTCCTTATTAAGGAATTTTCTTAAATTACTATCTGGTTTTAAATCCATAAAATTATATATGAAAACTCATCTCTGATGAGGTAGGAGAAGTTTTATTTTCCTTCTCATATATAAGATGGGATATATTTTCTTAGGAAATATTTATCCCTTTAACTTCTCTATAAGAGGAGCTCGGTCTAGAAAAAGATCTTCTTAACACAGAAGAAGTGGTGCTACCTTCTATATAAGGTTTGCCTGAAATTCTGGCTATATTATTAGATCCAAAAGTCACTTCAATATTTCCATCGTCAGTCTGTATAATCTGATCGATGTCTGTATCTATAATAGGTGCAGGAGGAACTGCAGAAGTTATAACCCATGATTCAGGAAAGGCAATTTCTTCCCATTTTATAATTCTATTTGTAGCAACACCAGAGGATAAAAGATTTGTTTCAATAACTGTGGTTTTACCATTTTCAGTCTTAGCTTTTACCTTAGGTGCCATAGTTGTTAAAACTTTATAGTGGATTCTATAAAACTATTGATATAGTCTCAGATCCTTTCATGAAATTATAACCATGTGTTTTAAGATTTAAAGTTACTGTCTCAAGTATATTTGGGTCAGTTAAAGATAAGGTTAAATTAGGATACACATCAAAATAAACTGGTCCATGACAAAGACTTGTTTGCATAATTCCTATAAGGGAAGGGATCCAGTCTAGGCATCCAGCATCTCTCAGAGATGTTAATATAGAGGCGTTTAAGCCTTGGAGAGTAAGAGGTTTAAAGGCCACTTGAATTAAACCAATATGAAGATATTTATATTGTTTTTCAAATCTATAAACATCCTTTTTTGAAAGGAGTTGAATAGTCTGTTCTGTGCTATCCACAGAGATGGTTTTTTCCATACTTTTGATGGAAAGTCTGGACGATAGATCAAACGTCCCTATGTTATAAATTTCTTGAAAGGATCTGAGACTATATCAATAGTTTATAGAATCCACTATAAAGTTTTAACAACTATGGCACCTAAGGTAAAAGCTAAGACTGAAAATGGTAAAACCACAGTTATTGAAACAAATCTTTTATCCTCTGGTGTTGCTACAAATAGAATTATAAAATGGGAAGAAATTGCCTTTCCTGAATCATGGGTTATAACTTCTGCAGTTCCTCCTGCACCTATTATAGATATAGACATCGATCAGATTATACAGACTGACGATGGAAATATTGAAGTGACTTTTGGATCTAATAATATAGCCAGAATTTCAGGCAAATCTTATATAGAAGGTAGCGCCACTTCTTCTGTGTTAAGAAGATCTTTTTCTAGACCGAGCTCCTCTTATAGAGAAGTTAAAGAGATAAATATTTCCCAAGAAAATATATCCCATCCTATATATGAGAAGGAAAATAAAACTTCTCCTACCTCATCAGAGAAGAGTTTAAAGGCCACTTGAATTAAACCAATATGAAGATATTTATATTGTTTTTCAAATCTATAAACATCCTTTTCTGAAAGGAGTTGAATAGTCTGTTCTGTGCTATCCATAGAGAGGGTTTTTTCTATACTTTTGATGGAAAGTCTGGACGATAGATCAAACGTCCCTATGTTATAAATTTCTTTTGCTGGAACATTTGGAATAGTCCATTTGTTCAGCTGTTCCTCATCTGAGGAATACTCAAGTAAATTTGAGTTTTTTTTTATGTGTTTGCTCTTATTACGAGCAATCTTGATAGATATAGCAGTAGATGAAGATGGTGTAGACATATGAAATTTCATCTTCAAGATTTCGATACCATTAACTTAGTAGGATAAGATGTTCTTCTATTACATGCAATTCTGTATATTCTTTTTCTGGTTTTTACTCTAAAGATATCTAACTGTATTTTCAATTACACGACTGTCAACGATTTATGGGCTGCCAACACGGAAAATTTTCAATACAACATTAAAGCAAGAGAAAATAAAAAGGTTTGAGTGCTATCAGAAAATTAGGAGTCACGTGAAATGCAGCAGAGTGACCAAACATAACTTAGTTGGTCTAATTTTTTTCTCCAAAACAACTGGTTGATAGTTCTGTAACACCCTAGTTCGTTATACCATGACTTATTTGATTAATTAATATATTGGATGGCTATTTCTTGATTTATTGTTGTTATGCATGTGAATAGTGTAATTGGTATCTATATTTGCATTCGACCCGACCCGCTTACTGGAAACCCATCTTGATTCCTGTTTATAATTTATCCCGGCTAGTTATAAGAATCCGTGCACTTTCTTGTTCTATATCCTGTTTACCCGTATCATATATTGGGCATCTACATTATTTTAATAATAAAAAAATATAATCAAATAATATATTTTAAAAATACCTAGCATGATATGTATCATACCCCTGACCATGTGGTTCCATAGTACATCATGTTCTCTTTCCGTCTATTGAAACGGACTTGTCTGGATCGCTATGTGCATTTTACGTGCATCCGTTCTTGGGGGTATACATTTTTATCAACCGGACATCACATTATGATTTTAACTCGTCCGTATATCCTTTATATTTTAAAATTAGATTTATAGACACAACCCGGGAATTTTTCGGAATACTTTTGTTTTAGCTTAAAAACCAAGTTTATATATTATTATATTAATTGCACTATTCATGTACTATTCATATTCATACACTGTTCATAAACGTTAATATAAATATATATTATATTATATTATATATTATTTTATAATATATATATATTATATTATATTATATATTATTATTATAATATAATATAATATATAATATTATTAATTAATTATTTTTTTTACTTCCGTTTCCTCTCTCCCTCTCTCTTCCACGCTCTCCCTCTCACCAACCCACTCCCTCGTTGTTACGGCTCACCCACTCCCACTCTCTCTTTCTTTCTTCCTTCCTTTCACCCTCCACTCCAATTCTCTCACGTCTCTTTCTCCTCTCTATATATATTTAACCCTGAGCTCCTCTACCTCACATTTCTCTTTCCTCTTCTTCTTTTCTTTTTCTTCTTCCACGCCAACTGCAAATCCACGCAAGAGCCGTCACCCTCGCCACCGTACGCATCCGTCGTGTGATCCATTCAGGCAAGTTTATCTTGCTACATGCTATGCAGTTATATTTACATCCATAAATAAATATATATATATATATAATTGTAGTTTACTGGTGCATGTGATATTACAGTATAATATATCAGTTTGGTATTATTATGGATTGATATTAAGGCCAAAATATGTTGAATGTAATATATCATATTAATATTATATAATAATGTTATAAAGTTACTAATCAACACTATTCATGCTATTCATGACTTTAAATAACATGCACGTGACACGGACATTTGCATCCATGTTTACCGCTTTATGACACCCGGTCATATTCGTGCTGTATATTACATATTTAATTGCATACCTGAACCTGATTGCTTCATGTTACTGCTAGATTCATATACCATACTTACTACAGTTGATTACGATTACCCATTTGTTACCTGTGCATTACCTGACATGACCTGATACACCACTATTTGACTTGATACCTGATATTGTTTCTAATGCCGACAATCCTGACTTGCTGTCCCGACGGATATATCATGTTGTCTATTCAGACAAAACCTGTACCTGCTTGATCCTGTATTGGCATTAACTCCAGATTTATCAATACCTGACTTAAACATATAACCTTGGGGGTAAGGGGAAATCAATAATGAAACCTGACTTGTAACTCAACAGTTCGACACTTATACTGATCAGTTTTATGGGCTAGGCCAGCCCCGGGATGATGCTGCTGACATCATTCATCTGTACATATTCCTGTTTAATGCCTAGCGGCATGTCTCGGTTTCAGCCCGAGAATCTGGACCGTAGTCCCGGGCACGCACGGGATACTATTGAGTTACATTGACGATTCCATTAAATTGATTTCATAAACTGTAGAATAGATAACCCGGTAGTTTAGTTCAGATTACTCATTGCACGTCACATATACTTATACTCTTAACTGTTCCATATCCGTGTTATTTGTTATACCCATATTATTGTTCATACTCATGCCTGCATATCTTGTTACCTCCTGATTATATTCTATTATTTGATATTATGACGCACTGACGTCTGGGTTTTTGCATGGCCCAGATCCTTTATCTCTATCACAGGCTGATCAGAAGTATTTCAGCTGCCAGGCCGAGCAGTGAGGATCTTGTTAGTGTTTAGTTTATTTTAGTTTTTTTTTGGTACTTTCATTTCCTGTTGTGAGCCCGTATTTAGGACGTATTTCCAGATGTTATTGTTTATTGGATCTATTGCTTCCGCATATCATGTATTAACTCGTTTATTCTGGCATATGGACATGTACTAGATAGTTTATTTTATTTTATTGTTCATGATATCATATAGACAGCCGCAATGTGACTGTGGAGGAATGTTTCCTAACCACAGGTAGCATGGTTGGCTCTGTCACGTGCCGATCGTAGCGCACTCTGGGAAGCGGGGCGTGACAGGGTTTGTTTGGTATCAGAGACATAGGTTATAGGTTAATCGAGTTTGATTCTTTTGTAGTTGGGTATTGGACCCAATACACGAATCAGAATACTCGTGTTTAGGAACATGTCCTGCCACTTTGTTATCGTGATTCTTGAATCATATCTTTCTTTTATCCTTCGTCTTGACGATATGCAAACAACTTTGCATCTCGGCTTGAAACCCTTTTGGTTCACTATTGTTTCTCCCTGTTTCTTGATTCGGATACTAGGATTTGGGCGACTTGAGTGGAGTTATGTAATTGTACCCATGAACTGCAGCATGGTTACAATGCGGTACTCTATTTAAGTAACTTGGAGTTCTGGTCTTGATTCATTTCCTTGTCCCATGGTCGTTAAATTGTCTTGCTTACCAGTTATTGTTTCATTGCCAGCTTGAATCATATTTACCGTGCTTTACCCTCATCAGTATCTTGATTTCGGATGAAATCATCTTGGTATCTTACTTGTTCATGTTTTCCTCGCATTAGAATTATTCAATTCTGGTGCATCCCTTTGTTTGTTGTTGTCTTGGGAATGGATTTTCGCGGCACTTTCCACGCTCATATTGATTGTAAGGAAAGGAAAACGATTCTCTAGATTCTCGGACATCCGGAGTTTGTTTGCTGGAGGAAGCTGTTCTGTCGGGCCAGTCGAGTTTAGGGCTAAGCCGACAAATAATGTTCTTTCGTCGATGGAAATTGATAAGGAAGAAGCGCCGGCTATAATTTGAGAATTCATGGACGTGTTCGAAGACATCTCGGAATTATCGCCAAAACGAGATGTGGAGTTCGCGATTGATCTTGTTCCTGGTGCAGCGCCAATCTCAAAGGCGTACTATCCGATGGCACCAATGGAGTTGGAAGAAGTAAAGAAGCAGGTTACTGAATTGTTGGAGAAGGGTTGGATTCGCAGCAGCAATTCACCTTGGGGAGCTCCAGTTCTTCTAGTCAAGAAGAAAGATGGCACAAGGAGGATGTGCATCGATTATCGAGAATTAAACCGGGTGACTATTAAGAACAAATACCCAATCCCTCGCATTAACGAGTTATTCGAGCAACTCAGTGGCGCGAGGGTATTCTCGAAGCTTGATTTGCGATCCGGTTATCATCAAGTTCGAGTTAAATCAGAGGACATTTGCAAGACTGCGTTCCGAACTCGATATGGGCATTACGAGTATTTAGTGATGCCATTCGGAGTCACGAATGCACCAGCGATATTTATGGACTTGATGAACCGAATATTTTCACCAGTCTTGGACCAGTTTATAGTGGTGTTTATCGATGATATTCTGGTGTATTCAAGGAGCCAGGAAGAGCATGCCGAACACTTGAAGATCGCACTGCAAACGTTGAGGCAAGAAAAATTGTATGCAAAGATGAGCAAGTGCGAATTTTCGCTCGAAGAAGTGAAGTTTTTTGGGCATGTCATATCCGGAGATGGAATTGCTGTTGATCCTGAAAAGATTGTAGCAGTTCAAGATTGGCGGATTCAAAAAAAAACGTAGCAGAGATCAGAAGTTTTCTTGGACTGGCAGGATACTACAGAAGATTCGTAGAGAATTTTGCTCGGTTAGCTGAGCCTTTGACCAAGCTTACACGGAAGGAGGTACCATTCGTATGGACGGATAGTTGTGGTCAGCTTTTGAGGCGTTGAAGCAAAACTTGATAACCGCTCCTATTCTGACCGTACCAGATGGTTCCGGAGGATTGGTTTTTCACAGTGACGCATCTGGGAAAGGTTTAGGGTGTGTTCTTATGCAGCATGGGAAGGTCATAGCATACGCATCAAGACAATTGAATACCCATGAGAAGAATTACCCAACTCACGACTTGGAGCTAGCAGCTGTAATATTCGCTCTGAAAATTTGGAGACACTACTTGTTGGGCGAAAGGGTAGAAGTATTCACCGATCACAAAAGCCTAAAGTATGTGTTCACACAGAAAGAGCTCAACATGAGGCAGCGTAGGTGGTTGGAGCTGATGGCTGACTATGATCTTGATCTAAAATACCATCCAGGGAAAGTTAATGTAGTGCCGGATGCGCTTAGCCGATTGCCAGCAATTCGGATGTTGACCGCACAGAAAGAGCTTATCGATGATTTTCGGAGATTTGAGTTGGAGATCCTGCTACCGCACTCTTCGAGACAATTGATGCAGCTACAAGTACAGTCGTCATTGATCGATAATATTAAGGCAGCGCAATCACAGGATCCAAGATTTCAGAAGTTTCGAGAGCAAGTTGAAGCGGGACTTCGGACGGACTTGTTGATTCATGAAGATGGTTCGTTGCGATATGGTGGTCGTTTGTGTGTGCCGAAAGGAGACATTCGCGAAGAAGTTATGAAGGAGGCGCACAATTCCGCATATTCCGTACATCCAGGAGGCACGAAAATGTACCGTGATCTACGACCGCATTTCTGGTGGGAAGGCATGAAAAGGGAGATCGCCCGCTTTGTAGCAAAGTGTTTGGTATGTCAGCAAGTCAAGGCTGAACATCAAAGGGTAGCCGGTTTATTGCAACCACTTCCGATTCCTCAATGGAAGTGGGAACATATAACCATGGATTTCGTGACAGCTTTACCGCGGAGTCCAAAAGGCAATAATGCAGTTTGGGTAATTGTTGATCGATTGACCAAGGCGGCTCATTTCATTCCATTTCGAGTTGGTCAGTCGACGGAAGCGTTAGCAGAACGGTACATACAGGAGATTGTGAGATTGCATGGAGTACCTGTGAGCATCGTTTCCGACCGTGATACCCGATTTTTATCGCACTTCTGGAGAAGCTTACAGGAAAGTTTGGGAACCCGATTGAAATTCAGCACTGCTTATCATCCCCAGACAGATGGCCAATCAGAAAGAACGATCCAAACTCTTGAAGATATGTTGCGAGCTTGCATGTTGTACTTCAAGGGTTCATGGGAGGATCATCTACACTTGGTGGAGTTTTCGTATAATAATAGCTTTCAGGCGACTATACAGATGGCTCCATTCGAAGCGTTATATGGTCGCAAGTGTCGTTCACCTGTTTGCTGGGACGATGTCGGAGAGCGAAGGTTATTGGGACCAGATCTTATTGTGCAAACCGTGGAGAAGGTTAATACGATCCGGAAGCACATGAAGGCAGCACAAGATCGACAGAAGAGTTGGGCTGATACATCGAGAAGACCTCTAGAGTTCGCCATTGGTGATCTCGTATTCTTGAAGATATCACCGACTCGAGGAGTGATTCGTTTTGGGAGTCGAGGCAAGCTCAGCCCTCGATTCGTGGGGCCTTTCGATATTATTGAGCGCATTGGAGAAGTAGCTTATCGATTGGGTTTACCACCATCTTTGGCGAGTGTTCATGACGTGTTTCATGTATCTCAACTTCGTAAGTATGTTCGAGATGAAACACACGTACTAGATCATTCGGAGCTGAGAGTAAGGGAAGACTTGACCTATGAAGAACGACCGATGTCGATTGTTGATCGAAGAGAAAAAGTCCTCAAGAAAAGGGTTATCCCTCTCGTACTAGTTTCATGGGGGAATCGCTCGCATGGAGAATTGACTTGGGAATGAGAAGACGAGATTCGACAGAAGTTTCCACACCTCTTCTCGTAGATTCATGTTTAGTTGTCTTTTCTTATTTTGGGAATTTCGAGGACGAAATTCTTTTGTAGTTGGGTATAATGTAACACCCTAGTTCGTTATACCATGACTTATTTGATTAATTAATATATTGGATGGCTATTTCTTGATTTATTGTTGTTATGCATGTGAATAGTGTAATTGGTATCTATATTTGCATTCGACCCGACCCGCTTACTGGAAACCCATCTTGATTCCTGTTTATAATTTATCCCGGCTAGTTATAAGAATCCGTGCACTTTCTTGTTCTATATCCTGTTTACCCGTATCATATATTGGGCATCTACATTATTTTAATAATAAAAAAATATAATCAAATAATATATTTTAAAAATACCTAGCATGATATGTATCATACCCCTGACCATGTGGTTCCATAGTACATCATGTTCTCTTTCCGTCTATTGAAACGGACTTGTCTGGATCGCTATGTGCATTTTACGTGCATCCGTTCTTGGGGGTATACATTTTTATCAACCGGACATCACATTATGATTTTAACTCGTCCGTATATCCTTTATATTTTAAAATTAGATTTATAGACACAACCCGGGAATTTTTCGGAATACTTTTGTTTTAGCTTAAAAACCAAGTTTATATATTATTATATTAATTGCACTATTCATGTACTATTCATATTCATACACTGTTCATAAACGTTAATATAAATATATATTATATTATATTATATATTATTTTATAATATATATATATTATATTATATTATATATTATTATTATAATATAATATAATATATAATATTATTAATTAATTATTTTTTTTACTTCCGTTTCCTCTCTCCCTCTCTCTTCCACGCTCTCCCTCTCACCAACCCACTCCCTCGTTGTTACGGCTCACCCACTCCCACTCTCTCTTTCTTTCTTCCTTCCTTTCACCCTCCACTCCAATTCTCTCACGTCTCTTTCTCCTCTCTATATATATTTAACCCTGAGCTCCTCTACCTCACATTTCTCTTTCCTCTTCTTCTTTTCTTTTTCTTCTTCCACGCCAACTGCAAATCCACGCAAGAGCCGTCACCCTCGCCACCGTACGCATCCGTCGTGTGATCCATTCAGGCAAGTTTATCTTGCTACATGCTATGCAGTTATATTTACATCCATAAATAAATATATATATATATATAATTGTAGTTTACTGGTGCATGTGATATTACAGTATAATATATCAGTTTGGTATTATTATGGATTGATATTAAGGCCAAAATATGTTGAATGTAATATATCATATTAATATTATATAATAATGTTATAAAGTTACTAATCAACACTATTCATGCTATTCATGACTTTAAATAACATGCACGTGACACGGACATTTGCATCCATGTTTACCGCTTTATGACACCCGGTCATATTCGTGCTGTATATTACATATTTAATTGCATACCTGAACCTGATTGCTTCATGTTACTGCTAGATTCATATACCATACTTACTACAGTTGATTACGATTACCCATTTGTTACCTGTGCATTACCTGACATGACCTGATACACCACTATTTGACTTGATACCTGATATTGTTTCTAATGCCGACAATCCTGACTTGCTGTCCCGACGGATATATCATGTTGTCTATTCAGACAAAACCTGTACCTGCTTGATCCTGTATTGGCATTAACTCCAGATTTATCAATACCTGACTTAAACATATAACCTTGGGGGTAAGGGGAAATCAATAATGAAACCTGACTTGTAACTCAACAGTTCGACACTTATACTGATCAGTTTTATGGGCTAGGCCAGCCCCGGGATGATGCTGCTGACATCATTCATCTGTACATATTCCTGTTTAATGCCTAGCGGCATGTCTCGATTTCAGCCCGAGAATCTGGACCGTAGTCCCGGGCACGCACGGGATACTATTGAGTTACATTGACGATTCCATTAAATTGATTTCATAAACTGTAGAATAGATAACCCGGTAGTTTAGTTCAGATTACTCATTGCACGTCACATATACTTATACTCTTAACTGTTCCATATCCGTGTTATTTGTTATACCCATATTATTGTTCATACTCATGCCTGCATATCTTGTTACCTCCTGATTATATTCTATTATTTGATATTATGACGCACTGACGTCTGGGTTTTTGCATGGCCCAGATCCTTTATCTCTATCACAGGCTGATCAGAAGTATTTCAGCTGCCAGGCCGAGCAGTGAGGATCTTGTTAGTGTTTAGTTTATTTTAGTTTTTTTTTGGTACTTTCATTTCCTGTTGTGAGCCCGTATTTAGGACGTATTTCCAGATGTTATTGTTTATTGGATCTATTGCTTCCGCATATCATGTATTAACTCGTTTATTCTGGCATATGGACATGTACTAGATAGTTTATTTTATTTTATTGTTCATGATATCATATAGACAGCCGCAATGTGACTGTGGAGGAATGTTTCCTAACCACAGGTAGCATGGTTGGCTCTGTCACGTGCCGATCGTAGCGCACTCTGGGAAGCGGGGCGTGACAAGTTCGATCATTGACTGGGTCACGTCCAAATAAAATAGCAACGCCACCAAGAATGACACTAACAATGGTAATGATAGAGCAAAGAAGATGAAGAAAATAAAGACCGGATAAAAAATAACCGTTTTTGGAAAATAATTATTTTGCTTCAATTTTCATAATGTATAAGTCGTGTTGTTGTTTGTAGAGAGAATAATTGAATTTGCACAATCGAATATCAGGTTTTGCGTATAAGAATCACATATTCAAAATTTACTAACTGCAGGGTAGGCAGAAAGTGTTATTGTTTTTCTTAAACAAAGATTGAAATTTAATAAAGTTTTTTGTATAAACCTCTGCGATCTATTCTTTGTAATTGTATATAGCCTCACAAATTGTCTAAAACTGTTATAAAAAACATCTTTTCATCCAGCTCGAAACCGCACCCTTTTGAGTTGCAATTGTAAACTTTTCTTAGTATATTTGGTACAAAAACGAAAAAACGAATATTAGTTTTGTTTCCATTTTTTAAAATTATTTATTTTATGAGCTTCGGATCTTTGTGATCTTCTTTTATTAATTGGATGATTTCTTGTTTACATATTGATAGTTTAATAGCTTTTCCATTAAAAATAAAAAAAAAAGATTCATGTTAAGTAATTACACATACGGAAATCGTAATGCCAAAATTTTATTTGTTAATATATATACAAGAGAAGAAAAGTAAAAGTATATTCGTTAATAGACTAAATGATAATTAACTATATAATAATCAAAGACATATTGAAGTTGACCGACGTGTCAATGAAAATATAAAGAAATATAGAAAAGAGACCATTAACTTCTTTTCTTTATATATGTGTGCGTGCGCTTTTACACATGTGGATGACTAATCAACAATATTTTCAATATGGTATACATCCATTAATTTCTTATTAGTAAATGACTTATACATGAGAAGAAATGCAATGAAAAAATTAAGAAAAATAAGGAAACCTAAGACTTTATACATATAATAAGCCCTTGTATGATCTCCATGGATGAACATGAGACATAGTATTTTTGATGAAAGTATAGCACACCTTACACCTTATTAGTATATAACTATTCCTCACCAACAACTTGGAAGACAAAAATCGGATAGAATAGTAAGCTAGAATAAAAAAAAACGTGTTTTAGTCGTTTCTTCAAACGTAAGGTTAATCAAAACCAACATTGTGGATTACAGACTTTTTGATTACATAAATACCCTATCAACATCACATAATCGAGTTACGTGGATGCACTCCAACAATTTACCAACTCGATTTTGGTGCTCATTTCATAGGTTATTTCAATTAATTTCTATACGTGCTTAAAGTGCAAGCAAAACAAGAATGACCGGTTCTTAATAGGAGAACATGAGGAGGATGCAGACTAAAAAGAAGGAAAATTATGGTAATATTTGGATATACACGGGAGAGAACTCTAAGATGGATGGATTATATATAGAGGCATTAAGAAAATGTGATGAATTTGATTGTTTGCAAATTTATTAGACATAAATAAATATCTTTGTAACTTTTATGAAGAATGTGAGAGAACTAATAGATTTCAATTAAGTAATAAAAAAAGCATGAGAGACACCCGGTTGTTATTTATAAAATTGAAAGTGTAAAACATAATGCTGCTCTTAGTAATGAACCATTGATGGAGAGAGTGAGAGAGAGTGTAATAAAGCTTTTGTAGATGTTGAAAGGGGAAATATTGAAGAGAAGCAACTCCATATCATATATGAGTCCAATATCAATTATTAATTTTAGCAATTAGCCTCTTGGATTCTTGTTCATGAGTTTCTTATAAAATAATAAATGGTCTTACATCAATGGCACAATTATCTATTTTTATTCTCAATATATCATGCATAAGAGATAGTATTTATAACTCAATAAATAGAAGTTTATAATAAAGACAATGATAATATAAAATAGAGTATTTTAAATACTACCACTTCATTTTAACTTTAAATCTAAAGCACTATATTAAATGAAAATGAGAAAAAAAATTGGTGGTCCTCTTTTGATATATACACTCCTTAATTTAAATTACGTTCCCTAATACTTTTAATGTCTATTTGTGTAGAAGAGTGAATTAATTTGAAAGTAGAGTTGTTATATTATGTATGTTTTTTAATTACTTTAATTTATATTTAATCACATTTAATAAAATATGATATAGTCCATTTTATATGTTCACCCCTAATTATTTTGGTCTCGCTCTTTTTTTTCTGATAAATAACTCTCCAACATGATCTTAAACTTAAATGATGAGTGCATGTTCTTGTTTTTGCCGGACCTGAGCCTATTTGATATGTTGTGTGCAGGTTTGGCAGTTATACAGCAGCAATGTTGGTTTTGTGAATTATGCAATAAAGGTTTTGATGTTATGATTATTAGTTTGCATTATACGGATTTTTTAGTAGTCTTACTTGTGGGAGCATGGTATGAAAATTGGTTTGTACATCATTAATTTTTTAAATTTTTTTTGGAGAATTTAAATAGCTCTTTGATTACGATTAGAAATTTCGACATGGTGTCTTAAAGGTGCGATTCTTTTTTTATTTTTTTTAAAGTTTAAGTACTCCTAAAAGAGAGGAAATTGAGAAATCCATTTTTCATCATAAAAATAATAAACAGAAGATTCTCATCATTAAGCAATTAGACGCGGGCATGGAATACACATAGTTTCAGGTTAATTATGTGTTAACCTTATTAGAGCCAAGTGGTCTGGCAAACGACACAAACATGAATCTTTGAGTTTACAAATAATAGATAATGAAGCACCTAATTTCCTTTTTTCCATTTTCATCTTTTCATCTTTATAGCTTAATTGGTTCTCACTTGTCAATTACAACCTCGGTTTGAAACTTACCTCAAGTGTTTAGTTTAGAACAAATTAAAAAGTTTGCATATGTTTTGAACTAATGAAAACTTCTAGTAACCAACTCAAGTGGATATCCTAAGATCGATTGAATTTAGGAATAAGCTCATAGTCATCAATTAATTAGACCGTGGGTTCATCCATGGAATCATGATAACAATAGAATACAAAGAGCATTGGTTTACGCCTTAATTACTCTTAAAATGGTGCGGCGTTCAACAAACGTATGCTTTTGTGATTCGCTTCTTAATAATCAGACATTACGTGTTTTCACATATTGTATGCATCGACATTCATGAATTTATGACTATTCACTCAGTCATACGATGATACATTTAACTCGTTCTCAATGAAACTACGAGTGATGCAAGCAACACAGAATGACACTTAAATGTTAGTATCTCTTTTCTTATTTATTTTTTATCTTTTACTCTTGGACATTTAATTGTTACAGTTCTAACATGATGAGATCATCAAATATCAAAATTATAAATTCTTCATGTGCGTGGCACGTGCAAAAATCTAGTATAAATCCAAAAGAATTAATTTTATAAAACGCATAAGATTGACCACCATAAAGAAGTGTGAGATTAAAAAAGGACCGCCAAATAGAGCACCGCCAATCTTTTTTCTCATTTCAGGTAATAGCGATATAAATATAGATAAAGATTATATATGTATATTTTAATGCACGTGTCTCAACATACACACGTGCTTGCAAAAACGTACCACATGAAAATAACAGGCCTAAGAATAAATGGTCCATGGGCTTAACGGTCCGAGGGTGCTATAACCTGCGGCCCTTGCGACTTTACACGCCATTTCCCTAAACCCAATCGGAAACGGTCGGAGATTGCTGCCCCTCGCCGGCGACAAATCGAAGCCGAAACAAAAAAGGGGGAAAAAAGAGAAGGAAAAAGCAAAAAGAGAGAAGCCATGGCGAAGCTCACAGAAGAGGATCTCCTCATGAAGAGCTTCATGGCTGAGGTCGGCGAAGTCGAGAGAGACAACGAGGTCCTTAGGTACCTCTCTCTCTCTCTCAAATTGTTTCATTTTATTTCGATTAATTTGATCGATTCGATTGATTTTAGCATCTATAGAACTTGACCTAGGGTTTAACTGTTGTTATTTTGGCACAGGATACTTTCATGCTTCAAATTGAACCCTTTTGAGCATCTCAACCTGTCTTTTGATTCGTCTCCAGACGATGTGAAGAAACAATATCGAAAGGTAGAATCTAGTGTAGCTTCTTATTGATTTGGTCGCGAGCGATTTTAGTTCTTCTCTATGAACGTGCAATTTTTTTATTATTTGGTTTTCTTTTGCAGCTGTCTTTGATGGTTCACCCTGACAAATGCAAGCATCGTCAAGCGAAGGAGGCGTTTGGAGGTAACTTTTTATGTGTTTCCGTTGTAGTGAGCATGGTGATTATTTGTTTCTTGACGATTGTATCATCTTATTTATTACACTTTTATTAGTCATTTTAAGACACGAGAGAAGTTGGCAACAATCATGGATTGAGGTAGTTAGGAAGGATACATTAATTGCCAATTTAACCCAGACGATGCACCGAACAGAGCAAAATGGGCGAAATGGATCCATATAGCAGCAACAACAACAACGAGCCTTTATCCCAATTTTTTTGGGGTCGGCTATATGAATCCTTCTCTTCCATCATCCTTTGTTAAGGACCGTCCCCTCGGTTATATTAGCAATCAACATATCGTTTTTAATTGTCTATCCATGTTCGTTTAGGTATACCACCATTAGTTGCTCCATGAACTGTAAATGTCACCTTTTCTAACCAGAGCATTGATTGGTCTTCGTTGAACATGTCCAAACTTATCATAATTTTTCTTCGAGTCATTGTATCTATCGACTCCATTAATTTTCTTGTACGTGTTTCTATATCATGCAGCTGACCTAATTTTACTCTCACGAATAAGTTTTTTTTTTCCTTTTTTAATATCTATTAATCCCTAGCCTATTCCTATCTTGTCCTATCCCCAGTCATCTCCCTACTTGCATCCTACCCTTGCTCATTTGTCATCTTATCGCGGTGGTATGGACGTGACACGTCGCTTTCAGGGGACGTCCTAGCAAACCATCCTTGCTTACCTATCAGTGTACCGGGTTGGTAACGAGGCAACACGTTCGATGGGGACATCCTAACGAAATATTTTTAGGATCCATTTCATAGAGATTTGATCATATTTCACGTTGGCCGTCGGCTACCTAACACAACCCTTCCACATTTATCTTGGCTTGGACAACCAGTGAAAAATTTAAGACATTTAAGCACAACACCGGCTAAGCTAAATGGATTCATATAGCGGAACCCAAAAATTTAGGATAAAAGTTTTGTTGTTGCTACTTTTTAGTGAAAGCTGGGCGGATTTTCCTGACAGACTGTGAATTATAGTCCAATAAGCTGGAAAACAAGAACATGTAATGGCTAAAATGGCAATAATTCAAAGTTACATGAGTTTTTCTTAAAATGGAATAAATTCTTACTACGAAGCAACTAAATCAAAGTTTCAATTTTCAATTTTGTTTACCATAGAATATAATAAGTCAATCTATCTATCTATATAATATATAAAGCTATATGAGAATATTTCTTGGAATATTCTCTTATCTAGTTTGGACTTTAGTGGAAAATTGTTATCTAGTCTATTTAATTCTCTTACTACATTTGAGTTATGGAGAAAAAAAATTAGTTGCTTCCTGTTCAATATATCACTTTTTTATTCCATTATACTAGGCTATATAGTAGAAAAATTATGATCGCCCCTTGAAAATATTTTTTTAATTTTTCTTTCACCATTTAGGTTTTACTCGTAAAAATGTTGAAAATATTGAAAACTGAAGATTTTACAATTGAGTTACCGGTAAAAATATTGAAAACATTTGAGTTACTGGTAAAAATATTGAAAATTTCATGTTTTTTTGTGCTATCCAAAATATTGAGAAATCAAAGGAACAAAAACATTTAGTTATTTTTTTTATTTTCGTTTGATATAGCAGAAAATATAGAAAAACCAAAGAAGACAAAAATCGGCATTGTTGAAAAATTCTTCATTTTCCATGATATATAGCATGTAAAATATAATTTTTTTAAAGGAAATAGAAAATTTAAGATTTTAGAAAATTTCACGATTTTTGTGTGCTAGCATGCATAATATTGAAAAACGTAAGAACACGGAAAATTTTAAGATTTTCTTGTGTTGTGACGTGTAAAAATAGAAAAAAGAAAGAAAACGGAAAATATTGAGGCCTTTGAAAATTTCACGATTTTCATATGCTATAACATATATAAATATTGAAAAACCGAATAAAATAGTTTTTTTGGATATTTTTGAAGATTTTACGATTTTCGTATGCTATAACAAGCAAAATAAACCGAAGAACAGAAAATTTTGAGTTTATTTAAAATTTTGCGATTTTCGTGTGCAATAGCGTGCAAAATATTGGGAATTTAAATCCAAAAAATGAGATTTTTTAAATTTTCGTGTATTGCCCGGGGTTCACCTGGAGTCTTGGTCACTCGGACCAGAATTTTTTTTATTCTATTAGGTTCTTAGTATCAATTGGCAACCTTTTTCTTTTCTACTTCACATAACTCTGTCTTCTTGATGCTCGGAGGTTCTCCAAAAATATGAACAAATAAAATGTTGGTAAACCGAAGAAAACAGAAAATTCTGAGATTTTTGAAACGACTTTAATGTGCTATATTTATAGCATGTAAAATAATGGAAAGGGGAGTATATTTTTGAGATTTTCGAAATTTTCTGATTTTCATGTGCGTCATGCAAAATATTGAAAGAGAACAGAAAGAATTTTAAAATTTTGCGGTTTTTGTTTGTTGTAGGAAGCAAAATGTTGGAAAACCGAAGAAAACATAATATTTTGGGATTTTGAAAATATTGCAATTTTTATGCTCTATATATAGCAAGCAAAATAATAAAAAACCGAAGAGAACAAATAGTTTTGCATATAAAAATCATAAAACCGAAGAAAACAAAATTTATTTGAGATTTTTTTAATCTAACGATTTTCGTGTGTTAAGAAGCAAAATATTGAAGATGAAAGCTAACAAAAAGCAAATAGAAATTTTGATATTTTTGAAAAATCTACGATCTTTATGTGATATAGTATGCAAAATATTGGAAAATAGAATAAAACAGAAAATATTAAGAATTTTTAAAATTTCGCGATTTTTGTGAGCTAGCATACAACATATTGAAAATTTAAAGACAACAAAATGTTTTCCAATTTTATAAATTTCACGATTTTTTATGCATAACATGCCATATGTTGAAAATTTTGGGATTTTTGAAGATATCGTGATTTTCATGTTCTATAGCAATAACATCATGCAAAATATTGAAAAATCGTAAAAATTATCTTTTTTTGAGATTTTGAAAGTTTCATGATTTTTCGTCTCGTGTGCTATAACAATCAGAGTATTGAAAAACAGAAGAAAACCGAAAAGTTTGAGGTTTTGAAATTACGCAATTTTCGTGTCGTAGCGAAATATTGTAAATTTGAAAAAATCAAACATAAAATTTTGAGACTTTTGAAAATTTCATCATTTTTGTGTGTTATCATACTATTGGAAAAAAAAAACAAATTTTTGCGATTTTCAAGCGCCATAGCAGAGAAAATATTGAAAAACCAAAGAAAAAATATTTTGTTTTTGAATATTTCATGATTTTCGTGTGCTAGCAAGCAAAATATTGGAAATTCAAAGAAAACAAAATTTTTGAGAATTTAAAATTGTCATTTTCGTATGCTACAATATGCAAAATGTTGACAATTCGAAGAAAACAAACAAACAAAATATTAAAAAACCAAAGAATAAGGAAATTTTGAGATTTTTAAAAATAGTGCTATTTTTGTATGCTATAGCAAGGATATTGAAAAACTGAAAAATGCAGAAATATTTGTAAGTTAATCCTTCATATATTTTATATATGAAGTTCACGAAAATGAGATATTACAACTTATAAATCATATAACAATAAACTTTTATATTAATATATTTTTTCTTGATTTTGGACTTCGTACCTGTGCATTACGCGTGGGGACCTTGCTAGTAGAATTAATATTACCAAAGTCACCCACTTGCGAGATCCATCAATATGTTAAGTTACCCCCATGCTTTTCTACTTGAACTGACGTATGTTATGCTCTTATTGAATCTGGTACCTTACGGGAAAGCCTTTTTATCCTGTTGCCTCTTTTCATGGACTTACTATTACTCTATGAAGAAGTTTGAAATTGTTGGTATTATTAGCTCAAAGCTCAATCATACTTGGCTAAAAAAATCAGATTTGTCTAATTTCTACTGGCTTTCTATACTTTAGTATATCTTAGATGCCCATTATTGCTTTAGTTGCCTCACCTGGAAAGATTTGACATTTTATGGAAATTACACTCACAATTCTTGCCTTCTCATTGTGATGAAAAAGGTTGGATGAAATGTTTCAGGGTAGAATTGTTGAAGAACTGAACTTGATTTTGAGTTGATTCGTGAACATTGAAATATTGAATCAAAGGTTGAGGTTGAATGTAAGAAGTCAATCATAATACATTGCTAAAGGATGGAACCTTACTGTCCGATGAAAAAAATGCAAACATGCAGAGGAGGAAAATAATATTGATGCTTACAGTCCGACTTCTTCCAAGAGAGATGTATGCAGATGGGAAAGCAAATGGAAAATTTTTTGTTCATATTTTTATTGGTTTACTTAGGTTCTAGGAGTAATACCAAAATATACGAGACAAGCTGTCCTATGGCTTTATAGTGACCTACACATCTGATATCATTACATCAAATTTATTGATGTTTGAAGAAAGATTTTCCCTTATATCAGGGAGTTATTGGAAATATGTGTACAGGAACGATGCAAGTTTTCCTTACAAGAGGTAAGTTTGAATTGGTTGCTTATCCTCTCATTGATCTTTGCATTTTCAGTGAACCTGATTGGGAAATTATCAAATTAAGTTCTTGGTTTGTAATTCATGCGTACTTTCTATCTACTATTTGTATAGTTGTGATATGAGCTTGCCTTTGGTTTCTCGGAGTCAAATGTGAATTTATGACACAAAATATTAGTTCCGTGTAAACTGTATTGACTCATAGAGTTTTCTTTTCTTTTCCTTTTAAAATACCCAAAAGGTTAGAGTTGTTGCTAACAGACAGAAATGTTGATCATGGCAGCTTTGGCAAAAGCCCAGCAATTGTTACTGGATCCTCAGGAAAGAGAATATGTTCTTAGTCAAGTTAATTCTGCAAAAGGTAGGCATATGAATTCAAGTACTTATCTTTTTCCATCTTCTGACTTGCTATCATGTATTATTGTCTAAGTAAATTTTCCAGCACCCTATTTAACTTGAACTAACTTGGCTCATGTCAAACACTCGCTTTCTATATCCATGGTTCATGACTTTGACCTTACTTTTGAAATCAACTTCATCTATACATGATTAGTATCACACGTCTTGTTTTTGAAGAACTCCCTAAAGGTTTAAGCGTTTGGCGAGAAACTAACCAAAAGCTTGTAATTGCCAAAAAACTACCATGACTAATGTTCAACGCCGGTCAACACTTAATGACGTTAACTCAGCGACATGACATTTTTGCCCTTAATTATTTACCACTAAATAAATGAATTATTATTGTTATATATGTTAATAAAAAGTTTTAATAATGGGTAATTAAATATCAACGACAATGGGTAGACGAGGTAGCCATCGATTGCCGGAGGAGGTGGCATGTGAAGGTGGTGGAGGATGGGAAGGCGGTGATTGAGCAAGTGATGATGGAGGCGGTGGAGGCCGGGGGGAGGTGTCCGGTGGGAATTGGTGAGGTGGTGGAGGACGTTGAAGGTGGAGATCGCGAGGAAGAGGATATTATGGAAGGAAAAGAATGGAGATGAGGTCGGAGGTGGAGGGAGGGAGGTGAGAGCGGACTTGGTGGTGGAGTTTGGTGCGGTAGGAGGTGAGGGAGTGAGGCTGGGGGAGGAATGTAGGGTTGGGGTTAGGGTTTTATGAAGAACAAGAGAATAAAAAGCTAAGTTAGGGTTGGACCATTTGGTGTATAGAAAGAGGAGGCAATGTTCTAAATATTGGATATCGATATCATATCAGCCCGAAGGTTTTCATATGATATCAGATAGATGTGATATATTTGGTGATATTTTTTAAATATCGAACAAGGTTTTATAATATAAATATCATAAATGTAACTTAATATAAATAGTTGGCTTTGTTAAATGAGTTTACCGTAGCAAAAATTAGGCAGAAAAAACTGAGGGTTGAAATTGATCCTGAATTTGGGCACTAATAATTATCATGAATAGATCCAAAAAGAAAAAAAAGAAAGCTAGGGAGAGGAACTATCTTGGGTTATATATAATTAGGCCTCGATATAAAAAAAAGGGGAAAGATAAATGGACGGGGGGAGAGATCGGTCAATCAAGGGTTACAGGGTCCGTCGATATAAAGACAGAGGTTGATCATCGAGCTCCAAAATTCGAGATCGAGAGATTTAAGATTCATGGACTTTGAACGAGAGAAATAAACAGAGAAAGTGAGATCTTGTTTTGATGTCTTTTTTTATTTATTTTAAGGAGGATGGGTTATTCCAAGACATGTCGGGCATGTTAGAATACTATCTAAAACCCAGTAAATCAAAAATAAGTTTTATGAGAAAATATCGTGATATATCAATAGATATGATATTTCTGATATATAGGCTGATATTTTTTAAAAATCGCAAAACGATATAATTTTGAAAAATCGTAGCGTTTCATATCGGGCGATATCCGATATATATCACAGAATTTAGAACACTAGGAGGAGGAAGGAGAAGAAGATGGTGATGATGGGGAGGGCGTTGGCGGCTCCCGTGGCGGTGGTGCCCGGGTTATATTAGGGTTAGGATGACAGTGAGGTAGATGAAGAGGGTATTTTGGTGATTGTGCAATTTTCTGATAATGTGGAGTTAAACTTGCTGTGTTGATGTGGCACCAATAATTGCTGACATAGTGTTGTTAGTCAGGTTGCTTTTTAGAGATTATAAACTTTCAGGTAGTTTGTTGCCAAATGTTGAAACCTTTAAGGAGTTTTGCAATAATAAGCCTTACCATAATGTTTTCGATTATTTTTGCAGTGTTGATAGATGTTTATTTCTTGTTTATATTGTTTGTTGTAGAATTGGCTTTCGAAGAACACTGAAATAAAATAACTATCTTATTTGCAATCTAATTAGCTTCATATGTATTATGCTCATAGATTGGTTTATAAATGTTACTATATATTTTCATGTTAGACATATATATTCTCCAGGATACTTGATATGCTTGCTCTCAAGTTCTTGATTCTAACTACAGTGGTTGAAACTAATTTTCTTTCCGAATTTGCTCTAACATATGATATCTTCAATATTTTACAAATTGCACAACTGATAAAATTTTCATGTCCTGATTTTCAGAAGAACTCAGGGCTAAGAGGAAGAAACAACTGAAGAAAGACAACGCTTCTAAAATAAAATCATTGGTAGATGAGGTAATCATATATTACTGGTTTATCAGTCTGAATTTATTTCCTATGTGTACTTGTTTCTTTCCAACCATTGGTTGTGTGTGTGTTTATGTTAATGTTAAAGTATGTTCCAGTGTTCTTAAGTCAGGTAAGACAATTGATAAATATTTTCAAATTCTGGTAAGGCATAATATTACACTAAGTAGGTCTCAAGAAGAAGGATTGGGTCCCACAGTGGAGTTCAGCAAATTGCAAGAATATCTAACCGGGATGCCAAGATAGTGAACTGAGAACTGATCTATAACATATTTACATAGATTTAAATTAGATTCACATCTACTTCTACATTAAATATGATTATTTTCTCGGCTGATTCACATCTGTGTTCATGCGGAAAATATGATATATCTTTGTGGTTATATTCATTCCTTTTTTTTCTGATACCCGTGCCCGAATAGAACTATAAAATAGACTTGCAATTTTCACTTTATTTGCTTTCACTGGTGGTATTCATTTAGTAATTGCCATTCCGATGGCTCAACGACTCCTGCTATACGAAGTTTGAGATCTTGCAGCCGCATGGATTTTTTTTTGTTTTGACACATTAACAAGCTAAGTAAATAAATAACTTCAGGAATAATATCACACATGTATTATCTTAGCTCATAGCAACACAGTCCATGTATAGATATTCTTTGATTATAGCCAATATGGTACTAGTCCTCATAGTCAAGGAAATTTTCAGCTCTTTGCCTGCCTCTTGAAGTTGGTCACTATGATTTGGCATCTCTTTCTGCATTGAACTATCATATGACTTATGATTTACATCTTTCAAAGGTAAGAGTCAAAGCTTAAACAAATTTGGGGCCGAACCTTGTGATAGTAGGTAGTGAGCGAAGATTTTCTCACCCCTAATATATTGTTTTGTCAACCTTTTTGTTTATGGACTCAACGGGTAAAATTGACCACATCTTATCCCACCCAAAGACTGCCCCATTCTTTATATTTATGAAGTAGTTTCATCCATCCCCCCCCCCCCCCCCCAACCCACCCATGAAAAAAACATCTTTTACGTTCCCCCTCAACCTCCCTTGTAAATTTGCAATTTTTCCATGTTCACCTCTCTCTCTCTCTCTCTCTCTCTCTCACCTATTGCATGACTGACCATTATTTCTGCCCAGGTACTGGAATTTAGTGATTTGTCAGTGACCTGGATATTGTCTTCAACCGGTTGTCTTTTTCATTGATAATTATGTTGCTACTTAAGCATGCTAGTAAACTAATGTTTGCAAGAATATGAAACATGTTGAGGTTTCATCTGAGGATACCAAACCAGAATGTATTTCTTCACGTGGTGTTATTGCCTGTTGCTGCGTGCATCTGTGGAGCTCTCTCTTTTATATGATCGTACTATTGTGCAAATTATCCCTTACAACATATGAAAAGAGAAATCACGACAGTAACTTGAACTGTGAAAGAGACCTTTAAAGTTGGATTACATGCAAAATCTTTGTGAACTAGATTGTTGTCTTTCCTGCATTTAGTTTTTCTTTTGGTAATTTACGCTCATCTGGTATGATGTTAACTTTCATTTTATGAGTCTTTTTTCAGGCATATTCCTGTATATAGTGAAAATATATGTGTAAATATAAAATAGAAGTTATCACACCTGGTCCCCAATGGATATATATAGTTTCATGTGTGTTGTTACCCGTCTCTAAATGTGCTAGATATCTATGGATAGGGAAAATATGAACAGCAGTATGAGCAATCAGCTGAATTTCAGCAACAATTGAAATTGAAGGTACGCGAAATCTTAACCGAGCAAGAGTGGAGGCGGAGGAAAATGCAAATGAGGGTATGCTGCACCTCTCAACTTCTTTCTGTTTGTTTATCAATTAGTCAATAGTGACAAATATTAGTATCTCGATCTTTTCTCTATGATATTTACAACTTTTAGATATCAGAAGAGGAAGGCAGGCTTAAGAAGGATGAGGAGGAAACGAAGGAGATGTGGAAGAGGAAGCGTGAGCATGAGGAACAGTGGGAAGGGACAAGAGAACAAAGGGTATGTTTGTTTACTGATTTTATTCTTCTTTGGCCATGAGCAGGACAAAACTTTGCGATGTGAATGGCAGATTGAACTTTTATGCTTCCGTATTATAGTAATGAAGTATGATTACGACGACATCAGAACATTTGTCTACATGAATAGTGGTACAAAGTTATTTTTTAAAAATTTATTTTGTGTAATTTAGGTGCACTTATTCGCCTCCCCCCCCCCAAAAAAATAATAATAATAATAATAAATAAAATAAAATAAAATTGGTCTATAAAATGATTATTATATGTTAATATATATTCTGGCCATGATAGAGAGGGCACAACATCAGTAAACCAACAAACATTGCAGGGTTTTCTTGTATTAGGTACCTTTTGGGTACTTTTTATATACATAATTGAGGTATTAGGAGATGATTAACTTCTTAACTTGCAACAGTAAAAGATTCTCAGAATTTGCTTAAGCACTAACAATTCAGTTACCGTATAACCATTCTTATTGGCATCAGCATCAAGGATGTCAAAAGTCAGATTCACATTTGAAGAATGAAAAACCCAAGATAAGCAACGAAAACTGATCGACGAAAGCTGGCTCATAATCACAACTGAAGAATGAAAAACCCAGGATAACCATCGACAATTGATCCATGTAAGCTGGGCTCAGAATGACGTTTGAAGAATGAAATCCCAAGATAAGCAACGGCAACTTATCCATGTAAGCAGGGCTAAAAAAATCACATTTGAAGAAAGGAAAACCCAAGATAAGCAATGAAAACGGATCCATGTAAGCTGGGCTCATAAAGGCCATCTCTTGCAGTGATTGAACCTATATTTACAAATGTTCAAATTAAGAATGCAACAGAATTTCCCAATCAATAGTAAGAGAAAAGAAAATTGAAAAAAGAAGAAGAAGAAATTATGGATTGTAGTAATCTTTCCAACTTTTATTATCTAAGGATTATCTGCAGTTCCTGTGCAATTTAGGATTCTTCCCACTTCCAAGCCGTTTCCTTTTTTTGCAATGCCCTTTTCATCCTGAAATTTTGAACCGTTCCAGTATCTTCAAATCATTCCAAGTTTTCTAATGTGCTTCTTTTTGTAATTACCTGTGACCAAAGGACGAATTCAATTAATTCTATATAATAGCATACACTATGTATCCCTTTATTTAATGATAAGTTAAACCAAGTAAGAATTCCAAATCCAAGAAGAGAAATTGAATGAATACACAAGATTCAGAATGCCAATTGTCATGATATGGCTTAAAGAGAGATGGCAAGAAGGCAAGAAGAATTGCATGAGGCTTAATTATAGAAGTATGTTTATTTTCTGCTAAGATGTGCCCGGCATGATAGAAATAATGTTCTCCCAAGATGCTTTAAAATATATTCCAACAAGCAAGCTGATGACTGTAACTTGAAATACCGTCTCTACTATAGTGCAAAAGGAAGGTGTGTCCAATTTTGAAATTGATTCGGAGATTTGACTCTCTAATTTGCAAGAGAAATTCATTAAAAAAATATATAAAATCCAACCTCAACCGCAACTAACTCCATGCATCTTTTCGACTCTTCCAATAACCAACTCCGCAAATCTCTCAGCAACTAACTCCATACAAATTTCTTTTTAATTACACTTAAAATGTAACGTGCATCGCACGTGCAAAATACCAGTTTGAATTAAAGCCAAATGTTTTAAGAAAGAATTAGTGTATTAGGAAGAATTGTAAACCCAAATAAGTAAAAGTGAGACTTAATTCAACAAGAGTCGTAAATGTGAAGCCTGAAGAATAACTCAATAGTTTTTAAATCCCCAGAAACATTTGCTAGGAAACGTAAACAAAAAAGGTTATTACATATCTTCGTCACCTTATCAGGCAAACCAATGTTAACTCGCCCCAACGATAAAGAACACCACCTATTAACCCTAACCGGACATTTGTTCTAATATACCAAGTTCTTTGCTAGTAAATTTATCAATCAAAGTCTTTTGTTGATATAGATGGTTGCGAATTTGAATTCTTTTTATTTTAATTTGTGTCTCGTCTTCAGATGGAACTTTAGAATCAGTTGTCTCAACAACTAATTCTTCTGAATTTGTTTTGAGTTTAGGTTTCCAGTTGGAGAGATTTTATGAAAGCCGGGAAAAAGGTGAGAGAAAAAATGATGCTTACCATTTCCCTTTTTCTTCTTCATTTTTTTTTATTAAATTTATTAATGAACAGAATATGATGAGATTAAAAATGGACCGTCTAAAATTTGGTATACAGGGCAAAAAAGGGGAGACCAAACCGCCAAAGCTCAAAACAGAGGATCCGAACAAGTCATATGTGCAGAGGCCAGTAAAGCGAGGTTGAGGTTTTATTTCCAATCGAATTTAATTCAAGATTTAGCAAATATTTCAAGTGTATTATGTTCATCGATTATGTACATCGAATGAAGACAATCTTGGTACTCGGCCTTGTTAAGGTAGATTTATTCCTCATTAAATTTTTATGTTTCTGTACAGTTGTATTGGTGTTAGATGTAACGAATGGAGTCAAGATTTGTTTAAATTTCCCACTGCAAAAGAATTATGAAAACTACTACTAATTAACAATTACACTTGTAAGTAGTGTTTTATAAAACATCTTGCGAGTTAATATTCTTTCAGAGTTTCAACACGTTGGATTCTCAATGCTGGTACTTATTGTCTAATATGATTGAAATTTCTGACTTGTGATAATGCTTAAGGATCAAGTACAATCTTAATCCGTGCACTAGTATTCTCTGTACTGCTATATGGTTATTTTCTTCACATTCATCAGCAGACCTATTTATGTACGTCATAATTTGTTTTCGTGTGCATGATTGATGCAGTTATGCAGCAATTCATCATGTGAATAGTTTTCTCCTTCCAATGTTTAAATTACCAATTGTTTTGTGTTAACTTTTCTAAGTATACATTGTTTGTCACAACCAAACTCACCGTTGTTGGTCTCAAGTCCGGATGAGAAAGGGTGAGGGTTGTGGTAGGCTTGTGACAGCCAACGTAAAATTTTGTCACATTCTATGACATGAACCATAATAAGAATATCGTTGGGGCGTCTCCTACTCGGCGACGCGCTATATCGGACCCCGGGTGCAATGACAAATAAGTAAGTTTTTTTCCATAGGATCCGTCTAGTTTCTTGGAACATAGGTTCTCGTACGGATAGACTAACAAAATTAGTGGAGGTGATAATTAGGAGAGTTGGTATTATGTGTTTGCAAGAAACTAAGTGGGTAGGTGAAAATGATAGAGTCGGAGTTTTGGTATACGGGTAGAGATAAAAATTGTAATGGGGTAGACGTAATCATAGATAGACGGTTACTTGAGAATGTAGTTGAGATTAGGGGAAAAGGTGATGGAGTTTTACTGGTTAAGTTTATTCTAGGTGGGAAGATCCTTAATATTATTAATGTTTATGCACCATAGATAGGTCTTGATGACGCTAGTAAGCATCTATTCTGAAAAGATTTAGACGCGATGGTGCAATGGATACATAGCGGAGAGAAGTTATTTATTGGTGGTGATCTCAATGGACATGTAGGTACTAGTTGTAGTGGATTTGATACTATTCATGGAGGTTTTGATTTTGAACAGAGAAATGAAGCAGGTAGATCGATTTTAGATTTTGTCTTATCTCATGGAGGTTTTGGTTTTGGACAAAGGAATGAAGCAAGCAGCTCGATTCTAGATTTTGCCCTGTCTTATGATTTGATCTTAGCAAAAACTTGGTTTAGGAAAAGAGAGTCTCACCTTATCACCTTTAGGAGCGGATCAAGTACAAGTTAAATAAACTTTTTTCTGACGAGAAAGATAGATAGTGGTTGGTGTATCGACTGTAAGGTAGTGCCAGGTGAGAGTATAACCACTCAACATGGAATTTTAGTTCTAGATTTTCGATTTATAAGAGAACCCAGGAAGATTAGATGTAAGGTAGAGTCTAGAATTAAATGGTGGCGATTGAAGGAAGGTAACCAAAAGGGTTTTATAGATCGTATAGTTCAAGAGGCGGATTGACAGTCTGAAGATGATTTAGACAGAACATGGAACAAAATGGCTAGTTGTATCAAGAGGGTAGCTAGAGATCTACTTGGTGAGTCGAGAGGTGGTGCTCCACCATCTAAGGACACATCATGGTGGAATGAAGAAGTAAAGGCTGCTATTAAAATTAAGATGGATTCTTATAAACATTTGAAGAAAATCAGAGATGCGAAGAGATTTGAGAAAGTATAAAATGGCTAAAAAGGAAGTTAAGAAAGCTGTTCGGAAAGCTAAAACTAAGGTCTACAAGAAGGTGTACGAGAAGTTAGAAACTAAGGAGGCTGAAAATGATATATACTGGATTGCTCGGATGCGGAAAAGGAAGACCAGAGACTTATGTGCGGTGAAGTGTGTCAAAAATGAAGATCAGAAGGTTTTAGTTCGAGATGAGGATATCAAGAAAATGTGAAGAGATTATTTTGACAAATTGTTCAATGAGAGCTTTACTAAGAATTTGGATGGACTTGTCATTCAATCTCAAGATATAAACCGTGATTTCATGCGTAAAATAAGACTACCTGAGGTTAAAGAAGTTTTGAAGAGAATAAAATCAAGAAAAACGGTTGGTCCAGATGGGATTCCTATCGAGTTTTGGAGATGCTTAGAAGAAATAGGCGTTAAATGTCTGACAGATCTGTTTAATAAGATTTGACAGACCAAAAAGATACCAAATGACTGGAGGAAAAATACCCGTGTACCTATCTACAAGAACAAGAGTGACATTCAAAGTTGCTCAAACTACCGCAGAATAAAACTTATGTGTCACACCATGAAACTTTGGGAGAGAGTGATCGAACACAGGTTAAAGAAGGATGTTAAAATAATAGAGAACCAGTTTGGGTTCATGCCTGGACGATCGGGCTATTCATTTGTCTCGTCAATTTGTCGAGCGTTTTCAAGAGAAGAGAAGAGATTTGCATATGATATTTATTGATTTAGAGAAAGCATACGACAAGGTATCTAGAGAGGTATTATGGGGGACAATGATGAAGAAGGGGGTCCCCGTCAAGTACATTGACATAATCAAGGACATGTACGATGGAGTAGTGGCAAATGTCAGAACTTGCGGTAGCCTAACGAGTGATTTTCCGATTACAATTGGTTTACATCAAGGATCTGCATTAAGTCCATTCTTGTTTACCATCGTGATGGATGAGCTTACTAGAACTATCTAAGATGAGGTGCCTTGGTGTATGCTATTTGCTGATGATATTGTTCTGGTAAATGAGACGAAAGCAGAGGTTAATGCCAAATTGGAGTTATGGAGGCAAACGTTGGAATCTCAGGGGTTCAGATTGAGCAGATCCAAGACATCATATATGCATTGCAAATTTAGCAAACAGAGAAATCAAAACCATATCGGTATAATATTGGAAGGGCAAAAGATATCACCGAGCGAACATTTTTGATATCTAGGTTCCATCATCCAAAAAGATGGGGAGTTCGATAGCGATGTTAATCGAAGGATCCAAACTGGTTGGTTGAAATGGAGGAGTGCAACAGAGATTTTGTGTGATCGTAACTTTCCGTTAAAGTTGAAAGGGAAGTTTTATCGAAGCGCTATTCTTCGGCCTGCCTTATTATATGGTACAGAATGCTGGGCTCCTAAGAAGCATCATACACAGAAAATGCACGTAGCGGAGATACGCATGCTTCGTTGGATGTGTGGTAACACTAGAAAAGATAAGGTGTGAAATGAGGATATTCGTGCAAAAGTTGGTGTAGCACCCGTGGAGGAGAAGATGCGGGAAAACCGGCTAAAAATAGTTTGGTCATATGCGACGCAGACCTATGGAACCACCAGTTCGACGAATGGATATTCTCGATATAGGCAATGTCAAAAGGGCAAAAAGAAGACCGAAGAAAACATAGATGGAAGTGATATGAAAAGATATGGCTGCCAAAGGCCTTAATGAAAGTATATTGTTCGACAGGAGTGAGTGGAGGTAGAGGATTTATGTGTTGGACCCGGCGTGATTCTCATGTTGGTTCTTGTAGCCTACCCCATATGGTTCAGATGAAAGGCTCGGTTGTTGTATTATTTGTCACAACCCTCTAGACCAGGAAATTTCAAAGGTTTCTGTGTTCAAATCCTTAGGGTGTGTTTGATACATGGAGTGAAAAATTATCGGGAATACTCACATTCCCGGGAATGTGATGATCGGGGATTTAAATCTGAGGAATCTTGTATTACCGTGCTTGGTATATTTTAATCTGTCACGCCCCGCTTTCCAAAATACGGAATACGATGGGTGACTAGGCTAATCATGTTCCTACGGTCAAGAAATAATCCTGCCTAGTCACACTTCGGTTTCTAGCATTATATGGTAATCAGTAAACACAACACTAGAGTAAAGGAAATCACAGTTCACAACTTTATTACATTAAAATAACAGAGTTCAGGATATATTTATTTGCATGAAAGAAATAACTAACCAAAGAAATAACAATGTTCTTATAGCGGGAAAAAGGGATAGTGCTGGTGTCGCGGTCTAAACCTCCACGATCTCGAATGGCAGATCCTGCTCCTGAGCTGGGTCCATTTTGTCCTCTGAGTATGCATACTTAGGTTGTCAGGGCGACACATATAGCAATAAATATATATTGTGTGTACAATGTTATTAAACGTGAAATGCACGGCATAATACATTAACATGAGAATAAGAAATATCAAGTGAAATGAACCATACAGTATATGTATTATGTCAGCAGACCAGGCAATGTGTATGTCACTACTTATCAGTCACTAAGTCAATTGAAATCAATCGGTGGAAAAGGATGCTCGTGTTTAACAAGGGTCTCGTGCGTACCCGAGACTACAGTCCACTATTGCCCGGGATATAACACTGCAGTCGTGCCGCTAGGCCCACGGCCTAATGTGTGTGTATATCATTAATATCGAATGATCATCCTCTAGGTCACTGTACCTCGCTAAATACGAGTTCAATTCCACCTTAATTTCCTCATTTCCCCGAGTCACAATAACTATAAGTATAGGATTAATTGTATACAAGCACGCGTCAAATCACGGTCTTACTCATTTTCACTGCACTGTTTACTTTCACTAATCAATCACTTATCACTGGTGTGCTTGATACAACTAATCCAATACCACTCACGTTCGACAATGCAAAGTTCGCTATACGTCACTATGAACGTTCGCTATCACTAAGGGTATCATGGTCGGGTAAAATACAAAAATGATGCAACATAACAAGTCATATGCGATATGAAACACTATGCATCTTATGATTTCAGAAAAATATATTAATCTACACAATCGTATTTAGACAAAATGTTACAAAAGAAGTAAAAAGTAAACTCAAACAACGATCTAAAAAAATTGTTTCCAGGTCAATCGGGTTTCAGGTTTGCGAAATGCGGTCATTTCATTTTAAGTTTTCATCGCTGGAAATTCAGTTCTTGAACTGAAAGTCCAATTCGCAACATATTTTTTACTCTGTTGGGATCATAATTAGGCAAAGCCATAGTTGAGTAAAATTTAGATCTTTCGATTACGTTTCCAACGCACCAGACGGGTCAACAATATCCGCTGTGTGCGGGGAGATACGTTCTGTTCAATGTCAGGGCATCTGTTCTGTCCCTGCTTGGGACCGCAGTACATTTCGACAGTTTAAATGCTGTTATAAATATCAAACGACACCGGAATGCAATGAAACCAGTACCGTTAGAAAGCTAATTCAATCCTCTACGCTTGTATGTATGGTTCCGCACACTTGTGCATTTTAACAGTGAAAAACATGCGTTCTAAAACGAGTAAAGATAGGGATTCTGGAGTCCAGAGCCATGAATCGCCACAGTTTTCATCATCGTAGCTTATAAAAATTAGGAGATCGAGTATGGGGTGCTGTAGGTTTATCTGTTGATTTCGATACGAGCCCTAAAACATTAGGTTACGAGTTGTATTCAGTTTAATATCGATTTTAGAACGAGGCATGTGCGGTGAATTTCAGATTCAATATCGCCTTTTTGGGACGTCATTACTTGATGTAAACTTCACTATTTTCAACCCAATTTCAGGCATGATGTTCGTTATTAGTAAACAGATCTATCTATAATAAGTTCCGCCATATTTAATTTAGTTATCATTCACAGTTCGCATCAGACACTTAGGGTAATATTCGGCAAACGATCGAAACACGAGTTTCCTTTAACCAGTTGAATTAAATGTTAACCATATAATATCTATGCATTATTAACATGGTAAAAATGACCAAGTCGAGCTCCCATCAATAAGACAACACTATGGTTCGCTATGCAATGTCGAAGACAGTTATGATCTAAACTAGTTATGTATATACAAATTCGCTTCGCGTAACGTTTAAAAGAATTATAGCATGATAAACAAGTGAGGGATTTCACTTGTCTTCAGTCCCTGATATAGAAGCGACACCACATGCGGGATTCGTTTCGATACACGAGACGATGCGATGCTGGACATTGTGCGTGATGCGTGCACGATGTGTGGTGACCCGGTACTGGACACGGTGACGATACGGGCGTGACACGGTAGTAGGCACGGTCTTGGCTTGGTGCATGGTGCGGGTGTGGCACAGCGCAACACGGTATTGGACGCGGTGCTAGGCGCTACTGGTCACAGCGTGTGCACTGGACCGGGGCACGGAGTGGCACGGAGGCGGGAACGAGCCGCGACACGTCTGGGCACGCGGGTGACACGGGGCTGGGCACGGCGGATTTGCGGTCGTGGCACGGTGCCGGCGATGTCGAGTGCAGAGGTGGTAGGCGATGGAGGTTGTGGAGGGAGGTGACGACAACGAAGGTAAGGGGAGCTCGGGGGATAGGAAATGACCGAAAGAGGAAGTGGTGGCTGCAGGCGGCGCGACAGTGCAGTGGGGCGGCTGTCGGTTGGAAGGAGGTAGTGGCTCGAGGGGAAGGGAAGGGAAGGAGCTAGGCGTTTATGGGTACTCTTTGTCGAGGTGGTTGTGGTCGATGGTTGGTGACGAGGTTGCAGAGATGAGGAGACGGCACGGAGAGGAAGTGGAGGTAGCCGATGGGTGTTGGGTTGCGAGTGTGGGGCCAGGGGTGGAGCTCGGTTGATGGCTTGGGAGGAGGTGCTGGCGTGGTCTGGGCGACAAGATGAGGGGGAGTAGTCGTCGGAGGGTTTGTCGGCAGGGTAGACGAAGATGGAGAGAGAGAGAGAGAGAGAGAGAGAGAGAGAGAGTAAGGTCGAGCGGTTGAGAGAAAGAGAGAGTGGGCGCTGGGATCTCGAAGGAGGTTGCGAGGTGGACGAGGTCGTGAGTCGAGCGGGTTGAGCGGAGGAAATTTCGAGGGAGATGGAAGGAAAAAGAAAAGAAAAGAGAGAAGAAAGAGGGAGGCAGAGAGGTTGGATATATGAGCGTTGGTGTAACACCCTAGCACTGTTATACCATATTTATTTGGGGTATTTCAAATCTTGCGGTAAAATTCTTGACTATTGTTGCTTTTAGGTTGCGGATAGTGCAATCGGTAGTTATGGTTATTATTCAACCTGACCCACATGTTTGAAACCCATCATGGTTCAAAATTATATAAAATATTCGATAGTATAGAGAATCCATGCAAATCTAGATTTTATATACATATATAATATATTTTAGACTCTAAATATCCTTTATAATACAAAATAAAATCAAATAATATATTTTCTTGTCTAGCCTTGCATGTCATGGTACCCCATATCATGTGGTTGCATCCATATAACATGTTCATACCCTAATTGTTAAACAGACTCGTTTTTTATTACTACGTATATTTACGTAGATCCGTACTAAGGGTATATGTTTTATTATCTGGATATCACATTATGGTTTAAATTCTTACGTATATTCTCCATATTGAAAAACTAGTTTTTGAAGGGGCACGGGTGTAGGGTGTTTTTCGTCACCCCATTGAGATGGGAATACGCGCGCGCTTCTCAGGCGTACTACAGATTCCCCCTGCCTAGGGTAGGCTGGGGTTTAATGATTGTGGGGATCCGAATTTCCGGCAGCCGCGGACTAAGCTGCCGTTAATTACCCCTCGCCTTTAGGGCGAGGGAACCTCCGATTAACGGGTTAAACTGGTCATGCGAACTCAATGTGCAGTGTACGTGTGTTTTGTTTTGAAAGGGGGTTTTGGATATATCGGGAGCCACGCAGAGTTTTTACGGGGGTCCCGCTACCCGGATAGCGGGCTGGGGGTCAAGGGGGCTAGCAGCCCCCTTGCGGGGTTCGGGGCAGCGCCCCGGCCCGAAAATTTTTTTGGAGGGGAGAATGTTGCGGAGTATGTGTATGTGTACATATATATATATATACATGTATATATAAACAAAAGGGGGGAAAAGACATCCAAAGGATGCGTGGGGCCAGCGCCTTGAGCGTTGTGCGCTTAGGTGCTGTGCGCAAGGCGCTGGAGCGCAAGCGCGGGCGCCACGTGTCGGCACGTGGGCGCAGTGCGCTTGAGCCCAAGCGCGCCACGTGTCGGCACGTGGGCGCTTTGCGCTCGGGCGCAGTGCGCAGGAGCGCAAGCGCGCGCGCCACGTGTCGGCACGTGGGCGCTTTGCGCTCGGGCGCAGTGAGCTTAAGCGCAAGCGCGCCACGTGTCGGCACGTGGGCGTTTTGCGCTCGGACGCACTGCGCTGGGGCGCAAGCGCGCGCGCTACGTGTCGGCACGTGGGCGCTTTGCGCTCGCGCGCAGTGCGCTGGAGCGCAAACGCGCCACGTGTCGGCACGTAGGTGCTTTGCGCTCGAGCGCTAGCGCGCCGGCGAGGAAAAGAGGGCTTTTGACCCCAGAAACTCCCGGAAGAGAAATTAGAAAGGAGTTGGACTCCTGAGTGTGTTTTGTTTGTTTTTTTTTTTTTTTGGGTTAATGGGAGGGGTTCTTCTTCTTCCTCCTCTGCTAGCTGGATCTTGAAGATCAAGAGATATGGGATTTTAAAAATCACTCCTTTTTGAGATCTAATGGAAGATCTGAGTTCCCCTTGATGGGTTTTGTGGTGAAAAACTAATTTGTTTTATAAAAAGGAGAGTAGAACTCTTGATTTAATTCAAGAGAAAGAAGAAGGTTTTGGAACCTTGAAGAAGGAGAAAGATCTCAGATCTGAAGCCTTTTTTTTGGAGAGAGAAAAGTTGTTGGGATATTTCATTATCCTTGCCTTTATAGGCCATACACTTTACAAATAGCCCCTTGGGCTTCACAAAATGGCATTTTGCCTATTTCATGGCTCATGTGCCATTTCTTTTTGCACATAAGCCATGGGCTATTCAAAAATTTGGCTTTATGCCTATTTTTCTTACATTTATCCATAAATAAAATAAAAGAAATGCAACAAAATTATTTATTACAAAATTTTTATCTTGGCATGGGGGAGGTCGGCCGCTTCATGTTCGGGCTCGACCCGGGCCTGGGCCCACTGGGTCGGGGCCTGGGCCCACTTGGCTTGGGGTTGACTTGGATTTTGACTTGGTCAACCGGGGTGTAAATTTTTACCCCAACAACGGGTAATATTTGAAGGGGCACGGGTAATATTCTATCTTCCTTAACAGGAAACTAAGTCGTATTCTTCACTCCATCTTTTTCTTGTTTTCATTTCATACACACCTCTGTGAACGTGCAATAGTCTTTATCACAGAATAAAACCTTCATATCTCCGCTAATTTTTTTTTTATAAAAGCCTGTCTTTTATCAAGATTATTCTCACACAAAAAACCGTTTGGAATTTTAACTCGGAGAGAACACTTGCTTGACTTTGTTTTAAACTGGACTTTCTAGGCTTCTTAGCGAGCTTTGGGCCAATGCACCAAAACCAGTTGGTTTTAGGGCATTAGGTGTAGAAACACCCCAGCGGACTTAATTACTCAAGTTACCTAGGTCCAAAAACAATAGACAGTTTGGCGTAAAAATCAGATGATTTAATACGAACGGAGATATAACCAGCAGTTCAATTATTTTTTTTGGATAAAAGACGTGTTTAGTGGGTTCGGTGTGTAATCATTACAATCAAGTTTCAGATGGGTTATTTTTCAGACTTAGTTCCAATTACGGCATCAATAATATTCCTTCATATTCGCTTTACTTCATAAACTATTCTTGACATTACTTATTTCAGAACAAACCTATTTGATCCTCAGAAAATCATTTATCTGTTTAAAAGTTTTTCAACATAAAAGACTTGTCATCTAATTCCCAAAAACTCACGACACGTGTAGTGTGATGTAAAGACGTATATCAGCTATAGTTAACTTCAAATGAGCGTTATCTTTCAGGTTCTCAAAATCTAAACATAAGATTTAGTTATTCCTATTTTTTTCAAACAAAACCCGTCGAAATGTTGAATCAGAGTTTTTCCACTAGCTAACTTGACAGAAAAGTTTTTATATTTTTAGAAAATTTTCAGATTTTTATGGATTTTATGGATTTTAATATGCAGATGCAAAATATACATATGAATGCGAAGGTAAGAAATGCGTACCGAGCGTACCCCTAAACTTAAACTGGACAGTGTCCTCACTGTCATTGCATGAAGAGATCATTTGAAGGGTCAAAATTGTCGGTTAGCGATACACAAATTTTTATTTGTTTTTGTTTTTAAAGAAAAAAGAATATACACAAATATATACAAAATGGTTTGTACATACCCCCAAACTTATTTGGAACAGTGTCCACTGTTCTTGGCTGGATAACCGAAGTTTGGAGGTAGGCAGAGGAAGATCATGCAGGGTAAACCGGCTCCTGTAAGAACAGGAGCTCCTCTGTTGGTTCGGCGCTAAGGTACGGTTTTAGTCGGTGTCCGTTCACTTTGAAAAATGAACCGTCCTTTGGATTTTCCAAATACACAGCGCCCTGCGGATACACATTCCGCACAAAATACGGCCCTTTCCAGCGAGATCTGAGCTTTCCAGGATGGAAGTGAAGTCGGGTGTCGTAAAGCAATACCTGCTGACCAGGTACGAAGGTTTTGCGCAAAAGGTGTTTATCGTGAAACACCTTCGTTCGGTTCTTAACAACAACCGCGTTATCGTAAGCCTCATCCCTAAGCTCATTTAGTTCGTTCAACTGCAGCTTCCGATGGCTGCCCGCATCCTCGAGAGACAGATTCAGCTCCTTTATCGCCCAAAATGCGCGATGCTCTATTTCGACAGGAAGGTGGCAGGCTTTTCCGTACACAAGCCGATAGGGAGACATGCCAAGGTCGGTCTTATAAGCGGTTCGAAAAGCCCAAAGGGCATCAGTGAGTTTCAGCGACCAATCCTTACGGTTCTTTGAAACCGTCTTCTCCAGTATCTGCTTGATTTGCCGATTTAAAACTTCGGCCTGCCCGCAGGTTTGGGGGTGGTAGGGCGTAGAGAGCTTATGATTAATGGAGTATTTCCGCATCAAGGCCTCGAAAGTCTTGTTGCAGAAATGACTTCCATTGTCGCTAATGATCGCTCGGGGGTGCCCAAAACGAGAGAAAATGTTTTCTTTAAGGAACCTAACGACAACCTTGTTGTCGTTAGTTCGGCTGGGCACAGCCTCGACCCATTTAGAGACGTAATCAACAGTGAGAAGGATGTACAAGTTCCCAAAAGAGCTGGGAAACGGCCCCATGAAATCGATCCCCCAAACATCGAAAATCTCCACAACCAAGATCGGTTGGAGCGGCATCTCGTTCCTCCGGGATATCCGGCCCATGTGTTGGCACCGGGAGCAAGTCTTGCAATAGTCATGAGCGTCTTTGAAGAGTTGTGGCCAGTAGAAACCACATTGCAAGATCTTCTCGGCTGTCTTTCTGGGGCCAAAATGCCCGCCACACGCTTGATCGTGGCAAAACGACAGCACACTCTTGAATTCCTCATCAGGGACACACCGACGAATAATCTGGTCGGGACAGTACTTGAACAAGTAGGGTTCGTCCCAGTAAAAGTATTTTACTTGGGATAAGAAGCGAAGTCTGTCCTGACTTGACCATTCAGTCGGTAGTAATCCTGTGGCCAAATAGTTCACAGTATCTGCGAACCAGGGTTCGCAAGATACTGTCAAGACTGTTCATCCGGGAAAACGTCGTTGATTGGAATTGGAAGCGAAGGCGAAGAAGGAAGTCGTGAGAGATGGTCGGCAACTACGTTTTCACATCCTCGTTTGTCCTTAATGACAAGGTCAAACTCTTGAAGCAAGAGGATCCAACGTATTAACCGAGATTTAGCATCTTTCTTCGCAAAAAGATGGCGCAGAGCAGAATGGTCAGTGTAGACAATGACTGGAGAGCCGATGAGGGAGGGCCTGAACTTTTCTAAAGCAAATACAACAGCTAAGAATTCCTTTTCAGTTGTTGTATAATTGAGTTGGGCGTCGTTCAGGGTTCGGCTCGCATAATAGATTACGTGCGGCATCTTGTTGATGTGTTGTCCAAGGACAGCACTAATGGCAAAGTCGGATGCATCGCACATAATCTCGAATGGGTGCGTCCAGTCAGGTGAGGAAAGAACGGGAGCAGAAGTGAGTGAGCGTTTCAATGACTCGAATGCAGTCATACAACTCGAGTTGAAGTCAAATGGTGTGTCCTTGGCCAGCAAAAGAGTCAAGGGCCTAGCAATCTTGCTAAAGTCCTTGATGAACCGTCTATAGAAACCGGCATGGCCAAGGAAGGCTCGGATATCTCTGACGCATCGGGGAGGAGGCAGATTGGAAATGACCTCAATCTTTGCTTTGTCAACCTCTATGCCATTTTGCGAGATGATATGTCCTAAGACAATACCTTCGCGCACCATGAAGTGGCATTTCTCCCAATTCAAAGTGAGATTCTTGTCCTTACATCGGGTAAGGACAGCATCAAGATGCAGCAAACACTCGTTGAAGGAATCGCCGAAGATGGAGAAATCATCCATGAAAATCTCCAGAAATTTTTCCACCATGTCTGAGAAAATTCCCATCATACACCGCTGAAAGGTAGCGGGCGCATTGCATAACCCAAAGGGCATGCGTCGATATGCAAACGTGCCGAAAGGACAAGTGAAAGTGGTCTTGTCCTGGTCTTTTTCGACGATGGGAATTTGATTATAGCCGGAGTAGCCATCAAGAAAGCAGTAGTACTCGTGTCCGGCCAATCGTTCAAGCATCTGGTCAATGAAGGGTAGCGGAAAGTGGTCTTTCCGCGTTGCGGCGTTGAGTTTTCTGTAATCAATGCATACTTGCCACCCAGTTTGGGTGCGAGTAGGGATTAACTCGTTCGCCTCGTTGGTTATGACCGTGATGCCCGACTTCTTGGGGACAACATGAATGGGGCTAACCCACTGGCTATCAGAGATAGGGTAAATGATACCACTATCTAGACATTTTACGATCTCCTTCTTCACAGCCTCTTTCATGACTGGATTGAGACGTCTTTGTGGATCCCGGGCTGGTTTGGCATCATCCATCAGATGAATGTGATGCTCAACGATCAGGGGACTAATCCCCTTGATGTCCGCCATGGACCAGCTAAAAGCTTGCCTGTTGCTGTGCAAGACCGCGAGAAGGGCTTTCTCTTGCTCTGGAGCTAGAGAAGCGAGATGATGACAGGGAGGGTCTCGTTCTCACCTAAGTAAGCGTACTTAAGGTGAGACGGCAAAGGCTTGAGTTCGAGCGTTGGAGGTGAAACGATGGAAGGCAAGATTGGTGCAAAGGTCTCGAACTCAAAGGACTCCAGCAAAGGTTCAAAATGAGTGTAGGCAACCGAGTTGGATGGTTCAGGTAACTCATCCGGAAAGTCGAAGGATTCAAACTCGAGTTGTGCGCGGCTAAGATCGTTCGAGAACGTGAAACACTTGTAGTCGTTGTCGGGCGCAGAAACAGCAGCAGGTTCGAAGAGAAACGCACTAGTGGCGTCAAGATTATCGTGATCAAACAGAAACTCCTCGAATTCACACTCTTCTGGTGTGATCTCCTGGATCGAGCAGACGTCCAGTATATGAGCATTAGGTTCGGCGGGCTGATTCCCCAACCTAAAAATGTTGAGTTCAATCGTCATATTTCCAAAAGAGAGGTTCATCGAATCATTGCGACAATTGATCACAGCATTTGAGGTTGCGAGAAATGGACGACCGAGTATCACCGGAATTTGATTCCGGGGGTTAGCTACAGGCTGTGTGTCTAATACAATGAAGTCAACGGGGAATATGAAGTCCCCGACTTTGATTAACACATCCTCTAGCTCACCCCTAGGATGGGTGATCGATCGGTCGGCCATTTGGAGAGTGCAGTGTATGGGTTTCAGCTCTCCGACGCCTAATTGCTCGTATACTGAATACGGAAGCAGGTTAACACTGGCACCAAGATCTAATAGTGCGCGGTTGATGTTCTTATCCCCAATAGTAATTGAAATCGTAGGACAGCCAGGGTCCTTCCGTTTTTGTGGTAAAGATTGGGTAAGGGCATCACTCACAGCACTAGCCAAGAAAACTTTCTTGGGTACCTGAGACTTCCTCTTTTTCGTGCACAAGTCCTTTAAGATTTTCGCGTAGGATGGGACTTGTTGGACAGCATCTAAAAGAGGAATGTTAATGTTAACCTGCTTAAATAACTCCAGAATCTTCTCCATTTGAGGATTTTGTTTATTAGACCTCAACCGGTTTGGAAATGGAACATTTTGAAAATTGGTTGAGTCTAATGCTGGAGGAGGAGATTGTGGAGTTGGAACGGATCCCAGAATAGGTGTCTTCGTGGAGTGAGAAGTGGGTCCGTTCAGAGCAGAAGAAGAGGGAGGGGAGCCTTGTGAAGAACGGAGAATAGGCTCAGAAGACGAAGAAGAAGAAGAAGAAGAAGAAGAAGAAGAAGCGGCCGGGGTGTCATCGTTGATCCGTTTGCCAATGTTGTTTTGCAGCATCCTCCCCGATCTCAGTGTGGTCACGGCACTCACATTATGGTTTTGTTGTTCAAGAGCAACATGTGCATTATGTGGGTGACCGGGATTTGGAAGTGGCTGGGACGGGAGCTTCCCCTTTTCTCGCTCGCTTAAGGCCGCGTTCAGCTGTGCAATCTGGGCCTCGATGGTCTTGATGCTTTGCCCGTGTGCGGCAGTGTGTTGCACTAAGGATTGAATGGAAGACTGGATGTTGGCGGTGGATTGAGTCGATTGTTTAACGAACGCCTCCAGACTTCGCTCGAGCGAGGAAACCTTATCGTTGTTTGACGGAACAAAGTTGTTTGGTGGAAAAGAATTGTTGGGTGCAAAGTTGTTCGTCTGATTCTGAAAAGGTTGGGGTTGGAAAGGCTATTGATATTGATGTTGAGTTTGTTGTTGCGCTTGTTGTTGCGGTGGAGGGGCCCTTTGGAAATTGTTGCCTTGGAATTGATTCTGATTCTGATTCCAGGCGAAATTGGGGTGGTTCCTCCAACCGGGATTGTAGGTGGAAGAGTATGGATCATTCCTCGGTCTTTGCTGGAATGCAGCATTAACCTGATTCTGTCCTTGCGAGGGTGGATTGTAAGGACACTCTTCGGTCAAGTGAGAAGGATCGGAACAACAAGCGCAGGTGGTACGAAGGGGGAGAACAGGGGCAGGAGCAGGAGCAGAAAATTTGCTCTCTATTGCTTCAAGCTTTCTTGTTATTGCAGCCATTTCAGCTTTCATCGCAATAGAGACATCCAGTTGGTGGATTCCTACCCTAGACTGACCGGTAGAAGTGGAGGTAGAAGAAGAAGAAGTCGGTCTGGTGCTCTCCCATTGTAGCGTTTGCTCCGCAAGGTCGTCAAAGAACTGCCACGCTTCCTCGTCAGATTTGGATAGGAAGTGGCCCTGACAGATGGTTTCCAACAACTGCTTCGTTGCTGGGTTCAGGCCCTCGTATAAAGTTTGGCAGAGTTGCCATTTCTCTATACCGTGGTGGGGACACTGAACAAGAAGGTCTTTGTACCGGTCAAAGCACTTCCAGAAGGGTTCAGAAGGAAGCTGGGAGAATTGGTTGATTTCATTTCGAATCCTTGCGGTCTTATGATTCGGATAGAATTTTTTTAGAAACGCTTTAACAAACTCGTCCCAGCTGGTGATTGAGTGGGAAGCGGTGCTATACAGCCATTTTTCAGCAAGATCGCATAAAGTGAACGGAATGACCCGTAGACGTATAGCATCGTCCGACAGCTGGGTGGTTTTCATCATGGCACAGACGTTTTGAAATTTGTTGATGAAGATATAGGCATCTTCAGATTCAAGCCCATGAAAACGTGGAAGCATGTTGATGAAGTGGGGCTTAATTTCAAAGTTGTCCCCATTGGCCGGAGGAAGAGAAAGGCAGGTGGGAAGTGCAGAACGGGTGGGATAGAAACGATCCTGGAGCGCGATTCACTGTGGCGCTACAACAGGCGGTGGTGGTGGGACATTGGTCTCCGTAGGAGGTGGAGCCAATCCAGGGGTGGTCAAAGAGATGTTCGGATTAAATCCTGACATCGCGGAAGAAGAGGTTGGTGATGGTGAAGGTGAAGATGTATGAACAGAATTCCGGTCAACGTCGGAGTTGGCCGGCAAAGGAAGGGGTGAAAGAGGAGTGGACGGAGTATCGACTTCGGAGTCGATCGCGTAGTCGGTAGCGACTAACGTAACGCGGACTAGACGGGCGCTAGTGTCCCGAGTCCAAGCGGACATACACTAAACGAGTTTAGTATAGTCAAAGCGGAGAAGGTGAGGGTAAGAAAACATCAATGGAGAAAGGTGATGGGTGGTGGGTGAAAAATGGATTTGACGACAAAGGGTAAGTTTTTATAAAAGTTTTTGATTTTTTTTTTTTTTTTTTTTTGTTTTTAGAAAGAGATTTACAGAAATAAGTACGGATATACGGCTTAAGCAATCACAAACAAGATATGCACAATCACACCTAGATCTAGGGTAACCTAGGTCTACTAGACCTGCTCCTGAACTTGATTGTCGAAGTTAAACAGTGTCGAGAAACGGGCTTAAAAATACACTGATCACGAGGCCAGGTAAGTGCAGAGATAAGGGGAGGTTGTCCAACGCTTTCGCGAAGTTCCTTAATTAAATAACCCTTTCTCTTTCGGCGGTTGCGCCTTTAACACTTTCCTAGACACCCCGTAAACAATATACCGCTAAGCGAGGTTCTAAACACGGTTTATCTTCTCCTAATGAGCGCGAAGTCCTTAGGGCTGAAGTCTAGTATTTTTTAATTTACAATGGACAATGCATATGCTTTTGTGATTTTTGGGGTCCTGGGAAGGGTGATGAAATCCCCACCCAATCTGAATTGGTTTCAAGCCCCTTAAGTCCGTATTAAAGAAATGCAAAGCAGTAACAAATTAACTGCAAACAATTTTTTTTATTTGCGGCGCAAAGAATCCTGCACAAGAACAGTTTATTGGAAGGGGGAGAAGAATTTGCGCAAAGAAGGCTGCAGAAAACACAATTTATTGGAGTCCAGAGGAGTGAGGAGGGAGAAAGAGACTCACCAAAAAAAACTGAAACCCTGACGCCAACAGATGGCCACGGATCCGCGGCCAAACGCATGCAACGGCCGCGGTTCCGCGGCTATGTTGAGGCTTTGAAGCTTCAATTTTCTTGTATGTGCTGTATTGGGTGTCCTCTGCTGTTTTTAAGACCCTGAATATGGATTTGCTCACTGGAACTGCTCCAGAATCTTAAAGTAGACCGTTTGCTTCGTTTTGTCCGTCGCGGTGTAGCCGCGAAATGTGGGTCTATCTTCCCACGTCTTTGGCACTGATCTTGAACTCCGTATTACCCGACGTCTTTGGCCACTGAACTCGAACTTCGTATTTTCCTGCACACTTGCACAAAAACTAATCAAAAATAACAAAATGATTTTTTTACAATGTATATTTTTTTTTTGTTTTGGTTATATTTATATTCACAAGTTAACCCGAAATTACACAAATAAATAAACTACCGTCTCCCCGGCAACGGCGCCATTTGATTGTTAGAAGTTCTGCGTGTTCAAGTTTTAGTTAAATACCGCAATCAAGACGGTTTCGCTTGTAGCTAGCCGGTTGAGTACGGGTCGTCCGCAGGGAGATGGGAATCTTTTTCTATGTGTTTTAACGAGTTAAGTCCAGTTTTTTCAGATTTTGTTGTGGTTAATTAAGTAGTAAAATGATATGTAAAGAGAGCTTGTTAGGGTTAGGATTAGGTTAGTTTGAGTTAGGAGTCTCCATATCTTTCGTTGCCCCTCTTAATATTGGTGTTACGGTAATCGGCAACAACGGGGATTAGCACGATTAGGAAGGAACTTGCGAGTATAAGCTAGGCTTTCCAACGCATAAGTTCTTCCTTTTGGTGCTTGTCCGTCCGTTCTTGGCTCTTAGCCATAACCTCCGGTTAATTCAACCACAACCGGTCTCACTACGGAATCACCGCTATCATGTAGGATAGGGTACCGTAAGGAGCGGATTGTGGTTCAATTAACGGGAGTCAAATTAAGCTGTTGGGCAAGGAAAGAATGAGAGAGATTTCCTTCTCTCAAACTTCCCTTATCCTACCCTAACAAGTATGAAACTACTCACACATCATGATACGGAAAAATAAAACAAAACAAAAGAGGAAGATAGAAAGAAAGAGATTAGAAGATAACAACTAGCTATTTGCGACCTCACCTTGGCAAGGATCAAGCGTAAGCATCATGGTTGTGTTAAGGATAAAGAAAAAGAGAGAAAAAAGAAACAACACGAAATAACAACAACTAGTTAACAAATGAAAATTACAACAATTATAGAAAGAGCAAGACAAGCATGATAATAAAATGATCTTCTTTATTCACCATTCTTCACTCACCAAGCTCATTACAAGTTTTAATGGAGAAGAGATGAGAAGAGGAAGAAGAAAACAACTAAACCTAGAAAATGAGAATACAAGAATGGACCCTTTCCTTCTCAAAGTTCTGGGCTATTTATAGGCTGGAGAATGGAAATCTAGGGCAACCACCAGAACACATATACAAAGACCCAAATACCCCCCAAAGCCCATGCCCTGACTCTACAGTATGGCCGCGGATCCGCCGCCAATACCCCCTATTGGCCGCGGATCCGCGGCCCTATGATGGAGTCAGGGTATGGTGTTTCTTGTACGGCCCTGATCTGCTGTCCCCTGTTGTCTGGTACATGTATTTTCTGAAAATACTTCAACATTTCTTCCAGAATTTCTGTTGAGGGAAAGGTGGACTTTTGTCAAGATTTTCTTGAGCTCCGCGTAGATTTCTTGGAACTTGTATTGCCATTGAGCTTTGTGCATGAAGGTGACAATCGATTTGCCATTTTGTCTCTTAAACTGGTGTGTGGCAATAGACGGATAAAGAGCGGAGACCCGTGTTTTATCTGTGGTTGGCAGGAACCCGGATTTTGTCATGTTTTCCATGAATTTCACCGTTTTAGAACCGAGAACCTGTATCCTGCAATTGACTAGCAAACACGGCTCAAGAGTATCTACCGATATGCAATGTGACAAAAATTGGGCGGTATGAAAATGCAAAAATCTGATATGAACAGAGCTCGGTTGATGGCTTGGGAGGAGGTGCTGGCGTGGTCTGGGCGACAAGATGAGGGGGAGTAGTCGTCGGAGGGTTTGTCGGCAGGGTAGACGAAGATGGAGAGAGAGAGAGAGAGAGAGAGAGAGAGTAAGGTCGAGCGGTTGAGAGAAAGAGAGAGTGGGCGCTGGGATCTCGAAGGAGGTTGTGAGGTGGACGAGGTCGTGAGTCGAGCGGGTTGAGCGGAGGAAATTTCGAGGGAGATGGAAGGAAAAAGAAAAGAAAAGAGAGAAGAAAGAGGGATGCAGAGAGGTTGGATATATGAGCGTTGGTGTAACACCCTAGCACTGTTATACCATATTTATTTGGGGTATTTCAAATCTTGCGGTAAAATTCTTGACTATTGTTGCTTTTACGTTGCGGATAGTGCAATCGGTAGTTATGGTTATTATTCAACCTGACCCGCATGTTTGAAACCCATCATGGTTCAAAATTATATAAAATATTCGATAGTATAGAGAATCCATGCAAATCTAGATTTTATATACATATATAATATATTTTAGACTCTAAATATCCTTTATAATACAAAATAAAATCAAATAATATATTTTCTTGTCTAGCCTTGCATGTCATGGTACCCCATATCATGTGGTTGCATCCATATAACATGTTCATACCCTAATTGTTAAACAGACTCGTTTTTTATTACTACGTATATTTACGTAGATCCGTACTAAGGGTATATGTTTTATTATCTGGATATCACATTATGGTTTAAATTCTTACGTATATTCTCCATATTGAAAAACTAGTTTTTGAAGGGGCACGGGTAATATTCGGAGTAATCTGGTATTATCTGTAAAATCCCATATATATATATATATATAAAGTATTTATATAACTATCATATAATATAAAATATTATATATTATATATAATATATTAATTAATTTAATTAATAACTTCTCTCAATCTTTCAATCTCTCTCTAATATATATATATATATATATATATATATATATATTATAAAATCTATTATTATTAAAAACCTCACCCTTTCTCTCCCCCCTCGTTCTTCTCTTTTCGTCATGTCTGCGAACCCTAACCCACCTCCATCTCCCGGTCGCAGCCCTCACCGTCGCCGTCCCCATTGCCTTCACCTCCCCTACCTCGCCGCCATCACCTCCACCTCTTCCTCCTCTCCTCGACGACCTCAAGCCCCAAACCCACCTCGTCTGCACCTCTTCCCGATCACACCAAGAACCATCTCCCATCACCGGCAACCTCTTGTCGTCGGTAAACCCACTAACACTGACCACCCTCCCCACCTCCTTGTCTCTCCAGCAAACCCCGAACACCATACGCCACCACCGATCCTGCACCTTCCCCGATCACCCTCAAAGCTCACGGCCACACTTTTGCCACCTCGCCGTCGACCTCGTCACCATCACCTCGTCGCCCATTTCTCCTCCGCCGTCACATACCCCAGAACCCCAACAGCCACCTCCTCTCTTCTTCTTTCTTTTCTTTCTTTCTTGTCTTTTCTCTTTTTCCGGCAGTTCGCTGGAGTTGCGTGCGTCGCCGACGATCCAGACGATCCAGCCACCGTCGTCATCTAACCCTGTCAGCATGTCACGCAGCTGCTCAGCCAGGTCCAGTCCTGCGTGCGTAAGTTTGCGCCGTAACTTTATTTCGACGTCGGAACGTGACATTCGTATCTCGACGTGAGATCCGACCAGACAAGTTCTAAACTTGCAACATGCTATGTTATTATATCAATATCTATTTGATAAATTATAGTACATGTGTTTTACCATTCAGCAGAAATTACCGATTTACAGTTTATAGCGTCCGTCTGTATCCGTACCGATAATAGTTTATCTAGTTGCATGCTGGAACATCACAATGTTATTATACTATTATAACAGTTTAATATGTTATCTAGATTGCATCATACATGATAATGGGCGTATAACGGTTATTACAGATAGATACATATGCATCCTGGCATTAGTTGTATCACGATATTGATTACAGTGTTACATTGGTGTCTATTTGGTTAATATTCAGTACATGACATGTTCACGACACATTACCAGACTTGTTACTTGGATCTTATTACTAATACCAACAATCCTGATTGGTGTCCTGACGGACGTGACTTATTGTCTGTATAGACAATACCTGTACCTGCTTGATCCTGTGTTGGCATTAGATTTATAACGACAATACATGACTTGAACACAGAACCTTGGGGGAAAAGGGGAAATCAAGAATGTAACCAAAACGTAACTCAAGAGAATATTATTATTATTTGCCGTGATTCCGGGCGTTACGGAATAATCATTATTATTGTTTACCGTGTTTCCGGGCGTTACGGAATAATCATTGTTTGCCGTGATTCGGGGCGTTACGGAATAAATCATTGTTTGCCGTGATCCCGATGGGGTTTGAACGGGATATATACTGTTGAGTTACGATGAGAATTACATTAATTGATTTTAAAGACTTGTAAAATAGATAATCTAGAAGCACAGACTTTAGGATACATATCACATACATACAGCTCACTTTTCTTCACCTGTGTTTATTATTCATACACATGTTTAATCATAGCATCATATCCTGGTTATTTCTATTATTCTTTTATTATGACGCACCGACGTCTGGGTTTTGCATGGCCCAGTTCCTTTACCTTTATCGCAGGCAGATCGAGAGTACTTTAGCAATCAAACCGAGCAATGAGAAGCTAGCTATTTAGTTTATAGGCTCTTAGTTTATTTATTTTAGCAGTTTTATTTCTATTGATGTGAGCCCATATTGGGATGTGATTCAGATACTATTGTTTATTGGATCTTGATTCGTTTCCGCTTTATGTATTTTCTTGATTTTATTTATTATAGCAGATGTGCATGAGTTAGTTAGATTTTATTTTACTGTTCTTGATATCCGATTGACAGCCGTAATGTGACCGTGGAAGGATGATTCCTAACCAAAGATAGCTTAGTTGGCTCTATCACGTGCCGTGTTTACGTATTTTGGGAAGCTGGGCGTGACAGGGTTTGTTTGGTATCAGAACTATGGGATTTAGGGTTAGTCGGGTTTGGTTCTTTTGTAGTTGGGTATCGAATCCAATACACTAACCAGGAAACCCGGAATTAGGAACATGTCCTGCCACATTACTATCTTGCCAGTCTTGGATCTACAGCTATCTTGTTTATTGAATCTTGTTTACCGTTACTGGTCCCCTTCAGTGTCTTGGGTTCAGAATTATGGCGGATAGAGATTTGCGCTCATACCAGAGGCGTGTAGAAAACGCCACATTGCTTGGAGTTGTATGTGGTATGCTTGAAAACCAGAAGCGTCAAACTGAGCTAAATCAGCAGCAAGCCGAGGCTTTCCAGGAGGGTCTGCGAACGGTCCAGCAGCACCTACGCCAACACAGCGTGAGGGCACCGTGGCGGATTTTAGAAAACTCGGTCCGTCCACATTTACAAAATTGGAGGAGCCGTTGCCAGCGGAGCAGTGGTTAGTTGATACAGAGATCCTGCTCGTCGCCGTGCAGATTCCAGATGAGAAAAGGGTGGTTGTAGTACGCATCTAATTGGTTGATTACGCTCGCGAGTGGTGGCTCGTAGAGGAGACTCGTCTGCCCAAGCCGATCAGTTGGGCAACTTTCTCGCGAAGTTTCTTGGAGAAGTTTTTTCCGCAGTCTGCTCAGGAGGAAATGGAAGAGAAGTTTATTAGCTTGAAGCAGAATGTCGGATCCGTTAATGCATACGCGGCTGAGTGGACCCGGCTCAGCCGATTTGCGGAGCCCTTGGTTGCCAATGAGGCAGATAGTAAACCTCCGTTCAAAGGCTTATTATCCAATGGCGCTGGTGGAACTAAAAGAGGTAAAGAAACAAGTTACCGAATTATTAGAGAAGGGTTGGATTCACAGCAGTAATTCATCCTGGAGAGCTCCAGTTCTTCTAGTCAAGAAGATGGATGGTACGCGGAGAATGTGCATTGACTATCGAGAATTGAATCAGGTGACTATTAAGAACAAACACCCAATCCCTCGTATCGGCGAATTATTCGATCAACTCAGTGGCGTGAGGGTATTATCGAAGTTGGATTTGCGATCCGGATATCATCAAGTTCGGGTAAAATCAGAAGATATTTGCAGGACAGCGTTCCGAACTCGATATGGGCATTACGAGTACTTAGTGATTCCATTTGGAGTTACTAACGCACCGACAATATTTATGCACTTGATGAAACAAATCTTTTCACCATATCTGGACCAGTTCGCAGTGGTGTTTATTGACGATATTCTGGTCTATTCAAGAAGCAAAGAAGAGCATGCAGAACACTTGAGGATCGCACTGCAAACGTTGAGACAAGAAAAGTTATATGCTAAGATGAGCAAGTGCGAGTTTTGGCTCGAAGAAGTGAAGTTCTTGGGTCATGTTGTATCCGGAGATGGAATTGCCGTTGACCCCGAAAAGATTGCAGCTGTTCATGATTAGCCAATTCCAAAGAATGTAGAGGAGATCAGAAGTTTTCTTAGACTTGCCGGATATTATAGAAGATTTGTGGAGAATTTCGCTCGAATAGCAGAATCATTAACCAAGCTAACACAAAAGGAGGTACCGTTCGTATGGACCGAGAAGTGTGCGTCGGCTTTTGAAGCGCTGAAGTAAAGATTGACAACCGCTCCTATTCTAACAGTGCCAGATGATTCCGAAGGTTGGTTATTCACAGTGACGTATCTGGGAAAGGTTTGGGAAGTGTTCTAATGCGGTATGGGAAGGTCATAACTTATGCGTCGAGACAATTGAAGACTCATGAGAAGAATTACCCAACTCATGATCTAGAGCCAGCAGCAGTGATTTTCGCTTTGAAGATTTGGAGACACTACTTATTGGGCGAAAGGGTAGAAGTATTTACCGATCATAAAAGCCTAAAGTATGTGTTCACACAGAAAGAGCTCAACATGAGGCATCGTAAATGGTTAGAGCTGATGGCTGACTATGATCTTGAGCTAAAATACTATCCGGGGAAAGTTAATATAGTGTCGGATGCTCTAAATCGGTTGCCAGCGATACGGATGTTGACTGCACAGAAGGAGATTATAGCTAATCTTCAGAAATTTGAATTGGAAATTATACTACAAAATTCTTCGAGACAATTGATGCAGTTGCAAATACAGTCATCCTTGGTCGATAACATTAAAGCTGCGCAGTTGTACGATCCAAGATTGCAGAAGTTTTGAGAACAAGTAGAAGCGGGACTTCGAACGGATCTGTTGATTCATGAAGATGAATATGGTTCGTTACGATATGGGAGCCGTTTATGTGTGCCTAAAGAAGATGTTCGTGAAGAAGTCATGAAGGAGGCTCATAATTCCGCATATTCCGTACATCCGGGAGGCACAAAGATATACAGAGATCTGCGACAATATTTTTGGTGGGAAGGCATGAAAGGAGAGATTGCTCGCTGAGTATCGAGGTGCTTGGTGTGCAGCAAGTCAAGGCTGAATATCAAAGGGTAGCTGGTTTGTTGCAACCACTTTCTATTCCTCAATAGAAATGAGAACATATAACCATGGATTTCGTGACAACCTTACCACGGAGTCTAAAGGGCAATAACGCAGTTTGGGTGATTGTCGATCGATTGACCAAGGAATCCCATTTTATACCATTTCGAGTTGGTCAGTCGACGAAGGCTTTGGCAGAGCGGTACATGCAGAAGATTGTGAGATTGCATGGAGTACCCGTGAGCATCGTTTCCGATCGTGATACTCGATTTCTATCACACTTTTGGAGAAGTCTACAGGAAAGTGTGGGGACTCGCTTGAAGTTTAGCACAGCCTACCATCCTCACACAGATGGCCAGTCTGAGAGAACGATCCAAACTCTTGAAGATATATTGAGAGCATGCATGTTAGACTGCAAGGGTTCATGGGAAGATTATTTGCACTTGGTGGAGTTTTTATATAATAACAGTTTTCAAGCAACTTTACAGATGGCTCCATTCGAAATATTATATGGTTGTAAGTGTTGCTAGCCTGTCTGTTGGGACGATATTGGAGAAAAGAGATTACTAGGACCGGATCTTATTGTGCAAACGGTGGAGAAAGTGAACTTAATCCGAAATCATATGAAGGCGGCACAGGATCGACAGAAAAGTTGGGCTGATACTGGATGAAAACCTTTGGAGTTCGCAGTTGGTGATCTTGTATTTTTGAAGATATCACCGACCAGAGTAGTGATCTGATTTGGTAGTCGAGGTAAGCTTAGTCCTTGATTAGTGGGGCCTTTCGGTATTATCGAGCGTGTTAGAGGGGTAGCGTATGGCTTGGCTTTACCACCATCCTTGGTGGATGTTCATGACGTATTTCATGTATCTCAACTTCACAAGTATGTTCGAGATGAGACGCACGTCTTAGATCATTCGGAACTGACGGTAAGAGAAGATTTAACGTATGAAGAGCGACCAATGACGATTGTTGATCGACGAGAAAAGGTCCTCAAGAACAAAGTTATCCCACCAGTACTCGTTTCATGGAGGAATCGTTCACACAAAGAATCTACTTGGGAACGTGAAGACGAGATTCAACAGAAGTTTCCACACCGCTTTTCTTAGATTCGTGTTTTCTTGTTCCGGGAATTTCGATGACGAAATTCTTTTGTAGTTGGGTATAATGTAACACCCTAGCACTGTTATACCATATTTATTTGTAGTATTTCAAATCTTGCGGTAAAATTCTTGACTATTGTTGCTTTTAGGCTACAGATAGTTCAATTGGTAGTTATGGTTATTATCCGACCCGACCCGTATGTTTGAAACCCATCATGGTTCAAAATTACATCAAATATTCGCTAGTACAAAAGATCCATGCAAATCTAGATTTTATATACATATATAATATATTTTAGACTCTAAATATCTTTTATAATACAAAATAAAATCAAATAATATATTTTCTTGTCTAGCCTTGCATGTCATGGTTTCCCATATCATGTGGTTGCACCCATTTAACATGTTCATACCCTAATTGTTAAACAAACTCGTTTTTTATTGCTACGTATATTTACGTAGATCCGTACTTAGGGGTATATGTTTTATTATCTGGATATCACATTATGCTTTAAATTCTTACGTATATTCTCCATATTGAAAAACTAGTTTTTTGAAGGGCCACGGGTAATATTCGGAGCAATCTGGTATTATCTGTAAAATCACACACACACACACACACATATATATATATAAAATATTTATATAACTAACATATAATATAAACTGTTATATATTATATATAATATATTAATTAATTTAATTAATAAATTCTCTATTTCTCTCGCCTCTCTCTGTCTCTCTCTATATAATATTATAAAATCTATTATTATTAAAACATCACCCCCTCTCTCTCTCCCTCGTTCTTCTCTTTTCCTCACGTCTGCGAACCCTAACCCACCTCCATCTCCCCGTCGCAGCCCTCACCGTCGCCGTCCCCACCACCATCACCTCCTCTACCTCACCGCCATCACCTCCAGCTCTTCATTCTTTCCTCGAGGACCTCAAGCCCGGAACCCACCTCGTCTGCACCTCTTCCCGACCACACCAAGAACCATCCCCCATCGCCGGCAACCCCTCGTCCCCGGTAAACCCACTAACACCGACCACCCTCCTCACCTCCTTGTCTCTCCAGCAAACCCCGAACACTACACACCACCACCGACCCTGCACCTTTCCCGATCACCCTCAAAGCTCACGACCACATCACCTCGTCGCCGACCTCGTTACCATCACCTCGTCGCCCATCTCTCCTCTGCCGTCACATACTCGAGAACCCCAACAGCCACCTCCTCTCTTCTTTTTCTTCTTTTCTTTCTTTCTTTTTTGTCTTTTCTTTTTTTTTCCGGCCGTCTCGCCAGAGTTGCGTGCGTCGCCAACAATCCAGACGATCCAGCCACCGTTGTCATCTAGGCCTGTCACCACGTCACGCAGCTGCTCAGTCAGGTCTAGTCCTGCGTGCGTAAGTTTGCGCCGTAACTTTATTTCGACGTCGGAACGTGACATCTGTATCTCAACGTGAGATCCGATCAGTCAAGTTCTAAACTTGCAACATGCTATGTTATTATATCAATATCTATTTGATAAATTATAGTGTATGTGTTTTACCATTCCGCAGAAATACCGATTTTCAGTTTATAGCGTCCGTCTGTATCCGTACCGATAATAGTTTATCTAGTTGCGTGCCGGAATATCACAATGTTATTATACTACTATAACAGTTCAATATGTTATCTAGATTGCATCATACATGGTAATGGACGTATAACGGTTATTATAGATAGATACATATGCATCCTGGCATTAGTTGTATCACGATATTGATTACAGTGTTACATTGGTATCTATTTGGTTTATATTCAGTACATGACATGTTCATGACACATTACCAGACTTATTACTTGGATCTTATTACTAATGCCAACAATCCTGATTGTTTTCCTGACGGACGTGACTTGTTGTCTGTATAGACAAGATCTGTACCTGCTTGATCCTGTGTTGGCATTAGATTTATAACGGCAATACCTGACTTGAATACAGAACCTTGGAGGAAAAGGGCAAATTAAGAATGTAACCAAAACGTAACTCAAGAGCATATTATTATTGTTTGTCGTGATTCCGGGCGTTACGGAATAATCATTATTATTGTTTGTCGTGTTTCCGGGCGTTACAGAATAATCATTGTTTGCCGTGATTCCGGACGTTACGGAATAAATTATTGTTTGCTGTGATTCCGGACGTTACGGAATAAATTATTGTGTCGTGATCCCGTGGGGGTTTGAGAGGGATATATACTGTTGAGTTACGATGATGATTACATTAATTGATTTCAAAGACTTATAGAATAGATAACCTAGAATCACAGACTTTAGGATACACATCACATACATACAGCTCATTGTTTTACACATGTGTGTATTATTTATACACACATTTAATCATAGCATCATATCCTGGTTATCGCTATTATTCTGGTATTATGACTCACTGACGTCTGGGTTTTGCATGGCCTAGTTCCTCTGCTTTTATCGCAGGCAGATCAAGAGTACCTTAGCAATCAAGCCGAGCAATGAGGAGCTGGCTATTTAGTTTAGAGACTCTTAGTTTATTTATTTCAGCAGTTTTATTTCTATTGATGTGAGAAAATATTGGGACGTGATTCAGATACTATTGTTTATTGGATCTTAATTTGTTTCCGCTTTATGCATTTTCTTGATTTTATTTATTATGGCAGATGGATATGTGTTAGCTAGATTTTATTTTACTGTTCTTAATATCCTATTGACAGTCGTAATGTGACCGTGGAGAGATGATTCCTAACCACAGGTAGCATGGTTGGCTCTGTCACGTGCCGTGTTTACGTATTTTGGAAAGCGGGGCGTGACAGTTTGGGATCTCGGAAGCGGTTGAGATCGAGGGCGAGGTCATCGTGGAGGTGGGCGCGGGTCACGAGACGGCAGTTGCGAAGGAAGGGGGACGTTGGGAAAGAAATGGAGGGAAAAAGAAGTAGAAAAAGAAGAAGTGGGGAAACGGGTCGGGGTATTAGATTAGGAAAAAAAAGGAAAATAATACGAAAAAAATTGGGAAAATATACGGAAAAATATATAAGGAACTGGGGATTTACATCATACCCCCCTTTACAAAAATTTTGTCCTCGAAATTAAAGGATGAAAACAACGGAACAAACAACTACTCAAACAGGTGCAGAAATCGTGGACGGATGTCCTCCTCGCGTCCCCAGGTAGACTTTCCTGGAGAACGACCACCACAAGAAACTCGAACCAATGGAATGAATTTGTTCTTTAGCACTTTTTCCCGACCATCGAGAATGGTGGTAGGCTGCTTCTCGTAAGACAGATCGGTGCCTAATGTCAACTCTGAATGGTCCAATATATGGTTGTCATCCCGAACGTAGCACCTCAACTGAGATACATGGAAAGTATTGTGCACACCAGCTAGCGATGGAGGCAAGGCAAGTCGATAAGCCACCTTTCCTACTCGCTCTAGTACCTCAAAAGTTCCGATGAATCGGGGAATGAGTTTCCCCCGACTACCAAACCTGATCACTCCCCGAGTGGGTGATATCTTCAAAAATACGTGGTCATCGACACCAAACTCCAACGACCTTCTGCCAGCATCTGCCCAACTCTTCTGTCGGTCCTAAGCAGCCTTGATACGTTGCTTGATCGTCTGAACCTAACTCACTGTCTGTACTATAAGCTCAAGGCCCAGCAACCTCCATTCACCAACGTCATCCCAACAGAGAGGGGATCGACACTTCCGTCCGTAAAGGGCTTCGAACGGTGCTATCTGGATGCTAGCCTGTTAGATGTTGTTATAAGAAAATTCTACCAGATGGAGGTGATCTTCCCAAGAGCCCTGAAAATCAAGCATGCATGCCCTCAGTATATCCTCGGGCGTCTGGATAGTACGCTCGGATTGTCCGTCCGTCTGCGGATAATAGCCGTGTTGAATTTGAGATGAGTACCCAACTCTCCTGCAGGCTCTTCTAGAAATGGGAAATGAACCTGGTGTCTCGATCAGACACGATACTAACGGGTACTCCGTGCAGTCTCACAATCTCCTGTATACTTCTCCGCAAGCGACTCCGTTGATTGTCCGACTCGGAAAGGTATGAAATGTGCTACCTTCGTAAGACGATCAAAAATAACCCAGACAGCATTGTTGCCCCTTGGACTTCGAGGTAGTGCCGCCATAAAATCCATGGTGATGTGCTCCCATTTCCATTCTGGCACTGGAAGCGGTTGCAACAATCTAGCCATTCTCTGATGGTCGGCTTTCACCTGTTAGCATACCAGACACTTGGAGACAAAGCGAGCAATCTCCCTCTCCATTCCGTTCCACCAGAAGTGCTGCCTCAGATCTCTGTATATCTTGGTGCCTCCTGGGTGCACCGAGTAAGCGGAATTGTGTGCCTCAGCTGAACTTCATCTCGAATACCCCTTTTGGGACATACAACCGACTGCCAAATCTCAGGGAACCATCTTCGTGAATCTGCAAATACATCCTCAAACCAGCCTCAACTAACCCTCTAAACTTTTGCAACTTAGGGTCTCCAGCCTGTGCAGCTTTAATGCGATCTATAAGCGATGATTGAACTTGCAACTGCCAGAGCTGTCCGGGCACACCCGATGTAACTATCTCCAACTCAAGTCTTTGAAGGTCATTGAGAATCCCCTTTTGACATGTCAGCAACGTGGCTGACGGCCCACGACTGAGAGCATTAGGAACAATGTTCACCTTCCCCGGGTGATACTGCAGATCAATATCGTAGTCTACCATCAATTCCAACCATCTGCGTTGTCTTATATTCAGCTCTTTCTGAGTGAACACGTATTTCAAACTTTTGTGATCCGTGTACACCTCCATTCTTTCACCTAGCAAGTAATGCCTCCATATCTTTAAAGCGAACACAATGGACGCTAATTCCAGGTCATGCGTGGGGTAGTTTTTCTCGTGAGTTTTCAGCTGATGAGAGGTGTAAGCCACCACTCGACCGTGCTATATCAAAACACAACCTAAATCTTTTCCTGATGCATTACTATAAACAACCAAGCTACTGGAACAGTCTGCCACAGTCAGGATTGGGGTCGTGGTCAACTTCAGTTTCAACAGCTCGAACGCCTGGGTGCACTTCTCCGACCAAATATAAGGCACCTCCTTCCGTGTAAGTTTCGTCAAGGGTTCTGCTACTCTGGCGAAATCTTGGACAAACCGCCGATAATGTCCAGCCAATCCCAGGAAGCTTCTTATCTCAGCAACTGATTTCAGAGCCGGCTAGTCTGTGATGGATTCAATTTTCATCGGATCCACTGAAATGTCGTCACTCGAAATGACATGCCCCAGAAATTGTACCTTGTCGAGCCAAAACTCGCACTTGCTTAGCTTAGCATAGAGCTTCTTCTCCCGTAGAACTTGCAATACAATTCATAGATACTCGGCGTGCTTTTCTCGAATCCTGGAATAGACTAGAATGTCATCGATGAATACAATGACAAATTGGTCTAAGTACTTGGAGAAAACCATGTTCATCAAGTCCATAAATATGGCGGGTGCATTGGTAACACCGAACGGCATCACCAGAAACTCAGTGTCCATATCGGGTCCGGAAAGCCGTCTTGCATACATCATCCGCCTTAACTCTGATTTGATGATACCCTGGCCGAAGATATAGTTTAGAAAATACCCGAGCACCACCCACCTGGTCAAACAAGTCGTCGATGCGTGGAATGGGATACTTGTTTTTCACGGTCATCTGGTTCAACTCACGGTAGTCGATGCACATGCGCAAGGAATCGTCCTTCTTCTTAACCAGTAGCACAGGAGCACCCCACGGGGAAGCACTTGGATGGATAAATCTCTTGTCCAGAAAATCTTCTATCTGCTTCTTTAATTCTTCCAACTCAACTGGCGCCATCCTGTAAGGAGCCTTGGAAACTGGCGCCGTCCCTGGAATTAGGTCGATCGAGAAGCCCAATACGTGAGGCGGGGGTAAACTAGGTAAATCTTCGGGGAACACATCAAGAAACCCTCGAACTACCTCCGGTGATGCCTACCTGTCTACCAACATAGCGATCAAGGTCTTCGATTTCGCTCGGAACTTAGCCGGTTTCAAAGACTCGCTACTACCCACGAACAAGAACTCCGGATGATTAGGAATGCGAAAAGTTACACTCCTAGCTCGACAGTTGATAACAGCATGGAACGTGCTCAACCAATCCATCCCTAGAATGGCGTCGTAGCTACTAATCCCAATCAAAAGGAAGTTTACATAAAATTCTGTGCCACAAACCACTACATGGCATAACCTACACTCTTGACTGGATACAATAATTCCGTTACTCGTATGTATCTTCCAACCCTTGGTCAACGGCTCGTGAGATATAGAGTGGGTGTCAACAAACTGTGTAGAAATAAAGCAATGCGTAGCACCCAAATAAAAAAGAACTCTAGCTGGTACAGAATAAACAAAGAGAGTGCCTGCAACCACTTCCCAGAAGCCTTTGCCTGCTCGACGGTCAGGGTGAAAGCCCGCCCCTGATTCCGACTTGTACCAGTCTGTCTCTGATCGAATAATCGTCGCTGGGATACCAGAGGTGGACCCCTCTGAGCTGAAGTACTGTACGACGGCTGTTGTTCGGATCCTCCCTACAGCTCTGATCTCTGGGGACAACCGCTGACCCTGTGCTCGCTGGATCCGCAAATCAGACACTGCCCCTTGGCTCTGCGATAATCTCTCTGCATGTGCCCTGGCCTCTGGTAATAGTCACAAATCAGAGCCTTCCGTTGCGGCTGCTGAGGTGAAAAGGTACGCTTCATCTGCGTAATACCTGACCTATGAACTAGGATCGCCCCACGAGGGGAAATGGTAGATCGTGGTGGAACTACATGGGATCTCATGTCCACCGATCGCTGGCCTTTGGCCTTCTCCCCTAATCTTTCCTATACTCGAGCAGTGTTTAACACCTGTGCGAAAGTCTGCAGGTCGAGAGACGCGATAAGCTGCTGTAGCTCGATATCGAGCCGCTGCTGAAACCGTCTGCCCCTGGCGGCTTTGGTGGCTACCATGTACGGTGCGAAGCGACTCAGCCGATTAAACTCTGCAGCGTAGACATCCACTGAGCATCCATTTTGCTTCAACATGATGAATTTCTCCTCCATCTCGGCCTTGGCAGTGGCCGGGAAATATGATCTAGGAACCATGCGAAGAACGTGTCCCATCCGATAGGTTTCTCTATCTATCTTTCCTCTACGGACTACCACGTGCGAGTCTCGTCCTTTAATTGGATCTTCACCATGCTCACTCTGTCGTTGTTAGGGACCCGAGTGGCTGTCAAAAGGTTCTCCACATTGATGAGACATTGCTCGGCCTCAAGTGGATCTGCTGCTCCTGTGAAAACCGCTGGGTGCGGTCTCCTGAAATCAGAAATGGTACCATCCCTAGCCTATGAAGCCAGTACAAGGGTGCCCTCGGGGGCGGCGGGGACAGCTGTAGATCTCTTCAGAGCGGTAATTGCGGACACTTGCACCACCTTCAATCCCTCAGCCAAGAGATCACTCTTCCTCTCTTGAGCATGTGCTAGGGTCATCAGTGTGCTGGGGATCTTCTCGGTGTTAGTTATATGTATGCCCTAGAGGCCATTACTATACATAGGATGTATATTGTAGTGGATGCTGGGACAAATATAGGGAGGGCTTTCTTGCTCGACATGATAGTATGCTATCTGGTTGATCTTTACCTTAACGTGTACACTGATTGTCTCCCTGTTACATGTTGGTAAAGCCCTTAGGATCTGTACTTGACTACCTGGACTATGATGCGGATCATACTAGTGGGGACACGGTAGTCTATAAGTACATCCTTCAAAGTCCCTAGTCGTGGGTGTATCGAGACGGGGCATCGATATACCAGAGTAGACTAGCGTATACCTTCTCGACCCATACAGATGGGCGATGGATGATCCCATATCCATTGGTGTTTGACGTCAGCGATGATATACGAGTGCTCAGTGGAGACTGGATACACTGGACGGACTCGCCGAGAACTCCCAGATGGTATTATACCTCACGTCAGATGGCAGTTCTATGGTGACACTGGTACAGAGTAGTCTGTTGACCCGAGATCGTCATAGAGTCTTGTGTGGTTCCCACTGTGCTTTGATTTCCATCTTACCACGTCCAAGAGGGCGTGCAAAACGGTGGTTTTTGGGTACAGTCCCGAATCACATGGAGGCAATGAGCGATAGGAGGGGATTCGTCTCTCCCGGTATAGGGGGTTGATCTTGCGCTGTGTTCGATTGGCTATAACAGGAAATCCCTGGCCAGGGTTGCTGAGATTTACTGGTAAGTGTTACCAGTAGTTTCTCGAATTGTTATAGACCTCATATCGACACGACTTATCGAGCTATTGGGGTCTGAGGTTTACCACCCCTAGGCGAGATATGCGACATATCAGACGATCAGACCGGACTGTACGGTAGTGTTACTGGTTGGATTCACTGGAGTGTGAGCGGGCTTGTTCGTCGATCTTCAGATCGCTCAATACCCGGGTGGCCGTTACGTTTAGCAGACCGCTTGCGGCTTGTGGGTGTTTGATATGATCATCACCTGCTGCCGGCGTATTGACGAGTCTTTAGAGTCCTACACAGAGGTTTCCTGGCTCAAGCGAAACGAAATAGGAGCGCATATGAGATATGTGCGGGACCGAGAATAATGCGTGTATGTGATACCGTATTATATTCTCACGATGAATGTGTCGAATGGTTGTATGCGATATAACCTAGTTATCGAATCAAGGATTGATTCGATAAATCGATACATTGGATATTAGTCGGTTATATGCGATATGACCGGATCGTTAAATCAAGTGTTGATTTAATGATTTAATGTATAATTATATATTTGATATATTACTTTGCATTAACTAGTATCGGTTCACTTTAAATGGATTTTCTCACTCGGATGTGCGCATTGCATATGCGATATGATTTTGTGCACTTGCTTGTATCATGTTTGATGATACATGCCTTTTGGTTAAGTGTATAGAATTAAACCATGGTTAACTTAATGATTAGGGTTTTGCTTTTTCATTTAATTATTTGTTTATTCATTTTGGATATTAATAAAAGCATAAAAGAAAAGCAAAATGGTTTCTTTATTTTATTTTCTTTCATGAAGCTTTTTGAAGCTTCATGAAGCTTTGACCAAAGTGACCACTTTGTCTTTATCTTTAACCCTAACCATTAATCTAACCTTAGTTAATTCTCTACACTTGACCATGGTTGATTATGATAAGTATTCTTTTATTTTTCTATTTTCTAAATAACTTATCATAACACTTTCTTCTTCTTCTTCCTTAAACTCAAGAAGAAAAGCTTGACTACATCAATGGTGGATTGATGAAATGAGTAAGAAATCCAATTCTAAAGTCTACCCACTTCCTATTTCTTCATCCTCTACCTCTTGCCAAGTAGTAGAGTGTGTTTTCTTCACAAGTTTCTTGACTTGGTGAAGTCGGAGCTTGATTTAGCGATGCCTCGACGTAGATCATCTTCGGCATGGACATCGATGACCTAGCCCGTCCATTCTCCGATGAAGCCGACGCTAGAGCCCGGGACTTGTTATGGACAGCGAGGAGACTTCATTGCGGAGCTATGGAGGTGGAGAACCGGATCTACAAAGGTTGTATTTCCGTATCTCTTAGTTAAGTGTTAACTAGTTTATTGTTTCGCCTAGATTTCTAGCCAACGATCCGTAGTCGGGTTTCTCGGCACCTGGATTTTTTGAAATTGGCATGGTTGATGCCTTGTGAGACCTCATTAGGATGCCTAGGAACCCTACAGTGGTATCAGAGCCTAGCTAGAGCCTTAGGCGAAGTCTAGACGACGTTTGAATCCCGATCGAACCCGAAACCCCATTTTTCCCATGCTCTCTGTACTTTTTTCAAAACAGTGCATTTTTCGATATTAAAAATATCCAGAAAATCAAGCAGGGAGTTTTATGAAATACTGTGAAAAACAGAGACCTAACTCCGTCATAACGCCGCGGAACAGCGGCCTAAGCCCACGTGGCGCGGCGGTTCCGCAGCAACACTGTTGACTCTTTGACTCCTATTTTCACAGTAATTCCTATTTAACTGTGCTGAGTTCTCTGGGTATTTTTTAAATTTTATTCAAGAGTTGAATTTTCTGGGTTGTTTTGGGGATTCGAATGTTCGATCGGATTATCAAATTTTGTCTATGTGGCTTTCCGGATAAATTTTAGAATATGTTAAAAAGGTTCGACCGGATATAAATACCCAATTTTTCCCCTGTCGGGAAATTTCCAAGTGTTGGATTTTTCCGAAGTTTAACGACGTTCTAAGTAGTGCAAGTAACGCGATGGACCCTCTAGAAGACAACAAACCTTAACTCGATTATGTGACCGTCTTGAACTGCCCTTTGAACCTTCGGGTTTGGGGCAGTACGGCGTGCCACATGTGAGGCGTTGGCTTGACCCTTCTACGGCTGGACCGTTGGTACTGAGGCACGAACTGAATGTTTTTAGACTTGTTTCATGTGTTGATCTGTATCGGGAAAACTTGGGTGTTTGTCTGTTCGATCGAAAAGTTTAACATTTTCTATTTTATCTGGAATGTGATACAATACTTGGAATTCGCAAATAGTTATGAGATAACTGAATGAATGTTATAAACATAGCAGTTTAGTCTCACTTGATCGGTTGCCACGGAATTTTGATGTGATCAAAAGTCCGTCGCAATCACGTAGCGTACGCGGATACTCGCCGGGTAAACTTAATAGACAGCCTCACCCCATAGCCCCGACAAAGTGACTGTAGGAGAACCCCGTCGCCGAAAGCATCCGTTCGGGTGCTCGCGGTAGCGGTGTTCCGCCTTGGTGCACTTCGTCGACGGTATCGGGGGTGCGGCCGTCTACTGAAGTTTGCGACGAGCATTCGATCAGGATGTCGGGAATCTTGTTGAATTGCCCGACTTGATATTGAAAAGTGTTTTCGATTTTGAGACTAAAATGCGGGGTTTATAATTGTTAGGCATGCGATGTCTAAGTAATTCATTTGGTCAGGCATGTGATGTCTGAGGTGGTTGCGGATTCCAACTGTTGTAGTTTTACACTTTCTTTTCTGTGACCGTAAGTGTAATATGTGATATCGCCGGTTTCGTTGCTCTATATGTCAACGACAATTGGGATGCGCATATTTACTTACGTTGATGACATGTGATGTTATGTGTTGCTGGATATGTTATATTGGATCGTCGTGTTTGAATAGCCGGGTTTTTTTATGTGAGATGAGTGTTTTTCATTTTCATTCATGTAAAAACTTGTATGTAATATTCTTTTATTGGGACACTTCCAGGTTGCGGAAGTTGTCACCGTTTGTATATTATTTACTTTTCCGCACTAGGATAGACCCAAGGAGGAAGGCACAAGTAACCGGGTTCTGGAGTCCAGTGGGAGACCAACTCGAGGAGTCGGGTCCGGGTCTCCTAACTCCAGAATTGGTAGGGTTGCTTGCCGCTCTCGTAGGGGTCTAGGGGTGTGGGTTTGGCTATTCATCACGACCGTGGAATCCGTGTTTTATACTGGCTCGTATTGAAAACACGGACGTCCTAGTATATCCAATATTTCATATGTTTCTTCTGCTGCGATATCTGTGATGTGATCATGTGATGTTCTGTGATAGATACAGTATATAGTATATATGATATATTATATAGGCGTTACTTATGTTTTACACCCGCGCTAGCCCTGCCCCGCTCTGCCGTTAGTTACCTAACCTAACGGTGTACGAGGGGACATCGAGGCGAATGCGGATGGCATAAGTGTACGTCGTATTTATCTGTGATGTTTAGGTATTTAAATGATGGGACTTCATTAATGTGATTAATGAAATAAAAGAAACCTAAGATGTTGTAGAATCGAATTTCAAAATAAAACAGGTAGCTACAGTTCTTGCTTTGCACAGCGGTGTATATGATATATCCTGCACCTTATTCGATAAGGAAAGGACCGAGATCCCTTCACCGGGAGTGACTCCTTTAGCAATAACTGGCAGATGCTACACACTCGGTTTGTCTTTTGATTGCTTTTAAGAGTTCTGCTTTGCACAGTGATATATATGATATATCCCGCACCTCATTCGACGAGGAAAGGACCGACGATCCCTTCACCGGGAGTGACTCCTTTAGCAAAACTAGAAAAGCCTCAAAAGCATTCCATTTTAAAATTATTTGATTCTACAACGATATCAAGTTCATTACGCAATAGGTTTTCAGAAAAACCTGTCGTAGCCCTCCGTCATTTCAGATAAATCCTGTTTAGTATTCGTGCTGCGTTTGTTGGCCTCCGTCAAGGCGCAGTGTGCGGTAGCTAACCAGTATTTATCTGTTTATGCATATGATGCAGATTGAGTTAGGGTAGTCGTGCGACCTTGTTGGCCTCCGTCAAGGGTCGTGCGGGTGGGTTTGATTCAATCAAGAAATGACGGGTTGAACTTGACTAGTAGCCTATGGTTTGTTGGCCTCCGTCAAGGTCATAGGGTGCTAGGGGCAAAATATTATCGGGAATTTCAAGTGTTGAGATTTGCAATGAGATTGCATACCTTCTATGAGATAGTTAGATCCCGATACCCGCTGCGAATAAGAGTTACTCCTGGGAGAGTTTTATTCATTACAATTAGCCGATCAAGTAGGTGTCTAGAAAGGTGTTAACGAGGTTACGCCTCTGGGAAAACGAGGTTTACATTAATTAGGTTCGTGCGAAAGCACGGGGGACCTCCCTCAAAGTTCCGACACTGGCCTGGCTGAAAGATTGGCGAACTTGTAGTGTGTAATTAATCCCGGCTAGTCTTTCCTTTTAGGGTTTGAAGGAAGATTTGATAAAAAGCAGTGGGAGCCATCCTGATTAGATAAAATAATAACCAATCTATTCTTGCAAGAGCGCACGCTGAGTGTTTTCTTCTCTCTCTCTCCTGGTAGCTACCATATCACGCCTTAATCAAGATAATAATACGGATTATTGACCGAACCCGCTTGTTATACTGAGCTGGGGAACGTTGGTCCCGCTCCAACTTATAATTGTTATAAGACCGAGCAGGAAATTAGGGATTACCAGAATTCCCGTGCCGCCCAAACGAAGAGAGTGCATGCTGATGCATCATCTTCGGGTGTGTTCATTACAAAGAACTGTTTCTCTGTATCCTCTACGTCCTGGGTATGTGATACCAGATCAGGATCCCAGATATGTAATCTGTTACATAGGGCTACAGATAGGTAGAGAACTGAGAACGGGTGATGAGTTTCATGAGGCAGAAAACGGGGCAAGAGTTGCAGCCAAGTCTGTTGGTCACTGTCACCCTGTATTCCAAATACATTGATTCTGAACGAATGTTATTAGATACCGAACCTGATATACAAAATCATATCAGTCTCTTTATTAGTAAAGAAACGGTAAAATTTTGTATTGTTGGATAATGTTTTGAACATTTCCTATATCAAAAGTTGATCGGTTCAGGCACGTTATCTAAAAGCGTTGATGTTCTAAATCAAACTACAGTTCTTAGTATATGGAACACACATAAGAGGAAGAGTTCAGAAATGAACGGATCCTTCTTAAGGGATTGTAGACTAGGTCAGATCAATGCGACCCGACTGGCTAGAGTTACATAAAGATGCATATTTAAATTAGTTTGAACTTACATCTTGTGAAACTCGCCAGTCATGTCACAAAGATAAGATGACCATAGCTCCGTTTACTGGAAACAGAGAAAGAGTTAGTAAACTCTTGGGATGATACATGTTGATGTATGTAAGGTCCCCTGTCTACACATGCCAGGACAGGTTCTTTGTACTTCATTACATTCTCTGATAATCTCTCAAGCTTCAGACATATGTTCTTGTTGAAACATGAGTCCGAGCCTTTTGAGATATTCACAGAATATAAGCGAGAAGTAGAGAACCAAAATACGGGTATAAGTATTATGTCCTTTGATGAGATCAAGGAGGAGAATACTTGAGCACGGAATTTCAGGACTATTCTAAAGGAGAATGAGATTCTCTCTCAGCATTACTCCTCCGTATACACCATAGCACGATGGTATATCGGGGCGGAGCAGATACACCCTATTTGATATGGTGTGCTCTATGATGAGTAATACTGAGTTACCTTTTTCCTTTTGGGAGTTATGCACTTACGAAGTTGCATACCTATTGAATAGGGTTCCAATCAAATCAGTTGCCTACCACTTCATATGTGATATGGAAAAGGAAGAGCCCATTTCTTAAGTTAGTTAAGATTTGGGGTTGTCCGGCCTATGTCTGAAAGCAAAATCCGGACAAACTCGAGGCAAGGTCTGTTATGTACAACTGGAAATGTTCCAGCTATACAAACTGCAGCTGATGATTTGATAGAACCAAAGGATTCAGTAGATTCCAACGAACCTCAGCCTCTCCGCCAATCTAGTAGGGTTCCTCACCCACCTGAGAGATACTTCGATTTCTCTATGACAGTGGGAGCGAGGATTACATCATGAGATGATGACCCAACTAGTTTCGAGCTGGCCATCGAGAGTAAGACTCTGTAAGAATGGCTGGATGTTTAGCGATCTGAGATGGAATCCTTATACACCAACAAAGTATGGACTTTGGTTGCTATATCTGAAGGGTTAAATCCCCATCAGGAGCAAGTATATCTTGAGAAGATTACTTGGTGTACATGGAAAAGTTGAGACTTTCAAAGCTAGACTTGTTAAAGGTTTTCGTCATCGACCAGGCGTGGATAATGATGAAACCTTTTCCAGTGGCTATGCTTAAGTCCATTCAGATCCTACTTGCCACGGCTACATACCATGACTACGATATCTGGTGGTTGGGTGTCATGACAGCTTTTCTAAATGATGTTTTAGAAGAGGGAGTCTATAAGTACACAGCCAGAGGGCTTCGTAGACAGTGGGAGCAGCGGAAACGTGTGCAAGATGTTTTATATGATAAAGCAGGCATCGCGGAGTTGGAACATCTGTTTCGATGTGTTAGTCAAAGAGTTTGACATCATCAAAATGGTAGATGAACCATGTATAAACAAAAAGGTAGTAGGGAGTATAGTGACGATCCTCGTAGAGTACGTGGATGACATGCTCTTGATAGGGAAGGAGTTTCCTATGCTACGTTCGGTCAATCTCCGTTTATCACAATGATTCTCCATATAGGATCATAATGATACCTACTAACTCCTGGATTTTGGATCTATGAGATAGATCTAAATGGATGTTAGGATTCTCACTTGTTGAAGTGAGATGGTATCACATGATCCTGGGGAGAATCACTGGAAGGGTTTCAGGGTGATAAGGACGACTGAATGTCAGTCACAGGCATTGTCTTTACCCTCAGTGGAGGGACGGTATGTTGGAAGAGTTCCAAGCTAGATACCGTGACATACTAGACGATAAAGGCAGCATACATCGCTACTTAAGATGCTACCAAAGAGGCTGTTTGGATATATATTGGTTCATGAGATGAACTATGTTCCTCCCATTGTGTGACAATGGAGTTGTGGCTTATGCCAAGGAACGCAGGTCCCATCAGTGATCCAGACATATTCTAAGGCAGTATCACTTGATCATGGAGATGGTTGATCTCCAGGGTGATCGAGGTTTGGAGAGTAGACTCAGAGGACAACACAGCGGATCCACTCACAAAGGCCTATTCCCAGAGAGAGACTTTTATGGGATGGTTGAGTATGAGATACTACAACCACTGCTATCAGATGGCCCTAGTGCAAGTGGGAGATTGTTAGTTATATGTATGCCCTAGAGGCCATTACTATACATAGGATGTATATTGTAGTGGATGCTGGGACAAATATAGGGAGGACTTTCTTGGTCGATATGATAGTATGCTATCTGGTTGATCTTTACCTTAACGTGTACACTGATTGTCTCCCTGTTACATGTTGGTAAAGCCCTTAGGATCTGTACTTGACTACCTGGACTATGATGCGGATCATACTAGTGGGGACACGGTAGTCTATAAGTACATCCTTCAAAGTCCCTAGTCGTGGGTGTATCGAGACGGGGCATCGATATACCAGAGTAGACTAGCGTATACCTTCTCGACCCATACAGATGGGCGATGGATGATCCCATATCCATTGGTGTTTGACGTCAGAGATGATATACGGGTGCTCAGTGGAGACTGGGTACACTGGACGGACTCGCCGAGAACTCCCAGATGGTATTATACCTCACGTCAGATGGCAGTTCTCTGGTGACACTGGTACAGAGTAGTCTGTTGACCCGAGATCGTCATAGAGTCTTGTGTGGTTCCCACTGTGCTTTGATTTCCATCTTACCACGTCCAAGAGGGCGTGCAAAACGGTGGTTTTTGGGTACAGTCCCGAGTCATATGGAGGCAATGAGCGATAGGAGGGGATTCGTCTCTTCCGGTATAGGGGGTTGATCTTGCGCTGTGTTCGATTGGCTATAACAGGAAATCCCTGGCCAGGGTTGCTGAGATTTACTGGTAAGTGTTACCAGTAGTTTCTCGAATTGTTATAGACCTCATATCGACACGACTTATCGAGCTATTGGGGTCTGACGTTTACCACCCCTAGGCGAGATATGCGACATATCAGACGATCAGACCGGACTGTACGGTAGTGTTACTGGTTGGATTCACTGGAGTGTGAGCGGGCTTGCTCGTCGATCTTCAGATCGCTCAATACCCGGGTGGCCGTTACGTTTAGCAGACCGCTTGCGGCTTGTGGGTGTTTGATATGATCATCACCTGCTGCCGGCGTATTGACGAGTTTTTAGAGTCCTACACAGAGGTTTCCTGGCTCAAGCGAAACGAAATAGGAGCGCATATGAGATATGTGCGGGACCGAGAATAATGCGTGTATGTGATACCGTATTCTATTCTCGCGATGAATGTGTCGAATGGTTGTATGCGATATAACCTAGTTATCGAATCAAGGATTGATTCGATAAATCGATACATTGGATATTAGTCGGTTATATGCGATATGACCGGATCGTTAAATCAAGTGTTGATTTAATGATTTAATGTATAATTATATATTTGATATATTACTTTGCATTAACTAGTATCGGTTCACTTTAAATGGATTTTCTCACTCGGATGTGCGCATTGCATATGCGATATGATTTTGTGCACTTGCTTGTATCATGTTTGATGATACATGCCTTTTGGTTAAGTGTATAGAATTAAACCATGGTTAACTTAATGATTAGGGTTTTGCTTTTTCATTTAATTATTTGTTTATTCATTTTGGATATTAATAAAAGCATAAAAGAAAAGCAAAATGGTTTCTTTATTTTATTTTCTTTCATGAAGCTTTTTGAAGCTTCATGAAGTTTTGACCAAAGTGACCACTTTGTCTTTATCTTTAACCCTAACCATTAATCTAACCTTAGTTAATTCTCTACACTTGACCATGGTTGATTATGATAAGTATTCTTTTATTTTTCTATTTTTTAAATAACTTATCATAACACTTTCTTCTTCTTCTTCCTTAAACTCAAGAAGAAAAGCTTGACTACATCAATGGTGGATTGATGAAATGAGTGAGAAATCCAATTCTAAAGTCTACCCACTTCCTATTTCTTCATCCTCTACCTCTTGCCAAGTAGTAGAGTGTGTTTTCTTCACAAGTTTCTTGACTTGGTGAAATCGGAGCTTGATTTAGCGATGCCTCGACGTAGATCATCTTCGGCATGGACATCGATGACCTAGCCCGTCCATTCTCCGATGAAGCCGACGCTAGAGCCCGGGACTTGTTATGGACAGCGAGGAGACTTCATTGCGGAGCTATGGAGGTGGAGAACCGGATCTACAAAGGTTGTATTTCCGTATCTCTTAGTTAAGTGTTAACTAGTTTATTGTTTCGCCTAGATTTCTAGCCAACGATCCGTAGTCGGGTTTCTCGGCACCTAGATTTTTTGAAATTGGCATGGTTGATGCCTTGTGAGACCTCATTAGGATGTCTAGGAACCCTACACTCGGTACGATCGTTGGAATCGGCACCTGAGGAGTTGCCTGAGGAGTCCATATCTCTAAAAGATGATCAAGAAAAGGAATCGGATTCAAGCAAGAATTATAGGATGATTCAACAAGGATTGGAAAAAGAGATAATGAGATGTAATGAAGCATAGACCAAGGGTGTAACTCAATCTAAGGGTCTCTCGACGGAACTGTAATTTCATTCAAATCTGGCTCTGATACCAGCTCTAGCCTGTGTATTGTTTGTCACAACCCTCTAGACTAGGAAATTTCAAAGGTTTCTGTGTTCAAATCCTTAGGGTGTGTTTGATACATGGAGTGAAAAATTATCGGGAATACTCTCATTCCAGGGAATGTGATGATCGGGGATTTAATTCTAAGGAATCTTGTATTACCGTGCTCGGTATATTTTAATCATCTCCAGTAATATATGCATGTGCAAAGGTCAGCGGGCGACCGCTGGACTATGGACGGCCGATGGACGGCTGATGGACGGCGGGTGGGCTTAGGAGCTGGAAGACGGACAGTGGCAGATGATCATGGCACATCTTGTGGCAGGTGGGAATATTTCGTTGTAATGTATGATAGACACCAACTTTGGGGGAAGTAGGATCCTCATGAAACGGAGGCATTTTATTACTGTAGTATATATTTTCGGGGATATTTTTTACACAGAAACAAATGTGGTATTTTTTTTTATGTAACCTAGGATTTTTTTCTTAAGGGAAGAAAGCCGTAGCTCTATAAATATTTACCGAGTCTCAAGAGAACTATCACAATTCACAAGCTACAACTTGAGAGATACAATCGAGAAGCTCTTCGCTCATCGAAAAACCAAATATACCTGAAGAGATAGCGAAACGGACAATGTTATGCGCATTGAAATTATTCTTCCGAGGCGTGGAGGAAATCATGATATTCCGACGTTGTTGGTTGTTGGAAGTAGAATTGGCATCCATTAATCCAATGCTTGAGCGTCCATGGTCCCATGTGCTTGGCGTTGTTAACCCATACGGTAACATTAGAGGTTTACTATCTAGATTATCTCCTACCGAACGCATGCTTATAGATAATTTATCTATATTTTTGCCTCGTTGGTTCATCTGAAAAGAAACTTAAGTGAATTTTATGCGTCATTGACCTCTGTTGTTTGTCCTGTTTTCTCTTAACCTTTTACACAACAGCAAAACCTTATGCGAAGGTCAACATTTGCATACTAAAAGTGAGCATTATAATCAATTCTGCATTTTCTGTACTAATTTTCAAATTCTTGTTGATATTAGCTGTAGCTTAAATCTAAAAAAACTACCAAATGGTTTTCCTGTTTTGCGACAGCTAGAAACTAACTACCAAAATGTTTCAAAACTATGAGAAACCATCATGATTGACAGTCAATGCAGTCAATTCTTACTGTGATGTTAAGTGACATTTCTACCCTTTCAATAAATTCATTAAATTAATTAATTATTTTCTTAAAAATAATTACATCCAAATGGCAACCCGATGGTGGAAGCGGCCGGCGGCACGACATAGGGAGAGAGAGGTGGGTGGGGTGGTGGGGGGGGGAGGCAGTGAGAGTTGCATAGAGGTTGTTAGGACTTGGATAGCTAAGCTAAGGGTTAGAGGAGGACAGCGGCGGAGGGAGGTGGAGGCGGCGGCAAGGGGTTGGCCGGCGACGAAGAGGAGGGCGGCGGCGACGAGAGGGTGTTCAGAGGCAGCGACGGCTAGGAGGGAGGGTGGGCGAGAGAGGTTTGTGAGGTGGCTAGGGTTTGGGTAATTTTAGAGGTTCAAAATAAAACAGAAGTGAAGGACAATATTTTTGGAACTTGTCAATTGAACTGCCTTAATCAAGCAAACAACTTGTCGTGGGGAGTGTGGCTTCCATGTGCTTGCTCTTACAAATTTAAGCGACACATTGATAGCGTTTTTTATTTATATTTTTAGTTTTAGTTTTAGTTTGTACCTCTCTCAACACTGCAGCACTCATGCTTGATAATATTTAGAGAAACTCCTAAATGCAGCAAACTCCCTGAAGATATCTTGTGGCATCCATGTGCTACGGCTCAAAACATATACAATGTTTCTCATATGATCTAGCAGAAATTTGCATTTATGGTACCATTATTCATTCATGTAGCAAACAAAAACTTGTGTTCGATATGCAATTTGGAGCCTACACATTGTGCAAACCACCTCTTTCCCACTTATTGTGCTTTTTGATATTAAATCTTGACTTGTAAGATGTGAGGAGAGCACGAGAGACGGACCCAAGAATTTTCAACAAAATAATATATAAATATTTGTCGAGCAATTTGAAGCAGTACTTAGTAACAAAATGATAATTAGAAAAATTACAGTGAAATTCATGCCCTCACTTGAATACAGACTAAAAAGTAATAATATGGGCAGTGAGAATTTGAACCTAAGACGTTTTGTTAGGAATCAAAACATGTTATCAGTTGAGCTAAATCATCCTTTTGTTTTATTTATGCCACACTCATTTCTAGATCGATATCACTGTCTTTTTTCTCAAAATTTTAGTGGATGCATGTGCCCCATCTCATGTCTCTATGTGGATCCGACCTTGGAGAGCAGCACCTAGTGATGCCACCGCCGTAACCCAAAACCTAACATGGCCCCCACCAACTAATCACTCCTCAAAGCTTATAGCCATGGCTACAAATAATAATGTACATCATTTTGGCGAAAAGGAAAATATTTTGATACAAGAATCCAAACAAGCTAAGCTCATCAAAGATCCAATACTAATGCCTGGGACCGTACCAAAGGGAGATCGAACTAGTGCCCGACAAAATCTAGCAAGTTGCCACTTGCACATTGTGAGAGCCCATGAAGGGCATCCATGTGCTTTAGCTATATAGGGGCTCAATCTCTTACCCTTTGTTGCAATTATTATTATAGCCCTTTTCTCAAAGGAGATTGCACCCCACCCCTTTGGCTTTTTTTGATCTTGAGATTGTTATGATCATTGTAGCTAGCTTTGAGAAAATGGATCTTGTGTTGGATTTAGTTGTACGTGGATCTTCTCTTGGATTTGCATGTCCGCGTTGATTTTCCAAATTTAATGGAGGAGATAAAGGAGATTGTGACAAGATGAAGAGTTTGGCTCTTACATGCTTGTGCCTACTGTTAGGTTTGGAGGTCAATGTGAGGAAATATCCTATGCTTTGCCGGTAATATATGTTCGGTCAACAGAAAGAAAATGATAGGGTATACGGAGCACATCAAGCTGCACGAAGTGTGCTTGAAATTCTCCATCTTTTTCTCTCCTGTCCAGATGTATTAAATCGGCTAACCGAATAATTTCTCTAATTTGAGGATGTTCAGATACTGGAATCCGTAAATATTTAGTTCGGATGATAATGGACATATGTAGCAGACGATTAGTTCATTTTTACGTATTTAATGTCAGCTTGCATCAATTTTTTTCCTCGTCTAATTCAAGTGTGTTGAAGATTCAGGGTCAAGTCTTTTAGCCAGTAAACCATAGATACAATTTACCACACTCAATACATCAAGAATCATAATCTTTTAAGGTTACTAATACGCAAACTTATTTTCAGAAAAAAAAATTTGCAAGAAGATCGTCCAGTCATACTTTTCTTACTGGTCTTTTCATGAACTGCAACTGATCAGATTCTCGGTTATAAACATGAAAGCCATAGACCACCAAGAGAATCATGTGTGTAATACCCGGTATATTGTTGTCACAACCTGAAAGCGGCACGTGGCTGGCACTTAGATCACATGACGTCAAAAGATATCGACGCGATTCAAGTAAGCCAAAAATCCGGAATCTAAATCTTTTTAAAACATAGTCGAGATGAAGTTTTAAAAAGAATTATTAAATGGAATCAAGTTTCATTTTAAAATATAAGTAAATTTGTTTGAAATGCTTATGTCGTTTGAAAATCGGGCAGCACCACCTTTGTAAATTTTGAATAAAACCATATACAAAACACAACATATATAAAGCATCCCAACGGGAGCTAGCTTCCACGTTCAAACGGCGGAGTAACCACGTAGATAATATGCGACACCCAAGACGAAGAAATAGAAAGCGAAATATAACCAACAACAATATATAGTCGACTCCAAACGAGTGCGACGCCGAAAAACACATAAACATCTAAGTCTCTTTTCTAATTCCACAAATATACAAGTTTAGGTCGATAGAGTTTTTAATTAGATCCAAAAGGATATACATATATAACGGGTGGTTACGATCCAACATGTAACCCACTTACCAAAACAATCACCGAAATAAAAAGTGTACCAACATGCCGCTACTAATCCGAGTGGTCAATCCTGCAATAAATTGGGGCATAACGAAGATGAGTTGGCAGCTCAGTGAATAAAAGTATATCGCAAAATAGAAATCGAAATGTCTAATGATCTACCTAAGTCATAAAATATAGTACCATCATATCCTGTATTAAAATAGGTATAATGCATAAGTACTATAAATGTATCAATATCAATCACGCAAATATGGAAATATATATATATATGTATGTATGTATAAGCCTATAAAGTAGCCGAAAGATGCATGTAAAACCCTTTCAAAATAGCTGTATGATACGTATATCACGGCACAAGTAGCAGATGTAGTTTTATGGAATATTATATGCGGTTTTTTTTAAAATATACGTCTTGCATTTTAGAAATAAGTTTTAAGAGGGTTTCCATTTAAAGGTTTCTTGTGTCATCCTAGACACGTCAAAATAGTGAGACTATAGCTCATTTGAAAACCTGTTTAATGTAGATCGATAAGTGAAATAGTATTCAAGTACTATCTCATCGATCAGCCTTGTTCGGCTACTATATGGCATAATATATAACAGCGCATCTCGACGGATCACGTAAATATCAACATATGCGTGTTCAGTATCGATACTCTAAATCTCATAAATCTCGTGTCTATCACCGACACGTAAATCCAGAGATCACAGGCACCATCTCGTCAAACCGGTCCTCTCCCGATATCAATAGTCTCGATCGGTATCTCCCAGATATCCGCCGCACTCTAATACTCACTCCGGTATCGATTCACCTCTGTAGGCTCCCAGTACTCGTAATGACTCTGAAATCCCTATACATAATTATTTATTTAAACGTATAGAAAAGGGTATTTCAGTCTGTATAGGAGTTATAAATCATTTTTGTTTAACAAAAACAAGAAATAACTTGTACTTCACCGATAAAACCTTTACACTGCTGTGACATAGCCTGTGCGTTCGATTCCCATTAGTCCCAATTATTTTCAAAGATTTTTTTCTAATTTTTCGAAAGCCCAAGAGTTACACGTGCAATTCACGGGGAATCGAAAGGTTTCAGAAAAATTAAACAGGCGCAAAGAGGAGTAAACACAGATCTACACACATGGCACGAATCTCGAGACGAGACCCCAAAATCCGACCACCCATTTTCATCAAATGGCCGCCACCGACGGTCCAATATGCTCCAAATCGCTACGTGCTTTGCACACCCATCCCTTCAGCTCCCCTCAACTCGCCTGCACTGTTTGATTTTCCTGCAATCAAATAGAGACTCTTCAAATCCCTAATTAACACCATTAAATCCATTTTAATTCATTTTTATTTTACACCCTCTCTCATTTTTACCATATAAATACCACTCCAAGCCCAATCTCTCCTCTATTCTGAAAATTCCTCAAAAATTCTCTAAGTTCAAGAAGGGTTAATGATATTCAAGTGGAGTTAAGAAAGCCAAAGGGAGTTGCGATCACATTCCGACGACTTGAGTGTTTCCGACGAGACCAAGACCCCATCTCTCTTTCTTAAGCTCTTCCTAGCACTACACAACTAGTAAGTTCCTTCATCTCTCTCTCTCTCTTTTCACTTCTACATAATTTTTAAGATATATCGACAAAAGTGGAGTTAGCTCCGATATATATTTGTTCTCAACAATTGTATTCCACTTTATAAACAAAATAGGTCAAACTAATATCCTAACATCACTCTTAACATTATGTAAATCATTTAGTTTGTAGTTTAACAAAAAAAAACCATGTGAAACAATCATATAACAAACTTTTCATTAAAATACCGTGAAGTTTAGTATAACCATTATTCTGATGACTGGTTTACCTACCTATAGAACCTTCACGGGGTAACGACCCACCCCACACGCACACTATGGTTGTATAGTACAATGTTCTAGATATATGGTTGGTTCTAAGAATATGTTTTATATTAAAATACCATATTTTTTTCAAAACGGATTTCTTTTAATCGATGTTTAAAGTCCTTGGCAATCGAAACGCTAGCGTATAAAAAGCTTAACCTAATTGTAACGTGAATAATCGTTAAACGTAGCTAACTATTATGAGCTATACTATTATAGTTTAAAATAGAACGAAACATTATTTTACAAATAAGGAGGTTACAGTGTTTTTGAAATAAATATTCATTTGAAATTTGTAGTACATTCTTGATATTGTTATTTAAAAGTAGGAAATATATCATTAGTCTTTAAAAGAATATAGTTCAAAAAATATAACAATATCCCAATCGGGATATAACAAGACTCTGCAAGTAAAATACATATCCGTCGTTTCCGGCAATTTATCATCATCATAACAATATCCCAGACGATATCGTACGGATCTATAGTCGCGAACGCATATCACAATAATCATATATAACTATGTATCCACGCAAACATATAGCCTATTAGATACAAACTATATACTAATTTAGTTATAAACTAAGTTATCTAACATAACACTATAGCCTAGATATAGAATAGATGTTTTAGTTAATTGGTTGCGGGGATATTACATGCCATCCACCCAATTTCTCCCGTAAATATAAATTTACTCACCGACGTCTCGAGTTAGTCGAAACCTACGATCACCTCGTCCGTTCTCGCCGTCTCGAAAATCCCCGCGATCATACCCACAATTGTAACACCCGCGCCCAATAATACTATTTCTGTTACTGGTTGAGTGTTAGACATTGCTCATTTCAATTATCTTGCTTGTTTGGTTCTTGTTGCAAAATTTTAATCGGCTAAGTCATTTTTGCCTATAACAAATTTTAACGCCTATAACAAATTTTAACAGCTAAAATGAAATTAAAAATATCCATATTGGCCTACTCGTCACCACTAGTCGCGTGGTAGCGTCTGCGCGTCGAGATTTCATCCCGTTCGGTGAAACGGGCGAGTTTGGACGGCTACGCGCGCGTGCAAGTGTCCGACTTGGGGGCATGCATTTTAATCATAAGATATCTCATTTTAAAATTTGGAACCCGCTTAAAATCCTATTATTTGAATTTCAAATATTTGGGCGCAACCCGGGCGCGATTTGGAAATGTTTCATTTAGCGCCGAAATACCCATTTAATTTAATAATCTAAAACTATATAATATATATATTCTGTTAAATAAACTAACGATTTAAATTTTTTAAATCTTATTTTTAAATTTCCTTTTCATTTTGCCAGCCAATCACGAGGGACTAAATCCCTCGTGGGCCCCGCCTCCAACTCTCTCTCTCTATCTATCTCTCTCTCCCCTACGATAATCTCTCTCTCTATCTTTATCTCTCTCTCACCCTATAATCTCTCTCTCTCTATCCCATATTATACTGTTCCTTCGTCCTCGTCTCGCAGAAAAACCCACGAGAACCCTAGCCTCACCGAACCCTAGCCTCGTCGTGCCGTCGCCGCCGCAGTCCCCGCGCCGACGACACCACCACCATCACCCTTGCCTCCGCAGCCTTGACCATCTCCTTCCTCCTCTCTTCCTCCCTTCCAGCGCCTGCAGCCAACGCCACCGTCACCTGCACCTTCCACCGCCGGCGACCCCACTTCCTCGTCGGCCTCCACTCGTCCTCCTCATCACCTGCGCACCAGCCCCGACCTTCCTCCTCCTTCCCTCGCCGGTGCTGCAACAGACCCACGACGCCCGAACCCTAGCACTTCTCCAGTCGCCGGAAAAGCCGCCGTCAACCCTCGTCGTCGTCGCCAGAGCCACCGCCGACCACCTCCTCTTCCCCTGCGACCCAACCAAGGCAGTTCCTCTCCCTCCTCACCATCCCTTCTCTTCCAGCAACCTGCAGCCAAGACTGCCGCCGCCGCCGCCTCGCCGGCGCCCCATCGCCGTCGAACCCGTCGCGGTTGCCACCCTCACTATCCCTATAAGCTTCTCTTCACCTTCTCCCTTCATGTATCCCCTCTCTGGTCGATCCTTGCCTTGCTTTGTATTTTGCTAACTTAGTCGCCGTTTTGACATTTCGCCGGATTCCGGCCGTGCCGATGACTTGACCCGACTTTCCAGCAAGGTACTCCAGTCCGTGTGGTCCCGCTGTTCGTTGTTTGGACTCGATCCGTAACCCGTGCATCCGTCGCGTGTTTTCCGCCGACGTTACGTTCGTGTTTTCCGGTTTGCGAAACCGTCGAGGCAAGTATTACTTGCTACATGCTATGCTATACAAATTAAGTGTGCTTGACTCATAAAACTTGCAAAGATTAACTAGTGTAGTTACTTTTCTCATTTGGACGAAATGTGATTTAGATCATGATACTGTTAACCTAAACCGTATTTTGCCACTGCAACCCTAATAACAAAATTACCAGTTAATCATTTTGCTATTTAAAGGACGATGGCCGTACACCTATAGCTTCATTACTTTCTGTTATTGATATTGCACTATCTTGTGATTATTGCACCCAAAGGGTGCTCGAACCTGTTAATATGATAATACAACTGCACCATATTAATGCACCATTGTGATTAAATGAACTGTTATTGTTGTTTACTTTATTTCCTGCTGTTATTCCTTATTCGACTTTATACCTGTTATGAGCACACCCTCGATTGCGTTACATATTGACCCGACCTTGATACACATGACATTTATACATACCGATGCACCGGACATGGTACCCTTTACTACCAACTCAACCTGTTGTACCATGACCTGACCTGTTACCTGATCTCATGCCTAATGCCAACAAACCTGACTTGGGGTCCTCATGGACCATTCCTGTTATCTATCCAGACAAACCTGCTTTTACCCGATCCTGTGTTGGCATTAGTTCTTGATTACTGAATACCTGACCTGACATACATAACTTGGGGGTATGGGGAAATCAAAGGTGAAACCGACTTGTAACTCAACAGTTCTATACCTGTTCTGATCAGTCTTACGGGCTCGGCCAGCCCCGGAGTGATGATGCTGACATCACTCGCCCATCCTGCTACCTGTTACTGCCTAGCTGCACGTCTCGGATTCAGCCCCGAGGGTCTTGACCGTGGTCCCGGGCATGCACGGGATACTATTGAGTTACATCGACGAGTCATCAATTGATTTCAAAGACTTTAGAATAGAAACCTGATAGAACAGTTTAGTTCCCCACTGTACACCACCCTGCACTGCTGGCTCCATATTACTGCTTATTCATGTTTACTTTCTGCATTGCTTATTACCATGTTCATATTATATTATTGGTTGACATGACGCGCTGACGTCTGGGTTTTGCATGGCCCAGATTCTTTACCACTGTCGACGACCGAGCAGGAGTACTTCAGCCAGCAGGCTGATTTGTGAGTTCTGTAGTGACTAGTTTATTATTGCATTTCATTTCCAGATGTGAGCCCGCATTATGGGACGTACTTTTCTATTTATTGTATTGGATCATTTGCTTCCGCACTTATCTTTCATTGACTCTTATTATTATGGATTTGGACATGTGTTAGATTAGTTTATTTATCTTGTTCTTGATATCTCTACAGCCGTAATGTGACTGTGGATGGATACTTCCTACCCACAGGTAGCATGGTTGGCTATGTCACGTGCCCAATCTTGCGTACTCTGGAAAGCGGGGCGTGACATGGTTCTTTTGGTATCAGAGCCATAGGTTAATTGGGTTGATTCTTTTGTAGTTGGGTATTGTACCCGATACACGAATCAGAATACCCGTGCTTAGGAAACATGTCCTGCCACCTTGACCGTTTTACCATTCTTGAATCACATTCTTTCTGATTATATCTTTTACGGCGTGCAAACTTACTTTGCATTGTCGACTCGAAAACCTGATTCCTTGTTATCTCTAGGACTTAGGCGACTTGGGTGGAGTTAAGTAATTGTGGCTATGATACCGCGGCATAGTTACAATGCGGTACTCTATTTAAGTATCTTGGAGTTCTAGCCTTGATTTATATATTGAATATATCATCATGCTAATGTTGGGTGTTTTGATTTCAGGACTATGGCAGATAAGAATTTCAAGACGTATCAGAGGCGCGTGGATGAAGCCGCCATGTTAGGAGTGATACGTGGGATGTTGGAAAATCAGAAGAGGCAAACTGAGCTGATCCAGCAGCAAGCAGATTCTTTTCAGGAGGGTTTGCAGGCCATTCGGCAGTCTGTAAACAACGCTGGGGCGAAACCAGTTGACCGAGTAGGGACCGTGGCAGATTTCAGACGTTTGGGTCCTACTACTTTCACTGGTCTGGAGGAGCCGTTGCCAGCCGAGCAGTGGCTAGTGGACACGGAGAATTTGTTGATTGCGGCACAGATCCCAGAGGACAAGAGAGTTGATGTGGTGCGCATTCAGCTGGTGGACTACGCCCGAGAGTGGTGGCTTGTGGAGGAGAACCGCTTGCCCAAGCCAATCAGTTGGGCGGATTTCTCTAAGAGTTTCCTGGAGAAGTTCTTCCCGCGGACTGCACGGGAGGAAATGGAAGAGAAATTTATTGGGCTGAGGCAAAATGGAGCACCTGTGGACGTACATGCAGCGGAATGGACGAGACTCAGCCACTTCGCTGGACCCTTAGTCGCAACGAGGCAGACAGGGCGCGAAGGTTCTTGCGCAGTTTGGATGTGGACATCCAGAGGCAGATTGTCTCCCTGGGTTTGACCATTTTCTCTCGGGTTCTTACGGCAGCTAGGGAGCAGCAGAGTTTATCGGGAATGAAAGGGAACCTACAGCAGACAGCAGTTGCGGCCAGGAAGCCCGCATTTGAACCTAACCGAGATCATGGGCGCAGAAGTATTCCAGTGGACCGTCGAGGTGTAGCACCCATGAAGAAGCCTGTGATCGTTGATCGAAGAAAGAGCGTGATCTGTGACTACTGCCGTTTACCTGGGCACGTGCAGAAGGAGTGTCGAAGGAGACTGGGACTTTGTCTGGTTTGTGGAGCGGCCGATCACGCAGTTGGTGCCTGTCTGTCGAAGCTTCGCACGAGAGATGATATACAGAAGCCTCCGCAGAGACCGTTCCAAGGGCAGAAACAGCTGACTCAAGGACCTAATCAGGCTCGAGCTTTCACGTTGACAGCTGAGGAAGCTAAGGCATCTGGAGAAGTGGTTTCAGGTACTTTACTCGTTCATGGTTTTCCCGCATTGGCATTATTTGATTCCGGAGCATCCCACTGTTTTATGTCATCCAAATTTGTAACTACACACTCGATTATCTGCACGACCCTGTCTAGTTTTTGGGACATACACACTGGGAATGGGAAAATCATAGCTAGTAAGGAATGTAGAGATTGTACAGTGGTTGTGTGCGGACGGGAGCTCTTTGCAGATTTCTTGGTAATAGATACGGGCAGCTATGAAGTTGTCTTGGGAATGGATTTTCTTGGCACTTTCCACGCCCATATTGACTGTAGGGCAAGGAAGGTAATTTTCCAGATTCCCGGACATCCTGAGTTTACCTTCACTGGGGGAAGCAGTTCTGTCGGGCCAGTCGAGTTTAGGGCTAGGCCGACAAACAGTGTTCTTGCAGCTATGGAAGTTGATAGTAATGACGAGCCGACAGTTGTTCACGACTTTATGGACGTATTTGAGGATATATCGGGCTTACCGCCGAAGCGAGACGTGGAGTTCGCGATTGACCTTATTCCTGGTGCAGCGCCAGTATCGAAATCATATTATCCGATGGCACCAGTGGAATTGGAAAAAGTTAAGAAGCAAGTTGGTGAATTACTTGAGAAGGGTTGGATTCGGAGCAGCAACTCGCCTTGGGGAGCTCCAGTTCTTTTAGTAAAGAAGAAGGATGGCACGAGAAGGATGTGCATTGATTATCGAGAATTGAACCGGGTGACTATTAAGAACAAGTACCCGATCCCTCGCATTGGAGAACTTTTTGAGCAGCTTAGTGGCGCGAGAGTATTCTCGAAACTGGATTTGCGATCCGGATATCATGAGGTCCGAGTGAAAGCAGAAGACATTTGCAAGATGGCGTTTCGAACTCGATATGGACATTTCGAGTATCTGGTGATGCCCTTCGGAGTAACGAATGCGCCGGCAATATTCATGGATTTGATGAACAGAATCTTTTCACCATTCTTGGACCAGTTTATTGTGGTATTCATTGACGATATTCTGGTGTACTCGAAGAGTCCGGAGGAGCATGCTGAGCATTTAAAGATCGCACTGCAGACGCTGAGACAGGAGAAATTGTATGCGAAGATGAGTAAGTGCGAATTCTGGCTGGAAGAAGTGAAGTTTCTGGGGCATGTTGTGTCGGGCGATGGAATCGCCGTCGATCCCGAAAAGATTGCAGCAGTTCGAGATTGGCCTATTCCAAGAAATGTGGCTGAGATAAGAAGTTTCCTTAGTTTGGCCGGATACTACAGGAGATTTGTGGAGAACTTCGCTCGTTTGGCAGAACCGTTGACCAAGCTCACGCGCAAGGAAGTACCTTTTATTTGGACGGATGGATGTGCATTGGCCTTCGAGACGTTGAAGCAGAAGTTGATAACCGTCCCTATCCTGACCGTACCAGACAATTCAGGAGGACTGGTGATTCACAGCGACGCATCTGGAAAAGGATTGGGATGTGTTTTGATGCAGAATGGGAAGGTCGTAGCTTACGCATCAAGACAACTGAAGACTCATGAGAAGAATTACCCGACTCATGACTTGGAGCTTGCGGCCGTGATCTTCGCCTTGAAGATTTGGAGACACTACCTTTTGGGCGAGAGAGTCGAAGTTTTTACAGATCACAAGAGTTTGAAGTATGTGTTCACTCAGAAGGAGTTGAACATGAGGCAACGCAGATGGTTGGAGCTGATGGCCGACTACGACCTTGATCTTAAGTACCATCCGGGAAAGGTTAACGTCGTGCCGGATGCGCTTAGTCGGTTACCAGCGATTCAAGTATTGACTACACAGAGGGAGATCATTGCGGATTTTCGAAGGTTTGACTTGGAGGTTGTGCTACCACATTCTACGGGACAGTTGATGCAGTTGCAAGTACAGTCGTCCTTAGTTGAGAAGATTAAAGCGGCACAATCGCAGGATCCTAGACTGCAAAAGTTTCGAGAGCAGGTTGAAGCCGGACTACGAACAGATTTACTGGTCCACGATGATGGTTCGTTGAGGTATGGTAGCCGTGTGTGTGTGCCAAAAGGGGATGTGCGTGAAGAGCTTATGAAGGAGGCACACAGTTCAGCTTACTCTGTACATCCGGGAGGTACAAAGATGTACCGAGATATTCGACAGCACTTCTGGTGGAAAGGTATGAAACGGGAGATCGCTCGCTTCGTGGCTAAGTGCTTGGTGTGTCAGCAAGTCAAGGCTGAACACCAAAGGGTTGCTGGTTTGTTGCAACCACTTCCGATTCCTCAGTGGAAGTGGGAACATATAACCATGGATTTCGTGACAGCTTTACCGCGGAGTCCAAAGGGCAACAATGCAGTATGGGTGATTGTCGACCGATTGACCAAGGCGGCTCACTTTATTCCTTTTCGGGTTGGTCAATCGACGGAGACTTGGGCAGAGCGGTACATGCAGGAGATTGTAAGATTGCATGGAGTACCGGTGAGCATCGTGTCCCATAGGGACACTCGGTTCTTGTCACACTTCTGGAGGAGTTTACAAGAAAGTTTGGAGACTCGATTGAAGTTTAGCACAGCTTATCATCCTCAAACTGATGGACAATCGGAGAGAACGATCCAGACTCTTGAAGATATGTTGAGGGCATGCATGTTGGACTTCAAAGGTTCTTGGGAGAATCACCTACACTTGGTGGAGTTTTCGTACAACAATAGTTTCCAAGCGACTATTCAGATGGCTCCGTTTGAAGCTTTATATGGTCGTAAGTGCCGTTCACCTGTTTGTTGGGATGATGTTGGTGAACGAAGGTTACTGGGACCAGATTTGGTAGTACAGACAGTCGAGAAGGTGAATACAATCAGGAAGCATATGAAGGCAGCTCAAGACAGACAGAAAAGTTAGGCTGACACGTCAAGAAGACCTCTAGAGTTCGTCGTCGGTGATTTGGTATTCCTGAAGATATCACCGACTAGAGGGGTGATTCGCTTTGGGAGTCGGGGAAAGCTTAGTCCTCGATTCGTTGGACCCTTCGAGATAGTGGAGCGTGTTGGAGAGGTAGCGTACCGTTTGGCGTTACCACAGTCCTTGGCGGGAGTGCACGATGTGATTCATGTATCTCAACTACGGAGGTATGTTCGAGATGAAACCCACGTCTTGGATCATTCGGAGTTGACTGTACGGGAGGACCTAACTTTTGAGGAGTGACCGGTTGAAATCAAGGATCGAAGAGAAAAGGTTCTTAAGAACAAGGTTATCCCTCTTGTGCTAGTCTCTTGGGGAAATCGATCGCATGGAGAATCCACCTGGGAGCGAGAAGACGAGATCCGGCAGAAGTTTCCTCACCTTTTCCTGTAGTTAGCTATCTTGTATTCTTGGAATTTCGAGGACGAAATTCTTTTGTAGTTGGGTATGATGTAACACCCGCGCCCAATAATACTATTTCTGTTACTGGTTGAGTGTTAGACATTGCTCATTTCAATTATCTTGCTTGTTTGGTTCTTGTTGCAAAATTTTAACCGGCTAAGTCATTTTTGCCTATAACAAATTTTAACACCTAAAATGAAATTAAAAATATCCATATTGGCCTACTCGTCACCACTAGTCACGTGGTAGCGTCCGCGCGTCGAGATTTCATCCCGTTCGGTGAAACGGGCGAGTTTGGACGGCTACGCGCGCGTGCAAGTGTCCGACTTGGGGGCATGCATTTTAATCATAAGACATCTCATTTTAAAATTTGGAACCCGCTTAAAATCTTATTATTTGAATTTCAAATATTTGGGCGCAACCTGGGCGCAATTTGGAAATGTTTCATTTAGCGCCGAAATACCCATTTAATTTAATAATCTAAAACTATATAATATATATATTCTGTTAAATAAACTAACGATTTAAATTTTTTAAATCTTATTTTTAAATTTCCTTTTCATTTTGCCAGCCAATCACGAGGGACTAAATCCCTCGTGGGCCCCGCCTCCAACTCTCTCTCTCTCTCTCTCTATCTCTCTCTCTCCTACGATAATCTCTCTCTCTACCTTTATCTCTCTCTCTCACCCTATAATCTCTCTCTCTCTATCCCATATTATACTGTTCCTTCGTCCTCGTCTCGCAGAAAAACCCACGAGAACCCTAGCCTCACCGAACCCTAGCCTCGTCGTGCCGTCGCCGCCGCAGTCCCCGCGCCGACGACACCACCACCATCACCCTTGCCTCCGCAGCCTCGACCACCTCCTTCCTCCTCTCTTCCTCCCTTCCAGCGCCTGCAGCCAACGCCACCGTCACCTGCACCTTCCACCGCCGGCAACCCCACTTCCTCGTCGGCCTCCACTCGTCCTCCTCATCACCTGCGCACCAGCCCCGACCTTCCTCCTCTTTCCCTCGCCGGCGCTGCAACAGACCCACGACGCCCGAACCCTAGCACTTCTCCAGTCGCCGGAAAAGCCGCCGTCAACCCTCGTCGTCGTCGCCAGAGCCACCGCCGACCACCTCCTCTTCCCCTGCGACCCAACCAAGGCAGTTCCTCTCCCTCCTCACCATCCCTTCTCTTCCAGCAACCTGCAGCCAAGACTGCCGCCGCCGCTGCCTCGCCGGCGCCCCATCGCCGTCGAACCCGTCGCGGTTGCCACCCTCACTATCCTTGTAAGCTTCTCTTCACCTTCTCCCTTCATGTATCCCCTCTCTGGTCGATCCTTGCCTTGCTTTGTATTTTGCTAACTTAGTCGCCGTTTTGACATTTCGCCGGATTCCGGCCGTGCCGATGACTTGACCCAACTTTCCAGCAAGGTACTCCAGTCCGTGTGGTCCCGCTGTTCGTTGTTTGGACTCGATCCGTAACCCGTGCATCCGTCGCGTGTTTTCCGCCGACGTTACGTTCGTGTTTTCCGGTTTGCGAAACCGTCGAGGCAAGTATTACTTGCTACATGCTATGCTATACAAATTAAGTGTGCTTGACTCATAAAACTTGCAAAGATTAACTAGTGTAGTTACTTTTCTCATTTGGACGAAATGTGATTTAGATCATGATACTGTTAACCTAAACCGTATTTTGCCACTGCAACCCTAATAACAAAATTACCAGTTAATCATTTTGCTATTTAAAGGACGATGGCCGTACACCTATAGCTTCATTACTTTCTGTTATTGATATTGCACTATCTTGTGATTATTGCACCCAAAGGGTGCTCGAACCTGTTAATATGATAATACAACTGCACCATATTAATGCACCATTGTGATTAAATGAACTGTTATTGTTGTTTACTTTATTTCCTGCTGTTATTCCTTATTCGACTTTATACCTGTTATGAGCACATCCTCGATTGCGTTACATATTGACCCGACCTTGATACACATGACATTTATACATACCGATGCACCGGACATGGTACCCTTTACTACCAACTCAACCTGTTGTACCATGACCTGACCTGTTACCTGATCTCATGCCTAATGCCAACAAACCTGACTTGGGGTCCTCATGGACCATTCCTGTTATCTATCCAGGCAAACCTGCTTTTACCCGATCCTGTGTTGGCATTAGTTCTTGATTACTGAATACCTGACCTGACATACATAACTTGGGGGTATGGGGAAATCAAAGGTGAAACCGACTTGTAACTCAACAGTTCTATACCTGTTCTGATCGGTCTTACGGGCTCGGCCAGCCCCGGAGTGATGATGCTGACATCACTCGCCCATCCTGCTACCTGTTACTGCCTAGCGGCACGTCTCGGATTCAGCCCCGAGGGTCTTGACCGTGGTCCCGGGCATGCACGGGATACTATTGAGTTACATCGACGAGTCATCAATTGATTTCAAAGACTTTAGAATAGAAACCTGATAGAACAGTTTAGTTCCCCACTGTACACCACCCTGCACTGCTGGCTCCATATTACTGCTTATTCATGTTTACTTTCTGCATTGCTTATTACCATGTTCATATTATATTATTGGTTGACATGACGCGCTGACGTCTGGGTTTTGCATGGCCCAGATTCTTTACTACTGTCGACGACCGAGCAGGAGTACTTCAGCCAGCAGGCTGATTTGTGAGTTCTGTAGTGACTAGTTTATTATTGCATTTCATTTCCAGATGTGAGCCCGCATTATGGGACGTACTTTTCTATTTATTGTATTGGATCATTTGCTTCCGCACTTATCTTTCATTGACTCTTATTATTATGGATTTGGACATGTGTTAGATTAGTTTATTTATCTTGTTCTTGATATCTCTACAGCCGTAATGTGACTGTGGATGGATACTTCCTACCCACAGGTAGCATGGTTGGCTATGTCACGTGCCCAATCTTGCGTACTCTGGGAAGCGGGGCGTGACAACAATCGAAATTATGACACAACGATATAAATATCCAAATCGAAAACGATACAATGAACGAAGTGCACATAGTTTAGAAGCTATGACCAACATACGCTAAATACGACCAAATACCCCCAACGTCGACGTACAAATGTCGAACGATCAAGTCGAGATATAGAAATACATAAAACCAAGTTTTAAAAACCGGAAAATATCCCCAAAACCATAATAAAACACTCCCAGATTTCTCTACATGAAACCTGAAACAAAAACCCCAATACAGTAGCTTAATTACCACAAGATGAAGCTACAAACCAAAAATCAAGACCTAACTTGAAAGTGAGGCTGCAAATTGCAGTCAAAAGCATTAAAATTGGAGCAAAAAAAAGAGTTAAGGGCTCGTGCTTCTTGGGTAGTCTTCTACTGGTTCATATATCTCATAATACTCGCAAAATATTTTTCAGAGAACCCTACTTACTCCAGATTCAAATCTAACATCAAAAGCTTCATGAAAACCATGTTCTAAAACTCAAAATACATTCAAAACCTAAACTTGAGAGCTCTAAATCAACAAAACTAAGACTTTATACTAGAAACACTAAGTAAATAAAGAAAGAGTTATAAAGAAATATCAAAAATGGGGATCTTTACCTTCCTAGGTGAAGAAAGAGAAGGATTCAACCCATGAGATGACTTGGCGAAGATCTTTGAAGTAATATAGGCCTAGCTTGATGTCTTGATCAATTTGTGTGAAAGAACAATCAAGATCCAAGGTGATTTGTTGAAGAGAGGCTAGGGTTTGTGTAAGTGCACGGCGGCGCCCCGGCCGTCAATCCGACGCCGGAATGCGGAAACGGTGAATAACTTAAATTTTGCGGACTTAGCAAAACGGCACCACCGCGCACTAAACACCCGGATCGGGCCATTAAACTAGATCTAGCTAACTAGAAGAAGGGGAAGAGATATACCGACTGATCCGAGTCCTCCGGTCTTCATCTCCACTCCGATCTTCTCGCGGGATCTCCGGTCGTCGCCTCTTCACCGGAAGGGCACCACGTCGCCTGCATCTTTTACGGGCTCCCGCCTCAATACCGAGGCAACTCGGGCGCGAAGTAGGCTAGCCGACGCGTCCAAGATTTGCTGCAGAATAGTGTAGAATAGCTGTCGCTTTGGGGTTTAGGAGGTTGCCAATTTGGAGGGATATGTACACTAGAATTTCATGGATACTTCATGGAGAAATTGAGCAAGCAATGGAAATGAAATGGAGCATCCCTCAATCATTGAGCTCGGCCACTAAAATTGCTCACTGGAAAAATGAATCATCCCCCTCACACTGTGAAAAGAATGAGCTCCCTTTATTAACTCATTCATTTCAAAATGGAAATTAATCCCCTCTCACTCAAAACTCCAGCACACTCAAGTGTATATATTCTCCATTCTAATTAATTAATTCAAACCATTAAAACCAATTCCATCACACTCCAATTTCCCAACAGTGGCCGGCCAAAACCAAACCCCCATGCTCAATCATGTCAAATTAATGCAAGTGATGGTAAAGAGAATGGTGATGGTCAAATCAAAAACCCACATATGCAAGAAACCCCCTCCTCAAAAGTAATTTGCAAAACTGCAAATTACCCCCTCCAACGAAAAGTCCGACCGGGAAGGAAAAAGAGAAAACCGGCCGGAACGGAAAGCAAACTGGCAACCCCAGAAAACTGGTCCCATAATAAATTACAGGAAAACCCCGATACTGTGCATACACACCCGCATTTGTATTTCGACCGAAATACAAATGTAAAGAGACAAAACTACACTATCAAATACTAAGATCCGGCTTAAACCAAAGCCGGCTAGTAAAAACCGTCCGATCACGATCCGTGCAATACCGCACGTATCTGATCGAACCCTGCCATATCTCCATACGGCCTCTACAGCGTTTCGCCCGAAAGCTTGAGTAACTGAAAGTGTGGTGGACTCTAAAGACTCGTCAATACTATGGCTGTGGATTTAACCACTAGCACGTCAGAGGTATAAGCCAATACGTGACGGGCCACCAGCTATTGACCAAAAGGGACGTCGATGAGTAAACTCATCCTGACACCCTACTGAGCCTGTCAGTGACAATATCCGTGCAGTCCGGTCCGTTCGTCTATGAGTATCGCATGGCGGGCCTAGGGGGTTGGTAAAAGTCAGACCCCCAAAAGCGGTACAAGTCGTGTCGGAGTGTAGCCCAGAACACCCTGAGATACTACTGGAATACCTACCAGTAAATCTCCTTGCCTTGGCCAAGGACTTTGTGTAATGGCTCTCCTAGACACAGCACGACCTCACCCCCAATACCGGGAGAGACGAACCCCTGAAGATACGCTCACTGCCTCCATGTGGCTCGGGACTGTACCCAACTAAAACCTGTTTGCACGACTCCTTTGAGCCGTGGTAGGGTAGTAATCAAAGTACAGTGGGAACTCACACGAGACAAATGACGATCCCCAGGTCGATGAACTAACCTGCACACATGTCACCAGGGAACTGCCATCTGACGTCTGGTATATTACCAACTAGCAGGTTCCCGGCGAGTCCTGTCCGGTGTACTCATAACCCAATGAGCACCTGTATACATCTTAGGTGATCCAACTGACACCAGTGGCTTGTGAGACCGGCCACCGCCCCTCGTCGGGGTCTCGACTGTATACACTAGTCTACTAATGGAGTATCGATGCCCGGTCTCGAAACTCCCACGACTAGGGACCTTTTAAGGATATGCTTGTAGACTACCAGCTCCCACGTATATGATCGCCCTCATACTGCCGGTAGTCAAGCAAGAATCCTAGGGGCTCTATCAACGTGCAATAGTGACCTGTCATGTCACCTAAAGCAGTACACGATGATAAAGGTAAACCAGATAGCATACTATCATCACGAGTAAGACTGTCCTACCGGGATAGGTCCTCCCTCAATCATTACAATCACGTACCTGTGACCTAATAATTGACTCTGAGGGCACTACCTCCAACAATCTCCCAGTTGCACTCAAGGCTAATTATTGCGATGTCGCATACTCACAGCCCGTGTGATACCGAACATCCAACTCCTCTACTAGTCAGTCTCACAAAGCTCGTTTGCGGAACTATTGCGTTCGAGGAATAGCCTCAGTGAGTGGATCCGCTTAGTTGTTTCTTTCTATGTCTCTCTATATCTCAAGTTCGCAGAGAAAGCCATCTCCCGAAAAGAGCAATACCTGTCTCAGAATACGTCTGGATGTCTGATGGGACCTAGCTCATAAATGAACTCCAAATCCAAACTTCTTAGACTGTATCGTCAACTGAACTAAATCAGTATCCTGCGCCATGCCTCCCTCAGTATTGCCTTGGATCACCTGTCCAAAATACTGCCCCTCATCAGAAGGAAAAACTATAACTCTGACAACCTCCTTGTCGTCCATGTCACCTTGGAAGCCTGGAATGATAACTGTCTCCTGAATGAGGCTGTCGTTATCATATCCCTAGAACATCCACTTATGTTCTAAAACTGCTTCCGACTGTTTCTCCAGGATTGGATTAATGTCAACTTATTGCATCTAGTGCAAGAACAACATCTGGTGTGGTACTTGACATCTCATGATTGACTCAATTGCCTAAGCAAGTGATCTGCCAATCATGCACGTCCCTCTCCCCTTTAGTCTGTAAGACACCTTTGGAGAGGGTGACTCCATTACCTGTAGGTACACTACCGTGCCAGGAGTCGTCCATCCTAAATACTCTTAGAATGCTGTCAAGTACCCTGATTGGGAAACCACCCAAATCTAGATCTAAAACCATAGATCCAGTAACCAGTATGTCAGATATAAAATCCATTTCCTTTGTGGAGAAACAACTGTGTGACGACCAAAGTATAACTGATCGTAGTGTAGGAGTTTCTTTTCCTACTCTGTGTATATCATCCAAATACCAGGATATCACACCCTACTACCTTCTCAACAGATCCATCCCCTATTCTGATGAAGTCAAACCCATGACTGTCACGTCAGAAATAGATGATCTATCTCCGCTACAACTGCTTTAGTCTATAAATAGACATAAGCCTGATGTCTACCAATGCTTCCGCTGCTCCCACTGACTACGACAACCCTCTGGCAGAGTCATATAGACGTGCACTTCTAAAGCAAGTTTAGAACGACGCTATACTCATCCTCCTGCTGGGTCTCGCAGCCTGGAACAACAACAATGGCAAGTGTGGGTAAACAAGAACTTCCCTGTCACCGTCCTTGAGGCTACCGGAGTACCTCTCTGGTGCCTGAAGTTACCCACCTCATCTGCGGAGTGGCCAATGGAATGTCAATCCAGATTGAATCTTTAGGTTCCTTATCAAATCTTCAGTAATCGTTTGTGGTTCTGGAATCACTTCCAGTTCTACCATACTCCCACTACTGTTTTCTGAAAAATCCATTTTTAATAAAACTGTGGCGAGTCTAGAACAATATTGCTATTGTTCATCCAGATGGTAGAAAGTCAACCCGCGTCATAGCCTGGGTCAACCCACAAACAGCCATTACAGAAACGTGCCTTGAGTTGTCCAGTGTCTGGTTTTAATCATTAACCGGACAACTCCCCGTACCCTAATATCATTAAGATATGAACTGTTCTATATCCAATATAGAAACAGAGGCACTGATTTAATTGAACCAGATTCAAATCATGCAGCTATCTCCAGTGCATGTCAACTAAATGGAAGGAGGCCGATCAGCGTTACTCAACTTAGGAATGCTTCCAATTATGAGTAACCTGAAAAAGAAGCAAGATCTCTTTATCATTACTATCAACTGAATACCATACACAAGTATCTACATCTTCGATCTCTTTGAAGAATCCCGATACTTGCTATACCTGGTTCTCTACTCTATTCAAATACCTATAACTTCTCGAAATTTGGACCCTGTGTTTCCGCGAAACACCTGTCTAAAAACTAGAGAAGTCATAAGTAAACCGAATATAGTATGAGGACCAACCCCTCTGTCCTGATGGACCCTGGACAACATACAATCCTTTGTATAAGTCCCTTGAGTCTGATAACTCATTCACTGTGTGTCGTAGGTTGAAAACTGTACTTATGGTTAAGAAGAATTACACCGCTGTTTAATGCTCCTTACCTAACCATCCACTGATATAGGTAAATGTCGTAGACATAATTTCAGAAAGGTATATCTCACTCTATGAAAATAGACGTACAGATATATCAATTTGAAATTGGTGCATAACAGCGGATATTCAAAACCAAATATTTGCCGACCGGCAAACAGCCCAGGTGATTTCCTCAAATATCACGGATTATAACGAATCCCGATATAATGAGGATAATCACCCAATTCCCAATAACTTACTCCTACTCATCATCTGTAAAACCATACAGATGTGAGAATCATACCTGGTAAATACATACCCTGGAGTAAGTATCTAATTGGGAAATCAGTTCTCTTTTAACATTACACAGTGAAACTGAAACATTGAAATGTTTCGATGGGGTATCCTGGTATTCCTAGTAATGCCTCTACCATTATCCAGATTCACAACTATAACCGTATAATTCTTTGCCACCTCTCCAAATCCCTTCATATGTCTTTAGTCATTACCTTCTGTACACCCCTTTTAGGCCAAATGGTTTTCTTCCTTCCCTACCGTTCGGCACCAGCCTATGATTTGGAAGAAGACTATCCAATAAGCATAATGGGTGTACTGTCCCAATCCTAGGAACACTCGCAATGAGAGAGGGTGAAGATAAAAGACAACCGAATGTACTTTATTCCTATTTCTCTTGAACCAGGATCCATCCTCGAACTGGAACAAGTTCCATTCGAGTTCGTATATAACCATACGATGGAGTATCCAATAAACTGTGGATCTTCGTAGTGATACGGAGTGTCCTGGAGAAATACAAAGGTGATTTTAGGATTGGCGAAGAAATACCTGGTTTGGTCGTGAATATCTGTTGCAGTTTACTTTGCCCTCTTACTAATCCCTTGTTTTGTCTGAACTTAATACCTTCTGTACACCGTTTAGGCTAACTGGTTTTCTTCATTCCCTACCGGTCGGCACCAGCCTATGGTTTGGAAGAAGACTATCCAATTTGCGTAATAGGTGTACTACTCCTAAACCAAGGAGTACTCGCAACCTGAGAGAGGGTGAAAAGAAAAGACAACTGAATAATCCTATCCGTTTTCTCCAGAACCGGAAACCATCCTCGAATTCCTTCGAGTTCGTATCTAACCATACGATGGTTTTGTCCAATGGAAGTGGACGTTCGTAGTAATACGGGGTGTCCTGAAGAAAAGGGTAAAAGTAGGAGTGGCAATGAGGTTCGCAACTCTGACAATCCAAAAGCCAGTGTTAAGTAGGTTCGGTCAACTTGGTCAATGAGTCATAGTCTAGGGTCGGGTCAATGGTCGCTGCCAGAGAGAGAGAGAAAAGAAACACTCAGCGTGCACTCTAACCTAGATCAGAATGGTTACCAATTTATCTAATCTGGAATCCTCCCACTGTACCTCAAATTCTCCTCCAAACCTGAAAGAAGAATTAGTCGGGGTCACCCGAGGAGTAAACCAACTCATCAGTGGGAATCGGGATCCAACTCTCATCGCACGATAACGTGACGGAATCCGCTCACGGTATCACACTCCAGAAGGTATGCGCATATCTGGCAAGTTTCAGTACTTTTGAAACTCCCGATGTGATTTCTGCCCCATGCTCTTATGACCTTGACTAAGGCCAACAAATCATAAGTCACATGTCAAGTTCTACCCGTCATTGTCCAGGTTGATTTGAACCCACCCGTACAAGCCCTTGACTAAGGCCAACAAGGCTATACGACTGTCCCAAAACAACGCATCTATCTATGCAGCATATGAATACCCAATAGCTACCAAACACTGTGCCTTGACTAAGGCCAACAAACACAGCTTGAATACTATTGACTACCCATATGAAACGACGGAGGGCTACGAATGGTTTCTGGCGAAAACCTTTAACGTAGTGAACTTGATATCGTTGAAGGAACGGATAGCTTTTTAGAAAATATAGTGACGAAAACCATTACTAAAGAGGTCACTCCCGGTGAAGGGATCTCGGCTCTTTCCCCGTAGAATGGGGTGCAGGATATTCCAACTGAATACCACGGTGCAAAGCAAAAGTAATCGGCTATAGTGAAGTCAATGCCCTGACGCAAACTTCTGTCCAAGGGGTCACTCCCGGTGAAGGGATCTCGGCCCTTGCCTCGTCGACTGAGGAGCAGGATATTCCAAATGAATACCACAATGCAAAACAAAAGTGAACGTCCTTGCAATAACAGCTTTTTGAAAAGTGTTCCAACAACATCAGAATAGGTTTGTTTAACTTGCATTGATCCGAATCAACGCAGTCCCATCAATTGATCACACCACAAAGAACGAAAATATACTGATGTATGTATATGCCATCCGCATTCGCCACTGGGTCCCGTCATCACCCGTTAGGTTAGCTAACTAACGGCAGAGCGGGGACTAGACTAGCGCGGATGAAAAACATATACAACATCTACTAATATATATACCAATATATTATATTTCGCTCAAGGCGTGAATAAAATGCAACATCACAGAAATGTACAGCATCACAGAACAATACAGATATCTGGGATCCCCGGGTTTCACAGAGCCGCTGAAACCCGACGTTCCCCTGGTCGTGTGGATAGCCTGTGCAATGAAATCCTAGACCCCTACGGGCGCGGCAAGTCACCCGCCAAAACCTGAAGCGAGGCAGCCCCCTTCAGCGCCGTGAATGGACCACCCAGCACTTCACGGAATCCGGTAACTTGGGCACCCCTCCTGGGTCAACCTGTACCCCCTACGAGTGCGGCGAATGGCCCGCCAATCCTAGAGTGAAGCCCCCTCCGTCTCAATGCCATGAGATGCGGGCTTGTTGCCCTCCAGAACCCGGCTATCCGTGCACCCCTCCGCGGGGTAATCCTAGTACAGAAAGTAAAATATACATACACCGGGTACATCGACCGCAACCAGGTCGTGCCCCAAAATAATAATACAAACAGGCAGTGACGGCAGTCCACATGTCGGACGCTCGCCCCGCAATATCAAATGTACATGATACAAGAAAACTGTACTAACATTGCAACCAGGCTATCCCCACGACCGATCCGCAACATCACAGCAAAAAACAGAACATCAACGTGAAAGTCACGTTCGCAAATCCGTCTAACCGGGCTATAGCAGTTAGACCGGATTTACCGATCGAGTGACATTCACGGTCGCAGATATAATGTAAATACTGTGAAAAATGTGTTTAAAATATCCGACCGATCAAATTATATCAAGTGGGCCCCAAAACAATACTGTAGCAGTTACAGAAAATATGGGCCCAATTTAAATGTTCCAGAAACCCAAATTTATCCCCAGAAGCCCACTGAAAAAATCCGGCCCATTGCTCCTTTTATACGGCGGCGGAAGCGCGGCAATAAGTGGGTACTTGCCGCGCTTCCGCGCTTTAATGGGAGAATCAGTTTCTCGAATTTTTCCAGTGGTCTTAGATCATCGAGCACAGTACTTTTATGCAACCTGAAAAATTTTTGGAGACTGAAAAATTTCAACAGAAACTGTCGTGGCTAAAATGCAGTTTTGGAACTTTTTGATCGATCGGAAATGCAAACACATTACACAAAGCTAGAATAAGTTAATGGGGAGGCTCTGATACCACTGTAAGTGCACGGCGGCGCCCCGGCCGTCAATCCGACGCCGGAATGCGGAAACGGTGAATAACTTAAATTTTGCGGACTTAGCAAAACGGCACCACCGCGCACTAAACACCCGGATCGGGCCATTAAACTAGATCTAGCTAACTAGAAGAAGGGGAAGAGATATACCGACTGATCCGAGTCCTCCGGTCTTCATCTCCACTCCGATCTTCTCGCGGGATCTCCGGTCGTCGCCTCTTCACCGGAAGGGCACCACGTCGCCTGCATCTTTTACGGGCTCCCGCCTCAATACCGAGGCAACTCGGGCGCGAAGTAGGCTAGCCGACGCGTCCAAGATTTGCTGCAGAATAGTGTAGAATAGCTGTCGCTTTGGGGTTTAGGAGGTTGCCAATTTGGAGGGATATGTACACTAGAATTTCATGGATACTTCATGGAGAAATTGAGCAAGCAATGGAAATGAAATGGAGCATCCCTCAATCATTGAGCTCGGCCACTAAAATTGCTCACTGGAAAAATGAATCATCCCCCTCACACTGTGAAAAGAATGAGCTCCCTTTATTAACTCATTCATTTCAAAATGGAAATTAATCCCCTCTCACTCAAAACTCCAGCACACTCAAGTGTATATATTCTCCATTCTAATTAATTAATTCAAACCATTAAAACCAATTCCATCACACTCCAATTTCCCAACAGTGGCCGGCCAAAACCAAACCCCCATGCTCAATCATGTCAAATTAATGCAAGTGATGGTAAAGAGAATGGTGATGGTCAAATCAAAAACCCACATATGCAAGAAACCCCCTCCTCAAAAGTAATTTGCAAAACTGCAAATTACCCCCTCCAACGAAAAGTCCGACCGGGAAGGAAAAAGAGAAAACCGGCCGGAACGGAAAGCAAACTGGCAACCCCAGAAAACTGGTCCCATAATAAATTACAGGAAAACCCCGATACTGTGCATACACACCCGCATTTGTATTTCGACCGAAATACAAATGTAAAGAGACAAAACTACACTATCAAATACTAAGATCCGGCTTAAACCAAAGCCGGCTAGTAAAAACCGTCCGATCACGATCCGTGCAATACCGCACGTATCTGATCGAACCCTGCCATATCTCCATACGGCCTCTACAGCGTTTCGCCCGAAAGCTTGAGTAACTGAAAGTGTGGTGGACTCTAAAGACTCGTCAATACTATGGCTGTGGATTTAACCACTAGCACGTCAGAGGTATAAGCCAATACGTGACGGGCCACCAGCTATTGACCAAAAGGGACGTCGATGAGTAAACTCATCCTGACACCCTACTGAGCCTGTCAGTGACAATATCCGTGCAGTCCGGTCCGTTCGTCTATGAGTATCGCATGGCGGGCCTAGGGGGTTGGTAAAAGTCAGACCCCCAAAAGCGGTACAAGTCGTGTCGGAGTGTAGCCCAGAACACCCTGAGATACTACTGGAATACCTACCAGTAAATCTCCTTGCCTTGGCCAAGGACTTTGTGTAATGGCTCTCCTAGACACAGCACGACCTCACCCCCAATACCGGGAGAGACGAACCCCTGAAGATACGCTCACTGCCTCCATGTGGCTCGGGACTGTACCCAACTAAAACCTGTTTGCACGACTCCTTTGAGCCGTGGTAGGGTAGTAATCAAAGTACAGTGGGAACTCACACGAGACAAATGACGATCCCCAGGTCGATGAACTAACCTGCACACATGTCACCAGGGAACTGCCATCTGACGTCTGGTATATTACCAACTAGCAGGTTCCCGGCGAGTCCTGTCCGGTGTACTCATAACCCAATGAGCACCTGTATACATCTTAGGTGATCCAACTGACACCAGTGGCTTGTGAGACCGGCCACCGCCCCTCGTCGGGGTCTCGACTGTATACACTAGTCTACTAATGGAGTATCGATGCCCGGTCTCGAAACTCCCACGACTAGGGACCTTTTAAGGATATGCTTGTAGACTACCAGCTCCCACGTATATGATCGCCCTCATACTGCCGGTAGTCAAGCAAGAATCCTAGGGGCTCTATCAACGTGCAATAGTGACCTGTCATGTCACCTAAAGCAGTACACGATGATAAAGGTAAACCAGATAGCATACTATCATCACGAGTAAGACTGTCCTACCGGGATAGGTCCTCCCTCAATCATTACAATCACGTACCTGTGACCTAATAATTGACTCTGAGGGCACTACCTCCAACAGTTTGGATAAAAGTTGAAGGAGCTAGAGAATATGTGAGATATGAAGATATTGTGTAGAGAATAATGAGAGGAGGAGAAAGGGTGTGGCATACACATGATATTTTGTTAGGATATTTTGTGTGGTGGTGTGGTAAACATGAGGGTATAATATAAACTAACGTATCCCTCCTCACTCTCTCAAAAACCCTATAAAACATACACAATTCATTTAAAACACATAACTTTTTTCAAAACAAAATACACGCTATCTTTAAAATATTTCATATTTTTTCATTTTCCCCAAATAATTATATTTTTACGGATATTGATCCGAAAACCCAAAATCCATACATGATATTATTTTCGTAAACTCATAATATCCATATTTAAATTATAAAATAATATTTATAATTTTCATAATATTACACTTGTATATATAAATTCTGTATATATATTTTTTTAAACTTTATTTTCCATATTTTTCCAAATATTGTCCCTATATTTCTCCTATTTCATTTTCCATATCATAACCTGGTCGTATTAAATAGCTATTTACAGAGGGTTAAAGGTTATCGAGTTGGCTTCGGTATTGTTGGGGTAAAAATTTACACCCCGGTTGACCAAGTCAAAATCCAAGTTAACCTCAAGCCAAGTGGGCCCAAGCCCAGACCCAGTGTGCCCAAGCCCGGGTCGAGCCCGAACATGAAGCGGCCGGCCTCCCCCACGCCAAGACAAAAATTTTGTAATAAACAATTTTGTTGTGTTTCTTTTGTTTTATTCTATGGATAAATGTAAGAAAAATAAACATAAAGCCAAATTTTTGTGAAGCCCATGGCTTATGTGCAAAAAGAAATGGCACATGCTCCATGGGATAGGCAAAATGCCATTTTGTGAAGCCCAAGGGGCTATGTGTAAAGTGTATAGCCTATAAAGGCAAAGATAATGAAATATCTCAATAATTTTTCTCTCTCCAAAAAAAAAAGGTTTCATATCTGAGATCTTTCTCCTTCTTCAAGGTTCCAAAACCTTCTTCTTTTTCTTGAATTAAATCAAGAGTTCTACTCTCCTTTTTATAAAACAAATTAGTTTTTCACCACAAAACCCATCAAGGGGAACTCAAATCTTCCGTTAGATCTAAAAAAGGAGTGATTTTTAAAATCCCATATCTCTTGATCTTCAAGATCCAGCTAACAGAGAAGGAAGAAGAAGAACCCCTCCCATTAAAAAAAAAACAAACAAAACACACTCAGGAGTCCAACTCCTTTCTAATTTCTCTTCCGGGAGTTTCTGGGGTCAAAATCCCTCTTTTCCTCGCCGGCGCGCTAGCGCTCTAGCGCAAAGCACCTACGTGCCGACACGTGGCGCGTTTGCGCTCCAGCGCACTGCGCGCGAGCGCAAAGTGCCCACGTGCCGACACGTGGGGCGCGCGCTTGCGCTCCGGCGCACTGCGCCCGAGCGCAAAGTGCCCATGCGCCGACACGTGGCGCGCTTGCGCTTAAGCGCACTGCGCCCGAGCGCAAAGCGCCCACGTGCCGACACGTAGCGCGCGCGCTTGCGCTCCTGCGCACTGCGCCCGAGCGCAAAGCGCCCACGTGCCGACACGTGGCGCGTTTGCGCTCAAGCGCACTGCGCCCGAGCGCAAAGCGCCCACGTGCCGACACGTGGCGCGCGCGCTTGCGCTCCAGCGCCTTGCGCACAGCACCTAAGCGCACAGCGCTCAAGGCGCTGGCCCCACGCATCCTTTGGATGTCTTTTCCCCCCTTTTGTTTATATATACATGTATATATATACATATGTACACATACACATACTCCGCAACATTCTCCCCCTCCAAAAAATTTTCGGGCCGGGGCGCTGCCCCGAACCCTGCAAGGGGGCTGCTAGCCCCCTTGACCCCCAGCCCGCTATCCGGGTAGCGGGACCCCCGTAAAAACTCTGCGTGGCTCCCGATATATCCAAAACCCCCTTTCAAAACAAAACACACGTACACTGCACATTGAGTTCGCATGACCAGTTTAACCCGTTAATCGGAGGTTCCCTCGCCCCAAAGGCGAGGGGTAATTAACGACAGCTTAGTCCGCGGCTGCCGGAGATTCGGATCCCCACAATCATTAAACCCCGGCCTACCCTAGGCAGGGGGAATCTGTAGTACGCCTGAGAAGCGTGCGCGTATTCCCATCTCAATGGGATGACGAAAAACACCCTACAGATTCTGGCACGCCCGGTGGGACGAATCTCTCCTCCCATATTTCGGGTTAAACGTTCATGCGAACTCAATCAATATACATACCTGTATTTATACTAAAAATAATGCTTTTTCATGCAGATTTTCAAGTAATCAACCTTCGACGACAATGTCTCCCCAGACGAATTCAGCTTCCAACGTGACCCCGATTCCGTACGTGGTCAAGATCAACGCTCGTGTGGTTTTCCCCGCAAGCCTCAGTTGACAGTGGGAGGAACCGCCCCGCCAGTTCAGCTCCGTCATCATCTACCCTGCCGGAAGCGCTCATCTGGCAGAGATCCCGGCGGAACAGGTGGCCAAGCCGGTCTCAAGGGGCAAGAGGCCGAATGTCTTGATCGCCAAGGCACTACAACCGAAACTTAAGACGCTATCTGAACGATTCTCTGGTGCTCCAGCAGGGGGCAAGAACTTCGGCACAAAAGGCAGCATCAAATATTGCGGACGAGCTCAGGCGATAACTCCAACAAATGCACAATCGAGCGTATCTCCAAGGCCCTCCATCGCCCGGTCTGCGGCGTCTTCCCAAAAAGCCGAAGTCTTCCAGGTGCTTAGAACAGAAAAGTTAAGGCAGAAGCGGCTCAGGTATCGAGCCAACAAGAGGGCCAAGGCTTCGGCCAAATGGAATCGTGTGAAGTTCCAAGTGCAGGGTTGCCCAGCGACGACGGCTGAGTCGGACGTAAGAATCGGCAATTCCTTCGAGCCTCTGAAGTGGGTTCAGAAAAATGCCATGACCGCCAGAATCAAGAAGACAGCGGTCCGAATAGTGCCACGAAGAAACGTGTCCCGGCCCTAACAGAAGAAGTATGACACTGTCTCTTCAAGAGTCTATCAAGCACTCTGTGCCGCACGAAAGCAGCGGGGCAAACCCAGAAAAGAAGCGCCAGCACCATTCAAGAACCTGGTTAGGCCAGCCGCCTTCAATCGACTACCAGCTACCGAAACAAGGGGGTCAAGACAGCAATCCATGAAATCAGCTGCCAATGATAGAAAGACAGCCGGATATATCATCCATACGGTCTATATGGCGGGCGGTCGCCCCAGCGACAACCTTCGCAGCAAAAGCAAGGATGGGGCCACCACATCCCAAGCTCAATCTAGCCCGAATGTGGTTGCCGCTGCCCAAGAACAGCCGCCCCCGCTGGATGAAGAAAACCCTCTCGATGAGGATGATAGGCAGAAAGACCCCTCGGTCCACGCAGAGTCAAGCTCGGACAGCGAGGAAGAGCCGACTTTCCGCCCCAGGACTGCGGAGCAAGAGCTGCTTCAAGAGCTTCGAAAACAGCTCAGGAGCAAAGATAAAGAGATGGCCAAGCTCTATTCGAAGATTGACGACTTAACGAACGTGGTGATGCAGCTTACGGCTCAAATTGCTCGAGCGCCTCCCAATCAAGCACAAGCCACTACTAATCAGCCGGGTAATGACAATCCGAGGCAGCCAATGCCTGTTCCTTTGGGACCAAGACTGGTCGAGCCGCATGAAAGCCGGTCACATTCCGCTTCTGGGGACGCCTTGGCCCCAGATAACACTATCCCGCTAACACAGGATCGGATAATGGATTTGGTCACCGGCAAGGTTAAAACATTGGTGGCCGAAGCTGAAGCTCAGAAAAAAATAGGCAGTAGCGGGCGGCCATATCCCGCGCAGTACGATCTGATTGAGTTCCCAAGCGGCTACGTTATTCCTAAGTTCGGAAGATTTGATGGAACGGGGAATGCAAATCAGCACGTCGCCCACTTCAAAGCATCGTGCGGAAATACAGGGGGCAATGACGCGCTTCTTCTTCGTCAGTTTGTCAACAGCCTGACCGGTGTCGCCTTCGACTGGTACACGAGTATACCAGACGGGTCCGTCATTACCTTTGCCCAAATGGAGTCTCTGTTCCGGCAAAGGTTCATGAGCGTCAGTGATAAAATCTCCATTGCCGACCTTGTGAGGACCAAGCCGGGGAAGAATGAAAGCAACACCGACTTTATCGCCCGATGGCGTAATCTCACAGTCAAGTGTGAACCGCCGCTGGAGCAGGACCAGCCCGTCAGCCTTCTCGTTGGGAACCTCAGCAATTGGATGGTCCCATTCTTGTGTACAGCGGGCCTCAAGACATTTCAGGAGCTAACCAAGAAAGTACAAATGCTGGTACGCTCGAAGCAAGAGTCCCCGCTGGATTCTCAGAGAGACAAAACTTGGAAAAGCAAGCGGGACGACAACCGTAGAAGCGGAAGTTCCAGCAGTACCAATGTCTTCAATGCGTCCGACGGTGAAGAAAAGCGAAGGGCGGGCGAATCCAAAACCAACCGGTCTCGAAAGCCATTGCTGGGAGGAGATGGGCCTTCCCTAGAAGAGAAGAAGAACAAGGTTTACTCTTTCAGAAGGGACAAGGTCCGCAAGATATTTAAAGATGCCTTGAACAACGGCCTACAACTGCCGGAGTCGAAAAGACCCCAAGAAGCAAAAATGACCGACAATCCTCTGTATTGCCCGTACCACCGAGTAGTGAGCCATGCGATCGAGGATTGCTATATCTTCAAAGATTGGGTCGAGAAGCAGTACAAGGCTGGAGAAATCGAGCTGTCCAAAAGTGTGTTGGTGAACAATCAAGTTGCAACCACCAACTTTATACAGACAGAAACTGAAGCTTTCTGGGAGCAGACAACCGAACCCGCTGCCCTGAGAAATGAAACGGACTCATCGCGGCCTCCGTGGAGTACGCACATATCTAATAAGACGAAGAAGATGATAAAGCTACTTCGGAAGGAACCCAGGACGGAATGGGAAGGGCAGAAGAAGCCTACCAGTCCAGCTGCCAATGCGGCTCCATCAGGCTCAAAATCCAAGAAGCTCAAGAAGAAGAAAAGTGCAGCTCGGCGCGGAAAAGTGTCTGCAGGGAAATCGACCATTCAAAAATATATCGATTCCCTCGAAGAATATGAACAAAAGGAAAGAACATTGATTCAATTGAAGGAGTTCTTCCCTGTACAAGCGGCTGAAATTCTGGAGGAGTTAGAAGAAGACTCCAATGAAGAGATCCCAGTAGTGACCTGCTACGCCATCCATCTTGGCAGCGACTCCGAGGATGAGCTCTGTTTTCCCGAAGAGGACGAAGAGCTCGCCACAACGGCCAATCAAATCCAGCTCAGAAGCGGCAGGGCTCTACCGCCAAATCAGGGCAATGCCCCAAAAGGGAAGGAAAAACAATTCGCTAATGAAGAAGATGGCAGAGAGCCGGCCGATGAAAACATAAGTCCTTCCTCGGTGGACTATAATGTCTTGGCACATCTCCGGAAGCTTCCGTCTCTCCTGAGCATCTATGACGCCTTGGTCCTATCTAAGGAGCTTAGAGATGTTCTCATTCACGCTCTACAAAACCCCGAGCGGTATCAGGCTCACTTTGCGGAAATTAATATGAAAGAAGCCCAGCACGCTTTGCATGCCGCCGCAGTCACATTTAAGGATGAAGACTTGCTACTGGGAACGGCTGAGCATAATCGGCCGCTTTACGTGACCGGGTACAGCGACGGAGATCGAATTAATCGCATATTGATTGATCCGGGGTCCTCAGTGAACATCATGAACTTGAGAACTCTGAAGAGTTTGTCAATGGACGTCCGACACCTGTCAAGGGAAAGGATTGTCATTCAAGGCTTCAACCAAAATTGCCAGCAAGTTCTGGGGTCTATAGCTTTGCCAATCAAATTCAGGGATCTGCAGACCGAAGCTAAGATATACGTGATCGATGCCGACACGTCTTATAAGATTCTCTTGGGACGGCCGTGGCTCCACGATTATGGCATTGTCCCGTCAACTCTCCATCAATGCATGAAGTATACTAAAAATGGCGAAGAAAAACGCATCAACGGAGACATCCGGCTATTCGGAGTGCATGAAGTCCGCTATGAAGATTCTCGGTACTTTATGAACCACCAAAATGCTAAGCCACAACTGACTGAGGATAGACCGGCCCCAAGACTCAAAAGCAAATCTGCGCCGGCTGTCACTTTCAAAAGCAAAAATGCCCAAGTGCGTCCGCATTTCGGTAGCGACACTGATGAGTCTGACGCTGGAAGCCCGTCCTTCTGTAAAACTCGCCCTCGTTTCGGCAGCGGTACGGACGAATCTGTTACTGAAGGCCCATCTAGCAGCAAAGTCCGCCCTCATCTTGGCAGCGACACTGAAGAGTCGGAGGAAGAGGACCTGCCGTGCAATAGCGATGCAGATTGGACCCCTATGCAACAAGTGAAACTACGAGAGACCTTCGAAGTTACAGAAGGGTCCTTAGCCGTCACAAGGGTACCAGAGCAGATGTGCAAAGAGCTCGATGCGTTATCAGTCTCCACCGTGGACCAGCTGAAAACTTTCTACGTTCCCGGGAGGAAAAGTGGACAGAAAGGCATCCTGTTTTATGGGTCAAACCCCGTTGTGCACCCGGACGATTTGTCTGTCGCGTGCCTTCCATATGAGAGAGGCATAAGAGCCGTCCTCAATCCCAGATACTATGCGCCTGAGATGCGGGAATACTTTAAGAAGTGCGGATGCCGGCTATATCAAACGGAGTCCGAAGCAAAGTTTTACGAAGGGCTATGGTATCCGCCCCAGGTCCGAGCACTCATCGATGGACGAATTCCAGATAGACGGGGCATAGGCTACATTCAACCTGATTCCAAAGCGTGCTACATGATCCATGTTGGTGAGGCCAGCGAAAGATCAAATGGTGATGACGAGATAGCCGAGCCAGAAGAAGCTCCTCAAGAGCTCGAAGATGGTGGACAAGCAACCTTTGACGAGCTAACCGAGATTGACTTAGGAACGCCCGATAATCCAAGGCCGACCTACATCAGCTCGCTCTTGTCAGAGGAAATGAAAGCGCAAATAATTGCCCTGCTGCATGAGTTCGTCGACTGCTTCGCGTGGACATACAAAGAAATGCCTGGCCTTTCCCCTGAAGTGGCCGTACATAAGTTGGCTATATCTCTTGATGCTAAGCCAGTCAAACAAGCTCCTCGAAGAATGAGAAGGGAACTAGAAGAAAAGGTCATCGAGGAAACTAAGAAGCTCATCGATGCCGGCTTCATCAGGGAAGAGAAATATGCGGACTGGATCGCATGCATAGTCCCAGTGAAGAAGAAAAATGGGCAGATCCGAGTTTGTGTCGATTTCAGGGACCTCAACAAGGCATGTCCTAAAGACGACTTCCCGCTGCCGGTCATGGAAATGATGGTCGATGACACCTCAAATTACAAGCTGTTCACCTTTATGGATGGCTCGTCTGGATACAATCAGATCAAGATGTCGCCTGAGGATGAGAAGCACAAAGCATTTCGAAACCCGATCGGAATATACTGCTACAAAGTGATGCCGTTCGGACTAAAGAACGTAGGCGCTACATATCAAAGGGCAATGACTAATATCTTTGATGACCTAATCCATAAAGTCGTTGAATGCTATGTTGATGATCTGGTCATCAAAACTAAAGCCAAGGCCGACCACATCCAAGATCTTAGGACCGTTCTCACCAGACTGAGGGAATACGATCTGAAGATGAATCCTCTGAAGTGTACTTTTGGCGTGTCATCGGAAAAATTCCTGGGCTTTATAGTCCGGCATTGAGGGATCGAAGTTGACCCATCAAAGATAAAGGCCATCATGGAGATGCCCCCTCTGAAGAGTCTGACATTGCTAAGGTCTTTTCAAGGAAAGCTTGCTTATATACGGAGGTTTATATCAAATTTATCGGGGAGATGTAGGCCCTTTTCGAAGCTCATGAAGAAAGGAGCTCCTTTTATCTGGGATGCTGAATGTCAAGCAGCGTTCGAAAGCACCAAACAGTACTTGTTGCACCCTCCAGTGCTGGCCGCTCCCATTCCAAATAAACCGCTGATTCTCTACACTGCCGCGCTAGATGAGTCACTCGGTGCGCTCCTTGCCCAGAATAACGAGGAGGGAAAAAAAAATACCCTCTACTACCTCAGTCGAACTCTAGTCGGGGCGGAACACAACTATTCCCCAATCGAAAAGCAATGTCTGGCTCTGATATTTGCTGTGAAGAAACTGAGGCACTATCTGCTCGCTCATCAGGTTATGCTGATCTCCAAGGTCGACCCGCTCAAACACTTGATGACCAGAGCGAGCCTAGCCGGCAGAATGGCAAGATGGGCTGTTATGCTACTTGAGTTTGACATAGTTTACACTCCTCAGAAAGCAGTAAAAGGGCAAGCTCTTGCAGACTTTCTCGCTGCTCATCCCATACCAGAAGGGTCGCCGCTAAATTGTGAGTTACCCGACGAACAAGTGCTGCACCTCGAGGAAGATGAGCCATGTTGGGAGCTCTACTTCGATGGAGCCTCATCAATAAGGACCTCCAGTAAATCAAGCGTCCCGGAGATAAAAGCAGGGATAGGATTGGTGTTTATCACACCATCAATGGGAACCCTACGGCGTTCTTTCGCTCTCACCGAGCCTCGAACGAACAACGAAGCTGAGTATGAAGCCCTGATAGCTGGTTTGGAACTCGCCATAGCAATGGAAATCCGTCGGCTACGGGTTTATGGTGACTCCCAGCTTGTCGTCAACTAAGTAAGCGGCGACTATAAGATATACAAACCCGAGTTAGCTCGGTACAGAAGCCGGGTGGTAGAACTCATGAAATGGTTCACTCATATTGAACTAACAAGGGTCCCTAGAGTATTGAACGGAAAAGCCGACATACTCGCTCGCCTAGCCAAGGAGCTGGCTGATCCTGACTTGGACGAAATTCTGATCACAGTCAGGAGCCGACAAATTCTACCCCCAGTCTCTCTACGAGAAGAGGAAAGCGCGGAACAGGAGAGCAGTCCTGCCGAAGAAGCTTCGATCATCCAAGACGAGCCCGATTGGAGAGAACCCTTCATAGAGTACCTCCGATACGACAAGCTGCCCGAAGAAAAATCTACGAGGATTCAGCTGAAGAAAAGAGCTCTCCGATACGTGTTTGTAAATGACACGTTATACCGCAGGTCATATGACCAACTCTGGCTCAGGTGCCTGTTATCGGCCGAAGCCCAAAAGGTCATGAAAGATGTTCACTCGGGCGTTTGCGGTGCTCACCAATCTGGCCCCAAGATGCGACTTCAAATCAAACGGCTTGGGTATTACTGGCCCACCATGATATGGGATTGCGGGGAGCATGCAAAGAAATGTCAGATCTGCCAAATCCATGGTGATTTCATTCACAAGCATCCCAATCCGTTGCATCCTACGGTGGCGTCGTGGCCCTTCGAAGTCTGGGGCACCGACATTGTTGGTCCAATTGATCCTCCGTCATCCAAAGGCCACCGGTTCATACTGGCCGCGACAGACTACTTCTCCAGATGGGCTGAAGCTGTCCCGCTAAAAGAACTCAAGACGAAAGATATTCTGACATTCTTCCAGCATAATATTCTATACCGCTTTGGTACACCAAGAAGAATCATTTCTGACAACGGGCCTTCTTTCAAGAGCTTCAATGTCTCAAGGTTCGCTACTCAGCACAAGATAGACTGGAGATATTCCTCCATCTATAATCCAAGAGCCAATGGGCTAGCCGAAACCTTCAATAAGACTCTATGCAAGCTCCTGAGGAAAAATGCTTCAGCCAACAAGAGAGACTGGAATCTCAAACTTCACGAGGCGTTGTGGGCATATCGTACCATGCACCGTACTCCAACTCAGTCCACTCCATACTCATTGCTCTTCGGAGTGGAGGCGGTCCTCCCCCTCGAAGTTGAAGTTCCAAGCTTAAGAATGGCCGTCCAACATGAGTTGACGGAGGAAGAAAACGTGCTCCTTCGACTTGAAGAACTTGATGCCCTCGAAGAAAAGAGGCTCGCGGTGCAGCAAAATCTGGAGCTATACCGAGCCTAAATGTCACGGGCCTACGACAAGATAACCCGTCTCCGCGCTTTCAAGAAAGGTGAATTGGTGTTGGTCCTCAAAAGACCGATCATCCCCAATCGACATGCCAAGGGAAAATTCGAGCCGAACTGGGAAGGACCATACGTCATCGAGAAAGTGTTCGACGGAGGATCCTACCAACTAATAAGTGCCGAGGGAGAAAGGCCCATGCCACCCATCAATGGCCGATATCTCAAGAAATACTACACATGAATGCTCCAAGTCGCAGGCGAATTGAGCACATCAGCCCTACGGTCTAGATCAGACATCCTGCAAAACCGTATACAATCCACGGGCGTAAATGACCCCTATTTCTCCCAAATCCTGCCGGTGAAACTACTTTTAAAGTCCCACCAGCGGCAAAAAAAGGAAAGAAAAAAAAAGAAGAAAAAAAAAAGAAAAATAAAAAGGTATGTCCACAAGCAAAACGGGCACGGATGAAAACCCGAAAGGGCTCCGTGAGTAAAAACAGCAGGACTACCGGCGAGTTTGTGAAAACCCGAAAGGGCGCAAACTCGTGAAAAGAGATGAATACACTCGCAAAGTCCTCTCGACCTTGTGAGGAGAAAACCCCTGCGTGAGATCCTTACGACTCACAAAGGAGCAACACACTTAGGAATCCTCACGATTCCTAAGGAGAAAATACACCTGCGGGATCCTTACGACTCGTAGGGAGAAAATGCTTTTATGGGACCCCCACGGCCCATAAAATTGAAAAGCCTTAGGTGATAGGGACCCAAACCTGTCTCCTAAGCCATCGTTTCCCAACGGGCAACGGCAAATGATGAGTCGCTCCTGGCATTTCGCTTCAGTGTTAGCGGTGCTGATGCCGACCAAAAACCTAAATCCTAAGTCCTTCCAAGGCAAATGATGAGTTGCTCATGGCATTATTCCAGTGCAGCAATGCTGATGCCAAACAAGATCCAAATTCCAAGTCCCCAAACGGAGAATGATGAGTCGCTCCTGGTACCACATTCCAGTGCAGCAATGCATACGCCAACCAAAATCCAATTTCTCAAAATTCTCCCGGCCCTACGGTGGGTCCCCAAGTTGACCATCGTATACAATCCACGGGCTCAAATAATTCTCATCATACCCATGCCCCACTGTAATCACCAGTTACGCGGCTGGTCTCCGCTTTGGGAATGATGCTCCATTGATAAGACCCACTCATGTGTCCTCACGATATATGAGGAGAACAAACCTTTGTGGGATCCTTACGACTCATAAAGGAAAAACACACTTAGGAGTCCTCACGACTCCTAAGGAGAAAATAAACCTGCGGGATCCTTACGACTCGTAGGGAGAAAATGCTTTTATGGGACCCTCACGGTCCATGAAATTGAAAAGCCTTAGGTGATAGGGATCTAAACCTGTCTCCTAAGCCATCGCTCCCCAATCCCCAAATGGCGAATGATGAGTCGCTCTTGGTACCATATTCCAGTGCAGCGATGCAGACGCTAACCAAATTCCAAATCCCATACCCCAACGGCGAATGATGAGTCGCTCCTGGTACCATATTCCAGTGCAGCGATGCAGACGCCGACAATGTCCCGAAATTTTTCCGGCCCTACGGTCTGGATCATACATCCTGCAAAACCGTATACAATCCACGGGCGTAAAACAATCCCAACCTCTCCCAAGTCCTACCGGTGAGACCACATTCAAAGTCCCACCAAAAAAATAAAAAATAAAAAATAATAATAATAATAATAAAAAATAAAAAAAAACAATTCCAAAATCCTCCCGGGGCAAATGATGAGTTGCTCCTGGCATTGTTCCAGTGCAGCAATGCAGATGCCAAACAAAAACCAAAATCCCAAAATCTTCTCAATGACAGATGATGATTCGCTCCTGGTACCATATTCCAGTATAGCGATGCTGATGTCAACCCAAATCAAAATCAACAAATCAACTTCCACTCCGACACCGTAGAAAGCGGAGCAAGTCAGAATCCAATCTCGACACCGCAAGAAGCGGAGCAAGTCAAGTCTACCCCTGACACTGCAAGAAGCAGAGCAAGTCAAATCAAGAACCGACCGTCCACGTCGCTAAAAGGGCAGCACCGACCGTCCAAGTCGCAAAAAGGGCAGAACCGACCGTCCAAGTCGCAAAAAGGGCAGAACCGACCGTCCAAGTCGCTAAAATGGCAGCACCGACCGTCCACGTCGCTAAAAGGGCAGCACCGACCGTCCACGTCGCTAAAAGGGCAGCACCGACCGTCCAAGTCGCAAAAAGGGCAGAACCGACCGTCCACGTCGCTAAAAGGGCAGCGCCGACCGTCCAAGTCGCTAAAATGGCAGCACCGACCGTCCACGTCGCAAAAAGGGCAGCACCGACCGTCCAAGTCGCAAAAAGGGCAGCGCAGGATTCCTACAAAGCGGGAACCAGATCACTCCGGGCCAGGGAAAACGTCTATCACGGACACTCCGTCTCGGAGACATGTCAAGCAACGACCGTCCATGTCGTAAAAAGGGCAGTGCCAGCTTCCCAAAAAGCGGGAACCAAATCAGGTCGCCTCCAAGTAAAAGAAGATCCATCAATTTCATGCACACGACTCACATATGTGGTGTGCATTTATTGATGGGGGGCAATTTGTTGGGGTAAAAATTTACACCCCGGTTAACCAAGTCAAAATCCAAGTCAACCTCAAGCCAAGTGGGCCCAAGCCCAGACCCAGTGGGCCCATGCCCGGGTCGAGCCCGAACATGAAGCGGCCGGCCTCCCCCACGCCAAGACAAAAATTTTGTAATAAACAATTTTGTTGTGTTTCTTTTGTTTTATTCTATGGATAAATGTAAGAAAAATAAACATAAAGCCAAATTTTTGTGAAGCCCATGGCTTATGTGCAAAAAAAAATGGCACATGAGCCATGGGATAGGCAAAATGCCATTTTGTGAAGCCCAAGGGGCTATGTGTAAAGTGTATAGCCTATAAAGGCAAAGATAATGAAATATCTCAATAATTTTTCTCTCTCCAAAAAAAAAGGTTTCAGATCTGAGATCTTTCTCCTTCTTCAAGGTTCCAAAACCTTCTTCTTTCTCTTGAATTAAATCAAGAGTTCTACTCTCCTTTTTATAAAACAAATTAGTTTTTCACCACAAAACCCATCAAGGGGAACTCAGATCTTCCGTTAGATCTAAAAAAGGAGTGATTTTTAAAATCCCATATCTCTTGATCTTCAAGATCCAGCTAGCAGAGGAGGAAGAAGAAGAACCCCTCCCATTAAAAAAAAAACAAACAAAACACACTCAGGAGTCCAACTCCTTTCTAATTTCTCTTTCGGGAGTTTCTGGGGTCAAAATCCCTCTTTTCCTCGCCGGCGCGCTAGCGCTAGAGCGCAAAGCACCTACGTGCCGACACGTGGCGCGTTTGCGCTCCAGCGCACTGCGCGCAAGCGCAAAGTGCCCACGTGCCGACACGTGGCGCGCGCGCTTGCGCTCCAGCGCAGTGCGCCCGAGCGCAAAGCGCCCACGTGCCGACACGTGGCGCGCACGCTTGCGCTCCGGCGCACTGTGCTCGAGCGCAAAGCGCCCACGTGCCGACACGTGGCGCGCTTGCGCTTAAGGGCACTGCGCCCGAGCGCAAAGCGCCCACGTGCCGACACGTGGCGCGCTTGCGCTTAAGGGCACTGCGCCCGAGCGCAAAGCGCCCACGTGCCGACACGTGGTACGCGCGCTTGCGCTCCAGCGCCTTGCGCACAGCACCTAAGCGCACAACGCTCAAGGCGCTGGCCCCACGCATCCTTTGGATGTCTTTTCTCCCCTTTTGTTTATATATACATGTATATATATACATATGTACACATACACATACTCCGCAACATACCCCCGTAAAAACTCTGGGTGGCTCCCGATATATCTAAAACCCCCTTTCAAAACAAAACACACGTACACTGCACATTGAGTTCGCATGACCAGTTTAACCCGTTAATCGGAGGTTCCCTCGCCCCAAAGGTGAGGGGTAATTAACGGCAGCTTAGTCCGCGGCTGCCGGAGATTCGGATCCCCACAATCATTAAACCCCCGCCTACCCTAGGCAGGGGGAATCTGTAGTACGCCTGAGAAGCGTGCGCGTATTCCCATCTCAATGGGGGACAAAAAACACCCTACAGGTATAAGCCTTAGAAATTCACGTTTCGATTTGTAATTAATTAATTATGAATTTAACGAGATAGCATATATAGTAAATTTCAGGTTTGACGACGCATGATGGGGGCATCATTTCAAGGGCAAAATTACGATATTTTAATTCCAAATTCCTACGGGACATTCATAATCAGTAAAGGAGTTTATTAATCACAATTTCCGTCATTTTAAAATAGGTTTTCACTTAGGGTTCCACATCGAACATCTAGACTATGCAAACGATTATTGATCGAAATATCGATTACTTTTACTTGATCAACGCGAAATCAATTCATGAATTTCTATATGATATCACTACGGTATAGTCGACCCAAGTCGGGTCCCAAACACTAAATCTACGATTATAGTACACTATTCGATATTATCTTCGCAAACTATATATATATATATATATTTCTATATTCTATTTAACTATTATGATAGCATGGTGAACAAGGGTTTTTACTTGCCTATGATGACAGCACGGCGACAGCGATGGACGGCACGGCAGCGACGGCACGAGCACCAGCACGGGACAAGTCTTGGCTTGGCTAGGGTTTGGAGCTTACGCTCGGCGATGGCAACAGCACGGCAGAAACGGCGACGACGGCAAGAAGTACTCGACGAGATGACGGGTCTTTGCTTGACTTAGGCAGCGGCTAGGCACAGCGCAATGCACGGTGGTGGCACTAGGTGAGTATGGTGGAGCAGCAATGTACCACTGGAGCACAGAGGCTATTACCGATCCGCTTGATACGCTAGAAACCTAACAGACAGAGCTAGGTTTTGTTCAACTGGAGTAACATTTGAATCTAAACACAATCTATAGTAAACGGCGCGTGAAGTTGGACTTCCAGTTCTGAAACAATGTAATATCCGGTATACTCATTTATACAGAATATACACGGGAACTCACTATAGAACAATGAGGAATCTTCATAATACATTCTGAAAGAGGGCAGATCAGATAACTATAAATGAGAAGATTCCACTCCTATACATAGAGACGCCCTTTGAATGAACTGGAACTACATAAGCTTGAAAACTTCGTTGTTAAGCATGCTCGGGTTAGGGAAATCCCGGGTTGGGTGGCCTCCTGGGAAGTGCCCCTACTTGGGTCCAATTCGCTCCGAAGGACAAAACCGTGTGGTTTTGTCTAAAGCGGACAATACTGTCTGTGTTGGGAGTTGGGCATGGCATTATGGTATCAGAGCTGGTCCCTCAATTGTAGATCTGTGGTTCGAGAATAAACCATTGTTCTAAGTGGGGGAGAATGTAATATCTGATATACCTATTTATACAGAATAATACACGGAAACCCACCATAGAAAAATTGAGAATTTTCGGAATACATTCCGAAAGAGGGCGGATCTGAGAACTATAAATGAGATGATTCCACTCCTATACAAAGATGCGTCTTTTGAGTGAACTGGAACTACAGGAGCTTGAAAACTCCGTAGTTAAGCATGCTCGGGCTAGGAAAATCCTGGGATGGGTGACCTCTTGGGAAGTGGCCCCTACTTGGGTCATGACATTACTTGGGTCCAGTTCGCTCTGAAGGAAAAAAACCGTGTGGTTTCGTTCAAAGCGGACAATACTGTCTGTGTTGGGAATTGGGCATGACATTATGGTATCAGAGCTGGTCTCTCAATTGTAGGTCTATGGTTCGAGAACAAACCATTGTTCTAAGTGGGGAGAATATAATATCTGGTATACCTATTTATACAGGATAATACATGGAAACCCACCATAGAATAATGGAGAATTTTCGGAATATATTCCGAAAAAGGGCGGATCCGAGAACTATAAATAAGATGATTTCACTCCTATACAAAGATGCGTCTTTTGAGTGAACTGGAACTACAGGAGCTTGAAAACTCCGTAGTTAAGCGTACTCGGACTAGGGATATCCCGGGATGGGTGACCTCTTGATAAGTGGCCCTTTACTTGGGTCATGGCATTATGGTATCAGAGCTGGTCTCTCAATAATAGGTTCGTGATTCGAGAACGAATTATTGTTCTAAATGGGGGAGAATGTCGGGCTAGGGAAATCCCGGGATGGGGTGACCTCCTTGTAAGTGGCCCCTACTTGGGTCTAGTTCGTTTCGAACCAAAGCGGACAATACCGTTTGTGTTGGGAGTGGGGCATGACATTATGTCATCAGAGCTCGTCCCTCAATAGTAGGTCTGTGGTTCGAGAACTAACCATTGTTCTAAGTGGGGGAGAATGTAATATCTGGAATACCCATTTATACATGATATACATGCGAACCCACCATAGAACAATGGGGAATTTTCGGAATATATTCCGAAAGAGGGCAGATTCGAGAACTATAAATGAGATAATTCCACTTCTATACGCAGAGGGTCTTTTGAGTGAACTGGAACTACAGGAGTTTGAAAACTCCGTAGTTAAGCATCCTCGGGTTAGGGAAATCCCGAGATGGGTGTCCTTCTGGGAAATAGCCTCTACTTGGGTTGGGTCCAGTTCGCTTCGAAAGACAAAACCGTGCGGTTTCGTCCAGAACGGACAATACCGTATGTGTGTTGAATTTGTGTTCGACCAACATAAAAGGTTTGAACTTGTGGGAGGTAGCCTATAGTTGGGTCGGTTGGGGGTGGGTGATCTCACGAAGGAAATCTAATGGCTTAATTGGTCCAATATGTTCACTACAATTTATTTGTCTGTGTAAAACATCACCATTAGGACAATAATTAAAGTCTGTCATTTAAAATATATAGATGTTTGCGAAACGTGCAAATCATTTGTCATTGTTGAGTTTCTAGAATTAAAATTTAATGATTAATTAGACAAAGGGTGGGAGTCGTGGGGCACACAATGCAATATTGCTTATTCATTTGGGGTTTCTTCTTTCACTATAAATATCGACAAAAATATTTGTGAAAGGGCTTTAGGAGCATATTTTGGTCGGGTAACAATTGTTAGACCTAAACCTACTAGACAATGACTCTTTGCTGACCGACTTAAAAATTCTTGGTTACGAGACTTCTATAAGAGCTCTTGGTCAACACAATACAGATAACATATGTTTAAATCTTTTTTTTTGGAAAGAAAATATATGTTTAACTCTGCTATCGGAAAATATCTTTTATCTACAAACCATATGTGCTCGATTATAAAGAAGAATAGAATCATGAGGAACTAGGATTTTTTTATTGGACGGTCTAATAATGGAGTGGACGGCCCATATTTTTCGGAAAAGAGTGGAGGCTACTGCTATACAGAGTGTTGTGTGATGGATATTCAAAGACTAGCCCTCTTCGGTATTAGTCAGTACCGAAGAGGATTTTGATCCAATCATAAGTCCTACAAAGAGTATGTCTAAATTCGACATCTCTTTTTCTTGTTTATTTGGATACCTTGCACTTAGGGTGGTTAAAAAAGTTTAAAGCTCGGGTCTTGGCCCGGAATCGGCTTGTTAAAAGCTCGTCTCACGGCTAAACGAGTCGAGCTTGAATAGAAATAAAAGCTCGGTGAAATAAACGAACGAACAAGGTAGTCTCAAACTCAGCTCGTTTAAAGCTCATGCGGGCTCGGATATTTTGTATATTATTGGGTATTAAACAGTAATATTAAAATGATTACTCATTCTTAAATTTAAATTATATTTATTAACATATTGTTTATGTTACGTGGAGACTCAAATCATTTTTATATTGAGTCACATATTCCCACTCGTTATCTATGGGATTGGGAATATTTTCTACAAGAAATATATCGAAGAATCGCACTACTACAAATAGGGGTTACCCCTACGGATAAATCCGTAGGGGCAACCCACTGCCCCTACGGATATATTCGTAGGGGCACATAAATACGCCGTAGATGCACACGCCGCAGGTGCAAGTCTTAGCATTAAACATGTCCCTACGGTGAAATATTTGTCCTTACAGCTTAATGCGTAGGTCTACTTGTCCCTACGGATTTCACCATAGGAACAACATATTTATTTAGTTTATCGGTTTATAAAATAAAATAGTTGCCCCTCCGGAGAAATCCGTAGGGACAAAAATATGCCCTTACGGCTTAAGGCGTAGGTACAGATATGTAGGGGCAAAATATCAGGTATCCTGATATTTTGTCTCTATGGGTAAATTTGTAGGGGTAAAGCTATGCACCTACGGATTACTCCATAGGGACAAGCCTAACCCCTGTTACTGAGTCCATAGGGTCAAAATATCAGGTATCCTGATATATTGTCCCTACGGATAAATGTGTAGGCACAAAGTTGGACCCTACGGATTAAACGGTAGGTGCAATAGTTGTACCTACGGATTAATCCGTAGAGACATATTATCAGGTTTTTTTTAAAAAAAAGGCTGCATGTTTTTTTCTCGTCCTGTGCACAATAATATATACATCATATATGAAAGTAATCAACAAGCAGAATATATACAGCAATATTCATAATCAACATCTCACGCATAATATATAAAAGAAATCAACAAGCAGAATACGATATCAATCTAAATCAATATGAACACCATCAATATGGTCCAAAATATATACAATATGTATCATATAAGTAAATAAATATTTAAAATATAAAAATCAAAAAGCTACCCTAGCTCGGTCCAGCTCCACCTCTGATGATCGCCATAATCTGGCGCATCTGCTCCTCGGATAAACCTTGAGTCAACAACTCGAGCAATGCGAACGGTGTGGGAGTCTGAGTGGGCTGTGGAGCTGTGGAGTTGGTCTGCGCAACCGCAGCCGAGGTAGTGGCTTGCGGAGCCGCAGCTGCGGGAGTCTGAGTAGGCTGTGGAACTGTAGGAGCCAAAGGAGATGCATGTGGAGCCTCAGCCGAAATACCCTGTCGCGTCTGTTCAGTTTTGCGTGTAATAAACGAGTAAGAACTGTGTATTAGTCGAATTCGTATCATTATCAGGTTATTGCGAAACCCTAATCTATGAATACTTAGGGACTTAGGCCTCGTTTGGATATCTAGTTTGGAAAACCATAGTTTATTTTAATTACACAGTTCTATATATGTATGATTAATCAAATCTAAGTCTACAACCAAATAAGCTCAGGTTATGTACTAATATTGGATATATTGCTATCTATAATATGACATAATATTTTACTATTAAGTAGTATACATACCATCATCTCCTTCAACTCCTGGACGGTGGCCTTCAAGGTGTCAAGTTCTTGCTCTAGACGTCGCTCACGGGAGATAGAGGAAGTAACCGCCGGAGTGGAGTCCAACCTCATATAGGCCCTACTAGGACCCAGTCCCCGGCCTCTCTCCCAACCTCTGTGGCGCCCTCCGTGTGCGGCGTCTAAGACTGGGGTTAGCAGTATCGGATCGTTCTGTCCAGTAAAATCGATCCCCTCTGAAGCACTGCGAATAAGATCGGGGTGCAAGACCGGCCCTCTAAAGCTCCTTACGCAGCTCTTCGGGCGGCAGAACCGCTCTGTCTCTGCTTCTGCCGGTGCCGCGGCTAGAGCTCCTGCCGCCCCTTGCTGCTCCCATCGTCGTCATAAAATCTAGATAAAATGGTTCGTGTACGCATTAGACAATCATTACATATGCATGCTATATATGTATAGATCGTAAAATGTGAAGTAATAATATAACATTACTGATAACCTTTTTCGTTTCGTGGACGCATTAGACATGTCTACTTGGATTTCATCATTGATATCATTTCTAACCCACGTAACTTCATGATTAGCCGAAGACAACCCGTCTTTCGAAACAGACGGTCGGAGCACTCTGAGTCTTCTCTTTTCTTCATCCCCATCGCTGTTCTCGAATTTTGGGACATCGTAAATATCCCTGAGTTTCCAACGGCATACGACGCTCCATCCCGGATGCTTCAAACACTGTGAGTAGTATACTTGGAACGCTTGGTTCGGAAAGATAAACGGATCTTCCTGACCGTAAAATCGAAGTGTGTTCACACTGGTCAATCCATATTCATCTTTCCAAGTCCCAAGATTGCTTCTCCACTTATCCGTATCGGTTCGTGTATTGTACCAAGTACACTAAAATATATAAAAGGGTTCTGATCATCCGAGATATTGGATACCGAGTATACAATTTAAGTATCCATAATAAATCATACCATCCGATCCTACCGTCGCAATCCCACTATTCTGAGTGGTTCTAGATGTTTCTATGTCCTTAATTTCGAATTTGTATCCAATGACACCGAATCCTTTATAATATGCAACCTCTATACTAGAAAACTGAGCTAAACATCTTGAGTCACTCTCTGATGTAGACAAGTTCGGATCGTGGATCTAACAAAACAAATTTTACGACAAATACATAACGATATAAGTTTAGATTAAAACTGATAGCAATAACATGTTATTCGAATAACTTACATGATCTGCAACCCAATTGCAAAAATTATCCTGATGATATTTTTCCAATCGTTCATCGTTCCAATCAGGATGCCCCTCACGTATCTCGTTAAAATGAATTCTGTTCTCGACAATAAATTATGACATTAATATTATATCATTTCATACACACAAACACAAATATAATAATTAATACAAAAAAAACATACTCTCTAATTTTTTCAAGGCATGCGCTATTGAGGAGGATAAACCGGTATATTTTGTTGATAAATATAGTGTCTACCATCTTATAATCGGCTTTACCATATTACCCGTCCTGAATTCTTCGAGGCCGGTTAAGTCTCGTCTCAATGTTCTCGTACAAATAGCGGGAACAAAATATGGTTGCTTCATCTAGAAGATAACTTTACATGATAGAACCCTCTGGTCGATTTCTATTGCGTATATAATTTTTAAGAGTGTAGAGGTACCTAAAAAAATATGTTAAATAAATAAATACGGGCATACAGGACAACAATAATTTTACAAATTGCACGAAATGAAAAATTCTACGTACCTCTCGACGGGATAAATCCATCGATATTGTACCGGTCCGGCTCAGTTGCAAAATGAACCGTCAGGTGTATTATGATATCGAAGAATGACGGTGGGAAAATACGCTCAAACTTGCAAAGTATCAACGCAATAAAATTTTCTAGTTTCTCCAGCGTCACAACATCCAGTGTTTTAGCGCATAATTCTCTGAAAAAACAACATAGGTCATTGATTACTAGACCAACCGATTCGGGGAGGGAAGTCCTGAGGGCTAATGGGAGAAGGTGCTCCATAATAACATGGTGATCATGACTTTTTAGCCCATCGATCTTACCTTTCATAATTTTTATCTTCTTGTTGAATGATCCTGAGAAACCTGTGGGAACTTTCAAATCATGCAACACCTGTAGGAATCTTTTCTTCTCCGGTTGTGACATATGATAAGCGGAATTGGGAAGTACAAACTTTCCTGGTTTACCCGCTACCGGTTTAGGATGCAATTCACTTCTAATTCCCCAGTCCTGTAGATCCATCTGAGCATTAAGGTTGTCTTTCGATTTCCCGTCTTTACAAAGAAGCAAGTTGAGTACGTGCTCGGATACTCTCTTCTCTATGTGCATGACGTCCAGACAATGACGCACTAAATTTGTTGACCAGTACGGAAGCTCGAAGAAAATGCTTAACTTGTTCCAGAATGGTATTTTGATCTGTTTTGTCGGATCCATCCCGAATGTCACATTATTGTAACCATCCCACTGAGCAGTCACGTCCTCTCCGGACAATGGGGCTGGAGGCCCACGAAGCTCCTGATGACCATCAAAGTGAACATCTTCTAACCTGTAGGGGTGGTCTAAAAGCAGGAAACGTCGATGGCCGCAATAACAAACCTTCCTGCTAAAATTCAAGAATTTTGATGTTGTATATTGATGGCAATGAGGACATGCTTTGTGACCATGTACGGACCAACCTGATAGCATTCCATACGTAGGAAAGTCATTAATTGTCCACATTAAAGCCGCACGCAGTATGAAGGGTGTATTTGTGTTTGCATCGTAAATCTCTACACCATCAATGAACAAAGATTTTAACTCCTCGATCAGAGGTCGGAGATAGACGTCGATATTATTTCCCGGTGAGTTTGGTCCGTTGATAAGAAGAGGCATCATAAAGTATGATTGGTCCATAACCAACCAAGACGACGGATTATAAACTATCATTACAACGGGCCATGTGCTGTGGCTTCCAGCCATATAGTTGAATGAGCAGAAGCCATCATTAGCCAGTCCGAGCCTGACATTGCGAGGATCGCTACTGAATATTGAGTGCCTCCTATTGAAATCCTTCCATGCCGGTGAATCTCTTGGATGACTCATTTTTCCATCTTCACTTGGAAGAGTACAGTGATGCCAAATCATTGCCTTGGCTGTTTTCTTGCACCTGAATAGCCTCTGCAGCCTCTGTGTTATGGGAAAGTATCGTGCTATCTTGACAGGTATATCAGGCTTCTTATCAGAATCTTTCGGCTTATACCTGGCGTCTCCGCATGTTGGACACTCTTTAAAATCTGAATTCTCTTTCCGGTACAACACGCAATTTTTAGGACATGCTTAAATCTTCTCACACTTCAGACCCAAATCAGACATCATCTTCTGGGCTCCGTACTAGCTGTCGGGCACGTTATTTCCCGGGGGCATAGAATCTTTCAAGAACGAAAGAAGCATTGTGATTGATTTGTTGCTCCATCCATTTAGGCGCTTAATCTGGAAAAGTTGGACGAACCATGAGAGGGTGGAATACTTTGCATTCTCATAAATTGGTTTTCTAGCATCATTCATGAAATTTTCATATTTATCCGCATGCGGTCCTTGACCGGAAGGAATGTCATCTTCGGTACGAATAGATTCACCTAGGGCGGCCTCTACCATATCCTCCATTTCTTCAGATGGAAAGAAATTACCGTTTTCTTCTTCTGCCGTATTACCGTCTTCTCCTGCCGCATTATCGTCTTCTCCTTCTTCTTCTGCCGCATTACTGTGTTCTTCTCCTTCCCTGTGATATAGCCAAGTTGTATAAAGTCTAGTAAAACCATGTTTTACGATATGAAGCTCTGCCAATTCTACCTTCTACCAGTACTTATTCCCACATGTATCGCACGGGCAGAGAATCTTCTCTATCATGATCTTATTATGTGCGCATGCAAATTCAATAAAAGAAGCAACTCCCGCGACAAACTTAGGTTGCATACGTTGTTGCCAATCCACATACATCCAGTCCTTAACTCCGACGTACTCATGGGCCATTTTAGACTGTATAACATATAAATTGTAGGTTATGATGACTATATTGAGAAGTCTAAGAACAAGATGGTTGCTGACAAAGGAGAAAATCCGTGAATATGCTTTGTGTGTGCGTTTGTCGTTGAAAAGAATAAATTATCGATAATCAAAGTTAGATTTGAGGATACCCATGTATGAGTTGTATTCTATATATGTGTGTTTCAATTTATGATTTCGCTTAAGTGTAGGGTTGTTAGTGTGTATGTGCTGTGTGTGCATTTGTTGTGTATTCGTGTTGTATGTGTGTGTTTCGGCTGTCGGGGGTAAGACTTCTATCCCATTAAGAATGTATAGAGCGGACACCCATTCGCTTGTGCTTTCAACCGTTTAGAGTAAATTTCGGCAGCACCTCCCCGTTGTTCTCTGAGTACATTGTAATAGAATAGATAATCATTTCAAAACTATGAAACAACGTTGAAATGAACATCTAACCTATTTTTGTACACGGAGAACCAGCGAAAAAGTACCGACGAAATATCTCGAAATGGATGAAAACACAAGTGAATGCAGGTGTTTGTTTTATACATTCCTAACTTGTCCACACGGGACAAATCTATCGGTTATCATACGATTGAATCTTCTCGTCACATAGACTACACGACGGTTGTTAGTACCGAGCTATACCGTCCGATATTTAACAACCTTCGTATAGTTCTATGTCATGATGAATATCGAACGTATGTTAATCGATAGACGGGGACTAAGTGGTGCTTTGAGTTTCATATATGAGTATCGATGAGAATATGAAAGTTTCATATTATCATCGAGTATCATATATTGGTTTTAACTTGAACATCTTGAATCACTATCTAATGATGCGTTTGTTGTGTATTCGTGTTGTATGTGTGTGTTTCGGCTGTCGGGGGTAAGGCTTCTATCCCATTAAGAATGTATAGAGCGGACACCCATTCGCTTATGCTTTCAACCGTTTCGAGTAAATTTCGGCAGCACCTCCCCGCTGTTCTCCGAGTACACTGTAATAGAATAGATAATCATTTCAAAGGTGTGAAACAACGTTGAAATGAACATCTAAGCTATCTTTGTACACGGAGAACCAGCGGAAAAGTACCGACGAAATATCTCAAAATGGATGAAAACACAAGTGAATGCAGGTGTTTGCTTTATACATTCCTAACTTGTCCACACGGGACAAATCTATCGGTTATCATACGATTGAATCTTCTCGTCACATAGACTACACGACGGTTGTTAGTACCGAGCTATACCGTCCGATATTTAACAACCTTCATATAATTCTATATCACGACGAACGTCGAACGTATGTTAACCGATATACGGGGACTAAGTGGCGCTTTGAGTTTCATATATGAGTATCGATGAGAATATGAAAGTTTCATATTATCATCGAGTATCATATATTGGTTTTAACTTGAACATTTTGAATCACTCTCTAATGATGCGTTTGTTGTGGTTTTACGTTTACGTTTCGTTATTAAGGGTTCGAAATTTCAAGTTTAGGGTAAATTTTTCTTGCGTTTACGGTAAAATTGTTCGTTTACATTATCATCGAGTATCCTACCGCAATGAACTAATGCACCCTAAACCCTAACCCTAAATAACCCAAATTAACCTAATTAACCACAATTAATCATAATCGTTACCCTAACACAAATTATCCTTAATTAACCCATACTTAACCCAATTTACCCAAATTAACCCTAATCAACCCAAAATTAACCCAATTTATCCAAATTAACCTAATTAACCCTAATTAACACCCTAACCCTTTCAAATTATCACTAATTAACCCAAATTAACCCTACCCTCTAATTAACCCTAGCCTCTAACTCTAAACCTGAACCAAACCCTAACCCTAACCCTAACCCTAATTACCCTAACCCTAGCCCCAACCCCAACCGAACCCTAACCCTAGCCCCAACCCCAACCCCAACCCCAACCGAACCCTAACCCCAACCCCAACCCCAATCCCAACCCCAACCGAACCCTAACTCTAACCCTAACCCCAACTGAACTCTAACCCTAACCCCAATGTAAGTCTATGGTAGCGCTCCGGTCGTCAATCTAAGGCCAAATGCGGAACAAAAACTTTTTACGAAACCGGTGCTATCGTGGTCTTTCACCCGGATCGAACCATTAACACTGAACTAGCTAACTACTAAAATGAAAGAATGGTGATACCGATCGATCCGTGTCTTTCGGTCTTTAGCCACCATCCTTAGCTCCTCGCGGCATCTCTGATCTCGCTCGATCTCCGGTCTCCTCGTCGAAAGGGCACCACGTCAAGAAGTCTTTTTACGGGCTCCCGCTTCAAACCGAAGCAACTCGGATATGAAGTTTGCTAGCCGACATGTCCAAGGTGATGCAGAGAATGTGTGTGATAACTTTGTCTCAAGCATCCATTGATTCTCAACACATGAGTGTGTATGGATGGAGGTTGAAGATGAAACCTTGGTGGAACTTGTGAGTTAGAGGAAGAAGAAGAAGAAGAAGAAGAAGAGGCTTTTCTTTTCTATTGTGTTGGAATGAATTGTGAGAGCACTAGAATAATCTCAAGAGTTAACCCAAGGGTTAGTGGTTGTCCACTCTCTCTCCACCTCTCATTTCAACATAATAAGCAATCACTAATGTGACATTTGCACAAGAAATAAGACTATGAGTCACCAATGAAGCACATGTCTCATTTAATGCACAAAATCATCACTTCCACTCACAATTTCCACCATCCAAACATTAATCCAAATGTTTAGTCCAACAAAAAAATATGGCAACATCTAAAGTAAACTCGTGACGGATCACAAGGATACCTCTCACCTGTATATACATATCTGCATCCGCATTCCGACTGAATGCGAATGCAATGAGACGAAAGTAATCCAACAAATCTAATACTAGGATCCGGCTTAAACCAAAGCCCACTAGTATGATCCGTCCGATCATGATCCGTGCACAAGTGCACGTATATGATCGAACCCTGCCATAATACCATACGGCCTCTACAACGTTTTGCCAGAACCTTGGGAAAACTATCTTTGGGGGACTCTAAACACTCGTCAATAAACTGGCTGTGGATTTAACCACTAGCACGTCAGTGGTATTAGCTGTACGTAACGGGCGCCCAGGTATTGACCAAAAGGGAGGCCGATGAGCGAACTCATCCTGAAACCATACTGAGCCTGTCACAGTCCGGTCCGTTCATCTATGAGTATCGCATGTCGGGCCTAGGGGCTGGTAAACGTCAGACCCCCAAAAGCGGTTCAAGTCGTGTCGGAGTGTAGCCCAGAACACCCTGAGATACTACTGGAATACCTACCAGTAAATCTCACTTGCCTTGGCCAAGGACTTCGTGTAATGGCTCTCCTAGACACAGCGCGATCTCACCCCCAATACCAGGAGAGACGAAACCCATGCCGATCCGCTCACTGCCTCCATGTGGCTCAGGACTGTACCCAACTAAAACCTGTTTGCACGACTCCTTTAAGCCGTGGTAGGGTAGTAATCAAAGTACAGTGGGAACTCACACGAGACAAATGACGATCTCAGGTCGATGAACTAACCTGTACACATGTCACCAGGGAACTGCTATCTGACTCTAGGTATAATACCAACTAGCAGGTTCCCGGCGAGTCCTGTCCGGTGTACTCATAACCCAATGAGCACCTGTATACGTCTTAGGTGAACCAACTGACACCAATGGCTTGTGAAACTAGCCACCGCCCCTCGTCGGGGTCTCGATCGTATACACTAGTCTATTATCGGAGTATCGATGCCCAGTCTCGAAAATCCCACTACTAGAGACACTTTAAGGATGCGCTTATAGACTACCCAACTCTAACGTATATGATCGCCATCATTCTGCTGGTAGTCATGCAAGAATCCTAAGGGCTCTATCAACGTGTAATAGTGATCTGTAATATCACCTAAAGTATGTACACGATGATAAAGATAAATCAGATAGCATACTATCATCTTGAGTAAGACTGTCCTACCGGCATAGGTCCTCCCTCAATCATTGCAATCACGTGCCTGCGATCCAATAATTGACTTTGAGGGCACTATATCCAACAATCTCTCACTTGCACTCAAGGCTAATTATTGCGATGTCGCATACTCATAGTCCGTGTGATACCGAACACCCAACTCCTCTATTGATCAGTCTCACAAAGCCTGTTTGTAAACTATTGCGTTCGAGGAATAGCCTCAGTGAGTGGATCCGCCCTGATGTTTCTTTCTATGTCTCTCTTTATCTCAAGTTCGCGGGGAAAGCCATCTCCCGAAATGAGCAATACATGTCTTAGAATATGTCTGGATATCTGATGGGACCTAATTCACAAATGAACTCTAAATCCAGTAAACTTCTTAGACTGTATCGTCAACTGAATTTAATCAGTATCCTGCGCCATGTCTCCCTCGGTATCCGCTTGGACCACCTGTCCAAAATACTGCCCCTCGTCAGAGGGAAAACTATAACTCTGACAGTCACTCTGTCATCCATGTCACCTTGGAAGCCTGGAATGATAACCGTCTCCTAAAGGAGGCTGCCGTTATCAAATCCCTAGAACATCCACTTATGTTCTAAAACTGCTTTCTAACGTTTCTCCAGGATTGGATTAATATCTCAACTTATTGCAGCTAGTGCAAAAAACAACATCTGGTGTGGTACTTGATATCTCATGATTGACTCAATTGCCTAAGCAAGTGATATGTCAATCATGCACATCCCTCTCCCCTTTAGTCTGTAAGACACATTTAGAGAGGGTGACTCCATCACCTGTAGGTACACCACCATGCCAGGAGTCATCCATTCTAAAGCACCTTTAGAATGCTGTCTAAGTACCCGAATTGGGACACTACCCAAATCTAGATCTAAAACTATAGATCTGGTAACCAGAATGTCTGATACAATATCCAAATCCTATGTGGAGAAACCACTGTGTGACAACCAAAGTATAACCGGTCGTAGTATAGGAATATCACTTCCTACTCTGTGTATGTCATCCAAATACCAGGACATCACACCCTACTTCTTTCTTAACAGATCCATCCCCTTTTCTGATGAAGTCAAAGCCCATGACTGTCACATCAAAAATAGATGATCTATCTCCGCTATATCTGCTTTAGTCTATAAATAGACATAAGCTACCTGAACACTATGCTTAAGCTGCTCCCACTGACTATGAAAACCCTCTGGCAGAATCATATACACATGCACTTCTAAAGCTAGATTAGAACGACGCTATACTCATCCTCATGCCGGGTCTCATGGTCTGGAATAGCAGTAATGGCATGTCCGGGTAAATAAGAACCTCCCTGTCACCATCCTTGAGTCTATCGGAGTACCTCTCGGGTGCCCGAGGTTACCCACTATATCTGCGGAGTGGCTAATGGAATGTCAAACCTGATTGAATTTTTAGGTTCTTATCAAATTTTCAGTAATCGTTTGCGGTTCTGGAATCACTTCCAGTTCTACCATACTCCCATTACTGTTTTCTGAAAAAGTCCATTTTCCTAAAACCATGGCGAGTCAAGAACAATATCACTATTGATCTTCCAGATGGTAGAAAGTCAACCTTCGTCATAGCCCGAGTTAACTCACAAACCGCCATTATAGAAACGTGTCTTGAGTTATCCAGAGTCTGGTTTTAAGCATAAGCTGGACAACTCCCCGTACCTTAACATCGTTAAGATATGAACCATTCTATATACAATATAGAAACAGAGGCACTGATTTAATTGGAACCAGATTCAAATCATGCAGCTGTCTCCAGTGCATGTCAACTAAATGGAGAGAGGCCGATCATCATTACTCAACTTAGGAGTGCATCCAAACATGAGTAACCTGAAAGAGAAACAAGTTTCTTAAAATCATTACTATCAACTGAATACCATACATAAATATTTACATCTTCGATCACCTTGAAGAATCCCAATACTTGCAACACCTGGTTCTCTACTTTATTCTTATACCTATAACTTCTCAAAACTTGGACCCTGTGTTTCTACAAAACACTTGTCTAAAAGTTGAGAAGTCACACGTAAAAAGAATATAGTACGAGGACCAACCCTCTGTCCTAATGGACACTGGACAATATACAATACTCTGTATAAGTCTCCTGAGTTGAATAACTCAAACCCTGTGCGTCGTAGGTTGAAAACTATACTTATGGTCAAGAAGAATTACACCGCTGTTTAATACTCCTTACCTAACCATCAATTGATATAGGTAAATGTCATGGACATAATTTCAAAAAGTTATATCTCACTTTATAAAAATAAACATACAGATATATTAGTTTGAAATTGGTACATAACAACGGATATTCAAAACCAAATATTTGTCGTCCGGCAAAAACCAAGGCGATTTCCTCAAATATCACCAAGTACAATGAATTCCGATATAATGAGGATGATCACCTAATTCCCAATTACTTACTCTCACTTATCATCTGTAAAACCATACAGATGTGAGAATCAAACCTGGTAAATGCATACTCTGGAGTAAGTATCTAATTGGGAAATCGGTTTTCCTTTAACAACGTATAGTGAAACTGAAACATGAATATGTTTCGAAGGGGTATCCTGGTATTCCTAGTAATGCCTCTTCCATTATCAAGATTTATGACTGTAACCGTATATTTCGTTGCCATCTCTCCAAATCCCTTTATTTGTCTTTAGTCATTACCTTCTGTACACCATCGTTAGGTTTAATAGTTTTCTTCCTTCCCTACCTTTCGGCACCAGCCTATGGTTTGGAAGAAAAATATCCAATAAGCATAATAGGTGTACTCTTCTAATCCTGAGAGTACTCGCAACCTGAGAGAAGGTGATGATAAAAGACAACTGAATAAACCTTATTCTATTTCTCCTGAACTGGAGAAAAGCAAAGGTGAAGTAGGAGTGGCGATGAACTACACGGTTTGGTCGTGAATGATAGCAGTCACATTTTATTTTACCCTTTTTCTAATCCCTTCATATGTCTTTACTTATTACCTTCTGTACACCACCGTTAGGCTAAATGGTTTCCTTCCTTCCCTACCGTTCGGCACCTGCCTATGGTTTGGAAGAAAACTATCCAATAAGCGTAATAGGTGTACCCTCCTAATCTTAGGAGCCATCGCAACCTGAGAGAAGGTGATGATAAAAAACAACTGAGTAGTATTATCCAATTTCTCCAGAACCTGAATCCATCCTCGAATCTGGAACAAGTTCCTTCGAGTTCGTATGTAACTATACGATGGATTTATCCAATGGAAGTGGATGTTCGTAGTGATACATGGTGTTCTGGAGAAATGCAAAGGGTAAAAGAAGGAGTGGCAATGATGTATGCAACTCAAACAATCCAAAAGGCAGTGTTTTAAAAAGGTTCGGTTATCTTGGTCACTGAGTCATAGTCTAGGGCCGGGCCATGGTTGCTGCCAAAGAGAGAGAGAGAGAGAAAAGAAACACTCTGCGTGCACTCTAACCTAGATCAGAATGGTTATCAATTTATCTAATCAGGAAGCCTTCCACTGTATCCTCAAATTCTCCTCGAAACCTGAAAGAAGAATTAGTCGGGATCACCCAAGGAGTAAATCAACTCATCAGTAGGAATCAGGATCCAACTATCATCGCATGATAACGTGATGGAATCCACTCACGTTATCACACTCCAGAAGGTATGCGCATGCCTGGCAAGTTTCAGTTTCTTTAGAAACTCCCGATGTGATTTTTATCCCATGCTCTTATGATCTTGACGAAGGCCAACATATCATAAGTCACATGTCAAGTTCTATCCGTCATTATCCAGGTTAATTTGAACCCACCCGTACATACCCTAGACGAAGGCCAAAATAGTAGTACGACTGTCCCAAACTAATGCATCTATCTATGCAACAGAATAGTAACAAATAGCTACCATACACTATGCCTTGACGAAGGCCAACATACATAGCATGAATACTAAGTGCTACCTGTCTGAAATGACGGAGGACTACGAATGGTTTTTGGCGAAAAACCTTTAATGTAATGAAATTGATATCGTTGAAGGAACTGGATAGCTTTTTACAAATATATAGTGGCGAAAACCTTTGCTAAAGAGGTCACTCCCGGTGAAAGGATCTCGGCTCTTTCGCCGTAGAATGAGGTGCAGGATATTCCAACCGAATACCACGATGCAAAGAATAAAGTAATCGACTATAGTGAAGTTATTACCCTGACGCAAACCTCTGTTCAAGGGGTCACTCTCGATGAAGGGATCTCGGCCCTTGCATCGTAGAATGAGGTGCATGATATTCATAACCGAATACCACTATGCAAAACAAAAGAAAACGTCCTTGCAATAACAGCTTTTTGAAAATTGTTCCAACAACGTCAAATAGGTTTGTTTACCTTGCATTGATCTGAATCAATGCAGTCCCATCAATTGATCACATCACAAAAGAACGAAAATATGATGTACGTATATGCCATCCGCATTCGCTACTGGGTCCCGTCATCACCCGTTAGGTTACTTAACTAACGATAGAACGGGGACAGGACTAGCGCGGGTGTAAAACATATACAACATCTACTAGTATATATATCAATATATAATAATTGCTCCAGGCGTGATAAATACAACATCACAGAAATGTAATAAGCATCACAGAACAATATGGATAATCTGGGATCCCCGGGTTTCCTTTGAGCCACAATTAAAACCCGACGTTCCCCTGGTTGTGTGGATAGCCTGTGCAATGAAAACATAGACCCCTATGGGTGCGGCAAGTTACCCGCCAAAACCTGAAGCGAGGCAGCCCCCTTCAGCAAAGTGAATGGACCACCCAGCACTTCACGGAATCCGGTAACTTGAGCACCCCTCCTTGGGTCAATCTATACCCCCTACGAGTGCGGCGAATAGCCCGCCAATTCTAGAGTGAAGCCCCCTCCGTCTCAAAGCCATGAGATGCGGGCCCGTTGCCCTCTAGAACCTGGCTATCCGTGCACCCCACCGTGGGGTAATCCTAGTACAGAAAATAAAATATGTACAACGGGTACATCGACCTCAACCCGGTCGTGCCCCAAAAGAATAATATACAAACAGGCAGTGAAGGCAGTCCACATGTCGGACGCTCGCCCTGCGATATCAAATGTACAAATAAATCCAAACTGCACTACCATTGCACGCAAGCTATCCACCACGACAAATCCGCAACATCACAGTACAACACAGACCATCAACGTGAATGCCACGTTCACAAACCCGTCTAAAAGGACTATAGAAATTAGACAAGATTTACCGCTCGAGTGACATTCACGGTCACAGATAGTAATGTAATGCAATGCAAACTTTAAACAATGTTAGAAAATATCGATTTCGAAATAACCCCCGAATAGTCCCAAACAAACTGATAAAACCTATCCAAACTGGGCTACACAAACAATACCACTGAACCAACTTACCAGAGACCAGACAACACCCAAAAAACGAACCCCAGAAGACCAAAACAGGACGGCCATCTCGGATTTTGGGAGCATGTGCTCGGCCCAAATCCAAGGGAGGGGGGTCGTATTTTGGGTGTGGTCTTGTAGTCTCTTCAGTAGTCTTCCGCACATGTTTAAATAATTTTTCTGGACACTTTAAAAAACAACAGAAACTGCAAAGTTCAGGGGCAGTGTTTGGGTTTGTTTCGGTTTCGATACTCTAACATTGTCTAAACCAACTAGTAAAAGGTTAATGGCATGGCTCTGATACCATGTAAATCTACGGTAGCTCCCCGGCCGTCAATCCGAGGCCAAATATGGAACAAATACTTTTTACGAAACCGGCGCTATCGCAGTCTTTCACCCGGATCGAACCATTAACACTAAACTAGCTAACTACTAAAATGATAGAATGGCTATACCGATCGATCCGTGTCCTTCGGTCTTTAGTCACCATCCTTAGCTCCTCGCGGCATCTCCGATCTCGCTCGATCTCCGGTCTCCTCGTCGAAAGGGCACCACGTCAAGAAGACTTTTTACGGGCTCCCGCTTCAAACCGAAGCAACTCGGACATGAAGTTTGCTAGCCGACATGTCCAAGGTGATGCAGAGAATGTGTGTGATAACTTTGTCTCAAGCATCCATTAATTCTCAACACATGAGAGTGTATGGATGGAGGTTGAAGATGAAGCCATGGTGGAACTGGTGAGTTAGAGGAAGAAGAAGAAGAAGAGGCTTTTCTTTTCTATTGTGTTGGAATGAATTGTGAGAGCACTAGAATAATCTCAAGAGTTAACCCAAGGGTTAGTGGCTGTCCACTCTCTCTCCACCTCTCATTTCAACACAATAAACAATCACTAATGTAACATTTGCACAAGAAATAAGACCATGAGTCACCAATGAAACACATGTCTCATTTAATGCACAAAATCATCACTTCCACTCACAATTTCCACCATCCAAACATTAATCCAAATGTTTAGTCCAACAAAAAGATATAGCAACATCTAAAGTAAACTCGTGACGGATCACAAGGATACCCCTCACCTGTATATACATACCTGCATCCGCATTTCGACTGAATGCGAATGCAATGAGACGAAAGTAATTCAACAAATCTAATACTAGGATCCGGCTTAAACCAAAGCCCACTAGTATGATCCATCCGATCATGATCCGTGCACAAGTGCATGTATATGATTGAATCCTGCCATAATACCATACGGCATCTACAACGTTTCGCCCGAACCTTGGGAAAACTATCTGTGGGGGACTCTAAAGACTCGTCAATACACTGGCTGTGGATTTAACCACTAGCACGTCAGTGGTACTAGCTGTACGTAACGGGCGCCCAGGTATTGACCAAAAGGGAGGCCAATCAGCGAACTCATCCTGAAACCCTACTGAGTCTATCAGTGACAATATCCGTACAGTCCGGTCCGTTCGTCTATGAGTATCATATGTCGGGCCTAGGGGGATGGTAAACGTCAGACCCCCAAAAGCGGTACAAGTCATGTCGGAATGTAGTCCAGAACACCCTGAGATACTACTGGAATACCTACTAGTAAATCTCACTTGCCTTGGCCAAGGACTTCGTGTAATGGCTCTCCAAGACACAGCGCGATCTTACCCCCAATACCGGGAGAGACGAAACCTCTGCCGATCCGCTCACTGCCTCCATGTGGCTCGGGACTATACCCAACTAAAACCTGTTTGCACGACTCCTTTGAGCCGTGGTAGGGTAGTAATCAAAGCACAGTGGGAACTCACACGAGACAAATGACGATCTCAGGTCGATGAACTAACCTGTACACATGTCACCAGGGAACTGCTATCTGAAGCTAGGTATAATTCCAATTACCAGGTTCCCGGTGAGTCCTATCCGGTGTACTCATAACCCAATGAGCACCTGTATACGTCTTAGGTGAACCAATTGACACCAATGGCTTGTGAAACTAGCCACCGCCCCTCGTCGGGGTCTCGATCGTATACACTAGTCTACTATCGGAGTATCGATGCCCAGTCTCGAAAATCCCACGACTAGAGACACTTTAAGGATGTGCTTATAGACTACCCAACTCTCACGTATATGATCGCCATCATTCTGCTGGTAGTCATGCAAGAATCCTAAGGGCTCTATCAACGTGTAATAGTGATCTGTAATATCACCTAAAGTATGTACACGATGATAAAGATAAATCAGATAGCATACTATCATCTTGAGTAAGACTGTCCTACCGGCATAGGTCCTTCCTCAATCATTGCAATCACGTGCCTGCGATCCAATAATTGATTTTGAGAGTACTATATCCAACAACCCTAACCCCAACCGAACCCTGACCCCAACCCCAACTCTAACCCCAACCCCAACCCCAACCGAACCCTAACCCTAACCTAAACTGAACCCGATGCCTAATCCTAACCCTCAGGCCCCATCCGAACCCTGCAGAACCAAGAACCCTAGCCCTAACATCATCAAAATTATAAGTAATTGGAGATTTACTAAGCTGTAGCGGGCGGTGGAGGAGACGACGGAGGAGACCGGTGGTCGACGATGCAATCGGCGATGACTCGCGGACGGTGACGACGAGGAAGTCGACGAGGAAGTTTTGGGAACGATCGATCGAGACGCGGTGGCGGGCCACGGGCGGAGCGCGGTGGAGACGAGGCGAAAAATCGAGGCGCGCGCGGGAACGATCGATCGAGACGCGGGAGAGAGTGAGAGAGAATTTTGGGAACAACGAGGGCTTTTCTGTGCCTTTTTTTTATATTAAATACCCATATATATGCCCCTACGGATTTAACCGTAGGGCCAAACAACAAATTACGATTTAATATTTTTAAATTAAAACGTAGGACACCGTAGGGACAACCATGGGGACCTACGGATTAGTCCGTAGGGGCAACCCCATATTGTAGTAGTGTCGGTGCCCGACTAGCCGAATTATGAGTTTCGATCTTGGAGGCTTTTGGTCCTAATTATGAGTTTCGATCTTGGAGGCTTTTGGTCTAAAACGTAGGGCACTGTAGGGACAACCATGAGAGCCTATGGATTAGTCCGTAGGGGCAACCCCATATTGTAGTAGTGTCAGTGCCCGTCTAGCCGAATTATGAGTTTCGATCTTGGAGGCTTTTGGTCTAAAATTCTCGAAAAATTAGCTTTTTAAACATAAGACTTATTGTTCTTCGATCTATCACAATTTCTCATTTATATTCTATAAGAAAACCCTAGTATTACCACAAAACATTTGGTTGGTTTGAAGCCAAAAAAAAGGGAGATAAGATTAAAGATTTAAGAGCGGAGCTTGCCGTCAATTATGACCGATGGAGATCCTCTGCTTAATCCAAACCACGTGCCTCTCTATTCATTCCCATCCTCTTCTTAATATTATAATTATTATCCCCTGCATGCCGTTTGATTTTTATCATTTCCTTTTCAATTTCTCTTTCTTCAATAGTTTTATACTATAGTGACATTTCATTACTTTTAACTTGGTAATTTTACACGTGTGTGTGTTGCACGTAGTTTGGAAATAAAATATAAATACCGCAGTAAAAATCAGGATGAGTGCTAGGGGTTTTCAAAATAATTTAAAAGTACAAGTTTCTTAAATTTAAAATGATATGATTAATTTTAGAGATAAAAGATAGTTGCCCACAAAAGGCCAAAGATAAAATAGTTTCCATCCTGGGGAACTTGGAGAAGTTAGTTATAAGTTTTTGTTTTTATTTTAAATAACATTTAGTGTGGTAGTTTAATAATGTTTCGACACATAAGCAAATCTTACATGGCATAAAATTGAAGTCTCAATTTCAAGGGAAATAACCAACCCCATTCATTTGGCATTATTATAGTAAAGATTATCAAAAACCCCGACCAACTTTCCTGCCGTAAACAAACTCCTTGCCCAGAGAATCTCAGCAAAACCATCCATCCATTCTCGTGCTGTCAAAAACCTCTGGCTGCAATATCCGTATTGTTTGTTGCAATATCTAGTTATCTGCATACATATTACAGGAAACTATACGGATATATGTAAGTAGTTAGTTACATACATATTGTAAGAAACTATACATATATGTAAGTTAATTAGATATTACACCCGGGTTTTTGAGTGCGGGAGAACGGGTGAGGGGCAAGTTTGGAAGAGATACTCTGAGCCAGGAGTTTTTTGACCACATGAAAATTGGTTGGGGGTTATTTTAATTTTTTTGGAACAATTTACCATTTATATTTTAAATACTTGACAAGATCAACTGACGTAATCTAAAGCATGCTGCAAACTCATAGACTCAGATTATGTGTCAGATTTCCAAACATCGTGCCTATTATAATATTAATTAGCTGAGATATCATATCTATGTTAAAAGTATAAAGTATAAACATAGGATCGAGTTTTGAGGTCTAGAGTAATGTAAAATCCCAATTTTGTACTCATAAACTTGACTAGCCATTCACCAATACTCATAAATGTAAGTTTGTCTTTGAGTTTGTATAGAATTCAATGAAGTTTGACCGATTCGAGTATATATGTATGTATCAAAGTTTGTCTAAATCTCATCCAATCATGCATAAGATATGTATCAAAATTTTAAACAGCTTGAAAATAAAACAATAGTTGCATAAAAGCTTGAAAATGACTTAGGAGACTCTCTGAGAGTCAAACCTCATTGATTGAATTGAATTTAATAAGGTTGAGTATAAAATAATAATGCACAAGGAAAGTTACAATTTTGGTCCCCTGACTTTTGATGCGGTAAAAAGTACATTAAGAACAATTAACAAGCACTAAAATGGAAATTAATTAAATCGCTGTTTGATAAAGAGCAAACAGTAACAATCCCAACAATTAATCTATTATGTAATAATCACCAAATGATTAAAAAAAAGACAGCAAGAATTATATATAGAGAAAATGCCAGCTAGTCAAAACATTACACTAATGCATCGAAGCCCAGGAGTAAAAAGCTTCAAAATACATGGCTTACGTACTTATTCCCTCTCATAACACACACTGATATACTAATAATAGAATTGAAACATAATAACGATAATTATGATAATGATAATGATGGTTAATTAAATGATGATAATTAATTAAGTCAGCATGCAGCAAGTGAGTGAGTGTGATCCGGGTCCCCCCTCAAGATGAAAGTTGCAACGCAACAGGGCTCCCAAATGAAGAGAGGCTTCCTCAGCTGGCTGCACCTCCTCATGTCATGCAGCAGCTCCTCCTTGTTCCTCCTCTTGGACGCGAACAGCAGCCTGCTATCCGACGGCGAGTCCCCGCCGCCCTCCGCCGACATCGCGCTCACCGATGATGCCGCCACCGCCGCCGCAGCCGCGGTCGTGGCCGGCGTCGACGACAGCCTTCGTGGTGGTGAAACCCTTGAATTTACAGCCGATGTTGGTGCTGGTTTTGCCGTCTCTGTGAGGTCATTGTTTACGGCGGCGGCTGGCGTACAGCTGACGAACTTATTGATCACGATCGACGATCGATGCACCTTCATCGCCTGCGGCGGCTGCGTGCTCACCTTGACCTCGACGACCGTACCTCTGTCGACTACCTCGACTTCTTCCTCCTCCTCCTCCTCCTCCTCCTCTACCTCCACCTCTAACTCCTCTTCTGCTTCCGCTTCCGCCGTCATCATGTCTTCTTGCTTCTGTTCTTGTACTTGTTGATCAGTTAATTCACCGTCTAATTCTGAAGATGCGGTGTTGTTGTTGTTGTTGTTGTTGGTCATAAAGGAGAGGAGGAGTCGGCCGTTCTGCCGCTCCGCGTGGAGGTAGTTCTGCGAAGGGACGGCGACCGCCTCCACGATGAGCCGGCCGTCGCGGCGGTGGGGACGCATCTGGAGGCACTGCCCGTCGCGGCGGGAGAGGGAAGGAAGAGGCGGGGGGAACGACCGAGGCGGCGAAGACCGCCTGCTGCTGCTGCTGCTGCTGCTGATGGCGCAGTGGTGGTAGTTCACCGTCGACTGCTGCAGTCGTTTTCTCCTCATCACAGCTCGTTCCTCGGACTCGAAAAGGTAATTGTTAGGATGTTCATTTTGCTGTGCTGCTGCTGCTGCTTTTGTGTTAATAGCAGTGGAGAAGAAGAGGTCGGATGAGAAGAAGTCGTCGGAGCCGGTCTCAGAGCAGAGGCTCTCGGTGCAGACTTGGAGGCTTTTCTGGCTGAGTAGGCTCGAGGACCAGCGCATCAAGCTGGGATGGACATAAGGCTCTTGTGTTGCAGCTTCTTGTTTGGCTTTCTCATCAGCTTGGATACAGCTCCATATGTCGAATTTTCCGGGCGGCGGTCTTTGTGCTACCGACATGTTGCTTGATTGCTGCGATACCCAATTTATTTGATTCATGTTGTTACTTATTTTCAAATATCAGGAAACTAACACACACACACAACACAAAACACACACACAACACAACATATATATATATATATATATATATATATATATATATATATAATAGAACTGCAGTGATGTTATACCTGAATTGAATCGAATTGAATGCTGCGAGTTGAAAGAGCCAGCCAGCCAGCCAGCACTTGAGAGAGTTGAGAGGTGGTTGTTGGATTGATGAGGAATGAATGAGGAGACGAGGGGCCTATTTGTAGTGTGAGGGAAAGTGCCCCTCCTCTCTCTCTCTCTCTCTCTCTCTCTCCCCCTCCCCTTGGCCTCAGGAACCTTTATGCATGCCCTCCACAGGGGCCCCTCCACTAGTACTACTACACTTTCCTTGTCTCTCTTAATTTCTAATCTCCTCTTTTTATATTGATCAAGAATGGACAACGAGTAATCTTCAGAGAGTAATTTTTTAAAAAAACGGTCATACATGGACAACTATGTTAATTAAGCATTGATACATCTGCCATAAATGAGATTCATAGAATCCACAATTCTATTCTATATTTTTATTTTTGAAAGGAAAAAGGCACAATATATAATATATAATTGCATATATATCACTATTAATTTCTGGGAAAAAAATCATATGGAACCTATCTATAAAACTTTTTATAGGAAGGAGGTGAAACCGTACACGTGGCTGATTATCTTTAGCTTCCCATATGATTTTTTCCCCTAATTTCGCTGTGTTGTAGCTAGCTAGGAGTAGGACAGAGGAGTTATTGGGGCCCGGTGGCGGCAAGAGGACTCCTGTTCCAACTCCAACCATGGAACTGTTTCCGCGGATCAAGATAGGGTGGGATCATAGACTAGTTGCCATGGGGGTCACATTTATATATATAAAATTTATTGAGGTTTCATTTTAAAATTTCGTAAAGAATATATAAATATCTTCTGTGCATGTCTATATATCAGGTATACCGGTCCGGCAATAAGATAAATTATATTTAATCACAGGTCCCAAAAGCTGCCGGAAATTTGTCCAAATTGGTATGGTGGAGAAAATAAATTTCTCTTCGTTTCGATTAAATAGTTGCGCGCGGTTTAGTGCCTATTAATTTGTTTATGACAACCCTCAATGTTTATTTTATTCATTCACCATGAATCTTCAGTTTCATTATCAACGTATCTTTACAAAAAGTCCTTTACAAAAACAAAAAATAAAACCACATCAGAGCCCATAGTTTGAAGAAGAGATGGAGGGCTCAATGTTGTGACCTTGTCACATGCAAAATGCATGCGTAACAGTTCTTAATTAAGTACCTCTCCCTTTTTTTTTTCCTAAAACTCATTTATGTTGTCACTCTAATAAAGTTGCTTAATATTGTTGGCTACTGTATCCACTCTAATTTTTTTTTTAAAAAAATACTGTAGCCTCTCTATGCCAGCTAGACATGCCGCATCAAATTAAATACACGTTTTTTAATTCCTGAAATTTAGGGTCGGTTATTTGAATAGGTTTTTTCATTACGGTCTGGTGAGGGTCGTGTCCTCAATTGAAATAACAATTAATATTACGTTTTTAGCTATTCATATTCCATCAGTGGTGTCTATTTTCTTGTTGTGTCATTAACTACTTCGAGAGTTTTCAGTAATTAGCTGGGGAGCGTTTTTTTTTATAAGTAAAATGACCTTTTAATTATGGAATTGTCTAGAAGATAGATTTTGGGCATTAAATCATTGTAGTGGTAATGTGGTAAGTGTTGACAAAACATTTGTTTCTAGGAGGCTAATTTTATGGTATATTTTATAACCATCATCTTATTTTTAAGATTTTCGAAGCTATTAAGTCCACATACAAGATTATTTTGGGATTGTTCGCCCCCTTGTATTTTATACAAGTAAACGAAAATACAACATTGCCATCTCAAAATTGAGATATGTGGATAATATAGTCCTGCGTTGGAAAAACCATAAGAGTGCATAGGTATAAGATATAAGTTGAGACAAACCTTCGTAAGGCATAGGTCTTAATGGGTGGAGCTCGCCTATGTCAAGAGCCTAAGATGAGACAAATCTCCATAAGGTTGACTCTTACTGGGTAAAGCGCGTCTATGGCAAAAGCCCTCGATGGTGAACATTTAAATTTAATAAAAAGGGTTTATGGTTTTTCTTCAGTTTAATAAACTATTGTCTCCAAATGCTTGAAAACTCGATGGTTATTTCTAAATTTTACCCCCACCACTTTATAATTATCTTAATATATAATATTTTGTAGCATACCTGACATCATAAATCATGATTCTTATATCAAGTTGTCCAAGGAAAAACTTATTTATCTAATAATATTGATTCAAGAATCTACTAGCAAAGACAAATAGGTTTCAATGATAGATAAGAGAAGACCATTTCAATTGATAGCCAAGTGCCTCAATCATGGATACAAACTTTTCATATACGATATTTTGGATCATAAAAATCAAGCATAAATTTAGTATTGGTCATAAAATCTTACTTGAATATTAAACCTCATTTATGATAACATTTTAAAACGCTACAAGGTGACAAAAAATTATCTTGTTGTAGAGCAAACGATTGGTAGTTAGACTCATGCTTCCAATCCATTAGCCTCCCTAAATATATCTATATCTATATCTATATCTATCTATAGTACTCCTAAAAGCAAATTGAAGAGGTTTTCGCGGTCTTTTCATACCAATTAATTATTCATACACCAACTAATTATTTATACCAAATGATTATTCATACCATCAAATCATGTCCCCCTGTATATTCAAATCCAATATCACATCTTTTTTTTTATACATATTTAGCATCTATTATTAAAAAAAAGTTTTTATCATAATTTGCTAGTTTAAGTTTTAAGGAAATCAATTTTCTTTTTATATTTAGCATTGATGGAGGTCGGGATCTCTTTCAGATGTTGTCCTCCGTCGATCCTACGATGGCGCTCTTGGACGGCTGAGATTTGATTTTGGAGTTGTTGAGTGTGGATCTCAATGGGTTGGTGTTAGACGCCGAGCTACCTGCAATGAAGTCTCGGATGGGTGACCACCGTAGGACCCTCCGACGATCAAGTTAGTATCGAGGAATAGATGCAGAGTAGCGGCGTATTGAGATAAATTTTAGATACCTAAGTCTTCTGAGAGGGGGGTTTATATAGGGGTCGTTTGGAGCGAGCGCGCGCGAGATCCCCGCCGTCAGTTACGCCCCCGCGTTATCCTCGCCTTTAATAGCGGGATGCGTCTATTAATGGAGGGATGCGCCAGCGTGGGACGCAGATCGTGGGGAGGCGGATATCTCGCCCTGGAGATATACGCGGAATCGTTGCGGGACGCATGGGATCTATGCTCCTGGTCGATCGGGGAGGCTGAGGAAGCTCGACACATCAGGGGCTCGGAGATGAGCCGGGAGGCCGAGAAAGCTCGGCATGTCAGGGGCTCGGAGACGAGCTGTTGGTAGTTTCCTTGATGAAGGTAAAATGTATTCAGGGAGGTCTCATGGAAGGTCGTATACATTCCTCGGGACGGAGTCCCGAGAAACCCTTATAATGCACCTCCTTTATTCTACCTCCGTGGCGTTCGGGACACGTCATTCGCTACGTGTCGTAATCTTGAGGAGATACCACTTGTGAGCATCATCAATAGTCCACCACTCTCGTTCAGACCTATCCAAGGGCCGGGTCGAGAGTGGTCTGCTCAGTTTTTCTTCTGTTCAATTTGGCCCCAAGAATCATATTGCGGATCGTCCGGGAATGGTACGGCGTTTGGTGGTTGCGTCGTTTCGATCTTTGGGCCCACGTGTCGCTTCGTCGTGCGCCTGAATCTTCGTGCATATCCCTGATGGCGTCAGCGGATAAAATGAAATGATCATGCTTTAAAGAGCGGGCGCCGTTTCAGCCGATTGCTAGTTGGGATACGGGCCACGTGTCGGGTGTTGGTTGGCGGAAGAGACATGCTATCTCTGACTTCTGCAGACAAAAAGACATCCCCAATGGCCGATCGCCACGTGGAGCCCCGCCGTTCGTTGGGTGCGACGTTTTGTTTTGACGGGAATCAATCAGGGCCGTTGGATGATTTCTTTGAGAGTGTATAAATAGGGGGGACCATCCTAAACCCAACAATTTTACCCTAATTCACTCTCGTTGTCAAATATTGCCCCGCGCTCCTTCCCTTTAGATCGGATGACCCATGATTTTTCGTCGGCGAGCCCGTTCCCTTGAATCAGGTTAGATGTCTTCATCTGAGAAGTTTGTAAAGGTAGTTAGGGCAGAGTCGGACGATGAAGCTCCAGCTGTTGGAGCCGAGTCCAGCGGGTCCTCCTCCCCTCCGGGTTTAGATAGCCGAGAGGGTTCTTCTGCTGCGTCATCTGCGTCGGGCTCGCCCCTAGAGCCAGGGATGCCCATGTCATTCACCGTCGGGTTGCGACAATGGCCTCTAAGGTGCGCATTGGGAATGCTCCCGATGCGCCTTCCGTCTTGAGGGATTTGGACGAGCTTGCTGAGATTCGAGCTCGATTCCATGTTCCCTCTAACTATTCGCTTCGTTTAGCTAGAGAGGGTGAGCGAGCTGACCAGGTGTAGGGAAAGAAGATTGACCTATATTTAGAAGCATTCCGAGCCGGAATGCGTCTGCCTTTCTCAACCGAGGCATGTGGGGTGCTTCGTTGCTTCCATCTCGCCCCGGGCCAACTAGCGCCGAACTCGTGGAGAATCCTCCTCGGATTTCTGGTTCGGTTGAAACTTGAAAACATCCCCTTCAGTTTGACCCTCATCGTTTCCTTCCTCTGTTACAAGAATCACCCTGGCACCAACAAGGATGAGCCGAGCTGGGTATATTTTTCCTTCAAAAAGCGTAAGGGCGGGATGGCCGGGTCGGGTGTGACAGTCGTCCCTTCTTCCATCCATGAATGGAAAGAGAAGTTCGTATTCGTCGGGCCGCCCGAGGTCGAGGATTGGCCTGTGTCTACACAGTGGCATAGGGCTGACTGCCCAAGGGTGAAACCGTCATCTTCACCCGAGGCAAGGGTGGTGTCGTTGTGGGAGCCGATCCAGCGGGCCGACGTCCTACTTTCTGAGCAGGTTTTGAGCTGGGCCGGGCTCAGCCCTGCGCGCTTTCTAGGTAAGTTGGGCCGTAGACGATCTATTTAGACTTTGATAAATTTTCTTTCCCCTTTTCAGCATCACTAACTCTCTTTTGTGTATTCTCCTTTTTGCAGAGCAAATGGACCGATCCAAATTCTTAGCTGCCATGGCCGCGAAGGCCCAAAAGAGGACTGATTCGTATGGATTTTGCTATCAAAAATATATGTTAACCACAATCAAGAACGACGTCGCTTGGTAGCTAGCCGGTGAGTACGGGTCACTCCACAGGGATGATGTATATTTCCTAGTTGTTCTAACGAGTTAATTCCAAATGGTGTTTGGATCTTTATCATTAAAACTAATTTGATTTAGACTAGGATTTAGAAATCTTGCTAGGGTTAGATTTAGGTTAAGTTTGGTAAAATAAAATTTCCCAGCTCTTTCAATGCCTTAAATTAGATCTTTTTAGGTGTTATGGTAATTATTAATAGAGGGGATTAGAACGATCGGGAAGAAACGATGTTTCTTCCTCTAGGTCCTTGTCCGTCCTTTATTAATCCTTATCCTAACTTCCATGGAAAACATGCATATCCGATCTTTTATACTACGGAATCACTGTTACCTCGTGGGTAGGGTGCCGTAGGGAGCGGAATATGTATGTATGCATGGAGTCCTAATTATTAACATGTGATGAGCAAGAAAGGGGTGAGAGATTTGCATCTCTCAAACCCCTCCCCATTCCTAACCCTAACAAGCGAGAAAACTACTCGCTCATTAAGGGATCTACGAAAAACATGATTTTTATGAGTTTTTGAATTAAAAGATTAATTATCTAGCTACTGCAGATTAATAAAAAGTAAGATTTAAATTAAACTAGGGCAGCGAATAAATTTAACCTAGGGCAGAAAATAAATTAAGAACTAGGGCAAAAATTAAAACTACTTACAAATTGATGCTCTCCAAAACTTGAAAAGAAATCTGAATTTTATTAATGAAAGGAGGCATGGCCTAATACAAGCATTTGGGTCTCTATTTATAGGACATAAAAAACCCTAGGTTTACAATCGCCGCATGTATGCTTTTACAAAAATAAACCTAGGAAGACTAGTCAGCGCCGCCAAATTTTATGGTAAAAAATTTCGCTACTACGGGCTATACCCGGCCGCGGAACCGCGGCCATAGGCCAGGTTTGGCCGCGGTTCCGCGGCCAAATAGAAGGCTCCTATGCTGAAATTTGGTCTGCTGCTTTTTGTTGACTTTTGCTTCCTGTTTCTTCAGTTGGTTCTTTAGGATGTCCTCTCGTTCTCTCCCAGATCTCTGCAGTGAATAATTGTAGTGGACTTTTAACGTTGCTTCGTGTCGAAGTCTTGAACCTTGCGCTGCCTTGTTCTTTGTGAACTGATCTTCGTTTATTCTCCAACTATAGGTTTGATCAAGATTCTACCATTTATCGGTCGTAGTCTCACTTTTGCATCGTCTTTTGTCTTTTTCACCGTTTTTGTTCCGAGAACCTGTAATCTGTAACTATGTAGCAGACATGGGTCAAAAGCACCTGTTTATTTGTAAAATGAATAAGAATGGGGTCTAAAAGAATGCAAAATTACGGTATGAACAAATACCCCCAAACTTATCTTTTCCTCGTCTTCGAGCAAACCTAGTTTTATTCTCAACAAAATCCTAACCTCAATTTCGCAGGGAAACGCGATTGCACTGAGCTCGTGCAACAAGCCGTTAAATCTCTAGATGTCTCTAGTAGGAGGAGTGTTGTCTCCTGAGGGTTTTCAGCGGATACTATCCATAAAATCCTATCAATTCGGCCCATTGATTTTTATTCTCCAATTAGGTTTTCTAACAAGGAATTCTATTATCTTCGACTCATAAATTATCCATTCGTATTCTTCACGCTTCTTTATCATTTAACTTAAGATTACATATGTTCTGTAGACTTATTTAGCTTTTGGCATTTCTTAAGTTTTTCTTCTAGGGTTCCATCTCAACTTAGGAATTTTTATCATCTCTATTAAAAATATAAGTCTTATTCTTCATTCCTATCTCTTATCTAAACCCCAATCATATACCCCTACGTGTGTGTATATATCACCCCTACATTTGGAAATTCAAATCAAGCAATCATACTCTTGTCCGTTGTCCAAAGTGCTTCTTAATTGGTGAATTTTTAGATGAATTTTGCTCACACATCCTTCATGCGCCCGTTAATACTTCTTGAGGTACCAACTACCGATTACAAGATGTGTTTGCACATTAAAGCGTAATTCCTAGTCTTGTAACACCTAAGGCTTTAGCAGTGACTCCCAAACCAGTTGGTCTAAGGCACTAGGTGATGAAGCACCCTCGCTAAATATTTTTTCTATTTTTGCAGCCTTAAGTAATTATAAAAACCAGTGTTCATTTTTTTTCTTTATTCACACTTGTATATTTTTTTATTTTTCTTCGTACTAAGGACTTAAGACAAGAGCATTTCAAGGTCTCTCCTACTATTCCAAGTTTCAAGGTTCGTGTTAGTGCAATGTAGGGTATATATTTTCAGAATTTAGACTTAAGTTAGGAATTATTTTTCAAACTTATACTCTAATAAAAATATCAATACTTTTCCTTTGTTTTAAGTTAGCCCAAGAAGTCAACTCGAAATTTGCCTATTTCTAAATAAACTACAAAGACATATACTTTCTACCGTTAAATTTTAAGAAAGGTTATTTTTAGGGTTTTTAATTTACTAAGTCTAAGATCTAGTTGTTCTTAGCTAGTTAACCTATTTGTCAAACTCGAGTCAAATAAGGCCAAAATTGAATATTTAAATTTTTATAATTTTTTGAAATTTTCAATTTTTGTGGGTTTTTCTTTTTCTATTTTTTTTTTCAATTTTTATGATTTTTATATAAGGATACAAATGCAAAAATATACATATGAATGCGAAGGAAGAAACTTACCGAGCATACCCCCAAACTTAAACTGGACAGTGTCCTCACTGTCAGGCTGCACCAAATGGGTCGAAAATGTCGGCAATTTCCTGTTTTTTTTGTTTTATTTTTATATTGTAATCATATTTACAAATGATACACCCCCCAAACTTATTTGAAATAAAGTTTTGGAAAAAAAAATGATCAAAAATTTGGGAGTAAAATGGAGGAAAATCAATCGGTGTAAATCGGCTCTTGCAAAAACAGGAGCTCCTCTGACGGGTCCGCAGTGAGGAACGGTTTCAATCGATATCCGTTTACTTTAAATAAAGTACCATCCTCCGGATTTTAAAGATCTACCGCACCGTGCGGATATACGGTGTGTACTAAAAATGGCCCTTTCCACCTAGATCGGAGCTTGCCCGGGTGAAAGTGTAACCGAGTGTCATAGAGTAAAACCTGTTGACCAGGTTTGAACGTTTTGCGCATAAGGTGTTTGTCATGGAACACCTTAGTTCGGTTTTTAACAATGATAGCATTATCATAAGCCTCATCCCCCAGCTTTTCTAGTTCGTTTAATTGCAGCTTTCGATTGCTGTCCGCATCTCCCATTGATAAATTCAACTTCTTGATCGCCCAAAATGCCTTGTGCTCAATCTCAACTGGGAGGTGGTAAGCCTTCCCGTAAACAAGCCGGTATGGAGACATACCAAGATCGGTCTTGTATGCAGTACGGAATGCCCATAGTGCATCGATCAGTTTGTGTGACCAATTTTTACGGTTTTTAGAAACCGTTTTCTCCAAGATTTGCTTAATTTGGAGATTCGAAATCTCGTCCTGCCCACATGTTTGGGGATGGTATGGCGTTGACAGCTTGTGGTAATGGAATATTTGCGCATTAAGGACTCAAAAGTCCTATTGCAGAAGTGAGATCCATTATCACTTATAATTGCTCGAGAGTGCCCAAATCGAGAAAAGATATGTTCTTTAAGAAATCGAACGACAACCTTGTTATCATTCGTTCGGCTAGGCACGGCCTCGACCCATTTCGACACATAGTTAACAGCCAAAAGAATATACACATTCCCAAAGGAATTGGGAAATGGTCCCATGAAGTCAATTCCCCAAACATCAAAAATATCCACAACCAAAATTGGTTGGAGCGGCATTTCGTTTCTCCGCGATATCCGGCCGAAGTGTTGGCACCGGGAGCATGTCTTGCAGTATTCATATGCATCCTTAAAGAGTCGTGGCCAATAGAAACCACGTTGCAAGATTTTCTCGGCTGTCTTCTTTGGGCCAAAGTGCCCGCCACACGCTTGATCGTGGCAAAAAGACAGCACACTCTTAAACTCATTTTCAGATACACACCGACGAATAATTTGGTCGGAACAGTATTTAAAAAGATACGGTTCATCCCAGTAAAAATGCTTTACTTGGGACAAGAATCGGAGTTTATCCTGTTTCGACCAATCTTTAGGTATTAAGCCGGCGGCCAAGTAGTTTACTATATCAGCGAACCATGGTTCGCAAGACACGGTTAAGAGTTGCTCATCGGGAAAAACATCTTTGATTGGAATTTCAAGTGTAGGCGAAGAAGGAAGTCGTGAGAGGTGATCGACCACTACGTTTTCACATCCTCTTTTGTCCCTTATGACAAGGTCAAACTCTTGTAACAAGAGGATCCAACGTATTAGCTTCGATTTAGCATCCTTCTTCGCAAAAAGGTGGCGAAGAGCTGAATGGTCCGTATACACAATAACTGGAGAGCCGATTAAATAAGACCGGAATTTTTCAAGTGCAAACATAACTGCTAAAAACTCTTTTTCTGTTGTTGTGTAGTTCAGTTGGGCCTCATTTAGTGTACGGCTAGCGTAATAAATTACGTGCGGCATCTTATTAATGTGCTGTCCAAGAACAACACCAATGGCAAAATCTGATGCGTCGCACATAATTTCGAAGGGATGCGTCCAGTCTGGAGATGAAAGAATGGGCCCAGAAATGAGAGAGTGTTTCAATGACTCGAACGCTTCCATGCAAGTTGAGTCAAAATCAAATGTTGTGTCCTTGGCCAATAAGAGAGTCAAGGGTCTAGCAATCTTGCTAAAATCCTTGATGAACCGTCTATAAAAACCGGCATGGCCAAGGAAAGCTCGGATGTCTTTGACGCATTTAGGAGGAGGAAGATTGGAAATGACTTCAATTTTGGTTTTATCAACCTCTATGCCATTTTGCGAGATGACATGTCCTAAAACAATGCCTTCCGTACCATAAAGTGGCACTTCTCCCAATTTAAAGTGAGGTTCTTATCCCTACAGCGGGTAAGAACTGCGTCAAGGTGTAGCAAACACTCATCGAAGGAGTCACAAAAAAATGGAGAAATCATCCATAAAGATATCCAAAAACTTTTCAACCATGTCTGAAAAGATCCCCATCATACATCGCTGAAATATAGCGGGTGCATTGCATAACCCAAAGGGCATGCGACGATAAGCAAAAGTGCCAAAAGGACAAGTAAATGTGGTCTTGTCTTGATCCTCTTTGGCGATGGGGACTTGGTTATAACCGGAATAGCCATCCAAAAAGCAATAGAACTCGTGCCCAGCCAATCGTTCTAGCATTTGGTCAATGAAAGGTAAAGGAAAGTGGTCTTTCCTTGTCGCGGCATTGAGTTTTCTATAGTCGATGCAAACTCGCCACCCAGTTTGGGAGCGAGTGGGTATTAACTCATTTGCCTCATTGGTTATGACCGTAATTCCTGATTTCTTTGGCATAATATGAATGGGGCTAACATACTGGCTATCTTAGATAGGGTAAATGATACCACTATCAAGACATTTAACAATCTCCTTCTTGACAGCCTCTTTCATTATGGGGTTGAGGCGTCTTTGTGGATCTCTTACTGGCTTGGCATCATCCATCAAGTGTATATGATGTTCAACTATGAGGGGACTAATCCTCTTGATGTCCGCCATAGACCAGCCAAAAGCTTGCCGATTATTTTGTAAGACCATTAAAAGAGCCTTCTCTTGCTCGAGAGCTAGAGATGCCAATATGATAACGGGAAGGGTCTCATTCTCACCTAGATAAGCATATTTAAGGTGCGACGGCAAAAGCTTTAGTTCGAGTTTAGGAGGTGAAACAATTGATGGCAACAATGGTGTAACTGTTTCAAACTCGAAGGATTCCATCAACGGTTCAAATCGAGTGTACGCAACCGAGTCGGATGGTTCAACTAACTCATCCGAAAAAGCAAAAGACTCAAACTCAGGTGGTGAGTCTTCAAAATCGTCTACAAAGGTGAAACACTCATAATCGTTGTCCGGCGTGAAAGCTGTGTCGGATTCTAGGAGGAATGCACTAGAGGTGTCAATATTGCTGTGATCAAACATAAAATTTTCGAACTCACAGTCCTCCTCCGCGATCTCATTGATCGAGAAAACATCAAGTACGCTAGAATTAGGCTCGGAAGGCTGATTTCCCAACTTAAAAATGTTGAGTTCAATTGTCATATTGCTAAAAGATAGATTCATTGAACCATTACGACAATTGATCATCGCCTTAGAAGTCGCAAGGAATGGTCGGCCAAGTATCACCGGAATTTGACTCTGGGGGTTAGCTACTGGTTGTGTATCCATAACAATAAAGTCAACGGGGAAAATGAAATCCCCCACTCTGATTAACACATCCTCCAACTCTCCCCTAGGATGGGTGATGGATCGGTCGGTCATTTGGAAAGTACAATGAGTGGGCTTAAGCTTTCCAACGCCTAATTGCTCGTACACAGAATAAGGTAGCAAATTGACACTAGCACCAAGATCTAATAGTGCTCTATTGATGTTCTTGTCCCCAATTGTTATCGAAATAGTAGGACAACCGGGGTCCTTGTGCTTTTGGGGTAAAGATTGGACAAGAGCATCGCTAACAGCACTAGCCACGAAAACTTTCTTTGGTACTTGTGACTTCCTCTTCTTGGTGCATAAGTCCTTTAAGATTTTTGCGTATGAAGGAACTTGTTGGATTGCATCCAAGAGAGGGATATTTATGCTAACCTGTTTGAACAACTCTACAATCTTCTCCATCTGTGAAGTTGGTTTATTGGATCTCAACCTGTTTGGAAAAGGAACATTTTGAAAATTTGTTGAGTCCAATTTTTGTGGATCAGATTGTGGAGTTGGAACGGATCCCCGTGTAGATGTGTTCGTGTTGTGAGAAGTGGGTCCGTTCGAGCTAGAAGAAGTAGAGCCTTGTGAAAGATGAAGAATAGGCTCTAACGAAAAAGAAGAAGAAGAAGAAGAAGGTGAAGAAGGACCACCGGCAGGGGTGCCATTGTTAATACCTACATTATTGTGCAACACTTTTCCGGATCTCAACGTGGTCACAGCATTTACGTTATGATTCTGTTGTTCATATGCAACATGTGCGTGACCGGGATTTGGTAGTGGTTGAGATGGAAGCTTTCCTTTTTCTTGCTCGCTCAACGCAGTATTGAGTTGTGCAATTTGTGCCTCAATAGATTTGATGCTTTGATCGTGTGAGGCACTGTTTTGCACCAAAGAGTGAATACAAGTCTCCAACCTTACTGCGGATTGTGTATATTGCTTTAGGAACGCATCTCGACTTCTTTCTAGCGAGTTAAACTTATCATTATGAGGTTGAACGAAGTTGTTTTGAGGGTAAGAATTGTTGGGTACAAAATTGTTCATTTGATTAGGGTAAGGTTGCTGTTAGAAAGGTTGCTGGAATTGAGTTTGTGGAGGTGCTTGTTGTTGTGGAGGAGGAGGCCTTTGGAAGTTGTTGTTTCCTTGGAATTGTTGATTTTGATTCCAAGCGAAATTTGGGTGACTCCTCCAACCCGGATTGTATGTCGAAGAGTATGGATCATTTCTTTGTCGTTGCTGAAAGGCAGCATTGACTTGATCATGCCCTTGAGAAGATAGAATGTAAGGACACTCTTCGGTGAGATGTGATGGATCCGAACAACAAGCACAAACAGTTCGTGGGGGCACAACAGGGGCAGGAGAAGACGATAAGATTTTGGTCTCAATCGCTTCTAGCTTTTTCGTAAGTGCGGCCATCTCGTCCTTCATTGCAATCGACATATCTAGTTGATGTATGCCTGCCCTAAACTGACCAATAGAAGAAGATGAGGTGGTCTTGGTGCTCTCCCACTGAAGTGTTTGTTCAGCAAGATCCTCGAGAAACTGCCACGCTTTCTCACTAGATTTGGTTAGAAAGTGACCTTGACAAATGGTTTCTTGCAACTGCTTCGTTGCCGGGTTCAATCCCTCGTATAATGTTTGGCAAAGTTGCCAATTTTCGATCCCATGGTGAGGGCATTGAACAAGTAGGTCTTTGAATCTTTCAAAACACTTCCAAAATGGTTCGGAAGGAAGCTGGGAAAATTGTATAATCTCATTGCGAATTTTCGCAGTCTTGTGATGAGGATAAAACTTTTTAAGAAAAGCTTTAACAAACTCTTCCCAATTTTTAATTGAATGTGATGCTGTGCTGTATAACCACTTCTCGGCTAAGTCACATAAGGTGAAAGGAATGACCCTTACTCTTATAGCATCATCACTTAATTGGGTTGTTTTCATCATTGCGCAAACGTTTTGGAATTTGTTGATAAAGATATAGGCATCTTCGGATTCCAATCCGTGAAATTTTGGCAACATATTGATGAAGTGGGGTTTGATCTCAAAATTGTCCTCATTTGCCGGTGGGAGTGAAAGACAAGTAGGTAAGGCGGTGCGGATCGGGTAGAAGAGATCCTGGAGCGCGATTCGTTGAGGCGCTTCAACAGGCGGGTGATTCGGGTTATTCGCACCTAACGGAGGTGGAATCAGTCCCATGGGTAAGGTGTTGTTAGGATTATATCCTGACATACCTTCGGAAGAAGAATTTGAAGGTGAAGGTGAGGAAGTGGAAAGAATTTTGACTTCGGAGTCGAAATCTTCGTCGGTCGGTACCAACGAAACACGGACTAATCGGGCGCTAGTGTCCCTAGTCCAACCGGACATACACTAAAGAGATAGTGTAGTCAAAAAGGTGAAAACAGAATGTGGGCGTAAGAAAACGTCAATGAGAAGAAAGTGGTGTAAGTGGGGTGCAAGGATTTCTTAGCGACAAGTTGCAAGTTTTTGTAAAAAAATTTCTTTTTATTTATTTTTTATATGTGGAGCTTTTTGCAAAAAGATTTTTTGATAAAAGGCTTTGACACAAATGCAATCAACTACAAATGCACAATCAGGCCTAGATCTAGGGTCACCTAGGTCAGCTAGACAGCTCCTAACTGTTCCAAAGGGCTAGAAATAGGACCTCAAACCGCCTCTTCACCGCCAATTGCGGCCAGATAAGTGCCAGGTGAGTGGGAGGCTCTCCACTACAAGTAGTGGTCCTAATTAAGTAACCACTCTCCTTAGACACACTTGCCTAGACACCGCAAAGTCAGCTTAGGATCAACGGCCGATGCCTACAACTAGTCCTCTGTCCTATTGAGCGCGAAGTTCTTAGGGCTGAGTCTAGTATTTTTTAATTAATTAATGGTTAATGCATATGCCTTATGTGATTTCTGGGGTCCTGAGAAGGGTGATGAAATCCCCACCCAATCTGAATTGGTCTCAAACCCCTTAAAGTCCGATTAAAAATATGCAAAGCAGTAAAAATCAGTTGCAATCAATTTTTTAAGCGCGGCGCAAAGAATCCTGCACAAGATCAATTATTGGAAGGGGGAGAGATTTTTTTAGCGCAAAGAATCCTACAGGAGATTTGACAAAAGATATATCGGGATTTGTAGAGGAGAGAGAAAGAAACAAACAGAGGGAATTTCGATTGCTGACGTCAGTAGGGTGCGGCGGTTCCGCGGTCGGAAGGGGGGTTGCGCGGCGGAAAGGCGGCGGCGGCAGCGGTTCAGTTCTTCCAATTTCTTCTGTGGTTCTGTTGTGGAAATCCTCTGCTGTTCAGATCTTCAGCTTTCTGTTTCGCTCTCTGGATTTTTCCAGATCCGAACTTGTACGTCGATCCTACAAAGATTCACACAGGAAACCCTTCAAACAATAAAAGATGATAGAATTTTTATATTTTTTTTCTTTTCAGTTTTTTATGATTTTTATATTTTATATTAATCCGAAATTGCAAGAAGGAAATATTACGCCATCCCCGGCAACGGCGCCATTTGATTCGTATGGATTTTGTTATCAAAAATATATGTTAACCGCAATCAAGAACGGCGTCGCTTGGTAGCTATTCGGTGAGTACGGGTCAGTCCACAGGGATGATGTATATTTCCTAGTTGTTCTAACGAGTTAATTCCAAATGGTGTTTGGATCTTTATCACTAAAACTAATTTGATTTAGACTAGCATTTAGAAATCTTGCTAGGGTTAGATTTAGATTAAGTTTGGTAAAATAAAATTTCCCACCTTTTTCAATGCCCTAAATTGGATCTTTTTAGGTGTTATGGTAATTATTAATAGAGCGGATTAGGACGATCGAGAAGAAACGATGTTTCTTCCTCTAGGTCCTTGTCCGTCCTTTATTAATCCTTACCCTAACCTCCATGGAAAACATGCATATCCGGTCTTTTATACTACGGAATCACCGTTACCTCGTGGGTAGGGTGCCGTAGGGAGCGGAATATGTATGTATGCATGGAGTCCTAATTATTAACATGTGATGGGCAAGAAAGGGGTGAGAGATTTGCATCTCTCAAACCCTTCCCTATTCCTAACCCTAACAAGCGAAGAAACTACTCACTCATTAAGGGATCTACGAAAAACATGATTTTTATGAGTTTTTGAATTAAAAGATTAATTATCTAGCTACTGTAGATTAATAAAAAGTAAGATCTAAATTAAACTAGGGCAGAGAATAAATTTAATCTAGGGCAGAAAATAAATTAAGAACTAGGGCAAAAATTAAAACTGCTTACAAATTGATGCTCTCCAAAACTTGAAAAGAAATCTGAATTTTATTAATGAAAGGAGGCATGGCCTAATACAAGCATTTGGGTCTCTATTTATAGGACATAGAAAATCCTAGGTTTACAATCGCCGCATGTATGCTTTTACAAAAATACCCCTAGGAAGACTAGTCAGCGCCGCCAAATTTTATGGTAAAATTTTTTGCCACTACGGGCTATACCCGGCCGCGGAACCGCGGCCATAGGCCAGGTTTGGCCGTGGTTCCGCGGCCAAATAGGAGGCTCCTGTGCTGAAATTTGGTCTGCTGCTTTTTGTTGACTTTTGCTTCCTGTTTCTTCAGTTGGTTCTTTAGGATGTCTTCTCGTTCTCTCCCAGATCTCTACAGCGAATAATTGTAGTGGACTTTTAACGTTGCTTCATGTCGAAATCTTAAACCTTGCGCTGCCTTGTTCTTTGTGAACTGATCTTCGTTTATTCTCAAACTATAGGTTTGATCAAGATTCCACCATTTATCGGTCGTAGTCTCACTTTTGCATCGTCTTTTGTCTTTTTCACCGTTTTTGTTCCGAGAACCTGTAACCTGTAACTATGTAGCAGACATGGGTCAAAAGCATCTGTTTATTTGTAAAATGAATGAGAATGGGGTCTAAAACAATGCAAAATTACGGTATGAACAAAGACCGGGGGCGAAAGTTCGTCCCGACCTAGTCTAAGCCCGGCCCCGAGGCCTACCCCGCCGAGCCAGCCTTCCGCCGTGCCCCGAGCCTCGGAAGACAACCGCGGGGGGAGCCAGAAGCATGCATGGGACTCGGTGTGTAAATTCCCGATTCCGTCAATAAAAGTTTTCTATATTTTTCCAAGTCCCCTGAATATTTCTATTTTTTCCGTTAATTTTTGGGGGAATTTAGAATCCTTGTGTTTCCTCTAATTCTCAAAATTTAAGTTTCCTAAGCATTTAAACTAAAGCCCAACAAAATAAAAAAAAACTAAATATATATATACCCCCAAACACCAAGCCCGGCCCAAGGGAAAGAAAATAAAAACCAAATAAATTAAACTAACCCTCTCCCGACCCAAACCCAATCCCCTGCGTCCAAACTCGTACCCGACCCGTACCCGTTAACACTTTCTTCCCCACTTCTTTTTCATTTTCCCGCTCCTTCACTGCGCCTCCCACGTCGTCACCCCACGACTCCACGCCCCATCCTCATCGCCCACGTCGCCTCGCCGCTCCCCAACGCGACCGCAACCACGAACTTGCTCGTGCGACTCACTCTAACTCTCTCCCCCTCACTCTCGTCTTCCCGCCCTCTCATTCCCCATACTCTCCCGCTCACCCGACGCCTCACCCCTACGTCCCCACTTCTCGACGCACGACCCCGCGAGCGACCCCTCACCCCTCGACCTCGTCTCCCTCCCTCGCACAAAACCGAGCCTCCCTCACCCAACACCCCCTGTTGCTTCTATCACCCTTTTCACCAATTACCCAGAACCCCCTCCTCGCCACCGAGCCTCCCCTGCAAACCCATCACGCCGCCGGTACACTTCACTGAGCCCCACGACGACGACGACCAACTCCCACCACCTTAGCCATCGCTGCAACCCCAACTCCGAGCTCCATCAACCCCGAGCCTCAAACGCTCTGCGACCCCCGTCAAGCTGCTCCACCCTCGCCGGCGACCACCTCATCCATCCCAGCTGCCTCCCTTCCAGTGCCCGAATGCCTCTGACACCTTCATCATCACTCGCAGCCGCCTTGCCTAGAAACCCAAGCCCCGCTGCCACGAACCCAAACTCGAACCGAGGCCGTGAACTCTAGTCGCGCCGTTCGTAGCGCGATCTCGCCGCTGCTGCTGCCGTGCGTCGCCAACGCGTCATCAGGCAAGTACCCTACTTACTTCATGCTAAATTGTTCTATTAAAATTAGAAATACCGTTAAATTCCGTATATATACTTCGTGCGGCTTAATATAATGTATGTGTTCGACACAAAACCCGAGAGGAAAACTCCCATTAAATTGACGAAAACTGATTACATAAGTTGGCCCGTATGGTAATGAATATCGTGTTAAAACTTGGCTGAAAAATACAGTTGTTACTGACGTGAACGATCATCCCCATTTACACCCGTTAAAACTGAAAATTTTCCGCGTCTGAAACTTGTAAAAATCATAATTAATTGTTTATAAATTGGAATGATGCGTTCGAGGGCTCAATTCGAATCCGACTCGACGACCTAGGACCATATAAAATTTTTAAATTGTTTCTATACTGAAAATACGACGGAAACTGGTTCGGAGAGCGGCTCTGGACTGCAGTCCAGAGCAGCTCTGACTGTTGATTCTCATCTTGTAATGCTTACCCTATACTGCTTGAACATGTTGTATTTCGTAACCCTACACTATAGTGAATATGAAACAGTTATCTAACTAATGAAAGTGATTTCACCCCTTTTCACTATCGTTTACTATTTAAACTGTAATTTAGATTAACACGACATATAGCAGTCCCAAATAGAAACAGAACTGATACCCCATTGTTGTACTGTACATAATTTCTGACGTAGAAGCGCGATTGAGAATCCTTATGATGCGTTGGAAATCCAATTGAAAAACCTAAATTTCGTTCAACTATAGTGTCGCCTAATTTTGATATCAACAGGGTGAAAATTGTGTTGCTAAATGGACATTCAGTTCAGGAACTGAAATTCCAGCAGCGAACACTTAAAATGAAACGGCTGTAACTTGCAAACCCAAAATCCGATTGCCCTGAAATAAATTTTGTTGAACTTCCGACTGAGCTTACTTGCTACCTCCTTTGTATCATTTTACTGAATTTTGAATGTATGATTTAATGAAATTTTTATAAGTTCAAAGATGCATAATAGTTCGTATTACCCATGGTTTGTTAACTGCATAAATGCACATATTTTACCCGATTGCCATACTCCTAGTGATAGTGCGCGTTATTATTCAGTGTACAATGCATTGTCGTGCATGAATGGTATTGGTTTAGGAGTGTCAAGTACGCCAATGAAAAAGTGAATGATTCGTGACAGTGAACAATACAGTAAACAGTGACAGAAACCGTGTTATTGGTGCGTACTTGTATACGACTAGACCATACTCATAAATAGTGTAAACCTGGGGAAAAAAGGGGAAATCGAAGTGGAAAGAGTATTTTATTTAGCGAGAACAGTGATTTAGAGGATGATCATTCGAATAGCGACTCTTATATATATTAGGTTGGGCCTAGCGGTCCGGCTGACAGGGTTATGTCCCGGGCGATAGCGGGCCGTTGTCTCGGGTATGCACGAGACCCTCGTTAAACATGATCCTCCTTTCCACAACTCGATTTCAAAGATGACTTAGACTGATAGGGATACAGATCATACTTTGCATCAGTTAGTGACATATTGATTACCTGCATTTTACTTCCACTGTTATTATCTTCTTTGCTTGTTTCTTGTCACTATTATAATATTGCTATTACATCGCTCTAACGACCTGAGTATGCATGCTCAGACCTCGAGGAAGAACCAGTACAGGAGTCAGACTTGCCCTTCGAGCTTACGGAGATTTAGTCGGGAGTACTTCCTTCACTTTTACTGCTTTCCCTAAAGAAACCTTGTATTCGAACTTGGTTAGTAGTTTTTTCCTTGCTTTATTGTGAATTGTGAACAATGAAAGTTGATGTAATGGTTTAGTGATGTATTTTCTTTACTTCTGTGCTTTGTTTACTGATTACCATGTAATGCTAGAAGCCGAAGTCTAACTACGGCGGGATTATTCCTTGACCGTAGGAGCATGGATGGCCTAGTCATCCATCGTTTTTCATATTTTTAGAAGCGGGGCGTAATATGGTTTTGTTGGTATCAGAGCCGCGTTTAGTAGTAAGGGATAACATTAACTACACTTTATTACATTATTTTCGCTTCACTATCCCTGTCTTTCATCCTTGTATCTAATCATATCCTTTTAAATATCTTCCAACGATATGACATCCCCGAACGACCACTCCCCGGACTCAAGTTCTCAGGATCGCACGGAGAGGATCTTGAGTGCACTGACGACCCTCGCAGAAGCTCAAGAGAGAAAGACAGACCTACTCACCGAGGGACTCAGGGGTATTATCGCAGTGGGGGGACCCTCCGCCCTCATTACCGCCCCGAGGGCACTGATCCACCAGCTTTTTCTGCCAAGGCCGGCACCGTGTCAGATTTCCGGAGGTTACATCCAGCTGCATTTACGGGACTAGCCGAACCACTCGAGGCTGAGCAATGGCTGGTTAATATGGAGAACCTACTGACGGCCGCCAGGGTACTCGATGAAGATAAAGTGAATGTGATAAGGATCCAGTTGGAGGACGAAGCACGTACCTGGTGGTCAGTTGAAGAAAGCAGACTAGAAGGGCCAATCGAATGGAGCAAATTCAAGGAGTGCTTCTTGGACCACTATTTCCCTTCCACCGCCAAGGCCGAGATTGAAAAAAGATTCATCTTACTGAAGCAGAATGACCGTCCCGTGGACGTATATGCGGCAAAATTCAACCGTCTGAGCCGATTTGCTCCGTATATGGTCGCTTCAGAGGCCACCAGGGCCATGCGCTTTTTACAGGGACTTGATTTCGAGCTACAGCAGTTGATCGCGTCACTCGAGTTGCAGACTTTTGCACAGGTATTCAACACGGCACGAATTCAGGAGAAGCTGATCAACAAATTTAGGAAGCACCTAGTTGTTCCAGTGCGTACTCACACACCGTCTCGAGGAGTCATACCAGTTCACAGGCCAGGAACGACACAGATGAAGCGTCCATTCGTGCCACAGCATCGCCCCCAGAGTAAGAACTTAGTTTGCGGCTACTGCAACAGGGGTGGACATACCCAGAAGGACTGTCGCCGTGCCAAGGGACAGTGTTTAATTTGCAGATCCAGTCAGCACAGATTTAGCGGTTGCCCCGAGTGAACAGAGTTACGGGTCTGGACCGCAGCAGCAGAGATCACAGGAGCAGAGGCAACCTTACACAGGCCGCGGTCAGGGACGGGCTTTCACCTTGACCGCCGAGCAGGAAGAGGCTTCAGGCGAAGTTGTCACAGGTATTCTACTCATACATTCCATGCCAGCTAGGGTACTGTTTGATTCTGGAGCATCGCACTGTTTCATATCTGCGCATTTCGTTGATACACACTCCATACCACATGAACCATTAACCAAGGGTTTGGAAATACATACGGGTAATGGTGTTATAGTATATAGTGGAGAATATAGATCATGTCCGGTTGTAGTGTGTGGCAGGGAATTCTATGCGAATTTCCTTTTGATCGGAACAGGCAGCTATGATGCAATTTTTGGGATGGATTGGATGAGTATCTTCCATGCAGTTATCGATTGCCGAGCAAGGAATGTGACCTTCCGCATTCCCAATCATCCAGAGTTTATTTTTGAAGGCGGGAGCGAATGTTTGGAGCCAGCCAAGTATAGAGCCAAGCCAAAAGAGTTGACAGCTATGGAGATTGATGAGAGCCCAGCCCCAGAGATTGTTCGGGACTTTCTGGACGTGTTTCCTGAAGATTTACCAGGTCTACCACCTCCACGTGGCTTGGAATTCTCGATTGATTTGACTCCAGGTACAACACCAGTTTCTAAGGCCCTGTACAGAATGGCACCTATCATGCCCCGCTTCCCAGTGTACGGAGAAGCGGACAGGATGAGGTCCGCTACGTATATACTCATAAGTACATACGCTAAGCCTATCTAAGCAATATAAAATAAATACACAAGAGACAAGATATAAAAAGAACAGCAACTTTTATTTATTAACATTCTTTATACAATGCATGAAAGGAAATACAACTGAAATAAATAGATGCCTAAACAGTGGCATAACAGGAAATGTAAAATACTGAATGGAAAAGTGTACAATGAACTAAAGTGCTGGATCTTCGGCAAACTGCTCCAAGTCTTCTACAGATGGTTCAATCTCTGCCGGGTCCGAATCACCTGACGACATTCAAAGAAGAAAGAAATAGAATGTCGTCAGCGAACAGGTCGCTCGGTAAGTCCCAAAGATAAGAGAAAAGTAGAATAGACAGAATAAGAAGATATCTTTTAAAGTTGTATACTATTGTTGTAATATTGTGTTAATGCTGTTGTTTGTAGCTTGGTACAGAAGGATGCCAGTGTATACGAGGGGGGTCTCTATATGCTAGAGACCAGGGCAAACGGAATGTACAAGCAACCGTTAAGCCACGGTACAACAGCAACGGAATATAGGTTAGGTGTCTTAATCTGACCACCTCGTGCCACCTTTAACACCTTCCGTACCAATCTACCCCTTAAATCCCGCGATATCTTGTTTGTATTGTTATCTTGTAAATTGTATTGATTGTAAGATTGATTGACTGACCGACCGAAACCATGATATCAGGAAACGGTTGTAACCGTAGGGTCATGTAAATGGAATAACTGAGAATCATGTAAAATGAATATATCCATGGTTCGGTTCAGTCAAGTTGTATAAATTGATAATTGGATTCATGGATTCATGTGTTCATATTGAACTGGAATCTTGTAGATTATAGATTGACTTGAATCATATTCAAGTCAGATTAATCAGACTCAAACCCGAGTCAGACAATCAGGAATGTAAATCGAAGTCTTATAATTGCTAGGGTCCTTAGGGTAATTTATAAAACTTGAGGGGGTTTTATGTAAAAACACTTTTATATACTTTTCCAAATACACCTCAAGTATTTATTACTCGTCTTTAGATTTGTAATGAGGGTGGATTTTATATTGTGATATTTCTAGTGAAAATATCCTAGTTTAAAGGTATTTATCTATAATATTGATTTATTTGAGGTTCATGGTATTTTAATGTAAAATTTATTCTTGTGATTTTTAGAAAAAGGTGAAATATTTATATCATAATAAAATAGATATTTAAATGATAAATATACATATATTTATACAAAAATAATTTTAATAAATATTTTATATTCCAAAAATCTCATTTTCTTAAGATGTCGTATTTTAAACCTTTCGAGACCGAGTGCTCCTTGCGGAGGTCTGAATCTCGCACTACTAAGCCCGAGAATGTGCGATAATCCACACCATCCCGAACGGGTTCCCCAAAAATGGGTTGTAGCGGCGCTTTTCAAAGATTGTAAAATTCTAAATCCTTTAGAAAACGGTTTATAAAATGAAAGGTATTTATTTGTAAAAATGTCAATTTTCCGTATTTTAGATTCTAGGGTTTCCTAAATCAATTAGCCTATTTCTAAATGATCTAAACGACAAGTTGTTAGATGCCTCAAATCGCCTCTTCACCGCCAAACGTGGCCAGGTAAGTACAAGTGAGGAAAGGAGGGATCCGCTCACGAATTTCCGTGAGACGGGCCTTTTAAAGTTACCTTTCTCACTTGCCTAGCCTAGACACCACAAAGTCAGCTTTACATAAACGATCGATGTCCACAACTTATCGTGTTTTCCTAATAAGAGATATTTATTTAAAAGTGTGTAACACCCGGGCCCAATACTACTATTTTCAGTACTGTTTGAGCAGAATGTGGTACTCACTTCATTTAGCTTGCTTGTTTGTTGCTTACTGTAACTTTTTACCCGGTAAAGTCATTTCTGCATATAACAATTTTTGGTATCTAAAATAAAATTAAAAATATCCATCTTGGCCTACTTGACACCCCTGACCCCGTTGTAGCGTCTGTGCATCGTGTGCTCGTCCCGTTCAGTGAAACGGGCGAGTTTGGATGGCTACGTGCGCGTACGTGTGTCCGTTTTGGGGGTATGCTTTTTAATCATAAGACACTTTATTTTAAATTCGGATCCCGCTTAAAATCCTATTATTTCAATTTAAAATTTTTGGACCCGACCCAGGCGCGATTTGGAAATGTTTTACTTTGCACCAAAACCCAAATCTTAAAATATTTAATCAGCACATATTTTTTACTAACCTTATATTTACTGTGCATTCATAATCCTTAAATCTATTTAAATATTTTCTTAACCAACATTTTTCCCTTTCAGCCAATCGAATTCCCCATTTCGTGGGCCCCATTCCCATATTCTCTCTCTCACCGTCTCTCTCTCTTTCTCTATCTCTCTCTTTCTCCAATCCTATTTTTCTCTTCTCCCTGTGCATCTCCGACCTGCAACCCCGCGCACCCCTGCACACACCGCCGGATCCGTCGCAGCCGACGGCCTCGACTCCGTAGCCCCGGCCTCGCAAACACTCCTCGGTGAGATAACTTCCCCTCCTCTTTCCTTTCCTCCTTCTTTCCCTTCTCTGTAGAAAATTTTCTTGAACTACAGATCTCGTCGCTGCCGTCGTTGGCCACCGCCGGAGCTCCGTCGACCTCGCTGTCACCCTCACGTCTCCCCTCTAGTTAAACCGCAGGAGCAGAACCTTGGTAAGCCTTCTCTCCTTCTTTGTTTCTTTTCTTTTCTTGATCGCAATTCTTGACGTCGCTGTTTTGCATCTCGCCGGAATCTGACGATGCCGACAACGTGACCCGACATTCCAGCGAGGTACCCTGACCCGTGTGGGTCTATTGTTCGTTGTTTGGGTTTATTCCGTGAACCGTGCACCCGTCGCGAGTTTCCCCGCCGACATTTACGTTCCGTTTTTCCCGGTTCACGACCCGTCGAGGCAAGTACCCCGTGCTACATGCTATACAATAATTACATATATATTATGACACCCTAAACCTGTAAATTTAGCTTGGTACAATCATTTCTCATTTTCTTGTACAATATTGTATTATATCATTTTATCCTTAAACTTGGAACCTACAATTTGCAATTGAACCTAATAACCACATTTACCTGTTTAATCACATTTTTAATATTGACATAGCATATGGCATCTATCTCTGTAGTTTTGTTCCATTCGGACACTCGTATGCATTTAACCTGTAATAGCTACACTGAACCGTTATATAAATCATTGCACCTCTAAGGGTTCTTAAACTTGTTAACATGACTAAACGGCTATCATTGTCTTACTGCATGCTTATATGGTTGAAATCGTATCTGTGACACACTTGATGACGGTATTTCTAATTGAATGAAACTTCCTATTACTTAATTCATTGCTTATCTCATGTTGTTGATACCCATGCTTGATTATATAACTGACTATGAGCACACCCACGATATTGTTTACATCTTGACCTGACTTGCTACATATATATATTGATATACCTGACATGGTACCGTATGCTGTTGACTTGACCTGATGTACCATGACCTGACCCGTTACCTGATCTTGTGTCTAATGCCAACAAACCTGATATGTAGTCCTCATGGACCGTTCCTGTTGTCTATCCAGACAAACCTGATTTTACCTGATCCTGTGTTGGCATTAGTTCTTGATTACTGAATACCTGACTCGACATACATAACTTGGGGGTATGGGAAAATCAAAGGTGAAACCTGACTTGTAACTCAACAGTTCGATACCTGTTCTGATCAGTCTTACGAGCTAGGCCAGCCCCGGAGTGATGATGCTGACATCACTCGCCCATCCTGCTACCTGTTACTGCCTAGCGGCACGTCTCGGATTCAGCCCCGAGAGTCTTGACCGTGGTCCCGGGCATGCACGGGATACTATTGAGTTACATCGATGATTCATCAATTTGGTTTCAAAGACATCTAGAATAGAAAACCTGATAGAACAGTTTAGTTACCCACTGCACACTACCCTGCACTGCTTGATTCACATTATTGCTACTATCGTTTTATTCATGTTTATATTGCATTGCCCGTTACACTGTTCATATTATATTACTTGTTGACATGACGCGCTGACGTCTGGGTTTTGCATGGCCCATATTCTGTACCGCTGTCCCAGTTCGAGCTGGAGTATTTCAGCCAGCAGGCTGAGCTGTGAGTTCAGTAGTAGTTAGTTTTATTTCCTGTATTTATTTCCTAATGTGAGCCCGCATTATGGGACATACTTTTCAGTTATTTGTATTGGATCATTTGCTTCCGCATTTATTTATTATTGACTCCTGTTATTCTGGATTATGGACATGTTTTAGATAGTTTTATTTTGTTCTTGATATCTCTACAGCCGTATTGTGACTGTGGATGGATGCTTCCTACCCACAGGTAGCATGGTTAGCTATGTCACATGCCCATTTTAGCGTACTCTGGGAAGCGGGGCGTGACATGGTTCTTTTTGGTATCAGTGCCATAGGTTAGTTGGGTTGATTCTTTTGTAGTTGGGTATTGTACCCAATACACGAATCAGAATACCCGTGTTTAGGAAACATGTCCTGCCACCTTGCCGTTTACCATTCTTGAATCACATTCTTCCTGATTATATCTTTTACGATGTGCAAACTTCCTTTGCATATCGACTCAAGAACCTGATTCCTTGTTATCTCTAGGACTTAGGCGACTTGGGTGGAGTTAAGTAATTGTGGCTATGATACCGCGGCATAGTTACAATGCAGTACTTTATTTAAGTATCTTGGAGTTCTAGCCTTGATCTATATATTGAATTTATTATCATGCTAATGTTGGGTGTTTTGATTAAAGGAATATGGCAGATAAGAATTTGAAGACGTACCAAAGGCGTGTGGACGAAGCCGCCATGCTTGGAGTGATAAGGGGAATGCTGGAGAATCAAAAGAGACAGACCGAGCTGATCCAGCAGCAAGCAGAATCATTCTAGGAAGGTTTGCGGACCGTTCAGCAGTCCGTAGACAAGGTTGAAGCTAAACCAGTCGACCGAGTAGGGACCGTGGCAGATTTCAGGCGATTGGGTCCGTCTACGTTTACTTGTTTGGAGGAGCCGTTGCCAGCAGAGCAGTGGCTAGTTGACACGGAGAATTTGCTTATTGCGGCACAGATTCCAGATGACAAAAGAGTTGATGTGGTACGCATTCAGCTAGTGGACTACGCCCGAGAATGGTGGCTTGTTGAGGAGACCCGCTTGCCCAAGCCGATCAAGTGGGCGGATTTTTCTAAGAGTTTCCTGGAGAAGTTCTTCCCGCGGACGGCACGGGAGGAAATGGAAGAGAAGTTTATTGGGCTAAGGCAGAATGGAGCACCCGTGGATGCGCATGCAGCAGAATGGATGAGACTCAGCAGATTCGCTGGAGCTTTAGTTGCCAACGATGCAGACAGGGCACGAAGGTTCATGCGCAGTTTGGATGTGGACATCCAGAGGCAGATTGTCTCCCTGTGTTTGACCATTTTCTTACAGGTTCTTACGGCAGCTCGGGAACAGCAGAGTTTATCTGGGATGAAAGGGAGTTTGCAGCAAACAGCAGTTGCGGCAAGGAAGCCCGCATTTGTACCTAACCAAGCTCATGGTCGCAAAGGTATTCCAGTGGACCGTCGTGGTGTAGCACCAATGAAGAAGCCTGTGATCGTTGATCGAAGAAGGAGCGTGATTTGTGACTACTGCCGTTTACCTGGGCACGTGCAGAGGGAGTGTCGAAGGAGGCAGGGACTCTGTTTAGTTTGTGGAGCGGCAGATCACAATGTCAGTGCTTGTCCGTCGAAGCTTTGTATGAGGGATGATATTCAGAAGCCTCCGCAGAAACCGTTCCAAGGACAGAAACAGCTGACTCAAGGACTTAATCAGGCTCGAGCTTTTACCTTGACAGCTGAAGAAGCTAAGGCGTCAGGAGAAGTTGTTTCAGGTACTTTACTCGTTCATGGTTTTCCCGCATTGGCATTATTTGATTCTGGTGCATCCCACTGTTTTATGTCATCCAAGTTTATAGCTACACACTCGATTGCCTGCACGACCCTGTCTAGTTTCTGGGACATACACACTGTGAATGGGAAAATCATATCTAGTAGGGAGTGTAAAGATTGTACAGTTGTTGTTTGCGGACGGGAGCTTTTTGCAGATTTCTTGGTGATTGATACGGGCAGCTACGAAGTCGTCTTAGGAATGGATTTTCTTGGCACTTTCCACGCTCACATTGATTGTAGGGCAAAGAAAGTAATTTTCCAGATTCCCGGACATCCCGAGTTTACCTTCACTGGAGGAAGCAGTTCTGTCGGGCCAGTCGAGTTTAGGGTTAGGCCGATAAACAATACTCTTGCAGCAATGGAAGTTGATAATGGTGAAGAGCCGGCGGTTGTTCGCGATTTTATGGATGTGTTTGAAGATATATCGGGTTTACCGCCGAAGCGAGACGTGGAATTCGCAATTGATCTTATTCCTGGTGCAGCGCCGGTATCCAAAGCGTATTATCTTATGGCACCAATAGAGTTGGAAGAAGTCAAGAAACAGGTTGCTGAATTGCTTGAGAAGGGTTGGATTCGAAGCAGTAACTCGCCTTGGGGAGCTCCAGTTCTTATAGTAAAGAAGAAGGATGGCACGAGAAGGATGTGTATCGACTATCGAGAATTAAACCGGGTGACTATTAAGAACAAGTACCCGATCCCTCGCATTGGAGAACTTTTTGAGCAGCTTAGTGGCGCGAGGGTATTCTCGAAGCTGGATTTGCGATCCGGATATCATTAGGTTCGAGTGAAAGCAGAAGATATTTGCAAGACGGCGTTCCGAACTCGGTATGGACATTACGAATACTTAGTGATGCCCTTCGGAGTAACGAATGCGCCGGCAGTATTCATGGACTTGATGAACCGAATCTTTTCACCGTTCTTGGATCAGTTCATTGTGGTATTCATTGACGATATTCTGGTTTACTCGAAGAGTTTTGAGGAGCATGCCGAGCATTTGAAGATCGCACTGCAGACGTTGAGACAGGAGAAATTGTATGCGAAGATGAGTAAGTGCGAGTTTTGGCTGGAAGAAGTGAAGTTTTTGGGGCATGTTGTGTCGGGAAATGGAATTGCCGTCGATCTCGAAAAGATTGCAGCCGTTCGTGATTGGCCAATTCCAAAGAATGTTGCGGAGATAAGAAGTTTCCTTGGATTAGCCGGATACTACAGGAGATTTGTGGAGAACTTTGCTCGTCTGGCAGAACCGTTAACCAAACTTACGCGCAAGGAGCTACCTTTTGTATGGACGGATAAGTGTGCGTTAGCTTTCGAGATGTTGAAGCAGAAGTTGATAACCGCCCCTATTCTGACCGTGCCAGACAATTCCGGAGGATTGGTGATTCACAGGGACGCATCTGGGAAAGGATTGGGATGCGTTCTGATGCAGCACGGTAAGGTTGTAGCGTACGCATCGAGACAATTGAAGACCCATGAGAAGAATTATCCAACTCATGACTTGGAGCTTGCGGTTGTGATTTTCGCTTTGAAGATTTGGAGACACTACCTTTTGGACGAAAGAGTCAAAGTTTTTACAGATCATAAGAGCTTGAAGTATGTGTTCACACAGAAGGAGCTTAACATGAGGCAGCGTAGATGGTTGGAGCTGGTGGCTGGATACGATCTTGATCTTAAGTACCATCCGGGGAAGGTTAATGTTGTGCCGGATGCGCTTAGTCGGTTACCAGCAATTCAGGTGTTAACTATGCAGAAGGAGATCGTTGCAGATTTTCGAAGATTTGACTTGGAGGTTGTGCTACCACGTTCTACGGGGCAGTTGATGCAGCTGCAAGTACATTCGTCATTGATCGAGAATATTAAAGCAGCTCAATCGCAGGATCCTAGACTGCAAAAGTTTCGAGAGCAGGTTGAAGCCAGACTACGAACAGATTTACTGATCCACGAAGATGGTTCGTTGAGGTATGGTAGCCATTTGTGTGTGCCAAAGGGAGATGTTCGGGAAGAGCTTATGAAGGAGGCACACAGTTCAGCTTATTCTGTACATCCAGGAGGCACAAAGATGTACCGAGATATTCGATAGCATTTCTGGTGGGAAGGCATGAAGCGAGAGATTGCTCGCTTTGTGGCAAAGTGCTTGGTGTGTCAGCAAGTTAAGGCTGAACATCAAAGGGTTGCTGGTTTATTGCAACCACTTCCGATTCCTCAATGGAAGTGGGAACATATAACCATGGATTTCGTGACGGCTTTACCGCGGAGTCCAAAAGGCAACAATGCAGTATGGGTAATTGTTGATCGATTGACCAAGGCAGCTCACTTTATTCCTTTCCGGGTTGGTCAATCAACAGAGACCTTGGCAGAGCGGTACATGCAGGAGATTGTAAGATTGCATGGAGTACTGGTGAGCATCGTGTCCGATCGTGACACTCGGTTCTTATCACACTTCTGGAGGAGTCTACAGGAAAGTTTAGGGACTCGATTGAAGTTTAGCACAGCTTATCATCCTCGAACTGATGGTCAGTCGGAGAGAACGATCCAAACTCTTGAAGATATGTTGAGAACATGCATGTTAGACTTCAAGGGTTCTTGGGAGGATCATCTACATTTGGTGGAGTTTTCTTACAACAATAGTTTTCAGGCAACTATCCAGATGGCTCCGTTTGAAGCTTTGTATGGCCGTAAGTGTCGTTCACCTGTTTGTTGGGACGATGTCGGTGAACGAAGGTTGTTGGGACCAGATTTGGTTGTGCAGACAGTTGAGAAGATCAACACTATCAGAAATCATATGAAGGCAGCTCAAGACCGACAGAAGAGTTGGGCAGACACGTCAAGAAGACCTCTAGAGTTCGCCGTGGGTGATTTGGTGTTCTTGAAGATATCACCGACTAGAGGGGTGATTCGTTTTGGGAGTCGAGGAAAGCTTAGTTCTCGATTCGTTGGACCTTTCGAGATCTTGGAGCGTGTTGGTGAGGTAGCGTATCGTTTGGCGTTACCGCAGTCTTTGGCGAACGTGCACGATGTGTTTCACGTATCTCAACTACGAAGGTATGTTCGAGATGAAATGCACGTATTGGATCATTCTGAACTAACAGTACGGGAAGACTTGACTTTTGAGGAGCGACCGGTTGAAATTGTGGATCGAAGGGAAAAGGTTCTTAAGAACAAGCTTATCCCCCTTGTGCTTGTTTCTTGGGGTAATCGCTCACATGGAGAGTCCACTTGGGAACGAGAAGATGAAATCCTGCAGAAGTTTCCTCACCTTTTCTTGTAGTTATCTATCTTTGTATTCTTGGAATTTCGAGGACGAAATTCTTTTTGTAGTTGGGTATAATGTAACACCCGAGCCCAATACTACTATTTTCAGTACTGTTTGAGCATAATGTGGTACTCACTTCATTTAGCTTACTTGTTTGTTGCTTACTGTAACTTTTTACCCGGTAAAGTCATTTATGCATATAACAATTTTTGGCATCTAAAATAAAATTAAAAATATCCATCTTGGCCTACTTGACACCCCTGACCCCGTTGTAGCGTCCGTGCATCGTGTGCTCGTCCCGTTCAGTGAAACGGGCGAGTTTGGATGGCTACGTGCGCGTATGTGTGTCCGTTTTGGGGGTATGCCTTTTAATCATAAGACACTTAATTTTAAAATTCGGATCCCGCTTAAAATCCTATTATTTCAATTTCAAATTTTTGGACCCGACCCGGGCGCGATTTGGAAATATTTTATTTTGCGCCAAAACCCAAATCTTAAAATATTTAATCAGCACATATTTTTTACTAACCTTATATTTACTGTGCATTCATAATCCTTAAATCTTTTTTTATATTTTCTTAACCAACATTTTTCCCTTTCAGCCAATCGAATTCCCCATTTCGTGGGCCCCATTCCCATATTCTCTCTCTCACCGTCTCTTTCTCTTTCTCTAACTCTCTCTCTCTCTCTCTCTAATCCCCTTTTTCTCTTCTCCCTGTGCATCTCCGACCTGCAACCCCGCGCACCCCTGCACACACCGCCGGATCCGTCGCCGCCGACGGCCTCGACTCCATAGCCCCGGCCTCGTAAACACTCCTCGGTGAGATAACTACCCCTCCTCTTTCCTTTCCTCCTTCTTTCCCTTCTCCGTAGAAAATTTTCTTGAACTGCAGATCTCGTCGCTGTCGTCGTTGGCCACCGCCGGAGCTCCATCGACCTCGCCGTCACCCTCACGTCTCCCCTCTAGTTAAACCGCAGGAGCAGAACCTTGGTAAGCCTTCTCTCCTTCTTTGTTTCTTTTCTTTTCTTGATCGCAATTCTTGACGTCGCTGTTTTGCATCTCGCCGGAATCCGACGATGCCGACGACGTGACCCGACATTCCAGCGAGGTACCCCGACCCGTGTGGGTCCATTGTTCATTGTTTGGGTTCATTCCGTGAACCGTACGTCCGTCGCGAGTTTCCCCACCGACGTTTACGTTCCGTTTTTCCCGGTTCGCGACCCGTCGAGGCAAGTACCCCTTGCTACATGCTATACAATAATTACATATATATTATGACACCCTAAACCTGTAAATTTAGCTTGGTACAATCATTTCTCATTTTCTTGTACAATATTGTATTATATCATTTTATCCTTAAACTTGGAACCTACAATTTGCAATTGAACCTAATAACCACATTTACCTGTTTAATCACATTTTTAATATTGACATAGCATATGGCATCTATCTCTGTAGTTTTGTTCCATTCGGACACTCGTATGCATTTAACCTGTAATAGCTACACTGAACCGTTATATAAATCATTGCACCTCTAAGGGTTCTTAAACTTGTTAACATGACTAAACGGCTATCATTGTCTTACTGCATGCTTATATGGTTGAAATCGTATCTGTGACACACTTGATGACGGTATTGCTAATTGAATGAAACTGCCTATTACTTAATTCATTGCTTATCTCATGTTGTTGATACCCATGCTTGATTATATAACTGACTGTGAGCACACCCACGATATTGTTTACATCTTGACCTGACTTGCTACATATATATATTGATATACCTGACATGGTACCGTATGCTGTTGACTTGACCTGATGTACCATGACCTGACCCGTTACCTGATCTTGTGTCTAATGCCAACAAACCTGACATGTAGTCCTCATGGACCGTTCCTGTTGTCTATCCAGACAAACCTGCTTTTACCTGATCCTGTGTTGGCATTAGTTCTTGATTACTGAATACCTGACTCGACATACATAACTTGGGGGTATGGGAAAATCAAAGGTGAAACCTGACTTGTAACTCAACAGTTCGATACCTGTTCTGATCAGTCTTACGAGCTAGGCCAGCCCCGGAGTGATGATGCTGATATCACTCGCCCATCCTGCTACCTGTTACTGCCTAGCGGCAAGTCTCGGATTCAGCCCCGAGAGTCTTGACCGTGGTCCCGGGCATGCACGGGATACTATTGAGTTACATCGATGATTCATCAATTTGGTTTCAAAGACATCTAGAATAGAAAACCTGATAGAACAGTTTAGTTACCCACTGCACACTACCCTGCACTGCTTGATTCACATTATTGCTACTCTCGTTTTATTCATGTTTATATTGCATTGCCTGTTACACTGTTCATATTATATTACTTGTTGACGTGACGCGCTGACGTCTGGGTTTTGCATGGCCCATATTCTGTACCGCTGTCGCAGTCCGAGCTGGAGTACTTCAGCCAGCAGGCTGAGCTGTGAGTTCAATAGTAGTTAGTTTTATTTCCTGCATTTATTTCCTGATGTGAGCCCGGATTATGGGACATACTTTTCAGTTATTTGTATTGGATCATTTGCTTCCGCATTTATTTATTATTGACTCCTGTTATTCTGGATTATGGACATGTTTTAGATAGTTTTATTTTGTTCTTGATATCTCTACAGCCGTAATGTGACCGTGGATGGATACTTCCTACCCACAGGTAGCATGGTTGGCTATGTCACGTCCCATTTTAGCGTACTATGGGAAGCGGGGCGTGACAAAGTGTATCAAAACTAAAACTTTTAGAAATAGTTTTATTAAGAATATGGTATTTAAATGAAAGTATTGTTTTATCGTATTCTAAGTTTTGATGATATCATTTTAGGTTGTATATGCGTGTGTGTAGAGGTAGGTCATTACTTTGTGCTCTACTTTAAAAGTATAGTAAGGTTAAGGGGGTCAAATGTGAAATCGAAATATTGTGGTATTTAAGTGAAAATACGATAAATTGAAAAGGCTATCATTTCATGTGATGAAACTTATTCAAATTATTTGTTAAATGTTTAATAGTCAACAATAAGATGTTTAAGCATGATTGAGTTGGTGAGAAGTGAAATTTTATAGAAAACCGAATCGGAAATCGGATTTGTTCCGATTCCGTCGGGTTTTGTAATTTCGTATTTTAGAGAATAAGAAAGAGAGATAGAATGAGACTTACGGGTTTTGTTTAAGCAAGAGAGTGAGGGGGGACTAAAGGGTTGCCGAGGCGTTGCTTCGTCACTGGTTGTTCCTCAAAACGTCGGCAGAATTTCCGCCGAAATTTCGTCGGAGTTTCGCCGCGAGCTTGTTTTCAAAGTACACAACTCTTGGAAAATTTTTGAGAGAGTGAGCTTAGGGTTTTGGGATGAGAGGGTAGAGGATAAGGGGTGTATTTATAGGGTAGGCTAAGGGTAGGGTAGGTGAAGTGTTTTTAATTTAAAAAAAATTGTAAAAAGTGTGAAAATCATTAAAAAATGGTTTAAATGGGGCATAAATTCTTCTCTGGAACCGATCTATTAAATTAGGGTATGCAGGGGGTTAGAGAATACAAAAGGACAGACTTTTTGTGTTGGGGACTCGGCCGTCCGGCCGAGTCCGGCCGGCGGCGCCGGCCCGAGTCGGGCCGAGTCAGGTGGTCGGTGGGTGGGGGGTCGTCAGGTGAAGGGTCTGGTATATTTACTTTTTAAAGTTCAGTTCAAGTTTTGGGAGTTATGGTGTGTGGACTGTTAGGCTTCCAAAAAACAATATAAAAATAACGTGGGGCAGCGGATTTGAACTCTGGTGGCTTGGTTCAGCAGTGCAAGGTGTTACCAATGAGCTACAAGCTCCTTCTTGTAATTATTGTGGGGAAATAAATACTTAAAGTGGAAACGACAACATTAAATACCCCAAGTATACTTCAAATTTAAATCAATTTTATGTATACAAAAATTGGAGTTGTTACAATCTACCCTCCTTACAAAAATTTCGTCCTCGAAATTTACAACTTTTATTTGAGGACTAGTTTACAAAGAGGTGAGGGTATCTTGCACGTATTTCATCTTCCCTTTCCCAAGTGGATTCTCCTGGAGTGTATTTCCTCCACATTTTCCGGACCAAGTTAACTTCCTTGTTCCGAAGTGTCTTCACTTTCCTGTCCAGGATCTCCACCGTCTGTTGCTCACAAGACAAGTCGGGCTGTATAGTGAGCTCGGAATGATCAAGAACATGGCTGGGGTCACTCACATACTTTCTGAGTTGGGATATGTGGAACACGTCATGCACTCCTTCCAATGAGGGCGGTAGTGCTAAGCGGTATGCCACTTCACCGACTCGTTCGAGTATGTCGAACGGTCCAATATATCTCGGACTTAATTTACCTCGTCTTCCAGATCGGATCACTCCGCGGTTCGGAGATATCTTCAGGAATACATGATCTCCTGGCCGGAACTCCAAGTGTCGTCTCTTCGCATCAGCCCAGTGTTTCTGTCGATCTTGGGCTATGCACATTCTTTCCCTGATAGTACGAACCACATCAACGGTCGCTACTATCATCTCTGGTCCAAGGAGTTCCCTATCCCCGATATCGTCCTAACTTAATGGTGATCGACACTTCTTTCCATACAATGCTGCAAAATGTGCCATTCCTATACTTGCTTGGTAGCTGTTATTGTACGCGAACTCCACAAGATGCAGGTGATCTTCCCAGGATCCTTTGAAGTCTAGCATACACGCTCTGAGCATATCCTCCAAGATCTGAATAGTTCATTCCGACTGACCATCTGTTTATGGATGATAAGACTTGCTGAAGTTCAGACTTGTTCCCAAGCTTGCTTGCAGACTCTACCAAAATTGCGATCGGAACCTGGTGTCACGATCGGAGACAATGTAGACCGGTACTCCATGAAGTCATACAATTTCCTGTATGAGTTCATGGGTATCAGAGATAGTACATTATGAAGAGTTTAAATCTTAAATAGATTATTAGCTCCATGTACTTCTTTGCTAGTGCCTCAGTTGATTAGCCAATTCGAAATGGGATGAAGTGAGCCGACTTTGTGAGTCGATCCACAATGACCCATATAGCATCGTTACCCTTTGTGCTGCGAGGAAGAGCAGTCACAAAATCTATCGTGATGTGTTGCCACTTCCATTCTGGAATTGGTAACGGTTGAAGTAGTCCAGCTGTCCTGTGATGTTCAGCCTTTACTTGCTGACACACCAAGCATTTTGCGACACTTCTGGCTACTTCACGCTTCATTCCATGCCACCAATAATTCTGACGTAGATCTTTGTACATTTTGGTACCTCCAGGATGTACTGAGTAGGGAGAGCTGTGAGCTTCTTTCATTAACTCTTCCAGAACAGGACCTTTTGGTATGCACAATCTGCTGCCGTATCTCAAAGATCTGTCTTCATAGATGATGAAGTTTATTCTGAGTCCATTCTCCACTTGTTCTCTGATCCTTTGCAACTTAGCATCACTTGGTTGAGCTGCTTTGATCTGATTGACAATGGTTGATTGAACTTGTAGATTCATCAAACTTGAAGTATTAGCTGGCATGACTACCTCAATCTCCATCTGATGCAAGTCTTGTTGAAGCTTCCACTGAGCGGTGAGATTCATTGATAATGGTTGGCGACTAAGAGCATCAGGTACTACATTCATCTTCCCTGGGTGATATTGCAAGTCGATGTCAAAGTCCGCCATGAGTTCTAACCATCTTCTCTGCCGCATATTCAACTCCTTCTGAATAAACCCGTACTTCAGACTTTTATGATCTATGTAGATGTTCACTCGTTCACCAAGTAGATAATGACGCCAAATCTTGAGAGAAAAGATGATGGCTTCCAACTCTAGATCATGCGTCGGATAATTGCGCTCATGAGTCTTCAATTGTCTTGAAAGATAAGCCACAACCATACCGTGTTGATGTAGAACACATCCTAATCCCTTACCGGATGCATCACAATGCACTTCGAATCCTCCAGATTGATCCGGTATTACGAGAATAGGTGCAGATGTCAACCTTGACTTGAGTTCTACGAAAGCTTGTTCGCATACTTCTGACCACACATATTCTTCATCTTTACGTGTGAGTTTGGTCAGGGGTGTTACTCTCTTTGAAAATCCTTCAATGAACCTTCTGTAATATCCAGCTAAGCCCAAGAAACTCCGAATATCCTTCACTGACTTTGGTGTAGGCCATTCGTTAACTGCTGAAACTTTTGCTGGATCCACAGAAATTCATTCTCCTGATACGATATGTCCAAGAAAACCAACTTGATTTAGCCCCAAAGTCGCACTTGCTGTACTTGGCATAAAGCTTATGTTGTCGAAGAGTTTCCAGGACAATTCGTAGGTATTTTGCATGCTCTTTTCGACTCTTAGAATACACCAGGATGTCGTCGATGAAAATGACAACAAACCTGTCTAAGTACTCCCGGAAAACTTGATTCATTAGGTTCATGAATATTGCTGGTGCATTGGTCACTCCAAATGGCATCACTAGAAATTCGTAATGTCCATAGCGAGTTCTGAAAGTTGTTTTGTGAATATCAGCTTCCTTGACCTTCACCTGATAATAACCTGAACGAAGATCCAATTTATAGAAAACACAAGATCCACTTAGCTGATCGAATAAATTATCGATGCGCGGGAGTGGATACTTGTTCTTTATAGTGACTTCGTTTAAGGCTCTATAATCGATGCACATTCTGTATGAACCTTCCTTCTTCTTCACCAGTAGTACAGGTGCTCCCCAACTTAAAGTGCTGGGACGAATCCATCCTTTCGCCAATAATTCGTCCAACTGTGTTCGGACTTCCTTCAAACCTTCCGGACTCAGTCTATAAGGTGCTTTGATCACCGGTTGTGCTCCTGGTACTAAATCAATACTGAATTCAAGAGCTCGATCGGGAGGCGAACCTGATATATCGTCAGGAAATATATCGTCGAACTCTCGAACTACCTCTGGTCTTGATTCTTCCTCCGCTTGAGCTACTGCAACTACTGCTTCCCTTGGCTTCGCTTTGTAGGTACTTGGCTCCAGGGTACGGTCTCCGCTTTTGAAATAGAAGACCGGATGGTCTGGAATCTCGAATACTACCCTCCTTTGACGACAGTCGATGGTAGCATAAAAAGTTCCAAGCCAATCCATTCCTAGAACCACATCGAAGTTCGGTATGTCCAGTACTTTGAAGTCAGCATAAAACTCTCTGCTGCAGATGACGACTGGACACAAGATGTATCCCATAGTTGCCTTTAGTACGCCATTTCCGGAACTGATGTCACGCCCCGCTTCCCAGTGTACGGAGAAGGGGACGGGACGAGGTCCGCTACGTATATACTCAGAAGTACATACGCTAAGCGTATCTAAGCAATATAAAATAAATACACAAGAGACAAGATATAAAAAGAACATCAACTTTTATTTATTAACATTCTTTGTACAATGCATGAAAGGAAATACAACTGAAATAAAAAGATGCCTAAACAGTGGCATAACAGGAAAGTAAAATACTGAATGGAAAAGTGTACAATGAACTAAAGTGCTGGATCTTCGGTAAACTGCTCCAAGTCTTCTGCAGATGGCTCGATCTCTGCCGGGTCCGAATCACCTGACGACATTCAAAGAAGAAAGAAATAGAATGTTGTCAGCGAACAGGTCGCTCGGTAAGTCCCAAAGGTAAGAGGAAAGTAGAATAGACAGAATAAGAAAATATCTTTTAAAGTTGTATACTATTGTTGTAATACTGTGTTAACGCTGTTGTTTGTACCTTGGTACAGAAGGATGCCGGTGTATATAAGGGGGGTCTCTATATGCTAGAGTCCAGGGAAAACGGAATGTACAAGGAACCGTTTAGCCACGGTACAACAGCGACGGAATATATGTTAGGTGTCTTAAGCTGACTACCTCGTGCCACCTTTAACACCTTCCGTACTAATCTACCCCTTAAACCCCGTAGTGTTTTGATTTTATTGTTATCTTGTAAATTGTATTGATTGTAAGATTGATTGACTGACTGACCGAAACCGTGATATCAGGAAACGGTTGTAACCATAGGGTCATATAAATGGAATAACTGAGAATCATGTAAAAGGAATATATCCATGGTTCGGTTCAGTCAAGTTGTATAAATTGATAATTAGATTCATGGATTCATGTGTTCATATTGAATTGGAATCTTGTAGATTATAGATTGACTTGAATCATATTCAAGTCAGATTAATCAGACTCAAACCCGAGTCAGACAATCAGGAATGTAAATCGAAGTCTTATAATTGCTATGGTCCTTAGGGTAATTTATAAAACTTGAGGGGTTTTTATGTAAAAACACTTTTATATACTTTCAAAATACACCTCAAGTATTTATTACTCGTCTTTAGAGTTGTAATGAGGGTGGATTTTATATTGTGATATTTCTAGTGAAAATATCCTACTTTTTATAAATAAAGGTATTTATCTATAATATTGATTTATTTGAAGTTCATGGTATTTTAATGTAAAATTTATTCTTGTGATTTTTAGAAAAAGGTGGAATATTTATATTATAATAAAATAGATATTTAAATGATAAATATACATATATTTATACAAAAATAATTTTAATAAATATTTTATATTCCAAAAATCTCATTTTCTTAAGATATCGTATTTTAAACCTTTCGAGACCGAATGCTCTTTGCGGAGGTCTGAATCTCGCACTACTAAGCCTGAGGATGTGCGATAATCCGCACCATCCTGATTAGGTTCCCCAAAAATGGGTTGTAGCGGCGCTTTGCAAACATTGTAAAATACTAATCCTTTAGAAAACGGTTTTATAAAATAAAAGGTATTTATTTGTAAAAATGTAAATTTCTGTATTTTAGATTCTAGGGTTTTCTAAGTCAACTAGCCTATTTTAAATGGTCTAAACGACAAGTTGTTAGATGCCTCAAATCGCCTCTTCACTGTCAATTGTGGGCAGGTAAATACAAGTGAGGAAAGGAGGGATCCGCTCATGAATTACCGTAAGACGGGCCTTTTAAAGTTACCTTTCTCACTTGCCTAGCCTAGACACCACAAAGTCAGGTTTAGATAAACGATCGATGTCCACAACTTATCGTGATTTCCTAATAAGAGGTATTTATTTAAAAGTGTATCAAAGCTAAAACTTTTAGGAATGGTTTTATTAAGAATATGGTATTTGAATGAAAGTATTGTTTTATCGTATTCTAAGTTTTTTGATGATATCGTTTTAGGTTGTATATGCGTATGTATGGAGGTAGGTCATTACCTCGTGCTCTACTTTAAATGTATAGTAAGGTTAAGGGGGTTAAATGTGAAATCAAAATATTGTGGTATTTAAGTGAAAATATGATAAATTGAAAAGGCTATCATTTCATGTGATGAAACTTGTTCAAATTATTTGTTAAATATTTAATAATCAACAATAAGATGTTTAAGCATGATTGAATTGGTGAGAAGTGAAATTTTATAGAAAACCGAATCGGAAATCGGATTTGTTCCGATTCCGTCGGGTTTTGTAATTTCATATTTTAGAGAATAAGAAAGAGGGATAGAATGAGACTTACGGGTTTTGATTAAGTAAGGGAGTGAGGGGGGACTAAAGGGTTGCCGAGGTGTTGCTTCGTCGCCGGTTGTTCCTAAAAACGTCGCCGGAATTTTGTCGGAGCTTCGCCGCGAACTTGTTTTCAAAGTACACAACTCTTGGAAATTTTTTGAGAGAGTGAGCTTAGGGTTTTGGGATGAGAGGGTAGAGGGTAGAGGGTGTATTTATAGGGTAGGCTAGGGGTATGGGTAGGTGAAGGTCTTTTTAAATAAAGATGTAGAAAATATAGGAAAAGTAATAAAAAATGGAGTAAATGAGGTATAATTGTGTTTCTAGAACCGATCCAGACATTTAAAGTATACATGAGGGTACATGAGACGAAGAGCCCCAACTTTCATGTTGGGACGGCCGAGTCCGGCCGGCGGCGCCGGCCCGAGTCTGCCGGTCCTCCGGCCGACTCAGCCGAGTCGGGACGTCGGAAGGTGGGGAGTCTTCAGGTGGGTTCTCTAGTACTTTTCCTTTTTCAGATACAGTTCAACTTTTGGGAGTTATGGTGTGTGGACTGTTGGGCTTCCTAAGAATTTAAAACAAAAACAATATAAAAATAATGTGGGGCAAGGGATTTGAACCCTGGTGGCTTGGTACAGCAGTGCAAGGTGTTACCAATAAGCTATAAGCTCCTTCTTGTAATTATTGTGGGGAAATAAATACTTAAAGTGGTAACAGCAACATTAAATACCCCAAGTATACTTCAAATTTAAATCAATTTATGTATACAAAAATTGGAGTAGTTACAATCTACCCTCCTTACAAAAATTTCGTCATCGAAATTTACAACTTTTATTTGAGGACTAGTTTACAAAGAGGTGAGGGTATCTTGCACGCATTTCATCTTTCCTTTCCCAAATAGATTCTCCTGGAGTGTCTTTCCTCCACATTACCTGGACCAAGTTAACTTCCTTGTTCCGAAGTGTCTTCACTTTGCTGTCCAGGATCTCCACCGGCTGTTGCTCACAAGACAAATCGAGCTGTATAGTGAGCTCAGAATGATCAAGAATGTGGATGGGGTCACTCACATACTTTCTAAGTTGGGATATGTGGAACACGTTATGCACTCCTTCCAATGAGGGTGGAAGTGCTAAGCGGTATGCCACTTCACCGACTCGTTCGAGTATGTCGAACGGTCCAATATATCTCGGACTTAATTTACCCCGTCTTCCAAATCGGATCACTTCGCGGTTTGGAGATATCTTCAGGAATACATGATCTCCTGGCTGGAACTCCAAGTGTCGTCTCTTTGCATCAGCCCAGTGCTTCTGTCGATCTTGGGCTATGCGCATCCTTTCCCTGATAGTACGAACCACATCAACGGTCGCTACTATCATCTCTGGTCCAAGAAGTTCCCTATCTCCGATTTCGTCCCAACTTAATGGTGATCGACACTTCCTTCCATACAATACTGCAAAAAGTGCCATTCCTATGCTTGCTTGGTAGCTGTTATTGTACGCGAACTCCACAAGATGAAGGTGATCTTCCCACGATCCTTTGAAGTCTAGCATACACGCTCTGAGCATATCCTCCAAGATCTGAATAGTTCATTCCGACTGACTATCTGTTTGTGGATGATAAGCCGTGCTGAAGTTCAGACTTGTTCCCAAGCTTGCTTGCAGACTCTGCCAAAATTGCGATAGGAACCTGGTGTCACGATCGGAGACAATGCATACCGGTACTCCATGAAGTCTCACAATTTCCTCCATGTACTTCTTTGCTAGTGCCTCAATTGATTGGCAAACTCGAAATGGGATGAAGTGAGCCGACTTTGTGAGTCGTTCCACAATGACCCATATAGCATCATTACCCTTTGTGCTGCGAGGAAGAGCAGTCACAAAATCCATCGTGATGTGTTGCCACTTCCACCCTGGGATTGGTAATGGTTGAAGTAGTCCAGCTGTCCTGTGATGTTCAGCCTTTACTTGCTAACACACCAAGCATTTTGCGACGCTTCTGGCTACTTCACACTTCATTCCATGCCACCAATAATTCTGACGTAGATCTTTGTACATTTTGGTACCTCCAGGATGTACTGAGTAGGGAGAGCTGTGAGCTTCTTTCATTAACTCTTCCCAAACAGGACCTTTTGGTACACATAATCTGCTGCCGTATCTCAAAGATCCGTCTTCATGTATGATGAAGTCTGTTCTGAGTCCATTCTCCACTTGTTCTCTGATCCTTTGCAACTTAGCATCACTTGGTTGAGCTGCTTTGATCTGATTGACAATGGTTGATTGAACTTGTAGATTCATCAAACTTGAAGTATTACCGGGCATGACTACCTCAATCTTCATCTGATGCAAGTCATGTTGAAGCTTCCACTGAGCGGTGAGATTCATTGCTAATGGTTGGCGACTAAGTGCATCAGGTACTATATTCACCTTCCCTGGGTGATATTGCAAGTTGATGTCAAAGTCCGCCATGAGTTCTAACCATCTTCTCTGCCGCATATTCAACTCCTTCTGAGTAAACACGTACTTCAGACTTTTATGATCTGTGTAGATATTCACTCGTTCACCAAGTAGATAATGGCGCCAAATCTTAAGAGCAAAGATGACGGCTGCCAACTCCAGATCATGCGTCGGATAATTGCGTTCATGAGTCTTCAGTTGTCTTGAAGTATAAGCCACAACCTTACCGTGCTGATGTAGAACACATCATAATCCCTTACCAAATGCATCACAATGCACTTTGAATCCTCCAGATTGATCCGGTATTACGAGAATAGGTGCTGATGTTAATCTTGACTTGAGTTCGACGAAAGCTTGTTCGCATGCGTCTGACCACACAAATTCTTCATCTTTATGTGTGAGTTTGGTCAGGGGTGTTGATATCTTTGAAAATCCCTCAATGAACTTTCTGTAATATCCAGCTAAGCCCAAGAAACTCCGAATATACTTCACTGATTTTGGTGTAGGCCATTCGCTAACTGCTGAAACTTTTGCTGGATCCACAGAAATTCCTTCTCCTGATACGATATGTCCAAGAAAACCAACTTGATTTAGCCAAAACTCGCACTTGCTGTACTTGGCATAAAGCTTATGTTGTCGAACAGTTTCCAGGACAATTCGTAGGTGTTCTGCATGCTCTTTCTGACTCTTAGAATACACCAGGATGTCGTCGATGAAGATGACAACAAACCTGTCTAAGTACTCCCGGAAAACTTGATTCATTAGGTTCATGAATATTGCTGGTGCATTGGTCACTCCAAATGGCATCACTAGAAATTCGTAATGTCCATAGCGAGTTCTGAAAGCTGTTTTGTGAATATCAGCTTCCTTGACCTTCACTTGATGATAACCTGAATGAAGATCCAATTTAGAGAAAACACAAGATCCACTTAGCTGATCGAATAAATTATCGATGCGCGGGAGTGGATACTTGTTCTTTATAGTGACTTTGTTCTAAGCTCTATAATCGATGCACATTCTGTATAAACCTTCCTTCTTCTTCACCAGTAGTACAGGTGCTCCCCAACTTGAAATACTGGGACGAATCCATCCTTTCGCCAATAATTCGTCCAACTGTGTTCGGACTTCCTTCAAACCTTCCGGACTCAGTCTATAAGGTGCTTTGATCACCGGTTGTGCTCCTAGTACTAAATCAATACTAAATTCAAGAGCTCGATCGGGAGGCAAACCTGATATATCGTCAGGAAATATATCGTCGAACTCTCGAACTACCTCTGGTCTTGATTCTTCTTCCGCTTGAGCTGCTGCAACTACTGCTTCTCTTGGCTTCGCTTTGTAGGTACTTGGCTCCAGGGTACGGTCTCCGCTTTTGAAATAGAAGATTGGATGGTCTGGAATCTCGAATACTACCCTCCTTTGTCGACAGTCGATGGTAGCATAAAAAGTTCCAAGTTAATCCATTCCTAGAACCACATCAAAGTACGGTTTGTCCAGTACTTTGAAGTCTGCATAAAACTCTCTGCTGCAGACGACGACTGGACACAAGCTGTATCCCATGGTTTCCTTTAGAACGCCATTTCCGGAACTGACATTCCAGCTGGATACAAGCGGTGAGACTGGAATCGCATGGGTTCGGACGAACCGTTGCGACATAAAGCAGTGGGATGTTCTAGTATAAAACAGTGCAAGTGCAGGTAGTGAGGCTACTAGGATTGTACCTAAGGTATGTGGGATATGTTTTAGGTATAGGGAAAGTGTGTAGATAACCAAGACTAAAAGATAAGTTTGAGAAGGAAAGTTTACCAGTAATTACTTGGCCAGTGGCCTCAGCTTCTTCCATGGACATCGTGAAAGCCTGGCGCTTTGGTACATTCCTCCTGGCCTGAGGAGCATTCCTCGGAACATTCCTTTGAGCTTGATGGAACTGACGAGGAGGTGGTGCAGCTTGTGGTCCTCTGGGTGGTGCAGGTAGTGTACGTCTTGGAGCAGGTGCTTGGATGGCTGGGCGCTGTGGGTAATTGTTTGCTGGCCTGGGTGCAGCAACTGGGTTTTGCCTTTAGGGACAAGACCCGATATCGTGAGTAGCTGAGCCACAGACTAAGCAAAGATGATTGGCTCGCCGGCAGTCTTTCATCATATGTCCAGCTCTCTTGCTGTAGGTACAAAAGGCTGGGCTGGGACGATGGTTCGGTACTCCGGGTCGTCTTGGCACAAAAGGTGGTCTAGACGAGGCTCCACCTTCCATCTGGTTGGCAGGGCGTTTGACTCCTGCAGACTGAGGTCTACCCCTTGCTTTTATCACTACCTCATAACTGGGGGCGGCTTCCAGAGCATCCTCATGAGTCAGAAATTTTCCCGTGGCTAGAGCAGCCTGAATATCCGTGTCCAGTCCTTGTTGAAAGCGACGGGCTCTGATCTCGTCCGTCGGTATCAAGTGTACCGCGAATCTGTTTAAAGATCGTGTTAGCTGTGTAGTATGTGATATTTAAAAACTGAACTGTTGTGACATATCTTACCGGCTTAGCAAGGTAAATTCAGCGTCGTACTTATCTACTGATTTGTCCCACATTGATCCTTGTTGTAGATGAATGAACTGCTGCTCCATGGAAAACCTGGCAGTCACAGGGAAGTATTTCGCGTCGAACTTCTCGCGAAAAGTCTTCCATTCAATAGGCTGTACAAGACAGCATTCTTCTGCCTTCCACCAGTTGCGAGCATTGTCCGTGAGCTGTAGTTTCGCCACACGGACCCAAGCTATGTTTGGCACTTGAGCTGGTGCCAGATCATCTTCTATGCTTTGTGCCCATTCTTCAGCTTCAAGAGGGCTTCCTTTTTCCGGAGAACTGCTTGGGATGTAAAGCCCTGAATTGCTTTACCCCCGGTGCGTCGGTCTTAGGACGGTTCAAGAGCTATTGCTGTCCCTCAAGAAGGCTGCGGATCGCCTCAAGTAGCACCGTTTGCTCGGTGGGTGGCTCAGGAACAGTTGGTGTGAGAGGTAGTGCTGGAGTTGGAGGTGTGTTATTGACATTGGTGCTGGTGTTGTTCGGGGAATCCATAACCCTGAAGAAAAATTTTCGTTAGGACAGATTCAAGTACATGAAATGATAAGATTCAAGGAATATCAAATTGCAAGATTCAAGGAACACGAATTGTAAAGTATGTTTTAGTTGCTGGTTCTTGTGTTATATTGCTTAGGTTGTTCACGCAGAACAGAACTGCATGATAGGGATTCATACAGCTCTGACCTGCATGGGCCACCAACAAAACCTGTTACGCCCCGCTTCCTAGTGTACGGAGAAGGGGACGGGACGAGGTCCGCTACGTATATACTCAGAAGTACATACGCTAAGCGTATCTAAGCAATATAAAATAAATACACAAGAGACAGGATATAAAAAGAACATCAACTTTTATTTATTAACATTCTTTATACAATGCATGAAATGAAATACAACTGAAATAAAAAGATGCCTAAACAGTGGCATAACAGGAAATGTAAAATACTGAATGGAAAAGTGTACAATGAACTAAAGTGTTGGATCTTCGGCAAACTGCTCCAAGTCTACTACAGATGGCTCGATCTCTGCCAGGTCCGAATCACCTGACGACATTCAAAGAAGAAAGAAATAGAATGTCGTTAGCGAACAGGTCGCTCGGTAAGTCCCAAAGGTAAGAGGAAAGTAGAATAGACAGAATAAGAAAATATCTTTTAAAGTTGTATATTATTGTTGTAATGCTGTGTTAACGCTGTTGTTTGTAGCTTGGTACAGAAGGATGCCAGTGTATACGAGTGGGGTCTCTATATGCTAGAGACCGTGGCAAACGGAATGTACAAGGAACCGTTAATCCATGGTACAACAGCAACGGAATATAAGTTAGGTGTCTTAATCTGACCACCTCGTGCCACCTTTAACACCTTCCGTACCAATCTACCCTTTAAACCCCGTAGTGTTTTGATTTTATTGTTATCTTGTAAATTATATTGATTGTAAGATTGATTGACTGACTGACCGAAACCATGATATCAGGAAACGGTTGTAACTGTAGTGTCATGTAAATGGAATAACTGAGAATCATGTAAAAGGAATATATCCATGGTTCGGTTCAGTCAAGTTGTATAAATTGATAATTAGATTCATGGATTCATGTGTTCATATTGAATTGGAATCTTGTAGATTATAGATTGAGTTGAATCATATTCAAGTCAGATTAATCAGACTCAAACGGAGTCAGACAATCAGGAATATAAATCGAAGTCTTATAATTGCTAGGGTCCTTAGGGTAATTTATAAAACTTGAGGGGGTTTTATATAAAAACACTTTTATATACTTTCAAAATACACCTCAAGTATTTATTACTCGTCTTTAGAGTTGTAATGAGAGTGGATTTTATATTGTGACATTTCTAGTGAAAATATCCTAGTTTTTATAAATAAAGCTATTTATCTATAATATTGATTTATTTGAAGTTCATGGTATTTTAATGTAAAATTTAATCTTTTGATTTTTAGAAAAAGGTGGAATATTTATATTATAATAAAATAGATATTTAAATGATAAATATACATATATTTATGCAAAAATAATTTTAATAAATATTTTATATTCCAAAAATCTCATTTTCTTAAGATGTCGTATTTTAAACCTTTCGAGACCGAATGCTCTTTGCGGAGGTCTGAATCTCGCACTACTAAACGAGTGGATGTGCGATAATCCGCACCATCTCGAATGGGTTCCCCAAAAATGGGTTGTAGCGGCTGATTGATGTGAATTTATGTGTAGTAGTTAAGCGCAATCAATAACGGTGTCGCGTGTAGCTAGACCGAGATGAGTACGGGTCGTCCTCAGGGAAACGTTGAATATTTTATTCTTACTTTAGGCGTGTTGAGAAAGAAACAAGGAAGAATAAAGAATGGTTGTAGGTTCTAGATCTATGTTAAACACGGATGCAAAATATAGATCTAGATTAATTACGGATGTAAGTTTAATATAAAAGGGGGCTTGTAGGGTTCATTAGCATTTAGTAGTTATGGATGATTAATTAAAAATTACTCTTTTTATCCTTTAATAGATTTAAAACTAGAACGATGGTGATGCATGTAGATTAGGGTTTCTGGAGGAAAATGGGTTCCCACTCTTAACCCCTATCTCGACATGGAACTCCGTTCATATCTAGCCTTTACCAAAATAATCATTAATCTAATCTCTAATCGCGGTCGAGACTAACAATAAATTGGTAGCACGCCCGAATAGGATGTTAATGATTCTTTTGATAAAGTTTAAAAACTTTATAGGACGTAAAAAGAGTTTAAAGATCTTCATCATCCATTAACCTACCCTAATCCTACGAACCCTAACAAGCGGAGAATTACTCGCGCATGTTGGGAGAAGAAGAGATGGAGAGAGAAATCATATTAAAAACTACAAAGAAATAGAATAAGAAAAAGAACTACCTTTATTAATCAACAAAATTCATTTACACTTTGTTTCCTTATAGAAAATAATTACAATTACTAGTTTGCTTCTCGATCTCTTCTAAGGAGGTAGACGAGCAGTTGATGATCAGCCTGGATGCGTGAGCCTGTCTTGGACTTCGTGATCGCTTCGATTTGATAATTTTTCCAAGAGACTTTCAGTCCTTATTTATAGTCCCAAAGCCAGAATCCTAGATGCCAAAATTGGAAACTAGTAGTTAAGATCCAAACTGAAAAATTCCAACTCCTAACTCGTCAAAACCGCGGCGGATCCGCGGCCAAAATGTAGGTTTGGCCGCGGATCCGCGGCCAAATAGTGACATCTTGGGCTCAATCTTCTTGTGGGCTCTTCTGGTGATATATGGTGATCTTTTGAATATCTGGAAACTGAAAATCTTTTCTACATCACTGCCAGAATTGATTTCTTTAATTTACTTTCTTAATTAGGCAGGTTTGTTTTAACAACTTTGATTTCCTTGATTTCAGCCCTGCAAATTCTGCACAATAACTCAACAAATAATATTTAGTAAAGTTTGTTTTATTGAGATATTTAACGTAACCATTAAGTTTTGGTCAATGGTATTTATGCTTATTTTCCTACCAAATGTTAATTATAATATATAAACACATGAAAATAGTATTTTTACAAATAAACCCTCAAATATATTATATATTATAATAAACATCTTTTCTAATATAGAAATTGTAGGAAAAATGTTATATTAAATGTGCAGTTTTATCACCTGAACAAATACCCCCAAACTTATCTTTGATCATCCCGAGCAAACTAGTTTATTCAAGAGAAGGAGAAAACTAAACACACTTTCGTAGGCAACACGATTGCACTGAGCGCGTGCAACAATCCGTTCAACCTCTAGGTGTCTCTAGTAGGAGGAGTGTTGTCTCCTGAGGGTTTTCAGCAGATTACACCCACAAAATCCTATAATAAAAGAGAGATGGTGAAATTTACATATAAAGATAAGAACCATAAAAGAAATACTTTGAAAATTTAGTGTTTCCAACTATACTACCTTTTCAGTTGTCATGAGCCCTATCTTAATAGTCATGAAAAGATGTTAGAAATCACTTTATCCCTCAATAAAACATCGTTTTTATTCTTCATTCCTACTTTTTATCCAAACATCGATCATATAACCCTACATGTGTGTATAGAACATCGCTACACTCGGAGAATTCAATTCAAGCTATCATACTCTTGTCCATCTACCTTAGTACTTTTTAATTTGATGAATATTTGGTTGGATTTGCTCGCACATTTTTCATGCGACCGTTAATACTTCTTAAGGTACCAACCGACCGATTACTCATGTGCTTGCTGATTAGTATTTTCCTCGTCTTGCACCACCTAAGGCTTAGCAGTGACTCCCAGACCAGTTAGTCTAAGGCACTAGGTGATGAAGCACTCTCGCTATATTTTTTTATTGCTGCCTCGGTGATAACAAAACCAGTGTTCATTTTTCTTCACCATTTTATTTTTTTATTCATTTTTTTACTTCCTTCATACTTTGGCTTTTAGACAAGAGCATTTCAAGGTATCCTCTACTATCCCGAGTTTCAAGACGTGTGTAAGTGCGTATAGTAGGGTATCAACATTCAAATGTTTGGCTTCCAGAATAGAAACTATTTTTCAGACTTATTTTTATCCTCAGATTGGCAATTTCCTTCATCTTACTAACCCTTGGGACAACAGCTCATACTACTTATTACTAGTTCGTTTAAGAAAATTTCTAATTTTCTTGGTTTTCTTAAACTATTTCTATCTTTCATATATAATTTTTCACTTTCTACTCTTTTATTATAAAAAAAAATTTGTGCTTATATATAGTATAATGCAAAGTATCGCGTAAATAAGCACAAACCTCCCCCAAACCTGTTTACAGCAGTGTCCTCACTGATGTCATCCGTTAAGCTCAAAAAACCTGTATACTTGGGAAGAAAAAGGGGATAAGAAATAATGAAAGTGAAATCCTCCCCCAAACTTATTTTTGGCTCACAATCTTATAAAAAATTTCTTTCAAGAGCCAAAATACCCCCCCAAACTTGAGTTAAAAAATGTTAATATTTTAAAATCACACGAGGGGGTCAAAGTTATTGGTCAATGCCAAGTTTTGCAAAGACTGAAAGTCAACACCAACCATTCAAAAATTTTATCGATGAAGCACCAAGGTTGGTGGAAGAACATGTCGCCTATTGATGTGAAGAAGTGGAGAGGAGATAAGAGGTGTAATGGAAAATGTTTATGTCTCGGTTTGTAGAGACGAAACAATGATGATGGATTACTCGCATTCTTGTTATCGATAAGAAGAAGTGGTGATGGTTCAACTTCTTTGTGTTGGGATTGATTTATCACACCACCTGTATTTTCTAAGAATGCAAGTTCTTCAGCAAAAATTTCTTCAAAGTTTTCATCGATATCCCGAATAATAATCTCATCAGAAAGAACAGGATGATACTCGGACTCCATAAAAGGTTCATATTCCGCGTTAGATGTTGACCCGGACAACAACGTAATAGCGGAGTCGAGATCAGTATCGTGAAGCTCTTCAATTTCGCTGCTGTCGGAATCTATTGTTTCGACAGAACACACATGAGCATAGGGTTCGGAGGGTTCACTTCTTAACTTGTAAATGTTAAGCTCAATTGACATCTTCCTGAAGGATAGGTTCATAGAGCCGTTACGGCAATTGATTACAGCGTTGGAAGTCGCAAGAAAAGGTCGACCTAAAATCACCGGAATTTGGTTTCGTGGGTTCGCTACAGGTTGTGTATCTATAACGATAAAGTCCATAGGAAATATAAATTCCCCGACTTTGATTAACACATCCTCTAGTTCACCCCTAGGTTGGGTGATAGATCGATCGGCCATCTGAAGAGTGCAATGCGCCGGTTTTAACTCTCCGATCCCTAATTGCTCATAAACAGAATACGGAAGCAAGTTAACACTAGCATCTAAATCGAGTAGAGCGCGATTGATATTTTTACCCCCAATAGAAATAGAAATTGTAGGACTTCCGGGGCACTTTCGTTTCTTGGGTAGTTATTGTGTAAAAGCAGTGCTCACATTACTTGTAAGGAAAACTTTTTTAGGTACTTGAACTTTTCTTTTCCTAGTGAACAAGTCCTTTAGGATTTTCGCATAAGACGGGACTTGTTGAATAGCATCTAGGAGAGAAATGTTTATGTTAACTTGCTTAAAAATTTCCACAATCTTCTCAATTTGTGGACTTGGTCTGTTGCCCCTTAACCTGTTTGGATAAGGTGCTTTATCAATAAGGTTTGGGTCCAAAATTAGAGAGGATTGTGGGGATAGAATGGATCCTAGAATTGGAGCGGGGATTGTTTTAGATAGATTTGTGAAAGTGGGCTGAGGATTCGAGCCTTGGGGAAAACGGAGAATAGGCTCGGAAGAAGGTGGGAGATTAGACGAATTAGGGGAAGAAGTAGAAGCTGGGGTATCATTGGTGTCACTAATATCATCAAATTGCTCACCCACTCGTTTATTCAACACTTTTCCCGATTTCAACGTAGTAACGACACTCACGTCATAACTTTGTGAGTGGCCAGGATTCGGTAGGGGTTGAGATAGGAGTTTCTCTTTCTCTCTCGCACTCATTGCGGCGTTCAATTGTGCAATTTGGTTTTCTATTGATTTAATACTATCACCGTTGGAGGCGGAGTCTTTCTTTATGGTATCAATAGAAGACTTCATATCAGCCGACATTTGAATGGAATGTTTCATAAACAAATCCAAAGTTTATGCGAGTGAAGAGTTATCAGTACCGGCCAGTTGCGGTGCGGAAGTGTTGGCCGGATTTTGAAAATTTTGTGACTGAAAGGGGTGCTGACTTTGTGGTTGTGGTTGCTGTGGAGGAGGTCTTTGATAATTGCTTTGGAACTGATTTTGATTTTGGGGTTGGTTTTGGTTCCAAGCAAAGTTAGGATGATTCCTCTATCCTTGATTGTACGTGGAAGAATAAGGATCGTTTCTAGGTCGCTGCTGAAATGCAGCATTAGTTTGCCCGTGACCTTGAAACGATGCATTCATAGGGCATTCTTCCGTCAAGTGTGAAGGATCCGAACAGCAACCACAGACGGTCTTGGGAAGCATGACCTGATTTAGGGAGGCTAATGAAAATTTGTTCTCAATAGCATCGAGTTTCTTCTGCATCGCTGCCATTTCGGCTTTTACTGCGATGGAAACATCGAGCTGGTGAATACCTCCCCTAGATGAAGGTGGCCTTACGCTTTCCCACTGCAAAGTGTTTTCAGCGAGATCTTCCAAATATTTCCAAGCTTCACTGTCATCTTTAAACATGAAATTGCATTGACACATTGTTTTAAGCATCTGCTTTGTTGCTGGATTAATACCCTTATATATAATTCGGCACAAATCCCATCTTTGTATTCCATGATGAGGACATTGGACAAGCAGATCCTTGAAACGTTCAAAGCACTTCCAAAATGGTTCATTAGGAAGCTGGGTGAACTGGTTGATCTCGCTCCTAATATGGGTGGTCTTATGGTTTGGGTAAAACTTCTTAAGAAATGCTATTACGAATTCATCCCAATTAGTGATAGAGTGTGCGGCAGTATTATAAAGCCATTTTTCTGCCAAGTCGCACAGAGTGAATGGGAGAAGACGCAAGCGCATAGCATCCACAGTTAGTTGTGAAGTACCCATCATTGCGCATACGTTTTCGAATTTAGTGATGAAAACGTACGCATCTTCAGACTCAAGCCCATGAAATTTGGACAACAGATTGATGTAGTGGGGTTTAATTTCAAAATTATCCCCGTTAGCTGGTGGAATAGATAGACAAGTGGGAAGTGAACCACGGATAGGATAGCATCTCTCTTGGAGAAAAATGCACGGTGGATTCTGCTCACCTACGGGTGGCGGCAGCGTGGTGTTATAATTTGATGGAGTACCATCCATCTCGGTTGATGTGGTGTGTGGTGGGGGAAAAGAAGATGAAGAAGCACCGACTTTGGAGTCGATAACAGGAACGCCGACAAGACGGGCACTAGAATCCCGTGTCCAGCCAAGCATGCACTATGTGGGTTTAGCGCAAGTGGCAGCGTGTGTGTGATTTAAAATTGGTCTGTTTTGAAAAGGTGGGACTTAAGACAAATGACACAAAAATGCACAAACAACCCTAAAACTAAGGTTACCTAGGTTAAGTCTCTAGACCGCTCCTAGACTTCTAAAGGACAAGCCGCAGGATCAATCCTCTACCGCCTCTTTACTACTCTTGTGGCCAGGTAAGTGTCAGGTAAGTGGGAGGTATCCACTATGTAAGTAGTGGGCCTAATTAAGTAATCACTTGCCTTAGACACACTTGCCTAGACACCACAAAAGTAATGCAGATAAGCGTTAGATTACCCACGACCTTCCTCTGTCCTTATTGAGCGCGACAGTCCTTAGAGTCTTGTCTAGATACTTTTTAAATTAATGTAGGATTGATGCAGATGCTCGGTTTGTAATTTGTGGGGCTTAGGAAGGGTGATGAAATCCCCACCTAATCTGGATTTGGTCTTTGCCCCTTAAAGTCCGTATTAAAATATGCAAAACAAACCAATCACAAAACTTTGCGAAAAGATTTTTGAGCAGTAATATTTTTGCAAAGAATCCTGCAGAAAAGATATTTTATTGGATTTCAGAGGAGAGAGAAGGAGATTAGAATCTTACCAGAGAAGATTGGAACCCTAGATCCTCTAACCCGCTGCGCTTCCGCCGCAAATATGGTGTATCTGCCGCGGATCCGCCGCAAGAAGGAAGGATCAATTGACGAAATTTGCTAGGTGGCCTCCTATACTCCTCTGGATCTCGATGAATGTCTCTGTCTTCCTGTTTCCTCAAGTCTGTGACTCCAGATTTCCTTGCAAAAATTCACACACTTCGTTAAATATACGATTTGCAGTTTTGTTTTAATTATGATATAGATCGTATAAGAATTCAACACAAATAGTAAGAATAAAAAAATTACGTACGTATCCCCGGCAATGGCGCCATTTGATTGGTTCTATATTTATGTGTATTAGTTAACCGCAATCAATAACGATGTCGCGTGTAGCTAGACCGAGATGAGTACGGGTCGTCCTCTGGGAAACGTTGAATATTTTATTCTTACTTTAGGCGTGTTGAGAAAGAAATGAGGAAGAATAAAGAATGGTTGTAGGATCTAGATCTACGTTAAACACGGATGCAAAATATAGATCTAGATTAACTACGGATGTAGGTTTTATAGTAGAATGGGGCTTGTAGGGTTCATTAGGATTTAGTAGTTATGGATGATTAATTAAAGATTACTCTTTTTATCCTTTAATAGATTTAAAACTAGAACGACGGTGATGCATGTAGATTAGGGTTTCTGAAGGGAAATGGGTTCCCACTCTTAACCCCTATCTCGACATGGAACTCCGTTCATATCTAGCCTTTACCAAAACAATCATTAATCTAATCTCTAATCGTGGTCGAGACTAACAATAAATTGGTAGCACGCCCGATTAGGATGTTAATGATTCTTTTGATAAAGTTTATAAATTTTATAGGACGTAAAAAGAGTTTAAGGATCTTCATCATCCATTAACCTACTCTAATCCTACGAACCCTAACAAGCGGAGAATTACTCGCGCATGTTGGGAAAAGAAGAGATGGAGAGAGAAATCATATTAAAAACTACAAAAAAATAGAATAAGAAAAAGAACTACCTTTATTAATCAACAAAATTCATTTACACTTTGTTTCCTTAGAAAATGATTACAAATGCTAGTTTGCTTCTCGATCTCTTCTAAGGAGGTAGACGAACAGTTGATGATCAGCCTGGATGCGTGAACCTGTCTTGGACTTCGTGATCATGTCGACTTGATAATTTTTTCAAGAGGCTTTCGGTCCTTATTTATAGTCCCAAAACCAGAATCCTAGATGCCAAAATTGGAAACTAGTAGTTAAGATCCAAACTGAAAAATCCCAACTCCTAACTCGTCAAAACCGCGGCGGATCTGCGGCCAAAAGGTGGGTTTGGCCACGGATCCGCGGCCAAATAGTGACATCTTGGGCTCAATCTTCTTGTGGGCTCTTCTGGTGATATATGGTGGTCTTTTGAATATCTAGAAACTGAAAATCTTTTCTACATCACTGCCAGAATTGATTTCTTTAATTTACTTTCTTAATTAGGCAGGTTTGTTTTAACAACTTTGATTTCCTTGATTTCAGCCCTGCAAATTCTGCACAATAACTCAACAAATAATATTTAGTAGAGTTTGTTTTATTGAGATATTTAACTTAACCATTAAGTTTTGGTCAATGGTATTTATGCTTATTTTCCTACCAAATGTTAATTATAATATATAAACACATGAAAATAGTATTTTTACAAATAAACCCTCATATGTATTATATATTATAATAAACACCTTTTCTAATATAGAAATAGTAGGAAAAATGTCATATTAAATGTGCAGTTTTATCAACTGAACAGCGGCGCTTTGCAAAGATTGTAAAATATTAATACTTTAGAAAACGGTTTTATAAAATAATAGGTATTTATTTGTAAAAATGTAAATTTCTGTATTTTAGATTCTAGGGTTTCCTAAGTCAACTAGGCTATTTCTAAATGGTCTAAACGACAAGTTGTTAGATGTCTCAAATCGCCTCTTCACCGTCAATTGTTGCCAGGTAAGTACAAGTGAGGAAAGGAGGGATCCGCTCATGAATTACCGTGAGACGGGCCTTTAAAGTTACTTGTCTATCCTAGACACCACAAAGTCAGGTTTAGATAAACGATCGATATCCATAACTAATCGTGTTTTTCTAATAAGAGGTATTTATTTAAAAGTGTATCAAAACTAAAACTTTTAGGAATGGTTTTATTAAGAATATGGTATTTAAATGAAAGTATTGTTTTATCGTATTCTAAGTTTTTTGATGATATCGTTTTAGGTTGTATATGCGTGTGTGTGGAGGTAAGTCATTATCTCGTGCTCTACTTTAAATGTATAGTAAGGTTAAGGGGGTTAAATGTGAAATCGAAAAATTGTGGTATTTAAGTGAAAATACGATAAATTGAAAAGGCTATCATTTCATATGATGAAACTTGTTCAAATTATTTGTTAAATATTTAATAGTCAACAATAAGATGTTTAAGCATGATTGAATTGGTGAGAAGTGAAATTTTATAGAAAACCGAGTCGGAAATCGGATTTGTTCCGATTCCGTCGGGTTTTGTAATTTCGTATTTTAGAGAATAAGAAAGAGAGATAGAATGGGACTTACGAGTTTCGATTAAGCCAGGGAGCGAGGGGGGACTAAAGGGATGCCGAGGCGTTGCTTCATCGCCGGTTGTTGCTAAAAACGTCGCAGGAATTTCCGCCGGAATTTTGTTGGAGCTTCGCCGCGAGCTTGTTTTCAAAGTACACAACTCTTGGAAAATTTTTGAGAGAGTGAGCTTAGGGTTTTGGGATGAGAGGGTAGAGGGTAGGGGGTGTATTTATAGGGTAGGCTACGGGTAGGGAAGGTGACGGGTCTTTTTAAATAAAAATGTAGAAAATATAGGAAAAGTAATAAAAAAAATTGAGTAAATGAGCTATAATTGTGTTTCTGGAACCGATCCAGACATTTAAAGTATACAGGAGGGTACAAGAGATGAAGAACCCCAACTTTCATGTTGGGGACTCGGCCGTCCGGCCGAGTCCGGCCGGCGGCGCTGGCCCGAGTCGGCCGGTCCGCCGGCCGAGTCGGGACGTCGGAAGGTGGGGAGTCTTCAGGTGGGTTCTCTGGTACTTTTACTTTTTCAGGTACAGTTCAACTTTTGGGAGTTATGGTGTGTGGACTGTTGGGCTTCCTAAGAATTTAAAACAAAAACAATATAAAAATAATGTGGGGCAGAGGATTTGAACTCTGGTGGCTTGGTTCAGCAGTGTAAGGTGTTACCAATGAGCTACAAACTCCTTCTTGTAATTATTGTGGGGAAATAAATACTTAAAGTGGTAACAGCAACATTAAATACCCCAAGTATACTTCAAATTTAAATCAATTTTATGTATACAAATATTGGAGTTGTTACAACCGACATTCCAGCTGGATACAAGCGGTGAGACTGGAATCGCATGGGTTCGGACGAACCGTTGCTACATAAAGCAGTGGGATGCTCCAGTATCAAACAGTGCAAGTGCAGGTAGTGAGGCTACTAGGATTGTACCTAAGGTATGTGGGATATGTTTTAGGTATAGGGAAAGTGTGTAGATAACCAAGACTAAAAGATAAGTTTGAGAAGGAAAGTTTACCAGTGATGACTTGGCCAGTGGCCTCAGCTTCTTCCACGGACATCGTGAAAGCCTGGCGCTTTGGTACATTCCTCCTGGCCTGAGGATCATTCCTCGGAACGTTCCTTTGAGTTTGATGGAATTGATGAGGAGGTGGTGCAGCTTGTGGTCCTCTGGGTGGTGCAGGTAGTGCAAGTCTTGGAGCAGGTGCTTGGATGGCTGGGCGCTGTGGGTAATTGTTTGCTGGCCTGGGTGCAGCAACTGGGTTTTGCCTTTGGGGACAAGACCCTATATCATGAGTAGCTGATCCGCAGACTAAGCAAAGAAGATTAGCTCGCCGGCAGTCTTTCATCATATGTCCAGCTCTCTTGCAGCAGATACAAAAGGCTGGGCTGGGACGATGGTTCGGTACTCCGGGTCGTCTTGGCACAAAAGGTGGTCTAGACGAGGCTCCACCTGCCATCTGGTTGGCAGGGCATTTGACTCCTGCAGACTGAGCTCTGCCCCTTGCTTTTATCACTTCCTCATAACTGCGGGCAGCTTCCAGAGCATCCTAATGAGTCAGAAATTTTCCCGTGGCTAGAGCAGCCTGAATATCCGTGTCCAGTCCTTATTGAAAGCGACGGGCTCTGATCTCGTCCGTCGGTATCAAGTGTGCCGCGAATCTGTTTAAAGATCGTGTTAGCTGTGTAGTATGTGATATTTAAAAATTGAACTGTTTTGACATATCTTACCGGCTTAGCATGGTGAATTAAGCGTCATACTCATCTACTGATTTGTCCCACATCGATCCTTGTTGTAGATGAATGAACTGCTGCTCCATGGAAAACCTGGCAGTCACAGGGAAGTATTTCGCGTCGAACTTCTCACGAAAAGTCTTCCATTCAATAGGCTGTACAAGACGGCTTTCTTCCGCCTTCCACCAGTTGCGAGCATTGTCCGTGAGCTGTAGTTTCGCCACACGGACCCAAGCTATGTCTGGCACTTGAGCTGCTGCCAGATCATCTTCCATGCTTTGTGCCCATTCTTCAGCTTCAAGAGGGCTTCCTTTTCCGGAGAACTGCTTGGGATGTAACGCCCTGAATTGCTTTGCCCGCGGTGCATCGATCTTAGGACGGTTCAGGAGCTGTTGCTGTCCCTCAAGAAGGCTGCGGATTGCCTCAAGTAGCACTGTTTGCTCGGTGGGTGGCTCAGGAACGACTGGTGTGAGAGGTAGTGCTGGAGTTGGAGGTGTGTTGTTGACATTGGTGCTGGTGTTGTTCGGGGAATGCATAACCCTGAAGAAAAATTTTGGTTAGGACAGATTCAAGTAAATCAAATGATAAGATTCAAGTAGTATGAAATTGCAAGATTCAAGTAACATGAATTGTAAAGAATGTTTTAGTTGCTGGTTCTTGTGTTATATTGCTTAGGTTGTTCACGCAGAACAGAACTGCATGATAGGGTTTCATACAGCTCTGACCTGGTTGGGCCACCAATAAAACCTGTCATCCCCCGCTTCCCAGTGTACGGAGAAAGGGACGGGATGAGGTCCGCTACGTATATACTCAGAAGTACATACGCTAAGCGTATCTAAGCAATATAAAATAAATACACAAGAGACAAGATATAAAAAGAACATCAACTTTTATTTATTAGCATTCTTTGTACAATGCATTAAAGGAAATACAACTGAAATAAAAAGATGCCTAAATAGTAGCATAACAGGAAATTTAAAATACTGAATGGAAAAGTGTATAATGAACTAAAGTGCTGGATCTTCGGCAAACTGCTCCAAGTCTTCTGCAGATGGCTCGATCTCTGCTGGGTCTGAATCACCTGACGACATTCAAAGAAGAAAGAAATAGAATGTCGTTAGCGAACAGGTCGCTTGGTAAGTCCCAAAGGTAAGAGGAAAGTAGAATAGACAGAATAAGAAGATTTCTTTTAAAATTGTATACTATTGTTGCAATGTTGTGTTAACGCTGTTGTTTGTAGTTTGGTACAGAAGGTTGTCAGTGTATACGAGGAGGGTCTCTATATGCTAGAGACCAGGGCAAACGGAATGTACAAGGAACCGTTAAGCCATGGTACAACAGCAACGGAATATAGGTTATGTGTCTTAATCTGACCACCTCGTGCCACCTTTAATATCTTCCGTACCAATCTACCCCTTAAACCCCGCGATGTCTTGTTTATATTGTTATCTTGTAAATTGTATTGATTGTAAGATTGACTGACTGACTGACCAAAACCATGATATCAGGAAACGGTTGTAACCGTAGGGTCATGTAAATGGAATAACTGAGAATTATGTAAAACGAATATATCCATAGTTCGGTTCAGTCAAGTTGTATAAATTGATAATTGGATTCATAGATTTATATGTTCATATTGAATTGGAATCTTGTAGATTATAGATTGACTTGAATCATATTCAAGTCAGATTAATCAGAATCAAACCCAAGTCAGACAATCAGGAATGTAAATCGAAGTCTTATAATTGCTAGGGTCCTTAGGGTAATTTATAAAACTTGAGGGGGTTTTATGTAAAGACACTTTTATATACTTTTCCAAATACACCTCAAGTATTTATTACTCGTCTTTAGAGTTATACTGATGGTGGATTTTATATTATGAAATTTCTAGTGAAAATATCCTAGTTTAAAGGTATTTATCTATAATATTGATTTATTTGAAGTTCATGGTATTTTAATGTAAAATTTATTCTTGTGATTTTTAGAAAAAGGTGAAATATTTATATCATAATAAAATAGATATTTAAATGATAAATATACATATATTTATATAAAAATAATTTTAATAAATATTTTATATTCCAAAAATCTCATTTTCTTAAGATGTCGTATTTTAAACCTTTCGAGACCGAATGCTCCTTGCGTAGGTCTGAATCTCATACTACTAAGCCCGAGGATGTGCGATAATCCGCACTATCCCGAACGGGTTCCCCAAAAATGGGTTGTAGCGGCGCTTTGCAAAGATTGCAAAATACTAAATCCTTTAGAAAACGGTTTTATAAAATGAAAGGTATTTATTTGTAAAAATTTCAATTTTCCCTATTTTAGATTTTATGGTTTCTTAAATCAACTAGCCTATTTCTAAATGATCTAAACGACAAGTTGTTAGATACCTCAAATCGCCTCTTCACCGCCAATTGTGGCCAGGTAAGTACAAGTGAGGAAAGGAGGGATCCGCTCACGAATTACCGTGAGACGGGCCTTTTAAAGTTACCTTTCTCACTTGCCTAGCCTAGACCCCACAAAGTCAGGTTTTGATAAACGATCGATGTCCACAACTTATCGTGTTTTCCTAATAAGAGATATTTATTTAAAAGTGTATCAAAGCTAAAACTTTTAGAAATGGTTTTATTAAGAATTTGGTATTTAAATGAAAGTATTGTTTTATCGTATTCTAAGTTTTGATGATATCGTTTTAGATTGTATATGCATGTGTTTGGAGGTAGGTCATTATCTCGTGCTCTACTTTAAATGTATAGTAAGGTTAAAGGGGTTAAATGTGAAATCGAAATATTGTGGTATTTAAGTGAAAATACGATAAATTGAAAAAGCTATCATTTCATGTGATGAAACTTGTTCAAATTATTTGTTAAATGTTTAATAGTTAACAATAAGATGTTTAAGCATGATTGAATTGGTGAGAAGTGAAATTTTATAGAAAAACGAATCGGAAATCGGATTTGTTCCGATTCCGTCGGGTTTTGTAATTTCGTATTTTAGAGAATAAGAAAGAGAGATAGAATGGGACTTACAGGTTTCGATTAAGCAAGAGAGTGAGGGGGGACTAAAGGGTTGCCGAGGCGTTGCTTCGTCGCTGGTTGTTCCTCAAAACGTCGCCGGAATTTCGTCGGAGCTTCGCCGTGAGCTTGTTTTCAAGGTACACAACTCTTGGAAAATTTTTGAGAGAGTGAGCTTAGGGTTTTAGGATGAGAGGGTAGAGGGTAGGGGATGTATTTATAGGGTAGGCTAGGGATAGGGTAGGTGAAGGGTTTTTAATTAAAAAATAATTGTAGAAAGTGTGAAAATCATTAAAAAAAATGGTTTAAATTGGGCATAAATTCTTCTCTGGAACCGATCTATTAAATTAGGGTATGCAGGGGGTTAGAGAATACAAAAAGACAGACTTTTTATTTTGGGGACTCGGCCGTCCGGCCGAGTCCGGCCGGCGGCGCCGGCCCGAGTCGGGTGGTCGGTGGGTGGGGGGTCGTCAGGTGAAGGCTCTGGTATATTTACTTTCTAAAGTTCAGTTCAAGTTTTGGGAGTTATGGTGTGTGGACTGTTGGGCTTCCAAAGGATTTAAAACCTAAACAATATAAAAATAATGTAGGACAGGGGATTTGAACTCTGCTGGCTTGGTTCAGCAGTGCAAGGTGTTACTAATGAGCTATAAGCTCCTTCTTGTAATTATTGTGGGAATATAAATACTTAAAGTGGTAACAGCAACATTAAATACTCCAAGTATACTTCAAATTTAAATCAATTTTATGTATACAAAAATTAGAGTTGTTACAGCACCGGTTGAGTTGGCAGAATTGAAGAAGCAAATTGAAGAACTCCTGGAGAAGGAATTTATCCGGCCAAGCGTTTCACCGTGGGGTGCACCAGTTCTGTTGGTGAAGAAGAAGGATGAATCGCTGTGGATGTGTATAGACTATCGAGAGCTGAACAAAGTCACAATAAAGAACAAGTGCCCAATTCCGAGCATCGACGACTTATTCGATCAGTTAAGTGTGGCCAAGGTATTTTCGAAGTTGGATCTCCGTTCTGGCTATCATCAGATCAGAGTAGCGATCGAGGATATATGCAAGACGGCTTTCAGGACCCGATACAGACATTATGAGTTCTTCGTGATGCCGTTCGGTGTTACCAATGCTCTAGCGATATTCTTGGATTTGATGAACAGGGTGTTTACGAAGTACTTGGACACGTTTGTCGTTGTATTTATCGACGATATACTAGTCTACTCGAAGACCCGGGAGGAGCACGTCGAGCATTTGCGCACGGTTCTACAAATTCTTTGGGAAAAGAAGTTGTACGCAAAATTGAGCAAGTGTGAGTTCTGGCTCGACAAGGTTCAGTTCTTGGGACACATTGTTTCGGGCGATGGCCTCTCGGTGGACCCGGCAAAGATAGAATCTGTCAGAGATTGGCCAACACCGAAGTCAGTGGCCGAGATCAGAAGCTTTCTGGGATTGGTAGGGTATTATCGGCGGTTCGTACAAGACTTTTCAAGAATCACTGAACCTTTGACAAGGCTGACACAGAAGGATGTACCGTTTGCGTGGACAGAGGAGTGTACTCGGGCATTTGAGACACTGAAGCAGAAGTTAACCACAGCGCCCATTCTTACAGTACCAGATGATTCTGGAGGTTTGGTGATACATAGTGATGCCTCAGGGAAGGGCTTAGGCTATGTTCTGATGCAGCACGGTCGGGTGGTTGCTTATACTTCTCGACAGCTGAGAAATCACGAGAGGAACTACCCTATGCATGACTTGGAGTTAGCCGCAGTGGTTTTTGTATTGAAGATCTGGAGGCACTACCTATTGGGAGAGACGGTGGAGGTGTACACGGATCACAAAAGTCTGAAGTACGTCTTCATTCAGAAAGAACTAAATATGAGGTAGCACCGATGGCTAGTACTGATGGCGGACTACGACTTGGACCTTCAGTATCTTCCAGGAAAAGTAAATATTGTACTAGATGCTCTCAGTCGCAAGCCAGCGGTCATGATGTTGACCAGTCAGAGGAGTATCACTGAGGATTTTCAGAGACTCGAGCTTGAAATCATTACACCGAGCGCAATCAGGCAATTTTGGAAACTACAGGTGCAGTCTTCTCTTGTGGATCGCATCAAGGCTGCGCAAGCGGATGATCCTCGATTGCAAAAGTTCAGAGTGCAAGTAGAAGCCGGGCTAAGAACGGACTTACTCATACAAGAAGACGGTTCTCTGAGATTCGGTAGCAGACTCTGTGTACCCAAAGGGGATGTTCGAGAAGAGGTACTGGCTGAGGCTCATAGTTCAGCTTATTCTGTGCACCCGGGAGGCACGAAGATGTATCGAGATCTAAAGCATCACTTTTGGTGGAACGGGATGAAGCGATAAATTGCGCGGTTTGTATCCAGGTGCTTGGTATGCCAGCAGGTGAAGGCGGAGCATCAGAGGACAGCAGGATTGTTACATCCGCTACCGATACCAGAATGGAAGTGGGAGCACATTACTATGGATTTCGTGATGGCCTTACCACGGAGCCCTAGGGGCAACAACGCCGTTTGGGTTATCGTCGACCTGTAAGTCTACGATAGCGCCCCGGCCATCAATCCGAGGCCAAATGCGGAAACAAAAACTTTTTAGGAAATCGGCGCTATCGTAGTCTTTCACCCGGATCGAACCATTAACGCTAAACTAGCTAACTACTAAGAAGTGAGAGTGGCTATACCGATCGATCCGTGTCCTTCGGTCTTTGGCCACCATCCCAAGCTCCTCGCGGCATCTCCGATCTTCGGTCTCTTCGTCGGATGGGCACCACATCAATGAATCCTTTTACAGGCTCCTGCTTCAAACCGAAGCAACTCGGACACGAAGTTTGCTAGCCGACGTGTCCAAGGTGAAGTAGAGAATGTGTGCGATCACTTTATCTCAAGCATCCATTGATTCTCAACGCATGAGAGTGTATGGATGGAGGTTGAAGATGGTGCTATTAATGGAGATAGTGAGCTCAAGAAGAAAGAGGAAGAAGAAGAAGTCTTTCTTTTTCTTATGTGTTGTAATGATAAAATGAGAGTGATCTAGAATTATCAACCCAAGAGCAAACCTCAAGCCATATGGCTGCCCTCTCTCTCTCCTCTTATCATTTCAACACAAAAATCAATCCAAAATGTGACATATGCACAAATAAAGAGACCATGAGTCATCACTTGTGCATGTGTCACAATTAATGCTCCTAATCATGACTTTGAGCTCACAATTTCCATTTGCAAACATTAATCCAAATGTTTGCAACAATAAAAAGAGAATGGTATCTACTAAAGTAAACTCGTGACAGATCACAAGGATACCCCTCACCTATATATACATACCTGCATCCACATTCCGACTGAATGCGAATGCAATGAGACGAAAGCAATCCAACAAATCTAATACTAGGATCCGGCTTAAACCAAAGCACACTAGTATGATCCGTCCGATCATGATCCGTGCACTATTGCACGTATATGATCGAACCCTGCCATAATACCATACGGCCTCTACAACGTTTCGCCCGAAACTTGATAAAATGTCTGTGGGGGACTCTAAAGACTCGTCAATACTTTGGCTGTGGATTTAACCACTAGCACGTCAGTGGTACTAATCGTACGTAACGGGCTACTAGGTATTGACCAAAAGGGAGCTCGATGAGCGAACTCATCCTGACACCCTACTGAGCCTGTCAGTGACAATATCCGTACAGTCCGGTCCGTTCGTCTATGGGCATCGCATGTCGGGCTCAGGGGGTTGGTAAAAGTCAGACCCCCAAAAGCGGTACAAATCGTGTCGGAGTGTAGCTCAGAACACCCTGACATACTACTGGAATACCTACCAGTAAATCTCCTGCCTTAGCCAAGGACTTCGTGTAACGGCTCTCCTAGACACAGCGCGATCTCACCCCCAATACCGGGAGGGACGAAACCTCTGCCGATCTGCTCACTGCCTCCATGTGGCTCGGGACTGTACCCAACTAAAACCTGTTTGCACGACTCCTTTGAGCTTTGGTAGGGTAGTAATCAAAGCACAGTGAGAACTCACACTAGACAAATGACGATCTCAGGTCGATGAACTAACCTGTACACATGTCACCAGGGAACTGCTATCTGACGTCAGGTATAATACCAACTAGCATGTTCCCGGCGAGTCTTGTCCGATGTACTCATAACCCAATGAGCACCTGTATACATCTTAGGTGAACCAACTGACACCAATGGCTTGTGAGACCGGCCACCGCCCCTCGTCGGTGTCTCGACTGTATACACTAGTCTACTAATGGAGTATCGATACACAGTCTCGAAACTCCCTCGACCAGGGACCATTTAAGGATGTGCTTATTGACCCCAGCTCCTACGTATATGATCGCCATCATACTGCTGGCCGTCAAGCAAGAATCCTAAGGGGTCTATCAACGTGTAATAGTAATCTGTAATATCACCTAAAGCATGTACACAATGATAAAGATATATCAGATAGCATACTATCTTCTTGAGTAAGACTGTCCTACCGGCATAGGTCCTCCCTCAATCATTGCAATCACGTGCCTGCGATCCAATAATTGACTTTGAGGGCACTATATCCAACAATCTCCTAGTTGCACTCAAGGCTAATTATTGCGATGTCGCATACTCACAGCCCATGTGATACTGAACACCCAACTTCTCTACTGATCAGTCTCACAAAACTTGTTTGTGAAACTATTGCGTTCGAGAAATAGCCTCAGTGAGTGGATCCGCTCTGATGTTTCTTTCTATGTCTCTCTTTATCTCAAGTTCGCGGAGAAAGGCATCTCCCGAAATGAGCAATGCCTGTCTTAGAATATGTCTGGATATCTGATGGGACCTAGTTCATAAATGAATTCCAAATCCAAACTTCTTAGACTGTATCGTCAACTGAACCTAATCAGTATCCTACGCCACACCTCCCTCAGTATCCGCTTGGACCACCTGTCCAAAGTACTGCCTCTCGTCAGAGGGAAAACTACAACTCTGACAGTCACTCTGTCATCCAAGTCACCTTGGAAGCCTGGAATGATAACCGTCTCCCGAAGGAGGCTGTTGTTATCATATCCCTAAAACATCCACTTATGTTCTAAAACTGCTTCCGAACGTTTCTCCAAGATTGGATTAATATCACAACTTATTGCATCTAGTGCAAAAACAACATCTGGTGTGGTACTTGACATCTCATGATTGACTCAATTGCCTAAGCAAGTGATATGCCAATCATGCGCATCCCTCTCCCCTTTAGTCTGTAAAACACCTTTAGAGAGGGTGACTCCATCACCTGCAAGTGCACCACCATGTCAGGAGTCATCCATTCTAAAACACCTTTAGAATACTGTCTAAGTACCCAGATTGGGACACTTCCCAAATCTAGATCTAAAACCATAGATCTAGTAACCAGAATGTCTGATATAATATCCAAGCCCCATGTGGAGAATCCACTGTGTGACAACCAAAGTATAACCGATCGTAGTATAGGAATTTCACTTCCTACTCTGTGTATGTCATTTAAATACGAGGACATCACACCCTACTACCTTCTTAACAGATCCAACTCCTATTTTGATGAAGTCAAACCTATGACTGTCATATCAGAAATAGATGATCTATCTCCGCTATATCCGCTTTAGTCTATAAATAGACATAAGCCACTTGTCCACTATGCTTACGCTGCTCCTACTGACTACGACAACCCTCTGGCAGAATAATATACATGTGCACTTCTAAAGCCAGTTCAGAACGACGCTATACTCATCCTCCTGCCGGGTCTCATAGCCTGGAACAACAGTAGTGTCAAGTCTGGGTAAATAAGAACCACCCTGTCACCGTCTTTGAGCATACCGAAATACCACTCGAGTGCCTGAGATTACCCACCGTATCTGCGGAGTGGCCAATGGAATGTCAATCTAGATTGAATCTTTAGGTCCTATTAAATTTTCAGTAATCGTTTGCGGTTCTGGAATCACTTCCAGTTCTACCATACTCCCACTACTGTTTTCTGAAAAAGTCCATTTTACTAAAACTATGGCGAGTCAAGAACAATATCACTATTGATCTTCCAGATGGTAGAAAGTTAACCCTCGTCATAGCCCGGGTCAACCCTCAAACAGCCATTATAGAAACGTGCCTTGAGTTATCCAGAGTCTGGTTTTAAGCATAAGACGGACAACTCTATATACCTTAACATCTTTAAGATATAAGCCATTCTATATCTAATATAGAAACAAAGGCACTGATTTAATTGGAACCAGATTCAAATCATGCTGCTGTCTCTAGTGTATGTCAACTGAATGGAAGGAGGCCGATTAGCGTTACTCAACTTAGGAGTGCATCCAAAACATGAGTAACCTAAAAGAAAAACAAGTTTCTCAAAACTATTACTATCAACTGAATACCAAAAACAAGTATCTACATCGTCTATTACCTTGACGAATCCTGATACTTGCAACACTTGGTCCTCTACTTTACTCTTATACCTATAACTTCTCAAAACTTGGATCTTGTGTTTTTATGAAACACTTGTCTAAAACTAGAGAAGTCAAGTAAACAGAATATAGTACGAGGACTAACCCCTCTGTCCTAATGAACACTGAACAAAATACAATACTCTGTATAAGTCCCCTGAGTTGAATAATTCAAACTCTGTGCGTCGCAGGTTGAAAACTATACTATGGTTATGAAGAATTACACCGCTGTTGAATACTCCTTACCTAACCATTAACTGATATAGCTAAATGTCATGGACATAATTTCAAAAAGTTATATCTCACTTTATAAAATTAAACATACAGATATATCAATTTGAAATTGGTGCATAACAATGGATATTCAAAACCAAATATTTACCGTCCGGCAAAAACTCAGGTGATTTCCTCAAATATCACCAATTACAACGAATCCCGATATATTGAGGATGATCACCTAATTTCCAATAACTTACTCCCACTCATCATCTGTAAAGCCATACAGATGTGAGAATCAAACCTGGTAAATACATACCCTGGAGTAAGGGCTAATTGGGAAATCGGTTTTCTTTTAACAATACACAGTGAAACTGAAACATGTAAATATTTCGAAGGGGTGTCCTGGTATTCCTAGTAATGCATCTTTCATTATCAGATTCACAACTGTAACCGTATATTTGTTTGCCATCTCTCCAAATCCCTTTATATGTTTTTAGTCATTACCTTCTGCACAGCACCTTTAGGCCTAATGGTTTTCTTCCTTCCCTACCGTTCGGCACCAGCCTATGGTTTGGAAGAAAACTATCTAATAAGCATAATGGGTGTACTCCCCTAATCCTAGGAGCACTCGCAACGCGAGAGAAGGTAAATATAAAAGACAACTGAATAAACATTGTTCCTATTTCTCCTGAACCAGAATCCATCCCCGAACTGGAACAAGTTCCTTCGAGTTTGTATATAACCATACGATGGAGTATACAAATAACTGTGGATCTTCGTAGTGATACGGGATGTTCTGGAGAAATACAAAGGTGAAGTAGGAGTGGCGATGAAATACTTGGTTTGGTCGTGAATAGCAGTCGCAATTTACTTTGCCCTCTTTCTAATCCCTTTATTTGTCTTAACTTATTACCTTATGTACACCATCGTTAGGCTAATTGGTTTTCTTCATTCCCCACCGTTCCGCACCTGCCTATGGTTTGGAAGAAGACTATCCAATTAGCGTAATAGGTGTACCGTCCTAATCCAAGAAACCCTCGCAACCTGAGAGAAGGTAAAAGGAAAAGATAACTGAGTAGTCCTATTCATTTTCTCCAGAACCGGAAACCATTCTCGAATCTGGAACAAGTTCCTTCAAGTTCGTATATAATCACACGATGGTTTTATCCGATGGAAGTGGATATTCGTAGTAATACGCGGTGTTCTGGAGAAAAGGGTAAAAGTAGGAGTGGCAATGAGGTATGCAACTCTGAAAATCCAAAAGCCAGTGTTTTAAGAAGGTTCGGTTAACTTGATCACTGAGTCATAGTCTAGGGTAGGGCTATGGTCGCTGCCAAAGAGAGAGAGAGAAAAGAAACACTCTGCATGCACTCTAACCTAGATCAGAATGGTTATCACTTTATCTAATCAAGAAACCTTCCACTGTAAGCTCAAATTCTCCTCCAAACCTGAAAGAAGAATTAGTCGGGATCACCCGAGGAGTAAACCAACTCATCAGTGGGAATCGGGATCCAACTATCGTCGCATGATAACGTGATGGAATCCACTCATATTATCACACTCCAGAAGGTATGCGCATGCCTGGCAAGTTTCAGTTTCTTTAGAAACTCCCGATGTGATTTTTACCCCAAGCAGTTTATGACCTTGACTTTGGCCAACAAATCATAACCCGCAAGTCAAGTTCTACCCGTCATTGTCCTGATTGATTTAGACCCACCCGCAAACACCCTTGACTTTGGCCAACAAAGTGGTACGACTGTTCTAAACCAATGCATCTATCCATGCAATAGAAAGGTAACAAATAGCTACCATACACTATGCTTTGACTTTGGCCAACAAACATAGTATGAATACTAAGTACTACCCGTCTGAAATGACGGAGGGCTACGAATGGTTTTTGGCGAAAAACCTTTAACGTAATGAACTTGATATCGATGAAGGAACCAGGTAGCTTTTTATAAAAATATAGTGGTGAAAACCTTTGCTAAATAGGTCACTCCCGGTGAAGGGATCTCGGCTCTTTCCCCGTAGAATGAGGTGCAAGGTATTCTAACTGAATACCACGATGCAAAGAAAAAAGTAATCGACTATAGTGAAGTTATTACCCTAACGCAAACCTCTGTCCAAGGGGTTACTCCCGATGAAGGGATCTCGGCCCTTGCCTCGTAGAATGAGGTGCTGGATATTCATAACCGAATACCACTGTGCAAAACAAAAGAGTACGTCCTTGCAATAACAGCCTTTTTGAAAATTGTTCCAACAACATCGAACATGTTTGTTTAGCTTGCATTGATCCGAATCAATGCAGTCCCATCAATTGATCACATCAATAAAGAACGAAAATATGATGTACGTATATGTCATCCGCATTCACCACTGGGTCCCGTCATCACCCGTTAGGTTACTTAACTAACGACAGAGCGGGGACTGGACCAGCGCGGGTGTAAAACATATACAATATCTATTAGTATATATATCAATATATAATAATCGCTCATGGCATGATAAATGCAACATCACAGAAATGTAATAAGCATCACAGAACAATACAGATAATCTGTGATCCCCGGGTTTCCTTTGAGCCACAACTGAAACCCGACGTTCCGTTGGTTGTGTGGATAGCCTGTGCAATGAAATCCTAGACCCCTACGGGCGCGGCAAGTTACCCGCCAAAACCAAAAGAGAGGCAGCCCCCTTCAACAAAGTGAATAGGCCACCCAGCACTTCAAGGAATCCGGTAACTCGAACACCCCTCCTTGAGTCAACCTATACCCCCTACGAGTGCGGCGAAAAGACCGCTAATTCTAGAGTGTAGCCCCCTCCGTCTCAAAGCCATGAGATGCGGTCCCGTTGCCCTCTAGAACCTGGCTATCCGTGCACCCCACCGCGGGGTAATCCTAGTACAGAAAATAAAATATGTACAACGGGTACATCGACCTTAACCCGGTCGTGCCCCAAAAGAATAATATACAAACAGGCAGTGACGGCAGTCCACATGTCGGACGCTCGCCTCGCAATATCAAATGTACAAATGAAACTAAATTGTACTACCATTGCTCCAGGCTATCCACCACGACAAATCCGCAACATCACAGCACAACACAGAACATCAACGTGAATGTCACGTTCGCAAATCTCTCTAAAAGGGCTATAGCAATTAGACAAGATTTACCGATCAAATGACATTCACGGTCGCAGATATAATGTAAGTACTGTAAACTAACGTATTTAAAATTTTCGATCGACAAAATTTCCAGAAGTGGGCCCCAAACACAAATCCAGTGCTGTAACAAATGGGCCAACCCAAACAAAAAATTCCAGAAACCACAATTCCATATACCTGACACCCAGAAGAAAAATGAAGCGATGAGTCCACAATTCCACCGCGGAACCGCGGCTAACATGCCTGTTGTACCGCGTTTCCGCGGCAGTATGGTAAGATCGTGCTTTCAAATTTCTTCAGGGGTCATAGGAAAGCCTGCACGATTATCTGACATACTGAAAATAATTTTTCGACTACAAAAAAATTTCGACAGAAATTTCACGAAATGGAATCGCGGTTTTGGAAATTTCGTTCGATCGATATTTCAAACACGTTAGAACAAGCTACTAAAGATTAATGGCGTGGCTCTGATGCCATGTAAGTCTACAGTAGCGCCCCGGCCGTCAATCCGAGACCAAATGTGGAAACAAAAACTTTTTAGGAAATCGGCACTATCGTAGTCTTTCACCCGGATCGAACCATTAACGCTCAACTAGCTAACTACTAAGAAGTGAGAGTGGCAATACCGATCGATCCATGTCCTTCGGTCTTTGGCCACCATCCCAAGCTCCTCGCGGCATCTCCGATCTCCGGTCTCCTCGTCGGAAGGGCACCACATCGATAAATGCTTTTACGGGCTTCCGCTTCAAACCGAAGCAACTCGGACACGAAGTTTGCTAGCCGACGTGTCCAAGGTGAAGTAGAGAATGTGTGCGATCACTTTGTCTCAAGCATCCATTGATTCTCAACGCATGAGAGTGTATGGATGGAGGTTAAAAATGATGCCATTAATGGAGATAGTGAGCTCAAGAAGAAAGAGGAAGAAGAAGAAGTCTTTCTTTTTCTTATGTGTTGCAATGATAAAATGAGAGTGAGCTAGAATTATCAACCCAAGAGCAAACCTCAAGCCATATGGCTGCCCTCTCTCTCTCCTCTTATCATTTCAACACAAAAATTAATCCAAAATGTGACATATGCATAAATAAAGAGACCATGAGTCATCACTTGTGCATGTGTCACAATTAATGCTCCTAATCATGACTTTGAGCTCATAATTTCCATTTGCAAATATTAATCCAAATGTTTGCAACAATAAAAAGAGAATGGCATCTACTAAAGTAAACTCGTGACAGATCATAAGGATACCCTCACCTGTATATACATACCTGCATCCGCATTCCGACTGAATGCGAATACAATGAGACGAAAGCAATCCAACAAATCTAATACTAGGATCCGGTTTAAACCAAAGCCCACTAGTATGATCCGTCCGATCATGATCCGTGCACTACTGCACGTATATGATCGAACCCTGCCATAATACCATACGGCCTCTACAACGTTTCGCCCGAAACTTGATAAAATGTCCGTGGGGGACTCTAAAGACTCGTCAATACTTTGGCTGTGGATTTAACCACTAGCACGTCAGTGGTACTAGTCGTACGTAACGGGCTACCAGGTATTGACCAAAAGGGAGGTCGATGAGCGAACTCATCCTGACACCCTACTGAGCCTGTCAGTGACAATATCCGTACAGTCCGGTTCGTTCGTCTATGAGCATCGCATGTCGGGCCTAGGGGGTTGGTAAAAGTCAGACCCCCAAAAGCGGTACAAGTCGTGTCAGAGTGTAGCTCAGAACACCCTGAGATACTACTGGAATACCTACCAGTAAATCTCCTGCCTTGGCCAAGGACATCATGTAATGGCTCTCCTAGACACAGCGCGATCTCACCCCCAATACCGGGAGAGACGAAACCCCTACCGATCCGCTTACTGCCTCCATGTGGCTCGGGACTGTACCCAACTAAAACCTGTTTGCACGACTTCTTTGAGCCGTGGTAGGGTAGTAATCAAAGCACATTGGGAACTCACACGAGACAAATGACGATCTCAGGTCGATGAACTAACCTGTACACATGTCACCAGGGAACTGCTATCTGACGTCAGGTATAATACCAACTAGCATGTTCCCGGCGAGTCCTGTCCGGTGTACTCATTGAAGGGTTCCGGCAGCGCCCCGGCCACCTAAACGCGGCCAAAATGCGGAACAAAAATTTCTAAACTGGCGCTACCGTTACCCGATTTACGGATCGACCTTAAACCCTAATCTAACATGCTAAACTAAGAGTTAGAATCGTTATACCGAGTTGATCCGTGTCCTTCGGTCTTCATTCCAAGCTCCTAGTGATCATTTGATGATGTTTGGTTGCCGGTCTTCCTCCATTTCCGATGATCCACCCGAGGGATGTAACTCCGGCTCTAGCTCCACAACATGATGCAAATGGAGCAACTAGGATCTCTAGGATGCTACCCTAGAGAGCCTAGGATGTAGTGTGTATCATATCTAAGTGCTATCTATCTCAAAACTTGAAGGCGTAAGCAATTCATGAAAGCTAGAGAAGGTGAAGCTCATGGTGAGGGAGAAGCTCAAGAACAAGGGAGGAGCTCAAGAAAAACCAACCATGCTTGAAAAATGAACTCTTGCATGAAAGAGAAAATAGCATGCTTGGTTTTGTAAAAAGAATTTTTCAATTTTAAATTCTCACCATGCTTGAATAGTGAACACAAATGAATTAATAATTCATTTGTGTGCACTATTACAAGCATGGTTCTCACCATACCTCCATCTTGCAATTTCCACCTCATTTATCCATTTAATAAAAAATGGTCAAATCAAGAAATGAGGTGGCACCTTCTTGAATGTTATCCGGTAAAAAATATGGATTACATTCTACTGTAAATATATCTGCATTCATACCGAAATACGAATACCCAAAGAGATAGCATAACACAAAGAATATAATACTAGAATATACGTATCGAAATACATATACGTAAATTATTAAATCAATACCTGATTTAATAATCCGGCTCAATCCCGAGCCGGCTAGCATTATCAACTGTCCAATCGAAAGTCCGAGTACAATGTACATCAATCGATCGGAACCCTGCACGTATCCAATACTGCTACTACATCATTTCGCTAGAACCAGGGAAACCCTCTGTGTGGGACTCTAAAAACTCGTCAATACGCTGGCAGTGGGTTTAACCACAAGCACATCAGTGGCACTAGCTGTACGTAACGGCTACCCAGGTATTGAGTGAAAGGGAGGCCGACGAGCGAACTCATGCAGAACCCCTACTGAGCCCGACAGTTGTAAGTGCACGGCGGCGCCCCGGCCGTCAATCCGAGGCCAAAATGCGGAAACGATGATTTACTTTAAACTTTTGAACCGGCAACACCGCGCACAAAATTCCCGGATCGGGCCATTAATTTAGTCCTAGCTAACAAGAGAGGGTTGAGAGATATACCGAGCGATCCGTGTCCTTCGGTCCTCTCGTCGTCGTCCCGATCTCTTCGCGGAATCTCCGGTCTTCAGCTCCTCGCCGGAAGGGCACCACGTCGCCGGCTTCTTTTACAGGCTCACACCTCTGGACCGAGGCAACTCGGGCACGAAGTTGGCGAGTCGACGTGCCCAAGATTTGCTGTAGAATGAGTGTTGTGCTATGTCTCATGGGGGTTGAGAAAGTTGCCTTTTGGTGGAGAAAATGAAACATGAACCTTTTTAGATCAACTTGGGGATTTTTCAAGCATCAAGAGAACAAAATCCCCTTGCCAAAAATTTGGAAAGCCCCTTCCCCTATCTGACGTCAGGTATAAGACCAACTAGCATGTTCCCGGTGAGTCCTGTCCGGTGTACTCATAACCCAATGAGCACCTGTATATATCTTAAGTGAACTAACTAACACCAGTGGCTTGTGAGACCGGCCACCGCCCCTCGTCGGGGTCTCGACTGTATACACTAGTCTACTCTGGAGAATCGATGCCCTGTCTCGAAACTCCCACGACTAGGGACCTTTTAAGGATGTGCTTATAGACTACCAGCTCCCACGTATATGATCGCCCTCATACTGTTGGCAGTCAAGCAAGAATCCTAGGGGCTCTATCAATGTGTAATAGCGACCTGTCAGGTCACCTAAAGCAGTACACGATGATAAAGATAAACCAGATAGCATACTATCATCCTGAGTAAGACTGTCCTACTGGGACAGGTCCTCCCTCAATCATTGCAATCACGTGCCTATGATCCAATAATTGACTCTGAGGGCACTATATCCAACAATCTCCCACTTGCACTCAAGGCTAATTATTGAGATGTCGCATACTCACAGCCCGTGTGATACCGAACACCCAACTCCTCTACTAGTCAGTCTCACAAAGCTCGTTTGCGAAACTATTGCGTTCGAGGAATAGCCTCAGTGAGTGGATCCGCTTTGATGTTGCTTTCTATGTCTCTCTATATCTCATGTCCGCGGAGAAAACCATCTTCCGAAATGAGCAATACCTGTCTTAGAATGTGTCTGGATGTCTGATGGGACCAGTTCATAAATGAACTCCAAATCCAAACTTCTTAGACTGTATCGTCAACTGAACTTAATCAGTATCCTGCGCCATACCTCCCTCAGTATCTGTTTGGATCACCTGTCCAAAATACTGCCACTCGTCAGAGGGAAAACTACAACTCTGACGGTCACCCTGCCGTCCAGGTCACCTTGGAAGCCTGGAATGATAACTGTCTCCTGAATGAGGCTGTCTTTATCATATCCCTAGAACATCCACTTATGTTCTAAAACTGCTTCCGAATGTTTCTCCAGGATTGGATCAATATCAACTTATTGCATCTACTGCAAGAACAACATCTGGCATGGTACTTGACATCTCATGATTGACTCAATTGCCGAAGCAAGTGATCTGCCAATCATGCACATCCCTCTCCCCTTTAGTCTGTAAGACACGTTTAGAGAGGGTGACTCCATCACCTGCAGGTACACTACCGTGCCAGGAGTCGTCCATTCTAAAAACTCTTAGAATGCTGTCTAAGTACCCTGATTAGGAAACTACCCAAATCCAGATCTAAAACCATAGATCCAGTAACCAGAATGTCTTGATATTATATCCAAGTCCCATGTGGAGAAACCACTGTGTGACAACCAAAGTATAACCGATTGTAGTATAGGAATTCTTTTCCTACTCTGTGTATGTCATCCAATATACCAAGACATCACACCCTACTACCTTCTTAACAGATCTATCCCCTATTCTGATGAAGTGAAACCTATGACTGTCACATCAAAAATAGATGATCTATCTCCGCTATATCTGCTTTAGTCTATAAATAGACATAAGCCTCTTGTCCACCATGCTTCCGCTGCTCCCACTGACTACGACAACCCTCTGGCAGAGTCATATAGACGTACGCTTCTAAAGCCAGTTCAGAACGACGCTATACTCATCCTCCTGCCGGGTCTCACAGCTTGGAACAACAGTAATGGCAAGTCTGGGTAAATAAGAACCTCCTTGTCACCTTCCTTGAGACTACCGGAGTACCTCTCGGGTGCCTGAGGTTACCCACCAAATCTGCGGAGTGGCCAATGGAATATCAAACCAGAATGAATCTTTAGGTTCTTATCAAATTTTCAGTAATGGTTTGCGGTTCTGGAATCACTTCCAGTTCTACCATACTCCCACTACAGTTTTCTGAAAAATCCATTTTTATTAAAAATGTGGCGAGTCTAGAACAATATTACTATTGATCTTCCAGATGGTAGAAAGTCAACCCTCGTCATAGCCTGGGTCAACCCACAAACAGCCATTACAGATACGTGCCTTGAGTTATCCAGAGTCTGGTTTTAAGCATAAGTCGGACAACTCCCCGTACCTTAACATCGTTAAGATACGAACTGTTCTATATCCAATATAAGACCAGAGGCACTGATTTAATTGAACCAGATTCAAATCATGCAGCATCCTCCAGTGCATGTCAACTAAATGGAAGGAGGCCGATCAGCGTTACTCAACTTAGGAATGCTTCCAATTATGAGTAACCTGAAAGAGAAGCAACTTCTCGTAATCATTACTATCAACTGAACACCATACACAAGTATCAACATCTTCGATCACCATGAAGAATCCCGATACTTGCAACACCTGGTTCTCTACTTTATTCATATACCTACAACTTCTCAAAACTCAGACCTTGTGTTTCTACGAAACACTTATCAAAGAACTAGAGAAGTCATAAGTAAACCGAATATAGTACGAGGACCAAACCCTCTGTCCTAATGGACACTGGACAACATACAATACTCTGTATAAGTCCCTTTAGTCTGATAACTCAATCCCTGTGTGTCGTAGGTTGAAAACTGTACTATGGTTATGAAGAATTACACAGCTGTTTAATGCTCCTTACCTAACCATCCACTGATATAGGTAAATGTCATGGACATAATTTCAAAAAGGTATATCTCACTCTATGAAAATAGATGTACAGATATATCAATTTGAAATTGGTGCATAACAACGGATATTCAAAACCAAACATTTGCCGTCCGGCAAGCAGCCCAGGCGATTTCCTCAAATATCACCGATTACAACGAATCCCGATATAATGAGGATGATCACCCAATTCCCAATAACTTACTCCCACTCATCATCTGTATAACCATACAGATGTGAGAATCATACTTGGTAAATACATACCCTGGAGCAAGTGTCTAATTGGGAAATCAGTTTTCCTTTAACATTATACAGTGAAACTGAAACATTGAAATGTTTCGATGGGGTATCCTGGTATTCCTAGTAATACCTCTTCCATTATCCAGATTCACAACTGTAACCGTATATTTCTTTGCCATCTTTCCAAATCCCTTCATATGTCTTTAGTCATTACCTTCTGTACACCCTCTTAGGCTAAATGGTTTTCTTTCTTCCCTACCGTTCGGCACCAGCCTATGGTTTGGAAGAAGACTATCAATAAGCATAATGGGTGTACTGTCCTAATCCTAGGAACACTCGCAATGCGAGAGAAGGTGAAGATAAAAGACACCTGAATAAACCTTATTCCTATTTCTCCTGAACCAGAATCCATCCCCGAACTGGAACAAGTTCCTTTCGAGTTCGTATATAACCATACGATGGAATATCCAATAAACTTTGGATCTTCGTAGTGATACGGAGTGTCCTGGAGAAATACGAAGGTGAAGTGGGAGTGGTAATGAAATACTTGGTTTGGTCGTGAATAGCAGTCGCAATTTACTTTGCCCTCCTTCTAATTCCTTTCTTTGTCTTTACACAATACCTTCTGTACACCATCGTTAGGCTAATTGGTTTTCTTCATTCCCTACCGGTCAGCACCTGCTTATGGTTTGGAAGAAGACTATCTAATTTGCGTAATAGGTGTACTATCTCCTAAACCAAGGAGTACTCACAATCTGAGAGAAGGTAAAAGGAAAAGACAACTGAATAGTCCTATTCGTTTTCTCCAGAACCGGAAACCATCTTCGAATAAATTCCTTCGAGTTCGTATATAACCATACAATGGAGTATCCAATAAACTGTGGATCTTCGTAGTGATACGGAGTGTCCTGGAGAAATACAAAGGTGAAGTGGGAGTGGTAATGAAATACTTGGTTTGGTCGTGAATATCAATCGCAATTTACTTTGCCCTCCTTCTAATCCCTTTCTTTTTCTTAACTCAATACCTTCTGTACACTATTTAGGCTAATTGGTTTTCTTCATTCCCTACCGGTCGGCACCTGCCTATGGTTTGGAAGAAGACTATCCAATTTGCGTAATAGGTGTACTGTCCTAATCCAAGGAGCACTCGCAACCTGAGAGAAGGTAAAAGGGAAAAGACAACTGAATAGTCCTATCCATTTTCTCCAGAACCAGAAACCATTCTCGAATAAATTCCTTCGAGTTCGTATATAACCATACGATGGTTTTGTCCAATGGAAGTGGACGTTCGTAGTAATACGGGGTGTCCTGGAGAAAAGGGTAAATGTAGGAGTGGCAATAAGGTATGCAACTCTGACAATCCAAAAGCCAGTCTTATAAGAAGGTTCGGTTAATTTTGGTCTCTGAGTCATAGTCTAGGGTCGGGTCAATGGTCGCTGCCAAAGAGAGAGAGAAAAGAAACACTCAGCGTGCACTCTAACCTAGATCAGAATGGTTACCAATTTATCTAATCAGGAAACCTCCCACTGTAACGTCAAATTCTTCCCCAAACCTGAAAGAAGAATTAGTCGGGATTACCCGAGGAGTAAACCAACTCATCAGTGGGAATCGGGATCCAACTATCATCGCATGATAACGTGACGGAATCCGCTCACGTTATCACACTCCAGAAGGTATGCGCATATCTGGCAAGTTTCAGTTTCTTTAGAAACTCCCGATGTGATTTTTGCCCCATGCTCTTATGACCTTAGCGTGAGGTCAAAATGTCATAAGTCACATGTCAAGTTCTACCCATCATTGTCCAGGTTAATTTGAACCCACCCGTACATACTCTTGACGTAGGCCAAAATAGTAGTACGACTGTCCCAAACCAATGCATTCTATCTATGCAACAGATAAATATCCGGCAGCTACCAATCACTATGCCTTGGCGTGAGGTCAAAATACATAGCTTGAATACTACCGAATATTTAACTGAAATGATGGAGGGCTACGAATGGTTTCTGGCGAAAACCTTTAACGTAATGAACTTGATATCGTTGAAGGAACGGATAGCTTTTTAGAAAAATATAGTAACGAAAACCTTTGCTAAAGAGGTCACTCCCGGTGAAGGGATCTCGGCTCTTTCCCCGTAGAATGAGGTGCAGGATATTCCAACTGAATACCACGATGCAAAGCAAAAGTAAACGGCTATAGTGAAGTTATTGCCCTGACGCAAACTTCTGTCCAAGGGGTCACTCCCGGTGAAGGGATCTCGGCCCATGCCTCGTCGACTGAGGAGCAGGATATTCCAACTGAATACCACTGTGCAAAACAAAAGTGAACGTCCTTGCAACAACAGCTTTTTGAAAAAAAGTTCCAACAACATCAAATTAGGTTTGTTTAACTTGCATTGATCCGAATCAATGCAGTCCCATCAATTGATCACACCAATAAAGAACGAAAATAATGACGTACGTATATGCCATCCGCATTCGCTACTGGGTCCCGTCATTACCCGTTAGGTTAGTTAACAAACGACAGAGCGGGGACTGGACTAGCGCGGATGCAAAACATATACAACATCTACTAGTATATATATCAATATATAATATTTCACTCAAGGCGTGATAAAATGCAACATCACAGAAATGTAATAAGCATCACAGAACAATACAGATATCTGGGATCCCCGGGTTTCACAGAGCCGCTACTGAAACCCGACGTTCCCCTGGTCGTGTGGATAGCCTGTGCAATGAAAACCTAGACCCCTATGGGCGCTGCAAGTTACCCGCCAAAACCTGAAGCGAGGCAGCCCCCTTCAGCAACGTGAATGGACCACCCAGCATTTCACGGAATCCGGTAACTTGGACACCCCTCCTGGGTCAACCTGTACCCCCTACGAGTGCAGCGAATAGCCCGCCAATTCTAGAGTGAAGCCCCCTCCGTCTCAATGCCATGAGATGCGGGCTCGTTGCCCTCTAGAACCCAGCTATCCGTGCACCCCTCCGCGGGGTAATCCTAGTACAGAAAGTAAAATATACATACAACGGGTTCATCGACCTCGACCCGGTCGTGCCCCAAAAGAATAATACAAACAGGCAGTGACGGCAGTCCACATGTCGGACGCTCGCCCCGCAATATCAAATGTACATATAAAACAAAACTGTACTAGCATTGCATCCAGGCTATCCCCCACGACCAATCCGCAACATCACAGCACAATCACAGAACATCAACGTGAATGTCACGTTCGCAAATCCGTCTAACCGGGCTATAGCAGTTAGACAGGATTTACCGATCAAGTGACATTCACGGTCGCAGATATAATGTAAATACTGTGAACTAACGTGTTAAAAATTTTTGATCGATCAAATTTACCCAAGTGGGCCCCCAAGCACTACAGTAGCACTTAAAGAAATTCTGGACCCAAAAAGAATATTCCAAAACCCCAATTTCCCTGTTTAAAGATCACTGTGCAAAATTGGTGCAGTGAACACACTGTACTGCGGAGAAACCGCGGCCCAAAGGGGGTTTTGGCCGCGGTTCCATGGTGGATCTACAGTATCACGCTACCATTTTTTCACAGATGTCTTAGAATTTCCTGAACATCATTCTGCAACACAATGAAAAAATTTTCGAGCCCAAAAAATTTCAACAGAGAACTGATGCTTGGAAAAACACGGTTTTGGAATATTTGTTCGATCGAAACTTTAAACATATTAGACCAAGCTAGAATAGGTTAATGGCGTAGCTCTGATACCAATGTAAGTGCACGGCGGCGTCCCAGCCTTCAATCCGAGGCCAAAATGCGGAAACGATGATTTACTTTAAACTTTTGAACCGGCACCACCGCACACAAAATTCCCGGATCGGGCCATTAATCTAGTCCTAGCTAACAAGAGAGGGTTGAGAGATATACCGAGCGATCCGTGTCCTTCGGTCTTCTCGTCGTCGTCCCGATCTCTTCGCGGAATCTCCGGTCTTCACCTCCTCGCCGGAAGGGCACCACGTCGCCGGCTTCTTTTACGGGCTCCTACCTCTGGACCGAGGCAACTCGGGTACGAAGTTGGCGAGTCGACGTGCCCAAGATTTGCTGTAGAATGAGTGTAGTGCTATGTCTCATAGGGTTGAGAAAGTTGCCTTTTGGTGGAGAAAATGAAACATGAACCTTTTTAGATCAACTTGGGGATTTTTCAAGCATCAAGAGAACAAAATCCCCTTGCCAAAAATTTCGACAGCCCCTTCCCCTCTTTGGCCGGCCATTAACTTGAGAGAATGAGAGGAGAGTGTATGAATGAAGGAGCCACACAATAATGCAAGAGGGAATGATGTGTGATCATGAGAAGAAATCATCACCAATCAAAAACAACACTCCACCAACCTCATCATAACCCATCACCATCACAAAAGTCATGCCATCATGAACTCAAGAAAGTCAAGGGTGGAAGAATCATCATGATCCAACAATATGCAAAGACCACCTCCCACAATGCTTATTTGCACAAATGCAAATAAGCCCTCCTCCACCAATCTTCGGCCAATAAAAGATACAAAGAAATATGGCCGAAACGGAAAGCAAACTGGCAACTCCAAAAAAACTGATCCCGTAATAAATTACAGGAAAACCCCGCTACTGTATATACATACCCGCATTTGTATTCCGACCGAATACAAATGCAAAGAGACAAAATCTACACTGTACAATACTAGGATCCGGCTTAAACCAAAGCCCGCTAGTATTATCCGTCCGATCATGATCCGTGCAATACCGCACGTATCTAATCGAACCCTGCCATATTTCCATACGGCCTCTACAGCGTTTTGCCCGAAACTTGAGAAACTGGTCTGTGGGGGACTCTAAAGACTCGTTAACATCTTGGGTGTGGATTTAACCACGAGCACGCCATAGGTATTAGCCTATACGTAACGGACTACCAGGTATTGACCAAAAGGGACGTCGATGAGCGAACTCATCCTGACACCCTACTGAGCCTGTCAGTGACAATATCCGTACAGTCCGGTCCGTTCGTCTATGAGCATTGCATGGCGGGCCTAGGGGGTTGGTAAAAGTCAGACCCCTAAAAGCGGTACAAGTCGTGTCGGGGTGTAGCCCAGAACACCCTGAGATACTACTGGAATACCTACCAGTAAATCTCCTGCCTTGGCCAAGGACTTTGTGTAATGGCTCTCATAGACACAGCGCGACCTCACCCCTAATACCGGAAGAGACGAACTCCTGAAGATCCGCTCACTGCCTCCATGTGGCTCGGGACTGTACCTAACTAAAACCTGTTTACACGTCTCCTTTGAGCGTGGTAGGGTAGTAATCAAAGTACAGTGGGAACTCACACGAGACAAATGACGATCCTCAGGTCGATGAACTAACCTGTACACATGTCACCAGGGAACTACTATCTGACGTCAGGTATAAGACCAACTAGCATATTCCCGGCGAGTCCTGTCCGGTGTACTCATAACCCAATGAGCACCTGTATACATCTTAGGTGAACCAACTGACACCAGTGGCTTGTGAGACCGGCCACCGCCCCTCGTCGGGGTCTCGACTGTATACACTAGTCTACTCTGGAGAATCGATGCCCTGTCTCGAAACTCCCACGACTAGGGACCTTTTAAGGATGCGCTTATAGACTACCAGCTCCCACGTATATGATCGCCCTCATACTGTTGGCAGTCAAGTAAGAATCCTTGGGGCTCTATCAACGTGTAATAGCGACCTGTCAGGTCACCTAAAGCAGTACACGATGATAAAGATAAACCAGATAACATACTATCATCTTGAGTAAGACTGTCCTACTGGGATAGGTCCTTCCTCAATCATTGCAATCACGTGCCTGTGATCCAATAATTGACTCTGAGGGCACTATATCCAACAACAGTGACAATATCCGTACAGTTCGGTCTGTTCGTCTAAGAGTATCGCATATCGAGTCTACGGGGGTGGATAAAGTCAGACCCCCAACAACGCGATATTTAGTGTCGGCATGAAACCCATCACCACCTGAGAAACTATCGATCCTGGATTGGTAGTTCTCGTCCACCGTGGCCACGGATTTATGGTGATGGCCATTCATACACAACGCGACATCAACCCCCAATACCGGGAGAGAAGAATCCCCGACGATCCGATCACTGCCTCCATGTGGCTCGGGACTGTACCCAACTAAAACCTGTTTGCACGACTCCTTTGAGCCGTGGTAGGGTAGTAATCAAAGCACAGTGGGAACTCATACGAGACAAATGACGATCTCAGGTCGACAGACTAACCTGTACACATATCACCTGGGAACTGCTATCTGACAATAGGTATAATACCAACTAGCAGGTTCTCGGCGAGTCCGTCCAGTGTACTCATAATCCAATGAGCACCTGTATACTATCTTAGGTGAATAAACTAACACCAATAGCTTGTGAGACCTGGCCACCACCCCTCGTCGGGGTCTCGATCAGTATACATTAGTCTACACTAGAGTATCGATGCCCGGTCTCGATGCTCCTACGACTAGGGATATTTAACGATGTGCTTATAGACCCCAGCTCCCACATATATGATCGCCATCATAATGCTGGCAGTTAAGCATGAATCCTATGGGCTCTATCAACACGTACATGATGATAAAGACAAATCAGATAACATACTATCATCTTAAGTAAGACCGTTCTATCGGTATAGGTCCTCACTCAATCATCATAATCACAAGTCCGCGACTATGATAATTGCCTTGAGGGCACTATAGCCAACACTCATAACCCAATGAGCCCCTGTATACATTTTAGGTGAACCAACTGATACCAATGGCTTGTGAGACCGGCCACCGCCCCTCGTCGGGGTCTCGACTGTATACACTAGTCTACTAATGGAGTATCGATGCCCAGTCTCGAAACTCTCTCGACTAGGGACCTTTTAAGGATGTGCTTATAGACCCCAGCTCCCACGTATATGATCGCCATCATACTGCTGGCCGTCAAGCAAGAATCCTAAGGGCTCTATCAACGTGTAATAGTAATCTGTAATATCACCTAAAGCATGTACATGATGATAAAGATAAACCAGATAGCATACTATCATTTTGAGTAAGACTGTCCTACCGGCATAAGTCCTCCCTCAATCATTGCAATCACGTGCCTGCGATCCAATATTGACTTTGAGGGCACTATATCCAACACGACCGCCTCATGAAAGCTGCACACTTCTTACCATTCCGAGTGGGACAGTCGACCGAGTTACTTGCGGAGAGATACATGCAGGAGATAGTGCGACTTCACGGAGTTCCGGTCAGTATTGTGTTAGATCGAGACACCAGATTTGTTTCGCACTTTTGGAGGAGCTTACAGGAGAGTTTGGGTACCCGCCTCAAGTTCAGCACAGTTTATCACCCACAGACGGACGGACAATCCGAGCGTACGATTCAAACACTCGAGGATATGTTGAGAGCTTGCATGCTGGACTTCCAGGGTTCCTGGGAAGATCATCTGCATCTAGTTGAGTTTTCTTATAACAACAGTTACCAGGCTAGCATCCAGATGGCTCCTTTCGAAACACTTTACAGGCGCAAGTGTCGATCCCCAGTTTGTTGGGATGATGTGGGCGAACGAAGATTACTGGGTCCCGAGCTTATTGTTCAGACAGTTGACAAGGTCCAAATGATCAGGCAGCGCATTAAGACGGCTCAGGATCGACAGAAGAGTTGGATGGATACCAGCAGGAGAGCACTAGAATTTGTAGTCGGAGATCATGTATTCCAGAAGATTTCCCCTACCCGCGGAGTTATCAGGTTCGGAGGTCGGGGGAAACTCAGTCCCCGTTTCATCAGACCTTTTGAGGTGCTAGAGCGAGTAGGAGAGGTAGCTTATCGACTTGCCTTGCCTCCATCTCTAGCTGGTGTGCACAATATCTTCCACGTATCACAGTTGCGGCGTTATGTTCGGGATGAGATCCATGTTCTGGACTATTCGGAATTAGCTTTGGGTACCGACCTATCTTACGAGGAGCAGCCCACCACTATCCTCGACCGCAGAGAGAAAGTGCTGAAGAATAAAGTCATTCCGTTAGTCCGAGTGTCTTGGGGTGGTCTTTCCCTAGGAGAATCTACCTGGGAGCGTAAAGAAGATATCCGTGCACGTTTTCCACATCTCTTTGTTTAGTGATGTTGTCTCGTTGTCTCTTTTTTTTTAAATTTCGAGGACGAAATTTTTGTAAAGAGGGTATGATGTAAATTCCCGGTTCCGTCAATAAATTTTTTCTATATTTTTCCAAATCCCCTGAATATTTCTATTTTTCCCGTTAAATTTTGGGGGAATTTAGAATCCTTGTGTTTCCTCTAATTCTGAAAATTTAAGTTTCCTAAGCATTTAAACTAAAGCCCAACAAAATAAAAAAAACTATATATATATATATATATATATATATATACCCCCAAACACTAAGCCCAGCCCAAGGGAAAGAAAATAAAAACCAAATAAATTAAACTAACCCTCTCTCAGCCCAAACCCAATCCCCCGCGCCCAAACTTGTACCCGACCCGTACCCATTAACACTTTCTTCCCCACTTCTTTTTCATTTTCCCGCTCCTTCACTGCGCCTCCCACGTCGTCGCCCCACGACTCCACGCCCCGTCCTTGCCGCCCACGTCGCCTCGCCGCTCCCCAACGCGACCGCGGCCATGAACTTGCGCGCGTGCCTTTCTCTTACTCTCTCCCCCTCACTCTCGTCTTCCCGCCCTCTCATTCCCCATACTCTCCCGCTCACCCCACGCCTCACCTCCACGTCCCCACTTCTCGGCGCATGACCCCGCGAGCGACCCCTCACCCCTCGACCTCGTCTCCCTCCCTCGCACAAAACCGAGCCTCCTTCACCCAACACCCCCTGTTGCTTCCATCACCCTCTTCACCAACTACTCAGAACCCCCTCCTCGCCATCGAGCTTCCTCTGGAAACCCATCGCGCCGCCGGTACACCCCGCTGAGCCCCACGACGACGACGACCAACTCCCACCACCTTAGCCATCGCTGTAACCCCAACTCCGAGCTCCATCAACCCCGAGCCTCAAATGCTCTGCGACCCCGCCGAGCTGCTGCACCCTCGCCGGCGACCACCTCATCCATCCCGGCTGCCTCCCTTCCAGTGCCCGAACGCCTCCGACACCCTCACCATCACTCGCAGCCGCCTCGCCCAGAAACCCAAGCCCCGTTGCCACGAACCTAAACTCAAACCGAGGCCGTGAACTCTAGTCGCGCCGTTCATAGCGCGATCTCACCGTTGCCGCTGCCGTGCATCGTCAACACGTTATCAGGCAAGTACCCTACTTGCTTCATGCTAAATTGTTCTATTAAAATTAGAAATACCGTTAAATTCCGTATATATACTTCGTGCGGCTTAATATAAGGTATGTGTTCGACACAAAACCCGAGAGGAAAACTCCCTTTAAATTGACGGAAAATGATTACATAAGTTGGCCCGTATGGTAATGAACATCGTGTTAAAACTTGGTTGAAAAATACAGTCGTTACTGACGTGAACGATCATCCCCATTTACACCCATTAAAACTGAAAATTTTCCGCGTCTGAAACTTGTAAAAATCATAATTAATTGTTTATAAATTGGAATGATGCGTTCGAGGGCTCAATTCGAAGACTACTCAACGACCTAGGACCTCATAAAAGTTTTAAATTGTTTCTATACTAAAAAGACGACAGAAACTGGTTCGGAGAGCGGTTTTGGACTGCAGTCCAGAGCAGCTCTGGCTGTTGATTCTCATCTTGTAATGCTTACCCTCTACTTCTTGAACATGTTGTATTGCGGAACCCTACACCATAGTGAAGATGAAACAGTTATCTAACTAATGAAAGTGATTTCATCCCTTTTCACTGCTGTTTACTATTTAAACTGTAATTTAGATTAACATGACATATAGCAGTCCCAAACAGAAACAGAACCGATGCCCCATTGTTGTACTGTAAATAATTTCTGACGTAGAGGCGCGATTGTGAATCCGTCTGATGAGTTGGAAACCCAATTGAAAAACCTAAATTTTGTTTAACTATAGCGTCACCTAATTTTAATCTCAACAGGGTGAAAATTGTGTTGCGAAATGGACATTCAGTTCAGGAACTGAAATTCCAGCAGCGAACACTTAAAATGAAACGGCTGTAACTTGCAAACCCGAAATCCGATTTCCCTGAAATAAAATTTTTTGAACTTCTGACTGAGCTTACTTGCTACCGCCTTTGTATCATTTTACTGAATTTTGAATGTATGATTTAATGAAATTTTTATAAGTTCAAAGATGCATAATAGTTCGTATTACCCATGGTTTGTTAACTGCATAAATGCACATATTTTACCCGATTGCCATACTCCTAGTGATAGTGCGCGTTATTGTTCAGTATACAATGCATTGTCGTGCGTGAATGGTATTGGTTTAGGAGTGTCAAGTACGCCAATGAAAAAGTGAATGATTCGTGATAGTGAACAATCAGTAAACAGTGACAGAAACCGTGTTATTGGTGCGTACTTGTATACGACTAGACCATACTCATAAATAGTGTAAACCTGGAGAAAAAAGGGGAAATCGAAGTGGAAAGAGTATTGTATTTAGCGAGGAAAGTGATTTAGAGGATGATCAGTCGAACAGCGACTCTTATATAAATTAGGTTGGGCCTAGCGGTCCGGTTGACAGGGTTATGTCCCGGGCGATAGCGGGCCGTTGTCTCGGGTATGCACGAGACCCTCGTTAAACATGATCCTCCTTTCCATAACTCTATTTCTAAGATAACTTAGAGACTGATAGGGACACAGATCATACTTTGCATCAGTTAGTGACATATTGATTACCTGCATTTTACTTCTACTGTTATTATCTTCTTTGCTTGTTTCTTGTCACTATTATAATATTGCTATTACGTCACTCTGACGACCTGAGTATGCATGCTCAGACCTTGAGGAAGAACCAGTACAGGAGTCAGACTTGCCCTTCGAGCTTGCGGAGATTTAGTCGGGAGTACCTCCTTCACTTTTACTGCTTTCCCTAAAGAAACCTTGTATTCGAACTTGGTTAGTAGTTCTTTTCCTTGCTTTATTATAAATTGTGAACAATGAAATTTGATGTAATGATTTATTGATGTATTTCTTTTACTTCTGTGCTTTGTTTACTGATTACAATGTAATGCTAGAAGCTGAAGTGTGACTACGGCGGGATTATTCCTTGACCGTAAGAGCATGGCTGGCCTAGTCATCCCTCGTTTTCCGTATTTTGGGAAGCGGGGCGTGACACGGTGCCCCCGATGAGGGAGGAGGACGAGTAACCCACCGACGTTCCCCTCAAAAGGCACAAAAGAACGGTCTCTCGGATGCCCTCTACCGGAATTCCCGTACAGGAGGGGGATTTCTGCTTCGGGGTGCCCTCGGGGCTCTCCGTCGCCGACAGCCTGCTCTCCGACATGGAGCAAGCAGCTAGGGGCAAGATTCCTCACGGGACTCTGAAGGCCCAGGTGGCAGCCATTGCTCAGGAGGCGGTTCAGGTCGGCATTCGTTTTCCTCTAAGAATTTTCTTAAGTATTTTTTTCAGTTTGAACATTTCTAACTCTTTAGGTTCAAGTCGGCATGACATTTACCATCCCGCTAGGTCTGATATGCGAGTATCTCAGACAAACAGATCGGACTGTACGGAGATTGTCACAGATAGACTCAGTAGGAATTCGGATGAGTTCGCTCATCGGCCTTCTTATCGACAGATACCTGGGTAGCCGTTACGTGCAGCTAGCACCGCTGACGTGCTTGTGGTTAAACCCACTGCCAGGGTACTGTCGAGTCTTTAGAGTCCCACACAGAAGGTTTCCCTGCTTCGGGCGAAACGATGTAGAGGCCGTATGGTTTTACGGCAGGGTCCCGATCACATATGTGTACTGGCTACACGGATGTCGTTTCGAGCGGGTAATACTAGTGGGATTTGGTTTAAGCCGGATTCTAGTATTATATTATTAGATTGTTAACATTTCATTGAATTCGTATTTTTCGGAATACGAATACGGGTATGTATATACGGTGAGGGCATTCTTGTAATTTTACATGGTATACTTCTAAAAGGGGACACCTTATTATTGGATTATCTATTTTTGCAAAATAGATTAATGATGTGTAATTGGAGAGACATGCTTGGCATGGGTGAAGTATGGCTATTTTGATTTGTTTATTTGTTTGGTCTCACTGTTGAAACATGGGTGATATATTCTATTGGAAATTAATCCATGGTTCAATAAGTGAGTAGAGATAAGAGCCATTCTACACACTTAGCCAAACAACACTTGCTCATTTTCATCTTGGCTTTCTCTCTCCAAAGTTTCCTCCTTCTTCCTCAAAGAGATCCTTACCCTCACATGTGTTGTGAAACAAAGGATTTCATGAGATAAAACACTCCACTAGATACTCTACATCACTTAGGCTACTTAGATTAGCGAACTAAGCACCCTAGTTACCTCGGTTTAGAGGTTGGAGCGTGAAACACATACTCTCGGTGGATCATCTTCGACACGAGGAGGCCGACGTTGCAAGCTCGATCCATTCTTCTAGGAGCCAAGGAGAGGTGGAAAAGAAGACCCGAAGGACTTGTTCACGGAGGTATAAATACTCTTCATAGTAGTTAAACCTCCTAATTAGTTTACCTAGTTAAGGTTCTGTAAAGATCCTGGAGTTTAGTCGGTACTGCGAAGCTCGTTAAAATCGTATTTTGTAAATTCCGCCTCCCCGCGAACACGCGGGGCGCGCAACATCGACTTACAGATATCCGCCGTTCGATGTAGGGTTTGTGATCTCGAGATTCGTGCCACGTGGATTATTCAGTGTATGCACCATTTTACACATGTTTGATTTTTCTGAGCTTTTCATTTTCTCGTGTATTGCACGTGTAATCTTTTGGATTTCCAAAAAATTAAAAAGAAAAATAATTGTGTCTGATGGGTATTAAATACATGGGCTACATCATAGTGGTACAAGGCTTTACCAATGAACTACAAGTTGTTTCTTGCGATTATTTCACAAAAGTGATTTATAACTCACACCCAGCCTGTGGAACTCGTTTCGGTACATTAAAATGGAAAATTCAGTACAGTAAATTCAGATTCGTTACATAAATAATACTTAATAAATTTAAAAGTTATACCAAAGTAAGAACATGTATAGAAATAATTAGTTTGTAAAAATTACTTTGGACTTTATGAGCAAGTTTTTGATGAACTAAAATTACCAAACTATATATTAGACATTAAATTATATTTATGAATTTTCAAAACAAAAATATATTTTTAACAGTGATCTTGAATCTAGATTTTAGAAATAGCAAAAATGTTGATTTTGATTTGTGAGATGAGGGAGATAGATGGTCATGCTAAGTTTGTAGACAACCTTAATTTTGCTTCATGTGAGATCTCTTTTGCTCGATTTTATTAAAATTTTGAATAAGAGGTTTTCAAATTGAGATCCTAATTTAATTATCAGCATGTAAGAAAAATTTTCTTTATCATGGAAATATTTTTTTCTTACTAATTAGATATTCTCGAAATCTTTAAATGCTTGATTAAACAAATTAAAGGTTCATATAACAAAAATAAGAATCTTGTTGTCAATAAGAATTATATTACAAACAACCATAAACATTCTGTTGTCTTGTTTACTGAATCTTCTTATTTGAAGATGATGAATAAAACATGAATAAAAGTTAAGGGTCAGATATACATGGAATTTACATAGTTTATTTTTTTATAAACCTAGCCAATTTTTATATAGATAATATATTCCTCTTATGTAGCACTTGCAAAAATTTAGTTGAAAGTAAAAATAAAAACAAAAACTTCACAAATGAATCGAATTTGAGTTCTTGGGATTTCATTCATAAATAATCACAAACACTGTCCCTTTAATTATGGGATATATATGTTGGATTTTGCCGCGGGAACAAAGCACTGAATTACAGAACAGGAGATCCGAAACCGTGATGAAATGATATATATTTGAGTAATTATGAAGAGGCCCACATGTGTTTGATTATTTTAGTTGGCCTTGTAATTTGCAATGCATGCCCATGAGTAAAAAAATATGGAGTGTATGTATACATCATTCTCTATGACACTCGTTAATCTTAGTTTTGATCTCCTATTCGTAATTACTTTGTTGGACATATGCACATGATTATGTATCCAACTTTTCACATGCCATTAATTTGTGATTTGATTACGTATGGTTGAGATTAATTAATTGTTTTAAGTTAACAAGTTAGTGGCCATCATGGAATTGACCAATAATTCCAGGTATATCTGAATATATGAATCATGGGTCAACGATAGTGGTGTAAGTTGGATTTATAATTGTAGTAAAAAACACTTAACTAGTTTCTTCCACCTGCGCTATGCACATGTCCAAATAAAAATCTTGTTCAACTTTCTTAATTTAAATTCAAAAAAATTAGAGTAAATTAAATCTTAAATGGTTGGAGTGGTTAATTTGTTTTCAAAATGAATCACAATGATTTTAATAGTTATTTAAGATCATGATTGTATGGTTATAACTGATTCAGTTGATGATTGTATTTATTAAATATTTGTTAAAGTAAATTCTATATTTAATTTTTTTTACTGCTGATATGACGCTGTTAATTTGAGGTTATGTTAGACCATCAAATTAAAATCAATTTGGGGACCCTCGAGTTTTGTGGTTATAATAGTAGAGACAGAGATTAAAAGAGTGATTATCGAAAAAAAAGTGGCAAATATCTTTTAGAAAGGGAAAAAAATTTATTCACCCAAAATAGAAAATGATAAATTAACATAGAAAGTTTTAAAATTAACAAGAAGTTAGCTATTGCTCAATCCCAGCCACTTTTTCCAAATAATAGCAAGCATACCGGATCCACAAATTTCAAACCAATGTACTTCACATGCATTTTTATCAATAAATGAATTTCTTACCAAAATTTGGGAATAACCTTCTTAATGGAGATTATTTATTTTTCTTAAATTTGAAAATGGTTTATTTTGAAATCCATATAGCACCAGATGAAGAAGATGACATTAAGTTCGGATGGATTTCCAATAGGATTTAAGATGAAAAGAAGTATAATCATCTATGCTATCTTAATGCCAAAGGAATGGGATCTTCAAATTTGAAAGTGTCTATTTAATTCTCATGCTGACACGTGGCAAAAAAACTTTGCATATGTTTTTGAAAATATTTATTAAAACAAACCGTATTTTACTTTTCAAATCCTCAAATATCTTCTGGACTAATAAATTAACAAGTGTACAATATATAAAGGCATAGCCCTCACTAATATAAAAATGAAAATTTAGTAATTCTGGAATTATATGAGTTTAATAATAAATATATTTCATATTTCTTAAGAAAAAACATTTTCGGCACATTGAGATTTAAATCGCACAATTAAGTTGCATTACATAACTAAAAAAGAAAGGGTGTTTTCACTTGTAATCACCAAAAACATAGCAAATTCATTTTTAACCCTCCAAAACTTAATATTTACTATTTACCCCCAATAAAAAAGGGTTTACTGTTTACCCGAAGACAACGGGTATGACTGCAAAAGCATTCAGGTTCTTCATAGATAGAGAAGGATGTAGAATATACTTCTGATTTCATAGCCGATTATGAGAAAGGTGCAGCAGAAGTTTAAACCCTAATTTTAATTTGGGAAAGATATTGAGCATTTCCAAAGTAGAAGAAAGGTTGAGACATTTTAAAGAAAAACCAAATGTTATGGCATTAAAAGTTGATGAAAATCGTAAATGGGATAAAATGATGTATCTTGTTAGTATTTGAGAGTAAAAAATAAATATCAAGCATTTTGAGCAGAAGTAAATTTGCTGTGTTTTGGACAGCGGGGGAGGCTTGATTAGCAATGCACGCTTGATTAGCGGGTGGGGCCCACACACTGCGGTGGGGTCCACTGTCCCACAGCCTTTGGTTCCCTTCTTTGCGTGGCACCAGGCAGAGCGCCAAGTTGCGCAGAGCCACCGTCCTTTAATTTGTGATAGCGTTTTATATGCCAAGGTGGTACCACAATGATCAATTGAAATTTGCACATCAATATTAAATCAAGTTGACTCTTGTACATGATCAATTTTCAAAACTTCCAAAGGACGCCATAAATACCAAGAATTCTCCGTACGAATTAACATTAATTAAGCTTTAATTTGCAACCCTTAATTAACAAAAGAATAAAAAAAAGAATCTTAACAAATATGGGTGGTAACAAAGATAAATACTCCAAATTTTTATTCACATGGCTAGAAGAAACACAATGGTGGAAGATGAATTAGATCCTGCTATCTATCTATCTACCTGTATCTATAAAAAAAACTAGCTTGGAAATTTCAAGCAAAATTTTGTCCTTTTGCGGAAAATTATGGTGAAGCCCCTCATTTTTCATATATATATATTCGGCTAGGATTCTATCGGAAGAATTTGGAAACAAATCCATTCCATTTTTCACCTTTAGATTAAATTTTGTCCTTTATATAGCATTTCCCCCCTCACACAATCACAGAAAAGTACGAAAAGAAAATAGAATGCACATATATGCCATCCGCATTCGCCACGGGGCCACGGGTTTTCACCGTAAGGTTACTTAATTTACGGTAGGACGGAGGCGGGACTAGCGCGTGTTCCCGTCAATGAAATTGGTCAGATTGGGACTCAAGTCCAAGCGTCAGAAGACTTTTGGCGTTCCTATACATGCAACTCACGTGAACATACGCCAAGTTGATTTAGCGCTGATAATATCTGAAGCTCTAGCTTCATACAGCTCATGCTATATTAGGAAGTTAACTTCCCATATTTTTCTTAAAACAGAAAGATATCATAAAATCGAATAACTTAAGATATTTTGAGAAAATGTTTTCTCTATCTTTCTAAAATAAGAAAAATCAAGATCAATAACGTGAAATTGATTTTAACCTATCATCTTAATTGATATGTATCAATTATGGATCAATTAAAATCAAATCAAATCAAATCACCGATAAAATTGGACAGAGTTGGACTCAAGTCCAAGCGCCAGAAGACTCTTGGCGTTCCTTCACGTGCAACTCACTTGGATATACGCCAAGAAACTTTGGTGCTGATAATATCTGAAGCCCTTATTTTATATAGCTTAGGCTATATTTGAAAGTTAACTTCCCATATCTTTCTTAAACAAGAAAAACATATCAACAGAAACTTAAGTTTCGAATATCTTCCTTATAATAGAAAGATATCATTATTAATTGATAAAATCGAATAGTTTAAACTATTTTGAGAAAATATTTTCTCTATCTTTCTAAAATTAGAAAGATCAAAATTAACAACAAGAAATTAATTTCAAAAAATAATATTGGTTAATAGTAACCCTTTAATTTTAATCTAACTGTGATTATAACATCACCGATCAAACCGAAAGATAGAATAAAGTTCTTTGTTAGGAAAATATTTTCTTAATTTTGGTAAGCAAACAGAAAATATTTTCTGTTAAACAGAAGTCACTGTATCAAAAATCCAACGGTGGACAATATTTTCCAAGTGATCTTTGAGATCAATTAGATGGATTGAGATCTCTCAATGAGAGATCTTCTCAAAATAATTGATGTTTTCCTCTTTTCTATATAAAGGACCCGAGAGAACACAGGAAAAAGAACCCCCCCATAAGCTTTGGCGAGACAGAATCGACTCCATAAGCTTTCATCAGAAACTTAAATTCACTGCAAAAAAGCCTTTTCCTTTCTCTCATTAAGAACCGAGACAAGGTAAATAAAGGGAGAGATATCTCTTTCAATATAGAAGCTTAAGCTTCGTTTGAGAAAGAAAGTTAACCTTCATTGAAGAGCTTAAGTTCTTTTCTCATATCTTACGATCTCTAAATCAAGATCATTTCTTTTTCAAAAGAAACTTAATTTTTATAAAGGAATCGTTTTGATCTTAAGATCTTGAGTTTTGAGAAAAAAATCAAACCCTTCTCATAATATATGACGCACAATTGATGGACAAAGAACCAGAAGGATCAATTCTTTGTAAAATATATGATCCCAAATCTTTAACAGTTTTGATCTCGGTGATCGTTAATGGTGATATAACCGTTAACAGAAACTTTAACTTCATGAAACTTAACTTTCAAAAAGATAAAGAGATCAAGATTAATCTCTGAAAAAAAGAGCCTGCGGGCATGCGCAAACGGCAGGTGCGCCAATAGGCATGAGCCATGTGGCAAGCGTCAGAGACGCAAGCGCTAAAGGCGCATGCAATGAAAGAACTTAACTTCTAAGCGTCAGGGATCTTAATATAGGATCTATGAGCCCATGGTAAAGCGCCACGTGGCAAGCTCCACTGGTGAAAGCGTCAGAGGCCTTTTACTTGCGCCAGAGCCCCTATACAAAGACTTCTAGTTGAATTGGCTAAGTCTACCTTCGAAACTTAAGCTTCTAGGCTCAGTGCCTATCGCTGTTGGGTTATGTAAAACCCAAAATAAAATGAGGCCTAATGCTTAGCACTGTTGGGAAACAGAGCCCAGCGTTTAGTCTCAAATTAGACTAAACCTCTGAAGCTTCAAAACTTATTTGATTTTCAAAGGAAAATCGATCATACATATTTTAAGCCGGTCTTAATTTAAGACTAGATTAGCGGCCCTTAAATATATTTTAAGTCGATCTTAATTTAAGACTAGATTAACGATCTTTAAACTTCTGAACTTATGAACCTCATTTATATAAGATCTGGGTTCTAAGTTCTCTCAAAAAATATGATTTATGGGTTCGGACTAATCCGCGCCCTACGGGTGACAAAATTAGTCTTCGTATACAATCCAATGGCAACAACAATATAAACAATATATATAACACGATACGAAGTGACCTACAGGAGAAGGTTAAAGTTGTTATCGCTTTGCGATAATGTAATTAACTGCAAGGGTGTAACGACTCTGAAACCCCTTACAAAATTAACTTTTTTAATTTATAGAAAGGGTATTTCAGCCTGATTAGGAGTTATAAGTTATTTTTGTTCAATAAAAGCAAGAAGCAACTTGTAACTCACTGGTAAAGTGTCACGTCCCGCTTCCCAGTGTACGGGTAAGAAGACGCGATGTCACGCCCCGCTTTCCAGTGTACGGCGAAGGAGACGCGACGAGCCCCGCTACGTATATACTCAGAAGTACATACGCTAAGCGTATCTAAGCAATATAAAATAAATACACAAGAGACAAGATTTAAAAGAACAACAACTTTTATTTATTAACATTCTTTGTATAATGCATGAAAGGAAATACAACTGGAATAAAAGATACCTAAACAGTGCCATAACAGGAAATGAAAAGTACTGAAAAGAAAAAAGTGTACAATAAACTAAAGTGCAGGGTCTTCGGCAAACTGCTCCAAGTCTTCTTGTGATGGCTCGAACTCTGTCGGGTCCAAACCACCTGACGACATTCAAAGAAGAAAGAAATAGAATGTCGTCAGCGAACAGGTCGCTCGGTAAGTCCCAAAGATAAGAAGAGAATAGATAGAGAGTAAGATAGAGAGAGAGTATATTATTATAGTTGTATGACATTGTTATATTGTTGTAGTATTGTATTAACGCTGTTGTTTGTAGCTTGGTACAGAAGAATGCCAGTGTATACGAGAGGAGTCTCACTTACCCCGGAGACTATGGTATCAGGAACTCAAGGAACCGTTTATGCCACGGTACAACAACAACGGAATATAGGTTAGGTGTCTTAATCTGACCACCTCGTGCCACCTTTAACACCTTCCGTACCAATCTACCCCTTAAACCCCGTAGTGTTTTAACATTATTGTTGTATTGTAAAATTGTATAGATTGCATGATCTATTGACTGACCGACCGAAACCATGATATCAGGAAACGGTTATAACCGTAGAGTCATGTAAATGGAATACTGGGAAACATGTAAAAGGAATATATCCATGGTTCGGTTCAGTCAAGTTGTAATGATTGTTAACAGGATTCTGGGATTCATGTGTTCATATTGAGTTGAAATATTAAAGAATATAGATTGACTTGAATCATATTCAAGTCAGAAATAGTCAGACTCAAACCCGAGTCAGACTAAAAGAAAGGTAATTTGAAGTTCTATAATTGTTAGGGTCCTTATTGTAATTTATAGAACTTGAGAGGGTTTTATGTAAAAAGTAATTTTGTATAGTTTTCAAAATACACCTCAAGAATTTATTATTCGTCTTTATAGTTATAATGAGTGTGGATTTTATTTGTGTTATTCTAGTGAATATATCCTAATAAAAGTATTAATTTATAATATTGATTTATTTGAAATTCATGGTATTTTAATGTAACTTTTAATCTTGTATTTTTTTTAGAAAAATGTGGAAACTTTATCTTATGATAAAATAGGTGTTTAAATGATAATTATATATATATTAATACAAGAATAATTTTAAATAAATATTTTATTTTCCAAAATCTCATTTTTCTTAAATGACGTATTTTAAACCTTTCGAGACCGAATGCTCCTTGCGGAGGTCTGAATCTCGCACTACTAGCCCGCGGGTGCACGATGAACCGTACTATCCCTAACGGGTTCCCCAAAGGTGGGTTGTAGTGGCGCTTTGCAAAGATTTTATAAATACTATTCATTTAGAAAAACGGTTTTATAAGTATAAGGTATTTATTCGTAAAAAGGTATAGTTTTCCGTATTTTAATTTCTAGGGTTTCCTAAGCCAACTAGTATATTTCTAAGGTCTAAACGACAAGTCATTAGAAGCCTCAAATCGTCTCTTCACCGTCAATTGCGGCCAGGTAAGTGCCAGGTAAGTGGGAAGGAACCACAGTAGTGGGCCTAATTAAAAACCACTAGCCTAGATACACTTGCCTAGACACCACAAAGTCAGTTTAGATAAACGATCGATGTCCATGACAAATCGTACTTTCATTTTAAAAGATTTTGTTTTAGAATTGTGTACAACTTAAAACTTTTAGAAAAGGTTTATAAAGAATATGGTATTTTAGCGAAAAGTCTTGTATTTTCGTATTCTAAATTTTGGGAATATCAATTAAGGTTATATTTGTGTGTGTGTAGAGGTAGGTCATTACCTCGTGACTTATTTTAAGGTTTAGTGAAGTTTAGAGGTTAAACATGTTAACTTAAACATAAGGGTATTTAAGTGTAAGAATACGGTATTTGAAAACGTTATCATTTCATGTGTGAAAACTCATTCAAATTGATTTTTACAAGTTTATTTATCAAGATGAACATGTTTAGGAATGAGGGAATTGATAAGAAGTAGAAAAATAAACTTTATGGTATTTTTATGAAAAGAATACGATATTACAAGAAAGTTATCATTTCATGTGGGAAACTTTGTTTAAATTGATTTCTATGTGATTAATAGTCATCATGGATATGTTTAGGTATTATGGATTAGGTGACAAGTGGGATTTTGTAGAAAAACCGAATCGGAAATCGGTTTGTTCCGATTTCCGTCCGGTTTCATAAAGTCGTATTTTGAGAAATAGAAAAGAGAGAAGAATGGGACTTACGGGTTTCAAACTCTTCTAAAGAGTAAAGAGGAACTAGGGAGAAGGCCGAAGTGTGGTTTCGTCGCCGGTTGCTTCCAAGGACGTCGCCGGAATCCGTCAGCGCTTCGCCGTGAACTCGGTTTCAAAGCATACTTTCTTGTGGAAATTTCAAGAGAGTAATTCTATGGTTTTGGAATGAGAAGGTAGGGGGTAGAGGTCTATTTATAGGGTAGCTAGGGTAGGGTAGGTGAAGGGTTTTTATTTTTAAAAAAAAATTGTAAAAATTTAAGAAAAATCATTAAAATTTGTATTGAATTGGGCGTAATTAACATTTGAAAACCGATCCCATAAATTGGAGTAAACAGGGGGTTAAAGGAGACGAAAAGGCGACACTTTCATGTAGACGACTCGGCCGTCCGGCCGAGTCCGGCCGGCGGCGCCGGCCCGAGTCGGGGTGCCGTCGGGCGTGGGTTCGCCTGACGTAGGCTCTGGCATACTTCATTTTAGGGGTTCAGTTCAATATTTGGGAGTTATGGCCTGTGGACTTTTGGGCTTCCAAGAATTTTTAAAGAAAAATAAACTAAAAATAATGTGGGGTATGGGATTCGAACTCTGGTGGCTTGGTTCAGCAGTGCAAGGTATTACCAATGAGCTACAAGCTCCTTCTTGTAATTATTGTGGGAAAATAGATACTTAAAGTGATATCAGCAACATTAAATACTCCAAGTATACTTCAAATTTAAATCAAATTTATGTATACAAAAATTGGAGTTATTTAAAAACAAAATAGTTACTTATATATATATATTGTGCTCAGGTTTAAATACTCTTTTAAAGATTTAAAAAAAAATATTTGAAAAAATTTTGTATAGGAAAAAGTGTATAAGAAAATTAGGGTTGTTACATTCTACCCTCCTTATAAAAATTTCGTCCTCGAAATTTGTAAAAGGAAAGTGTAACAAATCTAAGAAAAGTTTGGTACTGATATGCTGACAGTATATGAAAAATAACAAGGTGGTGCAAGGGTTTTAAAAATATGAAGAATGTGTGAAGGAATGAAAAGATGCGAAGGTTTTGGTAAAATTGTAAAAGAGGTGAGGGAATTTTAGGTTAGGACGGATTCAAGGTATATGATTCAAAGAATAAGAAATGATGGGATTCAAGGAATATGATTGTAAAGAATGTTTTAGTTGCTGGTTCTTGTGTTATATTGCTTAGATTATTCACGCAGACCAGAACTGCATGACAGGGATTCATACAGCTCTGACCTGCATAGGCCACCAACAAAACCTGTCACGCCCCGCTTCCCAGTGTATGGCGAAGGAGACACGACGAGGCCCGCTACGTATATACTCAGAAGTACATACGCTAAGCGTATCTAAGCAATATAAAATAAATACACAAGAGACAAGATTTAAAAGAACAACAACTTTTATTTATTAACATTCTTTGTACAATGCATGAAAGGAAATACAACTGGAATAAAAGATGCCTAAACAGTGCCATAACAGAAAATGAAAAGTACTGAAAAGAAAAAAGTGTATAATGAACTAAAGTGCAGGGTCTTCGGCAAACTGCTCCAAGTCTTCTTGTGATGGCTCGATCTCTGCCGGGTCCAAACCACCTGACGACATTCAAAGAAGAAAGAAATAAAATGTCGTCAACGAACAGGTCGCTCGGTAAGTCCCAAAGATAAGAAGAGAATAGATAGAGAGTAAGATAGAGAGAGAGTATATTATTATAGTTGTATCACATTGTTATATTGTTGTAGTATTGTATTAACGCTGTTGTTTGTAGTTTGGTACAGAAGGATGCCGGTGTATACGAGAGGAGTCTCACTTGCCCCGGAGACTATGGTATCAGGAACTCAAGGAACCGTTTATGCCACGGTACAACAGCAACGGAATATAGGTTAGGTGTCTTAATCTGACCACCTCGTGCCACCTTTAACACCTTTCGTACCAATCTACCCCTTAAACCCCGTAGTGTTTTAACATTATTGTTGTATTGTAAAATTGTATAGATTGCATGATCGATTGACTGACTGACCGAAACCATGATATCAGGAAACGGTTATAACCGTAGAGTCATGTAAATGGAATACTGGGAAACATGTAAAAGGAATATATCCATGGTTCGGTTCAGTCAAGTTGTAATGATTGTTAACAGGATTCTGGGATTCATGTGTTCATATTGAGTTGAAATATTAAAGAATATAGATTGACTTGAATCATATTCAAGTCAGAAATAGTCAGACTCAAACCCGAGTCAGACTAAAAGAAAGGTAATTTGAAGTTCTATAATTGTTAGGGTCCTTATTGTAATTTATAGAACTTGAGAGGGTTTTATGTAAAAAGTAATTTTGTATAGTTTTCAAAATACACCTCAAGAATTTATTATTCGTCTTTATAGTTATAATGAGTGTGGATTTTATTTGTGTTATTCTAGTGAATATATCCTAATAAAAGTATTAATTTATAATATTGATTTATTTGAAATTCATGGTATTTTAATGTAACTTTTAATCTTGTATTTTTTTTAGAAAAATGTGGAAACTTTATCTTATGATAAAATAGGTGTTTAAATGATAATTATATATATATTAATACAAGAATAATTTTAAATAAATATTTTATTTTCCAAAATCTCATTTTTCTTAAATGACGTATTTTAAACCTTTCGAGACCGAATGCTCCTTGCGGAGGTCTGAATCTCGCACTACTAGCCCGCGGGTGCACGATGAACCGTACTATCCCTAACGGGTTCCCCAAAGATGGGTTGTAGTGGCGCTTTGCAAAGATTTTATAAATACTATTCATTTAGAAAAACGGTTTTATAAGTATAAGGTATTTATTCGTAAAAAGGTATAGTTTTCCGTATTTTAATTTCTAGGGTTTCCTAAGCCAACTAGTCTATTTCTAAGGTCTAAACGACAAGTCATTAGAAGCCTCAAATCGTCTCTTCACCGTCAATTGCGGCCAGGTAAGTGCCAGGTAAGTGGGAAGGAACCACAGTAGTGGGCCTAATTAAAAACCACTAGCCTAGATACACTTGCCTAGACACCACAAAGTCAGTTTAGATAAACGATCGATGTCCATGACAAATCGTACTTTCATTTTAAAAGATTTTGTTTTAGAATTGTGTACAACTTAAAACTTTTAGAAAAGGTTTATAAAGAATACGGTATTTTAGCGAAAAGTCTTGTATTTTCGTATTCTAAATTTTGGGAATATCAATTAAGGTTATATTTGTGTGTGTGTAGAGGTAGGTCATTACCTCGTGACTTATTTTAAGGTTTAGTGAAGTTTAGAGGTTAAACATGTTAACTTAAACATAAGGGTATTTAAGTGTAAGAATACGGTATTTGAAAACGTTATCATTTCATGTGTGAAAACTCATTCAAATTGATTTTTACAAGTTTATTTATCAAGATGAACATGTTTAGGAATGAGGGAATTGATAAGAAGTAGAAAAATAAACTTTATGGTATTTTTATGAAAAGAATACGATATTACAAGAAAGTTATCATTTCATGTGGGAAACTTTGTTTAAATTGATTTCTATGTGATTAATAGTCATCATGGATATGTTTAGGTATTATGGATTAGGTGACAAGTGGGATTTTGTAGAAAAACCGAATCGGAAATCGGTTTGTTCCGATTTCCGTCCGGTTTCATAAAGTCGTATTTTGAGAAATAGAAAAGAGAGAAGAATGGGACTTACGGGTTTCAAACTCTTCTAAAGAGTAAAGAGGAACTAGGGAGAAGGCCGAAGTGTGGTTTCGTCGCCGGTTGCTTCCAAGGACGTCGCCGGAATCCGTCAGCGCTTCGCCGTGAACTCGGTTTCAAAGCACACTTTCTTGTGGAAATTTCAAGAGAGTAATTCTATGGTTTTGGAATGAGAAGGTAGGGGGTAGAGGTCTATTTATAGGGTAGCTAGGGTAGGGTAGGTGAAGGGTTTTTATTTTTAAAAAAAAATTGTAAAAATTTAAGAAAAATCATTAAAATTTGTATTGAATTGGGCGTAATTAACATTTGAAAACCGATCCCATAAATTGGAGTAAACAGGGGGTTAAAGGAGACGAAAAGGCGACACTTTCATGTAGACGACTCGGCCGTCCGGCCGAGTCCGGCCGGCGGCGCCGGCCCGAGTCGGGGTGCCGTCGGGCGTGGGTTCGCCTGACGTAGGCTCTGGCATACTTCATTTTAGGGGTTCAGTTCAATATTTGGGAGTTATGGCCTGTGGACTTTTGGGCTTCCAAGAATTTTTAAAGAAAAATAAACTAAAAATAATGTGGGGTATGGGATTCGAACTCTGGTGGCTTGGTTCAGCAGTGCAAGGTATTACCAATGAGCTACAAGCTCCTTCTTGTAATTATTGTGGGAAAATAGATACTTAAAGTGATATCAGCAACATTAAATACTCCAAGTATACTTCAAATTTAAATCAAATTTATGTATACAAAAATTGGAGTTATTTAAAAACAAAATAGTTACTTATATATATATATTGTGCTCAGGTTTAAATACTCTTTTAAAGATTTAAAAAAAAATATTTGAAAAAATTTTGTATAGGAAAAAGTGTATAAGAAAATTAGGGTTGTTACACGCGACGAGGCCCACTAAGTAAACACGCTAAGTGTAACTAAGTAGTATAATGAATGTACAAAAGAAAAATGACAATAGATATAACTGAACATCAACTTTTATTAATTAAACATTTCTTTACAAGTACAACTGAAAATGTAAATACAGGAATGGAAAGCAATGCCTAAACAATGACATGAACTGAAAAGAAAATATATATAAGTACCTAGAGCTCTGGGTCAATGGCGAACTGCTCTAAGTTTTCACTACCGGGCTCAACCTCCAGAGAGTCCGATCCACCTGACAACATTCCAAAGAAAACAGAGAAGGAATGTCATCGGCGAACAATCGCTCGGTAAGTCTCAAAGATAGTTAAGAATAGACAGATAAGAATATTACTGGTATATTGTAATCTTTTTTTGTTCTGTTAATGCAGTTGTTTGTAGCTTGGTACAGAATATGCCAGTGTATACGAGAGGAGTTCCACTATTCTGGAGACTAAGGTATACGGAGCACAAGAAACCGTTAAGCCACGGTACAACAACAATGGATATTCAGGTTATGTATATTAAAGTGACCGTCTCGTGCCACATCTAACACATTCCGTACCAGTCTATCTCTTTAAAACCCCGTAATGTATTTTGTATTGATTGTATTGTTTTGTTTTATAAATGGTAGACTTGCCGAAACCATGATATCATGTAAACGGAATGGATATAAATGGATAGTCATGTAATCAGAGTATATCCATGGTTCGGTTCAGTCGAGTCATGTTGATATAGATTGAATTCTGGTATAAATGGATTCATGATGAAATGGAGTTATACTTGAATCATTCAAGGATAGAATGATTTCATATTAGACTGAGACTCTGTCTAAGTCAGACACTTTAAAACAAATTGAAGTCCTGAATTAGTTTTGATATTATCGGTAACTGCGGTATATGGACGACAGGATTTGTGTCTTTTTCCAAGACAATTACCGTATTGATAACACCGTTTTTAGGTTGTCTACCTTAGATAGGAAAGCACCCATATTCTCCGGCTCTCTGAGGCTCAAGAGAACTGGTCCCGGTTTAACCTATGTTTACTAGGGTCCTTATTGTAAATTAATATAACTTGAGGGGGTTTTATGAAAAATAGTTTTGATATATTTTCAAAATAAACCTTAAGTATTTAATTATCGTCTTTAGGGTTTTATGGATGTATATTTTAAAATATAATGTTTTCTAGTGAATAAAACCTAGATTTCATTGTATATGGTATTTTAGTGTAATATTGGAGTTGTATTGATTTGTAATGGTAGTTTCATGAAATTTGTGATTCCTTTGATTTAGAAAAACATGGAATATATATAATATATTTAAAGTAGGTATTTTGATAATATTCATATATATATATATATTTAGTAAAAATAAATTTTATTTATCAAGTAGAAATCTCATTTTTAAAAATTGCATTAAAATTCCATCGATATCGGATGCTCCATGAGGAGGTCTACATTTTGCTCTACTAGGCTTGAGAATGTGCGATAACCCGTATCATCCCGATTGGGGTTCCCCAAAATGGGCTGTAGAGCCGCATTTGCAAGGAATTAAATAATACACTTTTAAAGAAAACGGTTTTTGAATGCTTATGATATTTTATTGTAAACTTGTAAATTCCCACAATTTAACATTCCAAAAGTTATCGTTCTATGCCAAGAATGTGTGTTGTGATGAGGTAGTTCATTACCTCGTGATTTTTCTAAAGGTAATACGATCAAAATGAATAAGCAAGATTGTATGTAAATATGATGGTATTTTACCGTAAAACTGAAATAGAAGTTGCAATACATATTATTTTGAGATGAAAATTGTTCTAATGTGTTTGTTTATGATTGATAAACAATATACAAAAAGATCGTAAATTTGTTATTAAGATAAATTGTGTTTTTAGTTAAATTAGAAATGGAAGTCGGATTAACTCCGCTTCCGACTAATTTTGAAAATAGAATTTGTTTTAATTGAAAGAGAAGGAGGAAAGTGGGACTTACTGGTTGGAATTAGAGAGACGAGGTAGAGGGAGATTTTGGAATCGTCGGGGGGTCGTTTCGTCGCCGGATTTTTTCCGAAACGTCGCCGGAACTTTGACCTTTGCTAACTCCACTTATACAACTTTTGAACTTAGAATTTTTTAGAGAGTTTTGGCAAGGAATTTTTGAATGAGGAGGGCCAAAATGTAGGGTTGCATTTATAGGGAAAATTAGAGTTTAGGGTAATGAATTAAGAATTAAAAATGTGCATTAAAATGGATTAAAGTGGTGAATTATCACTCTCTGTTAATGTGCAGAAAAATCAAACAGTATAGGGAGAGTGGGGTAGGCCAAGGGGTGTTAGGGTTAGTATTTTGTAGCTTTTGCTACGGGTGGGACCGGCGGCGCCGGCCCTCAAGGGAATCTCGCCGGTCCAAATCCGAGGGTTAGGGTCTCGATCTTTGCCATGTGTCCAAGTCTGTTGGTATATCATTTTCCATGTGTTTGTTTTCTTTGTGACTTTCATTTTACGTGCAGTGTACGTGCAAACTTTTGAGCTTCTAAAAGTTTAAAAGAAAAGTCAATAAAAAATAATATGTAGCTGGGGAGATTTGAACACAGGGACTACGTCACTGCAATGTAAGACTTTACCAATGAGCTACAAGTTGTTTCTTGCTGTTCAAAAGCAATTTAAATACTTATAGCATACACAGAATTGCAAACACTCTATTTTTACATTAATTTTTAAACAATTTTTTGTATACTGAAACAGAGTTGTTACATAAATCCTCTACACTGCTGTGATATAACCTATGTGTTCGACTCCTATCGGTCCCAATTATTTTTAATATTTTTCTTTTTAACTTTTCGGAAGTCCAAGAGTTGCACGTGCAATACACGGAGAATCAAAAAGTTTCAAAAAAATCAAACGGGATAAATGAAGAGTTAACACAGAATATAACATATGGCACAAAATTCGAGACACTTAGACGAATCTCGACCGCCCGTTTTCCCAATCCAGCCGCTACCGGCGGTCCAACTTGCCCCAATGACTCCGTGTTTCGCCCGTACACCCCTTCAACTCCTCTCTACTCCTTTGTTCTGTTTGATTTCCATAAATTTAAACATAGACCTTTCATTTTCACCTTTAATCCTATTTTAATTCTTTTTAATTCAAATTCTTTAACTCACACACCCTCATCCCTACACTATAAATACATCCCATCCCTTACCTCTCACCATTCTAAAATCTCTATACAAAATTCTCTCAAAATTCTCTAAATTCAAGAAGAGTTAAGACCAGTCAAGTGGAGTTAGCAATCGATTTCATTCCGTTGAAGACCGGAGCCACTTCTGACGATATCATGACGCCACAAAGGCCCTCTTTCATTTCCTCACTCCTTTCTCAATGCTACACAAACTCGTAAGTCCTTTCATCTCCCTTTCATCACATCTCTACACTATTCTTGAAACATATCGACAAGTGGAGTTAGCTCCGATATTTGCCTTTTCAACATTTTAATCCACATGATAAGCAAATTAGGTTACACTAACATCCTAACACTACTCTTAACTTTATTTACATCATTTAGCTTTTAGCGTAAGTAACATTTCATGCGAAATAAACACATATCGAATACTTTTCACATAAATACCATGAACTTTAAAAGTACCCATTTTCGATAATTAGCATATATACCTATAGAAAACTCATGGGGTAATGACCTACCCCATTACATACACTACGGTTTCATAGCACGAAATTATTGGATGTATGGTTAATTTAAAGAATACGGTTTTTCAATAAAATACCATCGCTTTTACAAATAAATATTTTTAATCGATATTTTTAAAAATCCTTTGCAATTGAGTCTCTACAACCCTTTTAGGGTAACCCATATATGGATGGTGAGGGTTATCGCACGTTCTTGGAATAGTAGAGCGGGATACAGAACTCCTCACGGAGAATTCGGTCTCGAAAAGAAATAAAAATAAGATTTAAAAGAATACGACTTTTTAAAACAAATTAAACTTTGAAAAAATTATATAAAATTATAAATCCTTATTTTCAATAAAAAAAATTGTGAAAGTTATACTTTAAAATTGAAAGATTAAAATTTTAATAAAATACCATCAAATTTCCAAAAATAGTAGTTTTAAGAAAAATACCATAAACTTTTAAAAGCTAGGTTTGATCACTAAAATACCACTAAAACTAAAATACATTTTCATAAAAACTCTAAATATTATAGATCACCCTCGAGATTTATTTTCAACAATATTAAAATATTTTTTCATAAAACCCCTTTGAGAAATGCAAACAATATAAATACAATGTAAACAACAATAATAAATATTTAAGGACTTTAGATTAATATAGGTTTAAGTGGTATCATTTCTCTTGAGCCCATAGAGCCGGAGAAAGTGAGTGCTTGCCTTTTCAGATTTGACAACACTGTAAACTAACAGAGTTATCAATGACAATTGTCTTGGAAAAAAACACAAATCCCGCTGTCCATGTGCAGCAGTTGTCCGATTACTCCCGAAATTAAGAATTTCAACAATTAAATCTTTTCATAAGAAATGTGTATAATTCGAATACAAACTCGAATCCAAATTTGAATTTAAACTCGAACTCTAATCCAACTCGAACCTAAACTTGAACGTGAACTCGAAATCAATCTACTCGACTAATTTGACTAGACCTATGATTGCAATTAACATGACTCGCATTCTACTCGACTTCCTCGAATTCATTCTTCAACTTTTGCAATCTATGGTTTCAATCAAGACATGTTGTAATAAACCAATCAAATTAACTAAGAATATCTTACAGTTATAATGTATGTTATACTCGGGGTGTTTGGAATAGTTACTTGTGTGAATCCAACAGAGCTTCAGGAGTCCCATATTAAGCTATTTTTCTATTTATTAGAATCTCAGTCGGGTCGACTCCTCCATAGCTTGGAGTCCCGATGCTAACATATGAAATGGGCCCGTTTTTCCTCGCTCCTGGGTGTTGGAGATAGTGCCCTCAGAGTCAATTATTGGATCACAGGCACGTGATTGCAATAATTGAGGGAGGACCTATCCCGGTACGACAGTCTTACTCGAGATGATAGTTTGCTATCTGGTTTACCTTTATCATCGTGTACTGCTTTAGGTGACCTGACAGGTCGCTATTGCACGTTGATAGAGCCCCTAGGATTCTTGCTTGACTGCCAGCAGTATGAGGGCGATCATATAAGTGAGAGCTGGAGTCTATAAGCACATCCTTAAAAGGTCCCTAGTCGTGGGAGTTTCGAGACAGGGCATCGATTCTCCAGAGTAGACTAGTGTATACAGTCGAGACCCCGACGAGGGGCGGTGGCCGGTCTCACAAGCCACTGGTGTCAGTTGGTTCACCTAAGATGTATACAGGTGCTCATTGGGTTATGAGTACACCGGACAGGACTCGCCGGGAACATGCTAGTTGGTCTTATACCTGACGTCAGATAGCAGTTCCCAGGTGACATGTGTACAGGTTAGTTCATCGACCTGGGGATCTTCATTTGTCTCGTGTGAGTTCCCACTGTGCTTTGATTACTACCCTACCACGGCTCAAAGGAGTCATGCAAACAGGTTTTAGTTGGGTACAGTCCCGAGCCACATGGAGGCAGTGAGCGGATCTTCGGGGGTTCGTCTCTCCCGGTATTGGGGGTGAGGTCGCGCTGTGTCTAGGAGAGCCATTACACGAAGTCCTTGGCCAAGGCAGGAGATTTACTGGTAGGTATTCCAGTAGTATCTCAGGGTGTTCTGGGCTACACTCCGACACGACTTGTACCGCTTTTGGGGGTCTGACTTTTACCCACCCCCTAGGCCCGACATGCGATGCTCATAGACGAACGGACCGGACTGTACGGATATTGTCACTGACAGGCTCAGTAGGGTGTCAGGATGAGTTCGCTCATCGACGTCCCTTTTGGTCAATAGATGGTGGCCCGTCACGTATTGGCTTATACCTCTGACGTGCTGGTGGTTAAATCCACAGCCATAGTATTGACGAGTCTTTAGAGTCCACCACACCTTCAGTTACTCAAGCTTTCGGGCGAAACGCTGTAGAGGCCGTATGGAGATATGGCAGGGTCCGATCAGATACGTGCGGTATTGCACGGATCAGGATCGGACGGTTTGTACTAGTGGCCGTATGGATATATGGCAGGGTTCGGTCAGATACGTGCGGTATTGCACGGATCGGGATCGAACGGATATTACTAGCCGGCTTTGGTTTAAGCCGGATCCTAGTTTAGTACAGTGTAGATTTTGTCTCTTTGCATTTGTATCCGGACGGAATACAGATGCGGGTGTGTATGCACAGTATCGGGGTTTTCCTGTAATTTATTACGGGACCAGTTTTCTGGAGTTGCCAGTTTGCATTCCGTTCCGGCCGGTTTTCCTTTGTTCTTTCCCGGCCGGACTTTTCCGATGGAGGGGGTTATTTGCAAGTTTGCAAATAACATTTTGTGGAGGGGTTTATTGCAAAAGGATTTATTATGAGAGCATCTTTTCTTTTGTTGCACCATTCTTGCATTGAATGAGATTAGAAAGGGTATGGTTTGGATGTTCTTTTGTAATCATGATGTTTGTTTATGGTCACCTCTTTCTTTTCCTACACTTACCTCCCTTCATAGTTTTGCAATTTTGATTCCTCCACCATTCTTGAAAAGGGGCCGGCCACATTTTATGGGAGAGAGAGAATGGTTCATTTTGAGTATGAGAAAATTTCATGATCTCATTTTTGCCTTGTACACAATACCTTCTCACCTCTCCAAAGTTCTTCTTGATTCCTCCATCAAAGGCAACTCCAATACCCCAAAGAGACATTAGCCACTACACATTCTACAGCATATCTTGGGCATGTCGACTTGCCAGTTTCATGCCCGAGTTGCCTCGGTATAGAGGCGGGAGCCCGTAAAAGATGCAGGCGATGTGGTGCCCTACCGGCAAGGAGGCGACGACCGGAGTTTCCGCGGGAGATCGGGACGATGACGAGAAGACCGGAGGACTCGGATCACTCGGTATATCTCTTTCCTATCTTGTTAGTTAGCTAGGACAAGTTTAATGGCCCGATCCGGGGTTTAGTGCGCGGTGGTGCCGGTTTGCAAAGCTCGCAAAATTTAAGTTTATCACCGTTTCCGCATTTGGCCGTCGGATTGACGACCGGGGCGCCGCCGTGCACTTACACTGGGGCCCCACTCTTGAGTTCGTGACTATTTCTACGGCTGCGTTGACATTCGAATATGGAACTTAATGTTAACATAATGACCATATAGTGACCTATAGTACATATACCATATTCATTTACATATACTTTTACTCGTCATATATATTATTTCACGATTATTCTATACTTGTCACTTTCCACTTTTATCTTTGGGACTTACCGAGCGCTAGTTCGCTGACGAGCATTCCACCCACCTTTGTTTTCTTGGAATGTTCATCAGATTCTGAGGAGGTGGATGCGACAGAAGAGGAGTACGACCAGATTGCGGCTCAGACTTTAAACTAGCTTCTTTTTTCCAGCTTATGTATACCACCTGTTTAGGCATTTTCTTCTATTGTATTTACTTTTTCAGTTGAACTCATATATCTGTAAAAATTTTTAATTTGAATGTAAATAAAAATATTTATTGAAAATTGTACAGTCTCTATTTATTCTTGCATTGTGTATTATTTTTCAAAACGCTTAGTATATTTATTTAGGGAATGAGCTTCTTTGAATAAATATGCTGCGGGCTTGCCACGTCATCGTTTCTGTTTACTGGGAAGCGGGACGTGACAATGGGCTTGCGCCTGCAGGGAAGAGCGTCCCCATAATCAAAAACCCCCAAAATGAGGGGGAATCTGATAAGTCTGCTAAAACAATCACATCTATCCAAACTTCCGATAGACGGTGCCATAAATCAACCGGGTATTTTCGGAGAGGTGGATGGCTATATTCCATATAGCATCTGCCCTCAAATTCAGGCAAGACATTTATCTTCCTTATTTTCGGCGGTAAAAAACACGGATGCAAAATGTATATAGCATTTATTTATATATACAATATATCACATATATCATCACATGCAAATAATCACATTACAGCATGCGGGAAAACATCACAGAATAGGAATGGTCAGATTACTTAGGAATCCCGTGTTTTGTTCGAGCCATAAAAGAAGCGCGACATTCCCCGGTCATGTGAATATCCCATGCGTAGCCAAAAACCGACCCCTACGAGTGCGGAAAGTCATCTGCCAATCTAAGAAACGAGGCAACCCAGCATCATCACCATGAGGGGGCCACCCAGCACTTTCTTGAATCCGATGACTTGAGCACTTCTCCACGGGTCTATCCTAACCCATACAAGCGTGGCAAGCAGGTCGCAAATTCTAGAATCGAGTGACCCGGTCTCAACTTCTTGAGGTGTCCACCCGCTACAATCTAGAACCCGTCTGTTTATGCGCTTCTACGCGAGGTAATCCTAAAACCTGTATTAATATAACGGTAACATCGATCGCAACCTGATCGAATCCCGACAAATAATAATACAATAAGCGGGAACGACGGCCACAAGTTGACCGTTCGTCCCGAATAATAGAATATACATTTGGCTACAATATGAATGGAAATGAAACACGTCATCACAACACTTAAATACGCACAGGGCTATTCATTTCGCTACAATCCAATCCAAACCAAGCAATCTTAAACATAGAACATCTCAGACTCATAAATATATATCAACAACTATGTATCATCGCATCAACCGAGTTAAACTCTTTAACCTCATCAATACGAAACTCCATGACGTTATAGTTTCGATCAATAACTTTCCAAAACAAAACGAGATCAAATCTCAAAATTGGGAAAAAAACAAAATATCCCAAAAATCCTATTTTTATAAGTTTAAACCCCCACTGAAATCTGGGGGCATGAAACAAAAACCTGGCCGCCCAAAAACCGCTACAAGCGGCCTGTTCAGTGCCAAATTGTAACAACTCCAATTTCACTGTACAGAAAATTGTTTAAACGTTAATGTACAATTGGGGTATTTGCAATCCTGTGTACACTATAAGTATTTGTTTTACTTTTGAACAGCAAGAAAACATTTGTAGCTCATTGGTAAAGCCTTGAACTGCTGTGACGTAGCCCCTATAATCGAATCCCCCCAGCCACATTATCTTTTTATTAAATTTTCTTTTAATCTTTAAGAAGCCCAAGGATTTGCACGTGCAATACATACAAGATGATAAGTTACAGAGTAATCAAACACATGCACTGGGAAAAACCAAGCGACACTAACACGTGGCGATGATCCGAGCACCCCTCACCGGTATTGGACCGGCGAGATGGCCTCCAAGACCGAGACCGCCGGACCCCCCGTAGGGGATTCTCCCCATCTCTTCACCCGAGCACCCCTTGGCCTGCCCCACTTCTCTCCTGTTGTTTATTTTCTCTGCACATTTTCCAGAGAATAATAAAACACCATTTAATCCAATTTTAATGCAAATTTTAATGTATTCTTCAACTCTCTAAACCCTAATCCTATACTATAAATACCACACTCCATTTCACCTCTCCTCACTCAGAATTTCATTACAAAAACTCTCAAAAATTCTCAAGTCTTAAGTTGTGCAAGTGGAGTTGTGCAAGTGAAGTTCCGGCGACGTTCTGAAAAGATTCCAGGGATGAAACGACGCCCCGACACCTTTCCTAGATTACCCCTTCTCCCTTCTAACCTTGTAGCCGTAAGTCCCCTCTCCCCCTCTCTTTTTCTATTCTAAAAACTTTCATTTTTAAAACTCGACGAAAGCGGAGTTAACCTGACTTCCGTTTCGTTTTTCTTTAAAAATTCTAACTTTTCTTAAACCATCTAGTACCATACTCTCATATAATGTTTAAAAAACATTAACAAACACATTAAAATAATTTTCATCTTAAAAGAATCTTTTATGCAACTTTTATCGTATTTTTACGGTAAAATACCATATGCTTTACTTTCGACACAAATCAACATAATACTTGTATTACCTTTAGAAAACTCATGAGGTAAGGACCTAACTCATCACAACACACATCTTTGACATAGCATGATTTATTTTTGGGAAATGTTTTTGGGAATATCACGAGTTACAATAAAATACCCTAAACTATTACAAAACCGTTTTCTTTAAAAAGAGTATTCATTAATTCCTTACAATTACGCTTCTACAAACCATTTTGGGGAACCCCGATCGGGATGGTGCGAGTTATCGCACGTCCTCAGGCCTAGTAGAGCGAGATGCAGACCTCCGCAAGGAGCATTCGATCTCGATGGAATTTTTAATGCTATTTTTAAGAAAATGAGATTTTTAGAAAATAAATAAAATTTATTTTTATTAAATATATAAATATATAACGAGTATTATCAAAAGATATATTTTAAATATATTATACAAATATTTCAAGTTTTCTAAATCAAAGGAATCACCATTACATGAAACTATCATCCAAATACAAAACAATTCCAATATTTCAATAAAATACCATATATAATGAAAACATGGTTTTGTTCACTAGAAAGTTCACTTTTATAAAATATACATCTATGAAAATCCTAAAGGCGATAATTAAATATTTGAGGTGTATTTTGAAAATATATCAAAACTATTTTTACATAAACCCCCTCAAGTTATACTAAATTACAATAATGACCCTAGTAAATATTGGTTTAAGCGGGACCAATTCTCTTGAGCCTCAGAGAGCCGGAGAATGTGGGTGCTTGCCTATCTAAGCTAGAAAATCTAACAAATGGTGTTATCAATACGGTAATTGTCTTGGAAAAAGACTCAAATCCTGCCGTCTATGTGCAGCAGTTACCGATAATATCAAAACTAATTCAGGATTTCAAGTTCTTTTCAAAGTGTCTGATTCAGACTGAGTCTCAATCTAATCAATCTGACTTGAATATGATTCAAATATAAACTACAATACAACATGAATTAATCAATCCGTCTATTCAATCTATATCAATCTATATTGACCGGACCGAACCATGGATATACTCCATTTACACGACCCTCCATTTATATCCATTCCGTTTACTGATTCATGGTTTAGGCAAGCCATCCATCTATATAACAAAACAATACAATCAATACAAAAGAAATCGTGGGGTTTATAAAGAGGTAGATTGGTACAGAATGTGTTAGAAGTGGCACGAGACTGTAACCTTAATACACCTAACCTGAATATCCATTGCCGTTGTACCGTGGCTGAATGGTTCCTTGTGCTCCGTATACCTTAGTCTCCGGAATAGTGGGACTTCTCTCGTATACACTGGCATATTCTGTACCAAGTTACAAACAACCACGTCAACATTATAATCAAACATTACTATTCATATTCTCTTTCTGTTTATTCTATCTCTACTCTTCTTTGGGACTTACCGAGCGATTGTTCGCTGACGACATTCCTTTCTTCTTTCGTTGGGATGTTATCAGGTGATTTGAACGTACTAGAGACCGAGCCCAGTACCGAGGAATTGGAGCAGTTTGCTATCGACCCAGAGCGATCGTACATACTTTTCATTTCAGTTATGCCATTGTTTAGACATTTCTTTCTATTTATGTATTTACATTCCAGTTGTACCTGTAAAAGAATGTTTAATAAATAAAGTTGCTGTTCATTTATATTCCTGTCTCTTGTGTACATTACTTTATATTTCTTTGATACGCTTAGCGTGTTTACTTCTGAGCAAATATGTCGCGTGACCCGTCGCGTCTCCTTACCATACATCGGGAAACGGGGCGTGACAGGTTTTGTCGGCGGCCCAGGTCAGCTCTGTATGGACATGCAGGTCAGTTCTGCATGGACATGTGGGTCAATTCTGCATGAAGTCCTAACCAATATAACACAAGAATCAACAACTAAAAACATTCTTTACATTTCATATTCCTTGAATCTTACAATTTCATATCTATCCTAACCCAAATTTTTATTTCAAGGTTATGGATTTCCCAAACAACACTAGTACTAACTTCAACAACACACCACCACCTCTACCGCGTACACCTGCTGTCGCTGCTCCAATCAATGAGCAGACAGTACTGCTTGAGGCAATCCACAGCCTCCTAGAGGGAGAACAGCAGCAGACTGCTATTTTGATGAACCGTCCAGAAGCGGAAGCACCTGGGGTAAAGCAATTCCGGGCTTTGCACCCCAAGAAATTTTCGGGAAAGAGAGCCTCTAGAAGCTGAAGAATGGGCTCAAAGTATTGAGGATGATCTGGCAGCAGCATAAGTGCCAGAGATCGCTTGGGTTCGAGTTGCGAAGTTGCAGCTCACTGACAATGCTCGAGTTTGGTGGAAGGCGGAAGAAAGCCGTCTTGACCAACCGATCGAATGGAGGACTTTTCGTAACATGTTCGACGCGAAATACTTCCCAGAGAATTCCCGATTTGACATGGAGCAGCAGTTCATTCACCTACAACAGGGTTCTATATGGACCAAATCCGTGGAAGAATATAACGCTGGGTTTACCATGCTCAGTAGGTCAGATATGTCTCAATGTTCGATTTTCAAATATCACATACTACAAAGCTAACACAATACCTTAACAGGTTCGCGGCACATTTGATACCGACAGCTGAGATCAGATCCAGAAGATTTCAGAAAGGGTTAGATTCAGAAATCTAAGCTGCCTTAGCTACAGGAGATTTCCCAACCCACGAGTTGGCCCTGAAAGCTTCCCGCCGATACGAAGCAGTGGTGAAGATGAAAGGCAGACCTCAATCTGCCGGGATGAAGCGTCCTGTCACTCAGATGGCAGGAAGAGCCTCTTTAAGGTATCAATTTGTGCCCAGAAGACTGGGAGTGCTGAACAACCGGCCCAACCCAGCCTTTTGTACTTACTTTAGGAGAGATGGACATTTGGCAAAAGACTGTCGGCGTGCAAATCGCCTTTGTTTAGTTTGTGGCTCAGCGACTCATGACATTGGGTCTTGTCCTCGTAGGCATAACCCAAATGCTGCACCCATACCAGCAATCAGTTATCAGCAGCGCCCAGCCATCCAGGCACCTGCTCCGAGACTCGCTCTCCCTGCTCTACCTCCTCGTGGACTGACTGCACCTCCTCCTCGTCAGTTCTATCAAGCTCAAAGGAACATACCTCAAGTACAAAGGAACAGGCAGAGGAATGCTCCTCCAGCAAGGAGGAATGTATCGAGGCGACAGGCTTTCACAATGACTGTGGAAGAAGCTGAAGCTACCGGCCAAGTCATTACTGGTAACACTTTCCTTTCAAACATTCCTTCAGTCTATATACATATCTATAAATCTTTTCATTATACCTAAAACCTATCCCACATAACTTAGGTACATTCTTAGTAGCCTCACTTCCTGCACTAGCACTCTTCGATACTGGAGCATCTCATTACTTTATATCACAACGGTTCGTCCGAACTCATGCGAGTCCAGTCAAACCTCTCGTATCCAGCTGGAATGTCAGTTCAGGGAACGGCGTTTTAAAGGAAATAACGGGATACGACCTGTGTCTAGTGGTCGTCTGCGGTAGAGAATTCTATGCCGACTTCAAGGTGCTGGACATACCGAATTTTGATGTCGTTTTGAGTATGAATTGGCTCGGAACTTTTTACGCTACCATCAAATGTCATCAAAGGAAGGTAGTGTTCGAGATTCCAGAGCATCCGGTTTTTTATTTTAAAAGTGGAGACCGTACCTTGGAGCCAAGCACATACAAGGCAAAACCGAAGAAGGCAGTAATTGCAACACTTCAAGCTGAGGAAGGATCGAAGATAGAGATAGTTCGAGAGTTCGACGATGTATTTCCTGAAGACATATCAGGTTTGCCTCCCGATCGAGCTCTTGAATTCAGCATTGATTTAGTACCTGGAGCACAACCGGTGATCAAAGCACCGTATCGGTTAAGTCCGGAAGTTTTGAAGGAAGTCCGAACTCAGTTGGACGAATTATTGATGAAGGGATGGATTCATCCCAGCACTTCAAGTTGGGGATCACCAGTTATACTTATGAATAAGAAGGAAGGTTCATATCGAATGTACATTGATTATAGATCTCTGAACGATGTAACTATAAAGAACAAGTATCCACTCCCGCGCATCGACGATCTGTTCGATCAGTTAAGTGGATATTGCGTTTTCTCCAAGTTAGGTCTTCGTTCGGGTTATTATCAGGTGAAGGCCAAAGAATCTGATATCTATAAAACAACATTCAGAACTCGTTATGGACATTACGAATTTCTTGTGATGCCAGAAGTGACCAACGCACTAGCTATATTCATGAACCTAATGAATCAAGTTTTCCGAGAGTACCTAGACAGGTTTTTTGTCATCTTCATCGAAGACATCCTGGTGTATTCTAAGAGTTGGAAGGAACAAGCCGAGCACCTACGATTTGTCTTGGAAACTCTACGACAGTATCAACTCTATGCTAAATACAGCAAGTGCGAGTTTTGGCTAGATCAAGTCGGTTTTCTCGGACATATTGTATCAGGAGATGGAATCTGGTTGTGGAAGGCTATATTAAATGAGATCAACTATTTGAATGCAAACTTATGACATACAAAACACAAGATACAGTTAGGCTTAGAATGCACGAACCTAGGTATGGAATACTTTATAAATGAAGATTCCTGCAGATAGGATGAACAGTCCAATATGAGGACGACTACTTACCCGATATTCGGGCGAATACTAACCCGATATTCGGGCGAATACTAACCCTACTTTGAGAGCGAATAATCCAATATGTGGATGACATACAATGTGAAAATTCTATGCCTAGATGATATATGCACTAACTCTAATTCGTCAAAACCTTTATACTGAACAACGGTGATGGGTAGTTTGATTAGAAAAGAAGACGCGGAACTCGGATTCCCCTACGACTCGATCATGATCCCGGGAAGTGAAACTATACATTTCACTTCCCCGGTTGTCGTTCTGTAGCCACAACGGAATAATCGCAAGTATCCGAACCCTTATTTAATAATTTAATGCGAACTTTTACCTAACATATATTTCACACAACATACCCTTATTCACAAATACCTCATTCAACATGCCCTTATTCACATATACCTCATACCCTCATATCCATATACATCATACCTATACACACATATCATATCTATATACACTTGCTCGTTTTCATACCTGTACTTCTTTATGAGACAATCTTACCCGAGTGTAACTCGCTGATGGACTTTTTTTCTTCTCTTTTCCCTATCTCTGGAATGTCTGTTAGATGAGAATGAGTATTATGATGAGGATCAAGGTGTGGAGTCTACTAATGAAGATTATGCTGACTTGACGATGGAAGATTAGCTAGTTATATTTTTGATTTTGCCCACATGTTTAGGGCTTTGCTTCTTTCTTCGATGTAATTAAACTATTTAGTTTATTTTACTAATTTCTTTTGGGATGTAATAAAGTTTGGTAAATGGAAATAAATACCTTCCACTTTTATTATTTTATTTTAGTATATATCCTGCATGTTATAGATATTTATACGCTTAACGTAACTGTATTGAATAGACCACCTTCAATACAATTAGGTTGTGGACCATGTCACGTTACCGCTTTACCTTTTTTTGGGAAGTGGGGCGTGACAAAATCCATAAAGGAAAACAATTCAAATTAACTAATAAAATTAGACGCGATGAAATAAATTGCGAAAAATTAAGGAGACAAGAAATAAAAATTACTCTACTTTTTATTAATAAAAATTTGAACTTCGATACAAAATTTAATGGCTAAGAAAAAGAAAGATACAAGAAATAAAAGAATAGAAACTAAAAATCCTCAATGCCCCTCTATTGGATGCTCTCGCTGCTATTTATATGCTTTAAAATCTGAAACCCTAGCGTTGAAATCGCTGTACACGAAAATACCAAACCGCCCCCGAAACCCTAACTCGTGCAGCGCTGAAGAGGCGGCGGATCCACGGTTTTTTATTGGGTATGGCAGCGCTTTTTCGGTCGAGTGTTCGGTTTGGGCTTCCAAACTTTTTCTGTTACGTTCTCACTATTTTAGATGGTCTCTAAGCACATAATATCTTGATTTTGCCGACACTGGAATTTGCAGGGTTGACTACGTTCACTTTGACTTTAACTGGATTGGTCCGGTTTTATCTCTAAAGTCCGTCGTCCACTCCAAACCTGTTTCCTGCACTTATGTAGCAAACTTAGATTAAAAGCACCAATTTTATAGGCAATATTATAAAGAACGGATGGTATTAAATTGCAATTTTATTGATGTAAACAGTATGAAGCCTTCATAGCCGGTCTCTAAATCATGATCAACATGGGCGTCAAGGATCTTCTCATATACGGAGATTCTCAGCTGATCGTCAGTCAAGTTAACGGCGACTACAAAACATGAAAGCCTAAACTAGTAAGGTATGTCGAAAGGGTGCAGGAGCTACTAAACCAGATTCCATCATATACGCTGGAGAGCATGTTGCGAATGGAAAACAGCAAAGCGGACGCATTAGCCAAAATTGCCAAAGAATTGGCAGATGAAAATCTCGACGATGTAAGGATCACCGTAGAAAGTCGCAAGATTCTAGCGCCGGCAGAAATACCTCCGAAGTCTCCAACAGAAACGTTCGAAGAAAATATTCTTCAAATAGAAGAAGAAAAAGAAGAAGAAGACTGGAAAGACTTCTTCATCGACTACTTCAGGTCTCAACGACCTGGAAGATGTGTTTCAAAGACATCAGCTTGTAAAACGAGCTCTTTCCATTGCTTTTATCGATGGAATCCTATACAAAAGATCCTTTGATTATGTATGGCTAAGATGCCTAGGGCCGAAAGAAGCAAAGAAAGTTGTTTAAGAAGTACATGATGCACTTTGTGGATCCCATCAAGCGGGCCCAAAGAAGAAGCTATAAATCAAAAGAATGGGCTACTACTGGCCCACCATTATTCAAGACTGCATGGAGTACGCCAAAAGCTGCCACTCATGCCAAATACATGGAGATTTCATCCATCAGCTTCCCAATCCTCTGCACCCGACTGTTGTCAGTTGGCCTTTCGAGATGTGGGGAACCATCATAATTGGCCCTATCGAACCAGTATCGTCCAAAAGACATCGGTTCTTCTTGGCAACCACAGACTACTTTTCTAAATGGGCGAAAGCGATACCGTTGAAAGAAATGAAGATGGAGAAAATCCTGTAGTTGTTCAAGACTCCTGTCATATACCGGTTTGGAGTCCCATGAAGAATAATCTCGAACAATGGACCAGTATACAGAAGCCATAAGACAAGTGATTAGTCTAAAATATTGCACATTTGAATGAATATTTTCCCTACTATTGTTAAGTACTAAAATGTGTTTATTGTAAATATAGAATATATGAGGGTTTATTTGTAAAAAGTTTATTATCATATGTTTCTACATTATAATTAATATAATGAGGGAAAATATATGCATATAATATTTAAATGAAATATTTGTAAATTAAAATATGCATATCATATCAAATATTTCTAATCAATATTCTTAAGATATTATATCATTTAAATGGTTAGAATAATATCTCAAAAATACCAAATGTTACTAATACTTTGATTTGAGATATTGTGCAGATATTAGCTCAGGTCTGGAATCCAAATAAGAGATCCAAGTCAAATCGGGATATCGGAACCGAATCTGCCAAAATTTAGAAGCAAATCGAGAGATCTAGCAACGGCAGAGACTCAGATTATTATTTTCAGAATCTAGACATCAAAAGGATCTCCACATGTCAACACAAGAAGCCAGAAAAAATCCTAAGTTATGATCCCACCAAAGCGCGGTGGAAGGGGGACTAAATGTAGCATTTTGCGGTGGTTCAACGGTCAAATCTGGGCCGTTGGATGTGAGATTTTGGGATCATGATCTTAACTGCATATATTCCTATATGAAATCTAGGGTTTTTGGTTTCAAGGACTATATAAGAGACCGAGAGCGGTACATTGAAAATCATCACCGAAGAGATCAAGAGATCCACATTTCCGAGTGATCATCATCTATTCATCTACCTCCAACAGGAGAGAGATCTAGAGCAAACTAGAGTTCTTGTATTCTACTTTCTATGGAGAATTGTAAATATAATAGTTGATTAATAAAGATAGTTTTTAGTTTATTTCTTTTTGCATTAATTTTCCGCATTTAATTTCTGCACTTACTTTTCTGCATCTTCATTATGATTTCATTCTTCAACGTTTCTTCTAATTTAACCATGAGCGAGTAATTCCTAGCTTGCTAGGGTTCGTAGGATAGGGTAGGATAATGGATGAAAAGATCTCTTAAACTTCTTTTATACATTTTAAAGTTTATAAATTTTAGCAAAATAAATGTTTACCTCCTTATCAGGCGTGCTATCAATTTATTGATAGGCCCGACCACGATTTGAGATTGGTTTAACACTTGTTTTGTTAAGGGCTAGACATGAATAGAGATCAATGAAAGGACAAGAGTTAATAGTGGGGAAACCCTAGTTTCTTCCAAAAAACCCTAATCTACATTCATCACTATCGATATAGTTTTAAACTATTAAAAGATAAAAGAGTCATTTTTAATTATTCATCTATTACTACTAAGTCCTATGAACCCTACAAGCCTTTTCATTATAAATCTTATATTCGTTTTAAAATATAATGACAAACAATCACCTATATTTCATCAACTCGTCTAAAGCAAGAAAAGAGTTCACGTTTCCCTGCGGACGACCCGTACTCATCACGGCTAGCTACTAGCGATACCGTCTTGATTGCGGTTATTTTCGAACACACTTTTTAACGATCAATCAACAAGCCACTTCGCACTGCAACACAAAATAGATTGGAGATACTCTTTTGTCAATAATTACCGAGCCAACGGTCTAGCTGAAGCTTTCAACAAGTCCTTAACCAAGTTCATAAGAAAGATGGTGTCCAAAAATAATAAAGATTGGTATGAGAGGTTACCCGAAGCTTTTTGGGCTTACCAAACAACGTTCAAGATAGCCATAAAGACAACACCTTGTGCACTATTGTTCGGCGCTGAAGCGGTGTTCCCACTGGAGGTCGAACTCCCGTCATTACAGATGCCGATCTAATATGAGCTCTCCGATGTGGAAAATGATCATCTCCGGCTCGAAGAACTGATGCTCTCGATGAAACCCACCTTGTGGCACAGCAAAGTCTGGAATCTCATAGGGAGAAAATGACGCGAGCATATAATAAGCTAAGTAGACCAAGAACATTTCGCAAAAACGAACTCGTATAGGTCGTCAAGAGGCCAAAGATCCCCAACCGTGCATAGAGCGGGAATTTAAGCCAAATTATGAAGAATTATATATAATAAACAAAGTCTATCATGGAGGGGCCTGCATGCTAATGGATATGCATGGAGAAAGGCCATTTTGATTGATAAATGGTTGCTTTCTCAAGAAATATTATGCTTAAAGAGTGTTTGACTTGGGTCAACGACAGATGTCGTGATCATGTCCGCTTTCTGTCTTCCTAAGTCAAGACCCTAATGTGTTTGGTTCTGCTTTGTTGTTCAGAATTTTTGGTCATTTAGATTATGCTGGTGCTATCACAAAATATTGGTATTTTAGAAACTAATTCGTTATAGTCTTCTAAAGAATATTTAATCCAAATATTTTGTGCACAACACGTACCTGCGACAATGTACTTAGTTTTAGCAATAGATAAAACTATTGACGCTTGTTTCTTAGATTGCTACGACACAAGGCAATTTCCTAGAAAATGACAAGTGCCACTAGTGTTTTTGCGATTAGTTTGACTTCCAGCACAGTCGGTATCTGAATAACTTGTTAAGTTAAATATGTTATTTTTTGGATACCATAATCCTAAATTGATAGTGTCTTTGAGATATCTAAACATTCTCTTGACCGCTACCAAGTGTGACTCTTTAGGATCAGCTTGGAATCGTGCGCAAAGACAGACACCGAACATTATATCAGGTCTACTTGCAGTTAAATATAATAAACTTTCAATCATACCTCGGTAGAGTCGTATATCTACCGTTTTTCCGGTTTCTTCCTTGGAAAGTTTAGTTGTTGTTGTCATGGGTGTCTCACAAGTCTTTACGTCTTTTAATCCGAACTTCTTGATGAGTTCCTTTGTATACTTAGATTGATTGATGGGGAGTCCTTCTGAACTTTGTTTGATTTGAAGTCCGAGAAATAAGTTTAGTTCTCCCATCATACTTATCTCAAATTCATCCTGTATAGACTTGGAGAATTCTTGGCAAAGCTGCTCATTAGTAGAACCAAATATAATATCATCAACATATATCTGAACTACTACAATATCCTTTCCATAGGATTTGGTGAATAGGGTTTTGTCTGTTAGTGTATATGCCCTAGAGGCCATTACTGTATCATACTACTTTGTATATTACTTAATGGAAGCTTGGGATATTCACCTTGTATAGACAATCTTGCTTAAAATGGTAGTATGCTACTTGGTTTGTTTCTACTTTAATATGTGCATGTGTTTCTTTTAGCATATTGCTTATACATATTAGTAGAGCCCTTAGGATCTTTGCTTGATTACCAGCGTTGTGATGGCAGTCACACTCGTGGGGGCTGGGTAATCCACAAGCACATCCTTATACAGGTCCCTAGTCGTAGGACTATCGAGACAGGGCATCGATACTCCGGAGTAGACTAGCGTATGCGCTTCTCATCCCAGCACGGGAGACGGTCAGTCCCACAGCCGTCAGTACGTCGTACTTGAGATAGTATGCGGGTGCTCGTTAGGTTACGAGTACACTGGACAGGACTCGTCGGGAACAGTTGGTTGGTATTATACCTATCGTCAGTTATCAGTTCCCAGGTGACATGAGTACAGCTTAGTCCGCTGACTTGACACTGTCACTTCGCCTTGAGTGTGTTCCCACTGTACTTTGATTACTACCCTACCACGGCTCAAAGGAGTTGGGCAAATAGGTAGTAGTTGGGTGCAGTCCCGAAGCACTTGGAGGCAGTGACGGTTAGACAGGATCCGTCTCTTCCGGTATCGGGGGTTGACATCGCGCTGTGTCTAGAAGAGCCATTACACGAGTAGTCCCTGGCCAGGGCAAGCGAGATATACTGGTAGGTTTCCAGTGTTATCTCAGGGTGTTCTGGGCTACACTCCGACATGACTTGTACCGCTATTAGGGGACTGACGTTTGCCGGCCCCTAGGACCGCCATGCGATGTATCAGACGAACAGACCGGACTGTACGGAGACTGTCATATTCAGGCTCAGTAGGACTTCAGATGGGTTTCACCTCGTCCGTCTTCTTATCGGCATCTACCTGGGGGCCGTTACGCACAGCTAGTGCCGCTTGCGGTCTGTGGTTAAACCCACTGCCAGTGTAGTGTCGAGTCTTTAGAGTCCCACACAGAGAGCTATTCGCCTTTAGGCAAAAGAGTAGAGGTCGCATAGTTTTGCGACTGGTCGCATGGTTTTGCGACAGGGTTCGGTCACATCCGTGCACTTGTGCACGTTTACTGACCGGGCAATTATTACTAGCGGGCTTTGGTTTAAGCCAGATCCTAGTATACGTTTTGGGACTGGTTTTATCTCGTTTGTATGCGTGTTCCCCGGAACGCGGATACGGATGTGTATGCACAGTTGACAGAGACAGAGGCAGATGATTCTCATTAGGGTTGCTGACTGTTGACTTTTGTCAAATCCTAATGAGATTAAGAAACATGATTAACAATAATATTAATTGAGTATTATAGTGACATGGTTAGGGTTGAAAGGTTGACCTAGTTGACTTGTTGACTTTTGTTGACCGGTTGACTAGGTTGGACTTGTTGACCACCATCATGACAATGGCCATCATTTGGTTGCATTGACTTATGCTTGCTTGTTTTGTTCACCATTTGCATTTAATGCAAGAAATGATAGTGTCATTTGTCATGATAATAACCTTTACAATATACTCAATTATTATTACTTGTGATGATGATTTTGAATTATGAGAGCAAGGATGGCAAAAGGTTTACTCATTCTCTCATTTCATTTCTCTCTCTTGCCATCACTTGCTCAAGCTCTCCCTCTTCCTCTTGCTCTCTCTAGCTCAAGGCAAACCCTTATCATGAGTTGAGAACCATTGCCTTAGAGATAAAAACACCAAAATAATCCTCTACTCATCCTAGTTCACAAGGCCTAGCAAGCCAAGTGTTCTAGTTTCTTCAAGTTTGAAGAGAAGCCAAAAGGTAGAAGCTTTCGGGTGGATCCATCTTCGGCGCGAGAAGACGACGAGGGGAGGCCGGTCCGTACACCACAAGAGTTAAAGACGAAGGAGTTCAAGAAAGGTATAACCCCCTAACCGAGTAGGTAAAACTCTTAGTTAGGTTTGTTAGATGATTGTTTAACAAAGATCCGTATTTTAAGTCCATATTACCACCCTAGCAAAAATTGTTTTTTGACCATTTCCGCAACCCCAAAGAACCGGGGAAGGGTAGCATGGACTTACAGTGGTATCAGAGACTAGTTAAACACTATCTAACATGTTAGCAATGTAAGTAGAAGTTCGATCGGAGAAAAAGTCGCGAAACACGCCTGGTTTGCAACTTTCTGTCGAATTTTTCCTCTGTTCTAAAATTAATAAATCTTGGCTTAAAATTCGACTCAGGCTTTTTACATCTCACTGTAGAAAAATGGTCCAGAGAGCCCATCAACGCGCCGCGGAACCGCGGCGGAGCTTGCTCCCGCCGCGGATCCGCGGCCGAGTTGACTCGGCCGTGGACGATTTTTCTTGCAGTGAGGTCACATGGGTGTTTTGGGATTTTTACAATATGTTTTTTCTGCCCAGATTTTCCAGAAAGCAAAATTTGTTTTTGGGGCTTAAAAAACCGTATTTTGATCGAACTTCTAAAGACTAAAACAAACGGGTTTATATCTGTGATGTGTTATATGTATTGAACATCTGCTAATCGCTATATGTTGATTAGTGGGGGTTATACATATCTGTGATCTGTAATGTCGATGGTATGTGTATGTGAATTCATTGGATTGTCGCGGGTGAATAGCCGGAGGTTGTGAGATGAGAGTTTTCTTTTCTTTCAATTCATGTAAATTTGTAAATTGATGTAATATTATTTGTATGGCCGCACAACCGGGTCGGGGTTGTAGCCGTCTTTGTATAATTTCTTTTTACTGTTTTTGCTCCTAGGATAGACCCAAGGTGGGGTGCACAAACTACCGGGTATCTCGAAGTGCCGAGTGGCCTACTCACGAGTTGAGGGAGGTTGCTTCACTTTGGGTACTTGGTGGGTAGTTTGCCGCACCCGTAGGGGTCTAGGATGGGGTTTGGCTATTCACCGCGACCGTATAATCCGCTTTTTGTTACAGGCTCCTACGAATTGCGGATTCCTAGTATATCCAATGTGTTCATCTGTGATCTGAAATGGCTATCATTGCAATATATCTATATATGATAACTATTTAGGCATTGCTTATGTTTTGCATCCGCGCTAGTCCAGCACCCGCTCTGTCGTTAGTTAAGTAACCTAACGGGTAATGACGGGGCCCCGCGGCGAATGCGGATGGCATAAGCGTATGTCATATTTTGGTTGTTTTCTGCAATGGTAGGATTAAATGATGGGACGCATTAAAAATAATTAATGCAAGAAAATAAACCAAAGTAAAGTCGTTGGAACACTTTCAAAACCACTCGGTTCTTTTCAAAAACTAACTTTTAAATGCGGAGCTTGAGCCACTCCTTTTAAAAGCTATCTCGTTCCATCGATTATATCAAGTTCACTACGTTCACGGTTTCGCCAAAACCATTTGTAGCCCTCCGTCGTTTCACATGAATAGTCAATAGTATTCAAGCTATGTATGTTGGCCAAAGTCAAGGCATAGTGATTGGTAGCTATTGGGTATTCATATGCAGCATAGATAGATGCGTTGGTTTGGGACAGTCGTACTGCCATGTTGGCCAAAGTCAAGGGTATGTACGGGTGGGTTCAAATTAACCTGGAGAATGACGGGTAGAACTTGACATGTGACTTATGATATTTTGGCCAAAGTCAAGGTCATAACAGCATGGGACAAAAATCCATATCGGGAGTTTCAAAAGAACTGAAACTTGCTAGTGTTGCATACCATTTAGAGTGTGATGATTCTGGTAGGATTCCTTCAGTTTTATCACGCAATGATATTTGGATCCCGATCCTACTTTGAGTATATGCTACTCCTCGGGAAATTTCTCACTTAACGATCAATACTATAAACCTAGTAGGTGTCTAGAAAGGTGTTAGCGGGGCTACGCCTCCAGGGAAAAGAGGTTCTTAAATTAAGGAACTTCGCGAAAGCGTTGGAAAACCTCCCTCGAAGTACCGACACTGGCCTGGCTGAACGGTTAAGCAAGTATTGTACGGTGAGATTGATCCCGACTAATTCTTCCTTTATGGTTTGAGGAGGGATTCGAGAAACAGTGGGAGTCATTCTGTTTAGACAAACTAAAAACCACTCTAAACTTGCAAGAGCATCATGCTGAGTGTTTCTTCTCTCTCTCCTAATTGCAGCGACTAATCGTCATGAACGGACTTAAGTTACTTCTAGATAAAAATATACTGACAGGGCCAAACTACAAAGATTGGCTTAGGAATGTCAAAATGGCAATCACTTACGACAAGCTGGGGTATGTCCATACCACCAAAGCTCCCCCTGTCCCAGGTCCCACCTCCAGCGTCACGGATAAGGAAATCCGTAAGACTTGGGAGATCGATTGCGCGGAGGCCAAGTGCCTCGTGCTTGCCTCTATGGACAATGAACATCAGAGGAGGCACGAGAATATGGACCTTGAATCCATATTTCTTCATACAAAAGAACTGTATGGAGAGCAATCTCGTATCGCAAGATACGAAGTGTCGAAGAAGTTGTTTTCGGCAAGATTGGCCGTCGGATCATCGGTAGCGGAACACGTGCTTAAGATGATTGGCTTCATTGAGGAGCTCGCGGACCTTGGGACCACGTTAGAGAACGAGCTCTATACGGACTTGATTCTCCAGTCCCTTCCTTCCACTTACGCCCAGTTTATCCTGAACTTCAACTTACAAGGAAAAGAAGTTGAACTTCCGGAGCTCCTCAACATGCTGAGGAGTGCAGAGGGTACCCTACAGAAAGGTAGGGAAACATCCACTTTGTTTGTAGGAGGATCTTCCTCTTCTAAGTCCAAGGCGAAAGCCAAGGGAAAGAAGAAGAAAGCCCCGGCCAAACCAAGGGGTGGTGTTAGTAAAGTGGATACGAAGGGAAAAGCAAAAGCAACAAAGGTAGCGGGGAAGCTTGTAGGAAAGGAAGAATGCTTCTACTGTCATAAGAGTGGACACTGGAAGAAAGATTGCAGGGCTTGGAAGGCCAGAACACAGGATCTGAAGCAGGTTGCAACTTCAGCTTCAGGTGTGTATGTTATTGAAAACTGTCTATCAATAAACTCTACTTCCTGGGTATTGGATACCGGATCAGGATCTCATATCTGTAATTCTTTGCAGGCGTTGAGAAAGCGTAGGTTTTTGAAGGTAGGTGACATGACCCTCAAAGTTGCAAACGGAGCTAGCATGGATGCTAAGGCCGGGGGGGACTATCACCCGGGAATGTCAGATGGACATGTTTTGGTTTTACGTAATTGCTTTTTTGTACCCAATGCAATTTGTAATATCATTTCTGTATCTTTTTTATCTAAAGAAGGTTATGAATTTGCATTTGTAAGTAATGTTGTGAACCTTCACCTTAATCAAGTTCTGATTGGGTCAGGTACATTAAGCAATGGTATATACGTATTAAACCAACCACAGATTTTCAATGTCCAGAATACACACAAAAGAAAGTCTCCGGAAACAAATCAGACTTTCTTATGGCATTGTAGACTGGGTCACATCAATGAGAGAAGGTTGACGAAGTTACATACAGAAGGATATTTGGATCCGTTCGAATATCAATCGTATGCAACTTGTCAATCCTGTCTCAAAGGAAAGATGACAAAGTCTCCGTTCGCTAGACACGGAGTAAGAGCGAGCGAGCTCTTAGGACTCGTACACAGCGACGTGTGCGGTCCAATGTCTACACATGCGTGAAGCGGTTATTCTTACTTCATTACTTTTACGGATGACTTTTCAAGGTACGGATATGTCTTCTTAATGAAACATAAATCCGAAGCCTTTGGAAAATTTCAGGAATATAAGAATGAAGTAGAAAAACAAACCGGCAAAAGTATCAAGACACTGAGATCTGATCGAGGTGGTGAATACTTAAGTGCCGAGTTCCTGGATTACCTAAAAGAGAATGGAATTCTCTCTCAGCTTACTCCTCATACACCCCACAACATAACGGTGTATCGGAGAGACGGAACCGAACCCTATTGGATATGGTACGGTCCATGATGAGTAATACTGAGTCACCGCGATCATTCTGGGGATATGCACTAGAATTAGCTGCATACCTTTTGAACCGAGTTCCATCTAAGACTGTACCTACTACACCATATCAGATGTGGTGTGGGAAGAGACCCTATCTTAATCACATTAAGACATGTGGATGTCCAGCTTTTGTCAAAAAGCAGGATGCGGACAAACTCGAGGCACGCTCAGTACAGTGCAAGTTTGTGGGATATCCAAAGAACTCCTAGGGATATTTCTTCTATTGCGAAGAGGAACAAAAGGTTTTTGTTTCTCGTCATGCCCACTTCTTGGAAACTCAGTTTTTGGAAAACAGATAAGTGGGAGCGCAATAGAACTGGAAGAAATTCCAGAACCACGAGCTATTACTGAAAGCTTAGTAGAACCAGAGGGTTCGAAAGATCAGGACATTCCTACGCCGCTCCGCAGGAGTAGTAGGCAGTCTCATCCGTCCGAGAGATACTACGGTTTTCTCATAGACGGGGATAGAGAGGATTGCATCATTGATAGTGATAAGCCTACTAGCTTCCAGCAGGCCATTCAGAGCATTGACTCGGTAAAATGGCTGGGTGCAATGCGGACCGAAATGGAGTCTATGTACACCAACAAAGTATGGACGTTGGACGTTGCTCCAGATGGGGTAAAACCCGTAGGATGCAAGTGGATCTTCAAAAGGAAGATTGGTGTAGATGGACAGGTTGAGACCTATAAAACTAGACTTGTTGCAATGGGTTTTCGTCAAAGACCTGGTTTGGACTATGACGAAACCTTTTCTCCAGTGGCTATGCTGAAATCCATTCGGATCCTTCTTGCCTTTGCTGCCTTCCACGATTATGAGATTTGGCAGATGGACGTAAAGACCGCTTTTCTAAATGGAAATTTAGAGGAGTGTGTCTATATGGACCAGTCAGAGGGTTTCATTCAGAGTGGGAGCAGCGGAAAGGTGTGCAAGTTGCTTAAGTCCATCTATGGATTAAAGCAGGCATCGCGGAGTTGGAACATCTGCTTTGATGAGACGGTGAAAGAATTTGGCTTTATCAAAAATCCAGATGAACCATGCATCTATAGTAGATTTGTAGCAAGAACTGTCATGTTCCTCGTTTTATACGTGGATGACATTCTCTTGATAGGAAATGACATTCCTATGCTACAATCTGTCAAAGGGTTCTTGTCACACAGGTTCTCCATGAAAGACCTGAGTGATGCCTCTTACATTCTGGGGATCCGGATCTATCGTGACAGATCCAAGAGGATATTAGGACTCTCACAGTCCAGGTACATCGACACCATACTGAAAAGATTCAGTATGGAAGATTCCAAGTGCGGTAATCTACCGGCTTGTCACGGGATCACCCTCTCCAAAGAGATGTCTCCCAAGACTGATTTGGAAAGGGATCGCATGTCTATTATACCCTACGCTTCTGCGGTAGGTTCTATAATGTATGCGATGTTATGTACCGGACCGGATGTAGCTTATGCACTGAGTGTAGTAAGCCGGTATTAGTCAAACCCTGGGGAGAAACACTGGATAGCGGTAAAGAACATTCTCAAGTACCTGAGAAGGACTACGGAGATGTTCTTGGTGTATGGCGGAAAAGACCTCCAGATCGAGGCCTTTGCTGACTCCAGCTTCCAGAGTGACAAGGATAATGCCAAGTCCATGTCGGGTTTTGTCTTTACCCTCAATGGAGGGGCGGTGTGTTGGAAGAGTTCCAAACAGGAAACCGTTGCTGACTCGACAACGGAAGCGGAATACATCGCTGCTGTTGATGCCGCAAAAGAAGCCGTCTGGATGAGGAAGTTCTTGAAAGAACTTCAAGTGGTTCCGTCCATTGTTGATCCAATACCTCTGTATTGCGACAACAACGGGGCTATAGCTTTAGCGAAGGAACCCAGGTCCCATCAGAAATCCAGACACATCTTAAGGCGGTATCACCTGATCAGGGAGATTATGGATCGCCAGGAGATCGAGGTTCGGAGGGTTGCTTCAGAAGATAACACTGCAGATCCATTCACCAAGGCCTTGCCCCAGACTCAGTTCGAGCGGCTGATCGAGATGATAGGTCTTCGATACGCCAGTACATGGCCTTAGTGCAAGTGGGAGATTGTTAGTGTATATGCCCTAGAGGCCATTACTGTATCATACTACTTTGTATATTACTTAATGGAAGCTTGGGATATTCACCTTGTATAGACAATCTTGCTCAAAATGGTAGTATGCTACTTGGTTTGTTTCTACTATAATATGTGCATGTGTTTCTTTTAGCATATTGCTTATACATATTAGTAGAGCCCTTAGGATCTTTGCTTGATTACCAGCGTTGTGATGGCAGTCACACTCGTGGAGGCTGGGTAATCCACAAGCACATCCTTATACAGGTCCCTAGTCGTAGGACTATCGAGACAGGGCATCGATACTCCGGAGTAGACTAGCGTATGCGCTTCTCATCCCAGCACGGGAGACGGTCTGTCCCACAGCCCTCAGTACGTCGTACTTGAGATAGTATGCGGGTGCTCGTTAGGTTACGAGTACACTGGACAGGACTCGTCGGGAACTGTTGGTTGGTATTATACCTATCGTCAGTTATCAGTTCCCAGGTGACATGAGTACAGCTTAGTCCGCTGACTTGACACTGTCACTTCGCCTTGAGTGTGTTCTCACTGTACTTTGATTACTACCCTACCACGGCTCAAAGGAGTCATGCAAACAGGTAGTAGTTGGGTGCAGTCCCGAAGCACTTGGAGGCAGTGACGGTTAGACATGATTCGTCTCTCCCGGTATTGGGGGTTGACATCGCGCTGTGTCTAGGAGAGCCATTACACGAGTAGTTCCTGGCCAGGACAAGCGAGATATACTGGTAGGTTTCCAGTGTTATCTCAGGGTGTTCTGGGCTACACTCCGACACGACTTGTACCGCTATTAGGGGACTGACGTATGCCGCCCCTAGGCCCGCCATGCGATGTATCAGACGAACAGACCGGACTGTACGGAGACTGTCATATTCAGGCTCAGTAGGAGTTCAGATGGGTTTCATCTCGTCTGTCTTCTTATCGGCATCTACCTGGGGGCCGTTACGCATAGCTAGTGCCGCTTGCGGTCTGTGGTTAAACCCACTGCCAGCATAGTGTCGAGTCTTTAGAGTCCCACACAGAGAGCTATTCGCCTTTAGGCAAAAGAGTAGAGGTCGCATGGTTTTGCGACAGGTCGCATGGTTTTGCGACAGGTCGCATGGTTTTGCGACAGGGTTCGGTCATATCTGCGCACTTGTGCACGTTTAGTGACCGGGCAGTTATTACTAGCGGGATTTGGTTTAAGCCAGATCCTAGTATACATTTTGGGACTGGTTTTATCTCGTTTGTATTCGTGTTCCCCGGAACGCGGATACGGGTGTGTATACACAGTTGACAGAGACAGAGGCAGAGGATTCTCATTAGGGTTGCTGACTGTTGACTTTTGTCAAACCCTAATGAGATTAAGAAACATGATTAACAATAATATTAATTGAGTATTATAGTGACATGGTTAGGGTTGAAAGGTTGACCTAGTTGACTTGTTGACTTTTGTTGACCGGTTGACTAGGTTGGACTTGTTGACCACTATCATGACAATGGCCATCATTTGGTTGCATTGACTTATGCTTGCTTGTTTTGTTCACCATTTGCATTTAATGTAAGAAATGATAGTGTCATTTGTCATGATAATAACCATTACAATATACTCAATTATTATTACTTGTGATGATGATTTTGGATTATGAGAGCAAGGATGGCAAAAGGTTTACTCATTCTCTCATTTCATTTCTCTCTCTTGCCATCACTTTCTCAAGCTCTCCCTTTTCCTCTTGCTCTCTCTAGCTCAAGGCAAACCCTTATCATGAGTTGAGAACCATTGCCTTAGAGATAAAAACACCAAAATAATCCTCTACTCATCCTAGTTCACAAGGTCTAGCAAGCCAAGTGTTCTAGTTTCTTCAAGTTTGAAGAGAAGCCAAAAGGTAGAAGCTTTCGGGTGGATCCATCTTCGGCGCGAGAAGACGACGAGGGGAGGCCGGTCCGTACACCACAAGAGTTGAAGACGAAGGAGTTCAAGAAAGGTATAACCCCCTAACCGAGTAGGTAAAACTCTTAGTTAGGTTTGTTAGATGGTTGTTTAACAAAGATCCGTATTTTAAGTCCATGTTACCACCCTAGCAAAAATTGTTTTTTGACCATTTCTGCAACCCCAAAGAACCGGGGAAGGGTAGCATGGACTTACATTGTCTACCATTTCTTTCGTTTACCTTATCTTAATTAGGAATGTACTAAATCTCTTATACCAAATTCTAAGGGCTTGTTTGAGACCGTACAAAGCATTTTCTAGTTTGTATACATACTCAGGATGTTTGTGATCTTTAAAGCAAGGTGGTTGTGCTACATATACTTCCTCTTCTATTGTTCCATTTAACAAAGCGTTTTTCACGTCCATTTAAAATAATTTAAAGTTTTTGAAACAAGCAAAGGCTGAAATAGCTTCATGTCTTGCAACAGGAGCGTAAGTTTCATCATAATCAATTCTTTCGTCTAGATTATAATCTTGAGCAACTAGACGTGCTTTGTTTCTTACTATATTTCCTGCTTCATCCAACTTGTTTCTAAAATCCTATTTAGTACCTATAATTGATCTATCCTTGGGTTTTGAAACTAATTCCAAACTTGTATGTTTGTTTTTAAACATCGTCTAATTGCTAAAATTTTGATTATACAGGGTTGCACATATGTAGATTTTTTTATTGATGTGTATATCTTTATGTTGGTTTAGCCGGATCGTCGTGATGGATTTCTCCTCATGTGTTGCATGTGCAGTTTATTTTATTTATCTATTCATTTATTTAGGACGAGCGGCCGGATTGTGGTCGTCGTTGCCGCGAGTTGTATATTCTTTAATTGGGGCACGTCAAAGATGCGAGCGCTGTTGCCATTATATATTCTCTTTACATGTACTAGGATGAACCTATAGAGAGGTGAGAGTGCGGTTGGTGGCCTCCTCATGGTGATGAGACCGGACCGTCTTGCTCTAGAATTGGCAGGTTACTCGCATCACTTGTAGGGGTTCTAGGATTGACCTAAGGAGGAGTGCTCAAGTTACCGAATTCTAGAAAGCGTCGAACGACCCACTCATGATATTGAGTGAGGGTTGCCCCATTTTTAGGATCGGCGGGTAGCTTGCTGCGCTTTTAGGGGTCTTGGTATGTTGTTGTAGAGGCTATCCACATGACCGGGGAACGTACGGCTCAGATGAAATGTGGCGCTCCTAATTTATCTGCTATTCCATATTGTATACTACTTACCCATGATGTTGATTATCATGCCTGAGATGACTATGTATATAATAAATGCTTTTATATGTTTTGCATCCGCGCTAGCCCTGCCTCTGCCTTACTGTAAGTTAAGTAATCTTACGGTGAAGACCCGAGGCACCGTGGCGAACGCTGATGGCATATATGTGCTTTCTATTTTTGTTGTTTCTGGTGTGATAGAATTAATTGATGGGACTGCATTAATTGGATTAATGCAAAGAAAACAAATCTAAAATGATGTTGTGAGAACTAAACTTTTCAAAAGAAACTATAGGCATATTCGTTTTCTTTATATAGTGGTATTCAGTTAGGAATATCATGCACCTCATTCGATGAGGGAAGAGCATTGTTTCCTTCACGGGGAATTCACACTTAAGCAAAAGTTCACGTGACTATATATAACTCGGTTTTCTTTAAACCACTCGTTTTAAAGAGGAGCCTAAACCACTCATTTTCAAAACTACTCGGTTCCTTCAACGATATCTAGTTCATTACGTTAAGGGTTTTCATACAAGCCAGCTGTAGCCCTCTATCATTTCAGATGAGTGGTACATAGCATTCGTTTTGCGTTTGTTGGCCTTTGTCAGGCGTAGTGTGCATAGAGACGCGACTATCTAAGACAATCGTATAGCTTTATTGGACACGCTTTTGTTCAAATGCAAGTCCAAAAGTTTTGAGAAGTTCATATGTATAAGAATAAAGTGGAGAACCTGACGTCGGAAGTATTAAAGACTCTTCTAAGTGATCGAAGATGAGGATACTTATGCTAGGTATTCCGTAATGGTATTCTCTCTCATGTTACTCATCCGTGGGTGCACTCCTTGATGAATAATGTTGTATGGCCTTTTTCTGTTTGAGATATGCACTGGAAACAACTAGATAACATTTGAATTGGGCTCCATCTAAATTAGTTCTTCTGTTTCTATATTGGATATAGAATGGTATCATATTTTAAGATAATTAAGGCATATGGAGTAATCTGGTTCGTGTTGATGGAAGAATCTGGATGTGCTCAATAAACGTTTTAGTAATTGCAGTTTATGGGTTATCCCAAACATTTGCAAGGTTTTAAAATTCTACCATTTTCAAGATCAAAGGTTATTTTTTTTCTTGACTCGCCACATTTTTTAGTAAAATGTATTCTTTTCAAAAGACATTAGTGGGAGTTTGGTAGAACTAGAAGTAATTCCAGAACCTCAAAAAGTTACTGAAAATTTAGTAGAACTTAAGAATTTAATTAGATTCGACAGTCTATTAGCCACTCCGCAAATTTGGTGGGTGACCTCTGTTGGGGTCAAATTTTACACCCCTTACCCAAAAAACAAAAGTCAAAAAGTTGACAAGTCAAAGGGTCAGAGTCAGCACCCAAATGGACCCAAGCCAAGTTCGAGCCCAAGTGAAGCCGGCTTCATGCCAAGAAGAAAAATTACGCGACAAATAAATTTAATGTAGTTTCTTTTTTATGAATAAATGTAATAGGTGAAAAAGCAATAGATAAAAGCCCAAAGGCCCAAATGAAATGTAAAAGCTATATAAAACCAATCGTATGATAAAATAAAAAACTTCTTTTCTCCCCAACAATAGATCTAGGGTTTTGTTCCTGTCACGACCCAGTTTAGGAACGTGACTGGCACTTAAATCACGCGACGTCAAAAGACGTAACACAATTCAAGTAAGCCGAAAACCCAGAAATCTAAACCAAGAAAAGAAGTAAAGTGATAAAACAATAGTTAAAAACATTTAGAAAATCTCAAGTCATAAAATCTCAACTTAAATTTATTTTCTTAAAAATTTCGGCAGTATCTCCTTTGTAAAAACTAGTCCCAAACAGGGACAAACATAGAATATATAAAAGGTATCCACAAACGGGAGCAACTCATGCCAAAAAGCGGACCACCACCACAACAGGTATATACGACGCCGCAGAGAAGAACAAGCAAATAAGAAGTTAAAACAACATAATAAGAAGTAAAACCACATCGCAACATAAATAAAAGGCTGGCTTACACGAGCACGACACACAGAAGCACAAATAATACAATATCGATCCTCACAATCTTGTCTCTAAGTCAAAACATGTAAGTGGTAGATGGAGAATACTAGATACAATAAGATATACAATGGAATCATATGGATACCCGTAAAACCCACCTACACTAAAATCACGACCAACGGTAGCGGTATCCGCAGAAGTAGGTGCAAGAAGGAGCCCTGCCGCGACTACACCGAGGGTCAAGCCTGCAAAATACTGTGGTACAATGGGGGTGAGTTGTTAACTCATGAATAGTAAAAAACATCGTACAGATAATCGCAAGCATGCACGAAAAACGATAATCTGAAATATGCAATCTGATGGCATAAGTATAACAATACGGATATGCAACAATCATGATCAAGGTACACCACCAGGGTACAACAACTACATGAAACAGTGCATGTCATAATAAATCCTGAGTGTGGAATAAAACATAATCCTTATCATAAAAATCCGGTGTCCATTAACGACACCCCAAATCCCAATATCTCAGGCACCGCCACTCTGATCGGCCTTCATATCCGTCACATCATGGAACCTGAGTGTCCAACATCGACACTCAAAACATCATGAAACCCGTGTCTAGTATCGATACGTAAATACTCATAGCTCAAGCGCCGTATACTCCGATCGGCCCTCATATCTATCTCATTTCATAACTTCAAAAAGGTATCCTCCGGATATCCGTCAAGTTTCCATATAATCACCGGTTGGTAGTGTTCCCTCCTACCAGGCTCATCGTCTATATCTTGAGCTTCTTGTCCTGGGGTACCTTACCAGGTCCACCATGTACCCACAGACGGTTCATCCAACTCCTCGAATCGGGTCTCGAAAACAAGCTCAGAACCGAGAGAACTCATGGTGGACGCCTCGAAATCACATCAAGAGAAACCGCGTTTTTAAAACAATTAATAATTTCCTTTGAAATATATCCGCGGTTCTCAAATCCAGGAATCGCATGAAAACAGAATCTCAATGCATATATCCATGAAGTACGATGTATGCAAACATAGAACACTAATGTGAGTATATCAAGGGAAAACCGCTCTTTTTAAATATATCAAGTTTCAAAGGTATCTTGCGGTTTCCCAAATCCACGAAATCGAAATAAAACACCATATGAGAGTATATATGTGACTATAGCAATGTATGTATGTATGTATGTATGCATACATGTACGAATGATGCAGTTCATAATACGCAATGGAACGAGAATCAATGTCTAACTGTTAAAAATAATGAAAGCGATACAATATATTTATCCATGGCAATTTCTATAGTGAGCGTGTCATGGCAATTACCAACGGTGTGTGTGTGGCATACAATTCGGTGCTCGTGCAAAATGAACCGTTATTAATGGTGCAGTGTCCAATAATACTATGTCAATGTACAACAGGTAATAGGATGTACAAAATGGTACTCATGCACGATCAATATATATACATATAAGCATATGTTTATATCAGTGAATCTAGCTTTCGCCGAATAGCGCTATACAGGCGGTTCCCCCGTAGATATTAAATCTACTTACCGGACGATCTCGAACTAGGTGAATCCGATCACCTCTTTCCCTTTCCGAGCAGCGTCCTAAGTCCCCGCAATCGATCAAAATATAACACAAAATCATAACAAGTGAAATTAGCAAACTATCCGATAACACACTAAAACAATGGCAACTAACGAATTGACTCCTACAAGCTACCAAGTGTTAGCTTAGCGGGCTAAACGAGTGCAGTGACATCTTAGACCTAACTTACGGCTGCTAAACGCACGAAACACTTAAACCAAAGTTGGATAAATCCACACCGCACGTTGCTGAAATGCTTAAATTCTAGCTAAACGGTCCCAGATTTTGCTACACAAAGAATTAGTGAAAGTTGCATATACCACGAGCCTACACTTCTCCCCAGAGACTCTACGACCAAGACACAACCCCCAGTTCCCCAGTCTGGACGTAAATTGCGGCCAGAAGCAATAAATCTGCGGCCATGTATGAAGGTAAAGGTCTCAGGTTCTTGTGGTGTGTTCTAGGCCTCAATTACATCTCTCAGTGATGGCAACTTTCTAAACAATTATCTGGGTTGATAGCAGATTCAACAGCAACCCCAAAACTTAACAAAACACGATATTAACACTAAACTTTAAAACAACATGGTATAAAACTGAAACTAATTAACACACAATCCAACTTTAGAGCCTAATCAAAGGTTTAGCATTATTACCTCACCAAACTTGGTTGAAAACCCTAGCCATCAAGCTCCAAGACATCACAAGAGGGCTTAAGCATGATTTGTGAATGTTTTAGTGAGGTTTGATGAAGATTTAGACTTGAGGTTGTGGAGAAAAAGAGATCAGGTGGAGATTTTTAGTGATGAATAACAAGTAAATGAGAGAGAGTGGGGTGAAGAAATGATAGAGAGTGAGGGTGAGAATGAGAGTGAGGCATGCTCTCTCTCTCTTTTCATTAATTGCCTCCCATGCTATGTCCCATGCCTCATCATGTCCTCAAAATTCAACTCTTCTCTCTTCTCTTTATTTTTCAAAACAATTAAAACCCTTTTTATTTTAAAAAAACTAAATATATAAATACATGACATACAAATGGTTAAGTGTGCCATGGCTAGTAAAGCATGGTTAACACTTCCTTAACCCTAGGATTAACATGCACATGTGTGTGCAAGCACAAAAATAATTGAATAAAATATTAATTAATTAAATAAGATATGTGAAAACAATTATTGGTTAAATTTTATTAAAAACTCGTTTAATATCGCTTAGTTAACTCTAATCGCGTTCTAACGAGTTACAGTACCGCTCTCTCTCTCAAGGCCTCCTTCTTCCTCCTCCTTTTTTTTAAAATTAAATCCAAGGCGAATCCCCTCCTTCTTCAAAAATAAAATCGATTTTGGCCATTAACCCATTGAGAGGAATAAAAATCTCTCATTGACATCACCAAAAGAGCAATCTTCTTTTTATCTCTCCTCAAGATCCAATAGTGGAGAGAAAGAAGAGGAGAAAACCCATTTGCGCACGTCCTGAAGAATCGTGGACAGGGAAAAGAACCCCCTTTGATATTCTAAAAATCAAAATTTTTATGTTTGAGGCTGTAACTCCATTAGGTTTCGACCTTTACTTGCACCATGCTAGGTGCCCATTAGGCAAGATCCACACCCCAGTGGGTGCACATCGTGCCAGGTGCGCACCGGCCCAGGTGCCCACCTCGCTATGTGCACACTTCCCTAATTGCACACCTTACCGGACCATTTGGCCCCTAACTCTCGCATCTCGATAGATGCACACTTTCCTAAGTGCGCATCTTACTTGACCTTTTAGTAACATCTTAAAACGCGATTATAGTTAATTAAGCGATATAATGAGGGTTTTTAATAAATTTAACTAATAATTGTTTTCACATATTTTGTTATAATTAATTAATATTTTATTTAATTATTTTTGTACTTGCACACACATATGCATGCTAATCTAGGGTTAAGTATGTGTTAACCATACTTTGTTAACCATGGCACTTAACCATTATATGTCATGTTATGTATGTGTGTGTGTATCTATTTTAAGTAAAAGGGTTTTATTTTAAAAAGGATAAGAAAGGGGAAAATAATAGAATATGGAGGCATGATGGCATGGGGGGCAAGGCATGGGGGGCATTTAATTAGGTGAGAGAAAGAGCTTTATGTTTACTCATATATCAGTTATAGCTACATATTTACCTTTACTTGATATTATTTAGAATTGGAGAAAATAGGAATCGCATGATATTTTATATTAACTTGTTGCAGTTAATTAGCGGCTTTTCCTTTATATGCTTACATTTCAGTTTTATATTGCATATATTATATTCATGGATTTTTCGCATTGAGCTATGGATTTTTCATGATGTTTTCTGGATTTGGGGACCGTGGGAGTTCATGAAATTATGCATTATTTGAAAAACCCGGTTTCCCTTGACTTGATATTTCAGCATCCACCATGAGATTTATCGGTTCTGATATATATATATATACCCCTGCGAGGAGGCGTTGAGGCCGTATGAGGGTACATGGTAGGGCCCGGAGGTACCCCGGGACAAGACGATTGATGGACCTTGCCGATTGAGCCTGTCAGGGGAACCATACCATCCAGTGACATTACCTATGACTCGGCGGTTATCATGGGGATACAGACGGGAGTCATGTACGTATGGATACGTCGAGAGGCGAGGGTCAGAGGTAGGCACTCGAGCTTTCGGTATAGCGTATGGTACGTACCTATCAGGATGCCAGTCTTGGTGACAGCACCTGAAAGATCAGCATTTCTGTATCGATACTTGACACATTGGTTTCATGATATTTTTACTCCTAGGTATATATAACAGTGGAATGGGACGTTGTTATATATGTATGCATATCAATTTATATACTTCACCATATTTATTCATGCAAATATATCTAGCTTATAAGAGATTCACTTGATATTGGATTTAGGACATATGACATTTACTTGATATTGTACATAAAAGATATATGAGATTCACTTGATTTTGTACATTCAGGATATAGGAGATTTATTCGATATTATACATTAAGGATTTGTGAGACTTATATGATATGAGAGCCAATTTGGGGGCTGATTTAAGGAAATTGGGATTTGGACTGTCTTGATAGATTGTGATCCTACCACGATGTCAGGATTCCGTGGAAATGATATATTTCATTCCATACTCCACATTTATTGTTTATGCACTGCTTCATGTATTAGTAGTACCTGTTAGAGTACCTTTCATGATTGTTGCATTTACATACCTTTATTATATGCATTGCTTCATGTATAGTTGTACCTGTTAGTGTACCTTTCATGATTGTTGCATATATACATTTTCATATTATTAGTGCATGATTATTGCATACCGATTGTCATATTATTATTGCTTCATTTATTAGTTGTACCTGCTAGTGTACCTTTCATGATTATTGCATTCATATGACCTTTTGTTGCTATTAATTGCATATGTTAGATTCACGCTGTACATGCATACTTGCGATTACCTGCATATGTTATTTACTATTCACGAGTTGGAAATTCACCCCTATTATGCCACAGTTGTTTTGCAGGGTGTTCCCCAGAGTAGTCGAGGCAGGTTATTCATCTATCTGATCATCTTTTGCTGCGGATACCGCTTCAGCTCATAGGGTGCAGTTTTGCTTAGGTGGGTTTTGTGGTTATCCGTATAGTTGTATTGTATATTCGTTGTATCCTTGCACTCTCCATCTACTATTTTCTTGTTGACCAAGAGACTTGGTGAGGACGATATTGTATATTATTTTGTGACTTGGTTGTCTTTTATACAGTTCCTTTCTATCCTCTTTTATTTCTTCGCTACGGCGTCGTATATTTGTTGTGGTGGTTGTTTTCCGTCTTTGGGCATGTATTTGCTCCCGTTTTGGAATGCTTTACTTTTATTTATGTTGTACCCATTTTTGGGGCTAGTTTTTACAAAGGAGGTGCTGCCAAAATTTTAAAGAAAGAAAAGTTAGACTTTTAAAGAATTTGGGTTGTGATTTCAAAGACTTTTAAAAATGTTTCTTATCTTTTCTTGTCTTTCATTGGTTTAGATTTCTGGGTTTTGGTTTTCTTTTACTACGTTACGCCTATAGACGTTGCGTAGTATTAGGGCCGTCACGTGCCAATTTCGGGTCGTGACAAAGTTGGTATCAGAGCGCTAGATTTTTACCTTTCGGAGTGTAGGATAACCTTGGTATGATGGAGTAGGTAGCTTAAGAAGAGTAACGTAGTGTGTGTATGTCTGCAGCATATTCACGATGCGGTACTCCACCTAAAGTGACCTAAGTATAAATTGCTTGAAATTCCTTCCTTGATGATTCATATCTTTGTGATTTGATTTTCGTGTTCTTATCGAATCTTATTTCCATTTATAGCCTTGCCGTCGATGACTATGGGGACCCAAAGTGATGCAGCGAGGATTGACCAGGATAGCACGCTCGATGCCCAGGTGCAGACGGATTCGCCTTCGACAGATAGTATCGCTAGGCTTGTGACAGAGATGCAGGACATGCGCCAGACGATGAGTTCATTGGTTGAGGCCGTTCGAGTGCAGCGACAGGAGGTTGTCACCCCTGTTATCCAGTTGTTCCTTGCGATCAGCATGCAGCATTCCGTCACCTACATAGCACCAGTGGATGCAGCCCCAGTTGACGAGGCACGCTTTCCAGAGACTTTGAGAGTTCTGGGACAGTGGAGGACTTGTACCGGTGTACCAGCCCAGAGATAGAGGCTTAGTCATCGAGACAGATTTCGTGACTGTCGCGGGAGTAGCAGAGGCTTAGGACGAGGACAGTCGTTCATCTCTCATCCTCAGGAGGGTCAGCAGTCATCGCATGGATGTTTTCGATGCGGGAGCCTTCAACACTTCGTCAGACATTGTTCCTTAGCACCACGCCAGGCTTATGTGCCGAGAGGTCATGGACGCGGAAGGTTCGCTCAGAGGGGACACGTTACCAGAAGAGGAGTTCAGCCAGTTGCGGGTTGGGGGCAGACACGAGAATTTGCTTCTACTCATCGCGACGCGCGGGCGTCCAATGCAGAGTTTTCAGGCATCCTTAATTCGTATGTTCTTTTGATGTATTTCTTGTTTGTTTTGCACACTTTGTGCCGTGGTTGGGACGAGAGTCGTGTTAGGTAGAGCAGCAGCTTATTGTGTTAACTTCTATCAGCGATTCTTTTGTTACGCGACACGTATTTCGGTCGTGTGCCAATCAGATAGGAGATAGAGATTCGTCCGTCACTTGTTCCTTCTAGAGATGTCGGATTTGACGTTCTGCTGGGCATGAACTGGTTATCTACGTGTTAGACGTGTGTGGACTACCGTGAGAAAACAGTAAGGTGTTGTTTTCCCCGGCGAGTCAGTTCTTGTTGTACAGGTGGATAGTTGTGCCGCCTCTCACAGCTTGAATTCAGCCTTTTTCGATAATCGGCTTTTGAGGAGAGGATGACGTGGATTCTTGGCGTTCATTCGGGGTACCGGAGCCACAGTTGGTTTGTTGGACCGGGTTCCTTTCGTGCAAAAGTTATCCGACGTTGTCCCAGATGAGCCGGCGAAGCTTAAGGAGCTTAAGGATCAGCCGCAGAGTTGTTTGTTAGGGAGGGGGCTTATGCGTTTGAGTGTTTCGTATTGGGGAGCTCCTATTTCTGTTCGTCAAGAAGAAGGACGGCAGTTTGAGGTTACGTATTGATGGATCGTCAATTGAACCGGTTTACGGTGCGGATAGGTATCCTTTACCTCGCATTGACGATTTCTTCGATTAGCTCCCGAGTGCGAGACATTTTCTAAGTTTGTTCGGGATTAGGTCATCATTGTTATGGGTTCGGAGTGATGACATTCCGAAGACTGCCATATGCGTGCTACGGGCTTTGTGTGTTTTGGTGGTGTCGTCGGACTCACCAATGCCCTAGCAGCATTCGTAGATATGATGAACCAGATTTCTTCAGGCCGTTCCTCGACCAGTTATTGTTGTGTTATTGACGACATTCTGGTCAATTCTTTGTGTCTTGAGGAACAGGAGCAACACTTGAGGATTTGTTTTGCAGATTCTGGGAGAGCACCAGCTGTTTGCTAGATTCTCGGAGTGTTCCTTCAGGCTTGTTTGTGTTGACTCCTAGGTCTTGTAGTTACGGGAGACGGTTTTTGTATAGTCCCGAGGAAGATCGAGGCCATACAGCTTTGGCCCAGACTTGTGTACGGACGGAGGTCCACAGATTTTTTGGCTTATCAGGTTTTTACTGCCGTTTCGTGCAGTATTACTAGTGTAGTGCTGTACCGTTGACTGGATTGACCGGAAAGGAGGTTCTTTTCTTGAACTGAGGCATGCGTGCAGAGTTTTTCAGCAGTTGAAGACTCGGTTAACAACTGCATCAGTTCTTTCTTTGCTTTCTGGTACGGGCGACTTTGTTGTTTAACTGTGATGTTTCGCGAGTGGGGCTCGATTTTTCGTTGATGTAGCATTATAGAGTTATCGCTTTTGCTTCCTTATATTGGAGGAAGTACGAGCAGGATATCCCACTCATGATCTGGAGATGGCCGCGGTGGTCTTGCGTTGGAGAATTGGAGACACTACTTGTTCGAGAGTCGTGTCAGATTTTCACGGACCACCAGAGCTTAATGTACATCTTTCTGCAGCGGGTTGTGATTGTTGAGATAGTCTTCTGCAGAATTACAGTTCTTGTGCGATCGTTGAGAACAGCTTAAGTTCGCCTCTACTGAGGGGGACAACTTGGTCATGTCCGCGCCCGACCACTATTCCTTAATCGCTTTCGCGAGGCACTGCCCGCCGATGCTCGTTCGTCAGAGATACTTGAGCATACTCGGCTGGGTAATGATTTGGAATCCTTGATTTGTGACAAGGGTGTGCTAAGTTTAGGGACGCGTTTGTGTACCTGATACTATTAGGTTGGGACGCGAAATCCTAGAGCAGGCACATCAGTCAACTCTCTGTATTCATTCGAGTTCCACCAACATTTGACGTGACTTGTAAGATAGTTACGGGTGGGCAAGGGTGTAAAGAGAAGTTTCGGGTTTCGTTTCAAGGTGTTTGTCTTGTTGTGTGCTTTGGTTGAGCATCTGAGACCGGCTGGAGGGTTGCAACCTTTAACCGTTCCGAAGTGGGAATGAGAGTAGATCTCCACGAATTTCGTTATGGTGTCTACCCAGGTTTAGTCAGGGTATGACTCTATTCGGATGCTTGTTGTCCAGTTATGCTCAGTTTGCTCAGTTGTCCTTTGTTAAGTTTGTGCGTTGCACGGAGTTCCTTCATGGGTCGTATCCAATGAAGGCACCCTGTTCGCTTGCCGTCTTGGGCAGGAGCTTCAGGAAGCCTTGGGTACTGGTTGAGCTTTAGCTCCATCTTTCCATCCGCAGGACGATGGTTTTGTGAGAGTGGGCTATACCGATTCTGGAGGATATGCTTGTGCATGTGTATTAGTTGTTGTCGGCAGTTGGGGATCGTCACTCGTCATTGTTAGGGTTCTCCTTCGATAGCTGTTATCAAGAGGCACTCCAATTAGCAACCTTTAGGTTTAGTTGTTAGGTATTGTTGATCTCCAATCCGTTTTTCTGACTCTGCGTAGTAGTATTTTTGGACCCCAGCTAGTCTAGAGACTTCAGAGATGATCCAGTTATTTTAGGTCAGGATGAGAATTGTCCATTGCGGACAGAGGTCTTATACCGACCGTGGTGGTCGTAAACTTAAGTTTGCAGTGGGAGATCATGTAATCCTACGGATTTCCGATGAATGACGTGTTGAGTTTTGGGAAGCTTATCCCAGAATTGTAGGTCTTTCTGAGATCCTTAAAGAGAGTTAGTTTCGTTGCCTTTAATTTGGCACTTCCGCCCTGATTATTGAGTATTCACCCCGTATTCCTTGTGTCGATACTTTGCAATTACCTTCATGGCCTTCCTCACATGATTCAGCACCAGACCATTTAGTTTGGACGCGATCTTTCATTCACCAGCAGCCAATTGTATGAATGGCTCGGCAGGTGGAGAAACGTCGGTCAAGGGTCTTTCCATCTATGAAGGGCTTTTCTTGGACGTAGCCGTATAGTGGGGTAACCACTTGGAAGACTGCGAGCGAGATATGAGAGTTTGTAATCTTCTCTTTGAAGGTACGCTAAGTGAGAATTTTAAATTCGGGGACGAATTTCTATAGGGGGGAGATTGTAACGCCTTAGATTTCGGTTAGTGTTCGTTTAGACGTTAATGCGGGTTTATTGTAAAAAGTTTACAAATTCGGGTTCTTCACATTTTATAATATTTAATTAATAATTTATTATTATTTGTTATAAGCATGCATGCACGTGTGCACGTAAATGTGAGATTTGTTTGTGCTAATTTTGTTCTTAGCAACCATGACACTTAACATAATCCTTGTTTAATCCACCCTTTGCTTAACCCTAGATCTTTTGTGAGTGAGAGAGTGTAACGTTTTAGAAATTGTTATGAGAATTTTTCCGTTTTAGGGTTAAATTGTCGGTATTTTCCGTTTTAAACCGACTGTGTTCAAACGACCATATAGACTTGCCACCACCTAGTTTAGCTAAAATAAAGCTAGTGCGCAAGCTTTAGGGGTATATGAGACGTTTTGGTTCAATTTGATTTTTTCCCAATTTTAATATTATTTTAGTGCGGTATTTGACATATTGGAAATTGGGAAATTTCCTTCTTTGAAATCATTGCAAGTAAATCAAGTTGAGTTAAGTAAAACCTTTCTCTTAATATCTAGATATTTGTATGGGTTTAGAATTAAAGTTAAAGAAAAAGAAAAGAATGCAAGAGGTGCATGCATGTGTGTGTGAATGCATTTATGTGCATTTATTGATGAAATAGCTAGGAACACTCCACACAACTCCATCCTTCCTCCCTTGGCCGAATTGTTTCTCATTCTTCTGCCCTTGATCACTTCTTTAATCAATAGCAACAAATCCAAGCTCATAAATCTCCAAAATTCCTAAATAAATCACAAAATACTTCAAGTCTTGAGTTTTTGCCTCTTTGATCACTTGGAGCTAGGAAAGCTTGGATCTTGTGAGCTAAAATTGATAGGTATAATCCCTAATCTGTTAATTAAGAGTTTTTATGTTGTGTAGCTCGTTGGTTGTAGCATAGAACACTTAAAGTAATCGATTTGTGAAATATCGTATTTTTAGTGTCTTTTTGAACCTCTGAGAACTGCTGTGACCTGGAAATTTTAGTGAGTGACCAAACAAAATTGTAGTGATGTACTAGTGACCCTGGAACACCACCCGAGACACGAGCACCACCCCACCGGCCATAGCCGGCGACCCAAGGCGAAATTCCGGCGACGCCGGCTACTGAGGGAAGTTCTGGGGTTTGGTTTTTGTGGGTAGTTGTCTGCTGTTGGTCAGGTGTTTGGTACTGTTTACTTTTTTAGTATTTACAGTATTAAAAATCTGGAATAGTTTAACTATAATCTCGTGTTTTGAGTCCGTGTGTTACGTTTTGCAACACGAATCGTGATCTGGTGCAGCTGCTGTACTTAGGTTGGTTTAGTGGTATCGTTACGCACGTTAACCACTATGCGGACACTCGTGAGTTAGTTTAGTGTTGGTGCGTCATTTAAAACGTAGTTTTACGTTATATTGGTCGATTTATGAGATGTTTGCACTATTTGTGTGTTTGTGAAATTATAGCGTCGCAAGCGGGGACTTCGGACGCTGCGAACAAGGGGAAGCAGGTGGTCGGATTTTCATAGCTCGAGACCAACGGTGAGTAGATTTAACATCTACGTGGAAATTGCCCGTATGGCGCTAAGCGTCAGGGCTAGATATGATATGATATTAGCCGTATGTTTATGTGCTCATATAGAGATATTGCATGATTTTCATTGCATATAGTTACTTGTTGTGCCTGATACTGTATCTATTGTACACTGCACTATTATTGACAGTCCATGTTGCACGAGCACCAATGATATGCTACACACACACTGTCGGTAATTGCCATGATACGCACAACACAAATATTCCTTGATATACCTTACTATTGGTTAGCGACATTGAAACAGTTATTCTTGTGTGATAGCGCATATGTTATATAACATACTTGTTTACCTACATGCTCATACATATGCCATACTATACCTACATGCTCGCACATATATTTTGCTATTGTTACATGATCAATTTTTATAACGTATATATCGGTGGAATGGGACGCTGTATATATATGTATTTTGGATTTGGATTTTGGGAACCGCGAGATATATTTAATGATTTGATGCGTTTAAATAGCGGATTTTTCCCGTGATATGCTCATATTGATGTTTTATGTTGCATATGCTATTTTATATGGATTTACGCAATTGAGATATGTTTTCATGCGATATGGGAATTTCAAGTGTCGGTGTTAATCACTTATATTCCGAGAGATATATGGATTTTGAAAGACCGATACGTGGAACACAAGTGTCGAGATGGGATACTTGGGTTTCGAGAAACGTATGGATATCGGAAAGACCGATATGTGGAACACAAGTGTCGAGATGGGATACTTAGGTTTCGAGGAACGTATGGATACGAGTATTTACGTGTCGATGTTAGGCACTGGCTTTCATGATGTTTTAGAGTGTCGATATTTGACACTCAGGTTCCATGAGACTTACAGGATTTGAGGGCTGATCTGAGGGCCGATCTGAGTATTATTTTGGGATTTGGGTGTTGTTGAGTTACACCGTGTTTTTCCGTGCTTATGATTTGTGCATGAGATTATTTATTATCCCGCACTCAGTACTCAGTTGATAAGCACTTATTCATGTAGATATAGTACCAGGTGGTGTACTTTGATCATGATAGTCGCACATTTATATTGTCATACTCATGCTACCAGCTTACATGCTATTTATCATTGCTGTTAGTGTATACTTGCGATTTCAGTATGATGTTAATTACTATTCATGAGTTGGTAACTCACCCCCGTTGTGCCACAGTGTTTTGCAGGACTTACCCTCAGAGTAGTCGCGGCAGGGCGTCTTATCATCTCTAATTTTGCGGATACCGCTACGTTTGGCTATGAGGCCTTTGCTTTTAGGTGGGTTTGCGGTTATCTGTTTGTACATTGTATATATTTTTGGTTGGATCTTGTCACGCCCCGCTTCCGAAAATACGGAAAACGAGGGATGACTAGGCCAGCCATGCTCCTATGGTCAAGGAATCATCCCGCCGTAGTCACACTTCGGCTTCTAGTATTACATGGTAATCAGTAAATAAATCACAGTAGTAAAGGAATCACATCACTAATTTATTACATTAAAATTCCATTGTTCACAAATTTCAGATAACAAGAACAATTACTAACCAAGTTCAATCTCACGATCACTTTATGGAAAGCAGTAAAGATAGGAAGTACACCAGACTATATCTCCGTGAACTCGAAAGGTAGATCTGTCTCCTGCGCTGGTCCTTCCACGTGATCTGAGCATGCATACTCAGGTCATCAGAGCGACATAATAACAATATTATTATAAATAAGATGAAACAGGTGAATGAGGTAATACTAGTGTAAGAACAATGCAAGTAATCACTATGTCATTATATGATGCAGAATATGTTCTGTGTCCCTATCGGTCTCTAGGTCATGTTTGAAATCGCATAGTGGAAGGAGGATCATGTTTAACAGGAGTCTCGTACATACCCGAGACAACGGCCCACATGCTCGAGACATAACCCTGTCAGCCGGATCGCTAGATCCTACCTAATATATATATCATTGCTCGAATGATCATTCTCTAAAACACGGTCCCGCTAAATACGATTCTCTTTCCACTTCGATTTTCCCTTTATTCCCAGGTTTACACTATTTGTGATCTTGATTCAGTCGTGTACAAGTATACCAATGGCACGGTTTTATCACTGCTCACTGTATCAATCACTGTCACGAATATTCACTTTCCATTGGTATACTCGTCACTTCTAAACCAATATCAACCACGCACGATAATGCAATGTCCACTGACTCTAACACGCACTAACACTATGTACATGGCAAATGGGGTATGATAAATGTATGTATGCCATCATTATGCTATGAGTATTATGAATCAATATGCATGTCATTATCTTACAAAAATTGTATAAATTCATATGTTAACAATTCAACAAAATGATGCAAGTAAGATAAATAGAACACTCAGTCAGCAATTCATCAAAATTTGTTTCAGTTCAATCGGGATTCCGGTTTTCAAGATATAGCTGTTTCATTTTAAGTGCTCGCGGCTGGAAATTCAGTTTCAGAACTTAACGTCCGTTTCGCGACACGAATTACACCCAGTTGGGCTCAGAATTTAGCGATGCTACAGTTGAATAAAATTTAGGGTTTTTGAGAGAGTATTCAACGCAACTGATGGATTCCCAATCGCGTCTGTACGTCGAAAGTTATACACAGTTTAACTTCAGTGTGTCATTTCTGAATCTGTTCTGGACAGTTATACGTTCTGCCCTTTTATTTACAGTTTAAAATAGCAAACGGCAATGAAACGGAATGGAACCACTTGTTTTGTTTAGCTAACAGAATTATCTTTAATCTACTGCAGAGTTCCATAACATATGACTTCAGAAAACACAGTGACACACATTTTGGGACAATACACAATAATCAGAGTTGCTCTGGACCGCAGTCCAGAGTCGCACTCCGATCTAAATATCATCACAGTTACAGAACAGAAATCATTAGAAGTTTATATAGGGTTAAAGTTCGTCGAGTCGGATTCGATTTAAGCCCTTGAACGTATCATTCCAGTATGCACATAATTTACAGTGATTTTATTCATTTTCAGATACGGGAAAAATTCTAGTTTTATCGGCATATTTGGGGGTATCAATTTTAGTCACTAACAATTGTATTTTCCAGTGAGATTCATACACGCTATTCATCATCAAATGGGCCAATAGAAAACATCAGTTTCCGTCAAAATAAACAATTATTTTCATTGGGGTCTAGCATCGAACACATAGGTCGCATAATATATCGGGAATCGGTAAATTTATAAACTATACGATTTAGGTTTGTACCACAATTATATTAGCATGTAGCAAGTAAACACTTGCCTGGAAACGTCTCGGGGTCGTACGGCAGCAGCGGCGTCACGAACGCGTGATGTACGCCGTAAAACGGATTCGCGCGAGCTTGGCTCGAGATGCGGAATTTGCGTCGGAGTTGTCCGGAGACTTCTTGTACTAGCTGGAAGGGTGAAGGAGGCTCTGTCGAACTCCTGAGTGGTGCTGGGGTTGACGACGGTCGACGGCGTCGCTCCGGCATTGGCCGCAGTGAGTGTTTGAAAAAAATGGGTTTTGGAATTTTATTTTATTTTTTTCTCTTCTTGAAGAGAGAGGGAGGGAGAGAGAGAGACTCGGGGTGGATCTTGGAGGAGAAGGAGAAAGTGGAGAGGGTGTAGGGGTCGATGGTGTAGTGTGGAGATCGCCGGCGTCGAGGGGCAGGGTGGTGGTCGGCTCTGGTGTGACGGGGGATTTATGTGCAGGGGATGCTCGGCAGGGGAGTGCTCGGGTTTATGGAGTGTGGTGGTGAGGAGTTCTGTTGGTGGAGGAGGAGCTGGCGAGGGGTCGCTGAGGGTTGTCGCCGTCGGGGGTGACGAACGGAGTTGGGTCGGTTAGTTTCGAGAGGGAGAGAGATGAGGGATTTTTGGAAAACGAGAAGGAGAGCGAGGGTGAAGGAGATAATGAAGACGAGAGGAGCGCGTCGTGGGTGTAACGTTGCAGGAACGGGGGCGTGGGCGTGGGCGTGAGGCGCGGCGGAGAAAGGGGATCGCGCGCGGGAGGGGAAAAGAAAAGAGCCGTTGGAGGGGAGAGAAGCACAGTAGCGGGTCGGGTCGGGTTTGAGGAGGCGGGCTGGAGAAGTGGGCCGGGCTCGTTTCTACAAAAAAATAATTCCTTAAAAATATATATAGTGGGCTGAGGGTTGAGAGTGGGCCGGGGAAATTTTTATAAAGAATTTTTTTTAAAAAAATGAGTGTGTGGGCTGGGGAGAAGAACGTGTCGGGAAAAAGAATTTTAGTGTTAATTTTAAATTTGGATTTTGGTTGTTGGGCTGTGGGTTTAGGGAAAATAAAAGTTAATTTAAATTGATTTTATTTGTTTTCGTTTTTGGTTTTTCAAGTTGGTTTTAAATTCTGGGTTTTGACTTTTAGGGTTAGGGAAAAATATAAATATTGGGATTCAAGCAACCACCTTCTTCCAAAAATATACGAGGAAAAAGTAAATCTCTGGAATTAAGAAAATAGGAAAAAAAAACTTTTATTAAGATGGTAACGGGGATTTACATCATACCCCCCTTAACAAAAATTTCGTCCTCGAAATTTAACAAAGATACAAGGAAACAATGTACTAAACAAAGAGATGTGGATAACGATCACGGATATCTTCCTCCCGCTCCCAGGTGGATTCTCCTGGGGAACGACCGCCCCAAGACACTCGGACTAAAGGAATGATCTTATTCTTCAGCACTTTCTCTCTGCGGTCGAGGATGGTATTAGGCTGCTCCTCGAACGATTGATCGGTACCCAGAACTAGCTCCGAATGGTCCAGGACATGGCTCTCATCCCGAACATAACGCCGCAACTGTGACACATGGAAAGTATTGTGCACACCAGCTAGCGATGGAGGCAAGGCAAGTCGATAGGCCACCTCTCCTACTCGCTCTAGCACCTCAAAAGGTCCGATAAAACGGGGACTGAGCTTTCCCCGACCTCCGAACCTGATAACTCCACGAGTAGGGGAAATCTTCAAGAACACATGATCTCCGACTTCAAATTCTAGTGCCCTCCTGTTGGTATCTGCCCAACTCTTTTGTCGATCCTGAGCCGTCTTAATACGCTGCCTGATCATTTGGACCTTGTCAACTTTCTGAACAATGAGTTCGAGGCCCAGTAATCTTCGTTCTCCCACATCATCCCAACATACTGGGGATCGACACTTCCACCCGTATAGTGCTTCAAAAGGAGCCATCTGAATACTAGCCTGATAACTATTGTTGTAAGAGAACTCGACTAGATGCAGATGGTCCTCCCAGAAACCCTGAAAGTCCAACATACAGGCTCTCAACATATCCTCGAGCGTCTGAATCGTACGCTCGGATTGTCCATCCGTCTGTGGGTGATACGCTGTGCTGAATTTAAGGCGGGTTCCCAAACTCTCCTGTAGGCTCTTCCAAAAGTGTGACAAGAATCTGGTGTCCCGGTCTAACAAAATGCTGACTGGAACACTATGAAGTCGTACAATCTCTTGCACATATTTTTCTGCCAGTGATTCTGTCGACTGTCCCACTCAGAAAGGTAGGAAGTGTGCAGTTTTTGTGAGGCGATCGACGATAACCCAAATGGCGCTATTGCCCCTAGGGCTCCATGGTAAGGCAGTCACAAAATCCATGGTAATGTGCTCCCACTTCCATTCAGGTATCGGCAGTGGTTGTAACAATCCTGCTGTCCTCTGATGTTCCGCCTTCACCTGCTGACATACCAAGCACCTGGATACGAACCTCGCAATTTCCCGCTTCATTTCGTTCCACCAAAAGTGCTGCTTTAGGTCCTGATACATTTTTGTACCTCCTGGATGCACAGAATAAGCTGAACTGTGTGTTTCAGCCAAAACTTCTTCTCGAACATCTCCCTTAGGTACGCAGAGTCTGCTACCGAATCTCAGAGAGCCATCTTCATGTATAATCAAATCCGTTCTCAGTCCAGCTTCCACTTGCTCTCTGAACTTTTGCAATCGGGGATCATCCGCTTGTGCAATCTTGATGCGATCCACCAGGGAAGATTGCACCTGTAGTTGCCAAAGTTGACTGAGTGCGTTCGGCGTAACGACTTCAAGTTCAAGTCTCCGGAAGTCCTCAATAATGCTCCTCTGATCGGTCAACATCATGACCGCTGGCTTGTGACTGAGTGCATCTGGTACAACGTTCACCTTCCCCGGGTGATACTGAAGGTCCAAGTCATAATTTGCCATTAACTCTAGCCATCGGCGCTGCCTCATGTTCAGTTCCTTCTGAGTGAAAACTTACTTCAAACTTTTGTGATCTGTGTACACCTCCACTTTCTCACCCAATAGATAGTGCCTCCAAATCTTCAACGCAAAGACTACCGCAGCTTACTCCAAGTCATGCGTGGGGTCGTTCTTCTCGTGATTTCTCAGTTGTCAAGAGGCGTAAGCAACCACTCGGCCGTGCTGCATTAGAACACAGCTTAATCCCTTCCCTGAGGCATCACTGTGTATCACCAAACCACCGGAATTATCTGGTACTGTAAGAATAGGCGCCGTGGTTAACTTCTGCTTCAGCGTGTCAAATGCCTGAGTGCACTCCTCTGTCCACGTAAACGGTACGTCCTTCCGTGTCAGCCTCGTCAATGGTTCAGCGATTCTTGAGAAATCTTGGACGAATCTCCGATAATAACCTGCCAATCCCAGAAAACTCCTGATCTCAGCCACTGACTTTGGCGTTGGCCAATCTCTGACAGATTCTATCTTTTCCGGGTCCACCGAGATGCCTTCGCCCGAAACAATATGTCCCAAAAACTGAACCTTGTCGAGCCAGAATTCACACTTGCTTAGCTTCGCATACAGCTTCTCTTCCCGAAGAATTTGTAGTACCGTGCGCAAATGTTCAGCGTGCTCTTCCCGGGTCTTCGAGTAGACAAGTATGTCATCGATAAACACAACGACAAACGTGTCCAAGTACTTTGCGAACACCCTGTTCATCAAGTCCATGAATATTGCTGGGGCATTGGTAACACCGAACGGCATCATAAGGAACTCATAATGTCCGTATCGGGTCCTGAAAGTCGTCTTGCATACATCCTCGGCTGCTACTCTGATTTGATGATATCCAGAATGGAGGTCCAATTTTGAGAATACCTTGGCTCCACTTAGCTGATCGAATAGGTCGTCAATGCGCGGAATTGGATACTTGTTCTTTATTGTGACCTTGTTTAGTTTTCGATAATCTATACACATTCGCAGCGATCCATCCTTCTTCTTTACTAACAGAACTGGTGCACCCCACGGTGAAGCGCTTGGCTGAATAAATCCCTTCTCCAATAGTTCTTCAACCCGCTTCTTCAATTCCGCCAACTCAACTGGTGCCATTCTGTATGGGGCTCTGGATACTGGGGCTGTACCTGGAGTCAAATCGATTGAGAACTCCAAGATTCGAGGAGGTGGTAGATCTGGTAGATCTTCGGGAAATACGTCCAGAAAGTCCCGAACAATTTCTGGGACTGGGCTCTTATCAATCTCCATAGCTGTCAGTTTCTTGGGCTTGGCTCTATACTTAGCTGGCTCCAAAGATTCACTTCCGCCCTCGAAAATAAACTCCGGGTGATTGGGGATGTGGAAGATCACCTTCCTTGCACGACAATCGATAACTGCATGGAAAGTGCTCATCCAATCCATTCCGAGAATTGCGTCGTAACTGCCTGTCCCAATCAGAAGGAAATTCGCATAGAATTCCCTGCCACACACTACAACCGGGAATAATCTACATTCTCGACTAGATATTATAATGCCATTACCCGTATGAATTTCCCATCCCTTGGTTAGTGATTCATGTGGTATTGAGTGTGTCTCAGTGAAATGCTCAGACAAGAAACAATGCGATGCTCCCGAATCAAATAGTACTCTAGCTGGCAAGGAATGTACGAGTAGAGTACCTGTAACCACGTCTCCTAACGCCTCTGCCTGCTCGGCGGTCAAGGTGAAAGCTCGTCCCTGACCGTGACCTGTAAAGGGTTGCCTCTGCTCCTGCGGCCTCTGCTGTGGCGGTCCAGAACCTCCCTGTATCTCTGCTCGCTCAGGGCAACTGTTAATCTTGTGCTGACTTGACCCGCAAATCAAGCACTGTCCCTTGGCACGGAGACGGTCTTTCTGGGTATGCCCACCTCTACCGCAATAGCCGCAAACTACGCCCTGTCTCTGGGAGCGATGCTGTGGTACGAACGGGCGCTTCATTTGTGTCGTTCCTGCTCTGTGAACCGGTATGGCTCCTCGAGAAGGCGCGTGGGTACGTGCTGGAACGACTGGGGGTCTTCTGAACTTGTTAATCAATTGCTCCTGAACTCTCGCCGCGTTGAGTACCTGTGCGAAAGTCTGCAAATCCAACGATGCAATCCACTGCTGCAACTCGAAATCTTACCCCTGAAGGAAACGTCTGGCCCTGGTGGCCTCTGAGACGACCATGTATGGAGCAAAACGGCTCAAGCGGTTGAACTCTGCCGCATAAACGTCCACTGGGCGTCCATTCTGCTTCAAAAGAATAAACCTCTCCTCTATTTCTGCCTTGGCTGTGGAAGGAAAATAATGATCTAGGAAACATTCCTTAAATTTGCCCCATCCAATTGGCCCGTCAAGCCTGCTTTCTTCCACCGACCACCATGTACGGGCTTCGTCTTCCAATTGTATCTTTATCACGTCCACCCTATCTTCCTCTGGAACCCTAGCGGCTGTCAATAAATTCTCCATGTTCACCAGCCATTGCTCAGCCTCAAGGGGTTCAGCTAGCCCTGTGAATGCAGCTGAGTGTAACCGTCGGAAGTCTGATACGGTACCAGCCCTAGCCTGATAAGCTGGTGGAGTAGCGCCCTCAGGGGCGGTAATGAGTGCGGAGGGTCCTCCTACGGCGGTAATCGCCCTGAGTCCCTCAGTGAGTAAATCTGTCTTCCTCTCCTCAGCTTCCGCGCGAGTGGTCAGTGCACTAAGTATTCTTTCCGTGCGGTCCTGAGAGCTGGAGTCCGAGGAGGGGTCGTTCGGGGACGTCATATCACTGGAAGATTCAAAAGGATAAGATCAGATTCAAGGATGAAAATCAAGAGTAGTGAAACAAGAATAACGTAATACAGTATAGTTAATGTTATCCCTTGATACTAAACCTGGGCTATGATACCAACTAAACCATGTCACGCCCCGCTTCCCAAAATACGGAAAACGAAGGATGACTAGGCCAGCCATGCTCCTACGGTCAAGGAATCATCCCGCCGTAGTCACACTTCGGCTTCTAGCATTACATGGTAATCAGTAAATAAAGCACAGTAGTAAAGGAATCACATCACTAATTTATTACATTAAAATTCCATTGTTCACAAATTTCGGATAACAAGAACAATTACTAACCAAGTTCAATCTCACGATCACTTTATGGAAAGCAGTAAAGATAGGAAGTACACCAGACTATATCTCCGTGAACTCGAAAGGTAGATCTGTCTCCTGCGCTGGTCCTTCCACGGGATCTGAGCATGCATACTCAGATCGTCAGAGCGACATAATAACAATATTATTATAAATAAGATGAAACAGGTGAATGAGGTAATACTAGTGTAAGAACAATGCAAGTAATCACTATGTCATTATATGATGCAGAATATGTTCTGTGTCCCTATCGGTCTCTAGGTCATGTTTGAAATCGCATAGTGAAAGGAGGATCATGTTTAACAGGAGTCTCGTACATACCCGAGACAACGGCCCACATGCTCGGGACATAACCCTGTCAGCCGGATCGCTAGATCCTACCTAATATATATATCATTGCTCGAATGATCATCCTCTAAAACACGGTCCCGCTAAATACGATTCTCTTTCCACTTCGATTTCCCCTTTATTCCCAGGTTTACACTATTTGTGATCTTGATTCAGTCGTGTGCAAGTATACTAATGGCACGGTTTTATCACTGCTCACTGTATCAATCACTGTCACGAATATTCACTTTCCATTGGTATACTCGTCAATTCTAAACCAACATCAACCATGCACGATAATGCAATATCCACTGACTCTAACACGCACTAACACTATGTACATGGCAAATGGGGTATGATAAATGTATGTATGCCATCATTATGCTATGAATATTATGAATCAATATGCATATCATTATCTTACAAAAATTGCATAAATTCATATGTTAACAATTCAACAAAATGATGCAAGTAAGATAAATAGAACACTCAGTCAGCAATTCATCAAAATTTGTTTCAGTTCAATCGGGATTCCGGTTTTCAAGATATAGCTGTTTCATTTTAAGTGCTCGCGGCTGGAAATTCAGTTTCAGAACTGAACGTCCGTTTCGCGACACGAATTGCACCCAGTTGGGCTTAGAATTTAGCGATGCTACAGTTGAATAAAATCTAGGGTTTTTGAGAGAGTATTCAACGCAATAGAAGGATTCCCAATCGCGTCTGTACGTCGAAAGTTATACACAGTTTAACTTCAGTGTGTCATTTCTGAATCTGTTCTGCACAGTTATACGTTCTGCCCTTTTATTTACAGTTTAAAATAGCAAACGGCAATTAAACGGAATGAAACCACTTGTTTTGTTTAGCTAACAGAATTATCTTTAATCTACTCCAGAGTTCCGTAACATACGACTTCAGGAACCACTGTGACACACATTTTGGGACAGTACACAATAATCAGAGTCGCTCTGGACTGCAGTCCAGAGTCGCACTCCGATCTAAATATCATCGCAGTTACAGAACATAAATCATTAGAAGTTTACATAGGGTTAAAGTTCGTCGAGTCGGCTTCGATTTAAGCCCTCGAACGTATCATTCCAGTATGAACATAATTTACAGTGATTTTATTCATTTTTAGATACGGGAAAAATTCTAGTTTTATCGGCATATTTGGGGGTATCAATTTTAGTCACTAACAATCGTATTTTCCAGTGAGATTCATACACGCTATTCATCATCATATGGGCCAACAGAAAACATCGGTTTCCGTCAAAATAAACAATTATTTTCATTGGGGTCTAGCATCGAACACATAGGTCGCATAATATATCGGGAATCGGTAAATTTATAAACTATATGATTTAGGTTTGTACCACAATTATATTAGCATGTAGCAAGTAAACACTTGCCTGGAAATATCTCGGGGTCGTACGGCAGCAGCGGCGTCACGAACGCGTGATGTACGCCGTGAAACGGATTCGCGCGAGCTTGGCTCGAGATGCGGAATTTGCGTCGGAGTTGTCCGGAGACTTGTACTCGCTGGAAGGGTGAAGGAGGCTCTGTGGAACTCCTGAGTGGTGCTGGGTTTACGACGGTGGACGGCGTCGCTCCGGCAATGGCCGCAGTGAGTGTTTGGAAAAAAATGGGTTTTGGAATTTTATTTTATTTTTTTCTCTTCTTGAAGAGAGAGGGAGGGAGAGAGAGAAAGACTCGGGGTGGATCTTGGAGGAGAAGGAGAAAGTGGAGAGGGTGTAGGGGTCGATGGTATAGTGTGGAGATCGCCGGCGTCGAGGGGCAGGGTGGTGGTCGGCTCGGGTGTGATGGGGGATTTGTGTGCAGAGGATGCTCGACAGGGGAGTGCTCGGGTTTTTGGAGTGTGGTGGTGAGGAGTTTTGTTGGTGGAGGAGGAGCTGGCGAGGGGTCGCTGAGGGTTGTCGCCGTCGGGGGTGACGAACGGAGTTGGGTCGGTAAGTTTCGAGAGGGAGAGAGATGATGGATTTTTGGAAAACGAGAGGGAGAGCGAGGGTGAAGGAGATAATGAAGACGAGAGGAGCGCGTCGTGGGTGTAACGTTGCAGGAACGGGGGCGTAGGCGTGGGCGTGAGGCTCGGCGGAGAAAGGGGATCGCGCGCGGGAGGGGAAAAGAAAATAGCCGTTGGAGGGGAGAGAAGCACTGTAGCGGGTCGGGTCGGGTTTGAGGAGGCGGGCTGGAGAAGTGGGCCGGGCTCGTTTCTACAAAAAAAATATTTCCTTAAAAATATATATAGTAGGCTGAGGGTTGAGAGTGGGCCGGGGGAATTTTTATAAAGAATTTTTTTAAAAAAATGAGTGTGTGGGCTGGGGAGAAGAACGGGCCGGGGAAAAGAATTTTAATGTTAATTTTAAATTTGGATTTTGGTTGTTGGGCTGTGGGTTTAGGGAAAATAAAAGTTAATTTAAATTGATTTTATTTGTTTTCGTTTTTGGTTTTCCAAGTTGGTTTTAAATTCTGGGTTTTGACTTTTAGGGTTAGGGAAAAATATAAATATTGGGATTCAAGCAACCACCTTCTTTCAAAAATATACGAGGAAAATGTAAATCTCTGGGATTAAGAAAATAGGAAAAAAAACTTTTATTAAGATGGTAACGGAGATTTACAGATTTAGTATTCTCTATCTACCACTGTTGTATATGACTTAGAGACGACTTGTGAGGATTCAATGTTGTATTACTTGGTGGCTTTGGATGCCGTGCTCGTAGGAGCCGGTTTTGTGAAAAGTTTACTTGTTTATGCAGTTTTCTTCTATATTTCTTCGCTTAGGCGTCGTATTTATATCTTATGGTGGTTGTCTCCGCCGTTGGGCGTGATTTGCTCCCGTTTGGGATGCTTTATATATTATCTATGTTGTACCCATTTTCGGGGCTAGTTTTTACAAAGGAGGTGCTGCCGAAATTTTCAAGAACGAAAACTAAACTTAAAGATTGTTTTACTTGAGAATTTTCGAATGTTTAAACTATGTTTTTCTCCGTTGATTCAGATTTGGGTGGTTTAGATTTCTGGATTTCGGCTTACTTGTGTTGCGTACGCCTGTAGACGTTACGTAGTTTAAGTGCCGGTTACGGGCCAAATTTTGGGTCGTGACAAAGTTGGTATCAGAGCGCTAGGTTTTACCTTTCGGAGTGTAGGATGACCTTGGTATGATGGAGTAGGTAGCTTAAGCAGAGTGACGTAGCGAGTGTATGTTCCGCGGCATATTTACGACACGGTACTCCGCCTAAGTGACCTTAGGACTTATTGATTAATATTCCTCCGTGATGATATACATCTTTGTGATTCGATTCCTGTATCCTTATCGAATCTTGTTTCAATTTTCAGCCTATATGCTGCCGAAGACTACGAGGGCACAGAGAGCGGCCGCGAGGGCCAAGATCAGAGTTGACTCGTCTGAGGCGAGGACTGACCAGGGCGGTACGCCTGTTGTACCGGAGCACATTGCTATGATTGGGGCTGGTATGCAAGACCTGCGCCAGATGATGGAGACCTTAGTAGAGGCCATTCGAGTGCAGGGGCAGGCAGTTGTTCCACCTGTTGCAGGGACCACGATGGTACCCACAGTTCCGGCAGTAGCAGTTACAGCTCCGGAGGTTATTACTGTGTCACTGACGGAGTTCATGAGGCTGAGGCCTCCGGTGTTCACTGGCACAGATACTACTGAGGATCCACAGTTGTTTATCGACCGGATGGCCAGGATTTGTCGTTCGCTCCGATGCTCCGATGAGAGATGGGTGGAGTTTGCGAGTTTTCGTCTGGAGGGTCTAGCCTAGAAGTGGTGTGAGTCGTTGGAGAGGGGCAGAGCTGCGGGTCTTGATCCTATGACCTGGGCCGAGTTTGTGACGGTATTTCTCGCCCGTTTTCTTCCCCTGAGCGTCAGGGATGCACGAGCGGGCCGATTTGAGTCGTTACGTCAGCTCCGGGGATGACGGTGTCTGAGTATGATGTACTGTTTACCGAGCTGTCAGTGTATGCTCCGTACTTGGTGGCGACAGAGGAGATGAGGGTGAAGAGATTTGTTCGAGGCCTACTTACCCAGTTGTTCCTAGCCATCAGCATTCAGCATTGCGACACATATGCGGTGGCGGATGATGCAGCCCTATTGGTTGAAGAGCGTCTTTCTGAGTTGTCTGTTGCTTCGGAACTGAAGAAGGTTCGTACTGGTGATCCGTCAGTGAGGCGGGCGTTTAGACGTCGTAACAGTTCCCGTTCAGATAGTGGAGGTTTGGGACGAGGTCGGCTTTTTAGCTCTTACCCTCAGGAGGGTCAGCAGTTTGTATCTGGATGTTACCGGTGCGGGAGTATGGGTCATCGGGTTCGAGATTGTACTGAGCCACGTGTGAGCGAGGAAGCTGTACCGTAGGTTACCTTTCCATCTTCTCCACCTCAGAGGGGGTTGCCCCTTATGCCGGTTGTTGCTCCGCGTCAGACTCTTGTGCAGAGAGGTCGAGGTCGTGGTGGTTTTGTACCGAGAGGGCGGGGTGGTAGAGGCGGAGGTTAGCCAGTTGCCGGTAGAGGGCAGGCTCGGGTGTTTGCCTTGACTTACCAGGACGCTCAGGCGTCCAATGCTGTGGTTTCAGGTACCCTTTCTGTATGTTCTTATGATGCACATGTTCTTTTCGATCCGGGATCTACGCATTCGTATGTTTTTGCGCACTTCGTGCCGAGGTTAGGCCGAGAGTCTTGTTGGCTAGATCAGCCGCCGGTCGTGGCTACTCCTGTAGGAGAGTCATTTGTTGCACGACATGTGTTCCGGTCGTGTGCTGTCCGTATAGGGGACAGAGTTTTGCCTGTCGACTTGATCCTTCTTGAGATGTTGGACTTCGACGTTTTGCTGGGCATGGACTGGTTAGCTACTTGCTACGCGTCCGTGGACTGCCACGAGAAGATAGTTAGGTTTTGTTTTCCCGGTGAGTCAGTGTTTGTTGTGCAGGGGGACCGTGGTGCTGCCCCTCACAGTTGGATTTCTGTCCCGTGCGCTAGTCGGCTTTTGAGGAGGGGATGTCGGGGATTCTTGGCTTTCATTCATGATACTGGAGCCACAGTGGAGTCGTTGGACCACGTTCCTACCGTGCGAGAGTTTCCGGACGTCTTTCCTGACGAGTTACCTGAGATACCGCCAGAGGGCGATATTGAGTTCTGCATTGATCTGATTCCTGGTATGGAGCCTATTTCTATACCGCCTTATCGGATTGCTCCGGCAGAGCTTAGAGAGCTTAAAGATCAATTGTAAGAGTTGCTTGATTTGGGACTTGTGCGTCCGAGTGTTTCGCCGTGGGGAGCTCCTGTTCTGTTCGTCAAGAAGAAGGACGGCAGTTTGAGGCTATGTGTGGATTATCGTCAGTTGAACCGAGTTACGGTGCGGAATAAGTATCCTTTACCTCGCATTGACGATTTATTTGATCAGCTCCAGGGTGCGAAACATTTTTCAAAGATTTATTTACGTTCCGGTTATCATCAGTTGCGGGTTCGGAATGATGACATTCCGAAGACTGCTTTTCGTACGCGCTATGAGCACTATGAGTTTTTGGTGATGTCGTTCGGACTCACCAATGCGCCAGCAGCGTTCATGGATCTGATGAACCGGATTTTCAGGCCGTTCCTCAACCAGTTTATTATAGTGTTTATTGATGACATACTTGTCTACTCTAGGAGTCGTGAGGAGCATGAGCAGCACTTGATGATTACTTTACATATTTTGAGAGAGCACCAGCTGTATACTAAATTCTCAAAGTGCGCATTTTGGCTTGATAGAGTTGACTTCCTGGGTCATGTGGTGACTGGTGATGGTATTCTTGTGGACCCGAGGAAGATCGAGGCTGTACAGTTTTAGCCCAGACCTGTATCGGTGACTGAGGTCCGCAGGTTTTTGGGCTTAGCTGGTTATTATCGCCGTTTTATACAGGATTTCTCAAGTATCACTGCACTGCTGACTGGACTGACCCGGAAGGGAGTTCCTTTTCTTTGGACTGATGCGTGCGAACAGAGTTTTCAGAAGTTGAAGACTCGGTTGACGACAACACCAGTTCTTTCTTTACCTTCTGGATTGGGTGGCTATGTTGTTTTTTGTGATGCTTCTCGAGTGGGGCTCGGCTGTGTTCTGATGCAGCATGACAGAGTGATTGCTTACGCTTCTAGGCAGCTGAATAAGTATGAGCAGAATTACCCCACTCACGATCTTGAGATGGCCGCGGTGGTCTTTGCGTTGAAGATTTGGAGACACTACTTGTATGGGGAGTCGTGCCAGATCTTCACGGATCATAAGAGCTTGAAGTATATCTTCCAGCAGCGGGATCTGAACCTGAGACAGCGCCGATGGATGGAGCTAGTGAAGGATTATGATTGTGAGATCCTTTATCACCCGGGCAAGGCGAATGTGGTGGCTGATACTTTGAGTCGTAAGCCCGGGGGTAGCTTGTCCCAGTTGAGCGCAGTTCAACGTCAGTCTTCTGCAGATTGGCAGCTCTTGTGTGATGGTAGAGTGCAGTTCGAGTTCACTTACACCGGAGGACAGTTTGCTCATGTCCGCGCCCGTCACTACTACTTGATCGTATCCGTGAGGCGCAACCCAGTGATGCCCGTTTGTCCGAGATTCTTGAGCTTGTTCGACAGGGTACAATTTCGGAGTTCATGATTGATGACCAGGGTGTGCTACGATGCGGGACTCGCTTGTGTGTACCAGATGCTGATGGGTTGAGACGCGGGATCCTAGAGAAGGCACATCAGTCGGCCTTTAGCGTTCATCCAGGTTCCACCAAGATGTACCGTGACTTGAGAGACTTTTACTGGTGGGAAGGGATGAAACGTGATATTTCGAACTTCGTTTCGAGGTGCCTGACTTGTCAGCAAGTCAAGGCTGAGCATCAGAGATTGGTTGGAGAGTTGCAGCCTTTACCCATTCCGGAGTGGAAATAGGAGCAGATTTCCATGGACTTTATTATGGGTCTACCCAGGACCAGTCGAGAGTATGACTCTATTTGGGTGATTGTTGACCGGTTGACGAAAGCGGCTCACTTCCTTCCAGTGAAGACCACTTTCGGTTATGCTCAGTATGCTCAGTTGTACATAGATGAGATTGTGAGTTTGCACGGTGTTCCCACATGCATAGTATCCGACAGAGGCACCCAGTTTACTAGCCGTCTTTGGCAGAAGCTTTAGGAAGTTTTGGGTACCCGGTTGAGTTTTAGTACCGCTTTTCATCCACAGACCGATGGCCAGTCGGAGTGGACTATTCAGACTCTGGAGGATATGCTCCGTGCAAGTGTGCTTGATTTTGGTGGCAGTTGGGATCGTCACTTGCCGTTGATTGAGTTCTCCTACAACAACAGCTTTCAGGAGACTATTCAGTTGGCACCTTTTGAGGATTTATTTGGTAGGAAGTGTTAATCGCCAGTCTGTTGGACCGAACTCAGTGAGAGTCTGGTTTTGGGACCCCAGCTACTTCAGGAGACTACGGAGAAGATCCAGCTAATTCAGGACAGGATGAGAGCAGCCCAGTGCAGACAGAAGTTTTATGCCGACCGTCGTCGTCGCAGACTCGAGTTCGTAGTGGGGGATCATGTATTCCTGAGGATTTCTCCGATGAAAGGCGTTATGCGATTTGGGAAGAGGGGGAAGCTCGGTCCCAGTTTTGTAGGCCCTTTCAAGATCCTTGAGCGAGTGGGTTCCGTTGCTTATCGTTTAGCTCTCCCGCCCAGTTTTCCGGATGTTCACCTCGTTTTCCATGTGTCGATACTTCGTAGATATCTTCATGATCCTTCTCATATGATTCAGCATGAAACCGTTTAGCTTGAGCGCGATCTTTCGTTCACCGAGCAGCCGGTAGTTATTTTGGATCGGCAGGTGAAGAAACTTCGGTCAAAGGTCTTGCCATCTGTGAAGGTTCTTTGGCGTAGCCCGACTATTGAGGAGATCACTTGGGAGGCCGAGAGTGAGATGCGGAAGAAATTCCCTCATCTCTTTGAAGGTACGCTTAGTAGTTAATTTTAATTCGGGGACCGAATTTCTATAAGGGAGGGGGGAGATTGTAACATTTTAGAAATCGTTATGAGAATTTTTCCGTTTTAGGGTTAAATTGTCGGTATTTTCCGTTTTAAACCGACTGTGTTCAAACGACCATATAGACTTACCAGCACCTAGTTTAGCTAAAATAAAGCTAGTGCGCAAGCTTTGGGGGTATATGGGACATTTTGGTTCAATTTAAATTTTTCCCAATTTTAATATTATTTTAGTGCGGTATTTGACATATTGGAAATTGGGAAATTTCCTTCTTTGAAATCATTGCAAGTAAATCAAGTTGAGTTAAGTAAAACCTTTCTCTTAATATCTAGATATTTGTATGGGTTTAGAATTAAAGTTAAAGAAAAAGAAAAGAATGCAAGAGGTGCATGCATGTGTGTGTGAATGCATTTATGTGCATTTATTGATGAAATAGCTAGGAACACTCCACACAACTCCATCCTTCCTCCCTTGGCCGAATTGTTTCTCATTCTTCTGCCCTTGATCACTTCTTTAATCAATAGCAACAAATCCAAGCTCATAAATCTCCAAAATTCCCAAATAAATCACAAAATACTTCAAGTCTTGAGTTTTTGCCTCTTTGATCACTTGGAGCTAGGAAAGCTTGGATCTTGTGAGCTAAAATTGATAGGTATATTCCCTAATCTGTTAATTAAGAGTTTTTATGTTGTGTAGCTCGTTGATTGTAGCATAGAACACTTAAAGTAATCGATTTGTGAAATATCGTATTTTTAGTGTCTTTTTGAACCTCTGAGAACTGCTGTGACCTGGAAATTTTAGTGAGTGACCAAACAAAATTGTAGTGATGTACTAGTGACCCTGGAGCACCACCTGAGACACGAGCACCACCCCACCGGCCATAGCCGGCGACCCAAGGCGAAATTCCGGCGACGCCGGCTACTGAGGGAAGTTCTGGGGTTTGGTTTTTGTGGGTAGTTGTCTGCTGTTGGTCAGGTGTTTGGTACTGTTTACTTTTTTAGTATTTACAGTATTAAAAATCTGGAATCGTTTAACTATAATCTCGTGTTTTGAGTCCGTGTGTTACGTTTTGCGACACGAATCGTGATCTGGTGCAGCTGCTGTACTTAGGCTGGTTTAATGGTATCGTTACGCACGTTAACCACTATGCAGACACTCGTGAGTTAGTTTAGTGTTGGTGCGTCGTTTAAAACGTAGTTTTACGTTATATTGGTCAATTTCTGAGATGTTTGCACTATTTGTGTGTTTGTGAAATTATAGCGTCGCAAGCGGGGACTTCGGACGCTGCGAACAAGGGGAAGCAGGTGGTCGGATTTTTATAGCTCGAGACCATCGGTGAGTAGATTTAACATCTATGGGGAAATTGCCCGTATGGTGCTAAGCGTCAGGGCTAGATATGATATGATATTAGCCGTATGCTTATGTGCTCATATAGAGATATTGCATGATTTTCATTGCATATAGTTACTTGTTGTGCTGGATACTGTATCTATTGTACACTGCACTATTATTGACAGTCCATATTGCACGAGCACCAATGATATGCTACACACACACTGTCGGTAATTGCCATGATACGCACAACATAAATATTCCTTGATATATCTTGCTATTGGTTAGCGACATTGAAACAGCTATTCTTGTGCGATAGCGCATATGACATATAGCATACTTGTTTACCTACATGCTCATACATATGCCATACTATACCTACATGCTCGCACATATACTTTGCTATTGTTACATGATCAGTTTTTATAACGTATATATCGGTGGAATGGGACGCTGTATATATATGTATTTTGGATTTGGATTTTGGGAACCGCGAGATATATTTAATGACTTGATGTGTTTAAATAGAGGATTTTTCCCGTGATATGCTCATATTGATATTTTATGCTGCATATGCTATTTTACATGGATTTACGCAATTGAGATATGTTTTCATGCGATATGGGAATTTCAAGTGTCGGTTTTAAGCACTTATATTTCGAGAGATATATAGATTTTGAAAGACCGATACGTGGAACACTAGTGTCGAGATGGGATACTTGGGTTTTGAGGAACGTATGGATATAAGAAAGACCGATACATGGAACACAAGTGTCGAGATGAGACACTTGGGTTTCGAGGAACGTATGGATACGGGTATTTACATGTCGATGTTAGGAAATGGCTTTCATGATGTTTTAGAGTGTCGATGTTTGACACTCAGGTTCCATGAGACTTACAGGTTTTGAGGGCCGATCTGAGTATTATTTTGGGTGTTGTTGAGTTACACCGTGTTTTTCCGTGCTTATGATTTGTGCATGAGATTTTTTATTATCCCGCACTCAGTACTCAGTTGATATGCACTTATTCATGTAGATATAGTACCTGGTGGTGTACTTTGATCAAGATAGTCGCATATTTATATTGTCATACTCATGCTACCAACTTACATGCTATTGATCATTGCTGTTAGTGCATACTTGCGATTTCAGTATGATGTTATTTACTATTCACGAGTTGGCAACTCACCCCTGTTGTGCCACAGTGTTTTTCAGGACTTACCCTCAGAGTAGTCGCGACAGGGCGTCTTATCATCTCTACTTTTGCGGATACTGCTACGTTTGGCTGTGAGGCCTTTGCTTTTAGGTGGGTTTGCGGTTATCTATTTGTACATTGTATATCTTTTTGGTTGGATCTAGTATTCTCCATCTACTACTGTTGTATATGACTTAGAGACAACTTGTGAGGATTCAGTGTTGTATTACTTTGTGGCTTTGGATGCCGTGCTCGTGGGAGCCGGTTTTGTGAAAAGTTTACTTCTTTATGCAGTTTTCTTCTATATTTCTTCACTTAGGCGTCGTATTTATATCTTGTGGTGGTTGTCTCCGCCGTTGGGCGTGATTTGCTTCCGTTTGGGATTCTTTATATATTATCTGTGTTGTACCCATTTTCGGGGCTAGTTTTTACAAAGGAGGTGCTGCCGAAATTTTCAAGAACGAAAACTAAACTTAAAGATTATTTTACTTGAGAATTTCCGAATGTTTAAATTATGTTTTTCTCCGTTGATCCAGATTTGGATGGTTTAGATTTCTGGGTTTCGGCTTACTTGAGTTGCGTACACCTGTAGACGTTACGTAGTTTAAGTGCCGATTACGGGCCAAATTTTGGGTTATGACAGAGAGAGAGAGATATTTTCTTTTGGAGTGATGAGTTGTATGAAATCATTAAGTGTGAAAGCATGGTTAGAATTTAATGCATTGGATACACCCACCCTCATCTCACACCCTACACTCACCTCCTTCTTTCATTTCCTCACACACTCTCTCATTTCTTATCTCTTTTCAATTATTCTTCATCTTTCCCTCATCAAATTGAACACTCTCCATTTCCTACACAAATCCATCACTAAACATCACAAATCTCTTCAAAAATCACATCTTTGATCACTTTTTCCTCTTGGATGCCTTGGAGTGTGCCAAGCTTGGATCTTTGAATTCTTTTGTGTAGGTAATGATTCCTTTCTATTCTTTAAGTTAATTTTGTGTAGCTTAGCTTGTTAGTTTTAGTTTTTATCGCGTATCGTATCGTTTCGAGTAAATATCGTATTTTTAGTGTTTTGTTTGGGGTCTCGGATGATCTGCTGTTAAACCAAGTATTTGTTGCAAAAGTTGGCATGACAGTAACCTAGTGTAGAGACCTAGAACCTACCCTGAAAATACGAGCCAATTCCTCCATGATCGGGCCGCAGTTTTATTGGTTCTGGCCGCAAATTGCGGCCAGACTGGGGAGTTGGGGTTTGGGTTTTTGGTGTAGGGATCTCTGGGGTGATTTGTAATCTCATGGTACTTGCAATTTTTACAAATTATTAGCACAGAAAAATCTGGGACCACTTTGCGTATTACTAGTGTTTCGTTTCGCGCGATACGTTATCCGATACGGTGCGTGTTCTGTGTTGTCGTTGCTCTGAGTTGGTTTCGTAGTGTCGCTATACGCGTTAGCTACAACACGAACCCTTTAGAGTACGTATGTGTGTCGTGTTGTTCCGTATAGATTGTATGTGTTTTGGGTCTATTATTAATATATACTTGTTTTATTGTTTTAATGTTGCAGGTTCGCAGGTGGGGACTTCGGACACTGCTACAAAGGGAAAACAGGTGGTAGACTTCACCTATCCAGGAGCGTTGGTGAGTAGATTTAACATCTACAGGGGAATCGCCCGCATGGCGTTATGCTTCTGGGCAAGAAATGATTTGACTTGTCGCATATTCTCTGTCATATTTAGAATTTGTGCATTTACCCTACTACTTAGTTATTGTTGTGCTTGGACTAGTATCCTTAGGACACTGCACATATTATTGATGACTCATGTTGCACGAGCACTGATTATATGCTGCACACACCGTCAATAATTGCCATGTCACGCACAACCCACTTATAGTTATGATATTGTTTGGTTAGGGAAATTGAGATATTGATTCATATTTCTTTACGCATATGACATATAGCATACCTGTATACTTACATACTTACACATATGCCTTGACATACTTACCTGTTAGATATCTGTATACCTATATAGTATTTTACCATTAGTGATAGGTACATACACACTTAATGACATAACTACAGGTATACCTTGCACACATACTTCACTTATACCCAGGGGGTATATTACGTCATTACTTATAGGTAGATACATATACCTTGCTATACCTTTATGTTTATTCATATATCAGTTATAGCTACATATTTACCTTTACTTAATGTTATTTAAAATTGGAGAAAATAGGAACCACATGATATTTTATATTAACTTGTTGCAGTTAATTAGCGGTTTTTCCTTTATATACTTACATTTCAGTTTTATGTTGCATATATTATATTCATGGATTTTTCGCATTGAGCTATGGATTTTTCATGATGTTTTCTGGATTTGGGGACCGTGGGAGTTCATGAAATTATGTATTTTTTGAAAAACCCGGTTTCCCTTGACTTGATATTTCAGCATCCACCATAAGATTTATCGGTTCTGATATATATATATATATATATATATATACCTGTGAGGAGGCGTTGAGGCCGTATGGGGGTACATGGTGGTGCCCGGAGGTATCCCAGGGCAAGACGATTGATGGACCTTACCGATTGAGCCTATCAGGGGAACCATACCAACCGGTGACATTACCTATGACTCGGCGGTTATCATGGGGATACCGACGGGAGTCATGTACGTATGGATATGTCGAGAGGCGAGGGTCGGAGTTAGGCACTCGAGCTTTCGGTATAGCGTATGGTACGTACCTATCAGGATGTCAGTCTTGGTGACAGCACCTGATAGATCAGCATTTTTGTGTCGATACTTGACACATTGGTTTCATGATATTTTTACTCCTACGTATATATAATAGTGGAATGAGACGCTGTTATATATGTATGCATATCAATTTATATACTTCACCATATTTATTCATGCAAATATACCTAGGTTATAAGAGATTCACTTGATATTAGATTTAGGACATATAACATTTACTTTATATTGTACATAAAGGATATATGAGATTCACTTGATTTTGTACATTCAGGATATAGGAGATTTATTCGATATTGTACATTAAGAATTTGTGAGACTTATATGATATGAGAGCCAATTTGGGGGCTGATTTGAGGAAATTGGGATTTGGACTGTCTTGATGGATTGTGATCCTACCACGATGTCAGGATTCCGTGGAAATGACATATTTCATTCCATACTCCACATTTATTGTTTATGCACTGCTTCATGTATTAATAGTACCTGTTAGAGTAACTTTCATGACTGTTGCATTTACATACCTTTATTATATGCATTGCTTCATGTGTAGTTGTACCTGTTAGTGTACCTTTCATAATTGTTGCATATATACATTTTCATATCATTAGTGCATGATTATTGCATACTGATTGTCATATTATTATTGTTTCATGTATTAGTTGTACCTGCTAGTGTATCTTTCATGATTATTGCATTCATATGATCTTTTATTGCTATTAATTGCATATGTTAGATTGACGTTGTACGTGCATACTTGCGATTACCTGCATATGTTATTTACTATTCACGAGTTGGCAACTCACCCCCGTTGTGCCACAGTTATTTTGCAGGGTGTTCTCCAGAGTAGTCGAGGCAGGCTATTCATCTATCTGATCATCTTTTGCTGCGGATACCGCTTCAACTCATAGGGTGCAGTTTTTCTTAGGTGGGTTTTGTGGTTATCCTTATTGTTGTATTGTATATTCATTGTATCCTTATACTCTCCATCTACTATTTTCTTGTTGACCTAGAGACTTGGTGAGGACGATATTGTATATTATTTTGTGACTTGGTTGTCTTTTCTTCGGTTCCTTTCTATCGTCTTTTATTTCTTCGCTACGGCGTCGTATATTTGTAGTGGTGGTTGTTTTCCGCCTTTGGGCGTGTATTTGCTCCCGTTTGGGAATGCTTTACTTTTATTTATGTTGTACCCATTTTTAGGGCTAGTTTTTACAAAGGAGGTGCTGCCAAAATTTTAAAGAAAGAAAAGTTAGACTTTTAAAGAATTTGGGTTGTGATTTCAAAGACTTTTAAAAATGTGTCTTATCTTTTCTTGTCTTTCATTGGTTTAGATTTCTGGGTTTTGGCTTTTTTTTACTACGTTACGCCTGTAGACGTTACGTAGTATTAGGGCCGTCATGTGCCAATTTCGGGTCGTGACATGTATGGAGTTAAGCGCCGATGGCTAGATTCAAGTGATAATATCTTGTACTATATATTGTGAATTATCCATGCGTATCATATTGTGCATCCTATTACCTGTTGTACCTTGACATACTATTAATAGGGGCACTGCACCATTATTAACGGTTCATGTTGCATGAGCACTGATTTATATGCCCATACACACCATTGGTTATTGCCATGTCACGCACACTATAGTAATTGCCAAGGGTAAATATATATTGTCCCGCATTCATTATTGACAGTTAGACATTGATTCTTGTACTAGTACGCATCATGATTAGTATCATACATACATTGTTATAGTGATATATTCTCATATGATGTTTTATGAGATTTCTATTTCGTGGATTTGGGAAACCGCAAAGTATATTTTGAAACTTGAGTTATTTTAAAAAGGCGGTTTTTGCGAGTATCCTTATGATTCTGCTTGTATATCTTATTTTGTATCTAGTACTTTATGTTCACTACCGAAAGACGCGACCGAGACGTTAGGACGTCTGGCCTGAATTTTGGGGCCAGATGCTATTTGGATTTATCCGTCCATCTATCCGAAAATGCCAAGTTGATTTATGGCACCGTATATCGGAGGTTTGCATGGATGTGGCCGTTGTAGCAGACTTCATCAGATTCCCCCTCGTTTGCGAGGGGTTTTTTTTTTGTGGGGATGCTCTTCCCTGCAGGCGCAAGCCCCTGCAGTTAATTACGTTATCGTATCGCGATAATCACTTTCTCCTGCTCCGGAAGTTCACTTCGTATCGTGTGTGTTTTTATTTTTGGTTTAAGTTGCCCGTGGATTGTATACGGAGACTAATTTATGTTGTCGCCCTTAGGGCGTGGATTATTCCAAATCTGTATATCTTAGATTTGTGTTTGTTTTACTTAAGGATCGTTAATCTGGTTTGAGATTAAGATCGACTTAAATGAATGTGAGCAGTTGGAGCTCGGTTGTTTTTTTTGTTAAGGATACGTTAGTTCAATTTGAGACTAAGATCTACTTAATAAGGTGTTTGGATCAATTTTTTTCGGATCCAATAAGAGAGCATTTGGGCTTTGTTATCTTAGTTTAGGGACATTTCGGTCCATTGTCGTCATTTTTGAGGCGAATATTAGGTTAAGGACATTTCGGTCCGTTGATCACCATTTTGGAGGTGAGATTTTAGTTTAAAGACGTCTCGGTCCGTTGATCACCATTTTGGAGGTGAGATTTTAGTTTAAGAACGTCTTGGTCCGTTGATCACCATTTTGGAGGTGAGATTTTAGTTTAAGGACGTCTCGGTCTGTTGTCCATGTTGCGCGCACATGTATTTGTTATGTGATGGGATGAACAACAATGATATAGGATGCACCCAGTTTGGGGTGCGGTCTAATTTGAGGTGGGCACATCAGTTTAGAACTGCACCAAAAAGCTGTTGGTTGTCGAGACCCGCCACCTCTCTAAAGACGTTGAGGAATTACAACGACGTGGATCAGAGCTATGGAAAGATGTACCCTTGAACCAATTTCCGTATTTGAGGGAAAAAGGAGTTAGTGGTAAACCCGGAAATCATTAGTCTTATTTTGAGACTAAGATTTCCTCGGGAGGATATGAGATGAGTATCGTTTTGGATATCATCAATTGGAAGATCAATATTCGTATTTGGGACTAAGATCAGTTTGGGAAATCATGAGCACATGGGCTCGGTTAATCTGAATCTGGGAGGTTCTATCCTCAGGGGACCTAGCCAATTTGGGTTTGGTCCACTCAGTTTTTTTTTATTGAAAAGTGCCAAGCACTTGTTTGGGCTTTGTTTAATCAGTCTCCTTTTTGTACAAAAAGGGCTGAGCACTTATATAAGTTTTGTCGCTCACATATAATCATGTGGGGCTTTCAGTCATGGAGATTGCCCAATAAGTGTTAAACTCTTTACCCCCCTTTTATCTTTGTATGGAGTGCTAGGCACTCTTTATGGCGCCCATGTGCAAAGCACGTGAGGCGCTAGGCGCTGCCTAGTGAGTGCTAAGCATTCTTCCATTCTGTAGCGCCCACGTGAGGGACACGTGAGGCTCTGGGCGCTGAGCACCTCTCATTGAGTGCTAAGCACTCTTTTCTTCTGTGGCGCCCACATGAGGGGCATGCGGGGCGTTGAGCGCCGCTCATTGAGTGCTAAGCACTTTATTTTTCTGTAGCGCCCACGTGAGGGGCACGTGGGGCGCTGGGCTCTTTTCTTCTTGAATGATCAACATGATCTTTATTTTGTAGATGAATTTTTGGTTCTCGAGAACTAGTTCTTCCCAATGAGAATTAAATTCTCATCATATGGGAGCCTTGTCTTGTGGATCTCAGATCCGGAGAAAGAACTCGATTGTTTGAGAAGTGCTAAACCCCCCAGTAGGTATATATTATATATATATATATTTTATTTACCTAAAATTTTCAAGAAGAGAGTTCTTCTTCCTCGAGAATTTAATTCTCTGTTCTTTTGAAGCTTTCTTTTCTCTTTTTTTAAAAGCATATGGGGGGGGGGGGTTCTTTCTTTTCAGACTTGAAATCTTTGGTTCTTTATATAGTAGAGGCAGTTTATTAATTAGCTTTGAGGAAATCTCTCATTAAGAGATCCCAATTGATCTGGGGAATTTTACCCACCACTGGATTTTTGATCCAAGGACTTCTGTTTTACAGAGAGTATTATCTTGTTTTTAACAATATCGAGGAGATATTTTCCCATACAGAATTTATTCTATAGAACGGTGATTTTTTAATCACCGTTGGATTTTTAATCCAACGGTCCTCTGTTTTACAGAAGGCATATAATTTTATTCTATGATCCAACCGAAGGTATTATTCTTGTTTTAGAAAGATTGAAGGAATATATCCCAAAATAGAATTTTATTCTATAATCCAATTTGGGGAATGTTTTCTCCCGACAGAATTTAATTATGTAGTTTTGATGATTTACCATCTCCGTTGGATCTTTAATCCAACGGCTCTGTTTAACAAAGAGTAGAATTTAATTCTACCTTTTTAATTTGGACGTTGATGCTCACGTGCTATGTACGTGGGCGTCGCCTAAGAATTTAATTCTTTTATAAATAGTCATGCTCGTTCTTTGCACGCCGGCGCTCACGTGTGTTCCACGTGAGGCGCCACTATAGGATTTAATTCTAACGGAAGCGGTACCTACATGCTTTGCATGTGGTTGCACGTGTTTAACACACGGAGGTTTCCCTTTATTTTTATAAGGGGACAACAAGTTTTGAGCCAAAATTTTTGGCGGGATCAAATGCCCCCCACTACTTTGCCCACGTAGGTTTGTACGTGGGTGAAGTAGTGCAATGTTATGCGTAACTATAGAATTGATGGATTAGGAGAAAAGTTTAGGATCCTTGTAGCCTAAGGTTTTTTCATCTTCATGAGCCATACGGGTCTCAAGAAGGTTTTTCTCCCTATGAGTCGTGAGGATCTCATTGGTGCGTATTCTCCATAGAAATCATGAGGATTCCTAAGTGTTCATCGCTTCCGTGAGTCGTAAGGATCTCACTCGAGAATTTTCTCCTTACGAGTTGAGAAGACTCGCAAGTGGTTTTTCCTTCTCATCGGTATGCGACTTTAGAGAATGTGGCCCGTGGATAGTATACAAGAGTCAGTTTGAACTTGTTTGTAGGGTAGCGATGGCTTAGGAAACAGGTTTTAGATCTGTCGCCTAAGACTTTTCAACTTTATGAACCGTAAGGGCCTCATAAAGGTTTTTCTCTCTACGAGTCGAGAGGATCTCGTAGGTGTCTGTTCTCCTTAGAAGTCGTGAGGACTCCTAAATGCATTTTCTTTTGAGAGTCGTAAGGATCACACAAGAGAATTTTCTCCTTACGAGTCGAGAGGACTCGCAAGTAGTTTTTCCTCCTCGTTGGTATGCGATTTTGGAGAATGTGGCCCGTGGATAGTATACAAGAGTCAGTTTGGACTTGCTTGTAGGACAGCGATGACTTAGGAAACAGGTTTTAGATCTGTCGCCTAAAGATTTTCAACTTTATGAGTCGTGAGGGTCTTATGAAGATGTTTCTCCCCACGAGTCGTGAGGATCTCATAGGTGTTTTTTCTCCTTAGGAGTCGTGAGGACTCGCAAGTGCATTTTCTCTTGAGAGTCGTAAGGATCTCACAAGAGAATTTTCTCCTTACGAGTCGAGAGGACTCGCAAATGGTTTTTCTTCCTCATCGGTATGCGACTTTGGATAATGTGGCCCGTAGATAGTATACAAGAGTCGGTTTGGACCTACTTGTAGGGCCACAGTGCTTAGGAAACAGGTTTATATCCCCGTTGCCTAAGGCTTTTCATCTTCATGAGCCGTGAGGGTCTCATGAAGATGTTTTTCCCTACGAGTCGAGGTGAGTCGAGAAGTTCTCACAGGTATATCCTAACTTGAAATATAGATAACCCCTGCTCTTTGCGAGAGAGGTCCGTTAGGTTTTGTGGTACTATGGTTTTAGTCCGTGGTACCGTCGCGTTGGCTGATGCATTCCCCAATATGCAGACTTTACGCTGCTGTTCGAGTAGCCCCGGTCGTGTCTCTGATCCCTTCGGGGGCTGGACAAGACGTCTTCAAGTAATCTTCTTAGGCAGTTTGGCCGTTGGATGAGCAAGCATTAGGAATTTTTCCATGTCTCTTTTTACTTAAGGTTAGGCTCAGTTTGGGAGCCCCGATGAGTCATAACCACTCCGCACTAGTGTGGGATGATCTCCGATAGTATTTCGGGTTTTATTTGAGTTGCCGTCAAGATCCTGAATCTAACAATTTTGCCTTCACTTCCTTTTTTATGTGGCTGTTTTCGAGCCTTTGTTGACATTGCATCTACTGTAACGAGAAGAATGTCGAAGTTGTCTTTAGGTTGTATGTGAACCGTCGAGACTTGGAGCTAGGATTTTACCATGGCTTCGTTTTGTTTCGACCGTGGGGTCTTTTTTTGACATTGCATCTGCATCCTGCTGGACTGAGAAGGAACGCCGTTGTTGACATTGCGTCTGCTGTAACGAGACGAATGTTGATGTGGATCTGGGATTTTGCCGTCACTCCGCTTTGTTTCGACTATGGGGTCTTTCGTTGACGTTGCATCTGCATCCTGATGGATTGAGAAGGAATGCTGATGTTGACATTGCGTCGGCTGTAACGAGACGAATGCTGAGGTGGAGCTGGGATTTTGCTGTCACTCCGCTTTGTTTCGACCGTGGGGTCTTTCGTTGACGTTCTGCATCCTGTTGTACTGAGAAGAAACGCTATGGTTGACATTGCGTCTGCTATAAAGAGACGAATGTTGAGGTGGAGCTGGGATTTTGCCGTCACTCCGCTTTGTTTCGACTATGGGGTCTTTCGTTGACGTTACATCTGCATCCTGCTGGACTGAGAAGGAACGCCGTTGTTGACATTGCGTCTGCTGTAACGAGACAAATGCTGAGGTGGAGCTAGGATTTTTCCGTCGCTCCGCTTTGTTTCGACCGCAGGGTCTTTCGTTGATGCTGTGTCTGCATCCTATTGGACTGAGAAGAAACGCCGTAGTTGACATTGCGTCTGCTGTAACGAGACGAATGTTGAGGTTGTCTCTTGGTTGTATGTGAATCGTCGAGACATGGAGCTAGGATTTTTCTATGGCTCTGTTTTGTTTCGACCGTGGGATCTTTTGTTGACGTTGCATCTGCATCCTGTTGGACTGAGAAGAAACGCCGTGGTTGACATTGCGCCTGCTGTAAAGAGACGAATGTTGAGGTTGTTTCTAGGTTGTGTGTGAACCGTTGAGACCCGGCTCTCCCTTTGACGGAGCCTGGTGGGAAAATTTGGTTCTCTTTTCGTTTGTGCCCATGGATTGTATACAGGGGTTGATGTGGACTCACCTGCAGGGTAGAAAAATTTCATTTTGATGTGTTTTTTTATTTGTTTCCGCGATGCTATCTTTTCAACTTTTATATCGTGAAAGTCGTGATTGCCCAATCATTTCGGCTATTTTTAATGTGCCTAATCATTTCGGTTATGTATTGTTTTCTTTTTACACGCTGTTTTCTTTTTATTGCGAGTTTCCCAATCATTTCGGCTGTTTCATATGCATATATTTTTTGCTCGCTGATTTTTTTATTGCGAGTTTCCCCATCATTTCGGCTATTTCATATGCATATATTTTTGTTGCGAGTCAGGAACTTGGATCCTGACACCAATTCCGGCATCAGCATTGCTGCGACTGGAATATTGCCAGGAGCAAATCATCATTTGTCTTGAGAGGACTTGGAATTTGATACCGATTTAGGCATTAGCATTGCTACGACTGGAATATTTCCAGGAGAGAATCATCATTTGCCTTTGTTGATTTGAACAAAGGTGGCATAGCAAACAGGGTTAGGATCCTGTCGACTAAGGCTTTTTGACTTTATGAACCGTAAGGGTCTCACAAAGGTATTTCTCCCTACGAGTCGCGAGGATCTCGTAAGTGTAGTGTCATGCCCCGCTTCCCAGAGTGCGCTAAGATAGGCAAGTGACAGAGCCAACCATGCTACCTGTGGCTAGGAAACATTCCTCCACAGTCACATTACGGCTGTCTAGAGATATCAAGAACAGTAGAAATAAAATAAACTATCTAGTACATGTCCATGAACCAGAATAAACGAGTCAAGAAATAATATGCGGAAGCAATAAATCCAAATAACAATAACAATCTGGAAGGTACGGAAATAACTAAACTAACTGGATACTAAAAGAATCCTCACTGCTCGGCCTGACGGCGGAAATACTCCTGATCAGCCTGCGACAAAGGTAGAGAATCTGGGCCATGCAAAACTCAGACGTCAGTGCGTCATAATATCAATAATAATATAATCAGGGGGTAACCAGTCATGCAGGCATGAATATGAACAGTAAAAAAAGTATAACTGTAACACGAATAAGAAACAGTGAAGGGTATAAGCACATGTGACGTGCAGTGAGTAATCTGAACTAAACTACTGGGTTAACTACTCTCAAGTCTTTGAAATCAATTTAATGAATCGTCGATGTAACTCAATAGTATCCCGTGCGTACCCGAGACCACGGTCCAGACTCTCGGGGCTGAATCTGAGACGTGCCGCTAAGCATAAACAGGAAACATGTACAGACGAATGATGTCAGCAACATCATTTCGGGACTGACCTAGCCCCCAAAACTGATCAGTATAAGCGTCGAACTGTTGAGTTACAAGTCAGGTTTCATCATTGATTTCCTCATACCCCTAAGTTATGTGTTCAAGTCAGGTATTGATAAATCTAAAGCTAATGCCAACACAGGATCAAGCAGGAATATATTTGTCTATACAGACAACGAGATATGTCCATCAGGACAACATGTCAGGATTGTCGGCATTAGAAACAGGATCAGGTAACATTTTAAGTAGTGATATATCAGGTCATGTCAGGTAGTGTACATGTATCAAGTCATGTCAAGTAGTGGTGTATCAGGTCATGTCAGGTAGTGTACATGTATCAAGTCATGTCAAGTAATGGTGTATCAGGTCATGTCATGTAGTACACAATGTAACAAATGGGTGCCCAACAGTAAGATGTGGCAAGTATGGAATCAGGGTAAAAGTACGGATGTACGATAAAAGCATGGATGCACAAATATCTAGTAGCGGTTACATCATGACTAAGTAGGATGCACAATTATCAAGCATGGTGCACTAATATAACAGTAACATGAAATAATATGGTCTCGGCGTGCAACTAGATATGTAATAAACCGTACGGATACAGACGGATACTATAAACTGTAAATCGGTAAAATTTGCTGAATATTAAAACACAAGCACTATTATTTATTAAATAGATATTGATATAATAATATTAACATTGATAACATATTCAAACCGATTAATAATTATAAAAGTGGTATTGATTAACCATGCACAAGAAAGTTCCGTTCAACGTCACCTTGATTTGTAAAATAGCTTAAAAATAACAAACGTTCTTTAAAAGGGATGTATCTTATACCAAAACAAAGATAATTCAATATGGTTTTCATTTTTATAAGTTGAAGTATTTCAGGTTGTTTCTACAAAAAGCTATGAACATTCGAAGTTGAAAGTTTGCTTCTGGAATTTCCTTGGACAGCAGTTTAGAGATATTTTCATTTGCATTTTACGTTATTTAAACAATTTATTTTGCAAGTAAATATTTCATAGAGTTATAGTATTCTGAGTTAGCTTCGTAAAGAACTAAAGAACGTATACTAATAATTTTTCTATGATTTATAATGAATTTTATAAGGTAAGGTGTACAGTAAATTTCAGATTTATCGTATCCGCTTTGCAACGACGTTTCATGTGTAAACTATAATATTTTCAAACTATATTTTGTATAACATTATAAAATGCAGATTATAAACTATTTACAGATAATAATAATAAATATTACGACGATATATATTTTAAATGATATGGATGCGAACGGGTATCCGAAAACGGTAAAACTTTAATATGGATGTACAGTGCAATCAACATGTGATATTTTTATTCATATAGATACAAAATAAGATATATAGCATGTAGCAAGATGAATTAGCTTGCGAATAGATATATAAATAGTGATATGGATGCATACGGATGTCCGAAGACAATAAAACTGTAAAATGGTAATGTGGGATGCATAACTAAATATTTTGTGATGTTATTATTCAAATGGGTGCAATATATTATAGTCTAGCATGTAACAAGATAAATTTGCATGCACTAGATACAAAATAAATTGTACGGATGCAAACGGACGTCGTAAAACTGTAAAACTATAACATAGGATGCATAATTTTAAATACATGTATTATATTTATTCAAATGGATGTAAATATGGTAACATAGCATGTAGCAAGGTTAGCTTGCCTCGATCGAATTATGCGACGGATACGCACGGCACGTCCGACATCGGTAAATCGTTGCAACGCATACGCAGACGCGGGAAGGGTCCAGGCAAGGAAAGAAGGTGATCACACAGGCAAGGTACGTTCACTGGATCACTCGGATTGTCACCGACGAGCACGGCTCCGGCGGTGATCACGGAATCAAGAAACAAGATCAAGAAAAAGAAAGAAGAAAGAAGAAGAAGAAGTAAGAAGAAGAGGATGCGTATTAAATAAGGAAAGAAAAAAATTAAATAAATAAAATATATATAAATATATATATGCAGAGGAGAGAGAGAAAGAGAGAGAAAGAGGTTGTTAGTTTGTTAGGAAATTAGTTTAGATTTAAATGTAAAAACTCTTTTATTAGTTAACTAAATTTTAATTTGTATCAGTTTATAAAATTAATATTATATAAATAAAATTTGATATTTTGGTAAATACAAATATAGTCCAAAACATACCCGAGTCGGGTCTAAAATTCAGTTTTAAAATACGAAAAATATACATGTCGACCAAAATTAAAGTTGGATATCCGGATAACGAAAATGCATACCCCCAAGAACGGATGCACGCACGTGCACGTGGCCATCCAAACAAGCCCGTTTCACTGAACGGGACGATAACAAGATGCGCGGATGCTACTACATGATCAGGGGTATCATGTAGGCCATGCAAAGTATTCTAAAATATTTTATGTGACTTAAATGTTATATAAAAATGCAGATGCCAGGTAAAATGCTAGTATGCAAATGAAAGTGCATGAATCCACGTATCAAGTCAGGATAAATTATAAATATGAATCAAGACAGGTTTCAAGCATGTGGGTCGGGTCGGATGCAAATACAGATGTCAAAATACTATTCGCACCCAAAACACAGTAAACCAAGAAACTACCATAAATAAAGAAATACTTGACTAGAACTGGTATAAATGAACTAGTGTGTTACATGTAGGTTCTCCTTAGAAGTCGTGAGGACTCATAAGTGGTATTTTCTCTTGCAAGACTTAAGGATCTTACAAGAGTGTTTTCTCCTTATAAGTCGAGAGGACTTACAAGTGTCGTTCACCATATGGGATATTTCTCGCCATTGGCAGAGCTTAGTCAGGGCTATATTTATTTGTTCCCGTGGATTGTATAGAAGGGTCAATATTTAACCGCTTGTAGGGCAAACTCAGATGTGATGGATTAAGAACAGGTTTAGATCCTTGTAACTTAAGGCTTTTGAATCCTACGAGCCATGAGGGTCTCATAGGGGAATTCTCTTTACGAGTCGTGAGGATATCGCAAGAGTAATTTCTCCATAGGAATGGTGGGTATTCCTAAGTGTGTCGCTCCTTTGTGAGTTGTAAGGATCTCACGCAGGTATTTTCTCCTCACAAGATCGAGAGGACCTTGCAAGTGCACATGAATTTTTTTTATTTTACGAGTTTGCGCCCTTTCGGGTTTTCACAAACTCGCCGGTAGCCTTGCTGTTTTTACTTACGGCGTCCTTTCGGGTTTTCATTCGTTCCCACTTCGCTTGAAAACATACTGTTTTTTTACCAGTTTGGAGTAGGATATTCTACTTGATTGTAAGACCCGTTTGTAGGTTTCTCGATATCCTTTCTATTCTTTGAGAAGAAAGGACCATCTCGCGTAGAGATTCTGCCGCCAGTGAGGAATATGCCCCCTGTGTATATTTCGAGAGGGCGAGTACCCATGCCGTCACTATTTTGGCGACAGGTTGCTTCAGAGCTGCTCATTTTTTGTTGAGCGTTGGCGACAAACGCTACATTGCCTCTGTTTTCATTCATCTTCATCAGATGATGAAGGGTCTTGACCAATCTGATCCAATTGAGTCATTTTATCCATGAGCTCTTGGAAGGTCGTCGGCTTGAAGAGGGCCATAAATGGGAACACCTTTGAATTTGGGTCAAGGGTGGCTATGAACATTCCCACGGATGCAGCTTCGTCGATGCGTTGCTCGCATTTTGACCAGAGATTTTGCCATCGGGTAACATATTGAACGTAGGTCTCATTCGGTCCAACTGTTTTGTTGACCAACGCAGCTACGGTTGTGTGTTTATTCACACTAGCGAACCTCTGACAGAAGAGCATATCCATCTGGTCAAAGGTCTTTACGGAATCATTTAGGATTCCCGCGTACCATTCGAAGGCGATGCCTGTCAGGCCGCTGACGAACCGTCGGAGGAGCAATATGTCATTTCCTCCGGTGTTGCCGCACATGGATTTAAATCGCGCGATATGCTGGTGAGGATTTCCAGTTCCTTTGTACATGTGGAATGTTGGAAGTATGTATTCTGGAGGGTATTGTATTTGATCGTAGTACGCCGGATACGGTTGCCCAGTTTTGACTGACCTATTTGCGGCCTCATTGGAATAGTGAGCTTCGATTTGCTCAGCGATGTAATCATCAAGAGTATCCTTGGAGATCATTTCCTCCCTGGCCATTGGTAGAGCCGGAAGAGGGTTTGATGTTTCCCCTCTGTCATCCTCGATGATTATTGGCGGATCCTCAGCTGGAGGTTTTAGTTAGATCATCATTCCAACCATGTCCTGGAACAAAAGCGCCATCTGCTTAATGTTAGAAGCTTGTTCCGCGGCCTCCTTATGATTCCTTTCAAGCACCCTTCACAAGAACTCTGTATCGGTTTCTTGCTCTTGGCGCTGTTCAGATGCTGACTCCGGAATTTCTTTCTGTCCAGTGAGTGCTGACATTTTGATCAACATTTCCTGGAGCTTTTGTTGTTTCTCATGAGCTTTTGTCAGCGACCGAGTTTGCGGTCGATGAGCCACGGAAGCACGACTTTCTTCTTTTTCGGAAGTCATGTAAATCGTGTGTACGATCATGCCCCTAGCCTTGGGGCGTTTGAGTCCACCACCTTTGGAATTTGCCGCCGGCGGTGGGATTTTCTCTGGCCTCGTCCTTTTGTGGAGGGTCGAAGCCGTTGTAACAGGCACCTGTGTAAAAGACGTCCCTCGCTATATAACGGAGGGATAGACTTCCTCCTGCCGAACCTTCATTTTCTTCAGTTGGTGAGAGTAATCTTTGCTGATCACAGAGTCCTGGACTTTCCGCCAGACCCTGTGAACTTGGGAGGAGAGCCGTTGATGGGGCTGCTCCGGCTTTGCCTGCATCATGTTTGCAGCAGGTAAGGGAGATTTCTTTAGCATCGTGGTTGGAGAGTTCTTTCACACTCTCCTAAGCAGATCGAAGTTGTTCCTGGTTGGAATAGCAGCGTCAACTTCCACCATTGGAGCTGATGTAGTACGTCCAGAGGGGGAGTTGCCCCCATCTCTTCTCTCCCGGCGCCAGTGGCGACGTCGAGCGTGTCTTGTATACGGGACCACCTCGGCTGTGGAAGCGGCTCTTTCATGCCCCTGGCTACGATGAGGGACTACTGTTGGTGCCAGCCTATCGAAAACTGACGTCCGTTGAGAGGGAACGACCAATTTTTCGAAGGCGATTTTCTGATAGGGGAAGCACTTTTGACGACTTCACCCGCAGCAAGAGTTTAAATGGCCAATTTTTCAAAGACCGATATTTTGGTAGGCGAAGCACCTTTGACGACTTCACCCGCAGAAGGAGTTGGGAGGACTATTCGTTTTGGGATAGCCCCTTCAAGTATCGCGAGCCTCTTTGCGGGCTCACTTGAGCTTCGACTTAGCCTGTTGAAGACTGAGATGGCAGACTTGGACGACCCGTTGAGAGGGGCCATGGTGGTTGCAAGTCGATCGAAGATCGACTTCTTTGGAGCTTCCTGTGGTGGCACTGGGGCGCTGAAACTCGCTGGCGGGAGTATGGTCCTGAAGAATAATCCAGTGGTGGCTTGAGTCACCTGCCCCACCGGCATTGAAAAGATGGAGGCCGCATTGGGCTCGTACGTCACTCCTCTAGTTGGGGCGGAGCAGGAGTTGCTGTTGCAGTTTGTGCAGCTGGAAGCCATTGAACTTTTTCCTTCTTCTTCTGTACAGGAGCAAGAAACCAAATCTTAGTTTCTCGAATCCAAGAGAAATCATAGCAAACCGCGATTTTTGTTCGCAAAAAACGACACACGAAGTGTGGAGTGGAAAGAGGAAAATTTCCAACCGGGCGTGCCAGAATCTGTTCACCACCGAAAGACGCGACCGGGACGTTAGGACGTCCGGCCTGAATTTTGGGTTCATATGCTATTTGGCTTTATCCGTCCACCTTTCCGAAGATGCCAAGTTGATTTATGGCACTGTATATCGGAGGTTTGGACGGATGTGGCCGTTGTAGCAGACTTCGTCAGATTCCCTTCGTTTGCGAGGTTTTTTTTATTGTGGGGACGCTCATCCCTGCAGGCGCAAGCCCCTGCAGTTAATTACGTTATTGCATCGCGATAACCACCATCTCCTGCTCCAGAAATTCACTTCGTGTCGTGTGTGTTTTTATTTTTGGTTTAGGTTGCCCGTGGATTGTATATGGAGACTAATTTATATTATCGCCCGTACGATGTGGATTAGTCCAAATCCGTATATCTTAGATTTGGATTTGTTTTATTTAAGGATCGTTAATCTGGTTTGGGATTAAGATCGACTTAAATATATGTGAGCAGTTGGGGCTCGTTTGGTTTTTTTTGTTAAGAATACGTTAGTCCAATTTGAGACTAAGATCTACTTAACAAGTTGTTAGGATCATTTTTGTTTCAGATCCAACAAGAGAACATTTGGGCTCTGTTGTCTTAGTTTAGGAACATTTCGGTCCATTGTCGCCATTTTTGAGGCGAATATCCGTTGATCACTATTTTGGAGGTGAGGTTTTAGTTTAAAGACGTCTCGGTCCGTTGATCAGTATTTTGGAGGTGAGGTTTTAGTTTAAAGACGTCTCGGTCCTTTGATCAGTATTTTGGAGGTGAGGTTTTAGTTTAAGGACGTCTTGGTTCGTTGATCACCATTTTGGAGGTGAGATTTTAGTTTAAGGACGTCTCGGTCCATTGATCACCATTTTGGAGTGAGATTTTAGTTTAAGGAAGTCTTGGTCCGTTGTCCATCTTGCGCACACGTGTATTTTTTATGTTACGGGATGAACAACGATGATATGGGATGCACCCAGTTAGGGGTGCAGTCTGATTTGAGGTGTGCACATCAGTTTGGAAGTGCACCAAAAAGATGTTGGCTGTTAGGAACCGCCACCTTTCTGAAGACATTGAGGAATTACAACGACGTGGATCAGAGGAATGGAGAGATGTACCCTTGAACCAATTCCCGTATTTGTGGGAAAAAGGAATTAGTGGTAAACCCGGAAATCATTAGTCATATTTTAAGACTAAGATTTTCTCGGGAGGATGTGGGATGAGTATCGTTTTGGATATCATCAATTGGAAGATCGATAGTCATATTTGGGACTAAGATCAGTTTGGGAAATCATGAGCACGTGGGCTCGGTTGATTTGAATTAGGGAGGTTCTATTCTCAGGGGACCTAGCCAATTTGGGCTTGGTCTACTCAGTTTTTATTTATTGAAAAGTGCCAAGCACTTGTTTGGGCTCTTTTTAATCAGTCCCTTTTTTTTACAAAAAGGGTTGAGCACTTATATAAGTTCTGATGCTTACATATAATCATGTGGGGCTTTCAGTCATAGAGATTGCCCAATAAGTGTTAAATACTTTACCCCCCCCTTTTTTTTGTATGGAGTGCTAGGCAGTCTTTATGGCGCCCACGTGCGAAGCACGTGAGGCACTAGGCGCTGCCTAATGAGTGCTAACCACTCTTCCATTATGTGGCGCCCACGTGAGGGACACGTGAGGCACTGGGCGCCGCTCATTGAGTGCTAAGCACTCTTTTCTTCTGTGGCGCCCACGTGAGGGGCACATGGGGCGCTGGACGCTGAGCGTCACTCATTGAGTGCTAAGCACTTTTTTCTTCTGTAGCGCCTACGTGAGGGGCATGTGGGGGCGCCGGGCTCTTTTCTTCTTGAATGATCAACATGATCTTTATTTTGTAGATGAATTTTTGGTTCTCGAGAATGAGTTCTTCCCAATGAGAATTAAATTCTCATCAAATGGGAGACTTGTCTTGTGGATCTCAGATCCGGAGAAAGAACTCGGTTCTTTGAGAAGTGCTAAAACCCCCAGTAGGTATATTATATATATATATAATTAATCTAAAATTTCCAAGAAGAGAGTTCTTCTTCTTCGAGAATTTAATTCTCTGTTCTTTTGAAGCTTTCTCTTCTCTTTTTTTTAAACTTATGGGGGGGAGGGGGTTCTTTCTTTTTAGACTTGAAGTCGTTGGTGCTTATATAGTAGAGGCAGTTTGTTTATTAGCTTTGAGGAAATATCTCATTAAGATATCCCAATTGATATGGGGAATTTTACCTACCGCTGGATCTTTGATCCAAGGACTTCTGTTTTACAGAAAGTATTATCTTGTTTTTACCAAGATTGAGGAGATATTTTCCCAAACAGAATTTATTCGAACGGTGATTTTTTAAACACCATTGGATTTTTAATCCAACGGTCTTCTGTTTTACAGAAGGCATAAAATTTTATTCTATGATCCAACCGAAGGTATCTTTCTTATTTTAGAAAGATTGAGGGAATATATCCCAAAATAGAATTTTATTCTATAATCCACTTTGGGGAATGTTTTCTTCCGACATAATTTAATTCTGTATTTTTGATGATTTATCATCTCCGTTGGATCTTTAATTCAACGGCTCTGTTTAACAAAGAGTAGAATTTAATTCTATTTTTTTTAATTTGGGTGCTGACGCTCACGTTCTATGTACGTGGGCGTCGCCTAAGAATTTAATTCATTTATAAATAGTCACGCTCGTGCTTTGCACGCCGGCGCTCACGTGTGTTCCACGTGAGGCGCCACTATAGGATTTAATTCTAACGGAAGCGGTACCTACATGCTTTGCATATGGGTGCACGTGTTTAACTCGTGGAGATTTCCCTTTATTTTTATAAAGGACAACAAGTTTTGAGCCAAATTTTTTGGCGGGAACACTCTCTATCTACCACTTATATGTACTTGACTTAAAGACGAGACTGAGAGATTCGATATTTATTTTATGTGACTCTGGTTTTCACGCTTGTGTGAGCCGGCTTTTATTTATGTTGCGATGTTGTTTTACTTCTTATTTGCTTATTTCTTCACCTATGGCGTCGTATATACCTGTTGTGGTTGTGTTCCGCCTTTAGGCGTGTGTTGCTCCCGATTGGGAATGCTCTTTTTATATTCTATATTTTGTACCCGTTTGAGACTAGTTTTTACACCGGAGATGCTGCCGAATTTTTAAGAAAACAACTTGAGATTTTTAAAAGAGATGTGATGTTTTTTGAAAGTGTTTGCTAGCACCGCGACGGGGTTTAACCGGGCATCACACATGCAATTTTAAAAATTTCGGGTGCTAACAAACACTAACCAAGATCTTAACTAGAATAATTAGGGTTTCTTATGATGATATGACAAAACTAATAGATGTGAAGAAGGCTACAACCTTTGATGACCGTGTCCTTCTCTTCTAAAGGTCCGGGTTGTAGTCCACGTGACTCCACTAGGCTCCACTTCAAGTTTGAACGAGCCTCCTCCATAATCTTCGTGCCGAAGATGATCCACCCGAAGTCCCTCTAGCTCAAGCTACTTCTTCACTAAACTATCTTTAGTGAAGGAAATACACTACACTTGATTGCTAATCAAGTGTTGGATGGTGAAGTAGGGGTTTTGTTTGCTCACTAGGATTTTAATTCATGCCCTATGGTTCACATCACATGTGAGAGGTTGGGGCTTGAAGCATAAAGAGGAACAAGAAGATGAGAGCAAGAGAGAGTGTGAGCTCAACTCAAGAAAAATTGGCTAAGTGTTGGAATGGTTACTCATTTGTGTTCACTTATTGAAGATACAAAATATTTTGCATTATTAAAAGGCAACTGTTTACCGCCGAAAGACGTGACCGGGATGTTAGAACGTCTGGCCTGAATTTTAGGGGGCACATGCTATTTGGTTTTATCCGTCCACCTCTCCGAAGATGCCAAGTTGATTTATGGCACCGTGTATCGGAGGTTTGGACAGATACGGCCGTTGTAGCAGACTTCGTCAGATTCCCCTTCATTGTGATGTGTTTTTTGATTGTGAGGACGCTTTTCCCTGCAGGCGCAAGCCCCTGCAGTTAATTACATTACCGTATCGCGGTAACCACTTTCTCCGTCTCCAGAAGGTCACTTCGTGTCGTGCATATTTTTTTTTTATGTTTGGTTGCCCGTGGATTGTATACGGAGACTAATTTGTGTTGTCGCCCGTAGGGCGGGGATTAGTCCAAATCCGTATATTCTTAAATTTGGGTTTGGGTTGGTTTAAGGATCGTTAATCTTGTTTGAGATTAAGATCAACTTAAATGGTTGTTGAGGATACTTTAGTCTAATTTTAGATTAAGATCTACTCAACAGGATTTTGGGATCATTCAGATCCAACAAAAGAGCGTTTGGGCTCTATTGTTTTAGTTTAAGGACATTTTCGGTCCATAGTAGTTTAAGGACGTTGCGGTCCGCGGTTGGTTTAAGGACATCATAGTCCATAGAGTTTAGTTTAGGGACGTTGCGGTCCATTGGGTTTAAGAACATCATAGTCCATAGAGTTTAGTTTAGGGACGTTGCGGTCCATTGGGTTTAAGGACATCATAGTCCATAGAGTTTGGCTCATTGGTTTGGGGGTGCGTCAAGAGTTATTGGTTATTGGGACCCTCCACCTCTCTGAAGACATTGAAAAATTACAACGACATGTATCAGAGGTGTGGAAAGATGTACCCTTAAACCAAATTCCAAATAGAGGCTCGGTTTGCTTAGAGATTTAATCGCAGGAGGAACTTTAACAAATTTGGGGTTGAAGTTGGTTCCTTATAGTGTTAAACACCAATGTATTTTTAGTGCTCATGTGTTTCCACGTTATGCTCTTAAGGCAGTGTTAAACACTGAAAATTGAAGACGCTCACGTGTGGCACGTGGGGCTCTAAAGCAGTATTGAACACTGGAATTTGGGATTGCTCACGTGTTGCACGTGATGCTCTTGAAAGTTGGCGCTGTTTGCTTGGGTTTATTCCTTTGTTCTGTACATGTAAGTGTTAAACACCTAAGTCTTGCAACCATCACGTGTAGACACGTGAAGCGCCACTAAGTTAGACACTGCCTCCTTTGAATTTATCTTCCTATTCTTTTCTAAGTGCTAAGCACTATTAGAGATCACGTAGGATCACGTGACTCAATCTCGGTTGTTCTTTTTTGTTTCTCAGAGGTGCTCGCGTGGGAGCACGTGATTTGTCGTTGTAGCGTTAAACGCTAATATGCATGGGGCTATTGGTTTTAGTCTTGAGAATTTCAAGTCCTTTGTCTTATAAGAATTAAATTCTCATGTAGGGTTAAACCATAGCTTTATCAAAGGAATTAAATTCCTACGTCTTTGGAAGAATAAAGTTCTTCAAGCCTAGTTCTTTTCCTCTAAGTTTTGGGACTGCATAACAGAATCTCCCCGATGAGAATTAAATTCTCAACTTGTGGGGAGATCTGCTTCTGCAAACCTTAACCGGAGGAAGAACTAAGTTCTTTTTTTTGGAAAAGTTAAACTCTTGTGAAAGGAGATAAAACGATCTCTGAGTCTTTTTCTCACCTAGGGTTTCTTTTTCTCTAAAGAGAACTTCTCTTCTTTTTTGGTTTTCTCCAATCTTATGGGGGGGTCTTTATTCTTTCTTTCTATATCTCTCTCTTCAGTCTCGAGTCTTTTATATAGCAGAGACAAATTTGTTGATTTTTGTTAAGGAAATCTCTCATTGAGAGATTTTTGATTGATTCGGGGATTTTATCCACCGTTGGATCTTTGATCCAGGGACTCCTGTTTTACAGAAGACATTTTCTTGTTTTGAACAAGATCGGGAAAATATTTTCCCATACAGAGCTTATTCTGTATCTTGGTGATTTTTAATCACCATTGGATCTTTGATCCAACGGTGCTCTAATTTACAGAGCACAATCTTTCTTGTTTAGAAAGATCGAGGAAAATATTTTCCCATATAGAGCTTATTCTGTAGCTTGGTGATTTTCAATTACCATTGGATCTTTGATCCAACGGTGCTCTGATTTACAGAGCACAATCTTTCTTGTTTAGAAAGATTGGGAAAAATATTTCCAAAATAGGGTCTTATCCCTTTTATATAGAATTCAATTATATCGTCTCAGAAGATATTTGGAATCCTCACGTGTAGCACGTGACCCAATGGCATTAGGCTAGTTTGCCTATATGCAGCAGTCCCAGAAAAGAGAATAACGTGTTGGTACGTGATGCGCCTTCTGGCCTGCTATTTGTTTTATGAAGACGCCTATATACTTTGTATATAGGTGCTCATGTGTGGCACGTGAGGCTCAACTTCAGTCCTATTTGTTAAATGTAATGCTTATAATTTTTGCTCCAAGGCGCATCACGTGTGGGCACGTGATGCTCCTTTTGGGGAATTCTTCCATCGCTTTTTGGTTCGTTATTTATGTATTATTATTATTATTTTTATAAGAGAACAAATGCCCCCACAGCGTTGTTCTCACGTGGCTTGCACGTGAGTGCAACGCTGTCACCTTTACAGCCGTCAGATGGCCTAGGGGAACGGGGAGGTGAACCGCCCTTGTCACGTCTTATAAACGCAAGGGTTTGGCCTTTGGGAAGTCACTGTTCTTTTATCTTCTTCCTTCTTTGCTTTCTTCGAGAATTTAATTCTCCTTCTCAGAGCTTAGTTCTCTGTTCGTTGCAATTCCAGAGTTAAACTCTGTTAGAAAAAGGAACCTTTTCTAGGTAAAGATCTCGAACATTAGAGAAACCCTTTTCTTTAAAGAAAACTTCTGGATTTTAAATCCATCATGAGAGCTTGCTCTCCTCTGAAACCCATCTCTTAGAGATCCAAAGACGTGATCTTTGAGTAATAACTCTCAATACTTTGGGCATTCCTCCTCTGACCTTTAAGGATTCATGGAATTTGATTTTTCATTTCCTCTTTATGGGGGGTTTCTGGAATTTAATTCCATTGCATAAAAGAAATTTAATTCCTCTCCAAAGAGCTATGCTCTGAGGATCAAAAAGGGCCCCTCAGGAATTTTATTCCCCGGTGGTCTCGAAAACATTTTCACAGGGTCTTTCCTTACTTGCATAAATTCAAATTTGTTGATTATTTTAACAGAACTTGCTTTCTTTATGAGGATGTCAGGAGTTGTTTAAACCCCCGTGTCCGTTTAATGAGAATCTTTTTAGATTCTCATAATAATTGTCCTGTTTTGATCATTGGTGAGCCGCCATATTGATTTTGTGGGGTCCATTAGTTTTGCAATCAGTGGTCCTATGGAACAAACTTTCTGTCGTTTCCCTCTATTATTATTATATATATGCTTATATACTTATATATATATATATATATATATAGGTTTCATTAACGGCCTTTCTTTTCCCTCTTTCAGGAATAATGGCTTCTCTTCCTTACTTTTCTTTTACCCGCTCAGACGCCGCTTTTCCGCAATCGCCGTCGGATGAAGAGGCCATGGCTATGATCCGGGCCCATGAAAGGGATTGCAGTAGTTTGCTCTTATGGGGAGCTTGGTACAGGAACATTATCCGGGGCCGCCGCAGCTTTACTTATGAGATGCCAACAGAGACTTTGCGCCTAATATCGCTGATGGAGCGTCCGCCGACTGCTTATGTGGTGGAGGTGGCTAATTGGACAACTATAAGCCGTCTTGAGCCATCAACAACCGGGATACCCAACCAGCCCGTGCCAGCTATAGATATCTTGGGACGCCGCATCTGTCAGGGTGAAGCCCAACCCTGGGGACAAGTCTATAAGGTAGGGCGTACCCCTCGTCATCCAATTGGCTATCTTCCTTGGGCTCGATATGTCCTCTCCGCCCACCGTACACGATTGCAGAAGACTGGGTTATATCATGCGGTATACTCGTCTCTTTTTCATTACCCGGCTCCTCATGTCTGGTGGGTTAAAGCTTTCCTGAATCAATGGAATCATCCCACCAACACTTTCTTGCTAAGGGATTGTAAGGTCTCGATTTCTCTGGAAGAGTTCCGCGAGATCTCTAGATTGCCGATTAGGGGAAAGCACTATGAAGAGTTGTTGCTTCCCGATGAGTATGTATTCATGACCATTCCTGCTATGCTTGATGACTTAACGACCAAAAACGCCATCCGTCATAAGTACCCCAGTTTAATCAAGACTCTAGGTATTTTCGAGAAGCTGTTTGTGGAGTCAGAGGGACATGGCGTCACCTATAAGAGCTTCGTCGCCTGTTTTCTCCTGGAAGATGTCTTATCAAAGGAGGCTCCAAAATTTGTGAATATTAACGACCCTTTTGGGTTTGGGTTGAATTAGCTGCCGGCCAAAGAAGAGGACTTGCCGCAGTTTTACATTCCGGTTTCGTCGGTCTTGCCCTTCGATTCAATTGCGGTCCCTGGCATGGACGAACAGACCTTTTTCGTCAGCTTCATCAGTCTTTGGCTCAGTTGGTTCGCCATGCCGACGCTTCATGAGAGCCTCTGTCTTCTACCCCACTCATCGTGTAGCCGAAGGGCCACTGTAACACCCGAGCCCAATGCTACTAATTTCAGTTACCGTTTGAATGTAGTGTGGCACTTATTTCATTTATCTTGCTTGATTGTTACTTATTGTAATTTTACCCCGTCAATTCATTTCTGCATATAACAAATTAAGGCATCTAAAATAAAATTAAAGATATTCGTCATGGCCTGCTTGACACCCCTAACCCTGTTGTAGCGTCCGTACATCGTGTTCTTGTCCCGTTCGGTGAAACGGGCGAGTTTGGACGGCTACGCGCACGTACGTGTGTCCGTCTTGGGGGTATGCTTTTTGACTGTAAAATACTTCATTTTAAATTTTGGATCCCGTCTAAAATTTTCTTATTTCAATTTCAAATTTTTGGACCCGACCTGAGCGCAATTTGGAAATGTTTTACATTGCGCCAAAATCCCAAATTTCCAACATTCTTTAAACTGCCGAATATATATTCTAAACCATATAATATTTTTATAAATCTTTCTAATATTTACCCCAACCAATCACAATCCATTTTATCCCGTGGGCCCCACCTCATTACTCTCTCTCTCCCTATCGCTCTCTCTCTCTCCTCTCTCTCTCCCTCTCCCCGTCGCTCTCTATCTCTCTCCTCTCTCTCTCTCCCTCGTCTCTCTCTCTCCCCATCCTTCTCTCTCTCCTCTATATATCTTTTTCGCTCTTCTTCATTTTCTTTTCATGAGAACCCAACCCCAGCAAACCCTACCGCCGCGCACCCCTCGCCGCCGTAGCCCAACGCCGACACCACCATCACCGGCCTCGTCGCCCTCGACCAATCCACCGCGCCTCCTTCCTCCTTTCCCTTCTTCTCATGCACCCTGCACCAGCACCGCGGCCACCTGCTCCCCCTGCACGCGCCTGCGCCACCGTGAGTCGCCGCCGGTGACCTCGTCCCCGTGTCCCCGGCCCTCGTGCATACCCCTCGGTGAGCTAGCATCCCCTCCTCTTTTCCTTTCTTCTTTCCTTCTCTGTTAATATTTTCTTGATCGGCAGGTTTCTTTCGCTGTCGTCGTAGGCCACCGCCGGAGCTCCGTCGACGTGGTCGACCGTCACCACCCGTCCCACCGATCCTCGTGAACATTCCCTTCTCCATCCTCCCTTCCTTCTTCTTTATTTTCTTTTCTTTTCTTGTTGCAATCTTGATCGTTCACTGTTTTTGCGTCTCGCCGGAATCCGGCTGTGCCGGCGATGTGTCCCAACGTTCCAGCGTGGTACCCCGACCCGTGTGGTTCCACTGTTCGTCGTTTGGGTTCATTCCGTGAACCGTGCGCCCGTCGCGAGTTTTCCCCGCCGACGTTTTACGTTCCGTTTTCCCGATCCGCGACCCGTCGAGGCAAGTACCCCTTGCTACATGCTAAATAATATTTACATATAATTTGAGAACACCCTAAACTTGTAGTTTTAACTTTAGTAAGATCTTCTCCTATTTTCGTGTTCAATGTTGATATATATCATTTTATCTTTCAAACTTGGAACCTACCTGTTGCAATTATTGTTTTGAACCTGATAACCATATTTACATATTTTAATTTCACTTTCACTAATGACGTAGCCTATGGTAGTTTATCTATCGTTTTACTTCATTCGGACACTCGTGTACATTTTAACCTGCCTTAACTATGATTTCATCCATGGAACTTATAGAAATATATCATTGCATCCATAAAGTCTTAAACTTGTTAACATGATTAAATGGCTATAATTGTCTTATTGCATTCTTATAATGTTGAAATCATCTCTGTGACACAACTGATAACTGTACTGCAAATTGAGTGAATCTGCCTATTGCTTAATTCATTGCTTATATCATGTTGTTGATAACCATGCTTGATTATATAACTGATTGTGAGCACACCTATGATATCGCTTACTTCTTGACCTGACTTGCTACATACATAGTGCTTGACCCGACATGGTACCGTATACTGTTGACTTGACCTGACCCGTTACCCGATCTTGTGTCTAATGCCAACAAACCTGACATGTAGTCCTCATGGACCGTTCCTGTTGTCTATCCAGACAAACCTGTTTATCTGATCCTGTGTTGGCATTAGTTTCTTAATTTCAGGATACCTGACTTGACTTACACATATCACTTGGGGGTATGGGGAAATCAAAGGTGAAATCTGACTTGTAACTCAACAGTTCGCTACTTTTTCTGATCAGTTTTAGGCTAGGCCAACCTTGGAATGATGATGCTGACATCATTCATGTGTACACATTCCTGTTTCGTGTCTAGCGGCATGTCTCGGTTTCAGCCCGAGAATATTGAGGCCGTGGTCCCGGGTATGTACGGGATACTATTGAGTGTACACATTCCTGTTTGGTGCCTAGCGGCATGTCTCGGTTTCAGCCCGAGAATATTGGGGCCGTGGTCCTGGGTATGTTCGGGATACTATTGAGTTACATCGATGATTCATCAATTTGGTTTCAAAGACTTTAGAACAGAAAACCTGATAGAACAGTTTAGTTTACCCACTGCACACTACCCTGCACTGCTCTGATTTATATTATCGTTACCCTTGCTTTATTCATGTTTATATCCGCATTACCTGTTACCCTGTTTATTATTTTATTACTTGATGACTTGACGCGCTGACGTCTAGGTTTTGCATGGCCCAGATTCTTCTACCTTGTTGCAGACTGATTAGGAGTTTTGCTGCTGTTAGACGAGCGGTGAGGTTCCTGTCGGTACGTAGTTTCACTCCAGGTGTTTCATTTATTGTATCTTTTGGCTTCCGCATATTGTTATTTCTTGACTCTTTTACTCTGGCTTATGGACATGTACTAGATAGTTAGTTTACTTTCCTGTTCTTGATATCTCCACAGCCGTAATATGACTGTGGAAGGATTTTTCCTATCCACGGGTAGCATGGTTGGCTATGTCATGTGCCCACTTTAGCGTACTCTGGGAAGCGGGGCGTGACATGGTTCTTTTGGTATCAGAGCCATAGGTTAGTCGGGTTGATTCTTTTGTAGTTGGGTATTGTACCCAATACACGAATCGGAATACCCGTGTTTAGGAAACATGTCCTGCCATCTTGCCGTTTACCATTCTTGAATCACATTCTTCCTGATTACATCCTTTGCGATGTGCAAACTTCCTTTGTATATCAACTCGAAAACCTGATTCCTTATTATCTCTAGGACTTAGGCGACTTGGGTGGAGTTATGTAATTGTGGCTATGATACCGCGGCATAGTTACAATGCGGCACTCTATTTAAGTAACTTGGAGTTCTAGCCTTGACCTATATTTTGAATCTATCATCATGCTAATGTTGGGTGCTTTGATATGGCCGGTAAGAATTTAAAGACGTACCAAAGACGTGTGGATGAAGCCGCCATGCTTGGAGTGATAAGAGGAATGCTGGAGAATCAAAAGAAACAATCCGAGCTGATCCAGTAGCAAGCGGAATCGTTTCAGGAAGGTTTGCAGATCGTTCAGCAGTCTGTGAACAATGTTGGAGCTAAACCAGTTGACCGAGTAGGGACCGTAGCAGATTTCAGACGTTTGGGTCCGTCTACATTTACTAGTTTGGAGGAGCCGATGCCAGCAGAGCAGTGGCTAGTTGACACAGAATTTGCTTATTGCGGCACAGATTCCATATGAGAAAAGAGTTGATGTGGTACGCATTCAGTTAGTGGACTACGCCCGAGAATGGTGGCTTGTGGTGGAGGACCGTTTGCCCAAGCCGATCAAGTGGGCGGATTTTTCAAAGAGTTTCCTGGAAAAGTTCTTCCCGCGGACTGCACGGGAGGAAATGGAAGAGAAATTCATCGGGCTAAAGCAGAATGGAGCACCCGTAGATGTGCATGCAGCGGAATGGACAAGACTCAGCAGATTCGCTGGACCTTTAGTTGCCAACGATGCAGACAGGGCACGGAAGTTCATGCGCAGCTTGGACGTGGACATCCAGAGGCAAATTGTCTCCCTGGGTTTGACCACTTTCTCACAAGTACTTGCGGCAGCCCGGGAGCAGCAGAGTTTATCTGGGATGAAAGGGAGTTTGCAGCAGACAGCAGTTGCAGTAAGGAAGCAGTTCTGTCGGGCCAGTCGAGTTTAGGGCTAGGCCGACAAACAATATTCTTGCATCAATGGAAGTTGATGAAAGTGAGGAGACAGCTGTTAATCGCGATTTTATGGACGTGTTTGAAGATATATCGGCTTTACTGCTGAAGCGAGACGTGGAGTTCGCAATTGATCTTATTCCTGGTGCTGCGCCAGTATCCAAAGCGTATTATCCAATGGCACCAGTGGAGTTGGAAGAAGTCAAGAAACAGGTTGCTGAATTGCTTGAGAAGGGTTGGATTCGAAGCAGTAACTCGCCTTGGGGAGCTCCAGTTCTTCTAGTAATGAAGAAGGATGGCACAAGAAGGATGTGCATCGACTATTCGAGAATTAAACCGGGTGACTATTAAGAACAAGTACCCGATCCCTCGCATTGGCGAACTTTTCGAGCAGCTTAGTGGCGCGAGGGTATTCTCGAAGCTGGATTTGGGATCCGGATATCATCAGGTCCGAGTGAAAGCAGAAGATATTTGCAAGACTGCGTTCCGAACTCGGTATCGATATTACGAGTATTTAGTGATGCCATTCGGAGTCACGAATGCACTGGCGATATTTATGGACTTGATGAACCGAATCTTTTCACCATTCTTGGACCAGGTTATAGTGGTGTTCGTTGATGATTTTCTGGTCTACTCAAAGGAGTATTGAAGAGCGTGCATAACACTTGAAGATCGCACTGCAGACATTGAGGCAAGAAAGATTGTATGCTAAGATGAGCAAGTGCGGGTTTTGGCTTGAAGAAGTGAAGTTTTTGGGCATGTCGTATCCGGTGATGGAATCGCCGTCGATGCCGAAAAGATTGTAGCAGTTCGTGATTGGCTAATTCCAAAGAATGTTGCGGAGATAAGAAGTTTTCTTGGACTCGCCGGGTATTACAGAAGATTTGTGGAGAACTTTGCTCGGTTGGCGGAGCCGTTAACCAAGCTTACGTGCAAGGAGGTACCTTTTGTATGGACGGACAAATGTGCGTTAGCTTTCGAGACGTTGAAGCAGAAGTTGATAACCGCCCCTATTCTGACCGTGCCAGACAATTCCGGAGGATTGGTGATTCACAGCGACGCATCGGGGAAAGGACTGGGATGTGTTTTGACGCAGCATGGTAAGGTTGTAGCGTACGCATCGAGACAGTTAAAGACCCATGAGAAGAACTACCCAACTCATGACTTGGAACTTGCGGCTGTGATTTTCGCTTTGAAGATTTGGAGACACTACCTTTTGGGCGAAAGGGTCGAAGTTTTCACGGATCATAAGAGCTTGAAGTATGTGTTCACACAGAAGGAGCTTAATATGGGGCATCGTAGATGGTTGGAGCTGATGGCTGACTATGATCTTGATCTTAAGTACCATCCGGTGAAGGTTAATGTCGTGCCGGATGCGCTTAGTCGGTTACCAGCAATTCAGGTGTTAACTACGCAGAAGGAGCTTGTTGAAGATTTTCGAAAATTTGACTTGGAGGTTGTGCTATCGCATTCTTCGAGACAGTTGATGCAGCTGCAAGTACATTTATCGTTGATCGAGAATATTAAAGCAGCACAATCGCAGGATCCTAGACTGCAAAAGTTTCGAGAACAGGTTGAAGCCGGACTACGAACAGATTTCGTGATCCACGAAGATGGTTCGTTGAGGTATGGTAGCCGTTTGTGTATGCCAAAGGAAGACATTCGCGAAGAGCTTATGAAGAAGGCACACAGTTCAGCTTATTCCAGGAGGCACAAAGATGTACCGAGATATTCGACAGCATTTCTGGTGGGAAGGCATGAAACGGGAGATTACTCGCTTGGTGGTGAAGTGCTTGGTGTGTCAGCAAGTTAAGGCTGAATATCAAAGGGTGACCGGTTTATTGCAACCACTTCCGATTCCTCAGTGGAAGTGGGAACATATAACTATGGATTTTGTGACGGCTCTACCGCGGAGTCTAAAAGACAACAATGCTGTATGGATGATTGTTGATCGATTGACCAAGGCAGCTCACTTTATTCCTTTTCGGGTTGGTCAATCAATGGAGACTTTGGCAGAGCGGTACATGAAAGAGATTGTAAGATTGCATGGAGTACCGGTGAGCATCGTGTCCGGTCGGGACACTCGGTTCTTATCACACTTTTGGCGGAGCTTACAGGAAAGTTTGGGGACTCGATTGAAGTTTAGCACCGCTTATCATCCTCAAACTAATGGTCAGTCGGAGAGAACAATCCAAACTCTTGAGGATATGTTGAGAGCATGCATGTTAGACTTCAAGGGTTCTTGGGAGGACCATATACATTTGGTGGAGTTTTCTTACAACAACAGTTTACAGGCAACTATCCAGATGGCTCCATTTGAAGCTTGTATGGACGTAAGTGTTGTTCACCTGTTTGTTGGGATGATGTTGGTGAACGAAGATTATTGGGACCAGTTTTGGTTGTGCAGACATTTGAGAAGGTTAACACTATCAGAATTCATATGAAGGCAGCTCAAGACCGACAGAAGAGTTGGGCAGACACGTCAAGAAGACCTCTAGAGTTTGCCGTGGGTGATTTGGTATTCTTGAAGATATCACCGACTGGAGGGGTGATTCGTTTTGGAAGTCGAGGAAAGCTTAGTTCTCGATTCGTTGGACCCTTTGAGATCTTGGAGCGTGTTGGTGAGGTAGCGTATCGTTTGGCGTTACCGCAGTCCTTGGCGAATGTGCATGATGTGTTTCACGTATCTCAACTCCGTAGGTATGTTCGTGATGAAACACACGTATTGGATCATTCGGAGTTAACAGTACGAGAAAACTTGACTTTTGAGGAGCGACCGATTGAAATTGTGGATCGAAGGAAAATGTTCTTAAGAACAAGGTGATCCCTCTTGTGCTTGTTTCTTGGGGTAATCGCTCGCATGGAGAGTCCACTTGGGAACGAGAAGATGAAATCCGGCAGAAGTTTCCTCACCTTTTCTTGTAGTTATCTATCTTTGTATTCTTGGAATTTCGAGAACGAAATTATTTTTGTAGTTGGGTATAATGTAACACCCGAGCCCAATGCTACTAATTTCAGTTACCGTTTGAACGTAGTGTGGCACTTATTTCATTTATTTTGCTTGATTGTTACTTATTGTAATTTTACCCCGTCAATTCATTTCTGCATATAACAAATTAAAGCATCTAAAATAAAATTAAAGATATTCGTCATGGCCTGCTTGACACCCTTAACCCTGTTGTAGGTCCGTACATCATGTTCTCGTCCCGTTCGGTGAAACGGGCGAGTTTGGATGGCTACGCGCACGTACGTGTGTCCGTCTTGGGGGTATGCTTTTTGACTGTAAAATACTTCATTTTAAATTTTGGATCCCGCCTAAAATTTTCTTATTTCAATTTCAAATTTTTGGATCCGACCCGGGCGCAATTTGGAAATGTTTTATTTTGCGCCAAAATCCTAAATTTCTAACATTCTTTAAACTGTCGAATATATATTCTAAACCATATAATAATTTTATAAATCTTTCTAATATTTACCCCAACCAATCACAATCCATTTTATCCCGTGGGCCCTACCTCATTACTCTCTCTCTCCCCGTCGCTCTCTATCTCTCTCCTCTCTCTCTCCCCCGTCTCTCTCTCTCTCCCCTCGTCGCTCTCTATCTCTCTCCTCTCTTTCTCCCCCGTCTCTCTCTCTCTCTCTCTCTCTCTCCCCCCATCCTTCTCTCTCTCTCCTCTATATATCTTTTTCCCTATTCTTCATTTTCTTTTCACGAGAACCCAACCCCAGCAAACCCTACCGCCGCGCACCCCTCGCCGCCGTAGCCCAACACCGACACCACCATCACCGGCCTCGTCGCCTCCTCGCCCTCGACCAATCCACCGCGCCTCCTTCCTCCTTTCCCTTCTTCCCGTGCACCCTGCACCAGCACCGCGGCCACCTGCATCCCCTGTACGCGTCTGCGCCGCCGTGAGTCACCGCCGGTGACCTCGTCCCCGTGTCCCCGGCCCTCGCGCACACCCCTCGGTGAGCTAGCATCCCCTCCTCTTTTCCTTTCTTCTTTCCTTCTCTGTTAATATTTTCTTGATCGGCAGGTTTCTTTCGCTGTCGTCGTAGGCCACCATCAGAGCTCCGTCGACGTGGTCGACCGTCACCACCCATCCCACAGATCCTCGTGAGCATTACCTTCGCCATCCTCCCATCCTTCTTCTTTATTTTCTTTTCTTTTCTTGTTGCAATCTTGATCGTTCATTGTTTTTGCGTCTCGCCGGAATCCGGCCGTGCCGGCGACGTGTCCCGACGTTCCAGCGTGGTACCCCGACCCGTGTGGTTCCACTGTTCGTCGTTTGGGTTCATTCCGTGAACCGTGCGCCCGTCGCGAGTTTTCCCCGCCGACGTTTTACGTTCCGTTTTCCCGATCCGCGATTCGTCGAGGCAAGTACCCCTTGCTACATGCTAAATAATATTTACATATACTTTGAGAACACCCTAAACTTGTAGTTTTAACTTTAGTAAGATCTTCTCCCATTTTCGTGTTCAATGTTGATATATATCATTTTATCTTTCAAACATGGAACCTACCTGTTGCAATTATTGTTTTGAACCTGATAACCATATTTACATGTTTTAATTTCACTTTCACTAATGACGTAGCCTATGGTACTTTATCTATCGTTTTACTTCATTCGGACACTCATGTACATTTTAACCTGCCTAAACTATGATTTCATCCATGGAACTTATAGAAATATATCATTGCATCCATTAAGTCTTAAACTTGTTAACATGATTAAATGGCTATAATTGTCTTATTGCATTCTTATAATGTTGAAATCATCTCTGTGACACAACTGATAACTGTACTGCAAATTGAGTGAATCTGCCTATTGCTTAATTCATTGCTTATATCATGTTGTTGATAACCATGCTTGATTATATAACTGATTGTGAGCACACCTATGATATCGCTTACTTCTTGACCTGACTTGCTACATACATAGTGCTTGACCCGACATGGTACCGTATACTGTTGACTTGACCTGATGTACCATGACCTGACCCGTTACCTGATCTTGTGTCTAATGCCAACAAACCTGACATGTAATCCTCATGGACCGTTCCTGTTGTCTATCCAGACAAACCTGTTTACCTGATCCTGTGTTGGCATTAGTTTCTTAATTTCGGGATACCTGACTTGACTTACACATATCACTTGGGGGTATGGGGAAATCAAAGGTGAAACCTGACTTGTAACTCAACTGTTCGCTACTTGTTCTGATCAGGTTTAGGCTAGGCCAGCCTTGGAATGATGATGCTGACATCATTCATGTGTACACGTTCCTGTTTGGTGCCTAGCGGCATGTCTCGGTTTCAGCCCGAGAATATTGAGACTGTGGTCCCGGGTATGTATATGATACTATTGAGTGTACACATTCCTGTTTGGTGCCTAGCGGCATGTCTCGGTTTCAGCCCGAGAATATTAGGGCCGTGGTCCCGGGTATGTACGGGATACTATTGAGTTACATCGATGATTCATCAATTTGGTTTCAAAGACTTTAGAACAGAAAACCTGATAGAACAGTTTAGTTTACCCATTGCACACTACCCTGCACTGCTCTGATTTATATTATTGTTACCCTTGCTTTATTCATGTTTATATCCGCATTGCCTGTTACTCTGTTTATTATTTTATTACTTGATGACTTGACGCGCTGACGTCTGGATTTTGCATGTCCCAGATTCTTCTACCTTGTTGCAGACTGATTAGGAGTTTTGCCGCTGTTAGACGAGCGGTGAGGTTCCTGTCGGTACGTAGTTTCACTCCAGGTGTTTCATTTATTGTATCTTTTGGCTTCCGCATATTGTTATTTCTTGACTCTTTTACTCTGGCTTATGGACATGTACTAGATAGTTAGTTTACTTTCATGTTCTTGATATCTCCACAGCCGTAATGTGACTGCGGAAGTATTTTTCCTATCCATAGGTAGCATGGTTGGCTATGTCACGTGCCCACTTTAGCGTACTCTGGGAAGCGGGGCGTGACGGCCACAGTTGGCTGTTGGCATCGCGGGGCTGTCGCATCTTTATCATGGATTGAGCGTTGCGGCCAACACTTCAACCCCAGGTATGGATGTCGTGAATTCCTCTCTCCACTACTTCACGTCGTGGATTGAGATGCATGTATTGGAAGCGTTCACAGCGCATCGGAGGCCAGATTTTTATGACTCTTATATCTTCCCACGGATCATGTGGCTGGTGGATGCTTCTGCTCCCGACCCTACTCAGCTAGGAGCCCTCCGCGTGCTGCTTAATTCGTACTCCAACGAGGGCGGATGGTTTTTTTGACCGGGTCCTTTCTGCCCCCGCCGGGCCTATTCAGCAGCTGTTTGACTTGTCGAAGGGTGGAGCGTCGTCTTTAAAACCTAAGGAGATCATGCACCTATACTTAATTAGGCCGGGTTACCTGGTGTTCTGGCAGAACAACGCGGCTCTTTTTATGCCGTATAATACGCATCGCTTTGCCTAGCAGTTGGGCTATAACCAAGGTGTCCTTTTCGAGGCGTTCTTAGTTGAATCTACTCCATCTCTTGAAGTCACGTGTGACATCATCCATCACTTCATGCGGCTGAACACCAGCCCCCGTTTCGTGATCCCCGAGGCTGACTATATTCCAAGGTGTGTGGGGTCCTTCGCGGGTTGGTACCGTCATCGAGTCGGTCCTGTCATCGTCGAGGAAAGGTGGGTACTCTTCGAATGTCGATCATTGGCTCCGGCCCAAGCTACTGGTGTTCCGTTGCGGCCGCGGATAGTGGTTCGCCCTCCGTTGAGGGATGGTGGCGTGGTCCTTATTCCGAAAGCCGCAGAAATAGAATCAACTCCTTGCACTGCTGGAATGCCAGTGCGTACTAGAGCTCAAGCGAAGGCCTCCGATGAAGCGTCAGTGACAGTACCCTGAGTGGAGGTGTCATCCATGGTGGTATTACCAAAAGGGGATACAGGAAGCGAGGTTGGCCAACGTCGCACCAAAGCGCCGAGGGGAAGGAAGCGATCCTCTTCCAGTGTTAGCTCTAACTCGAAAAGGAGGAAGAAAACAGCTGCCGTCTTGTTTGACCTCCTGCTGGAATCTGAGCCTATTGTTCAAGACGAGCCCATCTCCATGCAAGAGACGGATGACGGTCTTATTTATCCTGGTTCGTTAGCCGTGGAAGCCGCGCAATTAGCTGAAGCTTTAAGGCGCTCGCAGGATGAGACTGAAAATGTGCGCATTCCGAAGAAGCCCTACCCCCCGGTTATCTTCTAAGAAGATCCCCCTTCAGTACGGAGAGTACATATGGGTTCTTTACGAAGGGAAGATGAAAAAGCCTTCAAGCTCCCCATCTCGGCTACTTCTGAAGACGAGCTGGCACTGAAGACCGGTGGGCATGAATTTGCATTTGAAGCCCGGCGAGCACATTTCCTCAGGAAGGAACGACGGCTTGCAAAGGCCAAACTAGAAGCATCCTGGCGTATCGGTATGTGTGCTTTCCGTATTTTTCTTTTGGCAAATAATTTGTATCGCTTTTTATATCTCCTTATCTTTGCGAAAACTTTGCAGGGACTTCAGCAGCGAAAGAGGATCTGAGCCCAGGTCGTGCCATGACCGCCGCTTCTATAGATGTCTCCCATGAATCATTGGCATATGCAGAAGGGGTTACTACGGCTACCGTTCCTGTTGTAGAACCTCCGGTGGTGGCTCTTGTTCCTTCGGTGTCCATTGCTCGAGCAAAGGTGACCCCATTGGCCACGGACCCTATGGATTTTTCTGATGGCGTCTTGGAAATTGTAGGAGGGACCGCGAAGGCCACTGTTCTTTCTCTGGAGCCTGAAATGGCGGTTGTTGCTTCGCAACTGGAAGCTGCTATGCCCGCAAATGTCCCCGGTAATGTACCTAAGGGCGTGGAGGAGGCCGCCGAAGCTGCCATGCCTCCAATTCAAGGCGAGCGGAGCGTCGAAGGTAACCTCTTACATTTTATTGCTAATGATCTCCTCATTATCTGAACTCTTCTTTCTTTCAAAACTGCGGGAATTAGCGGCTTCTATAGTGGACCTATCTCCCAGGAAGTCCTTCCAGCACTTACTTGACATGGCTGCCCTACGAGAGATATCCCCGCAAAGCATCGTCCTTTCTTCCGGGCAAGGTCAATGTTCTTTAACCCATTTGCTTTATTATCACTTTTTTTACGATGATGCTAACATGCCCTCTGCAGTTCTGGAAGCTGATGATGAAGTGGAGATCCTGGATGGGCCTGGGGATCTTTCAAACCCCCTTGCATGGCTGTGGGTAAGTAAAGTTTTACCCTTGGTATTGTTTTGCTTATTCTATGTTTTCCAGTCTCGCCGACTTGTCATAAACTTTGACAGCTTTGCCAGCTCCGGCTCCGTTAGAATCCCGAATCTCTATGCCACCGGGACCATATGCCCGACGTGCGTCTGAAAGGATGGCGAGACAAAGCATTCACTCCTTGTCGGCCCTCATTGAAGATCTTCATGCTAGAAGTTCTGTTATGGCCAAAGAATTTGCTGCCGAAGCCAATACTTCTTTGCCCTTCCTTGCTACTTATCATGATGAGACATTGGTGCATATTTGGGTTGAGTATTGTCGCAGAGTGGAGGCTTGCTTACATAATCTTGAGTGTATACGCCTTCCTTCCGAGCTCTTAACTTCCAAGGTGAGCCTGTGGGGGTGGATTGAGCGGTGCGCCGCTAATCTTCAGTCTTGCGAAAAGAGGCTCAATCGGAAATTTTCGGAGAGGGAGCTAGCTTCAAATGCTTTGGGGGAACTCCAAGCTCAACTCACTGCTAAGACCTCCTGTGCGTACGAACTTTGGCGGGTGCTTCAAGAAGCTATCACGAAGGTGGTAGCTCTTGATAATCCATTATCTTTACCCGCGGGATGGTTGAATCTCATAAAGTTGCTGAAAATGAGCTTGAGAGTCGGCTCGCCTCGTATCAGGCTCAACAGTCTCAGGCGGAGACCCGTCTTGTGGCAATAACAAAGCTTGAAGCCGAGGCCCAGTGGACGAATGATGAATTGACGAACATATTGCACCATCCGTCGGCTTAAAGATATATTTTTTTATATTCTCCTTTTTTGTTTTTACTCTTGAATGAGAGTGTCTTTTGATTCTTTTATGAAATGTACCTTGTATTCATTTGGATTCATAAATAAAAGACATATTTTATTTCATATTGGCGTGTCCCTTTTAGTAAATGCGTTTTGTAGATAGTCTATCTTGATCTCCTTGCAGGTCAGCGACGGCTTAGGAAACAGGTTCAGATCTTCCGCCTAAGACTTTTCAATTTCATGAGCCGTGAGGGTCTCATAAAGACTTTTCTCCCTACGATTCGAGAGGATCCCGTAGGTGTATTTTCTCCTTAGGAATCGTGAGGATTCTTAAGTGTTTGTTTTCTCTTGAGAGTCGTAAGGATCTCACAAGAGAATTTTTCACCCTTACAAGTCGAGAGGATTCGTAAGTTGTTGTTTCCCTCCTTGTCGAGATTCGACTTTGGAGAGTGTGGCCCATGAATAGTATGCAATGGCCCATCTTGGACCGACTTGCAGGACCCCAGTGCTTAGGAAACAGGTCCTTATCCCCATTGCCTAAAGCTTTCCCCTACGAGTTGAGATGAATCGAGGGGTTATTGATTGACTTGTTTCTGAGACGGAGCATTGTTTCGGAGGGGAGGTCATTGGTTGACTTGTTTCTGAGATGGAGCATTGTTCCGGTGGGGAGGTCGTTGGTTGACTTATTTCCGAGACGGGGCATTGTTCCGGCGGGGAGGTCGTTGGTTGACTTGTTTCCGAGAAGGGGCATTGCTCCGGCGGGGAGGTCGTTGGTTGAATTGTTTCTGAGACGGGGCATTGTTCCGGCGGGGAGGTCGTTGGTTGACTTGTTTCCGAGATGGAGCATTGTTCCGACGGGGAGGTCGTTGGTTGACTTGTTTCCGAGACGGGGCATTGTTCCAGCGGGGAGGTCGATGGTTGACCTGTTTCCGAGACGGATCATTGTTCCGGTGGGAAAGTCGTTGGTTGACGTGTTTCCGAGACGGAGCATTGTTCCGACGGGGAGGTCGTTGGTTGACTTGTTTCCGAGACGGAGCATTGTTCCGGCAGGGAGGTCGTTGGTTGACTTGTTTCCGAGACGGAGCATTGTTCCGGCAGGGAGGTCGTTGGTTGACTTGTTTCCGAGACGGAGCATTGTTCCGGTGGGGAGGTCGTTGGTTGACTTGCTCCGCTTTCTGTGGTGTCGAGAAGGAACGCCGCATTGATCTTCTGGGATGTAGATGTTGTCGTCGAGATCTGACTATCCCTTTGACAGAATCTGTTGGGAAATGTGGTTCCCTTTTCGTTTATGCCCATGGATTGTATACAGGGGTCGGTATGGACTCGCTTGTAGGGCAAAAGTTTCATTCTTTCATTTTTTTTAATTTCCTTCCTCGATGCTCTATCATTTCAGCTTTTTATATCACGAAAGTCGCGATTGCCCAATCATTTCGGCAATTTTTCGCGGTGCCCAATCATTTCGGCTATTTTTCTTTTTACTCGATGCTTTTTATTGCGAGTTGCCCAATCATTTCAGCTATTTTTTAAATGTATTTTTGGCTCGATGATTTTGTTGCGAGTTTGGACTTGAGATCTGATACCAATCTTAGCATCAACATCACTGCAACTGGAATATTTCCAGGAGCGAATCATCACTTGCCGTGAAAGAACTTGGAATTTGTTACCGATGGTGCCAGTATCGCTATTACTGGAACGTTGCCAGGAGCGAATCATCATTTGCCTTCGCCGCTATCGAATAAAGGTGGCTTAGTAGGCAGGGTTAGGGACCTGACGACTAAGGCTTTTGACTTCGTGAGCCGTAAGGGTCTCATAAAGGTATTTCTCCCTACTAGTCGTGAGGATCATGTAGGTGTAATTTCTCCTTAGGGTTCATGAGGACTCCAAAGTGTGTTTTCTCTTGAAAGTCGTAAGGGTCTCACAAGAGCATTTTCTCCTTGCAAGACGAGAGGATCTACAAGTGGTGTTCATCAAATAGGGGAATTTCATACCATTGGTGGAATTAGGCGAGGGAACGCTTATTTATGCCCGTGGATTGTATACAAGGGTCAATATTGACCGCCTGTAGGGCAAAAGTTTGGGGGATATAATGGCTTAAGAACAGGTTCAGGTCCCTGTATCTTAAGGCTTTTGAATCCTGTGAGCCGTGAGAGTCTCATAGGGGGAAATTCACCTTATAAGTCGTGATGATCTCGTAGGTGTAATTTCTCCTAAGGGATCGTGAGGATTCCTAAGTGTTTTGCTCTCTTGTGAGTCGTAAGGATCTCACGCGGGTATTTTCTCCTTACAAGGTCGAGAGGACCCTGCAAGTGCACAGGAATTTTTTTTACGAGTCTGTGACCTTTCTGGTTTTCACAAACTCGCCGGTAGCCCTACTGTTTTTACTCATGGAGCCCTTTCGGGTTTTCATCCGTGCCCATTTTGCTTATGGACGTAACGTTTTTTTAGCCGCGTTAGCCTAAGGATGCTACAATTCGTAGTAGTTTAAGGACGTTACGGTCCGTAGCTAGTTTCAAGACATTGCGGTCCATTGTTAGTTTAGGGACGTTTCGGTCCGTTGTTAGTTTAAGGACATCTCGATTCCCAGCTAGTTTAAGGACGTTGCAGTCCGTTGTTAGTTTAAGGAGATTACGGTCCATAGCTCTCCATGTTTGAGACATACTACTGTTGGGTACTACTCTTAGAGTCTTGACTCAAGAAGATAGCGAGCGGACATAGGCGTTGTCATCTATCATTGACCGGGGCTGTGACTCGTCAGGCGTAGTATTTTTTCAGGAATCAGCCGTTTATTGGCCGGAAGGGTCTTTCGCCATGCATATCCATGAGCAAGTAGGCTCCACCTTGGAAGACTTTGTCTATGATGTACGGGCCCTCATAGTTTGGCTCGAATTTCCCCTGTTTGGCACGATTGGGGATCATAGGTCTCTTGACAACTAACACGAGTTCGTCTTGGCTGAATGTTCTCGGACTAGTTAATCTTTCGTATGAGCGCTTCATCTTTGCTTTGTAAGCTTCCAAGTTATGCTGCACCATGAGACGAGTTTCATCGAGGGCGTCGAGTTCCTCAAGTCGAAGATGAGCATTCTCTTCATCTGTTAGTTCGTAATGAGCCACTACTCGTAGAGAGGGTAGCTTTATCTCCAAGGGGAGTACCGCTTCCGTGCCGAATACCAATGCATACGGTGTTGTATTCGTAGCCGTTTTGAATGTAGTTCGATACGCCCAGAGAGCTTCATGCATTCTCTCGTACCAGTCCTTTTTATTTTTGGACACCGTCTTTTTTATGATCTTTGTCAAGGTTTTGTTGAAAGCCTCAGTTATACCGTTAGCTCGGGCATTATAGACCAAAGAGTATCTCAAGTCTATGTTATGTTGCTGTGTGAAGCGGCTGATTCTGTGACTTCTGTAAGCCGGCCCGTTATCGGAGATAATCCGTCATAGTGTGCCGAACAGGTAGATGACGTGTATCTTGAAAAAATGGAGGATGTTCTCTATCATCACTTCTCTTAGCGGTATGGCTTCTGCCTACTTAGAGAAGTAATCAGTTGTCGCCAATATGAACCGATGTCCTTTGGATGACGCCGGTTCGATGGGCCCAATTATGTCGGGTTCCCCACATTTCGAACGACCAGCTAGCGACTGTTGGGTGTAGCAGATTCGAATGCTGATGGATGTAGTCCCCGTGAATTTGGCATGAATGGCCCTGCTTCGCGTATTCGAGGCAGTCCTGAATCATCGTGGGTCAATAGTAGTCCATTCTTTTGATCTTCAGCTTTATCTTTGGCCCGGCTTGATGAGAACCGCTGAGTCCGTCGTGAGTTTCTTAGACGACTCTTCTTGCTTCCTCCGGCCCCAGGCATCTCAGCCATAGAGAGTCGAACGATCTCTTATATAGAGTATCATTGATGAAGGCGAAAGACAGAGCTCGTTTCATGAGCTGATGTCTTGCGGATGCATCTTCCGGTGTTTGACGGGATTTGAAGTAGTCTATAAAGACTTTTCTCCAATCCTTAGCCTTTTCTTGGTCCTCTATTTGTAGGGCTGTTTTCTTGGTCGCTTCCTTTTCTTCAGAAGACTCCGGAGAAATTTCTGCTGGTGCAAGAACCCGACGGCTTTGTACAATGATCCTTACGTCATCGAAGTTTTCGTCAGCCAGTTCTTTAGCGAGTTTGGCTAATGCATCTGTCTTGCTATTTTCTAAACGCAGTATGCTTTCCAGAGTGTAAGAGGGAATTTGAGTTAGTAGCTGTTGCACTCATTTGCCATATTTTACCAACTCTGGCTTGCACGTCTGATAGTCACCGTTTACTTGGCTAACGACCAGCTGGGAGTCTCCGTATATGAGGAGGTTTTCGATTCCCATGTCGACAGCGATTTCAAGACCTCCTCTCAAAGCCTCATATTCTGCTTCATTGTTTGTCCTCGGCTCTGTTAAGGAAATAGCAAAGCGCATTATCCCTCCTTATAGAGTCACGAAGATGAGGCCTACCCCAGATTTGATTATGGGGGAGCTGTGCTTTCACTTCTTCATGGAATATGCCCCATCGAAGTAGAGTTCCCATCGGGTATCACTCTCTCCTTTCTCCCCGTTGATCGTGTCAAACGTGTGCTCGTCTGGCAATTCGCAATTTACGGGTGAATCGGCAGGTATCGGATGTTCAGCGAGGAAGTCGGTGATGGCCTGGCCTTTCACTGCCTTGAGAGGTCGGTATGTTATCGAGAATTCCATTAAGAGTAGGGACCATTTAGCGAGCCGTCCCGTTAGTATGGCTCTTGACATCAAATATTTGAGAGGATCCACTTTTGATATGAGATGGACCTCATGCGCCAAAGCATAATGCCAAAGCTTAGTTACCGCGAAGATTAACGCCAAGCAGTGTTTTTCGATAGGGGTGTAGTTATTTTCTGCCCCCAGGAGAACTCGACTCAAATAATAGAGGGCTCTATTTTTCCCTTGGTCGTTCTCCTGTGCCCATAGCACGCCTAAAGAACCTTCAAGAGCTGTTGTGTACAGGATAAGGGGCTTTCTCTTGACTGGAGCGGTCAGTACCGGTGGGTTCTGCAGATATTACTTGATTTCGTCCAGTGCGCTTTTGCATTTACGATCCCAAATGAATGGGGTTCCCTTCTTCATCAGGTGACTGTAAGGACGGCATTTTCTGGAAAGGTTGGCTATGAACCGTCGGATATACGCGAGCTTTCCTTGTAGAGACCGCAATTGTTTTAAAGTTCTTGGAGTGGGCATTTCCATAATCGCCTTGATCTTCGATGGATCTATTTCGATGCCCCGATGTTGTATGATGAACCCTAGAAATTTGCATGAGGAGACTCCAAATGCGCATTTCAGATGGTTCATCTTCAGGTTATACTTACGAAGACGTTGGAACACTGTCTTCAAATGCTCCCAGTGTTCCTCGTACGATTTGCTTTTCACTACGAGGTCATCGATATAGAATTCGACGATTTCATGTATGAGGTCATCAAAAATCTTTGTCATGGCCATCTGATAGGTAGCGTCGGCGTTCTTCAGACAGAAAGGCATCACTTTGTAGCAGAATATGCCCAGAGGAGTCCGGAAAGCGGTATGCTTCTGGTCTTCGGGATGCATCTTTATTTGATTATACCCTGATGATCCGTCCATGAAGGAGAAGACTTTGTGAGTGGACATGTTATTTATCATCAGCTCGGTACCCGGTACAGGAAAGTCATCCTTCGGACAGGCTTTTTTGAGGTCCTGAAAGTCCACGCAGATGCGCACCGTCCTATTTTTCTTACCGGGACAATGTTGGCGATCCAGTCGGGGTATTGAACTTCTTGGATGAAGCCGGAGTCGATTAGCTTCTTGACTTCGGTGTTGATACTCATTTCAAGTTCGAGCCGCATTTTTCTTGGTGCTTATTTGACTGGCTTGACGTCCGGAGATATCGCCAATTTATGCACAGCTATTTCTGGATCTAGCTCCGGCATCTCGGAATAATTCCATGCGAAGCATTCTTTATACTGCATAAGCACGTCTTTTAGCGTAGCCACCTGTTCTTTAGAGCAGCTCACTGACGAACGTTGGTCGCGGGTCGTTTGCCGTCCCCAAGTCAATTTTTCTCAGGTTATCTGCCGTGGTGTGTATCCCATCTTCCAATTCTTTTGGCGCCGGTGGAAATTCTGAGATCACCTTGTCTTCATCCTTATTTTCGAAGCACCAGGAGAGGTCATCCATATTCTTACGCACTCCTTCTTTCGACAGCGTTATCACGTGACAGGTACGAGATCGTTTCGAAGACCGGGGTTGATCTGGTTCTACTCTCGCCATATACGTTGCTTTTGGCACATGCCTTTGTGGTGGGGCTACCCTCCAACCGTTGGATAGAGTGAATCTGCCGAGTTGATATTGATATTCGACCCAGTTTTTGAAGATGAAGCAGTCTTCAAGGGGATGTCCTATCGTTCGGTGATAGGAGCAATAATCCTGGTGATGAACCTCATTTGCTTGATCGGGGTGCCGAGACTCCGGGAGTGTCATCATCTGATGTTTCATGACAAGGCCAAAGATTCTCCTTGTCTTGTTTCGAGGGAAAGAATATGCTCGACCCATCTTTTTCATAAGAGACGGATTCCGGCTGACCTTTTCTCGATCGCGTGGCCTTTTGGATCCGTTTTGCCGCCGTCGAACGTTTTTTCCATTCTTTAACTTGTTTTTGCCTCCTCGTCGGGCCTTTTTCTCGTCTTGGGAATGCATGGCAGGCTGACGATGGAGGGCATTGTCATCCTCTGTAGCCTGCTGAAGGAGACGTTGCGTCTTGGTTTTCTCGTAAATGGCCATTTCGTGACTGTGGTCGTTCCGAACCTTTTGACTCGCTTCCCTTACTAGCTTGTCTATCTGTTCTTTAAACGAAGAACTTGACATTTTTATGACAGGACCTCGTTTTGGTTCAGCGTCAACGTCTTTTAAAAGAGCACCCCCTTCTTCGTCGAGGCCATTTATGACATGGCAGCCATGGAATCGCTCCCGTTTCTTGGACTGGACATATCCAAGCCCAATCGTTTCCATTTTTCCGTTGGACAATTTTTGCTGAGTTCCGGGGACGTTCCAAATCCTGTTGTAGAACTGAGCTTGTCGAGGAGTCTGTTGGAAAGGTTCGCCCTGACATCTTAATAACCTTCTTAATCCTTCCGTGTAGTATCTGGACAGACGGATGGGTTGGAGCCTGTCGAGCGCAAAATCGGCACCATGTCAGATTTCTCTTTCGACTTTAGTCTCCACAGATCGATAGAATAGGATCGCCTTTTCACCTCTTCGCCTGGGAGGGACGTAGAATCTTTGCAGCTCTTGTACACTATATGTCTCAAGCACATCAAGCTCTCTGTAGTGCTGCCGCAGATCCATGGCGATTTGCAAACTCTGATCATCTCCAGTGAATGCCTGCATTGATGGACGGACCGAGAACACTGTGTTGACTTCGTCTTCATAATCACTGCCAAAGACCAAAATAGGGGTAGATGGTCCCGGCCTGTTGCATTGGGACGGCCCCGAATAGACTCTCTCTTCTTCCTCCTCGGTATCGCCCCCGAAGACCGGAATAGTGGTGATAGCTTTTTTCTAATTCTCCGGTTTATGGTATCTTTCCGTGTCTTCAAATTCTGGTAGGAAATACTTTGCATCCTCGTACTTTCAGACTTCATTTACGGAGAATGGGTTTAGTTCCCCGTCACGGTATACTCGAGACTATCTTTGAAATACTTCATACACTGATGTTGTGTAGAAGGGATGATGTTGTACTCGTGTAACCAAGGCCTGCCGAGCAAAGCGTTGTAGCAAGTCTTGGCGTCAATGGCATAAAATTTGATGTCAGTGACGAGCAACCCAAAGCGTAACGTCAGTATTACAGACCCGAGCGTCCGTGATGACTGGAAGTCGAACCCGAAGATGGTGATTTTATCCCGAGCGATGTGCTGAATGCTCATGCAGATTTCTTTTAGCACCCTCACATTTAGGAGGTTGACAGAGAACCCGTTGTCAACTAAGATCTTCCCTATCTTGATGTCATGGCAGTACCCGGTGACATACAGGGGATGGTTGTGCTCGCACATTCCGAGGAGGAGATCTTCATCGCCGAAAGTGATGTCGGCTGTGTGCACTTCTTCCAGCTCTTCTTTCATCTTTTCTTCGGCAAGGAAAGCTTGAAACTACTCGAGCTCTTGTAATTCCCTGATCAGAGAATCTCGTGCCTCTTCAGACAACAGAAGGGCATCCAAAACGCATAGTTGTGAGGGTATCTTCCTCAGGTGTGCCAGAAAATTGTAATCTACTTTGTTTTTCTTAGGCGGGTCCTTGGCTGCCAGCTCTTCGACGAATCGATCATCGAGGGCGATATCCTCAAGGACTTTTTCCTTCCCCTTATCGTTTTTGTTTGATCCCTTGTTTGTAGGACCGAGATTCTTTTCAGGCAACGTATGATTACGCAGCTGAATGTTTTCACAGTTCTTTATCTCCTCCTCTTTTCCTGAGGTGGATTCCTTGAAGAGAGGGCCGAGGGCTACTTCTTCATCATAATCGCTTCTGAAGGTGAGAACTTGCGATCCCCTGTTATCAACCATGTGACAGTTGTCGGCAGTTCTTTTGTGCTCATCTGTCGTGCTTCTCTGCTCCCGACGAGTTTTGCGCTTCATCCGCTTGAAATGTTGTCGGTGAGCAACTTATCTCTGCCACCACTTTTTAAAGGCCATGCATTCTTCGGTAGGGTATGCAATCCTCTGATGGTATAAGCAATAATTAGGATGTACATCCGCTTCGTCAAGGTGTATACCGCCAGGAGTATCTCCTTTGAAAGATGGCAGCTTCATTCCCATTAACAGGGCCTTAGCGAACCGTTTCCTTGTCTTAAGCCTGTTTTTGTCTGCCGTGGGCGTGCTTCGATCTGGTCGGAGTGCTTTGCAACTCATCTCTACCATGACTTCTTCAACTTGATGCCGACGCCTGGCCCTTTCGAATATGGGCATTTCACGCTCTTGATCAGCTTTGCTCTTCTGACGGGCTTCGTTCAGCAGCATGTCAATCATCTCGTCTGACGGTTCCAAGGATTTTGGCACCGATTCTGCCCCCAGCTCCTCTATATTATCTTCAGACGCTAAGTGAGCTTCTTCGTCATTTACTGATGAATGAGAGATCATGTGACAACCTGCCACATAATTCTCGGGTTCTTCTGACGATTCGTTTCTGTCGTCATTGTCATTATCTCCGCTCTCAAGGATATGGTTGAGAAACTCTTGGAGTGTGACCGGGGTTCGCACTTTCTGGTTATATTTTTCCAGCGAGTCAATATGCTTTTGTAAGTCCGTGCGTTTGCGGTCATACTGCGCGGGCTTTTTGGCCTTCTTCTTCTTCTTCGAATACTTTGACGGCTAGGCCTGGGTGTTTTGCCCATCGCTACCAACTCCCGGTGTTGGGCGCGGTTTCAGCATCCCCTCAATGATCTCTGGCTCCAGCGGGCTTTTCCATCTAATCGCCGGACATGCTTGAAGTTCCTTCAAAATTCTTCTAGTCTTGTCCGAAAGAACAACTTCCCATGGAGCTTCCTCTATAAATGAGCATGATGCCCCCGGCGTGTCCACCTTTTTAGGAGCGTGCAGTTGTGGCGGGTTTACCCTCCAGTTTTCAAACAGAGCGAATTTGCCTTGTTGGTACTGGTCCTCAATTCAGTTTTTGAAGACGAAGCAATTTTCGATTGGGTGGCCCACTATTCGGTGGTAGGGGCAGTAATTAGGATTGTTGACGTCACCCGGTTGCAGTGGGCGTCTCGGATCCGGCAGAGTGATAAGCCTGTTGCGCACCGCCAGTTCGAACAGTCTTCTCGTTTTATCCCGAGGGAATGAGTAAGGATGTTTCTGAGTTTCTCCGAGTGATCGTTGTTTATCATTTTGGTGAGCAGCTGGTTTCGGATCACTTAGCTGCTGCTGAGCGTTAGCGACGAAAGTAGCTTTCCCTTTACTCTTTTCATTTCGAAGCTCCGTTTTTTCAGAGGACGGTTGTTCTCTCATGTGAACTGAATAAAATACAAGTAAAGCAGTAAGGAAAACCCCAAATGGGGCATCACGTGCTCACACATGACCGGGCCTCACGTGCAAACACGTGATCTTTTATGGGAAGATTCTATCTACGCCTGAATGCCTAATTGATAAAGTCACGTGCCCACACGTGATGGGCTCTTGAACCTACTGAATTAATAGAATTAAATTCTAATTAAACAACGCTATGGGGGCATTTGTTCTCTCATGGGAACTGAATAAAATACAAATAAAGTAGTAAGGAAACCCCCTAAAGGGGCATCACGTGCCCACACGTGACCGGACCTCACGTGAGGACACATGACCTTTTATGGGCAAAGCTTATAGGCGTTGAAATAAACAATTGGAAATGCTTTATCAGTGGGGTCACGTGCTAACACGTGATGGGTTTCTGAGCCCTCTGAACCAATAGAATTAAATTTTAATCAAATGCTTAATCAGTGGGGGTCATGTGCCAACACGTGATAGACTCTTGAAACCCTCTGAACTAATAGAATTAAATTCTAATTGAAAAGAATAAAAAACCCTAATTGAAAAATATTTCCCTAAATCTTTCCAAACAAAAAAGATTGCACTCTGTTAGAGAGAGCACCGTTGGATTAAAAATCCAATTGTGATTAAAAATCACCAGTTTATAGAAAGATTCTATATAAGAAAATATTTTCCTAAAATTTGCCAGGAACAACAAATAAAATATCTTTGGATTAAAAATCCAATGGTGAATAAAATTCACCGAGTGATCTAAAAGATCATGTTGGTTATAAAATCAATCAAAATCTCTCAATGAGAGATCTTCTGAACAAACTGATTCTTTTTTTCTCTTATAAATAGGAGCCAAGAAGAAAAAAAAAGGAGAGAGAACAATAGAAAGAGAATACAGAAGAGAAAAAAGAGAAGAGAATTTAATTCTTCAGAGAGAAAAGAAGATCTATTCAGAAAAAAACTCTAGATAAGAGAAGGAAGGAAATCATTCTATAAGCTCCCATAAAACAAAAGAGAATTTAATTCTCAAACCAAGAGTTTAACTCTTCTAAAAAGAACTTAGTTCTTGCTATGGTTGAAAATCTGCAGAAGCAGATCTCTCCACAAGTTGAAAATTTAATTCTCATCGGGGAGATTCTGCCATGCAGATCCAAAACTTAGAGGGAGAATTGGGTTTAAAGAATTTAATTCTTTCAAACACATAGGAATTTAATTCCTCTAAATAAAATCAGGGTTTAACCCTATAAAAGAATTTAATTCTTAAACAAAGGATTTAACTCTCCATGCACGTAAAATAGATCAGTACCCAACATGATCACGTGTGGCCACGTGACTCCCCCCAATGATTAAAAGAGAATGAATAAGTTTAGGTTACGTGCTCCCACGTGACCCTTGAATAAGTTTCTCAAAATAAAAAGGGAGTAAAGCCGAGGTATTTCACTTTCTGGCGTCTCACGTGCTCCCACGTGACTCTTGAACAAGCTTCTCAAAAATAAAGTAAATCCGAGGCAGTTTCACTTTTTGGGTGTCTCACGTGTTCCCACGTGACCCCCAGCAATTACCAAACAAAAGAGGATTCTACCCAAAGGCAATGCCCGCCTAAAGGATGCCTCACGTGTCTCTACGTAACCCCTGAAAAACACCATTTTTGGGGTAAAACTGAAGGATTAATATCCAACGCATAGGCACCCTCACATGTCCCCACGCGATGATCATAAAAGATCAAGCTTTTAATGCTTGTATGCATATTCTGGGAGCAAAATAGAAGAAGTAAGGCCCGATCTGCAGGCACCTCACGTGACCCCACGTGAGCGCTTCATTCTTAATGTTTAACACTACTTTAAGCGCATCACGTGGGAACACGTGATCGTCAAGTATATTATAGCGTTTAACACTATGTTCAAACCAATCTTAGCCCAAATTAGCTAAGTCTTCCAGAGGAAAGACCTCCCTTCAACTGAACCCCAACTATACTCTTGTCTCCTAAAATTGACCATCCTATATTACATTCAAAGTAATTCCCAGAGCCTTTCAATCAACATTGGTTTAAGGGTACATCTCTTCACACCTCTGATACATGTCGTTGTAATTCTTCAACGTCTTCAGAGAGGTGGTGGGTCCCACTGACCAATAACTATCTGGTGCATGTCCAAACCTACGTTTGCATCTAAACTTTGGACCGCAATGTCCCTAAACTAAATAATAGAGCCCAAATGCTCTTTTGTTGGATTTAAATGATCCTGTTAAGTAGATCTTAGTCTAAAATTAGACTAACGTATCCTTAACAAACGTTTAAGTTGATCTTAGTCTTAAACGAGATTAACGATCCTCAAATCAATCCAACTACAGATCCCCCAATCCATATTGGTTCAAGGGTACATCTCTTCACTCCTCTGATATGTGTCATTGTAATCCTTCAACGTCTTCAGAGAGGTGACGGGTCCCAATAATCAGACATTCCACGGACGGTGGGGTCCTTAAACTCATAGACTATGATGTCTTTAAACTTTATAGACTATGACATCTTTAAACTGGACTATGATGTCCTTAAACTTGATGGGCTATGTGATCCTTAAATTCATGGACTATGATGTTCTTAAACTCCACGGACTATGATGTCTTTAAACTCTTGGACCGCAAAGTCCCTAAACTAAAACAATAGAGCCCAAATGCTCTCTTGTTGGATCTAAATGATCCTGTTAAGTAGATCTTAGTATAAGATTAGACTAATGTATCCTTAACAAATATTTAAGTTGATCTTGATCTCAAAGAGATTAACGATCCTTAAACCCAACCCAAACCCAAATCTAAGAAAATACAGATTTGGACTAATCCACGCCCTACGGGCAACAACATAAATTAGTCTCCGAATACAATCCACGTGCAACCAAAAACAAAACAAAAACACACGACACGAAGTGACCATCTGGAGAAGGAGAAAGTGGTTACTGCGATGCGGTATCGTAATTAACTGCAGGGGCTTGTGCTTGCAGGGAAGAGCATCCCCACTATCAAAAACCCCTCAACGAGGGGGAATCTGACGAAGTCTGCTACAACGGCCGCATCCGTCTAAACCTTCGATGCATGGTGCCATAAATCAACTTGGCATCTTCGGAGAGGTGGACAGATAAAACTAAATAGCATCTGCCCCCAAATTCAGGCAAGACGTTTGAATTCCCGTCTTTCGGCGAAGTACAGATTCTGGCACGCCCGGTGGGACCTTTTCCTCTTTCCACTCCAGACTTCGTGTGTCGTGTTTCGCAAACGAATCGCGGTTTGCTATGGTTCCCCCTGGATTCGAGATACTAAGATTTGGTGTCTTGCTCCGTGCAGAAAATAGAAGATCAATGGATTCCAACTGCTCCAGCTGCAACAACTGCAACAACTCTGACTCTGTCCCTGTTGGAGGAGTGACCTATGGGCCTCAAGAGGTCTCCCTTTTTACAATGCCAGTGGAACAGGTGACGCAAGCCACCACTGGGCTATTCTTTGGGACCATGATCCCACCAGTAAGCTTCAACGCTCCATTGCCGTCGCAAGAAGCTCCGAAGAAGTTGGTCTTTGATCGGCTTACAACTACCGCGGCCCCTCTCAACGGGTTGCCCAAGTCCAATGCCTCGGTTTTCAACAGACTGGGCCGAAGCTCAGATGGGCCCGTCAGGAAACCCACAATTCCTGAAGGGGTTATCCCGGAGCAGATAGCCATTCCTGCTCCTGAAATTGCCAAGGCGGATACTCCTGCTAAGGAGTCGGTTTTTGCAAGACTGACCATTTCAGCTCCCGTTCCAGGCAAATTCATCAAGGCTGCTTCCCCTGTTCGAAAGTCGGCCTTCGCAAGACTGACTATCCTCTCTCAACGAACGCCAGTCTTCAACAGGCTAGCGCCAATAACAGCCTCTCCTCAAAGCAGGGGGCATGAGAAAGCTCATCCAACAGCAGAGGTGGTCCCATCTGCTCGACATACTCAACGTCGCCACTGGTGCCGAGTGAGAAAAGCTAGGGGCAGTTCCCCTTCTGGATTGACTCCGCCAGCTCCAACGGTGGAGGTCGATGCTGCTGTTCCAGCTGGGAATAGCTTTGAACCACTTAGGAGGGTGTGCAAGAACTCTCCGACTGCTGTGCTGAAAAGATCTTCTCCACCTATGGAGAATGCTACAAAGACAAAGCTGGAGCAGCCCCCTCAGCGGCTGTCCTCTAGAATTCACAAGGTCTGGCGACATGTCCAAGACTTGGTGATCAACCAAGACTACTTCCGCCGACCAAAGAAGATGAAAGTTCGGCAAGAGACGGACCACCCTGTTGTACCACAGAAGGTGTCGTCTACTTGGGTGCCCGCTGCAACGGCCCCCTCAACTTCGACCGCTCACAAAAGGAGAAGGCCGGAGAAAACGCCCGTGTCTGTGACGAGTCTCAAGGGCACTGAATCTAAACGCCCCAAGTCCGGGGGCATGGTGGTGCACACTGTTTATATGGCTTCCGAAAAAGAGGATAGCCGTATCTCTACGGGGCATCGACCACTCACCAGATCCGTAATAAAGGCCTAGGAGCAACAGCAAAAACTCCAGGAAATCTTAACACAGATGGCCGTACTCACTGGGCCAAAAGAATGCCTGGAACGTTGTCAGAGCAGCGTCAGGAGCAGGAAACTGATGCCGAGTTCCTCCGAAGAATGCTTGAGAAGAAAGAAAAAGAGGCCGCGGAACAAGCGTCCAACATAAAACAAATGGCGCTCCTGTTCCAAGATATGGTCAGGATGATGATACAGCCGGATCCCCCAGCCGAAGATCCCCCGATAATCCTTAAAGACGACAGAGGGGAGACATCAAACCCTCTTCCGGCTCTATCAACAGCCAAAGAGGAGACCATCTCCAAAGCTGCCCTTGACGACTATATAGTTCAACAGATACGAGCTCATCAGGAGAGCGAAGCGACTGGCCAAATCGTCAAGACTGGACGACCCTATCTGGGTTGGTACGATCAAATAAAATACCCGCTGGGATATACGATCTCTAAATTCCACGTGTACAAGGGGACAGGAAATACCCATCAGCACGTCGCTCAGTTTAGGGCTCTTTACGGCAATATCGGGGGTGACGACAAACTGCTGCTTCGCCAGTTTGTTGGCAGCTTGTCGGAGACAGCATTCGAATGGTACTCCGAGCTCCCGAATGACTCTGTCAAGACGTTTGCAGAAATGGAGTTGCTATTCACCCAGCGTTTCGCAAGCGCTAGTGAACGCACCCCGATCACGGCACTCATCAATGCCAGGGTGAAGCTAGGCAAAACCTAGGTTCAATACGCCATTCGATGGAGAAATCTATGGTCAAAATGTGAACAACGCATAGAGGAATCTCCAGCCGTGGGCATGTTCGTAGGGACCCTCGGCCCTCAGGCGACCATTTCTCAATTCATGATGTTTTTCAAGCCGACCACTTTCCAGGCCTTGATCGACAAACTGGCCCAAATGGACCAGATAGGCCATAGACCGTCTTACTCGAAAATGGAGCCTTGAAACGAAAAAGGGAAGGGGAAAGCGGTCTTCATCGCCAATGCTCAACAGTAGCCTAGTGGTCCAAAACCAGCTGATCGCCAAAGTGATAGACAGCAATTCCTCAACGAAAAGTTAAGACGTTCTTACTCGATTCCGTGGGAGAAAACAAAGAGACCGTTCGAACTGGAGATACGCAACAGGTTCATCAATCTGTCAGATCCGAGACGTCCATTACAGCCTAGTAATGTCAACAATCCCAATTATTGCCCCTATCACCGAGTAGTAGGCCATCCAATTGAAGATTTCTTCGCCTTCAAAGGCTGGATTGAAGACCAATACCAACAGGGCAAATTCGCACTGTCCGAGAATTGGAAAGTAAGCCCGCCCCAGCCGCACGCTCTTAAAAAGGTAGACACGCCGGGGGTATCGTGCTCTTTTATAGAAGAATCACCATGGGAGGTCGCTCTTTCAGCCAAAATGAAAAGAATGCTGAAGGATCTCCAAACATGCCCGGCGATCAGGTGGAAAAGTCCGCTGGAACCCGAAGTCATTGAGGGAATGCTAAAGCCGCGACCGATGCTAAGAATTGGTAGCGATAGTCAAAACGCCCATGCCCAGCCGTCAAAGTCTTCAAAGAAGAAGAAGAAGACCAAAAAAGCCCCTGAAGCCTGATGAAAAGCGCATGGACCTGCTTTGATTATAGGGGTCGAACAGTCTTCTCGTTTTATCCCGAGGGAATGAGTAAGGACGTTTCTTCTTTTCTCCGAGTGATCGTTGTTTATCGTTTTAGCGAGCAGCTGGTTTCGGATCACTTAGCTGCTGCTGAGCGTTGGCGACAAAAGTAGCTTTCCCTTTACTCTTTTCATTTCGAAGCTCCGTTTATGAGAAGGACGGTTTATGGCCCATCGGGTCCATTTGGGCCAGTTTATCGATCAAGGCTTGGAAAGTGGTCGGTTTGAAAACATCATAAACTGGGATATAGTCGCCTGCGAATCAAGGGTCCCCACGAACATGCCTATAGCAGGAGCTTCTTCTATGTGTTGTTCGCATCTCGACCATAGGTTCCAACACCGAATTGCATACTGAACCCAAGTCTCTCCTAGCTTCACCCTGGCATTGATCAATGTCGTGATCGGGATGCGTTCGCTGGCGCTTGCGAAACGCTGGGTGAATAGCAACTCCATTTCTGTGAATGTTTTGATTGAGTCATTCAGAAGTTCCGAGTACCATTCAAATGTCGTCTCCGCTAAGCTGCCAATGAATTGGCGAAACAACAGTTTTTCGTCACCTCCAGAATTGCCGCATAAAGCCCTGAACTGAGCGATGTGCTGATGGGGATTGCATGTTCCCTTATACACGTGAAATTTAGGGATCGTGTATCCTGGCGGGTACTTAATTTGAACGTACCAGCTTGGATAGGGTCGCCCAGTTCTGATGACTTGGCACGCAGTTTCGCTTGCCTGATGAGCTCTTATTAGTTGAGCTATGTAGTCATCAAGCGCAGCTTTCGAGATCGTCTCCTCCCTGGCTTCTGATAACGCAGGAAGAGTATTTGATGTCTCTCCTATGTCTTCTTCGATGATTATCGGGGGATCTTCGGCTGGAGGGTCCAGCTAGATCATCATCCCCACCATGTCTTGGAACAGGAGCGCCATTTATTTTATGTTAACCGCTTGTTCCGCGGATTCTTTATCTTTCTTTTCGAGCATTCTTTGGAGGAACTCGGCGTCGGTTTCCTGCTCCTGGGGTTGATCTGACGGTGCTTTCGGGATTTCCTTCTACCCAGTAAGTGCGGCCATCTTTATTAGCGTCTCCTGGAGTTTCTGTTGTTGCTCCTGAGCCTTAGTTACTGATCGTGTAAGTGGTCGATGACCCCTATAAGCATGGCTTTCCTCTTTTCTGGAAGCCATGTAAATGGTGTGCACTACCATGCCCCTAGATTTGGGGAGTTTGGGTTCAGTGCCCTTGAGATTTGTCATAGGCACAGGGATCTTCTCCGGCCTTCTCTTTTTATGGGAGGTCGAAGTTGAAGGGGCTGTTGCAGATGATACTTTCCGTGGTACGACGGCGGGATGATCCTCCTCTTGCCGGACCTTCATTTTCTTCGATCGGCGGGAGTAGTCTTTGTTGATTACAGAGTCTTGGACTTTTCGCCAGACCCTGTGGATTTTGCAAGACAGCCGCTGAGGGGGCTGTTCCGGCTTCGCCTTTGTGATGTTCTCCGAATGTGGAGGAGACCTTCTTAGTACGGAAATTGGAGAATTCTTGCGCACTCTCTTTAACGGCTCAAAGCTGTTCCCAGTTGGAACAGCAGCATCAACTTCCACCATTCGAGTTGGTAGGGTAAGTCCAAAAGGGGAACTACTCCCAACTCTCCTCATTCGGCGCCAGTGAGGACGTCGAGCATGTCATGTAGCCGGGATAACTCTATCGTCGGAGTAGCTTCGTCATGCCCCCTGCTTTGAGGAGAGGCTGTTATTGGCGCCAGCCTGTTAAAGACTAACATCCGCTGGGAAGGAATGGTCAACCTGTCGAAAGCTGACTTTCGAGTAGGGAAAGTAGTTTGGACGACTTCACCAATAGCAGGAGTTGGGATTGCCTTCACCGGTATTGTGAGCCTCTTCGCGGGCCCATTTGAACTTAGGCTCAGCCTGTCGAAGTTTGATGCAGTAGATTTGGACGACCCGTTGAGAGGGGCCGCGGTAGTTGCAAGCCGATCGAAGACTGGCTTCTTTGGAGCTTCCTGTGATGGCACCGGAGCGTTGAAGCTCATTGTCAGGAGCATGGTCCTGAAGAACAATTCAGTGGTGGCTTGTGTCACCTATTCCACCGGCATTGCGAAGCCGGAGGCCGCTTGGGGCCCGTAAGTTACTCCTCCAGACGGGGCGGAGCGGGAGTTATTGTTGCAGTTGGTGCAGCTGGAAGCCATTGGTCTTATTTGCTCTACATGGGAGCAAGACACCAAATCTTAGTATCTCGAATCCACAGGCAACCATAGCAGACCGCAATTTGCTCGCGAAACACGACACACGAAGTGTGGAGTGGAAAGAGGAAAAGGTCCCACCGGGCGTGTCAAAATCTGTTTACCGCCGAAAGACACGACCAGGACGTTAGGACGTCTAACCTGAATTTTAGGGGGGCAGATGCTATTTGGTTTTATCCATCCACCTCTCCGAAGATGCCAAGTTGATTTATGGCACCGTGTATCGGAGGTTTGGACAGATGCGACCGTTATAGCAGACTTCGTCAGATTCCCCCTCATTGTGACGGGTTTTTTGATTGTGAGGACGCTTTTCCCTGCAGGCGCAACCCCCTGCAGTTAATTACGTTACCGTATCACGGTAACCACTTTCTCCGGCTCCATAAGGTCACTTCGTGTCCTGTATGTTTGTTTTATTTTTGGTTGCCCGTGGATTGTATACGGAGACTAATTTGTGTTGTTGCCCGTAGGGCGGGGATTAGTCCAAATCCGTGTATTCTTAGATTTGGGTTTGGGTTGGTTTAAGGATCGTTAATCTCGTTTGAGATTAAGATCAACTTAAATGGTTGTTGAGGATACGTTAGTCTAATTTTAGACTAAGATCTACTCAACAGGATTTTGGGATCATTCAGATCCAACAAAAGAGTGTTTGGCTTCTATTGTTTTAGTTTAAGGACATTTTCGGTCCACAGTAGTTTAAGGACGTTGCGGTCTGCAGTTGGTTTAAGGACATCATAGTCCATAGAGTTTAGTTTAAGGACGTTGCGGTCCATTGGGTCATAGTCCATAGAGTTTAGTTTAGGGAGGGTTTAAGGAAATCATAGCCCATAGAGTTTAGTTTAGGGACGTTGCGGTCCTTTGGGTTTAAGGACATCATAGTCCATAGAGTTTAGGCTCATTGGTTTGGGGGTGTGTCAAGAGTTATTGGTTATTGGGACCCTCCACCTTTGTGAAGACGTTGAAGAATTACAACGATATGTATTAAAGGTGTGGAGAGATGTACCCTTGAACCAAATTCCAAATAGAGGCTCGGTTTGCTTGGAGATTTAATCGCAGGAGGAACTTTAACCAATTTGGGGTTGAAGTTGGATCCTTATAGTGTTAAACACTAATGTATTTTTAGTGCTCACGTGTTCCCACGTGATGCTCTTAAGGCAGTGTTGAACACTGGAATTTGGGATCACTCATGTATTGCACGCGATGCTCTTGAAAGTTGGCGCTGTTTACTTGGGTTTATTCCCTTGTTCTGTACATGTAAGTGTTAAACACCTGAGTCTTGCAACCATCACGTATAGACACGTGAAGCGCCACTAACGTAGACACTGCCTCCTTTGAATTTATCTTCCTATTATTTTCTAAGTGATAAGCACTATTAGAGATCACGTGGGATCATGTGACTCAATCTCAGTTGGTCTTTTTTTCTCTTAGAGGTGCTCACGTGGGAGCACATGATTTTTCGTTGTAGCGTTAAACGCTAATATGCATGGGACTCTTTGTCTTAGTCTTGAGAATTTCAAGTCTTTTGTCTTATAAGAATTAAATTCTCATGTAGGGTTAAACCCTAGCTTTATCAAAGGAATTAAATTCCTATATCTTTGGAAGAATTAAATTCTTCAAACCTAGTTCTTTTTCTCTAAGTTTTGGGACTGCATAACAGAATCTTCCGGATGAGAATTAAATTCTCAACTTATGGGAAGATCTGCTTCTGTAGACTTCAACCGGAGGAAGAACTAAGTTCTTTTTTTTGGAAGAGTTAAACTGTTGTGAAAGAAGATAAAATGAACTTTGAGTCTTTTCCTGGCCTAGGGTTTCTTTTTCTCCAAAGAGAACTTCTCTTCTTTTTTGGTTTTCTCTAATCTTATGGGGGAGTCTCATTTCTTTCTCTCTTTATCTCTCTCTTCAGTCTCGAGTCCTTTATATAGCAGAGGATTTTTTTTTGATTTTTTAAGGAAATCTCTCATTGAGAGATTTTTGATTGATTCGGGGATTTTATCCACCTTTGGATCTTTGATCCAGAGACTCCTGTTTTACAGAAGACATTTTCTTGTTTTTAACAAGATTGGAAAATATTTTCCAATACAGAGCTTATTCTATATCTTGGTGATTTTTATTCGCCATTGGATCTTTGATCCAATGGTGCTCTGATTTACAGGGCACAATCTTTCTTGTTTAGAAAGATTGGGGAAAATATATTCCCATACAGAGCTTATTCTGTAGCTTGGTGATTTTCAATCACTATTGGATTTTTGATCCAACGGTGGTCTGATTTACAGAGCACAATCTTTTTTATTTAGAAAGATTGGGGGAAATATTTCCAAAATAGGGTTCTGATCCCTTTTATATAGAATTTAATTCTATCGGCTCAGAAGATATTAGGAATCCTCACGTGTAACACGTGACCCAATGGCACTAGGCCGGTTTGCCTATATGCAGCAGTCCTAGAGAAGAGCATCACGTGTTGGCATGTGATGCGCCTTCTGCCCTGCTATTTGTTTTATGAAGGCACCTATATACTTTGTATAGGTGTGGAACGTGAGGCTCAATTTCAGTCCTATTTGTTAAGTGTAATGCTTATAATTTTTGCTCCAAGGAAGGCGCATCACGTGTGGACACGTGATGCTCCTTTTGGGGAATTCTTCCATCGCTTTTTGGTTCTTTATTTATGTATTATTATTATTTTTTTTTATAAGAGAACAACAATTATACTTCAATAATGCACACAAACAAATAAACAAATGATAAAAACCATGCTACACCATACCCTCCAAGTCTCTTTATTTTCCACCTCAATTTTCTATTTTCCAAAAATAGAAATTTCATGCCATGCTTTATATATAATTATATATATATATAAGAAAATATTTAGTGAGCTAATAATATTAGTTAAGATATAATTATTTCAAATATAATATATATCATATTATTAAATCAACACTTGATTTAATAATCCGGTTATCACATATAACCGACTAATATCATTTATTTGTATATCACATTATCAAATCAACACTTGATTCGATAATCCGGTTATATCACATATAACCTGAGCGATATCAGATAACTTCCAGATAAGAATACGGTATCATATACACGTATTTAATCAGACCCCCTCCGCACATATCACATATGTACCCTACTTCGTTTTGCTTGAACCAGTAAACTTCTGTGTGGGACTCTAAAGACCCGTCAATATGCCAGCAGTAGGTGATAATCACATCAGTCACCCACAAACCGTCAGCGGTACTAGCTGGACGTAACGGCTATCCAGGTGTTGAACGATTAGAAGATCAACAAGCAAGCTTGTTCATACTCCCATGAAGCCTATAGGTAACATTTACCGTATAGTCCGGTCTTTTCTTCTGATATGTGGCATATCGAGTCTGGGGGTGGAATCGTCAGACACCAGTAACTTGATAAGTCATTCCGATATATGGCTCATAATGGTTCGAGAAACTATTGATGACACTTACCAGTAAATCTCATCAACAGCCCTGGCAAGGGACTTACTGTTATAGCCAATCGAGAATAGCGCAACATTAACTCCCTATACCGGGAGAGACAAAACCCCTCCTATTGCTCATTGCCTCCAAGTGACTCAGGAATGTACCCAAAATCCACCTATTTGCACGACTCCTTTGAGCCATGGTAGGGAGGAAATCAAAGCACAGTGGGAGCCACACAAGACTCTTTGACGATCTCGGGTCTACAGACTAACCTGTACCAGTGTCACCAGAGAACTGCTATCTGACGATAAGTATATTACCATCTAGGAGTTCTCAGCGCGTCCTGTTCGGTGAACCCATTCTCTAATGAGCACGTGTGTACAATCTTTGATGTCAAACACCAATGGATATGGGATCAACTATCGCCCCATATAGGGTCATGAAACGCGCACACTAGTGTGTCCGTCAGGAAAAGAAGAGGAAGAAGAAAGAATATCTAGAGGAGAGAGAGAGAAAGATAGAGAGACGGTATAATAATACTGGGGTTCGCTCGTGAAGAAAAGAAGAGGAAGAAGGAAGAATATATAGAGGAGAGAGAGAGAAAGATAGAGAGAGAGAGAGAGACGGGGAGAGAGAGGAGAGAGAGAGATAAGGCGAGAGAGAGAGAGAGATAGAGAGACGGGGAGAGAGAGTGTGGGGCCCACGGGTAAAGAGAAGGAGGGGATTGGTTGGAGGGATTACTGTTTGTTTAGGAATAGATTTTTAAAAGATTTTGAATAGGAAAATATTAGATGGTTAGATTTAAATATACGATGGTTTTAAAATATTAAAATTTGGGGTTTTGGCGCAAAGTAAAACATTTCCAAATCGTGCCCGGGTCGGGTCCAAAAATTTGAAATTGAAATAATAGAATTTTAGGCGGGATCAAAAAGTGAAAATGAAGTATTTTACAATCAAAAAGTATACCCCCAAAACGGACACACGTACGTGCGCGTAGCCGTCCAAACTCGCCCGTTTCACTGAACGAGACGAGAACACGATGTACGGACGCTACAACAGGGTTAGGGGTGTCAAGTAGGCCAAGATGAATATTTTTAATTTTATTTTAGATGCCATAAATTGTTATATGCAGAATTGAATTGACGGGGTAAAATTACAATAAGTAACAATCAAGCAAGATAAATGAAATGAGTGCCACACTACGTTCAAACGGTAACTGAAAGTAGTAGCATTGGGCTCGGGTGTTACATCCTAAGGGCTTTATCAACATGTATATGAGAGACGGTATAATAATACCAGTGAACATGTTAAGATAAAGTCAACCAGATAGCATACTATCATGTCGAGCAAGAAAGTCCTCCATATATATTTCCAAGCATCCACTATATCATACAATAATAGCCTCTAGGGCAGACATATCACTAACAATCTCCAACTTGCACTAAGGCCAATTATTGTAGTATCTCATAACCAACATCCCCAAAAAGTCTCTCGATTAGCATCTGGGGGAAATTCTTGGTGAGTGGATCCGCTGTGTTATCCTCAATGTCAACTCTCCTGACCTCGATCTTCCGGAGATCTACTATCTCCTGATCAGGTGATACCGCCTAAGAATATGTCTGGATCGCTGATGGGACCAGAGTTCCTAGGCTAAAACCACAGCTCCATTGTTATCACAATATACAGGTATTTGATACTCAATGGTAGGAACCACACCAAGTTCATCTCATGAACTTCTTCATCCAGACAGCCTCTATGGCAGCATCGTTGGTAGCGATGTATTCAGCCTTCATCGTCGAGTCTGCTACGGTATCTAACTTGGAACACTTCCAACATACCGTCCTTCCACTGAGGGTGAAGACAAAACCCGAGACCGACTTACTGTCGTCCTTATCACTCTGGAAGCTCGAATCGGTAAAGGACTCCACCTGGAGTTCACCATTACCATACATCAAGAACATCTCTTTTGTCCTTCTCAAATATTTAAAAATGTTCTTCACAGATGTCCAGTATTTCTCCCCTGGATCTGATTGATACATACTCACTACACCTAGTGAGTAAGCTACATCTGGTCTGGTATATAACATCGCATATATGATTGACCTGACTGCCGAAGCATAGGGTATCTCTTGTATGCGAGCCCTCTCCAAATCTGTCTTGGGAGACATCTCTTTGGAGAGAGTGATTCCTGAACAAGCGGGTGCATTACCACTCTTAGAATCTTCCATACTAAACCTCTTTAGTTTGGTGTCAATGTAACTAGATTTGGACAATCCCAACATCCGTCTTGATCTATCTCTATTGATCTATATCCCCAGGATGTAGGAGGCATCACTTAGATATTTCATGGAGAACTTTGTGATAAGAAGAGCTTGACCGAGTGTAGCATAGGAACATCGTTTGCTATCAAGAGTATGTCATCCACGTACAATACGAGGAAGACAACCTTACTCTCTATAACCTTCTTATATACATGGTTCATCTACATTTTTGATGAAGTCAAACTCTTTGATAGTTTCATCAAAACAGATGTTCCATCTCCGTGATGCCTGCTTTAAGCAGCTTCCACACGCTTTCGCTGCTCCCACTGTCTACGAAGCCTTCTGGCTGTGTCATGTACTCACTTTCTTCTAAATCACCATATAGAAAAGCGGTCTTGACGTGCAACTGCCAGATTTCGTAGTCATAGTATGCAGCAATGGCAAGTAGGATCCTGATGGACTTAAGCATAGCCACTGGAGAAAGGTTTCATCATAATCGACACCAGGTCGTTGACGAAAACCCTTTGTTACAAGTATAGCTTTGAAATGCTCAACTTTTCTATCTACACCAATTATCTTCTCAAGATCCACTTACTCCCGATGGGTTTTACCCCTTCAGGAGTGCCTTTCAAACTCCATACTTTGTTGGTGTAGATGGATTCCATCTCGGATCGCATAGCATCCAGCCATCTCACAGTGTCTCCACTTGTGATGGCCTGCTCGAAACTAGTTTGGTCATCATATTCCATAATGCAATCCTCGCTCCCACCGTCTATGTGAAAACCGTAGTATCTCTTAGGTGGATAAGGAACCCTACTAGATCTGCGGAGTGGCTGAGGTTCGTTGCGGACTATTGAATCCTTAGGTTCTACCAAATTGTCAGTTATAGTTTGTGTTGCTGGAACTTCTTCCAGTTCTACCTCATTACCACTAATCTCTTTGACAAGAAATTCCTTTTCTAAAAAGGTGGCATGTCGAGAAACAAACACCTTTTGTTCCTCGGTGTGGTAGAAGATATACCCTCACGAATGTTTAGGATATGCTACAAACTTGAATAGAACTGACCTTACCTCGAGCTTGTTCGGATTTTGCTTTTTAACATAGGCTGGACAATCCCATATCTTAACTTGTTTAAGAGATGGTCTCTTCCCATTCCATATCTCATATGGAGTGGTAGGCAACAGATTTGGTCGGAACTCTATTCAATAGGTATGCAGCTATCTTAAGTGCATAACCCCAAAAGGATATAGGTAACTCTGCATTACTCATCATAGAGCGCACCATATCTAATAGGGTGCGATTCCTCCACTCTGAAACTCCATTGTGCTGTGGTGTATACGGAGGAGTAAGCTGAGAGAGAATCCCATTCTCTTTTAAGTAGTCTCTGAATTCCGTGCTCAAGTATTCTCCTCCCTGATCATATCGAAGGATATTCTACTTTTACCCGTCAGGTTCTCAACTTCGTATTTATATTCCTTGAATTTATCAAAAGATTCAGATTTGTGTTTCAACAGGAACACATTTCCGAATCTTGAGAAATCATCGGTGAATGTAATAAAATACGAGGAACCATTCCTGGTATGTGTAGATATATGACCGCATACATCACTATGTATCTGTCCTAAGAGTTCGGTAGCTCTTTCTCCGTGTCCAGTAAACGGAGATTTGGTCATCTAGCCTTTGAGACATGACTGGAAAGTTTTATAAGATGTAAATTCGAACGGATTCAAATATGCATCCTTATGTAACTCAGGCAGTCTTGTCGCATTGATATAACCTAATCTACAATACCACAAGTAGTCTTCGTTCATTTCTGAACCGTTCCTCTTGTGTGTGTTTTGTATACTTAGAACTGTAGTTTGATTTAGAACGTTTATACCGTTATACAATGTACCATAACCAATCAACACTTGATTCAAGAAAACAATCACAATATTTTTGGTACGAAATAACAGTCACTCAGAATTATTGTGTTACCACTTGATAATACAATGTGATATTTGCCAACTGCTTTGGCTGCAACAATTGCACAATTCCCTATTACAAGAGACATATCACCCTTTCCCAGTTCTCTACCTCTCTATAGCCCATGTAACAAATTACATACGTGGGATCCTGATCCGGTATCCAATACCCGGGACGTAGAGTTAACTGAGAAACAGTTCTTGCTAACAAACACATCCGAAGAAGATGCATCAACATACTTATTCTTCGTTTGGGTGGCATGGGAATCCAGATATTGCCCTATTCCTTGCTCAGACTTATGACAATCATAAGATAAAGTGGAACCTAGCAAAATTATAATAAGTGGGTTCGGTCAATACATCCATATTATTATCTTGATTAAGGCGTGTCATTGGTCGCTACCAGGAGAGAGAAAAGGATAATCACTTTTGCGTGCGCTCTTTGGAAGATTAGATTGATTATTATTTTATCTAATCAGGATGGCTCCCACTGTTTTTATCAAATCTTCCATCAAACCCTAAAAGGTAAGATTAGCCGGGATTAATTACACCTCACAAGTTCACCAATCGTTCGGCCAGGCAGGTATTGGTACTCCGAGGGAGTATCCCCATTCTTTCGCATGGAACTAATTAAATAATCTCGTTTTCGCAGGGGCATCACCCCGTCAACACCTTTCTTAGACACCTAATGGATCGGCTAATTGTAAAGTGCAAAACTCTCTTAGGAGCAACTCTTACTCTTAGTGGGTATCGGGATCCAACTATCATATAGAAGGTATGCAATCTCATTGCAAATTTCAACACTTGAAATTCCCAATAACTGTTTTTACCCCTAGCCACTTATGACCTTAACAAGGTCAACAAATCATAAGCGCTAGCCAAGTTCAACCCGTCATTTCTTGATTGAATTAAACCAACATGTACGACCCTTAACATAGTCAACAAAGCCGTACGACTACCCTAATCCAATCACATCATATGGTTGCAGATAAGTACTAATTAGCTACCGCACACTACGCCTTAATATAGTAAACAAACATAGCACGAATACTAAATAACACTTATCTGAAATGACGAAGGGCTACGGCTGGTTTTGAGGAAAACCTTTAACGTAATGAACTTGATATCATTGTAGAATCTAGTGATTTTGAAAAGGAGTGGCTTAAGCTCCGCTTTTAAAATCGAGAAGTTTTCAAAAATAAACCGAATAGCTTTTACTAGCTTTTGCTAAAGAGGTCACTTCCGGTGAAGGGATTTCGGCTCTTTCCTTATCGAATGAGGTGCTGGATATCCATCATGAAATACCACTATGCAAATTAAGAACTACAGAGGCTATGATGATAAACCGAGTGGCTTGTAGTATGAATTCACTCCCGGTGAAGGGATCTCGGCTTTTTCCTCATCGAATGAGGTGCTGGATATTCATCAAGGAATACCACTATGAATAGCAAGAACTAGAGCTATCTTTTTAAAAACTTTTGATTCTACAACATCTTTATGTTTCTTTTCTTTTCATTAATCTCATTAATGAAATCCCATCATTTAATATTTCCTAAACATCACAGAAAAAGAAACGAAAATAGAACGTACGCTTATTCCATCCGCATTCACCACGGGGCCCCGTCATGCACCGTTATGTTACTTAACTAACGGCATAGCGGGTGTTGGACTAGCGCGGGTGCAAAACATAAGCAACGTTTATTATATATCATATATATAAAGTATTCGTCTCACGCAGTTATATGATCTCATCACAGAACTAAGCAGCAGAAATCAACATATGAAATATTGGATATAATAGGAGGTTCGTGTTTTAAATTCAGCTAGTAATGAAAAACACGGATTCCACAGTCGTGATGAATAGCCAAACCCACATCCCTAGACCCCTATGAGAGCGGCAAGCAACCCTGCCAATTCTAGAGTTAGGAGACCCGGTCTCGACTCCTCGAGATGGTCTCCCACTGTACTCCAGAACCCGGTTACTTATGCTCCCCACCTTGGGTCTATCCTAATGCGGAAAAGTAAATAATATACATCAATGGTGACATCATCCTTAACCCAGAAGTTTTCCAATAAAAGAATATTACATACAAATTTTACATGAATGAAAATGTAAAACTCTCATCTCACGCAAAACCCCCCGGCTATTCAATCACGAGGATCCAATAAAACATATCATAGCAACACATAATATTACATATCATCAACGTAAGTAAATATGTGTATCCCGAAAGTCGTTGACATATTGCAACGAGATCGGGATACCCCATATATTACACTTACGGTCGCAGAAAAGAAATGAAAAACTACAATAATTAGAATCCGCATATCCTTAGACATCATAAACCCGGAATATCTCATATTCCGGATTTCATTCCTAACGTATAAACCTTGTACATTAGTCTCAAATTGAAAACCCTTTTCAATCATTTAGTCGGGTAATTCAACAAGATTCCTGACTTCCTTATTGAATGCTCGTCGGAAACTTTAGTAGATGGACGCATCCCGATGTCGTCGACGAAGTGCACTAAGGCGGAACTCCATGGCCGTAAGCACCCGAGTGGGTGCTTTTGGCAACGGGGTTCTCCTACAGTCACTTGGTCAGGGCTATGGGGCGTAGCTATCTACTAGAGTTACCCGGCGGGTGTTCGCGTACAATACGCGATTGTGACGGAGTTTTGATTCGAATCAAAACTCCATGGCAACCGATTAACCGAGACTAAAATTCTAGATTTACAATATACTAACTAGTTTTCACAAAACTAATTATTCCGGATTCTAATAATTGTATCACATATCATCAAAGTCTATACAACGTTAAATATTTCGATCGATTTATCGAATACCCAAAAAATCCAGAGACCTCAACAACTTGAGAATCATTAAAAACATCCAGAGAGTGCATGATCACCAAATGGAGAAGCACAAGAGAAACAACACCTTAACTCGACCAACATGCGTCGGAACCGCGGCCAAACATGGGGTTTGGCCGCGGTTCCGCGGCCGTTTGAGGGAGTTAGGTCGTCAAATTTCTTGAAGCTCCATTAAAAATCCTGCATGATTTTCTGCATATTTTTAATCACCAAAATTCCAACTTATGAAAATTCGACAAAAATATGATAAATCGCGGGTTTCGAAACTCGATCAAACACTTTAATATTGTAAAGACCTACCCAAATGTTCTAGCTTGGCTCTGATACCATGAAAGTGTTTGCTAGCACCGTGACGGTGTTTAAATAGGCATCACACATGAAATTTTAAAAATTTCGGGTGCTAACAAACACTGACCAAGATCTTAATTAGAATAATTAGGGTTTCCTATGATGATATGAAAAAAACTAATAGAAGGGATGGAGGCTACAACCTTTGATGACCGTGTCCTTCTCTTCTAAAGCTCCGGATTGTAGTCCGCGCGACTCCATTAGGCTCTACTTCAAGTTTGAACGAGCCTCCTCCATGATCTTCGTGCCGAAGATGATCCACCCGAAGTCTCTCTAGCTCAAGTTACCTCTTCAATAAACTATCTTTAGTGAAGAAAACACACTACACATGATTGCTAATCAAGTATAGGATGGTGAAGTAGAGGTTTAGTTTGTTCACTAGTATTTTAATTCAAGCTCCATGGTTCACATCAAATGTGAGGGGTTGAGGCTTGAAGCATTAAGAGGGAGAAGAAGATGAGAGCAAGAGAAAGTGTGAGCTCAACTCAAGAAAAATTGGCTAAGTGTTGTAATGGTTACTCATTTGTGTTCACTTATTGAAGATGTAAAATGTAACACCCGAGCCCAATGCTACTACTTTCAGTTACCGTTTGAACGTAGTGTGGCACTCATTTCATTTATCTTGCTTGATTGTTACTTATTGTAATTTTACCCCGTCAATTCAATTCTGCATATAAAAATTTATGGCATCTAAAATAAAATTAAAAATATTCATCTTGGCCTACTTGACACCCCTAACCCTGTTGTAGCGTTCGTGCATCGTGTTCTCGTCCCGTTCAGTGAAACGGGCGAGTTTGGACGGCTACGCGCACGTACGTGTGTCCGTTTTGGGGGTATGCTTTTTGATTGTAAAATACTTCATTTTCACTTTTTGATCCCGCCTAAAATTCTATTATTTCAATTTCAAATTTTTGGACCCGACCCGGGCGCGATTTGGAAATGTTTTACTTTGCGCCAAAACCCCAAATTTTAATATTTTAAAACCATCGTATATTTAAATCTAACCATCTAATATTGTCCTATTCAAAACCTTTTAAAAATCTATTCCTAACAAACAGTAATCCCTCCAACCAATCCCCTCCTTCTCTTTACCCGTGGGCCCCACACTCTCTCTCCCCGTCTCTCTATCTCTCTCTCTCTCTCCCCCTCTCTCGCCTTATCTCTCTCTCCTCTCTCTCTCCCTGTTTCTCTCTCTCTCTATCTTTCTCTCTCTCTATTCTATATATTCTTCCTTCTTCCTCTTCTTTTCTTCACGAGCGAACCCCCTCACGTAACCCTAGCCGTCTCACCCCTCGCCGCTGCAGCACCAACGCCGACGCGAACATCACCAACATCCTCGCCTCCTCAACCTCGTCTCATCCACAACATCCTTATTCGTTTTCCCGAGCGCCTGCACACCCCCCGACCAGGCCCGCGCGCGCCCCCTGCACACAGTTGCACCGCCGGAGGTCGCTGCCGATGACCCGTCTCCGTGCCCCTAGCCCTCGCGCACCCCCTCGGTGAGCTTCTCATCCCCTCACCTTCTCCTTTCTTCTTTTCCTTCGCTGATCTGGTTTCTTGATCCGCAAAAACTTCCTCCGTCATCGCAGACCACCGCCAGAGCTCCGTCGACGAGGTCGACCGTCACCACCCGTTCCACAGACCATTGTAAGCCTTCCCTTCTCCATCCTCCTTCCCTTTCTTCTTTATTTTCCTTTCTTTTCTTTGTGCAACTCTTGACATTCACTGTTTTGTATCTCGCCGGATTCCGGCCATGCCGACGACGCGTCCCGATGTTCCAGCGAGATACCACGACCCGTGTGGTTCCACTGTTCGTCGTTTGGGTTCATTCCGTGAACCATGCGCCTGTCGCGAGTTTTCCCCGCCGAAGTTTTACGTTCCGTTTTCCCGATCCGCGACCCGTCGAGGCAAGTACCCCTTGCTACATGCTAAACAATATTTACATACATATTAATGACACCCTAACCTATAAATTTAACTTTGGTATGATCATTTCTATTTTTCGTGTTCAATATTGTTATATAACATTTTATCTTTCAAACTTGGAACCTATATATGTAAATATCATTGCACCCATGAAGTCTTAACATGGTAACATGATTAAACGGCTATAGTTGTCTTACTGCATTCTCATAATGTTGAAATCATCTCCATGACACAATTGATAACTGTATTGCTAATTGAATGAATCTGCCTATTGCTTAATTCATTGCTTATATCATGTTGTTGATACCCATGCTTGATTATATAACTGATTGTGAGCACACCTATGATATCACTTGCTTCTTGACCTGACTTGCTACCTACATAGTGATTGACCCGACATGGTACCGTATACTGCTTGACTTGACATGATGTACCATGAACTGACCCGTTACCTGATCTTGTGTCTAATGCCAACAAACTTGACATGTAATCCTCATGGACCGTTCCTGTTGTCTATCCAGATAAACCTGTTTATCTGATCCTGTGTTGGCATTAGTTTCTTGATTTCGGGATACCTGACTTGACATACACATATAACTTGGGGGTATGGGGAAATCAAAGGTGAAACCTGACTTGTAACTCAACAGTTCACTACTATTGAGTGTACACATTCCTGTTTGGTGCCTAGCGGCATGTCTCGGTTTCAGCCCGAGAATATTGAGGCCGTGGTCCCGGGTATGTACGGGATACTACTGAGTGTACACATTCCTGTTTGGTGCCTAGCGGCATGTCTCGGTTTCAGCCCGAAAATATTGAGGCTGTGGTCCCGGGTATGTACAGGATACTATTGAGTTACATCGATGATTCATCAATTTGGTTTCAAAGACTTTAGAACAGAGAACCTGACAGAACAGTCCAGTTTACCCGCTGCACACTACCCTGCACTGCTCTGATTCATATTATTGTTACCCTTGCTTTATTCATATTTATATTCGCATTGCCTGTTTATTATGTTATTACTTGATGACTTGACGCGCTGACGTCTGGGTTTTGCATGGCCCAGATTCTGTACCGCTGTCGCAGCCCGAGCAGGAGTACTTCAGCCGACAGGCTGAGCTATGAGTGTTAGCAGTAGTTAGCTTTTCTTTACTGCATTTTATTCCTGATGTGAGCCCGCATTATGGGACATACATTCCAGTTATTTTGTATTGGATCTTTCGCTTCCGCATTTATTTATTCTTGACTCATGTTATCTTGGATTATGGACATATTTTAGATAGTTTTATTTTGTTCTTTATATCTTTACAACCGTAATGTGACTGTGGATGGATACTTCCTACCCATAGGTAGCATGGTTGGCTATGTCACGTGCCCATTTTAGTGTACTTTGGGAAGCGGGGCGTGACATAAAATATCTTGCATTATTAAAATGCAACCATACTTCAATAGTGCACATAAACGAATAAACAATTGATAAAAACCATGCTACACCATACCCTCCATGTCTCCTTATTTTCCACCTCAATTTTCTATTTTCCAAAAATAGAAATTTCATGCCATGCTTCATATATATATATATATATATATATTAATATATATAAGAAAATATTTAGTGAGCTAATAATATTAGTTAAGATATAATTATATCAAATATAATATATATCATATTATTAAATCAACACTTGATTTAATAATCCGGTTATCACATATAACCGACCAATATCATTTATCTGTATATCACATTATCAAATCAACACTTGATTCGATAATCCGGTTATATCACCTATAACCTGAGCGATATCAGATAACTGCCAGATTAGAATACGGTATCACATACACGTATTTAATCAGGCCCCCGCCGCACATATCACATATATGCCCTACTTCGTTTTGCTTAAACCAGGAAACTTCTGTACGGGACTCTAAAGACCCTTCAATACTTTAGCAGTAGGTGATGTCAGTCACCCACAAGCCGTCAGCGGTACTAGTTGGACGTAACGGCTACCCAGATATTAAGCTATTAGAAGATCAAAGCAAGCTTGTCCATACTCCCATGAAGCCTATAGGTAAAACTTACCGTACAGTCTGGTCTCTTCGTCTGATATGTCGCATATCGAGTCTGAAGGTGGAATCGTCAGACCCCAATAACTTGATAAGTCATGCCGATATATGGCTCATAACGGTTCGAGAAACTACTGATAATACTTATCAGTAAATCTCATCAACAGCCCTGGCCAGGGACATACTGTTATGGCCAATCGAGCGCAACATCAACTCCCTATACCGGGAGAGACAAAATCCCTCCTATCGCTCATTGCTTCCATGTGACTCGGGACTGTACCAAAAATCCACCTGTTTGCACGACTCCTTTGAGCCATGGTAGGGAGAAAATCAAGGCACAGTGGGAGCCAAACAAGACTCTATGACGATCTTGGGTCTACAAACTAACCTGTACCAGTGTCACCAGAGAACTGCTATCTGATGATAGGTATATTACCATCTAGCAGTTCTCGGCGAGTCTTGTTCAGTGTACCCATTCTCTAACGAGCACCTGTGTACAATCTTTGATGTCAAACATCAATGGATATAGGATCAACCATCGCCCCATACAGGGTCAAAAAACGTATACACTACTCTATTCTGGAATATCGATGCCATGTCTCGATATTCCCTCGACTAGGAAAAATTGAAGGATGTGTTTGTGGACTACCCAGGTCCGAGTAGTATGATCCGCATCATAGTCCTAGTAGTCAAGCCAACATCCTAAGGGCTTTATCAACATGTATATGAGAGACGATATAATAATACCAGTAAACATGTTAAGAAAAAGACAACCAGATAGCAAACTATCATGTCGAGCAAGAAAGTCCTCCATATATTTGTCCAAGCATCCACTATATCATACAATAATAGCCTCTAAGGCATACCTATCACTGACAATATCCCATTTGCACTAAGGCCAGTTGTTGTAGTATCTCATGCCCAACATCCCAAAAAGTCTCTCGATTAGCATCTGAGGGAGGGTCTTGGTGAGTGTATCCGCCGTGTTATCCTCAATGTCAACTCTCCTGACCTCGATCTCCTGGAGATCTACTATCTTCCTGATCAGATGATACCACCTAAGAATATGTCTGGATCGCTGATGGGACTGGGGTTCCTAGGCCAAAGCCACAGCTCCATTATTATCACAATACACAGGTATTTTATACTCAATGGTAGGAACCACACCAAGTTCATCTCATGAACTTCTTCATCTAGACAGCCACTATGGCAGCATCGTTGGTAGCGATGTATTCGGCCTTCATCGTCGAGTCTGCTAAGGTATCTAGCTTGGAACTTTTCCAACATACCGTCCCTCCACTGAGAGTGAAGACAAAACCCGAGACCGACTTACCGTCGTCCTTATCACCCTGGAAGCTCGAATCAGTAAAGGACTCCTCCTGGAGTTCCCCATGCGACGGAACCACGGCCAAACTAGTGTTTTATTATTTTACTACTTTATCTTTTCATGGTTTAGATTTCTAGGTTTTTCGGCTTACTTAAATTACGTTACGCCTTTAGACGTTGCGTGATTTAAGTGTCGGTCGCGTTCCTAAATTGGGTCGTGAAAAATTTGGTATCAGAGCTTTAGGTTTTACCTTTAAGAGGGTAGGATGACCCTTGGTATGATGGGGTAGGTAGCTTAAGCATAGTGACGTAGTGTGTGTGTATTCCGTTGCATACTTATGAGACGGTACTCCGCCCGAGTGACCTTAGGACATATTTGCTTGTAATTCCTTCCTTGATTCCATGTATTATCATGATTCGATTTCTATGTTCTTATTGAATCATGTTTCCTTGTTCCAACCACTATGCCGCAAAAGACTTCAAGGGCCCAGAGGGCTGCCGTTAGAGATGAGGTCACGGCGGGCTCGTCTGAGACGAGGAATGACCAGGGTGGTTCGCCTATTCTTCAGGAGTAGATTGATCCACCTTCTCCAGGTCGTATTGCTAGGCTAGAGGCCAGTGTTCAGTACTTACATCAGATGATTGGATCTTTGGTTGAGATCAGTCGAGCATAGAGATCAAATATTGTTCCACCTACTATGGGGAACGTGATTGTACCTTCTACTCAGAAAGTCGTACCTACCACTACCAAGACTATCGCCGTATCGTTATTGGAATTTATAATGCTGAAGCCTCCATTTTTCACTGGCACCGACGTAGCTGAGGATCCACAGTCGTTCATCGACCAGATGGCCAGGATCGGTCGTTCTTTAAGACGTTCCTATGCGAGATCGGTCGAGTTTGCTAGTTTTCGTCTGGAAGGTCTTGCCCAGACTTGGTGCGAGTTTATGGAGAGGGGTCGAGCTGCAGGTCTTCCTCCTATGACCTGGGATGAGTTCGCGACGATTTTTCTTTCTCGTTTCCTTCCGCAGAGCATCAGGGATGCCCAAGCTCACAGCTTTGAGTCTTTGCGCCAGACTCCTGGCATGACGGTGGCCGAGTACGATATCCAGATTACCCAGCTATCCATATATGCTCCTTATTTGGTGGATACTAAAGAGAAGCACGTCAAGAGATTCATGCGAGGCCTTGTTACCCAGTTGTTCCTCTCTATTGGCGCCCAGCACTTTGATACGTATGCAGCCGCGATAGACGCAGCCTTACTAGTAGAGGAGCGTATTGCCGAGACTACAGTTGTTCCGGGACCAAAGCGGATTCGTACTGATGTATCAGCTCAGAGGCAGTTTGGCAGGGGTGGTAGCGGATTCTTTATAGGCCGTGCTGGTAGCCGAAGCTTGAAACGGGGCCAGTTATATAGCTCTTACCCACAGGATCAGCAGCCGTTGTCGGGATGTTTTCGGTGTGGGAGTCTGTATCACCGCATCAGGGATTGTACTGAAGTACGCCAGGACGAGGCAGCAATTCCATATGTCACCTTACCACCTGCACTACCTTAGAGAGCATTGCCTCCTACGCCCGTTATTGCTCTACGCCAGACTGATGCTCAGAGAGGCCGTGGTCGTGGCTGTCTTGTTCCGAGAGGATGAGGTGGCAGAGGCGGAGGACAGACGGTTGCCGGTAGAGGACAGGACCGAGTTTTTGCATTGACTCCTCAGGATGCGTAGGCGTCAAATGCAGTCGTGATAGGTATTCTTTCGGTCTGTTCTTTCTATGCACGTATATTGTTCGACCCGGGATCTACGCACTCGTATGTGTCCACATACTTCGTACCGAAGTTAGGCTGAGATTCATCCTTGTTAGATCAGCCGCTTGTCGTGATTACTCCCGTTAGAGAGTATTTTGTTGCATGACATGTGTTTCGGTCGTGTACCATTCATATTGGAGATAGAGATTCGTCCGTTAACTTGATCCTTCTTGATATGTTGGACTTTGACGTTCTCCTCGGCATGGACTGGTTAGCTACTTGCTATGCTTCTGTGGGCTGCCGTGAGAAGGCATGTAGATTATGTTTTCCGGGAGAGTCGGTTCTTGTTGTGCATGGGGACCGTAGTGCTTCCCCTCACAGTTTGATTTCTTCTCTTTGCGCTAGTCATCTCTTGAGGAAAGGATGTCGGGGATTCTGAACCTATATTCGTGATACTGAAGCCACAGCAGATCCGTTGGACCAGGTTCCTATTGTGAGAGAGTTTCCTGTCGTATTTCCTGATGAGTTACCTGGATTGCCGCCGGAGCGCGATATCGAGTTCTGCATTGAGTTGATTCTTGGAACGGGCCCTATTTCTATACCGCCTTATAGGATGGCCCCGGCAGAGCTTAAAGTGCTTAAGGATCAGTTGCAAGATTTGCTTGATCGGGAACTTATTCGTCCGAGTGTTTCGCCTTAGGGAGCTCATGTCCTATTCGTCAAGAAGAAGGACGACAATATGAGGTTGTGCATTGATTATCGTCAATTGAAACGAGTTACGGTGCGGAATAGGTATTCTTTACCTCTCATTGACGATTTGTTTGATCAGCTCCAGGGTGCAGGACATTTTTCCAAGATAGATTTGAGGTCGGGTTATCATTAGTTGCGGGTCCGAAATGATGACATTCCGAAGACTGCTTTTCGTACGTGCTACGGGCATTATGAGTTCTTGGTGATGTCGTTCGGACTTACCAATGCCCCAGCAACGTTCATGGACTTGATGAACTTGATTTTCATGTCGTTCCTCGACCAGTTCATTATTGTATTTATTGATGACATTCTGGTCTATTCCAGAAGTCGAGAGGAGCATGAGCAACACCTGAGGATTATGTTGCAGACATTGAGAGAGCACCAGTTGTTTGCTAAATTCTCGAAGTGTGTTTTCTGGCTTGATAGTGTTGACTTCTTGGGTTATGTAGTTACGGGAGACGGTATACTAGTGGACCCAAAGAAGATCGAGGCCGTATAGCTTTGGCCCAGACCTGTATCAGTGATAGAGGTCCGCAGCTTCTTGGGCTTAGCCGGTTATTATCTCCGTTTCTTGCAGGATTTCTCGAGTATCGATGCACCTTTGACCAGACTGACCTGGAAAGGAGTTCCTTTTCTTTAGACTAAGGCCTGTGTGCAGAGTTTTCTGTAGTTGAAGACTCTTTTGACGACTGCACCAGTTCTATCCTTGCCTTCGGGATTAGAAAGCTATGTTGTTTATTATGACGCTTCTCTAGTGGGGCTCGGTTGCTTATTGATGCAGTATGATAGAGTTATCGCTTATTTTTCTCGGCAGTTGAAGAAGCACAAGCAGAACAATCCCACTCATGATCTAGAGATGGTCGCGGTGGTCTTTGCGCTCAAGATTTGGAGACACTTCTTGTACCAGAGTCGTGTCGGATCTTTACGGACCACAAGAGCTTAAAGTACATCTTCCAACAACGGAATTTGAATTTGAGATAGTGCCGTTGGATGGAGCTTGTGAAGGATTATGATTGTGAAATCCTTTATCACCCGGGAAAGGAGAATGTGGTAGCCGATGTTTTGAGTCGTAGGCCCGGAGGTAGCTTGTTCCATTTGAGCGCAGTTCAGAGACAGTCTTCTACAGATTGGCAGATCTTGTGCGACAGTAGAGTTCAGTTCGAGTTCATTTTCACCGGAGGACAGCTTGCTCATGTTCGCGCCCGTCCACTTCTACTTGATCGTATCCGTGAGGCAAAGTCTGATGATGCTCGTTTGTCTGAGATTTTGGAGCATGTTCGGCACGGTAGAGATTCCAAGTTTGTGTTTGATGACCAGGGTGTGCTACGTTTTGGGACTCATCTATATGTACCAGATTTCGAGGGGCTGAGACGTGAGATCCTAGAGCAGGCACATCCGTCAGCATACAGTGTTCATCCAGGTTCCACCAAGATGTATCGTGATTTGAGAGATATCTACTGGTGGGAAGGGATGAAGAGAGATATTTCAGACTTTGTTTCGAGGTGCCTGACTTGCCAGCAGGTCAATACTGAGCATCAGAGACCGGCAGGAGAGTTGCAGCCTATGCCCATTCCGGAGTGGAAATGGGAGCAGATCTCCATTGATTTCGTTGTGGGTCTACCTAGGTCCAGTCAAGGGTATGAATCCATTTGGGTGATTGTTGACCGGTTGATGAAAGTGGCTCACTTCCTTCCAGTGAAGACCACTTTCGGATTTTCTCAGTATGCTCAGCTGTACATTGATGAGATTGTGTGTTTGCATGGCGTTCCTAGATGCATTATTTCCGATAGAGGCACCCAGTTTACCAGCCGTCTTTGGCAGAAACTTCAGGAAGCTTTAGGTACTCGATTGAGTTTCAGCACCGCTTTCCATCCGCAGATCGATGGTCAGTCAGAGCGGACTATACAGACTCTCTAGGATATTCTTCGGGCGTGCGTGCTTGATTTTAGTGGTAGTTGGGATCGTCACTTGCCTTTGATAGAATTCTTCTACAATAACAATTTTCAGGAGACGATTCAGATGACACCTTTTGAGGCCTTGTATGGGAGAAAGTGTCGATCGCCAGTCTGTTGAGCCGAACTCTGCGAGAGCAGGATTTTGGGACCATGATTGATTTTTGTGAAAGTGTATGTAGTAAGTAACCGCAATCAATAACGGTGTCGCGTATAACTAGACGTGATGAGTACGGGTCGTCCTCAGGGATTCGTGGAATCTTTCAATCTTAATTTAGACGTGTTGATTAGAAATAGAAAGAATGGAAGAATAAAAAATAGTGGATAATAGTTTCTAGATCTATGTTAAACACAAAAACAACAACAACAACAACAACAACTGAGCCTTTTATCCCAAGCATATGGGGTAGGCTACATGAGCCAACATGAGAATCACGCCGGGTCCAGCACATGCATCCTCCGCCTTCACTCACTCCTATCGAACAATATACTTTTATCGAGTTCTTTGGCAATCATATCGTTTCGTATCACCTCCATCCATGTTTTCTTCGGTTTCCCTTTTGCCTTTTTGCCATTGCCCATATCGAGAGTATCTATTCGTCGAACCGGTGCTTCCATAGGTCTGCGTCGCACATGACCAAACCAGCTTAGCCGGTTTTCCCGCATCTTCTCCTCCACAGGTGCTACACCAACTTTTGCACGAATATCCTCATTTTGCACCTTATCTTTTCTAATGTTACCGCACATCCAACGAAGCATGCGCATCTCCGCTACGTGCATCTTCTGTGTATGATGCTTCTTAGGAGCCCAGCATTCTGTACCATATAATATGGCAGGCCGAATAGCGCTCCGATAAAACTTCCCTTTCAATTTTAACGGAAAGTTACGATCACATAAAATCCCTGTTGCACTCCTCCATTTCAACCAACCAGCTTGGATCCTTTGATTAACATCACTATCGATCTCCCCATTCTTTTGGATGACGGAATCTAGATATCTAAACTGGTCGCTCGGTGATATCTCTTGCCCTTCCAATGTTATACCAATATGGTTTTGACTTCTCTGGTTACTAAATTTGCAATGCATATATGCTGTCTTGGACCTGCTCAATCTGAATCCCCGAGATTCTAATGTTTGCATCCATAATTCCAATTTGGCATTAACCCCTGCTTTTATCTCATTTACTAGAACAATATCATCAGCGAATAGCATACACCAAGGTACCTCATCTTGGATAGTTCTAGTAAGTTCATCCATCACGATGGTAAACAGGAATGGACTTAATGCAGATCCCTGATGTAAACCAATTGTAATCGGAAAATCACTCGTTAAGCCACCGCAGATTCTGACATTTGTCACTACTCCATCGTACATATCTTTGATTATGTCAATATACTTGACGGGGACCCCCTTCTTCATCATTGTCCCCCATAATACCTCTCTAGGTACCTTGTCGTACACTTTTTCTAAATCAATAAATATCATATGCAAATCTTTTCTCCTCTCTCGAAAACGTTCGACAAGTTGACGAAGCAAATTAATAGCCTCTGTCGTCGATCGTCCAGGCATGAACTCAAACTGGTTCTCTGTTATCTTAATATCCTTCCTTAGCCTGTGTTCAATCACTCTCTCCCAAAGTTTCATGGTGAGACACATAAGTTATATTCCACGGTAGTTTAAGCAACTTTGAATGTCACCCTTGTTCTTGTAGATAGGTACAAGGATACTTTTTCTCCATTCATTTGGCATCTTTTTTGTCTGCCAAATCTTATTAAACAGATCTGTCAGCCATTTAATGCCTATTTCTCCTAAGCATCTCCAATCTCGATAGGAATCCCGTCAGGACCAACCGCTTTTCTTAAACTCATTCTGTTCAAAGCTTCTTTAACCTCATGTAGTCTTATTTTATGCATGAAATCACGGTTTATATCTTGAGATTGAATGACAAGTCCATCCAAATTCTTAGTAAAGCTCTCATTGAACAATTTGTCAAAATAATCTCTCCATCTTTTTTTGATATCCTCATCTCGAACTAAAACCTTCTGATTTTTATTTTTGACACACTTCACCGCACATAAGTCTCTAGTCTTCCATTCCCGCATCCGAGTAATCCGGTATATATCATTTTCAGCCTCTTTAGTGTCTAATTTCTCATACACCTCCTTGTAGACCTTAGATTTAGCTTCCCGAACAGCTTTCTTAACTTCCTTTTTAGCCATTTTATACTTCTCAAATCTCTCCACATCTCTACTTTTCTTCAAATCTTTATAAGAATCCCTTTTTAATTTTAATAGCAGTCTTTACTTCTTCATTCCACCATGATGTGTCCTTAGATGGTGGTGCACCACCTCTCGACTCACCAAGTAGATCTCTAGCTACCTTTTTGATACAACTAGCCATTTTGTTCCATATTCTGTCTAAATCATCTTCCGACTGCCAATCCGCTTCTTGGACTATACGATCTATGTTAAACACGGATGTAGAAAATAGATCTAGTTTGATTACGGATATAGATTTTATATCAGAAGAAGGCTTGTAGGGTTCGTTAGGATTTAGTAGTTATGAATGACTAATAAAGATTACTCCTTTTATCTATTGATAGATTTAAAACTAGATAGATAGTGATGAATGAGAATTAGGGTTCTTTGGAAGAAACTAGTGTTTCCACACTATTGACCCTTGTTCTTTCATTGATCTCTATTCATGTCCAGCCTTTAACAAAATAATTGTTAATCTAATCTTAAATCGCGGTCAAGACTATCAATAAATTGGTAGCGCGCCCGATAAGTATGTTAACGATTCTTTTGCTAAAATTTATAAATTTCATAAGACTTAAAAGAAGTTAAAGTATTTTCTCATCCATTGTTCTACCCTAATCCTGCAAAACCAATCAAGCGGAGAATTACTCGCGCATGATGGAGATAGAAAAAGAAGAACGGCTAGAGATCATAATGTAAATAAAGAAATTAAAATTAATCTAATGATTTACCTTTATTAATCAACTTCACAAGTACAAAGCCTTCAAGTTTAGATTACAAGAGGAAGAAGAAATTGCTCTCGATATCTTCCTTATAGGAAGTAGATGCTCCATCGAATCTCACGTCGTCTTATCACGTCAAATCGCGGACCTGCCTTAGATCACTTGTTCTTTGATGGTGATTTGCTTCGTGTAAAAGATTGATGATTCCTAGCTTTAGCCCTCGGTCCTTTATATAGCCCTAAAGCCAGAAACCAAAGATCCCAAGAATTAGGGCTTGTTGAAAATACCGAAACATAAAAATCCAAAACCTTAACTCGGTGAATCGGCCGCGGATCCACCGTATATGGCATGTTTTGGCCGCGGAACCGCGGCCATTTGGTATGATCAATGTTCCAAAATTCTGGGGCTTCTTTCTTTTGACACATGGAGATTTTTTTGATGTCTGGAACTTGAAAATATTTTTTTAGTCTCTGCCAGTATTGATTTTTCGATTTTATCTAACTTCATTGGAAGATTTTTGATTCCCGACATCTTAATATCCCGATCTCCTGACCTGAGCTAAAGCTTGCACAATATCTCAATGAATAATGTTAGTAATATTTGGTATTTTTGAGATATTATCCTAACCATTTGATATGATATTATATTTTAAGAATATCGATTAAGGATATTTGATATGATATGCATATTTAAATTATCAAAATATTATACAAATATTATATGCATACACTTTCTTTCATAATAAGACCGTCCGAGTCCCCACAATGTCCTCAGACAAAATGCAAGGCCACAACCCGTCTTGCATCTTATGCATCGCTTCACGGATATGCATTAGAGTGGTTAACGCAGCGGAAGCAGAGGGAGGAAACATAACTCATCTGAGTAGCTCTTGTTAATTATAATATATAAACATATGATAATAGATATTTTTACAGATAAACCCAAATATGTTTCATATTTATAATAAACACCTTTAAATATTTATAAAAAGTAAGGAAAATGTTATATCAAATGTGCAATATTTTCGACTGAACAGACCACAGCTAGTTCAGGAGACTACGGAGAAGATCCAGTTGATCCAGGACAGGATGAGAGCAGCTCAGTATAGGTAGAAGTCTTATGTCGACCGTCGTCATCCCAGACTTGAGTTCGCAGTAGGTGATCATGTTTTCCTACGGATTTCTCCGATGAAAGGTGTGATGAAATTCAGAAAGAAAGGGAAACTTAGTCCCAGATTTGTGGGTCCTTTTGAGATCCTTGAGCGAGTCGGTACCGTTGCCTATCGTTTGGCACTTCCGCCCAGTTTTCCGGATGTACACCCCGTATTTCATGTATCGATGCTTCACAAGTATCTTCATGATCCTTCTCACGTGATTCAGCACCAGACCATCCAGCTGGAGCGCGATCTTTTGTTCACCGAGCAGCCGGTAGTTATATTGGATCGGCAGGTGAAGAAACTTCGGTCAAAATTCTTACCGTCAGTGAAGGTTCTGTGGTATGGCCTAAATAGCGAAGAGGTCACATGGGAAGCCGAGAGCGAGATGCGGAAGAAATTCCCCCATCTCTTCAAAGGTACGCATAGTAAGATTTTTAAATTCGGGAACCGAATTTCTTTAAGGAGGAAGATTGTAACACCTTAAAACGCGATTAGAGTTAATTAAGCGACATAATGCGAGTTTTTAATAAATTTAACTAATATTTTTTTTCACATATTTTATTATAATTAATAAATATTTTATTTAATTATTTTTGTACTTGTACACACATGTGCATGCTAATCTAGGGTTAAGTATGTGTTAACCATGCTTTGTTAGCCATGGCACTTAACCATTATATGTCATGTTATGTATATATATATATATATATATATATATCTATTTTAAGTAAAAGGGTTTTATTTTAAAAAAGGATAAGAAAAAGGAAAAGAATAGAATATGGAGGTATGATGGCATGGGGGACAAGGCTTGGGGGGAATTTAATGAGGTGAGAGAAAGAGCATGGCTCTCATATCTCATCCTCACCCTCTCTCATTTCCTCACAACACTCACACCCTTTCATTTTCTTCTTCTTCTTCTTCACCAAAAATCCTCATTTGATCATATTTTTCCCACTAACCTTAAGCCTAAATCAACATCAAACCCCACTAAACCCTCAACTAAGCATGTTTAACCCTCTTTTTATGTCTTGGAGCTTGCAAGGCTAGAGTTTTTCCCAAGTTTTTGTTGAGGTAATGATCTTAGACCCTTATTTAGGCTCTAAGGATGGTTTTTGTGTTAATTAGTTTCATTATTATACCATAATGTTTTAAATTAGTGTTAATATCGTATTTTGTTTAACTTGGGGTCTCTGTTTGAATCTGCTATCGACTCGGACCTTATTTTGAGAAGTTGCCATCATAGAGACATAGTTTAGAGGCCTAGAACACACCACCAAAACCTGAGCCCATTTCCTCATTTCATGGCCGCAGATATATTCATTCTGGCCGCAATTTGCGGCCAGAGTAGGGTGTCTGGATTTGTATCTTGGTCATAGGGTCTATGGGGAAAAGTGTAGGCTTGTGGCATGTGCAACTTTCTTTAATTACTTGTGTAGAAAAATCTGGGACCGTTTAGCTATAATTCAAGCGTTTCGATTAGATGCGATGAGGATTTATCCGACTTTCGTGTAGTTAACTGCCATAGGTTTGGTCTAGGATGTCGCTGCACACGTTTAGCCCGCTAAGCTAACACTTGGTAGCTTGTGGGAGTTAGTTCGTTAGTTTGGCATTTGTCTCCATGTGTTATCAAAAATTTTACTAATTTCATGAGTTATGATTTTGTGTGAAGCTAGGATCTCAGGCGGGGACTTCGGACGCAGCCAGGAAGGGGAAAGAGGTGATCGGATTCACTTAGCTCGAGATCGTCCGGTGAGTAGATTTAACATCTACGGGGGAATCACCTGTATGGCATTAAGCGTCGATGGCTAGATTCCAGTGATAATATCTTGTACTATATGTTATGAATTATCTATGCGTATCATATTGTGCATTCTATTACCTGTTGTACCTTGACATACTATTAATAGGGGCACTGCACCATTACTAATGGTTCATATTGCATGAGCACTGATTTATATGTCCACACACCGTTGGTAATTGCCATGCCACGCACACTATAGAAATTGCTATGGATAAATATATTGTCCCGCATTCATTATTAACAGTTAGACATTGATTCTTGGACTAGTACGCATCATGATTAGCATCATATATACATTGCTATAGTGATATATCCCCATATGATGTTTTATGAGATTTCTATTTCGTGGATTTAGGAAACCGCAAAGTATATTTTGAAACTTGAGTTATTTAAAAAGGCGGTTTTTCCCTTGATATGATATTTCGTGTCCACCATGAGTTTTCTCAGTTCTGAGCTATTGCATACTCGACTTGAGGAGTGAGGAGAACCGTTTGCGGTTATATGGTGGACCCGGTAAGGTATCCCGGGGCCAGAACATCATAGAGAAAGGCGATGAGCCCGGCAGGGGAGTACTGCCTACCGGTGATTGTATGGAAACTCGGCGGATATCCGGAGGATACCGTTCGGAGTTATATGATGAGATGAATATGAGGGACGATCAGAGTGACGACACCTGAGATATTGGGATTTTGGGTGTCGTTGATGGATACCGGATTTCTATGAGGATGATTTATTGAGGATGGCTCTGTTTTATCCTACACTCAGGACTTTTATGACATACTCTGTACATATAGTTGTTGTACCCCGATGTAGTACCTTGATTATGATTACACTGCATCTCAAATTATTGTACACATGCCATCATGACCGCATACGTAGGATTGGTTGTTTATCGTGCATGCATGTGATTACTTGTACGATGTTATTTACTACTCACGAGTTGGCAACTCACCCTGTTGTGCCATAGTGTTTTGCAGGGTTGACCCTCAGAGTAGTCGCGACAGGGCTCCTCATTGTAGCTATTTCTGCGGATACCGCTATTTTTGAGCGTGTGATTTATGTAGGTGGGTTTTTGCTTGTATCCGTATGATTCTGCTTGTATATCTTATTTTGTATCTAGTACTCTCCATCTATCACTTATATGTACTTGACTTAGAGACGAGACTGAGAGATTTGATATTGTATTTTATGTGACTCTGGTTGTCGCGCTAATGTGAGCCGACTTTTATTTATGTTGCGATGTTGTTTTACTTCTTATTTGCTTATTTCTTCGCCTACGACGTTTTATATACCTGTTGTGGTTGTGTTCCGCCTTTAGGCGTGAGTTGCTCCCGATTGGGAATGCCCTTTTTATATTCTATGTTTATTACCCGTTTGGGACTAGTTTTTACGAAGGAGATGCTGCCGAATTTTTAAGAAAAGATTTTTAAAAGAGATATGATGTTTTTAAACTAATGTTTTACTGTTTTACCACTCAATCTTTTCATGGTTTAAATTTCTGGGTTTTTTGGCTTACTTGAATTACGTTACGCCTTTAGACGTTGCGTGATTCAAGTGCCGGCCGCGTTCCTAAATTGGGTTGTGACATTTTTGGCTTATTTGGGACCCTTCGGCCCCTAACTCTCGCATCTCGATGGATGCGCACCTCCCTAAGTACGCACCTTACTAGTCCTTTTGGCTCATTCGGGAACATTTGTCCCCCGCACTCTTTCGCACCTCGCCAAGTGCTCACCGGGCTAGAAGCGCACCTCGACATGTGTGCACCTTACTATATGCTCACTTTGCTAAGTGCGCATATGACACACACGCATCCTTCACTTCTGTCTTTCTTGTAAATATTTTACCAAATAAAAAATGAATAAAATAGACATGCCCCACACTCAAAAGCATTCTCCCCTTAGAAAAAAAATTGTTTTATTCAATTTTTTATTTGGTGAAATATTTACAAGAAAGACAAAAGTGAGGGATGCGTGTGTGTCACATGCTCACTTAGCAAAGTGATCATATGGTAACATGCGCACCTGGCAAGGTGCGCATCTAGCCCGGTGAGCATTTGGCGAGGTGTGAGAGAGTGGGGGGCAAAGGGTCCTAAATGGGCCAAAAGGTCCAGTAAGATGCACACTTAGGAAGGTGCGCATCCATCGAGATGTGAGAGTTAAGGGCCAAAGGTTCCCAAAAGGGCCAAAAGGTCCAGTAAAATGCGCACTTAGGGAAGTGCACATCTATTGAGATGCGAGAGTTAGGGCCCAAAGGGTCCAGTAAGGTTCGCACTTAGGGAAGTGCGCACATAACGAGGTCCGCACATGGGTCGGTGCCCACCTGGCACCATGTGCACCCATTGGGGTCCGCATCTAGCCAAATAGGCACTCAGCGAGGTGCACACCCAGCACGGTACAAGCAAGGTTCGAAACCCAATGGAGCTACAGCCCAAGCATAATTTTTTTGAATTTTAGAAGATCAATGAGGTTGTTTCTGCTTCCACGAGGTTTCAGGATGTGCGTAGATGGGTTTTCTTCTCTTCCTTCTCTCCTCTGTTGGATCTTAGAGAGAGATAAAAAAAAGTTGCTCTTTTGATGATTTCAATGGGAGATTTGTATTCCTCTCAATTGGTTAATGGTCAAATCGATTTTATTTTTGAAGAAGGAGGGGATTCATCTTGCATTTAATTTAAAAGAAGAAGAAAGAAGAAGGAGACATTGAGAGAGAGCGGCACAAAACCCTAGATCTGGTTTTAGGGGAATAGAAATTTTTCTTATTTCATCATATGATTGGCTCTATATAGTCTTTACATTTCATTTAGGCCTTTAGGCTTTTATCAATTGCCCTTTTGCCTATTACATTTATTTACAAAAAAAGAAACTACATTAAATTTATTTGTCTCATAATTTTTCTTCTTGGCATAGAGCCGGCTTCAGTTGGGCTCGCACTTGGCTCAGATCCACTTGGGTACTGACTCTGACCTTTTGACTTATTTACTTTCTGATTTTGGCTTTTCGGGCAAGGGGTGAAAAATTTGACCCCAGCAACCTCAGCCACCCGAGAGGTACTTCGTTTTTCTTGGAGACGGTGACAAAGAGGTTTGCATCATATCGATGATGACCCTACTTGCCACTGCTGCTATTCATGACTATGAGATCTCTCTAGTGGGTGACTATAACGTCTTTCAAAATTGGAATTTAGAAGTGCACATGTATATAACTTTGTCAGAGGATTGTCATAGTCAGTGGGAGTAACGGAAGGTGTGCAGGTAGGTTATGTCTATTTATAGACTAAAGCGGGCATAACGGAGATGGATTATCTATTTTGATGTAAAAGTCATAGCGTTTGACTTCATCAAAACAACAGACGAACCTGGTAAGAAAGTTTTGTGGGGAGTACTGTCCTGGTATTTAGATGACATACTCCGGATAGGAAGTAATGTTCATATACTACGATCAGTCATACTATGGTTGTCATAGGTGTTTCTCCATACAGGATCTGGATAATTGTTTCCTTTGTACTAGGTGTAGTAAGCAGATACAATCCAATTCTCGAGAAACAAAAGGAAGAAGTGAAGAACATATTAGGATGTTTTTGATGTATAGTAATGGCAACTTTCTACAGGAAACAGTTACCAGTTCTGGCTTCCAAGGTAACTTGGATGGCAGAGTATCTGTAACGAGTTATAAGTTTACTCTCTTTTGAGGTGCAGTATATTAGAAAGGGTTCCAAGCAGGATACCGAGGTGGACATGGCGCTGGGTGCTGATTATAATCAGTGAAGGATACAGCCTAAAAAATTTGTTTGATATAAATGTTCATTTATGAACTTGTTTCCATCAGCTATCCAAACAAGTTCTAAGGCAGGTATCGCTCATTTCGGGAGATAGTTAATTTCCACGAAATTGAGATATAGAGAGATAAAGATAGAAACATTATGGCGGATCTAATCACTGAGGTAGTTTCTCAAATATGGTAGATTCGCGAACGAGATTTCCGAAACTGTTAGTAGAGAAGTTGGGTACTCGGTAGCACACGAGACGTGTGGGTATGCGATACCGCAATAATTGGCCTTAAGTGCAAGTGGGAGATTATTGGCTATAATTCCGTTAAGGCAATTATTGTAATTACAGGCATGCAATTGTGGTAATTGAGGGAGAATATATACGGGTAGAATAGTCTTGCTCGAGATGACAATATGCTATTTGGTTTGTCTTTATCATTCATGTGTATATGTTTTACTTGTTATTACCTGTCGCTAATATATAATGATAAAGCCCATAAGATACTTGCTTGACTAATAGTATTATGATGGAGATTATACTTGTGGGAACCGGGTAGTCCATAAGCACATCTTTAAATGTCCCTAGTCATGAGAGTATCGAGACTGGACATCGATATTCCAGAGTAGACTAGTGTATACGTTTCTTGACCCCGACGAGGGGTGATAGCCGGTCTCACAGCCATTGGTGTTTGGCACCAAATATTTTATACATATGCTCATTGGGTTATGAATTACACTGGACAGACTTGCCGAGAACTCTTAGATAGTATTATACCTATTATCAGATAGCAGTTCTCCGATGACATGAATACATGGTAGTCTGTTGACCAGAGATCATCATTTTTCTTATGTGAGTTCCCACTGTACTTATATTACTACCCTACCATGGCTCTACTGAGTCGTGCAAACATGTTTTATTTGGGTACCGTCCCGAGCCACATGGAGGTAGTGAGCGGATTGAAGGGATTCGACTCTCCCGGTATAGGGAGTCGATGTTGCGTTGTGCGCAATTGGCTATAACCATAAGTCCCTGGCCAGGGCGGATGAGATTTACTGATAGGAGATTATTAGTTTCTCGGATGGTTATCAACATCAGATTGGCATGACTTATCGGGTTATTAGGAGTCTGACGGTTTCCACCTCCAAAACCCGGTATGCGACACTCTTAGACGAAGAGATCAGTCTGTACAATGTTGAGTTTGATAATTGAGCAAGCAACCTCTTTTTGTCACTTATAGGCTCAGTAGGGGTTCGGATGAGCTTGCTTGTCGATCTTTCTTTCTTTCAATACCTGGGTAGCCGTTATGTACAGCTAGTGCCACTTATGTGCTTATAAGTTATGGATTGAATCCAGTAACTCACTGTCAGCGTATTGTCGACGTTTTAGAGTCCCACACAAAGGTTTTTCCGGCTCTAGCGATATGTAGATGTGCATATTGGATACATATCGAAGTTCGATTAAAATATATGTATTAGATACACTGACGGTAATCGGATGTTTGATAATACTAGTTGGTCTTTTGAAAAGATAGATATTAAATCAAGTACCAATTTAATATAATTATACATATATTGGATATATGTATATACTAGTATTATGCCACAATTCTTTATGTCTCACTTTTGCATTTAGTGCAAATGAAAATATATTTTATATGATACATATAATTATATTTTTTTATTCCTTTTCTATTTTATTTTCTTTCTCTTTTCTAGCATGTGCTCTTCACATAGGCATAGGTACACACCCACCCCATTTGCATTGACATGTGGAGGAGAGAGATTTGGATGGACACATAGAGTAGAGAGGAGAGAAACGTTATATGAGAGTAAGCTCTCATATAAGGCATTCATTTTTCCTTATCTCTTCATTTTCTCCTTCATCTAGCTCTCTTGCTTTTTGTCATCCAAACCTAAATGAAAAAGAAAAGGGAAATTAGAGTGAGAAAAAGAAATAGTGATACAAACTACATCTCTTAGTACATTAACCTAGCAAACTATTGAACCAAGTTTCTTCACCAAAAGAGTTGTCTTGATGTGAAGATGGAGTTAGGGTTGGGTTTCCTCAAGTGGATCCATCTTTGACAAAGGAAGGCCTTCACCAAGTTTGTTCCCTACAACCTATGAGCTTAGCTAGAGTTCAAATTCAGCCAAAGAGCATATGAAGATACCACAAATGTTGTATTTGCTAAACTCTATATGTTTGTGCTCGCTTGTTTGTTACTAGTTTAGTGTTTGGAAAGATTGCTAAGGTTGTGGATGTTAGAGTTGCTCTCGTAAATTTTTTGTTGTCCGTTTTTTTTCTGTTTCCTCTGCGCATTAGCATCCCTACAAAATATACCTGGCCCATGTTGTATAGCCATGCAAGAATCAAGGCATCACGCCTATATTGTAAACAACTCCCCACGGGCGCGGCTCTCCCTTGCAGATTCGACACCCCAAAATATCTCCAACCATCGTCGGCTAGACCGACTCCGAAGATGGCTAGAGCAGGCCAAAAGCAGTCCAGTCAGCAACCTCCCTTGTGTAAGCAACCCGCAGAGAATTGGTATAGCACATCCGAGGAATCTGCTCAGATACTTCTCCGCACGTGAAGCTAATGCGTCCCTGGATGATCTGATTATACTAGGAAGCCCATAAGTGAAGGTACTCGAACGCCGTGGCATGCTCCCAAATTAGCTTGAGAGCTTCTAGATCGGTGGGTTCATGAGCAAGTAAGTCATCCGGAAAAACATACGGGAAGTTGGGCCTTGGAGCCATAGTACCTAAAAGGAAAGCCAACGAATGCCGGCTTGAAACACAGAAAAGCACTGTAAGTTCCAAGCGTGGAGTCCTTAGCTTTGGATCTAAGAGACCCCACTAGATCAAAAAATGATCCATTATGTTTGAAGTTTGACCAATAAAAGCTTAGAGCATGTGCTCCATAGAAAATCAAAGGATTTTCTATTCGAAGCAGAGCTTAAGCTCCAAAGTCTCAAAAAAGGGGGGAATGCCAAAAAAGGAGCCAGAGCTTAAGCTCTAAGAATTTGGGTTCTGGTTCATGTTTTTGACAAAGAAAACCATTGTTAAAACTATGTTCAGAGGAAAGCTTAAGCTTCAGACTAGAGCTTAAGCTCAAAGTTTGGGTTCGTACCCAAGACTTTGACAAGACAAATCTTGATTTGAACTTTCAAAAGAGGAAGCTTAAGCTTCGGATGAGAGCTTGAGCTCTGGGTTGAACTTAAGTTGTTTATTGCTTAAGGAAAGAAAATGATAGCAGCCGCCCCCTCCCATAGAGCTTAAGCTCTATTTATATAGGTGTGGGGTCGGTTCAACTCCCCGGATCATGAGGCAAATCCGATGGCTCCAGACTTGACACCGTTTTCCCCACGTGAAAGGCACGTGGGCGCATTGGTGGGGGAAATTTGTTCCCGCCCATATTGGGGCTCAAGAGCTAATGCTCAACCCTGGCGCAGGCTGAGCCAATACCATCCTTGGCGTAGGCTGAGCCGATACTATCCCTAGCGCAGGGGCTACTCGTGCGATGCATGTGACTCCAGTGTCATTTCCTTGTGCCTACGCCACACATACCATGCATGTGACGCTGGTGTCAATTCTTTGGGCTGCATTACATGTGCAAGACACGTGGCACCGGCGCCAAGTTTGGTTGAAGCGTGTGCTTCATTTTTGGAAAATAATTTCCCCTTTATTTTTCTGAAACAGAAAGATATATCTTGTTAATAAGAAATTTTTCATGTATCTTTCTAAAACAAGAAACATATTTCCTCTGTTAACAGAGAACCCTTGGATAAAAAATCCAACGATGCTTAAGCATCACCGATTGATCTTAAGATTAATTGAGATCTCTCAAATGAGAGATTCTCTCAACTTGATTAATTTTCTCTTCACCTATAAATAGGAGTCTGGGAGATTAATTCCAAAGGAGACAATACCCCCATAAGGTGAAGAAAACGAGACTTAAGTCTCTACGAAGAAAAGCACTTCTTCCTCCTCAAAAGCCTTAGGTAAGGGATAGATAAAAATCCTCCCTTAGCCTTCTTTGCCTTCCCATCACCGAAGCTTAGGCTTCTTTGGAACTTTAAAGTTCTTACTTTGGATCAAAGATCCACGATCATAAAACTCTCATTGGCCTAGCCGAGAACTTAAGTTCTCATGGAGATTTGATCATAAGATCTAAGATTTTAAAGGAAAACATTAACATCCCCTCCATCAAAAGCAGATAAAAAACGATCATCAAGATCACCATGAAAACTAAAGCTTAAGCGTTATAAGATCTAAGTTCTCATCAAGAGCCATGCCAGTCATCAAGACCACGATCACATGAACACTAAATAAAACCAAAGATCATAAAATCATGATCTTTATGAATGTTAATGATCAAAAGATCATTTTGTGGTAGAAAACTTAAGTTTTTGAAAGGTTAACCTTTCTGTGAAGATTAATCCCCCAAAACCCTAGCACAGAGAAAAAGTTGATCAAGTGCGCCAGCGCCAAAGTAAAGAGGACGGCGCTTAAGCTCTAAGAACCTGACGTTGTGCCAAACATGGCGCTAGCGCCAAAGTTACCCCCTCCTTAGGATGCGCAAAAACTTAAGTTCTTAAGATTGAGCTATGCCAAGTGCATAAGTGTCATGTCCCACCAAGCGCAGTGCGTGCAACGCATGCGCAATGCGTGCAACACACATGAATAAGTGCCATGCGCAATATGATAGTGCAAGTGCGCATGATACCAAGTCAATACTTGAGACATAGCAATTTAGCTAAATATGGAAGGCTAGGCTTCACCAATGATCTAAGGATCAACAAAGAGCAAAGCTCTCAATATATAACCAATTTTTCTAAGTTTGACCTTAGTTCTCAAACGTGACTAATGCGTCCATAGATAAAGCTTACACTTTCATGTGAACCCATGGATCTCACAAATGTGAGAATGAACCTAAGCACACTCCCGTTGGCAAACCAAAGCACCAACATGGACCCTGTCAAGCAACGCTTGACCAAAATATAAAATATAAGTACGGATTTAGAATAATCCGTGTCCTACGTGCGACGAAAAAATTATTCTCCGTATACAATCCAAAGACATCCCAAAATAAACAAATAAAGATATGACACATGAAGTAAAGAAGTTGGAGTGCAGAAAGTTGTTATCGTACGCGACAATGTAATTAACTATAGGGACTTGTGCCTGTAGAAAAACTTTGACCCCAGAATCAATAAACCTCTCATTCATGAGAAGGAATTTGAAGTGGGTTACATCGGTCGCATCTATTCAAACCTCTGATATATGGTGCTATAATCACTTAGTGTCTTCGGAGAGGTGGATGGATCAAACCTATACATCTGCCCCAAATTCAGGCAATACGTTCTGACAGAGTTCGTCTGGCCGGTTTCGGCGGTAAACATGCGGTTATATTGGGAAATCGTAGCTTAATTCATTGTTCATTTTTCTTTTAAATACAATTTTCAATGTCTTTTTTTGTTATCTAGAGGAAAATTATAGGCAAGCCTCTCAGTTTCAAAATTTTATCATGGTTTCAAAATTTTACAAGTAAACTCCAGTAATACATTTTGAGAAAAAAATCCATTAAAATACTGTCGAGATATTAAACCATTTGGATGTATTCTAATTATTTTGATATTCATGGAAATTTTTAAATTCGCAACTTACTGAAGCTATATTAGGCAAATGTTGCTTAATTGATTTTTCATTTTGCTTTCAAATATACAAATGAAAACATAGGTTTCCCTGTGTGCTTGCGCAGAAGACCCCGCTAGTCTATATATAAAAATCTAGCTTGGTATTTTTAGCAAAATTTTGTCTTCTCATGGAAAATTATGTTAAAGCCCCTCATTTTTCGTGTGTTTATATATATATATATATATATATATATATATATATATATATAAAGCTAGCTTGCAGTTTTCAAGGCCATTTTTGTCCTCTAGTGGAAAATTTTATGTAAGCCCTTTGGTTTCAAAATTTTGTCATGGTTATAAAAATTTGCAAATAAACTTCAGTAACACACTTTCTTTAAAATTTCGTCAAGATATCAGACCATTTGGAGATATTCTGATTATTTCGGTATTCATGAAAAAATTTAAGTTTGCGATTTCATGCAGCTACATTGGGAAATCTTTGCTTAATGCATTGTTCATTTTGTTTTCAAATGCAATTTTCATTCTCCTTTTTGCTATCTAGCGGAAAATTGTAGGTGAGCCCCTTAGTTTCAAAATTTTGTCACGATTGCAAAATTTTGCAAATAAACTCCTACAATACACTTTGTAAAAAAATCCTTTAAAATTCCGTCAAGATATCAGTCCATTTGGATGTATTCTGATTATTTTGGTGGTTCATGAATTTTTTTTAATTTGTGACTTACTACGGTTATATTGGGAAAACGTTACTTAATGCATTGTCTATTTGGATTTTGATGATGCTCAATTAGCGATCTCCAAGATCAGGGCACATGGCAGATGACGTGTCCTAGAACTCAGAAGGAAGGGCCCACAGGGGCCGGCCAGGCCAACCCTGTACCCGACCTGCTAGCACAAGCTGGCCCTCCTCAGGGCCCCCTGCAAATCGGCCCCATAGCTCACCCCGAGCTGCCACAAGTCCAGGACTCCTCGGCCTCCTCGCTCGTCCCGAGCTCCCAGCTGAGGCCGTTTTCCTCGGTCCTCCGACCAACTCCACCGCTCACAGGCGTAACCGCTGCTCCGCGAATCTCGCAATGCGCAGATTCTACGCCAGCAACACCCCACGTTCCATGCCATCACAATCCCCGTTAATGAGCGATCCGCTCTCTACGCGGACGTGATGTTGGGAGCGTAACTGCCGGCGGGATCCTCACGCCTGCTGCTGCGTGCCACCACCGCTATATAAACCCCCATCACAGAGGGATCAAGTAAGCCATGCTGATTCCACTTAGCCGTTACTCTGCTCGGATCTTGCACTAACTTGATCGTCGAAGGGTCCTCGGTGGTACCAAACCACCCCGGGACTTCTTTGCAGGTACTCGGCGCTAAACTCCTCAAATCACCAATCTCCTTAAACCCATTGAGACCCACACGCAACAGGAGATCATCTCCAAAATCCACTGGGAGATCGACGGATGACAACATCTGAAGGAGGCCTGAAAAGGACCTCTATCAGTTGGCGCCGTCTGTGGGAAACACAAACTCCACAAAAATAAAGTTAGACTTCCGATCTCCGTCCGTATGGCCAGCGACCATCCTGAAGGTACAGGTACCAGCCGCCGCCTCCCCCTCACTGGAGGCGCGGATGAACCTCCCCCTGCGACCATCATTAACGCCCTCGCCAGCTGGATAGATAGACTACAGTCCCTCGTGGACGTGCTCGTCCGCGTCCAAGCGGCCGGGCCCAGGCCCCAGATCGCCGCAACACCGCCCGGCATTCAATGCGCATGCTGCACGCACGGTCGCCGCGACCGTTCCTGTTCCCCGTGCCCGCAACGGGATGGTCGGGCGAAAACTCACGAAAATTTGCCGAGCGGCTACCCTGCTCGGCTATCCCTGGCTGGTGGCTTCCCCACTCGCAACGTCGGGGATCAAAAGCCCTCGCCCAGAGGCAGCCGCACAGCTTCACTACCCGGTTATCCTTAGCGGGCCTCCTACGGCCCCTCCAACGCTAAAGATCCAAGCCCTCCTCAGAGGCAGCCCAGAAGCTTTCCTGCTCGGCTACCCCTGGCGGGTAGCTTCCCTACCGCAACGCCACGAACCAGAAAGCCTCCCAGAGGCAGCCCAGCAGCTTTCCTGCTCGGCTATCCCTGGCGGGTAGCTTCCCTACCACAACGCTAGGGATCAGAAAGCCCTCCCAGAGGCGGTCGAGCCTGAGGATCCCTCGCTCGACTATCCTTTAGGACAAAAGCCCTCGCCAAGAGGCACCGGGAAGTAACCCTGCCCGGCCAAGGGTCCTTGGTAGGCTTCTTACAGCCCCTCCCGCGCCAAGTACCAAAGTCCTCCCAGAGGCAGTCGTGTCCTTGCTCGGCTATCCCCGGCCGGTAGCTTCCTACCACAACCGACAGGGATCAAAGTCCTCGCCAAGAGGCACTAGGCAGTAACCCTGCTCGGTCCCCATCCTGAAGGATCAAAGCCCTCGCAAGAGGCAACCGAGAAGATACCTTGCTCGGTCATCTTCGGCTGGTAGCTCCCTACCCATGATGCCAGGGATCGAAACCCTCGCGAGAGGCATCCGAACGGCTACGCCGCTCGGTCATCCCAGGCTGGTAGTTGCCTACCCACGACGCCAGAGATCAAAGCCATCGCCGAGAAGCAGCCGCGCAGCTTCACTGCCTGGTCATCCCTGCTCAGTTATCCCTGGCGGGTAGCTTCCCTACCACAACGCCAGGGATCAGAAAGCCCTCTAAGAGGCAATCGAGTCCGAGGATTCCTCGCTCGGCTATCCTTCAGGACAAAAGCCCTCGCCAAGAGGCACCGGACGGTAACCCTGCTCGGTCCCCGTCCTGGAGGATCAAAGCCCTCGCAAGTGGCAACCGAGCAACTACGCTGCTCGGTCATCACCGGCTGGTACTCCCTACCCATGACGCCGGGCGGCGAAGCCCACGCAAGAGGCATCCGAGCGGCTACCCCGCTCGGCCATCCCAGGCTGGTAGTTGCCTACCCACGACGCCAGAGATCAAAGCCCTTGCCAAGAGGCAACCGCGCAGCTTCACTGTACGGTCATCCTTAGCGGGCTTCTTACAGCCCCTCCAACGCTAAAGACCTAACGTCCGCCGTGGGGCCACCGAGCAGCCTCCCATTCATGCTCGGCACAGGTACGGCGAACAGCCCTCTGCCCGTTACATACAAAGGATCCGAGGCCCCTACAAGGGGCATCTAAGTCTATACGATCCCCCTTCGACTTCGGGGCCCATGGGGATGCCTCCTCGCCATCGCTTAGCATGCTCGGCAAGTGATCAAAATCAACTCGACGAACGATCGCTAGACGGATGGCCAACCTGACATGGAAACATAACGGTGCAAGCAGAGATATTTTACAAAGCATCCTTTACAAAAGAAAAATAAAGTGCGAATCGATGAAACCAAAGCAAAAAGTTTCATTACTACCAAAGGAAAAAGCTATACAAAGGGTATTTTTGGGCCCGCCGGCCATACAAAATGCACGGAGGCTTACAAATTCCAGAAGCAAAAAAATAAAAAAAGGAAGACGGGGGCTTTAGACCTCAGGGTCAGGTGCGACCTCGGGGTCCTCGACGACCACCACGTGACGTGCAGGGTCCTCGGCGGCTTCCTCACCGGGAATCCCCCTGCTCATCGGCATCCATGAGGGGGTATTCGGCCCGGAGGTCTTCATCGGCGAACCCCGGCATCCGGGCCTTAACGACGTCAAGTGCCTCATGCCAGATGCGGGTCGTAGCCACGGCCAGGTCATCATAGAAGTCCTTCGACTTTTTTTAGCCCTCCACCGCCTTCGCCGCCGAAAGGTCGGCCCATTTCGCCGCCTTTAGGTCGGCCGACTTAGCCACCTCGGCTGCTGCCCCCAGCTCCTTACGGAGGGTCTTCACCGTCTTCTTCAGGTTGCCGGCGAGCGCCTGAGCATCCCCAAGCTTGGCCTCGGCGGTCAAGGCAGCCTCGCGGTACCGGGCGACCTCCCGCTTCCCGGCCTCCACCTCACTCTCTAAGGCGGCAAACCTCGTTGTCACCGCCTCCAGCTCCCGCTTGGAGCTCTCTTCCTGTGAGGCGAGCTGGCCTGCAGCCGTCATTGCCGGGGTTACCACCTCGGCCTCCATGCGCAAGGCGAGGGCAAGTGCTGAAGAACCTGAGAGATAGGAAAGAGATCAGAAAGATGAAGGAGGCACCGAATTTCACAAAGAGCCAAACACTTACCTGCACGGACTCCTGGATGATAGACGCCAGCTGAGCCCTGAAGGTCCCCCCAGGGACTCTACCCCCGGCCGATACCTTCATTTCATGTAGAAGGCTATCCGCATTGATAGCCCCGATGGCACTGCGTACCATAGACCCCCTTCCTCCACCATGATCGGCGATGACCTGCCCGGGGAAGATCTCTGGGAGCTCCTTTTGAGCGGCTCCGGGGGAGAGCCGATCTCCCCCTCTGAGACCGGGTCGTCCAAAACCAGGGCTCGCTTCCGGTCCGACACTCTACTGGGACCCGGGGCGGGATCCGCCCCCGAACGCTCGCGGGACGCAACCACCGGGGAAGGAGGAGCCGGGGCAGGCTTCGCGTGAGAAGAGCTGGCGCCCCCAGCCTTCGTAACATTCCTCGGCTGATGCATGGAGGCTTTGAGCGAGTCGAAGTCCATGGGTCCTGCACGAAACAAATGCAAAGAAGTCATCAACACAAGCAATTCGTAGGCTAAAAAGCAAGCCTAACTTACCGACGAACTCAACGGGGCTGAGCCCGGCTTAACTCAGGACCCTCTCAGATAGCAGCACGTCGGATCGGGGGATAGGCTCCCACGACGCCACTCTCACCGCGGCGGTGTCATTGGATTGGTTCCCCGGCAAGCATTTCTTCCTCGACCACTTTGTAGGCACGGGCCAGTCCTCGCCCGTGGGAGGGGAAACGAAGAAAAATTTCTTCTTCCAATCATGAATGGAAGAGGGCAGGGCTACGACCCCTGCCCCGGCGGTGCCCCCCGGCCGCTTTCTAATAGAGAGATAGACCCACCTCGGGTCGCCCGCTCGACCACCAGGGTGATTTTTGAAGACGAGAGAGGAATCGAGGAGGGAAAGGCTGAAGGGAATCGCCTGCAACTTCAGGCAGATCAGGAACCCGAGGAGGATCCTCCACGAGTTCGGCACTAACTGGCCAGGCGCCAAACCGAAAAAGTTCAGCGCTGCGACAACCTCGGGAAAGAAGGACAGGCGCATTCCGCCCCAAAAAGCTTCTAAATACAGGGCGATCTCCCTGCCCCGTACTTGGTCCGCCCTCTCCCTCTCCTTGGCCAATCGGAGCGTGTAACGCGAAGGGATGTGAAAGCGACCCCGAGCATTGGCGAGCCCGTCCTCATGCCTCACCCAACACGAGGTGCTGGGGGCCACATCTGCCTCCTCCTCCCTGGGGGCTGCCCCAGCCGCACGATCCCGGGGAGAGGATCTGACCCCTGCTCCCTGGGGGGGACTCAGACACAACTAAAGAGTCCCTAGAACCTACTCCTACAACATCTACTGACTATACAAGGGAAGACATCTAACCTTGAGAAAAGGGATCCTCGGGAAATGAAAGCGAGAGGAAGAAGATGGGCGCCGAGCAACCGGGACTTAGAAGCAGGAAATATGAAGAAGTAGAGGCCCAAGGACGGGCCCCACCCCTATTTATTGCTGCAAGCGAACTCATCCAACGACGCCCGTTATCTCCTGCCAAACGACTCCTCGTGCCCAGCGGCTCCGATCGCTCCACGTGTCGTTCCTGCGTTGGACCGCATCCCATCAGACGCCGCAGGCTTGCATACGTCGCGTCGGCCAATCGATGCTTGACACATGGACCGTCGTTTCAGTGGCAGAATGCACGAACCGGCGCACCTTCCTTAAATGCAGAGATTTCGCCCTGATTCGCTAGCGGAAAAGACAACTGACAGCCCGGGGATGCGTCCCGACGAAACCTTAGGAGGGAGCTCACCTCGGGAGGCCCGGCAGTTCACTCCTGACCCGACCCGCTAGCTGGTCGGGGCAGGAGTGGGGGGCTAAAGAGGATTCTCAATATTGGCGATCTCCAAGATCATGGCACATGGCAGATGACGTGTCTCAGAACTCAGAAGGAAGGGTCCACAGGGGCCGGCCAGGCTAACCCTGTACCCGACCTGCTAGTACAAGCTGGCCCTCCTCAGGGCCCCCTGCAAATCGGCCACATAGCTCGCCCCAAGCTGCCACAAGACCAGGACTCCTCGACTTCCTCGCTCGTCCCGAGCTCCCAGCCGAGACCGTCTTCCTCGGTCCTCCGACCAACTCCACCGCTCACAGGCGTAACCGCCGCTCCGCGAATCTCGCCATGCGCAGATTCTACGCCAGCAACACCCCACGTTCCACGCCATCACGATCCCAATGAGCGATCCTCTCTCTACGCGGGCATGACGTCGGGAGCGTAACTGCCGGCGAGATCCTCACGCCTGCTGCTGCGTGTCACCACCGCTATATAAACCCCCATCACAAAGGGATCAAGTAAGCCATGTTGATTCCACTTAGCCGTTACTCTGCTCGGATCTAGCACTAACTTGATCGTCGGAGGGTCCTCGGTGGTACCAAACCATCCCAGGACTTCTTTGCAGGTACTCGGCGCTAAACTTCTCAAATCACCAATCTTCTCAAACTCATTGAGACCCACATGCAACAGGAGATCATCTCCAAAATCCACTGAGAGATCGACGGAATACAACATCTAAAGGAGGCCTGAAAAGGACCTCCATCAAATGTATTCTAATTATTTTAGTGTTCATGGAAAATTTTAAAATTTCGTTTTCTTACGACTATATTGGGAAATCGTTGATTAATGTATTTTTCATTTTGTGTCTGAATATATAAATGAAAACTCGGTGTCCATGCGCTTGCGCAGGGATACTGCCTGTAACTACTAAAATAAACATTCAAACAAAATAGGATTACTTTAGTTTTGTACATTTTATTTCGGTAGGCATTCTCAAGTCAAAATCATCATTCCTTCGTTAGGTCATACAAATAAAATACACTCAAATCATGTAGAGGTGACCTCAACACACACTTTGGTGCATGACTTGGTCCCTTTACTCTCTCTCTCTCTCTCTCCCTCTTCATATGATTTCAATATATTATGGGCCTCTCTTTTAAGTTTCATGGTGACCTTTGCTTTGGTTTATTACTTCTCTTTTGACCTATGTGAACATGAAAAAAAAGAATGATCTCTTTAAAATTTAGTCTCATGGTGTCCCCCCTCTTAGCACAAAGAAACAAGCTAGCCCACGCTTTATATGAAACTTCCTAATTGTGTCATATCCTTTCATCAAGCCAAAGGAAGGGAATAAAGGCCCCACGAAGGGCAAAGCTAGGGTGGTGATTGCATTATTTGAAGTACTAACCAATGAGAATAGCCTAATTACTTAGTACTATGTGTTAGTGATAGCTAGCAAAGTGATTTTACCATAATTAGTTATGGGTAAGGATTGAGAGGGAGGCAAAAGGTATCGGGTTCCTCTTCTTCATCCCTTTCGGTGCTCTCTCTTTCCGAAAAAATAGATATCGATATAATTCCGCAGTTCTCACAGCTTAGAATTTCGAATATAATAGCATTTGAATTAGACCATTTGCAATCGAACTTACACAAAACATAATCAGCTCCAATACCATTTTAATGAATTTAATTCGGTAGGAATCATCTTAAAATATCACAAAACGTGAAGTCATTTTAAGTTCATGGTGCTATACTTGGCTATATTTGAATCTTGATAGCTATGGTACCATTCTTATGTATATGGTTTTGCACTAAACATCGAAATTTTAGTAGGTGCTAGTTGGAGGTTTATATATATTTATATATTCCATACTTTCTACCTTTTCTTCTGCCTTTTGCCTATCTTTTCCTTGCTCTCTTGCATTGCCCTGCCTAATTTTATTGCATGCTAATGGACTTGGCACTGATGAGCAAAGGTCTCACTTCTTTTTTTTCCTTCTTTATTTATCCTTTTATATACATTCCCAATTAAATTACCCATACTAATTCATTAGTACCCTTCTTAGGGTCAAAATCACTTGCGTAGCCATATTTCTCAATGTATATATTAAAGCAATTCCTTCAATATCAAGCAAGCTCTTCTATTTGTGCTCTCTTTTAATTTAGATGATCTTTGTCCCTAAGCATTTATAAATAATTTGTTGTAGGAAAAGAATGTTGGACTCATGTTTGTGACTTAAATATATGAGAATAATGGAGAAAAGAGGCCATAGGAGGAAATTTCCTCCTATGGCGTGGAAAAAATACAACCTCCACTAATTTTTTCAACGATCGGCTCCTATCATCTTCATCGTTATCATCTAAGATGTGGATACACCAAATTTCATGTGATTCTACAACTTTTTCACCGTTGATTTAGCAATGTAAAAAGTTCTATTGTCGGTAAACCGTTAATTTTGAACCCACTAAATCAACGGTGAAAAAGTTGTGGAATCACATGAAATTTGGTGTACGCACATCTTAGATGATAACGATGATAATGATGGATGCCGATCGTCGGAAAAAATGGTGGACGTTGTATTTTCTCCCCGCCATAGAAGGAAATCCCCTCCTATGGCCTCTTTCCTCCATTAATCTCTAAATATATATATGGGTCCCATAATCTTCATTTATATAACTAGTGATTACATAATTGCTTGTAAAGTATGTGGCTCCTAGCTCCAACTCAGAGAGAAAACAGAAGAGATCATTCAATAGATAATAAAAGCATTTATTCACTAGTGAGGGTACATGTGTTCTTGCTGATGTGTCTACATGGTAATGAATTAAGAATCCCCACAAAAATTGAAAAAAAATAGGAGATGTAAAATGGGAGATTTTAACTCGGATCAAGATACGGGTAAAGTGCATATTATGATAGGACATTAAACCTTTAATTACATTACAGAAAAGATTATGTGCATGTAATTCGAAGGAAAAAACTAGTTGGATCCAACTAAATTATTCTTTTTCACTTTCATTAGGGGTTCCGGTACCACATATATCAGCCACCTACCTACTGCAGCGGTCGCCTGGCAATTTTAGGAGTTTAAATTAAAAAATTGAAGCTTGAAAAATCCATATTCCTTGCTGTTTTTATTTTTCCAAAGCAATGGACAACAGCTGTATGCACTTATCAAATCTAAAAATTTAACACCTAATAGCCCTATATAGAATTCAGTTTGGTTCCCATAAAATATTGGATTTAATCAAGGCATATGTATACTCTTATAAAAGGCTAGAAAAATAAATAATATAGTAAGAATAAATATCAAAAGGGTCATTGCGCCTGCGATAAAATCTTTTACTTTAAGGTGAGACAGTGAGAGAAGGTCATTCCGATTCTACAAGCATTTGCATCCCCAAAAAAAAACCCTAAAAAGGAGGAAAAAACAAAACTAAATGATCTGATAGCACTATCCTCTAGCTAATTAAATGTGCAAGAATCTTGGGCATGATCATGTCACTTCTGTGTGTGTGTATATATATATATAATCTCTATATATCTCTATATCTAATTAAAATACCTTTGGTTAGAAATCCATCATTCTTCTTTTTTCTCGAAAAAAAAAAGAAAAAAATCCTCAACTCTCAAACCCTCCATATCATCTCTCTCACATCTCAAGCCCTCCACCTCATCCATCCTCTTTTTATAAAATAAATATATAAATAAGAATCTAGAAACCTCCGTATTTCTCTTTTCCCTTCTCAATTTTTTTAAATGTGCAACGCACGTGCACAAATTCGAGTCTCTATATATAATGCAAATACCCTTGGTTAGAAATCCACCCTTCTTTTTCTAGAAAAAAAGAAAAAAATGAGAGAGATTCTCACCTCTCAAGCCCTCCACAGCATTTCTCTCACCTCTCAAGCCCTCCACGGCATCAATCTCTATCCTGAAAAACAATTAATTGTTTATTTAGAACCTTTTATATCATCTTTTCCAATATATATATTTATATCTTCTATATATAATGCAAATATTTTTCTATATATAATGCAAATACCCTTTGCATAGATGTCCACCCCTCTCCTTTTTTTTCCAGAAAAAACGAATAAAGAAGAAAAATCCTACATTTTCAAGTGTCCACATCATCAAAAAACCACATAATCTAGAAATATCCACATCTCTCTCTCTTCTTCCAAAAAAAAATTAATTTTTTAAGAAACCTCCACATCTCTCTCTTCTGCTAAAATTCAATTTTTTTAATTAACACGTGCAACCCACATGCACAAAATCCAGTGTGTGTGGATATATATAGAGAGTCTCGGGGAATGTGCCATAGGAGGGAAAATACACCCTCCACGCTCTTTTTCGATGATCGGCATACATCATCATCATCTTTATCATGTAAGATATGGATACATAAATTTTCGTGTGATTCCAACGGTTTACCGACAATAGAACATTTTACATTGCTAATCCAACGGTGAAAAGGTGGTGGAATCACTTGAAATTTGGTGTATCAACATCTTACATGATAAATGTGGTTATGATGGGTGTCGATCGTCGAAAAAAAATCGCGGAAGTTATAGAATTTTAACGCCCCCTAACAGAAAAGCCTCCCACGACCTATTTTCTCATTATATATATATATAAAAGAAACAGGTAAATAATTTCATTAAGCCATTATCATCATGTTACAATATAGATTGATATCTTGATTGCCGCTAAGATAAAATCTCGATTCATAATTCGTCTACTAAAAAGTGTGTTTGAAAATAACCGCAATCAAGACGGTATCGCTAGTAGCTAACCGTGATCGGATCGTCCGCAAGGAAACGTGAACTCTTTTCTTAATTTAGACGAGGTGATGAAAGATGGGTGATTGTTTGTCGTTACGGATATAAGATTTATACTGAAAAATGCTTGTAGGGTTCATAGGACTTAGTAGTAATGGATGAATAATTAAAAATGACTTCTTTTATTTTTTAATAGTTTAAAACTAGATCGATAGTAATGAATATAGATTACGGTTTTTGGAAGAAAGGGTTTCCTCACTACTAACCCCTGTCCTTGCATTGATCTCTATTCATATCTAGCCCTTAACAAAATAAGTGTTAAACCAATCTCAAATCGTGGTCGTGACTGTTAATAAAATAGTAGCGCACTCGATAAAAATGTTAATATTTATTTTACTAAAATTTATAAATTTTAAAATGTATAAAAGAAATTAAAGGTTTTATGAATTATCCTGGCAAGGTCATCCATTGTTCTATCATATCCTATAAACCCTAGAAAATTAGGAATTACTCGCTCATGGTTAATTTAGAAGAAAAATTGAAGAATGAAATCATAATGAAGATGCAAAAAAGTAAGTGCAGAAATTAAATGCGGAAAATAAATGCAAGAAGAATTAAAAACAACTATCTTTATTAATCAACTATTGCATACAATTTTTTTCCTTAGAAACTAAAATACAAGAAGCCTAGTTTGCTCTAGATCTCTCTCTTTTAGGAAGTAGATGAATAGATGATGATTACTCGGATACGTGGATCTCTTGATCTCTTCGATGATGATTTTGAATGTACTGCTCTCGGTCCCTTATATAGTATTTAAAACCAAAAACCTAAGATTTCATCTGTGAGTATATATAGTTACAATCCAAACCACCAAATCTCATATCATACGGCCATCAAAGAGCCGCGGAACCGCTGCATATAGCCATGTTTAGCGGCGGTTCCGCGGCAACCTGGTGGAATCAAGTTTTAGGATTTTTTCCGCTCTTCTATGTTTGATCTTTGGAGATCCCCTTAATGTCTAGATTCTGAAAATAATGCCCCGAGTCTCTGTCGTTGCTAGATCTCTCGATTTGCTTCTAAATTTTGGTAGATTCGGTTTCGATATCCCGATTTGACTCGGATCACTTGTTTGGATCTCAGACCTAAGCTAATATCTGCACAATATCTCAAATCATAGTGTTTGTAGCATTTGGTATTTTTGAGATATTATCCTAACCATTTAAATGATATAATATCTTATGAATATTGATTAGAAATATTTGATATGACATACATATTTTAATTATTAAGATTTCATTTAAATATTATATGCATATATTTTCTCTTATTATATTAAATATAATGTAGAAATATATAATAATAAACTTTTTACAAATAAACCCTCATATGTTTTATATTTACAATAAACACCTTTTAGTACTTAACAATAGTAGGGAAAATATTCATTCAGATATGCAATATTTTTGACTAATGAAATACCCCTAAAGTTAATTTTGATCGTCCCGAGCAAACTAGTTATTAAAGAGAAAAAGAAAAATCTAAGTAGCACACTTTCGTACGTAACACGATTGTACTGTGCTCGTGCAAAAAGCCTTTAAACCTATAGGTGTCCCTAGTAGGAGGAGTGTTGTCTCCTGAGAGTTTTCAGCGGATTACACCCATAAAATCCCATAATAAAAGACAGAAGATGAAATTTACATACAAAGATAAGGAATATATAAAAGATAGAACTTGAAAATAAGAGTTTCAAACTACATTAGCTTTTTAATTATCATGAGCTCTATGTTTACCGCCGAAAACTGGGAAGACAAATATCTTGCCTAAATTTGAGGGCAGATGCTATTTAGATTTATCTGTCTACCTCTCTGAAGACGCCAAGTTGATTTATAGCACCGTGTATCGGAGGTTTGGACGAATGCGGCCGTTGAAGCAGACTTCGTCAGATTCCACCTCGTTTGCGAGGGGTTTTTGATTATAGGGGCGCTCTTCCCTACAGGTGCAAGCCCCTGCAGTTAATTACGTTACCGCATCGCGGTAACTACTTTCTCCTGCTCCAGAAAGTCACTTCGTGTCGTGTGATATATGTTTTATTTTTGGTTGTCCGTGGATTGTATACGGAGACTAATTTATGTTGTCGCCCTAGGGCGTGGATTAGTCCAAATCCATATATTCTTATATTTGGGTTTGGGTTGATTTAAGGATCGTTAATCTTGTTTGAGATTAAGATCGACTTAAATGGTTGTTGACAATACGTTAGTCCAATTTTTGACTAAGATCTACTCAACAGGATTTAGGATCATTCAGATCCAACAAAAGTGCATTTGGGCTTTATTGTTTTAGTTTAAGCACGTTTTTGGTCCATAGCTAGTTTAAGCATGTTGCGGTCCGTTGTTAGTTTAAGGACGTTACGGCCCGCTGTTAGTTTAAGGACGTTACAGTCCGTTGTGGAATGTGCCCGTCAATTTGGGAGTACACCAAAGAGTTGTTGGTTATCGGGACCCACCACCTCTCTGAAAACGCTGAAGAATTACAACGACATGTATCAGATGTGTGAGGAGATGTACCTTTGAACCAATGTCCGTTAGGAGATCTGTAGTCGTGTTTGGGACTAAGACTAATTTGGAAAATGATGAGCACATGGGCTCGGTTGATCTGAATTGGGAATTTAGTCTACTTAGACTCAACCCACTCGGTCTTTGAATAAAGTGTTAAACACTTGCTTAGGCTCAGTCCCTTTTCTTTGCAAATAATACTGAGCATTCATTTGGGTTCTGACACTTATACTTTTCTTCACTTTCTCCTCTCTCTCTCTTTTTGTTCTTTTATTTTTATGAAGTGTTAAACACTCTTTATGGCGCCCATGTGTGGAGCACGTGAGGCGCTTGGTGCTGAGCGCCAACCGCTGAGTGCTAGATACTCCTTATTGAGCAGTGCCCACGTGAAGGACACGTGAGCCGCTTGGCGCTGAGGGCCAACCATTGAGTGCTACGCACTTTTTATTGAGCAGCGCCCACATGAGGGACCCGTGAGGCGCTTGGCGGTGAGCGCCAAGCATTGAGTGCTAAGCACTCTTTATTGAGCAGCGCCCACGTGAGGGACACGTGAGGCGCTTGGCGCTGAGCGCCAACCATTGAATGCTAAGCACTCTTTATTGAGCAGCGCCCACGTGAGGCACTTGGCGCTGAGCGCCAACCATTGAGTGCTAAGAACTTTTTATTGAGCAGCGCCCACGTGAGGGACCCGTGAGACGCTTAGTGCTGAGCGCCAACCATTGAGTGCTACGCACTCTTTATTGAGCAGCGCCCACGTGAGGGACCCGTGAGGCGCTTGGCGCTAAGCTTTCTTTGTGTATTCTGTTCTAAAGAGTTCAATTCTCTGTTCTTTTCTGGATCATTGATCCCCAAGAACAAGTTCATCCCTATGAGAATTAAATTCTCATTTGTGGGAGACTTGTCTCATAGATCTCAGATCTAGGAAAAGAACTATGTTCTTTTGTGAGGGTTAAACCCTTGGATATGCAGATCAGATGCTCTGATCTCTATTATTATTTTTTTTTATCTCGAAAAATGGTATTCTTCTTTCTTCCTTCTTAAAGCTTTCTTCTTGCTTGCTCTAAAGCTTATGACGGGTTTCTCTGTACACGACTTGAAGTCTTGTGTCCTTTATATAGTAGATGCAGATTTGTTGATTTAGTTAAAATAATCTCTCATTGAGGGATCTTTAGTTGATTTGGGGATTTTATCCACCGTTGGATCTTTGATCCAAGAACTTCTATTTTACAGAAGATATTTTTCTCGTTTTTAACAAGATTGGGAAGTATTTTCCCATACAGAACTTATTCTGTAGCTGGGTGATTTTTAATCCAACGGTGCTCTGTTTTACAGAGAGTAATCTTTCTTATTTAGAAACATTTGAGAAATATTTCCTCAACAAAATTTCATTCTGTACTCTGAATATTTATCATTTCCGTTGGATTTTTGATCCAACGGCTTTGTTTAACAGAGACATTTGGTTCTGGCGTCGGCGTCCTTGTGCGAGGCACGTGAGGCGCTGCTTCAGAGTTTTTAACTCTTGGCGATGGCGCTCTCGTGCGAGGCACGTGAGACGCTGCTTCAGATTTTTTAACTCTCGGCGCTGGCTTTCAAATTTTGAACAAAACTTTGCTCTTTTATTAGGGAAACAAATTCTCCCCCACCATTGCGCTCACGTGGCTCACACGTGAGTGCGGCGGTGGCAGATTTTCCACCGATGGATTTTCTTGAAAGTTGGATCGACTTCTTATTTCTATAGGTAGGGCCTATGGCTCTTGAAATGACTGATGTTCATCTTCTCTTGTTCTTTTTTTTCTGAGAATTTAATTCTCCTTTCAGAGCTTAGATCTCTGCCCAAATCCCTTCTAAAGTTAGAACTCTGCCCAAGAATTTGGTAAGGATCATAATCGAACCCCTTAACAGAGCTTTGCTCTTCTTAGATCGTAGATCTTAAGATGAATTTTAGGGTTTCTTAACCCATTAATCAGAGCTTTGCTCATTTTCCATGAAGAACTCTTAGAATTTGTTTTGCATATCTTAATGATCTTGGGGTTTTACCCTGTTAAAAAGCATTGCTTTTGAGGGTTCTGTTAGATTATCCCATTGTTTTTTACAGAGCATAGCTCTTAGAAATTTTTGGGGGAATTTTATTCCTCTCTTAATTAAAGTTGACAGATGTGAAATCTGTTTGCAAAGCACTGCTCTCGAATGAGTTTAACTCCTTAGCCCAATGAGATTTCTCATTAAATAAGAATCCTCTTAGAATTTCATTCTTAATGGGTGACTGCTCCATCAATGATTGGACGTCATCTTGAGTTTGTGGGTCCCCCTTTTGTCCCTTTATACTACATTGCAGTGCGGTACAATTTTTAAGTACCAAGTGTCGGAGTTGAGAACATAGCGTTGATAACTAAACCCCGTCTCTCTTTGTGTAAGTATTATGGTTTCTGACCCTTCTTTTCCTTTTGTACATTCAGAGAGCGCCTTTGCCGACACATCCGTGGATCGGGTAGTCTTCGCGCTTATTAAAGATCATGACCCGGAGCAGAAATCTCTTCACATATGGGGGTTATGGTATAATCAGATTATCCAGGGTCGGCGCAGTTTTTCTTGTACTATACCTTCAGAGCCCGTTTCAGAAATTCTCTATGCCGACTCGCCTCAAGTGAATTATGTTGTAGAGGAGGTCAACTAAACCTCGGAGGGTCGCCTTCAGCCTTCTATGGCATCAATACCCGTACAGTCGTCGATGGCCTTGGATATTTTGGGGCAATGCATATGTCAAGGCGAGTCGCACCCTTGGGGGCAAGTATATATGATAGGTTTGACTCTTCGCCATTCAGTCGGCTACCTGCAGTGGGCTCGGTATATTCTGTCAGCCGGGAAGTCACTGCTGCTGAAGCTTGGGTTGTATCCCGTGATTTATGCGTCTCTTTTTCAATATCCCGCACCTCATGTATGGTGGGTCAAGGCTTTCCTGGAACAATGGAACATCCTGACCCACACATTTCTTCTGTCGAACTGGGAGGTCTCTATTTCCTTGGAGGAATTTGCGGAAATTCCAGGCATACCCGTCAGAGGGGAATATTATGAGGAGATACTTCCCCCTAATGAGTACATCTTAGCCACTAAATCAATGGTAATGGGCCTCACTCTGGAGAATGCTATTCAACACCGGTTCCCGAGCCTAATCAAAGTGTTCACATTTATGAGAGTCTGTTTTTGGAGTCTGGAGGGCACAAAGTCAGCTTCGCCAATTTCATCGCCCGCTTTCTTTGCCATGAAGTCTTGTCAAAACAAGCTGCAAAATTCGCCAAGCTTGACAACCCATTTGGTTTCGGTTTGGATAACCAGCCAACGGCGGAAGCGGATCAAAAAATTTTCTTTATTCCAGACACTCCGTTCGTCCCTTTTGCAGAACTTGCTGCTTCAGACATCGATGAAGAGGCGTTCTTTCCGGGGTTCATCGGCCTATGGTTGAGCTGATTTGTACTTCCGATGCATCCTCGCTACATGAGGCCGTCTGTTTTTTATCCAGCCCACCGCATGGTTGTAGGGACGCGTATAGCCATTAGGATTGCAGGGCCAGCTCATCTATATCATGGCCTAAGCTTAGTAGCAGATACTACTCAGCCAGGGGTAAAACCTATACATCTTCCATTGCACTACTTCATGTCCTGGGTCGAGATGCACATGCTGGGTGCTTTCGGAGTCCATAAATGACCCCGCTTCTATGACAGCTACAACTTTCCCCAGGTCATGAACCTAGTTTACACTTCTGCATTAGATCCATCGCAGCGAGAGGCTCGACGTTTGGTCCTTCGCCTGTGTATGGTCGGGGATAGTATGACTTTTGTCGATTGAGTCTTAACTATCGTAAAGGAATCTACCAAGGCAGTGCAACCGCTGCGTGATACTTTCAAAGACGGGGCTCCTATGTTGAAAGCTCGGGAGATCCTGCACATGTATTCAATTAGGCCAGGCTTTTTAGTGTTCAGGAAAAATGTCTCGGCGTTGTTCATGAGGTATAACCCGCACCGTTTCGCTCAACAGTCGGGTTACAATCAAGGTGTTCCCCTTAAGGCATTCTTAGCCGAGCCGGCCGCTACAGAAGAGGGTATTCGCAGCGCACTGCACCACTTTATGCGACTAAATACGGGGTCCAACTTTCTCATCAGCGAGCCGAGTTGTGTGCCGAATGCTTCGAATGCTTACGTGGCGTGGTATCAGCATGCGATGGGTGCTGTTATCAGAGAAGAAAGGTAGCTATTACTTGATCATAAGGATGTTGTCCCAGCGGGTAACCCAGCGGTCCCTTTAAAGCGACGGACCGCCATTCGTCCCTCCTTAAGAAAAGCCACTACGGTTGTGGTCCCGCGCGCCATCCCTGAGAAGTCTCAACCCAGTGTTCCCGTAACTGCGGTAGCCGTGGCATCCCCAGAACCCGGTGCTGGTACGGAAATCGGGACCCGCCGCCCGAAAATGCCTGTCAAGCGCAAAATCTTGTCATCGACCGCCGGTGTCCGCTCATAGAAAAAGAAGAAGTCGCTATTCTCTGCCGATGTTATATTTGGCCAGAAGCCACATGGTCCCTACAGTGACGGCTTGTGCGAATACGGTACCAACGAGGGTTTGTTCGAAACGCCTGTGACCGACACTGATCTTCAGGCTGCCCTCGCAGCTTCCGAGCGACTGGCTCGCGAGGAAGCGGCGTTGATCACTATCGCGAAGTCAGGTACACTTCAGTTGTATTCTTTTGCGTCTATCCCTTTCTTGTTATTTTGCTTTTACTAACGCTCTCTTCTTCAACAGGTATTTCTGCCGAAGAGGTTCTTGCGGCTTCCCTCAAGACGTTCGAGGAGGAAGAGAGGCTCCGTGCTTCTTTGGGTCTTGGTATAAGTTGCTTCATTACACCTTTATTCTTTTTATTTGTGCTCTGACCCTCTCTTTCACCTTATTGTAGGAACTACCTCAACTCAGGTCATTCCAAGTGCAGTACCGATCCTGAGTGACGATGCAGCAAAACTTGTAGAGCTAGCTCATGTGGCCATGACCCTCCCAAAGTTACCGCAAGAGGCTTTGCTGAAGCAGCCGATGATGGACGCCGTAGCGGCTCCGGAGGCAGAGCTCGGTTCGGACAACGATGTCCCCTTATCAGAAGTTTTGAGGAGTTCATCTCTCACTGCCCATACCGAAAGGAAGCACAGGAAGCACGCAGCGAGGGAACGCGATGCCGTTTTGGCCGTAGGTGCAGGCTCAAGCATTATTCCGCTTGCTGATACTCCTTCGACGGATGTTCCCTCTGCCCTGTCTACCGCCCATAGACAGGTTGCACGCGCAGCTCGGGAAGAAACTGAAAAGATGCTCCAAGGTAACGTAACGCCCAGTATTTTATTAGAATTTGGTCCAAAAATTCTGACATGCTCATTTTCTTTCACGCAGGGCCGAGTCCTGACGACGGTATGGCAGGTGAAATGTTGACGATTACAGAGCCCGAAATGGCTACTCTTTCTCGGGAGTTTGTGACTGTCCAGACCTCTGCTCTTTCTCCCTGTGGCTCTTAGGTATCGGCGGGCGTCGCAAGTGTTACGACGGCCCTCGTCGAGTCAGGGGATGAAGCTATGGGTGCGCAATCTATTCCCCCGAGAGAGAGTGAAGAAGTCGTTACACCCGGTGACGCCTCCGTCGCGGTTTTGGTTGATGATCCATCAGGTAGTCCTTGGGTTATTTTTTTCGAGTTTTTCAATCCTGTTCAGCCCTTCTAATGATATCTCGTTTTTTTTTAGCATAGGCGCGGTGAACCCTGAGGCTATGCCATCTGAAGAAGTGTCGTTGGTCGCTGTCCCCTCGCCTTCTTCTGTGCCCTCTCAAATATTGGAAGGTATGGGTTTGTGACTTATTTGTTTCATAATGGGTACCATCCTCCTTGTATCGACAATATATCATCGCAATTCTGCAAGAGTCATTTTCGACCATTTATACCAGGTATTGAACCCGCATTTTTCCTTTCGGTCGGAAATCGTTCAACCTTCTGGTATTGGTTAGTATACTCTTCAGCTAATGTTTCCCCTTTCTTTTATGGATGGACGTATTGTTGCTAATTCTTCTTCATATTGATCATAGCGTCACGGGTTGGAAGAGGAGATGAGAGAATGGTTGTGCCTCTGGTACTCCCCATCCAGCCACCTGTCACAGCCGGTATAATAGACTCCATCACTCATGTGTTTTCTTTATCTCCCAAGTAGAAATTTGACCATAGTTTATTTTGCAGCAATTGCATCGGCTCCAGCTCCTTTTGGGTCTCGCATTCCAATACCCGCAGGGTCCTTCGCTAAGAGCATATCTTCTAGGGGCGCCGCAAATAGCCGGCGAATGTTGAGCGAGTTTATCGAAGATCTCAATGCCGAGGCCCTCAATTCTGCTATGGATTTTTCCGTTGAAGTCAATCCAATGCCGGCGACACTCTTGAACTTCCATGATGAAGATCTCATCGGCTCTTGGGTTAATTACTGCAGAAAGATCGAGACTTTCCTGCACGAGATTGAGCTCAAGCGTCTCGCTCCTGAGGTGTTGGCTTCGAACTCCCAAAGGGCTGCGTGTGTCAAGCATAGTGTTCCTTTCATTCGCCATTTTGAACAAGAAGCGACCCTGAGACGAAAGGAATATGATGTGGCTTCCAACGAATCCGTCCGATTGCACGCCCGGGTTGAAGCGAATGATGCGCGGTTAAAAGCTGTTTTCGACAACATCCAGCGATGTATCTCAGATGGGTTGACGCTTAGGCGGACGCTTGACTTCACCGAGCGGGTCATGCAAGACTGCGAAGCTGCCATGCTAGAAACCGATGAAATGCTTTCGTCCTGTTTTTGGCAACGGACTCAAGTTGAAGCGGAGTTGGCCGCAGTAGCTGACCACGAGAAAGGATTGAGAGGAGTGCGTGAGCGGCTTGCTGATTTGTTGAAGACGCCTCTTCCTTAATAACTGTCTTTGTACCCTTTTTTGTACTGACTAAACTTGCGATTTATGAATAACATGTATTCATTTTGATTCCTTTATCAAATGTATCTTGTATTCACTTGAATTCATGAATTAAAGGCATATTTTATTCCATATGTTGGCATGTAAATCTGACAAATGGGACACGTAGATAGTCCATCCTGACCTCCTTGTAAGGCAGCGATGGCGTAGGAAGCAGGTTCAGATCGACCGCCTAAGACTTTTCAACTTCATGAGTCGTGAGCGTCTCAAAAAGACTTTTCTCCTTACGAGTCGTGATGTTCCCGTAGGTGTATTTTCTCCTTAGGAGTCGTGATGACTCCTAAGTGCGTTTTCTCTTGAGAGTCATAAGGATCTCACAAGAGAATTTTCCTCCTTACAAGTCGAGAGGACTCGCAAGTGGTTTTTTTCCCTCCTTGTCGATATTTGACTTTGGAGAGTGTAGCTCATGAATAGTATACAATAGTCTATCTTGGACCTACTTGCAGGGCCTCAGTGCTTAGGAAACAGGTTGATATCCCCATTGCCTAAGGTTTTTCCCTAGGAGTCGAGAAGTTCTCGCAGGAACATTATTTTCCCTACGAGTCAAGATGAATCGAGAAGTTCTCGCAAGGATGTCCTAACGTCACAGTTAACCTCTGTTGAGTATTCCGTTAGGGTCTGTGGTACGAGGGCTTTTATCTGTCGTACCGTCGCATTGGCCGATGTATTCCTCGATACGCAATCTTGCTGTTCGAGTAACCCCGCGACTATCATGTCTCTGATCCCTTCGGGGACTGGACAAGACGTCTTCAAGTAATCTTCCAGGTGATATTACCGTCGGAAGAGGAAGCGTTAGGGGTATTCCATTCCGCTTTTTACTTGAGCTTAGGCTCGGTTTGGGAGCTTCGATGATTCATGACCACTCTGCGCTGGTGTGGGATGATCTCCGTTAGTCTTTCAGGTCTCATTTAAGTTGCCGTCAAGACCCTGAAGTTAGGGATCTTCCTTTGCTTCGTTTGTAGACATTGCGTCTGCAAAATTACGACAAATGTCGAGATTGTCTCTGGGTTGTCTGTGAACCGTCGAGTCTTGAAACTAGGGACTTTGCCATGGCTCCGTTTGTCGATGTCGCGTCTGCATCCTGTTGGAGTGAGAAGAAACGTCGTTTCTGATATTTAGGCTGTCTGTGAACCATCGAGATTTGGAACTAGGGACTTTACCATAGCTCCGTTTTTTTGACGGTACATCTGTATCCGTTGCGTCGGCTGATGCATTCCTTGATACGCAATCTTGTTGTTCGAGTGTCCTTGCGACTATCATGTCTCCGATCCTTTCGGGGACTGAACAAGACGACTTCAAGTAATCTTCCAGGTGATATTACCGTCGGAAGGGTAAGCATTAGGGATATTCCATGCCGCTTGTTTTTTTACTTGAGGTTAGGCTCTGTTTGGGAGCCTGTTCATAACATAATATTGCATTTTATATTCCCCATTCTTATGCATTTAAGAATAAAAACAGGTGCTTTTGACGCATGTCTGCTACATATTACAGGTTACAGGTTCTTGGCGCGAAAACAGTGAAAAACACAAAAGACGACACAAAAGAAGGACTTTTGACCAACAATTAGGAGGATCTTAGTAAAGCCCAGCAGAAGAACGCTTCACCACCAACAAGGCAACGCAAGATCCAAATTTGAAAGAAAGACGGTTAAAAGATCCATTGCAAAGTGTACACTGAAGATCTGGAATTAATAAAGAAGCCCAACTGATAAAAGGAATAAAGAATAAAGAAGCCCAGAGTAACCTAAAGAAGCCCAGGAAAAACAATTAAATGATCTCATCATTGGGCCGCGGAACCGCGGCCCAAAGCGCATATACGCGGCGCTTCCGCGGCCCTTTAAAGTCTTCATGGAAAGAAAAATTTACCTAAATGTTCTGAAGGCTATGGAAAGATTTTCTGGGGGTATATTTGTAATTGTAGACATGCGGAGCAATTGTAAACCTAGGGTTTCTATGTCCTATAAATAGAACCCAAAAGCTTTGTATTTTCTCAGGCCTCCCTTCATTAATAAAAATTAGAAATCTTTTGGAGAGCATCGGTGCCTCTCTTTAATTCAGAAATTCAGATCTGACAACCCTGCTTTGATGTTTTGAGAGAGCCATCAGTAAGTATTTTAATTCCTTGCCCTAGGTAGATTTAATTTCATGCCTTAGGAACTTGTTTAGGGTTTAGCTTTTGGGAAGGATTTTGAGAGATGCGATCTCTCATCCCTTTCTTACCCATCAAATATTTACAATAGGACTCCATGCATACATGCACATACCGCTCCCTACGGCACTCTATCCCTCGAGGTAGCGGTGATACCGTAGTATAAAGGCCCGGGTGTGATGTTTTCCATGGAGGTTAGGGTAAGGATCTCTAAAGGAAGGACAAGAACCTAGAGGAAGGAACACCTTCCCGAACGGATCTAATCCACTTTATTGATAATTACCATAACTCCTCACAGATCTTCATTCGGGTAAAGAAAGCGTTGAGATTTACTACCATTTCCAAATCATCCCTAAACCTAGTCCTAGCAAGAATAGATTTAGTTAATTGCACTAGAATAATTAGGTTTTTTAGATTTAATAACAACTCCGAACACCCTTCGGAATTAACTCGTTAGCGCGAATCGGAAATTCACAACATCCCTGTGGACCGACCCGTACTCACCGGCTAGCTGCAAAGCGACGCCGTTCTTGATTGCGGTTACAAATATTTTTGATCTATCTTTTAGAAAGCGCAAGCACGCTAAATCAATTCAAATCAAATGGCGCCGTTGCCGGGGATGGCGTAGAATTTTCTTTTCGTAATTTCGGGTTAATCTTAAAATTAAAAAAATCATAAAAATCTGAAAAATCAAAAAAATTATAAAAATATATATCATTTGTTATTTTTGGAAAGGATACTTTGTGGTTGAATTTTTTGCAGGATATACAAATTCGGATCTGGAGATTTCCAGAAAGCAAAACAGAAAACGGGATATCAGAACAGAAGAGATTTTAAACAACAGAACAGTGATTTTTTTTTTTGGAGCAGCGAACCCCCTAAACCGCCGCCTTTCCGCGGCCATAACTTGCTTTAGGCCGCGGAAACGCGCTCTACTTGACGATTCGTCGTTTGAAAAAAAAATTTTGGGATCCGTGCCGACTTTACCGCCGCGTAACCGCGGTGGGAACCCCCATTTGGCCGCGGATTAGCTGCGTTCTGGTGACAACATCTTCTGAAAAAAATTTCTGTAAGCTTCCCTGTTCTTTCTCTGCAAATATTTCCATATATTTTCTGAAAATTCCTACAGGATTCCGTGAGCTATAAAATATATTCCCTTCCAAATAACAATCTTGTGCAGGATTTTTTTTGGGCCCCGCTTGAACTAAATTGATTGCAAGAAATATTTTGTTGTTGCATATCTTTTCTCAAATATCTTTTTGCAACAGTTTTTTCCAAATAAAAATTCTTGTGATATGCTTAAGATAATAACTGATTGCAGGTAATATATTTTAGATTGCATATCTTTAATTAAAAAATCTTTTTGCAACAAATTTTCAAACAAAGAAAAAGAAAAAGGAAAATTTTTATTAGAGAACTTGCAATCTTTTGCCCCAAATAAATCCTTGCACCATCACCCAACTTTCTTTCTTTGAACCTTTCTTCTTCTAACATGGGTACCCCACATAAAAAATCACTTGCCGAACTTTGGTATCCTGAACCTAATTTTGCGTCGTTCGGCAATTTGTTCGGTCAATATAAAGACGATCCCTCCATGCCAAAAAAATCTTTGAAAGATCACATAGAGGAGTCTAGGAGAAACAGTTTGACTTTTCAACCCACTTTGTGTCAACCTAGTCAACCTTTACCACCTACATATGTTGACACCACTTTTCCAAGTCCTGCTGTAACTCCTAAGCCGATGTCCATTGCTGAGCATATTGCTCAATCTCGTAGCCGATCTTTCACCTCTCTCCACACATCTAGTTCTAGGGATCAACAAGACTATTCACCTTTTTATCCACATGTTGACCCTACCCCAGTCCAATCACCCACTTCCTACCAGTCTTACCCAACCTTCCCACCTTCACTAGACCCTGTTCCTACACAGCCTTTTGGGAGTTTCACATATCCAAACAATTTTGAATCTTTTACCGAAACCCCCTCACCACCCAAGTCTAGTTTGGAAGAGGCGTTGGAGGCGTATATCGCAGCAACAAATAAAATGGTTAGGAATGTGGAAGCGTCCGTGGCCACCCTTATGCAACCTAGTGAACCGGTAGCTAGTGTCCCGCTAGCTCCAAATTTTTCAATGTATGAGGCGGCAGTTGGACGGAGTGAGAATGAGAGAGGATTTTCAAATCAAACCTACCCTCACCCAATAGAAGCCCACAACTCCTGTTTTCCATCAATTGCCCTAAATAGTTCACCTGTTGAAAATAAAAATGAGTTGTGTGATTTTGTAGTGTTTGATTTGCCAGATTGTGAGGAACCCCTTTCGAGTGAAACCGCACCTAATCCTTTCGACCTTTACACTTCCACTCTAGAACCTACATTGATAAACATCCATGCTTTTGAGGAGGTGTCTAAAGAAATTGACTTTCACTTGATTGAGGATATCGACGCCGGGAATATTTCGGATGATGAACCTGTCGATTTAATTGAAATTTTATGTTCAAATCATCATCCCGAGTTATTAAATGTTTCTCCCGAATCTCATATGCGTCTTGATTTTGATGATAATGGCATGGATGAGTTGAATATTGAGGAGAATTATGAGGATCATATTGAGGAGAGTGGTGAGGATCATATTGAGGTTGAACCATTTTTCTTTGATGTGTCGGATTTTCCAATTCATCCTCTTGAACCTTTACCTAAATCACCCTCCCTCTTTTCCATCGTTCCGACCACACTTCATTTCACGCTTGACGAATGTGAGCTTGAAAACTTTTCCTTTGAATCTGACACAGTTCTCACAGCCGATGGCACTTGCGAGTGTTTCACTTTTTCGGACGATGTTGAAGTTTCACCGCCCGAGTTTGAGTCCTTTGCATTTTCAGATGAGTTAGTTAATCCTTCAGACTCGGTTGCTTACAGTCGTTTCGAACCATTGATGGAATCTTTCCAGTTCGACACAGTTTACTACGGTGAGAATGAGACTATCCCTAATTCACTCCCTTTCGTCTTTCCCATTGTTCCGACCGAACAAATGACCGTTACGCTTTCTTCTCCTATACCAAGTTCGGCGTACCCATGTTTTCTCACGACTCTTGAGGGATTTGATCCCATTTCTCGACGAGTTGATAGGTTAGCGCAATCGCTTTTAACACATCGGTCATCACAAATTGCGCTAATTTATTCACTCAATTTACACCCTCAAGATCGTACTCCACTTCCTTCTTCTTTTCGCCATTCTTCTCCCCCACCGAGACCATATTCTACCATTCTTCTTTCCACACGGTCTCGCGTGCTTTTCATATCTTTTCTTTCCATCCCATTCTTGCACCAGCTATACCATTTCCACGATAAGATTTTTGAATGGTTGGTGTTAACTTTTGGCTTGTGTAAGGCCAAGCTTAAGTTTGGGGGAATCGTTGTATATATGTACATATATTTTTGTTTTCTTTTTCTAAATAAAAAAATAAAAAAAAATTTCAAAACATTAAAAATACAAAAAAAAAATGTAAATAAATAAACAGGGGAGTGCCGGTATTTTGACCCTCTTGGTTTAGCATGACAGTGAGGACACTGTCAAGTTCAAGTTTGGGGGTATGCTCGGTACGTCTTCTTCCTTCGCATTCATATGTACATTTTTGCATTTGCATACTTATTTGAAAACCCATAAAAATTGAAAAATTTCAAAAAATTATAAAAATTAATGTATTCAATTTTGGCTAATTGACTAGAGTTTGACAAATAGGTTAACTAGCTAGGAACAACTAGATCTTAGACTTAGTAAATTAAAAACCCTAAAAATAACTTTCCTTAAAAGTTTAACGGTAGAAAGTATATGCCTTGTAGTTTATTTAGAAATAGGCAAATTTTGGGTTCACTTTTTGGGCTAAGTCGAAACAAGGGAAGAGTATTGATGTTCTTATTAGAGTATAAGTTTGAAAAATAGTTCCTAACTTAAGTCTAGATTCTGAAAATGTATACCCTACAATTTGCACAATCACGCACCTTGAAACTTGGAATAGTAGAGGAGACCTTGAAATGCTCTTGTCTAAAGTCCTTAGTACAATGAAAATAAAAGAAAAAAAAAAGTGAATAAAGGAAAAAAATGGACACTGGTTTTTGTGATTACTTAAGGCTGTAAAAATAGAAAAATATTTAGCGAGGGTGCTTCATCACCTAGTGCCTTAGACCAACTGGTTTGGGAGTCACTGCTAAAGCCTTGGGGGTTGCAAAGACTAGGAAGTACGCTTTAAAGTGCAAACGCATTTTGTAATCGGTCGTTGGTACCTCAAGAAGTATTAACGGTCGCATGAAGGATGTGTAAGCAAATTTCATTCACCAACTAATTAGTACTTTGGACAATGGATGAGAGTACGATTGCTTGAATTGAATTTCCAAGTGTAGGGGTGATCTTTACACACACGTAGGGGTATGTGATTGGAATTTAGATAAAAGAGAGGAATGAAGAATAGAACTTGTATCTTTAATAGAGTTGATAGAAATTCCTAAGTGGAGATGTAACCCTAGAAGGAAAACTTAAGAAATGCCGAAAGCTAAGTAGATCTGCAGGATATATATAATCTTAAGTTAAATAATGAGGAAGTGTGAAGAATATGGGTGGATAATTTGCGAGTCAAAAGATAATAGAATTCCTTGTTAGAAAGCCTAATTAGAGAACAAAAGTCAATGGGCCAAATTGATAGGATTTTGTGGGTGTAATCCGCTGAAAACCCTCAGGAGACAACACTCCTCCTACTAGGGACACCTAGAGGTTTAACGGCTTGTTGCACGAGCTCAGTGCAATCGCGTTTCCCTGCGAAAGTGCGGTTAGGTTTTTTTGTAGAGAATAAAACAATAAGTTTGCTCGAGGACGAGCAAAAGATAAGTTTGGGGGTATTTGTTCATAACATAATATTGCATTTTATATTCCCCATTCTTATGCATTTAAGAATAAAAACAGGTGCTTTTGACGCATGTCTGCTACATATTACAGGTTACAGGTTCTTGGCGCGAAAACAGTGAAAAACACAAAAGACGACACAAAAGAAGGACTTTTGACCAACAATTAGGAGGATCTTAGTAAAGCCCAGCAGAAGAACGCTTCACCACCAACAAGGCAACGCAAGATCCAAATTTGAAAGAAAGACGGTTAAAAGATCCATTGCAAAGTGTACACTGAAGATCTGGAATTAATAAAGAAGCCCAACTGATAAAAGGAATAAAGAATAAAGAAGCCCAGAGTAACCTAAAGAAGCCCAGGAAAAACAATTAAATGATCTCATCATTGGGCCGCGGAACCGCGGCCCAAAGCGCATATACGCGGCGCTTCCGCGGCCCTTTAAAGTCTTCATGGAAAGAAAAATTTACCTAAATGTTCTGAAGGCTATGGAAAGATTTTCTGGGGGTATATTTGTAATTGTAGACATGCGGAGCAATTGTAAACCTAGGGTTTCTATGTCCTATAAATAGAACCCAAAAGCTTTGTATTTTCTCAGGCCTCCCTTCATTAATAAAAATTAGAAATCTTTTGGAGAGCATCGGTGCCTCTCTTTAATTCAGAAATTCAGATCTGACAACCCTGCTTTGATGTTTTGAGAGAGCCATCAGTAAGTATTTTAATTCCTTGCCCTAGGTAGATTTAATTTCATGCCTTAGGAACTTGTTTAGGGTTTAGCTTTTGGGAAGGATTTTGAGAGATGCGATCTCTCATCCCTTTCTTACCCATCAAATATTTACAATAGGACTCCATGCATACATGCACATACCGCTCCCTACGGCACTCTATCCCTCGAGGTAGCGGTGATACCGTAGTATAAAGGCCCGGGTGTGATGTTTTCCATGGAGGTTAGGGTAAGGATCTCTAAAGGAAGGACAAGAACCTAGAGGAAGGAACACCTTCCCGAACGGATCTAATCCACTTTATTGATAATTACCATAACTCCTCACAGATCTTCATTCGGGTAAAGAAAGCGTTGAGATTTACTACCATTTCCAAATCATCCCTAAACCTAGTCCTAGCAAGAATAGATTTAGTTAATTGCACTAGAATAATTAGGTTTTTTAGATTTAATAACAACTCCGAACACCCTTCGGAATTAACTCGTTAGCGCGAATCGGAAATTCACAACATCCCTGTGGACCGACCCGTACTCACCGGCTAGCTGCAAAGCGACGCCGTTCTTGATTGCGGTTACAAATATTTTTGATCTATCTTTTAGAAAGCGCAAGCACGCTAAATCTCAACCAATCAGAGCCCCAATGAGTCATGAACACTCCAAGATAGTGTGGGGTGATCTCCGATAGTCTTTCAGGTCTTATTTGAGTTGCCATGAAGACCCTGAAGCTAGAGATCTTCCTTTGCTTCGTTTGTTGACATTGTGTCTGCAATATTGGGACGAATGTCGAGGTTGTCTTTAGGTTGTATGTGAACCGTCGAGGCTTGGAACTAGGGACTTTGCCATAGCTCCTCTTGTTGATGTCACGTCTGCATCCTACTGGAGTGAGGAGAAACGCTGTTTTTGATCTCTAGGCTATAAATGTTGCCGTCGAGACCTAGCTCTCTTTTTTATGGAGCCTGGTGGGAAAATGCGGTTCCCTTTTTCGTTTGTGCCCATGGATTGTATACAGAGGTCGATGTAGACTCGCCTGCAGGGCAGAAGTTTCATTTTTTATTCTTTCTTTCCGCGATGCTCTATAATTTCAGCTTTTTGTACCGCGAAAGTTGCGATTGCCCAATCATTTCGACTATTTTATCGCGGCGCCCAATCATTTCGGCTATTTTTTCTTTTTACTCTCTGCTTTCTATTGCGAGTTGCCCAAACATTTCGGCTATTTTTTTCTTTTTACACGTTTTTTATTGCGAGTTGCCCAAACATTTCGGCTATTTCATATGCATTTTTTACTCGCTGATTTTTATTGCGAGTTGTCCCATCATTTGGGCTATTTCATATACATTTTTGCTCGCTGATTTTTATTGCGAGTATGGAACTTGAGGTCTGATACCAATTTTAGCATCAGCATCGCTACAACTGGGATGTTGCCAGGAGCGAATCATCATTTGCCGTAAAAGGGCTTGGAATTTGATACCGATTTAGGTATTAGTATCGCTACAAATGGGATATTGCCAGGAGCGAATCATCATTTACTTTTGTCGATTTAAACAAAGGTGGCTTATCAAACAGAGTTAGGATCCTGTTGACGAAGGCTTTTCAACTTTACGAGCCGTAAGGGTCTCATAAAGGTGTTTCTCCCTATGAGTCGTGAGGAACTCGTAGGTGTATTTTCTCCTTAGAAGTCATGAGGATTCCTAAGTGATATCTTCTCTTGTAAGTCGTAAGAATCTCACAAGAGTATTTTCTCCTTGCAAGTCGAGAGGACCTACAAGTGTTGTTCACCAATGGGGAAATTTCGCGCTATTGTGGGAACTAGGTGAGGGAACGTTTATTTATACCCGTGGATTGTATACAAGGGCCGATATTGGACCGCCTGTATGGCAATTTGGGGAATGTGATGGCTTAAGAATATGTTCAGATCCCTGTAGCTTAAGCCTTTTGAATCCTATGAGCCATGAGGGTCTCACAGGGGGAATTCTCCTTACGAGTTGTGAGGATCTCGTAAGTGTAATTTCTCCTTAGGAATCGTGGGGATCTCTAAGTGTGTTGCCCCCTTGTGAGTCGTAAGGATCACACGCAGGTATTTTCTCTTTACAAGGTCGAGAGGACCTTGCAAGTGCGCATGAAAAAAAATTCTTCTTTTTTTTACGAGTCTGCGCCCTTTCGGGTTATCACAAACTCGCCGGTAGTCCTGCTGTTTTTACTCATGGAGCCCTTTCGGGTTTTCATCCATGCCCATTTCGCTTGTGGACATACTGTTTTTTTATAGTTTTTTTAGCGATAAAACTCTCGAAAATAGTTTCGCCGTAGGTGACCCATCAGTTTGCCGGTGGGATTTGATTTGCAGTCCTCGCCGCTGGGGCCTGTGGACTTGAATTCCACTGTCGCCATGTTTGAGGCGATGTACTTAGTTTAAGGACATTACGGTCTATTGTTAGTTTAGGGACATCTCGGTCCACAGCTAGTTTAAGGACGTTGCGGTCCGTGGGGATTTTAAGGCGAAGTTTTACCGGATATTACTTACAGAGTCTTGACTCGGGAAGATAGCGAGCGGACACGAGCGTCGTCATCTATCGTTAACCTGAGTCATGACTCGTCAGGGGTAGTATTACTTAAGGAATCGGCCGTTTATTGGCCGGAAGGGTCTTTCGCCATGCATGTTCATGAGCAAGTAGGCCCCACCTTTATAGACCTTGTCTATGATGTACGGACCCTCGTAGTTCGGCTCGAATTTCCCCTGCTTTGCATGGTTAGGGATCATAGGTCTTTTTACGACTAATACGAGTTCGCGTTGGCGGAATGTTCTCGGCCTAGTCAGTCTTTCGTATGAGCATGTCATCCTTGCTTTGAAAGCTTCCAGTTTTGGCTGCGCTATGAGGCGAGTTTCATCGAGGGCATCGAGCTCCTCGAGCCGAAGATGGGCGTTTTCTTCATCCGTCGGCTCGTATCGAACTGCTACTCGTAGAGAGGGTAGCTCTATCTCCAAGGGAAGTACCGCTTCCGTGCCGAATACCAACGCGAATAGCATTGTATTCGTGGTCGTTTTGAACATGGTTCGATACGCCCAGAGAGCTTCATGCAGTCTCTCGTGCCAGTCCCTTTTATTTCTGGACACCGTTTTCTTTATGATTTTCATCAAGGTCTTGTTGAAAGCCTCAGCTAGACCATTAGCTCGGGGATTATAGACTGAAGAGTATCTCCAATCTATATTATGCTTCTGTTCGAAGCGGCTGATCTTGTGGCTCCTGTAGGCTGGCCCATTATCCGAGATGATTCGTCGCGGAGTACCGAAACGGTAGATGAGCTGTGTCCTGAAGAAATGGAGGATGTTCTCCGTCTTCACATCCCTTGTGGTACTGCTTCTGCACAATTAGAGAAGTAATCGGTTGTTGCTAATATGAACCGATGTCCTTTAGATGACGCTGGTTCGATAGGCCCTATTATAACGGTTCCCCACATTTCGAACGGTCAGCTAGCCAATGTTGGGTGTAGCGGATTAGGATGCTGGTGGATGAAGTCCTCGTGAATCTGGCACGAGTGACACTGCTTCGCATATTCGAGGCAGTCCTGAATCTTCGTGGGCTAATAGTAACTCATTCTTTTGATCTTCAGCTTCATCTTGGACCCAGCTTGATGGGAACCGCAGAGTCCGTCTTGAGTTTCTTAGAAGACCCTTTTTGCTTCTTCTGGTCCCAAGAATCTCAGCCACAGACAGTCGAATGATCTCTTATAAAGAGTATCATTGACGAAGGCGAAGGACAGGGCTCGCTTCATGAGCTGATGTCTTGACGACGCGTCTTCGGTTGTTCGATGGGATTTGAAGTAGTCTACGAAGACTTCTCTCCAGTCCTTGACCCTTTCTTCATTTTCTATTTGGAGGACCGTTTGTCTGGTCGCTTCTTTTCTTTCAGACTACTCCGGAGATGTTTCTGCTGGCGTGAGAATCTGGCGGCTTTTCATGATCCTCACGTCATCGAGCTTTTCGTCGGCCAGTTCTTTAGCGAGCTTGGCTAACGCATCCGCCTTGCTGTTTTCTTCACGTGGTATGCTTTCTAGGATATAGGAAGGGATTTGCGTTAGCAGTTGCTGCACTCTTTTGCCATATTTTACCAACTCTGGCTTACACGTCTGATAGTCGCCATTTACTTGGCTAACGACCAGCTGGGAGTCTCCATATATGAGGAGCTTTTTGATCCCCATTTCGACAGCGATCTCAATACCTGCTATCAAAGCTTCATATTCTGCTTTGTTGTTTGTTCTTGGCTCTGTTAAGGATATGGAAAAACGCATTATCCCTCCTTGTGGAGTCACAAAGATAAGGCCTAGCCCAGCTTTGATTATGGGGGTGTTTTGCTTTTGCTTCTTCATGGAAGACGCTCCGTCAAAGTAGAGTTCCCATTGGAAATTATTTTCCTTCATCTTCCTTTCGATTGTGTCGAACGTCTGTTCGTCTGCCAATTCTCAATTTAAGGGAGAATCAGCTGGTATCGGATGCTCAGCGAGAAAGTCGGCGATGGCCTGGCCTTTTACTGCCTTAAGGGGTCGATATATTATCGAGAACTCCATCATGAGGAGGACCCATTTGGCAAGTCTTCCTGTTATTATGGATCTTGAAATCAAATATTTGAGAGGATCCACATTTGATATGAGATGGACCTCATGTGCCAAGGCATAGTGCCTGAGCTTCGTTATCGCGAAGATCAGTGCCAGGCAATGCTCTTCAATGGGGGGTATTTGTTTTCTGCCCCCAGAAGGACTCGACTCAAATAATAGAGAGCCCTCTCCTTCCTCCGGTCGTTCTCCTGTGCTCATAGCGCGCCTAGAGAACCTTCAAGGGCTGTTGTGTACAGGATGAGGGGCTTTCCCTTGACCGGAGTGGCCAGTACCAGTGGGTTCAGCAGATATTGCCTGATTTCATCCAGTGCACTTTGGCATTTACGATCCCAAACAAACGGGGTTCCCTTCTTCATTAGATGGCTGTAAGGGCGGCATTTGCTAGAGAGGTTGATTATGAACTGTCGGATATACAAGAGCTTCCCTTGGATAGACCGCAGTTGCTTGAGATTTCTTGGCGAGGACATTTCCATAATCACCTTGATCTTTGATGAATATATTTCAATGCCTCGGTGTCGTACGATGAATCCTAGGAATTTTCCTGAGGAAACTCCAAACGCGCATTTCAGGGGGTTCATCTTCAGGTTGTACTTTCGAAGACGCTGGAACACTATTTTCAGATGTTCCAAGTGTTCCTCGTACGATTTGCTTTTCACCACAAGGTCGTCGATATAGCATTCAACGATCTCATGGATGAGGTCATCAAAGATCTTCGTCATGGCCCTTTGGTAGGTAGCGCCAGCGTTCTTCAGACCGAAGGGCATCACTTTATAGCAAAATATGCCCAGCGGAGTCCGGATGGCAGTATTCTTTTGGTCTTCGTGACGCATCTTTATTTGATTATACCCTGAAGATCCATCCATGAAGGAGAAGACCTCATGAGTGGACGTGTAATCGATCATCGGATCGGTAACAGGTACTGGGAAGTCATCCTTCGGGCATGCTTTGTTGAGATCCCGAAAGTCCACGCAGATGTGTATTGTCCCATTTTTCTTATCACTAGGACAATGTTGGCGATCCGGTCAGGATACTGAACTTCTTGGATGAAGCCGGAGTCGATTAGTTTCTTGACTTCGGCATTAATGCTCATCTCGAGTTCGAGCCTCATTCTTCTTGGCGCCTTCTTGACTGGCTTAATGTCCAGCGATATAGCCAGTTTATGCACAGCTATCTCCGGATCTAATTCCAGCATCTCGGAATAGTTCCATGCAAAACAGTCTTTATACTGCATAAGCACATCTTTTAGTGTAGCCACCTGCTCTTTAGACAGCAGCTCAATGATGAACGTTGGCCTCGGATCGTTTGTCGTCCCCAAGTCAATTTTCTTCAGGTTGTCGGTCGTGGTGTGTATCTCATCTTCCAGCTCTTTCGGCACCGGTGGAAATTCGGAGATCACCTTGTCCTTATCTTCATTTGCGGAGCACTAGGAGAGGTCGTCCACATTCTCATGCTCTCCCTCCTTTGAGAATGTTATCATGTGGCAGGTACGAGCTCGTTTCCAAGCTCGATGTTGATGTGGACTTTCCCTCGCAGTGTAGATTGCTCTTGACTCATGCTTTCGTGGTGGGGCTACCCTCCAACTGTCGGATAGAGAAAACCTGCCTTGCTGATATTGGTCTTCAACCCAGTCTTTGAAAGTGAAGCAATCTTCAAGAGGATGTCATATTGCTCGGCGGTAGGAGCAATAAGCCGGATAATGGACTTTGTTTATTTGTTCGGGATGCCGGGACTCTGAAAGTGTCATCATTTAATACTTCATGACAAGGTTGAATATTTTCTTTGTCTTGTCTTGAGGGAAAGAGTATTCATGTCCCATCTTTTTCATAAAAGACGGATTCTAGCTGACTTTTTCTCGATCGCGTGGCTTCTTGGATCCGCTTCGTTGTCTCTGAATGCCATTCCCGTTCTTGATCTTGTTGTTGCTTCTACGTCGGACTTTTTCCTTGTCACGAGAGCACACAGCAGGCTGAGGATGAAGGGCATCGTAGTCTTCTCTTTCCGTGGACTGCTGAATGAAACATTGCGTCCTGGCTTTCTCCTAAATGGACATTTCGCGGTTGTGGTCATCCTGAACCTTTTGACCATCTTCCCTTATTAGCTTGTCTATCTATTCTTCGAATAACGGGCTTGGTATTCTCACGGCGGGATCTCGCTTCGGTTCGATATCAGCGCTATCTGGAAATACATTCGCTTATCCACCGGAGTTATTTATGACATGGCAACCATAGAATCGCTCCCTTTTTTTTGGACCGAACGTGTCCAAGCCCCGTCGCTTCTATCCTCCCGTTGGGCATTTTTCGCTGAGTCCGGGGAATTTCCTAAATCTTGTTGTTGAACTGGGCTTGTCGAGCGGTTTGTTTTAAAGGTATGCCTTGGCATCTTAATAGCCTTTTCAATCTTTCTGCGTAATATCTGGGCAGATAGATTAGTTGGAGCCTATCGAGTGCAAAATCGGCACCATGCCAGATTTCTTCATCCACTTCGGTCTCCGTGGATTGATAGAAGAGGATCGTCTTTTCACCTTTTCGCCTAAGAGGAACGTAGAAGGTCTGTAGCTCTTGCACGCCGTATGTATCGAGCGCATCAAGTTCCCTGTAATGCTACTGCGGAACCATGGTGATTTGCAAACTCTGATCAGCTTTAGCGAAGGTCTGCATTGATGGACGAACAGAGAATACTGTGTTGACCTCATCTTCAGAGTCGTTGACGAAGACCAAAATAGGAGTAGATGGTCCTGGCCCGCTGCCTTGCGGTTGCCCCGAGAAGACTATCTCTTCATCCGTCTTGGTATCGCTCCCAAAGATCGGGATGGTGGCGACGGCTTTTTGTTCATTCTCCGGTTTACGACATCTTTCCGTGTCTTCGAAGTCTGGTAAGAAGTACTTAGCGTCTTCATATTGCAGACTTCATTTATGGAGAATGGGTTTAGCTCTCCTGTAATTGTGTACTCGAGACCGTCTTTGAAGTACTTCATACACTGATGTTGTGTAGAAGGGATGATATTGTACTCGTGTAACCAAGGCCGGCCGAGCAGAGCGTTATAGCAAGTTTTGGCGTCGATGACATGAAACTTGATGCCAGTGACGAGCATCCCGAAGCATAATGTCAGTATTACGGACTCAGGCGTCCATGATGACTGCGAGTCAAACCCGGAGATTGTAATTTTGTCCCGAGTCAGGTGTTGAACGTTCATGAAAATCCCCTTCAACACTCTCACATTAAGAAGGTTGACGGAGGACCCGTTGTCAACCAAGATCTTCCCTATCTTGATGTCATGGCAGTACCCAGTGACATACAGAGGACGGTTGTGCTCGCACGTTCCAAGGAGGAGATCTTCATCACCGAATGTGATGTCAGCTGTGTGAACTTCTTCCAGCTCGTCCTTCATCTTTTCTTCTGTAAGGAAGGATAGAAACTGATCGGGCTCTTGTAATACCTTGATTGGAGAATCTCATGCCTCTTTGGATAGAAGGAAAGCATTCAGTATGCTCAGTTGTGAAGGTATCTTCCTTAGGTGTGCCAGGACATTGTAATCCACCTTGTTTTTCTTAGACGGGTCCTTAGCTGTGAGGACTCTATCATCGAGGGCAATTTCCTCAGGGACCTTTTCCTTCCCCCTGTCTCTCTTACCCGAACCTTTATTTGAGGGTCCGAGACTCTTTTCAGGTAACGTACGGTTACGCAGCTGGATGTTCTCGCATTTCTTCACCTATCCTTCTTTTCCAGAGGTGAATTCCTTGAAGACAGGGCCGAGGTCTATTTCTTCGTCAAAATCGCTCCCGAATGTAAGAACTTAAGATTTCCCTTTTGTTGAAATGGCATCAACCATATGACAGTTACCGGCTGTTCCTTTATGCTCATCTGTCGTGCTTCTCTGTTCCCGACAAGCTTTGCGCTTCATTCGCTTGAAGTGTTGTCGGTGAGCAACGTATCCCTGCCACCACTTCTTGAAGGCATTGCACTCTTCGGTAGGGTGTATGACCCTCCGATGGTATAAGCAGTATTTCAGATGTACATCTGCTTTGTCAAGGCACTTACTCCCGGGAGTATTTCCTTCGAAAGGTGGCAGCTTCATTCCCATTGACAGGGCTTTGGCGAACCGTTTCCCCGTCTTAAAGTTGCTTTTGTATACTGCAGATGTGCTTCGATCCAGTTGTAGTACTTTGTGACTCTTCCTTGCCGCATCTTCCTCATCCTGACACCGACGCTTAGCCTTTTCGTATATGTCCGTTTCACGTTCTCGGTCGGCTTTGCTCTTTTGAAGGGCTTCGTTTAGCAGCCTGTCAATCGAGTGGTCTGACAGCTCTAGGGATTTTGACGCCGGTCCTGCCCCTAACCTCTCTACGTTGCTTTCCGACGTCGAAGGATCTTCTTCATATTTTAGCGACAGGTGAGAGACCATGTGGCAACTCGCTACATACTCCTCAGGTTCTTTTGACGTGTTGTTCCCCTCATCATTGTCATTGTCTCTATTCTCAAGAATATGCTTGAGGAACTCTTCAAGTGTGACCGGGGTCCGCACCTTCTGGTTGTACTCTTCTAGCGCGTCAATATACTTTTGCAGGTCCGTGCGCTTGTCGTCAGGCTGCACGGGACTCTTGGTCTTCTTCTTTTTATTCGAAGGCTTGGCCTGGAGGTCTTGCCCCTTGTTAGTAGTTTTCGGCGTTGGGCGTGGTTTAAGCATCCCCTCAATGATCTCGTGCTCCAGCGGACTTTTCCACCTGATTGCAGGGCATATTTGAAGATCCTTCAGCATTCTTTTAGTTTTAGCCGAAAGGACAACTTCCCACGATGCTTCTTCTACAAATGAGCATGATGCCCCCGGCATATCCACTTTTTTAGGAGCGTGCGGCTGTAGCGGGTTTCCTTCCAGTTTTCGGATAGCGCAAATTTGCCTTGTTGGTACTGGTCCTCAACCCAGTTTTTGAAGACGTAGAAATCTTCTATTGGGTGGCCCATTACTCTGTAGCAGGGGCAGTAGTTGGGACTGTTGACGTCATCAAGCTGCGGCAAGCGTCTTGGATCCGGCAGAGTGATGAGCCTGTTGCGCACTGCCAGTTCAAACAGTCTCCTCGTTTTATCCCGGGGAAATGAGTAAGGACGTCTTACCTTCTCTTTAAGGGATTGTGATTTGTTGATTTGGCGAGCAACCGGTTTTGGGTCACTCGGTTGCTGTTGAGCGTTGGCAACGAAGGTCGCATTCCCTTTACCCTTTTCATTCCGAGGATCTGTTTTTGAAGAGGACGGCCTATGGCCCATCTGGTCCATTTGGGCCAGCTTGTCGATCAAGGCCTGGAAGGTGGTCGGCTTGAAGAACATCATAAATTGGGATATAGTCGCCTGAGGATCAAGGATCCCCACGAACATGCCCACAGCAGGAGCTTCTTCGATGTGTTGTTCGCATTTTGACCATAGGTTCTGCCACTGAATTGCGTATTGAACCCAGGTTTCTCCCGGCTTCATCTTAGCATTTATTAATGTCGTAATCGGGGTGTGTTCACTTGCACATGCGAAACGCTGTATGAACAGTAGCTCCATTTCTGTAAATGTTTTGATGGAGTCATTCGGAAGCTCTGAGTACCATTCAAATACTGTCTCCGCCAAGCTGCCGACGAATTGGTGAAGCAGCAGTTTGTCGTCGCCTCCAGTATTGCCACATAGAGCTCTGAACTGAGCGACGTGCTGATTGGGATTGCCTGTCCTCTTATACATGTGGAATTTAGGGATTGTATATCCCGGCAGGTACTTGATTTGATCGTACCAGCCTGGATAAGGTCGCTCAGTTCTAACGACTTTGCCAGCCGCTTCGCTCGCCTGATGAGCTCGTATTTGTTGAGCTATGTAGTCGTCAAGGGTAGCTTTGGAGATCGTTTCTTTCTTGGCTGCTGAGAAAGCCGGTGGAGGATTTGACGTTTCCCCTATGTCGTCTTCGATAATTATCGGAGGGTCTTCGGCAGGAGGATCCGGCTGGATCATCATCCCAACCATGTCTTGGAACAGAAGCGCCATCTTTTTTATATTAGCGGCCTATTCCGCGGCCTCTTTATCCTTTCTTTCCAGCACCCTTCGCAGGAACTCAGTGTCGGACTCTTGTTCCTGGCGCTGCTCAAATGTTGCTTCCGGGCTTTCTTTCTGCCCAGTGAGTGCTGACATCCTCATTAGCATCTCTTTGAGCTTTTGCTGCTGCTTTTGAGCTTTTGTCACAGACCGTGTGAGTGGTCGATGACTCGTGGAAGTATGGATTTCCTCTTTCCCGGAAGCCATGTAACCGTGTGTACTACCATGCCCCCAAACTTGGAGCATTTAGATCCATCACGCTTGGGATTTGCCGCTGGTGATGGGAGATTCTCAGGCCTTCTCTTTTTGTGGGAGGTTGAAGTTTGAGGTGATGTTGCAGCAGGTACCCATGTAGACGAGGCCTTCCGTGGTATGACGGTGGAATGGTCCTCCTCCTGCCGAGCCTTCGTTTTCTTCAGTCGGCAAGAGTAATTTTTGTCAATTATAGAGTCTTGGACTTTCCGCCAGACCCTGTGGATTTTAGAGAACAGATGCTGAGGAGGTTGCTCCAGCTTCACCTGTGTCATGTTTTCAGCAGGCGGAGGAGACTTCTTTAGTACATCAGTTGGAGAGTTCTTTCGCACCCTTCTGAACGAATCAAAGCTGTTCCCAGTTGGAACAGCAGCGTCAATTTCCACCATTGGAGCTGGTAGGGTAAGTCCAGAGGGGGAGTTGCCCCCATCTCTTCTTACCCGGTGCCAGTGGCAACGTTGAGCATGTCGTGCAGATGGGATTGACTCCGTCATGGAGATGGTTTCGTCATGCCCCCTGCTCTGATGAAGGGCTACAACTGGTGTCAGCCTGTCAAAGACTGACGTTCGTTGGGAGGGGACGGTCAATCTATCGTTAACCTGGGTTGTGACTTGTTAGGCATAGTATTTTTTAAAGAACCGGCCATTTATTGGCCGGAAGGGTCTTTCGCCATGCATATCCATGAGCAAGTAGGCTCCACTTTGGTAGATCTTGTCTATAACGTATAGGCCCTCATATTTTGACTAGAATTTCCCCCGTTTGGCACGGTTGGGGATCATAGGTCTTTTGACAACTAGCACGAGTTCGCCTTGGCGGAATGCTCTTGGCCTAGTTAGTCTTTTGTATGAGCGCGTCATCCTTGATTTGTAAGTTTCTAGGTTTTGTTGCGCCATGAGACGAGTTTCATCGAGGGCATCGGGCTCCTCAAGCCGAAGGCATCCGTTAGCTCATGTCGGACCGCCACTCATAAAGAGGGTAGTTCTATCTCCAAGGGGAGAACCGCTTCCGTTCCGAATACAAACGTGAATGGCGTTGTATTCGTGGCCGTCTTGAACGTGGTCCGATAAGCCCAGAAAGCTTCATACAATCTCTCGTGCCGGTCCTTCCTATTTCTGGACACTGTTTTCTTTATGATCTTCGTCAAGGTCTTATTGAAAGCCTCAGCTAGACCGTTAACTCGGGGGTTATAGACTGAAGAGTATCTCCAATCTATATTATGTTGCTGTGCAAAGTGGCTAATCTTATGGCTTCTGTAGGCTTGCCCATTATCCGAGATGATCCGTCGCGGAGTGCTGAACCGGTAGATGACATGTGTCTTGAAGAAATGGAGGATGTTCTCTGTTTTCACATCCCTTAGCGGTACTGCCTCTGCCCACTTAGAGAAGTAATAGGTTGTCGGCAATATAAAACGATGTACCTTGGATGATGCTGGTTTGATGGGCCCGATTATATCGGTTCCCCACATTTCGAATGGTCAGCTAACCAATGTTAGGTGTAGCAGATTCGGATGCTGGTGGATGAAGTCCCCATGAATTTGTCACGAGTGACACTGCTTCGCATATTCGAGACAGTCCTGAATCATCGTGGGCCAATAGTAACTCATTCTTTTGATTTTCAGCTTCATCTTTGGCCCGGCTTGATGAGAACCGCAGAGTCCGTCATGAGTTTCTTGGATGACTCTCCTTGCTTCTTCTGGTCCCAGACATCTTAGCCACAAACAATCGAATGATCTCTTATATAGAGTATCACTGATGAAGGCAAAAGACAGAGCTCGCTTCATGAGCTGATGTCTTGATGATGCGTTTTTGGGCGTTCGATGGGATTTGAAGTAGTCTATGAAGACTTCTCTCCAATCTTTAGCCTTTTCTTCGTCCTCTATTTGTAAGACCGCTTGTTTGGTCGCTTCCTCTTCTTCAGACGACTCCGAAGATATTTCTGCTGGTGCGAGAATCCGGCGGCTTTGCACAATGATCCTTACGTCATCGAGGTTCTCGTCAGCCAGTTCTTTAGCGAGTTTGGCTAACACATCCACCTTGCTATTTTCTGCACGTAGTATGCTTTCTAGGACGTAGGAGGGGATTTGAGTCAGTAATTGCTGCACTCTTTTGCCATATTTTACCAACTCTGGCTTACACGTCTGATAGTCGCCATTTACTTGGCTAACGACCAGCTGGGAGTCTTCATATATGAGGAGTTTCTCGATTCCCATGTCAATGGCGATCTCGAGACCTGCTATCAAAGCTTCATATTCCGCTTCGTTGTTTGTTCTTGGCTCCGTTAAGGAAAGGAAAAAACGTATTATCCCTCCTTGTGGAGTCACAAAGATAAAGTCTACTCCGGCTTTGATTATGGGGGTGCTTTGCTTCCGCCTCTTCATAGATGATACCCCATCGAAGTAAAGTTCCCATCGGGTATCACTCCCTTCTTTCTCCCCGTCGATTGCTTCAAACGCGTGTTCGTCCGGCAACTCGCAGTTCAAGGGAGAGTCGGCGGGTATCGGATGCTCTGCAAGAAATTCGGCGATGGCCTGGTCTTTCACTGCCTTAAGAGGTCGATAGATTATCGAGAATTCCATCAAGAGGAGGGTCCATTTGGCAAGCCTTCCAGTTAGTATGGCTCTTGACATCAAATATTTGAGAGGATCCACCTTTGATATGAGATGGACCTCATGTGCCATGGCATAATGTCGGAGCTTCGTTACCGCAAAGATTAGTGCCAGGCAATGCTTTTCGATAGGGGAGTAGTTGTTTTCTGCCCCTAGAAGAACTTGACTTAAATAGTAGAGAGCTCTCTCCTTCCCCTGGTCGTTCTCTTGTGCCCATAGCGCTCCTAAAGAACCTGGAAGGGCTGTCGTGTATAGGATGAGAGGCTTTCCCCTGAATGGGGCGGTCAATACCGGCGGGTTCTGCAGATATTGCTTGATTTTGTCTAGTGCACTTTGGCATTTACGATCCCAAATGAACGGGGTCCCCTTCTTCTAGGGGCGGCATTTGCCGGAGAGGTTAGCTATGAACCGTCGGATATACGCGAGCTTTCCTTGGAGAGACCGCAGTTGCTTGAGAGTTCTTGGTGAAGGCATTTCCATAATCGTCTTGATTTTTGACGGGTCTATTTCGATGCCTCGATGTCGTACGATGAATCCCAAGAATTTGCCCGAGGAGACTCCAAACGCGCATTTCAGAGGGTTCATCTTCAGATTATATTTCCGAAGACGTTGGAGCACTATCTTCAAATGCTTCCAGTGCTCCTTGTACGATTTGCTTTTCACCACGAGATCGTCAATATAACATTCGACAATCTCGTGTATGAGATCATCAAAGATCTTTATCATGGCCCTCTAGTAGGTAGCGTTAGCATTCTTCAAGCCGAAAAGCATCACCTTATAGCAGAATATGCCTAGCGGAGTTCGGAAGGCAGTATGCTTTCGGTCTTCAGGATGCATTTTTATTTGATTATAGTATGAAGATCCATCCATGAAGGAGAAGACTTCATGAGTGGACGTGTTATCTATCATCAGTTCGGTAACCGGTACTGGGAAGACATCCTTCGGGCAAGCTTTATTGAGTCCCGAAAGTCTACGCAAACGCGCACCGTCCCATTTTTCTTCATCACAGGGACAATATTAGCAATCCAGTCGGGATATTGAACTTCTTGGATGAAGCCAGAGTCAATTAGCTTCTTGACTTCGGCGTTGATGCTCATTTCAAGTTCGAGCCGCATTCTTCCTGGCGCCTGTTTGACTGGCTTAAAGTCCGGAGATATAGCCAATTTATGCACCGCTGTTTCTGGATATAATCCTGGCATCTCGGAGTAATTCCATGCGAATCGGTCTTTATATTGCATAAGCATGTCCTTTAACGTGGCCACCTGCTTTTCAGTCAGCAGCTCACTGACGAACGTTGGCCTTGACTCATTTTCTATCCCCAAGTCGATTTTTCTCAGGTTGTCCGCTGTGGTGTGTATCCCATCTTCCAACTCTTTTGGCACTGATTTGTAGAGATTTTTCGATCAAAAATATTATTGCCGCAATCAAGAACGGCGTCGCTAGGTAGCTAGCCGGTGAGTACGGGTCGGTCCACAGGGATGTTGTGAATCTCCTAATCGCTCTTACTAGTTAATTCCGAAGGGTGTTCGGATTGATTATTAAATCTAAAAACTAAATTATTCTATACTAAGATTATCTAGATCTAAGTCTTGCTAGGGTTAGGTTTAGGAATGGTTTGAAAATGTAAATAAATCTCAACGCTTTCTATACCCAAATTAGGATCTAAGAGGAGTTATGGTAATTATCAATAAAGGGGATTAGATCCATTCGGGAAGGTGTTCCTTCCTCTAGGTTCTTGTCCTTCCTTTATCAATCCTTACCCTAACCTTCATGGAAAACATCACAACCGGGCCTTTATACTACGGTATCACCGCTACCTCGTGGGATAGGGTGCCGTAGGGAGCGGTGTGTGCATATATGCATGAAGTCCTATGAAAATATATCATGGGCAAGAAAGGGATGAGAGATCCCATCTCTCAAAAGCCTTCCCCAAAGCTAACATTTTGGGCAAGGAATTAAAATCTAAACTAGAGCAATTAAATAAAACTACTTACAGATGGCTCTCTCTAAACATCAACACAAGGTTGTCAGATCTGAATTCATGAATTGAAAAGAGGCACCGATGCTCTCCAAAAGAATTCTAAATTTTATTCATAGAAAGAGGCATAGGGAGGCATGAAAAGAATACAATGATTTGGGCTTCTATTTATAAGGCATAGAAACCCAAGGTTACAATTGACCCGCATATCTGCTTTTACAAAAATGCCCTCTAAGAAAAGACCTAGTCAATGATTTGTGCCGCCTCTGGAATTTTGGTAAATTTTAGTCAATTTTGGGCTCTTGATGGCCGCGGAACTGCGGCCGCAGCAGGGTTTGGGCCGCGGTTCCGCGGCCCAATGATTGACTTGATGGCTCAATTTTCTGCTACAGGCTCTGGGCTTTTTGGGCTTCCTATGTCTTTGGTTCTTTTCTCTATTTGGCTTCTGGTTCTTCTCCAGATCTTCCAGTGAATACTTGTAGTGGACTTTTAACCGTTTGCTTTGACATCTTGGACCTTGAGCTACCTTTGTCCTTTGTAAACTGATCTTTGTGTAGGCTTTATCAGGATCTTTCTGTTTGTTGGCTGTAGTTCCACTTTTGCATCGTTTTTTTTAATCTTTTTCACTGTTTTAGATCCAAGAACCTGTTACCTGTAATATGTAGCAGACATGCGTCAAAAGCACCTGTTTATTTATAAAACGAATAAGAATGGGGAATATAATAATGCAATATTGTGGTGTGAACAGGCACCGGTGGAAATTCTGAGATCACCTTGTCCTCATCCTTGTCTGCAAAGCATTGGGAGAGGTCGTCCATATTCTCGTGCTCCTCCTCCTTTGAGAATGTTATCATGTGACAGGTACGAGCTCGTTTCCAAGATCGATGTTGATATGGACTTTCCCTTGCAGTGTAGGTTGCTCTTGGCTCATGCTTTTGTGGTGGGGTTAGCCTCCAACTGTCAGACAGAACAAACTTGCCTTGCTGATACTGGTTTTCAACCCAGTTTTTAAAGGTGAAGCAATCTTCAAGAGGATGTCCTATTGCTCGGTGATAGGAGCAATAAGCCGAGTGATGGACCTCGTCTATTTGTTCGGGGCGCCAAGACTCCGTGAGCGTCATCATTTGATACTTCATGACAAGGTTGAATATCTTCCTTGTCATGTCTTTAGGGAATGAATATTCTCGACCCATCTTCTTCATAAAAGACGGATTTCAGCTGACTTTTCCTCGATCGCGTTTCTTCTTGGCTCCGCCTTGCTATTTTTGAACGTCATTCTCGCTCTTCACTTTGTTGTTGCAGCTACGTCGGGCTTTTTCCTTGCCATAAGAACACACAGGGGGCTGAGGGCGAAGGGCATCGTCATCCTCCGTAGACTGCTGAATGAGACGCGGCGTCTTGGCTTTCTCGTTAATGGTCAGTTTGCGGCTCTGGTCATCCCGAAACTTTTGACTCGCTTCCCTTATTAGCTTGTTAATTTTCTCTTCGAATGACGGACTCGATATTCGTACGGCTGGATTTCGCTCTGATTCAATATTAGCGCTATCTGAAAGGGAATTCTCTTTTCCACCGGAATCATTTATAACATGGCAGCCATGAAATCGCTCTCGTTTCTTGGACCGAACGTATCTAAGGCCAGTTGTATCCATTCTCCCGTTGGGCAACTTTCGCTGAGTCCCGGGAACGTCCCAAATTTTGTTATAGAACTGGACTTGTCGAGCAGTCTGTTTAAAGGGTACGCCCTGGCATCTTAATAGCCTTTTCAGTCCCTCTGCGTAGTATCTGGGCAGACGGATTGGTTGAAGCCTGTCGAACGTAGGTTCAGCACCGTGCCATACTTCTTTCTCCACTTTAGTCTTCGTGGATTGGTAGAAAAGGATCGCCTTTTCACCTCTTTACTTAGGAGGGACGTAGAAGGTCTGCAGTTCTTGCACGCTGTACGTATCAAGTGCATCAAGTTCTTTATAATGCCGCTGCGGAACCATGATAATTTGTAAACTCTGGTCAGCTCCAGCAAAGGTCTGCATTGACGGGCGGACAGAGAACACTGCATTGGCCTCGTCCTCAGAGTCACCGCCAAAGACCGGAATAGGAGTAGATGGTCCTGGCCTGTTGCCTTGGGGTTGTCTCGAGTAGACCATCTCTTCATCCTCCTCGGTATCGCTCCTAAAGATCGGGATAGTGGCGATGGCTTTTTTTTTATTCTCCGGTTTGCGACATCTTTCCATGTCTTCGAAGTCTGGTAAGAAGTGCTTGGCGTCTTCATATTTGCGGACTTCATTTACGGAGAATGGGTTTAGCTCCCCTGTAACTGTGTATTCGAGGCCATACTTGAAGTACTTCATACACTGATGTTGTGTAGAAAGGATGATGCTGTACTCATGTAACCAAGGCCTGTCGAGCAAAGCGTTATAACAAGTCTTGGCATCAATAACATGGAACTTGATGTCAGCAACGAGCAGCCTGAAGCGTAAAGTCAGTATTACAGACCCGAGTGTTTGTGATAATTGGGAGTCAAAACCGAAGATGGTAATTTTATCCTGAGCCAAGTGCTGAACGTTCATGCAAATTTCCTTCAGTACTCTCACATTGAGTAGGTTGATGGAGGACCCTTTGTCAACCAGAATCTTTCCTATCTTGATGTCGTGGCGGTACCCAGTGACATACAGAGGACAGTTGTGCTCGCACGTTCCGAGGAATAGATCTTCATCGCCGAATGTGATGTCAGCTGTGTGAACTTCTTCCAGCTCGTCCTTCATCTTTTTTTCTGCAATGAAGGCTTGAAACTGATCGGGCTCTTGTAATGCCTTAATCAGAGAATCGTGTGCCTCTTTGGATAGGAGGAGAGAATCTAGTATGCTCAGTTATGAAGGTGTCTTCCTCAGGTGTGCTAGGACATTGTAATCCACCTTATTTTTCTTAGGCGGGTCCTTAGCGGTGAGCTCTTCGACGACTCTATCATCGAGGGCAATTTCCTCAGGGACCTTTTCGTTCCCCTTGTCTCTCTTATCCGAACCATTGTTTGAGGGTTCGAGATTTTTTTCAGGCAACGTACGATTACGCAGCTGGATATTCTCGCATTTCTTCACCTCTTCTTCTTTTCCAGAGGTGTATTCCTTGAAGAGAGGGCCGAGGGCCATTTCTTCATCCGAATCACTCCCGAAGGTAAAAACATAAGATTTCCCTTTTGTTGGGATGGCATCAACCACATGACAGTTACCGGTTGTTTCCTTACGCTCATCTGTCATGCTTCTCTGTTCCCGACAGGCTTTGCGCTTCATCCGCTTGAAGTGTTGTTGATGGGCAACGTATCCCTGCCATCATTTCTTGAAGGCATTGCACTCTTCGGTAGAATGTGTGACCCTTCGATGGTACAAGCAGTAGTTCAGTCGTACATCCGCTTCGTCGGGGCACATACTCCCGAAAGTATTTTCTTCGAAAGGTGGCAGCTTCATTCCTATTGACAGAGCTTTAGCGAACTGCTTCCCTACCTTGATTCTGCTCTTGCTGGTGGCAGGTGCACTTCGATCCGGTTAGGGTAGGAGCTTCTTCAGCTTGACGCCGACGCTTGGCCTTTTCATATATGGCCGTTTCACGTCCTCGGTCAGCTTTACTCTTTTGGAGGGCTTCGTTCAGCAGCTTTTCGATCAGGTCATCTGACGGTTCTAGGGATTTTGGTTCTGGATCTGCCCCAGTTTCTCTACGTCAGGAGCTTCTTTTCCATTGATCGACGAGTGAGAGATCATGTGGCAACTTTCCACATAATCCTCGGGTTCTTCCGACGAATCGTCTCCTTCATCAATGTCACTGTTTCCATTCTCAAGAACATGCTTGAAGAATTCTTCCAGTGTGACTGGGGGGTCCGTGTCTTTTGGTTGTATTCCTCCAGTGCGTCGATTTACCTTTGCAGATCTGTACGATTGTCGTCGAGCTGCGCGGGCTTTTTGGTCTTCTTCTTTTTCTTCGAAGACTTCGACAGCCTGGCCTGGAGGTTTTGCCCATCGTTACCAACTTTTGGCATTGGGCGCGGTTTCAGCATCCCGTCAATAATCTCAGGCTCCGGCAGGCTTTTCCATTTGATTGTTGGGCACGCCTGAAGATCCTTCAGCATTCTTTTAGTTTTAGCCGAAAGGACAACTTCTCATGGAGCTTCCTCTACAAATGAGCATGATGCCCCCGGCGTATCCACCTTTTTAGGAGCGTGCTGCTGTGGCGGGTTTACCTTCCATTTTTCGAACAGTGCGAACTTGCCCTGTTAGTTCTGGTCTTCAACCTAGTTTTTGAAGACGTAGCAATCTTCGATTGGGTGGCCTACTATTCGGTGGTAGGAGCAGTAATTGGGATTGTTGACGTCGCCAGGTTGCAATGGACGTCTCGGATCCGGCAGAGTGATGAGCCTGTTGCGCACCGCCGGTTCGAATAGTCTCTTCGTTTTATCCCCGGGGAACGAGTAAGGACGTCTCAACTTTTCTTCGAGGGATCTTGGTTTGTTGTTTTGGCGAGCCACCGGTTTCGGGTCACTCGGTTGTTGTTGAGCGTTGGAGACGAAGGTCGCTTTCCCTTTGCCCTTTTCATTCAGAAGATCTGTCTTTGAAGAGGACGGCCTATGGCCCATCTGGTCCATTTGGGCCGGTTTGTTAATTAAGGCCTAGAAGGTGGTCGGCTTGAAGAACCTTATAAACTGGGATATAGTTGCCTGGGGATTAAGGGTTCCCACGAACATGCCCACGGCAAGAGCTTCTTCTATGCATTGTTCGCATTTTGACCATAGCTTACGCCATCAAATTGCGTATTGAACCCATTTTTCTCCTGGCTTCACTCTGGCATTGATTAATGTCGTGATCGGGATACGCTCGCTTGCGCTTGCGAACCGCTGTGTGAATAATAATTCCATCTCCATGAATGTTTTGATAGAATCATTCGGGAGCTCGGAATACTATTCAAATACTGTCTCCAACAAGCTGCCAACAAATTGGCGGAGCAACAGTTTGTCATCACCCCAGGTATTACCGCACAAGGATCTGAATTGAGTAACGTGCTGGTGGGGATTTCCAGTCCCCTTATACACATGGAATTTAGGGATCGTATATCCCGGCGGGTACTTAATTTGATCGTACCAGCCTGGATAAGGTCGTCCAGTTCTGACGACTTGACCAGCCGCTTCACTTGCCTGATAAGCCGGTATTTGTTGAGTTATGTAGTCGTCAAGGGCAGCTTTGGAGATCGTCTCTTCCCTGGCTGCTGATAGAGCTGGAAGAGGGTTTTATGTTTCCCCTCTGTCGTCTTCGATAATTATCGGAGGGTCGAGATTCCGGCCGGATCATCATCCCCACCATGTCTTGGAACAGAAGCGTCATTTGTTTTATATTAGCCGCTTGTTCCGCAGCCTCTTTATCTTTCTTTTCAAGCATCCTTCGTAAGAATTCGGTGTCGGTCTCCTGCTCTTGGCATTGTTCCGACGATACTACTGGGCTTTCTTTCTGCCCAGTGAGTGCAGCCATTCTTTTCAACATCTCCTGAAGCTTTTGTTGTTGCTCTTGAGCTTTTGTCACAGATCGTGTGAGTGGTCGATGACTCACGGAAGCACAATTATCCTCTTTTCTGGATGCCATGTAGACGGTATGCACAACCATGCCCCCAGACATGGGGCGTTTGGATCCATCACGCTCAGAATTTTTCGCCGGTGGTGGTTGATTCTCTGTCCTTCTCTTTTTGTGGGAGGCCAAAGTTGAGGGAGCTATTGCAGCGAGCACCCGTGTAGATGATACCTTCCGTGGTACGACAGAGGGATGGTCCTCATCTTGCCGAGCCTTCGTCTTCTTCAGCCAGCGAGAGTAATCTTTGTCAATTACAGAGTATTGGACTTTCCGCCAGACTCTGTGGATCTTGGAGGACAACCGCTGAGGAGGCCGTTCCGGCTTCACCTGTGTCATGCTTTCAGCAGGCGGAGAGACTTCTTCAATATAGCGGTTGGAGAGTTTTTGCGCACCTTCCTGAGCATCTCGAAGCTGTTCCCAGTTGAAACGGCAGCATTAATTTCCACCATTGGAGCTGGTGGGGTAAGTCCAAAGGGGGAACTATCCCCAGTTTTCCTTACTCGGCGCCAGTGGCGACGTCGAGCATGCCATGCAGATGGGACCACTTCTGTTGTGGAAGCGACCTCGTTATGCCCTCTGCTTTGATGAGAGGCTGCTGTCGGCGTCAGCCTATCGAAGACTGACGTCCGCTGAGAGGGAACGGTTAATCTGTCGAAGGCATACTTTTTGGCAGGGGAAGCAGTCTTGGTGACTTCTCCCGGAGCGGGAGTTGGAACGGCCAGTCTTGTGAAGACTGATCCTTTAATAGGAAAATCCCCTTTGACGACTTCGTCTGCCGGAGCTAGAATGGCTATCCGCTTCGGGATAACCCCTTCAGATATCGCGAGCCTCTTTGCGGGACCACTTGAGCTTAGGCTCAGCCTGTCGAAGACTGAGGTGGCAGACTTAGACGACCCATTGAGAGGGGCCACGGTGGTTGCAAGTCGATCGAAGACCGACTTCTTAGGAGCCTCTTGTGATGGCATTGAGGCATTGAAGCTTATTGGCATGAGCATGGTCCCAAAAAATAGTCTAGTGGTGTCCTGAGTCACCTATTCCATCGGCATTGCAAATATGGAGGCCTCTTGGGGCCCGTAAGTCACTCCTCCGGTCGAGACGAAGTGGGAGTGACTGTTGCAATTGGTGAAGTTGGAAGCCATCGATGTCATCTTCCCTTCTGCATAGGAGCAAGACACCAAATCTTAGTACCTCGAATCTAGGGGCAACCATATTAAACCGCGATTCATTCGCGAACACGACACATAAAGTGTGGAGTGGAAAGAGAAAAAGGTCTCACCGGGCGTACGAAAATCTATTTACCGCCGAAAATGGGGAAGACAAACGTCTTGCCTGAATTTGGGGGCAGATGCTATTTAGGCTTATCCATCCACCTCTCCGAAGACGCCAAGTTGATTTATGGCACCGTGTATCGTAGCTTTGGACGGATGCGACCGCTGTAGCAGACTTCGTCAAATTCCCTTTCGTTTGCAAGGGGTTTTTGATTGTGGGGACGCTCTTCCCTGCAAGCGCAAGCCCCTGCAGTTAATTATATTACCGCATCGCGATAACCACTTTCTCCTGCTCCAAATGTTCACTTCGTGTCATGTGTGTTTGTTTTATTTTTGGTTGCCCATGAATTGTATACGGAGACTAATTTATATTGTCGCCCGTAAGGCGTGGATTAGTCCAAATCCGTATATTCTTAGATTTGGGTTTGGTTTGATTTAAGAATCGTTAATCTCGTTTGAGATTAAGATCAACTTAAATGTTGGTTGAGAATACGTTAGTCTAATTTTAGACTAAGATCTACTCAACAGGATTTGGGATATCTATCTTTCGATTCATATATTGCTATATATAGCAAGAAGCCCCAAATCCTTGATTTGGCCAGGAAACAAAGCATTGCTTTGGGCACATTTTTTATCCAACGAAAGATTATTTGGGCTCTATTGCTTTAGTTTAAGGACTTACGGTCTGTTGATCACCATTTTTGGGGTGAGGGTTTAGTTTAAAGACGTTACGGTCCACGGCTAGTTTAAAGAAGTTGCGGTCCGTAGCTAGTTTAAGAACGTTGCGATCCATTAGGATGTGCTCATCCCATTGGGTGGCAATTGCGGAGCCATCCCATTGGGTGGAAATTGGTGTGCACTGTTCTGATCAACATCCCAAACAAAAGAGGCATGCATTCATCACGAACGAGGGAGGTCCACGTGTCAAATTATTATACAAGACACGTCGCATTCGAAAACTTTGTGACGACACCTTAATGAAATCTCTTTGGTGAGCGTGTGGACCAATTACTTAATGATGATCGAAGCTCCGATCCGTATCCTTTATCATGGGCTAATTACCCTCCAAACCCTTTTACTTATCGTTTTAGAGCAATACATACCGATTAAGCAAAATATTATTACTTTCTTAATATCAGCAATTAATTTACTGTCATATCACCACTAAAAAAGGCATACCGTTTCTGCTCTCAACTATTAAGTAAAGCATTATCACTTTTTTAATATCAGCAATTAATTTTCAAGGCTATTTTTTGTACTGTATCATTTATTGATATCTTTATCATTAATGGTTTTCTCGTTATTCCAAAAACGTCAAGGAAAGTTAGACACTTTTCTCTCTCTAAAATGATAAGTAAAAAGGGACGGAGAGATATATGAAGATTCTTATGATTATAAATAGATATATTTTATGATATAAATTTCATGAGAATATGATATGTATTTTTATATTGATAAGCTCAAGCCTTGGCCACGCTATGTACATTCTAATAGTGTGGACTTGAGAGGTTGATGGAGATGGAAGAATTAATCCTTTCGTTTTGGGGGTCGCTGTTTGCTACTTTTGGGGGTCGCTGTTTGCTACTTATAGCCAGATGTGCATAATAGCCAATATTGTGGCTAGCTTGGATCTGGACACTAGTGGTATGTAAGGATATGCTTGGGAACTATTAGGGCTAGGGTTAGATGATGATAGATGTGATCTCTTGTATGACCCTGGCTAGCTCGATCCGTTGGTAATCGGCACGTTATATATATATATATATATATATATATATATATATATATATATATATATATGCCATGTCACATTTTTATGGCAGGTGTTTTGGGTTCTCAAATAACTTTACAGCCAACATATCGTTCTGTACTGACAATTTCAATATTGTCTATTATGCTGGTGTTTAAATGATAAGATGCAAGTTTTAAGGTTGTGCAAGTTCCAGTCATATCCCATATCATCAACCATAGAGCACATGAAGCTGAGCTTACTAGGCTTGTAGTAAAAGTTAATTGTCCTTTTGTTTAGAACATTTTGCGATGATCTATATCCATTGATAATTGGCATTCGTTAAATAACAAGTTTTAATAAATATTTAATAGATTTGATAAAATTTTATAGAATTAAAGAGTAAATTGAGGATTTAAAAATTCTCATGCTTCCGGTTTCAAAAAAGATTTACTTTCCATTTTTATAAGTGGAGATAATATTATGACATAAAAAGATTATATTTAAACGTATTTGACAAGATCATGCTCACATAAAGATTAATACTCAACAAATGTCTTCCGTCGGGAAAATTAGCCATATGCTTATGTTGATTATCGTGATGATAAATAATAATTCTGTTAAGTGGCCCGATAGATATGCATGATCGAATTGTCATCAATGAAAGCATTGTGGACCTAGGCAGGGAAGCAAAAACAGAGTAAAGATGGCGGAAAAGGGGCGAGGGCCGGCGCAAAAACAGTTTGCAAAATGTTGTCCCCTCCAAAGCCAATCTCCTAGAGATTTTCATGTCACATCCCTTCCCTACTCATGCTCTTTTTCTCTTTACTTAGCTCCCAAGTAGAGCTACAAAACTTTGATCATGATCCATCACTCGATGAATGAAGCAGACCTCAACAAAATTCAACTTTGTGGGCACCATATGTCATAATATAAAGGAGTGGATCCAGTGTGGGCCCTAATGAAATTCTCCGAACAGTTGGGGAATGTTTGGAAGGGCCTTGGGGGATCTGGGCCCTACCACATGCAGTGTTGTGGCACGAGCCGGGCCATTGTACCAGCCACATGGGGTTTAGGCTCATGGATTTTTGTAGGTATGTCTATTTTTATTAGGGTTAATTTATGTGGTTTGTATTCATTGGATCGATTTGGTAGGTTTGGTAGGTGCTTATATCATTTGCGTCACTGTTTTGAGATTGGTATCTGGTTCCTATATGATGTGTTATTGGATAAGTTTGTATAGGACAGGTGTCCTTCCGGAGCGAGCGTCGAAGAGAGCGCAATGTACATTCAGGAGGAGCAGGAGGGAGTTTAGACACAGGATGACGACATGATGACAGACAGAAAGGACGGATCACGAGACATCAAGGTTTCCATCAAGTAGTACCTACATGCGGTTATTGCCGGACCTAGATGGCTGGACCTAGATGGAATAGCATCATTTCTGATTTGTGATGTATTCACGGTTTTGTACCTATCATGGATCTTGTAGTTTGATTTCTATTATTTTTTCCTTTTTTCTTGGTTCTTATTGATGTATTAGTTTTGTAAATGTTTTCGTATAATGAAATAGTGGAGGGGTTTTGATATAATTAAAAAAAGAAAGATAAGTTAATTTGTACTTGACACCCAAAAAAGTTGTTGGAAATATTGAATAGGATATTACTGTAGTTAATTAAACTAATATAACCAAATCATAATTTCCAAGACAGAAATTTCATATAAGATGAAATGGGAAGATATTTTAGCCTACTATATTTTAGCGAGACAGATAATTTTACTCTCGATTTGATGTTTTCGTTAAATTACGGCGATTCGGAATAGTTCGATATGATTATCACACGTTAATCGTAGGTCGTAGCCTACGTGCGCTTAGCTCGTTAATAACTGCTGCTAAGTGATACTTATTCATGAGTTATTATTTCGATATTTAGGATCGATCATGTAGGCGTCCGATGCGGCGAGGAATGGCAAACCGTTTGCGGGCTTCGACTGGTATGAGTCGTCTTTAGGTGAGTAGAATAGTATCTACAAGTGGAAAATTGGACGGATGACGTATAGCACTTCCGACTATCATAAATTTTGTATAAAACTTCGTGTCACTATTTTAAACCTATTCGCGGCACTTGATTGCATTACCATTCTATTAGTATTATATTGAGCACCATACGATGTTTCATATCTATACTTGCTTGCATTGTCGTGTGTTATTGATACTTAGCTAAATGTCATGTTTCATGTTAAATTTCAACTTTTATTATCCCATTGCCATGCTTATATGTACACACTTGATAGAACGATGCACAACTACCAACGATTGCCAAATTGCACAATCATAGACGTGTATACTATATTACATATTGTTGGTAGTGCCATTACACTTAGAAACTGCCATACTATTAGTATTATACTATTAGTAAGTATTAATTGCTGCTTACCATGTTTTCATTATGCGTTATGTATGGTTGATCTTTTTAGATTGCGGTCTTTATTGATGATGATATATATCAGTGGTATGGGACACTGATATGTGTGTGTATCAATGGTATAGGACACTCATATATATCTCATAACTATAAAACTTGCTTGGATTTTTGTTATGTGTATGTTATATTTATATTTGGTGATATCTGGTTATCGAGGAAGGGGGGAGAAACCAGTTCGGATATCATAAGTTTCTTGTGCATTTATATTTAGTGATATCCGGTTATCGAGTAAGGGGGAGAGACCGGTATGCATATCATGAATTTCATATGTATTTATATTTGGTGATATCCGGTTATCGAAGAAGGGGAGAGAGACCGGTACAGATATCATGAATTTCCTGTGTATTTATATTTGGTGATATTCAGATATCGAGAAAGGGAGGAGAGACTGGTATGGATATCACGGATTTCCTACGTAGTTACGTTTGGTGTGATCCGGTAATCGAGGAAGGAGGAGAGACTGATTCGGATACACCGGTGTGATATGATAAGGTTCTGATTAGCGATAATTGACACGGATTTTGTGATGATTGTTTACCGCCGAAAACGAGGAAGACAAACGTCTTGCCTGAATTTGGGGGCAGATGCTATTTGGGTTTATCCGTCCACCTCTTCAAAGACGCCAAGTTAATTTATGGCACCGTGTATCGGAGGTTTAGACGGATGCGGCCGCTGTATCAGATTTCGTCAGATTCCCCCTCGTTTGCGAGGGGTTTTTGATTGTGGGGACGCTCTTCCCTACAGGCGCAAGCCCCTACAGTAAATTACGTTACCGCATCGCGATAACCACTTTCTCCTGCTTCAGATGTTCACTTCGTGTCATGTGTGTTTGTTTTATTTTTGGTTGCCCATGGATTGTATACGGAGACTAATTTATGTTGTCACCCGTAGGCCGTGGATTAGTTCAAATCCGTATATTCTTAGATTTGGGTTTGGTTTGATTTAAGGCCCGTTAATCTCGTTTGAGATTAAAATCAAATTAAATATTTGTTGAGGATACGTCAGTCTAATTTTAGACTAAGATCTACTCAACAGGATTTGAGATCATTTTTTATCCAACGAAAGAACATTTAGGCTCTATTGCTTTAGTTTAAGAACGTTACGATCCGTTGATCACCATTTTTTGGGTGAGGGTTTAGTTTAAAGACGTTACAGTCCACGGCTAGTTTAAGGACGTTGCGGTCCATAGCTAGTTTAAGGAGGTTGCGGTCCGTTGGGATGTGCTCATCGGTTTGGGAGTGCACCAAAAGTTGTTGGTTTTCGGGACCCTCCATCTCTCTGAAGACTTTGAAGAATTATAACGACATGTATCAGAGTTGTGCAAAGATGTACCCTTGAACCAAAGAATGTTCGTCAGAAGATCGGTAGTCTTGTTTGGGACTAAGACCAATTTGGAAAATAAAGAGCACATGGGCTCGGTTGCTTAAGAGTTTAGCCAATTTGGGCTCAGCCCACTTAGTCTTTGTTATTTCCTTTTTAAATAAAGTGTTAAACACTTTCTTGGGCCTTATCCTTTTTCTGTGCAAATAATGCTGAGCATTTATCTGGGTTCTGATACTCACACTTTACTTTACTTTTCCCCTTTTATTTTTGTTTTTTATGTGGTGCTGAACACTCTTTATGGTGCTGGGCTCTATTTGATGAGTGCAGAGCACTTTATGTTAAACAGCGCCTACGTGAGGGGCACGTGAGGCGCTTGGCGCTTAGCACCAACCATTGAGTGGTAAGCACTCTTTATTTAAGCAGCGCCCACGTGAGGCGCTTGGCGCTGAGCGCCAACTATTGAGTGCTAAGCACTCTTTATTTGAGCAACGCCCACATGAGGGGCACGTGAGGAGCTTGGCGTTGTTTCTTTCTTTTGTGCATTTTTCTGAAAGGTTCAATTCTTTGTTCTCCCATGGATCTTCGATACCCAAGAACAAATTCATCCCCACGAGAATTAAATTCTTATTTGTAGGAGACTTGTCTCATGGATCTCAGATCCAGAGGAAAGAACCATGTTCTTTATAAGGGTTAAACCCTTAGATATGCAGATGAGATGCTATGATCACTATTATTTTTCTTTACCTCGGAAAAGGTTTCTTCTTCTTTCTTAAAACTTTCCTTTTTGCTTGCTCTCCTTTTTTTGAACTTGAAATTTAGGGGGGGGGGGTTCTCCTTTTTTTTCAAGACTTGAAGTATTGGGCCTTTATATAGTAGAGGCAAGTTTGTTGATTTAGTTAAAAAAATCTCTCATTGAGAGATCCTTAATTGATTTGGGGATTTTATCCACCGTTGGATCTGTTCCCCTCCGAAAGACGCGACGAAGACGCGGCGTGCGTCTTGCCTGAAATTCGGGGCAGATGCTAATTGGTGCTATCCGTCCACCTCTCTGAAGATGCCAAGTTGATTTATGGAACCATGCATCGAAGGTTTAAACGGATGCGGCCGATATAGCAGACTTCGTCAGATTCCCCCTCGTTGATCAGGGGTTTTTGATTGTGGAGACGCTCTTCCCTGCAGGCGCAAGCCCCTGCAGTTAATTACGCTACCACATCGCGGTAACAACTTTCTCCTTCTCCATATGGTCACTTTGTGTCGCGGGTGTTTGTTTTGTTTTTGGTTGCCCGTGGATTGTATACGGAGACTAATTTATGTTGTCGCCCGGAGGGCGTGGATTATTCAAAATCCTTATTTTCTTAGATTTGGGTTTTGGTTTGGGTTTAAGAATACGTTAGTCTCATTTGAGACTAAGATCAACTTAAACGTTTGTTAAGAATACGTTAGTCTAATTTTAGACTAAGATCAACTTAACAGGATCATTTAGATCCAACAAAAGAGCATTTGAACTCTATTGTTTAGTTTAGGGACATTGCGGTCGATTACCAGTGTAAGGATATCGTGGTCCAATGTTAGTTTAAGGACATCTCGGTCCAGGTTAAGGACATCGTAGTCCATGGGTTTAAGGACCTCACAGTCCAGGTTAAGGACATCGTAGTCCATGAGTTTATGGACCCCACAGTCCGTAGTTTAAAGATATCGTAGTCTGTGAAGTTTAAGGACATCGTAGTCCATGAGTTTGAGGAGCCCACAGTCCGTAGTTTAAAGATATCGTAGTCTATGAAGTTTAAGGACATCGTGGTCCTTGAGTTTAAGGACCCCACAGTTCGTAGTTTAAAAACATCGCAGTCTATAAAGTTTAAGGACATCGTAGTCCTTGAGTTTAAGGACCCCACAGTCCATAGAAATTTGTGGTTGTCGGGACCCGTCACCTCTCTGAAGACGTTGAAGGATTACGACGACAGATATCAGCGGAGTAAAGAGATGTATCCTCGAACCGGTGTGAGTTGGTTGGAAGATCCGTAGTCCAATTTAGGGCTAAGATCTGTTAAAATATTTATGAGCAGATAGGCTCAATTAATATAAGTTGAGGACTTATGGCCAATCTTGGGCTAAGTCCAATCAGATTAAAATGTTTAACATTTTATTAAGGGTTGTTGAGCTTTTATATGGGCTTGGCCCTTTTAACAATTCTGAGCATTAGATCCTGACAATTTTTGTCTTGTATTGAATGCATAGCATTCACCGGAACAATATGTGTTCTGACAGCGCGCCACGTGGCGCGCCAGGCGCTTTGCGCCAATTAAAGAGCGCATTGCGCTTCTGCCAAGTAGCGCACACGAAGAGGACACGTGTCACGCTCTGCGCTATGCGCCAGTTTATAAGCGCATTGCGCTTTTAATTTGTGATCACGTTGCGCTAGTTTAGTGGAGTTGTGAGGATCTCGTAGGTGCATTTTCTCCCTAGGAATCATGAGGATTCCTAAGTGCATGTTCTCTTATGAGTCGTAAGGATCTTACAAGAGTGTTTTCTCCTTATAAGTCGACAGGACTCACAAGGGTTGTTCACTGTGTAGACATATCCCTAGTCTCGGATGGGACTTTGTTAGGGAAATGTTTATTTGCGCCCGTGGATTGTATACAAGGGTCAGTATTGAGCCACTTGTAGGGCAAAATTAGACGTTGTGGTGGCCGCTTAAGAACAGGTTCAGATCCCTGTAGCTTAAGACTTTTGAATCTTATGAGCCGTGAGGGTCCCATAAGAGGGTTCTCCTTACGAGTCGTGAGGATCTCGCAAGTGTAATTTCTCCTTAGGAATCATGAGGATTCCTAAGTGTGTTGCTCCCTTGTGAGTCGTAAGGATCTCACGCAGGTGGTTTCTCCTTACAAAGTCGAGAGGACCTTGCAAGTGTCTTTTAACGAGATCGCGCCCTTTCGGGTTTTCACAAAACTCGCCGGTAGCCCTGCTGTTTTTACTCACGGAGCCCTTTCGGGTTTTCATCGTGCCCTTTTGCTTATGGACAAACAATTGTTTTTTTACGTCAGCCTGAGGATGCCGCGGGTTGGTAGTAGTTTAACGACGTTTCGGTCATCAGCCAGTTTTAGGACATAGTGGTCCATCGTTGCTGTATTTGAGGCGAATTTCTAGTTTACTGACTTTTCGGTCTGTGGGGCTTTCTCTATGAATAAGCATGATGCCCCCAGCATGTCCACCTTTGTAGGGGCATGAGGTTGTGACGGTTTCACCTTTCAGTTTTCCGACAATGCGAATTTACCTTGTTGGTATTGGTCCTCAATCCAGTTTTTGAAGACATAGTAGTCTTCGATCGGATGGCCCAATACTCGGTGGTAGGGGCAGTAATTAGGATCGTTGACGTCGTTTGGCTGCAACGGGCGTTTTGGATCTGGCAGATTGATGAGTCTGTTGCGCACTGCCAGCTCAAACAGTCTCCTCGTTTTATCTTGGGGAAACGAGTAAGGACGTCCTAACCTCTCCTCGAGGGATGGGCGTGGACGCATATTGTTTTGGCGAACAACCGGTTTTATGTTTCTCGGTTGTTGTTGAGTATTGGCGACGAAAGTTGTTTTTCCTTTCCCTTTTTCATTTCGAGAGTCCGTCTTTGGAGAAGATGGTCTATGACCCATCTGATCCATTAGGGCCAGCTTGTCAATCAAGGCCTGGAAAGTAGTTGGCTTGAAAAACATCATGAATTGTGAAATAGTTGCTTGAGGGTCTAGGGTGCCCACGAACATGCCCACCGCCGGTGCTTCATCGATGCGCTATTCGTATTTCGACCACAGATTCCGCCATCGGATTGCGTATTGAACCCACATCTCGCATGGCTTCACCCTGGCATTGATCAATGCCGTTATTAGGGTGCGCTCACTAGCACTCGCGAATCGCTGGGTGAATAACAAATCCATTTCTACGAAAGTCTTGACGGAGTTGTTTGGAAGTTCGGAGTACCACTCAAATGCCATCTTCAACAAGATGCCGACGAATTGGCGGAGCAAAAGCTTATCATCACCCCCGGTATTGCCGCAAAGAGCCCTGAACTGAGCGACATGTTGATGGGGATTTCCTGTCCCCTTGTACACATGGAATTTGGGGATTGTGTATCCCGGCGGGTATTTTATTTGGTCATACCAGCCTGGATACGGTCGCCCTGTTTTAACGACTTGGCCGGCCGCTTCATTCGCCTGGTGAGATCATATTTACTGAGCAATATAGTCATCCAGAGCGGCCTTGGAAATAGTTTCCTCTTTAGCTGCTGAAAGAGCCGGAGAAGGGTTCGATGTCTCCCCTCTGTCGTCTTCAATAATGATCGGAGGCTCTTCAGCTGGAGGATCCGGCTGTAACATCATCCTGACCATGTCTTGGAAGAGAAGCGCCATTCGTTTTATGTTGGCAGAATGTTCCGCTGCCTCTTTGTCCTTCTTTTCGAGGACTCTGCGGATGAAGTCAGCATCGGTTTTTTGTTCGTGACGCTTCTCTGATGATTCCTCCGGGCTTTGTTTTGGCCTGGTGAGTGCGTCCATTTGCGTCAGCATTTCCTGAAGCTTCTATTGTTGCTCTTGGTCCTTGGTCACGGATCGGGTGAGCAGTCGTTGACCCGTCAAAGCGCGGCTTTCCTCTTTTCCGGAAGCCATGTAAACAGTATGGACCGTTATGCCCCCAGACTTGGGGCATTTGGGCTCAGCGTCTTTGTGGTCTGCCGTAGTCACAGGGGCTTTCTCTGGCCTCCTTCTCTTTTGAGCAGTTGACGTTGAGGGGGCCGTTGCAGCGGGCACCCAGGTAGTTGTTGTCCTTTGCGGCTTGACGGGACGGTTCTCTTCCTGCTGAACCTTCACCTTTTTCTGTCGGCGAGGGTAATCTTGATCAATCACCGACTCCTGGACCCGTCGCCAGACTTTGTAAACATTGGAGGACAGCCGCTGAGGGGGTTGCTTCGGCTTTGTTTCTGTAACATTCTCCACCGGTGGAGGAGATATTTTCAGTACGGCGGTAGGAGAGTTCCTGCGCACCTTGTTCAGCAGTTCAAAACTGTTCCCGGTTGGAACAGAAGCATTGACTTCCACCGTTGGGGCTGGTGGAGTTAGCCCAGAGGAGGAGTTGCCCCCAGCCTTCCTTACTCAGCGCCAGTGGCTACGTCGAGCGCGTTGAGCCGTTGGGATTGGTTCAGCTATGGCTTCGTCATGCCCCTGTTCTGGTGAGGCGCTGCTGATACCAGCCTCTTGAAGACCGACGTCCGTTGAGACGCAACGTCCAATCTGTCAAAGACAGACCTCTGGGCAGGGAAACAACCTTGACGATTTCTCCTGGAACAGGAGCTGAAATAGTCAGTCTTATGAAGACCGACCCTTTGGCAGGAGAAGCCACCTTGACGACTTCGGGAGCAGGGATGGCTATACTTTTTGGGACAACCCTTTCTGGTATCGCGGGCTTCTTCATGGGCTCTACTGAGCTTAGGCCTAGTCTGTCAAAGACTGAGGCGTTGGAGCTGGACGACCCGTTGAGAGGGGCCGCAGTAGTTGTAAACTGATCAAAGACCGACTTCTTCTGAGCTTCTCGCGTTGGTACAGGAGCGCTGAAGCTCGTTGGCGGGAGCATGGTCCTGAAGAACAATTCAGTGGTGGCCTGAGTGACCTGTTCCACCGGCATAGCGAAGATGGAGGCCGGTTGGGGCCCATAAGTCATTCCTCCGGATGGTACGGGGCGAGAGTTGCAGCTACAGTTAGTGCAGGTTGAAGCCATTGATCTTCTGTTTTCTGCACAGAGCAAGACACCAAATCTTAGTACCTCGAACCCAAGGGCAACCATATCAAACCGCGATTCGTTCGCGAACACGACACACGAAGTGTGGAGTGGAAAGAGGAAAAAGTCCCACCGGGCGTGCCAGAATCTGTTTCCTGCCGAAAGACGCGACGAAGACACGGTGTGCGTCTTGCCTGAAATTCGGGACAGATGCAAATTGGTGCTATCCGTCCACCTCTCCGAAGATGCCAAGTTGATTTAAGGCACCATGCATCGAAGGTTTCAAAGGATGCGGCCAATGTAGCAGATTTCGTCAGATTCCCCCTCGTTGATGAGGGGTTTTTGATTGTGGAGACGCTCTTCCCTGCAGGCGCAATCCCCTGCAGTTAATTACGCTACCGCATCGCGGTAACAACATTCTCCTTCTCCAGATGGTCACTTCGTATCGTGGGTGTTTGTTTTGTTTTTGGTTGCCCGTGGATTGTATACGGAGACTAATTTATGTTGTCGCCCGTAGGGCGTGGATTAGTCCAAATCCGTATTTTCTTAAATTTGGGTTTTGGTTTGGGTTTAAGAATACGTTAGTCTCATTTAAGACTAAGACCAACTTAAACGTCTGTTAAGGATACGTTAGTCTAATTTTAGACTAAGATCAACTTAACAGGATCATTTAGATCCAACAAAAGAGCATTTGAACTCTATTGTTTAGTTTAGGGACATTGCGTTCGATTACCAGTTTAAGGACATGGTGGTCCAATTTTAGTTTAAGGACATCTCGGTCCAGGTTAAGGACATCGTAGTCCATGGGTTTAAGAACCCCACAGTCCAGGTTAAGGACATCGTGGTCCATGAGTTTAAGGACCCCACAGTCCGTAGTTTAAAGACATCGTAGTCTGTGAAGTTTAAGGACATCGTAGTCCATGAGTTTAAGGACCCCACAGTCCGTAGTTTAAAGACATCGTAGTCTATGAAGTTTAAGGACATCGTAGTCCTTGAGTTTAAGGACCCCACAGTCCGTAGTTTAAAGACATCATAGTCTATGAAGTTTAAGGACATCGTAGTCCTTGAGTTTAAGGACCTACAGTCCGTAGAAATGTGTGGTTGTCGGGACCCGTCACCTCTTTGAAGACGTTAAAGGATTACAACGACAGATATCAGAGAAGTAAAGAGATGTACCCTCGAACCGGTGTGAGTTGGTTGGAAGATCCGTAGTCCAATTTAGGGCTAAGATCTGTTAAAATATTTATGAGCAGATGGGCTCAATTAATATAAGTTGAGGACTTATGGCCAATCTTGGGCTAAGTCCAATCAGATTAAAATGTTTAACATTTTATTTAGGGCTGTTGAGTTTTTATTTGGGCTTGGCTCTTTTAACAATACTGAGCATTAGATCCTAACAATTTTTGTCTTGTATTGAATGCATAGCATTCATCGGAACAATGTGTGTTCTGACAGTGCGCCACGTGGCGCGCCAGGCGCTTTGCGCCAATTAAAGAGCACATTGCGCTTCTGCCAAGTAGCGCACACGAAGAGGACACGTGTCACGCTCTGCGCTATGCGCTAGTTTATAAGCGCATTGCGCTTTCAATTTGTGAGCGCGTTGCGCTAGTTTAGTGGGGCACCAGTGAGTGACACGTGGCGCGCTTGGCGCTAAGCGCCAGTCCATGAGCGCAGTGCGCTGTTTCAGAAGCGCAGAGCGCAAATTGTATCTGTGGTTGACACATGGCACGTTTTGGTGCTAAGCGTCGTTCCAAGGAGCGCAAAAGCGCAATTCATGAGTGCAAGACACTTTTCAGTAGCGCAAAGTGCATTTGATCAAATTTTATGATCAGAGAACAAATTTATGTTCTTTTTAAAGGAGGTTTTGCCTCAAGAACAACGGTTCTTCTTTTTGAAAGGGCTTGCCTTTGTAGATCAATGATCTATGAATGAAGTAAATACTTCTTTTGTTTTTATTATTAGATCTTTTGATCTTTTAGGAAAGACCTTGGTCTTTATAGATCTATGATCTTTTTTAGAAGATAGTTCTTCTTTTCATGAGATGATTTCATCTCTGTGTTCATTGCTCATGTTCTTTTATCTTGAAGAAATGATCTTCTTTTGCTAAAAATTTGCTCTTCTTTCTTTGAGTTTTCTCAAAGTTTGTAGGGTTTTTTTTCTATATATCAGACTTGAAGTCTTGGAGCCTTTATATAGGGCAAATTGATTTGTTAAATCAGTTAAAGAGATCTTTCTCTGATTGATTTGGGGATATTTCCACACCGTTGGATTTTTGAACCAGGGGCTTCTGTTTTGCAGAAAATAATCTTCTTGTTTTAATAAGATTGAGAAATCTTTCCATGCAGAATTTTAATTCTAATTAATTAATGATTTATCATTATTAGATCTTTTGATCTAACGGTGGGGAATTTTTAATTCCAGCGCTAGCGCACCTTGTGCTAGCGTACCTACGTTTGACACGTGGCGCGCAGCGCAGCCTGCGCTAGTGCACCCGTGTTTGACACGTGGTGCGCAGCGCGCCTAGCGCTGGATGTGAAGCGTTACTTCAACTTTTAAATTTTGAATTTTAAAACAAAACTTTGCTCTGATTGGGATGCGCTGCCTAGGACGCAGTGCACCTGGCGCTAGCGCATCTGTATTTGACACGTGGCGCGCAGCGCTCCTAGCGCTGAATCTGAAGCGTTGCTTCAACTTTTAAATTTTGAATTTTAAAACAGAGCTTTGCTCCGATTGGGGGTGCGCTGCCTAGGGCGCAGTGCACTTGGCGCTAGCACATCTGTATTTGACACGTGGCGCGCGACGCGCCTAGCGCTGAATCTGAAGCGTTGCTTCAACTTTTAAATTTTGAATTTTAAAACAGAGCTTTGCTCTGATTGGGGGAAACAGGATCTTTGATCCAAGGATTTCTATTTTACAGAAGATATTTCTTTTGTTTTTAACAAAATTGGGAAATATTTTCCCATACATGGCTTATAATGTAGTTTGGTGATTTTTTAATCACCATTGGATTTTTTTAATCCAACGGTGCTCTGTTTTACAGAGGGTAATCTTTCTCCTTTAGAAAGATTTTGAGGAAATATTTCCTCAACAAAATTCAATTCTGTATTTCGATGATTTGTCATCCCCGTTGGATCTTTGATCCAATGGCAGGGAACTTTTAGTTCTGGCGCCGGCGCTCTCGTGCAAGGCACGTGAGGCGCTGCCTCAGAGTTTTTAACTCTCGGTGCTGGCGTCCTCATGAAAGGCACGTGAGTCGCTGCCTCTTTTCAAATTTTGAATAGAGCCTTGCTCTTTTATTATTGGGGGAAATAAATGCCCCCATACCGTTGCGCTCATGTGGCTTACACGTGAGTGCAGCGGTGGCAGCTTTTCCACCGTTAGATCTTCTTCGAAGTTGAATCGGCTTCCCCTGTAAGTAGGGCTTTTGGCCCATGAGATGACTGTTTTTCATCTTCTTTTGCTTTTCCTTCTTCTGAGAATTTAATTCTCCTTTCAGAGCTTAGATATCTGCCCAAAGAAATCTTTTCTAGAGTTAGAACTCTGCCCAAAATTTTGGTAAGGATCATAATCGAACCCATTAATCAGAGCTTTGCTCCTCTTAGATCACAGATCTTTAAGATATATTTTTAGGGTTATTTAACCCATTAATTAGAACACTGTTCATCTTCCATGAAGAACTCTTAGAGTTTGTTTTGCAGATCTTAAAGATCTTGGGATTTTACTCTGTAAAATGCTTTGCTTTTAAGTGTTCTGGTAGATTATACCATTTTTTTACAGAGCATAGCTCTTTAGGAAAAAATTTAGGGAATTTTATTCCCTTCTTAATTAAAGTTGACAGACATGACATCTGTTTGCAGAGGACATCTCTCGAGGGAGTTTAACTCCTTGGTCCAATGAGATTTCTCATTAAATGAGAATCCTCTTAGGATCTCACTCTTAATGAGTGACTGCCCCATCAATGATGGGACGTCATCTTGATTTTGTGGGTCCCCCTTTATCCCTTTCTTCTGCATTGTAGTGCGGTATAATTTTTTAAGAACCAAGTGTCAGAATTCAGAATATAGCGTTGAAAACTAATCTCTCGTCTCTTTTCGTGCAAGTAATATGGCTCTCTAATCTTCCTTCCCTTTTGTACATTCTGAGAGCGCCTATATTGACACGCCCGTGGATCGGGAGGTTTTCGTGCTCGTTAAAGATCACGATCCGGAGCAGAAATCTCTTCTTCTATGGGGGTCGTGGTACAATCATATTATCCAGGGTCGGCGCAGTTTTTCTTGTGCAGTACCCTCAGAGCCCATTTCAGCAATTCCCTACGCCGACCCTGTAAGTCCACGTTGCTCACTCCGGTTCTTACGGGGAGGCGGAAACGACGAAAAACAATTATTTAGCGCAAGGCAACATGGACTTAAAGCACGGATCTTTGCTAAACTAGAAACTAGCAAACTACTAGAGGCTTTAACTACTATGCCGTAGAAATTATACCTCACGAAACCGGTCCTTCGGGTCTTCATTCCGCTGTCCCGCTCGTCCATCCAAGCTCCAAGGAACGATTCGGATCTTGGTCACCTCCGCGGCCTTCTTGAGTCGAAGACGATCCACCCGAGAGTTGTACACCGAGCTCCACCTCGAGCCGAGGCAACTAGGGCAACAAGATCGCTAGTCTAGATGCCCTAGGTTGTGTAGTAGAGATATATGGAAGTGTTTGTCTTTGTGGGATCTTTTTCTCTCAACACATGAGATCAAAAGAAGAAATCAAGAGGAGGAAGAAGGAGGAGCTAGCAACCATGAGAGCTTTTCTTTTCTTCTCACAAGAACAAGAGAGAGAATGAGAAAATGAATTATGAGCTAAACAAATGAACCATGGTTGCAATAATGCAAAACTATCATCATTACAAATCCTATCATGATAAAGTTGATGCAACATTGAATTGACCATTTTCATAATCAAAAAGAAAAAGAAAATCCAAAGAAGAGTGTAGACCTCTCATGAAGGTCAATGGTCAACTCCGGTCAACGGGTCAACAAAGTCAAGAGAGGTCATAGTGGTCAAATGGTCAATGCAATTAGCCATCACAAAATTATCACTAAAAGGATTAGTAAACAATGTCTTCCGCTCATAATGGTTTTGACCGAACGAATTGCTAAAACCCTAATGAGCCTGCCACATAACGGTTTTGGCCGAACCAACTGCCAAAACACTAATGAGGCACCTCCTCCTTCATCGCTCCTCAAAACTGTGCATACACACCCGCATCCGCATTCCGTAGAATGCGAATGCACAGAAGACAAAATAAATCCATCTGTGCAATACTAGGATCCGGCTTAAACCAAAGCCTACTAGTATTGCCTGCCTGAACAGCATACGCACACAAGTGCACATAAGTGATCGTAGCCCTGCCGTAAAACCATACGGCCTCTACACGTTTCGCTCAGTGCAGGGAAACTCTCTGTGTGGGACTCTAAAGACTCGACACTACACTGGCAGTGGGTTTAACCATAGACCGCAAGCGGCACTAGCTGTACGTAACGGTCCCCAGGTAGATGTCGATAAGAAGGCCGATGAGGTAAACCCATCCGAACTCCTACTGAGCCTGTATGTGACAATCTCCGTACAGTCCGTTCTGTTCGTCTGATACATCGCATGGCGGGCCTAGGGGGGCGGTGAACGTCAGTCCCCTAATAGCGGTACAAGTCGTGTCGGAGTGTAGCCCAGAACACCCTGAGATAACACTGGAAACCTACCAGTATATCTCGCTTTCCCTGGTCAGGGACTACTCGTGTAATGGCTCTCCTAGACACAGCGCGATATCAACCCCCAATACCGGGAGAGATGTATCCTGTCTAACCGTCACTGCCTCCAAGTGCTTCGGGACTGCACCCAACTACTACCTGTTTTCACGACTCTTTTGAGCCGTGGTAGGGTAGTAATCTAAGTACAGTGGGAACACACTCGAGGCGAAGTGACAGTGTCAAGTCAGCGGACTAAGCTGTACTCATGTCACCTGGGAACTGATAACTGATAATAGGTATAATACTAACCAACAGTTCCCAACGAGTCCTGTCCAGTGACTCGTAACCCAACGAGCACCCGCATACTATCTCCAGTACGACGTACTGATGGTTGTGGGACAGACCATCTCCCCAGCTGAGATGAGAAGCTCATACGCTAGTCTACTCCGGAGTATCGATGCCCTGCCTCGATAGTCCAACGACTAGGGACCTGTATAAGGATGTGCTTATAGATTACCCATCCCCCACAAGTGTGACTGCCATCACAACGCTGGTAATCAAGAAAAGATCCTAAGGGCTCCACTAATATGTATATAAGCAATATGCTAAAAGAAACACATGCACATATTGAAGTAGAGACAAACCAAGTAGCATACTACCATTTTGAGCAAGATTGTCTATACAACTGTGAATATCCCAAGCTTCCATTAAGTAATATACAAGCTAGTATGATACAGTAATGGCCTCTAGGGCATATACACTAACAATCTCCCACTTGCACTAAGGCCATGTACTGGCGTATCGAAGACCTATCATCTCGATCAGCCGCTCGAACTGAGTCTGGGGTAGGGCCTTCGTGAGTGGATCTGCAGTGTTATTCTCCGAATTTACTCTCTTCACCTCGATCTCCCGGTGATCTACGATCTCCCTGAACAGGTGGTACCGCCTCAAAATGTGCCTGGACTTCTGATGGGACCTGGGTTCCTTCGCTAAAGCTATAGCTCCGTTGTTGTCGCAATATAGCGGTATTGGATCAATAATGGTAGGAACCACCTGAAGCTCCGTGAGCAACTTCTTCATCCTGACAGCTTACTTTGGGGCATCGCAAGCAGCTATGTACTCCGCTTCAATAGTTGAGTTAGCAACGGTCTCCTGCTTGGAACTCTTCCAGCAAACCGCCCCTCCATTGAGGGTAAAGACATAACCCGACATGGATTTGGAGTCATCCTTGTCACTCTGGAAGCTGGAATCAGCAAAGGTCTCGATCTGGAGGTCTTTTCTGCCATACACCAAGAACATCTCCTTAGTCCTTCTCAGGTACTTGAGAATGTTCTTTACCGCTATCCAGTGTTTCTCCCCTGGGTCCGACTGATACCGGCTTACAACGCTCAAAGCGTATGCTTCATCTGGTCTGGTACATAACATCGCATACATTATAGAGCCTACCGCAGAAGCGTAGGGTATAATAGACATGCGATCCCTTTCCAAATCAGTCTTGGGAGACATCTCTTTGGAGAGGGTGATCCTGTGACAAGCCGGTAAATTACCGCGCTTGGAATCTTCCATACTGAATCTTTTCAGTATGGTGTCAATGTACCTGGACTGTGAAAGTCCCAACATCCTCTTAGATCTATCACGATAGATCTGGATCCCCAGAATGTAGTTGGCATCGCCCAGGTCCTTCATGGAGAACCTCTGTGACAAGAATCCTTTGACTGACTGTAGCATAGGAATATCATTTCCTATTAGAAGAATGTCATCCACGTACAAGACGAGGAATACCACAGTTCTCCCTACAATCTTACTGTAAATGCATGGTTCATCTAGGTTTTTGATAAAGTCAAATTCTTTGACAGTATCATCGAAGCAGATGTTCCAACTCTACGATACCTGCTTCAGTCCATAGATGGACTTTAGCAACTTGCATACTTTACCGCTGCTCCCACTCTGAATGAATCCCTCCGGCTAATCCTTATAGACTCACTCTTCTAAATTTCCATTTAGGAAAGCCGTCTTTACGTCCATCTGCCAGATTTCATAATCGTGGAAAGCAGCAATGGCAAGAAGGATCCGAATGGATTTCAGCATAGCCACTGGAGAAAAGGTCTCGTCATAGTCCAAACCAAGTCTTTGACGAAAACCCTTTACAACAAGTCTAGCTTTATAGGTCTCAACCTGCCCATCTACACCAATCTTCTTTCTGAAGATCCATTTGCAGCCTACGGGTTTTACCCCTTCTGGTGCAAAGTCCAAAGTCTAAACTTTGTTGGTGTACATGGACTCCATCTCGGTCCGCATTGCATCTAGCCATTTTACCGAGTCACTGCTCTGAATGGCTTGCTGGAAGCTAGTAGGCACACCATAATCCATAGTGCAATCCTCTCTATCCCCGTCTATGAGAAAACCGTAGTATCTCTCGGACGGATGAGACTGCCTACTACTCCTGCGGAGTGGCGTAGGAATGTCCTGTTCTTTCGAACCCTCTGGTTCTACTAAGCTTTCAGTAATAGCTCGTGGTTCTGGAATTTCTTCCAGTTCTATTGCGCTCCCACTTATCTAGTTTTCCAAAAACTCAGTTTCCAAGAAGCGAGCATGACGAGAAACAAAAACCTTTTGTTCCTCTGCATAATAGAAAAGATACCCCTTGGAGTTCTTTGGGTATCCCACAAACTTACACTGTACTGAACGTGGCTCGAGATTGTCCGCATGCTGCTTCTTTACAAAAGCTGGACATCCCCATGTCTTTAGATACTTAAGACAGGGTTTCTTCCCACTCCACATCTGATATGGTGTGGTAGGAACTGACTTAGTAGGAACTTGGTTCAAAAGATATGCAGCTGTTTCTAGTGCATAACTCCAGAAGGATCGCGGCAACGCGGCCTTACTCATCATGGAACGAACCATATCCAATAGGGTTCGATTCCGCCTTTCCGATACACCGTTGTGTTGTAGTGTGTATGGAGGAGTAAGCTGAGAGAGAATTCCATTCTCTTTTAAGAAGCCCAGAAACTCGGCACTCAAGTATTCACCACCTCGATCAGATCTCAGTGTCTTGATACTTTTGCCTGTTTGTTTTTCAACTTCATTCTTGTATTCCCGAAATTTCTTAAAGGCCTCGGATTTATGCTTCATCAAGAAGACATGTCCATACCTAGAGAAATCATCCGTGAAAGTAATGAAGTATGAATAACCATTTCGCGCATGTGTAGACATTGGACAACACACATCACTGTGTATGAGTCCCAAGAGCTCACTTGCTCTTTCTCCGTGTCCAATGAATGGAGTCTTTGTCATCTTTCCCATGAGACAAGATTCACAAGTGGCATAAGACTGGTACTCGAACGGATCCAAGTATCCTTCTTTATGTAACTTAGTCAACCGTGTCTCATTAATGTGACCCAGTCTACAATGCCATAAGAAAGCCTGATTTAATTCCAGTGACTTTCTTTTAAGTGTGTTCTGGACACTGAAGACCTGAGCTTGATTCAAAACGTATATACCGTTTTTCAATGTACCTGACCCAATCAGAACTTGATTTAGGTGGATGTTTACTACATCGCTTACAAAAGTAAAATTATATCCTTCCTTAGAAAGTAAGGATACAGATATGATATTACAAGTCGCACCTGGTACCATAAAAACAGTCACGCAGAATCAATATCTGCCCAGTTGTCAGTCCTAGATGATACTCCCCTACGGATTCAGCATACATGCTCATTCCGTTAGCAACCCTGAGAGTCATATCACCTTTCTTGATAACCCTACGGTTTCTCAGAACCTGTAACGAATTACAGATATGAGATCCTGATCCGGTATCCAATACCCAGGAAGTAGAGTTAACTGACCTACAGTTCTCTATTACAAATACACCCGAAGCCGAAGCCACAACATGCTTCGAATTCTGGCTACTGGCTATACTAGCCCTGCAATCCTTCTGGCCATATTCATTCCCGTAACAATAGGGACATTCCTCTTTTACTACATCCATTCCCGAAACTTCTGCCCTTCCCTTTCTTTCTACTTCCCTGGTTTCCTTCAGGGTAGTAGGTAGAGACTGTTGAACTAAGTCAGCATCTGACCCATTCTTCAACGTGGTCTTCAGGTCCGAGAGCTCAAAAGAGTTGGTCTCTGTAAGGACGTTGCCCCCTACAGATGACCCGATAGCCAACCTCGCTGAAAGCAATTCATTCGAGGTCTCATATCTTGCGATACGAGAATGTTCTCCATATAAATCTTTGTTATGGAGGAAGATAGAAACTAAGTCCATCTTCTCGTGCTGCCCCTGGTATGCACCATCAACTGAGGCTAACACGAGGCACTTGGCTTTTGCACATTCCTTTTCCGATGTCCTATGGATATGAATATCCGTGACAGGGGAAGCTGGACCTGAGACGGCAGGGGTGGGATTAGTTAAGAGGTGTCCCAGCTTGTCATGGGCAATGGACATCTGGACAGACCTTTGCCAGTCATAACAGTTAGATTCAGTCATTTTATTATCCAGATGTAACCTAGGTGCAGTCACTGGGTCGCTGCAATTAAGAGAGAGAGAAGAAAACACTTAGCATGATGCTCTTGCAAGTTTAGATTGGTTTTTAATTTATCTAAACAGGATGGCTCCCACTGTCTCTCGAATCCCTCCTCAAACCATAAAGGAAGAATTAGTCAGGATCAATCTCACCATACAATACTTGCTTAACCGTTCATCCAGGCCAGTGTCGGTACTTCGAGGGAGGTTTTCCAACGCTTTCACGAAGTTACTTAATTAAATAACCTCTTTTCCCTATGGGCGTAGCCCCACTAACACCTTTCTAGACACCTACTTGGTTTATAGCATTGATCGTTAAGTGAGAAAGTTCCCGAGGAGTAGCATATACTCACAGTAGGATCGGGATCCAAATATCATCGCGTGACAAAACTGAAGGAATCCTACTAGAATCATCACACTCCAAATGGTATGCAGCGCTAGCAAGTTTCAGTTCTTTTGAAACTCCCGATGTGGATTTTTTGCCCCATGCTCTTATGACCTTGACTAAGGCCAACAAATCATAAGTCACATGTCAAGTTCTACCCGTCGTTGTCCAGGTTGATTTGAACCCACCCGTATATACCCTTGACTATGGCCAACAAAGTAATACGACTGTCCCAAACCAACGCATCTATCTATGCAACATATGAATACCCACCAGCTACCAAACACTGTGCTTTGACTAAGACCAACAAACACAGCTTGAATACTGTTGAATATTCATATGAAACGATGGAGGGCTACGAATGGTTTTGGCGAAACCGTGAACGTAGTGAACTTGATATAATCGATGGAACGAGATAGCTTTTAAAAGGAGTGGTTCAAGCTCTGCGTATAAAAGTTGGTTTTTGAAAAGAACCGAGTGGTTTTGAAAGTGTTCCAACGACTGTTACTTGGTTTATTTTTTCTTGCATTAATTCCAATGCGTCCCATTATTTAATCCTACCATTGCAGAAAACAACCAAAATATGGCGTACGCTTATGCCATCCGCATTCGCCACGGGGTCCCGTCATCACCCGTTAGGTTACTTAACTAACGACAGAGCGGGGGCTGAACTAGCGCGGATGCAAAACATAAGCAACACCTAAATAGATATTATATATAGATATAAAGCAATGATAGCCATTCCAGATCATAGATGAACACTTTGGATATACTAGGAACCCGCGATTCGTTCGAGCCTGCAACGAAAAGCGGATTACACGGTCGCGATGAATAGCCAATACCCCACCCTAGACCCCTACGGGTGCGGCAAACTACCCGCCAAGTACCCGAAGCGAAGCAACCTCCCTCAACCCGTGAGTAGGCCACTCGGCACTTCGAGATACCCGGTAGTTTATGCACCCCACCTTGGGTCTATCCTAGGAGCAAAAACAGTAAAAAGAAATTATACAATGACGACTACAACCCCGACCCGGTTGTGCGGCTATACAAATAATATTACATCAATTTACAAAATTTTACATGAATGAAAGAAAAAGAAACTCTCATCTCACATCCACCCCGGCTATTCATCCGCGACAATCCACCGAGTTCATATACACAAACCATCAACATTACAGATCACAGATATGTATAACCCCCACTAATCGACGTATAGCGATTAGCAGACGTTCAATACATATATCATATCACAGATAATATCCATTAGCCATAGTCTACGGAATATCGATCAAAATACGGATTTGTAACCACCCCAAAAATCAATTTGTTCTCTGGAAAATCTGGGTAGAAACAACATGTACTAAAAATCCCGAAACAGCCAAATAAAAACACTGCACAAAACCCGGTCCACGACCGAGTCAAATGGGCCGCGGAACCGCGGCAAGAAGCATGTTCTTGCCGCGGAACCGCGGTGGTTTGATCGATTCAGTGGACTGTTTTTGTGCTGTGTTTTTACAAAACCCTGAGCCGAATTTTCATGTATGTTAAATAATTTTTAGAGCAGTATAAAAATTCGACAGAAACATCCGGACTTGTTTTGCGACTTTTTTCCGATCGATATTCTAAATACTTTGCTAACTTGCTAGTTTATGTTTAGCTAGGCTCTGATACCACTGTAATTCCACGTTGCTCACCCCGGTTCTTACGGGGAGGCGGAAACGACGAAAAACAATTATTTAGCGCAAGGCAACATGGACTTAAAGCACGGATCTTTGCTAAACTAGAAACTAGCAAACTACTATAGGCTTTAACTACTATGCCGTAGAAATTATACCTCACGAAACCGGTCCTTCGGGTCTTCATTCCGCTGTCCCGCTTGTCCATCCAAGCTCCAAGGAACGATCCGGATCTTGGTCACCTCCGTGGCCTTCTTGAGTCGAAGACGATCCACCCGAGAGTTGTACACCGAGCTCCACCTCGAGCCGAGGCAACTAGGGCAACGAGATCGCTAGTCTAGATGCCCTAGGTTGTGTAGTAGAGATATATGGAAGTGTTTGTCTTTGTGGGATCTTTTTCTCTCAACACATGAGATCAAAAGAAGAAATCAAGAGGAGGAAGAAGGAGGAGCTAGCAACCATGAGAGCTTTTCTTTTCTTCTCACAAGGACAAGAGAGAGAATGAGAAAATGAATTATGAGCTAAAGAAATGAACCATGGTTGCAATAATGCAAAACTATCATCATTACAAATCCTATCATGATAAAGTTGATGCTACATTGAATTGACCATTTTCATAATCAAAAAGAAAAAGAAAATCCAAAGAAGAGTGTAGACCTCTCATGAAGGTCAATGGTCAACTCCGGTCAACGGGTCAACAAAATCAAGAGAGGTCATGGTGGTCAAATGGTCAATGCAATTAGCCATCACAAAATTATCACTAAAAGGATTAATAAACAATGTTTCCGGCTCATAATGGTTTTGACCGAACGAATTGCCAAAACCCTAATGAGCCTGCCACATAACGGTTTTGGCCGAACCAACTGCCAAAACCCTAATGAGGCACCTCCTCCTTCATCGCTCCTCAAAACTGTGCATACACACCCGCATCCGCATTCCGTAGAATGCGAATGCACAGAAGACAAAACAAATCCATCTGTGCAATACTAGGATCCGGCTTAAACCAAAGCCTAGTAGTATTGCCTGCCCGAACAGCATACGCACACAAGTGCACGTAAGTGATCGTAGCCCTGCCGTAAAACCATACGGCCTCTACACGTTTCGCTCAGTGCAGGGAAACTCTCTGTGTGGGACTCTAAAGACTCGACACTACTCTCGCAGTGGGTTTAACCACAGACCGTAAGCGGCACTAGCTGTACGTAACGGTCCCCAGGTAGATGTTGATAAGAAGGCCGATGAGGTAAACCCATCCGAACTCCTACCGAGCTTGTATGTGACAATCTCCGTACAGTCCGGTCTGTTCGTCTGATACATCGCATGGCGGGCCTAGAGGGGCGGTGAACGTCAGTCCCCTAATAGCGGTACAAGTCGTGTCGGAGTGTAGCCCAGATTACCCTGAGATAACACTGGAAACCTACCAGTATATCTCGCTTGCCCTGGCCAGGGACTACTCGTGTAATGGCTCTCCTAGACACAGCGCGATGTCAACCCTCAATACTGGGAGAGACGAATCCTGTCTAACCGTCACTGCCTCCAAGTGCTTCGGGACTGCATCCAACTACTACCTGTTTGCATGACTCCTTTGAGCCGTGGTAGGGTAGTAATCTAAGTACAGTGGGAACACACTCGAGGTGAAGTGACAGTGTCAAGTCAGCGAACTAAGCTGTACTCATGTCACCTGGGAACTGATAACTGACGATAGGTATAATACCAACCAACAGTTCCCAACGAGTCCTGTCCAGTGTACTCGTAACCCAATGAGCACCCGCATACTATCTCTGGTACGACGTACTGATGGCTGTGGGACAGACCATCTCCCCAGCTGGGATGTGAAGCGCATACGTTAGTCTACTCCGGAGTATCGATGCCATGTCTCGATAGTCCAACGACTAGGGACCTGTATAAAGATGTGCTTATAGATTACCCAGCCCCCACAAGTGTGACTGTCATCACAACGCTGGAAATCAAGCAAAGATCCTAAGGGCTCCACTAATATGTATATAAGCGATATGCTAAAAGAAACACATGCACATATTGAAGTAGAGACAAACCAAGTAGCATACTACCATTTTGAGCAAGATTGTCTATACAACTGTGAATATCCCAAGCTTCCATTAAGTAATATACAAGCTAGTATGATATAGTAATGGTCTCTAGGGCATATACACTAACAGACCCGCCTCAAGTGAATTCCACTGTAGAGGAAGTCAACTGGACCTCAGAAGGTCGCCTTCAGCCTTCTATGGCTTCATTACTCGTACAGCCGCCGATGGGTATAGATATCTTGGGGAGACGCATATGTCAAGGCGAGTCGCGCCCTTGGGGACAAGTGTATATGATTGGTTTGACTCCTCGCCATTCAGCCGGATACCTGCAGTGGGCTCGATACATCCTGTCGGCCAAGAAGTCGCTGTTGTTGAAGCTCGGGTTGTACCTTGCAATTTATGCATCTCTTTTCCAGTATCCCGGGCCTCATGTATGGTGGGAAAAGGCTTTCTTAGAGCAATGGAACATCCCGACTCACACCTTTCTTCTATCGGGACGGGAAATTTCGATTTCCTTAGAGGAGTTCGCAGAAATTTCGGGCTTACCCGTCAGAGGGGAACATTACGAGGAGATACTTCCCCCTGACGAGTACATCTTCGCCACCAAATCAGTGGTGATGGGCCTTACCCCGGAGAATGTTAGTTATATGTATGCCCTAGAGGCCATTACTGTACATATGATGTATATTGTAATGGATGCTTGGACATATATAGGGATGACTTTCTTGCTCGACATGATAGTATGCTATCTGGTTGTACTTTATCTTAACATGCACTCTGATTGTCTCTATGTTACATGTTGATAAAGCCCTTAGGATATGTACTCGACTATTGGGACTATGATGAGATCATACTAGTGGGGCCACGGTAGTCGACGAGTACATCCTATAACAGTTCCTAGTCGTGGGAGTACCGAGTCAGGGCATCGATACTCCAGAGTAGACTGGCGTATGCGCTTCTTGACCCATATGATGGGCGATGGATGATCTCATATCCGTTGGTGTTTGACATCAGAGAAGGTATACGGGTGCTCAGTGCAGACTGGGTACACTGGACGTGCTCGCCGAGAACTCCCGGATGGTATTATACCTCACGTCAGATGACAGTTCTCTGGTGACACTGGTACAGGTTAGTCTGTAGACCCGAGATCGTCACAGAGTCTTGTGTGATTCCCACTGTGCTTTGATTTCCATCATACCACGTCCAAGAGGGCGTGCAAAAAAGTGGCTTTTAGGTACAGTCCCGAATCACATGGAGGCAATGAGCAATAGGAGGGGATTAGTCTCTCCCGGTATAGGGAGTTGATGCTGCGCTGTGTTCGATTGGCTATAACCGGAAATCCCTGGCTAGGGTGGCTGAGATTTAGTGGTAAGTGTTATCAGTAGTTTCTCGAACTGTTATAGATCTCGTATCGACACGACTTATCAAGCTACTGGGGTCTGACGTTTACCACCCCTAGGCGAGATATGCGACATATCAGACGAAGAGACCGGACTGTATGGGAGTGTTACTGATTGGATTCGCAGGAGAATGTACAGGCTTGCCTGTTGATCTTCTGATCGCTCAATACCTGGGTGGCTGTTACGTTTAGCTGACCTCTTGCAGCTTGTGGGTGTTTGATATGATCATCACCTGCTGTCGGCGTATTGACGATTCTTTAGAGTCCTACACAGAGGTTTCTTGGCTCAGGAAAAACGGAGTAGGAGCACATATATGATATGTGCGGGACCGAGAACAATACGTATATGTGATACCGTATTAGATTCTCACGATATGAGATATCGGCCGGGTATATGAGATATAGCCGGGTCATCGGATCAAGTGTTGATTCGATGAATTGATACAGATTATATTAGTCGGTTATTTGTGAAATAGCCGGATTATCGGATCAAGTGTTGATTTGATAATTTAATGTATAATTATATATTTGATATATTAAATTACATTAACTAATATTAGCTCACTTATTGATTCATTTTCTCACCGGGTAATACATTGATATATATGTGATATATGTTAATTGTATTATTTTCTTTTGTTACAAAATATATTATATATGTGATATATAATATTGTAACATATTATTATTACTAATGCAACATGTTTAGTGGAGATTAAACAAGATTAGGGTTTGATTTGGGTTAATTCCTTCTTGATGTTTCTAAAAGGTTTCGTTTTGTTTTGAGATAAGATATTATGTTTGATATTTTTAGTGACTCATTCTTAACCCAACCCAAACCCTTAGCCTTGGTTAATTCTCTACATGAGTTAGCCTTGTCGTAGTTGACCATGGTTGCATTGGTAATTGTTCCCCGCCAAATACAGAGGCGCGACCGCGCAGGTCCGTCTTGCCTGAAATTCGGGGCAGATGCTAATTGGTGCTATCCGTCCACCTCTCCGAAGATACCAAGCTGATTTATGGCACCATGTATCGAAGGTTTAAACGGATACGGGCGATGTAGCAGACTTCGTCAGATTCCCCCTCGTCTGAAGGGTTTTTGATTGTGGGGACGCTCTTCCCTGCAGGCGCAAGCCCCTGCAGTTAATTACGCTACCGCATCGCGATAACAACTTTCTCCTTCTCCATGTGGTCACTTCGTGTCGTGGGTATTTGTTTTGTGTTCGGTTGCCCGTGGATTGTATACGGAGACTAAGTTATGCTGTCGCCCGTAGGACGTGGATTAGTCCAAATCCGTATCTTTCTTAGATTTGGGTTTGGGGGGTGTTTAAGGATACGTTAGCCTTAGTTGAGGCAAAGATCAACTTAAACGTTTGTTAAGGACACGTTAGTCTAATTTTAGACTAAGATCAACTTAACGGGATCGTTTAGATCCGACAAGAGAGCAATTGGGCTCTATTATTTAGTTTAATGACATTGTGGTCGATAATTAGTTTAAGGACATTATGGTCCAATGTTAGTTTTAAGACATCGCGTTCGAGGTTAAGGGCATCATAGTCCGTGAGTTTAAGGACCTCATAGTCCGGTGTTAGTTTTAAGACATCACGATCGAGGTTAAGGACATCATAGTCCGTGGGTTTAAAGACCTCACAGTCCAATGTTAGTTTTAAGATATCACGGTCGAAGTTAAGGACATCATAGTCCATGAGTTTAAGGACCTCACAGTCCGTAGTGATGTATGGTTGTCGGGACCCATCACCTCTCTGACGACGTTGAAGGATTACAATGACAGATATCAGAGAAGTAAAGAGATGTACTCTCGAACCAGGTGTAAATTGATTAGAAGAGAAGTTGGGCTCAGTTCAATTTAAATTGAGGACTTATGGCCAGAATTGGGCTAAGTCCAGTTAAAAATGTTTAACATTTTCATCTATGTTTGGCCTGTTAGGCCTTTGCTTGGGCTCTGCCCTTTTTATAATTCACAGCATTTATTAGGAACAAAGTGGTGTTCTGACAGTGCGCCACGTGGCGCATCAGGCGCTTTGCGCCAATTAAAGAGCGCATTGCGCTAGCGCACATAAGAGTGACACCTGTCGCTTAGCGCTGAGCGCAAGTCTATTAGCGCACTGCGCTTTATAAGTGCGCTGCGCCAGTTTATGGGTGCGCCAGTGAGTGACACGTGGCGCGCTCTAGCGTTGTGCGCCAGTCCAAGAGCGCAGTGCGTTATTTTTAGAAGTGCAAAGCGCAAACTGTTCTGTGGTTGACACGTGGCGCGTTCTGGGGCTGTGCGCCAGTCCAATAAGCGCAAAGGCGCAATTCAAGAGTGCAAGGCACTGTCCAATAGCGCAGAACGCATTTTGATCAATTTAAGATCAAAGAAAAAGTTTTTGTTCTTCAAAAGAGGCATTGCCTCAAGATCCAAGAATCAAAGTTCTTGTTCTTTATCAAAAGGCTGTGCCTTTGTAGATCAGAAGATCTGTGAATGAAGTAAATTAATTCTTTTAATCCTTTATAATTAGATCTTTTTGATCTTTCTCTTTTTTATTGAAGATCTTGATCTTGTTCTTAGATCTCTGATCTTTTTGGAAGATGGTTCTTCTTTTTTAATGAGATAATTTCATCTCTGTTTTCAAGAATATAATTCTTTACCTTTAAAGATGAAGAAAATGATCTTCTTTCTTCAAAGGCTTGTATTTCTTTCTTTTTTTGAATTTCTTCTCAAAGTTTGTAGAGGGTTCTCTCTATCTGAGACTTGAAGTCTTGGGGCTTTTATATAGAGTCAATTGATTTGTTAAGTTAGTTGAAGAGATCTTTCTCTGATTGATTTGGGGATATTTCCCCACCGTTGGATCTTTGATCCTAGGGCTTCTGTTTTTTAGAAGATAATCTTCTTATTTTAATAAGATTTAGAAAGATCTTTCTAGAACATAATTTTAATTCTGATTAATTAATAATTTATTATTATTATTAGATCTTTAGATCTAACGGTGGGGAATTCTTTAAATTCAAGCGCTGGCGCAATTAGCGTTAGCGCACCTGCGTTTGACACGTGGCGCGCAGCGCAGAGCGCAGCGCAACTGCGCAAGCGCGCCTGCGTTCGACACGTGGCGCGCAGCGCAGAGCGCAGCGCAACTGCGCAAGCACGCCTGCGTTCGACACGTGGCGCACAGCGCAGAGCGCAAGGGATCTGAAGCGTTGCTTCAATTTTAAAATTTGAATCTTAAAACAGAGCTTTGCTCTGATTGGGGGTGCGCTGCCTATGGCGCAGCGCTCCTGGTGCTGGCGTGTCTGCTTTTGACACGTGGCGTGCAGCGCAAGGGATCTGAAGCGTTGCTTCTATTTTTTAAAATTTTGAATTTCAAACAGAGCTTTGCTCTGATTGGGGGAAAAAAATGCCCCCCCACCATTGCGCAACCGTGGCGCACACATGAGTGCAGCGGCGGCAACATCTGAGCCCTTGGATCAACTCAGAAGTTGAGGAGGCGCTTCAGCGCCTATAAATAGGACCCTTGATCCTCAGATGATTATCATCTCTCTTCAAGAATTTTTATCTCAGAGCCTTGCTCTTCTTTCCAAGAACTTCAAGAGTTAGAACTCTAGAAAATTTTAGGTAAAAATTAAATTAAATTAAATTAATTCTAATTAACAGAGCCTTGCTCTTATAGATCTTTTGATCTAAAGAAAAACCCTTTGGGGTTTCATAAACAGAGCTTTGCTCTCAAGAACCCATAGATCTGAATAGATCTTTTCTTAGGGTTTTGATTAGTTGAAAATATTGTATTTTTAACACGAAAATTTCCCTATCATTTGCACTCATTTAGAAGTGTACGGTATTCATATTTCACATATTAGCAAAACTGTCGCAAAATATCAGATTGCATGTGTTAGACTCTAAAACCGGCACTATAAAGGAAATTGACTGCATTTCATGGCATCGCATCATCCCTATATTGCGCAACACTTGTTTTGAGATCCGTGCAGGAAAATCCAGAAGAAAGGCCAAAAATTTACATGGTACCGATCAAACATGACGCCAACTCAATGATTTGGAATCTGGTATTGATGTAAAGGGAATTCAGGAATTCAATATATCACAAAATACAGAAGAAGACATCAAAAGCCAACACCAGAAAGATGCAGCCCCAAGGAGCCTACTTGGCCGCGGAACCGCGGCCTAAGCCGCCTTGTGCCGTGGTTCCGCGGTGGCTTGTCGACATCACCACTACTTCTTTGCACCATAACTCCTATGCAAGCTTAAAGACTTCAGAAAGATACAACAAATTCCAGAAGACCCCAGAACCTTCTGCCAGATCAACAAACCCTTGTTCCTACACTAAACTAGCCTTGTATTCTAGAAACTTCTCCCTAAACCCTAGCTTAAACCCTAAGCTAAGCCTAACTAACTACTTGTAGAAGTCTTTCAACAAACTTTTGGAGGGAACTTCTATTTCAAAATCAAGGCCTAGGGTTTGGGAGATCTATAAATAGGACCCTAGGCTCACTTGTAAAAAGGAGGATTCAATCATCTCTTGGAATTCTATTCATTCAATAGATTCATTCACTCTCTTTCTTCATCTTCTTCCACAAGTCTAGTGACAAGGCTTGTGTGAAACCCTAACCCTAATTCCAATCAAAAGCCAAGATCCCGAGTACCCCATCAAGCAAGAAGCCTTGCAATCTTTTATGAGCGGAGCCGATCTTCAACAGAGCAAGTGGTCCAAGCCGATCCGCGACTCACGGAGCCGAGCGACGTCCGATCGACAATTTAGTTCTTCCTCTTGTAGTTCTTGAGCGACTGTAATCAAATTGTTGATATAAATAAAAGGTGATATTCTTTTATCTTATTTTCTTTAAATTCTTGCATCATGATATCTTTTCAATTCTTGAATGCTTTCTGTGTGATGATGTGTGAATAAACTCCGCTCGTCGAGGAGTTGAGACGATCAATAGAATGATGATGTAATATATCTTAAATCGATTCTTGAGTTCTACGAGTTTTGTAAACCCTAGCAAGTTCAAGAACCGACAACCCAATTCGTTGCGATGCTTTCTTGATTGATATCGCTCGAGATTGGGGAGTTACGACCGTCTCTTGAAATTGCTAGAGGCTAGAATGTGAATGATATCGACGAAAGAACAAGGGTTAAATGATGAAACCCTAGTTTCACGAGAAATCCCTAACTCTCGTCGATCATCATCGATCTAGTTTCAATTCTTCGAAGGACAAGAACACGATATCTTGAGATTACATCACGTCTATAGATCCGATCGATTCCTACGAGCCTCATTTAGATTCTTGACATTTGGTTGGAAATATCATCGAAACCAGATTCTTGATTGTTTATCTTTTTCTTGATTCTTGAATAGAATAGTGACACTTGAACAATTGATAAATCTTGAATCATGCTTTCTTTTCTTTTCGATTAACTTTTCAATTCAAACAAATCGAACATTGAAACGAATCGCACAATCCCTGTGGACGATCCGCACTCGCTTACGATCTACAACTGACACCGTAATTGATTACGGTCAAATATAATTCTTTGGTTGTGATTTCTTTATACAATTTTCTAAATACCGATACAAGATACTGTTCTCGATCAAATGAAACCGTTATCGGGAAACAATTGATTCGATACTTGCTTTTACAAACACAAACTCGAGAAATACATTCAATCAAATGGCGCCGTTGCCGGGGAACGCGCGCTAATTCGTTTCATATTATAGTTTGAATTGAATGATTTATTCCATTGTGATTTTTGAGATCAAAATTCGTGCAAACCCTAAACGATTTGTTGTGGTTCATTGCAAGGAAATCTGGAGCTGTTTGGCAATCGAAGAAAATTTTTGGAATATAACAGAGAGCTGAGGAAGTCTACAGAGCCTCTCTGAAGAATTTTGGTGCAGTGATCTGCACATAAGACCGCGGAAGGGCGGCAATAAGGTCCATATGCGGCGGAACCGCGGCAGCCTTGAGGGATCTCTGCAAAATTTTTGCCTCAAGTGACTTCTTACCTTCTCCTCTCTCCTCTTTTAGCTCCAACTAATAATTTTCTGCAGGATTCTTTGCAAATAATCGCAGCGCCGCAAAAAGCAAAATTAAATTTGTGCGTGATTTTGTTTCTTGGTTGTTTGCATTCTAAATACGGATATTAAGGGGCACGGCCAAATCCAAATTAGGTGGGGATTTCATTACCCTTCCTAGGCCCCAAAAATCGCAAAACTTGCATCCGCATTGACCCACATTAACTAAAAAATATCTAGAGATGACTCTAAGGACCGTCGCGCTCAATTAGGACAGAAGAAGGCCGTGGGTAATTCATTGCTTATCCGCGTTTTCTTGTGGTGTCTAAGGCGAGTGTGTCTAAGGCTAGTGGTTTTTAATTAGGCGCACTACTTACGTAGTGGAGTACCTTCCCACTTACCTGGCACTTATCCGGCCACAGGGGAATAAAGAGGCAGTGGACGATTCTATCCTGCGACTTGTCTTTTGGCAGTTAGGAGCGGTCTAGTGCCGGACCTAGGTGACCACTAGATTCTAGGGTTTTTTTTGTTGCATTTGTTTTGTAGCATCATTTTTTCAAAAATCCGTCCCTTTTTCAAAGCAAACACCGCATTCATTCATACCCCTAATTATAAGTCAACGCTGCCATTTGGACTAACCCTTTTTAGTGCAAGATAGGCTGGACACGGGATTCTAGTGCCCGTTTAGTCCGCGTACCCTTTATCGACTCCGAAGTCGATATTTCTCCATTTACCTTTCCTTTACCCACTACCACACCCACACCGATGGATCCGAATCTATCGAACTTCTTTAACCCTAATCTGCCGCCGTCCGTTGGTGAGCAGAATCCACCCCGCATCTCTCTCCAGGAGAGGTGCTACCCTATTCGAGGTCCTCTTTCGACCTGCTTATCCACACCACCAGCCAACGGGGATAACTTTGAGATTAAGCCCCAGTATATCAATCTTTTACCCAAATTCCACGGACTCGAGACTGAGGACGCTTACGTTTTCATTACCAAATTTGAAAACATATGCGCAATGATGGGTACGTCACAACTTTCAGTGGATGCTATGCGTCTACGACTTCTTCCATTTACTTTGTGCGATATAGCCGAGAAGTGGTTGTATAACACTATCGCACACTCTATCACGAATTGGGAAGAATTTGTAGCGGCATTCCTTAAGAAATTTTACCCAATACAAAAGACAGCTCGAATCCGTAGCGAACTGAATCAATTTGCCCAGCTCCCTACTGAACCATTTTCAAAATGCTTTGAACGTTTCAAGGATCTATTGGTTCAGTGTCCTCATCACGGCATCCCGAGATGGGAGCTTTGCCGAATCATTTATGAGGGCATTAACCCAAACACTAAACAGAGCCTTGAAAACATGTGTCAAGGTACTTTTATGACCAAGGATGATGGGGAAGCTTGGAAGTATTTAGAAGAGTTCGCTGAAAAATCACTACAGTGGGAGAGTGGAACCCAACCATTGAATAGGGTTGGCATACACCAAATAGATGTGTCCATAGGTGTTCGAGCTGAGATGGCAGCAATGCAAAAGAAGCTCGACGGTATGGAACACAAATTTGCAGCAGCCTCCCTAAACCCAGTGTCGCTCCCCAAAACTGTTTGTGGGTGCTGTTCTGATCCGTCTCATTTAACGGAAGAACGTCCATTAAACTCTGCGTTTCAAGGTCACGAGCATTCAAATGCCGCATTTCAAAGACCTAGAAACGATCCATATTCTTCCACGTACAATCAGGGTTGGAGGAATCACCCGATTTTGCTTGGAACAAAAACCAATCTCAAAACACGGTTCCAAACACGAATAATTTTCAAAGGGCTCTTCCTCCACCACAGCAACCCCTTCAACTCACTCAGCACCCCTATCAGTCACAAAACTTCCAAAATCAGGTCAACACTCCTGCACAGTCTAATCCTATGACCTGTTCTGACGAATTCTCTCAATTCACTCAAACCATGAAATCACTTTTGTCAAATTTCATAGAGGTTTCGGCTGAGGTTAGATCTTCCGTCGGTGAGATAAAGAAAAACTCAGCGTCCCAAGCTGAGAGTATCAGAACGATGGAAGCTGAAATCGCACGACTTAAAGCCGAAATGAGTACAAGAGAAAAAGGGAAACCTCCCTCTCAACCCATACAGAATCCTGGGCATTACAATGTAAATGCCATCACAACGTTGAGATCGGGAAGAGTGCTGAACAACCATGTTGGGGAAGAAGTTGATGATACTGATAATCATATCAACGCCCCGGCTGAGACCTTTCCACACACACACACTTCTCCTTCTGATCCTTCTTCTTCTACCACACCACCGTCTAGCGAGCCTATTCTCCATTTCCCACTAGGCTCGACACCTCAGTATAGCCCTTCTAGTTCTCCACAGACGGTCCCCACACCTCTTTTGGGACCTCGTCTACCCCCTCTTCCTTCTCCTAAGATGGACCCGACACTTATTGCGAAAGCTCTTTACCCGAATCGGTTAAGGGGTAACAGAACGAGTCCACATATGGAGAAAATAATAGAAATGTACAAACAGGTTAACATCAACATCCCTCTCCTAGATGCGATTCAGCAAGTCCCCGCTTATGCGAAAATTCTTAAGGACTTGTGCACTAGGAAGAGGAAGACTCAAGTGCCATAGAAGGTCTTTATGTCTAATAATATTAGCACCGCTTTTATTCCCCAGCTACCAAAGAAACGTAAGGACCCAGGATGTCCTACGATATCGATTTCTATTGGGGGTAAAAACATAAATCGTGCTATTTTAGACCTTGGCGCAAGTGTTAACCTACTTCCATATTCTGTATATAAGAAATTAGGGATTGGAGAGTTGAAACCTGCTCACTGCACTCTCTAAATGGCAGACCGTTCAATCACCAAACCAAGGGGTGAACTAGAGGATGTGTTGATAAAGGTCGGGGAATTTGTTTTCCCTGTAGACTTCATTGTACTCGATACACAGCCTGTAGCAAACCCCCGGGGCCAAATTCCAGTGATTCTGGGTCGTCCTTTCCTTGCCACTTCCAACGCTGTTATAAACTGTAGAAATCGTTCAATGAACTTATCATTTGGAAATATGACCATTGAACTAAACATCTACAAAGTTGGAAGTCAGCCATCAGAACGCTCTGCTCATATTCTAGATGTGTGCTCTGTCCACGAGATCGCTCCCGATAGTTGTGGAGCTGAGGATCTTTGCTTTCTAGATCTCGACGACATTACCACATCTCTGTTTGATCTTACACATGATCTTAGTGAGGACACTTTTCCTACACTTGAGTCCTGCACTCCTGACTTTACTCCACCCGAGTCTGTATCTTTCACAGGCTCTGAGCTTCTTTGTAATTCCAAAAATCACTCGATGATCCCACCTTCTATTATTTCTCCGCCTGAATTAGATCTCAAAATTTTACCTTCTCATCTTAAATATGCTTATTTAGGTGAGAATGAGTCTTTACCGGTTATCATTTCCGCTTCTCTTGCATTAGAGCAAGAGAATGTACTTTTATCGGTATTAAGATCTAATAAAGAGGCGTTCGGTTGGAGTATGGCAGACATCAAAGGGATTAGCCCCTTGATTGTTGAACATCATATACATGTGATGGATGATACCAGATCGACCCGAGAACCACAGAGACGGTTAAATCCCGTCATGAAGGAAGCGGTGATGAAAGAGATCGTCAAATGCCTAGATAATTGTATTATATACCCCATCTCCGATAGCCAATGGGTGAGTCCTATACATGTCGTTCCTAAGAAATCCGGCATCACTGTTATAACCAATGAAGCAAATGAGTTGATTCAGACACGCGCCCAAACTGGGTGGCGTGTATGTATTGATTATAGAAAATTCAATGCTGCCACGAGGAAAGACCACTTTTCTCTACCATTCATTGATCAAATGCTGGAACGCTTAGCGGGACGAGAGTATTATTGCTTTATGGACGGATACTCAGGCTATAATCAGGTCCCCATCGCCAAAAAGGATCAAGATAAAACCACTTTTACTTGTCCTTTTGGTACCTTTGCTTACAGTCGCATGCCCTTTGGGTTATGCAATGCTCCCGCTACCTTTCAGCGGTGTATGATGGGGATATTCTCTGATATGGTAGAGAATTTTCTGGAGATCTTTATGGACGATTTCTCGATTTTTGGAGACTCTTTTTCTGATTGCCTATCGAATCTTGACGCTGTTCTTACTCGTTGCAAAGAGAAGAACTTGACTTTGAACTGGGAAAAATGCCATTTCATGGTCCAAGAAGGAATTGTACTTGGACATGTTATTTCACAGAAATGTATTGAGGTTGACAGAGCTAAGATAGATGTCATTCAAAACCTCCCTCATCCCAAAAGCGTCAAAGATATTCGATCTTTCCTTGGCCATGCGGGCTTTTATAGGAGATTCATTAAGGATTTTAGCAAAATTGCTAGACCTTTAACTCTTCTCCTGGCCAAGGATACGACCTTCCACTTTGACTCGGACTGTGAGACAGCTTTCGACTCACTTAAACACTCACTCACTTCAGCCCCCGTTCTATCGTCTCCAAATTAGGACTATCCCTTTGAGCTGATGTGTGACGCATCCGACTTTGCAGTAGGTGCAGTCTTAGGACAGCACATTGAAAAGATGCCACACGTGATCTACTATGCAAGTAAGACCTTGAACGATGCACAAATCAACTATACAACCACCGAAAAAGAACTTTTAGCTGTTGTATTTGCATTAGAAAAATTCAGGCCTTACTTAATTGGCTCTCCTATAGTTGTGTACACTGACCATTCTGCCTTAAAATATCTTCTGGCGAAGAAAGATGCAAAATGTCGACTAATACGTTGGATCCTTCTGTTACAAGAATTCGATCTTGTTATCAAAGATAAGAAAGGATGTGAAAACGTAGTAGCTGACCATCTTTCACGTATCATTTCTTTCCCTGTGACCCTGCCGATCAATGATTCGTTCCCTGATGAACAACTCTTGAATGTATCCGCTGAACCATGGTTCAGGGATATTGTGAACTATCTTGTCACGGGACTTATACCGAGCGATTGGCCAAAACAGGACAAATACCATTTTCTATCCCAAGTAAAACACTTTTACTGGGATGATCCATATTTGTTTAAATATTGTCCTGATCAGATCATTCGCCGGTGTGTCCCGAAAGAAAAGTTCAAGAGTGTTCTTTCTTTTTGTCATGATCAGGCCTGTGGGGGTCACTTCGGTCCTCAAAAGACAGCGGAAAAGGTTTTGCAATGTGGATTTTATTGGCTGACCTTATTCAAGGACGCATTTGAGTATTGCAAAACCTGAACACAGTGTCAGTATACGGGTAGAATATCCCGGAGAAATGAAATGCCTCAACAACCCATCTTGGTTGTTGAAATCTTCGATATTTGGGGCATTGATTTCATGGGTCCTTTTCCCAACTCCTTTGGGAATTTGTACATACTGCTGGCGGTTGATTATGTCTCAAAGTGGGTTGAAGCCATTCCATGTCGCACTAATGACAAGAAAGTTGTTATTAAGTTCTTAAAAGAGAATATCTTTTCGCGATTTGGATACCCACGCGCTATTATTAGCGATAATGGGACACATTTCTGCAACAGATCTTTCGAGACTTTGATGCGAAAATATGCAATCAACCACCGACTTTCTACACCCTATCATCCCCAAACGAGCGGGCAGGCTGAAATTTCAAACAGACAAATCAAACTTATCTTGGAGAAGTCTGTTGCTAAGAATAGAAAAGACTAGTCGACCAAATTGACGGATGCTCTTTCGGCATTCAGGACTGCATATAAAACCGACCTAGGGATGTCTCCATATAGGATAGTGTTTGGGAAGGCATGTCATTTACCCGTCGAGATAGAGCATAAAGCATTGTGGGCTATAAAGGAAATAAATTTTGATCTAAACCAAGCCTGCAACTTTCGGAAGCTGCAACTAAATGAGCTAAGCGAACTTCGCGATGAAGCTTATGATAACGCTGTAATCATAAAGAATAGGACTAAGGTTTTTCACGATAAAAACATTTTGAGGAAAACATTTTTACCTGGTCAACAAGTCCTTCTTTATGATTCACGATTACACCTTCACGCGGGTAAGCTTCGATCTCGGTGGAAGGGACCTTTTATTGTGCGGTCTGTATACCCGCACGGGGCAGTAGAAGTAGAAAATGTTAAAAACGGCACATTTTTCAAAGTGAATGGACATAGACTAAAGCCGTATTTTTCCACAGACCCCACGGAGGAGCTCTTGTTCTTACAAGAGCCAGTTTATTTGGATTAAAATTCCTCCGTCTCACCTTCATGTCTTGTATATCACTGCATCATGTTTTGAATGAAGGTGAGTGAAAAGAATAAGTTTGGGGGAAGTTCTTCACTTATATATTTTGCCCCCACTAATAATTCCCCCCAGGCTTACAGTTTTTGTAGGTATAGCGATTGGCAACAGTGAGGACACTGTTGAAATCAAGTTTGGGGGAGGTTTGTGCTTATTTTTGCATCATTTGCATATCATATGCATAAGCACAAAACATTTCTTTTAAAAATCTATAAAAATTTAAAAATTTTCAAAACCCACAAAAATTTAAAAATGTTCAAATATAAAAATATTTTAATATTTAAACTACTTTTTTGAACATAAATAAGATAATAAAAGTTTAGATAGTGAAAAATTACATCCATGAGATTAGAAAAATTTAAGAAAACCAAGAAAATTAGAAGTTTTCTTATACGAACTAGTAATAAGTAGTTATGAGCCGTTGTCCCAAGGGTTAGTAAGATGAAGGACGCCACTAATCGGAGGATAAAAATAAGTCTGAAAAATAGTTTCTATTCTGGAAGCCAAACATTTTGAACGTTGATACCCTGCTATTCGCACTTACACACGTCTTGAAGCCTGGGATAGTAGAAGATACCTTGAAATGCTCTTGTCTTAAAGCCGATGTATGAAGGAAATAAAAAGAAAAAAAAAGTGAATAAAAAATATAAAGTGGTGAGAAAAATGGACACTGGTTTTGTTATCACCGGGGGCAATAAAAAATATATAGCGAGGGTGCCGCTTCACCTAGTGCCCTAAGGCCAACTGGTCTGGGAGTCACTGCTATGCCTAGGGTGGTGCAAGACGAGGAAAATACACCAAGTAAGCAAGCACAGGAGTAATCGGTCGGTTAGTACCTCAAGAAGTATTAACGGTCGCATGAAAGTGTGTAAGCAATCTCATCTAAATATTCATTAAGTAAAAAGTACTGAGGCTGATGGGCAAGAGTATGATAGCTTGAATTGAATTCTCCGGGTGTAGGGATGTCCTTTACACACACGCAGGATTATATGATCGTTGTTTGGAAGAAAGATAGGAATGAAGAATAAGACGATGTTTTATTGAGGGAGGACGTGATTTCTGACATCTTTTCATGACCATTAAGATAGGGCTCATGACAACCGAAAAGCTAGCATAGTTGGAAACCCTAATTTTCAAAGTCTTTCTTTTACAATTCTTTTCTTTAAATGTAATATTCATGATCTTTCTTTTATTATTGGATTTTGTGGGTGCAATCCGCTGAAAACCCTCAGGAGACAACACTCCTCCTACTAGAGACACCTAGAAGTTTAAAGGCTTGTTGCACGTGCTCAGTGCAATCGTGTTGCCTACGAAAGTGTGCGAGTTAGTTTTTCTCTTTCTTTATTTTCTCCTTCTCTTTTTAATAAAACAGTTCGCTCGAGACGATCGAAATTAAGTTTGGGGGAATTTGATTAGTCGAAAATATTGTATTTTTAACACGGCAATTTCCCTATCATTTGCACTCATTTAGAAGTGTACGGTATTCATATTTCACATATTAGCAAAACTGTCGTAAAATATCAGATTGCATGTGTTAGACTCTAAAATCGGCACTATAAAGAAAATTGATTGCATTTCATGGCATCGCATCATCCCTATATTGCGCAACACTTGTTTTGAGATCCGTGCAGGAAAATCCAGAAGAAAGGCCAAAAATTTACATGGTACCGATCAAACATGACGCCAACTCAATGATTTGGAATCTGGTATTGATGTAAAGGGAATTCAGGAATTCAATATATCACAAAATACAGAAGAAGACATCAAAAGCCAACACCAGAAAAATGCAGCCCCAAGGAGCCTACTTGGCCGCGGAACCGCGGCCTAATCCGCCTTGTGCCGCGGTTCCGAGGTGGCTTGTCGACATCACCACTACTTCTTTGCACCATAACTCCTATGCAAGCTTAAAGACTTCAGAAAGATACAACAAATTCCAGAAGCCCCCAGAACCTTCTGCCAGATCAGCAAACCCTTGTTCCTATACTAAACTAGCCTTGTATTCTAGAAACTTCTCCCTAAACCCTAGCTTAAACCCTAAGCTAAGCCTAACTAACTACTTCTAGAAGTCTTTCAACAAACTTTTGGAGGGAACTTCTATTTCAAAATCAAGGCCTAGGGTTTGGGAGATCTATAAATAGGACCCTAGGCTCACTTGTAAAAAGGAGGATTCAATCATCTCTTGGAATTCTATTCATTCAATAGATCCATTCACTCTCTTTCTTCATCTTCTTCCACAAGTCTAGTGACAAGGCTTGTGTGAAACCCTAACCCTAATTCCAATCAAAAGCCAAGATCCCGAGTACCTCATCAAGCAAGAAGCCTTGCAACCTTTTATGAGCGGAGCCGATCTTCAACAGAGCAAGTGGTCCAAGCCGATCCGCGACTCACGGAGCCGAGCGACGCCCGATCGACAATTTAGTTCTTCCTCTTGTAGTTCTTGAGCGACTGTAATCAAATTGTTGATATAAATAAAAGGTGATATTCTTTTATCTTGTTTTCTTTAAATTCTTGCATCATGATATCTTTTCAATTCTTGAATGCTTTCTGTGTGATGATGTGTGAATAAACTCCGCTCGTCGAGGAGTCGAGACGATCAATAGAATGATGATGTAATATATCTTAAATCGATTCTTGAGTCCTACGAGTTTTGTAAACCCTAGCAAGTTCAAGAACCGACAACCCAATTCGTTGCGATGCTTTCTTGATTGATATCGCTCGAGATTGGGGAGTTACGATCGTCTCTTGAAATTGCTAGAGGCTAGAATGTGAATGATATCGACGAAAGAACAAGGGTTAAATGGTGAAACCCTAGTTTCACGAGAAAGCCCTAACTCTCGTCGATCATCATCGATCTAGTTTCAATTCTTAGAAGGACAAGAACACGATATCTTGAGATTACATCACGTCTATAGATCCGATCGATTCCTACGAGCCTCATTTAGATTCTTGACATTTGGTTGGAAATATCATCGAAACCCGATTCTTGATTGTTTATCTTTTTCTTGATTCTTGAATAGAATAGTGACACTTGAACAATTGATAAATCTTGAATCATGCTTTCTTTTCTTTTCGATTAACTTTTCAATTCAAACAAATCGAACATTGAAACGAATCGCACAATCCCTGTGGACGATCCGCACTCGCTTACGATCTACAACTGACACCGTAATTGATTACGGTCAAATATAATTCTTTGGTTGTGATTTCTTTATACAATTTTCTAAATACCGATACAAGATACTGTTATCGATCAAATGAAACCGTTATCGAGAAACAATTGATTCGATACTTGCTTTTACAAACACAAACTCGAGAAATACATTCAATCAGGTTTCTTAGTCCATGGGTCAGAGCTCTGCTCTTTTGACAATATAGATCTTTTGATCTTTTGATGAAGAACTCTTAAGAGTTTTTTCATGGATCTTTAAGATCCCAGAATTTTAATTCTCAAGAATTAATTTTCATTAAACTTTGGTGGATTTTCCATCATCATTACAGAGCTAGGCTCTTTAAGGAATTTTATTCCCTCGTGACCAGAGTTTGACAAGTGTCACTCTGTTACAGAGCTTTGCTCTGAAAGGGAGATTTTCTCCTTGTCTCGAGGGATTTCTCATTCAATGAGAACATTCTTTGAGGATTTCCTTATTAATTGATAGTCTTATCCAATGATGAGACTGTCTTGTTAATTGCTGCATTGTTATCTGGATTTTGTGGGTCCACATTTGGTCCCCTTTCCACTGCATTGCAGTGGAGTACAAATTTTAAAGTGTCGCTCAGAATTTTAAGATTAAATTATAGTACTGATAATTGAATTCTTTTCTTTTTTGCAGGCGACATGTCGTCTGATCTTTCGTTCCCGGTTTTCCGCTCAGAGGGAGGATTCCCTGAGGCACCGGTGGACCGGGAGGTTCTTGCTCTTATTAAGGATTATGACCCGGAGTACAAACGCCTTCACTTGTGGGGTAGATGGTATGACCAAATAATTAAAGGTCGCCGAAGCTTCTCTTGTGCGACGCTATCGGATCCGATCTCGTCCATTTCGTACACGGATAAACCCCCGGTGAGCTATGCCGTGGAGGTCGTTAACTGGACTTCGGAGGGTCTTCTTCAACCCTCGATTGCTGCCATACCCATGCAGTTGCCGGCAGCCTTGGATATTTTGGGACGGCGCATATGCCAGGGCGAGCCGCGCCCTAGGGGAAAACCCTACAACATTGGATTGACTCCTCGACATTCGGCCGGGTATTTGCAGTAGGCCAGGTACATTTTGTTAGCGAAGAAGGCGCATTTGCTGAAGATCTGTCTGTACCCTGCAGTTTACACCTCGCTGTTCGAATATTCTGCTCCTCCGACATGGTGGATTAAGGCGTTCATGGAGCAATGGAACATCCCCACCCATACCTTTCTTCTAATGGACAGGGAAGTTTCCATCTCTCTGGAAGAATTTGCTGAAATTTCTAGTCTGCCGGTGAGAGGAGAGCACTATGAGAAGCCTCTTCCTCCTGACGAATATGTTTTTGCCACCAAGCCGTTGGTGATGGACCTAACGCCGGAAAATGCTATTCAGCACCAGTTTCCGAGTTTGATAAAGGTGCTGAATATGTATGAGAGTCTTTTCTTAGAATCGGGAGGCCGGGGAGTTAGTTTTGTAGACTTCATCGCCCGCTTTCTTCGACCGGAGATTCTATCGCAACGGGGCAAAAAATTCGCCAAGCTCGACGACCCCTTCGGCCTTGGCTTAGATCGTCGACCAGCACTGGAAGCCGATCAAAAAGGTTTTTATCTCCCCGATACCGCAATCATCCCTTTTTCGGAAATCGCTGCTCCGGGCATCGACGAGGAGACTATATTTCTCAGGTTTCTGGGGCTATGGTTGTGCTAGTTCACGCTCCCCATGCACCCTCGCTATATGAGTCCGTCCGTGTTCTACCCAGCACATCGGATGGTGGCTGGCATACAATTGGCCATCGGGATTGCCGGGTTGGCCCATCTGTACCATGGTCTTAGCGTGGCGGCGGACGCAACTGAACCGGGGGTGCAACCCACTAATTTTCCGATGCACTACTTTACTTCGTGGATGGAAATGCACATGCTCGGGGTATTTGGTATTCATAAAAGACCCTCGTTTTACGAGAAGTACAGATTCCCGAAGGTTATGCGGCTGATTGGTGCTTCTATCATGAATTCGCCTCCGCAGGAGGCTAGGGGGTTGCTTCTTCGTCCGCGCACGGTCGGAGCGGGTATTTCTTTCACGGACAAGGTCCTGACAATCGGCCCGGAGACCTCTAAGGCGGTGTTGGCGTTGCGTGATAATTTCAAGGACGGGGCCTCCGTATTGAAAGCCCGGGAGATTCTACATCTATACTCCATCCGGCCGGGCTTCCTCGTGTTCAGGCAGAACGAGGCGGCGCTTTTTATGAGATACAACCCCCATCTCTTTGCCCAGCAGTTAAGTTATAACCAGGGGGTCCCACTGGAGGCGTTTTTGGAAGAGCATGCGGCCACCAGAGAGGGAATATGGAGTGCACTGCATCACTTTATGCGGTTAAATATGGGCTCCCACTTCATCATTAGCGAGCCGACTTGCATTCCAAGGGCCCTCAATGTATACGGGGCCTGGTATCAGTACGCGATGGGCGCTGTTATCAGGGAAGAGAAGCGGTTGCTGCTTGATCTCAAGGGTGCGCCCCCCGCCAGCGATCACAACGTTCCTTTAAAGCGAAGGACCCCTGTCCCTCCTCCTCTAAGAGGAGATGCTGGAGATGAGCCTCCACGTGTGCTAAGCCCCACGCGTGGATTGCCCCGTGATCCTATGGACGTGCTCTCAGCGCCCCGTGCTCCCGTGGAGACGGTAAACGTAGTTTTGCCCGAATCTGGCGTGGGCTCGGATATTGGGACTCGCCGTCCCAAGGTGACAACGAAACGCAAGCTGGTGCTAGCGGCAACCGGAGTTCGCACGCAGAAGAGGAAGAAGAAGTCGGTCCTCTCTCTTGATTTCGTACTTAGCCTAGAGCCTCTGGCCCCTCTTACCGAAGGCCTAAGTGAGTATGGAACCAACGAGGGTTTCTTCGTAGCGCCAGAAGACACTAATCTCGACGCTGCTATTGCTGCTTTTGCGCAACTTGCGAGCCAACAAGCGAAAATATCCGCCCTCACGCAATCAAGTAAATATTAGTCGTACTTTTGTCATTGCGTTATATTTTTATTGTCATGTCTTGACTGACATTCTTCTTTTTGCAACAGGCTTCACTACTGAGGAGGTTCTGGCAGCTTCCCTCAGGACTTTCGAGGAGGAAGAGAGGAATCGCGCTCTATTGGGCATTGGTACGTCTCGGCTCATTGAGTCTTCATTCTCCTTTTTATGGCTAATCTAACCCTTTCCTTATCTTATTGCAGGGAGCACGAGACTTACCTCGCAAGCCGATGCGGGAATCCTTCCCGGGCCAGCTACCGAAGTCCCGACCTCTTCGGGGTTGCCGCAAGAGACCCTTTTTAAAAAGCCGATGATGGAAGCCTTGACGGCTCTGGAGGCAACCCTGAATGCGGACGACGACGCCTTGCTGAAGGAGGCTTCCAGAAGGTCTGTCACGATGGCCCGAGAGGAAAGGAAATGCCTAAGGCGCGCAGCAAGAGAGCATAGCGCTGCTTCTGCTGCGGGAGCAGGCTCAAGCGCCATTACTCCCACCGCTACTCCTTCAGAGGAGCCCCCGGTCGCCTTATCTACTGCTCATAGACGGGCGGCACGTGCAGCTCGGGAAGCCAACGGTAAATCCGCCTCACGTAATGTATTCTAGAGGCTTTGTTGTCAAAGTTTTAAACTATCAGTTCTTATATATCTTGTCCTCCAGGGCCGAGTCTTACTGAAGGAGTGGCGGCGACCGTCGAGCCTGAGGGGACGGTGGAGGGGGTAGCGACTGAACCCAAGGCGACGGAAGGCGATGTAGCCGGGGTTGCCAAGCCCGAGATAGTGGCTGACAAGACAATCACGACTGCTATGCCCGAGATGGCTGCCAATGCCGAGCCCGAGGGGGCGGCAGGTAAGACGGTTGCTACGGCCGAGCCTGAGGCAGCAGTGGATGAAATGGCTGCTACGGACGATCCTATGGCAGCAGTGGACGAGACGGCTGCGACCGCTGAGCCCGAGGTGGTAGCGAGTGAGACGGCTGCTACGGCCGAACCTGAGGCAGCAGTGGATAAAGCGGCTGCGACCATTGGGCCCGAGGTGATAACGGGCGAAACGGGCATGATTGCTGAGCACGAGATGGCCGCTCTTTCTCAAGAGTCGGGCACCGCTTCGATCATCGCTCTCCCTGCTTACGGTTCCCTGTCGTCTCCTGGCCTTGATAGCGTGATGACGGCTCCTGTAGAGTCAGGGGATGAGGCAACGGGAGGTGAGACCACCCCAATGGAGGAGGGGGACGCCACCGTTGCATCAAGTGACGCCCTCGTCACGGCTCCGGTTGGCGACTCATCAGGTAAATTTTGGGTTACCGTCCTTCTTTTTATTCTGCAATCCTTCCTGACAGGGTTTATCTTGTTTCTAACGCAGGTGCAGCTAGTGCTGATGCCGCGTTACCCGGGGAAGCGCTGTCAGTTACCGCTCTGACGGTGACCACTTCTCTTCCTTCTCTCGTACCGTCGCAGATGCTGGAAGGTATGGATTTGTGATTCATCAGTCTTATCTTTAGGCTGCATAATTTATGTACTAACGTTGCATTATTGTGTCTTTGTAGGAGTCCTTTTTGACCACCTGTACCAGGTGCTGCATCCCCACTTCACCTTCCCGTCGGAGATGGCTTCATCCGGTGGCGTTGGTGAATATAGCTTTCAATTAATGCTCTTTCTTTCACCGATAATGAAATTATTTCTGATTCTTTTTTGCCCTGACTGCAGTGCTACAGATTGAAGGAGGAGATGAGAGATCAGTTGCGCCACCGGTCCTCCCGGCTTTGTCACCTGCTGCAGCTGGTATAGTAAATTCCATTGTTCATGAATCTCTTATATTTCTAGATCCGTCATCTGATTGTGATTTGTTTTGCAGCTGTCGCTTCGACTCCGGTCTCTTTCGAGTCTCGCATTATGATGCCGGCAGGCCCCTTCTCCAGACGTCCATCCTCAAAGGGTGCTATGACAAGTCTGCGTATACTGAGCGAATGCGTCGAGGAGCTTGACGCGGAGGCTCCTACATCTGCTGCAGATTTTTCTGCCGAGGTCAATCCGATACTGGCGACGCTTGTAAATTTCCATAATGAAAGCGTTGTCGAATAGCTTGATCTCAATGAGTAGATTGCGCAGAGTCAGAAGGCTTCCCAGCAAGAAGCTGATCAGAAACTCTGATCTTGTTTCCAGCAATGGGCCTAAATCGAAGCAGAGTTGTCTGTGGCGGCTGATCATGAGAAGGCACTGAAAGAAGTGCGAGAGCAGCTCACGGACTTGTTGAAAACGCATCCTTCTCAATGAAAATTTTGTATCATTTGTAATTGTGAATAAAATGTATTTGTTTCTTTTATTCTTTAACACGATGTATTTTGTACTCAATCGAATTCATGAATAAAAGATACATGTTCTTCATAATGTCTTGTATCATTTCTCTGCTTTCTTCTTTCTTGCTGTGTTATTTGTCATGTGATTTTAGCAAGTGCGGTCTGTAGATAGCGTATAGTTGTCAGTCTTAGGCTCTTTGTAAGGTGACGATGGCTTAGAAAACAGGGTTAGGATCTGTCACCTAAGACATTTTAACTTTATGAGCCGTGAGGGTGTCATAAAGAATTTTCTCCCTACCGGTCGAGAGGATCCGGTAGGTGTAATTTTCTCCTTAAGAATCGTGAGGATTCCTAAGCGTGTTTTCTCTTGAGAGTCGTAAGGATCTCATAAGAGAATTTACTCCCTTACGAGTCGTGAGGACCCGTAAGTGATGGGTGAAGTTGTCCTTATCCGTATTTCACGGAGTCAGGGGTTGCTCTGGATGCTTCCCACGGGTTCACTGCCGTATTTGGCGAGGACCAAGCCCTGCTCTGGACGTTTTCTAGGATATCATAGTTTAAAGACATCGCGGTTGAGGTTAAGGACATCATAGTCCGTGAGTTTAAGGACCTCACAGTCCAATGTTAGTTTTAAGATATCGCGGTCGAGGTTAAGGACATCATAGTCCGTGGATTTGAGGACTCCACAGTCCGTTGTTAGTTTTAAGACATCGCAGTCGAGGTTAAGGACATCATAGTCCGTGGATTTATGGACTCCACAGTCCGACGTTAGTTTTAAGACATCACGGTCGAGGTTAAGGACATCATAGTCCGTGGATTTAAGGACTCCACAGTCCGATGTTAGTTTTAAGACATCACGGTCGAGGTTAAGGACATCATAGTCCGTAAGTCTAAGGACCTCACAGTCCGCGAAATGTGTGGTTATTGGGACCCGTCACCTCTTTGAAGACGTTGAGGAATTACAACGACAAATATCAAAGGAGTGAAGAGATGTACCCTTGAACCAAGATGAAATTAGCTTAAAATCATTATGGTTGATTGTTAATTTTAAGACATCACGGTCGATGTTAAAGACATCATAGTCCTTGAGTTTAAGGATCTTACAGTCCGACGTTAGTTTTAAGACATTGCGGTCAAGGTTAAGGATATTATAGTCCATGGATTTAAGGACTCCACAGTCTAATGTTTGCTCTAGATGCTTCCTACGGGTTCACTGCCGTGTTTGGCGAGGATCAGGCTCCGCTCTGGATGCTTCACATGGGTTCACTGCCGTGCTCTGCGAGGACCAGGATCCGCTCTAGACGTTTTCCACGGGGTCAGAAGTGACGTTATCCGCATTCCACGTAACCAGGAATTTTGCTCTGGATGCTTCCCACGGGTTCACTGCCGTGTTCATCGAGGAGTAGGCTCCGCTCTGGATGCTTCACACGGGTTCACTGCCGTACTCTGCGAGGACCAGGATCCGCTCTGGACGTTTTCCACGGGGTCAGAAGTGACGTTATCCGCGTTCCATGTAACCAGGAATTTTGCTCTATATGCTTCCCACGGGTTCACTGCCGTGTTCGGCGAGAACTAGGCTCCGCTCTGGATGCTTCACACGGGTTCACTGCCATGCTCTACGAGGACCAGGATCCGCTCTGGATGTTTTCCACGGGGTCAGAAGTGACGTTATCCGTGTTCCACGTAACCAGGAATTTTTCTCTAGATGCTTCCCACGGGTTCACTGCCGTGTTCGGTGAGGACTAGGCTCTGCTCTGGATGCTTCACACGGGTTCGCTGCCGTGCTCTGCGAGGACCAGGATCCGCTCTGGACGTTTTCCACGGGGTCAGAAGTGACGTTATCCGCGTTTCACGTAACCAGGTATTTTGCTCTAGATGCTTCCCATGGGTTCACTGCCGTGTTCGGCGAGGACTAGGCTCCGCTCTGGATGCTTCACACGGGTACACTGCCGTGCTCTGCGAGGACCAGGATCTGCTCTGGACGTTTTCTACGGGGTCAGAAGTGATGTTATCCGCGTTCCACGTAACCAGGAATTTTGCTCTAGATGCTTCCCACGGGTTCACTGCCGTGTTCGGCAAGGAGGACCAGGCTACGCTCTGGATGCTTCACACGGGTTCACTGCCGTGGTCTGCGAGGACCAGGATCCGCTCTGGATGTTTTCCACGGGGTCAGAAGTGACGTTATCCGCGTTTCACATAACCAGCTATTTTGCTCTAGATGCTTCCCACGGGTTCACTGCCGTGTTAGGCGAGGACTAGGCTCCGCTCTGGATGCTTCACACGGGTTCACTGCCGTGCTCTGCGAGGACCAGGATCCGCTCCGGACGTTTTCTACGGGGTCAGAAGTGACGTTATCCGCGTTCCACGTAAGCAGAAATTTTGCTCTAGATGCTTCCCACGGGTTCACTGCCGTATTCGGCGAGGACTAGGCTCCGTTCTGGATGCTTCACACGGGTTCATTGCCGTGATCTGCGAGGACCAGGATCCGCTCTGGACGTTTTCCACGGGGTCAGAAGTGATGTTATCCGCATTCCACGTAACTAGGAATTTTGTTGATTATATCCGCATTTCATGGAGTTGGGATTTGACTCTCGGTCATCTGTATACCGTTGAGTCATGGAACTGGGAGTTGCCGCTGTTCCGCTTTGCTTGATGTTGTGTCTGTTGAGACGAATGTTGAGACGCTCTCCAAGCTATCTGTGACCCATCGAGATTTGGCTTCTTCTTCTGATGAAACCTGGGGGAGGAGGGGTGTGATTCCTTCTTTGTTTGCGCCCCTGGATCATATACAGGGATTGATGTAATATCACCTGTAGGGCATAAATTTCATTTTTTATTTTTATTTTATTTCTTTCCACGATGCTCTATCATTTCAGCTTTTATATCGCGAAGGTCACGATTGCCCCATCATTTCAGCTATTTTTCGCGGTGCCCAATCATTTCGGCTATTTTGCATGCATACATTTTTGCTTGCTGATTTTGTTGCAAGTTGCCCCATCATTTCGGCTATTTCGTATGCATGTGTGGCTTGCTAGCTTTTCGCCGCAAGCTTGGAATTAGACACCGATTTCGGCATCAGCACCGCTACAACTGGGATATTGCCAGGAGCGAATCATCATTTGCCTCTATCGATGTCGAACAAAGGTGGCTTAGTAAACAGGGTTAGGATTCTGTCGACTAAGGCTTTTTACTTCGTGAGCCGTAAGGGTCTCACAAAGGTATTTCTCCCTGCGAGTCGTGGGGATCTCATAGGTGTGTTTTCTCCTTAGGAGTCGTGAGGATTCCTATGTCCATGTTCTCCTGTAAGTCGTAAGAATCTTACAAGAGGGTTTTCTCCTTATACGTCGAGAGGACTTACAAGGGTTGTTCACCATATGGACATATCCCTATTCACGGATGGGACTTTGTTAGGGAAATGTTTATTCGCGCCCGTGGATTGTATACAAGGGTCAGCATTGAGCTGCTTGTAGGGCAGTAGTGGATATTGTGGGGGCTGCTTAAGAACAGGTTCAGGTCTCCGTAACTTAAGACTTTCAAATCTTATGAGCCGTGAGGGTCCCATAAGGGAGTTCTCCTTACGAGTCGTGAGGATCTCGCAAGTGTAATTTCTCCTTAGGAATCATGGGGATCCTTAAGTATGTTGCTCCCTTGTGAGTCGTAAGGATCTCACGCGGGTGATTTCTCCTCACAAGGTCGAGAGAACCCTTTAAGTGTCTTTTAACGAGATTGCGCCCTTTCGGGTTTTCACAAACACTCTCCGGTAGTCTGCAGTTTTTACTCACGGAGCCCTTTCGGGTTTTCATCCGTGCCCATTTTGCTTATGGACATACCGTTTTCCCTCTTTTTTTTATTCTTTCTTTTTTTTTGTTCAAACGATGTTGCGCCCTTTCGGGTTTTCACAAGACTCGCCGGTAGCCCTATTGTTTTTACTTACGGAGCTCTTTCGGGTTTTCATCCGTGCCCATTTTGCTTATGGACATACCGTTTTCCTTTTTTGTTTTTCTCTTTTTTTTTGTATCAGCTTTGGGATGCTGCAATCCGTCGTAGTTTAAGGACGTCTCGGTCCGCTGTTAGTTTAACGACGTTTCGGTCCGCTGTTAGTTTAAGGACGTTTCGGTCCGCTGTTAGTTTAAGGACGTTTCGGTCCGTTGTTAGCTTAAGGACGTTTCGGTCCGCTGTTAGTTTAAGGACGTTTCGGTCCGCTGTTAGTTTAAGGACGTTTCGGTCCGCCGTAAAGAAAGCTAGTTACTACTTACAGAGTTAAGGCTTAGGAAGATAGCGAGCGGATATAGTCGTCGTCATCTATCATTGACCTAGGCCATGACTCATTAGGCGTAGTATTTCTTCAGGAAGCGACCGTTTATTGTCTTGAAAGGTCTTTCACCATGCACGTCCATGAGTAGATAGGCTCCACCCTGGTAGACCTTGTTTATAATGTACGGGCCTTCATAATTCGTCTCGAATTTTCCTCGCTTGGCGCGATTGAGGATCATAGGTCTTTTAACCACTAGCATGAGTTCGCCTTAGCGGAACGTCCTCGGCCTGGTCAATCTTTCATATGAGCGTGTCATCTTTGCTTTATAAGCTTCCAGATTTTGCTGCGCCAGGAGTCGGGTTTCGTCAAGGGTATCGAGCTCCTCAAGCCGAAGGTGAGCATTCTCTTCGTCCGTTAGCTCGTAATGAACTGCTACTCGTAGAGAGGGTAACTCTATCTCAAGGGGGAGTATCGCTTTTGTACCGAATACCAACGCGTACGGCGTTGTGTTCGTGGCCGTCTTGAACGTAGTTCGATATGCCCAGAGAGCTTCGTGCAGTCTCTCGTGCCAGTCCTTCTTATTTCGGGACACCGTCTTCTTCACGATCTTTGTTAAGGTTTTGTTGAAAGCCTCAGCTAGACCGTTGGCTCGGGGATTATAAATTGAGGAGTATCTCCAGTCTATGTTATGCTGTTGTGCGAAGCGGCTGATCTTGTGGCTTCTGTAGGCTGGCCCGTTATCGGAGATGATCCGTCGCGGAGTTCCAAACCGATAAATAATTTGTGTCTTGAAGAAGTGGAGGATATTCTCTGTCTTTACTTCCCTCAGTGGTATTGCTTCTGCCCATTTGGAGAAGTAATCAGTCGTCGCCAAAATGAATCGGTGTCCTCTGGACGATACTGGTTCGATGGGGCCGATTATATCAGTTCCACACATTTCAAACGGCCAGCTAGCCACTATTGGATGTAGTGGATTTGGATGCTGATGGATAAAGTCCCCATGAATCTGGCACGAGTGGCATTGCTTCGCATACTTGAGGCAGTCCTGGATCATCGTGGGCCAATAATAACCCATCCTTTTAATCTTCAGCTTCATCCTCGGTCCGGCTTGGTGAGAACCGCAGAGTCCGTCGTGAACTTCTTGGACGACTCTTTTTTCCTCTTCAGGTCCCAGGCATCTTAGCCATAGGGAATCAAATGACCTCTTGTACAGAGTATCATTGACGAAGGCGAAAGATAGGGCTCGCTTCATGAGCTGATGTTTTGAGGACGCATCTTCAGGTGTTCGATAGGATTTGAAGTAGTCTATAAAGACTTCTCTCCAATCCTCAACCATTTCTTGGTCTTTTATTTGCAGAGCCGTCTGCTCAGTCGCTTCCTTTTCCTCGGATGATTCCGGAGATATTTCTGCCAGTGCGAGGACCCGACGGCTTTGTACCACGATTCTTATGTTATTGAGGTTCTTATCAGCCAGTTCTTTAGCGAGCTTGGCTAACGCATCCGCTTTGCTATTTTCCGCACGCGATATTCTTTCGAGGGTGTGGGAAGGAATTTGGGTCAGCTGTTGCTGTACTCTCTTGCCATACTTCACCAGCTCTGGCTTGCACGTCTGGTAATCGCCATTTACTTGACTAACGACCAGTTGGGAGTCTCCGTATATGAGGAGGTTTTCAATTCCCATGTCGATGGCGATCTCGAGGCCTACTATCAAAGCTTCGTATTCGGCTTTATTGTTCGTCCTCGGCTCTGTTAAGGAGAAAGCAAAGCGCATTATCCCTCCTTGTGGAGTCACGAAGATAAGGCCTAACCCCGATTTGATTATAGGGGTGTTCTGTTTGCGCTTCTTCATGGAAGACGCTCCATCAAAATAAAGTTTCCATCGGGCATCACCACCGTCAATCGCATCAAACGTATGTTCGTCTAGCAGTTCACAATTCAAAGGGGAATCGACCGGTAACGGGTGTTCAGCGAGGAAGTCGGCAATAGCGTGGCCTTTCACTGCCTTAAGAGGCTGATAAGTTATTGCGAACTCCATCAAGAGCAAGGCCCATTTAGTGAGTCGCCCCGTCAGTATGGCCTTTGACATCAAATATTTGAGGGGATCCACCTTCGATATGAGACGGACTTCATGCGCCAATGCATAGTGCCTGAGTTTCGTTATTGCGAAGATCAACGCCAGGCAGTGTTTTTCGATGGGAGAGTAATTGCTTTCTGCCCCCAGGAGAACTTGACTCAAGTAATATAGAGCTCTTTCCTTCCCTTGGTCATTCTCTTGTACCCATAATGCGTCTAAGGAACCTTCGGGGGCCGTTGTATACAAAATGAGAGGCTTTCCCTTGACCGGAGTAGCCAGCACTGGCGGGTTCTGCAAATACTGCTTGATTTCGTCCAGTGCGCCTTGGCATTTGTGATCCCAGATGAACGGGGTTCCCTTCTTCATCAGGTGACTATAAGGACGGCACTTGCCAGAGAGATTGGCTATAAATCGCCGGATATACGCGAGCTTCCCTTGGAGAGACCGCAATTGTTTGAGAGTCCTTGGCGGAGGCATTTCCATGATCGCCTTGATCTTTGACGGATCTATCTCGATACCTCGGTGTCGGACAATGAACCCTAGGAATTTACCTGAGGACACCCCGAACGCGCAATTGAGAGGGTTCATCTTCAAGTTGTATTGCCGAAGACGTTGAAACACGATCTTCAGATGCTCGAGATGTTCTTCGTATGATTTGCTTTTAACCATGAGGTCGTCGATATAGCATTCGACGATTTCATGTATGAGGTCATCGAAGATCTTCGTCATGGCCCTCTGATATGTGGCTCCCGGCATCACCTTGTAGCAGAATATACCCAGAAGGGTCCGGAAAGCGGTATGTTTCTGGTCCTCGGGATGCATCTTTATCTGATTGTATCCTGACGATCCGTCCATGAAGGAGAAGACTTCATGAGTGGACGTATTGTCTATCATCATCTCAGTGACCGGTACTGGGAAATTATCCTTCGGACAGGCTTTATTGAGATCCCGAAAGTCTACGCAGATGCGCACTGTCCCATTTATCTTTATCCCCGGGACGATGTTAGCGATCCAATTAGGGTACTGAACTTCTTGGATGAAGCTAGAGTCGATCAGCTTCTTGACCTCAGCGTTGATACTCATCTCAAGCTCGAGCCACATTCTTCTTGGTTCTTGTTTGACTGGCTTGACGTCCGGGGATATTGCCAATTTGTGGACAGCAATTTCTGGATCTAATCCCGGCATTTCGGAATAGTTCCATGCGAAGCAATCTCTATGCTGCATAAGCATGTCTTTTAGCACAGCCACCCTTTCTTCAGATAACAGCTCACTGACGAATGTAGGTCGCGGGTCACTTGCCGTCCACAAATCAATTTTCTTGAGGTTATCTGCAGTGGTGTGTATTCCATCTTCCAGCTCTTTTGGCGCCGGTGGAAATTCTGAGATCACCTCGTCATCATTGTTTTCGAAGCATCAGGGGAGGTCATCCATATTCTCGGGTTCCTCTCTTGATATCGTTATCATATGACAGGTACGAGCTCGCTTCCAAGACCGATGTTGATTCAGCTCTACTCTCGTGGCTTTGGGTTCACGCTTCTGCGGCGATGTTACACTCCAACTGTCGGATAGGGCGAACTTGCCGAGTTAATATTGGTCTTCGACCCAGTTCTTGAAGGTGAAGCAGTCTTCGAGAGGGTGTCCCATTGCTCGGTGATAAGAGCAGTAGTCTAGATGAGATACCTCGTTGGCTTGCTCGGGGTGTTTAGACTCCGGAAGTGTAATCATTTGATGTCTTATGGCAAGATCAAGTATTTTCTTTGTCTTGTCTTGAGGAAAAGAGTATGCTCGACTCATCTTCTTCATAAGGGACAAATCCGGACCGCTCGATTCCCGATCGCGTGACTTCTTGGTCCCGCTTCGTCGCTGTCGAACGCCTTTTCCGCTCTTTGACTTGTTTCTGCCTCTGCGTCGGGCCTTTTGTACAACAGGTTGACAAGGAGGGGCATTATTATCTTTCGCAGCCTGTTGAAGAAGGCGTTGCGTCCTGCCTTTCTCGTAGATGGCCATTTCGTGATTATGGTCGTCTCGAACATTTTGACCAGCTTCCCTTATAAGCTTGTCCATTTGTTCTTCGAACGACGGACTGGGCATTTTCACGTCGGGGGCTCTTTCTGGTTCAGGGTTGGCATTCTCCCATTGAGCATCCCCTTCTTCATCAAAGTCATATACGACGTAGCAGTCGCGGAGTAGCTTCCGTTTCTTGGACCGAACATATCCAAGCCCGATCGCTTCCATTCTCCTATTAGGCAACTTGCGCTGAGTTCCGGGAACGTTCCAGATCCTATCATAGAACTTAGCTTTTCGAGCGGTCTGTTTGAAGGGTATCCCTTGGCGCTTCAACAGCCTTTTCAAGCCTTCTATATAATATCTAGGCAGACGGATGGGATGGAGCCTGTCAAGTGTAGAATCCGCACCGTGCCAGATTTCTTTCTCCACTTTGGTTTCCTCTGAGCGGTAGAATAAGATCGCCTTTTCGCCTTCTCGCCAGGGAGGGACATAGAACGTCTGCAGCTCTTCCACACTGTAGGTATCAAGCGCGTCTAGTTCTTTATGATATTTGGGCGGAACCATGGCAACTTGCAAACTTTGCTCTTCATCAGCAAATGTTTGTATCGAAGGCCGAGCGGAGAATATAGCATGGACCTCATCTTCCGAATCGCTGCCAAAGATCAACATAGGAGCGGACGGTCCTGGCTTGTTGTGCTGAGGTGGGCCTGCATAAACCATCTCTTCCTCTTCCTCAGTATCACTCCCGAAGACAGGAATGGTAGTGATAGCTTTGTTCTCCGGTTTGTGACATCTCTCCGTGTCCTCGAAATCTGGCAAAAAGTATTTTGCATCTTCGTACTTGCGGACTTCATTCACGGAGAATGGATTCAGCTCTCCTGTCACGGTATACTCGAGACCATCCTTAAAATATTTCATACACTGATGTTGTGTAGAAGGGATGATGTTGTACTCGTGTAACCAAGGCCGGCCAAGCAAAGCGTTATAGCATGTCTTGGCATCAATGACATGAAATTTAATATCCGTGACAAGCAGCCCGAAGCGCAGAGTCAGTATCATAGACCCGAGAGTCCGTGACGACTGGGAGTCAAAACCAGAGATGGTGATTTTATCACGAGCGAGATGCTGGACGCTCATGCAGATTTCCTTCAACACTCGCACATTGAGAAGATTGACGGAAGACCCATTGTCGACCAGGATTTTTCCTATATTTATATCGTTGCAGTATCCCGAGACATTGAGGGGACGGTTATGCTCGCACGTCCCAAAGAGGTGGTCTTCGTCGCCGAAGGTGATATCGGCTGTGTGTACTTCCTCCAGCTCGTCCTTCATCTTTTCTTCTGCGAGAAAAGCTTGGAATTGCTTTGGTTCTTGTAGCGCCTTGATCAATGAATCTCTCGCTTCTTTGGATAGTAGAAGGGCGTCGAGAATACTGAGCAGCGAGGGTAACTTCCTCAAGCGCGCCAGAACGTTATAGTCCACCTTACTCTTCTTTGGCGGGTCTTTGGCGGTCAGTTCTTTTATGACTTGGTCATCCAGGGCGATATCCTCGGGAACCTTTTCTTTTCCCTTATCTTTTCTACTTGTGGATCCGAGATTCTTTTCTGGAAGCGTGCGATCGCGCAGCTGAATGTTTTCACAGGCCTTCGGTTCTTCCTCCTTCCCTAATGTGGATACTTTAAAGAGAGGGCCAAGAGCCATCTCTTTGTCAGAGTCGCTTCCGAAAGTGAGAATTTGCGATCCCCCGGTGTTGACCATGCAACAGTTATCGGTATTTCTTTTATACTCATCAGTCGCACTTCTTTGCTCCCACCGAGTTTGGCGTTTCATCCGCTTCAAATGTTGCCGGTGAGCAACATATCCCTGCCACCATCTTTTAAAAGCATTGCACTCCTCGGTAGGGTGCAAAATCTTTCGATGATATGAGCAGTAGCTAGGATGCATCTCTACTTCACCGACAGTGTTTTCTTCGGGGAGTGGTAGCTTCATTCCCATTGATATGGCTTTAGCAAACCTTTTCCTCGTCTTGAACTTGTTTTTATCCGTGACGGATGTTCCTTGATTCGGCGGGAGTGTCCCGACTCTTTCATCTAGTCGCCGGCGTTTGGCTCTTTCAAATATGGCCGTCTCGCGCTCCCGATCAGCTTTACTTTTCAAAAGAGCCGTGTTCAGGAATGCATCAATTATTTCATCTGACGGCTCCAGAAGTTCCGGCTTAGGATTTGCCCCCAGCTTCTCAGTGCAAGGAGTTTCTTCATCGTCTATCGACGAGTGAGAGATCACATGACAACTTGCCACGTACTCCTCACATCCATCCGACGAGTCTTCTCCATCATCTTCGTCCTCAAGGACGTGGCTGAGGAACTCCTGGAGCGTGATGGGAGTCCGCGCCTTCTGATTATACTCCTCCAGCGCGTCGATCTGTTTCTGCAGGTCCGTGAGCTTGTCCCCAGGATTCACGGGCTTTTTGGATCTCTTCTTCTTCTTCTTTGAAGATTTTGACGGCTGGGTGTGAGTGCTTAGGTCATCACCACCAATCTTTGGAGTTGGGAGCGGCTTCAGCATCCCTTCGATGATCTGGGGTTCTAGCGGGTTCTTCCACCTGATCGCCGGGCATGTCTGAAGCTCATTCAGCATCCTTTTGGTTTTGGCTGAAAGCACGACTTCCCATGGAGCTTCATCAACAACAGAACATGTTGCCCCCGGTGTGTCCGTCTTCTTAGGAGTGTGGTGGGTTTACTTTCCACTTCTCAGACAGCGCAAACTTTCCTTGTAGGTACTGATCTTCGATCCATCCCTTAAAGACGAAGCAATTCTCGATCGGATGGCTTACCGTTTGGTGGTAAGGGCAATAATTGGGATTATTCACTTCGCTGGGCTGCGGTGGTCGCCTTGGATTTGGCAAGTTGATAAGCCTGTTGCGCATAGCCAGCTCGAATAGCCTCTTCATTTTGTCCCGTGGGAATGAGTAAGGCTTAATTTTCTCATTGTAATAGTGCCGTCTCTCCTCCAGTTGATCCGCTAGCTTTGGGGCACTGGGCTGCTGTTGGGTGTTTGCAACGAAGATCGCCTTCCCTTTACCCTTATCATTCCGAGGTTCCGGCTTCGGGGGAGATGGTCTGTGACCCATTTGATCCATCTGGGCTAGCTTATCAATTAAAGCCTGGAACGTGGTCGGTTTAAAGAACATCATGAACTGTGAAATAGTTGCATGAGGGTCTAGGGTGCCCACGAACATGCCCACCGCTGGTGCTTCTTCGATGCGTTGTTCGCACTTCGACCACAGGTTCCGCCATCGGATTGCATATTGGACCCAAGTCTCGCCCGGCTTCACCCTTGCATTAATCAACGCTGTTATTGGGGTGTGTTCGCTGGCGCTTGCGAATCGCTGGGTGAACAGCAATTCTATCTCTGCGAAAGTTTTGACGGAGTCATTTGGAAGATCGGAGTACCACTCAAACGCCGTCTCCGATAAGCTGCCGACGAATTGGCGAAGCAAGAGCTTATCATCGCCGCCGGTGTTTCCACAAAGAGCCCTGAACTGGGCGACATGTTGATGGGGATTGCCTGTCCCCTTGTAGGCATGGAATTTCGGGATCGTGTAACCCGGCGGGTACTTTATCTGATCATACCAGCCCGGATATGGTCGTCCAGTTTTGACAACTTGGCCGGCTGCCTCATTTGCCTGGTGAACTCTTATTTGCTGAGCAATATAGTCGTCCAGGGCGGCCTTAGAGATTGTTTCCTCTTTGGCCGTTGAAAGAGCCGGAGGTGGATTTGACGTTTCCCCTCTGTCGTTCTCGAGGATAATCGGAGGATTTTCAGCTGGGGGATCCGGCTGGATCATCATGCTCACTATGTCTTGGAACAGAAGAGCCATTTGCTTTATATTGGCCGCTTGTTCCGCAGCCTCCTTGTCCTTCTTTTCGAGCATTCTACGGAGGAATTCAGCATCAGTCTCGTGTTCGCGACGTTGTTCCGATGACGCCTCCAGGCTTCTTTTGGCCCGGTGAGTGCGGCTATTGCAGACAGCATCTCTTGGAGCTTCTGCTGCTGCTGTTCCTGGGCTCTTGTGATGGATCGGGTGAGTGGTCGGTGGCCCGTAGAAGTGCGGCTATCCTCCTTCCCAGATGCCATGTAAATAGTATGGACAACCATGCTCCTGGACTTAGGGCGTTTGGGTTCAGTGCCTTTGACATTTTTCGCAGGCACGGGGATCTTCTCCGGCCTTCTCTTCTTATGAGTGGTCGAAGTTGAGGGGGCCGTCGCGGTGGGCACCCAGACAGCTTTCCGTGGCTTGGCAACATGGCTTTCTTCTTGTTCAACATTCGCCCTTTTCTGTCGGCGAGGGTAGTCTTGATCAACCACTATGTTCCGGACCTGCCACCAGACTTTGTAGATCTTGGAGGACAGCCGCTGAGGGGACAATTCTGGCTTTGCTTCCGTAACATTCTCCACCGGAGGAGGGGATCTTTTTAGTACGGCGGTAGGAGAATTCCTACGCACCTTATTTAGCAGCTCAAAGCTGTCCCCAGTTGGAACAGCAGCATTAATTTCCGCCGTCGGGGCTGGTGGAGTTAGCCTAGAAGGGGAGTTGCTTCCGGCCTTCCTCACTCGGCGCCAGTGGCGAAGTAGAGCATGCCGAGCTGATGGAGTTGACTCGGTGACGGGGGTGGCCTAGTCTTGGCCCCCTGTTCAGGTGAGGGGCCGTTGCTGGCGTCAACCTGTTAAAGACTGATGTCCTTTGAGTAGCAGGAGCGGGAGTAGGAGTTGGGACGGTCAGGCTTGTAAAGACCGACCCCTTGGCAGGAGAAGCCATCTTGACGACTTCGGAAGCAGGGTTGGTTACTCTCTTCGGAATGACCTTCTCGGGGACTGCAAGCTTCATTGTGGGCCCGCAGGAATTTTGGCCCAATCTGAAAAAGACCGAGGCACTGGTGCTGGACAACCCGTTGAGAGGGGCCGCATTAGCTGTAAGTCGATCGAAGACCGACTTCTTGGGAGCTTCTGGTACGGGCACGGGAGCGATGAAGCTCGTTGGCGGGAGCATGGTCCCGAAAAACAATCCAGTAGTAGCCTGGGTGACCTGTTCTACCGGCATCGTGAACAGGGATGCCACTTGAGGTCCATAAGCTACACCTCCAGGTGAGGCGGAGCGTAGGTTGCAGTTGCAGTTGGAACATCTTGCACAAGTGGACGCCATTGATTCTTTGCTTTCTGCAGTAAGCAAAACGCCAAATCTTAGTACCTTGAAACCCAAGGGCAACCATTAGCAAACCGCGATTGGTTCGCGAACACGACACATAAAGTGTAGAGTGGAAAGAGGAAAAAGTCCCACCGGGCGTGCCAGAATCTGTTCCCCGCCGAATACAGAGGCACGACCGCGCAGGTCCGTCTTGCTTGAAATTCGGGGCAGATGCTAATTGGTGCTATTCGTCCACCTCTCCGAAGATGCCAAGCTGATTTATGGCACCATGTATCGAAGGTTTAAACGGATGCGGCCGATGTAGCAGACTTCGTCAGATTCCCCCTCGTCTGAGGGGTTTTTGATTGTGGGGACGCTCTTCCCTGCAGGCGCAAGCCCCTACAGTTAATTACGCTACCGCATCGCGGTAACAACTTTCTCCTTCTCCATGTGGTCATTTCATGTCGTGGGTGTTTGTTTTGTGTTCGGTTGCCCGTGGATTGTATACGGAGACTAAGTTATGCTGTCGCCCGTAGGACGTGGATTAGTCCAAATCCGTATGTTTCTTAGATTTGGGTTTGGGGGGTGTGTTTAAGGATACGTTAGCCTTAATTGAGGCTAAGATCAACTTAAACATTTGTTAAGGACACGTTAGTCTAATTTTAGACTAAGATCAACATAACGAGATTGTTTAGATCCGACAAGAGAGCAATTGGGCTCTATTTTTTAGTTTAATGACATTGCGGTCGATAATTAGTTTAAGAATATTACTGTCCAATGTTAGTTTTAAGATATCGCGGTCGAGCTTAAGGACATCATAGTCCGTGAGTTTAAGGACCTCACAGTCCAGTGTTAGTTTTAAGACATCACGGTCGAGGTTAAGGACATCATAGTCCGTGGGTTTAAAGACCTCACAGTTCAATGTTAATTTTAAGACATCACGGTCGAGGTTAAGGACATCATAGTCCATGAGTTTAAGGACCTCACAGTCCGTAGTGATGTATGGTTGTCGGGACCCGTCACCTCTCTGACGACGTTGAAGGATTACAACGACAGATATCAGAGGAGTAAAGAGATGTACCTTCAAACCGGGTGTAAATTGATTAGAAGAACAGTTGGGCTCAGTTCAATTTAAATTGAGGACTTATGGCCAGAATTGGGCTAAGTCCAGTTAAAAATGTTTAACATTTTCATCTATGTTTGGCCTGTTAGGCCTTTGCTTGGGCTCTGCCCTTTTTATAATGCACAGCATTTATTAGGAACAAAGTGGTGTTCTGACAGTGCGCCACGTGGCGCATCAGGCGCTTTGCGCCAATTAAAGAGCGCATTGCGCTAGCGCACATAAGAGTGACACGTGTCGCTTAGCGCTGAGCGCAAGTCTGTTAGCGCACTGTGCTTTATAAGTGCGCTGTGCCAGTTTATGGGTGCGCCAGTGAGTGACACGTGGCGTGCTCTGGCGTTGTGCGCCAGTCCAAGAGCGCAGTGCGCTATTTTTAGAAGCGCAAACTGTTCTGTGGTTGACACGTGGCGCGTTCTGGCGCTGTGCACCAGTCCAATAAGCGCAAAGGCGCAATTCAAGAGTGCAAGGCACTGTCCAATAGCGCAGAGCGCATTTTGATCAATTTAAGATCAAAGAACAAGTTCTTGTTCTTCAAAAGAGGCATTGCCTCAAGATTCAAGAATCAAAGTTCTTGTTCTTTATCAAAAGGCTGTGCCTTTATAGATCAGAAGATCTGTGAATGAAGTAAATTACTTCTTTTAATCCTTTATAATTAGATCTTTTTGATCTTTCTCTTTTTTTATTGAAAATCATGATCTTATTCTTAGTTCTCTGATCTTTTTGGAAGATGGTTCTTCTTTTTTAATGAGATGATTTCATTTCTGTTTTCAAGAATATAATTCTTTACCTTTAAAGATGAAGAAAATGATCTTTTTTCTTTTTAAATTTCTTCTCAAAGTTTGCAGAGGGTTCTCTCTATCTGAGACTTGAAGTCTTGGGGTCTTTATATAGGGCCAATTGATTTGTTAAGTTAGTTGAAGAGATCTTTCTCTGATTAATTTGGGGATATTTCCCCACCGTTGGATCTTTGATCCTAAGGCTTCTGTTTTACAAAACATAATCTTCTTATTTTAATAAGATTTGGAAAGATCTTTCTAGAACAGAATTTTAATTCTGATTAATTAATAATTTATTATTATTATTAGATCTTTAGATCTAACGGTGGGGAATTCTTTAAATTCAAGCACTGGCGCAATTGGCGCTAGCGCGCCTGCGTTCGACACATGGCGCGCAGCGCAACTGCGCTAGCGCGCCTGCGTTCGACACGTGGCGCGCAGGGCAGAGCGCAAGGGATCTAAAGCGTTGCTTCAATTTTAAAATTTGAACTTTAAAACAGAGATTTGCTCTGATTGGGAGTGCGCTGCCTAGGGCGCAACACCCCTGGTTCTGGCGTGTCTGCTTTTGACACGTAGCGCGCAGCGCGCTGTTCAAGGGATCTGAAGCGTTGCTTCTATTTTGTAAAATTTTGAAATTCAAACAGAGGTTTGCTCTGATTGGGGGAAACAGTAATGATATATCATTTTTCATTATTCATCACAAATGGAATTAATTCATTTTTCTTCTTCTTCAATCTTGAGCTTTGAGAAAGCTTTCTAGGTTTTCATTTTGTGATGATTTTGAGTGAGAAAAAGAAAACAAATGAGAGCTAAAATCCTACTTCATCATCCTAATCTATTCTAACCATTTAGATTAGGGTGTTCACTTCATTTAGTGAGTGAGAGCTTGTCTTAATGAAACTTCAAGGTAGATCATCTTTGTTATCGAAGATCGGAAGCATGCGTGTATCTTTCTCTTCGTGGAGCCTCTCGAGAGTCCGGAACTTGATGATCGTAGCGAAGGGACCACAACACGGAGCTTATGAAGTGAAGGACCGGACTACAAAGGTTGTAATCCCAAACTCTTAGATGTTAAAGTGTTTAACATGCTTTGTTTCGCCTAATCTCTAGTCTAAGATCTTGGTTTAGGGTTGTTCGGCACGGTTAAATTTTAAATCGGACATGGTTGATGCCTTATAGACCCTTGTGCATGTGCCTAGCAATCCTACAACAGTATCAGAGCCAAGCTAGAGATTTAGGCGAAGTTTAAAGTCCGATCGAACTCCGAATACCCGGTTTAGACTCCTTTCTGGAAATTTTTCAAAAAGGTTGATTTTTTCATATTAAAAATACTCAAAAAATTCAGCAGGGAAATACAAGTATTACTGTGCAACACGTGCCACTAAAATCATTAAAGAGCCGCGGAACCGCGGCCGTACCATGGCTTGCGCGGCGGTTCCGCGGCTCTACAGTGGGATTATGGATTTATTTTTGTACAGTAACATCCGTTGGAACTGCTGCATGTTTCTGGTAATTTTTAAATTTTACTCAAGTGTTGAGTTTTCTGGATTGTATCGAGGACTCGTTGATTCTATCGGAAAGTATAACTTCGTTTAGTTTGTCCGGGTAATTTTTAGAACGTGTTAAATAGTTTGAACGGATATCAATAACTCACTTTTTCTCCTGCCGTAAAATTTCCAAGTGTTGGATTTTTCCGTAGTTTAAGAACGTTCTAAGTCGTGCAAGTAACGCGGTGGACCCTCTAGAAGAACACAAATCTTAACTCGATTATATGACCATCTTGAACTGCCTCTAAACCTTAGGGTTTGTGGCAGTACGGCGTTGCCACATGTGAGGCGTTGGCTTGACCCTTTTACGGCTAGACCATTGGTACTGTGGCATGTGATGAATGTTTTAAAACTAATTTCAAGTGTTGGGAACTTTTTGGGAAATCGTGGGTGTTTGATTATTCGATCAGAAAGTTTAACACTGTCTTTTTATCTAGAATGTGATACAATATTTGGAATCCACAGGTAGTTATGAAATAACTAATTTGAATGTTATAAATCTAGCAGTTTAGTCTCAGATGATCGGTTGCCACGGGATTTTGATGCGATCAAAAGTCTGTCGCAATCACGTAGCGTACGCGGAGACTCGCCGGGTAAACTTAACAGACAGCCACGCCCCATAGCCCCGACCAAGTGACTGTTGGAGAACCCCGTCGCCAAAAGCATCCGTTCGGGTGCTCTCAGCAGCGGTGTTCCGCCTTAGTGCACTTCGTCGACGGCATCCGGGGGTGTGGCCTTCTACTAAAGTTTGCGACGAGCATTCGATCAGGATGTCGGGAATCTTTTTGAATTGCCCGACTTGATATTGAAAAGCGTTTTCGATAATGAGACTAAAATGCGGGGTTTATAATAGTTAGGCATGAGATGTCTAAGGAATTCATTTGGTTAGGCATGCGATGTCTAAGAAGGTTGCGGATTCCAACTGTTGTAGTTTTACACTTTCTTTTCTGCGACCGTAAGCGTATTATGTGGTATATCGCCAGCTTCGTTGCTATACATAACCGACAATCGGATACGCAAACTTGCTTACGTTGATGATATGTGATATTATGTGTTGCTGTGATATGTTATATTGGATCGTCTGTTCTGAATAGCCGGGGGTTTTATGTGAGATGAGAGTTTTTCTTTTTCATTCATGTAAAATTCATTTGTATGTAATATTCTTTTATTGGGGCACTTCCGGGCTGAGGATGATGTCACCAATGTATATTATTTACTTTTCCACATTAGGTAGACCCAAGGCGGGGAGCACAAGCAACCGGGTTCTAGGGTCCAGTAGGAGGCCATCTCGAGGAGTCGAGACTGGGTCTCCTAACCCTAGAATTGGCAGTGTTACTTGCCGCTTTCGTAGGGGTCTAGGGATGTGGGTTTGGCTATTCATCGCGACCGTGGAATCCTTGTTTTATACAGGCTCGTATTAAAAACACGGACCTCCTAATATATCCAATATTTCATATATGTTCTTCTGCTGCAATGTTCTGTGATGAGATCATATTACTGCCTAAGACGAATGTTTATATTATATATATGAGATATATGTTATATTGCAGATTTCGTTTCAAATGTGATGCTTGTGAAGCATAATAAAATGGGACTTCATTAATGAGATTAATGAAAGTAAAAGAAACCTAAAGATGTTGTAGAAACTTGTTTAAAAACTGGTAGCTCTAGTCTTGCTTTGCATAGCGGTGTTCTATGTAGAACATCCAGCACCTTATTCAATAAGGAAAAAGCCGAGATCCCTTCACCGGGAGTGACCTCTTTCGCAGTAACTAGCAGATACTACATACTCGGTTTATCTTTTGATTGCTTCTATAGTTTTTGCTTTGCATAGTGATATTTGTGAAATATCCTGCACCTTATTCGATGAGGAAAGAGCCGACGATCCCTTCACCGGGAGTGACCTCTTTAGCAAAACTAGAAAAGGCCTCAAAAACATTCCATTCAAAATCACTCGATTCTACAACGATATCAAGTTCATTACGCAAAGGGTTTTCTTAAAAACTTGTCGTAGCCCTCCGTCATTTCAGATAAGTACTACTTAGTATTCGTGCTGCGGTAGTTTGGCCTCCGTCAAGGCGTAGTGTACGGTAGTTAACTAGTGCTTATCTGCTAGCAAACGATGCGATTGGATTAGGGCATTCGTACGGCATAGTTTGGCCTCGGTCAAGGGTCGTGCGGGTGGGTTTAATTAAATCAGGAAATGACGGGTTGAACTTGACTAGCGGACTATGGGTAGTTTGGCCTCCGTCAAGGTCATAGGACGTTAGGGGCAAAATATTATTGGGAATTTCAAGTGTTAAAATTTGCAATGAGATTGCATACCTTCTATGTGATAGTTGGATCCCGATACCCGCTGCGAGTAAAAGTTACTCCTGTGAGAGTTTTACACATTACAATTAGCCGATCAAGTAGGTGTCTAGAAATGTGTCAACGGGGTTACGCCCCTGGGAAAACGAGATTTACTTTAATTAGGTCCGTACGAAAGCGCGGGGAACCTCCCTTAAAGTACCAGCACTGGCATGGCTGAAAGATTGACGAACTTGTAGAGTGTAATTAATCCCGGTTAGTGTTTCCTTTTAGGTTTTGAAGGAAGATTTAACTAAAACTGTGGGACACATCCTGATTAGATAAATTGATAACCAATCTAATCTTGTAAAAGCACACGCTGAGTGTTTTCTTCTCTCTCTCTCCTGGTTGCGACTATGTCACGCCTTAATCAAGATAATAATACGGATGTATTGACCGAACTCACTTGTTATACTGCGCTAAGGAACGTTGGTTCCACTCCAACTTATAATTCTTATAAGACAGAGCAGGAAATTGGGAATTACCAGAATTCCCGTGCCGCCCAGACGAAGAAAGTGCATGCTGATGCATCTTCTTCGGGTGTGTTCTTTACAGAGAACTGTTTCTCAGTATCCTTTACGTCCTGGGTATGAGATACCGGATCAGGATCCCGCAAATGTAATTTGTTACATGGGCTACAGATAGGTAGATAACTGAGAACGGGTGATAAGTTTCATGAGTTGGAAATGATGCAAGTGTTGCAGCCAAGTCTGTTGGCAGTTATCATCCTGTATTACTAGAATACATTGATTCTGAACGAATATTATTAGATACCGAACCTGATATACAATATCATATCAGTCTCTTTATTAGTAAAGAAGGATATAATTTTGTATTGTTGGATAATATTTTGAACATTTCCTATATCAAGAGTTGATCGGTTCAGGCACGTTGTCTAAAAGCATAGACGTTCAAAACCAAACTACTGTTCTTAACGTACAGAACACACACAAGAGGAAGAGTTCAGAAATGAACGGATCCTTCTTGAGGTATTATAGACTAGATCATATCAATGTGACCCGACTAGCTGAAGTTACATTTAGATGCATATTTAAATTAGTTTGAATTTACATCTTGTGAAACTTGTCGGTCATGTCACAAAGATAAGATGACCACAGTTCTGTTTATTGGAAACAGAGAAAGAGTTAGTGAACTCTTTGGACTGATACATGTTGATGTATGAAAGTCCCCTGTCTACAAATGCCAAGACCGGTTCTTTGTACTTCATTACATTCACTGATCATCTCTCAAGATTCAGACATGTGTTCCTGTTGAAACATAAGTCCGAAGCTTTTGAGATATTCACAGAATATAAGTTAGAAGTAGAGAACCAAAAACGGGTATAAGTATTATGTCCTTTGATGAGATCAGGGAGGAGAATACTTGAGCACGGAATTCCTGGACTTTTCTAAAGGAGAATGAGATTCTCTCTCAGCATTACTCCTCTGTATACACCACAGCACATCAGTGTATCGGGAAGGAGCAATCACACCCTATGTGATATGGTGCGCTCTATGATGAGTACTACTGAGATTCCTATTTCCTTTTGGGAGTTATGCACTTGAGAAGCTGCATACCTATTGAATAGGGTTCCAATCAAATCAGATGCCTACCACTTCATATGTGATATGGAATGGGAAGAGCCCATATCTTAAGTATGTTAAGATTTGGGGTTGTCCAGCCTATGTCTAAAAGAAAAATCCGGACAAGCTCAAGGCAAAGTCAGATCTGTGGAAGTTTGTTGGATATCCCAAGCATAAGAAAGGGAATATCTTCTACAAAACCGAGGAACAAAAGATATTTTGTTTCTCAGCATGCCACCTTTGTGAAAGGGAATTTCTTGTGAAGAAATTATTGGTCATGAGGTAGAACTGGAAAGAGTTCCAGCTATACAAACTGCAGCCGATGATTTGGTAGAACCAAAGGATTCAATAGTTTCCAACGAACCTCAGCCTCTCCGCCGATTTAGTAGGGTTCCTCATCCGCCTGAGAGATACTTTGGTTTCTCTATAACAATGGGAGCGAGGATTGCATCATGAGATGATGACCCAACTAGTTTCGAGCTGGCCATCTGGAGTGAGACTCTGTAAGAATGGCTGGATGCTTAGCGATCTGAGATGGAATCCTTATACACCAACAAAGTATGGACTTTGGTTGCTTTATCTGAAGGGTTAAATCCCCATCAGGAGCAAGTATATCTTGAGAAGATTACTTGGTGTACATGGAAAAGTTGAGACTTTCAAAACTATGCTTAAGTCCATCCAGATCCTACTTGCCACGGATATATATCATGACTACGATATCTGGCGGTTGGGTGTCATGATTGCTTTTCTAAATGTTGATTTAGAAGAGAGCGTCTATAAGTACACAGCCAGAGGGCTTCGTAGATAGTGGGAGTAGCGGAAACGTGTGCAAGATGTTTTATGTGATAAAGCAGGCATCGCGGAGTTGGAACGTCTGTTTTGATGTGGTAGTCAAAGAGTTTGACTTCATCAAAATGGTAGATGAACCTTGTATATACAAAAAGGTAGTAGGGAGTATGGTGGTGATCCTCGTAGAGTACGTGGATGACATATTCTTGATAGGGAAGGAGTTTCCTATGCTACGATCGGTCAATCTCCTCTTATCACAAAGATTCTCCGTATAGGATCAAGATGATACCTCCTAAATCTTGAGTTATGGATCTATGAGATAGATCTATTTGGATGTTAGGATTCTCACTAGTTGTAGTGAGATGGTATCAATCGATCCTGGGGAGAATCACTGGAAAGGTTCCAGGGTGATAAGGACAACTGAATGTCAGTCGCAGGCATTGTCTTTACCCTCAGTGGAGGGACGATATTTTGGAAGAGTTCCAAGCTAGATAACGTGACTTACTAGACGATTAAAGGCAAGATACATCGTTACCAAGGATGCTACCAAAGAGGCAGTCTGGATATATATATAAGTTCATGAGATGAACTTCGTTCCTACCATTGTGTGACAATGGAGTTGTGGCTTATGCCTAAGAACCCCCGTCCCATCAGAAATCCAGATATAATTCTTAGGCAGTATCACCAGATCATGGAAATGGTTGATCTCCAGGGAGATCGAGGTTAGGAGAGTAGACACAGAGGACAGCAGCGCGGATCCACTCACAAAGGCCTTTTCCCAGTAGAGACTTTTATGGGATGGTTGAGTATGAGATACTTCAACCACAGCTAATTGTTGGGTATGTGATACCACAACAGATAGCCCTAGTGCAAGTGGGAGATTGTTAGTTATATGTATGCCCTAAAGGCCATTACTGTACATATGATGTATATTGTAATGGATGCTTGGACATATATAGGGAGGACTTTCTTGCTCGACATGATAGTATGTTATCTGGTTGTACTTTATCTTAACATGTACTGTGATTGTCTCTATGTTACATGTTGATAAAGCCCTTAGGATATGTACTCGACTACTGGGACTATGATGAGATCATACTAGTGGGGCCACGATAGTCGACGAGTACATCCTGTAACAGTTCCTAGTCGTGGGAGTACCGAGACAGGGCATCGATACTCCAGAGTAGACTAGCGTATGCGCTTCTTGACCCATATAATAGGCGATGGATGATCTCATATCCATTGGTGTTTGACATCAGAGAAGGTATACGGGTGCTCAGTGCAGACTGGGTACACAGACAGACACGTCGAGAACTCCCGGATGGTATTATACCTTACGTCAGATGGCAGTTTTCTGGTGACACTGGTACAGGTTAGTCTGTAGACCCGAGATCGTCATAGAGTCTTGTGTGATTCCCACTGTGCTTTGATTTCCATCATACCACGTCCAAGAGGGCATGCAAAAAGGTGGCTTTTGGGTACAGTCCCGAATCACATGGAGGCAATGAGCGATTGGAGGGGATTCATCTCTCCCGGTATATGGAGTTGATATTGTGCTGTGTTCAATTGGCTATAACTGGAAATCCCTGGCCAGGGAGTAGTTTCTCGAGCTGTTATAGACCTCATATCGACACGACTTATCAAGCTACTGGGGTCTGACGTTTACCACCCATAGGCGAGATACGCGACATATCATACGAAGAGACCGGACTGTACGAGAGTGTTACTGATTGGATTCGCAGGAGAATGTACAGGCTTACTTGTTGATCTTCTGATCGCTCAATACCTGGGTGGCTGATACGTTTAGCTGACCGCTTGCAGCTTGTGAGTGTTTGATATGATCATCACCTGCTGCCGGCGTATTGACGATTCTTTAGAGTCCTACACAAAGGTTTCTTGGCTCATGCAAAACGAAGTAGGAGCACATATATGATATGTGCGGGACCAAGAACAATACATGTATGTGATACCGTATTAGATTCTCACGATATGAGATATCGGCCGGGTATATGAGATATAGCCGGGTCATCGGATCAAGTGTTGATTCGATGAACTGATACAGATTATATTAGTCGGTTATTTGTGAAATAGCCAGATTATCGGATCAAGTGTTGATTTGATAATTTAATGTATAATTATATATTTGATATATTAAATTACATTAACTAATATTAGCTCACTTATTGATTCATTTTCTCACCGGGTAATACATTGATATATATGCGATATATGTTAATTGTATTATTTTCTTTTGTTACAAAATATATTATATATGTGATATATAATATTGTAACATATTATTATTACTAATGCAACATGTTTAGTGGAGATTAAATAAGATTAGGGTTTGATTTGGGTTAATTCCTTCTTGATGTTTCTAGAAGGTTTCTTTTTGTTTTGAGCTAAGATATTATGTTTGATATTTTTAGTGACTCATTCTTAACCCAACCCAAACCCTTAGCCTTGGTTAATTCTTTACATGAGTTAGCCTTGTCGTAGTTGACCATGGTTGCATTGGTAATGATATATCATTTTTCATTATTCATCACAAAAGGAATTAATTCATTTTTCTTCTTCTTCTTCAACCTTGAGCTTTGAGAAAGCTTTCTAGGTTTTCATTTTGTGATGATTTTGAGTGAAAAAGAAAACAAATGAGAGCTAAAATCCTACTTCATCATCCTAATCTATCCTAACCATTTAGATTAGGGTGTTCACTTCATTTAGTGAGTGAGAGCTTGTGTTAATGAAACTTCAAGGTAGATCATCTTTGTTATCGAAGATCGGAAGCAAGCGTGCATCTTTCTCTTCGTGGAGCCTCTCGAGAGTCCGGAACTTGATGATCGCAGCGAAAGGACCACAACATGGAGCTTATGAAGTGAAGGACCAGACTACAAAGGTTGCAATCCCAAACTCTTAGATGTTAAAGTGTTTAACATGCTTTGTTTCGCCTAATCTCTAGTCTAAGATCTTGGTTTAGGGTTGTTCGGCACGGCTAAATTTTAAATCGGGCATGGTTGATGCCTTATAGACCCTTGTGCATGTGCCTAGCAACCCTACAGAGAATGCCTTTCAACATCGATTTCCGGGCCTAATCAAGGTGTTGAACATTTACGAGAGTCTATTTCTAGAGTCTGGAGGCATGGAGTCATCTGTACAGATTTCATCGCTCACTTTCTTTGCCCAGAAGTCTTGTCAAAACAAGCCGTGAAATTCGCTAAGCTTGACGACCCGTTTGGTTTCGGTTTGGATAACCGGCCGACGGCGGAAGCAGATTTAAGAAGCTTCTTCATTCCAGACACCCCGGTCATCCCTTTTGCAGAGCTCGCTGCGTCAGACGTCGATGAAGAGACGTTCTTTCTGGGGTTTATTGGCTTGTGGTTGAACCGGTTCGTGCTTCCGATGCACCCTCGCTACATGAGGCCGTCTGTCTTTACCCATCCCACCGCATGGTTGTAGGGACGCGTGTGGCCGTTGGGATAGCGGGGCTGGCTCATCTATACCATGGCCTGAGCTTAGCGGCAGACACTGCTCAGCCGGGGATAAAGCCCGTACATCTCCCATTGCACTACTTCACGTCCTGGGTCGAGATGCATGTGCTTGGTGCTTTCGGAGTCCACAAACGGACCCGCTTCTACGATAGCTATAACTTTCCCCGGGTTATGTTTCTAGTTGACGCTTCTGCATTAGATCCGTCGCAGCGAGAGGCTCGACGTCTGGTCCATCACCCACTTATGGTCGGGGATAGTATGAATTTTGTCGATAAAGTCTTAACTATCGGCAAGGAATCTACCAAGGCAGTGCAACCGCTGCGTGATACTTTCAAAGACGGGGCTCCTATGTTGAAGGCTCGGGAGATCCTGCACTTATATTCTATTAGGCTGGGCTTTCTAGTGTTCAGGCAAAACACCTCGGCACTGTTCATGAAGTATAACCCACACCGTTTTGCTCAACTGTCGGGTTATAATCAGGGTGTTCCCCTTGAGGCATTCTTAGCCGAGCCAGCCGCTACTGAAAAGGGTATCCGCAGCGCACTGCACCACTTTATGCGGCCAAACACGGGGTCCAACTTTCCTATCAGTGAACCGAGCTACGTGCCAAAAGCTTCGAACGCCTATGTGGCTTGGTACCAGTATGCGACGGGTGCTGTTATCAGGGAAGAGAGGCGGCTATTACTTGATCATAAGAACGATGTCCCAGCTAGTAACCTAGCAGTCCCTTTGAAGCGACATACTGTCGTTCGTCCTTCCTTAAGAGAAGTCGCTACGGTTATGGTACCATGTGCCTTCCCTGAGAAGCCTCTACCCCATGTTCCCATAGAGGTGGTAGCCGTGGCGTCTCCAGAATCTGGCGCTGGCGTGGAAATTGGGACTCGCCGCCCAAAAATGCCTGTCAAGCGCAAGCATTTGTCATCGAGCGCTGGTGCCCGCTCGCAGAAAAAGAAGAAGTCACTATTTTCTGCTGATGTCATATTTGGCCAAGAGCCACACGCTCCCTACTGCGAGGGTTTGTGCGAATACGGGACCAATGAGGGTTTATTCGACGCGCCTGTGGATGATACTGATCTACAGGCTGCTCTCGCGAATTCCGAGCGAATGGCTCGCGAGGAAGCGGAGCTGATTACTATCGCGAACTCAGGTATACTGCAGTTATGTTTTTCCGCGGCTATCTCTTTTCTCTTTATTATGTTTCCATTGACGCTTTCTTCTTCAACAGGTATTTCTGCCGAAAAGGCTCTCGCGGCTTCCCTCAGGACGTTCGAGGAGGAAGAGAAGCTCCGTGCTTCTTTGGGTCTTGGTATGAGTCGCTTCATTACACCCTTATTCTTTGTATTCATGCTTGGACCCTCTCCTTTACTTTATTGCAAGGACTACCTCGACTCAGGTTATTCCAAGTGCAGTGTCAATCCCGAGTAGCCATGCGGCAAAACTTCTAGAGCCAGCTATTGTGGCCCCGGCTCTCCTAAAGTCACCGCAGGAGGCTTTGCTGAAGCAGTCGATGATGGACGCCGTAACGGCTTCGGAAGCAAAGCTCAGTTTGGATGATGACGTCCCCTTGTTAGAGGTCTTGAGGAGGTCATCTCTCACTGCCCATACCGAAAGGAAGCGTAGGAAGCATGCGGTGAGGGAACGCGATGCCAGTTTGGCCGTAGGTGCAGGCTCAAGCAGCATTCCGCTTGCTGATACTCCATCGGCGGATGTTCCCTCTGCCCTGTCTACCACCCGTAGACAAGTTGCATGCGCTACTCGGGAAGAAACTGAAAAGCTGCTCCAAGGTAGCGTAACACCCAGCCTTTTATTAAAACTCGATCCTCGAATTCTGACATACGCACTCTCTACAGGGCCGAGTTCTGGCGATTGGATGGCAGTTGAAACGCTTGCAAATGTATTTTGTAGATAGTCTATCTTGATCTCCTTGTAGGGCAGCGATGGCTTAGGAAACAGGTTCAGATCTGCCGCCTAAGACTTTTCAACTTTATGAGTCTTGAGGGTCTCATAAAGACTTTTTCTCCCTACGAGTCAAGAGGACCCCGTAGGTGTATTTTGTCCTTAGGAGTCATGAGGATTCCTAAGTGCGTTTTCTCTTGAGAGTCGTAAGGATCTCACAAAAGAGTTTTCCCCCTTACAAGTCGAGAGGACTCGTAAGTGGTTGTTTTTCTCCCTGTCGATATTCGACTTTGGAGAGTGTGGCCTATGAATAGTATACAATATTCTATCTTGGACTTAATTGCAGAGCCCTAGTGCTTAGGAAATAGATCCTTATCCCCATATCCTAAGGATTTTTCCCTACGAGTCGAGACGAATCGAGAAGTTCTCACAGGAATATTATTTCCCTACGAGTCGAGACGAATCGAGAAATTCTCGTAAGAATGTCTTAACACAGTTAACCTCTGCTAATAAAAGTCCGTTAGGGTCCGTGGTACTAAGGTTTTTTACCCGTCGTACCGTCGCGTTGGCCGATGTATTCCCCAATATGCAATCTTGTTGTTCGGGTAGCCCTACGACTGTCGTGTCTCTGATCCCTTCGGGGGCTGGACAAGACGTCTTCAAGTAATCTTCTAGGTGATATTATCGTCGAAAGAGAAAGCATTAGGGATATTCTATACCGCTTTTTACTTGAGATTAGGCTCAGTTTGGGAGCCCCGATGAGTCATGACCACTCCGCGCTGGAGTGGTATGATCTCCGATAGTCATTCAGGTCTCATTTGAGTTTCCATCAAGACCCTGAAGCAAGGGATTTTCCTTGGCTTCGTTTGTTTACATTGTGTCTGCAATATTGCGACGAATGTCGAGATTGTGTCTGGGTTGTCTGTGAACCGTCGAGATTTGGAACTAGGGGACTTTGTCGTAGCTCCGAGATAGTCTCTAGGATTTCTGTGAACCGTCAAGATTTGGAACTAGGGGACTTTGCCGTGGCTCCGAGGTAGTCTCTAGGTTGTCTGTGAACCGTCGAGATTTGGAACTAGGGGACTTTGCCGTGGCTCCGAGGTAGTCTCTAGGCTGTCTGTGAAGCCTCGAGATTTGGAACTAGGGGACTTTGCCGTGGTTCCGAGGTAGTCTCTAGGCTGTCTGTGAACCATCGAAATTTGGAACTAAGGGACTTTGCCGTGGCTCCGAGGTAATCTCTAGGTTGTCTGTGAACCGTCGAGATTTGAAACTAGGGGACTTTGCCGTGGCTCCATTTTGCTGACGTCGTATCTGCTTCTGGTTGGAACAAGAAGGAACACCATTGTTGATTTCTAGGCTGTAGATGCAGCCATCGAGATCTGGCTTCCCTTTGACGAAGCCCGGTAGGGCAATACGGTTCCCTTTCCGTTTGTGCCCATGGATTGTATACAGGGGTCAATGTGATCTTACCTGCAGGGCAAAACCTTCATTTCATCATTTTTTTATTTCTTTCCGCGATGCCCTATCATTTAAGCTTTTTATATCGCGAAAGTCGCGATTGCCCAATCATTTCAGCTTTTTATCGTGGCGCCCAATCATTTCGGCTATTTTTCTTTTTACTCACTGCTTTTTATTGCGAGTTGCCCCAACATTTCGGCTATTTTTATATGCATATATTTTACTCGCTGATTTTTATTGCGAGTTGCCCCATCATTTCGGCTATTTCATATGCATTTTTGGCTCACTGATTTTTATTGCGAGTTTGTAACTTGAGATCTGATACCAATCTTAGCATCAGCATCGCTGCGACTAGAATATGGTCAGGAGCAAATCATCATTTGCCTTGAAAGGACTTGGAATTTGATACCAATTTAGGCATCAGCATCGCTACCACTGTAATGTTGCCAGGAGCGAATCATCATTTTCCTTTTCTGATTCGAACAAAGATGGCTTAGCAAACAGGATTAGGATCCTGCCGACTAAGGCTTTTGACTTCATGAGCCGTAAGGGTCTCATAAAGGTGTTTCTCCCTACGAGTCGTGAGGATCTCGTAGATGTATTTTCTTCTTAGGATTCATGAGGATTCCTAAGCGTCTGTTCTCTTATAAGTCGTAAGGATCTTACAAGAGTGTTTTCTCCTTATAAGTCGGGAGGACTTACAAGTGTCGTTCACCCCTTAAGGGCATTCCTCGTCATTGATGGGACTTGGCGAGGAGAAGTTTATTTGTACCCGTGGATTGTATACAATAGTCGATATTAGACCGCCTGTAGGGCTACTTGGGGAATGTGATGGCTTAAGAACAGGTTCAGATACCTGTAACTTAAGACTTTCAAATCCTATGAGCCGTGAGGGTCTCATAGGGGAATTTTCCTTACGAGCTGTGAAGATCTCGTAAGTGTAATTTCTCCGTAGGAATTGTGGGGATCCTTAAGTGTGTTGCTCCCTTTTGTGAATCGTAAGGATCTCACGTAGGTGTTCTCTCCTCACGAGGTCGAGAGGACCTTGTAGGTGTTTTTATTTTAACGAGATTGCGCCCTTTCGGGTTTTCACGAACTCGCCGGCAGTCCTGCTGTTTTTACTCACGGAGCCCTTCCAGGTTTTCATCCGTGCCCATTTCGCTTGTGGACGTACCTTTTTTTGCATGAATGAAACTCTCGAAGATAGTTTCATCGTATGTGACCCATCTGTTTGCCGGTGGGATTTGAGTTGCAGTCTTCGCCGCTGGGACTGATGGATTTTAAATTCCCTTATCGCCGTGTTTGAGGTGACGTATTTAGTTTAAGGACATCTCAGTCCATTGTTAGTTTAGGGACATCTCGGTCCAATGTCAGTTTCGAAGCGGAATTTTGCCGGATACTACTTATAGAGTCTTGACTCAAGAAGATAGCGAGTGGACACAAGCGTCGTCATCTATCGTTAACCTGGATTGTAACTTGTTAGGCATAGTATTTCTTAAGGAACCGGCTGTTTATTGGCCGGAAGGTTCTTTCGCCATGCATATCCATGAGCAAGTAGGCCCCACCTTGGTAGACCTTGTCTATGACGTATGGGCCGCCATATTTCGGCTCGAATTTCCCCTGTTTGGCACGGTGGGGGATCATAGGTTTTTTGACAACTAGCACGAGTTCGCCTTGGCGGAATGCTCTTGGCCTAATTAGTCTTTCGTATAAGCGCGTCATCCTTACTTTGTAAGCTTCTAAGTTTTGCTGCGCTATGAGATGAGTTTCATCTAGGGCATCGAGCTCCTCAAGCCGAAGGTGGGCATTTTCTTCATCCGTCAGCTCATGTCGGACCGCCACTCGTAAAAAGGGTAGTTCTATCTCCAAGAAGAGAACTACTTCCATTCTGAATACCAACGCGAATGACGTTGTATTCCTGGCCGTCTTGAACGTGGTCCGATAAGCCCAGAGTGCTTCATGCAATATCTTGTGCCAGTCCTTCCTATTTTTGGATACTATTTTCTTTATGATCTTCGTCAAGGTCTTGTTAAAAGCCTCAGCTAGACCGTTAGCTCAGGGGTTATAGACTGAAGAGTATCTCTAATCTATATTATGTTGCTGCGTAAATCGGCTAATCTTATGGCTTCTGTAGGCCGGCCTATTATCCGAGATGATCCGTTGAGGAGTGCCAAACCGGTAGATGACATATGTCTTGAAGAAATGGAGGATGTTCTCTGTTTTCACATCCCTTAGCGGTACTGCCTTTGCCCACTTAGAGAAGTAATCGGTTGTCGCCAAAATGAACCGATGTCCCTTGGATGATGCTGGTTCGATGGGCCCATTATATCGATTCCCCACATTTCGAATGACCAGGTAGCCAATGTTGGGTGTAGCGGATTCGGATGCTGGTAGATGAAGTCCCCATGAATTTGGCACGAGTGATACTGCTTCACATATTCGAAACAGTCCTGAATCATCGTGGGCCAATAGTAACCCATTCTTTTGATTTTCAGCTTCATTTTTGGCCTGGCTTGATGAGAACCGCAGAGTCCATCATGAATTTCTTGGACGACTCTCCTTGCTTATTCCAGTCCCAGACATCTTAGCCACAAACAATCGAATGATCTCTTATATAGAGTATCACTGACGAAGGCGAAAGACAGAGCTCGCTTCATGAGCTGATGTCTTGATGATGCGTTTTCGGGCGTTCGATGGGATTTGAAGTAGTCTACGAAGACTTCTCTCTAATCCTTAGCCTTTTCTTCATCCTTTATTTGGAAGACAGCTTGTTTGGCCGCTTCCTCTTCTTCAGATGACTCCGGAGATATTTCTGCTGGTGCGAGAATCCGGCGGCTTTGCCCGATGATCCTTACGTCATCGAGGTTCTCGTCAGCTAGTTCCTTAGCGAGTTTGGCTAACGCATCCGTCTTGCTATTTTCTGCACGCGGTATGCTTTCCAGGACGTAGGAGGGGATTTGAGTCAGTAATTGCTGCACTCTTTTTCCATATTTTACCAACTCTGGCTTACATGTCTGATAGTCACCATTTACTTGGCTAACGACCAGCTGGGAGCCTCCATATATGAAGAGGTTCTAGATTCCCATGTCAATGGCGATCTCGAGACCTGCTATCAAAACTTCATATTCCGCTTCGTTGTTTGTTCTTGGCTCCGTTAAGGAAAGGGCAAAACGTATTATCCCTCCTTGTGGAGTCACAAAGATAAGGCCTGCTCCGGCTTTGATTATGGGGGTGCTTTGCTTCCGCCTCTTCATAGATGATGCCCCATCGAAGCAGAGTTCCTATCGGGTATCACTCCCTTCCTTCTCCCCGCCGATTGCGTCAAACGCGTGTTCGTCCGGCAACTCGCAGTTCAAGGGAGAGTCGGCAGGTATCGGATGCTCTGCGAGAAAGTCGGCGATGGACTGGTCTTTCACTACCTTTAGAGGTCGATAGATTATCGAGAATTCCATCAAGAGGAGGGTCCATTTGGCAAGCCTTCCAGTTAGTATGGCTCTTGACATCAAATATTTGTGAGGATCCACCTTTGATATGAGATGGACCTCATGTGCCAAGGCATAATGTTGGAGATTCGTTACCGCAAAGATTAGTACCAAGCAATGCTTTTCGATAGGGGAGTAGTTGTTTTCTGCCCTCAAAAGAACTCGACTTAAATAGTAGAGAGCTCTCTCTTTCCCCTGGTCGTTCTCTTGTGCCCATAGCGCGCCTAAAGAACCTGGAAGGGCTGTCGTGTATAGGATCAGAGGCTTTCCCTTGACCGGGGCAGTCAATACCGGTGGGTTCTGCAGATATTACTTGATTTCGTCTAGTGCACTTTGGAATTTACGATCCCAAATGAACGGGGTCCCCTTCTGCGTTAGATGGCTATAGGGACGGCATTTGCCGGAGAGGTTAGCTATGAACCGTCGGATATACGCGAGCTTTCCTTGGAGAGACCACAATTGCTTGAGAGTTCTTGACGAAGGCATTTCCATAATCGCCTTGATCTTTGACGGGTCTATTTCGATGCCTCGATATCGTACGATGAATTCCAGGAATTTGCCCGAGAAGACTCCAAACGTGCATTTCAGAGGATTCATCTTCAGATTATATTTCCGAAGACGTTGGAACACTATCTTCAAATGCTCCCAGTGCTCCTTATATGATTTGCTTTTGACCACGAGATCGTCAATATAACATTCGACAATCTCGTGTATGGGGTCATCAAAGATCTTCGTCATGACCCTCTAGTAGGTAGCGTCAGCATTCTTCAAGCCGAAGGGCATCACCTTATAGCAGAATATGCCTAGCGGAGTTCGGAAGGCAGTATGCTTTCGGTCTTCAGGATGCATTTTTATTTGATTATAGCCTGAAGATCCATCCATGAAGGAGAAGACTTCATGAGTGGACATATTATTTATCATCAGTTCGGTAACCGGTACTGGAAAATCATCCTTCGGGCAAACTTTATTTAGGTCCCGAACGTCTACGCAAACGCGCACCGTCCCATTTTTCTTCATCGCATGGACAATATTGGCAATCCATTCAGGGTATTGAATTTCTTGGATGAAGCCAGAGTCAATTAGCTTCTTGACTTCGGCGTTGATGCTCATTTCAAGTTCGAGCCGCATTCTTCTTGGCGCATATTTGACTGGCTTAACGTCCGGCGATATAGCCAATTTATGCACCGCTATTTCTGGATCTAATTCTGGCATCTCGGAGTAATTCCATGTGAAGCAGTCTTTATATTGCATAAGCACGTCCTTTAACGTGGTCATCTTCTTTTCAGTCAGCAGCTCACTGATGAACGTTGGCCTTGACTCGTTTTCTGTCCCCAAGTCGATTTTTCTCAGGTTTTCCGCTGTGGTGTGTATCCCATCTTCCAACTCTTTTGGCGCCGGTGGAAATTCTGAGATCACCTCATCCTCATCCTTGTCTACAAAGCATTGGGAGAGGCCGTCCATATTCTCATGCTCCTCCTCCTTTGAGAATGTTATCATGTAACAGGTATGAGTTCGTTTCCAAGCTCGATATTGATCTGGTCTTTCCCTTGCTGTGTAGATTGCTCTTAGCTCATGCTTTTATGGTGGGGTTAGCCTTCAACTGTTAGACAGAGCAAACTTGCCTTGCTGATACCGGTCTTCAACACAGTTTTTAAAGGTGAAGCAGTCTTCAAGAGGATGTCCTATTTCTCGGTGATAGGAGAAATAAGCTGAGTGATGGACCTCTTCTATTTGTTCGGGCGCAGAGACTCCGGGAGCCTCATCATTTGATACTTCATGAAAAGGTTGAATATCTTCCTTGTCTTGTCTTGAGGGAATGAATATTCCCGACCTATCTTCTTCATAAAAGACGGATTCCATCTGACTTTTTCTCGATCGCGTGGCTTCTTGGCTCCGCCTCGCTATTTTTGAACGTCATTCTCGCTCTTCACTTTGTTGTTGCTGCTACGTCGGGCTTTTTCCTTGCCATAAGAACGCACAGCGGGCTATGGGCGAAGGGCATCGTCATCCTCCGTAGACTGCTGAGTGAGATGATGAGTCTTGGCTTTCTCGTAAATGGCCATTTTGCGGCTGTTGTCATCCCAAACCTTTTGACCCGCTTCCCTTATTAGCTTGTTAATCTGCTCTTCGAATGATGGACTCGATATTCGTACGGCGGGATTTCGCTCTGTTTCAATATCAGCGCTATCTGAAAGGGCATTCTCTTTTCCACCGGAATCATTTATATGGCAGCCATGGAATCGCTCCCGTTTCTTGGACCGAACGTATCTAAGGCCAATCGTCTCCATTCTCCCATTAGGCATCTTTCGCCGAGTCCCGGGTGTTCCCCTCCGAACACAGAGACGCGACCGCGTAGGTTCATCTTGCCTGAATTTGGGGGCAGATGCTATTTGGTGCTATCCATCCACCTCTCCGAAGATGCCAAGTTGATTTATGACACCATGTATCAAAGGTTTAAACGGCTGCGGCCGATATAACAGACTTCGTCAGATTCTCCCTCATTTGAGGGGGGTTTTATTGTGGGGACGCTCTTTCCTGCAGACGTAAGCCCCTACAGTTAATTACGTTACCGCATCGCGGTAACCACTTTCTCCTTCTCCAGATGGTTACTTCGTGTTGTGTGTGTTTGTTTTGTTTTTGGTTGCCCGTGGATTGTATATGGAGACTAATTTATGTTGTCGCCCATAAGGCGTGGATTAGTCCAAATCCGTATCTTCTTAGATTTGGGTTTGGGGTTGGGTTTAAGGATACGTTAGTCTCATTTGTGACTAAGATCAACTTAAACGTTTGTTAAGGATACGTTAGTCTAATTTTAGACTAAGATCAACTTAACGGGATCATTTAGATCAAACAAGATAGCATTTGGGATATATTGTTTAGTTTAGAGACATTGCGGTCGATTACCAGTTTAAGGACATGGTGGTCCATCGTTAAGGACATCATCGTCCATGGGCTTAAGGACCCCACAGTCCAAGGTTAAGGACATCATAGTCCATGGGCTTAAGGACCCCACAGTCCATGGGCTTAAGGACCCCACAGTCTATAAAGTTTAAGGACATCATAGTCCGTGAGTTTAAGGACCCCACAGTCCATAGAATGTTTGGTTATCGGGACCCATCACCTCTCTGAAGACGTTGAAGGATTACAATGACAAATATCAAAGCAGTGAAGAGATGTACCCTTGAACCAATGTTGGTTGAGAGATCTGTGGTCCAATTTGGGACTAAGATCTGTTAAAACATTTATGAGCATATGGGCTCAATTAATCTAAATGAGGGGTTTATGGCCAACTTGGGGTCGGCCCACTCAGTTAAAATGTTAAACATTTGACAATACTGAGTATTGATTTGAGTTCTGACAATATTTTTGTCTTTTACTGAATGCTGAGAACTTATCATAGCTCTGGGCTTTATTCATTGAACAATTTATGTTCTTTTAGCGTACACGTGAGGAGCACGTGGCGTGCTTGACGCTTTACGCCAGTCAAAGAGCGCAGAGCGCTTCTGTTGGGGAGCGCACACGTGAGGAGCACGTAGCGCGCTTGGCGCTTTGCGCCAGATCATGAGCGCAAAGCGCTATTTGTTCAATGGCGCACACGTGAAGAGCACGTGGTGCGCTCGGCGCTGAGTGCCAGTCCATAAGCGCAAAGCGCTATTTTATGAGCGCAAAGCGCTATCCGTTCAGTGGCGCACACGTGAGGAGCACGTGGTGTGCTCAGCGCTGAGCGCCAGTCCATGAGCGCAAAGCGCTATTTTATGAGCGCAAAGCGCTATTTGTTCAGTGGCGCATACGTGAGGAGCACGTGGTGCGCTTGGCGCTTTGCACCAGTCAAAGAGCGCAGAAGCGCATCTGATCAATTTTATGATCTGAGAAATAAATTCTCGTTTAGAAGAGACTTTGTCTCGAGATCTTAAGAACAGAAGTTCTTATTTTGTAGGAGATGTTTCAATCTCTTATTTTGATGAAGGGCTTTGCCTTTATGGATCTGTTATCCTAAGAGAATTGACTTATTCTCCCCCCTTTATGAGATGTTCATGATCTCTCTTTGTAGACGACCTTAGTCTTATAGATCTATAATCTGTGAGAAGAATTATATTCTTCTTCTTATTTTATGGTGAGATCTTTTAATCTCTTTGTGAAAGACCTTGGTCTTATGGATCTATGATCTTAAAGAATGAAGTGAATTCTTCTTTTTAATACAAGATGATTTCATCTCTCTGTCTATTTTTACCTTGAAGAAAATCTTCTTCTTTTACCGGGAGCTTGGCTCTTCTTTCTGAGATTTCTCAAAGTTTATGGGGGAGTTCCTCTGTCTAAGACTTGAAGTCTTGGAGCCTTTATATAGGGCAGGCTGATTTGTTCAATCAGTTAAGGAGATTTTTTCTCCAATTGATTTGGGGATTTCCTTACCGTTAGATCTTTGATCCAAGGGTTTCTGATTTACAGAAGGCCATTTTCTTGTTTTAAAAAGATTGGGAAATCTTTTCTATACAAAATTTATTATGTATTTTGATGATTTTTAATCACCTTTGGATCATTGATCTAACGGTGCTCTGATTTACAGAGCACAATCTTTTTGTTTAGAAAGATTTTGAGGAATCTGTTCTTAACAGAATTTTATTCTGGTTAATTGATGATTTATCATCTTTATTAGATCTTTGATCTGACGGTGGGGAGCTTTTAGTTCCAGCGCTAACGCACCCGTGCCTTGCACGCGGTGCGCTTCTTAGAGTGCATCGCATTAAGGTAAGCGCACACGTGCTTTGCACGTGGTGCGCTGCTTATAGCGTAGCGCTCTTAGCGCTAGCGCACACGTGCTTTGCACGTGGTGCGCGGCTTAGGGCGCAGCGCACTTGGCGCTGCTTATGAAGCGTCGTTTCATTTCAAAATTTGAATTTTAAACAGAGTTTTGCTCTGATTGGGGGAAACAAATGCCCCCACCGTTGCGCTCATGTGGTCCACACGTGAGTGCAGCGGTGGCTGCATCTGCGCCCTTGGATCAACTCAGAAGTTGAAACGGCATCTTAGTGCCTATAAATAAGACCATTGGCCCTTAGGATGATTTCTGTTCATCTTCTTCCTTCTAAGAATTTTTATTCTCTTGCAGAGCATAGCTCTTTAGCTTAAGCACTTTCTTAAGGACAGAACTCTGTCAAAATCTTAGGTAAAGATTAAATCTTTTAAAAGACCTTTTAATAATCTAGGGTTTCACCCATTAACAGAGCTTCGCTCTTCATAGATCTTTGATCTAAAGAAAACCCTTTTAGGGTTTTATTAACAGAGCTTTGCTCTCTTGAACCCATAGATCTAAAGAGATCTTTCTTGGGGTTTCTTAGCCCATTAACAGAGCTTTGCTCATGAAGAACTCTTAGAGTTTGTTCATAGATCTTGAAGATCTCAAAATTTTTAATCCATTAAAAAATTTATTTTAAGTTTTCTGATGGTTATTCCATCATTTTTACAGAGCAAGGCTCTTTAGAATTTCTATTGAGGAATTTTCTTATTCCCAGAGCTGACAGACCTCACTCTGTCATAGAGCACTGCTCTCAAGGGGAGATTTACTCCATGGCCCGAAGAATTCTCATTAAATGAGAATCAATTGAGGATTTCCTCATTTAATGACAGTCTTATCAAATGATGAGACTATTTTATTAATGATGAGTTATCATCTAGATTTTGTGGGTCCCTTTTGGCCCCTTTTTACTGCATTGCAGTGTGGTACGGATTCAAAGTATCGAGTACCGAACTTAAACCGTAGCATTGGCGGCTGAAAATTTGTTCTTTTCCGCGCAAGTATTATGTCTTTCGACACTTCTTTCCCGTTTGTCCATTTAGAAGGCGGATTCCCCGAAGCGCCAGTGGATAGGGAAGTCTTCGCGTTGATAAAGGATCATGACCCAGAGCACAAGAATCTTCATCTATGGGGAAGAAGGTACGATCAAATTATCAGAGGCCGCCGAAGCTTTTCTTGTGTAACACCCTCGGAGCCTATCTCGGCGATCCCTTATGCAGATCTACCCCCGATAAATTATACTGTGGAGGAGGTGAATTAGACTTCAGAAGGTCTCCTTCGGCCTTCTATGGCCGCAATACCCGTGCAGCCGCCGGTAGCTTTGGACACTCTAGGGCGGCGCATATGTCAGGGCGAATTGTGCCCTTGGGGACAGCCATACAACATAGGACTAACTCCCCGTCACCCGGCCGGATATTTGCAGTGGGCCCGATATATCCTATCGGTGACGAAGTCATAGCTGCTGAAGCTCAGATTGTACCCTGCGATCTATGCTCCCTTGTTCCAGTATTCCGCGCCTCCTACATGGTGGATCAAGACGTTTCTAGAGCAATAGAACATTCTGACTCACACCTTCCTCCTATTGGATCGAGAAGTCTCCATTTCCTTAGAAGAATTTGCCGAGATCTCTGGTTTACCCGTTAGGGAAGAACATTACGAGGAGTTGCTTCCTCCGGATGAGTATATTTTTGCTACCAAATTAGGGGTAATGGGTCTTACCCCAGAGAACGCCATTCAACACCAATTCCCAAGTTTGATAAAGGTGTTGAATATCTATGAGAGCCTATTTCTCGAATCCGGAGACCGCGGGGTTAATTTTACGGATTTTATCGCTCTTTTTCTCCTTACGGAAGTACTATCGAAGGAAGTCGCGAAGCTCGCCAAACTCGACGATCCTTTTGGCTTAGGTTTGGGCAACTTGCCGACGGCGGAGGCGGATCAGAAGAATTTCTTTCTCCCCGGCACCCCGGTCATCCCTTTTGCAGAGCTGGCAGCTCCAGGGATCGACGAAGAAACGTTCTTTTTGGGATTTCTCGGGTTATGGCTTAGCTGGTTTGCGCTTCCGATGCACCCTCGCCGTATGAGGTTGTCCATCTTTTACCCAGCGCATCGAATGGTTGCTGGGATACAAGTGGCCGTCGGGATCGCTGGGTTAGCCCACTTGTATCACGGCCTTATCTTGGCAGCAGATACTACTGAGCCAGGGGTGCAGCCTGCCAACTTCTCAATGCATTACTTCACCTCGTGGCTCGAGTTGCACGTGCTTGGCATTTTCGGTATCCACAGAAGACCTTCCTTTTATGACAGATGTAAGTTCCCTCGGATAATGCGGCTGGTCGACGCATCCATCGTAAATCCGACACCGTGGGAAGCTAGGGGTTTGCTCCTTCATCCACGCACGGTTGGAGATGGCATGTCCTTCACAGATAAAATTTTGACCGTCGGTCAGGAATCTGCGAAAACGGTGCTGCCGTTGCAGGACATTTTATAGACGGGGACCTGTCTTGAAAGCTCGGGAGATTCTTCATCTATACTCCATCAGGCCGGGCTTTCTCGTATTTAGGCAGAATGATGCGCCGTTGTTCATGAGATACAACCCGCATCATTTCGCCTAGCAGCTAAGCTATAATCAGGGTGTCCCGCTTGAGGCTTTCTTGGTAGAACCGACTGCCACTGAAGAGGGTATCCGGAGCGCGCTGCATCATTTTATGCGCCTAAACACAGGGTCCAAGATTTTCATTAGTGAACCGAGTTGCGTTCCGAAGGCCCTGAATGTGTATGTGGCGTGGTATCAACATTTGATGGGCGCCGTCATTAGAGAGAAAAAAAGATTGCTGCTTGATCGCAAGGGTGCAGCGCCGGCTGGTAATCCAAATGTTCCTCTGAAGCGACGGACCATTGTCCGTCCTCCCTTAAGGGAAGCTGCTGTGATTGTGGCGCTATGTGATATGACTGAGCTACCGATGCCCCGTGTGCCCGTTGAAGCGGTAACTGTGGTGTCTTCCGAGTCTGGCGTGGGTTCAGATATCGGGAATTGTCATCCCAAGATGCCTACCAAGCGTAAGCTTGTGCTAGCAGCGACCGGTACTCGCTCGCAGAAGAAGAAGAAGTCGATTCTTTCTGCCGACGTCGTACTCGCCCAGGAGCCTCATGCTCCTTACAGTGAGGGCCTGAGCGAATATGGGACCAACGAGGGTCTATTCATGGCACCGGACGATACTGATCTGGAGGCTGCCATCACAGCTTCTGAGCGTCTAGCTAGCTACAAAGCAGGACTGATCATCCTCGCTGAGTCAGGTAGTCTTCAGCCGTATCTTTTCGTCGTTGCGTTACATTTTATTATCGTGTTTTGACTGACACTTTTTCTTCAACAGGCATTTCCACTGAAGTGGCTTTTGCGGATTCCCTCAAGACTTTTGAGGAGGAAGAGAGGCTACGTGCTTCGCTGGGCGTTGGTATATTTCTGTTCATTGTGCCTTCATTCCCCTTTCTTATGGGTAATATGACCCCTTTTTTCATCTTATCGCAGGGACTACTTCGACCCAAGTGCCGTGCCGACTTCGCAGGGTGGTGTGGAGACGCTTATAAGGCCGGCTACCAAAGTCCCAATTTCCCCAGTATTGCCAAAAGAGGCTTTAGTTAAACAACCGATGACGGATGCCATAACGGCTCCAGAGGTATCTCCTGGCGTGGATGATGATGTTCCCTTGACGGAGGTCCTGAGAAGGTCAGCTCTCACGGTCCAGGCGGAAAGGAAGCGCAGAAGGCGTTGTTCACACCATAATATTGCATTATTATATTCCATATCCTTATTCGTTTTATAAATAAACAGGTGCTTTTGACGCATGTCTGCTACATATTACAGGTGCCCATATATCTTTTGCCAAATTTGCATGCACGAAATTTGCATGGTTTGATTCTCCTTCTCCTCCTCTACAAATCCCCATATGTCTTTTGCCAAATCTTCTGCAGGATTCTTTGCGCTAAAAATCTTCTTCTCCCTTCTAATAATTGATTTTCTGCAGGATTCTTTGCGCCGCGCTAAATAGCAAATTAATTGCAAGTGATTTACTGCTTTGCATACTTTAATCTGATTTTAAGGGGCTATTGACCAATTCAGATTGGGTGGGGATTTCATCAACCTTCCCAGGACCCCAGAAATCACATAAGGCATTTGCATTGACCATTCTTAATTAAAAAATACTAGACTCAGCCCTAAGGACTTCGAGCTCAATAGGACAGAGGACTAGTTATAGGCATCGACCGTTTATCCTAACCTGACTTTGCGGTGTTTAGGCAAAGGTGTCTAAGGCAAGTGGTTACTTAATTAGGACCGCTACTTGTAGCGGGGAGCCTCCCACTTACCTGGCACACCTGGCCGCAATTGGCGGTGAAGAGGCGGTTTGAGGTCCTATTTCTAGCCCTTTGGAACAGTTAGGAGCTGTCTAGCTGACCTAGGTGACTCTAGATCTAGGCCTGATTGTGCATTTTTGGTTGATCGAAAGTGTGTCTTAGCCCTTTATCGAAAATCTTTTTTTTTGCAAAAAGTTCCAAACAAATAAAAAAAAGGGGGGGAAAAGGAAGAAATTTTTTTTAACAACTTGCAAATTTTTGCCGCTAAGAAATCCTTGCACCACCTACCTTCTTTCTGTTCTTTCTCTTCTTTTTCTTCTATCATGGGTATCCCACATCATAAATCTCTTGCCGCACTTTGGTATCCCGAACCTAACTTTACGTCGTACGTTAATTGTTTCGGTCGATTTAAGGAAGATCCCTCCATGCCCAAAATTTCTTTGAAAGATCAAATAGAAGCGTCTAGGAGAAACAGTTCGACTTTGCAACCCATTTTGTGTCGACCAAGTCAACTTTTACCACCTTCATATGTTGATACCACTTTTTCAAGTCCTGTTGTAACTTCTAAACCGATGTCTATTGCGGAGCATATCGCTCAATCTCGTAACCGATCTTTCACCCCTCTCAACACTTCTAGTTCTAGGGATCAACAAGTCCATTCACCTTTTTATCCACATGTTGACCCTACCCCTGTCCAACCACCCACTTCCTACCAGTCCTACCCGACTTTCCCACCGTCACTAGACACTATTTCTACATAGCCTTTTGGGAGTTTCACATATCCAAACAATTGCGAATCTTTTACCGAAACCCCCTTACCACCCAAGTCTAGTTTGGAAGAGTCGTTGAAGGCTTATATCTTAGCAACAAACAAAATGATTAGGAATGTGGATGCGTCCGTAGCCGCCCTTATACAACCTAGTGAACCGGTAGCTAGTTTTCCACTAGTTTCAAATTTTTCAATGTATGAGGAGGCGGTTGGACAGAGTGAGAATTTGAGAGGAGCGAGTGAGTTCTACACATTTCCAAATCAAACCTACCCTTATCCAATTGAAGCCCACAACTCCGGTTTTCCATCGATTGTCCCAAATAGTTTACCTGTTGAAAATAAAAACGAGTTGTGTGACTTTGTAGTGCTTGATTTGCCAGATTGTGAAGAACCCCTTTCGAGTGAAACCATACTTAATCCTTTCGATCTTTACACCTCCACTATAGAACCTAAATCGATAAATATCCATGATTTTGATGAGGTGTCAGAAAAAATTGATTTTCACTTGATTGAGGATATAGACGCCGGGAATATTTTAGATGATGAACCTGTCGAGTTGATTGAAATTTTATGTCCAATTCATCATCCCGAACCATTAATTGTTTCTTCCGAACTTCATATGCATCTTGATTTTGATGATAATGGCATGGATGAGCTAAATATTGAGGAGAATTATGAGGATAGTATTGAGGAGAGTATTGAGGATAATATTGAGGTTGAACCATTTTTGTTTGATGTGTCGGATTTTCCAATTCATCCTCCTGAACCTTTAACTGTTATATCACCCTCCCTCCTTTCCATCGTTTCGACCACGCAAAAGATCACGCTTGAGAACTGTGAGCTTGAAAATTTTTCCTTTGAATCTGACACAGTTCTCACAGCCGATAACACTTACGAGTGTTTCACTTTTTCGGACGATGTTGAAGTCTCACCACCCGAGTTTGAGTCCTTTGAATTTTCAGAAGACTTAGTTGAACCATCAGACTCGGTTGCTTACAGTCGTTTCGAACCATTGTTGGAATCGTTCCAGTTCGAAACAGTTTACTACGGTGAGAATGAGACTATCCCTAATTCACTCCCTTTCGTCCTTCCTATCGTTCTGACCGTGCAAGTGACCGTTACGCTTTCATCTCCTATACCAAGTTCGATGTACCCATGTTTTCTTGTGAATCTTGAGGGATTTGACCCCATTTCTCGACGGGTTGATAGATTAGCACAATCGTTTTTAACACATCAGTCATCACAAATTGCGCTAATTTATTCACTCGATTTACACCCTCAAGATCGCACTCCACTTCTTTCTCTTTTCCATCATTCTTCTCCTTCACTGAGACCGTATACCATTTCTATCTCCACATGGTCTCGTGTGCTTCTCATTTCTCTTCTTTCCACTCCCTCCTTTCACCAACTCTACCATTACCACGATAAGATTTTTTAATGGTTGGTGCTAACCTTTGGCTTATGTAAGGCCAAGCTTAAGTTTGGAGGGAACCTTGTTGTATATATGTATATATATTTTTTGTTTTCTTTTTCTATAAAAAATAAAAAATAAAAAATTTCAAAAACATAAAAAGATAAAAAAATTATAAATAAATAAACAGGGGAGTGCCGACATTCTCAACCCTCTTGGTGTAGCATGACAGTGAGGACACTGTCAAGTTTAAGTTTGGGGGTGTGCTCGGTACGTTTTCTTCCTTCGCATTCATTTGTACATATTTTTGCATTTGCATACTTATTTGAAAACCCATAAAAACTGAAAAATTTCGAAAATTATAAAAATTATTGTATTCAATTTTGGCTTATTTGACTAGAGTTTGACAAATAGGTTAACTGGCTAGGAACAACTAGATCTTAGACTTTGTAAATTAAAAACCCTAAAAATAACCTTTCTTAGAGTTTAACGGTAGAAAGTATATGTCTTTGTAGGTTATTTAGAAATAGGCAAATGTTGGGTTCACTTCTTGGGCTAAGTCGAAACGAAGGAAAAGTATTAAAACTTTTATTAGAATATAAGTTTGAAAAATAATTCCTAGCCTGAGTCTAGATTCTGAAAACATGTACCCTACAAAATGCACAATCACGTACCTTGAAACTTGAAATAGTAGAAAAGACCTTGAAATGCTCTTGTCTAAAGTCCTTAGTACAATGAAAATAAAAGAAAAAAAAGTGAATAAAGAAAAAAAAATGGACACTGGTTTTTGTGATTACTTAAGGCTGTAAAAATAGAAAAATATTTAGCAAGGGTGCTTCATCACCTAGTGCCTTAGACCAACTGGTTTGGGAGTCACTGCTAAAAGCCTTGGGTGTTGCAAAACTAGAAAGTATGCTTTAAAGTGCTAACGCATCTTGTAATCGGTTGTTGGTACCTCAGGAAGTATTAACGGTCGCATGAAGGATGTGTAAGCGAAATTCAAGTAAAAATTCACAAATTAATAAGTTTGCTTTGGACAATGGACGAGAGTACGATTGCTTGATTTGAATTTCCAAGTGTAGGGGTGATATTTACACACACATGGGGATATGTGATTGGAGTTTAGATAAGAGAGAGGAATGAAGAATAGAACTTGTATCTTTAGTAGAGTTGATAGAAATTCCTAAGTGGAGATGGAACCCTAGAAGGAAAACTTAAGAGATGCCGAAAGCTAAGTAAGACTATAGAACATATATAATTTTAAGTTAAATAATGAGGAAGTGTGAAGAATATGGGTGGATAATTTGCGGGTCGACGATAATAGAATTCCTTGTTAAAAAACCTAATTAGAGAATTAAAGTCGAAAAGCCAAATTGATAGGATTTTGTGGGTAGTATCCGCTGAAAACCCTCAGGAGACAACACTCCTCCTACTAGAGACACCTAGAGGTTTAACGGCTTATTGCACGTGCTCAGTGCAATCGCGTTTCCCTGCGAAAGTGCGGTTAGGATTTTTGTCGAGAATAAAAAAATAAGTTTGCTCGAGGACGAGCAAAAGATAAGTTTGGGGGTATTTGTTCACACCATAATATTGCATTATTATATTCCCTATCCTTATTCGTTTTATAAATAAACAGGTGCTTTTGACGCATGTCTGCTACATATTACAGGTTAAAGGTTCTTGGACAGAAAACAGTGAAAACGATGAAAAGACGATGCAAAAGTGGAATTTGACCAACAAACAGAAGACTCTTGATCAAGCCTACATCAAACATAAAATTCACAAAGTACAAGACAATGCAAGGTCCAAGATTACAAAGCGAATGGTTAAAAGTCCACCGCAATTATTCACTGGAGATCTGGAAGAAACATAGAAGCTATTTTAATAAAAGAACCAAATAATAAGGAAGCCCAAAGACAGAAGGGCCAACAAAGGAAATTTCAAAGCCCAATACTTCCTTTTAAAGAGACAGAGACATAAAAATTTACCAAAGCTTGGAGTCTACTTTGACTAGGTCTTCCTAAGGATATTTTGGTAAATGTAGACGTGCGAATCAATTGTAACCTAGGGCTTCCTATCCTCTATAAATAGGAACTTTAAATCCTTGTAAAGGCTATGCCTCCCAGTGCCTCTTTTTATCAATAAAATTTAGATTTCTTTTGGAGAGCATCGATGCCTCTTTTCATTTCAGAAATTCAGATCTGACAAGTCTTGTGTTGGCGTTTGGAGAGAGCCATCTGTAAAGTAAGTAATTAATTTCAATTCTTGCCCTAGCTAATTTTTTCATTCTCTGCACTAGTATAAATTTAATTCCTTGCCCTAGTTAGATAGTTAGATCTTTAATTCAATTGCCCTAGATTAATTTAGTTTTTAGATTTAATTAATCCATTCACACCGTTCGTAATTAACTCGTAAGAGCGACTAGGAAATTCACAACATCCCTGTGGACCGACCCGTACTCACCGGCTAGCTACCAAGCGACGCCGTTCTTGATTGCGGTTAATAGATAATTTTTGAGATCAATCAGGCGTGCAGCAAGAGAACGTAACGCCGCCTTGGCCGTAGGTGCAGTCTCGAGCGCTGCTTCCCTCGTCCTTGCTTCTTCAGAGGGTGATCCGGCCGCCCTGTCTACCGCTCATAGACAGTCAGTACGCGCGACTCGAAAAACAATTGAAAAGTCGTCCTAAGGTAACGTAACATTGGGTCCTCTTGTCCGAATTTGATCATCAGATCCTCATATATCTTACCCTGCAGGGCCAAGTCCTGGCGAGGAGGTAGTGGGTAAGATGACGGCAACTACCGAGCCCGAAGCGGCTACTCTTTCCCAGGAGTCCGGGACTGCTCCAATTGCCGCTCTTTCCGCCTGTGGTTCCCTGCCATCGCCTGGCATCGCGAGTGTCATGACGGCTCTCGTGGATTCGGGGGATGAAGCTACGGGCGGCGAAACCATTCTAATGGAAGAAGGTGAAGCAGTCGCTGCACCCAGTGACGCCCTTGTCGCGGTTTCGACCGGCTACTCATCAGGTAGATTTTGGGTCATTGCTTTCATTTTCACTCTGCAATCCCTTTCAATCTCTTATGACAGTGTTTCACTCGTTTCTAATGCAGGTATGGTGAGCGTTGATGTTGTGCCATCCGAGGAAGCAACACCAGTTGTTACTTTAGCGGTTGCCGACCCTTTGCCTCCTCTCGTGTCCTCCCGAATACTGGAAGGTACGGGTTTGTGACTTATCGGTTTCATTGTAGGCAATATACTTTATGTACTGACGTCGCATTATTACACCCTTGCAGGAGTCTTTTTTGATCATCTGTATCAGGTGCTGCACCCACATTTCTCCTTCCAGCCGGAGATTGCTTCATCTAGTGGCGTTGGTGAGTATAGTCTCTAGCTATTATCTTCTCTTTTCTTTTACGGGCAGCCAAGTCGTTGCTGATTCTTCTTTGTTTTGACTGCAGCAGTACAGATTGAAAGAAGAGATGAAAGAATAGTCGCGCCACCGGTACTCCCGGCCTTGCCACCTCCTGCAGCCGGTATAGTATACTTCACCACTCATGTGATTTATTTATTTTGCAAGTTAGCTTTGAACCGTAATTCATTTTGCAGCAGTCACACCGGTTCCTGCTCCCTTCGAATCTTGTATATTAATGCCAGCAGGTCCATTTTCTAGACGTCCATCTTCTAAGGGCGCTGCGACCAGCCTTCGTATGTTGAGTGAATCCATTGAAGAGCTTGACGCGGAGATCCCTGCACTCGCTGCAGATTTTGCTGCCGAGGTTAATCATATGCTGGCGACGCTCGTGAACTTCTATAGCGAGGGCGTCGTTGAGTCTTGGGTAAATCACTGCAGGAAAATTGAGGCCTGCCTGCATGAGCTTGAGCTCGGACGTCCTGCTCTTGAAGTCTTGGCTGCTCCCAATGGGCTGCGTGGGTCGAGCAGAGCACTCCCTACCTCCGTCATCTTGAACAAGAAGCGGTCTTGAAGCGTAAGGAGCGCGAGGAGATTTCAAGCGAATCGGCCCGGCTGCACGCTCAGGTTGACGCAAATGCTGTACAGCTGAAAGCTATCTTTGAGGGCTTTCTACGATATATTTCTGACGGGCTAACGCTGAGGCAGAAGCTCGACCTCACCAAACGAGATGCGCAGAGTCGTGAGGCAGCTCAGCGGGTCATTGATGAGCAACTTTCATCTTATTTGCAGCAACGGGCTCAAGTTGAAGCCGAGTTGGCCGCGACAGCTGACCGTGAAAAGGGGTTGAGGGGAGTGCGCGAGCAACTGACTGATTTATTGAAAACGCCTCCCTCCCAATAGTTGCTTTTGTACCAATTATCATTTGTAATTAATTTTTTTTTCTTTTGGATAAAATTGTATCCATTTTTTTTATTCTTTCATATGATGTATCTTGTACCCACTTAAATTTATGAATAAAAGATACATTTCTTTCGTACTATCTTGTGTTATCTTTTGCTTTCTTCTCTTTTTCTTTGTTGCCGGCATGTTACTTTTAGCAAGTGTAACCTGTAAATGATAGAGAGAGCATTCCATCTTGAACTCTTTGAGAGGTAGTGATGGCTTAGGAAGCAGGTTCAAATCTACTGCCTAAGGTTTTCAACTTTGTGAGCCGTGAGGGTCTCATGAAGACTTTTCTCCCAACGGGTCGAGAGGATCTCGCAGGTGTATTTTCTCCTTAGGAATCGTAAGGATTTCTAAGTGTGTTTTCTCTTGAGAGTCGTAAGGATCTCACAAGAGAATATCCTCCTTACAAGTCGAGAGGGCTCGTAAGTGGTTGTTTTCTTTCTTGTTGATGTTTGATTTAGAAGGGTGTGGCCTGTAGAAAATCTTTCTTGACCTCCCTGCGGGGCAATGATGGCATAGGAAACAGGGTTAGGATATGCCACCTAAGAATTTTCAACTTTATGAGCCGTGAGGGTCTCATAGAGACTTTTCTCCCTACAAGTCGAAAGGATCTCGCAGGTGTGGTTTCTCCTTAGGAATCATGAGGATTCCTAAGTGCGTTTTCTCTTGAGAGTCATAACGATCTCACAAGAGAATTTTCTCGCCTACGAGTCGAGAGGACTCATAAGTGATTGATGAGTTGATCTGCTCCCGAGTCAAAGCATTGCTTTGACGGGGAGGTCAAGGGTTGACTTTATCCGCATTTCACGGGGTCAGGGGTTGACTTTATCCGCATTTCACGAAGTCAGAGGGTTGACCTTATCCGCATTTCACGGAGTCAGGAGTTGACTTTATCCGCATTTCACGGAGTTAGGGGTTTGACTTTATCTGTATTTCACGGAGTCAGGGGTTAACCTTGTCCGCATTTCATGGGGTTAGGGGTTGACTTTATCCGCATTTCACGGAGTCAGGGGTTGACCTTGTCCGCATTTCACGGAGTCAGGAGTTGCTCTGGACGTTTAACATGGGGTCAGAATTGAAATTGGCCGTGTTCTACTGGACCAGGCGGTGCTCTGGACGTTTCCCACGGGGTCAGGATTGACATTGGTCGTGTTCCACGGTACCAGGATTTGCTCTGGGCGTTTCCCATGGGGTCAGGATTGACATTGGCCGTGTTCTTACGGGACCAGGATTTGCTCCGGGCGTTTCCCACAGGGTCAGGATTGACATTAGCCGTGTTCTATGGGACTAGGATTTGCTCTGGGCGTTTCCCACGGGGTCAGGATTGACATTAGCCGTGTTCTACGGGACCAGGAGGTGCTCTCTCGGGTATCTGTGGACCGTCGAGGTTTGGAACAGGGACTTTGCCATGGCTCCAAAGTTGATTGTCATGTCTGAATCCTGTTGAAATGAGGAGGAACGCTGTTGTGGGTCTCAAGGCTATAGATGTGGCCGTCAAGACTTGGCTCTCTTTCTAATGGAGCCTTGTGGGAAGGTATGGTTCCCTCTTTGTTTGTTCCCCTGGATTGTATACAGGGATCGATGTGATCTCACCTGTAGGGCCAAGTTTCATTCTTTCATTTTTTTTAATTCTTTCCGCGATGCTCTATCATTTCAGCTTTTTATATCGCGAAAATCGCGATTGCCCAATCATTTCGGCTATTTTTCGCGGTGCGCAATCATTTCGGCTATTTGTTTTATTTACTCGATTTTTTTATTGCGAGCTGCCCAACCATTTCGGCTATTTTGTATGCATACATTTTTACTTGCTGATTTTGTTGCAAGTTACCCCATCATTTCCGCTATTTCATATGCATTTGTGGCTCGCTAAATTTTCGCTGCGAGTTTAGGATTTGATACTGATTTAGGCAACAGCATCGCTACAACTGGGATATTGCCAGGAGCGAATCATCATTTGCTTCTGTCAATGTCGAACAAAGGTGGCTTAGCAAACAGGGTTAGGATCTTGTTGACTAAGGCTTTTTGACTTCATGAGCCGTAAGGGTCTCATAAAGGTATTTCTCCCCATGAGTCATGAGGATCTCGTAAGTGCGTTTTCTCCTTAAGAATCGTGAGGAGTCTTAAGTGTATGGTCTCTTATAAGTCATAAGGATCTTACAAGAGTGTTTTCTCCTTATAAGTCGAGAGGACCTACAAGTGGTTCAATATCGACCCTTGTATACAATCCACGGGCGCGAATAAACATTTTCCTTGGAGGTTGTGATGGCTTAAGAACAGGTTCAGATCCCTGTAGTTTAAGGCTTTTGAATCCTATGAGCCGTGAGGGTCTCAAAGGAGGGTTCTACTTACGAGTCGTGAGGATCTCGCAAGTGTAATTTCTCCTTAGGAATCGTGGGGATCCCTAAGTGTGTTGCTCCCTTGTGAGTCGTATGGATCTCACGCAGGTGGTTTCTTCTTACAGGGTCGAGAGGACCTTGCAAATGTCTTTTAACGAGCTTGCGTCTTTTTAGGTTTTCACAAAACTCCCCGGTAGTCCTGCTGTTTTTACTCACGGAGCTCTTTCGGGTTTTCATTTGTTCCCATCTCGCTTATGGACATACCGTTTTTTTGTCAGCCTTGGAATTCTACGGTCCGTAGTAGTTTATAGACGTCTCGGTCAATAGCCGGTTTTAGGACATAGTGGTCCATCGTTAGTTTAAGGACGTTTCGGTCCGTAGCCGGATACTACTTGTAGAGTTTGGACTTAGGAAGATAGCGAGCGGACATAGGCGTCGTCATCTATCGTTGATCTAGGCCGTGACTCGTCAGGCGTAGTATTTTTTCAGGAAGTGACCGTTTATTGGTCTGAAAAGTCTTTCACCATGCATGTCCATGAGTAGATAGGCTCCACCCTGGTAAACTTTGTCTATGATGTACGGGTCTTCATAGTTCGGCTCGAATTTTCCCCATTTCGCACGATTGGGGATCATAGGTCTTTTAACCACTAGCACGAGTTCGCCTTGGCGGAATGTTCTCGGCCTAGTCAATCTCTCGTATGAGCGCGTCATCTTTGCTTTGTAAGATTCCAAGTTTTGTTGCGCCATGAGCCGGGTTTCATCAAGGGCGTTGTTCATATCATAATATTGCAATTCATACTCCCCACTTTTATTCATTTTATAAGTAAACAGGTATTCTTGACGCACGTTTGTTGCATGTTACAGGATACAGGCTCTTGGATACGAACACAGTGAAAAAGACGAAAGTTGATACAGAAAAGGGACTTTTGACCAACAAGTAGACGGATCCTACTCAAACCTAGACGAAGAACAATTCACAAGGCAATGCATGTCCGAAATGTTAAAGGAAACGGTTAAAAGACCACTACAAATTTCACTGAAGATCTTAAGAAGACTAAGAAGCCAAACAGAGAAAAGTTGTGAAGAACTAAGAAGCCCTAACAACCAAGATGGAGCTCAGAGAAGTTGCTGAGCTGAGCTCACCAAAGGGCCGCGGAACCGCGGTCCAAGCCAACAAATGCCGCGGTTCCGCGGTCATTTAATGCCCGTGTCGGCGCCGACTTCTTGTGTCGGTGCGGGTGTTGGGATTTTCCGTGGGCATATCTGTAAAATCATATGTGCGAGAATTTGTAACCCTAACTTCCCTGTTTTCTTATAAATTGTACTCACAAAGCTGTAAAACCTATGCCTCTTTTCAATCAATAAAATTCAGAATTGTTGGGAGATCAAGAGCATCATTTTAGTAAGTCTTCATTTCTTTAAATTATGCCGTAGTGTTAATTTAATTGTTGCCCTAGTTCTCTCGTATAATTCTTGCAGTAGATCAATCATATCATTGCCCTAATTAGTTTAGTGTAGTCTTTCAAATGCAATCGGTAAGTGCTTTAAAAATGTCACTTTTAAAAGACACCCTAATGAGCGAGTAAAATCCTCGCTTGTTAGGGTTAGGAATAAAGGAGGGAATGAGAGATGAATATCTCTCATCTCTTTCAATGCCAAATATTTTTAAATAGAACTTCACGCATGCATGCATGATCCGCTCCCTACGGCACCCTACCCATGAGGTAACGGTGACACCGTAGTATAAAGGACCGGACATGCATGACGTCCATGAAGGTTGTAGCAATTAGTAGAAAAGGACGGACAAGGATCAAGAGGAAGAAACTTCGTTTCTTCCCAATCATCCTAATCCCCTTTCCAAATAATTGTTATAACTTCTAAAACAGGTTTGAATCAAAAGCATTGAAAGAGGTGTTAATCTTTATCTACTCAACCCTACTTTAGACCTAATTCTAACAAGTTCTTTAATATCGTATACCTTAGTTTTTAAATCAATCAACAAAAACCAAACCACCATCGGAATCAACTCGTAAAAACACAAATCAGAAAATTACACATCTCTGTGGATCGACCCGTATTCACCGGCTAGCTACAAAGCGACGCCGTTTCTGATTACGGTAAACATAATATTTTTGGATTAATCAAATGGCGCCGTTGCCGGGGATGGCGTAATCTTTCTTTTGTGTAATTTCGGGTTGATTTAAATTTTAAAAAAATCATAAAAATCAGAAAATAGAAAAATACAAAAAACATTTTATCGATTTTTATCTGTTTGAAGGGTTTTATTGTTTGAATCTTGCAGGAACAGTGAAGACTCTCGGATCTGGAATTTTACAGAGGGAAAATCAGTAAAGTGCACATCACAACAGAGGTAGATTGAACCAACAGAGCACCACAAATTTTCTGAGCAGCTGATCTGCTCAAAGGACCGCGGTTCCGCCGCAAACAGCACATCAAGACCGCGGTTCCGCGTCCTTCTGTTGGCCCCTCTGCGTAAATTTTGCATGGTTTGATTTCTCATTCTCCCCTCTGCAACCTCCATATCTCTCTCTGTAAAAATTTTTGCAGGAATTCTTTGCGCTAAAAAAAAATCTTCTTCCCCCTTCTAAATAACAGATTTTCTGCAGGTTTCTTTGCGCCGCGCTAAAAATTGATTGCAAGTGAATTTTATTGTTTTGCATAATTTAATCGGACTTTAAGGGGCTAATTGACCAAACTCAGATTGGGTGGGGATTTCATCACCCTTCCCAGGACCCCAGAAAACACCTAAAGCATGTGCATTGACCACAATTAATTAAAAAATATTAGACTCAAACCTAAGGACATCGAACTCAATAGGAAAAGGACTAGTATAGGCATCGACCGTTTATCCTAACTGATTTTGCGATGTCTAGGCTAGTGGTAATTAATTAGGCCCACTATTGTGGTTCCTTCCCACTTACCTGGCCGTATTTGTCGGTGAAGAGGCGGTTTGAGGTCCTATTTCTAGCCCTAGTTAGGAGCTGTCTAGCAGACCTAGGTGACCCTAGATCTAGGCCTGATTGTGCATGTGTGGTTGATACATTTATCTCATAAGTCTCTTTTCAAAAACCTCTTTTGCAAAACTCTCACATAAAAAAAAAGAAAAATCTTTTCAAACTTACAACTTGTCGCTAAGAAAACTTGCAACTCACTTCCACCACTTCCCTTCACTGACGTTATCTTACCTCCACATTCTGTCTTTCTTTTTCCTGACTACACTACCCCTTTAGTGTATGTCACTTTGGACTAGGGATACTAACGCCCGATTAGTCCGTGTTTCGTTGGTACCGACCAACGAACCCTTCGACACCGAAGTCGACATTCCGTCCACTTTCTTACCCTCACCTTCAAACTCTTTCACCGAAGGCATGTCGGGATTCAACCCTAACAATACCTTACCGACGGTAAGGATTCCACCTCCTTTAGGTGCGAATAACCCGAACCAACCGCCTGTTGAAGCGCCCGCACGAGTTGCGCTCCAGGATCTCTTTTACCCCGTCCGCACTTCCTTACCTACCTGGCTTTCACCCCCACCGGCAAATGGGGACAATTATGAAATAAAACCACATTTCATCAATATGCTGCCAAAATTTCATGGTTTGGAATCTGAAGATGCGTATATTTTTATCAATAAATTCCAAAATGTGTGCGCTATGATGAAAACAACCCAATTAAGTGATGACGCTATAAGGATAAGGGTCATTCCTTTCACCTTATGTGACCTAGCCGAGAAGTGGCTATACAGCACCACATCACATTCCATTAGAAATTGGGATGAGTTTGTAAAAGCTTTTCTGAAAAAGTTCTATCCTCATCACAAAACTGCCAGAATCTGCAATGAAATAATTCAATTCTCACAACTTCCTTCCGAACCCTTTTGGAAGTGCATCGAGAGATTTAAGGATCTACTCGTTCAATGCCCTCATCATGGGATAGAAAGTTGGCAACTTTGCCAAACATTATACGAGGGATTGAACTCGGCAACGAAGCAGTTGCTAGAAACCATAAGTCAAGGTCATTTTCTCTCCAAGTCTAGTAACGAAGCATGGCAGTTTCATGAGGATCTTAGTGAGCAAACAATTCAGTGGGAGAGTACCAAGACCACATCATCTTCTTCTAGTGGTCAATCTAGGGCAGGCGTACATCAAGTAGAAATGTCGATTGCTATGAAGGCCGAGATGGCCGCTCTTACGAAAAAGCTAGAAACGATTGAGACCAAAATCTCATCGCCTTCTCCTACCCCTGTTATGCCTCCACGAACTGTTTGTGCTTGTTGTGCGGATCCATCGCACCTAACCGAAGAATGTCCTTATAATGCATCCACTCAAGGACAGGATCAAGTCAATGCTGCATTTCAGCAACGACAAAGAAACGATCCGTACTCTTCGACATATAATCCGGGGTGGAGGAGTCACCCAAATTTCGCTTGGAACCAAAATCAACAATTCCAAGGAAATAACAATTTTCAAAGACCTCCTCCTCCACAACAACAACAAGCACCTTCACAAACTCAATTTCAACAGCAACCTTTTCAACAGCAACCTTACCCTAATCAGGTGAACAATTTTGTTCCTAACAATGCTTACCAGCCAAACAATTATGTTCAACCTAATAATGATAAGGTTAGCTCGCTCGAAAGAAGTTTAGATGCGTTCCTTAAGCAATCTACACAGTCTACAGCAAGACTAGAGACTTCTATTCAATCTTTGGTGCAAAACAGTGCCTCACACGATCAAAATATCAAATCTATTGAGGCACAAATTGCACAACTCAATGCAGCTTTGAGCAAGCGCGAAAAAGGAAAACTCCCGTCTCAACCACTGCCCAACCCCGGTCACGCACATGCTGCAAATCAACAGCAGAATCATAATATAAATGCGGTGACCACGTTGAGATCGGGAAAAGTGTTGCAAAACAATGTGGGAATTGACAATGACACCCCTGCCGGTGGCCCTTCTTCATCTTCTTCACCATCTTCTTTAGAGCCTATTCTCCACCCTTCACACGGCTCTACTTCTTCTAGCTCGAACGGACCCATTTCTCACAACACGAACACATCTACACGGGGTGCCGTTCCAACTCGACAATCTGATCCGCAAAAATTGGACTCAACCACCTTTCAAAATGTTCCTTTTCCTAATCGGTTGAAATCCAATAAACCAACTCCACAGATGGAAAAATTGTTGAGTTGTTCAAACAGGTTAGCATAAATATCCCTCTTTTGGATGCAATCCAACAAGTTCCTTCATATGCAAAAATTTTAAAGGACTTATGCACCAAAAAAAAGAAGTCGCAAGTGCCAAAGAAAGTTTTTGTGGCTAATGCTATTAGTGATGCTCTTGTCAATTCTTTACCCCCAAAGCAAAAGGACCCCGGATGTCCGACCATTTCGATAACAATTGGGCACAAGAACATCAATAGAGCACTATTAGATCTTGGTGCGAGTGTCAATTTGCTACCCTATTCTGTGTACGAGTAATTGAGCGTTGGAGAACTTAAGCCTACTCACTGTACTCTCCAAATGGCCGACCGGTCAATCACCCATCCTAGGGGAGAGCTGGAGGATGTGTTAATTAGAGTAGGGGATTTCATTTTCCCCGTTGACTTTATTGTGATGGATACACAACCTGTCGCTAACCCCCGGAATCAAATTCCGGTAATACTTGGTCGACCATTTCTGGCAACTTCCAACGCAGTGATCAATTGTCGTAATAGTTCAATGAACCTATCATTTGGCAATATGACAATTGAGCTCAATATTTTCAAGTTGGGAAGTCAGCCGGCTGAGCCTAATGCTAGCGTACTCGATGTTTGCTCGATCAATGAGATCACGGAGGAGGACTGTGAGTTCGAGAATTTTTTGTTCGATCACAGCAATGTTAACGCCACTAGTGCGTTCCTCTTAGAATCCGACACAGCTTTCACGGCGGACAATGATTTTGAGTGTTTTACCTTCGTTGACGACTTTGAAGACTCATCACCTGAATTGGAGTCTTTTGCTTTTTCGGATGAGTTAATTGAACCATCCGACTCTGTTGCGCACACTCGATTCGAACCTTTGATAGAATCCTTCGAGTTTGAAACAGTTACCCCATTGTTACCATCTATTGTTTCACCTCCTAAACTCGAATTGAAGCTTTTGCCGTCGCACCTAAAATATGCTTATCTAAGTGATAATGAGACATTACCCGTCATTATATCGGCCTCTCTAGCTCTTGAGCAAGAGAAGGCTCTTTTGATGGTCTTACATAATAATCGGTAAGCTTTCGGCTGGTCTATGGCGGACATTAAGGGGATTAGTCCCCTCATAGTCGAACATCATATACACTTGATGGATGATGCCAAGCCGGCAAGGGATCCACAAAGACGCCTCAACCCCATCATGAAAGAGGCTGTTAAGAAGGAGATTGTCAAGTGTCTGGATAGTGGTATCATTTACCCTATCTCGGATAGCCAATGGGTGAGCCCAATCCACGTTGTGCCAAAGAAATCGGGCATTACGGTCATTACCAATGAGGCAAATGAGTTAATTCCCACTCGCACCCAAACTGGGTGGCGAGTCTGCATAGGCTATAGAAAACTCAATGCCGCGACAAGGAAAGACCACTTTCCTTTACCTTTCATTGACCAAATGCTCGAGCGATTAGCAGGGCACGAGTTCTATTGCTTTCTAGATGGCTATTCCGGTTACAACCAAGTCCCCATCGCCAAAGAGGATCAAGACAAGACAACATTCACTTGTCCCTTTGGCACTTTTGCTTATCGTTGCATGCCCTTTGGGTTATGCAATGCACCCGCGACATTTCAGTGGTGTATGATGGGGATCTTTTCAGACATGGTTGAAAAGTTCTTGGAGATCTTTATGGATGATTTCTCCATCTTTGGCGACTCTTTCGACGAGTGTTTACGGCATCTTGACGCTGTTCTTACCCGTTGCAGGGATAAGAACCTAACATTGAATTGGGAGAAGTGCCATTTCATGGTGCGAGAGGGCATTGTCCTAGGACATGTCATCTCGCAAAACGGCATCGAGGTTGATAGAGCTAAAATCGAAGTGATTTCTAACCTCCCTCCCCCTAAATGCGTCAAAGACATCAGAGCCTTCCTTGGCCACGCCGGTTTTTACAGACGGTTCATCAAGGACTTTAGCAAGATCGCTAGACCCTTGACTCTCTTACTGGCCAAGAACAAAACTTTTGCTTTCGACTCCACTAGCATTGAAGCATTCGAGTCTTTGAAACATTCCCTCATCTCTGCGCCCATCCTCTCATCTCCCGACTAGACGCACCCTTTCGAAATCATGTGCGACGCATCAGATTTTGCGATCGGCGCTGTTCTTGGACAGCACATTAATAAGATGCCTCACGTGATTTATTATGCTAGCCGAACACTAAATGAGGCCCAACTAAACTACACAACAACAGAGAAAGAGTTTTTAGCTGTTGTGTTTGCACTCGAAAAATTTCGGCCTTATTTAATTGGCTCTCCAGTCGTTGTATATACTGACCATTCAGCTCTTCGCCACCTTTTTGCGAAGAAGGATGCTAAGTCAAGGCTAATACGTTGGATCCTTTTATTACAAGAGTTTGACCTTGTCATTAGGGACAAAAAAGGATGTGAAAACGTAGTAGCTGATCACCTATCACGACTTCCTTCTTCGTCCACGCTCGATCTTCCAATCACTGATGTTTTTCCCGACGAGCAACTCTTGACCGTTTCTTGCGAACCATGGTTCGCCGATATTGTAAACTACTTAGCCACCGGCCTGATACCTAATGATTGGTCGAAACAGGATAAACTTTGATTTTTATCCCAAGTAAAGCATTTTTACTGGGATGAACCCTATCTTTTTAAATACTGTTCCGACCAAATCATTCGTCGGTGTGTACCTGAAAGTGAGGTCAAGAGCGTGCTGTCTTTTTGCCACGATCAAGCATGTGGCGGGCACTTTGGCCCAAAGAAGACAGCCGAGAAAGTTTTGCAGTGTGGTTTCTATTGGCCACGACTCTTCAAGGATGCTTACGAATACTGCAAAACCTGCTCCCGGTGCCAACACTTGGGCCGGATATCGCGGAGAAACGAAATGCCGCTCCAACCAATTTTGGTTGTGGACATTTTTTATGTTTGGGGTATAGATTTCATGGGACCATTTTCTAACTCTTTTGCAAATGTGTATATTCTTTTGGCCGTTGACTACGTTTCAAAGTGGGTTGAGGCTGTGCCCAGCCGAACGAACGATAACAAGGTTGTCGTTCGATTTCTTAAAGAACACATCTTCTCTCGATTTGGGCACCCTCGGGCGATAATAAGTGATAATGGTTCTCACTTTTGCAATAGGACTTTCGAGTCTTTAATGCGCAAATACTCTATCACCCACAAACTGTCAACGCCATATCACCCCCAAACATGTGGGCAAGCCGAGATTTCAAATCGGCAAATAAAGCAAATCTTGAAGAAAACGGTTTCTAAAAACCGTAAAGATTGGTCACTTAAGTTGATTGATGCACTATGGGCTTTCCATACTGCATATAAGACCGATCTTGGTATGTCTCCATACCGGCTTGTTTACGGGAAGGCTTGTTACCTCCCAGTGGAGATTGAGCATAAAGCTTTTGGGGCTATCAAAGAGCTGAATTTATCTTTAGGAGATGCGGGCAGCAATCGAAAGCTGCAGTTGAATGAACTAGAAGAGCTGCGGGATGAGGCATATGATAATGCCATAATTGCTAAAAACCGAGCTAAGGTGTTCTACGATAAACACCTTTTGCGAAAAACTTTTGAACCTGGTCAACAGGTTTTACTCTATGACACTCGGATACATTTTCACCCAGGCAAGCTCCGTTCTAGATGGAGAGGACCTTTTGTAGTCTGCACCGTTTATCCGCACAGTGCGGTTGATCTTGAAAACCCGGAGGATGGTACGCTTTTCAAAGTAAATGGGTATCGATTGAAACCGTTCCTCACAGCGGACCCTTCGGAGGAGCTCCTGTTCTTGCAGGAGCCGATCTACACTGCGTGATTTTCCTCCACTTTCACCCCCAAATTTCTTTTTTCCAAAACATTATTTCAAATAAGTTTGGGGGTGTGTATATAATTTGTAAATATATAATCCCAAAATACCATAAAAAAATAATTAAAAAATAATTAAAAAATTAACAAAAAAAATATATATATTTTTGGACCTAATTGCAAATTTGCAGAATTAAGAGCCGACATTTTTTTATTTACAAATAAAATCCTCATTTTGGAGGGTGTTTTCTTCAAATAACCCTCTTTCCCCCCTATTTATATGTCCCGAGCCCCCCTGTTCTCTTACCCTAAATATTTCCTCTTCATAAAACCCTAGCCGCCGCCCCTTATCTGCTCCATAATAATTTCGCAGCACCGCCACCAGAACGCCGCGGTTCCGCCGCCTTAGTCGCCTCCCGCCGCTCTTCCGCCGCCGTTTGGTGTCGTCGCCCCCTGAAATTTTCAGGGGAGGTAAATCTGTCATATTTCTCTCTGTTTTTAGCATACTTTTTCTGTAAAATTATCATGGCATATAAAATGCAATTTGAGAAAGATTTTACCCCAGTTTTCACGCACGAAGTGTACGGTAGATATTTTGCACATGAAATCGAGCTAAGGGGATGAAATTTCCTGACCTATAATCACTCCTCTGCGTTTGCCCTACCTGAACTAGTTGCCCAGTTTTATGAATCAATAGAGGATAATAGTCTAGACAACTTAGGCTACAATAAAATAAATTGGGGAGATCGCATAATTCACATTGATAGGGACATGATCCACGAGGTCACACTCATACCACGTGTACCCGCACATGACCACCCCTTGCACTTTGAGGATTATATGCCCTTGATGGGGAATGACTGCGCGAGAGAGCCGCGTAAGGGTATCCAAGCACGGAACCTTTTCGCGAACGTTTTTACTGTATGCCGGTGGACACAAAACAATATCTTTGGTAGTTCGCACAACACGACTTTCTTCACCCCCTCCTTACATGTCGTACACACACTAATGATGAAAAATCCACGGTTCGACATGTGCACCGTATTGCTCCATTCTATAGGTGCGGGGAAAAGAGGTACCATTTACCCATGTCCCATGCTAGTCACCCAACTCTGCCGTTATTTCCTCCCCGTCGAGGAGTTTGATTCATACATGATAGACGGAGTTCCGGTTCGACCACTCGTTGAGGGCGTTATTTTGTCCTACTCTAGACTTACAGATATTTGGTCACGAACGGAACCGGCAGAGAATATTCCCGCACGCACCCCTAGCTCTAGCTCTACATCGAGCGGGGAAGAACTGACCCCTCAAGAGCATGCACGATTGATGCGGAGAACGGTAAGAAGAATTGATTCTTTGAGGGATGAGTTTCGGGCGACAGCACGAGATCACACCGTCGGTTGACGGAAATTGAGAGGGGTATTCAAACCCTTTTGGCTAGAGGGGAAAATTCACGTTCACGCTCACGAGCGAGACGTGGGGCCGGACAGTGAGGGCACTGCTTTGCTCAAGTTTGGGGGAGAAGGTAGTGTATATAGTTATCTTTTGCATTGCATATTGTATATATTCTTTTCCTTTTGCATATTTAATTTCTGCATTGCATCCTTATATAAAAAATCATAAAAATTGAAAAGTTTGAAAAATGAAAAAAAAATTATTAGAAGAAGAAAAACTCATAAAAATTGAAAATTTTCAAAAAAATTATAAAAACTAATGTATTCAATTCTGGTTAATTGACTTGAGTTTAATAAATAGGTTAACTGGCTAGGAAAAACTAGATCTTAGACTTAGCAAATTAAAAACCCTAAAAATAACCTTTCTTAGAGTTTAACGGTAGAAAGTACATGTCTTTGTAGATTATTTGGAAATAGGCAAATTTTGGGTTCACTTCTTGGGCTAAGTCGAAACGAAGGAAGAGTATTGAAACTTTTATTAGAGTATAAGTTTGAAAAATAATTCCTAGCTTAAGTCTAGAGTCTGAAAACATATACCCTACAATTTGCACAATCACGCACCTTGAAACTTGGAATAGTAGAAGAGACCTTGAATTACTCTTGTCTAAAGTCCTTAGTACGAAGAAAATAAATAAAAAAGTGAATAGAGGAAAAAATGGACACTGGTTTTGTGATTACTTAAGGCTAAAACATAGAAAAATATTTAGCGAGGGTGCTTCATCACCTAGTGCCTTAGACCAACTGGTTTGGGAGTCACTGCTAAAGCCTTGGGTGTTACAAAACTAGGAAGTACGCTTTAAAATGCTAACGCATCTTGTAATCGGTTGTTGGTACCTTAAGAAGTATTAACGGTCGCATGAAGGATGTGTAAACGAAAATTCACCAATTAATAAGTGCTTTGGACAATGGACGAGAGTACGATTGCTTGATTTGAATTTCCAAGTGTAGGGGTGATATTTACACACACGTGGGGATATGTGATTAGAGTTTAGATAAGAGAAAGGAATGAAGAATAGAACTTGTATCTTTAGTAGAGTTGATAGAAATTCTTAAGCGGAGATGAAACCCTAGAAGGAAAACTTAAGAAATGCCGAAAGATAAGTAATTCTATAGAACATATATAATCTTAAGTTAAATAATGAGGAAGTGTGAAGAATATGGGTGGGTAATTTGCGGGTCGACGATAATAGAATTCCTTGTTAGAAAACCTAATTAGAAAACAAAAGTCAAAAAAACCAAATTGATAGGATTTTGTGGGTGTAATCCGCTGAAAACCCTCAGGAGACAACACTCCTCCTACTAGGGACACCTAGAGGTTTAACGGCTTGTTGTACGTGCTCAGTGCAATCGCGTTTCCCTGCGAAAGTGCGGCTAGGTTAGAATAAAATAATAAGTTTGCTCGAGGACGAGCAAAACATAAGTTTGGGGGTATTTCTTCATATCATAATATTGCAATTCATACTCCCCACTTTTATTCATTTTATAAGTAAACAGGTACTCTTGACGCACGTTTGTTGCATGTTACAGGATACAGGCTCTTGGATACGAACACAGTGAAAAAGACGAAAGTTGAAACAGAAAAGCGACTTTTGACCAACAAGTAGACGGATCCTACTCAAACCTAGACGAAGAACAATTCACAAGGCAATGCATGTCCGAAATGTTAAAGGAAACGGTTAAAAGACCACTACAAATTTCACTGAAGATCTGAAGAAGACTAAGAAGCCAAACAGAGAAAAGTTGTGAAGAACTAAGAAGCCCTAACAACCAAGATGCAGCTCAGAGAAGTTGGTGAGCTGAGCTCACCAAAGAGCCGCGGAACCGCGGTCCAAGCCAACAAATGCCGCGGTTCTGCGGCCATTTAATGCCCGTGTCGGCGTCGACTTCTTATGTCGGTGCGTCGGTGCGGGTGTTGGGATTTTCCGTGGGCATATCTGTAAAATCATTTGTTCGAGAATTTGTAACCCTAGCTTCCCTGTTTTCTTATAAATTGTACTCACAAAGCTGTAAAACGTATGCCTCTTTTCAATCAATAAAATTCAGAATTGTTGGAAGATCAAGAGCATCATTTTAGTAAGTCTTCATTTCTTTAAATTCTGCCGTAGTGTTAATTTAATTGTTGCCCTAGTTCTCTCGTATAATTCTTGCAGTAGATCAATCATATCATTGCCCTAATTAGTTTAGTGTAGTCTTTCAAATGCAATCGGTAAGTGCTTTAAAAATGTCACTTTTAAAAGACACCCTAATGAGCGAGTAAAATCCTCGCTTGTTAGGGTTAGGAATAATGGAGGGAATGAGAGATGAATATCTCTCATCTCTTTCAATGCCAAATATTTTTAAATAGAACTTCACGCACGCATGCATGATCCGCTCCCTACGGCACCATACCCATGAGGTAACGGTGACACCGTAGTATAAAGGACCGGACATGCATGACGTCCATGAAGGTTGTAGCAATTAGTAGAAAAGGACGGACAAGGATCAAGAGGAAGAAACTTCTTTTCTTCCCAATCATCCTAATCCCCTTTCCAAATAATTGTTATAACTTCTAAAACAGGTTTGAATCAAAAGCATTGAAAGAGGTGTTAATCTTTATCTACTCAACCCTACATTAGACCTAATCCTAACAAGTTCTTTAATATCGTATAACTTAGTTTTTAAATCAATCAACAAAAACCAAACCACCATCGGAATCAACTCGTAAAAACACAAATCAGAAAATTACACATCTTTGTGGATCGACCCGTATTCACCGGCTAGCTACAAAGCGACGCTGTTTCTGATTACGGTAAACATAATATTTTTGCATTAATCAGGCGTCGAGCTCCTCAAGCCGAAGGTGAGCATTCTCTTTGTCCGTTAGCTCGTAATGAACTGCCACTCATAGAGAGGGTAACTCTATCTCGAGGGGGAGTACCGCTTCTGTGCCGAATACCAATACATACGGCGTTGTGTTAGTGGCCGTTTTGAACGTAGATCGATATGCCAAGAGAGCTTCATGCGGTCTCCCGTGCCAGTCCTTCTTATTTTTGAACACCGTCTTTTTCACGATCTTCGTCAAGGTCTTGTTGAAAGCCTCATCTAGACCGTTAGCTCGGGAATTATAGACCGAAGAGTATCTCCAGTCTATGTTATGTTGTTGTGCGAAGCGGCTGATCTTGTGGCTTCCATAGGCTGGCCCGTTATCGGAGATAATAGTTGCGGAGTGCCGAACCGGTAAATGACGTTTGTCTTGAAGAAGTGGAGAATATTCTCCGTCTTCACTTCCCTCAGCGGTACTACTTCTGCCCATTTGGAGAAGTAATCAGTTGTCGCCAAAACGAATCGATGTCCTTTGGACGATGCCGGTTCGATGGGGCCGATTATGTCGGTTCCCCATATTTCGAACGGCCAGCTAGCCACCGTTGGATGTAGTGGATTTGGATGCTGGTGGATAAAGTCCCTGTGAATCTAGCACGAGTGGCACTGGAACGAGTGGCACTTCGCGTATTCGAGGCAGTCTTGGATCATCGTGGGCCAATAGTAGCCCATCCTTTCGATCTTTAGTTTCTTTTTTGGCGCGGCTTGGTGAGAACCCAGAGTCCGTCGTGAGTTTCTTGGACGACTCTCTTTGCCTCTTCAGGTCCCAAGCATCTTAGCCACAGAGAATCAAATGATCTCTTATACAGAGTATCATTGACGAAGGCAAAAGATAGAGATCGTTTCATGAGCTGATGTCTTGAGGACGCATCTTCAGGCGTTCGACAGGATTTGAAGTAGTCTATAAAGACTTCTCTCCAATCCTTAGCCTTTTCCTGGTCTTTTATTTGTAGGGCCGTTTGCTCGGTAGCTCCCCTTTCTTCGGACGACTCCGGGGATATTTCTGCCGGTGCAAGAACCCGACGGCTTTGCACAACGATCTTCACCTCATCGAGGTTCTCGTCAGCCAATTCTTTAGCGAGCTTGGCTAATGCATCCGCCTTACTATTTTCCGCACGTGGTATGCTTTCCAGGGCATAGGCAGGGATTTGAGCCAGCAATTGTTGTATCCTTTCACCGCATTTTACCAACTCCGGTTTGCACGTCTGATAGTCACCGTTTACTTGACTAACGACCAGCTGGGAGTCTCCGTATATGAGGAGGTTTTCAATTCCCATGTCGACAGCGATCTCAAGACCTGCTATCAAAGCTTCATATTCAGCTTCATTGTTCGTCCTCAGCTCTATTAAGGAGAAGGCGAAGCGCATTATCCCCCTTGTGGAGTCACGAAGATGAGGCATACCCCTGATTTGATTATGGGGGTACTTTGTTTGCGCTTCTTCATTGAAGATGATCCATCGAAGTAGAGTTCCTATCCTCCCCCCCTCCTTCCCCCCCCCCCGTCGATCGTGTCAAACGCGTGCTCGTCTGGCAATTCGCAGTTTAAAGGAGAATCGGCAGGTATCGGTTGCTCAGTGAGGAAGTCGGCGATAGCCTGGCCTTTCACCACCTTGAAGGGACGATATGTCACCGAAAATTTCATTAAGAGTAGGGCCCACTTAGCGAGCCATCCTGTTAGTATGGCCTTTGACATCAAATATTTGAGGGGATCTACCTTTGATATGAGATGGACCTCATGTGCTAACGCATAGTGTCTGAGCTTCGTTATTGCGAAGATCAACGCCAGGCAATGTTTTTCAATGGGGGAGTAGTAGCTTTCTTCCCTCAGGAGAACTCGACTCAAATAGTAGAGGGATCTTTCTTTCCCTTGGTCATTCTCTTATGCCCACAGCGCGCCTAAGGAACATTCGATGGCTGTTGTGTACAGGACGAGAGGTTTTCCTTTAAAGGGAGTGGCCAGCACTTGTGGATTCTACAGGTATTGCTTGATTTCTTCTAGTGCGCTTTGGCATTTGCGATCCCAGACGAAAGGAGTCCCTTTCTTCATTAGGTGACTGTAAGGACGGCATTTGCCGGAGAGGTTGGTTATGAATCGCCGGATATACGCGAGCTTTCCTTGGAGAGACCGCATCTGCTTGAGAGTTCTTGCGGAGGCATTTCCATGATCGCCTTGATCTTCGATGGGTCTATCTCGATGTCTCGGTGTCGTACGATGAATCCTAGGAATTTTCCTGAGGAAACTCTGAACGCACATTTGAGAGGGTTCATCTTCAAGTTGTATTTCCGAAGGCGCTGAAATACGGTCTTCAGATGCTCTAAATGTTCCTCGTATGATTTGCTTTTAACTATGAGGTCGTCAATATAGCATTCGACGATTTCATGTATGAGGTCATCGAAAATCCTTGTCATGGCCTTCTGATAGGTGGCACCGGCGTTCTTTAGGCCGAAGGGCATCACCTTGTAGAAGAATATGCCCAAATGAGTCCGGAAAGCGGTATGCTTCTAGTCTTCGGGATGCATCTTTATCTGATTGTATCCTGATGAGCCGTCCATGAAGGATAAAACTTCGTGAGTGGACGTATTATCTATCATCAGTTCAGTAACCGGTACAAGAAAATCGTCCTTCGGGCAAGCTTTATTGAGGTCCCGAAAATCCACGCAGATGCGCACTGTCCCGTTTTTCTTCATCACCGGGACAATGTTGGCAATCCAATCAGGGTACTGAATTTCTTGGATGAAGCCGGAGTCGATTGGCTTCTTGACCTCGACGTTGATGCTCATCTCAAGCTCGAGCCGCATTCTTCTCGGCGCTTGTTTGACTGGCTGGATGTCCGGAGATATCGCCAATTTGAGCACAAAAATTTCTGGATCTAGTCCCGGCATCTCGGAATAGTTCCATGCGAAGCAATCTTTATATTGTAGGAGCACGTCTTTTAGCGTAGCCACCCTTTCTTCAGACAAAAGCTCGCTGGCGAATGTCGGCCATGGGTCACCTACCGTCCCCAAGTCAATTTTCTTGAGATTATCTGCAGTAGTATGTATCCCATCTTCCAGCTCTTTTGGCACCGGTGGAAATTCTGAGATCACATCATCATCATCGTTTTTGAAGCACCAGGGGAGATCAATCATGTTCTCGGGTTCTTCTTCTGACAGCGTTATTACGTGACAGGTACGAGATCGCTTCCAAGACCGATGTTGGTCTGATTCTACTCTCGCCGCATACGTGGCTTTCGGTTCATGTTTTTGTGACGGGGTTACCCTCCAACTGCTGGATAGAGCGAACCTGCCTTGTTGATACTAGTCTTCGACCCAGTCTTTGAATGTAAAGCAGTCTTCGAGAGGATGCCCTATCGCTCGGTGTTAGGAGCAATAGTCCGGGTGAGCGACCTCGCCTGCTTGCTCGGGGTGCTTGGACTCCGGGAGGGTAATCATCTGATGTTTTACAACAAGATCGAGTATCTTCCTTGTCTTGTCTTGGGAAAAAGAATACGCTCGACTCATCTTCTTTATAAGAGACGAATCGTGGTTGCTCGACTCTCAATCGCGTGGCTTCTTAGACCCTCTTTGTCGCGGTCGAACGCTTTTCCGTTCCTTGGTTTATTTTTACCTCTGCGTCAGGTCTTTTGTATGACGGGCTGGCGACGAAGAGCATCGTCATTCTCCGCAGATTGCTGAAGGAGGCGCTGCGTCCTGGCCTTCTCGTAGATAGCCATTTCGCGATTATGGTCATCTCGAACCTTTTGACCCGCTTCCCTTATAAGATTGTCCATCTGTGCTTCGAACGACGGACTTGGCATTTTCACGGCGGGACCTCGTTTTGGTTCAGGGTCAACATCTTCCCACAGAGCATCTTCTTCTTCATCGAAGTCATGTATGACGTAACAGCCGTAGAATCGCTCCCGTTTCTTGGATCGGATATATCCAAGCCCGATCATTTCCATTCACCCGTTAGGCAGTCTTCGCTGAGTTCCGGGGACGTTCCAGATCCTGTTGTAGAACTGGGCTTGTCAAGCAGTCTATTTGAAGGGTATGCCTTGACGCCTTAAGAGCCTTTTTAATCCTTCTGTGTAGTATCTGGGCAGATAGATGGGCTGAATTCGGTCAAGTGTCGAGTCGGCACCATTCCAGACTTCTTTCTCTACTCTGGTTTCCGTTGAACGATAAAAGAGGATTGCCTTTTCATCTTTTCACCTGGGAGGGACGTAGAATGTCTATAGCTCCTGCACATTATAGGTATCAAGTGCGTTGAGCTCTTTGTAATGCTCTCGTGGAACCATGGCGATTTGCAAACTCCGATCATCATCAGCGAAGGCTTGTATTGATGGCCGAACAGAAAATACGGCATTGATTTCATCTTCCGAGTCGCTGCCGAAGATCAACGTAGGGGTGGACGGTCCCGGCTTGGTGTATTGGGGCGGCCCTGAATAAACTATCGCTGCGCTCTACTCCTTCAACAGAAGCTCTTATCGTTCATTTATTCAACCATTTCATTTTACCAAGTTCAACGTTAACTCCCGTTCTCAACTCATGAATCTGAAGCTTTCTTCTTCCTCCTCGGTGTCACTTCCGAAGACCGGAATGGTAGTGATAGCTTTGTTCTTCGGTTTGTGGCACCTTTCCGTGTCTTCGAAATCTGGTAAGAAGTATTTTACGTCTTCGTACTTTCTGACTTCATTCACGAAAAATGGGTTCAATTCCCCTGTCACGGTATATTCGAGACCATTCTTGAAATACTTCATACACTGATATTGTGTAGAAGGGGTGATGTTGTACTCATGTAGCCAAGGCCTGCCGGGCAAAGCATTGTAGCATGTCTTGGTGTTAATGACGTGAAATTTAATGTCTGTGACGAGCAGCCCAAAGCGTAACGTCAGTATCACAGATCCGAGCATCCTTGATGACTGGGAGTCAAACCCGGAGATAGTGATCTTATCCCGAGCGAGGTGTTGAACGCTCATGCAGATTTCCTTCAACACTCTTACATTGAGGAGGTTAACGGAGGACCCATTGTCAACCAGGATTTTGCCTATCTTGATATCATGACAGTATCCGGAAACATAAAGAGGACGGTTATCCTTGCACATCCCGAGGAGGAGATCTTCATCGCCAAAGGTGATATCGGCTGTGTACACTTCTTCCAACTCGTCCTTCATCTTTTCTTCGGCGAGGAATGCTTGGAAATTTTCGGGCTCTTGTAGCGCCTTAATCAGCGAATCTCTCGCCTCTTTAGACAGCAGAAGGGCGTCGAGAATGCTGAGCTGCGAGGGTATCTTCCACAGGTGTGCCAGAACGCTATAATCCACCTTACTTTTCTTGGGCGGGTCCTTGACTGCCAGCTCTTCGGCGACTCGATCATCGAGGGAGATATCCTCAAGGATCTTTTCTTTCCCCTTATCCCTTTTTATTCGATCCCTTGTTCGCAGGTCTGAGATTCTTTTCAGGTAATGTGCGATTGCGCAGCTGAATGTTTTCACAGCTCTTCGGTTCTTCCTATTTTTTCGAGGTAGATTCTTTGAAGAGAGGACTAAGAGCCATTTCTTCGTCAGAGTCGCTCCCGAAGGTGAGAACTTGCGATCCCCTACTATCAACTATGTGACATTCACCGAAAGTTCTTTTATGCTTCTCTGTCGTGGTTCTTTGTTCCCGACAAGTTTTGCGTTACATCCGCTGAACGTGTTGTCGGTGGGCAACATATCCCTGCCACCAGTTTTTAAAGGCCATGCACTCTTCGGTAGGGTGTGTAATCCTCTGATGGTATAAGCAGAAGTTAGGATGTACGTCCTCTTCATCAAGATGTATACCGCCGGGAGAATTTCCTCTGAAAGAGGGCAACTTCATTCCCTTTGACAGGGATCTGGAGAATTGTTTCCTTATCTTGAACCTGCTTTTATTTGCGGCGGATGTACTTTGATTTGGTTGGAGTTTTTCAACCCTTTCGTCCAGTCGCCGGTATCTGGCTTTTTCAAATATGGCCATCTTGCGCTCTCGATCAGCTTTGCTTTTCAGAAGAGCTTCATTCAGGAATGCATCAATCATCTCGTCTGACGGTCTTAGGAGCTCCGATTCGGGATCTGCCCCCAGTTTCTCTGCGTCAGGAGCTTCTTCGCCGTTTATTAACGAATGAGAGATCACGTGGCAACTTGCCACATAATCCTCAAGTTCATCTGACGGGTCTTCTCCATTGTCATCCTCTCTGTCCTCAAGGACGTGGCTGAGAAACTCTTGAAGTGTGACTGGGGTCCGTGCTTTCTGGTTATATTCCTCCAGCGCATCAATATGCTTTTGCAGGTCCGTGCGCTTGTCAGCAGGCTTCATGGGCTTTTTGGTTTTCTTCTTTTTCTTCAAAGACTTTGACGGCTGGATCTGAGCGTTTGGATTATCACCAAAAATTTTTGGAGTTAGGCGCGGCTTCAGCATTCCCTCGATGACTTTGGGTTCCAGCGGACTTTTCCATTTGATCGCCGGGCATGTTTGGAAATCCTTCAACATTCTTTTCATTTTGGTTAAAAGAGCGACCTCCCATGGAGCTTCTTCGAAAAAAGAGCACGATGCCCCCGGTGTATCTACCTTGTTGAGAGCGTGCGGCTGGGGCGGGTTTACTTTCCAATTCTCAGACAGCGCGAATTTGCCTTGTTGGTATTGGTTCTCAATCCACCCTTTGAAGACGAAACAAATTTCTATTGGATGTCCTATCGCTTGATGATAGGGGCAATAATTGGGATTATTAGCCTCACCGGGTCACAATGGACGTTTTGGATCCGGCAAGTTGATGAGCTTATTGCGCACCGCCAGCTCGAACAATCTCCTCATTTTGTCCCGGGGAAACGAATAAGGGCGCTTCATTTTCTCATTAAAGAATCGCCGTCTCTTGTCTAGACGATCAGTTAGTTTTGGGCCACTGGGCTGCTGTTGAGCATTGGCGACGAAGGTCGCTTTCCCCTTCCTTTTTTCGTTTCAAGGCTCCGGCTTTGAAAAGGAAGGCCTATGGCCCATCTGGTCCATTTGGGCCAATTTATCAATCAAGGCCTGGAAAGTGGTCGGCTTGAAAAACATCATGAATTGGGAAATAATCGCCTGAGGGTCGAGAGTACCCACGAATATGCCTACCGCGGGCGCTTCTTCGATGTGCTGCTCGCACTTCGACCATAAATTCCGCCACCGTATTGCATACTGAACCTATGTTTCTCCAGACTTCACCCTGGTATTGATTAATGCCGTGATTGGGGTGCGTTCGCTAGCGCTTGCGAAACGCTGGGTGAATAGTAACTCCATCTCTGCAAATGTCTTGACAGAGTCATTCGGGAGTTCGGAATACCACTCGAATGCTGTCTCCGACAAGTTATCAACGAATTGGCGAAGCATTAGCTTATCGTCACCCCTAGTGTTGCCGCACAAGGCTCTGAATTGAGCGCCGTGCTGATGCGGATTTCCCGTCCCCTGATATACGTGGAATTTGGGGATTGTGTATCCCGGCAGGTACTTTATTTGGTCGTACCAACCCGGATAGGGTCGTCAAGTTTTAACAATTTGTCCAGCCGCTTCATTCGCCAGATGAACTCGTATTTTCTGAACGATATAATCATCCAGGGCGGCTTTTGAGATGGTCTCCTCCATGGCTGCTGACAAAGCCGGTAGAGGGTTTGATGTCTCTCCTCTATCATCTTCAATTATTACTAGAGGGTCTTCAGCTGGAGGGTCTGGCTGGATCATCATGCCCACCATATCTTGGAATAGAAGGGCCATTTGTTTTATATTGGCCGCTTGTTCCGTGGCCTCTTTGTCCTTCCTCTCATGCTTTCTCCGAAAGAATTCAGCATCAGTTTCCTGCTCACGGCGCTACTCCGAGGATGTCTATGGGCTTCCTTTCAGTCCTGTGAGTGCGGCCATAGCTGTTAGCATTTCTTAGAGCTTTTGTTGTTATTACTCCTGAGCCTTAGTCACTGATCGCGTAAGCGGCCGATGACCTGTGGAGATACGGCTATCCTCTTTTCCGGATGCCATATAGATGGTGTGCATCACCATGCCCCCAGACTTGGGGCGTTTGGGTTCAGTGGTCTTGAGATTCGTCGCAGACGCGATGATTTTCTCCAGCCTTCTCCTCTTGTGGGCGGTCGAAGTTGAGGGGGCCGTTGCAGTAGGCACCCAAGTAGCTGTCGCCTTCTGTGGCTTAACAGGATGGTCGACTTCTCGCTGAACTTTCACCTTTTTCTGTCGGCGAGAGTAATCTTGATTAATCACCAAGTCTTGGACTTGATGCCAGACCTTGTAAATTTTAGAGGACAGCCGCTGAGGGGGCTGCTCCAGCTTCGCCTTTGGGGCATTCTCCATAGGTAAAAGAGATCTTTTCAGCAAAGCAGTTGGGGAGTTCTTACGGACCCTCCTTAGTGGTTCAAAGTTGTTCCCAGTTGGAACAGCAGCGTTGACTTCTACCATTGGAGCTAGCGGAGTCAGTCCAGAAGGGGAATTGCCCCGGGCCTTCCTTACTCGGCGCCAGTGGCGACGTCGAGCATGTCGAGCCGATGGTACTGGCTCAGATATGGGGGTGACTTCATCATGCCCCCTGTCTTGGTAAGAAATTGTCGTCGTCGGCCTACTGAAGACTGATGTCCGCTGAGTAGGGATGGCCAACCTATCGAAGGCAGATTTCCGAGCAGGGAAAGCAGCCTTGACGGTTTCGGGAGCAGGAATGGCTATCCTTTTCGGGATAACCCTTTCTGGTATTGCGGGCTTCTTCACGGGCCCGTTGGAGCTTCGGCCCAATCTGTTAAAGACTGAGGCGCTTAGTTTGGGCGACCCGTTGAGGGGGGCGCAGTAGTTGTGAGCCGGTCAAAGACCAACTTCATCTGAGCTTCTTGTGATGGCAGTGGTATGTTGAAGCTCATCGGCGGGAGCATGGTCCCGAAGAATAGCCCAGTAGTGGCCTGCGTTACCTGTTCCACAGGCATCTTGAACAGGGAAGCCGCTTGGGGCCCGTAGGTTACTCCTCCAGATGAGGCGGAATGAGAGTTGCAGTTGCAGTTGGAGCAGTTAGAGGCCATTGCTGTTCTTTTTCCAGTGCGGGAGCAAAACCAAATCTTAGTACCTCGAACCCAAGGGCAACTATATCAAACCGCGATTCGTTCACGAACACGACGCATGAAGTGTGGAGTGGAAAAAGGAAAAGGTCCCACCGGGCGTGCCAGAATCTGTTCCCCTCCGAACACAGAGACGCCACCGCGTAGGTTCGTCTTGCCTGAATTTGGGGGAAGATGCTATTTGGTGCTATCCGTCCACCTCTTCGAAAATGCCAAGTTGATTTATGACACCATATATCGAAGGTTTAAACGGATGCGGCCGATATAGCAGATTTCATCAGATTCCCCCTCATTTGAGGGGTTTTTGATTGTGGGGACGCTCTTCCCTGCAGGCGCAAGCCCCTACAGTTAATTACGCTACCGCAACGTGGTAACCACTTTCTCCTTCTCCAGATGGTCACTTTGTGTCGTGTGTGTTTGTTTTGTTTTTGGTTGCCCGTTGATTGTATACGGAGACTAATTTATGTTGTCGCCCGTAGGGCGTGGATTAATCCAAATCCGTATCTTCTTAGATTTGGGTTTGGGGTTGGGTTTAAGAATACGTTAGTCTCATTTAAGACTAAGATCAATTTAAACGTTTGTTAAGGATACATTAGTCTAATTTTAGACTAAGATCAACTTAACGGGATCATTTAGATCCAACAAGAGAGCATTTGGGCTCTATTGTTTAGTTTAGAGACATTGCTGTCAATTACCAGTTTAAGAACATGGCGGTCCATCGTTAAGGACATCATAGTCCATGGGCTTAAGGACCCTACAGTCCAAGGTTAAGAACATCATAGTCCATGGGCTTAAGGACCCCACAGTCTATAGTTTAAAGACGTCATAGTCTATAAAGTTTAAGGACATCATAGTCCATGAGTTTAAGGACCCCACAGTCCATGGAATGTTTGGTTATCGGGACCCGTCACCTCTCTGAAGACGTTGAAGGATTACAACGACAGATATCAAAGGAGTGAAGAGATGTATCTTGAACCAATATTGGTTGAGAGATCTGTAGTCCGATTTGGGACTAAGATCTGTTAAAAGATTTATGAGCATATGGGCTCAATTAATATGAATGAGGGGTTTATGGCCAACTTGGGCTCGGCCCACTCAGTTAAAATGTTAAACATTTGACAATGCTGGGTATTGATTTGAGTTCTGACAATATTTTTGTCTTTTACTGAATGTTGAGCATTTATCATACCTCTGGGCTTTATTCATAAAACAATTTATGTTCTTTTAGCGCACACGTGAGGAGCACGTGGTGCGTCTGACGCTTTGCGCCGGTCAAAGAGCGCAGAGCGCTTCTATTGGGAAGCGCACACGTGAGGAGCACGTGGTGCACTTGGCGCTTTGCGCCAGATCATGAGCGCAAAGCGCTATTTGTTCAATGGCGCATACGTGAGGAGCACGTGGTGCGCTCGGCGCTGAGCGCCAGTCCATGAGCGCAAAGCGCTATTTTATGAGCACAAAGCGCTATCTGTTCAATGGCGCACATGTGAGGTACACGTGGTGTGCTCGGCGCTGAGCGCCAGTCCATGAGCGTAAAGCGCTATTTTATGAGCGCAAAGCGCTATCTGTTCAGTGGCGCACACGTGAGGAGCATGTGGTGCGCTTGGCGCTTTGCGCCAGTCAAAGAGCGCAGAAGCGCATCTGATTAATTTTATGATCTGAGAAATAAATTCTCGTTTCGATGAGACTTTGTCTCAAGATCTTAAGAACATAAGTTCTTATTTTGTAGGAGATATTTCAATCTTTTATTTTGATGAAAGGCTTTGCCTTTATAGATCTGTTATCCTAAGAGAATTGACGTATTCTCCCCCCTATGAGATGTTCATGATCTCTTTGTATAGACGACCTTAGTCTTATAGATCTATGATCTGTAAGAAGAATTATGTTCTTCTTCTTATTTTATGGTGAGATCTTTTAATCTCTTTGTGAAAGACCTTGGTCTTATGGATCTATGATCTTAAAGAAAGAAGTGAATTCTTCTTTTTAATACGAGATGATTTCATCTCTCTGTCTATTTTTACCTTGAAGAAAATCTTCTTCTTTTACCGAGAGCTTGGCTCTTCTTTCTGAGACTTCTCAAAGTTTATGGGGGGTTCTTCTGTTTGAGACTTGAAGTCTTGGAGCCTTTATATAGGGCAAGCTGATTTGTTCAATCATTTAAGAAGATGTTTTTTCCAATTGATTTGGGGATTTCCCCACCGTTGGATCTTTGATCCAAGGGCTTCTGATTTACAGAAGGCCATTTTCTTGTTTTAACAAGATTGGGAAATCTTTTCTATACAGAATTTATTCTGTGTTTTTATGATTTTTAATCGCTTTTGGATCATTGATCTAACGGTGCTCTGATTTACAGAGCACAATCTTTTTGTTTAGAAAGATTTTGAGGAATCTCTCCTTAACAGAATTTTATTCTGGTTAATTGATGATTTATCATCTTTATTAGATCTTTGATCTGACGGTGCGGAGCTTTTTGTTCCAGCGCCAGCGCATCCGTGCCTTGCACGGGATGCGCTGCTTAGAGTGCAGCGCACTTAGCGCTAGCGCACACATGCTTTGCACGTGGTGCGCTGCTTATAGTATAGCACTCTTAACGCTAGTGCACACGTGCTTTGCACGTGGTGCGCTGCTTAGGGCGCAGCGCACTTGGCGCTGCTTATGAAGCGTCGCTTCATTTCAAAATTTGAATTTTGAACAGAGCTTTGCTCTGATTGGGGGAAACACCGGGAACGTCCCAAATCTTGTTATAGAACTGGGCTTGTCGTGCAGTCTGTTTAAAGGGTACGCCTTGGCATCTTAATTGCCTTTTTAGTCCCTCTGCGTAGTATCTGGGCAGACGGATTGGTTGAAGCCTGTCGAGCACAGGTTCGGCACCGTGCCAGACTTCTTTCTCCACTTTAGTCTCCGTGGATTGGTAGAAAAGGATCGCATTTTCACCTCTTTGCTTAGGAGGGACGTAGAAGGTATGCAGCTCTTACACGCTGTACGTATCAAGTGCATCAAGTTCTTTGTAATGCCGCTACGGAACCATGATAATTTGTAAACTCTGGTCAGCCCCAGCAATGGTCTGCATTGACGGGCGGACGGAGAACACTGCGTTGACCTCGTCTTCAGAGTCACTGCCAAAGACCAGAATAGGAGTAGATGGTCCTGCCCTGTTGCCTTGTGGTTGTCCCAAGTAGACCATCTCTTCATCCTCCTCGGTCTCGCTCCCAAAGATCGGGATAGTGGCGATGGCTTTTTGTTTATTCTTCGGTTTGTGATATCTTTCCATGTCTTCAAAGTCTGGTAAGAAGTACTTGGCGTCTTCATATTTGCAGATTTCATTTACGGAGAATGGGTTCAGCTACCCTGTAACTGTGTATTCAAGGCCGTTCTTGAAGTACTTCATACACTGATATTGTGTAGAAGGGATGATGTTGTACTCATGTAACCAAGGCCTGCCGAGCAAAGCGTTGTAGCAAGTCTTGGTGTCAATAACATGGAACTTGATGTCAGTGACGAGCAGCCCGAAGCATAACGTCAGTATTACAGACCCGAGTGTTTGTGATGATTGGGAGTCAAAACCGAGGATGGTAATTTTATCCCGAGCCAAGTGCTGAACGTTCATGCAAATTTCCTTCAGCACTCTCACATTGAGCAGGTTGACAGAGAACCCGTTGTCAACCAGGATCTTCCCTATCTTGATGTCGTGGCAGTACCCAGTGACATACAGAGTACGGTTGTGCTGGCACGTTCCAAGGAGGAGATCTTCATCGCCGAATGTGATTTCAGCTGTGTGAACTTCTTCCAGCCCGTCCTTCATCTTTTCTTCTGCAAGGAAAGATTGAAACTGATCGGGCTCTTATAATGCCTTGATCAGAGAATCCCATGCCTCTTTGGACAGGAGGAGAGCATCCAGTATGCTCAGTTGTGAAGGTATCTTCCTCAGGTGTTCCAGGACATCATAATCCACCTTGTTTTTCTTAGGCGGATCCTTAGCTATGAGCTCTTCGACGACTCTATTATCGACGGCAATTTCCTCAGGGACTTTTTCCTTCCCCTTGTCTCTCTTATCCGAACCTTTGTTTGATGGTCCAAGATTATTTTCAGGAAACGTACGGTTACGCGGCTGGATATTCTCGCATTTCTTCACCTCTTCTTCTTTTCCAGAGGTGGATTCCTTGAAGAGAGGGCCGAGGGCCATTTCTTCGTCTGAATCGCTCCTGAAGGTAAGAACTTGATATTTCCATTTTGTTGGGATGGAATCAACCATATGACAGTTACCGGCTGTTTCTTTACGCTCATATGTCATGCTTCTCTATTCCCGACGGGCTTTGCGCTTCATCCGCTTGAAATGTTGTTGATGGGCAACGTATCCCTGCCACCATTTCTTAAAGGCATTGCACTCTTTGGTACGGTGTGTGACCCTTCGATGGTACAAGCAGTAGTTCGGACGTACATCCGCTTCATCGGGGCACATACTCCTGAAAGTATTTTCTTCGAAATGTGGCAGCTTCATTCGTATTGACAGAGCTTTGGTGAACTGCTTCCCTACCTTGATTATGCTCTTGCTGGTGGCAGGTGCGCTTCGATCCGGTTAGGGTACTTTATGACATCTCATTACCGGAGCTTCTTCATCTTGACGCCGATGCTTGGCCTTTTCGTATATGGTCATTTCACGTCCTCGGTCAGCTTTACTCATTTGGAGGGCTTCGTTCAGCAGCTTATCGATCAGGTCATCTGACGGTTCCAGGGATTTTGGTTCTGGATCTACCCCCAGTTTCTCTACGTCAGGAGCTTCTTTGCCATTGATCGACGCGTGAGAGATCATGTGGCAACTTGCCACATAATCCTCGGGTTTTTCCGACGAATCGTCTCCTTCATCAATGTCACTGTTTCCATTCTCAAGAACATGCTTGAAGAATTCTTCCAGTGTGACTGGGGTCCGTGCCATTTGGTTGTATTCCTCAAGTGCGTCGATATACCTTTGCAGATCTGTACGATTGTCGTCGAGCTGCGCGGGCTTCTTGGTCTTCTTCTTTTTCTTCGAAGACTTCGACAGCTTGGCTTGAAGGTTTTGCCCATCGTTACCAACTTTTGGCGTTGGGCGCGGTTTCAGCATCCCGTCAATAATCTCAGGCTCCAGCATGCTTTTCCATTTGATTGCCGGACATGCCTGAAGATCCTTCAGCATTTTTTTGTTTTAACCGAAAGGACAACTTCCCACGGAGCTTCCTCTATAAATGAGCATGATGCCCCCGGCGTATCCGCCTTTTTAAGAGCGTACTACTGTGGCGAGTTTACCTTCCAGTTTTTGGACAGCGCGAACTTGCCCTATTGGTACTGGTCTTCAACCTAGTTTTTGAAGACGCGGTAATCTTCGATTGGGTGGCCCACTATTCGGTGGTAGGGGCAGTAATTGGGATTGTTGACGTCACCAGGTTGCAGTGGGCATCTCGGATCCGGCAGAGTGATGAGCCTGTTGCGCACCGCCTGTTCGAATAGTCTCCTCGTTTTATCCCGGGGGAACGAGTAAGGACGTCTTAACTTTTCTTCGAAGGATCTTGGTTTGTTGTTTTGGCGAGCCACCGGTTTCTGGTCACTCTGTTGTTATTGAGCGTTGGCGATGAAGGTCGCTTTCCCTTTGCCCTTTTCATTCCGAAAATCTGTTTTTGAAGAGGACAGCCTATGGCCCATCTGGTCCATTTGGGCCAGTTTGTCAATTAAGGCCTGGAAGGTGATCGGCTTGAAGAACATCATAAACTGGGAAATAGCTGCCTGGGGATCAAGGGTTCCCACGAACATGCCCACGACAGGAGCTTCTTCTATGCGTTGTTCGCATTTTGACCATAGGTTACGCCATCGAATTGTATATTGAACCTAGGTTTCTCCTGGCTTCACTCTGGTATTGATTAATGTCGTGATCGGGGTATGCTCGCTTGCGCTTGCGAACCGCTGTGTGAATAATAATTCCATCTCCGTGAATGTTTTGATAGAATCATTCGGGAGCTCGAAATACCATTCAAATGCTGTCTCCGACAAGCTGCCAACAAATTGGCAGAGCAACAGTTTGTCATCACCCCCGGTATTACCGCACAAGGCTCTGAATTGAGCAACGTGCTGGTGGGGATTGCCTGTCCCCTTATACACGTGGAATTTAAGGATCGTATATCCCGGCGGATACTTAATTTGATCATACCAGCCTGGATAAGGTCGTCCAGTTCTGACGACTTGACTAGCCGCTTCATTTGCCTGATGAGCTCGTATTTGTTGAGCTATGTAGTCGTAAAGGGCAGCTTTGGAGATCGTCTCTTCCCTGGCTGCTGATAGAGTCGGAAGAGGTTTCAACGTTTCCCCTCTGTCGTCTTCGATAATTATCGGAGGGTCTTCGGCTGGAGGTTCCGGCTGGATCATCATCCCCACCATGTCTTGGAACAGAAGCGCCATTTGTTTTATATTAGCCTCTTGTTCTGCAGCCTCTTTATCTTTCTTTTCAAGCGCCCTTCGTAGGAATTCGGTGTCAGTCTTCTGCTCTGCGCGTTGTTCCGACGATGCTTCCGAGCTTTCTTTCTGCCCAGTGAGTGCGGCCATTCTTGTCAACATCTCCTGAAGCTTTTGTTGTTGCACTTGAGCTTTTGTCATAGATCGTGTGAGTGGTCCATAACTCACGGAAGCACGACTATCCTCTTTTCCGGATGCCATGTAGACGGTATTGTTCCATTTGAAAAAAAAGTGAATAATAAATATAAAAAGCAATGGGAAAAGTCCCCAAATGGAGCATCACGTGCCCACACGTGATAGGCACTGCGCTTGACAAAACAAGGCTGAAACTGAGCCTCACGTACAGACACGTGACCTCTATATACAAAGTATATACGCGCCCTCTTAAAACAAACAATTGGCCAGAAAAATTCACGTGATAGCACGTGACGCTCTTTGATGGGCTTAACTTTGTGGGGTCACGTGCTACACGTGATGGGCTCCTATACCTTCTGAACCGATAGAATTAAATTCTAAATAAAAGGGATCAAAGCCCTATTTGGAAAATACTTGCTTAGATCTTTATAAACAAGAAAGATTGCGCTCTGTAAAATAAAGCACCGTTGGATTAAAAAATCCAATAGTGATTAAAAATCACCAATTTACAGAAGAAGATTCTGTATAGGGAAACATTTTTCTAATCTAGTGAGAAATATCTTCTGTAAAACAGAAGTCCTTGGATTAAAAATCTAACGGTGAATAAAATTCACCGATTAATCTAAAAGATCATTTTAGTTGATTATAAAATCAATCAAAATTTCTCAATGAGAGATTTTTCTGAACAAATTGATTCTTTTCTTTCTCCTATAAATAGGACCCAAGAGAAATAAAAAAAAGGATATACAAAAAGAAAAAGGAGAACTCCCCTCCCCATAAACTTCAAGTTAAAGAGAGAAAACAGAAAGAAAAACCCTAGGTAAGAGAAGGAACAAAAAAAAGAGAATATCTCATCTATTTTCACCTCCATAAGAGTTTAACTCTTCTAAAAAGAACTTAGTTCTTCCTCTGGTTGAGATCTGCAAAAGCAGATCACCCCACAAGTTGAGAATTTCATTCTCATCAGGGAGATTCTTCCATGCAGATCCAAAACCTAGGGGAAGATCTAAGTTCAGAGAATTTAATTCTCCCAAAAAGTATATAGGAATTTAATTCCTCTGATAAAACAAGGGTTTAACCCTTCATATAAGAATTTAGTTCTTCCTTATAGTGAAAGATCTGCAGAAGCAGATCTCCCTATAAGTTGAGAATTCAATTCTCATCAGGGAGATTCTGCCATGCAGATCCCAAACCTAAAAGAAAAACTTAGTCCTAAGAATTTAATTCTTACAAAACAGTGGGCTTGAAAGTCTCGAAACTCAGGATCTCCATGCACGTAAAAGGATTGGCATTCAACATGATAACGGCCGATCACGTGCTCCCACGTGAACGCTTTTGATGAACAAAAGAGGACAACCGAGATTGGCTCACGTGATCCCACGTGACCCCCAAGTAGTGCTTAGCACTTATAAAGCAAAAAGGGAATAAATCAAAGGCAGTTTCCATTTTTGGGGCGCCTCACGTGATCTCACGTGACCCAATAGCGCTTAGCGCTCAGAAAAGAACAAGAGAATAAACCCAAAAAAAAAACATCTCAAATTTTTAGTGTTTAACACTATTTCAAGCGCCTCACGTGACCCCACGTGAGCACCTCAAATTTTTAGTGTTTAACACTACTTCAAGTGCCTCACGTGGGAGCACGTGAGTTCTAAGCATATACTGGTATTTAACACTATAAAATGCCAATATTAGCCAAACTCAGACCAAATCTCCCGAGGACTATCGATTGAGCCCCTCATGCTCAGGGCCCCCAAAACCGATCTTAGTCCCAAAGATAGCTAATGAGCTCTCAACAGATGGCATCTAAAATGGTGTTCATCCCATTCCCCCCTCAGTCGGGACATTGGTTTGAGGGTACATCTCTCAACACCTCTGATACATGTCGTTGTAATTCCTCAATGTTTTCAGAGAGATGGAGGGTCCCAATAACCAATAACTTTTGGCGCATCCCCAAACTGTTAAACCAAAACCCTATAGACTATGATGTCTTTAAACCCTACAGACTATGACGTCTTTAAACACAAACTATGATATCTTTAAACCCTACAAACTATGATGTTTTTAAACACGGACTATGACGTCCTTAAACTCCACGGACTATGATAACCTTAAACAATGGACCGCAATGTACCAAAACTAATGACGGACCGTAATGTCCCTAAATTTAAACGATAGAGCCCAAATGCTTTTTCGTTGGGTCAAAAATGATCCTAAACCCCCGTTGAGTAGATCTTCGTCTAAAATTAGACTAACGTTGTTAGTTATATGTATGCCCTAGAGGCCATTACTGTACATACGTTGTATATTGTAGTGGATGCTTGGACGTATATAGGGAGGACTTTCTTGCTCGACATGATAGTATGCTATCTGGTTACTCTTTATCTTAACATGTACTCTGATTGTCTCTATGTCACATGTTGATAAAGCCCTTAGGATGTGTACTTGACTACCATGACTATGATGCAGATCATACTAGTGGGGACAGTGTAGTCGCCAAGTACATCCTTCAAATGTTCATAATCGTTGGAGTGCCGAGACAGGGCATCGATACTCCAGAGTATATGCGCTTCTTGACCCATATGATGGGCGATGGATGATCCTATATCCATTGGTGTTGGACATCAGAGAAGGTATACGGGTGCTCAGTAGAGACTGGGTACACTGGACGGACTCGCCGAGAACTCCCAGATGGTATTATACCTCACATCAGATGGCAGTTCTCTGGTGACAATGGTACATGTTAGTCTGTAGACCAAAGATCGTCATAGAGTCTTGTGTGATTCCCACTGTGCTTTGATTTCCATCATACCACGTCCAAGAGGGCATGCAAAACAGTGGCTTTTGGGTACAGTCCCAAGTCACATGGAGGCAATGAGCGATATGAGGGGTTTTGTCTCTCCCGGTATTGAGAGTTGATGTTGCGCTGTGTTTGATTGGCTATAACTGGAAATCCCTGGCCAAGGATGCTGAGATTTACTGGTAAGTGTTATCAGTAGTTTCTCGAACTGTTATGGACCTTATATCGACACGACTTATCAAGTTACTGGGGTCTGACGTTTACGACCCCTAGGCGAGATATACGACATATCAGACGAAGAGACCAAACTGTACGGGCGTGTTACTGGTTGGATTCACAGGAGAATGTACAGGCTTGCTTGTTGATCTTCTGATTGCTCAATACCTGGGTAGCTGTTACGTTTAGCTGACCGCTTGCAGCTTGTGGGTGCTTGATATGATCATCACCTACTGCCGGCGTATTGACGATTCTTTAGAGTCCTACACAGAGGTTTCCTGGCTCAAGCAAAACGAAGTAGGAGCACATATGTGATATATGCGGGACCGGGAATAATACGTGTATGCGATACCGTATTAGATTCTCGCGATATGAGATATCGGCCGGGTATATGTGATATAGCCGGGTCATCGGATCAAGTGTTGATTCGATGAACTGATACACATTATATTAGTCGGTTATATGCGATATAGCCGGATTATCGGATCAAGTGTTGATTCGATAATTTAATGTATAATTATATATGTGATATATTAAGTTACATTAACTAATATAAGCTCACTTTATTGATTCATTTTCTCACCGGATAATACATTGATATATATGCGATATATGTTAATTGTATTATTTTCTTTTGTTACAAAAATATATTATATATGTGATATATAATATTGTAACAAGTTAGGGTTACAAATGCAACATGATTTGTGGAGTTTAAACAAGTTAGGGTTTGATTTGGGTTAGCTTTTGCATGAAGCTTCAAGAAGCTTCCTTTTGTTTTTTGCTAAGATATTTTGTGTTGATATTTTCTAACCCAGCCCAAACCCTTTACTCTAGTGAATTCTCTACAAGGGTTAAGCCTTCATTTCTTAACCCATGATTGATTTGTAACCACAGCACAATAATTCATTATTCATCACAAAAGGTTTTTTACTTCTTCTTCTTCCTTCTTCTTGCATGAAAAAGCTTACTCGCTTTTTGGTATGTGATGATTTTGAGTGAGAAATTGGAAAGCTAAATTCCTAGTTCATCATCCTCATCTATTCTAACCACTTAGATTAGGGTGTTTGCTTTGCTAATACTTGATTAGTGAAGCAAGAGCTTTGGCTTGAGTTTCTTCAAGGTAGATCATCTTTGTTGTTGAAGATTGGAAGCAAGCTTGCATTTTTCTTTTCATGGAGGCTCTCTTGTGTCTGGGTACTCGATGATCGCAATGAAGGGACCTTAACTCGGAGCTTTAGAAGTGAAGGAACGCACTACAAAGGTTGTAATCCCTAACTCTTAGATGTAAAGTTGTTTACATGTTTGTTTACCCTAAGTCTCTAGTTAAGATCTTGGTTAGGGTTTGTTTAGCACCCCAAAAAATTTTAAGTAGCATGATTGATGCTTGCCAAAACCTTACTAAGGTGCTAAGCTAAACCTACAGTGGTATCAGAGCCAAGCTAGAGCATTAGGCGATGTGTAGACGAAGTTAGAAGTCCGATCGAACTCCGAAACCCCGATAAATCCCCTTCTCTGGAAATTTTTTCAAAAGTTGACATTTTTCATATTAAAAATACTCAGAAAATCAGGCAAGGAATTTTAAGAATTACTGTGAAGTACAAAACCCTAACTCCCTCAAAGGACCGCGGAACCGCGGCCAAACAATGCTTTTGGTGGCGGTTCCACGGCCAACTTTGGGAGTTGGGGGCTAATACTTCATAGTTATATTCTTGGGTATTTTTCAAGCTTCTGGGAAATTTTAGTTATACTCAAGTGTTGAGCCTTCTGCGATATATTGGGAACTCGTTGATTCGATCGAATAATTTAACTTCGTTTAAGTTTTCCGGGTAATTTAGAACGTGTTTAAAAGTTCGAACGGATATCAATAACTCACTTTTTCCCCTGCTGGAAAATTTCCAAGTGTTGGATTTTTTCCTTAGTTAAAGAACATTCACAGTCGTGCAAGTAATGCGGTGGACCCTCTAGAAGAACACAAACCTTAACTCGATTATGTGGCCGTCTGAACCGCCTCTAAATCTTAGGGTTTGGGGCAGTACGGCGTTGCCACATGTGAGGCGTTGGCTTGACCCTTCTACGGCTGGACCATTGGTACTGTGGCATGTGATGGATGCTTTTAAACTAAGTTCAAGTGTTGAGCAAAAAGGGAAATTTTGGGTGTTTGTTTATTCGATTGGAAAGTTTAACATTGTCTATTTATCTGGAATGTGATAGAATATTTGGAATCTACAAGTAGTTATGAGATAACTAATTTGAATGTTATAAATCTAGCAGTTTAGTCTTATTTGATCGGTTGCCACGGGATTTTGATGTGATCAAAAGTCCGTCACAATCACGTAGCGTACGCGGATACTCGCCGGGTAAACTTAATAGATAGCCACGCCCCATAGCCCCGACCAAGTGACTGTAGGAGAACCCCGTCGCCAAAAGCATCCGTTCGGGTGCTCGCGGCAGCGGTGTTCCGCCTTAGTGCACTCTGTCGACGGCATTCGGGGGTGCGGCCGTCTACTAAAGTTTCCGACGAGCACTCGATCAGGATGTCGGGAATCTTGTTGAATTGCCTGATTTGATATTGAAAAGTGTTTTCGATATTGAGACTAAAATGCGGGGTTTATAATTGTTAGGCATGCGATGTCTAAAGAATTCATTTTGTTAGGCATGAGATGTCTAAGGAGGTTACGGATTCCAACTGTTGTAGTTTTACACTTTTTTTCTGCGACCGTAAGTGTAATATGTAGTGTATCACCGGTTTTGTTCAACGACAATTGGGATACGCATATTTACTTACGTTGATGACATATGATGTTATGTGTTGCTGTGATATGTTATATTGGATCATCGTGTTTTGAATAGCCGAGGGGTTTATATGAGATGAGAGTTTTTCATTTTCATTCATGTAAAATTCATTGTATATAATATTCTTTTATTGGGGCACTTCCGGGTTGAGGATGATGTCACCGTTGTATATTATTTACTTTTCCACATTAGGATAGACCCAAGGCGGGGAGCACAAGTAACCAGATTCTAGGGTCCAGTGGGAGACCATCTCGAGGAGTCGAGACCGGGTGTCCTAACTCTAGAATTGGTAGGGTTGCTTGCTGCTCTCGTAGGGGTCTAGAGTTGTGGGATTGGCTATTCATCGCGACCGTGGAATCCGTGTTTTATACAGGCTCGTATTAAAACACGGACCTCTTAGTATATCCAATATTTCATATATGTTCTTCTACTGCAATGTTCTGTGATGAGATCATATTACTGCCTGAGACGAATGTTTATATTATATATATGAGATATATGTTATATTGCTGATTTCGTTTCAAATGTGATGCTTGTGAAGCATAATAAAATGGGACTTCATTAATGAGATTAATGAAACTAAAAGAAACCTAAAGATGTTGTAGAAACTTGTCTCAAAAACATGTTGCTCTAGTTCTTGCTTTGCATAGCGGTATTTCTTGTAGAATATCCAGCACCTTATTCGATAAGGAAAGAGCCGAGATCCCTTCACCGGGAGTGACCTCTTTAGCGAAACTAGCAGATGCTACAAACTCGGTTTGTCTTTTGATTGTTTTTATAGTTTTTGCTTTGCATAATGATATTTGTGAAATATTCTGCACCTTATTCGATAAGAAAAGAGCCGAGATCCCTTCACCGGGAGTGACCTCTTTAGCAAAACTAGCAAAGGCCTCAAAAACATTCCATTTAAAATCACTCGATTTTACAACGATATCAAGTTCATTACGCAAAGGGTTTTTTTTTTAAAACCTGTCGTAGCCCTCCGTCATTTCAGATAAGTACTACTTAGTATTCGTGCTACGTTTGTTGACCTTAGCCAAGGCGTAGTGTGCGGTAGCTAATTAGTTCTTATCTGTATAAGCATATGATGCGATTGAGTTAGGGTAGTCGTGCGACTTTGTTGACCTTAGCCAAGGGTCGTGCGGGTGGGTTTAATTCAATCGGGAAATGACGGGTTGAACTTGGCTAGCGCTTATGATTTTTTGATCATAGCCAAGGTCATAAGTTGCTAGGGGCAAAATATTATTGGGAATTTCAAGAGTTGAAATTTGCAATGAGATTGCATACCTTCTATGAGATAGTTGGATCCCGATACCCGCTGCGAGTAAAAGTTACTCCTGGGAGAGTTTTACACATTACAATTAGCCGATCAAGTAGGTGTCTAGAAAGGTGTCAACGAGGTTATGCCTCTGGGAAAATGAGGTTTACTTTAATTAGGTCCGTGCGAAAGCACGGGGAACCTCCCTCAAAGTACCGGCACTGGCCTGGCTGAATGATTGGCGAACTTATAGGATGTAATTAATCCCGGCTAGTCTTTCCTTTTAGGGTTTGAATGAAGATTTGACTAAAACAGTGGGAGTCATCCTGATTAGATATATTAATAACCAATCTAATCTTGCAAAAGCATACGCTGAGTGTTTTCTTCTATCTCTCTCCAGGTAGCGACCATGTCACGCCTTAATCAAGATAATAATATGGATGTATTGACCGAACCCGCTTATTATACTGAGCTGGGGAACGTTGGTCCCGCTCCAACTTATAATTGTTATAAAACAGAGCAGGAAATAGGGGATTGCCAGAATTCCCGTGCCGCCCAAACGAAGAAAGTGCATGCTGATACATCATCTTCGGGTGTGTTCATTACCGAGAACTGTTTCTCAGTATCCTTTACGTCCTGGGTATGAAATACCGGATCAGGATCCCGCAAATGTAATTTGTTACAAGGGCTACAAATAGGTAGAGAACTGAGAAAATAGTTGGAAATGATGCAAGTGTTGCAGCCAAGTCTGTTGGCAATTATCACCCTGTATTATTAGAATACATTGATTCTGAACAAATGTTATTAGATACCGAACCTGATATACAACATCATATCAGTCTCTTTATTAGTAAAGAAGGATATAATTTTGTATTGTTGGATAATGTTTTGATCATTTCCTATATCAAGAGTTGATCGGTTCAGGCACGTTATCTAAAAGTATAGACATTCTAAATCAAACCACAGTTCTTAACGTACAAAAGACACACAAGAGGAAGAGTTCAGAAATGAACGAATCCTTCTTGAGGCATTGTAGACTAGATCATATCGATGCGACCCGACTAGCTAAAGTTACAAAAAGATGCATATTTAAATCAGTTTGAATTTACATCTTGTGAAACTTGCCGGTCATGTCACAAAGATAAGATGACCACAGCTCCGTTTATTAAAAACAGAGAAAGAGTTAGTGAACTCTTGTGATTGATACATGCTGATGTATGAAAGTCCCCTGTCTACATATGCCAGGACCGGTTCTTTGTACTCCATTACATTCACTGATGATCTCTCAAAATTCAGGCATATGTTCTTGTTGAAACACAAGTCCGAAACTTTTGAGATAATCACCGAATATAAGTTAGAAGTAAAGAACCAAAAACCAGGTATAAGTATTATGTCCTTTGATGTGATCAAGGAGGAGAATAGTTGAGCACGGAATTCCTGGACTATTCTAAAGGAGAATGAGATTCTCTCTCAGCATTACTCCTCCGTATACACCACAGCACGTCGGTGTATCGGGCCGGAGCAATCGCACCCTATGTGATATGGTGTGCTCTATAATGAGTACTACTGAGATGCCTATTTTCTTTTAGGGTTATGCACTTGAGAAGTTGCATACCTATTGAATAGGGTTCCAACCAAATCAGATGCCTACCACTCCATATGTGATATGGTATGGGAAGAGCCCATCTCTTAAGGAAGTTAAGATTTGGGGTTGTCCGGCCTATGTCAAAAGCAAAATCCGGACAAGCTCGAGGTAAGGACAGTTCTGTGGAAGTTTGTTGGATATCCCAAGCATTAGCTAGGGAATATCTTCTACCAAACTGAGGAACAAAAGATGTTTTGTTTTCTCAGCATGCCACCTTTTTGGAAAGAGAATTTCTTGTGAAGAAATTAGTGGTCATAAGGTAAAACTGGAAGGAGTTCCAGCTATACAAACTGCAGCTGATGATTTAGTAAACCTAGAGGATTCAATAGTTTCCAATGAACCTCAGCCTCTCCGCCGATCTGGTAGGGTTCCTCATCCACCTGAGAGATACTTCGGTTTCTCTATGACAGTGGGAGAGTGGATTGCATCATGAGATGATGACCCAACTAGTTTCGAGCAGGCCATCAGGAGTGGTGACTCTGTGAGAATGGCTGGATGCTTAGCGATCTGAGATGGAATCCTTATACACCAACAAAGTATGGACTTTGGTTGCTTTATCTGAAGGGTTAAATCCCCATCAAGAGCAAGTTTATCTTGAGAAGATTACTTGGCGTACATGGAAAAGTTGAGACTTTCAAAGCTATGCTTAAGTCCATCCAAATCCTACTTGCCACTGCTACATACCATGACTACGATATCTGGCGGTTGGGTGTCATGACAGCTTTTCTAAATGATGATTTAGAAGAGAGCGTTTATAAGCACACAGCCAGAGGTCTTCGTAAACAGTGGGAGCAGCGGAAACGTGTGCAAGATGTTTTAAGTGATAAATCAGGCATCGCGGAGTTGGAACGTCTGTTTTGATGCAGTAGTCAAAGAGTTTGATTTCATCAAAATGGTAGATGAACCAAGTATATACAAAAAGGTAGTAGGGAGTATGAAGATGATCCTCGTATAGTACGTGGATGACATACTCTTGATAAGGAAGAAGTTTCCTATGCTACGCTCGGTCAATCTCCTCTTATCATAAAGATTCTCCATATAGGATCAAGGTGATACCTCCTAAATCCTGGGTTTTTGATCTATGAGATAGATCTAATTAGATGTTAGGATTCTCACTAGTTGTAGTGAGATGGTATCAATCGATCCTGGGGAGAATCACTGGAAAGGTTCCAGGGTGATAAGGACGACTGAATGTCAGTCACAGGCATTGTCTTTACCCTCAGTGGAGGGACGGTATGTTGAAAGAGTTCCAAGCTAGATACCGTGACTTACTAGACGATTAAAGGCAAGATACATCGTTACCAAGGATGCTACCAAAGATGCAGTCTGGATATATTTTAGTTCATGAGATGAACTTCGTTCCTGCCATTGTATGACAATGGAGTTGTGGCTTAGGCCTAGGAACCCCCGTCCCATCTGTGATCCAGACATAATCTAAGGCAGTATCACCTGATCATGGAGATGGTTGATCTCCGGGGACATCGAGGTTAGGAGAGCAGACACAGAGGACAACAGCGCGGATTCACTCACAAAGACCTATTTCCCAGTAGAGACTTTTATGGGATGGTTGAGTATGAGATACTTCAACCACAGCTTATTGTTGGGTATGAGATACTATAACAGATGGCCCTAGTGCAAGTGGGAGATTGTTAGTTATATGTATGCCCTAGAGGCCATTATTGTACATACGTTGTATATTGTAGTGGATGCTTGGACATATATCGGGAGGACTTTCTTGCTCGACATGATAATATGCTATCTGGTTACTCTTTATCTTAACATGTACTCTGATTGTCTCTATGTCACATGTTTATAAAGCCCTTAGGATGAGTACTTGACTACCAGGACTATGATGCAGATCATACTAGTGGGGACAGTGTAGTCGCCAAGTACAACCTTCAAATGTTCCTAGTCGTGGGAGTACCGAGACAGGGCATCGATACTCCAGAGTATATGCGCTTCTTGACCCATATGATAGGCGATGGATGATCCCATATCCATTGGTGTTTGACATCAGAGAAGGTATACGGGTGCTCAGTGGAGACTGGGTACACTGGACGGACTCACCGAGAACTCCCAGATGGTATTATACCTCACGTCAGATAGCAGTTCTCTGGTGACACTGGTACAGGTTAGTCTGTAGACCCGAGATCGCCATAGAGTCTTGTATGATTCCCACTGTGCTTTGATTTCCATCATACCACGTCCAAGAAGGCATGCAAAACGGTGGCTTTTGGGTACAGTCCCGAGTCACATGGAGGCAATGAGCGATAGGAGGGGTTTCGTCTCTCCCGGTTTAGGGAGTTGATGTTGTGCTGTGTTCGATTGGTTATAACTGGAAATCCCTGGCCAGGAATGCTGAGATTTACTGGTAAGTGTTATTAGTAGTTTCTCGAACTGTTATGGACCTCATATCGACACGACTTATCAAGCTACTGGAGTCTGACGTTTACCACCCCTAGGCGAGATATGCGACATATCAGATGAAGAGACCGGACTGTACGGGAGTGTTACTGGTTGGATTCACAGGAGAATGTACAGGCTTGCTTGTTGATCTTCTGATTGCTCAATACCTGGGTAGCTGTTACGTTTAGCTGACCGCTTGCAGCTTGTGGGTGCTTGATATGATCATCATCTACTGCCGGCGTATTGACGATTCTTTAGAGTCCTACACAGAGGTTTCCTGGCTCAAGCAAAACGAAGTAGGAGCACATATGTGATATATGCGGGACCGGGAATAATACGTGTATGCGATACCGTATTAGATTCTCACGATATGAGATATCGGTCGGGTATATGTGATATAGCTGGGTCATCGGATCATGTGTTGATTTGATGAACTGATACACATTATATTAGTCGGTTATATGCGATATAGCCGGATTATCGGATCAAGTGTTGATTCGATAATTTAATGTATAATTATATATATGATATATTAAGTTACATTAACTAATATAAGCTCACTTTATTGATTCATTTTCTCACCGGATAATACATTGATATATATATATATATATATGCGATATATGTTAATTGTATTATTTTCTTTTGTTACAAAAATATATTATATATGTGATATATAATATTGTAACAAGTTAGGGTTACAAATGCAATATGATTTGTGAAGTTTAAACAAGTTAGGGTTTGATTTGGGTTAGCATTTAGGTTAGCATTTGGGTTAGCTTTTGCATGAAGCTTCAAGAAGCTTCCTTTGGTTTTTTGCTAAAATATTTTGTGTTGATATCTTCTAACCCAACCCAAACCCTTTACTCTAGTGAATTCTCTACAAGGGTTAAGCCTTCATTTCTTAACCCATGGTTGATTTGTAACCACAGCACAATATTTCATTATTCATCACAAAAGGTTTTTTGCTTCTTCTTCTTCCATCTTCTTGCATGAAAAAGCTTACTAGCTTTTTGGTATGTGATGATTTTGAGTGAGAAATTGAAAACAAATGAGAGCTAAATTCCTACTTCATCATCCTCATATATTCTAGCCACTTAAATTAGGGTGTTTGCTTTGCTAATACTTGATTAGTGAAGCAAGAGCTTGGGCTTGAGTTTCTTCAAGGTAGATCATCTTTGTTGTTGAAGATTGGAAGCAAGCTTGTATCTTTCTCTTCATGGAGCCTCTCTTGAGTCCGGGTACTCGATGATCGCAGCGAAGGGACCTCAACACGGAGCTTTAGAAGTGAAGGAACGGACTACAAAGGTTGTAATTCCTAACTCTTAGATGTAAAGTTGTTTACATGCTTTTTTACCCTAAGTATCTAGTTAAGATCTTGGTTAGGGTTTGTTTAGCATCCCAAAAATTTTAAAGTAGCATGATTGATGCTTGCAAAAACCTTACTAAGGTACTAAGCTAAATCTACAAACGTATCCTCAACAAACATTTAAGTTGATCTTCACCTCAAACAAGGTTAATGATCCTTAAATCAATCAAACTCAAATCTAAGAAAATACGGATTTAGACTAATCTCTGCCCTACGGGCGACAACATAAATTAGTCTCCGTATACAATCCACGGGAAACCAAAAATAAAACAAACACACACGACACGAAGTGAACTTCTGGAGTAGGAGAAAGTGATTATCGTAGCCCGATAACGTAATTAATTGCAGGGGCTTGCGCCTGCAGGGAAGAGAGTCCCCAAAATCAAAAACCCCTCGCAAGCGATGGGGAATCTGACAAAGTCTACTACAACGGCCGCATCTGTCCAAACCTATGATACACGGTGCCATAAATCAACTTGGCATCTTCGGAGAGGTGGACAGATAAAACCAAATAGCATCTGCTCCAAATTCAGGCAAGACGTCCTACGCGGTTTCGTCTCCGTTTTCGGCGGTAAACAGATTCTGGCACGTCCGGTGGGACCTTTTCCTATTTTCACTCCACATTTCGTGTGTCGTGTTTCGCGAACAAATCGCGGTCTGCTATGGTTGCCTGTGGATTCGAGGTACTATGATTTGGTGTCTTGCTCCGTGCAGAAGTGAAGATGACGTCGATGGCTTCCAACTGCACCAACTGCAACAACAACTCCCGCTCCGTCCTCGCCGGAGGAGTGACCTATGGGCCCCAAGTGACCCCCATCTTCGCAATGCCAGTGGAACAGGTGACACAAGCCACCACTGGGTTGTTCTTCGGGACCATGATCCCGCCAACAAGTTTCAACACTCCAGTGCCGTCATAGGAAGCTCCAAAGAAGTCAGTCTTCGACCGGCTTGCAACTATCGCGGCCCCTCTCAATGGGGCGTCCAAGTCTACTGCATCAGTCTTCGACAGGCTGAACCTAAGCTCCAGTGGGCCCGTAAAGAGGCCTGCAATACCTGAAGGAGTTATCCCGAAGCGGATTGCCATTCCAACTCCGATAGACGAAGTCGTCAAAGGGGCTCCTCCTGCTAAGGGATCGGTCTTCGCAAGACTGGCCGTTCCAACTCCTGCTACAGGCGGGGTCGTTAAAAATGCTTCCCCTGCCAAAAAGTCGGTCTTTGCAAGATTGATCGTTCCCTCTCAGCGGACGCCGGTCTTCGACAGGTTGACCCCAGCAACCCTTCACCAGAACAGGGGGCATGATGAAGCCACCCCCGTAACTGAACCAGTCCGATCTGCAAGATATGCTCGACGTCGCTGCTGGCGCTGAGTGAGGAAAACTGGGGGCAGCTCTCCCTCTAGACTGACTCCACCAGCTCCAATGGTGGAAATTGATACCGTTGTTTCAACTGGGAACAACTTTGAACCGCTCAGGAGGGTGCGCAAGAACTCTCCAATTGCCGTACTCAAAAGGTCTTCTCCACCCGCTGAAAATGTTATTAAGGCGAAGCCGGAGCAGCCTCCTCAGCGGCTGTCCTCCAAAATCCACAGGGTCTGGCAAAGAGTCCAAGACTCTGTAATCGACAAAGACTATTCCCGCCGACAGAAGAAAATGAAGTTTCGGCAAGAAGAGGACCATCTCACCGCCGTCGTACTACGGAAAGCATCGGCTGCAACAGCCCCCTCAACTTCGACCATTCATAAAAGGAGAAGGCCGAAGAAGATCCCCGTGTCTACGGCAAATCTCAAAGGCGCTGATTCCAAACGCCCCAAGTCTGGGGGAATGGTAGTGCACACCGTTTATATGGCTTCCGGAAAGGAGGAAAGTCGTACTTCTACGGGTCATCGACCACTCACACGGTTTGTGACAAAAACTCAGGAGCAGCAACAAAAGCTCCAGGAAATGCTTACAAAGATGGCCAAATTCACTGGGCAGAAGGAAAGCCCGGAAGTATCGTCAGATCAACGCCAGGAGCAAGAAACCGACGTCGAGTTCCTACGAAGGATGCTTGAGAAAAAAGATAAAGAGGCTGCGGAACAAGCGGTCAATATAAAACAAATGGCGCTCCTATTCCAAGATATGGTGGGGATGATGATTCAGCCGGACCCTCCAGCCGAAGATCCCCCAATAATCATTGAGGACGACAGAGGAGAGATATCAAACCCTTCTCCGGCTTTATCAGCAGTCAGAGAAGAGACGATCAAGAAAGCTGCGCTTGATGACTACATAGCTCAACAAATACGAGCTCATCAGGCAAATGAAGCAATTGGACAAGTCGTCAGAACTGAGCGACCCTATCCAGGTTGGTACGATCAAATTAAGTACCCGCCATGATACACGATCCTTAAATTTCACGTGTATAAGGGGACAGGCAATCCCCATCAGCACGTCGCTCAGTTCAGGGCTCTATGCGGAAATACTGGAGGTGACGAAAAACTGCTGCTTCACCAGTTCGTCGGCAGCTTAGCAGAGACGGCATTTGAATGGTACTCGGAACTTCCGAATGACTCAGTCAAAACATTTACGGAAATGTAGCTGTTGTTCACCTAGCGTTTCACAAGCGCTAGCGAGCGTACCCTGATCACTGCATTGATCAATGCCAGGGTGAAGCCAGGAGAGACTTGGGTTTAGTATGCAATTCGATGGCGGAACTTATGGTCGAGATGCAAACAACGCATAGAAGAAGCTCCTGCTGTGGGCATGTTCATAAGGACCCTTAACCCGCAAGCGACTATATCCCAGTTTATGATGTTTTTTAAGCCGACCACTTTCCAAGCCTTGATCGAGAAGCTGGCCTAAATGGACCAAATGGGCCATAGACCGCCCTCCTCGAAAACGGAGCTTCGAAACGAAAAAGGCAAAATGAAAGCAACCTTCGTCGCCAACGCTCAACAACAACCAAGTGGCCCGAGACCGTTTGTTCGCCAAATCAACAAGCCGCGATCCCTCGATAAGAAGTTGAGACGTCCTTACTCGTTTCCCCAGGATAAAAGAAGGAGACTGTTCGAACTGGCAACGCATAACGGGCTCATCACTCTGCCAGACCCAAGACACCCACTGTGGCCGAACGACGTCAACAATCCCAATTACTGCCCCTACCACCGAATAGTAGGACATCCAATCGAAGATTGCTACGAGTTCAAAAACTGGGTTGAAGACCAGTACCAACAGGGCAAATTCACGCTATCTGAAAACTGGAGGGTAAACCCGCCGCAACCGCACGCTCCTAAAAAGGTGGACACACCGAGGGCATCATGCTCATTTATAGAAGAAGCCCCATGGGAGGTCGCACTTTCAGCTGAAACGAAAAGAATGCTGAAGGATCTTCAAGTATGTCCGGCGGCTAGATGGAAAAGCCCGCTGGAACCCGAGATCGTTGAGGGGATACTGAAACCGCGCCCAACACCTGGAGTTAGTAGCAATGGGCAAAACACCCAGACCCAGCCGTCAAAGTCTTCGAACAAGAAGAACACTAAGAAGCCTGTGCAGCCAGATGACAAGCGCATGGATCTACAAAAGTATATTGACGCGGTGGAGGAATAAAACCAGAAGGCGCGGACCCCAGTCACACTCCATGAGTTTCTCAACCATATCCTTGAGAACAGAGGCAATGACAATGACGAGGGAGACGACGCGTCAGAAGAACCCAAGGATTACGTGGCAAGTTGTCACATGATCTCTCATTCGCCACTAAATGATGAAGAAGCTCGCTCGGCGTTAGAAGATAACATAGAGGAGTTAGGGGCAGAATCGGCACCAAAATCCTTGGAACCGTCCGATGAGCTGATTGACGTGCTACTAAACGAAGCCCGTCAGAAGAGCAAAACTGATCAAGAACGCAAAATAGCCATATTCAAAAAGGCCAGGTATCGGCGTCAAGTAGAAGAAGTCGCGGTAGGGATGGATCACAAAACACCCCAACCAAACCAAATCACACCCTAAATGGGTGTATCCCACTTTATCGTTATGTATCCCGTCACGTGACAAATACACGTGCATACAGGATGAACAATAGACCGTAATGTCCTTAAACTAACTACGGACCGAAACGTCTCTAAACTAGCAATAGGCCGTAATGTCCTTAAACTAGCTACAGACCGAAATGTCTTTAAATTACTACAAACCACAGCATCCTTGGGCTGACGCAAAAAAACGGTACGTCCATAAGCAAGATGGGCACGGATGAAAACCCTGAAGGGCTCTATAAATAAAACAGCAAGGCTACCGGCAATGTTTGTGAAAACCAGAAAGGGCGCAAACTCGTAAAAAAACTCATGCACACTTGCAAGGTCCTCTCGACCTTGTAAGGAGAAAATACCTGCGTGGGATACTTACGACTCACAAGGGAACAACACACTTAAGGATCCCCATGATTCCTGAGGAGAAAATACACTTACGAGATCCTCACGACTCGTAAGGAGAACCCTCTTATGAGACCCTCACGGCACATAAGATTCAAAAGCCTTAAGTTACAGTGATCTGAACCTTTTCTTAAGCCATCACATTTCCCAGACTGCCCTACAAACGGTTCAATGTTGACCCTTGTATACAATCCGCGGGCACAAATAAACGTCTCCCCCACCAAGTTCCACCGATGGCGCGAAATGTCCTCATGTGGTGAACGGCGCTTGTAAGTCCTCTTGACTTATAAGGAGAAAACACTCTTGCAAGATCCTTACTACTTATAAGAGAACATGCACTTAAGAATCCCCACGATTCTTAAGGAGAAATCACACCTATGAGATCCTCACGACTCGTAGGGAGAAACACCTTTATGAGACCCTTACGGCTCATGAAGTCAAAAGCCTTAGTCGACAGGATCCTAATCCTGTTTGCTAAGCCACCTTTGTTCGAATCGACAGAGGTAAATGATGATTCGCTCCTGGAAATGTCCCAGTGGTAGCGATGCTGATGCCTAAATCGGTATCAAATTCCAAGTCCTTTTACGGTAAATGATGATTCGCTCCTGGAAATATTCCAATCGCAGCGATACTGATGCTAAGATTGGCATCAGATTCCAAGCTCCATACTCCCAGCAAAAAGTCAGCGAGCTATAAATGCATATGAAATAGCCGAAATGATAGGGCAACTTGCAACAAAATCAGCAAGTAAAAGATATACATATAAAAATAGCCGAAATGATTGGGCAACTCGCAATAAAAAGCAGCGAGTAAAAAGAAAAATAGCCGAAATGATTGGGCACCGCGAAAAATAGCTGAAATGATTGGGAAACCACGACTTTCGCGATATGAAAAGCTGAAATAATAGAGTATCGTGGAAAGAATTAAAAAAATGAAAGAATGAAACTTTTGCCCTGCAGGCGAGTCCATACTGACCTCTGTATACAATCCATGGGCATAAACAAAAAGGGAACCACATTTCCCCACCAGACTCTGTCAAAGAGAGAGTCAGATCTCGACGGCAACATCTCCATCTCAGAAGATCAACACGGCGTTCCTTCTCAACTCCAGTAGGATGCAGACGTAACGTCAACAACCGACCTCATGGTCGCAACGAAGCGGAGCCATGGCAAAGTCCCTAGATCCAAATCTCGACAGCCACATCTACAGCCTAGAAACCAACAACGGCGTTCCTTCTCATTCCAGCAGGATACGGACGCGACATCACCAATCGGAGCCACGCCAAAGTCCCCAACTCCAAGACTCTACGGTTCACAGACAACCTAGAGTCAGACAATGACCTCCGTCTCGGAGACAAGTCAGCCAATGACCTCCGTCTCGGAAATAAGTCAACCCTGACACCGTAAAAAATAGAGAAAGTCAATCCTGACACCGTAGAAAACGGAGAAAATCAACCCCGACACCACAGAAAGCGGAGCAAGTCAAGCTCGACACCGCAGAAAGTGGAGCAAGTCAACCCCGACACCGCAACAAGCGGAGAAAGTCAACCCTAACACCATAGAAAACGGAGGAAGTCAACCACGATACCGTAGAAAACGGAGAAAGTCAACCACGACACCGCAAAAAGCGGAGCAAGTCAACCCTGACACCGCAGAAAACGAAGAAAGTCAACCACAACACCGCAGAAAGAGGAGCAAGTCAACCCTGACACCATAAAAAACGGAGTAAGTCAACCACGACACCGTAGAAAACGGAGCAAGTCAATCCTGACACCGCAGAAAGCGGAGCAAGTCAAACCCGACACCGCAGAAAGCGGAGCAAGTCAAACACGATACCGCAGAAAGTGGAGCAAGTCAACCACGACACCCCAGAAAGCGGAACAAGTCAGCCAATGACCTCCATCTCGGAAAAAGGTCAGCCAATGACTTCCGTCTCAAAAAAAAGTCAATCAACCTCCAGGGAAATTAGTGTCCTTGGCAGGACTCTCGATTCAGGGAAATCAACGTCCTTGGCGAGAACCTCGATTCGCGTCGACCTGCAAGGAAATCAGTGTCTTTGCAGCAATCTCTCGATTCATCTCGACCCCAGGGAAATCAGTGTCCTTGGCTAAACCTCTCGATTCAGGAAAATCAGCATCCTTGGCGAGAACCTCGAATCGCGTCGACCCACAAGGAAATCAGTGTCTTTGCAGGAATCTCTCGATTCGTCTCGACCCCAGGAAAATCAGAGTCCTTAGCTAAACCTCTCGATTCATGGAAATCAGCGTCCTTGGTGAGAACCTCAATTCGCGTCGACCCGCAAGGAAATCAGTGTCTTTGCAGGAATCTCTCGATTCGTCTCGACCCCAGGAAAATCAATGTCCTTGGCAAGACCTCTCGATTCAGGGAAATCGGTGTCCTTGGCAAGACCTCTCGATTCAGGGAAATCAGCGTCCTTGGCGAGAACCTCGATTCGCATCGACCCGCAAGAAAATCAGTGTCTTTGCAGATCTCTCGATTCGTCTCGATCCCAAGGAAATCAGTATCCTTGGCTAAACCTCTCGATTCAAGAAAATCAGCGTCCTTGGTGAGAACCTCGATTCGTGTCGACCCGTAAGGAAATCAGTGTCTTTGCAGGAATCTCTCGATTCGTCTCGACCCCAGGAAAATCAGTGTTCTTGGTAAGACCTCTCGATTCAGAGAAATCAGTGTCCTTGGCGAGAACCTCGATTCGCGTCGACCAGCAAGGAAATCAGTGTCTTTGCAGGAATCTCTCGATTCGTCTCGAACCCAGGAAAATCAGTGTCCTTGGCTAAACCTCTCGATTCAGGGAAATCAGCGTCCTTGGCGAGAACCTTGATTCGCGTCGACCCGCAAGGAAATCAGTGTCTTTGCAGGAATCTCTCAATCCGTCTTGACCCCAGGGAAATCAGTGTCTTTGGCTAAACCTCTCGATTCAGGGAAATCGGCGTCCTTGGCGAGAACCTCGATTCGCGTCGACCCGCAAGGAAATCAGTGTCTTTGCAGGAATCTCTCAATTCGTCTCGACCCCAGGGAAATTAGTGTCCTTAGCTAAACCTCTCGATTCAAGGAAATCAGTGTCTTTGCGAGAATCTCTCGATTCTTCTCTACCGGTGGGGAAATTAGTGTCCCTGTGCATAAAATAAAATTCTTCTGTGAGATCCTTACGACTCTCAAAAGAAAACGCACTTAGGAGTCCTCATGACCCCTAAGGAGAAATTACACCTGCGAGATCCTCTCGACTCGTAGGAAGAAAAGTCTTTATGAGACCCTCACGGCTCATAAAGTTGAAAAGTCTTAGGCGGCAGATCTGAACCTGCTTCCTAAGCTATCACTGCCCTGCAAGGAGGTCAAGATGGACTATCTATGGGCCATACTCTCCGAAGTCGAACATCGACAAGAAAGGAAACAACCACTTACAAGTCCTCTCGATTTGTAGGCAGGAAAAATTCTCTTGTGAGATCCTTACGACTCTCAAGAGAAAACACACTTAGGAATCCTCACGACCCCTAATGAGAAATTACACCTAAGAGTTCCTCTCGACTCGTAGGGAGAAAAGTCTTTATGAGACCCTCACGGCTCATAAAGTTGAAAAGTTTTAGGCAGCAGACCTGAACCTGTTTCCTAAGCCATCGCTTCCCTACAAGGAGTACAAGATGGACCGCTGTCTACCATCTATGGGCCACACTTGCTAAAGTAACATGCCAACAACATAGCAAAGAAAAAGAAGCGCTAATATGAAATAAAATATGTTCTTTATTCATGAATCAAAATGAATACAAGACATTCCTATTATAAATGAATAAATATAAATATATACACTCAACAACAAAACATATATATCTTCAAGCCGTCGGACGATGCAATAAGTTCGTCAATTCGTCTTTCTTCCGCTGGACCTCGGTTTCAAGCTTTGGTATAGCCACAAGACGGGTCTCCGCGTGAGACTGTTGAACCTGATACGAGGTGAGCTGACTCTCAAGCTCCCTTTCAGCAACTTTGTGAGCTTCAACCATCTCGCGGGTAAAGATAACGGCTTTATAAGGAGCTACCACCTCCGTGATAGCTTCTTGAAGCACCCGCAAAAGCTTGTACGCACGAGTAGTCTTAGTAGTGAGTTGAGCTTGAAGTTCCCCCAAAGCGTTCGAAGCTAGCTCCCTCTCCAAAAACTTCCGATTGAGCCTCTTCTAGCACGACTGCAGATTGGCCGTGCAGCATTCGATCCATCCCCGCAGACTCAATTTCATGGTTAAGATGTCGGAGGGAAGGCGGATGCATTCAAGCATGTGTAGGCAGGCTTCCACTCGGCGACAATACTCAACCCAGATGCATACCAATGCTTCATCATGATAGGTGGTGATAACGGACAAGGAAGCATTGGCTTCGATAGAAAATTCTTCGGCCGGGACAAAGGTACCAGCACGAAGGTCTTCAATGAGAGCCATCACGGAGTAAATGCTTTGTCTCGCCATCCTTTCGGACGCACGCCGGGCATAGGGACCCGGTGGCATGAAGATCCGAGATTCCAACGGAGTTAGGGTTGGCAGAGTTGTCAAGATTTGTGAACAGTCAGTGAGTGTCACAAACATAGAATAGGCAAATCATTGCCAAAGATAAAACCTTTACTTACCCGCAGTCATTTAAGGAAGGTTTGAGAGATCCCCAGGCCCATCGAGGATCTCAACCTCGTCATCGGCTTCCAGAACTGTGGAACGCATATCAGCGTCATTATAAAGAATAATAATAAAACGAAAAGGGTCAAAGAACACCAACCTTGCCTGGAAGAAAGGATTATGCTTTGCGGGGATATCGCCTGTAGAGCACCTATGTCAAGTAAGCGCTGGAAGGATTTCCTGGGAGATAGGTCCACAATAGAAGCCGCCAATTCCCGTAGTTCTGAATGGAAGGAAAAGTTCAGATAATGGAAAGACTATTAAAACAAAGTATAAGAAGGCTACCTTCGATACTCTTCCCGCCTTGAACCGGAGGGATAACAGCTTCGGCAGCCTCCTCCATTCACTCAAGAACATCACCGGAGACATTTGCTGGTATGACAGCTTCCAATTGAGGGGCAGCGGCCGCCACTTCAGGCTCCAATGAAGGGACGACGGTCTCAACTACCCGTTCCACAATCTCCAGGCCGTCACCAGAAAGATCCATTAAATCTACAGCCGATAAGGGCACCTCTCCTGGGAGAACAGACACCGGGGAAACAGAGGCTACCAGTGGAAGCTCCACAGCAGGAATAGCAGCTGTAACGACCTCCTCCACACTTACTAGTGCTTCATCGGGGACATTTACAGAGTCCACAGTCAGGACGCGACTTGAGCTCAAATTCTCTGTCATTGCTGAAGTCCCTGCAAAGTTTTCGCAAAGATAAGGAGATATAAAAAGCGATACAAATTATTTTCCGAAAGAAAAAATACGTAAAACACACATACCGATGCGCCAAGATGCTTCTAGTATGGCTTTTTCAAGCCGACGTTCCTTCTTGAGGAAGTGTGCTCGCTGGGATTCAAATGCAGATTCATGGCCACCGGTCTTCAATGCCAGCTCATCTTCGGAAGCGGCTGAGATAGGCTGCTTGAGGGCTATCTCGTCTTCCTATCATAGGGGACCCATATGTACCCTCCGTAGTGATGGAGGATCTTCGTAGAATATGACGGGAGGATAAGGTTTCTTCGGGACACCCACGTTCTCAGTTTCTTCTTGTGAGCGCCTTATAACCTCAGCCAATTGTGCGGCTTCCTCGGCAGACGAACCCGGAAAGAGAAGACCATCATCCGGCTCTTGCATAGATATGGGTTCGTCTTAGGAAACAACCTCAGATTCGAGCAAGAGGTCGAGCAGACCAGTAACCGTTTTCTTCCTCCTTTTTGAACTGGAGCTAACACTGGAAGAGGATCGCTTCCTCCCCTATGGTGCTTTGATACGGCACTGCTCAACTTCGCCTCCAATATTCTCTTTTGGCGGTACTACTGGTGATGACACTGCCATTGATGATGACGCAACTGATGAAACTGCTGTTGGCGCCTTATCAGAAGCCTTTGCCTGGGCTCTAGTGCGCATTGGCATACCAACTGTGGGAGGAGTCAATTCTTCATCCGCCGCCTCAAGGATAAGTAAGGCACTACTACCCCTCAATGGAGGGCGAACCACTGTCCGCGGTCACGGCGGAGCGCCCATGGCCTGGGTCGGGGCGGGATCTCTATATCCGAAGAGTATCCGCCTCTCCTCGGCAATGATGGGACCAACTCGATGGCGGTACCAACCCGTAAAAGCCCCCACACACCTCGGAATATAGTCGGCCTCGGGGATCACGAAACGAGAGCCGGTGTTCAGCCGCATGGAGTGATGGATGATGTCACAAACAACTCCCAGAGATGAGCTGGACTCCACCAAAAATGCCTCAAAGGGGACACCCTGGTTGTAACCCAATTGCCGAGCAAAGTGGGGCGGATTATACCGCATGAAAAGAGCCGTATTATTTCGACGGAACACCAAATAACCCGGCCTAGAATACAAGTGCATAATTTCCTTAGGCTTCAAGGATGGTGCTCCCCCTTTCGATAAATCGAATAGCTGTTGAATAGGTCCTGAAGGAGCAGAGAGGACTCGGTCGTTGAATACAATCCCACCATTGTTAGCATATGGGTTAAGCAACACACGAAGGGCCCCTAGCTGAGTTGGATCAGGAGCAGAAGCATCCACCAACCTCATGAGCCGCGGGAAGGTGTAAGCATCGTAGAAATCCGGCCTCTGATGTGCTGCGAACGCCCTCATTACATGCATCTCGATCCACGACGTAAAGTAGTGGAGGGAGAAACTCACAACATCTACACCCGGGGTCGAAGTATTGGCCGCAGTGCTCAGCCCATGGTATAAGTGTGATAGCCCCGCGATACCCACGGCCAATCGTGTCCCTTCAGCCACGCGATGAGCAGGATAGATGACCGAAGCTCTCATGAAGCGGCGATGCATTAGAATAGCGAACCAACTAAGCCAAAGGCTGATAAAACCGACAAAGAAGGTCTCTTCGTCCATGCCGGGAGCCACAATCGAATCAAAGGACACGGCCGACAAGATCGAGATGTAAAACTGCGGTAAATCTTCTTCTTTGGCCGACAGCTTATTCAGCCCAAACCCGAAGGGGTCGTTAATATTCGCAAATTTCCGAGCCTCCTTTGATAAGACATCTTCACGGAGGAAGCAGGCGATGAAGCTTTTAAAGGTGACGCCCTATCTCTCTGACTCCGCGAACAGCTTCTCTAAAATACCCAGAGTCTTGATTAGACTAGGGTACTTATGACGGACGGCGTTTTCCGTCGTCAAGCCGTCAAGCATAGCAGGCACGGTCGTGAATACATACTCATCGAGAGGCAGCAACTCTTCATAGTGCTCTCCCCTGATCGACAATCCAAAAATCTCGCGGAACTTTCCAGAGAAATCGAGACCTCGCGATCCCCTAGCAAGAAAGTGTTGGTGGGAAGATTTCATTGATTCAGGAAAGTTTTAACCCACCAGACATGAGGGGACTGATAATGAAAGAAGAACGCATACACCGCCTGATAAAGCCCGACCTTCTGCAATCGTACATGATGAGCGAACAGAACATATCGAGCCCAGGGAAGATAGCCCGTTGGGTGGCAAGGGGTGAGCCCTATCTTATAAATTTTTCCCTAGGGTTGGGCTTCACCTTGACAAATACGATGCCCAAAAATGTCTACGGCCGGCAAAGGCTGGTTGGGTATCCCAGCTTTCGACGGCTCAAGCCGGCCTATAGGAGTCCAATCAGCCGCCTCCACTGCAAAAGCAGTCTGCGGACGCTCCATCGGCAAAATTGGGCGAAGAGGCTCTGATGGCACTTCGCAAATAAAGCTGCGGCGGTCCTGGATGATATGTCCATACCAAGTTCCTCACAAGAGCAAACTGGTGCAGTCCCTGTCATAGGCCCTGATCATCGTCATAACCTCCTCATCCGACGGCAATTGTGGAAAAGCGGAATCCGAGCGGGTATAAGGGAAATAAGGAAGCGAAGTCATTGTTCCTGAAACAAGGGAAAGAAAAACCATTAATGAAGCCCATATATATATATATATATATATATATATATATATATATATAATAACAAAAGAAAACGACAAAATGTCTGTTTTGCAGGACCAGTGCCTACAAGACACATGGACCCCACAAAATCAATATGGCGGCTCACCAATGATGAGACAGAGCAATCATTATGAGCATCGAGAAGATCCCCATTAAACAGACATTGGAAGTCAAACAAATTCTTGGGAAAACAAGTTCTGTTAAGCACGCAACAAATTCAAATTTGTCCGAATAAGGGTAAAACCCTATGAAAAGATTTTCAAGAACACCAGGAAATAAAATTCCTCAAGGGACCTCTTGATCTTTCAGAGCTAAGCTCTTCGCCAGAGGAATTAAATTCCTTTTATGTGATGGAATTAAATTCCAGAAACTCATAAAAAAAATATATGAGAAACAAAATCCAATGAATCCTCAAAAATCAGAGGGGAATGCCCGAGATATGGAGGTTTACTACTCAAAGATCACATCTTTGGATCCCTAAGCGGATGGATTTCAGAGGAGAGCAAAACTCTCATAATGGATTTAAAATCCAGAAAATTTTGTTCAAAAAGAAATTTTTTTTTCCTGATGTGCAAGATCTATACCTAAAAACGGATTCTTTTTTATAGAGTTTAACTCTGAAATTACAATGGCAGAGAACTAAGCTCTGAAGAGGAGAATTAAATTCTCAAAGAAAATGAAGAAGGAAGAAAATGAAAGAAACAGTGGTTGCCTAAGGAACCAAACCCTTCCATTTATAAGACGTGACAAGGGCGGTTCACCTCCCCTTTCCCCTAGGCAATCCAACGGCTGTAAAGGTGACAGTGTTGCACTCACGTGCAAGCCATGTGAGAACAACGTTGTGGGGGAATTTGTTCCCTTTGAAAAAAAATGAATAATAAATATAAAAAGCAATGGGAAAAGTCCCCAAATGGAGTATCACGTGCCCACACGTGATAGGCACTGTGCTTGACAAAACAAGGCTGAAACTGAGCCTCACGTGCAGACACGTGACCTCTATATACAAAGTATATAGGCGCCTTCTTAAAACAAACAATTGGCCAGAAAAATTCACATGATAGCACGTGACGCTCTTTGATGGGCTTAACTTTGTAGGGTCACGTGCTACATGTGATGGACTTTTATACCTTCTGAACCGATAGAATTAAATTCTAAATAAATAGGATCAAACCCCTATTTGGAAAATACTTTCTTAGATCTTTCTAAACAAAAAAGATTACGCTCTGTAAAGCAGAGCACCGTTGGATTAAAAATCCAATGGTGATTAAAAATCACCAATTTACAGAAGAAGATTCTGTATAGGGAAACATTTTCCTAATCTTGTGAGAAATATCTTCTGTAAAACAAAAGTCCTTGGATTAAAAATCCAACGGTGAATAAAATTCACCGATTGATCTAAAAGATCATTTTAGTTGATTATAAAATCAATCAAAATCTCTCAATGAGAGATTTTTCTGAACAAATTGATTCTTTTCTTTCTCTTATAAATAGAAGCCAAGAGACACAAAAAAAGGATATACAAAAAGAAAAAAGAGAACCCCCCCTAAACTTCAAGTTAAAGAGAGAAAACAGAAAGAAAAACCCTAGGTAAGAGAAGGAACAAAACACAGAGAATATCTCATCTCTTTTCACCTCCATAAGAGTTTAACTCTTCTAAAAAGAACTTAGTTCTTCCTCTGGTTGAGATCTGCAGAAGCAGATCTCCCCACAAGTTGAGAATTTAATTCTCATCGGGGAGATTCTGCCATGCAGATCCAAAACCTAGAGGAAGATCTAAGTTCAGTGAATTAAATTCTCCCAAAAAGTATATAGGAATTTAATTCCTCTGATAAAACAAGGGTTTAACCCTTCATAAAAGAACTTAATTCTTCCTTATAGTGAAAGATCTACAGAAGCAGATCTCCCTACAAGTTGAGAATTCAATTCTCATCAGGGAGATTCTGCCATGCAGGTCCCAAACCTAAGAGAAAAACTAAGTCCTAAGAATTTAATTCTTACAAAACAATGGGCTTGAAAGTCTCGAAACTCAAGATCTCCATGCACGTAAAAGGATTGGCACTCAATATGATAACGGCCGATCACGTGCTCCCACGTGAGCGCCCTTGATGAACAAAAGAGGACAACCGAGATTAGCTCACGTGAACCCCAGGTAGTGCTTAGCACTTATAAAGCAAAAAGGGAATAAATCAAAGGCAGTTTCCATTTTTGGGGCGCCTCACGTGATCTAACGTGACCCAATAGCGCTTAGCGATCAGAAAAGAACAAGGGAATAAACCGAAAGAAATAGCGCCTCAAATTTTTAATGTTTAACACTACTTCAAGCGCCTCACGTGAACCCACGTGAGCGCCTCAAATTTTTAGTGTTTAACACTACTTCAAGCGCCTCACGTGGGAGCACGTGAGTGCTGAGCATATACTAGTGTTTAACACTATAAAAGGCCAATATTAGCCAAACTCAGACCAAATCTCCCGAGGACTATCGATTGAGCCCCTCATGCTCAGGGCCCCCAAAACCGATCTTAGTCCCAAAGATAGCTAATGAGCTCCCAATAGATAGCATCTAAAATGATGTTCATCCCATTCCCCCTAAGTCGGGACATTGGTTCGAGGGTACATCTCTCCACACCTCTGATACATGTCGTTGTAATTCTTCAACGTTTTCAGAGAGATGGAGGGTCCCAATAACCAATAACTTTTGGCGCATGATTTAGAGATTTTAGAGATCAAAAATAATTACCGCAATCAAGAACGGCGTCGCTTGGTAGCTAGCCGGTGAGTACGGGTCGGTCCATATGGATGTTGTAAATCTCCTTTAAGTTCTTACGAGCTAATTCCAAATGGTGTTTGGTCTTTTAATTAGATCTAAAAACGAAGTTGTGTTATACTAAGATTAGAAACTTGCTAGGATTAGGTTTAGGAAAACTTTGGTAAATAAAGATCTACACCTCTTTTCAATGCCTTAATTTAGATATCATATTAGGGGTTATGGTAAATTTTAATAAAGGGGATTAGGATGATTGGGAAGATGTTTTTTCCTCTAGATCCTTATCCTTCCTTTCTTAACCTTTACGTTACTCCATGGAAAACTTACAACTCCGGTCTTTTATACTACGGATCACCGTTACCTCGAGGGTAGAGTGCCGTAGGGAGCGGAAGATGAAAGTATGCATGGAGTCCTAATGTTCATAATAGATTGGCAAAGAAAAGAGATTAGGGATCTTCATCTCTCAAACCCTTCCCTATTCCTAACCCTAACAAACGAGGAAACTACTCGCTCATTAAGGGATTTACAAAAGACATGATTTTTATTTGAAGTTTTGATTAAAGAGATGAAAAATAGATCTACGGCAAGTTAATAAAAAATTCTAAACTATATTAAACTAGGGCAAGAAAAGAATTTACCTAGGGCAGAAATTGAAATTAGAACTAGGGCAGAAAAAATAACCTACTTACGATTGATGCACTCCAATCTTCAAAGAAAATAGAATTTTATTGATTAATAGAGGCATGAGAAAATACAATGGTTTGGGTTCTATTTATAGGACATAGAAACCCTAGGTTTACATTTGATTTGCACGTCTGCAATTACAAATTTGCCCTTATGTCAACTATTCAGCGCCGCCATATATTTTGCTAAAAAATTCTCGAAGCCCGGGCACCAGACGGCCGCGGAACCGCGGCATGGGAGGGGGTAGAGCCGCGGTTCCGCGGCCCATTGATGATGTCAACTTGTCAATTTTTGTGGGCTGCTTCTTGGTTATTTGGGCTCTTCATTTCTTTAGTTCTTTTCTTCATTTGACTTCTGGATCTTCTCCAGATCTCTCAGTGAAAACTTATAGTGGTCTTTTAACCGTTCGTCTTGACATTTTGGACCTTGCGTTGCCTTGTTGATTGTGAACTGTTCTTCGTCTAGGCTTTGACTAGGATCCTTCTATTTGTTGGTCAAAAGTCCCTTTTTGTATCATCTTTTGTCTTTTTCATTATTTTCGCTCCAAGAACCTGTAACCTGTACTATATAGCAGACATAGGTCAAAAGCACCTGTTTTTATTGTAAAATGCATAAGAATGGGGAATATAAAATGCTATATTATGATATGAACAAATACCCCCAAACTTATCTTTTGCTCGTCCTCGAGCAAAATTATTTTTTTATTCTCGATAAAACCTAACCTAACCGCACTTTCGCAGGGAAACGCGATTGCACTGAGCTCGTGCAACAAGCCGTTAAACCTCTAGGTGTCCCTAGTAGGAGAAGTGTTGTCTCCTGAGGGTTTTCAGCGGATACTACCCATAAAATCCTATCAATTCGGTTATTCGACTTTTGTTCTCCAATTAGGTTTTCTAACAAGGAATTCTATTATCGTCAACCCGTAAATTATCCACCCATGTTCTTCACACTTTCTCATCATCTAACTTAAGATTATATATGTTCTATAGACTTACTTAGCTTTCGGCATTTCTTAAGTTTTCCTTCTAGGGTTCCATCTCCACTTAGGAATTTTTATCAACTTTACTAAAGATACAAGTTCTATTCTTCACTCCTTTCTCTCATCTAAATCCCAATCACATATCCCCATGTGTGTGTATAAATCAACACTACACTTGGAAATTCAAATCAAGCAATCGTACTCTTGTCCATTGTCCAAAGCATTTATTAATTGGTGAATTTTGAACTGACTTTTGCTTACACATCCTTCATGCGATTGTTAATACTTCTTGAGGTACCAACAACCGATTACAAGATGCGTTAGCACTTTAAAGCGTACTTCCTAGTTTTGCAACACCCAAGGCTTTAGCAGTGACTCCCAAACCAGTTGGTCTAAGGCACTAGGTGATGAAGCACCCTCGCTAAATATTTTTTTCTATTTTTAGCCTTAAGTAATCACAAAACCAGTGTTCATTTTTTTCTTCTTCTTTATTCACTTTTTTTTCTTTTATTTTCATTGTACTAAGGATTTTAGATAAGAGCATTTCAAGGTCTCCTCTACTATTCCAAGTTTCAAGGTGCGTGATTGTGCAATTTATAGGGTATACGTTTTCAGAATCTAGACTTAAGCTAGGAATTATTTTTCAAACTTATACTCTAATAAAAATATCGATACTTTTCCTTCGTTTCGACTTAGCCCAAGAAGTGAACCCAAAATTTGCCTATTTCTAAATAAACTACAAAGACATATACTTTCTACCGTTAAACTTTAAGGAAGGTTATTTTTAGGGTTTTTAATTTACTAAGTCTAAGATCTAGTTTTTCCTAACCAATTGACCTATTAACCAGAATTGAATACATTAATTTTTATAATTTTTTTAAAATTTTTCAATTTTTATGGGTTTTTTCATTTTCTAATTTTTTTTCACTTTTCAAATTTTTCAAATTTTTATGATTTTTATCTAAAGATGCAATGCAGAAATTAAATATGCAAAAGGAAAAGAAAAATATATACAAAATGAAAATATGCAATGCAATGCAAAAGATAACTATATACACCACCATCTCCCCCAAACATAAGCAAAGCAGTGCCCTCACTGCCCGACCCTACGTCGCGCCCTTAAGCGTGAACGTGATCGCTCCCCTCTAGCCAATAGGGTTTGAATACCCCTCTCAATTTCCGTCAACCGACGGTCGTGCTCTCGTGCCGTCTCCCTAAACTCGTCCGTCAAAGAATCAATTCCCCTTACCGTTCTCCTCATTGAGCGTGCATGCTCTTGAGGGGTCAGCTCATCCCCGCTCGATGTTGAGCTAGAACTAGGGGTGCGAGCGGGGACATTCTCCGCCGGCTCAGTTCGCGACCATATATCAGTCAGTCTAGAATAGGACGAAGTAACGCCCTCAACAAGTGGTCGAACCAGAACTCCTCCCATCATGTAAAAGTCAAATTCCTCGACGGGGAGGAAATAACGGCAAAGCTGGGTGACTAGCATAGGACAGGGGTAGTTTGTAGCCCTTTTCCCCGCACCTATAAATGAAGCAAAACAATGCACATGTCGAAACGTGGGTTCTTTGTCATAAGAGTGTGCACTACATGTAAGGAGGGGGTGAAAAAGGTTGTGTTGTGAGAGCTGCCAAAGATGTTGTTTTGTACCCACCGGCACACAGTAAAAACATTCGTGAAAAGGGTTCATGCTTGGATACCCTTTCGCGGCTCCCTCGAGCAGTCGTTGCCCATCAAGGGTATGTAATCCTCAAACTGTAGGGGGTGGTCATGTGCAGGCAAACGAGGTATAAGTGTAACCTCGTGGATCAAATCCCTATCAATGTTTATTACACGATCTCCCCAATTCAACTTTATATACCCTAAGTCCTCTAGACAACTATCCTCCATGGATTCATAAAAATGGGTAACTAAATCTGGTAGAGTAAAGGCAGAGGGGTGATTGTAGATCAGAAAAGTCCAACCCCTCCACTCTATTTCGTGTGCAAAGTAGCTACCGTAAAGTTCGTGCGAGAAAACAGGAGAGAAATCCCTCTCAAATTGCATTCGATGTGTCATTGTGAGTTTACAGAAATGAAAATATGAAAAAACAAAGGGTAAAAGAGCAGATTTACCTCCCCTGGAAATTCCAGGGGGTGACGCGGCGGAATGGCGGCGAAAGGGCGGTGGGAGCAGGCTCCTGCGGCGGGACCGCGACGGCGAGGAGGCGGCGCTGCGAAATTTTTCGGCGGCTGATAGGTCGTGGCGGCTAGGGTTTGAGGAGGAGGAAATAATTAGGGTTAGAATGACAGGGGGCTCGGGTCTGTTAACTAGGGGGAGGGAATGGAAATTAGTAGAAAACACCCTCCGAAATGAGGAATTTATTTGTAAATAAAAAATTGTATTTATTAATTAATCTGAAATTTTACAATTAGGTCCAAAAATATATTTTTATTTTCTTTTTCAAAATTTTTTATTTTTTATGGTATTTTGTATTTATCTATTTACAAATGATACACACCCCCAAACTTATTTGAAATTAAGTTATTGGAAAAATTGGAAATTCGGGGGTGAAAGTGGAGGAGAATTAATTAGTGTAGATCAGCTCCTGCAAAAACAGGAGCTCCTCCGATGGGTCCGCTGTGAGGAACGGTTTCAATTGATTCCCATTCACTTTGAATAAAGTACCGTCCTCCGGATTTTCAAGATCGACCGCACCGTGCGGATAAACGATGCGGACTACAAAAGGCCCCTTCCATCTAGAACGGAGCTTGCCGGGGTGATAATGTAACCGAGTATCATAAAGTAAAACCTGTTGACCAGGTTTAAATGTTTTACGCAAAAGGTGTTTATCGTGGAACACCTTAGTTCGGTTTTTAGCAATTACGGCATTATCATATGCCTCATCCCGCAGCTCCTCAAGTTCATTCAACTGCAGCTTTCGATTGCTGCCCGCAACTCCTAAAGATAAATTCAGCTCTTTGATAGCCCAAAATGCCTTGTGCTCAATCTCTACTGGGAGGTGGCAAGCCTTCCCATAAACAAGCCGATATGGATACATACCAAGATCGGTCTTGTATGCAGTACGGAAAGCCCATAGTGCATCGATCAGTTTAAGTGACCAATCTTTACGGTTTTTAGAAACCGTTTTCTCCAAGATTTGCTTAATTTGCCGATTTGAGACCTCGGCTTACCCACATGTTTGGGAATGATATGGCATTGACAGCTTATGGGTGATAGAATATTTGCGCATTAAGAGCTCAAAAGTCCTATTGCAAAAGTGAGAACCATTATCACTTATGATCGCTCGAGGGTGCCCAAATCGAGAAAAGATGTGTTCTTTAAGAAATCGAACGACAACCGTGTTGTCGTTCGTTCGGCTGGGCACAGCCTCGACCCACTTTGAAACGTAGTCAACAGCCAAAAGAATATACACATTTCCAAAAGAGTTAGGAAATGGTCCCATGAAGTCCATACCCCAAACATCAAAAATATCCACAACCAAAATTGGTTGGAGCGGCATTTCGTTTTTCCGCGATATCCGGCCCGAGTGTTGGCACCGGGAGCAAGTCTTGCTGTACTCATATGCATCCTTGAAGAGTCGTGGCCAATAGAAACCACACTGCAAGACTTTCTCGGCTGTCTTCTTTGGGCTAAAGTGCCCACCACATACTTGATCGTGGCAAAAAGACAGCACACTCTTAACCTTATTTTCCGGTACACACCGACGAATGATTTGGTCGGAACAATATTTAAAAAGATAAGGTTCATCCCAGTAAAAATGCTTTACTTGGGACAACCAATCTTTAGGTATCAAGCCGGTGGCTAAGTAGTTTACAATATCAGCGAACTATGGTTCGCAAGAAACGGTCAAGAGTTGCTCATCGGGAAAAACATCAGTGATTGGAAGTTCAAGTGTAGGCGAAGAAGGAAATCATGAAAGGTGATCGGCCACTACGTTTTCACATCCTTTTTTGTCCCTTATGATAAGGTCAAACTCTTGTAGCAAGAGAATCCAACGTATTAGCCTCGATTTAGCATCCTTCTTCGCAAAAAGGTGGCGAAGAGCTGAATGATCCGTGTACACTATAACTGGAGAGCCGATTAAATAAGGCCGAAATTTTTCAAGTGCAAACACAACTGCTAAAAACTCTTTTTCTGTTGTTGTGTAGTTTAGTTGGGCCTCATTTAATGTACGGCTAGCATAATAAATCACGTGCGGCATCTTGTTAATGTGCTGTCCAAGAACAGCACCAATGGCAAAATCTGATGCGTCGCACATAATTTCGAAAGGGTGCGTCTAGTTTGGAGATGAAAGAATGGGCGCAGAAATGATAGAGTGTTTTAAAGACTCGAACGCTTCCATGCAAGTTGAGTCGAAATCAAATGTCGTGTCCTTGGCCAATAAGAGAGTCAAGGGTCTAACAATCTTGCTAAAATCCTTGATGAACCGTCTGTAAAAACCGGCATGGCCAAGGAAAGCTCGGATATCTTTGACGCATTTAGGAGGAGGAAGATTAGAAATGACTTCAATTTTGGCTCTATCAACCTCTATGCCGTTTTGCGAGAAGACATGTCCTAAGACAATACCTTCTCGTACCATAAAGTGTCACTTCTCCCAATTCAAGGTTAGGTTCTTATCCCTACAGCGGGTAAGAACTTCGTCAAGATGTCGTAAACACTCGTCGAAGGAGTCACCAAAAATGGAGAAGTCGTCCATAAAGATTTCCAAAAACTTCTCAACCATGTCCGAAAAGATCCCCATCATACACCGCTGAAATGTAGCGGGTGCATTGCATAACCCAAAGGGCATGCGACAATAAGCAAAAGTGCCCAAGGGACAAGTAAATGTGGCCTTGTCTTGATCCTCTTTGGCTATGGGGACTTGGTTATAACCGGAATAGCCATCTAAAAAGCAGTAGAACTCGTGCCCAGCCAATTGTTCTAGCATTTGGTCAATGAAAGGTAAAGGAAAGTGGTCTTTCCTTGTCGCGGCATTGAGTTTTCTATAGTCGATGCAAACTCACTACCTAGTTTGGGTGCGAGTGGGAATTAACTCATTTGCCTCATTGGTAATGACCGTGATGCCCGATTTCTTTGGCACAACGTGAATGGGGCTTACCCATTGGCTATCCGAGATAGGGTAAATGATACCACTATCAAGACATTTAACAATCTTCTTCTTGACATCCTCTTTCATAATGGGGTTGAGGCATTTTTGTGGATCCCTTACCGTCTTGGCATCATCCATCAAGTGTATATGATGTTCGACTATGAGGGGACTAATCCTCTTGATGTCCGCCATAGACCAGCTGAAAGCTTGCCGATTATTGTGTAAGACCATTAAAAAGGCCTTCTCTTGCTCAAGAGCTAAAGAGGCCGATATGATAACGGGTAAGGTCTCATTCTCACCAAGATAAGTATATTTTAGGTGCGACGGCAAAAACTTTAGTTCGAGTTTAGGAGGTGAAACAATAGGTGGTAACAATGGAGTAACTGTTTCAAACTCGAAGGATTCCATCAAAGGTTCAAATCGAGTGTACGCAACCGAGTCGGATGGTTCAACTAACTCATCCGAAAAAGAAAAAGACTCAAACTCGGGTGGAGAGTCTTCAAAATCGTCAACAAAGGTGAAACACTCATAATTTTTGTCCGTCGTGAAAGCTGTGTCGGATTCTAGGAGGAACGCACTAGTGGCGTTAACATTGCTGTGATCGAACATAAAATTTTCGAACGCACAGTCCTCCGCGATCTCATTGATCGAGCAAACATCAAGTACGCTAGCATTAGGCTCGCAAGGCTGACTTCCCAACTTGAAAATATTGAGTTCAATTGTCATATTGCCAAAAGATAGATTCATTGAACCATTACGACAATTGATCACTGCGTTAGAAGTCGCGAGGAATGGTCGACCAAGTATCACCGGAATTTGACTCCGGGGGTTCGCGACAGGTTGTGTATCCATAATAATAAAGTCAACAGGGAAAATGAAATCCCCTACTCTAATTAACACATCCTCCAACTCTCCCCTAGGATGGGTGATTGCTCGTTTTTCCGGTGAAGGTTTGTTTTGTTTCCGACTTTGTTTAAAGAACTCAAATGGGTTGGTATTCGGAAAATCTATAAAGAACATCACAATCAAAAACTTTTTTTGACCGCAATCAAACTACGGTGTCAATTGTAGTTCACGAATGAGTGCGGATCGTCCACAGGGATTGCACGATTCATTTATATCTTTGATACGTTTGAAATGAAAAGTTAAGCAACAATAAAAGAAAACATGATTCAAGAATGATTTGTATTCGAGTGTCACTATTCTTTATTCAAGGATCAAGAAACTATAAACAATCAAGAATCGGTATTTTGATAATATTTCCAATCAACAGTCAAGAATCTAAAGAGGCTCGTAGGAATCGATCGGGTCTATAGACGCGATGTAATCTAAAGATTTCGTATTCTTGTCCTTCGAAGGATTGATACTAGATCGATGATGATCGACAAGAGTTAGGGTTTTCTCGTGAAACTAGGGTTTCATCTTATCCCTTGTTCTGTTGTCGATATCATTCACATTCTAGCCTCTAGCAATTTCAAGAAACGATCCTAACTCCCCAATTTCGAGCGATATCATTCAAGAAAGCATCGTAACGAAATGGGTTGTCGGTTCTTGAATTTGCTAAGGTTTACAAAACATCGTAGGAATCAAGAATCGATTAAAGCTATGTTACATCATCATTCTATTGACCGTCTCGACTCCTCGACGAGCAGAGTTTTATTCACACATCACCACACAGAAAATATTCACGAATTTTAAAGATGTCATGATGCAGAATTTAAAGAAAACAAGATAAAAGAATATCACCTTTATTTATCTCAACAATTTTGATTACATTCGCTTCAAGAACTACAAGAAGAAGAATCTAGATTGTTGATCGGGCGTCGCTCGGCTTCATGAGTCGTGGATCGGCTCGGATCGCTTGCTCTGTTGAAGATCGGCTCCGCTCCTAAAGGTTGTAGGGCTTCTTGCTTAATGGGTACTCGGGATCTTGGCTTTTGGAGTTGGAATTAAGGTTAGGGTTTCACACAAGCCCTGTCACTAGACTTGTGGAAGAAGAAGATGAAGAGAGAGAGAGATTGGGGATAGATTCACTAATTGGATGAATAATTCCCAAGGTTGAATTATTTGTGGATAATGAGCCTAGGGTCCTATTTATAGAGCTCCCAAACCCTAGGTTTAGGTTTGAATTAGAAGTTTCCCTCCCAAAATTTGTTGAAAGAGTTTGTTAGGAATTAGCTTAGGGTTTAAGCTAGGGTTTAGGGAAAGTTCTAGAATAATAGGCTAATTTAGTGAAGCTCAAGGTGTTTGCTGATCTGGTAGAAGTCTCTGGAGTCTTCTGGAAGTTGGAGTGCATTTATGAACTGTAGCAGATGAAACAGGAGTTGTGCACCAAAAATGAAGAGGTAATTCCCTTGTTCAACCGCGGATCCGCGGCATTAGCAAGCCCATGCCGCTGATCCGCGGCCATGTTGAAGGCTTGGGCCTGGGTTCTTCTGGTGAAGCTTTGTACTGGAGTTTGGGCTTTTCTCTGATGTTTTGATTTGTATTTTCCCTTATGTGTTGATACCAGATTTGAGTTTAGTGAGTTTACGTATCTTTCGAGCGGTGTAATGTTCGAGCAAGCTTCTTTTCCTGCACAGACTTCGAAACACGGGTTGCAAGATATAGAAAATATGCCATGTGATGAAATGCAGTCAATTTCCCTAGAAATGCCGGTTTTAAGGTCGAATACATGTAATCTGATATTTTGCGACCGATTTGCTAATATGTGAATTATGAATACCGTACACTTCTATATGTATGCAAATGATGAGGAAATTGCCGGCTAAAATATGCAATATTTTCGACTGATCAAATACCCCCAAACTTAATTTCGATCGTCTAGAGCGAATGTTTTATTAAAAAGAGAAGGAGAAAATAAAGAAAGAGAAAAACTAACTAGCACACTTTCGTAGGCAACACGATTGCACTGAGCACGTGCAACAAGCCTTTAAACCTCTAGGTGTCCCTAGTAGGAGGAGTGTTGTCTCCTGAGGGTTTTCAGCGGATTGCACCCACAAAATCCAATAATAAAAGAAAGATCATGAATATTACATTTAAAGACAAGAATCGTAAAAGAAAAGCTTTGAAAATTATGGTTTCCAACTAAGCTAGCTTTTCGGTTGTCATGAGCCCTATCTTAATGGTCATGAAAAGATGTTAGAAATCACGTCTTCCCTCAATAAAACATCGTCTTATTCTTCATTCCTATCTTTCTTCCAAACATCGATCATATAACCCTGCGTGTGTGTAAAGACATCCCTACACCCGGAGAATTCAATTCAAGCTATCATACTCTTGCCCATCAGCCTCAGTATATTTTTTTTTTTTCGATGAGCTCACACACTTTCATGCGACCGTTAATACTTCTTGAGGTACTAACCGACCGATTACTCATGTGATCGCTTATTTGGTGTATTTTTCTCGTCTTGCACCACCTTAGGTATAGCAGTGACTCCCAGACCAGTTGGCCTTAGGGCACTAGATGAAGAGGCACCCTCGCTATATATTTTTTATTTCCCTCGGTGATAACAAAACCAGTGTCCATTTTTCTCACCACTTTCTTCATTTTTTTTTTCATACTTTTGGCTTTAAGACAAGAGCATTTCAAGGTATCCTCTACTATCCCAGGCTTCAAGACGTGTGTAAGTGCGAATAGCAGGGTAGCCATGTTCAAAATGTTTGGCTTCCAGAATAGAAACTATTTTTCAGACTTATTTTTATCCTCAGATTAGTGACGTCTTTCATCTTACTAACCCTTGGGACAACGGCTCATAACTACTTATTACTAGTTCGTATAAGAAAACTTCTAATTTTCTTAGTTTTCTCAAATTTTTCTAATCTCATGGATGTAACTTTTCACTATCTAAACTTTCATTATCTTATTTATGTACAAAAAAATGTTTTTATATTTTTCGAAAATTTTTAAATTTTTATAGGTTTTCAAAAATGTTTTGTGCTTATGCAAATGATATGCAAATGATGCGAAAATAAGCACAAACCTCCCCCAAACTTGTTTTCAACAGTGTCCTCACTGTTGCCTTCCGCTAAATCTACAAAACCTGTAAGTCTGGAAGGAATTTATTAGTGGGGGCAAAATATTTAAGTGACGAATCTCCCCCAAACTTATTTTTGGCTCATCATTTTGTAAAATTTTCTTTTCAAGAGCCAGAAAATATACCCCCCCAAACTTGAGTAATGCAATGTTAAACTTTGAAAATCACAAGAGGGGGTCAAAAATCAGTGGTCGATGCCAAGCTTTGCAAAGACCGAATGTCAACACCAACCATTCAAAAAATTTATCAATGCAGTGCTCGGGTTGGTGGAAGAAAAAGTGGGGAAAAGGTAAGTGGTGGAATAGAATGTGTGTGCGTCTCATTTTGGAGAGACGATGCAGTGTATGTGATGGATTACTCGCATTCTTCTTACAATTCAGAAAAAGGGGTGGAGGTTCAATTTTAGTGAGTGGGACATGATTCATCTCAACACCCGTGTTATTCAGAAATGCGAGTTCATCAGCGAAGATCTCCTTAAAAGTTTCATCTATACCCCGAAGAATAATGTCATCACAAAGTGCGGGGTGATCTTCAGACTCTAAAAGCAGTTCATAATCGGTGTTAATTGTTGACCCGGACATCTCGGTGGAAGCGTCCGTATGTGTATGATACATAGTTGGGTCAAAAAACAACATATGAAAAGAGTCAAGATCGGTATTAGGAGGATCATTAAATTCGCTGCTGTCGACATCCATTAAGTCAACAGAACAAACCTGAGCAGTAGGTTCAGAGGGTACACTTCCTAACTTGTAAATGTTCATCTCAATTGTCCTCTTCCCGAAAGATAGGGTCATAGAACCGTTACGACAATTGATGATAGCATTGGAAGTGGCCAAAAAGGGGCGACCTAAAATCACCGGAATTTGATTCCGTGAGTTCGCTACAGGCTGTGTATCAATTACAATAAAGTCTACAGGGAAGATAAATTCCCCGATTTTTATTAACACATCCTCTAGTTCATCCCTAGGTCTGGTGATTGATCGGTCAGCCATCTGGAGAGTGCAAGGAGATGGTTTCAACTCTCCGACTCCTAACTGCTCATAAACTGAGAAAGGAAGCAGGTTAACACTTGCCCCAAGATCTAGTAGAGCACGGTTAATGTGTTTCTCCCCAATAGAGATGGAAATAGTAGGATATCCAGGATCCTTACGTTTCCTCGGTAATTGCTGGGGGAAAGCTGTGTCTACTGTTTTTGCCATGAATATCTTCTTGGGCATTTGTTTCTTTCTCTTTCTAGTGCAAAAGTCTTTAAGAACTTTAGCATATGCAGGGACTTGTTGGATAGCATCTAGAAGAGGGATATTGATGTTAACCTGTTTAAACATCTCAGTGATCTTCTCCATTTGTGGACTTGGTGTGTTAGCCCTTAACCGATTAGGATAAGGTGCTTTAACAATAAGCGCTGGGTCCATCATAGGAGAAGGAAGTGTGTGTGGAACCGATCCCAGAATAGAAGTGGGAATCGTCCGTGGAGGGGTAAAAGAGGTGGACTGTAGTGGCGAGCCTTTTGGGAAATGGAGAATAGGCTCGGAAGAAGGTGGTAGGGTAGAAGAACTGGGGTCAGAAGTGGAAGTGTGTATGTGTGGAAAGGTCTCAGCCGGGGTGTTGATATGATTTTCAGTATCATCAACTTCTTCCCCAACATGATTGTCAAGCACTCGTCCAGATCTCAACGTGGTGATTGCATTCACATGACGTGAATAGCCAGGATTGGGTAAGGGTTGAGCGGGAAGTTTCCCTTTCTCTCTTGCACTAATTTCGGCTTTTAATCGTGAAATTTCTTCTTCCATCGATTTAATACTCTCGCTTTGGGACGCAGAGTTTCTCTTCATGTCATCGACGGAAGATTTCATTTCAGCCGAAACTTGCATGATATTTGTTAAGATCAAATTCATGTATTGTGCAAAAGAAGAGGATTCATCAGTCCCGGTCAACTGTAAAGGACTAGACAGTGCAGGTGTGTTGACCGGATTTTGAAAATTATGTGCTTGAAAGGGGTGCTGACTCAATTGAAGTTGTGGCTGCTGTTGTGGCGGAGGAACCCTTTGAAAATTGTTTTGGTTTGGAACCGTGTTTTGTGATTGTGATTGGTTCCAAGCAAAATTAGGGTGATTCTTCCAACCCTGATTATATGTGGAAGAAAAAGGATCGTTTCTAGGTCGTTGAAATGCGGCATTGGTATGCTCACGACCTTGAAACGGACATTCTTCCGTCAAGTGAGACGGATCAGAACAGCAGCTACATACAGTTTTGGAAAGTGACATTTGGTTTAGGGAGGCTGCTGCAAATTTGTTTTCCATAATCTCGAGTTTCTTTTGTATAGCTGAAATGTCAGCTCTAACTCCTATGGAAACATCTGATTGGTTGTTGCCACTCCTAAATGATGGACTTTCCCACTGTAAAGACTTTTCGGCGAACTCTTCTAAATATCGCCAAGCTTCCCCATCATCCTTAGACATAAAAGTACCTTGACACATGTTTTCAAGGCTCTGTTTAGTGTCAGGGTTACTGCCCTCATAAATGATTCGGCACAATTCCCATCTCGGGATGCCGTGATGAGGACATTGAACCAATAGATCCTTGAAACGTTCAAAGCATTTAGAGAATGGTTCAGCAGGGAGCTGGGCAAATTGATTCAGTTCGCTACGGATTCGAGCTGTCTTTTGTATTGGGTAAAATTTCTTAAGGAATGCCGCGACGAATTCTCCCCAATTCGTAATAGAATGTGCGGTAGTGTTGTATAGCCACTTCTCGGCTATATCGCACAATGTAAATGGAAGAAGTCGTAGACGCATCGCATCCACTGAAAGTTGTGACGTACCCATCATTGCGCATACGTTTTCAAATTTGGTAATGAAAACGTAAGCGTCCTCAGTCTCGAGTCCGTGGAATTTGGGTAAAAGATTGATATATTGGGGCTTAATTTCAAAGTTATCCCCATTGGCTGGTGGTGTGGATAAGCAGGTCGAAAGAGGACCTCGAATAGGGTAGCACCTCTCCTGGAGAGAAATGTGGGGAGGATTCTGCGCACCAACGGACGGCGGCAGATTAGGGTTAAAGAAGTTTGATGGATTCGGATCCATCGGTGTGGGTGTGATAGTGGGTAAAGAAAAGGTAAATGGAGAAATATCGACTTCGGAGTCGATAAAGGGTACGCAGACTAAACGGGCACTAGAATCCCGTGTCCAGCCTATCTTGTACTAAAAATGGTTAGTACAAGTGGCAGCGTTGACTTATAATTAGGGGTAATGAATGAATGCGGTGCTTGCTTTTGAAAAAGGGACGGATTTTTAAAAAAAATGATGCGACAAAACAAATACAGCACACAACCCTAGAATCTAGTGGTCACCTAGGTCCGGCTCTAGACCGCTCCTAACTGCCAAAAGACAAGTCGCAGGATAGAATCCTCCACTGCCTCTTTGTCCCCCTGTGGCCGGATAAGTGCCAGGTAAGTGGGAAGGTACTCCACTACGTAAGTAGTGGGCCTAATTAAAAACCACTAGCCTTAGACACACTCGCCTTAGGCACCACAAGAAAACGCAGATAAGCAATGAATTACCCACGGCCTTCTCTTGTCCTAATTGAGCGCGACGGTCCTTAGAGTCTTCTCTAGATTTCTTTTAATTAATGAGGGTAATGCGGATGCAAGTTTTGCGATTTTTCGGGGCTTAGGAAGGGTAATGAAATCCCCACCTAATTTGGATTTGGCCGTGCCCCTTAAATTTCCGTATTAGAATGCAAACAACCAAGAAATCAAAAAATCACACACAATTTAATTTGCTTTTGCAGCGCTGCGATTTATTTGCAAAGAATCCTGCAGAAAAGGGTTAATTGGAGCTAAAAGAGGAGAGGGGAGAGAGCAAGAAAGTACCTGCACTGAAAATTTTTCAGAGAACCCCCTAGTACACCGCGGTTCCGCCGCAGATTGTGAGCAATCGCCGCGCTTCCGCGCTCAGGTTGTGGGTTCACTGGATCAAACTTCTTCAGCTGCTTTCTGTTGCTATCTCTAGCTCTCTGGTATATCCCAAATAATTTTTTCACAGCACAGAATGCTCCAGATCTCCTTGCAATCAAATCACAACACACGTATAAGAGTTTGTACGAATTTTGATTTCAAGAAGTAGAATGTAATAATTCTTTCACTTCAAACTAAAAATGTAAACGAATTAGCGCGATCCCCGGCAACGGCGCCATTTTGATTGCTCGTTTTTCCGGTGAAGGTTTGTTTTGTTTCCGACTTTGTTTAAAGAACTCAAATGGGTTGGTATTCGGAAAATCTATAAAGAACTTCACAATCAAAAACTTCTTTTGACCGCAATCAAACTACGGTGTCAATTGTAGTTCATGAATGAGTGCGGATCGTCCACAGGGATTGCACGATTCATTTATATCTTTGATACGTTTGAAATGAAAAGTTAAGCAACAATAAAAGAAAACATGATTCAAGAATGATTTGTACTCGAGTGTCACTATTCTTTATTCAAGGATCAAGAAACTATAAACAATCAAGAATCGGTGTTTTGATAATATTTCCAATCAACAGTCAAGAATCTAAAGAGGCTCGTAGGAATCGATCGGGTCTATAGACGCGATGTAATCTAAAGATTTCGTATTCTTGTCCTTCGAAGGATTGATACTAGATCGATGATGATCGACAAGAGTTAGGGTTTTCTCGTGAAACTAGGGTTTCATCTTATCCCTTGTTCTGTTGTCGATATCATTCACATTCTAGCCTCTAGCAATTTCAAGAAACGATCCTAACTCCCCAATTTCGAGCGATATCATTCAAGAAAGCATCGTAACGAAATGGGTTGTCGGTTCTTGAATTTGCTAAGGTTTACAAAACATCGTAGGAATCAAGAATCGATTAAAGCTATGTTACATCATCATTCTATTGACCGTCTCGACTCCTCGACGAGCAGAGTTTTATTCACACATCACCACACAGAAAATATTCACGAATTGTAAAGATATCATGATGCAGAATTTAAAGAAAACAAGATAAAAGAATATCACCTTTATTTATCTCAACAATTTTGATTACATTCGCTTCAAGAACTACAAGAAGAAGAATCTAGATTGTTGATCGGGCGTCGCTCGGCTTCATGAGTCGTGGATCGGCTCGGATCGCTTGCTCTGTTGAAGATCGGCTCCGCTCCTAAAGGTTGTAGGGCTTCTTGCTTAATGGGTACTCGGGATCTTGGCTTTTGGAGTTGGAATTAGGGTTAGGGTTTCACACAAGCCCTGTCACTAGACTTGTGGAAGAAGAAGATGAAGAGAGAGAGAGATTGGGGATAGATTCACTAATTGGATGAATAATTCCCAAGGTTGAATTATTTGTGGATAATGAGCCTAGGGTCCTATTTATAGAGCTCCCAAACTCTAGGTTTAGGTTTGAATTAGAAGTTTCCCTCCCAAAATTTGTTGAAAGAGTTTGTTAGGAATTAGCTTAGGGTTTAAGCTAGGGTTTAGGGAAAGTTCTAGAATAATAGGCTAATTTAGTGAAGCTCAAGGTGTTTGCTGATCTGGTAGAAGTCTCTGGAGTCTTCTGGAAGTTGGAGTGCATTTATGAACTGTAGCAGATGAAACAGGAGTTGTGCACCAAAAATGAAGAGGTAATTCCCTTGTTCAACCGCGGATCCGCGGCATTAGCAAGCCCATGCCGCTGATCCGCGGCCATGTTGAAGGCTTGGGCCTGGGTTCTTCTGGTGAAGCTTTGTACTGGAGTTTGGGCTTTTCTCTGATGTTTTGATTTGTATTTTCCCTTATGTGTTGATACCAGATTTGAGTTTAGTGAGTTTACGTATCTTTCGAGCGGTGTAATGTTCGAGCAAGCTTCTTTTCCTGCACAGACTTCGAAACACGGGTTGCAAGATATAGAAAATATGCCATGTGATGAAATGCAGTCAATTTCCCTAGAAATGCCGGTTTTAAGGTCGAATACATGTAATCTGATATTTTGCGACCGATTTGCTAATATGTGAATTATGAATACCGTACACTTCTATATGTATGCAAATGATGAGGAAATTGCCGGCTAAAATATGCAATATTTTCGACTGATCAATGGGTGATTGATCGGTCGGCCATTTGGAGAGTACAATGAGTGGGCTTAAGCTCTCCAACGCCTACTTGTTCGTACACCGAATAAAGTAGCAAATTAACACTAGCACCAAGATCTAATAGTGCTCTATTGATGTTCTTGTCCCCAATTGTTATCGAAATAGTAGGACAACCGGGGTCCTTGTGCTTTGGGGGTAAAGAATTGACAAGAGCATCACTAACAACACTAGCCACGAAAACTTTCTTTGGTACTTGTGACTTCCTCTTTTTGGTGCATAAGTCCTTTAAGATTTTTGCATATGAAGGAACTTGTTGGATTGCATCCAAAAGAGGGATATTTATGCTAACCTGTTTGAACAACTCTATAATCTTCTCCATCTGTGAAGTTGGTTTATTGGATCTCAACCGGTTTGGAAAAGGAACATTTTGAAAGGTTGTTGAGTCCAATTTTTGCGGATCAGATTGTTGAGTTGGAACGGAACCCCGTGTAGATGTGTTCGTGTTGTGAGAAGTGGGTCCGTTCGAGCTAGAAAAAGTAGAGCCGTGTGAAGGATGGAGAATAGGCTCTAACGAAGAAGAAGAAGAAGAAGAAGGTGAAGAAGATGAAGAAGGACCACCGGCAGGGGTGTCATGGTTAATACCCACACTGTTTTGCAACACTTTTCCGGATCTCAACGTGGTCACAGCATTTACGTTATGATTCTGCTGTTCATATACAACATGTGCGTGACTGGGATTTGGCAATGGTTGAGACGGAAGCTTTCCTTTCTCTCGCTCTTTCAATGCAGCATTGAGTTGTGCAATTTGTGCCTCAATAGATTTGATGCTTTGATCGTGTGAGGCACTGTTTTGCACCAAAGATTGAATAGAAGTCTCTAATCTTGCTGTAGATTGTGTAGATTGCTTTAGAAACGCCTCTAGACTTCTTTCGAGTGAGCTAACCTTGTCATTATTAAGTTGAACAAAATTGTTTGGCGGGTAAGAAGTATTAGGCACAAAATTGTTCGCTTGATTAGGGTAAGGTTGCTGTTGGAAAGGTTGTTGAAATTGAGTTTGTGGAGGTGCTTGTTGTTGTGGAGGAGGAGGCCTTTGAAAATTGTTATTTTCTTGGAATTGTTGATTTTGATTCCAAGCGAAATTTGGGTGGTTCTTCCAACCCGGATTGTATGTCGAAGAGTATGCATCGTTTCTTTGTCGTTGCTGAAAGGCAGCATTGACTTGATCCTGTCCTTGAGTAGATACAGTGTAAGGACACTCTTCGGTGAGATGTGATGGATCCGAACAACAAGCACAAACAGTTCGTGGAGGCATAACGGGGGCAGGAGAAGGCGATGAGATTTTGGTCTCAATCGCTTCTAGCTTTTTCGTAAGAGCGGCCATCTCGGCCTTCATAGCAATCGACATCTCTACTTGATGTATGCCTGTCCTAGGTTGACCAATAGAAGAAGATGATGATGTGGTCTTGGTGCTCTCCCACTGAATTTTTTATTCACTAAGATCCTCAAGAAACTGCCACGCTTCGTCACTAGAATTGGTTAGAAAGTGACCTTGACAAATGGTTTCTAGTAACTGCTTCGTTGCCGGGTTCAATCCCTCGTATAATGTTTGGCAAAGTTGCCAACTTTCGATCCCATGATGAGGGCATTGAACGAGTAGGTCTTTGAATCTTTCAAAACACTTCCAAAATGGTTCAGACAGAAGTTGTGAAAATTGTATAATCTCATTACGGATTCTAGCAGTTTTGTGATGAGGATGGAACCTTTTAAGAAAGGCTTTCACAAACTCGTCCCAATTTCTAATTGAATGTGATGTTGTGCTGTATAGCCACTTCTCGGTTAGGTCACATAAGGTGAAAGGAATGACCCTTAGCCTTATAGCGTCATCACTTAATTGGGTAGTTTTCATCATAGCGCAAACGTTTTGGAATTTATTGATAAAGATATATGCATCTTCGGATTCCAAACCATGAAACTTAGGCAGCATATTGATGAAGTGGGGTTTGATCTCAAAATTGTCCCCATTTGCCGGTGGGAGGGAAAGACAAGTAGGAAGGGCGGTGCGGACGGGGTAGAAGAGATCCTGGAGCGCGACTCGTGTGGGCGCTTCAACAGGCGGGTGATTCGGGTTATTCGCACCTAACGGAGGTGGAATCATTCCCATCGGTAAGGTGTTGTTAGGATTGTATCCCGACATACCTTCGGAAGAAGAATTTGAAGGTGAAAGTGAAGAAGTGGAAAGGATTTCGACTTCGGAGTCGAAAGGTTCATCGGTCGGTACCAACGAAACACGGACTAATCGGACGCTAGTGTCCCTAGTCCAACCGGACATACACTAAAAGGAGTAGTGTAGTCAAAAAGCGAAAGACAGAATGTGGAGGTAAGAAAACGTCAATGAGAAGAAGTGGTGTAAGTGAGGTGCAAGATTTCTTTAGCGACAAGTTGCAAGTTTTGAAACGATTTTTCCTTTTTCTTTTTCTTTTTATGTGAGCTTTTGCAAAAAGATTTTTTGAAAAGAGACTTGTGACACAAATGCGATCAACCACAAATGCACAATCAGGCCTAGATCTAGGGTCACCTAAGTCAGCTAGACAGCTCCTAACTGTTCCAAAGGGCTAGAAATAGAACCTCAAACCGCCTCTTCACCGCCAATTGTGGCCAGGTAAGTGCCAGGTAAGTGGGAAGGAACCACACTGTGGGCCTAATTAAAAACCTCTAGCCTTGACACACTTGCCTAGGCACCGCAAAGTCAGGTTAGGATAAACGGCCAATGCCTATACTAGTCCTCTGTCCTAGTGAGCGCGACGTCCTTAGGGCTGAGTCTAGTCTTTTTTAATTAAGAGTGGTCAATGCAAATGCTTTTAAGTGATTTCTGGGGTCCTGGGAAGGGTGATGAAATCCCCACCCAATCTGAATTGGTCAAAAGCCCCTTAAAGTCAGATTAAAATATGCAAAGCAGTAAATCACTTGCAATCAATATGCTAATTAGCGCGGCGCAAAGAATCCTGCAGAAAATCAATTATTGGAAGGGGGAAGAATATTTTTAGCGCAAAGAAACCTGCAGAAGATTTGACAGAAGATATATGGGAATTTGAAGAGGGGAGAATGAGGAAACAAACCAATGAAATTTCACGCAGAGAAGACGACAGACGACCGCGGTTGCGCGGCACGAGCAGGTTCCCACGGCGGAATCGCGGCGGCTTGGAGGGTTCAGTGCGCTGAATTTTCTCGGCTGTTCTGTACTTGCAATCCCTCTCTGTTTTGATGTACCTTTTTCTGTTTTGCTTTCAGAATATTTCCAGATCCGTCAATCCTGCAAAGATTCACAAAGAAAACCCTTCAAACAATAAAAGATGATAGAATTTTTATATTTTTTGATTTTTCAAATTTTTATGGTTTTTTATCTTTTATATTAACCCGAAATTACAAAAAGGAAATTTTACGCCATCCCCGGCAACGGCGCCATTTGATTTAGAGAGATTTTACGATCAAAAATGTTTACCGCAATCAAGAACGGCGTCGCTTGGTAGCTAGCCGGTGAGTACGGGTCGGTCCACAGGGATGTTGTAAATCTCCTTTAAGTTCTTACGAGCTAATTCCAAATGGTGTTTGGTCTTTTAATTAGATCTAAAAACGAAGTTGTGTTATACTAGGATTAGAAACTTGCTAGGATTAGGTTTAGGTAAAGTTTGGTAAATAAAGATCTACACCTCTTTTCAATGCCTTAATTTAGATATCATATTAGGGATTATGGTAAATTTTAATAAAGGGGATTAGGATGATTGGGAAGATGTTTCTTCCTCTAGATCCTTATCCTTCCTTTCTTAACCTTTACCCTAACCTCCATGGAAAACTTACAACTCCGGTCTTTTATACTATGGATCACCGTTACCTCGAGAGTAGAGTGCCGTAGGGAGCGGAAAATGAAAGTATGTATGGAGTCCTAATGTTCATAATAGATTGGTAAAGAAAAGAGATGAGAGATCTTCATCTCTCAAACCCTTCCCTATTCCTAACCCTAACAAGCGAGGAAACTACTCGCTCATTAAAGGATTTACAAAAGACGTGATTTTTATTTGAAGTTTTGATTAAAGAGATGAAAAATAGATCTACGGCAAGTTAATAAAAAATTCTAAACTATATTAAACTAGGGCAAGAAAAGAATTTACCTAGAGCAGAAATTGAAATTAGAACTAGGGCAGAAAAAATAACCTACTTACAATTGATGCACTCCAATCTTCAAAGAAAACAGAATTTTATTGATGAATAGAGGCATGAGAAAATACAATGGTTTGGGTTCTATTTATAGGACATAGAAACCCTAGGTTTACATTTGATTCGCACGTCTGCAATTACAAATTTGCCCTTATGTCAACTATTCAGCGCCGCCATATATTTTGGTAAAAAATTCTCGAAGCCCGGGCACCAGACAGCTGCGGAACCGCGGCATGGGAGGGGGTAGGGCCGCCGTTCCACGGCCCATTGATGATGTCAACTTGTCAATTTTTGTGGGCTGCTTCTTGGTTATTTGGGCTCTTCATTTCTTTAGTTATTTTCTTCATTTGACTTCTGGATCTTCTCCAGATCTCTCAGTGAAAACTTGTAGTGGTCTTTTAGCCATTCGCCTTGACATTTTGGACCTTGCGTTGCCTTATTGATTGTGAACTGTTCTTCGTCTAGGCTTTGACTAGGATCCTTCTATTTGTTGGTCAAAAGTCCCTTTTTGTATCATCTTTTGTCTTTTTTACTGTTTTCGCTCCAAGAACCTGTAACCTGTACTATATAGCAGATATGGGTCAAAAGCACCTGTTTTATTGTAAAATGCATAAGAATGGGGAATATAAAATGCAATATTATGATATGAACAGCGCATCCCCAAACTGTTAAACCAAAACCCTATACACTATGATGTCTTTAAACCCTACAGAATATGACGTCTTTAAACACAGACTATGATGTCTTTAAACCCTACAGACTATGATGTCTTTAAACACAGACTATGATGTCGTTAAACTCCACGGACTATGATTTTCTTAAACAATGGACCGCAATGTCCCAAAACTAATGACGGACCGTAATGTCCCTAAACTTAAACGATAGAGCCCAAATGCTTTTTTGTTGGGTCAAAAATGATCCTGAACCCCTGTTGAGTAGATCTTATTCTTAAATTAGACTAACGTATTCTCAACAAACATTTAAGTTGATCTTCACCTCAAACAAGGTTAACGATCCTTAAATCAATCAAACCCAAATCTAAAAACATACGGATTTGGACTAATCCCTGCCCTACGGGCGACAACATAAATTAGTCTCTGTATACAATCCACGGGCAACCAGAAATAAAACAAGCACACACGACACGAAGTGAACTTCTGGAGAAGGAGAAAGTGGTTATCGTAACCTGATAACGTAATTAACTGCAGGAGCTTGCGTCTGCAGGGAAGAGCGTCTCCACAATCAAAAACCCCTCGCAAGCGAGGGGGAATCTGACGAAGTGTGCTACAACGGCCGCATCTGTCCAAACCTCCGATACACGGTGCTATAAATCAACTTGGCATCTTCGGAAAGGTGGGCAGATAAAACCAAATAGCATCTGCCCCCAAATTCAGGCAAGACGACCCACGCGGTTTCATCTCCGTTTTCGGCGGTAAACAGGTATGCACAACCATGCCCCCAGACTTAGGACGTTTGGATCCATCACGCTCAGAATTTGTCGCCGGTGGTGATTGATTCTCTGGCCTTCTCTTTTTGTGGGAGGCCGAAGTTGAGAGAGCCGTTGCACCGAGCACCCGTGCAGATGATACCTTCCATGGTACGACGGAGGGATGGCCCTCATCTTGCCGAGCCTTCGTCTTCTTCAGCCGGCGAGAGTAATCTTTGTCAATTACAGAGTCTTGGACTTTCCGCCAGACTCTGTGGAGCTTGGAGGACAACCGCTGAGGAGGCTGTTCCGGCTTCACCTGTGTCATGCTTTCAGCAGGCGGAGAAGACTTCTTCAATATGGCGGTTGGAGAGTTTTTGAGCACCTTCCTGAGCAGCTCGAAGCTGTTCCAAGTTAAAACAGCAGTATTAATTTCCACCATTGAAGCTGGTGGGGTAAGTCCAGAAGGGGAACTACCCCCAGCTTTCCTCACTCGGCGCCATTGGCGACGACGAGCATACCGTGCAGATGGGAGCACTTCTGTTGTGGAAGCGACCTCGTGATGCCCTCTGCTTTGATGAGAGGATGCTGTCGGCGTCAGCCTGTCGAAGACTGACGTCTGCTGAGAGGGAATGGTTAATCTGTCGAAGGCAGACTTTTTGGCAGGGGAAGCAGCCTTGGTGACTTCGCCCGTAGCGGGAGTCGGAACGGCCAGTCTTGTGAAGACCGATCCTTTAATAGGAAAAGCCCCTTTGACGACTTCGTCTGCCGGAGCTGGAATGGCTATCCGCTTCGGGATAACCCCTTCAGGTATCGCAAGCCTCTTTGCGGGCCCACTTGAGCTTAGGCTCAGCCTGTCGAAGACTGAGGTGGCAGACTTGGACGACTCGTTGAGAGGGGCCGCGGTGGTTGTAAGCCGATCAAAAATCGACTTCTTTGGAGCCTCTTATGATAGCATTAAGACATTGAAGCTTATTGGCGGGAGCATGGTCCCAAAAAACAGTCCAGTGGTGGCCTGAGTCACCTGTTCCACCGGCATTGTAAAGATGGAGGCCGCTTGGGGCCCGTAAGTCACTCCTCCAGTCGGGACGGAGTGGGAGTAGCTGTTGCAATTGGTGCAGTTGGAAGCCACCGATGTCATCTTCTCTTCTGCATAGGAGCAAGACACCAAATCTTAGTACCTCGAATCCAGGGGCAACCATATTAAACCACGATTCGTTCGCGAACACGACACACGAAGTATGGAGTGGAAAGAGGAAAAGGTCCCACCGGACGTACCAGAATCTGTTTACCGCCGAAAATGGGGAAGACAAACGACTTGCCTGAATTTGGGGCAGATGCTATTTAGGTTTATCCATCTACCTCTCCGAAAACGCCAAGTTGATTTATGGCACCGTGTATCGGAGGTTTGGACGAATGCGTCCGCTGTAGCAGACTTCGTCAGATTCCCCCTCGTTTGCGAAGGGTTTTTTTATTGTGGGGACGCTCTTCCCTGCATGCACAAGCCCCTGCAGTTAATTACGTTACCGCATCGTGATAACCACTTTCTCCTACTCCAGATATTCACTTCCTGTCATGTGTGTTTGTTTTATTTTTGGTTGCCCGTGGATTGTATACGGAGACTAATTTATGTTGTCGCCCGTAGGACGTGGATTAGTCCAAATCCGTATATTCTTAGATTTGGGTTTGGTTTGATTTAAGGCTCATTAATCTCGTTTGAGATTAAAATCAACTTAAATATTTGTTGAGAATACGTTAGTCTAATTTTAGACTAAGATCTACTCAACAGGATTTGGGATCATTTTTTATCCAACGAAAGAGCATTTGGACTCTATTGCTTTAGTTTAAGGACGTTATGGTCCGTTGATCACCATTTTTTGGGTGAGGGTTTAGTTTAAAAACGTTACGGTCCACGGCTAGTTTAAGGACGTTGCGGTCCATAGCTAGTTTAAAGACGTTGCGGTCCGTTGGGATGTGCTCATCGTTTTGGGAGTGCACCAAAAGTTGTTGGTTGCCGGGACCCTCCATTTCTCTGAAGACATTAAAGAATTACAACGACATGTATCAGAGGTGTGGAAAGATGTACCCTTGAACCAAAGAATGTTCGTCAGAAGATCGGTAGTCTTGTTTGGGACTAAGACCAATTTGGAAAATAAAGAGCACATGGGCTCAGTTGCTTAGGAATTTGGCCAACTTGGGCTCAGCCCACTTAGTCTTTGTCATTTACTTTTTAAATAAAATGTTAAACACTTGCTTGGGCCCTGTCCTTTTTCTGTGCAAATAATGCTGAGCATTTATGTGGGTTCTGATACTCACACTTTACTTTACTTTTCCCTTTTTATTTTTTGTTTTTATAGGGTGCTAAACACTCTTTATGGCGCTGGGCTCTATTTAATGAGTGCAGAGCACTTTATGTTAAACGGTGCCTACGTAAGAGGCACGTGGGGCGCTTGGCGCTAAGCGCCAAACATTAAGTGCTAAGCACTCTTTATTTGAGCAGCGCCCACGTGAGGGGCACGTGAGGCACTTGGCACTGAGCGCCAACCATTGAGTGCTAAGCACTCTTTATTTGAGCAGCGTCCATGTGAGGGGAATGTGAGGCGCTTCGCGCTGAGCGCCAACCATTGAGTATTAAGCACTTTTTATTTGAGCAGTGCCCACGTTAGGAGCACGTGAAGCGCTTGGCGCTGAGCGCCAACCATTGAGTGTTAAGCACTCTTTATTTGAGCAGCGCCCACGTGAGGCACTTGGCGTTGTTTCTTTCTTTTGTGTATTTTTCTGAAATGTTCAATTCTTTGTTTTCCCCTGGATCTTCGATCCCCAAGAATAAATTTATCCCCACGAGAATTAAATTCTCATTTATGGAAGACTTGTCTCATGGATCTCAGATCCAAGGGAAAGAACTATGTTCTTTTTTAGGGTTAAACCCTTGAATATGCAGATGAGATATTATGATCTCTATTATCTTTATTTACCTCGAAGAAGGTTTCTTCTTCTTTCTTAAAACTTTCTTTTTTGCTTGCTCTTCTTTTTTTGAACTTGAAATTTATGGTGGGGGGCTCCTTTTTTTTCAAGATTTGAAGTCTTGGGGTCTTTATATAGTGGAAACAAGTTTGTTGATTTAGTTAAAGAAATCTCTCGTTGAGAGATTCTTAATTGATTTGGGGATTTTATCCACCGTTGGATTTTTGATCCCAGGACTACTGTTTTACAGAAAATATTTCTCTTTTTTTTAATAAGATTGGGAAATATTTTCCCATACAGAGCTTATTCTGCAGCTTGGTGAATTTTTAATCACCGTTAGATTTTTTAATCCAACGGTGCTCTGTTTTACAGAGGGTAATTTTTCTCGTTTAGAAAGATTTTGGAGGAAATATTTCCTCAACAGAATTCAATTCCGTATTTCGATAATTTGTCATCCCCGTTGGATCTTTGATCCAATGGCAGGGAACTTTTAGTTCTGGCGCCGGTGCCCTCGTGCAAGGCACGTGAGGCGCTGTCTCGGAGTTTTTAACTCTCGGCGCTGACGCCCTCGTAGAAGACACGTGAGGCGCTGCCTCTTTTCAAATTTTGAATAGAGCCTTACTCTTTTATTATTGGGGGAAAACAATGATTTTATAGATGATGTTGATTTCATTGCGCCTACTTTTATTCATCATGCTTTTATATATATATATATATATATATATATATATATATATATATATATATATATATATATATATATATATTGTGATATTATTTCTAATTACTAAGTTGGCAAGTCACTCTCGTTGTGCCATAGCTCTGTGCAGGACCAACCGTACAAATACCAAGCGGCGGCGTTGGCATCTCATCTTTTGGGATTCTCGCTTATTTCGCTGGGTGGGTTACATGCTTAGTAACCGCCTTTTTGTATACTATACTTTTCTTGTATCTAGTGTTACTCCATCGACTAGAATATGTATTATTATTTGACTTAGATCAAGTCGAGACTTGATGTATATTATTTTTGGTCGAACTCGGATAGAGTCGACTATTAGTTTTACTTATGCAATTACTATATTTTGCTTGTGACATTTCGCCTTTGAGCGTCGTATATTACTGCGTGGTTGTGATTCCGCTGAGTTGACGTTGATTTAGCTTCCGTATGTGGGATGCTTCTATATTTACTATCATTATACTCGTTTTAACTAAAATTTATAAATGAGGTGCTGTCCGTTTTTCAAACAATATTTCAAAACAAGCTTTATTTTTTACAAAACTTTTCAAAACTTCACACCGATTATTTCTTTTAAAAATGGTTTAGATTCTGGGTTTTGGCTGGCTTGAATTGCGTCATCGATTTTAAACGTTGCATGATTTAAATACCGATCACTTCCGTATCCAGGTCTTGACAATTAAATATAGTAGTCTACCTACTATATTTAGTATAATATAATCTGGTTTATTTTCTATATTAAGCTCTCTGCAGAACACGATAATGTGCTTTTTCTATCATAAATAATCAGAAAGTACAATTTTCTCAAAATTTCCACTCCTACTAGTCCAAGCATAAAAGAAAATAAGATTGTACTGTATGACCTGTTTCCATCTCTTTCTTCCTTTCATTTTAATGGTGTAAAGAGATAAAAAGAGTCCCTCCTATTCCAAAAATAATAGCCGGCATGATTTCCTTCAATTGTGTAAACACATCCTACGTCCAAAACATGTAAGATACACCAATATCAAAAGCCCCATGTTTCACACTAACCTCGGCCGTTGATTTCTTTTTTGGATGAGTCTGGACCGTACAATTTGATAGCATGGGTACTATTTTGGAGACAATAGCAGGGACTCCGAATCCGTTGTAATGTTGTATTGAATCCAGAACACTGAATAATTGTTGTGTTAATCACTTATAAGAGAAACTACGATGAGTGTCACTAGAGCATAGTGGTAAAGCTTTCGTACAGCTGAACGGGAGGTCTGCGGTTCGAACCTGGCCCGCTTGCATCAATCATGTTATAGCTTATTATTCAAAAAAAAATACATATAACAAAAACCATGATTAATTTAATAATTTAAAGTGTGTCCAGCGGCTAATGACATGGCGTGACACATGGTTTTCAATGTTTGAGAATTGGACCCCACATATATATGTTCTCCCAATACAAGCTGGTATGTCATATTTGACCGAAAGTTCACAAACCAAGAACATTCTTCGGACGCGGAGCCATCCCATTGGGTGGCAATTGGTGTGCACTGTTCTGATCAAGATACCAAACAAAAGAGGCATGCATTCTTCACGAACGAGGGAGGTCCACGTGTCAAATTATTATACAAGACACGTCGCATTCGAAAACTTTGTGACTGACACCTTAATGGAATCTCTTTGGTGAGCGTGTGGACCGATTACTTAGGGGCTGTTTGGTTGCAGGATTATGGAATTTGGAGTCCAAAATAGTACGGTTGAAATTTCTGGATTTGGTAATTTGTTGTTTGGTTGGTTTTGGATTCCTAGTATTGGATTTGTAGATCCTTGTAATCTTTGTTTGGTTGGTGAAAAAAGTGGGATTTGGATTTGAGGATTTTAGAGAGAGATAGAGAGAGAGAGGATTTTTAAATAAATAAAGTGCATGGGCCCCATCTAAAAGTACAATGAATAGTGCCAAATCCTTGAAAATCATAAAAATTTTTAGGATTCCATAATCCTTGTTTTGTGGTGGGCCCCCCATGAAAAATAAAGGAATCCTATACATCCTAATCTTGCAACCAAACACAAAATTATGGAATCCTAGAATTCCACAATCCAAAATCCAAATCCAAACTCATAATTCTGCAACCAAACAGGCCCTTAATGATCGAAGCTCCAATCCCTGTCCTTTATCATGGGCTAATTATCCACCAAACCCTTTTACTTGTCATTTTAAAGCAATGCATACCGATTAAGCAAAATATTATTACTTTCTTAATATTTGATGATCCGAATCAGAATAGGTTAGGTTACAAACGGGCTGAGGGATGAGACAAGATAATAACTTGTATGGAAGAACAACAATTAATGCAAGGGAGAGACTAATAAGAAGAGCAAGAGACACAAGAGAGATTTTTGGCTCGAAGCTAAGATTTTATTATCCAACTTCAATAAGGAGAGTATAACCGAAAAGTAAGGACACGCCCTTAATGTTCTTACTTTCGTTTTATTCGGCCAAAGAAAAGGAAAAGACTTATTAATCTCGATTATGGAAGTTCAACAAGTGGTGATAGGTCCTCGCACTAAGAAAGGTACGGCTATTCCTACGGTGCCTTGTGCGGACAACTGCCTGAGTTTTTTCGGTCTTGAGTTCCTCCTCACTCGAAACTTCGTCTTTCGACTCATCCTCGGCAGGAGCCTCGCCCTCCAATTCCCCCTCTATAGGGTCTTGTTCCTTTGCAGGAACATCCTCATACGGATCATATTCCATAGGATTCTTTTCCGTCGCAATAGCTTCTCTTTCTGGCCCGTCCTCTATATACTCCCCTTCCATGGTATCTTTTTTCTTCGTCTTCGGAGTCATTGGCCATCATAGGCTCCGGAGTTGCAGCATCGAATTCTTCGTTTTCCGAGTCGCTGTCGGAAATAACCGCCTGAGGGTCTACGAATTCGTCGTCTGAATCTTTAGTTGTAGCATGAAAAGTAATATCGGACATGTCATCCTCGTTGGAAAGATTTGCCATGACCAGAAAGAAAGGTCATGGTCAGGGTACAGAATGTCAAGGAAGGGACAAGGGACATAGGAAAACTATAAAATCGGTATAGATGGATGAGATTCACAAATATAATAAATTAGTTAACGGTTTCATTTTAGTACACAAGAGGACCTGCATAGGCCACCACAAAAACCTGTAACGCCCCGCTTTCCCAAAGAAGGTGAAAGATGACGTGGGAAAGTCCGCAACCTAACTGTATTGAAGGTGGTCTATTCAATACAGTTACGTTAAGCGTATGAATATATAACATGCAGGATGTGTACCAAAACAAAAATAATAAAAGCGAAAGGCATTTATTTCCATTAACCAAACTTTATTACATCCCAAAAGAAAGAGTAAAATAAACTGAGTAGTTTAATTACATCAAAGGAGAAACAAAAGCCCTAATGTAACGTTTTGAAATCGTTTCGGTGAAATTTCGAAAAAACGGTAAAATAAGGGGGTTTTCTGTAAAAAGTCAAAATACAAATATCTTATTATAAAAAATTAAATATACATATTCTAGCTATGTAATTGCTATTATTTGGTGTTTATTGAGCCGCTGGTGAAATTTCAAATTTTCTGGAAAAAATATTATTTTATTATTATTTTAAGCCGTCACTAATACATTTAATTAGGGAAAATTACAAATTGGAATGAGTTGAAACAAATTTTGTGCATCATAAAACATTAAATAAAAATTTATCATGTGGTTTTTGGAACGAAATCATTTGCCAAAACGGTTTAGAAATTATTGAAGAAAAAAAGGCTTTTTTTAGCGTAAATGGATGTTTGGGGTATTGTATTTATCATTTTTCATCACCCCACACCCGTACCCACACCCCCACACCCCCACTTACTCCTCCCCATGGCTGAATTCAGCAGCCACCATATTTATCCCCACTTGAATTTCAAAGAAAAGAAAGGAAAAGAAAAGATTATTGAGAGAAGAAGTTGGTGTTGACTTGGGGGGGTATTTTACCTTGACTTGGACTTTCTTTTCCACACTCACACACTCCACACCCCTCCCCCACCTGCTGGCCGAGCCCCATCCTCCCTCAAACTGCAGCCCCTCCTCCTTCTTCCCCTCTCTTTTCCTCATCAAAAAGTCTTCAAAATCCATCAAATTTCCATCAAAAATTAAACCAAAACTCAAATCTAACTCCTACCCATTTTTCAATAGCTATTCTTGCATGGATCTAGGAGCTTGGAGGCCATTTTGGGAGGCTAGATTTCAAGCTTGGTCTCTTGTTTTTGTGAGGTATAAATCCCAAGCCAAATTTAAATTATTGGATAGTTTCTTTGATCAAAGTCAATTAAGTTTAAATGTGATTCTAATTGGGATTTAGTTTGTAATGGAAAGAGTTTGGGATCAAGTTAGGTTGTGATCATGTGTTCATGGTTGTGTGATGGTTTTTTTTAGCATCTTAAGCTATGCAACTTAAATTTGTTACTTATTGCCAATTGTAACATGTAATTGTCCAAATGAAAATATTTTGGAAACTAGGTTTTAGGATAGATGTAATTAGATGAAATAAAAATCTACTTAATATTTTTGTGACCTAATTAAGTTATTTGGTGAATATTGTGGCCACTAAAATTGTAGAACAAGATTAGTAGTTAGTTGTTAATGGTTAGTTTAAAGAAATTGTGTTAATTATGCTAATTTGCTAACTAGGCTTTTGAAATTGGTTATATAATTGGGATTAAAAATGTGGAAATTGTTTGTATAAATTATTTAAGATATTTAATAAGTATTATGGCCGCTACATTTGTTTAAACGTCGAGTTTTGTACTAAAACGGGTGATTTGTGCTTGCTAGATTTTCGGAAAAATGACTTTTTAAGTGAAATTGGGGTTTTTGTGAGTTTTAACCTAGTTTATATTAAAATTAGTATTCGTGAATGTGCAAATGAGTGTGATTGGATTTTTCTCGATGGTTTGACGTTTGTACATCGACATCGAGGGTTGGTTTGACTATTCTTGCATGCGTAGGCGATAGGTTTGGACCTATGCGTGATACGCGTGCCGATTTGATTTTCGTATGCCGTTTCGATTTCGAATTTAGTTTTAATGCGATATGGTGCGTTATGATATGTAGGTACCCCCATATGGACTTCGAGACGACAAGCAACCGCGTGGCGACGTCGGCACCGGCTAGCGAGGACCAGGTGAGTAGATTTATATCTACGGGGAGAAGTCGGGTGGATGGCGTATAGCACCCCCGCAGTCTGTGGTGATGTATACGGATACGTATACACACCAACAATTTATGATATGTTGTTAGGATTTATTATTGATGATTTTAGATGGATATTGGTGTTGGATTGGTGCATGGTTACGAAACCTTAGGTAGTGGGTGCACTACACTTACACATACACACATATACATACTTGCATACATTCCTTATTTCATATGTGCGTGTATGGGAATACATATTTATGTGTTCACATGGGTATGGGACTATGTGTTCATATACTGGATTTGAGGATAGTATTTGGAATTTGAGATGAGTCGATGAGATTGGGCTTGAGGCCAGGAGATCGGTGACGTGATTTGGTTCGTATTGAGATACGACATGATGTTTTAGCGGGTCTTCTGACGTAGTAATTCTTACACCCGCATGCATACATAGATGGCATCAATATTGTACTAGACGTAGGACATTATTCCGGATCATGATATTTGATAAAGAAGATACCAAATGAATAGTGTGATTGATGTGACTTTGACCCGTACCCAGATTTGTGGATTCCGTACGACGGATTTACGTACGAGCTATATATTGATGATTGATCCGCACTCTTGACTTGGGATGTCTGATTATAGATATGGTATCGGATATGATATTATTGAGGCGGGGTCACCGACTAATATATATACAGGTATGTATATACATCGACTCAGATGTTAGGCGGTTTCCTTACCTGTAGTCCAGCTGGTTAGTTTAGTCCTTTAGTTTAGTTTAGTTGTTAGATTAGATTCGATTCTTACCTATTTCAAAAACTAACGAATCGTGGGTATTTTAAAAGACAGCCCAAGGGATCCTACGGATATTTCAAAAGACGTATCTTTTCATAAAAACACCGTAGCCCCTATTTTCAAAACCCATGATTCGTGTTATTTCAAAACGCACCATTTGTAGGGCTTATATTAGATTAATGCAGATTAGTTATAGTTGCGTCTAGTTTTCAGCTCCCGCTCATTTTGTGGTCCGCTTCGCATCGCATGCTTATTTTATATTTCATACTCCATTAGTGATATCATGCTGTTAGGACACCAGCACCATTACCGATGATGCGTATGTACCACGTATACTTAATTGCCGGCTCACACACATCTTCATCGGTAATTGCCATGTCACGTACACCTTAGAAAATATTATTGCTTAACTTAGCTAGATAGCTAGTAGTTTGACATAATATTAGTGTACTTACCTTATATGCCAGCTTAGATATTGTAGTTATTACTTGTCACTTCATGCATACTGTTATTCATCGTTATGCCGCATTCATGGATTCTCATGCATATATTCACTATTTTACGTGTTATTGAGGTTTTGGATTCGGATTTCCATGAGATTTTCTGGATTTGGAGGAAAACCGCAAAAACATAAATAAACCTTTTCTCTCTTTTAAAATAAAAAGTGCGGTTTTCCTATGATGTATGAGTCGTCCACCATGAGTTTGCTGATGGATTTCGAGACCCGATTCGAGGAGTGGAGGAACCGTTTCGGGTACATGGTGGACCCGGTATGGTACCCCGGGGCAAGATGAATGTGGTGTTGACGTTGAGCCTGGCAGGGGACAGATTACCTACCGGTGATATTACCCGACGCGTCGGATATCCGGAGGATACCGTCGTGGTCTTGAGATGGATGGTAGGGGCCGGTCTGGACTGACGGCGCCCTAGATATTGAGATTGAGACATTGATATTTCGAGACAGTGAGATTTATGTTTTGTGTCGATGCTAGACACTGTTGATACTGATTTCATTTATGATACCTCGGTTTAAAAATACGAAGGAAATCTCACTAATTTATGAAAACAGTTTCTTCATGTACATGTATTCTGTTTTCATGCATGCATACCTCATTCATATGATATATTGCTACCTGAGGCACTGACACGGGTACATGAGATTACACTCGGGTTAGATATTTACCCTAGCCTTGTTATAGGCTACGTGTTATTCATATATTTGAGGATATTTTATGATCATTGACCTAGGTTGCGTTATTTATGCGATTTCTGTGCGTAGATATTTTTCTATTCACGAGTTGGCAACTCACCCCGTTGTGCCCCAGTTTCTTGCAGGTTTGCCGTACAGGTTTCATTATGGCTTTGCGGGCTCAGTTTCATTCGGGTGACTTGCTAGTAGGTGGGTTTTTCTTGTATCGTACCCATCATATTACCTTGTATAATATTATTCCGTTGTATCTAGTAAATTCCATCAACCAAACATGTATTTATTTTGAGATAGAGACCAGTGTTGTTTATTCTTTCGACCTTAGAGTCGCTCGTTATATTTCTGGTGGTTTTGAGTTTCCTTTTGAGTTTTGATCCTCACCGTTGGCGTTGTATTTTATATTGCTTGTGTGGTTGTGACCGTCGATTGACGAAGAGCTAGCTCCCGCTTGGGGATGCCTTTTTATTGATTTCGTATACTATTCATGTTGTATCCCGTTTGGGAGCCAGTATTTACAAAGGAGACTCTGCCGAAATTTTCAGTAAATTTTGATGTTCTTAAAAACCGCATAATTCGGCTTATGCTATTAAAACTACTTGTTTTAAATTGGTTTTCCTTCACTCTACTTCTTTTCTTGGTTTGGATTTCTGGGTTTTCGGTTTACTTAGATTACGTACGCCTCGAGACGTTCGTAGTTTAAGTGCCGGTCATGTTCCGTACTTTCGGGTCGTGACAAAGTTGGTATCAGAGCGTTAGGTTTTAACCTTCGGAGCGTAGGATGACTCTTGGTTGATGGAATAGGTGACTAAAGTAGAGTGACGTACCGTTGATATGTTCCGCGGCATATTTACGACACGCCACTCCACTTAAGAAGCCTTAGGATGTACATTTCCTTATTCAGTATTATATTCCTTCCTGATCTAGCCTCATCGTTACCAGTTTGGTTTTGCTGCCACAATTACGGGCAGGGAGAGCTACGGCTAGAGTTGCGGTCAGCACGAGCTCGTCACGGACGAGGACTGACCAGGGCGAAATTCCGGCGACACCCGATTGTAGAGAGGTGTTTTTTGATTGTGTTTTCGCACCACGAGCGTTTGGCGGATCGCCTTTATGAGATTTCTCGGACGTGCCGATCAGTATCAGAGGATTGGGCCACTGGCAGAGGCCAGCCAGATTTTGATGACCGTTGGTGTGTTGCTTATTCATGATGGTTGAGGCACTGTTCAGCGTGCAGACGAGCGAGCTAGTTATTGCTGCGAACGACGAGATATTGCCCCAGATGCTGGCGTTAGTGCAGAACGAGTTGCACTAAGAGATGATAGAAGGTCGCTAGTCATCGAGGATGAATGACTAGGACATGTGGATCGTTCGCCTACCCCGATGCGAGGTCATCAGATAGATTGCTTCCAGCTAGAGACGACTTCACGCAGAGACGTGAGGGTCGACAGAGACGATCGAATGTCGGAAACCTATTATTCCAAGTTTAAAGTAGTCGGAAAGGCATGCAGGCAATTCTATGGTCCCTCTAGAAGAATGAAACCCTAACTCGACTTAATGACCGTATGAAAGCTTTTGAACTTTCGGGTTTGCGGCAGTTCTACGGCGCCATTAGTGAGGCTTGGGTTTGCCCTTCTACGGCTGGACCACCGATGCTGTGGTATGTACTCGATACTATTAAACTGTACCCAAGATGTTGAGCCCTTGGGGGGATTATGAGGTTTTGACAATCGATTGGATGGTTCGACTTAATTCGGATGCTAGGTGGTGGGACGCATTCTTGGGAGACTCCAGATACGAGGATAGTCGTTGGAGCTCAGTCCATGCAGCCGCGACGAGACGAGTCCAAAGCAGACGACGTTAGAAAAAAGTGGAGTAAGAGGTTCGCACCAGATCTAGATGAGATGACGTTCCACTCCGCCGACATCAGAGACGCGATGCGCATGCCGAGGCATGGTACTTGGACTTACCTTCCAGAAGGAGTTGCGATGAGTATGCAGTCGTTCCAGAGCAAGATGCAGATACAGGAAATGACAATGACTTCCGGACAGTTGGCAGAGACGAGACATGGAAGAGACCGTGAGCAGGATTCCTTCCAGGACACTGCTGCAATGATACTTGCACCCAGGATCAGAGGTATCACGTACATTCAGAGAGCCAGAGGCCAACGCCAGTGATATGCTGTCTTACGAGTGGTCGTGATGATTGAACGGGAGATGACAAGAGACGTGCCAGAACTGGATCATCCCCGTTAGCACACCCGACAGGGCTGATGAGCCGATGGACCGAAAGATTGGTAATTCACAGTGAAGACCTTCACCCAGGAGTGGTCATGGTTACGCACATCAGCAGGACAGAGTTCATGATCATCGACGAGACGTCCCACTAATGACCGTGACAATTGGCTGAGATTCTTAGAGGATGCGCTTGAGCGGTACTGTTCCGCCATTATTGATTTCGATGTTTTGGGTGATTTATTCGTATGATTTGATTTTGATGATTGAGGATTTACGATCTTTGCACAGTGTTGCACTTGATATCGTTTTCGTGTTTTAGTTTCACATGTTTGTGATTTTACGGTTTTAAACAGTTGAGTTGATTTTGTGCGTATGCACGCACGCGATTTGGTTCCTGCACTCTGTATAGTTTATATATGCTGGCAGTGCAGTGACATGTATTTTGTGCACGTGGATACACTGGATTTCGATTTCGAGGGTGATGCTCGACATTTGTTTTGTGCATTTTATGCACCGGATTGGATTTTTAGCGCCTGTTGGGCGCCTGTTACGAGATGCGATTTGGTGCACACCAGATGCACTAATTCGAGATTTTTCGTGCATGTCAGATGCACCTGATTTTGCTGTCAGGCACACACGTTGCCTACGACAGATGTTTCGTGCACACCCGATGCACTTAGATGTTGTTTCTGTGCGCATGTATGGCACATTCATGGATTTTGATTTCCGTGCGCACCAGACGCACGTAACATTCATGTGCATATTTTGGGATTGATTTCGTATAGATCAGTACGTTTTTATGATATTGCTATGTGTTTTCGTACTGAGCAGGACTAGTCAGAGAACAGTACCTGAATATATTTTGCATGCATTGATAATTATTGAAGGGATTTCCAAAAAGCGAGCTATAGCCTCAGTATTTACCTACGTGTCTGATATGACATGAAATGTTTAAAACAAGGAGACCCTTCTAAATTGTTTCCAAAACGGCGGAACGTACATTTCAAACAAAGGTATATATGTAAATAGTTATTTTCTTATGATAGACGTCCGCCACTGTACAGTGTTATACGCGTTGCACAGCGACTTAAAGAGATTTGGCATGCATTTCATTCAGATACTTACATATATAGATTCGATATTTACATGTATAGTTTCGAGTTATATCATATTGGTTTTGCCTTGGATTTGGAATTGATGTCTTCCCCATGACTCCGATGATTGCGGGATGCTTGACGGAGTTGTGATTTGAGTTATATGCTCATTTTTCATGCGCATGCGCTGCGCTACGATTTGTTTTATGTATTTACAATTTCGGAGCCCCGACGACTTGATGGGTTTTCTTAGATGTTTTAGTATTTGGGGGAGTTTGAATTTAAATTCGGGGACCGAATTTCTTTAAGGGGGGAAGATTGTAACGTTTTGAAAATCGTTTCGGTGAAATTTCGAAAAAACGGTAAAATAAGGGGGTTTTCTGTAAAAAGTCAAAATACAAATATCTTATTATAAAAAATTAAATATACATATTCTAGCTATGTAATTTCTATTATTTGGTGTTTATTGAGCCGCTGGTGAAATTTTAAATTTTCTGAAAAAAATATTATTTTATTATTATTTTAAGCCGTCACTAATACATTTAATTAGGGAAAATTACAAATTGGAATGAGTTGAAACAAATTTTGTGCATCATAAAACATTAAATAAAAATTTATCATGTGGTTTTTGGAACGAAATCATTTGCCAAAACGGTTTAGAAATTATTGAAGAAAAAAAAAGGCTTTTTTTAGCGTAAATGGATGTTTGGGGTATTGTATTTATCATTTTTCATCACCCCACACCCGTACCCACACCCACACACCCCCACTTACTCCTCCCCATGGCTGAATTTAGCAGCCACCATATTTATCCCCACTTGAATTTCAAAGAAAAGAAAGGAAAAGAAAAAATTATTGAGAGAAGAAGTTGGTGTTGACTTGGGGGGGGTATTTTACCTTGACTTGGACTTTCTTTTCCACACCCACACACTCCACACCCCTCCCACACCTGCTGGCCGAGCCCCATCCTCCCTCAAACTGCAGCCCCTCCTCCTTCTTCCCCTCTCTTTTCCTCATCAAAAAGTCTTCAAAATCCATCAAATTTCCATCAAAAATTAAACCAAAACTCAAATCTAACTCCTACCCATTTTTCAATAGCTATTCTTGCATGGATCTAGGAGCTTGGAGGCCATATTGGGAGGCTAGATTTCAAGCTTGGTCTCTTGTTTTTGTGAGGTATAAATCCCAAGCCAAATTTAAATTATTGGATAGTTTCTTTGATCAAAGTCAATTAAGTTTAAATGTGATTCTAATTGGGATTTAGTTTGTAATGGAAAGAGTTTGGGATCAAGTTAGGTTGTGATCATGTGTTCATGGTTGTGTGATGGTTTTTTTTAGCATCTTAAGCTATGCAACTTAAATTTGTTACTTATTGCCAATTGTAACATGTAATTGTCCAAATGAAAATATTTTGGAAACTAGGTTTTAGGATAGATGTAATTAGATGAAATAAAAATCTACTTAATATTTTTGTGACCTAATTAAGTTATTTGGTGAATATTGTGGCCACTAAAATTGTAGAACAAGATTAGTAGTTAGTTGTTAATGGTTAGTTTAAAGAAATTGTGTTAATTATGCTAATTTGCTAACTAGGCTTTTGAAATTGGTTATATAATTGGGATTAAAAATGTGGAAATTGTTTGTATAAATTATTTAAGATATTTAATAAGTATTATGGCCGCTACATTTGTTTAAACGTCGAGTTTTGTACTCAAACGGGAGATTTGTGCTTGCTAGATTTTCGGAAAAATGACTTTTTAAGTGAAATTGGGGTTTTTGTGGGTTTTAACCTAGTTTATATTAAAATTAGTGTTCGTGAATGTGCAAATGAGTGTGATTGGATTTTTCTCGATGGTTTGACGTTTGTACATCGACATCGAGGGTTGGTTTGACTATTCTTGCATGCGTAGGCGATAGGTTTGGACCTATGCGTGATACGCGTGCCGATTTGATTTTCGTATGCCGTTTCGATTTCGAATTTAGTTTTAATGCGATATGGTGCGTTATGATATGTAGGTACCCCCATGTGGACTTCGAGACGACAAGCAACCGCGTGGCGACGTCGGCACCGGCTAGCGAGGACCAGGTGAGTAGATTTATATCTACGGGGAGAAGTCGGGTGGATGGCGTATAGAACCCCCGCAGTCCGTGGTGATGTATACGGATGCGTATACACACCAACAATTTATGATATGTTGTTAGGATTTATTATTGATGATTTTAGATGGATATTGGTGTTGGATTGGTGCATGGTTACGAAACCTTAGGTAGTGGGTGCACTACACTTACACATACACACATATACATACTTGCATACATTCCTTATTTCATATGTGCGTGTATGGGAATACATATTTATGTGTTCACATGGGTATGGGACTATGTGTTCATATACTGGATTTGAGGATAGTATTTGGAATTTGAGATGAGTCGATGAGATTGGGCTTGAGGCCAGGAGATCGGTGACGTGATTTGGTTCGTATTGAGATACGACATGATGTTTTAGCGGGTCTTCTGACGTAGTAATTCTTACAGCCGCATGCATACATAGATGGCATCAATATTGTACTAGACGTAGGACATTATTCCGGATCATGATATTTGATAAAGAAGATACCAAATGAATAGTGTGATTGATGTGACTTTGACCCGTACCCAGATTTGTGGATGCCGTACGACGGATTTACGTACGAGCTATATATTGATGATTGATCCGCACTCTTGACTTGGGATGTCTGATTATAGATATGGTATCGGATATGATATTATTGAGGCGGGGTCACCGACTAATATATATACAGGTATGTATATACATCGACTCAGATGTTAGGCGGTTTCCTTACCTGTAGTCCAGCTGGTTAGCTTAGTCTTTTAGTTTAGTTTAATTGTTAGATTAGATTCGATTCTTACCTATTTCAAAAACTAATGAATCGTGGGTATTTTAAAAGACAGCCCAAGAGATCCTACGGATATTTCAAAAGACGTATCTTTTCATAAAAACACCGTAGCCCCTATTTTCAAAATCCATGATTCGTGTTATTTCAAAACGCACCATTTGTAGGGCTTATATTAGATTAATGCAGATTAGTTATAGTTGCGTCTAGTTTTCAGCTCCCGCTCATTTTGTGGTCCGCTTCGCATCGCATGCTTATTTTATATTTCATACTCCATTAGTGATATCATGCTGTTAGGACACCAGCACCATTACCGATGATGCGTATGTACCACGTACACTTAATTGCCGGCTCACACACATCTTAATCGGTAATTGCCATGTCACGTACACCTTAGAAAATATTATTGCTTAACTTAGCTAGATAGCTAGTAGTTTGACATAATATTAGTGTACTTACCTTATATGCCAGCTTTGATATTGTAGTTATTACTTGTCACTTCATGCATACTGTTATTCATCGTTATGCCGCATTCATGGATTCTCATGCATATATTCACTATTTTACGTGTTATTGAGGTTTTGGATTCGGATTTCCATGAGATTTTCTGGATTTGGAGGAAAACCGCAAAAACATAAATAAACCTTTTCTCTCTTTTAAAATAAAAAGTGCGGTTTTCCTATGATGTATGAGTCGTCCACCATGAGTTTGCTGATGGATTTCGAGACCCGATTCGAGGAGTGGAGGAACCGTTTCGGGTACATGGTGGACCCGGTATGGTACACCGGGGCAAGATGAATGTGGTGTTGACGTTGAGCCTGGCAGGGGACAGATTACCTACCGGTGATATTACCCGACGCGTCGGATATCCGGAGGATACCGTCGTGGTCTTGAGATGGATGGTAGGGGCCGGTCTGGACTGACGGCGCCCTAGATATTGAGATTGAGACATTGATATTTCGAGACAGTGAGATTTATGTTTTGTGTCGATGCTAGACACTGTTGATACTGATTTCATTTATGATACCTTAGTTTAAAAATACGAAGGAAATCTCACTAATTTATGAAAACAGTTTCTTCATGTACATGTATTCTGTTTTCATGCATGCATACCTCATTCATATGATATATTGCTACCTGAGGCACTGACACGGGTACATGAGATTACACTCGGGTTAGATATTTACCCTAGCCTTGTTATAGGCTACGTGTTATTCATATATTTGAGGATATTTTATGATCATTGACCTAGGTTGCGTTATTTATGCGATTTCTGTGCGTAGATATTTTTCTATTCACGAGTTGGCAATTCACCCCGTTGTGTCCCAGTTTCTTGCAGGTTTGCCATACAGGTTTCATTACGGCTTTGCGGGCTCAGTTTCATTCGGGTGACTTGCTAGTAGGTGGGTTTTTCTTGTATCGTACCCATCATATTACCTTGTATAATATTATTCCGTTGTATCTAGTAAATTCCATCAACCAAACATGTATTTATTTTGAGATAGAGACCAGTGTTGTTTATTCTTTCGCCCTTAGAGTCGCTCGTTATATTTCTGGTGGTTTTGAGTTTCCTTTTGAGTTTTGATCCTCGCCGTTGGCGTTGTATTTTATATTGCTTGTGTGGTTGTGACCGTCGATTGACGAAGAGCTAGCTCCCGCTTGGGGATGCCTTTTTATTGATTTCGTATACTATTCATGTTGTATCCCGTTTGGGAGCCAGTATTTACAAAGGAGACTCTGCCGAAATTTTCAGTAAATTTTGATGTTCTTAAAAACCGCATAATTCGGCTTATGCTATTAAAACTACTTGTTTTAAATTGGTTTTCCTTCACTCTACTTCTTTTCTTGGTTTGGATTTCTGGGTTTTCGGTTTACTTAGATTACGTACGCCTCGAGACGTTCGTAGTTTAAGTGCCGGTCATGTTCCGTACTTTCGGGTCGTGACACCTAAACATGTGGGCAACAACAAAAATTAAATCTAGCTAATCTTCCATCGTCCAGTCTGCATAATCTTCATAAGCTGGCTTCACACCTTGATCCTTGCCATAGTACTCATTCTTATCTAACGGACATTCCAAAGATAGAGGAAGAAAAAGAAGGTCCGTCAGCGAGTTATACTCGGGTAGGATTGTCTCATAAGAAAGTAAAGGTATAGAAACAAACATGTGTATATAATGAATATGATATACATGTGTATAAAAGGTATGAGGTTATATACAAATGAGATATGTGAATATGAGTAAGTTGTGTGAGGTATATGTTTGGTAAAGGTTCAAGTCAAGTCAAACGGATACTCAGTCTAAGAGTTAGATCAGGTTAAACAAGGTGTGTATGGATGGAATTGACGGATGATCATACTCGTATCCTTGAGGTATCCCATGACTAGCTGGAAGCAGTATGAGCTGGTGCTCGTGCCTAGGATGGCAATCAATGTGGTAGCGTGAACATCCCCGAAAGGTGTCCCATAACTACGATGGAGTTTTGTCTAGCGTGAATATCACTCAAGTGCACAGGTATTACCACCCTTCAGTTCTATAATAAACAACAAGTCTAAACCGGTAAAATATCCATATCCAAGATACTGAATAACTCGTGTCTCATGAAGAAAGGTAGATAAGGTAACCGGTAGGTATATCACATGATGTGGATTTAATGTTGAGTATCAATAGGTATTGTAAACGTTTTAGTTTGTTAAACAAGGGTCCGAATACTCGTGATTATTCCGTTGTGGCCACGGAACAACAACTGGGGAAGTGAAATGTACCGTTTCACTTCCCGGGATCATGATCGAGTAGTAGGGGAATCCGAGTTCCGAATCTCCTTGCCTAATCAAACTACCCATCCCCGTAGTTCAGTATAAAGGTTTTGACGAATTAGAGTTAGTGCGTATACCTCTAGGCATGGAATTTCCACATTGTATAGTCGTCCACATCTTAGACTGTTCATCCGGAATATCGGGATCTTCATATTTGTATATTCGTCCACACTTTGGACTGTTCATCCGGAATATCAGGATCTTCATATTTGTATAGTCGTCCACACTTTGGACTGTTCACCCGGAATATCGGGATCTTCATATTAAGTATTCCATACCTAGGTCCACTCATTCTAACCCTAACCGTATCATGTTTTGTATATGTCAGATATGTCATAAACTGGAAATTTATTTTTAAAAGTATTGATCTCGTTTAATATGGCCTTCCACAACCACTCGTTTTATTTTCTAAAGTTCGTCAAGTACTTCGTGTCATCTTAGGGAATGCTTAGTAAAAAGAATAATAGTGTTTAATTATCTTTTATTTCTTCTAAGAAAAACTATGAGATTTGGAAAATTATCATTTTGGAAAAACATAATGTTTTATGGAAAAATATCTTTTCGATAAAAGGTTGTGGTGTTTATTTGAAAATCTTTTGCAAGAGATTTTTATAAGGACAAGTTGCAAGAGGTTTTTATTTGAAAAACTAGACTGCTCCTAACTGTTCCAAAGGGCAAGTTGTGAGATCCTCAAATCGCCTCTTCACCGCCAATTGTGGCCAGGTAAGCACAAATAAGAGAAGGAGGGATCCGCTCACGAATCACCGTGAGACGGGCCTTTTAAAATTACCTTTCCCACTTGTCTAGTCTAGGCACCACAAAGTCTGGTTTGGATAAACGACCGATACCTACAACCTTTCTTTTGTCCTAAATTGGAGTTATTTTAAAATTACCTTTTAATAAGGTACTAAATATTCCTTTTGAAAAGATATCGTTATATGGATTATGGTCCTTGTTGAAAATTGCCCTTCAATAAAGATCGAGCTATTTAAATGAAAATAATAATTTTATGAAATTATAGTTTTAGATTCGGCATAACGTTTTAGAAAATACGTTCGTTTTGGAAATACCATAAGTCGTTATTTAAATTTAGTATTTTCTTCTTTAAAAAAGTTGAAGGCGGTTTACCAATATTATAGTAGTTGAAGTAAAAATGTAAGTAAAATATACGTATGTCGTATCTAAAATATTTATTTCACATATTTTATCTCTTGTGGATATTTTAAACAAATATAATATTTTAATTAAACGAGGGTAATTTGTGGAAGTAACCTATTTCGAGATTATTTTGATAGTATGGGTAAGTGTGGGTATGTCAGAGGTGAATTGACAATTCATGGGTTATGACATTAAGCATATCAGATTCCAGGTAGTTTAGGAGTGCAATATATTTTTTGTGTACAGAGGAAATTAAACACCGTTTTAAAATATGGGCTAACATTATCATTATTGAGGGTACACGGAATAGGCATGCACGAATATTATAACAACATTTTAAATAGGGGATTGGAACTAAGTTATTGAGAAAGAAGAAGGTGACAGGAAAAGGGGAGAGAGGCGGATCCTACCTTTTGTTTGAGTCGGAAGCCGAAGGGTTGAAAACGTAGGCGTGTACAAAATCCTCAATAGCTCCGCGCTCAGATTTTTTCTCGGTGATTGGGTGGATCCGTAGCGTCGGCGTCGTCGATATGAAAGCACTGGTATTTTTTTCAGAATTTTTGGAGTTCTGAGATGTGAGAAATCAGTGTTTGAAGGTGTCTATTTATAGGGTTTCATTACTAACCAAAAAATCCAAAAACTGTTAAAAATCACAAAAATCCGCGCCCCCAATCATTTCAGAATCATTGGCTCATGATTGCCGCCGCCGCCAGAGCTTCGTGGCCATTGGATCTGCATCCAACGGCTCACGAGCCGCCGTCCCAGCACCGCCCTCCGACACATGTCACGCGTGAGGGGATCACACGGTTTCGTGTGGTCCCCACCACGTGGCGCGTCGGTGGATTTCTGGCCGTTGGATCTTATGATCCAACGGTCCAGGATTAAGGGGAATTTAATTTTTTTTAAATATTTTTTTAAATAAAAATAATAACTGTTAATTATTTTAAAAATTGAATTTGGCTTTAAAAAAATTGTTAAAAATAGTTTAAAATATGGGAAAATTATGGAAAATTTTCAGAAAATATTTTATTATTATCTTTAGTATAAAAATAATTTTGGGCTAAAACTAAGTAATATAACCATTCCTATGGTTTTCGCTAGTTATTAAAATTATATAATATCTAGTTTAACCTTTAAAATATTTTTAATTACGAATTAATTACTTTAATTGATAATAAAAATATGTAGATTATTTTAAGGCATTATAAAATTTTATTAAAACATTTTAAGCCTATAAAAACAATAAGTAGATTTTAGAAAATTCCTTTAATCATATTCAATGCTTTGAAAATTATTAACATTACTTTAAAAATTATTATTCTATAAAAGAAACATGTAAATAATTATTTGATAGTAGAAATTTAAATAAAATATATTTTATTAGGTATTAGAAAACACAGTCGTTACAATCTACCCTCCTTAAAATAATTTCGTCCTCGAAATTTCAGAAGGTAGGTGAAAAGGAGAGAGAAAAAAATTTACATAAAGGAAGCTTCAAATGGGTGAGGATATCGTTCTCTCATCTCGTCTTCTCTTTCCCACGTGGACTCTCCGGGAGAGTCCTTCCTCCACATGACCCTAACCAATCTGATCGTCTTGTCTCTCAAAATCTTTTCTTTCCGATCTAGGATCTCCACCGGTTGCTGTTCATAGGTTAGGTCAGTCCCCACGGTGATTTCAGAATGATCCAAAACGTGACTGGGGTTGCTGACATATTTCCTCAATTGAGAGATATGAAAACGGTGTGTACGCCTTCCAGAGAAGGGGGCAAGGCTAGACGATACACAACCTCTCCAACTTGTTCGAGAATATCGAAGGGACCTATGAACCGAGGGCTGAGTTTCCCACGTTTCCCAAAACGTATCACTCCCCGGTTAGGAGAAATCTTCAGAAACTCGTGTTCTCCTGGTTGGAACTCTAGTGGCCTTCTCTTCGTATCTGCCCAAAGCTTCTGCCGATCTTGTGCTATGCGTAATTGTTCTCTGATGGTTCTTATCACCTCCACTGTCTCGACAATCATCTCGGGGTCTAGAAGTTCTCGATCCCCAACATCGTCCCAACTTAACGGTGACATACACTTTCATCCATACAAAGCGGCGAAAGGCACCACGCCGATACTGGATGTTAGCTATTGTTGTAAGCAAACTCTACCAAGTGCAGGTGATCTTCCCAAGATCCTTTAAAATCCAACATACAGGCCCGGAGCATGTCTTCGAGAATTTGAATAACCCTTTCTGATTGGCCATCGGTCTGAGGATGGTAGGCGGTACTGAAACTCAAATTCATGCTCAGACTCTCTTGTTGGCTTTGCCAAAACTGAGATATGAAACGTGTATCTCGGTCGGACATGATGCAAATCGGTACGCCGTGCAATCTGACAATCTCCTCCATATACCGTTTTGCAAGGCTTTCGGTTGATTGACCCACTCGAAAAGGAATGAAATACGCCGACTTGGTGAGTCGGTCCACAATCACCCATACAGCATCATTTCCCTTAGAGCTGCGAGGAAGAGTGGTCACAATATCCATAGTAATGTTTTGCCATTTCCATTCGGGTATTGGTAACGGCTGTAATAGACCCGCCGTCCTGTGGTGTTCGGCTTTTACCTGTTGGCAAATAAGACATTTGGATACACTCTTGGCTATCTCCCGCTTCATCCCATGCCACCAATAGTTTTGCCTGAGGTCCTTGCACATCTTTGTTCCTCCCGGATGACCAGAGTATGGAGAACTATGTGCCTCTTTTAATAATTCCTCTCTCATCTCCCCTTTAGGTACACAGACTCTGTATCCATATCTCAAAGAAGCATCTTCGTGGATGATGAAGTCCGTCTGCAAATTTGCATCCACTTGTTCTTTGATTCTTCGCAACCTCGGGTCCTCTATTTGAGCTGTCTTGATCCGTTCGACTAATGTTGAGTGAATTTGCAAATTCATGAAGGATCAACTCGGTCTCTAGTTCATTAAGATCTTGACGATTCCTCCAATGAGTAGTCAGACTCGAAATCATTGATTGGCGACTCAAAGCGTCCGGGACTACATTCACCTTTCTCGGATGGCATTGTAAATTTACGTCGAATCTGCCATTAATTCCAGTCATCTCCTCTGCCTCATATTGAGTTCCTTCTGGATGAAGATATACTTCAAGCTCTTGTGATCGGTGTAAATATCTACCCTCTCACCCAATAAATAGTGCCTTCAAATCTTGAGTGTGAAAACAACTGCGGCAAGTTCTAAATCGTGTGTTGGGTAGTTTCGCTCATGCACTTTTAATTGCCTTGACGCATACGCAACTATAACTCCGCGCTGATACATCACACCACCAAGTCCCTTCTCCGAAAAAATCGTTGTGGATGTTTAAAACTTCTGGGTTTGCTAAGAATTGCAAGAATGGTTGTGATAGTTACGATCTACCCTCCTTAGAATAATTTCATATTTGAAATTTTCAAAGGAGTGGCCACTACTGGGCACGGAAATCAGTAATGCTGTCAGGAATCCTCTTTACTGCATGTGTCGCTCCCGCGAGTTGGTGTATCACTTGATGCATGGAAAGTCTCTGAAGGGTTTAGGTACAAGGAATCGGAAAATGTAAAATCAGTAGTTGCTTCCAAATAGAAAAGTTTGGAAGTTGAAGGGAGGTTGTGAATTGATGGAAGACTTGAGAGATATAACATAAAGGCAACTAGTCGAAATTACGAAAACTAGAGAAATTATGGTGAGTCCAACTAAGATTTGCATCGAAGGATAAATAAGCACGGTATCAAAAGAAAGGTTGAAAAAGAGTATTTCTGCTGTCTTGCCACGTGGTATCAGCCTTCTCGGCTGTCATGGTGAAAGTCTAGCGTTTGGGTCCATTCCTCTGCGCTTGCTGGAAAACACGCTCCTGTGATGACAAGAGTGGTCCTTTTGGTGATGCCCCTTGACCGGTTGGTTTAGTGGTGGAAAATGGCCAGTTTCCCTGTGTTGGTCCCCCATAATTAGCCGGCTTGTTGACGGGGTCTGATCGTCTCCCTCTCTGAGGACAGTCCCCAATGGCATGATCCGGAGACTCACAGACTATGCAAAGTTTGTTCAAAATGCGAAAGTCTCTCCTGTAGTGTCCGGTCTTACCACAATGGTTGCATGTGACTGCTGGTTTCCTGAAAGTAGCTGGTCCTGCTGGTCTCTTAGGTTGTTGCCTCCCGTGAAATCTGGAAGACGATCCCCCCAAGAACTTGATTGGCTGGTCGCTTAATGCCTGTCAATCGATCATCCTTCCTTATGCGTCTCTGAAGGTTTTCAAAGTTTCGTGCCGCCTCTAAGATTTCATCATAATTTGAAAGGATGGCAGAAGACGTGGAGGACTGTGTCTTCAGGTCCAATCCTTGACGGAATCTCTTAGCAAAAAGTTCTTGGGTTGCCACCAGAGGATGCGCAAACCGATTTAACCTTGCGAAGCGTACTCGTCCACCGACTTATCCCACATGTTCCCTTGTTGGAAATGTATAAACTCTCTTTCCATCCTTAAGTGTGACACGACTGGAAAATACTTGGTATCAAAACGCTGTTTGAACGTTTCCCAGTCGATGGGCTCCTTCAATCTACTTTCCTCTGCCTCCCACCATATCCTGGCATTATCCGTAAGTTGTAGCTTAGCGATGTTCACCCATGCGTCCTTCGGAATTTGGGCGGCACCGAGATCGTTGACTGTTCCCTTGAGCCACTCCTCAGATTCTAAGGGAGTTTCCTTCCCCGAAAAAGTCTTAGGGTGGAGTGATCTGAACTGCTTCACTCCCGCCGAACCTTGAGGAACTGGGGTTAGTGCCTTACTTAAAATCTTTGCTTGCTGCTGCCTACTTTCTCGTAGCTCCTGATGAAGGGAAGCTGTCTACTGCTGTTGCTCCAGTAGTCCTTGCATCATTTGTAGCATAGCTGCTTGTTGAGCAGTGGCTTCATTGTCTTCGTTTCCTCTTCGGTTGCGGTGATGGTGTCGTCCGGCCATTGATGATCCGAATCAGAATAAGTTAGGTTACAAACGGGCTGAGGGATGAGACAAGATAATAACTTGTATGGAAGAACAACAATTAATGCAAGGGAGAGACTAATAAGAAGAACAAGAGATACAAGAGAGATTTTTGGCTCGAAACTAAGATTTTATTATCCAACTTCAATAAGGAGAGTACAACCGAAAAGTAAGGACATGCCCTTAATGTTCTTACATTCGTTTTATTCGGCCAAAGAAAAGGAAAAGACTTATTAATCTCGATTATGGAAGTTCAACAAGTGGTGATAGGACCTCGCACTAAGAAAGGTACGGCCATTCCCACGGTGCCTTGTGGGGACAACTGCCTGAGTTTCTTCGGTCTCGAGTTCCTCCTCACTCGAAACTTCGTCCTTCGACTCATCCTAGGCAGGAACCTCGCCCTCCGATTCCCCCTCTATAGAGTCTTGTTCCTTTGCAGGAACATCCTCATCCGGATCATATTCCATAGGATTCTCTTCCGTCGCAATAGCTTCTCTTTCTGGCCCCTCCTCTATATGCTCCCCTTCCATGATATCTTTTTTCTTCGTCTTCGGAGTCATTGGCCATCATAGGCTCCGGAGTTGCAGCATCGAATTCTTCGTCTTCCGAGTCGCTGTCGGAAATAACCGCCTGAAGGTCTACGAATTCGTCGTCTGAATCTCTAGTTGTAGCTTCAAAAGTAATATCGGACATGTCATCCTCGTTGGAAAGATTTGCCATGACCCGAAAGAAAGGTCATGGTCAGGGTACAGAATATCAAGGAAGGGACAAGGGACATAGGAAAACTATGAAATCGGTATAGATGGATAAGATTCACAAATATAATAAGTCAGTTAACGGTTTCATTTTAGTACAAAAGAGGACCTGCATAGGCCACCAAAAAAATCTGTCACGCCCCGCTTCCCAAAAGAAGGTGAAAGATGACGTGGCAAAGTCTGCAAGCTAACTGTATTGAAGGTGGTCTATTCAATACAGTTACGTTAAGCGTATGAATATATAACATGCAGGATATGTACCAAAACAAAAATAATAAAAGCGAAGGGCATTTATTTCCATTAACCAAACTTTATTACATTCCAAAAGAAAGAGTAAAATAATAATTTTATGAAATTATAGTGTTTTAGATTCGGCATAACGTTTTAGAAAATACGTTCGTTTTGGAAAAACCATAAGTCGTTATTTAAATTTAGTATTTTCTTCTTTAAAAATGTTGAAGAGGGTTTACCAATATTATAGTAGTTGAAGTAAAAGTGTATGTAAAATATACGTATGTCGTATCTAAAATATTTATTTTACATATTGTATCTCTTGTGGATATTTTAAACAAATATAATATTTTAATTAAACGAGGGTAATTTGTGGAAGTAACCTATTTCGAGATCATTTTGATAATATGGGTAAGTGTGGGTATGTCAGAGGTGAATTGACAATTCATGGGTTATGACATTAAGCATATCAGATTCCAGGTAGTATGAGAGTGCAATATATTTTTTGTGTACAGAGGAAATTAAACACCGTTTTAAAATATGGGTTAACATTATCATTATTAAGGGTACACGGAATAGGCATGCACGAATATTATAACAACATTTTAAATAGGGGGTTGAAACTAGGTTATTGAGAAAAAAGAAGGTGACAGGAAAAGGGGAGAGAGGCGGATCCTACCTTTTGTTTGAGTCGGATGCCGAAGGGTTGAAAATGTAGATGTGTACAAAATCCTCAATAGCTCCGCGCTCAGATTTTTCCTCGGCGATTAGGTGGAGCCGTAGCGTCGGCGTCGTCGATACGAAGGCACTGGTATTTTTTTCAGAATTTTTGGAGTTCTGAGGAGTGAGAAATCAGTGTTTGAAGGTGTCTAGTTATAGGGTTTCATTACCAACCAAAAAATCCAAAAACTGTTAAAAATCACAATAATCCGCGTCCCCAATTATTTCAGAATCATTGGCTCATGATTGCCACCGCCGCCAGAGCTTCGTAGCTATTGGATCTGCGTCTAACGGTTCACGAGCCGCCGTCCCAGCGCCGCCCTCCGCCACGTGTCACGCGTGGGGGGATCACGCGGTTTCGCGTGGTCCCCATCACGTGGCGCGTCGGTGGGTTTCTGGCCGTTGGATCTTATGATCCAACGGTCCAGGATCAAGGGGAATTTAATATTTTTTAAATATTTTTTTAATAAATATAATAACTGTTTATTATTTTAAAAATTGAATTTGGATTTTAAAAAATAGTTTAAAATACGGGAAAATTATGGAAAAATTTCAGAAAATATATTTTATTGTTATCTTTAGTATAAAAATAATTTTGGGCTAAAACTAAGTAATATAACCATTCCTATGGTTTTAGCTAGTTATTAAAATTATATAATATCTAGTTTATCCTTTAAAATATTTTTAATTACGAATTAATTACTTTAATTGATAATAAAAATATGTAGATTATTTTAAGGCATTATAAAATTTTATTAAAACATTTTAAGCCTATAAAAACAATAAGTAGATTTTAGAAAATTCCTTTAATCATATTCAATGCTTTGAAAATTATTAACATTACTTTAAATATTATTATTCGATAAAAGAAACACGAAAATAATTATTTGATAGTAGAAATTTAAATAAAATATATTTTATTAGGTATTAGAAAACACGGTCGTTACACTTTCCTTCCCGAGGAGATGTCGGTCAGCTCGCCTGTTCCCAGGCATGACCAACACCCTCTCCCTCGAAGGGGGCGCGTGGACGGGACACGCCACGGCGGCTCGAAGACTACCTCTTCGGGAGATCTAAGGAACCTCATTGAGAGGAACCGGGGCCACGCCCAAACGCAGGTCTCTAACAGCAGAGGCCGGAGATCAGAATGTGCCGAATCGTCGGGATACCACTGCCGACTCGACGCCCTCGAGAAGAAGATCGAAGGTATGCATCGGGAAGGTCACCGCTCGAGCGACAGGGCTAAGTACGCCGCCGACTCGCTCACCAAACCGTTCACCAAGGAGCTGCTCTCCGTCCACGTCTCCTCCTGCAACAAGCCCCCAAATGTCTCCCTCTTCGACGGCAAATCTGACCCGAAGGATCATTTGGATGCATTCACCGCGGGGATGAGCTTCCAAGACAACTCCGACGCCGCCCAGTGCCGAGCTTTCCAAGCCACTTTCATCCGCTCCGGACGAGACTGGTTCCGAGGACTCAAGCCTTCCTCGATCTTAACTTTCGACGAGCTGGCCACCCAATTCCTCGGCCACTTCGTCGGGAACAGACGGCAAAAACGCACAGTTGACCATCTCTTCACGATCAAGAGCGGGGACAAAGAGATATTCAAAGCATACGTCACCCGCTTCTACAACGCCCTTCTCAAGGTCCCCGAGCACCGGGACGAGACGGTCATCACAGCACTGAGGTCTAGTCTTAGGCACAAGGAGTGGTTTCGCTCCTTTGCATTAGCGCAACCTAAAACCATGGCCGAGGTAAAGGCCTGGACCGAGTGCGAGGTCCAGCTCGAATCCGAGGTGAACGCAAATCTCCTCCGGGCAGAGCAAGCCGACCAAAAGAAAAGGGCAAGGGAAGAGAGAAAAGGACCTGAGCGGCCAAAACCCTACTCCCCGAAGTTTCAGGAGTACACCCCACTCAACGTCTCCCAGACGGTACTGCTCGAGGAGGCTAAGGGCGAGGGGTTCTTCAAGCTCCCCCCCCGATCTCACGAATGGCCTCAAAGCGAACTCGGGGCCTCTACTGCGGTTTCCACAGGTCGCTATGCCACTCCACGGAGAGCTGTAAGCAGCTTCGAGACTACATCGAGGAGCTCATCCGTTGGGGCACCTCGCGGGCGTACTTGAGGGATAAGCGGCAAGCTGACCGCGAGCAGTAGCAGCATCCCCCTCCCGCCGAGCTGACCATCGGCCAAATCATGGCCGTGTCAGCGGAGGATACGCCTGGTACCCACGAAGCTCAGTACCCTATGCCGAGCATAGAGGCCAACAGACATCCGAGGGGTTCAAGCTGCACGAATAAGAACATCTACTAGCATGTATTTCCTTTGCCAAGGCAATGTAAACCTTTCTCAAGATCTTTCTGTTTATGTAATAAGAAGAGGTCAATGAAACATTGCAAAAATAAAAAGAAAATTTTCGTTTATTCAAAAGGGTACTATAGGCTCCTCAGCCATACATCGAAAAAGAAAAATTACAATAGCGGGGGAAGGGGTGCAGAGAACACTGCTCGTAATACTCTGAGGATATTTCTTCCAGCCGAGCCCTCGCGGCATCTAATCTCTGCCCTCGATGCACCTCGTGAACATCGGCATCGTGCCTCAATTGGTAGCACTCAAGGATGAGCGCCACCGAGTGATTTAGCCGACTCGCAAAGATCAGGCCGAAGCGCCTTAGAGACCTTAGCTTGCCAACGGCCTCGTCTTTCAGCTGTTCGGATAAGGGGTTGTAGAGCCCCGGCGATACTCTCCAGACGGAGTACATCAACAGCTGAAGTAGGCGGGAGCACCGGGGGAGCAATTGGCCAAAATGATCCTTGATGCGGCCTATCACCAACTGCACCGTGTCCTCGGTACAGTACAGATCGTAGAGGTACACGTCCTCGAAGTTTATGATCTCGGGGATGGTGAAAGGGAAGTCCTCCATTCTTACGTTTCGGGTGTGAGGAAGGGAGTAATCAACACTCTCTCTATTTTATAGCCCACAGCGCCCCCGGAGTTCAACGGTCGCCCATTTCACCCGCAACTGTGCCGCCACACGGCAGACATCGCGCCGCTCGATGCGAAATCGAAACGACACTATTCCGACACTTCGCATTCCCCACGCGATCATGACACGTGTCGCCAGCGAATGTCCTTCTTCCCGGTACTCACACCAGGGAAGACGAACAGAACCTCGCACAAGAGGCAACTGAGCAGCTTCACTGCTCGGTTCATCCTTAGTAGGCCTCCCACGGCCCTTCTAGCGCTAAGGATCGAAGCCCTCACCAAGAGGCAGCCGAGCGGCTACCCTGCTCGGTTATCCCTAGCTGGTAGCTCCCTACCACATAACTCCAGGGATCAAAGCCCTCGCCAAGAGGCAACTGAGCAGCTTCACTGCTCGGTCCATCCTTAGCAGGCCTCCCACAGCCCCTCCAGCGCTAAGGATCAAAGCCCTCACCAAGAGGCAGGCGAGCGGCTATCCTTCTCGGCTATCCCTGGCTGGTAGCTCCCTACCCCACAACGCCAGGGATCAAAAACCTCGCCAAGAGGCAATTGAGTAGCTTCACAGCTCGGTCCATCCTTAGCAGGCCTCCCACGGCCCCTCCAGTGCTAAGGATCGAAGCCCTCACCAAGAGGCAGCCAAGCGACTACCCCGCTCGGCTTTCCCCGGCTGGTAGTTCCCTACCTACGACGCCAGGGATCAAAGCCCTCGCCGAAAGGCGACAGAGCAGCTTCACTGCTCGGTCCATCCTTAGTAGACCACTTACGGTCCCTCCCGTGCTAAGGATCTAAGCCCTCACTAAGAGGCAGCTGAGCGGCTACCCCGCTCGGCTATCCCTGGCTGGTAGTTCCCTACCCCACGACGCCAGGGTTCAAAGCCCTCGCCAAGAGACAACTGAGCAGCTTCACTGCTTGGTTCATCCGTAGTAGGCCACTTACGGCCCCTCCCGTGCTAAGGATATGAGCCCTCACTAAGAGGCAGCCGAGCGGGTACCCCTCTCGGCTATCCCTGGCTGGTAGCTCCCCTAGCCCACAACGCCAGAGATCAAATCCCTCACCAAGAGGTAGCCGAGCGGCTACCCTACTCGGCTATCCCTGGCTGGTAGCTCCCTACCTCACAACGCCAGGGATCAAAGCCCTCACCAAAAGGCAGCCGAGCGGCTACCCTGCTCGGCTATCCCCGGCCGGTAGTTCCCTACCTCACAACGCCAGGAATCAAAGCCCTCACCAAGAGGCAACTGAGCAGCTTCACTACTTGGTCCATCCTTAGTAGGCCACTTACGGCCCCTCCCGTGCTAAGGATCAAAGCCCTCACCAAGAGGCAACTGAGCAGCTTCACTGCTTGGTCCATCCTTAGTAGGCCACTTACGGCCCCTCCCACGCTAAGGATCAAAAGCACTCGCAAAGAGGCAACCGGACGGCTACCCTGCTCGTCTATCCCTGGCTGGTAGCTCCCTACCCCACAACGCCAGGGATCAAAGCTCTCACCAAGAGGCAGCCGAGCAGCTACCCTGCTCGGCTATCCCTGGCTGGTAGCTCCCTACCCCACAATTCCAGGGATCAAAGGCCTCGCCAAGAGGCACAGGGCAGCAACCCTACTCGGCCATCCTTAAGGATCAAAGCCCTCGCCAAGATGCACCGAGCAGTAACCCTGCTCGGCCCATCCTTAGTAGGCCTTTTACGGCCCCTCCCGCGCTAAGGATCAAAAGCCCACGCAAGAGGCAACCGGGACCGCCCTTGCTCGGTTATCCCTGGCTGGTAGCTCCCTACCCCACAACGCCAGGGATCAAAGCCCTCGTCAAGAGGCACCGGGCAGCAACCCTGCTCGGCCCGTCCTTAAGGATCAAAGCCCTCGCTAAGAAGCACCGGGCAGTAACCCTACTCGGCCCATCCTTAGTAGGCCTCTTATGGCCCCTCCCACGCTAAGGATCAAAGCCCTCGCCAAGAGGCACCGGACAGTAACCCTGCTCGGCCCATCCTTAGTAGGCCTCTTACGGCCCCTCCCGTGCTAAGGATCTAAGCCCTCACCAAGAGGCAACCGGGCCCGTCCTTGCTCGGTTATCCCTGGCTGGTAGCTCCCTACCCCACACTGCCAGGGACCTAAGCCCTCACAACGAGGCGCCAGGCAGCTACCCTGCTCGGCTCGTCCTTAGTAGGCCTCTGACGGCCCCTCCAACAAATAAGGAACAAAGCCCTCACCAATAGGCATCCGATCTATTTACGTATGAGCGATCTCCACCTCGACTTCGGGACCATGCAGATACCGTCTTCCCGCCGGTCTTTGCACACTTAGAAAATGAACAGATTCAACTCGACGCATAATCGCTAGACGAAGAACCGACACAACACGAAGGCCGTACTGTGCAAATATGACTGCAAAAAGTTTTATTCACAAAGCCAAAAGTCTTTACAAGGATATTGTGGGCTCTCCAGCCTTATCAAATTATCCGAAGGCTTACAAAAGAGAGGAGTAAAAGCCAAAAAGTTCGGGCCACAAGCCCACCCTAGACCTCGCCTCCCTCATCACCATCGGCCGAAGGCATGACCACTGAAAGTGGGACCCGAGCACGGAGCTCACCATCGGCAACTCCGGAAACTGCTCCTTGACGGCATCGAGAGCTTTGTTCCATGCAATGGCGGAGGCCTCGCCGAGGTCGACGTAAAACTGGTCCGACCCTTTGTAATCAGTCACCGCCTTTCTAGCCCGAACCTCAGCAACCTCCGCCGCCTGAAGCGCCGCCTCGGCATCCCGCCTGCTAGCATCCCTCGCCCTTTTCATAGCTGCAAAGCGATCGGCCAGTTCCACCAACTTCGCCTCGATGTCTCGGTGGGACTCACTTAGGCGGTGATAGGACTTCCGGCACTTTGAGACGGCGAGCTCCGCGACGGCTGATCGGGCTTCAAGGACGACCATCATCTCCCTCTCTAGACGCAGCTCAAGTCTCAGATTCTCGGCCTCCGAAGAAGACTCTCCCGCCGGCCTCATAGCATGGATAGCCCCCTCGGCCTCCATACGAGTAACAAGGGCGCAGTGCTGAAGGACCTGACGAAAAACAGCAGAGAGACTTAGAGACACTCGAACTAAAGAAAGGACACTCGAAATAATACATGAGGGAGTACATACCTGCACCGCCTCCTGTGCTATAGCCGCCATTTGGGCCCTCAGGGTCCCCCGTGGAATCTTTCCCCCGGCCGATTCCTCCATACCATCAAGTAGGCTGGCAGCAACGGACGGGACCACGAAATGGACGTCCCCCTCCTGCACAGGAATCCCCTCCGGAATCTCCATCGGTAGCGAGCGAGAGACCGTCATCTTCCTCTTAAGAGGAACCCCGTCTTCGTCCTCTCCTGCATCCCTTGTTTGGGGCTCGGGAACCCGTGGACGCCTTTGGCCGCCGCCGGGACAATTATCGGGAGCTCATAACGAGGCAGATGGCCTCGCCGTCGGTGGCACATTTGGTGCGGAGCTCGGGTCGGCCGGAGGCACGGCCGCACCACCGGACCCCTCCGGGACTGAGCACCAAGGGCACCAAGAGTCTGGGATCGATCCATTCGTCCTTCCAAAGGGAGAGGCAGGCTCGACTCAGAAGAACAAGAAGCAGAAGAAAGAAAAAGAAGACATCTAACCTGATGGAGAGAAGTCTTCGGGAGAGAAAACGCATAGATCCGACCTAAAAAGGAGAGCGCCGAGCTTACAAGATCAAGAACGAGGAAAATATGAAGAGATATGGGCCCTGAAGCGGACCCCACCTCTATTTATAGCTGCCAGCGTACACATCCTACGGCGACGGTCATCTCCCGCCGAAACGGTTCAGTGCATTCGACGGCCACGATCGCTCCACCCGTCGCACGCGCATTGGCCATATCCCATCAGACGCCAGAAGTCTGCGGCCCGTCACGTCAGCCAACCAGCGCCCGACACGTGGGCTGTCACTTCAGTAGACGTACGCCCGATCCGGCGCACCCTCTTTAATGCAAAGATCTCACCCCTGATTCGCTGGCGTCATCCAAAAATTACAACAGATTGCCCGGGAACACGCCCGACGATATCTTCGAAAAGGAGCTCACCTCGGGTGACCCGACAGACCACTCCCGACCCGACCCATCAGCTGGTCGGGACAAGAGTGGGGGGCTAATGATGATGCTCTATATCGGTGATCTCCCAGATCATAACACGTAGCAGATGACGTGTCCCAAAACTCACAAGAAAGGACCTACAGTGGCCGACCAGGCCACTCCTGTGCCCGTCCCATAAGCAAACGCTGGCTCACCTCCGAGCCCCCTGCACAATTGGCCTCCTCGGCCTCCCAGCTCATCTCCGGGCTACCGCAGAACCAAGATACCTCGGCTCTCCCGCTCGTCCGCGAGCTCCTCCGCCGAGGTCATCTTCCTCGGTCTCATCGACCGACCAACGGCACCGCTCACAGGCGCAACCGCCATCCCGCGAATCTCGCCATGCGCGAGATATCCGCCGGCCACATCCCACGTTCCACGCCATCACGATCCCCCCATTAGTGAGCCTGTCTCGCCACTAATGGGAGATCCCGCTCATCACGCGGGCGTGACGTCGGAAGCGTAATGGCCGGCGTGATTCTCGCGCCTGCCTGCCTGCTGCCACCGCTATATAAACCCCTTCTTCAGACGGTTCAAGTAAACCTTTTTTACTCCACTAAGCCGTTAATCTGCTCGGATTTCCTCTCTAACTTGACCGTCGGAGGGTTCTCGGTGGTACAACCATCCCGGGACTTCCTTGCAGGTAGCTCGGCCCAACAAACCTCAAACCTATTGAGATCCACACGCTTCAGGAGCCAGCCTTCAGATCCAATCTTAGCCGTCCATCACCGCCATCAGCAGATCAACGGAAGATAATATCTTGACGTGATCTCGGTCACGTCAATACCGTTTCTGCTCTGAACTATTAAGTAAAGCATTATCATTTTTTTAATATCAGCAATTAATTTTCAAGGCTATTTTTTTTACTGTATCATTTATTGATATTTTTATCATTAATGATTTTCTCGTTATTCCAAAAACGTCAAGTAAAGTTGGACATTTTTTTCTTTCTAAAATGATAAGTAAGAAGTGACGGAGGGGGTATATGAAGATTCTTATGATTATAAATAGATATATTTTGTGATATAAATTTCATGAGAATATGATATGTATTTTTATATTGATAAGCTCAAGCCTTGGCCACGCTATGATTTTCTCGTTATTTTTGGGGTCGCTGTTTGCTACTTTTAGCCAGATGCATATAGAAATAAAGGCCAGTATTGTGGCTAGCTTGGATCTGGACACTAGTGGTATGCAAGGATATGCTTGGGAATTATTAGGGCTAGGGTTAGATGATGATAGATGTGATCTCTTGTATGACCCTGGCTAGCTCGATCCGTTGGCAATCGGCACATTTTATATATATATATATATATATATATATATATATATATATATATATATGCCATGTCATATTTTTATGGCAGGTGTTTTGGGTTCTCAAATAATTTTACAGCCAACGTATCGTTTTGTATTGACAATTTCAATATTGCCTATTATGCTGGTGTTTAAATGATAAGATGCAAGTTTTAAGGTTGTGCAAGTTTCAGTCATATCCCATATCATCAACCATAGAGGACATGAAGTGGAGCTTACTAGGCTTGTAGTAAAAGTTAATTGTCCTTTTGTTAGAACATTTTGCTATGATCTATATCCATTAATAATTGACATTAGTTAAATATCAAGTTTTAATAAATATTGAATAGATTTGATAAAATTTTATAGAATTAAAGAGTAAATTGAGGATTTAAAATTCTCATGCTTCCGATTTCAAAAAAGATTTACTTTCCATTTTTATACGTGGAGATAATATTATGACATAAAAAGATGATATTTAAACGTATTTGACAAGATCATGCTCACATAAAGATTAATACTCAACTAATGTCTTGCATCGGGAAAATTAGCCATATGCTTATGTTGATTATCGTGATGATAAATAATTATTTTGTTAAGTGACCAGATAGATATGCATGATCGAATTATCATCAATGGAAGCAATGTGGACCAAGGCAGGGAAGCAAAAACAAAGTAAAGATGGCGGAAAAAGGGCCGACGCAAAAACAGTTTGCAAAATGTTGTCCCCTCCGAAGCTAACTCCTAGAGATTTTCATGTCACATCCCTTCCCTACTCCTGCTCTTTTTCTCTTTACTTGGCTCCCAAGTAGAGCTACAAAACTTTGATCGTGATCCATTACTCACTACTACATAAGAGGTTGCCCCTATGGTTTTATCCGTAGAGACAAAACACTGCCCCTACGGATATATTCGTATGGGCTCGAAAATTCTCCGTAGGTGTAATGGCCACAGGTGCAAGTCTTCGCCCTAAACATGCTCCTACGTACGGTTTCATGTGTAGGGGACTATGTACCTACGGTGTATTCCGTAGGGACAACATATTTATTTAACTTAGTGGTTTATAAAATAAAATACGTGCCCCTCCGGTGCTATCCGTAGGGACAACTTCCAGCCCCTACGGAGTTAGCCGTAGGTTCAGAAATAAGCCTCTACGGATATATCTGTAGGGGCAAGTGTAACACCTGTTACTGAGTCTATAGGAGCAAAATGTCGGTTATCCTGATATTTTTTCCCTACGGATAAATATGTAGGGGCAAACTGTGGACCTACGGATTAATCCGTAGGTGGAACAGATGGCTCTACGGAGTAATCCGTAGGGAAATAAAATCATGGTTTTTTTTAAAAAAAGGGCTTCCTGTTTTTAACCCGCCATGTGCGCAATAATATATACATCATATAACCAAATACAGAAATATTCATAATCAACATCTCACGCATAATATATAAAAGAAAATAGACAAACAGAATACAATATCAGGATAAATCATCGTTAACAAGCAAACAACCACCAACCATTATCATCCAAAATTTATACAATATGTATCAGATAAGTATATACATTCTCAAAAAATATAAATAAAGCTACCCTAGCTCGGTCCAGCTCCTCCACCTCTGATAATCGATATAATCTGGCGCATCTGCTCCTCGGTGCAGCCCTGAGTCGTCAAAAACTCGACCAATGAAGGAGCGGACTGTGCAGGAGTCTGAACGGGCTGTGGAGCTGCAGGAGTGGTCTGCGCAACCGCAGCCGAGGTAGTGGCTTACGGAGCCGCAGCCGAAGGAGATGCATGTGGAGCCGCAGCCGAAGTACCCCGTCGCATCTGTTCAATTTTGTGTGTAATAAACGAGTAAGAACTGTGTATTAGTCGAATTAGTTTTATTATCAGGTTATTGTGAAACTCCAATCTAAGATTAATCAAACTTAAGTCTACAACCAAATAAGCTCAGGCTACTAACATTGGATATGTTACTATCTATAATATGATATAATATTTTACTATTAAGTAGTATACATACCATCATCTCCTTCAACTCCTGGACGGTGGTCTTCAAGGTGGCAACATCTTGCTCTAAACGTCGATCACGGGGGATAAGGGAAGTAACCGCCGGAGTAGAGTCCAACCTCATTTGGACTCTGCTAGGACCCAGTCCCCGGCCTTTCTCCGAACCTCCATGGCGCCCTCCGTATGCGGCGTCTAGAACTGGGGTCAGCAGCATCGGATCGTTCTGTCCAGTAAAATCGATCCCCGATGCCTCTGTCTGCTCCACCACCCGCTCCTACACCCACATTAACCATTAAAATATAAGTATATTGTCACGCCCCGCTTCCCAGTATATGGGCAGAGGACGCGACTAGCCGCTACGTATTTACTCTGAAGTAAATACGCTAAGCGTATCTAAGAAATATAAATAAAAATGCACAAGAGACAAAGATAATAGGTATAATTGAACAACAACTTTATTTATTAACATTCTTTTTATAATACATGGAAAAATAAATACATGGAATAAAGCGATGTCTAAACGGTGGCATAACAGAAAAGAAAAATACAGAATGTAAAAGAAAAAGTACAAGTGTAACTACAGCTCGGGATTTTCAATAAACTGGTCCAAGTCTTCGGCGTTGGGCTCGATCTCTTGAAAGTTCGAAACACCTGACAACATTCCAAAGAAGAAAAAGAAGGAATGTCATCAGCGAACAATCACTCGGTAAGTCCCAAAGATAAGGGAGAAGTAGAATAAACAGAGGGAGTGTGTGTGTAACTTTTAAAGTGGTATTATATTTTTATAATGTTGTATTTAGTGTTAACGTTGTTGTTTGTAGTTTGGTACAGAAGAGGCCAGTGTATACGAGAGGAGTCTCTATATGCCAGAGACTAAAGGCAAATCGAATACAAGGTTTCGTCGATAATACCACGGAACAACGACATGGATATAATTACGTCTTAAGCGACCACCTCAGGCCATTTTTAACATATTCTGTACCAGTCTACCCCTTTATAAAACCCGCGATGTCTTATTTGTATTGTTGTATTGTTTGAATTGTATATTGTATGTAGATGGAAGTCTTGTGTTGTAAATAGAAGACTTGCCGAAACCATCATATCGTATAAATGGAAATGGAAGTACTGAATAATTATGTAGATGGATGTATATCCATGGTTCGGTTCGGTCCAGTCAAGTTGTATAGATTGATAGATTGAACAGATTGAAGATGTGGATTTATATTGAATTATTATATTGTAGATTGTACTTTAATCATATTCAAGTCAGATTATTATAATGAGACTCAGTCTGAGTCAAAACAATTAGAAAAAAAATTGAAGTCCTGAATTAGGTTTTGGTAATATCGGTAACCGCTGCATATGGACTGCAGGATTTGTGTCTTTTTCAAAGACGAATACCGTATTGATAACACCGTTTGTTAAGTTGTCTACCTTAAATAGGCAAGCACTCAATTCTCCGGCTCCGTGAGGCTCAAGAGATTAGTCCCGCTTAAACCTATATTTACCAGGGTCCTTATTGTAATTTATAAAACTTGAGGGGGTTTTATGAAAAAATAATTTTGTATAATTTTCAAAATACACCCCAAGTATTTAATTATCGTCTTTAGAGTTTTCATAGATGTGGATTTTATATATGTGACATTTCTAGTGAATAAAACCTAATTCCATAGTATATGGTATTTAATTGTAAAGTATTGAACTTGTATGGACTTGTATGGCATTTTCATGTAAAGTGATTCTTTTGATTTAGAAAAGTTGGAATATTTATATTATATTAAAAATAGATATTTTGATGATACATATATATATATAATAATTTTAATTTATTATTTTTTTTTAGAAATCTCATTTTCTTAAGGTATTTGTATTTTAAAATCTTTCGAGACCGAATGCCCCTTGGGGAGGTCTGCATCTCACACTACTAAGACCGAGAATATGCGATAATCCGCACCATCCCAAATGGGTTCTCCAAAATGGGTTGTATCAGCGCTTTGCAAAGATTTGTTTAAAATACATAATCTTGTGAAAATGGTTTTTATAAGTTAAAGGTAGTTTTGTGTAAAACGGTATTTTCCCGAATCTATATTTCCTAAAAGGTATCGTGCTATATTGCATATGAGTGTTGTGAGGAGGTAGGTCATTACCTCGTGATCTATTTAAAGGTATAGCAAGAAATATGATGTTTAATGTCAAAACTAAACTACATGGTATTTTACTGAAAAAATACGATAAAAATTACAATCTGAAATATTTTGCTATGAAACTTGTTCATGATATTTTGTTAATGATTAATAGTCAAGATGTGAGAGTTTGGTATGGTTTTGTTTAATGAAATTTGCACTTTTTTAAGAAAACCGAATCGGAAGTCGGATTAACAACGCTTCCTTCGGGTTTTAGAAATGGGAGCTTTTAGAATAGCAAAGTGAAGAGGAAGGAGGGACTTACTGGATTTTGGTTTAGAGGAGAGGAAGAGGGAGTGGAAGTAGGTTCAGGTGCGTCGTTTCGTCGCCGGGAGCTCGTAGGGTTGTCGTCGGAAATTAGCCGGAGTTTTACCCTTCGCTAACTCCACTTGTACACTAGAGTTCTAGAGGATTTTCTTGAGAGTTTTGGACAGAGATCTGGGGTGAGGGGGTGTGTATTGGAGTGGTATTTATAGGGTAATTTAGGGTTTATGGTAGATGAAAGGTTGTGAGAAAATGTATTAAAAATTGTATTAAAAATGGAGTAAATAGGTGTTTTTATTGATTCTGTAAATATTCAAGGTATTTAAAGTGTATAGAGATTATAAGAAGCCAAAAGGTCACAGATTTCATGAAGGCCAAATCGGATTTGGCGGGGAATCGGACGGCGGCGGCGGTCGAGTAGGCCGAGTCGCCGGCCCGATCCGGCCGAGTCAGGGCCGGGCTCGTCGCCACGTGTCCCTCATTGATTCGTCTACCCCCTGGTTTTACGGGTTTAGCACGTATAGACTCTTGGATTTCTAAAAAGATTAAAAGAAAACAATATTAAAAAATAATGTGGCTGATGGTATTTGACTCTGGTGCTTTGGTTTAGCAGTGCAAGGTCTTACCAATGAGCTACAAGCTCCTTCTTGCTATTAAAAAGCAAAACAAATTTATAACTTGTGCTCAGGAAAAAGTACCCATTTCTGTATTTTTGAAAAAATTGTACAGAAAGTTTAGGATTGTTACATATATCATTAAAATTTGAACTTTTCAAAACAAAAATTTCAAACCTGTTAGAATAAATATTAACACTTACGCAATACTCCTGAGTACCGGTGTCGGGGAATCGAAGCTCGCCCGTGGAAGGATTTGTCGAGGTGCCGTGGACGGCAAGATACGCGGACATCACGCTCGGTGTACCACCTTGCGCCAGGGTCTGATCTCTCTGCAATTCACAAAAAATTTACATATATCATAAAATAACTCTTAATATTACATTATATCACAGTAGCTCTATTGTAATTTACCAATAACTCCATGGCACGAGTAATATTTCTCGAGCCACCTGTATAAATGGAGTGACCCCTCTTCGCCGACTTCCTATTTTCTTTATTTTGATCGGTTTGTTTCTGCACAACACATTCAGATTTAGTTTTCTAATTAAGCAACACAAAAAAAATAAATTATATATTAAACAATGAATTACATTTAATATAAAAACCTGTTTGCGCTGAGAGTCGAAATATTGGCACAAGAGAGGCCATGTATCTACGTCGACTCTCGCAAAGGCCGGAGTATGTAGGAGAGCCACTCTCTCTGCCTCGGGGTCGCCATCCATAGAGAATAGCAGTCGATCTTCAGCTCGTTCCTGTTGTATCGGACCTTTGATTGCAAGTTCTTCATCAGGCTATGGTAAAGAGCGTGAAGATCGAGCACTCTCTCAGGGTGATCAGGGTCGGGTACAGGTTGAAAGTCGTAATCCAACTGCAATACAAAAAAAATGTTATTAAATTGCAAGTGTTAAATAATAATAAATATATTGGGTAAGTCAAATTAAACTATATATTAATACCCGAGCCTGATCTCAGAAGAGGGCAAATGAGCACCGGTTCTGGTCGCCCTACTCAACGTGAAGTGGATACTTCTTCACGAGGCGGCTCTCATCCCCCATATATCGGTCGAACCTCTCGGCATAATCGCCGGTATAGCGATAATCAGGGGTAAAGAAGAGGGGGAATGCTTCCTCCCCCCTAGCTCTGTCGGGCCTCAGCCTGTGGGACTGATTCGGGCCTCGAGTCCCCCTCTCGGGATGGGGATGCCCTGCATCTACAAGAAATATCAAGACAATCAATATTAAGACAAAGTAGTATTAAGAAATCAAGGTTTAATGAAAATTGAAGTGTGATATATACCACCGGCGACAGAAACACGAGCCTGGGCCCGGGCAGCAGCACGAGCGGGATGATAGTTCCTGCGGTGAGGAACAGCCGGTGACCCAGACGTGAACGCATCTCCAACTAGAAAATAAACATCGATAAAATTAAATGAAGTTCATGTTTATTCTTAAAGGATATGTAAAATGAATAAATATTTTATATTTATTCATACAAACCGCAGACTGAGCGGAGAGTATGGAAGTGACGGGAGTGGCCCCTACACCAGACGTGAACGCACCACCTATAATTAGACAATCAAATATTGACTATATAAGTAATTGCAAAAGGAATGTATATATCAATAATATAACATTCTAAATTAACATGTATACACTATAGGATATATAAATATACCCGCAGGTGCAGTGGTGGCCTCTACCCGAGATGTAAGTACGTATGACCAAAAAGAATGTATGTATATTTATGATATAGCATTCTAAATCAATATACATGCACTATATGATATATAAACATACCTGGAGGTGCAGAAGTGGCCTCAGTCCCTGATGTGGACGCATCACCAACAGCTAGACAATCAAATATTGAATATAAGTAATTTTGACATGAATATGCATGTATATCTATAATATTACATTCAAAATGAATATGCGTGCAATATACCTGGAAGTGTGGCAAAGTCCATACGGAAGGAGGCATACGAAGGGGTCTCCGATTGGGGTGCAAGACCGGCCCTCTGAAGCTCCCTACGTAGCTCTCCGGGCGGCAGAAACGCTTCGCCTCTGCCTCTGCCTCTGTCGGTGCCGCGGCTGGAGCTCCTACCGCCCATCGCTGCTCCCGTCATCATCATCAAATCTTGATAAAACGGTTCGTGGACGCACTAGACAATTATTACATATGCATGCTATATATGTATAGATCGTAAAATGTGAAGTAATAATATAACATTACTGATAACCTTTTTCGTTTCATGGACGCATTAGACATATCTACTTGGATTTCATCATCGATATCATTTCTAACCCACGTAACTTCATGATCAGCCGAAGACAACCCGTCTTTTGAAACAGACGGTCGGAGCACTCTAAGTCTTCTCTCTTTTTCATCCTCATCGCTGTCCTCGAATTCTGGGACATCGTAAACATCCCTGGGTTTCCAATGGCATACGACACTCCATCCCGGATGCTTCAAACACTGTGAGTAGTATACTTGGAACGCTTGGTTCGAAAAGATAAACGGATCGTCCTTGTTTCCCCAATCAGAGCAAAGCTCTGTTTGAATTTCAAAAATTCAAAAATTGAAAAAATGCTTCAAATTCATTGTGCTGCGCGCAATGCGCCACGTGTCAAAAACTGATACGCACAGCGCCTAAGGCAGCGCACCCAATCAGAGCAAGGCTCTATTTAAAGTAAAATTAAAGGAAGTAACGCTTCAGCTGCGCTGCGCGACATGTGTCAGCGCAGTTGCGTTGCGCTGGGCGCTGCGCGACACGTGTCAGCGCAGTTGCGCTGCACGACACGTGTCAAGCGCTGGAGCGTTTGCGCCAAACAGAATCAAAATTCCAGTAAGATCTTTCTGTTCCTTTTAAAACAAGAAGATTGTCTTCTGTAAAACAGAAGCTCTTGGATCAAAGATCCAACGGTGGGGAAAATTCCCCAAATCACTCAGAGAATGATCTCTTTAACAAATTTAACAAATTAATGGGCACTATATAACGGCCCCTAGACCCCAATTCCAAAAAAAGAACACAGAGAGAAAAATAGAGAAGCACAGAAAACAGAGAGAGAACTCCTCTAAAGAACTCTGAGAAGAACTTAAAAAGAGAGAAAGGAAAAACCTTTGAATAAAAAAGAAGAATTTCTTCTGAAAAGATCATTGATCTAAGAACAAGATCAATGATCTTCAATAAAAAATAATAATAATAAAGGCATTGCCTTTTTTTATGAACCATTGGTTATGGAATCTTAAAGATTTTTTTCTTGAATCCAAAATTGGATTAAGATATAAAAACAGTGCCTTGCACTTGTAAATCTGCACTGTTGCGCTCCTGGGTTGGCGCAAACCACCAGAGAGCGCCACGTGTCAGCTCCAAAACCATTTGCGCTATGCACTTTTAAGATAGAGTATTGCTCTCTGAAATTGGCGCAACTCATCAGAGCGCGCCACGTGTCAGCAGCGCAACAGCGCAGCGCACTGGCACAGCGCACTGCGCTGCAGCGCTTGCGCTGACCAGAGTGTGACACGTGTCACCTCCACATGCGCTTGCGCTCAATAATTGGCGCAAAGCGCCTGACAAGCCACTGTCAGATAATTAATGCACCGCATTTTTTCCAGATGGGCTAAGCCCAATTAAAAAAGAGCCTAACAGGCTTAATAAAATGTAATGCGTTATTTTAAAGAAGGGCAGAGCCCAAACAACGGTCTTTCAAGACAAAAAACAGATGCTCTGCATCATTTAAAAGGGACAGAGCCCAAATCAAAAAGGCCTAGCAGGCCAAAAGAAAATGCAGTGCATTATTAAATAGGGGCAAAGTCCTAGCACAGGCCTAATAGGCCAAAGATAAAAACGTTGAATATTCTCAACTGGACTTAGCCCAATCATGGCCGTAAGTCCTCAAATTAAATTGACTGAGCAAGACTGCTCTCCTAAATCAATTTACATCCGGTTCAAGGGTACATCTCCGAACTCCTCTGACACCTATCGTTGTAATCCTTCAACGACGTCAGAGAGGCGATGGGTCCCGACAACCACACATTAATACGGACTGTGGAGTCCTTAAACCCATGGACTTATGCGTCCTTAAACTAATGGACTAATGCGTCCTTAAACACATCCATATAGACTGTGGGGTCCTTAAACCCATGGACTTATGCGTCCTTAAACTAATGGACTAATGCGTCCTTAAACACGTCTATATGGACTATGGGGTCCTTAAACCCATGGACTAATGTGTCCTTAAACTAATATCCGTCCCTAAAACGGGAACGTTGGACCACCATGTCCCTAAACTGGCAATGGACCGCAATGTCCTTAAATTACCTATGGACCACTACGTCCCTAAACTGGAACAATAGAGCCCCCTAAATGCTCTTTCCGTTAAGTTGATTTTAGTCTCAAATCAGACTAATGTATCCTTAATGAACGTTTAAGTTGATCTTAGCCTCAACATGGCTAACGTATCCTTAAACTAAAACACCTAATCCAAATCTAAGTAAATACGGATTTGGACTAATCCACGTCCTACGAGCGACGGCATCACTTAGTCTCCGTATACAATCCACGGGCATCCACAAATAAAGCAAACACACACGACACGAAGTGAAATTTCTGGAGAAGGAGAAAGTGGTTACCACGATGCGGTAGCGTAATTAACTGCAGGGGCTTGCGCCTGCAGGGAAGAGCGTCCCCACAATCAAAAACCCTTCAAGCGAGGGGGAATCTGATGAAGTCTGCTATATCGGCCGCATCCGTCTAAACCTCCGATACACGGTGCCATAAATCAACTTGGCATTTTCGGAGAGGTAGACGGATAAAACCAATTAGCATCTGCCCCGAATCTCAGGCAAGACGTTCAGTCTCGGCCGTCTTTCGGAGGGGAACAGATTCCCCCTCACCTGAGGGGTTTTTGATTGTGGGGACGCTCTTCCCTGCAGGCGCAAGCCCCTGCAGTTAATTACGCTACCGCATCGCGGTAACCGCTTTCTCCTTCTCCGGAAATTTCACTTCGTGTCGTGTGTGTTTGCTTTATTTGTGGATGCCCGTGGATTGTATATGGAGACTAAGTGATGACGTCGCCCGTAGGACGTGGATTAGTCCAAATCCGTATTTACTTAGATTTGGGTTGGGTGTTTTAGTTTAAGGATACGTTAGCCATGTTGAGGCTAAGATCAACTTAAACGTTCATTAAGGATACATTAGTCTGATTTGAGACTAAAATCAACTTAACGGAAAGAGCATTTAGGGGGCTCTATTGTTCCAGTTTAGGGATGTAGTGGTCCATAGGTAATTTAAGGACATTGCGGTCCATTGCCAGTTTAGGGACATGGTGGTCCAACGTTCCCGTTTTAGGGACGGATATTAGTTTAAGGACGCATTAGTCCATGGGTTTAAGTACCCCATAGTCCATATAGACGTGTTTAAGGACGCATTAGTCCGTTAGTTTAAGAACGCATAAGTCCATGGGTTTAAGGACCCCACAGTCCATATGGGTGTGTTTAAGGACGAATTAGTCCATTAGTTTAAGGACGCATAAGTCCATGGGTTTAAGAACTCCACAGTCCGTATTAATGTGTGGTTGTCGGGACCCGTCTCCTCTCTGACGTCGTTGAAGGATTACAACGATAGGTGTCAGAGGAGTTCGGAGATATACCCTTGAACCAGATGTAAATTGATTTAGGAGAGCAGTCTTGCTCAGTCAATTTAATTTGAGGGCTTACGGCCATGATTGGGCTAAGTCCAGTTGAGAATATTCAACGTTTTTATCTTTGGCCTATTAGGTCTGTGCTAGGGCTTTGCCCCTGTTTAATAATGCACTGCATTTTCTTTTGGCCTGGTAGGCCTTTTTGATTTGGGCTCTGTCCCTTTTAAATGATGCAGAGCATCTGTTTTTTGTCTTGACAGACCTTTGTTTGGGCTCTGCCCTTCTTTAAAATAATGCATTGCATTTTATTAGGCCTGTTAGGTCCTTTTTTAATTGGGCTTGGCCCTTCTGGAAATAATGCAGTGCATTAATTATCTGACAATGGCTTGTCAGGCGCTTTGTGCCAATTATTGAGCGCAAGCGCATATGGAGGTGACACGTGTCACACTCTGGTGAGCGCAAGCGCAGCAGCGCAGTGCGCTGCGCCAGTACGCTGCGCTGTTGCGCTGCTAACACGTGGCGCGCTCTGATGAGTTGCGCCAATTTCAGAGAGCAATGCTCTATCTTAAAAGCGCATAGCGCAAATGGTTTTGGAGCTGACACGTGGCGCTCTCTGGTGGCTTGCGCCAACCCAGGAGCGCAACAGTGCAGATTTACAAGTGCAAGGCACTGTTTTTATATCTTAATCCAATTTTGGATTCAAGAAAAAAATCTTTAAGATTCCAGAACCAATGGTTCATAAAAAAAAGGCAATGCCTTTGTTATTATTATTTTTTTTTTTGAAGATCATTGATCTAGGGACAAGACGAAGAAGATACTTGACCGAGCTATAAAATACCAGATGCTCACACTGCCGGAGTCCAAGCACCCCGAACATGCAGGCGAAGTCTCTCACCCAAACTATTGCTCTTATCACTGAGTAATAGGGCATCCTCTTGAAGACTGCTTCACCTTAAAGAATTGGGTCGAAGATCAGTATCAGCTTGGCAAGTTCGCCCTGTCTGACAACTGGAGGGTAACGCCGCCACAGAAGCATGAACCCAAAGCCATGAAAGCAGAACCGGCTCCACATCGGTCTTCGAAGCGAGCTCGTACTTGTCATAGGATAACAATATCAAAAGAAGAGCCCGATAATATGGATAACCTTCCCTGGTACTTCGAAAACAGCAACGACGAGGTGATCTCAGAATTTCCACCAGTACCGAAAGAGCTGGAAGATAGAATACATACCACTGCAGATAACCTCAAGAAAATTGAGTTGGGGACAGCGAGCGACCCGCGACCGACATTCGTCAGCGAGCTGCTATCTGAAAAAGGGTGGCTGCGTTAAAAGATGTGCTTGTGCAGCATAGAGATTGCTTCGCATGGAACTATTCCGAAATGCCGGGACTAGATCCAGAAATTGCTGTGCACAGATTGGCGATATCTTTGGACGTCAAGCCGGTTAAACAAGCGCCAAGAAGAATGCGGCTTGAGCTTGAGATGAGTATCAATGCCGAGATCAAGAAGCTAATCGACTCTGGCTTTATCCAGGAGGTTCAATATCCTGAATGGATCGCCAACATCGTCCCTGTGATGAAGAAAAATGGGACAGTGCGCATATGCGTGGACTTCCGGGATCTCAATAAAGTCTGCCCGAAGGACGATTTCCCAGTGCCAGTCACCGAACTGATGATAGACAATACTTCCACTCACGAGGTTTTCTCCTTCATGGACGGCTCATCAGGGTATAATCAGATAAAGATGCATCCCGAAGACCAGAAGCACACCGCTTTCAGGACCCCTTTGGGTATATTCTGCTACAAGGTGATGCCCTTCTGTTTAAATAACGCCGGTGCCACCTATCAGAGGGCCATGACGAAAATTTTCGATAACCTTATACATGAAATAGTCGAATGTTATATCGACGACCTCGTGGTTAAAAGCAAATCATACGAGGAACATCTCGAGCATCTGAAGACCGTATTTCAACACCTTCGACAATACAACTTGAAGATGAACCCTCTCAAGTGTGCATTCGGATTTTCCTCGGGCAAATTCCTAGGATTCATCGTCCGGCACTGAGGCATTGAGATAGATCCGTCGAAGATCAAGGCAATCATGGAAATGCCTCCGCCGAGAACTCTCAAACAGCTGCGGTCGCTCCAAGGGAAGCTCACGTACATACGGCGATTTATAGCCAATCTTTCAGGCAAGTGCCATCCTTACAGCCACCTGATGAAGAAGGTAACCCCGTTCGTCTGGGATCACAAATGCCAAGGCTTACTGGACGAGATCAAGCAATACCTACAGAACCCGCCAGTGCTGGCTGCTCCGGCCAAGGGAAAGCCCCTCATTCTTTATACAACTGCCGTCGAAGGTTCCTTAGGCACATTATGGGCACAAGAGAACGATCAAGAGAAAGAGAGAGCGCTCTACTATTTAAGTCGAGTTCTACTAGGGGCAGAAAGCAACTATTCCCCCATTGAAAAACACTGCCTGGCGTTGATCTTTGAGATAACAAAGCTCAGGCACTATGCGTTGGCGCATGAAGTCCGTCTCATTTCGAAGGTGGACCCCCTTAAATATTTGATGTCAAAGGCCATATTGACGGGGCAACTCGCTAAATGGGCCCTGCTCTTGATGGAGTTCTTGATAACCTATCAGCCTCTTAAGGCAGTGAAAGGCCAGGCCATCGCCGACTTCCTCGCTGAGCATCCGATACCTGCCGATTCTCCTCTGAATTGCGAACTGCCAGATGGACATGCGTTTGACGCGATCGACGGTGGTGATACCCGATGGGAGCTTTATTTCGATGGGGCATCTTCCATGAAGAAGCGCAAACAAAGTACCCCTATAATCAAATCGGGGGTAGGCCTTATCTTCGTGACTCCACAAGGAGGGATAATGCGCATTGCCTTCTCCTTGACAGAGCCGAGGACGAATAATGAGGCCGAATATGAAGGTTTGATAGCAGGCCTCGAGATCGCCATCGACATGGGAATTAAAAACCTCCTCATATACGGAGACTCCCAATTGGTCGTTAGTCAAGTAAATGGCGACTACCAGACATGCAAACCAGAGTTGATGAAGTACGGCGAAAAGGTGCAACAACTGTTGACCCAAATTCCTTCATACACTTTGGAAAACATACCGCGCACGGAAAACAGCAAAGCAGACGCATTAGCCAAGCTCGCTAAAGAACTGGCCGACGAAAACCTCGATGACGTAAGAATCGTGGTACAAAGCCGTCGGGTGCTTACCCCAGCAGAAATATCTCCGGAATCATCCGAAGAAAAGGGAGCGACTGAGCGAATGGCTATGCAAATAAATAACCAGGGAAAGGCTGAGGATTGGAGGGAAGTCTTCATAGACTACTTCAAATACCGTTGAATGCCCGAAGATGCGTCCTCAAGACATCAGCTTATGAAACGAGCTCTGTCTTTCGCCTTCGTCAATGATACCCTGTATAAGAGGTCGTTTGATTCTCTGTGGTTGAGATGTCTAGGACCTGAAGAGGCAAAAAGAGTCGTTCAGGAAGTTCATGATGGACTCTGCGGTTCTCACCAAGCAGGCCCGAAGATGAAGTTGAAGATAAAACGGATGGGTTACTACTGGCCCACGATGATTCAGGACTGCCTTGAATATGCGAAGCAATGCTACTCGTGCCAAATCCATAGGGACTTCATCCACCATGATCCAAATCCACTACATCCAACGGTGGCTAGCTGGCCGTTCGAAATGTGGGGAACTGACATAGTCGGACCCATCGAACCAACATCGTCCAGAGGATATCGTTTCATCCTAGCGACGACTGATTACTTCTTCAAATGGGCAGAAGCAATACCGTTGAGGAAAGTGAAGACGGAGAATATCCTCCATTTCTTCAAGACGCACGTCATTTATCGGTTTGGAACTCCGCGACGGATCGTCTCCGATAACGGGCCAGCCTACAGAAGCTACAAGATCATCCGCTTCGCGCAACAACATAATATAGATTGGAGATATTCCTCGGTTTATAATCTGCGAGCTAATGGTCTAGCCGAGGCCTTCAACAAGACCTTGACAAAGATCATGAAGAAGACGGTGTCCCGAAATAATAAGGACTGGCACGAGAGACTGCAAGAAGCTCTCTGGGCGTATCGAACTACGTTCAAGACGGCCACGAACACAACGCCATACGCGTTGGTATTCGGTACCGAAGCAGTACTCCCCCTCGAAATAGAGTTACCCTCTCTACGAGTGGCGGTCCACTACGAGCTGACGGATGAAGAAAATGCTCACCTTAGGCTTGAGGAGCTTGACGCCCTTGATGAAACCTGGCTCATAGCGCAACAAAATCTAGAGGCTTATAAAGCAAAGATGATGCGTTCATATGAAAGATTGACCCGGCCGAGAACATTCCGCCAAGGCGAACTCGTGCAAGTGGTCAAAAGACCTATGATCCCCAATCGCGCCAAGCTGGGAAAATTCGAGCCAAACTATGAAGGCCCGTACATCATAGACAAGATCTACCAGGGTGGAGCCTATCTACTCATGGATATGCACGGTGAAAGGCCTTTAAGACCAATAAACGGTCGCTTCCTGAAGAAATACTATGCTTGACGGGTTAAGGCCTAGGTCAATGATAGATGACGACAACCATGTCCGCTCGCTATCTTCCTAAGCCCGAACTCTATAAGTAGTAGCCGGCCTTCTTCAACAATGGACCGAAATGTCCTTAAACTAGCAACGAACCGAAACGTCCTTAAACAAACAATGGACCACTATGTCCTAAAACTGGTTGTTGACCGAGATGTCGATGAACTACGGTGGATTGCAACATCTCAAAACCGATAAAAAAATAGAATAAAAAAAAACTCAAAATAATAAAAATAATAATAAAAATAAAAACGGTATGTCCATAAGCAAAATGGGCACGGATGAAAACCCGAAAGGGCTCCGTGAGTAAGAACAGCAGGACTACCGGCGAGTGTTTGTGAAAATCCGAAAGGGCGCAATCTCGTTAAAGGACACTTACAGGATCCTCTCAACCTTGTAAGGAGAAACCACCCGCGTGAGATCCTTATGACTCACAAGGGAGCAACACACTTAGGTATCCTCACGAATCCTAAGGAGAAAATACACTTGCGAGATCCTCACGACTCGTAAGAAGAACTCTCTTATGGGACCCTCACGGCTCATAAGATTTGAAAGTCTTAAGTTACAGAGACCTAAACCTGTACTTAAGCAACCCCCACAACCTTCAATATTACCCTATAAGTGGTTCAATACTGACCCTTGTATACAATCCACGGACGCGAATAAATATTTCCCTAACCAAGTCCCATCCGTGACTAGAGATATGTTCGCATGATGAACAACCCTTGTAAGTCCTCTCGACTTACAAGGAGAAAACCCTTTTGTAAGATCCTTACGACTTACAGAGGAACATGCACTTGGGAATCCTCACGATTCCTAAGGAGAAAACACACCTACAAGATCCTCACGACTTGTAGGGAGAAATACCTTTATGACGGCTCATGAAGTCAAAAGCCTTAGTCGACAGGACCTTACCCTGTTCGCTAAGCCACCTTTGTTCGACATCGACAGAGGCAAATGATGATTCGCTCCTGGCAATATCCCAGTTGTAGTGGTGATGATGCCGAAATCGGTGTCTAATTTCAGGTCTACGGCGAAAAGCCAGTAGGCCGCACATGCATACGAAATAGCTGAAATGATGGGGCAGCTTGCAATAAAAAGCAGCAAGTAAAAACGTATGCACACAAAATAGCCGAAATGATTGGGCAACTCGCAATAAAAAGCAGCGAGTAAAAATAAAATAAACAACCGAAATGATTGGGCACCGCGAAAAATAGCCGAAATGATTGGGCAATCGCGACCTTCGCGATATAAAAGCTGAAATGATAGAGCATCACGGAAATAAAACAATAAAAATAAAAGAATGAAACTTTTTGCCCTACAGGTGAGATCACATCGATCCCTGTATACAATCCAAGGGCACAAACAAAGAGGGAACCACACCTTCCCAACAGGCTCTACCAAAAAGCAAAGCCAAATCTCGACGGTTCACCAACAACCTAGAGACAACCGTGACATTCGTCTCAATACAGCAGACGCAGTGCCAGCAAACGAAGCGAAGATCAAATTCCTAGCTTCACGGTTTTGACGGTAACTTATATAAAACCTGAAAGACCGCCACAGATCAGTTCAACCCCAGGGAAACCAGCGTCCTTGGAAAATACCTCAATTCAGATAAACTAGCGTCCTTGATGAGAACATCTTAATTCGCGTCGACCCGCAGAGAAACCGGCGTCTTTGCAGGAGCACTTCGATTCGTTTCAACCCCGAGAAAACCAGTGTCCTCGGCAAAATACTTCGACTCAGGGAAACCAGTGTCCTTGACGAGAACATCTTGATTCGCGTCAGCCCACAAAAAAACTAGCGTCTTTGCAGGAATACCCCGATTCGTTTCAACCCCAGGGAAATCAGTGTCCTTGGCAAAATACCTCAATTCAGGGAAACTAGCATCCTTGATGAGAACATCTTGATTCGCGTCGACCCGCAGAGAAACCAGCGTCTTTGCAGGAGCACTTCGATTCGTTTCAACCCCGAGGAAACCAGTGTCCTCGGCAAAATACTTCGACTCAGGGAAACCAGTGTCCTTGACGAGAACATCTTGATTCGCGTCGGCCCGCAGAGAAACTAGCGTCTTTGCATGAATACCCCGATTCGTTTCAACCCCGGGGAAATCAGTGTCCTTAGCAAATACCTCAATTCAGGGAAACTAGCGTCCTTGATAAGATCCCCCTGATTCGCGTCGGCCCGCAGAGAAACCAGTGTCTCCGCAGGAATATTCCGACTCGTTTCAACCCCGAAGAAACCAGTGTCTTCGGCAAAATCCTTCAACTCAAGGAAACCAGTGTCCTTGATGAGAACATCTTGATTAGCGTCGACCCGCAGAGAAACTAGCGTCTTTGCAGGACAACCTCGACTCGTTTCAACCCCGAGGAAACCAGTGTCCTCGGCAAAATACTTCGACTCAAGGAAACCAGTGTCCTTGACGAGAACCCCTCGATTCGCGTCGACCCGCAGAGAAACTAGCGTCTTTGCAGGAATACATCGATTCATTTCAACCGCGAGGAAACCAGTGTCCTCAGTAAAATACTTCGACTCAGGGAAACCAGTGTCCTTGACGAAAGCTGCTCGATTCGTCTCGACTGGTGAGGAAACTAGTATCTTCGCAAGGACTTCCCGATTCGTCTCAACTTGCAAGATAAAGCCTTAGGCAGCAGGGATTAAAAAACTTGTTTCCTAAGCACTGGGACCCTGCAAGTCGGCCTGAAACGGTCTCTTGTATACTATTCACGGGTCTCACTCTCCAAAGTCGAATCTCAACAGGGAGGGAAACAACCGCTTACGGGTCCTCTCGACTCGTAAGAGGGAAAATTCTCTTATAAGATCCTTACGACTTATAAGAGAAAACACACTTAGGAATCCTCACGATTCCTAAGGAGAAAATCCACCTACAAGATCCTCTCGATCCGTAGGGAGAAAAGTCTCTATGAGACCCTCACAGCTCATAGAGTTGAAAAGTCTTAGGCAGCAGATCTGAACCTGCGGCCTAAGCCATCGCTATCTCTTGAAGAAACCCAGATGCTTACTCTATTATCTGTCAACCATGTTTATCAAGACAGCATGCTGATAATAAGAGAAGGGAGAAAGCAAAGAAATGATACAAGACATTGCAAAGAGAAAATGTGTATCTTTATTTATTAATTCAATCAAGTACAAGGTGAATCATACAAAAGAATAAAGAATGAATACATCTTATTTGAAAAAGAAAATTTTTACAAATATATTGATACAAGGGCAGCTACTGGGAAGAAAGCGTCTTAAATAGCTCTATCAGTTGTTCGCGCACTTCCTTCCATGCCTTCTCCTGATTGGCCACCACCGCCAGTTCCGCTTCCACTTGAGCCCGCTGCTACAAGAAGGATGCAAGCTACTCCCCAATGGCCTGCTGAGCTGCTTCGCGACCTGGGGCATCACGCTCGGCGGTATCAAGCTTCTGCTTCAGGTTTAGCCCATTTGAGATACGTTCCAGAAGGCCCTCGAAGATAGCCTTCACCTGGGCAGCGTTCGCCTCAATCTCAGCACGCAGACGAGCTGTTTCGCTTGAGGTCTCTTGGCATTCCCTCAGCCTTAAAGCCCTTCTTGTTCGAGGTGACGGAAGTAAGAAGCGCTTTGCTCGATCCATGCAGCTCTTTGATTGCTTGCGGCTAAGGTCTCGGGAGCAGGGTGCATAAACTCCGATTGATGCAGGCGGACCTCGATTTCCCTGCAGTGATTAACCCAAAGCTCGACGACGCCTCCATCATGAAAATTCACAAGCGTCGCCAACATCGAGTTAACCTCCGCAGCGGATGGGGGAACATCTGCGTCAAGCTCTTCGACGTATCCGCTCAGCATGCCCAAGCTCATTACGGCACCCTTTGAAGACGGACGTCTCAGGAAGGGGCCTGCCGGCATTATAACGCGAGACTCAAAGGGTACCAGGATCGGAACGACAGCTGAAGAAAAAAAATACGATTAGATGACGGTTCAAGAAAAACGAAAAAGTCATCGATGGGATAGTTTACTATACCAGCTGCAGCAGGCGGCAAGGCCGGGAGGGCCGGTGGCGCGACCGATCTTTCATCTCCTCCTTTGATTTGTAGCACTGCATTCAGGATAAGGAAGAGTCAGAAATAATTCCATTATTGAAAAAAGAAAGGCATCAATTAGAAACGATAATCACCGGTGCCACTAGAGGAAGAAGCGAGTTCAGATGGAAAGGAGAAGTGCGGGTGCAACACCTGGTAGAGATGATCAAAAAGCACTCCTGAAAAGACGCAATAGTACGACATTAGTACATAAATTATGCGGCCGAAAGATAAAACTAATGGGTTGCAAATCCATACCTTCCAACATCTGCGATGGTACAAGGGAAGGATGAGAGATGACCACCGCCAAAGCAGTAGCTGACGGCGCTCCCTTGTGCAATGGAGCATCGGCACTGGCCGCACCTGCATTAAAAACAAAGATAAACTTGTCAGAAAGGATTGCAAGATAAAATAAGGGAGGACGGTAACCCGAAATTTACCTGATGAGCTGCCAGCCGAAACGGAGGCATCTCCTTCCTCCATCGATACGAGTCCACCTCCCGTGGCCTCATCACCGGACTCGACAGGGGCTGTCGTCGTGCTTGCACGACCAGGGGACGGCGGAGGACCGTAGACGGGGAGAGCAATAATTGGAGCATTGCCAGACTCTTGAGAAAGAGCGGCTGGCTTTTCCCCGGGAATCATGCCCATCTCACCCGCTACTCCTTCGGGCTCGGCGGTCGCCGTTGTCTCGTCCACCGTTACCATGGGGTCACCAGTCCCAGGTGCACCGTCCGCCGCTGTCCCAGGCTCAGTTATAGCAGTCGTCTCATTTTCCGCCACATCAGGCTCGGCATCGACGACCTTCTCTGGCGTAGTTTCTTCGGCCCCGGGCGCAGGTCCATCAACCCCGGCAACATCGCCCACCGTCGGTTCGGGTTCAGCCGGTGCCTCTTCCTCTGTCCCCTTAGGTTCGACGGTTTCCGCCTCCCCTTCGGTTGGACTTGGCCCTGCAGGATAAGATATATAAGAACCGACAGGTTTTACAATTCTTACAACAAAATCTTGAAAGACACATTACCTGAGGTGGACTGATCATTAGCCTTACGAGCTGCCCGCGCCGCCTGTCTGTAAGAGGTAGAAAAGGCGACCGGGGGCTCTTCGGAAGGAGAAGCAGCAGGAATAATGGTGCTTGGACCCGCTCCCGCGGCCAAAGCAGCTCTGCGCTCCTTCGCCTTGCGCCTCAACCGCTTCCTCTCCTCCGGGGCCGTCGTGACAGACCTCTTCGACGCTTCGTTCATCAAGATGTCGTCGTCCTCATTTAGAGTTGCCTCCAGAGCCTTTAAGGCATCTCTCATCGGCTCCTCAAGTCGGGTGTCTCGCGGTAGCCCCGAAGAGGCCGAAACATCAATGGTTGGCCCGGGAAGAGTCTCTGCGTCACCTTGCGGGGTCGGCATTGTGGTTCCTGCGATGAGAAAAAGAAAGAGGTTAGATCGACCAGAACAAAAGGAGAATAAAGACTTAATGAATCGAAATGTACCGAGGCCTAAGGACGACCTGAGTCGTTCCTCCTCTTGAAAAGTTTTGAGGGAGGCAGCGATGGCTTCTTCAGTGGTGATGCCTGTTTGAAGAAAAGAGGGGAAAAGCATTAGTCAAAGACAATAATAAAAGTACGATGCAATAAAAAAAATGTGACTAGTAAATACCCGATTGTGCAAGCTTAGCCAGCCATGCGTCGCGCCTCGCCATTCGCTCTGAAGCTGCGATGGCGGCCGCCAGATCAGTGTCATATGGCGGCATAACCAATCCTTTATTGGTCCCGTACTCGCCCAAGCCCTCGCTATAGGGAGCATGAGGTTCCTGACCGAAAGCAACGTCAGCTGAGAAGAGCGACTTCTTCATCCTCTTCTGCCCACCAGCCCTGGGTGCACCCGAGATCGACTTGCGCTTTGCAGGCACCTTAGGGCGGCGGGTCCCGATATCCGCGCCCACACCAGACTCCAGCGAAACTACATTTACCGTCTTCACTGGAGCACGGGGCGCTGGTGGCACATCCACAATATCAAGAGGTAGTCCGCGTGGAGGGCTCAACGCGCGTGGTGGCCCAGCTTCGGCATCTTTCGGCGGAGGAACGACCGGGGTCCTTGGCTTCAGGGGAGCCTTACAGTCGCCGCCGAGAGGCGCACCCTTGCAGTCAACCAGCATGCGCTTCTCCATATGGATAACAGGATCCATTGCATGCGCGTACCAAGCCACGTACGCGTTGAGGACCTTGGGAACGCAGCTCGGCTCGCTGATGAAGAAATAGGAGCCCGTGTTAAGCCGCATGAAATGGTGCATCGCACTCCTTATCCCCTCCCGGCTGGCCGCGGGCTCTTCCCAAAACGCCTCCAGCGGGATCCCCTGGTGATAGCTGGATTGTTGGGTGAACCGGTGAGGGTTATACCTCATAAAGAGCGCCATCTCATTCTGCCTGAACACCAGGTAGCCCCGCCGAATGGAGTAGAGGTGAAGAATCTCCCAGGCTTTCAGTACGGAGGCCCCGTCCTTGAAGTCGTCGCGTAGCGCCACCACCGACTTGGAGATCTCTGAGCCTATGGTTATGACTTTATCCACAAAAGAAACCTTCGCTCCGACCAGGTGTGGACGGAGGAGCAACCCCCTAGCCTCCCGCGGAGGCGCAACCACGATCGAGGCGCAGACCAGCCGTATGACTCTTGGGAGTCTGCACTTCTCAAAAAACAGAGGGATCTTATGGACGCCGAACACCCCATGCACATGCATTTCCATCCACGAGGTGAAGTAGTGCATCGGAAAATTAGCAGGCTGCACCCCAGGTTCATTAGCGTCCGCCGCCACGCTAAGTCCATTATATAGGTGAGCCAACCCGGCGATTCCTATTGTCAACTGCAGACCAGCCACCATCCGATGCGCTGGGTAGAAAACGGACGGCCGCATGTAGCGCGGGTGCATAGGGAGCGCGAAGCTGCAAAGCCACAACCCCAGGAACCCCAAAAAGAAGGTCTCCTCATCCATGCCCGGGACGGAAATTTCTGACAAGGGCATGATGGCGACGTCGGGGAGATAAAAATCCTTTTGATCGTCTTCCGATGTTGGTCGACGATCTAAGCCGAAGCCGAAAGGGTCATCGAGCTTGGCGAACTTTTCATTCCGCTCCGAGAGAATCTCTGGTCGAAGGAAGCGGGCGATAAAATCTGCGAAACTGACGCCCCGGACTCCTGATTCCAGATAGAGCCCTTCGTATATGGTCAGCACCTTCACCAAGCCCGGAAACTGGTGCTGAATAGCATTCTCCGGTGTCAAATAAAACACCAGCGGCTTGGTGGCGAAGACGTACTAGTCGGGAGGAAACAGCTCCTCGTAATACTCTCCCCTCACCGGCAAGCCCGAGATCTCGGCGAACTCTTCCAGGGAAATAGAGACTTCCCGGTCCGTCATAAGAAAGGTGTGTGTGGGGATATTCCATTGTTCGATGAAAGCCTTAATCCACCACGTTGGAGGAGCGGGGTACTCAAAGAGCGAGACGTAAATTGCCGAATACAAACCGATCTTCATCAGATGAGTCCTCTTCGCCGATAAGATGTACCGGGCCCACTGCAAATATCCGGCGGGTGGTCGCGGGATCAATCCAATGTTATAGGCCTGTCCCCAAGGGCGTGCTTCACCCTGACAGATTCGCCTCCCCAAAATGTCTATTGCCGGCGGCGGCTGCACGGGAATAGCACCAATTGCAAGCTGGAGGAGGTCATCCGAATTCCAATTTTTGACCTCTACGGCATACTTCACCGGCGGTTCATCCGCATAGGGGATCGAAAATATGGGCTCAGACGGCGTAGCGGAACCGAAGCTTTGGCGACCCTGGATGATCTCGTTATACTACCTACCACACAGGTGAAGGTTCTTGTGCTCGGGGTTATGATCCTTGATGAGAGTGAGCACCTCTCGGTCCACTGGTGCCTGGGGAAATCCTACCTCCGAGCGAACAAACGGGAATGATAGGTCAGCAGGCATGTTTCCTGTGGAGGGACAAAAATTAGCCGTCAGTGTTGTAATTCCAACGCTTGTCATTTTAAAATTTATACCACATTGCAATGCAGTGGGTAGAGGACCAAATGGGGACCCACAAAATCTGGATGACGGTGCATCAGGTAATAAGACAGCCCCATCATTGGATGAGACTGTCAATTAATGAAGAGATCCCCAAGAGAATATTCTCATTAATAGGAAATCCCTAAAGACAAGGAGAAAATCTTCTCTTTCAGAGCAAAGCTCTGTCACAGAGTAACATTTGTCAAACTCTGGTCTCAAGGGAATAAAATTTCCTAAAAAGAGCCTAGCTCTATAATAATGATGGAAAGATCCATCAAAAGAAAAACTTAACCCTTGAAAGAATTAAAAATTTTGGGATCTTAAAGATCCATGAAAACTCTTAGGAGTTCTTCATTTTTCAGATCAAAAAGATCTACATTTGATCCATGAGCAAAGCTCTGTTCATGGGTTAAAACCCATGAAACAAGATCTCTGTAGATCTATGGATTCTTGAGAGCAAGGCTCTGTTGATGAAACCCCAAAGGGGTTTTCTTTAGATCAAAGATCTATGAGAGTAAGGCTCTGTTAATTAAATTTAATTTAATTTAATTTAATTTAATTAAAGTTAAATTTTACCTAGGATGATTCTAGGTTTTGAACTCTGAAGTTCTTGAAAAGAAACGAGAGCAAGGCTCTAAAATTCTTAAAAACAAGAGCAAGGCTCTGAAAACTCAAGTTCTTGAAAATGGTAAATCATTTACTGAGGACCAAGGGTCCTATTTATAGGCGCTTGCGCCCCTTCAACTTATCAGTTGATCCAATGGCTAGGATCTTGCCACCGCTGCACTCACGTGTGCGCCACGTGAGCGCAACGGTTGGGGGGCATTTGTTTCCCCCAATCAGAGCAAAACTCTTTTTGAATTTCAAAAATTCAAAAATTGAAGCAATGCTTCAAATTCCTTACGCTGCGCGCAACGCGCCACGTGTCAAAAGCTGATACGTCAGCGCAGCGCCTAAGGCAGCGCACCCAATCAGAGCAAGGCACTATTTAAAGCAAAATTAAAGGAAGCAACGATTCAGTTGCGCTGCGCTCTGCGCTGCGCGATACTTGTCAGCGCAGTTGCGCTGCGCGACACGTGTCAGCGCAGTTGCGCTGCGCGACACGTGTCAGCGCAGTTGCGCAAGCGCAGTTGCACTGCGCTGTGCGCTACGCGATACGTGTCTAGCGCTGGAGCGTTTGCGCCAAACAGAATTAAAATTCCAGTAAGATCTTTCTGTTCTTATTAAAACAAGAAGATTGTCTTCTGTAAAACTGAAGCCCTTGGATCAAAAATCCAACGGAGGGGAGAATTTTCCAAATCACTCAGAGAATGATCTCTTTAACAAATTTAACAAATTAATGGGTACTATATAAAGGCCCCTAGACCCCAATTCCAAAAAAAGAACACAGAGAGAAAAATAGAGAAGCACAGAAAACAGAGAGAGAACTCCTCTAAAGAACTCTGAGAAGAACTTAAAAAGAGAGAAAGGTAAAACCTTTGAATAAAAAAGAAAAATTTCTTCTGAAAAGATCATTGATCTAAGAACAAGATCAATGATCTTCAATAAAAATAAATAAATAATAACAAAGGCATTGCCTTTTTTTTATGAACCGTTGGTTCTGGAATCTTAAAGATTCTTTTCTTGAATCCAAAATTGGATTAAGATATAAAAACAGTGCCTTGCACTTGTAAATCTGTACTGTTGCGCTCCTGGGTTGGCGCAAGCCACCAGAGAGCGCCACGTGTCAGCTCCAAAACCATTTGCGCTATGCGCTTTTAAGATAGAGTATTGCTCTCTGAAATTGGCGCAACTCACCAGAGCGCGCCACGTGTCAGCAGCGCAACAGCGCAGCGTACTGCGCCGCTGCGCTTGCGCTCACCAGAGTGTGACACGTGTCACCTCCACATGCGCTTGCGCTCAATAATTGGATCAAAGCGCCTGACAAGCCACTGTCAGATAATTAATGCACCGCATTATTTCCAGAAGGGCCAAGCCCAATTAAAAAAGGGCCCAACAGGCCTAATAAAATGCAATGCATTATTTTAAAGAAGGGCAGAGCCCAAACAAAGGTCTGTCAAGACAAAAAGGCCTAGCAGGCCAAAAGAAAATGCAGTGCATTATTAAACAGGGGCAAAGCCCTAGCACAAGCCTAATAGGCCAAAAATAAAAACGTTGAATATTCTCAACTGGACTTAGCCCAATCATGGCCGTAAGTTCTCAAATCAAATTGACTGAGCAAGACTGCTCTCCTAAATCAATTTACATCCAGTTCAAGGGTATATCTTCGAACTACTCTGACACCTATCGTTGTAATCCTTCAACGACGTCAGAGAGGCGATGGGTCCCGACAACCACACATTAATACGGACTGTGGAGTCCTTAAACTCATAGACTTATGCGTCCTTAAACTAATGGACTAATTCATTCTTAAACACACCCATATGGACTGTGGGGTCCTTAAACCCATGGACTTATGCGTTCTTAAACTAACGGACTAATACGTCCTTAAACACGTCTATATGAACTATGGGGTCCTTAAACTCATGGACTAATGCGTCCTTAAACTAATATCCGTCCCTAAAACGGGAACGTTGGACCACCATGTCCCTAAACTGGCAATGGACCGCAATGTCCTTAAATTACCTATGGACCACTACGTCCCTAAACTGGAACAATAGAGCCCCCTAAATGCTCTTTCCGTTAAGTTGATCTTAGTCTCAAATCAGACTAGCGTATCCTTAACGAACGTTTAAGTTGATCTTAACCTCAACATGGCTAACGTATTCTTAAACTAAAACACCCAACCTAAATTTAAGTAAATACGGATTTGGACTAATCCACGTCCTACGGGCGACGGCATCACTTAGTCTCCGTATACAATCCACGGGCATCCACAAATAAAGCAAACACACACGACACGAAGTGAAATTTCTGGAGAAGGACAAAGTGGTTACCGCGATGCGGCAGCGTAATTAACTGCAGGGCCTTACGCCTGCAGGGAAGAGCATCCCCACAATCAAAAACCTCTCAAGTGAGGGGGAATCTGACGAAGTCTGCTACATCGGCCGCATCCGTCTAAACCTCCGATACACGGTGCCATAAATCAACTTGGCATCTTCGGAGTGGTAGACGGATAAAACCAATTAGCATCTGCCCCGAATCTCAGGCAAGACGTTCAGTCTCGGCCGTCTTTCGGAGGGGAACCGACCTGACCGTAAAATCGAAATGTGTTCACACTGGTCAATCCATTTCATCTTTCCAACTCCCGAGATTGTTTCTCCACTTATCCGTATCGGTTCGTGTATTGTACCAAGTACACTGAAATATATAAAACGGTTCTGATCGTCCGGGATATTGGATGCCAAGTATAAAATTTAAGTATCCATAATAAATCACACCATCTGATCTTACCGTCACAATCCCACTATTCTGAGTGGTTCTATATGTTTCTATGCCCTTAACTTCGAATTTGTATCCAATGACACCGAATCCTTTATAATATGCAATCTCTATACTAGGAAACTGAGCTAAACATCTTGAATCACTCTCTAATGATGCAAACAAGTTCGGATCGTGGATCTAACAAAAAAAAATTTATGACAAATACATAACGATATAAGTTTAGATTAAAACTGGTAACAATAACATATTATTCGAATAACTTACATGATCTGCAACCCAATCGCAAAAATTATCCTAATGATATTTTTCCAATCGTTCATCGTTCCAATCAGGATGCCCATCGCGTACCTCGTTAAAATGAATCATGTTCTCAACAATAAATTATGACATTAATATTATATCATTTCATACACACACAAACACAAATATAACAATTAATCCAAAAAAACTTACTCTCTAATTTTTTCAAGACATGCGCTATTGAGAAAGATAAACCGGTATATCTTGTTGATAAATATAGTGTCTACCCTCTTATAATCAGCTTTATTATATGACCCGTTCTGAATTCTTCGAGGTCGGTTAGTACTGAACTATACCGTCCGATATTTAACAACCTTCATATAGTTCTATGTCACGACGAACATCGAAAGTATGTTAACCGATAGACGGGGACTAAGTCGCGCTTTGATTTTCATATATCAGTATCGATGAGAATATGAAAGTTTCATATTTTCATCGAGTATCATATATTGGTTTTAACTTGAACATTTAAATTGAATAGCTTTTACGTTTACGTTTCATTATTAAGGGTTCGAAGTTTTTAGTTTAGGGTAAATTTTTCTTGCGTTTACGGTTAAATTGTACGTTTACGTTATCATCGAGTATCCTGCTGAATGAACTAGTGCACCCTAAACCCTAACCCTAAACAGCCCAAATTAACCTAATTAACCACAATTAACCATAATCGTTACCCTAACACAAATTATCCCTAATTAACCTAAACTTAACCTAATTTACCAAAATTAACCTAATTAACCCTAATCAACCCAAACTTAACCCAATTTACCCAAATTAATCCTAATCAACACCCTAACCTTTTTCAAATTATCACTAATTAATCCAAATTAACCCTATCCTCTAATTAACCCAAATTAACCCTAGCCTCTAACCCTAAACCTGAACCACACCCTAACCCTAAACCCTAACCCTAACCATACACTGAACCCTAACCCTAGCCCAAGTCTTACCCTAATGTCAACTAATTAACCCTAACCCTAACTGAACTGAACCCTAACCCTAACCCCATCCCCAACTAATTAACCCTCACCCTAACCGAACCCTAACCCTCACCCTAACCGAACCCTAAACCTTAACCCTAGCCCCAGTAGCAACCCAATAATCAACAAAAACAGAAATAAAGCATAATTAGAAGTAAAATATGAAATTTACTAAGCTGTAGCTAGGCCGGCGATGGAGGAGACCGGAGATGGTCGACGACGCAATCGACGACGAGTCGCGGGCGGTGGCAACGAGGAAGTCGACGAGGAAGTCGACGGTGATGTCGGGGAGGACAGTGGCGACGAAGCGCGGGCGGTGGTGACGAGAGGCGCACGCGGGCGAGTGAGAGCGAGAAGAATTTTTGAGAACGATCGAGGACTTTTCTGTGCTTTATATTTTTATTAATAACCCATATATATGCCCCTACAGATTTAACCGTAGGTCCTTCTTTTGCGGCTCCGTAGAGCCAAATAACAAATTACGTTTTAATATTTTTAAATTAATTCGTATGGTACCGTAAGGGCAATCATGTGGACTTACAGAGTAATTCGTAGGGGCGTCATTTTATTGCCCCTACGGAAACTTTTATCCGTAGGGGCAACCCCTGTTGCAGTAGTGACTCGATGAATGAAGCTGACCTCAACAAAATTCAAGCACCATATGTCATAATATAAAGGAGTGGATCCAGTGTGGGCCCTAGTGAAATTCTCCGTACAGTTGGGGGAATCTTTGGAAGGGCCTTGGTGGGATCTGGTCCCTACCACATGCAGTGTTGTGGCACGGGCCGGGCCATTGCCCATGCCGTGCAAGTGGTACCAGCCACATGTGGTTTAGGCTCATGGATTTTTGTAGGTATGTCTATTTTGATTAGGGTTAATTTATGTGGTTTGTATCGATTTGGTAGGTTTGGTAGGTGCTTATATCATTTGCGTCACTGTTTTGAGATTGGTATCTGGTTCCTATATGATGTGTTATTGGATAAGTTTGTATAGGACAGGTGTCCTTCCGGAGCGAGCGTCGAAGAGAGCGCGACGTACATTCAGAAGGAGCAGGAGAGAGTTTAGACACAGGATGACGACATGATGACAGACAGAAAGGACGGATCAGGAGGCATCAAGGTTTCCATCAAGTAGTACCTACATACGGTTATTGCCGGACATAGATGGCTGGACGTAGATGGATTAGCATCATTTCTGGTTTGTGATGTATTCAGGGTTTTTTACCTATTATGGATCTTGTAGTTTGATTTCTATTATTTTTTCCTTTTTTCTCTGTTCTTATCGATGTATTAGTTTTGTAAAAGATGTATTAGTTTTGTAAAAGTTTTCGTATAATGAAATAGTGGAGGGGTTTTGATATAATTAAAAAAAGAAAGATAAGTTAATTTGTACTTGACACCCAAAAAAGTTGTTGGAAATATTGAATAGGATATTACTGTAGTTAATTAAACTAATACAACCAAATCATAATTCCCAAGAATGAAATTTCATATAAGATGAAAAGGGATGATATTTTAGCCATATTTTAGCGTACGATACGGATATATTGAATAGGATATTACTGTTGTGATTCCGCTGAGTTGACGTTGATTTAGCTTCCGTATGTGGGATGCTTCTATATTTACCATCATTATACTCGTTTTATTTAAAATTTATAAATGAGGTGCTGTCCGTTTTTCAAACAATGTTTCAAAACAAACTTTATTTTTTACAAAACTTTTCAAAACTTCACACCGATTATTTCTTTTAAAAATGGTTTAGATTCTGGGTTTTGGCTTACTTGAATTGCGACATCATTTTTAAACGCTGCAAGATTTAAATAACGGTCACTTCCGTATCCGGGTCTTGACAATTAAACATAGTAGTCTACCTACTGTATTTAGTATAATATAATCTAGTTTATTTTCTATATTAAGCTCTCTACAGAACGTAATGTGCTTTTTCTATCATAAATAATAAGAAAGTACAATTTTCTCAAAATTTCCACTCCTACTAGTCCAAGCATAAAAGAAAATAAGATTGTACTGTATGACCTGTTTCCATCTCTTTCTTCCTTTCATTTTAATGGTGTAAAGAGATAAAAAGAGTCCCTCCTATTCCAAAAATAATAGCCGGCATGATTTCCTTCAATTGTGTAAACACATCCTACGTCCAAAGCATGTAGGATACACCAATATCAAAAGCCCCATGTTTCACACTAATCTCGGCTGTTGATTTCTTTTTTGGATGAGTCTGGACCGTACAATTTGATAGCATGGGTACTATTTTGGAGACAATAGCAGGGACTCCGAATCCGTTGTAATGTTGTATTGAATCCAGAACACTGAATAATTGTTGTGTTAATCACTTATAAGAGAAACTACGATGAGTGCCACTAGAGCATAGTGGTAAAGCTTTCGTACAGCTGAGCGGGAGGTCTGCGGTTCGAACCTGGCCCGCTTGCATCAATCATGTTATTGCTTATTATTCAAAAAAAAATACATATAACAGAAACCATGATTAATTTAATAATTTAAAGTGTGTCCTGCGGCTAATGACATGGCGTGACACATGGTTTTCAATGTTTGAGAATTGGACCCCACATATATATGTTCTCCCAATACAAGCTGGTATGTCATATTTGACCGAAAGTTCACAAACCAAGAACATTCTTCGGACGCGGAGCCATCCCATTGGGTGGCAATTGGTGTGCACTGTTCTGATCAAGATACCAAACAAAAGAGGCTCGCATTCTTCACGAACCAGGGAGGTCCACGTGTCAAATTATTATACAAGACACGTCGCATTCGAAAACTTTGTGACTGACACCTTAATGGAATCTCTTTGGTGAGCGTGTGGGCTAATTATCCACCGAACCCTCTTACTTGTCATTTTAGTGCAATAAACACCGATTAAGTAAAGTATTATTACTTTCTTAATATCAGCAATTAATCTACTGCCATATCACCACTAAAAAAAGCATACTGTTTCTGCTCTCAACTATTAAGTAAAGCATTTTCAATTTTTTAATATCAGCAATTAATTTTCAAGGCTATTTTTTGTACCGTATCATTTATTGATATTTTTATCATTAATGATTTTCTCGTTATTCCAAAAACGTCAAGTAAAGTTAGACACTTTTTTCTTTCTAAAATGATAAGTAAAAAGGAAAAGGGGGTATATGAAGATTCTTATGATTATAAATAGATATATTTTGTGATATAAATTTCATGAGGATATGATATGTATTTTTATATTGATAAGCTCAAGCCTTGGCCACGTTATGTACATTCTAATAGTGTGGACTTGAGAGTTTGATGGAGATGGAAGAATTAATCCTTTCATTTTTGGGGTCGCTGTTTGCTACTTTTAGCCAGATGTGTATAGAAATAAAGGCCAATATTGTGGCTAGCTTGGATCTGGACACTAGTGGTATGTAAGGATATGCTTGGGAACTATTAGGGCTAGGGTTAGATGATGATAGATGTGATCTCTTGTATGACCCTGGCTAGCTCGATCCGTTGGTAATCGGCACGTTTTATATATATATATATATATATATATATATATATATATATATATATATATATATATATACTAACTATTAGGGCTAGGGTTAGATGATGATAGATGTGATCTCTTGTATGACCCTGGCTAGCTCGATCCGTTGGTAATCGGCACGTTTTATATATATATATATATATGTGTGTGTGTGTGTGTGTGTGGGTGTGTAGGCGCGCCCGCCCGCGGTAATCGGCACGTTTTATATATATAGTTTTGGGTTCTCAAATAATTTTACAGCCAACATGTCGTTTTGTACTGACTATTTCAATATTGTCTATTATGCTGGTGTTTAAATGATAAGATGCAAGTTTTAAGGTTGTGCAAGTTCCAGTCATATCCCATATCATCAACCATAGAGGACATGAAGCGGAGCTTACTAGGCTGGTAGTAAAAGTTAATTGTCCTTTTGTTTAGAACATTTTGCTATGATCTATATCCATTAATAATTGACATTCGTTAAATATCAAGTTTTAATAAATATTGAATAGATTTGATAAAAAAATTTAGAATTAAAGAGTAAATTGAGGATTTAAAAATTCTAATGCTTCCGGTTTCAAAAAAGATTTACTTTCCATATTTATACGTGGAGATAATATGTGGAGATAATATTATGACATAAAAAGATGATATTTAAACGTATTTGACAAGATCATGCTCACATAAAGATTAATACTCAACTAATTTCTTGCATCGGGAAAATTAGCCATATGCTTATGTTGATTATCGTGATGATAAATAATTATTCTGTTAAGTGACCAGATAGATATGCATGATCGAATTATCATCAATGGAAGCAATGTGGACCTAGACAGGGAAGCAAAAACAGAGTAAAGATGGCGGAAAAGGGGCGAGGGCCGGCGCAAAAACAGTTTGCAAAATGTTGTCCCCTCCAAAGCTAATCTCCTAAAGATTTTCATGTCACATCCCTTTCCTACTCATGCTCTTTTTCTCTTTACTTGGCTCCCAAGTAGAGCTACAAAACTTTGATCACGATCCATCACTCACTACTACAATAAAGGGTTGCCTTTACGGTTTTATCCATAGGGGCAAAACACTGTCCCTACGGATATATTCGTAGGGGCTCGAAAATTCTCCGTGGGTGCAATGGCCGCAGGTGCAAGTTTTCGTCCTGAACATGTCCCTACGGAGTAAAAATTGCCCCTACGGTTTCATGCGTAGGGGACTATGTACCTACAGTGTATTCCGTAAGGACAAAATATTTATTTAATTTAGTGGTTTATAAAATAAAATACTTGCCCTCCGGTGCTATCCGTAGGGGCAACTTCCAGCCCCTACGGATTTAGCCGTAAGTCCAAATATAAGCCCCTACGGATATATCCTTAGGGGCAAGTGTAACGCCTGTTACTGAGTCTATTGGGGCAAAATGTCAGTTATCCTGATATTTTGTTCCTACGAATAAATATATAGGGGCAATCTGTGGACATACGGATTAATCCGTAGGTGCAACAGATGGCCCTACGGATTAATCCGTAGGGACATAATATCAGGGTTTTTAAAAAAAAAAGGGCTTCCTATTTTTAACCCGTCCTGTACACAATAATATATACATCATATAACCAAATACAGAAATACATAATCAACATCTCACGCATAATATATAAAAGAAATAGATAAATAGAATGCGATATCAGGAGAAATCATCGTGAACAAGCAAACAACCACCAACCATTATCTTTCAAAATTTATACAATATATATCAGATAAGTATATACAATCTCAAAAATATAAATAAAGCTACCCTACCTCGGTCTAGCTACTTCACCTCTGATAATAGACGTAATCTGGCGCGTCTGCTCCTCGGTGCAGCCCCGAGTCGTCAAAAACTCAACCAATGAAGGAGCAGACTGTGCAGGAGTCTGAGCGGGTTGTGGAGCTGCAGGAGTGGTCTGCGCAACCGCAGCCGGGGTAGTGGTTTGCGGAGCCGCATCCGAAGGAGATGCATGTGGAGCCACAACCGAAGTACCCCGTCGCATCTGTTCAATTTTGTGTGTAATAAACGAGTAAGAACTGTGTATTAGTCGAATTAATTTCATTATCTGGTTATTGCGAAACCACAATCTAAGATTAATCAAAGTTAAGTCTACAACCAAATAAGCTCAGGCTACTAATATTGGATATGTTACTATCTATAATATGATATAATATTTTACTATCAAGTAGTATACATACTATCATCTCCTTCAACTCCTGGACAGTGGTCTTCAAGGTGGCGACATCTTGCACTAAACGTCACTCACGGGGGATAAGGGAAGTAACCGCCGGAGTAGAGTCCAACCTCATATGGACTCTGCTAGGACCCAGTCCCCGGCCTTTCTCCGAACCTCCATGGCGCCCTCCGTGTGCGGCGTCTAGAACTGGGGTCAGCAGCATCGGATCGTTCTGTCCAGTAAAATCGATCTCCGATGCCTCCGCCTGCTCCACCACCCGCTCCTACGACCACATTAACCATTAAAATATAAGTATATCATTTAAATTTGAACTTCAAAACAAAAATTTCAAACCTGTTAGAATAAATATTAACACTTACGCAATACTCCTGGGTACCGGTGTCGGGGAATCGAAGCTCTCCCGTGGAAGGATTTGTCGAGGTGCCGTGGACGGCAAGATACGCAGACAGCACGCTCGGTGTACCACCCTGCGCCAGGGTCTGAGCTCTCTGCAATTCGTAAAAAAATTACATATTATAAAACAACTCTTAATATTACATTATATTACAGTAGGTCTATTGTAATTTACCGATAACTTCATGGCACGAGTAATATTCCTCGAGCCACCTGTATAAGTGGGGTGATCCCTCTTCACCGACTTCCTATTCTCTTTATTTTGATCGGCATATTTTTGCACAACGCATTCAGATTTAGTTTTCTAATTAACCAACACAAAAAAATAAATCATATACTAAATAATGAATTACATTTAAAATACAAACCTGTTTGCGCTGAGAGTCGAAATATTGGCATAAGAGAGGCCATGTATCTACGTCGACTCTCGCAAAGGCCGAAGTATGTAGGAGTGCCACTCTCTCTGCCTCGGGGTCGCCATCCACAGGGAATAGCAGTCGATCTTCAGCTCGTTCCTATTGTATCGGACCTTTGATTGCATGTTCTTCATCAGGCCATGGTATATAGCGTGAAGATCGAGCACTCTCTCAGGATGATCAAGGTCGGGTACAGGCTGAAAGTCGTAATCCAACTGCAAATACAAAAAAACAATGTTATTAAATTGCAAGTGTTAAATAATAATAAATTTATTGGGTAAGTCAAATTAAACTATATATTAATACCCGAGCCTGATCCCAGAAGAGGGAAAATGAGCGCCGGTGCCGGTCGCCCCACTCAACGTGAAGTGGATACTTCTTCACGAGGCGGCTCTCATCTCCAATATACTGGCCGAACCTTTCGGTATAATCGCCGGTATAGCGATAATCAGGAGTAAAAAAGAGGGGGAATGTTGCCTCCCCCTTGCTCTGTCGGGCCTCAGCCTGTGGGACTGATTCGGGCCTCGAGTCCCCCTCTCGGGATGGGGATGCCCTGCATCTACAAGAAATATCAAGACAATCAATATTAAGACAAAATGGTATTAATAAATCAAGGTTTAACGAAAATTGAAGTGTGATATATACCTCCGGCGACAAAAACACGAGCCTGGGCCCGGGCAGCAGCACGAGCAGGACGATAGTTCCTCCGGTGAGGAACAGCCGGTGACCCGGACATGGACGCATCTCCAACTAGAAAATAAATATCGATAAAATTACATGAAGTTCATGTTTATTCTTAAAGGATATGTAAAATGAATAAACATTTTATATTTATTCATACAAACCTGCAGACTGAGCGGAGGGTATGGAAGTGACGGGAGTGGCCCCTGCACCAGACGTGGACGCGCCACTTATAATTAGACAATCAAACATTGACTTATATAAGTAATTGCAAAAAGAATGTGTATATAAATAATATAACATTCTAAATCAACATGTATACACTATAGAATATATAAACATACCCGCAGGTGTGGTGGTGGCCTCTACCCGAGATGTAAGTACGTAAGAGCATAAAGAATATATGTATATTTATGATATAGCATTCTAAATCAATATACATGCACTATATGATATATAAACATACTGGAGGTGCGGGAGTGGCCTCTGTCCCTGATGTGGACGCACCACCAACAGCTAGACAATCAAACATTAACTATATAAGTAATTTTGACATGAATATGCATGTATATCTATAATATTACATTCAAAATGAATATGCGTGAAATATACCTGGAGGTGTGGCAAAGTCCACATGGAAGGAAGCATCCGAAGGGGTCTCCGATTGGGGTGCAAGACCGGCTCTCTGAAGCTCCCTACGCAGCTCTCCGAGCGGCAGAACCGCTCTGCCTCTGCCGATGCCGCGACTGGAGCTCCTGCCGCCCCTCGCTGCTCCCGTCATCGTCATCAAATCTAAATAAAACGGTTCGTGGACGCACTAGACAATCATTACATATGCATGCTATATGTGTATAGATCGTAAAATGTAAAGTAATAATATTACATTACTAATAACTGTTCTCCTCCGAATACAAAGACGGAACCGCGTAGGTTCGTCTTGCCTGAATTTGAGAGCAGATGCTATTTGGTGCTATCCATCCACCTTTCCGAAGATGCTAAGTTGATTTATGGCACCATGTATCAAAAGTTTAAACGGATGTGGCCAATTTAGCAGACTTTGTCAGATTCCCCCTCGTTGAGGGTTTTTTGATTGTGGGGACGCTTTTCCTTGCAGGTGCAAGCCTCTGCAGTTAATTACGCTACCGAATTGCGGTAACCACTTTCTCCTTCTCCATATGGTCACTTCGTGTCGTGTGTGTGTGTTTTGTTTTTGGTTGCCCGTGGATTGTATATGGAGACTAATTTATGTTGTCGCCCGTAGGGCGTGGATTAGTCCAAATCCGTATTTTCTTAAATTTGGGTTTGGGGTTGGGTTTAAGGATACGTTAGTCTCATTTGAGACTAAGATCAACTTAAACGTTTGTTAAGGATACGTTAATCTAATTTCAGACTAAGATCAACTTAACAGGATCGTTTAGATCCGACAAAAGAGCATTTGAGCTCTATTGTGTAGTTTAGGGACATTACGGTCCATTGTTAGTTTAAAAACATTACGGTCCAATGTTAGTTTAAGGACATTACGGTCCAGTTTAAAGACATCATGGTCTGTAAAGGTTAAGGACATCATAGTCCATGTGTTTAAGGACCCCACAATCTAAGGTTAAGGACATCATAGTCCATGGGCTTAAGGATCCCACAGTCCGTAGTTTAAAGACGTCATAGTCTATAAAGTTTAAGGACATCATAGTCCAGGAATTTAAGGACCCCACAGTCCATGGAATGATTGGTTATCGGGACCCGTCACCTCTCTGAAGACGTTGAAGGATTACAACGACAAATATCAAAGGAGTGAAGAGATGTACTCTTGAACCAAATTTGATTGGGAAATCTGTAGTTCAATTTGGGACTAAGATCAATTAATTGGATTATGAGCACATGGGCTTAGTTAAATATGAATTGAGAACTTATGGCCAACTTGGGCTAAGTCTAATTAAGTTTAAAATGTTGGACTTTTGTTTGGGCTGTTGAACATTTGTCTGGGCTCAGCCCCCCATTATTTAGCAATCCTAAGCATGGGTCTGGGTTCTGACCATATTTTGTCTTTTATTGAGTGCTGAGCACTCATATGCCACATGAGATAATCAATCTTGGAAAACAAGAATGTATTTGAGACTCAGTCAAAAAGGGAAGTCTTGCCTCTGGAAGACTTAGCTAATTTGGGCTAAGACTATTTTGCATATAGTGTTAAACACTAGCACATATCTGGCGGTCATGTGTTCCTACGTGATGCATTTAAAATAGTGTTAAACACCAGGGATGAAATGCTTAAAATAGTGTTAAACACTAGAAAAATGAGGCACTCAAAAATAGCGTTAAACACTAAAAGTGAAGTACTCACGTGGGATCACGTGAGGCGCCTGAGAATTGGGCTAAACTTTCTTTATTTTATTCTCAGAATATGCAGGTAAGTGTTAAACACTTAATTTCCATGATTATCACGTGCGGACACGTGATGATGCCCACGGTCTGTTATGCTCTTCTTATTTTGAAGAGTTTGTTCAAGGGTCACGTGAGAGCACGTGAGGCATCCTTCAGGTGAGCATTGCCCTTGGGTAGAATCATCTTTTGTTTGATAATTGCTAGGGGTCACGTGGGAACATGTGAGACGCCCAAAATATGTTCTGACTTGGCCTTGTTCTCTTTATCTTGAGGAATTTATCCAAGGGTCACGTGGAAGCACGTGACCCCATCTCATTCATTCTTTTCTGACCATTGAAGGGAGGGTCACGTGTTGTCACGTGATCAGGTTGGGTACTGATCTCTTTTACGTGTATGAAAAGTCTAAGTCCCTTGTTTAAGAATTAAATTATTTTGTAGGGTTAAACCCTAGTTTTATTTAGAGGAATTAAATTCCTATGTATTTAGAAGAATTAAATTCTTTAAACTCAATTCTCCTTCTAAGTTTTGGATCTGCATGGCAGAATCTCCCCGATGAGAATTAAATTCTCAACTTATGGGGAGATCTGCTTCTGCAGATCTTCAACCAAAGGAAGAACTAAGTTCTTATTCAGAAGAGCTAAACTCTTACTTTGAGAATTAAATTCTCTTTTTGTTTTGTGGAGCTTATGATCTCTTTCCCTTTCTCACCTCGGGTTTCTTTCTCTTCTAAGGAAATCTTCTTTTCTCTCTGGAGAATTAAATTCTCTTCTTTTTTTCTTCTGTTGCTGTATCTCCCTTTTTTCTCTTCTCTTCTTGGCTCCTATTTATAGGAAGAAGAAAAGAATCAGTTTGTTTAGTCAATCTTTCATTGAAAGATGTCAATTGATTTTGTAACCAACATGATCTTTTAGATCACTCAGTGAATTTTATTCACCATTGGATTTTTAATCCAAAAGATATTTTGTCTGTTATTCCTGGCAAATTTTAGAGAAATATCTCCCTGTTATAGAATCTTTCTATAAATTGGTGATTTTTAATCACTATTGTAATTTTAATTCAACGGTTCTCCACTTTACAGAGCGCAATCTTTTTGTTTGGAAAGATCTAGGGAAATATTAGGGTTTTTGATTTCATTTAATTAGAATTCAATTCTATTAGTTCAGAAGGTTTAAAAGCCTATCACGTGTTAGCACGTGACCCCACTGATTGACCATTTAATTAGAATTTAATTCTATTAGTTCAGAGATATTTAGGAACCCATCACGTGTTGGCACGTGACCCCCTGTCACGTGTGGACACGTGATGCCCCGTTTAGGGTTTTCTTTCCTTTATCTCAGAGAGTTTTTTAAGACTCCATCACGTGGTGGCACGTGACCCACTGATTGAGCTTTTAATCAGAATTTAATTCTGTTGTTTTTAAAGAACTCAGGAATTATCACGTGTCAGCACGTGACCCTTGGTCACGTGATGCCCCATTGGGGTTTTTCCTTGTTGTTTTATTATACCTTTAATTCTTTTCAGTGGATTTAAAGGCCCATCACGTGTGGGCACGTGACCCCATTTGATTAGAATTCAACTCTTATCATTTCAGAGCCTTCAGGAAGCCATCAAGTGTCGGCACGTGACCCCGATCACGTGATGCACAATTGGGGTTTTTCCTTGTATTTTATGAGGGAACAAAATGCCCCCACAACATTGTTCTCACGTGTTTGCACGTGAGTGCAACGCTGTAACTTTTGTGGCCGTTGGATCTTCCTAGGGAAGGGGGTAGATGAACCATTTCCCATCACATCCTATAAATGCAGGGGTCTCTTCAGAAACGCCTCCACTCTTTCATTTTCTTCCTTGTTTATTTTCCTTTGAGAATTTAATTCTCTTTCTCAGAGCTCAGTTCTCTATTCCAAAAATTTTCAGAGTTTAACTCTGTCAACACAAGATTTCCTTTTTCAGGTAAGGATCTTGAACGGCCGAGGAACTTCTTGTAGAAATTTTCTTTGGATTTTAAATCCACACCAAGGGTTTTTCCCTTTAACAAAAACCCATCTTTCCAAGTTCTTTAAAAATGTCCAATCTTTAAATAATAAACCCCTTTTGCTATGGCTTCTCTGATCTTTGGGATCGATGGTGATACTTGTCTTCTCTCTGGAATTTAATTCCATTCCAAAGAGCTTAGCTCTGAAAATTTTCTAGGAATTCAATTCCTCTGTTCAAAAGGAATTTAATTCCTCTAAAGAACTTAGTTCTTAAAATAAGACTTCTTGGGATTTTTCATCCTGAATTGTTCTTGCAGAGATCCTTCTCGATTTGCACAGAGTTCCTGTAATGGGTTTTCTCCTTGGGGGAATGTGTAGAGTCATTTGAATTTATTGAGAATCTTCCTTTTGTTCTCATGATGATTGCTCAGCCTCATTATTAGTGAGCCGCCATATTGATTTTGTGGGGCCCATGTGTCTTGTAACCAATGGTCCCATAAAATAAGTCGTTTGTCGTTTTATTCCACTGTTTTTTACATATATATATTTATAAATATATATACAAGCCTGGGCTTCACTAACAGTTTCCTTTCCTTTGTTTCAGGAATAATGGCTTCTGTTCCATACTTCTCTTTCACTCGCTCGGAGGCTGCCTTTCCTCAGTCACCGTCTGACGAAGAGGTGCTGGCGATGATTAGAGCTCACGACCCGGACTGTGCCAATCTGCTTTTGTGGGGGACCTGGTATGGTCATATCTTCCGCGGTCGCCAAAGCTTTCTTTGCGTGGTGCCAACAGAACCAATCCGCCCGTTCCTGCCGATGGACCGTCCGCGGACTGCTTTTGCTGTAGAGTTGGCAAATTGGACTCCTACCGGCCGGCTTGAACCGTCGACAACTGGGATACCAAATCAACCTGTGCCGGCCATAGACATCTTAGGGCGTCGTATCTGCCAAGGTGAAGCCCAGCCTTGGGGACAAGTTTACAAGATATGGCTTACCCCTCGCCATCCCACGGGCTACCTTCTCTGGGCTCGTTACATCTTGTCCGCTCATCGTGCGCGACTGCAGAAGGTCGGGCTTTACCAGGCAGTGTATGCATCCCACTTCCATTATTAATCTCCCCATGTATGGTGGGTCAAAGATTTTCTAAATCAGTGGAATCTTCCCACCAACACTTCCCTGTTAGGGGACCATGAAGTTTCGATCTCTTTGGAAGAGTTTCGTGAGATCTCGGTCTTACCAATCAGGGGAGCGCCTTACGAAGAATTGTTGCCCTCTGACGAGTATGCTTTCGAGACTGTGCCCGCTATGCTCAATGGCTTGTCGACTGAAAACGCCGTCCGCCGCAAGTATCCGAGTCTAATCAAGACTCTGGGGATTTTTGAGAAGCTGTTCACGGAGTCAGAAGAACATGGCGTCACGTTTAAAAGATTTATCGCCTGCTTCATTCGTGGAGACGTTCTATCAAAAGCGGCTCCGAAGTTCGCGAATTTCAACGACCCCTTCGGGTTTGGTTTAAATAGGCTACCGGCTAGAGAAGAGGATTTGCCTCAGTTCTACATTCCAGTCTTATCGGCTATACCTTTTGAGTCGATCGCAGCTCCTGGCATAATTGAAGAAACTTTCTTCATGGGTTTTATCAGCGTTTGGCTCAGTTGGTTCGTTGTTCCAATGCACCGTCAATTCATGAGAGCCTCGGTCATTTACCCTGCTCATCGCATTGCCGGAGGGACGCGACTAGCTGTGGGTATCGCAGGGCTGTTGCATCTGTACCATGGGCTAAACACTGCAGCCAATACCTCAACCCCAGGCGTGAACGTAGTAAGTTTCTCTCTTCATTACTTTACGTCATGGATTGAGATGCACGTGCTAGGGGCATTTGCCGCGCATCAGAGACCCAGCTTTTATGATGCCTATACCTTTCCGCGGCTCATGAGGTTGGTGGACGCTCCTACTCCTGACCCGACTCAATTAGGGGCTCTTCGAGTGCTGCTCAATCCGTATGCCAATGAAGGTGGAATGGTATTTAATGATCGAATCCTCTCTACTCCCTCGGGACCTGTTCAACAGTTGTTTGACTTATCGAAAGAGGGGGCACCATCTTTAAAACATAGGGAAGCCATGCACTTCTACTCGATCAGACCCGGCTATCTGGTGTTCCGTCGAAACGATGCGGCTCTTTTCATGCGGTACAATCTACACCGCTTTGCCCGGCAACTGGGATATCACCAGGGTATCCCCTTCGAGGCGTTCACAGTAGAGCCCAGCCCTTCTTTGGAAACTGTTCGTGACGTCACCCACCATTTCATGAGGCTGAACATCGGTTCTCATTTCATGATCCCCGAGGCCGACTACATTCCGAGGTGCGTGGGGGCGTTCACGGGTTGATATCGCCACCGGGTTAGTCCAATCATTGCTGGGGAGAGGAGGATACTTTTTGGGCTTAAAGCTCTCGCCCGCTCCGGGCTACGGGAGTCCCGCCGCGACCGCGGACAATGGTTCGCCCTCCCTTGAGGGATACTGGTACCATACTTATTCCTGAGGCGGCGAATGTGGACTTGACCCCGACAGGTGGGATGCCGATGCGCACTAGAGCTTAGGCAAGGGCCTTTGATAAGGCGCCAGTAGAAGTATCATTAGCTGCGGCATCAGCAATGGCAGTGTCGTCATCCATAGCACCGCCGAGAGAGGATACTGAAGGTGAAGTGGGTCAGCGTCGCACCAAAGCACCAAGGGGAAAGAAGCGATCGTCTTCTGGTGTTAGTTCTGGGTCAAAGAGGCGAAGGAAGACGGTCACCAATCTGCTCGACTTTTTAGTGGAATCCGAGCCTATCTTTCAAGATGAACCACTAGCTATGCAAGAATCGGATGGTGGTCATCTTTTTCCGGGTTCATCTGCTGAGGAAGCCGCACAATTGGCTGAGGCTATAAGACGCTCTCAGGATGAGACTGAAAATGTAAGGGTCCCGAAGAGGCCTTATCCTGCCGTCATCTTCTACGAAGATCCTCCATCGATACGGCGGATATTTATAGATCCTTTGGAAGAGGGACGCGAGATATCCCTTACGCAGCCTATCTCGGCCGATGCCGAAGATGCGTTGTCGTTGTGGACTGGTGGCCACGAGTCTACCCTCAAACCCCGGCGAGCACGAATTCTTGAGAAGGAACGCCAGCTTGAAAAAGCCATACTAGAAGCTCCTTTGCGCGTCGGTATACTTATATATCTTTTTTTAGTATTTTGCACTGCTTATATATATATATATATATATATCCTTATCTTCATGAAAACTTTGCAGGGACTTCGGCAATGGCAGAGGATCTGAGTTCGAGTCGCGCCTTGACTATGGATTCTGTACATATCCCCGATGAGACACTAGTAAGTGTCCATTGGTGGTTTCCGTTCCCCCGGTGCTTGCTCTCCCGGAAGAGGTATCTTCATTGGCCGCGGATTCAATGGATTTTTCTGGGGGCGGCCCGGAGCCTATGTGACAGGTAGTCGAGGCCACCGTCCTTTCATTGGAACCTGCAGTGGTGGACACTTCTCCTCAATTGGAAGTTGTTATACAGGCCCATGTCCCCGATGATGTGCCGGGGGCATGGAGGAGGCCGCCGAAGCTGCAATCCCTCGAGTTCAGAGCGCGAAGAGCATCGAAGGTGGCGTTCTATATTTTATTTTAATAATCTCTCCATTATCTGAACCTTTCTGTCTTTTCAGAGCTACGAGGATTGGCGGCGTCCATCGCAGACCTGTCCCCCAGGAAGTCTTTTCAGCGTCTGCTAGAGATGGCTGCTCCGCAGGCAATATCCCCTCAACGCATCGTCCTATCTTCCGGGCAATGTTAGTGTTATTTGCTTTCTTCTCACGGCATTATTATTATTTCATATAACGATACTGAGGACTTCTGTAGTTCTGGAAGCCGATGACGAAGTTGAGATTCTTGACGGGCCTGGGGATCTTTTGGACCCTTCTTGCATGACTGTGGATAAGTAAAGTTTCGACGTTATTCCATCTGCTCTTTGCTTGCAAGTCTCGCTGATTGTTTATAAATCTTAACTGCTTTGCCAGTTTTTACCACACTGGAATTTCGCATCGCCGTGCCACCCGGCCCCTATGCTCTACGTGCCTCGGAACGGATGGCAAAGCTAAGCCTTTACTCTTTGTCAGCTCTGATCGAAGACCTTCATGCTGGTAGTTTGATCACGGCCGAAGAATTTGCCGCTGAAGCCAACAATTCTCTCCCCTTTCTTGCTGCTTACCATAGCGAAACATTGGTGCAAGTCTGGGTTGAGTTTTGTCGTCGGGTGGAGGCTTGCTTGCATAGTCTTGAATGTACGCGCCTTCCTTTAGAGGCTGTGGCTGTAAAGGCGAGCTTGCGGGGGCTGATCGAACGGTGCGCCGCCAATATGCTGTCATGCGAGAAGAGGTTCAACCGAAAATTTTCAGAGAGGAAGCTGGCTTCAAACGCACTGGGAGAACTTCAAGCTAATCTTAAGGCCAAGACCACTCGGGCGTATAAACTTTGGCGGGTGCTCCAAGAAGCTATCAGGAAGGTGGTAGCCATTGATAAATCCGTCATTTTTACTCGTGAAATGGTCGAAACTCATAAAGTAACCGAAAAGGAGCTTGAAAGTCGGCTTGCCTCGTACCGGGCCCAACAGTTTCAAGTGGAGGCCCGTCTCTTAGCGATAATGAATCATGAACCCGAGGCCCAGCGGAAAAAGGTTGAACTGGAAAACCAATTAAATCGTCCGCGGGCTTGAAGAATTTTATAGTTTTTCTTTTTATTCTTCTTTTGTACATACTCCTGAATGAGAGTATTTTTTTTATTCTTTCATAAATTGTACTTTGTATTCATTTTGATTTATGAATAAAAGAAATATTTTGCTTCATGGTGGTGTGTCCCTTTTAGTAAATGCATTTTGCGGATAATCTATTTTGATCTCATTGTAGGACAGCGATGGCTAAGGAGTCAGGTTCGGATCTGCCTCCAAGGCTTTCCAACTGTATGAGCCGTGAGGGTCTCATAAAGGTTGTAACAACCGAGTCCAGTTCTACAAATTTCTGTTGCCGTTTGAATGGCGTGTGGTATTTATTTCATTGATTTTACTTGGCTGTGCTTATTGTATTTTACCCGACCATTCAAATTCTTGCATACAACAATTTAAGTCTTTTAAAAAAATTAAAAATACTTGTCATGGCCTTCTTGGCACCCCTAACCCTGTGGTAGCATCCTTGCATCATGTTCTCGTCCCGTTCAGTGAAACGGACGTATTTGGACGGCTACGCGCACGTACGTGCGTCCGTTCTTGGGGGTATGCTTTTAAACTATAAAATCCTTCATTTTAATTTTTGGGACCCGCCTATAATTTTCTTATTTCAAATTCAAATTTTGGACCCAACCCGGGCGCAATTCTGAAATATTAAGTATTTGCGCCAAATCCTATTTTTCTAATATTTTTTTTAAACCAACGAAAATAAATTAAACCCCAGAAAATATTTTCTCTATTTTTAAAATCTCTTTAAAAATCTTTCCCCTAACCATTTTTACCCCGCCAGCCAATCATAATTCTTTTAACCCCCTGGGCCCCACACGTTTCATTTCTTCACAAAAATCTTTTCTCCTCTTCCTTTTGGCCACGAGCCAATCGCAGCGCTCCATTCTTTCGCCGTGGGCCCCACTGTATCTCTCTCTCTCTCTTCCTTCCTTTATCTTTCTCTCTCTCTCTCCTCCCTATTCACTCACTAAAATCCAATCCTATCTCTCCCCACTGTTACTCTCTCCCTCTCTCTCTCCTCTCGCGAGATTTCTCTCTCCTCTCGCGAGAGAATCTCTCTCTCTCTCTCTATCTCCTCTCTCCTTTATATTTGTTTTCCTTCCTCAATTTCTTTTTAACAGAACCCAACCTCCCGATAAAACCCTAGCCGCCTTCCTCCTCTCGCCGTGACCCTCGCGACGACGCCATCACCACCGTTCCACGCCGCTGCTCGCCCTCGTCGCTTCCACCTCATCTTCTTCCTCCTTCCTCCTCTCCCCGAGCACCCTGCACGAGCACCGCGCACCCACCTGCACGCTGCCGCATGCCGTGGGATCGCCGCCGGTGAACTTGATCCGTGTCCCTGGCCTTATGCACTCCCTCGGTGAGCATGATCTTCTCCTTCTTCTCCCTCCTTCTCCTTCCTTCCTTTCTTTCTTCTTCTCCCATTCTCGGGTGGTTTTCTTGAACCACCGGGGTCGCTGCAGGTACTTCGTCGGAGCTCCGTCAACACAACCGGCGATCTCAACCCTTCTACAGATCAACGTGAGCACCTCTCCTCAACCCTCCTTCTCTTCTTTCTTCTTAATCTTCTTTTCTCCTTTCTTTCAAGCATTCTTGATTCACTGTGTTTACTGTTGCTTTGGAGGCCGGAATCCGATAGTGCCGGAGACGTTTCCCGACGATCCAGCGAGGAACCCTGACCCGTGTTGCTCCACTGTTCGTCGTTTGAGTTCATTCCGTGAACCGTGCGCACGTCGCGAGATTTCCCCGCCGACGTGTAACGTTCCGTTTTCCCGATTCGCGACCCGTCGAGGCAAGCGAAACTTGCTACATGCTATTTTAAACTATTCATATGCTAAATTAATTATTTCCTGTTAAATCCCTAATTAGAATTGATATAAATGGATTTCAAATTAACCGTATAAAGTTCCGTTATACATTTTATGATTCCGAACGTGAAACTTAATCTTGCATCTGATTATTTACATCTAACCACCACCTGTACATGATAGATCACATTTGCTCATTGCTATGATACCCTTTTTATCCAGTTTAGCCTATTAGCCATTCATGTGCAATTTTAACCGGTCTAATTACAACTGCATTCATTAAACAGATTATACATGTCGTCGCATCCTTGGGACACTCAATATTTATTAACCTATTTCCAGCAGTTACATTTATCATTCTGTATTCACATTATGTTGACACTGTCTGTTTAACACAATTGATAACTGTACAGCTAAATAAACAAATCTGCTTATTGCTTAACTCATTTATTAGATCATGTTGTTAATAACCATGCTTGATTATTTAACCCTGATTATGCTAGCTGATTATGAGCACACCCATGATATCGTTTACACCTTGACATGACTCGCTACATACATATTGATTGACCCGACATGGTACCGTACACTACTTGACTTGACCTGGTGTATCATGACTTGACCCGTTACCTGATCTTGTGTCTAATGTCATCAAACCTGACATGTAGTCCTCACGGACCGTTCATGTTGTCTATCCAGACAAACCTGCTTACCCGATCCTGTGTTGGCATTAGTTCTTGATTACTGAATACCTGACTTGACATACACATATAACTTGGGGGTATGGGGAAATCAATGGTGAAACCTGACTTGTAACTCAACAGTTCGATACTTGTTCTGATCAGTTTTAGAGGCTAGGCCAGCCTTGGGATGATGCTGCTGACATCATTCATCTGTACATATTTCCTGTTTTAGTGCCTAGCGGCATGTCTCGGTTTTAGCCCGAGAATCTGGACCGTTGTCCCGGGTATGCACGGGATACTATTGAGTTACATCGATGATTCATCAATTTGATTTCAAAGACTTTAGAACAGAACACCTGATAGAACAGTTTAGGTTACTCAATCCACACCACCCTGCACTGCCCTGACTTACATTACTGTTACACCTGCTTTTCATTCATGTTTATATCTGCATTGCCTGTTACCCTGTTTATATTTTATTACTTGATGACACGACGCGCTGACGTCTGGGTTTTGCATGGCCCAGATTCTGTACCGCTGCTGCATTCCGAGCAGGAGTACTTCAGCCAGCAGGCTGAGCTGTGAGGTGTCAGCAGTAGTTAGTTCTTTTATTTCCTACATTTTATTCCTGATGTGAGCCCGCATTATGGGACATACATTCCAGTTATTTTGTATTGGATCTTTTGCTTCCGTATTTTTATTATTCTTGACTCATATTATCTTGGCTTATGGACATGTTTTAGATAGTTTTATTTTGTTCTTGGTATCTCTACAGCCGTAATGTGACTGTGGATGGATACTTCCTACCCACAGGTAGCATGGTTGGCTATGTCACGTGCCCATTTTAGCGTACTCTGGGAAGCGGGGCGTGACATGGTTCTTTTGGTATCAGAGCCATAGGTTAGTCGGGCTGATTCTTTTGTAGTTGGGTATTGTACCCAATACACGAATCAGAATACCGTGTTTCGAAAACATGTCCTGTCACCTTGCCGTTTACCGTTCTTGAATCAAGTCCTTCCTGGTTATATATTTTACGATGTGCAAACTTCCTTTGCATATCGACTCGAAACCTGATTCCTTGTTATCTCTAGGACTTAGGCGACTTGGGTGGAGTTATGTAATTGTGGCTATGATACCGCGGCATAGTTGCAATGCGGTACTCTATTTAAGTAACTTGGAGTTCTAGCCTTGATCTATATTGTAAATTTGTTATCATGCTAATCTTGGGTGTTTTGATTTCAGGAGTATGGCAGGCAAAAATCTGAAGACGTACCAAAGGCGTGTTTACGAAGCCGCCATGCTTGGAGTGATTCGGGGAATGCTGGAGAATCAAAAGAGGCAGACCGAGCTGATCCAGCAGCAAGCTGAATCATTTCAGGAAGGTTTGCAGACCGTTCACCAGTCTGTGAACAATGTTGGAGCTAAACCAGTTGATCGTGTGGGGACCGTAGCAGACTTCCGACGTTTGGGTCCGTCGGTATTTACCGGTTTGGAGGAGCCGTTGCCAGCAGAGCAGTGGCTGGTTGACACGAAGAACTTACTTATTGCAGCACAGATTTCAGATGATAAAAGAGTTGATGTGGTGCGTATTCAGTTAGTGGACTACGTCCGTGAATGGTGGCTTGTGGAGGAGACCCGATTGACCAAGCCGATCAAGTGGGCGGATTTTTCGAAGAGTTTCCTAGAGAAGTTCTTCCCGCGGACTGCACGGGAGGAAATGGAAGAGAAGTTCATCGGGCTAAAGCAGAATGGAGCACCCGTAGATGTGCATGCAGCGGAATGGACAAGGCTCAGTAGATTCGCTGGACCTTTAGTTGCCAACGATACAGACAGGGCAAGGAGCTTTATGCGCAGCTTGGATGTGGACATCCAGAGGCAGATTGTCTCCCTGGGTTTGACCACTTTCTCACAAGTACTTACGGCAGCGCGAGAACAGCAGAGCCTATCTGGGAAGACTGGGAGTTTACAGCAGACAGAAGTTGCAGTAAGGAAGCCGGCATTTGTACCAAACCGAGCTCATGGACGCAGGGGTATCCCAGTGAACCGTCGTGGCGTAACACCGATGAAGAAGCCTGCTGTTGTTGACCAGAGAAAGAGTGTGACTTGTAACTACTGCCACTTACCTGGCCACGCGCAAAAGGATTGTCGAAGGAGGCAGGGACTCTGTTTGGTTTGTGGAGTGGCAGATCACACTGTTAACTCATATCCGTCGAAGCTTCGTACGAGGGATGATATTCAGAAGCCTCCACAGAAACCGTTCCACGGACAGAAGCAGCTGACTCAAGGACCTAATCAGGCTCGAGCTTTTACCTTGACAGCTGAGGAAGCTAAGGCGTCAGGAGAAGTTGTTTCAGGTATTCTACTCGTTCATGGTTTTCCCGCATTAGCGTTATTTGATTCTGGTGCATCCCATTGTTTTATGTCGTCCAAGTTTATAGCTACACACTCGATTACCTGCATGACCCTGTCTAGTTTCTGGGACATACACACTGGGAATGGGAAAATCATATCTAGTAGGGAATGCAAATATTGTACAGTTGTTGTTGGCGGACAGAAGCTTTTTGCAGATTTCTTGGTAATCGATACGGGCAGCTACGAAGTCGTCTTGGGAATGGATTTTCTTGGCACTTTCCACGCTCACATTGATTGTAGGGCAAAGAAAGTAATTTTCCAGATTCCCGGACATCCCAAGTTTACCTTCACTGGAGGAAGCAGTTCTGTCGGGCCAGTCGAGTTTAGGGCTAGGCCGACAAATAATATTCTTGCATCAATGGAGGTTGATAAAAGTGAAGAGCCAGCTGTTGTTCGTGATTTTATGGACGTGTTTGAAGACATATTGGGATTACCGCCGAAGCGAGACGTGGAGTTCGCAATTGATCTTATTCCTGGTGCAGCGCCAGTATCTAAAGCGTATTACCCAATGGCACCAGTGGAGTTGGAAGAAGTCAAGAAGCAGGTTGCTGAACTGCTTGAGAAGGGTTGGATTCAAAGCAGTAACCCGCCTTGGGGAGCTCCAGTTCTTCTAGTTAAGAAGAAAGATGGCACGAGAAGGATGTGCATCGACTATCGAGAATTAAACCGGGTGACTATTAAGAACAAGTACCCGATCCCTCGCATTGGCAAACTTTTTGAGCAGCTTAGTGGCGCGAGGGTATTCTCGAAGCTGGATTTGCGATCCGGATATCATCAGGTCCGAGTGAAAGCAGAAGATATCTGCAAGACGGCGTTCCGAACTCGGTATGGACATTACGAGTACTTAGTGATGCCCTTCAGAGTAACTAATGCACCGACGATATTCATGGACTTGATGAACCGAATCTTTTCACCATTCTTAGACCAGTTTATTGTGGTGTTCATTGACGATATTCTAGTTTACCCGAAGAGTTTTGAAGAGCATGCTGAACATTTGAAGATCGCACTGCAGACGTTGAGACAAAAGAAGTTATATGCGAAGATGAGCAAGTGCGAGTTTTGGCTGGAAGAAGTAAAGTTTTTGGGGCATGTCGTGTCTGGCGATGGAATCGCCGTCGATCCAGAAAAGATTGCAGCAGTTCGAGATTGGCCGATTCCGAAGAATGTTGCGGAGATAAGAAGTTTTCTTGGACTCGCCGGATATTACAGAAGATTTGTGGAGAACTTTGCTCGTCTGGCGGAGCCATTGACCAAGCTTACGCGCAAAGAGGTACCATTTGTGTGGACGGATAGATGTGCGTCAGCTTTTGAGATGTTGAAGAAGAATTTGATAACTGCCCCTATTCTGACCGTGCCAGACAATTCCGGAGGATTGGTGATTCACAGCGACGCATCAGGGAAAGGATTGGGATGTGTTTTGATGCAGCATGGGAAGGTTGTAGCGTACGCATCAAGACAGTTGAAGACCCATGAGAAGAATTACCCAACTCACGACTTGGAGCTTGCGGCTGTGATTTTCGCTTTGAAGATTCGGAGACACTGCCTTTTGGGCGAAAGGGTCGAAGTTTTCACGGACCATAAGAGCTTGAAGTATGTGTTCACGCAGAAGGAGCTTAATATGAGGCAACGTAGATGGTTGGAGCTGATGGCTGACTACGATCTTGATCTTAAGTACCATCCGGGAAAAGTTAATGTCGTACCGGATGCGCTCAGTCGGTTACCAGCAATTCAGATGTTGACTACGCAAAAGGAACTCGTGGAAGACTTTCGAAGATTTGATTTGGAGGTTGTGCTACCGCATTCTTCGGGACTGTTGATGCAGCTACAAGTACATTCGTCGTTGATCGAGAATATAAAGGCAGCGCAATCGCAGGATCCTGGATTGCAAAAGTTTCGAGAACAGGTTGAGGCCGGACTACGAACAGATTTATTGATCCACGAAGATGGTTCGTTGAGATATGGTAGCCGTTTGTGTGTGCCGAAGGGAGATATTCGTGAAGAACTTATGAAGGAGGCACACAGTTCAGCTTATTCCGTACATCCAGGAGGTACGAAGATGTACCGAGACTTACGACAGCAGTTCTGGTAGGAAGGTATGAAATGGGAGATCGCTCGCTTTGTGGCAAAGTGCTTGGTGTGTCAGCAAGTTAAGGCTGAACATCAAAGGGTTGCTGGTCTATTGCAACCACTTCCGATTCTTCAGTGGAAGTGGAAACATATAACCATGGATTTCGTGACGGCTCTACTGCGGAGTCCAAAAGGCAACAATGCAGTATGGGTGATTGTTGATCGTCTGACCAAGGCAGCTCATTTTATCCCTTTTCGGGTTGTTCAATCAATAGAAACTTTGGCGGAGCGATACATGCAGGAGATTGTGAGATTGCATGGAGTACCGGTGAGCATCGTGTCCGATCGGGACACTCGGTTCTTATCACACTTCTGGAGGAGTTTACAGGAAAGTTTGGGGACTCGATTGAAATTTAGTACAGCTTATCATCCTCAAACTGATGGTCAGTCGGAGAGAACGATCCAAACTCTTGAAGATATGTTGAGAGCATGCATGTTGGACTCAAGGGTTCTTGGGAGGATCATCTACATTTGGTAGAGTTTTCTTACAACAATAGTTTCCAGGCGACTATTCAGATGGCTCCATTTGAAGCTTTGTATGGTCGCAAATGCCGTTCACCTGTTTGTTGGGACGATATCGGCGAACGAAAATTGTTGGGACCAGATTTGGTTGTGCAGACAGTTGAGAAAGTTAACGCTATCAGGAATCATATGAAGGCAGCTCAAGACCAACAGAAGAGTTGGGTAGATACGTCGAGAAGACCTCTAGAGTTCGCCGTGGGTAATTTGGTATTCTTGAAGATATCACCGACTAGAGGGGTGATTCGTTTTGGAAGTCGAGGAAAGCTCAGTCCTCGATTCGTTGGACCCTTTGAGATCTTGGAGCGTGTTAGTGAGGTAGCGTATCGTTTGGCGTTACCACAGTCCTTGACGAATGTGCACGATGTGTTCCACGTATCTCAACTCCGTAAGTATGTTCGGGATGAAACGCACGTGTTGGATCATTCGGAGCTGACGGTACGAGAAGATTGGACTTTTGAGGAGCGACCGGTTGAAATTGTGGATCGAAGGGAAAAGGTTCTTAAGAATAAGGTTATCCCTCTTGTACTTGTTTCTTGGGGTAATCGCTCGAATGGAGAGTCCACCTGGGAACGTGAAGATGAAATCCGGCAGAAGTTTCCTCATCTCTTCTTATAGTTTGTTTTCTTCTATCTTTGTGTTCTTGGAATTTCGAGGACGAAATTCTTTTTGTAGTTGGGTATAATGTAACAACCGAGTCCAGTTCTACAAATTTCTGTTACCGTTTGAATGGTGTGTGGTATTTATTTCATTGATTTTACTTGGCTGTGCTTATTGTATTTTACCCGACCATTCAAATTCTTGCATATAACAATTTAAGTCTTTTAAATAAAATAAAAATACTTGTCATGGCCTGCTTGGCACCGCTAACCCTGTGGTAGCGTCCTTACATCATGTTCTCGTCCCGTTCAGTGAAACGGACGTGTTTGGACGGCTACGTGAACGTATGTGCGTCCGTTCTTGGGGGTATGCTTTTAAACTATAAAATCCTTCATTTTAATTTTTGGGACCCGCCTATAATTTTCTTATTTCAAATTCAAATTTTGGACCCAACCCGGGCGCAATTCTGAAATATTTTGCATTTGCGCCAAATCCTATTTTTCTAATATTTTTTTTAAACCAACGAAAATAAATTAAACCCCAGAAAATATTTTCTCTATTTTTAAAATCTCTTTAAAAATCTTTCCCCTAACCATTTTTACCCCGCCAGCCAATCACAATTCTTTTAATCCACTGGGCCCCACACGTTTCATTTCTTCACAAAAATCTTTTCTCCTCTTCCTTTTGGCCACGAGCCAATCGCAGCGCTCCATTCTTTCGCCGTGGGCCCCACTGTATCTCTCTCTCTCTTCCTTCCTTTCTCTTTCTCTCTCTCTCTCCTCCCTATTCACTCACTAAAATCCAATCCTATCTCTCCTCACTGTTACTCTCTCCCTCTCTCTCTCCTCTCGCGAGAGAATCTCTCTCTCTCGTTTCTCTATCTCTCTCTCTCTCTATCTCTATCTCCTCTCTCCTTTATATTTGTTTTCCTTCCTCAATTTCTTTTTAACAGAACCCAACCTCCCGATAAAACCCTAGCCGCCTTCCTCCTCTCGCCGTGACCCTCGTGACGACGCCATCACCACCGTTCCACGCCGCTGCTCGCCCTCGTCGCTTCCACCTCATCTTCTTCCTCCTTCCTCCTCTCCCCAAGCACCCTGCACGAGCACCGCGCACCCACCTGCATGCTGCCGCACGCCGTGGGATCACCGCCGGTGAACTTGATCCGTGTCCCTGGCCTCGTGCACTCCCTCGGTGAGCATGATCTTCTCCTTCTTCTCCCTCCTTCTCCTTCCTTCCTTTCTTTCTTCTTCTCCCATTCTCGGGTGGTTTTCTTGAACCGCCGGGGTCACTGCAGGTACTTCGTCGGAGCTCCGTCAACGCAGCCGGCGATCTCAACCCTTCTACAGATCAACGTGAGCACCTCTCCTCAACCCTCCTTCTCTTCTTTCTTCTTAATCTTCTTTTCTCCTTTCTTTCAAGCATTCTTGATTCACTGTGTTTACTGTTGCTTTGGAGGCCGGAATCCGATCGTGCCGGAGACGTTTCCCGACTATCCAGCGAGGAACCCTGACCCGTGTGGCTCCACTGTTCGTCGTTTGGGTTCATTCCGTGAACCGTGCGCACATCGCGAGATTTCCCCGCCGACGTGTAACGTTCCGTTTTCCCGATTCGCGACCCGTCGAGGCAAGCGAAACTTGCTACATGCTATTTTAAACTATTCATATGCTAAATTAATTATTTCCTGTTAAATCCCTAATTAGAATTGATATAAATGGATTTCAAATTAACCGTATAAAGTTCCGTTATACATTTTATGATTCCGAACGTGAAACTTAATCTTGCATCTGATTATTTACATCTAACCACCACCTGTACATGATAGATCACATTTGCTCATTGCTATGATACCCTTTTTATCCAGTTTAGCCTATTAGCCATTCATGTGCAATTTTAACCGGTCTAATTACAACTGCATTCATTAAACAGATTATACGTGTCGTCGCATCCTTGGGACACTCAATATTTATTAACCTATTTCCAGCAGTTACATCTATCATTCTGTATTCACATTATGTTGACACTGTCTGTTTAACACAATTGATAACTGTACAGCTAAATAAACAAATCTGCTTATTGCTTAACTCATTTATTAGATCATGTTGTTGATAACCATGCTTGATTATTTAACCCTGATTATGCTAGCTGATTATGAGCACACCCATGATATCGTTTACACCTTGACATGACTCGCTACATACATATTGATTGACCCGACATGGTACCGTACACTACTTGACCTGACCTGGTGTATCATGACTTGACCCGTTACCTGATCTTGTGTCTAATGTCATCAAACCTGACATGTAGTCCTCACGGATCGTTCCTGTTGTCTATCCAGACAAACCTGCTTACCCGATCCTGTGTTGGCATTAGTTCTTGATTACTGAATACCTGACTTGACATACACATATAACTTGGGGGTATGGGGAAATCAATGGTGAAACCTGACTTGTAACTCAGCAGTTCGATACTTGTTCTGATCAGTTTTAGAGGCTAGGCCAGCCTTGGGATGATGCTGCTGACATCATTCATCTGTACATATTTCCTGTTTTAGTGCCTAGCGGCATGTCTCGGTTTTAGCCCGAGAATCTGGACCGTGGTCCCGGGTATGCACGGGATACTATTGAGTTATATCGATGATTCATCAATTTGATTTCAAAGATTTTAGAACAGAACACTTGATAGAACAGTTTAGGTTACTTAATGCACACCACCCTGCACTGTCCTGACTTACATTACTGTTACACCTGCTTTTCATTCATGTTTATATCTGCATTGCCTGTTACCCTATTTATATTTTATTACTTGATGACACGACGCGCTGACGTCTGGGTTTTGCATGGCCCAGATTCTGTACCGCTGCTGCAGTCTGAGCAGGAGTACTTCAGCCAGCAGGCTGAGCTGTGAGGTGTCAGCAGTAGTTAGTTCTTTTATTTCCTGCATTTTATTCCTGATGTGAGCCCGCATTATGGGACATACATTCCAGTTATTTTGTATTGGATCTTTTGCTTCCGCATTTTTATTATTCTTGACTCATATTATCTTGGTTTATGGACATGTTTTAGATAGTTTTATTTTGTTCTTGGTATCTCTACAGTCGTAATGTGATTGTGGATGGATACTTCCTACCCACAGGTAGCATGGTTGGCTATGTCACGTGCCCATTTTAGCGTACTCTGGGAAGCGGGGCGTGACAAAGGTATTTCTCCTTACGAGTCGTGAAGATCTCGTAAGTGTAGTTTCTCCTTAGGAATCGTGAAGATTCCTAAGTGTGTTTTCTCTTAAGAGTTGTAAGAATCTCACAAGAGAGTTTTTCTTGCTTACGAGTCGAGAGGACTCGTAAGTGATTATTTCCTTTCTTGTCGGAGAGCGTGGCCCGTAGAAAATCTATCTTGACCTCTCTACGAGGCAACGATGGCTTGGGAGACAGGGTTAGGATCTGCCACCTAAGACTTTTCAATTTTATGAGCCGTAAGGGTCTCATAAAGAATTTTCTCCCTACAGGTCGAGAGGATCCCGTAGGTGTATTTTCTCCTTAGGAATCATAAGAATTCCTAAGTGCGTTTTCTCTTGAGAGTCGTAAGGATCTCACAAGAGAATTTTCTTCTTGCAAGTCGAGAGGACCCGTAAGTGATTGATGAGTTGGCGTGCTCCCGAATCAAAGAATTGCTTCGACGGGGAAGTCGAGGGTTGACTTTATCCGCATTTCACGGAGTCGGGGGTTGACTTTATCCGAATTTCACGGAGTCGGGGGTTGATTTTATCCGAATTTCACGGAGTCGGGGGTTGACTTTATCTGCATTTCACGGAGTCTGGGGGTTGACTTTATCCGCATTTCACAGAGTCAGGGGTTGACTTTATTCTCATTTCATGGAGTCAGGAGTTGCTCTGGACGTTTCCCACAGGGTCAGGATTGACATTAGCCGTGTTCCACGGGACCAGGAGGTGCTCTGGGCGTTTCCCACGGGGTCAGGATTGACATTAGCCGTGTTCTACGGGACCAGGAGGTGCTCTGGGCGTTTCCCACTGGGTCAGGATTGACATTAGCTGTGTTCTACGGGACCAGGATTTGCTCTGGGCGTTTCCCACGGGGTCAGGATTGACATTAGCCGTGCTGTACAGGACCAGGAAGTGCTCTGGGCGTTTCCCACGGGGTCAGGATTGACATTAGCCGTGTTCTACGGGGCCAGGATTTGCTCTCACGGTTGTCTGTGAACCGTCGAGGTTTGGAACATGGACTTTGCCATGGATCCAAGGTTGATTGTCGCGTCTGAATCCTGCTGGAATGAGGAGGAACGCTGTTGGTGATCTCTAAGCTGTCTGTGAACCGTCAAGATTTGGCTTCTTTTTCTGATGGAGCCTGGTGGGAAGGTATGGTTCCATCTTTGTTTGTGCCCGTGGATTGTATACAGAGATCAATGTAATCTCACCTGTAGGGCAGTATCGGAGATTGTGATGGCTTAAGAACAGGTTCAGATCCCTGTAACGTAAGGCTTTTGAATCTTATGAGCCGTGAGGGTCTCATAAGAGGGTTCTCCTTACGAGTCGTGAGGATCTCGCAAGTGTAATTTCTCCTTAGGAATCGTGGGGATCCCTAAGTGTGTTGCTCCCTTGTGAGTCGTAAGGATCTCACGCAGGTATTTTCTCCTCACAAGGTCGAAGGGACCTTGCAAGTGTCCTTTAACGAGATTGCTCCCTTTCGGGTTTTCACAAAACTCGCCGGTAGCCCTGCTGTTTTTACTCACGGAGCCCTTTCGGGTTTTCATCCGTGCTCATCTCGCTTATCGACATACCGTTTTCTTTCTTCTTCTTCTTTTTAATAATTTTTTTTGTGTCGGCCTTAGGATGCTGCGGTCCGTAGTAGTTTATACACGTTTCGGTGAATAGCCAGTTTTAGGACATAGTGGTCCATCGTTAGTTTAAGGATGTTTCGGTCCGTGGTTAGTTTTAGGACATTTCGGCCCATCATTAGTTTTAGGACATTTCGGTCCGTAGTTAGTTTTAGGACATTTCGGTCCGACGTTAGTTTTAGGAAATTTCGGTCCGTAGCCGGCTACTACTTATAGAGTTTGGGCTTAGGAAAATAGCGAGCGGACATAGGCGTCGTCATCTATCGTTGACCTAGGCCGTGACTCGTCAGGCGTAGTAATTTTTTAGGAAGCGACCATTTATTGGCCTGAAAGGTCTTTCGCCACGCATGTCCTTCAGTAGATAGGCTCCACCCTGGTAAACTTTGTCTATGATGTACGGGCCTTCATAGTTCGGCTCAAATTTCTCTCGTTTGGCACGATTGGGGATCATAGGTCTTTTGACCACTAGCACGAGTTCGCCTTGGCGGAATGTTCTCGGCCTGGTCAATCTTTCGTATGAGTGCGTTATCTTTGCTTTATAAGCCTCCAGGTTTTGTTGCGCCATGAGCCGGGTTTCATCGAGGGCATCAAGCTCCTCAAGGAGAAGATGAGCATTTTCTTCATTCGTTAGCTCGTAATGAACTGCCACTCGTAGAGAGGGTAACTCTATCACGAGGGAGAGTACTGCTTCTGTGCCGAATACCAATGCATACGGCGTTGTGTTTGTGGCCGTTTTGAACGTAGTTCGATACGCCCAGCGAGCTTCATGCAGTCTCTCGTGCCAGTCCTTCTTATTTCGAGACACCTTCTTTTTCATGATCTTCGTCAAGGTCTTGTTGAAGGCCTCAGCTAGACCGTTAGCTCAGGGATTATAGACCGAAGAGTATCTCCAGTCTATGTTATGCTGTTGTGCGAAGCGGCTGATCTTGTGGTTTCTATAGGCTGGCCCGTTATCGGAGATAATCCGTCGCGGAGTGCCGAACCGATAAATGACGTGTGTCATGAAGAAATGAAGGATATTCTCCGTCTTCACTTCTCTTAATGGTACTGCTTCTGCCCATTTGGAGAAGTAATCGGTTGTCGCCAGTATGAACCGATGTCCTCTGGACGATGCCGGTTCAATGGGCCTGATTATATCATTTCCCCACATTTCGAATGGCCAGCTAGCCACCATTGGATGTAGCGGATTTGGATGCTGGTGAATAAATTCCCCGTGAATTTGGCACGAGTGGCACTGTTTCGCGTATTCGAGGCAGTGTTGGATCATCGTGGGCCAATAGTAGCCCATCTTTTTTATCTTCAATTTCATTTTCGGGCCGACTTGGTGAGAACCGCAGAGTCCGTCGTGAGTTTCTTGAACGACTCTCCTTGCTTCTTCCGGTCCCAGGCATCTCAGCCACAGAAATTCGAATGACCTCTTATATAGAGTATCATTGACGAAAGAAAAAGATAGAGCTCGTTTCATAAGCTGATGTCTTGAGGACGCATCTTCAGGCGTTCAACGAGATTTGAAGTAGTCTATAAAGACTTCTCTCCAATCCATAGCCTTTTCCCGGTCTTTTATTCGTAGGGCCGTTTGCTCGGTCGCTCCCTTTTCTTCGGAAGATTCCGGAGATATTTCTGCCAGTGCGAGAACCCGACGGCTTTGCACAACGATCCTCACGTCATCGAGGTTTTCGTCGGCCAGTTCTTTAGCGAGCTTGGCCAATGCATCCGCTTTGCTATTTTCCGTTCGTGGTATGCTTTCCAGGGTATAGGCAGGAATTTGAATCAGCAGTTGCTGTACTCTCTCGCCGTATTTTACCAACTCCGGTTTGCACGTCTGATAGTCACCGTTTACTTGGCTAACGACCAGTTGGGAATCTCTGTATATGAGAAGGTTTTCGATTCCCATGTCGATAGCGATCTCAAGACCTGCTATCAAAACTTCATATTTGGCTTCATTGTTCGTCCTCGGCTCTGTTAGGGAAAAGGCAAAGCGCATTATCCCTCCTTGTGGAGTCACGAAGATGAGGCCTACCCCTGATTTGATTATGGGGGTGCTTTGTTTGCGCTTCTTCATGGAAGATGCTCCATCGAAGTAGAGTTCCCACTGGGTATCATTCTCTCTTCTCTCCCCGTCGATCGTGCCAAACGCGTGCTCGTCTGGCAAGTCGCAGTTCAAGGGAGAGTCAGCAGGTATCGGATGCTCAGCGAGGAAGTCGGCGATGGCCTGGCCTTTCACTGCCTTGAGAGGACGATAAGTTATCAAGAATTCCATTAAGAGTAGGGCCCATTTAGCGAGCCGTCCCGTTAATATGGCTTTTGACATCAAATATTTGAGGGGATCCACCTTTGATATGAGATGGACCTCATGTGCCAACGCATAGTGTCTGAGCTTCGTTATCAAGAAGATCAACGCCAGGCAGTGTTTTTCGATGGGGGAGTAGTTGCTTTCTGCCACCAGGAGAACTCGACTCAAATAGTAGAGGGCTCTTTCCTTCCCTTGGTCGTTCTCTTATGCCCACAGCGCACCTAAGGAACCTTCGAGGGATGTTGTGTACTGGACGAGAGGTTTTCCTTTAACGGGAGCGGCCAGTACTGGCGGATTCTATAGGTATTGCTTGATTTCGTCCAGTGCACTTTGGCATTTGCGATCCTAGACGAACGGGGTTCCCTTCTTCATTAGGTGACTGTAAAGACGACACTTGCCGGAGAGATTGACTATGAACCGCCGGATATACGCGAGCTTTCCTTGGAGAGACCGCAGTTGCTTGAGAGTCCTTGGCGGAGGCATTTCCATGATCGCCTTGATCTTCGACGGGTCTATCTAGATGCTTCGGTGTCGGACGACGAATCCTAGGAACTTGCCCGAGAAAACTCCGAACGCGCATTTGAGAGGGTTCATCTTCAAATTGTATTTCCGAAGGCGCTGAAACACGATCTTCAGATGCTCCAAATGTTCCTCGTATGATTTGCTTTTAACTACGAGGTCGTCGATATAGCATTCGACGATTTCATGTATGAGGTCATCAAAAATCTTCATCATGGCCCTCTGATAGGTGGCACCGGCGTTCTTTAGACCGAAGGGCATCACCTTGTATCAGAATATGCCCAAAGGGGTCCGGAAAGCGGTATACTTCTGGTCCTCGGGATGCATCTTTATCTGATTGTATCCTGATGAGCCGTCCATGTAGGAGAAGACTTCATGAGTGGACGTGTTGTCTATCATGAGCTCGGTAACCGGTACAGGAAAATCGTCCTTCGGGCAAGCTTTATTGAGGTCTCGAAAGTCCACACAGATGGGTACTATCCCATTCTTCTTCATCACTGGGATGATGTTGGCAATCCAGTCAGGGTACTGCACCTCTTGGATGAGGCCGGAGTTGATTAGCTTCTTGACCTCTGCGTTGATGCTCATTTCAAGTTCGAGCCGCATTCTTCTCGGTGCTTGTTTGATCGGCAGAAAACCGGGAACTTGCCAGTGTGCATAAATTTTTTACGAGTCTGTGCCCTTTCGAGTTTTCACAGACTCGCCGGTAATCCTACTGTTTTTACTCACGGAGCCCTTTCGGGTTTTCATCCGTGCCCATTTTTCTTGCGGATGTTTTTTTTTTTGGGTTTAAGTGGGATATTCCACTTGACTGCAGGACTTGTTTGTAAGACCCTTGATATCCTTTCTATTCTTTGAGAAGAAAGGACCATCTTACGTAGAGATTCTTCCTCCAGTGAGAAATATGCTTCCTGTGTATACCTTGGGGGGAGCGAGTACCCACGCTGTCGCTATTTTGGTGATAGGTTGTTTCAAAGTCGCTCATTTTTTAGCGTCGACGACAAATACCACCTTACCTCTGCTTTTCATTCATCTTCATCAGATGATGAAGGGTCTTGACTCAGCTGATCCAATCGAGTCATTTTATCCATGAGCTCTTGAAAGGCAGTCGGCTTGAAGAGGGCCATATACGAGGACGCCTTTGAATTTGGGTATGGGATGGCTATGAGCATTCCCATGGCTGCAACATCATCGATACGATGCTTGTATTTGACCAGAGATTTTGCCATCGGATAACACATTGAACACATGTCTCATTCGGTTTAACCCTTTCGTTGACTAGTGCCGTCACGGTAGTGCATTTTTTCACACTAGCGAATCTCTGACAGGAGGGCATCTCCATTTCGTCGAAGGTATTCATGGAGTCATTCGGGAGTTTCGCATACCATTCGAAGGCAATGCCCGCCAGACAGCTGATGAACTGTTATACGAGAAGTATGTCAGTATTGCCGCACATGGGTTTAAATCACGCAATGTGTGTTTCCCCCAATCAGAGCAAAGATCTGTTTGAATTTCAAAATTCAAAAATTGAAGCAACGCTTCCAATTCCTTGCGCTGTGCGCAACGTGCCACGTGTCAAAAGCTGATACGTCAGCGCAGCGCCCAAGGCAGCGCGCCCAATCAGAGCAAGGCTCTATTTAAAACAAAATTAAAAGAAGCAATGCTTCAGATGATCTGCGCTCAGCGCTGCGCGACACATGGCAGCGCAGTTGCGCTGCGTTCTGCGCTGCACGACACGTGTCAAGCGCTGGTGCCTCTGCGCCAAATAGAATTAAAATCCCAGTAAGATCTTTCCGTTCTTGTTAAAACAAGAAAATTGTCTTCTATAAAACAGAAGCCCTTGGATCAAAGATCCAACGGTGGGGAAAATTCCCCAAATCACTCAGAGAATGATCTTTTTAACAAATTTAACAAATTAATGGGCATTATATAAAGGCCTCTAGACCCCAATTCAATCATCATCAACATCAAGATCAAAAAAATAACAGCACAGAGAATAGAGAGAACTCTGAAGAATTTTGAGAAAAACTCAAGAAGAGAAAAAAGGTAAAAACTTTTATAAAAAAAAGAAGAATTTCTTCTGAATAGATCATTGATCTAAGAAAAAGATCAATGATCTTCAATAAAAAATAAATAATAACAGTTCCTTGCACTTTTTTATGAACCATTGGTTCTGGAATCTTAAAGATTTTTTTCTTGAATCCAAAATTGGATCAAGTTATTGAAACAGTGTCTTGCACTTGCAAAAACTGCACTGTTGTGCTCCTGGATTGGCGCAAGCCATCAGAGAGCGTCACGTGTCAGCACCATAACCACTTGCGCTATACGCTTTTAAAAATAGAGCATTGCTCTTTAAAGTTGGTGCAACTCACCAGAGCGCGCCACGTGTCACAGCGCAACAGCGCAGCGCACTGGCACAGCGTACTGCACTAGCGTGACACGTGTCACCTCCACATGCGCTTGCGCTCAATAATTGGCGCAAAGCGCCTGATAAGCCAATGTCAGAATATTAATGCACTGCATTATTTACAGAAGGGCCAAGCCCAATTAAAAAAGGCCTAACAGGCCAAATTAAATGCAATGCATTATTTTAAAGAAGGGCAGAGCCCAAACAGATGCTCTGCATCATTTATAAAGGGACAGAGCCCAAATCAAAATGGCCTAGCAGGCCAGAATGAAATGCAGTGCATTATTAAACAGGGGCAAAGCCCTAGCACAGGCCTAATAGGCCGAAAATAAAAACGTTGAATATTCTCAACTGGACTTAGCCCAATCATGGCCGTAAGTCCTCAAATTAAATTGATTGAGCAAGACTGCTCTCTTAAATCAATTTACATCCGGTTCAAAGGTACATCTCTGAACTCCTCTGACACCTATCGTTGTAATCTTTCAACGACGTCAGAGAGGTGACGGGTCCCGAAAACCACACATCGATACGGACTGCGGGGTCCTTAAACTTGTGGACCGAAACGTCCTTAAACTAATATTTGTCCCAAAATGGGAACGTTGGACCGAAACGTCCTTAAACTAATATTTGTCCTAAAATGGGAACGTTGGACCGAAACGTCCCTAAACTAATATTCGTCCCAAAATGGGAACGTTGGACCGAAATTTCCTTAAACTAATGTTCGTCCCCAAATGGGAATGATGGACCACCATGTCCCTAAATTGGAAATGGACCGCTATGTCCCTAAACTGGAGCAATAGAGCCAATTGCTCTCTTGTCGGATCCAAACGATCCCGTTAAGTTGATCTTAGTCTGGAGATTAGGCTAACGTATCCTTAACAAAAGTTTAAGTTGATCTTAGCTTTAAATAGGGCTAACGTATCCTTAAACCAAAACCCCAAATCCAAATCTAAGAAAATACGGATTTGGACTAATCCACGTCCTATGGGCGACGACATAAATTAGTCTCCGTATACAATCCGCGGGCAACCACAAACAAAACAAACACCCACGACACGAAGTGAAATTCTGGAGAAGGAGAAAGTTGTTGCCGCGATGCGGTAGCGTAATTAACTGCAGGGGCTTGCGCCTGCAGGGAAGAGCGTCCCCACAATAAAAAAACCCTCAAGCGAGGGGGAATCTGACGAAGTCTGCTACATCGGCCGCATCCGTCTAAACCTCCGATACACGGTGCCATAAATCAACTTGGAATCTTCGGAGAGGTGGATGGATAAAACCAAATAACATCTGCCCCGAATCTCAGGCAAGACGTTTATCGCGTCTCCGCCGCGCCATTCGGAGGGGAACAGATTCTGGCACGCCCGGTGGGACCTTTTTCTCTTTCCACTCCACACTTCATGTGTCGTCTTCGCGAATGAATCGCGGTTTATTAATGGTTGCCTTTGGATTTCAAGTTACTAAGATTTGGTCTTTTTCCTGGCGCAGAAATCAAGCATCAATGGCCTCCAACTGCTCGAGCTGCTCAAAGTGCCAGTGCAAGCGACGCTCCACCTCACCTGGAGGTGTAGCTTATGGGCCTCAAGCGGCCTCCATCCTTGCCATGCCGGTGGAACAAGTGACCCAGGACACCACCGGTCTGTTTTTCGGGACCATGCTCCCTCCTGCAAGCTTCACTATGCCAGTGCCCACACCAGAAGCGAACAAGAAGTCGGTTTTCGATCGGCTCACTGCTACAACGGCCCCTTTCAACGGGTCATCCAATATCAAACCGGCAGCCTTTGTATTTGCCAGGCTGAGCCAGAACCCTGATGGGCCCGCCAGGAAGCCCATGAACCCTGAAATTGCCGTCCCGAGAAAGACAGCCACCCCTGCTCCAGAAGTCGTCAAGGCGGCTTCTCCTGTTAAAGAGTCAGTCTTTTCAAGGCTGACTATTCCGGTTCCAGCTCCTGCTCGAGGATCTGTCTTTGACAGATTCCACTCAAAGGACAACATCAGTCTTTAAGAGGCTGACACCAGCAGCACCTCATTCGGACAGGGGGCAAGAAGAAGCTGTCCCTATCGCCGAGCCAGTCCTAACGTCTCGTCACGCTCGACGCCGCCACTGGCGCCGAGTAAGGAAGGCCGGGGGCAACTCCCCCTAAGGGCTAACTCCACCCGCTCCAGTGGTGGAAGTTAATGCTGCTGTTCCAACTGGGAACAACTTTGAACTGCTAAGGAGGGTACGCAAGAACTCTCCGACTGCCACGCTAAAAAGATCTCCTCCACCTGCGGAGAGGTTTACAGAAGCGAAGCTGGAACAGCCCCCTCAACGACTGTCCTCCAAAATTTATAAAGTCTGGCGGAGGGTTTAAGATTCCGTAATCGCCAAGATCACTCTCGCCGGCAGAAAAGGGCGAAAGTGCAGGAAGAAAAGAACCGTCCTGTTAAACAGGAAAGGACGACAACCGCCAGGGTGCCCGCTGCAACGACCCCTTCAACTTCAATGGCCCATAAGAGAAGGAGGCCGGAGAAAATTCCCACGCCTGCGGCAAATGTCAAAGGTGGCGAGCCTAAACGCCCTAAGTCCGGAGACATTGTAGTCCATACTGTATACATGGCGTCGGGGAAAGAGGACAGCCGTGCATCTACAGGTCATAGACCGCTTACACGGTCAATGATCAAAGCTCAGGAGCAACAGCAGAAGCTCCAAGAAATGATGAATGCGATGGCCGCACTCACTGGGTCAAAAGAAAGCCCCGAAGTGTCCTCGGATCAACGCCAGGAGCAAGAAACTGACGCTGAATTCCTTCGCAGGATACTAGAAAAGAAGGATAAAGAGGTTGCAGAACAAGCAGCCAACATAAAGCGAATGGCCCTCCTGTTCCAGGACATGGTGGGTATGATGATTCAACAAGATCTTCTTGCTGAAGAAGATCCTCCGATCTTCCTTGAAGACGACAGGGGAGAAACGTCAAATCCTCCACTGGCTCTGTCAACAGCCAAGGAGGAGACAATCTCCAAAGCTGACTTGGACGAATATATAGCTCAGCAGATACGGGTTCATCAGGCGACTGAGGCAGCCGGTCAGGTCGTAAAAACGGGGCGACCATATCCGAGTTGGTATGATCAGATCAAGTACCCGCCGGGCTATACAATACCGAAATTCCATGTCTATAAGGAGACGGGCAATCCCCACCAGCATGTTGCCCAGTTCAGGGCTCTTTGCGGCAACACCGGCGGTGATGATAAATTGTTGCTTCGCCAGTTCGTCGGTAGCTTATCGGGTACAACGTTTGAGTGGTACTCCAAGCTCCCAAACAACTCGATCAAGACATTTACGGAGATGGAGCTGCTGTTTACCCAGCGTTTCGCAAGTGCCAGCGAACGCACCTCGATAACAGCATTGATTAATGCCAGGGTGAAGCCAGGTGAAACGTGGGTGCAGTACGCAATACGGTGGAGGAAATTATGGTCAAAATACGAACAACGCATCGAAGAGGCTCCTGCGGTAGGCATGTTTGTGGGAACCCTCGATCCGCAAGCGACCATCTCGCAATTCATGATGTTCTTCAAGCCGACTACCTTCTAGGCCCTAATCGACAAGCTAGCTCAGATGGATCAGATGGGCCATAGACCTCCCCTTCCAAAGACGGACTCTCAAAATGAGAAGAGGAAGGGAAAAGCAATTGTTGTCGCTAATGCTCAACAACAGCCGAGCAACTTGAAACCGGCTGTCCGTCAAAATAATATGCGTCCACACCTGTCCCTCGAGGAGAGGCTGGGACTTCCTTACTCGTTTCCCCGAGATAAAACGAGAAGATTGTTCGAGCTGGCCTTGCGCAACCGACTCATAAATCTGCCGGATCCAAGACGTCCGTCGCAGCCAAACGACGTCAAAATCCCAACTACTTTCCTTATCATCGAGTACTGGGTCATCCGATCGAGGACTGCTACGTCTTCAAAAACTGGATTGAGAACCAGTACCAACAGGGCAAGTTCGCGTTGTCTGAAAGATGGAAGGTGAACCCGCCGCAACCTCATACCTCTAAAAGGGTGAATACGCCGGGGGCAACATGCTCTCTTGTTGAAGAAGCTCCATGGGAGGTTGTGCTATCAGCCAAATTAAAGAGGATGCTGAACGATCTTCAAACATGCCCAGCGATCAGGTGGAAAAACCCGTTGAAACCTCAGATCATTGAAGGGATGTTGAAGCCGCGTCCAACTCCAAAGACCGATGGTGATGGCCCAAGCACTCACAACCAGCCGTCAAAATCTTCAAAGAAGAAGAAGATGAAATCCAAGAAGCCCGTGAAGCCTGGCGACAAGCGCACGGATTTACAGAAACAAATTGACGCGCTGGAGGAATACAACCAGAAAGCACGGACTCCCATCACGCTCCAGGAGTTCCTCAACTACGTCTTTCAAGAGGAAGATGAGGGAAAGAGTTCGTCGGATGAATTCGAGGAATACGTGGCGAGCTGTCATATGATTTCCCATTCGTTTACAGACGATGAGGAAATTCCTTGCGCTGAGAAGCTGGGGGCGAACCCTGAACCAGAAATTATGTGGCCGTCAGATGAGATGATCGATGCCTTCCTGAATGAGATTCGTCTGAAAGTTAAAGCCAATCAAGAGGGTGAGATGGCCATACTGGAAGGAGCCAAACACCGCCGACTGGATGAAAGAGTCGAGGCACTCCCATCAAATCAAAAGACATCCGCTGCCGATGAAAACAAATTCAAGACGAGGAAAAGGTTTGCTAAAGCCATATCAATAGGAATGAAGCTACCACCCTCTGAAGAAAACACTCTCGGTGGAATAGAGATGTATCCTAATTACTGCCTATATCATCAGAAGATCGCATACGCTACTGAAGACTGCGACTTCTTTAAGTGTTGGTGGCAAGGGTATGTCACTCACAGGCATTACGTCAACAGAACAAAGCGGGAAGCTCGTAGACAGCGAAAAAATACGACAGATGAGCATAAAAGAGTCGCCGGCAATTGCCACAGGGATGAGCCCGGGGGATCACGAGTTCTCACCTTTAGGAACGACCCCGATGACGAAACAGCCTTCAACCCTTTCTTCAAGGAATCCATCTCTGAAGAATTGAAGAATTATGAGAACATTCATCCGTGCAAGGGCATACTACCCGGGAAGAATCTCAGACCCGCAAACGACGGAGCAAACAAAAAGGATAAAGGAAAGGGAAAAATGATCTTCGTCGCCAACACTCAACAACAGCCGAGCAACTCAAAATCGATTGTTCGCCAAAACAACATGCGTCCACGCCTATCACTCGAGGAAAGACTGGGACGTCCTTACTCGTTTCCCCAGGATAAAACGAGGAAACTGTTTGAGCTGGCAGTGCGCAACGGATTCGTCAATCTGCCAAATCCGAAACGTCCGCTACAGCCAGGAGAGATCAACGATCCTAATTACTGCTCCTACCATCGAGCAGTAAGTCATCCGATCGAAAATTGCTTCGTCTTCAAAAACTGGGTTGAAGACCAATACCAACAAGGCAAACTCGCGCTGTCCCAAAACTGGAAGGTGAACCCGCCACAACCACATGCTCCAAAAAATATGGATATGCCGGGGGTATCATGCTCATTCATAGAGAAAGCCCAACAGACCACTACGTCCTAAAACTGGATAATAGACCGAAACGTCGTTAAACTAATAACGAACCACTACGTCCTAAAACTGGATAATAGACCGAAAAGTCAGTAAACTAGAGATTCGCCACGAATACGGCAACGGCGGACCGAAACGTCCTTAAACTAATGACGGACCACTACGTCCTAAAACTGGCTGAGGACCGAAATGTCCTTAAACTACTACCGCAGTATCCTCAGGCTGACGAGATAAAAAAAAGAGAGAATAAAGAATAAAAAAAGAATAAAAAATGGTACGTCCATAAGCAAAATGGGCACGGATGAAAACCCGAAAGGGCTCCGTGAGTAAAAACAGCAGGGCTACCGGCGAGTGTTCGTGAAAACCCGAAAGGGTGCAACCTCGTAAAAAAAAGAATAAAAAAAAATGGTATGTCCATAAGCAAAATAGGCACGGATGAAAACCCGAAAGGGCTACGTGAGTAAAAACAGCAGGACTACCGGCGAGTGTTTGTGAAAACCCGAAAGGGCGCAACCTCGTTAAAGGACACTTACAGGGTCCTCTCGACCTTGTAAGGAGAAACCACCCGCGTGAGATCCTTACGACTCACAAGGGAGCAACACACTTAGGGATCCCCACGATTCCTAAGGAGAAAATACACTTGCGAGATCCTCACGACTCGTAAGGAGAACTCTCTTATGGGACCCTCACGGCTCATAGGATTTGAAAGTCTTAAGTTACAGGGACCTAAACCTGTGCTTAAGCAAACCCCTCACGACCTTCGATATTGCCCTACAAGTGGTTCAATTCTGAACCTTGTATACAATCCACGGGCGCGAATAAACATTTCCCTAACCAAGTCCCATCCGTGACTGGGGATATGTTCACATGGTGAACAACCCTTGTAAGTCCTCTCGACTTACAAGGAGAAAACCCTTTTGTAGGATCCTTACGACTTACAGAGGAACATACACTAAGGAATCCTCATGATTCTTAAGGAGAAAATACACCTACAGGATCCTCACGACTTATAGGAAGAAATACCTTTGTAGGACCCTTAGGGCTCATGAAGTCAAAAGCCTTAGTCAACAGGACCTTAACCCTGTTCGCTAAGCCACCTTTGTTCGACATCAACAGAGGCAAATGATGATTCGCTCCTGGCAATATCCCAGTTGTAGCGGTGCTGATGCCGAAATCGGTGTCTAATTTCAGGTCTACGGCGAAAAGCCAGTAGGCCGCACATGCATACAAAATAGCCGAAATGATGGGGCAACTTGCAATAAAAAGCAGCAAGTAAAAACGTATGCACACAAAATAGCCGAAATGATTGGGCAACTCGCAATAAAAAGCAGCGAGTAAAAATAAAATAAACAGCCGAAATGATTGGGCACCGCGAAAAATAGCCGAAATGATTGGGCAATCACGACCTTCGCGATATAAAAGCTGAAATGATAGAGCATCGCGGAAATAAAACAATAAAAAAAATATATGAAACCTTTTGCCCTACAGTTGAGATCACATCGATCCCTGTATACAATCCAAGGGCACAAACAAATAGGGGAACCATACCTTCCCAACAGGCTCCGCCAGAAAGCAAAGCCAAATTTCGAGGGTTCACCAACAGCCTAGAGACAACCGCGACATTCGTCTTGATGCAGTAAACGCAGTGCCAGTAAATGAAGCGAAGATCAAATTCCTAGCTTCACGGTTTTGACGGTAACTTATATAAAACCTGAAAGACCACCACAGATCAGTTCAACCCCGAAGAAACCAGTGTCTTCGGCAAAATCCTTCGACTCAGGGAAACCAGTGTCCTTGACGAGAGCCTCCTGATTCGCGTCGACCCGTAGAGAAACCAGTGTCTCCGCAGGAATACTCCGATTCGTTTCAACCCCGAAGAAACCAGTGTCTTCGGCAAAATCCTTCGACTCAGGGAAACCAGTGTCCTTGACGAGAGCCTCCTGATTCGCGTCGGCCCGTAGAGAAACCAGTGTCTCCGCAGGAATACTCCGATTTGTTTCAACCCCGAAGAAACCGGTGTCTTCGGAAAAATCCTTCGACTCAGGGAAACCAGTGTCCTTGACGAGAACATCCTGATTCGCGTCGGCCTGCAGAGAAACCAGTGTCTCCGCAGGAACACCCCGATTCGTTTCAACCCCGAAGAAACTAGTGTCTTCGGCAAAATACTTCGACTCAGGGAAACCAGTGTCCTTGACGAGAACACCTCGATTCGCGTCGACCCGCGGAGAAACTAGCGTCTTTGCAGGAACACCTCGACTCGTTTCAACCCCAGGGAAACCAGTGTCCTTGGCAAATACCTCAACTCAGGGAAACCAGTGTCCTTGACGAGAGCCTCCTGATTCGCATCGGCCCGCAGAGAAACCAATGTATCCGCAGGAATACTCCGATTCATTTCAACCCCAAAGAAACCAGTGTCTTCGGAAAAATCCTTCGACTCAGGGAAACCAGTGTCCTTGACGAGAACATCCTGATTCGCGTCGGCCCGCAGAGAAACCAGTGTCTCTGCAGGAACACCCCGATTCGTTTCAACCCCGAAGAAACTAGTGTCTTCGGCAAAATACTTCGACTCAGGGAAACCAGTGTCCTTGACGAGAACACCTCGATTCGCGTCGACCCGCAGAGAAACTAGCGTCTTTGCAGGAACACCTCGACTCGTTTCAACCCCAGGGAAACCAGTGTCCTTGGCAAATACCTCAATTCAGGGAAACTAGCGTCCTTGATGAGAGCCTCCTGATTCGCGTCGGCCCACAGAGAAACCGGTGTCTCCGCAGGAATACTCCGATTCGTTTCAACCCCGAGGAAACCAGCGTCCTCGGCAAAATACTTCAACTCAGGGAAATTAGTGTCCTTGACGAGAACTGCTCGATTCGTCTCGACCCATGAGGAAATTAGTGTATTCGCGAGGACTTCCCGATTTGTTTCGACTTGGAAGATAAAGCCTTAGGCAGCAGGGATTAAAAAACTTGTTTCCTAAGCACTGGGATCCTGCAAGTCGGTCTAAAACGGTCTCTTGCATACTATCCACGGGTCTCACTCTCCAAAGTCGAATCTTGACAAGGAGGGAAACAACCGCTTACAAGTCCTCTCGACTCGTAAGAGAGAAAATTCTCTTATAAGATCCTTGCGACTTATAAGAGAAAACGCACTTAGGAATCCTCACGATTCCTAAGGAGAAAATCCACCTCCGAGATCCTCTCGATCCGTAGGGAGAAAAGTCTCTATGAGACCCTCACGGCTCATAGAGTTGAAAAGTCTTAGGCGGCAGATCTGAACCTGTGGCCTAAGCCATCGCTATCTCTTGAAGAAACCAAGATGCTTACTCTATTATCTGTCAACCATGTTTATCAAGACAGCATGCTGATAATAAGAGAAGTGAGAAAGCAAAGAAATAGTACGAGACATTTTAAAGAAAAAAATGTGTATCTTCATTTATTAATTCAATCAAGTACAAGGTGAATCGTACAAAAGAATAAAGAATGGATACATCTTATTCGAAAAAGAAAATTTTTACAAGCATATTGATACAAGGGCAGCTACTGGGAAGGAAGCGTCTTAAATAGCCCTATCAGTTGTTCGTGCACTTCCTTCCATGCCTTTTCTTGATCGGCCGTCACCGCCAGTTCTGCTTCCACTTGAGCCCGCTGCTGCAAGAAGGATGCAAGCTGCTCCCCGACGGCCTGCTGAGCTGCTTCGCGACCTTGGGCGTCACGCTCGGTGGCATCAAGCTTCCGCTTCAAGTTTAGTCCATTAGAGATATGCTCCAGAAGGCCCTCGAAGATAGCCTTCACCTGGGCAGCGTTCGCCTCAACCTCAGCACGCAGACGAGCCGTCTCGCTTGAGGTTTCTTGGCATTCCCTCAGCCTTAAAGCCGCTTCTTGTTCCAAGTGACGGAAGTAAGAAGCGCTTTGCTCAATCCATGCTGCTCTTTGATTGCTTGCGGCTAAGGTCTCGGGAGCAGGGCGCATAAACTCCGATTGATGCAGGCGGACCTCGATTTCCCTACAGTGATTGACCCAAAGCTCGACGACGCCCCCATCATGAAAGTTCACAAGGGCCACCAACATTGGGTTAACCTCCGCAGCGAAATCCGCAGCAGATGGGAGAGCGTCTGCGTCAAGCTTCTCGACGTATCCGCTCAGCATACCTAAGCTCATTACGACACCCTTTGAAGACGGACGTCTCAGGAAGGGGCCTGCCGGCATTATAACGCGAGACTCAAAGGGCGCCAGGATCGGAACGACGGCTGAAGAAACAAAATACGATTAGATGACGGTTTAAGAAATACGAAAAAGTCATCGATGGGATAGTTTACTATACCAGCTGCAGCAGACGGTAAGGCCGGGAGGGCCGGTGGCGCGACCGATCTTTCATCTCCTCCTTCGATTAGTAGCACTGTAATCAGGACAAGGAAGAGTCAGAAATAATTCTATTATTGAAAAAAGAAAGACATCAAATGGAAATTATACTCACCAGCGCCACCGGAGGAAGAAGCGAGTTCAGATGGGAAGGAGAAGTGCGGGTGCAACACCTGATAGAGATGATCAAAAAGCACTCCTGAAAAGACGCAATAGTACAACATTAGTACATAAATCATGCGGCTGAAAGATAAAACTAATGGGTTGCAAATCCATACCTTCCAACATCTGCGATGGTACAAGGGAAGGCTGAGAGGTGGACACCGCCAAAGCAGTAGTTGACGGCGCTCCCTCGAGCAATGGAGCATCGGCACTGGCCGCACCTGCGTTAAAAACAAAGATAAACTTGTCAGAAGGGATTGCTAGATAAAAAAAGGGACAGTAACTCAAAATTTACCTGATGAGCCGCCAGCCGAAACGGAGGCGTTTCCCTCCTCCATCGACATGAGTCCACCGCCCGTGGCCTCATCATCCGACTCGACAGGGGCTGTCGTCGTGCTCGCATGGCCAGGAGACGGCGGAAGACCGTAGACGGGGAGAGCAATAATTGGAGCATTGCCAGACTCTTGAGAAAGAGCGGCTGGCTTTTCCCCGGGAGTCATGCCCATCTCACCCGCTACTCCTTCGGGTTCGGCGGTCGCCGTTGTCTCGTCCGCCGTTACCATGGGGTCACCAGTCTCAGGTTCCCCGTCCGCCTCTGCCCCCAGCTCGGTTGTAGCAGTCGTCTCATTTGTCTCTACCTCAGGCTCGGCATCAACGTCCTTCTCTGGTGCAGTTCCCTCAGCCCCCGGCTCAGGTCCAGCAACCCCGGCGACGTCGCCCACCGTCAGCTCGGGTTCAGCTGGTGCCTCTTCCTCTGTCCCCTTAGGTTCGACGGTTTCCGCCTCCCCTTCGGTTGGACTTGGCCCTGCAGGACAAGATATATAAGAACCGACAGGTGATTGTTAGAAATTCTGCGTGTTCAAGTTTAGTTAATTACCGCAATCAAGACGGTTTCGCTCGTAGCTAGCCGGTTGAGTACGGGTCGTCCGCAGGGAGATAGGAATCTTTTTCTATGTGCTTTAACGAGTTAAGTCCAGTTTTCCAGATTTTGTTGTGATTAATTAAGTGTTAAAGTGATATGTAAAGAGAGCTTGTTAGGGTTAGGATTAGGTTAGTTTGAGTTAGGAGTCGCTCACCTCTTTCGTTGCCACTCTTAATATCGATGTTACGGTAATCGGCAACAACGGGGATTAGCATGACTAGGAAGGAACTTGCGAGTAGAAGCTAGGCTTTCCAACGCATAAGTTCTTCCTTTTGGTGCTTGTCCGTCCGTTCTTGGCTCTTAGCCATAACCTCCGGTTAATTCAACCACAACCGGTCTCACTACGGAATCACCGCTATCATGTAGGATAGGGTGCCGTAAGGAGCGGATTGTGGTTCAATTAACGGGAGTCGAATTAAGTTGTTGGGCAAGGAAAGAATGAGAGAGATTTCCTTCTCTCAAACTTCCCTTATCCTACCCTAACAAGTATGAAACTACTCACACATCATAATGAAAAGGAAACAAAACAAAAGAGGAAGATAGAAAGAAAGAGATTAGAAGATAACAACTAGCTATTTGCGACCTCACCTTGGCAAGGATCAAGCGTAAGCATCATGGTTGTTTTAAGGATAAAGAAAAAGAGAAAAGAAAGAAACAACAAGAAATAACAATAACTAAGTTAACAAATTAAAATTACAAGCAATTATAAAAGAACAAGACAAGATATAATAGCAAAAGAGTCTTCTTTATTCATCATTCTTCACTCACAAAGCTCACTACAAGTTTTAATGGAGAAGAGATGAGAAGAGGAAGAAGAAACAAGTATTCTAAACCTAGAAAAATACAAGAATATGCACCCCTTTTCTTCACAAGGATCTGGGGTATTTATAGGCTGGAAAATGAAAACCTATGGCAAAATTCTGCCTCTATACCAAAAGTCCAAACTACCCCTGAAATACGACCTTCTGACTCGCCAGTATGGCCGCGGATCCGCGGCCTAAGCATGCTTAGGCCGCGGCTCCGCGGCCTACTTAGGGAATTGGGTCACCAATTTTGGTGACATCTCCTGGATTGTAATGTGCTTCAGTATGGTATATGATTTTTCTCATAATTTCTTCACGATTTTTCCAGAATTTCTGTTGAGCAAAAGGTGATTTGATGTGTATCTTTTTGTCATGATTTTCTCGAGCTCCGTGTAGATTTCTTGGATCTTGTGCTGCCATTGAGCCTTGTGCATGAAAAGGACATTGATTTGACATTTCGTCTCTTAAACTGGTGTGTGGCAACAGACGGATAAAGAGCGGAGATCCGTGTTTTATCTGTGGTTGGCAGGAACCCGGATTTTGTCGTGTTTTCCATAAATTTCACCGTTTTAAAACCGAGAACCTGTATCCTGCAATTGACTAGCAAACACGGCTCAAGAGTATCTACCGATATGCAATGTGATAAAAATTGGGCGGTATGAAAATGCAAAAAAACTGATATGAACAAATACCCCCAAACTTATCATTTGCTCGTCCCGAGCAAAGCCAATTTATTCACAAAAAATTTCCTAACCTCACTTTCGCAGGGAACGCGATAGCACTGAGCATGTGCAACAAGCCGTTAAACCTCTAGGTGTCCCTAGTAGGTGGAGTGTTGTCTCCTGAGGGTTTTCAGCGGATACTACCCACAAAATCCGGTCAAGTTGGTTTTGTAAAATAACTAAGATTCAAACCCTAAAGTTTTGTTTCAGAAAATAACAATTCTATAGTCCCAAGTCTAGACTATCAAACCCTTATTTTTCACACCTCGCTTCTTATTTAACTACAGCTTTTATATGTCTTTACGTGCAGTGCAAATAGTGTCGTTAAGTTCCAGAAGGATCGATTAAAGTCATCATGTCGCACAATAAAGCCCAGATAACAATTTTAAAAGGATCGCATAAGTTTTATAAAGAGTTAAGCGTTTTTCAAGTTTCGTTTTCCAGTAAGGTTTCAACTTCAGAATTTCTATCTTCCTTAACAGGAAACTAAGTCGTATTTTTCACTCCACCTTTTTCTTGTTTTCATTTCATACACACCTCTGTGAACGTGCAATAGTCTTTATCATAGAATAAAGCCTTCATATCTCCGCTAAATTTTTTTTTATAAAAGCCTGTCTTTTATCAAGATTATTCTCACACAAAGAACCGATAGGAATTTTAACTCGGAGAGAACACTTGCTTGATTTTGTTTTAATCTGGACTTTCTAGGCTTCTTAGCGAGTTTTGGGCCAATGCACACAAACCAGTTGGCTTTAGGGCATTAAGTGTAGAAACACCCCAGCGGACTTAATTACTCAAGTTACCTAGGTCCAAAAACAAAAGACAGTTTGGCGTGAAAATCATGATGATTCAATACGATGGAGACATAACCGGCAGTTCAATTATTTTTTTTTTTGGATAAAAGACGTGTTTAGTGGGTTTTGGTGTGTAATCATTCCAATCAAGTTTCGGATGGGTTATTTTTCAGACTTAGTTCCAATTAAGGCATCAATAACATTCCTTCATATTCACTTCACTTCATAAACTATTCTTGACATTACTTATTTCAGAACAAACCTATTTGATCCTCAGAAAATCATTTATCCATTTAAAAGTTTTTAGACATAAAAAGACTTGTCATCTAATTTCCAAAACTCACGACACGTGTAGTGTGATGTAAAGACGTATATCAGCTATAGTTAACTTCAAAGGAGAGTTATCTTTCAGGTTTTCAAAATCTAAACATAAGATTTAGTTATTCCTATTTTTTCAAACAAAACCGTCGAAATGTTGAATCAGAGTCCTCCCGCTAGCTAACTTGACAGAAAAGTTTTTATGTTTTTAGAAAATTTTCAGATTTTTATGGATTTTATGGATTTTAATATGCAGATGCAAAATATACATATGAATGAGAAGGTAAGAAATGCGTACCGAGCGTACCCCCAAACTTAAACTGGACAGTGTCCTCACTGTCATTGCATGAAGAGATCATTTGAAGGGTCAAAATTGTCGGTTAGCGATACACAAATTTTTATTTGTTTTTGTTTTTAAAGAAAAGAAAAAGAATATACACAAATATATACAAAATGGTTTGTACATACCCCCAAACTTATTTGGAACAGTGACCACTGTTCTTGGCTGGATAACCGAAGTTTGGTGGTAGGCAGAGGAAGATCATGCAAGGTAAACCGGCTCCTGTAAGAACAGGAGCTCCTCTGTTGGTTCGGCGCTAAGGTACGGTTTAAGTCGGTGTCCGTTCACTTTGAAAAATGAACCGTCCTTTGGATTTTCCAAATCCACAGCGCCATGCGGATACACATTCCGCACAAAATACGGCCCTTTCCAGCGAGATTTGAGCTTTCCTGGATGGAAGTGAAGTCGGGTGTCGTAAAGCAGTACCTGCTGACCAGGTACGAAGGTTTTGCGCAAAAGGTGTTTATCGTGAAACACCTTCGTTCGGATCTTAACGACAACCGCGTTATCGTAAGCCTCATCCCTAAGCTCGCTTAATTCGTTCAACTGCAGCTTCTGATGGCTGCCCGCATCCTCGAGAGACAGATTCAGCTCCTTTATCACCCAAAATGCGCGATGCTCTATTTCGACAGATAGGTGGCAGGCTTTTCCGTACACAAGCCGATAGGGAGACATGCCAAGGTCGGTCTTATAAGCGGTTCGAAATGCCCAAAGGGCATCAGTGAGTTTCAGCGACCAATCCTTACGGTTCTTGGAAACCGTCTTCTCCAGTATCTGCTTGATTTGCCGATTTGAAACTTCGGCCTGCACGCAGGTTTGGGGGTGGTAGGGCGTGGATAGCTTATGATTAATGAAGTATTTCCGCATCAAGGCCTCGAAAGTCTTGTTGCAGAAATGACTTCCATTGTCGCTAATGATCGCTCGGGGGTGCCCAAACCGGGAGAAAATGTTTTCTTTAAGGAACCTAACGACAACCTTGTTATCGTTAGTCCGGCTGGGCACAGCCTCGACCCATTTAGAGACGTAATCAACAGCGAGAAGGATGCACAAGTTCCCAAAAGAGCTGGGAAACGGCCCCATGAAATCTATCCCCTAAACATCGAAAATCTCCACAACCTAGATCGGTTGGAGTGGCATCTCGTTCCTCCGGGATATCCGGCCCATGTGTTGGCACCGGGAGCAAGTCTTGCAATAGTCGTGAGCGTCTTTGAAGAGTTGTGGCCAGTAGAAACCACATTGCAAGATCTTCTCAGCTGTCTTTCTGGGGCCAAAATGCCCGCCACACGCTTGATCGTGGCAAAATGACAGCACACTCTTGAATTCCTCGTCAGGGACACACCGACGAATAATCTGGTCGGGACAGTACTTGAACAAATAGGGTTCGTCCCAGTAAAAGTGTTTTACTTGGGATAAGAAGCGAAGTCTGTCCTGTCTTGACCATTCAGTCGGTAGTAATCCCGTGGCCAAATAGTTCACAATATCTGCGAACCAGGGTTCGCAAGATACTGTCAAGAGCTGTTCATCCGGGAAAACGTCGTTGATCGGAATTGGAAGCGAAGGCGAAGAAGGAAGTCGTGAGAGATGGTCGGCAACTACGTTCTCACATCCTCATTTGTCCTTAATGACAAGGTCAAACTCTTGAAGCAAGAGGATCCAACGTATTAACCGAGATTTTGCATCTTTCTTAGCAAAAAGATGGCGCAGAGCAGAATGGTCTGTGTAGACAATGACTGGAGAGCCGATGAGGTAGGGCCTGAACTTTTCTAAAGCGAATACAAAAGCCAAGAATTCCTTCTCAGTTGTTGTATAATTGAGTTGGGCGTCGTTCAGGGTTCGGCTCGCATAATAGATTACGTGCGGCATCTTGTTGATGTGTTATCCAAGGACAGCACCAATGGCAAAGTCGGATGCATCGCACATAATCTCAAATGGGTGCGTCCAGTCAGGCGAAGAGAGAACGGGAGCAGAAGTGAGGGAGCTTTTCAATGACTCGAATGCAGTCACACAGCTCGAGTTGAAGTCGAATGGCGTATCCTTGGCCAGCAAAAGAGTCAAGGGCCTAGCAATCTTGCTAAAGTCCTTGATGAACCGTCTATAGAAACCGGCATGGCCAAGGAAGGCTCGGATATCTCTGATGCAACGGGGAGGAGGTAGATTGGAAATGACCTCAATCTTTGCTTTGTCAACCTCTATGCCATTTTGCGAGATGATATGTCCTAAGACAATACCTTCACGCACCATGAAGTGGCACTTCTCCCAATTCAAAGTGAGATTCTTGTCCTTACATCGGGTAAGGACGGCGTCAAGATGCAGCAAACACTCGTTGAAGGAATCGCCGAAGATGGAGAAATCATCCATGAAAATCTCCAGAAATTTTTCCACCATGTCTGAGAAGATTCCCATCATACACCGCTGGAAGGTAGCGGGCGCATTGCATAACCCAAAGGGCATGCGTCGATATGCAAACGTGCCGAAAGGACAAGTGAAAGTGGTCTTGTCCTGGTCTTTTTCGGCGATGGGAATTTGATTATAGCCGGAGTATCCATCAAGAAAGCAGTAGTACTCGTGTCCGGCCAATCGTTCAAGCATCTGGTCAATGAAAGGTAGCGGAAAGTGGTCTTTCCACGTTGCGGCGTTGAGTTTTCTATAATCGATGCATACTCGCCACCCAGTTTGGGTGCGAGTAGGGATTAACTCGTTCGCCTAGTTGGTTATGACCGTGATGCCCGACTTCTTGGGGACAACATGAATGGGGCTAACCCACTGGCTATCAGAGATAGGGTAAATGATACCACTATCTAGACATTTTACGATCTCCTTCTTCACAGCCTCTTTCATGACTGGATTGAGACGTCTTTGTGGATCCCGGGCTGGTTTGGCATCATCCATCAGATGAATATGATGCTCAACGATCAGGGAACTAATCCCCTTGATGTCTGCCATGGACCAGCCAAAAGCTTGCCTGTTGCTGTGCAAGACCGTGAGGAGGGCTTTCTCTTGCTTGGGAGCTAGAGAAGCCGAGATGATGACGGGAAGGGTCTCGTTCTCACCTAAGTAAGCGTACTTAAGGTGAGACGGCAAAGGCTTGAGTTCGAGCATCGGAGGTGAAACGATTGAAGGCAAGATTGGTGCAGAGGTCTCGAACTCAAAGGACTCCAGCAAAGGTTCAAAACGAGTGTAAGCAACCGAGTCGGATGGTTCAGGTAACTCATCCGGAAATTCGAAGGATTCAAACTCGGGTTGCGAGCGGCTAAGATCGTTCAAGAACGTGAAACACTCGTAGTCGTTGTCGGGCGCAGAAACAGCAGCAGGTTCGAGGAGGAACGCACTAGTGGCGTCAAGATTATCGTGATCAAACAGAAACTCCTCGAATTCACATTCTTCTGGGGTGATCTCCTGGATCGAGCAGACGTCCAGTATATGAGTATTAGGTTCGGCGGCCTGATTCCCCAACCTAAAAATGTTGAGTTCAATCGTCATGTTTCCAAAAGAGAGGTTCATCGAACCATTGCGACAATTGATCACAGCATTTGAGGTTGCAAGGAATGGGCGACCGAGTATCACCGGAATTTGATTCCGGGGGTTAGCTACAGGCTGTGTGTCTAATACAATGAAGTCAACGGGGAATATGAAGTCCCCGACTTTGATTAACACATCCTCTAGCTCACCCCTCGGATGGGTGATCGATCGGTCGGCCATTTGGAGAGTGCAGTGCGTGGGTTTCAGCTCTCCGACGCCTAATTGCTCGTATACTGAGTACGGAAGCAGGTTAACACTGGCACCAAGATCTAATAGTGCGCGGTTGATGTTCTTATCCCCAATGGTAATAGAAATCGTAGGACAGGCAGGGTCCTTCCGTTTTTGTGGTAAAGATTGGGTAAGGGCATCACTCACAGCACTAGCCAAGAAAACTTTTTTGGGTACCTGAGACTTCCTCTTTTTCGTGCACAAGTCCTTAAGATTTTCGCGTAGGAAGGGACTTGTTGGACAGCATCTAAAAAAGGAATGTTAATGTTAACCTGTTTAAATAACTCCAGAATCTTCTCCATTTGAGGATTTTGTTTATTAGACCTCAACCGGTTTGGAAATGGGACATTTTTAAAATTGGTTGAGTCTAATGCTTGTGGAGGAGATTGTGGAGTAGGAACGGATCCCAGAACAGGTGTTTTCGTGGAGTGAGAAGTGGGTCCATTCAAAGCAGAAGAAGAGGAAGGAGAGCCTTGTGAAGAACGGAGAATAGGCTCAGAAGACGAAGAAGCAGGAGACGAAGAAGAAGAAGTAGAAGAAGAAGCGGCCGGGGTGTCATCATTGATCCGTGTGCCGATGTTGTTTTGCAGCATCCTTCCCGATCTCAATGTGGTCACGGCACTCACATTATGATTCTGTTGTTCAAGAGCAACATGTACATTCTGTGGGTGACCGGGATTTGGGAGTGGCTGGGACGGGAGCTTCCCCTTCTCTCGCTCGCTTAAGGCCGCATTCAGCTGTGCAATCTGGGCCTCGATGGTTTTGATGCTTTGCCCGTGTGCGGCAGTGTGTTGCACTAAGGACTGAATGGAAGAATGGATGTTGGCAGTGGATTGAGTCGATTGTTTGAAGAACGCCTCCAGACTTCATTCGAGCGAGGAAACCTTATCGTTGTTGGACGGAACAAAGTTGTTTGGTGGGAAAGAATTGTTGGGTGCAAAGTTGTTCGTCTGATTTTGAAAAGGTTGGGGTTGGAAGGGCTGCTGAAACTGAGTTTGTTGTTGCGGTTGTTGTTGCGGCGGAGGGGGCCTTTGGAAATTGTTGCCTTGGAATTGATTCTGATTCTGATTCCAGGCGAAATTGGGGTGGTTCCTCCAACCGGGATTGTAGGTGGAAGAGTATGGATCATTCCTCGGTCTTTGCTGAAATGCAGCATTAACCTGATCCTGTCCTTGCGATGGTGGATTGTAAGGACACTCTTCGGTCAAGTGAGAAGGATCGGAACAACAAGCGCAAATGGTACGAAGGGGAAGAACAGGGGCAGGAGAAGAAAATTTGCTCTCTATCGCTTCAAGCTTTCTTGTTATCGCAGCCATTTCAGCTTTCATCGCAATAGAGACGTCAAGTTGGTGAATTCCTACCCTAGACTGACCGGTAGAAGTGGAGGTAGAAGAAGAAGAAGTCGGTCTGGTGCTCTCCCATTGTAGCGTTTGCTCCGCAAGGTCGTCAAAGAATTTCCACGCTTTCTCGTCAGATTTTGATAGGAAGTGGCCCTGACAGATGGTTTCCAACAACTGCTTCGTTGCTAGGTTCAGGCCCTCGTATAAGGTTTGGCAAAGTTGTCATTTCTCTATACCGTGGTGAGGACACTGAACAAGAAGGTCTTTGTACCGGTCAAAGCACTTCCAGAAGGGTTCAGAAGGAAGCTGAGAGAATTGGTTGATTTCATTTCGGATCCTTGCTGTTTTATGATTCGGATAAAATTTCTTTAGAAACGCTTTTACAAACTCGTCCCAACTGGTTATGGAATGGGAAGCGGTGCTATACAGCCATTTTTCAGCAAGATCGCATAAAGTGAACGGAATGACCCGTAGGCGTATAGCATCGTCCGACAGTTGGGTAGTTTTCATCATGGCACAGACGTTTTGAAATTTGTTGATGAAGATATAGGTATCTTCAGATTCAAGCCCATGAAATCATGGAAGCATGTTGATGAAGTGGGGCTTAATTTCAAAATTATCCCCATTGGCTGGTGGAAGAGAAAGGCAGGTGGGAAGTGCAGAACGGGTGGGATAGAAACGATCCTGGAGCGCGATTCGCTGCGGCGTTACAACAGGCGGTGGTGGTGGGTTATTGGTCTCCGTAGGAGGTGGAGCCAATCCAGGGGTAGTCAAAGAGATGTTCGGATTAAATCCTGACATCACGGAAGAAGAGGTTGGTGAAGGTGAAGGTGAAGATGTATGAACAGAATTCTGGTCAACGTCGGAGTTGGCCGGCAAAGGTAAATGTGAAAGAGGAGTGGACGGAGTTTCGACGTCTGAGTCGATCGCGTAGTCGGTAGCGACTAACGTAACGCGGACTAGGCAGGCTCTAGTTTCCCGATTCCAAATGGACATACACTAAACGAGTTTAGTATAGTCAAAGCGGAGAAGGTGAGGGTAAGAAAACGTCAATGGAGAAAGGCGATGGGTGGTGGGTGAAAAAATGGATTTTGGCGACAAAGGGCAAGTTTTTATAAAGTTTTTGATTTTTCCTTTTTTTTTTAGAAAGAGCTTTACAGAAATATGTACGGACTTACGGCTTTAAGCAATCACAAACAAGATATGCACAATCACACCTAGATCTAGGGTCACCTAGGTCTGCTAGACCTGCTCCAGAACTTGATTGTTGAAGTAAAACTGTGTCGAGAAACGGGCTTAAGATACACTGATCACGAGGCCAGGTAAGTGCAGAGATAAGGGGAGGTTTTCCAACGCTTTCGCGAAGTTCCTTAATTAAGTAACCCTTTCTCTTTTGGCGGTTGTGCCGTTAACACTTTCCTAGACACCCCGTAAACAATATACCGTTAAGCGAGCTTCTAAACACGGTTTAACTTCTCCTAATGAGCGCGAAGTCCTTAGGGCTGCAGTCTAGTATTTTTTAATTACAATGGACAATGCATATGCTTTTGTGATTTCTGGGGTCCTGGGAAGGGTGATGAAATCCCCACCCAATCTGAATTGGTTTCAAGCCCCTTAAGTCCGTATTAAAGAATGCAAAGCGGTAACAAATCAACTGCAAACAATTTTTATTTTTAGCACGGCGCAAAGAATCCTGCACAAGAACAGTTTATTGGAAGGGGAGAAGAGTTTGCGCAAAGAAATCTGCAGAAAACACAGTTTATTGGAGTCCAGAGGAGTGGGAGAGAGGAGAAAGACTTACAGAAAGAAAATGGTACCCTGAATCCACCAAGTGGCCGCGGTTCCGCGGCCTAAGCTTGCTTATGCCGCGGTTCCGCGGCGGTTCTGGGGAATTGGGACTTCAGTTTTCTGGTTCGGGCTGTTTTGGGTGTCCTCTGCTGTTTTTAAGACCCTGAATATGGATTTGCTCACTGGAACTGCTCCAGAATCTTAAAGTAGACCGTTTGCTTCGTTTTGTCCGTCGCGGTGTAGCCGCGAAATGTGGGTCTATCTTCCCACGTCTTTGGCACTGAACTTGAACTCCGTATATTCTACGTCTTGGCCACTGAACTCGAACTTCGTATTTTCCTGCACACTTGCACAAAAACTAATCAAAAATAACAAGATGATTTTTTTACAACGTATATATTTTTGTTTTGTTTTTCGGTTATATTTATATTCACAAGTTAACCCGAAATTACACAAAGAAATAAACTACCGTCTCCTCCGGTTAATTCAACCACAACCGGTCTCACTACGGAATCACCGCTATCATGTAGGATAGGGTGCCGTAAAGAGCGGATTGTGGTTCAATTAACGGGAGTCGAATTAAGTTGTTGGGCAAGAAAAGAGTGAGAGAGATTTCCTTCTCTCAAAGTTCCCTTATCCTACCCTAACAAGTATGAAACTACTCACACATCATAATGAAAAGGAAACAAAACAAAAGAGGAAGATAGAAAGAAAGAGATTAGAAGATAACAACTAGCTATTTGCGACCTCACCTTGGCAAGGATCAAGCGTAAGCATCATGGTTGTTTTAAGGATAAAGAAAAAGAGAAAAGAAAGAAACAACAAGAAATAACAACAACTAAGTTAACAAATTAAAATTACAAGCAATTATAAAAGAACAAGACAAGATATAATAGCAAAAGAGTCTTCTTTATTCATCATTCTTCACTCACAAAGCTCACTACAAGTTTTAATGGAGAAGAGATGAGAAGAGGAAGAAGAAACAAGTATTCTAAACCTAGAAAAATACAAGAATATGCACCCCTTTTCTTCACAAGGATCTGGGGTATTTATAGGCTGGAAAATGAAAACCTAGGGCAAAATTCTGCCTCTATACCAAAAGTCCAAACTACCCCTGAAATACGACCTTCTGACTCGCCAGTATGGCCGCGGATCCGCGGCCTAAGCATGCTTAGGCCGCGGCTCCGCGGCCTACTTAGGGAATTGGGTCACCAATTTTGGTGACATCTCCTGGATTGTAATGTGCTTCAGTATGGTATATGATTTTTCTCATAATTTCTTCACGATTTTTCCAGAATTTCTGTTGAGCAAAAGGTGATTTGATGTGTATCTTTTTGTCATGATTTCCTCGAGCTCCGTGTAGATTTCTTGGATCTTGTGTTGCCATTGAGCCTTGTGCATGAAAACGACATTGATTTGACATTTCGTCTCTTAAACTGGTGTGTGGCAACAGACGGATAAAGAGCGGAGATCCGTGTTTTATCTGTGGTTGGCAGGAACCCGGATTTTGTCGTGTTTTCCATGAATTTCACCGTTTTAGAACCGAGAACCTGTATCCTGCAATTGACTAGCAAACACGGCTCAAGAGTATCTACCGATATGCAATGTGATAAAAATTGGACGGTATGAAAATGTAAAAAAACTGATATGAACAACAGGTTCATAATTCTTAGATCAAAATCTTGAAAGACACGTTACCTGAGGTGGACTGATCACTAGCCTCACGAGCTGCACGCACCGCCCATCTGTGAGCGGTAGACAAAGCGACCGGGGGCTCTTCGGAAGGAGAAGCAGCAGGAATAATGGTGCTTGGGCCCGCTCCCATGGCCAAAGCAGCTCTGCGCTCCTTCGCCTCGCGCCTCAACCGCTTCCTCTCCTCCCGGGCCGTCGCGACGGACCTCTTCGATGCTTCCTTCATCAAGGTGTCGTCGTCCTCGTTTAGAATTGCCTCCAGAGCCTTCAAGGCATCTCTCATCGGCTCTTCAAGTTGGGTCTCTCGCGGTAGCCCCGAAGAGGCCGAAACATCAGTGGCTGGCCCGGGAAGCGTCCCTGCCTCACTTTGCGGGACCGGCATTGTGGTTCCTGTGATGAGAAAAAGAAAGGGTTAGATCAACCATAATATAAGGAGAATAAAGACTTAATGAATCGAAATGTACCGAGGCCTAAGGATGCTCTGAGTCGTTCTTCCTCCTGAAAAGTTTTGAGGGAAGCAGCGATGGCTTCTTCAGTGGTGATGCATGTTTGATGAAAAGAAGGGAAAAGCATTAGTCAAAGACAATAATAAAAGTACGATGCAATAAAAAAATGCGACTAGTAATTACCCGATTGTGCAAGCTTAGCTAGCCATGCGTCGCGCCTCGCCAATCGCTCTGAAGCTGCGATGGCGGCCACCAGATCAGTGTCATCTGGCGAAATAACCAATCCTTTATTGGTCCCATACTCGCCCAAGCCCTCGCTATAGGGAGCATGAGGTTCCTGACCGAAAGCAACGTCAGCTGAGAAGAGCGATTCTTCTTCCTCTTCTGCTCGCCAGCCCTGGGTGCACCCGAGATCGACTTGCGCTTTGCAGGCACCTTAGGGCGACGGGTCCCGATATCCACGCCCACGCCAGACTCCGGCGAAACTACATTCACCGTCTCCACTGGAGCACGGGGCGCTGGGGGCACGTCCGCGGTAGCAAGGGTCAATCCGCGCGGAGGGCTCAGCACATGCGGTGGCCCAGCTCCGGCATCTTTCAGCGGAGGAATGACCGGGGTCCTTGGCTTCAAGGGAGCTTTACGGTCGCCACCGGGAGGCGCACCCTTGCGGTCAACCAGTATGCACTTCTCCATATTGATAACTGGACCCATTGCGTGTGCATACCAAGCCACGTACACGTTGAGGATCTTGGGAACGCAGCTTGGCTCGCTGATGAAGAAATAGGAGCCCGTGTTAAGCAGCATGAAATGGTGCATCGCACTCCTTATCCCCTCCCGGCTGGCCACGGGCTCTTCCAAAAACGCTTCCATTGAGATCCCCTGGTGATAGCTCGATTGTTGAGCGAACCGGTGAGGGTTATACCTCATGAAGCGCCGTCTCATTCTGCTTGAACACCAGGTAGCCCGGCCGAATAGAGTAGAGGTGAAGGATCTCCCTGGCTTTCAATATGGAGGCCCCGTCCTTAAAATCATCGCGCAACGGCACCACTGACTTGGTGGTTTCTGAGCCTATGGTTAAGACTTTATCCAAAAAAGAAACCTTCGCTCCGACCAGGTGCGGACGGAGGAGAAACCCCCTGGCCTCCCGCGGAGGCGCAACCACGATCGAAGAGTCGACCAACCGCATGACTCTTGGGAGTCTGCACTTCTAAAAAAACGGAGGGATCTTATGGGCGCCGAACACCCCGTGCACATGCATTTCCATCCAAGAGTCTTGGTGAAGTAGTGCATCGGGAAATTAGCAGGCTGCACCCCAGGTTCATTAGCGTCCGCCGCCACGCTAAGACCATTATATAAGTGAGCCAACCCGGCGATTCCTACTGTCAACTGCAGGCCGGCCACCATCCGATGCGCTGGGTTGAAAATGGACGGCCGCATGTAGCGCGGGTGCATGGGGAGCGCGAAGCTGCACAGCCACAATCCCAGAAACCCTACAAAAAAGGTCTCCTCATCCATGTCCGGAACGGTGATTTCTGACAAGGGCATGACGGCGGAGCCGAGGAGATAAAAGTCCTTTTGATCGTCTTCCGATATTGGTCGACGGTCCAAACCAAAACCGAAAGGGTCATCAAGCTTGGCGAACTGCTCGCTCCGCTCCGATAGAAACTTCGGTCGAATGTAGCGGGCGAGAAAATCTGTAAAACTGACTCCCCGGACGCCCGATTCCAGATAGAGCCCTTCATATATGCCCAGCACCTTCACCAAGCCCGGAAACTGGTGCTGAATAGCGTTCTCCGGCGTCAGATCAAACACCAGCGGCTTAGTGGCAAAGACGTATTCATCAGGAGGAAGTAGCTCCTCGTAATGCTCCCCCCTCATCGGCAGACCTGAGATTTCAGCAAACTCTTCCAATGAGATAGAGACTTCCCTGTCCGTCATCAGGAAGGTGTGGGTGGGGATATTCCATTGTTCAATAAAAGCCTTAATCCACCACGTTGGAGGAGAGGGATACTCAAAGAGCGAGACGTAGATGGCCGAATACAAACCAATCTTCATCAGATGAGTCCTCTTCGCTGATAAGATGTACCGGGCCCACCGCAAATATCCGGCGGGCTGTCGTAGGATCAATCCAATGTTATAGGCCTGTCCCCAAGGGCGTGCTTCACCCTGACAGATTCGCCTCCCCAAAATGTCTATTGCCGGCGGCGGCTGCATGGGAATAGCCCCAATTGCAGGCTGGATGAGGTCATCCGAATTCTAATATTTGACCTCCACGGCATACTTCACCGGGGGTTCATCCGCATAGGGGATCGAAAATATTGGCTCGAACGGCGTAGCAGAACCGAAACTTCGGTGACCCTGGATGATATCGTTATACCACCTACCCCATAAGTGAAGGTTTTTGTGCTCGGGGTCATGATCCTTGATGAGAGTGAGCACCTCTCGGTCTACTGGTGCCTGGGGAAATCCTCCCTCTGAGCGAACAAACGGGAATGATAGGTCAGTAGGCATGTTTCCTGTGGAGGGACAAAAATTAGCCGTTAGTGTTGTAATTCCAATGCTTGGCATTTTAAAAATTTACACCACACTGCAATGCAGTGGGTAGGGGACCAAATGGGGACCCACAAAATCTGGATGACAGTGCATCAGTTAATAAGACAGACCCATCATTAGATGAGACTGTCAATTAATGAAGTGATCCCCAGGAGAATATACTCATTAATGGGAAATCCCTAGAGACAAGGAGAAAATCTCCTCTTTCAGAGCAAAGCTTTGTCACAGAGTGACATTTGTCAAACTCTGGTCTTAAGGGAATAAAATTTCCTAAAAAGAGCCTAGCTCTGTAATAATGATGGAAAGATCCATCAAAAGAAAATTTTAACCCCTAAAGATTAAAAATTTGGGGTCTTAAAAAATCCATGGAAACTTATAAAAAGTTCTCCATTTTTAGATCAAAAAATATCTATGTTTGATCCATGAGCAAAACTCTGTTCATGGGTTAAAACCCATGAACAAGATCTCTGTAGATCTATGGACTTTTAAGAGCAAGGCTCTGTTGATGAAACCCCAAAGGGGTTTTCTTTAGATCAAAGATCTATGAGAGCAAGGCTCTGTTGATTAAAGGTAATTTAATTTAATTTAATTTAAGTTAAGTTAAGTTTTACCTAAGATGATTCTAGGTTTTGAACTTTGAGGTTCTTGGAAAGAAACGAGGGCAAGGCTCTAAAATTCTTTTTAAAAAAACAAGAGCAAGGCTCTGAAAACTCAAGTTCTTGAAAATGGTAAAACATTTACTAAGGACCAAGGGTCCTATTTATAGGCGCCTGCGCCCCTTCAACTCACCCGTTGATCCAACGGCCAAAATCTTGCCACTTCTGCATTCACGTGTGCCCCACGTGAGCGCAAAGGTGGGGGGGCATTTGTTTCCCCCAATCAGAGCAAAACTCTGTTTGAATTTCAAAATTCAAAAATTGAAGGAACGCTTCAAATTTCTTGCGCTGCGCGCAACGCGCCACGTGTCAAAAGCAGATACGTCAGCGCAGCGCCCAAGGCAGTGCGCCCAATCAGAGCAAGGCTCTATTTAAAACAAAATTAAAAGAAGCAACGCTTCAGATGATCTGCGCTCTGCGCTGCGCGACACGTGGCAGCGCAGTTGCGCTCGCGCTCTGCGCTGCGCGACACGTGGCAGCGCAGTTGCGCTGCGCTCTGCGCTGCGCGACACGTGTCAAGCGCTGGTGCCTCTGCGCCAAACAGAATTAAAATCCCAGTAAGATCTTTCTATTCTTCTTAAAACAAGAAGATTGTTTTCTATAAAACAGAAGCCCTTAGATCAAAGATCCAACGGTGGGGAAAATTCCCCAAATCACTCAGAGAATGATCTCTTTAACAAATTTAACAAATTAATGGGCACTATATAAAGGCCCCTAGACCCCAATTCAATCATCATCAACATCAAGATCAAAAAAACAACAGCACAAAGAATAGAGAGAACTCTGAAGAATTTTGAGAAAAACTCAAGAAGAGAAAAAAGGTAAAAACCTTTATAAAAAAAAGAAGAATTTCTTCTGAATAGATCATTGATCTAAGAACAAGATCAATGATCTTCAATAAAAAATAAATAATAACAGTGCCTTGCACTTTTTTATGAACCATTGGTTTTAGAATCTTAAAGATTCTTTTCTTGAATCCAAAATTGGATCAAGTTATTGAAACAGTGTCTTGCACTTGCAAAAACTGTACTGTTGCACTCCTGGGTTGGCGCAAGCCATCAGAGAGCGCCACGTGTCAGCACCATAACCACTTGCGCTATGCGCTTTTAAAAATAGAGCATTGCTCTTTAAAGTTGGCGCAACTTACCAGAGCGCGCCACGTGTCACAGCGCAACAGTGCAGCGCACTGGCATAGCGCACTGCGCTAGCGTGACATGTGTCACCTCCACATGCGCTTGCGATCAATAATTGGCGTAAAGCGCCTGACAAGCCAATGTCAGACAATTAATGCACTGCATTATTTACAGAAGGGCCAAGCCCAATTAAAAAAGGCCTAACAGGCCAAATTAAATGCAATGCATTTTTTTAAAGAAGGGCAGAGCCCAAACAGATGCTCTGCATCATTTATAAAGGGACAGAGCCCAAATCAAAAAGGCCTAACAGGCCAGAATGAAATGCAGTGCATTATTAAACAGGGGCAAAGCCCTAGCACAGGCCTAATAGGCCGAAAATAAAAACGTTGAATATTCTCAACTGGACTTAGCCCAATCATGGCCGTAAGTCCTCAAATTAAATTGACTGAGCAAGACTACTCTCTTAAATCAATTTACATCCGGTTCAAGGGTACATCTCTGAACTCCTCTGACACCTATCGTTGTAATCCTTCAACGACGTCAGAGAGGTGACGGGTCCCGACAACCACACATCGATACGGACTGCGGGGTCCTTAAACTCGTGGATCGAAACGTCCTTAAACTAATATTTATCCCAAAATGGGAACGTTGGACCGAAACGTCCCTAAACTAATATTCGTCCTAAAATGGGAACGTTGGACCGAAATGTCCTTAAACTAATGTTCGTCCCCAAATGGGAATGATGGACCACCATGTCCCTAAACTAGAAATGGACCGCTATGTCCCTAAACTGGAGCAATAGAGCCAATTGCTCTCTTGTCGGATCCAAACGATCCCGTTAAGTTGATCTTAGTCTGGAGATTAGGCTAACGTATCCTTAACAAAAGTTTAAGTTAATCTTAGCTTTAAATAAGGCTAACGTATCTTTAAACCAAAACCCCAAACCCAAATCTAAGAAAATACGGATTTGGACTAATCCACGTCTTACGGGCGACGACATAAATTAGTCTCCGTATACAATCCACGGGCAACCACAAACAAAACAAACACCCACGACACGAAGTGAAATTCTGGAGAAGGAGAAAATTGTTACCGCGATGCGGTAGCGTAATTAACTACAGGGGCTTGCGCCTGCAGGGAAGAGCGTCCCCACAATCAAAAACCCCTCAAGCGAGGGGGAATCTGACGAAGTCTGCTACATTGGCCGCATCCGTCTAAACCTCCGATACATGGTGCCATAAATCAACTTGGCATCTTCGGAGAGGTGGACGGATAAAACCAAATAGCATCTGCCCCGAATCTCAGGCAAGACGTTTATCGCGTCTCCGCCGCGCCATTCGGAGGGGAACAATGTGCCGGCGAGAATTCTCAGTTCCTTTGTACATGTGGTACGTTGGAAGTGTATACTCTGGCGGGTACTGTATTTGATTGTACCATGTCGGATACGGTCGACCAAGCTTGATTGATCTATTTGCGGCTTCACTGACGTAGTGGGCTTTGATTTGCTGATCGATATATTAGTTCAGCTTTGCTTTTAGGAATCATTTCCTTTTCAGCCATTGATGAGCTTTCCAGAGGATTTAAAATGTCATCCTTGTCTTTAAGAGTGACTACCGGCAGTTCATTCGCTTGTGGTTCCGATTGAACCATCATTCCAGCCGTATTCTGTATCAGAAGAGCCATCTGATTCATTTTAGTGGACATTTCTGCCGCTTCTTCATCTCTCTTTTTCAGAGCGCGCTTTAGGAAATCAATATCCGACTCCTCTATTCTTTCTTCGGGTGAATCCTCAGGACTTTCCTTAGGCGATGGATTAGCGTTTGCTGCCGCCTAAGCGAGCATATCCTGCAGCTTTTCACGTTTGCAGTTGAACTTTTGTCAGGGACCGAGTTTGAGGTCGGTGACTATTAGAAGCTCAAACTTTGTCTTTGGAATTCACCACATAGACTATGTGAACTACCATGCCCCCCAAGTTTGGGGTGTTTGGAGTTTTGACCTTTGGAGTTTGCTTCGGGCACTTAAGCTTTATCGGGCCTCTTGTTGTAAAAATTCGCTTTGGTTTTGGGAGGAATCGCTGTATCAGGATTCGTCTTGGGGTGAGCCCCTTTCACCTGCTTCCACACCTTATATATAGATGAGGAAAGTTGTTTCAGGGAGCGAACTGGTTTATGCTCTCGTGGGATCTCTATGGGCTGCGGAGACTTCTTCAATATTGCGGTAGGAGAATTTTGTCTGACCCTTCACAATCAATCTGAAGCTGTTCCTAGTTGAAACAACAACATTCACCACTGGGGTTGAAACAGGACCATACAGAGAACTGCCCCCAGCTCATTTTGTATGACGTTGATATCGACGTCGACCGTTGCTTACGGCCGGGATTTGATTAGCTTCAGGATTTTGCCGAGCCTGCCCCCTGTTTCCTTTGAGAGCTTGAATATCCTGCCCCCGGCGTTAGTAAAGCTGCAGCTTGGGGAACCAGCCTGCGGAAGACAGACTTCCTCTGGGCTTCCTCCATCAGCGTTGAGGCACCGAGGGTGGGAGGTGGGAGCACCGATCCATAGAGAAGCCCGTTGATTTCTTAAAGAGCCGGATTGCAGAGATTTGAGGCTGCAAGTGGCTCATACTTGACTCCACCAGATGTGACAGAGCCTGAGTTGGGGTGAGTAAAAGCAAACGCCATTCTCGGAAAAGACGAAATGCCGGCTTCAGTATCTCCCCTAAGGATAACCACAAACATATACACCGCGATTATCTGATCGCGGGAAAAACACGACACACGAAGTGTGGAGTGGAAAGAGGAAAAGGTCCCACCGGGCGTGCCAGAATCTGTTCTCCTCCGAATACAGAGACGGAACCGCGTAGGTTTGTCTTGCCTGAATTTGGGGGCAGATGCTATTTGGTGCTATCCGTCCACCTCTCCGAAGATGCCAAGTTGATTTATAGCACCATGTATCGAAGGTTTAAATGGATGCGGCCGATGTAGCAGACTTCATCAGATTCCCCCTCGTTGAGGGGGTTTTGATTGTGGGGACGCTCTTCCCTGCAGGCGCAAGCCCCTGTAGTTAATTACGCTACCGCATCGCGGTAACCACTTTCTCCTTCTCCATATGGTCACTTCGTGTCGTGTGTATTTGTTTTGTTTTTGGTTGCCCGTGGATTGTATACGGAGACTAATTTATGTTGTTGCCCGTAGGGCGTGGATTAGTCCAAATCCTTATTTTCTAAGATTTGGGTTTGGGGGTTAGGTTTAAGGATACGTTAGTCTCATTTGAGACTAAGATCAACTTAAACATTTGTTAAGGATAAGTTAGTCTAATTTCAGACTAAGATCAACTTAACAGTATCGTTTAGATCCGACAAAAGAGCATTTGGGCTCTATTGTGTAGTTTAGAGACATTGCGGTCCATTATTAGTTTAAGGACATTACGGTCCAATGTTAGTTTAAGGACATTACGGTCCAGTTTAAAGACATCATAGTCTGTAAAAGTTAAGGACATCATAGTCCATGGGTGTAAGGACCCCACAGTCCAAGGTTAAGGACATCATAGTCTATGGGCTTAAGGACCCCACAGTCCGTAGTTTAAAAACATCATAATCTATAAAGTTTAAGGACATCATAGTCCAGGAGTTTAAGGACCCCACAATCCATGGAATGATTGGTTATCGGGACCCGTCACCTCTCTGAAGATGTTGAAGGATTACAATGACAAATATCAAAGGAGTGAAGAGATGTACCCTTGAACCAAATTTGATTGGGAAATCTGTAGTCTAATTTGGGACTTAGATCAATTAATTGGATTATGAGCACATAGGCTTAGTTAAATCTGAATTGAGGACTTATGGCCAACTTGGGATAAGTCCAATTAGGTTTAAAATGTTGGACCTTTGTTTGGGCCGTTGAACATTTGTCTGGGCTCAACCCCCATTATTTAGCAATGCTAAGCATGGGTCTGGGTTCTGACCATATTTTGCCTTTTATTGAGTGCTGAGCACTCATATGCCACATGAGATAAGCAATCTTGGAAAAAAAGAATGTATTTGAGGATCAGTCAAAAAGGGGAGTCTTGCCTCTGGAAGACTTAGCTAATTTGGGCTAAGACTATTTTGCATATAGTGTTAAACACTAGCACATATCTGGCGGTCACGTGTTCCCATGAGATGCATTTAAAATAGTGTTAAACACTAGGGATGAAATGCTTAAAATAGTGTTAAACACAAGAAAAATGAGGCACTCAAAAATAGTGCTAAATACTAAAAGTGAAGTGCTCACGTGGGATCACGTGAGGCGCCTGAGAATTGGGCTAAACTTTCTTTATTTTATTCTCAGAATATGCAGGTAAGTGTTAAACATTTAATTTCCATGATTATCACATGCGGACACGTGATGATGCCCACAGTCTGTTTTGCTCTTCTTATTTTGAAGAGTTTGTTCAAGGGTCACGTGAGAGCACGTGAGGCATCCTTCAGGTGAGCATTGCCCTTTGGTAGAATCTTCTTCTGTTTGATAATTGCTAGGGGTCACGTGGGAACACGTGAGACGCCCAAAATATGTTCTGACTTGGCCTTGTTCTCTTTATCTTGAGGAATTTATCCAAGGGTCACGTAGGAGCACATGACCCCATCTCATTCATTCTTTTCTGACCATTGAAGGGAGGGTCACGTGTTGCCACGTGATCAGGTTGGGTACTGATCTCTTTTACGTGCATGAAAAGTTTAAGTCCCTTGTTTTACAATTAAATTCTTTTGTAGGGTTAAACCCTAGTTTTATGTAGAGGAATTAAATTCCTATGTATTTGGAAGAATTAAATTCTTTAAACTCAATACTCCCTCTAAGTTTTGGATCTGCATGGCAGAATCTCCCTGATGAGAATTAAATTCTCAACTTATGGGGAGATCTGCTTCTGCAGATTTTCAACCAAAAGAAGAACTAAGTTCTTATTCAGAAGAGTTAAACTCTTAATTTGAGAATTAAATTCTTTTTTTGTTTTGTGGAGCTTATGATCTCTTTCCCTTTCTCATCTAGGGTTTCTTTCTCTTCTGAGGAAATCTTCTTTTCTCTCTGGAAAATTAAATTCTCTTCTTTTTTTTCTCTGTTGTTGTATCTCCTTTTTTTCTCTTCTCTTCTTGGCTCTTATTTATAGGAGGAAGAAAAGAATCAGTTTGTTTAGTCAATCTTTCATTGAAAGATGTCAATTGATTTTGTAACCAACATGATCATTTAGATCACTCAGTGAATTTTATTCACTATTGGATTTTTAATCCAAAAGATATTTTGTCTGTTATTCCTGGCAAATTTTATAGAAATATCTCCCTGTTATAGAATCTTTCTATAAATTGGTGATTTTTAATCACCATTGGATTTTTAATCCAACGGTGCTCCACTTTACAGAGCGCAATCTTTTTGTTTGGAAAGATCTATGGAAATATTAGGGTTTTTGATTTCCTTTAATTAGAATTCAATTCTATTAGTTCAGAAAGTTTAAGAGCCTATCACGTGTTAGCACGTGACCCCATTGATTGACCATTTAATTAGAATTTAATTCTATTAGTTCAGAGATATTTAGGAACCCATCACGTGTTGGCACGTGACCCCCTGTCACGTGTGGGCACGTGATGCCCCGTTTAGGGTTTTCATTCCTTTATCTCAGAGAGTTTTTTAAGACTCCATCACGTGGTGGCACGTGACCCACTGATTGAGCTTTTAACCAGAATTTAATTCTGTTGTTTTTAAAGAACTCAGAAATTATCACGTATCAACACGTGACCCTTGGTCACGTGTGGGCATGTGATGCCCCATTGGGGTTTTTCCTTGTTATTTTATTATACCTTTAATTCTTTTCAGTGGGTTTAAAGTTCCATCACGTGTGGGCACGCGACTCCATTTGATTAGGATTCAACTCTTATCATTTCAGAACCTTGAGGAAGCCATCACGTGTCGGCACGTGACCCCCGATCATGTGTGCGCACGTGATGCCCCATTGGGGTTTTTCCTTGTATTTTATGATGGAACAATAACCTTTTTCGTTTCGTGGACGCATTAGACATATCTACTTGGATTTCATCATCGATATCATTTATAACCCACGTAACTTCATGATCAGCCGAAGACAACCCGTATTTTGAAACAGACGGTTGGAGTACTTTAAGTCTTCTCTCTTCTTCATCCTCATCGCTGTTCTCGAATTCTGGAACATCATAAACATCCCTGGGTTTCCAACGGCATACGACAATCCATCCCGGATGTTTCAAACACTGTGAGTAGTATACTTGGAACGCTTGGTTTGGAAAGATAAACGGATCGTCCTGACCGTAAAATCGAAGTGTGTTCACACTGGTCAATCTATATTCATCTTTCCAAGTCCCGAGATTGTTTCTCCACTTATCCGTATCAGTTCGTGTATCGTACCAAGTACACTGAAATTTATAAAACGGTTCTGATCGTCCGGGACATTGGATACCAAGTATACAATTTAAGTATCCATAATAAATCACACTATCTGATCCTACCGTCACAATCCCACTATTCTGAGTGGTTCTAGATATTTCTATGTCTTTAACTTCGAATTTGTATCCAAGTACACCGAATCCTTTATAATATGTAACCTCCATACTAGAAAACTGAGCTAAACATCTTGAATCACTCTCTAATGATGCAGACAAGCTCGGATCGTGGATCTAACAAAATAAATTTTACGACAAATACATAACGATATAAGTTTAGATTAAAACTGGTAGCAATAACATATTATTCGAATAAATTACTTGATCTGCAACCCAATCGCAAAAATTATCCTGATGATATTTTTCCAATCGTTCATCGTTCCAATCAGGATGCCTCTCACGTACCTCGTTAAAATGAATTTTGTTCTCAACAATAAATTATGACATTAATATTATATCATTTCATATACATAAAAACACAAATATAACAATTAATCCAAAAAAACCTACTCTCTAATTTTTTTCAAGCATGCGCTATTGAGGAGGATAAACCGGTATATCTTGTTGATAAATATAGTGTCTACCCTCTTATAATCAGCTTTACCATATGGCCCTTTCTGAATTCTTTGAGGCCGGTTAGTACCGAACTATACCGTCCGATATTTAACAATCTTCGTATAGTTCTATATCACGACGAACATCGAACGTATGTTAACCGATAGACGGGGACTAAGTCGCGCTTTGATTTTCATATATCAGTATCAATGAGAATATGAAAGTTTTATATTATCATCGAGTATCATATATTGGTTTTAACTTGAACATTTAATTTGAATAGATTTTACGTTTACGTTTCGTTATTAAGGGTTCGAAGTTTTTAGTTTAGGGTAAATTTTTCTTTGCGTTTACGGTAAAATTGTACGTTTACGTTATCATTGAGTATCCTACTGAATGAACTAGTGCACCCTAAATCCTAACCCTAAATAACCCAAATTAATCTAATTAACCACAATTAACCATAATCGTTATCCTAACACAAATTATCCCTAATTAACATAAACTTTAACCCAATTTACCCAAATTAACCTAATTAACCCAAACTTAACCCAATTTATCCAAATTAATCTAATTAACCCTAATCAACACCCTAACCCTTTCAAATTATCACTAATTAACCCAAATTAACCCCAGCCTCCAACCCTAAACTTGAACCCTATCTTAACCCTAAACCCTAACCCTAACCATGAACCGAACTCTAACCCCAACTAATTAACCTAACCCTAACCCTAACTGAACCGGACCCTAACTCTAACCCTACCCTCAACTGAACCCTAACCCTAACCCTCACCCTAATCAAACCCTGAACCCTAAGCCTAGTCCAAGTAACAACCCAATAATCAACAAAAACAGAAATAAAAGCATAATTAGAAGTAAAAATATGAAATTTACTAACCTGTAGCTATGCCGGCGATGGAGGAGAGCGGAGATGGTCGACGACGCAATCGGCGACGAGTCGCGGGCGGTGGCGACGAGGAAGTTGACGGTGATGTCGGGGACGACGAGGCGCGCACAGGAGGGCGGTCGGGACAAGGCGCGGGCGGTGGCGACTAGAGGCGCGCGCAGGAGAGTGAGAGCGAGAGGAATTTTTGGGAACGATCGAGGACTTTTCTGTGTTTTATTTTTTTTATTAATAACCCATATATATGTCTCTACGGATTTAACCGTAGGTCCATCTTTTGCGGCTCCGTAGGGCCAAGTGACAAATTACGTTTTAATATTTTTAAATTAATGCATATGGCACCGTAGGGGCAAGCATGTGGATTTACGGAATAATCCGTAGGAGCATCATTTTATTGCCCATGCGGAAACCTTTATCCGTAATGGCAACCCCTTGCTGTAGCAGTGACCGATGAATGAAGCAGACCTCAACAAAATTCAACTTTGTGGGCACCATATCTCATAATATAAAGGTGTGGATCCAGTGTGGGCCCTAGTGAAATTCTCCGTACAGTTGGGGGAATCTTTGGAAGGGCCTTAGGGGATCTGGGCCCTACCACATGCAGTGTGTGGCACGAGCCGGACAATTGCCCATTCCGTGCAACTGGTACCAGCCACATGGGGTTTAGGCTCATGGATATTTTTTTTTGTAGGTATGTCTCATTTTGATTAGGGTTAATTTATGTGGTTGGTATTCATTGGATCGATTTGGTAGGCTTGGTAGGTGCTTATATCATTTGCGTCACTGTTTTGGGATTGGTATCGGGTTCCTATATGATGTGTTATTGGATAAGTTTGTATAGGACAGGGGTCCTTCCGGAGCGAGCGTCGAAGAGAGCGCAACGTACATTCAGGAGGAGCAGGAGGAAGTTTAGACACAGGATGGCGACATGATGACAGACAGAAAGGACGAATCAGAAGGCATCAAGGGTTCCATCAAGCAGTACCTGCATGCGGTTATTGTTGGACCTAGATGGCTGGACCTAGATGGATTAGCATCATTTCTGATTTGTGATGTATTCAGGGTTTGTTATCTATTATGGATCTTGTAGTTTGATTTCTGTTATTTTTTCCTTTTTTCTTTGTTCTTATCGATGTATTAGTTTTGTAAATGATTTCGTATAATGAAATAGTGGAGGTGTTGGCCTTAGTTTTGACATAATTAAAAAAAGATAAGTTAATTTGTACTTGACACCCAAAAAAGGTTGTTGGAAATATTGAATAAGATAATACTGTAGTTAATTATACTAATATAACCAAATCATAATTTCCAAGAAAGAAATCTCATATAAGATGAAAAGGGAAGATATTTTAGCCTACGATATTTTAGCGTACGATACGAATATTTTCTCTCGATTTGGTGTTTTCGTTAAATTACGGCGATTCGGAATAGTTCGATGTGATTATCACACGGTAATCGTAGGTCACAGCCTACGTGTGCTTAGCTCGTTAATAACGGCTGCTAAGTGATACTTATTCAACTGAGCTATTGCTGATGAATTATGAAGATAAATTAGGGCAGATTTCTATCATCACACCGTTTGCAACCATTGGCAATGAATAGTGATCAACTTTATCCCGTATGCTCATTTGAAATAATGGACATGAAATATTAGTACTTTAATAGGATGAACGATAACCGTTCAAGAAATAATAGGCATAATAGTATAAAATAATTATGAATGAATTCATTCATAATTAGAAACCAATCATTTAAGTCCCCTAATTAAGCACATTTCCTTTAACATGAAAAGTTTAAGGAGAAATAATAGGAGAGGTTCACCAGTCAAGTTCGATTTAAAATAAATAGCAAAATGTAAGAAAAGGAAAGTTTGGAATTGATGGAGGTCGGAATCTCCCTCAGTTGTTGTCCTCCCTCTATCTTGCTACGAACGGTTTCGAGTGGTTGAGATTGGGTACGAGAATTGTTGTGTGGATCTCAATGGGTTGTTGGAAATTGTTGACGCCGAGCTACCTGCAAGGAAAGTCCCGGGATGAGAAACCACCGTAGGACCCTGCGACGATCAAGTAAGTACCGTGGAATAAGAGCAGAGTAGCGGCGTATCAGAATGAGTTCCCCTTATCCGAGTCGTCTGAAAGAGGGGTTTATATAGTGGTCGCATTAAGCGAGCCGTCGCGAGATCCTCGCCGTTCGTTACGTCCCTGCGTTACGCCCGCGTCGATGGCGGGATCCGTCCATTAATAGCGGGATACGCTCATTAATGGAGGGGCGTGCCAGCGTGGGACGCAGAACATGGGGTGGCGGATATCTCGCTTTGGCGAGATACACGGAGCCGTGGCGGGGCGCTTGGGCTCCGCGCTCTCGGTTGGTCGGGGAAGCCGATGAAACTCAGCTCGGTGGATGCTCAGAGACGAGCTGGGAGGCCGAGGAAGCTCAGCCTGCAACAGCTCGGAGACGAGCAAAGGGGGTGTAAGCTCGGCTGCTGGATTCTGTCGGGCCGAGGAAAGACCCCAATGCACTACATTGATTCTACTTCCGCAGCTACCAGGAGCCAAGTGGGTTTACGTGGACGACACGTCATTTGCTACGTGTCGTAATGTGGGGAATTCTCATTCATGAGCCTTATCACTAGTTCCCCACTCTCGCCCTGACCTATTTGTGGGTCAGGGTCGAGAGTGGTAAGCCCGGTTCTTAACAGTTCGGCCTACGATTCCCGGGACGTCTGACGACAGTGGGACAATTGGTGGCTACTCCTCTCGGGTCATTAGGCCCACGTGGCGGCTCATGAAACGCCTCGGTTACCGCGTGTATCTTTGGTGACGTCAGCGGATCGGTGAAATGATTGCGCTTTTAAAGAGAGAGCGCTGTTTCGCTTGATCGTTGGTTAGGCTACGGGCAACGCGCCCAACATTGGTTGGCAGGGCGTGAGAGGCTGTCACCGACTCCTGCCGCGGGGAGATGTTTCCACTGGCTGATCGCCATGTGGAGCCTCGACGGCCGCTAGGTGCGACGCTTCGTTTTGGCGGGAATCGATTTGGGCCGTAGGATGTCCTCTTTGGAGTGTATAAATAGGGAGGCCATCTCAGGGCCGACACTTTGCCTTAGTTGTCTCTCGTCGTTTAAAGATTGCCCGGAGCACCTCCGCTTAGGTCGGATATTCCGCTGAATTTTCCTCGGCAAAACCCTTTCCTTGAATCAGGTTAGATGTCTTCCTCCGAGGTATCTGTGGATGTAGTAGGGGTAGAGTCGGGCGATGAGGCTCCAGTTTCTGTGGCTGAGTCTAGCCGGTCTTCCTCCTCCTCGGCTTCAGATAGCCGAGAAAGTTCTTCTTCTTCTTCTTCATCTACGTCTTCTGTGTTGGGCTTGCCCCCTAAGGCTAGTGCCGCCCTTGTCTCTCGCCATCGTGCGGCGACAAGGGCTCCCAAGGTGCGCATCGGGAATACCCGCGATGCACCCTCAGTCTTGAATCGTCTGGACGAGCTTTCCGACATACGGGATCGATTCCATATCCCCTCTGGCTATTCACTCCGTCTGGCCAGAGAGGGTGAGCGAGCAGACCAGGTGCGGGGCAAGGAGATTACTCTGTATCTAGAAGCATTCCGGGCAGGGATGCGTCTGCCCTTCTCATCTGAGGTTTGTGCTGTGCTCTATTGTTTCCGTCTTGCACCGGGCCAGCTAGCGCCGAACTCATGGAGGATTATCCTCGGGTTTCTGGTCCGGTTGAAATTTGATCGGATCCCTTTTGATTTGAGCCTCCTCCTGTCTTTTATTTGCTATAAAAATCACCTCGGTACCAGTAAGGAAGAGCCGAGCTGGGTGTACCTGTCGTTTAAAAAACGTTAGGGTGGGACGGCCGGGTCAGGGGTAGTGGTCGTCCCTTCGTATTCGTCGGGCCACCGGAGGTCGAGGATTGGCCTGTGCCCAACCAGTGGCATAGGACCGATTGCCCGAGGGTAAGGCAGTCGAACGCCCCCGAGGCGAAGTTGGTGTCCCAGTGGGAACCGATCTAGCGGGCTGATGTCCTGCTCTCCAACCAGGTACTGAGTTGGGCTGGACTCAGTCCCGCGTGTTTTTTTGGGTAAGTTAGGGCTTTTGACGATCGTTTTAGACTTTGCCAAAATTCTATTGCCGTTTCTGCGTTGCCGACCATTTTCTGATGTTTTTTTCACAGAGCCCATAGATCGATCGAAAATTATGGCCGCCATGGCTACCAAGGCCCAGGGAAGAAAGAACGGTAGCACAAGCTCGTCCCGACCAGGTCCGAGCACGGCTCCTAGGCAAACTCTTCCGGCCAGGGCTTCCGCAGCGCCCCCCGTCCCGGAGGAACACCGCAGGGGAGGACAGAAGCATGTGTGGGACCCGGCGCCTTTGGCTATTGCGGATGTGACTCCCCCCGCCGAATCCCCCCTTAAGAGACAGAAGCGGATGGTTTTTCGGCCACTCTCGGCCGGGATCCAAGTGCAGAAGGGTGACTTCTGCATCGAGGTGCCCTCGGGGCTATCCGTGGCCGACAGCTTGCTGGCGGACATGGAGAAGACGGCTGGGGCCAAGATTCCCGGGGCACCATGAAGGCCCAAGTGATCGCGATAGCTCAGGAGGCGGTTCAAGTCGGTGTAAGTCGATGTACAACACCCCACGAGTTGCGGGGAGGCGGAAATATGAAAAACGATCTTGTTATTTGAATAAACATCGACTAACCGAAGAATCTTTGCTAAACTATAACTAACACATGCATAGGAGTTCTTAAATACTATGAAAAGAGATTAAACCTAGTGAACCTATTCCTTCTTCTTTTCGTTATCCACCTCCTCCTCGGCCTCTTCTACGTAATAGACGATCCACCCGAGAGCTTCTATTCCAAGCTTCACCTCTAATCTTGAGGTAACTAGGTTTCTTTAGTTGCTAATCAAAGGTACCTAGATGATATAGAGTGGGGTTATGGATTAATTAGTCTATCTAATCCTTGATCTCAACACATGAGAGTGGAGGATTAGGGTTTGAAGAGAGAGAGCTTGAGGAGAGAGAAGGTGAGCAAGAGAATGAGAATGGGATAATGATCTCTCATGAATATATGAAGCATAATGATTTATCAAAATAAATAAATAAAATGATTAATCATCATGCTTCATTTATTCATATGAGTGATTCATCTACATGAGTCATTAACCATTTAATGATGCATTAATGATATGGATGAATCACACAAATGAGTCATTAATATCATTTAATGCTTATGCCACCTAAACCCCCAAGTCACCATCCTTCTAGAAGCTTCTCGTGAAATTACGAGAACGCCCCTCCTATCCGTTAAAACACGGAAAAACTTTAGACTGTATAAATCCAATAACCCGATACTAGAATCTGGCTTAAACCAAAGCCGGCTGGTAAAAACTGTCCGAATGTCGTACGTGCGTAAACACACGTATGCGTCCGAACCCTTGTCGTAAAACCATACGACCTCTATATCGTTTCGCCTGGAGCAGGGAAACTCTCTGTGTGGGACTCTAAAGACTCGACTACTACGCTGGCAGTGGGTTTAACCACAGACCGCAAGCGGCACTAGCTGTATGTAACGGTCCCCAGGTAGATGTCGATAAGAAGGCCGATGAGGAAACCCATCCGAACTCCTACTGAGCCTGATGTGACAATCTCCGTACAGTCCGGTCTGTTTGTCTAAGACTATCGCATATCGGGCCTAGGGGGACGGCAAGCGTCAGTCCCCTAATAGCGGTATAAGTCGTGTCGGAGTGAAGCCCATTACACCTTGAGAAACTACTGGAACCTACCAGTAAATCTCGCTTGCCCTGGCCAGGGACTTTGCGTAATGGCTCTCTGACACAGCGCGATATCAACTCCCAATACCGGGAGAGACAATTCATGTCTAACCGCCACTGCCTCCAAGTGCTCGGGACTGCACCCAACTGCTACCTGTTTGCACGACTCCTTTGAGCCGTGGTAGGGTAGCAATCTAAGAACAGTGGGACACACTCAAGGAGAAGTAGCAGTGTCAAGTCTGCGGACTATGCTGAACTCATGTCACCTGGGAACTGTTAACTGACGACGGGTATAATACCAACTAACAGTTCCCTGCGAGTCCTGTTCGGTGTACCCGTAACCCAACGAGCACCTGTATACTATCTCCAGTACGACGTACTGATGGCTGTGGGACAGACCATCTCCCCAACTGGGATGAGAAGCGTACACACTAGTCTACTCCGGAGTATCGATGCCATGTCTCGATAATCCTACGACTAGGGACCTGGAAAAGGATGTGCTTGTAGACTACCCAGCCCCCACTAGTGTGACTGCCATCACAACGCTGGTTGTCAAGCAAGATCCTAAGAGCTCTATCGTATACTCACATATTAAGATAGATAAAACCAAGTAGCATACTACCATGTTTAGCAAGACTGTTATATATAACTGTGAATATCCCAAGCTTCCATTAAGTAATATACAAAGTAGTATGATACAATAATGGCCCCTAGAGCATATACACTAACAATCTCCCACTTGCACTAGGGCCATGGACTGGCATATCGAAGACCGATGATCTCGAGTAGCCCCTCGAACTGAATCTGAGGTAGGGCCTTTGTGAATGGATCAGCAATGTTCTATTTAGTAGCAACTCTCCGGACCTCGATCTCCCGGCGATCTATGATCTCCCTGATCAGGTGATACCGCCTTAAGATGTGTCTGGACTTCTGATGGGACCTTGATTCCTTCGCTAAAGCTATAGCTCCGTTGTTGTCGCAATACAGAGGTATTGGATCAACTATGGTAGGAACCACCTGAAGTTCTGTTAGGAACTTCTTCATCCAGACCGCTTCTTTTACGGCATCGCAAGAAGCAATATACTCCGCTTTCATAGTCGAGTCAGCAACGGTGTCCTGCTTGGAACTCTTCCAGCACACCGCCCCTCCATTGAGGGTAAAGACATAACCAGACATGGACTTAGAATCGTCCTTATCACTCTGGAAGCCGGAATCAGCAAAGGCCTCGATCTTGAGGTCTTTTCCGCCGTAAACCAATAACATCTCCTTAGTCCTTCTTAGGTACTTGAGAATGTTCTTTACTGCTATCCAGTGATTCTCCCCTGGGTCTGACTGATACCGGCTTACCACGCTAAGTGCGTAAGCTACATCTGGTCTGGTGCACGACATCGCATACATTATAGAGCCTACCGCAGAAGCGTAGGGTATAATGGACATGCGATCCCTTTCCAAATCAGTCTTGGGAGACATCTTTTTGGATAGGGTGATTCCGTGACAAGCCGGTAGATTACCGCGCTTAGAATCTTCCATACTGATTCTTTTCAGTATAGTGTTGATATACCTGGACTGGGAAAGTCCCAACATCCTCTTGGATCTATCACGATAGATCCGGATCCCCAGAATGTAAGAGGCATCACCCAAGTCTTTCATGGAGAATCTGTGTGACAAGAATCCCTTGACAGATTGTAGCATAGGAATGTCATTTCCTATCAATAAAATGCCATCCACGTACAAGACGAGGAACACGACACTTCGTGCTACAACTTTACTATATATACATGGTTCATCTGGATTTTTGATAAAGTCGTATTCTTTGACTGTTTCATCAAAACAGATGTTCCAACTCCGCGATGTCTGCTTTAGTCCATAAATGGACTTAAGCAATTTGCATACTTTCCCGCTTCTCCCACTCTGATTGAAACCTTCTGGCTGATCCATATAGACGCACTCTTCTAAATTACCATTCAGAAAGGCCGTCTTTACGTCCATCTGCCAGATTTTATAATCATGGAATGCAGCAATAGCAAGAAGGACCCGAATGGATTTGAGCATAGCCACTGGAGAAAAAGTTTCGTCATAGTCCAAACCAGGTCTTTGACGAAAACCCTTTGGAACAAGTCTAGCCTTATAGGTTTCCACCTGTCCATCTACACCAATCTTTTTCTTGAAAATCCATTTGCATCCTATGGGTTTTACCCCATCTGGAGCAAAGTCCAAAGTCCATACTTTGTTGGTGTACATGGACTCCATCTCGGTCCGCATTGCATCTAGCCATTGTACCGAGTCGCCGCTCTGGATGGCCTGCTGGAAGCTAGTAGGTTCATCATCATCAATGATGCAATCCTCTCAATCCCCATCTATGAGAAAACCGTAGTATCTCTCAGGCGGATGAGACGGCCTACTACTCCTGCGGAGGGGTGCAGGAATGTCCTGTTCTTCTTGAACTACTGGTTCTACCAAACTTTCAGTAGTAGTTTGTGGTTCTGGAATTTCTTCCAGTTCTATTTCGCTCCCACTTATTTCCTTTTCTAAAACCTGATATTCTAGAAAATGGGCATTACGAGAAACAAAAACCTTTTGTTCCTCTGCGTAATAGAATAGATACCCCTTGGAGTTCTTTGGATATCCCACAAACTTACACTGTACTGATCGTGCCTCGAGCTTGTCCACATGCTGCTTTTTAACAAAAGCCGGACATCTCCATATCTTCAGATACTGAAGATAGGGTTTCTTCCCACTCCACATCTGATATGGCGTGATAGGCACAGTCTTGGTAGGAACCATGTTCAATAGATATGCCGCCGATTCTAGCGCATAACCCCAGAAAGATCGCGGTAACTCAGCATTACTCATCATGGAACGTACCATATCCAATAGGGTTCGATTCCGTCTCTCCGATACACCGTTATGCTGTGGAGTGTATGGAGGAGTAAGCTGAGAGAGAATTCCTTTCTCTTTTAGGTAACCTAGGAACTCGGCACTTAAGTATTCACCACCTCGATCAGATCTTAGTGTCTTAATACTTTTGCCGGTTTGGTTTTCTACTTCATTCTTATACTCTTGGAATTTCTCAAAAGCCTCGGATTTATATTTCATCAGATAAATGAATCCGTACCTTGAGTAATTATCCGTAAAAGTAATGAAATAGGAAAAACCATCTCTTGCATGTGTAGACATTGGACCACATACATCTCTGTGTATGAGTCCTAAGAGCTCGCTCGCTCTTACTCCATGTCCAGTGAATGGAGTCTTTGTCATCTTTCCTTTGAGACATGATTGACAAGTGGCATAAGTTTGATATTCGAACGAGTCCAAATATCCTTCTTTATATAACTTAGTTAACCTTGTCTCATTGATGTGACCTAGTCTATAATGCCATAAGAAAGCCTTATTTAAATCTGGAGACTTTCTTTTTAGTGTGTACTGAACATTGAAAAACTGGAGTTGGTTTAAGACATATATACCGTTATCCAGTGTACCGGACCCAATCAAACTATGATTAAGGTGGATGTTAACAACATCGCTTACAAACGTGAAATCACAACCTTTATTTGATAACAGGAAACTGATATGATATTACACGTTAAACTAGGTACACAAAAACAGTTATGTAAAACCAAAATATGTCCACTCGTCAATCCCAGATGATAATCCCCTACGGACACAGCTCCCACGCTAGCTCCGTTAACAACTATCAGGGTCATATCACCATCCTTCAGCACTCTACGGTTTCTCAGTGCCTGCAATGAATTGCATATATGAGATCCTGATCCGGTATCTAATACCCAGGAAGTAGAGTTGATTGACAGACAATTCTTAATTACAAACACATCTGAAGTTAAAGCCACAGCTTGCTTCGGTCCCTGGTTCTTGGCGTTCCACGCCTTGCAATCTTTCTTCTAGTGCCCTTTCCTATGACAATGGAAGCACTCATCCTGGGCCACTACTGGTACCGCAAACTTTTTCTTTCCCTTCGCTCCCACCTTACTAACACCTCCTCTAGGTTTGGTGGCGGCCTTCTTCTTCTTTCCTCTGGCCCTAGCCTTGGATCCGGAAGAAAAAGTACCGCTGACAAACATAGCGGGTGTTTCCCCTGCCTTCTGCAAGGTGCCCTCTGCACTCCTCAACATATTAAGGAGTTCTGGAAGTTCAACTTCTTTTCTTTGAATATTGAAATTCAGAATAAACTGGGCATAGGTGGAAGGAAAGGACTGGAGAATCAGGTCTGTATAGAGCTCATTATCCAAAGTCGTCCCAAGGTCTGCGAGCTTTTCAATATAGCCTATCATCTTTAGGACATGTTCTCCTACCGATGATCCGACGGCCAACCTCGCTCGAAACAAGTTCTTTGAGGTCTCGTATCTTGCTATACGAGATTGCTCTCCATAAAGTTTCTTTGTATGGAGAAATATGGCATCTAGATCCATATCCTCGTGCCTCCTCTGATGTTCATTGTTCATCGAGGTAAGCACGATGCACTTGGCCTTCGCGCAATCTAAATCCCAGGTTTTGCGGATTTCCTCATCCGCATTACTGGATTTGGGACTTGGGACTGCAGGTGCATTAGCGGTGAGGACGTACCCCAATTTGTCATAGGTCAAAACCATTTTGACATTCCGCAGCCAATCTTTATAGTTTGGCCCTGTCAGTATATTTTTCTCTAAAAGTAACTTAAGTCCAGTCATTTTCAGGGTCGCTGCAAGTAGGAGAGAGAGAAGAAACACTTTAGCATGATGCTCTTGCAAGTTTAGAGTGGTTTTTAGTTTATCTAAACTGGATGGCTCCCACTGTTTCTCGAATCCCTCCTCAAACCAAAAAGGAAGAACTAGTCAGGACTATTCTCACCGTACAATACTTGCTTAACCGTTCAGCTAGGCCAGTGTCGATACTTCGAGAGAGGTTTTCCAACGCTTTCGCGAAATTCCTTAATTAAATAACCTCTTTTCTCTGGGGGCGTAGCCCCGCTGACACCTTTCTCGACACCTACTTGGTTTATAGCATTGATCATTAAGTGACGAATCTCCTGATGAGTAGCATATACTCACAGTAGGATCGGGATCCAAATATCATCGTATGATAATGTTGAAGGAATCCTACCAACATTCATCAAACTCCAAATGGTATGCACCTCTTTGCAAATTTCAGTTTCTTTAGAAATTCCCGATATAAAATTTTGCCCCATGCTCTTATGACCTTGGCGTTGGTCAAAATGTCATAAGTCATATGTCAAATTCTACCCATCATTATCTTGTTAATTTGAACCCATCCGTACATATCCTTGACGTTGGCTAAAATGATAATACGACTGTCCCAAATTAACTCATCTATCTATGAAACAAATGAATACCCAGCAGCTACCAAACACTATGCCTTGGCGTTGGTCAAAATACATAGCTTGAATACTACTGAATACCCAAATGAAATGACGGGGGGCTACGAATGGTTTTGGCGAAACCGTGAACGTAGTGAACTTGATATGACCGAACGAACCTGATACCTTTTAAAATGAGTGGTTAAAGCTCCGTAATTGAAAATATCTTTTGTTTTAAAAATAACCGAGTGGTTTCTTTTAAACTGTTCCAACGATTCAACTTTGGTTTATTTTCTTTGCATTAATAATAATGCGTCCCATCATTAACCTATCATTGCAGAAAACAACGAAAATACAATGTCCTCTTATACCATCTGCATTCGTCACTGGGTCCCGTCATCACCCGTTAAGTTACTTAACTAACGGCAGAGCGGGGGCTGGGCTAGCACGGGTGTAAAACATAAGTGACGTCTAAATAGCTATCATATATAGATATTGTACATTCGTCAGACACAATAATAGGCATTCCAGATCACAGATGAACATTACTGGATATGCAAGCAATCCGCGTTTCTTTTGAGCCTGCAACGAAAGACGGATTACACAGTTGTGATGAATAGTCATTACCCCACCCTAGACCCCTACGGGTATGGCAAACTACCCGCCAAGTACCCGAAGTGAAGCGGTCTCCCTCAACAATGTGAGTAGGCCACTAAACACTTCAAAGTACCCGGTAGTTTGTGCACCCCACCTTGGGTCTATCCTAGGAGCAAAAACAGTAAAATGAAATAATACAACGGTGGCTACAACCGCAACCTGGATGTGCCCCGCAAAATAATATTACAACATATTACAATTACATTGAATGAATGAATATAATAAACCCATCTCAAACCCCGGCTAATCATCACAACAATCCAATACAGTTCATAACCACAAACAGAAAATTCATTACAGAAATGTGCAACCCCCTGCCAACCGACATACTAACAGTTAGGGGAGGTTTACGAACACATTATACAGTTCACAGATATAATCAAATTAGCAAACATCGTATAATTTTGATCGAGCAAACATATCAGATTCTACTCCAAAACTTCTCTGTGCACCTAAGACTTGAGCAGAAAATAAACATTCCAGAAAAGACAAAAACATCACAGAAGAGCCACTGGAAAAACTTGGGCTGAATCGGCTCCAACTCGGCCGCGGATCCGCGGCGGATTGGTGGGATCGGCCGTGGTTCCGCGGCTCTTTGGCCGATTCATGAACCCAATTTTTTTCAGTGTTCTTATATTTCTCTGTAGGTTATTCTGAAGGTCCCTGAAAAAATTTTAGGGCCTGTTTTAAATCCGACAGAAACTATGTGATTTCGATGTTTTTTCCGGTTCGTTTTGCGTTCGAAATTCTTACAACTTTGCAAATGAGTTAATTATTGTTTAGCGAGGCTCTGATACCACTGTAATTCGATGTACAGCACCCCATGAGTTGCGGGGAGGCGGAAATATGAAAAACGATCTTATTCTTTGAATAAACATCGACTAACCGAAGAATCTTTGCTAAACTATAACTAACACATGCATAGGAGTTCTTAACTACTATGAAAAGAGATTATACCTAGTGAACCTAGTCCTTCTTCTTTTCATTATCCACCTCCTCCTCGGCCTCCTCTACGTAATAGACGATCCACCCGAGAGCTTCTATTCCAAGCTTCACCTCTAATCTTGAGGTAACTAGGTTTCTTTAGTTGCTAATCAAAGGTACCTAGGTGATATAGAGTGAGGTTATGGATTAATTAGTCTATCTAATTCTTGATCTCAACACATGAGAGGGGAGGATTAGGGTTTGAAGAGAGAGAGCTTGAGGAGAGAGAAGGTGAGCAAGAGAATGAGAATGAGATAATGATCTCTCATGAATATATGAAGCATAATGATTTATCAAAATAAATAAATAAAATGATTAATCATCATGCTTCATTTATTCATATGAGTGATTCATCTACATGAGTCATTAACCATTTAATGATGCATTAATGACATGGATGAATCACACAAATGAGTCACTAATATCATTTAATGCTTATGCCACCTAAACCCCCAAGTCACCATCCTTCTAGAAGCTTCTTGTGAAATTACGAGAACGCCCCTCATATCCGTGAAAACACGGAAAAACTTTAGACTGTATAAATCCAATAACCCGATACTAGAATCTGGCTTAAACCAAAGCCGGCTAGTAAAAACTGTCCGAATGTCGTACGTGCATAAACACACGTATACGTCCGAACCCTTGTTGTAAAACCATACGACCTCTATATCGTTTCGCCTGGAGCAAGGAAACTCTCTGTGTGGGACTCTAAAGACTCGACTACTACGCTGGCAGTGGGTTTAACCACAGACCGCAAGCGGCACTAGCTGTATGTAACGGTCCCCAGGTAGATGTCGATAAGAAGGCCGATGAGGAAACCCATCCGAACTCCTACTGAGCCTGATGTGACAATCTCCGTAAAGTCCGGTCTGTTCGTCTAAGACTATCACATATCGGGCCTAGGGGGCGGCAAGCGTCAGTCTCCTAATAGTGGTATAAGTCGTGTCGGAGTGAAACCCATTACACCTTGAGAAACTACTGGAACCTACCAGTAAATCTCGCTTGACCTGGCCAGGGACTTTGCGTAATGGCTCTCTGACATAGCGCGATATCAACTCCCAATACCGGGAGAGACGATTCCTGTCTAACCGCCACTGCCTCCAAGTGCTCGGGACTGCACCCAACTGCTACCTGTTTGCACGACTCCTTTGAGCTGTGGTAGGGTAACAATCTAAGAACAGTGGGACATACTCAAGGCGAAGTAGCAGTGTCTAGTCTGCGGACTATGCTGTACTCATGTCACCTGGGAGCTGTTAACCGACGACGGGTATAATACCAACCAACAGTTTCCTGCGAGTCCTGTCCGGTGTACCCGTAACCCAACGAGCACCTGTATACTATCTCCAGTACGATGTACTGATGGCTGTGGGACAGACCATCTCCCCAACTGGGATGAGAAGCATACACACTAGTCTACTCCGGAGTATCGATGCCCTGTCTCGATAATCCTACGACTAGGGACCTGAAAAAGGATGTGCTTGTAGACTACCCAGCCCCCACTAGTGTGACTGCCATCACAACGCTGGTAGTCAAGCAAGATCCTAAGAGCTCTATCAATACGTATACTCACATATTAAGATAGATAAAACCAAGTAGCATACTACCATGTTTAGCAAGACTGTTATATATAACTGTGAATATCCCAAGCTTCCATTAACTAATATACAAACTAGTATGATACAATAATGGCCCCTAGGGCATATACACTAACAGTCAGTAGGTTTCCCTAAAAAAATTTAAGAGTTATTTCTTCGGTTTCAGCTTTTTAACACGGTTCCTGTTTTCCTCATGTCCTCCAACACTGCGCTCTCCTCGCTGCTATGGAGTCTGAGAAGGTTGCCCCGGCGATAAAGAAGGCGAGAAAATCTTCCTCACGAGAAGAAGAGATTCTCCTTCAGCTGCATCAGGCGGAAGAAAAGGCGGCCCTCCTTGACTTAAGATTTGTCGTCGAGGGCCTGACGGTTTCTAAGCTGAAAGAGTCCCATCGGCTCCTGACTGCTAATCGGGCTATCCAGGCCTAGATGGAGGCGAACGGGCTCTTCAACGCCATGAAAAGGTCGAAGGACGCCCTCAAAAAGGACACTCGGGCGGCTTGCGAGGCGGCGAAGCTCACGAAGAGCAGGGCGGAGAGGGCTATGGAGGAGTACAAAGCGTCTGATCAGTTTTATGTCGACCTCGCCGACTCCACGGCCGTTGGGTGGAAGAATACTCTTGACGCCGTCAAAGGGGCCATGCCCGAGTTCAATGACCGCGAGCTCCGCGCAAGGTATCCCCCCACCGAGGAAGCACCACAGGGGAATGGCGCCGAGCTGGCCGTGGAAGGCGAGGCGACTGGCAGAAGCGCCGAGCCTTAGGTCGCCATTGTGGTCCCCGACGGAGGCGCAGAGCAAGGAAAGGTGGCGGCCGAACAGGCAGTCTGAGCTACCCTCTCCTTTTTTTTGAATTTTGTAAGCCTCCGGACGTTTTTGCAAGGCCGAGGAGCCCACAATATCTTGTATACAATTTTGAACATAAATAATGTATATTCTTTTTTGGCTCAAGTGTTTCTGTCCCGCAAGTATATTTAGCTCGCAAGCCTTTTTAACTCGCAAGTATTTTAAGCTCGCAAGCCTTTTTATCTCGCAAGTATTTTTAGCTCGCAAGCCTTTTTAACTCGCAACTGTTAGGCGGGCACGACATAAAAGCTAGCAAAAGGTTAGGCACAGGTAGAGCGGTGTCCATCCTTTCCTCGGAGTTGAGATGACGATCATGCATCGAGTATGAATCGAGCGATAGCCAAGTGTAGGAAGACCAGAGTCGAGGTGACGATCATGCATCGAGTATGAATCGAGCGATAGGTAAGTGTAGGAAGACCAGTATCCTCCCTTTCCCCAGAGTCGAGGTGACGATCGTGCATCGAGTATGAATCGAGCGATAGCCAAGTTCGAATAGGTCGGCGCCCTCGATTCCTTCTTGAATCAGCCGAGCAGGACATAACTCGGCCGCCTTTTGGCGCGTGCTTTGAACCCATGCCTTTGTAGGGTAGGAAGCTACCCGTCGTGGATGGACCGAGCAGGAATCTACTCAGCGCCCTCGCGATCTGAATTCCCTAGTTTCTCCTTGGGACATTGTTCAACCATCCGTGACCAATATAGGTGGGAATGGTGACCGTCATGGACAACACGTGGCAATACTATATCGGAAAAGTGCGATATTCCGTGATATGCGTTGTTGCGTGAGTAGATCTCGGCCGTTGGAATACATTTGTTGAGGCTATAAATATCGAAGGTATGGTCTACTTTCGAATTCTCATATCAGTTTCTTCCTAGCCTTGTGTTCTCCGAAGATGACCAGCCGCGTATATACCATCAGGGAAATTGTTTCTCAGGACGATGTGTATTTTTATAATCTCAATCGTTCCGAAAAGACGTACGAGACGGTGATAGGATGCTTTGAGGGCCATTATGGGCCCTTACTTCCCCGGTGAACTTCTCTCCTTCAAGTGCTAATCTACGCGATATGGAAGACTTCCCCATGTCTGTACAACACCTTATCTCTGCAGTTGATGCATGAGGCGTTTGATAAAATGCATACGGTCCACGAGCTTGGTCTGATCTCGAAGAGCAGGCGGGACCGCTCGGTGGACCTTCTTCTTGAGAGTTTCCAACAAAGGTTGGTCGTTGCATTTTGCTCCGCGGATGGGGACCCTGGCGAGTCCGTGGCTTCTAGGGTCCACGGGTACCGTTAGAGAGAGCGGGCGGAGGCTGTTTGTGCTCGGCTGGAGGAGCTTTCTTCTGAGTATCACTGACAATGTTTTCTTAATCCTCGCCCTCTTCTGCTGTAATCGTTGTAAGGCTTGGGAGCCCATAATACCTCCGAATAAATAAATTTGTCTCTGGTTATGGTGTTTGTCTCTTTCCTCCTTTCGGTATTTTTTTAACCCCGGAGTCTCGGGGCTGAGGAAAGTAACAAAGGGCTGGAGTCTCGGAGTTGTGCAGAAGTTTCTACTGCGAGAGGACTTAGTTCGGAAAACTTAGTTAATGTTGAAAGGAATTACATTACTTAAAAGAGAGTACATGTTTATTTATAGTGTAACGACTCTATTTTAATGTACAGAAAATTTTTAAAGTTAATGTACAAATGGAGTATTTATAAATCCTTAGCACAATTTTAAATTTGATTTTTTTTAAAAGCAAGAAATAGCTTGGAACTCATTGGTAAACCCTTGCATTGCGGTGACATAGCCCCTGTGTTCGAATCCCATCAGCCACATATTATTTTTTGCTGATTTTTCTTTTAAACTTTTTGGAAGCCCAAAATTTACACGTGCAACACATAAAAATGAAAAGTCTTAGAAATCAAACATGTGGAAATTGTTAATTAAACAGACCCCGACACGTAGCAGCAATCTCATACCCCACTCACCAAGATGGTCGGCGCCCCCCCTCGTCCCTAATGCCCTCAATTTTTGCCGTAGCACCTCTTGGCCAAATCCCCACTACTCCTCTTCTATTTGATTTTCCTGCACATTAACAGAGAATTAAAATGAGCTTTAAAATCAAATTTTAATGCATTTTAATTCTCATGTTTAATATCCTAAACCCTAATTCTACCCTATAAATATCACCCTACACCCTAATCCTCCTCATTCTAAAATCTAGCTTCAAAACTCTCAAATTTTTCTAAATCCAAAAAGTTGTACAAGTGGAGTTAGCCCAAGGTCAAGTTCCGGCGATATTTCGGAACAAATCCGGCGACACCGTGACTCCACGACACTTTCAAAATCTTCCTCCATCTCTTCTCTTTACCCTAATTCAGTAAGTTCCCTCTACTATCTTCTTTTCACCTCTTAAAACTTCTTCTTTTCAATGATGTCGCTAAGTGGAATTATACCGACATCCATTTATAAAGCTTCTTAAACTAACAATTTTTCTTAAGAACTATTTATCTAAATCATATTACTTTCTTTGTTAAACATTAAACTATAATTAAAAACAAATTTCAATTCAAAACTCCATATAAAAACACTTTTATTGCACTTTTACGGTTAAATACCACAAAATTTCTATTCGACGTTATTTCATCATATTACTCATATTACCTTTAAAAAACTCATGAGGTAATGAACCACCTTATCACAACACTCATCATGACATAGCACGATTGCCTCTTTACAATATTTTTGGGACTAATACAATTTTACGATAAAATACCCTAAACTATTAAAAACCGTATTCTTTAAGATTGTTTTAATTAAATTCCATACAATTATTTCCTTACAACCTATTTTGGGGAATCCGATTTGGTTGGTGCGGATTATCGCACATCCATCGGACTAGTAGGGTGAGATGCAGACCTCCTTACGGAGCATACGATCTCGACGGAATTTTTATTACAATTTTTAAGAAAATGTGATTTCTATTTAATAAATAAATTCTATTTTATATATATATATATATATATATTATCAAGATATCTATTTTAAATATGTTTAATAATTCCATGTTTTCTAAATCAAAAGAAAAGAATCACAAAATTTCATGAAAATACCATCACAAATCAATACAAGTCAAATTACATGAAAATACCCTATACTATTAAAGTTAGGTTTATATCCACTAGACTATCTCATCACTTTTAAAATTACATATATAAAAACCCTAAAGACGATAATTAAATACTTGAGATTTATTTTGAAAATATATCAAAACTATTTTTCATAAAACCCCCTCAATTTTATTAATTTACAATAAGAATCCTAGTAAATATAGGTTTAAGCGGGACCAATTCTCTTGAGCCTCAGGAAGCCCGAGAATGTGGGTACTTGCCTATTTAAGGTAGACAACTAAAACGGAGTTATCAATACAGTAATTATCTTGGAAAAAGACACAAATTCTGTCGTCTATGTGCAGCAGTTACCGATAACTCCAAAACTAATTCAGAACTTCAGTTCTGTTTAAGTGACTGACTCAGTCGGAGTTTCAGTCTAATCTGAAATCAATCCATCCATGCATACAATTCAATATAACTCTAATGCAACATGAATCCTTTTCTCCAGAATACAATCTATATCAACATGACTTGATTTGACCGATCCATAGATATACATTTGACTTGTCTATATGACTATCCGTTTATATCCTTATCCGTTTACATGAACAATTGATATCATGGTTTCGGCAAATCTTATATTTAAAAATCACTACAAAACAATACAATAACACATTATGGGGTTTAAAGGGGTAGATTGGTACGGAATGTGTTTAAAGTGGCATGAGACGGTCACTTTAATACACCTAACCTGAATATTCGTTGCCGTTTTCCCGTGGGTGTTGACGGGGCCATGTACTCCTTATATCATTGTCCACGGGGTAAGCTGGACTCCTCTCATATACAGTGGCATATTCTGTACCAAGCTACAAAAAACCGCGTTAACATAACTATCAACATTATACCAGTTATATTCTCATTACCTGTTCAGTTTATTTCCATCTCTCTTTAGGACTTACCGAGCGATTGTTCGCTGACGACATTCCTTTTCTATTCTTTCTTTGGAATGTTGTCAGGAGGACCCGACTCTCTGGAGATCGAGCCCAGCTCAGAAGACTTGGAGCAGTTCGCTGACGACCCAGAGCTCTAGATACATGTATATACTTTTATTTTCAGTTTCATACCATTGTTTAGTCATTGCTTTCTAGTATTGTATTTACTTTCCAACATTGTATTGTAAAGAATGTTTAATATATAAAAAGTTGATGTTCATTTACATCTCATGTCTTTCTTGTGTACTTTTACATTATATTTCTTATATACGCTTAGCATGTTTACTTCTGAGTAAATACGTCGCGTGACCCGTCACGTCTCCTTACCGTACTCTGGGAAGCGGGGCGTGACATATACAACTTAAGCTTTTCGGTGTTATATGGCCGAGGAAAATTACGTCCCCCGGAGTCCTGTAGGCAGTATGCTCCACCGGGCAACGCTTCCGTTACGAGAAATGGCCTGTCCCACTTCGTAGAGAACTTATTTAGTCTTCTTTGGTCTATGAACTCGTTTCTTCGTAAGACCGGATCTCCTGTCTTGAAGGCCCGAAGTTTAACTCGGGCATTGTAGTAGCGAGCAGTTTGCTGTTGATAGGCGGCTACTTTGATTTGCGCTCGATCTCGTTTTTCTAACAAGATGTCCAAGTTGCTTCAGAGTGCCAAGGTGTTAGCTTCATCGTCAAAGTGTTCGACCCTATAACTGGGCAGTCCAATTTCCGTGGGGACCATTGCCTCGGTACCGTAGCAGAGGCTGAATGGGGTTTCTGTCGTGGGTGTCTTTTTCGATGTCCGCAACGCCCATAGAACCCGCGGCAGTTCCTCGACCCAGCTGCCTTGCCTTCCCTCCAAGCGGGCTCTGAGACCGCGGATGACGTCTCGGTTTGCTACTTCGGCCTGCCCGTTGCATTGTGGATGTGCGACTGCGGCAAACTTCATCAATATGTGGTAGTCGCTGCAAAACTCTTTGACTTTATCATTTTCGAAGTTGGTCCCATAGTCGGTAACTATGCACCTCGGGATTCCAAATCGGGAGATTATATTGTTCTGCAGAAATTTTATCGTAGAGGCGGCGTCCAGTTTTCTGATGGGCACGGTCTCTATCCACTTCATGAAGTAGTCCACAGTGACAAGGATGTATTTATGTCTGCCAGTGCCGGTGGGGAGTTGGCCTACCATATCCATCCCCCATTGCGCAAACGGCCAAGGGGAACTGAGTGGCGTTAGTTCGGTGGAGGGGAGACGAGGTATGCTGCCGAAGAGTTGGCATTTCTTGCATTTTCTGACCAGCTTCTCGGCATCCTGGTGTATTCTCGGCCAATAGTACCCCTGAAGCAGTGTCTTCTGGACCAGGGTACGGGCCCCTTGATGCGCTACCCCGACCTCTTCATGTATCTCTCGTAAAACGTAGTCTACCTCGTGGGGGTCGACACACCGGAGCAGAGGCTGAGTGTATGACTTCATGTACAGGTTTTCGTTGCTCCAGATGAAATGGCGTGCTTTTGCCCGAAACTGGTGATCTTCTCCTCGGTCTTCGGGAAGCACACCGCCCTTCAGGAATTCCACGAGGAGATTTCTCCAATCTTGGCCTTCTTCCTGAGTTGTGTAGATTTGGACTGTTACCTCTTCATCTTCCACGTTGGGTCGTGGTAAGACTTCGAAGAGGATATTTCTTTTATGATTGGCCTAATTGGAAGAAGCGAGCTTGCTCAAGGCGTCGGTCTGGGTGTTCAAGTTTCTGGGAATCTGCTCCACTTAGACTTCGTTGAAATTTTTTCGAAGCCATTTTACCTTGGCCAGGTATTTTATCATAAGTAGCTCCCGGACCTCGAAACGCCCGGTTACTTGGCCGACGACTAGTGCGGAATCGCTGCATACCCTGATGGTCTTCAGCCCTACCCCGGAGGCGATTCATAGCCCTACCAATAAGTCATCGTATTCCGCGACGTTGTTCGACGCCCTAAAATCGAACTTTAGAGAGTACTCCATTTCCGCCTCCTCCGGGCCATGGATGATCAGGCCAGCCCCACTCCCTTCCTCTGTGGAGGATCCGTCCATGTAGAGTACCCAGTCCGGGATAGGGCCGGACACCTATTCGACCGAGGGTCGTGATTCGGGGCCCCGCGCTGTCGTTCCTTCTTTAGTGGGGATGGTGCATTCAATAACAAAATCGGCTAAAACGTGTGCTTTGATGGCTTGTATGGGGTGGTATTTGATGTCGAATTGAGACAACTCCCACCTCCATTTCTCTAGACGACCTGACTATTCAGGGGAGGCGATGATAGACCCTAAAGGTCACTCAAGTAGGATGAGGATCGTGTGCGCCTGGAAATAGTGTCGAAGTTTTCTGGAGGCGACGACAAATGCCAGGACTATTTTCTCTATGGCCGGGTATCTTGTTTCTGCGTCCTTGAAAACATGGCTCACGTAGTAGACCGGTCTCTGTATGCCTTCGAATTCTCTGACGAGCATTGAGCCTGCAGCTTGGTCGGAGACGGTTAGATATAGTAATAGCTCGTCGCACTCGACCGGTCGGTGTTTCCCGCAATCAGAGCAAAGCTCTGTTCAAATTTTGAAATTTGAAATGAAGCAGCGCTTCATAGAAGCACTAGCGCCAAGAGCGCCAGCGCTAAGAGTCAAAAACACTGAGGCAGCGCTCACGTGCAAAGCATGAGAGCGCTCGCGCCAAATGCGCCAGCGCTAAGAGTCAAAGACTCTGAGGCAGCGCTCACATGCAAAGCACGGGAGCGCTAGAGCCAAGTGCGCCAGCGCTAAGAGTCAAAGACTCTGAAGCAGCGCTCATGTGCAAGGCACAAGAGCGCTAAGCGCTAGAACTAAATATTCTCCACCGTTGGATCAAAGATCCAACGAGATGATAAATCCTCAAATTACCAAAATAAAATTCTGTTAAGGAAATACCCCTCAGAATCTTTCCAAACGAGAAAGATTGTGCTCTGTAAATCAGAGCACCGTTGGATCAAAGATCCAATGGTGATTAAAAATCACCAAGATACAGAACAATCTCTGTATGGGAAAATAATTTTCCAATCTTGTTAAGTAACAAGAAAGATGTCTTCTGTAAAACAGAAGCCTTAGGATCAAAGATCCAATGGTGGGAAACATCCCCAAATCATTTAGAGAAAAGATCTCCTTAACTGATTCAACAAATCAGCCACCACTATATAAAGGCCCCAAGACTTCAATTCTTAGATAGAAGAAACTCCCCATAAGTTTCATAAAGAGGAACCCCCCCATAAACTTTAAGAAATTTCAAAGAGAAGAGCAAGCTCTCGGAAGAAGAAATTTTCTTCAAGGTAAAGAAGAGAGATCATAATATCTCCTGAATTTTTGAGAGTATATCTCTCACATCATAAGAACTCAGTTCTTTATATAGATCACAGATCCACAAGACTAGGTTTTTCACAAAAAAAAACAAAGAGATCATAGCATCTCATCAAAAGGAGAAGAACTTAGTTCTTAGATCTTTGAGACAGAGTCTCTTATGAACGAGAATTTAATTCTCAGAGCACAAAGCTAATCAGGACTAACAAAGAAGAGCATCAGCGCTCCAAATTAAGAAGGAGCGCCTTAGCGCTCCAAGTCTGGCGCTCAGCTCCAAGCGCACCACGTGTTCCTCACGTGTGCGCTATTTCATAAGGAGCGCCTCAGCGCTCCAAGTCTGGCGCCTGGCGCCCAGCGCCAAGCACACCACGTGCTCCTCACGTGTGCACTATTTCATAAGAAGCACCTCAGCGCTCCAAGTTTGGCGCTCAGCGCCCAGTGCTCCAAATTTGGCGCTAAGTGCACCACGTGCTCCTCACATGTGCGCTATTTCATAAGAAGCGCTTCAGCACTTCAAGGCCGGCGCCCAGCGCCAAGTGCACCACGTGCTCCTCACGTGGGCGCTGAAGGAACACAAAGTGTTCTTTAAATAAAGCCTCGGTGCCATAAAAAGTGTTCAACACTCGGCAAAAGACAAAAAGGAAAAGGGGGTGTTAGAACCCAAATTAATGCTCAGCATTATTGAACAAGAAAGGACTGAGCCCAAACAAATGTTCAACACTCAAATAAATGTTCAACATTTTAATAAAAACTGAGTTGGCTGAGCCCGAGTTGGCTACAAAACCCTAACTCAGACCAACCGAGCCCATGTGCTCATAATGTCCTTAATTGATTTTAGTCCCAAACCTGACTATAGATCTCCCAATCAATATTAATTCAAGGGTATATCTCTTCACACCTCTGATATGTGTCGTTGTAATTCTTCAACATCTTCAGAGAGGTGGCAGGTCCCGACAACCAGACACTCCACGGACCGTAATGTCCTAAAACTAACAATGGACCGTAATGTCCTTAAACTAACTACGGACCGCAACGTTCCTAAACTAAACTCTATAGACTATAACGTCTTCAAACTATGGACTATGATGTCCTTAAACTTCATGGACTATGATGTCCTTAAACTTATGGACCGCAACGTCCCTAAACTAAAATGATAGAGCTCAAATATCTTTCGTCGGATCTAAGTGATCCCAAATCCTATTGAGTGGATCTTAGTCTAAAATTAGACTAACGTATTCTCAACAAACATTTGAGTCCACCTTAGTCTAAAACAAGACTGGCGGTCCTTAAACCAACCCAAACCCAAATCTAAGAAAATACGGATTTGGACTAATCCACGCCTTACGGGCGACAACATAAATTAGTCTCCGTATACAATCCATGGGCAACTAAAAATAAAACAAACACACACGATACGAAGTGGTTACCGCGATGCGGTAACGTAATTAACTGCAGGGGCTTGCGCCTGCAGGGAAGAGCGTCCCTACAATCAAAAACCCCTCACAATGAGGGGGAATCTGACTAAGTCTGCTACATCGGCCGTATCTGTCTAAACCTCCGATATACGGTGACATAAATCAAATTGGCATCTTCGGAGAGGTGGACGGATAAAACCAAATAGCATCTGCCCCCAAAATTTAGGCCGGACGTCCCAACGTCCCGGTCGCGTCTTTCGGCGGCGAACAGATTCTGGCATGTCCGGTGGGACCTTTTCCTCTTTCCACTCCACACTTAGTGTGTCGTGTTTCACGAACGAATCGTGGTTTGCTATGGTTCCCCTAAATTCGAGGTACTAAGATTTGGTGTCTTACTCCGTGCAGAAAAGAAGATGGCATCAATGGCTTCCAACTGCGCCAACTGCAACAATTGCAACAACTCTCGCTCCGTCCTCGCAGGAGGAGTGACCTACGGGCCTCAAGCGGCCTCCATTTTCGCGATGCCAGTGGAACAGGTGACGCAAGCCACCACTGGGCTGTTCATTGAGACAATGCTCCCACCAATGAGCTTCAACGCCCTATTGCCGTCGCAAGAAACTCCGAAGAAGTCGGTTTTTGATCGGCTTGCAACTACCGCGGCCCCTCTCAAAGGGTCGCCCAAATCCAACGCCTCGGTCTTTAACAGACTGGCCAAAGCTCCAATGGGCCCGTGAAGAAGCCCGCAATACCTGAAGGAGTTATCCCGAAGCGGATATCTATCCCTGCTCCAGTAAATGAAGTCATCAGAGAGACTTCTCCTACTAAGGGGTCAGTCTTTACAAGACTGACCGTTCCGACTCGCGCTTCGGGCGAAGTCACCAAGGCTACATTCCCTGCTCAAAAGCCAGTCTTCGATAGGTTGGACGTTTCTTTTCAGCGGACTTCAGTCTTCAAGAGGCTGGCACCGGCAGCAACCCTTCACCAGAGCAGGGGGCATGATGAAGTCACCTCCATAGCAGAGCCAATACCGTCTGCAAGGCATGCTCGACGTCGCCACTGGCGCCGAATGAGGAAAGCTGGGGGCAGTTCCCCCTCTGGATTGACTCCATCAGCTCTGATAGTGGAAATTGATGCTGCTGTTCCAACGGGGAACAACTTTGAACCACTTAGGAGGGCGCACAAAAACTCTCCAACTGCTGTATTGAAAAGATCTCCTTCACCTGTGGAGAACGCTACAAAGATAAAGCTGGAGCAGCCCCCTGAGCGGCTGTTGATTGATAGGGATTTTCTCTATTTTAAATTTACCGCAATCAAGACGGTGTCGCTTGGTAGCTAGCCGGTTGAGTACGAGTCGGTCCATAGGGAAATGGTGTTCTTTCTTTATGTTCTAACGAGTTAAGTCATATTTTTGGTAGGTTTTGTTTTAAGATCTAAGAATGAGATTAAATTGATTTAAAGGCTTGCTAGGGTTAGGATTAGGTTAGTTTGGAATAGGGATTCTACTCACTGCTTTTAATGCCCTAGTTAAGAATATAGGAGTTAGGGTAATAGTCAACAAAGGGGATTAGCACGACTAGGAAGAAACTTAGTTTCTTCCTTTTGGTCCTTGTCCGTCCTTTCTTAACTCTTAACCCTAACCTCTAGTTAATTCAACCATAACTGATCTAACTAGGGAATCACCGCTATCATTTAGGATAGGGTGCCGTAGTGAGCGGTGTGTGGTTGAATTAAAGGGAGTCCGTGTTAAAATTATATGGGCAAAGAAAGGAGTGAGAGAGATTTCCTTCTCTCAAACCTTCCTTATCCTAACCCTAACAAATGAGGAATTACTCACTCATTAGAAACATGACGATAAATTTCATTTTTTTGTTTTATTTTAATAGACTATCTAAATTGCAGATAATAAAAGACAGATAAAAAAATTGCAGGAATTAAATTCAGATAAAAAGAATGCACGATAAAAATAAAATTACCTTTATTGATGACCTCTCAACAATTACAACTTGAATTAAAATTTTAGATCTAGAAATTAAAAAGAAGCATCCTCAAAAAAGCCACAGCAAAAAGAAGCACACTTTATTTGGCTTTGAGCCCTCTTATTTGTTGGAGATAGTGCCCTCAAAGTCAATTATTGGATCGCAGGTACGTGATTGCAATGATTGAGACAGGACCTATACCGATATGACAGTGTTGCTCGAGATGATAGTATGCTATCTGGTTTGTCTTTATCATCGTATACATGCTTTAGTTCGCTATTGCATGATGATAGAGCCCATACGATTCTTGCTTGACTACCAGCAGTATGATGGCGATCATATACGTGGGAGCTGGGGTCTTTAAGCATATCCTTAAAGTGTCCCTAGTCATGGGAGTTTCGAGACAGGGCATCGATACTCCAGAATAGACTAGTGTATACAGTCGAGACCCAGACGAGGGGCGGTGGCCGGTCTCACAAGCCACTAGTGTCAGTTTGATCACCTAAGATGTGTACAGGTGCTCATTGGGTTATGAGTACACCGGACAGGACTCGCCGGGAACATGCTAGTTGGTATTATACATATCGTCAGATAGCAGTTCCCTGGTGACATGTATACAGATTAGTTTGTCGACCTGAGATCGTCATTTGTCTCGTGTGAGTTCCCACTATGCTTAGATTACTACCCTACCACGCTCAAAGGAGTTATGCAAACAGGTTTTAGTTGGGTACAGTCCCGAGCCACATGGAGGCAGTGAGCGGATCGTCGGGGATTCGTCTCTCCCGGTATTGGGGGTGAGATCGCGCTGTGTCTAGGAGAGCCATTACACAAAACCCTCAGCCGAGGCAGGAGATTTACTGGTAGGTACTCCAGTAGTATCTCAGTGTGTTCTGGGCCACTCTCTGACACGACTTATACTGCTATTGGGGGTCTGACGTTACCATCCCCCTAAGCAGATATGCGATACTCATAGACGAACGGACCAGACTGTATGTATATTGTCACTGTTAGGCTTAGTAGGGTTTAGAGATGAGTTCGCTCGTCTGCTTCCCTTCCGATCAATACATAGGCAAACCGTTACGTACAGCTTGTACGTCTGACGTGCTAGAGCTTATACCCAGTGCCAGTGTGTTGATGAGTCATTAGAGTCCCCAACAGACACTTTCCCAAGTTCGGTCGAAACGTTGTAGAGGCCGTATGGTTTTATGGTAAGGTTCGGAAAATGCACGTGCGTTTTCGCACGTGTCATTTTTCGGGCAGATAATACTGGTCGGCTTTGGTTTAATCCGGATCGGAGTATTATACTGTGTAGATATAATATCTTTGTCTCAGTTGCATTTCTATTCGGTCGTAATACAAATGCGGGTATGTTTATACTGATACGGGGTTATCCTGAAATTCGTTTCAGGATCACTTTTGGAAGTTGCCAGTTTCCAGTTTTCTATCAGCCGTATTTAACATTCGGTTAAATGTGGATTTATCTTTTCTTGAGTTGTGTGTGGAAGCTTCTAGAAGGTGGTGACTAGGTTCATGCATTTTTGTGACTCATTAGTGCATTTAATGATGTTTGATGACTAGGGTTAATGATTCATCACTTGCATTATATTTGTTCATACTAGGTGTCATGGTGAATCATCATCTCATTTAATCCTGTTGTCACCTCCTAGCTCCTACACTCACCTCCCTTGCTTCTATAAATGGCCGGCCATTCATTTGGTGGAGGATATGGTTGTTGATTGAAAAAAGATATAAGTTTTGGTGCAGAGAAATTAGATGTGATCGATTTCTCATTTCCATTCGATCCAAAAGGCAACTTCCATAACCGTTCGTCCATAGCCTTGGACGTAACGAGACAAAGTGTTCTACTCATTCTCTACTTCATCTTGGTCGTCTCTTTTAGCAAACTTGACGACCGAGTTGCCTCGGTTCAGAGACGGGAGCCCGTTTAAAGATCCGTCGACGTGGTGCCACCTGGACGAGAAGACCGGAGTTTCAGGAGATCGAAGCAGCCGCAACAAAGTGTGGGATGATGGTTGAAGACCGAAGGACTCGGATCGTTCGGTATATCTCTTCTACTCACTTTGTAGTTTGTTAGTTTAGTTTTAATGGCAGATCCGGGTTATAATACGCGATAGCGCCAGTTGTAAAAAGTTTTTTATTCCGCATTTGGCGTCGGTTAGACGGCCGGGGTGCTACCGTGGACTTATAGTGGTATCAGAGCCTCACCATTAAGCTATACTAACTTGTGCAAACACGTTTAAAATATCGATCGAACTGATTTTCTAAAACTACACTTTTTCAGTTCTGAGTTTCTGTCGATTTTTAAAACGGTCTAAAAATTGTTTTACATATCACAGAAAACAAAGCAGGGTTTTTAAAGCAAACTGGGAAATTTTGAGCACGTGATCCCACATGACCGCCGCGGATCCGCGGTCAAACCTAGGGTTTGACTGCGGAACCGCGGCAGTCCTGTGGGAACAGTGCATCAAAATTCTCCAGTAAGCTTTCCTTGAGAAATTGTGGTTTTTGGTACTGTTCATTTGGGCCCAGATTTTGTTACTGTACACCAGATGTACGTGGGGCCCACTTCGGGAAATTTTGTCGATCGAAATTTTAAATTTGTTAGTATACAGTACTTACTTTATATCTCCGACCGGGAATGTCATTTGATCGGTAAACCGCGTCTAATTGCTATAGTTCTTTTAGACGGGTTTGCGAACGTGACATTCGCGTTGATGTTCTGTGCTGTGCTGTGATGTTGCGGATTTGTCGTGGTGGATAGCAGGGTGCAATGATAGTGCAGTTTGGATTTATTTGTATATTTGATATTGCAGGGCGGGCGTCCAACATGTGGACTGCCGTCACTGCCTGTTGTATAATATTCTTTTGGGGCACGACCGGGTTAGGTCGATGTACCCGTTGTACATATTTTTATTTTTGTACTAGGTTTACCCCGTGACGGAGTGCACAGATAGCCGGGTTCTAGAGGGCAACGGGTCCGTATCTCTTGGCTTTGAGAGGCAAAGGGACCTCACTGTAGAATTGGCAGACTATTCGCCGCACTAGTAGGGGGTACAGGTTGACCCAAGGAGGGGTGCTCAATTTACCGGATTCCGTGAAGTGCCAGGTGTTCCATTCACTATGCTGTGGGGACTACCTCGCTTCAGGTTTTGGCGGGTAACTTGCCGCACCCGTAGGGATCTAGGTTTCATTGCACAGGCTATCTACACGACCAGGGGAATGTCGGGTTTCAGCAGCGGCTCTGTGAAATCCGGAGATCCCAGATTATCTGTATTGTTCTGTGATGCTTATTACTTTTCTGTAATGTTGCATATTATCATGCCTGGAGCGATTATTGTATATCAGTACATATACTATTAGATGTTGTATATGTTTTACACCCGCGCTAGTCCACCCCCCGCTCTGTCGTTAGTTAAGTAACCTAACGAGTGATGACGGGACCCAGTGGCGAATGCGGATGGCATATACGTACATTTTATTTTCGTTCTTTTCTGGTGTTATTGAATGATGGGACTGCATTGATTCTTATCAATGCAAGGATAATACAAACCTATATTTGATGTTGTAGGAACAAATTTTAAAAGTGTTATTACAAAGACGTTTCTTTTTGTTTTGCATAGCGATATTCAGTTAGAATATCCTGCACCTCATTCGACGAGGCATGGGCCGAGATCCCTTCACCGGGAGTGACCCCTTGGGCAGAAGTTTACGTCAGGGTAGTAACTTCAATATAGTCGATTATAAGTTGTTTTGCATCGCGGTATTCAGTTGGAATATCCTGTACCTCATTCCACGAGGAAAGAGCCGAGATCCCTTCACCGGGAGTGACCTCTTTAGCAAAGGTTTTTCGTCACTATATTTTTATAAAAAGCTATCAGGTTCCTTCAACGAGATCAAGTTCATTACGTTAAAGGTTTTTCGCCAAAAACCAGCCGTAGCCCTCCGTCATTTCTTATGGGTGGTCAGTAGTATTCAAGCTATGTTTGTTGACTAAAGTCAAGGCATAGTGTTTGGTAGTTGCTGGATATTCATATGTTGCATAGATAGATGTGTTGGTTTGGGACAGTCGTATTACCTTGTTGACTAAAGTCAAGGGTATGTACGGGTGGGTTCAAATCAACCTGGACAATGACGGGTAGAACTTGACATGTGAATTATGATTTGTTGACTAAAGTCAAGGTCATAAGAGCATGAGGCAAAAATCATATCGGGAGTTTCAAACATACAGGAAACTTGCCAGGCATGCGCATACCTTCTGGAGTGTGATAACTTGAGTGGCTTCCATCAAGTTATCATGCGATGATAGTTGGATCCCGATTCTCACTGATGAGTTGGTTTACTCTTCGGGTGATCCTGACTAATTCTTCTTTAGGTTTGGAGGAGAATTTGAGATTACAGTGGGAGGTTTACTGATTAGATAAAGTGATAACCATTCTGATCTAGGTTAAAGTGCACGCAGAGTGTTTTCTTGTCTCTCTCTCTCTCTCTTTGGCAGCGACCTTTGACCGACCCTAGACTATGACTCAGTGACCAAGTTGACCGAACCTTCTTAATATACTGGTTTTTGGATTGTCTAAAGTTGTATAAGTCATTGCCGCTCTTTCTTTTACCCTTTGCATTTCTCAGAACACCCCGTATTACTACGGACATCCATTTCCATTGGATAGATCCATCGTATGGTTATATACGAACTCGAAGGGACTTCTTTGAGGATGGATCCAGGTTCAGGAGAAATAGAATTAGTTTATTCAGTTGTCTTTTGTTATCACCTTCTCTCAGGTTGCGAGGGCTCCTTAGTTTAGGAGAGTACACCTATTACGCTTATTGGATAGTCTTATTCTAAACCATAGGCTAGTGCCGAAAGGTATGGAATGAAGAAAACCAATTAGCCTAAGTAGGGTGTACAGAAGGTAATAACTAAAGACAAAATAAAGGGATTAGAAAGAGGGCAAAGTAAATTGCGACTGTTATCATTCACGACCAAACCGCGTACTTCATCGCCACTCCTATTTCACCTTTGATTTTTTCCCAATTCGGGAGAAATAGAATAAGGTATTATTCAGTTGTCTTTTATCATCACCTTCTCTCAAGTTGCGAGTACTCCTAGGATTAGGAGGGTACACCTATTATGTTTACTGGATAGTCTTCTTCCAAACCATAGGCTGGTGCCGAACGGTAGGGAAGGAAGAAAACCACTTAGCCTAACGATGGTGTACAAAAGGAAATGAATAAAGACAAATAAAGGGATTTGGAGAGATGGCAAAGATATATACGGTTAAAATCATGAATTGGATTATGGAAGAGGCATTACTAGAAATACCAGGATACCCCTACGAGACATTTTAATGTTTCAGTTTCACTGCGCATTGTTAAAAGAAAACTGTTTTCCCGATTAGATACTTGCTCCAGGGTATGTATTTACCAGGTTTCATTCTCATATCTGTATGTTTTTTACAGATGATGAGTGGGAGTAAGTTATTGGGAATTAAGGTGATCATCCTCATTATATCGGAATTCGTTGTAATTGGTGATATTTGAGGAAATCACCTGGGTACAGTTTTCAACCTACAATGCACAGGTTTTGAGTTATTTAAACTCAGCAGACTTATACAGAGTATTGTATGTTGTTCAGTGTCCGTCAGGACAAAGGGGTAGGTCCTCGTACTATGTTCTGTTTACTTATGACTTCTCTAGTTTTTAGACAAGTGTTTCGTAGAAATACAATGTCTAAGTTTTGAGAAGTTGTGGGTATAAGAATAAAGTAGAGAACCAGGTATCACAAGTATCGGGATTCTTCAAAAAGATCGAAGATGTAGATTCTTGTGATAGTATTCAGATGATAGTAATGGTTTTGAGAAACTTGTTTCTCTTTCAGGTTACTCATAATTGGATGGATTCCTAAGTTGAGTAATGCTAATTAGCCTTTCTCCATTAAGATGATATGCACTAGAGACAGCTGCATGATTTGAATCTAGTTCCAATTAAATTAGTGCCTCTATTTCTATATTGTATATAGAATGGTTCATATCTTAACGATGTTAAGGTAAGGGGAGTTGTCCAGTTTATGCTTAAAACCAGACACTGGATAACTCAAGACACGTTTCTATAATGGCAGTTTGTGGGTTGACCCTGGCTTTGACGAAGGTTGACATTTCTACCATTTGATAGATCAATAGTGATATTGTTCATAACTCGCCACAGTTTTAGTAAAATGGATTTTTTCAGAAAACAGTAATGGGAGTATGGTAGAACTGGAAGTGATTCCAGAACCGCAAACGATTACGGAAAATTTAATAGGACCTATATATTCAATCAGGTTTGACATTCCAATAGCCACTTCGCAGATATGGAGGGTAACCTCAGACACCCGAGAGGTACTCCGGTAGCCTCAAGGACGGTGACAGGGAGGTTCTTGTTTACCCAAACTTGACACTACTGTTGTTCCAGACTATGAGACCCGGCAAGAGGATAAGTATAACATCGTTCTAAACTAGCTTTAGAAGTGTACGTAGATATTATTCTGCCAGAGGGTTGTCATAGTCAGTGGGAGCAGCGGAAGCATAGTGGACAAGTAGCTTATGTCTATAGGCTTGAGCAGATATAGCGGAGATAGATCATCTATTTTTGATGTGACAGTCATGTGTTTGACTTCATCAGAATAGGAGATGGATCAGTTAAGAAGGTAGTAGGGTGTGATGTCATGGTATTTGGATGACATACACAGAGTAGGAAGTAAAATTCCTATACTACGATCGGTTGTACTATGGTCGTCACACAGTTGTTTCTCCAGACAGGATATGGATATAATATCAGACATTCTGGTTACTAGATCTATGGTATTAGATCTAGATTTGGGTAGTTTCCCAATGTGGGTACTTTGACAGTATTCTAATAGTATTTTAGAATAGATGACTCCTGGCATGGTGGTGTACCTGCAGGTGATGGAGTCACCCTCTCTAAAGGTGTCTTAGAGACTAAAGGAGAGAGGGATGTGCATGATTGGCAGATCACTTGCTTAGGCAATTGAGTCAATCATGAGATATCAAGTACCACACCAGATGTAGTTTTTGCACTTGATGCAATAAGTTTATATTAATCCAATCCTGAAGAAATATAAGGAAGCAGTTTTAGAACATAAGTGCATGTTCTACGGATTTGATGACGGCAGCCTCCTTCGGGAGACGGTTATCATTCCAAGCTTCAGAGGTGACATGGATGACAGAGTGATTGTCAGAGTTATAGTTTTCCCCATGATGAGCGACAGTATTATGGACAGGTGGTCCAAGAGGATATTATGGGAGGCATGGTGTTGGATACTGATTAGGTTCAGTGATCGATACAGTCTAAGAAGTTTGGATTTGGAGTTCATTTATGAACTAGGTCCCATCAGATATTCAGACATATTCTGAGACAAGTATTACTCGATTCGGGAGATGGCTTTCTCCGCGAACTTGAGATTTAGAGAGATATAGAAAGAAACATCATGGCGGATCCACTCACTGAGGCTATTTCTCGAACACAAGAGTTTTACAAACTAGCTTTGTGAAACTGATTAGTAGAGAAGTTGGATGTTCGGTATCACACGGGCTGTGAGTATGCGACATCGCAATAATTAGCCTTAAGTGTAAGTGGGAGATTGTTGGAGATAGTGCCCTCAAAGTCAATTATTGGATCGCAGGTACGTGATTGCAATGATTGAGACAGGATCTATACCGATATGACAGTCTTGCTCGAGATGATAGTATGCTATCTGGTTTGTCTTTATCATCATATACATGCTTTAGTTCGCTATTGCATGATGATAGAGCCCATACGATTCTTGCTTGACTACCAGCAGTATGATGGCGATCATATACGTGGGAGCTGGGGTCTGTAAGCACATCCTTAAAGTGTCCCTAGTCGTGGGAGTTTCGAGACAGGGCGTCGATACTCCAGAGTAGACTAGTGTATACAGTCGAGACCCCGACGAGGGGCGGTGGTCGGTCTCACAAGCCACTGGTGTTAGTTTGATCACCTAAGATGTGTACAGGTGCTCATTGGGTTATGAGTACACCGGACAGGACTCGCCGGGAACATGCTAGTTGGTATTATACATATCGTCAGATAGCAGTTCCCTGGTGACATGTGTATAGATTAGTTTGTCGACCTGAGATCGTCATTTGTCTCGTGTGAGTTCCCACTATGCTTAGATTACTACCCTACCACGCTCAAAGGAGTTGTGCAAACAGGTTTTAGTTAGGTACAGTCCCGAGCCACATGGAGGCAGTGAGCGGATCGTCGGGGACTCGTCTCTCCCGGTATTGGGGGTGAGATCGCGCTGTGTCTAGGAGAGCCATTACACAAAGCTCTCGGCCGAGGCAGGAGATTTACTGGTAGGTACTCCAGTAGTATCTCAATGTGTTCTGGGCCACTCTCTGACACGACTTATACTGCTATTGGGGGTCTGACGTTATCAGCCCCCTAAGCAGATATACGATACTCATAGACGAACGGACCGGACTATATGTATATTGTCACTGTTAGGCTCAGTAGGGTTTAGAGATGAGTTCGCTCGTCTGCTTCCCTTCCGATCAATACATAGGTAAACCGTTACGTACAGCTTGTACCTCTGACGTGCTAGAGGTTATACCCAGTGCTAGTGTGTTGATGAGTCATTAGAGGCCCCCACAGACACTTTCCCAAGTTCGGGCGAAACGTTGTAGAGGCCGTATGGTTTTATGGCATGGTTCGGAAAATGCACGTGCGTTTTCGCACGTGTCATTTTTCGGGCAGATAATACTGGTCGGCTTTGGTTTAATCCGGATCGGAGTATTATACTGTGTAGATATAATATCTTTGTCTCAGTTGCATTTGTATTCGGTCATAATACAAATGCGGGTATGTTTATACTGATACGGGGTTATCCTGAAATTCGTTTCAGGATCACTTTTGGAAGTTGTTAGTTTCCAGTTTTCTATCAGCCGTATTTAATATTCGGTTAAATGCGGATTTATCTTTTCTTGAGTTGTGTGTAGAAGGTTCTAGAAGGTGGTGACTAGGTTCATGCATCTTTGTGACTCATTAGTGCATTTAATTATGTTTGATGACTAGGGTTAATGATTCATCACTTGCATTATATGTGTTCATACTAGGTGTCATGGTGAATCATCATCTCATTTAATCTTGTGGTCACCTCCTAGCTCCTACACTCACCTCCCTTGCTTCTATAAATGGCCGGCCATTCATTTGGTGGAGGATATGGTTGTTGATTGAAAAAAGATATAAGTTTTGGTGCATAGAAATTAGATGTGATCGATTACTCATTTCCATTCAATCCAAAAGGCAACTTCCATAACCGTTCGTCCATAGCCTTGGACGTAACGAGACAAAGTGTTCTACTCATTCTCTACTTCATCTTGGTCGTCTCTTTTAGCAAACTTGACGACCGAGTTGCCTCGGTTCAGAGGCGGGAGCTCGTTTAGAGATCCGTCAACGTGGTGCCACCTGGACGAGAAGACCGGAGTTTCAGGAGATCGGAGCAGCCGCAACAAAGCGTGGGATGATGGTTGAAGACCGAAGGATTCGGATCGTTCGGTATATCTCTTGTACCCAATTTGTAGTTTGTTAGTTTAGCTTTGATGGCAAATCCGGGTTATAGTACGTGAAAGTTTTTTATTCCGCATTTGGCGTCTGTTAGACGACTGGGGCGCTACCGTGGACTTACACTATTTATAGATAGGAAAAACACTAGGTCTATATTCTGATCCATACATGAAATTACAAAACAACCCCAAAGACCGAGTCAAAGCATCGACACTCCACCGACACGTGCATTGCACGGCCGCGGAACTGCGGCAGAAAGACTTGTTTGGCCGCGGTTCCGAGGCCATTTGATAGGTTCTTGGGCCCATCTCTTTAGGGTTTCTCTGTGTTGCTTTTATCTTCTGTTTTCTTTACTTGGTTCCTCAGAATCTCTTCTATTTTCTTCCAGATTTCCAACAGTGCAGAATTATGTGGACTTTTACCGTGAGCTTCGCATTGAACTCTTGAATCTTGTGCTACCCATGTGCTTTATGCATTGAACTGTGTTATGATCTTCATTTGTTTCTTGAACTGGTAGGCGGCATTATACGGATTCATCTATTGTAGGTCGTAGTCTCACATTTGTAGCGTCTTTTCATGAATTTCACTGTAACGATCTGAGAACCTGTAACCTGCAACTATTTAGCAGACATGGATCAAAAGCACCTATTTATATGTAATGTGATAAAGAATGGGCGATATAATAATGCAAAATTCTGATATGAACAAATACCCCCAAACTTATCTTTTGCTCGTCCCGAGCAAAGCCAATTTTTTTTCTCAAAAAAGTTCTAACCTCACTTTCGCAGGGAACGCAATTGCACTGAGCGCGTGCAACAAGCCGTTAAACCTCTAGTTGTCCCTAATAGGAGGAGTGTTGTCTCTGGAGGGTTTTCAGCAGATACTACCCATAAAATCCAATCAATATAGCATGTTGACTCTAATTCTTCAATTCAGTATTCTAGCAAGAAATTCTATTATCTTTAACTTAGAAATCATCAACATGTATTTTTCACACTCCTTCTTCATTTAACTTAAGTTCGTATATGTTTTGCAAATTTATTAAGCTTTCAGTATCTTTTGAATTTTTCTTCTAAGGTGCAATCTCAACTCAGGAATTTTTATCATCTTTATTGAAGATATAAGGCCTATCTTTCATTCCTATCTCTCATCCAAACCCCAATCATATACCCCTACGTGTGTGTAATTTTTACCCCTACACTTGGAAATTCAATTCAAGCTATCATACTCTTGTCCATCTTCCTAAATACTTTTAGTTGGTGAATTTTAGATGAAATTGCTCACACATTCTTCATGCAACCATTAATACTTCTTGAGGTACTAAACGACCGATTACAAAATATGCTTGCGCATTTAGGCGTAATTCCTCGTCTTGTAATACCTAAGGCTTAGCAGTGACTCCCAAACCAGTTGGTCTAAGGCACTAGATGATAAAGCACCCTTGCTATATTTTTTTATTTATGCTGCCTTGAGTAATTACAAAACCAGTGTTCATTTTTTTTTATCTCTTTATTCACCACTTATATTTTTATTTTATTTTCCTTCATACTAAGGATTTTAGACAAGAGCATTTCAAGGTATCCTTTACTATCCCAAGTTTCAAGATGTGTGTGAGTGCATAAAGTAGGGTATATATTTTCAGAATATGGACTTAAGGTTTATAATTATTTTTCAGACTTATACTTCAAATAGAGCTTTCAATACTCTTCCCTTATTTCGATTTAGCCCAAGAACTGAACCCAAAATTTGTCTATTTCTAAATAAACTATAAGGACGTATATTTTCTACAGTCAAATTTTAAGAAAGATTATTTTTAGGGTTTTTAATTTACTAAGTTTAGGATCTAGTTTTTCCTAACTAGTCAACCGTCATGTTGAATTTAAGTCAAATATGCCAAAATTGAACTTTTCAATTTTTATAATTTTTATAATTTTTTATTTTTATGGATTTTAAAATAAGTATGCTAATGCAAAAATATACACATGAATGTGAAGGAAGAAAGCTTTCCGAGCACACTCCCAAACCTAAACTTGACAGTGCCCTCACTGTCAGGCTACACCAAGAGGGTCAAAATTGTCGGCACTCCCCTGTTTGTTTTTATTTTTTTTATTATTAACAGAAAAAGAAAACAAAATATATATACACAAAAAGGCCCCCCCAAACTTAAGTGAAACGGTGTTTCCACTGTTTAAGCGTTAAAGTTCAGAGTTAGGGAGGATAAAAACACAGTATCAAGCTATACAAGGCCTTACACAGGCCAAAAGTTAGCACCGACCATTCAAAAATTTTATCGTTATAATGGTGTAGTTGGTGAAAGAACATATTGTATGGAGCCAGGAAGAAGTGGGGCAGAGATAAGTGGTGTAATGGAAAAGGTTTACGTCTCGATTTGTAGAGACGAAACAATAATGGTGAATGGAAACGAGAATGTGGATGATTAGGAAGGGAAGAATGGTCACATTCTTGTATGGGATAAGAAGAAATGGTGGTGGTTCGACTTCTTCAGGTGGAGGTTGATTAATCACAAAATCCGTGTCGTTTAGAAATGCGAGTTCGTCGGCGAAAATATCTTCGAAACTTTCATCGATGGTCCGAGTGGACATTTCAATTTTAATAAGTGCCGCGCCAGAATTCAACACACTTGATTTTTCAAAAATTATGGAGGTAGAAGACTCGTAAGGCTCATATACCTTATTCTCAAAAGAGTCCAAATCAAGTTGTTTTTCTAGAATTATCGAACTCAAAATATCGGATTATGATTCATTAATACTCGCTATCATTAAAGGAAGATTAGAAGAAGAACCAAAAAAAGTGGGAGAAAGAAGTGGAATACGAACTTGAGGGTGGAGATGGAGTGTATAAATTAGCACAATTTGTAATGACTGATGTGTAAAAAGCGATTGTGCTAATCTATCAACCCACTGAGAAATGAGGTCAAATCCCTTAAGATTCATGAGAAAATATGGGTATGTCAAACTTAGTAAACCAGACATTGAAAATGAAAGTGATACGGTTTCTTGCCCGGTCGGAACGATGGAAAGGATGAAGGGAAGTGATTTAGGAAGGGTAACAGTTAAAGGTTCAGAAGGGTGTACACAGTCAGTGGAAGGGACATGATGAATTGGAAAATCCAACCCATCAAACAAAACTGGTTTATGCTCAATACTATCCTCATAATTCCCCTCAAAAGTTATCTCATCCATGCAATTATCATCAAAATCCAGACGCATATGAAGTTCGGGAAAAACAGTTAATGACTCGGGATGATGAATTGGAGAGAGAAACTCATCCAAATCTGTGGGTTCATCATCCAAAATATTCCCAGCGTCAATATCCTCGATCAAGTGAAAATTAAATTTCTCAGACACCTCATCAAAAACATGGATATCAATCAATTCAGGTTCTAGAGTGGAGGTGTAGAGGTCAAAAGGATTGGTGATCGTTTCACTCGAAAGGGACCCTTCACAATCAGGTAAATCAAACACTACAAAGTCGCACAACTCATTAAACGTTTTATCTTCAACTGGTGAATCATTTGGAACACTTGATAGACATTCAAAACCGGAGTTGTGGGATTCAATTAGGGATGGGTAGGTTTGATTTGGAAGGGTGTACAGCTCATTCTCACCACTCAAATTCTCAATCTGTCCAACCGCCTCATCATACATTGGAAAATTTGGAGCTAGTTGGAAACTAGCTACCGGGTCACTAGGTTGTATAAAGGCGGCCATGGACGCATTCAAATCCCTCATCTGTTGGCATGACGCTACCATAAAGTCTTCCAACGAATGTTCCAAATTAGACATGAGTTGTGATGGGGTTTCAGTAAAAGATTCAAAGTTGTTTGGATACGTGAAACTCCCAAATGGCTGTGTAGAAGCAATATCTAGGGAAGGTGCAAAAGTCAGGTAGGACTGGTGGGAATTGAATGGTTGGACAGGAGTAGGATCAATATTTGGATAAGAAGGTGAATGGAATTGTTGATCCAAAGAATTCGCAGTGGTGAAAGGAGTGAAAGATCGGTTACGAGATTGTTCAATATGTTCAGCAATAAACATGGGTTTCGGAGTTACAACAGGACTCGAAAAAGGAGTATCAACGTAAGAAGTTGGTGAAGGTTGAAATGGTTGATACAAGGTGGATTGCGGAGTCCAATTGGTTGTCCTAGATGCGTCTATTTGATCTTTCAAAGAAATTTTGGGCATGGAGGGGTCGTTCAAAATTCGACCAAAACAAGAACCGTATGAAGTAATGTCTGGTTGTGGGTACCAAAGTTCGGCAGGTGTTTTGCGAGGTGGGGTACCCATGATGTGATGAGGGAAAAGGAGAAGAATGCGATTTTTTTAATATATTTTTACAAAAAAAATTGTTTGTTTTTGGAGTTCTGAAATTTTTGAAAGTTTTTTTTTTTTTTAAAAAGAGTTTTGCAAGAATGTATACGGACTTACTTCAAACAATCACAGTTAAAATATGCACAATCAAACCTAGAGCTATGGTCTTCTAAGTCCACTAGACTGCTCCTAACTGTTCCAAAGTGACAAGTTGTGAGATATCTCTCAAATCACCTCTTCACTGCCAATTGTGGCCAGGTAAGTACAAATGAAGAAAGGAGGGTTCCGCTCACGAATCACCGTGAGACGGGCCTTTTAATCTTACCTTTCTCACTTGTCTAGCCTAGGTACCACAAAATCAAGTTTAGATAAACGATTGAATGCCCACAACCTTCCTCTGTCCTAATGAGCACGACGGTCCTTAGTTGTCTGAGTCTAGATATTTTTTAATTTAGCTCAAGGGTGATGCATATGCTTTTAGTGATTTTTGGGGTCTTAGGAAGGGTAATGAAATCCTCACCCAATCTTGATTGGTGTTATAGTCCCTTAGATTCCGTATTAATTATGCAAAGCAGTTAACACACCAAAAATCCAAAACACTTGAAAAAAAAATTTATTTGGCAGCGCAAAGAATCCTGCACAAAAACAATTTATTGTATAGGGGGAAAGAATCTGTGCAAAGAAACCTGCAGGAAAAATGTTTTAGTGGAGTTCAAAGGAGAGGAGATGAGAAGTGAGATACTCACAGAGATTTTTGGGTTGTTGATGTCACACTTTGACCGCGGTTCCGCGGTCAAACAAGCGCTTATACCGCGTTTCCGCGGCGGATCAGCGAGTTTGGATCTTCTGACTTTGTCTCTGTGCTGAGTTGGTTTTTCTCTACCTGTTCAGATCTCCTGTTTCTAGATTTGTTTACTGAGTTTGCTCCAGATCTGAACCAGAGTTTGCTCCAAGGCTGCACACTTGCACAAAAACCTTTCAAAAATAACAAGATGATTTTTATTTTTATTTTTATTTTTATTTTTTTTGTTTTTTAAAATTTTTCAATTTTTATAATTTTTAAATATTTTTTTTATTATTAACCCGAAATTACACAAAGAAAGAGACTACCGTCTCCCCGGCAACGACGCCATTTGATTGATAGGGGTTTTCTGTGTTTTAAATTTACCGCAATCAAGACGGTGTCGCTTGGTAGCTAGCCGGTTGAGTACGAGTCGGTCCACAGGGAAATGGTGTTCTTTCTTTATGTTCTAACGAGTTAAGTCATATTTTTGGTAGGTTTTGTTTTAAGATCTAAGAATGAGATTAAATTGATTTAAAGGCTTGCTAGGGTTAGGATTAGATTAGTTTGGAATAGGGATTCTACTCACTGCTTTTAATGCCCTAGTTAAGAATATAGGTGTTAGGGTAATAGTCAACAAAAGGGATTAGCACGACTAGGAAGAAACTTAGTTTCTTCCTTTTGGTCCTTATCCGTTCTTTCTTAACTCTTAGCCCTAACCTCCAGTTAATTCAACCACAACCGGTCTAATTAGGGATTCACCGCTATCATTTGGGATAGGGTGCCGTAGTGAGCGGTGTGTGGTTGAATTAAAGGGAGTCCGTGTTAAAATTATATGGGTAAAGAAAGGAGTGAGAGAGATTTCCTTCTCTCAAACCTTCCCTATCATAATCCTAACAAGTGAGGAATTACTCACTCATTAGGAACATGACGATAAATTTCATTTTTTTGTTTTATTTTAATATACTATCTAAATTGCAGATAATAAAAGACAGATAAAAAAAATTGCAGGAATTAAATTCAGATAAAAAGAATGCACGATAAAAATAAAATTACCTCTATTGATGACCTCTCAACGATTACAACTTGAATTAAAATTTTAGATCTAGAAATTAAAAAGAGGCATCCTCAAAAGAGGCACAGCAAAAAGAGGCACACTTTATTTGGCTTTAAGCCCTCCTATTTATAGATAGGAAAAACCCTAGGTTTACATTCTGATCTATACATGAAATTACAAAACAACCCCAAAGACCGAGTCAAAGCACCGACACCCCACCGACATGTGCACTGCACGGCCGCGGAACCGCGGCAGAAAGGCCTGTTTAGCCGCGGTTCCGCGGCCATTTGATGGGTTCTTGGGCCCATCTCTTTAGGGTTTCTCTGTGTTGCTTTTATCTTCTGTTTTCTTCACTTGGTTTCTCAGAATCTCTTCTATTTTCTTCCAGATTTCCAACAGTGCAGAATTATGTGGACTTTTACCGTGAGCTTCGCGTTGAAGTCTTGAATCTTGTGCTACCCTTGTGCTTTGTGCATTGAACTGTCTACTGATCTTCATTTGTTCCTTGAAATGGTAGGCGGCATCATACGGATTCATCTATTGTAGGTCGTAGTCTCACATTTGTAGCGTCTTTTCATGAATTTCACTGTAACGATCTGAGAACCTGTAACCTGCAACTATTTAGCAGACATGGATCAAAAGCACCTATTTATATGTAATGTAATCAAGAATGGGCGATATAATAATGCAAAATTCTGATATGAACAGCTGTCCTCCAAAATTCACGGGGTCTGGTGTAGAGTCCAAGATTCTGTGGTTAACCAAGACTACCCCCGCCGACAGAAAAAGATGAAGGTTCGGCAAGAAAAGGACCAACTCGTCGTAACACAGAAGGTGTCATCTACTTGGGTGCCGACCGCAACGGCCCCCTCAACTTCGATCGCCCACAAAAGAAGAAGGCCGGAGAAAATCCCCGTGTCTGCGATAAATCTCAAAGGCACTGAGTCCAAACGCCCCAAGTCTGGGGGCATGGTGGTGCACACTATTTACATGGCTTCCAGAAAAGAGGATAGCCGTATCTCCACGGACCATCGACCACTCACCCGATCAGTAAAAAAGACTCAGGAGCAACAACAGAAAAAGCTCCAAGAGATGCTAACGAAGATGGCCACACTCACTGGGCCAAAAGAAAGCCCGAAAACATCGTCGGAGCAGCGTCAGGAGCAGGAAACTGATGCCGAGTTCCTCCGCAGAATCCTCGAGATGAAAGACAAAGAGGCCGCGGAACAAACGGCCAACATAAAACAAATGGCGCTTTTATTTCAAGATATGGTCGAGATGATGATACAGCCGGATCCTCCAGCTGAAGACCCTCCGATTATCCTTGAAGACGGCAGAAGGGAGACATCAAACCCTCTTCCTGCTTGTTCAACAGTCAAAGAGGAGACGATCTCAAAAGCCGCCCTTGACGACTATATAGCTCAACAGATACGAGCTCATCAGGCGAGCGAAGCAGCTGGCCAAATCGTCAAGACTGGATGACCCTATCCGGGTTGGTATGACCAAATAAAGTACCCGCAGGGATACACAATCCCTAAGTTCTATGTGTATAAAGGGACGGGTAATCCACACCAGCACGTTGCTCAATTCAGAGCCTTATGCGGTAATACTAGGGGTGACGATAAACTGCTGCTTCACCAGTTTGTTGGCAGCTTGTCGAAGACAGCGTTTGAATGGTACTCTGAGCTTCCGAATGACTCCGTTAAGACATTTGCAGAAATGAAGCTACTGTTTACACAAAGGTTCGCAAGCGCCAGTGAACGCACCCCAATCACGGCATTGATCGATGCCAGGGTGAAGCCGGGAGAAACATGGGTTCAGTATGTAATCCGGTGGCGGAACCTATGATCGAAATGCGAACAACGCATCGAAGAAGCTCCTGCAGTAGGCATGTTCGTGGGGTACCCTCGATCCGCAGGCGACCATATCCCAGTTCATGATGTTTTTCAAGCCGACTACCTTTCAGACCTTGATTGACAAGCTGGCCCAAATGGATCAGATGAGCCATAGACCGTCTTCCTCGAAAATGGAGTCTCGAAACGAAAATGGAAAAGGGAAAGCGACCTTCGTCACCAATGCTCAGCAGCAGCCCTGTGGTCCAAAACCAGCCGATCGCTAAAACGATAGACAGCGATTCTTCAATGAGAAACTAAAACGCCCTTATTCGTTTCCCCGGGATAAAACAAGGAGACTATTCGAGCTGGCGGTGCGCAACAGGCTCATCAATCTGCCAGATCTAAGACGTCCACTGCAGCCGGGCGACGCCAACAATCCTAATTACTGCCCCTACCACCGAGCAGTAGGCCATCCAATCGAAGATTGCTTCGTCTTCAAAGGATGGATTGAGGACCAATACTAACAGGGCAAATTCGCGCTGTCTGAGAATTGGAAGGTAAGCCCGCCCCAGCCACACGCTCCTAAAAAGATGGACACGCCGGGGGCAGCATGCTCATTTATAGAAGAAGCTTTATGGGAGATCGCTCTTTCAACCAAAAAGAAAAGAATGCTGAAAGATCTCCAAGTATGTCCGGCGATTAGGTGGAAGAGCCCGTTGGAACCCGAGATTATTGAAGGGATGCTGAAGCCGCGCCCAACGCTGAAAGTTGGTGAAGATGGACAAAACATTCAAGCCAAGCCTCCAAAGTCTTTAAAGAAAAAGAAGAAGTCCAAGAAGCCCGTCCAACCCGAAGACAGCCGTATAGGTCTGCAGAAATACATCAATGCACTGGAAGAATATAACCAGAAGGCTCGGACCCCAATCACGTTGGATGAATTCTTTAAGCATGTTCTTGAGAATGAAGCCGGTGACGCTGATGAAGAAGACAATTCTTCAGAAGAGCCCGAGGATTATGTGGCAAGCTGCTATATGACCTCTCACTCATCGATACATGGCAAAGAAGCTCCTGATGAAAAGAAACTGGGGGCAAATCCAGAACCGGAATTAAAATCCCTGGATCCATCGGATGAATTGATTGACAGACTGCTGAACGAAGCTCTTCAGAAGAGCAAATCTGACCGAGAGCGTGAAACGGTCATATATGAAAAGGCCAAGCGTCGGCGTCACGTTGAAGAAGCTCCGGTATTGAGAAGCCATAGAGTACCCCAACCGGATAGAAGCACTTCTGCCGCCAGCAAAAGCAGGTTTAAGACAAGGAAGCAGTTCTCTAAAGCCCTATCGATGGAAATGAAGTTGCCACCTTTTAAAGAAAACACTTCAGAAAATACGTTCTCCGGCGAACTAGATGCATATTCTAACTACTGCTTATACCATCGGAGGATCACACACCCTGCCAAGGAATGCATGGCCTTTAAAGATTGGTGGCAAGGATACGTTACTCATCGACAGCATTTCAAGCGAATGAAGCGCAAAACTCGTCGAGAGCAGAGAAGCACGACAGATGAGTGCAAAAGAACTGCCAGCGACTGTCACATGGTTGATTCCAGGGGATCGCAAGTTCTCACCTTTGGGAGCGATTCTGATGAAGAAATAACCCCCGGCCCTCTTTTCAAGGAATCCATCTCCGAAACAGAAGAGATGAAGACCTGCGAGAATATTCAGCTGCGCAACCGTACGTTGCCCAAAAAGAATCTCGGACCTGCAAACAAGAGATCGGATAGAAAATATAAGGGGAAGGAAAAATTCCCTGAGGATATCGCCCTCGATGATCGAGCCGTCGAAGAGCTGGCAGCCAAGGACCCGCCCAGGAAAAACAAGGTGGATTACAACGTTCTGGCACACCTGAGGAAGATACCCTCGCAGCTAAGCATTCTCGATGCCTTTCTGCTATCTAAAGAGGCGAGAGATTCCTTGATCAAGGCACTACAAGAGCCCGAACAGTTCCAAGATTTCCTTGCCGAAGAAAAGATGAAGGACGAGCTGGAAGAAGTGCACACTGCTGACGTCACTTTCGGCGATGAAGACCTCCTCCTCGGGACGTGCGAGCACAACCGCCCCTAGTATGTCACCGGTTACTGCCATGACATTAAGATAGGGAAGATCTTAATTGACAATGGGTCCTCTGTCAACCTCTTAAATGTGAGGGTGTTAAAAGAGATCTGCATGAGCGTTCAACACCTCGCTCGGGATAAAATCACTATCTCCAGGTTCGACTCCCAGTCATCACGGACGCTCGGGTTTGTGATACTGACGTTACGTTTTGAGCCGCTCGTCACTGACATCAAATTTCATGTCATTAACGCCAAGACTTGCTACAACGCTTTGCTCGGCAGGCCTTGGTTACACGAGTACAACATCATCCCTTCTACACAATATCAGTGTATGATGTACTTCAAAGATGGTCTCGAGTATACCGTGACAGGGGAGCTGAACCCATTCTCCGTGAATGAGGTCCGAAAGTACGATGATGCAAAGTATTTCTTACCAGACTTTGAAGACACGGAAAGATGCCATAAGTCGGAGAATAAGCAGAAAGCTATCACCACTATTCCGATCTTTGGGAGCGATACCGAGGAGGAGGAAGAGATAGTCTATTCAGGACCGCCCCAATGCAACAAACCGGGACCGTATACCCCTATTCTGGTCTTTGGCAGTGACTCTGAAGACGAGTTCAACGCAGTATTCTCGGTCCGTCCATCAATACAGGCCTTCACTCAAGATGATCAGAGTTTGCAAATCGCCATGGTTCCACGGCAGCACTACAGAGAGCTTGATGAGCTTGAGACATATAGTATGCAAGAGCTGCAGACGTTCTATGTCCCTCCCAGGCGAAAAGAAGAAAAAAGCGATCCTCTTTTATCGATCTGCGGAAACCAAAGTGGAGAAAGAAATCTGGTATGGTGCCGATTCTGCACTTGACAGGCTACAGCCCATCCGTCTGCCCAGATACTATACAGAAGGATTAAAAAGGCTATTGAGACGCCAAGGCGTACCCTTCAAACAGACTGCTCGACAAGCTCAGTTCTACAACAGGATCTGGAACGTCCCCGGAACTCAGCAAAAATTTCTCAACAGGAGAATGGAAACGATCGGGCTTGGATATATTCAATCCAAGAAACGGGAGCAATTCCATGGATGCTACGTTATACATGATTTCGATGAAGAAGGAGATGCTCTGTTAGAAGACACTGCAATTGAACCAAAATAAGATCCCGCCGAAAAAATGCCAAGTCCGTCATTTGAAGAACAGATGGACAAGCTAATAAGGAAAGCGGGTCAAAAGGTCCGGGATGACCATAACCGTGAAATGGCCATTTATGAGAAAGCCAGGACTCAGCGCCTCCTTCAGCAGGCTACAGAGAATGACGATTCCCTTCGTCGCCAGCCCATCATACGGAATACCCGACGCGGAGGCAAAAATAAACTGAAGAACGGAAAAAACGTTCGATGGCGGCAAAGCGGGTTCAAGAAGCCACGCGATCGAGAATTGAGCAGCCAGGGTCCGTCTCTTATAAAAAAAATGGGTCGAGCATATTCTTTTCCCCAAGACAAGACAAGGAAGATATTCGATCTTGTCATGAAACATCAAATGATTACGCTCCCGGGGCCCAAACACCCCGAACAAGCAGACGAGGTCTCTCACCCGGATTATTGCTCCTATCACCGAGCGATAGGACTTCCTCTCGAAGACTGCTTCACATTCAAAAACTGGGTAGAAGACCAGTATCAGCAAGGAAGGTTCACTCTATCCAGCAGTTGGAGGGTAACCCCACCACAAAAGCATGTACCGAAAGCCACGTATACAGCGAGAGTAAAACCAAATCAACATCGGTCTTGGAAACGATCTCGTACCTATCACACGATAACGCTGTCAGACGAAGGAGTATGCGAGGATATGGATGACCTCCCGTGGTGCTTCGAAAATGAGGACGAAGACGAGGTGATCTCAGAATTTCCACCGGCGCCAAAAGAGTTGGAAGATGGAATACATACTACTGCGGACAACCTAAGGAAAATCGACTTAGGGACGGCAAACGACCCGCGACCAACGTTCGTTAGTGAGCTGCTATCTAAAGAACAGGTGGCTACGCTAAAGGACATGCTCATGCAGTATAAAGATTGCTTCGCATGAAACTATTCCGAGATGCCGAGATTAGATCCAGAAATAGCCGTTCACAAATTGGCGATTTCTCCGGACGTCAAGCCAGTCAAACAAGCGCCGAGAAGAATGCGGCTTGAACTTGAAATGAGCATCAACGCCGAGGTCAAGAAGCTAATCGATTCCGGCTTCATCCAAGAGGTTCAGTACCCTGAATGGATCGCCAACATTGTCCCAGTGATGAATAAAAATGGGACGGTGCGCATATGCGTGGACTTTCAGGATCTCAATAAAGCTTTCCTGAAAGATGATTTTCCCGTACCGGTTACCGAGCTGATGATAGACAACACATCCACTCACGAAGTCTTCTCCTTCATGGACGGCTCATCAGGGTACAATCAAATAAAGATGCATCCTGAAGACCAGAAGCATACCGCTTTCCGGACCCCGCTGGGCATATTCTGCTACAAAGTGATGCCTTTCGGTCTGAAGAACGCTAGCGCCACTTATTAGAGGGCCATGACGAATATTTCGATGAACTCATACATGAAATCGTCGAATTCTATATCGACGACCTCGTAGTGAAAAGTAAATCGTACGAGGAGCATTGGGAGCATCTGGAGATCATGTTTCAGCGTCTTCGGAAATACAACCTGAAGATGAATCCTCTGAAATGTGTATTCGGGGTTTCCTCAGGCAAATTCCTAGGATTCATCGTACGACACCGGGGCATCGAGATTGACCCGTCGAAAATCAAGGCGATCATGGAAATGCCTCAACCAAGAACTCTCAAGAAATTGCGGTCTCTCCAAGAAAAGATCGCATATATCCAACGATTTATAGCCAATCTCTCCGGTAAATGCCGCCCCTACAGTCATCTAATGAAGAAGGGGAATCCGTTCGTCTTGGATCGCAAATGCCAAAGCGCACTGGACGAAATCAAGCAATACCTGCAGAATCCGCCGGTGCTGACCGCTCCAGTCAAGGGAAAGCCACTCATCCTGTACACAACCACCCTTGAAGGTTCCTTGGGCGCATTATGGGCACAGGAGAATGACCAAGGGAAAGAAAGAGCCCTCTACTATTTGAGTCGAGTCCTCCTGGGGACAGAAAACAACTACTCCCCATCGAAAAACACTGCCTGGCATTAATCTTCGCGATAACGAAGCTTCGGCACTATGCATTGGCGCATGAGGTCCACCTCATATCAAAAGTGGATCCTCTTAAATATTTGATGTCAAAAGCCATACTAACGGGACGGCTCGCTAAATGGGCCCTCCTCTTGATGGAGTTCTCGGTAACATACCGACCTCTTAAGGCAGTAAAAGGACAGGCCATCGCTGACTTTCTCGCTGAGCATCCGATACCTACCGATTCACCCCTAAATTGCAAATTGCCAGACGAGCACACGTTTGACTCGATCGATAGGGAGAGAGGAGAGAGTGATACCCGATGGGAACTCTATTTTGATGGGGCATCTTCCATAAAGAAGCGAAAGCACAGCTCCTCTATAATCAAATCTAGGGTAGGCCCTATCTTCGTGACTCCACAAGGAGGGATAATGCGCTTTGCCTTCTCCTTAACAGAGCTGAGGATAAACAATGAAGCAGAATATGAAGCTTTGATAGCAGGTCTTGAGATCGCTGTCGACATGGGAATCGAAAACCTCCTTATATACGGACTCCCAGCTGGTCGTTAGTCAAATAAACGGCGACTATCAAACGTGCAAACCATAGTTGGTAAAGTACGGCGAAAGAGTACAACAATGGCTGACTCAAATTCCTTCCTACGTTCTGGAAAGCATACCGTGTATAGAAAATAGCAAAGTGGATGTGTTAGCCAAACTCGCTAAAGAACTGGCTGACGAAAACCTCGATGATGTAAGGATTGTTGTGCAAAGCCGTCGGGTTCTTGCACCGGCAGAAATATCTCCAGAGTCGCCCGAAGAAAAGGAAGCGACCAAGAAAACGGCCCTACAGATAAAAGACCAGGAAAAGGCTAAGGATTGGAGAGAAGTCTTTATAGACTACTTCAAATCCCGTCGAGCACCTGAAAATGCATCCTCATGACATCAGCTCATTAACCGAGCACTGTCTTTCGCCTTTGTCAACGACACGCTGTATAAGAGATCGTTCGACTCTCTATGGCTGAGATGCCTGGGACCGGAAGAAGCAAGGAGAGTCATTCAAGAAACTCACGACGGACTCTGCGGTTCTCATCAAGCCGGGCCAAAGATGAAACTGAAGATCAAAAGGATGGGCTACTATTGGCCCACGATGATCCAGGATTGTCTCGAATACGCGAAACAATGCCACTCGTGCCAAATTCACGGGGACTTCATCCACCAGCATCCAAACCCACTATACCCAACAGTGGCTAGTTTGCCGTTCGAAATGTGGGGAACCGACATAATTAGACCCATCGAACGAGCGTCATCCAGAGGACATCGGTTCATATTGGCGACAACCGATTATTTCTCTAAGTGGGCAGAAGCAGTACCGCTAAGAGAAGTGAAGACAGAGAATATTCTCCATTTCTTCAAGACACACGTCATCTATCGGTTTGGCACTCCGCGACGGATTATCTCTGATAACGGGCCGGCCTACAGAAGTCACAGAATCAGCTGCTTCACACAACAGCATAATATAGACTGGAGATACTCTTCGGTCTACAATCCATGAGCCAACGGTCTAGCTGAGGCTTTCAACAAGACCTTGACGAAGATCATAAAGAAGAAGGTGTCCAGAAATAAAAAGGACTGGCACGAGAGACTGCATGAAGCTCTCTGGGCGTATCGGACCACGTTCAAAACGGCCACAAATACAACGCCGTATGCATTGGTATTCGGCACTGAAGCAGTACTCCCCTTGGAGATAAAGCTACCCTCCCTACGAGTGGCGGTTCATTACGAGCTAACAGGCGAAGAAAATACTCATCTTCGGCTTGAGGAGCTCGACGCCCTTGACGAAACCCGGCTCATGGCACAGCAAAACTTAGAGGCTTACAAAGCAAACATGACGCGCTCATACGAAAGATTGACTAGACCGAGGACATTTCGCCAAGGCGAACTCGTGCTAGTGGTCAAGAGACCTATGATCCCCAATCGTGCCAAACGGGGGAAGTTCGAGCCGAATTATGAGGGCCCGTACATCATAGACAAGGTCTACCAAGGTGAGGCTTACTTGCTCATGGATATGCATGGCGAAAGACCTTTCAGGCCAATAAATGGCCGGTTCTTGAAAAAATACTACGCCTGACGAGTCGCGGCCTAGGTCAACGATAAATGACGACGCCTATGTCTGCTCGCTATCTTACTTAGCCCAAACTCTATAAGCAAAACTGTTGTCTCCAAAAACGGCAACAATGGACCGCAATGTCCTAAAACTAACGACGGACCGTAACGTCCTTAAACTACTACGAACCGCAGCATCCTTAGGCTGACGTGGCAAAAAAGAAAAAAAAGAAAAAAGAAAAAAAAATGGTACGTCCATAAGAGAAATAGGCACGGATGAAAACCCGAAAGGGCTCTGTGAATAAAAACAGCAGGGCTACCGGCGAGTTTGTGAAAACCCGAAAGTGCGCAATCTCGTTAAAAGACACTTGCAAGGTCCTCTCGACCTTGTAAGGAGAAAATACCTGCGTGAGATCCTTACGACTCACAAGGGATCAACACACTTAGGGATCCTCATGATTCTTAAAGAGAATTTACACTTACGAGATTCTCACGACTCGTAAGGAGAATTCCCCTATAAGACCCTCACGGCTCGTAGGATTCAAAAGCCTTAAGCTACAGAGATCTAAACCTATTCTTAAGCCGTCATACACCCCGATATTGCCCTACAAGCGTTTCAATATCGACCCTTGTATACAATCCATGGGTACGAATAAACATTTCCCTAATAGGGTCCCACCAGCAACGAGGGATATCCTTACATGGTGAACGACCCTTATAAGTCCTCTCGACTTATAAGGAGAAAACACCCATGTAAGATCCTTACGACTTATAGGAGAACATACACTTAAGAACCCTCACGGTTCTTAAGAAGAAAATGCACTTACGAGACCTTCACGACTCGTAAGGAGAAACATCTTTATGAGACCCTTACGGCTCATAAAGTCAAAAGCCTTAGTCAACAGGATCTTAACCCGGTTTGCTAAGCCACCTTTGTTCGAACCGACAAAGGCAAATGATGATTCGCTCCTGGCCATATCCCAGTTGTAGCAATGCTGATACCTAAATCGGTATCAAATTCCAAGTTTAAATCTTCTCTTGATTTTTCATGAACAAGGATTTACACTAAATTAATACTTAAAAATTAGATTTTAGCATAAATAAACTACAAGTTAGCAAACTAGTTTAGAATTTTTACCTCACCAATTGAATCCTAGCATGATCAAGTCACCAAGAAGCCTCCTTTCATCATGTTTTTGAACAAATTTGGGTTGAGAGAGAGTGGATTAGGGTTTAGATTTGAATGGAGATGGAAATTTGTTGATTTTTTTATGAATTTTTGCAAGAAAAAGAAGCAAAAAGAAGTGGGAAGTGAGGGAATTTCTGCAGCTCAAGGCCGGCCAGCAGCAAGGGAGAGGAGATGGGGAATTTTGAAGAAGTTTCTAGGTCATTACAACATCATATGATATCATTTCATGCTTTCATATCAACCTTTTTACAAAAAACCCCTTTTTTCATCATTTTTTTCATAATTTTCCCACCAAAAAGCTAAAAGTTTGCAAGCCATGTTATAATTTTATTAACACCATATTTTAACTTATAAAGATTCCTAATTATGAAATTTACCTAATTAAATTTGTATTTATCCCTAATTTAATGTATTTTAAAAAGGCTTAAAATAATAAAAAAATAATTAATTACGAAAAAAAATTTATTTAACTAGATAATTATAAGTGACATTTTAGTGACAAAATTATAGTAATATCTTATCTAAATTTTGTATAATTAGGTCTACAAGGAAAAATACCTATTTTGACTTTTTACGGAAAAAGCCGAAAAATTGGCCGATTACCGAAAAACTGCCTAAACGATTTTCGAAGGGTTACAATCTTCCCCCCTTAAAGAAATTCGGTCCCCGAATTTAGAATTTAACTACGCGTACCTTCAAAAAGATGGGGATATCTCTTCCTCATCTCGACCTCGGTCTCCCAGGTGACCTCCTCACTGTTCGGGCCACGCCAAAGGACCTTGACGGACGGTATAACCTTCGACCTCAATTTCTTCACCTGCCGATCCAAGATGACAACCGGCTGCTCGGTGAAAGAAAGATCACGCTCTAGCTGGATCGTCTGGTGCTGAATCGCCTGGGAAGGATCATGAAGGTACTTGCGGAGCATCGAGACATGGAATACGGGGTGAACATCGGGGAAGCTGGGCGGAAGAGCTAACCGATAAGCGACTGGACCAACACGCTCTAGGATCTCGAAAGGACCAACATACCTAGGACTCAGTTTCCCTTTCCGCCCAAATCTCATCACACCTTTCATCGGAGAGACCTTCAGGAAAACATGATCGCCAACAGCGAACTCGAGTCGGCGACGTCGCCTGTCAGCATATGATTTCTGCCTGCTCTGTGCCACTCTCATCCTGTCCCGAATCAGCTGTATCTTCTCGGTCGTCTCCTGTATGATCTGAGGCCCCAAAATACAGCTCTCCCTGAGCTCTGTCCAACATACAGGCGATCGACATCTCCTCCCATATAAAGCCTCAAAAGGTGCCATCTGAATCGTCTCCTGGAAGCTATTATTGTAGGAAAACTCGATCAAAGGCAAATGACGATCCCAGCTACCACCGAAATCTAAAACACAAGCTCTGAGCATGTCCTCAAGAGTCTGAATCGTACGCTCCTACTGACCGTCAGTCTGAGGATGAAAGGCTGTGCTAAAACTCAATCGGGTGCCCAAAGCTTCCTGGAGTTTCTGCCACAATCGGCTGGTAAACTGGGTGCCACGGTCGGACACGATGCAAGTCGGAACACCATGCAGTCGCACTATCTCATCAATATAAACCTGGGCGTACTGAGAAAATCCAAAAGTGGTCTTCACTGGCAGGAAGTGAGCCGCTTTCGTCAGTCGATCCACAATCACCCAAATAGAGTCATACCCTCGACTGGTCCTGGGTAGACCCACAACGAAGTCCATGGAGACCTGCTCCCACTTCCACTCAGGGATGGGCAAAGGCTGTAACTCGCCGGCTGGCCTCTGGTGCTCGGCCTTGACTTGCTGACAAGTCAGGCATCTCGACACAAAGTCTGCAATATCCTTCTTCATCCCGTCCCACCAGTAAACCTCTCTCAAATCACGGTACATTTTGGTGGAACCCGGATGCACACTGTATACTGATCTATGTGCCTCCTCGAGAATATCACGCCTCAGTCCCTCTGAATCTGGCACGCACAGTCGAGTCCCAAATCGAAGTATCTCCTGATCATCAATCACGAACTCAGAAACTCTGCTCTGCCGAATCTGCTCAATAATCTCTAAGATACGGGCGTCGCCGGACTGTTCCTCGCGGATACGGTCAAGTAACTGTGGGCGTGCTCTGAAATGGGCCAGCTGTCCCCCTGAAGAAGTAAACTCAAACTGCACTCTGCTGTCACATAACACCTGCCAATCCGCCGTCGACTGCATCTGTACTGCGCTCAAACAAGATAGGCTACCTCCGGGCCTCCTACTCAAAGCATCTGCCACCACATTCGCCTTGCCCGGATGGTATAGAATCTCGCAGTCATAATCCTTCACCAACTCCATCCAACGGCGCTGTCTCAGGTTCAAATCTCGCTGCTGGAAGATATACTTCAAACTCTTGTGGTCAGTGAATATCTGGCACGACTCACCGTATAGGTAATGTCTCCAGATCTTGAGTGCAAATACCACTGCAGCCATCTCTAAATCATGGGTGGGGTAGTTCTGCTCGTGTTTCCTCAGCTGCCGAGAAGCATACGCGATAACTCTGTCGTGCTGCATCAATACACAGCCCAGCCCCACTCTAGAAGCATCACAATATACCACGAACCCGCCTGATCCTGAAGACAATGCTAACACTGGAGCAGTAGTCAGACGAGTCTTCAACTGCTGGAAGCTATCCTCACATGCCTGGGTCCAATCAAAAGGAACCCCCTTCCGGGTCAACCCGGTCAACGGTGCAGCAATGCGGGAGAAATCCTGGACAAAACGTCGATAATAGCCGGCCAGACCTAAAAAGCTACGAACCTCTGCAACTGATACTAGTCTAGGCCAACGCTGAACTGCCTCGATCTTCTTCGGGTCCACGCAAATACCGTCTCTCGTCACCACATGACCCAAGAAGTCGACACTGTCTAACCAGAATGCGCACTTGGAGAATTTGGCGAACAGCTGATGCTCCCTCAAAGTCTGCAATGCGATACGTAAGTGCTGCTCATGCTCCTCCCGGCTCCGAGAATAAACCAAGATGTCGTCAATGAACACAATGATTAACTGATCGAGATACGGCCTGAATACGCGGTTCATCAAATCCATAAATGCTGCCGGGGCATTGGTGAGCCCGAACGACATCACCAAGAACTCGTAATGACCATAACGAGTACGGAAGGCGGTCTTCGGAATATCCTCCTTCCGAACCCGCAACTGGTGATAACCTGATCGTAAATCAACCTTCGAGAAGAACCCTGCACCCTGGAGCTGATCAAATAAGTCATCAATGCGGGGTAGGGGATACCTGTTCCGCACAGTAACCCGGTTCAGCTATCGATAATCAATGCATAAACGCATACTCCCGTCCTTCTTCTTAACAAACAAGACGGGAGAACCCCAAGGTGACACACTCGGTCGGATAAGCCCTTTGTCCATCAAGTCCTGTAACTGATCCTTTAGCTCTCTCACCTCCGCCGGGGCCATCCGATAAGGAGGTATAGAAATAGGCCCCGTGCCAGGGATCAAGTCAATACAGAACTCAATCTCGCGCTCTGGTGGCAGACCAGGCAGCTCGTCAGGGAATACATCAGGGAACTCTCTCACAACAGGGACCTGGTCCAACGGAACCTCTGTGGAGCGAGTATCACAAATATAGGCTAAGAATCCCTGACACCCTTTTCTTAAGAACTGACCAGTGCGAAGAGAAGAAATCAAGCTGGGAAGGGTAGCGCTACGATCTCCCTGAATAATAAGAACCGGCTCACCAGGAAAACTGAATCTGACTGCCTTTTCACGGCAGTCCACAGATGCATAACAGGTGGCTAGCCAGTCCATACCAAGAAGAACGTCAAAGTCTAGCATATCGAGGAGAATCAAATCAACTGAAGAATCTCTCTCCCCGATACGAACGGAACACGATCGATACACAAAACGGGCAACAAAAGACTCGCCTACCGGGGTAATAACGACAAGCGGCTGATCTAACGGAGAAGACTCTCGGCCCAACCTCAGTGCAAAATACGTGGATACATAGGAATGTGTAGAGCCTGGATCAAATAATACCCGTGCATCAAAAGAACATACTGGCAGAGTACCTGTCACGACGGCATTGGATGCCTGTGCATCCTGAGGAGTCAATGCGAACACTCGGGCCTGTCCACCACTAATAACTGGCTGTCCTCTACCTCTACCTCGGCCTCTGCCTCTGCCTCTGTCGCCTCGTCCTCTCGGAACCGGACCGCCACGCCCACGGCCTCTAGAAGCATCTGGCTGGCGTGAAGCATCATCAGGAGTAGGAAGTAAAGCTCTTTGAGAAGGTGGTGAGGGTGGTAAAGTCACATGCGGGACTGTCGCCGCACCCTGGCGTCCCATGGTACAGTCTCTGACACGGTGGTACTGACTCCTGCACCAAAAACATCCTGGAGATGACTGCTGGGTCTGTGGATATGAACCAAATAACTGACCTCGTCTCAATCCTCTGCCTCCACCATCCCCCGAAAATAATCTATCACGATGTCTGCCCATCTGCCGCTGAGCTGGCGTATCAGTACGGATCCTTTTCGGCCCAGAAACGACCGGAGTCTCAGAAATACGCTCCTCCAAAAGTAAGGCTGCATCCATCGCGGCAGCGTATGTATCAAAGTGCTAGGTGCCGATGGCAAGGAATAGCTGTGTATCAAGCCCTCGTACAAACCTCTTTATTCTCTTCTCTTCTGTGTCGACTAGGTACGGAGCATATCGAGACAACTGGGTAAATTGTATATCATACTCCGACACTGTCATCCCAGGAGTCTTGCGCAAAGACTCAAAACTGCGGGCTCGAGCATCTCGGACACTCTCCGGAAGAAAACGGGCAAGAAATGCAGCTGTAAACTCATCCCAGGTCATAGAAGGCAGACCTGCAGCTCGGCCTCTCTCTACTGAGTCGTACCATGTCTGGGCAAGACCCTCCAGACGAAAACTCGCAAACTCCACCAATCTATCCTCAGAACACCTCAACGAACGGCAAATCCGAGCCATCCTATCAAGAAATGCCTGTGGGTCCTCTGTCGCATCTGTACCGGTAAAAGCTGGAGGTCTCAATCTCATGAACTCCTGTAGTGAAACAGGGATAGTCTCCGTAGTAGCAGCAGGAGTGACCATCTGTGCAGTAGGTACGATCGTGGTCTGTGCAGTAGAAGGAACGTCCTCGGATCTCTGTGCCCGGCTGGACTCAACTAAAGATCCCATCATCTGCCGCAACTCTTGCATGCCGGCCTCCAATCTGGCAATACGGTCAGGATAAGGCGGATCAGTAGGACCCTGAGGGGTAGGCGTATCCTCCCGCTCGATCCTCGCCTCAGACAGGCCCGCTCGAATCTCATCCCTAGAGGCAGCCCGGTGAGCTCTCGTAGTCTTTGGCGGCATCAAAGCTGGAATAAGAAACAGGACTGATAAGGACATTGCAATTGAATCAAGGAATGCAAGGAATCAAGAAAGGAAATACAAGCAATTATGTCCTAAGGTCACTTAGGCGGAGTACCGTATCGTAAGTATGCCGCGGATCATACCCACGCTACGCCACTCTGCTTAAGTCACCTACTCCATCTACCAAGGTCGTCCTACACTCAGAAAGGTAAAACCTACGCTCTGATACCAACTTTGTCACGACCCGAAAGTACGGATCGCGACTGGCACTTAGATTACGAGACGTCTAAAGGCGTACCGTAACCTAAGTCAGCCAAAGCCCAGAAAAATCTAAACCAAAATCAAAAGCGAGTGAAGGAAAACCTTAAATGAAAACGATTTTTAAAATTATTTAGGTTGCATAAAATCCCTTTTTAAAAACATCATAAATTTCTGAAAATTTCGGCAGAGTCTCCCCTGTATTTTCTATCCCCCAAAATGGGTACAACAAGATAATAAACCTATAAACATAAAAATGGCATCCCCAAGCGGGAGCTAGCTCTTCGCCCAAGGCGGATCACAACCACATGCAATATAATAGTAATATCAAGAAAAAGAGCATAAAAAAATGCAAATACCAGAAAACACACGTCGGCTCAAGTGAGCTCGACCCAAAAGAAACCACAATATACAAATCTCTCCGTCTCATCATTAAGTCGCATATACAATGTGAAATGGTAGATGGAGAATACTAGATACAATGATAAAGCAAAAGAAATAAAGTATGCTCGCAACCCACCTACGGGCGATGTCGCGAGTCTGAGCAAAATGAGCTGATGATAAGATAGCCCGCCGCTACAAAGGTGACGGGTCCGACCTGCAAGACACTGTGGCACAACGGGGGTGAGTTGCCAGCTCGTGAGTAGAATATAACATCTAGTAAGGCAATCGTAAGAATGCACGCAATGCGGAACAACATGTATGTCCATATGTGATATAATAACTCTAGTATGCATGCACAGGTATGCAATATCTTTTCTAACTCTTTAAGTGTTTAGAATGTTAAAGTTACTGCATTCTTAACTTTTAGAAAATGAATGTCTGTATAATAGCTAAATATCATCAAGAAATCATCTGAAAACCCGTGTCAAGTATCGACACCAAATAGGAATCATATCTGTCTCAATATCGGGCTCCGTCAGTCCGGATCGGCCCATATCATAAATCTCATGACAACGGTCGGTATCCTCCGGATATCCGTCGCGCCAGACATCACCGGTAGGTAGTCTTCCCCTGCCAGTCTCATCGTCTACAACTCGATCTTCTTGCCCCGGGGTACCATACCGGGCCCACCATGTACCCGAGACGGTTCATCCACTCCTCGAATCGGGTCTCGAAATCCAACAGAAAACATGAAAACTCATGGTGGACGACACATACATCACGAGAAAACCGCAACTTTGTTTTAAAAATGATAAATATAAGCTTTTGTTAAATTCTTGCGGTTTTCCCCAAAAATCCAGAAATCGCAGCAAAACTGAAATCCTCAAGAAAATCATAATGTCCACATGTTATATATATGACAAATGTCTATGATATCAATGTGTATGATGTAAATTTTGGCTAGAGTTCTATGTAAATATGATGATGATGCGAGATATGTGCATGCGATGCCGTTTCATATATCAAGTATGAATGCAGGTGATGATATTAAGATAAACAGGTTCTATCGTGCACGTGGCATGTCAATTACCAAAGGCGTGTGTGTCACATGAATAGTGCGCGTGCAACAGATGCCAATGGTAAGGTGTTCGTGTCCTACGAAATGATATCGCGTAGGTAGAGATGAATGTCCATGCAATTTAACATACTGTTCGCTATAAGGGTATGCAGTGTACATGAATGGATAAGCTAACTAACAATATAATCTTGCAAAAAGTAGGGTAATCCTAACTAGGGGGGCGCCTCGCGCCATTCAGACGATTCCCCCATAGATGAATATATCTACTCACCAGAAATCCCCGCTAATCTGATCCGGCCACCGCTTTGCCATTACGCGCCGTGTCCGATGTTTCTCCGACCGATCCTATATTTGCACAACACCAAGTATAAGATTACATAACCCTAAACGATGCAAGTCACATTATACAAATATCGGCGCTCACAAATTAATCATAGCATGCACTCAGTGCGCGGAAAAACGCACGAAAATCGCAATCCTTTAACTAAAATCGTCATTTCGGGGAAATCGACAAAACTACAACCCGACTAGAAGAAACCCCGCGTTCGCGTATTCTAATAATCCTATACGAAGCTAATAATATTGCTAACCTAACGCAAATTGAACGCATTCTATTTTTCGTAAAAATCTAGCAAGCAAATTCGACGCCGATTCAATGCAAACATCGATATTTCGTCGATTTAGCGAGCATATAATTTCACCATTAACCATTCTAATCAATTAGATAACCATCCCTAACATAATCCAACCATTATGCTACAAACCCTAATTTTTAAAAATCAAAACCTTCTCTTGATTTTTCATGAACAAGGATTTACACTAAATTAATACTTAAAAATTAGATTTTAGCATAAATAAACTACAAGTTAGCAAACTAGTTTAGAATTTTTACCTCACCAATTGAATCCTAGCATGATCAAGTCACCAAGAAGCCTCCTTTCATCATGTTTTTGAACAAATTTGGGTTGAGAGAGAGTGGATTAGGGTTTAGATTTGAATGGAGATGGAAATTTGTTGATTTTTTTATGAATTTTTGCAAGAAAAAGAAGCAAAAAGAAGTGGGAAGTGAGGGAATTTCTGCAGCTCAAGGCCGGCCAGCAGCAAGGGAGAGGAGATGGGGAATTTTGAAGAAGTTTCTAGGTCATTACAACATCATATGATATCATTTCATGCTTTCATATCAACCTTTTTACAAAAAACCCCTTTTTTCATCATTTTTTTCATAATTTTCCCACCAAAAAGCTAAAAGTTTGCAAGCCATGTTATAATTTTATTAACACCATATTTTAACTTATAAAGATTCCTAATTATGAAATTTACCTAATTAAATTTGTATTTATCCCTAATTTAATGTATTTTAAAAAGGCTTAAAATAATAAAAAAATAATTAATTACGAATTTTTTTTTATTTAACTAGATAATTATAAGTGAAATTTTAGTGACAAAATTATAGTAATATCTTATTTAAATTTTGTATAATTAGGTCTACAAGAAAAAATACCTATTTTGACTTTTTACGGAAAAAGCCGAAAAATTGGCCGATTACCGAAAAACTGCCTAAACGATTTTCGAAGGGTTACAATCCGGCGAAATGAATAAACCCTCATTGGTCCCGTATTCGCTCAAGCCTTCGCTATAGGGAGCATGGGCCTCCTGGCTAAGAACGACGTCAACAGAGAAGAACAACTTCTTCTTCTTCTGTGAGCGGACGCCGGCAGCCGGCAACAGGAGCTTGCGCTTGGCAGGAAACTTTGGGCGGCGAGTCCTGATCTCCGTACCCACGCCAGACTCGAGAGACGCTACAGCTACCGCTTCTACAGGCACACGGGGTAAGGGCATCTCAGGCATAGCTCGCAGAACCACCACCGCAGCGGCTCCTCTTAGAGGAGGACGAATGATGGTCCGTCGCTTCAAGAGAACGGTTGGATTACCAGCTGGGACAGCACCCTTGCTATCAAGCAATAACCGCTTTTCTTCCCTAATAACTGCACCCATCGCGTGCTGGTACCACACCACATATACGTTCAAGATCTTCGGGACGCAGCTCGGCTCACTGATAAAGAAATTAGACCCGGTGTTAAGCCGCATGAAATTGTGTATCGCATTACGGATACCCTCTTCCGTGTCAACCGGCTCAGCTAAGAAGACCTCAAGCGGGACAGCTTGATTATAGCTTGATTGTTGAGTGAAAGGATGCGGGTTGTATCTCATGAACAATGCCGAATGGTTCTGCCTAAACACTAAAAAGCCCGGCCTGATTGAATATAAGTGAAGAATCTCCCGAGCTTTCAAGGTAGAAACCCCATCTTTGAAGGTGTCCCACAGCGGCTGCACCGTCTTAACGGATTCCATGCCGATATTCATGACCTTATCGACGAAGGTCATGCCATCCCCGATCGTACGCGGGCGAAGAATCAGACCCCGAGCCTCTCGCTTAGTCGGTTCCAAGACGAAAGCGTCAACTAGCCGCATAACCCGAGGAAAGTTATAACCGTTGTAGAAGCGGGGCCGCTTGTGGACTCCAAAAGTGCTGAGCACATGCAGCTCGAGCCACAAAGTGAAATAATGCATCGGGAAGTTTACGGGCTGCACCCCCGGTTGAGTGGTGTCTACCGCCAGGCTAAGGCCATAATACAGGTAAGCCAGCCTAGCAATCCCAACAGCAACTTGCGTCCCTTCAACCATTCGGTAAGCCGGGTAGAAAACGGACGGCCTCATGTAGCGAGCGTGCATGGGGAGCGCAAACCAGCTTAACCATAAACCAAGGAACCCTAAAAAGAACGCCTCTTCGTCGATGTCTTGAGCGGCGAGTTCTGCAAAAAGGACGACCGCGCGTTTGGGAGGAAGAAATTCTTTTGATCTGCTTCCGCTGTCGGCCGGCTATCCAAGCCAAAACCGAAAGGATCGTCGAGCTTGGAAAACTTCGCACCTTGTTTCGATAAGACTTCCGGGCGAAGGAAACGGGCGATGAAATCCGTAAAGCTGACCCCGTGGCTTCTGGATTCGAGAAATAGGCTCTCGTAAATATTTAACACCTTGATCTAGCTCGGGAATCGGTATCGAATAGCATTCTCTGGGGTCATACCCATCACTACTGATCAAGTGGCGAAAATGTACTCATCGGGGGGTAATATCTCCTCATAATGTTCCCCTCTGTCAGGCAAGCCGGAGATCTCTGCGAACTCCTCTAGAGAGATTGAAACTTCCCGATCTAATAGAAGGAAAGTGTGAGTTGGAACGTTCCATTGTTCCAAAAAAGCTTTGACCCACCATACAGGGGGCGTAGAATACTGGAAGAGGGACACATAAATCGCGGAGTACAACCCGAGCTTCAGTAATTGCGATTTCTTGGCCGACAAAATGTACCGGGCCCACTGCAAATATCCAGCTGGATGGCGGGGAGTCAAACCTATCAAGTATGGCTGTCCCCAAGGGCGCGACTCGCCTTGACATATACGTTGCCCCAGAGTATCCAACGCCATTAGAGGCTGTACGGGTATTGCAGCCATAGAGGGCTGAAGGCAACCCTCCGAGGTCTAGTTGACCTCCTCCATGGCATAGTTCACTGGGGGTGAGTCGGCGTAGTGAATCGCCGAAATGGGCTCCGAAGGTACTGCGCAAGAAAAGCTACACCGACCCCTGATGATTTGATTGTACCACGTCCCCCATAAATGAAGGTTCTTTTGCTCCGGGTCGTGATCTTTGATCAGCGCGAAAAATTCCCTATCCACAAACGCTTCAGGGAATCCGCTTTCCGAACGAACAAACGGGAAAGAAATGTCGAAAGACATAGTACCTACGCGAAAAAGAACAAAAGTTAACCGTCAATGGTACAGTTTAAGTTCTGGCACTTGGTACTTTAAATTCATACCGCACTACAATGCAATGGAAATGGACCAAAGGGGACCCACACAATCTAGATGACGGCTCATCATTAATTAGACAGTCTCATCATTGATGAGACAGTCATTAAAAAGAGAAATCCTAAAAGGATTCTCATTTAATGAGGGGCCCCTCGGGCCAAGGAGTTAAACTCCCTTGAGAGTAACGCTCTACAGACAGGAGTGACACCTGTCAACCCTAATTATGAGAGGAATAAAAATTCCCCAAGAATACTAAAGAGCCATGCTCTGCGAAGAAGATGGAACAATCCATCAAAAACCCTAAAAGCAAGTATTTACAGAAGTTACAAACTTCATAATCTTTAAGATCTGTAAAGCGAACTCTAAGAGTTCTTCGTTAATGGGTTAAAGGAACCCTAAAAAGGATTTATTTTTCTGATCCTTGATCTAAAAAGAGCAAAGCTCTGGTTTTTAATTAACGGGTTGAGAAACCCTAAAAATATTTAAGACCTGTGATCTAAGTAGAGCAAAACTTTGTTAATGGGTTCAAATCTTACCAAAAAATTTAACAGAGTCTTAACTCTAAAAGAGTTTTCTGAGGCAGAGAGCTTGGCTCTGAAAGAGAATTAAATTCTCAAGAACAAGAAAACAAGAAGATGAACAAGCAGTCATCTCAAGGGCCAAAGGCCCTATTTATAGGCGCTGGAAATCGATCCAACTTCCAAGACAATCTAACGGTGGAGAGGCTGTCACCGCTGCACTCATGTGTAAGCCACGTGAGCGCAATGGTGGGGGGGCATTTGTTTCCCCCAATCAGAGTAAAGCTCTATTCAAATTTTGAAATTTGAAATAAGGCAGCGCTTCATAGAAGCACTAGCGCCAGCGCTAAGAGTCAAAGATACTGAGGCAGCGCTCACGTGCAAAGGACGGGAGCGCTCGCGCCAAATGCGCCAGCGCTAAGAGTCAAAAACTCTGAGGCAGTGCTCACGTGCAAAGCACGGGAGCGCTCGCGCTAAGTGCGCCAGCGCTAAGAGTCAAAGACTCTGAAGCAGCGCTCACGTGTAAGGCACGAGAGAGCCAAGCGCTAGAACTAAATGTTCTCCACCGTTGGATCAAAGATCCAACGAAGATGATAAATCATCAAATTACCAGAATAAAATTCTGTTAAGGAAATACCCCTCAGATTCTTTCCAAACAAGAAAGATTGTGCTTTGTAAATCAGAGCACCGTTAGATCAAATATCCAATGGTGATTAAAAATCACCAAGATACAGAACAATCTCAATATGGGAAAATAATTTCCCAATCTTGTTAAGTAACAAAAAAGATGTCTTCTATAAAACAGAAACCCTATGATCAAAGATCCAACGATGGGAAACATCCTCAAATCAATTAGAGAAAAGATCTCCTTAACTGATTCAACAAATCAGCCTCCACTATATAAAGGCCCCAAGACTTCAAGTCTTGGATAGAAGAAACTTTAAGAAATTTCAAAGAGAAGAGCAAGCTCTCGGAAGAAGAAATTTTCTTCAAGGTAAAGAAGAGAGATCATAACATCTCCTGAATTTTTGAGAGTATAACTCTCACATCATAAGAACTCAGTTCTTTATATAGATCACAGATCCACAAGACTAGGTTTTTCACAAAAAAACAAAGAGATCATAGCATCTCATCAAAAGGAGAAGAACTTAGTTCTTAGATCTATGAGACAAAGTCTCTTATGAACGAGAATTTAATTCTCAGAACACAAAGTTAATCAGAACTAACAAAGAAGAGCATTAGCGCTCCAAATTAAGAAGAAGCGCCTCAGCGCTCTAAGTCTGGCGCTCAGCACCAAGCGCACCACGTGCTCCTCACGTGTGCGCTATTTCATAAGGAGCGCCTCAGCGTTCCAAGTCTGGCGCTCAGCGTCAAGCGCACCATATGCTCCTCACGTGTGCGCTATTTCATAAGAAGCGTCTCAGCACTCCAAGTTTGGCGCTCAGCGCCCAGCGCTCCAAATTTGGCGCTAAGCGCACCACGTGCTCCTCACGTGTGCGCTATTTTATAAGAAGCGCTTCAGCACTTCAAGGCTGGCGCTCAGCGCCAAGCGCACCACGTGCTCCTTACGTGGGTACTGAAGGAACACAAAGTGTTTTTTAAATAAAGCATCGGTGCCATAGAAAATGTTCAACACTCAGCAAAAGACAAAAAGGAAAAAGGGGGTGTTAGAACCCAAATTAATGCTCAGCATTATTGAACAAGAAAGGACTGAGCCCAAACAAATGTTCAACACTCAAACAAATGTTCAACATTTTAATCAAAACCGAGTGGGCTGAGCCCGAGTTGGCTATAAATCCCTAACTCAGACCAACCGAGCCCATGTGCTCACAATGTCCTTAATTGATTTTAGTCCCAAACCGGACAATAGATCTCCCAATCAACATTGGTTCAAGTGTACATCTCTTCACATCTCTGATATGTGTCGTTATAATTCTTCAACGTCTTCAGAAAAGTGGCGGGTTCCGACAATCAGACACTCCACGGACCGTAATGCCCTTAAACTAACAATGGACCATAATGTCCTTAAACTAACTACGGACCGCAACGTCCCTAAACTAAACTCTATAGACTATGACGTTTTCAAACTATAGACTATGATATCCTTAAACTCTATGGACTATGATGTCCTTAAACTCCATGGACTATGATTGTCACGACCCGAAAATGGCACGTGATGGCCCTTAAACTACGCAACGTCTACAGGCGTAACGCAATTTAAGTAAGCCAAAAACCCAGCAATCTAAATCATCAAAAGTAGTAAGAAATAATAGAAATTTTAAAATCTTTGAAATCTCAACCTAAATTCTTTAAAGTCCAACTTTATTTTCTTGAAAATTTTGGCAGCACCTCCTTTGTAAAAACTAACCCCAAAAATGGGTACAACATAAATATAAGTAAAGCATCCCCAACGGGAGCAAATCCATGCCCAACAGCTGAAAATAACCACCACAACAGATATACGACGCCGTAGCGAAGAAATAAAAGACGATAGAAGTAAAACTGCATAAAAGACCTCCAAGTTATAAAATATACAATATCGTCCTCACATCAAGTCTCTAAGTCAACATGAAAGTAGTAGATGGAGAGTACAAGGATATAACGAATATACAATATAACACGAATAACCACAAAATCCACCTAAAGCAAAAACTGCACACTGTGAGCCGATGCGGTATCCGCAGCAAAAGATGATAGATAGATGAATAGCCTGCCTCGACTACTCAGGGAAAACAACCTGCAAAACAAACTGTGGCACAACGAGGGTGAGTTGCCAACTCATGAATAGTAAATAACATATGCAGGTAATCGCAAGTATGCACGTACAGCGGGAATATAACATATGCAATTAATAGCAATAAATGGTCATATGAATCCAATAGTCATGCAAGGTACACTAACAGGTACAACTAATACATGAAGCAATAATAATATGATAATCTGTATGCAACAATCATGTAAGGTACTATATCGGTACTACTAATACATGAAGAAATGATATGAATAAAGGTATATAAATGCAACAGTCATGGAAGGTACTCTAGCAGGTACATTAATGCATGAAGCAGTGCATAAAAAATAATGTGGAGTATGGGGTGAAACATGTCATTTCCACGGAATCCTGACATCGTGGTAGGATCAAAATCCATCAAGACAAATCCAAATCCCAATTCCTCAAATCAGCCCCCAAATTGGCTCTCATATCAAATATAAGTCTCACAAATTCTGAATGTACAATATCAAGTAAATCTCATATATCCTGAATGTACAAAATCAAGTAAGTCTCATATATCCTTTATGTACAATATCAAGTAAATCTCAAATGTCCTAAATCCAATATCAAGTGAATCTCTTATATCCTAGGTATATTTGCATGAATGAATATGATGATATATATAAATTGATATGTATACATATATATTAGCGTCCCATTCCACTAATATATATACTTAGGAGTAAAATATCATGAAAACAATGTGTCAAGTATCGACACAGAAATGCTGATCTATCAGGTGCTGTCATCACGACTGGCACCCTGATAGGTACGTATCACACGCTATCCGAAAAGCCCGAGTGCCTAGCTCTGACCCTCGTCTTTCCACGTATCCATACGTACATGACTCCCGTCGGTATCCCCATGATAACCGCCGAGTCATTGGTAATGTCACCAGATGGTATGGTTTCCCTGCCAGGCTCATGGGCATGTTACATCGACTCTTGCCCCGGGGTACCTCCGGGCCCTACCATGTATCCTCATACGGCCCACGACTCCTCCTCGCATGGGGTATATATATCAGAACTGATAAATCTCATGGTGGATACTGAAATATCATATCAAGAGAAACCGGGTTTTTCAAATAATGCATAATTTCATGAAACCACCACGGTCCTCAAATCCAGAAAACATCATGAAAAATCCATATCTCAATGTGGAAATCCATGAATAAAATATACGCAACATAAAATATAATGTAAGCATATAAAGGAAAAGCCGCTAATTAACTGCAACAAGTTAATATAAATATCATGCGGTTTCAAATTTCTCCAATTCTAAATAACATCAATTAAAGGTAAACATGTAGCTATGTCATGACATATGTGTAAGCATGTAGGTATACAGGTATGCTATATATCATATGCATAGAGAAATATGAATCAGTGTCTCAATATCCCTAACCAAACAATATCATATCTATAAGTGTATTGTGCGTGACATGGCAATTATTGACGGTGTGTGTGGCATACAATCAGTGCTCGTGCAACATGAGCCGTCAATAATATGTGCAGTGTCCTAAGGGTACTAGTCCAAGCACAACAATACCTAAGCAATAAAGTGTATGCGCAACTCTAACTATGAAATAGAATATGCGAGAAGTCAAGTCATCTCTAGCCCAGACGCATAACGCCATGCGGGCGATTCCCCTGTAGATATTAAATCTATTCACCAACGCTCCTGGCTAAGTGAAGCCAACCACCTGTTTTCCTTTCGTCGCAGCGTCCGAAATCCCCACCTGCGAACCTAAAACAATAAAATGATAAAACAAGTGTATATTAATAATAGACCCAAAACACGTACAAACTATATTAGACCGACGCAACAACACAAAACTTACTCTCAAGTGTCCGTATTGTGGCTAACGTGCGTAGCGACACGACGAAAACAATTCAAGAGTAAAACCACACAAATTGCACGATCCGTGTCGTATAACGTATCGCGTTAAGACGTAACACAAGAAACTACTTAGGTGATTCCAGATTTTGTATACAGAGAAAACTCAACAAACAAACAGAACCAAACACACCCAAACCACAGAATAGAGCTACCCTCAAAAACCCACACCCTAGCCCCTCCCCAAAACCGACGTCGCCGGAATTTTCTTCCTAGTCGCCGGCCGAGGTCCGAGCAAGGGGTCTCGTGTTAGAGGTAAAGTCCTATGGTCTTAGGTACAACACAACTATATTGTTTAGTTTTCTAGTAAACTTTCCGGGTCACAGCAGATCACAGATGTCACAAATAGGCACTAAAAATACGATATTTGCACGAAACGATACAAAACGCTATCTAAACTGAAACTAACAAGCTAAGCTACACAATAAACATATAAACAACTGAAAGAGATCATTACCTACACAAAAGAACTCAAAGATCCAAGCTTTGCAAGCTCCTAGGCATCCAAAAGGCAAAAGGTGATCAAAGATGTGATTTTGATGAAATTGTGAAGTTTTTGATATGGTTTTGTGATGGAAAATGATAGTGTTCAGTTGTGTTGAAGAGATAAAGAAAAATGATAGGAAAAGAGTGTGAGAGTGAGAGAGTGAATGATCAAGAAAGAGGGGGGTGAGGTTAAGGGGTGAGTGCACCTTGCATTTAAAACACCATTAATGCTTTCACACACACCTTGCCACCTCTTCTCATCCAAACAAATATATTCTCTCACACAAAAGAAATATCTAGGATTAGGGTAAGGATTAAATTAGGGTTAAGGCAAAGGATTAAAGCAAAGATTAGATTAGGTTAAGTGTCATGGTTGCTAAGAACAAGATTAGCACAAACAAACCCTCATATTTACGTGCACACGTGAGTGTGTCCATAATAAATAATAATAAATTATTAATTAAATGTTATAAAATGTGAGGAACCCGAATTGGTAAAATTTTTACAGTAAACCCGCATTAACGTCTAAACTAACACTAACCGAAATCTAAGGCGTTACAATGATGTCCTTAAAATTATGGACCGCAACGTCCCTAAACTAAAACGATAAAGCCCAAATACTCTTTCGTCGGATCTAAATGATCCCAAAATCCTGTTGAGTAGATCTTAGTCTAAAATTAGACTAACGTATCATCAACAAACGTTTGAGTCGACCTTAGTCTAAAACAAGACTAACGGTCCTTAAACCAATCCAAACCCAAATCTAAGAAAATACGGATTTAGAATAATCCGCGCCCTACGGGCAACAACATAAATTAGTCTCTGTATACAATACACGGGAAACTAAAAATAAAACAAACACACACGATACGAAGTGACCTTCTGGAGCAGGAGAAAGTGGTTACCGCGATGCGGTAACGTAATTAACTGCAGTGGCTTGCGCCTGCAGGGAAGAGCGTCCCCACAATCAAAAAACCCTCACAATGAGGTGGGATCTGACTAAGTCTACTACATCGCCCGCAGCTGTCTAAACCTCCGATATACGGTACCATAAATCAACTTGGCATTTTCGGAGAGGTGGACGGATAAAACCAAATAACATCTGCCCCCAAAATTCAGGCCGGACGTCCCAACGTCCCGGTCGTGTCTTTCGGCGGCGAACAGTCGGGTGAGTAGCGGTGGGGTCGCTAGGTGCGTCTTGAGTTGTTCGAAAGCATTCTGGCACTTCTCAGACCATTCGAACTTAGGAATTTTCTTTAGGGCCCTGAAAAAAGTGAGGCACTTCTCTCCGGATCTGGACATAAAGCGAATCAGGGCATCCACCCTCCCCGTGAGTTGCATGATATCGATATTGCTCTTGAGCGTTGCCATGTTGGGGATGGCGCTGATTTTTTCTGGGTTCGCTTTGATTCCTCGGTGGGTAACCATGAACCCGAGGAACTTCCCACTGGTGACTTCGAACACGCAATTAGCTGGATTCAGCTTTATCTTGTACTTGCGCAGGACGTCGAATGTCTGGCCAAGGTCTTTAGTATGCCCGGCTGACGAAGCAGATTTTACGAGCATGTCATCGACATAGACTTCCATGTTTCTCCCAATCTGCGGTTTGAATAGTTTTTTGACCAGCCGCTGATACGTGGCCCCAGCATTTTTGAGTCCGAAGGGCATCACTTTATAGCAGTAGACTCCCCGGTCAGTGGTGAAGGCGGTCAGTTCTTCGTCGGTCGGGTTCATCCGGATCTGATTGTAACCGGAGAAAGCTTCCATGAAGCTCAGTAATTCATGGCCGGCCGAGCTGTCCACTAACCAGTCTATCCGAGGAAGTGGATAGTTGTTTTTGGGGCAAGCCTTGTTCAAGTCCGTGAAATAAACGCACATGCGCCATTTCCCGTTTTCCTTCTTGACCATGACCACGTTCGCCAGCCAATCCGAGTAGTCCAAGTTTCTGATGAAGTTGGCGGCGAGCAATCGATCCATCTCGTCTTCTATCGCCTTTTGTTTAACCGGCGCAAAACTTCTCTTCTTTTGTCGGATAGGCCGGGCCTTCGGGTCGGCCCCGAGCTTGTGGGAGATCACTTCAGGGTTGGTCCCGGGCATGTCCGCTGGCGTCCAAGCAAATACGTCTGAGTTATCTCGGAGGAACCGGATCAGGCCTTCGCGGGTGTCCCCTGTCAAGAGAGAGCCGATCTGGACTGTCCGGCTGTCGACTCCCTCTATGAGGGGGACTTCTTTCAACGCTTCCACCGGGACAACTCGAACTTTCTTTTTGTCGTCGCGTATATCTAAAAAACCCTGGAAATCATGCGTGTCTTCAAAATCGTCGCGCTGCTCTCCGGCGGGGGACGCCGAAGCGAGGCAAATCCTGGCAGTTTGCTGGTCCCCATAGGCCCGGCCTATCCCCCTATCATCCAAATGGAATTTGAGCGCAAGGTGATAAGTCGAGATCTGAGCCCGGAGGGCGTTTAAGGTAGGGCGTCCCAGGAGAATGTTATAGGACGACGGGACCTTAGCAATGAGAAAGTTTACCGGTACGGTTCGCGTCTTTCCCGCTTCCCCAATGTTGAGGAGGAGGGTGACCGATCCCTCGGCCGGGACGGAATGGTTGGTGAATCTAGAGAGGACGTGGGAGGTCGACTGAAGATCGGATGAACCTAACCCCATACGCTGAAAACAGTCGTAGAACAGGATATCCGCCTAGCTCCCTGAGTCGACTAATATTCGCAAGACCCCGTAATGGTGAACTCGGGCCGTTATCACAAGAGGGTCATTGTGAGGAAGTGATATGCCGTGAAGGTCATCATCGGTGAAGATGATTGGGTCATCCTTCCTACGCTTCTTGTGGGGTGGATTGCTTATGCTCTCGACTGGCAGGAGGTGGTGGTTCTCCCTACTTCCCAAACCTGGATCCGCCAAAATGACTATGATTTGCCCGATCATTAATTCCCCGGGAGGGGTTTGGTCCTTTTGCTCCCGCTCCGTCTGTCGCTTGTCCCTTAGGTATTTCGCCAGGTGGCCAAAGCGGATCAACTCCTCGATGTAGTCACGGAGCTGCTTGCAGCTCTCAATCGGGTAACCCTGCGACCTGTGATAAGCGCAGTACGGGCCGCGGAGGCGCTTGCCCGCCCTTTGGGTAGCTGGCGGGAGCTTAAAGAACATCTCGTCCTTAGCTTCCTCCAACAGTTTGGTTTGGGAAATGTTTAGAGGGGTGTACTTCTGGAACCTCGGGGAATAAGGTTTCGGACGATCGACTTTTTTTCTCTTCCCTGTCCCTCTTCTTCCGGTCTACTTGGTTGCCTTTGGGCAGATTGGAGTTCACCTCTGACTCGAATTGGATTTCTCGCTCGGTCCATGCTTTCACTTCGACCATGGTCTTAGGTTGTGCCAATGCAAAAGAGCGGAGCCACTCTTTGTGCCTAAGACCTGACCTCAGCGCGGTGATAACCATTTCTTCGCGGTGCTCGGGAACTTCCAGGAAGGCGTTGTAGAAGCAGGTGACGTATCCCTTGAAGGACTCCTGGTCCCCGCTCTTGATGGTGAACAAATAGTCGATCGTATTTTTCTGCCGTCGGTTACCGACGAAGTGACCGAGGAATTGGGTCGCTAACTGGTCGAAGGTCGAGATCGAGCGCGGCACGAGCCCTCGGAACCAGTCCCGGCCAGCTCGGATTAAGGTGGTGGGAAAAGCTTGATATTGAGCCGCATCCAAGTTGTCTTGGAAGCTCATGCCCGCCGTAAACACGTCCAAGTGGTCCTTTGGGTCGGACTTCTCGTCGAAGAGGGCCACTTTAGACGGCTTGTTCCTGGACGAGATGCGCTCGGTCAGTAGCTATTCTGTAAAGGGCCTTGTGAGCGAATCGGCAGAGTATTTTGCCCCTTCGCCGGACATATGGCCATCTCGTCGCATGCCTTCAATTTTTTTTAAGGGCTTCGATCCGTTGGTGGTACCCCGAGAATTCAGCACAGTCGGAGCGGCGGCTATCCCCGCTCCGGGCATGCGCGATGGTGCGGCTTCGATTCTGCTCTATTACATTTCTTAAATCCTCAAGCGAGACCCTTCTTGAGTAGTCCCGACGTTCCCCGTTTGCACGGCCTCGGCGATAGTGGGGGCGCCGGTCGTGCCTGAAAGCAGGCAAACTGATCGACACCTCCTCAGGGGGTGAGAGTGCGCGGCGGGCGTCGGAGCGACGGCCTGGTCTCCCCTGAGATCGGGGTGTGGATCTATCCGGCGCCCAGCGGGTCATGGAATCATTCGCCGCATGCAGGTCATGGTTGCCGGAGTCGGCACACCGGCGCTCGGTGACGCTAAGATGAGCGTGAGTGACATTGAGGGCCTGAGCGTTCCCATCTATCCTCCTGCGAGCGTCGTCGTCCCGGGGAGGGGGAACTGCGGTCTGGTAGGTAGGGCCCGCCGCTTGAACGTGGACGAGCGCATCCACCATCGATGTGAGTCAGTCGATCCGAGCAAATAAGACGTTGATGACGTTATGAGGGGGAGTAGAACCGTTTCCGCCTCCATTATGGAGGGTGGGACGACTCGCATTAGGATCGTCGCAGTTGTCGCTCGCCATTGGATCGAGGGCGGAAGATCAACTTTATGGGTGGAGAAACTTCTAGCTTCCCACAGACGGCGCCAACTAATGGAGGTCGGAATCTCCCTCAGATGTTATCCTCCGTCGATCTGGCTGCGAACGGTTTCGAGCGGTTGAGATTGGGTACGAGAATTGTTGTGTGGATCTCAATGGGTTGTTGGATGTTATTGACGCCGAGCTACCTGCAAAGGAAGTCCCGGGGTGGGAAACCACCGTAGGACCCTCCGACGATCAAGTTAGTACCGTAGAATAAGAGCAGGGTAGCGGCGTATAAGAATGAGTCCCCCTTACCTGAGTCGTCTGAAAGAGCGATTTATATAGTGGTCGCATAGAGCGAGCCGGTGCGAGATCCTCGCCGTTCGTTACGCCCCTACGTTACGCCCACGTCGATGGCGGGATCCGTCTTTTAATGGCGGAATACGCTCATTAATAGAGGGACGTGCCAGCGTGGGACACGGAACGTAGGGCGGCGGATATTTCGCTTTGGCGAGATACACGGAGACGTGGCGGGGACGCTCTGGCTCCGCGCTCTCGGTTTCTCGAGAAAGCCGAGAAAACTCAGCTCGGTGGATGGCTCGGAGACGAGCCGGGAGGCCGAGGAAGCTTATCCCTGCAATAGCTCGGAGATGAGCAAAAGGGGTGTAAGCTCGGCTGCTGGATTCTGTCGGGCCGAGGAAAGTACCCAATGCACCACATTGATTCTACTTCCGTAGCCACCAGGAACCAAGTGGGTTTATGTAGACGACACTTCATCTGCTACGTGTCGTAATGTGAGGAATTCCCGTTCATGAGCCTTATTAGGAATTAAACCAACTACATCTTAAAATATATATATATAGGACCATATATAGACCAATTTACACAATATGCTTAAATATATTGAGTTTTAAAATATATATAAAAAAATTCAAGAGAAATTTGTTTTGGGGCAAAAAACTAGAAACTAATTTATTTTTAAACCCAAAAAAGTATCAAATTAATAAATAAAAATACAAAATAAAGAGATATGTATGTTTTAAACCCAATACATTTTAATGTACAGTACAGAAGAATACTTTTCTGAAATTACATATTTACCTCAATTATTTATAAAGAAGAAAATATCTCTAATATGTTACTATTTACGAAAATATGTTTTACATATTTAAATATGTTACTGTTTTTTAAACACATTATACTCATCTAAAATATGCTTCTACTTGTTAAAACGTGTTATAAATTTTTTTGAAACAAACTGCTATACGCTTAAACATGACTTAGTGAAACATGCTATTATTTTAATTATGTAGTCAAATCAATTTCTTTTTGTTTTTCATGAGAGAGAGAGAGAGAGACCTAACTCTAAATATCTTGAAAGGCTCAACTCACAAAATATATTCATGAATGAGATGAACTAATCAATGAAGAAATTTTAAAGAGAAAATAAGAGCATAAATAAAACAAAAATAAAATGTTGAAACTTTTTTTTTAATCTAGGATCTTTAGCCTAGCGGTATCAATGAAAAGTTAGCGGCTATAACATCATCAAATTTTTAAGTAAATTGACTGAAATTAGGGGCATGAGAGAAAAAAAGATTAGGAATGAGGAATATATTTTAGATGGTTTTTCATATTTTTATCAGAAAGAAGGAAGAGCAATGAGATGGGATTTCACCCTATTTATATCAAAATTTTAATTAGATGGGATTTGAGACTAAAGCATGAGAGAGAAAGGATTACTAATGAAGAATTTTTATTTTAGTAGAGTTTTCATGTTTTTAGTAAAAAGAATGACAATGAGAAAGGGTTTTATGTTTTCATCAAAATTTTATTAGATCCACTGGAAATTAGGATATGAAAGAAAAAGATTAGGAAAGTATGTTATTTTAGATGGGTTTTCATGTTTTTAGAAGAAGGGTTAGTAATTAGACAAGTTTACTTTTTTATCGAAATTTTAATTAGATCAAGCAAAGATTAGGGCATGAGTGAAAAAGGACTAGGAAGACGAATATATGTTAGATGGGTTTTCATAATTTTAGAATAAGGGTAATGTTATCAATTTTTGTAACAAATTATAGAATACGCTAAAATACATATTAAAATGTGGCTCCGGGTTTTAAAATTCAATAGATAATCGTATTTTGGGTTTTCTAGCGATTATGAAAATACATGGGTTTAAAAGCAAATCATGCTCAATATTTGCGGCCGGAAGCAATTTTCACTTATTAAACAAAAAAAATTTCAAGGGACAACACCTAAATTTTTTTTAAAGAAAATATATTCATAGAAAATAGTTTTCATAAAAACTCTATAAACCGGCCTTATGGATTCGACTTATCCATTATGAGTACATCAAAAAATAGCTATCGTTTGTGTCAAAACAGATCCGATGCTTAAAATTGGGAAATGTATAACTGCATACAAAGAATATGTTAGATAGTAAACAAACTTTTCAAGTTCTAGATGAATGTGGATTTGTAAATCTAGATGAAGAATGTATAAAAAGGACACTATTGAGCATAGTCACATTCAAGAGGAAAAAAACACAATGAGGCTACATTTCCTATCGTTTGCCTGAATGTCGACGGTTCAGATATTATATATTATGTTTGTGGACATACCGAGCATCGTCTTTTACGTCACACCTGTTTCAAAAAAGATATCGTTGCTGTTTAACTTGAGGTTCAGGATTCGATTCACAACTTTGATATATATTTTCATGTTATGTAACATCATTCGATATATGCCAGAACTTTGACATCGTGAATTATTTTGGGAGCGAGCGGCATGTACGAAGAGAGGGAAATCACACGTGGGCCCCACGGTAATCTCCGTACAAAGACAGGGTCTCCAAACAGGTTCGGTGGGACCCACCACATGCAGTGTGGCACAAGCATTGCCCACGCCGCACAAATCAGTGAATGACACGTAAAAATTGGGTCAGGGATTGGTTCAGGATATGAAGCGATTAGGGTGCCCTTGTGAGATGATAGCTTTCGATTGTATCCTTTGTTGATTGATATCCTTGTCCTTTCTCAATTTTCTCTTGTCCTTTGTGTTTCTTGGCCTTCACTAGCGTTGTCCTATGTACTGTCGGTAATTTGTATGAGGTGAGAACATCCAGATATAAACATACCGAGAATATCCGAAGTGTAAAATCTTTTTACGGACTGACAAAAGATTAAGCTACATTTCAAGTGGTTGAAAACGCTGACATGGCAACCGAATCATGTGTAAATCTTCGTAAATCACATTAATCTTCGCTCTTTTTTCTGTGCAAACATCAGAGGTTGCAAGGGTTCTTCATGAAAGTTTAATCTCGAATTTGATAAAGCAAACTATGATATTTTTTGCTGGCCGGTATATCTTCAAGCTTTGTAACTAGAGGCATGTGACCTTGTGCATAGCTGCAGACAACTGGCCTGCCTATGGTTGTGCAAGAAGGGATTCTTGTGTTAAAACTATCTGGGACATAGGATTAATTCTGTCGACATTATAATAGAAAATAATATGCTTACCTTAACTTTCACAGCATATATATGTCTCATTCACTTTCTTTTAACAATTTTTTTTTTATGATGCTAAGAGTGTCAGAGGAAGCAAAGAGAAGCGTGTTCAGATTAGTTTGTGGCTGCCTACATTTTTATCTGTTCCCATTTGATTTCTCATGTGTCTCACATAATATGTTTAGTTGCAAAGAGAAGAGAATGCGATTCTTTACACTTGGGTTCTAGATTATAGTTAAGCTAATTAGCTTAAAGAGTAAATCCCTTTGGCTCATCTATCCCTCTCGGAAAGAGTAGAGACTTCGAACCACACGAAGGCAGAAATCTCAGGAGAGAAAGTGACCATAAATTAACGGGCAAATTCGTGGGTCTCGTGGATACGTGTGTGCTTGTGTATGATGTGTGAGTGAGTGTGTTTGTGTGTGTTGTGTGAATAGATTAGGGCTGAGAGGTTAGTGTCCGCCAAAAAAATCCCTTTAGCTAAGTTTCAGTATTGTCACAACCAAAAGAAAACATCAATTTTCAAATCCAGGAATCATTAAAGAGCCTGTAAAATAGTAAAACTTGAAAAGCAACGAAATTAAAGAGGAAGCACATTTTCCTGAGAGAGAGAGACATTTCAGTAACATCCTGAAACTAAAGCATTACTTATAGCGTAAATGAAGTCACATTTGAAGATTGCTGTCGACAGTGTATATTCCTATGTTGTTCAAATACATTCAGCATACAACTTGAAACCCCTAATTTGGAGTATTTCGAGGACTATAACAACAAGCTACTCACCTGTCTTAACTTTATGAACCAGAACGCGAGATGACAGCTGTCTGCAAAATTGTCAAATCGGTAATGTTTCCTTTTTTTTATACATCGTATTGAGATGTACCATGTGTATTCTGGTTCGTATCCTAAGGGGACAAAATTTCCTTTTACAATAACAAAGTAATTATGTATAGAACTAATTATAATTAAAAAAGTTTAATTACGGATACACCTTGTACCCTGAAGTACGCGCTTTTACCCCTTATGATTGAAAATTCTCTCTTTCTCTTCAAGCATGAAGACCACATAACCTTGATAATCCACTTGATAATCCAATGAAAGGAAAATCTTAACAAAATCAACTAAAGGAAATAATAATCGAATAAAATTGAAAAATACCCATCTTGAATTTCTTTTCCCCCTTGCTTGAAATAACGGAGAGAATATATTAAACATCAAGCATTTATATTAGGGTTAAACACTTAAGTATCTTCAGGATAATGGAAGAAAGGACAACAATAAATTTTTAGATTATGGATAAAATATTGGTATTTTAGAATTAAAACTTGGCTTTTTTAGAGTAGAAAAGAAGAAGAAGAAATGGATATTAAGAAAATATCTATTAACCATTGAGGATGTAAATGTGTGTTATTATAATTTAGGGATATAAATGCTCAACACCAAATAGTTCAGTGGGTCTATGTGCAATTAACCCTTAAAAAAACAATCAATATAGCAAAATAGAGCAACATACAAACTTAAAGAAAATTTCCGAATTACCACAACACAAATACATACATAATCACACAAACTTATGCAGTTGCAAAATAGCACCGAAACAGTCTAAAATATTCATCCATGTCACAATTCATAAAAATAAACATGATAGACTTCATAATCCTTAAAAATAATAACTAAAACATCCCAATCAAATTTTCAAATCCCAATCAAATTTTCAAAACATCAGTCCACTACCGAATAAAAAGTTAATGCTACGAAAATAAAGTTTCTCCGATTAACTCATCACTATCATCCCAAAAACAGGAGATATTTTTGAAATGCGGATTATTACGAAGAAATTTAGGTCTAGGTTGTGTGGGACCAAATAGATTATTAATAATTTAAGCCAAGTAGGTTTTAAACCCGAATACCCAATCCGTTGACTTTTAATGGTTAAATAGTATATTGTGTGTTTCGTTTTGTACAATTCAAAATATGTATCAACCAATACATTAATAACCCGATACAGACTTACGATTAGTATCAAATTGTCTCCGTTTTGTTTTGTTCGTAAGATATGTTTTGTAACTTAGTCAAAATTTATTAGAGCGTTGCTTCAAAGCCGACCCCATTGAAGAGAATCCGCAACAGACGCTGGGTTAGGATTCATCTGAGATGAGAAAAGGCTTAAATGATGATGATGATGAAGAAGAAACCACTAATTTGATAAATGCTGTTGGCAGTGTGTATTTCTATATTGTTCAGATATTTTCAGCATACAACTAGAAACTTGTATTACGAAACCTTTCTATGCTGTTCAATATTTTCAACATACAAATAGATACTTGTAAGGTATCTATCCTTCAGATACGATCACAGAATCACGTGCAATAGTATTTTTTGTACATTTAAGTTATCCTGCTGAAACTAAATAATATGGAGGAGAAAACTGGTAATGAGATTACAAATCATACAAAATATACTTGCAACTAGTATAAGCAAACATGCCATGGAAAATAAAGCTCACATAAATCTTGTGCCTTGAAACTAAGGATGAAAGTGGACCAAAATATGAACTCACTGCCCACACATGAATCTCTCTCATTACAATGTACACACCGCATGGAAACATGAAAAACCTTCAACCAAACCCTTTTAAGAACTGTTGGCGGAAAAAAAACTTGTATAAGCTCGCCCAATAAATAAATAAATAACACGTTGAAAAATAGAGTGGGGTAGGAGGGAGAGTGGCGGGGAGTGGGGCATCAACAAAGATGTTTCATAAAAAAAGGTCCTAAGATTGAAGACCCCTTGGTACTGTATAAATCAAACCATGCAGCTATGGACTTCAAGGTTTTGGAGAAAAGAATCGGAGTTGTTGATGCAATTGATCATCACCGTTTGTTTGCCAATGCAGCTAAAGCATTAGCATGTGGAGGTGAAAGAGAACTCAATATAGGTTGCATTTGCTGGCCATATGTAGAAATCAAATGGGAAAATGCCACAGCAATTTGGGATTTTACCTCGTCGCTCTCAGAAGGAGATATTGCAACTTGAGCAAATATATGGACCAGTTCCGGTACTAGAGGAACAATCTGTTTCAATTCAAAGGGTTGTCATGAGAAAAACTATCTCCACTAAATCATCCCTTGTAAACTCAGAGCATGACTATTACCTGGGGATTTGATGATAATATTAGATTGCAGATGCAGCTGTACACGGTCATCGACTCTTCATGATCTTCTTTTATTGGCAATGCCTTCAGAAATACAGGTAAAACCTGAAATGGGGAATTGTGTTAACATACATTAATATTGAACCAAAAATGAATAAAAATGAGTACATGCAATTTGTAAAGAGATATAAGCATATATTCAAATCATGGTAATGGCTACATATTTCTGTCAGTTTTACATTTCTTATGTCAATTTTTAACTCAGGTTGTTGCTTAATATACTCTTTGTTATCAAGAGTCTAATTGTAACATTTCAAAAATTTTAAAGTTTATTTTAGAATTTAAATAATGATATAATGAATTTTATTAAAGTGATAACATTTATTGATTTAGGTTTTCATAAATTGGTAGAGGGATTATTACTATTTTTTGGCATGATCAGCATATTATAATATCAACATTTCCTCTCTTTTTTCCTAAATAAAATGGTGGGAAAGGGCGGCATGGATGAGGCATGGGCTCACGATGCCTTCTCTTTTCTTCTCTCAAGCGCTCTCTCTCTCTATCTCTCTCTCTCTCAAAAGCTCTCACTCACTTTTCCTCAAACCCAACTCAACCAAACCCTCCACATCATCATCTCCTCAACACCAAACAAGTTCTCTCCAAGTAAAAGCCTTCAAGTCTCCAAGTATTCTCATTCAAGTTTGGATCTCTTCATTTCCCTTTCAAGAGATAAAAATCCATCTTTTAATAAGTTTTTGAGTTTTATTTACCATGAAAACTATATCTTCCACTTAAGAATCATGTTTTTGCGGTTTAAATCTTGCACAAATGAAGTTTTAAATGGTTGCCTGTAGTTGTAGTATGTTTAGTTTAGCTATTTGTTGCTATTACAACTTGTTGGGTTTAAAAAGAGTTGGAAATTCGTTTAAATGTTGTTTTCAAAAGTTTTGCAAATAAAGGAATTCGTGCTTAGCGGTTAAATTGAGTCAGACGTCTGAGTCCTAAGTTTCAGACGTCTGCGACTTCTCTGTTATGTTCCATAATTGTTTTTCAGCCGTCTAAGTCTTGATCTTCAGATTTCTGTATTTTCTTTTGATTATTTCATATTGTTTGTCAGACGCCATAGCTTAAAACTTCAGATGTCCGCTCCTCTAGAATTACTCTGTGTTTTTGGGCAGACATCTGTATATTGTTCTTCAGACATCTCTCTCTTCTTTGTCTCGATGAGATATCTTCAGACGTCTGAGCTTAGAGCTTTCGACGTCTGATTCTTTTTTTTGCCTGATTAACTTGAGTTTTGAACCGTGTTTAGTTTGCTTAGGTTTATATCGATATTAATGGAGTTTTCTAGCATGTTTATGGTTATTATCGATTATAGGATCGGGTGCGGGAGATCCCGAGACGATGAGGAAAGACGCGGTATTCATGAGATTCGACTAGCTAGTACCACAGTCGGTGAGTAGATATTCGTATCTACGAGTGGGAAATCGGATGGATGGTGTATAATACCCCTATGAAACATATTTAAATTGATAATTTATGTAATTGATATGCTTACGATTTATGCCGCGTTTATTGAAATTTGTCCATTAATTGATAAATTTCATGAGTCACGTGTGCAGCACGCGACCGCTGGGTGCCAGCGGATCACGTGTGCAGCACGCGACCGCTGGGTGCCAGCGGATCACCTGAGCTGCACGCGACCGCTGGGCGCCGAGTGCCGGCGAGTCGCGTGGGGCGCACGTGGGTGCTTAGCGTCCGCGGGTCACGTGCTCTGCACACAACCGCTGGAAACACCAGCCGAAAAAGGGCTTAGCCCCTTGGCTAGGAGTTGAACTCCTAAGAGATTTTGAGTGGAGTTAAACTCCAAAAGATTTAAATTTGGAGTTGATGATGCTCGATATCGGTGATCTCCCAGATCATGACACGTGGCAGATGATGTGTCCCAAGGCTCCAAAGAAAGGACCGACAGTGGCCGACCAGGCCATTCCTGTGCCCGTCCCACAAACAAACGCTGGCTCACTTCCGAGCTCCCTGCACAATTGGTCTCCTCGGCCTCCCAGCTCGTCTCCGGGCTACCGCAAAACCAAGATACCTCGGCTCTCCCGCTCGTCCACGGGCTCTCCCGCCGAGGTCACCTTCCTCGGTCTCATCAACCGACCAACGGCACCGCTCACAGGCGCAACCACCATCCTGCGAATCTCGCCATGCGCGATCCGCCGGCCACATCCTACGTTCCACACCATCACGATCCCCCATTAACGAGCATGTCTCGCCATTAATGCGGGATCCCGCCCATCACGCGGGCGTGACATCGGGAGCGTAACGGCCGGCGTGATTCTCGCGCCTGCCTGCTGCCACCGCTATATAAACACCTCCTTCAGACGGTTCAAGTGATCCATTTTTACTCCACTAAGCCCTTACTCTGCTCGGATTTCCTCTCTAACTTGACCGTCGGAGGGTCATCGGTGGTACAACCACCCCGGGACTTCCTTGCAGGTAGCTCGGCCCAAACAACCTCAAACCCATTGAGATCCACACGCTTCAGGAGCCAGCCTCCAGATCCAACCTCAGCCGTCTATCGCCGCCATCAGCAGATCAACGGAAGGTAACATCTTGACGTGATACTACCCACGTCAGCCGGCGCCGTCTGTGGGAACGACCTGATTCCACTAAAACAAAAGTTCGTCTTCCGATCTCAACCAAATAGTGAGCGATCATCACGACGATCCAAGCAGTAGCCGCCGCTTCCCCCTCAACGGAGGCGCGGACGAACCTCCTCCATCGAATGCCATCAACGTCCTTACCGGCCGGATAGACCGACTCGCGTCCGTCGTGGAGGCACTCATCCGCGTCCAAACGGTAGGGCAAGATCCCCAGGTCGCCGCTCCCCCGCCTCGGGACCAGGACCCCCACAGAGGGAGAGAAGACTCCGCTCGCGTCGGCACTGCCGACCACCGCCTTGCTACCTCCCACGGCCACAGATCTCCCGGGCCAATACATTCTGCGACCCGCTGGGCGCCCCACAGTTCAACACCGAGGTCTGTCACCAGAGCACCTCACCCCGAGCCTCTTCGCGCCCCTTTCCCTCCCGAGATGTCGGTCAGCTCGCCTGTTCCCAGGCATGACCAACACCCCCTACCTCGACGGGGTCGCGCGGACGGGACTCGCCACGGCGGCTCGAAGACTACCTCACCAGGGGATCTAAGGAACCTCATTGAGAGGAACCGGGGCCGCGTCCAGACGCAGGTCTCCAACAGCAGAGGCCGGGAATCAGAATGTTCCGAATCGCCAGGATGCCATGGCCGACTCGACGCCCTCGAGAAGATCAAAGGTATGCATCGGGAAGGTCCCCGTTCGAGCGACGGGGCTAAGTACGCCGCCGACTCGCTCACCAAACCATTCACCGAGGAGCTTCTCGCCGTCCACGTCTCCTCTCGCAACAAGCCCCCAAAGATCTCTCTTTGACGGTAAATATGACCCGAAGGACCATTTAGACGCATTCACCGCGGGAATAAGCTTCCAAGACAACTCTGACGCCGCCCAATGCCGAGCTTTCCCGGCCATTCTCATCCGCTCCGGACAAAACTGGTTCTGAGGACTCGAGCCACGCTCGATCTCAACTTTCGACGAGCTGGCCACCCAATTCCTCGGCCACTTCGTCGGAAACAGGCGGCAGAAACGCACGGTTGACCATCTCTTTACGATCAAGAGCGGGGACAAAGAGACGTTCAAAGCATACGTCACCCGCTTCTACAACGCCCTTCTCGAGGTCCCAGAGCACCGGGACGAGACGGTCATCACAGCACTTAGGTCTGGTTTTAAGCACAAGGAGTGGTTACGCTCTTTTGCATTAGCGCAACCTAAGACCATGGCCGAGTTAAAGGCCCGGACCGAGCGCGAGGTCCGGCTCGAATCCGAGGTGAACGCAAATCTCCCCCGGGCAGAGCAAGCATACCAAAAGAAAAAGACAAGGGAAGAAAGAAGGGGACCTAAGCGGCCAAAACCCTACTCTCCGAAGTTTCAGGAGTACACCTCGCTCAACGTCTCCCAGACGGTACTGCTTGAGGAGGTCAAGGGCGAGAGGTTCTTCAAGCTCCCCCGATCCCGCGCATGCAGCAAAGCGCACCCGGGGCCCCTACTGTGGTTTCCACAGGTCGCTAGGCCACTCCACGGAGAGCTGTAAGCAGCTCCAAGACTACATCGAGGAGCTCATCCGATCGGGACACCTCGCATCGGACTTGCAAGACAAGCTGACCGCGAGCAGGAGCAGCGTCCCCCTCCCGGCGAGCTGACAATCGGCCAAATCATGGTCGTGTCAGCGGAGGGTACGCCGCGTACCTACGAAGCTCAGCACCCTATACCGGTCTGGAGGCCAACAGACATCCGAGGGGCTCAAGCTGCGCAAATAAGAACATCTACTAGCATGTATTTCCTTTTTAGGGCAATGTACACCTTTCTTGAGATCTTTTTGTTTATATAATAACAGGGATCAATAAAGCATTGCAAAAAAGAAAAGAAAAAGGATTTTATTAATTCAAAAGGTACCGTGGGCTCCTCAGTCGTACATCGGAAAAGAAAGATTACAGTAACGGGGGAAGGGGTGCAGGAAACATTGCTCGTGGTACTCCGAGGATATCTCCGCTAACCGAGCCCTCGCAGCCTCAGACCTCTGCCCCCGGGTCTCGTGATCCTAAGAGGTAGCCCACGGCTATCCCGCTCAGCTATCCCTGGTTGGTAGTTCCCTACCCACAACGCCAGAGATCAAAGCCCTCACCAAGAGGCGACTGAGCAGCTTCACTGCTCGGTCCATCATTAGCTGGCCTCGTACGGCCCCTCCGACGCCAAGGATCAAAGCCCTCAGCAAGAGGCAGCCGAGCGGCTACCCTGCTCGGCTATCCCTGGCTAGTAATTCCCTACCCCACAACGCCAAGGATCAAAGCCCTCACCAAGAGGCAGCCGAGCGGCTACCCCGCTCGGCTATCCATGGTTGGTAGTTCCCTATCCACAACGAAATGAATCAAAGCCCTCGCCAAGAGACGACTGAGCAACTTCACTGCTCGGTCCATCCTTAGCAGGCCTCGTATGGCCCCTCCCACGCCAGGGATCAAAGCCCTCGCCAAGAGGCACCGGGCAGCAACCCTACTCGGCCATCCTTAAGGATCAAAGCCCTCACCAAGAAGCACCGGGCAGCAACCCTGCTCGGCCCGTCCTTAGTAAGCCTCCTACGGCCCCTCCCGCGCTAAGGATCAAAAGCCCTCACAAGAGGCAACCAAGCCCGCCCTTTCTCGGTTATCCCTGGCTGGTAGCTCCCTACCCCACAACGCCAGAGATCAAAAGCCCTCGCCAAGAGACACCAGGCAGCATCCCTGCCCGGCCCGTCTTTTAAGGATCAAAGCCCTCGCCAAGAGGCACCGGGCAGCAACCCTACTTGGCTCGTTCTTAGTAGGCCTCTTACGGCCCCTCCCGTGCTAAGGATCAAAAGCCCTCGCAAGAGGCAACCGGGCCCACCCGTGCTCAGTTATCCCCGGTTAGTAGCTCCCTACCCCACAACACCAGGGATCAAAGCCCTCGCCAAGAGGCACCGAGCAGCTACCTTGCTCGGCCCACACTTAGCAGGCCTCTCATGGCCCCTCCCGCGCTAAGGATCAAAAGCCCTCGCCAGGAAGCAACCGGGCCCGCCCTTGCTCGGTCATCTCTTGCTGGTAGCTCCCTACCCCACAACGCCAAAGATCTAAGCCCTCGCCATGAGGCACCGGGCAACTACCCTGCTCGGCCAGTCCTTAGCATACCTTACCGTGCCTCCGCGACTAAGGAACAAAACCCTCAACAAGAGGCATCCGGTCTATCTACGTCTGAGCGATCTCCATCTCGACTTCAGGGCCATGGAGATATCGTCTTCCCGCCGGTCTTTGCACACTTAGCAAATGAACAGATTCAACTCGACGCGTAATCGCTAGACGAAGAACCGACATAACACGAAGGCGGTACTGTGCAAATACAAGTGTTTACCGACAAAGGAAAGTACGCGCGCAAATACTACTGCAAAAATAATTCATTCCCAAAATCAAAGTCTTTACAAGGATATTGGGGGCTCTCCAGCCTTACAAAATGCCCAGAGGCCTACAAAATTCCCAATGCAACAAAAGAAAAGAAACAAGACAAGGGGCTTCGGACCTCAGGGCCAGGCGCAACCCCGGAAAGCTCAATATCTACCACGACTCGGGTGGCGTCTGGGGGCTCAGCGCCCATCACAGGGGCCTCGGCGTTGCCCTCGCCGGAAATCTCTTCCCCAGCCTCGCCCCCGGGGTCGTCCCCCTGCTTGTCATCCCCGTGAAGATATTCAGCTCGGAGCTCTGCGTCAGCGAACTCCGGCATTCGAGCCTTGACGGCGTCGAGGGCCTCATGCCAGATGAGGGTAGTGGCGAGGCTAGGACGGTGTAAAAATGTTCCAACTTCTTGTAGTTCTCCACCGTCTTCACCACTCTGAGATCGGCTCGCTTCGTCCCCTCTACAGCCGCCTCCAGCTCCTTCCGGAGGGTGCTCGCCGACTTCTTCAGGGTGCCGACGAGCACCTTGGAGTCCTGAAGCTTGGCCTCAACGGCCTGGGCGGCCTCGCGGTACCTGGCAACCTCCTGCTTCACGGCCGCCACCTTGCCCTCCAAGGCAGCGATCCTCGCCATCGCCGCCCCCAGCTTTGAGCTCTCCTCCAGCGAGGAGAACTCGCCCGCGGCCAGCATCGCCGGGGCAATTTCCTCTTCCTCCATCTGGACGATGAAGGCGACGTGCTGGAGGACCTAAAGAAATCAGAAGGGGATCAGAAAGAGAAGGGGAGCACCAAATCTCGCGAATGATGAGACGCTGAGTGAAAAATCGAGTGACGTGCGAGCACTAAGCTGCACGGCCTCTTGGGCGATGGCCGCCATTTGCGTCTTGAGAGTCCTCCGAGGGACCTTGCCCCGGCTGACCTCTCCATGTCGGTCAGCAAGCTGTCAGCGACGGAGATCCCCGAGGACTCCTCAAAGCGGAGGTCCCCCTCGTCCACCAAGATCGGGAAGGCCGGGGTCCGCGGAACCGTTCGGGGAAACCTCTTGAGAGACGACGGCGGAGAGCCGGTCTCTATCTCCGAAGCCTGGGCCTCCTGTCCTCGAATTCGCTTTCGGCTCGGTGCCTGGCTGGGCTCCGGGGCACGACTCGCACTCGAACGCTGGGGTAGGATGGTTGCCGGGGGAGCCGGGACCGATGTCGGACGAGAACAGCTGGCACCTCCAGCTTTCGATCCTTTCTTCGGCTTGCGCATGGCCGCTCGAAGTTGGCTCAAGTCCATGGGTTATGCACAAGACAAAGTACACTGGAGTCAGCAACACAAGTAGAAATGAAAATAAATACAAGTCTAACAGATCGCCTGCAAGCTCCTAACTTACCCACGAACTGGACGGGGCTGAGCCCAGCCCAACTCAGGGCCTGCTCAGAAAGCAAGACGTCAGCCCGGGGAATGGGCTCCCACTCTGCCACTTTCACCGCGTCAGGATCGTTGGACTGACTTTCCCGCCGGCACCTATCTCTAGACCACTGGGTGGGCACGGGCCAGTCCTCACCCTCTGGCGGCCCGACAAAGAAAAACTTCTTCCAATCGTGGATGAAAGAAAGCAAGACGACAACTCCCGACCCGACTGCACTCCCCCGTTGTTTCCTAAAGGAAAGGTAAACCCACCTCGGGTCGCCCGCGCGAGTGCCGGGATGACCTTTGTAAATGAGAGAGGAGGCAAAGGTGGACAGACTGAAAGGGATCATCTGCAACTTCAAACGGATCAGGAATCCAAGAAGAATCCTCCAGGAGTTTGGCACTAGCTGGCCCGGGGCTAACCCAAAGTAATTTAGCGCTCTAACAACCTCGGGAGAGAGGGGCAGGCGCATTCCGGCCCAAAAGGCTTCCAGGTACAAGGCAATCTCCTTACCCTGTACCTGATCTGCCTTCTCTCCTTCCTCGGCCAAACGTAGCGTATAGCCGGAAGGGATATGGAAACGAGCCCGAGCGGTGGCAAGCTCGTCCTCATACCTCACCAAGGATGACACACCAGGGGCGTCCGCCACCTCTGCTCTGGGAACCTCCCCTGTCCCCTGTCGCGCGACCTCGGGAAGAGGATCTGACCCTAACTCTCCAGGAAGACTCCGACTCAGTGGAAGAATCCCTAGAATCTACCCGACGACATCTACAGACTCCTCAAAAGAAGACATCTAACCTGATGGAGAGAAGTCCTCGGGAGAGAAAACGCAGAGATCCGACCTAAAAAGGAGAACGCCAAGTTAACAAGACTCAGAACAAGGAAAATATGAAGAGATATGGGTCCTAAAACGGACCCCGTCTCTATTTATAGCTGCCAGCGTACACATCCTACGGCGACAGTCATCTCCCGCCGAAATGGTTCAGTGCATTCGACGGCCACGATCGCTCCACCCGTCGTACGCGCATTGGCCATATCCCATCAGACGCCAGAAGTATGCGGCCCGTCACGTCAGCCAACCAGCGCCCGACACGTGGGTTGTCGCTTCAGTGGACGTACGCCCGATCCGGCTCATCCTCTTTAATGCAAAGATCTCACCCCTGATTCGCTGGCGTCATCCAGAAAATACAGCAGATTGCCCGGGAACACGTCCCGACGATATCTTCGAGAAGGAGCTCACCTCGGGTGACCCGGCAGACCACTCTCGACCCGACCCGTCAGCTGATCGGGACGAGAGTGGGGGGGGCAAATGATGATGCTCGATATCGGTGATCTTCCAAATCATGATACGTGGCAGATGACGTGTCCCAAAGCTCACAAGAAATGACCTATAGTGGCCGACCAGGTCACTCCTGTGCCGGTCCCACAAACAAACGCTGGCGTGAGCCCCTGCACAATTGGCCTCCTCGGCCTCCCAGCTCATCTCCGGGCTACCGCAGAACCAAGATACCTCGGCTCTCCCGCTCGTCCGTGAGCTCTCCCGCTAAGGTCATCTTCCTCGGTCTCATCGACCTACCAACGGCACCGCTCACAGGAGCAACCGCCATCCCGCGAATCTCGCCATGCGCGAGATATCCACCGGCTACATCCCACGTTCCACGCCATCACGATCCCCCATTAACGAGCCGGTCTCGCCATTAATGCGGGATGCCGCCCATCACGCGGGCATGACGTCGGGACCGTAACGGCCGGCGTTATTCTCGCGCCTGCATGCTGCCACCGCTATATAAACCCCTTCTTCAGACGATTCAAGTAAGCCATTTTTACTCCACTAAGCCGTTACTATGCTTGAATTTCCTCTCTAACTTGACCGTCGGAAGGTCCTCGGTGGTACAACCACCTCGGGATTTCCTTGCAGGTAGCTCGGCCCAAACAACCTCAAACCCATTGAGATCCACATGCTTCAGGAGCCAGCCTCCAGATCCAATCTCTGCCGTCTATCGCCGCCATCAGCAGATCAATGGAAGGTAACATCTTGACGTGATACTACCCACGTCAGGAGACTCCTACATGATCTGGAATAGGAGTTAAACTCTTTTGAGGATTTGGGTCTTGGAGTTGAACACCCCAAAGATCTTCAGAGGTGATCAAAGGGGACCCCTCTCTTCTCTCTTTAGCCCTAGAGCTTCTTTTGAGCATTGGATCTATTCAAAGTTGGATTTTTGGAGATGGGTCTCCTTTCTCCTCTTGATCGGCTGGATCTTGGAGAAAAAGGGGTGAGACTTAAAAGTCTCCCCTTTTCAAGATCTGATTGAAGATCCGAGCTCCCCTTCAAGGGTTTTGTGGTGAAAAAACTATTTCTTTTTGGAAAAGAGAAGAGTTAAACTCTTGATTTAATTTTAAAACGGGAAAGGTTTTAGAACCTTGAGAAAGGAGGAGGCACAAACCCAAGAATTTTAGAGAATGGAAAAGTTGCCATAGATATTTTCATCATGTTTGTCTTTATAGGCTACACACTTTACATGCAGTCCCTTAGGCTTTGCCAAATGGCGCTTGTGCCACCCCATGCTTTATGTGCTTGTTTCTTTTTGCACATAAGCCATGGGGTTTAGAAAATTTTGGCTTTCTATCCATTTTACATACATTTATTTTATAAAAAGAAAATAATTACATTAAACCAATTTATTGCTTCATTCCTTTTGTCATGGGGCCGGTCCCTTCCATACTCGGTCCTGACCTGGGCTTAGGCCCGCTTGGCTTGGAGTTGCCTTTGATTTTGACTTGGTCGACCGGGGTGTAAATTTTGACCCCAACAACATGCATGAATTGTTTCACGAAGCCTATGCATACACACCATTATGACTCATTAGAACACATAGCCACTTGCCTTTGAGTTTTGATATTTCATGTGTTTGATTAATTGCTTATTTATTCTACTCCCAATATTTCACATAATAGTCTTTTTTTACACTTTCTTTTTCGATCAAATTGCTTATCCCTTTAAAATTTCAAGGTAAATATTTACTCCATTCTTCTAAAAGCAAAGCAGTTCAAATATGAAATACTAAAACTATTCCTAAAATTAATGTAATTCAAGTTTCAAGAAAATTAATGAATACCATCATCAGGGTATATTGAGAATTTCACATTTTTAAAATTTTAAATTGTAGAAAAGTTACTCTTCTTAATAAATGTGCATGAGGAAAAAAAGACCGGTGTAATGTAACAGAGGGAGTAGTAATTTATTCTTGTAACGAGGAGATTAGACAGACCGATTCTTGCCCATATATATGAATGAAACTAAAAATACCCAGAAAAGGCTTTCTCAAAAGTTCCCTCTTTCTTTTTGAGCTCTCTTTTAATATTTCAATTACATTTTTTTCCAAAGTTTCCTAGATAATTTTCCGTTTTTGAAATATTACTATTAAAGCGTTAGTCGGGTTTTCTCTCAATAGTCCATGCATTGTCAAGAACTTTGATAAGAGGTTTCGTATCGCTTGGAAGACCGACACCTAGGTTGTTTGCAAAAGAGATAAAGACATTATTCCTAGGACAGATTGAGTTATTGCCTAATCCCACATGTCATGGATCAAATTTTGTTTATATGATTTCCATTGAATTTATATTTGAGAGAGGTTGGGATCTTATCGGTATGATTTGAAAACAAATCATACCATTTTCTTTACCTTTGGATTTGCATTGGGATATGTGCAATCAATTATGAAGAGAGTCATTCATTCTTTTTATAATCAAATGATTAATAAGATATATCTCAATGCAAAGCTAAAGGTAAAGTAGCGGTAAGATTTGTTTTCAAATCTTACCGATAGGATCCTAACCAATCTCTTTATATTTATATAATTATTTCATAAACCAATTTGAAATCATACTTTTTTTTTAATTTTTTGCTAGCTTACACTATAATACTATAGACCACACCCTCGTTAGAAAATGGGCCGACTCTATTAATTTTATACAATTATTGTCGGATTGTCTTTGCAAGTCTCTAATGCAATTTCAAGAAGGCTTTTAGCCACATGACGTGTCCTTCACATAACTCTTTAATATGAGATAGATAAACTTATTTGCTGAAAATTGACTATCACATAGTCTAGCATCAAAGTTTGGAGGAATACTTTATTACTGCCAAAGGGAAAAAGATGGGTAACCAATTACAACTTGCATTGGGAAGGACCATATTACCATATATGAGGAACAATAAGTCCTAAATATGAAGACGCTATTGAAATTCAGGAATTTTCTATGGCTAAGTTCAAAAATGTCATTCGAACTGTAAATAACCTCACCCAAGGTTAAATGGATATATAACAGGGGAATAGAATTGGTCTCTCATTTTCAATTGCAAAAACCCATCACGTTGATTGAAAGCTACGAATCCAAGCTTTAGGTTAGGGGGATCACCTACCCTACCTGAAATATTTAAGGTAGGGAGAATCATGTCATGCTGCTAAAAACTAAAAAACTTTTGTGTGTGTGTTTGGGGGTTGGGGGGGGGGGGGGGGCTTGTTTCAGCAATAACAGAAGGAAGAAGAAAATGGTGGGGAGAATGATCAGCGCCGCTTCTCGGATCCTCAGCAGAAGTAGGATTGTGACCTGATCCACTTCCTCCATTCGAACTAGCGCTGGCATGGACCTTACCCGTCGGCAGACACATCGTCCCCAATAAGCCCCTCCATGTCAACGATCAGCTTGTTTGGGACAACAGAACCCCGTTTCCTGCGCCATGCGTCAATCGCCTCGCACCCAATATCAGAAAGCATGAAGCATTGAGGGGGCTTTGTGGAGGATTAAGTCCTCTTGGAAGGCTTGCTGTTTTTAATGACAACGCGTCAAAGAACCCCTTTGCCCAAAAGTCTATACATACGACAATTTGTGTGTCGCGCGTGGTGGAGAACAAGACGTGTCAACCTAGGCGGAAAAATATCTGGTTTGTTCGTCTTGTGTTCACTTGCTGCTGTCTTTATTTGGGAATGAAAGAACCAAGGCATTCCTTGTGAAGCCTATCATCATGCTGTATTTTAACCTTTTTTTCTAAAATTGCATTGCCAGGTTAGTTTCACCTGGCTATGGAAGTCATATTGCAAAGCTTTGGCTTTTGACCGTGCGAAAGCAGTTTCTTTTCCATCAATAAAAAAAGGATATATATAGCTTTTGACCGTGTGAAAGCAGTTTCTTTTCCGTCAACAGAAAAAAGGATATATATATATATATATATATATATATGAGAGTGCTCTATTGCAAACCGGTCCGCGTATTTTAAAAACGAGAACTCCCAATCTACGGCATATTTTAACGATCCGATCCGTTCAAGTTGATCATCCTAACGTCAAATATATGTGAATGAAAAATCGAAAGATTTGAAGACCTCTAACCTATGCATTGATGGGTGCAAAAATGGATGTTTTTCGATAATGCAACATAAACTTCATCCGATACATAGATTAAAGGTCAAGTCCTTTGATTTTTCATACACATATATTTGAGGGTAGGGTGATAAACTTGGGTAGATCGGATGGTTCAAATATGTCGTAGATCGAGAGTTCCCATTTTAAAAAAGCGCGGACCGATTTGCAATGGATCGCTCCCATATATATATATATATATATATATATATAGAGAGAGAGAGAGAGAGAGAGGTCATATGAAGGAATTTCCTTTTATGGCGTCGAAAAAATACACTCCACGTTTTTTTCCGATCAACACCCATCATCATCTTTTATCATGTAATATGTGGATACACCAAATTTCATCTGATTCCATCACTTTTTCACCGTTGATTTAGTGGGTGCAAAATTAATGGTTTACCGACAATAAAGCTTTTTACATTGTTAATTCAACGGTGAAAAAGTTGTAGAATCACATGAAATTTGGTGTATCCACATGTTACATGATAAAGATGATGATGATGGATGCCGGTCGTCGAAAAAAATCATGGAAGATATATACATTTCTGACGCTACCTAACGAAAAAGCCTCCGGCGCCTCTTTTCTTCATTATTCTCATGTGTGTGCACGCGCCTCTTTTCTTCATTATTCTCACATGTGTGCGTGTGTGTGTGTGAAATGCCAATTTTTATAAGAAATATAAACGCAGATTATGACCTGGTTGAGAGGAATAGATTGAGGTTGCACCATAATCATCCGTGCAACAGCCCCAGCAGCATTATCTCTAACAGCAAAATCTGCTTCTGACTCCCCAAATAATGGATAAAGAGCACGAAGTACATCTCCATAATATCTTAGATGTGATGCAAGTAAACATATGGAGGAGTAATGACTGTGGGTGTTATCAGGCTAATAAAATATAAGAACATGTTGAGAACTCAAACTATAATAGTGAATAAGTTAAAAAGACTACTATTGGAAGGATACTTTAGGGTCACTGCACCACCATTTTTGCAAATCTCGCCAGCACAGAACGCAGCATTTCTCCTATTTGTTGCTTCTGATGACGTAAGTTCCTTTAGTACTAAAGGCATCACTCTCTGTAGAAAACATATTTTAATATACAAGCATTGTGAACAGACAATCAAATCAAAATTGTGATAATATATTCCAGGAAATGGGTTTCAATATTGATTCCTACATCTACATAACCAGAAATTGGAGCACCCATTGACTGAGCAACTTCAGCCAGACAAGCGACCACCATTGTTCGGTCTTGAGGAGGGCGTGGAACTTTCTGCAGTTAATAATTCAAGTAGCAAATCAAGTCTCTGATTGTAAAACACACACAACAAAGCAAGAAAGAAAGAAAAACCACTATATTGGATAACAGAAACTCACTGCAAATTTCATTAAGGGATCAAATAACTTAGCAAAAATAGGCTCAAAATGAGAACCCATCGCCTTTGCAAAAGCAGGGAGTAGATCTGATACTGCATCCATGAGCACTTCATCATGATCAATGTCGCCTTCATCCATATCAGAATCAGAGTCCACATGTTGACAGGATGAATCCTCTCGCAGCAATGTAAGAGTTGCCTCAGCAAGCCGAGAGATGTCTGAAATGAGATTGTGTAGTGTTAATCAAGTGGTTTTTAAATATAACAGAATATTATATATAGAACCATAAAAGGTTTTAACTTAAAGTGAAGGCTTACATGGCTGTAAGGCCATGTAACCACACTCCTGCATAATGTCGGCTATATTTGTGCATGCTGCAGCAACAACTTCCTTGTCATCATCTTCAGTCATAGTCTTGATATGGATATTCAATACAGTATCTGCAGATGAAAGATAAAAATATGTAATTCAAGGACAATGATGAAAACAATCAAGGGAAAAACATATTCAGTATATCATCTTTGAAATCTGTTAAAAGTTTAAACGGTAAGCAAAAGTTTCGAATAAGCTTTTACCAAGAAATTCCTTCTGCTTCTCTGAAACATCCTGTGCAGATCAAAGAAATATGCTCACTTAGTGTCATATTATTAACACTACTCACAAGTTCAAAACTATAGGGATGAAAACATGAACATTTGGTAAGATCATAAAACATTTTTGAAAAGCAAAGCAGTTAAATCGCTTAATTTTTATTGAAAGTTGTACATCGTAATAAGCAACTCCAAGGAGTCGAAGCCGATTGAAATGGTACTTTCCAAGACATGCTTTGGCTTCATTATTCAACGTCAAGAGTATGGAATTAAGAATAAAACACATTCTCTACGGTAGTCAAAGAGTTGTGTTCACCAAAGTTCTCTCTCTCTCTCTCTCTCTCTCTCACACACACACACACACACACTGTGACATGATTATCTCAGAAAAATCATGATTAAAATTTGCAAGGAGATATATTAGTTAAAATGCTGCTTAGAAAAAGAACTGGAAGATAATAAATATTTAATAAAGAAAAAGAAAACGAGTTATCTTCACTTACATTATGTCCGGAAGGAATGGCTTGCATTGCTGTCAGAACATCTGAAATAAGCAGAAAAATCATATTAGAATGGAATCAGAAATGAACGAACTTTAAAGGATTAGGCAGGAACCAGAAAGCCGAGCGTAAAAAACAGAGGCTAATTGCTTGAGATAATAGAAATACAGGAAAAGAAAGAAATGCCTTCGGGGGAAGATTATGGAAATTGCCAAAACAATATCCATTCTAGCAGGGCCACAAACATGCAAACTCATTAAAATCATCATAATACAGGAAAAACGTAAAGAACTACAGAGAAACTTCTTAGTTTCATATCATACACTACCATTGTCTAGATTATAGGAAGCTTACAGAAATATTGAAGAAGAAACAGTTTCAGGTCCAGTAAGGTACATCAAATAAGTGCTCAAGGAATATACTATGAAAATTATGGAAGTAAAAGATTTTGTTTCCTGAGCTTTAAATAAAAAACAAAGATTTCTTTAGACTATAGTTGTTCTTCCTGAAGTGATTTGTCCCAAACAAAATATTATGTAAATTACCAATAGATATATCTAAACTGTAATAAAGGAATATCCTCAACCAAAACACTCACTTTTCAAAGCTGTGATAGCCTGAAGCCGTACATCTTCATGAAAATATCCAGAATGTCTCACTAAAATCCTCGTTGACTCCTCCAAATAGCTTATGATAATTAAGGGAAATTAGGTAGAATGTCAAGAACAGATTGCAACTTATAGCACAAACTAAAAAGGATACGGTGCATATGAACCCTTTGTATGAAGTGCAAACAAGCCAATTGCCTGGGTTGCTGCGGCCTTTTCATCCAAGACCCCTGTCCTTACACTAATATTACGAACTCTTGGTTCATCACCTGTATCTTCATCTGAGGAGACACCTCCAAATCCATTCTCAATGCTGTCTGAATCATCAATGTTTACTGCAGATCCATCGTCGAGGTTGCACGAAGTAAACACCAACGAGACAACATGTGGAAGATACTGTTTATAGAAAGTGCATTCAGTAAATTGGGTGAATGAACAATCTGTAAAACCTTAGTCAAAAGGTATATATACCTGTATAAAACCATCGTCTAAAATTTCAGCTATATTGCTAAAGAATCCATGAGTATATTCTCGAAGCTCACTGAAATCCAATGCAAAACCCTGAAAATAATGATGTAAGCCACTAATTCTAATATAGTGAAGCCAAAAGATGAAAAGAATACAGCTCAACCCACAGAAATTGCAGCTTCCATAAAAGGAGGCAGGATAGGCTCCATTCTAGTTCTTCCGGCTGCCATCGCAACTATTCCAACCAATTCTGTGGCTCTGGCTCGTGAGACCAGATCCTCATCATTTGTTAGCACCATAAAGGTTTTCATCATTTCCAGAACTTTCTCGGCATATGGAATAAATGCCTGCTCTGCTGCAGATGCTACTGAGCCTATTGCAGACTGCAGCCCAATGTGATTGATTGGTCAGCGAAAAGAAGTAATCATAAAGCATGATTCTACCGTAGATTAGGAACTGGAGAAAAGGATGCAGAATAGCTACCATGCAGGTTTCTTGTAGATTACGAGGACTGCTTTGAAGAGCTGCAATTAATCTTCCCATCAGGGGATCAATATAGGGAAGGATTTCTTCTCCCATGTCCTCACAAAATGCAGCCAGAGCATAGTATGACTTTTCCTGATATAGTAAATCAACAACAATTTAATAACTTACAATTCAACAGAGAAAAAAGAATTATCTGAAAAGAATCAGATAATGTTACCTTCACTTCATCTGAAACATCTTCAAGGGCATTTAGAATACAGGGGAGTACACTTTCATAGTGAGAAGTGATTTCAGGTTGCAAATATTCTGCAAACTGACCCAATGCAAATGAAGCAGCTCCTCTTACCATCTGTTCTTGATCGGTTAGCGCTGCCAAAGTGATTTGTAAAACATTCTCGAGCCTATCTTTCAACAGCTCGAAGCAGCCTTCAGAAATTACGCCTAATGCCGTAACGGAAGCCTCACGGAATTTAGGGTTAGCATGATTAAAGCTCATAGAAGCAAACTCAAAGACTGGTGGAAACACATGTTTTGGTAGACTAAGAGCCATGGTATCTATGACTTCAGCAGCAGCTCGATCAGCTGCAAGATCAGAATCATCATCTTCAGGAGATGTTTCTGTAAGCAAAGGACACATTACTTGAAGTATTGGCAGGACAAGCTTGTGCTTCTTCAAAAAAGAAGCTTTGTACTTTGCAAGCCATGAAATTATCTGGATAGCCTGAATCATTGACAGAACGAGCAAAGAAACTGGTTAGCTGCTTTAAAACCGTGCTAAAACATGAGGCATGGATAAGAAAAACCCATGAATAAGATTTAGGCTCCAGCATACCTGATGTCGGATGTTTGATTCCAAGTTTAGACTAGAGCACACTTCAAGAGAAAATTGCACGATGGGTCGTACAGAATCCCCAAGAAGCGGAGCAGGAGATTCGATAATCTCATCAAAGATTTCAAAAGCAATGGATGCAACATCTTCCTCACCATTAGTAAGGCATTGTCGTGATACATATAAAATGCTAGGAACAAAATCTCGAAACAGCTTTACCTACAAGAGAATTACGAATATCATGTTAAACAAAACAATCATAAGAGCCCAGTTGCATTTGACAATTGTTGAGACATTAATATCATGAAAATGATTGCATGGAATTAACTATAGAGATTACATCAAACAGTCAACAGTAATTATCTCTTGGCTTGACAGTAATTATCTCTTGGCTTGATTGGTTAACAAACCTCAATTATCTCACATGTCATGCGAGGAGAGATCATATGGTTGCATGAATTGAAATCTAGCATCCTGCTTTACGTTTTGTTCATTAAAGGTGAAGCCAGATCCATGGACATGTGTTCTTTGCTCACGATCATCTCAAACCTTGACTTACAAAAGACAAACAGCGCAATGTACTACATGAGTCTTCAGCAAATAATCAGGTATCATACATTCTCTGAAGTTATTGACAGATGGGACTATGTACTTGATATCAATATACGATGTGATACCATAAATATTAAAGGCCGAGCATACCTATGGCCGATAAGGTGAGCAGTACTACAATCACTAGATATGTTGAGGGTACGAAGGCCATATGTTGAGGGAGATTTGAAATAGTGAGCTCAATTCCATGAGTGACACAAAATACAGAGTTGTCATGCGCACACCTTAAGGCCTTTTAGTTGAGCAAATCTATCAAGTAATGTCACTAAGTATGTCAATTATTAGCCCTTACAGTTAGCCGTTTTACGTAAGTATTTGAACCAGAGGCGTACTACAGATGGTTCTAACTTCTAAGTGTGGAAGGAAAATTACTGAATATTAATGCCAAAAAGCGCAACAAGTCTATCTCATGCCAGTTAATACAATCTGGTTTAGTTATAGCATTCAAATTCTATTTTATCCTGCTGTCTGCACAGGTGCATTTAAATTCTTGGATGCGTCCAACCCGAAATAAGCTTAGTTCTTTTAAGTTCTATGCATATAGATGTACCTGTTATCATGCAATTTATACCAATGAAACCATGTCATTATGCGATTTATGCCAATGAAATCAGGGAGCATTATGACGAGGACCATCCTCAAATTAAAAATCATATGCTAAACAGAATAAACTACCTTTACTACTTTAAACCAGCCGAGCAAAGCGTGGCAGCAGGTCATGTAGTGCAGTTCTATAATTCTTGAAGTCAAATAACTCGATAGGAGGAAAATAAGAAGAAATCCACTGTATATTAATGTTCTACCAGACTACTGTAGAGTGTTTTTCGTCACCCTATTGAGATAGGATGCGCTCACTTATCAGGCGTTGTCCAGATTCCTCCTGCCTAAGATAGACAGGTGTTTGATTGTGGAGATTCTAATCTCCGGCAGTCACGAACAAGGCTGCCGTTAATTACCCCTTGCCTTGAGGCGAAGGAACCTCCGATTAAAAGGTCCAATAGGTCATGCGAACTCAGTATGCAATGTGCGCGTGTTGTGTTTTAAAAACAATTTTGTGGGTGTTTTGGGCATATCATTAAAAAAAAAATCTTGAAGGGGAAGTGTATTGAGCATGTTCGTTGATCTTCGAGAAGGGGAAAAGACAGGGAAATGCGAATGAACGCCTCCATAGTGGTCCCCGCATGTGGGTACCTCCAAAGGGGTCCCCGCTGGTGGGTTCCTCACGGAGAGTAAGTGGCGGAAAATCCCCTTGAGGGGACTTCCGAAGGTAGTGGATACCTCCTTTATGGGGTATCCGACGCGGATCATCCCTTACGGGCACGGGGGCTTTCATCGAGTTCCCTATACGAAAATATGCTTGTTCGGGGTAAAAGCCCTCACCCAGAGAACCTTTGTTCTCTTTTGTTCTTCAAGTTTTATGATGAAAGCTTGTTCCTTTGTTGGGTTTTATTCTTGGATTTTGATTTTTGAGAAATGGAATTTTCTTCAAGAGATGTGTTCTCTTTTGATGGGTTGATTTAGGAAAGAAAAAGATAGAGAAAATTAAAAAGACCCAAAAGGAACTCGCTTTCCTTTTGAAGCCTTCTCTCTCTTTGAGGAAGAAGATGAGAAAGAAGACCTATCTCTTTTGTGGAGGCTCGGAACCTTAGTATTTTGTGGGAGAAGAAAAACTTATTATTTCATTCATTTGGGAGGTTTAAATACCCTTACATATTTGCACTTAAGCCCTTCGGCTTTACAAAATTGGCTTTTTACCTATTTTTCTTACATTATTTCTACTTATTACGTATTACATATGCTTACTATATTTTAATTCTTTTCTTGGCATAGGACCGGCCTCCATGCTTGAGTTTGGACCGGTTTAGACCAGGCTTGGGCCCACATGGCTTGGATTCGGGTTTTGGCCCGGGCCCACTTTTTGGGCTTTGATTTTGATTTTTTGACTTCGGCCGTAGAGTGTAATTTTTTACCCCAAAAAAGCCCCCCCATCAATAAATGTACACGATATTTATGTGCCGTGCACATGAAATTGATAGATCTTTTTTCGTGGAGAGGTTGGCATGATTCCCTTACGACGTGGAGGTCGGGGCTTGGTTCCCTTTTAGCGACGTGGAGGTCGGGGCTTTCACTTGATTCCCTTTTGGCGACGTGGAGGTCGGTACTTCATTTTTTGGCGACGTGGAGGTCGGTGCTTCCCTTTTTGGCGACGTAGGGGTCAGTGTTTTCATTTGATTCCTTTTTGGCGACGTGTAGGTCAGTTGCTTGGTTCACTTTTGGTGACGTAGAGATCGGTGCTTCCTTTGGTGCTTTCCTTTTGGCGATATGGAGGTCTTTGGTTGACTTGTTACCGAAGAAAGGGTCGATGTGGCTGACGTGCTGCCGAGGATAAGGGTCGCTGTTTGACCTGTCACCAGCGCATAGGGTCGTTGTTTGACCTATTACCGACGCGGAGGGTCGTTGTTGACGTGCTACCGAAGGGGAGAATCACTGTATGACGTTTCACCGGCACTGAGGGTCACTATTTAACGTGCTACCAAGCAGGAGGGTCGTTGTAGCTGACGTGTTTCCAGCGTGCAGGGTCGTTGTGGCTGACGTGTTTCCATTCCGACGAAGGGATCATTTTTGACGTGCTTCCGACGAAGGGATCATTTTTGACGTGCTTCCAACGAAGGGGTCGTTGTTGGCTTTGCTTTCGACATAAGGGTCGGATTTTCCGACTTAGAGATCGTATTTTTCGACGTAGAGGTCATTGGAATTGGTTGAATGAATTCTGAAGCGGAATTAGATTTTGGTTTGATTGATCTGATTGACTTCTGCACTGTTCGGCGGGACTTTTGAGCTTGGAAGTACTGCCGAGTGGGACTTGGATTTTGGATTTTTGAAGTCGGTAGGGTTTGATTTTGAGTTGGATTTGAGTTTAGATTAAATGTTGGAATTTTTAGGGTCGGGGCCGGCATCAATGTTGCTGACATTTGGATCACGGGTGCCAGGAGTAATTCATCATCTGCCGTTAGAAAATTTAGGAATTTGAATTTTTGTAGGCATCTACATCGCTGACACTGGAATAGTATCAGGAGCGACTCATTATTCGCCGTTGGAGAATTTTGAATTTAGATCTTGATCGGCGTTTGCATCGCTACACTGGAATGATATCAGGAGCGACTCATCACTCGCCATTGGAGGATTTAGAGATTTAGAGTTTGGTTAGCGTCTGCATCACTATACTAGAATGGTACCATGAGTGACTCATCATTCGTCGTTGGGGGATTTTGAATTTGGATCCTAGTTAGCATTTGGATCGCTACACTGGAGTATGGTACAAGTTAGCATTTGGATTTTGGTGGGCATCTGCATCGCTACACTGAAATGGTACCAGGAACAACTCATCATTCGCCTTTAAAGGATTTGGAAATTTAGATTTTGGCCGGCGACTGCATCGCTACACTAGAATGGTACCAGGAGCGACGCATTTTTCGCCGTTGGGAGATTTGGATATTTGGATTTTGGTTGGCATCTGCGTTGCTACACTGGAATGGTACCAGGAGCGACTCATTATTCTCTATTGGAGGATTTTTTGTACGTGTTTGAGCCCTTACGAGTTTTCACAAGCTCACGGGCAGTCTCGTTTTTACTCACGAAGCCTTTTCAGATTTTCATTCGTGCCCCCTTTTGCTTGTGGACTGACCTCCTTTTTCTCAGTTTAACAATTTAGGGGTTAATGTTGTGCTTATTCTTTGTTTAGCCTTATTGGCGCCTTGTTGCAAAGTTATTTGATATCCTTGGAGTTTGAAACTGATGGAATCAGATCGATGGCTGAGACACTAGGCCTTATTTGATCCTCTTATTTAATTCCGAGACTTTCTTGAACAAGCCTCAGTATGTTCTTCGTCTTTTGGATAAGTGTATGTCCCATGAAAGCTATGGCATACGCAAGTCATTTCTTGGGGTGAACGATTGAGTCGTTTGCTTCCGGAGGACATTGGCTTTTGTTTGTATGAAATTGATAGTGATGGCTTGATTGCTCGCCAACATGCCGGAAGACAATGAGATTTTCACAACCTTGTATTGGTCTTCGACCCAACTTTTGAAAATGAAACAATCTTCAATTGTATGCCCTAATACTCTATAATATAGGCAATAGTCGGGGTTCTCAGTCATTTTCACTTCATACGGTCTCTTTGGCATGGGCAGCTGCAAACCGTTATTTAAGACGTCCTTAAATATCTTGCAGATTTTATCCTTCCTGAAAGAGTAGATTTTCTTCTCTATGAGAGTCGGTTCTCCCTGTAGTATCGGTCTTCAAGGCCGATCATTCTTTGATCCGTTCGTTGCTTGCTTACCTCGATCAGCAGACATATTGAAATCGTTGGTATTGCCGGAACTTTCATCTTTACGGATGTTATCCTTTCGGTTCCCGAATTTGTTACTAATCTGGAGTTCAGGGGTGGACTCGGGATTTGCACGCTCTATCAACTGGACCTTTCAATTAGGTCATGAAGAGTTTTGGGATCTACATAAGTAGATTTTCTTCTCTCTCTATGAGAGTCGGTTCTCCCTGTAGTATCGGTCTTCGAGGCCGATTATTCTTTGATCCGTTCGTTGCTTGCTTACCTCAATTTAGCTGTTCGGGAAGCTAAATCTAAGGTCTACAAGGAGGTGTACGAGAAATTAGACACTAAAGAGGCTGCAAATGATATATACCGGATTGCTCGGATGCGGGAAAGAAAGACTAGAGACTTATGTGCGGTGAAGTGTGTCAAAAATGAAAATCAGAAGGTTTTAGTTCGAGATGAGGATATCAAGGAAAGATGGAGAGATTATTTTGACAAATTGTTCAATGAGAGCTTTATTAAGAATTTGGATGGACTTATCATTCAATCTCAAGATATAAACCGTGATTTCATGCGTAAAATAAGACTACATGAGGTTAAATAAGCTTTGAACAGAATGAGTTTAAGAAAAGCGGATGGCCCTGACGGGATTCCTATCGAGATTTGGAGATGCTTAGGAGAAATAGGCGTTAAATGGCTGACAGATCTGTTTAATAAGATTTGGCAGACAAAAAAGGTGCCAAATGAATGGAGGAAAAGTATCATTGTACCTATCTACAAGAACAAGGGTGACATTCAAAGTTGCTCAAACTACCGAAGAATAAAACGTATGTGTCACACCATGAAACTTTAGGAGAGAGTGATTGAACACAGGCTAAGAAAGGATATTAAGATAACAGAGAACCAGTTTGGGTTCATGCATGGACGATCGACGACAGAGGCTATTCATTTGCCTCGTCAACTTGTCGAGCGTTTTCGAGAGAAGAGGAGAGATTTGCATATGATATTTATTGATTTAGAAAAAGCGTACGACAAGCTACCTAGAGAGGTATTATGGGGGACGATGATGAAGAAAGGGGTCCCCGTCAAGTATATTGACATAATCAAGGATATGTACGATGGAGTAGTGGCAAATGTCAGAACTTGCGGCGGCTTAAGGAGTAATTTTCCGATTACTATTGGTTTACATCAAGGATCTGCATTAAGTCCATTCCTGTTTACCATCGTGATGGATGAGCTTACTAGAACTAATCCAAGATGAGGTACCTTAGTGTATGCTATCCGCTGATGATATTGTTCTAGTAAATGAGACGAAAGCAGGGGTTAATGCCAAATTGGAATTATGAAGGCGAACATTGGAATCTCGGGGATTCAGATTGAGCAGGTCCAAGACAGCATATATGCATTGCAAATTTAGTAACCAGAGAAGTCAAAACCATATTGGTATAACATTGGAAGGGCAAGAGATATCACCGAGCGACCAGTTTAGATATCTAGGTTCCATCATCCAAAAGAATGGGGAGATCGATAGTGATGTTAATCAAAGGATCCAAGCTGGTTGGTTGAAATGGAGGAGTGCAACAGGGATTTTGTGTGATCGTAACTTTCCGTTAAAATTGAAAGGGAAGTTTTATCGGAACGCTATTCGGCCTGCCTTATTATATGGTACAGAATGTTGGGCTCCTAAGAAGCATCATACACAGAAGATGCACGTAGCGGAGATGCGCATGCTTCGTTAGATGTGCGGTAACACTAGAAAAGATAAGGTGCGAAATGAGGATATTCGTACAAAAGTTGGTGTCGCACCTGTGGAGGAGAAGATACGGGAAAACCGGCTAAGATGGTTTGGTCATGTGCGACGCAGACCTATGGAAGCACCGGTCCGACGAATAGATACTCTCGATATGGGCAATGGCAAAAGGACGAAAGGGAGACCGAAGAAAAATGGATGGAGGTGATACGAAACGATATAGTTGCCAAAGGACTCAATGAAAGTATATTGTTCGATAGGAGTGAGTGGAGGCAAAGGATTCATGTGCTGGACCCGGCGTAATTCTCATGTTGGTTCATGTAGCCTACCCCATATGCTTGGGATTAAAGGCTCAGTTGTTGTTGTTGTTGATAAGGAGGGGGTCATCCAGTTATCGACTTTTCCCCTGATAAGGCTGATGGCTTGCCCCCGTTTTATCGGTTGTTCGCATTTAGTGCGAGGACTGTTGTTGGTTGACATGATCGGCAATGCTTTCATTGTTGTCCCATTTACTCTTTACAAGATCAGCAATAGCGATTTTATCACCGACACTCATGAATCTTTGTTTGATTAGCGATTCCATTTGAGCAAATGTCTTGAACGAGTTGTTTGGTATGCTTGTGTACCAGCGAAAAGCAAAGTCGGTCAAACTTTTAATGAACTGTCGGAGAAGCAGCGCATCATTGCTCTCTGTGTTTCCGCACGACCCCTTGAAATGGGCAATATATTGATCGTATTCCCCATCCCATTGAACTTTTGAACTTAGGGATGACATAGCCATAGGGATATTCCATAAGATCGTATTCAGCAGGGTATGGACTCCCATTAGTGGTGCAGCCTTTCTGTACTTCAGTTTCGGCTACCGATGATTTGTCTTTGATTTTGTCTTTAGTCAATTTGACGCCATCAAGCGTCAAAACTTTCCTGGAGGCTGGAGGCGGTTGACTTTCATGACGATCCCCCGCCTTCGAGCTACAGAATGGTTATTGGCCAATTCGAGATGACAGCCCCTAGTTCATGGGTAGAGTCTTGAGTTTGTTGCAATTGCATCCGAACGATTTGAGTTGTGAAGTTCGCCACGACATTCATCAAATCGTCGATTTCGGAATAGACCTCAGTCAACTCCTTGTCCCTATCATAAAAAGTTTCTTCTGAAGATCTAGGAACATTTTTGCTCGTTCTGTATTTTTGTGGACGGATACCAGACTATCACTATCGTCTAACTCTTCGGGAATTATGAATTCTTTTTGTCCAAATGCCTGAGTAGAGTCTTCTGAACCAATCCGGGATTAGGCAGCGGCAACCAGAACTTTATCATGGTTGTGAAGCGTAGAAAGACTTGTTCTTTCGGGTCTCACCATATATACTGTGAATTGTGTATCCGTCCACTGCCATATTGATGGTAACGGCATTTGTTGGGCTTTTGGACCATTGTCGTGGTATGCTCCTTTCAGGGAAGGGCAAGCGACTGAGAGCAGTCAGTCCGATCAGGATTTTGGATACAGCCGGTACCCTCTATTTGAGTTATTTCTTTTGATTTTGCACGGCCAGTGAAGCTTGATATACCCTTGATGAAACCGTGCTATACTTTTGATTCTGGGGTTTAGACACGCCTCTTTGTAGAACGGCTCGAATCGCCGTCTTCTTGATCCCCGCAATCATAGCATACTTTTGCGCCGACCCTAGGGGTTCGAAAGAATTGTTGATTTTTATAGCAGATTTGGCTTTTGTCTCGGAATAGCCATATTCTTGGAATTCGACGAACTCCAATTTAGCGGGAACGTTAGCTCTCTTATTGGCTCTATATCTGAGTCGTTTCTGCTTCAACTCTTCAGTTTTAAGGGCTTGGCAGACATTTGCTTCCTTGGCGGCCATTGTGGGCTGAACGATAGACAGTCTAAAGATGACACTTGCATTTGCGATCGTCATGGGCCTTACTTGGGCTGGCCTAAAGCGTCAATTTGCCCCCTATGAGTTGACGGCTTTGCTCCTAGATGGAAAAATAGAAAACCACTCATACACCGATTTATGCTTTGGTTCCGAAAAAACCACAACATATGCCTGGGCCAAGTTCGCTTGATCGCTTAATCCGAGATATGGGAGGAGAGATAGATCCCATCGGACATGCCAAAATCTATAGTATTTTTGTCACCCTATTGAGATAGGATGCGCTCGCTTGTCAGGCATTGTACAGATTCCTCCTGTCTAAAATAGACGGGGGTTATTGATTGTGGGAATTTCAATCTCTAGCAGCCACGGACAAAGCTACCGTTAATTACCTCTCGTTTTGAGGTAAAAGAACCTCCGATTAAAGGATCGAATAGGTCATACGAACTCAGTGTGCAATATACCCGTGTTATATTTTAAAAAAAAATTTTGGGGTGCTTTGGGCATATCGTTAGAAATTTTTTCTTGAAAGTTAAGTGTTTTGAGCATGTCGGAGATCTTCGAGAAGGAGAAAAGGAAGGGAAGTCCGAATGAACGCTTCTAATAGAGTCCCCGCATGCGGACATCTCCGTTGGGCGCCCGCTTGCGGGTGCCTTCAAGCGGGGTCCTCGCTGCGGGTGCCTTCAAAGGGGGTCCTCGCTGCGGGTACCTCCAAAGGGGGTCCCCGCTGCACGCTGTGGGTGCCTCCATTGGGGGTCCCCGCGAGCGGTTGCCTCCAAAGGGGGGTCCCCACTACTGGTGCCTTCATTGGGGTCCCCGCATGTGGGTTCCGCCAAGGGGTCCCTGTTGGGGTAAAAATTTACACCCCGGTTGACCAAGTCAAAATCAAAGTCAACCCCAAGCCAAGTGGGCCCAAGCCCAGATCCAGTAGGCCCATGCCCGGGTCGAGCCCGAACATGAAGCGGCCGGCCTCCCCCCATGCCAAGATAAAAATTTTGTAATAAATAATTTTGTTGTATTTCTTTTATTTTATTTTATGGATAAATGTAAGAAAAATAGGCATAAAGCCAAATTTTTGTAAAGCCCATGGCTTATGTGCAAAAAGAAATGGCACATGAGCCATGGGATAGGCAAAATGCCATTTTGTGAAGCCCAAGGGGCTATGTGTAAAGTGTATAGCCTATAAAGGCAAAGATAATGAAATATCTCAACAACTTTTTCTCTCTCCAAAAAAGTTTCAGAGCTGAGCTCTTTCCTCCTTCTTCAAGGTTCCAAAACCTTCTTCTTTCTTTTGAATTAAATCAAGAGTTTTACTCTTCCTTTTTCAAAACTAAATAGTTTTCCACCACAAAACCCACAAAGGGGAACTTGGATCTGTCATCAGATCTTAAAAAGGAGAGATTTTGAGATTTCACATCTCTTGATCTTCAAGATCCAGCAAGCGACAGTAGGAAGAAGAAGAACCACTTCCATTAAACCCAAAACACATTCAGGAGCCCGACTCCTCTCTGATTTCTCCTTTGAGAAATCCTTTTTTTCAGGCTAAAAGCCTCTTGTGCCTCTCCGGCGCGCAGCGCAAGTGCGCAAGGCGCTAGCGTGCCGACACGTGGCGCGCGCGTTTGCGCACCTGCGCGCTTGCGCTTGCGCAAGGCGCCTGCGTGCCGACACGTGGCGCGCGCTTGCGCGCCTGCGCAAGTGCGCAAGGCGCCCGCGTGCCGACACGTGGCGCGCGCGCTTGCGCGCCTGCGCACAGCACCTAAGCGCACAGCGCCCAAGGTGGTGCCCCACGCATCCCTTGGATGCCTTTTCCCCCCTCTTTTTATGTATATACATATATATATACATTTGTATACAAATGTACACATACACATACTCCGCAACATTCTCCCCCTCCAAAAAATTTTCGGGCCGGGGCGCTGCCCCGAACCCCGCAAGGGGGCTGCTAGCCCCCTTGACCCCCAGCCCGCTATCCGGGTAGCGGGACCCCCGTAAAAACTCTGCGTGGCTCCCGATATATCCAAAACCCCCCTTTCAGAACAGAACACACGTACACTGCACATTGAATTCGCATGACCAGTTTAATCCGTTAATCGGAGGTTCCCTCGCCCCAAAGGCGAGGGGTAATTAACGGCAGCTTAGTCCGCGGCTGCCGGAGATTCGGATCCCCACAATCATTAAACCCCGGCCTACCCTAGGCAGGGGGAATCTGTAGTACGCCTGACAAGCGCGCGCGTATTCCCATCTCAATGGGGTGACGAAAAACACCCTACAGATTCTGGCACGCCCGGTGGGACCAATCTCTCCTCCCATATTTCGGGTTAAACGTTCATACGAACTCAATCAATATACATATCGATTGCCTATACTGAAATGATTTTTTTTTTCCGTGCAGCAATCAACCTTCAACGATAATGTCTTCCCAGACGAATTCAACTTCCAAAGCGACCCCGATTCCGTACGTGGTCAAGATCAACGCTCGTGTGGTTCTCCCCGCAACCCTCAGTCGACAATGGGAGGAACCGTCCCGCCAGTTTGGCTCTGTCATCATCTACCCTGCCGGAAGCGCTCATCTGGCAGAGATCCCAGCGGAACAGGTGGCCAAGCCGGTCTCAAGGGGTAAGAGGCCGAATGTTGTGATTGCTAAGGCACCACAACCGAAACTTAAGATGGTGTCTGAACGATTCCCTGACGCTCTAGCTGGGGGCAAGACTTCCGGTGCGAAGGGCAACAACAAATGTCGCGGACGAGCTCAAGCGATGACTCCAACAAACGCACAATCGAGCGTATCTCCAAAGCCCTCCGTCGCCCGGTCTGCGGTGTCTTCCCAAAGAGCTGAAGTCTGCCAGGTGCTTAGAACAGAAAAGTTAAGGCAGAAGCGGCTCAGGGATCGAGCCAACAAAAGGGCCAAGGCTTCGGCCAAATGGAATCGTGTGAAGTTCCAAGTGCAGGGTTGCCCCGCGACGACGGCTGAGTCGGACGTAAGAATCAGCAATTCCTTCGAGCCTCTAAAGTGGGTTCAGAACAATGCCATGACCGCCAGAATCAAGAAGACAGCGGTCCGAACAGTGCCGCAAAGAGACGTGTCCCGGCCCCAACAGAAAAAGTATGACACTGTCTCATCAAGAGTCTATGAAGCACTCTGTGCCGCACGAAAGCAGCGGGGCAAACCCAGAAAAGATGCGCCAGCACCATTTAAGAACCTGGTTAGGCCAGCCGCCTTCAATCGACTACCAGCTACCGAAACAAGGGGGTCAAGACAGCGACCCATGAAATCAGCTGCCAATGATAGAAAGACGGCCGGATATATCATCCATACGGTCTATATGGCGGGCGGGCGCCCCAGCGACAACCTTCGCAGCAAAAGCAAGGACGGGGCCACCACATCCCAAGCCCAATCTAGCCTGAATGTGGTTGCCGCCGCCTAAGAACAGCCGCCCCTGCTGGATGAAGAAAACCCTCTCGATGAGGATGATAGGCAGAAAGACCCCTCGGTCCATGCAGAGTCAAGCTCGGACAGCGAGGAAGAGCCGACTTTCCGCCCCAGGACTGCGGAGCAAGAGCTGCTTCAAGAGCTTCGAAAACAGCTCATGAGCAAAGATAAAGAGATGGCCAAGCTCTATTCGAAGATTGACGACTTAACGAATGTAGTGATGCAGCTTACGGCTCAAATTGCTCGAGCGCCTCCTAATCAAGCGCAAGCCGCTACTAATCAGCCGGGTGAGGACAATCCGAGGCAGCCAATGCCTGTTCCTTCGGGACCAAGACTGGTCGAGCCACATGAAAGCCGGCCACACTCCGCTTCTGGGGACGCCTTGGCCCCAGATAGCACTATCCCGCTAACACAGGATCGGATAATGGATTTGGTCACCAGCAAGGTTAAAACATTGGTGGCCGAAGCTGAAGCTCAGAAAGAAATCGGCAGTAGTGGGCGGCCATACCCCGCGCAGTACGATCTGATTGAGTTCCCAAGCGGCTACGTCATTCCTAAGTTCGGAAGATTTGATGGAACGGGGAATGCAAATCAGCACGTCGCCCACTTCAAAGCATCGTGCGGAAATACAGGGGGCAATGACGCGCTCCTTCTTCGTCAGTTTGTCAACAGCCTGATCGGTGTCGCTTTCGACTGGTACGCGAGCATACCAGACGGGTCCATCATTACCTTTGCCCAAATGGAGTCTCTATTCCGGCAAAGGTTCATGAGCGTCAGTGATAAAATCTCCATTGCCGACCTTGTGAGGACCAAGCCGGGGAGGAATGAAAGCAACACTGAATTTATCGCCCGATGGCGTAATCTCACGGTCAAGTGCGAACCGCCGCTGGAGCAGGACCAGTCCGTCAGCCTTCTCATTGGGAACCTCAGCAATTGGATGGTCACATTCTTGTGTACAGCGGGCCTCAAGACATTTCAGGAGCTAACCAAGAAAGTCCAAATGCTGGAACGCTCAAAGCAAGAGTCCCCGCCGGACTCTCAGAGAGAGAAAACTTGGAAAAGCAAGCGGGACGACAACCGTAGAAGCGGGAGTTCCAGCAGTACCAATGTCTTCAATGCGTCCGACAATGAAGAAAAGCGAAAGGCGGCCGAATCCAAAACTAACCGGTCTCGAAAGCCATTGCTGGGAGGAGATGGGCCTTCCCTAGAGGAGAAAAAGAACAAGGTTTACTCTTTCAGGAGGGACAAAGTCCGCAAGATATTTAAAGATGCCTTGAACAACGGCCTCCAATTGCCGGAGTCGAAAAGACCCCAAGAAGCAAAAATGACCGACAATCCTCTGTATTGCCCGTACCACCGAGTAGTGAGCCATGCGATCGAGGATTGCTATATCTTCAAAGACTGGGTCGAGAAGCAGTACAAGGCTGGAGAGATCGAGCTGTCCAAAAGCGTGTTGGTGAACAATCAAGTTGCGACCGCCAACTTTATACAGACAGAAGTTGAAGCCTTCTGGGAGCAGACAGCTGAACCCGCTGCCCCGACAAACGAAACCGACTCATCGCAGCCTCCGTGGAGTACGCACATATCTAATAAGACGAAGAAGATGCTAAAGCTACTTCAGAAAGAACCCAGGAAGGAATGGGAAGGGCAAAAGAAGCCTACCAGTCCAGCTGCCAATGCAGCTCCATCAGGCTCAAAATCCAAGAAGCTCAAGAAGAAGAAAAGTGTAGCTCGGCGCGAAAAGGAGCCTGCAGGGAGATCGACCATTCAAAAATATATCGATTCCCTCGAAGAATATGAACAAAGGGAAAGAACATTGATTCAATTGAATGAGTTCTTCCCTGTACAAGCGGCTGAAATTCTGGAGGAGTTAGAAGAAGACTCCAATGAAGAGATCCCAGTAGTGACCTGCTACGCCATCCATCTTGGCAGCGACTCCGAGGATGAGCTCTGTTTTCCCGAAGAGGACGAGGAGCTCACCACAAAGGCTAATCAAATCCAGCTCAGAAGCGGCAGGGCTCTACCGCCAAATCAGGGCAACGCCCCAAAAGGGAAGGAAAAACAAGTCGCTAATGAAGAAGATGGCAGAGAACCAGCTGATGAAAACACAAGTCCTTCCTCGGTGGACTATAATGTCTTGGCACATCTCCGGAAGCTTCCGTCTCTCCTGAGCATCTATGACGCCTTGGTCCTATCTAAGGAGCTTAGAGATGTTCTCATTCACGCTCTACAAAACCCCGAGCGGTATCAGGCTCACTTTGCGGAAATTAATATGAAAGAAGCCCAACACGCTTTGCATGTCGCCGCAGTCACATTTAAGGATGAAGACTTGCTACTGGGAACGGCTGAGCATAATCGGCCGCTTTACGTGACCGGGTACAGCGACGGAGATCGAATTAATCGTATATTGATTGATCCGGGGTCCTCAGTGAACATCATGAACTTGCGAACTCTGAAGAGTTTGTCAATGGATGTCCGACACCTGTCAAGGGAAAGGATTGTCATTCAAGGCTTCAACCAAAATTGCCAGCAAGTTCTAGGGTCTATAGCTTTGCCAATCAAATTTGGGGATCTGCAAACTGAAGCTAAGATATACGTGATCGACGCCGACACATCTTATAAGATTCTCTTGGGGCGGCCGTGGATCCATGATTACGGCATCATTCCGTCGACTCTCCATCAATGCATGAAGTATACTAAAAATGGCGAAGAAAGACGTATTGACGGAGACATCCAGCCGTTCGGTGTGCATGAAGTCCGATATGAAGATTCTCGGTACTTTATGAACCACCAAAATGCTAAGCCACAACTGACTGAGGATAGACCAGCCCCAAGACTCAAAAGCAAATCTGCGCCGGCTATCACTTTCAAAAGCAAAAACGCCCAAGTGCGCCCGCATTTCGGTAGCGACACTGATGAGTCCGACGCTGGAAGCCCGTCCTTCCATAAAACTCGCCCTCGTTTCGGCAGCGATACGGATGAATCCGTCACTGAAGCCCCATCTAGCAGTAAAGTCCGCCCTCATCTTGGCAGCGACACTGAAGAGTCAGAGGAGGAGGACCTGTCGTGCAATAGCGGTGCAGATTGGACCCCCACGCAACAAGCGAAACTGCGAGAGACCTTCGAAGTTGCAGAAGGATCCCTAACCGTTACAAGGGTACCAGAGCAAATGTGCAAAGAGCTCGATGCATTATCAATCTCCACCGTGGACCAGCTAAAAACTTTCTTCGTTCCCGGGAGGAAAAGTGGACAGAAGGGCATCTTGTTTTATGGGTCAAACCCCGTTGCGCACCCGGACGATTTGTCTGTCGCATGCCTTCCATATGAGAGAGGCATAAGAGCCGTCCTCAATCCCAGATACTATGCGCCCGAGATGCGGGAATACTTTAAGAAGTGCGGATGCCGGTTATATCAAACGGAGTCCGAAGCAAAGTTTTACGAAGGGCTATGGCATCCGCCCCAGGTCCGAGCACTCATCGATGGACGAATTCCAGATAGACGGGGCATAGGCTACATTCAACCTAATTCCAAAGCGTGCTACATGATCCATGTTGGTGAGGCCAGCGAAAGATCAAATGATGACGACGAGATAGCCGAGCCAGAAGAAGCTCCTCAAGAGCTCGAAGATGGCGGACAAGCAACCTTTGACGAGCTAACCGAGATTGACTTAGGAACGCCCGATAATCCAAGGCCGACCTACATCAGCTCGCTCTTGTCAGAGGAAATGAAAGCGCAGATAATCGCCCTGCTGCATGAGTTCGTCGACTGCTTCGCGTGGACATATAAAGAAATGCCTGGCCTTTCCCCTGAAGTGGTCGTACATAAGTTGGCTATATCTCCTGATGCTAAGCCAGTCAAACAAGCTCCTCGAAGAATGAGAAGGGAACTAGAAGAAAAGGTCATCGAGGAAACTAAGAAGCTCATCGATGCCGGCTTCATCAGGGAAGAGAAATACGCGGACTGGATCGCATGCATAGTCCCAGTGAAGAAGAAAAATGGGCAGATCCGAGTTTGTGTCGATTTCAGGGATCTCAACAAGGCATGTCCTAAAGACGACTTTCCGCTGCCGGTCATGGAAATGATGGTCGATGACACCTCAAATTACGAACTGTTCACCTTTATGGACGGCTCGTCTGGATATAATCAGATCAAGATGTCACCTGAGGATGAGAAGCACACAGCATTTCGAACCCCGATCGGAATATATTGCTACAAGGTAATGCCATTCGGACTGAAGAACGCAGGTGCTACATATCAAAAGGCGATGACTAATATCTTCGATGACCTAATCCATAAAGTCGTCGAATGTTATGTTGATGATCTGGTCGTCAAGACTAAAGCCAAGGCCGATCATGTCCAAGATCTCAGGACCGTTCTCACCAGACTGAGGGAATACGATCTGAAGATGAACCCTCTGAAGTGCGCTTTTGGCGTGTCATCGGGAAAATTCCTGAGCTTCATAGTCCGACATCGAGGGATCGAAGTTGACCCATCAAAGATAAAGGCCATCATGGAGATGCCCCCTCCGAAGAGTCTGACGCAGCTAAGATCTTTTCAAGGCAAGCTTGCTTATATACGGAGGTTTATCTCAAATTTATCGGGGAGATGTAGGCCCTTCTCAAAGCTCATGAAGAAAGGAGCTCCTTTTATCTGGGATGCCGAATGTCAAGCAGCGTTCGAAAGCATCAAACAATACTTGTTGCACCCTCCAGTGCTGGCTGCTCCCATTCCAAATAAACCGTTAATTCTCTACACTGCCGCGCTAGATGAGTCACTCGGTGCGCTCCTCGCCCAGAATAACGAGGAGGGAAAGGAAAATGCCCTCTACTACCTCAGTCGAACTCTAGTCGGGGCGGAACACAACTATTCCCCAATCGAAAAGCAATGCCTGGCTCTGATATTTGCTGTGAAGAAGCTGAGGCACTATCTGCTGGCTCATCGGGTTATACTGATCTCCAAGGTCGACCCGCTCAAACACTTGATGACCAAAGCAAGCCTAGCCGGCAGGATGACAAGATGGGCTGTCATGCTACTTGAGTTTGACATAGTTTATACCCCTCAGAAAGCAGTAAAAGGGCAAGCTATTGCAGACTTTCTCGCCGCTCATCCCATACCAGAAGGGTCGCCGCTAAATTGTGAGTTACCCGATGAACAAGTGCTGCACCTCGAGGAAGATGAGCCATGTTGGGAGCTCTACTTCGATGGAGCCTCGTCAATAAGGACCTCCAGTAAATCAAGCGTCCCGGAGATAAAAGCAGGGATAGGATTGGTGTTCATCACACCATCAATGGGAACCCTACGACGTTCTTTTGCTCTCACCGAGCCTCGAACGAACAATGAAGCTGAGTATGAAGCTCTGATAGCTGGTTTGGAACTCGCCATAAAAATGGAAATCCTTCGGCTACGAGTTTACGGTGACTCCCAGCTTGTCGTCAACCAAGTAAGCGGCGACTATAAGATATACAAACCCGAGTTAGCTCGGTACAGAGGTAGGGTGGTGGAACTCATGAAACGGTTCACTCATATCGAACTAACGAGAGTCCCTAGAGCGTTGAACGGAAAGGCTGATGTACTCGCTCGCTTGGCCAAGGAGCTGGCTGATCCTGACATGGACGAAATTCTGATCACAGTCAGGAGCCGGCAAATTCTACCCCCAGTCTCTCTACGAGAAGAGGAAAGCGCGGAACAGAAGAGCAGTCCTGCGGAAGAAGCTTCGATCATCCAAGACGAGCGCGATTGGAGAGAACCCTTCATAGAGTACCTCCGATACGACAAGCTGCCCGAAGAAAAATCTGCGAGGATTCAACTGAAGAAAAGAGCTCTCCGATACGTGTTTGTAAATGACACGTTATACCGCAGGTCATACGACCAACTATGGCTCAGGTGTCTGTCATTGGCCGAAGCCCAAAAGGTCATGAAAGATGTCCACTCGGGCGTTTGCGGTGCTCACCAATCTGGCCCCAAGATGCGACTTCAAATCAAACGGCTTGGGTATTACTGGCCCACCATGATACGGGATTGCGGAGAGCATGCAAAGAAATGTTATATCTGCCAAATTCACGGTGATTTTATTCACAAGCATCCCAATCCATTGCATCCTACAGTGGCGTCGTGGCCCTTCGAAGTCTGGGGCACCGACATTGTTGGCCCAATTGATCCTCCGTCATCCAAAGGCCATCGGTTTATACTGGCCGCGACAGACTACTTCTCCAGATGGGCTGAAGCTGTCCCGCTAAAAGAAGTTAAGACAAAGGATATTCTGACATTCTTCCAGCATAATATTCTATACCGCTTCGGTACACCAAGAAGAATCATTTCTGACAACGGGCCTTCTTTCAAGAGCTTCAATGTCTCAAGGTTCGCTAATCAGCACAAGATAGACTGAAGATATTCCTCCATCTATAATCCAAGAGCCAACGGGCTAGCCGAAGCCTTCAATAAGACTCTATGCAAGCTCCTGAGGAAAAATGCTTCAGCCAACAAGAGAGACTGGAATCTCAAACTTCACGAGGCGTTGTGGGCATATCGTACCACACACCGTACTCCAACTCAGTCCACTCCATACTCATTGCTCTTCGGAGTGGAGGCGGTCCTCCCCCTCGAAGTTGAAGTTCCAAGCTTAAGAATGGCCGTCCAACATGAGTTGACGGAGGAAGAAAACGTGCTCCTTCGACTTGAAGAACTCGATGCCCTCGAAGAAAAGAGGCTCGCGGTGCAGCAAAATCTGGAGCTATACCGAGCCCAAATGTCACGGGCCTATGACAAGATAACCCGTCTCCGCGCTTTCAAGAAAGGTGAATTGGTGTTGGTCCTCAAAAGACCGATCATCCCCAATCGACATGCCAAGGGAAAATTCGAGCCGAACTGGGAAGGACCATACGTCATCGAGAAAGTGTTCGACGGAGGATCCTACCAACTAATAAGTGCCGAGGGAAAAAGGCCCATGCCACCCATCAATGGCCGATATCTCAAGAAATACTACACATGAATACTCCAAGTCGCAGGCGAATTGAGCACATCGGCCCTACGGTCTGGATCAGACATCCTGCAAAACCGTATACAATCCACGGGCGTAAATGACCCCTATTTCTCCCAAATCCTGCCGGTGAGACTACTTTTAAAGTCCCACCAGCGGCAAAAAAAAAACACAAAAAAAAAACACAAAAAAAAAAACAAAACAAAAAAAAACGGTATGTCCACAAGCAAAACGGGCACGGATGAAAACCCGAAAGGGCTCCGTGAGTAAAAACAGCAGGACTACCGGCGAGTCTGTGAAAACCCGAAAGGAAACTCGTGAAAAGAGATGAAATACACTCGCAAAGCCCTCTCGACCTTGCGAGGAGAAAACCCCTGCGTGAGATCCTTACGACTCACAAAGGAGCAACACACTTAGGAATCCTCACAATTCCTAAGGAGAAAATACACCTGCGGGATCCTTACGACTCGTAGGGAGAAAATGCTTTTATGGGACCCTCACGGCCCATAAAATTGAAAAGCCTTGGGTGGTAGGGACCCAAACCTATCTCCTAAGCCATCGTTCCCCAACGGGCAACGGCAAATGATGAGTCGCTCCTGACATTTCGCTTCAGTGTTAGCGGTGCTGATGCCGACCAAAAACCCAAATCCCAAGTCCTCCCAAGGCAAATGATGAGTTGCTCCTGGCATTATTCCAGTGCAGCAATGCTGATGCCAAACAAGATCCAAATTCCAAGTCCCCAAATGGCGAATGATGAGTCGCTCCTGGTACCATATTCCAGTGCAGCGATGCAGACGCCAACCAAATTCCAAATCCCACACCCCAACGGCGAATGATGAGTCGCTCCTGGTACCACATTCCAGTGCAGCGATGCAGACGCCAACAAATCCCTGAAATCTTTCTGGCCCTACGGTCTGGATCATACATCCTGCAAAACCGTATACAATCCACGGGCGTAAAACAATCCCAATCTCTCCTAAGTCCTACCGGTGAGACCACATTCAAAGTCCCACTAAAAAAAAAGGGTATGTCCACAAGCAAAATGGGCACGGAGGAAAACCCGAAAGGGCTCCGTGAGTAAAAACAGCAGGACTGCCGACGAGTTTGTGAAAACCTGAAAGGGCGCAAACTCGTGAAAAGAAGATGAAATGCACTCTCAAAGTCCTCTCGACTTTGAGAGGAGGAAATTCCCGCGTGAGATCCTTACGACTCACAAAGGAGCAACACACTTAGGAGTCCCCACGACTCCTATGGAGAAAATACGCCTACGAGATCCTTTCGACTCGTAGGGAGAAAATGCTTTTATGGGACCCTCACGGCCCATAAAATTGAAAAGTCTTAGGTGATAGGGATCTAAACCTGCCTCCTAAGCCATCAATTCTCAAATTCTCTCGGGGCAAATAATGAGTTGCTCCTGGCATTATTCCAGTGCAGCAATGCAGATGCCAAACAAAAACCAAAATCCCAAAATCCTCTCCATGACAGATGATGGTTCGCTCCTGGTACCATATTCCAGTATAGCGATGCTGATGTCAACCCAATCAAAATCAACAAGTCAACTTCCACCCGACACCGCAAGAAGCGGAGCAAGTCAAGTCTACCCCTGACACTGCAAGAAGCAGAGCAAGTCAAATCAAGCACCGACCGTCCAAGTCGCAAAAAAGGCAGCATCGACCGTCCAAGTCGCAAAAAAGGCAGCATCGACCGTCCACGTCGCTAAAAGGGCAGCACCGACCGTCCAAGTCGCTAAAAGGGCAGCATCGACCGTCCAAGTCGCTAAAATGGCAGCACCGACCGTCCAAGTCGCAAAAAGGGCAGCATCGACCGTCCACGTCGCTAAAAGGGCAGCAACGACCGTCCAAGTCGCAAAAAGGGTAGCACCGACCGTCCACGTCGTAAAAAGGGCAGCACAGGATTCCTACAAAGCGGGAACCAGATCACTCCGGGCCAGGGAAACGTCTATCACGGACACTCCGTCTCGGAGACATGTCAAGCAACGACCGTCCATGTCGTAAAAAGGGCAGTGCCAGCTTCACAAAAGGTGGGAACCAAATCAAGCCGCCTCCACGTGAAAGAAGATCCATCAATTTCATGCACACGACCCACATATGTGGTGTGCATTTATTGAAGGGGGCAATTTGTTGGGGTAAAAATTTACACCCCGGTTGACCAAGTCAAAATCAAAGTCAACCCCAAGCCAAGTGGGCCCAAGCCCAGATCCAGTAGGCCCATGCCCGGGTCGAGCCCGAACATGAAGCGGCCGGCCTCCCCCCATGCCAAGATAAAAATTTTGTAATAAATAATTTTGTTGTATTTCTTTTATTTTATTTTATGGATAAATGTAAGAAAAATAGGCATAAAGCCAAATTTTTGTAAAGCCCATGGCTTATGTGCAAAAAGAAATGGCACATGAGCCATGGGATAGGCAAAATGCCATTTTGTGAAGCCCAAGGGGCTATGTGTAAAGTGTATAGCCTATAAAGGCAAAGATAATGAAATATCTCAACAACTTTTTCTCTCCAAAAAAGTTTCAGAGCTGAGCTCTTTCCTCCTTCTTCAAGGTTCCAAAACCTTCTTCTTTCTTTTGAATTAAATCAAGAGTTTTACTCTTCCTTTTTCAAAACTAAATAGTTTTCCACCACAAAACCCACAAAGGGGAACTTGGATCTGTCATCAGATCTTAAAAATGAGAGATTTTGAGATTTCACATCTCTTGATCTTCAAGATCCAGCAAGCGACAGGAGGAAGAAGAAGAACCACTTCCATTAAACCCAAAACACATTCAGGAGCCCGACTCCTCTCTGATTTCTCCTTTGAGAAATCCTTTTTTCAGGCTAAAAGCCTCTTGTGCCTCTCCGGCGCGCAGCGCAAGTGCGCATGGCGCTAGCGTGCCGACACGTGGCGCGCGCGCTTGCGCACCTGCGCGCTTGCGCTTGCGCAAGGCGCCTGCGTGCCGACACGTGGCGTGCGCGCCTGCGCGCCTGCGCAAGTGCGCAAGGCGCCCGCGTGCCGACACGTGGCGCGCGCGCCTGCGCGCCTGCGCAAGTGCGCAAGGCGCCCGCGTGCCGACACGTGGCGCGCGCGCCTGCGCACCTGCGCACAGCACCTAAGCGCACAGCGTCCAAAGTGCTGCCCCACGCATCCCTTGGATGCCTTTTCCCCCTCTTTTTATGTATATACATATATATATATATATTTGTATACAAATGTACACATACACATACTCCGCAACATTCTCCCCCTCCAAAAAATTTTCGGGCCGGGGCGCTGCCCCGAACCCCGCAAGGGGGCTGCTAGCCCTCTTGACCCCCAGCCCGCTATCCGGGTAGCGGGACCCCCGTAAAAACTCTGCGTGGCTCCCGATATATCCAAAAACCCCCTTTCAGAACAGAACACACGTACACTGCACATTGAATTCGCATGACCAGTTTAACCCGTTAATCGGAGGTTCCCTCGCCCCCAAAGACGAGGGGTAATTAACGGCAGCTTAGTCCGCGGCTGCCGGAGATTCGGATCCCCACAATCATTAAACCCCGGCCTACCCTAGGCAGGGGGAATCTGTAGTACGCCTGACAAGCGCGCGCGTATTCCCATCTCAATGGGGTGACGAAAAACACCCTACAGTCCCCGCTGGCAGGTTCGTCGCAGAAGGTAAATAGCAAAAAATGCTCTCTGGGGATTTCCAAGACGGAAAATCCCCTTGTGGGGATTTCCAAAAGTACCCAACAGAAGGAACTCGATGCGGATCACCCTTCATGGGGGCTTTCATCGAGTTCCCTATTCGAAAAATATGCTTGCTCGGGGCTTTCATCCCGAGAAATCTTGTTCTCTCTTGTTCTTCAAGTTTTATGAAGAAAACTTGCTCCTTTGTTGGGTTTTATTCTTGGATCTTGAGATTTGAGAAATGAAGTCTTCTTCGAGAAATGGGTTCTCTTTTGATGGGTTGATTTGGGGATCAAAAAGATAAAGAAGATGAGAGAGACCCAAAAGGAATTCGCTTTCCTTTTGGAGCCCCTCTCTCCTTGAGGAAGAAGAAAATGAGGAAGAACACATGCCTCTTTTGTGGAGGCTCAAACCCCTAATATTTTTATGGGAGAAGAAAAACTTGTTATTTCATTCATTTGGTGGGTTTAAATACCCTTATAAATTTGCGCTTAATCCCTTGGGATTTACAAAATTGACTTTTTGCCTATTTTTCTTACATTATTTCTACTTATTACGTATTACATATACTTACTACATTTTAATTCTTTTCTTAACATGGAGCCGACCCCATGCTTGAGTCTGGACCGGTTTAGGCCGGGCTTGGGCCCACTTGGAGGGTTCGGGCTTGGGCCACTTGGAGGGTTCAGGCTTGGGCCCACTTGACTTGAGTTCGGGCTTCGGCCCCCACCCACTTTTTGGGCCTTGATTTTGACTCTTTGAGTTCAGCCATGGGGTGTAATTTTTGACCCCAACAACTACCATTAATAGAATTGTACCAATCATTGTAACTTTTTGCACTCAAAGAGCCACAAAGCATATTGCTTTACTAATATTCGGGAAGTGATTAAAGTTTATATTGTTTAAGCATTGACAAAAAAATTGTGAACTAAATGTTGGACATATTACAAAATTGTTTAACTTACAGCATCAGTGCCATCATTGATGAACTCTATAATCGAGCCAACAGCCCTGATAAGAAGAAAATGAGTAAGAACTTATCTCAAAGAAATCTAATTATATGATCCATATAATTTAGACCACTAAATCTAAATATTAACATAACTAGGTTACACGGCAAACATAAATTACGCACTTCAGAGCAGCAACTCTAACACGGGTGCTAGTCTCATCTTGCAAACATTTAAGAAGGATTGGTTGTAGATCTGCCAAATGGGATTGAAAAGTCGACCCAATAGTTTCGGTTAGAGAGCTGAAAAGGATTAGAGCCACCTAGCAAAAAAAAATAATGAAATAAGCAAAATCCATCACTGCACAATTAGAAAATCAAGTGAAGGAAAAGTAGCCAATGACCCAAGCGATGAAATAAAATAATGAAATGATGATATTTTCTTCAGGTTCATAAGAAAAAGGAATTGAGAGAGAGAAAGAGAGAGAGACACGGTATTGATATTGTTTTGGCTAGGACATGTTCAAATTTGTAATACAAAGGAAAAGCCAATAGAAACATGAACAGCGATACATGCATGCACACACGTAAGATTGCTTTCCACTTGATGTGATACAGGATTTGAGTTATATACTCACTTCTCTATGTTCTTCTTGTGAGCTCTGGCTGCATTGGAAAAGGAAAGGTAAAAGATCAGGCCACTCGCCAGCAGGGACAGCATACTTAGCGATGATGCTCACAACATTCGCGCTAGCTCGCCTAACTGGAGGACTGGAGGAAATACCACATTAGTCAAGTCAATTTTAATCTAAATTTCTACTCTGATCTATTCAGCCTCAAGGTCAAGACCCAAGCCAACTACACTACACAAAATAAGATCATAAGAACGGTAAGGAATATATAGTAGCAGCATGGATAAGGCACCATGTTAGCCATATGAATCATGATTGAAGTAACATATATTTTAAAGGATAAAAAATAATGTAATAAAAGAAGGTTTTAAAGCTATACTTCTATTGATATCAATTCATATCAATTTTTTCCCATATCTTTCCTTCAATCCAATTTACATTTGTTCAGGTATTAGAGAGATAGAATTGAGGAACATGGATTCCAAGTTCAGATTTTATTTTTCACATGGGATATTTCTGGCCACTTTCCTACTCTTATTCGATTAGTTGTTCTACTATCATATCAAGTATGTATTATATACTAATGTTGCACTTTTATTGAGATCTTGAGCTCCAAAATATGTGCTAACAATTTGTTATTTCAGTTTGTGCATGCTTTCATCATATTTCAAGCTCTCAATAACATTCTAACAAAATAAACAAATAAAAGGATTGATAAAGTTTGAAGTTATAGGAAAATAGCAGAATAATCCACATCATCTCAATCCTGCATCACAATATGTATTGAAATAAAAAGGCTACTTTTATACTCTCCAATCGCATTCGAATCCTGAAGCCATTACCAACAAATCGAAATCGATCGTTACCTGTGCTCGAGGGTGATGGCGTCGATGAGGGCGGACTTGATGGAGGCCTTGATGTGAGGGGAGAGCTTGGGCCAGTGGCCGGTGATCTTCTTGCGGAGGAGGACGGCGGCGAGCTGGCGTACGTTGGAGGTCTTGGCGGTGCGCATGTGGTGCACGAGCGCGGGGATCGTCTGCGGATCCTTCAGCAGCCGCCTGATCTGCTCCTCCGCCTGCCGCCGGGCGTCGTTGTCGGGCATCTGGAACTGGATCAGCAACAGCTCCAGCGATTGCGCCATGCCAACGACGACCACGACGACCAAAACCCTAATTTTGCTCCCTCGTTTTACCTTTTTTGTGAAGGGGGTTTATAGTGAGAGAGTGGCAGGGGATGTAATTAAATAACTCCGACGACGGCGGGGGCGGGGGCCAATTATTTTGGCGGCTCGGAATTCTAGGGCATTGGTTGTTTAGGCTGGGCGGTCTAAAATAGGCCTTTAATATTATTAAGGGCTCAAATAATTAAATACGCCGAGATTGCTTGAGGTTTAAGTTTCTTGGGCTGGAACATTTTGGAGACCCTGGCCATCGTTATTTATTTTAAGTCTTCTGGCTTTATTTATTTTCCAGATGTATTTACTCTATTATGTACAATGTAAATTTTATAATAGCATTTCTCAAATAGGTCCAAATTTGATCTTTATTGTCTCTTTTGCCTTTACTTATGATTTCACCCCAAATGCTACCATAATTAAACCATACTATACTAGACAAAAACAAGAAGGAAAGATAGCATATTATTATTTATACGATTAAAGTTAACTTAAATATACAGGTGACAGCTGAAATCCCACCTGTGAAAAGCCAAAGAAATGCCTTTCAATTTGACACGTATTCGTGCATGACTATGTGATTTTAAAATAGGTATTTCATTATTGTTGTGCATGATACTAAAAAGTTGAGTTAAAATTATGGGGTGACCTCGAATTTCTAAAATGTAAAGGGCCAAAATATAAACTCTATGAGTAAGAATTATTTTGTTGAGGGTGCTTGCCGTAGTTATCGTTGACTGGAGTTTTGCGTGTGGGGGTATTGGACATGTTAATGTGGGTAAATTGTTGAAAAGCCCCGTCCAAGAAAACCTGTCAAAAAGTCCCTAAGCTTTTTCATCATGTGAAATAGCCCCCGGTCCAAAAAAACCTGCCAAAAAGTCCCTAGGCCCATCACTTATACCATGCAATATAAACAGTCATATGTATTTTAGTATATCCCAAGAATACATTTAGAGACCCATGTGTCCAACTACAAGTCGACAGCTGCATTTTTTTAGGGAAATTCTAATTTTGAGGTGCTTGTAATTTATATCCTGAATTGTGTTTTGTTGATTTTTCCTTAAAATCCTGAGTATTAAATACTCTAACCAAGCTATTTTCCCTCTAAATTCATCACTTTTCCCCTAAAACCCCCATGCTGTGCCAACAGAACAAGAATTATCCTATTCATTTTCTCCATTATCCATTGTCTTCTCTCATTTATTCCACTTTCATTTGCCGTCTCAACAAACTAAATCTTCATTTACTATCTAACTCATTGAGAATTATCTAAACTTGGACATTAATATGTTTTGTGAGTGAATCCAATAGAAAAAGTTCGGTCTTCACTATCTCGGAGGCGACAACATTGTTCGAATTAAAAGAAACAATCTCGTTTCAACTTGATATACCGTTTAATAAGTTAAAATTTTCATACAAAACGAAGAAATATGGAGATCATATGGTTCGGATGATAACCGAAAATGACTATATAAATATGGTCTGTATTCATCGAGAGACGAACGAGAAGGTCATCCATATGTAAGTATTTGTTGATACTCTAGCCATTATGAGGAGGTTTGTCTTTATTTGACTTGATTTTTGTTTAAAGGAATATACAAGACACTTACCTGTAGCTTGTAAGCAGTTGCATATAACCTGTAAACAGTTGCCTGTAACATTTAAGTACTTACTTGTAATATCTAACCACTTGTCTCTAATTTCCAAGCAGTTGTCTGTAACTTTTAAAAACTTGCATGTAACCGTTCCCTAAAAAAAATTAATTAATAAAATAACGCATGCGACTTAAGTCCATGCACCAGAAAGATGGGCCCTGGCATAAAACATGCGCCAATAATTCCTGGCACCGCGCCAATACTTTAAGGCCCCCGCTTCTTTGATGTTTAAAAAAATATTTTTCCAAATCTGGTTAACCAGTAAATCTTTAAATAAAAGATTTAAAATATACATATCTTAAACTATTTAAGATATTCTCTATTTTTCTAAAACAAAAAGATAATATTGTTAACAAGAGATAAAATATTTTATATTTTTTTAAATAAAGAAAAATATAAATCTTGTTAATATTGACCCTTGGATCTATAATTCAACAGTGTTTAAGCACCCGGGCTAATATTAGCTCTTTTCATATTTTCTTTCAAAACAAAAGAATCGATTAAATATCTTATTTAAATAAGAAAGATATTAATCATATCAAGAGATAACATTTAGATCTAAAATCCAACGGTGCTTAAGCACCCGGGCTTGATTTTAAGATCAATCAGAGAAATCTCAAAGAAAAATTTTGCCTGCTTGCCCAACAATATTCATACCCTATATAAATGACTCTAAAGTTCAAAATTTATGATCACGTCATATCACATACATACGATATAGACAGTCGACCCCATAAGCTTGATCAGGAACTACAGTTCTCTACAATCACAACTTCGTCTTCTTCCTCACCATCATAATCAGTTAAGATAAGAAAAGAAGAATGATCTTCATGATATAATAGGTTTAAATCTTAACCATGGGAATGTTAACATTCATATACAGAACTTAAGTTCTTATCGATAATCTTAAGATCTGTAGTTCAAATTTTGCCTCGAGAAAACTTAAGTTTTCATAAGAGAGATTTCTTTGATCTTAAGATTTAGAGTTTGAGAGAAGAACAGAACCCCTTTAATAAAAAATGATGATGATGGATAAGAAAATTTAAATTTCTAGAGAATAGATCTTATGATCCATATAAAAATAGACTCCATATCACAAAAGTTGTAATCTTGATATCGTTAATGGCCAAAATAGCCATTAACAGAAACTTAAATTTCATGAAACTAAAGTTTCCAAAGAACAGAAATAAATCTTTATGAAAAACCCTAAGAGGTCATGAGTCAGAGGCATATGCGCCAATAGGCATGCATCACATAGAGATGCGCCAAAATGAAGGTCATGCGCCAATATTGACATGCGCGCCAGAGACTCGCTACGTGGCATGCGCCATAACCCTGATGCGCCAATGATTCAACATGTCACAGACCTGTGTATCTTTGTCTGTGTGACACGCGGTATGCGCCAGAACTTCTGAGTGCCAATATATATGTTCCAAAACCAATTCTTAGTCCAAATTGACTAAGTAGCTTAAGTTTCTATGATATTTCTTGAGCCCATATGCTCATATACTTTAAATTGACCTTAATTTAAAACAAGATTAGTGGCCCTTAAATATATTTTCTAAGTCAATGTTAGTCTCATATACGACTAATGGTCCTTAGACATATACCCTGAACTGATGGAATATATGACCTGGGTTCAACCCAAATATGAGATATATGGATTTGGACTAATTCATGCCCTACGGGCGATGATAATATTAGTCTATATATACAATCCAAAGGCAACCCTAAAAATACAATATATATAACATGACACACGATGATTCATGGAGTAGAGAAAGTTGTTATCGCTTGGCGATAATGTAATTAATTGCAGCGGCTTGCGCCTGTAGGAAGAAGCGTTCTCATAATCAAAACCCCCTCATATATGAGAGAGAATCTGATAAGTCTGCTACAACGGTCGCATCCATCCAAACCTCTGATATACGGTGCCATAAATTAACTTGGTATTTTCGGAGAAATGGACGGATATGTTCCATACAGCATCTGCACCCGTATTCAGGCTAGACGCGCTCCCCATGCCTCGGTCCGGTTTCCGGTGGTATACATGTTCTGGTACGCCTGGGGGGCCTTTTTCTCTTCCCATTGTACAATTTGTGTATCGTGTTTTGTGAACCAATCGTGGTATGTTTATGTTGCCCTTGGATATTTGGGTCACTAAAGCTGGTGTTTCGCTCCCGTGCAGATCAATGCCCTCACCCAGTAACTCCAATCCCAATGCTTGCTCCAACACCATTCCAACTAGAGTGACTTGGTCGGGGCAGGTTATGGCCCTTGTACCCTGCATTCCGATAGCCCAAGTGGCACAACGGCACGATAGGCTTTTTCTTCGGAACAATGCTTCCACCTCTCTCACTTAGCATACAAGCGCCAAAGGAAAAGACGCCGAAGAAGCCTGTTTTTGATAGGCTGACAACTACCGCAGCCGACTCTGATGATAAGCCTGCTCAATATGAAGGTTCGGTCTTTCAGAGGCTGAAGTCCAACTCTGCGGGTTCCTCTAAAAAGCCCGCAATCCCAAAGAAGTCAGTTTTCGAACGGCTAGCATTCGCGGCCCCTAATGCGATCAAGGCCCTGAAAGATGATAATTTACCCAAACAGTCTATCTTCCATAGGCTCACACCTCAAGATATAGATACCATGCCTAGACAGTCAGTTTTTAAGAGACTATCACCTGTCGAAGCTTCATATACACGCAAGGGGTAAGATAGTCCGAAAGAATACAGGGGACAGATCCATGAAGCTCCTAAAGCTGAAGAAGCACCAGCCCTGTTACCAGAGATGCCTGACGTCGATACTGGTGCCGAGTAAAACGGGTGGGGGCAGCTTCCAATCTGGGTTGACTCCACCTGCTCTGATGTGTTGGATATAGTGCCCTCAAAGTCAATTATTGGATCGCAGGCACGTGATTGCAATGATTGAGGGAGGACCTATGCCGGCAGGACAGTCTTACTCAAGATGATAATATGCTATCTAGTTTATCTGTATTATCGTGTACATGCTTTAGATGACCTTACAGATCACTATTGCACGTTGATAGAGCCCTTAGGATTCTTGCTTGACTACCAACAGTATGATGGCGATCATATACGTGAGAGTTGGGTAGTCTATAAGCACATCCTTAAAGTGGTCCCTGGTCATGGGAGTTTCGAGGCTGGGCATCGACACTCCATTAGTAGACTAGTGTATACAGTCGAGACCCTGACGAAGGGCGGTGGCCGGTCTCACAAGCCATTGGTGTCAGTTGGATCACCTAAGATGTATACAGGTGCTCATTAGGTTATGAATGCACCGGACAGGACTCGCCGGGAATATGCTAGTTGGTATTATACCTGACGTCAGATAGCAGTTCCCTGGTGACATGTGTACAGGTTAGTTCATCGACATAAGATCGTCATTTGTCTTGTGTGAGTTCCCACTGTGCTTTGATTACTACCCTACCACAGCTCAAAGGAGTCGTGTAAACAGGTTTTAGTTGGGTACAGTCCCGAGCCACATGGAGGCAGTGAGCGGATCGGCAGGGGTTTCGTCTCTCCCGGTATTGGGGGTGAGATCGCGCTGTGTCTAGGAGAGCCATTACACGAAGTCGTTGGCCAAGGCAGGAGATTTATTGGTAGGTATTTCAGTAGTATCTCAGGGTGTTCTGGGCTATACTCCGACACGACTTGTACCGCTTTTAGGGGTTTGACTTTTACCAACCCCCTAAGCCCGACATGCGATACTCATAGACGAACGGACCGGACTGTACAGATATTGTCACTGACAGGCTCAGTAGGGTGTCAGGATGAGTTCGCTCATCGACCTCCCTTTTGGTCAATACCTGGTAGCCCGTTACGTACAGCTAGTACCACTGACGTGCTAGTGGTTAAATCCACAGCCAAAATATTGACGAGTCTTTAGAGTCCCCTACAGACAGTTTCTCAAGTTTTGGGCGAAACGTTGTAGAGGCCGTATGGTATTATGGCAGGGTTCGATCATATACGTGCAGTCGTGCATGGATCATGATCGGACGGATCATACTAGTGGGCTTTGGTTTAAGCCGGATCCTAGTATTAGATTTGTTGGATTACTTTAGTCTCATCGCATTCGCATTCAGTCGGAATACGGATGCAGGTATGTATATACAGGTGAGGGGTATCCTTGTGATCCGTCACGAGTTTACTTTAGATATTGCCATATCTTTTTATTGTTGTAAACATTTGGGTTAATGTTTATTTTGGTGGAAATTATGAGCTTAGTTCATGATGAGGTGCATTAAATGTGACATGGACATGTTTAGTGACTCATGGTCTCTTTTATTGTGCAAATGTCACATCAGTGTTTGATTAAGGGTGTGAAATGATGGATGGAGAGAGAGGGGGCAGCCATAGGCTTGGGGTTGGCTTTTGGATTATCATTCTAGTGCTCTTATCTTTTATCTCACACAATAACAAAAGAAAGCTTTTTCTTCTTTTTCTTCCTCTAGCTCACCATTTCCACTAATGGCATCATCTTCAACCTCCATCCATACATTCTCATGTGTTGAGAATCAATGGATGCTTGAGATAAAGTTATCACACACATTCTCTACTTCACCTTGGACACGTCGGCTGGCAAACTTCGTTTCCGAGTTGCTTCGGATGAAGCGGGAGCCCGTAAAAAGACTCATTGATGTGGTGCCCTTCCGACGAGAAGACCGGAGATCGGAGATGCCGCGAGGAGCTTGGGAGGGTGGCCAAAGACCGAAGGACACGGATCGATCGGTATAGCCACTCTCACTTCTTTGTAGTTAGCTAGTTTAGCGTTAATGGTTCGATCCGGGTGAAAGACTACGATAGCGCCGGTTTCCTAAATAGTTTTTGTTTCCGCATTTGGTCTCGGATTGACGGCCGGGGCGCTACCGTAGACTTACATGGTATCAGAGACACGCCATTAACCTTTACTAGCTTGTTCTAACGTGTTTAAAATAACGATCGATCGAAATTTCCGAATCGTATTTTCATTTCAGTGTGCTTGCTGTCGAATTTTAAAGTTGTTCAAAATATTATTTTAGGCATCTTAAAAATACATACAGGCATAACTAAAACTACAGAAAAATTTTGGAGACCTAAGTCCAAAATTCCACCGCGGAACCGCCGCTAAATATCGCATTTGGCGGCGCTTCCGCGTCCCTTTTTGGGCTATAGTGCCCCAAACTTTTTCTGAGGGTTTAGTTCATGGAAATATGATTTTTGTGATATATAGTTTTGGCCCAGATTATTTTGAGTGCTGGAATTGTACTTGGGGCCCACTTCGGGAAGTTTTGTCGATCGGAATTTTAAATACGCTGGTTTACAGTACTTACATTATATCTGCGACCGTGAATGTCATTCGAGCGGTAAATCTTGTCTAATTACTATAGCTCTTTTAGACGGATTTACGAACGTGACATTCGCATTGATGTTCTGTATTATGCTGTGATGTTGCGGATTTGTCGTGGTGGATAGCCTAGAGCAATGGTAGTACAGTTTGATTACATTTGTATATTTGATATTGCGGGGCGAGCGTCCGACATGTGGACTGCCGTCACTGCTTGTTTGCATATTATTCTTTTGGGGGCACGACCGGGTTGAGGTCGATGCACCCGTTGTACATATTTTTCTTTTCTGTACTAGGATTACCCCGCGGTGGGGCGCACGGATAGCCGGGTTCTAGAGGGCAACGAACCCGCATCTCATGGCTTTGAGATGGAGGGGGCTTCACTCTAGAATTAGCGGGCTATTCGCCGCACTCGTAGGGGGTATAGGTTGACCCAAGGAGGGGTGCTCAGGTTACCGGATTCCGTGAAGTGCTGGGTAGTCCATTCACTTTGTTGAAGGGGGCTCCCTCGCTTCAGGGTTTGGCGGGTAATTTGCCGCACCCGTAGGAGTCTAGGATTTCATTGCACAGGCTATCCACATGACCAGGGGAACGTCGGGTTTCAGTTGCGGCTCAAAAGAAACCCAGGGCTCCCAGATTATCTGTATTGTTCTGTGATGCTTATTACATTTCTGTGATATTGCATTTATCACGCCTGGAGCGATTATTATATATTGCTATATATATACTAGTAGATGTTGTATATGTTTTACATCCGCGCTAGTCCAGTCCTCACTATGTCGTTAGTCAAGTAACTTAACGGGTGATGACGGGACCCGGTGGCGAATGCGGATGGCATATACGTACATCATATTTTCGTTCTTTCTTGGTGTGATCAATTGATGGGACTGCATTGATTCGGATCAATGCAAGCTAAACAAACCTGTTTGATGTTGTTGGAACAATTTTTCAAAAAGTTGTTATTACAAGAACGTTCTCTTTTGTTTTGCACAGTGGTATTCGGTTATGAATATCCAGCACCTCAGTCGACGAGGCAAGGGCCGAGATCCCTTCACCGGGAGTGACCCCTTGGGCAGAAGTTTGCGTCAGAGTAATAACTTCACTATAGTCGATTACTTTTTGCTTTGCATCGTGGTATTCAGTTGGAATATCCTGCACCTCATTCTACGGGGAAAGAGCCGAGATCCCTTCACCGGGAGTGACATCTTTAGCAAAGGTTTTCACCGCTATATATTTATAAAAAGCTATCCGGTTCCTTCAACGATATCAAGTTCATTACGTTAAAGGTTTTTCGCCAAAAACCAGCCGTAGCCCTCCGTTATTTCAGATAAGTAGCGCATAGTATTCGTGCGGTGTTTGTTGGCCAAAGTCAAGGCATCGTGTGCGGTAGCTGTGTGTTGCTTGTCCGTTGCATAGATAGATGCATTGGTTTAGGACAGTCGTACCACTTTGTTGGCCAAAGTCAAGGGTGTGTGCGGGTGGGTCTAAATCAATCAGGACAATGACGGGTAGAACTTGACTTGCGGGTTATGATTTGTTGGCCAAAGTCAAGGTCATAAACCGCTTGGGGTAAAAATCACATCGGGAGTTTCTAAAGAAACTGAAACTTGCCAGGCATGCGCATACCTTCTAGAGTGTGATAACGTGAGTGGATTCCATCACGTTATCATGCGATGATAGTTGGATCCCGATTCCCACTGATGAGTTGGTTTACTCCTCGGGTGATCCCGACTAATTCTTCTTTCAGGTTTGGAGGAGAATTTGAGGATACAGTGGGAGGTTTCCTGATTAGATAAATTGATAACCATTCTGATCTATGTTAGAGTGCATACAGAGTTTTCCTTTTCTCTCTCTCTTTGGCAGCGACCATGGCCCGACCCTAGACTATGACTCAGTGACCAAGATTAACCGAACTTTCTTAAAACACTGGCTTTTGGATTGTCTGAGTTGCATACATCATTGCCACTCCTTCTTTTACCCTCTGCATTTCTCCAGAACACACTGTATTATTACGAACGTCCACTTCCATTGGAAAAATCCATCGTATGGTTATATACGAACTCGAAGGAACTTGTTCCAGATTTGAGGATGGATTCTGGTTCTGGAGAGATTGAATAGGACTATTCAGTTGTCTTTTCCTTTTACCTTCTCTCAGGTTGCGAGTACTCCTTGGATTAGGATGATACACCTATTACGCTCATTGGATAATCTTTTTCCAAACCATAGGCAGGTGCCGAACGGTGGGGAATGAAGAAAACCAATTAGCCTAAAGATGGTGTACATAAGGTAATAAGTTAAGACAAATAAAGGGATTAGAAAGAGGGCAAAGTAAATTGCAACTGCTATCATTCATGACCAAACCACATATTTCATCGCCACTCCTACTTCACCTTGGTATTTCTCCAGAATACCCCGTATCACTACGAAGATCCACAGTTATTGGATATTCCATCGTATGGTTATATACGAACTCGAAGGAACTTGTTCCAGTTCGGGGATGGATTTTGGTTCAGGAGAAATAGGAATAAGGTTTATTCAGTTGTCTTTTATCTTTACCTTCTCTCGCGTTGCGAGTGCTCCTAGGATTAGAAGAGTACACCCATTATGCTTATTAGATAGTCTTCTTCCAAACCATAGGCTGGTGCCGAACGGTAGGGAAGGAAGAAAACCATTTAGCATAAGGGGGTGTATAGAAGGTAATGGATAAAGACATATAAAGGGATTTGGAGAGATGGCAAAGAGATATACGGTTATAGTTGTGAATCTGATAATGGAAGACGCATTACTGGGAATACCCGGATACCCCTTCGAAACATTTACATGTTTCAGTTTCACTGTGTATTATTAAAAGAAAACTGATTTCCCAATTAGCCCTTGCTCCAGGGTATGTATTTACCAGATTTGATTCTCACATCTGTATGTTTTACAGATGATGAGTGGGAGTAAGTTATTGGGAATTAGGTGATCATCCTCATTATATCGGGATTCGTTGTAATTGGTGATATTTGAGGAAATCGCCTGGGTTATTGCCGGACGGCAAATATTTGGTTTTGAATATCCGTTGTTATGCACCAATTTCAAACCGATATATCTGTACGTTTATTTTTATAATGTGAGATATAACCTTTTGAAATTATGTCCATGACATTTACCTATATCAGTTGATGGTTAGGTAAGGAGCATTTAACAGCGGTGTAATTCTTCATAACCATAGTACAGTTTTCAACCTACGACGCACAGGGTTTGAGTTATTCAACTCAACGGACTTATACAAAGTATTGTATATTGTTCAGTGTCCATTAGGACAGAGGGGTTGGTCCTCGTACTATATTCTGTTTACTTGTGACTTCTCAGTTATTAGATATGTGTTTCGTAGAAATACAAGGTCTAAGTTTTGAGAAGTTATAGGTACAAGATAAAGAAGAGAACCATTGTGTCGCAAGTATCGGGATTCTTCAAGATGATCAAAGATGTTGATACTTGTGTTTGGTATTCAGTTGATAGTAATGATTATGAGAACTTGCTTCTCTTTCAGCTTACTCATATCTGGATGTATTCCTAAGTTGAGTAATGCTGATCGGCATCTCTCCATTTAGTTGACATGCACTGGAGACAGCTGCATGATTTGAATCTAGTTCCAATTAAATCAGTGCCTCTGTTTCTATATTGTATATAGAATGGCTCATATCTTAACGATGTTAAGGTATATGGAGTTGTCCGGCTTATGCTTAAAACCAGACTCTGGATAACTCAAGGCACGTTTCTGTAATGGCTGTTTGTGGGTTGACCCGGACTATGACGAGGGTTGACTTTCTACCATCTGGAAGATCAATAGTGATATTGTTCTTGACTCGCCACAGTTTAGATAAAAATGGACTTTTTCAGAAAACAGTAGTGGGAAATGGTAGAACTGGAAGTGATTCCAGAACCACAGACGATTACTGAAAATTTAATAGGGACCTAAGGATTCAATGGGGATTGACATTTCATTAGCCACTCCGCAGATATGGTGGGTAACCTCAGGCACCCGAGAGGTACTCCGACAGCCTCAAGGACGGTGACAGGGAGGTTCTTGTTTACCCAGACTTGACACTACTGTTGTTCTAGGCTATGAGACCCGGCAGGAGGATGAGTATAGCGTCGTTCCAAACTAGCTTTAGAAGTGCACGCACATATGACTCTGTCAGAGGGTTGTCGTAGTCAGTGCGGAAGCATAATGGACAAGTAGCTTATGTCTATGGACTAAAGCAGATATAGCGGAGATAGATCATCTATTTTTGATGTGACAGTCATGGACTTTGACTTCATCAGAATAGGAGATGGATCTGTTAAGAAGGTAGTAGTGTGTGATGTCCTGGTATTTGGATGACATACACAGAGTAGGAAGTGAAATTCCTATACTACGATCGGTTATACTTTGGTTGTCACACAGTGGTTTCTCCACATATGATATAGATATAATATCAGACATTCTGGTTACTAGATCTATGGTTTTAGATCTAGATTTGGGTAGTTTCCCAATTTGGGTACTTAGACAGCATTCTACAGGTATTTTAGAATGGATAACTCCTGGCACGGTGGTATACCTGCAGGTGATGGAGTCACCCTCTCTAAAGGTGTCTTACAGACTAAAGGGGAGAGGGATGTGCATGATTGGCATATTGCTTGCTTAGGCAATTGAATCAATCATGAGATGTCAAGTACCACACCAGATGTTGTTTTTGCACTAGATGCATTAAGTTGATATTAATCCAATCATGGAGAAGCGTTCGGAAGCAGTTTATGAACATAAGTGGATGTTCTAGGGATATGATAACAACAGCCTCTTTTGGGAGACGGTTATCATTCCAGGCTTCCAAAGTGACCTGGATGACAGAGTGACTGTCAGAGTTATAGTTTTCTCTCTGACGAGGGGCAGTAGTTTGGACAGGTGATCCAAGCGGACACTGAGGGAGGCATGGCGCAGGATACTGATTAAGTTCAGTTGACGATACAGTCTAAGAAGTTTGGATTTGGAGTTCATTTATGAACTAGGTACCATCAGATATCCAGACATATTCTAAGACAGGTATTGCTCATTTCGGGAGATGGCTTTCTCCGCGAACTTGAGATTAAGAGAGACATAGAAAGAAACATCAGAGCGGATCCACTCACTGAGGCTATTCCTCGAACGCAATAGTTTCACAAACAAGTTTTGTGAGACTGATCAGTAGAGAAGTTGGGTGTTCGGTATCACACGGGCTGTGAGTATGCGACATCGCAATAATTAGCCTTGAGTGCAAGTGGGAGATTGTTGGATACAGTGCCCTCAAAGTCAATTATTGGATCACAGGCACATGATTGCAATGATTGAGGGAGGACCTATGCCGGCAGGACAGTCTTACTGAAGATGATAGTATGCTATCTGGTTTATCTGTATCATCGTGTACATGCTTTAGGTGACCTTACAGATCACTATTGCACGTTGATAGAGCCCTTAGGATTCTTGCTTGACTACCAGCAGTATGATGGCGATCATATACGTGAGAGTTGGGTAGTCTATAAGCACATCCTTAAAGTGGTCCCTGGTCGTGGGAGTTTCGAGACTGGGCATCAACACTCTATTAGTAGACTAGTGTATACAGTCGAGATCCCGACGAGGGGCGGTGGCCGGTCTCACAAGCCATTGGTGTCAGTTGGATCACCTAAGATGTATACAGGTGCTCATTGGATTATGAGTACACCGGACAAGACTTGCCGGGAACATGCTAGTTGGTATTATACCTGACGTCAGATAGTAGTTTCCTGGTGACATGTGTACATGTTAGTTCATCGACCTGAGATCGTCATTTGTCTCGTGTGAGTTCCCACTGTGCTTTGATTACTACCCTACCACAGCTCAAAGGAGTCGTGCAAACAGGTTTTAGTTGGGTACAGTCCCGAGCCACATAGAGGCAGTGAGCGGATCAGCAGGGGTTTCGTCTCTCCCGGTATTTGGGGTGAGATCGCGCTGTGTCTAGGAGAGCCATTACACGAAGTCTTTGGCCAAGGCAGGAGATTTACTGGTAGGTATTCCAGTAGTATCTCAGGGTGTTCTGGGCTATACTCCGACACGACTTGTACCGCTTTTGGGGGTCTGACTTTTACCAACCCCCTAGGCCCGACATGCGATACTCATAGACGAACAGACCGGACTGTACGGATATTGTCACTGACAGGCCCAGTATGGTGTCAGGATGAGTTCGCTCATCGACCTCCCTTTTGGTCAATACCTGGTAGCCCGTTACGTACAGCTAGTACCACTGACATGCTAGTGATTAAATCCACAGCCAAAATATTGACGAGTCTTTAGAGCCCCCCACAGACAGTTTCTCAAGTTTCGGGGGAAACGTTGTAGAGGCCGTATGATATTATGGCAGGGTTCGATCATATACGTGCAGTCGTGCACGGATCATGATCGGACGGATCATAATAGTGGGCTTTGGTTTAAGCCGGATCCTAGTATTAGATTTGTTGGATTACTTTAGTCTCATCGCATTCGCATTCAGTCGGAATGCGGATGCAGGTATGTATATACAGGTGAGGGGTATCCTTGTGATTCGTCACGAGTTTACTTTAGATGTTGCCATATCTTTTTATTGTTGTAAACATTTGGGTTAATATTTATTTTGGTGGAAATTATGATCTTAGTTCATGATGAGGTGCATTAAATGTGACATGGACATGTTTAGTGACTCATGGTCTCTTTTATTGTGCAAATGTCACATTAGTGTTTGATTAAGGGTGTGAAATGATGGATGGAGAGAGAGGGGGCAGCCATAGGCTTGGGGTTGGCTCTTGGATTATCATTCCAGTGCTCTCATCTTTTATCTCACACAATAACAAAAGAAAGCCTCTTCTTCTTTTTCTTCCTCTAGCTCACCATTTCCACTAATGGCATCATCTTCAACCTCCATCCATACACTCTCATGTATTGAGAATCAATGGATGCTTGAGACAAAGTTATCACACACATTCTCTACTTCACGTCGGCTGGCAAATTTCGTGTCCGAGTTGCTTCGGATGAAGCGGGAGCCCGTAAAAAGACTCATTGATGTAGTGCCCTTCCGACGAGAAGACCGGAGATCGGAGATGCCGTGAGGAGCTTAGGAGGGTGGCTAAAGACCGAAGGATACGGATCGATCGGTATAGCCACTCTCACTTCTTTGTAGTTAGCAAGTTTAACGTTAATGGTTCGATCCGGGCGAAAGACTACGATAGCGCCGGTTTTCTAAAAAGTTTTTGTTTCCGCATTTGGCCTCGGATTGATGGCCGGGGCGCTACCGTAGACTTACATAATGATCTGAGCTGTTGTTCCAACTGGGAACAGTTTTGAACCTCTGAAGGTGGTTAAACACAATTCTCCTACCGCTATGCTAAAGAACTCGCCACCTCCTGTGAAAATGCATAATGAGCCGAACGCGATACGTTCGGTCAAACGGCTTTTCTCAACTATCCACAGAGTTTGGAAAGAAGTTCAAAACCCTATCATTGATAACAGATCCTTTCGCCGACTGAAGAAGCTCAAAAGTCGATAAGATGAAGATATATCCCCTCCAAAATATAAAGAGGTTTATTCTCAGAAGGTTCCTGCTATAATAGTTCCTTCAAAAACAGCTTCTCACAAAAGAGAGAGGCCAGATAATGTCCTGGTGCCCAAGGCAAATTCCAAAGGCCCACACTCCAAGCGCCTTAAGTCTGGGGGTATGATAATTTATACAGTATATATGATGAACTTCAAGGATGATATTCGAGCCTTTGTTTCTCATAGACTCATCACTCGGTCTATAACGAACGATCAACAGAACCTGTAGGTAGGGGTGGTAATTGAACGAGCCAGCTCGGGTTCGATTAGGGTTCAGCTCGGTATCGGCTCGTTCAAGCTCGGTTCATTTATTAATGAGCCGGACATAAGCCAGAAAGCCTGGCTCGTTTATAAAATGAGCCGAACTTGAGCTCAACTAGGCTTGTTTGGTATTGACTCGAGTTCGGCTCGGTTACACGGTTTGAAAAAAACAGTAATATGTAATATAGAGTAAATTCTATACAACTCTCAAAACACTTAATTCAATTAAGAGACATTATATAAAATGCAACTGAGGTGAATATAAAACCCAGCACTTAGACTCATTCCATACTCTAGATGTTAATTTTTTTTAATCTTTCCATATCTCAAAGCTCTGGGTTTTAGCTTCTATGATTGTTGTCCCCAGCCTAGCCTCTTTCAAAATACTTTGATATCTAGCATGGCATGCTATCATACCCCTACATCATGTTCATGTCCTAAGCGCTAAAACAGACTTGCTTGGATCGCTATATATATTTACGTAGATCCGTATTTGGGGGTATGCAACTTTATTGACCGGATATCGCATTATAATTTTAACCTTTATGTATATTCTCCATATTTAAAAACGAGATTTTTAGAAAGAATCCGGGTAATTTTCGGAGTATTTTGATATTAGCTGTATAAACCCAAAACATATATATTATAATATTTATAAACTAACAGTTATATAAAATATATATATTTATAACTAATTACATCCTAGCCTCTCTCTCTCGCGTCTATCTCTCCCCTCTGTCTCTCTCTCTTCTCACTCTTTATCTCTCTCTCTATCCCCTCTATCTCTCTTTATATATATATATATATATATATATATATTTAATTTTTAACTTAATATTATTTTAACATCTCCTTTCTCTCTCTCATCATTTCTTTTCCTTCTTCTTTCTGTCACCGCGAGAACCCTCGTCCTTACCTCGCCGTCGCCGCCGATCACTTCGTCCTCACCTCACCCTTGTCACCGTCACCACCTCTTCTCCCCCGAAGAACCCTGCACCTGCGACACAAACCCAGAAATCTCAACCTCGCCATTACCCCTCGTCGGAGACTTGTCGTCGTCACCCTCACCACCTTCACCTCCCTCTTCTTTCCCGACACCCCAGACCTTCGCCGCCACCGCACCCTGCACTTCCTGACCCCGAACACCAACTCAAGAAACCCACTGCCACATCACCACTGTCGGCAGCCCATCGTCGCCGTCATCTCACCTCTGTCCTCTCCACCTCAGAACCCAACACAACAGCCACCCAGTATTCTTCTTCCTCTTCTTGTTCTTTTCTTGATCGTTTCTTGATTCTCCGATCGGCTCTCCAGAGTTGTGCATATCGCCGACGATTCGGACGACCCAGTCACCGTCGTCATCCAGCCTAGTCACCACGTCATATCACTGATCATCCAGGTCTAGTCCCGCGCGTGTAAGTTTGCATCGCGACGTTATTCCGTCGGACGTAGCATCCGTATCTCGACATGAGATCCGATCAGGAAAGTTTTAAACTTGCAACATGCTATGCTATTATATCGATAATTATATGAATACAAATAGTTCATATGTTTTATTATTTAGCAAATATTACCGATTTACAGTTTTACGGTATCCGTTCGTATCCGTACTGATAATCGTTTATCTAGTTGTATGCCGGAACATCATGATATCGTTATGCTACTATATCGGTACAACATGTTATCTAGTTTGCATCATACATAGTAATGGACGTATAATGGTTATTACAGATAGATACATATGCATCCTGACATCAGTTGTGTTTACCGTGTTCCGATATTGATTACAGTTTCACATTGGGTATCTATTTGATACATATGTATTACATGACATGTTCACGACACACTGACTTATTAGTTGGATCTTATTACTAATACCAACAATTCTGACTTGTTGTCCTAACGAACGCAACTTGTTGTCTATATAGATGAGAACTGTACCTACTTGATCCTGTGTTGGCATTAGATTCATATCGTTAATACCTGACTTGAACACAAACCTGGGGGGAAAAGAGAAATAAAAAAAGTAACCGAAACGTAACTCAAAAGAATATTATTATTGTTTGCCATTTTTCCGGACGTTACAGAATAAATACTTGTTTGCCGTTTTTCCGGACGTTACGGAATAAATACTTGTTTGCCGTGTTTCCGGGCATTACGGAATAAATACTGTTACCGTGGTCCCATGGGGAATGAACGGGATATATATTGTTGGATTACGATGAGAATTACATTAATTGATTTCAAAAACTTGTAGAATAGATAACCTAGCAGCACAGATTTAGGATACACAACACACACCCATACACACATATAGCTCACTGTTTATATCGGTGTTTATTATTTATATTCTTGTTTAATTATAACATAATATCCTGGTTACTACTATTATTTTGATATTATGACGCACTGACGTCTGGGTTTTGCATGGCCCAGTTTCTCTGCCTTTATCGCAGGCAGATCAAGAGTACTTTAGCAATCAAGCCGAGCAATGAGAAGCTAGCTATTTAGTTTATAGACTCTTAATTTATTTATTTCAGTAGTTTTGTTTATTGATGTGAGCCCATATTAGGACTGTTTGTCACGCCCCGCTTCTCAGTGTACGGTGAAGTGGACGCGACAAGGTCCGCTACGTATGTACTCAGAAGTACATACGCTAAGCGTAGCTAAGCAATATAAAGTAAATCACAAGAGACGAATAATGTAGAAATAACAGCAACTTTTATTAATAACATTCTTTGTACAATGCAAGAAAGGAAAATACAACTGAAATGAAAAGCAATGCCTAAACAATGGCATAACGGAAAATGAAAATACTGGAAAGAACAAGGTACAATTATCTAGAGCTCTGGGTCTTCTTGGAACTGCTCCAAAACTTCACCGGTGGGCTCGATCTCAGCTTGGTCCAACGCACCTGACGACATTCAAAGAAGAAAGAAATAGAATGTCGTCAGCGAACAGGTCGCTCGGTAAGTCCCAAAGAATAAGAAGAATGAGAATGACAGAGTAACAGTATTTTCTAAAGTATTATATTGTTGAATATTATGGAACATTGTTTAACGCTGTTGTTTGTAGCTTGGTACAGAAGGATACCAGTGTATACGAGGGGGATCTCTATATGCTAGAGATCAGGGCAAAAGGAAAGTACAAGGAACCGTTATGCCACAGTACAACAACAATAGGATTCAGGTTAGGTGTCTTAATCTGACCACCTCGTTCCACCTTTAACACCTTCCGTACCAATCTACCTCTTAAATCCCGTAATGTTTTAACAGTGTTGTAGTATTGGAATATGTAAATTGAGTGACTGACCAAAACCATGATATCAATAAACATGTTGTAACTGTATAATCAGGTAAATGGAATATCAGGATAATGGATGAATATCCATGGTTTGATTCAGTCAAAATGAATATATTGTTAACTGGATTCAGGGATTCATGTATTCAAATTGTGTTGGAATATAAAAGAATATAGACTGACTTGAATCATATTCAAGTCAAAAATAGTCAAACTCTAACCCGAGTCAGACTAAAAGAAAGATAATTTGAAGTTCAATATTAGTTAGGGGTCTTATTGTGATTTGTGAAACTTGAGGGGGTTTTATATAAAAAGTACTTTTGTATAGTTTTCAAAATACACCTCAAGTATTTACTATTCGTCTTTATAATTATAATGAATGTGAATTTTATTTGTGTTATTCTAGTGAATATATCCTAATAAAATCTTAATTGTTTCATTTGAAATTCATGGTATTTTAATGTAACTTTTAATCTTGGAATTTTTAGGAAAAATGGAAACTTCATATTATGACAAAATAGATGTTTAAATGATAATTATATATATATTAACACATGAATAATTTTTAAATGAATATTTTATTTTCAAAAATCACATTTTTCTTAAATGTCGTATTTTAAACCTTTCGAGACCGAATGCTCCTTGCGGAGGTCTGAATCTCGCACTACTAGCCTGCGGGTGCATGATGAACCGTACTATCCCTAACAGGTTCCCCAAAAGTGGGTTGTAGCGGCACTTTGCTTAGGTTTTATAATACTTTTCATTTAGAAAAACGGTTTTATAAGTATAAGGTATTTATTTGCAAAAGAGTACAGTTTTCCGTATTTTAGTTATTAGGGTTTCCTAAGCCAACTAGCCTATTTCTAAGGTCTAAACGATGAGTCATTAGAAGCCTCAAATCGCCTCTTCACTGTCAATTGCGTCCAGGTAAGTGCCAGGTAAGTGGGAAGGAACCACAGTCGTGGGCCTAATTAAAAACCACTAGCCTTAGACACACTTGCCTAGACACCACAAGACAGTTTAGATAAACGATCGATGTCCATGACCAATCGTGCTTTCATTTTATAAAAGATTTTATACAACTTAAAGCTTTCAAGAAAAGATTATAAAGAATATGGTATTTTAGTGAAAAGTCCTGTAATGTCGTATTCTATGTTTTGACATATATCAATTAGGTTTATATTTGTGTGTGTGTAGAGGTAGGTCATTATCTCGTGACTTATTTTAAGTTTTGATGAAGTTTAGAGGTTAAACAAGATATATTAAACTTGAAGGTATTAAAGCACAAGAATACGGTATTCGAAAACGTTATCATTTCATGTGTGAAATTTCATTCAAATTGGTTTCTACAAGTTTAGTGATCAAGATAAACATATTTAGGAGTGAGGTAATTAATTAAACTAAGAAAAATGAACTTCATGGTATTTTTATGAAAAGAATACGGTTTTGCAAAGAAGCTATCATTTCATGTGAGAAAGTTTGTTTAAATTGGTTTATAGGTGATTAATAGTCAACATGAATATGGGTAGGTGTTATGTATTAGGTGACAAGTGGAAATTTATAGAAAAACCGAATCGGAAATCGGTTTGTCCGATTTCCGTCGGGTTCCAAAAAGTCGTATTTTTATATTAAAGAAAAGAGAGATAGAAGAGATGGGACTTACGGGTTTGGACAAGCTAAGGGGGCTAAAGAAGGTGGTGATTGTCGATGCGTCGAAAACGTCGCGAAGGTTCTGATCCGATCGCCGGAATCCGTTGTCGGTTTTGGCAGCGCTTCGCTTCTCGCTCTTTGCACCGAATTCTCGAGAATTTGGGAGAGTGGACTTAGAGTGGTGAGGTGAAAAGGTAGAGGATAGGGGTCTTTATATAGGGCTAGGCTAGGGTTAGGGTTTGGATTAAAAAATATTTTTAAAAAATGTAAAATTCATTAAAAATTCATTAATTTTGAACTTAAAAGAGATTTAATGAAAATTGTGTAACAGTACAGAGAAAATAAACTATATAGGGGGTTTGACCAGGTCAACACGAAATTTTTTCGTGTTGACGACTCGGCCGACCGGCCGAGTCGCAGGCCGATTCGGCCGAGTCAGGGCCGAGTCGGGTGTCGATGGGTGGGGTTTGGTCTGGGGGAGATTTTGGTATAGTTTATTTTTTATAAATTGTAATAAATTGTGAGTTATGGCTGTTTGACCGTTTGACTTCTAAAAAAAATTAAAACAAAATGATATAAAAATTATGTGGGGCATGGGATTCGAACTCTGGTGGCTTGGTTCAGCAATACAAGGTATTACCAATGAGCTAAAAGCTCCTTCTTATAATTATTGTAAGGAATTAGATACTTAAATTGTTTCCAGCAACATCAATACTCCAAGTATACACTATATTTAAAGCAAATTTTTTGGTATACAAAATTGGAGTTGTTACACTGTTCCCCGCCGAAATACGGAGACGCGACCGCGCACGTCCGTCTTGCCTGAATTTCGAGACAGATGCTAATTGGTTCTATCCGTCCACCTCTCCGAAGATACCAAGTTGATTTATAAAACCATGTTTAACATTTATTTTGGGCTATTGAGCCTTTATTTGGGCTTGACCTTTTTAACAATGTTGAGCATTCATCATAGCTCCGGGGCTTATTACAGAACAATTTATGTTCTATCAGCGCAACACGTGGTGCGCTTGGCGCTTTGCGCCAGATGATGGACGCAGTGCGCTTCTGCCAAATAGCGCACACGTGAGGGACACATGTCGCGCTTGGCGCTAAGCGCCAGATGATGGGCGCATTGCGCCAGTTTATGAGCGCAGAGCGTTATCTTATGAGCGCAAGCGCTATTTGTTCAGTGGCGCACACGTGGGGAGCACGTGGTGCGCTTAACGCTAAGCGCCAGCCCATGAGCGCAGTGCGCTGGTTATTAAGTGGCGCATACGCGATTGACACGTGGCGCACTTAGCGCTGAGCGCCAGTCTAAAAGCGCAGAAGCGCAGTTCAAGGGCGCAAAGTGCATCTGATCAATTTTATGATCTGGGAAATAAATTCTCCCTTAGAAGAGATTTTGTCTTAAGATTTTAAGAATAAAAGTTCTTATTTTGTAGGAGATGTTTCCAATCTCTTATGTTGATGAAAGGCTTTGCCTTTATAAATCTATGATCTTTAAGAGAATTGAATTATTCTCCCCTCTTCTTATAACGAGATGGTCAAGATCTCTTTGTGAAAGACCCGAGTCTCATAGATCTATGATCTGTGAGAAGAATTATGTTCTTCTTCTTTTATGATGAGATCTTTTGATCTCTTTGTGAAAGACTTTTGTCTTGTAGATTTATGATCTTTTAAAAAAGTGAATCCTTCTTTTTAATTATGAGATGATTTTATCTCTCTGTTCTTTTTCTTGTTACCTTGAAGAAAGTTTTCTTCTTCTGAGAGCTTGCTCTTGTCTTTGAATTTCTCAAAGTTTATGGGGAGGTTTCTCTGTATGCTTCTCCTTTTTTGTTTCTTTTCCTTTTTTTTTTGAAAAGAATGATCATTGGTCATTGGGACCCACCACCTCTCAGACGACACTGAGAGATTACAACGCCATATATCGAAGGTGTGGAGGGATGTACCCTTTAAACCATGTCTCACTCATTAAGGGGAAAGAACAGGCTGGAGCTTAAGCTTCTCGCTGCTGAAAAAGGCTTCTTTGCGTTCGCGCACGTGCGTCGCACGTGTTGGGCGCACATGCGTCGCACGTGTTAGGCGCACATGTTTGCACGCAGCACACATAGAGCTTGCGCATATGCGCATTATGGGGGGAGCAAGCTCCTATGGAGAAATAAACTCCTTTGAGTATTATGGAATACTCCCACGTGCGTTGCACGCGTTTGGCTCATGTGCGTTGCACGTGGCGCGCATGTGACCGGCGCACGTGCATTGCACATGGCGCACATGGCGTTTGCGCATATGCGGATTATGGGGGGAGCAATCTCCTTTGGAGAAATAATCTCCTTTGAGTATTATGGAATACTCTCACGTGCGTTGCACGTGTTTGGCTCACATGCGTTGCACGTAGCACACATGTGGCCGATACACGTACATTACACGTGGCGCACATGGCGCTTCCGCATATGCGCATTATGGGGGGGAGCAAGCTCCTATGGAGAAATAATCTCCTTTGAGTATTATGGAATACTCTTCCTTTTCTAAGAGGTATACCCTCTTATTTATATGAGAGTGGTAGAGAAGAGATCTCTCTTTTTCCCGATGTGAGACTAAAAATGCATCCCCATGTAGTAGAACATTACTTTAGATTACACGTGCGTAGCACATTTGCACATAACTTTTGATCCCGGATGAATTATGAGGCCCATAATATATCAAATCGAAGGATTTTTCGAGACACTTTCGATATCATCAGAATTTATCTATTTCTCATTCGGGGGTTTTGTCAAAATACAGCCCGGAAAATACTAGTTCGCATTTTCTTCCTTAGATTACACGTGTATAGCATGTTTGCTCATAACTTTTGATCCCGGATGAATTATGAGGCCCATAATATATCAAATCGAAGGCTTTTTCGAGACGTTTTAGATAACATAAGAATTTATCTGTTTCACATTCGGGAGTTTGTCAAAATACAGCCCATAAAATACTGGTTCACATTTTTTTAAGCGTATCGCTGCCATTTGATACCTTGGGCTCTTTTGCGCAGAAATTTTTTGGCGGGAACAAATGCCCCCCACTACTTTGCCCACGTAAGTATATACGTGGGTGAAGTAGTGCAGAGTAATTCATAGCGTATGACCAGTTTCGGGTTGGTATATAATTTTCAGAATCTTGATCTGAGAAGATAACGAGCGGACACAAGCGTCGTCATTTATCATTGATTCAAATCTCGACTCTTAAGTAATATAGTTCCAAACCCTTAGCTCCATGAGCTGCACCCTTCTATTTCTTTATGTTTTACTCTGGCGTGAAGTAGTTTATATGCTCATGAGTAACTTCTCCATTTCAGTGGCATGTAGCTTTGTCAAGTGTGGCTCATAGATAGTAGATAACAGTTAATCTCGAACTCTTTATAAGGTAGCGATGGCTTAGGAAACAGGGTTAGGATCTGTTGCCTAAAACTTTCCAACTTTATGAGCCGTGAGGGTCTCACAAAAGCTTTTCTCCCTACGAGTCGTGAGGATCTCGTAGGTGTCTTTTCTCCTTAGGAGTCGTGAGGACTCCTGAGTGCGTTTTCTCTTGAGAATCGTAAGAATCCCACAAGAGAATTTTCTTCCTTACGGGTCGAGAGGACCCGTAAGTGATTGATGGGGTTGACATTATCCGCATTTCACGGAGTCAGGGGTTTCTCTGGGCATTTCCCACGAGGTCAAGATTGACTTTAGCCGTGTTCCACGGTACCGGGATTCGCTCTGGCTGTTTCCCACGGGGTCAGGATCGACATTAGCCGGGTTCTACAGGACCAGGATTTGCTCTGGATGCTTCCCACGGGGGCAGGATTGACATTAGACGTGTTCCGTAAGGATCATGATCCACTCTGGACGCTTCCCACGGGGTCAGGATTGACATTAGCCGTGTTCCACTAGACTAGGATTTGCTCTGGATGCTTCCCACGGGGTCAAGATTGACTTTAGCCGTATTCCGCAAGGACCAGGATCCGCTCTGGACACTTCCCATGGGGTCAGGATTGACATTAGCCGTGTTCCACTAGACCAGAATTTTCTCTGGACGCTTCCCACGGGGTCAAGATTGACATTAGCCGTGTTCCGCAAGGACCAGGATCCGCTCTGGCTGTTTCCCACGGGGTCAGGATTGACATTAGCCGTGTTCCACAGGACCAGGATTTGCTCTGGACGCTTCCCACGGGGTCAGGATTGACATTAGCCGTGTTTCGCAAGGATCAGGATCCGCTCTGGACGCTTCCCACGGGGTCAGGATTGACATTAACCGTGTTCCACTAGACCAGGATTTGCTCTGGATGCTTTCCACGGGGTCAGGATTGACATTAGCCGTGTTCCGTAAGGACCAGGATCCGCTCTGGACGCTTCCTACGGGGTCAGGATTGACATTAGCCGTGTTCCACTAGACCAGGATTTGCTCTGGATGCTTCCCACGGGGTCAGGATTGACATTAGCCGTGTTCCGTAAGGACCAGGATCCGCTCTGGACGCTTCCCACGGGGTCAAGATTGACATTAACCGTGTTCCACAAGGACCAGGTTCCGCTCTGGACGCTTCCCACGAGGTCAGGATTGATATAGGCCGTGTTCCACTAGACCAGGATTTGCTCTGGATACTTCCCACGGGGTCAGGATTGACATAGCCGTGTTCCGTAAGGATCAGGTTCCGCTCTGGACGCTTCCCACGGGGTCAGGATTGACATAGGCCGTGTTCCACGAAACCAGAATTTGCTCTGAATGCTTCCCACGGGGTCAGGATTGACATAGGCCGTGTTCCGTAAGGACCAGGTTCCGCTCTGGACGCTTCCCACGGGGTCAGGATTGACATTGGCCGTGTTCCACGTGACCAGGATTTTTTGACTCTCGGTTGTCTGTGCATCGTCGAGTCATAGAACTGGGAACTTTGTCGCAGCTCCGATTTGTTGATGTTGCGTCTGTTGTCATGAGACGAATGTTAAGATGATCTCCAGGCTGTCTGTGAACCATCGAGATGTGGCTTCTTTTTCTGATGGAGCCTGATGGGAAGGTATGGTTCCCTCTTTTTTTTATGCCCCTGGATTGTATACAGGGATCGATGTGATCTCACCTGTAGGGCAAAAATTTCATTTTATATATTTTTCTTTCCACGATGCTCTATCATTTCAGCTTTTATATCGCAATTGCCCAATCATTTCGGCTATTTTTCGCGGTGCCCAATCATTTCGGCTATTTGTTTTATTTTTATTCGCTGCTTTTTATTGCGAGTTGCCCAATCATTTCGGCTATTTTTCATGCATATATTTTTACTTGCTAATCTTGTTGCAAGTTGCCCCATCATTTCGGCTATTTCATATGCATTTGCCTTGCTGTGAGTTTGGGATTTGATACCGATTTAGGCATCAGCATCGCTACAACTGGGATATTGCCAGGAGTGAATCATCATTTGCCTTTGTTGATGTCGAACAAAGGTAGCTTAGTAAACAGGGTTAGGATCCTATCGACTAAGGCTTTTAACTTTACGAGCCGTAAGGGTCTCATAAAGGTATTTCTCCCTACGAGTCGTGAGGATCTCGAAGGTGTGTTTTCTCCTTAAGAATCGTGAGGAGTCTTAAGTGTATGGTCTCTTATAAGTCGTAAGGATCTTACAAGAGTGCTTTCTTCTTATAAGTCGAGAGGACTTACAAGTGTCTTTTGCCATATGAGCATATCCCCAGTCTCTGGTGGGACTCTTGTTAGGGAAATGTTTATTCGCGCCCGGGATTGTATACAAGGGTCAATACTGAACCACTTGTAAGACAGTATTGGAGGTTGTGATGGCTGCTTAAGAACTAGTTCAGATCCCTGTAGCTTAAGGCTTTTGAATCCTATGAGCCGTGAGGATCTCAAAGGGGGAATTTTCTTTACGAGTCGTGTGGATCTCGTAAGTGTGTTTCTTCTTAGGAATCGTGGGGATCCCTAAGTGTGTTGCTCCTTTGTGAGTCGTAAGGATCTCACGCATGTGGTTTCTCCTCACAAGGTCGAGAGGACCTTGCAAGTGTCTTTTAACGAGATTGCGCCCTTTCGGGTTTTCACAAAACTCGCCGGTAGCCCTGCTGTTTTTACTCACGGAGCCCTTTCATGTTTTCATCCGTGCCCATTTTGCTTATGGACATACCATTTTCTTCTCTTTTTTTTAATTTTTTTTTGTGTCAGCCTTGGGATGCTGCTGCCCGTAATAGTTTATCGACGTTTCTGTCAGCAACAAATTTTAGGACATAGTGGTCCATCGTTAGTGTAAGGACGTTTCAGTCCGACGCCAGTTTTAGGACATAGTGGTCCATTGTTAGTTTAAGGACGTTTCGGTCCGAGAAAAAGAAGCCGGCTACTACTTACGGAGTTTAGGCTTAGGAAGATAGCGAGCGGACATAGGCGTCGTCATCTATCGTTGACCTAGGCCGTGACTCGTCAGGCGTAGTATTTTTTTAGGAAGCGACCGTTTATTGGCCTGAAAGGTCTTTCACCATGCATGTCCATGAGTAGATATGCTCCACCATGGTAGACTTTGTCTATGATATACGGGCCTTCATAGTTCGGCTCGAATTTTCCCCGCTTGGCACGATTGGGGATCATAGGTCTTTTGAACACTAGCACGAGTTCGCATTGGCGGAATGTTCTCGGCCGAGTCAATCTCTCATATAAGCACGTCATCTTTGCTTTATAAGCTTCCAGATTTTGCTGCGCTATGAGCCTGGTTTCATCAAGGGCATCGAGCTCCTCAAGCCGAAGGTGAGCATTTTCTTCGTCTGTTAGCTCGTAGTGAACCGCCACTCGTAGAGAGGGTAACTCTATCTCGAGAGGGAGTACCGCTTCTGTGCCAAATACCAATGCATACGGCGTTGTGTTTGTGGCTGTTTTGAACGTAGTTCGATACGCCCAAAGAGCTTCATGCAGTCTCTCGTGTCAATCCCTCTTATTTCGAGACACCGTCTTTTTCACGATCTTCGTCAAGGTCTTGTTAAAAGCCTCAGCTAGACCGTTAGCTCGGGGATTATAGACCGATGAATATCTCCAGTATATGTTATGCTGTTGTGCGAAGTGGCTGATCTTGTGGCTTCTATAGGCTGGTCCGTTATTGGAGATAATCCGTCGTGGAGTGCCGAACCGATAAATGATGTGTATCTTGAAGAAATGCAGGATATTCTCCGTCTTCACTTCCCTTAGCGGTATGGTCTCTGCCCACTTAGAGAAGTAATCGGTTGTTGCCAGTATGAACCGATATCCTTTGAACGATGCCGGTTCGATGGGCCCGATTATGTCAGTTCCCCACATTTCGAATGGCCAGCTAGCCACCGTCGGGTGTAGCGGATTCGGATGCTGATGGATAAAGTCCCCATGAATCTGGCATGAGTGGCACTGCTTCGCGTAGTTGAGGCAGTCTTGGATCATTGTAGGCCAATAGTAGCCCATCCTTTTGATCTTCAGCTTCATCTTCGGCCCAGCTTGGTGAGAACCGCAGAGTCCGTCGTGAATTTCTTGGATGACTCTCTTTGCTTCTTCAGGTCCTAGGCATCTTAGCCACAGAGAATCAAATGATCTCTTATACAGTGTATTATTGACGAAGGCAAAAGATAGAGCTCGTTTCATGAGCTGATGTCTTGAAGACGCATCTTCAGGTGTTCGACGGGATTTAAAGTAGTCTATAAAGACTTCTCTCCAATCCATAGCCTTTTCCTGGTCTTTTATTTGTAAGGCCGTTTGCTCGGTCGTTCTCTTTTCTACGGACGACTCCGGAGATATTTCTGCCGGTGCAAGAACTCGGCGGCTTTGCACAACGGTCCTTACGTCATCGAGGTTCTCATCGGCCAGTTCTTCAGCGAGCTTGGCTAATGCATCCACCTTGCTATTTTCCACGCGCGGTATGCTTTCCAGGGTGTAGGAAGGAATTTGAGTCAGCAGTTGCTGCACTCTCTCGTCGTACTTTACTAACTCAGGCTTGCACGTTTGATAGTCGCCGTTTACTTGACTAACGATCGGTTGGGAGTCTCCGTATATGAGGAGGCTTTCGACTCCCATGTCGACAGCGATCTCAAGACCTGCTATCAAACCTTCATACTCGGCTTCATTGTTTGCCCTCGGCTCTATTAAGGAGAAGGCAAAGCGCATTATCCCTCCTTGTAGAGTCACGAAGATGAGGCCTATCCCGGATTTGATTATGGGGGTGCTTTATTTGCGCTTCTTCATAGAAGATGCTCCATCGAAGTAGAGTTCGCACTGGGTATCATTCTCTCTTCTCTCCCCGTCGATCGTGTCAAACGCATACTCGTCGGGCAGTTCGCGGTTCAAAGGAGAATCGACAGGTATTGGATGCTCAGCGAGGAAGTCGGCGATGGCCTGACCTTTCACTGCCTTGAGGGGTCGGTATGTCACTGAGAATTCCATTAAGAGTAGGGCCCATTTAGCGAGCCTTCCCGTTAATATGGTTTTTGACATCAAGTATTTGAGAGGATCCACCTTTGATATGAGGTGGAACTCATGTGCCAAAGCATAGTGTCTGAGCTTCGTTATAGCGAAGATCAACGCCAGGCAGTGTTTTTCGATAGGAGAATAATTGTTTTTTGCCCCCAGGAGAACTCGACTCAGATAGCAGAGAGCTCTTTCTTTCCCTTGGTCGTTTTCTTGTGCCCATAATGTGCCTAGAGAAGCTTCAAGGGCGGTTGTATACAGAATGAGAGGCTTTCCCTTGACCGGAGCAGTCAGCACCGGCGGATTCTGCAGGTATTTCTTAATTTCGTCCAGTGCGCTTTGGTATTTGCGATCCCAGACGAACGGAGTTCCCTTCTTCATCAGGTGACTGTAAGGACGGCACTTGCCGGAAAGATTGGCTATGAATCCCCGGATATATGTGAGCTTTCCTTGGAGAGACCGCAGCTTCTTGAGTGTTCTTGGCGGAGGCATTTCCATAATCGCCTTGATCTTTAACGGGTCTATCTCGATGCCTCGGTGTCGGACGATGAATCCCAGGAACTTGCCTGAGAACACTCCGAATGCGCATTTGAGAGGGTTCATCTTCAAGTTGTATTTCCGCAGACGCTGGAACACGATCTTCAGATGCTCTAAATGTTCCTCGTATGATTTGCTTTTAACTACGAGGTCGTCGATGCAGCAATTGACGATGTCATGTATGAGGTCATCGAAGATTTTCGTCATGGCCCTCTGATAGGTGGCACCGGAGTTCTTTAGACCGAAAGGCATGACCTTGTAGCAGAATATGCCCAAAGGGGTCCGGAAAGCGGTATGCTTCTGGTTTTCGGGATGCATTTTTATCTGATTGTATCCTGATGAGCCGTCCATGAAGGAGAAAATTTTGTGAGTGGACGTATTATCAATCATCAGCTCGGTGACCGGTAATGGAAAGTCGTCCTTCGGGCAAGCTTTGTTGAGATCCCGAAAGTCCACGCAGATGCGCACCGTCCCGTTTTTCTTCATTACTTGGACAATGTTGGCGATCCAGTCAGGATATTGAACCTCTTGGATGAAGCCAGAGTTGATTAGCTTCTTGACCTCGGCGTTGATGCTCATCTCAAGCTTGAGTCGCATTCTTCTCGGTGCTTGTTTGATCGGCTTGACGTCTGAAGAAATCGCTAATTTGTGGACAGCAATTTCTGGATCCAATCCGGGCATCTCGGAATAGTTCCATGCGAAACAGTCTTTATACTGCATGAGCACGTCTTTAAGCGTAGCCTCCTTTCTTCAGACAATAGTTCACTGACGAACGTCGGACGTGGATCGTTTTCCGTTCCCAAGTCGATTTCTCTGAGCTCATCTGCAGTAGTATATATCCCATCTTCCAGCTCTTTTGGCGCCGGTGGAAACTCGGAGATCACCTCGTCATCATTGTTTTCGAAGAACCGGGCGAGGTCATCCATATTCTCGCGTTCTTTTTCTGACAGCGTTATCATATGACAGGTACGAGATCGCTTCCAAGACCGATGTTGGTCTGGTTCTACTCTCGCTGCATGCACGGCTTTCGGTTCATGCTTCTGCGGCGGGGTTACCCTCCAGCTGCTGGATAGAGCGAACCTGCCTTGCTGATACTGGTCTTCTATCCAGTCTTTGAATATGAAGCAGTCTTCGAGGGGATGTCCTATTGCCCGGTGATAGGAGTAATAGTCAAGGTGAGAGACCTCGCCTGCTTGCTCGGGGTGCTTGGACTCCGGGAGGGTAATCATCTGATGTTTTATGACAAGATCAAATATCTTTCTTGTCTTGTCTTGGGAAAAAGAATATCGACCCATCTTCCTTATAAGAGACGAATCCTGGTTGCTCGATTCTCGCTCGCGTGGCTTCTTAGTCCCGCTTTGTCGCTGTCGAACGCTTTTTTCGTTCTTGGGTTTATTTCTGCCTCTGCGTCGGGTCTTTTGTATGACAGATTGGCGACGAAGGGCATCGTCACTTTTGCAGCATGCTGAAGGAGGCACTGCGTTCTGGCTTTCTCGTAGATGGCCAATTCACGATTATGGTCGTTTCGAACCTTTTGACCCGCTTCCCTTATAAGCTTGTCCATTTGTTCTTCGAACGACGGGCTTAGCATTTTCACGACGGGAGCTCGTTTTCGTTCAGGGTTAGCATCTTCGCACAAAGCATCTCCTTCTTCATCAAAGTCATGTATGACGTAGCAGCCGCGAAATCGCTCTCGTTTCTTGGATTGAACATATCCAAGCCCCATCGTTTCCATTTTTCCGTTGGGCAACTTTCGTTGAATTCCGGGGACGTTCCAGATTTTGTTATAGAACTGGGCTTGTCGAGCAGTCTGTTTGAAGTGTACGCCTTGGCGCCTCAACAGTCTTTTTAATCCGTTTATGTAGTATCTGGGCAAACGGATGGGCTGGAGCCTATCAAGTGTAGAATCCGCGCCATGCCAGATTTCTTTCTCCACTTTGGTTTCCCTGGATCGGTAGAAGAGGATCGCCTTTTCACCCATTCGCCTGGGGGGACATAGAATGTCTGCAGTTCTTGCACATTATAAGTTTCAAGTGCATCGAGCTCTTTGTAATGCTCTTGCGGAACCATGGCAACTTGAAAAGTTTGATCTTCATCAGCGAAGGCTTGTATCGATGGCCCAGCAGAGAATACGGCATTGACCTCATCTTCTGAGTTGCTGCCGAAGACCAGAAAAGGGGTGGACGGTCCCGGCTTGTTGCGTTGGGGCGGCCCTAAAAAAACTATTTCTTCTTCCTCCTCGGTATCACTCCCGAAGACCGGAATAGTAGCGATAGCTTTGTTCTTGTCCTCCGGTTTGCGACATCTTTCCGTGTCTTCGAAATCTGGCAGGAAGTACTTTGCATCCTCATATTTGCGGACTTCGTTCATGGAGAATGGGTTTAGTTCCCCTGTCACAGTGTACTCGAGACCATCTTTGAAGTACTTCATACACTGATATTGTGTAGAAGGGATAATGTTGTACTCGTGTAACCAGGACCGGCCGAGCAAAGCGTTATAACATGTCTTAGCGTCAATGACGTGAAATTTGATGTCCATGACGAGCAGCCCAAAGCGTAACGTCAGTATCACAGATCCGAGCGTCCGTGATAACTGGGAGTCAAACCCGGAGATGGTGATTTTATCACGAGCAAGGTGTTGAACGCTCTTGCAGATTTCCTTCAACACTCTTACATTGAAGAGATTGACGGAGGACCCATTATCGACCAGGATTTTGCCTATCTTGATGTCATGACAGTATCCGGAGACGTAAAGGGGACGGTTGTGCTCGCACGTCCCGAGGAGGAGATATTCATCGCCGAAGGTGATATCGGCTGTGTGCACTTCTTCCAGATCGTCCTTCATCTTTTCTTCGGCGAGGAAAGCTTGGAATTGCTCGGGCTCTTGTAGTGCCTTGATCAAAGAATCTCTCGCCTCTTTGGATAGCAGAAGGGCGTCGAGAATGCTTAGCTGTGAAGGTATCTTCCTCAGGTGCGCCAGAACGTTGTAATCCACCTTACTTTTCTTAGGCGGATCCTTGGCTGTCAGCTCTTCGACGGCTTGGTCATCGAGGGTGATATCCTTAGGGACCTTTTCTTTTTCCTTATCCTTTTTATTCGACCCCTTGTTTACGGGTCCGAGATTCTTTTCAGGTAATATGCGATTGCGCAGCTGAATGTTCTCACAGCTCTTCGGTTCTTCCTCCTTTCCTGAGGTGGATTCTTTGAAGAGGGGGCCGAGGGCTATTTCTTCGTCAGAGTCGCTCCCGAAGGTGAGAACTTGCGATCCCCCGGAGTCAACCATATGACAGTTGCCGGCAGTTCTTCCACGTCCGTCTGTCGCATTTTTCCGCTGTTGACGAGCTTCACGCTTCAACCTCTTGAAGTGCTGCCTGTGAGCGACATACCCTTGACACCAATTTCTAAAGGCTCTGCACTCTTCGGTGGGGTGCGTAATCCTTCGATGATATAAGCAGTAGCTAGGATGTACATCCGCTTCATCAGGGGTGTTTCCTTCGGAGGGTGGAAACTTCATTCCCATCGATATGGCTTTGGCGAACCTTTTTCTCGTCTTGAACCTGCTTTTATTTGCGGGGGATGTACTTTGATCTGGTGGGGTGCTTCAACCCTTTCATCCAGTCACCGGCGTTTGGCCTTTTCAAATATGGCCATCTCATGCTCTCAATCAGCTTTTCTTTTCAGAAGAGCTTCGTTCAGGAATGCGTCAATCATTCGTCTGACGGTCCTAGAAGTTCCGGCTCAGGATCTGCCCTCAGTTTCTTTGCGTCAGGAGCTTCTTCACCGTTTATTAACGAGTGAGAGATCACATGGCAGCTTGCCACATATTCCTCAGATTCGTCGTCGTCGCTATCTCCGTTCTCAAGGACGTGGCCGAGAAATTCTTGGAGTATGACTGGAGTTCGCGCCTTCTGATCATATTCTTCCAGCGCGTCGATATATTTTTGCAGGCCCATGCGCTTGTCACTAGGCTTCACGGGATTTTTGATCTTCTTCTTCTTCTTCGAAGACTTTGACGGCTGGGTGTGAGCGCTTTGACTATCACCACCAATTTTTGGAGTTGGGCGCGGTTTCAGCATTCCCTCGATGATCTCGGGCTCCAGTGGACTTTTCCATTTGATCGCCGGGCATGTTTGGAAGCATTCTTTTCGTTTTGGCTGAAAGAACGACCTCCCATGGAGCTTCTTCTATAAAAGAGCATGATGCCCCCGGTGTGTCCGCCTTTTTGAGAGCGTGCAGCTGAGGCGAGTTTACTTTCCAATTCTCGGACAGTGCGAACTTGCCCTGTTGGTATTGGTCTTCGATCCAGCCTTTAAAGACGAAGCAATCTTCAACTAGATGGCCTATTGCTTGGTGGTAAGGGCAATAATTGGGATTATTAGCCTCACCGGGTTGCAATGGGCATTTTGGATTCGGCAAATTAATGAGCCTGTTGCGCACCGTCAGCTCGAACAATCTCCTCGTTTTGTCCCGGGGAAATGAATAAGGGCGCTTCAGCTTCTCGTTAAAGAATCGCTGCCTATCCTCCTGGCGAGCAATTAACCTTGAACCACCGGGTTGCTGCTGAGTATTGGCGACGAAGGTCGCTTTCCCTATCCCTTATTCATTCCGTGGCTCCGGCTTCGAAAAGGAAGGCCTATGGCCCATCTGGTCCATTTGGGCCAGCTTGTCAATCAAGGACTGGAAAGTGGTCGGCTTGAAAAACATCATGAATTGGGAGATGGTCGCTTGAGGGTCAAGAGTGCCCACGAACATGCCCACCGCAGGCGCTTCTTCGATGCGTTGCTCGCACTTCGACCATAAATTCCGCCACCGTATTCTGTATTGCACCCACGTTTCGCCTGGCTTTACCCTGGTGTTAATCAATGCGGTGATCGGGGTGCGCTCGCTAGTGCTTGCGAATCTCTGTGTAAACAGCAGCTCCATTTCTGCAAATGTCTTGATAGAGTCATTTGAGAGTTCGGAATACCACTCGAATGCCGTCTCTGGCAAGCTGCCAACAAATTGGCGGAGCAGTAATTTATCATCACCTCCAGTGTTGCCGTACAAGGCTCTGAATTGAGCGACGTGCTGGTGCGGATTTCCCGTCCCCTTATATACGTGGAATTTGGGGATCGTATATCCCGGCGGGTACCTTATTTGGTCATACCAACCCGGATAGGGTCGTCCAGTCTTAACAATCTGCCCGGCCGTTTCGCTCGCCTGATGAGCTCGTATTTGCTGAGCGATGTAATCGTCTAGGGCGGCCTTAGAGATGGTCTCCTCCTTGGCTGCTGAAAGAGCAAGAGGAGGGTTCGATGTCTCCCCTCTGTCATCTTCAATGATAATCGGGGGGTCTTCAGCTGGAGGTTTCGGCTGTAACATCATCCCGGCCATGACTTGGAACAAAAGAGCCATTCGTTTTATGTTGGCCACCTGTTCCGCGGCCTCTTTTTCTTTCCTCTCGAGCATCCTTCGGAGGAATTCAACATTAGTTTCTTGTTCTTGACGCTGCTCTGAGGTCTCTGGATTTTCTTTCGGCCCAGTGAGTGCGGCCATTGCAGTCAGCATCTCCTGAAGTTTTTGCTGCTATTTCTCCTGAGCCTTTGTTATCGATCGGGTAAGCGGTCGATGACCCGTAGAAGCACGGCTTTTCTCTTTTCCAGATGCCATGTAGACGGCATGTGTTACCATGCCCCCAGACTTGGGGCGTTTAGATTCAGCGCCCTTGCGGCTCGCCGCGGTCACAGAGGCTTTCTCCCTTCTCTTGTGAGCGGTTGAAGTTGAGAGAGCCGTTGCAGTGGGCACCCAGACGGATGACATCTTCTGTGGTACCACAGGATGGCTCCTTTCTTGCTGAGCTTTAATCTTCTTTCATCGGCGGGAATAGTCTTGGTCAATCACCGATTCCTGAACCTGTCGCTAAACTTTGTAAATTTTGGAGGACGGCCGCTGAGGGGGCTGCTCCGGCTTCACCTTAGTAGCGTTCTCCATGGGTGGAGGAGATCTCTTCAGCACGGCAGTCGGAGAGTTTTTGCGCACCCTCCTTAGCGGTTCAAAGCTATTCCCAGTTAGAACAGCAGCATCAACTTCTACCGTTGGAGCCGGCGGAGTCATTCCGGAAGGGGAATTGCCCCCAGCTTTCCTCACTCGACGCCAGTGGCGACGTCGAGCGTGTCTTGCAGTTGGAATTATCTCGGCTATGGGGGTGGTTTCCTCATGCCCCCTGTGTTGGTCAGAAGTTGTCGTTATCAGCCTATTGAAGATTGATGTCCGCTGAGTGGGGATAACCAGCCTATCGAAGGCAGGCTTCCGAGCAGGTGAAGCAACCTTAACGATTTCGCCTGAAAGGGGAGCTGAAACAGTCAGTCTTGTGAAGACCGACCCTTTGGCAGGAGAAGCCGCTTTGACGACTTCGAGAGCAGGAATGGCTATCCTTTTTGCGATAACGCTTTCTGGTATAGCAGGCTTCTTTACGGGCCCACATGAGCTTTGGCCCAATCTATCAAAGACCGAGGCGTTGGATTTGGGCGACCCGTTGAGAGGGGTCGCAGTAGTTGTGAGCCGATTAAAGATCGAGCTCTTCGGAGCTTCTTGCAATGGTACAGGGGTGTTGAAGTTCATCGGTGGGAGCATGGTCCCGAAAAATAGCCCAGTGGTGGCTTGAGTTACCTGCTCCACTGGCATTGTGAAAAGGAAGCCCGCTTGGGGCCCGTAGGTTACACCTCCAGATGAGGCGGAGCGGGAGTTGCAGTTGCAGCTGGAGCAGTTAAAGGCCATTGATGTTCTTTTTTTTCTGCACGAGAGCAAAACCAAATCTTAGTACCTCGAACCCAAGGGAAACCATATTAAACCGCGATTTGTTCGCGAACACGACACACGAAGTGTGGTGTGGAAAGAGGAAGATGTCCCACCGGGCGTGCCAGAATCTGCTCCCCGCCGAAACACGGAGACGCGACCGCGCAGGTCTGTCTTGCTTGAATTTCGAGACAGATGCTAATTGGTACTATCCGTCCACCTCTCTGAAGATGCCAAGTTGATTTATGACACCATGTATCGAAGGTTTAAACGGATGCGGCCGATGTAGCAGACTTCGTCAGATTCCCCCTCGTTGAGGGGTTTTTGATTGTCGGGACGCTCTTCCCTACAGGCGCAAGCCCCTGCAGTTAATTACGCTACCGCATCGCGGTAACAAATTTCTCCTTCTCCGGATGGTCACTTCGTGTCGTGGGTGTTTGTTTTGTTTTTGGTTGCCCGTGGATTGTATACGAAGACTAATTTATGTTGTCACCCGTAGGGCGTGGATTAGCCTAAATCCGTATTTTCTTAGATTTGGGTTTGGGGTTGGGTTACTCTTTGACGTGATGATGCCGAGAGAAAGGACCGGTAGTCTCATTTGAGACTAAGATCAACTTAAACGTTAGTTAAGGATACATTAGTCTAATTTTAGACTAAGATCAACTTAACAGAATCGTTTAGATCCAACAAAAGAGCATTTGGACTCTATTGTTTAGTTTAGGGACGTTGCGGTCCATAATTAGTTTAAGGACATCTCGGTCTGATGTTAGTTTAAGGACATCTCAGTCTGATGTTAGTTTAAGGATATCTCGGTCTGATGTTAGTTTAAGAACATCTCGGTCCAAGGTTAAGGACATCATAGTCCATGGGTTTTAAAGGACCCCACAGTCTGAGGTTAAGGACATTATAGTCCGTGGGTTTAAAGGGACCCCACAGTCCGAGGTTAAGGACATCATAGTCCGTGGGTTTAAAGGGACCCCACAGTCCGAGGTTAAGGACATCATAGTCCATGGGTTTAAGGACCCCACAGTCCGAGGTTAAGGACATCATAGTCCATGGGTTTAAGGACCCCACAGTCCGGTTTAAAGATGTTATAGTCTATGGGATGTATGGTTGTTGGGACCCGTCACCTCTCTGAAAACGTTGAAGGATTACAACGACATATATCAGAGGGGTTCAGAGATGTACCCTTGAACCAATTTTGGTTGAGAAATCTGTAGTCCAATTTGGGACTAAGATCAATCGATTAGATTATAAGCACATGAGTTCAGTTGAATCTGAATTAAGGACTTATGGCCAACTTGGGCTAAGTCCAGTCGAGTTAAAATGTTTAACATTTATTTTGGGCTATTGAGCCTTTATTTGGGCTTGGCCCTTTTAACAATGCTGAGCATTCATCATAGCTTTAAAGAATAATTTATGTTCTATCAGCGCAACACGTGGTGCGCTTGGCGCTTTGCGCCAGATGATGGACGCAGTGCGCTTCTGCCAAGTAGCGCACACGTGAGGGACACGTGTTGCGCTTGGCGCTAAGCGCCAGATGATGGGCGCATTGCGCCAGTTTATGAGCGCAGAGCACTATCTTATGAGCGCAAGCGCTATTTGTTCAGTGGCGCACACGTGGGGAGCACGTGGTGCGCTTAACTCTAAGCGCCAGCCCATGAGCGCAGTGCGCTATTTCAATAGCGCAGTGCGCTGGTTATTAAGTGGAGCATACGTGATTGACACGTGGCGCACTTAGCGCTGAGCGCCAGTCTAAAAGCGCAGAAGCGCGGTTCAAGGGCGCAAAGTGCATCTGATCAATTTTATGATCTGGGAAATAAATTCTCCCTTAGAAGAGACTTTGTCTCAAGATTTTAAGAATAAAAGTTCTTATTTTGTAGGAGATATTTTCAATCTCTTATGTTGATGAAAGGCTTTGCCTTTATAAATCTATGATCTTTAAGAGAATTGAATTATTCTCCCCCTTCTTATAACGAGATGTTCATGATCTCTTTGTGAAAAGACCTGAGTCTCATAGATCTATGATCTGTGAGAAGAATTATGTTCTTCTTTTATGATGAGATCTTTTGATCTCTTTGTGAAAGACTTTTGTCTTGTAGATCTATGATCTTTTAAAGAAGTGAATTCTTCTTTTTAATTATGAGATGATTTCATCTCTCTGTTCTTTTTCTTGTTACCTTGAAGAAAGTTTTCTTCTTCTGAGAGCTTGCTCTTGTCTTTGAATATCTCAAAGTTTATGGGGAGGTTTCTCTGTATGGTTCTCCTTTTTTGTTTCTTTTCCTTTTTTTTTGAAAAGAAGGATCATTGGTCATTGGGACCCACCACCTCTCCGACGACACTGAAAGATTATAGCGCCATATATCGAAGGTGTGGAGGGATGTACCCTTTGAACTATGTCCCACTCATTAGGGGGAAAGAACGGGCTGGAGCTTAAGCTTCTCGCTGCTGAAAAAGGCTTCTTTGCGTTCGCGCACGTGCGTCGCACGTGTTGGGCGCACATGCGTCGCACGTGTTGGGCGCACATGTTTGCACGCAGCACACATGGAGCTTGCGCATATGCGCATTATGGGGGGAGCAAGCTCCTATGGAGAAATAAACTCCTTTGAGTATTATGGAATACTCCCACGTGCGTTGCACGCGTTTGGCTCATGTGCGTTGCATGTGGCGCGCATGTGACCGGCGCACGTGCATTGCACATGGCGCACATGGCGTTTGCGCATATGCGGATTATGGGGGGAGCAATCTCCTTTGGAGAAATAATCTCCTTTGAGTATTATGGAATACTCTCACGTGCGTTGCACGTGTTTGGCTCACATGCGTTGCACGTGGCACACATGTGGCCGATACACGTACATTACACGTGGCGCACATGGCGCTTCCGCATATGCGCATTATGGGGGGGAGCAAGCTCCTATGGAGAAATAATCTCCTTTGAGTATTATGGAATACTCTTTCTTTTCTAAGAGGTCTTATTTATATGGGAGTGGTAGAGAAGGGATCTCTTTTTTTCCCGATGTGGGACTAAAAATGCATCCCCATGTAGTAGAGCATTACTTTAGATTACACGTGCGTAGCACATTTGCACATAACTTTTGATCCCGGATGAATTATGAGGCCCATAATATATCAAATTGAAGGATTTTTCGAGACACTTTCGATACCATCAGAATTTATCTGTTTCTCATTCGGGGGTTTTGTCAAAATACAGCCCGGAAAATACTGGTTCGCATTTTCTTCCTTAGATTACACGTGCATAGCATATTTGCTCATAACTTTTGATCCCGAATGATCTATGAGGCCCATAATATATCAAATCGAAGGCTTTTTCGAGACCCTTTCGATAACATCAGAATTTAGTTGTTTTGCATTCGGGAGTTTGTTAAAATACAGCCTGGAAAATACCGGTTCACATTTTCTTAAGCGTATCGCTGCCATTTGATACCTTGTGCTCTTTTGCGCAGAAATTTTTTGGCGAGAACATGGACATGATTCAGATATCGTTTATTGGATATTTATTCGTTTTCACTTTATGCATTTTATTGATTTTATTTACTGTGGCAGATGGACATGTGTTAGCTAGTTTTTATATTTCATTGTTCTTGACATCCTATAGACTGCCGTAATGTGATTGTGGAGGAATGATTCCTGGCCACAGCATGGTTGGCTCTGTCATGTGCCGTGTTTACGTATCTTGGGAAGTGGGGCGTGACAGAGTTTGTTTGGTATCAGAGCCCTAGGATTTAGGGTTAGTCGGGTTTGGTTCTTTTGTAATTGGGTATTAAACCCAATACACTAACCAGCCAACTCGGAATTAGGAACATGTCCTGCCACATTATTGCCTTGTAATTCAAATTCTTCAATTTTATCTTTCCTTAAACTCTTTTATCTTGACGATACGGAAATGACTTTGCATCTCAATTTTGAATCCTCCTGATTCATTTTTTTCCTCCCTTCTTATTCTTTCGATTCTGATAGTAGAATTTGGACGACTTGAATAGAGTTATATGATTGTAACTATGTATCGCGGCATGGTTACAATACGGACTCTATTTAGGTAATCTGGAATTCTATTTCGATTCATTTTCTTGACTTATGTTCATTGTACTTCTTTATTTCTCTCGGTTTCACTGCTTATGAATTTATGCCTTATTACGAACTTGAATCCCACAACTGCGTTATATCTTTTCTCTTGTCCTGTAGTGACCAATCTGTATGCGTTTTGAAGAACAAGAAGAAACACTGGAGAAGTTTTTGATGATTGCAGTAGTTTGAGATTAACCTTAACGGGAGCTGGTACAGACTGCTTCAAGACCGATCATATGTAGGATATTTGATTGAAGAAGTTCCGACGAACCCGCTTCAGTTTATCAGAGTAGCGCATCGGAAGAGTGGTAGGCTAATAACCCACAAGTCAAAGAACAAACTTGCAAATTCATGATGAAGAAAACCGTTTACTGAAAGCTGAAGTTCGTAAACAAGTTGCGGATGAAGCACTGATAGCAGTTCAGGATTTTATGGATGTGTTGAAGAACATCTCGAGTTTACCGCCAAAACGAGATGTGGAGTTTGCGATTGATCTTATTCCTATAGCAGCGCCAATTCAACAGCTTTTATCCGATGTCACCGGTGGAACTAGAAGAGGTAAAGAAACAGGTTGCCGAATTTCTAGAGAAGGGTTGGATTCGTAGCAGCAGTTCACCATGGGGAGCTCCAGTTCTTCTATTCAAGAAGAAGAATGGCACGCGAAGGATGTGCATTGATTATCGAGAATTAAACCGGGTAACTATTAAGAACAAGTACCCAATCTCTTGCATCGGCGAATTATTCGATCAACTCAGTAGCGCGAGGGTATTCTCGAAGTTGAATTTATGATTCGGATATCATCAAGTTCGGGTGAAATCTGAAGATATTTGCAAGACAGCATTCTGAACTCGATATGGGCATTACGAGTACTTAGTGATGCCATTTGGAGTTACTAACGCACCAGCGATATTTATGGACTTGATGAACCAGATCTTTTTACCATTTCTAGATCAGTTCGTGGTGGTATTCATAGATGATATTCTGGTCTATCCAAGAAGTAAGGAAGAGCTTGCAGAACACTTGAGGATCACACTGCAAACGTTGAGGCAAGAAAAATTATATGCTAAGATGAGCAAGTGCGAGTTTTGGCTCGAAGAAGTGAAGTTTTTGGGTCATGTCGTATCCGGAGATGGAATTGCCGTTGACCCTGAAAAAATTGCAGATGTTCATGATTGGCCAATTCCAAAGAATGTAGAGAAGATCAAAAGTTTTCTTGGGCTTGCCGGATACTATAGAAGGTTTATGGAGAACTTTATTCGAATAGCTGAACCATTGACCAAGCTAACATGAAAGGAGGTACTGTTCGTATGGACGGAGAAATGTGCGTCAACTTTTAAAGCGTTGAAGCAAAGATTGACCATTGCCACTATTCTGAGAGTGCCAGATGGTTCTAGAGGGCTAGTTATTCACAGCGACGTATCTGGGAAAGGCTTGGAATGTGTTCTAATGCAGCATGGGAAGGCTATAGCTTATGCGTTGAGACAATTGAAGACTCATGAGAAGAACTACCCAACTCAAGATCTAGAGCTAGCAGTAGCGGTTTTCACTTTGAAAATTTAGAGACACTACTTATTGGGCGAAAGGGTCGAAGTATTTACCGATCACAAAAGCCTAAAGTGTGTATTCACACAGAAAGAGTTCAACATGAGGTAGCGTAGATGGTTGGAGCTGATGGCTGACTATGATCTTGATCTAAAATACCATCCAGGAAAAGTTAATGCAGTGCCGGATGCTCTAAGTCGGTTGCCAGCAATACGGATGTTGACTGCACAGAAGGAGATTATAGCTGATCTTCAAAGGTTCGAGTTGGAGATTTTACTACCGCATTCTTCGGGACAGTTGATGCAATTGCAAATACAGCCATCCTTGATCGATAACAATAAAGCAGCACAGTCGCACGATCCAAGATTACAGAAGTTTCGAGAACAAGTAGAAGTGGGACTTCGAACGGACTTGTTAATTCTTGAAGATGATTCGTTACAATATGGTAGTCGTCTATGTGTGCCTAAAAGAGATGTTCATGAAGAAGACATGAATGAGGCTAATAGTTCCGCATATTCCGTACATCCGGAAGGCACAAAGATATACCGAGATCTACGACAACATTTCTGGTGGGAATGCATGAAAAGAGAGATTGCTCGCTATGTATCGAAGTGCTTGGTGTGTCAGCAAGTCAAGGCTGAACATCAAAGGGTAGTCAGTTTGTTGCAACCACTTCTGATTCCTCAATGGAAGTGAGAATATATAACCATGGATTTCGTGACAGCTTTACCACGGAGTCCAAGGGGCAATAATGCAGTTTGGGTAATTGTTGACCGATTGAATAAGGCAGCTCATTTTATACCGTTTCGAGTTGGTCAGTCGACGGAGACTTTATAGAAGAGAGGTATATGAAGGAGATTGTGAGATTGCATGGAGTACCTATGAGCATCGTTACCGATCGTGATACCCGATTTTTATCGCACTTTTGGAGGAGTCTACAGGAAAGTTTGGGGACTCACTTGAAGTTTAGCACCGCCTATCATCCAGAGACAGATGGCCAGTCTGAAAGAACGATCCAAACTCTTGAAGATATGTTGAGAGCGTGCATGTTAGACTTCAAGGGTTCATGGGAGGATCATTTGCACTTGGTGGAGTTTTCGTATAACAACAGTTTTCAGTCGACTATACAGATGGCTCCATTCGAAGTGTTGTATGGTCGCAAGTGTCGATTGCCCGTCTGTTGGGACGATATTGGAGAAAGAAGATTATTGAGACCGGATCTTATTGTGAAAACGGTGGAGAAAATTAACGTGATCCGAAATCATATGAAGATGGCACAAGATCGACAAAAAAGTTGGGCTGATACAGGACAAAGACCTCTGGAGTTCACAGTTGGTGATCTTGTATTCTTGAAAATATCACCGACCAGAGGAGTGATCCGTTTTGGTAGTCGAGGCAATCTTAGTCCTCAATTCGTGGGGCCTTTCGGTATTATCGAGCGTGTTGGAGAGGTAGTGTATCCATTGGCTTTACCATTATCCTTGGCGGGTGTTCATGACGTGTTTTATGTATCTCAACTCCATAAGTACGTTCGAGATGAGACACACGTTCTAGATCACTCAGAGCTGACAGTAAAGGAAGATTTAATATATGAAGAAAGACCAATGGCGATTGTGGATCGACGAGACAAAGTCCTCAAAAATAAAGTTATCCCTCTAGTACTTATTTCATGGGGTAATCGTTCGTACGAAGAATCTACTTGGGAACGTGAAGACGGGATCTGACAGAAGTTTCCACACCTCTTTTCTTAGATCCGTGTTTTCTTGTCTTTTCTTGTTCCGGGAATTTCGAGGACGAAATTCTTTTGTAGTTGGGTATAATGTAACATCCTAGCACTGTTATACCATATTTTTATTTGGGGTATTTCAAATTTTGCGACAGATTTCTTTGTTATTACTGCTTTTGGGTGCGGATAGTGATTTTGGTAACTGTGGTTAGTATCTAACCCGACCCGCATGTTTGAAACCCATCATGGTTCAATATTGCGTCAAATATTTTCTAGTACAGAGGATCCATGCATATCTAGATTCTATATACATATATAATATATTTTGTATTCGCATATCTTTTAAATAATACAAATAAAAATCAAATAATATTTTTGATATCTAGCATGGTATGTTATCGTACCCCATATCATGTGATTGCATCCCTACATCATGTTCATGTCCTAAGTGCTAAAACAGAATTGCTTGGATCGCTACGTATATTTACGTAGATCCGTACTTCGGGGTATGCATTTTTATTGACCGGATATCGTATTATGGTTTAACTTTTACAGATATTCTCCATATTTAAAAACTAGATTTTTAGAAAGAATCCGGATAATTTTCGGAGTATTTTGATATGAGCTGTATAAACCCAAAACATATATATTATAATATTTATAAACTAACAGATATAATATATATATATATATATATATATATATAAAAAATATATATAATCTATTTATAACTAATTACATCCTAGCCTCTCTCTCTATCCCCCCTCTCTTTCTCGCCTCTCTCTCTTCTCTCTCTCCATCCCCCCCTCTCTCTATATATATAATTTGTAACCTAATATTATTTTAACATCACATTTCTCTCTCTCCTAATTTCTTTTCCTTCTTCTTTCTGTCACCACAAGAACCCTTATCCTCACCTCGTCGTCGCCAAGCCACCGCCGTCGATCACTTCGTCCTGACCATCTCGCCCTCACCTCATCCTCATCACCGTCACCATTTCCTCCCTCTATCTTTCCTAAATAACTCTGCACCCGCGACACCAACCCAGAAACCTCAACCTCACCGTTACCCTTCGCCGGAGACTTGTCGTCGTCACCCTCACCACCTTCACCTCCCTCTTCTCTTCCGACACCCCAGACCGCCGCCGCCGCCACAACCTGCACATCCCGACCTCGAACACCAACTCAAGAAACCCACTGCCACCTCGCCGCCGACGGCAGCCCATCGTCGCCGTCATCTCACCTCTGTCCTCGCCATCCTAGAACCCAACACAACAGCCACCCAGTATTCTTCTTCCTTGTTCTTTTCTTGATTGTTTCTTGATTCTCCGATCGGCTCGCCGGAGTCACGTACGTCGCCGACGATCCGGACGACCCAGTCACCGTCGTCGTCCAGCCTAGTCACCATGTCACATCACTGATTAGCCAGGTCCAGTCCTGCACGCGTAAGTTTGCATCGCAATATTATTCCGAGTTCGGACGTAGCATCCGTATCTCGACGTGAGATCCGACCAGGCAAGTTTTAAACTTGCAACATGCTATGTTATTATATCGATAATTATATGAATAAAAACAGTACATGTGTTTTATTATTCAGCAAATATTACCAATTTATAGTTTTACGGTATCCGTTCGTATCCGTACCGATAATCGTTTATCTAGTTGCATGCCGGAACATCATGATATCGTTATACTACTATATCAGTACAACATGTTATCTAGTTTGCATCATACATAGTAATGGACGTATAATGGTTATTACAGATAGATACATATGCATCCTGACATCAGTTGTGTTTACCGTGTTCCGATATTGATTACAGTTTCACATTGGGTATCTATTTGATACATATACATTACATGAAATGTTCACGACACACTACCTAATTTGTTACATGGATCTTATTCCTAATGCCAACAATCCTGACTTGTTGTCCTAACGGACGCAACTTGTTGTCTGCATAGACGAGAACTGTACCTACTTGATCCTGTGTTGGCATTAGCTTCATATCGTTAATACTTGACTTGAACACAAACCTGGAGGAAAAGGGGAAATAAAAAATATAACCGAAACGTAACTTAAGAGGATATTATTATTGTTTGCCGTTTTTTCGGGCGTTACGGAATAAATACTTGTTTGCCATTTTTCCGGGCGTTACGGAATAAATACTTGTTTGCCGTGTTTCCGGGCATTACAGAATAAATACTGTTACCGTGGTCCTGTGGGGAATGAATGGGATATACTGTTGGGTTACGATGAGAATTACATTAATTGATTTCAAATACTTGTAGAATAGATAACCCAGCAACATAGATTTAGGATACACATCACACACCTATACATACACATAGCTCACTGTTTATATCGGTGTTTAATTATAACATCATATCCGGGTTACTGCTATTATTTTGATATTATGACGCACTGACGTCTGGGTTTTGCATGGCCCAGTTTCTCTACCTTTTTCGCAAGCAGATCAAGAGTACTTTAGCAATCAAACCAAGCAATAAGGAGCTAGCTATTTAGTTTATAAACTGTTAGTTTATTCATTTAAGTAGTTTTGTTTATTGATGGGAGCCTATATTAGGACATGATTCAGATATTGTTTATTGGATCTTGATTCGTTTTTGCTTTATGCATTTTCTTGATTTTATTTACTGTGGCAGATGGACATGTGTTAGCTAGTTTTTATATTTCACTATTCTTGATATCCTATAGACAGTCCAAATGTCACTGTGGAGGGATGATTCCTGGCCACAGGTACCATGGTTGGCTCTATCACATGCCGTGTTTACGTATCTTGGAAAGCGGGACGTGACGGGGAACGTAGAAGGTTGTCAGCTGGTCTACGATGGAGACCGACAATATATTGAGCTCTTTGCACATCTGTTCTGGAACCCTGGTGATGGCTAGAGACCCTTTTATGACTTCGAAGGTCTCTCTTAGCTTTGTTTTTTGCATGAGAGTATGATATGTACAACTGTTGCAAGACGGGTCCTCCTCTAACTCTTCGGTATCGCTGACAAGATGAGGGCGAACTTTGCTGTTGGATGGGCCTTCAATATCAGACTTGTCCGTATCGCTACCGAAGTGAAGGCGAGTTTTATGGAAGGATAGACTTCCAGCGTCGGACTCATCAGTGTCATTTTCGAAACGCGGGCGCAGTTGGGGATTTTTACTTTTAAAGGTGACAACCAGCTTAGATTGGTTTTTGAGACTCCGAGCCTTCTTGTTTTTAGTTGACCGTGGCTCAGGTTTGCTTTTGAGACTCTGGGCCCTCTTGTCTCTAGTCGACTGCAGCTCAAATTTGCTTTTGAGACTCTGGGCCCTCTTGTCTCTAGTCGACTGCAGCTCAAATTTTCTTTTGAGACTCTGGGCCCTCTTGTCTTTAGTCGACCGCGGCTCAGCATTTTGGGGTTTCATAAAGCACCAAGAATCTTCATATCGGACTTCATGTATACCAAACGGCTGTACGTCTCCTTCAATGCGTCTTTCTTCATCATTTTTAGTATACTTCATGCATTGATAGAGTGTTGATGGAACGATGCCATAATCATGAAGGCACGGTCATCCCAGGAGAATCTTATAGGACGTATTGGAATCGATCATGTATATCTTAACTTCGGTTTGCACGTCCCCAAACCTGATTGGCAAAGCTATGGATCCCAGAACTTGCTGGCAGTTTTGATTGAAGCCCTGAATGACAATCCTCTCCCTTGACATGTGTCGGACGTCCATTGATAAACTCTTTAGAGTCCGCAAGTTCATGTTGTTCACTAAGGACCCCGAATCAATCAATATGCGATTAATCCGATCTCTGTCACTGTACCCTGTCACGTAAAGCGGCCGGTTATGCTCAGTTGTTCCTAGTAGCAGGTCTCATTTTTAAATGCGGTCGCTGCTGTGTGCAGAGTGTACTGGGCTTCTTTCATATTGAGTCTCGTACCGCTTGGGGTTTTGCAGAGCGTGAATAAGGACATCTCTAAGCTTCTTGGATAGAACTAGAACATCATATATGCTTAAGAGGGATGGAAGCTTCCGGAAGTGAGCCAAGACGTTCTAGTCTACTAAGGAAGAGCTCGAGTCTCCATGAGCCAGATCTCTGCCATCCTCTTTGTTACCCACCCGTTTTTCCTTCTCCTTTGGGGCGCTTCCTTGTTTTGGCACTGGAACCTTGCCTCTTTTGAGCTGTATTTGGTTGGCTTTTATGGCGGGCTCATCGTCCTCTTTGGGAAAATAGAGCTCCTCCTCAGAGTCGCTACCAAGATGGATGGCGTAGCAAGTCACAATAGGGACCCTGTTTACCGTCGAAGACTGGACCGAGACGTTGAAGACGTCTAACCTGAATTTGGGGGCATATGCTATATGAACATATCCACCCACCTCTCTAAAGATGCCAAATTGATTTATGACACCTTATATTGAAAGTTTGGATAGATGCGACCGATGTAGCAAACTTATCAGATTCCCCCTCATTTGTGAGGAGGTTTTAATTATGGGGACACTCTTCCCTGTAGGCGAAAGCCCCTTTAGTTAATTACGCTATCGTATTGCAATAACAACTTTCACCTGCTTTAGGCAGATCACTTCGTGTCGTGTTATATTTGTTTTATATAAGATTGTCCATGGATTGTATACAGAGGCTAATCTTTTCATGCCCGTAGGGTGCGAATTAGTCCAAATCCTTATATTAGATTTGGGGTTTTGAACTTAAGACGCAGATCTCATATAAATGAGGCCCATCAGTTCATGGGATATATGGGTTTGATCTAAGGATCGTTAGTCGTATATCGGACCAAGATCAACTTAGGAACAATGAGCATATGGGCTCAACTGATCATCAGAACATATATGAATAGCTCATGAATACTATACGGTAGTCAATATGGAGACAGCCCGCAGGGCAAAATATGTTAGTTTAAGGACATCGCGGTCCATGGGAAACATGAATGGAGTAAGGCTTGTTTATGCCCATGAATTGTATACGGAGATCAATATAGAGATCAGTTGTAGGGCCAAATATATATTAGCTTAAGTACGTTTCGGTCCATTATTAGTTTAGAGACATTTCGGTCCAACATTCTCGTGGTCAGGACAAAGTATTAGTTTAAGGACGTTTCGATCAACTACCAGTTTAAGGACATAGTGGTCCATGGGAACATAGTATGGGGTCATATTGTTTGTGCCCGTGGATTGTATACGGTGATCGATATGGAGATCCACCTAAGACAACATATTAGTTTAAGGACATTATGGTCCAATATTAGTTTAGGGACATTTCGGTCCAACATTCCCGTGTTCGAGACGAAATATTAGTTTAAGGACGTTTCAGTCCATCTTTCATCTTGCACGTACCTGCATATTTTACGTGGCGAAGTGAACGATGGTGACATAGGATGCGTCCAATATTGGGGTGCGATCCAATTTAAGGGCATTTATATTTCCCTCAAAGATATACATAAACATATATGTATAAAGCCGGAGCTCAATATGATATTCGCATCTATATGGAATGCACGTCAATATGAAGTGTGCACATCAATATGGAAGTGCATAAATAAGAGGTGTATCAATATGAGAATTAGGACATTCCCTGTCTTGATGAAATTTCATATCTTTCATCAAGTCGAGACGAGAAGTTGTTGGTTGTTGGGATCCACCGCCTCTTTGAAGACGTTTAGGAATTATAACAACGTATATCAAAGGTGTGGAAGATGTATCCTTGAACCAAATCCTGTATAAGAGGGAAAATATCATGTCGGAACTGAGAATCGTTAGTTTTATATGAGACTGAGATAAAGATCGTTTAGTCGTATATGGGACTAAGATCAATTTGGGTGGTTGATCATTAGTCGTATATGAGACTAAGATCAAATGGATGAAAGATCGTTAGTCATATATAGGACTAAGATCATCATGAATGAAAGATTTTTAGTCATATATCCGACTAAGATCAGTGTGGATGAACGGTCATTAGTCATATATTCGACTAAGATCGGCTTGGAAATGTGATGATCATTAATATTGTTTTAGATTAATATCAACTTAAATATGTAAGCATATGGGCTCAAAGAAGTTTTCACTTCACAGACATAGCCAATTTGGGGCTAAAGATCGGGTTTCTATGTAACCCAGCAGTGCTAAGCACTTAGTCATTTATGATTATGGATATAATATCCAAATCATACTCTGGCGCTCACGTGATCTTCACGTGAGGGATGGTCTTCATGTGTGCTCACGTGATCTTCACGTGAGGGATGGTCTTCATGTCTTTTTTGGTCACTTACGTGCGTATCTTGTGGGCTGCTGTCTTCAAATGCTCACGTTATCTTAGATGCTCGCGTGACTTGCATGCGGTCTGACTTCTTTGAGGCTCATGTGATTTGCATGTGGGCTGAGTCTTCTGAGTGCTCACATGATTTTCACATGAGATACGCACTTTGGTGCTCATGTGGATATCACGTGAGATGCGCACTTGAATGGTAATCTTTACCAACTGCGCTCACGTGGATATCACGTGACGCGCATGCCTTTAGGCAATAAAGTGCACACACGTGCCTTTCACGTGATGTGCATCTTCTTTAGAGATTAAATCCCTTTTCATCATTTTAAAGAAGTTTAACTTCTGTTAATGGAATTTTGGCTATTAACGATCACCAAGATCAATATTTTGAGGATCTAGGATCCGGTTCTTTAAGAACTAAGTTCTTGTCATGTTTGGGAACTAAGTTCCTGGAGTATAAATTCCATCTTCTTCATGTTAATCTTTCATCATTGTTCTTTTCAACCTTATTCTCCCCTGAATCCTTGATTCTTAAGAACAACATCTTCCTGATGATAATTAAATTCTCATCTTGTAGGAGACTCTTTTTGTGGATCTCAGATCTAGAGAAAGAACTAAGTTCTTTGAAGGGTTAAACCCTTTTGTGCATATGATAGGTAAAGGAGATGTTTTTTATCTCTGTGTTTTCTTTACCTAGGATTTGAGAGGAGGAAGATTTTCTTCTTCGAAGAGAATTAAATTCTCTATTACCGAAACTTTTGGAGTGCCTTCTGTATTTTTTACAGAAGCTTCTTGGGGGGTCTCCTCCTTATGAGATTTAATCTTTTTTCTTCTATTTATAGGAGAAGGAAAAGATCAATTTGTTTGAGAAAATCTCTCATTAAGAGATCCTGATTGATTTCATAATCAATCAAATTGATCTTAAAGATCAATGGGTAAATTTTATTCACTGTTGAATTTTTAATCCAAAAGCTCTCTAATTAACAAAGAAGATCTTTCTTATTTTAGAAAGATCAGGAAAATATTTCTCACATAGAATTTAATCCTATCAGATGAGAGTGTTCCAAATTAGGGCGCTCACGTGCTAGCACATGAGTGCTGCCATATACATATATGGCAGCGGTGTTCACGTGCTTTGAATGTGAGTGCTGCCACAAGAATGCGGCAAGGGAATTCACGTATTTAACACGTGGGTGCTTAAGTGTTTAACACGTGGGGGCTATCATAGGATTTAATCCTATCTGAACCCGGTACTCACATGTTTTGCATGTGAGTGCTCACCTGTTTAACACGTGGGCGTTGCTATAGGATTTAATTCTAATTGCAGCAGGTACTCATATGCTTCGCACGTGAGTGCTTACGTGCTTTGCACGTGGAGGCTGCCATAGGATTTAAATCTATCTGAAACCGGTACGGTACTCAAATGCTTTGCATGTGACTGATCACGTGTTTAATATGTAGAGGCTACCCTCTATTTTTATAAAGGGAACAACACGCTTTGAGCCAAATTTTTTGGCTGGAACAGACCCATCATCGGCCTCATCTTTTAATTCTTCCAAAATTTCTGTGGCTTCTATAGGGAAGAACTCCTTCGGTTGGATAATAGTTATTTCCTTTTGTACATAGTTTTCGAGAGAATCGACGTATTTTTGAATGGCCGTTCTCATCGCAGACACTTCTTCGCGTTGAGCCGCATCTTTCTTTTTCTTCTTTCTGAGCTTCTTGGACTTCGAGCCCACTCGTCTCGGATTGGTGGATGCGACAGTGTGGTCTTTTTGCCCTTCCCACTCGACTCTAGGTTCTTTCTGAAGCAGTTTTAGTATTTTCTCTGTCTTCTTGGATATGTATACATTCCAAGGAGGCTGCGACATATTGTCCTCATTTCTTGGGGCAGACGGTTTAGCGGCAGGCCTTCAGAAGGCTTCAGCTTCTGTCTATATGAAGTTGGCGGTTGCGGCTTGATTATTTGTCAACACGCCTGGGGACAATGAGATTTTGATTGTTTGTCAACACGCCATGGGAAAATGAGATTTCTCTCGCCTTTTACTGTTTCTCAACCCAATCTTTGAATACGTAACAATCCTCGATGACGTGGCCCAGCATTCTGTGGTATGGGCAATATAGAGGGTTGTTAGTCATGCTTGCTTCGTGCGATCTCTTTGGGTTCGGCAGTTGTTGTCACGTCCCGCTTCTCAGTAGACGGAAACGATGACGTGGCAAACCCGTGGCATATTTATTCAGAGAAGGTCATTCCCTAAATAAATATACTAAGCGTATTGAAACAATAATACACTGTCATGCCCGGCTTCACGAGATACGTAACTACGGCACGTGACAGAGCCAACCATGCTATCTGTGGCTAGAAATCAACCCTCCATAGTCACATTACGGCTGTCTATCGGATATCAAGAACAGTAATATATATATATAATCTAGCTAGCACATGTCCATCTGCCATAATAAATAAAATCAAGAAATGCATAAAGTGGAAACGAATCAAGATCCAATAACAGTAGTATCTGAATCGCGTCCCATATGGGCTCACATCAATAGGAATAAAACTGCTGAAATAAAAAAACTAAGAGTCTCTAAACTAAATAGTTAGCTCCTCATTGCTCTGCTTGATTGCTAAAGTACTCCTGATCTGCATGCAATAAAGGTAGAGGAACTGGGCCATGCAAAACCCAGACGTCAGTGCGTCATAAATATCAAAATAATAATAATAACCAGGATAGCATGATATGATTAAATATGCACGTAAATAATAAATACAGATGTAAAATAGTGAGGTACATGTATGCGATGTGTATCCTAAAAATTGTGCTTCTGGGTTTTCTATTCTAAAAGTCGTTGAAATCAATTTAATAGAATCGTCGATGTAACTCAATAGTATCCCATGCGTGCCAGGAACCACGGTCAAGACTCTCGAGATAAATCCGAGACTTGCCGCTAAGCAGTAAACAAGTAACATGTATAGACGAATGATGTCAGCAGCATCATTCCGGGGCTGGCCGAGCCTGTAAAGACTGATCAGTATAGGTATCGAACTGTTGAGTTACAAGTCAGGTTTCATTATTGATTTCCCCTTTTCCCCCAGGTTTTGTGTTCAAGTCAGGTATTTATGATATGAATCTGATACCAACACAGGATCAAGTAGGTAGAAGTTTTGTTTATATAGACAACAAGTCACGTCCATCGGGACAATAATCAGGTTTGTTGGCATTAGCAAGAAAATCTAAGTAACAAGTCTAGTAGTGTATCGTGAACATGTCATGCAATGTATATTAACCCAACTAGACGCCAAATGTAAAACTGTAGTCAATATCAGAACGTGGTAAACACAACTGATGCCAGGATGCATATGTATCTATCTGTAATAACCATTATACGTCCATTGCCATGTATGAAGCAATCTAGATAACATATTATACTGATATAGCAGTATAATGATATCATGATGTTCCGGCATGCAACTAGATATACTATTATTAGTACGGATACAAACGGATACTGTAAAACTGTAAATCTGTAATATTTGCTGAATAATAAAACGCATGCACTATTCTTATTCATATAAATATTGATATAATAACATAGCATATCGCAAGTTTAAAAACTTGCCTGATCAGATCTCACGTCGAGATACGGATGTCACGTTCCGAAGTCGAATAAAGTCACGATGCAAACTTACGCGCGCAGAACTGAACCTGATTGAGCAGCTGCGTGACATGGTGAAAGGGCTAGATGACGACAGTGGCTGGGTCGTCCGAATCGTCGGCGACGCGCGCAACTTCGGCGAGACGATTAGAGTCGAGAAAAGAAAAGAAAGAAAGAAAAGAAGAAAGAAGAAAGAAGAAGAAGAAGAAAGGTTTGCTGGGGTGGCGATGACAGAGGAATGGTGGAGAAGTGACGGGGGTTGACGACGATGAGGTGCTGCCGTCGGTGGTGGCTGTGGGTTTCTAGGGTTGGTGATCGGGGAAGAAGGTGCGGGGGGTTGCTGGGGTTAGGTTTGGGTCGTCGGGGAGAGAAGAAGGAGGTGAGGAGTGGTCGATGGTGGCGACAAGGGGTCCCGGCGACGAGGGTGCCGGCGGATGATGGTTTCTTGGGTCGGGAAAGTGTAGGTGGTCGGTGGGTTTTTGGTTTGAGTCGTCGAGGAGAGGAGAGAGAGGTGAGGAGGAGGAGATGATGGGGGGTGAAGGTGATGACGAGGAGCGAGGTCGACGACGAACATGGGTTAGGGTTCTGGGTTTTTCTCGCGACGAGAAAGAAGAAAATAATGAGGAGGAGAGAGAAAGATGAGGGTTTTGTAAATTATTATATATATATATATATATATATATATATATATATATATATATATATAGAGAGAGAGAGAGAGAGAAAGGGTTAGAGAGAGATTAGAATTGTTTTTTATTAATATGTATGTTATATATAACTGTTAGTATATTATTAGTTATATAAAAATATTATAATATATATAATATAGGATTTTACTGCTAATACCGGATTATTCTGAATATTACCCGGGTTCCTTCTAAAAATCTAGTTTTTAAATACGGAGAATATACGTAAAAGTTTAAATCATAATGCGATGTCCTATCAATAAAAATGTATACCCCCAAGTACGGATCTACGTAAATATACGTAGCGATCCAAACGTGTCTGTTTTAACAATTAGGACTTGAACATGATGTATGGATGCAACCATATGATATGGGGTACGATGACATGCAATGCTAGATATTAAAAATATATTATTTGGTTTTTTATTTTGTATTATTAAAACATATGCGGATACTAAACTATATTATATATGTATAATATGTAAATTTGCATGGATACACTATACTAGCAATATTTGATGTAATCTTGAACCATGATGGGTTCCAAACATGCGTATCGGGCCGGATAATAATTACGGCTACTCATTGCACTATCCGCATCTCAAAACAATAATAATAAAGAAATTTACCGCAATATTTGAAATACCCCACATATATAGTATAAACGCACTAGGGTGTTATATTATACCCAACTACAAAAGAATTTCGTTCCCGAAATTTCCGGAACAAGAAAAGACAAAAGAAACATGGATCTAAAAAAAGAGATGTGGAAACTTCTGTCGGATCTCGTCTTCACGTTTCCAAATAGATTCTCCGTGCGAATGATTCCCCCATGAAATGAGAACTAGTGGAATAACTTTGTTCTTGAGGATCTTTTCTCGTTGATCCACAATCGCCATTGATCGCTCTTTATATGTTAAATCTTTCATTACTGTTAGTTCCGAGTGATTTTAGATATGCGTCTGATCTCAAACATACTTGCGGAGCTGAGATACATGAAACACGTCGTGAACATCTGCCAACGATGGTGGTAAAGCCAATCGATAATCCACCTCTCCGACACGCTCGATAATACCGAAAGGCCCCACGAATCGAGGACTAAGCTTGCCTCAACTACCAAATCGGATCACTCCTCTTGTCGGTGATATCTTCAAGAACACAAGATCACCAACTGCGAACTCTAGAGATCTTCGTCCTGTATCAACCCAACTTTTCTGTCGATCGTGGGCCGCCTTCATATGATTTCGGATCATTTTAACTTTCTCCACCGTCTGCACAATAAGATCCAGTACTAATAATTTTCTTTCTCCAACATCGTCCCAACAGATAGATGAGCGACACCTGTGACCGTATAATACTTCGAATGGAGCCATCTGTATAGTCACCTGAAAACTGTTATTATAAGAAAACTTCACCAAGTGCAAATGATCCTCCTATGAACCCTTGAAGTCTAACATGCATGCTCTCAACATATATTCAAGAGTTTATATCGTTCTTTCGGACTGGCCATCTGTTTAAGAATGATAGACGGTGCTAAACTTCAAGCGAGTTCCAAAACTTTCCTGTAGACTCCTCCAGAAGTGTGATAGAAACCGAGTATCACGATCCGAAACGATACTCAAGATATACTGATCACGAGGCCAGGTAAGTGCAGAGATAAGGAGAGGTTTTCCAACGCTTACGTGAAGTTCCTTAATTAGAATAACCTTTTCTCTTTTGACGGTTACACCGTGAACACTTTGCCTAGTCATCCTGTGAACGATATACCATTAAGCGGTATTCTAAACACAGTCAACTTCTCCTAATAAGCGCGAAATCTTTGAAGTCTTAAAATCAATTTTCTTTTTAAAATTTATGCAGGTAAACGTTAAGCTCAATTTCGTGATTTGTGGGCCACGGAAAAGATGATGAAATCCTTTACCGTATGTTGTGGAGTTCGCTTGTCCGTATTAAAGGATGCAATGCGCAATTCAATGAAAAAGTTGTTCAAAACATCAAACAATCGCTTTTTATGTTTAAGCACGGCGCTGCAACAAATACGGATTAGTCACTTTTAGCGTTTGGCAGTGAACTTGCAAAGAATCCTGCAAAGATAGAATAGTGGACACGTTGGATTTGAGAAAGAAGGTGTTAGGAAATATGTACCGATGTGTTTTGGGTTAAGAAACCCCCGTTGAATTGAATCCTATTAGCTTGAAAAGTTTGCTTACGCGGGTCAAACTACCCGGATCTTTGACACTGTACTTCACTATCACCTTAGACTTGAATGTATGTTTTGCTCCGCACGATCGCAGTTCGCAATTCCTTAAAATATGAAAATGTCGGAAAACCGGATATTTAGTACGAAAAAGCGATATGAGTGCCTAAACTCCTGCACAATCAAACTTATGAAAATCAAACAATAAAAATGGGATAATAATAGAACAATGGATCCGAGAACAAAAATTTGGAGCAAACAGAGAAGTATTGGCCGGCGGTAGCGGGAAATGTGAATAAACCGCTGGTCGACTATTTGAATTGGGGCTCCATCTTTCTGCAGTGTTCCCTATGTTTTAGTATTGTCCAATGTTATAGTTTAATTTTTTTAATTAGTCCCGGAGTGTTAGCAGGTTCAAATAACAGAGAACAAAATATCAAAACGTTAAGTTTTTTATTTTGTTTTTTTTCAAATTTTTCGATTTTTAGTTTCGTTTTTAGAATAGTGTTAGTGCTTATCACGCCCCGCTTCCCAATGTACGGGTAAGGAGACGCGACGAGGCCCGCTATGTATTTACTTAGAAGTAAACACGCCAAGAGTAACTAAGCAACATAATGTAAATATACATAAGAAGACATGGAATGTAAATGAACATCAACTTTTATTTATTAATCATTTCTTTACAATACAACTGAAAAGCAAATACAATGATGAAAGCAATGCCTAAAAAATGGCATGAACTGAAAGAGAAGTAAGTACAAGTAAAGCCTAAAGGTCGTGCTGCTCAGTGGTCTGCTCCAAGTGCTCCTGGCTGGTCTCGAACTCCTCAGAGTCGGGTCCTCCTGACATCATTCCAAAGAAAGAAGAGAAATAGGAATGTCGTCAGCGAACAATTGCTCGGTAAGTCCCAAAGAAAAGTAGGAATAGAATAGACAGATGAATAGACAGATATGAGAATTTAATTGGTGTATTGTGAGTTTGTTATGTTAACACTGTTGATTGTAGCTTGGTACAGAATATGCCAGTGTATACGAGAGGAGTCCAACTTACACCGTGGACTATGGTAACTCGTAGTACAAGGCTCCGTCGATAAAACCACGGAACAACGGCAATGGATGTATAGTTACGTCTTTTAATGACCATCTCGTGCCACTTTTAACACATTCTGTGCCAGTCTACCCTTTTAAAACCCCGTAGTGTATTTTGTATTGATTTGTATTGTTTTGCTTAATAGATGTACGACTTTCCGAAACCATGATATCATGTAAACGAAATGGATAGTGATGTAATCAGAGTATATCCATGGTTCGGTTTAGTCGAGTCATGTTGATATGGATTGAATTATGGTATAAATGGATTCATTTTGAAATGGAGTTATACTTGAATAATATTCAAGGATAGATTGATTAATTTATTTTAGATTAGACTGAGACTCTGTCTGAGTCAGACACTTTACAACGAATTGAAGTTCTGAATTAGTTTTGATATTATTGGTAACTGCTGCACATGCACGACAGGATTTGTGTCTTTTTTCTAAAACAATTACCATATTGATAACACCGTTTTTAGTTTGTCTATATTAGATAGGTAAGCACCCATATTCTCCGGCTCCCTGAGCCTCAAGAGAACTAGTCACGCTTAAACCTATGTTTACTAGGGTCCTTATTGTAAATTAATATAACTTGAGAGGGTTTTATGAAAAATAGTTTTGATATATTTTCAAAATACACCTCAAGTATTTAATAATCTTCTTTAGGTTTTTCATAGATGTAATTTTTATAAAATGAAATATTCTAGTGGATGTAAACCTAACTTGAATAGCATATGGTACTATAGTGTAATCTTGAAATTGTATTGATTTGTAATGATAGTTTCATGAAATTTGTGATTTCTTTGATTTAGAAAATATAGAATATATATATTGTATATTTAAAGTAGATATTTTGATAATATATTTATATATATATATATATATAAATACATATAAATAGAACTTATTTATTAAATAGAAATCATATTTTTTTTAAAAATTGCATTAAAAATTCAATCGAGATCGGATGCTCCGTGAGGAGGTCTGCATCTCGCTCTACTAGGCCCGAGGATATCCGATAACCCGCACCATCCCGATCGAGCTTTCCCAAAATGGGTTGTAGAGACGCATTTGCAAGGAATTAAATAATACACTTTTAACGAAAACGGTTTTTGAATGTTTATGGTATTTAAATATAAACTCGTATTTATCCCACAAACTAATGTTCTAAAAGGTATCGTGTTATATCAAGAATGAGTGTTGTGATGAGGTAGGTCATTACCTCGTGAGTTTTCTAAAGGTAATATGATCAAAATGAATACGTAATGTCGTATGTAAATATGATGGTATTTTACCGTAAAACTGAAATAGAAGTTGTAATACATATTATTTTGAGATGAAACTTGTTCTAATGTATTTTTTTATGATTGCTAAACAATATACAAAAAGATTGTAAATTTTTTATTAAGATAAATTGTGTTTTTAGTTAAATTAGAAACAGAAGTCGGATTAACTCCGCTTTCGACTAGTTTTGAAAACATAATTCATTTTAATAGAAGGAGAAGAGGGAAAGTGGGACTTACAGATTAGAAAGAAAGAGAAGAGGTAGAGACAGCTTGTCGAATCGTCGGGAAGTCGTTTCGTCACCGGATTTGTCCAGAAACGTCGCCGGAACTTGTCCTTAAGCTAACTCCACTTGTACAACTTTTGGACTTGAAAAATTTAGAGAGTTTTGGCAATGGATTCTGAATGAGGAGGCTAGGGAGTGATATTTGTATTTAAAGGAGAAATTAAGGTTTAGGGTAATGAAGAAAGAATTAAAATGTGCATTAAAATGGATTAAAGAGGGGAATTATCACTCTCTGGATAAATGCAGAGAAATCAAACAACATGGGTTAGTGGGGTAGGCCAAGGGGTGCTAGGGTAAAAATTTCAGAGCATTTCCTACGGGGGGCTCGGCGGCGCCGGCCCCATAGGCAATCTCGCCGGCCATGGTGGGGTGGGTTGGGTCTGGATTGAAGACACGTGTCCATGGCTGTATAAATACCAATTTCCACATGTTTGTTTTTATTGTGCATTTTCATTTTACGTGTTTCGCACATGTAAACTTTTGAGCTTCTAAAAGTTTAAAAGAAAAATCAATAAAAATAATATGTGGCTGGGGGGATTTGAACACAGGGGCTACGTCACAGCAGTGCAAGGCTTTACCAATGAGCTACAAGTGTTTTCTTACTGTTCAAAAGCAAATTAAATTTATAACATGTGCTCAGGCTTAGGTGCTCCTTTCTGTATGTTTGAAAAAATTCTGTACAGAACGTTTAGGGTTCTTACAGTGCTATTAACAAGATATACAGAGATTAATCCAAAATAACAAGAATAAAAAACGTTACTGGCTCCCCGGCAACGACGCCATTTGATTGATAAAGATTTATCGTGTCGTATCTAAATTTTAAAATCAACCGCAATCAAGATGGCGTCGCGTGTAGCTAGCCGTGATGAGTACGGGTCATCCGCAGGGAGATGGTGCGTTCAATGTTCTTGTTCTCACGAGTTAAGCCGAAGGTCCGAATAAGTTCAATTCTAACCTAAGTGTAACGTATATATGCAATAAAACATTTGTTAGGAATAGAGATAGGTTTGTTTAAGCTAGGAAAATCCGTACTCGTTCCTTTGTGCCTTACTTGACTTATCGAAGTTGTGGTAATCGGCAACAACGTGGATTAGGGTGCTTAAACACAGTATTTCGAGAAATCCGGCTTATTGACCATTATCCTTCCGTTCTTCTCTCTTATCCATTGCCTCCGGCCAAACCAAATGCAACTTGTCACGGTTAGGGATTACTGCTGCCATGGTAGGGTAGGGTGCCTAACGGAGTGCTTGCGTGAGGTTTGGGCAGAGTTCGATTAGCAATTCTCGGGCAAAGGAAACGAGTAAAATAAAAACATAACTTAAATAACCATTCTCTTTCCCTAACAAGATACACTACTCACAATTCATAACCAACATCAAAAGAAAGTACAAAAATAGAAGAGATCAAAGAAAACAACACAACTAAATAAATTGTAAGAAAGGAAATTGCAAGCAAATAAGAAGTAAGAAAATACTAAGAACCATATTACAAAAATAAAGCTTCATTCAAGTTCAAAATGGGAGTACAAGATAATGAACTCAAATACTAAAATCTAATCTTGCAAGCTCAGTTAAGATATTGCAAGATGAGAGAAAAGCAAAGATCTCAAGACTAAATCTTTCTATTATGTACAATAACTAAAACAAAAATGCAGAATGAAGATTGAAACTAGAACAAAAGTATGGCAAAATATCTCTTTTAGCTTGCTCTCTGTTATGGTAATTATGGGCTCAAAATCAACAAAAACAAACAATAAAATGAGATGATGTGATAACATGGAATGACCAGAAGAAAGTTGGAGCACTTTGGAGTTGGTGGGACCGGCGGTGACGGCCATTTAGGGGTTTCTACCGGTTTTCTGTTGAGTGTTGGGGCTCGTATTCTTGTGGTGTTCTTGTGTGCTCTCCATGATCGCACTAGCATTGTTTGATTCTTTTATAAACACTTGGATATTGATCTGTAGATTTGGAAGGAAATTGTAACTTCAAATTACTTCACACATTTTTGCTTCACTCATCACACACCCACTTGCCTTATCTATTTGCACAAGTCATATTCTTGTGTGCCCACTTGTGCTAGGTTGTCCCACCATGGTTCATGCATCAAAAGAGCTTTGTGTTCACACTTGTATTGTTGCATTATGCTTGATAAAAAATATGTACACTTGTTCGTTTAAAAAAGAAACTCTTTGAAAATTGATTGGTTTTCTGTTCTGGTTGTAGTGTCGACTCACAAATGTCGTATCCATGTGTTTGAGTGTGTTTCCAGTGTTTTGTCACGAATACCTGTTATCTGTATTTATTGAGTAAACACGGGTTAATAGTATCGATATATCACAAAATTGATAATGAATGAGCGGTATTGAAATGCAGTTTTTCATGATGAACAAATACCCCAAACTTATCTTTTGCTCGTCCCGAACAAAACAAAATCCTAATCTCATTTTCGCAGGGAATACGATTGCACTGAGTTCGTGCAACAAACTGTTAAACCTCTAGGTGTCTCTAGTAGGATGAGTGTTGTCTCCTGAGAGTTTTCAGCGGATTACACCCACAAAATCCCGTCAAACTAGTTTTGCAAAATAACTGTCAATTCTAATCCTACGGTTTAGTATCAAAACTAGAAATTCTATTAGCCTAAATTAGAAATATCGAACCCTTATTTTTAACACCCCACTTCTTTATTTAACTTAAGATTCTATACGTCTTTACGTGCGGTGCAAATAGTGTCATTAGGTTTCAAAATGTTCGATTAGAGTCCCCATGTCACAAAATAAAGACCGGATAAAACTTCAAAAGGATCATACAAGTTTATAAAGAATTAATTTTTTCTCAAGTTTCGTTTTCCAGTTAGGTTTCAAATGCAGAATTTCTATCTTCCTTAACAAAAAGCTAAGTCTTATTCTTCACTCCACCTTTTACTTGTTTTCGTATCATACACATCTTCGTGAACGCGCAATGGTCTTTATCATAGGATAAAACCTTCATATCCCCGTTTTAAAAATATTTTTATAAAAACTTGTATTTTATCAAGATTATTCTTACACAAAGGACTGTTAGGAATTTTAACTCGGAGAGAGTACTTGTTTGACTTTGTTTTAAAATGGATTTTCTTGGCTTCTTAGCAAGCTTTGGGCCAATACACCCAAACCAGTTGGTTTTAGGGCATTCCGTATTGAGACACCCCGGTGGACTTAATTGCCCAAGTTAGCTAGGCCCTAAAACAAAAGGTCTCATTTTAGCGTGAAAATCATAACAATTTAATGCGACGGAGATGTAGCCAGTTGTTCAATTTTTAAGGATAAAAGACGTGTTTGTATGGATAAGGTGTGTGATCACTCCAATCAAGTTTCAGATGGTTTTTTTTTTCAAAATTAGTTCCTTTTAAGAATTCAATAATATCCCTTCATATCCACTTCACTTTATAAACTATTCTTGATATTACTTATTTCAGAACAAACCTGCTTGATCTTCAAAAAATAGTTCATCAATTTAAATTTTTTAAGATATATCAGACTTGTCATCTAATTTTCAAAACTCATAATATGTGTAGTATGATGCAAAAACGTATATTAGCTACAGTTAAACTCAAAGGAGAGTTATCTTTCAGGTTTTCAAAATCTACAAATAAACTTTAGTTGGTCATATCTTATCAAACTAAACTATCAGGATTTCTAATCTAAGTTCTTCCACTAGCAAACTTGACGACAAAGATTTTGGAAAATTTTCTGATTTTTAAGGGTTTTCGAATATGTATGCAAATGCAGAATATACAAATGAATGCAAAGAATAGAAATGCTTACCGAGCACACCCCAAACTTAAACTTGACAGTGCCCTCACTGTCATACTATACCAAGAGGGCCAAAATTGTTGAGGGGTCAAAATCGCCGGTTCTCTCTTTTTTGTTTTGTTTTTTTATAAAAGAAAAAGAAAACAAAATGTATATACACAAAAGGGCCCCCCAAACTTAAGTGAAATAGTGTTTTCACTATTAAGCGTTGAAATTCAAAGTTGGGGGAGTTTACAGTTTCAATCTATACAAGGCCTTACACAGACCAAAGGTTAACACCAACCATTCAAAAATGTTATCATGATTCGCCCAGGGTTGGTGAAAGAATGCGGCGAGAAAGAAAACGAAGAATATGTGAGACCGTGTGTGGATGGAAGTAGTATAAGGTCTTGGAAGATGAGGGGATGAACGGAAGGGAGAAAGAAATGGAGTACGAACTCGAGGTTGAAAATTGATTGAATAAATTAGTATAGTTTGTAGTGATTTGAAACTGGAATTGTTTAACTGCACTAATTTATCAATATTATGAGAAATGGGGTCAAACCTTTCAAGATTCGCAAGAAAACATGGGTTCGAACTTAGGGAACCAGATGAAAGAAATGAAGTTGACACGACATCTTGCGAAGTGAAAATGAGGGAGGGAAGCAACTGAGAGATGGTAACAGTTAGAAACTCAGGAGGATATTCACAGTCAATGGAAGGGACATGATAAATCGGAAAATCCGACTCATCCAACAAAACGTGTATATCCTCAAAATTCACCACAAAATCAAGATCATCCATGCATTCATCCAAATCTTCATCAATAAACTCAAGATGCAAATGGGATTCAAGAGAAACAGTTAAAGGTTCAGGATGATGTTCACACGGTTCTGAAAGAAAGTGTTGAATTTGTGAGAAAAACTCATCCAAATTTGTGGGTTCATCATCGAAATCATCCCCAATATCGATAACCTCAATCAAATCAAACGTAAAGTTCTCAAACATCTCAACAAAAGTATGGTTTTCAATCGGTTGGATTTCTAGATTGGGGATGCAGAGAGTAAAGGGAGTGGTATCGGTTTCACTTGAAAGGGACCCTTCACAATCGGGTAAATCAAACACTATGTAGTCGCACAACTCATTAACCATTCTATCTTCAATTGGTGAATCAGTTAGGATACTCGATAGACTTTCGGAACTGGAGTTATGGAAATCAATTGGGAACGGGTAGGCTTGATTTTGAAGGGTAGATTGCGCACTTTCACTACTCAAATCATCAAATTACTCTATTGCCACATCATACATGGGAAAATTTTGAGCTAGTTGGGAACTAGCTGCTAGTTCATAAAGTTGTATGAGGGCAGCCATGGATGCATTCAATTCCTCTATTTGTCGGTATGAAACTACCCAAAACTCTTCCAATGTTCTCTCAAGACTAGACATGGGTTGTGAAGGGTTTTCAATAAAAGATTCAAATTCATTTGGATACGTGAAATTCCCAAATTGATGTTCAGAGACAATGTCTAGTGAGGGTGTGATAGTCGGCCAGATTGATAGGAATCGAATGGTTGTGTGTAATAGGAAGGATTAGGATCAACATCTGGATAGAAAGATGGTTGGAATTGTTGTCCTAAAGAATTCGGAATGGTGTAAGGCATGAAAGACCGGCTATGGGATTGTGCAATACGTTCAGCAATGGACATCCGTTTAAGAGTCACCACGTTACCCTCAAAAGGGATATCAACATGATGAGGGGTGAAAGTTTGAAAAGGTTGATATGACGTAGATTGTGGTGTCCAAGTGGTGTTCCTAGAAGTTTCTATCCGATCTTTCAAAGATTTTTGGTATGGATGGATCGTTTGACGTTCTACCAAAACAAGAGCCGTATGAAGTAATATCTGGCTGAGGGTACCAAAGTTCGGCAAGAGTTGGTCAATGTGAGGTACCCATGATATGAAAAGAAGAAAGGATGAAAAAGGTTGTGAGGGTTTTTATTTTTATTTTTATTTATTTTTATGTTAGTTATCAACAAAAGAATAAAATACACACACAAAAGGTAAATAAAAACAATCACGATACAAATGCCACACACATAATCGGTGTAGGGTTCACCAAGGTTAAGTAGACCTGCACAAGAACTTGATTGTTGAAGTAAAACTGTGTAGAGAAACGGGTTCAAGATATACTGATCACGAGGCCAAGTAAGTGCAGCGATAAGGGGAGATTTTCTAACGCTTTCGTGAAGTTCCTTAATTAGAACAACTCTTTCTCTTTTGGCGGTTGCGCCGTGAACACTTTGCCTAGTCACCCCGTGAACGATATACCGTTAAGCGGTGTTCTAAACACAGTCAACTTCTCATAATGAGCGCGAAGTCTTTAAAGGCTTAAAGTCTAGTTTCTTTTTAAAATTTGTGCGGGTAAACGTTATATTCAATTTCGTGATTTGTTGGCCACGGAAAAGGTGATGAAATCCTTTACCGTATGTTGTGGGGTTCTCTTGCCTTTAAGTCCGTATTAAAGGATGCAATGCGCAATTCAATGAAAAAATTGTTCAAAACATCAAACAATCACTTTTTATGTTTAAGCGTGGCACTGCAAAAAATACGGGTTATTTACTTTTAGCGTTTGGCAGTGAACTTGCAAAGAATCCTGCAAAGATAGAATAGTGGACGCGTCGGATTTGAGAAAGAGGGTGTTAGGAAATACGTACCGATGTGTTTTGGGTTAAGAAACCTACGTTGAATTGAATCCGATTAGCTTGAAAAGTTCACTTGCACGGGTCAAACTAGCCGGATCTTTGGCACTGTATTTCACTATCACCTTAGACTTAAATGTATACTTTGATCCGCATGTTCGCAGTTCGCAATTCCTTAAAATCTGAAAATGTTGGAAAAACGGATATTTAGTGCGAAAAAGCGATATGAGTGCCCAAATTTCTGCACACTCAAAATTATGAAAATCAAATAATAAAAATGGGATAATAATAGAACAATGGATCCGAGAACAAAAATTTGGAGCAAACAGAGAAGTATTGGCCGGCGGTAGCGGGAAATGTGAATAAACCGCCGGTTGACTATTTGAATTGGGGCTCCATCTTTCTGCAGAGTTCCCTATGTTCTAGTATGGTCCCAATGTTATAGTTTAATTTTTCTAATTAGTCTCATAGTGTTAGCAAGTCCAAATAACAGAGAACAAAATATCAAAACATTAAATTTTTTTTTGGTTTTTTTCAAATTTTTCGTTTTTTAGTTTCGTTTTTAGAATAATGTTAGTGCTATTAAGAAGATATACAGAGATTAACCCGAAATAACAAGAATAAAAAACGTTACCGTCTCCCCGGCAATGGCGCCATTTGATTGGTAGAGATTTATCGTGTCGTATCTAAGTTTTAAAGTCAACTGCAATCAAGATGGCGTTGCGTGTAGCTAGCCGTGATGAGTATGGGTCGTCTGCAGGGAGATGGTGCGTTCTAAGTTTTTGTTCTCACGAGTTAAGCCAAATGTCCGAATAAGTTCAATTCCAACCTAAGTGTAATGTATATATGCAACGAAACGTTTGTTAGGAATAGAGATAGGTTTGTTTAAATTAGGAAAATCCGTACTCGTTCCTTTGTGCCTTACTTGACTTATCAAAACTGTGGAATCGGCAACAACGTGGATCAGGGTGCTTAAACACGGTATTTCGAGAAATCTGGCTTATTGACCCTTGTTCTTCCGTTCTTGTCTCTTATTCATCGTCTCCGGCCAGACCAAATGCAACCGGTCACGGTTAGGGATTACCGCTGCCGTAGTAGGGTAGAGTGCCTAACGGAGCGCTTGCGTGAGATTTGGGCGGAGTTCGATTAGCAATTCTCCAGCAAAGGAAATGATTAAAAGAAAAATATAACTTAAATAACCATTCTCTTTCCCTTACAAGATACACTATTCATAATTCATAACCAATATCAAAAGAAAGTACAAAAAGAGAAGAGGTCAAAGAAAACAACACAACTAAATAAATTGCAAGAAAGGAAATTGCAAGTAAATAAGAAGTAAGAAAATACTAAGAACCATATTGCAAAAATAAAGCTTCATTCAAGTTCAAAATGGGAGTACAAGATAATGAACTCAAATACTAAAATCTAACTTTGCAGGCTCAGTTAAGAGATTGCAAGATGAGATAAAAGCAAAGAGCTCAAGACTAAACCTATCTATTATGTACAAGAACTAAAACAAAAATGTAGAGTGAAGATTGAAACTTAGACAAAAGTATGGCAAAGTATCTCTTTTAGCTTGCTCTCTGTTATGGTATTTATGGGCACAAAATCAACAAAAACAAACAATAAAATGAGATGATGTGACAACATGGAATGACCAGAAGAAAGTTGGAGCACTTTGGAGTTGGTGGGAACGGCGGTGGTGGACATTTAGGGGTTTCTGTCGGTTTTCTATTGAGTGTTGGGGCTCGTATTCTTGTGGTGATCTTGTATGCTCTCCATGATCTCACTAGCATTGTTTGATTCCTTTATAAACACTTGGATATTGATCTGTAAATTTGGAGAGAAATTATAACTTTAAATCAAATCACACCATTTTACTTCACTCATCACACACCCACTTGCCTCATCCACTTGCATAAGTCATGATTCTTGTGTGCCCACTTGTGCTAGGCTGTCCCACCATGGTTCATGCATCAAAGGAGATTTGTGTTCACACTTGTATTGTTGCATTATGCTTGATAAAAAATGTGTACACTTATTTGTTGCAAAAAGAAACTCTTTGAAAATTGATTGGTTTTCTGTTCTGGTTGTAGTGTTGACTCACAAATGTCGTATTCGTGTGTTTCTAGTGTTTTGTCATGAATACCTGTCATCTATACTTATTGAGTAGACACGGGTTAATAGTACCGATATATCACAAAATTGATAATGAATGAGCGGTATAGAAATACAGTTTTTTGTGATGAACACACGGCGACGAGTAGGTTCTATGTATCAACTAGCCATTGCTCCGCCGGCAATGGCTCCTCCAATCCTGAAAATGTGGATAGACCGAGCTTTCTAAAGTCCACCACGGTGCCTTCACGCTGTACTGGCCTTGGTGCTATTGCAATTACGGACTGCTGGACTGTCCGCAGACCCTCTTGGAAAGCCTCGGCCTGCCGCTGATTCAGCTCGGTTTGCTGCTTCTGGTTTTCCAGCATACCATGTATAACTCCAAGCATTGCGGCGTTATCCACACGCCTCTGGTATGACCGCAAATCACTTTCTGCCATGATTCTGAAGTCAAGACACTGAAGAGGATTAGCAACGGTAAACAGGATTCAATAAACAAGATAGCTATAGATTCAAGACTGGCAAGATAGTAATGTGGCAGGACATGTTCTTAATTCCGGATTTCTTGGTTTATGTATTGGGTCCAATACCCAACTACAAAAAAACCAAACCCGAATAATTCTAAATCCTATGGTTTTGAACCAAACAAACCTTGTCATGCCCCGCTTCCTAAGATACGTAATTACGGCACGTGATATAGCCAACCATGCTACCTGTAGTTAGGAATCATCCCTCCACAGTCACATTACGACCGTCTATCGGATATCAAGAATAGTAATATATATAATCTAACTAGCACATGTCCACCTGCCACAATAAATAAAATCAAGAAATGTATAAAGCGGAAACAAATTAAATCCAATAACAATAGTATCTGAATCACGTCCCATATGAGCTCACATCAATAGGATTAAAACCGCTGAAATAAATAAATTAAGAGTCTCTAAACTAAATAGCTAGCTCCTCATTACCCGGCTTGATTGCTAAAGTACTCCTGATCTATATGCGATAAAGGTAGAGGAACCGGGCCATGCAAAGCCCAAACGTCAGTGCGTCATAAATATCAAAATAATAATAATAACCAGGATAGGATGATATGATTAAACATGCACGTAAATAATAAATACAGATGTAAAATAGTGAGGTACATGTATGTGATGTGTATCCTAAAAATTGTGCTTCTAGGTTATCTATTCTAAAAGTCTTTGAAATCAATTTAATGGAATTATCGATGTAACTCATTAGTATTCCGTATGTGCCCGGGACCACGGTCAAGACTCTCGGGCTGAATCCAAGACGTGCCGCTAAGCAGTAAACAGGTAACATGTACAGACGAATGATGTCAGCAGTATCATTCCAGAGCTGGCCGAGCCCATAAAGACTGATCAGTATAAGCATTGAACAGTTGAATTATAAGTCAGGTTTCATTATTGATTTTCCCTTTTCCCCCAGGTTTTATGTTCAAGTCAGGTATTTATGATATGAATCTGATGCCAACACAGGATCAGGTATAAGTTTTGTCTATATAGACAACAAGTCATGTCCATCAGGACAACAATCATGATTGTTGGTATTAGCAAGAAGATCCAAGCAACAAGTCTGGTAGTGTGTCGTGAACATATCATGCAATGTATATTAACCCAACTAGATGCCAAATGTAAAACTATAGTCAATATCGGAACGTGGTAAACACAACTGATGCCAGGATGCATATGTATCTATCTGTAATAACCATTATACGTCCATCACCATGTATGATGCAATCTAGATAACATATTGTACTGATATAGTAGTATAATGATATCATTATATTCCGGCATGCAACTAGATATGCTATTATTAGTACGGATACTGACGGATACTGTAAAACTGTAATTCTGTAATATTTGCTGAATAATAAAACACATGCACTATTCTTATTCATATACATATTGATATAATAACATAGCATCTCGCAAGTTTAAAAACTTTCTTAATCGGATCTCATGTTGAGATACGGATGTCACCTTCTAACGTCAAAATAAAGTCACGATGCAAACTTACGCGCACAGAACTGAACCTGGCTGAGCAGCTGCGTGACGTGATAACAGGGCTAGATGACGACAGTGGTTGGGTCGTCCGGATCATCGGTGATGTGCGCAACTCCGGCGAGACGATCGGAGTCGAGAAAAGAAAAAAGAGAAAGAAAGAAAATAAGAAGAAGAAGAAATGTTTGCTGGGGTGGCGATGACAGAGGAATGGTGGCGAGGTGACGAGGGTTGACGACGACGAGGTGCTTTCGTCGGTGATGGCTGTGGGTTTCTAGGGTTGGTGATCGGGGAAGAAGGTGCAGGGGGTTGCTGGGGTTATGTTTGGGTCATCGGGGAGAAGAGAGGGGGGTGAGGAGTGGTCGGTGGCGGCGATGAGGGGTCCCGGCGACGAGGGTGCCAGTGGGTGATGGTTTCTTAGGTCGGGAAAGTGCAGGTGGTCGGTGGGTTTTTGTTTGAGTCGTCAAGGAGAGGAGAGGGAGGTGAGGAGGAGGAGATGATGGGGGTAAAGGTGATGACGAGGGACGAGGTCGACGACGACGACGACGATGAGGGGTAGCGCCAAGCGTGGGTTAGGGTTCTGGGTTTTTCTTATGACGAGGAAGAAGTAAACAATGAGGGAGGGAGAGAAAGGTGAGGGTTTTGTAAATTATTATAATATATACACACACATACACACACACACACATACAGAGAGGGAGAGAAAAAGTTAAAGAGAGAGAGATGTGAGAAGAGAGAGAGATTAGAATTGTTTTCTTTATTAATATATATATATATAACTGTTAGTATATTATTAGTTATATAAAAGTATTACAATATATATATATATATATATTAATTATAGGATTTTACAGCTAATACTAGATTACTCTGAATACTATCCGGGTCCCTTCTAAAAATCTAGTTTTTAAATGTAGAGAATATATGTAAAGGTTTAAACCAAAATGCGATGTCCTGTTAATAAAAATGTATACCCCCAAGTATGGATCTACGCAAATATACGTAGCGATCCAAACGAGTCTGTTTTAACAATTAGGACATGAACATGATGTATGGATGCAACCATATGATATGGGGTACGATGACATGCAAGGCTGGATAATAAAAATATATTATTTGGTTTTTTTATTTTGTATTATTAAAAGATATGCGGATACTAAACTATATTATACATGTATAATATCTAGATTTGCATGGATACACTGTACTAGCAATATTTGATGTAATCTTGAACCATGATGGGTTGCAAACATGCGGGTCGGGTCGGATAATAACTCCGACTACGCATTGCACCATCCGCATCCAAAAGCAATAATAATAAAGAAATTTACCGCAATGCTTGAAATACCCCAAATATATAATATAAACGCACTAGAGTGTTACATATAAATGCAAGAATAAATGGAGACTGTAAATTTTTTTTCAACAAACATCTTTATTTACATTCAACTTCAAATATTTACAAGTACACGAGTTTTAACTGGAAAATGAATACAATAAAGGAAAATGCCTAAACATGTGGCATACATACGCTGAATAGAAAGAGAAGCTAAGCTAATCCTGAGGTGCAATCCGGTTGCAGTCTTCTTCTGTGGCATCCTCTTCCTCCGTCTCGATCGTATCTGATGAACATTCCAAGAAGACACGAGTGGGTGGAATGTCCGTTAGCGAACTAGCGCTCTGTAAGTCCCAAAGATAAAGTAAGAGTAAAAGAATGACAAATATAGAATATATATATGACGAGTAAAAGTATATGATCATGGGTAAATATGTACTATAGATCTCAATATGGTCACTATGTTAACGTTAAGTTCCAAGTGTGAATATCAACGCAGCCATAAAAATATTCACGAGCTCAAGAGTGGGGCCCCAGGAGTAAGGAAACACGGGCATGTTTCATGTGTTAGCACCGGGGCTCTAAGCTGTGGATGAGTCAACCCGACTGATATTCGAGTAAAATAAAAAAAAGAGGTCAATACGGGACTCCTGAAGCTCCGTTGGATTCACACAGGAAAGTATCCCACACACCCCGAGTATAAATAGTTTATAACTGTATAGTATACTTAATTAAATTGATTGATTGGTTATAACATGTCTTGATCGAAACAATAGATTGCAAAAGGTGTAGAATGAAGTCGAGTGCGTCGAGTAAAATACGAGTCATGTCAATTGCAATCTTGGTTCGAGTCAAGTTAGTTCGAGTAGACTGAGTTCGATTTTGAGTTTAAGTTTAGACTTGAGTTGGGTTAGAGTTCGAGTTTGTGTTAGAGTTCGAGTTCAAGTTTAGATTCGAGTTTGGATTAGAGTTCAAGTCAATTTTATATGAATTGATTTAAACTGTTAAAAATCTTATGTTCGGGAGAAATCGACAAATGCTGCATATGGATGGCAGCATTTATGTTTTTTCAAGACAATTGCAATTAATAACTCCGTTAAGTTGTCTTAACCTGAAGAGGAAAACACTCACTTTCTCCGGCTCTCCGGGGCTCAAGAGAAATGATACCGCTTAAACCTATATTAATCTAGAGTTCTTAAATATTGTTTGCATATCTCAACGGGAGTTTTATGAAAAATACTTTAATATAGCTTAAAAATAAATCTCGATGGTGATTTGTAATATTTAGGGGTTTTATGAACATATATTTTAATTGTTGTATTTTAGTGATAAAACCCAGCTTTTTGAAAGTTTATGGTACTTTTATGGAAACTACTGCTTTTGGAAACTTGTTGGTATTTTATTAAAAATTCTAATCTTTCATTTTAAAAATATAGTTTTATAATTTGTCTTTATTGAAAATACGGATTCATAGTTTTATATAATTTTCCAAACTTTAGTTTTATTTAGAAAAGTCGTATTTCCTAAAAACCGTATTTTTATTTCCTTTGGAGACCGAATACTCCGTGAGAAGTTCTGCATCTCGCTCTACTATCCAAAAGATATGCGATAATCTGCACCATCCATTAACAGGTCCCTTGACGAGGGTTGTAGAGGTGTAATTGCCAAGAATTTAAAATATCGATTAAAAGAAACCCGTTTTGAAAAATTTGGTATTTTAATGTAAAACTTATTCTTTAAATAAACCATATATTTAGAATATCGTGCTATATAACCATAGTGTGCGTGTGGGGTAGGTCGTTACCCCGTGAAGGTTCTATAGGTATATACTCTAGTTATCGGGAAAAAACGGTTATACTAAACTCCATGGTATTTTAATGAAAAGTTAGTTTTATGATTATTTCACATGATTTTTTTTTGTTAAACTACAAGCTAAAAGATATACATAAGATTAAGAGTGGTGTTAGGATATTAGTTTGACCTATTTTGCTTATAAACTGGAGCACAAATGTTGAGAAAAATATATATCGGCGCTAACTCCACTCTTGTCGATATGTCTAAAAAGTTATGTAGAAGTGAAAAGAGAGAGATGAAAGGACTTACTGGTTATGTAGCGCTAGGAAGAGATTAAGGAAGAGAGAGGGGGTCTTGATCTCGTTGGAGATGCTCCGGTCGTCAGAATTTGATCGCTACTCCCTTTGGCTTGCTTAACTCCACTTGAATAGCTTTAACAGTTCTTGAACTTAGAGAACTTTTGAGGAATTTTCAGAATAGAGGAGAGTTAGGACATGGGGTGGTATTTATAGGGTAAAAATGAGAGAGGGTGTGAAATAAAAATGAATTAAAATGGATTTAATGATGTTAATTAGGGATTTGAAAAGTCTCTTTTGATTGCATGAAAATCAAAGAGTGCAGGGGAGTTGAGGGGAGCTGAAGAGACGAGTGTGCAAAGCACGAAGTCGTTTGGAGCCAATCGGACCGGCGGCGGTGGCCATATTGAAGAATGGGCGGTCGGATCTTGGGGTCTCATCCCGAGATTCGTGCAACGTGTATAGATCTGTGTTTACTCCTTTTTGCACCTGTTTGATTTTTCTGAAACCTTTTGATTCTCCGTGAATTGCACGTGCAACTATTGGGCTTTCGAAAAATCTTTAAAATTTTTGGGAATGGTGGGATTCGAGCACAGGCTACGTTCCAGCATTGTAGAGGCTTTACCAGTGAGCTACAAATTGCTTCTTGCTTTTATTGAACGGAAATAACTTATAGCTCCTACACAGGCTGAAATACTCTTTTCTATATATTTAAACAAATAATTCTGTACAGGGATTTTAGAGTCGTTACATTCTACCCTCCTTATAAAATTTTCGTCCTCGAAATTTATATTTATATTTTTCGCTTCCCGGAAGTCGAAAACGACTTGGATTTTAGTCCCAAGCTGGAAGCCGACTTCATGGTTCACTAATTTTCAAAAAGGTAAGGGTATCGTGCACGTATATCTTCTTCTCTTTTCCAAATTGATTCTCCTGGCGAATCCTTTCTCCACATCACTCGGACCAAGTTCACCTTCTTATTCCGCAATGTCTTCACTTTTCGGTCGAGAATCTCAACTGGTAGCTGCTCGCAAGTTAGGTCAGTCAGTACCGTGAGCTCTGATTGATCAAGTATATGACTTGGGTCGCTCACATATCGTCGTAGTTGGGATATATAAAACACGTTGTGCACTCCTTCCAACGAGAGTCGTAGTTCTAAACGGTACGCCACTTCTTCAACTCGTTTGAATATTTCGAACGGTCCTATGTATCTTGGACTTAATTTACCCCTCTTGCCAAAACGTATCACTCCTCTGTTTGAAGAGATCTTCAAGAATACATGCTCTCCAGGTTGAAACTCCAGATGTCATCGTTTTTCATCTACTCAATGCTTCAGTCGGTTCTGGGATATGCGTATCTTTTCCCTAATCGTGCGAACCACATCTACAGTTGCCACAATCATCTCTAGCCTAAGAAGTTTACGATCTCCAACGTCGTCCCAACTCAGCGGGGAATGGCATTTCCGTCTGTAGAGTGCTGCGAATGGTGTCATCCCAATACTTGCCTGGTAGCTGTTGTTATATGAGAACTCCACAAGGTGTAGGTGATCTTCCCACGAACCTCCAAAGTCTAACATATATGCTCTCTGCATATCTTCTAATATCTGAATTATTCCATCGGACTGTCCATCCGTTTGTGGATGATATGTCGTGCTGAAATTTAGACTTGTTTCCAGGCTATCTTGCAAACTCTGCCAAAACTGTGATCGAAATCTTGTATCACGATTGGAAACGATGCAAACTGGTACCCCATGTAATCTCACGATTTCCTGCATGAGTTTATGGGTGTCAAGACAAGTATGGTATATCTTGAAGGTATAAATCTTACTTTAGATTTTTACCCATCTCCATGTACTTCCTTACTAACGTCTCAGTTGACTGGCCAACTCTGAATGGAATAATGTGAGCCGACTTGGTGAATCAATCCACAAAAACCCAAATTGCATTGTTACCCTTCATGCTACGAGGGAGAGCAGTCACGAAGTCTATGGTAATGTGCTGCCATTTCCGTTCTGAGATTGGTAACGGCTGAAGTAAGCCAGCGGTTCTGTGATATTCAGCCTTCACCTGCTGACATACTAGACACTTTGTTACGCTCCTTACTATTTCTGGCTTCATTCCATACCTACAGTTGTATTGTCGTAGACCCTTTTACATCTTTGTATCGCCGGGGTGTACCGAGTATGGAGAGATGTGAACTTCTTTCATCAACTTTTCTCGAACAGAGCCAACCGGTACACATAAACGGCTTCCATATCGCAAGGATCTATTTTCGTGGATGATGAAGTCAGTTCGAAGTCCACTTTCTACTTGTTCTCTGATCTTTTGTAGCTTGGCATCATTTTCTTGAGCTGCCTTGATCTGATTTATAAGAGTGGACTGGATTTGTAAGTTCATCAAATATGAAGCGTTACCTGGTATAACTATTTCGATCTCCAATCCGTACAATTCTTGCTGTAGCTTCCATTGAGCGGTGAGGTTCATTGCTAATGGCTGGCGACTAAGTGCATTAGGAACTACGTTCACCTTCCCAGGATGATACTATAGGTTGATATCGAAGTCCGCCATGAGTTCTAGCCATCTTCTCTGTCGCATGTTGAGTTCCTTCTGAGTAAATACATACTCCAGATTTTTGTGGTCAGTGTATATATCCACTCGTTCTCCCAAAAGATAGTGGCGCCAAATCTTGAGTGCGAAAACTACTGCTGCCAGTTCCAGATCATATGTTGGGTAGTTGCGTTCATGAACTTTTAATTGTCTTGAAGCAAAAGTCGCAACTTTTCCATACTGGTGTAGAACACATCATAATCCTTTACCGGACATGTTCAGTCGAAAATATCGCACATTTGATATATCATTTTCCTTACTTTTCTTAAATATCTAAGGGTGTTTATTATAAATATAGAACATATTTGGGTTTATCTGTAAAAATACTGTTTACCATATGTTTATATATTATAATTAACATTATGAAGGAAAATGTATACATATAATATTTTGATAATTTAAATATGCATATCATATCAAATATGCTTAATCAATTTTCTTAAACTATAATATCATATCAAATGGTTATGATAATATCTCAAAAATACCAAATATTACTAACATTATTCATTGAGATATTGTGCAAGTTTTAGCTCAGGTCAGGAGATCGAGATATTGAGATGTCGGGAATCAGAAATCTGCCGATGAAGTTAAATAAAATCGATGAATTAATACTGGCAGAGACTCAGAAAAGATATGAAAATTCAAGATATCAAATAAATCTCCATGTGTCACAACGAAGTAGCCCAAGAATTTTGAACCAATGATCACATCAAACGGCCGCGGTTCCGCAGCCAAACCATGCCATATGCGGCGGATCCGCGGCCGATTCAATGAGTTAGGATGTGTGATTTTTTTGGTAAGATTGCAATAACAAGCCCTAATTCTTGGAATCTAGAGTATCTAGTTTTGGGGTTATATAAAGGACCGAGGGCTAAAGCTAAAGATCATCACCTTTTACACGAAGTAAATCACCGTCAAAGAACAAGTGATCCACGATAGGTCCGCGACTCGACGTGATAAGACGACATGAGATTCGACGGAGTATCTACTTCCTACGAAGCAGAGATCGAGAGCAACTTCTTCTTCTTCTTGTAATCTAAACTCGAAGGTTTTGTAATTGTGAAGTTGATTAATAAAGGTAGATCATTAGTTTAATTATTTAGTATTTAATTTTCTTTATTATGATCTCATTCTCTAATCGTTCTTCTTCTATCTCCATCATGCGCGAGTAATTCTCCGCTTGATAGGGCTCGTAGGATTAGAGTAGAACAATGGATAAGAAAATATTTTAACTTCTTTTAAGTCTTATGAAGTTTATAAACTTTAGCAAAAGAATCATTAACATCCTAATCGGGCGTGCTACCAATTTATTGCTAGTCTCGACCGCGATTTGAGATCAGATTAACAATTGTTTTGTTAAGGGCTAGACATGAATAGAGATCAATGAAAGGACAAGGGTCAATAGTATGGAAACCCTAGTTTCTTCCAAGAACCCTAATTCTCATTCATCACTATCTATCTAGTTTTAAATCTATCAATAGATAAAAAGAGTCATCTTTATTAGTCATCCATGACTACTAAATCCTAACGAACCCTATAAGTCTTCTTCTTTATAGATTCTATATCCGTATTTAAACGAGATATGTATTCTACATCCGTGTTTAACATAGATCTAGATACTATTTTCCACTATTTTTATTCTTCTATTCTTCCTCTTTTCAATCAACACGACTAAAGTAAGATTAAAAGATTCCACATATCTCTGAAGACGACCCGTACTCATCTCGGCTAGCTACACGCGACACCGTTATTGATTGCGGTTACTTACTATACACTTTCACAGAATCAATCAAATGGCGCCGCTGCCGGGGATACGTGCGTAATATTTTTTTCTTACTATTCGTGTTGAATTCTTATTCGATCTATATCATAAAAAACAAAACAAAACCACATCTTGCATATTTAACGATTAGTGTGTGATTTTTATGAGAGAATCTGGAGTCACTTGAACAAGGAAATAGAGATTCAGAGACATTCAGAGAGGACCAGAGGAGTAAAGGGGTTAAGTGAATAATTTTTTTTCAGAAGAACCTTAATTGCTGCGGCGGAATCACGGCCATAGTATGCTATTGGCGGCGGAACCGCGGCGGAGTGGGTGAGTTGGAGCGCAAAATTCTTCTGTTAATCTTCTCTGATTTTTCTCTCTCCTCTGAAATCAAATAATATATTTTTCTGCAGAATTCTTTGCAAAATATTGCCGCTCAAAAATCTTTTGCGTGTTTTTTAATTGGTTTGTGTGTGCATATTTTAAAAAACGGACTTTAAGGGGCAAGACTAAAATTCAAATTAGGTGGGGATTTCATCACCCTTCCTAGGCCCCACAAATCACAAAACGAGCATTCGCATAATCCTATATTAATTAAAAAAATATCTAGGCCAAGACTCTAAGGACCGTCACGCTCAATTAGGACAGAGGAGGGTCGTGGGTAATTTATCGCTTATCCGCATTTCTTTTGTGGTGTCTAGAGAAGTGTGTCTAGGCAAGTGGTTACTTAATTAGGCCTGCTATTTTCGGTGATTCGTATAGTGGATACCTCCCACTTACCCGTCCACAAAAGCAATAAAAAGATGGTAGAAGATTGATCCAGCGACTTGTCCTTTGGAAATCTAGGAGCGGTCTAGTGACTTGACCTAGGTGACCTTAATTCTAGGGTTGTTTATGCATTTTTTGTGTGATTTGTCTCACGTCCGACACTTTTTCAAAACAAACCAATTTTTAATCACACACACGCTGCCACTTGCGCTAAACCCGCTTAGTGCATGCTCGGCTAGACACGGGATTCTAGTGCCCGTATTGTCCGCGTTTCGGCTATCGACTCCGAAGTCGGTACTTCTTTATCTTCTTTTTCCCCTCCACCCACCACATCGACCGAGATGGACGGTTCTCCATCAGATTATAACACACCGTTGCCACCACCCGTAGGTGCGCAGAATCCACCACGCATCTCTCTCCAAGAAAGATGCTACCCCGTGCGTGGACCCCTTCTTACCTGTCTATCTATTCCACCAGCCAATTGGAATAATTTTTAAATTAACCCCCCTTCATCAAACTGTTGCCCAAATTTCACGGGCTTGAATACGAAGACACATACATTTTTATAAACAAATTCGAAAACGTATGCGCAATAATTGGCACGTCATAACTTTCTGTGGATGCTATGAGATTACGTCTTCTTCCTTTTACTTTGTGCGATCTAGCAAAAAAATGGCTTTATAATACTGCCGCACATTCTATTGCCAAATGGGATGAATTCGTTGTAGCATTCCTTAAGAAATTTTATCCCAATCATAAGACCGCCCGCGTTCAAAGCAAAATTAACCAGTTTACCCAACTTCCCAATGAACCATTTTGGAAATGCTATGAACGTTTTAAGGATCTTCTTCTACATTGCCCTCATCACGGAATCAATAGATGTGACCTTTGTCGCATTATATTTAAGGGTGTTGATCCTGCAACAAAACAGATGCTTGAAATCATGTGTCAATGTCATTTCCTGTCTAAAGATGATGGTGAAGATTGGCAATTTCTGGAAAATCTCGCTGAACAAACTTTACAGTAGGAAAGCGTTAGACCTACATCGTCTAGGGAAGGTATCCATCAGCTCGATATTTCCATCACAGTGAAAGCCGAAATGGCCGCGATACAAAGGAAACTCGATGCTATAGAAAACAAAGTCTCTTCAGCCTCCCTAAACCAATTTACGCTTCCCAAAACTGAGTGTGGTTGCTGTTTCAATCCATCACATTTGACACAAGAATGTCCTTTGAATCCACCGTTTCAAGGTCAAGAACAAATTAATGCTACTTTTCAGCAGTGAACTAGAAACGATCCTTATTCTTCCACATACAATCAGGGATAGAGGAATCATCCTAATTTTGACCAAACCCAAAATCAAAACCAGTTCCAAAGCAATTATCAAAAACTTCCCCCACAGCAACAACAACCACCACAACCAAGTCAGCACCCCTTTCAACCGCAACCTTTGCAAAACCCGGCCAATAACTTTGATCCTTATAATAATTCTTTTGCCGGTACCGATAAGCCCTCTACCCTCGACACGTTCATTAAACATTCCATGCAAACGAATGATACTTTAACATCTTCTATCCAAACGTTACTGCAGAACACTGCTTCCCACGATAGAAGCACAATTTGAACGGTTAAATGCCGCGATGAGTGCGAGTGAGAAAGGGAAACTTCCATCTCAACCTATACTTAATCCCGGTTACTCACAAACTTATAATGTGAGTGTTGTTACCACGTTGAGAACAGGAAGAGTGCTGGACAACCAAGTAGGTGAACATGTTGATGACGTTGATGATATTAATGATACTCCGGCTTCTACTTCTTCTCCTATTTCGTCTAGTCCACCTTCTTCCGAGCCTATTCTCCGTTTTCCCCATGCCTCGAACACTCAGCAAACTTCCTCGAGTCTACCTAATACAATCCCCACTCCAATTCTGGGATCCATTCCATCCCCACAATCTTTTCCAATGTTGGACCCAACCCTTATTGACAAAGCACCTTATCCACACTGGTTAAGGGGCAACAGACCAAGTCCAAAAATGGAGAAGACTGTGGAAATTTTTAAGCAAGTTAACATCAATATTCCTCTTCTAGATGCTATTCAACAAGTTCCGTCTTATGCAAAAATTTTAAAGGACTTGTGTATTAGGAAGAGAAAAACTCAAGTGCCGAAAAAGGTATTCTTAACGAGTAACGTGAGCACTGCTTTTACACAAAAACTGCCTAAGAAACGAAAGGACCCCGGCAGTCCTACAATATCTATTTCTATTGAGGGTAAAACTATCAATCGTGCTCTACTCGACTTAGGCGCTAGTGTTAACTTGCTTCCGTATTCTGTATATGAGCAATTAGGGACCGGAGAGTTAAAAGCACTCTTCAGATGGCAAATCGATATATCACCCAACCTAGGGGTGGGCTAGAGGATGTGTTAATCAAAGTCGGAGAATTTATATTCCCTGTAGACTTTATCGTTATAGATACACAACTTGTAGCAAACCCACGAAACCAAATCCTGGTGATTCTAGGTCGACCTTTTTCTCGCGACTTCCAACGCAATAATCAATTGTCAAAACGGCTCTATGACTCTATCCTTTGGGAAGATGTCAATTGAGCTTAACATTTACAAGTTGGGAAGTGAACCCTCCGAACCCTATGCTCAAGTATTATCTGTCGAGGAAATAAATTCCGACAGTAGCGAACTTGAAAAGCTTCACGATACTGATCTCGACTTCGCTATTACGTTGTAGTTTGACCCTGTTATTTGTTATACACATACGGACCCTTCTATCGAGTTGTCCGGGTCAACATCTAACGCTAAATATAAACCTTTTATGGAGTCTGAGCATCATCCCATTCTTTCCGATAAGATCATTATTCGGGATATCGATGAAAGCTTTAAAGAAATCTTCGCTGAGGAACTCACATTCTTAGAAGACATGGACGTTGTGATGAATCAATCTCAACAAAAAGAAGTTGAACCACCACCCCTTCTTCTTATCAATAACGAGAATGCAAGTAATCCACCATCACTGTTTTGTCTCTATGAACCAAGACGTAAACCCGTTCTATTCCACCCCTTATCACCTCCCCATTTCTTCAGATCGATAGGTGAAATGTTTTTCTACCAACCGGTGCATTACATCGATAAAATATTTGAATGGTTGGTGTCGACTTTTGGTCTTTGTAAAACTTTGCATAGATCAATAACTTTAAACCCCCCTCATAATTTTAAATGCTTAATACTATTTTACTCAAGTTTGGGTGGGTATCTTTTGGTTCTTGAACGAAAAGAAATTTTTTAAAAAATTGTGATCCAAAAATAAGTTTGGGGGAGAATTTCACTGTCATTATTTCTTGTCCCCTTTAATAACTTTTCCTCCCAAGTCTACAGGTTTTTTTAGCTTAACAGATGACGTCAGTGAGGACACTGCTGTAAACAGGTTTGGGGGAGATTTGTGCTTATTTACGCATTATCTTGCATTATACTATTTATAAGCACAAAATTTTTTGATAATGAAAGTTTGAAAGTGAAAATTTATAATTGAAAGATTAGAATAGTTTAAGAAAAGCAAGAAAATTAGATGTTTTCTTAAACGAATCTAGTAATAAGTAGTTATGAGCCGTTGCCCCAAGGTTTTGCAAGATGAAGGAAATTACTAATCTGAGAATAAAAATAAATCTGAAAAATAGTGTCAATTCTTGAAGCCAAACATTTGAACATTGATACCCTACTATACGCACTTACACACATCTTGAACTTGTGATAGTAGAGGATACCTTGAAATGCTCTTTTCTAAAAGCCTTAGTATAAAACAATAAAAAAATATATAATAAAATATAAGTGGCGAAGATAGAAAAATATAGCGAGAGTACTTTATCACCTAGTGCCTTAGATCAACTGGTTTGAGAGCCACTGCTAAGCTTTAGGTGTTGCAAGACGAGAAATTACGCCTTAATAATGCAAGCACATTTTGTAATCGGTCGGTTAGTACCTCAAGAAGTATTAACGGTCACATGAAAGATGTGTGAGCAATTCCATCTAAAATATTCACCAACTATAAAGTACTTTGGAAGATGGACAAGAGTATGATAGCTTGAATTGAATTTTCTAAGTGTAGAGATGTCTTTTACACACACGTAGGGGTATATGATCAATATTTGGATAAAAGATAAGGAGGAAGAATAAAAACGATGTTTTATTGAGGGATGATGTGATTTCTAACATTTTTTGACGACCATTAATATAGGGCTCATGACAACCGAAAAACTAGTGTAGTTAGAAACTCTTATTTTCAAGTTATTTCTTTTATAGTTTTTATTTTTGTATGTAACTTTCACCATCTTTCTTTTATTATAAGATTTTGTGGGTATAATCCGCTGAAAACCCTCACGAGACAACACTCCTCCTACTAGGGACACCTAGAGCCTTAACAGTTTGTTGCACATGCTCGGTGCAATCGTGTTGCCTACGAAAGTGTGCTAGTTATGTTTTTCTTTTTCTTTTTTCTTCCTCTCTTGAATAAATAGTTTGCTCGGAACGATCAAAGTTATATTTGGGGGTATTTGTTCAGTCAAAAATATCGCACATTTGATATATCATTTTCCTTACTTTTCTTAAATATCTAATGGTGTTTACTATAAATATAGAATATATTTGGGTTTATCTGTAAAAATACTATTTACCATATGTTTATATATTATAATTAACATTATGAAGGAAAATGTATGCATATAATATTTTGATAATTTAAATATGTATACCATATCAAATATCCTTAATCAATTTTCTTAAACTATAATATCATATCAAATGGTTAGGATAATATCTCAAAAATACCAAATATTACTAATATTATTCATTGAGATATTGTGCAAGTTTTAGCTCAGGTCAGGAGATTGAGATATTGAGATGTCGAGAATCAGAAATCTGCTGAAGAAGTTAAATAAAATTGAAGAATCAATACTGGCAGAGGCTCAGAAAAGATATGAAGATTCAAGACATCAAATAAATCTCCATGTGTCACAACGAAGCAGCCCCAGAATTTTGAAGCAATGATCACATCAAACGGCCGCGGTTCCGCGGCCAAACCATGCCATATGCGGTGGATCCACGGCCGATTCAATGAGTTAGGATGTGTGATTTTTTTGGTAAGATTGCAACAACAAATATTAATTCTTGGGATCTAGAGTATCTGGTTTTGGGGCTATATAAAGGACCGAGGGCTAAAACTAGAGATCATCACCTTTTACACGAAGCAAATCACTGTCAAAGAACAAGTGATCCACGACAGGTCCGCGACTCGACGTGATAAGGCGACGTGAGATTCGACGGAGCATCTACTTCCTACGAGGCAGAGATCGAGAGCAATTTCTTCTTCCTCTTGTAATCTAAACTCGAAGGTTTTGTAATTGTGAAGTTGATTAATAAAGGTATATCATTAGTTTAATTATTTAGTATTTAATTTTCTTTATTATGATCTTATTCTCTATTAGTTCTTCTTCTATCTCTATCATGCCCGAGTAATTCTCCGCTTGATAGGGTTCGTAGGATTAGGGTAGAATAATGGATGAGAAAATATTTTAACTTCTTTTAAGTCTTATGAAGTTTATAAACTTTAGCAAAAGAATTATTAACATCCTAATCGGGCGTGCTACCAATTTATTGCTAGTCTCGACCGCGATTTGAGATCAGATTAACAATTGTTTTGTTAAGGGCTAGACATGAATAGAGATCAATGAAAGGACAAGGGTCAATAGTGTGGAAACCCTAGTTTCTTCCAAGAACCCTAATTCTCATTCATCACTATCTATCTAGTTTTAAATCTATCAATAGATAAAAGGAGTCATCTTTATTAGTCATCCATGACTACTAAATCCTAACGAACCCTACAAGCCTTCTTCTTTATAGATTCTATATCCGTATTTAAACCAGATCTGTATTCTACATCCGTGTTTAACATAGATCTAGAAACTATTCTCCACTATTCTTTATTCTTCTATTCTTCCTCTTTTCAATCAACACATCTAAAGTAAGATTAAAAGATTCCACATATCCCTGAGGACGACCCGTACTATCTCGGCTAGCTACACGCGACACCGTTATTGATTGCGGTTACTTACTATACACTTTCACAGAATCAATCAGGACGCATCATAATGCACATCGAATCCGCCAGATTGATCTGGTATTACGAGAATAGGAGCAGTGGTTAACCTCGACTTGAGTTCTACAAAAGCCTTCTCACATGCTTCTGACCACATGAAAGCTTCGTCTTTATTTGTGAGCTTGGTCATGGGTGCTGCGATATTTGAGAATCCTTCAATGAATCGTCGGTAGTATCCTGCTAAGCTCAGGAAACTTCTTATATTTTTCACCGTCTTTGGTGTCGGCCACTCACTGACAGCTGACACCTTAGCTGGATCCACAGAGATTCCTTCGCCCAAAACGATATGTCCAAGAAATCCGATTTGATATAGCCAAAATTCACACTTGCTATACTTAGCGTAGAGCTGATGTTATCGTAATGTCTTCAGGAAAATCCGTAAGTGCTCGACGTGCGCTTTTTGATTCATTGAATACACCAGGATGTCATCGATGAAAATAACAACAAACCTATCTAAGTACCCTTGGAAAACTTGGTTCATCATGTTCGTAAAGATGGCAAGTGCATTGGTCACTCCAAATGGCATTACGAGATATTTATAATGACTATAACGAGTCCTAAATGCCGTCTTCGGGATGTCGGTCTCCTAGACCTTCACCTGATGATATCCTGCACGAAGATCTAAGTTTGAAAAGACACAAGATCCACTTAACTGATCGAAAAGGTCATCGATGCGAGGTAGTGGATACTTGTTTTTAATTGTCACCTCGTTTAGAGCTCGATAATCTATGCACATCCTGTAGGTACCTTCTTTCTTCTTCACCAGTAGCACTCGAGATCCCCAGCTTGAAGTACTGGGTCGGATCCAACCTTTCTTCAGAAGTTCGTCCAACTGAATATGGATCTGCTTCAATGCCTCCGGACTTAATTGGTATGGAGCTTTTATTACTGGTTGTGCGTCGGGTTGCAAATCAATGCTGAATTCAAAAGCTCGATCGGGAGGCAAACCTGATATATCTTCCTGGAATACATCCTCGAACTCTCGAAATACCTCTGGCTTCGATCCTTCTGTTTGCAACGCTGTAATCTCTGCCTTCTTTGGCTTTGCTCTATAGATGCTAGGCTCTAAGGTCCGGTCTTCACTTTTGAAGTAGAACACTAGGTGATCTGGTATTTCGAACACTACCCTCCTTTGGCGACAGTCGATTGTAGCGAAGAAAGTTCCCAGCCAGTCCATTCTCAAAACTACGTTGAAGTTTGGTATGTCCAGCACCTTGAAGTCCGCATAGAATTCTCGACTGCAGACGACCACTAGACATATATCGTATCCTAAAGTTGCTTTTCGAATGTCGTTTCCTGAACTGACATTCCAGCTGGATACAAGCGGTTTAACTGGGATCGCATGAGTTTGGACGAACAGTTGCGACATAAAGCATTGTAATGCCCCAGTGTCGAAGAGTGCGAGTGCAGGTAAAGAGGCTACTAAGATTGTACCTAAGTCGCGTAGAATAGGTTTAGGTATAATAAATATAAGATGGCTATGAATTGAAAGGACTTTGGAAGAGAATAGGGAAGATATTTATTAGTGATAACCTGACCCATAACTTTAGCCTCTGCGACCGACATAGTGAATACTTGGCGTCGCGACACTTTTCTCTATGCCTGGTTAAACACACGGCGTTGGGGTTGAGCGGTCTGGATGCGGGGAGTTGAAGCTGGTAGAGCTAACCGGGTAGGAGGAGCTTGAATCGCCGGTCTAGTTGGAGGCATAGTCACATAATTTGCGAATTATTCAGCAAATTCGCGAATAATTCGTGAAGTTTTGATCGGCCGGTTAAATCTCCGATGCCGAACGAGTCGAATAATTTGCGAATTATTCCCGAATTATTCGAAAAAAGCGAATAATTCTTAAAAACAGCGAATGATTCACAAAATCAAAACCTAGTATCTCATATATTAATTTCTTGCTCGAAATCCTTTCCGAACATTTCCCGAACACTTGCTGAATCTTTCCCGAATACCTGCCGATTTTTTCCGAATAGTTCTCCGAATCCGAATTTTCGACATCACCAAATTATTCCTGCATCACGAATTTATGACTATGGCTGGAGGGATGTTGGGTCCTCGGTTCTAGGGGCATGCTCCGATGGCGTGAGTAGAAGACCCACGGATCAGGCACAAGTTGTTCTCCCTATGACAATTCTTCACAAGGTACCCTGTTCTCTTGCAGTAGATGTAAGAATCTAGCCTATTGTTGGCGAACAAACCTACCGGTCTCTGAGATGGTCCATAAAAAACTGGCCTAGAAGAGGCCCCTCCCGTGATATGGTGCACAGGGCGTTTCACACAAGCTGTCTGCGGCCTGCCCTTTTTCTTCACAACCGCCTCATAGCGTCGGGCAGCCTTCAAAGCAATTTCATGGGTTGGGAAATCCCCTGTAGCGAGTGCAGCTTGGATTTCAAGGTCCAACCCTTGCTAGAATCGTTGTGCCCGGATCTCAGCAGTGGGAATAAGGTGTGCGACAAATCTGTTACGACCTTATGATAGCAGTGTTGTGAGTGAGATCAGAAAATTAAATTTGAGACTATATCTTACCTGCCGAGCATGGTAAACTCAGCATCATATTCATCCACCGACTTGACCCACATTGAGCCTTATTGTAAATGGATGAATTGCTGCTCCATGTCAAAGCGGGCAGTCTCTGGGAAGTACCTAGAATCTAAGAAGTCTCGGAATGTTCTCCATTCTATCGGTTGCGCGAGACGGCTCTACCCAGCCTTCCATCAAACTCTGGTGTTATCGGTCAGTTGCAACTTAGCAACTCTCACCCAGGTTATATCTGGCACTTGAGCTGCAGCCAGGTCATCCTCGATCGCTTGAGCCCATTCTTCTGCTTCAAGCGGACTCTCTTTACCTGAGAAGTTCTTTGGGTGCAGTGGCCGAAATTCATTAACTCCGGGTGCTTCGGTTTCGGGGCGGTTCATAAGGATAGCAGTCTACTGCTATTGATTCTCTAATAGGTTCTTGATAGCCTCAAGAAATACCGTTTGCTCAATGATAGGAGAAACGGCAGGTGGTGGTGGTAGTGTAGGCGGTGGAGTATTACCGTTGACGTTTGTACTGGTATTGTTCGAAGAGTCCATCACCTTGATATAAAAGATAGGTTAGGATAGATTCAAGGAATTTGAAATGCAAGGAATGCAGATGTTTGTTGAACTCATTAATTCTTGTAGTATATTATTTACGACTTCATGCAGAATTGACCTGCATGGGCCACCAACAAAACATGTCACGCCCTGCTTCTCAGCAGACGAAAATGATGATGTGGGAAGCCCGCGGTATATTTATTCAGAGAAGGTCATTTATTAAATAAATATACTAAGCGTATTGAAACAATAATACACAATACAAGAATAAATGGAGAATATAAAAAAAATTCAACAAATATTTTTATTTACATTCAACTTCCAATATTTACAAGTACATGAGTTTCAACTGGATAGTAAATACAATAAAAGAAAATGCCTAAACATGTGGCATATATAAGCTGAATAGAAAGAGAAGCTAAGCTAATCCTGAGGAGTAATCCGGTTTTAGTCTTCCTCCACGGCCTCCACTTCCTCCGTCTCGACTGTATCTGACGAACATTCCAAGAAAACAAGTGTGGGTGGAATGCCCGTCAGCGAGCTGGCACTCGGTAAGTCCCAAGGATAAAGTAAGAGTAAAAGAATGATAAGTATAGTATATATATATGATGAGTTAAAGTATATGATCATGGGTAAATATGTACTATAAGTCTCTATATGATCACTATATTAACGTTAAGTTTGAAGTGTGAATTTCAACGCAGCCGTAGAAGTATTCATGAGCTCAAGAGTGGGGCCCCAGGAGCAAGGAAACATGGGCCGATTTCATGTGTTAGCACCGGGGCTCTAAGCTGTGGATGAGTCAACCCGACTGATATTCGAGTAAAATAAAAAAAGAGGTTAATACGGGACTCCTGAAGCTCCGTTGGATTCACACAAGAAACTATCCCAAACACCCCGAGTATAAATAGTTTATAACTATATAATATACTTAATTAAATTGATTTATTGGTTATAACATGTCTTGATCGAAACCATAGAATGCAAAAGGTGTAGAATGAAGTCGAGTGAGTCGAGTAAAATGCGAGTCATGTCAATTTCAATCTTGATTCGAGTCAAGTTAGTTCGAGTAGACTGAGTTCGAGTTCAAGTTCAAGTTTAGATTCGAGTTGGGCTAGAGTTCGAGTTTGTGTTTGAGTTCGAGTTCAAGTTTAGATTTGAGTTTGGATTAGAGTTCAGGTCTTTTTCATATGAATTGATTTAAACTGTTAAAAATCTTATGTTCGGGAGAAATTAGCAACTGCTGCACATGGACGGGAGGATTTATGCCTTTTTCTAAGACAATTGCCATTGATAACTCCGTTAAGTTGTCTTAACCTGAATAGGCAAGCACTCACTTTCTCCGGCTCTCCGGAGCTCAAGAGAAATGATACCGTTTAAACCTATATTAATTTAGAGTCCTTAAATATTGTTTGCATATCTCGAGGGGGGTTTATGAAAAATATTTTAATATAGTTTAAAAATAAACCTCAAGAGTGGTTTGTAATATTTAGGGTTTTCATGAACATGTATTTTAATTGTTGTGGTGTTTTAGTAATAAAACTTAGCTATTTAAAAGTTTATGGTACTTTTATGAAAACCACTGCTTTTGGAAACTTGTTGGTATTTTATTAAAAATTCTAATCTTTCATTTTAAAAATATAGTTTCATAATTTGTTTTTATTGAAAATATGGATTCCTAGTTTTATATAATTTTCCAAAGTCTAGTTTTGTTTAGAAAAATCGTATTTCTTAAAAACCGTATTTTTATTTCCTTTCGAGACCGAATACTCCGTGAGGAGTTCTGCATCTTGCTCTACTATCCTAAGGATGTGTGATAATCTGCACCATCCACTCGCAGGTCCCCTGACGAGGGTTGTAGAGGCGCAATTGACAAGAATTTAAAATATCGATTAAAAGAAACCCGTTTTGAAAAATATGATATTTTAATGTAAAACTTATTCTTTAAATAAACCATATATTTAGAATATCGTGATATGCAACCATAGTGTGCGTGTAGGGTAGGTCATTATCTCGTGAAGATTCTATAGGTATATACTATAGTTATCAGAAAAAAAACGGTTATACTAAATTTCATGGTATTTTAATGAAAGTTCGTTTTATGATTATTTTACATGGAATTTTTTTGTTAAACTACAAGCTAAAAGATATACATAAGGTTAAGAGTGGTGTTAGGATATTAATTTGACCTATTTTGCTTATAAAGTGGAGTACAAATGTTGAGAAAAATATATATTGGCGCTAACTCCACTTTTGTCGATGCGTCTTAAAAATTATGTAGAAGTGAAAAGAGAGAGATAAAGGAACTTACTGGTTGTGTAGTGCTAGGAAGAGGTTAAGGAAGAGAGAAGGGGTTTTGGTCTTATCGGAGATGTTCCGGTTGTCGGAATTTGATCGCTACTCCCTTTGGCTTACTTAACTCCACTTGAATAGCCGTAACCCTTCTTGAACTTAGAGAACTTTTAAGGAATTTTCAGAATAGGGAAGAACTAGGTCATGAGATGGTATTTATAGGGTAAAAATGAGAGAGGGTGTGAAATAAAAATCAATAAAATGGATTTAATGGTGTTAATTAAGGATTTGAAAAGTCTCTATTTGATTGAAGGAAAATCAAACAGTGCAGCGGAGTTGAAGGGAGCAGAAGAGACAAGTGTGCAAAGCACGAAGTCATTTGGAGCCAATCGGACCGTCGGCGGCGGCCATATTGAAGAAATGGGTGGGCGGATCTTGGGGTTATGCCACGTGTATAGATCTGTGTTTACTCCTCTTTGCACCTGCTTGATTTTTCTGAAACCTTTTGATTCTCCGTGAATTGCACGTGCAGCTCTTGGGCTTCCGAAAAATCAAAAAGAAAAATCTTTAAAATTTTTGGAGCTGATGGGATTCGAACGCACATGCTACGTTCCAGCAGTGTATAGGATTTACTAGTGAGCTACAAGTTGCTTCCTTCTTTTATTGAACAAAAATAAGTTATAACTCCTACACAGACTGAAATACCCTTTTCTATATATTTAAATAAATAATTTTGTACAGAGATTTCAGAGTCGTTATAGCTGTAAACCATTCTTCAAGGTTCCCTTGAATATCTTTCGGACCTTATCCCTTCTGAAGGAGTAGACCTTGCTTTTCCTTCCTCCCAGAATTGGTCCTTCTCCTCCCAGTACTGGATTTTGAGACAGGTCGGTTTTTTTCCGCCCTCCTTTCGCTTGTCTTCATTGTCAGACGCATTGAAGGCGTTGGTATTGTTGGAGCTCCTACCCTTACGGTGGTCATCCTTTCGGCTCTTCCAAAGCTTGTCATTTTAAGAGTCCAGAGTAGACTCTTGCTTCGAACGTTCCAACATCTGAACCTTTCTGATCAGCTCTTGGAATGTTTTGAGGCTCGGCTACATAGGAATGGGACTATCCAATTACTGAGGTTCCCAATGAGGAGGCTAATAGATTGGTCCTGTTCTAATGGCGACTCGCACTTGACAGTGAGATTGCGCCATCGGGCAATGAATTCCATGTTGTTTTCATTCTTCCCCGTCTTGGTCCTCATAAGGTCGGCAATGGATATTTTATCACTGACACTTATGAATCTTTGCCGAAATAAATACTCCATTTATGCGAAAGTAGTGACAGAACCGTCTGGTATACTCGCATACCAGTCAAAAGCGGCATCGGTCAAGCTGTAGAAAAATTGACTGAGATGAAACGCATCGTTTCCCTCTGTGTTTCCGCATGATGTTTTAAAGTGGGCAATGTGCTGATTCACATTTCCTGTCCCGTCCAATCTCTCGAATTTAGGAATGACATAGCTGATAGGAAATTCGATCAGATCGTACTGCACGGGGTACGGCCTCCCACTGCTGCCAACGTCTTTCTGAGCATCGGCTTTGGCCACCAATGTTTTAACTTTGCAGGTGACCAAATCTATTATCCGATCTTGCGTCAGCGGAATGCCAACATCTGGGCCCAAGGCGTCCCAGCGGAATACGGTCGGCTTTCATGTAGCTCGCCCATATTCGGACCTTAAGGGACATGCATCAGTCTTCAGGTCGTTATCGCCCGGCTTATGAGTAGAGACTTACGCTTGTGTAATACCCTAGTTCATTTATACCAATTGCAATTCTCGTATTTCCTTAATTGTGGTATTTTCCTGATTTATCGTGTTTTGGGTGCGAATAGTATTTTACATTTTATATTGCATTCGACCCGACCCGCTTGCTTGAACTTATTTGATTCATATTTATGAATTATCCTGACTTGTTACGTAGACTGGTGCATTTTCATGTTTAGTGCATACTGGCATTTTATCTGGCATTTGCATTTTTACAATATAACAATTTAAGTCACATAAAATATTTTAAAAATACATTGCATGGTCTGCATGATACCCCTGGCCCCGTGGTAGCATCCGCGCATCTTGTTCTCATCCCGTTCAGTGAAACGGACTTGTTTGGATGGCTACGCGCACGTGCGTGCATCCGTTCTTGGGGGTATGCATTTTTCGTTATCCGGACATTCATTTTTTATTTTGGTCGACATGTATATTTTTCGTATTTTAAAACTGAATTTTAGACCCGATCCGGGCATATTTTGGACTATGTTTGTATTTACCAGAATATCAAATTTTATTTATATAATATTAATTTTATAAATTGATACAAATTAAAATTTAGTTAACTAATAAAAGATTTTTTAAATTTAAATCTAAACTAATTTCCTAACAAACTAACAACCCATTTCTCTCTCTCTCCTCTGCATATATATATTTATATATATTTTATTTATTTAATTTTTCTTTCCTTATTTAATACACAGCCTCTTCTTCTTACTTCTTCTTCTTCTTCTTTCTTTTTCTTGATCTTGTTTCTTGATTCCGGTGATCACCGCCGAAGCCGTGCTCGTCGCTGACGATCCGAGTGATCCAGTGAACGTACCTGACTTGCATGATCACCTTTGTGCGTTGTTTGGAACCGTTCCGTGTACCGTGCACGCGTCGCGATATTTCGCCGACGAAAGACGTTCCGTACACATCCGTTCTTGTTCCGTCTTGGCAAGTTAATCTTGCTACATGCTATATAACTCATTATATACCTATTTAAATAAATATCACACCTGTATTTTAAATCAAGCATCGCATGTTTCATATTACAGCCTTTTGACATTCCGTTTACATTTGAATAGTGCATTTCAGATCTAGGACATGCAAACCAATCTTAATTACATGTTACATTATTTTAGACGCATCTATTTTAACAATGGAATACCTGTATTTAAAATCATGCACCCCGTATTTAGTTTTATAACTTTTTGATGTTCCGTTTGCATCCATTCATATCATTTCAGTTCTAGGTCATGAAAACTTATCTTGTTACATACTATACTATCATATACTGCATCAAATTGAATAGTTACATTTCATATTGCTTAGTTATATGTTCCACACTTTTTAGTTTATCATTTTACGATTATGTGATACCCGTTTGCATCCATATCATTTAAAATATATATCGTCGTAATATTTCTTATTATTATCTTTAATTAGTTTATAATCTGCATTTTATAATGTTATACATTTGAAAATATTATAGTTTACGCATGAAATGTCGTCGCAAAGCAGATACGACAAATCTGAAATTTACTGTACACCTTACCTTATAAAATTCATTATAAATCATAGAAAAATCATTAGTATACGTTCTTTAGTTCGTTACGAAGCTAACTCAGAATAGTATAAATATATGAAATATTTAATTGCAAAATAAATTGTTTAAATAACGTAAAATGCAAATAAAAATATCTCTAAACTGCTGTCCGGAGAAATTCCAGCAGCAAACTTTCAATTTCGAATGTTCATAAATTTTTGTAGGATAACCTGAGATACTTATACTTATAAAAATGAAAACATTATTGAATTATCTTTGTTTTGGTATAAGACACGTCCCTTTTGGAGAACGTTTGCTATTTTTAAGCTATTTTACAAATCAGGGTGACGCTGAATTTCTGAACGGAACTTTCTTGTGCATGGTTAATCAATACCACTTTTATAGCTATTAATCGGTTTGAATATGTTATCCATGTCAATATTATTATATTAATATATATTTAATAAATAATAGTGCTTGTGTTTTAATATTCAGCAAATTTTACTGATTTACAGTTTTATAGTATCCGTCCGTATCCGTACGGTTTATTACATATTTTGTTGCACACCGAGACCATATTATTTCATGTTACTGTTGTATTAGTGCACCATGCTTGATAATTGTGCATCCTACATAGTCATGATGTAACCCCTGACAAAATATTTGTGCATCCATGCTTTACCGCGCATCCGTACTTGCTGCATTTTTAGTATGAGCAACCGCTTGACACATATACACCACCTAACATGACCTGGTGTACCACAGCTTGACCTGTTACCTGATCTTGTTACTAATGCCGACAATCTTGACCTGTTGTCTCTATGGATATTTCCTGTTATCTATTCAGACAAACCTGTACCTACTTGATCCTGTGTTGGCATTAGCTCCAGATTTATCAATACCTGACTTGAACACATAACTTGGGGGTATGGGGAAATTAATGATGAAACCTGACTTGTAACTCGACAGTTCGATGCCTTTACAGATCAGTCTTATAGGCTAGGCCAGCCCCGGGATGATGATGCTGACATCATTCATCGTTACATACTAACTTTTACTGCCTAGCGGCATGTCTCATATTCAGCCCGAGAATCTTGACCGTGGTCCCGGGCATGCACGGGATACTATTGAGTTCTATCGATAATTCATCAAATTGATTTCAAAGACTTGAGTGTAGTTAACCCAGTAGACCAGTTTAGATTACTCACTGCACATCACCTGTGCCTTACCCTTCACTGTCACTATTTATATGACTGTTACACATGTTTTACCGTTCATACTCGTACCTGCATGCCTTGCTACTCCTTGATTTTATTATTGCTTGATATTATGACGCACTGACGTCTGGGTTTTGCATGGCCCAGATCCTCTACCTTTATCGCAGGCTGATCAGGAGTATTTTCCGCCGTCAGACCGAGCGGTGAGGATCCAGTCAGTATCCAGTTTTACTTTCCAGGTGTTTGTTTATTGGATCTATTGCTTCTGCATATTATTTCTTGAATCGTTTATTCTGGCTCATGGACATGTACTAGATAGTTTATTTTATTTTCCTGTTCTTGATATCTTCTAGACATCCGTAATGTGACTATGGAGGGATGTTTCCTAGCCACAGGTAGCATGGTTGGCTCTGTCACGTGCCGATCTTAGCGCACTCTGGGAAGCGGGGCGTGACAGGGTTTGTTTTGTATCAGAGCCATAGGATTTAGGTTAATCGGGTTTGATTCTTTTGTAGTTGGGTATTGGACCCAATACACGAATCGGAAAATCCATGATTAGGAATATGTCCTGCCATATTGTTATCATGATTCTTGAATCATATCTTTCTCTTGACCCCTGTTCTGACGATATGCAAACAACTTTGCATCTCGAGTTGAAATTCTTTTGGTTCCCTATTGTTTCTTCCGTCCTATTCCTTTGATTCTGATACTAGGATTATGGCGACTTGAACGGAGTTATGTGATTGTAACTATGAACTGCAGCATGGTTACAATGCGGTACTCTATTTAAGTAACTTGGAGTCCTGGTCTTGTTTCATTTCCTTGTTTCATGGTCGTTCTATTACCTTGGTTCTCTCCGTTTCATTGCTTACCAGTTTATGTTTTGCAGATTTCTTGGTGACCGATACCAGCAGTTATGAAGTTGTCTTGGAAATTGATGGTCTCACTTTCCACGCTCACATTGATTGTAGGGCAAAGAAAGTGATTTTCCATATTCCTGGACATCCGGAGTTTGTTTTGCTGGAGGTAGCAGTTCTGTCGGGCTAGTCGAGTTTAGGGCTAGGCCGACAAGCAATGTTCTTTCGTCAATGGAAGTTGATAAGGAGGAAGCGCTAGCTGTAGTTTGAGAGTTCATGGACGTGTTCGAGGACATCTCGGGTTTACCTCCAAAATGAGATGTGGAGTTCGCGATCGATCTTGTTCCTGGTGCAGCGCCAATCTCAAAGGCGTACTATCCGATGGTACCAGTGGAGTTGGAAGAAATAAAGAAGTAGGTTACCGAATTGCTAGAGAAGGGTTGAATTCGCAGCAGCAATTCACCTTAGGGAGCTCTAGTTCTTCTAGTAAAGAAGAAAGATGGCACAAGGAGGATGTGCATCGATTATCGAGAATTAAACCGGGTGACTATTAAGAACAAGTACCCGATCCTTTGCATTGGCGAATTGTTCGAGCAGCTTAGTGGTGCGAGGGTATATTCGAAGCTGGATTTGTAGTCCGGATATCATCAGGTCCGAGTTAAATCAGAAGATATTTGCAAGACTGCGTTCCGAACTCGGTATGGACATTACAAGTATTTAGTGATGCCATTCGGAGTCACGAATGCACTGGCGATATTTATGGACTTGATGAACCGAATCTTTTCACCGTTCTTGGACCGGTTTATAGTGGTGTTCATCGATGATATTCTGGTCTACTCGAGGAGCATTGAAGAGCATGCGGAACACTTGAAGATCGCACTGCAGACGTTGAGGCAAGAAAAATTATATGCAAAGATAAGCAAGTGCAAGTTTTGGCTTGAAGAAGTGAAGTTTTTAGGGCACGTCGTATCCAAAGATGGAATCGCCGTTGATCTCGAGAAGATTGCAGCAGTTCAAAATTGGCTGATTCCGAAGAACGTAGCAGAGATCAGAAGTTTTCTTGGACTTGCCGGCTATTACAGAAGGTTCGTAGAGAATTTTGCTCGTTTGGCTGGGCCTTTGACCAAGCTTACGCGTAAGGAAGTACCTTTGTGTGGACGGATAAGTGTGTGTCAGCTTTTGAGACGTTGAAACAGAGATTGATAACCGCTCTTATTTTGACCGTACCAGACAGTTCCGGAGGATTGGTGATTCACAGCGACGCATCTGGGAAAGGATTGGGATGTGTTTTCATGCAGCATGGGAAGGTTATAGCCTACTCATCGAGACAGTTGAAGACCCATGAGAAGAATTACCCAACTCATGATTTGGAGCTAGTAGCTGTGGTTTGCGCTTTAAAGATTAGGAGACACTACTTATTGGGCGAAAAGGTCGAAGTATTCACCGATCACAAAAGCCTGAAGTATGTGTTCACAAAGGACGAGCTTAATATGAGGCAGCGTAGATGGTTGGAGCTGATGGCTGACTACGATCTTGATCTTAAGTACCATCCGAGGAAGTTAATGTTGTGCCGGATGCGTTTAGTCGGTTGCTAGCAATTCAGATGTTGGTTGTACAGAAAGAGCTTATGGAAGACTTTCGAAGATTCGAGTTGGAGATCGTGCTACCGCATTCTTCAGGACAGTTGATGCAGCTGCAAGTACAGTCATCTTTGATCGAGAGTATTAAAGTAGCGCAGTCGAAGGACCCAAGATTGCAAAGGTTTCGAGAACAGGTTGAAGCTGGACATCGAACGGACTTGTTAATTCATGAAGATGGTTCGTTGCGATATGGTAGCCGTTTGTGTGTGCCAAAAGGAGATATTCATGAAGAAGTTATGAAGGAGGCACACAGTTCCGCGTATTCCGTATATTTAGGAGGCACGAAGATGTACCATGATCTACGACAGCATTTCTGGTGGGGAGGCATGAAAAGGGAGGTTGCTCGCTTTGTAGCAACGTGCTTGGTGTGTCAGCAAGTTAAGGCTAAACATCAAATGGTTGCTGGTTTATTGCAACCACTTCCGATTCCTCAATGGAAGTGGGAACATATAACCATGGATTTCATGACAGCTTTACCGCGGAGTCCAAAGGGCAACAATGCAGTTTGGGTGATTGTTGATCGATTGACCAAGGCAACTCACCTCATACCGTTTCGAGTTGGTCAGTCAACGGAAGCGTTAGCAGAACGGTACATGCAGGAGATTGTGAGATTGCATGGAGTACCTATGAGCATCGTGTCCGACCGTGACACCCGATTCTTATCACACTTCTGTAGGAGCTTACAGGAAAGTTTGGGGACTCGATTGAAGTTTAGCACAGCTTATCATCCTCAAACAGATGGCCAGTCGGAGAGAACGATCCAAACTCTTGAAGACATGTTGAGAGCTTGCATGTTAGACTTCAAGGGTTCATGGAAGGATCATCTACACTTGGTGGAGTTTTCGTACAACAACAGCTTTCAGGCGACTATTCAGATGGCTCCATTCGAAGTATTATATGGTCGCAAGTGTCGCTCACATGTTTGTTGGGACGATGTTGGAGAACGAAGATTGTTGGGACTGGATTTGATCATGCAAACCGTGGAGAAAGTTAATACTATCCGGAATTATATGAAGGCAGTACAAGATCGGCAGAAGTGTTGGGCCGATACATCGAGAAGACCTCTAGAGTTTGCTATTGGTGATCTGGTATTCTTGAAGATATCACCTACTAGAGGAGTGATTCGTTTTGGGAGTCGAGGCAAGCTTAGTCCTCGATTCGTGGGGCCTTTCGAGATTTTGGAGCGTGTTGGAGAAGTGGCTTATCGATTGGCGTTACCACAATCTTTGGTGAATGTTCATGACGTGTTTCATGTATCTCAACTCCGTAAGTATGTTCGAGATGAAGCACACGTGCTAGATCATTCGGAGCTGACTGTAAGAGAGGATTTAATCCTTGAGGAACGACCGATGTCGATTGTTGATCGAAGAGAAAAGGTCCTTAATAACAAGGTTATCCCTCTCGTACTTGTTTCTTGGGGAAATCGCTCGCATGGAGAATCGACTTGGGAACGAGAAGAAGAAATTCGACAGAACTTTCGACACCTATTCCTGTTGATTCGTGTTGTTTACCTTTTCTTGTCTTGGGAATTTCGATGACGAAATTCTTTTTGTAATTGGGTATAATGTAATACCCTAGTTCATTTATACCAATTCCAGTTCTCGTATTTCCTTAATTATGGTATTTTCCTGATTTATCGTGTTTTGGGTGCGAATAGTATTTTACATTTTACATTGCATTCGACCCGACCCACTTACTTGAACTTATTTGATTCATATTTATGAATTATCCTGACTTGTTACGTAGACTGGTGCATTTTCATGTTTAGTGCATACTGGCATTTTATTTGGCATTTGCATTTTTACAATATAACATTTTAAGTCACATAAAATATTTTAAAAATACATTGCATGGTCTGCATGATACCCCTAGCCCCGTGGTAGCATCCGCGCATCTTGTTCTCGTCCCGTTCAGTGAAACGGACTTGTTTGGATGGCTACGCGCACGTACGTGCATCCGTTCTTGGGGGTATGCATTTTTCGTTATCCGGACGTTCCTTTTTTATTTTGGTCGATATGTATATTTTTCGTATTTAAAACTGAATTTTAGACCCGACCCGAGCATGTTTTGGACTATGTTTGTATTTACCAGAATATCAAATTTTATTTATATAATATTAATTTTATAAATTGATACAAATTAAAATTTAGTTAACTAATAAAAGATTTTTTAAATTTAAATGTAAACTAATTTCCTGACAAACTAACAACCCATTTCTCTCTCTCTCTCCTCTGCATATATATATTTATATATATTTTATTTATTTAATTTTTCTTTCCTTATTTAATGCACAGCCTTTTCTTCTTACTTCTACTTCTTCTTCTTTCTTTTTCTTAATCTTGTTTCTTGATTCCGGTGATCACCGCCGGAGCCGTGCTCGTCGCTGACGATCCGAGTGATCCAGTGAACGTACCTGACTTGCGTGATCACTCTCGTGCGTTGTTTGGAACCGTTCCGTGTACCGTGCGCGCGTCGCGACAGTTCGCCGACGAAGAACGTTCCGCACACATCCGTTCTTGTTCCGTCTAGGCAAGTTAATCTTGCTACATGCTATATAACTCATTATATACCTATTTAAATAAATATCACACCTATATTTTAAATCAAGCATCGCATGTTTCATATTACAGCCTTTCGACGTTCCGTTTATATTTGTATAGTGCATTTCAGATCTAGGGCATGCAAACCAATTTTAATTACATGCTACATTACTTTAGACGCATCTATTTTAACAATAGAATACCTGTATTTAAAATCATGCACCCCATATTTAGTTTTATAACTTTTCGATGTTCCGTTTGCATCCATTCATATCATTTCAGATCTAGGCCATGAAAACTTATCTTGTTACATACTATACTATCATATACTGTATCAAATTGAATAATTACATTTCATATTGCTTAGTTATATGTTCCGCACTTGTTAGTTTATCATTTTACGATTATGTGATACCCGTTTGTATCCATATCATTTAAAATATATATCGTCATAATATTTTTTATTATTATCTTTAATTAGTTTATAATCTACATTTTATAATGTTATACATTTGAAAATATTATAGTTTACGCATGAAACGTCGTCGCAAAGCGGATACGACAAATCTGAAATTTACTGTACACCTTACCTTATAAAATTCATTATAAATCATAGAAAAATCATTAGTATACGTTCTTTAGTTCGTTACGAAGCTAACTCAGAATAATATAACTCTATGAAATATTTACTTGCAAAATAAATTGTTTAAATAACGTAAAATGCAAATGAAAATATCTCTAAACTGCTGTCCGGGAAAATTCCAGCAGCAAACTTTCAATTTCGAATGTTCATAACTTTTTGTAGGGACAACCTGAGATGCTTATACTTATAAAAATAAAAACCTTATTGAATTATCTTTGTTTTGGTATAAGACACGTCCCTTTTGGAGAATGTTTGTTATTTTTAAGCTATTTTACAAATCAGGGCGACGCCGAATTTCTAAACGGAACTTTCTTGTGCATGGTTAATCAATACCACTTTTATAGTGATTAATCGGTTTGAATATATTATCCATGTTAATATTATTATATAAATATCTATTTAATAAATAATAGCACTTGTGTTTTAATATTCAGCAAATTTTACCGATTTACAGTTTTATAGTATCCGTCCGTATCCGTACGGTTTATTACATATCTAGTTGCACACCGAGACCATATTATTTTATGTTACTATTGTATTAGTGCACCATGCTTGATAATTGTGCATCCTACATAGTCATGATGTAACCCCTGACAAAATATTTGTGCATCCATGCTTTACCGTGCATACGTACTTGCTACAGTTTTAGTATCAGCAACCGCTTGACACATATACACCACCTAACATGACCTGGTATACCACAGCTTGACCTGTTACCTGATTTTGTTACTAATGCCGACAATCTTGACCTGTTGTCCCTACGGACATTTCCTGTTGTCTATTCAGACAAACCTGTACCTAATTGATCCTGTGTTGGCATTAGCTCTAGATTTATCAATACCTGACTTGAACACATAACTTGGGGGTATGGGAAAATCAATGATGAAACCTGACTTGTAACTCGACAGTTCGATGCCTTTACTGATCAGTCTTACGGGCTAGGCCAGCCCCGGGATTATGCTGCTGACATCATTCATCGTTACATACTACCTTTTACTGCCTAGCGGCACGTCTCCGATTCAGCCCGAGAATCTTGACCGTGGTCCGGGGCATGCACGGGATACTATTGAGTTATATAGATGATTCATCAAATTGATTTCAAAGAATTGAGAGTAGTTAACCCAGTAGACCAGTTTAGATTACTCACTGCACATCACCTGTGCCTTACCCTTCACTGTCACTATTTATATGACTGTTATACCTGTTTTACCGTTCATACTCGTACCTGCATGCCTTGCTACTCCTTGATTTTATTATTGCTTGATTTTATGACGCACTGACGTCTGGGTTTTGCATGGCCCAGATCCTCTATCTTTGTCGCAGGCTGATCAGGAGTATTTTCAGCCGTCAGGCCGAGCAGTGAGGATCCAGTTAGTATCCAGTTTTACTTTCCAGGTGTTTGTTTATTGGATCTATTGCTTCCTCGTATTATTTCTTGACTCGTTTATTCTGGCTCATGGACATGTACTAGATAGTTTATTTTATTTTCCTGTTCTTGATATCTTCTAGACAGCCGTAATGTGACTGTGGAGGGATGTTTCCTAGCCACAGGTAGCATGGTTGGCTCTGTCACGTGCCGATCTTAGTGCACTCTGGGAAGCGGGGCGTGACAGCTTGATTGGACGTGCCCGAGCAATTTGAGCCATGAGATGCATCACGACGTTCATCAAGTCGTCAATTTTGGAGTACAGCTTGGCCATCTCCCTATCTTTGCTTCGAAGTTGTTTTCGAAGCTCTTGGAGGAGCTCCTGTTCTGCGGTCCGGGGGTAGAAGGTCGGCTTTTCTTCACCATCCGAGCTTAATTCCAAGTGGACTGAGGGGTCCTTCTGTCTATCGGCCTCGTCGAGAGAGTTTTCATCATCATGCGGAGGAGACTGATCTTGGGAAGGGGCAGCCACATTCAATCCAGATTGAGCTTGGGATGTGGTGGCCCCATCCTTGCTTTTACTGCGAAAGTTGCCATTGGGGCGCGTACCCGCTATATAGACCATATGGATAACATATTTGGCCAACTTTTTACTACCGGCGGCTGGTTTCGTGGACTGCTGTTGTGGCCCTTCTGCTTCAGGAAAGGATAATCGATTGAAGATAGCTGGCCTGACCGAATTATTGAGTGACGCCGGTGCTTCTTTTCTGGCCTTACCCTACTGCTTTCACGTGGGCACGCAGTGCTTGATAAACTCCCGAAGAGAGAGTGTCGTGCCTTTTATGTTGGGGCTTGGACACATCCCTTCGTAGCACAGTTCAAATTGTCGTTTTCTTGATCTTCGCGGTCATAGAATTTCTCTTGACCCACATCAAAGGTTAAAAAGAGTTGCGGATCTTTACAGCGGAGATGGTCATCTTTGCGGGATAACTCGGCTCTTGAAATTTTATAAATCCAACTTGACCAGAGCCCACACCCCTTTTTTGGCTCTATACCCGAGCCGCTTCTGCCTTAGCTTCTCTGTTTTGAGCGCCTGGCAGATTTCTGCTCTTCGGGAACCCGCCGTAGGCCGGCTGGTAGAGAGACTTAAAAAGAAATTCGGTTGCGCACTCGTCGAAGGCATCGTCTGGGCTTTCCTGCGACGTCTGCCGGCTTCTTTTGCTCCGATAGCTTTGCCCCAGATAGGGCCAAAGAAAGTCGTTCGAACACCAACTTGCGCTTAGGCTATGATGCCCTCGAGATCACCACATTTAGCCTCCTGCATTTTGAGGCCGGCTTATCTGTTGCCGGGGCCTAAAGGGTCGGGATGGTGTTAGCTGGTACGAACATAATAGAGCCAAATGATAGCAGCAGCTCCTCCCATTATTGCCCGAGACTGGCCGGGAGAACCGTCCTAACGTCCATCTTCATCGTGTATATGATGGGAGTTGCGTCGAGAGCTGAGCTCGTCCTTAGAGACATCTTTGCTTGAAATTGAGGTTGAAAGTTGTTAATCTGCACAAAGGAACAAGATTTCAGTACAGATAATCAATATGTATTAATTGTGCTCGCATGAACACTTGACCCGAAACATAGGAGGAGAGAAAAAGGTTCCACCAGGCGTGCCAGAATCTGTAAAGTGTTTTTCATCACCCTATTTAGATAGGAATGCGCGCGCTTGTCAGGCATATACAGATTCCTCCTGCCCGGGGCAGGCTGGGGTTTATTGATTGTGGAGATTCGAATCTCCGGCAGCCGCGGACTAAGCTACTTTTAATTACCCCTCGCTTTTGGGAGCAAGTGAATCTCCGATTAACAGGTCAAACAGATCATGCGAACTCAATGTGCAGTATGCGCGTGTTGTGTTTGAATGTGTTTTGGATGTAACGGGGAGACTCGCAGAATTTACGGGGGATCTCGCCGCCCGGATAACTGGCTGGGGGTCAATGGGGCTAGCAGCCCCTATGCAGGGTGCGGGGCAGCGTCCCGTTAGAAAAAAATTTCTAACGGGGGGGGGAGTGTTTAGAGTGTCGAACGTGTGGAAAAAAGAGGGGTAACGAGCGTCCTAAGGACGCGTGAGACGGCACGTGGCCGCAGGGCGCCAACGGGTACGTGTCCGGCGCATGGCCGCTGGACGCCAACAGGCCACGTGTATGGCACGTGGCCAATGGACGCAAGTGGGCCATGTGCGTGGCACGCGACCACTGGAAACACCGGCGGAAGAAGGGGGATTAGCCCCAGGGCTGGGAGTTGAACTCCAGAGGGGTTTTGCAGTTAAACTCCAAGGAAACGAGGGATTTTACCTGGAGTTAAACTCCCAAAAAAATGATTTTTTTTATTTGGAGTTAAACTCCCAAAAGGTTTTTTTTGTTTGGAGTTAAACTCCCAAAAGATTTTTGTGAAGAAAGCCAAAGAAAGAGGCCTCTTGAAACTTCAAGATATAAATCTTGGATGATGAAAGGGGACTCCTTTCTTCTCTTTTGAGCCTTGGATCCTTCCAAAAATGAAACTTTTAGGGACGGGTCTCCTCCTCCACCTCTTTCTTTCTTGGATCTTGGAAAAGGGGTGAGATTTAAAATTTCTCCTTTTAGAAATTTGATAGGAGATTTAAACTCCCTTTCAAGAGTTTTATGGTGAAAAACTATTTCTTTTTGGGAAAAGAAGAGTTAGACTCTTGATTTAATTCAAAAAGAGAAAGAAGAAGGTTTAAAAACTTGAAGAAGGAGGCACAGAACCCTAGAGTGATATGGGAAGATTTTTTTTTGTTATTCATCATGATACTTTATATAGGCTTTACATTTTACATATAGCCCTTTGAGCTTTATAAAATGGCACATGCGTCTTTCTCATGCCATGTGCTCTTTTCTTTTTGCACATATGTAACACCCGAGCCCAATAATACTATTTCTATTGCTAGTTGAGTGTTATACATTGCTCTTTCCAATTATCCTGATTGTTCTTTCCAATTATCCTGATTGTTTGGTGTTTATTGCTAAATTTTAACCGGTTAAGTCATTTTGGCACATAACAAATTTTAACACCGAAAATGAAATTAAAAATATCCATACTGGCCTACTCGTCGCCACTAGTCGCGTGGTAGCGTCCGCGCGTCGAGATTTCGTCCCGCTCGGTGAAACGGGCGAGTTTGGACGACTACGCGCGCGTGCAAGTGTCCGACTTGGGGCATGCATTTTAATCATAGGACATCTCATTTTAAAATTTGGAACCCGCTTAAAATCCTATTATTTGAATTTGAAATATTCGGGCGCAACCCGGGCGCGATTTGGAAATGTTTCATTTAGCGCCGAAATGCCCATTTAATTAAATAATATAAACTATATAATATATTCTCAAACCATAAAATATACACGAATCTTACTGTTTTATATAATCCCTTAAATTTTTTTAATCCTCAAAAAAAAATCTTGCGCAGCCAATCACGAGGGGTTTAATCCCTCGTGGGCCCGCTTCTCTCTCTCTCTCCCTCTCTTCCTCTAAATCTCTCTCTATCTCTCTCTAATCTCCTTCTCTCTCTCTCTCCCTCTCTTCCTCTAAATCTCTCTCTATCTCTCTCTAATCTCCTTCTCTCTCTCTCTCTAAAATCTCTCTCCCTCTCTCTAACAATCTTCTCTCTCTTTCTCTATTTATATTTAAACTGCACCCTCGTCCTCAAACTCCAGCGCAGAAAACCCATCGACGAAACCTCACCAACCCTAACCCTAGCTTCGCCGTGACCTCACCGTCGCCGCCCGCGCCTCCTCGTCTTGACCACGACCCTCGCCTTTCTCCCCGTGCACCCGCAACCCACCACGGGCCTCGATCTCGACCCTAGCCACCTCCTTCCTTGCCGCCGGAGCCCCGACGCCGGCGTCAGTATCACCAGCGCCGTCGACTCCTCTGCCTCGCCTCGCCCACACCTTCCTTCTTCCACCACCATTCACCCTGCACCACCCCGACCACCGTTCACCCCGCCTGCACATCCCTGCACCTCGTCGGACCGCCGCCTGTCGCCGCCGACGACCCGTTCCCGTGTCCCCGACCTCGCAGGCATACCCCTCGGTGAGATCACCTTCTTCCTCTCTCCCTTTCTTTTCCTTTCCGCTGTTAACTAATTCATGTTCGGCAGATCTTCACCGCGTGCACTGTTCACCGCCGGAGCCAATCGACGCCGTCGACCGTCGTGACCCCCTTCACCCACAGTGAGTAACCCCTATCCTCTCCTTTCTCTACTCATTCCCTTTGCTTTCTAGATCTATACCATTGAAACCATAATCACCGTTCTCTTTCTCGCCGGAATCCGGCGATGCCGACGGCTTGACCCGACATTCCAGCAAGGTACTCCGGTCCGCGTGGTCCCGCTGTTCGTTGTTTGGATTCGATCCGTGACCCATGCTTCCGTCTCGTGTTTTCCGCCGACTTTGCATTCGTGTTTTCCGGTTTGCGAAACCGTCGAGGCAAGTATCCGAATACTTGCTTTAACATGCTAGTACACAAGATCAAGTCTTGCTATACACTTAATTATCATATTATTTATTTAACCATACAGTTGATGGTAATATCGATATTTGGTATAACTTAGAATTGACGGTTGCAAGTATCTTTAACATTGAATCAATATAGTAGTTGCTTGTAATTAATCGGTCTGCTATCAATCCACACTTTAACTAACTAAACCAAGTAGATCGTCCTTGCTTCATATGTTAAATCACCCATGAGACAATTATTATGCTTTAGTTTAAATTCACGTAGCTTCATTACTTTATGTTGTTGATATTGCTTCACCTTGTGACTATTGCACCCCAAGGGTGCTTGAACCTGTTAGTAAAGATAATACAAAGCACCATTGTGATTAGGTGACTATTATTGCTGTTGACTTTAAATTCTTGCTGCTGTTACTTATTCGATTATATACCTGCTGAGAGTACCCACTCGATCACATTACATATTGACCTGACTCTGCTGCACCTGACACATACATACATATTGACTCAACCTGTTGAAACATGACCTGACCTGTTACCTGATTTCATGCCTAATGCCAACAAACCTGACTTGGGGTCCTCATGGACCATTCCTGTTGTCTATCCAGACAGACCTGCTTTTACCTGATCTTGTGTTGGCATTAGTCCCTGATTACTGAATACCTGACCCGACATACATAACTTGGGGGTATGGGGAAATCAAAGGTGAAACCGACTTGTAACTCAACAGTTCGATACCTGTTCTGATCAGTCTTACGGGCTCGGCCAGCCCCGGAGTGATGATGCTGACATCACTCGCCTATCCTGCTACCTATTACTGCCTAGCGGCACGTCTCGGATTCAGCCCCGAGGGTCTTGACCGTGGTCCCGGGCACGCACGGGATACTATTGAGTTACATCGACGATTCATCAATTGATTTCAAAGACTATAGAGTAGAAACCTGATAGGACAGTTTAGTTACCACTGTACATTACCCTGCACTGTTATTTCTTAGTACTGCTTTATTCATGTTCATACCTGCATTGCTTATTACCATGTTTATATTATATTATTTGGTTGACATGACGCGCTGACGTCTGGGTTTTGCATGGCCCAGATTCCTTACCACTGTCGACACCGAGCAGGAGTACTTCAGCCAGCAGGCTGAACTGTGAGTCCTTAGTGATTAGTTTATTTATTTCATTTCATTTCCAGATGTGAGCCCGCATTATGGGACATACTGTTTATTTATTGTATTGGATCATTTGCTTCCGCACTATTGTTTATTGACTCTTGATATTATGGATTTGGACATGTGTTAGATTAGTTTATTTATATTGTTCTTGATATCTCTACAACCGTAATGTGACTGTGGATGGATACTTCCTACCCACAGGTAGCATGGTTGGCTATGTTACGTGCCCAATTTTGCGTACTCTGGGAAGCGGGGCGTGACATGGTTCTTTTGGTATCAGAGACATAGGTTAGTTGGGTTGATTCTTTTGTAGTTGGGTATTGCACCCGATACACGAATCAGAATGCCCGTGTTTAGGAAACATGTCCTACCACCTTGACCGTTTTACCATTCTTGAATCATATTCTTCCGGATTATATCTTTTACGACGTGCAAACATACTTTGCATGTCGACTCGGAAACCTGATTTCTTGTTATCCCTAGGACTTGGGCGACTTGGGTGGAGTTAAGTAATTGCGGCTATGATACCGCGGCATAGCTACAATGCGGTACTCTATTTAAGTATCTTGGAGTTCTAGCCTTGATCCATATTCAGAATCTATCATCATGCTAATATTGGGTGTTTTGAGTGCAGGATTATGACAGGTAAGAAGTTGAAGACGTACCAGAGGCGTGTGGACGAAGCCGCCATGCTTGGAGTGATAAGAGAAATGCTGGAGAATCAAAGAAACAGACCGATCTGATCCAGCAGCAAGCGGATTCGTTTCAGGAAGGTTTGCAGAGCGTTCAGCAGTCTGTAAACAACGATGGAACTAGACCAGTCGAACGAGTAGGGACCGTGGCAGATTTCAGACTTTTGGGTCCGTCTACTTTCACTGGTCTGGAGGAGCCGTTGCCAGCCGAGCAGTGGCTAGTGACACGGAGAATTTGCTGATTGCGACACAGATTCCAGAGGACAAAGGAGTTGATGTGGTGCGCATTCAGCTAGTGGATTACGCCCGAGAGTGATGGCTTGTGGAGGAGACCCGCTTGCCCAAGCCGATCAGTTAGGCGAATCTCTCTAAAAGTTTCCTGGAGAAATTCTTCCCGCGGACTGCACGGGAGGAAATGGAAGAGAAGTTCATCGGACTAAGGCAGAATGGAGCAACCGTGGACGTGCATGCAGCAGAATGGACGAGACTCAGTAGTCTCGCTGGACCTTTCGCGGCCAACGATGCAGACAGCAGTTGCGGTAAGGAAGCAGTTCTGTCGGGCCAGTCGAGTTTAAGGCTAGGCCAACAAACAGTGTCCTTGCAGCTATAGAAGTTGATAGTAAAGAAGAGCCGGCAGTTGTTCGCGACTTTATGGGTGTATTTGATGATATATCAGGCTTACCGCCGAAGCGAGACGTGGAGTTCGCGTTTGACCTTATCCCTGGTGCAGCGCCAGTATCTAAAGCTTATTATCCAATGGCACCAGTAGAATTGGAAGAAATTAAGAAGCAAGTTGGTGAATTACTTGAGAAGGGTTGGATTCGAAGCAGCAACTCGCCTTGGGGAGCTCCGGTTCTTCTAGTAAAGAAGAAGGATGGCACGAGAAGGGTGTGCATTGATTATCGAGAATTGAACCGGGGGGCTATTAAAGGACAAGTACCCGATCCCTCGCATTGGAGAACTTTTGAGCAGCTTAGTGGCGCGAGAGTATTCTCGAAACTGGATTTGCGATCCGGATATCATCAGGTCCTGCAGATGCTGAGACAGGAGAAGCTTTATGCGAAAATGAGTAAGTTTTGGCTGGAGGGAGTGAAGTTTTTGGGGCATGTTGTGTCGGGCGATGGAATCGCCGTCGATCCCGAAAAGATTACAGCAGTTTGAGATTGGCCTATTCCAAGAAATGTGGCTGAGATAAGAAGTTTCCTTGGTTTGGCCGGATACTACAGGAGATTTGTGGAGAACTTCGCTCGTTTGGCAGAACCGTTAACCAAGCTTACGCGCAAGGAGGTACCTTTTATTTGGACGGAGGGATGTGCATTGGCCTTCGAGACGTTGAAGCAGAAGTTGATAACCGCCCCTATCCTGACCGTACCAGACAATTCAGGAGGACTGGTGATTCACAGCGACGTATCTGGAAAAGGATTGGGATGTGTTTTGATGCAGAATAGGAAGGTCGTAGCTTACGCATCAAGACAACTGAAGACTCATGAGAAGAATTACCCGACTCATGACTTGGAGCTTGCGGCCGTGATCTTCGCCTTGAAGATTTGGAGACACTACCTTTTGGGCGAGGAAGTCTAAGTTTTTACAGATCACAAGAGTTTGAAGTATGTGTTCACTCAGAAGGAGTTGAACATGAGGCAACGCAGATGGTTGGAGCTGATGGCCGACTACGACCTTGCTCTTAAGTACCATCCGGGAAAAGTTAACGTCGTGCCGGATGCGCTTAGTCGGTTACCAGCGATTCAGGTATTGACTACACAGAGGGGATCATTGCGGATTTTCGAAGATTTGACTTGGAGGTTGTGCTACCACATGCTACGGGACAGTTGATGCAGTTGCAAGTACAGTCGTCCTTAGTTGAGAAGATTAAAGCGGCACAATCGCAGGATCCTAGACTGCAAAGGTTTCGAGAGCAGGTTGAAGCCGGGCTACGAACCGATTTACTGATCCATGAAGATGGTTCGTTGAGATATGGTAGCCGTGTGTGTGCCAAAAAGGGGATGTGCGTGAAGAGCTTATGAAGGAGGCACACAGTTCAGCTTACTCTGTACATCCAGGAGGGACAAAGATGTACCGAGATATTCGACAGCACTTCTGGTGGGAAGGTATGAAACGGGAGATTGCTCGCTTCGTGGCTAAGTGCTTGGTGTGCCAGCAAGTTAAGGCTGAACACCAAAGGGTTACTGGTTTGTTGCAACCACTTCCGATTCCTCAGTGGAAGTGGGAACATATAACCATGGATTTCGTGATGGCTTTACCGCGGAGTCCAAAGGGCAACAATGCAGTATGGGTGATTGTCGATCGGTTGACCAAGGCAGCTCACTTTATTCCTTTTTGGGTTGGTCAATCGACGGAGACTTGGCAGAGCGGTACATGTAGGAGATTGTAAGATTGCATGGTGTACCGGTGAGCATCGTGTCCGATCGGGACACTCGGTTCTGGTCGCACTTCTGGAGGAGTTTACAAGAAAGGTTGGGGACTCGATTGAAGTTTAGCGCAGCTTATCATCCTCAAACTGATGGACAATCGGAGAGAACGATCCAGACCCTTGAAGATATGTTGAGAGCTTGCATGTTGGACTTCAAAGGTTCTTGGGAGGATCATCTACACCTGGTGGAGTTTTCGTACAACAATAGCTTCCAAGCGACTATTCAGTTGGCTCCGTTTGAAGCGTTGTATGGTCGTAAGTGCCGTTCACCGGTTTGTTGGGATGATGTTGGTGAACGAGGGTTACTGGGACCAGATTTGGTAGTTCAGACAGTCGAGAAGGTGAATACAATCAGGAAGCATATGAAGGCAGCTCAAGACAGACAGAAAAGTTGGGCCGACACGTCAAGAAGACCGCTAGAGTTCGCCGTGGGTGATTTGGTATGTCTTGAAGATATCACCGACTAGAGGGGTATTTCGCTTTGGGAGTCGGGGAAAGGTTAGTCCTCGATTCGTTGGACCCTTCGAGATATTGGAGCGTGTTGGAGAGATAGCGTACCGTTTGGCGTTACCACTGTCATTGGCAGGAGTGCACGATGTGTTTCATGTATCTCAACTACGGAGATATGCTCGAGATGAAACCCACGTATTGGATCATTCGGAGTTGACTGTACGGGAGGACCTAACTTTTGAGGAGCGACCAGTTGAAATCAAGGATCGAAGAGAAAAGGTTCTTAAGAACAAAGTTATCCCTCTTGTGCTAGTTTCTTGGGGTAATCGATTGCATGAAGAATCCACTTGGGAGCGAGAAGACGAGATCCGGCAGAAATTTCCTCACCTTTTCCTGTAGTTAGCTATCTTGTATTCTTGGAATTTCGAGGACGAAATTCTTTTTGTAGTTTGGTATGATGTAACACCCGAGCCCAATAATACTATTTCTATTGCTAGTTGAGTGTTATACATTGCTCTTTCCAATTATCCTGATTGTTTGGTGTTTATTGCTAAATTTTAACCGGTTAAGTCATTTTGGCACATAACAAATTTTAACACCGAAAATGAAATTAAAAATATCCATACTGGCCTACTCGTCGCCACTAGTCGCGTGGTACCGTCCGCGCGTCGAGATTTCGTCCCGTTCGGTGAAACGGGCGAGTTTGGACGACTACGCGCGCGTGCAAGTGTCCGACTTGGGGGCATGCATTTTAATCATTGGACATCTCATTTTAAAATTTGGAACCCGCTTAAAATCCTATTATTTGAATTTGAAACATTTGGGTGCAATCCGGACGCAATTTGGAAATGTTTCATTTAGCGCCGAAATGCCCATTTAATTAAATAATATAAACTATATAATATATTCTCAAACCATAAAATATACACGAATCTTACTGTTTTATATAATCCCTTAAATTTTTTTAATCCTCAAAAAAAAAATCTTGCGCAGCCAATCACGAGGGGTTTAATCCCTCGTGGGCCCGCTTCTCTCTCTCTCTCCCTCTCTTCCTCTAAATCTCTCTCTATCTCTCTCTAATCTCCTTCTCTCTCTCTCTCTCCCTCTCTTCCTCTAAATCTCTCTCTATCTCTCTCTAATCTCCTTCTCTCTCTCTCTCTAAAATCTCTCTCCCTCTCTCTAACAATCTTCTCTCTCTTTCTCTATTTATATTTAAACTGCACCCTCGTCCTCAAACTCCAGCGCAGAAAACCCATCGACGAAACCTCACCAACCCTAACCCTAGCTTCGCCGTGACCTCACCGTCGCCGCCCGCGCCTCCTCGTCTCGACCACGACCCTCGCCTTTCTCCCCGTGCACCCGCAACCCACCACGGGCCTCGATCTCGACCCTAGCCACCTCCTTCCTTGCCGCCGGAGCCCCGACGCCGGCGTCAGTATCACCAGCGCCGTCGACTCCTCTGCCTCGCCTCGCCCACACCTTCCTTCTTCCACCACCATTCACCCTGCACCACCCCGACCACCGTTCACCCCGCCTGCACATCCCTGCACCTCGTCGGACCGCCGCCTGTCGCCGCCGACGACCCGTTCCCGTGTCCCCGACCTCGCAGGCACACCCCTCGGTGAGATCACCTTCTTCCTCTCTCCCTTTCTTTTCCTTTCCGCTGTTAACTAATTCATGTTCGGCAGATCTTCACCGCGTGCACTGTTCACCGCCGGAGCCAATCGACGCCGTCGACCGTCGTGACCCCCTTCACCCACAGTGAGTAACCCCTATCCTCTCCTTTCTCTACTCATTCCCTTTGCTTTCTAGATCTATACCATTGAAACCATAATCACCGTTCTCTTTCTCGCCGGAATCCGGCGATGCCGACGGCTTGACCCGACATTCCAGCAAGGTACTCCGGTCCGCGTGGTCCCGCTGTTCGTTGTTTGGATTCGATCCGTGACCCATGCTTCCGTCTCGTGTTTTCCGCCGACTTTGCATTCGTGTTTTCCGGTTTGCGAAACCGTCGAGGCAAATATCCGAATACTTGCTTTAACATGCTAGTACACAAGATCAAGTCTTGCTATACACTTAATTATCATATTATTTATTTAACCATACAGTTGATGGTAATATCGATATTTGGTATAACTTAGAATTGACGGTTGCAAGTATCTTTAACATTGAATCAATATAGTAGTTGCTTGTAATTAATCGGTCTGCTATCAATCCACACTTTAACTAACTAAACCAAGTAGATCGTCCTTGCTTCATATGTTAAATCACCCATGAGACAATTATTATGCTTTAGTTTAAATTCACGTAGCTTCATTACTTTATGTTGTTGATATTGCTTCACCTTGTGACTATTGCACCCCAAGGGTGCTTGAACCTGTTAGTAAAGATAATACAAAGCACCATTGTGATTAGGTGACTATTATTGCTGTTGACTTTAAATTCTTGCTGCTGTTACTTATTCGATTATATACCTGCTGAGAGTACCCACTCGATCACATTACATATTGACCTGACTCTGCTGCACCTGACACATACATACATATTGACTCAACCTGTTGAAACATGACCTGACCTGTTACCTGATTTCATGCCTAATGCCAACAAACCTGACTTGGGGTCCTCATGGACCATTCCTGTTGTCTATCCAGACAGACCTGCTTTTACCTGATCTTGTGTTGGCATTAGTCCCTGATTACTGAATACCTGACCCGACATACATAACTTGGGGGTATGGGGAAATCAAAGGTGAAACCGACTTGTAACTCAACAGTTCGATACCTGTTCTGATCAGTCTTACGGGCTCGGCCAGCCCCGGAGTGATGATGCTGACATCACTCGCCCATCCTGCTACCTATTACTGCCTAGCGGCACGTCTCGGATTCAGCCCCGAGGGTCTTGACCGTGGTCCCGGGCACGCACGGGATACTATTGAGTTACATCGACGATTCATCAATTGATTTCAAAGACTATAGAGTAGAAACCTGATAGGACAGTTTAGTTACCACTGTACATTACCCTGCACTGTTATTTCTTAGTACTGCTTTATTCATGTTCATACCTGCATTGCTTATTACCATGTTTATATTATATTATTTGGTTGACATGACGCGCTGACGTCTGGGTTTTGCATGGCCCAGATTCCTTACCACTGTCGACACCGAGCAGGAGTACTTCAGCCAGCAGGCTGAACTGTGAGTCCTTAGTGATTAGTTTATTTATTTCATTTCATTTCCAGATGTGAGCCCGCATTATGGGACATACTGTTTATTTATTGTATTGGATCATTTGCTTCCGCACTATTGTTTATTGACTCTTGATATTATGGATTTGGACATGTGTTAGATTAGTTTATTTATATTGTTCTTGATATCTCTACAACCGTAATGTGACTGTAGATGGATACTTCCTACCCACAGGTAGCATGGTTGGCTATGTTACGTGCCCAATCTTGCGTACTCTGGGAAGCGGGGCGTGACAACATAAGCCATGGGCTTTTACAAAATTGGATTTCTTACCTAATTTTATTACATTTATTAATGAAAATTGCATTAGGCATGGAGGGCTAGCCTCTTCATGCTTGGGCTCAACTTGGGCATGGGTTCACTTGATCTGGGTTTGGTCCAACTTGCTTGGACTTGAGCCCATGCCTACTTTTCGGACCTTGACTTTGGCTGTGGGGTGTAATTTTTGACCCCAACAGTGTGGTAAGCATATATTAATCCTAGAGAAATAAAGGGAAGCAGTGAAGAACATATCAGGATGTTCTTAGGGTATGGTAATGTCAGCCTTCTTCAAGAGGTGATTACCGGTTTTGGCTTCCAATGTAACCTGGGTGACAGAGTGGTTGTCAGATTTATAAATTTGTTCTCTTCTGATGAGCGGTATGTTGGACAGAGTTCCAAGCAAAACACCGAGGTGGATATGGCGCGGGTTGCTAATTATGATCGACGGATGATACAACCTAAAAGGTTTATTGGATAAAATTGTTCATTTATGAACTTGGTCCCATCAGGTATCTAGACAAATTCTAAGGCAGGGTATCGCTTAGTTCGGGAATTATTTGATCTCCGTGAAGTTGAGGTATAGAGAGAAAGAAAGTTAAAAGCATTGTAGCGGATCCGCTAACTGAGGCTATTTCTCGAACACACGAGTTGTTAGTAGAGAAGTTGGGTATTCGGTAACATACGAACTGTGAGTATACGATACCACAATAATTGGCCTTAAGTGCAAGTTGGAGATTGTTAGTTATAGTGCCCTTAAGGCAATTATTGTACTCGAAAGTAGTCGATTATGATAATTGAAGGAGGACCTATACAGGTAAAACAGTCTTACTTGAGATGATAATATGCTATCTGGTTTGTTTTTATCATTGATGTGTATACGTTTTACTGGTTATTACGTGTCGCTAATAAATAATGATAAAGCCCATAAGATTTTTGCTTGAATACCAAAGTTATGATGGTGATCATACTTGTGAGATCTTGGTAGTCTATAAGCACATCCTTTAAATGTCCCTAGTCGTGGGAGTATCGAGACTGGGCATCGATATTCCAAAGTAGACTAGTGTATATGTTTTTAGACCCTGAAGAGGAGGTGGCATGTCTCTTAGCCATTGTGTGTTGCACCTAAGATTGTATACATGTGCTCAGTGGAGGTGAGTACACCGGACGGACTCGCCGAGAACTTCTAGATGGTATTATACTTATTGTCAGATAGCAGTTCTCAGTTGAAATGAGTACAAGTAGTCTGTTGATCTGAGATCGTCATTTGTCTCGTGTGAGTTCCCACTGTACTTAGATTACTTCTCTACCACGGCTCTACTGATTTTTGCAAATAGGTTTTAGTTGGGTACAAGCCCGAGCCACATGGAGGCGGTGAGCGATCGTCAGGGATTCCTCTCTCCCGGTATAGGGAGTCAATACCGCGCTGTGTTCCATTGCCATTACCACAATTCCCTGGCCAGGGTGGATGAGATTTACCGATTGGAGATCAGTAGTTTCTCGGTTTGGTAATGGGCTTGACACCGACATGACTTATCGGGTTATTAGGGGTCTGACGTTATCTAACCCCTAGACCCAATATGCGATGCACTTAGACGAAAAGACCAGACTGTACAGAGATATTCACTTACAGGCTCTGTGGGGATACGGATGAGTTTGCTCGTCAACCATCCTTTCGTTCAATACCTGGATAGCCGTTACGTACAACCATTACCGCTGACGTGCTTATAGTTAAACCCACTGCCAGCGTATTGCCGAGTCTTCAGAGTCCCGCACAGAGGGTTTCCCGGTTCAGGCGAAACGATGTAGTGTGTGTGTATTTTGATATGCACTTAGGTTCGATTAAATACGTGTATTTATTGCATGTACTTTAAGCGGGCGTTTTGATAATACTAGCAGGTTTGAAAGATAGCCGGATCATTATGAGCTAGTATTATATCTCTCTTTTGGTATTCGTATTTTTATACGAATACGTTATTTGTGTTTTGATACGAATTCGCTATTTATACGAATATGAGTATTTGTATAAATATGGGTATTTGTATATTAATACGAATACGGATATTTTTGTCTCAATACGAATACAGATAATCGTATTTTTATATGAATACGGTATTCTTATTTTGATAAAATACGGGTATATATATTTTGATACATATTTGCTTGTATGTGTGTGTATGAATATGTGTGTATATATGTATGTATATGTGTGTGTGTGAGAGAGAGTGTACACACATTTTCCACTCACATATGGAAGCTTTGTGAAGAGTCCACTCTCCACAATAAATGAGAAGAAAGATAAAGAAAAGAAATGCAATGAATTTATTCATAACATCTTCTTCTTCTTCTCTTCTTCTCAATGGTCAAGCTTCAAAATGAGAAGGAAAATTTGCAAAAAGAGAACCATGAGATTCTTCACTACATCAATCTCACAATCAATTCATAGTAAGTTTTAATTGTGAGTTGTTTCACTTGATTCATTAGTATGAAGTTAGAGCTTGATTCGTGTTCTCTCGGGTGATCATCTTCGACGAGGAAGATCGGTGTCCAAGCTCGTTCCCGACGACTTAGGAGCCCTGCGATAGTCCATGAAAAGGTATAGGGGTCTTCCGCAATTGCGCGAACACGCTACAAAGGTAGTTAGCCCCCTAACCTTACTAGTTTAGTTTTCTAGTTTAGTGTTTGGAATCGATTCTAGGGTATAGGTCTGTCACGCCCCGCTTCCCAGTGTATGGGCAGAGGACGCGACGGGCCGCTACGTATTTACTCAGAAGTAAACACGCTAAGCGTATCTAAGCAATATAAAAGTAAATGTACACAAGAGACAGGATGTAAATAAACAGCAGCTTTATTTATTAACATTCTTTTTACAATACATCTGAAAAGTAAATATATGAAATGGAAAGCAATGCCTAAACAGTGGCATAACAGAAATGGAAAATACAGAATGTAAATGTGTATAAGGAATCTAAAGCTCTGGGTCGAAAGCTAGCTGGTCCAAATCCTCGCTGGTGGGCTCGATCTCTAGTGGGTCCGAATCACCTGACGACATTCCAAAGAAGAAGAAAGAGAATGTCGTCAGCGAACAAATCGCTCGGTAAGTTCCGTAAATAGACAAGAATGGAATAGACAGAGTAGAGAGTATATTGTTATAATATTGTATTTAGTGTTAATGATGTTGTTTGTAGCTTGGTACAGAAGATGCCAGTGTATACGAGAGGAGTCCAACTTACATCGTGGACTTTGGTAACCCGTAGTACAAGGCTCTGTCGATAATACTACGGAACAACGGCATGGATGTAATTACGTCTTAAGTGACCACCTCGTGCCACCTTTAACATATTCCGTACCAGTCTACCCCTTTATAACTCGTAGTGTTTATTGTATTGAATGTATTGATTGTACGGAATGTATTGTGTTGTATTGTCTTGTATTGTAAATTGTATAGATGGATGACTTGCCGAAACCATGATATCGGTAATGGAACGGATATAATGGATGAACATGTAGATGGAATATATCCATGGTTCGGTTCAATCAATATAGATTGAATAGATTGAACAGATTGAATATATGGATTCATATTGAATTGTAGTTTTGTAATTTCATACTTGAATCATATTCAAGTCAGATTGATTATACTGAGACTCGGTCTGAGTTGGACAATTAGAAAAGAAATTGAATCCTGAATTATGTTTTGGTGTTATCGGTAACCGCTGCACATGGATGGCAGGATTTGTGTCTTTTTCAAAAACAATTACCGTGTTGATAACACCGTTTGTTAAGTTGTCTACCTTAAATAGACAAGCACCCATATCTCCGGCTCCCTGAGGCTCAAGAGACCGGTCCCGTTTAAACTTATGTTTACTAGGGTCCTTATTGTAATTTAACATAACTTGAGGGGTTTTATGTAAAAATAATTTTGTATAATTTTCAAAATACACCTCAAATACTTAATTATCGTCTTTAGAGTTTTCATAGATGTTTCTTTTATTCAATGTGAAATTTCTAGTAAATATGACCTAATTTCATAATATAAGGTATTTATTTGAAATGTTGGAACTGTATGGTATTTTCTTGTAAATGGAATGTTTTTCTTGAATTTTGGAAATGTGGAATATTATAAATATTAAAAATAGATATTTTGATATTAATTACATATATATTTATTTATAAAAATATAAGTTTTATTTATAATAGAAATCACATTTTCTAAAGGAAAATGTATTAAAATCTTTCGAGATCGTATGCTCCTTGCGGAGGTCTGCATCTCACTCTACTAAGCCCGAGAATGTGCGATAATCCGCACCATCCTGAACGGGTTCCCCAAATGGGTTATAGAGGCGCAATTGCAAAGATTTGTTAAATACACTTCTTATAGAAAAAGGTTTTAATAGTTGAAGGTAGTTATATGTAAAGTCATATTTTTCCAAATCTGTGTTCCCAAATTCTATCGTGCTATATTAGATATGTGTGTTGTAAGTGTTAGTAATATGTATGCCCAAGAGGACATTACTGTACATACGATGTATAATGTAGTGGATGCTTGGACATATATAGGGAGGACTTTCTTACTCGACATGATAGTATGCTATCTGGTTGCTCTTTATCTTAACATGTGCCCAGATTGTCTCTATGTTACATGTTGATAAAGCCCTTAGGATGAGTACTAGACTACCAGGATTATGATGCATATCATACTGGTGGGGACAGTGTAGTCGCTAAGTATATTCTTCAAATGTTCCTAGTCGTGGGAGTACCGAGACATGGCATCGATACTCCAGAATAGACTAGCGTATGCGCTTCTTGACCCATATGATGGGCGATGGATGACCCCATATCCATTGGTGTTTGACATCAGAGAAGGTATACGGGTGCTCAGTGGAGACTGGGTACACTGGACGGACTCGCCGAGAACTCCTAGATGGTATTATACCTCACGTCAGATGGCAGTTCTCTGGTGACACTGATACAGGTTAGTCTGTAGACCCGAGATCGTCATAGTGTCTTGTGTGATTCCCACTGTGCTTTGATTTCCACCTCACCACGTCCATGGGGGCATGCAAAACGGTGGCTTTTGGGTACATTCCCGAATCACATGGAGGCAATGAGCGATAGGAGGGGTTTCGTCTCTCCCGGTATAGGGAGTTGATGTTGCGCTGTGTTCGATTGGCTATAACTGGAAATCCCTGGCCAGGGTTGCTGAGATTTACTGGTAAATGTTATCAGTAGTTTCTCGAACTGTTATAGACCTCATATCGACATGACTTATCGGTTACTGGGGTCTCACGTTTACCACCCCTAGACTGCATATGCGACATATCAGACGAAGAGACCGGATTGTACGGGAGTGTTACTGATTGGATTCACAGGAGAATGTACAGGCTTGCTTGTTGATCTTCTGATCGCTCAATACCCGGGTGGCCGTTACGTTTACCAGACCGCTTGCGGCTTGTGGGTGTTTGATATGATCATCACCTACTGCCGGCGTATTGACGAGTCTTTAGAGTCCTACACAGAGGTTTCCTGGCTCAAGAGAAACGGAGTAGGAACGCATATGTGATATGTGCAGGACCGAGATTGATGCGTGTATGTGATACCGCATTCTATTCTCGCGATGTGTGACATGATTGGTTATATATGATATAGCCGAGTTATCGGATCAAGCGTTGATTCGATAAGATGTTGCATTTCATATTAGTCGGTTATATGTGATATAGCCGGATTATTAAATCAAGAGTTGATTTGATAATTTAATGTATAATTATATATTTGATATATTATGTTACATTAGCTAATATTTAGCTCACTAATGATTTCTTTTCTCACTTGGTGTGCACATTGTATATATGTGATATGTATATTTGTGTACATGTATTGTGTCATGCTTGATGATACATACAAGATGGGTGTATGAGATTAATACCATACTAGGGTTAAGTTAGGCTTTCTATTTATGTTAAGCTAATTCAAAAGAGATTGAGTTTGTTATGCTAAAGCTTGGACAAATGCTTTTGGATAAGTTTTGACAAAGTCAACTCTTTTGTCTAGTTAAAGATATTTATCAAACCCAACCCTTAACCATAGTGTGTGGTTTATTCTCTACATGAGTTAAGCATGATAGCTTTAACTCAACCATGGATGCAATAATTCATTTTGGATGAATTATTCATGAATTCTTCTTCTTCTTCTTCAAGCTCCATGAAAAGCTTTCTAGCTTCAATGGAGGTATGAGAAATAATGTGAGAAAATAAATTCTAAAGTAAGCCCACCTCCTACTTCTTCATCCTCTACCACTTGCCATATAGTAAAGTGTGTTCTCTTCACAAAGTTCATGACCTAGTGAAGGAATAGCTTGAGTTAGTGTCTCCTCGACGTAGATCATCTTCGGCCTCGAAGACATCGAAGCAAGCACGTTCGTTTCTTTATAGAGCCTCTCTAGAGTCCGGAGTTTACGATCGCAGCGAAGGGGACTACTACACGGAGCTATATAAAGTGAAGGACCGGTCTACAAAGGTTGTAATCCCTAACTCTTAGATGTAAAGTTGTTTACATGCATGTTTAACCCTAAGTCTCTAGTTAAGATCTTGGTTAGGGTTTGTTTAGCACCCCAAAATTTTTAAAGTAGCATGATTGATACTTGCCAAAACCTTGCTAAGGTGCTAAGCTAACCCTACAGTGATGAGGTAGGTTATTACCTCGTGAATTATCTAAAGGTATAAAGGTATTATAGAGTTTATGTCGGAAATTAACGTTTGTGGTATTTTAATGTAAAATTGCGATAAAAGATGCATATACCAATCTTTTGTGATGAAACTTGTTAAAAATGTTTATTAATGTTTAATGAACAATATGTGATGATATGAAGGTATCTTGATTAAGAAAAAATTATAGTTTTTAAAGAAAACCGAATCGTAAGTCGGACTAACTCCGCTTCCGTCGGGTTATAGTTTTGAAAGTTTTTAGAATAAAGAAAAGATGGAGAAGTAAGGACTTACTGGATGATTGGCTAGAGGAGAGAAAGAAGAAGAGGCGGGAGTTGCCGGTGCGTCGTTTCTTCGTCGGAAACTCCTTGAGTTGTCGCCGGATGTTCGTCGGAGCTTCGCCCTTTTGCTAACTCCACTTGCACACAAAAGACTTGGGAATTTTCTTGAGAGTTTGGGCAGGGATTTGGGAGTGGGAAAGGGTGATTTGAGGGTGGTATTTATAGAAAAAAATTAGGGTTTTAGGGTAGTGAGATGGTGTATTAAAATTTTGTATTAAAATGGATTAAATGTGTGTTTTAATGTGCTCTGTAAATGTGCAGGAAAAAAAATAATACAGGAGTTATGGGAGGAGTGTTCATATCATAATATTGCATTTTGTATTCCCCATTCTTATGCATTTTAGAATAAAAACATGTGCTTTTGACCCATGTCTGCTACATGTTACAGGTTACAGGTTCTTGGACAGAAAACAGTGAAAAGGACAAAAGACGACACAAAAGAAGGACTTTTGACCAACAAATAAGAGGATCTTAGTCAAGTCTAGACGAAGAACAGTTCACAATGTACAAAGGTCCAATAATACAAAGCGGACGGTTAAAAATCCATTGCAAATTGTTCACTGAAGATCTGGAACCAATGTAGAAGCCCAAATGGAGAAAATACTAAAGAAATGAAAAGCCCAAAGAATCTTGAAGCAGCCCAGAAAAAATATTCATCTAAGCTCACCAAAGGGCCGCAGAACCGCGGCCCAAGCCAGCTATTGCCGCGGTTCCGCGGCCGTATAATGCCCGTACTTAGAGATTTTTTTACCAAAATGTTTTGGCGGCTCTGAAGAGATTTCCTAGGGGTATTTTTGTAATTTCAGACATGCGGATCAATTGTAAACCTAGGGTTTCTATGTCCTATAAATAGAACCCAAACCCTTGTATTTTCTTATGCCTATATTCATCAATAAAATTCTGTTTTCTTTGAAGATTGGAGTGCATCAATCGTAAGTAGGTTATTTTTCTTGCCCTAGTTCTAGGTTTTTTTTATATATATCTGCCTTAGGTAAATTCTTTACTTGCCCTAGTTTAATTTAGAATTTTATTAACTTGCAATAGATGTTTCTTCTCTTTAATAAAAACAAAACAAAAATTATGTCTTTCTTAATCCCCTCAATAAGCGAGTGGTTTCCTCGCTTGTTAGGGTTAGGAATAGGGAAGGGTTTGAGAGATAAAGATCTCTCATCTCTTTTCTTTGCCACTCTTTTATGAACATTAGAACTCCATGCATACCTTCTTATTCCGCTCCTTACGGCACTTTACCCCCGAGGTAACGGTGATACCGTAGTCTAAAGGCCCGGATTTTAAGGTTTTCCATGGAGGTTAGGGTAAAGATTAAGAAAGGAAGGACAAGGATCTAGAGGAAGAATAATCTTCCCAATCATCCTAATCCCCTTTATTAATATTTACCATAACACTAATATGATATATTTAATTAAAGGCATTGGAAAGAGGTGTAGATCTTTGTTTACCAAATTTTCCCTAAACCTAATCCTAGCAAGTTTCTAATCCTAGTATCACACAACTTCAATTTTTAGGTTTAATTATAAGACCAAACACCATTTGGAATTAGCTCGTAAGAACTTTAAGGAGATTTACAACATCCCTGTGGACCGACCCGTATTCACCGGCTAGCTTCATGCGACGCCGTTCTTGATTGCGGTAAATATTTTTTGATCGACAAAACCTCTCTAAATCAAATGGCGCCGTTGCCGGGGAATGGCGTAAAATTTCCTTTTTGTAATTTCGGGTTAATATAAAATATAAAAAAACCATAAAAATTTGAAAAAATCAAAAATATAAAAATTTTACCATCTTTTATTGTTTGAAGGGTTTCTCGTGTGAATCTTTGCAGGATTAACGGATCTGGAAATATTCTGAGGGCGAAACAGAAAAAGGTACATCATAACAGCAGGAGATTGGAACAGAGGAGCTACAGAATTTTTTACAGAAGCTGATCACTCCATCCGACCGCGAAACCGCGGCCTAAGAGCGCACAAAACCGCGGTTCCGCGGCTGCCTGACCTCTTCTCTGTGCGAAAATTTCTCGGTTTGTTTATCTTTCTCCTCTCTGAAAATCCCCATATATCTTTTGTCAAATCTTCTGCAGGATTCTTTGCGCTAAAAAATCTTCTTCCCCCTTCAATAATTGATTTTCTGCAGGATTTTTTGCGCCGCGCTAAAAAATAATTGATTGCAAGTGATTTATTGCTTTGCATATCTTAATATGATTTTAAGGGGCTATTGACCAATTCAGATTGGGTGGGGATTTCATCACCCTTCCCAGGACCCCAGAAATCACTTAAAGCATTTGCATTGACCACTCTTAATTAAAAAAAATATTAGACTCAGCCCTAAGGACGTCGCGCTCAATAGGACAGAGGACTAGTATAGGCATCGGCCGTTTATCCTAACCTGACTTTGCGGTGCCTAGGCAAGTGTGTCAAGGCTAGTGGTTTTTAATTAGGCCCACAGTGTGGTTCCTTCCCACTTACCTGGCACTTACCTGGCCGCAATTGGCTGTGAAGCGGCGGTTTGAGGTCCTATCTCTAGCCCTTTGGAACAGTTAGGAGCTGTCTAGCTGACCTAGGTGACCCTAGATCTAGGCCTGATTGTGTATGTGTGGTTAATTGCATTTGTGTCACAAGTCTCTTTTCAAAAATCTTTTTGCAAAAGCTCACTTAAAAAGGAAAAAAAAAAGAAAAATCATTTCAAAACTTACAACTTGTCGCTAAAGAAATCTTTGCACTCACCTACACCACTTCTTCTCATTGACGTTTTCTTACCTCCACATTCCGTCTTTCATCTTTCGACTACACTAACCCTTTTAGTGTATGTCCGGTTGGACTAGGGACCCTAGCGTCCAATTAGTCCGTGTTTCGTTGGTACCGACCGACGAACCTTTCGACTCCGAAGTCGAAATCTTGTCCACTTCTTCACTTTCACCATCACATTCTTCTTCCGAAGGTATGTCGGGATACAATCCTAACAACACCTTGCCGACGGGAATGATTCCACCTCCGTTAGGTGCGAATAACCCGAATCACCCGCCTGTTGAAGCGCCCGCACGAGTCGCGCTCCAGGATCTCTTCTACCCTGTCCGCACCTCTTTACCTACCTGTCTTTCACCCCCACCGGCAAATGGGGACAATTTTGAGATCAAACCCCACTTCATCAATATGCTGCCTAAGTTTCATGGTTTGGAATCCGAAGATGCATATATCTTTATCAATAAATTCCAAAACGTTTGCGCTATGATGAAAACGACCCAATTAAGTGATGACACTATAAGGCTAAGGATCATTCCTTTCACCTTATGTGACCTAGCCGAGAAGTGGCTATACAGCACCGCATCACATTCAATTAGAAATTGGGACGAGTTTGTGAAAGCTTTTCTTAAAAAGTTCTATCCTCATCACAAAACTGCTAGAATCCGTAATGAGATTATACAATTTTCACAGCTTCCTTCCGAACCATTTTGGAAATGTTTTGAAAGATTCAAAGATCTACTCGTTCAATGCCCTCACCATGGGATCGAAAGTTGGCAACTTTGCCAAACATTATACGAGGGATTGAACCCGGCAATGAAGCAGTTGCTAGAAACCATTTGTCAAGGTCACTTTCTATCCAAGTCTAGTGAGGAAGCGTGGCAGTTTCTTGAGGATCTTAGTGAACAAACAATTCAGTGGGAGAGCACCAAGACCACATCATCATCTTCTTCTATTGGTCAACCTAGGGCAGGCATACATCAAGTAGAGATATCGATTGCTATGAAGGCCGAGATGGCCGCTCTTACGAAAAAGCTAGAAGCGCTTGAGACCAAAATCTCAGCACCTTCTCCTGCCCCTGTTGTGCCTCCACGAACTGTTTGTGCTTGTTGTTCGGATCCATCACATCTCACAGAAGAGTGTCCTTACACTGCATCTACTTAAGGACAGGATCAAGTCAATGCTGCCTTTCAGCAACGACAAACAAAAGATCCATACTCTTCAACATACAATCCAGGTTGGAAGAGCCATCCAAATTTCGCTTGGAACCAAAATCAACAATTCCAAGGAAATAACAATTTTCAAAGGCCTCCTCCTCCACAACAACAAGCACCTCCACAAACTCAATTTCAACAACCTTTCCAACAGCAACCTTACCCTAATCAAGTGAACAATTTTGTGCCTAACACTTCTTACCCACCAAACAATTTTGTTCAACCTAATAATGACAAGGTTAGCTCGCTCGAAAGAAGTCTAGAGGCTTTCCTAAAGCAATCTACACAATCTACAGCAAGATTAGAGACTTCTATTCAATCTTTGGTGCAAAACAGTGCCTCACATGATCAAAGCATCAAATCTATTGAGGCACAAATTGCACAACTCAACGCTGCGTTGAAAGAGCGAGAGAAAGGAAAGCTTCCGTCTCAACCAGTTCCAAATCCCGGTCACGCTCATGTTGCATATGAACAGCAGAATCATAACGTAAATGCTGTGACCACGTTGAGATCCGGAAAAGTGTTGCAAAACAATATGGGTATTAACCATGACACCGCTGCCGGTGGTCCTTCTTCATCTTCTTCACCTTCTTCTTCTTCTTCATCGTCGTTAGAGCCTATTCTCCATCCTTCACACGGCTCTACTTCTTCTAGCTTGAACGGACCCACTTCTCACAACACGAACACATCTACACGGGGTTCCGTTCTAACTCAACAATCTGATCCGCAAAAATTGGACTCAACAACCTTTCAAAATGTTCCTTTTCCAAATCGGTTGAGATCCAATAAACCAACTCCACAGATGGAGAAGATTGTAGAGTTGTTCAAGCAGGTTAGCATAAATATCCCTCTTTTGGATGCAATCCAACAAGTTCCTTCATATGCAAAAATCTTAAAGGACCTATGCACCAAAAAGAGGAAGTCACAAGTACCAAAGAAAGTTTTTGTGGCTAGTGCTGTTAGTGATGCTCTTGTCAATTCTTTACCCCCAAAGCACAAGGACCCTGGTTGTCCTACTATTTCGATCACAATTGGGGACAAGAACATCAATAGAGCACTATTAGATCTTGGTGCTAGTGTCAATTTGCTACCTTATTCGGTGTACGAACAATTAGGCGTTGGAGAGCTTAAGCCCACTCATTGCGCTCTCCAAATGGCCGACCGATCAATCACCCATCCTAGGGGAGAGTTGGAGGATGTGTTAATTAGAGTAGGGGATTTCATTTTCCCCGTTGACTTTATTGTTATGGATACACAACCTGTCGCTAACCCCCGGAGTCAAATTCCGGTGATACTTGGTCGACCATTCCTCACGACTTCTAACGCGGTAATCAACTGTCGTAACGGTTCAATGAATCTATCTTTTGGCAATATGACAGTTGAACTCAACATTTTCAAGTTAGGAAGTCAGCCTTGCGAGCCTAATTCTAGCATACTTGATGTTTGCTCGATCAATGAGATCGCGGAGGAGGACTGTGAGTTCGAAAATTTTATGTTTGATCACAGCGATATTGACGCCACTAGTGCGTTCCTCCTAGAATCCGACACAGCTTTCACGACGGACAAAGATTACGAGTGTTTCACCTTTGTTGACGATCTTGAAGACTCTCCACCCGAGTTTGAGTCTTTTGCTTTTCCGGATGAGTTAGTTGAAACATCCGAGTCGGTAGCGTACACTCGATTCGAACCTTTGATGGAATCCTTCGAGTTTGAAATAGTTACTCCATTGTTACCATCTATTGTTTCACCTCCTAAACTCGAACTAAAGCCTTTGCCATCGCACCTAAAATATGCCTATCTAGGTGAGAATGAGACCTTACCCGTTATCATATCTGCCTCTCTAGCTCTCGAGCAAGAGAAGGCTCTTTTAATGGTCTTACACAATAATCGGCAAGCTTTCGGCTGGTCTATGGCGGACATCAAGGGGATTAGTCCCCTCATAGTCGAACATCATATACACTTGATGGATGATGCCAAGCCGGTAAGGGATCCACAAAGACGCCTCAACCTCATTATGAAAGAGACGGTCAAGAAGGAGATTGTTAAATGTCTTGATAGTGGTATCATTTACCCTATCTTGGATAGCCAATGGGTTAGCCCCATTCATGTCGTGCCAAAGAAATCGGGCATCACGGTCATTACTAATGAGGCAAATGAGTTAATTCCTACTCGCACCTAAACTGGGTAGCAAGTTTGCATCGATTACCGAAAACTCAATGCCGCGACTAGGAATGACCACTTTCCTTTACCTTTCATTGACCAAATATTAGAACGATTGGCGGGGCACGAGTTCTACTGCTTTTTAGATGGCTATTCTGGTTATAACCAAGTCCCCATAGCCAAAGAGGATCAAGACAAGACCACATTTACTTGTCCGTTTGGCACTTTTGCTTATCATCGCATGCCCTTTGGGTTATGCAATGCACCCGCTACATTTCAGCGGTGTATGATGGAGATCTTTTCGGACATGGTGGAGAAGTTTTTGGAAATCTTTATGGACGACTTCTCCATTTTTGGTGACTCCTTCGACGAGTGTTTACGACATCTTGACGCAGTTCTTACCCGCTGTAGGGATAAGAACCTAACTTTGAATTGGGAGAAATGCCACTTTATGGTACGAGAAGGCATTGTCTTAAGACATGTCATCTCGCAAAACGGCATAGAGGTTGATAGAGCTAAAATTGAAGTCATTTCTAATCTTCCTCCTCCTAAATGCGTCAAAGATATCCGAGCTTTCCTTGGCCATGCCGGTTGTTATAGACGGTTCATCAAGAATTTTAGCAAGATTGCTAGACCCTTGACTCTCTTATTGGCCAAGGACACAACATTTGATTTCGACTCAACTTGCATGGAAGCGTTCGAGTCTTTGAAACACTCTATCATTTCTGCGCCCATTCTTTTATCTCCAAACTGGACGCACCCTTTCGAAATTATGTGCGACGCATCAGATTTTGCCATTGGTGCTGTTCTTGGACAGCACATTAACAAAATGCCGCACGTAATTTACTACGCTAGCCGAACATTAAATAAGGCCCAACTAAACTACACAACAGCAGAAAAAGAGTTTTTAGCGGTTGTGTTTGCACTTGAAAAATTTCGGCCTTATTTAATCGGCTCTCCAGTTATAGTGTATACTGATCATTCAGCTCTTCGCCACCTTTTTGCGAAGAAGGATGCTAAATCGAGGCTAATACGTTGGATCCTCTTGCTGCAAAAGTTTGACCTTATCATAAGGGACAAAAAAGGATGTGAAAATGTAGTGGCCAATCACCTTTCACGACTTCCTTCTTCGCCTACACTTGAACTTCCAATCACTGATGTTTTTCCCGATGAGTAACTCATGATCGTTTCTTTCGAACCATGGTTCGCCGATATTGTAAACTACTTAGCCACCGGCTTGATACCTAAAGATTGGTCGAAACAAGATAAACTTCGATTCTTGTCCCAAGTAAAGCATTTTTACTGGGATGAACCTTATCTTTTTAAATACTGTTCCGACCAAATCATTCGTCGGTGTGTACCGGAAAATGAGGTTAAGAGTGTGCTGTCTTTTTGCTACGATCAAGCATGTGGCGGGCACTTTGGCCCAAAGAAGACAGCCGAGAAAGTTTTGCAGTGTGGTTTCTATTGGCCACGACTCTTCAAGGATGCATACGAATACTGCAAGACTTGCTCCCGGTGCCAACACTTAGGCCGGATATCGCGGAGAAACGAAATACCGCTCCAACTAATTTTGGTTGTGGATATTTTTGATGTTTGGGGTATAGACTTCATGGGACCATTTCCTAACTCTTTTGGAAATGTGTATATTCTTTTGGCTGTTGACTACGTTTCAAAGTGGGTCGAGGCTGTCCCTAGTCGAACGAATGACAACAAGGTTGTCGTTCGATTTCTTAAAGAACACATCTTTTCTCGATTTGGGCACCCTCGCGCGATAATAAGTGATAATGGTTCTCACTTTTGCAATAGGACTTTTGAGTTCTTAATGCGCAAATATTCTATCACCCATAAGCTGTCAACACCATACCATCCCCAAACATGTGAGCAAGCCGAGGTCTCGAATCGGAAAATTAAGCAAATCTTAGAGAAAACGGTTTCTAAAAACCGTAAAGATTGGTCACTCAAATTGATCGATGCACTATGGGCTTTCCGTACTGCATACAAGACCGATCTTGGCATGTCTCTATACCGGCTTATTTACGGGAAAGATTGCCACCTCCCACTAGAAATTGAGCACAAGGCATTTTGGGCTATTAAAGAGTTGAATGTATCCTTAGGAGATGCGGGCAGCAACCGAAAGCTGCAGTTGAATGAACTAGAAGAGCTACGGGATGAGGCATATGATAATGCCATAATTGCTAAAAACCGAGCTAAGGTGTTCCACGATAAACACCTTTTGCGAAAGACATTTAAACCTGGTCAACAGGTTTTACTCTATGATACTCGGTTACATTATCACCCCGGTAAGCTCCGTTCTAGATGGAAGGGACCATTTGTATTCCGCACCGTTTATCAGCACGGTGCGGTTGATCTTGAAAATCCGGAGGACGGTACGTTATTCAAAGTGAATGGGCATCGTTTGAAACCTTTCCTCACAGCGGACCCATCGGAGGAGCTCCTGTTTTTGCAGGAGCCGATCTACACTGATTAATTTTCCTCCACTTTCACCCCCAAATTTCCATTTTTTTTCCAAAACATTATTTAAAATAAGTTTGGGGGTGTGTATATAATTTGTAAATACATAATTCCAAAATACCATAAAAAAAAATTTGAAAAAAAAAAAAAATATATATATATATATATATTGGACCTAATTGAAAATTTTCAGAATTCATAACTGACATTTTTTAATTACAAATAAAACCCTCATTGTGGAGGGAGTTTTCTACATATAACCATTCTCTCATCCCCTATTTAAGAGACCCGAGCCCCTGTCTTCTATACCCTAAAATTTCTTCATCTAAACCAAACCCTAGCGCCGCCACCTACCCTCTGCCGAAAAATCTCGCCGGGCCGCCACTTTGCCGCCGCGATTCCGCCGCATTAGCCAGCTATTGCCGCCTTTCCGCCGCGCCTCTGAAGCCTCACCCCCTGAAACTTCAGGGGAAGTACTTTCTGTCGATTTACTCTCTGTTTCTTGCACATTTTTTATCTGTAAAAGCAATATGACACACAAAATGCAATTTGAGAGGGATTTTCCCCCAGTTTTCACGCACGAATTGTACGGTAGCTATTTTGCACACGAAATAGAGCAGAGGGGCTGGAATTTTCTGACCTACAATCACCCCTCGGCATTTGCTATACCTGATCTAGTTACCCTTTTTTTATGAATCCATGGAGGATAGAAGTCTCGACGACTTAGGCTACATTAAATTAAATTGGGGAGATCGCGTAATTCACATTGATAGGGATATGATCCACGAGGTCACACTTATACCTCGTTTGCCCGCACATGACCACCCCCTACAGTTTGAGGATTATATGCCCTTGATGGAAAATGACTGCGCGAGGGAGCCGCGAAAGGGTATCCAAGCACGGACCCTTTTCGCGAACGTTTTTACTGTGTGCCGATGGGCACAAAACAACATCTTTGGCAGCTCTCACAACACGACTTTTTTCACCCCCTCCTTACATGTCATGCACACACTAATGACGAAGAATCCACGATTCGACATGTGCACTGTTTTGCTCCATTCTATAGGTGCGGGGAAAAGGGGTACCGTCTACCCATGTCCTATGATTGTCACCCAGCTCTGCCGTTATTTCCTCCCCGTCGAGGAATTTGACTCATACATGATGGGAGGAGTTCCGGTTAGACCACTTGTTGAGGGCGTTACTTCGTCCTACTCTAGACTTACTGATATATGGTCGCGAACCGAACCGGCGGAGAATGTTCCCGCTCGCACCCCTAGCTCTAGCTCGACATCGAGCGGGGAAGAGCTGACCCCTCAAAAGCATGCACGTTTCATGAGGAGAGCGGTAAGGGGAATTGATTCTTTGAGGGACGAGTTTAGGACGACAGCACGAGAGCATGACTGTCGGTTGACGGAGATTGAGAGGGGTATTCAAACCCTATTGGATAGAGGGGAGCGATCACGTTCACGCTCAAGGGCGCGACGTGGGGCCGGACAGTGAGGGCACTGCTTTGCTCAAGTTTGGGGGAGATGGTAGTGTATCTTTTGCATTGCATATTTTCATTTTGTATATATTTTTTCTTTGCCTTTTGCATATTTAATTTCTGCATTGCATCTTTATATAAAAATCATAAAAAATTGAAAAATTTGAAAAAATAAAAAAAATGAGAAAACCCATAAAAAATTAAAAATTTCAAAAATTATAAAAATTATTGTATTCAATTCTGGTTAATTGACTTGAGTTTGATAAATAGGTTAACTGGTTAGGAAAAACTAGATCTTAGACTTAACAAATTAAAAACCCTAAAAATAACCTTCCTTAGAGTTTAACGGTAGAAAGTATATGTCTTTGTAGTTTATTTAGAAATAGGCAAATTTTGGGTTCACTTCTTGGGCTAAGTCGAAACGAAGGAAAAGTATTGAAACTTTTATTAGAGTATAACTTTGAAAAATAGTTCCTAGCTTAAGTCTAGATTCTGAAAATGTATACCCTACAATTTGCACAATCACACACCTTGAAACTTGGATTAGTAGAAGAGACCTTGAAATGCTCTTGTCCAAAGTCCTTAGTACAATGAAAGTAAAAAAGAAAAAAAAAGTGAATAAAGAAAAAATGGACACTGGTTTTTGTGATTACTTAAGGCTGTAAAAATAGAAAAATATTTAGCGAGGGTGCTTCATCACCTAGTGCCTTAGACTAACTAGTTTGGGAGTCACTGCTAAAGCCTTGGTTGTTGCAAAACTAGGACGTACGCTTTAAACTGCTAACGCATCTTGTAATCGGTTTTTGGTACCTCAAGAAGTATTGACGGTCGCATGAAGGATGTGTAAGCGAAATTCAATTAAAAATTCACCAATTAATAAGTGCTTTGGACAATGGACGAGAGTACGATTGCTTGATTTGAATTTCTGAGTGCAGGGGTGATATTTACACATACGTGGGGATATGCGATTAGAGTTTAGATAAGAGAAATGAATGAAGAATAGAACTTGTATCTTTAGTAGAGTTGATAGAAATTCCTAAGTGGAGATGGAACCCTAGAAGGAAAACTTAAGAAATGCCGAAAGCTAGGTAAGTCTATAGAACATATATAATCTTAAGTTAAATGATGAGGAAGTGTGAAGAATATGGGTGGATAATTTGCGGGTCGACGATAATAGAATTCCTTGCTAGAAAACCTAATTGGAGAACAAAAGTCGAAAAGCCAAATTGATAGAATTTTGTGGGTAGTATCCGCTGAAAACCCTCAGGAAACAACACTCCTCCTACTAGGGACACCTAGAGGTTTAACGGCTTGTTGCACGTGCTCAGTGCAATCGCGTTTCCCTGCGAAAGTGCGGCTAGGTTAGATTTTTATCGAGAATAAAAAAATAAGTTTGCTCGAGGACGAGCAAAAGATAAGTTTGGGGGTATTTGTTCATATCATAATATTGCATTTTGTATTCCCCATTCTTATGCATTTTAGAATAAAAACAGGTGCTTTTGACCTATGTCTGCTACATGTTACAGGTTACAGTTTCTTGGACAGAAAACAGTGAAAAGGACAAAAGACGACACAAAAGAAGGATTTTTGACCAACAAATAAGAAGATCTTAGTCAAGTCTAGACGAAGAACAGTTCACAATATACAAAGGTCCAAGAATACAAAGCGGACGGTTAAAAATCCATTGCAAATTGTTCACTGAAGATCTAGAACCAATGTAGAAGCCCAAATGGAGAAAATACTAAAGAAATGAAAAGCCCAAAGAACCTTGAAGCAGCCCAGAAAAAATATTCATCTAAGCTCACCAAAGGGCCGCGGAACCGCGGCCCAAGCCAGCTATTGCCGCGGTTCCGCGGCCGTATAATGCCCGTACTTAGAGATTTTTTTACCAAAATGTTTTGGCGGCTCTGAAGAGATTTCCTAGGGGTATTTTTGTAATTTCAGACATGCGGATCAATTGTAAACCTAGGGTTTCTATGTCCTATAAATAGAACCCAAACCCTTGTATTTTCTTATGCCTCTATCATCAATAAAATTCTGTTTTCTTTGAAAATTGGAGTGCATCAATCGTAAGTAGGTTATTTTTCTTGCCCTAGTTCTAGTTTTTTTTTTATATATATCTGCCTTAGGTAAATTCTTTACTTGCCCTAGTTTAATTTAGAATTTTATTAACTTGCAATAGATGTTTCTTCTTTTTAATAAAAACAAAACAAAAATTATGTCTTTCTTAATCCCCTCAATAAGCGAGTGGTTTCCTCGCTTGTTAGGATTAGGAATAGGGAAGGGTTTGAGAGATAAAGATCTCTCATCTCTTTTCTTTGCCATTCTTTTATGAACATTAGAACTCCATGCATACCTTCTTATTCCGCTCCCTACGGTACTTTACCCCCAAGGTAACGGTGATACCGTAGTCTAAAGGCCCGGATTTTAAGGTTTTCCATGGAGGTTAGGGTAAAGATTAAGAAAGGAAGGACAAAGATCTAGAGGAAGAACAATCTTCCCAATCATCATAATCCCCTTTATTAATATTTACCATAACACTAATATGATATATTTAATTAAAGGCATTGGAAAGAGTTGTAGATCTTTGTTTACCAAATTTTCCCTAAACCTAATCCTAGCAAGTTTCTAATCCTATTATCACACAACTTCAATTTTTAGGTTTAATTATAAGACCAAACACCATTTGGAATTAGCTCGTAAGAACTTTAAGGAGATTTACAACATACCTGTGGACCGACCCGTATTCACCGGCTAGCTTCATGCGACGCCGTTCTTGATTGCGGTAAATATTTTTTGATCGACAAAATCTCTCTAAATCAGGGAGTCCAAGAGTTGCAAGGGTTGAAGAAAATTTGGGTTTAGACCAAGTTGAACCGGCGGCGCCGGCCGAGTCGAGGTTTTCGCCGGCTCGAGTCGGGCGAGTCGGGGCTCATCTTAGTGCCACGTGTCTGTCACGACCCGAAATTCGACCCGTGACCGGCACTTAACCACGTAACGTCTACCGGCGTAACGCGACTAAGTAAGCCGAAACCCAGAAATCAAAACCATTAAAAGTTGTGAGTGTTTAAAACATTTGTTTAAAAACATTTGGAAAACCTTAAGTAGTTTAGTAACATTCTTTAAAGTTCAAGTTATTTTCTAAAAATTTTTTGCAGCATTTCCTTTGTAAAAACTAACCCCAAAATCGGGTACAAGACAGGATATGAGTAAAATGACAACAATATAATAAAGTATCCCAAACGGGAGCAATCATGCCCAACGGCGGAAACAATCACCACAAGAGTAATATACGACGCCGTAACGAAGAAATGAGCAATAAGTGAAAAACATCACAAATGATAAAAACTGCATAAGTAAAGTCGGCTCACACGAGATCGCCACCAGAGTACATATAATATACATCATCGTCCTCACACTGGTCTCTAAATCAATACATGAAAAGTAGATGGAGAGTACTAGATACAGAAGTGTATACAAATGGAAAATAACCGGATACCGCAACCTATCTAGCAGCAAAACAGCTCACGCACCAACTGAAGTGGTATCCGTAGCCAAAAAGATACAAGAAAGCAGCCTGCCGCGACCACTCTGAGGGGCAACCTGCAAGTACTGTGGCACAACGGGGGTGAGTTGCCAACTCGTGAATAGAAGATAACATATAAAGGTAATCATGAGTATGCACATACTGCGCTATTCTAATATATGCCAGCAGATAATATCTATATGCGATGAGCAGGATGTGCAATAATCATTCATAAGTACTCTATCAGGTAATATGACCACAGGATGAGATGCATAATAATGAATGCTGAGCATGGGATAAAATAACATCTACACGGAATGTCAACGTGGAAAAATAATCGGTGTCCATCAATGCACCCAAATCCCAATAAAACTCAGGCGCCGTCATCCTCATCGGCCCTCAAATCCTGTAAATCTCTGAAAATCGTGAATGCCCAACATCGGCACTCAAAATATCATGAAATAATCGTGTCCAGCATCGACACGCAAGTCCTCATATAGCGGGCTCCGTCTGCGGAATCGGCCTTCGGCCCCAGCAGTACGGATCATCCCGTATCCATCTATCGACTCTGGTCAGTATCCTCCGGATAACCGCCAGGTCCAACCAATCACCGGTAGGTAGTAGTCCCTCTGCCAGGCTCACCGTCTGTATACACAGCATTCCTTTCTTGCCTCGGGGTACCATACTGGGTCCACCATGTACCCACAATCGGTGCCTACCGCTCCTCGAATCGGGTATACTCACACAAGCTCTCTGGAATCGAGAAAACTCATGGTGGACTCACAGAAATATCATATCAAGAGAAACCGGGTTTTTAAAACAGTGCATATTTTCTTAAATCACCCCACGGTCCTCAAATCCAGAAATCACATGAAATCCAAAGCCAATGCGTAAATCCATGCGATGTAATATATGCATCATACGTCGTACTATGAGAAAAAGGGAGAAACCGCTCTTTAAGTAGATTCAGTTTTTAAAAGGTATCATGCGGTCCCCAGTTTTTACCAAAAATCAGCTTATCTAGATAGGTACAGTTTGAATATGCAAAAGTACGGATATGCAAATGAGTAAGTGCACAAGTAACATAATCATGTCGAATCAAATCCGATGTGAGCTACAATATATTATTCATGGCAATTCTATAGTGTGAGTGTCATGGCAATTACTGACGGTGTGTGTACCATGCAGATTAGTGCTCGTGCAACATGAACCGTTAGTAACAGTGCGGTGTGTTATTAATTCTAAGCTCATATAGATATTGCAGGGAATGCGGTATGCAACAAATAGTATCCATGAACAGTCAATGCATGTAAATGCAATATGCTGCTACAATGTCCTATCAGCCCTGACGCATAACGCCATACGGGCAATTTCCCCGTAGATGTTAAATCTACTCAACGTAGTCTCGCGCTAAGTGTAGCCGACGACTTGTTTCCCCTTCTTCGCGGCGTCCGTCGTACTCGCCTGCGAACCTAGAATTTCACAAGAAATACACATAAGCTCAAATCTACAAAAACGCGACATTAAAGCCAAACGAGAAACCCGCGTCGCGAACCAAATACGTGTGTGTCCGATACGCTAAAATGTGCGATTACGCGCCAGAAGCTACCCCGACACGTCGCGATACGCAGAAAACCCCAAACCCACACACGTGTCACACGTGTCGCGAAAGTTAAAATTGTAGGAAATAGGGTATTTGGTTCCAGATTTTCCTACAGAGAGAATTTTACAAAGTTGCATATACCAAAGGTCTTAGAAATGTAGCAGACACCCACACAACAAACCCCAAAACCCAGGTCCCCTATCTGGCCGCAATTTGCGGCCAGAATGAATATTCCGGCGGCCCACCTAGGGAGCTGTGCTCCCGTGCCTCGTGTGTGTTCTCTAAATCTAGTGTACATGCTCCAGTAAATACAATTTTTGCCTGAAGCAATCGGGTCACAAGCAGATCACAACAGAGCACAAAACCTAGTTAAAAAGCTAATTTAACACTAAATCAATACATTAGGGTATTTTAGTGCAATCTGAAACAAACCCTAGGTTAAAACAACACTATAAGCACTTAATTGAGTTAACCAAGCCATAAAAATGCTAACCTAACACAAACTTCACTAATTCCCCTTCATTAGCACTAAAAATGCAAAAAATACAATTTTTAGCAAACAAAACTACAAGTTATGAACTAAGGTGATAAGGGTGAGTTTAATACCTCCAAAAGATCCCTGGGAAACCTCACTTCTAGCCCCTTGCCCTCAAAGCCACTGACTTGCCACCAAAATCCTCAAAAGAGCCATTTTTTCCAAAGTTTTTGTGAAGGGAAGTGGGATTTTTGTGTAGGGTTGTATATGTATCAAAGAGAAGCAAAAGAAGAAGAGAATGAGGATGATGTTGCTGCTGCTTCTGCTGGAAGAGCAGAAATGAGAGGGAGAGAGAGAAATGAGAGAGGGAAAATGGTCAAAAGTCAAGCCCCCATCTCACCTAATCCAACACATACCCCCCATTCTTCATTTTTATTTTAAAAAGAAAGGGTTTGACTTGGTTTAATTTGGAGATATAGAGCCATGCAAGAAGAAATAAAATGGTTACACTTAACCTATGATACAAAATGATAAGTGTGCATGTTGTTACACTAAACCTTGCTCAAGAAAGTAATTAAGGAAATTTTTTAATTAAGGTAAACACAAACTAAATTATAATTAATAAACCCTATTTATATATAAAAACACTTCTCATCAAAATTAGAATTAGTTTCATTCAAGTTAAAAAGGAAATTAAGATTTTCGGTTTTTGAAAAACACGCATCTTTACTAACTAACGCGAAATTAACCTAAACGAATTTCAAAGTGTTACAATCTACCCTCCTTGAAGAAATTCGATCCCCGAATTTAAATCTAGTTACGCGTACCTTCAAAAAGATAGGGATATTTCTTCCTCATCTCGCTCTCGGTCTCCCAAGGGACCTCCTCGCTGCCTGGGCCACGCCAAAGGACCTTGACGGACGGTATATCCTTCGACCTCAATTTCTTCACCTGTCGATCTAAGATGACCACCGACTGCTCTGCAAAAGAAAGGTCGCGCTCCAGCTGGATCGTCGGGTGCTGAATCGCATGCGAAGGATCTTGAAGATACTTGCGGAGTATCGAAACGTGAAATACGGGGTGCACATCTGGGAAACTGGACGGAAGGGCTAACCGATACGCCACTACACCAACACGCTCGAGGATCTCGAAGGGGCCCACGTATCTGGGGCTAAGTTTCCCCTTCTTCCCGAATCTCATCACACCTTTCATTGGGGAGACCCTCAAGAAAACATTGATCACCAACAGAAAACTCAAGTCTGCGCCGCCGACGGTCCGCATAAGATCTCTGCCTACTCTGGGCTGCTCTCATCCTATCGCGAATCAACTGGATCTTCGCGGTCGTCTCCTCAACAATCTGCGGCCCTAAGATACTGCTCTCGCTGAGCTCTGTCCAACAGGTGGGCGATCTACATCTCCTCCCATAAAGAGCCTCGAATGGTGCCATCTGAATGGTCTCCTGGAAGCTGTTGTTGTAGGAGAACTCTACTAAGGGTAAATGATGATCCCAGCTACCTCCGAAGTCTAAGACGCACGCTCGGAGCATGTCCTCGAGAGTCTGAATAGTCTGCTCTGACTGGCCGTCGGTCTGCGGATGAAATGCTGTACTGAAACTCAAGCGGGTGCCCAAAGCCTTCTGAAGCCTCTGCCATAGTCGGCTGGTAAACTGGGTGCCTCTGTCGGACACGATACACGTCGGGACTCCATGCAGTCGTACAATCTCGTCGATATATATCTGGGCATACTGAGCAAATCTGAAAGTCTTCTTCACCGGCAGGAAGTGAGCCGCTTTCGTCAATCGGTCCACGATCACCCAAATGGAGTCATACCCTTGACTAGTCCTGGGTAGACCCACAATGAAGTCCATAGAAATCTGTTCCCATTTCCACTCCGGAATGGGTAACGGTTGTAGCTCTCCCGCCGGCCTCTGGTGCTCGGCCTTGACTTGCTGACAAGTCAGGCATCTCGACACGAAGTCTGCGATGTCCCTCTTCATTCCGTCCCACTAGTAAACATCTCTCATATCATGGTACATCTTGGTGGAACCCGGATGAACACTGTACACCGATCGATGTGCCTTCTCAAGAATCTCATGCCGTAGTCCCTCAGCATCTGGTACGCACAGTCTAGTCCCAACTCGCAGTATCCCCTGATCATCGATCACGAACTCGAAAAATCTGCCCTGTCCAATCTGTGCCATGATCTCTGAACAACGGTCATCACTGTACTGTGCCGCATGTATACGGTCAAGCAACTGTGGGCGTGCACGAATATGCGCAAGCTGTCCCCCGATCGGCGTGAACTCGAACTGCACTCGGCTGTCGCATAAAACCTGCCAATCTGCCGACGACTGCCTCTGCACTGCGCTCAAGCAAGATAGACCACCCCCGGGCCTCCTACTCAAAGCATCCGCTACTACATTCACCTTGCCCGGGTGATACAAGATCTCGCAATCGTAGTCCTTTACTAGTTCCATCCAACGGCGCTGTCTAAGATTCAGGTCCCGCTACTGAAATATATACTTTAAGCTCTTGTGATCAGTGAATATCTGGCACGACTCGCCGTATAGGTAATGTCGCCAGATCTTGAGTGAAAAGACCACTGCAGCCATCTCCAAATCGTGAGTGGGATAGTTCTGTTCATGTTTCTTCAACTGCCGTGAAGCATACGCGATCACTCTGTCATGCTGTATCAATACGCACCCTAGCCCCACTTGAGAAGCATCACAAAAGACCATAAATCCGCCCGATCCTGAAGGCAATGATAACACCGGCGTTGTAGTCAATCGAGTTCGTAGCTGCTGAAAACTGTGCTCGCACTCCTCCATCCAATCGAAAGGAACTCCCTTCCGGGTCAACCCGGTCAAAGGTGCAGCAATACGGGAGAAGTCCTGCACAAATCGCTTGTAGTAACCGGCCAGTCCTAGAAAGCTGCGGATCTCCATAACTGATGCGGGTCTGGGCCAACTCTGAACGACCTCGATCTTTCTCGGGTCCACACATATACCATCTCGTGTAATCACGTGACCCAAGAAGTCTACGCTATCAAGCCAGAATGCGCACTTGGAGAATTTTGCGAAAAGCTGGTGCTCCCTCAAAGTCTGCAGTGTGATCCGCAGGTGCTGCGCGTGCTCTTCTCGGCTCCGGGAATACACCAAAATATCGTCAATGAATACGATGATGAACAAATCAAGATACGGCCTGAAAATACGGTTCATCAAGTCCATGAATGCTGCTGGGGCGTTGGTGAGTCCGAACGACATCACCAAAAACTCATAATGGCCGTAGCGCGTGCGGAAAGCTGTTCTCGGTATATCCTCCTGTCGAACCCGCAGCTGATGGTATCCTGATTGCAAGTCGATCCTCGAAAACTATCCTGCCCCCTGAAGTTGGTCGAACAATTCGTCGATGCGTGGCAAAGGATATCTGTTCCGCACGGTAACCATGTTCAGCTTGCGGTAGTCGATACACAAATGCAAACTGCCGTCCTTCTTCTTGACAAACAGGACCAGAGCACCCCAAGGAGACACACTGGGTCGAATAAGTCCCTTATCCAGCAAATCTTGCAACTGACCCTTCAACTCTCTAAATTCCATCGGGGCCATCCGATAAGGCGGTATAGAAATAGGCCCCGTGCCGGGAATCAAATCAATACAGAAGGTAATGTCGCGCTCAGGCGGTAGCCCAGGAAGCTCGTCAGGGAACACATCAGGAAACTCGCTAACAATCGGAACCTGATCCAACGGAACCTCTATAGCTCTAGTATCGCAAACATAGGCGAGAAATCCCTGACATCCCTTTCTCAAAAGCTGTCCAGCGCGAAAAGAAGAAATCAAACTGTGAGGGGCGACACCACGGTCCCCCTGCACAACAAAAGCCGACTCGCCGGGAAAACAAAATCTAACTGTCTTCTCGCGGCAGTCCACAGACGCATAGCACGTGGCTAACCAATCCATGCCCAAAAGAACGTCGAAGTCCAACATCTCAAGAAGGATCAAGTCGACAGGCAACTCTTTCTTGCCAATACGGACAACACAGGATCGGAACACGTGTTTAGCAACAAATGACTCGCCCACCGGAGTGGTCACAACAAGCGGCTGATCAAGCAAACCGGACTCTCTACCCAAACTCGGCACGAAGTGTGTGGAAACATACGAGTGCGTGGATCCCGGATCAAAAAACACGTGTGCATCAACAGAACATACGGAAAGGATACCTGAGACCACTGCATTGGACGCCTGCGCGTCCTAATGCGTCAAAGCAAAACCCGTGCCTGTCCTCCACCTGCGACTGACTGTCCCCTACTAACAATTGGTTGCACTCTGCCTCGGCCACCTCGTCCCCTATGAGCAAATCCTCCGTGACCACGACCTCTCTGTGCATGAAACTGGGGTGGAGCAACGGTAGGTACAATAGGCAACGCCCTCTGGGGTGGTGAAGGTGGTAGTGTGACATGCGGTACCGCTGCCTCCCTCCGGCGTATCTCGGTACAATCCTTGATGCGATGATGGGGACTGCCACATCCAAAGCATCCACGCGACGTCTGCTGCCCCTCCTGGGGATAAGAGCTAAACATCTGATCTCGCCCTGAGTCTCTGCTACCTGTACGACGTCTATCTCTGCGTCCGAATGGATGTCTCTGTGCTGCTGTATCCGCACGAACTCTCTTCGGCTCTGGAACTACCGAAGTCTCAGCAAGGCGCTTCTCGACTAATAAAGCTGCATCTACAGCTGCTTCATAGGTCTCACAATGCTGTGCGCTGATCGCAAGAAATAACGGGGTAAGCAAGCCTCGAACAAACCTCTTGACTCGCATCTCCTCAGTAGCCACTAAATATGGGGCATAAACCGATAACTCGGTGAACAGCACGTTGTACTCTGCCACTATCATCTCCGGAGTCTGACGTAAGGACTCGAACTTGCGTGCTCTAGAATCTCTGACACTCTGTGGAAGGAAGCGGGCAAGGAACACCGTCACGAACTTTGTTCAGGTCATAGGAAGAAGACCTGCTGCTCTGTCCTTCTCGACCAATTCACACCATTTCTGCGCAAGACCTTCCAGGCTAAAGCTCGCGAACTCTACCCATCTCGCATCTGAGCATCTGAGTGAACGACATATCTGAGCCATCCTATCAATGAAAGACTGTGGGTCCTCGGCTGCATCGGTGCCTGTGAAGACCGAAGGCTTCAACCTCATAAACTCGGATAGCGATATTGTAATGACCTCTGTAGCTGTAGGGGCAACTGTCTGCACCGTAGGTACCATCGCGGTCCCTGTAACGGGTGGAACTACCTCTGGTTGCTGCGCTCGAAGTGTCTCAACTAGCGATCCCATCATCTGGCGCATCTCCTGCATACCGGATCCCATCATCTGGCGCATCTCCTGCATACCGGCCCCTAGCATAGCGGTCTGGTCTGTCGAAGGAGGAACAGTCTGCTCTGGTGCAACGGGTGTACTACCCGGGTCTGTCCTCGTCTCTGACGAATCAACTCTAATCTCGGCTCTCGCGGCCGCTCTCTGCGCCCTTGTAGTCTTTGGCGGCATAATGACTGAAAAGAAAATAGGATTCGATAAGGATACGGAAATCGAATCGCAAGAATGTATATACTCATGAAGAAATTTAAACCAATAAGTCCTAAGGCCACTTAGGCGGAGTACCGTGTCGTGAGTATGCCGCGGAACATACGTACGCTACGCCACTCTGCTTCAGCTACCTACTCTACCATACCAGGGTCATCCTACACTCCGAAAGGTAAAACCGACGCTCTGATACCAACTTTGTCACGACCCGAAGTTCGACCCGTGACTGGCACTTAACCACGTAACGTCTACCGGCGTAACGCGACTAAGTAAGCTGAAACCCAGAAATCAAAACCATTAAAAGTAGTAAGTATTGAAAACATTTGTTTATAAACATTTGGAAAACCTTAAGTAGTTTAGTAACATTTTTTAAAGTTCAAGTTATTTTCTTAAAAATTTTGGCAGCATTTCCTTTGTAAAAACTAACCCCGAAATCGGGTACAAGACAAGATATGAGTAAAATGACAACAATATAATAAAGCATCCCAAACGGGAGCAATCACGCCCAACGGCGGAAACAATCACCACAAGAGTAATATACGACGCCGCAGCGAAGAAATGAGCAATAAGTGAAAAACATCACAAATGATAAAAACTGCATAAGTAAAGTAGGCTCACACGAGCTCGACACCAGAGTACAAATAATATACATCATCGTCCTCACACTGGTCTCTAAGTCAATACATGAAAAGTAGATGGAGAGTACTAGATACAGAAGTGTATACAAATGGAAAATAACCGGATACCGCAACCTACCTAGCAGCAAAACAGCTCACGCACCAACTGAAGTGGTATCCGTAGCCAAAAAGATACAAGAAAGCAGCCTGCCGCAACTACTCTGAGGGGCAACCTGCAAGTACTGTGGCACAACGGGGGTGAGTTGCCAACTCGTGAATAGAAGATAACATATAAAGGTAATCACGAGTATGTACGTACTGCGCTATTCTAACATATGCCAGCAGATAATATCTATATGCGATGAGCAGGATGTGCAATAATCATTCATAAGTACTCTATCAGGTAATATGACCACAGGATGAGATGCATAATAATGAATGCTGAGCATGGGATAAAATAACATCTACACGGAATGTCAACGTGGAAAAATAATCGGTGTCCATCAATGCACCCAAATCCTAATAAAACTCAGGCGCCGTCACCCTCATCGGCCCTCAAATCCTGTAAATCTCTGAGAATCGTGAATGCCCAATATCGGCACTCAAAATATCATGAAATAATCGTGTCCAGCATCGACACGCAAATACTCATATATCGGGCTCCGTCTGCGGAATCGGCTTTCGGCCCCAGCAGTACGGATCATCCCGTATCCATCTATCGACTCTGGTCAGTATCCTCCGGATAACCGCCAGGTCCAACCAATCACCGGTAGGTAGTAGTCCCTCTGCCAGACTCACCGTCTGTATACACAGCATTCCTTTCTTGCCTCGGGTTACCATACCGGGTCCACCATGTACCCACAATCGGTGCCTACCGCTCCTCGAATCCGGTATACTCACACAAGCTCTCTGGAACCGAGAAAACTCATGGTGGACTCACAGAAATATCATATCAAGAGAAACCGGATTTTTAAAACAGTGCATATTTTCTTAAATCACCCCACGGTCCTCAAATCCAGAAATCACATGAAATCCAAAGCCAATGCATAAATCCATGCGATGTAATATATGCATCATACGTCGTACTATGAGAAAAAGGGAGAAACCGCTCTTTAAGTAGATTCAGTTTTTAAAAGGTATCATGCGGTCCCCAGTTTTTACCAAAAATCAGCTTATCTAGGTAGGTACAGTTTGAATATGCAAAAGTACGGATATGCAAATGAGTAAGTGCACAAGTAACATAATCATGTCGAATCATATCGGAGGTGAGCTACAATATATTATTCATGGCAATTCTATAGTGTGAGTGTCATGGCAATTACTAACGGTGTGTGTGTACCATGCAGATTAGTGCTCGTGCAACATGAACCGTTAGTAACAGTGCGGTGTGTTATTAATTCTAAGCTCATATAGATATAGCAGGGAATGCAGTATGCAACAAATAGTATCCATGAACAGTCAATGTATGTAAATGCAATATGCTGCTACAATGTCCTATCAGCCCTGACGCATAACGCCATACGGGCAATTTCCCCGTAGATGTTAAATCTACTCACCGTAGTCTCGCGCTAAGTGTAGCCGACGACTTGTTTCCCCCTTCTTCGCGGCGTCCGTCGTACTCGCCTGCGAACCTAGAATTTCACAAGAAATACATATAAGCTCAAATCTACAAAAACTCGACATTAAAGCCAAACGAGAAACCCGCGTCGCGAACCAAACGCGTGTGTGTTCGATACGCTAAAATGTGCGATTACGCGCCTAAAGCTACACCGACACGTCGCGATACGCAGAAAACCCCAAACCCACACACGTGTCACACGTGTCGCGAAAGTTAAAATTGTAGGAAATAGGGTATTTGGTTCCAGATTTTCCTACAGAGAGAATTTTACAAAGTTGCATATACCAAAGGTCTTAGAAATGTAGCAGACACCCACATAACAAACCCCAAAACCCAGGTCCCCTATCTGGCCGCAATTTGCGGCCAGAATGAATATTCCGGCGGCCCACCTAGGGAGCTGCACCCGTGCCTCGTGTGTGTTCTCTAAATCTAGTGTACATGCTCCAGTAAATACAATTTTTGCCTGAAGCACTCGGGTCACAAGCAGATCACAACAGAGCACAAAACCTAGTTAAAAAGCTATTTTAACGCTAAATCAATACATTAGGGTATTTTAGTGCAACCTGAAACAAACCCTAGGTTAAAACAACACTATAAGCACTTAATTAAGTTAACCAAGCCATAAAAATGCTAACCTAACACAAACTTCACTAATTCCCCTTCATTAGCACTAAAAATGCACAAAATACGATTTTTAGCAAACAAAACTACAAGTTATGAACTAAGGTGATAAGGGTGAGTTTAATACCTCCAAAAGATCCTAAGGAAACCTCACTTCCAGCCCCTTGCCTTCAAACCCACTGACTTGCCACCAAAATCCCCAAAAGAGCCATTTTTTCCAATGTTTTTGTGAAGGGAAGTGGGATTTTTGTGTAGGGTTGTATATGTATCAAAGAGAAGCAAAAGAAAAAGAGAATGAGGATGATGCATGTTGCTGCTGCTTCTGCTGGAAGAGCAGAAATGAGAGGGAGAGAGAGAAATGAGAGAGGGAAAAAGGTCAAAAGTCAAGCCCCCATCTCACCTAATCTAACCCATACCCCCCCATTCTTCATTTTTATTTTAAAAAGAAAGGGTTTGACTTGGTTTAATTTGGAGATATAGAGCCATACAAGAAGAAATAAAATGGTTACACTTAACCTATGATACAAAATGATAAGTGTGCATGTTGTTACACTAAACCTTGCTTAAGAAAGTAATTAAGGAAAAATTTTAATTAAGGTAAACACAAGCTAAATTATAATTAATAAACCCCATTTATATATAAAAACACTTCTCATCACAATTAGAATTAGTTTCATTCAAGTTAAAAAGAAAATTAAGATTTTCGGTTTTTGAAAAATACGCATCATTACTAATTAACGCGAAATTAACCTAAATGAATTTCAAAGCATTGCAGTGTCCCTGACGCTTGGTCTAGCCTCGTGGATATGTTTGTTTAGGCTATGACTCTTGGTTTTACGGGTTGTGCACGTGTAGACTCTTAGGATTCTAAGAGATTAAAAGAATTTAAAATAAAAATAATGTGTGGTTGATGGGATTTAAACTCTGGTGCTTTGGTTCAGCAGTGTAAGGTCTTACCAATGAGCTACAAGCTCCTTCTTACTGTTCTAAAGCAAAACAAACTTATAAGTTGTACTCAGGCTCAAGTATCCCTTTCTGTATTTTTGAAAAAAATTGTACAAAATGTTTAGAGTTGTTACAATGTCGCTAATGTTTGCTATAAATTTTTTGTTTTCACTTTAGCCTTCGCCGCGAGTCTTGCGGCGCGAGCACCAGGGTCCTTACACAACTTTCTCCTCAGACTCTCTAAAGATCATGAGCTCTTCTTTAAAAACTTCCTCGAATCTTTGCTCAAAATCTTGATTAGCTGGTACATCTAACTCCTCCATGAGCATAAGTTCCCCCTCGAAATTCTTCACAAAATTTTCCTAAAAAAGACAGTCCTCTTCAAAGTTAATTCATTTCTCAATTTTCTGAATTACGTTAATTTCGAAAGGTTGATCATTAGGGCTACTTGGTTGATTTCCTAGATTAAAATATTTAAATCAACTGTCATGTTCCCAAAAGAAAGTTTCATTGAACCGTTTCGACAATTGATCAAAGCATTTAAGATTGCTAGTATAACCGTCCTAAAATAACCGGAATCTCATCTTTAGGATTGGAGATATGTTGTGTTTCTAAGACAATGAAATCGACGGGAAATATGAATTCTCCTATTTTAATTAACACATTCTCAATCTACCATTTTGGTTTTTTAATAGAATGATCGGCCAACTGTAAAGTGATTTTAGTAGGTTTAAGCTCATCTAACTCTAATTGTTCATAAACAAAATAAGAAAGAAAGTTAACACTATCACCTAAGTCTAGTAAAGCTCGATTAATAATATATCTCTTATTTACATGAAATTATAGGACAATATGGGTCTTTATATTTTACTAGCAAGTTGTTGGATAAGACTCCACAAGTGTTGACAGCCAAAAAAATTTTCTTCGGCACATGGGTATTTCACTTCTCGGTGCACATATCTGCTAAAAATTTAGCATGATTGGGTACTCGTTGGATTGTATCAAGAAGTGGGATTTTGACTTTGATTTGTTTGAAATCTTCTATAACCTTCTTTATTTTAGCTGCTCATTTCTTCGCCTTTAACTTTTTTTGAAAATGAGATTTAGGCTCAGTAGACTGTTCAAATTGAGATGATGGAGGGTTGGGTTTAGAAAATTCATTAGGCTCATCAATTTCATTTGATAACAACAGAGGGTTAGGCTCGAAGGAATTTACATTTGATTGCGTCTTGAATACATTGTTAGGCATGACAGTAATAGCGTTCACTTAGTGAACTTGGTTAGCTCTTGTGTCCCTAGGATTTATAACAGGCTTACATGGAAAAGTCCCGTTCTCTCTCTCTCTCCTATAGCCGCAGCTATTTGCCCCATATGCATTTCTAGTCTTGTAATTGCTTGAGCGTTAGCATTTACCGCTTGACTAGTTGTTTGCATAGATATAGCCAACCGCTTTTCCAGATTTGATGAGCCTTGAGTATTAGCAGAAATAGCTTATCCAGTGGTCTTCAGGAAGACGTCTAGTCCTTTCTATATATCGATAAACCTCCCATCCTCATTTCAAAATCCTTGGGGTGTAAATTGTGTATTGGATTTGATAGGATTGGTTGGGGGACCAACCTTTTGATTTTGAAATTGTCGGCCCACATTGGAATTATTAGTTATGCCTTGATTCTAAGAAAGGTTACGATGGTTCCTCCAACCATGATTGTATGTTTGAAAGTAGAGATTGTTATTAGGTCTTTGGAATGCAGTATTAACGGATTCTTGAACTTGAGGACCAACAAGTAAAGGAAATTCTTCATAAATATGTTGGGAGCTTTGGCAATTTAGATAAGAGGCTTGACTAGCTTGATTAACTGGAGAGGGTGTAGTCATTTCCATCGTTTCAAGTTTGCGCATAATTGCAACTAATTTAGCTTCCATACCAATAGAAGTCTCTACTACGTGCATTTCTCTTTTGGAAGCAGTGGTCGCCCTTTCATCAGCACTCTCCTATTGCATGGTTTTATCAAATAGATCTTCGGAAAAACTCCATGCAGCATTTTCACCTTTTTGCATAAAATCTTCTTGACACATGGATTCTAACATGCTCTTGGAGTTATAATCCAACCCTTCATACACAATTTGGCATAGCTCTCACTTTGTTATCCCATGGTGAGGACATTTAATTAATAGGTCTTTAAACCTTTCAAAATATTTCCAAAAAGATTCCCCCATATTTTAACGAAACAATCTAATTTCGTTTCTAAATTTGGTGGTTTTAAAATCAGGGTAAAATTTCTTTAAAAGGTTTTAATAAATTCCCCGCATGTGTGAATAGCGTTTGTGGGAAAGCAATATAGCCAATGTTTGACCTTATCAGACAAGGCAAACGATATTAACCTAAATTTTACTGCATCCGCATTTCATTGCTTCAGTTTTAGTATTTGGCAAAAGTCCTCAAATTCCCTAATAAAGACATAGATGTCTTCATATTCAAGGCCATGAAATTTGGGAAGAGAATTTATGAAGGCTGGTTTAATTTCGAAGTCATCACCAATTACTGTTGGTAGCCGAATGCAGGATGGTAAAAAGGTATGAACAGAATAGCATCTATCTTGAAGTGTAGATTCAGCGGGATCAATATCACCCATGGTGTTTATTTTACCTAAACGAAATAAACGTTTTTTATCGTCCCTATCCCAAACTTGCATGCACCATAAAAGTAAAAATATAATAAATTATATTCTCTCTTTTTTTAAACTGAATATGTTGAAAAGGAAATACTAAAATTAAAACTAAATTAAAATTAAACTACTTAAAACGGGAATTGAAAACTTAACACAAGCAAGAAGGCACGACTCTCGAGGCAATTAAATTCCGGCGATTCGCCTTGTGGGCCTGGCTTTTCACCGGTTTTTGGTGGTTGAAGAGTCTGAGATTTTCTCCAGGCTCTGTCTCGCTCCAAATCGTCCACTAAAGCTCCGAATTTCATGACACGAAAATTAAAAAATAACAGAGTAAAATAGAACTAAAAATAATGAAAATAAATAAGAAAAATTAATTCAAAAAATTTAGCTAATATTGAAACCGTCCTTCTTGGCAACGACGCCAAAAATTTGATGAGATATTTCTTGGTCTTAAATTTATGCTGCAAGTGTATGGTTTATCGTTCATAACACTTGTGGGTCGATCCACAAAGAAAATGGCAATTCTAATTAAACTTAACGAACTAAAAGAGATTACTTTAAAATATTAATTAAACTAATTAAAAGCAATAATTAAAAAAAAGTAAATAGCAAAACTAAATAGATTCTTAAAATAGAGAAAACCTAGGGTTTAGAATTATTTTGTTCTAATCATGGTGTTTTAAATAAATATTTTCATTTCTTTCATTTTCCATCTTTAAATTAATTATCTATCGATTATTAAAAAAACATGAAGCATTCATCCATCGCCATAAACTATAAATCTAGAAAGCATAATCCATACGATCTTAGCATTGCCCTATCAATCAATAATGAGGAAAGTAATAATTCTAAAGATTATTTTAGTTAATTAGAAACTAGTTAGATTTAATCTTCTACTCGGTAAACTTATTGGTCGTCAATCAAAAGCCTACCTTACTTTCCTAGATTAATAAGATCAAATATAAACAATAAAAATATTAACTTTACTTTGCCTAGATAACTTTCATGGTTGTCAATCGATCATCAAATTAACTAGTTTATCAGCAATGCGTATTCTTTTCCTAAATAAATCTCATGGTCGTCAATCACTTATCGATCTATCTAGTTTATCAGAATTGCAAACAAAGTACTTATTTTTATCATTAAGTGCTCATCATTAAGATCATAGAAAAAAAACTAGAAAAATAGAATTAAACACCAATTATAGCACAAGAATCATCCAAGCCTAAATAGACAATTACCTATTCATAGCATAAGAATAAAAGCATATAATAAAAAAGAAATTCATTGCATAAAAATTAAGGAAACAACTTACAAAATTTTGATCCTCTCAAACCCTAAACGACTATCAACTAAAAAAAAAAGATCCTCCATCCTAAAAAAATAATACTGCAGCATACGTAGGCTTTCTGGCTGATTATAAGAGATGGAAACATATATTTTAAAATCATAAGATGCATGTAAAATTTCAGGAGAAAACTCGAACAATGGGCGACGAATCGCCGGCCCAAGTCGGCAAAAATCCGACGAATTAAGCCCAAATGGCTTCAACTTTGGTCTGGTGCTTTGATTCTTTGAGTTGATTCGTTTGCCTATCTGTTTGGTTCTTTGGCTCAACTCCTGTATCAGTTTTTTAATTAAATTGTTTACGTCCAACGCCCGTAAGATCTTATTTTGTGCATTTTTGCACTTGAAACCCTATAATCTGCATTTATTCACAAAATGTAAATCGAGTAGTATTAAATAGATAAAATAAGGTAAATACAGATATAAAAACGTGCAATAAATTACACCTATCAACATGCAGATGCTCATCTTCATTCATCATCCAAGCACTTGATAGTAATATCGAATGTCCTAGCAACAACAAATATCATGATGAATATGAGAATTTAAGCAATCTTACCTGTAATACAAGCAAATTCTCATTTTCATTTTCATGCATCATCTAAACAATTTACCGTAATATCCAATTTTACAAATCCAAAAATCAAGTGTTAACGAGATATTCACAATTTTTTAGAAAAGAAACAACTTTGAATTGCAATGTAAGATTAACAGAAAGGGTATCAATTTTACCTATTTTCTTTTTCCATCCTTGTCGATTTCTCGGCCGCTATCGATTTCTTGTCTGCTTTCGATTTACCCGACGTCATTTTCTCCAATTCTAGACCCGCTGATTTTGCAGACGTCTTTTTCGCCAATTTCTCGACTAATGTCGATTTAGCCGTCTTAGCCTTTGATTTAGAAGCCATTCTGCATGGAGTGATGGTGATGAAATTGTTCTCGTGACAGAGGACGGTGGTGGTGGTGGTGGGGTGGGGGGGGTGGGGTGGGGGGTTAGGAGGCCGCTAAGAAAACGGCCGAGGGGGGGGGGTTAGGAGGCTGTTAAGAAAACGGCCGAGACCTTAATAAGGATGGATGAAAAGGCGAAGGTCAGGAGTTTTGGTATCGACTTGGCGTCAATGAGAGGACGGACGAGGGCTCTAGGGTTAGGATTTTCGACGACGAGAGACGATTTGGGGAAGGGAATTTTAGGGAAAGCAAGGTTGCGACAAAGGCGACGAAGGCGGGGATAGCGACGACGACGAAGAGAAGCGTGTGTTCTCTGAGTTCGAGCGACATGGAGAGAGAATTTTGAATGGGGAGTATTTTCGTCCAGCCATAAAAATATAATACCCAGGTTTTAGTTGGTATTGGGCTAAGGGATGTTTAGACCAAGATTTTAAAAAATAGGACCTTTCTTTCTAATTAGAAAACACAAAGTGCTTTTTGACGGGTTTTAGTTGGGTTGAGCGGGGGGGGGGGGGGGGGAGGGTTCAACTATTTACCCTAAACATTATGGAAAACATTCTGATGACTTTTAAATATTTTTGGTTGAAAGTACCCAGAAGGTTTCTTATAGTTATTCTTAAAGGTTTGAGAAATTAGCATTAAAATTATTTATAAATTTTAGTTTTTTTCTCAGAGCTAAGAGAATATTTATTGGTACATGTTAGATTGAAATTTCAAACTCTCCCTTATATATTAAAGATAGATATGAAGAACTTAAAATACATGGGAAAAAACAAAGAGAGGGCTTATATAAAACTTCCCCGGTTTCAATTTCTCGCGTGGACAAACAAAGCATCCAATATCGATTCCACCGAAGCAAAATTCTTTTATCTTTTGATTTAATCTTTTTGTGGGTACTAAAGGAGAGAGAGAAAGGTGTGGATGAAATGACATCTCCAACATTAATAAAGAGGTGAATTAATTTTCCAGCCCATTTTTTATTTTTATTTTTTTTGGAAAATTTGAGAAAATGTCACATGCTAAACCCTGTGTTCTAGTTACTATAGCAAAGACTAGCAGACAATTTAAATTCCATTTGCTTTTTGATCACACATATAAACACATTCTCTTTCTCAAAAGCCAGCCTTCTCTCCCCCCCACCCCCACCCCCACCCACACCCAAAATGACATTAAGATTAAAAATTAAAAAGAACAAAAACTTGTATGGTCAACCAATTAGCAACTTTTCCCCTTGGAATCATTTCATAAACACAGACCATATAAAGATTGCACAATAATTACTTGGTTTATGTTTATTAATCAGAGTGGCCTGCTGGTGATAGCCGAAGCCTTAAGAATTAAAGCACTAACAAGAAGAAGAGCGCCATCACAAAACTTTCCTCAAATTACCAAACAAGCTAGTACCGTAGAATTCCGTATGGGCACGCTGCAACCACTCCGTCGATTCCGACGACCGCCTTGAAGCCTACAAGCCCCGATCTTTATTCTACAACTACGGGCCCGCTGCAACCACTTCTCCGCGCTCCGACAACCCCCGTGAAGCCTATGTTCTACAAGCCCTGCGTTTCTCAATTCGGGCATCACAAGGGTTATCGGAGCCGGCGGAGTGATTGCAATTGGCCCATAGTTGAAGAGATTGAAGGACGGGGATAGTAAAATTTGGTCTTGGTGGTTGTCGGAGCCGCCGCCGTGGTCCGTAGAGAAAAAACGAATCGCGGCGCTCTGCGGCGTCTACCGAGAGCAAAAGCACGAACATCGCCGATAAGATCGTTAATTTACCCAATTTCCTTGATGAATATCGGGTACCCATAGACGGTTTTTTTTATGGATGGAACTGGCTATAAATAAAACCTCACACAAAGTGTGCCTGGTGCAATTGTCGGATACGTACACATAAAATGTGTTTGAGTTCAAGCCGTTGGTATACAGAAAAATCGTGTTGTGAGATTAGCATATAAAACATGACTAGCTAATTTTGGACATGTTAATTTGTTCTTAGATTTTTCTTTTTTTTTTTTTCTCTTTTTAGATTTTATACAAATAATAAGAATTTGGACATTTGTTCTTAGATTCTAGACTACTAAGCTTGACTTGATATTATATGTCATTCAACTATATGTATAATGCAATGCATAACAACTACCAAACACAATTGTCGACAAAAAAAAAACAGATGCGAAAGCAAGAGCTGAAAATTAAGAAACCAAACATGCCTTGTATCATGAAAGAAATGGTGGCTAATTAACCAATGAAGAATGCATCATGCAATCAACAAAATCAACAGTTATCAATAGATCTCTATGATCGATGCACTATACATTAAAATATTTCATAACATCCAACCATGCATATGTTTTCAAGAAGAGAGTTTTCAGATGAATTTTAAAAAAAGTGAAAAAGAAATAGTCCCTAACATGTCTGCTAACCATCAATTCTAATGTCTTGTACGCATAGCGTAAAACACAGTGTAAGAGACATGTACAATGTAACGATTTACTATTTAAGTCGATACGATGTAAAATAATTCATGTGTATAATAACTTAATAAAAATAAATTAACGATATGAAGTCAAAACTAGCTCAAGCTATTGGATGTTCTTTATAGGCCTTTTAAATTATAAAGGGCCCAAATAATTAAACAAGATAGGATTGATTGAGGTTTAAGTTTATTGGGCTGGACCATTTTGTTGATCATGGGCGCGTTTTTTCCTTCTTTTCTGTGTTTCGATCAAACTCTCGAGAGTAAAAGCACCAAAGAAATTGTTCACAAAGTTTGAATCCTGATAGTGAGCCTGACTTCAATGTTTTATTAGTTTGAGTCTAATTTATGAACGAGTGCCCGTATTAATACGGTTTGACAATACTTCAAATAAAAGGCATGCGGAAATCTAAGCGAGTTAAGCTTTTTTTCGGTCACGTAATGAATACCGCGTATCGTTTGCAAACATAACTACCAATGATATTCTTATCATGAAAGCGGCAAGTTTTTTGGAATAAAACTGTTAACCGCTACAGAAAATCCGTTTCGTAATATTATCATATAAACATGCATGGCAGTGTAATTTAAGCTCGTTTATCCTTATCTTCCCCCCCCCCCCCCCCCCCCCCCCTTCTCTTTTCACATTCATCATAGAAAAGTATTTACCATACTCAAGACTACAAATAATAAGAATATTTGCCCACTAATTTGGCTCATGTACATTGCAGACTGCTATGCCTGCTCCATTAATTATAAATCATTTTAAGCTTGACTTAATAATACATATCATGTGCAATTCAGCTGAAAAATTCAATGCATAAGAACTACAAAACCATTGTTGAACAAGATCAAATGTGAAAACAAGAGTTTAAAAGAAAGCTAGCTTGTGTGAAAGGAGTAGTAGATTGTTTAATTAACATGAAGGAAAGAACATGGTGGTTAATTAACGAAACATGTATCATGTAACGAATAAAACTAACCAGTAACACAGTAGATTGTTTAATTTATAAATCATATCCACAATAAATAAATATTAATATAGAAATGAAAAAGAGAAATCGATCCGCATCAAATGTGGACTGCTTTTTGGATGCTTGCCTTTGTGCTTATATATTAACCCATTGTATGCATCTCAAGAATGAGTCTCAAAATTTAACTCCTTTTGTTTGTGGGGTACGTTGGCTCGTGACGATGCATGTCCTGTCTTGGGACTTGAAATGCGCATGGAACGTAAATTATGATAAGATCTTTTACTTAATATCCATTGCCATTCCTAAAGCCATAAAAAATAAGAAAATAAAAGCTAAGAATTATCTTCTTTGAGTTTTGAAACATCAAAACTTAACACCACTAAACTCTAAATTTAATTGAATAGTGGTCACTGACTTGTTTGTATGAAATACTCTTTACTTAATAAGAAGTTGAGCGCACAGTGACTCCATCGAATCATTACCGATCTACCAAACAACTATGGGTTGAAATAGAAGGGGAAAGGGGGGAAAATGACTGACAAATTAACTATTCAAATAGATACAACATGATAGCCGTTGTTAAATTAGCAAACCGATTAGCAATGAAGTAATTTAGAAGTAAGAAACTCTCTCTGTAGAGGTTTGAGAAGATTGAAAATCAGGGTTATGCAATTTCTTGAGTTATGTTATCATGTCCCTCGTGTGAAAAACGATGCGTTATGCGCGAAAAAATTCACACTAATCCAATCTAACGTTTCTAAAGAGGAGTGGGAGAGTTTAGAGATGAGCAAAAAACAAAGCTCCCTACCTACCCCTCCTGACTTCATATATATGTTTCATTTGTAAGTCCTTAGTGCCTTCACCGCGGAGGCCGCAGCAGATGCGGAAGCGAAAAACAAAAATTATCGAGGGGACAACTAGAAACTAAAACCTAAAATCGTTCCAAACATCTAAACTAGAAAGCTAACATGCAATGGTTTGGAGAATACAACATTTGACGCATGTCATTCTAATTGTAGCAGACCCATCTAAACTTGTAGCCGTCGGGAATACACTTGAGAGACGACCGTCCTTGCCGAAGATGATTCATCCGAGAGAAATCGATTCAAACTCCGACCGACGCTCCAAACTCGCTCGGAATGGATTGTGGGTGATGTAGGAATTTTCCACTAACATTTTCTCTAAATTTTCATGCTCAAGTGAGCAAGAAGGAGAAGGAGGGGTAGGTGGGAAAACTTAACCATAAGAATAAGCTAAGTGTTGAAGAAGAATGAATGAGAGAATGTAAAATGAATGGCTTCATCTTACAACTACAAAAATATCACAACATTTTCCATTAAATAAATGAAAGCCCATTACTCACTACATTCCTCCAACCATCCACAATGCCACCTCACTCTCTATCTCATTTCCATTTGATTTTCTAAAAAGAAAATCATATATAAGATGTCCATTTTCTAGAAGCATTCTCGTATAAATACGGAATATTTCATCCAGTATATTTATCGCTACATATACACATATCCGTATAAAAATAAAGATAGCACCAGAGAAAGAAAATGAATAGTGAACAATAATACACACACACACACACACACACATATATATATATATGTATATATATATATATATATATATTAAATCAAAACCTGATTTAATAATACGGCTTAATCCTAAGCCGGATAATATTATCAACCGTTCGATTAAAATTCGTGTATCCCATACACGTATTTAATCGGACCCTTACACGTACCAACGTACAGCCTCCACATCTATCGTCTGAACCGGAAAAACTCTATGTGTGGGATTCTAAAGACTCGACAATACTGTTTACCGCCAAAAACAGAGACGAACTGGGATTGATCGTTTTGCTTGAATTTGGGGGCAGATGCTATTTGGACATGTGTATCCACCTCTTCGAAAATAATAAGTTAATTTATAGCACCGTATATCGGAGATTTGGATAGATGCGGCAGATATAGCAGATTTTATCAGATTCTCCCTCATTTGTGAGGAGTTTTTAATTATGGGGACGCTCTTCCCTGCAGACGCAAGCTCCTGCAGTTAATTACGTTATTCCGTTGCGATAATAACTTTTTCTTGCTCCGGTAGGTCCAAATCCGTGTGTGTGTGTGTGTGTATTCCTGCTCCGGTAGGTCCAAATCCGTGTGTGTGTGTGTGTGTGTGTGTGTGTGTGTGTGTGTGTGTGTGTGTGTGTGAATTTGGTTTTGAACTTAGGACGCAGATCTCGTATGAACGAGATCCATCAGTTCGAATATGTTACCTGAGAATCATTAGTCATTTTTGAGAATAAGATCAATTCAAGAGTATGTAATTAAGACTCGTTAATCCTGTTTTAAATTAAGATTAACTTAACAAATATAGATTAAGGATGTTTAGTCATTTTTGAAATTAATATCACTTGGGTTTATTGATATTTTGATCAACATGAGTTTTAAACTTTGTTTAAGTGATTAAATGGTACAAGTGCGCAGGTATATGAGACGCACATGCCCATTTACTTCATTTTAAAAGAGTGCGCACATGTGTTTCACATGACGCATTTATTATGCATGCATGTATGTATGTGCGCATGTATTTGTAGGCGACTTATATTAAGTGCGTACACGCATGTATCACGTGATGCGCATGCCTTCAGAGGCCATTTTTATCAAGTGTGCACATGTGTGTATTACGTGGTCCGTATGCCTTCAGAGGCAAATTTTATCAAGTGCACACATGTAACAACCCTAAATTTTCTATACAAAATTTTTCAAAATATTTTTCAAAAAATCCACAAAGGGGTATTTTAGCCTGAGCACAAGATTTAGGTAATTATTTTTGTTTTTAATTACAAGCTACAAGAATGAAATAACTCCATTTTTAGTGTACAAGAAATCACTTTAAAATTTAATTAATACTTGGAGTATTTACTCTTGCTGCTATCATTTTAAGTAATTAAATAACACGATAATTATAAGAAGGAGCTTGTAGCTCATTGGTAATACCTTGCACTGCTGAACCAAGCCACCAGAGTTCGAATCCCATGCCCCACATAATTTTATATCATTTTGTTTTAAATTTTTTGGGAAGTCAAACGGTCAAACAGCCATAACTTACAATTTATTGCGAATTATAAAAAATAAAGTATACTAAAATCTCCCCCAGACCAAACCCCACCCGACGGCACTTGACTCGGCCGAGTCGTCAACACGAAAAGTTTCGTGTTGACTTGGTCAACCCCCCTGTATACTTTAATTTTTCAGTACTGTTACCAATTTTCCATTAATCCTCTTTTAAGACCAAAATTAATGAATTTTTAATGATTTTTACATTTTTTAAAATATTTTTTAATCCAAACCCTAACCCTAGCCTAGCCCTATATAAAGACCCCTACCCTCTACCATTTCACCTCATAACTCTAAATCCACTCTCCCAAATTTTCGAGAACTCGGTACGAAGAGCGAGAAGCGAAGCGCTGCCGAAACCGACGACGGATTTCCGACGACCGGATCAGAACCTTCACGACGTTTTCAAAGTATCGACCACCACCACCTTCCCTAAGCCCCCTTAGCTTGTCCAAACCCGTAAGTCTCATCCCTTCTATCTCTCTTTTCTATAAATGTAAAAATACGACTTTTTGGAACCCGACGAAAATCGGATAAACCGATTTCCGATTCGGTTTTTCTATAAATTTCCACTTGTCACCTAATATATAATATCTATCCATATTCATGTTGACTATTAATCACCCATAAACCAATTTAAATAAACTTTTTCACATGAAATGATAATTTCTTTGCAAAACCGTATTCTTTTCATAAAAATACCATGAAGTTCATTTTTCTTAGTTTAATTAATTACCTCACTCCTAAATATGTTTATTTTGATCACTAAACTTGTAGAACCCAATTTGAATGAAATTTCACACATGAAATGATAACGTTTTTCGAATACCGTATTCTTGCGCTATAATACCTTTAAGTTTAACATAACATGTTTAACCTCTAAACTCCACCAAAACTTAAAATAAGTCAGGAGTTAATGACCTACCTCTACACACACTCAAATATAACCCTAATTGATAAATATCAAAACACAGAATACGAAATTACAGAACTTTTCACTAAAATACCATAATCTTTATAACCTTTATTTAAAACTTTAAGTTGTAAACATTTCTAAATAAAATCTTTTAATAAAATGAAAACACGATTGGTCATGGACATCGATCGTTTATCTAAACTGTCTTGTGGTGCCTAGGCAAGTGTGTCTAAGGCTAGTGGTTTTTAATTAGGTCCACGACTGTGGTTCCTTCCCACTTACCTGGCACTTACCTGGCCGCAATTGACGGTGAAGAGGCGATTTGAGGTTTCTAATGACTCATCGTTTAGACCTTAGAAATAGGCTAGTTGGTTTAGGAAACCCTAATAACTAAAATAACGAAAACTGTACTCTTTTGCAAATAAATACCCTATATTTATAAACCGTTTTCCTAAATGAAAAGTATTTATAAAACCTAAGTAAAGTGCCGCTACAACCCATCTTTGGGGAACCTGTTAGGGATAGTACGGTTCATCGTGCACCCGCAGGCTAGTAGTGCGAGATTCAGACCTCCGCAAGGAGCATTCGGTCTCGAAAGGTTTAAAATACGGCATTTAAGGAAAATGAGATTTTGGAAAATAAAATATTCGTTTAAAAATTATTCATGTGTTTATATATATATAATTATCATTTAAACACCTATTTTATCATAAGATAAAGTTTCCACCTTTTTTCTAAAATTAAAAGACTAAAAGTTACATTAAAATACCATGAGTTTCAAATAAATCAATTAATACTTTTATTATGATATATTCACTAGAATAACACAAATAAAATTCACATTCATTATAACAATAAAGACGATTATTAAATACTTGAGGTGTATTTTGAAAACTATACAAAAGTACTTTTTACATAAAACCCCCTCAAGTTTTACAAATTTCAATAAGGCCCCTAACTAATATTAAACTTCAAATTATCTTTCTTTTAGTCTGACTCGGGTTAGAGTCTGACTATTTCTGACTTGAATATGATTCAAGTCAATCTATATTCTTTTATATTCCAACACAATTTGAATACATGAATCCCTGAATCCAGTTAACAATATATTCCTTTTGACTGAATCAAACCATGGATATTCATCCATTATCCTGATATTCCATTTACCTGATTATACAGTTACAACATGTTTACTGATATCATGGTTTTGGTCAGTCATCCAACTTACATATTCCAATACAACAATACTGTTAAAACACTACGGGGTTTAAGGGGTAGATTGGTACGGAAGGTGTTAAAGGTGGCACGAGATGGTCAGATTAAGATACCAAACCTGAATCCCATTGCTGTTGTACCGTGGCATAACGGTTCCTTGTACTTTTCTTTTGCCCTGATCTCTAGCATATAGAGATCCCCCTCGTATACACTGGCATCCTTCTGTACCAAGCTACAAACAACAGCGTTACACAATGTTCCATAATATTCAACAATATAATATTTTAGAAAATACTGTTACTCTGTCATTCTCATTCTTCCTTATCTTTGGGACTTACCAAGCGACCTGTTCGCTGACGACATTCTATTTTTTTCTTCTTTGAATATCGTCAAGTGCGTTGGACCAAGCTGAGATCGAGCCCACCGGTGAAGATTTGGAGCAGTTCCAGGAAGATCCAGAGCTCTAGATACTGTACCTTGTTCTTTCCAGTTTATTTCATTTTCTGTTATGCCACTGTTTAGGCATTGCTTTTCATTCCAGTTGTATTTCCTTTTCATGCATTGTACAAAGAATGTTATTAATAAAAGTTGCTGTTATTTCTATATTATTTGTCTCTTGTGATTTACTTTATATTGCTTAGTTACGCTTAGCGAGTATATACGTAGCGGGCCTCGTCGCGTCCACTTCGCCGTACACTGGGAAGCGGGGCGTGACAACACATGTGTGTATCACGTGGTGCTCATGCGGTCATGCCTTCAGAGACTGTATTTGTTAAGTGCGCACATGTGAATATACGTGGTGCGCATCCGCAGGGCACTATTTTCCCAAGGACAATAATTTTTATCGTTAAGCACCCACTAATTTGATTGATACTTGTTTCCATCAGAAAATAAAAGTTTTCACTAAGAAGCAATGGTTTCTATTTCACTTTCTTTTCTTCTTCTTTTATTTTCCAAGAAGTGAAAACCTTGATTTTCATCTGTTTTCAAGTCGGGTATTCATGTGTTATTATGGTGTGCATCATATATTTCTTTGGATCTTAGGAACCCTAAGATATTTTAATGGTGAATCGATAGATTCAAAAAGAAGTAATGGCTTCTGTATAAAAGCAAAAGCTTTTTCAAAAAGAGAAGTTTTTCTCTTTGTTTTTACCTTGCGCAGTTTCGTCGAGGAAGGAGAAGTCTTGAGTTTTTCAAGCTTATAGTCGTTTTTCAAGCTTATAGAAGGATTTTCCCTCAGCCCGTATTTCTTTATAAGAGGCTCCTATTTATATGAGAGAAGAAATTAGGGTTTGATCAGTTTGTTTTAATTTTTTTTATCTCAATCTGATGTTATATTGATTTTAAAAGATTTAATTGATTTATATCAATTAAGAGTGACATGCGCACCGTTGGATTTTTTATCCACAGATCTTTTGGTTAAGGTATTTAATCAACATAATATTTTACTATTAATTAATGATTCGATTGCTTATTAATCAAGATTTATTTATTTTTTAACAAACGTATGTTTTCAGGGAATACACATGCATTTTCACTTGTTGTCGATTAAGTGCGCATTGCGCTTGGGCGTTGCACGTGCATGTACGCACCTATCATTTGTGCACTTGCTGCATGTGCGCTCATGTCATATGAGTTTGTCATTAGACATGCGTGCGCACTTACTTCTTAGCATGTTTTTTCGAAGCGATAAACGAGTGTCGAGTTATGATTTATTAGTTCTGTCTCGGGACTTTACCATAATGCGAACCATATTTTCAAAACCCTATAAATGGGTGTATTTTCTTCACACTCTTTGGAGTGTACCCTTTTAAAGTTCTTGATTTTACCGGAAGTCTTTGCTTCCTTACTAATTTGGTAAGTGCGTTTGCGCATCTCTACTTTGCGCATCCTCTTTTTAGTTTGTGCTTTTGATTTAACTTACGCACCCTTTGGGTCGGGCATTTAGCTTATCTTGCGCACCCTTTTAGGTTTTGCACTTACCCCCTTGGGTTGCACACTTAAGATAAAGCTTAAAACATTTCTTTTATTTTAAGGATATTACTTACGTTTGGCTTGGATCAACCTTTAATTTTTAGTCCACCTTTTTAATGAACTAACGTCTTTCCAGTCCTTTTTCTTTCAGGTATCATAGCCAGTCGTCTATACTCAATCAAGGAGATTGACTCCCACACCCATGTTCGCTTTTACGAACCTGCTTATAGTGATGCCCAGTGCGAGACTATACTCCGTCGCCTCAAGGAACATTATGGGCGGTTGCTCCCTCGCTGGTCTTCCCTCTTGCAGATGATTTTTCTCGCGATATGAAATGCTACATCTGGGCTTGTCGGGGCGATGCCGCTTTATGCTCTAGATGAGGCCGAGGATAAGGTGCACTCGGTCTATCTAATGTGTTTGATCTCCAAGAATCGAAAAGATCGCGCAATAGACATCCTACACCGGATATATCAGCAGAAGGCGATCATAGCTTCGTACCCGAGGGCGAAGGATATTAGTGGCGACCCTGACGCTCGTATTCGTGAGTGGAAGTATCGACAAATAGAGGATGCTGCCTGAGAGGTCATGCTTGACATTCTCTTTGATTTCTGTAAATCCCCAGTTCCGAATATAATTTTCCGTATTTTTTTCCAGATTTTATTTCGAATTTATTTCATTTTATACATATTTTATTATTTTATAAATCCTAAAACTAAATTCCCAAACCCAATCCTATTTCAACCCGACCCGACCCGCTTCCCCTCATCTTCCTCCCTCGTTCCATTTTTCCGCTTTTTCCCCTACGTCGCCCCCGCTCCTCGCGCCATCACCCCACGCCTCTGCGCTCTTCGCGCCCGTGCCGCGAGACCCGCACCCATGCCCGCTCGCCTTCGCGTTCCTTGCGCCAGCCTCCACTCGACCCGCTCACCCCCAACAGCTCCAAGGCCTAACGGCTCTCCCCACGACTCCCCGCTCCTCGCACTCGCGTAAGAACCGGCCATCTCCAACGGCCACGACTCCTCCTCTTTCCAAAACCCACCGATCTCACTCTCCACCCGCCTCAATCACCACACCACCACCTCACTTCTCACAAAAGAACTCCAAAATCCACAACCGAACACCTCAATTTCCACCATCTTCTTTTCCTCCGACCACCGCCGGCGCTACCCTGAACCGCTGCCGATCTCGCCATCATCAACGATTCCCCGCGGCTAACCCTCACAGCCGCAGCCCGCCACCTACAACCAAGCCCCTCTGCAGCTTCGGCCAAGCCCAAACTCCTTCGTCACCGGCGTGCCCTCGTCGCCACCTTCCCTGAGTGCCGCAACCACCCCCCCAGCACACCACAACACCCCTCTCCATCGCCCCATCGACTCCACGACCTCCAAGCGCCCAACTCCGAGCCACAGCACCCGAACCCAACACCTTCATCCCCGCACCCTCACCTAAGCTCCGACCCTGTCGCCTCCGCGCCTCGCCGATCATCTCCGAGCTCTCCCGTGACCTGCTCACCCTCCCTCTATCCACCAATTCCAAGCCAGTACTGCCGAGCTCGCTGCCGTCGCCGCCATACGCACTGCGCGAGCTCACTGCCGTAGCTGTCGTGTTCGTGCCATGATCGTGTCCGTGTCGCGCCATCCCTTATCGTCGTCGCGATCGTCTCAGGCAAGTGAACCTCCTTCACTTGTTCAATTCATGCTATATACTTATGTAGTTTAACGGTTTAAATGGGTATAATGTATGATGCGTGTATGAACAAATAGATAGCATCCCCTACACGTACCGAGTGCTCGATGTGTTTACCCTATTCAAATCCCCAAGTTTCATTATTAGAAGTTCCTATTGATGTTAACGAGTGACATATAAGATATCGGCATCAAATCGTTAAGGTATCGAATGTAAAATGAAATCCCTATTGGTTACGTCAAATATGAAAATCAACGTACATACCACGTTATAAAATTTGTAGTTATTTGAATATAATTCCAGTCATGATGTTCCAGGGCTCATATCGAACCTAACGAGATAGCCTATAACCCTATGTAATTATTTTTGGAATAATGCAATCCCATGACCCTGAAAAATGATGAGGAACGAAATTCTGGACTGCAGTCCGGGGTAGCAATTTATGGGGGAAACTCAATTCTAAGCACCTGTACACACCTTCTTAAAACTGAAAATGCATGGAGCCCCATATGGTAGCGTAGATAACTTAATTAGATAACACCTGAAATCAGTCCCGTGCATTTTTACGGTCGTTTGGTATTTAAATTGTATTTTAGAATGTCATTGCGTTCTGCAGTTTCTGCAGAAATGTTCGTTACATTGACACATTAATCTGAACATAACTTCTGATGTAGATGTGAGATTGATAATCCGTTTGATGCGTTGGAAACTTAACTGGCAGAACTAAATTTTATTCAACTAGGAAAATAGCTGAATCTTAATACAATTACTGGTAAAATGTGCGCGAAGTTGGGATTCCAGTTCTGAAACTGGAATTTCAGAAATTAATCGCTGCCTTCAAATGATGATAACTCCCTAACCTGAACTCCGTTTGACCTGGAACAAATTTTACTGTTTAGATAATCCAGTGTACTTCATACGCCTTTTATACTGTTTTGGTCGATTCTATGTGTATAATTTATCGTAAATTTTACCAATTACATGATATTGGTCGTTCTAGAATAATGAATACCTGTTCAGTATATTTCTACATATTTTCATGCTTGAGTTATACCTGCTGCATAGTGATCATCTGCATTGTCGATATATTAATGTTAGGAAGGAGAATCCGAAGCTGGTTGCTAGCGGAAGTAGCGCGCCAAAGAGCAAAGCGGAGCATTCACAAAGAAATGGTGTAAGCGGTTGTGGCAAATACGACAGTGATATTGATAAATGAAAAAGTGATTGAAAGCGACAGTGATACATATTTATCCACAACTTATCCAATACATGAATGCATACCATAACCTGGGGAATGGGGAAATCAAGGTGGAATTGAACTCGTATTTAGCGAGGTATAGTGATTTAGAGGATGATCATTCGCTATCAGGTCGTGGGCCTAGCGGCACGGCTGACAGGATTATGTCCCGGGCACAGTGGACCATAGTCTCGTACATGCACAAGATCCTTGTTAAACACGAGTATCCTCTCCACCATTTGATTTCATTGACTTAGCGACCGTTAAGTAGTGATATATACATTGCCTAGTTCACTGACATGATATTCATATTGCACTATTCATATTTAGTTGATGTTGTTATACACCTGTTCTGCAATTCATTGTATTCCTCATGCTTAATAATACTGCATGACCATATTATATATTTATTGCTATATGTGTCGTCCTGACGACCTGAGTATGCATGCTCAGAGGACGAAGTGGATCCAGCCCAGGTGCAGGACTTATCCTTCGAGATTGCGGAGATCTAGACTGCAACACCAGCGCTACTTTCTTTGATTTCAGCATTTTTTTTACTGGTTAGTCGTTTATTCTGTGAAATAAATGTATCTCGAACTCTTTTAAATTGCAATGTAATAAAGTTATGAATTGTGATTTTCCTTTACTCGAGTATTGTTTACCGACTACCATGTAATGTTAGAAGCCGAAGTGTGACTATGGCGGGATTGTTCCCTGACTGTAGGAGCATGGTTGGCCTAGTCATCCCTCGTATCCCGTATTTTGGGAAGCGGGGCGTGACAATTTCCATAATCCATGCACCGATGCTAGAATCTTGCCGCTGTAAACTTTGAACGATGTAACAGTTTTCGCTTTATTTTTCTTTTATTATTTTTAGTATTAGCCTGTAATCCTCCTTTTGACGTATCAATGAAAAGCTTCTTTTCTTTTAGTTTTGCACTTCTTTTCATTTTCGTGCTAAACTTTACTTTTGTTGCAAGAGCCCCTCATTAGCATATGTGCACATATCGTGCATTAGCCTTTCTATGCGCACTTACATAGGTGCACATGCCAATGGAATTAATTTTTCTTGATTTGCACATGTATATAGGTGCGTAAGTCGATTGAATCAGTTTCTTGATATGCGCATGTATATAGGTGCGCAAGTCAATTGATCCAGTTTCGTCAGGTGCGTACTTGAACTGGTGCGAACAAATACGCTGGCAGTGAGTTTAGTCACAAGTACGTCAGCGGTACTAACTGTACGTAACGGCTACCCAGGTACTTATTGAAAGAGGGGGTTGAAAATTAAGTACGTCCTTACCCTACTGAGCCTGAATATGACAATCTCCGTACAGTCCGGTCTTTTCGTCTAAGAGTGTCACATACCGGGTCTACGAGTGGATAACGTCAGACCCCTAATAGACCGATAAGTCACGTCGGAGTCAAGCTTATCACCAACAGAGAAACTACTTAACAACTATCAGTAAATCCCATCCACCGTGGCTACGGATTTAGGGTGATGGCCATCCGAGCACAGTGCGACATCGTTTCCTAATACCAGGAGAGACGAATTCCTGATAATCGATCACTGCCTCCATATAGCTCGGGAATGTACCCAACTAAAACATGTTTGCATGACTCCTTTAAGCCGTGATAGGGTAGTAATCAAAGTAAAGTGGGAACTCACACGAGACAAATAACGATATCAGGTCAAAAGACTAACCTGTACTTATGCCACCTGAGAACTTCCATCTGACGATAGATATAATACCATTTAGAAGTTCTCGGCGAGTCCGTCCAGCGTACTCACCTCTGTGAGCACCTGTGTACTATCTTAGGCGATACAACACCAATGGTTTGTGAGACCGACCACTGCCCATCGTCGGGGTCTAGAAACGTATACACCAGTCTACTTCAGAATATCGATGCCCAGACTCGATACTCCTACGACTAAGGACATTTAAGGATGTGCTTATGGACTATCCAGCTCCCACGTATATGATCATCGTCATAATGCTGCTAGTTAAGCAAGAACCCTACGGGCTTCATCAATAATGAAAACAAACTAGATAGCATACTATCATCACGAGCAAGATTGTTCTACTTGTATAGATCCTCCTTCAATTATCATAGTTGCCTACTTGCAATTACAATAATTTTCTTGAGGGCACTATATCCAACAATCGCCCACTTGCACTTAAGGCCAATTATTACGGTATCGCATACCCACTGCTCGTGTGCTACCGAATACCCAACTTCTCTACTAATCAGTTTCACAAACCATGTTTGTGAAACTAATGTGTTCGAGAAATAGCCTCGGTGAGTGGATTCTCTACAATGTTCCAAATTCATCTCTCTATATCTCAACTTCGCGGAGATCAACAATATCCCGAACTGCGCGATACCCCGCCTCAAGAATTTGTCTAGATACTTGATAGGACCAAGTTCATAAATGAATAACTTTATTCAATAAAATTCTTGGGTTGTATCCTCTGTTAAGTCATAACCAGTAAGATGTACCATGTCTACCTCAGTATCCCTATTGGAACCTTATCCAATATACCGCTCCTCAGAAGAGCGAAAACACAAAACTCTGACAACATCTCTATCATCCAGGTCATCTTGTGACAATTAAATTTTGATCTATTGTAATATAGAAACATCACTTTCTATCCGAAGTATCTCATCCAAATCCCAAGATATATGTAACACCCTAATGCATGTATACGATATTCTATTTGGGTACTTTAGATCTTGCGACACTTTTCTAGATTATTATTGTTTTGGGGGCGGATAATGCATTTGGTATCTATGGTTAGTATCCGAACCGACCCGCATGCATGAAACCCATTATAGTTCAAGATTACGTCATATTTTACTAGTACAGAGAATCCGTGCACAGCTAGATTCTATATATATGTATAATGGATTTTTGTGTCCGCAGATCGTTTAAATAATACAAATTATAACTAGATAATAATTTCACATATCTAGCATTGTATGTTACCTACCACATACCCTATGGTTGCATCCATAAATCGTGTTCATGTCCATATTGATAAAAACTGACTCGTTTAGATCGCTACGTATATCCAACTAGGGGGTATGCATTTTTATTAACCGGACATTGCATTATAGTATTGGCTTGTACGTATATTATCCATATTTTAAAACTAGATATTTAGAAGAGATCGGGGTATTTTTCGGAGTATTTTTGTACTAACTGTATAATTCAAGAAAATATATTATAATATTTATAATAAAACATAAAACCTATACTAAGTGTTCCTATGTGTATATACATATATATTTATTTATATTTATAACTAAATAATCCAATCATTAGCGCTCTCTCTCTCTATCTTCTAATATATATATATATATATAATTATATTTTGTAATAAAACCTAATATAATATAACCACCTCTCTCTCTCCTCTCTTTCTTCTTAGTCCATGCGACGAGAACTCGAACCCAAAACCCTAGATGTCCCTCGCCTTTGCCGCCGACTTCCCAACAACCTCTCCTTCCCCCTCTCCATCCCCAAGAACCCACAACCCCGATAACCCACAACCTCAACGACCCAAGACCATCTGCAACCCAAGAAACCCCGACCCTCATCGCCGTCATCATCACCTTCACCCTCGTATCCTCTTCTTCGTTTCCACCTCTGTTCCACCTATCCTCTCCTCTCCTTGCACCCCGACCACGACCCCTCCAACCTCGACCAATCCCTACAACAAACCCAAACCCCGATGCCGACGCCTGCACCCCTCACCGCCGATCACCTTCGACCTTGTCGTCGTCACCCTCTTCATCTCCTCACCCCCTCTCCTTTCCCACACCACAAAACAATCACAACCACCATCCCCGAGAACCCTAGAACCCGACATCAACTCAAGAAATTCCCTCTGCCCCTTGTCACCGTTAGACCTTACTGATGGCAACCCATCGTTGCCGCCATCCTTTCCTCGGTCCTCTGTCCCAGAACTAGAGCCGTGTAGCCCATTGTCCTTCTCCTTCTTCTTCTTTCTTCCCTTCTTTCTTTCTTGTTTCTTGGTTTTCTTGATCGTCTTGATGGAGTCGCACGTGTCGCCGACGATCCGGACGACCCAGTCATCGTCGTTGTCCAGCGTATTCATCACGTTAGGTCACTGCTCAGCCAGGTCCAGTCCTGCGCGTGAGTTTGCATCAAGACGTTTATCCGACATCGGACGTAGTATTCGTACCCCATCGTGAGATCCGATCAGGCAAGTTTATCTTGCAATATGCTATGTTACTATACCGATATCTATATGAATAAAAATAGTACATGTGTTTTATTATACATCGAATGTTATAGATTTACAGTTTACGACATCCGTTTATATCCCCGATAATCGCATATCTAGTTACATGCCGGAATATCATGATATCATTATACTAAATATTAGTACAATGTGTTTTCTAGCGTGTATCATACGTAGTCATGGACGTATAAAAGGTTATTACAGATATATACATGGGCATCCGTGCATTGACCGTGTTCCGATATTCTTTACAGTTTCACATTTGGGTATATATTAATACATATGCATCACAAGACATGTCCACGACACCCTACTTTACTTGTTACTTGGATCTTGTTATTCATACCAACGATATTGACGTGTTGTCCTGATGGATATGACTTGTTGTCTGCATAGACGAAAACTGTACCTGCTTGATTCTGTGTTGACATTAGATTTATATTGGCAATATTTGACTTGAACAAAAACCTGTGGGAAATAGGGAAATCAAGAATGTAACCGAAACATAACTCAAGATGATATTATTACCTGTTTGCCATTTTTCCGGGCGTTACGGAATAATTACCTGTTTGCCGTTTTTCCGGGCAAAAACTTATTGGGAATTCACCCGCGTGCGCAAACGCGTATGTTTGAAATGGATATGATATTAAGGAAACGGATTGCGCACATGAGATCATTCTCGTTTTAAATATTTATAAACCGTAGGTGCACGGCGCGTTGTAGCGAGCCAGCAAGCACGGGTCGATCCACAGGGAATTGTGTATTAGGTCTTGTCTTTTAAGGTTCAACAAATTAATGAATTGGGTTGGTTGTCACAAAAAAATAGAAAGAATATGAAAACAAGAAAAAGCAAGTAAAGAAGTTAAGTAAGAAGTTGGCTGTGGCTTTGGTTTGGAAGGTCGAACCGCGACGATTCCTTCCACGCTCCCTTGATCATTAGTCGTCCGTTTTCACGTTGATCCCGGCATGAAAAACGACTTGTCAAAGCGGTTGCGAGGCACAAGTCGTCAAATTCCGATATTCTCCGCAAAACACGAAACGAGTTCGTTTGTTTACTTACCGTTTGTATGTCCGAGCTTGAGGTATCAACACTAAATACTAGGGTTAGTAAGCATACCACTACAATAAAAACACAAAGTAGTGAGTGAGAGTAAATGATTTTGGTGTTAACTTTGCTAAGGGGTTGTGATAGTATACGGTATATGAAAACCGAGAGTTTGTCAAGCTCTTGGTCATAAAATACCGTATCCAAACTTAGCAAATTTAACACCAATTTGATTCTAACTTAAACATTGTTAAATAGGGAAGGGGAGTGAATATGGTATATGAAGAGGTTACAAAATAACCATGGATTCAAATATCATATCACATCAATATATAAAAACAATCCTAAAGTTATAATCATGTTAATGCACATTAAACATAAACAGGAGGAGGAGGAGGCAAAGCCATTCATCTCACTTTCTTACCATTACCATCACCAAGAAGATTAGTTAAGCATTATAAAGAAAAGAAAATAAAAGCAAATATAAAAGAAACACAATATTATTAACACTTGAGAAAGAGATACAAGATTTTGGTTACTTGTTCAACCTCCTTAATGAAGCTCTCCAAAGAAAGCTTCAAGAAGAAAGAAGAAGAAGAAACCAAGTGATAGCCCACTCAACACTCAAGCCTAAACCAAAAAGAAACAAAAACAAAAACTATGGAATATACATTAGAGAGGAGGCCTTCCCTTGCTCACTGGTTCTGCTTTTATAGGCACCAAAGAAAAATAAAAAAACAATAAAAATGAGGTGACGTGGCATCAAGAGAGGGACCAAAGAAGTTTGGTGAAAATTAGGGCAAGGGGGCCGGCCTGCTCGATTTTGGTAGGCATGTGACCGGCCAAAATCCGAGCTCCGAGGCTCGTATTGATGCGGTGGGTTAGTGTCAACTCCAACATCATTCTGGTGCTGTTTGGTTGGTCTAAAATAACCTGGTTTGTATGCAGAGATTTGGAGGGAACAAGATGCCAATATCACATCAACACTTTATTGCATTTATTGCCCATTCAATGCACATCACACCATATATGCACAATTTGTGCCAAGGGCAACCCCACCATGGTCCAAGCCATCATGTGCACACTTGTATGTGTTGGACCAAAATTGTATGCACACATGTTTATTTGCAAAAGCCCTGGGGATATCGGTCAGTTTCCTCTTCTGCTTGCAGTGTCGGCTCCCAAATACTATATCTGTGATATTGAGTGTGTTTTCAGTGTTGTATCATGAATACCTGTAAACTATAATTACTGAGCAGACACTGATTAATAGTACCGATAAATAACAAAAATAGATAAATAATGAGTGGTATTAAAGTGCAGTTTTCTGTGATGAATAAATACCCCCAAACTTCTCTATTGCTCGTCCCGAGTAAAACAAAAAGAATCCTAGCCTCACTTTCGCAGGGAACGCGATTGCACTGAGCATGTGCAACAAGCCGTTAAACCTCTAGGTGTCCCTAATAGAAGGAGTGTTGTCTCATGAGGGTTTTCAGCGGATTACACTCATAAAATCCAGTCAAGTTAGCGTCATGGAGAAAACTATTGATTTTAATTTTAAGGTTAAGAATCAAAGTTAGAAGTTTTATTACCCAAGTCAGAAACGTTAAACCCTATTTTTCACTCCTCGCAATTTGTTTAACATAAGCTCATACGCTTCTTTACGTGATTGTGTGATAGTGTCCATAAGCTTTTAAGAACTGATTAGGATCATTATGTCATAAATACAGACCAGGATAGACTTCTAAAGGATCACACGAGTTTGAAAGGAGTTAAGGTTTTCTTAAGTTTTTATTTTCCAGTTAGATTTCAAGTCAGAATATTAAATCATTTTTAACAGAGAACCTAAGTCTTATTCTTCACTCTACCCTTTCACCTGTTTTTGTTCATATACACCTTTCGTTATCGTGCAAAACGTCTTTAAATATAAACTTTCATATCTTCGTAAGAAAAAACCGTTTTTATAAGAAAATTCATCTCCGCCAAGATTATTCTCCCACAAAGAATCATCAGGACTTTTAACTCGGAGAGAACACCTGCTTAGCTTGTTTTATCTGGAAATTGAAAACTTAGCGAGTTTTGGGTCAATGACTCCCAGATCAGATGGTTTTATGGTATTAGGTGTGGAGACACCCCAAGGACTTAATTATTCAAGTTACCAAGGCCACAAAACAAAAGACTTATTTTATTTTAAATAATTCTGCACTCAGTGAAAATGGAGATATAGCCAGCTTTTTCTTTTAAATCCGAAGACGTTACATGTGGATAAGGTGTGTAATCACTCTAATAAGGTTCCAGATGGGTTATTTTTCAGACTTATAGCTACTATTAAAATCTCAATAATATCCTTCACATTCACCTTACTTTTACAAACTTTTCTTGATATTACTTAACTCAGAGCAAACATGTTTGATCCTAAAGATTTTTATCAATTTTAAAAGTTTTACAAACATGTCAGACTTTTATCAAATTCTCAAGAACATACGACACGTGTAAAGTGTTATAAAAGATGTATATCAGCTAGGTTAAACACAATGGATGGTTATTTTTCGGGTCGTCAGTCTCACAAAAAAGGATTTAGTTATTTCTAACTTATCAATCGAACCGTCAGACTTCGAATCTAAGTTCCCCTACTAGCTAACATGACAAAGTTTTTATATTTTAAGGAAATTTTTTCAATTTTTATGGGTTTTTTTTAATATGTATGCAATGCAGAATATACAATATACACATGATGCAGATAAACGCAGTGCTCACACCCAAACCTAAGTTTTACGATGTCCTCATCGTTGCCCCCGTCTCCGGTAGCTAGACCTAGACATCAGGGTTAGAAAATTATTTAAAGAAAAAGGAAAAAAACCTAAAATTAATTACAACATATGCAGGTTAAAAGATTGGGTTAGTTCAGAAATTAATACTAGCCATTTAAAGATTTTGTCTATATAATGCAATGGCTGGTAAAAGAATATGTATATACAAAAGAAAAAGAAAAAGAAAAGGTATATTTTAGATGTCAGTGAAGGGCATGGGCGTGTATATGTAGGGATTGGAAGACGTTGAAGGTGAAAATGAAGGTTTGAAGATGTTAAAAAATTGTTTCCTGGATGAGTTGAATGTTCCAATAGCAAATGTTGAGTTCCAAAGTCAAGTTCATGTAAAAAATAGAGTTCATCCGTAAAAAGTTCGGCAAAAAAAGGTTTTTAGGATGTTCCTAAATGGATCCTGACTCAAACTCACCAAGAATATCAAGTTTATCCACAAAAATTTCCTCAAAACTCGATATGAAAGAATATTCTTCAATGCTGTCTTCCTCCCTATGATTTTTCATAATCCTATTCTTATCACTATAGCTCACAGACTCTCCCAATACAATTTCTCTCTCATCACATTCACAAATGGGTAGGTAAATGTCATCCAAAAAAGTAGGTTCCCACACTAACGTTTCATTTGAAACAATATCACTAGGTGATATAAAAATTGTGGGTTCATGATCATTGATCTTTTTTGACAATTTATCCAAATCATATCCGTAAAAATCACAAGATTCCTCCTCTAAAATTGGACTGCAAAAATCGGTCGGAGGTTTTTCTTGTGTGTCCTGGTAACACTCAGTCAATTCAATTGTATCGTCATCTATAAAATCATCAAAATTCAATTGATCATTTATCTTACTTGGATGACTTCCTAGATGACAGATATTAACACTATTGGGTTCCGATTGACTGTGTTCACTCCTTAGAATCCTCTCAGCTAAATGTTTCGTGTGTTCCTCTATTCTAGCCAATGATTGATCTTGAGCAAGAAACAATTGCTCAAACTACTGTATGAACAGGGCTAGCGTAGAAACTGATTGATTCTCGACCGCAGTCATTACTTCAATACCCTTCTCTAAAGTGGTCAACCTAGCATCCATCTCACTATCATTCCCTAATGATGGTTTAATTATTCCAGGTTGGAGGGGTTGTGATGGTGGTGATACTAGAGCAGTCAATCTGTCGACCTCTTTCTATAAATCCTCAATCATAAGGTCTCTAATTGAAGGGGGACTGGGTTCAAGAGTGTTAGGTGGGTGACCATTGTCAAAAATTTGGGACGGTTGGTCACCCCCTAGAAAATGACAGTTGTCATGAATGTGCGAAGAATTTTGGCAATTTGAACACGTGTATTGGGATTGAGTATAAAACAAAAGAATAAGAATCGTGAAAAATTGAATTAAATCATGTATCGCTCATATTAACAAGAATTCATAAATATCATAAAAACAAAGAATATCACACCCCCAAGCAGTCTATGGTATGATAGTCAACTAGACCTGCTCAAGAACTTGATTTTTGAAGTAAAACTGTGTCGAGAAACGGGCTCAAAATATACGGATCACGAAACCAGGTAAGTGCAAGAGAGAAGGCGAGGTTTTCAAACGCTTTCGCGAAGTTCCTTATTTAGATAGCCCTTTCTCTTGAACACTTGCCTAAACACCCCGTGAACAATATACCGTTAAGCGGTGTTCTAAACACAGTTAACTTCTCCTAATGAGCACGAAGTCCTTAAGGTCAAAGTCTAGTTGATTTTAAATTACTGTGGGTATGCAAGAATACAGTTTTGTGATTTGTGGGCTACGGAAAAAGGTGATAAAATCCTTTACCGTATCTTGTTTGGTCTTTTTGCCCTTAAAATCCGTATTAAGATGTAAATGCACAATCAATAAAAGAATTTAAAAAATCAAGCAATTTAAGTAATTCTTTTTCATTTAAGTATTTAGCGCTGCAAAAAATACGGTTAGTTCTCTGTTCAATTGGCGGAAAGCTTGTGCGAAGAATCCTGCAGAAGATGGAAATATTGGAATGCGTCTGATTCGAGAAAAATGTGTTAAGAAAATACGTATCGATGTATATTGGGTTAAGAAACTCCTTTTGAAGTGATCCCGAGTCTTTGATTGTTCGCTTGCGCGGGTCAAACCACCCGGATCTTTGGCACTATACTTCACTAACGTTTTGCAATTGTATTTGAGCCTTGCTCCGCACGATCGCTGGTCATAATTTCTTAAAAACCTGAAATGTCGGAAAATACGATATTTGGTGTCAAAAAACGATATACATGCCCCAATTCCTGCACATTCAAAATTATAAAAATCAAGCAATACCAACAGAGTGCAAACACTACACTGGAGATCACCAAAAAAGTAAAAACCCAAACTCCTTCAAATAGGCCGGCGAGCTCGGATAAAGTGAGGATGTCGCCGGTTTTTTCAAAGAGTTAGGTGCACAAATTTTTGATGGATTCTCTAAGCTATATTAGTATTCTAATGGTCTAACTTGATTTTTTAGTTTAAGTTCAGGGTGATAGCAGGTATTAAGGACAGAGAACAAAGTGAAAATAATTGTGTTTTGTTAGTTTTGAATTTTTTTTGAGTTAGTAGTTAGTGAGTTAGTAAGAACTAGAAATAACCATACCTAATACTACCAACTCCCCGGCAACGGCGCCAAAAACTTGTTGGGAATTCACCCGCGCGCGCAAACGCGTATGTTTGAAACGGATATGATATTAAGGAAAGGAATTGCGCACGCGAGATCGTTCTCGTTTTAAATATTTATAAATTGCAAGTGCACGGCGCGTTGTAGCGAGCCGGCAAGCACGGGTCGATCCATAAGGAATTGTGTATTAGGTCTTGTCTTTTAAGCTTCAACAAATTAACGAATTGGGTTGGTTGTCACAAAAAAATAAAAAGAAAACGAAAACAAGAAAAAGCAAGTAAAGAAGTTAAGAAAGAAGTTGGCCGTGGTTTTGGTTTGGAAGGTCGAATCGCGACGATTCCTTCCACGCTCTCTTAATCATGAGTTGTCCGTCTTCACGTTGATCCCGGCATGAAGCACGACTTATCAAAACGGTTGCGAGGCACAAGTCGTCAAATTCCGATATTCTCCGCAAAACACGAAACAAGTCCGTTTGTTCATTTACCGTTTGTATGTCCGAACTTGGGGTATCAACACTAAACACAAGGGTTAGTAAGCATACCACAATAATAAAAACACAAAGTAGTGAGTGAGAGCAAATGACTTTGGTGTTAACTTTGCTAAGGGGTTGTGATAGTATACGGTATATGAAAACCGAGGGTTTGTCAAGCTCTTGGTCACAAAATACCGTATCCAAACATAGAAAATTTAACACCAATTTGATTCTAACTTAAACATTGTTAAATAGGGAAGGGGAGTGAATATGGTATATGAAGAGGTTACAAAGTAACCATGGATTCAAAATATCATATCACATCAATATATAAAAACAATCCTTAAGTTATAATCATGTTAAAGAACATTAAACATAAACAAGAGGAGGAGGAGGCAAAACCTTTCATCTCACTTCCTTACCATTACCACCACCAAGAAGATTAGTTAAGCATTATAAAGAAAAGAAAATAAAAGCAAGTATAAAAGAAACACAATATTATTAACACTTGAGAAAGAGATACAAGATTTTGGTTACTTGTTCAACTTCCTTAATGAAGCTCTCCAAAGAAATCTTCAAGAGGGAAGAAGAAGAAGAAACCAAGTGATAGTCCACTCAACACTCAAGCCTAAACCAAAAAGAAACAAAAACAAAAACTATGGAATATACATTAGAGAGGAGGCCATCCCTTGCTCACTGGTTCTGCTTTTATAGGCACCAAAGAAAAATAAACAAACAATAAAAATGAGGTGACGTGGTATCAAGGGAGGGACCAAAGAAGTTTGGTGAAAATTGGGGCAAGGGGGCCGGCCTGCTCGATTTTGGTAGGCATGTGACCGGCCAAAATCCGAGCTCCGAGGCTCGTATTGATGTGATGGGTTAGTGTCAACTCCAACATCATTCTGGTGCTGTTTGGTTGTCTAAAATAACCTTGTTTGTATGCAGAGATTTGGAGGGAACAAGATGCCAATATCACATCAACACTTTATTGTATTTATTGCCCATTCAATGCACATCACACCATATATGCACAATTTGTGCCAAGGGCAACCCCACCATGGTCCAAGCCATCATGTGCACACTTGTATGTGTTGGACCAAAATTGTATGCACACATGTTTATTTGCAAAAGCCCTTGGGATATCGGTCAGTTTCCTCTTCTGCTTGCAGTGTCGGCTCCCAAATGCTATATCTGTGATATTGAGTGTGTTTTCAGTGTTGTATCATGAATACCTATAAACTATAATTACTGAGCAGACACCGATTAATAGTACCGATAAATAACAAAAATAGATAAATAATGAGCGGTATTAAAGTGCAGTTTTCTGTGATGAACAGTCGCCGATGATCCGGACGACCCAGTCATCGTCGTTGTCTAGCGTATTCATCACATCAGGTCACTGCTCAGCCAGGTCCAGTCCTGCACGTGAGTTTGCATCACGACGTTTATCCGACATCGGACGTAGCATTTGTACCCATCGTGAGATCCGATCAGGCAAGTTTATCTTGCAACATACTATGTTACTATACCGATATCCATATGAATAAAAATAGTACATGTGTTTTATTATACAGCAAATGTTATAGATTTACAGTTTACGATATTCATTTATATCCCCGATAATCTCATATCTAGTTACATTCCGGAATATCATGATATCATTATACTAAATATTAGTACAATGTGTTATCTAGTGTGTATCATACGTAGTCATGGACGTATAAAAGGTTATTACAGATAGATACATGGGCATCCGTGCATTGTCCGTGTTCCGATATTCTTTACAATTTCACATTTAGGTATATATTGATATATATGCATCACATGACATGTTCACGACACCCTACTTGACTTGTTACTTAGATCTTGTTATTAATGCCAATGATATTGACGTGTTGTCCTGACGGATATGACTTGTTGTCTGCATAGACGAGAACTGTACCAGCTTGATTCTGTGTTGGCATTAGATCTATATTGGCAATACCTGATTTAAACACAAACCTGGGGGAAATAGGAAAATCAAGAATGTAACCGAAACGTAACTCGAGATGATATTATTACCTGTTTGCCGTTTTTCCGGGCGTTACGGAATAATTACCTGTTTGCCGTTTTTCCGGGCGTTACGGAATAATTATCTGTTTGTCGTTTTTCCGGGGATTACAGAATAATTACCTGTTTACCGTTTTTCCGGGCGTTACAGAATAAATCATGTTACCGTGATCCCGTGGGGAATGAACGGGATATATTATGTTGGGTTTCAATGAGAATTGCATTAATTGATTTCAAAGACTTTTAGAATAGATAACCTAGAAGCACAGTTTTAGGTTACACATCACACATCACATACACACATATACCTCACTGTTTCATATCTGTGTTATCTATTTATATTCATGTTTACTTATATCGTTGCATCCTGCTTATTACTGTTATTTGGTATTATGATGACTAGCGTCTGGGTTTTGCATGGCCCAGTTCCTTTACCTTTGTCGCAGGCAGATCAAAAATATATTAGCAATCAGGTGGAGCGATGAAGACTTGATCGTGTATTTAGAGATGCTTAGTTTAGTTTATTTTCGTGGTTTTATTTCCTTGATTTGAGCCCATATTAGGACAAGTTTCAGATGTTGTTTATTGGATTTGATTCGTTTCCGCTTATGCATTTTCTTGACTCTATTTACTGTGGCAAATGGACATGTACTAGATAGATTTTATATTTTGTTGTTCTTGATATACAGCCGTAATGTGACTGTGGAGGGATATTTCCTAACCACAGGTAGAATGGTTGGCTTTGTCACGTGTCGTAGTCTGCGCATTCTGGAAAGCGAGGCGTGTCAACATAACTCCCTACACCCTTTTTACTATATTCATCTGTTTTGATGAAGTCAATCATCTTGATTGTGACATCAAAACAGATGATCCATCTCCGCTATCCATGCTTTAGTCTATGAACAGACAAACAACTTGCACACCTTCCGCTGTTCCTATTGACTATGATTACGCTCTGGCAGAGTCATATACACGTGCATTTCTAAATTCCCATTTAGAAAGACGTTATAGTCATCCATCTGCCAGATATCACAGTCATGAACAGCAGCAGTGCTAAGTAATATCTATATGGACTTCAGCGTAGGCACTGAAATAAAAGTTTCATCACAATCATCAACGGGTATTTGATGAGAATCTTTACAACAAGTCTAGCCTTATTAGGTTAATACCTTTCCACTTGCACGGATCTCAAAAGATCTACTTGCTCCTAATGGGTTTTACCCTTTCAGGAGCACCCAGTAAAGTCCAAAATCCATAATTTGTTGTAGTACGTGGAGTCCAACTTAGATATAAAGTATCTGGTCACCTGAAAGTAGCCACTTCCTATGACCTTCAGATAACTAGTAGGGCTATCATAACCATGATGCTGACCTTCCTGTCACCGTCTACGAGAAAACCGCAGTATCTCTCGGGTAATTGAGGTCACATACTAAAATCTGCGGAGTAGCTAATGATTTGTCAAGTCCAATTGAATTTTTAGGTTCTACTAAATTTTTGGTAACTGCTTGTGGTTCTGGAATCACTTCCAGCTCTACCATACTTCTACTAGTTCCTTTTACAAAAATATTCCTTTTATAAAAAGGTGGCAAGTCAAGACCTATGTAACTATTGATCTTGAAAATGATAGAAACAAAGCCCCAGCTAATACTTGGGATAATCCGCAAACTGCCATTACCGAAGCGTGCCTTGAGTTTGTTCGGATTCTGCTTTTAAACAAAAACCGGTTAACTTCATATCCTAACAACCTCAAGATATTCAACCAATCTATGTCCATATAGAATCAAAAGCACTAATTTAGATGGAATCGGATTCAAATGTCATGCAGTTGTTTCCAGTGCATATCATCTAAATGGAAAAAGGCTAATACATTATTACCCATCAAGGATCGCACTTACGGATGAGTAACCTGCGAGAGAATTAAGTTCTCAATATTGCTACGACGGAATACCTAACATAAGTATCTACATTTTCGATCACCTCGAAGAATCCTGATACTTCTAACGTATAGTTCTCTATTTTATTCTTATACCAATAATTTCTCAAAATATTTGAACTTTGCTTTACAACGAATGCGTGTTTAAAACAAGAGAACTCATAGGTAAAGCTGAACGAAGTAAGAGTACCAAACCCTTGTCCCGAAGGACACCGGACAATATACATTTTCATGTATAAGTCTTAAGAGTTTACTAACTAAAATTCCGTGTGTTGTAAGTTGATAACTGTATTTTGGTCAAGAATGTCTTACACTGTTATTCAATACACCTTATCTTATCCTCAACTAATAAAGATAAATGTTTGGTACACAATTTTCAAAATTTATATATCACTTTACAAAATAAAGATACAGATATTCAATTTTAAAAATTGGTGCATAACAATGGTTATTCGGAACCAAATATTTGCTGTTAGGCAAAACCAGACAATTTAATCCAATATTACCAATTGCAACGAATTCTGATATTGAGGATCAAATCACCTATTTCCCAATATTCTATTCCTACTCAGCATTTATAACACTATACGGATGAGAGATGTAAATCCTGTAAATTCATATCGTGAAGTCAGAATTAATTGGGAAAACCGTTCTCATTTACAAGTACACAGAAATTCTAAAACATAAATATTTCAAGAGAGTGGCTGGGTATTCTTAATAATTCCTCTTCCATTATTCAGATTCATGATAGTAGTCACAATTTCCTTTGCCCTCTCTTCAATCTCTTTATATGTCTCTATATCTTACCTTCTATACACTGCACTAATTGATTTTCTTCCTTCCCCACCTTTCGGCACCAGCCTAAGGTTTAGAAGAAGAATATCCAATAAGCGTAATATGTGTACTCTCCTTATGCAAGGAGCTCTCTGTCACGCCCTGCTTCCCAGTGTACGGGCAGAGGCCGCTACGAGGCCGCTACGTATTTACTCTGAAGTAAATACGCTAAGCGTAACTAAACAATATAAAAGAAATATACACAAGAAACAAATGTAATGAACAGTAACTTTATTTATTCACATTCTTTTGTACAATTCATGGAAAAGTAAATACATCTAAATGAAAACAATGCCTAAACAATGGCATAACAGAAAAGGAAAATACAGAAGTAAAAGAAAAAGTACAAGTGAAACTACAGCTCGGGATCTTCAGTAAACTGGTCCAAGTCTTCGGCGTTGGGCTCGATCTCTTAAAGGTCCGAATCACCTGACAACATTCCAAAGAAGAAAGAGAAGGAATATCGTCAACGAACAATCGCTCGGTAAGTCCCGAAGAGAAGGGAGAAGTAAAATATACAGAGAGTAAGAGAGAGAGTGTAGGTTTTAAAGTTGTATGTAGGGTTAACGCTGTTGTTTGTAGTTTGGTACAGAAGGATGCCAGTGTATACGAGAGGAGTCTCTATATGCCAGAGACTAAAGGCAAATGGAGTACAAGGAACCGTTTATACCACGGTATAACATCAAATGAATTCAGGTTAGGTGTCTTAAATCTTGCAGTCTCGTGCCACTTCTAACACCTTCCGTACCAATCATCCCTTAAACCCCACGATGTCTCGTTTGTATTGTTGTATTGTATTGTAAATTGTATTGCCTTGTGTTATAGATTGTATAGATGGATGACTTGCCGAAAGCATGATATCAGCAAATGGATGTAACTGGAGAATCATGTAAATGGAGGTATATCCATGGTTCGGTTCGGTCAATATAGATTGATAGATTGAACAGATTGAGTATATGGATTTATGGATTCATATTTAATTGTAGTTTGTACTTGAATCATATTCAAGTCAGATTATTTATAATGAGACTCGGTCTGAGTCAGACAATTAGAAAAGAAATTGAAATCCTGAATTAGGTTTTGGGGTTATCGGTAACCGCTGCATATGGGCGGCACGATTTGTCTTTTTTCAAAGACGATTACCGTGTTGATAACACCGTTTGTTAAGTTGTCTACCTTAAAATAGGCAAGCACCCATATCTCCGGCTCCCTGAGGCTCAAGAGACTGGTCCCGCTTAAACCTATATTTACTAGGGTCCTTAGGGTAATTTATAGAACTTGAGGGGGGTTTTATGTAAAAATAATTTTGTATAATTTTAAAAATACACCTCAAGTAATTAATTATCGTCTTTAAAGTTTTCAGAAATGTAGATTTTATATATGTGACATTTCTAGTGAGTAAAACCTATTTTTCATAATATATGGTCTTTAATTGTAAAGTATTGAACTTGTATGGAATTGCATGGTATTTTCATGTGAAGTGATTCTTTTCATTTAGAAAAGTTGGAATATTTATATTATATTAAAAATAGATATTTTGATGTTACATATATATATATATTTATTTATATAAAATAATTTTAATTTATTATTTTTCTAGAAATCTCATTTTCTTAAGATATTTGTATTTTTAAATCTTTCGAGACCGAATGCTCCTTGCGGAGGTCTGCATCTTGCACCACTAAGTCCGAGGATGTGCGATAATTCGCACCATCCCGAACGGGTTCACCAAATGGGTTGTAGCGGCGCTTTGCAAAGACTTGTTTAAAATACATAATATTGTGAAAATGGTTTTTATAAGTTAAAAGTAGTTTTGTGTAAAACGGGTATTTTCCCGAATCTATATTTCCAAAAAGGTATCGTGCTATGTTGCATATGAGTGTTGTGAAGAGGTAGGTCATTACCTCGTGATCTATTTAAAGGTATAGCAAGAAATATGATGTTTAATGTCAAAACTGAACTATATGGTATTTTACTGAAAAAGTACGATAAAAATTACAATATGAAATATTTTGCTATGAAACTTGTTCATAATATTTTGTTAATGTTTAATAGTCAATATGTGAGGGTTTGGTATGTTTGTATTTAAGAAAAGGTGGAATTTTTAAGAAGAACCGAATCAGAAGTCGGATTAACTCCGCTTTCACCGGGTTTTAGAAATACGAGTTTTTTTTTGAATAGAAAAGTGAAGAGGGAGGAGGGACTTACGGGTTTGTAGCATAGAGAAGAGGAAAAGGAGGAAGTAGGAGTTGTCGGTGCGTCGTTTCGTTGCTGGGAGCTCCTAAAGTCGTCGTCGGAAGTTCGCCGGAGTTTCGCCATTCGCTAACTCCACTTGCACACAAAATTTCTAGAGAGTTTTTTTGAGAGTTTGGACAGAAATTGTGAGTGAGGGGTGTGTGTTTAGGGATGGTATTTATAGGGTAAAACTAGGGTTATGGTAGGTGAAAGGGTGTGAAAGAAAATGTATTAAATTTTGTATTAAAAAATGGTTTAATGAAGTTTTAAAAAGCTCTGTTAATGTGCAGAATATTTAAAGTGTACAGGGGTTATAAGAAGCCAAATAGTCACAGATTTCATGAAGGCCAAATCGGATTTGGCGCGGAATCGGCCGGCGGCGGCGGCCGATTCATCGACCCGATCTGGCCGAGTCAGGGCCGGGCTCGTCGCCACGTGTCCCTCATCGATTTGTCTACCCCTGAGCTATTTTGTTTTTTATGTGACTTTTGGTTTTACGGGTTTAGCACGTGTAGACTTTTAGGATTCTAAAAAGATTAAAAGAAAACAATATTAAAAATAATGTGGCTGATGGGATTTGAACTCTGATACTTTGGTTCAGCAGTGCAAGGTCTTACCAATGAGCTACAAACTCTTTGTTGCTATTAAAAAGCAAAACAATTACTTATAGTATTCATAGGAAATGCAAATACCCTAAGTATACATTAATTTTTAAACAAATTTTGTGTACACTAAAATTGGAGTTGTTACACTCTCGCAATCTGAGAGATGGCAAAGGGAAGAGACAAGCAAATAATCCTATTCTATTTCTCCAGAATCAGTGGCCATTCTCGACTGAATTAACTTCTTCGAGTTCGTATGTAACTATACGATGGTCGTTCCAAACAATATGGATCATTGTAGTAATATGAAGTGTTCTGAAGAAATGAAAAGGGAAAGTGGGAGTGGCATGGATATATGCGTCTTTTTCGTGAATCAAGATAACCCAAAGCCAAAGCCTGTAAAAAGGTTCGGTCAACATGGTTAAAGAGTTTTAGTCTAAGGTAAGTCATGGGTCGCTGTATCAGAGAGAGAAAAGAAACACTCAGCGTGCACTCTATCAAGATTAGATTGGTTATCACTTTATCTAATCAGGATGGCTCCTACTGTTTTCTTGAATTCTCCTTCAAAGCCTAAAAGGAGAACTAGTTGGGATCATATACACCTTACAAGTTCGCTAACCGTTCAGCCAGGCCAGTGTTGGTACTCCGAGGGTGGCTCCCTATGCTTTCGCACAGACCCAATTAAATAACCCCGTTTCCGCAAAAACGTAATCACGTTAACACTTTCTGGACACCTAATAGGTTAGCTAATCGTGAAGTGAAAATCTCCCGAGAAGTAATACATACTCATCAGTGGGAATTGAGACCCAACTATCATTGTGTGATAAATTTGATGGAAGACGACCAAAATTACCATACTCCAGAAGGTATGCGCAAACTTGGCATGTTTCCCGTATATTTGAAACTCCCGATATGGTTTTTGCCCTAAGCGTTTTATGACCTTGACGAAGGCCAACAAATCATATGTCGCAAGTCAAGTTATACCCGTCATTGTCCTGATTAATCTAAACCCACCCATACTCGCCCTTGACGAAGGCCAACAAGGTTTTACGACTGTCCTAAATTAATACATCTCTATACTACAGAAAAATAACACATAGCTACCATACACTATACCTTGACGAAGGCCAACAAAAATAGTATGAATACTAAGAGCTACCTATCTGAAATGACGGAGGGCTACGACTAGTTTTTGGAGAAAACCCGTTAACGTAATGAATTTGATATCATTGAATGAACTCGAGTGGTTTTGAAATGGAGTGGTTTAGACCCCGCTTTTAAAATTAGTAATATAAACTTTTGCTTAAGAGCGAACTCCCTGTGAAGGGATCAAGACTCTTCCCTCGTAGAATGAGGTGCGAGATATTTTTAACCGAATACCTCTATGCAAAGCAATAGAATACGACTAAGAGTTTTGAAGAAAATCGGGTAGTGTTAAAAATTGGTTCCAACAATATCAAATAGGCTTGTTTTCCTTTCATTATACAGATAATGCGTTCCCATCATTTTAAGTTTCCAAGCCACACAAGAAACCACCAAAATAGCATGCTTTTATATGCCATCCGCATTCGCCACGGGGTCCCGGGTCTTCACCATAAGGTTACTTAACTTACGGCAGGGAGGGGATAGGGCTAGCGCGGATGCAAAACATATAGAAACATCTATTAATATATATATATATATATATATATATATATATATATATATATATATCTCAACATCGCAAGCAGATAATAGTCATCACAGGCAGATAATAATCATCACAGGCATGCGAACAACAATATGGAATAACAGATAAACTGGAAGCCCCGCATTTCATTTGAGCCGTAAATAAGACACGACGTTCTACGGTCGTGTGGATAGCCCATACAAAGTCAATCCTAGACCCTTACAAGTGCGGCAAGCCACCTACCAATTCTAGAAATTGGGTAACACGCCTCAATAAAATGAGTCGATCACCCGTCGTTTTCTAGAATCCAGTAACTTGTGCACTCCTCCGTGGGTCGATCCTACAACCCCTACAAGTGTGGCGAGCAACCCGCCAAATCTAGAGCTAGACAGCCCGATCTCATCTCCATGAGATGGCCACCTGCTGCACTCTAGAATCCGGCTACTCGAGTACTTCTCTTAGGTTAATCCTAATACATAAATGAAATATATATATATACAACGGTGACATTGACCGTATCCTGGTCGAGCCCCAATAAAAGAATATACATAATAGGGAAACGGCAGCCATTTTTTAGAGCTCATCCCGAACAATTGAATATAACAATGTAAATCAAAACTGTACAACCAAACGCATGAGGGGCTATTCGACACGACAATCCGACTAAACCATAACCAAGATATATATAACCACAGAAACAAGTAACTGAGTAAGTATGCAATCCCGTCTAATTGAGCGTATAGCAATTAGATGACATTCAACAACACATACACGCACGTAAACGAAGTCACGGCATTTGAATTCCGCACACAAATAGCGCACATCCCAAATATAACATAGGATCAAAAACCAAGTGCACTAGAAACTACATAAATTTCAGGTTTAAAGCCAAACCGGGAGTTCGATCGAACTCGAAACTCGTCGAAAACCTCGGTGGGACCCGTTACAAAATTAAAACACAAATGAAGAGGCCTCTGGGGGTACCCACACCCAGGACCACCACGAGGTGGTCCTGGGTGCTTGGCAGACCCGAGACTGCCCTATAAAGGCAGTCTCGGGTCCCCACCCCAAGACCACCTTGTGGTGGTCTTGGGGATGGGTTCCGGCCCTTCGGTCTCCTCAGGTCTCTCCTCGAGGTTCGTACGAAGCACCCTGCGGCTTCTTGGGCCAAACCATGAGCGTAGACACTTCGAAACATGAAATTTACTCACTGTTTTTCGACAGTTTTCGATGCCCGGAAAAACGTGAATTCTAATGTCGTAACTAGCTAGTTAAGGGTGTTTAGGAAGCTCTGATACCAATGTAAGTCCTTAGTTCCTTATCCGCAGAGGTCACGGCCGATGCAGAAGCAGAAAACAAAAACTATCGAGGGGGCAACTTGAGACTAAAACCTATTCCAAACACATAAACTAGAAAGCTAACATGCAAATCACCACGACACTTTACCGCACTTCACTTCTTATATCCTTCGCATGTTATCCTCGTTACACAAAGCATAAAAGAGGTTATTATATTTATCGTATTGTTGTTGGGCGCGCACAGCGGAAGACAGCACCAATCTTGATGGATCTAAACTAAAATCCCCTTCAACGGATAACAACTCGAATAAACGCAAAATCAAATAACAGACAGGAGATTTGGAAAAAAGAGGAGAACACTTTATTAGAACTTTAAAGAGAAAAGAAAAAACCTTACAGAATATTACAAAAAACCTCTCCTTATAAATCTCCAACGAGATCTTCTTCTTCTCTCTCTAAGTTCTCTTTAATGGCATCTTGTTTGGTGTAATTTATTATACATTTTTCTAATCTATTTATCATTTTATTATCATATATTATGCTGTTTCGGGTATTTTTTGTGAATTATTATAGATAACAGGGCTTGAATGCAAAAAACAGAAAATTGTGCTAAAATAAGTATTACATGCGTACAATTGAGATTAAAGAGAATTATTAAAAAATTAAAAAACAATTTGCAAATTTGAAATAAATTTGGGGATATCATTACAAATCAGCAAAGTTTGCAACAAACAGAGCCGAATTAATCATCACAACAACAAATCAGTCGGAGAAACCAAATCAAATCAAAAGCAACAAATCAACCTGCCTAATTATATGCCAAATTTTGGAACAATTCAGAGATCTAAGCAACTACAGAAATACAATAAGATATTCAAGATTTTATGAGCTCAAAAATCATCTAAATTGATGATAAAACCACAGAAAAAATCTGGAGCCACGAAACCAGAATTCGGTGGCGGATCAGCGGTCTATTTTGAGCCGTTCGATGAGATTTTTTATGGTCACGATTATCTTTCCACACAGATTAATATGAGATATAGGGTTTCGTCTTTCGAAAATTCTCAAGGCACGCAACAGTATCGAACAGAGCACTTAGATTAGATTTCCATTGTTGTTAGCAAGTTGATTCTCCTGTATTTTTTATTACTTGTTCTCCAAACTTCCTTAATCTTATATAAACACATGTATAGCCCTAGGGTTTCATATCTCTTCCATAGGCTTAAAAAATTAGAGTTTGCAAATGTAGGAGAGATCAAGAGTAATTGTAGGTTTTATTTCATAATGAATAAATTTATGATTTCCTTTCTACAAGTAACTAATTATTTTTCTAGGGTTTTGTATTGTCTTTCATTCTATGGTTGGATGTATTTTATGATCTTCTTTTACTTCTTTCCCTCCTGGTACAGCTCTAAACCTTGAAACTGCGAACTGTCATAATTTTTCCTCAGAACTGTGAAACTGATATTATCACAATTTTTCACCAGAACTGCGAAACTAATTCTGTTAAATTTTTTCACCATAACTGTGAAACTGTTACGAACTTCCTACCGAGATCACAAGAATTCCTCACATTTGAATACTTGAATAGAAGCCAAGACTGTCTTGAATTTCTCCTTAGGAATAACCTTCGTTAGCATGTCCACCGGGTTCACCTTAGTATCAATTTTGATCCAATCGATCTCCTTTTTGGCCCACTCCCTTATCTTATGATACCGCATGTCGATTTACTTAGTTTGACTATGGTATATTTGATTCTTCGCTAGGTGAATGGCTCTATGGCCATCATAAAACAAAAGAACCGACCCATTATCGAATCCAAACTCGCCAACTAAATTCTATAACCACAAGGCTTTCTTCGATACTTCCACTGCTGCCATGTAATATGCCTCCGTCGTTGATAGTGCCATGGTATCCTGAAGTGTCAACTTCCAACCGATTGGAGATTCTGCAACTATATATATATATAACCTGTAGTTGATCTTCTTTTGTATAAGTCACCAGCGTAATCCGCATCTACGTATCTTTGCAACTAGCTCGATTTATTTTTTGACTTGTGAAAGAGTAAACTGAGATCTTTAGTTTCTTTTAGATACCGAAGTATCCACTTTATAGCTTCCTAATGGAGCTTTCCTGGATTTGACATGCACAAGCTAACCAGACTTACCGCATAGGATATGTCTGAATGTGTGCATATTATAGCGTACATCAGCGATTCCACTGCGCTTGAATATGATACTCGAAATATGTTTACCTTCTCCTCTGCTGATTTCGGACACTCCTTGAAGGATAGTTTAAAATGATCGGCGATAGTGGTATTCACCTGTCTTGAGTCGTTCACTTGTCTTAAGCCGTTCCTGTTGAATCTCTCCAATATCTTCTCAATATATCTTCTTTGGGATAGTTAAAACTTTCCAGGCTTTCTATCTTAAAAAATTTCCATCTTAAGAATCTTCTTTTCTTCACTTAAATTTTTCATGTCAAATTCTACACTCAATAAAGATTTGAGCGCCTTTATTTCCGCCATGCTCTTAGTAGCAATCAACATGTCATCGACATATAGGAGTAAATATATTGACGAGCCATCCTTAAGCCGTTTTGAGTATACGCATCTGTCATACTCACATCGAGAGTAGTTGATCTTCTTCATAAAAGAATTGAAGCGCTTGTACCACTGCCCGAGAGACTGTTTCAACCCATATAGAAATCTCTTGAGTTCACATACGCGATCCTCCTTTCGGGCTCTATAAATCCTTCATGTTTCTTCATCAAGATCGTCTTTTCCAACTCACCATGCAAAAAGGCCGTTTTCTCGTCCATTTTCTCCAACCCTAAACTATGAAGTGCTACTTTTGCAAACAAAACTCGAATAGATGTATGCATGACTACAGGTGAGAAAATCTCGTTGTAATCAACCCTCTCTTTTTTAAGCAAAACCCTTCACAACTAATCATGCCTTATATTGCTCATTATCTTTTTTCCTGAATACCCACTTACAGCCAATAACCTGTTTACCTTTCGGTAGCTAAATCAGCTTCCACGTTCCATTTTTTCGAAGTGAATCCATTTTCTATGTCATTGCAACAATCCATCGATCTCTATCCTCTTGCCTAATGCCTCCTGATAAGAGTTGGGATTTCCGCTTTCGATGACTAGAGCAAATGTGACCATATCTTCAAAAACATACCTGAATTGTCATGCCACATGCCCTAGTATGGATGATATTGTCCACTCTGGCCGAATCCAAACGGTTTTTTCCTTTGGAGCAAACCTGACTTGAGAAGGGGCCACTTCCAGGAAGTCACCCATCCTAGAATTTCCTTAGTCCCAGTACGCTTAACTACGGAATTCTTCAAACTCTGGAGTGTCGATTCATCCAAAAGGTGCCTCCGTAATTGAGGGTGGTATCATTACATTTATAATGCAGGTCAGTCCACTTTCGAAATATGCTTCAGGGACCCGATCCTATTGTTCTGAAGCGGCTCTACACTTAGATCACCACGTTACCGCAACAGACCGCACTGAGTGTGGACAGAGCAGATCACCATGATGTCCGAAGACCGCACTGCTATGGGGTATTACATGACTAGTGCCTTATGTGTACATGCTGATCTCCTTAACGCTATTGTCTATGGGTCCTGTTGGGGTTGGTTCCCACGGTATGTCTCTGTAGGGTTTCTAAGCACGACAGCAAGGTTTCGGGAGGCATCGTCAATGCCATTTTCAAATTTTTGTCATGCTAAAGAACATTAACCTAGGATGTTTAACTAGAGAATCATACGAAAACATAATGTAAACAACTTTACATCTAAGTGAGTAGGGATTACAATATTTGTAGTCCGGTCCTTCACTTCTATAGCTCCTTATAGTGGTCCCTTCGCTGCGATCAATGAACTCCCGGACTCTTGAGAGGCTTCACAAGGTGAATGATGCATACTTGCTTGAAGTCTTCAAAGTCGAAGATGATCTATGTCGAGGAAACACAGACTCAAGCTATCACTTCACTAATATGGAATTAGTGAAGGTAACACCCTAAACTAAATGGCTAGTTTAGTAGAGGATGATGAAGTATGAATTTTTCTTACTTTAGAATTTAATTTCTCACTATTTTTCTTTATCTCCTCAAAACCTAGAAAGAGCTTGAAGGGGATGATGAATGAAAAGAGAATGAGAGTGTGAGGTTAGAAATGCAACCATAGTGAGTTTATGTCATACACTAACCCATGTAGAGAATAAACCATGGCTAAGTGATTATGGTTAGTTTAATGAATATCTTAGGTAAAACAAAACAAGTGGACTTAGTCAATGGTTCTACAAGCTTCATCCAAGCTCAACCATGACAAATATCCAAATGTTTTGAATTACTTATATAAATAAAAACCAACACATTATCAAAACCATGGTGTAAGTCTCATACACCCAGATTGCATGTATAACCTAGCATGCCACAATAATATATATCACATATATATAATTTGTGAACAAAAGAAAACAATACGATAAACATATATCACATATATGTTAAATGTATCAAAAGTGAGAAAAAGAAATACTTAAGTGAGCATATATTAGTTAATGTAATTTAATATATCAAATATATAATTATACATTAAATTATTAAATCAAAACTTGATTTAATAATCCGGTTATATCACATATAACCGACTAATATAATATGTATCATTTCATCGAATCAACACTTGATCCGATGACCCGGCTATATCACATATAACCGGCCGATATCACATATCACGAGAATAGAATACGGTATCATATACATGTATTAATCTCGGTCCCGCACATATCACATATGTGCTCCTACTTCGTTTCGCATGAACCAGGAAATCTTTGTGTAGGACTCTAAAGACTCGTCAATATGCCAGCAGTAGGTGATGATCATATCAAACACCCACAAGCCGCAAGCGGTCTGCTAAACATAACGGCACCCCGGGTATTGAGCGATCAGAAGATCAATAAGCAAGCCTGCTCATACTCCTGCGAATCCAATTAGTAACACTACCGTACAATCCGGTCTCTTCGTCAGATATGTCGCATATCCAGTTTAGGGGTGGTAAATGTCAGACCCCAGTAACCGATAAGTCGTGCCGATGTGAGGCTCATAACGGGTCGATACTAGTAGATCTCCATATCAGCCCTGGCCAGGGACTTACTGTTATAGCCAATCGAGCATAGCGCAACATCAACCCCCAATATCGGGAGAGACGAAACCCATCCTATCGCTCATTGCCTCCATATGAATCGGGACTGTACCCAAAAGCCACCGTTTTGCACGTTTTCTTGAACGTGGTAAGGTGGAAATCAAAGTACAGTGGGAATCACACAAGAATCTATGACGATCTCGGGTCTACAGACTAACATGTACCAGTGTCACCAGAGAACTGCTATCTGACGATAGGTATAATAGGCTATGCCCCCAGTTGAGGCAGGACGTGGATTGCAGTTGCATGTGGAACACTTCGAGCAGGTGAACTCCATTGATCTTTGCTTTCTGCACCAAGCAAAACGCTAAATCTTAGTATCTCGAAACCCAAGGGCAACCATTGGCAAACCGCGATTCGTTCACGAACACGACACACGAAATATGGAGTGGAAAGAGGAAAAGGTCCCACCGGGCGTGCCAGAATCTGTTCCCCTCCGAAAGACGCGCAAGATTCGGGGCAGATGCTAATTGGTGCTATCCGTCCACCTCTCCGACGATACCAAGTTGATTTATGGCACCATGTATCGAAGGTTTAAACGGATGCGGCTGATGTAGCAGGCTTCGTCAGATTCCTCCTCATCTGAGGGGTTTTTTGATTGTGGGGACGCTCTTCCCTGCAGGCGCAAGCCCCTGCAGTTAATTACGCTACCGCATCGCGGTAACGACTTTCTCCTTCTCCATATGGTCACTTCATGTAGTGGGTGTTTGTTTTGTGTTTGGTTGCCCGTGGATTGTATACGGAGACTAAGTTATGTTGTCTCCCGTAGGGTGTGGACTAGTCCAAATCCGTATTCTTTCTTAGATTTGGGTTTGGGGGGTATAAGGATACGTTAGTCTCATTTGAGACTAAGATCAACTTAAATGTTTGTTAAGGATACGTTAGTCTAATTTTAGACTAAGATCAACTTAACGGGATCGTTTAAATCCAACAACAGAGCATTTAGACTCTATTGTTTAGTTTAAGGACATTGCGGTCAATTACCAGTTTAAGGACATGGTGGTCCAATACCAGTTTAAGGACATAGTGGTCCATTGTTAGTTTAAAGACATCACGGTCGAGGTTAAGGACATCATAGTCCATGGGCTTAAGGACCCCACAGTCCGTTGTTAGTTTTAAGACGTCACGGTCGAGGTTAAGGACGTCATAGTCCATGGGTTTAAGGACCCCATAGTCCGTTGTTAGTTTTAAGACATCACGGTCGAGGTTAAGGACGTCATAGTCCATGGGTTTAAGGACCCCACAGTCCGTTGTTAGTTTTAAGACATCACGATCGAGGTTAGGACGTCATAGTCCATGGTTTAAGGACCCCACAGTCCATTGTTAGTTTTAAGACATCACGATCGAGGTTAAGGACATCATAGTCCATGAGTTTAAGGACCCCACAGTCCGTAGTTTAGAGATGTCATAGTCTATGAAATGTGTAGTTGTCGGGACCCGTCACCTCTCTGAAGACGTTGAAGGATTACAACGACAAATATCAGAGGAGTGAAGAGATGTACCCTCAAACCAAAGTGGATTAAGTGATCTGTAGTCCAATTTGGAACTAAGATCAGTTAATTAAATTATGAGCACATTGGCTCAGTTGAGTCTGAATTGAGGACTTATGGCCAACTTGGGCTAAGTCCAACTAAGTTTGAAGTATTGGCCCTTTGTTGGACCATTAGACATTTGTCTGGGTTCAAGCCCACATTATTTAGCAATGCTAAACGAGAGTTTGAGGACTTTGATAACATTTAGGTCTTTGGCTGAGGGTTAAACATTATACCTCTGAGTTTCTACTCAATTTTGAGATTCAATTGAAGGGGAGGCCTTGCCTCTAGAAAATTAGCCAATTTGGCTAAAGCTAGTGTTAAACACTAGAGAACAACAGTATTAAACACTGGAAATAAGATTATCAAAATAGTGTTAAACACTAGAAATGTGATTCTCAAATTAGTGTTAAACACTAAAAGATAACAGTGTTAAACACTGGAAACAAAATTGTCAGATTAGTGTTAAACACTAGAAGAGGAAGGGGTCACGTGGGAGCACGTGATGGCCTCAAAAAGTGGGGCCAGATCCCTTTTATTTTGTTCTGCAAACAAGTGTTAAACACTTTTTAATTTTCATAGCCATCACGTGTGGGCACGTGATGTATACTCATGCCCTGATTTATTAGCACATTTATTAGGGGTCACGTGGTCACACGTGAGAGCGTCCTAAGCTTAGATTTTCGTTGCTTTTTCTTTCTGTGTTTTGGAGGTCACGTGGGAGCACGTGAGGCATTGCCTCAGTGCTTTTTCTTCTCATTTTTGGGGACCTTTTCAGGGGTCACGTGGGGACACGTGACCTTGATTCTTTTCGTGCACAGAGATCTTTTTAGTCTCCTTATTTTATTTTGAGAATTAAATTCTCTGTAGGGTTAAACACTAATCATGATTTGGAGGAATTAAATTTCTATTATGAAAGAATTAAATTCTTATATAGGGTTAAAACCTAATTTTCTTTTTAGAGGAATTAAATTCCCATATATGTAAAAGAATTAAATTCTTGTATAGGGTGAAACCCTAACTTCATTTTTTAAGAGGAATTAAATTCCTGTGAATTTGAGAGAATTAAATTCTCAATTAGGGTTAAACTCTAGTTTTATCTTGGAGGAATTAAATTCCTATAACTTTGGAAGAATTAAATTCTCATATAGGGTTAAACCCTAACTTTGTTTTGGGAGAATTAAATTCTTTAAACTCAATTCCCCCTCTAAGTTTCGGATCTGCATGGCAGGATCTCAACACGATGAGAATTAAATTCTCAACTTATGGGGAGATGTGCTTTTTGCAGATCTTCAATCAGAGGAAGAACTAAGTTCTTTTGCAGAAGAGTTAAACTCTTAGATTTCGAGAATTAAATTCTCTGTTTGAAGTTTTGATCCCCTTTCTTTTCTCACATAGGGTTTTCTTTGTTGAGAATTAAATTCTCCTTTCTTTTCTCTCTGAAATTTCAAGATTCCAAAACTCTATATCAAAATTCTCTCCCCCCTTCTCTTCTCTTGGCTTCTATTTATAGGAGAAGAAGAAGAATCAATTTGTTTAGTAAATCTTTCATTAAAAGATTTTGTTTGCTTTCATAATTAATATGATCCTTTAGATCACACAGTAAATTTTATTCACCGTTGGATTTTAAATCCAAATATATTCTGTTTGTTATTTCTGGTGAGATTTTAGGGGAAATCTTTCCTTGTATAAGATTTTTCCATAAATTGGTGATATTTAATCACCCCTGGATTTTTAATCCAATGGTTCTCCTTAATCCTTTCCTATTTGGAAAGATTTTAGAGAAATTTAGAATTTTAATTCTATTGATTTATGAAGCTTTCAAAGCCTATCACGTGTTGGCACGTGACCGCTCCTCCTTCAGAGTTTTAATTCTGTACTTTAATTGGGCAGAAGGGTCATCACGTGACCTCTGGTCACGTGTAAGCACGTGGCCTCTGGTCACGTGTGAGAACGTGACCCCCCTTTGGGGTCTTTCTTCAGCCACTTGTTTTACTTAGGATTTTTAATTCTATAAATAGATCACGTGTCGACACGTGACCCTTGGTCACGTGTGAACACGTGATGCCTCATTGAGGCCTTTATAACTTGATAGAATTATACTATGCATTTCAACTGGGCTAAAGACTACCACGTGTCAGCACGTGGCCCTTGGTCATGTGTGAGCACGTGACGCCCCTTTGGGGTCTTTCCTCAGTCGCTTACTTTTGCTTGCTTAAAACTTTAACTCTGTAAATAGATCACGTGACTCTTGGTCACATGCGAACACGTGATGCCTCATTAATGAAATTCCTGATTTTTAATCAGGGAAAAAATTCCCCCACAGCGTTGCTCTCACGTGTCTGCACGTGAGTGCAACGCTGTCACTTTTGTGGCCGTTGGATCTGTTTAGGGAATAGGGTAGATGAAGCGTTTCCCATCACATCCAATAAATGCCAGCGCCCCTTCAGAAGCGCCTCCACTTTGCTCATCTTCTTCCTTGCTTACTTTTTCCCTTTGAGAATTTAATTCTCATTTATCAGAGCTTAGTTCTCTATCTTGAAAATTTTCCACAGTTTAACTCTGTTAAAAGATTCCCTTTTCTCAGGTAATGATCTTGAACGGCTGAAGAACTTTTGCAGAAATCTCTGTTGGATTTTAAATCCATACCAAGGGTTTTTCCCTTTAACAAGAACCCATTTTTTTAAAGTTCTTTAAAAAGAAAACCATTCAATCTTTAAACAATAGACCTTTTAGGGTTTCTCTGATCTTCAGGGGTTAATGGTGGTGTTGTCTTTTCCATGGAATTTAATTCCATCTAAAAAAAAACTTTTGGCTCTGAAAAAATGTCTCTGGGAATTTAATTCCCTTTTTTCAAAAGGAATTTAATTCCTACGAACAACTCAATTCTTCCCATAGAACTCCTTGGGTTCTCTTGCCCTGAGTTGTCTTCTTCACAACCAAGAAGAAGTAGTTTGCAATATTGTTTTCTAGGAATTTAATTCCCTTGATTCTGTTTGATTTGTTACAGAGTCCAAGATGGATTTCTCTTTAGGGAATGTGTAGGGTCATTTGAAATCCACTGTCTATTTAATGAGAATCTTCCTTTTGTCTCATTATAATTACTTTGCCTCATCATTAGCCAGTTGCCATCTTGATTTTGTGGGACTCATGTGTTTTGTTACCAATGGTCCCATAAGATGAGTCCTCTGTCACCGTCTTTACACACACACACACACACACACACTTTTGGCTTCACTTTAACAGTTTCCCCTTATTTTATTTCAGGTACGATGAAGTCTGTTCCGTATTTCCCTTTCACCCGCTCGGAAGCCGCTTTCCCCCAATCGCCATCTGACGAGGAGGTGATGGCAATGATCAGGGCTCACGACCCGAACACACCAATTTGTTTTTGTGGGGGACCTGGTACAGTCACATCATCCGGGGTCGCCGGAGTTTTCTTTGCGAAGTACCGACGGAGCCTACCTTTCCGTTCCTGCCGATGGATCCTCCAGGGACAGTCTTTGCTGTAGAGATGCCGAATTGGACCCCGATGGGATGGCTTGAGCCTTCGACACTGGCATTCCGAACCATCCTATCCCGGCCATAGATATACTCGGACGCCGTATTTGCCAGGGCGAGGCCCAACCGTGGGGGCAGATTTATAAGATAAGGCTTACCCCTCGATACCCCACGGGCTACCTTCTTTGGGCTTGCTACGTCTTATCCGCCCATCGCGCGCGACTGCAGAAGGTTGGGCTTTATCAGGCGATCTATGCGTCCCTCTTCCACTACCCGTCTCCTCACGTCTGGTGGGTTAAGGCCTTCCTGAACCAGTGGAATCTTCCCACCAACACTTTCCTCTTGGGGGACCGTGAAGTTTCGATTTCTTTGGAAGAATTTCGCGAGATCTCAGGGTTGCCAATCAGAGGAACACTTTACGAGGAATTGTTGCCTTCTGACGAGTACGTCTTTGAGACTGAGCCCGCCACGCTCGACGGTTTGTCTACCGAGAACGTCGTCCGCCACAAGCGTCCGAGTTTGATCAAGGCGCTGGGTATCTTCGACAAACTGTTCACAGAATCTGAGGAGCAGGGCGTCACTTTCAAGAGCTTCATCGCTTGCTTCTTTCACGAGGATGTCCTTTTGAAGACGGCTCCCAAGTTTGCAAGCATCAACGACCCCTTTGGGTTTGGTTTGAACAGGCGGCCGACTAAGGAATCAGATTTACCGAAGTATTATATTCCTATCATGTCGCTGGTATCTTTCGAATCGATTGCAACTCCCGGCATGGACGAGGAGACATTCTTTGTGGACTTTATCAGTGTCTGGCTTAGCTGGTTCGTCATCCCCATGCATCGCCACTTCATGAGAGTTTCGGTTATCTATCCGGCTCATCGTATCGCTGAGGGGACACGGTTCGCCGTAGGCATCCCAGCGCTAGCGCATCTCTATCATGGATTAGGCGCCGCGGCCAATACCTCAACTCCCGGTGTGGATGTAGTAAACTTCTCCCTTCATTATTTCACATCTTGGATTGAGATGCACGTGTTGGGGGCTTTTGCTGCGCATCAGAGACCCGCATTTTATGATGCCTACACTTTTCCGCGACTCATGCGGCTGGTGGACGCTTCTTCTCCCGATCCGACTCAGTTCGGGGCTATTCACGTGTTGATTGCTCCCTATGCTAGCGCGGGCGGACTGGTATTTGTTGATCGGGTTCTATCTGCTTCTTCAGGTCCGATTCAACAACTCCACGACCAGTCGAAAGGTGAGGTGCCTTCTCTGAAGCCCCGGGAGGACACGCACTTGGACACGATCAGACCAGGTTATCTGGTATTCTGTCAGAACAGTGCGGCTCTTTTTATGTGGTACAATCCGCATCGCTTCGCCCGACAGCTTGGATATGATCAGGGCGTCCCCTTTGAGGCTTTCACAGTTGCGCCGGTTCCTTCACCCGAAGCTGTTCGTGATGCTGCTCATCACTTCATGAGGCTGAACACTGGTTCTTACTTCATGATCCCTGAAGCTGACGATATTCCCCGATGCATGGGGTCCTTTACGGGCTGGTACCTTCATCGGGTCAGCCCGATTATTGCTGAGGAGAAGAGGGTGCTCCTTAGATATGCTACTCCTGCTCAGGTTCAGGCCACGGGAGTTCCGCCGCGACTGCGCGCACCGGTCCACTTTCCCCTGAGGGATACCAGTGTCGCGCTCATTCCGGGGGAGTCGGAGGTGGATCTCACTCCCACAATTGGCATGCCATTAGATACCCGGGCTCGGTCGAGGGGTAAAAGGGTCCCGGTGGCAGTACCACCACCCGTGGCGTCGACAATGGCTGTGTCATCCTCAGTCGCAGTGCCAAGCGAGGGTGATGGGAACGAGGGTGTCGAAGGTGAGGTGGGTCGGCGTCGTGCCAAGGCTCCACAGGGGAGGAAACGGTCGTCTTCGGCGGTCGATTCTAGATCCAAGCGGCGGAGGAAGGTGGCTACCAACCTGCTCGACTCTTTAGTAGAGTCTGAGCTCATTCTTCAGGATGAACCGTTGGCCATGCAAGAGTCGGATGCTGCCTTACTTTTTCTAAAGATGAGTCTCAGAACGTAAGGGTTCCGAAGAAGCCCTATCCCGCCGTAATCTTTTATGAAGATCCTTCGTGGATCCGGCGGCGTTTCATCGGCCCTTTAGAGGAATGGGGCGAAAGGGCCCTTAAGCAGGCTGCTTCGGAGGATGCTGCGGATGCGCTTTCATTGTGGACTGGCGGCCACGAGTCCACCCTTGAACCCCGGCGAGTACACCTCCTCGAGAAGGAGCATCGGCTTGAACAAGCCATATTGAAAGCTTCCTTACTCGTTGGTATGTTCTTGTATTTCTTTGTAATAGTTCATATTTCCTGCACTTGTATATATGTATTCTTATTCTTGTGTGAATTGTGCAGAGACTTCGGCGATGGGGGAGGTTCCTACGGGCTTACTGATGGTAGAGCCTGTTGACACCCCTAATGAAACTTTGCTCGATGTGGAGGGGGTTGACGACACTGTCCCTCTCGCGATAGAGCCTCCTGTGGCGGTTCTTGCTCCCGAAGCACTCGCTCCTTCGGGAGAGGCACCCTTGGTGGTCACCGTCCCAACGGACCTTCCTGAGGGCGGCCCAGAGGCTGGGATGGAGATAGTCTAGACCATCCTCCCTTCGTTAGAGCCCGCAGTGGCTGCCGCTGCTCCTTCCTCAGAGGCCGTTACACCAGCCCGTGCCCCTGATATTGTGCCTGAGGTCGCGGCGGAGGCCGTTGAAGCTGCTATCCCTCCAGCTCAGAATGGGAGGAGCGTCGAAGGTAACCTTCTACATTTTAAACTAGTAATCTTTCCGTTATCTGAATTCTTTTGTCTTTTCAGAACTGCGCGGATTGGCGGCCTCTATTGCCGATCTGTCTCCCCGGCAATCCTTTCAGCGTCTGCTGGAGATGGCCGCTCCGCAGGCGATATTTTCTCAACGCATCATCCTCTAGTCTGGGCAAGGTTAGTGTTGTTCATCATCTTTTCATAACATTGTTGTTATTTTGCAAAATGACATTGATGTCTTTTACAATTCTGGAGGCCGACGACGAGGTTGAGGTCCTCGAAGGGCCAGGGGAACCTTCAGCTCCTTCTTGTATGACTGTGGGTAAGTGAAGTCTTAATATTATCCCATTTGTTCTTTTGCTTAAAAGTTTCATTGATCTTTTATAAATCTGAACAGCCCTGCCATTTCTCACAGCGCTAGAGTCACGCATCGCCATGCCGCCCGGCCCTTATGCTATGCGAGCCTCAGATCGTCTCGCAAAATTAAGCTTCGACTCCCTGTCATCCCTGATCGAGGAGCTTCGTGAGGGCAGTGTAATCACGGCCGAGGCGTTTGCTGCTGAAGCTAACGGCTCTCTTCCCTTTCTTTCCACCTATCATAGCGAGGCAGTGGTGCGAGTCTGGGTTGAGTTTTGCCAGCAGGTGGAGGCTTGTTTGCACGAACCCGCCTTTCCTCGGAGGTTGTATCTGCGAAAGCAGGCTTGCGGGGTCTGATTGAACGGTGCGCAGCGAACATGGTGTCGTGCGAGAAGAGGCTCGGCCGCAAATTCTCGGAGAGGGAGCTAACTTCGAAAGCGCTAATTGAGCTCCAAGCCAACCTTACAGCCAAGGCCAACAAAGCGTATGAACTCTGGCGAGTACTTCAAGAGGCCATCAAGGAGGTGGTGGCCATCGACAAAGACGCGGTGTTCACTCGTGAAAGGGTTGAGGCTCACAAGGCTACCGAGAAAGAGCTCGAAAGCCAGCTCGCCTCATATCAGGCTCAGCAAGCTCAGGCGGAGGCCCGTCTTTTGGCGATTTTGAATCACGAAGGCGAGGACCAGCAAAAGAAGGATGAGCTGACCAAGCTGCTAAATCGCCCGCCGACCGGAAGACTTATATATCTTCTGTCTTTTTCTTCTTCTTTTGTACATACTCCTGAATAAGAGTATATTTTTGATTCTTTCACGCATTGTACTTTGTATCCATTTTGGTTCATGAATAAAAGACATATTTTTCTTCTCAATGATGTGTCCCTTTTTATTGAATGTATTCTGCGGATAGTTTAACTTGATCTCTTTGCAGGACAACGATGGCTTAGGATTCAGGGTTAAGGTCTGCCTCCTAAGACTTTTCAACTTTATGAGCTATGAGGGTCTCATAAAGAATTCTTCTCCCTACAGGTCGAGGGGATCCCGTAGGTGTAATTTCTCCTTAAGAATCGTGAGGATTCCTAAGTGTGTTTTTCCCTTGAAAGTCGTAAGGATCTCACAAGAGAATTTACTCTCTTATGAGTCATGCGCAAGTGATGGGTGAAGTTGTCCTTATCCGCATTTCACGGAGTCAGGGTTTTCTCTGGATGCTTCCCACGGGCTCACTGCCTGTTCTTCGAGGATCAGGCTCCGCTCTGGACGTTTTCCAGGATACCGTAGTTTAAAGACATCGCGGTCGAGGTTAAGGACATCATAGTCCGTGGATTTAAAGACTCCACAGTCCGTTGTTAGTTTTAAGACATCACGGTCGAGGTTAAGGACATTATAGTCTATGAGTTTAAGGGCCTCACAGTCCAATGTTAGTTTTAAGACATCACGGTCGAGGTTAAGAACATCATAGTTTATGAGTTTAAGGACCTCACAGTCCGATGTTAGTTTTAAGACATCACGGTCGAGATTAAGGACATCATAGTCCATGAGTTTAAGGACCTCACAGTCCAATGTTAGTTTTAAGACATCACGGTCGAGATTAAGGACATCATAGTCCATGAGTTTAAGGACCCCACAGTCCAATTTTTTTGCTCTGGGTGCTTCCCACAGGTTCACTGCCGTGTTCTGCGAGGACCAGGCTCCGCTCTGGATGCTTTACACGGGGTCACTGCCGTGCTTTGCGAGGACCAGGATCCGCTCTGGACGTTTCCCACGGGGTCAGAAGTGACATGTTCCGCGTTCCACGTAGCCAGGAATTTGCTCTGGATACTTCCCACGGGTTCACTGCCGTGTTCGGCGAGGACCAGGCTCCGCTCTGGATGCTTCATACGGGTTCATTGCCGTGCTCTGCGAGGACCAGGATCCGCTCTGGACGTTTCCCACGGGGTCAGAAGTGACATGATCCGCGTTCCATGTAGCCAGGAATTTTCTCTGGATGCTTCCCACGGGTTCACTGCCGTGTTCGGCGAGGACCAGGCTCCGCTCTGGATGCTTCACACGGGTTCACTGCCGTGCTCTGCGAGGACCAGGATCCGCTCTGGACGTTTCCTACGGGTCAGAAGTGACATGATCTGCGTTCCACATAGCCAGGAATTTGCTCTGGATGCTTCCCATAGGTTCACTGCCGTGTTCGGCGAGGACCAGGCTCCGCTCTGGATGCTTCACACAGGTTCATTGCCGTGCTCTGCGAGGACCAGGATCCGCTCTGGATGCTTCACACGGGTTCACTGCCGTGCTCTGCGAGGACCAAGATCCGCTCTGGACGTTTCCCATGGGGTCAGAAGTGACATGATCCGCGTTCCACATAGCTAGGAATTTACTCTGGATGCTTCCCACGGGTTCACTGCCATGTTCGGCGAGGACCAGGCTCCGCTCTGGATGCTTCACACGGGTTCACTGCCGTGCTCTGCGAGGACCAGGATCCGCTCTGGACGTTTCCTATGGGGTCAGAAGTGACATGATCCACGTTCCACGTAGCCAGGAATTTGCTCGGGATGGTTCCCATGGGTTCACTGCCGTGTTCGGCGAGGACCAGGCTCTACTCTGGATGCTTCACACGGGTTCACTGCCGTGCTCTGCGAGGACCAGGATTCGCTCTGGACGTTTTCCACGGGGTCAGAAGTGACATGATCCGCGTTCCACGTAGCTAAGAATTTGCTCTGGATGCTTCCCAAGAGTTCACTGCCGTGTTCGGCGAGGACCAGGCTCCGCTCTGGATGCTTCACACGGGTTAACTGCCATACTCTGCGAGGACCAGGATCCTCTCTGGACGTTTCCCACGGGGTCAGAAGTGACATGATCCGCGTTCCACGTAGCCAGGAATTTGCTCTGGATGCTTCCCATGGGTTCACTGCTGTGTTTGGCGAAGACCAGGCTCCGCTCTAGATGCTTCACACGGGTTCACTGCCGTGCTCTGCGAGGACCAGGATCCGCTCTGGACATTTCCTACGGGGTCAGAAGTGACATGATCCGCGCTCCACGTAGACAGGAAGGGTTGACTTTATCCGCATTTCACGGAGTCGGAGTTTGACTCTCGGTCATCTGTACACCGCTGAGTCATGGAACTGGGAGTTGCCGCTGTTCCATTTTTCTTGATGTTGTGTCCGTTGTAATAAGACGAATGTTGAGATGATCTCTAGGCTGTCTATGAACCATTGAGATTTGGCATCTCCTTCTGATGAAACCTGGGGAGGAAAGGTCTGATTCCTTCTTTGTTTGTGCCCCTGGATTATATACAGGGATCGATGTGATCTCACTTGTAGGGCAAAAAGTTTCATTCTTTCATTATTTTTTTATTCTTTCCGCGATGCTCTATCATTTCAGCTTTTTGTATCGCGAAAATCGCGATTGCCCAATAATTTCGGCTATTTTTCGTAGTGCCCAATCATTTCAGCTATTTTTCTTTTTACTCGCTGCTTTTTATTGCGAGTTGCCCAATCATTTCGGCTGTTTTTGTATGCATACATTTTTACTTGCTGATTTCGTTGCAAGTTGCCCCATCATTTCGGCTATTTCGTATGCATGTGTGGCTCGTTGGCTTTTCACTGCAAGCTTGGAACCAGACACCGATTTTGGCATCAGCATCGCTACAACTTGGATATTGCCAGGAGCGAATCATCATTTGCCTCTGTCGATATCGAACAAAGGTGGCTTAGTAGACAGGGTTAAGATTCTGTCGACTAAGGCTTTTGACTTCATGAGCCGTAAGGGTCTCATAAAGGTATTTCTCCATGCGAGTCGTGAGGATCTCGTAGGTGTGTTTTCTCCTTAGGAATCGTGAGGACTCCTAAGTGTGTGGTATCTTATAAATCGTAAGGATCTTGCAAGAGTGCTTTCTCCTTATAAGTCGAGAGGACCTACAAGGGCAGTTCACCGTGCAGACATATCCCTAGCCATGGATGGGACCTTGTTAGGGAAATGTTTATTCGCGCCCGTGGATTGTATACAAGGGTCAGCAATGAGCCGCTTGTAGAGTAATATTGGAGGTTGTGGGGGCTGCTTAAGAACAGGTTCAGATCCCTGTAGCTTAAGACTTTCAAATCTTATGAGCCGTGAGGGTCCCATAAGAGGATTCTCCTTACGAGTCGTGAGGATCTCGCAAGTGTAATTTCTCCTTAGGAATCGTGGGGATCCCTAAGTGTGTTGCTCCTTTGTGAGTCGTAAGGATCTCACGCAGGTGGTTTCTCCTTACAAAGTCGAGAGGACCTTGAAAGTGTCTTTTAACGAGATTGCGCCCTTTCGGGTTTTCACAAAACTCTCCGGTACCCCTGCTGTTTTTACTCACGGAGCCCTTTCGGGTTTTCATCCGTGCCCATTTTGTTTATGGACGTACCGTTTATTTTTTCCTTTTTTCTTCTTTTTTTTATTTTTTTATTTTTTAACGAGGTTGCGCCCTTTCGGGTTTTCACAAGACTCGCCGGTAGCTCTGCTGTTTTTACTCACGGAGCCTTTTCGGGTTTTCATCCGTGCCCATTCTGCTTATGGACATACCGTTTTCTCTCTTTTTTTTATTCTTTCTCTCTCTCTTTTTTTTTATCAGCTTTGGAATGTTGCAATCCACCGTAGTTTATCGACATCTCGGTCAACAGCTAGTTTAAGGACATAGTGGTCCGTCGTTAGTTTAAGGACATTTCGGTCCATCGTTATTTTAAGGACGTTTCGGTCCGTTGTTAGTTTAAGGACATTTCGGTCCCATAAGCCGGCTATTACTTATAGAGTTTTGGGCTTAGGAAGATAGTGAGCGGACATAGACGTCGTCATCTATCGTTGACCTAGGCCGTGATTCATCAAGCGTAGTATTTCTTCAGGAAGCGACCGTTTATTGGCCTGAAAGGTCTTTCACCATGCATGTCTATGAGTAGATAGGCTCCACCCTGGTAAACTTTGTCTATAATATAAGGGCCTTCATAGTTCGGCTCGAATTTCCCCCGCTTGGCGCGGTTGGGGATCATAGGTCTTTTGACCACTAGCACGAGTTCGCCTTGGCGGAATGTCCTTGGCCTAGTCAATCTTTCATACGAGCACGTCATCTTTGCTTTATAAGCCTCCAGATTTTGTTGCGCTATGAGCCGGGTTTCATCAATGGCATCGAGCTCCTCAAGCCGTAGGTGAGCGTTCTCTTCATCCGTTAGCTCGTAATGAACTGCCACTCGTAGAGAGGGTAACTCTATCTCGAGGAGGAGTACCGCTTCTGTACCGAATACCAATGCGTATGGAGTTGTGTTCGTGGCCGTTTTGAACGTAGTTCGATACGCCCAAAGAGCTTCATGCGGTCTCTCATGCCAGTCCTTTTTATTTCGAGACACCGTCTTTTTCACGATTTTCGTTAAGGTCTTGTTAAAAGCCTCGGCTAGACCGTTAGCTCGGGGATTATAAACCGAGGAGTATCTCCAGTCTATGTTATGCTGTTGTGCAAAGCGGCTGATCTTGTGGCTTCTGAAGGCTGGCCCGTTATCGGAGATGATCCGTCGCGGAGTGCCGAACCGATAAATGACGTGTGTCTTGAAGAAATGGAGAATGTTCTCGGTCTTCACTTCCCTCAGCGGTACTGCTTCTGCCCATTTGGAGAAGTAATCAGTTGTCGCCAAAATCAACCAATATCCTCTGGACGATGCTGGCTCAATGGGGCCAATTATGTCAGTCCCCCACATTTCAAACGGCCAGCTAGCCACCGTTGGATGTAGTGGATTTGGGTGCTGATGGATGAAGTCCCCGTGAATCTGGCACGAGTGGCATTGCTTTGCATACTCAAGGCAGTCCTGGATTATCGTGGGCCAATAATAACCCATCCGTTTGATCTTTAACTTCATCTTCGGCCCGACTTGGTGAGAACCGCAAAGTCCATCATGAATTTCTTGGACGACTCTCTTTGCCTCTTCAGGTCCCAGGCATCTTAACCATAGAGAATAAAATGACCTCTTGTACAGAGTATCATTGACGAGGGCAAAAGATAGAGCTCGCTTCATGAGCTGATGTTTTGAGGACGCATCTTCAGGCGTTCGACGGGATTTGTAGTCTATGAAGACTTCTCTCCAATCCTCAACCTTTTCTTGGTCTTTTACTTGTAGAGCCATTTGCTCGGTCGCTCCCTTCTCCTCGGACGACTCCGGAGATATTTTTGCCGGGGCAAGAACCCGACGGCTTTGTACCGCGATTCTTACGTCATCGAGGTTCTCATCGGCCAATTCTTTAGCAAGCTTTGCTAATGCATCCGCTTCACTATTCTCCGCACGCGGTATGCTTTCCAAGGTATAGGAAGGGATTTGGGTCAGCAGTTGCTGTACCCTCTCGCCGTACTTCACCAGCTCTGGTTTGCACGTTTGATAGTCGCCGTTTACTTGACTGACGACCAGTTGGGAGTCTCCGTATATGAGGAGGTTCTCAATTCCTATGTCGATGGCGATCTCGAGACCTGCTATCAACGCTTCATACTCGGCTTCATTGTTTGTCCTCGGCTCTGTTAAGGAGAAGGCAAAGCGCATTATCCCTTCTTGTGGAGTTACGAAAATGAGGCCTACCCCTGATTTGATTATGGGGGTGCTTTGCTTGCGCTTCTTCATGGAAGACGCTCCATCGAAGTAAAGTTCCCATCGGGTATCACTTCCGTTGATCCTGTCAAACGCATGTTCGTCTGGCAATTCGCAGTTCAAGCGAGAATCGGCAGGTATCGGATGCTCAGCAAGGAAGTCGGCGATGGCCTGTCCCTTCACTGCCTTAAGAGGCTGATACGTTATTGAGAATTCCATCAAGAGCAATGCCCATTTAGCGAGCCGTCCCGTCAATATGGCCTTTGACATCAAATACTTGAGGGGATCCACCTTCGATATGAGACGGACTTCATGCGCCAACGCATAGTGCCTGAGCTTCGTTATCGCGAAGATTAATGCCAGGCAATGTTTTTCGATGGGAGAGTAATTGCTTTCTGCCCCCAGTAGAACTCGACTCAAATAGTAGAGGGCTCTTTCCTTCCCTTGGTCATTCTCTTGTGCCCATAATGCGCCTAAAGAACCTTCAAGGGCGGTTGTATACAGAATGAGAGGCTTTCCCTTGACCGGAGCAGCCAGCACTGGCGGATTCTGCAGGTATCGCTTGATTTCATCCAGCGCGCTTTGGCATTTGTGATCCCAGACGAACGGGGTTCCCTTCTTCATTAGGTGGCTGTAGGGGCGGCACTTGCCGGAGAGATTGGCTATAAATCGTCGAATATACGCGAGCTTTCTTTGGAGAGACCGCAATTGCTTGAGAGTCTTTGGCGGAGGCATTTCCATGATTGCCTTGATCTTTGACGAATTTATCTCGATGCTTCGGTGTCGGACGATGAATTCTAGGAATTTGCCTGAGGAAACTCCGAATGCGCATTTAAGAGGGTTCATCTTCAAGTTGTATTGCCGAAGGCGTTGAAACACAATTTTCAGATGTTCGAGATGTTCCTCGTATGATTTGCTTTTAACCACGAGGTCGTCGATATAACATTCGACGATTTCATGTATGAGGTCATCGAAGATCTTTTTCATGGCCCTCTGGTAGGTGGCACCGGCGTTCTTTAGACCGAAAGGCATCACCTTGTAGCAGAATATACCCAAAGGGGTCCGAAAAGCAGTATGCTTCTGGTCTTCAGGATGCATATTTATCTGATTGTATCCCGACGATCCGTCCATGAAGGAGAAAACCTCATGCGTGGATGTATTGTCTATCATCAGCTCGGTGACCGGTACTGGGAAATCGTCCTTTGGGCAAGCTTTATTGAGATCCTAAAAATCCACACATATGCGCACTGTCCCATTTTTCTTCATCACCGGGACGATGTTGGCGATCCAGTCAGGATACTGAACCTTTTGGATGAAGCCAGAGTCTATCAGCTTCTTGACTTCGGCGTTGACACTCATCTCAAGCTCGAGCCACATTCTTCTCGGTGCTTGTTTGATTGGCTTAGCGTCCGGAGATATCGCCAATTTGTGTACAGCAATCTCTGGATCCAGTACTTGCATTTCGGAATAATTCCATGCAAAGCAATCTTTATGCTGCATGAGCACATCCTTTAGCGTAGCAACCCTTTCCTCAGACAATAGCTCACTGACGAAAGTCGGCCGCGGGTCACTTGCTGTCCCCAAATCAATTTTCTTGAGGTTATCTGCAGTAATATGTATCCCATCTTCCAGCTCCTTTGGTGCCGGTGGAAACTCTGAGATTACCTCGTCATCATTGTTTTTGAAGCACCAGGGGAGGTCATCCATACCCTCGGGCTCTTCATTTGATAGCGTTACCATATGACAGGTACGGGCTCGTTTCCAAAACCTATGTTGATCTGGTTCTACCCTCGTGGATTTAGGTTCATGCTTCTATGGCGGGATTATCCTCCAACTGCTGGATAGAGCGAATCTGCCCTGTCGATATTGATCTTCGACCCAATTCTTAAAGGTGAAGCAGTCTTCAATAGGATGTCCTATTGCCCTATGATAGGAGCAATAGTCCGGATGAGAGACTTCGCCTGCTTGCTCAGGGTGCTTGGACTCCGGGAGTATAATCAGTTGATGTTTTATGGCGAGATCAAGTATTTTCCGTGCTTTATTCTGAGGGAAAGAGTATGCTCAACCCATCTTCTTTATAAGAGACAAGTCCGGATTGCTCGATTCCCGATCGCGTGGCTTCTTGGTCCTGCTTTGTCGCTGTCGAACGCCTTTCCCGCTCTTTGATTTATTTTTGCCTCTGCGTTGGGCCTTTTGTATGACGGGTTGATAAGGAAGAGTATCGCCATTGTCCGCGGCCTGTTGAAGGAGGCGCTGCGTCCTGGCTTTCTCGTAAATGGTCATTTCGCGGTTATGGTCATCCCGGCTCTTTTGAACCGCTTCCCTGATAAGCTTGTCCATTCGTTCTTCAAATGACGGACTCGGCATTTTGATGGTAGGATCTCGTTTTGGTTCAGGGTCAGCGTTTTCTGACGGGGCATCCTCTTCTTCATCGAAGTCATATATGACGTAGCTACCATGGACTCATTCCCGTTTCTTGGATCGAACATATCCAAGCCCGAGCGTTTCCATTCTCCCGTTGGGCAACTTGCGCTGGGTTCCAGGGACATCCCAAATCCCGTTATAGAACCGAGCCTGTCGAATGGTCTGTTTGAAAGGTATGCCTTAGCGCCTTAACAGCCTTTTTAGTCCGTTCATATAATATCTGGGCAAACGGATGGGCTGGAGCCTGTCAAGTGTAGAATCCGCGCCATGCCATATTTCTTTCTCCACTTTGGTTTCCACGGATCGGTAGAATAGGATCACCTTTTCATCTTCTCTCCTGGGAGGGACATAGAACGTCTGCAGCTCTTCCACATTGTAGGTAGCAAGCGCGTCTAGTTCTTTATGATGCTTGGGCGGGACCATGGCAACCTGCAAACTTTGTTCTTCATCAACGAAGGTTTGTATTGAAGGCCGAGCAGAGAATATGGCATGGACCTCATCTTCTGAGTCGCTGCCGAAGATCAACATAGGAGCGGACGGTCCCGACTTGTTGTACTAGGGCGGACCTGAGTAAACTATCTCTTCTTCCTCCTCGGTATCACTCCCGAAGATCGGAATGGTGGTGATAACTTTGTTCTCCGGTTTATGGCATCTCTCTGTGTCTTCAAAGTCTGGCAAGAAGTATTTTGCATCTTCGTACTTGCGGACTTCGTTCACGAAGAATGGGTTTAGCTCTCCCGTCACAGTATATTCGAGACCATCCTTGAACTACTTCATACACTGGTGTTGTGTAGAAAGGATGATGTTGTACTCATGTAACCAGGGTCGGCCGAGCAAAGCGTTGTAGCATGTCTTGGCGTCAATGACGTGAAATTTAATATCTGTGACAAGTAGTCCGAAGCGTAACGTCAGTATCATAGACCCGAGAGTCCGTGATGACTGGGAGTCGAAGCCAGAGATGGTGATTTTATCACGAGCGAGGTGTTGGACGCTCATGCAGATTTCCTTCAACACTCGCACGTTGAGGAGATTGACGGAGGACCCATTGTCGACCAGGATCTTGCCTATCTTGATATCGTGACAGTATCCGGAGACATAAAGGGGACGGTTGTGCTCGCACGTCCCGAGTAGGAGATCTTTGTCGCCGAAGGTAATATGGGCTGTGTGTACTTCTTCCAGCTCGTCCTTCATCTTTTCTTCGGCGAGAAAAGCTTGGAATTTCTCTGGCTCTTGTAGCGCCTTGATCAATGAATCCCTTGCTTCTTTTGATAGTAAAAGAGAATCGAGAATGCTGAGCTGCGAGGGTAACTTCCTCAAGTGCGCCAGCACATTGTAGTCCACCTTACTTTTCTTTGGCGGGTCCTTGGCAGTCAGCTTTGTCATAACTTGGTCATCTAGGGCGATATCTTCAGAGACCTTCTCTTTTCCTTTATCTTTTCTGTTCGCGGGTCCGAGATTCATTTCTGGAAGTGTAGGATTGCGGAGCTGGATATTTTCGCAAGCCTTCGGTTCTTCCTCTTTTCCCAAAGTGGACTCTTTAAAGAGAGGGCCAAGAGCCATTTCCTCGTCAGAGTCGCTCCCGAATGTGAGAACTTCTAATCCCCCAGCGTTAATCACGTGACAATTGCCGGTGGTTCTTTTATGCTCCTCGGTCGTATTTCTTTGCTCCCGGCGAGTTTTGCGTTTCATCTGCTTGAAATGCTGCCGGTGAGCAACATATCCCTGCCACTATCTTGTAAAAGTGTTGCACTCCTCGGTAGGGTGCGAAATATTTCGATGATATAGACAGTAGCTAGGATGTGTATCTCTTTCACCAAGGGCGTTCGCTTCGGAGGATAGCAGCTTCATTCCCATTGATATGGCTTTAGCAAACCTTTTCGTTGTCTTGGACTTGTTTTTGTTCGTGACGGATGTACTTTGATCTGGCGGGAGTGTTTCAACTCTTTCATCCAGTCGCCGGCATTTGGCCTTTTCAAATATGGCCATCTCATGCTCCCGATCAGCTTTACTTTTCACGAGAGCTTCGTTTAGGAATGCGTCGATCATTTTGTCTGATGGCCCTGGAAGTTCCGATTCAGGACATGCCCCCAGTTTCTCTATGTGAGGAGCTTCTTCATCGTTCATCGATGAGTGAGAGATCACATGGCAACTTGCTACGTAATCCTCAGATTCGTCCGATGAGTCTTCTCTATTATCTTCGTCCTCAAGGACGTGACCGAGGAACTCTTGGAGTGTGATTGGAGTCCGCGCCTTCTGGTTATACTCTTCCAGTGCGTCGATCCGTTTCTGCAGGTCCATGCGCTTGTCGCCAGGCTTCACGGGCTACTTGGATTTCTTCTTCTTTTTGAAGATTTCGACGGATGGGTGTATGTGCTTTGGCTATTACCACCGATTGTTGGAGTCGGGCGCGGTTTTAGCATCCCCTCGATGATCTCAGGCTCCAACGGATTCTTCCACCTGATCGCCCGGCATGTCTGGAGATCATTCAGCATCCTTTTGGTTTTGGCCGAAAGAACAACCTCCCACGGGGCTTCCTTAACAAAAGAGCACGTTGCCCCCGGTGTGTCCGTCTTCTTAGGAGTGTGTGGTTGTGGTGGGTTTACTTTCCACTTCTCAGACATCGCAAACTTGCCTTGTAGGTACTGATCCTCGATCCATCCCTTAAAGACGAAGCAATCTTCGATCGGATGGCTTATCGTTTTGTGGTAAGGGCAATAATTGGGATTATTCACTTCGCCGGGTTGTGATGGTCGCCTTGGATTCAGCAAATTGATAAGCCTGTTGTGCATTTCTAGTTCGAACAGCCTCTTCATTTTATCCGCGGGAATGAGTAAGGGTGCTTCATTTTCTCATTATAATACTGTCTTCTCTCTTCCAGTTGGTCCGCTAGCCTTGGGGCACTGGGCTGCTGTTGGGTGTTCGCAACGAAAATCGCCTTCCCTTTACCCTTTTCCTTCCGCGGTTCCGGCTTCGGGGGAGACGGTCTATGACCTATTTGATACATCTGGGCTAGCTTGTCGATTAAAGCCTGGAACGTAGTCGGTTTGAAGAACATCATGAACTATGAAATAGTTGCATGAGAGTCTAGGGTGCCCACGAACATGCCCACCGCTGGTGCTTCTTCGATGCGCTGCTCGCATTTTGACCACAGATTCCGCCATCGGATCGCGTACTGAACCCATGTCTCGCCCGGCTTCACCCTGGCATTGATCAATGCCGTTATAGGGGCACGTTCACTGGCACTTGCGAATCACTGGGTGAACAACAACTCCATTTCTGCGAAAGTCTTGACGGAGTCGTTTGGAAGTTCGGAGTACCACTCAAACGCCGTCTCCGATAAGCCGCCGACGAATTGGCGGAGCAAGAGCTTATCATCGCCACCAGTATTGCCACAGAAAGCCCTGAACTGAGCGACATGTTGATGGGGATTGCCTGTACCCTTGTATACATGGAATTTGGGGATCGTGTAGCCCGGCGGGTATTTTATCTGATCATACCATCCTGGATACGGTCATCCAGTTTTGACGACTTGGCCGGCCGCTTCATTTGCCTGGTGAACTCGTATTTTTTGAGCAATATAATCATCCTGGGCGACCTTAGAAATGGTTTCCTCCTAGGCTGCTGAAAGAGCCGGTAGGGGATTTGATGTTTCTCCTCTATCGTCTTCAACAATGACCGAAGGGTCCTCAGCTGGAGGATCCGGCTGTAACATCATTCCTACCATGTCTTGGAAGAGAAGCGCCATTTGCTTTATGTTAGCAGCTTGCTCTGCGGCTTATTTGTCCTTCTTTTCGAGGACTCTGCGAAAGAAGTCAACATCGGTTTCTTGTTCATAACGCTGCTCTGATGACGCCTCTGGACTTTCTTTTGGTCCGGTGAGTGTGGCCATTGCAGTTAGCATCTCCTGAAGTTTCTGCTTTTGTTGTTCCTGAGCTCTCATGATGGATCGGGTAAGTGGTCGGTGGCCCGTAGAAGCGCGGCTATCCTCTTTCCCGGATGCCATGTAGACGGTATGCACCACCATGCCCTCAGACTTAAGGCGTTTGGGCTCAGTGCCTTTGACATTTGTCACAGGAATGGGGATCTTCTCTGGTCTTCTCTTCTTATGAGCAGTCAAAGTTGAGGGGGCGGTCGCAGTGGGCACCCAGATAGCTTTTCGTGGTTTAGCAGGATGGCTTTTTTCTTGTTGAACCTTCGCCCTTTTTCCGTCGGCAAGGGTAATCTTGATCAACTACTGAGTTTCGAGCCTGCCGCCAAACTTTGTAGATTTTAGAAGACAGCCGCTGAGGGGACTGTTCTGGTTTTGCTTCCGCAACATTTTCCACCGGAGGAGGAGATCTTTCCAGTACGGAGGTAGGAGAATTCTTGCGCACCCTATTCAGCAGCTCAAAACTGTTCCCGGTTGGAACATCAACATTAATTTCCACCGTTGGAGCTGGTGGAGTTAGCCCAGAAGGGGAGTTGCCCCCCAGCCTTTCTTACTCGGCGCCAGTGGTGACGTCGAGCATGTCGAGCCGTTGGTGTTGGTTCGGTAATGGCTTTGTCTTGCCCCCTGTTCAGGTGAGGGGTTGTTGCTGGCGTCAGCCTCTTGAAGACTGATGTCCGTTGAGAAGCCGTGTCCAACCGGTCAAAAACAGACTTCTGAGCAGGAGTGGGAGTGGGAGCAGTCAGTCTTGTAAAGACCGACCCTATGGGAGGAGAAGCCGCCTTAACGACTTTAGGAGCAGGGATGACTATCTTCTTTGTGATGGCCACTTCGGGTATCATGGGCTTCTTGGCGGGCCCATCGGAGTTCAAGCTCAGCCTGGTGAAGACCGAGGAGTTGGAGTTGGACGACCCGTTGAGAGGGGCCATGGTAGTAACAAGTCGATCGAAGACCGACTTCTTAGGAGTTTCCGATGCGGGCATAGGAACGGTGAAGCTTGCTGGCTGGAGCATGGTCCCGAAAAACAATCCTGTGGTGGCTTGAGTGACCTGTTCCACGGGCATCGTGAACAGGGAAGCAGCTTGGGGCACGTAGGCTATGCCCCCAGTTGAGGCAGGACGTGGGTTGCAGTTGCATGTGGAACACTTCGAACAGGTGAACGCCATTGATCTTTGCTTTCTGCACCAAGCAAAACGCCAAATCTTAGTATCTCGAAACCCAAGGGCAATCATTGGCAAACCGCAATTCGTTCGCGAACACGACACACGAAGTGTGGAGTGGAAAGAGGAAAAGGTCCCACCGGGCGTGCCAGAATCTGTTCCACTCCGAAAGACGCGCAAGAAGGACTGTCTTGCCTGAGATTCGGGGCAGATACTAATTGGTGCTATCCGTCCACCTCTCCGACGATACCAAGTTGATTTATGGCACCATGTATCGAAGGTTTAAACGGATGCGGCAGATGTAGTAGACTTCGTCAGATTCCCCCTCATCTGAGGGGTTTTTTGATTGTGGGGACGCTCTTCCCTGCAGGCGCAAGCCCCTGCAGTTAATTAAGCTACCGTATCGCGGTAACAACTTTCTCCTTCTCCATATGGTCACTTCGTATCGTGGGTGTTTGTTTTGTGTTTGGTTGCCCGTGGATTGTATACGGAGACTAAGTTATGTTGTCGCCCGTAGGGCGTGGACTAGTCCAAATCCGTATTCTTTCTTAGATTTGGGTTTGGGGGGGTTTAAGGATACGTTAGTCTCATTTAAGACTAAGATCAACTTAAACGTTTGTTAAGGATACGTTAGTCTAATTTTAGACTAAGATCAACTTAACGGGATCGTTTAGATCCAACAACAGAGCATTTGGACTCTATTGTTTAGTTTAAGGACATTGCGATCGATTACCAGTTTAAGGACATGGTGGTCCAATACCAGTTTAAGGACATAGCGGTCCATTGTTAGTTTAAAGACATCACGGTCGAGGTTAAGGACATCATAGTCCATGGGCTTAAGGACCCCACAGTCCGTTGTTAGTTTTAAGACGTCACGGTCGAGGTTAAGGATGTCATAGTCCATGGGTTTAAGGATCCCACAGTCCGTTGTTAGTTTTAAGACATCACGGTCGAGGTTAAGGACGTCATAATCCATGGGTTTAAGGACCCCACAGTCCGTTGTTAGTTTTAAGACATCACGATCGAGGTTAGGACGTCATAGTCTATGGGTTTAAGGACCCCACAGTCCATTATTAGTTTTAAGACATCACGGTCGAGGTTAAGGATATCATAGTCCATGAGTTTAAGGACCCCACAGTCCGTAGTTTAGAGACGTCATAGTCTATGAAATGAGTAGTTGTCGGGACCCGTCAGCTCTCTGAAGATGTTGAAGGATTACAATGACAAATATCAGAGGAGTGAAGAGATGTACCCTCAAACCAAAGTGGATTAAGTGATCTGTAGTCCAATTTGGAACTAAGATCAGTTAATTAAATTATGAGCACATTGGCTCAGTTGAGTCTGAATTGAGGACTTATGGCCAATTTGGGCTAAGTCCAACTAAGTTTGAAGTATTGGTCCTCTGTTGGACCATTAGACATTTGTCTGGGTTCAAGCCCACATTATTTAGCAATGCTAAACGAGAGTTTGAGGGCTTTGATAACATTTGGGTCTTTGGCTGAGGGTTAAACATTATACCTCTGAGTTTCTACTCAATTTTGAGATTCAATTGAAGGGGAGCTTTGCCTCTAGAAAATTAGCCAATTTGGCTAAAGCTAGTGTTAAACACTAGAGAACAACATTGTTAAACACTGAAAATAAGATTATCAAATTAGTGTTAAACACTAAAAATGTGATTCTCAAATTAGTGTTAAACACTGGAAACAAAATTGTCAGATTAGTGTTAAACACTAGAAGAGGAAGGGGTCACGTGGGAGCACGTGATGGCATCAAAAAGTGGGGCCAGACCCCCTTTATTTTGTTCTTCAAACAAGTGTGAAACACTTTTTAATTTTCATAGCCATCACGTGTGGGCACGTGATGTATACTCATGCCCTGATTTATTAGCACATTTATTAGGGGTCACGTGGTAACACGTGAGAGCGCCCTAATCTTAGATTTTCGTTGCTTTTTCTTTCTGTGTTTTGGAGGTCACGTGGGAGCACGTGAGGCGTTGCCTTAGTGCTTTTTCTTCTCATTTTTGGGGACCTTTTCAGGGGTCACGTGGGGACACGTGACCTTGATTCTTTTCATGCACAAAGATCTTTTTAGTCTCCTTATTTTATTTTGAGAATTAAATTCTCTGTAGGGTTAAACCCTACTCATGATTTGGAGGAATTAAATTCCTATTATGAAAGAATTAAATTCTTATATAGGGTTAAAACCTAATTTTCTTTTTAGAGGAATTAAATTCCCATATATGTAAAAGAATTAAATTCTTGTATAGGGTGAAACCCTAACTTCATTTTTTAAGAGGAATTAAATTCCTGTGAATTTGAGAGAATTAAATTCTCAATTAGGGTTAAACCCTAGTTTTATTTTGGAGGAATTAAATTCCTATAATTTTGGGAGAATTAAATTCTCATATAGGGTTAAACCCTAACTTTTTTTTGGGAGAATTAAATTCTCTAAACTCAAATTCCCCTCTAAGTTTCGAATCTGCATGGCAGGATCTCAACCCGATGAGAATTAAATTCTCAACTTATGGGGAGATGTGCTTTTTACAGATCTTCAATCAGAGGAAGAACTAAGTTCTTTTGCAGAAGAGTTAAACTCTTAGATTTGGAGAATTAAATTCTCTGTTTGAAGTTTTGATCCCCTTTCTTTTCTCACCAAGGATTTTCTTTGTTGAAAATTAAATTCTCCTTTCTTTTCTCTCTGAAATTTCAAGATTCCAAAACTCTATATCAAAATTCTCTCCCCCCTTCTCTTCTCTTGGCTTCTATTTATAGGAGAAGGAGAAGAATCAATTTGTTTAGTAAATCTTTCATTGAAAGATTTTGTTTGTTTTCATAATTAATATGATCCTTTAGATCACACAGTGAATTTTATTCACCGTTGGATTTTAAATCGAAAGATATTCTGTTTGTTATTTCTGGTGAGATTTTAGGGGAAATCTTTCCTTGTCTAAGATTTTTCCATAAATTGGTGATATTTAATCACCCCTGGATTTTTAATCCAACGGTTCTTCTTAATCCTTTTCCATTTAGAAAGATTTTAGAGAAATTTAGAATTTTAATTCTATTGATTTATGAAGCTTTCAAAGCCTATCACGTGTTGGCACGTGACCGCTCCTCCTTCAGAGTTTTAATTCTGTACTTTAATTGGGCTGAAGGGTCATCACATGACCTCTGGTCACGTGTGAGCACGTGGCCTCTGGTCACGTGTGAGCATGTGACCCCCCTTTGGGGTCTTTCTTCAGCCACTTGTTTTACTTAGGATTTTTAATTCTGTAAATAGATCACGTGTCGACACGTGACCCTTGGTCACGTGTGAACACGTGATGCCTCATTTAAAACCTTTATAACTTGATAGAATTAAACTCTTCATTTCAACTGGGCTAAAGACCACCACGTGCCAGCACGTGACGCCCCTTTGGGGTCTTTCCTCAGCCGCTTACTTTTGCTTGCTTAAAACTTTAACTCTGTAAATAGATCACGTGTCAACACGTGACCCTTGGTCACGTGCGAACACGTGATGCCTCATTAATGAAATTCCTGATTTTTAATCAGGGAACAGTAACATCTAATAAGGCAATCGTAAGAATGCTCGCAAATGCGTCACAGCCTACATATACTAACATGATGCGATGCAAATCTGGATGCAACATGAATGTATAATTAACACGAAATCGTGCTATATCTGATATGAGAAGCTTTGTACCTTTAACTTAATAAAACCTTTTTATAAAGTAAATAAAATATCATCATGAAATCAACTGAAATCCGTGTCAAACATTGACACAAAATATATATATCTCAATGTCTCAAATCTCATATCTCTGTATCTCAAATCTCAATATCTCGGGCTCCGGCTGTCCGGATCGGCCCATATCATCAAATCACACGACTACGGTCAGTATCCTCTGGATATCCGCTGCGTCACAAATAACTGGTAGGTTGTACTCTCCTGCCGGGATCTATGCCATCATCTGCGATCTTCTTGCTCCGAGGTACCATACTGGGCCCACCATGTACCCGCAGACGGTGCATCCCCCTCCTCGAATCGGATATATGACACTGCTCAAGAACCGAGAAAACTCATGGTGGACGCCACACACATCCCATCACGAGAAAATCGCAAATTTCTGTTTTTAAATGGTAATAGGTTTTGAAAATTCTTGCGGTTTTCCTAAAAATCCAGAAATCTCATCAATACATAAATTCTCAAGAAAAATCATAATACATATACATGTGGGAAAATGATACTGTCTATGATATCCATAACATGAAATGTGATTCATGACTGAAAGTCTATATATGAATGATGATGAAATGTGATATACATATGCGACTATCAATTTAAGTACCAAGTATGATGCGATGTCTTGTTGCTGATCTAGCAGTTTCTAAGTGTTCGTGGCATATCAATTACTAAAGGTGTGTGTATGTTCACATGAATAGTGCACGTGCGGCATGAACCAATGGTAATAGTGCAAGTGTCCTATGAGATGACATCGCATATTTGCATAGGTATGAAGTAGTACGATGAAATTATATGTTTAACTAGGTAACTACGCATATGAAATGCAAGTACTAAAATAATCCTAAACTCTGGGGCGTCTTGTGCCATCTAGACGATTCCCCCATAGATGTATACATCTACTCACCCGGACGACTTGGCTAGTCTGGTCCAATCACCGCCTTTCCTTTCTGTGCCGCGTCCGTTGTCTCCTCGACCGATCCTAGAATTTCATAAATATAGAACATAAGGTTAAAAACACGATATCAAAACCATACGAGAAACTAGTGTCCATAAGCTAAATGCGTGCACTCGGAATGTCGAAACGTGAGCGTTAACATTTGAAACCCAGCCCAAATAGCTGTGATACACAGCAACACAAAAACTAAACTCGTAACACACGTATCACGCAAGCTACCACACACCAAGAATAGATAATTGATCCCAGATTTTATCTGGAGAAGAAACAAAGAAAACCAGCAATAACAAACCTCATAAAATACCTACAGACAACCCCCTGAAAAATTCCAACACCAATCTCTCTAGAAGGGCCGGCCAGATCGGAAATTCCTCCGATGTCGCCGGGTCAATTGAAATGAAACGAGCCCGTATTTCTATTATACACTCCTAACATCATGTATAATCTGTTATATATGTTTTTTTATTCTAAAAATGATCACAAAAATAGCAAATTCACAGTGTCTGAAACTTGGATTAAAAACCGTATTTATACACAAAGTTGTGACATCTGGGTATTTTGGTGTAAACTTGTCGAGTGGATTGGATCATTAGGCACTAGTCACACTTAATTACCTTATTCAAACCATATAAACCCAAACTTATCCTAATCTTCTTCTAAATTTCAAAATTAGCACAATTACCCCTTAAACACTAATTTAAGTTAAATGAGTTAAAAGTTTAGCAAACAAGGAATTAAATTTGACTTATACCTCACAAGTTAGGGATTTAGCCTACAACTTAGCCTCCCAAGATGATCTCACTCTCCAAGGTCCATGCTAGAATAGGCAAGGAGAATGAATAAAAAATTGCTTTGAATTTTTGTTGGGATTTTTGTGATGAATTGTAAATGAAAAGAGATGAAGATGAAGTGGAGATTTGGGTGCACTGCAGGAGAGAGGGGCTCGGTATCAGGGAAAAAAATGAGTGTGTGAGAATTGTGTAGATGGTTCTAGGTGTAAAAAACCCTCTCAAGTTCATTAATGCACTCACACCATTTCTATTTTATTTATTTCATTTTACTTTGACCAAGGAACTCACTAGAATTTGGAGTTGACTTTGGAAAAGATTTCATGTTACCATTAGGATTTAGTTGTCATGGTGCATATTTGAGTAAATATCCTAATCTCATTTCTAATTAATTCTAATTAGATGTATTAGTGAAAGTTTATAATAAAAATAATTAATTATAGACAAATATTTAAATAACTAGCAATTACATATCTAAATTAGGTATAATTAGTTCTATGTTGAAAAATATTATAATTACGTTTTATGGAAAATACTATTTATTTTACCGATTATCGAAAAATTACCTAAACAATTTTCAAAGTGTTACAATCTTTCCCCATTAAAGAAATACGGTCCCCGAATTTAAAAATTTAACTACGCGTACCTTTAAAAAGATGGGGATATTTCTTTCTCATCTCGTCCTCGGTTTCCATAGACTTCATTGTGGGTCTACCCAGGACCAGTCGAGGGTATGACTTTATTTGGGTGATTATAGATCGTTTGACAAAAGCGGCTCACTTTCTGCCAAGGAAGGCTTAGCTTTAGATATGTAGTCCCTTAGAAATTCTCGAGCGTGTCGGCGCAGTTGCATATCGTTTGACTCTTCCATCCAGATTTTCAAATGCTCACCCTGTGTTTCATGTATCAATGCTCCGTAAGTACTTTCCGTACCCCACTCACGCGATATAGCATCAGATGATTCAGCTGGAGCGCAAATCTTCTATCACCGAGTAGCCGATAGTTATCCTAGATCGGCAGGTGAAGAAACCGAGGTCAGAAGAGATACCGTCCGTAAATGTTCTTTGGCATGGCCCGAGCGGCGAAGGGTTCACGTAGGAAGCCGAGGTCGAGATGCGGAAGCAATGTTCCCATCTCTTCGAGGGTACGTATAGTTAGATTTAAATTCGGGAACCGAATTTTTTTAAGAGGAGAAGATTGTAACGTTTTAAAAATAAATAAATAAATCGTTTAGGTGAATTTTCCGATAATCGGTAAAATAAATTGTAATTTCCGTAAAACTTAACTATAATTATTTTTCATTATAGACTTAAATACGCCTATTTTAACTATGCAATTGCTAGTATTTGGTATTTATTTAGTCACTTATAAATTGCTAGTTTAATTAAATATTTTTCTTAATTAATTATTTTAAATATTATTTTAAGCTTTCATTATACATTTAATTAGTGTAAATTACAAATTCGATTGGGTTAATTACACAGGTGTGAACCATAACAATTTAAAACATAGTTTGTAACATATTTTCTTCTTCTCCTTTTTGTCTCCATGCTTCTAGAAAAATCTAGGTTTAAATGGAAAAAAGAAGAGGAAAGAAATGAATTAATATGAAATGAGTGAGTATATGAAGTCATAATTGAGAAGTTTCTACACAAATTTACCCACACACACCTCACTCTCACCCATTCCTCACTCGAGGCTGAGCACACCCTCACCATTTCCTGCACAGCTCCCCCCTCTCCATTCCACTCATTTAATCTCATCAGATACAAGAAATTAAATAATTAAAGAATAGAACTAAAGAGGTGATTAATTAAGGATGTTCTACACATTTCTACACACTTTTCTCTCTCTCTCTCTCTCTCTCTCTCTTTTCCCTCTCCATGTGAGGCCGAGCCTTTCCTTGCAGCGCCTCCCCCCCCTCCCCCAATTCCTCAACTCATTCCACTCCAAATTAATCCACAAAATCCATCACAAATCAATGAAAACCCTAACTAATTCTCCATTTAACACTTACCCACTATTCTTTGTTCAATCTAACATAGATATTGGAGCATGAAACCATTCTTTTGGAGGTAAAGTTGCAAGTGTGATCTCAAATTTTAAAGGTATAAATCCTAACCCCATATTTAATTAGTTGCTAATTACTTCAACCTAGCTTGTTAGGTGAATAATTGTGGTTTTAAATTGCAAGTTAGAAAAATTCAAGACAAGGGTTTCAAATAAAGTTAGGGTTTTTATTTTTGAGTAGGGTTATAATATGTAGTTTAACAACTTAGGTTATGCAAATTCTAGTCCAGTTGTTAAATTGTAAAGTGTTACTTCAAAAATGTTAAAATTAGAATATTTTGCAAACTAGATTTTTAGGATTTAATTAAATTGGTGATATAAAATTTAAGTAATGGTTTGGGTAATTTAGTTAAGATATTATGTGAACAATGTGGCCACTAAAATTGTTAAAATATCAAGATTTGAACCAAAATGGTATATGGATGCTTACTAAGTTTTCGGAATAAATTGATTTTAATTAAGTTAAGGGTTTGTTGATTAATAGCCTATTTCATATAATATTTAGGGTGTAGTGAATGCGTAATGGGTACGAATGAGTATTAGGATTGGTAGTTGTCACGTATAGTGACCTTAGTTGTAATTTGTGGCGTTGGCGCGAGCGCGTTTGTACACCAAGTGCGTGCGCGTTTAATTAGCGCGTGTTTTTTTATTTGTGTCGTTTGTTTCACGACTATTCTTATATTTATCCTTTTAATTACTTGTGTGCGTTTCTAAGATCAGGTGCAAAAGCGTCGGACGTGGCGCGAAAAGATGAAGCTGAGATCGGATCAGATTAGCCGAGGCGTCCCGGTGAGTAGATGTATACATCTATGAGGGGATCGTCTGGATGGCGCGAGGCGCCCGACAGTAGAGTTATTAGTAGAAATTTTATTTATATGCATAGTTTTCTAGTTAGCCATCTCATTGCATCGCATCGTTATATTTATATATAAGTGATATCATTTCATAGGACACTTGCACCATTACCATTGGTTCCTGCTGCACGTGCACTATTTATGCGAACACACACACCATTGGTAGTTGCTATGTCACGAACACTATAGAACCTTCTTCGATTAGTATTGAAAATATTTTCATCATACATGATATTTAAACCGGTAGTTGTATTTTCCATCTCATCAAGATTGACACTAAGGATTGCTAGTCGTACGTATACCACATTTCATCATCATTCATACATAGTTTTCTAGTTATAACCGCATTTCATGATATGGATATCATAGACATTATCATTGTTGGGGTAAAAATTTACACCCCGGTTGACCAAGTCAAAATCAAAGTCAACCCCAAGCCAAGTAGGCCCAAGCCTAGGTCACGTGGGCCAATGCCCGGGTCGAGCCCGAACACGAAGCGCCCGGCCTTCCGCCATGCCAAAATAAAAATTTTTGTAATAAATAAATATGGTGTATTTCCTTTTTTTTTATTTTTTTGAATAAATGTAAGAAAAATGGGCATAAAGCCAAATTTTTGTAATGCTGATGGCTTATGTGAAAAAAGAAATAGCACATAGGCATGGGATGGGCAAAATGCCATTTTTGTAAAGCCTAAGGGGCTATATATAAAGTGTATAGCCTATAAAGGCAAAGATAATGAAAATATCCCAACAACTTTTTCTCTCTCCCAAAGAATCCAGATCTGTGATCTTTCTCCTTCCTCAAGGTTCTAAAACCTTCCCTTTTCTTTTGAATTAAATCAAGAGTTTAACTCTTTCTTTCTCAAAAATAAATAGTTCATCACCATAAAACCTACGAAGAGGAGCTCGGATGTCCAATCAGATCTCGAAAAGGGGAGACTTTTAAGTCTTACCCCCTTTTCTCCAAGATCCCGCCGATCAAGAGAAGGAAGAAGGAGACCCATCTCCAAAAATCTAACTTTGGACGGATCCGAGGCTCAAAAGAAGAGCCAAAAATTTCTAGGAGTTTAACTCCTTTCTAGATCTGTTGGAGTTTAACTCCATAAATTAGTTTCTGTTAGGAGTTCAACAATAAAAACCCTTGGGAGTTCAACTCCCCAACCTAGGGACTAGGCCACCTTTCCGCGGGTGTTTCCTGTGGTCACGTGTGCGCCACGCGACCCCGGGTGCTAAGGCGCCCATCGTTCGCGTGTGCGCCACGTTACCCCGAGCGCTAAGGCGCCCATCGGTCACGTGCGCGCCACGTGACCCTGGGGCGCTATGGCGCCTAATGGTCACGTGTGCGCCACGTGACCCGGGGGCGCTATGGCGCCTAATGGTCACGTGTGCGCCACGTGACCCGGGGGCGCTAAGGCGCCCAATGGTCATGTGTGCGCCACGTGACCCCGGGCGCTATGGCGCCCAATGGTCACGTGTGCGCCACGCGACCCCGGGCGCAATGGCGCCCAATGGTCACGCATGTAACCCCGGGCACCATGCGCCCACGTGCTACGCACGCGTCTTTGAGACGCTTCCCTCCCATTTTTATGTGCACTCCACACTAAATATAACTCCCCCATTAGAAAAAATTTCTAACGGGGCGCTGCTCTGTACCCCGTAAGGGGGCTGCTAGCCCCCTTGACCCCCAGCCCGCTATCCGGGTAGCGGGACCCCAGTAAAAACTCTGCGGGGCCACCAATATGTCCCAAACCCCTTTAAAACACAACACACACATACAACACATTGAGTTCGCATGACCAGTTTAACCCGTCAATCGGAGGTTCTCTCGCCCCAAAGGCGAGGGGTAATTAACGGCAGCTGTCTCCGCAGTTGCCGGAGATTCGGATTCCCATAATCAATAAACCCCAGCCTACCCTAGGCAGGGGGAATTTGTAATGCGCCTGACAAGCACGCGTGCATTCCATCTCAATGTGGTGACGAAAAATACCCTACAGATTCTGGCACGCCCGGTGGGACCTTTCTCTCCTCCCATATCTCGGGTCAAGTGTTCATGCGAACTCATTTAACATATATGCCGATGTTTGTACTGAAATAATGTTTTTTTGTCCGTGCAACAATCAACTTTCAACGCCAATGTCTCCCAAGACGAATTCAGCTTCCAACGCGACCCCGATCTCGTACATGGTCAAGATCAATGCTCGTGTGGTTCTCCCCGCAAGCCTCAATTGACAGTGGGAGCAACTGCCCCGCCAGTTTGGTTCTGTCGTCATCTACCCTGCCGGAAGCGCACATCTGGCAGAAAAACCGTCAAAACAGGTGGCCAAGCCGGTCTCAAGGGGCAAGAGGCCGAATGTCATGATCGCTAAAGAACCACAACCGAAACTTAAGACGGTGTCTGAACAACTCTCTGGTGCTCCAGCTAGGGGAAAGACTTCTAAGACAGAGGGCCACATCAAACATTGCGGACGAGCTCAGGCGATGACTCCAACAAATGCACAATCAGGCGTATCTCCAAAGTCCTCCATCGTCCGGTCTACGGCGGCTTTCCGAAGAGCCGTAACCAGCCAAGTGCTCAAAACAGTAAGGCTGATACAGAAACGGCTCAGGTATCGAGCGAACAAGAGGGCCAGGACTCCGGCCAAGTGGAATCTTGTGAGATTCCAAGAGCAAAGTCATCCTGCGACGACGGCTGGGTCGGCCGTAAAAATTAGCAATTCGTTCAAACCTCTGAAGTGAGTTCAGAAAAATGCCATGACCGCCAGAATCAAGAAAACAGCGGTCTGAACGTTGCTATAAAGAGACGTGTCCCGGCCCCAACAGAAAAAGTATGACACTGTCTCTTCAAGAGTATACCAGGCACTCTGTGCCGCGTGAAAACAGCAGGGCAAAACCAAAAAGGAAGCGTCAGCGCCATTCAAGAATCTGTCCAGGCCAGCCGCTTTCAGTCGACTGCCCGTTACCGAAACAGGAGGGTTAAGACAGCGATCTATGAAATCAGCCGCCGATGATAAAAAGACGGCTGGATATGTTATCCATACGGTCTATATGGCGGGCGGGCACCCCAGTGACAACCTTCGCAGTAACAGCAAGGATGGGGCCACCACATCCTAAGCCCAATCTAGCTTGAATGTGGTTGCTGCTTCCCAAGAACAGCCGCCTCCGCTGGATAATGAAAACCCCCACGACGTGGATGATAGGCAGAAAGACCCCTCAGTCCATTTAGAGTCAAGCTCAGACAGCGAGGAAGAGCCAACTTTCCACCCCAGGACCGCGGAGCAGGAGTGATTTGTCCAAAAATTATTGTTTACCGTAATCAGAAACGGTGTCGCTTTGCAGCTAGCCGGTGAGTACGGGTCGATCCGCAGAGATGTGTAAATTTCTGTTTTTGTGTTTTTACGAGTTGATTCCGTTGGTTGTTTGGTTTTTGTCGAGTGATTTAAAGAACTAATTTATATGATATGAAAGAACTCGTTAGGGTTAGGTCTAAGGTAGGGTTGATGCGATCAATATAGTCACCTCTTTCAATGCCGTTTGATTAAAGCTTTTTAGAAAATCACAACAATTAATAGCAAAGGGGATTAGGATGATCGGGAAGAAACGAAGTTTCTTCCTCTAGATCCTTGTCCGTCCTTTCCTATTAATTGCTGCAATCTTCATGGACGTCATGTATGTCCGGCCTTTTATACTACGGTTCACCGTTAACTCGTAGGTAGGGTGCCGTAGGGGGCGGATCATACATGCGTGCATGAAGTTCTTGTTTTGAAAATATTTTGGCATTGAAGGAGGTGAGAGATATCCATCTCTCACTCCCTCCCTTATTTCTGACCCTAACGAGCGAGGGTTTTACTCACTCATTAGGGAATTATCTAAAAAAAACATCTTGTTGTAAAGTTTTAAAGTGTTTGTTCAGATCTTGTGTTATAACTTACTGCAGATTAAAAACAGTTAAACTAGTTAACTAGGGCAAGTAATAAAATTAGAACTAAGGCAGGAATAAAAGAATGAAAACTTACAAGAAAGTGATGCTCTAGATCTCCCAACAAATCTGATTTTTATTGATTGAAAAGAGGCATAGCATTTTACAGATTTTGAGTACAATTTATAAGCAACCAGTGAAGCTAGGGTTACAGACTCTCGTATACATGAAATTACAGATTTGCCCCCTAAAAATCCCAACATATGCACCAACACACCGACAGGGAAATTCTCCACCGACACGGGCCTTATATGGTCGCGGAACCGCGGCAATGGGAAGCTTGGGCCGCGGATCCGCGGCCATTTGGTGGGCTTGACTCATCATCTTTCTGGACTTGGGTTGACTTTCCTTGGGCTTCCTATTTTTATATTTCTTTTCTCTGTGGGGCTTCTTAGTCTTCTCCAGATCCTCAGTGAAAACTTGTAAGGATCTTTTGACCGTTTCACTTTCGTCTTTTAGACCTTGCACTGTTCTTCGTCTCGGCTTGAGTAAGACCCGTCAGCTTGTTGGTCAAAAGTCCCTTTTATGTATCATCTTTCGTCTTTTTCACTGTATTTGCTCCAAAAGCCTGTATCCTGTAACATGCAACAAACGAGCGTCAAAAGTACCTGTTTACTTATAAAATGCATAAAAGTGGGGCGTATGAATTGCAATATTATGATATGAACAAATACCCCCAAACTTGAGCTTGGCCTTACACAAGCCAAAGGTTAGCACCAACCATTCAAAAATCTTATCGTGGTAATGTCCAAGTTGGTGAAATAATGGAGTGGGAAGAAAAGAAATGAAAAACACGCGAGACCGTGTGGAAAGAAGAATGGTAGAATATGGTCTCGGTGGGGGAGAAGAAGGGCGGAAAGAAGAAAGAAGTGGAGTACGATCTTGAGGGTGTAAAGCGAGTGAATAAATTAGCGCAATTTGTGATAACCGATGTGTTAAAAGCGATTGTGCTAACTTATCAACTCGTCAAGAAATGAGGTCAAATCCCTCAAGATTCGCAAGAAAACATGGGTACGCCGAACTTGGTATAGGAGATGAAAGCGTAACGGTCTCTTGTTCGGTCGGAACAATGGGAAAGACGAAAGGGAGTGAATTAGGGATAGTATCTTTCTCACCGTAGTAAACTGTCTCGAACTTGAAAGATTCCATTAATGGTTCGAAACTACTGTAAGCACCCGAGTCTGATGGTTCAACTAACTCATCTGAAAATGTAAAGGACTCAAACTCGGGCGGTGAGTCATCAGTATCGTCCGAAAAAGTGAAACACTCGTAGGTGTTATCGTCTGTGAGAATTGTGTCAGATTCAAAGGAAAAGGTTTCAAGCTCACAGTCTTCAAGCGGGGTCGGAACGATGGGAAGGAGGGAGGGTGGTATAACAGTCAAAGGTTCAGAAGGATGAATTGGAAAATCAGACACATCAAACAAAAATGATTCAACCTCGATATTATCCTCAAGACTCTCCTCAATACTTTCCTCAATATTTAACTCATCCATGCCATTATCATCAAAATCAAGACGCATGTGAGATTCGGGAGAAACATTTAATAACTCAGGATGATGATTTGAACATAACATTTCAATTAAATCGACAGGTTCATCATCCGAAATATTCTCGGCGTATATATCCTCAATTAAGTGAAAATCAATTTGTTTAGACACCTCCTCAAAAGCATGGATGTTTATCAATTTAGGTTCTAGAGTGGAGGTGTAAAGATCGAAAGGATTAGGTGCGGTTTCACTCGAAGGGGGTTCCTCATAATCTGGCAAATCAAACACTACAAATTCACTCAACTCATCATTTTGGACACATGATTGAAAATTGGAGTTGTTGGATTCAATTGGGTATGGGTAGGTTTGATTTGGAAATCCTCTCACATTCTCATTCTGTCCAACCGCCTCCTCATACATTGAAAAATTTGGAGCTAGTTGGAAATTAGCTACCGGTTCAGCAGGTTGCATAAGGGCGGCCACTGACGCTTCCATATTCCTAACCATTTTGTTTGTTGCTGCGATATATGCCTCCAACGACTCTTCCAAACTAGACTTGGGTAGTAAGGGGGTTTCGGGAAAAGATTCGAAATTATGTGGATATGCAAAACTCCCAACAGGCTGTGTAGAATCAATGTCTAGTGAAGGTGGGAAAGTCGGGTAGGACAGGTAGGAAGTGGGTGGTTGGACAGGGGTAGGGTCAACATATGGATAAAAAGGTGAATAGTCTTGTGGATCCATAGAACTAGATGAGTGGAGAGGGGTGAAAGATCGGCTGCGAGATTGAGCAATATGCTCAGCAATGGACATCGGCCTAGGAGTGACAGAAGGACTTGAAAAAGTGGTGTCAACATACGAAGGTGGTAAGGGTTGACTTGGTTGACACAAAGTTGGTTGAAAAGTCAAACTGTTTCTCCTAGACGCCTCTATTTGATCTTTCAACGATATTTTTGGCAGGGAGGGATCGTCTTTAAATTGACCGAACAAATTGACGTACGACGCAAAATTAGGTTCGGGATACCAAAGTTCGGCAAGAGATTTATTATGTGGGGTACCCATGTTAGAAGAAAGGGGAAAAGAAAGAAGGTTGGGTGGTGCAAGGATTTCTCAGCGACAAAAGTTGCAAGTCTTTTTTTTAAAAAAATTTCCTTTTATTATTTTTTTATTTGTTTTGCAAAAATTTTCGATAAAGGGCTAAGACACAAATGCAAATAACCAGAAATACACAATCAGTCCTAGATCTAGGGTCACCTAGGTCAGCTAGACAGCTCCTAACTGTTCCAAAGGGCTAGAGATAGGACCTCAAACCGCCTCTTCACCGTCAGTTGCGGTCAGGTAAGTGCCAGGTAACTGGGAAGGAACCACGCTGTGGGCCTAATTAAAAACCACTAGCCTTGACACACTTGCCTAGGCACCGCAAAGACAGGTTAGGATAAACGGCCGATGCCTATACTAGTCCTCTGTCCTATTGAGCTCGACGTCCTTAGGGCTGAGTCTAATATTTTTTTAATTAACCGTGGTCAATGCAAATGCTTCAAGTAATTTTTGGGGTCCTGGGAAGGGTGATGAAATCCCCACCCAATCTGAGTTGGTCAAAAGCCCCTTAAAATCAGTTCTAAAGATATGCAAAACAGTAAATCACTTGCAATCATATCTTTTTTATGAATTTCAAGGTTTGCAAGTTTTCTAATTAAAACTTTCCTTTTTCTCTTACTCTTTATTTGGAAAGATATTTTTAGCAAAAAGATTAAGGATATGCAAATCAGAAAAGATCACTTGCAATCAATTATTATTTTAAGCATAGCGCAACGAATCCTGCATAAGATTTGTTATTTGGAAATGAAAAGATTTTTGAGCGCAAAAAAAATCCTGCAGGCAAATTTACAGAAGATATATCAAGATTTGCAGAGGAGGAGAGAAAACTCACAGAGATTTGCAATGGCGGAAATCTGCACAAGATGTTTTTTTTATACTGAACCGTAGAGCAAATCTGGCGAATTGAACCGACCAAGCGGCTGCGGATCCGCCGCCGTAACCCTCCTTCGACCGCGGTTCCGCCGCGGGTTGGTCGGCTCGGGAGGTTTCTTTTTCTTTTCTTTTTTTTAAACCAGATCACCGTGATTCTTCTTGTTGACTCAGTCCTCCAATTTTCTTCTGTTGTCTATTGTGATATTCCTCTGTTTGTTCGGATTTGACATTTGCTGTTCTGATCTCTGTAGATTTCCAGATCCGAATTTCTTTGTAGATCCTGCAAAAAATTCTCACAAGAATACCCTTTCCAAAAATAACAGATGATATATTTTTTATATTTTTTTTTGATTTTTCATATTTTTATGATTTTTCAATTTTGATTAACCCGAAATTGCAAAAAGGAAATACTACGCCATCCCCGGCAACGGCGCCATTTGATTTATAGAGATTTAGCGTGATTGCGCTTTCTAAAAGATAGATCAAAAATATTTGAAACCGCAATCAAGAACGGCGTCGCATGTAGCTAGCCGGTGAGTACGGGTCGGTCCACAGGGATGTTGTGAATCTCCTAATCGCTCTAACGAGTTAATTCCGATGGGAGCCGGATTGATTAAATCTAAAAACTAAATTAATCTATATCTAAATCTTGCTAGGGTTAGGTCTTGGTTAAGTTTGGAAAGTCTATAAATCTCACCGCTTTCTATACCCATATGAAGATCTAATTAGGTGTTATGGTAATTATTAATAAAAGGGATTAGAACCATTTGGAAAGATATTTCTTCCTCTAGGTTCTTGTCCTTCCTTTAGAAATCCTTACCCTAACCTCCATGAAAAACCATCACAACCGGGCCTTTATACTACGGTATCACCGCTACCTCGATGGATAGGGTGCCATAGGGAGCGGTATGTGCATGTATGCATAGAGTCCTATGAAAATATATGACGGGCAAGAAAGGGGATTAGAGATCTTCGTCTCTCAAACCTTCCCCAGATCTAACCCTAACAAGCGAGGAGACTATTCACTCATTAGGGAATTGAAGAACATTTATCTAGGGTAGAGAATAAAAGATTAACTAGGGCAAGAAATTAAATTTAATTAGGGCAAGAATAGAAAATTAACCTAGGGCAGAAAATAAAGAACTTACTTTACAGATGGCTCTCTCCAAATATCAACACAAGACTTGTCAGATCTGAATTTCTGAAATGAAAAGAGGCATCGATGCTCTCCAAAAGAATTCTAAAATTTATTATTAAAAGGAGGCATAGGGAGGCATAAGAAATTACATTGAGTAGAGTTCCTATTTATAGAGAATAGGAAACCCTAGGTTACAATTGATTTGCATGTCTACATTTACCAAAATATCCTTAGGAAGACCTAGTCAAAGTAGACTTCAAGCTTTGGTAAAATTTTATGTCTCTGTCTCTTTAAAGAAAGTATTGGGCCTTGGATCTTTGGGCTTCCTTATTATTTGGTTCTTTATTAAAATAGCTTCTATGTTTCTTCCAGATCTCCAGTGAATAATTGCGGTGGACTTTTAACCGTTCGCTTTGTAATCTTAGACCTTGCATTGCCTTGTACTGTCCTTCGATGTAGGCTTGATCAAGAGTCTTCTGTTTGCTGGTCAAAGTCCACTTTTGCATCATCTTTTCATCGTTTTCACTGTTTTAGATCCAAGAACCTGTAACCTGTAATATGTAGCAGACATGCGTCAAAAGCACCTGTTTATTTATAAAAAGAATAAGAATGGGGAATATAATAATGCAATATTATGGTGTGAACAAGGAGCTGCTTCAAGAGCTTCAAAAACAGCTCAGGAGCAAGGATAAAGAGATGGCCAAGCTATATTCGAAAATTGACGACCTAACAAATGTTGTGATGCAGTTTACGGCTCAAATTGCTCGAGGGCCTCTCAATCAAGCACAAGTCGCTACTCATGAGCCGGATGATGACAATCTGAAGCGGCCGATGCATGTCCCTTTGGGTCCAAGATTGGTCGAGCCGCATGAAAGCCGGCCACATTCCGCTTCTGGGGACGCCTTGGCCCCAGATAGCACTATCCCGCTAACACAAGATCGGATAATGGATTTGGTCACCAGCAAGGTTAAAACATTGGTGGCCGAAGCTGAAGATCAGAAAGAAATTGGCAGTAGTGGACGGCCATATCGCGCACAGTACGATCTGATCGAGTTCCCGAGCGGCTACGTCATTCCTAAGTTCGGAAGATTTGACGGGATGGGAAATGCAAACCAGCACGTCGCCCACTTTAAAGCATCGTGCGGAAATACAGGGGGCAATGATGCGCTCCTTCTTCGTCAGTTTGTCAACAGCCTGACCGGTGTCGCTTTCGACTGGTACGCGAGTATACCAGATGGGTCCGTTATTACCTTTGCCCAAATGGAGTCTCTGTTTCGGCAAAGGTTCATGAGTGTCAGTGATAAAATCTCCATTGCTGACCTTATGAGGACCAAGCTGGGGAAGAACGAAAGCAACACCGAATTTATCGCCCGATGGCGTAATCTCACAGTCAGGTGCAAACCGCCGCTGGAGCAGGACCAGTCCGTCAGCCTTCTCATTGGGAACCTCAGCAATTGGATGGTCCCATTCTTGTGTACAGCAGGCTTCAAGACGTTTCAAGAGCTAACCAAGAAAGTCCAAATGCTGGAACGTTCGAAGCAAGAGTCTACCCCGGACTCTCAGAGAGACAAGACTTGGAAAAGAAAGCGGGGCGACAACCGTAGAGGCGGGAGTTCCAGCAGTACCAATGTCTTCAATGCGTCCGACAATGAAGACAAGCAAAGGGCAGGCGATTCCAAAACCAATCGGTCTCAAAAGCCATTGCTGGGAGGAGATGGTCCTTCACTAGAGGAAAAAAGAATAAGGTTTACTCTTTCAGAAGGGACAAGGTTCGCAAGATATTTAAAGATGCCTTGAACAACGGTCTGTAATTGCCGGAGTCGAAAAGACCTCAAGAAGCAAAAATGACCGACAATCCCCTGTATTGCCCGTACCACCGAGTAGTGAGCCATGCGATCGAGGATTGCTATATCTTCAAGGACTGGGTCGAGAAGCAGTACAAGGCTGGAGAGATCGAGCTGTCCAAAAGTGTGTTGGTAAACAATCAAGTTGCAACCACCAACTTTATACAGACAGAAGCTGAAGCCTTCTGGGAGCAGACAGCTGAATCCGCTGCCCTGAGAAATGAAACGGACTCACCGCGACGTCCGTGGAGTACGCACATATCTAATAAGACGAAGAAGATGATAAAGCTACTTCGGAAAGAGCCCAGGACGGAATGGGAAGGGAAGAAGAAGCCTACCATTCCAGCTGCCAATGCGGCTCCATCAGGCTCAAAATCCAAAAAGCCTAAAAAGAAGAAAAGTGCAGCTCGGCGTGAAAAAGAGTCTGCAGGGAGATCGAACATTCAAAAATATATTGATTTCCTTGAAGACTATGAACGGAAGGAAAGAACTCTGATTCAATTGAAGGAGTTCCTCCCTATAGAAGCGGCTGAAATTCTGGAGGAGCTAAAGGAAGACTCCAATGAAGAGATCCCTATAGTGACTTGCTACGCCATCCATCTTGGCAGCGACTCTGAAGAGGGGCTCTGTTTTTCCGAAGAGGACGAGGATCTCGCCACAAAGGCCAACCAAATCCAGCTCAAAAGCGGCAGGGCTCTACCGCCGAATCAGGGCAACGCCCCAAAAGGAAAGGAAAAGCAGGTGGCTAATGAGGAAGATGGCAGAGAACCGGCTAATGAAAACTCAAGTCCTTCCTCAGTGGACTATAATGTATTGGCTCATCTCCGGAAGCTTCCGTCTCTCCTTAGCATCTACGATGCCTTGGTCCTATCTAAGGAGCTTAGAGATGTTCTCATTCATGCTCTACAAAACCACGAGCAGTATCAGGCTCGCTTTGCAGAAATTAATATGAAAGAAGCCCAGTACACTTTGCATGCCGCCGCAGTCACGTTTAAGGACGAAGACTTGCTACTAGGAACGGCTGAGCATAATCGGCCGCTTTATGTGATCGGGTACAGCGATGGAGATCGGATTAATCGCATATTGATTGATCCGGGGTCCTCAGTGAACATCATGAACTTGCGGACTCTGAAGAGTTTGTCAATGGACATCCGACACCTGTCAAGGGAAAGGATTGTCATTCAAAGCTTCAATCAAAATTGCCAGCAAGTTCTAGGGTCTATAGCTTTGCCAATCAAATTTGGGGATCTGCAAACTGAAGCTAAGATATACGTAATCGACGCTGACACGTCTTGTAAAATTCTCTTGGGACGGCCGTGGCTCCATGATTACAGCATCATTCCGTCAACTCTCCATCAATGCATGAAGTATAATAAAAATAGCGAAGAAAGATGCATTGACGGAGACATTTAGCCGTTCGGTGTGCATGAAGTCCGATATGAAGATTCTCGGTACTTCATGAACCACCAAAATCCTAAGCCACAACTGACTGAGGATAGAGCGACCCCAAGACTCAAAAGCAAATCCGAGCCGGCTGTCACTTTCAAAAGCAAACACGCCTACGTGCGCCTGCGTTTCGGTAGCGACACTGATGAGTCCGATGCTGGAAGTCCGTCCTTCCGTAAAACTCGCCCTCGTTTCGGTAGCAATACGGATGAATCCGATACTGAAAGCCCATCTAGCAGCAAAGTCCGCCCCCAACTTGGCAGCGACACTGAAGAGTCGGAAGAAGAGGACCTGTCGTGCAACAGCTGTGCAGATTGGACCCCCATGCAACAAGTGAAACTACGAGAGACCTTCGAAATTGCAGAAGGGTCCCTGGCCATCAAAAGGGTGTCGGAACGGATGTGCAAAGAGCTCGATGCATTGTCAGTTTCTACCGTGGACTAGTTGAAAACTTTCTATGTTCCCGTGAGGAAAAGCGGCCAGAAAGGCATCCTGTTTTCTGGGTCAAACCCCGTTGTGCACCCGGACGATTTGTCTGTCGCGTGCCTTCCCTATGAGAGAGGCATAAGAGCCGTCCTCAATCCCAGATACTATGCACCCAAGATGCAGGAATATTTCAAAAGGTGTGGATGCAGGCTGTATCAAACGGAGTCCGAAGCAAAGTTTTATGAAGGGCTATGGCATCCGCCCTAAGTCCGAGCACTCATCGATGGGCAAATTCCAGATAGACGGGGCATAGGATTCAGTCAACCTGATTCTAAAGCATGCTACATGATCCATGTTGGTGAAGCCAGCGAAAGATCAAATGATGATGACAAGATAGCCGAGCCAGAAGAAGCTCCTCAAGAGCTCGAAGATGGCGGACAAGCAACCTTCAATGAGCTAACCGAGATTGATTTGGGAACGCCCGATAATCCAAGGCCGACCTATATCAGCTCACTCTTGTCAGAGGAAATGAAAGAGCAGATAGTAGCCCTGCTGCATGAATTCGCTGACTGCTTCGCATGGACGTACAAAGAAATGCCTGGCCTCTTCTCTGAGGTAGTCGTGCATAAGCTGGCCATTTCTTCAGATGTCAAGCCAGTCAAACAAGCTCCCCGAAGAATGAGAAGGGAGCTAAAAGAAAAGGTCATCAAGGAAACTAAGAAACTTAACGATGCTGGCTTCATCAGGGAAGAGAAATATGCGGACTGGATCGCATGCATAGTCCCAGTGAAGAAGAAAAATGGGTAGATCCGAGTTTGTATCGATTTTAGGGACCTCAACAAGGCATGTCCTAAAGACGACTTCCTGCTACCGGTCATGGAAATGATGGTCGATGACACCTCAAATTACGAGCCGTTCACCTTTATGGATGGCTCGTCCGGATATAATCAGATCAAGATGTCGCCTGAGGATGAGAAACACACAGCATTTCGAACCCCGATCGAAATATATTGCTACAAGGTGATGCCGTTCGGACTGAAGAACGCAGGTGCTACATACCAAAGGGCAATGAACAATATCTTTGATGACCTAATTCATAAATTCGTCGAATATTATGTTAATGATCTGGTCGTCAAGAATAAAGCCAAGGCCGATCACATCCAAGATCTTAGGACCGTTCTCACGAGACTGAAGGAATACGATCTGAAGATGAATCCTCTAAAGTGCGCTTTTGGCGTGTCATCGGGAAAATTCCCGGGCTTCATAGTCCGACATCGAGGGATCGAAATTGACCCATCAAAGATAAAGGCCATCATGGAGATGCCCCCTCCGAAAAGTCTGACGCGGCTAAGATCTTTTCAAGGCAAGCTTGCTTATATACGAAGGTTTATCTCAAATTTATCGGGAAGATATAGGCCCTTCTCAAAGCTCATGAAGAAAGGAGCTCCTTTTGTCTGGGATGCCGAATGTCAAGAAGTGTTCAAAAGCATTAAACAGTACTTGTTGCACCCTCCAGTGCTGATCGCTCCCATTCCAAATAAACCACTGATTCTCTACACTGCCGTGCTAGATGAATCACTCGGTGCGCTCCTTGTCCAGAACAACGAGGAGGGAAAAGAAATTGCCCTCTCCTACCACAGTTGAACTCTAGTCGGGGCGGAACACAACTATTCCCCGATCGAAAAGCAATGCCTGGCTCTGATATTTGATGTGAAGAAGCTGAGGCACTATCTGCTCAGTCATCGGGTTATGCTGATCTCCAAGGTCGACCTGCTCAAACACTTGATGACCAAAGAAAGCCTAGCCGGCAGAATGGCAAGATGGGCTGTCATGCGACTTGAGTTTGACATAGTTTATACTCCTCAGAAAGCAGTAAAAGGGCAAGCTCTTGCGGACTTTCTCGCTGCTCATCCCATACCAGAAGGGTCACCGCTCAATTGCGAGTTACCCGACGAACAAGTGCTGCACCTCGAGAATGACGAGCCATGTTGGGAGCTCTACTTCGATGGGGCCTCATCGATAAGGACCTCCAGTAAATCAAGTGTCCCGGAGATAAAAGCAGGGATAGGATTGGTGTTTATCACGCCATCGATGGGAACCCTACGGCGTTCTTTTGCTCTCACCAAGCCTCGCACAAACAACGAGGCTGAGTATGAAGCCCTGATAGCTGGTCTGGAGCTCGCCATAGAAATGGTAGTCCTTCGGCTACGAGTTTACGGTGACTCCCAGCTTGTCATTAGCCAGGTAAGCGGGGACTATAAGATATACAAACCCGAGTTAGCTCGGTACAGAAGCCGAGTGGTGGAACTCATGAAACGGTTCACTCACATTGAACTAATGAGAGTCCCTAGAGCGTTGAACGGAAAAACCGACATACTCGCTCGCCTAGCTAAAGAGCTAGCTGATCCTGACATGGACGAAATTCTAATCACAGTCAGAAGCCGGCAAATCCTTCCACCAGCTTTTTCACGTGAAGAAGAAAGTGTAGAACAAGAGAACAATCCTGCCGAAGAAGCTTCGATCATCCATGACGAGCCCGATTGGAGAGAACCCTTCATAGAGTACTTCCGATACGACAAGCTGCCCGAGGGAATATCTGCGAGGATTCAGCTGAAGAAGAGAGCTCTCCGATACGTATTTGTAAATGACACGCTATACCGCAGGTCACATGACCAACTCTGGCTCAGGTGTCTGTCATTGGCCGAAGCTCAAAAGGTCATGAAAGAAGTTCACTCGGGCATTTGCGGTGCTCACCAGTCCGGCCCCAAGATGCGACTTCAAATTAAACGGCTTGGGTATTACTGGCCCACCATGATAAGGGATTGCGAAGAGCATGCAAAGAAATGTCATCTCTGCCAAATCCATGGTGATTTCATTCACAGGCATCCCAATCCGTTGCATCCTACGATGGCGTCGTGGCCCTTCAAAGTTTGGGGCACCGACATAGTTGTTCCAATTGATCCTCCGTCATCCAAAGTCCACCGGTTCATACTGGCTGCAACAGACTACTTCTCCAGATGGGCTGAAGCTGTCCCGCTAAAAGAAGTCAAGACAGAAGATATTATGACATTCTTCCAGTGTAATATTCTATACCACTTCGGTACGCCAAGAAGAATCATTTCTGACAACGGGCCTTCTTTCATGAGCTTCAAAGTCTCAAGATTCGCTACTCAGCATAAGATAGACTGGAGATATTCCTCCATCTATAATCCAAGAGCCAAAGGGCTAGTTGAAGCCTTCAATAAGACTCTATGAAAACTCCTGAAGAAAAATGCTTCAGCCAACAAGAGAGACTGGAATCTCAAACTTCACGAGGTGTTGTGGGCATATCGTACCACACACCGTGCTCCAACTCAGTCCACTCCATATTCATTGCTCTTCGGAGTGCAGGCGGTCCTCCCCTCGAAGTCGAAGTTCCAAGCTTAAGAATGGTCGTTCAGCACAAGTTGACGAAGGAGGAAAACGCGCTCCTTCGGCTTGAATAGCTCGACACCCTTGAAGAAAAGAGGCTCGCAGTGCAGCAAAATCTGAAGCTATACCGAGCCTAAATGTCACGGGCCTATGACAAGATAACCCGTCTCCGCGCTTTCAAGAAAGGTGAATTGGTGTTGGTCCTCAAAAGACCGATCATCCCCAATCGACATGCCAAGGGAAAATTCGAGCCAAACTGGGAAGGACCATACGTCATCGAGAAAGTGTTTGACGGAGGATCCTACCAACTGATAAATGCCGAGGGAGAAAGGCTCATGCCACCCATCAATGGCCGATATCTCAAAAAATACTACGCGTGAATGCTCCAAGTCGCAGGTGAATTGAGCACACCAGCCCTACGGTCTAGATCATACATCCTATAAAACCGTATACAATCCACGGGCGTAAACGACCCATATCTCTCCCAAGTTTTTCCGGTAAGACTATATTTAAAGTCCCACCAAAAAAAACAAAAAAAAGGTATGTCCACAAGCAAAACGGGCACGGATGAAAACCTGAAAGGGCTCCGTGAGTAAAAACAGCAGGACTGCCGGCGAGTTTGTGAAAACCCGAAAGGCGCAAACTCGCGAAAAGAGATAGAATACACTCGCAAAGTCCTCTCGACCTTGTGAGGAGAAAATCCCTGTGTGAGATCCTTACAACTCACAAAGGAGCAACACACTTAGGGATCCCTACGATTCCTAAGGAGAATATACACCTGCGAGATCCTCTCGGCTCGTAGGGAGAAAATGCTTTTATGAGACCCTTACGGCTCATAAAATTGAAAAGCCTTAGGTGATAGGGATCTAAACCTGTCTCCTGAGCCATCGCTCCCCAATGGAAAACGGCAAATGATGAGTCGCTCCTGACATTTCGCTTCAGTGTTAGCGGTGCTGATGCTGACCCAAAAACCAAATCCCAAGTCCTCCCGGGGCAAATGATGAGTTGCTCCTGTCATTATTCCAATGCAGCAATGCTGATGCCAAACAAGATCCAAATTCCAAGTCCCCAAACGGCGAATGATGAGTCGCTCCTGGTACCATATTCCAGTGCAGCGATGCAGACGCCAACCAAAATCCAATTTCTCAAAATTCTCCCGGCCCTACGGTTAGTCTCCAAATTGACTACCGTATTCAATCCATGGGCTCAAATAATTCTCATCATACCCATACCCCCACCGCAATCGTAAGCCCTACGGATGGTTTCCGCCCTTGGAATTATGCTCCATTTGGGAAAGACCCACTCATGTGTCCTCGCGATACATGAGGAGAACAAACTTACGGGATACTCACGAATCGTAAGAAAACACCTTCGTGGGATCCTTACGACTCACAAAGGAAAAACACACTTGGGGATCCTCACGACTCCTAAGGAGAAAATACACCTACGGGATCCTTTCGACTCGTAGGGAGAAAATGCTTTTATGGGACCCTTACGGCTCATAAAATTGAAAAGCCTTAGGTGATAGGGATCTAAACCTGTCTCCTAAGCCATCGCTTCCAAACAGGAAAAAGCAAATGATGAATTGATCCTGGCACATGTGCTTCAGTGTTAGCAACGCTGATGCCTACCCTAGCCCCAAAATTCCAAACTCCAATCCAATAGACCCCTAAGTCTTTAAACTGGGAACAGATGACCTCTAAGTCCTTAAACTGGGAACAGATGACCCCTAAATTCGTTAAACTGGGAACGAGGGAAATCTCCTCGTGGCAAATGATGATTCGCTTTTGGTACCATATTTCAGTGAAGCGATGCTGATGCTAAACCAAAACTAAAATCCCCAAACCCTGTCATGGCAGATGATGATTCGCTCCTGGTACTATATTCCAGAATAGTGATGCTGATGTCAACCCAAACCATATCAAGTCAGCAAGACAACCAACAACCTCCCTGGCGGAATCATGCTCCACCTCGGAAACAAGTCAAATCCCGACACCGCAGAAAGTGGAGCAAGTCAAATCAGAACATTCGACCGTCCAAGTCGCTAAAAGGGCACCACCGACCGTCCACGTCACAGAAAAGGCAGTATCGACCATCCAAGTCGCTAAAAGGACAGCATCAACCGTCCACGTCACTAAAATGGCAACACCGACCGTCCACGTCGCAAAAAGGGCAGCACCGACCGTCCACATCGCAAAAAGGGCAGCATCGACCGTTCAAGTCGCTAAAAGGGCAGCACCGACCGTCCACGTCGCAAAAAGGGAAGCATCGACCGTCCACGTCGCAAAAAGGGCAGTATCGACCGTCCAAGTCGCTAAAAAGGCAGCATCGACTGTCCAAGTCGCTAAAATGGCAGCATCGACCGTCCACGTCGCTAAAATGGCAGCACCGACCGTCCACGTCGAAAAAAGGGCAGCACCGACCGTCCACATCGCAAAAAGGGCAACACCGACCGTCCACGTCGCAAAAACGGCAGCACCGACCGTCCACGTCGCAAAAAGGGCAGCATCGACCGTCCAAATCGCTAAAAGGGCAGCATCGACCGTCCACGTGTCAAGAAGGGCAACATCGACCGTCCAATTCGCTAAAAGGGCAGCACCGACCGTCCACGTCGCTAAAATGGCAGCACCGACCGTCCAAGTCGTAAAAAGGGCAGCATCGACCGTCCACGTCGCTAAAAGGGCAGCATCGACCGTCCAAGTGGCAAAAAGGGCAGAACCGACCGTCCATGTCGCTACAAGGGCAGCAACGACCTCCTCGTCGGAATCATGCTTCGCCTTGAAACCAAGACAACCAGACACTCCATCTCGGAGACACGTCAAGCATCGACCGTCCATGTCGTAAAAAGGGTAGTGCCAGCATCCCAAAAAAGCGGGAACCGAATCAAGTCTCCTCCACGTAAAAGAAAATCCATCAATTTCATGCCTACGACCCACATGTGTGGTGTGCATTTATTGATGGGGGCAATTTGTTGGGGTAAAAATTTACACCCCGGTTGACCAAGTCAAAATCAAAGTCAACCCCAAGCCAAGTGGGCCCAAGCCCAGGTCACGTGGGCCAATGCCCGGGTCGAGCCCGAACACGAAACGCCCGGCCTTCCGCCATGCCAAAATAAAAAAATTTGTAATAAATAATTTTGGTGTATTTCCTTTTTTTAATTTTCTGAATAAATGTAAGAAAAATGGGCATAAAGCCAAATTTTTGTAATGCACATGGCTTATGTGCAAAAAAAAATAGCACATAGGCATGGGATGGGCACCATTTTTGTAAAGCCCAAGGGGCTATATGTAAAGTGTATAGCTATAAAGATAAAGATAATGAAAATATCCCAACAATTTTTTCTCTCTCCCAAAAAGAATCCAGATCTGTGATCTTTCTCCTTCCTCAAGGTTCTAAACCTTCCTTCTTCTTTTGAATTAAATCAAGAGTTTAACTCTTCCTTTCTCAAAATAAATAGTTCTTCACCATAAAACCCACGAAGAGGAGCTCGGATCTCCAATCAGATCTCGAGAAGGGAAGACTTTTAAGTCTAATCCCTTTTTCTCCAAGATCCCGCCGATCAAGAAAAGGAAGGAGGAGACCCATCTCCAAAAATCTAACTTTGGACGGATCCGAGGCTCAAAAGAAGAGCCAAAAATTCCTAGGAGTTTAACTCCTTTCTAGATCTGTTGGAGTTTAACTCCATAAATTAGTTTCTGTTAGGAGTTCAACAAAAAAAACCTTTGGGAGTTCAACTCCCCAACTTAGGGACTAGGCCCCCTTCCCGCGGGTGTTTCCCGTGGTCACGTGTATGCCACGCGACCCCGGGCGCTAAGGCGCCCATCGTTCACGTGTGCGCCACGTGACCCCGGGCGCTAAGGCGCCCATCGGTCACGTGCGCGCCACGTGACCCGGGGGTGCTAAGGCGCCCAATGGTCACGTGTGCGCCACGCGACCCCAGGCGCTAAGGCGCCCAATGGTCACATGCGTGCACATGACCCCGGGCGCTAAAGCGCCCATGTGCGAGTACGTGACCCCGGGCACCATGCGCCCACGTGCCATACACACGTCTTTGAGACGCTCCCCCCATTTTTATGTGCACTCCACACTAAATATAACTCCCCCGTTTGAACTCTGAAGGGCCCCCGATATGTCCCAAACCCCTTCAATACACAACACACGCACACTGCACATTGAGTTTGCATGACCAGTTTAACCCGTCAATCGGAGGTTCCCTCGCCCCAAAGGCGAGGGGTAAATAACGGCAGCTTATTCCGCTGCTGCCGGAGATTTGGATCGTTACAATCAATAAACCCCAGCCTACCCTAGGCAGGGGGAATCTGTAATGCGCCTGACAAGCGCGCATGCATTCCCATCTCAATGGGGTGACGAAAAACACCCTACAATCATTTTCCTACATAATCATGTATTGTGATTCTTCTTGAGGATTTATGATTTATGAGAATTCTGGATTATTGGGAAAACCGCAAAGATTCTAAGAACCTATTATTATTTTAAAAACAGAAATTTGCGGTTTTCTCGTGATGTGATGTGTGTGGCGTCCACCATGAGTTTTCTCGGTTCTTGAGCAGTATCATATACCCGATTCGAGGAGGGGGATGCACCATCTGCGGGTACATGGTGGACCCGGTATGGTACCTCGGGGCAAGAAGATCACAGATGATGGCGTTGATCCCGGCAGGGGAGCACTACCTACCGGTTATTTGTGACGCGGCGGTTATCTGGAGGATACCGACCGTAGTCATGTGATTTGATGATATGGGCCGATCCGGACTGCCACAGCCCGGGATATTGAGATATTGAGATTTGAGATACAGAGATATTGAGATATCGAGATTTGAGATATAGAGATATGAGATATTGAGACATTGAGATATACATATTTTGTGTCGATACTTGACACGGATTTCTATTGATTTCATTGATATTACTTGAGCTATTTCACAGGAGATTTCTAAGAAAAATAAAGATTTTCTCATACCAAACATACTCAGGTTTCATGTTGAAAATGCGTAGGTTGTGACGCATTTGCGTGCATACTTACGATAGCCTTACTAGATGTTACTTACTACTCATGAGTTGGCAACTCACCCCCGTTGTGCCACAGTATTTTGCAGGTCTGACCCATCAGCACAGTAGCGGTGGGCGTATTCCTATTCTGCTTTCTTTGCTTCGACTTGCAGTTTGCTCTTGGTGGGTTGCAAGGATATCTTGCTTTCATTTGTATATTACTTTGTATCTAGTACACTCCATCTACCCTTATATATTGGACTAGACGGTGAGAGTTGAGACTTGTATTTGTGGATTGATGTCGATACTCACTTAAGCCGACGTAGTGTTTCTTACTTCTTGCTTGCAGATGCTTATTATCGTGCTTTTGATATACATATTGCATGTGGTTGTGACTCCGCCTTGGGTGAAGAGCTAGCTCCCGCCTGGGGATGCCTTTATTCTTTATTTATATGTATTTTCTTGTTTGTATTCGTTTCGGGGCCAGTATTTACAAAGGAGAATTTGCCGAAATATTCGAGAAATTTTGATATTTTTAAACTGTTTAATGCAACTTGTTTTGGTTAAAATTGCTTTCTTTCACTAAAGTTTCTGTCACTCTAATTCATTATTTGGTTTATATTTCTGGGCTTTGGGTTACTTAGATTACGTACGCCTCGAGACGTTCGTAATTTAAGTGACAGTCACGTTCCGTACCTTCGGGTCGTGACAAAGTCTTGTTGCCTCGAGGTACCATACCGGTTATTTATGACACGACGGATATCCGGAGGATACCGACCGTAGTCATGTGATTTGATGATATGGGCCGATCCGGACTGCCAGAGCCCGAGATATTGAGATTTAAGATACAGAGATATAAGATATTGAGATATACATATTTTGTGTCAATGTTTGACACGGATTTCAGTTGATTTCATGATGATATTTTTTTTACTTTATAAAAAGGTTTTATTAATTTAAAGGTACAAAGCTTCTCATATCTGATATATCACGATTTCGTGTTAATTATACATTCATGTTGCATCCAGATTTGCATTGCATCATGTTAGTATATGTAGGGTATGACGCATTTGCGAGCATTCTTACAATTGCCTTATTAGATGTTACTTACTACTCACGAGTTGGCAACTCACCCCCGTTGTGCCACAGTATCTTGCAGGTCGGATCCGTCAGCATTGTAGCGGCGGGCATACCTTTCTCGACTTCTTTTGCTCGGACTTGGGACCTTGATCGTAGGTGGGTTGCGAGGATTACTTTTGTTTCCATTTGTATCTTTATTTGTATCTAGTATTCTCCATCTACCACTTCTTCTATTGTGTATGTGACCTAGTGATGAGACTGTGAGGTTTTGGATATATGTTGCTTCTCTGGGGTCGAGCTCACTTGAACCGACGTGATACTTTCTTACTTTTGAGTTTTATACGCTCATACTGCTCGATGATTATACATATATTGCGTGTGGTTATCAATCCGCCTTGGGCGAAGAGCTAGCTCCCGATTGGAGATGCCTTTATTCATTACAGGTTTATATATTCTTGTTTGTACCCGTTTGGGGGCCAGTATTTACAAAGGAGATTCTGCCGAAATTTTCGGAAAATTTTGATATTTTAAAATGTTTAATGTAACTTAAAGGGTTTTAAATCATTTTCTTAAAAAGGTTTTCCTTCACTCAAAATTGTTTATGGTTTAGAATTTCTGGGCTTTGGCTGACTTAGGTTACGTTACACCTTGAGACGTTTCGTAATCTAAGTGCCAGCCACGTTCCGTACCTTCGGGTCGTGACAAGCATCACGTCGGCTCAAGTGAGCATCGACACCAAACCACAAATACAACTCAAATCTCACCGTCTAGTCCAATATATAAGGAAGACTCTGCCGAAATTTTCAGGAAATTTTGATGTTTTTTTTATGGTTAATGCGACTTATTTGGTTTTAATCACTTTCTTTAAATAGGTTTTCCTTCACTCTATTTCTTTATTTGGTTTAGATTTCTGGGCTTTGGCTTACTTAGATTACGTATGCCTTGAGACGTTCGTAATTTAAGTGCCAATCACGTTTCGTACGTTCGGGTCGTAACAAAGTTGGTATCATACACTTATCCATATTCCACTTATCCACCTCTACATCAATAAGCTGAAATTGTGCTTCATCGGTGTCCGTATCCTTATGAGTGCTAGAAAACTCCACCTCCATCGGATCATTGTCACCTGATGCTCCACCTGACGCCTTATTGTCTTCAGCCACGTCTTTCAACATGGATTCCTCATCGAAGATCACGTCTAGGCTAGTGAATGCCCTTCTGTTTTTCATATCTCATCACCTGTAATCTTTAACTCCAAGTTTGAATCCTAAGAAAACAGACCTTTTTGACTTTGAATCCAGCTTGGTCCTCTCCTTCTGATTCACGAGTGAGAATGCAGAGCGCCTAAACACTCTTAACGATACATAACTGACTGGATCTCCTCTCCATACTTCTTCTGGGATCTAAATGTTGACTTATGAATCTCTTTATGTTTTAATTATTTTACAAAACTATATTTCAAACATACTATATGTTACTGACAATGTCAGACGCGTCAAAGTGCTACACAGTTGGAGTTATTCAAGTATAAGGACAATCAACATTGCTACCAAAAACTCAAAAGTAACATTGACAAATATCGGCAAGACTCAAAAGATTTCAATACACATTCAAAGGATATAACGGAAAAGTCGCACATCGGAAATATTCAAAACTTTTCTACTTTACTTGAGTCTATAGTTGAGTCGATCTCAAACGTTTAGAGTCAAATTTTCTATCCTATTTTAATTCAAGTTACAAAACCAAAAATTCCATTTTCAAAACCGGGGTTGTGTCTGAAATATTAGACAAATATATATCTATGATAGACATCCCTAAAACGTAACAGTTGCCAATTTTTCAAGTTTTGAAATTTAGTTGGAATTTCGGTTTTACAGCGGCCAACGACTACTAATAACTGTCCTATTCTTTAGAGGCAGTTATTAAAACTGTCGTAACCGTTCCATATTGGTTCCCTGTATATAGGATATGTTTCTAAAGAGTTTTCACTAACTTTTTACCCAATTTTCATTTTTCTTTATTTTCAATTGTTTGTGAAAACTTTGTCTCTCTTTACTCTTAAGTTTTTCATTACTCTTTTTAGAGAGGAGATCTTTCTAGCGCTTATAGACTTTTCTATTCTTTTAGAAAAGAAAAATCTCTAAAATTTTTGAAAAAGCGATTGATTGTAAAACTTGGTTAATCTTAAAAAACTTCTTTGATTGGTTTTTAAAGTTTTGTCGATCTCTAAAATACATCCTCTCATCTTCTTGAATCGAAAATTTGATTTATCTTTTGAGATTGTTAGGATTGTTGAAGTTGGTTTGTAAATATCTGTAAAAATCTTACTTTGTACGACTTAGTAAAGAAAGGTTTAAATTTTTCACATTGTAAAGTTTTCAGACTTGCGTCTTGGAAAAAGTCTAGGTGTTCAACACCTGCAAGTGTAAAAGGTTTTGGACTTGGGCCTTTGGTAAAAAGTCAAGGTGTTCGCCGTCTGTAAGTGTAAAATTTCTAAGATCTGAGCCTGGCAAAAGATCTGGGTTTCTTCACCCGTAAGGAGTCACCAGATAGTATTTGAATCCTGAGAAAGAGTTCTCAGGTGGGGATTAGCCACTGAGTTGGTGAACCTCCATAACAATCCCCTGTGTCCATTTGTGTAATTTTTCTTTTTTTTTACTCTGTGGCTGTTGATAGTTTTAGTTTTAGACTCCGATTTTATATTCTGCTGCATAATTTTTTAAATTATTACAAATCAGGCTGAGTTTGTCATAAAGCCTTATTCATCCCCGATTGTTTGCGTTTTCGCGTGCGCGTTCTATGAAGTTCTATTTATCGCAATCAAAACAGTGTCGTTTGAAACTAGCCGCGACGAGTATGGGTCGTTCATAGAGAGAATGTACGTTTTTCGTTCTTGTTCTAACGAATTAAGTCCAAAAGTCGGAGTTTGTTCGTTGTTATCCTATGTGTTGAGTTTATGTTCAAAAAAGGCTTGTTAGGGATAGGGTTAAATTAGTTTAAGTTAGGAGAATGCGTATTCTTTCTTTTGTACCTTTCTTGATTTATGACACTAGGGTAATCGGCAACAACGTGGATTAGGATTCTTAACTAGGGTATTTGCGATTGTGCGCTAAATCCCTTCTTATTGACCCTTGCTCCTCCGTTCTTGTCTTTTATCCCTCACCTCTGGCCAAACCAAACACAACCGATCTCAGTTAGAAATCACCACTATCATGTAGGTTAGGACGCCTAAGCGAGCAAATTGTGTATTTTTTGGTCGGAGGTCAAACCATAAGGTGTCGGGCAAAGAAAAAGAGTAAAGAAAATCCTAACTCAAACTTCCCCTTTTCTTTCCCTGACAAGTAAGGAAACTACTCACAAATCATTTCATAAATAAAAATGAAACACAAGAGAGAAGAGATCATAAAAAACATTACAAATAAAGTAAAGGGCAAGAAATATCAGGAATCAAGGTGTGTGAAATGAAAGTTTTATTGAAGTGCAATCCAAAGTACAAGATAATGAGTTCATATACTAAAATCTAAACTTCCAACCTCACTTAAGAGGTCGCAAAATTAGATAAAAGTAAAGAATTCAAAACTATTACAAGCTCTGAAACTAAACTATTATATACAAAGCTTCGACAAAGACAAAAAAAAATTAGACTCAAGTTGGACCCTTGGTTTGCTCTCTATTCTGCTATTTATAAGGATCTCATCACCAAAAAAAAATAATAAAAATGAAGTGATGTGAATGGCAAGAGTGCTCAGAAGAAGCATGAGACCAACTGGAGCAAGTAGGGCCGCCAGTTGCGGCCAATATGAATAAATTGGCGGCCAAAGTAGCGGCCATGGGCCCCAATCACTTGTTGCAATCTTCTGACAGCTCTATCTTCTCATTGAGATAATTTGTTTCTTTTAAAATAAATTGGGTTGCAATTTGGAGCAATGAAAGGAAATACATCAAGCTTGAAACAATCACATCAATACTTTATCAACTCATAATAACCATGCCCACTTGCATCAAGACCACATGCTCATATGAATCATGGTTGTCCCTAGTCGCTCCATGGCTGGTCCATATATGTAATTTATGAGTTCACACTTAAATCAAATCATATCATATTGGAACATTTTGAATAAAAATGTTGTATACTTGAATTGTTGTAAAAACTCCTTAGGCTATTGATTGGTTCTCCGTCTCGGTTGCAGTATCGGCTCAAATATGTCGTATCCGTGCATGTTGTGTGTGTTTTCAGTGTTTTGTTATGAATACATGTATCCTATACTTATTGAAAAGATACGGGTTAAATAGCATAGTTTACTCACAAAAATGATATCGAATGAGCGGTATTAAATGCAGTTTTTCATGATGAACAAATACCTCCAAACTTATCTTTTGCTCGTCCCAAGAAAAACAAAATCCTAACCTCGGTTTCGCAGGGAACACGATTGCACTGAGCCCGTGCAACAAGCCGTTCAACCTCTAAATTACCCTAAAGGTGGAGTGTTGTCTCCTGAGGGTTTTCAGGGGATTACAACCACAAAATCCCGTCAAGCTAGTTTTGTGACATAATAGTCTATTTTAATTCTAAGGTACAATATCAAAGCTAGAAATTCTATTACACTAAGTTAGAAATATCAAAACCTTATTTTTCATACCTCACTTGTTATTTGACTTAAGATTTTATACGTCTTTACGTGCGTGTGCAAATAGCGTCGTTATGTTTAAAAACTTCGATTAAAAGTCTTCATGCCACAAATACGGACCAGACAAAACTTCACAAGGATCATGCGAGTTTGTAAAGAATTAAGCTTTGATCAAGTTTCATTCTCTACCTAGGTCTCAAATCCAGAATTTCTATCATATTTAACGATAAACTATGTCTTATTATTCACTCCACCTTTAACTTGTTTTCCTTCATACACACCTTCATGAACATGCAATAATCTTTATCATCGTGCAAAACCTTCATATCCCCGTTAGCAATAAAAACAAAAATTATGATAAAACTCGTCTTAAGCCAAGATTATTCTCACACAAAGAACCGTGAGGAATTTTAACTCGGAGAGAACACTTGTGACTTTGTTTATATCGGACTTTCTAGGCTTCTTAGCGAGTTTTGGTCCAATGCACATAAACCAGATGGTTTTAAAGTATTAGGTGTAAAAACACTCTAGCAGACTTAATTGCCCAAGTCACCTGGCCCTAAATAAAAAAGATTCATTTTAAGCATGAAAATCATAAGAATTCAATCCGAACGGATATATTGTCAGTTCTTCATATTTTTTTAAGATAAAAAATGTGTTTATGTAGATCAGGTGTGTAATCACTCCAATCAAGTTCTAGATAAGTTATCTTTCAGACTTAGCTTCCATTAAATTTTTCAATAATATCTTTTGATATCCACTTCACTTTATAAACTATTCCTGAAGTTACTTTTTTCAGAACAAACTTGTTTGGTCATTAAGGAGTTTATCAATTTTTTTAAAAGTTTTAAGATATTTTAAACTTGTCATCTAATTATCAAAACACACGACACGTGTAGTGTGATGCAAAGACGTATATTAGTTACGGTTAAACTCAAAAGAGGGTTATCTTTCGGGTTTTCAATTTATAAAAATAGGATTTAGTTTTTTCTATCGTATCAAACTAAACTATCGGTATTTTGAATCTAAATTTTCCCACTAACTAAATTGACGACAAAGTTTTTCTATTTTGAAATTTTTAAAATTTTTATGGGTTTTTAAATATGCAAAATTTACACATGAATGCAAAGATAGAAAGCTTACCAAGCAAACCCCCAAACTGAAACTTGACAGTGCCCTCACTGTCATGCCATACAAAGAGGTCATAAAAGTTTTGAAGGGTCAAAATTTTTAGGTTTTTTTAATGAAATAGCAGACAAAATATATACACAAAAATGACTCATCAAACTTAATTGAAACAGTGTTTTCACTGTTAAGCATTGAAATTCAAACTTAGAAGGGAGAGAACATCATTAGTCTATACAAGGGTTTATACAGACTAAAAGTTAATACTAACCATTCAAAACTTTTATCATGATGAGACCCTGGTTGGTGAAAGAACGCGTAGAGAAAGGAAATGAAGAATACACGAGACTATGTATGAACAGAAATGTTATAAGTTCTCGGTAGATGGAAATGAGAAGATGAACGAATGGGTGAAAGAAATGGAGTATGAACTTGAGACTGTAAATTGATAGAATAAATTAGTACAGTCTGTAATGATCGAAGTGTAAAACTAGAATTTTCTAACAGACTAATTTATCAATATTTTTTTTAATGGGATCAAACTTCTCAAGATTCACAAGAAAATATGGGCCGATCGAACTTGGTGAACTAGATGTAGAAGATGAAGGTGAAAAGTCGTCTTTCAATTTGGCTAGATCGATGGAAAAAATAGAGGGAAGTAATTGAGGGATAGTGTTGGTTAATTGTTTAGAAGGATGTTCACAGTCAATAGAATGGACATGATGAATCGGGAAATCCAACTCATCCAATAAAACGAGTTCATCCTCAAAAATATCCTCAAAATTACCCTCAAGATTAAGCTTATCCATGCATTCGGTTAAATCATCATCAATAACATCAAGAAGCCAATAGGGTTCTGAAAAAGCAGTTAATGGTTCAGGATGATACCCATACGGATTTGAAGGAAAGTGTTGAATTGGTGAGAAAAACTCATCCAAAATTGTGGGTTCATCATCAAAATTATCCCTAATATCGATATTCTCAATCAAGTCAAACTTAAATTTCTTAGATACCTTATCAAAAGCATGGTTTTCAATTAGTGGATCACAAATCGCACGTTTGTCTAGATTGGAGATGTAGAGATCAAAAGGAGTGGTATTGGTTTCACTTGAAAGGGTCCTTTTTACAATCGGATAAATCAAACACATCGTAGTCGCACAACTCATCAAACATGCTATTCTCGATTGGTGAATCATTTGGTTTATTCGATAGATTTTCAGAATTGGAGTTTTGGAGTTCAATCGGAAGCAGGTAGGTTTTATTTTGAATGGCGCATGGCTCACTTTCACTACTCAAATCAACAATTTGTCTTTTCCACATCATACATGGTGAAATATTGAGCTTTTTGGGAACTAGCCGATGGTTTGATAGGTTGTACTAATGCGGCTATGGATGAGTTTAATTCTTCTATCTATCGGCAGGAATCTACCCGAAATTCTTCTAATGATCTTTTAAGACTAGATATGGTTTGTGAAGGGGTTTAAATAAAAGATTCGTATTCATTTAGATACATGAAACCCCCAATTTCATGTTCAGAAGCAATGTCTAGAAACGGTGTGAAAGTTATATAGGACTGGAATTGGTTGAATTGTAGGTTACAGGCTTTTTCAATGTGTTCTGCAATGGACATAGATTAAGAAGTTGCCACATTAGCCTTAAGAGGAATATCAACATAAGAAGGAAGGACAGTTTGATACGGTTGATGAGAATTTGAGTCGGGTGTCCAATTGGTTTGTCAAGAAGTTTCTATTCGACCTCTCAAAAAAATTTGGGTCTGAATGCATCGTTGGATGTTCTACCAAAACAAAAACCATATGATGAAATGTATGGCTAAGAGTACCAAAACTCGGCAAGAGTTGGTCGATTTGGGTTACCCATGAATAGAATAGTGAAAAGACGAGGGGATGGAAAAGGAGGTCTTTTTCTTTCTTTATTTTTTGTTAGTTATTAATAAAAGAATGAATTGAAATTATACACATAAGGAAGTAAATAAAAAACAATCACAACACAAAACCATACATCTAATCAGTCTAGGGTTTACCTAAGTCAACCAGATTTACTCCAAAACTTGATTGTTGAAGTAAAATTGAGTCGAGAAATGGGCTCAAAATATACTGATCACGAAACCAGGTAAGTGCAGAGATAAGGAGAGGTTTTCTAACGCTTTCGTGAAGTTCCTTAATTTGGAGTAATCCTTTCTCCTTCGGCAGTTGCGTCATGAACACTTGCCTAAAAACCCCGTGAACAATATAACGTTAAGTGGTGTTCTAAACTCAATAAACTTTTCTTAATGAGCGCAAAATCCTTAAAGGCTGAAAATATAATTTCTTGTAAATTAATGTGGGTAAACTTTATGTTCAGTTTGTGATTTGTGGGCCATGGAGAAGGGTGATGAAATCTCTTACCGTATTTTGTTGGGGTTCTTTGCCTTTAAGTCCGTATTAAGATGCAATGTGCAATAAAAAGGTTATTCAAAACATAAAACAATCATTTTTTTTAAAATTAGGCTTTGGCGCTGCAACAAATACGGTTGGTTCTCTTTTGACTTTTGACGACGAACTTGCAAAGAATTCTGTAAAGAATAAAATATTGGAACATCGGATTTTGAGTGAGAAGGTGTTAGAAAATATGTACCGAAAGTTTTGGGTTAAGAAACCCCCGTTAAATCGATCCTGAATAGTTTGGAAAGTTCTCTTGCGCGGGTCAAACTACCTGAATTTTTGGAACTGTACTTTACCATCGCCTTTTGCTTGAATGTGCACTTTACTTCGCACGATTGCTGTTCGCAAATCTGTCAAAATCTGTAAATATCAGAAAAAGGATATTTTTAGCAAAAAAGCGATATAGATAGACAATATTTTGCACACACACAATTATGAAATTTAAAGTATGAAAATGGAGTAATAACAGAACAATAAAGCATCAGCCAAAAAATTAGAGCAATCTGGACAAGTGGGGCCGCTCGTTATGGCCGGATAGATTAAACGGGCGGCCATGTCAAGGAATCAAGGCTCCAAATTTTTGTGGTCTTCTCTTTGTTATATGAATATCCCATTTTTATATTTTAAATATTTCAATGAATCTCAGAGTGACGGCAGATAAAAATAACAGAGAATAAATGTTAAAACGGTTAGATTTTTGTTTTGGTTTTTGAAATTTTTTCAAATTTTGTTTTAATTTTTAGAAAAATTGATAGTTTTATGCATAAGTTATACACAAATTAACCCGAAATCACAAGAAGAAATATGTTACCTTCTCTCTGGCAACGGCGCCATTTGATTGTTTTTGTTTTCGCGTGTGTGTTTTATGAAATTTTATTTACTGCAATCAAGACGGTGTACCTTGAAACTAGCCACGGTGAGTATGGGTTGTCCATAGAGAGAAGGTAAGTTTTTCGTTCTTGTTCTAACGAGTTAAGTCCAAAAGTCGGAGTGTGTTCGTTGCTATCTTATGTGTTGAGTTTATGTTCAAAAAAGGCTTTTTAGGGATAGACTTAGGTTAGTTTAAGTTAAGAAAATCCGTATTCTTTTCTTTGTGCCTCTCTTGATTATTGACGCTAGGGTAATCGGAAATAACATGGATTAGGGTGCTTAAGTAGGGTATTTGCGATTGTACGCCAAATCCTTTCTTATTGACCCTTGTTCTTATCTTTTATCCCTCGCCTATGGCTAAACCAAACACAACCGGTCTCAATTAGGAATCACCACTATCATATAGGATAGGGTGCCTAAGAGAGCGGATTATGTATGTTTTAGTCGGAGTTCAAACTATAAGATGTCCGACAAAGAAAAAGAGTAAAGAAAATCCTAACTCAAACTTCCCCTTCTCTTTCCCTAACAAGTAAGGAAACTACTCAAAAAATTTCTCATAAATAAAAATGAAAAACACAAGAGAAGAGATCATAAGAAACATTACAAATAAAGTAAAGGGCAAGAAATTGTCACGCCCCGCTTCCCAATAGACGAAAACGGTGACGTGGCAAGACCGCAACGTATTTACTATGAAATAAATACGTTAAGCATAATTAAACAATATATAAATGAACAAGAATAATAAGAGTAATAAAATGAAATAGCAACTTTGTTTACATTCAACTTTACATATAACTGTTTGTAATGAAAAGATACAATGATATAAAGAAAATTCCTAAACAATGACATACATAAAATAAGTGCAGGTTGGAAGGAGCTGGTAATGAGGCTGTGCTGCAAGCTGGTCCAAGTCCTCCTGGCTCGGCTTTATCTCTTTAGTGTTCGGTCCTCCTGATGAACATTCCACAGAAAGAAACAGAAAAGAATGTCGTCAGCGAACTAGTGCTCGGTAAATCCCAAAAGAAGAACTAGAAGATAGTATGTAATGTGTGAAATGACACGGTAAAGTTGTATATGATCGTTCACAGGTATAGGATAGCTATTCTAACGTGGTTATTTGTAGTTTGGTAAAAAAGATATTCATGTATACGAGAGGAGTCCATCTTACCCCGTGGACTATGGTAACATATAGTACAAGGCCCAGTCATAACCCATGGGACAATGTACGTGAATTCATGTAGGTTTCTTTTAAGCGACCTCTCATGCCATGATATACGTTCCGTACCAATCTATCCTTTTATTCCCGCGTAATGTATTGTATTGATTATGTTTACAGGTCTTGGCCGAAACCATTGCTACAAAATGTTCAGCTTCATGTTCAGGATGTAATCATGTATTCAAGTAGTCATGTTGAGTTCATGTCAAGTTATAACCATGGTTTGGTCAAGTCAAGTCAAGTATACAAGTTTGAGTTTAATATTGATTTCGAGTGTTCGAGTTCATGATCCAGTATTCGAGTTCGTATTTGATTTTGGATTCAGGTTTGAGTTTGGACTCAGATTGAGTCAGGCACTTGTGAACGGATTTAACTTTTGACTTCTTAGGTTCGAAAGAAATCGGCAATTGCAGCACAAGGACGGCATGATTTGTATATTTTTCCAAGACAATTGGCATTGATAACTCCTGTTAAGTTTTCTAATCTGAATAGGTAAGCACTCACTTTCTCCGGCTCCCTGAGGCTCAAGAGAATTGATCCCGCTTAAACCTATATTTACTAGAGTCCTTAAAATATTATTTTGTATATCTCAAAGGGCTTTTATGAAAAATATTTTAATATAGATTAAAAATAAAACCTCAAGGGTGATTTGTATTAGTTAAGATTTTCATGAACATATATTTTAAGTATTGTGGTATTTTTATGATAAATACTTAGCTTTTAAAAGTTTATGGTATTTTATTGAAAACTAGCCCTTTTTAGTAACTTGATGGTATTTTATTGACATTTTTTAATCTTTCATTTTTATAAAAATATAGTTTCATAATATGATGAAAATATGGATTTATAATTTTATATAATTTTTAATTTTAAAAATTAGTTTTATTTGGAAAATTCGTATTTCTTAAAAACCGTATTTTATATCCTTTCAAGATCGAATATTCCGCGAGGAGTGCTGCATCTTGCTCTACTATTCTCAGGATGTGCGATAATCCACACCATCTATTAGCGGGTCCCTTAATGAGGGTTGTAGATGCATAATTGCAAAGGAATACAAATACCGCTTTAAAAGAAACCCGGTTTTTAAAATATGTGGTATTTTATTGTAAACATTATTCTTTGAACCAAACATATATATAGGTATCGTGCTATGAAACCAAAGTGTGCGTGTGGGGTAGGTCGTTACCCCGTGAAGTTTTTCTAAAGGTATTGTTTAAATATTTTGTCGAAAAGATGTGATAATAAAGTTCAAGGCATTTTAATGAAAAGTTAGTTTTATGATTGTTTCACATGAGAATTTTGATAACACTTGAATCTAGACATTGATAATTAAAGTTAAAAATAATGTGATAAAATTAGCTTGACCAATTTATAAAGGAAAAGGGATTTCTAGGGTTTAGAAAAGAAAAGTATCGGTAATAACTCCAATTTACCGATATATAATTTGTAGATGAACTTCAATAAAAAGAAGGAGAGTTAGGAGGGACTTACGGTTTTGAAAATATTAAGAAAAGGATTAGGAAGAGAGGAGTATCTTCGTGGTGTCGTGGGGGCTCCGGAATCGGCTTCGATTTTCGACGGAACAAGCTTGCTCGCTAACTCCACTTTACTCCATTTGCACTTAGGAACTTTTGAGAGAATTTTTGCTAGAATTTTCAGAATAGTGTTGAGCTAAACTTTGGGATGGTATTTATAGTGGAGAATTAGGGTTTGGGAATTAAAATTTTGGATTAAAAAATATTAAAATAGTGTTAATTGGTGAAATGAAAGGTCTCTATTTGACTACAGGGAAATTAAACAGTGCAGATAAGTTAAGAGGAGTTGAAGGGACAAGTGTGCTAAGCACGAAGGCAAACGGGCTCATCAAAGCCGTCGGACCCAGCCGAAACTCTAGAATGGCCGATCGAGATTGAGTGTTTTGTCTCGAGATTCGTGCCACATGGGTTATTCTATGTGTACGCCATTTTGCACATGTTTGATTTTTCTGAACTTTTCATTTCCCCGTGTATTGCACGTGCAACCTTTTGGGCTTTCAAAAATAAAAAGAAAAATCAGAAAAAAAATTAATTGTGTCAGATGGGAATCGAACACACAGGCTACGTCACAGCAGTGCAGGGGCTTTACCAATGAGCTACAAGTTACTTCTTTCTTTTATTAAACAATTCTAATTTATAACTCTTACACAGGCTGTAATACTATTTTCTGTATATTAACAGGAAAATTCAGTACAGAGATTTCAGAGTCGTTACATTCTATCCTCCTTATAAAAATTTTATCCTCGAAATTTACAATTCCATAGGGACTACTTTTCAAAGAGATAAGGGTATAGTGCATGCATATCTTCTTCTCGTTCCCATATTGATTCTCCTGGCGAATCTTTTCTCTACATCACTCGGACCAAGTTTATATCCTTGTTCCGCAATGTCGTCATGTTTTGGTCCAGGATCTCAACTGGTTGTTGCTCGTAGGTTAGATCAGTTTGTACTGTAAGATCTGAGTGATCAAGTATGTGGCTGAGGTTGCTCACATATCGTCATAACTGGGATATGTGGAACACGTTGTGCACTCCTTCCAATGAGGGTGGTAGTGCTAAACGGTATGCCGCATCTCCAACTCGTTCAAGTATATCGAACGGTCCTATGTATCTTGAACTGAGTTTACCCATCTTGCCAAAATGGATCACTCCTCTATTTGGAGAGATCTTCAGGAATACAAGGTTTCCAGGTTGGAACTCTAGATATCGACGCTTTGCATCTGCCCAATATTTCTGTCGGTCTTGGACTATGCGCATCCTTTTCCTGATCATGCGAACTACTTCCATAGTTGCCACGATCATCTCTGGTCCAAGGAGTTCACGATCTACGACGTCGTCCTAACTTAGCGGTGAACGACACTTCCGTCCGTAAAGTGCTGCGAATGGTTTCATTCCAATGCTTGCCTGATAGCTGTTGTTGTATGAAAACTACATAAGGTGTAGGTGATCTTCCCACGAACCTCCGAAGTCTAACATACAGTCTCTTAGCATGTCTTCCAGAATCTGAATTGTTCGCTAGGACTATCCGTCCGTTTGTGGATGATACGCCGTCCTGAAATTCAGACTCGTTCCCAGGCTTGCTTGCAGACTCTGCCAAAATTATGATCGGAATATTGTATCACGATCGGAGACAATGCAAACAGGTACTCCATGTAATCTCACGATCTCTTGCATGAGTTTATGGGTATCAAATATGGTACATCTTGAAGGTTTAAATCTTAATTTAGATTAATGCTCACCTCCATGTACTTCTTTACTAACGTCTCGGTTGACTGGCTAACTCGAAATGGAATAAAGTGAGCCGACTTGGTGATTCGATCCACAATAACCCATATTGCGTCATTACCCTTCATGCTACGAGGAAGGGCAGTCATGAAGTCCATGGTAATGTGCTTCCATTTCCACTGGGATTAGTAACGGCTAAAATAGACCAGCAGTTCTGTGATGTTCAGCCTTCACTTGCTGACACACCAAACACTTGGTTACGCTTCTAGCTACTTCTCGCTTCATTCCATGCCACCAGTAGTGTTGCCGTAAATCCTTGTACATCTTTGTACCACCGGGATGTACCGAATACGGAGAGCTGTGAGCTTATTTCATCAACTTTTCTCGAACTGGGCCGATTGGCACACATAATCGACTTCCATATCGTAAGGATCCGTCTTCGTGGATGATGAAGTCAGTTCAAAATCCACTTTCTACTTATCTCCGGATCTTTTGTAGCTTGGCATCATTTGCTTGAGCTGCCTTGATCTGATTGACAAGAATGGACTGGACTTGTAAGTTCATCAAATATGAAGCGTTACCTGGCATAACTACTTCAATCTCCAATCCGTTCAGTTCTTGCTATAGCTTCCACTAAGCGGTGAGGTTCATTGATAATGGCTGGTGACTAAGTGCATCAGGAACTACATTCACTTTCCCAGGATGATACTGTAAGTTGATGTCGAAGTCTGCAATGAGTTCTAGACATCTTCTCTGCCACATGTTTAGTTCCTTCTGAGTAAATACATACTTCAGACTCTTGTGGTCAGTGTATATATCCACTCATTCACCCAAAAGATAGTGGCGCCAAATCTTAAGTGCGAAGATGACGGCTGCCAACTCCAGATCATGTGTTGGATACTTGCGCTCATGAACTTTTAGTTGTCTTGATGCAAAAGCCACAATTTTTCCATGCTGGTGTAGAACACATCCTAATTTTTTACCGGACGCATCACAATGCACAATGAATCCTCCAGATTGATCCAGTATTACGAGGATAGGAGCAGAGGTTAATCTTGACTTGAGTTCTACAAAAACTTTTTCACATACTTCTGACCACACAAATGCTTCATCTTTACGTGTGAGCTTGGTCAGGGGTGCAGCAATCTTTGAAAATCCTTCGATGAATCATCGGTAGTATCCTGCTAAGCCCAAGAAACTTCGTATATATTTCACCGTCTTTGGTGTCGGCCACTCACTGACAGCTGACACCTTAGCTGGATCTATAGAGATTCCTTCGCCTGAAACAATATGTCCGAGAAATCTGACTTGATCTAGCCAAAATTCACACTTGCTGTATTTGGCGTAGAGCTGATGTTGTCGTAATTTCTCCAGGACAATCTGTAAGTGATCGGTGTGTTCTTTCTGATTCTTTGAATACACCAGGATATCGTCGATGAAGATAACAACGAACCTGTCTAAGTATTCTCGGAAAACTTGGTTCATCAGGTTCATAAAGATGGCAGGTGCATTAGTCACTTCAAATGGTATTACGAGATATTGATAATGACCATAGCGAGTCCTAAACGCCATCTTAGGAATGTCGGACTCTTTGACCTTCACCTGATAATAACCCGAACGAAAATCTAACTTTGAAAATACACAAGACCCACTTAACTGATCGAAAAGATCATCGATGTGTGGTAGTGGATACTTGTTCTTAATCGTCACTTCCTTCAGAGCTTGATAATCTACACGCATCCTGTAGGAACTAATTGATCTGTTTTAAAGAAGTGTTTGTAAAATAACCGCAATCAAAAACCGTGTCACGTGTAGCTAGACCGAGATGAGTACGGGTCATCCTCAGGGAAACGTTGAATCTTTCAATCTTACTTTAGACGTGTTGAAAAAGAGGAAGAATAGAAGAATAAAGAATAGTGAAGAATAGTTTCTAGATCTATGTCAAACTACGGATGTAGAAGGTAGATCTAGGTTAAATAAAGTTGTAGATTTTATATCAGAAGAGGGCTTGTAGGATTCGTTCGGATTTAGTAGTAATGGATGACTAATAAAGATGACTCCTTTTATCTATTGATAGATTTAAAACTAGATTGATAGTGATGAATGGTGATTAGGGTTCTTGGAAGAAACTAGTGTTTCCACACTATTGATCCTTGTCCCTTCACTGATCTCTATTCATGTCTAGCCCTTAACAAAACAATTGTTTATCTTATCTTAAATCGCGGTCAAAACTATCAATAAATTGATAGCGCGCCCTTTGAGGATGTTAACGATTCTTTTGCTAAAGTTTATAAACTTCATAAGATTTAAAAGGAGTTAAGAAATTCTTCATCTTCCATTGATCTATCCTAATCCTATGAACCCTATCAAGCGGTAAATTACTCGCGCATGATGGAGATAGAAGAACGGATAGAGATCATGATGTAAATAAAAAATAAACGCAATAAGAATAAAACAACTACCTTTATTAATCAACTTGATCAATTACACTTTTTGTTCCTTTAGAAAATGGAATACAAAACCCTAGTTTGCTTCTCGATCTATCTTGAAGGAGGTAAATGAACAGCCGATTGATCAATCTGGATGCGTGAGTCAACTTGAATTTCGTGATCTTTTCGATTTGATGATTTCTAGGTTTAGCCATCGGTCCTTTATATAGCCCCAAAGCCAAAAACTAAAGATACCAAGAATTAGGATTTGTTGTTGCAAATCAAATCTAAAAATCCCAAACCCTAAATCTTTTTTCCTGCCGCGGATCCGCCGCATTATTGCTAGTTTGTCCGTGCAACCGCGGCCGTTTGGTTGAATCTTGGCTTCATTTTTCTGGGACTAAGGAATGTTGACGCGTGGAGATTTTCTAGATATCTCGAATGTTCATATCTTTTCTGAGTCTCTGCCAGTATTGATTCTTCGATTTTATCTAATTTTATCGGCAGATTTTTGATTCCCGACATCTCAATATCTCGATCTCCTGACCTGAACTACACCTTACACAATATCTCAACGAATAATGTCACGTCCCGCTTCCCAGAGTACGTTAAGATAGGCACGTGACATAACCAACCATGCTATCTGTGGATAGGAAATATCCTTCCACAGTCACATTACGGTTGTAGAGATATCAAGAACAGGAAAGTAAACTAATCTATCTAGTACATGTCCATAAGCCAGAGTGAATGAGTCAAGAAATAATGTAATATGCGGAAGCAAAAGATCCAATAAATAAAACACCTGGAAAGTAAAACTGGATACCAACAGGATCTTCACCGCTCGGTCTAACAGCGGCAATGCTCCTGATCAGGCTGCAACAAAGGTAGAGGATCTGGGCCATGCAAAACCCAGAAGTCAGCGCGTCATAACATCAAGCAATAATATATAAACAATGTAGCAATACATGCAAGTATGATCATAAAGGTAAATCAGGTGTAACAACAATATAAATCAGGGCAGTGAAAGGTAGTGTGCAGTGAGTAATCTAAACTGGTCTATTGGGTTAACTACTCTCAAGTCCTTGAAATCAATTTGATGAATTATCGATGTAACTCAATAGTATCATGTACGTGCCCGGGATCACGGTCTATGACTCTCGGGCTGAATCCGAGACGTGCCGCAAGGCAGTAAAAGGGTAGTAGGTAATAACGAGTGATGTCAGCAGCATCACCCCGGGGCTGGCCTAGCCCGTGAGACTGATCAGAAAAGGTAGAGAACTGTCGAGTTACAAGTTAGGTTTCATCATTGATTTCCCCATACCCCCAAGTTATATGTGTTCAAGTCAGGTATTAAGTAATCTAGAGCTAATGCCAACTCAGGATCAGGCAGGTACAGGTTTGTCTGGATAGACAACAGGAAATGTTCGTAGGGACAACATGTCAAGGTTGTTGGCATTAGTAACAAGATTAGGTAACAGGTCAAGCTATGGTACATCAGGTCAAGTCAGGTAGTGTATATAAATCCAATCATGTCAAGAAGTGCACGGTATCAAGTCATATCAAGTATTAGTGTATCAAGTCATGTCAGGGGGTGCACAAATGTCACGTGGGTGCTCATAATCAAACAATAATAAGCATGGGTACACAAAAACAAGTATGGGGTACTAATGTAACAATAAAATGGAACATTGTAATGTAATATGCAATCAGGTACAGATTAAGGCATATAGATGCACAGTTATGATTAGAGTTAGGGTTATGGTTCCAACATTGAGTAAAATACACTTAACAAATATGGAATTGTTAAAATTTCGTTATTATGGGTTAAATGAACTAGGGATGAAATTATATATAAAATAGGTTACATGAATGCAAACGGTGTCCGGTGGGGTAAAACTATTTAAATGTACTATGGGCTATGCAAATAATTATTAAGTGATTTAAACACGGATGTGGGTACTATATATAGTAACTCAAAATGCAATACGGTATGTTCCAAGTTATGAATCTAAAATGATAAAATGGACATCGAATGTTAAAATGTAACATGAGACATTGGATTAAATCTATAGGTTTAACATGTAATCAATAAGTATAAAACATTATGAATAGCATGTAGCAAGTTTCACTTGCCTCGGGGATCACGATATGGGATGCGTACGCAGCGTCCAATGTTGGCAAATGTTGCAACATCCACCCGCGCACACGGGACAGGTCCAAGCACAGAAAGAAGTTAATCACACAAGTAAAGGACGTCCACAGGGTTGCTCGGATCGTCGGCAGTGGCACAGCTCCGGCGATCGTCGGGAAACACGGATCAAGAAAGAGAAAGAGAAAGAAAAAGAATAAGAAAGAAGAACAAGAAGAAGGGGAGAAGAAGGTGTGCCTCTGGGGTTTGGAACAAAGGCGAGGACAGAGGGTTGCGAGGGTGTGAGGTAACGGTAAGGGATCGCCGGCAAGTATCGACGGCATGGCAGTGGGTGTACTTGGTGGTTGTAAAGGTCGGGTTTGATTGTTGGGGTGTGCATGGAAAGAAGAGAGAGGAGGAAGGAGAAGGTGGAGATGGAGGTGGTGACGAGGGTGGTCGTAGGGTGATCGGAGCTCCGTCGAGAATCGACGACAAGGCAGTGGCTTTTCTTGGGGTCGTGCAGGGTTGTTGGGGTGAGATTGGTGAGCTCGGGAAGAATAGAGGAGAGAGGTGAGGAGAGGGTGGCCGCGAGGGGTGAGGCGACGACGATGTGGCCGCCGGCGAGGAGGGTGCAGCGAGGATGGGTCGCGGGCTCTTGGGTCATGGGGTTCTCGTCGGGAAAGGTTGCATGGGGAGAGAGAGATGAGCGGGGAAAGAGAAATGAGGTCGAGGAGATGGGGCGACGACGACGTGGTCGCCAGCGGTGAGACGAGGCGTGGGTGCGACGGCTGCGGAAGTAGACGGGTTAGGGTTCATGGGTTTAAAAAGAAGAAGAAGGAATAAATAAATAAAGAGAGAGAGAGAGAGTTAATATGAGAGAGATAGAGGAGAGAGAGAAGAGATCGAGAGGAGAGAGAGAGACGTCTGAATAGTAAGGAGAGAGAAAGTTGTTTGTATTCGGGGAGAGAGAAAGGAAGAGGGGAGGGGGGAGAGAGAGGTAACGAAAGGAGAGAGAAAGAGAAAGAAAAAGAAAGGGAGAGAGAAAGATAGCTGGAACTGTTAAGATTTTAGGATTATTTTAGAAAAATATAAATATATACATATATACAACGAGAGAGAGAGAGTTGTGATTAGTTTAATTTAAAATATAATATATATATATATATAAAACTAAAACTGTTAGTATATAAATTATTTAGTAATATATTTTAGTTAAAAGAATAATAATAGTTTATAAATATATAAGGAATATAATATTAGTCCGTTTTGAGATCTTGGCAAATACAAAGCTACTCCAAAATACTCCCGGGTCGGGTCTAAAAATCAGATTTAAAATATGAAAAATATATCCGACTTCCAAATTTCAAAATGAATGCTCAGTTGAAGAAAATGTATACCCCCAAGAACGGATGCACGTACGTGCGCGTAGCCATCCAAACACGTCCGTTTCACTGAACGGGATAAGAACAAGATGCACGGACGCTACCATGGGGTTAGGGGTATAATGCAGGCTATGAAATGCAATTTTAAATTATTTTACAAGACCTAAAATGTTATATGGTAAAAGATGCAATACCAGGTAAAATGCCAGCATGTACTAATCATGAGACGCACGTGTCCATGCAACAAATCAAGGTAATTTATAAATAAGAATCAAACAGGTTCAAACAAGCGGGTCGGGTCGAATGCAATGTAAAGTGTAAAATACCATTCGCACTCACAATACGTTAAATCAAGAACATCACGAATAAGGAAATACGAGAACTGTAATTGGTATACATGAACTTGGTTGTTATAAATAATGTTAGTAATATTTGGTATTTTTGAGATATTATCCCAACCATTTGATATAATATTATATTTTGAGAATATTGGTTAAGGATATTTGATATGATATGCATATTTAAATTATCAAAATATTATATGTATACATTTTCCTTCATAATGTTAATTATAATATATAAACATATGAAAATAGATATTTTGCAGATAAACCCTCGTATGTTTTATATTTATAATAATCACCTTTAAATATCTAAGAAAAGTAAGGAAAATGTTATATCAAATATGCAGTATTTTCGACTGAACAAATACCCCCAAACTTAACTTTGATCGTCCCGAGCAAACTATTTATTCAAGAGAGGGAAAAAAAGAAAAACCTAAGTAGCACATTTTCATAGGCAACACGATTGTACTGAGCACGTGCAAAAAGCCGTTAAACCTCTAGGTGTCCCTAGTAGGAGTAGTATTGTCTCCTGAGGGTTTTCAGCGGATTACACCCACAAAATCGTATAATAAAACAAAGATGGTGAAAGTTACATATAAAAATAAGAACTATAAAAGAAATAACTTGAAAATCAGAGTTTCCAACTATACTAGCTTTTCGGTTACCATGAGCCCTATCTTAATGGTCGTAAAAAAACGTTAGAAATCACATCATCCCTCAATAAAACACCGCCTTTAGTTTTCCTCCCTATCTATCTTCCAAACATCGATTATATACCCCTACGTGTGTGTAAAAGAATTCCCTATACTTAGGAAATTCAATTCAATCTATCATACTCTTGTCCATCTTCCTTAGTACTTTTTAGTTGCTGAATATTTTAGATGGAATTGCTTATACATCCTTCATGCGGCCGTTAATACTTTTTGAGGTACTAACCGACCGATTACCAAATGTGCTCGCTTATTTAGGTGTAATTTCTCGTCTTGCAATACCTAAGGCTTAGCAGTGGCTCCCAAACCAGTTGGTTTAGGGCACTAGGTGATAAAGCACTATCGCTATATTTTTTATGCTGTTTTAGTAATTACAAAACCAGTGTTCATTTTTTTTCTACAAACACTTATATATTTTTATTTTCCTTCATAGTAAGGCTTTTAGACAAGAGCATTTCAAGGTATCCTCTAATATCCCAAGTTTCGAGATGTGTGACAGTGCGTATAGTAGGGTATCAACGTTCAAATATTGGCCTAAAAAATATGGACTATTTTCAAACTTATTTTTATCCTCAAATTAGTAATTTCCTTCATCTTACTAACTTTTGGGACAACGGCTCATAACTACTTATTACTAGCTTCATTTAAGAAAATATCTAACTTTCTTGCTTTTCTTAAACTATTCCTATTTTTCATATGTAATTTTTCATTTTCTAATCTTTTATTATCAAAAGAAAATTTTGTATAGTGCCTAGTGCCAAAAGATAATTCAATGAATACAATCCTCTCTCCCAAACCTGTTTTCAGCAGTGTCATCACTGATGTTCTTTGAGCGCATAGACCTGTAGACTTGGGGAGAGAAAATGATAGGGGTAAAATAATAGTTAAATGAAAACTACCCCCGAACTTTTACTTTGGCACGCACGGATATTCAGTTAAGTCCCTTTTCACTCACCTCCATTCTTAAAATGAGACAACGTTACCGAAATATGGAGGTGAGTCAGAGGAAATTTAGTTATAATAAAGCGGCTTCTGTACAAATAGGAGCTCCTCCGCTGGCTCAGCAGAAAAATACGGTTTCAATATATGCCCATTTACTCTAAAAATTGAACCGTTTTTAACATTTTCAACTTCTACAGTCTCGTGCGGGTATACATACCGTACCACAAAAGATCATTTCTAACGAGATTTTAGCTTACCCGGATGAAGATGGAGACGGGAATCGTAAAGAAGGAATTGTTGTCCCGGTGTGAAGGTTTTCTAAAAAGGTTTTTATCGTGGAACACTTTAGTCCGGTTTTTTTACTATAACCGCATTATCGTAAGTTTCATCGCGTAATTCGCTTATCTCATTTAATTAGAGCTTCCGATCGCTGCAGACTTGATCAAAATCGAAGTTAAGCTCTTTAATAGCCCACATTGCTTTATGTTCGATCTCGACAGGAAAGTGGCATGCCTTTCCAAACACTAGGCGGTATAGAGACATACCAAGATCGGTCTTATAAGCGGTACGAAATGCCTACAGAGCATCTGTCAATTTGGTTGACCAATTTTTACGGTTTTTAGAAACCGTCTTCTCCAAAATTTGTTTGATCTGCCTATTGGTAATCTCAGCTTGCCCACTCGTTTGGGGATGATAAGGCGTAGAAAGTTTGTGGTTGATTGAATATTTCCGCATCAAAGTCTCGAAAGACCGATTACAGAATGCAACCCGTTGTCGCTAATTATAGCGCGAGGGTGCCCGAATCACGAAAAGATATTTTCTTTAAGGAATTTAATAACAACCTTGTTTTTATTAGTGCGACATGGTATTGCTTCCACCCATTTTGAGACATAATCAACCGCTAACAAGATATATAAATTCCCAAAAGAGTTAGGAAAAGGGCCCATAAAATCAATATCCCAAGTATCGAATATCTCCACAACCAAGATAGGTTGGAGCGGCATCTCATTTCTTCGTGAAATCCGACCCATGTGTTGACACCGTGGACATGTTTTGCAATGATAGTATGTGTCTTTAAATAATATTGGCCAATAAAAGACACATTGCAAAACTTTTTCCATCGTTTTACATGGACTAAAGTGACTGCCACATACCTGATCATGACAAAAAAACAATAGACTCTTGAATTCATCGTTAGGGACACATCTGCGAATGATTTGATCAGAACATACTTAAATAAATAAGATTCATCTCAGTAAAAGTATTTTACTTGGGATAGAAATCGAAAATTGTCTTGTTTCGACCAATCGCTAGGAATAAGTCATATCGCTAGATAATTCACAATATCCACGAACCTAGATTCGCAGGATACGGTCAAGAGCTATTCGTCAGGGAAGGAGTCATTTATTGGCACGGTCAACGTTGGTGAAGAATTGATGCGTGAAAGATGGTCAGATACAACGTTTTCACATCCACTCTTGTCTCGTATGACAATATCAAATTCTTGTAACAGCATGTTCTAACGTATTATCCTGTCTTTAGCAACCTTCTTTGATAAAAAGTGTCGTAGGGCGGAGTGATCGGTGTAAACCACTATTGCCGAGCCAATCAAGTAGGACCTGAATTTCTCTAATGCAAATACAACTGCCAAGAGTTCTTTCTCGGTAGTTGTGTAATTAATTTGGGTATCGTTCAAAGTCCTACTTGCATAGTAAATTACATGTGGTATATTATCAATGTGTTGTCCTAAGACCGCACCAATAGCAAAATCTGATGCATCACACATAAGCTCGAACGGGTGGTTCCAATCCGGAGATGATAGACGGGGATTGTAGTGAGAGATCTTTTAAGCGATTCAAAAGCAGTCTCGCAATCCGAATCGAAATGAAATGTTGTATCCTTGGTCAAGAGAAGAGTTAAGGGTCTAGCAATTTTGCTAAAGTCCTTAATGAATCTTCTATAAAATCCTGCATGACCAAGGAATGATCGTATATCTTTGACATATTTGGGATGAGGAAGGTTATGGATGACAACAATTTTAGCACTATCTACCTCAATGCCTTTTTGTGAAATAATATGTCTAAGGAAAATACCTTCTTGGACTATGAAATGGCATTTTTCCCAATTCAAAATTAAATTCTTATCCTTACAGCGGGTAAGAACCGCGTCAAGATGATGTAGGCATTCCTCAAAGGAGTCCCCAAATATGGAGAAATCGTCTATAAATATCTCCAGAAAATTCTCGACCATGTCTGAGAATATCCCCATCATACACCGCTGAAATGTAGTGGGAGCGTTGTATAACCCAAAGGGTATGCGTCTATAAGAAAAAGTACTGAAAAGACAAGTAAATGTTGTTTTATCTTGATCCTTTTCGGCGATGGGGATCTGGTTATAACCAGAGTATCCGTCCAAGAAACAATAGTATTCATGTCCAGCTAATCGTTCTAACATCTGATCAATAAAAAGTAGAGAGAAGTGATCTTTCCTCGTTGCGGCATTGAGTTTCCTATAATCAATACATACGCGTCACCCAGCTTGGGTGCGTATTTGGATCAACTCATTAGCCTCATTAATTATGACCGTGATGCCAGACTTTTTAGGGACCACATGAATAGGACTTACCCATTGGCTATCAGATATTGGGTAAATTATACCACTATCTAGGCACTTGACGATTTCTTTCTTTACCGCCTCCTTCATAACGGGATTTAACCGTCTTTGTGGGTCTCGAGTTGGTTTGGCTTCATCCTTCAGATGTATATAATGTTCAACAATCAAGGGACTAATCCCTTTGATGTCAGCCATTGTCCAATCAAATGCTTGCCGATTTGATCTCAATACCGCCAAAAGTGCGTTCTCTTGCTCTAAAACTAGAGAAACAGATATGATCACGGACAAAGACTCATTTTCACCTAAATATGCGTATTTAAGATTTAGGTAGCGGTTTGAGATCTAGTGTCGGCGGAGAGACAATAGAAGGTGAGGTAAGGGAATGATACTCGGGCTCCCTAAGAGATTCATAACTTGCGTAGGATATTAACTAGGAAAGCGCTACTGACTTTTGCGACGAGTCAAAGGATTCAAACTCAGGGATGGACTCATCGAAGATATCCTCACTATAATAATTTTCCAGATCAAACAATGTCGCACTAGTGTTGTCGAGATCATCATAGCAAAGTACTTCAACTTCGCAGCAATCGGAAGCTATCTCGTTGATGGAACATACATCGATTAAATGAGCAGAAGGTTCAGATGGTTGAATTCCTAGCTTGTAAATATCAAGCTCAATTGTTATCTTCCCGAAGGATAAGTTCATAGAACCGTTACGACAATTAATGACAGCGTTGGAAGTTGCTAGGAAAGGTCGACCGAGTATCACCGGGATTTGGTTGCGTAGGTTCGCCACAGGCTGCGTATCTAAAAGAATAAATTCCACAGGGAATATGATTTCCCCAACTTTTATTAACACATCCTCTAGTTCACCCATAGGTTGGGCGATAGATCGGTCTACCATCTGGAGAGTGCAATGGGCAGGTTTCAACTCTCCTATACCTAGCTGCTGATAAACAGAATATGGAAGCAAGTTAACACTAGCGTCGAGGTCAAGTAGAGCACGATTAATTCTTTTACCCCCAATAGTTATAGATATTGTAGTACAACCGGGGTCCTTACGTTTCTTAGGCAATTGTTGGGTAAAATCTGTGCTCACGTTACTTGTCATGAATACCTTTTTCGGCACTTGAGTTTTTCTCTTCCTATTCCACAAGTCCTTAAGGATTTTTGCATAAGACGGAACTTGTTGAATAGCATCTAAGAGAGGGATATTTATGTTAACTTGCTTAAACATTTCCACAATCTTCTCCATTTGTGTGTTAGGTTTGTTGGCTCTCAACCTGTTTAGAAACGGAGCTTTATCAATAAGTTTTGGGTCCAACATTTGTGGAGAAGTTTTTGGGGATGGAATTGATCCCAGAATTGGAGTTGGGATCGTTTTAGGTTGACTCGAAGAAGTGGGCTGAGTGTTCGAGCCTCGGAGAAAACGGAGAATAGACTCGGAAGAAGGTGGGAGACTAGACGAAATAGGGCAAGAAGTGGAAGTCTGGGTTTCAATTGATTCATCATCATCAATCTGTTCACCCACTTGATTGTTCAATGCTCTTACCGATCTCAACGTGGTAACGGCACTCATATTATGACTTTGTGAGTGGCCAGAATTCGGTAGGGGTTAAGATGGAAGTTTCCCTTTTTCTCTCGCACTCATCGCGGCATTTATTTGTGCAAGTTGTGCTTCTATCGATTTTATACTTTCACCGTGGGAGGTGATGGTATATGTTAATGCTCGGATGGAAGACTTTATTTCATCCGTAGATTGCATGGAATGTTTAATAAACATATCCACACTTTGTTCGAGTGCAAATGATTTTTCGTTACCAGCTGTTTTGAAAGAATTATTATAAGGTGTAGAATTGTTGGCCGGATTTTGAAAAGGTTACGATTGAAAGGGGTGCTGACTATGTGGGTGTGATTGTTGCTGCTATGGAGGAGGTCTTTGATAATTACTTTGGAACTGGTTTTGATTTTGGGTTTGGTTTTGATTCCAAGCAAAATTAGGATGATTCCTACATCCCTGATTGTACGTGGAAGAATAAGGATCGTTTCTAGGTCGCTGCTGAAAAGTAGCATTAGTGTGTTCTTAACCTTGAAATGGTGCATTCACAGGATATTCTTTCGTCAGATGTGATAGATCGGAATAGCCACCACACACGGTCTTGGGAAGCGTACCCTGGTTTAGGGAGGCTGATGAGAATTTGTTCTCTAAAGCGTCGAGTTTCTTTTGCATCGCTGCCATTTCGGCTTTTACTGCGATGGAAATATCAAGCTGATGGACACCTTCCCTAGATGATGGTCTAACGCTTTCCCGCAGCAAAGAGTATTCAGCGAGATCTTCCAGAAATTTCCAAGCTTCACCATCATCTTTGGACATGAAATTGCATTGACACATAGTTTCAAGCATCTGTTTTATCGCTGGAGTAATGCCCTCATATATAATTCGGCAAAGATCCCATCTATTTATTCCATGATGAGGATATTGGACAAGCAGATCCTTAAACTGTTCAAAGCACTTCCAAAATGGTTCATTGGGAAGCTGTGTAAACTGGTTGATTTTGCTCCGAACACGGACGGTCTTATGATTGGGGTAAAATTTCTTAAGGAATGCTATCATGAATTCATCCCAATTGGTAATAGAATATGCGACAGTGTTATAAAGCCATTTTTCTGCTAAATCGCACAAAGTGAAAGGGAGAAGACACAACCGCATAGCATCCACTGAAAGTTGAGATGTACCTATCATTGCGCATACGTTTTAAAATTTGGTGATAAAAACACATGGGTCTTCAGACTCAAACCCATAAAATTTGGGCAACAGGTTGATGAAGTGGGGTTTAATTGCAAAATTATCCCCATTGGCTGGTGGAATAGATAAACAAGTAGGAAGGGGACCGCGTATAGGATAGCATCTCTCTTGGAGAGAGATGCGTGGTGGATTCTGCGCACCGACGGGTGGTGGCAGGGTGGTGTTATAATCTGATGGAGAACCGTCCATCTCGGTCAATATGGTGGTTAGAGAGGAAAAAGAAGATGAAGAAGTAATGATTTCGGAGTCGATAGCAGAAACGCGAATAAGACGGGCACTAGAATTCCGTGTCTAACCGAGCATGCACTAAACGGGTTTAGCGCAAGTGGCAGCGTGTGTGTTTTTAAAAAAAAAATTGGTTGGTTTTGAAAAGTGTCGGACGTGAGACAAATCACACAAAAATACACAATCAATCCTAAAACTAAAGTCACCTAGGTCAAGTCAGTAGACCGGTCCTAGACTTCTAAAGGACAAGTTGCAAGATCAATCGTCTACCACCTCTTTATCACTCTTATGGCCAGGTAAATGCCAGGTAAGTGGAAGGTATCCGCTATACGAATCACCGAAAATAGCGGGCCTAATTAATTAACCACTTGCCTTAGACACACTTGCCTAGACACCATAAAAGAAATACAGATAAGCGATAGATTACCCACGACCTTCCTCTGTCCTTATTGAGCGCGACAGTCCTTAAAGTCTCGGTCTAGATATTTTTGAATTAATGTAGGGTGATGCGGATGCTCGTTTTGTGATTTGTGGAGGCCTAGGAAGGGTGATAAAATCCCCACCTAATCTGAATTTGGTCTTTGCCCCTTAATGTCCGTATTAAAATATGCACAAACCAATTACAAAACACGCAAAAAGATTTTTTTTTTGAGGGCCGATATTTTGCAAAGAATCCTGCAGAAAAATATATTATTGGATTTTTCATATGAGAGAGAAAGTATAGAGGAAGTTACCAGAGAAGTTTGGATGCACGATCCCTCAAGACCGCCGCGGTTCCACCGCTAAAATGCCCTTGTTGTCGCGGTTCCGCCGCGACTTGGTGGGATCATTTGAAAATAATTGCTCATGTGCCCTCCTATGATCCTCTGGTCCTCTCTGAAAGTCTATGAATCTTGATTTCATCGTTCTATTGTCTTCAGATTTCCTTGCAAAAATCGCACACTAATCGTTAAATACACAATTTGCTGTTTTGTTTTATTTATGATATTGTTCGAATAAGAATTCAACACAAATAGTAAGAAAAAATATTACGCATGTATCCCCGGCAACGGTGCCATTTGATTGATCTGTTTTAAAGAAGTATTTGTAGAATAACCGCAATCAATAACGGTATCGCGTGTAGCAAGACCGAGATGAGTACTGGTCGTCCTCAGGGAAACGTTGAATCTTTCAATCTTACTTTAGACGTGTTGAAAAAGAGGAAGAATAGAAGAATAAAGAATAGTGGAGAATAGTTTCTAGATCTACGTCAAATTACGGATGTAGAAAGTAGATTTAGTTTAAATAAAGATGTAGATTTCATATCAGAAGAGGGCTTGTAGAGTTCGTTCGGATTTAGTAGTAATGGATGACTAATAAAGATGAATTATTTTATCTATTGATAGATTTAAACTAGATTGATAGTGATGAATGAGAATTAGGGTTCTTGGAAGAAACTAGTGTTTCCACACTATTGACCCTTGTCCCTTCACTGATCTCTATTCATGTCTAGCTCTTAACAAAACAATTGTTAATCTGATCTTAAATCACGGTCAAGACTATCAATAAATTGATGGCGCACCCGATGAGGATGTTAACGATTGTTTTGCTAAAGTTTATAAACTTCATAAGATTTAAAAGGAGTTAAGAAATTCTTCATCTTCCATTGATCTACCATAATCCTATGAACCCTATCAAGCGGTGAATTACTCGCGCATGATGGAGATAGAAGAACGGATAGAGATCATGATGTAAATAAAAAATAAACGCAATAAGAATAAAACTACTTTTATTAATCAACTTGATCAATTACACTTTTTGTTCGTTTAGAAAGTGGAATACAAAACCCTAGTTTGCTTCTCGATCTATCTTGAAGGAGGTAAATGAACGGCCGATTGATCAACCTGGATGCGTGAGTCGACTTGAACTTCGTTATCTCTTCAGTTTGATGATTTCTAGATTTAGCCCTCGGTCCTTTATATAGACCTAAAGCCAGAAACTAAAGATCCCAAGAATTAGGATTTGTTGTTGCAAATCAAACCTAAAAATCCCAAACCCTAAATCTTCTTTCCTGCCGCGGATCTGCCGCATTATTGCTAGTTTGGCCGCGCAACTGCGGCCGTTTGGTTGAATCTTGGCTTCATTTTTCTGGGGCTAAGGAATGTTGACACGTGGAGATTTTCTAGATATCTGGAATGTTCATATCTTTTCTGAGTCTCTGCCAGTATTGATTCTTCGATTTTATCTAAATTTATCGGCAGATTTTTGATTCCTGACATCTCAACATCTCAATCTTCTGACCTGAACTAAACCTTACATAATATCTCAATGAATAATGTTAGTAATATTTGGTATTTTTGAGATATTATCATTACCATTTGATATGATATTATATTTTGAGAATATTGGTTAAGGATATTTGATATGATATGCATATTTAAATTATCAAAATATTATATAAATATTATATGCATACATTTTCTTTCATAATGTTATTTATAATATATAAACATATGAAAATATATATTTTGCAGATAAACCCTCATATGTTTCATATTTATAATAAACAACTTTAAATATCTAAGAAAAGTAAGGAAAATGTTATATCTAATATGCAGTATTTTTGACTGAACAAGAACTTTCTTTCTTCTTCACGAGTAATACCAGAGATCCCCAACTTGAAGTAATGGGTCGGATCCAACCTTTCTTCAGCAGTTTGTTTAACTGAATGCGGATCTCCTTCAATCCTTCTGGACTTAACCTGTATGGAGCTTTGATTACAGGTTGCACACCAGGTTGTAAATCAATACTAAATTCAAGAGCTCGATCGGGAGGAAAACCTGATATATCTTCAGGAAACACATTCTCGAACTCTCAAACTATTTCGGGGTTTTCTTCTTCTACCGGTAGAGAGAACACTTCTGCGTTCTTCGATTTAGCACGGTAGCTTCCTGGCTCCAAAGTTCTATCTCTACTTTTGAAATAGAAGACTGGGTGATCTGGTATCTCAAATATTACCCTTCTTTGATGGCAGTCGATAATAGCATAGAATGCTCCTAACCAATCCATCCCTATCTCAGCATTGAAATTCAGTATGTCCAGTACTTTGAAATTTGCGTAGAATTCTCGACCTCAAATTACAAATGGACACTAATCAAACCCCAAAGTTGCCTTCAAAACTCCATACCCGGAACTGACATTCCATCTTGAAATGAGTGGCTTCACAGGAATCGCATGCGTTCTCACGAATCATTGGAACATGAAGCAGTGTGAAGCTCCAGTGACGAAAAGTGCGAGTACACGAAGGGTGGCTACTTGTATAGTACCTAAGTTGTGTGAGGTTGGGTTTAGATATAGAAAAAGTATAGTGATACATAAGGATTTAAAGGTTGAAAGGATGGGGGAATTACCGGTGATGACTTGTCATGTGGCTTCGGCTTCCTCGACCGTCATTGTAAAAGCCTGACGTCTCGGTACATTCCTCCTTACTGGAGGCACATTCCTGTGTCCTTGGGGCATGTTTCTCTGCCCTTGAGGCACGTTTCTTTGTGCCTGATGGAATTGACGTTGAGGCTGTGCAACTAGTCCACGTGGAGCTGGTGCAGGAAGAGCTAGGCGGATTGCAGGTGCTTGGATAGCTGGTCTCTGCGGGGCTATGATTGTGGGTCTGTGTGCTGGTGCTGTGTTAAAACGATATGCACATGCTCCTATAGAGTGAGTAAATGCGCCACAAATTAAACACAGGAAATTTGCATGCCTGCAGTCCTTCACCAGGTGTCGAGTTCTCTTGCAGTAGAAACAGAAATCTGGACTGAACCGGTTAAATGATCCTCCCGGTCTCCTGGGTGCAAAGGTCGGCCTAGAAGAGGCTCCTCCTGTCATCTGTGTGGCAGGACGTTTGATTCCAGCTGTTTAGGGCTTACCTTTCTTCTTGACCACAGCTTTGTAGCGACGTGCTGCCTCCACGGCGAGTTCATGAGTCGGGTAGTCGCCTGTGGCTAATGCAGCCTGAATCTCCGGGTCTAAACCCTGTTAGAATCGTCTAGCCCGAATCTCATCGGTCGGGATCAAATGTGCCGCGAACCTGATAAGATATGATGTCAGGATAGAGATGTGTTTTAATGGAACAGTATTTGATACGAATTCTTTACCTGCTAAGCATGATGAATTCAGCATCATATCCATTCACCGATTTTACCCACATAGAACTTTGTTGTAGGTGGATGAACTGTTGTTCCATCTCGAAATGGGCAGTCTCAGGGAAGAACTTCGCATCGAACAGATCACGAAACGTCTTCCACTCTATGGGTAGTGTGAGGCACATTCCTGTGTCCTTAGGGCATGTTTCTCTGCCCTTGAGGTGCGTTTCTCTGTGCCTGATGGAATTGACGTTGAGGCTGTGCAGCTGGTCTACGTGGAGCTGGTGCAAGAAGACCTAGGCGGATTGCAGGTGCTTGGATAGCTGGTCTCTGCAGGGCTATGATTGCGGGTCTGGATGCTGGTGCTGTGTTAAAACGATATGCACATGCTCCTATAGAGTGAGTAAATGCGCCACAAATTAAACATAGGCCATTTGCATGCCTGCAGTCCTTCGCCAGGTATCGAGTTCTCTTGCAGTAGAAACAGAAATCTGGACTGGACCAATTAAATGATCCTCCCGGTCTCCTGGGTGCAAAGGTCGGCCTAGAAGAGGCTCCTCCTGTCATCTGTGTGGCAGGACGTTTGATTCCAGCTGTTTGGGTCTTACCCTTCTTCTTGACCACAACTTTGTAGCGACGTGCTGTCTTCACGGCGAGTTCATGATTCGGGTAGTCGCCTATGGCTAATGCAGCCTGAATCTTCGGGTCTAAACCCCGTTGGAATCGTCTAGCCCGAATCTCATCATTCGGGATCAAATGTGTCGCGAACCTGATAAGATATGATGTCAGGATAGAGATGTGTTTTAATGGAACAATATTTGATACGAATTCTTTACCTGCTAAGCATGATGAATTCAGCATCATATTCATCCACTGATTTTACCCATATAAAACTTTGTTGTAGGTGGATGAACTGTTGTTCCATCTCGAAATGGGCAGTCTCAGGGAAGAACTTCGCATCGAACAGATCACGAAACGTCTTCCACTCTATGGGTAGTGTGAGACGGCTTTTCTCAGCCTTCCACCAGATTCGTGCATTGTCTGTCAGTTGCAACTTAGCAACTCTTACTCAGGCAATATCTGGCACTTGAGCTGCTGCCAGATCATCTTCGATCGCTTGAGCCCATTCTTCTATCTCAACTGGGTTTTCTTTTTTCGAGAAGTGTTTTAGGTGCAGTGCCCGAAACTGCTGACTCTGGGTGCCTCGGTTTCGGGGCAGTGCATGAGAATAGCAGTCTGTTGCTACTGACCCTCCAATAGGCTCTTGATAGTCTCAAGCAATACCGTTTGCTCATTGATAGTGTCACGCCCCGCTTCCCAGAGTACGGTAAGGAGACGTGATGGGTCACGCGACGTATGTACTCAGAAGTAAACACGCTAACCATATATAAGCAATATAATATAAAAGTACACAAGAAAGACATGAGATGTAAATGAACAGCAACTTTTATTTATTAAACATTCTTTACAATACAATGCTGGAAAGTAAATACAAGACTGGAAAGCAATGCCTAAACAATGGCATGAAACTGAAAATAAAAGTATATACAAATGTCTAGAGCTTTGGGTTTTCCGAGAACTGCTCCAAGTCGTCTGAGCTGGGATCGATCTCCAGAGAGTCGGGTCATCCTGACAACATTCTAAAGAAAGAATAGAAAAGGAATGTCGTCAGCGAACAATCGCTCGGTAAGTCCCAAAGAGAGATGGAAATAGACTGAACAGGTATGAGAATATAACTGGTATAATGTTGATTGTTATGTTAACGCAGTTGTTTGTAACTTGGAATAGAATATGCCAGTGTATACGAGAGATGTCTAGCTTACCCCGTGGACTATGGTATAAGGAGTACAAGGCCCCGTCAAAACCCATGGGACAACGGCAATGGTATTCAGGTTAGGTGTATTAAAGTGACCGTCTTATGTCACTTTAAACACATTCCGTACCAATCTACCCCTTTAAACCCCGTAATGTATTATTGTATTGTTTTGTAGTGATTTGTAAATATAAGACTTGCCGAAACCATGATATCAATTGTTCATATAAACGGATAAGTATATAAACAGATAGTCATGTAGACAAGTCAAATGTATATCCATAGATCGGTCAAATCAAGTCATGTTGATATAGATTGTATTCTGATATAAAATGATTCATGTTGCATTGGAGTTATATTGAATTGTATATATGGATGGATTGATTTCAGATTATACTGAGACTCTATCTGAGTCAGACACTTAAACAGAATTGAAGTCCTGAATTAGTTTTGGAGTTATAGGTAACTGCTGCACATGTACGGCAGGATTTGTGACTTTTTCCAATCCAATTACCGTATTGATAACCCCAGTTTAGTTGTCTACCTTAAATAGGCAAGCACTCATATTCTCCGGTTTCCTGAGGCTCAAGAGAATTGGTCCCGCTTAAACCTATATTTACCAGAGTTCTTATTGTAAATTAATATAACTTGAAGGGGTTTTATGAAAAATAGTTTTGATATATTTTCAAAATAAATCTCAAGTATTTAATTATCGTTTTTAGGGTTTTCATAGATGTAATTTTAAAAGTGATGAGATAGTCTAGTGGATATAAACCCAATTTTAATAGTATAGGGTATTTTCATGTAATTTGACTTGTATTGATTCTTAATGGTATTTCATGAACTTTTGTAATTCTTTTTTTTTGATTTAGAAGACATAGAATTATTAAATATATTTAAAATAGATATTTTGATAATATATATATATATATATATATTAAAATAGAATTTATTTATTAAATAGAAATCACATTTTCTTAAAAATTGTAATATAAATTCCATCGAGATCATATGCTCTGTGAGGAGGTATGCATCTCTCCCTACTAGTCCGATGGATGTGCGATAACCCGCACCAACCAAATCGGATTCCCCAAAATGGGTTGTAAGGACATAATTATATGGAATTTAATTAAAACAATCTTAAAGAATACGGTTTTTTTAATAGTTTAAGGTATTTTATCGTAAAATTGTATTAGTCCCAAAAAAATATTGTAAAGAGGCAATCTTGCTATGTTATGACGAGTGTTATGATGAGGTGGGTCATTACTTCGTAAGTTTTCTAAAGTTAATATGAGCTATATGATGAAGTAATGTCGAATAGAAAGTTTGTGGTATTTAACCGTAAAAGTGCAATTAAAGTGTTTTTATATGGAGTTTTGAATTGAAATTTATTTCTACTTATAGTTTAATGTTTAACAAACAAAGTACAATGATTTAAATATATAGTTTAAGAAAAATTGTTAGTTTAAGAAGTTTTAGAGATGGATGTCGGTATAACTCCACTTACCGATATCATCGAAAAGAAGAAGTTTTGAAAGGTGAAAAGAAGATAGTAGAGGGAACATAATGGACTAGGGTAAAAAGAAGGTATGGAGGAAGATTTTGAAAGCGTCGTGAAGTTGCGGTGTCGCCGGATTTGTCCTGAAATGTCGTCGAAACTTGACCTTGGGCTAACTCCACTTGTACAACTTTTTGGACTTAGAATTTTTTAAGAATTTTGATGCTAGATTTCATAATGAGGAGGACTAGGGTGTAGGGTGGTATTTATAGGGTAGAATTAGGGTTTAAGATATTAAACATGAGAATTAAAATGCATTAAAATTTTATTTTAAAGCTCATTTTAATTCTCTGTTAATATGCAGGAAAATCAAACAGAAAAGGAGTAGTGGGGGGAGTCCAAGGGGTGCTAGGGCAAAAGATGGGGGCATTACCGATGGTTTGACCTGGTGGCACCGGCCCTTTGAGGGATCTCGTCGGTCCAACTAGGGAGGTGAGGTGTGGGATTGGTGCCACGTGTCAGGGTCTGTGCATATAACATTTTCTACATGTTTGATTTCTGAGACTTTTTATTTTTACGTGTGTTTCAAGTGTAAACTTTTTGGCTTCTAAAAAGTTTAAAAGAAAAATCAACAAAAATAATATGTGGCTGAAGGGATTTGAACACAGGGGCTACGTCACAGCAGTGCAAGGTTTTACCAATGAGCTATAAGTTGTTTCTTGCTGTTTAAAAACAAATCAAATTTATAACTTGTGCTCAGGATTTACAAATACTCTATTTTTACATTAACTTTAAAAAAAATATGTACATTAAAACAGAGTCGTTATATTCTACCCTCCTTACAAAAATTTTGTCCTCGAAATTTATAATTATTTAAGGACTAATTTACAAACAAGTGACTGTATCTTGCACGCATGTCGTCTTCTCTTTCCCACGTTGATTCTCCTGGTGAGTCTTTTCTCCACATCACTCGAACCAAGTTTACTTCCTTGTTTCGAAGTGACTTCACCTTTCTGTCTAGAATTTTAACGAGTTATTGCTCACAAGATAAGTCTATCTGTACAGTAAGCCCGGAGTGATCAAGAATGTGACTGGGGTCACTCACATACTTTCTGAGTTGGAATATATGGAACACATTGTGCACTCCTTCCAATGAGGGTGGAAGTGCCAAGCGGCATGCCACTTCTCCGACTCGTTCGAGTATGTCGAACGGTCCAATATATCTCGGACTTAACTTATCCCGCTTTCCAAAAAGAATCACTCCATGGTTTAGAGAAATCTTCAGAAAGACATGATCACCCAGTTGGAACTCCATGTGTCGGCGCTTTGCATCAGCCCAGTGCTTCTGTCGATCTTAGGCTATGCGCATTCGTTTCCTGATAGTGCGAACTATAACTACAGTCGCCACTATCATCTCAGGTCCAAGGAGTTCTCTATCCCTGATGTCGTCCCAACTTAATGGTAAACGACATTTTCTTCCATAGAGCGCTGTAATGGGTGCTATTCCAATACTTTCTTGGTAGCTGTTGTTGTATGAAAACTCCACAAGATATAGGTGATCTTCCCACGATCCTCCGAAATCTAACATATACGCTCTTAGCATATCTTTAAAAATCTAAATCGTTCGCTCAGACTGACCATCTGTTTGTGGATGATAAGTTGTGCTAAAGTTCAGATTTGTTCCCAAGCTAGCTTGCAGATTCTGCCAAAACTGTGATCGGAATCTGGTGTCATGATCGGAGACAATGAAAACCGTACTCCATATAATCTCACGATCTCTTGCATGAGTTCATGGGTATCAGAGATAGTATATTATGAAGAGTTAAATCTTACTTAGATTCAAATTTACCTCCATATACTTCTTTGCTAGTGTCTCGGTAAATTGGCCAACTTGAAAGGGAATAAAGTGAGCCGACTTTGTGAGTCGGTCTACAATAACCCATACAGCATCGTTACTTTTTGTGTTGCGAGAAAGAGCGGTCATAAAATCCATGGTAATGTGTTTCCACTTCCATTCTGGGATAGGTAATGGTTGAAGTAAACCAGCAATACTGTGATGTTCAGATTTCACTTACTAACACACCAAACATTTAGCGACGCTTCTGGCTACTTCACGCTTCATTCCATGACACCAGTAATATTATCGCAGATCTTTGTACATCTTTGTACTACCAGGGTGTACTGTGTATGGGGAGCTGTGAGCTTCTTTCATCTACTCTTTCCGAAAAGGACCTTGTGGTACACACAATCTACTGTCGTGTCTCAAAGATCCTTCTTCATGGATGATGAAGTCTGTTCTAAGTCCACTTTCTACTTGTTATATGATATGTTGCAACTTAGCATCACTTGCTTGAGCTGCTTTGATCTGATTGAAAATTGTAGACTGAACTTATAAGTTCATCAAACTTGAAGCGTTACCTGGCATGACCACTTCTATCTCCATCTGATGCAAATCATGTTGTAGCTTCCACTGTGCGATGAGATTCATTGATAGTGGTTGACAACAAAGTGCATTAAGAACTACATTCACCTTCCCTAGATGATATTGTAGGTTGATGTCGAAGTCCGCCATGAGTTCTAACCATCTTCTCTGCCGCATATTCAACTATTTCTGAGCAAACACATACTTCAAACTTTTGTGGTCTATGTAGATATCTACCCGTTCTCCAAAAAGATAATGATGCCAAATCTTCAATGCAAATATAACAGCTGCCAACTCCAGATCATGCGTCGGATAGTTGCGCTCATGAACCTTCAGCTGTCTTGATGCATAAGCTACAAATTTACCGTGCTGCTGTAGAAAACATCTTAATTCCTTACTGGATGTATCACAATGTACTACGAAACCTCCAGATTGGTCCGGTATGACGAGAATAGGTGCTGATGTCAATCTTGACTTGAGTTTTACGAAAACTTGTTCGCATGCTTCTGACCACACGAATTCTTCATCTTTGCGTGTGATCTCTTGGTCAGGGATGTTGCAATCTTCGAAAATTCTTCAATAAATATTCTGTAATATCCTGCTAAACCCAAGAAACTTCGAATGTCCTTCGATGTCTTCGATGTCGGCCATTCGCTTACTGTTGATACTTCAGCTGGATCTACAGAGATTCCATCGCCTGAAACGATATATCCAAGAAATCCGACTTGTTCTAGCCAAAACCCGCACTTGCTGTACTTGGTATAGGGTTGATGCTGTCGCAAAGTCTCCAGGACAATTCGTAGATGTTCAGCGTGCTCTTTCTGATTCTTTGAATATACCAAGATGTCGTCAATGAATATGACAACGAACCTGTCTAGGTACTCTCGAAAAACTTGATTCATTATCTTCATGAATATGGCTAGTGCATTGGTCACTCCAAATGGCATCACGAGAAACTCATAATGTCCATAGCGAGTCCTAAATACTATCTTCGGAATATCAGACTCTTTAACCTTCACTTGATGATAACCCGAACGAAGATCTAATTTTGAGAAAACGCAAGACCCATTTAGCTGATCGAACAGATCGTTGATTCGCGGTGGTAGATACTTTTTCTTTATAGTTACTTCGTTCAGAACTCTATAATCAATGCACATTCTGTATGAACCTTTCTTCTTCTTCACAAGCAAAACTGGAGATCCCCAACTTGAAGTACTGGGACGAATCCATCCTTTCTGCAGAAATTCGTCCAGCTGAGTACAGACCTCCTTCAAACCTTCAGGGCTTAACCGATACGGTGCTTTGATCACCGGTTGCGCACCAGGTACTAAATCAATTTTGAATTCAAGAGCTCGATCGGGAGGCAAACCTGATATGTCTTCAGGAAATACATCGTCAAACTCTCGAACTACCTATGGCTTGTCTTCTTCTGCCTGTAAAGTTGCAATCACTGCCTTCTTCGGTTTTGCTTTGTATGTGCTAGGCTCCAGGGTACGGTCTCCACTTTTGAAATAAAAGACCGGATGCTCTGGAATCTCGAACACTACCCTCCTTTGACGACAGTCGATGGTAGCGTAGAAAGTTCCTAGCTAATCCATACCCAAAACTACATCGAAGTTCGGTATTTTCAGCACCTTGAAGTCAGCATAGAATTCTCTGCTGCAGACGACTACTGGACACAGATTGTATCCCATTGTTGCCTTTAGAACGCCATTCTCTGAACTGACATTCCAGTTGGATACGAGTAGTGTGACTAGAATCGCATGAGTTTAGACGAATCGTTGCGACAAAAAGCAATGAGATGCTCCAGTATCAAAGAGTGCTAGTGCAGGAAGTGAGACTAATAAGATCGTACCTAAGTTATGTGGGATATGTTTTAGGTTTGGGAAAAGATATATGGATGTAAACAAGTATTGAATAGATTTGAAAGATGGGAAGTTACCAGTGATGACTTGGTCAGTGGCTTCAGCTTCTTCCACAGTCATTGTGAAAGCATGTCGGCTCGGTACATTCCTCCTTGCTGGAGGAGCATTCCTCTGTCCTTGAGGTAGGTTCCTGTAACAACCCTAATTTTCTTATACACTTTTTCCTATACAAAATTTTTTCAAAATATTTTTAAAATCCACAAAGGGGTATTTTAGCCTGAGCACAAGATTTAGGTAATGATTTTTGTTTTTTAATTACAAGCTACAAGAATGAAATAACTCCATTTTTAGTGTACAAGAAATTACTTTAAATTTAATGTATACTAGGAGTATTTATTCTTGCTGCTATCAGTTTAAGTAATTAAAAACCACAATAATTACAAGAAGGAGCTTGTAGCTCATTGGTAATACCTTACACTGCTGAACCAAGCCACCGGAGTTCAAATCCCATGCCCCACATTATTTTTGTATTTATTTTGTTTTAATTTTTTTTTTGGAAGTCAACGGTAAAAAGGCCATAACTCCAAAAATATGTACTGGACAACAAAAAGTAAATATACCAAATTGTACCCCCGAAAAATCCCCGGCCACTGGAAGCCTGACTCGGCCCGACTCGGCGCCGCTGGCCGGCGAATCGGCCGACTCGATCCGGCGCCGCTGGCCGGACTTGGCCGGACGGCCGAGTCACCAACTGAGAAAAGTTGGCTCTTGACTTGGTCAACCCTCTTGCACACTTATTATACCTGGATCGGTTTTAATTTGGCCAATAAATCCCTTTTACTCCTAGGTTTAATGATTTTTAATGATTTTTATATATTTTTTTAATTAAAACCCTAATCCTAGCCTAGCCCTATATAAATACCCCTACCCTCTACCATTTTACCCTACAACTCTAAGTCCACTCTCCCAAATTCTCAAGAGAACTCGGTACGTTAGAAAAAGAGCGAGAAGCGAAGCGCTGCCGAAACCGACGACGAATTCCAGCAATCGTACTAGAACCTTCGCGACATTTTCGACGTACCGACAACCACCACTTTCTTAGCCTCTCTAGCTTGTCCAAACTTGTGAGTCCCATCTCTTCTATCTCTCTTTTCTTTTAATAGAAAATACGACTTTTTGGAACCCGACAGAAATCGGAACAAACCGATTTCCGATTCGGTTTTTCTATAAATTTCCACTTGTCACCTAATACATAATACCTAAACCTATCTATGATGACTATTAATCACCTAGAAACCAATTTAAATAAAGTTTCTTACATGAAATGATAGCTTTCTTGTAAAACCGTATTCTTCTCATAAAAATACCACAAAGTTTATTTTTCTCGTTCTAATTAATTCCCTCACTCCTAAATATGTTTATCTTGATAAATAAACTTGTAGAAATTAATTTGAATGAATTTTCACACATGAAATGATAACGTTTTCAAATACCGTATTCTTGCGCTTTAATACCTTCAAGTTTAATATATCATGTTTAACCTCTAAACTTCATTAAAACTTAAAATAAGTCACGAGGTAATGACCTACCTCTACACACACACAAATATAACCCTAATTGATAAACGTCAAAACATAGAACACGAAAATACAGGACTTTTCACTAAAACACCATATTCTTTATAAACCTTTCTTGAAAGTTTTAAGTTGTACACAATTCTAAATAAAATATTATAAAATGAAAGCACGATAGGTCAAGGACATCGATCGTTTATCTAAACTGTCTTGTGGTGTCTAGGCAAGTGTGTCTAGGCTAGTGGTTTTTAATTAGGCCCACGACTGTGGTTCCTTCCCACTTACCTGGCACTTACCTGGCCGCAATTGACGGTGAAGAGGCGATTTGAGACTTCTAATGACTCATCGTTTAGACCTTAGAAATAGGCTAGTTGGCTTAGGAAACCCTAACAACTAAAATACGGAAAACTATACGCTTTTGCAAATAAATACCCTATATTTATAAAACCGTTTTCCTAAATGAAAAGTATTTATAAAACCTAAGCAAAGTGCCACTACAACCCACTTTTGGGGAACCTGTTAGGGATAGTACGGTTCATCGTGCACCCGCAGGCTAGTAGTGCGAGATTCAGACCTCCGCAAGGAGCATTCGGTCTCGAAAGATTTAAAATACGACATTTAAGAAAAATGTGATTTTTGAAAATAAAATATTCATTTAAAAAAATTATTCATGTGCTAATATATATATAATTATCATTTAACACCTATTTTATCATAATATAAAGTTTCCACTTTTTCTGAAAAAATTACAAGATTAAAAGTTACATTAAAATACCATGAATATTAAATAAAACAATTAATACTTTTATTAGGATATATTCACTAGAATAACACAAATAAAATTCACACTCATTATAACTATAAAGACGAATAATAAATACTTGAGGTATTTTGAAAACTATACAATAAAACTTTTTACATAAAACCCCCTCAAGTTTTATAAATTACAATAAGGCCCCTAACAAATATAGAAATTCAAATTATCTTCCTTTTAGTCTGACTCGGATTAGAGTCTGACTACTTCTGACTTGAAAATGATTCAAGTCAATCTATATTCTTTTATATTCCAACCCAATATGAATACATGAATCTCTGAATCCAGTTAACAATCTATATAACTTGACTGAACCGAACCATGGATATTCCTTTTACATGTTTCCCAGTATTCCATTTACATGACTATACGGTTATAACCGTTTCCTGATATCATGGTTTCAGTCGGTCAGTCAGTCAATCATGCAAACAATACAATTTTACAAGATAACAATACAAATAAGACATCGCGGGGTTTAAGGGGTAGATTGATACGGAAGGTGTTAAAGGTGGCACGAGATGGTAAGATTAAGACACCTAACCTGAATCCAATTGCCGTTGTTCCGGTTTGTATAACGGAGCCTTGTACTTCCATTTGCCCTGGTCTCTAGCATACTGAGACCCCTCTCGTATACACTGGCATCCTTCTGTACCAAGCTACAACAACAGCGTTAACACCATACTACTATAATATGACAATACTATACAACATTAAAGGCTACTCTCTCTCTCTTACTCTCTGTCTATTTCTTCCCTATCTTTGGGACTTACCGAGCGACCTGTTCACTGACGACATTCTATTTCTTTCTTCTTTGAATGTCGTCAGGTGTGTTGGACCAAGCTGAGATCGAACCCACTGGTGAAGATTTGGAGCAGTTCCACGAAGATCCCGAGCTCTAGATATTGTACCTTGTTCTTTCCAGTATTTTCATTTTCTGTTATGCCACTGTTTAGGTATCGCTTTTCATATCAGTTGTATTTTCTTTTCATGCATTGTACAAAGAATGTTATTAATAAAAGTTGCTGTTATTTCTACATCATTTGTCTCTTGTGATTTACTTTATATTGCTTAGTTACGCTTAGCTTATGTACTTCTGAGTATATACGTAGCGGGCCTCGTCGTGTCAAATTCTCCGTACACTGGGAAGCGGGGCGTGACAGGTTTTGTTGGTGGCCCATGCAGGTCAGAGCTGTATGAATCCCTGTCATGCAGTTCTGGTCTGCGTGAACAACCTAAGCAATATAACACAAGAACCAGCAACTAAAATATTCTTTACAATTCATGTTCTTTGAATCTTTCAAATCTCTATTCCTTGAATCTTATCATTTCATGTATTTGAATCTGTCCTAATCCAAATTTTTCTTCAGGGTTATGGATTCCCCGAACAACACCAGCACCAACGTTAACAACACCCCTCCAGCACTACCCTCACACCAGTTGTTCCTACACCACCCACTGAGCAAACGATGTTATTTGATGCGATCCGTAGTCTTCTCGAGGGACAGCAACAACTTTTGAACCGTCCTGAGACCGATGCACCGGAAGTAAAGCAATTCAGGGCTTTGCACCCAAAGCAGTTCTCTGGTAAAGGAAGCCCTCTTGAAGCGGAAGAATGGGCACAAAGCATCGAAGACGATCTGGCAGCAGCTCAAGTGCCAGACAACGCTTGGGTCCGTGTAGCAAAACTACAGCTCACGGATAATGCTCGCAATTGGTGGAAGGCAGAAGAAACCCGTCTGGTACAGCCGATTGAATGGAAGACCTTTCGCAAGAAGTTCGACGCGAAATATTTTCCTGTGACTGCCAGGTTCGCCATGGAGCAGCAGTTTATTCATCTGCAGCCAGGATCAATGTGGGACAAATCGGTAGATGAATACGACGCTGAATTCACCATGTTGAGCCGATTCGCGGCACACTTGATACCGACGGACGACATCAGAGCCCGTCGCTTTCAACAAGGTTTGGACACCGAGATTAAGGCTGCTCTAGCCACAGGAAAGTTCTTGACTCACGAGGAAGCTCTAGAAGCTGCCCGCAGTTATGAGGCAGTAATAAAAGAGAGGGGCAGACCTCAGTCTGTAGGAGTCAAGCGCCCTGCCAACCAGATGGCAGGTGGAGCCTCTTCCAGGCTATTGTTTGAACCCAGGAGGACTGAAGAAATTTGCCATTACTGCCATAGAAAGGGACATTTGTGGAAGGACTGTAGGCGCGCAAAAGGCCTGTGTCTAATTTGTGGCGCATCCAACCACGGAATTGGTAACTGTCCTTACAACAGCAACTCATCTCATACACACACCAACCAACCGCAGCGGCCAACCATCCAGGCTCCTGCAACTCGTCTTGCACTACCTGCTCCACTACCTGCACAGCCTACTCGCCAATTCCAACAGGCAATGAGGGACATGCCTAGAGGGCAGAGAAATAGGTCTCAAAGGCAGAATGTGCCTCCAGCTAGAAGGAATATACCACGGCGACAGACCTTCACATTAGAAGCTGTAGAAGCCGAGACTGTTGGTCAAGGTAACACCGGTAAGCCTTTTTTTTCACCATCGTATCACTTTTATTCACCAAACTTTTTTGCACTGTTACACTTTCCTTTTACAAATTTCGAGGACGAAATTTTTATAAGGAGGGTAGAATATAACAACCCTAATTTTCTTATACACTTTTTCCTATACAAAATTTTTTCAAAATATTTTTAAAATCCACAAAGGGGTATTTTAGCCTGAGCACAAGATTTAGGTAATGATTTTTGTTTTTTAATTACAAGCAACAAGAATGAAATAACTCCATTTTTAGTGTACAAGAAATTACTTTAAATTTAATGTATACTAGGAGTATTTATTCTTTCTGCTATCAGTTTAAGTAATTAAAAACCACAATAATTACAAGAAGGAGCTTGTAGCTCATTGGTAATACCTTGCACTGCTGAACCAAGCCACCGGAGTTCAAATCCTATGCCCCACATTATTTTTGTATTTATTTTGTTTTAATTTTTTTTTGGAAGTCAACGGTAAAAAGACCATAACTCCCAAAATATGTACTGGACAACAAAAAGTAAATATACCAAATTGTACCCCCAGAAAATCCCCGGCCACTGGAAGCCTGACTCGGCCCGACTCGGCGCCGCCGGCCGGCGAATCGGCCGACTCGGTCCGGCGCCGCTGGCCGGACTTGGCCGGACGGCCGAGTCACCAACTGAGAAAAGTTGGCTCTTGACTTGGTCAACCCTCTTGCACACTTATTATACCTGGATCGGTTTTAATTTGGCCAATAAATCCCTTTTACTCCTAGGTTTAATGATTTTTAATGATTTTTATATATTTTTTTAATTAAAACCCTAATCCTAGCCTAGCCCTATATAAACACCCCTACCCTCTACCATTTTACCCTACAACTCTAAGTCCACTCTCCCAAATTCTCAAGAGAACTCGGTACGTTAGAAAAAGAGCAAGAAGCGAAGCGCTGCCGAAACCGATGACAAATTCCGGCAATCGTACTAGAACCTTCGCGACGTTTTCGACGCACTGACAACCACCACTTTCTTAGCCTCCCTAGCTTGTCCAAACTTGTGAGTCCCGTCTCTTCTATCTCTCTTTTCTTTTAATAGAAAATACGACTTTTTGGAACCCGACGGAAATCGGAACAAACCGATTTCCGATTCGGTTTTTCTACAAATTTCCACTTGTCACCTAATACATAATACCTAAACCTATCTATGATGACTATTAATCATCTAGAAACCAATTTAAATAAAGTTTCTTACATGAAATGATAGCTTCCTTGTAAAACCGTATTCTTTTCATAAAAATACCACAAAGTTTATTTTTCTCGTTCTAATTAATTCCCTCACTCCTAAATATGTTTATCTTGATAAATAAACTTGTAGAAATCAATTTGAATGAATTTTCATACATGAAATGATAACGTTTTCAAATACCGTATTCTTGCGCTTTAATACCTTCAAGTTTAATATATCATGTTTAACCTCTAAACTTCATTAAAACTTAAAATAAGTCACGAGGTAATGACCTACCTCCACACACACACAAATATAACCCTAATTGATAAACGTCAAAATATAGAATATGAAAATACAGGACTTTTCACTAAAACACCATATTCTTTATAAACCTTTCTTGAAAGCTTTAAGTTGTACACAATTCTAAATAAAATCTTATAAAATGAAAGCACGATAGGTCATGGACATCGATCGTTTATCTAAACTGTCTTGTGGTGTCTAGGCAAGTGCGTCTAGGCTAGTGGTTTTTAATTAGGCCCACGACTGTGGTTCCTTCCCACTTACCTAGCACTTACCTGGCCGCAATTGACGGTGAAGAGGCGATTTGAGGCTTCTAATGACTCATCGTTTAGACCTTAGAAATAGGCTAGTTGGCTTAGGAAACCCTAACAACTAAAATACGGAAAACTATACTCTTTTGCAAATAAATACCCTATATTTATAAAACCGTTTTCCTAAATGAAAAGTATTTATAAAACCTAAGCAAAGTGCCACTACAACCCACTTTTGGGGAACCTGTTAGGGATAGTACGGTTTATCGTGCACCCGCAGGCTAGTAGTGCGAGATTCAGACCTCCGCAAGGAGCATTCGGTCTCGAAAGGTTTAAAATACGACATTTAAGAAAAATGTGATTTTTGAAAATAAAATATTCATTTAAAAAAATTATTCATGTGCTAATATATATATAATTATCATTTAACACCTATTTTATCATAATATAAAGTTTCCACTTTTTCTGAAAAAATTACAAAATTAAAAGTTACATTAAAATACCATGAATTTTAAATAAAACAATTAATACTTTTATTAGGATATATTCACTAGAATAACACAAATAAAATTCACACTCATTATAACTATAAAGACGAATAATAAATACTTGAGGTATTTTGAAAACTATACAATAATACTTTTTACATAAAACCCCCTCAAGTTTTATAAATTACAATAAGGCCCCTAACAAATATAGAACTTCAAATTATCTTCCTTTTAGTCTGACTCGGGTTAGAGTCTGACTACTTCTGACTTGAAAATGATTCAAGTCAATCTATATTCTTTTATATTCCAACCCAATATGAATACATGTATCCCTGAATCCAGTTAACAATCTATATAACTTGACTGAACCGAATCATGGATATTCCTTTTACATGTTTCCCAGTATTCCATTTACATGACTCTACGGTTATAACCGTTTCCTGATATCATGGTTTCGGTCGGTCGGTCAGTCAATCATGCAAACAATACAATTTTACAAGATAACAATACAAACAAGTCATCGCGGGGTTTAAGGGGTAGATTGGTACGGAAGGTGTTAAAGGTGGCACGAGATAGTAAGATTAAGACACCTAACCTGAATCCAATTGCCGTTGTTCCGGGTTGTATAACGGAGCTTTGTACTTCCATTTGCCCTGGTCTCTAGCATACTGAGACCCCTCTCGTATACACTGGCATCCTTCTGTACCAAGCTACAACAACAGCGTTAACACCATACTACTATAATATGACAATACTATACAACATTAAAGGCTACTCTCTCTCTCTTACTCTCTGTCTATTTCTTCCCTATCTTTGGGACTTACCGAGCGACCTGTTCACTGACGACATTCTATTTCTTTCATCTTTGAATGTCGTCAGGTGTGTTGGACCAAGCTGAGATCGAGCCCACTGGTAAAGATTTGGAGCAGTTCCACGAAGATCCCGAGCTCTAGATATTGTACCTTGTTCTTTCCAGTATTTTCATTTTCTGTTATGCCACTGTTTAGGCATCGCTTTTCATATCAGTTGTATTTTCTTTTCATGCATTGTACAAAGAATGTTATTAATAAAAGTTGCTGTTATTTCTACATCATTTGTCTCTTGTGATTTACTTTATATTGCTTAGTTACGCTTAGCGTATGTACTTCTGAGTATATACGTAGCGGGCCTCGTCGCGTCCACTTCACCGTACACTGGGAAGCGGGGCGTGACAGTTCCTTTGCGCTCGATGGAACTGACGAGGATGAGGTGCAATAAGTCCACGAGGAGGTGGAGCTGTGAGAGTAAGGCATGGTGCAGGTCCCTGAATAGCTGGCCGTTGCGGATAGGTGATTGCTGGTCTAGGTGCTTGATATTGATTGAGTCTTTACATACAACTGTTTGTAATGAAAAGATACAATGATATAAAGCAAATCCATAAACAATGGCATACAGTAAATAAGTGCAGGCTGGAAGGAGATAGTAATCAGGCTATGCTGCAAGTTGGTCCAAATCCTTCTGACTTGGCTCTTTCTCTTCAGTGTCCGGTCCTCCTGACGAACATTCCACAGAAAGAAATAGAAAGGAATGTCGTCAGTGAACCAGCGCTCGGTAAGTCCCAAAAGAAGAAATAGAAGATAGTATGTAATGTGTGAAATGAACAGGTAAAGTTGTATATGGTCGTTCATTGGTATAGGATAGCTATTCTAACGTGGTTATTTGTAGTTAGTAAAGAAGGTATTCATGTATACGAGAGGAGTCCATCTTACCTCATGGAGTATGGTAACATGTAGTACAAGGCCCCGCCATAACCCACGGGACAACGGTACGTGAATTCATGTAGGTGTCTTATAAGTGACCTCTTATGCCACGATATACGTTCCGTACCAATCTACCCCTTCCCCGTGTAATGTATTGTATAGATTATATTTGCAGGTCTTAGCCGAAACCATGGATACAAAATGTTCAGGTTCATGTTCAGGATATAATCATATATTTAAGTAGTCATGTTGAATTCATGTCAAGTTATAACCATGGTTCGGTCAAGTCAAGTCAAGTATACAAGTTTGAGTTTGATATTGATTTTGAGTGTTCAAATTCATGATAAAATATTCAAGTTCGTGTTTTATTTTGGATTCAGGTTTGAGTTTGGACTTAGATTGAGTCAGGCACTTGTGAACGGATTTAACTCTTGAATTCTTAGGTTCGGGAGAAATCGGCAACTGCTACACATGCACGGCAGGATTTGTGTCTTTTTACAAGATAATTGCCATTGATAACTCCTGTTAAGTTTTCTAACCTGAATAGGCAAGCACTCATTTTCTTCGGTTCTCTGAGGCTCAAGAGAATTGATCCCGCTTAAACCTATATTTACTAAAGTCCTTAAAATATTATTTTGTATATCTCGAAGGGCTTTTATGAAAAATATTTTAATATAGATTAAAAATAAAATCTCAAGGGTGATTTGTATTACTCAGGATTTTCATGAACATGTGTTTTAAGTATTGTGGTATTTTCATGATAAATACTTAGCTTTTAAAAGTTGATGGTATTTTATTGAAAACTAGCCCTTTTTAGTAACTTGATGGTAATTTATTAAAAAATTTTAACATTTCATTTTTATAAAAATATAGTTTCATAATATAATGAAAATATGGATTTATAATTTTATTTAATTTTTAATTTTAAAAATTACTTTTATTTGGAAAATTCGCATTTCTTAAAAACTGTATTTTATATTCTTTTGAGATCGAATACTCTGCGATGAGTGCTGCATCTCGCTCTACTATCCTCAGGATGTACGATAATCCGTACCATCTATTAGCGGGTCCCCTAATGAGAGTTGTAAATGTATAATTGTAAAATAATATAAATACCGCTTTAAAAGAAACCCGGTTTTTAAAATATGTGGTATTTTATTGTAAAGATTATTCTTTGAACCAAACATATATATAGGTATCGTGCTATGAAACCAAAGTGTGCCTGTGGGGTAGGTCGTTACCCCGTGAAGTTTTCCTAAATGTATTGTTTAAACATTTTGTCGAAAAGATGTGATAATAAAGTTCAAGGTATTTTAATGAAAAGTTAGTTTTATGATTGTTTCACATGAGAATTTTGATAATACTTGAATCTAGACATTATTAATTAAATTTACAAATAATGTGGTAAAATTAGCTTGACCAATATATAAATGAAAAGGTAGTTCTACGGTTTAGATAAGAAAGATATCGGTAATAACTCCACTTTACCGATATATAATTTGTAGATGAATTTCAATGAAAAGAAGGAGAGTTGGGAGGGGCTTACGGTTTTGACAATATTAAGAAAAGGATTAGGAAGAGAGGAGTGTCTTTGTGGCGTCGCGGGATCTCCGGAATCGGCATCAATCTTCGACGGAACAAGCTTACTCGCTAACTCCACTTTACTCCATTTGCACTTAGGAACTTCTGAGAGAATTTTTGCTGGAATTTTCAAAATGGTGCTGAGCTTAAATATGGGGTGGTATTTATAGTGGAGAATTAGGATTTGGGAATTAAAATTTTGAATTAAAAAGCATTAAAATGGTGTTAATTGGTGAAATGAAAGGTCTATGTTTGATTGCAGCGAAATCAAACAGTGCAAAGGAGTTAAGAGGAGCTGAAGGGACAAGTGTGCAAAGCACGAAGGCAAATGGGCTCATCAGAGCCGTCGGCGCCGGCCGAAACCCTATAATGGCCTGTCGAGATTGAGTGTTTTGACTCGAGATTTGTGCCACGTGGGTTATTCTGTATGTACACCATTTTGCACATGTTTGATTTTTCTGAACTTTTCATTTCCCATGTATTGCTGTTAGTTGTATGTATGCCCTAGAGGCCAGTATTGTACAGATGATGTATATTATATTGGATGCTTGGACATATATAGAGAGGACTTTCTTGCTCGATATGATAGTATGCTATCTGGTTACTCTTTATCTTAACATGCATACTTGTCTCTTGATGCTGTCTTATAGTTACATGTTGGTAAAGCCCTTAGGATGTGTACTTGACTACCTGGACTATGATGCAGATCATACTAGTGAGGATAGAGTAGTCCATAAGTACATCCTTTAATGTTCCTAGTCGTGGGTGTATCGAGACAGGGCATCGATATACCAGAGTAAACTAGCGTATACGCTTCTCGACCAATGAGATGGGCGATGGATGATCCCATATCCATTGGTGTTTGACATCAGAGATCGTATACGGGTGCTCTGTGGAGACTGGGTACACTGGACGGACTCGCCGAGGACTCCCAGTTGGTATTATACCTCACGTCAGATGGCAGTTCTCTGGTGACACTTGTGCAGGTTAGTCTGTAGACCCAAGATCGTCATAGAGTCTTGTGTGATTCCCACTGTGCTTTGATTTCCACCTTACCACGTCCAAGAGGGCGTGCAAAATGGTGGTTTTTGGCTACAGTTCCGAGTCACATGAAGGCGATGAACGATAGGAAGGGTTTCTTCTCTCCCGGTATTGGGGGTTGATGTTGCGTTGTGCTCGATTGGCCATAACAGGAAAGTCCCTGGCCAGAGCTGATTTAGAGATTTACCGGTAAGCGTTACTAGTAGTTTCTCGACTCGTTATGAGCCTCACATCGGCACGACTTATCGGTTATTGGGGTCTGACGTTTACCACCCCTAGACTTGATATGCGATATATCAGACGTGGAGACCGGACTGTACGGGAAGTGTTACCGGTAGGCTTTTACAGGAGTTGGAGCGGGCTTGCTTGCTGATCTTCTGATCGCTCAATACCCGGATAGTCGTTACGTCCAGCTAGTACCGCTGACGGCTTGTGGGTGCTTGATGTGATCATCACCTACTGCCGGCGTATTGACGAGTCTTTAGAGTCCTACATAGAGGTTTTACTGGCTCAGGAAAAACGAAATAGGAGCGCATATGTGATATGTGTGGGACTGAGAATAATGCATGTATGTGATACCGTATTCTATTCTCGCGACTTTTTGTATCGGTCAGTTATATATGATATAGCCGGGTTATCGAATCAAGTGTTGATTCGATAAGTCGATACAATGGATATTAGTCGGTTATATGAGATATGACCGAATTATTAAATCAAGTGTTGATTTAATAATTTAGTATATAATTGTATATTAGATATACTAATTTATATTAACTAACATTTGTTCACTTATGGATTTTTCTCACATGTGCACAACTTTAATATATATGTGATATATATTAAAATGTGTTTTCTTTTTGTATCATGGTTGATGATACACTAGACATGGGTGTGTAAAACATACACCATTCTATTTAATATAGTGGGTTATAATTATTTAAGTTAATTACAAAATTAGTGGAATTTTGGAAAGAGCATGAAGCTTGTAGAAGTTTGCTTTGCTTTGACAAAGTCCACTAGCTTTGTCTTTAGTTTAGATTTTTTTTTAACCTAACCATTTGGATTAGCCTTGGTTATGTCTCTACATGAGTTAGTATATGATACTCACTCACCATGGTTAGCTCACTCACTTGATCATTATCTTTCTCATTTCATTTCTTCGTCTTCTTCCTTGAGCTAAAAAGCTCTCTAGGGTTTGATCCAAAGTGAGAAGCATTGTGAGAAATAAAATTCTAAAGAGAACCCACTTTCTATTTCTCCATCCTCTACTAGACTAGCACTTTAGTTTAGGGTGTTTGCTTCACTAATTCTCTAGTTAGTGAAGTAGTAGCTTGAGTCGATATTCTCTCGACGTAGATCATCTTCAGCCTCGAAGACTTCAAGTAAGGACGCCTCGTGAAGCCATGCAAGAGCCCGGGAAAACCATGATCGCAGCGAAGGGAGTACGACAAGGAGCTTTAGAAGTGAAGGACCGATCTACAAAGGTTGTATTTCGTATTCCCTTAGTAGTAAATGTAGTTTACTAGCTTGTGAAACCCTAATATTCTAGCGACGATCTTGTTTAGAGTTATTTGGCACGGCTAAAATTTTAATCGGGTATGGTTGATGCCTTGTAGAACCTTGTTAGTGTGCCTAGTAACCCTACAATTGCACGTGCAACCTTTTGGGCTTCCAAAAATAAAAAGAGAAAAAAAAATAATTGTGTCTGATGGAAATAGAACACACAGGCTACGTCACAACAGTGCAGGGCCTTTACCAGTGAGCTACAAGTTACTTCTTTCTTTTATTAAATAATTCTAACTTATATCTCTTACACAGGCAGTAATCCTCTTTTATGTATATTAACAGGAAAATTATGTACAGAGATTTCAGAGTCGTTATAGAAATACTAGGACCCAAATGCATGAAATGAAAGCTTTATTGAAGTGCAATCCAAAGTACAAGATAATGAGTTCAAATACTAAAATCTAAATTTGTAAGCTCACTTAAGAGGTTGCAAGATCATATAAAAGCAAAGAACTCAACTATTACAAGCAATGAAAAAAACTATTATGTACAAAACTTGGACAAAGACTAAAAAAAGTAGACTAAAAATTAAACTCAAGTTGGACCCTTGGCTTTCTCTCTATCTTGCTATTGATAGGGTTCTCGACACTAAAAATAAACAATAAAGATGTGACAGGGAGGAGTGCCCAAAAGAAGCATGAGGCCAACTGGAGCAAGTGGGGCTGCCAGTTGCGGCCAATATGAATAAATTGGCGGCCAAGGTGGCAGCCAAGGTAGCGGCCATGGGCCCCAATCTCTTGTAGCAATCTTCTAACGACTCCATCTTCTCACCGAGATAACTTTTTTCTTTTAAAATAACTTGGGTTGCAATCTGGAGCAATGGTGGAAAATGCATCAAGCTTTAAATAATCACATCAACACTTTATTAACTCAAAATAACTATGCCCACTTGCATCAAGCCCACATGCTCATATGAATCATGGTTGTCCTTAACTGCTCCATATGTGTAATTTGTGAGTTCACACTTGAATCAAATTGAAACGACTCTATTTTTAATGTACAGAAATTTGTTTAAAGTTAAAATATTAAATGGAGTATTTGCAACCCTGAGTATACTATAAGTATTTAATTTGTTTAAGAATAGCAAGAAAGCACTTGTAGCTCATTGGTAAAGCCTTCCACTGCTGTGACGTAGTCCCTATGTATAAATCCCCCCAGCCACATATTATTTTTAATGATTTTTCTTTTAAATTTTTTGGAAGCCCAAAATTTTACACATGTAATACACGTAAAAATGAAAAGCCTCAAAAATCAAACATGTGAAAATTATTATATGAACAGACCTCGACACGTGGCACCAATCCAAGCCTCACCCCACTCCAATTGACCGACGAGAGATGCTTTTGGGCCGGCGCTGTCGGGCCCCCCATGGGGAATGCTCCCAAATTTTTCCCCAACACCTCTTGGCCTCCCTCCACTACTCCTCGTCTGTTTATTTTTCCTGCAATTAACCAGAGAATTAAAAATCACCACTAAACCAATGTTTTAATGCATTTTAATTCTCATTTTTAATTCCCTAAATCCTAATTTTATCCTATAAATATCACCTCATAGCTAGCCCTCTCTATTCTAAAATCTTTTGTCAAAACTCTCAAATTTTTCCAAGTCAAATAAGTTATACAAGTGGAGTTAGCCAAGATCAAGTTCCGGCGACGATTCGGAAGATTCTGGCAATCCCACGACTCCACGAAACTCTCAAAACCTTCCTCCACCTCTTCTCTCTAAACTAATCCAGTAAGTGTAGGGTTACTAGGCACACTCAAGATGTTCCACAAGGCATCAACCATGCCAAATTCAAATTTTCTAGGTGCCGAACAACCCTTAGCAAGATTGTTAACTAGAAATTAGGCGAAACAACAAGCTAGTAAACTGCTTTACTAATAAGTGGAAATACAACCTTTGTAGATCCGCTCCACCATTTCTTTAGCTCCGTGTTGACGTCCCTCCGCTGCGATCATCGGGATCCCTGACTCTAGCGATGGTTTCGTCGGAGAAATGATCGGGCTAGGTCATTGACTTCGAGGCCGAAGATGATCTACGTCGAGGCGACTCAAACTCAAGCTCCATCTTCACTAGGTCAAGAAACTTGGGAAGAAAACACCCTCTACTACATGGCAAGTGATAGAGGATGAAGAAATAGGAAGTGGGTTCACTTTGGATTTGGATTTCTCATTTGGAATCATCACTTCGAAAAATCTAGCAATGGTTTTCTTTCTTCATCAAGAAGAAGAAGAAGAAAGAAATGAAAAATGAATGAATTAATAAAATAGAAAATCAAGTGATGCCTTATCATATTGCAACCATGGATGAAGATAACTCATGTAGAGAGCAAACCCTAGTTTAGGTAATGGTTAGGTTAAGGAAAGAAACAAAATGGTCAAAGCTTTCAAAGCTTCATGAAGTTTCAAGAATGAAATAAAATTAGCCACCATTTTATTCTTGCCAAAATAAATAAGTAAATAAATAAATAAGGTAATGGAAACCCTAACCATTAACCAAACATGGTTTAAAGTAAACATACACCCAAGTTTGCATGTATCATCAAACATGATACAAACTAGTGCACAAACTTGTATCATATATACAATGTGCACAATCAAGTGAGAAAATAATCTTAAGTGAACCAATACTAGTTAATGTAAAATAATATATCAAATATATAATTATACATTAAATCATTAAATCAACACTTGATTCAATGATCCGGTCATACTGCATATAACCGACTAATATCAAGTGTATCAATGTATCGAATCAACATTTGATTCGGTAACCCGGCTATATCACATATAACCGACCAATGATACAAATCGCGAGAATAGAATACAGTATCACATACTGGTATTATTCTCGGTCCCGCACATATCTCATATGCACTCCTATTTCGTTTCGCTTGAGATAGGAAACCTCTGTGTAGGACTTTAAAGACTCGTCAATACGCCGGCAGCAGGTGATGATCATATCAAACACCCACAAGCCGCAAGCGGTCTGCTAAACGTAACGGCAACCCGGGTATTGAGCGATCAGAAGATCAACGAGCAAGCCCGCTCACACTCCTGTGAATCGAACCAGTAACACTTACCGTACAGTCCGGTCTCGTCGTCTGATATGTCGCATATCTCGCCTAGGGGTGGTAAACGTCAGACCCCAATAGCTCGATAAGTCGTGTCGATATGAGGTCTATAACAGTTCGAGATACTACTGGTAACACTTACCAGTAAATCTCAGCAACCCTGGCCAGGGATTTCCGGTTATAGCCAATTGAACACAGCGCAGCATCAACTCCCTATACCGGGAGAGACGAATCCCCTCCTATCGCTCATTGCCTCAATGTGATTCGGGACTGTACCCAAAAACCACCGTTTTGCACGCCCTCTTCGCCGTGGTAAGGTGGAAATCAAAGCACAGTGGGAATCACACAAGACTCTATGACGATCTCGGGTCTACAGACTAACCTGTACCAGTGTCACCAGAGAACTGCCATCTGACGTAAGGTATAATACTATCTGGGAGTTCTCGGCGAGTCCGTCCAGTGTACCCAGTCTCTACTGAGCACCCGTACATCATCTTTGATGTCAAAAACCAATGGATATGGGATCATCCATCGCCCATCTGTATGGGTCGAGAAGGTATACGCTAGTCTACTCTGGTATATCGATGCCCTGTCTCGATACACCCACGACTAGGGACCTTGAAGGATGTACTTATGGACTACCATGTCCCCACTAGTATGATCCGCATCATAGTCCAGGTATTCAAGTACACATCCTAAGGGCTTTACCAACATGTAACAGAGAGACAATCAATGTACACGTTAAGATAAAGAGCAACCAGATAGCATACTATCATGTCGAGCAAGAAAGTCCTCCCTATATATGTCCCAGCATCCACTACAATATACATCCTATGTACAGTAATGGCCTTTAGGGCATACATATAACTAACAATCTCCCACTTGCACTAGGGCCTACTGATAGCAGTGGTTGTAGTATCTCATACTCAACCATCCCATAAAAGTCTCTATCTGGGAAAAGGCCTTTCATGAGTGGATCCGCCGTGTTGTCCTCTGAGTCTACTCTCATAACCTCGATCCTCTGGAGATCAACCATCTCCACGATTAGGTGACACTGCCTTAGAATATGTCTGGATCACTGATGGGATGGGCGTTTCTTGGCATAAGCCACAACTCCATTGTCACACAATGGTAGGAACAAAGTTCATCTCATGAACTAATATATACCCAGACTTCCTCTTTGGTAGCATCTTTGGTAGCGATGTATCCAGCTTTTATCGTCTAGTATGCCACGGTATCTAGCTTGGAACTCTTCCAATATACCGTCCTTTCACTGAGGGTAAAGACAATGCCTGCGACTGACATTCAGTCTCCCTTATCACCCTGGAACCTTTCCAGTGATTCTCCTCAGGATCGATTGATACCATCTCACTACAGCTAGTGAGTATCCTAACATCCAATTAGATCTATCTCATAGATCCAAAACCCAGGATTTAGTAGGTATCACTTTGATCCTATATGGATAATCTTTGTGATAAGCGGAGATTGACCGAGCGTAGCATAGAAAACTCCTTCCCTATCAAGAGTATGTCATCCATGTACTCTACGAGGATCACCACCATACTCCCTACTATCTTTTTGTATATACAAGGTTCATCTACCATTTTGATGATGTCAAACTCTTTGACTAACTCATCAAAACAGATGTTCCAACTCCGCGATACCTGCTTTATCACATAAAACATCTTGCATACGTTTCCGCTGCTCCTACTGTCTACGAAGCCCTCTGACTGTGTACTTATAGGCGCTTTCTTCCAAATCATTATTCAGAAAAGCAGTCAAGACACCCAACCGCCAGATATCGTAGTCATGGTATGTAGCCGTAGCAAGTAGGATCTGGATGGACTTAAGCATAGCTACTTAGAAAAGGTTTCATCACAATCCATAACTGGTTAATGATGCAAACCTTTAACAAGTCTAGCTTTGAAAGTCTCAACTTTTCCATGTACACCAAGTAATCTTCTCAAGATATACTTGCTCCTGGTGGGGATTTAACCCTTCAGATAAAGCAACCAAAGTCCATACTTTGTTGGTGTATAAGGAATCCATCTCAGATCGCTAAGCATCCAGCCATTCTTCCAGAGTCACACTCCTGATGGCCAGCTCGAAACTAGTTAGGTCATCATCTCATGATGTAATCCTTGCTCCCACTGTCATAGAGAAACCGAAGTATCTCTCAGGTGGGTGAAGAACCCTACTAGATCGGCGGAGAGGCTGAGGTTCGTCGGGGACTATTGAATCCTTTGGTTCTACCAAATCATCAGCTGCAGTTTGTATAGCTGAAAGATTTCCAGTTCTACACAACAGACCTTGCCTCGAGCTTGTCCGGATTTTGCTTTTTAGACAAGCCGGACAACCCCAAATCTTAACAAACTTAAGATATGGGCTCTTCTCTTTTCATATCACATATGAAGTGGTAGGCAACTGATTTGATTGGAACCCTATTCAATATGTATGCAGCTTCTCAAGTGCATAACTCCCAAGAGGAAATAGGAAACTCAGAAGTATTCATCATAGAGCGCACCATATCATATAGGGTGTGATTGCTCTGCCCCGATACACCGTTGTGTTGTGGTGTATTCAGAGGAGTAACACTGAGAGAGAATCTCATTCTCTTTTAGAATAATCCAGGAATTTCGTGCTCAAGTATTCTCCTCCTTGATCACATCAAAGGACATAATACTTATACCCGTTTTGGTTCTCTATTTCTAACTTATATTCTGTGAATATCTCAAAAGGTTCGGACTTGTGTTTCAACAGGAACATATGTCTGAATCTAAAGAGATCATCAGAGAATGTAATGAAGTACAAAGAACCGGTCTTGGCATGTGTAGACAGGGGATCTTCATACATCAACATGTATCATCCCAAGAGTTCACTAACTATTTCTCTGTTTCCAGTAAACAGAGCTATGGTCATCTTATCTCTGTGACATGACTGGCAAGTTTCACAAGATGTAAATTCAAACTGATTTAAACATGCATCTACAATGTAACTTAAGCTAGTCGGGTCACATTGATATGACCTAGTCTACAATACCTCAAGAATGAATCGTTCATTTCTGAACTCTTCCTCTTGTGTGTGTTCTGTATACTAAGAACTGTAGTTTGATTTAGAACATCAATGCTTTTAGATAACGTGCCTAAACTGATCAACTTTTGATATAGGAAATATTCAAAACATTATCCAACAATAAAAAAAATTATCATTTCTTTACTAATAAAGAGACTGATATGATTTTGTATATCAGGTTCGGTATCTAATAATATTTGTTCAGAATCAATGTATTCTGGTAATACAGGGTGACAGTGACCAACAGACCTGGCTGCAGCACTTGCACCGTTTTCTGCCTTATGAAACTTATCACCCGTTCTCAGTTCTCTACCTTTCTGTAGTCCATGTAACAAATTACATATGCAGGATCTTGATCTGGTATCAAATACCCAGGACGTAAAGGACACTGAGAAACGGTTCTCTATAATGAACACACCCGAAGGAGATGCATCACATGCACTTTCTTCGTTTGGGCGGCATGGGAATCCTGGTATTCTCCTAATTCCTGCTCGGTCTTATAACAATTATAAGTTGGAGCGGGACCAACGTTCCCCAGCTCAGTATAACAAGCGGGTTCGGTCAATATATCCGTTTTATTATCTTGATATAGGCGTGATATGGTCGCTACCTGGAGAGAGAGAAGAAAACACTCTGCGTGCGCTCTTGCAAGAATAGATTGGTTATTATTTTATCTAATCAGGATGGCTCCCACTGTTTTTATCAAATCTTCCTTCAAACCCTAAAAGGAAAGACTAGCCGGGATTAATTACACACAACAAGTTCGCCAATCTTTCAGCCAAACCAGTGTCGGTACTTTGAGGGAGGTCCCCCGTGCTTTCGCACGAACCTAATTAATGTAAACCTCATTTTCCCAGAGGCGTAACCCCGTTGACACCTTTCTAGACACCTGCTTGATCGGCTAATTGTAATGTGTAAAACTCTCCCAGGAGTAACAATTACTCGCAATGGGTATCGGGATCCAACTATCTCATAGAAGGTATGCATTCTCATTGCAAATTTCAACACTTGAAATTCCCGATAATATTTTGCCCCTAACGTGCTATGACCTTGACGAAAGCTAACAAACCATAGCCCGCTAGTCAAGTTCAACCCGTACATTTCTTGATTGAATCAAACCCACCCGCACGACCCTTGACGAAAGCCAACAAAGCCGTACGACTACCCTAATCCAATCACATCATATGCAGCAGATAAGCAGCATATAGCTACCGCACACTGCACCTTGACGAAAGCCAACAAATGCAGCACGAATACTATATACAACTTATCTGAAATGATGGAGGGCTACGACAGGTTTTTATGAAAACCTATTGCGTAATGAACTTGATATCGTTGTAGAATCAAATGATTTTAAAATGGAGTGTTTTTTAGGCTTTTCTAGTTTTGCTAAAGGGGTCACTCCCGATGAAGGGATCGCCGGCCCTTTCCTCATCGAATAAGGTGCAGAATATATCATATATACCGCTGTGCAAAGCAAAAACTATAGAAGCAATCAAAAGACAAACCGAGGGTTGTAGCATCTGCCAGTTATTGCTAAAGGAGTCACTCCCGGTGAAGGGATCTCGGTCCTTTCCCTATCGAATAAGGTGCAGGATGTTCTACAAGGAACACCGCGATGCAAAGCAAGAAATGTAGCTACCTGTTTTTTGAAAATTCGATTCCACAACATCTTAGCTTTATTTTCTTTCATTAATCATATTAATGAAGTCCCATCATTTAAGTTACCTAAACATCACAGATAAATACGACGTACGCTTATGCCATCCACATTCGCCTCGATGTCTCCTCGTGCATCGTTAGGTTAGGTAACTAACGGCAGAGCGGGGCAGGGCTAGCGCGGGTGTAAAACATAAGTAACGTCTATATAATATATCATATATACTATATACAGTATTTATCACAGAACATCAAATGATCACATCACAGATATCGCAGCAGAAGAATCATATAAAATATTGGATATACTAGGACGTCCGTGTTTTCAATACGAGACTGTATAAAACACGGATTCCACGGTCGCGATGAATAGCCAAACCCACACCCCTAGACCCCTACAAGAGCGGCAAGCAACCCTACCAATTCTAGAGTTAGGAGACCCGGACTCGACTCCTCGAGTTGGTCTCCCACTGGACTCCAGAACCCGGTTACTTGTGCCCTCCTCCTTGGGTCTATCCTAGTGCGGAAAAAGTAAATAATATATAAATGGTGACATCTTCCGCAACCTGGAAATGCCCCAATAAAAGAATATTACATACAAGTTTTTACATGAATGAAAATGAAAATCACTCATCTCACATAAAACCCCCCCCGGCTATTCAAACACGACGATCCAATATAACATATCCAGCAACACATAACATTACATATCATCAACATAAGTAAATATGCCCATCCCAATTGTCGTTGACATATAGCAACGAAACCGGCGATATCACATATTACACTTACGGTCGCAGAAAAGAAAGTGTAAAACTACAACAGTTGGAATCCGCAAACTCTTTAAACATCGCATGCCTAACCAAATGAATTCCTTAGACATCGCATGCCTAACAATTATAAACCCCGCATTTTAGTCTCATTATCGAAAACACTTTTCAATATCAAGTCGGGCAATTCAACAGGATTCCCGACATTCTGATCGAATGCTCGTCGCAAACTTTAGTAGACGGCCGCACCCCCGATACCGTCGACGAAGTGCACCAAGGCGGAACACCGCTACCGTGAGCACCCGAACGGATGCTTTCGGCGACGGGGTTCTCCTACAGTCACTTGGTCGGGGCTAAGGGGTGTAGCTGTCTATTAAGTTTATCGGGCGAGTATCCGCGTACGCTACGTGATTGTGGCGGACTTTTGATCGCATCAAAATTCCGTGGCAACCGATCAATTGAGACTAAAGTGATATGTTTATAATATTCATATTAGTTATCTCATAACTACATGTGGATTCCAAATATTGTATCACATTCCGGATAAATAGAAAATGTTAAACTTTCCGATCGAACAATCAAACACCCAAGTTTTCCCGAAACAGCTCAACACATGAAATAAGTTTAAAAACATTCACTTCATATCACAGTACCAACGGTCCAGCCGTAGAAGGATCAAGCCAACGCCTCACATGTGGCACGCCGTACTGCCCCAAACCCTAAGGTTCAAAGGGCAGTTCAAGACGGTCACATAATCGAGTTAAGGTTTGTTGTCTTCTAGAGGGTCCATCGCGTTACTTGCACTACTTAGAACGCCTTTAAACCACGGAAAAATCCAACACTTGGAAATTTTCCGGCAGGGGAAAAATTGGGTATTTATATCCGGTCGAACTTTTTAACATATTCTAAATTATCCGGAAAAACACATAGACAAAGTTTGACAATCCGATTGAATCTACGAACTCCTAATACAACCCATAAAACTCAACTCTTGAGTAGAAGTTAAAAATTCCCAGAAAACACAGCACTAACAGATAGGAATTACTGTGCAAAGAAAGTGCCAAGATACTCCTATATGGCCGCGGAACCGCCGCACATGCCATGCTCGTGCCGCGGTTCCGCGGCCACGTGGTCGAGTTACCCTCACGTGCTTCACAGTAATTCTTAAAAACACCTGCTGAATTTTCTGGATATTTTTAATTCACAAAAATCCCCGATTTCAAAAAATGTACAGAGAATGGTTTTGGATTAGGGTTTCGGGTTCGATCGGACTTCTAACATCGTCTACACTTCGCCTAAAGCTCTAGCTAGGCTCTGATACCACTGTAGGGTTACTAGCCAAATTCAAATTTTCTAGGTGCCGAACAACCCTTAGCAAGATCGTTAACTAGAAATTAGGCGAAACAACAAGCTAGTAAACTGCTTTACTAATAAGTGAATGGAAATACAACATTTGTAGATCCGCTCCACCATTTCTTTAGCTCCGTGTTGACGTCCCTCCGCTGCGATCATCGGGATCCCTGACTCTAGCGATGGTTTCGTCGGAGAAATGATCGGGCTAGGTCATTGACTTCGAGGCCGAAGATGATCTACGTCGAGGCGACTCAAACTCAAGCTCCATCTTCACTAGGTCAAGAAACTTGTGAAGAAAACACCCTCTACTACATGGCAAGTGATAGAGGATGAAGAAATAGGAAGTGGGTTCACTTTGGATTTGGATTTGTCATTTGGAATCATCACTTAGAAAAATCTAGCAATGGTTTTCTTTCTTCATCAAGAAGAAGAAGAAAAAAGAAATGAAAAATGAATGAATTAATAAAATAGAAAATCAAGTGATGCCTTATCATATTGCAACCATGGGTGAAGATAACTCATATAGAGAGCAAACCCTAGTTTAGGTAATGGTTAGGTTAAGGAAAGAAACAAAATGGTCAAAGCTTTCAAAGCTTCATGAAGTTTCAAGAATGAAACAAAATTAGCCACCATTTTATTTTTGCCAAAATAAATAAGTAAATAAATAAATAAGGTAATGGAAACCCTAACCATTAACCAAACATGGTTTAAAGTAAACACACACCCAAGTTTGCATGTATCATCAAATATGATACAAACTAGTGCACAAACATATATCATATATACAATGTGCACAATCAAGTGAGAAAATAATCTTAAGTGAACCAATACTAGTTAATGTAAAGTAATATATCAAATATATAATTATACATTAAATCAACACTTGATTCAAGGATCCGGTCATACTGCATATAACCGACTAATATCAAGTGTATCAATGTATCGAATCAACATTTGATTCGGTAACCCGGCTATATCACATATAACCGACCAATGATACAAATCGCGAGAATAGAATACAGTATCACATACTGGTATTATTCTCGGTCCCGCACATATCTCATATGCGCTCCTATTTCGTTTCGCTTGAGCCAAGAAACTTCTGTGTAGGACTCTAAAGACTCGTCAATACGCCGGCAGCAGGTGATGATCATATCAAACACCCATAAGCCGCAAGCGGTCTGCTAAACGTAACGGCCACCCGGGTATTGAGCGATCAGAAGATCAACGACCATGCTCGCTCACACTCCTGTGAATCCAACCAGTAACACTTACCGTACAGTCCGGTCTCGTCGTCTGATATGTCGCATATCTCGCCTAGGGGTGGTAAACGTCAGACCCCAATAGCTCGATAAGTCGTGTCGATATGAGGTCTATAACAGTTCGAGATACTACTGGTAACACTTGCCAGTAAATCTCAGCAACCCTGGCCAGGGATTTCCGGTTATAGCCAATCGAACACAGCGCAACATCAACTCCCTATACCGGGAGAGACGAATCCCCTCCTATCGCTCATTGCCTCTATATGATTCGGGACTGTACCTAAAAACCACCGTTTTGCACGCCCTCTTCGACGTGGTAAGGTGGAAATCAAAGCACGGTGGGAATCACACAAGACTCTATGACGATCTCGGGTCTACAGACTAACCTGTACCAGTGTCATCAAAGAACTGCCATCTGACGTAAGGTATAATACCATCTGGGTGTTCTCGGCGAGTCCGTCCAGTGTACCCAGTCTCTACTGAACACCCGTACATCATCTCTGATGTCAAACACCAATGGATATGGGATCATCCATCGCCCATCTGTATGGGTCGAGAAGGTATACGCTAGTCTACTCTGGTATATCGATGCCCTGTCTCGATACACCCACGACTAGGGACCTTGAAAGATGTACTTATGGACTACCATGTCCCCACTAGTATGATCCGCATCATAGTCCAGGTAGTCAAGTACACATCCTAAGGGCTTTACCAACATGTAACAGAGAGACAATCAGTGTACACGTTAAGATAAAGAGCAACCAGATAGCATACTATCATGTCGAGCAAGGAAGTCCTCCCTATATATGTCCCAGCATCCACTACAATATACATCCTATGTACAGTAATGGCCTCTAGGGCATACATATAACTAACAGTAAGTCCCCTCTCTTATCCTCTCTTCCTATTCTAAAAGTTCTCCTTTCAAATGACGTCGGTTAGCGGAGTTAACCGACTTTTAAATCCTATTCTCCTTAAAATAACAATTTTTCTTAGGAAACAATTATCCAAATTGGTATACTTTACATATTAAACATTAACGAAAATTTAGAAACCAATTTCACTATAAAACTCCATGTAAAACCATGTTTATTGTACTTTTACAGTTTAATACCACAACTTTGCATTCGACATATTTTATCATGTTTACTTGTATTGACTTTAGAAAAATCTCATGAGGTAATGACCTACCTCATCACAACACTCATCTTGACATAGCAGATCGCTTGAAAACAATATTTCTTGGGACAAATACAATTTTACATTAAAATAACCTAAACTATTAAAAACCGTATTTCTTTAAATTGTTTTAATTAAATTCCTTACGATTATGTCCTTACAACCCACTCTTTGTGAATCCGATTAGGTTGGTGCGGGTTATCGCACATTCATCGGACTAGTAGGGCGAGATGCAGTCCTCCTCATGGAGCATACGATCTCGATGAAATTTTTAATACAATTTGTAAGAAAACGTGAATTTCTATTTAATAATAAAAAATTATTTTTAATAATTATATATAATTTTATCAAACCATCTATTTTAAATATATTTAATAAATTCCATGTTTTCTAAACAAAGGAATCCCAAATTTCATGAATATGCCATCACAAATCCATACAATTCCAATTTACACTAAAATACCATATACTATTCAATCTAGGTTTATAATAATTAGAATACTTCACTTTTAAAAATTACATACATGAAAACCCTAAATACGATAAATAAATTCTTGAGATTTATTTTGAAAGTTTATCAAAACTATTTTTCATAAAACCCCCTCCAGTTTATTAATTTACAATAAGGACCCTAGTAAATATAGGTTTAAGCGGGACCAATTCTCTTGAGCTTCAAGGAGCCAGAGAAAGTGGGTGCTTGCATATTTAAGGTAGGAAACTAAACCGGGGTTATCAATACGGTAATTGTCTTAGAAAAAGACACAAATCTTGCCGTCCATGTGCAGCAGTTACCGATAACTCCAAAACCTAATTCAGGAATCAAATTCTGTTTAAAGTGTCTGACTCAATCTAAGTCTCGGTCAAATCTGAAAACAATCCATACTTAAAAACAATTCAAATATATCTCCAATTCAACACGAATCCTTATATACTGGAAATTGAAACATGAATACCAGAATACTATACAATATCAACATGACTTGAACTGAACGAGCTATGGATATACATTGATTTGATTACATGGCTATCCGTTTACATCCTTATCCGTTTACATGAACAATTGATATCATGGTTTCGGCAAGTCTTTCAGCTATAAACAATACAATAAACATTACGGAGTTTTAAAGGGGTAGATCGGTACGGAATGTGTTAAAAGTGGCTCGATGATGGTCACTTTAGTACACCTAACCTGAATATCCGTTGTCGTTGTCCCATGGCTTGACGGGTCCTTGTGCTCTATATACCATAGATCACGGAATAGTTGGACTCCTCTTGTATAGACTGGTATATTCTGTACCAAGTTACAAATAACTGTGTTAACATAACAATCATATATTATACCGGTATATTCTCTTATCTGTCTATTCTATTTCTATCTCTCTTTTGGACTTACCGAGCGATTGTTCACTGACGACATTCCTTTTCTATTTTTTATTTGGAATTTTGTCAGGGGGACCCGACTCTTTGGAGATCGAGCCCAGCTCAGAAGACTTGGAGCAGTTCATCGAGGACGGAGCTCTAGTCACTTGTATATACTTTTACTTTCAGTTCGTGCCATTATTTAGGCATTGCATTTCACATTGTATTTACTTTTCAGTTGTATTGTAAAAAATGTTTAATAAATAAAAAAATTTGTTGTTCATTTACATCTTATGTCTTTCTTGTGTGCATTTATATTATATTGCTTATTTACGCTTAACGGGTTTACTTCTGAGTAAATACGTCGCGGGCTTAGTCACGTCTCCTTATCCGTACACTGGGAAGCGGGGCGTGACACAAATCATGTCATGTTGGACCATTTTGGATAAAAATGCTGTACACTTGAATTGTTGCAAAAACTCCTTGGGCTATTGATCGACTTTCCGTCTCAGTTGCAGCATCGGCCAAAATATGCCATATCCATGCATGTTGTGTGTGTTTCCAGTGTTTTATCACGAATACCTTGTTCGGCACAATTTATTACATTTTAATGCCGTCCATTTTTATCATTTTGTCAATAAACAGTGCTATTTAATCCATGTCTGCTCATTTATACAGGGTACAGGTACGCAAACGGAAACATGGGTTTTTGTACGCGACATGCACAAAATGACGGATTTTTAGCTGAACTGCAAACAAGACGGAATACAGATCCAGAATTGAAATGAGTTTGCAACATAAACATGTGTGTGTACAAAGTTTTAGTGTGAAATGGTTCAACACATACTTGTGTGAACCTTTGTGAAGATGTATGAATCTTGGGAGCTGGTTTGGTACAATAATGATGAGTGGTGCAAGTGGGGAACATTTGATTGACATATGATTTGAAGTGTGAACACACACTCACCCACTTCACCCCTTCTTTGTGATTTAGTTTCAGAATTCACACATGTGCTACATATAAAAAATTGAAAATACCATGAGATACCCATTTGACCAGAAGACTACTGAAGCTTGGTGGGCCCCAGACTCAACTTCTCGGCCGCAAATATATTTAGATTGGCTGCAAATTGCGGCCAAGTGGGCTCCATTTTGGCTCGTTCAAATTTTGTGGGTCCCTGGTGGTCACTTTAGTCTATTGTCACCTGCAATTTTTGCTTTTGATTTCTCTATAAATAGCAGATCCAGACATGAGGCCAAAGGAGAACTTTTCGCATACTTGTAAACTCTTGTTAAAATTCTTGTAGCTCTTGGAATTAAGTTGAGTTCTTTGCCTTCCTCTGGTCTTACAACCTCTCTTTTTGAGCTTGCAAGATTATATTTTGGTAGTTGAACTCATTTACATGTATTTTGAACCATTGCAATAAATCTCAATTTTATTCAAGTTTGATTCTTGTATCTCTTTTTCTTATTTTGTCATTCTTTTCATTATTCAGTTGTGTATTGCTATGATGATGTGTGAGTAGTTATTCTTGGGCTATGGTGAGCGATGTTTTGTCCAAGTCCATTCCTGTGAAATATAAGGACCCAGGCTGTCCTACTATTTCTTACACCATTGGGGACAAACAAATTAACCGGGCCTTGTTAGACTTAGGGGCAAGTGTGAACCTCCTTCCCTACCCAGTTTATAAACAACTGGGATTGGGAGAACTCAAGCCGACCAGAGTGACTCTGCAACTGGCAGATCGTTCAACAAAAGTACCGAGGGGAGAAATTGATGATGTTCTAATCAAGGTCGGGGAATTCATATTCCCCGTAGACTTCATTATGTTGGAGACTGAGCCCGTCACCAATCCCAGCGGTCAAATTCCAGTCATACTGGGACGGCCTTTCCTGGCCACATCCAACGCGTTGATAAACTGTCGTAATGGGTCCATGAAACTTTCTTTTGGGAACATGACAGTGGACCTCAACATTTTCACGCTAGGAAACCAGGCGAGTGAGAAACACGATGATACTTTTGAAGTCAACGTTGTATACGATATGTCAGAGGAGGGGACATTTGACTTCAAAAATGAGTGTCTGGACGAGACTTTTGAAGAACTGTTTTCTGAGGAGCTTCTTTTCCTTGAGAAGCTAAATCCTGAACAGGCATCCTACGCACATTGGGGGCCCCAATTTGAACCTCTTCGCAACGAACCAGCCCCTGAAGTACGACCATCTGTAGAGGAGCCACCGAAACTTGACCTCAAAGTTCTTCCTGACCACCTCAAGTATGCGTACTTGGGAAATGATGAAACGCTTCCGGTAATAATTGCAACCGACCTTGCGCCTGAGCAAGAGTCGGCCCTCATGGATGTTCTGAGAAAGAACATGGAAGCGATTGGGTGGTCAATGGCTGATATCAAAGGAATCAGCCCTATTATTTGCCAGCATAGAATCAATATGACTGATAATTCCAAACCCTTCAAGGATCATCAACGCCGGCTTAACCCGGTAATGAAAGAAGCGGTAAGGAATGAAATGCTGAAGTGTCTGGACAATGGGATCATTTATCCCATATCTGATAGCAAATGGGTAAGCCTCATTCACGTGGTACCAAAAAAATCGGGACTCACCGTTGTCACGAATGAAGCAAATGAACTAATCCCAACCCGCACACAAACGGGATGGAGAGTCTGTATTGATTACAGAAAACTCAACGCAGCAACTCGCAAGGATCATTTCCCGCTGTCCTTCATTGATCAAATGCTTGAACGCCTAGCCGGACACGCCTACTATTGCTTCTTCGATGGGTGATTGATTCGAATTCTCGGTGTGTATGTAGAAAATGTATAGAAATTATAACCAAAATTATTTTGACCGCAATCAATAACGGTGTCGATTGTAGCGTGTTAGCGAGTGCGGATCGTCCACAGGGAAAGTGAGATCCGTTCGTATTTCGAATTAGATGAATTGAAAATTAAAGAAAAAGAGAAAAGAAAATTCAATTCAAGATTTTAAAGTTGAAGTTCAAGAATTAACTAGATCTAAATCTAAAATCAAGAAAACAAAAAAAATCAAGAATCAAGAAGTGATGATAGCCAATCCAATAATCAAGAATCGAAATGAGGCTCGTAGGAATCGATCGAATCTATAGACGTGATGAAATATATTGATTACGTTTTCTTATCCATTAATGATTTGATACTAGATCGATGACGATTAATCGAGGTTTAAGGATCTTTTAAAGAAACTAAGGTTTCTTCATCTCATCCTTTGTCCTTTCGATGAATCTCATTCAACAAAACTAGCCTCTAGTAAATTCAAGAATCGATCGTGGATCCATAATTAAGAGCGAACACAATCAAGAAAGTATCGCTCGAAACTAGGTTGTCGATTCTTCAATTTACAAGAGTTTACAAAACTTATAGGAATTAAGAATCGTTTCAAGATTTGTAACATCATCATCTATTGATTCTCTCGACTCCTTCACGAGCGGAGTTTTACTCAAACATCATAACACGAAAGACAATCAAGAATTGAGATCGAATCATGATGCAAGAATGCAAAGAAAGCAAGATATAGAAATTTCACCTTTATTAATCAACAATTTCGTTACAATTCTCTCAAGATCTACAAGAGGAAAGAACTTGATCGTCGATTTCGGCTTCGCTCGTCTTCTTGAGTCGCGGATCTCCTTCGATCACTTGCTTCGATAAAGTCCGGCGTCGCTTTCTAAAGGATCGAAAGCTTCATGCTTGATTTGGTACTCGAAGTTCTTGATTTTTGACTTTGGAATTTGAATTGGGGATTAGGGTTTTGAATGCACAAGTCGTGTAACTCAACTTGTGGATGAATTGATAGAAGGAACAACAACAGAACTAAAGAATAACCCAAAACCCTAGATCTAGGTTTCCTTTTATAGCCATCTTAACACAAGATCTAGAATTTAAATTTCAAATTTCCCTCCAAAATGAACTACTTTTCCCTCCAAAATGAACAACTTTTCCCTCCAAAATGAACCACCTCATTTGAATTTTCCCTCCAAAATGAACTATCTCATTTGAATTTTCCCTCCAAAATAAGGTTGTAAGAAAGAATCTTCTAGAAGAAGTTTGTTGGAGAGAATATTCTAGAATAAGGTTGTTACAAAGAGGCTTCTAGAAGAAGATTGTTATAAGGAGGCTTCTAGAAGAAGTTTGTTGGAGGGAATATTCAAATGAGGTATATTCTTGGGTAAGGTTGTTAGACCGAGCCTTCTGGATGAAGCCACGCGGTCATTCTGGAATCTTCTGGAAGCTGAGCCATTAAAAGGAAACACGTGGAGGAAATCTGCAGAGATGACGTCACCAACTAGCCGTGGATCCGCGGTCCAAATAGGAGATCAGTGTCTGGAAATTCTTGGCTTTTATTGGGCTGATTTTGTGGCCTCTGTAAAATGTGTGGAATCTGATTTTGCTTTCTTGATTTCTGCCAGATCTCAAGTCTTGGACTTGGTGTATTTTTCTCAGCACTTTTAACTATTTTGGCTCTTTTCCTGCATTTTCCTGCACAGATTCCCGAGACAAGTGTTGCGCTATACAAAGATGATGCGATGCCATGATAAACACTCAATTTCCCTCAGAAATGTCGTTTTAATATATAACACATGTTATTTGGTATTTTACAGTCAGTTTGCTAATATGTGCTATATTAATACCGAACACCTTTAGATGAGTGCAAATGGTAGGAAAATTGACGTGTTAAAAATGCAATATTTTCGACTGATCAATGGGTATTCCGGCTATAATTAGATCCCGATTGATCCAGAGGATCAGGACAAAACAACCTTCACTTGTCCTTTTGGTACCTTTGCCTACCGCCGCATGCCCTTTGGGCTGTGCAATGCACCCGCAACATTTCAGCGGTGCATGATAAGCAACTTCTCTGATATGGTAGAGCGAATTTTAAAGGTTTTCATGGATGATTTCTTCGTCTTTGGAGATTCATTTTCTGAGTGTTTGAGGCATCTAGAGCTAGTAATGCTATGATGTAGAGAAAAGCACCTTACACTCAACTGGGAGAAGTGTCATTTCATGGTCAAACACGGTATCGTGTTAGGCCATATCATTTCTGAAAAAAGGAATTGAAGTCGATAGGGCAAAAATCGACGTTATCTCAAGCCTCCCACCTCCACGGACTGTCCGTGACATTAGGGCATTCTTAGGCCACGCCGGGTTTTACAGGCGTTTTATCGAGGATTTTAGCAAACTGGCTAGACCCTTGACATCTTTACTGGCCAAAAAAACACCCTTTGATTTCAACTCTGAGTGCCTTCACGCGTTCAAACTTTTGAAGTCGGAACTCACTTCTGCTCCGATTTTAAACGCACCAGACTGGAGCGAACCTTTTGGACTAATGTGCGACGCTTCTGACTTTGCAATAGGAGCTGTCTTAGGACATCGATTTGAAAAGAAACTGCATGTTATCCATTATGCGAGCAGGACGTTGAATGACGCACAGCTAAATTACACCATGACTGAAAAAGAACTCTTAGCTGTTGTGTTCGCACTTGAGAAATCCCGTCCCTGTTTGATCGGAACCCACGTCACTATTTACACTGATCATTCTGCGCTTAAGCACCTCTTTGCAAAAAAGGATGCCAAGGCCAGATTGATACGTTGGATCCTCCTTCTTCAGGAATTTGACTTAACCATCAAAGATAAAAAGGGGACCGACAATGTTGTAGCCGATCATCTGTCTCGCATACCAAATGCACCAAATGAGGAAATTCCAATCAATGAGCATTTTCTGGATGAACAACTTCTCTCCGTATCAAGTGAACCATGGTTCGCTGATATCGTGAACTTTCTAGTCACCGGAGAAACACCATCTTTTTGGCCGAATCAGGACAAGTATAAATTTCTCTCCCAGGTCAAGTTCTTCTACTGGGATGAACCATACCTGTTCAAATACTGTCCTGATCAGATCATTAGACGGTGCATCTCTAACTCCGAGACAAGAAGTGTTTTGTCTTTCTGCCATGACCAAGCCTGCGGGAGCCATTTCGGACCCAGAAAAACAGCTGAAAAGGTTTTGCAGAGCGGCTTCTACTGGCCGACACTTTTCAAGGATGATTTCGAATACTGCAAAACCTGCAACTGATGCCAACACATAGGCAAGATTGGAAAACGGAATCAGATGCCTCTACAGTCCATTCTGATTGTAGAGATTTTTGATGTCTGGGGCATTGATTTCATGGGGCCATTCCCAAACTCTTTTGGGAATTTGTACATTTTGCTGGCTGTGGACTATGTATCCAAATGGGTGGAGGCCATCCCTTGTCGAACCAACGAAAACAAGGTTGTCGTAAAATTCTTAAAAGAAAACATTTTTTCTCGGCTCGGTACGCCTCGCACCATCATTAGTGATAATAGAACGCATTTCTGCAACCGATCTTTTGAATCACTGATGAAAAAGTATTCCATCAGCCACAAATTGTTAACACCCTATCATCCTCAAACTTGCGGTCAGGTTGAAGTCTCCAACAGACAAATTAAACAAATTTTGGAAAAGACTGTCAATAATAACCGCAAGGATTGGTCGTTGAAGTTAAGAGACGCGCTCTGGGCATTCCGCACAGCCTTCAAAACGAACCTAGGTATGTCCCCACACCGACTCATCTTTGGAAAGGCATGTCACTTGCCTGTTGAATTAGAGCACCGTGCTTTTTGGGCAATCAAACAGCTCAATATCGACATAGAAAAAGCCGGCAAAGCGCGAAAACTTCAATTAAACGAACTTGACGAGATACGCAATGATGCGTATGAGAATGCCAAACTGTACAAGGAAAAGAAGAGAGTCTTTCATGACAAGGCAATTCTCAGGAAAACGTTCACCATGGGGCAAAAGGTTCTGCTCTATGACTCTCGACTTCATATATTTCCTGGGAAGTTGAAATCACGATGGACATGCCCATTTTTTGTGCGCACCTTTTTTCCGCACGGTGCTGTCGAAATTGATGATCAGCAAACAGGCAATACGTACAAAGTTAATGGCCAACGGCTAACACCATTTTTAGAATTGCTCGCGGAAACGGGGGAGGTCATGTTTTTACATGAGCCACGTTACATCAATTAAAACACACCCCCATGCTGTTTTCCTGTATATATTCTTTTAGGAGCCTTTTGTAATTTTTAGTTTTTTTTTACCAATTCTTTTTATAAAGGGGTGTCTTTGTAAATAACTCTTTATAACCTGTCCCAACCCCAACCCGAGACTCCACTTCTGATTTTGCCAAAGCCCTGAAGCCCTTTCCTCATAAGAAACCCTAACTCAAAGAATCAGCCCCAGATCTCCAACTCAGGCCGCCGGAAAATCCCAGGAAGCCGCAAATTGCGGCCTGATCTACTCCGACAGCCCCGATCTTCTTTCTCCTCTGTAAGATTTCCTTTCTTCTTGTTCAATTTCCACGCAGAATTTCAGATCTAAAATGGTAGCTTTTGATTGTGAGAAAAATTTCTTTGAGATTTTCTCCGACGCAACCTATGGACAGTATTTCTACAATGAAATCTGTCAAAGAGGGTAGGATTATAAAATCTACAGAGGCAATGATATGTTTGCTGTGAGGGAATTGGTAGAGAATTTTTATGAAGTATTAAGACATGGCAAATCGGAATCGAGCTTCGTAGAATTTTTCTTCCAGGGCCGACGTAGGATTTTTCAGGCCAAAACCATTTCTAGGGTTACAGGTATCCCCATGAGAGCCGGAAATCAACAACCGTGAGAATTAGCGGTTTATAGATCAGTGTTGGGGGACTTTGTGGAATTGAAAGATAAGGGTCTGAATCCAGCCCAGATGTACAGAAACGTGCTTGCGGTTTGCCGATGGGCAAACCGCAACATTAGGGGAAAGAGCCGTGTTTCTTCCTTTCCGGCTGGGGTGGGACATATTGTGCATTGCTTGATGGAGAAGGACCAGTATTTCTGTGTTGTAACACAACTGTTCAACACAATCATGGAGGGGGTGGCCCAGAACAAACCCCTGCTGCCAGTGCTAGTAACCCAGCTTGCAAAGTACTACATGGATGTGATTGAGTTTGAGGGATATGTGACTGTTTATGCACATTGGCCGGTCGAAATAGAGAGAATATCATAAGGATACACCGGCGGCCACTGTGAGCAGAAAAATTGGACAAGGGAAGACCCAAGCGAACATCCGGGTCTTGAAAGCTCGACAGAGGCACTTTTGAATGAGCTAGAACCAGATAACGAGAAGGACCTGCAGCGCCTGACATTTAGGAGTATTCGCCACATACTCAAGAAGCAACAGAAAATGCAGGAGCAGCTAGAAAGGATTGAAGCGGCTCAACAGGCATCGCATGACGACGCTAGTGGAAGCAAGAAGGGCAAGGGAAAAGCAAGCAGACATTGAAGACAATGAAAGTTTCAAGTTGGGGGTGGTAGCATATAGTTTACATTTGCATATATCCTGCATTTTAGCATTTACTTATTCTATTTTTTCTTTTCTTTTGCATGTAGTTGTATTTCATATCTGCTTTTGTACTGCGTTGTATAAAAATTGAAAAAAATTGAAAAATTTATAAAAAATTGAAAAAATTCCTGAAAATTAGTAAAACTTGGTCAGGTTGGCTAGCACGGGAATGTTGATTCAAAATCTGACGGTTAAATTGATAAGGTAGAAATATCTAAATTCAAGAATTGAGATTGACAACCTGAAAAATAACCCGCCTGTGCGTTTAACCTTAGCTGATACACGTCTTTTATATCACTTACACGTGTCGTATGTTTTTGAGAATTTAATGAATGTCTGACACGTCTGTAAAAACTTTTAAATTGTTAAACATCCTTAGGATCTAACAGGTTTGGCTGAGTTGAGTAATATCAAAGATAATTCATACAGTGAAGTAGATATAAAGAATTTTATAGAGGTTTTTACAGAAGCTATAAGTCTGTAATATTACCCATCTGGAACCTTGTGGAGTAATTACACACCTTATCACATGTAACATCTTCTAGTTTTAAACGAAAGAGCTGGCTATATCTCCGTTTTACTAAAAAGTGCTAAAAATTTAAAATAAAATGAGTCTTTTGTTTCGTGGTCTTGGTAACTTGGGTAATTAAGTCCTTAGGGTGTCTCCACACCTAATACCCTAAAACCATCTGGTTTGGGAGTCATTGATCCAAAGCTCGCTAAGTTTCCAATCGCCAGATAAAACAAGCTAAGCAAGTGTTCTCTCCGAGTTAAAAGTCCTTATGGTTCTTTATGGGAGAATAATCTTGGCGGTGACAAATTTTCTAGTAAAACAGTTTTTTCACGGAGATATGAAGGTTTGTATTTATTAAGGCGTTTTGCACGATATTGAAAGGTGTGTATGAACAAAAACAGGTGAAAGGTAGGAGTGAACATTACGACTATGGTTCTCTGTTAAAATCTATATATATTCTGACTTGAAGCCTAACTGGAGAATAAAACTTGAGAAAATCTTAACTCTTTTCGAACTTGTGTGATCCTTTTGATGTTTACCTTGGTCTGTAACTTTTGACATGATGACCCTAATCAAGTTCTTAAAAACATGACGACACTACCGCACTATCACGAGAAGACGCATATTAGCTTGTTAAACAAATTGCGAGGAGTGAAGAATAGGGTTTAATGTTTCTAACTTGGGTGTTAGATGTTCTACCTTTGATACTTAACCTCATGATTTGAATCAACTGTTTTTGTAGCAAAACTAACTTGACTGGATTTTGTGGGTGCAATCTGCTGAAAACCCTCAGGAGACAACACTCCTCCTATTAGGGACGCCTAGTGGTTTAACGGCTTGTTGCACGTGCTCAGTGCAATCGCGCTCCCTGCGAAAGTGAGGCTAGAAATTTTTGTTTTGCTCGGGACGAGCAAAAGATAAGTTTGGGGATATTTGTTCAGCACAAATTTTTACATTTTAATGCCGCCCATTTTTATCATTTTGTCAATAAACAGTTCTATTTAATCCATGTCTGCTCATTTATACAGAGTACAGGTACGCAAACGGAAACATGGGTTTTTGTACGCGACATGCACAAAATGACGGATTTTTAGCTGAACTGCAAACAAGACGGAATACAGATCCAGAATTGAAATGAGTTTGCAACATAAATATGTGTGTGTACAAAGTTTTAGTGTGGAATGGTCCAACACATACTTGTGTGAACCTTTGTGAAGATGCATGAACCTTGGGAGCTGGTTTGGTACAATAATGATGAGTGGTGCAAGTGGTGAACATTTGATTGACATATGATTTGAAGTGTGAACACACACTCATCCACTTCACCCCTTCTCTGTAATTTAGCTTCAGAATTCACACATGTGCTACATATAAAAAATTGAAAATACCATGAGATACCCATTTGACCAGAAGACTACTGAAGCTTGGTGGGCCCCAGACTCAACTTCTCGGCCGCAAATATATTCAGATTGGCCGCAAATTGCGGCCAAGTGGGCTCCATTTTGGCTCGTTCAAATTTTGTGGGTCCCTGGTGGTCACTTTAGTCTATTGTCACCTGCAATTTTTGCTTTTGATTTCTCTATAAATAGCAGATCCAGACATGAGGCCAAGGGAGAACTTTTCGCATACTTGTAAACTCTTGTTAAAATTCTTGTAGCTCTTGGAATTAAGTTGAGTTCTTTGCCTTCCTCTGGTCTTGCAACCTCTCTTTTTGAGCTTGCAAGATTAGATTTTGGTAGTTGAACTCATTTACATGTATTTTGAACCTTTGCAATAAATCTCCATTTTATTCAAGTTTGATTCTTGTATCTCTTTTTCTTATTTTGTCATTCTTTTCATTATTCAGTTGTGTATTGCTATGATAATGTGTGAGTAGTTATTCTTGGGTTATGGTGAGGTAGGATGTGGAATGATTTTACTTCCAACCCCTCCCTTTTGATTCTTGCATTTTTTCACTTCTTTTCTTAACATCGCAAGTTTATTATGTTTTGCTTGATAGGATATATCGTTTTGAATGGTTGCAAATCAACTTTTAACATATATCCTATCCTTTCTTTACATTTTATTGTTGTTGTGTTACGATTTGAAATAGGCGTGAATACGGAATTACGTTATGTGTCGCAACTAGCTAGATAGGATATATAGCATTCTTGCATATATTCTATGCTTGCTACTTCACTTAACTAAGTCCATATCCATTCCATCCTCAATCTCATTCTTGTTAGTTTCTGTTTTTCTAACATTGATATCATATTTCATCCCGATACATTTTCCGGATAAATACGGCATGCTTTCGCTATTCTAATGGAAACTAAAAAGAAATGAATCTTGAATCAAAATGGAGTGTTGGGGGTAAATGTCATATTTCACTCTTGCTGAACCTTAGCCTAAGTTTTCCTATCCCAAAACATTGTTTCTTTTAGATATTACACTAAAACGTGTCAAAACACCATTTTCCAACTTATTGATCCATAACTCAATTTGATATCGTGATATCCACTCCTTGTGGTTCGACCCGTGCTTGCCGGCTTGCTTCAACGCACCGTACACTTGCGGTATTTTTAAACTCGATACTCACGTCGTGCACTATTTTTCCGACAAAAAAACCGACATATCCGATATTGACCTTATTCTCCAAAAAGCACGTCACCGTGGGTTTCGAACAAGTTTTTGGCGCCATTACCGGGGAGTGGCAACACCACGAAGATTATTTTGAGTTATCTCTGTATATACTTTGTATAAAACAAACAAAACACCAAAAACACCTCAAATATCCGACTTGTTGCTCTCTGTGTTTTCTGTTCTGCTGTTGATATTGTTGTGATAAAAATATTTTGCATACAGAAAGGGGATACTAATAGAAATTTAAGAAGACACAGAGAAATTGGAGCAATATTACCAGGACTAGGCCGCAAATATATCCATATTGGCCGCAATTTGCGGCCTAACCCTGGTCTTTTGCCCCAAATTGTTTGTCACTTCTTTACTTCTCTATTATTAGTCCATTTTTATATGCAAAATTGTGCAATTTTATATCTACAGAACTTTGGCCATAAATATCGTATTATGCACTAAATATCGTATTTTTTTTCAAATTCCAGATTGCAACTGAAATACGAACTACGATCGTGCGGAGCTGAGAACAGAACTCTGGAGAAAGGCGTTACGAAGTTAACAGTGCCAAAGATCCGGGTAGATCGAACCGTACAAGCGAACACTCAAGTGATCACGGATCAAGTCAACGGGAGTTTCTAAACTCAAAAATTCACGGTACGCATTTTTTCTAAACCCCTTCTCCTCAAACCCGACGCTCCAATACTTCAATTTTTGTGCAGGATTTCTTTCGCAAACTCCGCTGCACAAGTGCCAAAAAGAATCTAAACGTATTTTTTGCAGCGCGCCGCTTAAAAAATAAAAAATGATTGATTGATGATTTGAACAACTTTTATTGTTTGCGTATTGCATAAATTTAATACGGACTTAAGGGCAAAGAACCCCAACAAGATACGGTAAGGGATTTCATTACCCTTCTCCGTGGCCCACAAACCACAAAGAACGAGCATTTTCACACCCTCATTAACTTTAAAAGAAATCAGACTTTCAGCCTCAAAGGACTTCGCGCTCACTAGGGTAAGTTAAGTATATTTCGAACACCGCCCATCGGTACATTGTTCCTGAAGTGTCTAGGAAAGTGTGAAAGGCGCAACCGCCGAAAGAGAGAAGGTTACTCTAATTAAGGAACCTCGCGAAAGCGAGGGAAAACCTCCCTTCCTCTCTACACTTACCTGGCTTCTCGATCAGTCTATCTTGGGCCCGTTTCGCAGTACATTTTTACTTCAAAAGGCAATTTTTTTGAGCAGGTCTAGTTGACCTAGGCAACCCTAGACTGATTAGGTGTGTGCAGTGTGTCTTGTTTGTGATCTTGTTGTACCTTTTGTGTGATATTTATGGTTGTGAATATTTTGGTTGAAAAAACGTTTTTGTTTTCCATTTTCTCAGTCTTTCCAACCACTTCCGGATAGTGCATGTCAGCTTGGACTAGAGATTCACAATCTCGATTAGTCCGGTTTGTGCCTGTATCTTCCGACTCTTCTTCACCTTCTGATTCCTCGGACCCTTCCGAGACCTTCTTGCCTTCTGCCTCATCAAGGCCGTCCGATTCTACACCTTCACTTTCTTCTCCAACACCACCAACAATGACGGAGTAAACAATCGTTGAACAACAGGAGGCGGCATCACAGGACAGATGTTACCCACACCGTTCATCCCTTCCTTCATGCATAGTATTGCCCACCATTGCGGCAAACAACTATGAGATCAAACCGCAATTCATACCACTACTCCCCAAATTCCACGGACTCGAGTCCGAAGATGCCTACCTGTTAATCAGTGAATTTGAAGGAGTATGTGCGATGATGAAGATTCACGGAGTGGGAGAGGATGTCGTTAAGCTCAAATTCATTCCCTTTGCGCTTAAGGATAATGCGAAAAGCTGGTTAAACAGTTTACCAGCTAGATCGATCACGACATGGGATGACTTTGTAAAGGTTTTCTTAAAAAAATTTACCCTATCCATAAAACCATGCGAATTCCCAATGAACTCCATAATTTTAAACAAAAAGAGGGTGAAATTTTTTGGAAATGCTTAGAAAGATTTAAAGACATCTTAATCAAATGTCCCCATCACGGGTTAGAACAGTGGAGGTTATGTCAGATTGTCTATGAGGGGTTAGATTCCAGTTCGCGCATGATGTTAGAATCCATGTGTCAGTGTAAATTCCTGAGCTATGGTGCTAAGGACGCATGGAACTTTTTGGAAGAACTGGCCGACAAAACCATCCAGTGGGAAAGTGTGAGTGAGAAACCATCGGTGACGAGGAGTGGTGTACACATTGTTGACACCTCTATAGCTGCCGAAGCAAAAATCGTCGCTCTTATACGGCGAATGGAAGCTTTAGAGGGGAAAAATTCACCGCTACCAGTCAATCAAATTTCTCCGACTTTGTACGCTAACTGTCAGCATCCTAGCCACATAACGGAAGAATGTCCATTTCTCGTTGGGTCCCAAGGACCTGAAAATGTTAATGCGCTGTATCAGAACCAGCGCCCCAGGAACGACCCCTTCGCACCGACGTACAGCCCTGGTTGGAAGAATCATCCCAATTTTGGTTGGAATCGGGCCCCTTTTCAAAACAACAATTCAACCCCGCCTTTCCAACAATTTCAAAATTCAAATTTTCAAAACCAAAAATTGGGATATTCAACTAACAAGCCCCAGCAACCCCAACAGCCGAATCAGCACAACCCAACCTTTACACCCCCTGGGTTCGCCCAAGACGACAAGAGGGTGACATCCATCGAAAAAAGGTTGGAAGCTTTGATTAAAACTTCTGCGCAGACTTCATCTAGTCTGGCTACTTTTATGCAAACATCCGGTCAGTTGCATAGCGCTAACACTCAAGCGATAGCCAGATTAGAAATCCAAATCAGTCAACTGGCTGCAGCAGTTAATGAACGTGAGAAGGGAACATTTCCCTCTCAACCCGTGATGAACCCAAGAGAGCAGAGAAACAACAACGCTCATGTTTTTCAGTCAAACAATATTGAGAATGTGAATGCCGTCACCGTCCTCAGATCAGGACGAACGTTTGACAAAAAGGTTGTCAACCCCAGCGACTCATCCAAGCGTGTGGTTGTCAGTTTACCAGCATGTAGTTCATCTTCTGCTCCTCATTGTGATCTATCGTTATCTTCATCACCTGCTTCTTCTTCTCCTCATCCTGCTTCTTCTTCGTCGTCTGCTGCACATCCTTCGAAGCAACTTGAGAATTCGCCACATGACCACACTGATGATCCAGCAAAAACATTCCCGTCTTCTGCACCTATTCCATCTGCAGCTTCTCCAAACTCAGCGTTTGGACCTAAGGCTCCCTATCCTAATAGGTTGAGATCAAAGAAGCCTTCTGCAAATATGGAAAAGGCGTTAGAGGTTTTTAAACGCTGTGAGGTCAACATTCCTTTGTTGGACGTCGTCCAACAAGTTCCGGCATACGCAAAATTTCTGAAGGACTTGTGCACCCAGAAACGACGCACAAACGTCCCCAAAACCGTCTTCTTGGCCGCCACTCTGAGCGATGTTTTGTCCAAGTCCATTCCTGTGAAATATAAGGACCCAGACTGTCCTACTATTTCTTGCACCATTGGGGACAAACAAATTAACCGGGCCTTGTTAGACTTAGGGGCAAGTGTGAACCTCCTTCCCTACTCAGTTTACAAACAACTGGGATTGGGAGAACTCAAGCCGACCAGAGTGACTCTGCAACTGGCAGATCGTTCAACAAAAGTACCGAGGGGAGAAATTGATGATGTTCTAATCAAGGTCGGGGAATTCATTTTCCCTGTAGACTTCATTGTGTTGGAGACTGAGCCCGTCACCAATCCCAGCGGTCAAATTCCAGTCATACTGGGACGGCCTTTCCTGGCCACATCCAACGCGTTGATAAACTGTCGTAATGGGTCCATGAAACTTTCTTTTGGGAACATGACAGTGGACCTCAACATTTTCATGCTAGGAAACCAGGCGAGTGAGAAACACGATGATACTTTTGAAGTCAACGCTGTATACGATATGTCTGAGGAGGGGAGATTTGACTTCAAAATTGAGTGTCTGGACGAGACTTTTGAAGAACTGTTTTCTGAGTAGCTTCTTTTCCTTGAGAAGCTAAATCCTGAACAGGCATCCTACGCACATTGGGGGCCCCAATTTGAACCTCTTCGCAACGATCCAGCCCCTGAAGTACGACCATCTGTAGAGGAGCCACCGAAACTTGACCTCAAAGTTATTCCTGACCACCTCAAGTATGCGTACTTGAGAAATGATGAAACGCTTCCGGTAATAATTGCAACCGACCTTGCGCCTGAGCAAGAGTTGGCCCTCATAGATGTTCTGAGAAAGAACATGGAACCGATTGGGTGGTCAATGGCTGATATCAAAGGAATCAGCCCTGTTATCTGCCAGCACAGAATCCATATGACTGATGATTCTAAACCCTTTAAGGATCCTCAACGCCGGCTTAACCCAGTAATGAAAGAAGCGGTAAGGAATGAAATGCTGAAGTGTCTGGACAATGGGATCATTTATCACATATCTGATAGCAAATGGGTAAGCCCCATTCACGTGGTACCAAAAAAATCGGGACTCACCGTTGTCACGAATGAAGAAAATGAACTAATCCCAACCCGCACACAAACGGGATGGAGAGTCTGTATTGATTACAGAAAGCTCAACACAGCAACTCGCAAGGATCATTTCCCGCTGCCCTTCATTGATCAAATGCTTGAACGCCTATCCGGACACGCCTACTATTGCTTCTTAGATGGGTGATTGATTCGAATTCTCGGTGTGTATGTAGAAAATGTATAGAAATCACAACCAAAAATATTTTGACCGCAATCAATAACGGTGTCGATTGTAGCGCGTTAGCGAGTGCGGATCGTCCATAGGGAAAGTGAGATCCGTTCGTATTTCGAATTAGATGAATTGAAAATTAAAGAAAAAGAGAAAAGAAAATTCAATTCAAAATTTTAAAGTTGAAGTTCAAGAATTAACTAGATCTAAATCTAAAATCAAGAAAACAAAAAAAATCAAGAATCAAGAAGTGATGATATCCAATCCAATAATCAAGAATCGAAGTGAGGCTCGTAGGAATCGATCGAATCTATAGACGTGATGAAATCTATTGATTATGTTTTCTTATCCATTAATGATTTGATACTAGATCGATGACAATTAATCGAGGTTTAAGGATCTTTTAAAGAAACTAGGGTTTCTTCATCTCATCCTTTGTCTTTTCGATGAATCTCATTCAACAAAACTAGCCTCTAGTAAATTCAAGAATCGATCGTGGATCCCTAATTAAGAGCGAACACAATCAAGAAAGTATCGCTCGAAACTAGGTTGTCGATTCTTCAATTTACAAGAGTTTATAAAATTTATAGGAATTAAGAATCGTTTCAAGATTTGTAACATCATCATCTATTGATTCTCTCGACTCCTTCATGAGCGGAGTTTTACTCAAACATCATAACACGAAAGACAATCAAGAATTGAGATCGAATCATGATGCAAGAATGTAAAGAAAGCAAGATATAGAAATTTCACCTTTATTTATCAACAATTTCGTTACAATTCTCTCAAGATCTACAAGAGGAAAGAACTTGATCGTCGATTTCGGCTTCGCTCGTCTCCTTGAGTCGCGGATCTCCTTCGATCACTTGCTCCGATGAAGTCCGGCGTCGCTTTCTAAAGGATCGAAGGCTTCATGCTTGATTTGGTACTCGAAGTTTTTGATTTTTGGCTTTGGAATTTGAATTGGGGATTAGGGTTTTGAATGCACAAGTCGTGTCACTCAACTTGTGGATGAATTGATGGAAGGATCAACAACAGAACTAAAGAACAACCCAAAACCCTAGATCTAGGTTTCCTTTTATAGCCATCTTAACACTAGATCTAGAATTTAAATTTCAAATTTCCCTCCAAAATGAACCACTTTTCCCTCCAAAATGAACAACTTTTCCCTCCAAAATAAACCACCTCATTTGAATTTTCCCTCCAAAATGAACTACCTCATTTGAATTTTCCCTCCAAAATGAGGTTGTTAGAAAGAATCTTCTAGAAGAAGTTTGTTGGAGGGAATATTCTAGAATGAGGTTGTTACAAGGAGGCTTCTAGAAGAAGATTGTTATAAGGAGGCTTCTAGAAGAAGTTTGTTGGAGGGAATATTCAAATGAGGTATATTCTTGGGTAAGGTTGTTAGACCGAGCCTTCTGGATGAAGCCACGTGGTCATTCTGGAGTCTTCTGGAAGCTGAGCCATTAAAGGGAGACACGTGGAGGAAATCTGCAGAGATGACTTCACCAACTAGCCGCGGATCCGCGGTCCAAATAGGAGATCAGTGTCTGGAAATTCTTGGCTTTTATTGGGCTGATTTTGTGGCCTCTGTAAAATGTGTGGAATCTGATTTTGCTTTCTTGATTTCTGCCAGATCTCAAGTCTTGGACTTGGCGTATTTTTCTCAGCACTTTTAACTGTTTTGACTCTTTTCCTGCAATTTCCTGCACAGATTCTCGAGACTAGTGTTGGCTATACAAAGATGATTCGATGCCATGATAAACACTCAATTTCCTTCAGAAATGTCGGTTTTAATACATAACACATGTTATTTGGTATTTTACAGTCAGTTTGCTAATATGTGTTATATTAATACCGAACACCTCTAGATGAGAGCAAATGGTAGGGAAATTGACGTGTTAAAAATGCAATATTTTCGACTGATCAATGGGTATTCCGGCTATAATCAGATCCCGATTGATCTAGAGGATCAGGACAAAACAACCTTCGCTTGTCCTTTTGGTACCTTTGCCTACCGCCGCATGCCCTTTGGGCTGTGCAATGCACCCGCAACATTTCAGCTGTGCATGATAAGCATCTTCTCTGATATGGTAGAGAGATTTTTAGAGGTTTTCATGGATGATTTCTCTGTCTTTGGAGATTCATTTTCTGAGTGTTTGAGGCATCTAGAGCTAGTAATGCTACGATGTAGAGAAAATCACCTCACACTCAACTAGGAGAAGTGTCATTTCATGGTCAAACACGGTATCGTGTTAGGCCATATCATTTCTGAAAAAAGGAATTGAAGTCGATAGGGCAAAAATCGACGTTATCTCAAGCCTCCCACCTCCACGGACTGTCCGTGACATTAGGGCATTCTTAGGCCACGCCGGGTTTTACAGGCATTTTATCAAGGATTTTAGCAAACTGGCTAGACCCTTGACTTCTTTGCTGGCCAAAGAAACACCCTTTGATTTCAACTCTGAGTGCCTTCACGCGTTCAAGCTTTTGAAGTCGGAACTCACTTCTGCTCCGATTTTAAACGCACTAGACTGGAGCGAACCTTTTGAACTAATGTGCGACGCTTCTGACTTTGCAATAGGAGCTGTCTTAGGACAGCGATTTGAAAAGAAGCCGCATGTTATCCATTATGCGAGCAGGACGTTGAATGACGCACAGCTAAATTACACCACAACTAAAAAAGAACTCTTAGCTGTTGTGTTCGCACTTGAGAAATTTCGTCCCTATTTGATCGAAACCCACGTCACTATTTACACTGATCATTCTGCGCTTAAGCACCTCTTTGCAAAAAAGGATGCCAAGGCCAGAATGATACATTGGATCCTCCTTCTTCAGGAATTTGACTTAACCATCAAAGATAAAAAGGGGACCAACAATGTTGTAGCCGATCATCTGTCTCGCATACCAAATGCACCAAATGAGGAAATTCCAATCAATGAGCATTTTCTGGATGAACAACTTCTCTCCGTATCAAGTGAACCATGGTTCGCTGATATCGTGAACTTTCTAGTCACCGGAGAAACACCATCTTTTTGGCCGAATCAGGACAAGTATAAATTTCTCTCCCAGGTCAAGTTCTTCTACTGGGATGAACCATACCTGTTCAAATACTGTCCTGATCAGATCATTAGATGGTGCATCTCTAACTCCGAGACAAGAAGTGTTTTGTCTTTCTGCCATGACCAAGCCTGCGGGAGCCATTTCGGACCCAGAAAAACAGCTGAAAAGGTTTTGCAGAGTGGCTTCTACTGGCCGACACTTTTCAAGGATGATTTCGAATACTGCAAAACCTGCAACCGATGCCAACACATAAGCAAGATTGGAAAACGGAATCAGATGCCTCTACAGTCTATTCTAATTGTAGAAATTTTTGATGTCTGGGGCATTGATTTCATGGGACCATTCCCAAACTCTTTTGGGAATTTGTACATTTTGCTAGCTGTGGACTATGTGTCCAAATGGGTGGAGGCCATCCCTTGTCGAACCAACGACAACAAGGTTGTCGTAAAATTCTTAAAAGAAAACATTTTTTCTCGGTTCGGTACGCCTCGCACCATCATTAGTGATAATGGAACGCATTTCTGCAACCGATCTTTTGAATTACTGATGAAAAAGTATTCCATCAGCCACAAATTGTCAACACCCTATCATCCTCAAACTTGCGGTCAGGTTGAAGTCTCCAACAGACAAATTAAACAAATTTTGGAAAAGACTGTCAACAATAACCGCAAGGATTGGTCGTTGAAGTTAAGTGACGCGCTCTGAGCATTCCACACAGCCTTCAAAACGAACCTAGGTATGTCCCCATACCAACTCATCTTTGGAAAGGCATGTCACTTGCCTGTTGAATTAGAGCACCATGCTTTTTGGGCAATCAAACAGCTCAATATAGACTTAGAAAAAGCCGGAAAAGCGCGAAAACTTCAATTAAACGAACTTGACGAGATACGCAATGATGCGTACAAGAATGCCAAACTGTACAAGGAAAAGACGAAAGTCTTTCATGACAAGGCAATTCTCAGGAAAACGTTCACCATGGGGCAAAAGGTTCTGCTCTATGACTCCCGACTTCATCTATTTCCTGGGAAGTTGAAATCACGATGGACAGGCCCATTTTTTGTGCGCACCGTTTTTCCGCACGGTGCTGTCGAAATTGAAGATCAGCAAATAGGCAATACGTTCAAAGTTAATGGCCAACGGCTAAAACCATTTTTAGAATTGCCCGCAGAAACGGGGGAGGTCATGTTTTTACATGAGCCACGTTACATCAATTAAAACACACCCCCATGCTGTTTTCCTGTATATATTCTTTTAGGAGCCTTTTGTAATTTTTAGTTTTCTTTTACCAATTCTTTTTATAAAGGGGTGTCTTTGTAAATAACCCTTTATAACCTGTCCCAACCCCAACCCGAGACTCAACTTCTGATTTTGCCAAAGCCCTGAAGCCCTTTCCTCATAAGAAACCCTAACTCAAAGAATCAGCGCCAGATCTCCATCTCAGGCCGCCGGAAAATCCCAGGAAGCCGCAAATTGCGGCCTGGTCTACTCCGACAGCCCCGATCTCCTTTCTCCTCTGTAAGATTTCCTCTCTTCTTGTTCAATTTCCACACAGAATTTCAGATCTAAAATGGTAGCTTTTGATTGTGAGAAAAATTTCTTTGAGATTTTCTCCGACGCAACCTATGGACAGTATTTCTACAATGAAATCTATCAAAGAGGGTGGGATTATTTAATCTACAGAAGCAATGATTTGTTTGCTGTGAGGGAATTGGTAGAGAATTTTTACGAAGCATTAAGACATGGCAAATCGGAATCGAGCTTCGTAGAATTTTTCTTCCAGGGCCGACGTAGGATTTTTCAGGCCAAAACCATTTCTAGGGTTACAGGTATCCCCATGAGAGCCAGAAATCAACAACCGCGAGAATTGGCGGTTTATAGATCAGTGTTGGGGGACTTTGTGGAATTGAAAGATAAGGGGCTGAATCCAGCCCAGATGTACATAAACGTGCTTGCGGTTTGCCGATGGGCAAACCGCAACATCAGGAAAGAGCCGTGTTTCTTCCTTTCCGGCTGGGGTGGGACATATTGTGCATTGCTTGATGGAGAAGGACCAGTATTTCTGTGTTGTAACACAACTGTTCAACACAATCATGGAGGGGGTGGCCCAGAACAAACCCCTGCTGCCAATGCTAGTAATCCAGCTTGCAAAGTACTACATGGATGTGATTAAGTATGAGGGATATGCGACTGTTTATGCACATTAGCCGGTCGAAATAGAGAGAATATCGCAAGGATACACCGGCAGCCACTATGAGCAGAAAAATTGGACAGGGGAAGACCCAAGCGAATATCCGGGTCCTGAAAGCTCGACATAGGCACTTTTGAATGAGCCAAAACCAGATAATGAGAAGGACCTGCAGCGCCTGACATTTAGGAGTATTCGCTACATACTCAAGAAGCAACAGAAAATGCAGGAGCAGCTAGACAGGATTGAAGCGGCTCAACAGACATCGCATGACGACGCTAGTGGAAGCAAGAAGGGAAAGGGAAAAGCAAGCAGACATTGAGGACAATGAAAGTTTCAAGTTGGGGGTGGTAGCATATAGTTTACATTTGCATATTTCCTGCATTTTAGCATTTACTTATTGTATTTTTTTCTTTTCTTTTGCATTTAGTTGCATTTCAAATTTGCTTTTGTAATGCATTATATAAAAATTGAAAAAAATTGAAAAATTTATAAAAATTGAAAAAATTCCTGAAAATTAGAAAAACTTGGTCAGGTTGGCTAGCAGGGAAATGTTGATTCAAAATCTGACGGTTAAATTGATAAGGTAGAAATATCTAAATTCAAGAATTGAGATTGACAACCTGAAAAATAACTCGCATGTGCGTTTAACCTTAGCTGATACACGTCTTTTATATCACTTACAAGTGTCATATGTTTTTGAGAATTTAATGAATGTCTGACACGTCTGTAAAAACTTTTAAATTGTTAAACATCCTTAGGATCTAACAGGTTTGGCTGAGTTGAGTAATATCAAAGATAATTCATACAGTGAAGTAGATACGAAGAATTTTATAGAGGCTTTTACAGAAGCTATAAGTGCGTAATATTACCCATCTGGAACCTTGTGGAGTAATTACACACCTTATCACATGTAACGTCTTCTAGTTTTAAACGAAAGAGCTGGCTATATCTCCGTTTTACTAAAAAGTGCTAAAAATTTAAAATAAAATGAGTCTTTTGTTTCGTGGTCTTGGTAACTTGGGTAATTAAGTCCTTGGGGTGTCTCCACACCTAATGCCCTAAAACCATCTGGTTTGGGAGTCATTGATCCAAAGCTCGCTAAGTTTCCAATCGTCAGATAAAACAAGCTAAGCATGTGTCCTCTCCGAGTTAAAAGTCCTTATAGTTCTTTGTGGGAGAATAATCTTGGCGATGACAAATTTTCTAGTAAAACAGTTTTTTCGCGGAGATATGAAGGTTTGTATTTATTAAGGCGTTTTGCACGATATTGAAAGGTGTGTATGAACAAAAACAGGTGAAAGGTAGGAGTGAACATTACGACTATGGTTCTCTGTTAAAATCGATATATATTCTGACTTGAAGCCTAACTGGAGAATAAAACTTGAGAGAATCTTAACTCTTTTCGAACTTGTGTAATCCTTTTGATGTTTACCTTGGTCTGTAACTTTTGACATGATGATCCTAATCAAGTTCATAAAAACATGACGACACTACCGCACTATCACGAGAAGACACATATTAGCTTGTTAAACAAATTGCGAGGAGTGAAGAATAGGGTTTAATGTTTCTAACTTGGGTGTTAGATGTTCTAGCTTTGATACTTAACCCCATGATTTGAATCAACTGTTTTTATAGCAAAACTAACTTGACTGGATTTTGTGGGTGCAATCCGCTGAAAACCCTCAGAAGACAACACTCCTCCTACTAGGGACACCTAGTGGTTTAACGGCTTGTTGCACGTGCTCAGTGCAATCGCGTTCCCTGCGAAAGTGAGGGTAGAAATTTTTGTTTTGCTCGGGACGTGCAAAAGATAAGTTTGGGGGTATTTGTTCGGCACAATTTATTACATTTTAATGCCGCCCATTTTTATCATTTTGTCAATAAACAGTGCTATTTAATCCATATCTGCTCATTTATACAGAGTACAGGTACGCAAACGGAAACATGGGTTTTTGTACGCGACATGCACAAAATGACGGATTTTTAGCTGAACTGCAAACAAGATGGAATACAGATCCAGAATTGAAATGAGTTTGCAACATAAACATGTGTGTGTACAAAGTTTTAGTGTGAAATGGTCCAACACATACTTGTGTGAACCTTTGTGAAGATGCATGAACATTGGGAGCTGGTTTGGTACAATAATGATGAGTGGTGCAAGTGGTGAACATTTGATTGACATATGATTTGAAGTGTGAACACACACTCACCCACTTCACCCCTTCTCTGTAATTTAGCTTCAAAATTCACACATGTGCTACATATAAAAAATTGAAAATACCATGAGATACCCATTTGACCAGAAGACTATTGAAGCTTGGTGGGCCCCAGATTCAACTTCTCGGCCGCAAATATATTCAGATTGGCCGCAAATTGCGGCCAAGTGGGCTCCATTTTGGCTCATTCAAATTTTATGGGTCCCTGGTGGTCACTTTAGTCTATTGTCACCTGCAACTTTTGCTTTTGATTTCTCTATAAATAGCAGATCCAGACATGAGGCCAAGGGAGAACTTTTCGCATACTTATAAACTCTTGTTAAAATTCTTGTAGCTCTTGGAATTAAGTTGAGTTCTTTGCCTTCCTCTGGTCTTGCAACCTCTCTTTTTGAGCTTGCAAGATTAGATTTTGGTAGTTGAACTCATTTACATGTATTTTGAACCATTGCAATAAATCTCCATTTTATTCAAGTTTGATTCTTGTATCTCTTTTTCTTATTTTGTCATTCTTTTCATTATTCAGTTGTGTATTGCTATGATGATGTGTGAGTAGTTATTCTTGGGCTATGGTGAGGTAGGATGTGGAATGACTTTACTTCCAACCCCTCCCTTTTGATTCTTGCATTTTTTCACTTCTTTTCTTAACATCGCAAGTTTATTATGTTTTGCTTGATAGGATATATCGTTTTGAATGGTTGCAAATCAACCTTTAACATATATCCTATCATTTCTTTACATTTTATCATTGCTGTGTTATGATTTGAAGTAGGCGTGAATACGGAATTACGTTATGTGTCGCAACTAGCTAGATAGGATATATAGCATTCTTGCATATATTCTATACTTGCTACTTCACTTAACTAAGTCCATATCCACTCCATCCTCAATCTCATACTTGTTAGTTTCTGTTTTCCTAACATTGATATCGTATTTCATCCCGATACATTTTCCGGATAAACACGGCATGCTTTCGCTATTCTAATGGAAACTAAAAAGAAATGAATCTTGAATCAAAATGGAGAGTTGAGGGTAAATGTCATATTTCACTCTTGCTGAACCTTAGCCTATGTTTTCGTATCCCAAAACCTTGTTTCTTTTAGAAATTACACTAAAACGTGACAAAACACCATTTTCCAACTTATTGATCCATAACTCAATTTGATGTCGTGATATCCACTCCTTGTGGTTCGACCCGTGCTTGTCGGCTTGCTTCAACGCACCGTGCACTTGCGGTATTTTTAAACTCGATACTCACGTCGTGCACTATTTTTCCGACAAAAAAATCGACATATCCGATATTGACCTTATTCTCTAAAAAGCACGTCACCGTGGGTTTCGAACACCTGTATCCTGTACTTATTGAACAGACACGTGTTAAATAACATAGTTTATTCACAAAAATGATATCGAATGAGCGGTATTAAATGCAGTTTTTTATGATGAACAACCCCCAATATGTCTTTTTCACTGAAGATTTATGGCTGTAGATGGAGACTTGTTAACCAAATAGCATGCATGATTCACCGCCTCTACCCCGAAGTCATCCGAAAGGCCAGATTGCAACCGCATACTTCTGGCCCGCTCTAGTAGTTTCCTGTTCATGCAATTTGCTACCCCATTTTGCTCTGGATGTTCTGGAACTGTCCATTGCCTCTGTATACCCAGTTTTTTACAGTAGTTTGTACTCTCCTTCGAGGTGTATTCACCTCCATTATCTGTCCGTAAATACTTCATCGATCACCCATTTTACTTCTCCACGGCCGCTTTCCATTCCTTAAATCTGACAAACATCTTTGACTTATGTTCGATGAAATAGACCATATCTTTCGTGAGAAGTCGTCAATAAAAGTGGCATGGTATATGGCACCTCCCTTTAATGGAACCGATGATGGCCCCCATATATCTGAGTGTATATAATCGAGAAGTCTTTTGGTCTTATGTACGGCTTGCTTGACGTCGACCTTATATTGCTTCCCCATCGTGCAATATTTATAGAAGTCCAACTTTCACTTTGTAATACGTTTGAGCAACCCCTTTCTGTGCAACTCACGAAGCCCCCTCTCACTCATGTGGCCAAGACGCACATGCCACAGTTTTGACGTATCCTCCACCTGTTTCTCTGTAGCCATGGCTGCACCACCAGTCACTGTGTTGCCATTCAAACGATATAAAATTTTCAGTCGTTGTCCCTTTATGACCACTAGGAAACCCTTGACAACTTTTAGCACTCCATCTTGACCAACGAACTTGCATCCTGCCGCATCCAATGCTCCTAGAGAAATCAGATTTTTCTTTAATTCTGGAACGTATTGCACAATCATAAGTGTTCGCACCACACCATCAAACATGCGGATTTTGATATTCCCTGTGCCAATAGCCTTGCACGCCACATTATTCCCCATGAGAACACAGCTGTCATTGAATTCCTTATAGCTGTCGAACAACTCCTTTCTGAGACACAAATGAAAAGTGTTAGGAATATGTATGCCCTAGAGGCCATTATTGTATATTATAGTGATGCTTGGACATGTATATAGAGGACTTTCTTGCTCGATATGATAGTATGTTATCTGGTTGCTCTTTATCTTAACGTGTACACTTGTTTTAGCTTACTATCTTATAGATACATGTTTATAAAGCTCTTATAGGATGTTGGCTTGACTACCAGAACTATGATGCAGATCATACTGGTGGGGCTTGTATAGTCTGCAAGCACATCCTTTAACAGTTTCTAGTCGAGGGAGTATCGAGACAGGGCATCGATATTCCAGAGTAGACTAGTGTGTACATTTCTTAACCCTATATGGGGCGATCGTTGATCCCACAACCATTGGTGTTTGACATCAAAGATTGTGCACAGGTGCTCATTAGTGAATGGGTACACCGAATAGGACTCGCCGAGAAGTCCTAGATGGTACCATACCTATCGTCAAATAGCAGTTCTCTGGTGACACTTATACAGGTTAGTCTGTAGACCCGAGATCATCATAGTGTCTTGTGTGGTTCCCACTGTGCTTTGATTTCCTCCCTACCACGGCTCAAAGGAGTCGTGCAAACAGGTGGATTTTGGGTACAGTCCCAAGTCACATGGAAGCAGTGAGCGATAGGAGGGGTTTCGTCTCTCCCGGTATTGGGAGTTAATGTTGCGCTATACTCGATTGGTTATAACAGCAAGTCCCTAGCCAGGGCTGATGAGATTTACTGGTAAGTGTTATCCGTAGTTTCTCGATAGGTTATAGGCCACACATTGGCATGACTTATCGAGTAGTGGGGTCTGATGGTTCCATCCTCTAGACTCGATATGCAACATATCAGACAAAGAGACCGGACTGTACAGTAAGTGTTGCTTATAGGCTCTACGGGAGTTTGGACAAATTTTCTTGTTGATCTTCTATTCGTTCAATACCTGGATAGCCGTTACGTCCAGCTAGTACCGCTTACGGCTTGTGGGTATCTGATATGATCATTACCTACTGCTGGCTTATTGATGAGTATTTAGAGTCTCACATAGAGGCTTCTTAGCTCAAGCGAAACGAAGTAGAGCACGTATGGAGATATGTGCGGGAGCTTGATTGAATACGAGTATATGATACCGTATTCTAATCTAGCGATATTTGATATCAGCCAGGTTATATATGATATAACCGGATTATTGAATTAAGTGTTGATTCAATGATTTGATTTGTGTGTGTGTGTGTGTTAGCTGGTTATATATGATATGATCGGATTAATGAATCAAGTGTTGATTTAATATCTAATATTGAATATTAGCCGGTAATATGTGATATAACCGGATAATTGAATCAAGTGTTGATTTAATGTTTTGATATATATATATATATATATGATATTAGTCGGTTATGTATGATATAACCAGATTATTGAATCAAGTGTTGATTTAATAATTTCATATATTTTTATATATTTGATATATATATATATATATATATATTAACTAATATTAAGCTCACTTAAGATTTTCTTCTTTTTATATGTGTGTGTGTGTGATATGTGTGTGTGTGTGTTTATTATTGTATCATGGTTGATGATACATAGAACTATGATGTATGAAAATGACACATGAAGAAAGATGAGTAGATAATGATTTTGATTAATAATTTAAAAGAAAAGAAAATGAGTCATTATTCTTTAGTAGCTTGTAGAAGCCATGACTCATCTCTTCTCTTTTGGATCATTCATTGATATTTATCATTATCAATCTCATCTTATCTAATTAGCTTATGGTTCAAAACTCATCCAAGTTCATCTCCTTCTTCTCCCCTTCTCTAGATTTTTCTTGAGTTGAGAAAAGAAAAAGAGAAAAATATTTTTAGTGAGCAAATCTCATACATCATCAACCTACACTAATCTAGCCCATTAGTTTAGCTTTTTAACTTCACTAATACCTTGATTAGTGAAGTGTGAGCTTGAGTGAGAAAGATTTCAAGGTGGATCATCTTCGCTAACGAGGACAACAAGCAAGCTCGATCCTTTCTTCAAGTGGAGCCTCAAGAAGAGTTTTAGGGACTATGACTCGGAGCTTTAGAAGTGAAAGACCGGTCTACAAAGGTTGTAAACTCTCTTCACTTAATTTAGAACTTACTTGCTTACTTTAAAACCCTAAATCTCTAGTTCGATTCTTGTTTAGTATACTTAGCACTCTAGATTTTTTAAAATCCATATTTGATATTCATATAAACCTAGTAGAGATGCTAAGGAATACTTTCATGGTATCAGAACCAAACTAGAGGCTTAAGATTGCATTAGACGAAGATAAAGTGTTTGATCGAGATTTTAAACACGGTTTTGGGTAGTTTCTGTCCTTTTTTCAAACATTGAAATTTTCACATTTAAAAATTCTCAGAAAATCATGCAGGTAAAACTATTGAGGCTCAAGAAAAACGAGGACCTAATTCCTCTAAGTGGCCACGGAACTGCCGCCCAGACCATTTCTTGGCCGCGGTTCCACCACCGACTTGATGAGTTAGGGTTTCGTTCTTCTTCTGCTGCTTCATATTATCATTTTTGTTTTTCTGGAAATTTTTAATAAGACTCAATTGGTTGAGATTTCTGTGAATTGGTGCTGTTTGAAATATCAATCGAAATGTTTAACATTATCTATATTTCTTGTGATATGTGATACAATTTTTGGAATCCACATTGATTAGTTTTGTGAAAACTAGTTAAAGAAATGTAAATCTCGCATTATAGTTTAAAATGATGGAGTAACACGGAGTTTGGATTTGGATTGAAACTCCGTCGTAATCTCGTATTGTACGCGAATACTCGCCGGGAGACACTACTAGACAGCCACGCCCCATAACCCCGACCAAGTGACTATAGGAGAACCCCATGGCCAAAAGCATCCATTCGGGTGCTCGCGACCACGGTGTTCCGCCCAAGTGCATTTCGTTGACGGCCTCGGGGTGCGGCCATCTACTAAAGTCCCCAACGAGCATTCGGTCATTTAGTCGGGAATCTTGTTGAATTGCCCCACTTAATTTTTGAAAAGTGTTTTCAATTCGAGACTTAAATGCAAGATTTATAGGGTTGGGCATGAAATTCGGAATATGTGAAAATCCGGGTTTATGATGTCTATAGATGATGCGGATTCTAATTATTATAGTTTTCATTTCTTTACTGTGGCCGTAAGTGTAATATGTGGCAGTATCCCCGATCTCGTTGCTATACGTCAATGACATTAGGGATACCCATATTTACTTACGTTGATGACATATGATGTTATTGTGTTGCTATTGATATGTTATATTGGATCGTCGTGATTGGATAGCCGGGGGGTTTTACGTGAGATGAGAGTTTTTCTATTTTCATTCATGAAAATATTTGTATGTAATATTTTTTATTGGGACACTTCCGGATTGAGCTTGTTCATTTGATGTATATTATTTACTTTTCCACATTAGAATAGAACTAAGACGGGGAGAACAAGTAACCGGGTTTTAAAGTCCAGTGGGAGGCCATCTCGAGGAGTCGAGATCGAACGCCTAATTCTAGAATTGGCAAGGTTACTTGCCGCTCTCATAGGGGTCTAGGGGTGTAGGCTTGGCTATTCATCACGACCGTGGAATCCATGTTTTTCATTACTGGTTTAATCTAAAACACGGATCTCCTAGTATATCCTATATTTCATATATCTGCTTCTGCTGTTTCTGTGATGTGATCATATAACTGCGTGAGACGAATGCTACTTATATATATGATATACTAGTAGACATTATATATGTTTTGCATCCGCGCTAGTCCTGACCCCGCCCTACCGTAAGTTAAGTAACCTTACGGTGAAGACCCGGGTCTCTGTGGCGAATGCGGATGGTATATATGTGTGTTTTATTTTCGTTTCTTCTTTGATATTTAGGAAACTTAAATGATGGGACGCCATTAATAAGATTAATGCAAAGAAAAGAAACCTAAAAGATGTTGTAGAATCAATTTTTCAAAAAGGTGGCTCTAGTTCTTGCTTTGCATAGCTGTATTCCATTATGAATATGCAGCACCTCATTCGATGAGGAAAGAGCCTAGATCCCTTCACCGGGAATGACCTCTTTAGAAAAACTAGCATATGCTACAACCCACTCGGTTTGTTTTGAAAACTACCCGATTTTAAAGTGGAGCTTAAACCACTCCTTTTCAAATCACTAGATTCTACAACGATATCAAGTTCATTACGTTAAAGGTTTTCTTCAAAACCAGTCGTTGCCCTCCGCCATTTCAGATACGTGGTATTTAGTATTCGTGCTGTGTTTGTTGACCTCCGTCAAGGTACAGTATACGGTAGCTGGGTAATATTTATTTGCAGCATGTTGATGCGATCGGTAAGGGCAGTCATACAGCCTTGTTGACCTCCGTCAAGGGTTTGTGTGGGTAGGTTCGAATCGATCAAGAAATGACGAGTTGAACTTGACTAGCGGCCTATGGTTTGTTGACCTCTATCAAAGTCATAGGTCGTTAAGGGTAAAAACGTATATAAGGAATTTCAAATGTTGAAATTTGCAATGAAATTGCATACCATTTATGTGATAGTTGGATCTCGATACCCACTGCGAGTAAGTGTTACTCCTGGGAGAGTTTTCCACTTTACAATTAGCTAATCCAGTAGGTGTCTAAGAAAGGTGTTAACGGGGTTATGCCCCTGCGGAAACGAGATTATTTAATTAGTTCCATACGAAAGTACGAGGAGACTCCCTCAGAGTACCAACACCTGCCTGGATGACCGACTGGCGAACTTGTAGGGTGTAATTAATTCCGACAAATCTTACCTTTTAGGGTTTGAAGGAAGATTTGATAAAAACAGTAGGAACCATCCTGATTAGATAAAATAATAACCAATCTAATCTTGCAAGAGCGCACGCTAAAGTGTTTTCATCTCTCTCTCTTCAGGTAGCGACCATATCACGTCATAATCAAGATAATAATTTGGATGTATTTACCGAACCCGCTTATTATATTAGGCTGGGGAACGTTGGTTCCGCTCTATCTTATGACAACTGTCATAAGTCTGAGCAAGGGATAAGGGAATACAAGGATTTCCATGCAACCCGAATGAAGAAAGAGTATTCTGATGCATCTTCTTCGGATGTGTTAGTTATTGAGAACTGTTTCTCAGTCTGCTCTACGTCCTGGGTATTAGATACCAGATCAGAATCCCACGTTTGTAATCTATTACAAGGGTTAAAAAAAAGTAGAGAACTGGGAAAGGGTGATATGTCTCTCAGAGTAGAGAATGGAGCAATTGTTACTGCCGAACCTGTCGGCGAATATTACCTTGTATTGCCAGCTGGTAATATATTAATTTTGAACGATTGTTATTTCGTACCGTCGATGATGTGCAATATATTATCCGTTTCTTTATTACATAAAGAAGGATATAATTTTGCATTAGAGAAAAATGTTATGAATATTTTCCTAAATCAAGTGTTGATTGGATTTGATACGTTATATAATGGTATATATGTTCTAAATCAAAATACAGTTCTGAATATACAGAACGCACACAAAAGGAAAAGTTGAGAAATGAACGAAGCTTTCTTGTGGCATTGTTCACTACAGAAAACTGCATTTTAATACCACTCATTCATTATCTATTTTGTTATATATCGGTACTATTAATCAGTGTCTGCTCAGTAATTACAGTTTACAGGTATTCGTGATACAACACTGAAAACACATTCAATATTACGGATATAGCATTTGGGAGTCAACACTGCAAACAGAACAGGAAACCGACCGATATCTACAGAGCTTTTGTAAAATAAATGTGTGCACACAATTTTGGTCCAACACATACATGTGTGACACTAGCTCTTTGGCACTAGACCATGATAGGGCTGCCATGATGCAAGGCACAAGTGGGCATGGGTGTGATGTGCATTAAATGAGCATTGAATGCATAAAGTCTTGATGTGATTTGAAGTATTTTATTCCCTCCAAATCTCTGCATGCATCCAAGGCCTCTACAGACAAAACTATCAGCACCAGAGTGATATGGGGGATCACACAAGACCACCATGCAAACCCGAGCCCCTGACCTCTTAACAGGACCGGCCACATTGCCCTTTTGGCCGAGCAGGCCGGGCCCCATGTCCCTATCTGTCCCCATCTTTTCATAGAGCCTCCTTTGCTGCCATGTCACCTCATTCTTATTGTTTGTTTAATCATTTTTGGTGCCTATATAAAGCAGACCAATGAAGCAAGGGGAGCTCTCTCTCATTCTCTCATATACTTGTATGCATTTTGATAGTTTCTTTATTTTTTGGTTTAGCTTGAGAGTGAGTGGGCGTCATCATTGGTTTCTTCTTCTTCTTCCCACTTGAAGCTTTCTTTGGAAAGCTTCATTAAGGAGGTTGAACAAGTAACCAAAATCTTGTAACTCTTCATCAAGTGTTTATATATATTGCTTTGTTTTTGCTTTCTTTGCTTTGTTTCTTTACTTGCTTTCTTTTTATCATGCTTAACTAATCTTTCTTTGGTTGTGGTATTGATGAAGAAGTGAGATGAAAGGCTTTTTGCCTCCTCCGCCTCTTGTAATTGTTTAATGTGCTTAACATGATTATAAATTAAGGATTGTTTTATATATTGATATGATATGGTATTTTGAAACCATGGTTACTTGTAACCTCTTCATACACCATATTTACTCCCCTTCCCTATTTAACAATGTTTAAGTTAGAATCAAATTGGTGTTAAGTTTGTTAAGTTTGGATATGGTATTTTGTGCCCGAGTGCTTGACAAACCCTCGGTTTTCATATACCGTATACCATCACAAACGCTTAGCAAAGTTAACACTAATATTATTTTGCTCTCACTCACTAATTGTGTTTTTGATGTTGTGGTAAGCTTGCTATCCCTTGTGCTTAGTGTTGTTACCCCAAGCTCGGACATACAACGGTAAGTGAACAAAACGGACTCGTTTCGTGTTTGCGGAGATATCGGAATTTGACGACTTGTGCCTCGCAACCACTTTGACAAGCCGTGCTTCACGCCAGGATCAACAAGAGAACGGACAACTCATGAACAAAGGAGCATCGAGGGAATCGTCGCGATTCGACCTTCCGAACCAAAGCCACGGCCAATTTCTTTCTTAACCTATTTGCTTGTTTTCTTGCTTTTCTTTATTTTTCGTATTCTTTATATATTTTTTGTGACAAAACCCAATTCGTTAATTTGTTGAGCCTTAAATCACAATACCCCATATACAACTCCCTGCGGATCGACCCGTACTTGCCGGCTCGCTACAACGCGCCGTACATTTGCGGTTTATAAATATTTAAAACGAGAACGATCTCGCGTGCGCATTCTGTTTCCTTCATTTTATATCCGTTTCCAAAACATACGCGTTTGCGCGCGCGGGTGAATTCCCAACAGGCATTGTAGACTTGGTCATATCAATACGACCAGACTAGCTAAGTTGCATAAAGATGGATATTTTAATCCGTTTGAATGTACATCCTATGAAACTTGTCAGTCATGTCTCAAAGGAAGGATGACCATAACTCCGTTTACGGGACACGGAGAAAGAGGTACTGAACTCTTGGGACTGATACATAGTGATGTATGCGGTCCTATGTCTACACATACCGGGAATAGTTCCTCATACTTCATTATATTCACCGATGATCTCTTAAGATTCAGACATGTGTTCCTGTTGAAACACAAATCTGAAACTTTTGAGAAATTCAAGAAATATAATAGCAAAGTAAAGAACCAGACGGGTAAAAGTATTAAAATCCTTCGATCTGATCGAGGAGGTGAATACTTAAGCACGGAATTCCGAGATTATCTAAAAGAGAATGGGATTCTCTCTCAGCTTACTCCTCCGTATACACCACAGCATAATGGAGTATCGGAGTGGAGGAATCGCACCCTATGAGATATGGTGCGCTATATGATGAGTGTTGCTGATACCTATTTCCTTTTGGAGTTATGCATTTGAGACAGCTGCATACATATTGAATAGGGTTCCTACCAAATCCATGCCTACCACTCCATTTGAGATATGGGAGGGAAAGAGACCATGTCGTAATTTTATTAAGATATGGGGTTGTCCGGCTTATGTTAAAAAGCAAAATATGGACAAGCTCAAGGCAAGGACTGTTCTATGTAAGTTTGTTGGATATTCCAAATATTCACGAGGGTATATCTTCTACCACACCGAGGAACAAAAGGTGTTTGCTGCTCAACATGCCACCTTTTTATAAAAAGGATTTCTTGTAAAAGAAATTAGTGGTAATGAGGTAGAACTGGAAGAATTTCCAGAAACACAAACTACAATAGAAGATTTAGTAGAACTGGAGGATTCAATAGTCTCCGATGAACCTCAGCCACTCCGCAGATCTAGTAGGGTTTCTCACACACCTGAGAGATACTACGATTTTCTCATAGACGGTGGGAGCAAGGATTGCATCATGGAAGATGATGACCCAACTAGTTTCGAGCAGGCCATCACAAGTGGGGACTCTGTGAAATGGATGAATGCTATGCGATCTGAGATGGAATCCATATACACCAACAAAGTATGGACATTGGAAGTTGCTCCTGAAGGGGTAAAACCCATTGGGAGCAAGTGGATCTTTAAGAAGAAAATTGGTATAGAGGGAAAGTTTGAGACCTTCAAAGCTAGACTTGTAGCAAAAGCTTTTCGTCAACGACCAGGTGTCGACTATGATGAGACCTTTTCTCCAGTGGCTATGCTTAAGTCCGTCAGGATCCTATTTTCCATTGCTGCATACTACGACTATGAAATCTGGCAGATGGATGTCAAGACCGCTTTTCTAAATGGTGATTTAGAAGAAAGAATGTATATGACACAGCCAGAGGGTTTCGTACATGGTGGGAGCAGCGGAAAGGTGTGCAAGCTGCTTAAATCAATCTACGGGTTAAAACAGGTATCACGGAGCTGCAACATCTGTTTTGATGTAGCAGTCAAAGAGTTTAACTTCATAAAAAACGTAGATGAACCATGCATATATAAAAAGGCTGTAGAGAGTAAAGTTGTCTTTCTCGTATTGTACGTAGATGACATACTCTTTATAGGAAATGATATTCCTATGCTACACTCGGTCAAACTCTTCATATCACAAAGGTTCTCCAAGAAAGATCTGGGTGATACCTCTTACATCCTGGGGATAAAGATCTATAGAGATAGATCTAAAAGGATGTTAAGATTGTCTCAATCCAGGTACATAGACACCATACTAAAGAGCTTTAGTATGGAAGATTCTAAGCGTGGTAATTTACCCGCTTGTTCAGGAATCACTCTCTCTAAAGAGATGTCTCCCAAGACTGATTTGGAGAGGGCTCGCATGAACTTGCTACCCTATGCTTCTGTAGTTGGGTCTATCAGCGATATTATGCACCAGACCGGATGTAGCTTACGCACTTAGTGTGGTAAGTAGGTATCAATCAAACCCAGGAAAGAAGCACTGGATAACTGTGAAGAACATTCTTAAGTACTTGAGAAGGACTAAAGAGATGTTCTTGGTGTATGGTAACGGAGAACTCCAGGTGGAGTCCTTTACCAATTAGAGCTTCCAAAGTGATAAGGACGACATCAAGTATGTCTCGGGCTTTGTCTTCACCCTCAATGGAGGGGCGGTATGTTGAAAGAATTCCAAGCAAGATACCGTAGCAGACTCGACGATAGAGGCCGAATACATCGCTACCAATGATACTGCCAAAGAGACTGTCTGGATGAAGAAGTTCATTGCTGAACTTGGTGTGGTTCCATCCAATGAGAATCCAATACCTTTGTATTGTGATAACAATGGAACTGTGGCTTTTGCTAAGGAACCCCGGTCCCATCAGCGATCCAGACATATTCTGAGGAGGTATCACCTGATCCAGAAGATAGTTGATCACCGAGAGATCGAGATCAGGAGAGTAGATACGAAGGACAACACGGCGGATCCACTCACGAAGGCCCATCCCCAGACACAGTTTGAGAGACTTTTTGGGATGTTGGGTATGCGATACTACAACAACTAGCCTTAGTGCAAGTGGGAGATTGTTAGGAATACGTATGCCCTAGAGGCCATTATTGTAAATTATAGTGGATGCTTGGACATATATATAGAGGACTTTCTTACTCGACATGATAGTATGCTATCTGGTTGCTCTTTATCTTAATATATGCACTTGTTTTAGTTTAATATCTCATAGATACATGTTGATAAAGCCTTTAGGATGTTGGCTTGACTACCAGGACTATAATGCAGATCATACTGGCGGGGCTTGTGTAGTCCGCAAGCACATCATTTAACAGTTCCTAGTCGAGAGAGTATCGAGACAGGGCATCGATATTTCAGAGTAGACTAGTGTGTACGTTTCTTGACCCTGTATGGGGCGATGGTTGATCCCATAACCATTGGTGTTTGACATCAAAGATTATGCACATGTGCTCATTAGAGAATGGGTACACCGAATAGGACTCACCGAGAACTCCTAGATGGTACCATACCTATCGTCAAATAGCAGTTCTCTGGTGACATTTGTACAGGTTAGTCTGTAGACCCGAGATCATCATAGTGTCTTGTGTGGTTCCCACCGTACTTTGATTTCCTCCCTACCACGGCTCAAAGGAGTCGTGCAAACAGGTGGATTTTGGGTACAGTCCCGAGTCACATGGAGGCAGTGAGCGATAGGAGGGGTTTCGTCTCTCTCGGTATTGGGAGTTGATGTTGCACTATGCTCGATTTGCTATAACAACAAGCCCCTGGCCAGGGCTGATAAGATTTACTGGTAAGTGTTATCAGTAGTTTCTCGATAGGTTATAGGCCACACATCGGCATGACTTATCGAGTTAGTGGGGTCTGACGATTCCACCCCCAGACTCGATATGCGATATATCAGACGAAGAGACCGGACTGTACGGTAAGTGTTGCTTCTAGGCTCTGTGTGAGTTTGGAAAAGTTTGCTTGTTGATTTTCTATTCGTTCAATACCTGGGTGTAACAACCGAGTCTGGTTCTACAAATTTCTGTTTCCGTATGTGTGGTGTGTGGTATTTATTCCATTTATCCTAATTTGACTGTTACTAGTTGTAACATACCCCGACATATCATATTCTGCATATAACAATTTAAGTCTGTTAAAAATAAATTAAAAATAATTGACATGGCCTGCTTGGCACCCTAACCCTGTGGTAGCGTCATTGCATCGTGTTCTCGTCCCGTTCAGTGAAACGGACGTGTTTGGACGGCTACGCGCACGTACGTGCGTCCGTTCTTGGGGGGTATGCTTTTTAATTATAAAATCCTTCATTTTAATTTTTGGAACCTGCCAATAAATTTCATATTTCAAATTCAAATTTTTGGACCCGATCCGGACGCAATTCCGAAATATTTTGCAATTACGCTAAATCCTATTTTCTAATTTTTTTTAACCGGCCAAATATTCCTCAGCCTACTATACCTTAGCCAACGGTTTTTTTAAAATCCTAAATCTTTCACAAATTTTTCCCTGAACAATCAACACCTGATAATCTTTAGAAATTTTTAATCCCTTAACAAATTTTATCCCTCAGCCAATCAAAACAATTCTTTAACCCTGGGCCCCGCAGCCAATCTCTTCCTCTCTCCTTTCTCCTTCTCTTTATCTCTCTTCTCTCTCTCTGGCGCTAAAAGCCAAATTTCTTTCTCCTCTCGTTTTCTCTCTCCTCTCGATCTCTCTTTCCCTCTTTATCTCTCTCCTCTTCTCTCTCCTCTCGGAAATATCTCTCTCTCTCCCCCCCGTGTCTCCTCTCTCTCTTCTTCTTTTATATTTCCTTCTTCTCCTTCTTTAAAAGAATAGAACCCATCCCAGAAAAACCCTAGCCGCCTTCCTCCTCTCACCGTTGCCCTAGTGCCGACGACGTTTCCCGACGACCCAGCAAGTACCTCCGACCTCTGTGACTCCACTGTTCGTCGTTTGGGTTCATTCTGTAAACCGTGCGCGCGTCGCGATTTTTCCCCGCCGACGCGTAACGTTCTGTTTTCCGTTTCGCGACCCGTCGAGGCAAGTGAAACTTGCTACATGCTATTTAAACTATTCTTATGCTAATGTATTTATTTCCTATTAAATCTCTAAATAGAATCGAAAGTATTGGATTTCAAGTTAACCGTATAAAGTTCCGTTACATATTTCATGATCTCGAACTTGAAACTTAATTGTTGCATCTAATTATTTATACCTAGTAATCACCTGTAAATGATAGACCACATGATCACTTTTGTTTATAGCCATGATAACCCTTTTATCCAGTTTTAACCTATCGGACACCCAGGTGCATCTTTAACCGGTTTAATTACAACTGCATCCATTGAACAGAGTATACATGTCGTCGCATCCCTAGAAGTACTCAATACTTATTAACCTGGTTTTTAGCATTCACATCTGTTATACGGTATTCATATAATGCTGACACCATCTCCTAAACACAAACTGATAACCGTACGGCTAATTAGTTAAATCTGCATTTATTGCTTAACCTATTGCTTGTATTGTGTTGTTGATAGCCATGCTTGATTATTTATAACCATGATTATGCTGGCTGTTTATGAGTACCCACATGTTATCTTTTACACCCTGGCATGACTTGCTACACACATATTGATTGACCCGACATGGTACCGTACACTACTTGACTTGACCTGATATACCATGGCTTGACCCGTTACCTGATCTTGTGTCTAATGCCAACAAACCTGACATGTAGTTCTCACGGACCGTTCCTGTTGTCTATCCAGACAAACCTGCTCTTACATGATCCTGTATTGGCATTAGTTCTGGATTACTGAATACCTGACTTGACATACATAACTTGGGGGTATGGGGAAATCAATGATGAAATCCTGACTTGTAACTCGAAAGTTGCTTGCTTTTACTGATCGGTTTTAGAGGCTAGGCCCGCCTCGTGACGATGCTGCTGGCATCGTTGGTCTGTACTCCTTTCCTGTTGGTGCCTAGCGGCACGTCTCGGTTTCAGCCCGAGAGTCTTAGACCGTGGTCCCGGGCATGCATGGGATACTATTGAGTTACATCGATGATTCATCAAATTGATTTCAAAGACTTGAAAGTAGAAAAACCCAATAGAACAGTTTAGTTTGCTTCCTGCACACTACACTTCACTGCCCTGATTTATATTACTGTTACACTTGCTTTATCATTCATTATTATTTGCATTGCTTGTTACCCTGTTTATACTTTATTACTTGATGACATGACGCGCTGACATCTGGGTTTTGCATAGCCCAGATCCCGTACCTTTGTTGCAGTCCGAACAGGAGTACTTCAGCCAGCAGGCTGAGCAGTGAGGTTTCAGTAGTAGTTAGTTCTTTTATTTTTCTGCATTTTATTCCTGATGTGAGCCTGTATTATGGGACATACATTCCAGTTATTTATATTGGATCTTTTGCTTCCGCATTTTTATTATTCTTGACTCACGTTATCTTGGTTTATGGACATGTATTAGATAGTTATATTTTGTTCTTGATATCTCTACAGCCGAAATGTGACTGTGGATGGATACTTCCTACCCACAGGTAGCATGGCTGGCTATGTCACGTGCCCAATTTAGCGTACTCTGGGAAGCGGGGCGTGACATGGTTCTTTTGGTATCAGAGCCATAGGTTAGTCGGGTTGATTCTTTTTGTAGTTGGGTATTGTACCCAATACACGAATCAGAATACCCGTGTTTAGGAAACATGTCCTGCCACCTTGCCGTTACCGTTCTTGAATCTAAGTTCTTCCTGACTTTATCTTTCACGATATGCAAACTTCCTTTGCATATCGACTCGAAAACCTGATTCCTTGTTATCTCTAGAACTTAGGCGACTTGGGTGGAGTTATCTACTTGTAGCTATGATACCGCGACATAGTTATAATGCGATACTCTATTTAAGTAACTTGGAGTTCTAGCCTTGATCTATATGTTGAATCTGTTATCATGCTAATCTTTGGGTGTTTTGATTTCAGGACTATGGCAGACAAGAATCTGAAGACGTACCAAAGGCGTGTTGACGAAGCCGCCATGCTTGGAGTGATACGGGGAATACTGGAGAATCAAAAGAGACAAACCGAGCTAATCCAGCAGCAAGCTGAATCGTTTCAGGAAGGTTTGCGGACCGTTCAGCAGTCCGTGAATAATGTTGGAGCTAAGCCAGTTGATCGTGTAGGGACCGTAGCAGATTTCAGGCGTTTGGGACCGTCTGTCTTTACTGGTTTGGAGGAGCCGTTGCCAGCAGAGCAGTGGCTAGTTGACACGGAAAACTTACTTATTGCGGCATAGATTCCAGATGAGAAAAGGGTGGATGTAGTGCGCATTCAGTTAGTGGATTACGCCCGTGAATGGTGGCTTGTGAAGGAGACCCGCTTGCCCAAGCCGATTAAGTGGGCGGATTTTTCGAAGAGTTTCCTGGAGAAGTTCTTCCTGCGGACTGCACGGGAGGAAATGGAAGAGAAGTTCATCAGTCTAAAGCAGAATGGAGCGCCCGTAGATGTACATGCAGCTGAGTGGACACGGCTCAGTAGATTCACTGGACCTTTAGTTGCCAACGATGCAGACAGGGCAAGGAGGTTCATGCGCAGCTTGGATGTGGACATCCAGAGGCAGATTGTCTCCCTGGGTTTGACTACCTTCTCACAGGTTCTTACGGCAGCCCGGGAACAGCAGAGCTTATCTGGGAAGGCTGGGAGTTCACTGCAGACAGCAGTTACAGTGAGGAAGCCGGCATTTGTACCAAACCGAGCTCATGGACGCAGAGGTATTCCAGTGGACCGTCGTGGTGTAACACCGATGAAGAAGCCTGCTGTCATTGATCAGAGGAAGCACGTAGTTTGTAGCTATTGCCACTTACCCGGATATTTGCAAAAGGAATGTCGCAGGATGCGGGGACTTTGTCTGGTTTGTGGATCGGCGGATCATACTGTTAGTTCTTGTCCGTCAAAGCTACGCACAAGGGATGATATTCAGAAGCCTCCGCAGAAACCATTTCAGGGACAGAAGCAGCTGACTCAAGGACCTAATCAGGCTCGAGCTTTTACCTTGACGGCTGAGGAAGCTAAGACTTCAGGGGAAGTTGTTTCAGGTATTCTACTCGTTCATGGTTTTCCCGCATTAGTGTTATTTGATTCTGGTGCATCCCATTGTTTTATGTCGTCCAAGTTTATAACTACACACTCGATTACTTGCACGACCCTGTCTAGTTTCTGGGACATACACACTGGGAATGAAAAAATCATATCTAGTAGGGAATGTAAAGATTGTACAGTTGTTGTTTGCGGACGGGAGCTTTTTGCAGATTTCTTGGTGATTGATACGGGCAGCTATGAAGTCGTCTTGGGAATGGATTTTCTTGGCACTTTCCACGCTCACATTGATTGTAGGGCACAGAAAGTAATTTTCCAGATTCCCGGACATCCCGAGTTTACCTTCACTGGAGGAAGCAGTTCTGTCGAGCCAGTCGAGTTCAGGGCTAGGCCGACAACTAATATTCTTACATCAATGGAGGTTGGTGAAAGTGAAGAGCCAGCTGTTGTTCGCGATTTTATGGACGTGTTTGAAGATATATCGGGATTACCGCCGAAGCGAGACGTGGAGTTCGCAATTGATCTTATTCCTGGTGCAGCGCCAGTATCTAAAGCGTATTATCCAATGGCACCAGTGGAGTTGGAAGAAGTCAAGAAACAGGTTGCTGAATTGCTTGAGAAGGGTTGGATTCAAAGCAGTAACTCGCCTTGGGGAGCTCCAGTTCTTCTAGTCAAGAAGAAGGATGGCACAAGAAGGATGTGTATCGACTATCGAGAATTAAACCGGGTGACTATTAAGAACAAGTACCCGATCCCTCGCATTGGCGAACTATTTGAGCAGCTTAGTGGCGCGAGGGTATTCTCGAAGCTGGATTTGCGATCCGGATATCATCAGGTCTGAGTGAAAGCAGAAGATATTTGCAAGACGGCGTTCCGAACTCGGTATGGACATTACGAGTACTTAGTGATGCCCTTCGGAGTAACGAATGCACCGGCGATATTCATGGACTTGATAAACCGAATCTTTTCACCTTTCTTAGACCAGTTTATTGTGGTGTTCATTGACGATATTCTGGTCTATTCGAAGAGTTTTGAAGAGCATGCAGAACATTTGAAGATCGCACTGCAGACGTTGAGACATGAGAAGTTATATGCGAAGATGAGCAAGTGCGAGTTTTGGCTGGAAAAAATAAAGTTTTTGGGGCATGTTGTGTCTGGCGATGGAATCGCCGTCGATCCCGAAAAGATTGCAGCAATTCGTGATTGGCCGATTCTGAAGAATGTTGCGGAGATAAGAAGTTTTCTTGGACTCGCCGGGTATTACAGAAGATTTGTCGAGAACTTTGCTTGTCTGGCGGAGCCGTTGACCAAGCTTACGTGTAAGAAGGTACCTTTTGTATGGACGGATAGTTGTGCGTCAGCTTTTGAGACGTTGAAGCAGAGATTGATAACCGCTCCTATTCTGACCGTGCCAGACAATTCCGAAGGATTGGTGATTCACAGTGACGCATCTGGGAAAGGATTGGGATGCGTTTTGATGCAGCATGGGAAGGTTGTAGCGTACGCATCGAGGCAGTTGAAGACCCATGAGAAGAATTATCCAACTCACGACTTGGAGCTTGCAGCTGTGATTTTCGCTTTGAAGATTTGGAGACACTACCTTTTGGGCGAAAGGGTCGAAGTTTTCACGGATCATAAAAGCTTGAAGTATGTGTTCACGCAGAAGGAGCTTAATATAAGGCAGCGTAGATGGTTAGAGCTGATGGCTGAGTACGATCTTGATCTTAAGTACCATCCGGTGAAGGTTAATGTCGTACCGGATGCGCTCAGTCGGTTACCAGCAATTCCGATGTAGACTACGCAGAAGGAACTCGTTGAAGAATTTCGAAGATTTGATTTGGAGGTTGTGCTACCGCATTCTTCGGGACAGTTGTTGCAGCTGCAAATACATTCGTCGTTGATCGAGAATATTAAAGCAGCGCAATCGCGGGATCCTAGATTGCAAAAGTTTCGAGAACAGGTTGAAGCCGGACTACGAACAGATTTATTGATCCACAAAAATGGTTCGTTGAGATATGGTAGCCGTTTGTGTGTGCCAAAGGGAGATATTCGTGAAGAACTTATGAAGGAGGCACACAGTTCAACTTATTCCGTACATCCAGGAGGCACAAAGATGTACCGAGATATTCGACAGCATTTCTGGTGGGAAGGCATGAAACGGGAGATTGCTCGCTTTGTGGCCAGGTGCTTGGTGTGTCAGCAAGTTAAGGCTGAATATCAAAGGGTTGCTGGTTTATTGCAACAACTTCCGATTCCTCAGTGGAAATGGGAACATATAACCATAGATTTCGTGACAGATTTACCGCGGAGTCCAAAGGGCAACAATGCAGTATAGGTGATTGTTGACCGTTTGACCAAAGCAGCTCATTTCATTCCTTTTTGGGTGGGTCAATCAACAGAAACTTTGGAAGAGTGGTACATGCAGGAGATTGTAAGATTGCATGGAGTACTGGTGAGCATCGTGTCCGATCGTGACACTCGGTTCTTATCACACTTTTGGCGGAGCTTACAGAAAAGTTTGGGGACTCGATTGAAGTTTAGCACAGCTTATCATCCTCAAACTGATGGCCAGTCGGAAAGAACGATCCAAACTCTTGAGGATATGTTGAGAGCATGCATGTTGGACTTCAAGGGTTCTTGGGAGGATCATCTACATTTGGTGGAGTTTTCTTACAACAACAGTTTCCAGGCAACTATTCAGATGGCCCCATTTGAAGCTTTGTATGGTCGCAAATGCCATTCACCTGTTTGTTGGGACGATGTCAGTGAACGAAGGTTGTTGGGATCGGATCTGGTTATGCAGACAGTTGAGAAAGTTAACGCTATTCGGAATCATATGAAAGCAGCTCAAGACCGACAGAAGAGTTGGGCAGATACGTCGAGAAGACCTCTAGAGTTCGCCGTGGGTGATTTGGTATTCTTGAAGATATCACCGACTAGAGGGGTGATTCGTTTTGGAAGTCGAGGAAAGCTCAGTCCTCGATTCGTTGGACCCTTTGAGATCTTGGAGCGTGTTGGTGAGGTAGCGTATCGTTTGGCGTTACCGCAGTCCTTGGCGAATGTGCACGATGTGTTTCACGTATCTCAACTCCGTACGTATGTTCGAGATGAAACACATGTGTTGGATCATTCAGAGGTGACGGTACGAGAAGACTTGACTTTTGAGGAGCGACCGGTTGAAATTGTGGATCGAAGGGAAAAGGTTCTTAAGAACAAAGTTATCCCTCTTGTACTTGTTTCTTGGGGTAATCGCTCATATGGAGAGTTCACTTGGAAACGAGAAGATGAAATCCGGCAGAAGTTTCCTCACCTTTTCTTGTAGTTGTTGTCGTCTATCCTTGTATTCTTGGAATTTCGAGGACGAAATTCTTTTTGTAGTTGGGTATAATGTAACAACCGAGTCTAGTTCTACAAATTTCTGTTTCCGTATGTGTGGTGTGTGGTATTTATTCCATTTATCCTGATTTGACTGTTACTAGTTGTAACATACCCTGACATGTCATATTCTGCATATAACAATTTAAGTCTGTTAAAAATAAATTAAAAATAATTGACATAGCCTGCTTGGCACCCCTAACCCTGTGGTAGCGTCCTTGCATCGTGTTCTCGTCCCGTTCAGTGAAACGGACGTGTTTGGACGGCTACGCGCACGTACGTGCGTCCGTTCTTGGGGGGTATGCTTTTTAATTATAAAATCCTTCATTTTAATTTTTGGAACCTGCCAATAAATTTCATATTTCAAATTCAAATTTTTAGATCCGACCCGGGCGCAATTCCAAAATATTTTGCAATTATGCCAAATCCCATTTTCTAATATTTTTTTTAACCGGCCAAATATTCCTCAGCCTACTATACCTTAGCCAACGTTTTTTTTTTAAATCCTAAATCTTTCACAAATTTTTTCCTGAACAATCAACACCTGATAATCTTTATAAATTTTTAATCCCTTAACAAATTTTATCCCTCAGCCAATCAAAACAATTCTTTAACCCTGGGCCCCGCAGCCAATCTCTTCCTCTCTCCTTTCTCCTTCTCTTTCTCTCTCTTCTCTCTCTCTGTGGCGCTAAAAGCCAAATTTCTTTCTCCTCTCGTTTTCTCTCTCCTCTCGATCTCTCTCCCCCTCTCTATCTCTCTCCTCTTCTCTCTCCTCTCGGAAATCTCTCTCTCTCTCCCCCCGCGTCTCCTCTCTCTCTCTTCTTCTTTTATATTTCCTTCTTCTCCTTCTTTAAAAGAATAGAACCCATCCCAGAAAAACCCTAGCCGCCTTCCTCCTCTCGCCGTTGCCCTAGTGCCGACGACGTTTCCCGACGACCCAGCAAGTACCTCCGACCCGTGTGACTCCACTGTTCGTCGTTTGGGTTCATTCCGTGAACCGTGCGCGCGTCGCGATTTTTCCCCGCCGACGCGTAACGTTCCGTTTTCCGTTTCGCAACCCGTCGAGGCAAGTGAAACTTGCTACATGCTATTTAAACTATTCTTATGTTAATGTATTTATTTCCTATTAAATCTCTAAATAGAATCGAAAGTATTGGATTTCAAGTTAACCGTATAAAGTTCCGTTACATATTTCATGATCTCGAACTTGAAACTTAATTGTTGCATCTAATTATTTATACCTAGTAATCACCTGTAAATGATAGACCACATGATCACTTTTGTTTATAGCCATGATAACCCTTTTATCCAGTTTTAACCTATCGGACACCCAGGTGCATCTTTAACCGGTTTAATTACAACTGCATCCATTGAACAGAGTATACATGTCGTCGCATCCCTAGAAGTACTCAATACTTATTAACCTGGTTTTTAGCATTCACATCTGTTATACGGTATTCATATAATGCTGACACCATCTCCTAAACACATACTGATAACCGTACGGCTAATTAGTTAAATCTGCATTTATTGCTTAACCTATTGCTTGTATTGTGTTGTTGATAGCCATGCTTGATTATTTATAACCATGATTATGCTGGCTGTTTATGAGTACCCACATGTTATCTTTTACACCCTGGCATGACTTGCTACACACATATTGATTGACCCGACATGGTACCGTACACTACTTGACTTGACCTGATGTACCATGGCTTGACCCGTTACCTGATCTTGTGTCTAATGCCAACAAACCTGACATGTAGTTCTCACGGACCGTTCCTGTTGTCTATCCAGACAAACCTGCTCTTACATGATCCTATATTGGCATTAGTTCTGGATTACTGAATACCTGACTTGACATACATAACTTGGGGGTATGGGAAAATCAATGATGAAATCCTGACTTGTAACTCGAAAGTTGCTTGCTTTTACTGATCGGTTTTAGAGGCTAGGCCCGCCTCGTGACGATGCTGCTGGCATCGTTGGTCTGTACTCCTTTCCTGTTGGTGCCTAGCGGCACGTCTCGGTTTCAGCCCGAGAGTCTTAGACCGTGGTCCCGGGCATGCACGGGATACTATTGAGTTACATCGATGATTCATCAAATTGATTTCAAAGACTTGAGAGTAGAAAAACCCAATAGAACAGTTTAGTTTTCTCCCTGCACACTACACTTCACTGCCTTGATTTATATTACTGTTACACTTGCTTTATCATTCATTATTATTTGCATTGCTTGTTACCCTGTTTATACTTTATTACTTGATGACATGACGCGCTGACGTCTGGGTTTTGCATAGCCCAGATCCCGTACCTTTGTTGCAGTCCGAGCAGGAGTATTTCAGCCAGCAGGCTGAGCAGTGAGGTTTCAGTAGTAGTTAGTTCTTTTATTTTTCTGCATTTTATTCCTGATGTGAGCCCGTATTATGGGACATACATTCCAGTTATTTGTATTGGATCTTTTGCTTCCGCATTTTTATTATTCTTGACTCACGTTATCTTGGTTTATGGACATGTATTAGATAGTTATATTTTGTTCTTGATATCTCTACAGCCGTAATGTGACTGTGGATGGATACTTCCTACCCACAGGTAGCATGGCTGGCTATGTCACGTGCCCAATTTAGCGTACTCTGGGAAGCGGGGCGTGACACTGGGTAGCTGTTACGTCCAGCTAATACCGCTGACGACTTGTGGGTATCTGATATGATCATTACCTACTGCTGGCGTATTGACAAGTCTTTACAGTCCCACATAGAGGTTTCCTAGCTCAAGTGAAACGAAGTAGGGCACGTATGGTATGTGCGGGAGCTTGATTGAATACGAGTATATGATACCGTATTCTAATCTAGCGATATCAGCCTGGTTATATATGATATAACCGGATTATCGAATCAAGTGTTGATTCAATGATTTGATATGTGTGTGTGTGTATTAATATATATTTGATATTGGCCGGTTATATATGATATGACCAGATTAATGAATCAGTTGTTGATTTAATATCTAATATTGAATATTAGCCAGTAATATGTGATATAACCGGATAATTGAATCAAGTGTTGATTTAATATTTTGATATACATATATATGATATTAGTCAGTTATATATGATATAACCGGATTATTGAATCGGGTGTTGATTTAATAATTTGATATATATTTATATATTTGATATATATATATATATATAAACTAATATTAAGCTCACTTGAGATTTTTTTCTTTTTGTATATATTTATATATGTGTGATATATATATATATATATATATATATATATATATTATATCATGGTTGATGATACATAGAACTAGGATGTATAAGAATCACACATGAAAAAAGATTAGTAGCTAATGATTTAGATTAATGAATTAAAAGAAAAGAGAACGAGTCATTATTCTTTAGTAACTTGGAGAAGCCTGGAGAAGCTATGACTCACCTCTTCTCTTTTGGATTATTCATTGATATTTATCATTATCAATCTCATCTTATATAATTAGCTCATGGTTCAAAACTCATCCAAGTTCATCTCCTTCTTCTCTTCCTCTCTAGATTTTTCTTGAGTTGAGAAAAGAAAAAGAGAAAAGTACTTTTAGTAAGCAAATCCCCTACTTCATCAACCTACACCAATCTAGCCCATTAGTTTAGATTGTTAACTTCACTAATACCTTAATTAGTGAAGTATGAGCTTGAGTGAGAGAGATTTCGAGGTGGATCATTTTCGGCAATGAAGACAATAAGCAAGCCCGATCATTTTTTCAAGTGGAGCCTCAAGAAGAGTTCTAGGGACTACTATTCGGAGCTTTAAAAGTGCAGGACCGGTCTACAAAGGTTGTAAACTCTTTTCACTTAGTTTAGAACTTGCTTGCTTACTTTAAAACCCTAAATCTCTAGTTCGATTCTTATTCAGTATACTTAGCACTCTAGATTTTTTAAAATTGCATACTTGATGCTCATATAAACCTAGTGGATGTGCTAAGGAATACTTTCAATAAGAACATAAGGAGTCAAGTATCCAAGTATCAGAATTTTCTTCCTTCTCGGTATTTACTGTGAGTACATAACATGGATCTTCTTTTCTATTTTGGTCATAACACTGGCTTGATACGAACTCTTTGTACTGCCACCTTTACCCCTTTTCACCAATCACTGTCTGTACTTTTGGCATTGCTTCTTCATATGCCCTGACTGCTTGCAAAAGAAGCATGGTTCACTGTTTCGCCCAGATGATTTGGATTTCCCCCTTATACTCTAGCCTCCGTCTCTAGTCTTCGACCTTTCCCTTTTCACCGGCAAACAATCCTGATGACTTCTCTGATGGATTTGATTTCTTCATGATCTCATTATAGAGAAGCGTGGCTGTAACTTCCTCCGTCTCAAGAATTTTCTTTCCATAAAGAATTGTTGTTACCAAGTGTTCATACGAATTTAGAAGCGAAGAAAGGAGTAAAAGCGCTTGGTCCTCCTCCTCTAACTTTACTTCATGACATAGAAAATCGCTGACCATTTTATTGAAGCTATTTAAGTGGTCGCGAATTAGAATACCTTCCTTCATGCGTAGATCGTAAAATTGATTCTTTAAATACAACTTGTTAGACAAAGACTTTGTCATATACATGCACTCTAGCTTCAATCATAAACTTGCCGCAGAAGTTTCTTTCATAACGTTGTACATCACGTTATCCGTCAGACAAAACTCTATCGTGCATTGTGCCTTCTGATCCATATCTTGACATGATGTCGGTAGGTTTCTTACCGCCAAAAACTTTAAACAGCTCTTCTTTTATAAGAAGTGTCTTAACCTTTCACTGCCACATCGAGAAGTTCTGTTTTCCATTAAATTTCTCCACCTAGAATTTGGTGCTATTGACCTTTTTATCCGTCATTCTTAATTCCAAAACAAAAACCTTTCGCTCGGATCCTTATGAACCAATTCAATAAAATCACAATCTAAGAAAATGAGGAACGGACACAAACGTCGTCACCCACCGTAGGCTTATATCGAAAAACTAAAGAATATAGCTCTGATACTAGTTGTTGGAGCTCTGAAACTGGTTGTTATGGAGCGCAACGAAAGACAGCACCAACTTTGATGATCTAAACTAGATCCCTTTTAACGGATAACAATTAGAACAAACGCAAAATCAAATAACACACAAGAGATTCGGGAAAAATGGGAGAACACTTTATTAGAACTTTAGAGAGAAAAAACCTTACAGAAGATTACAAAAACCCTCTCCTTATAGATTTCCAACGAGATCTTCTTCTTCTCTCTCTAAGTTCTTCTTAATAGTGGCTTGATCTCTTATGGTGCCGCCATTTCGACTCCCTTAAACCCTCTGATCAAGATTGCACACTTTAAAATTTAACCCCGACATCTTATTTATAGTCCAAATACAATCTGAATTATAATAAGATCCTTAATTACGAACTGCCCTCCGGAATCTGAAATTTTCGAGATAAACTCAAAAATGGATCTGCTCTTATCTCTACGACATATGTCTGACCCATTATGGGGCAGACGTCTGCACCTGCTCTCTGCTCATGAAGCAGAGCGTTGCCATACGTCTGATCTTGTGGGTCAGACATCTGTCACCCTTCAGCGCGTCTGACCAGAGAGTCGCCAGACGTCTGAAGCTCAATAGCTCAGACGTCTGCGCCTCCTCTGGAAATCTTGAACTTTATCATCAGTCGTCTAAAGCAAATTACCTCAGACGTCTGACGCTCTTCCAAAACCGTATGTAGTCTCGTGATATACAAGACATCCTTCACAACAATTGTAAGACAGTGTATATCGAAACCACTGATTTAATAAATAGAAATGACATGATGTCCAAAAACAGTTAAAGTGTTACGGGTACATTATCCTTCTCGTCACATGTGCCATTTATATACTTGAATTCTTTTCTTTTTCTTGCTTGCGAAAAAGAAAAGAAAGTGGATTTATTAAAACACATGTTTGAAGTAGAGATGCGTCCTATCTAAATTTATTCTTCGAAGGCATGCGCAAAATGCGTGGAAAGTAGGAACAAGTAGTGTAGTGGTCATAGAAATACTAGTGCATGAAACAATGAATGCAGATCACTACTATGACAAAATTAAACCGGCTACTACAATTTTCCAAGTGTTTACTAGACGCAAGCGTACCTTTTGTTTGCTATTTCAAGTGGTCAATACTATTTCCAAGTCATTCTTGTTCTTTTCCTTTCATGGCATATATGATACATCTCATCTTGTTTTCATGACTGTATATAGCAATATTTTTGCATATTTGTATGAAGTTTCATTTTAGGCAATCGTGATTATTATCGCTTTTATACACCCGAAGCATTGTTCTTTTCTTGATGTGATGGTTTGTTAAGAATTAATGCGATAAAACGAATGATATAAGGTGAATATATCCCGATCCACCGGCTCGTAATTTTGGATCACGATGGTATGTCTTTGTTGGTAGACTCACAATATTATCATTCAATCATACAACCCATACATGGCGTGTAAGTTTTGAAATAAAGCGATCGGGTTAAACTAATGCAAGATGATTGTAAAATTTAAGGTGAATATTGCTATAAAGCACCATCGAACTTTCAATATTTTTAAGACGCCGCCATTGAAACTATAAGATCGCCATAAATCCCCATTGGATGGTAGTTTTAATCGAAACATACAATATTGGGATTATTCAATCTATGTACAAGGTCATTCTAGGATTATTAAATCCATTGATGCCTTAAAAGAGTTAACTAAAGTAGCATTTTCAAACAACGGTGTTGCTGGTTTAAAGGGAGCTCATGGTATTTATAAAGTTCAAAGATGCTATATCAAAAACTTTAAAAGTTCGAGGACGCTTTATAAAATTTACTCTAAAATTTAACCTCCAACTCTTCTACGGTCTTCATTTACCCAAGTTTCTCAAAAGGCCATTTTTGCCAGTCAAAAAAGCAGGGTCTGCTACAAAGGAGACACTAATGGAACCCCCCTCTCTTGATGGACATCACTTTTAACTTTTGTTACTGTTTGTTCTTTTTTTTTCATATTACTTCATATCAAACTATCTATTACATCCCCCCTCAAGTTTAATTTGTTATGTTGCCCCGATATTTTTGTACTTTATCTTTTTTTAATATCTTTTTTGTGATTTATTTATATTCGTTCAAAACTCTTCATGCCAAAATACAGCGTACGGCTAGTATACATGATACGATAAAAGAGACGATTTTCTTCACGTAGAGTATTGATGATACTCACAAGTGGTATCTTCTCAAGATTGCGACACGTGGCGGATGACGTGTCCCGAACGCTGCGAAGGTGGAATAAATGAGTTGCATTATGAGCATTCCTCGGGACTTCGTCTCGAGAAACGTATACGGCCTTCCAGGAGACCTCTATGAATACATTCCACCTTCACCTAGGAAACTACCAACAGCTCGTCTCCGAGCTTTTGACTTGCCGAGCTTCCTCGGCCTCCCAGCTCATCTCCAAGCCCCTGATATGCCGAGTTTTCTCGGCCTCCTGGCTCGTCTCCGAGCCATCCGCGGAGCTAAGCCTTCCCAGCTCTCCCAATCAAACGAGAACGCAGATCCTCAGCGCTTCCGCAACGGCTCCGCGTATCTCACCAAAGCGAGATAACCGCCGCCCCACGTCCCACGCTGGCGCATCCCCCCATTAATAAGTTTATCCCGTCATTAATGGATGGATCCCATTATTCACGCAGGCGTAACGTCAGGGGCGCAACTGACGGCGAAGATCTCGCACATGCTCGCTCCATGCGACCACTTTAAAAGCCCGTCTATTAGACAACTCAGCTAACGCAATTTTGATTCCAATAAACCACTACTCTGCCAATGTTACTCGGCTCTAACTTGATCGTCGGAAGGTCCCACGGTGGTCATCCATCCCGGGACTTACTTGCAGGTAGCTCGGCTTCCATCTCAAACTCAACCCGTTAAGATCCACACACTCTATGAGACAACTTTCAACTCAAATCTCAACCGTTCAACAACACTCGCTACAGATCGACGGAAGACAGTATCTGAAGGAGATCATACCCTCCATCAAGTATTCATCTTTCTTCCTTATAAAGTCTTCTGGTTTCATTTATTTTTTGGTTTAAATGTGTTCACTCTATCAAAATGCAAAGTTCACGTTAAAATTTGTAAAAAATTTAAAACTCATTTGTTTTCTCTTATTTTTGTTTTCAGCATCGTGTACAATTTTTGAATTTTTTAAAAATTTCTTACTAATATTTTTAAAAAGAAAACAATGATCGTCTTTGATATTAGGTTGATGAATAATAGATCATCAATGACAATATCATTATCTTTATCTTGATCTAAATTCAGAACCCAATTATTTGTATGCATTGATTGCTATAATAATCGAGGCATATATAAAACATGGAAAATAAATTTAAATTCTTATCCTCGTCCCTAATTAATCTTCCAACTCTCTCAAAATATATACAATAATAAATATACAAAATTGGCAAGAGAATAAACCTTCCAAAAATCAAGGATTGAGACCCAATTCAGACCCTTGACCAATCTTTGATTTTAACTTTGCTGCGGATTCTCCTGAAAATAAAATCAAACTAAAACAAGGTGACTTTTTCAGATACAATGCATATGCATATAGAAATTTTTATTTCTTTGCCTACCGAATAATTAATTTAGCCAAAATTTCATGATCTTAGCGGATACATAAATTTTATGTTTCGTCTTATCATGATTTATGCCGTTAGAATATTCTATTTGCAGATTTTCATGATGTGCATCTCATATGAGTTTTTTCGAACATTCTTGAAATAAAAACCTTCGGCTGTCCATAGGTTCAAAGAGTAAAATGGTCCTTTTATACCCCCTTGTTAACGGTGGTGGTAATTGCAAAACATAATCTCTATGAATTTATATGTCGGATTTTAAATTGCAGGTATTGTCTGCTAAGATCAGAAAAAAAATTTGGGTATGCTAATGTCTATTTTCACGTATTATTTGTCATTTGAAACACGCCCATTGTTTACTTGAGACTATGGCAATTTTTTGTTGTTATTCAAAATCTTTTGGACATAATGTGTGCATGAAACAATGACATCTGATTTGTCATTGAAAACTTTATGAAGCCGTGATGACCTTTGCGAACCAAATATTTATTGCATGCGATTATTCATTATAGACAGTATTTCTATTTTTTGTTTGACATTGCTGCCTTTTATTTCCAAATGAATTAGCCGATGCAACACTTGTTTATCCGTAATTTTCTATCAGAAAAGCATGTGATTCTACATTAGAAAAATGACGAACGCATCGTCAGTCTATAGTTTTCTTTAAGTATTATATTTAACAACTTTATCATTGAAAATGCAGTGTAACGCGGAAACCTTATGCCATGGTTCCATTTTGAAACGACCAAGATTATTTACAGCATAGCCTGCTTCTGCATTGATTTAAAGCAACTCAGCATGGTTCTTTCTTCTTAATGTTACAGTAAAATTGAGTACATTTATGTAGAGTTTAAGATTATATTTACACTGAATTAGTTTTCAGGTTTAAAATTTTATTATTAAATCATCTCTGCAACATTGTAACCAGAACTCAAGATGTCATGTGCCATTCGGTCTCTGTTTTAAAGATTTTTTTTAATAAAGATAATTTTATTCTCAATTTTGAAGCTGCCTGCGTCGGCTCCTTCCACCCTCCCCCCAAACAAAAAATCCAAAATAGAAAAGTGGAAAAGGTGGAAATTAGGAATTTGTGTCATTGTTCTATGCTGTTTTTTCCTGTTATTCTTAGATCCAGACAATGCATCACAGATCAAAAAGAGTACAAACTCATGAACCTTCATGTTTTATCCATTTACTTACCGTCTTTCCCAATGTCATGAGGCTGTTAAGAGACCTTTGGAATCCATTTTCCTCTAATAATCCCGTTCTTTTCTATGTTTCTATATTTAGCGTGCGTAAATCCAGGGTTGAGGTAATCAACATTCCAAAACAGGTGGCCAATGACATGCATCCAAATGGCGGGTGGTGGGCCCACTCGCTAATCACTTCAACTTCTCTCTGTCTTCTGTTAATCTCCCTGTTTTAGTCTGACTAAAGAAATCGCACCATTTGGCAAATCCTAGGGAACTCATTAAATTTCTACGCCTTCATCAATGAACAACAAACATGAGAGCATCCGCATACAATTTTGTATGCGTCTATTGCGTATCGCGGCAACCCGATTCGGACTCCCCGCTATTATTTCCTCAAAGCTATCGCAATTATTAGGTTTCAACGGTGACGTGAGTGTCGGATAACATGAGCCCGAAACGCTGTATTTTTTCTGATTAATGATGTATGGCTGAGATGTAATAGCAGAAAAATAAGCAGGTGGCAGAGGATTTTAGTTGAGATAATTTCAAATCCATATACTCGAGGATTAATAGTCGACTACATGTTCAAGCAAATTACAAATGGCTCGTTCAAATTGCAAGAAGCTAAGGCCAAGGGCCTGTTCGGAGGAGCGGTCAGTGTTTCCCACCGCTTCCATGAACGGTGGGTAAGATGAGGTGGGCCACCCTCTTATTGGTTTTTTTATAAAAAAAATTTGGCCGTGTTGGGTAGATTTTTAAATAATTTTTATTTTTTATGAATTTTTTTCCCGAAAATCATGGTTACAAAATTATAGTTTAGGTAATCCAAACATCTCATGGTTGCAAAGGCATAGTTTCACATCGCTCTCCGAACACACCCCAAAATATGGTTTGGTTACAAAACCATGGTTTCACACCACTCATCCGAACCGGCCCTACGAGTTTTCTTTTGCATATGGCCTGTCTATTTTCTTGAATTTTTTACATGTATGGTTATACGCTGTTTTAGGAAAATTCTACTGTGTGACGACCAAATACGTCTGGTTGTGTGAGAGAAAGATATAAGCATACGGAGATACCCGAAATTCTCCATCTTTTCTTTCTCCTGTTCGGATGTATTGCATTCGGTACACCAGATAATTTCTTAATTGTTAGATGCTTCAAATGTAAAGCCGGATTAACAAATATTTACTTTTGTCAATATTTTTTCATATAATTATATAGGCAATTCTCTCACATATATAAAAGAGAATCTTGATATTGCATATTTTTCATTAAGAAAACACTAATTAAGTGAGCAAAAATATGTGTTGCTTATACTTTCGACTTGACATGTAAGGGGATGTGTCTTGCTATAATATTTTAGAGAATCGGAAGGATCAAGACCTTGTACTTGATAAAAACTAATCATCTCCAATCATATTTCTAACAGTTCATCAAACCAATTTTGATGACAAAAGAGCGAACGAGCGAGCTAAGATTAGACGGTAAAATGTCTACTATTCAAATCCAAACCTGTCCATACAAAAATCCAATGATATTCAAATGGACGTAAAAGCAAATATCAATCATCTGCATGTTGAAATGTCATGAATTATTCGACAAACATATAATAGATTGGTGTTGTCGGATTTGATGAAATGACATGAGTGGAACTTCTCTTCCCAGTCCATAAGAAGTGATTTGACCAAAATAAAGACAAAGATCCGCATAGAATCACTATGCGTTCACCAGCGCAAATCCAGCAGCCTACGTCCCCCTGGACGATAAAAAATATGAAACCGAGACCTCCCGCATAAAAACAATTTACATCTCCGTCACCTCAACGATGGGAACCAAGGGGACACGAAGAAATTCTACGTTTCACAAAATTATTTTGCAAATCGCACCCTCCAAAATTTTTCACAAAGCCTTTTTCCGTAATTTCGCCCCTCACCCCAACCCTCTCCTGTCTCTTATTCCTTCATAGTTCCCAATGCAAACACCAACACCCCCTTCCATCATCCACAAAATATCAAAAGCAAACGCAAAACCAAATCTCAAATCTCAAAACCCTAGATCTCAAGCTGAAGAATGCAACAATGAGGCGCCAGATTCAAGCTCTGGACTCCAAATCTCAGAGCAGAGTGATCCCAACCCACTCAGAATCGGACCCCGAGCCCTCCCCTCGCCGTCGCCTTCGTCCTCCCCCAAAAACCATAACCCTAGCGCAGACCTCATCGTCGAGAAGGTGCTCCCAAACGGCGACATTTACCGCGGCGGCTTCGCCCACAACGCTCCTCACGGCGACGGCAAGTACCTGTGGCGCGAGGGCTGCATGTACGAGGGCGAGTGGTGGCGGGGGAAGGCCGCCGGCTCCGGGAAGTTCTCCTGGCCCTCCGGCTCCACGTTCGAGGGCCAGTTCAAATGCGGAAGGATGGAGGGCTACGGCACCTTCACCGGCTCCGACGGCGACACGTACCGCGGCTCCTGGAGCAACGACCGCAAGCACGGATACGGCTCCAAGTCCTACGCCAACGGCGACTTCTACGAAGGGACCTGGCGCCGCAACCTCCAGGACGGCCACGGCGCTACATTTGGCGGAACGGGAACCAATACATCGGCGAGTGGCGAAACGGGGTGATCTGTGGACGAGGGGTCTTGATCTGGGCCAATGGGAATCGATACGATGGGCAATGGGAGAATGGGGTCCCGAAAGGAGCGGGGTCTTCACTTGGCCTGATGGGAGCTGCTATATTGGGAACTGGAGCAAGCAGGCTCTTGTGAATGGGACCTTTTACCCCGCAGCGATGAGCTGCTCGGTGAAGCGGTCGTCGGTGGATAAGAGCTTGCCTAAGATTTGTATCTGGGAATCTGATGGCGAGGCTGGGGACATCACTTGCGACATTATCGATACTTTGGAGGTGTATAGGAATGTCGAGCTGGGGAAGAAGGAGGAGTTTTGAGGAGAGGGGGAGGCCCCTTGGTGCTTCCAGAGCGTAGAGGCGAAGAAGCCGGGGCAGATGATTTCCAAGGGGCATAAGAATTATGAGCTTATGCTGAATCTGCAGTTGGGTATCAGGTGTTTGATTGTTTGCTTGTGTTGAAGTTCTTCGTTGTGTTGTTGGGTTGTTTTGTTGATTTTGAATTGTGGTTTTTTTGTTTAGGTATTCTGTGGGCAAGCTGCATCGACTCAGATGAGGGAATTGAGATCTGGGGATTTTGATCCTAGGGAGAAGTATTGGACTAGGTTTCCATCCGAGGGGTCGAAGATCACGCCACCGCATCAGTCGGCGGAGTTTCGTTGGAAGGACTATTGCCCTATGGTTTTTAGGTATTCATTTTTTCCTAAATCGTTTGATCTGTTAACGTTATTTTGGGTATTGATTCGATTCAAATTTGTTATTAGGCATTTGAGGAAATTGTTTATGGTAGATCCAGCGGATTATATGATGGCCATATGTGGAAATGATGCTTTGAAGAGAGTTGTCTTCTCCAGGAAAGAGTGGGAGTTTCTTCTATCTGACACAAGATGATCGGTTCATGATAAAGACGGTGAAGAATCTGAAGTCAAGGTAAGTTTTTAATCGGGATATTTTTTTTTTGTGGGGATAGATAGCTTTTAGATTGGTAACCGTGTTTGAATAAGATTGATGACCTATGGCTATGGGTCTGTGGTATTATTCTGTGCTTGAAAGTTGAAATGCTTATGAGTTGATAATGTGTCTTTGGATTACTATTTTTGCTTCTAGTTTAGCAACTTGCAGTCTTATGATTACAAGTCATTGAGTGGAAAATAAGGTGTTGGAAAGTCACCCAAGATAGTTAGGCCCTGTTTGGATATGGAGTAGGATAACTGTAGTTTATTTTTAAGTGGAGGTAGGGGAATGCAAACTATGGTTTGCAAGCACCAAACTCCAAACTGGAGTTTACAAAACTTAGCTAATTAGGCATTCTTGGGTCTGTAATCTCACTAGAAGAATTCCGAGACAGATTGGAGTTGAGATAAGTGCAGTTATCTCAACATTTGGATGAGCTCCAAAATGGTAACCAAACAAGCCAAATTAGGGTTTTGGAGTTATGTTTTGCTGACTTTATGAAACTACAGTTCAGAAAACCTTACTCCATTCCCAAACAGGGCCTTAAGTTACAGCTTCTTTGTATGACCACTATGATTCATGATTGTGAAAAAATGCAAGTTGATTTGCTATAGATTTGGCTTAGCAATACTTAAATTAATACTTAACTTTAAATGGGTTTAATAATTATGGTATTTTAACATATCTATCTTACATTGTACCTTATAATGACGACCACTGCATTTCAATCTGCAATGGAAAAATAAATTGCTTTCTCCCATTTGCTATTGATGTCTCTTAGTTGGTGATGCTCGTTTAGTTAAATTTTCACGGTGAAGTATTAATTTGCTTCCATATTGAATTCAGGTACTAATTAAAATGCTACCTAGTTACTACCGACATGTTTGCAAGTATGAGACCTCATTAGTCACAAAATTCTTCGCGTGCATTGTGTGGAAACCTATCGGTGGGCAAAAGGTATTTTGACATCCTGCCGAATTTCGTGCGATTATAATATTAAGGCATATAGCTGTTTCTATAATTCCTATATTTGTTGCAACCAGGTCCGCTTCATTATAATGGGCAATCTATTCCGCTCTGAACATCGAATCCATAGGCGATTTGACCTAAAAGGCTCATCGCATGGTCGAACAACCGACAGACGAGAAGGAGAGATCGATGAAACCACAACTCTCAAGGATCTTGACCTCAACTTTGTGTTTCGCCTAGAAAGATCGAGGTTCCTTGAGCTTCTTAGGTACGTTTCATTCAATTTCCTATATGATAATACCTTGAAAATTATTCTTACTGTATTTTGCACCCGCAACACACATGTACATATTTTACAGATCATGGTAAAGGATTCAAGAAGATTTTTGAAGCTTTTAGCTAAAATGATAGAGATTCTTAATATTTTAAAAGTTAGAAATACTTTTTTTTATTAAGATTATTCTCAGAATTATGAGAAACTTCACTGAGAATCAAATTCATATTTCGATTTGAACCCCCTTTTTGAGTTAAAATAGTAGAGACGGTCTATGACTAGATGCATGCACAAACAGGCAAGTTGATCGAGATTGCGAGTTTTTGGAAGCGGAAGGAATCATGGACTATAGTCTATTGGTGGGACTTCACTTTCGCGACGACATTTCGGCATCTAAATTGGGGTTATCATCCCCTAGTACGTCGACAAACTTGTTCTATCTGCACTTTGAAAATAATCTTTTGAAATTTGATCTAATCTAGTTACTGTGCTTTTGTATCAGAAATTTCGGGTAAAAGTGATTCATTGCACGGTGGAGGAGTCATTTCTGAGTTTCGGTTTTCAGATTGCAGGTATGTGATAGCTTTCAATTCCATTAGATTTATACAATTAAATTAGGTTTCTGGGGTTTCATCTATTTGCAAGGCAAGACAAAATTTGAAATCTCGGCTAGATATTGCTAATCACAACTGAAAGCAACCAGTCAATGTGATGATTATAGATATCGTGCAGACATTGCAGCATTCTCTTTTGCATCATTAAGGCAAATGTCTTGTCTCATTATTTAGTTTTTACATTCAGTTTCTAGGAGTTTCTTAAGAGATGCTAATGCTTAATAGTCATTATCATCTATAACTTAGGCACTAGACATTATTTATATCCTAGGATATATAATTTATAGTGTCAAAATACATTTCATATCTTAGGTTGAGTGCTTAATGACCAAATTAATTTACTAATTATTGTCTCATGGGAAGTTCAATTAATTTTCACCAAGGAAGCACTAATTAATTGGTTGCTCCCCAATTGTCTCCCTAGTCCCACGCATCATTTTTAATAATGATGAACTTCACATGATTATGCTACTCCATTGCCTTGTAAGAGCTAACAAAGAATTAAGTGCTGCATCATCAAGGGCCCTATTCTGTTTGCTCCGAGTGCCAGCCTTAAATATAATCTTGACGTCTCAATCTCAATAATGATCATTGTTCATATTTCAAATCTTTGCAAGAACCCTACATCTCCGCATACTAGTGAATTGCACGTGCGATGCACATTTATATAAATTTGTATTGTAGAGAAGAAAATTAAGTAAAGCATACCTCGGTCAATGTAGACATATATCAATCTTTGAGAATAAATGTGTTCACCTTCTTGTTATGTTATCATGATTAATCAAATAAAAATAGTATGAAAAAACGAATAAAAATTAGAATTGAGATCTAATTCATTATCTAAAAATAAAATCTTGAAAAATAAGAAAAATCAATTAGGGAAAAAACCCATCAATAATAACAAAAAAAGGAAAATAAATATTAGAAGCATTTGTTTGCCTTCGTTGCCTATTCTTTTCCCTCGTTATTCATTATTTTCTTCCTTTTCCAAATGTCTTTAAACAGTAATTATTTGTATATGTGGTAGTTTTAACGGAGGTAGTTTTAACTTTTAACTCATCATCTAAAGTTAGTTTTAATTCGTGATCTAAACGTAGTTTTTATTAAATAAATAGTCATTATATTAAATCAATTTATATAATATATTTTGTGTAATTTTTAGTTTTCTCTCCTTTTTTACATGGTTTTTTTTTTATTACACATGGCACTCAACGGGTGTTTGTTAGTCCAAATGGAATTTAAAATTGAGGACCCCAAGTTTTGTGGTTATAATAGTAGAGATTATAAAATATGGTTCTTTCTACTAGTATTTTGCACGTGCGATGCATATGTGTATTTTGAACAACATATATACTCAAGACCCGTATAAATTTTCTAATCCTGGACATTATATAAAAATTTCTAAAGATATCTATAGCTTTTCTAAATTTAAATTAAATTAATGCGGTTAGTGGTAATGTTAGAATTGAGAAATTTATGTGTATACAAAATCACAAAAAAGATATAAGGGCTTATGTATAAAATTATAAGGCATATGTCTTTTTGGCCTTTTGAGCATGAGATAAAATGTGTAATGAATAAGATTATCTCATAGAGAGAGAGAGTTGTTGACTTTTCATTTTCTTATTTTTGCCTTTTATGGTGGATAAGGTGGACGTCTCCAATTCTCAAGTTTGGCTATTGATATTTTTATCATTTTTTACAATTTTTTATTTTGTTGATTAATGACTTCATTTAGGGATTTCTAGTTATAATAGTAAAGATAATGCAATTTATTTTTGCATTAATATTCTAGTGATCAATTAACTCAAAACACAACTTTCATTTTAAAACAGAACACCATCAACTCGGTTGGGTGCAAACATGCCGGCACGAGCAGAGCACATGTCAAGAAACAGCAATTTCGAAGCGCATTTGCCGATTCTACCTCAATGCAGCGAAACTTACGACGTAATTCTTTATTTTGGGATCATCGACATTCTCCAAGATTACGATATCACAAAAAGACTCGAGCACGCTTACAAGTCATTGCAAGCCGACCCTACCTCCATCTCAGCGGTGGACCCTAAGCTATATTCCCGAAGATTTCGTGATTTCATCCGCAAAGTTTTTATCGAAGACAATGATTGATGATCTCTATAGAGTAGCGGACAGGGTAAAATTGATTCAATCGATCGTGCTATTGGGGGATGAGGCTGAATTTTGAAAGCTCGGCTATGGACTTTTTTTTTTTCTTTTGTAAATTGTCAATTTGAGGAGGGAAATTGGTGGTTTCAAAAATTTTTTAGAAACTTTTTTACTTGTGAGAGGCAACAGGTTTTTTTGCTCCCTTGAAAAGAAAAGGATGATTATTATTGTTTTTAGGTGTTGGGTTTTTGTAATAAGCAATGTATGTATATATAGAGAGAAAGAGAGAGGAAAATGTGTGAATTTATTTATATATATAGTTTCATGTTCCTTTCAAATGTGGTCCCTTTGCTTGTGTGTGTTGGTTTCTTTTTCCTTTTGTTTACATTAAGCTCTCTCTCTCTCGGCATCAAAAGAAGAGAAAAAGCCAATAAGATGTGTGTGTTTATTAATTTTGTCTTTCCATTTTTCTTTCTTTCTTAAATTCTTTATCTCATTCTTCACTCTTTTTGCTTTCTTTGGTGAGAAGACCAGACCAAGTGGGGCAGGATTGGGATTTTGGGTGAGTGGGTAATGTGGGTAAGTGAGGGTAGATAGTAGCTGTGCTCATTGGAGGTTGAGCCAATGTGCGTATGTTTTTTTTTGTTTCTCTCTCTTCTTATGGGTTTCTCTCTCATCACACAACTCCTATGAGGTCAAGGTCTGGTCAGGGGTAATAAACACCCTTTTTTGTACCCAACCTCTCTCTTTTTAAGCCTTTTCCTGCTTCTCTTATTTTGAATTGAATTCATGAATTATTATTACAGAACTCCTTTTTAAATTAAATCCAATCGATGAGAGAGAGAGAGAGAGGTGAAGAGACAAACATATATCTATGCCTCAATCTTTCATTCTTGGTTCCCATGACGGATGTCCTGGAATTATATAATACTAGATTTTATGCACGTGCGTATTAGTTTTAAAAAATATAAGAAGGAAGAAGAGAGAGAAATGTGGAGGGTTCTAGAGTCTTATTTATTTTTTTAAAAAAATTGGGAGAGAGTCCTCTAACCAACCCCTATTTGCATTATATATACTAGAATTTATGCCCGTGCGTTTGCACGTGTTAGTTTAAAAAAATTTGAGAATGAAGGAGAAAGGGAAAAAAGATGTGGAGAGTTCTAGAGTTTTATTTATTTATTTTTAAAAAAAAAGAGGATTGATGATGTGGAAGGTTCCAAATAAACAATTAACTGTTTTTTGGGAGGAGAGAGATGATGTGAAAGGTTTAAGAGGTGAGGGAGACGGTGTGGAGAGCTTGAGAGGTGAGGATTTTTCTCATTTCTTCTATTTTTCTAGAAAAAAAGAGAAGATGGACCTCTAACCAAGAGTATTTGCATTATATATATATATATATATATATATATATATATATATATATATATATGAGAGATGATATGGAAGGTTCTAGATAAATAATTAATTATTTTTTAGAAGAGAGAGATGGTGTGGAGAGCTTGAGAGATGAGAGAGATGATGTGGAGAGCTTGAGAGGTGGTGATTTTTCTCATTTTTTCTATTTTTCTAGAAAAAAAGAGAAGTGTGAATCTCTAACCAAGAGTATTTCCAATATATATAGAAGATATATATTTGGAGATATGATATGGATGGTTCTAGATAAATAATTAATTGTTTTTTAGAAGAGAGAGAGATGATGTGGAGGGCTTAAGATGTGAGAAAGATGATGTGGAGGGCTTGAGAGGTGGGAATTTTTCTCATTCTGTCTATTTTTCTAAAAAAAATAAGAAGGATGGATCTCTAACCAAGGATATTTGCATCATGTATAGAAGATATGGAAAGATGATATGAAAGAATCTAGATGTATATAGAAAAGATAAATATATATATTTGTAGAGATGATATGAAAGGTTCTAGATAAATAATTAATTGTTTTTTAGAAGAGAGAGGGTGTGGAGGGCTTGAGAAGCGAGAGAGATGATGTGGAGAGCTTGAGAGGGGAGAATTTTTCTCATTTTTTTCTATTTTTCAAGAAAAAATGAGAAGGGTGGAGCTCAAACTAAGTGTGTTTGCATTATATATAGAAGAAGAAGATATATATTTGGAAAGATGATATGGAAGGTTCTAGATAAATAATTAATTGTTTTTTAGAAGAGAGAGAGATGATGTGGAGGGTTTGAGAGGTGAGAGAGATGATGTGGAGGGCTTGAGAAATGCGGATTTTTCTCATTCTTTCTATTTTTCTAGAAAAATAGAGAATGGTAGACCTCTAACAAAGGGTATTTGCTTTATTTTATATATATATATATATATATATATATATATATATATATATATATATATATATATATATATTGAAAAAGATGATATGAAAGGTTCTGAATAAACAATTAATTATTTTTTAGGAGAGAGAGAGAGAATGTGTATGTATTCATTTATTAGGAGAGACGATATGGAAGGTTCTAGATAAACAATTAATTGGTTTTTAGGAGGGAGAGAGAGTATATATCTTCTTCTATATATAATGCAAATACCCTTGGTTAGAGATCCACTCTTCTCCTTTTTTTTAGAAAAATAGAAAAAAGAAGAAAAATTCTCACCTCTCAAGCCTTCCACATCATTTCTCTCACCTTTCAAGCCTTCCACCTCATCTCTCCCATTTTTTTAAAAATAAATAAATAAATAAATAATACTCTAGAACCCTCCACATCATCTCTCTCACCTCAAGCCCTCCACCTCATCCCTTCCCATTTTTTAAAACAAAAAACAATTAATTGTTTATTTAGAACCTTCCATATCATCTCTCCCAATACACACACACACACTCCCCGCCTAAAAAAAACAATTAATTGTTTATATAGTACCTTCCATATCATCTCTACTTTTTTAAAAAAATAAATAAGACTCAAGAACCCTCCAAATTTCTCTCCACCCTCCTTAAATTTTTTAAACTAACACGTGCAACGCACGTGCATAAATTCTAGTCTCTATATATAATGCAAATATCCTTGGTTAAAGATCTGCCCTTCTCCTTGTTTCTTGAAAAATAGAAAAAATGAGAAAAATTCTTATCTCTCAAGCACTCCACATCATCTCTCTTTCCTCTCAAGCCCTCCACCTCATCCCTCCACTTTTTTTAAAAATAAATAAATAAATAAAACTCTAGAACACTTCATATTTCTCTTTCTTTCCTTCTCAAATTTTTTTAAGCACGTGCCACGCACGTGCATAAATCTTCTATATATAATGCAAATATCCTTGGTTAAAGGTCCGCCCTTCTCCTTTTTTTTGAAAAATAGAAAAAATGAGAAAAATCCTCATCTCTCAAGTACTCCACATCATCTCTCTCACCTCTCAAGCCCTCCACCTCATCCCTTCCCTTTTTTTAAAAATAAATAAATAAATAAAACTCTAGAACCTTCCACATTTCTCTCTCTTTCCTTCTCAAATTTTTTTAAGCACGTGCCACGCACGTGCATAAATTCTAGCATATATATTGAGAGAGATGATATGGAAGGTTCTAGATAAACAATTAATTGTTTATTAGGAGAGAAAGAGAGATGACATGGAGGGTTTGAGAGGTGAGAGAGATAATGTGGAGGGCTTGAAAGGTGGGGATTTTTCATATTTTTTCTATTTTTCAAGAAAAAATGAAAAGAGTGGACTTCTAACCAAGGGTATTTGTATTATATATACTAGATAGATTTTGTGCACGTGTGTACGTGTTGATTAAAAAATTGATTTTTTGAAAAAAGAGAGACGTGGAGGTTTCTATGATTATAATTAAAAAATTAATTTTTTCGGAGAAGAGAGAGGGAGATGTGGATATTTCTAGATTATGTGGAGGTCTTTTTGATGATGTGGAGGTTTGAGAATATAGGGTTTTTCTCCTTTTTTTCATTTTTCTGAAAAAAAAAGGAAAGAGGTTGACCTCTATGCAAAAGGTATTTACGTTATATATAGAGAATGTAGGGTTTTTCTCCTTTTTTCTTTTTTCTGAAAAAAAGGAAAGAGCTTGACCTCTATGCAAAAGGTATTTACATTATATATATATATTGGGAGAGATGATATGGAAGATTCTAGATAGACAATTAATTGTTTTTTAGGAAAGAGAGATGATGTGGAGGGCTTGAGGGATGAGAGAGATGATGTGGAGGGTTTGAGAGATGAGAATTTTTCTCCTTTTTATATTTTTTCTAGAAAAAATGAGAAAGGTGGACCTCTAAACAAGAGTATTTGCATTATATATACTAGAATTTATGCACGTGCATTGCACATGTTTAAAAAATTTGAGAAGGGAATTGAGACTAATGTGGAGGGTTCTAGAGTCTTATTTATTTATTTTAAAAAAAGAGAGGGATGATGTGGAGGGTTTGAAAGGTGAGGGAGATGACGTGGATAGCTTGAAAGGTGAGGATTTTTATCATTTTTTCATTTTTCTAAAAAAAGGAGAAGGGTGGATCTCTAACCAAGGATATTTGCATTGAGAAAGGGAGAAAGGTGGAGAGAGATGTGGAGGGTTCTAGAGTTTTATTTATTTGTTTTTTTTAAAAGGGGATTGATGATGTGGAGGGCTCTAAATAAACAATTAATTATTTTTTTTGAAGAGGAGAGAGATGATGTGGAGGACTTAAGAGATGAAGGAGATGATGTGGAGGGCTTGAGAGGTAGGGATTTTTCTTCTTTTTTCTTTTTTTCTAGAAAAAATGAGAAGGGTGGACCTCTAACCATGGGTATTTGCATCATATATACTAAAATATATGCACGTGCGTTGCACGTGTTAGTTTAAAAAAATTTGAGAAGGGGGGGAGAGATGTGGAGGGTTCTAGAGTTTTATTTATTTATTTTTTTAAAAAATGGAGATTGATGATGTGGGGGGTTCTAGACAAATAATTAATTGTTTTTTAGGAGGGGAGAGAGAGATGATGTAGAGGTCTTAAGAGGTGAGGGAGATGATGTGGAGGGCTTGAGAGGTGAGGATTTTTCTCCTTTTTTATTTTTTTCTAAAAAAAAATAAAAGGGTGGACCTCTAACCATGGGTATTTGCATTATATATATATATATATATATATATATATATACATATTGGGAGAGATAATATGGAAGATTCTAGATAAACAATTAATTGTTTTTTAGGAGAGAGAGAGATGATGTGGAGGGCTTGAGAGGTGAGAGAGATGATATGGAGGGTTTCAGAGGTAAGGATTTTTCTCATTTTTTTCTATTTTTCTTGAAAAAAAAGATAAGGGTGGACCTCTAACCAAGAGTATTTACATTATATATAGAGATATATATTGGGAGAGATGATATGGATGATTCTAGATAAACAATTAATTGATTTTTAGGAGAGAGACAGAGTATATATATTGGGAGAGATGATATGGATGGTTCTAGATAAAAAAATTAATTGTTTTTTAGGAGAGAGAGATGACGTGGAGGGCTTGAGAGGTGAGAGAGATGACGTTGACGGTTTAAGAGGTGAGGATTTTTCTCGTTTTTTCTATTTTTCTAGAAAAAATGAGAAGAGTGGAACTCTAACCAAGAGTATTTGCATTATATACAGAGATATATATATTGGGAGAGATGATATGGAAGATTCTAGATAAACAATTAATTGTTTTTTAAGAGAGAGACAGTGTGTGTGTCTTGGGAGAGATGATGTGTAAGGTTCTAGATAAAAAATTAATTGTTTTTTAGGAGAGAGAGAGATGACGTAGAGGGCTTAAGAGGTGAGAGATATGATATGGAGGGTTTGAGAGGTGGGGATTTTTCTCATTTTTTCTATTTTTCTAGAAAAATAAGAAGGGTGGACCTCTAACTATGGTATTTGCATTATATATATATTGGGAGAGATGATATGGAAGATTCTAGATAAGCAATTAATTGTTTTTTAGGAGAAAGAGAGATGATGTGGAGGGCTTGAGGGGTGAGCATTTTTCTCTTTTTTTTAGAAAAAATGAGAATGGTGGATCTCTAACCAAGGGTATTTGCATTATATATATATATATATATAGATAGATAGAAAAAAGGAGAGAGGTTGACCTCTATACAAAAGGTATTTACATTATATATATATATTGGGAGAGATGATATGGAAGATTCTAGATAGGCAATTAATTGTTTTTTAGGATAGAGAGATGGTGTGGAGGGCTTGAGGGATGAGAGAGATGATGTGGAGGGTTTGAGAGATGAGAATTTTTCTCCTTTTTTTAAGAAAAAATGAGAAGGAGTATTTGCATTATATATATATATATATATATTGGGAGAGATGATATGGAAGATTCTAGATAAGCAGTTAATTGTTTTTTAGGAGAAAGAGAGATGATGTGGAGGGCTTGAGGGGTGTGAGAGATGATGTGGAGAGCTTGAGGGATGGGAATTTTTCTCTTTTTTTAAGAAAAAATGAGAAGGGTGGATCTCTAACCAAGGGTATTTGCATTATATATATGTCATGCCCCGCTTTCCAGAGTGCGCTAAGATCGGCACGTGACAGAGCCAACCATGCTACCTGTGGCTAGGAAATATCCATCCACAGTCACATTACGGCTGTCTATAGATATCAAGAACAGGAAAAATAAAAGAAACTATCTAGTATATGTCCATGAGCCAGAAATAACGAGTCAAGAAATACTATGTGGAAGCAATAGATCCAATAAATAATAATAATCTGGAATGTACGTCTCAAATACGGGCTCACATCAAGAATGAAAATGCTGAAAGAAAACTAAACTAAAATACTAACAAGTCCTCACTGCTCGACCTGTTCACTGAAATACTCCTGATCGGCCTGCTGCAAAGGTAGAGGATCTGCGCCATGTAAAACCCAGACGTCAGTGCGTTATAATATCAACAATAATATAAGCAATAAGAATGTAACGAGACATGCATGCGGGAATCATAAATAGTAACAAGTCAACAGGAATGTATAACAGTGAAGTATATCAGCATGTGTGACGTACAGTGCTCAATCTAAGTTGTGCTACCGGGTTATTTATTCTAAAGTTTGTTTGAAATCAATTAATGTAATTTTCCATGTAACTCAAAGAATATGTCCCGTTACCCCCGGGACCACGGATCAGGAATATATGAACCAAGAGTAGTTCTGTCCCGTTACCCTCCGGGACCACGGATCAAGAATATGTAAGAGTCACGAATGGCTCTGTCCCGTTACCCCGCGGGACCACGGATCAAATAATACCCTTTTTAGTTTACACTTTTGATTTCCTCATACCCCCAAGCTTATGTGTTCAAGTCATGTATTGATAATCCGGAGCTAATGCCAACACAGGATCAAGCAGGTACAGGTTTGTCTAAATAGATAACATGATATGTCCATGGGGGCAACAGGTCAAGATTGTCGGCATTAGTAACAAGATCAGGTATCAAGTCAAGCAGTGGTACGTCGGGTCATGTCAGGTAGTGCACAGATATCAAGCGGATGCTCATAATAAAACTGTAGCAGGTACGGGTGCACGATAAAAGTATGGATGCACAAATATTTATCAGGGGTTACATCATGACGATGTAGGATGCACATTATCAAGTATGGAGTACTAATAATATGAAACAGTGTGACATGTCATGCAAATTGATATATAATTAATGGTATGGATGCACAAACATCAATTAGGGTTATATTTACAGTTCCAAGATTACGTGGGATGCACATTATTAAGTATGGAGTGTTACTACAATAATAACATTAATTAATATAATCTATAGATGCAATTATATATATTTAAATGATATGGATGCAAACGGGTATCCGAAAACAGTAAAACTGTAAAATGGTAATGTGGGATGCATAACTAAACATTATATAATGTTATTATTCAAATGGGTACAGTATATTGTAGTATAGCATGTAGCAAGATTAACTTGCCTCGATAGATCACAATACGGATACGTACGGCACGCCCGACGTCGGTAAATTATCGCAACGCACACACGGCACGCGGGACGGGTCCAGGCAAAGCAAGAAGGTAACCACGCAGGTAAGAGACGTTCACTGGATTTCCTGGGTCGTCGGCAGCGGTACGGCTCCGGTGGATGATCACCTGAAAACAAGAATGTACAAAAGAAAAGAGAAGAAGAAGTTGAAGGAGAAGAAGAAAGAGAAAGGAGAAGAAGGCTGGGGGTCTCAGGTATGGCTCTGGGTCAGAGGAGGTCGTGATGACGATGAGGTTTTTCCGGCGCGGGGTTGCCGGCGAGGTGCAGTGGGTGTGCAGGGGGTTGTAGAAGGTGCTCGGATTATTGGGAATGTTGGTTGCAGCGGATGGAGAGGAAAGAGGAGAGGAGAAGGAGAAGGTGACCAGGGGAGGTCGACGGCAAGGCGAGGATGGAGACGGGTGCAGCGATGAGGTCGGGGCTATGGATTCTTGGTTGGTTTGCAGTATGTTTTGTGGTCGCAGGGGAGAGGGTGTGAAGGTGAGGAGGAGGTGACAAAAAGGTGGTGGTTGCGGTGTCGGAGAGGATGCGAGGTCGGGTGAGGCGACGACGAAAGGTGGGTTTACGTGAGGAGGCCGGAAGAAATTTTGAAAGAAAAAAATGAAGAAAAGGAGAACGTGGTTTAAAAAATATATAGAAGAGAGAGAGAGAGGAGAGAGAGAGAGAGATCTGTGTGTGAGGGTGAGAGAGATGCGAGAGGAGAGAGAGATCTGTGTGTGAGGGAAAGAGAGAGATGCGAGAGGAGAGATAGTTTTGTTTTTAATTAGGATTTTAATTTTTTTTTAAAAATATTTTAGTTAATTAAATTTTAAACTGTTAAAATATTTAAAATATAATATTAATAAAATTTGATATTTTGGCAAATACAAACTTACTCCAAAATGCACCCAGGTCGGCTCTAAAAATCCAGTTTTAAAATACGGAAAATATACGTGTCAACCAAAATCAAAATTGGATATCCGGGTAACGAAAATGCATACCCCCAAGAACGGATGCACGCATGTGCTCGTAGCCATCCAAACAAGTCCGTTTCATTGAACAAGACGAGAACAAGATGCGCGGATGCTACCACATGGTCAGGGGTATCAAACATGCCATATAATGTATTTTTAAAATATTTTATGTGATTTTTAAATGTTATATTAAAATATGCAGATGCTAGATATAATGCCAGTATGCAGTAAGCAAATGAAAGTGCACGAGTCCACGTATCAAATCAGGATAAATCATAAATAGGAATCAAGACGGGTTTTCAGCAAGCGGGTCGGGTCGGATGCAAATACAGATGTCAAAATATTATTCGCACCCAAAACACAGTAAATCAAGAAACTACCATAAATAAAAAAATACTTGAATTAGAACTGGTATATATGAACTAGGGTGTTACAATATATATATATATATATATATATATATATATATATATATATATATATATATATATATATATATATATATATATATATATATTGGAAGAGATGATATGGAGGATTCTAGGTAAACAATTAATTATTTTTTAGGAGAGAGAGAGATGAAGTGGAGGGCTTGAGAGATGAGAAAGATGATGTGAAAGATTTGAGAGGTGGGGATTTTTCTCCTTTTTTCTTTTTTTTTTTAGAAAAAATGAGAAGGGTGAAACTCTAACTAAAGATATTTGCATTATATATACTAGAATTTATGCACATGCATTGCACGTGTTAGTTTAAAAAAATTTGAGAAGGATGGAGAGGGGGAGAGAGATGTGAAGGGTTCTAGAGTTTTATTTATTTATTTTTAAAAAAAAGGTAATGGATGATATGGAGGGTTCAGGATAAACAATTAATTGTTTTTCGGAGGAGAGAGAGAGGTGATGGAGGGCTTAAGAGGTGAGGGAGATGATGTGGAGGGCTTGAGAAGTGGGGATTTTTCTCCTTTTTTCTTTTATTGTAGAAAAAATGAGAAGGGTGGATCTCTAACCAAGAGTATTTGCATTATATATATATATATATATATATATATATATATATATATATATATATATATATATTGGGAGAGATGATATGGAAGATTCTAAATAAACAATTAATTATATTTTAAAAGAGAGAGTGTGTGTGTGTGAGTGAAAGGTTCTGGATAAACAATTAATTGTTTTTATATATATATGGAAGGTTCTAGATAAACAATTAATTGTTTTTTAGGGGGAAGAGTATATATATTGGGAGAGATGATATGGAAGGTCCTAGATAAACAATTAATTGTTTTTTTAGGGGAAAGAGAGAGAGAGAGTATATATATATATATTGGGAGAGATGATATGGAAGGTCCTAGATAAACAATTAATTGTTTTTTAGGGGAGAAAGAAAGATGACGTGGAGGGCTTGAGAGGTGAGGATTTTTCTTATTTTTTATATTTTTCTAGAAAAAATGAGAAGGGTGGATCTCTAACCATGGGTATTTGTATTATATATAGATAAGATAAAATGACAATCAATTACATTTGTATCGTTGATCTTCTAATTTGTGTGTTTGTTTTGATAATGTTTATATGTGTATATCGCCCTTGTGTAATTATTTTTCTTTATGACCTCTAGATGATGATGATGATGATGATTTTATATTGATTTAGAGTGAAAATGGTAGTATATGAGAAGTCTTTTATCAGAGGATTCTAATTAGCCATTAGTATTTTTCCTATCTTATATAAAATCTCAACCTCAAACATGACTTCAGTTGTCATACCCATTTATTTTGACTAAAATGCTACGGATCAAGACATGCCATCATTCATTGCACTTAAAAGTAAATTTATGATCTAATGAAGAGGTTTTCTCTTTTTTCCTTTTAATGTATTCTATTTCGCATGACATCTAATCAAAATATTACATTAGGTTAATATTAATCCCATCTATTATAATTAGATGCTCCATGAAACCCTTCAACATCATAAAGCCAAGATTGGGGAAGTGGTATCATTAGATGCAAAATTTTGATTTAATACTCTACATGTTTGAAATAAATTCACAAACCATTGATTTCTCATGAATGCCATAATTTTTTGGTCACACGCATCCATAACAAAATGCCAAAATAAACCATAGCTAGAAAAACACCTATATATACGACACTCTTGGCCCCACACATTGCCAAATTTCTTGTTACTGCTTCACACTGTGCCTGCTGCAATGCTTGCTCAAACAAGGCAATCCATTTAATGTTGTTGGGGGCTTCACATGACAATGTATCAAATACTACATTTTTTCTTTATGAAAATAAATAAACAAAATTATAAATTATATATAAAAAAAAACAAACTCAGGCCTCAAGACACAATGGAGGCTGTTGTCTGCCTTTTTTTTTACCAGGGTTTAGGGCTGCTGCATTCATAGTTCATAGGCTTTGTTTTGCTGCTCTCTTTGAGCTCTGCATCACTTCCTCTTCCAGCAAGCTTTGAACATGCTCTGGGACCACCGAAGCCCCACACAATTTAATGAGTATGAGGATAATGGAGGAAGTGTGCCACGGGAGAGAATTTACTCCTATGGCGTTGAAAAAATACATACTCCACCATTTTCTCCGACGGTCGACATTTATCACCTCCGTCTTTATTATCTAAGATGTGGATACACCAAATTTCATGTGATTCCACCACCTTTTCACCGTCGATTTAGCGGGTGCAAAATTAACGGTTTACCAACAATGGAACTTTTTACATTGCTAATTCAATGGTAAAAAAATGGTGGAATCACGTGAAATTTGGTGTATCCGCATCTTAGAAGATAATGATTGAGGTTGATGGGTGCCGATTGTCAAAAAAAATGGTGGAGGTTGTATTTTTTCGACGCCATAAATTCTCTTATATTATATATATATGGGAGTGATCCATTGCAAACCGGTCCGCGTTTTTTAAAAACGGGAACTCTCGGTTCACGGCATATTCGAACGATCCGATCCGTTCAAGTTGATCGTCCTGCCCTCAAATATTTGTGTATGAAAATCAAAGAATTTAAAGACCTCTAACATATATTGTGGATCGCCCTACCCTCTAACATAAGATGTTGATGATGGGTGATCAACTTGAACGGTTCGGGTCGTTCAAATATGTCGTGGACCGAGAGTTTCCATTTTTAAAAAACACGGACTGGTTTGCAATAGATCACTCCCAGTGTGTGTGTGTACACAATTTATAAATTTTCATACAAATCCTTTTTAGTTATAATTATTTTTAATCTAGTACTTAAACTATTATGCCAGGTTCTTTCGGTTCTATGCACTTTCTGATCTAAAGCGATTTAAACAATTATGAATTCAATAAACCTTTTCCCTACAAATATTGATTTTTGGTCACTAAAATTGAAATAACTCTCATTTAAAATTTGTATAGGAAAAACCATTAATTAATTAGACAAAAAGGCAAAAGGTTGTGGCAAAGTTTATAATAATTAATATATAGCTGTTGAGAGTTTTGTTACTCTTCTCATTTCCCCACCCACCTCGAATTAATGGCCTCATTATAAAGCTGTGAAGGTTTATAATATTTGGTTTGTTTTGGGAGGCGGCAGCCTTGAGGAGTTGTGCATTATTTCTTTCATGTTTCCTTTTTCTTGCAAGTTGACCATCATCATGCATGAATATGAGGAGGAGACTTGGGATTTAATATTTGATTTGGGATCTTCTTTTGGCAAATAATAATTATTTCTTTCATGTTTCCTAGGACCATTATATTGATTATATTAGTGTAAGTTATATATAAAATTTTTGGTTTTAAAGAAAAATATGGGGTTTTAATTTCATCTAATAATATCTTGAAGGGGAGAAAACTATAGGAGTGGGGATGAGCATACACATATATTTATCCCATTGCCTTGAAATTAATCATCTCTACAAGTGTTTTGAGAGAGAGAGAGAGAGAAAACTTTAATTATCACAATGATTGCAAATTAAGGATATTTGATATGCATGTCTTGCAAACACGACAGGATCACTCGGAATTAGTAAATAATATAAGTTGATATTAATCGAATCATAATACAGATACGATTAAATCTTGGAGGTACAAGATCACATGTTGATACATTAGTTGCCTTCACGTCCTTCAATTAATATATTCATCAAGATTCAATAATAATTATTATTCTTCACACGTTGCAAGAGTTGGGCATGTTTATTAATGTTGTCACACCAAAGTGTAGGCCCTTGTTAATGCTGAGATCTCTCTCTCTCTCTCTCTCTCTCAACAGCGGAGTTTCATGTGTTGAAGAACAAAGTTTTACCGTGAAAGCTATATTTCTTAGATACACCAATAAAAAAGAATAACCGTAACATATGTGTGGGACATTCAATGACGGGTCGAAGAATAGAATTTAAAATATATCTAAAACAGGTTAAACAAGGCTGATTGCTGTTGATTAAACTTTCTCTACATAATATTTCAGCTAACTCTCTTGAATTGCAAATAGCAAAAACTCATAGAATCACTTTGGATATGCAACCAAATCCTCTTTCCTAAATAAAATAAAAAATTCCTATCCAAACCTGCATACTCAAGATATTGCCATGTATAACATTAATATCCATAAGATATGACTCCATATCCCTTTCCAAAAGGATTTATAAGTTGATATGAACTTGTTAGAGTAGGAAAACAAAAGATGTTTTGACTTCTTCTGCAAAGACTTGCAGACAAAATCTGTAGACTCCTGGTTGCACAAACCCGTTTAGCAGATAAATCGATCGGTCATTTTCGGGCATATTGTCAATACCAAATCTTCAGACTCATGGTTAAGCAAATCTGTTTAGCAGATAAATCGATCAGTCGTTTTCGGACATATTGTCAACGGATATCATGTCTAACAAGTCAAGGGCTATTTTTGGCTGCCTCTTTGCATATACAAGATGTAACAGATTTTATGGATCGGATCAAAACAAAATCAAGCTAAGTATATAAACTGTTGCTTAACAATTTATGGTTTGTTAGTATAATGATATGTATATTGTTAGCATAATATCTTGTACATATATAACAAACTCGGTTATAAATATATGTGATCGGATGCAATCAATATCATCTGAATCATTTTCTTAATTCCTTTTGTTTGAGCATTCATATTATATTAAGTTCTTATATGGTATCAGAGCTCAATCGATCCACTGATGCTCATAGTTTATACCACAAAATGCTTCATTTTCCTTCAAGCAATGCAATTTCACCATCATCAATCCAACTACACCCGCTCCAAATCTGTTAAACTTGGTTCCAATGAGTCTTGATCGATCAAATTATTTGTTATGGAAGGCTCAATTTTCTGCTGTTCTTTGTGGATATTGTTACATTTTGAAAATTATAAATATTAATATATAATTTAAATATGGATATTATGAGTTTATGAAAATAATATCATGTACGGATTTTGAGTTTTCAAATTGGTATCCATAAAAATATAATTATTTTGGGAAAAATGAAAAATTTGAGATATTTTAAAGATAACATATATTTTGTTTTGAGAAAAAATATGGAATTTAAATGATTTATGTATATTTTATTTGTGCGAGAGAGGGAGGGGGGGAGGAATATGTTAGCGTATATCATACCTAACCCTCACCACAACTCCACACAAATACCTAACTTAAATATCCTACGTATTATGGCTTTCTCTCTCATTTATCTTCATCGCTCAACATATCTCTAACTCCCTTAACTCTCATCCAAACCCTAGCCTCAGTTCACCGAATCACCTTAGAGCTTGATAATTCCTCCACATATATCATTCAAGACACCAAGTTAGGCCTATTCCTCTTCAAAGACCCTCACCAAGTCATCACTTGAGCTTGATCCCTCTTCCCTTTCCCACAAGAGGTAAAACCCCCTTTTTTGTTTAAGTTTTTCTTGTTGTAGTGAGTCTAGTAGTGTCATGCCCCACTTCTCAATATACGGAGAAGGGACGTGGTAAGGACCGCTACGTATTTACTCAGAAATAAACACGCTAAGCGTATCAAAACAATATAAAATAAAGTACATAAGAGACAAGAATGTAAATGAACAACAATTTTATTTATTAAACATTCTTTTACAGGTACAACTGAAATGAAAATACATGAATAGAAAGCGATGCCTAAACAATGGCATAACTGAAATGAAATAAATATATACAAGTGTCTACAGGTCTGGGTCAAATGCTAACTGCTCTAAATCTTCATTGCCGGGCTTGATCTCCAATGAGTCCGAAACACCTGACAACATTCCAAAGAAAGAAGAAAAATAATGTCGTCAGCGAACAATCACTTGGTAAGTTCCAAAGAAGAGTAGAGATAGAATAGACAGAAAGAGAATATAACTTATAATATTTGATTATATTGTTAACGCTGTTGTTTGTAGCCTGGTACAAAAAATATTATTTTATTTTAAATTTTTAGAAGTCTAAGGGTTTACATGTGCATAACTCGTAAAAAAACCCACTACACATATAAAACAAACTGACCCAGGGGTTACACCATACGACATAGGACACGTGGCAGCGAGCCCCGGCCCGACTCGGCTGACTTGGGCCGGCGACTCGGTCGACTCGGCCCGCCGCCGCCGGCCGAATTGAGCCGGATCGCCGAGTTGTCAACAGGAAAAGTGTGTCTTTTGGCCTCCCCATTACCCCTGTATACTTTAAATTTCCTGCAATTTAACAGAGCTCTTTAAAACCCCATTAAACCATATTTTTAATACAATTTTTAATACATTTTCAATTCAACCTTTCACCTACCCTAACCCTAGTTTTACCCTATAAATACTACCCCTAGACACACCCCCTCACTCACAATTCTGTCCAAATTCTCAAGAAATTTCTTTAGAATTTTAGTGTGCAATTGGAGTTAGCAAAGGGCGAAATTTCGACGACGACTCTAGGAGCACCCGGCGACGAAACGACGCACCGGCGCCTCCTACCGCTTCCTCTCTCTCTTCTCTTGATTATAAACCCGTAAGTCCCACCTCTCTCTTCTGTTCTCTATTCTTAAAACTTCTTCTACTAAAACCCGACGGAAGCGGAGTTAAATTCGACTTCCGATTCGGTTTTCTTTATAAAATTCAATTTTCCTTACCCCAACCATGTTAAACTCTTACATCTTGACTATTAATTATTAAAAAAATATGTTGAACAAGTTTCATAGCAAAACATTTCATCTTGTAATTTTTATCGCTCTTTTTCACTAAAATACCATGTAGCTTACTTTCTATTTTAAAACATCATTAATCTTGCTATATCTTTAATTAGATCATGAGGTAATGACCTACCTCTTCACAACACTCATATGCAACATAGCATAATACTTTTCAGGAACATAGAATACGGAAAAACGAAACTTTACATATAAATACCACTAACTATTAAAACTGTTTTATATAAGATTATGTTTTTTTATAAATCTTTGCAAAGCGCCGCTACAACCCATTTTGGGGAACCCGACTGAGATGATGCCGATTATCGCACATCCCTGGGCTTAGTAGTGCGAGATGCAGACCTTCGCAAGAAGCATTCGGTCTCGAGAGATTTAAAATACAAATATCTTAAGAAAATGAGATTTTTAGAAAATAAAAAATTAAAATTATATATATATATATATATTTATATGTATCATCAAAATATTTATTTTTGATATATTATAAATATTCCAATTTTTCTAAATCATAAGAATCACTTTACATAAAAATACCATGAAATTTCATACAAGTCCAACACTTTACAATTAAATACCATGTAATATGAAAAATAGGTTTATTCACTAAAAATGTCACAAATATAAAACCTACAACTATGAAAACTCTAAAGACGATAATTAAATACTTGGGGTGTATTTTTAAAAGTATACAAAATTATTTTTACATAAAACCCCCTCAAGTTTTATAAATTACAATAATGATCCTAGTAAATATAGGTTTAAGCGGGACCAATCTCTTGAGCCTCACGGAGCCGGAGAAGTGGGTGTTTGCCTATTCTAAGGTAGACAACTTAACAAACGTTATTATCAACACGGTAATCGTCTTTGAAAAAGACACAAATCCTGCCGCCCATGTGCAGCGGTTACCGATAACACCAAAACCTAATTCAGGATTTCAATTTCTTTTCTAATTGTCTGATTCAGACTGAGTCTCATTATAAACAATCTGACTTGAATATAATTCAAGTACAATCTACAATACTACAATTTAATATGATTCCATGAATCCATATAATCAATCCGTTCAAGCTATTCAGTCTGTATTGACTGAACCGAACCATGGATATACTTCTATTTACATGATTCTCCAGTTACATCCATGATTCTCCAGTTACATCCATTTACCGATATCATGGTTTCGGTAAGTCATCTAATTATACAATCTATATTACACGACAATCCACGTTGCAATATAATACAAACAATACAATCAAGATATCGCGGGATTTAAGGGGTAGATTAGTACGGAATGTGTTAGAAGTTGCATGAGACTGCAAGATTTAAGATACCTAACCTGAATACCACACCGTTGTTCCGGGCTTTCTAACGGAGCCTTGTACTTCCATTTGCCTCTTGTAACACCCGGTCCCTTTTATACCGAAGTCCGTATTTTATTACTTTAGAATTCTATTTATTCTATTTACAATTTTATGTGTTTTATTTAGAAAATTATTTATTTATTAAAACCCTTTCTTTAAACCCACATCCTATTTTCTAACCTATTTTTCCCCTCAGCCACTACCCATTTTCTTACCTAGTGTTATAAAGGACTAAGCCCCGGCCCATTTCTATCTTTTCCCTAATAGATTTCTTTTCTTTTCCCTCTGGCCTAGAATCCCCAAGCCCAGCAAATATTTTCTCAGCCATTTCTTTAGTGAGCCTTTCCTCACTTATTAGATATAAGGTTCCCTATTATTCTTAAAACCCAAACCCTATATTATCTCATTTATTTTCATCTAAAATTTTCCTTAATTTCCCTAGCCAAACTTGCCTCAGGCCAGCTCCCATTTTTTTCCAATTAATTTTTCTTTTCTTTTAAATCCTTTGTTTTATTTTAAGCCCACTGCCATTTTCCTTTCTTCTTTCTTTAATTTTTCCCATTTAATTCTCTCAGCCTTTCCACACAAGCCCGGCCCGCCTCCTTAATCTCCCTTTAATTACTTTTATATTTGTGCCCAACTCTTCAGTCCAGCAATTCCCAGCCCAATCCCATAAATTTCTGCTATTAATTTTTAGTCTGCAGCCTTGGCCCGGCCCCCTCTCAACTCCACTATTTTATTATTCTTTTTTTATAACAACTTGGCCCGGCCCACTCCCCTACAGCAGCTCACCAACACCCGACCCGGCCTAATCCCTGTGCATCTCCCTCGTCTCCAATGGTAACAATCCCTCATTCCCGCTCGCGATCCCCTTTCCCCGCCGCCTCCTTCGCCCGCGCTTGCGACACGTCGTCGCGACGTTACCCCACGACGCGCACCCCCTCTCTAACCCCCGTCGCCTCCTTTCCCTCTCGTCGCTCGTTCTCTTTCCTCCTTCCTCTCTCCTCCCTCCAAAACCCCGAGCCCTCCTCTTCGTCCCATCTCCTCACCGCCGGAGCTGTAGTGCTCGTTGCCATCACCTCGAGCCACACTCCAACGAGCCGTGCCTACCTCCACGCTTTCCACCTCCGGCGCCCCTTCTTCTTCCTCGATCACCCGAATCCCTATCTCTTTCTCACCCTCGACCCGAGACCCCATCACCCATCACCGCCCTCACCGTTTTCCTCTACCCTCGAGATCCTACACCTTCTCCCAAAACTCGACCACTTCCTCTCACCGTGCCGCCGACCTCCTAGCTCCTCACCAACCACCATCACCTTCTCCGACGAACCCACCTCTCTCTTCCACCAACACCACCTCCGCTACTGCTCCTGAGGTCACCCCACTTCTACCTCAAACTCCCAAACTCCATCACCGCCTCACACCACCGTTCACCACCTCACCGTCGACCCATCGCCGTCAACCCCTCTGAACTGCCGGCGACTTTGTCAACAACACCGTTCCCGCTCTACGCCGGCAACCGACGCCTACACCATGAGTGACTCCGCCTCCTCCTCTTCATAAACTCAAGCCCTGAGCTCCACCCTCTTCTCCTTCATTTAGCAACTCCTCATCAAGCACTTACAACCCAACTCCAAACACCAGCACATGTGCCACCTCCGCATCATGCCCAAACCACGTACCATGCCTGTATCGTGCACGCACCATTGGCCACCCAAGATCCTCCTCTCAGATCAAGCACCCTGCTGCCTTGCCGTCGCTGCCCCGTGCTGTCGCTGTCGTCGACGTTTTCATCACAATCATCGCCGTCACATCCACTGAACTGTCGAATCCAAGAGCCCGAGCACGAGCCAAGACCGCGAACCTTGCACGCGTCACTCATCGCGCGTTCACGCCGTTACCACTGCCGTGCATCGCCAAGACGCCTCCAGGCAAGTTTTTACTTGCTTTCATGCTATTCTATATATGTTACAAATCAACATCGTATATATATCCCATGTTTGCCTTATGTTAAATATTGCAACACGACTGTTCGATACTTGTTCTCTAAGGAAATATTTCCCTAATTTGGCGGAACTAAACGGTATTGGTTGGCCCGTAGGGCTGTGAACATAGTGTGTGAATTTTGTTGGATGACCTAATCGATAATGACTAAAACAACTACCCCCAAGTTTAATCGTAAAACCGTAATCCTGTTGTATCTGAAAATCGTTAAATTCACCATAAATCATACACATATTAGAATGGTGCGTTCGAGGGCTCAAATCGAAGCTAACTCGACGAACTTTAATCCTATACCAGTTTCCAGACATTTCTGTATTTAAACTATGATGATATTCGGATCGGAGTGCGACTCTGGACTGCAGTCCAGAGTGACTCCAGTCTTTGCTTGCTGTTTCGTATTGGATACCATAGAATTTCCTTAACTCGTAAGTTGCGGAACTCCACTTTTTATTATAGATAAATCTGTTATCTAGACAACACAATTGATTTCATCCTGTTTCGTTACCGTTTGATATTTAAACTGTAATTTAGAAGATCGGGACGCATAACAGTCCCAACAAAATCAGAACTGACATATTAGTGTTAAATAGATTGTAACTCCTAATGTACAGACGCGATTGAAGATCCGTTTATTGCGTTGAAAACTTTACTGAAAACCCTAGAATTCATCCAACTGTAGCGTCGCTAAATTATGATCCCAACAGGGGTTAAAATGCGTTGCGAAATGGATTCCTGATTCTGAAACCGGATTTCCAGCCGCGTGCGCTTAAAATGAAACAGTTATAACTAATGATCCTGAAACCCAATTGGCTCGAAACCAAATTAGATGGATAGATAACTGAACATATTAATTACTACCTGTTTGTCATTTCGCCAAATTATATACATATGTTTCATGATAAATCGTGCAAGTGAAAGAATGCGGTTTCATAACATCCTCATCATGTTTATATACTTGTTCACGCATCATATCATACCCATATCATTGTATTGATAACCTAGTGACATCGTGCATTTACCCAGTGTTAGATTTTAGTGTTGATTGTGGCAAGTACGTCAGTGTTCGTGTATTCGTGATTAAGTGAAAGTGATACGTACTTGTGCACAATCAGTGTCCCTTTTATTCTATTGCATTGTCGACGTCTGTGGGATGCGTGTACGTGTGACTATAAGTGGTATGGGACACTTATGGAAGCGCTTGCACGGATGTCACAGATAAGGCATCCGACACTGCCATTTATCTTAGGTATTAGTCGGGACGTGCTTGATGGAGGTCCTGCCTCCAGTTCTCGCGCAGACTTGTCACGGATCGATTAGTATTTAGGGTTATGGTTAGCATTTGATGTAGACCACGGGGTGTGGGGTAGTTTAAGTGTGAGTTCAACAGAATCTCGGGAGTCCCGTGCCGGCTTATATTTAGGGAGTTATATGGAGATTTACAGGGTACGTGATATATACACCGTGATACATTCGTTACATGTTGGGCCCGTGGTCCCTTGCCCTTGGGTTCTACCCTTAGGTGGAGGACACTCGCGAGTGGTTGACTCTCACACTTGGACTGACGATAGGCTTAGTGACCTGTACAGTGAGACTTAGAGACTGATAGGGATACTGGCATTTTTATTCCTTATATACTGTGTGGCATACATGACATATCGTTATACTGATTTACTGTTCCGCTGCATTGATTACTGCATATCCATATTCATGCTGTTTTACCGTTATTCACATCTTTTACCATTGCTAGAACTGTCACTTAATTTTATACATATTATATTGCTTTTGTGTCGCGCTGACGACCTGAGTATGCATGCTCAGTGTGAGGAGAAGATTTAGCCTGGATCAGAACTAGACGTGCATCACAGACTACTTGACTTGCTATTCCGAGTTACATTCGTTTGTTCCACTTCAGGTCAGTCTTTACATTGTTCCTTTCAGTTACTGCATTTCTCATTACCTGTGCATCGTTTACTGTTTACCATGATAAACTAGAAGCCGAAGTGTGACTACGGCAGGACTTTTCCTTGACCGTAGGAGCATGGCTGGCCTTGTCTACCCCTTGTATTCCGTATTTTGGGAAGCGGGGCGTGACACCTCTAGTCTCTGACATATAGAGACTCCTCTCATATACACTGGCATCCTTCTGTAGTAAGCTACAAACAACAGCGTTAATAAATACAACAGTATAACAACTTTAAAAGTTACACACTCTCTCTCTTTCTGTCTTTTCTACGTCTTCCTTATCTTTGGGACTTATCGAGCGATTTTTTCGCTGACGACATTTTTTTTTCTTTCTTTGAATGTTGTCAGGTGTTTCGGACCTTCCAGAGATCGAGCCCAGCACTGAAGACTTGGACCAGTTTACTGAAGATCCCGAGCTGTAGTTTCACTTGTACATTTTCCATTTCATTTCAGTACTTTCCAGTTCTGTTATGCCATTATTTAGGTATTGCTTTCATTCAGATGTATTTATTTTTCCATGCATTGTACAAAAAATGTTAATAAATAAAGTTGTTGTTCATTACATTTGTCTCTTGTGTATATTTTTTTTTATATTGCTTAGTATGCTTAGCGTATTTACTTCTGAGTAAATACATAGCGGCCTTGTCGCGTCCTCTTCGCCGTAAACCGGGAAGTGGGGCGTGATAGGTTTTGTTGGTGGCCCATACAGGTCAGAGCTGTATGGAACACTACCATGCAGTTCTGTTCTGCGTGAACAACCTAAATAATATAACACAAGAACCGGCAACTAAAACATTCTTTACAATTCACATTCCTTGAATCTTATCATTCCATATATTTTGAATCTGTCCTGACCTAAATTTTTCTTTCAATGCTATGGATTCCCCGAACAACACCAACACCAACTTCAACAACACTCCATCTCCACTACCAATCACACATGCCGTAGCTGCTCCGCTCAATGAGCAGACGGTTCTGCTGGAGGCGATCTGCAGCCTCCTAGAAGGACAACGGCAGCAGACTGCTCTTTTAATGAACCGTCCCGAGGCAGAAGCACCTGGGGTGAAGCAATTCAGGGCTTTGCACCCCAAACAATTCTCAGGAAAAGAGAGTCCGGTGGAAGCCGAGGAATGGGCTCAGAGTATAGAAGATGATCTGGCAGCAGCACAAGTGCCAGAGATAGCTTGGGTCCGTGTTGCGAAACTGCAGCTCACAGACAATACACGAAATTGGTGGAAGGCGGAAGAAAGCCGTCTTGATCAACCCATAGAATGGAAAACTTTCCGTGACATGTTCGACACAAAGTACTTCCCTGAGACTGCCAGGTTTGATATGGAACAACAGTTCATCCATCTGCAACAAGGTTCAATGTGGACAAAATCTGTAGATGAGTATGACGCTGAGTTTACCATGCTCAGCAGGTAAGATACGTCTCAGTATTCGTTTTCCTAAAATCATATACTACACAGCTAACACAAGACAGTAACAGGTTTGCGGCCCATCTCATACCGACTGCTGAGATCAGGGCTAGAAGATTTCAGCAAGGGTTGGACCCGGAAATCCAAGCTGTTCTAGCTACAGGGGATTTCCCAACCCATGATTTGGTTTCGAAGGCTGCCCGAAGATATGAGGCAGTAGTAAGGAGGAAGGATAGACCCTAATCTACCGGTTTGAAACGCCCTGCCACTCAAATGGCAGAAGGATTCTCTTCTAGGCTATCGTTCGAACCCAGGAGAACTGAAGAAATCAATAACCAGTCGAGTCCAGACTTCTGCTACTACTGCAGGAGAAAGGGACACTTGTGGAAAAACTGTAGGCGCGCAAAAGGCCTATATATAGTTTGTGGCGCGTCCAATCACGGAATTGAAAACTATCCTTATAGACGCAACCCAGCTCACACACCCACCAACTACCCGCAGCAGCCAGCTATCCAGGCTCCTGCACCTCGTCTAGCACTCCTAGCTCCACCACATGCACAGCCTACTCGCCAATTTCAACAGGTACTGAGGAACATGCCTCAAAGACAGAATGTGCCTCCAGGTAGGAGGAATGTACCACAGCGTCAGACTTTCACGTTAGCAGCCGTAGAAGCTAAGGCTGTAGATCAAGGTAACACTGGTAAGCCTTTTTCACATTTTTAAAAACCCTTGCACCATCATGTTATACACTATCAGTACTTCAGTCATCAAAATTTTCTTGAATCTGTTACACTTTTCTTTTACAAATTTCGAGAACGAAATTTTTATAAGGAAGGGAGAATGTAACAACCCTAAACTTTCTGTACAAATTTTTCAAAAAAAATACAGAAAGGGGTATTTTTGCCTGAGCATAAGATATAAGTTTGTTTTGCTTTTTAATAGTAAGAAGAAATTTGTAGCTCATTGGTAAGATCTTGCACTGCTGTTACAAAGCACCAGAGTTCAAATCCCATCACCCACATTATTTTTAATATTGTTTTATTTTAAATTTTTAGAAGTCCAAGGGTTTACACGTGCATAACTCGTAAAAAAACCACTATACATATAAAACAAACTGACCCAGGGGCTACACCATATGATATAGGACACATGGCAGTGAGCCCCGGCCCGACTCGGCCGACTCGGGCCGGCGACTCGGCCCGCCGCCGCCGGCCGAGTTGAACCGGATCGCCGAGTTGTCAACAGGAAAAGTGTGTCTTTTGGCCTCCCCATTACCCCTGTACACTTTAAATTTCCTGCAATTTAACAGAGCTCTTTAAAACCCCATTAAACCATATTTTTAATACAATTTTTAATACATTTTTAATTCAACCTTTCACCTACCTTAACCCTAGTTTTACCCTATAAATACTAGCCCTACACATACACCCTCACTCACAATTCTGTCCAAACTCTCAAGAAATTCCTCTATCATTTTAGTGTGCAATTGGAGTTAGCGAAGGGCAAAATTCCGACGACGACTTTAGGAGCTCCCAGCGACGAAACGACGCACCGATGCCTCCTACCGCTTCCTCTCCCTCTTCTCTTGATTCTAAACCCGTAAGTTCCACCTCCATCTTCTGTTTTCTATTCTTAAAACTTATTTTACTAAAACCCGACGGAAGCGGAGTTAAATCCGACTTCCGATTCGATTTTCTTTATAAAGTTCAATTTTTCTTAACATAACCATGTTAAACTCTTACATCTTGACTATTAATCATTAACAAAATATGTTGTACAAGTTTCATAGCAAAACATTTCATCTTGTAATTTTTATCGCTCTTTTTCACTAAAATACCATGTAATTTACTTTCTACTTTAAAACATCATTAATCTTGCTATACCTTTAATTAGATCACGAGGTAATGATCTAACTCCTCACAACACTCATATGCAACATAGCACAATACCTTTCGAGAATATAGAATACGGGAAAACGAAACTTTACATATAAATACCACTAACTATTAAAACCGTTTTCTATATGATTAAGTTTTTTTATAAATCTTTGTAAAGCGCCGCTACAACCCATTTTGAGGAATCTGACTGGGATAGTGCGGATTATCGCACATCCCTGTGCTTAGTAGTGCGAGATGCAGACCTCCGCAAGGAGCATTCGGTCTTGAGAGATTTAAAATACAAATATCTTAAGAAAATAAGATTTCTAGAAAATAATAAATTAAAATTATTTTTATAAATATATATATATATATATATATATATCATCAAAATATCTATTTTTGATATATTATAAATATTCCAATTTTTCTAAATCATAAGAATCACTTTATATAAAAATACCATGAAATTCCATACAAGTTCAACACTTTACAATTAAATACCATGTATTATGAAAAATAGGTTTATTCACTAGAAATTTCATAAATATAAAACCTACAACTATGAAAACTCTAAAGACGATAATTAAATACTTGGAGTATATTTTTAAAAGTATACAAAATTATTTTTACATAAAACCCCATCAAGTTTTATAAATTACAATAAAGATCCTAGTAAATATAGGTTTAAACGGGACCAATCTCTTGAGCCTCAGGGGGTGCTTGCCTATTCTAAGGTAGACAACTTAACAAACGGTGTTATCAATACGGTAATCGTCTTTGAAAAAGACACAAATCCTGCCGCCCATGTGCAGCGGTTACCGATAACACCAAAACCTAATTCAGGATTTCAATTTCTTTTCTAATTGTCTGACTCAGACCGAGTCTCATTATAAACAATCTAACTTGAATATAATTTAAGTACAATCTACAATACTACAATTTAATATGATTCCATATAATCAATCCGTTCAAGCTATTCAATCTGTGTTGACTGAACCGAACCATGGATATATTTCTATTTACATGATTCTCCAGTTACATCCGTGATTCTCCAGTTACATCCATTTACTGATATCATGGTTTCGGCAAGTCATCCAATTATACAATCTATATTACAAGACAATCCACGTTGCAATACAATACAAACAATACAATCAAGACATCACGGGGTTTAAGGGGTAGATTGGTACGGAAGGTGTTAGAAGTTGCACGAGACTGCAAGATTTAAGACACCTAACCTGAATACCACGCCGTTGTTCCGGGCTTTCTAACGGAGCCTTATATTTCCATTTGCCTCTAGTCTCTGGCATATAGAGACTTCTCTCGTATACACTGGCATCCTTCTGTAGCAAGTTACTAACAACATCGTTAATAAATACAACAGTATAACGATATAATACAATTTTAAAAGTTACACACTCTCTCTCTCTTTCTGTCTTTTCTATTTCTTCCTTATCTTTGGGACTTACCGAGCGATTTGTTCGCTGACGACATTCTCTTTCTTTTTTTAGAATGTCGTCAGGTGTTTCGGACCTTCCAGAGATCGAGCCCGGCACTGAAGACTTGGCCCAGTTTACTGAAGATCCCGATCTGTAGTTTCACTTGTACATTTTCCATTTCATTTCAGTACTTTCTAGTTCTGTTATGCCATTGTTTAGGCATTGCTTTCACTCAGATGTATTTACTTTTCCATGCATTATACAAAAAAATGTTAATAAATAAAGTTGTCGTTCATTACATTTGTTTCTTGTGTATATTTCTTTTATATTGCTTAGTACGCTTAGCGTATTTACTTCTGAGTAAATACGTAGTGGCTTTGTCGCGTCCCCTTCGCCGTAAACCGGGAAGCGGGGCGTGACATGGAGAATTAAATTCTCTCTTTTTTTAAGCTTACGAGGAGGTTTCTTTCTTTCTTTTCTCCCCTGTTTTGTGTCTCTTGGCTTCTATTTATAGAAGAAAGAAAAGATTCAATTTGTTCAGAAAATCTCTCATTGAGTGATTTTGATTGATTTTATAATCAACCAAAATGATCTTTTAAATCAATCGGTGAATTTTATTCGCCGTTGGATTTTTAATCCAAGGACTTCTGTTTTACAGAAGATATTTCTCACAAAATTAGGAAAATATTTCCCTATACAGAATCTTCTTCTGTAAATTGGTAATTTTTAATCACCATTGGATTTTTAATCCAACGGCGCTCTGCTTTACAGAGCGCAACCTTTCTTATTTATAAAGATCTAAGGAAATATTTTCTAAATAGGGTTTTGATCCCTTTTATTTAGAATTTAATTCTATCGGTTCAGATGGTATAGGAGCCCATCACGTGTAGCATGTGATCCCACAAAGTTAAGCCTACCAAAGAGCGTCACGTGCTATCACGTGAATTTTTCTGGCCAATTGTTCGTTTTAAGAAGGCACTTATATACTTTGTATATAAAGGTCACGTGTCTGCACGTGAGGCTCAGTTTCAGCCTTGTTTTGTCAAGCGCAGTGCTTATCACGTGTGGGCACGTGATACTCCATTTGGGGACTTTTCCCATTGCTTTTTATATGTATTATTCATTTTTCATAAGGGAACAGTATTATTTTGTTATATAGATGGATGACTTGCTGAAACCATGATATCAGTAAATGGAATGGATGTAAATGGAGAGTCACGTAGATGGAGTATATCCATGATTCGGTTCGGTCAATATAGATTAATATAGATTGAATAGACGGATTCATGGATTCATGTTGTATTGTAGTTTATACTTGAATCACATTCAAGTCAGATTGATTAGATTGAGATTCAGTCTGAGTCAGATACTTTGGAAAGAACTTGAAATACTGAATTTGTTTTTATATTATCGGTAACTGCTACACATGGACAGCAGGATTTGTGTCATTTTCCAAGACAATTACCGTATTGATAACACCGTTTGTTAGATTGTCTACCTTAAATAGGCAAGCACCCACATTATCCGGCTCCCTGAGGCTCAAGAGAACTGGTCCCGCTTAAACTTATGTTTACTAGGGTCCTTATTGTAATTTAGTATAACTTGAGGGGGGTTTATGTAAAAATAGTTTGATAAAATTTTCAAAATACACCTCAAGTATTTAATTATTGTCTTTAGGGTTTTCATAGATATATATTTTATAAAAGTGAAATTTCTAGTGAGTAGAACCTAGTTTTCATATTATATGGTATTATAATGAAATATCGATATTGTTTTGTATTTGGATGGTATTTTCATGTAATGGTGATTCCATTGATTTAGAAAACTTAGAATATTTATATAATATAATTAAAATAGATATTTTGATAATATTTATATATATTTAATAAAAATAGATTTTATTTATTTTTGTAAAAATCTCATTTTCTAAAGAAAAATTCATTAAAATTCCATCGAGATCCAATGCTCCTTTCGAAGGTCTGCATCTCGCTCTACTAGGTCCGAGAATGTCCGATAATCCGCACCATCCTGAACAGGGTCCCCAAAAGTGTGTTGTAGAGGCGCAATTACAAGGAATTGTTTAATACACTTTTTAAAAAAATGGTTTTGCAAGCTAATGGTATTTATTTATAATGTCGTGTTATCCCATTACTATATTCCCAAAACTTCATCGTGCTATGTCAAAAATATGTGTTATGATGAGGTAGGTCGTTATCTCGTGAGTTATCTAAAGGTAATACAAGTATTATGTGAATTATGGCGAAATATAAAGTATGTGGTACTTTACCGTAAAAATACAATAAAAATTGCATAAATGATTCTTTTAAGATGAAACTTTTTTTATTTTGTTTGTTAATATTTTTTAAACAATATATGAGAGTATGATATTTTCTTGTTTAAGAAAAAATAAAGTTTTTAAAGAAAAAACCGAATCAGAAGTCGGATTAACTCCGCTTCCGTCGGATTTTAGAAGTGAAAGTTTTTAAAGTAGAAGAAGAGAGGGGGAGAGGGGACTTAATGGTTAGGGAACAAGAGAAGAGAGAGGGGAAGGCTTCGGGACGTCGTTTCGTCGCCAGAATCTTCTCGGAACTTTGCCGGAACTTCGCCCTTCGCTAACTCCACTTGCACACTATAAGAACTCGAGAATTTTTGAGAGTTTTGACAGGGAATTTCTAAGTGAGAATGGGTGAAATGGAGTGTGGTATTTATAGGGAAAATTAGGGTTTAGAGGATTAAAGAATGTATTGAAAATTTGCATTAAAATTGGATTAAATGTGATTTATTGTTCTCCGGAAAATGTGCAGAGAAAATAAACAATGTGAGAGAAGTGTGGTAGCTGAAGAGGTGCTCGGGTGAAAAGATGGAGGCCATTCCCTACGGGCGGCCCGGCGGTACCAGCCCCATCAAGGAATCTCCCCGGTCCAAACCGGTGAGATGGATTCTAGATTTATGCCATGTGTCCTTGTCGTCTCGTATACACTCGTGCACATGTTTAATTAATCTGTAACTTAACATATTACGTGTAGTGCACGTGCAAACTCTTGAACTTCTAAAATATTAAAAGAAAATTAAATAAAAAGATAATGTGGTTGGGGGGATTCGATCACAGGGGCTACGTCACAGCAGTGTAAGGCTTTACCAATGAGCTACAAGTGTTTTCTTGCTGTTCAAATGCAAAACAAATACTTATAGTGTATACAGTATTGCAAATACCCCAATTGTACATTAAGTTTTAAACAATTTTCTATATATTGGAGTTGTTATAAGTAGAGTTTAGTTGTTGATCACTACTTGTTAGAGGGAAATGGTGGCGTTTTGATTGTGTTTTGAGATTTAAAACTAGGATTTCATGAAGTTTTTGATGCTCAAATTGAATCTGGAGCAAGTTGGGTTCTTTGAAAATTAAAATAACTTTATTGTGAACTCTTGAAGACCCCCTGAGACAACCCACGAAGCCCAAGCCCCTAATTCTCTTTTACGGCCACAGATTTAATCCTTCTGGCTGCAAATTGCGGCCAGAACATTAAGTTTTGGGTTGGGTTTTTTTCTGTAGTTCATATACTTGATATCTTAGCCACTGGTATACTTCTTTTTGTCCAAGGTTTCTTGTAGAGAAATATGAGAGTGTTTTAGCGTAGTTTTAGAGAAGTTTTCCGGTTTTTAAATTTGGTTTTGGGATTTCTATATTTTGACTTGATCGTTCGACGTTCGTACGTCGACGTTGGGGGTATTTTGTCATATTTAGCGTACGTTGACCATAAGTTCTAATCTATATGCGCTTCGCTCGTTGTGTCGTTTTTTATTTGGATATTTATGCAGTTTCGTTATGATTTCGATTGTAAGTACAATCGTGGGGAGTTTCGAGATGGCAAGAACGGACGAGACGGTCGTGGGTTTCGAGTAGCTCGAGACGTCAGTGAATAGATTTATATCTACGGGGGAAGTCGAGTGGATGGCGTATAGCACCCCGAACTAATTCTAGAGAACACTTAATATAGAAAGCGTATATACGTAACCCGGATACTTAGAGATAGATTAATCTATGGTTCGTAGATTATATAATCAGCGTATAATTCATATATATATATATATATTGTATGTGTCGTACACGACTAGATACCCGTACCAATTTTGGCTGGATGAGTGTTGACATCGTACGATGAAAATTTCGTATTCGATGTGTTGAGGATAGATTGTCGGATACGGCCGATATGTATTTGACTCGCCGAGTCTTTGTCACGCCCCGCTTCCCAGAGTACGCTAGATTGGGCACGTGACATAGCCAACCATGCTACCTGTGGGTAGGAAGTATCCATCCACAGTCACATTACGGCTGTAGAGATATCAAGAACAAGATAAAAGTATCTAAAACATGTCCATAATCCAGAATAACAGGAGTGAATAATAAATAAATGCGGAAGCAAATGATCCAATACAAATAACTGAAAAGTGTGTCCCATAATGCGGGCTCACATCAGGAAATAAATGCAGGAAATAAAACTAACTACTACTGAACTCACAGCTCAGCCTGCTGGCTGAAGTACTCCTGCTCGGACTGCAACAGCGGTACGGAATCTGGGCCATGCAAAACCCAGACGTCAGCGCGTCATGTCATCAAGTAATATAATATGAACAGTGTAGCAGGCAACGTAATATAAACATGAATACAACAAGAATAACAATAATATGAATCATACCAGTACAGGGTAGCGTGCAGTGGGTAAACTAAACTGTTCTATCAGGTTTTCTATTCTAAAGTCTTTGAAATCAATTGATGAATCCTCCATGTAACTCAAAGGATATGTCCCGTTACCCCCTGAGACCACGGATCAGGAATATGTGAACCAATAGTGGTTCTGTCCCGTTACCCCCCGGGACCACGGATCAGGAAAATGTAAGAGTCACGAATGGCTCTGTCCCGTTACCCCCCGGGACCACGGATCAAGTAATACCCTTTTAAGTTACACTTTAGTTTACACTTTTGATTTCCCCATACCCCCAAGTTATATATGTCAAGTCAGGTATTCAGTAGTCAAGAACTAATGCCAACACAGGATCAGGTAAAAGCAGGTTTGTCTGGATAGACAACAGGAACGGTCCATGAGGACCACATGTTATGTTTGTAGGCATTAGACACAAGATCAGGTAACAGGTAAAGCCATGGTACATCAGGTCCAGCCAGGTAATGTATAAAGGTGTCATGTCATGTCAAGAGTGTACGGTACCATGTCATGTCAAGTAGGAAGTGTAACAGGTCATGTTAGGAAGCACAAGATGTCATGTGGGTGCTCATAATCAAACTAACATAAGCATGTGTATAAATAAACAAGCATGAGTACTATCAGAACAATAAACTGGAACATGTAATATGATATGCAAATAGATATAATTTCAAGGATATGGATGCACAGTTATCGATTATGGTTACCTTTATAGTTCCAATATTAATTAGGATGCAATTTATTAAACATGGAGTGTTAATATCACATTATTATGTAGTAATGTGATCTATGGATGCAATTATATGTATCTTAAATGCGATTGATGCAAACGGGTATCCGAAAAGTTATAAAACTATAAAATGGTAATGTGGGATGTACAACTAAGCAATATGTGATATAAATATTGATATAATAATATTAATATGAATAGCATATTCAAAGCGATTAATAACTATAAAAGTGGTATTGATTAACCATGCACAAGAAAGTTCCGTTCAGAAATTCAGCGTCACCCTAATTTGTAAAATAGGTTAAAAATAACAAACGTTCTCCAAAAGGGACGTGTCTAATACCAAAACAAAAATAATTCAATAAGGTTTTCAGTTTTATAAGTATAAGCACCTCAGGTTGTCCCTACAAAAAGTTATGAATATTCGAAGTTGAAAGTTTGCTGCTGGAATTTTCCTGGACAGCAGTTTGGAGACATTTTCATTTGCATTTTACGTTATTTAAACAATTTATTTTGCCAGTAAATATTTCATAGAGTTATAGTATTCTGAGTTAGCTTCGTAACGAACTAAAGAACGTATACTAATAATTTTTCTATGATTTATAATGAATTTTATAAGGTAAGGTGTACAGTAAATTTCCGATTTGTCGTATCCGCTTTTTCAACGACGTTTCATGTGTAAACTATAATATTTTCAAATATAATATTATAAAATGCAGATTATAAACTAATTAAAGATAATAATAAGAAATATAACGATGATATATATTTTAATTGATATGGATGTAGTATAATGTAATCTAATATGTCACAAGATAAGTTTTCATGATCTAGATTTAATATGATATAAACGGATGCAAACGGAACATCGAAACGTTATAAAATTAAACATGGGGCATTAGATTTAAACTATAGGTATGGTATTTATTTAAATAGGTATAAAATGAATTATATAGCATGTAGCAACATTAACTTGCCTCGATGGGTCGCGAATCGGGAAAACGGAACGTTAACCGTCGGCGGGGAAAACTCGCGACGGGCGCACGGTTCACGGAATGAACCCAAACGATGAACAAAGGAACCACACGGGTTGGGGTACCTCGCTGGAACGTCGAGAAGCGTCACCGGCACGACGGAATTCCGGCAACAAAAGAACAGTTAAAAAAATGAGAAACGAGACATGAAGCAAGAAGAGAAAAAATGATAAAGAGAAGTACGAGAGAATTTATGAGAGAGAGAGAAAAAGTGGAGAGAGAGAGAGAGCTGCAGGTGGGGCCCACGGAATTAAAAGGAACGCAATTGGCTAAGGGGAATCGTTAGTTAGGGATAAATATTAATTAAAAATTCAAAATATTTTAAGGAACAGTAGGATATATATATATATATAGGTTAATTTAAAGATTTAAAAGATAGGTAATGAACAGTAAGATATCAGGTTAGTTAGAAAAATATATGCGATGGTTTTAATAATATTAAAATTTGGGATTTTGGCGCCAATTAAAACATTTCCAAATCGCGCCCGGGTCGAGTCCAAAAATTTGAAATTGAAATAATAGGATTTTAAGCGGGATCCAAAATTTAAAATTAAGTGTTTTATGATTAAAAAGCATACCCACAAAACGGACACACGTACGTGCACGTAGCTATCCAAACTCACCCGTTTCACTGAACGGGACGAGAACACAATGCACGGACGCTACCACGAGGCTAGGGGTGTCAAGTAGGCCAAGATGAATATTTTCAATTTTATTTTAGATGCCAAAATTTGTTATATGTAGAAATGACTTTGCCGGGTAAATTTTACAGTAAGCAACAAACAAGCAAGTTAAATGAAATGAGTACCACATTATGCTCAAACAGTAACTGAAAATAGTAGCATTGGGCTTGGGTGTTACAGTCTTGCTAAATCCCGATTGGGATTGTTCCCGCAAAAAATATTTCTGCGCAAAAGAGCCCAAGGTATCAAATGGCAGCAGTACGTTTAAGAAAATGTGAACCAGTATTTTCCGGGCTGTATTTTGACAAACTCTCGAATCTAAAACAGATAAATTCTAATGGCATCGAAAGCGTCTCGAAAAAGCCTTCGATTTGATATATTATGGGCTTCATAATTCATCTGGGATCAAAAGTTATGAGCAAGTATGCTATGCACGTGTAATCTAAGTGAGAAAATGCGAACCAGTATTTTCCGGGCTGTATTTTGACAAACTCCCGAATGAGAAACAGTTAAATTCTAATGGTATCGAAAGTGTCTCGAAAAATCCTTTGATTTGATATATTATGGGCTTCGTAATTCATCCAGGATAAAAAATTATGAGGCATCACGTGCCCGCACGTGACCGGGCATCACGTGCCCATACGTGACCGGGCATCACGTGCAGACACATGACCATTTACAGGAAAATCCTATAGGCACTGAATAAAATAAATAATTGAAAATAATTAATCAGTGGGGTCACGTGCCAACACGTGATAGACTCTTAAACCCTCTAAAACAATAGAATTAAATTCTAATTAAATAATTAATCAGTGGGGTCACGTGCCAACATGTGATGGGTTCCTGAGCCCTCTAAACCAATAGAATTAAATTCTAATTAATTGGTCAATCAGTGGGGTCACGTGCTATCACGTGATAGGATCTTAAACCTTCTGAACTAATAGAATTAAATTCTAATTAAGAGAAATAAAAAACCCTAGTTCGAAAAATATTTCCCTAGATCTTTCCAAACAAAAAAATTGTTCTCTGTAAAGTGGAGCACCGTTGGATTAAAAATCCAATGGTGATTAAAAATCACTAATTTATAAAAAGATTCTATACAAGGAAAGATTTTCCTGAAATTTGTCAGGAATAACAGATAAAAGATCTTTTGGATTAAAAATCCAATGGTGAATAAAATTCATTGAGTGATCTAAAAGATCATATTGGTTACAAAATCAATTAAAATCTTTCAATGAAAGATTGACTAAAGAAACTGATTCTTTTCTTTCTCATATAAATAAGAGCCAAGAGAGAACAACAAAAAATATACAACAACAACAGAGAGAGAATAAAAAAGAAAAGAGAATTTAATTCTCTAGAGAGAAAAGAAGGTCTCTTGAGAAGAGAAAGAAACCTTAGGTGAGAAAGGGAAAGAGATCTAAACTACATAAAAAAAAAGAGAATTTAATTCTCAAATTAAGAGTTTAACTCTTCTGAATAAGAACTTAGTTCTTCTTTTGGTTGAAGATCTGCAGAAGCAGATCTCCCCATAAGTTGAGAATTTAATTCTCATCAGGGAGATTCTACCATGCAGATCTAAAACTTAGAGGGAGAATTGAGTTTAGGGAATTTAATTCCTCCAAATACTTAGGAATTTAATTCCTCCAACAGAAACAGGGTTTAACCCTTAAAACAAGAACTTAGATCTTCTTTATGGTTGAAGATCTGCAGAAGCAGATCTCCCTATAAGTTGAGAATTTAATTCTCATCGGAAAGATTCTGACATGCAGATCCAAAACTTAGAGAGAGAGTTGAGTTTAAAGAATTTAATTCTTTCAAAATACATGAGAATTTAATTCGTCTAAACAAAATTAGGGTTTAACCCTACCAAAGAATTTAATTCTCAAACAAAGGACTTAAACTCTCCATGCACGTAAACCTGATCACGTAGCAACACGTGACCCTCCCTTCAATGATCAGAAAAGAAAGAATGAGATATGGCCACGTGCTCCCACGTGAACCTTAAATAGACTCTTCAAGATGATAAAGAAAAAACTTGGAGGCAATGCCTCACGTGCTCACACGTGACCCTCAAAACAAAAGGGAACAAAGCAAAGGCATAATAGATTTTGGGCGTCCTCACGTGTCCTCACATGACCCATAATAAACACTTTAATGATCAATGCATGGGTACCCATCACGTGCCTACACGTGATGGCCATTAAGATTAAGTGTTTACCACTTATTGGTAGTTTTTGAGAGTAAAATAAAGGAAGTCTGGCCCAATTCTCTGGCGCCTCACGTGGCTCCACGTGACCACCTCATTTCTAGTGTTTAACACTATTTTGAGTGTTCTGTCTCTAGTGTTTAACACTATTTTAAGTGCATCACGTGGGAACACGTGATCGTCAAATATGTGTTAGTGTTTAACACTATTTTAAAACCAAGCTTAGTCTAAATTGGCTAAGTTTTCCAGAGGCAAATCTCCCCTTCAACTGAACCTCAAAATTGGTCAGTTCATATGATATACAAAGTAAAATCCAGAGCTATAATGAATGGTTAGTGCTCAGCCAAAGACAAAATGTTGTTAGAGCCTCAAACCCCTGTTTAAGCATTGCTAAATAATAGGGGGCTGAACCCAGACAAATGTTCAACAGTCCAACAAAGGGCCAACATTTCAAATCTAATTGAGCTTAGCCCAAGTTGGCCATAAGTCCTCAATTCAGATTTAACTAAGCCAATGTGCTCATAATCTAATTAATTGATCTTAGTTCCAAATTGGACTACAGATTTCCCAATCAACTTTGGTTCAAGGGTACATCTCTTCACTCCTTTGATATTTGTCGTTGTAATCCTTCTACGTCTTCAGAGAGGTGACGGTTCCCGATAACCAATCATTCCATGGACTGTGGGGTCCTTTTAAACCCATGGACTATGATGTCCTTAATCTCGGACTGTGGGGTTCTTTTAAACCCATGGACTATGATGTCCTTAACCTGGACTGTGGGGTCCTTAAGCCCATGGACTATGATGTCCTTAACCTCGGATTGTGGGATCCTTTTAAACCTATGGACTATGATATCCTTAACCTCGGACTGTGGGGTCCTTTAAACCCATGGACTATGATGTCCTTAACCTTGGACCGTAATGTCCTTAAACTAAACGACCGCAATGCCCCTAAACTAAACAATAGAGCCCAAATGCTCTTTTATTGGATCTAAATGATCCCGTTAAGTTGATCTTAGTCTAAAATTAGACTAACGTATCATTAACTAACGTTTAAGTTGATCTTAGTTTCAAATGAGACTAACGTATTCTTAAACCCAACCCCCAAACCCAAATCTAAGAAAATACGGATTTGGACTAATCCACGCCCTACGGGCGACAACATAAATTAGTCTCTGTATACAATCCATGGGCAACCAAAAACAAAACAAACACACATGACACGAAGTGACTATCTGGAGAAGGAGAAAGTGGTTACCGCGATGCGGTAGCGTAATTAACTGCAGGGGTTTACGTCTGCAGGGAAGAGCGTCCCCACAATCAAAAACCCCTCAACGAGGGGGAATCTGATGAAGTTTGCTATATCGGCCGCATACGTTTAAACCTTCGATACATGGTGTCATAAATCAACTTGGTATCTTCGGAGAGGTGGACGGATACCACCAAATAGCATCTGCCCCTAAATTCAGGCAAGACGAACCTACGCGGTCGCGTCTCTGTGTTTCGGAGCAGAACAGATTCTGGCACGCCCGGTGGGACCTTTTCCTCTTTCCGCTCCATACTTCGTGTGTCGTGTTTCGCGAACGAATCGCGGTTTGACATGGTTGCCCCTGGATTCGAGGTACTAAGATTTGGTGTCTTGATCCATGCAGAAAACAGAAGATCAATGGCTTCAAACTGCACTAACTGCAACTCTCGCTCCATCCCGTCCGGAGGAGTGACTTACGGGCCCCAAGCGGCCTCCATCTTCGCTATGCCGGTGGAACAGATGACTTAGGCCACCACTGGATTGTTCTTCGGGACCGTGCTCCCACCGATGAGCTTTAGCACCCCTGTACCATCGCAAGAAGGTCCAAAGAAGTCGGTTTTTGATCGGCTTGCAACTACAGCGGCCCCTCTCAATGGATCGCCCAAATCCAGTGCCTCAGTCTTTGACAGACTGGGCCAAAGCTCATTTGGGCCCTTGAAGAAGCCCGTGATACCAGAAAGAGTTATCCCAAAAAGGATAGCCATTCCTGCTCTCGAAGTCGTCAAAGCGGCTTCTCCCGCCAAAGGGTCGGTCTTCACAAGACTGACTGTTTCAGCTCCCGTTTCAGGCGAAATCGTCAAGGCTGCTTCACCTGCTCGAAAGTCTGCTTTCGATAGGTTGGCCATCCCCACTCAGCGGACGTCAGTCTTCAATAGGCTGACAACGACAACTTCTGACCAACACAGAGGGCATGAGGAAGTCACTCCTACAGCTGAGATAATCCCAACGGCTCGACACGCTCGACGTCGCCACTGGCGCCGAGTAAGGAAGGCCGGGGGCAACTCTCCTTCTGGACCGACTCCGCCGGTTCCAACGGTGGAAATCGATGCTGCTGTTCCAACTAGGAACAACTTTGAACCGCTAAGGAGAGTGCGCAAAAAATCTCCGACTGCCGTGCTGAAGAGATCTCCTCCACCCATGGAGAACGCTACTAAGGTGAAGCTAGATCAGCCCCCTCAGCGGCTGTCCTCTAAAATTTACAAAGTTTGGCGACAGGTTCAGGACTCGGTGATTGATCAAGATTACTCTCGCCGACAAAAAAGGTGAAAGTTCAGCGAGAAGAGGACCATTCTGTCAAGCCACAAAAGGCGACAGCTACTTGGGTGCCCACTGCAATGGCCCCCTCAACTTCGACCGCTCACAAGAGGAGAATGCCAGAGAAAATCCCTGAGTCTGCGACGAATCGCAAGACCACTGAACCTAAACACCCTAAGTCTGGGGCATGGTGGTGCATACTGTCTATATGGCATCCGGAAAAGAGGATAGCCGTATCTCCATATGTCATCGACTACTTACGCGATCAGTGACTAAGGCTCAGGAGCAACAACAACAAAAGCTCCAAGAGATGTTAACAGCTATGGCCGCACTCACAGGGCCGAAAGCAAGCCCAGAGACATCCTCAGAGTAGCGCCGTGAACAGGAAACTGATGCCGAATTCCTTTGGAGAATGCTTGAGAAGAAGGACAAAGAGGCCGCGGAAAAAGCGGTCAATATAAAACAAATGGCCCTTCTATTCCAAGATATGGTGGGCATGATGATCCAGCCGGATCCCCCAGCCGAAGATCCTCGAGTAATAATTGAAGATGATAGAGGAGGGACATCAAATCCTCTGACGGCTCTGTCAACAGCCAAGGAGGAGGCAATCTCCAAAGCTGCTCTGGATGATTACATCGCTCAGCAGATACGAGTTCACCAGGCGAATGAAGCAGCTGGGCAAATTGTTAAAACTGGACGACCCTATCCGGGTTGGTATGACCAAATAAAGTACCCGCCAGGATACACGATCCCCAAATTCCACGTATATAAGGGGACTGGAAATCCGCATCAGCATGTCGCTCAATTTAGGGCTCTGTGCGGCAACACCGGAGGTGACTATAAGCTACTGCTTCGCCAATTCGTTGGCAGTTTGGCGGAGACGGCCTTCGAATGGTATTCAGAGCTTCCAAATGGCTCCGTCAAAACATTCACGGAGATGGAGCTGTTATTCACCCAGCGTTTCGCAAGAACTAGCGAACGCACCCCAATCACGGCGTTGATCAATGCCAGAGCGAAACCAGGCGAAACATGGGTTCAGTATGCGATACGGTGGCGCAACCTATGGTCGAAGTGCGAACAGCGCATAGAAGAAACTCCTGCAGTAGGTATGTTTGTGGGAACCCTTGATCCGCAGGCAACCATATCCCAATTCATGATGTTCTTCAAGCCGACCACCTTCCAGGCCTTGATTGACAAGCTGGTCTATTTGGACCAGATGGGCCATAGACCATCCTCCTCAAAGACGGATCCTCGGAATGAGAAGGGGAAAGGGAAAGCAACCTTCATCGCCAACGCTCAACAAAAACCGAGTGGCCCGAGACCGGTTGTTCGCCAAAGCAACAAGCGGCAATCCCTTGATGAGAAGTTGAGACGTACTTACTCGTTTCCCCGGGATAAAACAAGGAAACTGTTTGAACTGACAGTGCGCAATGGGCTCATTACTCTACCGGAGTCGAGACACCCATCGCAACCAAACGACGTCAACGATCCCAATTACCGTCCCTACCACCGAGTATTGGGTCACCCAATCGAAGACTACTACGTCTTCAAAAACTGGATTGAAGACCAATACCAATAAGGCAAGTTCGCGCTATCTGAAAACTGGAAGGTGAATCCGCCACAGCAGCACACTCCTAAAAGGGTGGACACACCGGGGGTATCGTGCTCTTTTATAGAAGAAGCTCCATGATAAGTTGTTCTTTCGACAAAAACTAAAAGAATGCTGAAAGATCTTCAAACATGCCCGGCGATCAGGTAGAAAAGCCCGCTAAAGTCGAAGACCATCGAGGGGATGCTGAAACCACGCCCAACATTGGGAGTTAATAGTGATGTTGGACAAAACATTCGGTCCCAGCCGTCAAAGTCTTCGAAGAAAAAGAAGAAGATCAAAAAGCCCGCGCAGTTTAATGACAAGCGCACGGATCTGCAAAAACATATTGACGTGCTAGAGGAATATAACCAGAAGACGCGGACCCCGGTCACACTCCAAGAATTTCTCAACAATATCCTTGAAAGCGGAGATAAAGACAATAACGATGGGGATGACTCGTCAGAAGAATCTGAGGACTATGTGGCAAGTTACTACATGATCTCTTATTCGGCGTTAACTAACGAAGAAGCTCACACGGCGATAGAATACAGCATAAAAGAGCTGGGGGCAGGATTGAAGCCAAAACTCTTGGAACCGTCTGACGAGATGATCGACTTGCTACTGAACGAAGCCCGTCAGAAAAGTAAAGCCAATCGAGAGCGCGAACTGGCTATATTCGAAAAAACCAAACGCCAACGACTGGATGAAAAGGTCGAAGCACCCCAACCGGATCGAAGCATCCCTTTTGCCAGCAAAAGCAAGCTTAAAGTAAGAAAACGATTCGCTAGGGCCCTGTCAATAGGAATGAAGTTGCCCTCTTTCAGAGAAAATTCTCCTGGCGGTATACATCTTGATAAAGCGGACATATTTCCTAACTTCTGCTTATACCATCGAAGGATTGCACACCCTATCGAGGAGTGCATAGCCTTTAAAAACTGGTGGCAGGGATATGTTGCCCACCGACAACAAGTTCAACGAGTGAAGCGCAAGGCTTGTCGGGAACAGAAAAGCACGACAAATGAGCGCAAAAGAGCCGCTGGCAACTGTCGCATAGTCGACACCAAGGGATCGCAAGTTATCACCTTTGGAAGCGACTCTGACGAAGAAATCGCCCTCAGCCCTCTCTTCAAAGAATCCACCTCCGACACAAAAGATGCGAAGATTTATGAGAAAATCTAGCTGTGCAATCGTACGTTGCCCGAAAAATCTCGGACCTATGACCGAAACGTCTTTAAACTAATACAAACCTGCAGCATCGCCAAGCTGATGTGGTGTAAAAAAAAGGTACGTCCACAAGTAAGATGGGCACGGATGAAAACCCGAAAGGGCTCCGTGAGTAAAAACAGCAGGACTATCGGCGAGTTTTGTGAAAACCCGAAAGGGCGCAATCTCGTTAAAAAACACTTGTAAGGTCCTCTCAACTCTGTAACGAGAAACCACTTGCGTGAGATCCTTATGACTCACAAGGGAACAACGCACTTAGGGATCCCCGCGATTCCTAAGGAAAAATTGCACTTGCGAGATCCTCATGACTCGTAAGGAGAACTCTCATATGAGACCCTCACGGCTCATAAGATTCAAAAGCCTTAAGCTACAGGGATCTGAACATGTTCTTAAGCAGTTATACACCCTGATTTTGCCCTACAAGCGGTTCAATGCTGACCCTTGTATACAATCCACGAGCGCGAATAAACATTCTCCCTAACAAAGTCCCACCCACGACTAGGAATGTATTTACACAGTGGACAACCCTTGTAAGTCCTCTTGACTTATAAGGAGAAAACACTCTTGTAAGATCCTTACGACTTATAAGAGAATGCACACTTAGGAATCCTCACGATTCTTAAGGAGAAAACGCACCAACGAGATCCTCACGACTCGCAGGGAAAAATACTTTTATGAGACCCTTACGGCTCATGAAGTCAAAAGCCTTAGTCGACAGGACCCTAGCCCTGTCTACTAAGCCACCTTTGTTCGACATCGATAAAGGCAAATGATGATTCGCTCCTGGCAATATCCCAGTTGTAGCGATGCTGATGCCTAAATCGGTATCAAATCCCAAACTCGCGGCGAAAAGTCAGCAAGCCAAAAATGCATATGAAATAGCCGAAATGATCGGGCAACTTGCAACAAAATTAGTAAGTAAAATATATGCATACAAAATAGCCGAAATGGTTGGGCAACTCGCAATAAAAAACAGCGAGTAAATAAAACAAATAGTCGAAATGATTGGACACTGCGAAAAATAGCCGAAATGATTGGGCAATCGCGACTTTTGCGATATTAAAGCTGAAATGAGTATTGTGGAAAGAAAAAAATACATAACATGAAACTTTTGCCCTACCGGAGAGATCACATCGATCTCTGTATACAATCCAGGGGCACAAACAAAAAAGGAAACCATATCATCCCACCAGGCTCCATCAGAAAGAGAGCCAAGTCTTGATGACAATATCTGCATCTCAAGAGATCAACAACGGCGTTCCTTCTCGTTCCAACCAGAAGCAGACGCAACGTCAGCAAAGCGGAGTGACGGCAAAATCCCAGCTCCACCTCAGCATTTGTCTCGTTACAGCAGACGCAATGTCAACAACAGCGTTCCTTCGCAGTCCAGTAGGATGCAGATGCAACGTCAACGAAAGCCCTCATGGTCGAAACAAAGCCGAGTTATGGCAAAATCCTAGCTCCACCTCAGCATTCGTCTCGTTAAAGCAGACGCAATGTCAACAACGACGTTCCTTCGCAGTTCAGTAGGATGTAGATGCAACATCAACGAAGGACCTCATGGTCGAAACAAAGCAGAGTGATGGCAAAATCCCAGCTCCACCTCAGCATTCGTCTCGTTACAGCAGACGCAATGTCACCCCGGGGTCAAAACAACGGAGCCATGGAAAAATCCCTAGTTCCAAGCCTCGACGGTTCATGTGCAACCTAGAGACAACCGTGAAATTCGTCTCGTTACAGCAGATGCAATGCCAGCAAACGAAGTAAAGCCAAAATTCCTAGCTTCAGGGTCTTGACGGCAACTCATATAAAACCTGAAAGACTATCGGTGATCATCCCACACCAGCGCGGAGTGGTCACCACCTCGACTTTCGTCTCGATACAGCAGATGAGATGTCACTACAGCGTCCTTCCTCCAACAGGATTCGGACATACCAAAGCAAACGAAGAGAAGGCCAAATTCTTAGCTTCAGGGTCTTGACAGCAACTCATATAAAGCCTGAAAGACTATCGGGGATCATCCCACATCAGCGCGGAGTGGTCACCACCTCGACGTTCGTCTCGATACAGCAGACGATATGTCACTACAGCGTCCTTCCTCCAACGGGATTCGGACACGCCAAAACAAACGAAGCGAAAGCTAAATTCCTAGCTTCAGGGTCTTGACGGCAACTCATATAAACCCTAAAAAACTATCGGAGATCATCCCACACCAGCGCGGAGTGGTCACCACCTCGACGTTCGTCTTGATACAGCAGACGAGATGTCACCACAGTGTTCTTTCTCCAGCAGGATTCAGACACGACAATCAAATAACGGAGCCACGGCAAAATCCCTAGTTCCAAACCTCGACGGTTCACCAAAAACCTAGAGACAACCGCGAAATTCGTCTCGGTACAGCAGACGCAATGCCGGCAAACGAAGCAAAGGCCAAATTCCTAACTTCAGGGTCTTGACGACAACTCATATAAAACCTGAAAGACTATCGGAGATCATCCCATACCAGCGCGGAGTGGTTATGACTCATCGGGGCTCCCCAAACTGAGCCCAACCTCAAGTAAAAAGCGGCATGGCAAAATTCCTAACGCTTGCTCTTCCGACGGTCAAACTGCCTAGGAAGATTTCTTGAAGACATCTTGTCCAGCCCCTAAAGGGATCAGAGACACGACAGTCGCAAGACTACTCGAACAGCAAGATTGCCTATCGAGGAATACATCAGCCAACGTGACGGTACGACAGACAAAAACCTAGTACCACAAACCCTAACGGACCTCTGTCGTAAAGAGCAGAGGTTAACTGTGACGTTAGGACATCCTTGCGAGAAAACCTCGATTCGTCTCAACCCTAGGGAAATCAGTGTCCTTGACAAGAGCATCTCAATTCGCGTCGACCCGTAGAGAAATCAGCGTCTTTGCAGGAATATCTCGATTCGTTTCAACTCCGAGGAAATCAGCGTTCTTGGCAAAAACCTTGATTCAGGGAAATCAGCGTCCTTGATGAGAGCACCTCGATTCGCGTCGACCCGCAGAGAAATCGGTGTCTTTGCAGGAATACCTCGATTCGTCTCAACTCCGAGGAAATCAGTGTCCTTGGCAAAAACCTCGATTCAGGCAAATCAGCGTCCTTGACGAGAGCACCTCGATTCGCGTTGACCCGCAGAGAAATCAATGTCTTTGCAGGAATATCTCGATTCGTTTCGACTCCAGGGAAATCAGCGTCCTTGGCAAAACCTTGATTCAGGGAAATCAGCGTTCTTGGTGAGTGCATCTCGATTCGCGTCGACCCGCAGAGAAGTCAGCGTTTTTGCAAGAATACCTCGATCCGTTTCAACTCCGAGGAAATCAGAGTCCTTGGCAAAAACCTCGATTCAGGGAAATCAACGTCCTTAACGAGAGCACCTCGATTCGTGTCGACCCGCAGAGAAATCAGTGTCTTTGCAGGAATATCTCGATTCGTCTCAACTCTGAGGAAATCAGTGTCCTTGGCAAAAACCTCGATTCAGGGAAACCAGCGTCCTTGACGAGAGCACCTCGATTCACGTCGACCCGCAGAGAAATCAGTGTCTTTGCAGGAATACCTCGATTCGTCTCAACTCCGAGGAAATCAGTGTCCTTGGCAAAAACCTCGATTCAGGGAAATCAGCGTCCTTAACGAGAGCACCTCGATTCGCGTCGGCCCGCAAGGAAATCAGTGACTTTGCGGGAATACCTCGATTCGTCTCAACTCCAGGGAAATCAGTGTCCTTGGCAAAACCTCGATTCAGGGAAATTAGCGTCCTTGACGAGAGCACCTCGATTCGCGTCGGCCCGCAGAGAAATCAGTGTCTTTGCAGGAATACCTCGATTCGTTTCGACTCCAGGGAAATCAGTGTCCTTGGCAAAACCTCGATTCAGGGAAATCAGCATCCTTGGCGAGAGCATCTCGATTCGCGTCGACCCGCAAGGAAATCAGTTTCTTTGCAAGAATACCTCTATTCGTCTCAACTCCGAGGAAATCAGTGTCCTTGGCAAATATCTCGATTCAGGGAAATCTGCGTCCTTAACGAGAACATCTCGATTCGCGCCGACCCGCAGAGAAATCATTGTCTCTGCAGGAATATACGACGTCGGTAAAACGGAGCCGCGACAAAGTTCCCAGTTCCATGATTCGGCGGTGCACAGACAACCCAAAGTCAACCCTCGACCTCCCTATTGAAGCAATGCTTTGACTCGGGAGTAGGTCAATTCATCAATCACTTACGAGTCCTCTCGACTGGTAAGGAAGAAAATTCTCTTGTGAGATCCTGACGACTCTCAAGAGAAAACATACTTAGGAATGCTCACGATTCCTAAGGAGAAAATACACCTACGAGATCCTCTCGACTCGTAGGGAGAAAAAAATCTTTATGAGACCCTCACGGTTCATAAAGTTGAAAAGTCTTAGGCAGCATATCTGAACCTGTTTCTTAAGCCATCGCTTTTTATCTCGATTCAGGGAAATCAGCGTCCTTGGCGAGAACCTCTCGATTCGTTTCGACCCGCAAGGAAATTAGTGGCTTTGCGAAAATCTCTCGATTCGTCTCAACTTGCGGGGAAACTAGTGTCCCTACGCATAAAGAAAATTCTCTTGTGGGATTCTTACGATTCTCAGGAGAAAACGCACTTAGGAGTCCTCACGACTCCTAAGAAGAAAAGACACCAACGAGATCCTCACGACTCGTAGGGAGAAAAGCCTTTGTGAGACCCTCACGGCTCATAAAGTTGGAAAGTCTTAGGCAACAAATCTTAACCCTATTTTCTAAGCCATCGCTACCTTATAAAGAGTTCAAGATGGACTGTTATCTACCATCTATGGGCCACACTTGCCAAAGCTACATGCCACTGAAATGGAGAAGTTACTCATGAGCATATAAACTACTTCACGCCAGAGTAAAACATAAAGAAATAGAAGGGTGCGGCTCATGGAGTTGAGGGTTTGGAACTATATCCCTTAAGAGTCGAGATTTGAGTCAATGATAAATGACGACGCTTGTGTCCGCTCGTTATCTTCTCAGATCAAGATCCTGAAAATTATATACCAACCCAAAACTGGTCATACGCTATGAATTACTCTGCACTACTTCACCCACGTATATACTTACGTGGGCAAAATAGTGGGAGGAATTTGTTCCCGCAAAAAATATTTCTGCGCAAAAGAGCCCAAGGTATCAAATGGCAGTGGTACGTTTAAGAAAATATGAACCGGTATTTTCCGGGCTGTATTTTGACAAACTCCTAAATGTTAAACAACTAAATTCTGATGGTATTGAAAGCGTCTCGAAAAATCCTTCGATTTTATATATTATGGGCTTCATAATTTATCCGGGATCAAAAGTTATGAGCAAATATGCTATGCACGTGTAATTTAAGGGAGAAAATGCGAACCAGTATTTTCCGGGCTGCATTTTGACAAACTCCCGAATGAGAAACAACTAAATTCTGATGGTATCAAAAGTGTCTCGAAAAATCTTTCGATTTGATATATTATGGGCTTCATAATTAATCCAGGATCAAAAATTATGAGGCATCACGTGCCCGCACGTGACGGGCATCACGTGCCCGCACGTGACGGGCATCACGTGCCCACACGTGACCGGGCATCACGTGCAGACACGTGACCATATACAGGCAAATCCTGTAGGCACTGAATAAAATAAATAATTGGAAATAATTAATCAGTGGGGTCACGTGCCAACACGTGATAGGCTCTTAAACCCTCTGAAACAATAGAATTAAATTCTAATTAAATAATTAATCAGTGGGGTCACGTGTCAACACGTGATGGGTTCCTGAGCTCTCTAAACCAATAAAATTAAATTCTAATTAATTTGTCAATCAGTGGGGTCACGTGCTATCACGTGATAGGCTCTTAAACCTTCTGAACTAATAGAATTAAATTCTAATTAAGGGAAATAAAAAACCCTAGTTTGAAAAATATTTCCCTAGATCTTTCCAAACAAAAAGATTGTGCTCTGTAAAGTGGAGCACCGTTAGATTAAAAATCCAATGGTGATTAAAAATTACCAATTTATAGAAAAATTCTACACAAGAAAAGATTTCCCTGAAATTTGCCAGGAATCATAGATAAAAGATCTTTTGAATTAAAAATCCAATGGTGAATAAAATTCACTGAGTGATCTAAAAGATCATATTGGTTACAAAATCAATTAAAATTTTTTAATGAAAGATTGACTGAAGAAACTGATTCTTTTCTTTCTCCTACAAATAAGAGCCAAGAGAGAACAACAAAAAATATACAACAACAACAGAGAGAGAATAAAAAAGAAAAGAGAATTTAATTCTCTAAAGAGAAAAGAAGGTCTCTTGAGAAGAGAAAGAAACCTTAGGTGAGAAAGAGAAACAGATCTAAGCTCTATAAAACAAAAAGAGAATTTAATTCTCAAATTAAGAGTTTAACTCTTCTGAATAAGAACTTAGTTCTTCCTTTGGTTGAAGATCTGCAGAAGCAGACCTCCCCATAAGTTGAGAATTTAATTCTCATCGAGGAGATTCTGCCATGCACATCCAAAACTTAGAGGGAGAATTGAGTTTAGGGAATTTAATTCCTCCAAATACTTAGCAATTTAATTCCTCCAACAGAAATAGGGTTTAACCCTTAAAACAAGAACTTAGTTTTTCTTCATGATTGAAGATCTAAAGAAGCAGATCACCCCATAAGTTGAGAATTTAATTCTCATCGGGGAGATTCTGCCATGCAGATCCAAAACTTAGAGAGAGAGTTGAGTTTAAATAATTTAAATCTTTCAAAACACATGGGAATTTAATTCCTCTAAACAAAATTAGGGTTTAACCCTACCAAAGAATTTAATTCTCAAATAAAGGACTTAAACTCTTCATGCACGTAAACCTGATCACGTGGCAACACGTGACCCTCCCTTCAATGATCAGAAAAGAAAGAATGAGACATGGCCACGTGCCCCCACGTGACCCTTAAATAGACTCTTCAAGATGATAAAGAAAAAACTTGGAGGCAATACCTCATGTGCTCACACGTGACCCTCAAAACAAAAGGGAACAAAGCAAAGGCAGAATAGATTTTGGGTGTCCTCACGTGTCCTCACGTGACCCCTAATAAAGACTTTAATAATCAATGCATGGGTACCCATCACGTGCCCACACGTGATGGCCATTAAGATTAAGTGTTTAACACTTATTGGCAGCTTTTGAGAGCAAAATAAAGGAAGTCTGGCCCAATTCTCTGGCGCCTCACGTGGCTCCACGTGACCACCTCATTTCTAGTGTTTAACACTATTTTGAGTGTTCTGTCCCTAGTGTTTAACACTATTTTAAGTGCATCACGTGGGAACACATGATCGTCAAATATGTGTTAGTGTTTAACACTATTTTAAAACCAAGCTTAGCCTAAATTGGCTAAGTTTTCCAGAGGTAAATCTCCCCTTCAACTGAACCTCAAAATTGGTCAGTTCATATGATATGCAAAGTAAAGTCCAGAGCTATAATGAATGTAGTGCTCAGCCAAAGACAAAATGTTGTTAGAGCCCCAAACCCCTGTTTAAGTATTGCTAAATAATGGGGGGGCTGAACCCAGACAAATGTTCAACAGTCCAACAAAGGACCAACATTTCAAATCTAATTGGACTTAGCCCAAGTTGGCCATAAGTTCTCAATTCAGATTAACTAAGCCGATGTGTTTATAATCTAATTAATTGATCTTAGTTCCAAATTAGACTACAGATTTCCTAATCAATTTTGGTTCAAGGGTACATATCTTCACTCCTTTGATATTTGTCATTGTAATCCTTCAACGTCTTCAGAGAGGTGACGGGTCTCGATAACCAATCATTCCATGGACTGTGGGGTCCTTTTAAACCTATGGACTATGATGTCCTTAACCTCGAACTGTGGGGTTCTTTTAAACCTATGGACTATGATGTCCTTAACCTGGACTGTGGGGTCCTTAAGCCCATGGATTATGATGTCCTTAATCTCGGACTGTGGGGTCCTTTTAAACCCATAGACTATGATGTCCTTAACCTCGGACTGTGGGGTCCTTTAAACCTATGGACTATGATGTCCTTAACCTTGGACTGTAATGTCCTTAAACTAATCGACCGCAATGTCCCTAAACTAAATAATAGAGCCCAAATGCTCTTTTGTTGGATCTAAATGATCCTGTTAAGTTGATCTTAGTCTAAAATTAGACTAACGTATCCTTAACTAACGTTTAAGTTGATCTTAATCTCAAATGAGACTAACGTATCCTTAAACCCAACCCCCAAACCCAAATCTAAGAAAATACGGATTTGGACTAATCCACGCCCTACGGGCGACAACATAAATTAGTCTCCATATACAATCCACGGGCAACCAAAAACAAAACAAACACACATGACACGAAGTGACCATCTGGAGAAGGAGAAAGTTGTTACCACGATGCGGTAGTGTAATTAACTGCAGGGGCTTGCGCCTGCAGGGAAGAGCGTCCCCACAATCAAAAACCCCTCAACGAGGGGGAATCTGACGAAGTCTGCTATATCAGCCGCATCCATTTAAACCTTCGATACATGGTGTCATAAATCAACTTGGTATTTTCGGAGAGGTGGACGGATAGCACCAAATAGCATCTGCCCCCAAATTCAGGTAAGACGAATCTACGCGGTTGCGTCTCTGTGTTTCGGAGGAGAACAGGGATATTATTATAATTGTTAGAGCTATAATCTTTTAAAAACTAATGATCCGTTTCCTAGTTTTAAAATGGTAATGTCAAGAATGCGCTACAAATTTCAAATGAATATCTATTTCAAAAACCCTGTAGCCTCCTTATTTCCAAAATAATATTTCGTTCTATTTTAAACTATAACTGTATAGCTCGTAAATAATTATCTATTTTAACGCTCGTTTAGATTATGACTATTCGGTTCGTTATACGTTTGCGCGTAGATTACTTGTTGTTATGCTACGTTATATTATCCGTATTTATGCTTCATACAGTCAGTTTATGATACCATGCTTATATGAAGACACTGATAGAATATTGCACAACTACCAATGATTGCTATATTGCACAAATCACAGACGCGTTTGTTACACTACACACCATTGGTACTGCCATGACACCGTAGGATTGCCATGCTAGATAAGATTGAAGTTGTTATATATAGATGTGATGATACCTTTCATGATTTTTATATATGAATACCATCATTATGAACGTTCGTATATGATTATTGCCAATATGGAAAAGATGATATATGCGTTGTGGTTCTTATGAACTTGAGACGACTTCTATATGTGTTCTTTAGAACTTGATATTTTCTATAGATTTGAGAAACCGCGGTATGGTTTATAAAACTTGTGATTATTTTAAAATGCGGTTTTCTTATAATTTGATAATTTGACGTCCACCATGAGTTTGGTTTTCATGATGAGATATCCGAACCGAGATAGGGGTTAACCGATTACGGGTACATGGTGGACCCGGTACGACTCCGAGGGACAGAAAGACCGTAGAGAGGTACGGGGAGCCTAGCGAGGGGGATCAATACCGGAGGTGACATTGGAGTGCGGCGGATATCTGGAGGATTCCGATCATGATTGAATTGATATTCGGAGGACCGATCGGTGAGACGGTGCTTGTAATATCAGGATTTTACATGTCGATGATAGACACAGGATTTATAATGATTTTGAATGTTAGTGATGGACACTCGGTGGATGATGAGTTTGTGTGTCGATGATGGACACTCGTGAGATTTGGAGTGTCGATACTGAACACTCATATGTTGATGTTGCACGATCCGTCGTGATGCGTTGTTATTGATTATGCTATATGGCAGCCGAACATAACCGATCCATGCGAGAGTACCTAAATACTATTTTCACATATCGATGTACATTAAAGAGATTTCAAAATGAGCTATAATCTCACTATTTTGACGTATCTATGATGACACAAGGATCTTTCAAACGGAAACGTTCTTAAAATTCATTTCTAAAAAGCGAGACGTATATATTAAACAAAACGCATATAATACTTCATAAACCCACGTCTGCTACTTGTACCGCGTATCATACGGATATTTTGAAAAGATTTTGCATATATCTTTCAGCTAATTTATAGGCTTATACATGAATGCATGATATATATGATATGATGATATATATTTCCTTGTTTACGCGATCGATCAAGATGCACTTATAGTACTTGTGCATTATACATACATTAGTACAAGATATGATAGTACTATATTTTATGGTCTAGGTAGATCATTATGTATTTCGATTTCTATCTTGCAATATATTTTTATTCACCGAGTTGGCAACTCAGTCCCGTTGTGCCCCAGTTTCTTATAGATTGACCGCTCAGATCTATAGCGGCTTGCCGACACACATTTTGCTTTGGTGATTGTTTTTGGTAGGCGGGTTACATATTTACTTCATAACCATCTTTTGTATATATTTTTTCATTTGGATCTAATTAAAAACTCAATCGACCAAAACTTGTATATTTGTAGATTTAGAAGCGGGACTTAGATATTTATGTGTTTTTGGATGTCGCACCCGTTTGGAGTCGACTTTATTTTGTTTTTGTTCTTGTTTCGTTTTCTTTTCTTTGTTTTGGGCGTCATATATTAACTGCGTGGTCGCTCCGTCGTTTGGGTGTAGAAGCTAGCTCCCGTTGGAGATACTTTTTATATATTATGCTGTGTATGCGATTTTATTCAAAATTTACAAAAAAGATGCTGCCTGATTTTTAAATACCGAAAATGTTTTCAAACAAACTTATTTATACCATCAAAAGGAACTTGATTCCATTTAGTAACCATTTTTTTAAAAACTCCACATTTACTATTTCTGTAAAAAAGTTTAGATTCTGGGTTTTTGGCTTATTTGGGTTATGGTGGGGTCTTATGGACTTCACGTGATTCAAATGCCGGTCACGTACCTTTTCTGAGTCGTGACAAATATGATCTTGTGACAAATATGATCTTATGGGATATGTAGATAGATCATTTCCATCCCTTCTTACATGGAAATTTGTTCGAAGAAGTATATATGTACCAACCTGTAGGATTTATCAATTCAAGAGTTCCTCATGATGTTGATTTTTATGGTGTGACAATCTTGTTGCTATTTATTTAACTGCAAATCCTATCTTTGATGCGCGTACGAAATGCATTGAAATATATTTTTATTTTGTTCGCGAAAAGGCTGCACGGAAAGAGCTTGATGTTCGATTCATTTCCACTGTAAATCAAATTGCAAATACTAAGCAAACCGTTAAGCATCAAAGGTTTACCTGGTTTCGTGACAAGCTCAATATGATGTCATTAGCGTTTCGCTTGCGGGGGCGTAACAGATATCATGGAACAAATCAAAACAAATGAAGCCAAGTATATAAACTGTTGCTTAACAATTTATGGTTTATTAGTATAATGATATACATGCTGTTAGCACAATATCTTGTACATCTATATAAAACTCGGTTATAAATATATGTGATCAGATGCAATCAATTTCATCTGAATCATTTTCCTAATTCCTTTTGTTTGATCATTCGTATTATATTAATTAAGTTCAGATGCATGCTGAATATCTATTATTTATGCAAATTCTATAATCAAAAAAAAAATTTGGAGTCTTTAATTTCTTTAGATATATAGTAATAATAATTTGCTTCATTACATAAGCAACTATGCCAGAGAAAAATAAAGTTTTTATTTTTTGATGGTTCTTAGTCTCTTCAAAATGATATCTATTTGATGCCACCTATAGGTAGAAACTGTGCAAACTTAGGCACTCATATTTTTTGAGATTAATGTATAGTGTTAGATGCCTAGTTTGTATGGGTTCAAGCTACTCTTGATTAGCTTTAAACATGTGAATGTATGTATAGTCAAGCTACTCTATCATATCCCCCATTAGCTAGCTACTTAAATTGGTGGTGTAATTTTCCATACCTCGTATCCATAATTTTTTAATTAAATTAATGTGTGTATTTATGGGTGGGGTGAAAATTGAATCTATATATATTGCTTTAATACCATATAAACCCTACCACTAAATCAAAACTTTGAAGCTTCATCAAAGATTTTCGAAATGATTGTCTAGTTAAGCTCCAAAATGTAATATTTTGGCATGCATGTTAAATCCTATTAGGGCATCGTTTAATAGGGAGTGATCTATTGCAAACCGGTGCGTATTTTTTAAAAACGGAAACTCTCGATCAACGATATATTTGAACAATTCGAACCGTTCAAGTTGATCACCCTACCCCAAAATATATGTGTATGAAAAATCAATGAATTTGAAGATTTCTAACTCATGCATCGAATGAGTGCAAAATGAACGTCTTTCAATATAGCAATGTAAACTCTATCTGATACATAGCCTAAAAGTCTTACATATAGACTTAAAGGTAGGGTGATCAACTTGAACGGTTCGGATTATTCAAATATGTCGTGGATCGAAAGTTCACATTTTTAAAAAACGCGGACTGGTTGCAATAGAGCGCTCTCCATCATTTAATGGCTAAATTAATAATTTAAGAGAAACAATGTAGAAAAGAGAGCTTATGAGACTTTTCGTCAGGTGGCGTCAAAAAACTACACCCTCCACAATTATATTCGACGAGCGGCATCCATCATCATTGTCTTTATCATCTAAGATGTGATACACTAAATTTCATGTGATTCTAACACATTTTCACCATTGATTTAGCAACGTAGAAAGTTATATTATCGCTAAACCGTTGAATTTGCACCCACTAAATCAATGGTGATAAAATGGTATAATCACATGAAATTTTGTGTATCCACATCTTAGATGATAAAGATGATGACGGCGACGAATGCCGATGGTTAAAAGAAATTGTGGGAGGTGTATTTTTTTGCGCCACCTGAAAAAACCTCCTAATGCGTTTTCCCTCCATTATTCTCATAAAATTTAATCTGATTAGTATTATTAATTAGTTGGGCGCCTAATTAAGTATCAAACTAATGGCTGCATTGACAAAAGGGAGGCGCTGGGTCTAGTTGTGCCTATGATTGTGGTGTCGACTTGCAATTTGCACGACCCTAACGACCAAAATGTCTAATTTTTCTCAAATTTTTTTTTGACGTTATAGGTACGTAATTTTCTCTAGATTGACGTCATTAATATGCACAAACAACCTCGGTTGGAAACAGAAATATAAAGGTGAATAATCCGAGCAGAGTTACTCTGTATTCGTAACCGATTTTTATTAGATATGGATAGTATTTTCATTTCCGATTACTTTTTATATTCGTATCTGCATCCGCCGATAGTCGCTGAATATGGATATGGAACGCCTAACCTTTTCGTATCTGCATTCGATATCAAAAGCAGTAACATCTGACTTTAGTAAAAAAATATATATTTTTCCAGTATTCATTTCATATATGTTCCTGGATCCGATATGTATCATATATATACTTATAGTAATTTTCATTTCCAATAACTATCCATATCTGTGTTCGAATCCGGCTACAACTACCGGGTATGGATATGATAAAATTTATATACCCATTATATCAGATTCGTTTACATACTCGCTGTAAATGAATAAAATATGTTCTAATTAAATAAATATTAAAACACACGTAAATAATGGATTCGAGTATATATTTTTTCTCTTGGCAGCAAATATTACATGTAAGGTATATTCCATAGTATATTGATACAGAATCAAATCGTAATCAAAGAATCAATCGCAGATGTGATTAAAAGTATCAAAAAAATTTATCAGCAGCCTTAACATAGTTTCCCCCCCTAATTACATCAATATTTCTATAAATTTGGATGTGGGACCCAAAGTGCATTGGTAGCATTGTAGCATGTAATTAAGGGCCACTGCGGGGTAACGACCGACAACAAATCATGGCTGGGGATTAATGTGGTTTTCTTTATAAAAAAAAATTAAACTTGTCATGGTTTGTTTGATATACTCTTATTTATTCTTCTATGCAAATCACCCGTTTATTCGATTTATTTAGATAAATATTTAGAAAAAAAACGGAGTATAGATTAAAATTGTAGAATTTTTCAGTGACGAGACACATTACTTTATACTATTCATCGAGTCATGCAAAATTTTATGGGTCGGAGTGAAAAAACGACATGATTTAAGAATGTTGTGTTGCGATACATTTTGCCGCTGCATTATCACAGTATATTCGGCATTCTCCTTCTCATGTATTTAATATCATTGATCCATAATTTATTTTACAGCAATATATGAATTGAAATGTTCTTGTCACCTGAGAGAGAGAGAGAAAGAAAGAACGAAAGAAAGGTACAGGTTGGAATTCTTAACAGAATAACGAACCAAAGTTCTTGTGCTAATCGCTGTCTCATCAGCATTAATGGAAAAAAGACAAAGCGTAGGTGACAAAGCTTAGGGGGCAGCTAAATTTCATGCATAGGTGGCTGATAACTCAATATTTTAGCATTATCCAGGGTCTAAATGATTATATAAAATTTATGGGAGCAGCCGCATACGACTAAGGGTTATGGTTTGCAATTAATTTTATTGAGTTTGGGTACTTAGGATATTGATTTATTTATTTAGAAAAATAACAGGGAATCAGCATCGGCGACATGGATTCTATTGGGTAAAAAATGGACATGATATCCACTGCATAGCGAATTGCACCATCAACCCCGTCTTGTACCCAATAAGTATTATCTTTATAGATGATACGGATTCGACCATCCTGGTAGGAAAAGTAATTCTCATTTATTTATATGTAATCGATCGAACAGTACTTAAAAAACAATAATACTTTTTCTACCAGTGCGGTCGAATCCACACAGGCTACCAAGGGTCTTATTGGATACAAGGTGTGCCATGTAATCAGGTCATACTATCCACTGCCTAGATGCTTGTACTCTATACCATACCTTGTATCCAACGGAAACCTTGGTAGCCTATGTGGATTCCACTGTACTGGTTCGAAAAGTATTACTTTAAAAAAAGTTACTTTGTTCAGAAACAATATGTTCCAAACGTTCCTAGAAACTCTTGCTCCCATTGGACCATTTGTATCTATATGCATCAAGATCCCGATTCATAATCCCTCGGTTCAAGAAATAAGGATCAAACCATTTCTTCTTGCTCTTTTTCAAATTCGATAAATATTTATTGATCGTATATTTCATTATACTTATATGATTCAGAGTATTATTTCCTATTTGATCCCTTTGAATCCCATATTCGAAGTTTTGAAGGCACTTGCGGTTGTGATGGCAATTTATACATGTAATTTTGTTGTCTCAAATGATATTTCTACCGAGTACTATTTTAACTTAACAAGAGATAGTCTTACATTGGGATCTCCATTTGGTTCTAATACAACATATGACAAAAAAACCCTCAGGTTTGAGAAAAATATTATTTAGAAAATCATGCCTATGTGGCAATAGGGTTTCCGTTTCCTCTAAATTACATATAAACATAAATAGGGTTTCATGAAATTCGGGATCGGTGGAAATACGATTTTTTAATCAAGGCTCGTTTAAAATAGGATTAAAAAGAGAGTGTTTGAAACTTTGCGATACTTCAGTCTTATTGGAGTTTAAAGAAAAATGAATTTTCCAGCCCTTGAAGAAACCACGATTCGGAAAATCCTATTTTGGTTGCTAAATAAACATCAATACAATTTTTTTTAATTTAGACTCAAAACTCTGCGAGACCGTAGTTTTGGAACACGAAACCCAGTTGACAAATGACTTTAGATCAAAATGGTTTGTCAATTCTCTATCCATGCATGATATCTTAGCGTGAACACATGGCCCGTTGAAATACAAGTGGATGGCCTACTCAAAATGTAGCAAACAAGCAATGATTTTATTCATTTTCATGTAAATTTTACTTACATCACATTCTCGTGAATCGCTTGCATGAAAATTTGCAGTCTTTTAAATTTTGTGTTTTGGTATAATATGTGGACCCACCTTCTTATTAGAGATCCAAAGGTGCATGATTTATTAGATAAAATCAAATAAATGATAAAAATTGCATAGAGATAGAAAACAAGTTTCCAAATCAAAATTAGTAGCTAAATTTCAAACTGGCTTGTGTAAAGGCTTTTAATTTATATAAATAATAGTAACTTTGCACCTGCTATTGCCATGCGCTAGACATATAGTCCGAAATTATTTATCTATAATCAATCCATGTATATGAGGAATGTTTAACTAATTAAAATATTATATGAAATCCAAGTACAAGAAAGATGCTGTAGAGAAATCTAAAACCCATCAAAATTCTTTTTTCGATTTGAAATTTGAATAAAAATTGTCTTTTATTTATTTCCAATTATTTGTGAATTTGAATTTAAGTTTGTTTTTACTTCGTTTTCTTTCTAGTAATAATTTGATGATGACGTGGCAAGTTAAAATTAAAAATAAATTAGAAAATGAATAACAAAAACAATCCTAAACATCTTCCTTAATTTATTTCCAAAAATAAAAAATATCTTCCTACTTCGCTGGTCTTGATTTAAATTCAAATCTTATTATGACACAGACGTCATCTTAATAGATATCATAATTCAAAAAAGAAAAGAAAGAAAGGTTTGATCGCACACATATATAATATGCATGTGTTGTTCACAAAAATTATCTTTTGATTTATTTAGCGGTTTTTTCTGGCTTGTGTTGTAAAAATAGGCATCAAAGTACGCAACGGATGATTGATACGTGTGAATCAGAATTAATGAAAAAGATCAAACGAAGCAATTACGCAAAAGCAATAACTAATAAAAAGGAAAAAAACACAAGCAAAGGGCACAATATTATCCAGGTTTGGTGCGCAGTTGCATCTAATCCTTTAAACAGACGACGGATTGCTTCCACTATTCAACAAAGAATTACAAGAGATAATTTTTGCCCACTCGATCTCACCCAAATATAAAGCAATCTCTCTCTACATAAAACTCTCTTTTTCTCTCTCTCAGCCTTGATTAGCCGCAGCAACCAGCATACCCTCTGGATTTTCTCTTTCTCGTCTCTTTTAATGTTTTAGCTGCCCCTCTTGGCTCTACGTGGATTTTATTTCTCGGCCTTGAGATTAATTAATATATTTGGGGAATATATATATATATATATATATAGATATATATATATATATATATCAATTAGAGATAAGTCAAGAGTATTTAAATAGAGATTAGTTTAAATAGAAATAAGTTTGAGAATTTAATTAATTAGATTAATTAAATCTTTTCCAAACACATTGCTACTTAAAACCCCATAGTTGCCTCTTGTGCACGCCCCTTACGCATCGCGTTCCGCATGTGCTGCATTTGCACGCACTATGCGCATGCCTCCTGGTCTTGGGCTTTTGGGCTCTTGATCCCGAACTTCGAATTTGCAATCAATTTTAATAATCTCCACTTTGATTCAAATTCACAAAATCTCTACACTTTCATAAAAAACTTGGAATTCTACAATTTGCCGTCTCTAACCTTTATCAAGCAACTAGGCAAATCTAATCCAAACAAAACTTGAACTTGGAAACTGGAACCACCTTCGTCAATGCATCCACCAGATTTTCATGGGTGTCAATTTTCGTAAGCGAAAACCTTTTTCTCGTTTTCCAAAAAGAAATCTTTCCTCTTGACATGCTTAGTTCTCGAATTATAAGTTTGATACTCCGCCAAGTGAATCACGTTTTGACTGCCGCCAAATAATTCCGTGAAATCCTGCGGAACACTCATACCACCCATCAATCCACGCAAATATTTAGCCTCATTGACAACCTTCGTACCGGCTATCAACTATACCTCTGTCGTCGATAATGCGATAATGGACTGTAACGTCGGTTTCCATGACACTGCGCTAGTACCCAACGTGAATACGTAACCAGTCATAGATTTTCGTCTGTCCTTATCACCGACAAAATTCAAGTCATAAGACTCTGTCACGATACAATCATTTGTACTGTCTCTGCTGAATACCAAGTCGAACCTCATATTACGCCTCAAGTACCTCAGAATCCACTTTACAGCCTGTCAATGCTCCTTGTCCAGATTAGCCATGCATCGGCTGACCATCCCTACTGCATGTGAAATGTCTGGACCTGTGCAAACCATCGCATACATCAAACTGCCTACTGCACTCTTGTCACGCCCCGCTTCCCAGTGTACGGGTAAGAAGACGCGACGTGACCCGCTACGTATTTACTCGGAAGTAAACACACTAAGCTTAACTAAGCAATACAATGAATGTACACAAGAAAAATGACAAGAGATATAATTGAACAACAACTTTTATTTATTAAACATTTCTTTACAAGTACAACTGAAAATATAAAAATGGAAAGCAATGCTTAAAAAGTGGCATGAACTGAATGAAAAGTAAGTACAAGTAAAGTCTAATAGCTGTGCTGCTCAGTGGTCTGCTCCAAGTGCTCCTGGCTGGTCTCGAACTCCTCGGAGTTGGGTCCTCCTGATAACATTCCAAAGAAAGAAGAGAAAAAATGTCGTCAGCGAACAATCGTCCGGTAAGTCCTAAATAGAGATAGAAATAGAGTAGACAGATAAGAGAGTATAACTAATAATATTTGATTATAATGTTAACGCAGTTGTTTGTACCTTGGTACAGAATATGCCAGTGTATACGAGAGGGGTCCAACTTACACCGTGGACTTTGGTAACCCGTAGTACAAGGCTCCGTCGATAAAACCACAGAACAACGACATGGATATATAGTTACGTCTTTTAGTGATCATCTCGTACTACCTTTAACATATTCCGTACCAGTCTACCCCTTTAAAACCCCATAATGTCTTATTGTGTTGTCTGTATTGTTGTAATGAATGGTTGTATACGATTTTCCGAAACCATGATATCATGTAAACGGAATGGATATAAATGGATGGTCATATAATCATAGTATATCCATGGTTCGGTTCGGTCGAGTCATGTTGATATAGATTGAATTATGGTATAAATGGATTCATGTTGTATTGTAGTTATACTTGAATTGAATTCAAGTCAGATTGATATCAGATTATACCGAGACTCTGTCTGAGTCAGACACTTTAAAACAAATTGAAGTCCTGAATTAGTTTTGATGTTATCGGTATCTGCTACACATGGACGGCAGGATTTGTGTCTTTTTCCAAGACAATTACCGTATTGATAACACCGTTTTTAGGCTGTCTATCTTAGATAGGCAAGCACTCATATTCTCTAGCTTCCTGAGGCTCAAGAGAACTGGTCCTGCTTAAATCTATATTTACTAGGGCCCTTATTGTAAATTAATATAACTTGAGAGGGTTATATGAAAAAATAGTTTTGATATATTTTCAAAATACACCTCAAGTATTTAATTATCGTCTTTAAGGTTTTCATAATTGTAATTTTTATAAAATGAAATATTCTAGTGGATATAACCTAAATTTCAATGTATATGGTATTTTAGTGTAATATTGGAATTGTATTGAATTGTAATGGTAGTTTCATGAAATTGTGAATTCTTTGATTTAGAAAACATGAAATATATATGTTTTATACTTAAAATAGATATTTTGATAATATATATATATATATATATATAATAAGAATAATTTTATTTATTAAGTAGAAATCTCATTTTTCTTAAAAATTGCATTAAAAATTCCATCGAAATCGGATGCTCCGTGAGGAGGTCTGCATCCCACTCTACTAGACCGAGAAAGTGTGATAACTCGCACCATCCCGATCGGGGTTCTCCAAAATGGGCTGTAGAGGCGCATTGCAAGGAATTAAATAATACACTTTTAAAGAAAACGGTTTTTGAATGTTTATTGTATTTTATTGTAAACTCGTATTTTTCCACAACTAATATTCCAAAAGTTATAGTGCTATATTCAAAATGTGTGTTGTGATGAGATAGGTCATTACCTCATGATTTTTCTAAAGATAATATGGGTAAAATGAATAATCAATGTCGTATATAAACATGATGGTATTTTACCGTAAAATTGAAATAGAAGTTGCAATACATATTATTTTGAGATGAATCTTGTTTTAAATGTTGATTCATATTTGTTAAACAATATACAAAAAGATGGTGAATTTGTTCTAAAAAAAAATTGTGTTTTTAGTTAAAATAGAATCGGAAGTCGGATTAACTCCGCTTCCGACTAATTTTGAAGAATGAATTCGTTTTAATAGAAGAGAAGGGGGGAAAGTAGAAAATTACAGGTTAGAATTAGAGAGAAGATGTAGGAGGAGATTTTGGGATCGTCGAGAAGTTGTTTCGTCGCCGATTCTTCCCGAAACGTCGCCGGAACTTCGACCTTTGCTAACTCCACTTGTACAACTTTGAACTTAGAATTTTTTTAGAGATTTTTGGTATGGAATTTCAGAATGAAGAGGGCTAAAGGGTAGGGTTGTATTTATAGGGTAAGAATAGGGTTTATGGTATTAAAATTTAGAATTAAAATACATTAAAATTTGGTTTAACGAATTATTTTAATTCTCTATTTATTTTCAGTAAAAACAAACAGTACCGGGGTTAAGGGGGGAGGCCAAAGGGTGTTAGGGCACAAAAAAATGGAGCATTACCGTCGGGGGACCCGGCGGCGCCGGCCTCTCAGTGAATCTCGCCGGTCCAATTCCGGTAAGATGGGCTCGGATTTCCGCCACGTGTCCTAGTCGCTTCAACTAGCCTAATGCACATGTTTAATTTATGTGTGACTTTTCATTTTACGTGTAGTGCACATGCAAAATTTTGAGCTTCTAAAAGATTAAAAGAAAAATCAATTAAAAATATATTTGGCTAGGTGGATTCGATCACAGAGGCTATGTCACAGCAGCGCAAGGTTTTACCAATGAGCTACAAGTTGTTTCTTGCTGTCCAAAAGTAAATTAAATTTATAACTTGTGCTTAGGCTTAGGTGTTCCTTTCTGTATTTTTGATAAAAATCTGTACAGAAAGTTTAAAGTTGTTACAACTCTCATATGACACTCTAGTCATGTACTCTCTGTTCGTATCCGATCCTGGTGATAACTTCGTTGAAAATATAAAGTGTGCCACTAAAGGAGTAGACACAGGTTTACCTTCTTCATCACATATCGAGCGAGAACTTTCTCGATATACTGTGTCTATCGCAAACGCAACTCACCTCGCTTGCTCTCCCTAACAATCTTCATGCTAAATATCTTCTTCGCAGCCCCTAAATCTTTCATCTTGAACTCCTGAATCAACTATCGTTTCAACCTGTCGATCTCTGACATGCTGCGTGATGCCACCAACATATCATCCACGTACAATAATAGATAAATCCGGGACCCATCGTCTATGTCACGTCCCGCTTCCCAAAATATGAAATACGGAGAACAACGAAGGCCAGTCGTGCAACTTATGGTAAGGAAAGATCCTTCCATAGTCACATAAAAGCTGTCTAGCTAAACCTGTCAATTAGAATATCCAAAACAGAATAGTTAACACTGATAATCATGCTGCAACGAAACCATAAAGAATACTAACAATAGGTTCATAAGATAAATAAATGCAAAAATAAGGATCCGATACAATAGGATCGAAATAAGACAAGATTCGAAAAGAGACCAATAAGTCCTGATGTCCCGTAAGGGCGCACATGCTAAATGCTAACTGAAAAAATGAAATAAACCTACAAACTAACGATCTTCGGCAAAATCCTAAAAATCGCTCTGATCCTGCTCGCCCTGAAAATCTGTCTTTAAATCTGAGATGGCAAGTCCAGGGATGTCAGAACACCCCCAACAAGCACTCAACATAAATAGTGTGTGTATGTTTATGATAGCATGAATATGTGAGTGTTGTGAAGCCCGTGTGCACATGTATATATGGATATGGTAATAACATGAAACAAGCATGTAAACCGGTCAAATCAGTCAAGTCATATCCTATTTGGTCACTAAAACGTAATCTATCCTATCGTGAGTTTGAGTGTGTATGTCAATCTCCGTAGGAGTATTCCCAACCCATGGGTAGGGTCTTAGGGGTAAGAAAATACGGGCCCAACTGTGCAATGAACAAGTGAACGTATAAAGCCCGGTACTGGCAATAGTAACATATGACCGTTTAAAACCTGGTACCAGCTAATGAACAAGTGACCGATATAGTCCTGTACGAGCTCCAATGATCGATATACCTCGGTACGAGATTTATGAACAAGTGACCGATATAGCCCAATACGAGCTGCCGGCAATGGGACTCCTGAGATCCTGTTGAACGAACGCATACTCAAACTATTCCAACAACCTGCGTATCTATAACTAATATGGTAGTGAACTCAACCACTAAATAAAATGCTGACTGGACTAGAACTGGTAATATCATATTAACAGTATGGAATAGAAACTTGTAAACATGAGTAAATGCGGTCGTGGCATATAACTCAGCATTCTAATTAGTTATCTCGTTTAGAAATTAAACAGTAACCGTAAATGGGTAAGTATGTCAACTAGGGTATTTTACATATGTAATTTAACAGTAATCTTAGATATGTATAGGGCATGAAAAAAGGGTCTGGTGTATTGAATCAGGTCATCTATATTGAACAAGATTTATTTAGTAACACCATTTTAAAGGGGTCTTATGCATGAAAGTACTAACAGGTAATATCATAGTCTCAATAATAACGTTAAACCGATATTTGTTATCAAACCACATATTAAATTAATATGATTCTTTAAGAGTTAATTACAAGCTGCGCTAACTAGGGTTTTCATCAAGTATACAGTTGTTATACGGTATATTTAAGAAGTGGCTTAATATTAATGTTTTGCTTAAACATTATAGATTATTGGTATTTTAAAGAATTCTGATATTGTATTGATCGAAACAAAAGTAAGAGTACCTGCTTTAAAGTTGACGGTCACGGATCAAATATACACGAAGATGCGAGGCACGATCTCGGTTAGGGTTCGTCTTGGGATCGGGGTTATGCTCCGCCTAGATCAAAGTACTCATCAATTAACGGTATCATCTCTCAAAAAATTTGTATATCTCATCACAAACAAGTCCATACACGAAACTATACTAAACTAAATATAGTTTTCTATCCAAACTTTAGCTATAAATAAGAACTAGGGTTTTAATATCATTTTTATTTCTTTTCTGAACATATTTAGTTCACTGTTAGACTAAACTATAGTAAAAAAATAGAGTTTTAATTATTTTCTTTCACCGTTTCCTTTATACATTCCTTTTTCTTTTTAACAGAAACTAAAATAAAATGTCAGGGGGAAACTCACGAGATGAAGTGAAAGATGGCGGTGAATAGGCGATGTCGGGGCTCGGGTCCTTGGTTCAGTGACAAAAGACGGGTGCTGAGGGGGTTAGCATCGGGGAAGGAAGAGAGCAGTGGAGAGAGGTAGTGCTCGAGGTCGGGGTTGAAGGCTACGGTGGATCGGGTGTAGGCGGAGGTAGGCGCCGGCAAAGGAAGGCTCGACTGTAAAAAGCGCCGGCGGTGGGATCTCGCTGAGGCTGGAGGCCTCGGCTTCGGGGTGCAGTCGAGGTATGAAGGGGATGATGGAGGGGGTGCCGACGGTTCTCGGTTGTGAAGGAATGAACTCAAGGGTACTCGCCGGTAAGGGAGAGGTCGAGTTAAATGGAGGCAGGGGAGTTTAGGGTTAGGGTTTGGTATGAGTCGTTGAGGAAATATAAAAGAGGGGAGAGAGGGAGAGAGTTTGTGACCGGACAATTAATGCAGGGGAGAGAGTGATTTGATTTGATATAGGAATTGGGTATATAGTATATGTTATAATATATGGAGAGATAGAGGGATTTGAGGATTTGTATGGGATTATTTCTTTACATATATATTGATTTGTTTAATTTGTTTCCACTAATATATATATATATATATATATATCATGCTATTTAATGCTGGATACTAATTAAGACATAAATAAATTAGCATATAGGTTACCAAAAGAAGATTATCATATCAAATATTATATGCACCAAAAGATAATATAAACATATTAGCAACAAACCATTCATGACGTAAAATCAATTCTAAAATTATAGGAATAGTTTTATTAATGAAAAAAATAGTTTGATAAATCAAAAAATATTGTATACAAAACTAGGGTGTTACAGTTTAGTAGCCTCACATAAACGCACTGACTTTTAATATTCCTTGTGTACCCAATCGTCAATATAAACTGATCAAATCGCTTGTACCACTGTCTCGGAGACTGCTTCGAAAAATAAAGCGACTTCTTCAATTTGCAAACATGGCCATCCTTACCATTGACTACGAATCTTTCTGGCCGATGCATATAAATATTCTCCTCTAAATCACCGTGCAAGAAAGCAGTCTTGATATCAAGCTGCTCTAGCACCATATCATAAACCGCAACCATGGATAACAAAATACGAATCGAAATATGTCGAACCACCGGAGAAAAGATCTCGTTGTAGTCTTCACCCTTCCTCTGTGCAAAATCCTTAGCTACCAATCTCGCATTGTATCTAATGCCAACTTCCTCTGGAGAACCCTCCTTGACTTTAAAGATCCACTTGCAGCCGATTGCTTGCTTTCCTTCTAGTAGAGCAACTAAATCCCACGTATCGTTCTGATGAAGAAACTCTATCTCCTCCTCTATCGGAACTCTCTAACTAGGAAAATCGGTAGACCGTATAGCCTCTCTATAACTGGACGGTTCCTCATGCTCAATAGTTAACGTAAATGATGCCACATCGTCGAAACTAACTGCGATCATGTCCTCAAAACCAAGTATGACCAGCGGACGCCTAACTCGCGTAGATCTCCGCCCCTCTGTCTGTACTAGAGTATCTGGCTCTGTCGAACTGTCCGCCTGAATCTGAGTATCAATCACCTAATCTCACCCACTATCCTGAACTGGAACGTCGATCTCCACCTCGTTTGGTGGCGCAACCGTTCTCTCTTCACCATCTGATTGAGTCTTTTTCTATGAACCATCGCAGCCTCATCGAATATAACATGCCGGCTGATTACTATTTTCTAGGTCTTAGGATACCACAGCCTGTACCCTTTGATTCACTTACACACCCAAGTAAGACACACTTCCTAGCTCTCGGCTCTAATTTATTGCTCATTTGCTGAACATAAGTTGGCCACCCAAATATACGAAGTCGCCTATAATCTCCATCCTTTTCGGTCCACACTTCATCAGGAATTTTCTTACCTATCGCCATCGATGGTGATCTGTTGATAAGGTACATAGCGATAGATAGGCCATCATCCTAAAACTCCTTAGGAAGCCCAGTTGTAAGTCGCAAACATCTGGTCTTCTCCAGTAGTGTCTGATTCATCCACTCTGTAACGCTATTTGACTGAGGGTCTCCCGAAGTGGTGTAATGGCGTACAATCCCCTCTGACTTGCAGAACTCTACAATCGTATATGAAGTAAAATCTCCGCTATTATCAGACCGAAGAACCTTTACATGCCTACCAGTACGCTTCTCCATCCCGGCCTTCCTCGTCTTGAACTTCTCAAAAGTCTCGACCTTAGACTTGAGAACATATACCTAGACTTTTCTCAAAAAGTCAGCAATGAAGGAAATAAAGTATCTGGCTCCACTACATGAAAGAACTGGTGCTGGACTCCAAATATCAGTATGGACATAATCAAGAATACCCTTCGTATCATGTACTGTTGTCTCGAACTTCACCTTTGTCATGCCTTGCTTCTCAAAAGAACGGTAAAGGTTACGTGACCAGGCCCGTGACGTATTAATTCCGAGAAAATCATTTCTCGCAACAAATACGCTAAGCATTTATAAGCAACATAAAGTAATAAGAAATAACAAGTGAATAAAATTCAACTACTAATTATTATATTCAAAATTCCGCGGAGTTTCAAACTGATATAAGATGTCTTAAACAAAAATACAATGACAAGGAAGCTTTAAACAAGAGGCATTCTGAAAGGAAAAGCTGAAATAAAATCTAGTCGTTCGCTTAAGATGAAAGTTGAAAGTACTCTTCTTTCGTAGGTTCTATCTCTTATGTCCCTAATTCACCTGATGAACATTCCTAGGAAAGAAAGCAAACAGGATGGAATATCCGTCAGTGAACTTGCACTCGGTAAGTCCCCAAAAGAGGTGTGAATTATATAAATAAAGTGCCAGAAGACGTGTAATATAGCATGAAATGAAATCATGAACATGTGAACAAGTATAACACGGTAATATACATGGCAACTATATGATACATGAGCTTGGAAATGTAGTTTAACATGTGTTGGTCAATATAAGCATATAATAAATGTACAAAGTGAATGTCAATGTGTTCTAAAAAGTCTCTATAAGGGTAATCTAACTTAACGACAGTCTAAGTGTGAATATCAACCAATCTCAAAAGTATTCTTGAACCCAAGTGTAGGGCTCCAGGGGCAAGAAATCACGGGCTCGAATCAAGGGTGTTAGTAACGGGACTTCAATCGTCATTGAAGTATTCATAAACCCAAGGGTAGGGCCTCAGAGGCAAGTATACACGGGCCTTCATGATTGTATATTGTGTTAGTATTCAAGGATTCATGTACTAGATGGACTCCTGAGATTCCATTGGATTCACACTCAAACTACCTCAACACCCCGTGTATTCTAGATTATAGTTAATGTCACAAGCCTTACTCGAATCGATGAATACATAAAATAGAGTACAAGTTTAAGTTTTAAGTTGAGTTCACGTCAGTTGCATGTATTCATGTCAAGTTCAAGTATTCATGTCAAGTTGTATTCTTGATTTGAGTCAAGTCAAGTCAAGCATGTAGCAGGGTGTTTGTTCATATCAGAAAATTGCATTCTAATACCGTTCATTCATTATCTAATTGTTGTATTTATCGGTATTATTGACCAGTGTCTGCTCAGTATTACAGATTACAGGTATCCATGACAAAATACTGGAAATGCATCCAACAGCGCGGATATATCACTTGAGGGAAGACACTGCGACCAGAAACGCTAACCGACCGATACTTCTGGAGTTCCTTTATGCAACAAGTTGTGTACACATTTTTTTCTAAATGGTCCAACACAACAAGTGTGTACACAAGACTTTTAAGCACATGTGGATATGATTTTATATGCAATCAAGGATATGATTTTATATGCAATCAAGGATATGATTCTATATGCAATCAAGGATATGATTTTATATGCAATCATCAAGGATATGATTTTATATGAAATCAAGGATATGATTTTATATGCATATGATATTATATGCATTCAAGACTAAAAAGCATGTGTTCAAATCAAAGGCAATCAAACAAATCAGCATGAGCCATAATGGGGCAGATATGAATATTTCTTTCTGAGCCTATAAATAGAGACCAGAGGGAAGAGGAAAGGGTAGCTTTTTCTTTAGTTCTATCTTAGAATTCTTGTAATTTTTCTTTTCATTCTTGAGCTCTTGCCCCTTTGTCTTGACCTTGCAACTTCTCATTTAGAACTTGCAAGCTTAAGGCTTAGGTTCTTGACTTCAAGATCTCTTGTAACAAGTTTGTTCTTCAATAAAAGTTCGTATTTTTATAACATGTCTTGTTCCACTTTACATGATTTCAATTGTGAAATTCATGCCTTGCTTTGATCTTGCAACCTCTTAAGTGAGCTTGCAACCTTAAAGCTTGGTATTTGGATCTCACACGTTGCCGGGGATTGAACACTGGGAGATAAAACGCTTGAACTCATCGGTTCTCTTTTCCTCTTTATTTCATTGCATGTTTTTATGTATCTTCTCTTTTCTTTCTTGTTAATTTGTAAATATGTGTGAGTAATCTTTTCACTTATTAAGGGTGTAATATGTTAGATCGTATTCGAAGATTTTCTTTGTCCAAACTTTAAAACCTAAAACTTGCCTATTGAAACTTCGTGCAAATCACCCGCAACTCCGCTCACTAGGCATCCTATCCTACCCCGATAGTGATGATTCCTAATCATGACCGGATTGCCCGTGGTTTGCCGACGGCTAAAATCAAGAGATAACAACGGAAGGACAAGGGACAAGGAAAACGGATTTAGCGAAATACCGCAAATACCGTATTTCAAGTTCCCTAATCCGCGTTGTTACCTATTGCTTTAGTATCAATACCAAGTCGGGGCTATAAGGAATTGGCAAACATCACCTTCATACAATCTAACTTATTACTACCCTTAACAAGCCCTTTTTATTCATATCTTTGTTACGACAATTAGTTAACCAACAAATCAAAACACAGAATTAACTCGTTAAAACAAGCAATAAGAAACTTACCATCTCCCTGCGGACGACCCGTATTCATCGCGGCTCGCTACAAGCGACACCGTTTTGATTGCGGTAATTTCAGAATTCTTTTTAAACACGACACAGTTAGATCGTGACAATCAAATGGCGCCGTTGCCGGGGAGACGGTAACGCTTTTTATACTTGTAGTTTCGGGTTAAATTTGTGCATATTCTGTATAAAACTAACTTCTAACACATTCAAACAAATAACCATTCTTTTTGAAACCAACCACAAACACAAATAAAATTCTTTTCTTCTCTGGATTTGAATTCTGCTAACACTCTGATTTTCTTAATTATTTGTGTTCAGAATTGTGGTTGTTAATATTGCTTTTTGGCTCAAATATCCGTATTTTTCCAACATATGCAGATTTGACGGATTTTGAGCAGCGATCATACGGAACAAAGGGGCATTTTCAAGTGCAAAGGAGGGTGAACACTCAGTGCCAAAGATCCGGGTAGTTAGACCCGCGCAAGCGAACCATTCGACCACTCGGAGGCAATATCAACACGAGTTTCTGAAACTCGTGCTTTTTGGTACGTATTTTTGTAAACTTCCCCTCTCAAACCCGACGCTCCAATATTCTTGTCTTTGCAGGATTCTTAGCAAAAATCGCCGCAAAAAGCCAAAAAAAAAAACTAACCGTATTTGTTGCAGCGCCGCATTAAAAGTAAAAAACGATAACTGATTGCTTGAAAACAAAACTTGGTTGAATTTTGCGCATTGCATCATTTAATACGGACTTAAGGGGCTCTAACACCAATCCAGATTGGGTGGGGATTTCATCACCCTTCCCAGGACCCCAAAAATCACTAAAACATATGCATTGTCCATTGTAAATTAAAAAATACTAGACTTCAGCCCTAAGGACTTCGCGCTCATTAGGAGAAGATAAACCGTGTTTAGAATCTCGCTTAACGGTATATTGTTTACGGGGTGTCTAGGAAAGTGTTAAAGGCGCAACCGCCGAAAGAGAAAGGGTTACTTAATTAAGGAACTTCGCGAAAGCGTTGGACAACCTCCCCTTATCTCTGCACTTACCTGGCCTTGTGATCAGTGTATTTTTAAGCCCGTTTCTCGACACTGTTTAACTTCGACAATCAAGTTCAGGAGCAGCTCTAGTAGACCTAGGTTACCCTAGATCTAGGTGTGATTGTGCATATCTTGTTTGTGATTGCTTAAGCCGTATATCCGTACATATTTCTGTAAATCTCCTTCTAAAAAAAAAAAAAGGAAAAATCAAAAACTTTTATAAAAAAAACTTGCCCTTTGTCGCCAAATCCATTTTTCACCCATCACCCATCGCCTTTCTCCATTGACGTTTTCTTACCCCCACCTTCTCCGCTTTGACTATACTAAACTCGTTTAGTGTATGTCCGCTTGGACTCGGGACACTAGCGCCCGTCTAGTCCGCGTTACGTTAGTCGCTACCGACTACGCGATCGACTCCGAAGTCGATACTCCTTCCACTCCTCTTTCACCCCTACCTTTGCCGGCCAACTCCGACGTTGACCGGAATTCTGTTCATACTTCTTCACCTTCACCTTCGCTTTCACCAACCTCTTCTTCCGCGATGTCGGGATTCAATCCGAACATCTCTTTGACCACCCCTGGATTGGCTCCACCTCCTACGGAGACCAATATCCCACCACCTCCGCCTGTTGTAGCGCCACAGCGAATCGCGCTCCAGGATCGTTTCTACCCCACCCATTCTGCACTTCCCACCTGCCTTTCTCTTCCTCCGGCCAATGGGGACAACTTTGAAATTAAGCCCCATTTCATCAACATGCTTCCACGTTTTCATGGGCTTGAATCTGAAGATGCCTATATCTTCATCAACAAATTTCAAAACGTCTGTGCCATGATGAAAACCACCCAGCTGTCGGACGATGCTATACGTCTACGGGTCATTCCGTTCACTCTATGCGATCACGCTGAAAAATGGCTGTATAGCACCGCTTCCCATTCCATAACCAGTTGGGATGAGTTTGTTAAAGCGTTTCTCAAAAAGTTTTATCCAAATCACAAAACTGCAAGGATTCGCAATGAAATCAATCAATTCTCCCAGCTTCCTTCTGAACCCTTCTGGAAGTGCTTTGACCAGTACAAAGACCTTCTTGTTCAGTGTCCTCACCACGGTATAGAGAAATGGCAACTTTGCCAAACCTTATACGAGGGCCTGAACCCAGCAACGAAGCAGTTGTTGGAAATCATCTGTCAGGGCCACTTCCTATCCAAATCTGACGAGGAAGCATGGCAATTCTTTGACGACCTTGCGGAGTAAACGCTACAGTGGGAGAGCACGAGACCGACGACTTCTTCTTCTTCTACCTCCACTTCTACCGGTCAGTCTAGGGTAGGAATTCATCAACTTGACGTCTCTATTGCAATGAAAGCTGAAATGGCTGCAATAACTAGAAAGCTTGAAGCGATAGAGAGCAAATTTTCTTCTCCTGCTCCTAGCCCTGTTCTTCCACTTCGTACCATCTGCGCTTGTTGTTCCGATCCCTCTCATTTAACCGAAGAGTGTCCTTACAATTATCCATCTCAAGGACAGGATCAGGTTAATGCTGCATTTCAGCAAAGACCAAGGAATGATCCGTACTCTTCCACGTACAATCCCGGTTGGAGGAACCACCCCAATTTCGCCTGGAATCAGAATCAGAATCAATTCCAAGGCAACCACTTCCAAAGGCCCCCTCCACCGCAACAACAAGCGCAACAACAAACTCAACATCAATATCAGCAGCCCTTCCAACCCCAGCCTTTCCAAAACCAGACGAACAACTTTGCACCCAACAACTCTTTTCCACCAAACAACTTTGTTCCGTCAAACAACGATAAGGTTTCCTCGCTCGAGCGAAGTCTGAAGGCGTTTGTTAAACAATCGACTCAATCCACCGCCAACATCCAGTCTTCGATTCAATCTTTAGTGCAACACACTGCCGCACACGGGCAAAGCATCAAGACCATCGAGGCCCAGATTGCACAGCTGAACGCGGCCTTAAGCGAGCGAGAGAAGGGGAAGCTCCCATCCCAGCCACTTCCAAATCCCGGTCACCCACATAATGCACATGTTGCTCTTGAACAACAAAACCATAATGTGAGTGCCGTGACTACACTGAGATCGGGGAGGATGCTGCAAAACAACATTGGCACACGGATCAACGATGACACCCCGGCCGCTTCTTCTTCTTCTTCTTCTTCTCCTTCTTCTTCTTCATCTTCTGAGCCTATTCTCCGTTCTTCACAAGGCTCTCCTTCCTCTTCTTCTATTAACGGACCCACTTCTCACTCCACGAAAACACCTATTCTGGGATCCGGTCCAACTCCACAATCTCCTCCTCCAGCATTAGACTCAACCAATTTTCAAAATGTTCCATTTCCAAACCGGTTGAGATCTAATAAACAAAATCCTCAAATGGAGAAGATTCTGGAGTTATTTAAGCAAGTTAACATTAACATTCCTCTTTTAGATGCTGTCCAACAAGTCCCGTCTTACGCGAAAATCTTAAAGGACTTGTGCACGAAAAAGAGGAAATCTCAGGTACCCAAGAAAGTTTTCTTGGCTAGTGCTGTGAGTGATGCCCTTACCCAATCTTTACCACAAAAACGGAAGGACCCTGGCTGTCCTACGATTTCAATTACCATTGGGGATAAGAACATCAACCGCGCACTATTAGATCTTGGTGCCAGTGTTAACTTGCTTCCGTATTCAGTATACGAGCAATTAGGCGTCGGAGAGCTGAAACCAACGCACTGCACTCTCCAAATGGCCGACCGATAGATCACCCATCCTAGGGGTGAGCTAGAGGATGTGTTGATAAGAGTCGGGGACTTCATATTCCCCGTTGACTTCATTGTATTAGATACACAGCCTGTAGCTAACCCCCGGAATCAAATTCCGGTGATACTCGGTCGCCCATTTCTCGCAACCTCAAATGCTGTGATCAATTGTCGCAATGGTTCGATGAATCTCTCTTTTGGAAATATGACGATTGAACTAAACATTTTTAGGTTGGGGAATCAGCCCGCCGAACCTAATGCTCATATACTGGACGTCTGCTCGATCCAGGAGATCACCCCGGAAGAGTGTGAATTCGAGGAGTTTCTGTTTGAACGCGATAACCTTGACGCCACTAGTGCGTTTCTCTTCGAACCTGCTGCTGCTTCCGCGCCCGAATACGACTACGAGTGTTTTACGTTCTCACACGATCTTAGCCGCTCACAACCCGAGTTTTAATCTTTTGACTTTCCGGATGAGTTACCTGAACCATCCAACTCGGTAGCTTACGCTCGTTTTGAACCTTTGATGGAATCCTTTGAGTTCGAGACCTTTTCTCCAATCCAGCCTTCATTCATTTCACCTCCAATTCTCGAACTCAAGCCTTTGCCGTCTCACCTTAAGTACTCTTACTTAGGTGAGAACGAGACCCTCCCGGTTATCATTTCGGCTTCTCTTGCTCCCGAGCAAGAGAAAGCCCTTCTTTCGGTCTTACACGGCAATAGGCAAGCTTTTGGCTGGTCCATGGCGGACATCAAGGGGATTAGTCCCCTGATCGTTGAGCATCATATTCATCTGATGGATGATGCCAAACCAGCCCGGGATCCACAAAGACGTCTCAATCCAGTCATGAAGGAGGCTGTGAAGAAGGAGATCGTCAAATGTCTGGATAGTGGTATCATTTACCCTATCTCCGATAGCCAGTGGGTTAGCCCCATTCATGTTGTCCCCAAGAAGTCGGGCATCACGGTCATAACCAACGAGGCGAACGAGTTAATCCCTACTCGCACCCAAACTGGGTGGCGAGTATGCATTGATTACCGAAAACTCAACGCCGCAACGCGGAAAGACCACTTTCCGCTACCTTTTATTGACCAGATGCTCGAACGATTGGCCGGACATGAGTACTATTGCTTTCTTGATGGCTACTCTGGCTATAATCAAGTTCCCATCGCCGAAAAAGACCAGGACAAGACTACTTTCACTTGTCCTTTCGGCGCGTTTGCATATCGTCGCATGCCCTTTGGGTTATGCGATGCGCCCGCTACCTTCCAGCGGTGTATGATGGGAATATTCTCAGACATGGTGGAGAAATTCTTGGAGATCTTCATGGACGACTTCTCCATCTTTAGCGATTCCTTTGACGAGTGTCTGCTGCATCTCGACGCTGTCCTTACCAGATGTAAGGACAAGAATCTCACTTTGAACTGGGAGAAATGCCACTTCATGGTGCGCGAAGGTATTGTCTTAGGACATATCATCTCGCAGAAAGGCATTGAGGTAGACAAAGCAAAGATTGAGGTCATTTCCAATCTTCCTCCTCCCCGATGCGTCCGAGATATCCGAGCCTTCCTTGGCCATGCCGGTTTCTATAGACGGTTTATCAAGGACTTTAGCAAGATTGCTAGGCCCTTGACTCTTCTACTGGCCAAGGACACGCCATTCGACTTCAGCCCGAGCTGTGTGGCTGCTTTTGAATCATTGAAACACTCACTCACTTCTGCTCCCGTTCTCTCTTCCCCTGACTGGACGCACCCATTCGAGATTATGTGCGATGCATCCGACTCTGCCATCGGTGCTGTCCTTGGACAACACATCAACAAGATGCCGCACGTAATCTATTACGCTAGCCGAACCCTGAACGACGCCCAACTCAATTATACAACAACTGAGAAGGAATTCTTGGCTGTTGTATTTGCTTTAGAGAAGTTCAGGCCCTACCTCATCGGCTCTCCAGTCATTGTTTACACTGATCATTCTGCTCTGCGCCATCTTTTTGCGAAGAAAGATGCCAAATCTCGGCTTATACGTTGGATCCTCTTGCTTCAAGAGTTTGACCTTATCATTAAGGACAAACAAGGATGTGAAAACGTCGTTGCCGACCATCTCTCACGACTTCCTTCTTCGCCGTCGCTTCAAATCCCGATCAATGACGTTTTCCCGGATGAACAACTCTTGACAATATCTCGCGAACCTTGGTTCGCAGATATTGTGAACTATTTGGCCACAGGGTTACTACCAACCGAATGGTCAAGTCAGGACAGACTTCGCTTTTTATCCCAAGTAAAACATTTTTACTGGGACGAACCCTATCTGTTCAAGTACTGTCCTGACCAGATTATTCGTAGGTGTGTCCCTGATGAGGAATTCAAGAGTGTGCTGTCATTTTGCCACGATCAAGCATGTGGCGGGCATTTTGGCCCCAGAAAGACAGCTGAGAAGATCTTGCAATGTGGTTTCTACTGGCCACAACTCTTCAAAGACGCTCATGACTATTGCAAGACTTGCTCCCGGTGCCAATATATGGGCCGGATATCCCGGAGAAACGAGATGCCGCTCCAACCAATCTTGGTTGTGGAGATTTTCGACGTGTGGGGGATAGATTTCATGGGGCCGTTTCCTAGCTCTTTCGGGAACTTGTACATCCTTCTAGCTGTTGATTACGTCTCTAAGTGGGTCGAGGCTGTGCCCAGCCGGACTAACGACAACAAGGTTGTCGTTAGGTTCCTTAAAGAAAACATTTTCTCCCGTTTTGGGCACCCCCGAGCGATCATTAGCGACAATGGAAGTCATTTCTGCAATAAGACTTTCGAGGCCTTAATGCGGAAGTATTCCATTAATCATAAGCTATCCACGCCCTATCACCCCCAAACCTGTGGTCAAGCCGAAGTCTCAAATCGGCAGATCAAGCAGATACTGGAGAAGACGGTTTCCAAGAACCGTAAGGATTGGTCGCTGAAACTAACTGATGCCCTTTGGGCTTTTCGCACTGCTTATAAGACCGACCTTGGCATGTCTCCCTATCGGCTTGTATACGGAAAAGCTTGCCACCTCCCTGTCGAAATAGAGCATCGCGCATTTTGGGCGATAAAAGAGCTGAATCTATCTCTCGAAGATGCGGGCAGCCATCGGAAGCTGCAACTGAACGAACTGAGCGAGCTTAGGGATGAGGCTTACGATAACGCGGTTGTCGTTAAGAATAGAACGAAGGTGTTTCACGATAAACACCTTTTGCGCAAAACCTTCGTACCTGGTCAGCAGGTACTGCTTTACGACACCAGACTTCATTTCCATCCAGGAAAGCTCCGATCTCGCTGGAAAGGGCCGTATTTTGTGCGGAATGTGTATCCGCAGGGCGCTGTGGATTTGGAAAATCCAAAGGACGGTTCATTTTTCAAAGTGAACGGACACCGACTAAAACCGTACCTTAGCGCCGAACCAACAGAGGAGCTCCTATTCTTACAGGAGCCGGTTTACCCTGCCTGATCTTCCTCTGCCCACCTCCAAACTTCGGTTATCCAGCCAAGAACAGTGGACACTGTTCCAAATAAGTTTGGGGGTATGTATAAAGCCTTTTGTATATATTTGTGAATATTCTTTTCCATTCTTTTTCTTTTTCTTTTCTTTACAAACAAAAACAAATAAAAATTGTGTATCGCTAACCGACAATTTTTGACCCTTCAAATGATCTCTTCATGCAATGACAGTGAGGACACTGTTCAGTTTAAGTTTGGGGGTACGCTCGGTACGCATTTCTTACCTTCGCATTCATATGTATATTTTGCATCTGCATATTAAAATCCATAAAATCCATAAAAATCTGAAAATTTTCTAAAAACATAAAAACTTTTCTGTCAAGTTAGCTAGTGGGAGGACTCTGATTCAACATTTCGACGGTTTTGTTTGATAAAATAAGAATAACTAAATCTTATGTTTAGATTTTGAAAACCTGAAAAATAACTCTCCTTTGAAGTTAACTATAACTGATATACGTCTTTACATCACACTACACGTGTCGTGAGTTTTTGGGAATTAGATGATAAGTCTTTTATGTCGAAAAACTTTTAAATGGATCAATGATTTTCTGAGGATCAAATAGGTTTGTTCTGAAATAAGTAGTGTCAAGAATAGTTTATGAAGTAAAGCGAATATGAAGGAATGTTATTGATGCCGTAATTGGAACTAAGTCTGAAAAATAACCCATCTGAAACTTGATTGGAATGATTACACACCAAACCCACTAAACACGTCTTTTATCCAAAAAATAATTGAATTGCCGGTTATACCTCCGTTCGTATTAAATCATCTGATTTTCACGCCAAACTGTCTTTTATTTTTGGACCTGGGTAACTTGAGTAATTAAGTCCGCCGGGGTGTTTCTACACCTAATGCCCTAAAACCAACTGGTGTGGGTGCATTGGCCCAAAGCTCGCTAAGAAGCCTAGAAAGTCCAGATTAAAACAAAGTCAAGCAAGTGTTCTCTCCGAGTTAAAATTCCTAACGGTTCTTTGTGTGAGAATAATCTTGATAAAAGACAGGCTTTTTAAAAAAAATTTAGCGGAGATATGAAGGTTTTATTCTATGATAAAGACTATTGCACGATTCACAGAGGTGTGTATGAAATGAAAACAAGGAAAGGGTGGAGTGAAAAATAAGACCTAGTTTCCTGTTAAGGAAGATAGAAATTCTGAAGTTGAAACTTTTTACTGGAAAACGAAGCTTGAAAAAAATTGCTTAACTCTTTATAAAACTTATGTGATCCTTTTAAAATTTTTATCCGGGCTTAATTGTGTGATATGATGACTTTATTCGACCTTTCGGAAACTTAACGACACTATTTGCACTGCACGTGAAGACATATAAAAGCTGTAGTTAAACAAGAAGCGAGGTGTGAAAAATAAAGGGTCGATAGTCTAGACCTAGGATAATAGAATTGTTATTTTCTGAAACAAAACTTTAGGGTTTGAATCTTAGTTATTTTACAAAACTAGCTTGACCGGATTTTGTGGGTAGTATCCGCTGAAAACCCTCAGGAGACAACACTCCTCCTACTAGGGACACCTAGAGGTTTAAAGGCTTGTTGCACTTGCTCAGTGCAATCGCGTTCCCTGCGAAAGTGAGGTTAGGAAATTTTTTGTGAATAAATTGGTTTTGCTCGGGACGAGCAATAGATAAGTTTGGGGGTATTTGTTCATATCAGAAAATTGCATTCTAATACCGTTCATTCATTATCTAATTGTTGTATTTATCGGTATTATTGACCAGTGTCTGCTCAGTATTACAGATTACATGTATCCATGACAAAATAATGGAAATGCATCCAACAGCGCGGATATATCACTTGAGGGAAGACACTGCGACCAGAAACGCTAACCGACCGATACTTCAGGAGTTCCTTTATGCAACAAGTTGTGTACACATTTTTTTCTAAATGGTCCAACACAACAAGTGTGTACACAAGACTTTTAAGCACATGTGGATATGATTTTATATGCAATCAAGGATATGATTCTATATGCAATCAAGGATATGATTTTATATGCAATCATCAAGGATATGATTTTATATGAAATCAAGGATATGATTTTATATGCATATGATATTATATGCATTCAAGACTAAAAAGCATGTGTTCAAATCAAAGGCAATCAAACAAATCAGCATGAGCCATAATGGGGCAGATATGAATATTTCTTTCTGAGCCTATAAATAGAGACCAGAGGGAAGAGGAAAGGGTATCTTTTTCTTTAGTTCTATTTTAGAATTCTTGTAATTTTTCTTTTCATTCTTGAGCTCTTGCCCCTTTGTCTTGACCTTGCAACTTCTCATTTAGAACTTGCAAGCTTAAGGCTTAGGTTCTTGACTTCAAGATCTCTTGTAACAAGTTTGTTCTTCAATAAAAGTTCGTATTTTTATTACATGTCTTGTTCCACTTTACATGATTTCAATTGTGAAATTCATGCCTTGCTTTGATCTTGCAACCTCTTAAGTGAGCTTGCAACCTTAAAGCTTGGTATTTGGATCTCACACGTTGCCGGGGATTGAACACTGGGAGATAAAACGCTTGAACTCATCGGTTCTCTTTTCCTCTTTATTTCATTGCATGTTTTTATGTATCTTCTCTTTTCTTTCTTGTTAATTTGTAAATATGTGTGAGTAATCTTTTCACTTGTTAAGGGTGTAATATGTTAGATCGTATTCGAAGATTTTCTTTGTCCAAACTTTAAAACCTAAAACTTGCCTATTGAAACTTCGTGCAAATCACCCGCAACTCCGCTCACTAGGCATCCTATCCTACCCCGATAGTGATGATTCCTAATCATGACCGGATTGCCCGTGGTTTGCCGACGGCTAAAATCAAGAGATAACAACGGAAGGATAAGGGACAAGGAAAACGGATTTAGCGAAATACCGCAAATACCGTATTTCAAGTTCCCTAATCCGCGTTGTTACCTATTGCTTTAGTATCAATACCAAGTCGGGGCTATAAGGAATTGGCAAACACCACCTTCATACAATCTAACTTATTACTACCCTTAACAAGCCCTTTTTATTCATATCTTTGTTACGACAATTAGTTAACCAACAAATCAAAACACGGAATTAACTCGTTAAAACAAGCAATAAGAAACTTACCATCTCCCTGCGGACGACCCGTATTCATCGCGGCTCGCTACAAGCGACACCGTTTTGATTGCGGTAATTTCAGAATTCTTTTTAAACACGACACAGTTAGATCGTGACAATCAGTGTTCATACAAGTCATGTAGATAAGTAATGATATTGGATATAATGAAATGTGTTAATTATAGTAAATAGGTTATTCACAAGTCAGGTAACTTCAGAATGAAAAGGTACAAAGCACGAGATGAATCAATTTTAATATCAAAGACATGGCAGACAAGTATATCAGCTTTCATATTGGTTTGAGTCAGCTCATGTAGTCTTGAGCCGACTCACAAATTCGATCTAATCATTATAAGTTCTCTGGTTACAGGAAACGGCTCAAAAGTTCTTGAGCCGGCTCGATACGACTTAAGATGCCCCAATCAAAATTGAGCCGGTTCACGTCATGTCAAAAAAGTGGGTTTCCCTAAAAGTGCATAGTATTTTAATGGTTCTTTAACTCCGGCTCCCCGAGGCTCAAGAGAAAAGATATCACTTAAACCCGAATGCTACCTAATTGCTTGAAAAAATTACTATTCTTAGAAATCCTAGGGTATTTATGTGAAAGTATGCCATTTGGAAACTTCATGGTTATTGAATATGCATGCCCTATAGGCTATTATTGTAAGTGTGTAGTGGATGCTTGGACATATGTATGTACATGACAATCTTGCTCAGTATGATACTATACTATTTGGTTTGTCTTTATCTTAACATGTATATGTTTTACTTATTATTACGTATCGCTAATACATGTTGATAAAACCCGCAGGATTATTGCTTGACTACCAGCGTTGTGATGATGATCATACATGTAGGGGTTGGGCAGTCCATAAGTACATCCTTAAATGTCCCTAATAGTGGAAGTATCGAGAATGGGTATCGATATTCTAGAGTACACTGATATGTATGTTTCTAGACCCCGAAGAGAAGCAATGGTTGATCCTACAACCATTGGTGTTTGACACCTAAGATCGTATACAGGTGCTCACTGGGGATAAATACACTAGACGGACTCGCAGAGAACTTCTAGATGGCACCTAAGATCGTCAGATAATTTCTCAGGTGACATGAGTACAAGTTAGTCTTTAGACCTGAGATCGTCATTTGTCTCGTATGAGTTCTCTCTATACTTACATTACTACCCTGTCATGGCTCTACTGAGTCATGCAAACATGTTTTAGTTGGATACAGTCCCGAGCCACATGGAGGCAGTGAGCAATTGTTAAGGATTCATTTCTCCCGATATAGGAAGTCGATATCGCACTGTGTTCGGTTGGCCAGCACCATAAGACCTTGGCCAAGGCAGATGAGATTTACTGATGGTCAGATCAGTAGTATCTTGGATCGGTCCTGAACCACATTGGCACAAATCATCAGGTTATTAGGGTCTGACGTTTACCACCCTATAGACCTGGTATGCGATACTCTTAGACGAAAAAACTGGACTGTACGGAGATTGTCACGGATAGGCTCAGTAGAAATTCGGATGATTTTGCTCATCGGCCTTCCATCCGATAGATACCCGGGTAGCTATTACGTACAGCTGGTGCCACTGACGTACTTATGGTTGTGGATTTATCAAGTAATTCACTGCCGGCGTACTGTCAAGTTTTTAGAGTCCTACACAGAGGGTTTCCCTAGTTCAAGCGAAATAATGTAGTTGTCGTATTTTGATACGTGCAGAGTTTTGATTAAATACGTGTACTAGTTATAGCGACTTTAATCGGGCGAGTGATAATACTAGCCGGTTTAGGGTTAAGGCGGATTATTAAATCAAGTATTAGTTTAATAATTTACATATATACATATGTGTGTGTATGTGTGTGTGTGTGTGTGTCAATATGTATATTCTAGTATTATGTTCATTGTATTATTCTATATCTTTGGGTATTCGCATTTTGATACGAATACAGATATGTATATACGGGGAATATATTTTATATTTATAAAAAACACATCCTAGAAGATGGACACTTCATCATGAATTTTCTATTTTTGTTAAAAATAGAAATGAGGTGTAAAGGTGGGACATGGAGAAATAATGGTGATGGAAATGGGTTTGTATTTGTTTATTGTATTTGTATGCACATTTAAGTATGGTTGCTATTTTCTATTTGGAAAATATTTTGAACAAAACAAAGCTAGCCATTTTTATTTTGTGGTGTATGATTCATTTCACCATTTTCTTTATCTCTCATTCCCTCGAGCTCATCCTCCTCCTTTTTCATCTCACCAACCTTCTCGTGAATTGAGAATTATAGTGAGATAGAGATAGAAACATATTGGAATAATTCACTACTTCTCTAAGAATTATAGACTAGCAATCTAGGGTCTTTAGTTACTTCACTTGCTTGTTTGCGTGAAGCGAGAACCTTGAACCATATCTCACGGATGTATCATCTTCGATAAAAGAGGACCGACTTCCAAGCTTAATTTAGGAGCCTTGAGGAGCCAATGAAAGGGATAGAAGACTGAAAGACACGAATTTTTAGGTATAATCTTCTATCTGAGTAGTTAAACTCTTAGTAGTTAACTACTTTAGTATTTGGTTTAGTTTCTAGGGTCGTTGTTTCTAGTGCCAAGTTTTTTAAAATCAAAGTCTTTCGTTCCGTAAAGGCCGCGGGATAGCAGTTAGGGCACTAGAAACATCATCAAAGGTATTTATATAAAATAGGCTATTAAAGTCTCGAGGTTTTTTTAATGTAAAATACTCTATTTTAAAGTTTCGAGGGGGTTTTGTGTAAAAATACTCTATTCTAAAACCTCGAGGGTGTTTTGGTAAAAATATACTATTTAAAATATCGAGGACGTTTTGATAAAATCCTAACTTTTGGAAATTCAGGATATTTTAGTGAAAAATCTTAACTTTTGGGACTTGAGGGTATTTAATAAAAATTAAACCTTTTTAAAGTTAGAGGTATTTTATTAAAAGTCTAATTTGAAACTTCATTTTCTTTTAAACAAAATATAAATGATAAATAATGGATATGAACCCAGGCTATTTAATTCATCCTCTTTATTCTAATACTATAGAGATTATTTTTTTTATATCCATTTTTCCCTTTCAAGACCGTGCTCTATGAGAAGCTTTGCATTTTACTCTACCAGATCCTAAGATGTGCTTTAACCAGCACCATCCACAACGGGATTCCCCTAAAGAGAGTTGTAGATGCAGAATATGAAAAAGAAAGGGATAATATATAATTCTTTAAGTGTTCAAAATTATCATAACAGTTTGCATGTAAAAAGCTAAGGTTGTTGGTCAAATAAGCATACACTAAAGTGACATTAAATCGTTGATTTATGGTGGTAATCTCATCTCTTACAATTAATCGGTTCATGAGGCGTAAAATATTATATTGTGATGAAAAACATATGCTCTCTCAACTACAAGAACTAATGTCCATAGGCTCGAACAAAAATAATAGGTTTAATAATGTTAAACTGGAGGCAAACAAGGTTCTATTAGAACTATATATTAGGATACTATTTATATATATGTATTATTTTTCTATTGGTGGCTACGACATGAAAAAGGTAGTGTTTTCAAGGAGAAGAACATGAGAAGAGAGAGAGAGACGGGGACTTACACGCGGTTAGAACGTGGGAAACAACGGAATTCTCTTTAGGTCATTTCATCGAACACCTTTGCTCGAAAAATTGAAACATCGTCAGAACGGAGATCCGGAGGCATGTAAACGATCGCGTCGCTCACACAAATTCAGGCCCGACATTGAAGCCTTGGTTTTCAGCTCGGGTCGCGTCGAACAGGCTGTCGAAGGTCAAGAGTTTTTGTGGTGTTGTTGCGGTTCTTGGATCAAGGCGAAGGGCTGACGGGTGTCAATGTTGCAAGGAAGAGTATGTGGAGATGGAGAGGAGGGACTGATGCTGCTGCGACGATGGCGAAGACGATGGCGAAGAGAGGACTGCTCTCAATTTAGGCAAAGGAATGGCTCAATTGCATGAGGAGAAGAAAAAGATGATGAAGAAGATGGTGGGAGGGAGGAGTTGAGAATTGTGGGGTTGTTTGAAAAGAGAGATGAAAGATAAAGAGAGAGAGTGAGTGAAGGTTGGTTATAAGAGATGAAGAGAGAAGAGAAAATAGAGATAGGAGAAGGGTCAGGTCGGTTGTATGAGAAGGAGGCGAACAGTAATGAAAGAAGGAAAGAAAAGAAATAAGAAAAGAAATAAGAAAGGAAAGAGAGAAGGGAAAATGTTGGGCCGAAGGTTTTAGGTGTTGGGCTTGGGCTGAGTAAAGAAAGAAAGGAAAAAGGAAAGATGAAAGGAAAAGGAAAAGGAAAAGGAAAAAAAGAAGGATGGGCTAGGGAAAAAAGAGAAAGAAATATAAATGGAAATTGTTTTGGTGAAGGGGTTTGTGCCTGATTTGATTTAAATAAAAAGAAATCGGTTTTGGGCTTAAGGAAAAAGGAAAAAGAATTAGAGATAAGGATGAGAGAATAAATAGAAAATGTACTTAATAGAATACAAAACAAAATAAATACAGTATTTTATTAAAGAAAGATAATATAAAGGTATATGAATTTTGGGGTCATTACAACCTTTGTCTGCTTTCCTAAGACACACTCCTCACAGAAATCAAGACTGTCAAATCTCCATCTCGAAATACTTGCCTTTTACGAAACACCTCCAAATCGGAGTTCCCAATATGGCCCAACCGTAAGTCCCACAATCTAGCCGAATCCAAATCACCTGAACGAGTAGATACCACTGCAATATCATATGTAATTGACTTCCTCTCTAGAAAGTACAAGTGCCTTACCTTCTTTTCTTTCATGACAATAAGAGACCCCTTAAAAATTTTTATAGAACATTCATCGACTACACACCGACTGCCGATCCCCGTCAAAACTCCTACAAAAATCAAACTTTTCTTCAGATCTAGCACATATCTGACATCCATCAAAGTCCGCACTACCCCATCAGACATGCATATCTGAACAAAACCAAGTCCTTCTGTTCCTGCCAAAATTTTTGGCTCAAAACGTACATTTGTTCTTATTCAATCAGTGCGCACCTATACATGCGCAAAATCACGAGTGCGACGTGTCATGCTTGTGCGCATGAGTCAAATGACTCAGCCCAAGTTGTGCGCACCTATACATGTAGACTTGGTAAGATTGCCAAATTGAATCATATGTACGACGTATAATGCATGTGCGCATGTGTCAAAGGTTACAGGTGCGCAAGCGTATTCCTTGAAACAAACGCTTCTAACAGGAAATAAATCTTGTTAATACGGAATCAATTACTCAATTAGAAGAGAAATCTTCTGTTAAGATCTCTCATCTCCATCCAACGGTGATTAAAGATCACCACATGATTATAAAATCAATTAAGATCTCTAAATGAGAGATTCTCTCAAACCGATTGATATTTCTCATGCCCTATATGTAATACCCAGTTCCGATTATACCGTAATCGTATTCTAATAAATAATTTCCCAATATTTTCCCCAAAATTTTTCTACATAATTTTCTATATTTTTCTAAAACCTAATTTCTAAACCTTTACCCTAATTAAACCCTAACCCACTTCCTAATCTAAACCTAAATCTACCTAAACCCCAACCCGGACCCGACCCGACCCGACCCGACCCGACTCGAACTCCCCACTCCCTTCTTCTTCTTCCCTTACCTTTTCTTTTCCCACTCCCTTCGTGTCTCCTCCTTTCTCACGCCCGCGCCGCGACGACTGACCACCACGCCCCACGCCTCGCTCAAACCACGACCCTCCTTCACCCTCATCCCACGTCTCGTTCCTGTCTCGCTCGACTCGTTCCCACGACGAAGCCCACGCCCAACCCTGAGATCCCTTCAACGACTTCCCCGAGACCCACGCTCGCCCCACGACCCCGCCTCCAACGTTCACCCATGAAATCTGCGCCCACCTCCTCCAATCTTGTTCCCTATCTAAATCACTCTCTCTCTCTCATCTCTCAAACCACCATTGACCCCGACACCCCCTCCATCAGCGGCGACCACCTCCCATCATGCCGATGAGCTCCCAGTGTCACCTCCACCATCTTCACACTCTTCTCCGAGCTCTTGACTTCCTTGCTCCCTCACTCCCTAACCCGCTCTCTATACCTCTCTCTCCCCTTCTCTGCTCCATCGCCGACCTCCTCACTCCTCTTTCTACCATCGTCAACGACGAGCTCCACCAAACAACCCCATTGCACTTCCTCACCAACCCACCTCCGAGCCACTTTTCCCTTCCATTCCGACCTAATCACCACCACCCTCCTTGTCTCCTCCAACGAACATACAACTCCTCCGCACCTCCATTGCCGAGCTCCCCATACCACCCTTGCCGTCGGCCACCCCGTCGCCACCAGTCTTAAGCCGACCCCTCACAACTCCATGGCTTACCCCTCGTTACCTCCATCCGAACACAACACCACCACCATCATCACCATTGCCTCTCTCCCCGACTTTATAGCCGAACACTCATCCATATAGCCGACGAACCCATCGGCTAAAGCTACAGCCGAGCCTTCTACGCCGTCAGCCGTTGTTTGAGCACCGCTGCAACCCACGATAGAGCTATAGCGCCACCATCGCTGATCCCTGGCCGTCGTATCCATTGTCGCCATCCCAGAGACCCCCTACTGCCGTTGTGCCATCCTTCATGTCATCGTCACACCCCAGCCATCGCCGTACCTAAGCGGTTTTACGCATCATGCCCCCACCAGTGCTGCCCGCGCACCCACATCCTCACACAACCGAGCTTCCCAACTCTTTCATCATTTTCTCCTCGAGCCAAGCTCCCCATGTTGTTGCCGCCTCCGTTGCATTCGTGGAAGTTTCCGCCGCTGTTGCCGTTGTGTCCATCGTCGCAGTAGTCGTCGCCGTCGCCATAACCATCGCCATCGCCAACTTCGTTGTAGCACCAGAGCTCCGTTTCAAGCTTGAGCTCAAGCCGAGCCTCTGACATTTCGTCGAACAGTTGCAATCATCACAATCGCCATAGATCCAGACACCAGCGTCGTGTCCTGTGCCGTATCACGCCGTGCCACAGCCGCACCACGCACCGAGTCAAGACCATGCCCAGTACTGTGTTACGCCCGCATCGCGCAGATGTCTAACATCGCATCGTCTCGAGTGTCGAGACGGATCCTGCATGTGGTGTCATTTCTATATCAAGCGATCGAAGGCAAGTGTAATCCCTCACTTGTTTATCATGCTATTTTAAACATGAGCAGAAGCAATTTTATAATAACTATATATATATATATATATATATATATATATATATATATATATATATATATATTTAGATCGTAACTATCTTTGAAATTGCATGGAGAATCATAGTGTCATTTTAATTGATTGGAGCTTGATTAGGGCTTATTACTATGTCAGTATTACACAGATGCTATATGGATAATATTTAAATTCAATTGGTTAAAGAAAACTAGTGTTTCGATCGTTTACCGGATGCCACCCTAAGTGTTTGATGTGAACTATAAACGATAACTAAATCAAATATGGCAGAAATCATGATATTTAGACCTTGATATTATTAAAAAAACACTATGTAGAAATTTTGTGGCAAATTGATATCGTTTTCACACTTAAGTGATGCCCTGGCGTCTATACCGAAACTTGCGTTTTACTGAACACTTGACACTGTTAAATTCATAATTAATTCCAGAAAACTCCAATCGCTGCGTGCCTAGGTTTGTTGCAAAGGGTACTGCATAATACTTAATACGACATGTATTTTTATTGTTATATATATCATTTGAACCTCGAAAGCAAAGAACTTACCTGAACTTGGACTGCAGTCCAGAACAGGAACTTACTCCTTGACATGTATTTACACACCTGAAGTCTTGATGTTTAATTGTGATAGTGTGTGGAGACAATTACCGCTGCATAGGAAATTGTTTAATATTTCCAATGGTACTGGTTTTACTAAATTCCAGTATCATTTGGTATTTAAATCATATTTTAAACGGATGACATGTACGGCAGATTTCTGTCATTTTAGCTTGCACGCTTCATCAGTAATATGATCATAACTCCTAAATCAAGATGACTATTGTTAATCTGTTTGATGTGTTGGAAACATAACAGATAAATATAAATATTATCTAACTGTAGTATCGCCTAATTATGATCCCAGCCAGGAGTAAAACGTGTTATGCAATGGTCTTCCAATTGAGAAATTGGATTTCCAGCAGTAAACACTTAAAATGGAATGACCATAACTAGCAAACCTGAAACCCGATTGACACGAAACCAATTTTTCTGTACAGATAATTAAATATACTGCTTACCCCTTTTATATTGTTTTGCTTAATTCTGCACGTGTGATTTATAGTAAATCTTTCAAGTTGTATGACACTAGCTGCTATATTTTTATTCGTATCATAATTAATTGCATTCTTATCATATCATATAGCGGTTATACCCTCATTGAATAGTGGTCATATATATTGATAAGCTAGTGACCGTGTTATATTACCATGTGATAAATGTTAGCGATTGGATTGTGGCAAGTACGTTAGTGTAAAAGCGTGATTGAATAAGTGAAGTGACACGTACTTGTACACAATCAGCGAAACCAATTAGTTATTGCATTGTCGACGCCTATGAGACATATATAAGTGTAACTATAACTGGTATGGAACGGTTATGGAAGCACTTATATTAGTGTGATAGGTAAGATATCGAGCATTGTCCATTTATCTTGGATACCAGTCCAGACATGCTTGATAGAGACTGTGTCTCCAGTTCTCGCGTAGACTTGTCATGGAGCGACTAGTATTTGGATTCATGATCGGTGTTTGATGTAGACCGCGGGGTGTGGGATAGTTTGATTGTGAGTTCGATCAACGGAATCTCAGGAGTCTCACTGCGGGCATATGTAGTAATTTCGGAAGTTGTATGGATGGTATTTCTGATTCTTAGTGAGCATGATTCGGGCCCGTATTCCCTTGCCCCTGGGGCTTACCCTTGGGTTGGGGATACTTCTGCGGTGGTTGACGTTTACACTTGGACTGATAATAAGTTTAGTGACCTGAACATTGAGACTTAGAGACCGATAGTTTTAGTGACATGGACATTGCATTGATTGCTGATCTGATACACTTGCGTTATAGTTACATGTACCGGTTATTTTATGCTCACGTCATTACTCTATGTTACTGCTTCATATTTATCATCATTGCACATATTACATATTCATATATATTGCTATTGTGTCGCTCTGACGACATGAGTATGCATGCTCAGAGTGAAGAGTGGATTTAGTTCCGATTAGGACCTGCCTTACTTCGAGGATATTACGGACATTTAGATCAGCGACGCCAGCGCTATCTTTCCCTTGACTCTATCTGGTTGGTTTTATATCTATTTTGATAGAACTAGTGACTGCATTTCTTATTACCTGTGCTATGATTACTGATTACCACGTAATACTAGAAGCCGAAGTGTGACTACAGTAAGATATTTTCTTGACCGTAGGAGCATGGCTGGCCTTGTTACCCCTTGTATTCCGTATTTTGGGAAGCGGGTCGTGACACTATATGAAGGACCCATAAGAATAAATCAAAGAAGGACCGAACCCCCCATAAGCTTTTGCAAAAAAGAAAACGCATCTCTCTCAATCAAAAAAGAAGGAAGTGTGAGAACATAATAAAAAGATAAATATTTCTCTTCGATCATAGAAACCATTGTTTCTTTCATAAAAGTTTTTGCTTTTCATCGAATCCATTGATTCACCATAAATGAAATCAAAGGATTTCATGTTCGATCAATCTCACATAAAAGTTCATATTTTTATGAGAGATCGATCTTAAAAATATAAGATCATTATCGAAATATGATTTGATGTCCACATAAAATGGTCTTGTGATGACATCATCAACAAGAAAAATCAAAGAACAGCAACCATTGTTTTTTTAAAGCTTTTGCTTTCTGATCAAAACAAGTGCGCACACAAACTAAGTGTGCACGTGATAAACATCGTCTACACATACATGCGCATCATGTGATATGCATGTATGCGCACTTGATAAACATTGCCTATGAAGGCATGCGCATCACGTGATACCCACATGTACGCACTTGATGAAAATTGCTTACGAAGGCATGCACGTCACGTGATATCCACGTGAGCGTAGATTGCCCATAAAGATGCGCACCACGTGTTAGGTACGTGCGCCGTCTCCCAACCATAGAGAGGTGCACGTCATGTGATATCCACGTGCATATTCCCTGATCGCAAGCAAGTGCGCAATCTATATGATATGCACGTGTGCACCCTCATTAAAGATGATACACGCATATGCGCACCTATGTACATGTGCACTTGGAACATCAGGCTTTGCTTGATTATTTAGTTAAAATAAACTAAATATAGAAGATTTCGCTTCTCAAATATGATCCATTGATTAACATATCAATGATGTCTAAATTGATCTTAGTCGGATATACGACTAATGATCATCCATCCAAGTTGATCTTAGTCGGATGTGAGACTAATGATCCTTCATCTCAAGTTGATCTTAATCTCATATAAGACTAATGATCCACCATTCCAACATGATCTTCTCCCTCATATTCGGGATTTGGTTCAAGGGTACATCTTTCCACGCCTCTGATATATGTCGTTGTAATTCCTCAACGTCTTCAAAGAGATGGCAGGTCCCAATAACCAACAACTCTTTCCTTGTCCCAGCTTGATGAAAGATATGAAATTTAATTAAGACAGAGAATGTCTTAGCTTTATATTAATGCACCTCCATATTGATATGCATATCTTCATCTTGATACGCATCCCATATAGATGTGCATCCTATTGATACACCTCCATATTGATGTGCATATCTCATAATGACACGCATCCCATATAGATGCGAATCTCATATTGAGCTCCGGCTTTATACATATATGTATATGTATATGTTTGTGGGAAATATAAATGCCTTCAAATTGGATCGCACCCCAATATTGGGCGCATCCTATATTACCATCGTTCACTTCACCACGTAATATATACACGTGCACGTAAGATGATAGATAGACCGAAATGTCCCTAAACTAATATTGGACCGCGATGTCCTTAAAATAATACGTTTGGCCCTATGGCTGATCTCTATATTGATCTCCGCATACAATCCACGGGCATAAACAAACAATACTCCATCTATGTTTCCCATGGACCGTGATGTCCTTAAACTAATATATTTTGCCCTGCGCATTGTCTCCATATTGACTACCGTATACTATCCATGGGCTATGCATATATGATCTAATGATCGGTTGAGTCTATATGCTTACTGTTTCTAAGTTGATCTTAGTCTCATATACGACCAACGATCCTTAGATCAAACCCATATATCCAATGGACCGAATTTATATGAGATCTGCGTCCTAAGTTCAAGACCCCAAATCCAATATATACGGATTTGGATTAATCCGCGCCCTATGAGCGATGATATATATTAGTGTCCGTATACAATCCAAGGGCAACCCTATATAAACAAACATAACACGATATGAAGTGATCAATTGGAGATACGAAATGATCAATTGGAGAAGGTGAAAGTTGTTATCACTTTGCGATAGTGTAATAAACTGCAGCGATTTGCGCTTGCAGGGAAGAGCGTCCCCACAATCAAAAACCCTTCCCATAGAAGGGGGGATCTGATAAGCCACGCTATAACGGCTGCATCCATCCAAACCTCCGATATACGGTGCCATAAATTAACTTGGTATCTTCGGAGAGGTGGATGGATATGTTCCAAATAGTATCTGCTCCCATATTCAAGCTAGACATCCTCCCGACGCCTCATACTAGTCTCCGGCGGTAAACACTCTCGATCTTGCACGCCATATTATTCCTCATCAAGACCGAACCTCTATCAAGAGAATGAAACGTCGCAAACCAGCTCTTATATGGAGTGATGTGGAAAGAGCTCCCCAAATTTAGAACCCATAGATCATGTACGTCGCCGATTGCACAAACTGATAATATGGAACAATCGCTGCCATCATCTAAATCATTTATGACAACAGCGGTACTAGAAGACTCCTTCTTAGTATCCTCCTTGAATTTCTGACAATCCCTTTTCCAATATCCTTTCACCTAGCAATAATTACACTTGTCATTAGTGCGATTTCTCGATTTGGACCTCGCTCTATTGTTGGAATGACCATGTGACCGCTTCGCAAAACGGCCTCTAGAAACTAACGTATCGTCTTGACCACTCTTATCACCCGATACCTTCTCCCTCAACATCTCGCTATGGATGCCCGCTTTAATATCTTCTAAAAATTTTTTATCTCTGCCGTACACTATCGATTTCACGAACTAGTTATATTCAGAATTTAAAGAGCAAAGCAAGATCGTTGCTTAGTCCCCGTTCACAATCTTCACCTCTACGTTGAGCAAGTCCATAATGATTTGGTTGAGTTCGTCCAAGTGGTCTTTGACTGATATATCTTTCTTCATTTTCAATATGTATAGACGCTGCTTAAAATAAAGACTGTTTGTTAAAGATTTCTTCATGTACAAGGATTCTAGCCTGATCCATAAACCTGTTACCGTTGTCTCTTGTGCAACCTCGCATAGAACCTCGTAAGTCAAGCTCAGCTGTATCGAACTAAAAGCCTTATCTTCCATTTCTTCTTTCTGAATATCTGTGATCGTCGAATGAATTTTCTCTATTTCGAAGACTATCTTATGAACTCCTTATTGCTTTATTCTCGCCATCATCTTCAATCTCTATAAAAATAAATTGTTCCTTCCGTCAAACTTATCGATCTTATAATGTGTAGAATTCATCTTCCCAATAATCCTAATCACCGTAACAAAAACTTTAATACTACTTGTTGTGAAAATAGACACCAAAGTACGCAGCGGATGATCGATATATATGAATCGGAACTAATGAAAAAGATCATACGCAGCAACTACGCAAAAACAATAAGTAATAAAAGAAAAAACACCAAGTATAGGACATAAGATATTAATCAGGTTCGGTGCACACTAGCATCTAATCCTGCAAACCAACGACGAATTGCTTCCACTATTCAACGAAGAATTACAAGAGATAATTTTTGCCCTCTCGATCTCATCCAAATACAAAGCAATCTTTATCTATACAGATCTCTCTTTTTCTCTCTCTCTCTCTCGGCCTTAATTAGTCGAGCAACAAAAAAAAACCGCTGGATATTTTCTCTCTCGGCTCTTTTAATGCCACAGACACCCCTCTTGGCTCTCTGTGGATTTTATTTCTTAGCATGGAGATTAATTAATATATATAGGGAATATATATAGGAGTAGATTTTCTATTAAAGATAAGTCTAGAATATTTTAATAGAGATTAGTTTAAATAGAGATAAGTTTGAGAATTTAATTAATTAGATTAATTAAATCTTCTCCAAATATATTCCAACTCAAAACCTTATAGCTGTCTCTTGCATACGCCTAGCTCCACGTATCGCATTCTAAACATGCTGCACTTGCACGAACTATGCATTCCCGCCAAAATTTTTGCTCTAAGCATAAGTTTTGAAACCCTAAAATGAGTATTTAAAATAAATAAATAAAACAAAAAAACTTAAGCTTTGATGGGCTAGAATCTCTTTGACAGCGTCCACTTGCATGGCACGTGGCGCCAATACCATTTTTTTGGCAGCGTCCACGTGCATGGCATGTGACGCTCATGCCAACCCCTTGAGCAGTGCCCCACGTGCATAGCACATGGCGCTTCAGATAGAATTAAATTTTATATAGAAAATATTTCCCTAATCTTTTAAAAAAAAGAAAGATTTGCTCTGTTAAACAGAGAGCCCTTGGATCTAAGATCAACCGGATTTAAACACTGATTATGAAATTAATCGAGATCTTTTAAATGAGAAATTCTCTCAAACTAGTTGATTTTTCTCATACCCTATATAAAGGACCCAGGAGATTAAATCTCAGAGAGAGAGAGATCCACCATAAGCTTCTACAAGCCGAGACTTTAATTCTCTAAGAAGATCATCTTCATCCTCCAAATCCTTAGGTAAAAACATTGGAGAATTACATCTCCTTTTACCTATTTTACATCTAAACAGGGTTTAACCTTTTATAAGAACATAGTTCTTTCTCCGGATCTATGATCCATAAGACAAGTCTCTCACAAAAAATGAATTAAATTCTCGTAGAGAGATCTTGATCTTAAACTTGAGATCCAGAGAAGAATTTTGGTGTTTTTCCACCATCATGATAAAAGGGGAAAAAAGAAGAAAGAGTAAAGGAAAGAAAGATGGAGTTTTATCTTCAGGAACTTAGTTCCCTTAAAATATATCAAGAATTTAGATCTTACATGAATAAGATTTTCAAGTTTGTAAAGAAACCGCCTTCCTACGAATCTGATCATCGAATATTGATCTTGATGATCTTTAATGGTCAAAATACCATTAACGGAATCTTAAACTTCAAAAAAACTTTAGTTTCCTAAAAACAGAGATTAATCTCTAAGGAAGAAGCGCCTCACGTGATACCCACGTGAGCGCTAAGGAGAAAATCAAAAGTAAGTGTCTCACGTGTTGAACATGCGAGCGTCCAAAAGAAGCAAGCATCAGCGTCACATGTGCCATCCACATGAGCGCTCAGAAGCTAAAGACTCGGTTCTCACGTGCCATACACGTGAGTTCTTGAAAGTGAGCGTCTTACGTGATGCACACGTGAGCGCTTAAATGCCGAAAACTCAGCGTCTTATGTGCCATACATGTGAGCATCTAAGAGTGAGCGTCTCACGTTATGCACACGTGTGCACTCAGAGGTTGATGATTCAGCGTAACATGTGCCATCCACGTGAGTGCTAGAGACTCAGCGCCTCATGTAATGCACACGTGAGCAGAATATATTTCAGTGCTTAGCACTGCTGGGTGATATAGAAACCCAATCTCAGCCCTAAATTGGCTAATTCTATGAAGCTTGTTCAGTTGATAAAACTGCACATTTGTATTACATTTTTCCTACCATTTTCATATTAAAAAATGACTTTATTATAATATATTATACATATGAGGGTTTATGTGTAAAAACATTATTTTTCATGTGTTAATATATTTTAATTATCATTTGGTAGGAAAATGTATGCAAATATTATTGACCTAATCCTAGTAAAACAAAATCTACTAAAATCTTATTTGAGTTGTTGTGCAGAATATTTCCAAGTTGTTATGAAGAATTTATCAAACAAATCAATTTGTTGAAGAAAACTTGCCAAATTAAGGAGCAAAACTTGGAGACCAAGTCTGGAAGCAACCGAGAGAAGATTTTTGAATTCTGAAGGTGCCTAGGATTGCCACATGTCACAATCATAAAGCCCAAAAATTTCTATGAAGAGATCCTCACCAAAAGGGGGTGGATCCGCGGCCAAACCTATCCAATGGCGGCGGATCCGCCGCAAGTCTAGGGAGTTAGAGTGCAATATTTTTTGGGGTGAATCAAATCTATATTTTACCAAGTTTTCAACAATAAGATTCTGGCTTTGCACTATAAAAGGGCACAGAGAGCCTTTTGGAAAAGGTATCAAGCCGAAGAGATCACGAAGCCCGTGACGCTCACGCATCCAGGCTGATCATCAACTGTTCGACTACCTCCTTAGGAAAGATCGAGAAGCAACTGGTTTTGTAATCATTTTCTACGGAATAAAGTGTAGATTGTTCAAGTTGATTAATAAAGGTAGTTGTTTTATTTAATTCTTTTGCATTTTACATTATGTTTTCCCTCTCTATCTTTTCATCTTCTTTTCCCAACATGCGCGAGTAATTCTCCGCTTGTTAGGGTTCGTGGGATTAGGGTAGGCTAATAGACGATGAAAATAATTAAACCCTTTTTAAGTCCTATAAAGTTTAGGAACTTTATCAAAAGAATCATTAACATCCTAATCGGGCGCGCTAACAATTCTTTGCTAGTTCCGACCGCGATTAGAGATTAGATTAATGATTGTTTTGGTAAAGGCTAGGTATGAACGGAGTTCCGTGTCGAGATAAGGGTTAAGAGTGGGATTCCTTTTCCCTCCAGAAACCCTAATCTACACGCATCACCGTCGTTCTAGTTTTAAATCTATTAATGGATAAAAAGGGTAACTTTTAATTAATCGTCCATAACTACTAAATCCTAACGAACCCTACAAGCCTTTTTATTATATTATCTAAGTCTCTAAAATAATCTAGATCTATATTTTACATTCTTGTTTAACGTAGATCTAGAAACCATTCTATAAAATTCTTTATCCCTCCTCTCTTTCTCAACACATCTAAAGTAAGAATAAAAGATTCAACGTTTCTCAGAGGACGACCCGTACTCATCTCGGTCTAGCTACACGCGACACCGTTATTGATTGCGGTTATTCTACAAACATAAATTTTCGAACCAATCAAATGGCGCCGTTGCCGGGGATACGTGCGTAATTTTTTATTTTTACTATTTGTGTTGAATTCTTAGACGAGTCATATCATTATTAAAACAAAACTGCAAATTGTATATTTAACGATTATTGAGTGAACTTTTGCGAGGAAATCTGGAGTCACGGGCTTGAGGAAACAGGAGATCTAGGGTTTCACATTTCTCTGGTATCTTTCTTAACTCCTTCTCTCTCCTCTCAAATCCAATAAAATCTATTTTCTGCAGGATTCTTTGCAAAATTGCGCCGCTAAAAAAAATCTTTTTGCAAAAGTTTTGTGATTGGTTTTGTTTTGCATATTTTAATACGGACTTTAAGGGGCAAAGACCAAATCAAGATTAGGTGGGGATTTCATCACCCTTCCTAAGCCCCACAAATCACAAACTGAGCATATAGATAAACCCTTCATTAATTTAAAAAAAATGTCTAGACCAGACTCTAAGGACTGTCGCGCTCAATAAGGACAGAGGAAGGTCGTGGGTAATCTATCGTTTATCCGCATTACTTTAGTGCCTAGGCAAGTGTGTCAAAGGCTAGTGGTTATTAATTAGGCCCACGACGTGGTTCCTTCCCACTTACCTGGCTACAAGGGTAGTACGGAGGCGGTAGAGGATTGATCCTGCGGCTTTTCCTTTGGAAGTCTAGGAGCGGTCTAGATACTGGACCTATGTGACCTTAGTTCTAGGGTTGCTTGTGCATCTTAGGGTGATTTGTCTTGAGTACCACTTTTTCAAAAACAAACCAATTTTTAAAACCACACACACGCTGCCACTTGCACTAAACCCGCTTAGTGCATGCTCGGCTGGACACGGGATCCTAGTGCCCGTCTTGTCCGCGTTCCTGCTATCGACGCCGAAGTCGGTACTTCTTCATCTTCTTTTCCCCCACCACACACCACACCAACCGTGATGGACGACACTCCATCTAATTATAACACCACGCTGCCACCGCCCGCAGGTGAGCAGAATCCACCGCGCATCTCTCTCCAAGAGAGATGCTATCCTATTCGTGGTCCTCTTCCTACTTGTCTATCTCTTCCACCACCTAACGGGGATAATTTCGAAATTAAACCCCACTACATCAACCTGCTGCCCAAATTTCACGGGCTTGAGTCGGAAGACGCGTACGTTTTCATCACCAAATTCGAAAACGTATGCGCAATGATGGGTACTTCATAATTGACCTTAGATGCTATGCGCTTACGTCTTCTCCCATTCACACTGTGCGACTTGGCAGAAAAATGGCTTTACAATACTGCCGCACACTCTATCACTAATTGGGATGAATTTGTCATAGCATTTCTTAAGAAGTTTTACCCAAATCATAAGACTGCCCACATTAGGAGCGAGATAAACCAGTTCACCCAGCTTCCTAATGAACCATTTTGGAAGTGCTTTGAACGTTTCAAAGATCTGCTTGTCCAATGCCCCCATCACGGAATACAAAGATGGGATTTATGTCGGATTATATATGAGGGCATTAATCCAGCGACAAAGCAGATGCTTGAAACTATGTGTCAATGCAATTTCATGTCTAAAGATGATGGTGAAGCATGGAAATATTTGGAAGATCTCGCAGAAAGCACTTTGCAGTGGGAAAGCGTAAGACCACCTACAACTAAGGGAGGTATTCACCAGCTCGACGTTTCCATCGCAGTGAAAGCCGAAATGGCAGCAATACAAAAGAAACTCGACGCTATTGAAAACAAGTTCTCATCTTTCTCCCTAAATCTGGTCACGCTTCCTAAGACCGTCTGTGGTTGCTGTTCGGATCCTTCACACTTAACGGAAGAATGTCCTATGAATGCATCGTTTCAAGATAATGCTGCTTTTCAGCAGCGACCTAGAAACGACCCTTATTCTTCCACGTACAATCAAGGATGGAGGAATCATCCTAACTTTGCTTGGAATCAAAACCAACAAAGTAATTATCAAAGACCTCCTCCACAGCAACCACAACCACAGAATCAGCCCTCCTTTCAGTCACAGAATTTCCAAAATCCGGCCAATATTTCTACACAACAAATGGCCGGTACTGACAACTCACTCGCACAAACTTTGGATATGTTCATAAAACAATCCATGCAAATTTCGGCAGAGATGAGGTCTTCTATTGATACCCTAACGAAAAACTCCTCCTCCCATAGGGAGAGTATTAAATCAATAGAAAACCAAATCGCACAGTTAAACGCCGCAATGAGTGCGAGAGAGAAAGGGAAACTCCCATCTCAACCCCTACCGAATCCTGGCCATTCACAAAGTCATAATGTGAATGCCATTACTACGTTGAGATCGGGGAGAGTGCTGAATAACCGAGTGGGTGAGCAATTTGATGATAGTGACACATTTGATACCCCTTCTTTTTCTTCCCCTAATTCATCTAGTCTCCCACCTTCGTCCGAGCCTATTCTCCGTTTTCCCCAAGGCTCAAACATTTCACCAAATCTATCTAAGTCGATTCCCACTCCAATTTTGGGATCGAATTCGTCGCCACAATCTTCTCCACAAACGTTGGACCCAAAACTTATTGATCGAGCTCCATTTCCAAACCGATTAAGGGACAACCGACCTAACCCGCAAATGGAGAAGATTGTGGAAATGTTTAAGCAAGTTAGCGTGAATATTCCTCTCCTAGGTGCTATTCAACAAGTCCCATCTTATGCAAGAATCCTTAAAGACTTGTGCACTAGGAAGAGAAAAACTCAAGTGCCTAAAAAGGTTTTCATGACGAGGAATGTTAGCACAGCTTTTACCCAACAAATACCAAAGAAACGTAAGGACCCCGGCTGTCCTACAATCTCTATTTCTATTGGGGGTAAAAATATAAATCGTGCTTTACTCGATCTAGGCGCTAGCGTCAACTTGCTTCCTTATTCAGTATACGAGCAGTTAGGAATTGGAGAGTTAAAACCTGCCCATTGTACTCTCCAGATGGCAGACCGATCTATCACCAAATCTCGGGGCGAACTAGAGGATGTGTTAATTAAGGTCGGGGAATTCATATTTCCCATGGACTTTATTGTTTTAGATACACAACCTGTGGCAAACCCACGCAATCAAATCCCGGTGATACTTGGTCGACCCTTCCTAGCAATTTCTAACGCTGTCATTAATTGTCGTAACGGTTCTATGAACTTATCCTTCGGGAAAATGACAATTGAGCTTAATATTTACAAGCTAGGAAGTCAGCCATCAGAACTTTTTGCTCAATTGCTGGATGTTTGTTCCATCCACGAGATAGCTTCCGAAAGCTGCATGGATGAGGAGCTTTGCTTTGATGTTCTCGACAACACTAATGAGACATCGTTTGATCTTGCACCACTTTACAGTGAGGATATGTTCAATGAGTCCGACCTTGAGATTGAACCCGTTGACTCGTTGCAAAAGTCAGCAGCACTTTCCGAGTCAATATCTTATGCAAGTGTTGAACCTCTTCGGGAGTCCGAATATCATTCGCTTACCCCACCTTCTATAGTCTCTCCGCCAATTCTTGATCTCAAACCGCTACCTTCTCATCTTAAATATGCATATTTAGGAGAGAATGAGACTTTGCCAGTGATTATTTCTGCTTCTCTAGCCTTAGAGCAAGAGAATGCACTTTTGGCAGTGTTGAGATCGAATCGAGAAGCATTTGGTTGGACAATGGCTGACATCAAAGGGATTAGTCCCTTAACTGTTGAACATTACATACATCTGATGGATGAAGCCAAACCAACCCGAGACCCACAAAGACGGTTAAATCCCGTTATGAAGGAGGCGGTAAAGAAAGAAATCGTCAAGTGCCTTGATAGTGGAATAATTTACCCCATATCTGATAGTCAATGGGTAAGTCCAATTCATGTGGTCCCTAAAAAGTCTGGCATCACGGTCATCACTAATGAGGCTAATGAGTTAATCCAAACACGTACCCAAACTGGGTGGCGCGTATGTATCGATTACAGGAAACTCAATGCCGCGACGAGAAAAGATCATTTCCCTCTACCTTTCATTGACCAGATGTTAGAACGATTAGCGGGACACGAATACTACTGTTTCTTGGACGGATACTCTGGTTATAACCAGGTCCCCATCGCCGAAAAGGATCAAGATAAAACCACTTTTACTTGTCCTTTCGGAACTTTTGCTTATAGACGCATGCCCTTTGGGTTATGCAACGCTCCCGCTACATTTCAGCGGTGCATGATGGGGATATTTTCAGATATGGTGGAAAATTTTCTGGAAATTTTTATGGACGATTTTTCCATTTTTGGGGACTCCTTTGAGGACTGCCTTCGTAATCTTGACGCTGTTCTTACCCGCTATATGGATAAGAACTTGACTTTGAATTGGGAAAAATGTCATTTTATGGTCTAAGAAGGTATTGTACTTGGACATATAATTTCACATAAAGGCATTGAGGTTGACAGAGCTAAAATAGATGTTATTCAAAACCTCCCTCGTCCCAATTGCGTCAAAGATATACGATCCTTCCTTGGTCATGCAGGATTTTATAGGAGATTTATTAAGGACTTTAGCAAAATTGCTAGACCCTTAACCCTTCTATTGGCCAAGGACACTACTTTTCACTTCGATTCGGATTGTGAGGCTGCTTTTGAATCGCTTAAAGAATCACTCACTACAGCCCCCGTTTTATCATCTCCGGATTGGAACCACCCGTTCGAGCTTATGTGTGATGCATCAGATTTTGCTTTTGGTGCGGTCTTAGGACAGCACATTGATAAGATGCCACATGTAATTTACTATGCAAGTAGGACCTTGAATGATGCACAAATAAATTACACAACTACCGAGAAAGAACTCTTGGCAGTTGTATTTGCATTAGAGAAATTCAGGCCCTACTTGATTGGCTCGCCTATTGTGGTTTACACAGATCACTCCGCCCTACGACATCTTTTATCGAAGAAGGATGCGAAGGCCAAGCTAATACGTTGGATCCTTTTGTTACAAGAATTTGATCTTGTCATCAAAGACAAGAGTGGATGTGAAAACGTTGTAGCCGACCATCTTTCACGCATCACTTCTTCGCCAACTGTGACTGTGCCGATAAATGACTCATTTCCCGACGAACAGCTCTTGAATGTATCCTACGAACCTTGGTTTGTGGATATCGTGAACTATCTTGCGATGGGACTTATACCTAGCGATTGGTCGAAACAAGACAAACTTCGATTTTTATCCCAAGTAAAATATTTTTACTGGGATGAACCATATCTATTCAAGTATTGTTCCGATCAAATCATTCGCAGGTGTGTCCCTAACGATGAATTCAAGAGCGTGTTATCATTTTGTCATGATCAGGCATGCGGCGGTCACTTTGGACCTCGAAAAACGGCGGAGAAAGTTTTGCAATGTGGCTTTTATTGGCCAACATTATTTAAAGATACATTTGAACATTGCAAAACTTGTCCGCGATGTCAGCATTTGGGTCGGATTTCACGAAGGAATGAGATGCCGCTCCAACCTATTTTGGTTGTGGAAATATTTGATGTTTGGGGTATTGATTTTATGGGCCCTTTTCCCAACTCCTTTGGGAATCTATATATCTTGTTAGCGGTTGATTATGTCTCGAAGTGGGTGGAAGCTATACCGTGTCGCACTAATGACAACAAAGTTGTCATTAAGTTCCTTAAAGAAAATATCTTTTCGCGATTCGGACACCCCCGCGCTATCATTACCGACAACGGGACACATTTCTGGAATAGGCCTTTCGAGGCCTTGATGCAGAAATATTCAATCACTCACAAGCTTTCTACGCCCTATCACCCCCAAACAAGCGGGCAGGCTGAGATCTCGAATAGGCAGATCAAACAGATATTGGAGAAGACGGTTTCGAAAAACCGTAAGGATTGGTCAACCAAATTGACGGATGCTCTTTGGGCATTCTGCACCGCTTATAAGACCGATCTTGGTATGTCTCCATACCGTCTTGTGTTTGGGAAGGCATGCCACCTCCCTGTCGAGATTGAACATAAGGCAATGTGGGCTATTAAAGAGCTTAATTTTGATCTTGAGCATGCAGGCAGCTATCGGAAGCTGCAATTGAATGAGCTAAGCGAACTCCGCGATGAAGCTTACGATAATGCGGTGATAGTAAAGAACAGGACTAAAGTGTTCCACGATAAAAATCTTTCTAGAAAAACCTTCACATCGGGGCAACAAGTCCTTCTTTACGATTCCCGTCTCCATCTTCATCCGGGTAAGCTTAAATCTCGTTGGAAAGGACCTTTTGTGGTGCGGTATGTACACCCGCACGGAGCAGTTGAAGTCGAAAATTTGAAAAACGGTTCGATTTTTAAAGTGAATGGGCATAGATTAAAACCGTATTTTTCTGCTGACCCCGCGGAGGATCTCCTGTTTTTACAGGAGCCGCTTTATCAAAACTAAAATTCCTCCGCCTCACCTCCATGTTTTGATAACTTTTTCACATTTTAAGAATGGAGGTGAGTAGAAAAAATGATTTGATTGAATATCTGTGCGTGTAAAGAATAAGTTTGGGGGAATTTTTCATTTCACTATTATTTTACCCCTTGTATCTCTCCCTTAGTATACAGGTCCATGTTCTCAAAAGGCTACATCAGTGAGGGCACTGCTGAAAACAGGTTTGGGGGGGAGGTTTGTATTCACTAAATTATCTTTGACACCGGGCATTAAATTTTTTTTTTATATATATAACAAAAGAGTAGAAAGTGAAAAATTACATTCAAAAGATTGGAATAGTTTAAGAAAACCAAGAAAATTAGAAGTTTTCTTACACGAACTAATAATAAGTAGTTATGAGCTGTTGTCCCAAGGGTTAGTAAAATGAAGGAAGTCACTAATCTGAGGATAAAAATAAGTCTGAAAAATAGTTTCTATTCTGGAAGCCAAACATTTGAATGTTGATACCCTACTATATGCACTTACACACGTCTTGAAACTCAGGATAGTAGAGGATACCTTGAAATGCTCTTGTCCAAAAGCCAAAGTATGAAGGAAATAAAAAAAATGAAAAAAATGAAGAAAATATAAATGGTGAAAAGAAAAAAAAAATAAACACTGGTTTTCTTATCGCCAAGGCAGCAATAAAAAAAAATAGCGAGGGTGCCTCTTCACCTAGTGCCCTAAGGCCAACTGGTCTGGGAGTCACTGCTAAGCCTTAGGTGGTGCAAGACGAGGAAAATATTATCACCTAATTAGCAAGAACATGAGTAATCGGTTGGTTAGTACCTCAAGAAGTATTAACGGTCGCATGAAAATGTGTGAGCAAATCTTTAATATTCATTAAATTAAAAAGTACTAAGGTAGATAAACAAGAGTATGATAGCTTGAATTGAATTCTCCGAGTGTAGGGTTGTCCATTTCACACACGTGGGGTTATATGATCAATGTTTGGAAGAAAGGTAGGAATGAAGAATAAAGACGATGTTTTATTGAGGGGTAATGTGATTTCTAACATTTTTTCATGACTATTAAGATAGGGCTCATGACAACTGAAAAGCTAGCATAGTTGGAAACTCTTCTTTTCAAAGTATTTCTTTTATGGTTCTTGTCTTTATATGTAAATTTCACCATCTTTCTTTTGTTATAGGATTTTGTGGGTGTAATCCGCTGAAAACCCTCAGGAGACAACACTCCTCCTACTAGAGACACCTAGAGGTTTAACGGCTTGTTGCACGTGCTCAGTGCAATCGTGTCTGCCTACGAAAGTGTGCTTAGTTTTCTCCTTTCTTTTTCTCCTCTTAAATAAACTAGTTTGCTCGGGACGATCAAAGATAAGTTTGGGGGTATTTGTTCAGTTGATAAAACTGCACATTTGTATTACATTTTTCCTACCATTTTCATATTAAAAAAGGACTTTATTATAATATATTATACATATGAGGGTTTATGTGTAAAAACATTATTTTTCATGTGTTAATATATTTTAATTATCATTTGGTAGGAAAATGTATGCAAATATTATTGACCTAATTCTAGTAGAACAAAGTCTACTAAAATCTTATTTGAGTTGTTGTGCAGAATATTTCCAAGTTGTTATGAAGAATTTATCAAACAAATCAATTTGTTGAAGAAAACTTGCCAAATTAAGGAGCAAAACTTGGAGACCAAGTCTGGAAGCAACCGAGAGAAGATTTTTGAATTCTGAAGGTGCCTAGGATTGCCACATGTCACAATCATAAAGCCCAAAAATTTCTATCAAGAGATCCTCACCAAAAGGGGGTGGATCCGCGGCCAAACCTATCCAATGGCCGCGGATCCGCCGCAAGTCTAGGGAGTTAGAGTGCAATATTTTTTTGGGGTGAATCAAATCTATATTTTACCAAGTTTTCAACAATAAGATTCTGGCTTTGCACTATAAAAGGGCACAGAGAGCCTCTTGGAAAAGGTATCAAGCCGAAGAGATCACGAAGCCCGTGACGCTCACGCATCCAGGCTGATCATCAACTGTTCGACTATCTCCTTAGGAAAGATCGAGAAGCAACTAGTTTTGTAATCATTTTCTACGGAATAAAGTGTAGATTGTTCAAGTTGATTAATAAAAGTAGTTGTTTTATTTAATTCTTTTGCATTTTACATTATGTTTTCCCTCTCTATCTTTTCATCTTCTTTTCCCAACATGCGCGAGTAATTCTCCGCTTGTTAGGGTTCGTGGGATTAGGGTAGGCTAATAGACGATGAAAATAATTAAACCCTTTTTAAGTCCTATAAAGTTTAGGAACTTTATCAAAAGAATCATTAACATCCTAATCGGGCGCGCTAACAATTCTTTGCTAGTTCCGACCGCGATTAGAGATTAGATTAATGATTGTTTTGGTAAAGGCTAGGTATGAACGGAGTTCCGTGTCGAGATAAGAGTTAAGAGTGGGATTCCTTTTCCCTCCAGAAACCCTAATCTACACGCATCACCGTCGTTCTAGTTTTAAATCTATTAATGGATAAAAAGGGTAACTTTTAATTAATCGTCCATAACTACTAAATCCTAACGAACCCTACAAGCCTTCTTATTATATTATCTAAGTCTCTAAAATAATCTAGATCTATATTTTACATTCTTGTTTAATGTAGATCTAGAAACCATTCTATAAAATTCTTTATCTCTCCTCTCTTTCTCAACACATCTAAAGTAAGAATAAAAGATTCAACGTTTCTCAGAGGACGACCCGTACTCATCTCGGTCTAGCTACACGCGACACCGTTATTGATTGCGGTTATTCTACAAAACACAAATTTTCGAACCAATCAAAGCTTAAGCTTTCTCGATCCCATATGCTTATCTATGTTTAAGTTGATCGTAATCTAAAACTGGATTAACGATCCTTAATTATATTTCTGAGTTGATCTTAATCACATATATGATTAGTGATCCTTAATCCATGATACCTAAATCCATTTTAGTCCCATATATGACTAAAGATTCTTCAAAAGAATAATCATGATATCCAAGTTGATCTTAGACACATATACGACTGAACATCCTCAATCCATATTTTCTAAATCGATCTTAGTCTCATATAAGACTAACGATCCTTAGTCCAACATGTTCTCCTCCCTCATATATGAGTTTTGGTTCAAGGGTACATCCTTCCGCATCTTTGATATACGGTATTGTAATTCCTTAGCGTCTTCAAAGAGGTGGCAGGTCCCGACAACCAATAATTCTTTTCTCGTCCCAACTTGATAAAAGATACGAAGTTTCATCAAGACATGGAATGTCTTAACCTTTTATTAGCGTATCTCATATAGATGCTTACCTCATATTCATGTGCATCCCATGCGAATGTACACCCCATATTGATACACAATCTCATGCAGATGCGTACCCCATACAGACGTGTGCACCATCCCAACAACCTATGAAAGCATACATATATGTATATGTATATTTTTGAAGGAAATATAAATGCCTTCAAACTGGATCACATCCCAATATTTGGTGCATTCTCATGTTACCATCATTCGTTTTGCCATGTAATATATACACGTACGCACAAGCAAAAAAATGGACCGTAATGTCCCTATATGTTGTCCTGCGGCTGGTCTCCATATTGACTACCGTATACTATCCACGGGCTACTCTTAGTATAGAAGTTTATACTTCATATGTGATCAAATGATCAACGCATATGCTTACTGTTATATATGTTGATCTTAGTCCTATATACGACCAATGATCTCATATATAATATCGTTTAAGTCGATTTTAGTTTCATACATGACTAACGATCCTTAGACATATATCCCTTAAGCTGATAGACCTTATTTATATGAGATATGCGACCTAAATTCAAACCCAAATCTAATGTACGGATTTGGACCATTCCACGCCCTACGGACGACGACCTAAATTAGTCTCCGTATACAATTAAAGGGCAACCCAAAATAAACAAAATAAAACACAACACGAAGTGATATTCATGGAGTAAAGAGAGTTGTTGTCGTTTGACGATAACATAATTAACTGTAGGGGCTTTCTCCTGCAGGAAAAAGCGTCCCTACAAACCAAAAAAATCCTCACATATGAGTGAGAATTTGAAAAGCCTGTTACAACGGTCGCATCCATCCAAACTTTCGATATACGGTGTCATAAATCTACTTAGTATTTTCGGAGAGGTGGATGGATATGTTCTATATAGCATCTGCCCACAAATTCAGAAAAAACGTTCTAATCCAGTTCGTCTCGATTTCCAGCGATAAATACACGTGCCTCTAAGTCTTGGGCTTTTGGGCTCTTGTTCTAAGGCTCTAAATTTGCAATCAATTTCAACAGCTTGATTATCCCCAATTAAGTTTGTAGATATAGGAATATCAAACATGCATGCATAGATACAAAGTACAAAATCAAGAAAAAGTATATTAATTTAAAAGTTTATTATTATATAATTTATAAATAGTAATATCTCATAATATGAATTTCATATGTAAAATATATAAACATATTATCTTGAAAATATAATTTTTTAAAAGAATCTCTAACTTTATTTTTCGGATTTTCATATTTGCTTGTTATAGCATGTAGAATCACGAAATGTAAAAATATCTAATATTTTCATTTTCTTCAATTTTTCAAAATTTTGCACGCTAGCAAACAAATACAGCGAAATAACAAAATTTCTCTTCTCTTGGATTGTCCAATATTTTTCTTGCTATAGCAAAAAATAGTTATGAAATTTTCAGATGTAAAGTATATTTTCTTTTATTCGGTTTTAAAATATTTTCCATAATATAGAACATGAAAATCACAAAAATTTTAGTTATCTTTCTTTTTTCAATATTATGCATGAAAATACACGAAAATCATGAGGTCATCAAAAATCTGAAATTTCTATGTTTTCTTATAGCAATTTACAATCGAGAAATTTATAAAAATCCAAAAAAAAAAAATCAAGCTTTCTGTTTTCTTCGGTTTTTTCAGAATTTTGCTTGTTATACACACGAAAATCAAGATTAAAAAAATCAGATTACTTTGCTTTCAATATTTTACATGTTATATTACACACGAAAATCGTGAACTTTTATGCGGTCTTCAGTTTTTTAATATTTTACTTGTTATAGCACACAAAACTGCGATATCTTCAAGAATCTTAAGATTTTCTGTTTAATTCAAATTTTTAATATTCTGCAAGACACGAAAAATCGGGGAAAAAATTATGTTTTTTCAAATTTGCAATTTGCATGCAAACACATGAAAATACTGAAAATTTTAAAAATCTCAATATTTTCTATTTTATTTGGTTTTTGAATATAAAAATCACGAACTTTTCGAAAATATTAAATTTTTTTGTTTTATTTTCGTTATTCAATATTTTTCTTATGATAGTACGTGAAAATCGTGAATTTTTTAAAAATCTCAAAATTTTATTTGATCTTTACATTTTCTTTTATTTTGCTTACCATATAAAGCAAGAAAGTCCCAATATTTTTAAAAATCCCAAATTTTATGTTTTTCTTGAATGTTTCGGTATTTTACATGCTATAACAAACGAAGATCTTAAAGTTTCTAAAATCGCAAAAAAAAAAAATAGTTTTCTTATTTTCTAATATTTTACTTGCTCATAAATTTTAAAGAACTTCTTGGTAGTAAGAAGACAAAAGTTATGTGAAGTAAAATAAAAAAAAGATCCGACATTGCTATCAGTAACTTAACAAAAAAAAACTTGGTCTGGATGACTAAGACTCTGGAGACACCTGTAAACATACGAAAATCATGAAATTTTAAAACATTCCGAAATTCTTAGTTCTTTTCAAATTTCTAATATTTTTCACACTGTGGTTCTTGAAGATCGCAAATTTTTTTGTTTCCTTTGGGTTTTTAATATTTTACATATTATAGCATACGAAAATTGTAAAATATTCAGAAATCTTAAGAATTTTTTGTTTTATTCGACTGTTCAATATTTTTTGTTTGCACACACGAAAATTACGAAATTTTTAAAAGTCTTTGTATTCTCTGTTTTCTTCCATTTGTTTTCTACATTTTACATGTTCTAGAATAAGAAAATTGCAAAATTTTCAAAAATCTCAAAGTTTAATATTTTCTTCCGTTATTCAATATCATACGTAGCAAAAATAACAAATTTATCAAAAATCCTAAATTTTCTGTTGCTTTCAAAATTTTAATATTTTACATGCTACAGTACATAAAAATAACAAATTTCTCAAAAATGCACACAGAAATTGATGGGAGAACCATCGACAACAGCATGCTAATAGCCATCGACAACAACATGCTAATAGCCTTCATTGCCATAACATTTTGTCTTTTATTTTTTAAAGCTATTTTTATTCACGTGGTCTACAAATTTTTTCTGTGTAACAGACGGTAAGCCGAATTTGTTATTTACATCCTACAGCACATAAAAATATTATCAAAATTGATGGGAAAACCATCGACAACAGCATGCTGGTAGCCTTCATCGAGCTCCATAACATTTTGTCTTTTATTTTTTAAAGCTATTTTTATTCACGTGGTCTACAAATTTTTTCTGACTAATAGACGGTAAGCCGAATTTGAATCCCAAACTTAATGCTCGTTTCCAACCTCCGGGTTTCGAGTAACACACCATAATTTGATCCCAACGGGATTTGAACTCCAGGACTTCGTTCAACATCACTTGGTATCATTGAATTGCTTGATGGAGGGGTAAAGCTCTTTAAGATGGAAGGGACAGGGATGAACAGCTCAACGACAAACAAGGTTCTGGTGTTGGTAAATATTCTTGTCTCAAAGCATTAATTTAAATGTAAGAGGAATTATGATAGGAGAAACTTCTTTGCGTTATATTTTTATTTTTTCAATTTTATCAGAATGCTAAAACTTATGTATCTTGATCTTTATATGTATACTCGAAAAAAATGATACCCCCCACCCACCCCCTTAATTTTTTTGGTTTTTTTTAAATAACAAAATATTTCACGGCTAGATTGAGAAAAATTGTTAGTGTTGATCAATATGAAATGTACGAATCGACCGATTGTAGAAAAGAGCTTTCTCGTCTTGTGTTAACTATAACTAGAGTTCGGCACGTGCGATACACATGATTAAATTAATAAAATATAAAATAACAGGAATTGTTAGTTGAATTTAAAATTTCTCTATCTTTTCTCTTCTCTTGTGGTTAAAATGGCAGAGGTTTTCTCATGCAGAAAGAGTCAATGATCGTAGACTATCTTTAAATTGTAGCAGTATACATAAAAGAATATGCAGCCACCACTGATAGAAAAAAAGAGGGATTTTTTTTATTCTGGGGCTCCGGTGAAGATGGCACGCCCCGTTTGCCAAAATGCGTAGACTACGGCACATGACAGAGCCAACCATGCAATCTGTGGTTAGGAATCATCTTTCCACGGTCACATTACGGCTGTTTATAGGATATCAAGAACAGTAAAATATAAAATTCTATCTAGTACATGTCCATTTGCCACAGTAAATAAAACCAAGAAAATGCATAAAGCGGAAAAGAATTAAATCCAATAAACAACTATTCACCGCCGAAAGACGCGACCGGGACGTTAGAACGTCTGGCCTGAATTTTTGGCGCAGATGCTATTTGGTTTTATCCGTCCACCTCTTCGAAGATACCAAGTTGATTTATGGCACCATTTTTCGGCGGTGAACAGATTCTGGCACGCTCGGTGAGACCTTTTCCTCTTTCCACTCCACACTTCATGTGTCGTGTTTCGCGAATAAATCGCGGTCTGCTATGGTTACCTGTGAATTCGAGGTACTAAGATTTGGTGTCTTACTCCAGTGTAGAGAAAAGAAGATCAATGGTTTTCAGCTGCACCAACTGCAACAACAACTCCCGCTCCACCCCGGCTGGAGGAGTAACTTACGAGCCCCAAGCGGCCTCCATCTACGTAATGCCAGTGGAACAGGTGACACATGCCACCACTAGATTGTTCTTCGGGACCATGCTCCCGCCAACGAGCTTCAACGCTCCAGTACCATCACATGAAGCTCCAAAGAAGTCGGTCTCCGATCGGCTTGCAACTACCGCAGCCCCTTTCATCGGGTCGTCCAAGTCTACCACCTCAGTCTTCGACAGGCTGAGCCTAAACTCAAATGGACCCGCGAAGAGGCTCGCAATACCGGAGAAGGCTATCCCAACTCCTGCTGCAAGTGAAGTCGACCAAACAACTTCCCCTATTCGAAAGTCGGCCTTTGACAGGTTGACCATTCCTTCCCAGCGGATGTCAGTCTTTGACAGGCTGGCGCCAATAACAGCCTCTCCTCAAAGCAGGGGGCATGATGAAGCTACTCCGACAATAAAGGTGATCCCGGCTACACGATATGCTCGACGTCATCACTGGCGCCGAGTGAGGAAAGCTGAGGGCAGTTCTTCCTTTGGACTTACCCCACCAGCTCCAATGGTGGAAATTGATACTGCTGTTCCAATTGGGAACAGCTTTGAGCTGCTCAGGAGGGTGCGCAAGAACTCTCCAACTGCCGTATTGATAAAGTCTCCTCCACCTGTGGAGAACGTTACAAAGGCAAACCCGGAACAGCCCTCTCAGCGGCTGTCTCCCAAAATCTACAGGGTCTGGCGAAGAGTCCAAAAGTCTATAATCGACAAAAACTATTCCTGCAGATCGAAGAAAATGAAGGCCCGGCAAGAGGAGGGTCATCCCGCCGTCGTACCACGGAAAGTATCATCTGCAACAGCCCCCTCAATTTCGACCTCCCATAAAAGGAGAAGACCGGAGAAGATCCCCGTGTCTACGACAAATCTCAAGGGCACTGAACCTAAACGCCCTGAGTCTGGGGGCATGGTAGCGTACACCGTTTACATGGCTTCCGGAAAAGAGCAAAGACGTGCTTCTGGGGTCATCGACCACTTACACGATCAGTAACTAAGGCTCAAGAGCAACAACAGAAACTCCAGGAGATACTGATGAAGATGGACGCACTTACTGGGTAGAAATAAAGCCCGGAAGTATCGTCGGATCAATGCCAAGAGCAGGAAACCGACGCCGAGTTCCTCCAAAGAATGCTCGAAAAGAAAGATAAAGAAGTCGCGGAACAAGCGGCTAACATAAAAAAAATGGCGCTCATGTTCCAAGATATGGTGGGGATGATGATCCAGCCGGACCCTCCAGCCGAAGATCCCCCAATAATCATTGAAGACGACAGAGGGGAGACATCAAACTCTCTTCCGGCTTTATCAGCAGCCAGGGAGGAGACGATCTCGAAAGCTACGCTTGATGACTGCATAGCTCAACAAATACGAGCACATCAGGAAAGCGAAGCCACTGGCCAAGTCGTCAGAACTGGGCGACCCTATCCAGGCTGGTATGATCAAATTAAGTACCCGCCGGGATATACAATCCCTAAATTTCACGTGTATAAGGTGTTGGATATGTATGCCCTAGATGCCATTATTGTATAGTACTAGTTTGTATAATACATTTTGGAAGCTTGGGATATATATATATATATATATATATACGGGTTTACGACAGTCTTGCTCAATATAGTAGTATGCTGCTTGGTTTGTTTCTATCTTAATATGTGTATATGTTTCTTTTAACATATCGCTAATACATATTGATAGAGCCCTTAGGATCTTTGCTTGAGTACCGGCTTTGTGATGGCGATCACACTAGTGGGGGCTGGATGGTCTATAAGCACATCCTTATACAGGTCCCTAGTCGTAGGATTATCAAGACAGGGCATCGATACTCCAGAGTAGACTGGTGCATATGCTTCTCGTCCCAGCAGGGGAGATGGTCTGTCCCACAGCCATCTGTACGTCGTACTGGAGATAGTATGCAGGTGCTAGTTAGGTTACGAGTACACTGGACAGTGTTCGTCGGGAACTGTTGGTTGGTATTATACCTATCGTCAGTTAACAGTTCCCAGGTGACAGGAATACAGCTTAATCCGTTGACTTGACACTGTCACTTCGCCTCGAGTGTGTTCCCACTGTTCTTAGATTACTACCCTACCACGGCTTTATTGAGTCGTGCAAGCAGGTAGTAGTTGGGTGCAGTGCCGAAGCACTTGGAGGCAGTGACGGTTAGACAGGATTCGTCTCTTCCGGTATTGGGGGTTGATATCGCGCTGTGTCTAGAAGAGCCATTACACAAAGTCCCTGGCCAGGGCAAGTGAGATAAACTGGTAGTGTTTCCAATAGTTTCTCAGGGTGTTCTGGGCTACATTCCGACACGACTTGTACCGCTATTAGGGGTCTGACGTTTACCACCCCCTAGGCCCGACATGCGATACTCTTAGACGAGCAGACCGGACTGTACGGAGATTGTCACATTCAGGCTCAGTAGGAGTTTGGATGGGTTCATCTCATCGGTCTTCTTATCGGCATCTACCTGGGGACCGTTACGTACAGCTAGTACCGCTTGCGGCTTATGGTTAAACCCACTGCCAGCATAGTGTCGAGTCTTTAGAGTCCCATACAGAGGGTTGTTCACCTTTGGGCGAAACGAGATAGAGGTCGTATGGTTTTACGATAGGGTTCGTTCATATATGCGTACTTGTGCGTGTTCGGTGTTCGGGCAGTTGATACTGGTGGGCTTTGGTTTAAGCCAGATCCTAGTATTTGGTTTAGGGTTGGTTCGGTCTCATTGTATTCGTGTGTCTCGGAACACGAATGCGGGTGTGTATACACAGTTGACAGAGGCAGAGGAGCCTCATTAGGGTTTTGACCATTGACTTGATTAAAACCATAATGAGATGGAGGAAATTGATTAATGAGTTTTAATTAGAGATAATTGTATCATGGTTAATTGGTTTGACTATTTGACTAAGTTGACCCATGTTGACTTAGATATTTTTGTGAGCATGCTTAGCATTAATTGTGACATGATAATGGTCAAATCAATATCAACCATGACAATTTATCCTAATTAAAATTATCATTATTCTTTTTTTTGATATGATATTTTATCATGACAGATTTCTCTCTCTTGCAAGCTCTCTCCTCTTCCTCTCTCAAGGCTCTCTTGTTTCATGAGTTGAAAATCAAGAACTTTGTGAGATCAAACCACTAAAACACATCTCTACTCACTCTAGGGTTCTTAGTCTAGCAAGCCAAGCACTCTAGTTACTTCATTGTTGAGGTGGGAGCTCAAGGTAGTGGCCTTCGGGTGGATCTTTCTTTGGCAAAGAGAAGACGGTGAGGAGGAGCCATTTACACCACTCCAAGGAGCTCACAAGAAGAGGAAGCAACACAAAAAGAGAAGGAGTTCAAGACCAAGGTATAATCATCTAACCTAGTAGTTAAAAACTCTAAGTTAGTTTGTTAGTTTTTGTTTAGCAAAGATCCTTCATGGTTAGTCTATATTTCCTTGTGAGAAAAATTCGATTTTTACCTATTCTGCCTCCCCGAAAGTATCGGGGGTGGGTAACATAGACCTTTCAGTGGTATCAGAGCCTAGCTAAACAACAACTAACATGTTAGCAAAGTCGTTAGAACTTCGATCACGGAAAAAATCCCGAAAACACACCAAAACTTGTATTTTCTGTCGATTTTTAAAACAGGCTTAAAAATATTTTCGGTGACATGAAAAATACAAGCAGGCTTTTCAGAGAAAACTGTAGAATTTTGGGCGCCTGAATCGCTCATAAGACCGCGGATCCGCGGCCGAGTTGACTCGGCCGCGCACCAAAATTCTTTTAGGGTTCTCTGTGTTGGTTATGTGTATTCTGGGAAGTTTTGTTTCTGCCCAAATTTGTCAGAGTACTGGATTTTACTTGGGGTAGATTCAAATACAGTTTTTGATCGAAGTTCTATAAACTTTAGCTAATTGGATTATATCTGTAATGTGATATATGTACTGAACGTCTACTAATCGCTATACGTCGATTAGTGGGGGTTGTACATATCTATGATCTGTGATATTGGATTGTGTATATGAACTTATTGGATTGTTGTGGATGAATAGCCGGGGATGTGAGATGAGTGTTTTCTCTCTCTTTCATTTGTTGTAAATTGTAAATTGATGTAATATTATTTCATGGTCGCACATCCGGGTTGAGGTTGTAGCCACCATTGTATATTATTTCTTTTACTATTTTTGCTCCTAGGATAGACCTAAGGTGGGGTGCACAAACTACCGGGTATTTTGAAGTGCTGAGTGGCCTACTCACGTTGTTGAGAGAGGCTGCTACACTTCAGGTATTTGGCGGGTAGTTTGCCGCACCGGTAGGGGTCTAGGGTGGGGTTTGGCTATTCATCACGACCGTGTAATCCGTCTTTCGTTGCAGGTTTGAACGAAACGCGGATTCCTAGCATATCCAATATGTTCATCTGTGATCTGGAATGACTATCATTGCGTCTGACGAATGTATATATCTATATATGATATCTAGTAGACGTTGCTTATGTTTTGCATCCGCGCTAGTCCAGCCCCCGCTCTGTCGTTAGTTAAGTAACCTAACGGGTGATGACGGGGCCCCGTGGCGAATGCGGATGGCATAAGCGTACGTTATATTTTCGTTATTTTCTGCAATGGTAGGATTAATTGATGGGACGTATTATATTAATGCAAAGAAAAACAAACCTAAAAGATGTTGTTGGAACCAAGTTTTAAAAACAGACATTACAGACGTTCTCTTTTGTTTTGCACAGTGGTATTCAGTTTGGAATATCCAGCACCTCATTCGACGAGGCAAGGGTCGAGATCCCTTCATCGGGAGTAACCCCTTGAGTAAAAGTTTGCGTCAACGTAATACTTTCACTATAGTCAATTATTCTTGCTTTGCATCGTGGTATTCAGTTTGGAATATCCTGCACCTCATTCGACGAGGAAAGAGCCGAGATCCCTTCACAGGGAGTGACCTCTTTAGCAAAAGTTTTCGCCACTATATATTTTAAATAGCAATCAGGTTCTTTCAACGATATCAAGTTCATTACGTTAACGGTTTTTCGCCAAAAACCCAGCCGTAGCCCTCCGTCATTTCGGATTGGTATTATTTAGTATTCGTGCTGCGTTTGTTGATCTAGTCAACGCGTAGTGAACGGTAGCTAAGTGATATTTTTCTGTGCATTGCAAATGTGATTGGTTAGGACAGTCGTGCGGCCTTGTTGACCTAGTCAAGGGCACGTACGGGTGGGTTTAATGCAATCAAGCTAATGACGGGTAGAACTTGACTAGCGGTTTATGGTTTGTTGATCTAGTCAAGGTCATAAACCGTTAGGGGTAAAAATCACATCGGGAGTTTCAAACATACAGGAAACTTGCAGGTTTAGCATACCATCTGGAGTGTGGTAACTAGAGTGGATTCCATCTAGGCCATCACACAAAAATAGTTGGATCCCGATCCCACTGATGAGTTGGATTACTCTCGGGAGATTATTTCACTTAACAATCAATGCTAAAAACCAAGTAGGTGTCTACAACGGTGTTAGCGGGGCTACGCCTCCAGGGAAAAGAGATTATATAATTAAGGAACTTCGCGAAAGCGTTGGAAAACCTCTCTCGAAATACCAACACTAGCCTGGCTGAAAGGTTAAACAAGTATTGTGACGTGCGATTAATCCTGACCGATTCTTCTTTTTAGGTTTGAAGAAGAATTTGAGGAACCAGTGGGAGCCATCCTGATTAGATAAATTAATAAACCAATCTAATCTTGCAAGAGCGCACGCTGAGTTGTTTCTTTTCTCTCTCTCCAGGTAGCAACCATTTCACGCCCTAATCAAAATAATAAAATGTATCGCTTGACCGATCCGAATTCTTATTCGGGGCCGGAGAACGTCAGTTCGGCTCTAACTTACGACAACAGTCATAAGTATGAGCAATGGAAAGAGGATTGTTTGGATTCCAAGGAGACCCAGTTGAAAAAGAAGCATAGTATTGCATCTACTTCAAGTGTTCTTGTAATTGAGAACTGCTTTTCGGTCAGACCCACCTCTTGGGTACTTGATACCGAATCAGGATCTCATATCTGTAATTTATTGCAGGGACTGAGAAAAAGTAGGAAAGTTGCACCTGATGATATGTCCCTTAGAGTAGGGAACGGCGCACAAGTTAATGTTGCAGCCGTCGGTGAATATCATCTAGTGTTGCCAAATGGCAATACTATGATTTTGAAAAATTGCTACTATGTACCTTCCATGGTTTGCAACATAATATCAGTGTCTTTACTCGATAAAAATGGATATAACTTTGTTCTTGATAGAAATATCATGAACATTTACCTTGATAAGATACTGGTTGCAGAAGGTACACTGTGTAATAGTATCTATGTTCTAAATCAGAATACAGTTCTCAATACACAAAACAAATGCAAGAGGAAGAGTTCAGATACGAACGAATCCTATTTATGGCATTGTAGACTTGGTCATATCAGAGAGAAAAGACTAAGTAAATTGCATAAAGATGGACTCTTGGATACGTTCGAGTTTTCATCTTATGAAACTTGTCAGTCTTGTCTCAAACGAAAGATGACTAAATCTCCGTTCACCGGAAATGGAGAAAGAGCAACAGAGCTCCTGGGACTCATACACAGTGATGTATGCGGTCCAATGTCTATACATGCAAGGGGTAGGTTCTCATACTTCATCACATTCACTGACGATCTCTCTAGGTTCGGATATGTGTATCTGATGAAACACAAATCTGAAGCTTTTGAGAAATTCAGAGAATTCAGAAACGAAGTGGAGAACCAGATAGAAAAAAGTATCAAGATCCTCTGGACTGATAGAGGAGGGGAGTACTTTAGCACGGAATTCCTTGATTACTTAAAAGAGAATGGTATTCTCTCTCAGCTTACTCCTCCGTACACACCATAGCATAATGGTGTATCGGAGTGGAGGAACCGTACCCTGTTGGATATGGTTCGCTCCATGATGAGTAGTGCTGAGTTACCTCTTTCATTTTGGGGACATACGCTTTTGACAGCGGCATATCTATTGAATGATGTTCCGTCTAAATCAGTGCCTAAGACTCTATTCGAGATATAGAATGGAAAAATGCCATATTTTAAAAGATTTAAGATATGGGGTTTTCCGGCTTATGTTAAAAAGCATAAACCAGATAAACTAGAGGCGCGGTCAGTTTTATGTAAGTTTGTGGGATATCCAAAGAATGGTTATGGATATCTGTTCTACCACACCGAGAAACAGAAGGTGTTTGTTGCTCAGCATGCCGTTTTCTTAGAAACGGAGTTTCTTGCAAAAGAAATAAGTGGGAGCACGGTAGAACTGGAAGAAATTCAACAACCACAAAATGAAACTGAAGATTTGACAGATCCTCAAGATTCAATAACCCCAGACGAACCTCAGTCACTCCGCAGATCTGGTAAGATTTCTCATCCACCTGAGAGATACTACGGTTTTCTCATAGACGGGGATCGAGGGGATTGCATCTTGGAAGAAGATGACCCTACCAGTTTCAGGCAGGCCATTATCAGTAAGGACTCTGATAAATGGCTGGATGCTATGCGACCCGAAATGGAGTCCATGTACACCAATAAAGTGTGGACCTTAGAAATTGCTCCACCTGGGGTAAAACCCGTTGGATGCAAATGGATCTACAAAAGGAAACTTGGTGTAGATGGGCAGGTGGAAACCTATAAGGCTAGACTCGTTGCAAAAGGTTTTCGTCAACGACCTGGTATAGACTATGACGAAACTTATTCTTCAGTGGCTATGCTCAAATCCATTCGGATCTTACTTGCCATTGCTGCCTTCCATGACTATGAGATCTGGCAGATGAACGTAAAAACGGATTTTCTAAACGGCGGTTTGGAAGAGTGCATTTATATGGATCAGCCAGAAGGTTTTGTAGACAGTGGGAGCAGCGGGAAGGTATGCAAGTTGCTTAAATCCATTTATGGATTAAAGCAGGCATCGCGGAGCTGGGACATCTGTTTTGATGAAGCAATCAGGGAATTTGACTTCATCAAGAACGAGGATGAGCCTTGTATTTATAAGAAAATTATAGGACGAACTGTCGTATTCCTAGTCTTGTACGTGGACGACATTCTTTTGATAGGAAATGACATTCGTATGCTACAATCGGTCAAGCTATTCTTGTCATGATGGTTCTCCATGAAGGACCTTGGTGATGCCTCGTGCATTCTGGGGATCAAGATCTACAGAGATAGATCTAAGAGATTACTGGGATTTTCGCAGTCCAGGTACATAGAGACCGTACTAAAGAGATTTAGTATGGAAGATTCCAAGCGTGGTAATATACCCGCATTGTACGGAATCACCCTCTCCAAGAAGATGTCTCCCAAGACTGACGAGAAGAGGATTCGCATGAGCACTATACCCTACGCTTCGGCGGTAGGATCTATAATGTATGCGATGCTATGTACAAGACCAGATGTAGCTTACGCACTAAACGTGGTGAGCCGGTATCAGTCAGACCCAGGTGAGAACTACTGGACAGCAGTGAAGAACATTCTCAAGTACCTGAGAAGGACTAAGGAGATGTTCCTGGTTTATGGTAATGGAGACCTCAGGGTCGAGTCCTTTACCGATTCAAGCTTCCAGAGTGACAAGGATGACAGCAAGTCTGTTTCGGGTTTTGTGTTCACCATCAACGGAGGGACGGTGTGTTGGAGGAGTTCCAAACAGGATACCGTCCCAGACTCAACGATAGAGGCTGAAAACATTGCTGCAAGCGATGCCGCAAAAGAGGCGGTCTGGATGAAGAAGTTCATTAGTGAACTTCAGGTGGTTCCGTCCATTGTTGACCCAATACCTTTGTATTGCGATAACAATGGGGCTATAGCTTTAGCGAAGAAACCAAGATCCCATTAGAAGTCCAGACACATCTTAAGTCTGTATCACCTGATCAGGGAGATCGTTGATCGCCAGGAGATCAAGGTACGGAGAGTGGACACAAAAGACAACACGGTGGATCCATTCACAAAGGCCATCCCTTAAACACAATTCAAGCGACTTTTTGAGCTATTGTGTATGCGGTATGCCAGCAGCTGGCCATAGAGCAGACGTTGGGTATGCGGTACACTAATTACTGGCCTTTAGTGCAAGTGGGAGATTGCTGGATATGTATGTCCTAGAGGCCATTATTGTATAGTACTAGTTTGTATAATACATTTTGGAAGTTTGGGATATATATATATATATATATATATATATATATATATATATACGGGTTTACGACAGTCTTGCTCAATATAGTAGTATGCTACTTGGTTTGTTTCTATCTTAATATGTGTATATGTTTCTTTTAACATATCGCTAATACATATTGATGGAGCCCTTAGGATCTTTGCTTGACTACCGGCGTTGTGATGGCGATCACACTAGTGGGGGCTAGGTAGTCTATAAGCACATCCTTATACAGGTCCCTAGTCGTAGGATTATCGAGACAGGGCATCGATACTCCAGAGTAGACTGGTGCATACGCTTCTCGTCCCAGCAGGGGAGATGGTCTGTCCCACAGCCATCAGTGCGTCGTACTGGAGATAGTATGCAGGTGCTCGTTAGGTTACGAGTACACTGGACAGGACTCGTCGGGAACTGTTGGTTGGTATTATACCTATCGTCAGTTAACAGTTCCCAGGTGACATGAGTACAGCTTAGTCCGTTGACTTGACACTGTCACTTCACCTCGAGTGTGTTCCCACTGTTCTTAGATTACTACCCTACCACGGCTCTATTGAGCGTGCAAGCAGGTAGTAGTTGGGTGCAGTCCCGAAGCACTTGGAGGCAGTGACGGTTAGACAGGATTTGTCTCTCCCGGTATTGGGGGTTGATATCGCGCTGTGTTTCCAGTAGTTTCTCACGGTGTTCTGGGCTACACTCCGACACGACTTGTACCGCTATTAGGGGTCTGACATTTACCGCCTCCCTAGGCCTGACATGCGATACTCTTAGACGAACAGATCGGACTGTACGGATATTGTCACATTCAGGCTCAGTAGGAGTTCGGATGGGTTCACCTCATCGGTCTTCTTATCGGCATCTACCTGGGGACCGTTACGTACAGCTAGTACCGCTTGCGGCCTGTGGTTAAACCCACTGCCAGCGTAGTATCGAGTCTTTAGAGTCCCACATAGAGGGTTCACCTTTGGGCGAAACGAGATAGAGGTCATATGGTTTTACGACATGGTTCGTTCATATATGCGTACTTGTGTGTGTTCGGTGTTCGGGCAGTTGATACTAGTGGGCTTTGGTTTAAGCGATTACACAAAGTCCCTGGTCAGGGCAAGTGAGATTTACTGGTAGTGTTTCCAGTAGTTTCTCACGGTGTTCTGGGCTACACTCCGACACGACTTGTACCGCTATTAAGGGTCTGACATTTACCGCCTCCCTAGGCCCGACATGCGATACTCTTAGACGAACAGATCGGACTATACGGAGATTGTCACATTCAGGCTCAGTAGGAGTTCGGATGGGTTCACCTCATCGGTCTTCTTATCGGCATCTACCTGGGGACCGTTACGTACAGCTAGTACCGCTTGCGGCCTGTGGTTAAACCCACTGCCAGCGTAGTGTCGAGTCTTTAGAGTCCCACATAGAGGGTTGTTCACCTTTGGGCGAAACGAGATAGAGGTCATATGGTTTTACGACAGGGTTCGTTCATATATGTGTACTTGTGCGTGTTCGGTGTTCGGGCAGTTGATACTAGTGGGCTTTGGTTTAAACCAGATCCTAGTATTTGGTTTTGGGTTGGTTCGGTCTCATTGTATTCGTCTTTCTCGAAACACGAATGCGGGTGTGTATACACAGTTGATAGAGGCAGAGAAGCCTCATTAGGGTTTTGACCATTGACTTGATTAAAACCATAATGAGATGTAGGAAATTGATTAATGAGTTTTAATTAGAGATAATTGTATCATGGTTAATTGGTTTGACCATTTGACTAAGTCGACCCATGTTGACTTAAATATTTTTGTGAGCATGCTTAGCATTAATTGTGACATGATAATGGTCAAATCAATATCAACCATGACAATTTATCCTAATTAAAATTATCATTTTTCTTTTTGTTGATATGAGAGCTATCTCCTCATTTTATCATGACAGATTTCTCTCTCTTGCAAGCTCTCTCCTCTTCCTCTCTCAAGGCTCTCTTGTTTCATGAGTTGAAAATCAAGAGCTTTATGAGATCAAACCACCAAAACACATCTCTACACACTCTAGGATTCTTAGTCTAGCAAGACAAGCACTCTAGTTACTTCATTGTTGAGGTAGGAGCTCAAGGTAGAGGCCTTTGGGTGGATCTTTCTTCGGCAAAGAGAAGACGGTGAGGAGGAGCCATCTACACCACTCCAAGAAGCTCACAAGAAGAGGAAGCAACACAAGAAGAGAAGGAGTTCAAGACCAAGCTATAATCATCTAACCTAGTAGTTAAAAACTCAAAGTTAGTTTGTTAGTTCTTGTTTAGCAAAGATCCTTCATGGTTAGTTTATGTTTCCTTGTGAGAAAAATTCGATTTTTACCTATTCCGTCTCCCCGAAAGTACCGGGGTGGGTAATATAGACCTTTCATAAGGGGACAGGCAACCCCCATCAGCACGTCGCTCAGTTCAGGGCTCTCTGCGGCAATACTGGAGGTGACGACAAATTGCTACTTCGCCAGTTTATCGGCAGCTTAGAGGAGACGGCATTTGAATGGTACTCGGAACTTCCGAATGAATCCATCAAAACATTCACAGAAATGGAGTTGCTATTCACCCAGCGTTTCGCAAACGCCATCGAACGCACCCCGATCATGGCATTGATTAATGCCAGGGTGAAGCCAGGAAAGACTTAGGTTCAGTATGCAATTCGGTGGCAGAACCTATGGTGGAGATGCGAACAATGCATAGAAGAAGCTCCTGCCATGGGCATGTTCGTGGGGACCCTGGATCCGCAGGCAACTATATCCCAATTCATGATGTTCTTCAAGCCGACCATTTTCAAGCCTTGATCGACAAGCTGGCCCAAATGGATCAGATGGGCCATAGACCGCCCTCCTCGAAAACAGAGCTTCAAAATGAAAAGGGAAAGAGGAAAAGCGACCTTCGTCGCCAACGCTCAGCAACAACCGAGTGATACAAAACCAGCTGCTCGCCAAAACGATAAACAACAATCACTCGGAGAAAAGCTGAGACGTCCTTACTCATTCCCTCGGGATAAAACGAGAAGACTGTTCAAACTGGCGGTGTGCAACAGGCTTATCACTCTACCAGATCCGAGACGCCCACTGCAACCGGGCGACGTCAACAATCCCAATTACTGCCCCTACCACCGGATAGTGGGCCACCCAATCGAAGATTGCTTCGTCTTCAAAAACTGGATTGAGGACCAGTACCAACAAGGCAAATTACCGCTGTCCGCCACAACCGTACGCTCCTAAAAAGATGGACACGCCGGGGGCATCATGCTCATAAATAGAGGAATCTCCATGGGAAGTTGTTCTGTCGGCTAAAACTAAAAGAATGCCGAAAGATCTACAATCATGTCCGGCGATTAGATGGAAAACCCCGCTGGAGCCCGAGATCATTGAGGGGATCCTGAAATCGCACCAAACACCGAGAATTGGTAGCGATGGGCAAAACACCCAGGCCCAGCCATCGAAGTCTTCGAAGAAGAAAAAGAAGACCAAAAAGCCCGCGCAGTCTGATGACAAACACACGGATTTGCAAAGGCATATTGACGCACTGGAGGAATATAACCAGAAGGTGCAAACCCCGGTCACACTCCAAGAGTTTCTCAACCATATCCTTGAGAGTGGAGATAATGACAATGACGATGGAAACGACTCGTTAGAAGAACCCGAGGATTATGTGGCAAGTTGTCATATGATCTCTCACTCGTCAGTAACTGATGAAGAAGCTCATTCGACATCAGAAAATAATATAGAGGAGCTGGGGGCAGGATCGGTGCCAAAATCCTTGGAACCGTCAGACGAGATGATTGACATGCTGCTGAATGAAGCCCGTCAGAAGAGCAAAGCTGATCAAGAGCGTGAAATGGCCATATTTGAAAGGGCCAAGCGTCAGCATCAAGTTGAAGAAGTCATGGTAGGGATGAGTCGCAAAGCACTCCAACCAGATCAAAGCACGCCCGCGGCAGACAAAAACAAGCTTAAGACAAGGCGACGGTTCGCTAAAGCCCTGTCAATTGGAATGAAGCTGCCATCTTTCAAAGGAGATACTCCTGGCGGTATACACCTAAGCGGACGTACATCCTAACTACTGCTTATACCATCAGAGGATTGCACACCCTACCGAAGAATGCATGGCCTTTAAAAAGTGGTGGCAAGGATATGTTGCTCACCGACAACATTTCAAGCGGTTGAAACGCAAAACTCGTCGGGAGCAAAGAAATACGACAGATGAGCACGAAAGAACCGTCGGCAACTGTCACATGGTTGATACCTGGGGATCGCAAGTTCTCACCTTCAGAAGCGATTCTGACGAAGAAGTAGCCCTCAGCCCTCTCTTCAAAGAATCCACTTCAGGAAAAGAGAAAGGGATAAAGAACTGTGAGAACATTCAGCTACATAATCGTACGTTGCCCAAAAAGAATCTCGGACCCACAAACAAGGGATCGAATAAAAAGGATAAAGGGAAAGAAAAATTCCCCGAGGATATCGCCCTCGATGACCGAGTAGTCGAAGAGCTTGCAGCCAAGGACCCGTCTAAGAAAAACAAAGTAGATTACAATGTCCTGACACACTTGAGGAAGATACCCTCACAGCTAAGCATTTTGGATGCCCTTCTGTTGTCTAAAGAGGCATGAGATTCTCTGATCATGGCATTACAAGAGTCCGAGCAGTTTTAAGCTTTCCCTGCCGAAGAAAAGTTGAAGGACGAGCTGGAAGAAATGCACACAACTGACGTCACTTTCGGCGATGAAGATCTCCTCGGAACGTACGAGCACAACCGTCCCTTGTATGTCACCAGGTACTGCCATAACATCAAGATAGGGAAGATCTTAGTTGACAACGGGTCCTCCGTCAACCTTCTCAACGTGAAGGTGCTAAAAGAAATCTGCATGAGCGTTCAGCACCTCGCTCGGGATAAAATCACCATTTCCGGGTTCGACTCCCAGTCATCGCGGACGCTCGGGTCTGTAATACTGACATTACGCTTTGGGCTGCTCATCACTGACATCAAATTTCATGTCATTGACGCCAAGACCTGCTACAACACATTGCTCGGCAGGCCTTGGTTGCACAAGTACAACATCATCCCTTCTACACAACATCAGTGTATGAAGTATTTCAAAGATGGCCTCGAGTACACCGTGACGGGGGAACTAAACCCATTTTCCGTAAATGAAGTCCGCAAATACGAAGATGCCAAGTACTTCCTACCAGACTTCGAAGACACGGAAAGATGTCATAAACCGGAGAACAAACAAAAAGCTATCACCACTATCCCGGTCTTCAGGAGCGATACCGAGGATGAGGAAGAGATAGTCTATTCGGGGCCGTCCCAATGCAATAGGCCGGGACCATCTACACCTATTCCGGTCTTTGGCAGTGACTCTGAAGACGAAGTCAACGCAGTGTTCTCGGTCCGTCCATCAATGCAGTCCCTCACTGGAGATGATCAGAGTTTGCAAATCGCCATGGTTCCGCGGCAGCACTACAAAGAGCTTGATGCGCTCGAGACATATAGTGTGCAAGAGCTGCAGACATTCTACGTCCCTCCCAGGCGAAGAGGTGAAAAGGCGATCCTATTCTATCAATCCGCGGAGATTAAAGTCGAAAGAGAAGTCTGGCATGTTGCCGATTTTGCGCTCGACAGGCTCCAACCCATCCGTCTGCCCAGATACTACACGGAGGGATTGAGAAGGTTATTAAGATGCCAAGGCATACCTTTCAAACAAACTTCTCGGCAAGCTCAGTTCTACAACAGGATTTAGAACGTCTCCGGGACTCAACGAAAATTGCCCAACGGAAAAATGGAAGCGAATGTGCTCGGATATGTCTAGTCCAAGAAACGGGAGCAATTCCATGGCTGCCATGTCATAAATGACCTCGATGAAGAAGGGGATGTTCTTTTAAAGGACGCTGACGCTCAATCAGAATGAGCTCCCGCCATAAAAATGCCGAGTCCGTCGTTTGAAGAACAGATGGACAAGCTAGTAAGGGAAGCGAGTCAAAAGGTTCGGAACAACCACAACCGCGAAATGACCATTTATGAGAAAGCAAAGACGCAACGCCTCCTTCAGCAGGCTACGGAGTATGACAATGCCCTTTACCGTCAGCCCGCCATGCATTCCCAAGATAAGAAAAAGGCCCGACGCGGAGGCAAAAACAAGTTAAAGAACGAAAAAAATGTTCGGTAACGGTAAAACGGATCCAAAAGGCCATGCGATCGAGAAAGGGTCAGCCGGCATCCGTCTCTTATGAAAAAGATGGGTCGAGCATATTCTTTCTCTCGAGACAAGACAAGGAGAATCTTTGACCTTGTCATGAAAAATCAGATGATGACACTCCCGGAGTCTCGGCACCCCGATCAAGCAAACATGGTTCATCACCCGGATTATTGCTCCTATCACCGAGCGATAGGACATCCTCTTGAAGACTGCTTCACCATCAAAAACTAGGTTGAAGACCAATATCAACTCAGCAGGTTCGCTCTATCCAACAATTGGAGGATAGCCCCACCACAAAGGCATCTACCAAAAGCAACGAATATAGCGAGAGTAGAAACAGATCAATATCGTTCTTGGAAACAATCTCGTACCTGTCACGTGATAACGCTGTCGGAAGAAGGAGTGCATGAGAATATGGATAACCTCTCCTGGTGCTTCGAAAACGAGGATGAAGATGAGTTGATCTCAGAATTTCCACCGGCGCCAAAATAGTTGGAAGATGGGATACACACCACGGCGGATAACCTGAGAAAAGTCGACTTGGGGACGGCAAACGAACCGTGGCCTACGTTAGTCAGTGAGCTACTGTCTAACGAGCAGGTGGCTACGCTAAAAGATGTACTCATGCAGTATAAAGATTGCTTTGCATGGGTCTATTCCGAGATGCCGGGGCTAGATCCATAAATAGCCGTGCATAAATTGGCGATATCTCCGGACGTCAATCCAGTCAAACAGGCACCAAGAAGAATGCGGCTCGAACTGGAAATGAGTACCAACACCGAAGTCAAGAAGCTAATGGACTCCGGCATCATCCAGGAAGTTCAATACCCCGACTGGATCGCTAACATTATCCCAGTGATGAAGAAAAATGGGACGATGCGCATCTGCGTGGATTTTCGGGACTTCAACAAAGCCTGTCCGAAGGATGACTTTCTCGTACCGGTTACCGAGCTGATGATAGATAACACATCCTCTCATGAAGTCTTCTCCTTCATGGATGGATCATCGGGGTACAATCAAATAAAGAAGCATCCCGAAGACCAGAAGCATACAGCTTTCAGGACTCCTCTGGGCATATTCTGCTACAAAGTGATGCCTTTCGGTCTGAAGAACGCCGGCGCTACCTATCAGAGGGTCATGACGAAGATTTTCGATGACCTCATACATGAAATTGTTGAATGCTATATCGATGACTTCGTAGTGAAAAGCAAATCATACGAGGAACACTGGGAGCATTTAAAAACAGTGTTCCAACGTCTTTAAAAGTATAACCTAAAGATGAACCCTCTGAAATGCGCATTCGGAGTCTCCTCAGGAAAATTTTTTAGGGTTCATCATATGGCATCGGGGCATCGAAATAGATCCATCGAAGATCAAGGAGATTATGGAAATGCCCACTACAAGAACTCTCAAGCAACTGCAGTCTCTACAAGGGAAGCTCGCGTATATCCGCGGTTCATAGCCAACCTCTCCGGAAAATGCCTTCCCTACAGTTACCTGATGAAGAAGGGAACCCCATTCGTTTGGGATCGTAAATTCCAGAGTGCACTGGACAAAATCAAGCAATACCTGCAGAATCCGTCGGTACTGACCGCTCTGGTCAAGGGAAAGCCCCTCATCCTGTACACAACAACCCTTGAAGGTTCTTTAGGCACGCTATGGGCATAGGAGAACGACCAAAGGAAGGAGAAAGCCCTCTACTATTTGAGTCGAGTTCTCCTGTAGGCAGAAAACAACTACCCCCCTATCGAAAAACACTTCCTGGCGTTAATCTTCGCGATAACAAAGCTTCAGCATTATGCTTTGGCGCATGAGGTCCATCTCATATCAAAAGTGGATCCTTTCAAATATTTGATGTCAAGAGCCATACTAACAGGACGGCTCACTAAATAGGCCCTACTCTTAATGGGTTTAAGTAACAGTTATATTTATATAAGTAACAGTTATATTTTAGATATTATATATATATATATATATACTGGGTTTAAACAGCTAATAACAAAAAGCTCTGAAAAATATTCAGGTTTCTTCTAAAAATCTAGTTTTAAAATATGGAGAATATACGTACAACCTAAAACCATAATGCGATATCCGGATAATAAAAATGCATACCCCCAAGAACGGATATATGTAAATACACATAGTGATCCAAATGAGTCTATTTTAGCAATCTGGACATGAACACGATATATGGATGCGACCATATGATATGGGGTATGATAACAGGCCATGCTAGATATCAAAATATATTATCTGGCTATTATATGTATTATTTAAAAGATATGCGGATAAATATATCATATAAGTGTGTATTGAATCTAGATGTGCACGGATCCTCTGTACTAGCAAATATAAGACGTAATCTTGAACCATGATGGGTTTCAAGTATGCGGGTCGAGTCAAATACCAACCACAGTTACCAAATGTATTATCCGCACCCAAAAACAATAATAATCAAGAAAACTGTCGCAAGATTAGGAAAACCCCAAATAAAATAACGTATAAATGCACTAGGGTGTTACATTATACCCAACTACAAAAGAATTCCGTTCTCGAAATTCCCAGAATAAGAAAAGACAAGAAATCACGGATATAAGAAAAGTGGTGTGGAAACTTCTGTCGGATCTCGTCTTCACATTCCTAAGTCGATTCTCCGTGCGAACGATTCCCCCATGAAACAAGTATTAGATGGATAACTTTGTGTTTGAGGACCTTTTCTCGTCGATCTACAATCGCCATCGGTCGCTCTTCATATGTTAAGTCCTCCCTTACTATCAACTCCGAGTGATCTAGGACATGCGTCTCATCTCGAACATACTTGTGGAGTTGAGATATATGAAACACGTCATGAACACTCATCAAGGATGGTGGTAAAACCAATCAATAAACTACTTCTCCAACGCGCTAGATAATACCGAAAGGCCCCATGAATCGAGAACTAAGCTTGTCTCGACTACCAAAACGGATCACTCCTCTAGTCAGTGATATCTTCAAGAATACAAGATCACCAACTGCGAACTCCAGAGATCTTCGTCCTGTATCAGCCCAATTTTTCTGTCGATCTTGTGCCGCCATCATATGACTTCGGATCACGTTGACTTTTTCCATTGTTTGCACAATAAGATCCGGTCCCAACAATCTTTTTTCTCCAAAATCGTCCCAACAAATGGGCGAGCGATACTTACGACCATATAATATTTCGGATGGAGCCATCTGTATAGTCGCCTGAAAACTGTTATTATAAGAAAACTCCACCAAGTGCAAATGACCCTCCCATGAACCCTTGAAGTCTAACATCCACTCTCTCGACATATCTTCAAGTGTTTGGATCGTTCTTTCTGACTTGCCATCTGTCAGAGGATAATATGCGGTGCTAAACTTCAATTCAATCGAGTCCCCAAACTTTCCTTTAGACTCGTCCAAAAGTGCGATAAGAATCGGGTATCATGATCGGAAACGATGCTGACAGGTACTCCATGCAATCTCACAATCTCCTGCATGTACTATTCTGCTAAACCTTCTGTCGACTGACCAATTCGAAACGGTATGAAATGAGCTGCCTTGGTCAATCGATCAACAATCACCCAAACTGCATTATTGCCTTTTGGACTCCGCGGTAAAGCTGTCACAAAATCCATGGATATATATTCCCACTTCCATTGAGGAACCGGAAGTGGTTGCAACAAACGAGCTATCCTTTGATATTCAGACTTGACTTGCTGACACACCAAGCACTTTGATACATAGCGAGCAATCTCCATTTTCATGCCTTCCCATCAGAAATGTTGTCGTAGATCTCGGTACATATTTGTGCCTCCCGAATATATGGAATACGCGGAACTATGAGCCCCCTTCATGAATTCTTCACGAACATCTTCTTTAGGCACACATAAACGAATGTCATATCATAACGAACTATCTTCATGAATTAACAGGTCCGTTTGAAGTCCCGCTTGTACTTGTTCTAGAAACTTCTGCAACCTTGGATCGTGCGACTGCGCTGCTTTGATACTATCAATCAAGGTCGACTGTACTTGAAACTGTATCAACTGTCCTGAAGAATGCGGTGTTCACCGCCGAAAACAGAGACGAACCGTGATAGATCGTCTTGCCTAAATTTGGGGGAAGATGCTATTTGGGTTTTATCCGTACACCTCTCCGAAGATGCTAAGTTGATTTATGGCACCGAATATCGGAGGTTTGGATGGATGTGGCCGTTGTAGCAGACTTCGTCAGATTCCCCCTCGTTTGCAAGGGGTTTTTGATTGTGGGGACGCTCTTCCTTGCAAGCGCAAGCACCTGCAGTTAATTACGTTATCACATCGTGATAACCACTTTCTCTTGCTCCGGAAGTTCACTTCGTGTCGTGTGTGTTTTTGTTTGTTTAGGTTGCCCATGGATTGTATACGGAGACTAATTTATGTTGTCGCCCGTAGGGCGTAGATTAGTCCAAATCCGTATATTTTATATTTGGGTTTGTTTTATTTAAGGATCGTTAATCTGGTTTGAGATTAAGATCGAATCAAATGTATGTGAGTAGTTGGGGCTCGGTTAGTCTTTTGTTAAGGATACGTTAGTCCAATTTGAGACTAAGATCTAGTTAACAAGGTTTTAGGATCATTTTTATTTCAGATCTAACAAGAGAGCATTTGGGCTCTGTTGTCTTAGTTTATAGACATTTCGGTCCATTATCGCCATTTTGGAAGCGAAGTTCTAGTTTGAGAACATTTCGGTCTGTTGATCACCATTTTGGAGGTGCGAAGTGAAGTTCTAGTTTGAGAATATCTCGGTCCGTTGATCACCATTTTGGAGGTGAGATTTTAGTTTAGGGACGTCCCGGTCCGTTGATCACCATTTTGGAGGTGGGATTTTAGTTTAAGCACGTCCTGGTATTTTGATCACCATTTTGGAGGTGAGAGTTTTAGTTTAAGGACGTCCCAGTCCATTGATCATCTTGCACGCACGTGTATTTGTTACGTGACGGGATGAACAACGATGATTTGGGATGCACCCAGTTTAGGATGCGGTCTAATTTGAGGTGTACACATCAGTGCACCAAAAAGCTGTTGGTTGTCGCGCCACCTCTCTGAACACGTTGAGAAATTACAACGACATGGATCAGAGGTATGAAGATATGTACCCTTGAACCAATTCCCGTATTTGAGGAAAAAAAAAGTTAGTGGTAAACCCGGAAATCATTAGTCATATTTTGAGACTAAAATTTCCTCGGGAGGATGTAGGATGAGTATCGTTTTAGATATCATCAGTTGGAAGATCAATAGTCGTATTTGGGACTAAGATCAGTTCGGAAAATCATGAGCACATGGGCTTGGATGGTCGAAATCAGGGAAATTCTATCCTCAGGGGACCTAGCCAATTTGGGCTTGGTCCATTCAGTTTTTTTTTATTGAAAAGGGCTAAGCACTTGTTTGGGCTCTGTATAATCAGTCTCCCCTTTTTGTACAAAGAGTGCTGAGCACTTATATAAGTTCTGACGCTCACATATAATTATGTGGGCTTTTAGTCATGGGGATTAAGTGTTAAACACTTTACTCCTTTTTGTCTTTATATGAAGTACTAGGCACTCTTTATGGCGCCCACGTGAGCGACATGTGAGGCACTAGGCGCTGCCTAGTGAATTCTAAGCACTCCTCTATTCTGTGGCGCCTACGTGAGGGGCATATGAGGCGCTGGGCGCCGCTCATTGAGTGCTAAGCACTCCTTTTTTTTTCTGTGGCGCCCACGTAAGGGGTACGTGAGGCGCTGGACACCGCTCATTGAGTGCTAAGCACTGCTTTTTTCTGTGGCGTCCACGTGAGGGGCACGTGAGGCGCTATGTGCTGGTTTTTTTTCCTTATATGCTTTGTTTTGAGGAGTTTGATTTTCTAGTTCTTTTCTGAATCTTTGATTCTTAAGATCAAGTTCTTCCTGATGAGAATTAAATTCTCAACTTGTGGAAGACTTGTCTTGTGGATCTCAGATCCAGAGAAAGAACTAAGTTCTTTTAAATGGGTTAAACTCTTCAATAGGTAAATAAGATATTTTGATCTCACTTCTTTTTATTTAACTAGAGTTTTTTTTTCTGAGAAGGGAGATCTTCTTCTTCTTTGTTCCTTTTTGGAGCTTTCTGCTTTTTTTTAGAAGCTTATGAGGGGCTTCCTATTTTTTAGACTTGAAGTCTTGGGTCCTTTATATACAAGTCTGTTGATTAGTTGAAAAAATCTCACATTAAGAGATCTTAATTGATTTGGGGATTTTTACCCACTATTGGATCTTTAATCCAAGGGTTTCTGTTTTACAGAACAAGATTGGGAAAATAATTTCCCTTGCACAGAATTTATTCTGTAAAACGGTGATTTTTTAATCACCGTTGGATTTTTAATCCACCGATTTTTTGTTTTACAGAGGGCAATCTTTCTTATTTAGAAAGATTGAGGGAATATATCCCCAAAATAGAATTTTATTTTATAATCCAATTTAGGGAATGTTTTCTCACGACGGAATTTAATTCTGTATTTCTGACGATTTATCATCTCCGTTGGATCTTTGATCCAACGGCTCTGATTAACAGAGAGTAGAATTTAGTTCTACCTGTGCGCCGGTGCTCACGTGTTATGTACATGGGTACTAATTAAGGTTTTTTAATTCCTTCATGTGCTTTGCACATCGGCGCCCACGTGAGGAGCACGTACAGCGCCAATATTAGAGTTCTTAACTCTGGCTCTGGCGCCCTCGTGGAAAGCACGTGAGGCGCTGCCTCTTAAATTTTGAATAGAGGTTTGCTCTTATTATTGGGGGAAACAAATACCCTCCACCATTGCGCTCACGTGGCTCACACGTGAGTGCAACGGTGGCACCTTTTCCATCGTTCGATCTCCTGGGGAGTTGAACCGTCTCTTAAAGTTTTATAAATAGGGCTATTGGACCTTGAGATGGCTGCTGTTCATCTTCTTTCTAACCTTCTTCTATCTTGAGAATTTAATTCACTTTTAGAGCTCAGATCTCTGTTCAAAGAAACTCTTTTAGAGTGAAAACTCTGTCAAAGTTTTGGTAAGAACCTTGACCATGTCCTAATGTTTAAGGAATCTCTTCATGTCTTAGGGTTTTTAACCCATTAACAGAGCCTTGCTCTTCTTTTGAGATGATTTTGATAGACCATTAATCTCAAAAGATCCTAGAGTTCTACCCTATTACTCTGATCTTTTATTCCGGTGTATTTCTCATGGAGATTTTTTTGGAGTTAATCCCATTATTTAACTCTGGGTTGTTCTACAAAGTTTAGCTCTGAGAAGATTTCTTTTTAAGAAATTCATTTGGGAATTTTATTCCCCCTTTTCTTCTCTCTGCAAATTTGAATCTGCTGTAGAGCCCGTTTCTCAAGGGAGTTTAACTCTATAATTTAATGAGATTTTTCATTAAAATGAAAATTCACTTAGATTCTTGCAATGAGTGCTTTCCTCATCATTGCTGGAGGTGTTAGAACCACTGTTTTTATTTTAGATTCCAAGAATCTTGATATTTTGATTGCTAACATTTTACTGAATTTTCTTTCCAGATACTATGGCTTCTTATTTGTATGATCTTGACGAGATTATCTCTTATGAAGACATTCGCGTCTAAGGCCGCTGTCAAGACCAGGAGTTTACAGACGCCCAATGCACTGAGGTGATGCATCACTTCGATGATTACAACGGTCGACTACTCTCCTGCCATTCCGCTCTTTTGAAAATTATCGTGGGGGCAATTTGGGAAGCACTTCCGGGACTTGATGAGATTATGCTGCTTGAGGCACTTGATGATGCTGAAGACAAGATGCATTTAGCATATCTGATGGGCTTGATCTCAAAGAGGCGGCGAGATGATCTTGTCGATATTTTGCATCGCGTCTTCCAATAGATGGTGATAATATCCGCCTACCGGAGGATGGACGATATCAGTGGGGATCCCGACGCTTGCATTCGTGAGAAAATGCACAAGAAAATGGTTAGAAAAGCCAGAAGCGCTTTACTCGGACTTGCTTTTGAATTCTTAAATCCATGCCCGGAATCCAGTGTTTTTCCATTGTAAACATTTTGATGATGTTTTTGTTTTGTTGTTATCACCAATGTATAAATTTTCCCAAATATGAATGACAATATCTCTCCTTCTTTTATACCACTGCTCATATATACCTCACGTGAAGTAGTAGCCACACACACACACACACACACACACATATATATATGAATTGCTGGCGCCTACGTGTTATGCGCGTGAGGCGCTGCCATAAGTTCCAATGATTGGCGCTGGCGGCCGCATGTAACGCGCATGAGGCGCTACCACCGATTCTAGTTGTATAAAGGATTAGCGCCGGTGCTTACGTGTCACGCACGTGAAGCACTAGAATCGTTCCAACTTCTTACTCTGATTCACATTAGTCATCTCTTTCTTTTCCCATGTCCCTTTTTTAAGCCTTGGAAATAGTCTCACCATGCATATAATTTTCTATGCCTAGCCTTGAATGCTTTTCTTTGTAACTTGAAGCTATGTCTTCCTCCTCTTCTCACAGAAAGAACCATTTCTCTTAACAGATTTTAAGGTAACCATTTTCTAAAGGAACAAACCAAGAGCTATGGCTTGCGATCGTCCTCACGCTTGTTGGCAACCATGGGAGGTGCCTATCGAGGAGATTATTCCTCGTTTTACTACGCGGCTAGTGGATCCCCTTCTTACCGATGACCAATGTGACGTGGTGATGTATGAGCTCCTGACCCGTAGGGGCTCTCCTCTTCCTGTAGGCTCCATTTGGCTCCGGGTGATTTTCCTATTCGTGCTTGCCGACACCCCCTCATCCGACAGAGATGACTCCGGCGATTCTCGATACGGCGGAAGACAAGATTGACTGCTTCCATAAGACGCGTTTGATTACCCAGCCTCTGAAGGACCGTTCGGTTCAGTTGCTAAGCCAGATACAGGCTCAGCGGGCCATCATGTTTGCTTTTGCTGATGCGCACGTCACTGACCGATGGGGAGTAACTCCTCGCGAAGACCGCCGCTAAGACATGGTGGAGAAGGCAGAGAGGGAGTTGGGGAATTTTGTTTATTGTTTTGTTAACCCCTGTATCTCTGATCCCATATTTGGTGATCTCTTCCCTGTAGAGTAAGATATTTATTTCAATATATTTCTCTTGTCATTGACTGTTGAATGTTTCATCTTCATCGCATATTTGTGTGTGCATCTTGAGTCTGCGCATGAGCTTTATACTTTACCCTTATGAATTTTTGCTAAGTGCAACAGCCATCGTTGTGCTCGTGTCACGCACTAATCCTTCTCACGTATATATAAATCAGCATACATTGGAGCCCATTTCCATTCAAGTACGTATGTAGTTGTAAATGAGCGCTTAAACGGGTGTGAGTCGAATACTCTTCTTACCGCCTTGCATAGCATACGGTGGGTTTCGGGGTGACATGGCATACGGTTGTTGCCCATAGGTTGCGCCTTTCTGTTTCTTGATGTCTTAATTTAGCATCCATTAGTTTATTTACTCGTTTAGGAGTCCATAGTTTATTCACTCATTTCAGAGTTTCTAGTTTATGTACTCATTTCGAAGTTTCTAGTTTATGGACTCATTTCGGAGTCAATAGTTTATGGACTCATTTCGGAGTCCCTAGTTTATAGACTCATTTCAGAGTTTGTTTAGTTTACCACCCATGGGCTTATAGGAAAACTTGTCCTAACGTTATAGATAATCCCTGCTCTTTGCGACAGAGGTCCTTTAGATTTTGTGGTACTAGGGTTTTACTCCATGGTACCTTCGCGTTGGCTGATGCATTCCCCGATATACAGTCTTTACGCTACTATTCGAGTAGCCCCGCGACTGTCGTGTTTCTGATCCCTTCGGGGGCTGGACAAGACGTCTTCAAGTAATCTTCTTAAACAGTTTGACCGTCAGAAGAGCAAGCGTTAGGAATTTTGCCATGCCGCTTTTTACTTGAGGTTAGGTTCAGTTTGGGAGCCCCGATGAGTCATAACCACTCCGCACTGGTGTGGGATGATCTCCGATAGTCTTTCAGGTTTTATTTAAGTTACCGTCAAGACCCTGAAGCTAGGAATTTTGCCTTCGCTTCCTTTTGATCTGGCTATTTTGGAGCCTTTGTTGACATTGCGTCTGCTGTAACGAGAAGAATGTCGGGATAGTCTTTAGCTTATTTTGTGAACCGTTAAGATTTGGAGCTAGGAATTTTGCCATGGCTCTGGGGTCTTTTGTTGACGCCGTGTCTGCATCCTGCTGAAGTGAGAGGGAACGCCATTGTTGACATTACGCCTGCTGTAACGAGACGAATGTTGAGGTAGTCTTAGGTTGTTTTGTGAACCGTCATGACTTAGAGCTAGGTATTTTGCCATGGCTCCATTTTGTTTCAACCCTGGAGTCTTTTGTTGACATCACGTTTGCATCCAGATGGAATAAGAAGGTACGCCGGGGTTGTCTCTAGGTTGTATATAAACCGTCAAGATCTGGCTTTCTCTTTGATGGAGCCTGGTGGGAAAACATGGTTTCCTTTTTTATTTGTGCCCATAGATTGTATACAGGGGTCGGTGTAGACTCACCTGCAGGGCAGAGGAAATTTTATTTTTTTATTTTATTTTTTATTTCCGCGATATTCTATCCTTTCAGTTTTTCATATCGCGAAAGTCGCGATTGCCAAATCATTTCGGCTATTTATCGCGGTGCCCAATCATTTCGGCTATTTTCATATTTTTACTTACTACTTTTTATTGCGAGTTGCCCAAACATTTCGGCTATTTCATATGGATATATTTTTTGCTCGCTGATTTTTATTGCGATTTACCCCATCATTTCGGCTATTTCATATGCATATATTTTTGCTTGCTGGCTTTTTGTTGCGAATATGGACCTTAAGATCTTGTACCAATCTTGGTATCAGTATCGCTGCTACTGGGATATTGCCATGAACGAATTATCATTTGCCTCGAGAGGACTTGGGGTTTGATACCTGTTTAGGCATCAGCATCGCTACTACTGGAACATTGCCAGGAGCAAATCATCATTTGCTTTTGTTGACCTGAACAAAGATGTCTTAGTAAACAGAGTTAGGATCCTGTCGACTAAGACTTTCAAATTTTATGAGCCATAAGGGTCTCATAAAGTTATTTCTTCCTACGAGTCATGAGGAGCTTATAGGCGTATTTTATCCTTAGGAGTCGTGGGGATTTCTAAGTGTGTGTCTCTTATAAGTCATAAGGATCTCATAAAAGTATTTTCTCCCTATAAGTCGAGAGGACTTATAAGTGTCGTTCATCATATGAGGACATTTCTCATCATTGGTGGAACTTGGTGGGAAAATCGTTTATTTGTGCCCATGGATTGTATACAAGGGCCAATATTGGACCGCCTGTAAGGCAACTTGGGGAATACGACGGCTTAAGATCCCTGTAACTTAAGACTTTCAAATTCTATGAGCCGTGAGGGTCTCATAGGGGGAGTTTTCCTTACGAGTCGAGAGGATCTCGTAAGTGAAAATTTTACGAGATTGCACCATTTCGGATTTTCACAAGCTCACCGGTAGCCCTGCTGTTTTACTCATGACACCCTTTCGGGTTTTCATACGTGTCCATTTTGCTTATGGACGTACCGTTTTTTTTAACAACGAGATTGCGCCCTTTCAGATTTTCACAAGCTCGCCAGTAGCCCTGCTGTTTTTACTCACAACGCCCTTTCGGGTTTTCATCCGTGCTCATTTTGCATGTGGAAGTACCGTTTTTTTACCCATCGGTTTGCCAATGGGACTTGGGAAGTGGCTTCAATGCTGCGGTAGCTGTGTAGCCGGTAGTACTTAAGTTGCAACTTCTGCTGCTGAGACTTCAATTGTAACGTAGATCTCAAGGGCGGATATTGTCATATTTAGGGCGATGCGCCATATTTGAGGCGATGCACTAGTTTTAGGACATTTCGGTCCAATGTTAGTTTAGGGACATCTCGGTCCGTTTCCAGTTTAAGGACGTAGTGGTCCATTATCACCATTTTTTAGGTGAAGCTTTAGTTTAAGGGCATTACTGTCCGTTGTCGCCATATTTGAGGCAAAGTTTTTCCGAAGACCGCTTAAAGTTTAGACTCAGGAAGATAGCGAGCAGATATGAACGTCGTCATCTATCATTGACCTAAGTCGTGACTCATCAAGCATGGTATTTCTTGAGGAATCGGCCATTTATTGGCCGGAAATGTCTTTCGCCATGCATATCCATGAGCAAATAGGCCGCACCTTGGTAGACCTTGTCTATGATGTACGGGCCTTCATAGTTTGGCTCAAATTTCTCCCGTTTTGCACAATTGGGGATCATAGGTCTTTTGACGACTGGCACTTGGCGGAATGTTCTCGGCCTAGTCATTTTTCGTCATTCTTGCCATATAGGCTTCTAGGTTTTGCTGGGCCATGAGGCGAGTTTCATCGAGAGCGTCGAGCTCCTCAAGCTGAAGATGGGCATTCTCATCATCTGTTAGCTCATATCGAACCGCTACTCGGAGAGAAGGGAGTTCTATTTCTAAAGGTTGGACTGCTTCCATGCCGAATACCAACATGTATGGGGTTGTATTTGTGGCTGTTATGAATGTCGTCTGGTACGCCCAGAGAGCTTCATACAGTCTTTTATGCCAGTCTTTTTTGTTTCTGGACACCGTTTTCTTTATAATCTTGGTCAAGGTCTTGTTGAAAGCTTCAGCTAGATCATTGGCTCGAGGATTATAGACGGAAGAGTATCTCCGGTCTATTTTGTGTTGTTCTGCGAAGCGAATGATTTTATGGCTCTTGTAGGCTGGCCTATTATCCGAGATTATCCGTCGTGGAGTACCGAACCGGTAGATGACATGTGTCTTGAAGAAATAGAGAATATTCTTTGTCTTCATCTACCTTAGTGGTACTGCTTCCGCCCACTTAGAAAAGTAGTCGGTCGTTGCCAGTATGACCGGTGTCCTTTGGATGACGCCGGTTCAATAGGGCCAATTATGTAGGTTCCCCACATTTAGAACGGCCAGTTAGCTATCGTTGGGTATAGCGGATTTGGATGTTGGTGGATGAAGTCCCCGTGAATCTGGCATGAGTGAAACTGCTTCGCATATTCGAGGCAGCCCTGAACCATTGTGGGCTAATAATAGCCCATCATTTTGATCTTCAGCTTCATCTTTGGCCCAGCCTGATGAGAACCGCAGAGTCCGTCGTGAGTTTCTTGAACGACACTTTTTGATTCTTCTGGTCCCAGGCATCTCAGCCACAGGTAGTCGAATGATCTCTTATATAGAGTATCATTGACGAAAGCGAAAGACAGAGCCCGTTTCATGAGCTGAGGTCTCGACGATGCGTTTTCGGGTGTTCGATGGGATTTGAAGTAATCTATGAAGATTTACCTCCAATCCTCGATCTTTTCTTTGTCTTTTATTTGGATGACTGCTTGTTTGGTCGTTTCTTTTCCTTCAGATGGCTCAATTGAATCCTCTGAAGGTATTTCTGCTGGCGCGAGAACCCGGCGGTTTGGCACAACGATCTTTACGTCATCGAGGTTTTCGTCAGCCAGCTCCTTAGAAAGCTTGGCTAATGCATCCGCCTTACTATTTTCCACACGCAGTATGCTTTTCAGGATGTAGGAAGGGATTTGTGTCAGCAATTGCTACACCCTCCTGCCATATTTTATCAACTCTGGTTTGCACGTCTGACAGTCGCCATTTACTTGGCTAACGATCAACTGGGAGTCTCCATATATGAGGAGGTTTTTGATTCCCATATCGACAGCGATCTTAAGACCCGCTACTAAAGCTTCATATTCAGCCTTGTTGTTTGTCCTTGGCTCTATTAAGGAAAGGGCGAAATGCATTATTCCTCCTTGTGGAGTCACGAAGATGAGGTCCATCCCGGCTTTGATTATAGGAGTGTTATGCTTCCGCTTCTTTATGGAAGATACTCCATCGAAGTAAAGTTCCCATTGGACATTATTTTCTTCGTTCTCGCCTTCGATTATATCGAACGCGTGTTCATCTGGCAATTCACAATATAAGGGAGAATCGGCTTGTATCGGATGCTCAGCGAGAAATTCAGCGATGGCCTGACCTTTTACTGCCTTGAGGGGTCGATACGCTATTGAGAATTCCATCAAGAGGAGGGCCCATTTGGCTAGCATTCCTGTTAGTATGGCTCTTGGCATCAAATATTTGAGAGGATCCACCTTTGATATGAGATGGACCGTTAGTTATATGTATGCCATAGAGGGCTAGGATGTATATTATAGTGGATACTTGGATATATATAGGGAGGACTTTCTTGCTCGATATGATAGTATGCTATATGCTTTCTCTTTGTCTTAACATGTTGACTAGTATAAGTGATGTTGTCTTGCTCTCACATGTTGATAAAGCCCTTAGGATGTGTACTTGACTATCAGGACTATGATGGAGATCATACTAGTGGGGCCAAGGGTAGTCTACAAGTTCACCCTATAATTGTTCCTAGTCGAGGGAGTATCGAGATGGGGCATCGATACTCCAGAGTAGACTAGCGTATACGCTTCTCGATCCATGTGATGGGCGATGGATGATCCCATATCCATTGGTATTTGACATCAGAGAAGGTATACGGGTGCTCAGTGGAGACTGCGTACACTAAATGGACTCACCAAGAACTCCTAGATGGTATTATACCTATCGTCGGATAGCAGTTCTCTGGTGACACTGGTACAGGTTAGTCTGAGACCCAAGATCATCATAGAGTCTTGTGTGATTCCCACTTTGTTTTGATTTCCACCATACCACGGTCAAGAGATCGTGCAAAAAGGTAGTTTTTGGGTACAGTCCCGAGTCACATGGAGGCAATGAGCGATAGGAGGGGTTTCGTCTCTTCCGGTATTGGGAGTTGATGTTGCGCTATGCTCGATTGGCCATAACAGGAAATCCCTGGCCAGGGTTTCTGAGATCTACTGGAAAGTGTTATCAGTAGTTTCTCGAACCGTTATGGACCTTGCATCGGCATGACTTATCAGGCTATTGGGGTCTGACGTTATACCACCCCCAGGCTGTGATATGCGACATATCAGACGAAGAGACCGGACTGTACGGTAGTGTTACTGATTGGATTCGCAGGAGTACGAGCAGGCTTGCTTGTTGATCTTCTGATCTCTCAATACCCGGGTGGTCGTTACGTTTAGCAGACCGCTTGCAGCTTGTGGGTGTTTGATATGATCATCACCTACTGCCGGCGTATTGACGAGTCTTTAGAGTCCTACACAGAGGTTTTCTGGCTCAAGCGAAACGGAGTAGGAGCACATATGTTATATGTGCGGGACCGAGATTAATACTGTATGTGATACCGTATTCTATTCTCGCGATTTGTGTTATCGGTCGGTTATATGTGATATAGCTGGATTATCGAATCAAGTGTTGATTCGATAAGATGATGCACGTAAAATTAGTTGGTTATATGTGATATAGCCGGATTATTAAATCAAGTGTTAATTTAATAATTTAATGTATAATTATATATTTGATATATTAACATACATTAACTAATATTAATTCACTTAAGATTTCTTTTCTCACTTGTTTTGTGCATGTGTATATATGTGATATATATTAGTGTACAAAGTTTTGTGTCATGCTTGATGATACATGCAACTTAGGTGTGTGTGTGCTTACACCATGCTAGAGATAATCTAGGGTTTTTAATTTCTTAAGTAATTCAAAAATTAGTTTAATTTAGTCATGGCTAGAAGCTTGGAGAAGCTTGAAAGGTTCATTAACTAAGTCCACTTGTTTTATTTTGCATAAGATATTTATTAATCCAACCATTATCCTAGCCATGGTTAAGTTTCTACAAAGGTTAGTATATGATACTAACTCACCTTGGGTTGCCATTCTTGACTTGTTTTTTTTATCATGAGAGATTTATTCATCTTCTTCCTCTCAAGCTTTCTAGCTTCAATGGAAAATGAAGAAAATTTGTGAGAAAATAAATCTAAAGTGAGCCCACTTTCTACTTCATCATCCTCTACTATTAGCCATTTAGTTTAGAGAGTTTGCTTCACTAATCTCACCATTAGTGAAGAGGTAGCATGAGCTCGAGTCTTCTCGACGTAGATCATCTTCGGCTTCGAAGACATTGAGCAAGCTTGTTCGTTTCTTCATGTGAACCCTTACTTGAGTTTGGGTCTTCACAACTTGCAACGAAGGGACTATGACATGGAGCTTTAGAAGTGAAGGACCGGTCTACAAAGGTTGTATTCCCTCATTCACTTAGATGCAAAGTGTTTACATTTTGTATCGTCGGATTTTCTAGTAACGATTCTAGGGTTAGGGTTAGATAGAACGGCAAATTTCGAAATTGGCATGGACGATACCTCCCGAAACCTTTCTGCTGCGCTAGACAACCCTACAGTGGTATCAGATCCATGCTAGAAAATTAGACGATGTTTGTTAGATTATGGAACCGAAACGACTTCGAAACTTGAAACACGATAACCTAGTTTCTGTCGATTTTAAAAAGTCCTCTAAAAATTTTTTAGACAACTGCAGAATGTTATATGTGATATGACGTGAAAACAGAAGAAGTTCGAGGCAATTTGCAAAAATTTGGGCCGGCCACATGTAGGAAAAATCCGATGTGCTTGTTTTTTCATGGGTGTTTGGCTTCAAATTTCTTCTGGGTTCCAGTCACTGGGTTTTGGTGTTTCAGGTGTTGTTTGTTTTTGCTAATTTTGCATGAGATGTGATCTTACAGTATAGGCAATTCGGAGTGTTTCGTATTCGTAGTTCTAACATTGTTTCGGGGATTCGCATGTTGTCTAGGCGAAGTTAAAAAGTTCGAACAAATGTCAAAAACCCATTTTTCCAAGTTTAACGTATTCGGAAAATCATGCAAATAATTCTGTGAACCCTCTAGAAGAATGAAATCCTAACTCGACATAATGACCATGGAACCGCTTTCGAACCTTAGGGTTTGCGGCAGTTCCGCGGTGCCATTAATGAGGCTTAGGCCTGCCCTTCTACTGCTGGTTCATAAGTACTATGGCATGTTCTGGATATTATTAAACTGTGCTCAAGTGTTGATCTCTCGAGGAATTGTAGGACTTTGATGAATCGATCGAAAAGTTTAACGTCGTCCGGATATCATGTGATGGTATACAATACTTGTAATCCACACTAATTTGAATTTTATAAATCTAGCAATTTAGTCTCATTCGATCGGTTGCCACGGGATTTTGATGTGATAAAAAGTCCGTCGCAATCACGTACCGTACACGTATACTCACCGGGTAACCTTACTAGATAGTCACGCCCCATATCCCCGACCAAGTGACTGTAGGAGAACCCCGTCGCTTAAAGCATCCGTTTGGATGCTCGCGGCCGCGGTGTTCCGCCTTAGTGCACTTCGTCGACGGCATCGGGGGTGCGGCTGTCTACTAAAGTTTATGACGAGTATTCGATCAAGTTATCGGGAATCTTGTTGAATTACCCGACAGGTTATTGGAAAGAGTTTTAAATATCGAGACTAAAATACGGGGTTTATAATTGTTAGGCATGTGACATCTAAGAAATTCATTTGGTTGAGCATGAAATCCAAAGTATGTGATATATTGGGTTTATGATGTCTAAGGTGGTTGCGAATTCCAATTTTTGTAGTTTTTCACTTTCTTTTCTGCGACCGTAAGTGTTATATGTGGTGTATCGCCGGTTTCAGTGCTATATGTCAATGACAACTGGGATACGCATATTTACTTACATTGATGACATGTGATGTTATGTGTTGCTGTGATATGTTATATTGAATCGTCGTGTTCTGAATAGCTAGGGGTTTTTATGTGAGATGAGAGTTTTTCATTTTCATTCATGTAAAAGCTTGTATGTAATATTCTTTTATTGGGGCACTTCCGGGTTGAGGATGATGTCACAATTGATGTATATTATTTACTTTTCCGTATTAGGATAGACCCAAGGCGGGGAGCATAAGTAACCGGGTTCTAGGGTCCAATCGGAGACCATCTCGAGGAGTCGAGACCGGGTCTCCTAACTATAGAATTGATAGGGTTGCTTGCCGCTCTCGTAGGGGTCTAGGGATGTGGGTTTGGCTATTCATCACGACCGTGGAATCCGCGTTTTTACTGGCTTAAATAAAACACGGAATTCCTAGTATATCCAATATTTCATATTTGATTCTTCTGATGCTGATATTCTGTGATGAGATCACTTGATATGTTCTAAGATGAATGCCTATATTACATATATGAGATATAATAAATATTGCTGATTTCATTTCTTATGTGATACTTGGAAAGCATAACAGATGGGACTTCATTAAAGAGATTAATGAAATAAAAGAAAAAGACCCCTAAAGATGTTGTAGAAACTTGTTTTAAAAAAACTGGTAGCTCTAGTTCTTGATTTGCATAGCGGTATTTCTTATAGAATATCTAGCACCTTATTCGATAAGGAAAGAGCCGAGATCCCTTCACCGGGAGTAACCTCTTTAGTGAAACTGGCAGATGCTACAAGCCACTCGGTTTGTCTTTTGATTGGTTCTATAGTTTTTGCTTTGCATAGTGGTATTTGTGAAATATCCTGCACCTTATTCGATAAGGAAAGAGCCGAGATCCCTTCACCGGGAGTGACCTCTTTAGCAAAACTAGTAAAAGCCTAAAAAACACTCTTTTTTAAAATCACTCGATTCTACAACGATATCAAGTTCATTACGCAAAGGGTTTTCTTAAAAAAAACTGTCGTAGCCCTCCGTCATTTCAGATAAGTAGTACTTAGTATTCGTGCTACGCTTGTTGACCTCCTTCAAGGCGTAGTGTGCGGTAGCTGACTAGTACTTATCTGCTAAAGCATGAGATGCGATTGGATTAGGGTAGTCGTACGACCTTGTTGACCTCTGTCAAGGGTCGTGCGGGTGGGTTTAATTCAATCAGGAAATGACGGGTTGAACTTGACTAGCACCCTATGGTTTGTTGACCTCTGTTAAGGTCATAGGATGCTTGGGGAAAAATATTATCTAGAATTTCAAGTGTTGAAATTTGCAATGAGATTGCATACCTTCTATGAGATAGTTGGATCCCGATACCCACTGCGAGTAAGAGTTACTCCTGTGAGAGTTTTACACAATACAATTAGCCAATCAAGTAGGTGTCTAGAAAGGTGTTAACGGGGTTACGCCCCTGGGAAAACGAGGTTTATTTTAATTAGGTCCGTGTGAAAGCACAGGGAACCTCTCTCAAAGTACCGACACTGGCATGTCCGAAAGATTGGCGAACTTATAGGGTTTAATTAATCCCGGCTAGTTTTACCTTTTAGGGTTTGAAGGAAGATTTGACTAAAACGGTGAGAGCCATCCTGATTAGATAAAATAATAACCAATCTAAATCTTGTAAGAGCGCACGCAGAATGTTTTCTTCTCTCTCTTTCCTGATAGCGACCATGTCACGCCTTAATCAAGATAATAATATAAATGTTTTGACCGAACCTACTTATTATACTGAGCAGGGGAACGTTGGTTCTGTTCTTTCTTATAATTGTCATAAGACCGAGCAGGAAATAGGGGAATATCCGGATTTCCACGCGACCCAATCGAGGAATAAGCATGTTGATGCATATTCTTCGTGTATGTTCATTACCAAGAACTATTTTTCAGTGTCCTCTACATCCTGGGTATGTGATACCAGATCAGGATCCCGCATATGTAAGATGTTATATGGGCTACAGAAAGGTAGAGAACTGGGATTGGGTGATATATCTCTAAGTGTAGAGAATGGTGCAAGTGTTGCAGCCAAGTCAATTGGCAGATATCACCTTGTATAAATACATTGATTCTGAACAAATGTTATTAGATACTGAACCTGATATACAATATTACATCAGATTCTTTATTAAGTTAAAGAAGGATATAATTATGTATAAGAGGATAATGTTGTGAACATTTTCCTGAATCAAGAGTTGATTGGATCAGGCACGTTATATAATCGCATATACGTTTTAAATCAAACTACAGTTCAAAGTATATAAAACACTCACAAGAGAAGTAGTTCAGAAATGAACGAATCTTTCTTGTGGCATTGTAAACTAGGTCATATCAATGCGACACGACCAGCTAAGTTACATAAGGATGAATATAAGAATCTGTTCGAATTTTCATCTTATGATACTTGCCAGTTTTGTCACAAAGGTAAAGTGACCAATACTCCGTTTACTGGAAACAAAGAAAGAGTTATTGAACTCTTGGGATGGATATATGATGATGTATACGGTCCGATGTATACAAATGTCAGGGTTGGTTCTTATACTTCATTACATTCATCGACTATCTCTCAAGATTCAGACATGTGTTCCTGTTGAAACATGAGTCTGAAACTTTTGAGAAATTCAAGGAATATAAGCTTGAAGTTAAGAACCAAACGGGTAGAGGTATTAAAGTCCCACGATCTGATCGAGGAAGCGAATACTTGGGCATGGAGTTCCTGGATTATTTAAAAGGAGAATGTGATTCTCTCTCAGCTTACTCCTTCGAATACACCACAGCACAATGGTGTATCGTGGTGGAGGTATCGCACCCAATGAGATATGGTGCGCTCTATGATGAGTATTGCTGAGTTACCTATTTCCTTTTGAAGTTATGCACTTGAGAAGCTGCATACCTATTGAATGGGGTTTCATCCAAATCAGGGCCTACCACTACATATGAGATATGGAATGGGAAGAGACCGTGTCTTAAACGAGTTAAGATATGGAGTTGTCCGGCCTATATTGAAAGACAGAATCCGAACAAGCTCTAGGCAAGGTCAGTTCTGTATAAATTTGTTAGGATATCCCGAACATTTGTGAGGGAATATCTTCTACCATACTGAGGAGCAAAAGATGTTTTGTTTATCAGCATGCTATCTTTTTAGAAAAGGAATTTCTTGTGCAGAAATTAGTGTTCATGAGGTAGAACTGGAAGGAGTTCCAGTTAGACAAACTAACAGCTGATGATTTGGTGAAACCAAAGAATTCAATAGTCTCCAACGAACCTTAGCCTCTCCACGAATCTGGTAGGGTTCTTCATCCACTTGAGAGATACTGCGGTATTCTCGGTGACAGTGGGAGCGAGGATTGCATCATGGTAGATGATGACCCAACTAGGTTCAGGCAGGCCGTCACGAGTGGGGACTTTGTGAAATGATTGGATGCTATGCGATCAAAGATGGAATCCATGTACACTAACAAAATATGACTTTGAATGTTGCACCTGAAGGGGTAAAACCCATTGGGAGTAAATGAATCTTGAGAAGATTCTTGGTGTAGATGGAAAAGTTGAGACTTTCAAAACTATGCCTAAGTCCATTAGGATCAATGCGCGCATTGCGGAGTTGGAACATCTGTTTTGATGTGGCAGTCAAAGGGTTTGGCTTCATCAAAAAGGTAGATGAACCTTGTATATACAAGAAGTTTGTAGAGAGTGAGGTTGTCTTACACATATTGTACGTAGATGACATACTCTTGATAGGAAATGGTTTCCTATGCTACACTCAGTCAAGATCCTCTTATCACGAGGATTCTCAATATAAGATCTGGATGATACCTACTACATCTTGTGCATTATGTTCTATGGTGATAAATCTAAGTGGATATTGGGAGTGTCCCAAATCCAGGTACATTAACACCATGCTAAAGGGGTTTAGTATGGAGGATTCTAAGCGTGGTGGTTCGTCCACTTACTCAGGAATCACTCTCTCCAAAAAGATGTCTTCCAAGACTATTTGGAGAGAGCTCACGTACAAGGGATACCCTATGCTTCAGCAGTAGGCTCTATCATGTGTGCGATGTTATGTACCAGACCAGATGTAGCTAACTCAGTAGGTGTAGTGATCAGGAATCAATCGGATCTTGGAAGAATCACTGGACAGCTGTGGAGGACATTCTTAAGTACTTAAGAAGCACTAAAAGAAAGTTCTTGGTTCGAGCTTCCCGAGTGACAAGGTCGACTGAAAGTCAGTCACAGGCGATGTCTTTACTCTCAGTAGAGGGACGGCATGTTGGAAGAGTTCCAAGCTAGATACCGTGGCATACTAGACGATAAAGACTGAATACATTGCTACCAATGATGCTGCCAAAGTGGCTGTCTGGGAATTTCTTATTCATAAGATGAATAAGATTCCTACCATTGAGCGTCCAATAACTGTTATTGTGATAACAATAGAGTTGTGGCTTTGGTCTAGGAACACCGGTCCCATTTGTGTTCCATACATATTCTGAGGACAGTATCACCTGATCAGGGAGATGGTTGATCTCCAAGGGATCGAGATTGGGAAAGTTGACATGAAGTAACACGGTGGATCCACTCACCAAAGCTTGCTTCCCCAAATACTATTTGAAAGATTTTGGGATGGTTGAGTATGGGATACTACAACCACTGCTATATTGTTGGGTATAGGATACTACAATAAATGGCCTTAGTGTAAGTGGGAGATTGTTAGTTATATGTATACCCTAGAGCCCGTTACTGTACATGGGATGTATATTGTAGTGGATACTTGGACATATATAGGGAGGACTTTCTTACTCGATATGATAGCATGCTATCTGGTTTCTCTTTGTCTTAACATGTTGACTTGTATAAGTGATGTTGTCTTGCTCTCACATGTTGATAAAGCCCTTAGGATGTGTACTTGACTACCGGGACTATGATAGAGATCATACTAGTGGGGCCAAGGGTAGTCTATAAGTACACCCTATAATTGTTCCTAGTCGATAGAGTATCGAGACAGGGCATCGATACTCCAGAATAGACTAGCGTATACGCTTCTCGACCCATGTGATGGGCGATGGATGATCCTATATCCATTGGTATTTGACATCAGAGAAGGTATACGGGTGCTCAGTGGAGACTGGGTACACTGAACGGACTTACCGAGAACTCCTAGATGGTATTATACCTATCGTCGGATAGCAGTTCTCTGGTGACACTGGTACAGGTTAGTCTGTAGATCCGAGATTGTCATAAAGTCTTGTGTGATTCCCATTGTGCTTTGATTTCCACCATACCACGGTCAAGAGATCGTGCAAAAAGGTGGTTTTTGGGTACAGTTCCAAGTCACATGGAGGCAATGAGCGATAGGAGGGGTTTCATCTCTCCCGGTATTGGGAGTTGATGTTGCGCTATGCTCGATTGGCCATAATAGGAAATCCCTGGCTAGGGTTGCTGAGATCTACTGGTAAGTGTTATCAGTAATTTCTCGAACCGTTATGGACCTTGCATCGGCATGACTTATCAGGCTATTGGGGTCTGACGTTATACCACCCCCAGACTGTGATATGCGACATATCAGAAGAAGAGACCGGACTGTACGGTAGTGTTACTGATTAAATTCGCAGGAGTACGAGCAGGCTTGCCTGTTGATCTTCTGATCTCTCAATACCCGGGTGGCCGTTACGTTTAGCAGACCGCTTGCGGCTTGTGGGTGTTTAATATGATCATCACCTACTGCCGGCGTATTGATGAGTCTTTAGAGTCCTACACAAAGGTTTCCTGGCTCAAGCGAAATGGAGTAGGAGCACATATGTGATATGTGCGGGACCGAGATTAATACTGTATGTGATACCGTATTCTATCCTCGCGATTTATGTTATCGGTCGGTTATATGTGATATAGCCGGATTATCGAATCAAGTGTTGATTCGATAAGATGATACACATGAAATTAGTCGGTTATATGTGATATAGCTGGATTTTAAAATCAAGTATTGATTTAATAATTTAATATATAATTATATATTTGATATATTAACATACATGAACTAATATTAATTCACTTAAGATTTCTTTTCTCACTTGTTTTGTGCATGTGTATATATGTGATATATATTATTGTACAAAGTTTTGTGTCATGCTTGATGATACATGCAACTTGGGTGTGTGTGTAACTTACACCATGCTAGAGATAATCTAGGGTTTTTAATTTCTTAAGTAATTCAAAAATTAGTTTGATTTAGTCATGGCTAGAAGCTTGGAGAAGCTTGCATGGTTCATTAATTAAGTCCACTTGTTTTGTTTTGCATAACATATTTATTAACTCAACCGTTATCCTAGCCATGGTTAAGTCTCTACAAAGGTTAGTATATGATACTAACTCACCTTGGGTTGCTATTCTTGACTTTTTTTTTTTATCATGAGAGATTTATTCATCTTCTTCCTCTCAAGTTTTCTAGCTTCAATGAAAATTGAAGAAAATATGTGAGAAAATAAATCTAAAGTGAGCCCACTTCTTACTTCATCACCCTCTACTATTAGCCATTTAGTTTAGGGTGTTTGCTTCACTAATCTCACCATTAGTGAAGAGATAGTATGAGCTTGAGTCTCCTCGACATAGATCATCTTCGGCCTCAAAGACATTGAGCAAGTTTGTTCGTTTCTTCATGTGAACCCTTACTTGAGTCCGGGTCTTCACAATTTGCAGCGAAGGGACTACAACATGGAGCTTTAGAAGTGAAGGACCGGTCTACAAAGGTTGTATTCCCTCATTCACTTAGATGCAAAGTGTTTACATTTTGAATGGTCGGATTTTCTAGTAACGATTCTAGGGTTAGCTAGAACTGCAAATCTTGAAATTGGCATGGACGATGCCTCCCAAAACCTTGCTACCACGCTAGACAACCCTGCATGGACCTCATGTGCCAAAGCGTAGTATCGGAGCTTCGTTATAGCGAAGATCAACACCAGGCAGTGCTTTTCGATGGGGGAGTAGTTGTTTTCTACCCCAAAGAGAACTAGACTCAAATAATACAGAGCTCTCTCATTCCCCTGGTCGTTCTCATGTGCCTATAACGCGTCTAGAGAACCTTTCAGGGCTGTTATGTACAGGATAAGGGGCTTTCTCTTAACCGAAGCGGTCAGTACTGGCGGGTTCTGCAGGTATTGCTTGATTTCGTCCAGTGCACTTTGGCATTTACGATCCCAAATGAATGGGGTCCCCTTCTTCATTAGATGGCTGTAGGGGCGGCATTTGCCGGAGAGCTTGGTTATGAACCGCCAAATATACGCGAGCTTTCCTCAGAGAGACCGCAGTTGTCTGAGAGTTCTTGGCATGGGTATTTCCATAATCGCCTTGATCTTTGATGGGTCTATTTCGATGCCTCGATGTCATATGATAAATCCTAGGAATTTGCCTGAGGAGACTCCAAACGCTCATTTCAGAGGATTCATCTTTAGATTGTATTTCTGAAGACGCTGGAACACTATTTTCAGATGTTCCCAGTGCTCCTCGTACGATAGGCTTTTCACCACAAGGTCATCAATATAGCATTCGACAATCTCATATATGAGGCCATCGAAGATCTTCGCCATGGCCCTCTGGTAAGTAGCGCCTGCGTTCTTCAAACCGAAGGGCATCACCTTATAACAGAATATGCCTAGCGGAATCCGGAAGGCGGTGTGCTTTTGGTATTCAGGATGTATTTTTATTTGATTGTAGCCTGAAGATCCATCCATGAAGAAGAATACTTCATGAGTGGACGTGTTATCGATCATCTGCTCGGTAACAGGTACTAGGAAGTCATTCTTCGAACAAGCTTTGTTAAGGTCTCGAAATTCCACGCAGATGCGCACTATTCCATTTTTCTTCATCACTGGAACAATGTTGGCAATCCAGTAGGGACACTGAACTTCTTGGATGAAGCCAGAGTCAATTAGTTTCTTGACTTCGACATTGATACTCATCTTGAGTTCGAGCCACATTCTTCTTGGCGCCTTTTTGACTGGCTTGACGTCCAGCGATATAGCCAGTTTATACACCGCTATTTTTGGATCTAGTCCCGACATCTCGTAATAGTTCCATGAGAAGCAGTCTATATATTGCATAAGTACGTTCTTTAGTATAGCCACCTGTTCTTTAAACAACAGCTCACTGACGAATGTGGGTCTCGGCTCGTTTTCTATCCCCAAGTCAATTTTTCTCTTGTTCTCAGCCATGGTGTGTATCCCATCTTCCAGCTCTTTTGGTGCCAGTGGAAATTCTGAGATCGTCTCATCCTCATCGTCATCTGTGAAGCGTCTGGAGGGGTCATCCATATTCTCATGGTTCCCCTCTTTTCAGAATGTTATCACGCGGCAGGTACAAGTTCGTTTCCAAGATCGATATTGATCTGGCCCTACTCTTGCAATATAGGTTGCTTTTGGCTCATGCTTTCGCAATGGGGTTACCCTCCAACTGTCGGATAGAGCGAATCTGCCTTGTTGATACTGGTTTTCGACCCAGTCTTTGAAAGTGAAGCGGTCTTCAAGAGGATGGGCTATTGCTCGGTGATAGGAGCAATAATCCGGATGATGGACCTCGTTTATTTGTTCGGGATGCTGAGACTCTGGAAGCGTCATCATTTGATACTTCATGATAAGGTTGAATATTTTCCTTGTCTTGCCTTGAGGGAAAGAGTATTCCCGACCCATCTTCTTGATAAAGGACGGGTTCCAACCATGTTTTTCTTGATAGCGCGGCTTCTTAGATATACCCTGTTGTTTGTGAACGTTGTTTGCGCTCGTTGTCATGTTTTTGTCTCTATTTCGGGATTTTTCCTTCTTGCGAGGACATACAACAAGATGGGGATTGATGGCATTGTAGTCTTCTTTCTCTGGGGACTGCTGGTTGAGGCATTACGTCCTGGTCTTTTCATAAATAGCCATTTCGCTACTGTGGTTATCCCGAATCTTTTGACAAGCTTCTTTCACTAGCTTGTCAAGTTGTTCTTCGAACGATGGACTTAATGTTCTTAGAGCGGGATCTTGTTCTGTTTCAACATCACGGCTATTTGAAAGAGCGTTCTCTTCTTCACCAGAGTTGTTTATGACGCGGTAGCCATGAAATCGCTCCCGTTTCTTGGACTGGACGTATCCGAGCCCAGTTGTCTCCATCTTCCCATTGGGCATCTTTCGGTGAATCCCGGGAATGTCCGGAATCTTGTTGTAGAACTGGGCTTGTCGAGCGGTTTATTTGAAGGGTACACCTTGGCATCTTAATAGTCTTTTCAATCCCTCTGCGTAATATCCTGAGCAGAAAGATTGGTTGAAACCTGTGAAGCGCAAGATCGGCACCATTCCATACTTCTTTCTCTACTTTAGTCTCTGTAGATTGGTAGAAGAGGATCGCCTTTTTCACCTCTTCGTCTGGGAGGGACGTAGAAAGTCCGCAATTCTTGTATGCTGTGTGTATCAAGCGCATCAAGTTCTTTGCAATGCCGTGGCGAAACTATGGTGATTTGTAAACTCTGATCAGCTCCAGTAACGGTTTGTGCTGACGGGCGAGTGGAGAACACGGCGTTGGCCCCTCGTCCTCAGAGTCACTGCCAAAGACCAAAATGGGAATAGATGGTCTAGGTCTGTTTCAATGGGGTTGCCCTAAATAGACTATTTCCTCGTCTTCCTTGGTGTCACTCCCAAAGATCAGGATGGTGACAGCGGATTTCCATTTATCCTCTAGCTTATGACATCTTTCTGTATCTTCGAAGTCTGGTAGGAAGTACTTTGCGTCTTCATATTTTCGGACTTCGTTTATGGAGAATGGATTTAGCTCCCCCGTGACGGTGTATTCGAGGACATCTTTGAAATACTTCATACACTGGTGTTGTGTAGAAAGGATGACGTTGTACTTGTGTAACCAAGGCCGGCCGAGCAGAGCGTTATAGCAAGTCTTCGCATCAATGACATGAAATTTGATGTCAGTGATGAGAAGCCCAAAGCGTAATGTCAATATTACGGACCCAAGCGTCCGCGATGACTGAGAGTCGAACCCGGAGATGGCAATTTTATCCCGAGCCAGGTGTTGAACATTCATGCAAATCTCCTTCAGCACCATCACGTTGAGAAGGTTGACGGAGGACCCGTTGTCGACCAGGATCTTCCCTATCTTGATGTTGTGGCAGTACCTGGTGACATATAGAAGACAGCTGTGCTCGAACGTTCTGAGGAGGAGAACTTCATCGTCGAATGTAATGTCAGCTGTATAAACCTCTGTCAGCTCATCCTTCATCTTTTCTTCTACCAGGAAAGCTTGGAACTGATCGGGCTCTTGTAATGCCCTGATCAGAGAATCTCTTGCTTCTTTAGACAGGAGGAGAGGATCCAGTATGCTCAGTTGTGAGGGTATCTTCCTCAGATGTGCCAGGACATTATAATCAACCTTGTTTTCTTAGGCGGATCCTTGGCTATGATCTCTTTGACGACTCTATCATCGAGGGCAATTTCCTCAGGGACTTTTTCCTTCCTCTTGTCTCTTTTGCTCAAACCTTTGTTTGTAGGCTCGAGATTCTTTTCAAGCAGCGTGCGATTACGCAGCTGAATGTTCTCACAGTTCTTCTCCTCCTCTTTTTCGGACGTGGATTCTTTGAAGAGAGGGCCGAGGGTTATTTATTCAACAGAATCGCTCCCGAATGTAAGAACTTGGGATTTTCCTTTTGTCGTACTAATACCAACCATACGACAGTTGCCAGCTGTTCCTTCACGCTCATCTGTCGCGCTTCATTGCTGTCGACGAGCTTTGCGCTTCATCCACTTGAAGTGTTGTCGGGGAGCAACGTATCCTTGCCACCACATCTTGAGGGCATTGTACTCTTCGATGGGGTGGGTGACCCTCCGATGATATAGGCAATATTTCAGATGTAAAATCTCTCCGTTGAGGCATGTGGCCCAGGGAATATTTCCCTTGAAAGATGGCAGCTTCATTCCCATTGACAGGGCTTCGGCGAACTGTTTCTCCGTCTTAAAACTGCTTTTGTTTTCCGCAGGTGTGCTTCGGTCTGATTGGAGTACTTTGTGACTCTTCCTCGCTGCGTCTTCTTCATTCTGACGCCAATGCTTGGCCTTTTCGTATATGGCTGTTTCACATTCTCGGTCAGCTCTGCTCTTTTGAAAAGCTTCGTTTAGCAGCCTGTCATTTAGGCCTTCTGGCAGCTCTAGGGAATTGGGCACCCGCCCTACCCCAAGTTCCTCTGCGTTGCTTTCCGACACCGAGGGAGTTTCTTCTTTATTTAACGACGAATGAGAAACCACGTGGCAACTTGTTACATAATCTTCGGTTCCCCCGACGAACCATTTCTCTCATCATCATCATTATCTCCGTTCTCAAGTATATGGTTGAGAAATTCATCGAGGGTGACTGAAGTCCGCGCCATCTGGTTGTACTCTTCCAGCGCGTCGATATACTTTTGCAGGTCCGTGCGCTTGTCGTCAGGCTGCACGGGCTTCTTGGTCTTCTTCTTTCCCTTCGAAGACTTTGAAGGCTTGACCTGGGTGTTTTGCCTATCGTTAGCAGTTTTCGCTGTGGGACACAGTTTCAGTATCCCCTCAATGATCTCGGGCTTCAGCGGGCTTTTCCACCTGATCGCCGGACATGTTAAAAGATCTTTCAGCATTCTTTTGGTTTTAGCTGAAAGGACAACTTCCCACGGAGCTTCTTCCACAAACGAACATGATGCCCCGACGTATCCACCTTTTTAGGAGCGTGCCTCTGTGGCAGGTTCACCCTCCAGTTCTCTGACAGCGCAAATTTCCCTTGACGGTACTGGTCCTCGACCCAGTTCTTGAAGATGTAGTAATCCTCAATGGGATGGTTCACTATTCAGTGATAGCAGCAGTAGTTGGGATTGTTGACGTCACTGAGCTGTGGTGGACGTTTTGGGTCTGGCAAAGTGATGGGTTTGTTGCGCACTGCTAGTTCGAACAGTCTCCTCGTTTTATCACGGGGAAACGAGTAAGCACGTCCTAGCTTCTCTTCCAGGGATTGGCACGGGCACGCATGGTTTTAGTGAGCAACAGGTTTCGGGTCACTCGGTTGCTGTTGAGTGTTGCCAACGAAGGCCGCTTTCTTTTTACCCTTTACATTCCGAGGGTCCATTTTTGAAGAGGAAGGTCCGTGGCCCATCTGGTCCATTTGGGCCAACTTGTCGATCAGAGCCTGGAAGGTGGTCGGCTTGAAGAATGTCATGAACTGAGACACAGTCGCCTGAGGATCCAGAGACCCTATGAACATCCCCATGGCAGGAGCTTCTTCGATGCGTTGTTCGCATTTTGAGCATAGGTTCCGCCATCAAATTGCGTATTGAACCCAGGTCTTTTCGAGCTTCACCCTGGCATTGATTAATGCCGTGATCAGGGTGCGCTCGCTTGCGCTGGCGAGATGTTTCCCCCAATCAGAGCAAAACTCTGTTCAAAATTCAAATTTTGAAAAGAAGCAACGCTTTAGAGGCTGCGCCCTAAGCAGCGCACCACGCGCAAAGCACGTGTGCACTAGCGCTAAGTGCGCTGCGCTCTAAGCAGCGCACCACGTGCAAAGCAGGGTGCGCTAGCGTTCAGTGCGCTGCCCTCTAAGCAGCGCACCACGTGCAAAGCACGGGTGTGCTAACGCTGGAACTAAAAGCTCCCCACCGTCAAATCAAAAATCCAATAATAATGATAAATCATTAATTAATCAGAATTAAATTCTGTTAAGAAAAGATTCCTCAAAATCTTTCAAACAATAAGATTGTACTCTGTAAACCGGAGCACCGTTGGATCGATGATCCAAAGGTGATTAAAAATAATCAAAATTACAGAATAAATTCTGTATGGAAAGATTTGCCAATCTTGTTAAAAACAAGAAGATTGCCTTCTGTAAATCAGAAACTCTTGGATCAAAAATCCAACGGTGGGGGAATCCTCAAATCAATTAGAGAAAAGATCTCCTTAACTGATTGAATAAATCAGCTCACCCTATATAAAGATCTCAAGACTTCAAGTCTCAGAGATACAGAAACATAGAGAAAAAAACCCATAAGCTTTGAGAGATCTCAGAAAGAAGAGCCAAGCTCTCAGAAAAAGAAGAGTTTCTTCAAGGTAAAAAAAATGATGAACAGAGAGATGAAATCATCTCATAATTAAAAAAAAGAATCCACTTCTTTAAAGATCAAAGATCTACAAGACCAAAGTCTTTCAAAAAGAGATCAAAAGACCTCATCCTAAAACAAGAAGAAGAACATAATTCTTCTCACAGATCATAGATATATAAGACTAAGGTCTTTCTCAAGGAGATCATAGTATCTCATTATAAGAGGGGGGAATAATTCAATTCTCTTAGGATCACAGATCCATAAAGGCAAAATCTTTCATCAACATAAGAGATTGAAACATCTCCTACAAAGTAAGAACTTTGTTCTTAAAACCTTGAGACAAAATCTCTTATAAAAAGAGAATTTAATTCTCAGGGCGCAAACCGATCTAAGTTGCATAAAAGAAGAGCCTCAGCGCTCCATATCTAGCGTAAAGTGCTGCAGAGCCTTGATGCTCTTAACTTAGCAGAGCCTTAGCGCTCCAAACATAGCGCACTGCGCTCATTATCTGGCGCTCTGCGCCAAGCGCGCCACGTGCTCCTCATGTGTGCGCTACTTAAAATAAGCATCTCAACGCTCCTGATCTGGCGCTCAGCTTTGAGCGCACCACGTGCTCCTCACGTGTGCGCCACTGAACTAATAGCGCTTTGTGCTCATAAATCAGAACAATGCGCTCATAGACTGGCGCTCAGCGCCAAGCGCACCAAGTGTCCCTCACGTGTGCGCTACTCGGCAGAAGCGCACTGCGCTCTTTGATTGGCGCAAAGTGCCAAGCGCACCACGTGCTGCGCTGATAGAACATAAATTGTTCTTTAATATGCCCCAGAGCTATGATGAATGCTCAGCATTCAATAAAAGACAGAAAAACTGTCAGAATCCAAATCAATGCTCAGCATTGTCAAATGTTTAAACATTTTAACTGAGTGGGCCGAGCCCAAATTGGCTATAAACCCCTCATTCAGATTAATTGAGCCCATGCTCATAAATCTTTTAACAGATCTTAGCCCCAAATTGGACTATAGATCTTTCAACCAAAATTGGTTCAAGGGTACATCTCTTTACTCCTCTGATATTTGTCGTTGTAATCCTTCAACGTCTTCAGAGAGGTGACGGGTCCCGAAAACCATACATTCCATAGACTATGATGTCTTTAAACTGGACTGTGGGGTCCTTAAACCCATGGACTATGATGTCCTTAATCTCGGCCTGTGGGGTCCTTAAGCCTACGGACTATGATGTCCTTAACCTTGGACTGCAATGTCCTTATTCTAATTATGGACCGCAAAGTCCCTAAACTAAACAATAGATCCCAAATGCTCTTTTGTTGGATCTAAACGATCCCGTTAAGTTAATCTTAGTCTAAAATTAGACTAACGTATTCTTAACTAACGTTTAAGTTGATCTTAATCTAAAATTAGACTAACGTATCCTTAACTAACGTTTAAGTTGATCTTAGTCTCAAATGAGACTAACGTATCCTTAAATCCAACCCCAAACCCAAATCGAAGAAAGTATGGATTTGGACTAATCCACGCCCTACGGGTGACAACATAAATTAGTCTCCGTATACAATCCACGGGCAACCAAAAACAAAACGAATACACACGACACGAGATGACCATCTGGAGAAGGAGAAAGTTGTTACCGCGATGCGGTAGCGTAATTAACTGCAGGGGCTTACGCCTGCAGGGAAGAGCGTCCCCACAATCAAAAACCCCTCAACGAGGAGGAATCTGACGAAATCTGCTACATCGGCCGCATCCGTCTAAACCTTCGATACACGGTGTCATAAATCAACTTGGCATCTTCGGAGAGGTAGACGGATAGCACCAATTAGTATCTGCCCTCAGAATTCAGGCCCGGACGTCCCAACGTCCCGGTCGCGTCTTTTCGGCGGAGTACAGATTCTGGCACGCTCGGTGGGACCTCTTCCTCTTTCCACTCCACACTTCGTGTGTCGTGTTCGCGAATGAATCACGGTTTTATGTGGTTGCCCTTGGATTCAAGGTACTAAGATTGGGTGTCTTACTCTGTGCAGAAAAACTGAAGAACGATGTCTTTCAACTGCACAAACTGCAACAATGGCAATAACTCTCACTCCGTCCCCGCAGGAGGAGTGACCTACGGGCCTCAGGCGGCCTCCGTTTTTACAATACCGGTGGACCAGGTAACTCAGGCCACCACTGGGCTATTCTTCGGGACCATGCTCCCACCCATGAACTTCAATGCCCCAATGCCATTGCAGGAGGCTTCAAAGAAGTCGGTCTTTGATCGGCTTACAACTACTGCGGCCCCTCTCAACGGGTCGCCCAACTCCACTGCCTCAGTTTTCAACAGACTGGGCCAGAACGCCAACAAGCCCGCGATACCTGAAGCAGCCATCCCAAAGCGGATAGCCATCCCGGCTCAAGCAGACGAAATTATCAGAGAGGCTTCTTCTGCCAAGAAGTCAGTCTTCACAAGGCTGGCCGTTCCGGCTCCCGCTCCAGATGAAGTCCTCAAAACTGCTTCCTCTGCCCAGAGGTCTATCTTTGACAAACTGGACATTGCTTCTCAACGAACATCGGTCTTCAAGAGGCTGATGCCGGTGACAACCTTTCGCCAAAATAGGGGGCATGATGAAGCCACCCCTATAGCTAAACCAACTCCATCCGCACGACATACTCGCCGTCGTCACTGGCGCCGAGTAAGGAAGGCTGGGGGCAGCTCCCCTTCTGGACTGACTCCGCTAGCTCCCATGGTGGAAATCGATGCTGCTGTTATGACTGGGAACAGCTTCGAACCGCTTAGGAGGGTTAGCAAGAACTCTCCAACTTCCATGCTGAAAAAATCTCCTCCACCTGTGGAGAATGCTACAAAAAAGAAGCCGGAGCAGCCCCCTCAGCGGCTGTCCTCCAAAATTTACAAAGTCTGGCGACAGGTCCAGGAATCGGTGATTGACCAGGACTACTCTCGCCGACAAAAAAAGATTAAAGCTCGGCAAGAAAAGAGCCATCCCGTGATACCACAAAAGATGTCATCCGTCTGGGTGTCCGCTGCAACGGCTCCCTCAACTTCAACCGCTCACAAGAGGAGAAGGTCGGAGAAAATCCCTGAGTCTGCGATGAATCGCAAGACCACTGAACCTAAACGCCCTAAGGCTTGGTGGTGCATACCGTCTATATAGCATCCGGAAAAGAGGATAGCCGTTTCTCCACAGGTCATCGACCGCTTACGCGATCAGTGACTATGGCTCAGGAGCAACAACAACAAAAGCTCCAAGAGATGCGAACAGCTATGGCCGCACTTACGGTACTGAAAGCAATCCCGGAAACGTCATCAGAGCAACGTCAGGAACAAGAAACTGATGTTGAATTCCTCCGAAGAATGCTCGAGAGGAAAGAAAAGGAGGCCGCGGAACAGGCGGCCAACATAAAACGAATGGCTCTTTTGTTCCAAGACATGGCCGGGATGATGTTACAGCCAGAACCTCCAGCTGAAGACCCTCCGATTATCCTCGAAGATGACCGAGCGGAGACGTCAAATTCCCTTCCGGCTTGTTCAGCAGTCAAAGAGGAGACAATCTCAAATGCCGCCCTGGATGATTATATAGCTCAGCAAATACGGGCTCATCAAGCAAGTGAAGCAATTGGCCAAGTCGTCAGAACTGGGCGACCATATCCAGGATGGTACGATCAGATCAAGTATCCGCCAGGATACACGATTCCTAAGTTTCACGTATATAAGGGGACAGGCAATCCCCACCAGCATGTCGCCCAGTTCAGGGCTCTATGTGGCAACACTGGAGGTGACGATAAACTGCTACTTCGTCAGTTCGCCGGCAGCTTGGCGGAAACAGCCTTTGAATGGTATTCGGAGCTGCCCAACGACTCCATCAAAACTTTTACAGGGATGGAATTACTGTTCACCCAGCGTTTTGCGAGTGCTAGTGAATGCACCCCAATAACGGCATTGATCAATGCCAGGGTGAAGCCTGGAGAAACATGGGTTCAATACGCAATATGATGGCGGAATTTATGGTCGAAGTGCGAGCAGCGCATTGAAGAAGCACCCGCGGTAGGCATGTTCGTGGGTACTCTCGACCCTCAGGCGACCATTTCCCAATTTATGATGTTCTTCAAGGCAACTACTTTCCAGGCCTTGATTGACAAGCTACCCCAAATGGATCAGATGGGTCATAGACCGTCTCCTTCGAAGCTGGAATCTCGAAATGAAAAAGGGAAAGGGAAAGCGACCTTCGTCGTCAATACTCAACAACAGCCGAGCAACTTAAAGCCGGTTGTTCACCAAAACAACGTGCGTCCACGCCCATCCCTTGAAGAGAGACTGGGACGTCCTTACTCATTTCCCTGGGATAAAATGAGGAGACTGTTCGAGCTGGCAGTGCGCAACAGACTCATCAATCTGCCGGATCCAAAACGTCCATTGCAGCTAGGCGATGTCAACAATCCTAATTACTGCCCTTACCACCAAGCAGTACGCCATCCAATCGAAAATTGCTTCATCTTCAAAGGCTGGATTGAGGACCAATACCAACTGGGCAAATTTGCGCTGTCTGAAAACTGGAAGATGAACCCGCCACAACCACATGATCCGAAAAAGATGGACATGCCGGAGGCATCGTGCTCATTCATAGAGAAAGCCCCATGGACCGAAAAGTCCGTAAACTAGAAATTCGCCTCAAATACGGCAACTACGGACCGAAACGTCCCTAAACTAATGATGGACCACTATGTTCTAAAACTGGCTACTGACCGAGACGTCGATAAACTACTACGGACCGCAGCATCCCAAGGCTGACACATAAAAAAAACGGTATGTCCATAAGCAAGATGGGCAAGGATGAAAACCCGAAAGGGCTCCGTGATTAAAAATAGCAAGGCTACCGGCGAGTTTTATGAAAACCCGAAATGGCGCAATCTCGTTAAAAGACACTCGCAAGGTCCTCTAGACCTTATGAGGAGAAAATACCTGCGTGAGATCCTTATGACTCACAAGGGAGCAACACACTTAGGGATCCCCACGATGCCTAAGGAGAAAACATACTTACGAGATTCTCACGACTCGTAAGGAGAATTCCCTTTTGAGACCCTCACGGCTTATAGGATTCAAAAGCCTTAAACTGCAGGGATCTGAACATGTTCTTAAGCCATCACTGTTCCCCTCCGAACGGCGGCCAAGACGTGGACGTCTTGCCTGAAATTCGGGGCAGATGCTAATAGGTGCTATCCGTCCACCTCTCCGAAGATGCCAAGTTGATTTATGGCACCGTGTATCGGAGGTTTAGACGGATGCGGCCGATATAGCAAACTTCGTCAGATTCCCCCTCGCTTGAGGGGTTTTTGATTGTGGGGACGCTCTTCCCTGCAGGCGCAAGCCCCTGCAGTTAATTACGCTACCGCATCGCGGTAACAACTTTCTCCTTCTCCAGCTGGTCACTTCGTGTCGTGGGTGTTTGTTTTGTTTGTGGTTGCCCGTGGATTGTATACGGAGACTGATTTATGTCGTCGCCCGTAGGGCGTGGACTAGTCCAAATCCGTATTTTCTTAGATTTGGGTTTGGGGTTTTGGTTTAAGGATACGTTAGCCATATTTGAGGCTAAGATCAACTTAAACGTTTGTTAAGGATACGTTAGTCCAATTTGAGACTAAGATCAACTTAACGGGATCGTTTAGATCCGACAAAAGAGCAATTGGCTCTATTGTTCCAGTTTAGGGACATAGGAGTCCATTACATGTATGGCCGTCGGGACCCATCACCTCTCTGACGACGTTGAAGGATTACAACGACAGATGTCAGAGGAGTTCAGAGATGTACCCTTGAGCCAAAGTTGATTGGGGGATCTAAAGTCCAATTTGGGACTAAAGTCTGTTTGAAGGTTTAAGGACACGTTAGCCATATTTGAGGCTAAGATCAACTTAAACGGGATCGTTTAGATCCGAAAAAAGAGCATTTGGGCTCTATTGTTCCAGTTTAGGGACGTGGTGGTCCAAGTTCCAGTTTAGGGACGTGGTGGTCCATCATTCCCGTTTTGGGGACAAATGTTAGTTTAAGGACGCATTAGTCCATGAGTTTAAGGACCCCACAGTCCGTATTAATGTGTGGTTGTCGGGACCTGTCACCTCTCTGAAGACGTTGAAGGATTACAACGACAAATATCGCAAGAGTTCAGAGATGTACCCTTAAACCAATGAGTTGGTTGAAAGAGCAGATGTGCTCAGTTCAAGATGATTTGAGGACTTATGGCCAGTTTGGGCTAAGTCCAATTATATTTGAAATATTGGCCCTTTGTTGGTCGATTGAAGGAGAGGCTTTGCCTCTAGAAACTTAGCCAATTGGACTAAAGCTAGTGTTAAACACTAGAGGTCAACAGTGTTGAACACTGGGAATAAAATTAACAAGTTAGTGTTAAACACTAAAAGATAATCAGTGTTAAACACTAGCAACAGGGCTTTCAAATTAGTGTTAAACACTAAAGCAAATCAGTGTTAAACACTGGTAATCAGAGATTTCAAATTAGTATTAAACACTAAAGCAAATCAATGTTAAACACTGGGAACAAAGTCTTCAGATTAGTGTTAAACGCTAAGGAGAGAGGGATCACGTGTGGACACGTGAGAGCGCCCAAAGGCGGGACCAGATCCCTTTTCTTCTGTTCTGCAAACAAGTGTTAAACACTTTTTAATTTTCATAGCCATCACGTGTGGGCATGTGATGTATACCCATGCCCTGTTTTATTAAAAGATTTATTAGAGGTCACGTGGTAACACGTGAGAGAGCCCAAGGGTGGGGCCAGATCTCCTCGCTTTGTTCTGCAAATAAGTGTTAAACACTTTTTTATTATTTTTATTTTGAGCATCACGTGTTGACACGTGATGGAGATTTATGCACTGATCATTAAAGCACTCGCTAAGGGGTCACGTGGGGACACGTGAGAGCGCCCAAAGCTCATATTTCCTTTGATTTTTCTTTCTGCGTTTTGGGAGTTACGTGGGAGCACGTGAGGCATTGCCTCAGAGCTGTTTCCTTTTTATCTTTGGGGATCTTTTTAGGGGTCACGTGGGGACACGTGACCTAGTTTTATTTTTTCTTTTCTGATCACTGCGGATTGGGGTCACGTGTCATCACGTGACCAATGCTCTTTATGTGCATGGAGATCTTTCAAGTCTCTGTTATTTTTAAGAATTAAATTATCTGTAGGGTTGAACCCTAATTATGACTTTGGAGGAATTAAATTCCTATTGTGAAAGAATTAAGAATTTAGGGTAAAACCCTAATTATGATTCTATAGGAATTAAATTCCAATTAGTTTGGAAGAATTAAATTCTCAAAACTCAATTCCCCTTCTAAGTTTAGGATCTGCATGGCAGGATCTCGACCCGATGAGAATTAAATTCTCATTCTATGGGGAGATGTGCTCTGTACTGATCTTTAACCAAAAGAAGAACTAAGTTCTTTATTTGCAGAAGAGTTAAACTCTTAAATTTTGAGAATTAAATTCTCTTTTTTTGAAGTTGATCTTTTTCCCTTTTCTCACCTAGGGTTTTCTTTGTTGAGAATTAAATTCTCCTTTCATTTCTTCCCTCTTGAGAATTAAATTCTCCTCTCTCTATTTTTCTCTCCAAAAAAAGGTCCCCTCTTCTCTTCTCTTGGCTCCTATTTATAGGAGAAGGAAGAGAATCAATTTGTTTTGTGAATCTTTCATTGAAAGATTTTAATTGATTTCATGATTAATATGATCCTTTAGATCATTCAGTGAATTTTATTCACCGTTGGATTTTAAATCCAAAGATATTATGTTTGTTATTCTCGGTGAGATTTAGGGGAAATCTTTCCTTGTCTAAGATTTTTTCCATAAATGGGTGATTTTTAATCACTCTTGGATCTTTAATCCAACGGTCCCCATAATCTTTTTTCCATTTGGAAAGATTTAGAAGCTTTTAGAATTTTAATTTTATTAACTGTAAGGCTTTCGAAGCCAGTCACGTGTTGACACGTGACCCTTGGTCACGTGTGAGCATGTGACCCCAAATTGAGTCCTTTTCTTAGTGTTTATTTATGCTTCAGTTTTAACCATCACGTGTCAACACGTGACCATTGGTCACGTGTGAGCACGTGATACCTCATTGAGATATCTTCTGATTTTTAATCAGGGAACAGATTTTAGAATTTAATTCTATTCATTATTTTGGAGGCCTTAAGAGCCCATCACGTGTCTGCACGTGACCCGTGGTCACGTGTGAGCACGTGATGCCCCATTAGGGTCTTTTCTGATTTTTTATTATATCTTTTAACTCCTCCAGCGAGTTCTTAAAGGTCCATCACGTGTGGACACGTGATACCTCATAACTTTTGATCCCGGATGAATTATGAGGCCCGTAATATATCAAATCGAAGGGTTTTTCGAGATTCTTCCAATACAATCAGAATTTAATAGTTCCTCCTTCGGGAGTTTATCAAAATATAGGCCGGAAGATACTGGTTCGCATTTCTTTAAGCGTATCACTGCCATTGGATACCTTGGACTCCTTTGCGTAGAAATTTTTGGCGGGAACAATCACAATCTCCAATTTTGCCCTACAAGCGTCTCGACCCTTATATACAATCCACGGGCACGAATAAACATTTCCCTAACAAAGTCCCACCAGAGACTGGGGATATGTTCACACAGTGGACAGCCCTTGTAAGTCCTCTCGACTTATAAGGAGAAAACACTCTTATAAGATCCTTACGACTTATAAGAGAACACATACACTTAGGAATCCTTACGATTCCTAAGGAGAAAATGCACTTACGAGATCTTCACGACTCGTAAGGAGAAATACTTTTATGAAGTCAAAAGCCATCTTTGTTCCTAAGGAGAAAATACCCTTACGGCTCATGAATACGAGATCTTCACGACTCGTAAGGAGAAATACTTTTATGAAGTCAAAAGCCATCTTTGTTCCTAAGGAGAAAATACCCTTACGGCTCATGAAGTCAAAAGCCTTAATCGACATGATCCTAACCCTGTTTACTAAGCCATCTTTGTTCGACATCGACAAAGGCAAATGATGACTCGCTCCTGGCAATCTCCCAGTAATAGCGATGCTGATGCCTAAATCAGTATCAAATCCCAAACTCGCAGTGAAAAGTCAGCAAGCCACAAATGCATATGAAATAGCCGAAATGATTGGGCAACTTGCAACAAAATCAGCAGGTAAAAATATGTGCATGAAAAAATAGTCGAAATGATTGGGCAACTCGCAATAAAATGCAGCAAGTAAATAAAACAAATAGCCGAAATGATTGGGCACCGCGAAAAATAGCCGAAATGATTGGGCAATCGCGACTTTCATGATATAAAAGCTGAAATGATAGAGCATCGCGGAAAGAAAAATATATAAAATGGATCTTTATGCCCTACGGGTGAGATCACATCGATCCCTGTATACAATCCAGGGGTGCAAACAAAGTGGGAACCATATTATCCCACAAGGCTCCATCAGAAAAAGAGCCAAGTCTCGACGGCCATATCTACAGCCTGAAGACCCACAACAGCGTTCCTCCTCATTCCAGCGGGACTCAGTCGCAACATCACCAAACGGAGCCACGGCATAGTCCCGTGTTCTAAATCTCGACGATTCACAGACAACCTAGAGACCACCTCGACATTCGTCTCGTTACAGCAGACGCAACGTTAGCAAAGCAGAGTGACGGCAAAATCCCAGCTCCACCTCAACATTCCTCTCGTTACAGCAGACGCAATGTCGACAACGGCGTTCCTTCGCAGTCCAGCAGGATGCAGATGCAGCGTCAACGAAAGACCCCATGGTTGAAACAAAGTGGAGTGACGGCAAAATCCCAACTCCACCTCAGCATTCGTCTCGTTACAGCAGACGCAATACCAGCAATCGAAGCAAAGGCACAATTCCTGGCTTCAGGGTCTTGACGGCAACTCATATAAAACCTGAAAGACCATCGGAGATCATCCCACACCAGCGCGGAGTGGTCACCACCTCGACGTTCATCTCGATACAGCAGACGAGATGTCACCACAGCGTTCTTCCTCCAGCAGGATTCAGACGCGACAATCAAACAACAGAGCCACGGAAAAATCCCTAGTTCCAAACTTCGACGGTTCACCCGCAACCTAGAGACAACCGCGACATTCGTCTCGTTACAGCAGATGCAATGCCAGCAAACGAAGCAAAGGCCAAATTCCTAACTTCAGGGTCTTGACGGCAACTCATATAAAACCTGAAAGACTATCGGAGATCATCCCACACCAGCGCGGAGTGGTCACCACCTTGACGTTCTTCTCGATACAGCAGACGAGATGTCACTACAGCGTCCTTCCTCCAACAAGATTCGGACACGCCAAAGCAAATGAAGCGAAGGCCAAATTCCTAGCTTCAGGGTCTTGACGGCAACTCATATAAAACCTAAAAGACTATCGGAGATCATCACACACCAGTGCAGAGTGGTCACCACCTCGACGCTCGTCTCGATACAGCAAACGAGATGTCACTACAGCGTCCTTCCTCCAACAGGATTCGGACACGCCAAAGAAAACGAAGTGAAGGCCAAATTCCTAGCTTCAGGATCTTGACGGCAACTCATATAAAACCTGGAAGACTATCGGAGATCATCCTACACCAGCGTGGAGTGGTCACCACCTCGACGTTCGTCTCGATACAGCAGAAGAGATGTCACCACAACATTCTTCCTCCAGCAGGATTCAGACGCGACAATCAAACAATGGAGCCATAGCAAAATCCCTAGTTCCAAACCTCGACGGTTCACCAACAACCTAGAGACAACTGTGACATTCGTCTCGATACAGCAGACGCAATGCCAGCAAACGAAGCAAAGGCCAAATTCCTAGCTTCAGGGTCATGATGGCAACTCATATAAAACCTGAAAGACTATCGGAGATCATCCCACACCAGCGCGGAGTGGTTATGACTCATTGGGGCTCCCCAAACTGAGCCTAACCTCAAGTAAAAAGCGGCATGGCAAAATTCCTAAACGCTTGCTCTTCCGACGGTCAAACTGCCTAGGAAGATTGCTTGAAGACGTCTTGTCTAGCCCCCGAAGGGATCAGAGACACGACAGTCGTAAGGCTACTCGAACAGCAAGATTGCCTATCGAGGGATACATCAGCCAACGCGACGGTACGACAGGCAAACCCTAGTACCACAGACCCTAACGGACCTCTGTCGTAAAGAGCAGAGGTTAACTGTGACGTTAGGACATCCTTGCGAGAACTTCTTGATTTGTCTCGACTTGTAAGGAAAAGCCTTGGGAAATGGGGATAAGGACATGTTTCTTAAGCACCGGGGCCCTGCAAGTCGGTCCAAAATGGACTCTTGCATACTATTCACGGGCCACACTCTCCAAAGTCAAATCTCGACAAGGAGGGAAACAATCACTTATGAGTTCTCTCAACTTGTAAGAGGGAAAATTCTCTTGTGAGATCCTTACGACTCTTAAGAGAAAGCACATTTGGAAATCCTCACGATTCCTAGGGAGAAAATACACCTACGAGATCCTCTCGACTCATAGGGAGAAAAGTCTTTATGAGACCCTCACGGCTCATAAAATTGAAAAGTCTTAGACAGCAGACCTGAACCTGTTTCCTAAGCCATCGTTATCCTGCAAAGAGTCTAAGATGGACCATCACTTACTATCTACATGCCACATTTGCTGAAATTACACGGCAATGACACAGCGAAGAGAAGAAAGCAGTAATAGAACAAAAAATATGTATCTTTTATTCATGAATTCGATGGAGCACAAGTTGAATCGTATGAAAGAATAAAAAATGGATACATGTTATTCAAAGATTACAAGCAAAACAGCTACTGAGAAGGAAGCGTTTTCAACAAGTTCGCAAGCTGCTCTCGTACTCCTTGCAGTGCCTTCTCGTGATCAGCCGCCGCGGCCAGCTCCGCTTCAATTCGAGCTCTTTGCTGCAAGCATGATGAAATCTTTTCATCGATTTCCCGTTGGGCAGCTTCGCGACTCTGCGTAACTCGCTCAATAGAGTCGAGCTTCCGCCTCAATACAAGCCCCTCTGAGATACATTGCTGCAAGGTGTCAAAAGCGGCTCTCAATTGCATGGCATTCGCTTTAACTTGGGCGTAAAGCCGGGTGGATTCATCCAAAGCCTCCTCGCGTTCCATCCGCCTCAAGGTCGATTCTTGTTCAAAATAGCGGAGAAAGGACACACTCTGCTCGACCTATGCAGCTCGTTGGGAGTTCACAGCCAGAATCTCAGGAGCAGGACGCCTAAGCTCGAGCTCATGCAAACAGGCCTCAATTTTCATGCAGTGATTAACCCAAGGCTCAACGACGCCCTCACTATGAAAGTTCACGAACGTCGCCAGCATAGGATTAACCTCGGCAGCAAAATCTGCAGCAAGGGCCAAGGGTCCTATTTATAAGCATTGAGATGCCGTTTTAACTTCTGAGTTGATCCAAGGGCACAGATGTTGCCACCATTGCACTCACATGTGGGCCACGTGAGTGCAACGGTGGGGGGGCATTTGTTTCCCCCAATCAGAGCAAAGCTCTATTCAAAATTCAAATTTCGAAATGAAGCAACGCTTCAGAGGCAGCGCCAAGTGCGCTGCGCCCTAAGCAGCGCACCACGTGCAAAGCACGTGTGCGCTGGCGCTAAGTGCGCTGGCGCTAAGTGCGCTGCGCTCTAAGCAGCGCACTACATGCAAAGCACGGGTGCGCTAGCGCTAAGTGCGTTGCCCTCTAAGCAACGCACCACGTGCAAAGAACGGGTGTTCTAGCGCTGGAACTAAAAGCTCCCCACCGTCAGATCAAAGATCCAATAATAATGATAAATCTTTAATTAATCAGAATTAAATTCTGTTAAGGAAAGATTTCTCAAAATCTTTCAAACAACAAGATTGTACTCTGTTAACCGGAGCACCGTTGGATCAATGATCCAAAGGTGATTAAAAATCATCAAAATTACAAAATAAATTCTGTATGGAAAAATTTCCCAATCATGTTAAAAACAAGAAGACTGCCCTCTGTAAATTAGAAGCCCTTAGATTAAAGATCCAACGGTGGGAGAATCCCCAAATCAATTAGAGAAAAGATCTCCTTAACTGATTGAACAAACCAGCTCACCCTATATAAAGGCCTCAAGACTTCAAGTCTCAGAGATACAGAAACATAGAGAGAGAAAACCCCATAAGCTTTGAGAGATATCAGAAAGAAGAGCCAAACTCTCAGAAAAAGAAGAGTTTTTTCAAGGTAAAAAAAATGATGAACAGAGAGATGAAATCATCTCATAATTAAAAAGAAGAATCCACATCTTTAAAGATCATAGATATACAAGACCAAAGTCTTTCAAAAAGAGATCAAAAGACCTCATCCTAAAACAAGAAGAAGAACATAATTCTTCTCACAGATCATACATCTATAAGACTAAGGTCTTTCTTAAGGAGATCATAGTATCTCATTACAAGAGGGGGGAGAATAATTCAATTCTCTTAGGATCACAGATCCATAAAGGCAAAGCCTTTCATCAACATAAGAGATTGAAATATCTCCTACAAAGTAAGAACTTTGTTCTTAAAACCTTGAGACAAAGTCTCTTATAAAAAGAGAATTTAATTCTCAGGGCGCAAACCGATCTAAGTTGCATAAAAGAAGAGTCTCAGCGCTCCACATCTAACGTAAAGCGCTGCAGAGCCTTGACACTCTTAATTTTGCAGAGCCTTAGCGCTCCAAACATAGCGCACTGCGCTCATTATCTGGCGCTAAGTGCCAAGCGCGCCACGTGCTTCTCACGTGTGCACTACTTAAAAGAAGAATCTCAATGCTTCTGATCTGGCGCTCAGCGCCGAGCGCACCATGTGCTCCTCACGTGTGCGCCACTGAACTAATAGCGTTTTGCGCTCATAAATCAGCGCAATGCGCTCATAGACTGGCGCTCAGCGCCAAGCACACCACGTGTCCCTCACGTGTGCGCTACTCGGCAGAAGCGCACTGCGCTCTTTGATTGGCGCAAAGCGCCAAGCGCACCACGTGCTGCGCTGATAGAATATAAATTATTCTTTAATAAGCCCCAGAGCTATGATGAATGCTCAGCATTCAATAAAAGACAGAAATACTGTCAGAATCCAAATCAGTGCTCAGCATTGTCAAATGTTTAAACATTTTAACTGAGTGGGCCAAGCCTAAATTGGCTATAAACCCCTCATTTATATTAATTGAGCCCATATGCTCATAAATCTTTTGACAGATCTTAGCCCCAAATTGGACTACAGATCTTTCAACCAAAATTGGTTCAAGGGTACATCTCTTTACTCCTCTGATATTTGTCGTTGTAATCCTTCAACGTCTTCAGAAAGGTGACGGGTGCCGACAACCATACATTCCATAGACTATGACGTCTTTAAACTGGACTGTAGGGTCCTTAAACCCATGGACTATGATGTCCTTAACCTCGGACTGTAGGGTCCTTAAGCCCACGGACTATGATGTCCTTAACCTTGGACTGCAATGTCCTTAAACTAATTATGGACCGCAAAGTCCCTAAACTAAACAATAGAGCCCAAATGCTATTTTGTTGGATCTAAACGATCCCGTTAAGTTAATCTTAGTCTAAAATTAGACTAACGTATCCTTAACTAACGTTTAAGTTGATCTTAGTCTCAAATGAGACTAACGTATCCTTAAACCCAAACCCAAACCCAAATCTAAGAAAGTACAGATTTGGACTAATCCACGCCCTACGGACGACAACATAAATTAGTCTCCGTATACAATCCACGGACAACCAAAAACAAAACGAATACACACGACACGAAGTGACCATCTGGAGAAGGAGAAAGTTGTTACCGCGATGCGGTAGCGTAATTAACTACAGGAGCTTGCGCCTACAGGGAAGAGCGTCCCCACAATCAAAAACCCTTCAACGAGTGGGAATCTGACGAAGTCTGCTATATCGGCCGCATCCGTCTAAACCTTCGATACACAATATCATAAATCAACTTGGCATCTTCGCAGAGGTAGACGGATAGCGCCAATTAGCATATGCCCTCGGAATTCAGGCCCAGATGTTCCAACGTCCCGGTCGCGTCTTTTCGGCGGAGTACAGCTGCGTGAACAGCAATTCAATTTCCGTGAATGTTTTGACGGAGTCATTTGGGAGCTCCGAATACCATTTAAACGCCGTTTCTAATAGGCTACCGACGAACTGGCGAAACAGCAATTTGTCGTCGCCTTCAGTATTGCCGCATGGAGCTCTGAACTGAGTGACGTGCTGATTAGGATTGCATGTCCCCTTATACACGTGGAACTTGGGGATCGTATATGCTGGCGGGTATTTAATTTGGTCATACCAGCCCGGATACGTACGCCCAGTTCTGACGACTTGGCCAGCCGCTTCACTTGCCTGATGGGCTCGTATTTGTTGAGCCATGTAATCATCAAGGGCAGCTTTGGAGATCGTTTCCTCCCTGGCTATTGATAAAGCTGGAAGAGGGTTTGATGTTTCTCCTCTGTCGTCCTCGATGATTATCGGCGGGTCTTCAGCTAGAGATTCTGGCTGGATCATCATTCCAACCATATCTTGGAACAAAAGTGTCATCTGCTTTATATTAGCAGCTTGTTCCGCGGCCTCCTTATCCTTTCTTTCCAGCACCCTTTGCAGGAACTCTATATCGGTCTCCTATTCCCGGCGCTGTTCAGATGCCGATTCAGATCTTTTTTTCTGCTCGGTGAGTGCTGTCATTTTCGTCAGCATCTCCTGAAGCTTTTGTTGCTGCTCCTAAGCTTTTGTCAACGACCGAGTTTGCGGTCGATGACCCAGGAAGCACAGCTTTCCTCTTTTCCGGAAGCCATGTAAATCGTGTGTATAACCATGCCCCCAGGCTTGGGGTGTTTAGGTCCAGCGCCTTTGGAATTTGCCACAGACAATGAGATTTTATCCGGCCTCCTCCTTTTCTAGGAGGTCGAGATTGAAGGAGCCATTGCAACAGGCGCCTGTGTGAAAGAAGTCCCTCGCTGTATGGTGGAGGGATGATTTTTCTCTTGTCGAACATTCATTTCTCCGGTTGACGAGCGTGGTCTTTGTTAATCACAGATTCCTGGACTTTCCGCCAAACCCTATGGATTTTGGAAGGAGAGCCGTTGAGGGGACTACTCCGGTGTTGCCCGCGTCATATTTTCAGCGGGAAGTGGAGATTTCTTCAACACCGCAGTTCGGGAGTTCTTTCTCACCCTCCTAAGCGGTTCAAAGCAGTTCCCAGTTGGAACAACAGCGTTAACCTCCACCATTGGAGCTGGTGGGGTGAGTCCGGAGGGGGAGTTGCCCCTAGCACTTCTCACCCGGCGCCAGTGGCGACGTCGAGCATGTTTTGCAGACGAGACCAACTCAGTTGTGGAAGCGGCTCTGTCATGCCCCCGGCTTTGATGAGGGGCTACTGTTGGTGTCAGCCTGTTGAAAACTGACGTCCGTTAAGAGGGAACGGCCAATCTTTCAAAGGCGGATTTTCTGGTAGGGGAAGCACCTTTGACGACTTCACCCGCAGCAGGAGTTGGAAGGACTATTCGTTTTGGGATAGCCCTTTCGGGTATCGTGAGCATCTTTGCGGGCCCACTTGAGTTTCAACTCAGCCTGTTGAAACTGAGGTGGCAGACTTGGATGACCCGTTGAGAGGGGCCGTGGTGGTTGCAAGTCGATCGAAAACCGACTTCTTTGGAGCTTCCTGTGGTAGCACTAGGGCGCTGAAACTTGCTGGCGGGAGCATGGTCCCGAAGAACAATCCAATGGTGGCTTGAGTCACTTGCCCAACCGGTATTGAAAAAATGGAGGCCACATTAGGCCCGTATGTCACTCCTCCAGTCGGGACGTAGCGGGAGTTGCTGTTGCAGTTTGTGCAGCTGAAAGCCATTGATGTTCACTTTTTCTTTCTGCATAGGAATAAAACACCAAATCTTAGTACCTCAAATCCAAGGGTAACATAGCAAACCGAGATTTTTGTTCGAGAAACACGACACACGAAGTGTGGAGTGGAAAGAGAAAAAGGTCCCACCGGGCATGCCAGAATCTATTCACCGCCGAAAACAGAGATGAACCGTGATGGATCGTCTTGCCTGAATTTTGGGGCAGATGCTATTTGGGTTTTATCTGTCCACCTCTCCGAAGATGCCAAGTCAATTTATGGCACCGTATATCGGAGGTTTGGACGGATGCGGCCGTTGTAGCAGATTTCGTCAGATTCCCCCTCGTTTGCGAGGGATTTTTGATTGTGGGGACGCTCTGCCCTGCAGGCGCAAGCCCCTGCAGTTAATTACGTTATTGTATCGCGATAACCATTTTCTCCTGCTCCGGAAGTTCACTTTGTGTCGTGTGTGTTTTTGTTTGTTTAGGTTGGATTGTATACGGAGACTAATTTATACTGTCGCCCGTAGAGCGTGGATTAGTCCAAATCCGTATATCTTAAATTTGGGTCTGTTTTATTTAAGGATCGTTAATCTAGTTTGAGATTAAGATCGAATCAAATGTATGTGAGCAGTTGGGGCTCGGTTGGTCTTTTGTTAAGGATACATTAGTCCAATTTGAGTGTCACACCCCGCTTCTCGGTGTACGGAGAGGAGACGCGGCGAGGTCCGCTACGTATTTACTTAGAAATAAACACGCTAAGTGTATCTAAGCTATATAAAGTAAATGTACACAAAAAAAATAACAATAGATGTAAATGAACAGCAACTATTATTTATTAACAATTCTTTATAAGTACAACTGGAAATGTAAATATATGAATGGAAAGCAATGCCTAAACAATGGCATAACTGAAATGAAAAAGTATATACAAGTGCCTACAGCTCTGGGTCAAAGGTTAACTGCTCCAAATCTTCAGTACTGGGCTCGATCTCCGATGAGTCCAATCCACCTGACAACATTCTAAAGAAAGAAGAAAAGAAATGTCATCAACAAACAATCGCTCGGTAAGTCCTAAAGATGGGTAGAGATAGAATAGACAGAAAGAGAGTATAACTAGTAATGTTTGTATAATGTTAACGCAGTTGTTTGTAGGTTGGTACAGAATATACCAGTGTATACGAGAGGAGTCGCACTATCCGGAGACTAAGGTATACGGAGCACAAGGAACCGTTCAGCCATGGTACAACGGTAATAGATATTCAGGTTAGGTGTATTATGGTTACAGTCTCGTGTCACTTCTAACACATTCCGTACCAATCTACCCCTTTAAAATCCCGTAATTTCTTTTGTATTGTTTTTTTTATATAGATGGATGACTTTTCGAAACCATGATATCAGTAAACGGAATGGATATAAATGGATAGTCATGTAAACGGAGTATATCCATGGTTCGGTTCGGTCAATATAGATTGAATTCTCGTATTCATGGATTCATGTTGTATTGTAATTTATACTTGAATTATATTCAAGTCAGATTGATCAGATTGAGACTCAGTCTGAGTCAGACACTTAAAAAGAAATTGAAGTCCCGAATTAGTTTTGATGTTATCGGTAACTGCTACACATAAACGGCAGGATTTGTGTTTTTTTCCAAGACAATTACCGTATTGATAACACCGTTGTTAGATTGTCTAGCTTAGATAGGCAAGCACCCATATTCTCCGGCTCCCTGGGGCTCAAAAGAATTGGTCCCACTTAAACCTATATTTATTAGGGTCCTTATTGTAATTTAATATAACTTGAGGGAGTTTTATGTAAAAATAGTATGATATATTTTCAAAATACACCTCAAGTATTTAATTATCGTCTTTAGGGTTTTCATAGATGTATATTTTATAAAAGTGAAATTTTCTAGTGAGTAGAACCTAGTTTTCATTGTATATGGTATTTTAATGAAATCTTGGAATTGTATTGTATTGAAATGGTACTTTCATGTAATTGTGATTCCTTTGATTTAGAAAAAAACATGGAATATTTGTATAATATATTTAAAATAGATCTTTTGATAATATTCATATATATATATATATATCTATATATTTAAAAATAAATTTTATTAATTTTGTAGAAATCTTATTTTCTTAAAAATAGCATTAAAATTTCCATCGAGATTGAATGCTCCTTGCGAATGTCTGTATCATGCTCTACCAAGCCCGAGGATGTACGACAACCCGCACCATCCCGATCGGGGTTCCCTAAAATGGGTTGTAGAGGCGTATTTGTAAGGAATTTAATTAACACTCTTTTTAAAGAAAACGGTTTTGTAAGTTTAGGGTATTTATTCGTAAAAGCGTATTTTCCTATAATCTAGAATTCCAAAGTTCATCGTACTATGTCCAATATGTATGTTGTGATGAGGTAGGTCCTTACCTCGTGAGTTTTCTAAAGGTAATACGGTAAAAAAGTGGATAATAATATCGTTTGTAAACATGATGGTATTTTACTGTAAAAATGAAATAAAGATTGCAACATAAATTATTTTGAGATAAAACTTGTTCTAATGTGTTTATTTATGTTTGTTAAACATTATATGGGAGTATGGTATTTCATGGTTTAAGAAAAATGGATTTTTTAAAGAAAAACGAACCGGAAGTCGGAAAAACTCCGCTTCCGACGAGTTTTGAAAAATGAAAGTTTTAGAATATAAAAGAAAGGGGGAGAGGGGACTTACCAGATATTAAGATAAAGGGGAGAAAAGGGAAACTTTTGAAAGCGTCGGGACGTCGTTTCGTCACCGGATTTTTCTTGGAACGTCGCCGGAATCTTGCCCTTTCCTAACTCCACTTGCACAACTTGGGACTTGGAAATTTTATAGCGTTTTGTAATGAAATTCTGAGTGAGAAGGGGTGAAATAGAGTGTGGTATTTATAGGAAAAATTAGGGTTTAGAGTAATGAAGAATAGAATTAAAATGTGCATTAAAATGTGGATTAATGCCCATTTTTAATTCTCTGGAAAATGTGCAGAAAAATCAAACAGTGTGAGGGAAGTGGGGTAGGCCGGGTGCTTGGCAAAAGAAATGGGGACCATCCCCTACGGGCGGCCCGGCGGTGCCAGCTCTGGCATGAATCTCACCGGTCATAAACCGGTGGTGGGTGCTTGGGATTTTGCCACGTATCTCTGCCGCCTCATATACCCCAGTGCACATATTTGTTTAATTTGTAACTCTTCGTTTTACGTGTCGTGCACATGTAAACTCTTGGGCTTCTAAAAGATTAAAAGAAAAATTAATAAAAAGATAATGTGGCTGGGGGGATTCGATCACAGAGGCTACGTCACAGCAGTGCAAGGCTTTACCAATGAGCTACAAGTGCTTTCTTGTTGTTCAAAAGCAATTCAAATACTTATAGTGTAAGATTGTAAATACTCTATTTATACATTAACTTTTAAATAATTTTCTGTACATTGAATTTGGAATTGTTACATTCTACCCTCCTTACAAAAATTTCGTTCTCGAAATTTACAATTATTTTAAGGACTGGTTTACAAACAAATGAGGGTATCTTGCATGCATGCCGTCTTTATGTTCCCATGTTGATTCACCTGGTGAATCTTCTCCTGTCATTCCCCGCTTCTCAGTGTACGGGGAGGGGACGTGGCGAGGTCCGCTACGTATTTACTTAGAAATAAACATGCTAAGCCTATCTAAGCAATATAAAGTAAATGTACACCAAAAAATGACAATAGATATAAATAAACAGCAACTATTATTTATTAACAGTTCTTTACAAGTACAACTGGAAATGTAAATACATAAATAGAAAGCAATGCCTAAACAATGGCATAACTGAAATGAAAAAGTATATACAAGTGTCTACAGCTCTGGATCAAAGGCTAACTGCTCTAAATTTTCTGTACTGGGCTCGATCTCCAGCGAGTCCGATCCACCTGAAAACATTCCAAAGAAAGAAAAAAATGAATGTCGTCAGCGAAAAATCGCTCGGTAAGTCCCAAAGATGGGTAGAGATAGAATAGACAGAAAGAGAGTATAACTAGTAATGTTTGATTATAATTTTAACGCGGTTGGTTATAGCTTGGTACAGAATATTCCAGTGTATACGAGAGGAGTCCCACTATTCGGAGACTAAGGTATACGGAGCACAAGGAACCGTTCAGCCACAGTACAACAGCAATGGATATTCAATTAGGTGTATTATGGTTACAGTCCCGTGCCACTTCTAACACATTCCGTACCAATCTACCCCTTTAAAACCCCATAATTTCTTTTGTATTGTTTGTATTATTTTGTTATATAGATGGATGACTTGCCGAAACTATGATTTCAGTAAACGGAATGGATATAAATGGATATTCATGTAAACGGAGTATATCCATGGTTCGGTTCGGTTAATATAGATTGATATAGATTGAATTCTGGTATTCATGGATTCATGTTGTATTGTAGTTTATACTTGAATCATATTCAAGTCAGATTGATCAAATTGAGACTCAGTCTGAGTCAGACACTTAAAAAGAAATTGAATTTCTGAATTAGTTTTGATGTTATCGGTAACTGCTGCACATGGACGGCAGGATTTGTGTCTTTTTTCAAAATAATTACCGTATTGATAACACCGTTGTTAGATTGTTTATCTTAGATAGACAAGCATCCACATTCTCCGGCTCCCTGAGCCTCAAGAGAATTGGTCCCGCTTAAACCTATATTTACTAGGGTCCTTATTGTAATTTAATATAACTTGAGGGGGTTTATGTAAAAATAGTTTGATATATTTTCAAAATACATCTCAAATATTTAATTATCGTCTTTAGGGTTTTCATAGATGTATATTTTATAAAAGTGAAATTTTCTAGTGAGTATAACCTGGTTTTCATTGTATATGGTATTTTAATGAAATTTTGGAATTGTATTGTATTGAAATGGTACTTTCATGTAATTGTGATTCCTTTGATTTAGAAAAAAACATGGAAGATTTCTATAATATATTTAAAATAGATCTTTTGATAATATTCATATATATATATATATATATATATATATATATATATATATATATATATATATATATATTATTTATTTTGTAGAAATCTCATTTTCTTAAAAATAGCATTAAAAATTTCATCGAGATCGAATGCTCCTTGCGGAGGTCTGCATCTCGCTCTACTAGGCCCGAGGACGTGCGATAACCCGCACCATCCCAATCGGGGTTTCCTAAAACGGGTTGCAGAGGCGTATTTGTAAGGAATTTAATTAACACTCTTTTTGAAGAAAACGGTTTTGTAAGTTTAGGATATTTATTCATAAAAGCATATTTTCTCATAATATAGAATTTCAAAATTCATCGTGCTATGTCCAATATGTGTGTTGTGATGAGGTAGGTCCTTACCTCGTGAGTTTTCTAAAGGTAATACGGTAAAAAAGTGGATAAAAATATCGTTTGTAAACATGATGGTATTTTACTGTAAAAATGAAATAAAGATTGCAACATGAATTATTTTGAGATGAAATCTGTTCTAATGTATTTATTTATGTTTCTTAAACATTATATGAGAGTATTGTATTTCATGGTTTAAGAAAAATGGAATTTTTAAAGAAAAACGAATCGGAAGTCGGAATAACTCCGCTTTCGACGAGTTTTGCAAAATGAAAGTTTTAGAATAGAAAATGAGAGGGGGGGGAAGGGACTTACCAGCTATTAAGATATAGGGGAGAAGGGGGAAGCTTAAGAAAGCGTCGGGACGTCGTTTCGTCGCCGGATTCTTCTTGGAACGTTGCCGGAATCTTGGCCTTTGCTAACTCCACATACACAACTTGGGACTTGGAAATTTTATAGAGATTTTGTAATAAAATTCTGAGTGAGAAGGGATGAAATGGAGTGTGGTATTTATATGGAAAATTAGGGTTTAGGGTAATGAAGAATAGAATTAAAATGTGCATTAAAATGTACAGAATTAATGCCCATTTTTAATTCTCTAGAAAATGTGCAGAAAAATCAAACATATGAGAGAAGTAAGGTAGGACAAGGGGTGCTAGGCAAAAGAAATGGCGACCATCCCCTACGGGCGGCCCGGCGGTGCCGGCTATGGCATGAATCTCGCCGGTCATGAACCGGTGGTGGGTGCTTGGGATTTTGCCACGTGTCTTTGTCGCCTCATATACCCCAATGCACATGTTTGTTTAATCTGTAACTCTTAATTTTATGTGTAGTGCACGTGTAAACCCTTAGGCTTCGAAAAGATTAAAAAAATTAATAAAAAATAATGTGGTTAGGGGGATTCGATCACAAAGGCTACATCACAGCAGTGCAAGGCTTTACCAATGAGCTACAAGTGATTTCTTGCTGTTCAAAAGCAATTCAAATATTTATAGTGTACAGAGGATTGCAAATACTCCATTTGTACATTAATTTTTAAATAATTTTCTGTACATTGAATTTGGAGTTGTTACATTGAGACTAAGATCTACTTAACAAGATTTTAGGATTATTTTTATTTCAAATCCAACAAGAGAGCATTTGGGCTCTGTTGTGTTAGTTTAGGGACATTTTAGTCCATTATAGCCATTTTGGAGGTGAAGTTCTAGTTTAAGGACATCTCGGTCTGTTGATCACCATTTTGGAGGTGAGATTTTAGTTTAGGGATGTCTCGGTCCATTAATCGCCATTTTGGAGGTGAGATAGTTTAAGGATGTCCCGGTCCGTTGGTCACCATTTTGAAGATGAGATTTTAGTTTAAGGACGTCCCAGTCCGTTGATCACCATTTTGGAGGTGAGATTTTAGTTTTAAGAACATCGATCACTATTTTGGAGGTGAGAGTTTTAGTTTAAGGATGTTCCGGTCCATTGATCACCTTGCGCACGTATATTTATTACGTGACGGGATGAACAACGATGATTTAGGATGCACCCAGTTTGGGGTGCGGTCTGATTTGAGGTGTACACATCAGTGCACCAAAAATCTGTTGGTTGTCGGGACCCGCCACCTCTCTAAAAACGTTGAGGAATTATAACGACGTAGATCAGAGGTATGGAGAGATGTACTCTTGAACCAATTTCCGTATTTGAGGGGAAAAAGAGTTGGTGGTAAACCCGGAAATCATTAGTCATATTTTGAGACTAAGATTTCCTCGGGAGGATATAAGATGAGTATCATTTTGGATATCATCAGTTGGAAGATCAATAGTCGTATTTGGGACTAAGATCAGTTTGGGAAATCATGAGCACATGGGCTTGAATGGTCTAAATCAGGGAAGTTCTATCATCAGGGGATCTAGCCAATTTGGTCTTCGTCCATTCGGTTTTTTTTATTGAAAAGGGCCAAGCATTTGTTTGGGCTCTGTATAATCAGTCCCCCTTTTTGTACAAAGAGTGCTGAGCACTTATGTAAGTTTAGACGCTCACATATAATCATGTGGGCTTTTAGTCATGGAGATTGCCCAATAAGTGTTAAACACTTTACCCCTTTTTGTCTTTATATGGAGTACTAGGCACTCTTTATGGCGCCCACGTGAGGGACATGTGAGGCGCTAGGCGCTGCCTAGTGAGTGCTAAGCACTCCTCCATTCTATGGCTCCCACGTGAGGCGCTGGGCGCCGCTCATTTTCTGTGGCGCCCACATGAGGGGGCGCTGGTTTTTTTTCGTATATGCTTTGTTTTGAGAAGTTCGATTTCCTAGTTTTTTTCTGAATGTTTGATTCTCAAGAACAAGTTCTTCCTGATGAGAATTAAATTCTCAACTTGTGGGAGAGTTGTCATGTGGATCTCAGATCCAGCTAAAGAACTAAATTCTTTTAAAAGGGTTAAACCCTTCAATAGGTATAGGAGATGTTTTGATCTCTCATCTTTTTATTTACCTGGAGTTTTTTTCTGAGAAGGGAGATCTTCTTCTTTGTTCCTTTTTGGAGCTTTCTGCTTTGTTTTTTTTAGAAGCTTATGGGGGGCTTCCTTTTTTTTTAGACTTGAAGTCTTGGATCCTTTATATAGTAGAGGCAAGTTTGTTGATTAGTTGAAGAAATCTATCATTAAGAGATCCTAATTGATTTGGAGATTTTTACCCACCATTGGATATTTGATCCAAGGGTTTCTGTTTTGCAGAACAAGATTGGGGAAATATTTTCTCTTGGACAGAATTTATTCTGTAAAATGGTGATTTTTAATCACCGTTGGATTTTTAAACCACCGGTTCTCTGTTTTACAGAGGACGATCTTTCTTGTTTAGAAAAAAATAAGGGGATATATCCCAAAAATAGAATTTTATTCTATAATCCAATTTAGGGAATGTTTTCTCACGACGGAATTTAATTCTGTATTTCTAATGATTTATCATCTCCGTTGGATTTTTGATCCAACGGCTCTATTTAACAGAGAGTAGAATTTAATTCTACCTGGGCGTCGCCGCTCACATGTTGTGCACGTGAACGCTAATTAAGATTTTAATTTCTTCATGTGCTTTGCACATCGGCGCCCACGTGAGGAGCATGTGCGACGCCAATATAAGAGTTCTTAACTCTAGCGCTGGTGCCCTCGTGGAAGGCATGTGAGGCGTTGCCTCTTAAATTTTGAACAGAGCTTTGCTCTTATTATTGGGGGAAACATGCGGTAGTACAATCTCCAACTCGAATCTATGAAAATCAACCATAATCTCTTTCTGTGCAGTCAACATTCGTATTGTTGGCAACCGACTTAGAGCATTCGGCGCTACGTTAATTTTCCCCGGATGGTATTTTAGATCAAGATCATAGTTAGCCATCAGTTTTAACCATCTGCGATGCCTCATGTTGAGCTCTTTCTGTGTGAACACATACTTTAGACTCTTGTGATCGGTAAATACTTCTACCCTTTCGCCAAATAAATAGTGTCTCCAAATCTTCAAAGCAAAAATCACTGCTGCTAACTCCAAATCAAGAGTTGGGTAGTTCTTCTCGTGAGTCTTTAATTGTCTCGACGCATAGGCTATAACATTCCTATTCTGCATTAGAACACATCTCAAGCCTTTCCCAGATGTGTCGTTGTGAATAACCAACCCTCTGGAACCGTCTGGCACTGTCAAGATAGGAGCGGTGATCAGTCTTTGCTTCAACGCTTCAAAAGCTGATGCACATTTTTCCGTCCATACGAACGGTACCTCCTTTCGCATTAGCTCGATCAATGGTTCAGCTATTCGAGCAAAGTTCTCCACAAACTTTCTATAATATCCAGCAAGCTCAAGAAAACTTCTGATTTCCGCTGCATTCTTTGGAATCGGCCAATCATGAACTACCGCGATATTTTCAGGGTCAAAGGCGATTCCATCTCCGGATACGATATGACCCAAGAACTTCACTACTTCGAGCCAAAACTCGTACTTGATCATCTTAGTATATAACCTTTCTTGCCTCAACGTTTGTAGTGCGATCCTCAAGTGTTCTGCATGCTCATCTTTGCTCCTCGAATAGACCAGAATATCATCGATAAATACTACTACGAACTGGTCCAGGTAAGGTGAAAAGATTCGGTTCATCAAGTCCATAAATATTGTCGGTACGTTTGTAACTCCAAATGGCATCACGGAGTACTTGTAATGCCCATATCGAGTTCGGAACACTGTCTTGCAAATATCTTCTGATTTCACCCGAACTTGATGATATCCGGATCGCAAATCCAACTTCGAGAATACCCTCGCGCCACTGAGTTGATCGAATAATTCACCGATGCGAGGGATCGGGTACTTGTTCTTAATGGTTACCCGGTTTAATTCTCGATAATCGATACGCATCCTCCGCGTGCCATCTTTCTTCTTGATTAGAAGAACTGGAGTTCCCCAGGGTGAATTGCTGCTGCGAATCCAACCCTTCGCTAGCTATTCGGTAACTTGTTTCTTTACCTCTTCTAGATCCACCGGTGCCATTGGATAATAGGCCTTTGAAATCGGCGCTGCTCCAAAAATAAGATCAATCGCGAACTCCACATCTTGTTTTGGCGGTAAACCTGAGATGTCCTTGAACACATCCATAAACTCATGAACTACTGCTGGCGCTTCTTCCTTGTTTACTTCCATCGACGAGAGAACGGCACCTGTCGACGTAACCCTAAATTCGACTGGCTCGACAGATCTGCTACCTCCTGAAAATATAAACTCCGGATGTCCGGGAATCTGAAAAATCACTTTCTTTGCCCTACAATGGATGTGAGCGTGGAAAATGCCAAGAAAGTCCATTTCCAAGACAACATCGAGCTGCCAGTATCGATCACCAAGAAATCCGCGAATAACGCTCGTCCGTAAATAACAATCGAACAATCTTTGCACTCACTACTAGATATAATTTTCCCATTCCCAGTGTGTATGTCCCAGCAACTAGATAGGGCTGCGTGTGGAATCGAGTGTGCACTAATAAACTTGGATGACATAAAGCAATGGGATGCACCTGAATCAAATAATGCCAATGCAGGAAAATTATAAATGAGTAGGATACCTGAAATAACTTCGTATGAAGTTTTGGCCTCCTCGGCCGTCAAAGTGAAGGCCCGTGCTTGATTAGGCCCCTGAGTAACCTGCTTTTGTGGTGCTCTCAGAGCATCACCCTTCAACTGAACTCTTGATGGACAAGCATGCATTCGATGATCAGTAGCTCCGTAAATCAGACACTGCCCAAGCCTCATCCGGCACTCCCTCCGGAAATGACCCGGTCGTTGGCAGTAGTCACAAAATACACTCCTTCTTTGATCGGATACAACGGGCTTCTTCATAGGTACAATACCTCGCTTGTTCACCGGAATACCTCTGCGTACAGGAGCTCGTTTTGGCATAAATGCGGTCTTCTGCACTACAACGGCTTGCTGTTGCGTACTCTTCGCTTTCAGCGATAAACTCTGCTGCTCCCTGGCTGCCTTGAGAATTTGGGAGAAGGCGCTCAATCGCAGAGATATAATATGTCTATGAATCTCCACATCCAAGTTACGCATAAACTTTCGTGCCCTATCTGCATCATTGGCAACCAAAGGCCCCGCAAGTTGACTGAGTCGAGTCCACTTAGCTGCATGCGTATCAACGGATCCGCCATTTTGCTTCAGGCTAATAAAACTTTCTTCCATTTCTTCTCGAGCAGTTTGCGGAAAGAACTTCTCTAAGAAATTTTGCAAAAATGTTGCCCAACTGATCGGTTTGGTCAGGCAAGTCTCCTCTATGAGCCACCACTCGCGAGCGTAATCTACCTGTTGGATGTGTACTTTATCCACCCTTTTCTCATCTGGAATCTACGCGGCGACGAGCAGATTCTCCGTATCAACTAGCCACTGCTCCGCTGGTAATGGCTCCTCCATTCCTGTAAATGTGGACGGACCGAGCTTTCTAAATTCCGCCACGGTGCCCTCACGCTGTACTGGCCTAGGTGCTACTGCGACTACGGACTGCTGGACTGTCCGCAGACCCTCCTGGAAAGCCTCAGCCTGCCGGTGATTCAGCTCAGTTTTCCGCTTCTGGTTTTCCAGCATACCACGTATAACTCCAAGCAGTGCGGCGTCATCAACACGCCTCTGGAACGATCGCAAATCTCTATCCGCTATGATTCTGAAGTCAAGACACGGAAGAAGATTAGCAACGGTAAACAGGATTCAATAAATAAGAGAGCTATAGATTCAAGACTGGCAAGATAGTAATGTGGCAGGACATATTCCTAATTCCGGGTTTCCTGATTAATGTATTGGGTTCAATACCCAACTACAAAAGAATCAAACCCGATTATCCCTAAATCCTATGGCTCTGATACCAAACAAACACCGTCACACTCCGCTTCCCAAAATACGCAGACTACGGCACGTGACAGAGCCAACCATGCTATATGTGGCTAAGAATCATCTCTCTATAGTCATATTACGGCTGTCTATAAGATATCAATAACAGTAAAATATAAAATTCCATTTAGTACATGTCCATTTGCCACAATAAATAAAACCAAGAAAATGCATAAAGCGGAAACGAATTAAGTCCAATAAACAATATTTGAATTATGTCCCAATATGGGCCCACATCAAAGAAATAAAACTGCGGAAATAAACTAAACTAAATATCTCTTAAACACATGACTCCTCATCGCTCAGCTTGATGGTTAAAGTACTCTTGATCTGCCTGCGATAAAGGTAAAGGAACTGGGCCATGCAAAACCCATACGTCAGTGCGTCATAATACCAAATAACAGTGATAATCTGGATATAACAATATAAGTAAACATGAATATAAATGGTAAACAAAGATATGAAACAGTGAGGTGCATGTATATGATGTGTAACCTAAAGTCTATGTTTCTAGGTTATCTATTCTGAAAGTTTTTGAAATCAATTAATATAATTCTCATCGAAACCCAACAGTACATATCTTGTTCATTCCCCACGGGACCATGGTAATAGTATTTATTCCGTAACGCCTAAAAACATGGCAAATAAGTAATTATTCCGTAATGCCCGGAAAAACGGCAAATAGGTAATTATTCCGTAACGCCCGGAAAAACGACAAACAAGTAATGATTATTTCATAACGCCCGGAAAACGGAAAACAAGTAATAATATCCTCTTAAGTTGCATTTTGGTTACATTCTTGATTTCCCCTTTTTCCCCAGATTTTTGTTCAAGTCAGGTATTGCCAATAAAGATCTAATGCCAACACAGGATCAAGTATGTACAGTTCTTGTCTATGCAGACAACAAGTCACGTCCGTCAAGACAACATGTCAAAATTTTTAGCATCGATAATAAGATCCAAGTAACAAGTCAAGTAGTGTGTCGTGAACATGTCATGTGATGCATATGTAGCAAATAGATACCCAATGTGAAACTGTAACCAGTATCGAAACACGGCTAATGCAAGGATGCATATGTATCAATCTGTAATAACCATTATACGTTCATTACCATACATGATGCAAACTAAATAACATGTACTAATGTAATATTATAATGATAACATGATATTCCGGCATGCAACTAGATATGTTATTGTCAGTATGGATACGAACGGATAACGTAACACTGTAAATCGGTAATAATTGTTGAATAGTAAAACACATGTACTATTTTTATTCATATAGATATCGATATAGTAACATAACATGTTGCAAGATAAACTTGCATGATCAGATCTCACGTTGGGGTACGTACGTCACGTTCGACGTCGGATAAACGTCGCGATGCAAACTACGATCGTGCAGGACTAGACCTGGCTGATCAATGACGTGACGTAGTGACTAGGAAGGACGACGACGGTGACTGGGTCGTCCGGATCCTCGGCAACGCGTGCGACTCCGGCGAGACGATCAAGAACCGATCAAGAAAGAGAAGAAAGAAAGGAAGGAAGAAGAGGCATGAGGGATGCTTGGTTGGGTTTCTGGGGACAGAGGATAGACGAGAAGACGACGGCGACGATGGGCTGCCGTCGACGACGAGGGCAGTGGGGTTTTCTTGAGTTTGTATCGGGTTCTAAGGGTCTCAGGGATGGTGGTGGTGGTGTCGGGAGTTGAAGATAGGGATGAGAAGGTGAAGGTGATGAGGGTGGCGAAGTGATGAGGTCGTGGTGATCGGCGGTGAGGGGTGCCGGTGTCGGGTCTGTACAGGGTTCTTGGGTTGCAGGGTTGGGATGGCGTTGTACACTCGAGAGAAAAGAGGAGGAGTGGAGGAAGTAGAGGTGATGGTTCGTGATGAGGGTGAGGTGGTGGTGGTGACGGCAAGGGGACAGGCGAGGTCGGTAGCGAGATGAGGGAGCGATTAGGGTTTGGGTTAGTTTCGTCACGGGGAGGTGACAGAAAAGAAGAGAGGAGAGAGAGGTTTGTATAATTTATATTAATAGTTATATATATATAGCACAGAGAGAGAGAAGGAATGAGAGAGAGAGAGAGAGAGAATAGGAAAATAATATTATTTAATAAATATATTAGGTATATTTTATATATAAGTAACATTTATATTTTAGATATTATTATTATTATTATTATTATTATTATTATATATATATATTGGGTTTAAACAGCTAATAAGAAAATGCTCCGAAAAATATTCGGGTTTCTTTTAAAAATCTAGTTTTAAAATATGAAGAATATACGTACAAGCTAAAACCATAATGCGATGTCCGGATAATAAAAATGCATACCCCATGAACGGATATACGTAAATACACGTAGCGATCCAAACGAGTATGTTTTAGCAATCTGGACATGAACACGATTTATGGATGCGACCATATAATATGGGGTATGATAACAGGCCATACTAGATATCAAAATATATTATCTGGCTATTATATGTATTATTTAAAAGATATGCGGATAAATTTATCATATAAGTATGTATCGAATCTAAATGTGCACGGATCTTCTGTACTAGCAAATATATGATGTAATCTTGAACCTTGATGGATTTCAAGCATACGGGTTGGGTCGGATACTAACCATGTTACCAAATGCATTATCCGTACCAAAAAACAAGAATAATCAAGAAAACTGTCGCAAGATTAGGAAAACCCCAAATAAAATATCGTATAGATGCACTAGGATGTTACAGAAGAGGATGTCGATAGTGATTGATACCTTAGAGGAGATGATCTCCTCTCCATATATAAGCCATCTCCTCTGATCTACGCCCCGAACCGTCTAGGATTTTCTCCGTGAGATCAAAACCCACGATCCCATCATCTTCGCGATTTCCTCATTCACGAACGCGAGATATCTCGAGTGCCATGCATTTCAATCTTGCAAATGGGTCGGGCATCATCTTTATTGAGTCATGAGGCCACAACCACTCACATCTCCCAGTTGGCCGAAATGGCTAAATGATTTTCAAGCACACTCCCATTATTCGTGAGATGTGGCTCAAGATATAATTACACATACTCCCACTATCTGTGAGATATGCATACTTTTTACTCTTCGTGAAAACCGAGTATAACCATTATCCATGATTGCCTCCTTTTCATTATTCATGAAAATTCGTTGACTTAAGACATTTCTAAGTCCCATCAAATCAACATGTTTGATGAATATTTCTGCTGGGATGCTCTTTGTCAACGCATCAGCTATCACGTCACTAGTAGGAATATAAGTCACCTTGACTTCTTCCTTCTCCACTATATCACGAATGTAATGATATTTAGTGATATTGAATTTCAATATATCTTCCTTTCAAACTATTTGCACCACTGTGAATCAAACTGATGGCTACTTGGTTATCACAGTAAATCTCAATTGGTCCATCCACCAAATTGAGATTGAAGTCCTTTAGGAACCATCTAATCCAGACTGCATGAGTAGTAGCCATACAACATGCTATATACTCAGCTTCTTGTGTGTACCTTGCTACACATCCTTGTTTATTGCTACCCCAAGAAACAGATGCACCTCCAAAGATGAACAAATGTCTCGAACTGGATTTTCCGTAATCTGTCTCCTCTAAAATCAACATCAGAATAACCAAGAATCTCAGGCAAGTTTGCTTGATAAACCAACTTTTGGTGCACAGTACCCTTCAGATACTTTAAAATCCTCTTAACAGCTTCCCAATGTGCTGGACCAGGATTACTTTAGTATCTACTAACTGACTCACCGGGTACGTCAAGTCTGGTCTAGTACACAGTATTGCATATATCAAGCTTCCAACAGCTTGAGCATATAGGGTATTAAGCGGTTTTTGTCCTTCTTCAGGACATTGTTCTTCACACAACCGCTTTCCCATAACCAATGATGTAGGTGCTAGGTTACAATTCTGCATCCCAAATCTTCTAAGTAATGTGTGAAAATACCTTTCTTGGTTTAAACTTACATTTTAGACTTTCTATCTCTAAGGATCTGTATACCAAGAATATAGGATGCATTCACATGCTCTTCATCTCAAATTCACTACTAAGTACTAATTTGATCTTATTTAACACTTCTATGTCATTTCCTGCGAGCAAAATATCATCCACGTATAAGGATGATATTGAAAAACCGCTTCCACTCTTCAAGACACACACAGTTATCCAATTTGTTCGCAACGAAACCAAGTTGGATAACAGTATAAGCGAATTTGAGATACCATTGTTTAGATGACTATTTTAAACCATATAGAGACTTTTTCAATTTATATACCTTAGTTTTCTGTCCTTCGACCTAAAATCCCTCAGGTTGTCTCATATATATTACTTCTTTCAACTCTCCATTGAGAAATGCAATCTTGACATCCATTTGGAAAAGTTTCAAATCAAGATATCCAACAATTGCTAGGATTATTCTAATAGATGCAAACTTGGCCACCGGAGAGTAAGTCTCCTGATAATCTATATGTGCCTTTTGAGTAAATCCTTTGGCAACTAATCAGGCTTTAAACGTATCAACAGACCCATCAGCTCGATATTTCTTTTTCAACAACCATTTGCATCCTATGGACTTCCTATCTTTTGGTAAGTCGCATATCTCCCATACTTTGTTTCTCTCTATTGAGTCAATTTCCTTTTCTATGGTTTCCAGCCATTGATCCGATTCATGTGTGTTCATCACATCCTCATAATTCAGAGGATCGGCATGCTCATCCACATCAATATCTACCAAGAAACAAGATGGTTCACATGAATATAGATGGTAGTCATCCATCCATGCAGGTGTTGTTCTAGATCTTTTGTTGCCACTAACATTTATAGGTTGGACATATTCTGGTTGATTTTCCATAGTTATATTCTCATTTAAAGGTTCATTTTCTATAATTGGATGATTAACTTCATCCACTATATCCAGATCATCTCTGAGAATATCATCCAAGTCTAGTAGATATGGTACATCCTCTTGAACTTGTTCCCTTTCCTTTAGATTTTCTAGAAAAGTGGCATCTTTACTTTCAATGACCCGTTTTTCTTCATGGAAGAACCTATATCTCTTAGATTTTTCAGAATAACCTATGAATCTACACTTTAAGATTTTGAAATCCGGCTCATCTCTAACCTAATATAGAATGAGAATATGTGCTACACAACCGCATTTTCTTAAATGACTTAAATTGGATTTGTGTTCATTGTAAATCTCATAAGGTGTTGACTCGAATGATTTTGTAGGAATTCTATTCAAAATATAATTTGCAGTCAATATTGCTTCTCTCCAGAAATCCTTGGAGAGACCAAAATGAGACAATATATATCTTACTGCATTCATCAATATTCTATTTTTTCTTTCCGCTACACCATTTTGTTGTGGTGTATAGAGCATAATGGTTTGTTTCTTAATACCATATTGATTCAGTAGTCATCAGATTCTGTTGAGTTGAATTCCCCACCTCTATCAGTTCTCAGCACCTTAACCTACCTTCCAAGTTTCCTTTCTATTTCTGTCTTATATCTTTTAAAATATTCAAATATTCCTGATTTTCTGTTTAAAAGATATACAAAAGTATACTTGAAATAATCATCTATGAAGGTTATAAAATATTCTATATTACCACGTGACTTTACACTTGAGGGTCCAGAAATGTCAGAGTGAACTAATTCTAAAAGTTCATTTGCCCTTTGACCTTTCGAAAATGGCTTTCTAATCATTTTCCCAGTTAAGCAATGTTCACAGGGTAATATTCTTGCTCCCGTAAGAGTTGGTAACAAGTTCATCTTAATTATCTGATTTATCTTATTATTTTCAGGATGTCTTAATCTTATATGCCAGAGATCAAAATCAGATAAAAGGCACCGAATAATTCAAATCAGAATTCTTATTGCAAGTATTAGGTTTTACAACAGAAAGACAGAATAAATCATGTTCGATTACAAACTTGCTCATATCAAAAACTTTCTTATCCTTCCCAAAAGAAACCCTATTGTTATAAAACCTAACTTCAAGACCCTTTTTTCAGCAAGGCGGGAACATAGATCAAATTACGTCTTATGCCAGGTGCATAAAACACATCCTTGAGAACCATAATACTGTCTCCAAGGTCCAATATGTATGAACCAATACCTTCTATATCTAGATATGTATTGCTCCCCATATAGATCCTCTGTTCTCCCTTCTTCAGCTCCTTGAAGTCAACAATCCCTTCCTTCGTCTTTACAATATACCAGGTTGCTCCTGAGTCTATCCACTATCCATCAGCATCGGTGGTTGAAGTATTGCACTCGATTACACAGATGGACTCTCGCTTGTCGAATCCTCCTTATTTTTGGCATTTAGGATAGCCCTTGTTCATTGCATGTGGACAGTTGGTTTTGAAGTGGTCAAACTTCCTACAAATATAGCAAGCTCCAGGAGGTCCTTTTTTGCTGCGAGCGTGCTACTGGTTATGTCCTTTGAAGGAGGGTTTGAAAGGTCCAATATGATGACTCCTTTGTGTTCCTTGAGCCTTCCGGTACTACACAACATTGATTTCTTCTTGCACAAGGTTCACATCTGAACCTCTCCTCCTTGCTAGTCGGTCTTGCTCCATTGCTAATTGTGCTGGCAAGTCAGTAACGCGCTTGATGGTTCCATTTAATCTAAGAGTTGTGGTAGCCATATCTAGTGAGGGTAGCAAACTATTTAAAATAGTCGCCACTTGCAGTTTCTCAGGAATTTCCGATTCTATAGAAGTTAGGTCCTTAGCCATGACAATCATTTTATTCACTTGTTCAGTGATATCGTCACCTTCTTGCATGCGGCATGAATTAAATTTATATATCAACAGTTGTATGTTTACCTCAGAAGTGGTGTCATATTTTTCTTTAATTGCATGCCACAATTCTTTTGCAATATTATAGTTTTCAAAAACTTTAATAACACCATATTCCATGAACATAAGTATCGGGCTTTTAGCCTTCTTGTCATTGAGCTGCCACTGATCAAACTCTTTTTTCTAAACGTCGGTGGGATGATCGTTGAGAGTTGGAACAGTGACTTCAAGGACACTGTTTAGATTGTCATGAATAAGCTCATACCAATGTTTGGGCATCATTATAGGAAAACACACTCTCTTCCACCTATGCTCGGATATATAAGACCAATAAATAGAAGATGCTCTTTAGAGAAGTAAACAGATATGGATAATCCAAATGGAATCTATAGTATCCGATTTTTTTTTATCAAATACGTCCGATGACTATCCGTATTCATATCCATATCCGCCACCAACGATAACTGGATACGAATGGTATCCATATATTCCTTTTATATCTGTGTTTGTAGATGTCCAAATTTTTATATTATGTATGATACAATATTTGTTTTATATTTGTATTCGTATCGAACTTTTTCAAATACGGTTAGTGGTTTTCATTATCCGTATTCGCATCAACCAATGACTCCGAGTTCGATCCGTATTCAATCCATTTAAATCCCAATACTAATTAAAACCAAACTAATTACATAATAATTTTTGGGGCTTTTTACTAAAATGCCCTTTCATACTTCGCTAACTGCTAAAAAGCACCTTCATACTTCATATCTACTTAAAAAGATCCCTCATACATTAAATTTCACTAAAAACCCTAACATGCCAAAAAAGAATTTTTTTAGCTTATTCAATTACTCTATTAGGAGGTTAACGATGAGTATTGAGTATTGTGTTTAGGCTTTTAAAGCACCCCAACCCCTCTACTTCTCTTAAAATTCCAAACTTTTCCTCTAAATTGACTTTGAGAGTTAGGTTTTGATCAAATTCTCTCAAAATGATAATAAAAATTGGCATGTCTTTCTCAACATTCTCCAGCAATGAGGTTGTCAAATGTCGTTGTTCCTTCATATGCAAAATTGTAGTTAGTGGACAAGCTCATTCAAAAGTAGAGCGATTCTTTAATCGCGTCGAATCCCAATCTTCAATTTTAGATAAAAGAGCGTCTTAAGCTCCATCCCACTAACGAGACGCTAATTTTAGATGGAAAACTAATGAGAGGGTCTTTTTAGTGAAATTTAAATGTATGGGGTCTTTGAAGTAAATACGAAGTATGACGGAGCTTTTTAGTAATTAGCGAAGTACGGAAAAGCTTTGTAATAAAAAAATCCCTAATTTTTTTAAAACAAAAATAAGCTCTCGAATTTTATTCTTTTGAGTGATGTCGTTGCACATCATATGTGGCTATCCATGTCTCGCAACCAAATATAACCGCATCATCACCTTAAGTTGGGTATAACTTGAATAATGATCCCAACATATGAATATACAGGAAAACTTAGTATCATATAGAGCATAGCATCATCACACCAAAATTACTTGCGAATTGCTTGTGAATGAAATTGCTTGCGAATGAACGATTGATGTCTAATATGACGAAAGAAAAATCAAACATAAGAGTGTTCTTATAACCTAAGCGTCCCTGCAGTTATCTTTACTGTTATAACTAAAACATATGGAAATATTCAAAAGTTCATCCATTTTTGCAATAAGATAATTCAAAAATAATGAGCATACTTCCTCACAAATCTCTAATCTCCGGGCTCAAAACATGCCAACTCACACGCTCAACCCCATGAATTTACCTATTTATCCTTTAACATTCAAATGCAAGAATAGTTGGTCGAAACGCTCAAACTTTTTTCTCCCAAATGAACCCCAATTATTATAATGTTTGTGAAAAAAAAATAGTTTAAACGACCACATTACAAATATTTCTACATAACTTACAAATGAATCATATTAATCTTTAAAGTTTTATTATAAACATCTTATATTTAACTAAATTTATTTAACAAAATTTATGTATTAATATAATTAGTAATTACATTCAAAATAAAACTTTTCTAAAGTCATTCATTTCCATCAATCATTTTCCATTTTACTACATGTAATACAACAATTCTGAAAAACCAAATGGGTGTTAATTTAGATATTTGTTACTGTTACCCAAAAATAGAATCTCAAAAAAAATGCAAAAAACATTTATTTCTTATAGAAGTTAGATTTTATATAATTATTCACATGTATTTTTTTTCTATATTCCACACATCTTAATACACCCATATGCATAACCCGTGCAAATTCTAGTTCATGTAAGCAAATTCTAGTTCACGCATACGGGATCTCTGGATTAAATATCAAGCTGAAATGCAAAACAGGAAGAAAGAGAAAGCCGCTAATTTTGAATCCCCAAAAGAAATGGACAAATTATCTTACAAAAACATATACAAACAATTTTTTGGGATAATAAAAATAAAAATCAATGGACACATTTTCCTTGATTTGCATCTCTTTGAGACATCGCCTGCTTTTTGCAATATGTACCTACAAAAGCACCTATAACAAAATCACTAACTCCAACCACCCGACTTCAAACAACTAATCTATCATCAGAATTAATCAACCTCACTCTCGAATTCTTCATCTTTTCATGGTCCTCCTTTTATTCGCCCATTTCAGAGTCATTATTTTCAAATAAAAAAGGGGCCTTTTCCTTATTATGTGAGAAAAAAAATCAAACACATCTCACCTTCTTAAAAATGCGCTGACCTCTGTAACCTATCAACTGCTCGAAAATTGCGAGCTTGAGAACACTAGAGAGACAAAATACAAGGTAGACGGTTATGTGAAAAAAGAATCAACAGCTGTGGTTAAGTCAGTCAACAATCTGCCTGTTTGGAACTTGGCCAAATATATCAGGGCAACCCTCCCAATTTCCTTTATCTCGAGCCTCCCAATATCCGCCAATGTAGCGATAAGTATCGCTACCTTTATCTTTGGTAAACCATCGAGGCTTCCAGCCCTGTTCTTGCAACTTTCTCGCCTGCGCCGTAGAGTAATTTATCTTGTTATTGTATTTGTAAACATGGTAATTGTTTGTTTGTGTCACAGAAGTATTTGTCTGTGAAATAATAGAGAAAACAGAGCCTATGGTGCTAGGGTGAATTGTGCAGGAGTGGTGATGGTGTGGCAACACCTCATCGGTGCTGCTTATTTAAAATTATATTATTTTCCATTTTTGAATCACTCCAACGTTCCAAAGAAGCCTATCCCTATTGTACCTCATTTTATACCTACTACCGTACCATGTTTCTGTTTCTGCGACCTTGGGTAACCTTGTCATTTAGCTCCATTGTTGAAGTACTGCTAGTTTTGCAGCCATCCGACACTAAACTAAAGAGTGGTCGGCTCTGATCATCCAAATATGGGATGCATATTGATTATTGAATGTTTTATGTGAGACCATTCTCAGGACCATTTAAAGTGTGTACCTTAAAATATTCAGTCTTGAAGCAATTGCTATATTTTCTTCACGGACGTAAAAAAAAAAAAAAAAAGAAAACGAACAAGAGGAATGCTTCCATTAATGAGGAATGCTTCCATTAAAAATCAAAACGGATGGAAGGCAGGGGAATATTTTGAGCCATACTTTTCCTCTTTTTCTTATACTTAGGTTTCCCAATCTATCTCATTTTCATTCCTTTTTTGACCGTTCCCCTGGGTATCACTTTCTATGCCATACAACCCAGCCTAAAATATTAAGGAACAGGAACACAAACAAAAAGTGTGCATTAGTTATTCTTCTAGCTTACCATCATCATCTAAGCATTTTCACATCAAAATAGAGCTGGCTATGAAGCAAGACACAATGAATGATTCCGCAAAGTGTTACAACCAGTTGTCTTCATGTGAACCCTCTCTTAATTCATCCAAATTTTTGGCTGAGGAACAGTGGACAAGGGAGGTTTGTCAGAATTCTGGATTACCACTTAGCATCCTCCAACTTCTCTATTATCATATTAAATTGTAAAAAAATGCAGAATGTTTATGAGGATATAAAGGAAATGAAACATTCCTTCAAGACATACGTGATTTTGTCTCTATGATAATTGACAATAGATAAATTATGACAGCAGGTTGCAGAAACAAGACTCCTGCCACCAACAGAAAAATTGAGCTTATACTTCAGTTTAAACCTTTTTCCACACAGCAGAGGGTAAGACAGCACCAACCCTACAGCTAAACCTTGGGGATTCTAATTTTAATTTTCTTTTTTGTTTTGAGGGTGAGGGGTGGTTTTTTTTGGTTGTTTGGGGGGGGGGGGGGGGGGGGCGGATATAAAAAAAAACAAAGAAATGGAGTTATTCTATATTCACCTGGCGTTGTCTCTGCTCGAGTCTCAACTTCTCTGCATTTGCCATTTCATACTCCCCGTTTTCCAAGCACCTCTGATCAGGTCTTAGCCTGGAGTCTGTAGGCGGTAACTTTTCCTGCTTTATCATCAAGAGGAATATCATATAAAACTATACGAGGGGGAAAAAAGGTAACAAGTCGAGTTAAAAACTAAAACACAGGCAGGAGTAGAACACGTTGCAACTCTAACCTTTAATCCTGGAGTAAGCTCATTCAGTGTGATCGCAAAGCGTGTCAGGTTGTATCGAGTTGGATATCGAGAAGGTTTGCTACGTTTCCACAATACACGAGCTTCGGACAGATCAGTCCCTTTGCTCTTACCGGAATAATCTCCATTAACATAATACGTACTCTCATCCCACTTCCCAAAAAGTGTAGCTACCGTTCTCCCATTTTGATCTTGAACTACCCCATGTACCTATAATATATACGTTATATTTCAATGAGAGTTGCAAGAAAATCTAATTAGTGAGAAGGAAATCCAGTTGAGAGAGAATCGATATACCTGATGGGGATTGCGATCAATTATAGACTGCTCCTTGAACTTTAGCTTGCATGAATATTCACCATTTCCTTGTATGCGCATCGTACCATAATGATCACAATATATTTTTCCAATTATAAGATTGTAGATGGAAGACGTCACCTGAGACGAAATCAAGTAAATTTCAGACTGCATAAAAGAAAACAATAGTTAGGACATCTAAATAAATCCAATACCTTACTCCACTGATAAACTTCTCCATCATCAAACTCAAGTGTTAAAACACCAACGGGATCAAGCTGGATAGAACGACCCCAAAACTTGCTTTTTAAAGTACTATCTCCCCAAAATTTCCAGCCGGTACCCTCGCAATGGCATGCAACTACCATAGGGTGATGACTGACCTGCATACAGGAAATTTTCACAAATAAAATACAGAGGGAAAGCTAATAGGAGCTATGTATCAACATAATAACTCTCTATGCTCGAACAATTAAACCAAGGACACACTACTATATAAACCTATGTGAGTATGGCTACAAGAACTATCAGTTGTCATACTATCTCAGGTAATACCTTAAATCTAGTAAATGCTGCACATCCATTCGCTAAGTTATTCTGAAAGCGGGATACTTGCTTGTGCGTAGCTTGGTCCATGTGTTTGCATGAACAGGCTCTCCCTCTCCCCGACAAGTATCGATCTATAAAAACTGTCAGATTTCATATTTCTCCAGCAGTACCTTTTTTAGATGTTGATCCTCTCTTGGCTAGATTACTCTGAAACTGGTGACACTTTTCTGTGGATGCTCCAATATCTACGTGAAATGTTTACCTCAAACTTGTGGACTCTCTCTCTCTCTCTCTCTCTCTCTCTCTCTCTATATATATATATATATATATATATATATATATATATATATATAGGGAGACGATCCTATGAGGCTAGTTCTCATTTCTTATTTTGAGACCAAACTTTTAAACACACAACTCTCCCGTGTTTTTCACCAATCCATACCGGTCACTTTGATCTTAAGTATAAAGTTTCATTAGATTTGGATAACTCTAACACATCCATAATAAAGCCGTCGATTTTTTAGTCTATTTGATAGGTTATGTATAAAGTTTCATGCATCGTAAACTCGTCGATTTTTTAGTCCATTTGATTGATTAGTTAGAGCTCTCCAAATCTTGTAACTTTGATACATAACTTATCTAACATATGTAGATCATGATGATCGGTGTGGACCGGTGAAAAGCACGACGTATTGTGTGTTTGAAAAGTGAATTGCAAACTAAGAAATGAGGCCGGACCTCATAAGATACTCTCCCTATATGTGTGTGTGTGAGGTGCTGATCCTATGAGGTCGGTTCTCATTTCTCATTTTGAGGCCGAACTTTTGAACACAACCCGCCGTGTTTTTTGCCGATCTGTTACGGTCACTTTGATCTACATGTTTTAGATATGTTATGTATAAAGTTTTACGAGATATGGAGACCTCTAACACATCAATCAATGTATTAAATGCTATTAAGTACCAACTGAAGGCGGCGAACTTTCCTAATTTCTACTTTAATACAACAGACCACCAGGCTTTAATGCAGAATGCACTAACTTATATGTGGTCATGCAAAATGTTCCATCCAATCTTGTTATACAAACATGATATCTTTGAGCGGAAGTTCTAAACTCATTTATGTTAACACATCCGAAATATTCAGTCTACTAATTAAAATCTAAATCACATACTTCAGGTTCATCAAGTGTACCTCTTTGTTCAAACAGTGTAGTTTAAATATAGATTCTGAAATAGTATTATATATATCTTACTAAAGCCATACGCAAGCCCCAGATCCGGTACAAGTTTGTCCTTTTCCTTGGATAATTACACTCTACCCCTTAGATTTTAGGTAATCTTGAATTTGACCCCTTTCTTTAATTGAATGGTAATTGAATATGGAAAAATTTACTTCAGATCCCTATATTTAAGAAACTTTGCATTACACCCCTTCTCTGTTTTTCTACAAAGAACTAAAGGCTTGTAAAATTAGATTTTGCTCCTTATTTTTTCTGAAAATTTCATTCCAATCCCCCTTCGTCGTGTATCTATCGGTATTTTTAAACTTATCCATACATGGTTAGAAGACTAAAAATTCATTTCAATTCCCCATATCTTTTTTGCTTGATATTGATTAAATTTGGAGGCATCATCTAAACTAATATATATTTTGGGGTTCATAAATTTGTAGTCAACAATAGTAAGCTCGATACGGTCTGCCGCATCTCATTACAACTTTGTTTTGCTAAAAAAATCAACCTCAAACATGCAATTTGTTACCGATTAATAAAAGATCAAGCTCTTTCGCCTTTTTCAATGTAAACTTAGGTTTAGCTCCCATTTTCCCTTTGTTTTTCCATTTATACCCTTGGTTCATATATTTGAGCTAAATTTTGGTTGCCTTTATCTATGGAAAATTAGCCGTAACCCCCATTTTCCCTGGATAATTCCATTTAGACCCCCGGTTCAAATATTTGAGGAGCTCAATTTTCGTCTCGGAAAATTAGATTTGGCTCCGATAGAAGGAAAAGATCATGGCTTTTCACTTTTAATTCTCGATAAAAATTTCGTCAAGATATTAGACCACTTGGATGTATTCTAATTATTTTGGTGTCTGTGGAAAAATTTTAATTTCGACTTACTGCGGCTATATTGGAAAAACGTCGCTTAATGCATTGTTTATTTCACTTTCAAATATACAAATGAAAACTTGGGTGTCCCTGCGCTTGCGCAGGGGATCCTGCTAGTATTAAAGAATGGCGAATTACAAAAAAGGAACCAAGCATGAAACAACAATAAAGAAAACGTTTTTTTTACATAAACGCCTCCTGAAAGTTAGCTATTTACAAAAAAAAGCCCCGCACTTTTAGCTAATTACAAAAAAGACCCCTAATTCTTTTAAGTTCCAAAAAACCAAGCCATTCAAAAAGAGAATATTCTCCGAATATTCTTACAACTCTGTTAACTTTTAACGGTTTTTGTTTATTTTTATTTAAAAATAGTTTAATTTATAATTAAAATATTTAAAATCAATATAAAAAATTAAGGATGTGGGCGAAGGATGGGGTTGTGGGGGCGTAGGATGGCGTTGTGGGCGGAGGCAGCAAGGTCGAGGGGGAAGGCGGAGGTGGAGGCGGCGGCGAGAGGACGATGATGGTGACAGTGAGGTGGGATCAACGGCGTGGAGGCTATGGTTAGGGTTAGATTAAACTTAGGAGTTAGGGTCAGGATAGGGGACGAGGAGCATGAGGAGAGGTCGGGGAAGGAAGGAGAGCGAAGGTCGGGAAAGAAGGGGGAGGTCGATGACGGAGGAGGGTGGTCGAGCGGAGGTCAAGGAAGAAGAAGCTGATGGTGGTGGTGGTGATCAGGGAGGGGATGGGAGATGAATAAGATGATGGGGACGGTAGGATAGTGGTGATGGTGATGGTGGTGATCGGGGGAGGGGTGGGAGATGAAGAAGATGATGGGGGCGATAGGGTAGTGGTGATGGTGATGGCGGTGATCAGGGGAGGGAGTGCGGTATGAAGATGGTGGTGGTGATGAAGATGATGTTCCAGGAGGAGAGGGATGGATGATGATGAAATGATGATCGAGAGGATGGGCAAGGATGGAGGAGGGGCAGGAGGAGGGAGGAGATGGGGGGGGTAGCGAAGTCGAGAGAGAAGGGGAGGCCATTAAGGTTAGGGTTAGGTAAGGGTTAAAATTTGTTACTTGTGTTTAGGATTTAATTAATTAAATTTTTAGTGATTTAACTTTTTTAAGGATTTAAAAATAGAAAGAAAAAAAACCAATGGATGGAAACCGTCAAAAGGGGCTTTTGTGGAATTTAAAACTTTTAGGAGGCTTTTTTGTAATTACCTAAAAGTGGGGGGCTTTTCTGTAAATAGCTAACTTCCGGGGCGTTTATGTAAAAACCCTAAAGAAAATTAGTAACTAGGAAAAGCTTGGATGATATGGAATGCAAAGACTTCTTATCTCTACATCCGAGACAAACAATATCGATTTCACTAGATTTCAAGACACATTCACTACTATAGGGTTTGAGAAATCTATTTATCAGGACATATAAATAACTTTTTAGTGCAAAATCAAATATATAGGGTTGTGGTGAAAATGTTAGTTAGGGATATTTGACAAGAAAGATCGGGGCCTTGATGAAAGATATTATAGCATAAAGGACTTATCTACAGAAGGACTCACATGCACGCATGTCTTTTCATATTTGATTTGCTTTATCCTATGATGATTCCACCTACCATTTTACGAGGTTATTTAAGACCAATAGCAAACTCTCTTGCATGGAAAGAGGTTTGCATTATAATGGATATATAGATGCGTGGTGCGAGCGTGCATGTAAACAAGATTCAAATATGCAATACAATGAGCGTGCGTGTAAACAATGAACGTGTAAATAAACTGAATACATCTGCAGACCTTTTCTGCGAAAAAACGGACACCTTTCTCAGGGTAGTCAGCTTCGTAGGTTTCCCCCAAAAGTGGATTGAATGGCTTGCAACCTCTGCCTTCAGTTGACGCATATCCAGAAACAGCAAATGCAGCAACGTTAAGAATCCTCATAAGACCATTGCCCTTCATAGTTTAGATTGAATGCAAAGTTAGAAACAAACATACTTTTTAATATATATCAAGGAACGTGAAAGATGATATCATTGTGGGAAAATAATATACAAGCTAGCTCCAACGATTAGATGGTATTATATTTTCATATAGCAGACAATTATATGATAAACCCCAGAAGTAATTTATTAATTTGAAGAAATTTTGAAGATTTCATCCAATTAAATAAAATAGGAATCTTGTGTCACATATTATGAGATATAAATTTAGTGCAACAGTCATAAAGTAATAGTGTTTGACGGGCATATGGTATACTGCAGGCCTGCTCTCTGTGCTACTAATAAGAGAGACAAAAGGCTAAAATAGGGGGTTGGTTTTGTTTGTTTTTTTTGTGTGTGTGTTGGGGTGGGGGGGGAGGTACGTTGGGCAGGCCCCGCCCAACCCTGTTTGCTCTATGCATAGCAGGCCTGTGGTATGCCGCATGCCCATTAAATCCAAAAAAATATTGGTAGTCATTAGTCAAACTGCTCGAAATGATAACAGCATAAAAAATATACCTTTTTACCCCATTCATATGCTCGGTCTACAAGGTGGGAGTATTCTAGATCTTCAAAGCATTTCTGCAAGGATGAAAGTGGTTCGTTGAAATACACAGGAAGGCAAACTTTGGTCAAATCGTTCCCAATGTTATCTTTTATTATCGACCAGAGGCTCACTCCTTTCTCCTTTTCAACTGGATCAGGCAACTTTTTGCGTCGCTTGATATATGGATAATTAGATCTTACAGACATTATGGAGGCATCAAAACCATCAACAGAACCAATGGAAAGCTCTTCTTCCTCATCAGAATCAATATCGGATCTAAGAATGTCAGATGTGTTGCTCGTAAAAGAACTTGATGAGAGAAAATCCCGTGTATCAAAAAATGCATTATCTTCTTCATCAGTCTCTTCTTCTGCAGCATCTTGTCTGTCATTATCATCCTCCATTTCACTTGCACTTTCTTCTGAAAAAAGATTGATGCAGGAATAAGACAAGGTTCAAGTTATCTTCAAGGGTACTAACTAAAGAAAAAGGCACAAAGTTATAGGGGGTTACAAGAAAATAGACTACTTGAAGTGGTTGGTGAATAAAAAGAGTTCTAGAAAGTCAAAAGAATCAAGAATGAAAATCGAATTAAATTTTAATTTTGTGTAAGAGAAAGCATGCATAGCATAATCTTGAGTATAAGCAAAAATCCTGTCTCTGCCGAAAGAAAGAAAGAAAGAAAGAAAGAAAGGAAACAAAAAAAAGAGTAGATAATGTTTTTCATGCAGGCTGAAGTTTCTAATCATTGAGCAAACTCACAAATTATAAAGGTAGGTTACAAACCTAAATGCAAAATTTCAAAGAACTAGTTTGGCACTCGCTTAGTTTAAAAAGGTAGCAAATGAGTTTGCAATTAGAAATTGTCTCTTCTAGTGCCATGGGGTTCTAAGTCATATTTTTAATCAATACTCTTGTAGTCTTGTATACAAATGTCTGAATATCAGGAACATATGAAGCAGGCTCCACAAATTCTTGACAAGGGATTAGTAACATAAAGTGTTGAAATAGAAGCCTAAAAGATCTAATATTTGTTCAAAGTGCAATGCAGCATGCTAAGCAAATAAGCAATGAAAGGAACATTTACATAAAATGGTCAATAATTTAAGTTTCGTCTGTATGACTATCTAATCCTTGATAGATGCAACGAAATTTACTTATTTCGCTTTCTACAAAACTTCATCAAGAAGACACCGCAACTAAATAATTCATAAAACTTCTTTACAACTTGGTACCCCACACTCATAGATGTCGGTTTACAGGCTTTGTTGGTGCTATCTCACATAACATCCCAAGAATGGGGGATATACCAATCAAATATTATCATGCCAAGATAACATGGCATACATCCACCTTCCAACATGTAATGGTTGAGCCAAAAAAACAATTAAGAGTGAAAAAAAGAAGCAAAATTTAGGCCCAGACCTCAAAACTCTGATCCTAAAAGTTGGAAAGAGTCGAGATCAGATCGATGAATATAGAACGAAATGTTTAAGACCCATGAGCAGCAACAAATTTTGTCATTTGAGACGTGTAAATTATATCCGTAGATGTACTACTATTAATTAATTACAGATACAGATTCCATGGATAGTCCAGATTAGAAAAAAAAATGAATGTGGTAAACTTCAAAATGTTAATCAGTGGCGACTCAATTATATATAGTCTGTTTCTGAAGTAGCTAATCTACAAACTTCTAACCCAAAAGCCACAGGTATATCAACTTAGGCAGAAAACTAGAATTTCATGACACTAAAAAAGATAGCTCATTAAAATAACTACCAAGTCGGATGTCAGCTAAGAAAATTAGCAATATGATATCTTGTGATAAACTACTCTGCAATACCATACCGCTAGGTCCGCTGCATTTCTCATTTCTTGATGTAGATGCAGATCCATCCTCTTTTGACTGTCTTTGGCTCTCATCTACTACTGTATTCTCCAAATCGACCTTTTCTGTCTACATAGTAAACAGCAGTAGTTTTTCATTAGTGCAAAACATTAAGAAAAATATGCAACTGCCATGAAAACTACACATGTATTAGCGTTTCAAACAGAAGGTAAGTGTACTATAACTATACTAATGCATTAAGAGTAAAGACAATGGCTCATACTGGACAAGAAAGGTAGAAGTTTAAAAAAAAAATTGAAGACCTTGCTCATACAAGTTAGAGCAGCAATATAAATTATGATGTAAGACACTGTATCCAGGATTGGCAGCATATATAAAAAATTCATGGACATCTGAGAAAATCCTTTTTCATGATGCCGATAAAAGAAATTGCCAACAGTATTCTATTTTAATAGTATCATAAGTTAGGTTGATGTGCTAAAGGAAGTAGGGGAAGGAGGGAGGGAGGGAGATGAATTTGTATTTTATACTAAATTTAATGGAAGGAAAACATATACAAATATAGTGTTATTAGCCTCCTTCCGCTCTAATGTTTTTAAGAAAAGATGCAAGTTCTCTTGTTACTTATTTATCCTGATTAATGACTTGCAAATTCAAGCAAGTAGAGTGGTCACTAGAACTTAAGTACGAGTAATATATCTAGACCCACATGGGAACCACGATAACCTCTTTTTGCTAATTTGGCTTTTGTATGCAGGCTGCTTAGAGGGTAGAAAAAGAATCAAGCTCCCTCCCTGCCTCTCATCATGCATATTCCTCCCTTTCCCCTTGCTTTAGTCTGCCCACAAGACACTCAAAGAATATGTTAGGAATTTTCCAATATTTTCTTACTGAACAAGTAATTAATACTTGGGCCATAATTAAAGAGCACATAATTATACAGCATTTCCTGATTTTGTCATTATAAGTTAAATGCAAGAGAAAGATATGTAGTCGGCCCTAAAAGATTAGGATAAAGGCTTGTTCTTATGCTTTTATTTCTGAATTTGAATTTCTTCCTTGGAAAAGTGATTCTCCCTCTTTTTTCTGTCAAGTCTCATATTATATTTTATTCGTTCTCTTTTCCCCCCTTTAGTCTATAGTCTTTCTGCAATGACCTAACCGATCACCTTAACGTAAGACATACAAAGCATGCCCTTGTACCTTTTTTCATTCCATCTGTCCATTCTCTCCATGAAACTTCACCTAAACCATTCCCGAGAGTTTGATTGGAAACCTGCTCACTGCAGATTCCTGATGTTCACAAGAAATTGATCTCCTAGAATGAGCCGACAACACAACATTCACAGCTAACCGATTGGGGAATTTTTTTCTAGAAGCGGGCAAATTCTATGATCAATGCATCTAACTGTTATCAGTTACGATAAATGCACCAATCCTAGCCAGTACAGATCACCAACTGAGCCTTGCATCAAACTATTATCGAATATGATCAATGCGCGAATTCTATCCAGCACAGATCTTTATATAGCATATAGTTGCTGACTGATAAATGTTGAGGCAGGATGCCATCCAAAAGGTTATCTATCGTGGCTTCTCATAAAGAGGAATTCAATTAATTCTGATTGCAAACATTACAACTCACCGTTAAGACAACAATTAAGGTCTACAGGATATTCTATCCGATGTTTCTAAAGAACAGCCTACAAGATGAAAAATTTAAGGTTCATAGTAAATTGACTTGTATATGACAAGTACAATCGTAGAATTAGATGCATGAATACACCAATTAATTAGTAACATCAACAATGCTATCTAAATTATATTAAATCCAATCCATTCTCCGATTCAAATTGAAATCTTTTTACCTCCAACTGCCTGAGTGTATCAATAAGAAGCGCATGCTTCTGCTTAAGCAATGCCAGCTGATTCTGCAATGACACAAACTCGGTCCTCATGATCTGCTCGCTGTCATGAATCGCCGCTTCACTCACCCCCTCCTCCATCAACCTCTGCCTCAATTTCTCTGTCGAAACAACGAAATCATCAACCGGCGCCATCAACTCGCTGTTGGAGATCCTCGGAAACATCTCTTTCACCGCCTGCAACGCCTCCATCCACATAATCCGATCCTCCCTCGTCTCCGCCCTCAAATGCAATCTCTTCGTCCCCGTAAAGATCGAGAACCTCTTGTCATCCGATCTACTCTCTCTAATCGTGGAAACCTGACACAAATCCACCCAAAAAATCATCAAAAACCCCAAATTTCAACCAATCAATCAGCTTTATCGGTTCCTCACCTTGAGATGCACCTCGCCAAAGGGTTTAGGCCTAACGATGGAGCTTCCATTACGCTGACGAGCAACTCTCCGCATCGATTCCTCACCGATGACCCTCGAACCTTTCTCCGACGCCTGATTCACCTCGATCTTATCGGGTCCGTGGATCTTGTAGTAAGAAAGCACCCCATCCTGAAGAACGAACCATCGCCGGCGCCATCCTTTCCCGTAATTGACCCATTTCTGAAGAATCCCCGAGATCCCGTTGCCGACGATGTCGTTCAGCCTCACCTCTCGGTGATCGAGGAGGTGGACGGAGACGACGGCGTCGGCGGAGAGTCGGCGCCGGTGCGTCGCGTTCGCGGACGCGGATCTGAACCCGTTAACGGAGCTGGGAGCGTTATCGGGTTCGGGTTTGGATCTGACGGTGATGGGCGTGAGAGGCGGGGGAATCATCGAGGGGGAGGGGGAGGGGGAGGGGGAGGGGACGGTGGTGGGCGAGACTGGAATGGGCGAGGAGCAGCAAAATGGATGCATAAAATAGGATCCGATAAGGGATCCGATAGCGGTGATTGGGATCCGATAAGAGACGGAGAGGGAAAGAGAAAGAGAGAGCCGTGGGCGATGAAATCGCAGCAGCGGTTTTGATTTTGTTGAGAGAATGAGGTCGAAATTTAAATTGGGATTAAGATTTGTAAACTTTTTTTTATATAAATTAAATTTTGTGACGAAAAGTGAAGAATAAGTAAAACTCGGATGATTTGATTTAATTATTGAAGGCAATCGATTAGTTGGTTTGAATTGGGTGGGTTTTTTTTTAAGAGTGATTAGTTACTGACATGCTGGGTCCATTTTTTTGTACTTTGGGTTTTCTTCTTCTTCTTTTAATTGCGTCCAAGGGGCAGAACTTTTTTATATTTACACTTGGATAGGTTTTATTTGTTTTTTCTTTGAATTCTAGGTATTCAGAAGCTATTTGGTCTTTTGGAAAAGGAGTTGCATGCAATTCCTCATTTAGAAAAAATATGTTTTATATTTCGTCCCAACAATTCGACAAGAATTTGAAAATACAGGGAAAATATAATAATATTTTGTACAATTTCTTTGCATGAGAATTTATAGGTTCTGGAATTATTTTGATATCAGTTTAGTATTTAGTATGCAAAGTCACTTTTTCTGCACTTTTCAAGCAATAAATATTAAAAAATCTATTTTTTCAAAACTGCCATTTTGGTTTCGACTATTGCAAAAAGGAGCTGAAAAGTATAAGCATTCATTTTATATTTATATTAACCAGACACAAGCATTTTAGGGTTCCAATCGGCTAAAAAAAGAGAATAAAGAAACCGATAACAAAATTTCTATTTTTTTAGCCAAACTAGGCCCGGCTAATGAAGCGAATCGACAACGAATCAATTCGCTTCGCCTCGGTTGGGGTTAAAATTTACACTCAATTGCCTAAAGGTCAAAATCGAGAAGCTAAGACAGAAAAGGCTCGGAAACAGAGCCAACAAAAGGGCTAGGGCTCCTGCTAGTCTGAACTTCGTGGGGTTCCATGAACGGGTTTACCCCGCAACAACAGCCGAATCGGCTGTAAGGCTCTCTAACTCTTTCGAACCGCTGAAATTGGTTCAGAAGAATGCCATGACCGCAAGAGTCAAGAAAACTACGATCCGAACCGTGCAACCTAAGGACCCAGCTAGGACAACAGTCTTCAGTCGCTCGCTCTCTCCCGAAGAAGAAGGGCTACGACGACGGTCCGAAAGATCAGCCGCCAAAGATAAAGAGATGGCTGGATATGTGGTCCACACTGTCTACATGGCAGGCACACGCAGCAAGAGCAAAGATGGGGCCACCACATCTCAAATCCAATCTGGTTTGAACATGGCCCCCACCTCCTATGACCAGCTTCCTCCGGAAGACAATGAAAACCCTTCCAGCGAGGCTGATAAGCAGAGAGATCTCTCGGTTCATGAGAAGTCGAGCTCGGAAAGCGAAAAGGATCCAATCTTCCGTTCCAAGACCGTAGAGCAGCAACTTCTCCAATAGCTTCAGAAGCATCTCAGAAACAAGGACAAGGAGATGGCCAAGCTCTACTCAAAGATTGACGGCCTGACAAACGTCGTCCTACAGCTCATGGCCCAAGTTGCCTCTCAGCTGCCCAATCAAGCGCAGGTCTCTGCTCATGAACCGGGAAACGGTGTCCCGAAACAGCCGACTCCTATTCCCTCAAATCCAAAGACGGACGAGCCGCATGAAAGTCGGACACATTCTGCCTTAAGAAATATCTTGACTGCCGACGACAGCAGCCAGCCAACACAGATCAGATCATGGATTTGATCACCAACAAAGTCAAAACATTGGTGGCCGAGGTCGAGATGGAAAAAGAGGTCGGCAGCAGTGGAAGACCATACCCTGCACAATATGATCTTGTAGAGTTTCCCAGTGGCTATGTCGTCCCAAAATTCAAAAGGTTCGATAGAACAGAAAATGCGAACCGGCACATTGTCTAATTTAAAACATCATGCGCGAATATCGGGGGCAATGATGCGCTCTTTCTCCGTCAGTTTGTTAATAGCTTGACTAATGTTGCTTTCGATTGGTATGCAAGCATACCAGAAGACTCGATTACGACATTCGCTCAAATAGAATCCCTGCTCAAGCAAAGGTTTACGAGTGTCGGCAATAAAATCACCATTGCCGACCTTGTAAGGACCGAACCAAAGAACAACGAAAGCAATATGGATTTTATAGTCCGATGGTGCAATCTCTCTGTCAAATGTGAACCGCCATTGGAACAAGACCAATCCATCAGTCTTCTTATAGAAAATCTGAATAACTGGACGAAACCTTTCCTATACACCGCAAGCCTCAAAACATTCCAAGAGTTGACCAAGAAGGTTCAAATGTTGGAACGCTCAAAGCCTGAGTCCACTCAGAATCTCCGATTCACAAACAGACGGAGACATCGGAGGGACGACAATCGGAAAGACGAAAGTTCCAACAGGACCGATTCTCTCAATAGGCAAAGAGCGGACGGAGCGAAGACTAACAAACCCCGAGAGCCAACTTTTGAGGAAAGGAGAAGTAAGGTCTACTCTTTCAGAAGAGACAAGCTTCACAAAATATTCAAAAATACTCTGAAGAATGGCCTGCGGCTACCAGAACCAAAAAGGCTAAGTGAAGCGAACAGAGCTGATCATCCCAATTATTGCTCATACCACCGAGTGTTGGGACACGCTATCGATTTTCAAGGATTGGGTCGAGAAACAATACAAGGCAGGAGAAATCACGTTGCCTCCTAGCATGTTGACAAACGATCAAGCCGCGACCGCCGATTTTATACAAACAGAAATCGAGATATTTCGGGAACCGACCGCTCTCAATTGTTCACCCTTCCCTAAAAAGGGCAAACCACAGCGATAATCCCAAAGTCCAGTGAGTAATGTTGACAATGAGGGGGCAACAGACAGATGTGCGATCCATATGGTCTACATGGTCGGACCTGGAGACATGAACCCTCCTGCGCTTCACAGCCATGGTGATGATATGGTTGACGCTGCCCAATATCGGCTCGGTTCAGATAATGATGAGGACCCTGCTTGAGCTGCTAAGCAAAAAGAGCCCATGGTTCTTGGGGAATCAAGCTCGGGCAATGAGGATAGCCCAATCGTCGTCCCCAAAACTACAGAACAAGCGTTATTCCAATGGCTTCAAGAGCAATTTCAGGACCGTGATAGGGAGTTAGCCAAGATCCATTCCAAAGTTGACGATCTGGTGAATGTTGTGGAAAATCTCGCAACCCGAGTCCTTCAAATGCAATCACAACAAAATCAAAATTTGGTCCATGAATCAGGGATTGATGTCCCAAAGCAGCCAACAGCTATCCTTTCGGTCTAAGAGCGGAATATCTTCATGAAAGTCGACGGCGGCTAACCCTCAGGAAAGTCCCCACGCATGACTGCGACCAGTTGACACGGGACAGAATTAAGGAAAAGTCATCAGCAGATCCAGAAACTCTCTAGGACTTACTTAAAAGAGACCAGATGTTGGAATATGCGGGCCTCCAAACTACCAATATAACAAGTCCAAATATTCGGAGAACAACAACCGCAAAGGTGGGCCTCCCAAGGACACTGAATCCTCTAATGCATCTGCCGACCAAAGTAGACGAGGAGCAGGTAGGCCTAATGCCGACCAGCCTTGAAAACCAGTGTTGGGAGGAGGATGGGAATAGCTCATGGAAGAGAAATTGTATAAGGTCTATTCTTTCAGAAGGGATATAGTCCGTAAAATATTCAAGGACGCCCTGAGAAACGGTCTGCAATTGCCTAAATCCAAAAGACCACATGAAGCAAACATGACTGATGATCCCTTGTACTGCCCGTATCACAGAATAGTGAGTCATACCATTGAAGACTGCTTTGTTTTCAAGAATTGGGTTGAAAAACAATATAATGAGAGAGTGGTCTCACTGGCCAAAGACGTGTTAGCAGAAAACCAAGCTACGATCGTCCGCTCCATTCGAACGAAGACCAAAACCCTCTGGGGGAAGACGGCTCAATCGCCCTCTCTAGAAAATAACCCAGTCCACCGCAGTTTCTATAGGACACACGTGAACGTCTCTCCAAAAGGACAAAGAGAGCATTGAAGCGCCGTGAGATCAAAGTCCAAGGATTTTTGAATAAGCGCACGGCTATGACCTCTAAGTCGTTAAACTGGGAAATAAAAGAAAAATGATGTAAAAAATATATAAATAAAATAAAAGCCACAAGCAAAACGGGTACGGATGAAAACCCGAAAGGACTCCTTGAGTAAAAACAACAGGACTGCCGGTGAGTTTGTGAAAACCCGAAAAGGCGCAAACTCGTGAAAAAGAGACGAAAATACACTCGCAAATAAGCGCATTCCAGTGTAGCGATGCTGATGCCAAATTAAAACCAAAATCCCCAAATCCTCTGATGGAAAATGATGATTCGCTCATGGTACCACATTCTAGTGTAGCGATGCTGATGCCAAACTAAAACCAAAATCCAAAATCCTCCCATGGCAAATGATGATTTGCTCCTGGCACCTGTGCGCCAGTGTTAGCAACACTGATGCTAGCCCCAACCCCAAAATTCCAAGCTTTCAACCTAAGGGACCCCTAAGTCACTAAACTGGGAACAGGTGACCCCTAAATCGTTAAACTGGGAATAGATGACCCCTAAGTTGTTAAACTGGGAATGAAGAAAATCCCCTCACGGCAAATGATGATTCGCTCCTGGTATCACATTCCAGTGTAGCGATGCTGATGCTAAACAAAAATCCAAATTCCAAATCCCCTGCTGCAATGCCTCAAATTCAAGGGTTCCGCCGGAAAAAGGCAGGAATCGGACAAATCAAATTAAATTCCCATCTGGAAGCGCTTCCAAGCTCAAAAGTACTGCCGGACGGATTGGAACCTCCCCCCAAAAAAATCAAACCAACCAATTCCAACAATGACCTCTACGTAAAAACAGTGACACTCCGTTTCGGGGAAACGTCAAATGGAAAATCCGTGTCGGGGACACATCAAACAGACACTCCGTCTCGGGGAAACATCAAACAGTGACACTCTGTCTCGAGGATACGTCATACACCGACACTCCGTGCCAGGGACACGTCAACCAGCGACACTCCGTGCTGGGGAAACGTCAAATAGACACTCCGTGCCGGGGACACGTAAACCAGCGACACTCCGTGCCAGGAAAAAGTCAAAAAGACACTCTGTGCCGGGGACACGTCAACCAGCGACATTCCATGCCGGGAAAACGTCAAACAGACACTCCGTGTCGGGGACACGTCAACCAGCAACACTCTGTGCCGGGGAAATGTTAAACAAACACTCAGTGCCGGGGAAACGTCAACCAGCGACACTCCGTGCCGGGAAAATGTCAAACAGACACTCCGTGCCGGGGACACGTTAACCAACGACACTCTGTGCCGGGGAAACGTCAAACAGACACTCCGTGCCGGGAAAACGTCAACCAGCGACACTCCATGCCGGGGAAACGTCAACCAGATACTCCGTGCCGGGGAAACGTCAAACAGACACTCAGTGCCAGGGACACGTCAACCAGCGACACTCCGTGTCGGGGAAACGTTGAATAGACACTCTGTGCCGGGGACACGTCAAACAAACACTTCGTCTCGAGGAAACGTCAAACAGTGACACTCCGTCTCGGGGATACGTCATACACCGACACCCCATGCCGAGGCCACGTCAACCAGCAACTTTCCATGTCGGGGAAACGCCAACCAGCGACACTCTATTCCGGGACACGTCAAATAGTCACTCCATGCCGGGGAAACATCAAACAGACACTCTGCGCCGGGGATACGTCAACCAACGACACTCCGTGCCAGGAAAATGTCAACCAGCGACATTCCGTGCCAGGGAAACGTTAAACAGACACTCCGTTCCAGGGACACGTCAAACAAACACTCCGTCTCAGGGAAACGTCAGACAATGACACTCCGTCTCGGGGATACGTCATACACCGACACTCCGTGCCGAGGATACGTTAACCAGCGACACTCCATGCTGGGGAAACGTCAAACAGACACTTCTTCTCGGGGATACGTCAACCACCGACCATCCATGTCGTAAAAAGGACAGTGCCAACCTCCCAAAAACGGAAACCAAATCAAGTCAACCTCCACGCGGAAGAAAATCCATCAATTTCATGCACACGACCCATATAAGTAGCGTGCATTCATTGATAGGGGCACTTTGTTAGGGTTAAAATTTACACCCAATTGGCTAAAAATCAAAGTCAAGGTCAAATCGTGGACAAGTAGACCCAAACCAAAGTAAACGGATCCTACTGTTGAATCAAGCCGGGTCCACGCCCGAACCCAAGCCGGACCCACGCCCGAATCCTGGTCCAAACAGGTGGGCCCAAGCCCAATGTCACGCTCCGCTTCCCATAGTGCGCTAAGATCGGCACGCGATAGAGCCAACCATACTACCTGTGGCTAGGAAACATCCCTCCACAGTCACATTACGGCTGTCTAGAAGATATCAAGAACAGGAAAATAAAATAAACTATCTAGTACATGTCCATATGCCAGAATATACGAGTCAAGAAATAATATGCGGAAGCAATAAATCCAATAAACAAAACAATCAGGAAAGTACGTACCAAATATGAGCTCACATCAGGAAATGAAAATGCTCAAAGAAAACTAAACTAAAATACTAACAGGCTCCTCACTACTCGGCATGTCGACTGAAATACTCCTGGTCAGCCTGCGTCAAAAGCAGAGGATATGGGCCATGCAAAACCCAGACGTCAGTGCGTCATAATATCAAACAACAAAATATAATCAGGAGGTAACAAGATATGCAGGCATGAGTATGAACAGTAATAAGTGTATAACAGTAACATGAATATGGAACAGTGAAGTGTATGTGCATGCGGTGAGTAATCTATGCTACTGGGTTAATTACTCTCAAGTCCTTGAAATCAATTTAATGAATCGTCGATGTAACTCAATAGTATCCCATGCATGCCCGGGACCACGGTCAAGACTCTCGGGCTGAATCCGAGACGTGCCCCTAGGCAGTAAACAGGTAACATGTACAGACGAATGATGTCAACAGCATCATCCGGGGCTGGCCTAGCCCGTAAAACTGATCAGTATAAGTATCAAACTGTCGAGTTATAAGTCAGGTTTCATCATTGATTTCCCCTTACCCCCAAGTTGTGTGTTCAAGTCAGGTATTGATAAATCTGAAGCTAATGCCAACACAGGATCAAGCAGGTACATGTTTGTCTATACTGACAACAGGATATGTTCATCGGGACAACATATCAGGATTGTCAGCAGTAGAAACAGGATCAAGTAACATGTCAAGTAGTGGTGTATCAGGTCATGTCAAGTAGTGCACAGTGTATCAAATGGGTGCCCCACAGTAAAATGTAGTAAATATTGAATTAGGGTAAAAGTACGGATGTACGGTAAAAGCATGGATGCACAAATGTCTATCAGGGGCTACATCATGACTATATAGGATGCACATTATCGAGCATGGGGTACTAATGTAACAATAATATGAATTAATATAATATGGCATGCAACTAGATATGCAGAATTAATGGTATGGATACACAATAAAACATGGATGCACAAATATCTATCAGGGGTTACAACTACAGCTCCATGACTATATAGAATGCACACTATCAAGTATGGGGCACTAATGTAACAATAATATGAATTAATGTGATATGTACATGCAGCTACATATATAATAAATGATATGGATGCATACGGGTATCCGAAAACAGTAAAACATTAGTATGGATGTACAATGTAATCAACATGTGATATTTTTATTCATATAGATGCAAGATAAAATACATAGCATGTAGCAAGATGAACTTGCCTGAACGGATCACACAACGGGGTGCGCACGCTGCGTCCGACGTCGAGTAAACGTCGCAACGCACACACGGCACACGGGACAGGTCCATGCAAAACAAGAAGGTAACCACGCTGGCTGGGACGTACATTGGGTTGCCTGGATCGGCGGCGGCGTCACGGCTCCGGCGGTGATCACCGAAAACGGAATCAAGAAATCAAGAAAAGAAAAAGAAGAAAGGAGAAGAAGAGAAGAGGAGGAGGAAGAAGAAGTTGGTCTGGGATTGGGTGCTCTGTAGTCAGAGGGGAGGCAATGGGAGACGACGACGACGAGCTACGGCGGGGTGCAGTGTTGGGTTCGGGTGTGCAGGTTCTGGTGTTGGGTTGCAGGGTTTAGGGAGCTCGGAAAAAATGTGATGAGGTGGTCGAGGTGAGGAGGAGAGTGAGAGGGAGGAGGTCGAGGAGGAGATGAAGTCGGGGAGATGGGCGAGGGTGAAGGTTATGGTTAGGGTTCTTTCTTGAAGACGAGGCGGTAACAGGTTTATAAAGAAGAAGAAGAAGAAGAAGAAGAAGGAGAAGGGAGGTGACAATAGGGGAAGGCGGTGACGGGATCTCGCGCGAGAGGAGAGAGGAAGGGGGAGAGAGAGAGATAGGAACAGTGAGATCGAGAGGAGAGAGAGAGAGAAAGGAACGGTAAGATCGAGAGGAGAGTGAGTAAGTGTGTTCTGTTTAAGAAAAGATTTAAAAACTTTAAAATCTTTAGAAAATTTTAAACGTAAAATATTTTAACAGTTAAATATAATATTAATAAAATTTGATATTTTAGCTAATACAATATTAGTCCAAAACACGCCCGGGTCGGGTCTAAAAATCCAGTTTTAAAATACGGAAAATATACGTGTCGACCAACATCAAAACAGGATATCCGGGTTACGAAAAAGCATACCCCCAAGAACAGATGCACGCACGTGCACGTAGCCATCCAAACAAGTCCGTTTCACTGAATGGGATGCGAAAAAGATGCGCAGATGCTACGACAGGATTAGGGGTATCATGCAGGCCATAATATATATTTTTAAAATATCTTACTTGACTTTATATGTTATATTAAAAAAAATGCAGATACCAAATATAATTCCAGTATGCACTATAAAAAAAATGAAAGTGCACGGATCCACATAACAAGCTGGGATAAACATAAACAGGAATCAAGACGGGTTTCCAGCAAGTCGGATGCAAATACAGATGTCAAATACACTCTTCGCACCCAAACACAATAAATCAGGAAAAATATCATAAATAAAGAAATACTCGAAATATAACTGGTATAAATGAACTAGGGTGTTACATTATACCCAACTACAAAATGAATTTCGTCCTTGAAATTCTAGGAACAAGAAAAGATAAACAAATATGAATCTACAAGAATAGGTGTGGAAACTTCTGTCGAATCTCGTCTTCTCGTTCCCAAGTCGATTCTCCGTGCGAGCGATTCCCCCAAGAAATAAGTACGAGAGGGATAACCTTTTTCTTGAGGACCTTTTCTTTTCGATCAACAATCGACATCGCTCGCTCTTCATAGGTCAAATCCTCCCTTACAGTCAGCTCCGAATGATCCAGCACGTGTGTTTCATCTCGAACATACTTATGGAGTTGAGATACATGAAACACGTCATGAACATTCGTCAAAGATGGTGGTAACGCCAATCGATAAGCCACTTCTCCAACACGCTCAATAATCTCGAAAGGCCCCACAAATCGAGGACTAAGCTTGTCTCGACTTCCAAAATGAATCACTCCTCTAGTTGGTGATATCTTCAAGAATACCAGATCACCAACAGCGAACTCTAGAGGTCTTCTCGATGTGTCGGCCCAACTCTTCTGTCAATCCTGCGCTGCCTTTATGTGATTCCGGATAGTATTAACCTTATCTACTGTTTGCATGATCAAATCCGGTCCCAACAATTTTCGTTCTCCAACATCGTCCCAATAAACGGGTGAGCGACACTTGCGACCATACAATACTTCGAATGGAGCCATCTAAATAGTCGCCTGCAAGCTGTTATTGTAAGAAAACTCCACCAAGTGTAGATGATCCTCTCATGAACCCTTGAAGTCTAACATGCAAACTCTCAACATATCTTCAAGAGTTTGGATCGTTCTCTCCGACTGGCCATCTGTCTAAGGATGATAAGTGGTACTAAACTTCAATCACGTCCCCAAACTTAACTGTAAACTCCTCCAGAAGTGCGATGAGAATCGGGTATCACGATCGGAAACAATGCTCACAGGTATTCCATGTAATCTCACAATCTTTTGCATGTACCGCTTTACCAACGCTTCCGTTGACTGACCAACTCGAAATGGTATGAGATGAGATGCCTTGGTCAATCGATCAACAATCACCCAAACTGCATTATTGCCCTTTGGACTCCGCGGTAAAGCTGTCATGAAATCCATGGTTATATATTCCCACTTCCATTAAGGAATCGGAAGTGGTTGCAATAAACCAGCTACCCCTTGATGTTCAGTCTTAACTTGCTGACACACTAAGCACTTCGCTACAAAGTGGGCAATCTCCCTTTTCATGCCTTCCCACCAGAAATACTGTCGTAGATCACGGTACATCTTCGTGCCTCCTGGATGTACGGAATAAGCGAAATTGTGTACCTCCTTCAAAACTTCTTCGCGAATGTCTCTTTTCGACACACACAAACGGCTACCATAACGCAACGAACCATCTTCATGAATCAAAAAGTCCGTTCGAAGTCCCGCTTCTACCTGTTCTCGAAACTTCTACAATCTTGGGTCCTGTGACTGTGCTGCTTTAATACTATCGATCAATGACACTGTACTTGCAGCTGCATCAACTGTCCCGAAGAATGCGGTAGCACAATCTCCAACTCGAATCTCCAAAAATCCTTGATAAACTCCTTCTGTGCAGTCAACATCCGAATTGCTGGCAACCGACTAAGCGCATCCGGCATTACATTAACTTTCCCCGGATGGTACTTGAGATCAAGATCATAGTCAGCCATCAGCTCCAACCATCTACGCTGCCTCATATTAAGCTCTTTCTATGTGAACACATACTTTAGGCTTTTGTGATCGGTGAATATTTCGACCCTTTCGCCCAATAAGTAGTGTCTCCAAATCTTCAAAACGAAAATCACTGCTGCAAGCTCCAAATCATGAGTTGGGTAATTCTTCTCATGGGTCTTCAACTGTCGTGATGCGTAAACTATAACCTTCCCATGCTGCATCGAAACACATCCCAAACCTTTCCCAGATGCATCGTTGTGAATCACCAATCCTCCGGAACCGTCTAGTACGGTCAAAATAGGAGCGGTTATCAATCATTGTTTCAATGCCTCAAAAGCTGACGCACATCTATCCGTCCATACGAACGGTACTTCTTTTCGCGTAAGCTTGGTCAAAGGCTCTGCTAAACGAGCAAAATTCTCCACGAACCTTCTGTAATATACGGCAAGTCCAAGAAAACTTCTGATCTCTGCTACGTTCTTCGGAATCGGCCAATCTTGAACTGCTGCAATCTTCTCGGGATCAACGGCGATTCCATCTCTGGATATGACATGCCCCAAAAACTTCACTTCTCTAAGCCAAAACTCGCACTTGTTCATCTTTGCATATAATCTTTCTTGCTTCAATGTCTGCAGTGCGATCTTCAAGTGTTATGCATGCTCTTCTAGGCTCCTCGAGTAGACCAGAATATCATCGATGAACACCACTATAAACTGGTCCAAGAACGGTGAAAAGATTTGGTTCATCAAGTCCATAAATATTGCCGGTGCATTCATGACTCCGAATGGCATTACCAAATACTCGTAATGTCCATATCGAGTTTCGAACGCAGTCTTGCAAATATACTCTAATTTAACTCGAACTTGATGATATCCGGATCGCAAATCCAGCTTCAAGAATACCCTCGCGCCACTAAGTTGCTCGAATAATTCGTCAATGCGAGGGATCATGTACTTGTTCTTAATAGTCACCCAGTTCAATTCTCGATAATCGACGCGCATCCTCCGCATGCCATCTTTCTTATTAACTAGAAGAACTGGAGCTCTCTAAGGTGAATTGCTGCTGCGAATCCAACCCTTCTTGAGCAATTCGGTAACCTGCTTTTTGACTTCCTCCAACTCCACTGGTGCCATTGGATAATACGCCTTTGAGATTGGCGCGGCACCAGGAACAAGATCGATCGCGAACTCCATATCTCGTTTGGGCGGTAAACCCGAGATGTCCTCGAACACATCCATGAACTCTCAAACTACAACTGGCGCTTCCTCCTTATCAACTTCCATCGACGAAAGAACACTGTGTGTCGACCTAGCCCTAAACTCGACTGGCCCGACAGAACTGCTACCTCCAGCAAAAACAAACTCCGGATGTCCGGGAATCTAGAAAAACACTTTTTTTGCCCTACAATCAATGTGAGCGTGGAAAGTGCCGAGAAAGTCCATTCCCAAGACAACATCATAACTGCCGGTATCGATCACTAAGAAATCTGCAAATAACTCCCGTCCGCAAATAACCACAGAACAATCCTTATACTCACTACTAGATATGACCTTCCCATTCCCAGTATGTATGTCCCTGCAACAACACAGGGCCATGCAAGCAATCAAGTGTGCAACAATAAACTTGGACGACATAAAACAATGGGATGCACTAGAATCGAATAATGCTAATGCGGGAAAATCATGAACAAGTAGGATGCCTGAAACAACTTCATCTGAAACCTTGGCCTCTTCAGATGTCAGATTAAAGGCTCGAGCTTGATTAGGTCCCTGAGTTATCTGCTTCTGCCCCTGAATTTGCCTCTGCGGTGGCTTATGAACATCATCCTTCAAACGAAACTTCGACGGACAAGCATTGATAGTATGATCCGCTGATCCATAGACCAAACAGAGTCCAAGACTCCTTCGACACTCCCTCTGCAAGTGTCCGAGTAGACGACAGAAGTCACAAAACAATCTTCCCTTCTGCTCAGGCACGATAGGCTTCTTCATCAGTATGATGCCACATCGGTTCACTGGAATGCCTCTGCGTATGGGCGCTCGGTTTGGTGTAAACGCTGGTTTCTGTACCACAATTTCCTGCTGCTGTACACCCCTTGTATTCACTGATAAGCTTTGTTGCTCTCTGGCTGCTTTAAGAACTTGCGAGAAAGCGGTCAATCCTAGAGATATAATGTGCCTTTGGATTTCCACGTCCAAACTGCGCATAAACCTTCGTGCCCTATCAGTTTCTTTGGCCACCAAAGGTCCCGCGAATCGGCTGAGCCGTGTCCACTCAGCCGCATGCGCATCCACGGATCCTCCATTCTGCTTCAAACTGATAAATCTTTCTTTCATTTCCTCCCGTGCAGTCTGCGGAAAGAATTTCTCCAAGAAACTCTGCGAGAAAGCATCCCAACTGATCGGCTTGGACAAACGGGTCTCTTCCACAAGCCACCACTCGCGGGAATAGTCCACCAATTGGATGCGTACAACATCCACTCTCTTGTCTTCCGGAATCTGAGCTGCAATGAGCAGATTCTCCGTATCGACCAGCCACTGCTCCGCTGGCAACGGCTCCTCCAACCCAGTTAAAATGGACGGACCAAGTCTCCTGAAATCCGCCACGGTACCCACACACTCTACTGGTTTGGCCGCAGCATTGTTTACAGACTGCTGGACGGTCCGCAAACCATCCTGAAAAGCTTCGGCTCGCCGCTGGTTCAGCTCGGTTTGCCGCTTCTGGTTCTTCAGCATCCCATGAATTACTCCAAGCAATGCGGCGTCATCAACATGCCTTTGGTACGATTGCAGTTCTCTATCCGCCATGATCCTGAAATCAAGACACCGAAGTGGATCAGTATGATAAATAAGATTCAAAACTTGCGATAAAATATGAACCGGTAAGCAATGAAACTGAGAGAAGATAGGCAATATCACTACCATAAATCAAGGAAATGAATCAAGACTAGGACTCTAAGTTACTTAAATAGAGTACCGCATTGTAACCATGCTGTAGTTCATAGTTACAATCACATAACTTCGTTCAAGTCGCCAAAATCCTAGTATCAGAATCGAAAGAATAAGTAGGGAGAAACAATAGAGAACTAAAAGGTTTCAAGTCGAGATGCAAACTTATTTGCATATCGTCAAGATAAGGGTCAAGAGAAAGATATGATTCAAGAATCACGATAACAATGTGGCAGAACATATTCCTAATTACGAGTATTCTGATTCGTGTATTGGGTCCAATACCCAACTACAAAAGAATTAAACCCGATTAACCTAAATCCCATGGCTCTGATACCAAACAAACCCTGTCACGCCCTGCTTCCCAGAGTGCGCTAAGATCGGTACATGACAGAGCCAACCATGCTACCTGTGGTTAGGAAACATCCCTCCACAGTCACATTACGGCTGTCTAGGAGATATCAAGAACAGGAAAATAAAATAAACTATCTAGTACATGTACATATGCCAAAATATATGAGTCAAGAAATAATATGCGGAAGCAATAAATCCAATAAACAAAACAATCTGGAAAGTACGTCCCAAATATAGACTCACATCAGGAAATGAAAATGCTGAAAGAAAACTAAACTAAAATACTAACAGGCTCCTCACTGCTCAGCCTGTTGACTGAAATACTCCTGGTCGGCCTGCGTCAAAAGCAGAGGATATGGGCCATGCAAAACCCATACGTCAGTGCGTCATAATATCAAACAACAAAATATATCAGGAGGTAACAAGATATGCAGGCATGAGTATGAACAGTAATGAGTGTATAACAGTAACACGAATATGGAACAGTGAAGTGTATGTGCATGCGGTGAGTAATCTATGCTACTGGGTTAATTACTCTCAAGTCCTTGAAATCAATTTAATGAATCGTCGATGTAACTCAATAGTATCCCGTGCATGTCCGGGACCACGGTCAAAACTCTCGGGCTGAATCCGAGACGTGCCGCTAGGCAGTAAACAGGTAACATGTACAGACGAATGATGTCAGCAGCATCATCCCGGGGCTGGCCTAGCCCGTAAAACTGATCGGTATAAGCATCGAACTGTCGAGTTACAAGTCGGGTTTCATCATTGATTTCCCCTTACCCCAAGTTGTGTGTTCAAGTCAGGTATTGATAAATCTGAAGCTAATGCCAACACAGGATCAAGCAGGTACATGTTTGTCTATACTGACAACATGATATGTTCATCGGGACAACATATCAGGATTGTCAGCATTAGAAACAGGATCAAGTAACATGTCAAGTAGTGGTGTATCAGGTCATGTCAAGTAGTGCACAGTATATCAAATGGGTGCCCCACAGTAAAATGCAGTAAATATTGAATTAGGGTAAAAGTACGGATGTACGGTAAAAGCATGGATGCACAAATGTCTATCAGGGGCTACATCATGACTATATAGGATGCACATTATCGAGCAGGGGGTACTAATGTAACAATAATATGAATTAATATAATATGGCATGCAACTAGATATGCAGAATTAATGGTATGGATACACAATAAAATATGGATGCACAAATATCTATCAGGGGTTACAACTACAGCTCCATGACTGTGTAGAATGCACACTATCAAGTATGGGGCACTAATGTAACAATAATATGAATTAATGTGATATGTACATGCAGCTACATATATAATAAATGATATGGATGCATACGGGTATCCGAAAACAGTAAAACATTAGTATGGATGTACAATGCAATCAACATGTGATATTTTTATTCATATGGATGCAAGATAAGATACATAACATGTAGCAAGATGAACTTGCCTGAACGGATCACACGACGGGGTGCGCATGCTGCGTCCGACGTCGGGTAAACGTCGCAACGCGCACACGGTACAGGGGACAGGTCCATGCAAAACAAGAAGGTAACCATGCTGGCTGGGGATGTACACTGGATTGCCTGGATCGGCGGCGGCGTCACGGCTCCGGCGGTGATCACCGAAAATGGAATCAAGAAATCAAGAAAAGAAAAAGAAGAAAGGAGAAGAAGAGAAGAGGAGGAGGAAGAAGAAGTTGGTCTGGGATTGGGTGCTCTGTAGTCAGAGGGGAGGCAATGGGAGACGACGGCGACGAGCTCCGGCGGGGTGCAGTGTTGGGTTCGGGTGTGCAGGTTCTGGTGTTGGGTTGCAGGGTTTAGGGAGCTCAAAAAAAATGTGATGAGGTGGTCGAGGTGAGGAGGAGAGTGAGAGGGAGGAGGTCGAGGAGGAGATGAGGTCGGGGAGATGGGCGAGGGTGAAGGTTATGGTTAGGGTTCTTTCTTGAAGACGAGGCGGCAACATGTTTATAAAGAAGAAGAAGAAAAAGGAGAAGGGATGTGACAATAGGGGAAGGCGGTGACGGGATCTCGCGCGAGAGGAGAGAGAAAGGGAGAGAGAGAGAGAGAGAGAAAGGAACAGTGAGATCGAGCGGAGAGAGAGAAAGGGGGAAAGGAACAGTGAGATTGAGAGGAGAGAGAGAGTGAGTGTGTTCTGTTTAAGAAAAGATTTAAAAATCTTTAAAATATTTAGAAAATTTTAAACGTAAAATATTTAACAGCTAAATATAATATTAATAAAATTTGATATTTTAGCTAATACAAAAATAATCCAAAACACGCCCGAATCGGGTCTAAAAATCCAGTTTTAAAATACGGAAAATATACGTGTCGACCAATATCAAAACAGGATATCCGGGTCACGAAAAAGCATACCCCCAAGAAAGGATGCACACACGTGCAAGTAGCCATCCAAACGAGTTCGTTTCACTAAACGGGACGCAAACAAAATGCGTGGATGGTACGATAGGGTTAGGGGTATCATGCAAGCCATGCTATATATTTTTAAAATATCTTACTTGACTTTATATGTTATATTAAAAAAATGCAGATGCCAGATATAATGCCAGTATACAGTATAAAAAAATAAAAGTGCACGGATCCACATAACAAGCCGGGATAAACATAAACAGGAATCAAGACGGGTTTCCACCAAGCGGGTCGGGTCGGATGCAAATACAGATGTCAAATACACTATTCGCACCAAAAACACAATAAATCAGGAAAAATACCATAAATAAAGAAATGCTCTAAATAGAACCAGTATAAATGAACTAGGGTGTTACACCCAGACTGGTCCTATGCCAAGAAAGTATAACAAATAGTTGTAATATTTAAATAAATAGGCAAAAAAACAAATTTTTGAAAAGCGTATGGCTCATGTGCAAAAAGAAATAAGCACATGAGCTATGGGATGGATAAAATGCCATTTTGTAAAGCTTAAGGGGTTATGTGTAAACTTTTAAGGCTATATAAGGCAACACTATGATGAAATAAAACAACTTTTTTTATTCCCCTCAAAAATTAGGGTACCGTGCCTCTTTTTTCTTCCTCAAAGTTCTAAAACTTCTTTCTTTTTTTGAATTAAATCAAGAGTTTAACTCTTCTTTTTCCAAAAATGAATACTTTTTCACCATAAAATCCTTGAAGGAAAGCTCAGATCTCCCATCAAATCTCTGAAAGGGGAGATTTTTAAGTTTCACCGTCTTTTCTCCAAGATCCAGCCAACAGAGAGGAGGAAGAAGGAGACCCATCTCAAAAAATCCCACTTTGGGAAAAATCCAAGGCTTAAGAGAAGATCCGGGGCTTAAGAGAGAAGAAAGCGGTCCCCTTTCATCATCTCCGAAAATCCTTCAGTAGTTTAACTCCAAATCAATCTTTGAGGGGTTCAACTCTAAGATCCAAATTCTCAAAGGAGTTTAACTCCAAATCCAAAGCTCGAACGAGTTGAATCCAGATCTTTTAGAAGTTTAGCTGCACAAAAAGATCATTTTTTAGGAGTTTAACTCCAAACGTCACTTGGGAGTTCAACTCCCAGTTCAGGGGCCAAGCCTTTTTTTTTTCTGCGGGCGCCCAACGCCCACGCGTCATGCACGTGACCCGCTGGCGCTTCTCGCCCGCGTGTAGGGCAGGTGACCCACGGGCGCCCCGCGCCCGCTTGCAGGGCGCGTGACCCGCTGGCGCTCAGTGCTTACGCGCCATGCACGTGGCTCGCTGGCGCCCAACGCCCGCGTGTCATCTCACGCGTCTTTAGGACGCTCCTCACCCCTCTTTTTCTCACATGCTCTGCACTAAAAGTACCACTCCCGTTAGAAAAATTTCTAACGGGGCGCTGCCCCACACCCCGTAAGGGGGCTGCTAGCCCCCTTGACCCCCAGCATGTTATCCAGGTATCGAGCCCCCCGTAAACTCTGCGAGGCTTTTGATACGTCCAAGTCCCCATCAAAACACAACAACACACACTGCACATTGAGTTCTCATGACCGGTTTTACCTATCAATCGGAGATTCTCTCGCTCCAAAAGCAATGGGTAATTAACGACAGCTTAGTTCATGGCTGCCGGAGATTCGGATCCCCACAATAAAAAAAACCCGGCCTTACCCTAAGCAGGGGGAATCTGTATATGCTTGACAAGCGCGCGTATTCCCATCTCAATGGGGTGACGAAAAAACCCTAGAGCCTCACTACGAAGCGAATAAAATTCTCTTCGTGATGACTTAGGCGAATTTGGCAAATCGATTCGCCTCGCCGGCTGCGAATTGGCGAAGCGAGCGGGTTCCCAACTTTTACGGTCGCGAATTAGCGAAGCGAGCGTGTTTCCAACTTTTCCGGCCGTGCGTTCACCTCGCCTCACTCGCCAACTCGCCTCACTTCGCCTCACTTCGCCTTGGGAATCGCCACGATTCTCCATGAATCGGAAGACTCACCGATTCACCTCGCCTCGTTGACCGATTCGTCACAAATTCGTCTCGAACTCTCCGCCCAACGTTCATATACGGCCGCCTACTCGACGAATCGCCTCGCCTCGCCTTGGAATTTTCATCCAACGGTTCTTAACGGTCGGATCTAGGCGAATCTCGATTCGCCTCGCCTCATAATGGCTAGAAACGGACAAAAAATTCAAACCCTCCCAAAAAACCTATAAATACCCCGAAACCCACTTCTTCTCATTCAAAACTCTTTTCTCTTCCAAAAAAAATTGGCATCTCTCAAAAAAAATAAAATCTTAATCTCTATTATTATTGTGGCAATTTCCATCTCTCTAAAGAATAGAATCTCCGATCCGATCCTCCGACAGTCCGACTCCGAGTTTTCGAAGCTCCGAGCCTCTGATCGACTCATTCGTCTCTCTTTCTTATTTCTCGTTTTTAATTTATTATTTCTAATTTTCTACTCTAACATTCTTTTTCCTAACATTTAGTTAAAATATTGATATGGAGGGTTCATCCGATACGCATCAAACCTAAAATTCTCATCTCGAACAACAAGCGGAAGTATCCATCCATACATCAAGAGAAGCTAAAAAACGTGAGATTGCAAGTGATATTTGGGATCACTATAAAATTGAATTTAGGGACGGTGTTAGATACGCCGTTTGCAAATATTGTGGAAATGCATATAAACACAAGGTTAGTGCCGGCACCGGTAGTGGTAGTTTGAATAAATATGCAAAAGAACACTTAGAAACCCCGCCCGGTTCCTCCACCGCACAAACACAAATTGGTTTCGCTGGTGAAGATCTTTTTCAATATAATTATGATTTAAATATTTCAGAAATGGCAAGATATATTTCAGATTCTCGGATTCGGAGAAAGTGCTGCTTTTGAGCGGTACGTTCAAACGGCGTTACAACCGGCATTCAAAAAGGTTTCGAGGACTACGCTTAAAAAGCGCTGTTTTAGCCTCTACAATGACGGTAAATTGGTATTAATTGTTACTCTTGCTTTTTTAGATACCGGTATTTCATTAACTTTTGATATTTGGACGGATATAAAGAAACTTCCCTAGATCTGTGCTACTGCACATTAGATTGATTTTGATTGGTTATTACAAAAAAGAATTATTGTTTTTAGACAATTTCCATACCTGCACAGCGCTTTTCATATAATTTCTAAAATTAAATCTATTTTAAAAGAATATTATTGTGTAAATAATTTTTATTCTATTTCTTTCAATAAGGCCGGCAACAATAATTCTGTCATTGCTAAACTCATTAGGCTATGCAAACCAATTTGCAGTGGTCGTTTTTTTCATATTCATTGTGCATGTCATATACTTAACCTTTCTGTACAGGATACATATACCGTATGTAATACAAATATTCAAACAATTAAAAATGCACGTGGGTTTATTAAAAGTTCTGGAAAAAGAAAAATTGAATACAAAACTAGATGCCTAACTGTAGGTGTAAGGCCGTCTCTTAAAAAAGATATGGCCATAAAGTGGAATAGTATATATGACATGCTTCGTACTGCATTAAAAACCGCCGAAATTATTAGTAACATGTGGAATGAACAAATGCCTGTAGAAAACCACTTAACACTCGATCATTGGGCGGTTGCAGGTCATTTTAAAGATTTTCTTATGACTTTTAAAATAGCAACTGAATGATTTTCTGCTACTTATACCCCCACTTCTCATATTCTTGTCTCTGAATTGTATAATAAAGCTAATTGTTTTGCTAGTCACGTCGAAAATCCAGTATTTCACCCTCCGATACTTACTATACTAGCTAAGACTTCTAAATATTTCTCTGAAATTCCAATTATTTACCGTTTATGTTCGGTGATGCACCCTAAAATTAAATTAGAAGGTTTGGAAGCTCTTTTAACCAGGTTCCACACGGTCATGGGATATGGTGTAAATATTAATACCTATGTTAGCATCGTTAGAAGTAATTTAGATGAAGTGTTTGATTTGTATGTTGCACAATTTTCTTCTAGTAGAACTAGTACACTGCCGCCCTCAACCAGTTCGCGTGTTTCGAATCCAGCTTTAACACTTATTCAACAGAAGAAAATGGCAAAAGGCCCGGTAGCCTCATAATCGTCATTTTTAAACGAGTTATCAATATTTTTACAAACCGATTCAGATGCAGATTTAACTATAAATGATTTTGATATTTTAGCCTGGTGGAAAAGCCACGGACATTTGTATCCGATACTTTCTACTATGGTTCATGATTTACCAACCGTTTCAGTGTCCACAGCAGCGTCGGAAAGTGTTTTTAGTACAGGTGGAAGAATATTAAGCGAGAAGAGATACAGTTTAACGCACGGCACAACGGAGTGCATGATTTGCTCGCAAGATTGGGAAGCGACAGCCGTCAGGAAACAAAATGTAATTATTTTGGATTCAGATTATCTATCTGAGAAACTTACAGGATCGGACGAGACCAACACCGAAAGAAGAGAAACCACAACCGGCGCCGACGAGTGGCCAGTAAAATATGTAATAGTAGAAAAAGAACTACGTATAACTGATTCTCTCTCATTGAGATCAATATTTGGGAGGGATACGTAAGCAGGCCGAGTGGGTTCAGCCTTTAAAGTAAAAAAAAACAACAAATTGTATTATGAGATTGTAATTTGATTAAGATTTTTTTAATAAAAAAACTTCTTTAAATTTCAAAATTTTAAACCTAATTTTATTTTTTAATTTTTTTATAAAAAATAGCAGCCGAGTCAGGCAAAAAATTCACCTGGTTTGGCGAATTTGCCTCGCTTCGCCTCGCGAACCGGCGAGGCGAAGCGAACGGGTTCTGACTACGTTACTATTGCCCTTGCCTCATTGGCGAAGCAAGAAAAATTCGCTTCGTAGGCTAGACAAAGCAAACGAATTCTGAAGCGAATTGCTTCGGCTAGCTTCATTAGCCACGCTTAAGCCAAACACAGGCTTTTTCAGGTTTCTAAATTATGCTAAAAAGAGATGGATGCTGGATTTCCAATGTTTAAGGAAAAAGATGAAAGGAACCGAATATATAATTTCAAAATGTTTGCTGGCAACCAACATTGCATCAATTTTTTTCCCCTATAACCAAACAATCCTTTAAAATTAAATTTGTCATCTACTATCAAAAGAAAAAGATCTATTCACGTGCATACTTAAAGCCTAAAACTTCGCGTTTTTATGCATGTTTGTTCTTGTTGGGTCCTAATGTTTGCATTCGAATAGACTTATGAGTAGCTTAAGAGATTTTTATCGACAAATCTTTAAGTGGGCCTGAATATTATTAAATTGGGACCAAAATTTTGATCTCTTTCAAGAACCAAAAGCCACAATTTGCAGCAAATCTATTTTTTTTGTCGGGTACAGTTGGGTTCATTTGGGTCCTATTGGGCTTGATACTGCCATGATGCAGCCCAAGGCATGGGTCCCAATCATAAGTATAACCTAGGGCAACGGGGATTAAGTACTCTTGCATCCATACCATTGGGATCCGGAGCCCTTCTTATTTTCATCCCTACTATTCCCTACTATTAGGTTCAACCGTCCAGAATATTTTGATCTTAAAATCAACGGTCATGATCAGCTGCCAAACAGCGTAAAACAAGGAGCTTGTTGGTTTTTTCACGTGCTTTGCACTTGTGATACACAATCAAGATGTTCCCGGAGTACCATAATAATAGGAGGAAAATAGCGGGAGTTCCAAATCCATACCATTATGCTTGATATTTTCATGAAAGGACCATGATGCGGTTTATCATACTTGTCTTACAGGGGTTAAAACTTTCTGTTATGCAGCATCTGACCATTAGTTTTCACGTGAATTCACCAAGTGTCTCTGAATTCTTAAACGATTGATATATAAAGAGGCTGAAAAGTTTTTATAAAAAAATGGTCAAGAAGATTGAGGGTTTCCGCCTCGAGGGTTTTGGACAAGTTAGGTAAATCTTATGGGTTTTGGTGAAAAATTAAATGGTCCTTATAAGAAAATACACTCGTATAAAGCTTAAATTGTGTGGAATTTTTTACCAAAATAATACTAAATAAAATATTTCTAAAAATAATACTGGACCCAAACTGATTCCCAAAATAGACCTCTGTACTGCTACGTAGGAATATGCATCGCATGACAGTTGGTGGGGAAGGAAAAACGCTACTGTTTACTGCCGAAAACAGAGACGAACTAGGATGAATCGTCTTTTTTGAATTTGGAGGCAGATACTATTTGGATATATCCATCCACCTCTCCGAAAATACCAAGTTGATTTACGGCACCGTATATCGGAGGTTTGGACAGATGCGACCGTTGTAGCAGACTTTATCAGATTCCCCCTCATTTGCGAGGGGTTTTTGATTGTAGGAACGCTTTTCCCTGCAGACGTAAGACCCTACAGTTAATTACGTTATCGCGTTGCGATAAACATTTTCTCCTTCTTCAGTAGTTCACTTTGTGTCATGTATTATTTTGTTTGTGTTTTTTTTGCCCGTGAATTGTATACGGAGACTAATTTATATCGTCACCCGTAGGACGCGGATTAGTCCAAATCCGTATATATATATATATATATATATATATATATAGGGTTTGGGTCAAGGATTTGGTTGCCGGGGGTCCACGTTGGATGCTTGGTTTGCCAGCGGGAATGAATTTTATCATATAAATGAGATCCATCGGTTCACGGGATATTTGGGTCTGATCTAAGAATCATTAGTCATATTTAAGACTTAGATCAACTTAGAAATAAATGAGTATATGGGCACAATTATATTAGTTTAAAGACATCGCGGTCCAACATTCCCTGTTCGGGATGAATATCAGTTTAAGGACATTTTGGTCCATTATTGTCATATTTGAGGCGGATATTAGTTTAGAGATATTTCGGTCCATTATAGCCATATTTGAGACGAATATTACTTTAGGGACGTTTCGGTCCAACATTTCCATATTTGGGACGAATATTAGTTTAAGAACATTCCGGTCCATCATTCCCATTTTGGGGACAAAGAAAGAGGAGTTGTTGGTTATTGGGATCTGCCACCTCTCTGAAAATATTGAGAAATTATAATGACATATATCAGAGGTGTGAAGAGATGCACCCTTGAATCAAATCTCGTATTTAAGGGAAAAAATCGCGGTGGATCATCCAAGAATCATTAGCCTTATTTAAGACTAAATTAACTTAAAAGGTATGGAATGAAGGTCGTTAGTCATGTATGGGACTAAAATCGGTTTGGATATCAGTTTGAATATCACGAACATAAGCTTAGCAGATTTGGGCTAAGATTGGGTTTCTGTAACACTCAGCAGTGCTAAACACTCAATTGTATATAGCGCTCACATGTATATCACCTGAGGCGTTATAAAAGGGCTAAACACTAATTTTTCTCTGGCACTCACGTGTGTTTCACGTGAGACACTGAGCGTCTGGCGCTCACGTGTGTTTCACGTGAAGCGCTCAATTTTGGCATCTTTTGAGTGCTCACGTGAGGCGCTTAGTTTTGGTGCTCACGTGTGTTTCTTGTGAGATGCTGAGCTTTTGGCCTTGGGTGCTCACATGCTTTTCACATGAGGTGCCGAGCTTTTGGGAGATTTAATCTCTGTTAATTTTTTATAGAACTTAAAGCACTGTTAATGGTATTTTGGCCATTAACGATCACCAAGATCACTATTTTGAGGATCTGAGATCAGGTTCTTTAAGAACTAAATTCTTGATTTGAAGGAACTAAGTTCCTGGAGTATTATGAACTCCATATTCTCCATGTTCTTTTATCCATATTTTTCTGTTTATATTTCCAGAAAGGTTAAACCTCTGTTAATGGTATTTTGACCGTTAACGATCACCAAGATCACTATTTTGAGAATATTGGATCGGGTTTTTAAAGAATTAAGTTCTTGATTTGAAGGAACTAAGTTCCCGGAGTATTATGGACTCCATCTTCTTTCTTGTCAGATTTGTTCTTCTCTGAATGTTTGATTTCCAAGAACAAGATTTTTCCGATGAGAATTAAATTTTCAACTTGTGAAAGACTTGTCTTGTGGATCTCAGATTCAGAGAAGAACTAAGTTCTTGAGAAAGGTTAAACCCTTAGAAAGATAAAAAAGATATTTTGATCTCCGTGTTTTCTTTACCTAGAGTTTAGAGGAGGATGATCTTTTTCTTTTATTGAAAATTAAATTCTCTATTTATTTTTATGGAAGTTTTTAGAGAGCTTTCTGTGTTTTTACAGAAGCTTATGGGGGTCTCCTCTTGAGACTTGAAGTCTCCTTTCTTTTATATAGGAGAGGCAAATTATTAATTAGTTTAAGAAAATCTCTCATTTGAGAGATACCAATTGATTTAATTGGCCTCAAAAATTATTTGGGGGATTTTATCCACCGTAGAATTTTTGATCCAAAGAATTTCTGTTTTACAGAATATATATATATATATATATATATATATATATATATGTTTTTATTAACAAAATTAAGAAAATGTTTTCCCATAGATAGAATTTAATTCTATCAGTGATTTTTAATCACCATTCGATTTTTTTAATGCAAGGGTTCAGAATTTATTTTTCTCGTTTAGAAATATTAGGAAAATATTTTCCCATATTAGAATTTGATTCTATCATCGGATTTTTGATCCAACAACTCTCTATTTAACAGAGAATATCTTTTTTTATTTAAAAAATGACCAGGGAGATATTTTCGCCCTAATAGAATTTAATTATGTTATTTGATAATTTTTAATCACCATTAGATTTTTGATCCAACGGCTCTGTTTAACAGAGAATGTTCCCAGATTTCAGGAAAATAATTCCACATATACAATTTAATCCTATCCTCTTTAATTTGGGCACGGACGCTTACATACCATACACGTGGGCTCCGCCTAAGAATTTAATTCTTACGGAAACATACACCACGTGCTTTGTACGTCGGTGCTCACGTGAGCTTCACATGAGACGCCAACATAGGACTTTTCTAATCTTAATAAAAGCTGGCGCTGGCGCTCACGTGTTAAACACGTGAGGCGCCGCCTGATAGATTTTTTTAAAATGTAATTTTTTATGAGGGAACAAATGCCTTCCACCATTGTTCTTACGTGTCTTGCACGTGAGTGCAACGATACCAATTTTACCACCGTTGGATCACCTAGGGGAGTTGAACCGATCCCCCCACGTCTTATAAATAGGGCTTTTGGCCCTTGAGATGACTGCTGTCTCTTCATCTTCTTCCTTTGAGTCTTTCTTTCCTTGAGAATTTAATTCTCGTTTCAGAGCTTAGATTTCTGCCCTCGAAAGCTCCCTTTAAACAGAGTAAACTTTGCCAAATTTTTGGTGAGGATTGTGAACAGAGCTTAGCTCTTAGAAAACATTTGGATATATATATATATATATATATTTTTTTATATTTTGGATTTTAGATCCACTGACACATCCTAGTTCTTTCCTTGAATCGATCTCTTGGCGATCTTAAAAAAGAACTTTTTTTATGTAGATCGTGGATCTTGATGTCCATATCAAGGGTATTCTTGAGAATCTTTGATTCTTCTCTCAGGGTTTTACCGTATTGTTAATCTTGACATTAGAGGTTTCGTGGAATTTGATTCCATCATTCATCCCATGGGTTTTCTAACATGGGATTTAATCCCATCATCGTCGTGTGGTTTTTCTTGCAGAGCTTAGCTTTGGTTTGATTCTTTAAAAACTTTGGGAATTTTATTCTCTTTACTGTTCTTGGATATTTTCCTTTTCTAGGATTTTTAGGGTTTTAATACCCTTTTCACAGATTTGAATCCGTTGTCGTTTAAAATAACCCGCTTTTCGCGGAATATTGGGAGTTTTAACTCCACTGTTCATTTAATGATAATCCTTTTTGATTCCCACAGTGGGTACATGTCTCATCATTGATGAGCTGCCGCTTTGATTTCGTGGGGCCCACTTTTTTTAAGCTAACTTTCCACTGGGTTTCTTTCCAGGGACTATAGCTGGTCATGTATACGATATCGAGAAAATTGTCTCCCACAAAGAAATCCGCATACAAGATCGCTTTCAAGGCCAGGAGTACACTGATACCCAATATGATGAGATGATGCGTCGTTTTGATGATCACAACGGTCGATTGCTCCCCCGCCGTTCTGCCCTTTTGAAGATTATCGTTGGATCAATCTGGGAAGCGCTTCCTGAGCTTGATGAGGCTATGCCCGCTCGAGACACTTGATGACGCCGAAGACAAGGTGCATGCAGTATATCTGATGGGCCTGATCTTGAAGAAGCGAAGAGATGATCTTGTCGCTGTTTTGCATCGTGTCTTCCAACAGAAACGGTAATATCCGTGTACCAAAGGATGGAAGATATCAGCGGGGATTCTGAAGCTTGCATTCGGGAGAGGACGCATAAGAAGATGATCAATGAAGCTAGAAGCGCTTTACTCAAACTTGCCTTTAAGTTTAAGAATTCAGGTCCGGAATTTAGCGTCATGCCATCGTAGACCTTTGATGATGATTGTTTATTTTTTTTTGTGATCATCCTCATTACCAATGTATAAATTTATTTGAAACATGAATGGCAAAGCTTTTTTTTACGCCAATACTCACGTGTGTTTCACGTAAGGCGCTGCTATAGGATTTAATCCTATAAAAAACTAGCGCCAAGGCTCATGTGTGCTTCATGTGAGGCGCTGCTATAGGATTTAATCCTATAAAAGACTAGCGCTAACGCTCACGTATGCTTCACGTGAGGCGCTGCTATAGGGTTTAATCCTATAAAAAACTAGCGCCGGCTCTTACGTGTGCTTTACGTGAGGCAATGCCTTATTATACGAGGGAATCGTTTCACCTTCTTGCTCTGCGAGTTAACACTTTCTTCTCGGAAATAGTTCCACCATGCACAACATTTTCTATGTTGAGATTTAAATATTTCTCTTTATAATATGAAAATATGTTCATTTTCTCTCTCACTTTCTCAGAGATCCATTTTAACAGAGAAGAGTCATGGCCTGCAATCGTCCACATGCTCATCAGCAGCCATGGGAGATACCTATCGAGAAAATTGTTCCTCATTTTGCTGCACGCTTGGTGAATCCCACTTTTACGGATGACCAATACGACACAGTGATGTGCGAGCTCCTGACTCGTAAAGTATCTCCTCTTCCAATCGGATCCATTTGGCTCCGGATGATCTTCCTGTCTGTGCTCGATGACATTCCTCATCATCCAGCGGAGATGACTCCGGCGATACTCGCCGTAACAAAGGACAAGATCGAGTGCTTTCATGAGGCACGTTAGATTACCAAGCCTCTGAGGGATCGTTCCGTTTAGTTGCTAAGCTAGATACGGGCTCAGCGGGCCATTATGGTTGCTTTCGCCGATGAACATGACACTAATCGATGGGGAGCGACTCCTCGTGAAAACCGCCGTTACGATATGGTAGAGCAGACAGAGAGGGAGTTAGAGAACTTTGTTTATTGTTTTGTTAACCCCTATATTTCTGATCCCATATTTGGTGATCTCTTCCTTGTAGAATAAGATGTTTATTTAAATGCATTTCTTTTTTTTCTTAATGTCTTGATCTGGCGCGAAGTAGTTTATGTACTCATTTCGGAGCTTATAGTTTATTCACTCATTTCAGAGTCTCTAGTTTATTCACTCATTTCGGAGTTTATAGTTTATGTACTCATTTCGGAGTATTTATAGTTTGCATCCTTTAGATTTACAGGTAAACTTGCCATAATGTTGGATGTATATAACCCCCATTCTTTTATAACAGGGGTCCGTTAGGCCTGTGGTACTAGATTTAGGTCAATCATACCGTCACGCTGGCAGATGTATTCTTCGATATGCAGTCCCTTAGGTTACAACTTGAGTAGCCCCATGACTGTCGTATCTCTGATCCCTTCTGAGGCTGGACAAGACGTCTTCAAGTAATCTTTTTAGATTGGTGTATATGTATTACCGTCGGAAGAACAAGCGTTATGTATTTGCCGTGGCACTTTTTACTTGAGGTTAGGCTTAATTTGAAGTTTCGATGAGTCATAACCACACCCTTCTGGGGTGGGATGATCTCCAATGGTCTTTAGGCTTTATATGTATTGCCATCAAGACCCGAAACTAGGAATATGCCGCCACTTCATTTTTTACTTTGATGACGTCGCGCCGATTCTTTGCTGAATCAGGGTAGACATCCGTATGATCTCTTTGCTGTATGTATTGCAATTGAGATATGGAAATAGGAATATGTTGTTGCTCCAATTTCATTTGATAGTTGCGTCCTAACCCTGTTGAAATGAGGAGGAACGTCGAGATGATCTCTAGGCTGTAGATGTTGCCATCGAGATCTAGAGTTAGGATTTTGCCGTCACTCCACTTTTATTTGACCCTTGGGTCTTTATTGACGTCACGTAAATACTTTACTGAAGTGGGAAGGACGTCCAAATAGTTTTTAGGCTGTAGATGTGCCATTAAGACTCGGTTCTTCTTTTGACGAAATATGGTGGGAATATATGGTTCTCTTTCCTTTGTTTGTGCCCATGAATCGTATACAAGAGTTAATATGGATCTACTTGCAGGGCAGAAAAGTTTTATTTTGTTTTATATTTTTTTTATTTCTGCGATGCTCTATCTTTTCAGCTTTTATATCGCGAAAGTCGTGATTGCCCAATCGTTTTGGTTATTTTGGCGGTGCCCAATCGTTTCGGCTATGTCATTTTTATTTTTTTACTCGCTGTTTTTTATTGCGAGTTGCCCCATCATTTCGGCTATTTCATATGCATTTTTTTTGCTTGCTGATTTTGTGGCGTGTTGGGGAATTGGTCCTGATACCAATTTTAGCATCAACATCACTACAACTGGAATGTTGCTAGAAGCGAATCATCATTTGCCGTGAGAAGACTTGGAGTTTGACACCTATTTAGGCATCTATATCGCTACAACTGGAATATTTTCAGGAGCGAATTATCATTTGCCTTTGTTGATTTGACCAAAGGAGGCCTAGCAAGCAGGGTTAGGATCCTGTCGACTAAGGCTTCTTGATTTTATGAGCCGTAAAGGTCTCATAAAGGTATTTCTCCCTGCGAATCGAGAGGATCTCGTAGGTGTATTTTCTCTTTAGGAATCGTGGGGATTCCTAAGTGTGTTTTCCTTTGCAAGTCATAAGAATCTTACAAGAGTATTTTCTCCTCGTAGGGTCGAGAGGACCTTACAAGTGTCGTTCACCATATGGGGATATTTCTCGTCCTTGGAGGAACTTAGTGGGGAATATATTTATTTATGCCTGTGGATTGTATACAAGAGTCGATATTGGACCACTTTTAGGGCAGAAAAGTTTTATTTTGTGGGGGGTTTTTGTGGCTTAAGAACAGGTTCAAATCCCTGTAACTTAAGGTTTTTGAATTCTATAAGTCGTGAGGATCTTATAGAGGGTATATTCTCCTTATGAGTCATGAGGATCTCGTAAGTGCATTTTCTCCTTAGGAATCGTATGGATTTCTAAGTGTGTTACTCCTTTGTGAGTTGTAAGAATCTCACGTAGGCGTTTTCTCCTTACAAAATCGTGAGGACTTTGTAAGTGCATTTTTTAAAACGAGTTCGCGCTCTTTTGGGTTTTCACTAGCTCAACGACAGTCTTGCTGTTTTTACTCACGGCGCCCTTTCAGGTTTTCATCCGTGTCCATTTTGCTTATGGACGTACCGTTTTTTAATGAGTTTGCACCCTTTCGGGTTTTCACGAGCTCGTCGGTAGCCCTGCTGTTCTTACCCACGGCGCCCTTTCGGCTTTTCATCCGTACCCATTTCGCTTGTGGACATACCATTTCATTTTTTTTATTTTTTAATTATTTTTTAACGAGTTCGTGCCCTTTCGGAGCTCGCCGGCAGCCCTGCTGTTTTTACTCACGGCGCCCTTTCGGGTTTTTTATCCGTGCCTATTTCGCTTGTGGATGTACTGTTTTTTTAGGCGGCGGTCCGTAAGGTAACGCACCGTTAGCTGTAGACCCCGATCTTTTACAAAGGACCGCATCATGTAGGACCTAAGAGAGTTATGAATCGTTTATGTTCGTGGATTGTATACGGTAATCAATATGGAGATCCACCATAGGGCTAAACGTATTAGTTTAAGGATATGACGGTCCATTATCGCCGTATTTTGGAGCAAGTTTCTGGTTTAAGGACCTTTTTGGTCCAATATCGCCGTGTTTTGGGGCAGATTGCAAGTTTAGGGATGTTTCAGTCTATTATTCCCGTGTTTTGGGGAACACACTAGTTTAGAGATGTTTCGGTCCATTATAGTTTAGGGATTTCTCGGTCCATTGTTAATTTAGAGACTTCTCGGTCCATTATTAGTTTAGGGACTTCTCGGTCCAATATCGCCGTGTTTTGAGGTGAAATGCTAGTTTAGGAACGTTCCGGTCCAATATCGCCGTGTTTTGGGGCGAAATGCTAGTTTAGGGACGTTCCGATCCATTATTAGTTTAGAGATTTCTCGGTCCGTTATTAGTTTATGGACTTTTCGGTCCATTATTAATTTAGAAACTTCTCGGTCCATGATTACTGTTTTTTGAGGCGACGGGGTTTTTTGGTACTACTCTCAGAGTTCTGACTCAGGAAAATAGCGAGCGGACACAAGTATCGTCATCTATCATTGACCTAGGTCATGACTCGTCAAGCGTAGTACTTTTTGAGGAATCGACCGTTTATGGGTCTTTCGCCTTACATATCCATGAGCAGGTAGGCTCCATCCTGGTAGACTTTGTTTATGATATACGGGCCTTCATAGTTCAGCTCGAACTTTCCCTGTTTTGCACGATTGGGGATTATTAGTCTTTTGACGACTAGCACGAGTTCTCTTTGGCGGAATGTTCTCGGCCTGGTCAATCTTTCATACGACCGTGTCATCCTTGCCTTATAAGCCTCCAGATTTTGCTGTGCTATAAGGCGGGTTTCGTCAAGGGCGTCGAGCTCCTCAAGCTTAAGATAAGCAGTTTCTTCATCTGTCAGCTCATATCGAACCGATACTCGTAGAGAGGGAAGTTCTATTTCCAATGGGAGCACTGTTTCCGTGCCGAACATCAATACGTATGGTGTTGTATTCGTGGTCATCTTGAACGTTGTTCGGTACGCCCAGAGAGCTTCATGCAGTCTTTCATGCCAGTCCTTTTTGTTTCTGAACATCGTCTTTTTTATAATCTTGGTCAAATCTTGTTGAATGCTTTAGCTAGACAGTTGGCCCGAGAAATATAGACTGAAGAGTATCTCCAATCTATTTTATACTGCTGTGTGAAGCGACTGATTTTATGGTTTCTGTAAGTTGGTCCATTATCCGAGATAATTCGCCGCGGAGTGCCGAACCGATAGATGACATGTGTTTTGAAGAAGTGGAGGATATTCTCCATCCTCACCTCTCTTAGTGGTACTGCTTTTGCCCACTTAGAGAAGTAATCGATCGTTTCCAATATAAACCGATGTCCTTTAGATGATGCCGGTTCGATGGGACCAATTATATCGGTTCCCCACATTTCGAACGGCCAGCTGGCGACTGTCGAGTGTAGCGGATTTGGGTGCTCGTGTATGAAGTCCCTATGAATTTGGCACGAATGACACTGCTTTGCATATTCGAGGTAGTCTTGAATCATCCTGGGCGAATAAAGCCCATTCCTTTTATTTTAAGCTTCATCTTCGGACCCGCCTGATGGGAGCCACAAAGTCTATCATGTATTTCTTGGATGAATTTATTTGCATCTTTCGGCCCTAGGCACCTTAGCCATAGGAGGTCAAATGATCTCTTATAAAGGGTATCATTGATGAAAGCGAAAAACAAAACTCGTTTCATAAGCTAATATCTAGATGACATATTTTCGGGCATTCTTTGGGACTTGAAGTAGTCTATGAAGATTTCCCTCCAGTCCTTGACCTTTTCTTCGTCCTCTATTTGAAGGGTTACTTATTCGGTTGTTTCTTTTCCTTTGGATGACTCTATCAAGTCTTCCGAAAATATATCTGTTGGTGTGACTACCCTACGGCTTTGCACAATGATCCTTACGTCATCGAGGTCTTCGTCAGCCAGTTCTTTAGCCAATTTGGCTAATACATCCGCTTTGCTGTTTTCTGCTTATGGTATACTTTCCAGAGTATAGGAAGAGATTTGTGTCAGGAGTTGCTGCAATTTTTCGCCATACCTTATCAGCTCTGGTTTACATGTCTGATAGTTGCCATTTACTTGACTGACGATCGGTTGGGAGTCTCCGTATATGAGGAGGTCTTTGATTCCCATATTAATAGCGATCTTAAGACTGGCTATTAAAGCTTCGTATTTTGCTTCGTTGTTAGTCCTTAGCTCCGTTAAAGAGAGGGCGCAACACAATATCCTTTCTTGTGGGGTCATGAAGATAAGGCCCACCCCAGCTTTGATTATAGGGGTGTTTTGCTTTCGCCGCTTCATAGAGGATGCTCCATCGAAATAAAGCTCCCACCGAGACTTATCTTCTTCTTTTTCTTCTTCGATTGTGTCGAATGCGTGCTCATTCGACAACTCGCAATTTAAAGGGGAGTCGGCTGGTATCGGATGCTCCGCTAGAAAATCGGCTTGGGCCTGTCCTTTCACTGCTTTGAGAGGTCGATATGTTACTGAGAACTCTATCAGGAGGAGGGCCCATTTGTCAAGCCTTCTTATCAATATGGCATTCGACATTAGATATTTGAGAGGATCCACTTTCGATATGAGGCGGACCTCATGTGCCAAGACGTAATGTCTAAGCTTCGTTATTGCGAAGATCAGCGCCAGGCAATACTTTTCAATGGGGGAACAGTTGCTTTCTGTCCCTAGGAGAACTCGGCTTAAGTAGTACAGAGCTCTTTCCTTTCCTTGACCGTTCTCTTATACCCACAATGAGCCTACAGAAACCTCAAGGGTTGTTGTATATAGGATAAGGGGTTTTCCCTTAACCGGAGCGGCCAATACCGGGGGATTTTGCAGATATTGCTTGATTTTGTCAAGTGCATTTTGACACTTTTGATCCCATATGAACGGGGTCCCCTTCTTCATCAGATAACTGTAGGGACGACATTTTTCGGATAGGTTGGCTATGAACCGCAGGATACACGTGAGCTTTTCTTGGAGAGATCGCAGTTGTTTGAGGGTTCTTGGCGTGGGCATTTCCATAATCGTCTTGATTTTTGAGGGATCGATTTCGATACCTTGGTGCTGTATGATGTATCCTAGGAATTTTCCTGAGGAAACTCCAAATGCGTATTTTAGAGAGTTCATCTTCAGATTATATTTCCGAAATCGTTGGAACACTATTTTTAGATGTTCCCAATATTCCTTATGAGATTTGCTCTTCACCATAAGGTCGTCGATGTAGCATTCGACAATCTCGTGTATGAGGTCATCGAAGATCTTTGTCATGGCCCTCTGGTAGGTAGTGCCAGCATTTTTCAAACCGAAAGGCATCACCTTATAGCAAAATATGTCCAACGGGGTCCGAAAGGCGGTATGCTTCTGGTCTTCAGGATGCATTTTTATTTGATTGTATCCTGAGGATACATCCATGAAGAAGAAGACTTTGTGAGTAGATGTGTTATCAATCATCAGCTCGGTGATGGGCACTGGGAAGTCATCTTTCGGGCATGCTTTGTTGAGATCTTAAAAGTCCACGCAGATGCGGACTGTCCCATTTTTCTTCATCATTGGAATGATGTTAGCGATCCAGTCAGGATATTGAACCTCTTGGATGAATTCAGAGTCGATTAGTTTCTTGACTTTCGCGTTGATACTCATCTCAAGTTCAAGTCGCATCCTTCTTGGCGCCTATTTGATTGGCTTTATACCTAGCGCTATGGCCGATTTATGTACCGCTACTTTTGGATCTAGATCTGACATTTCAGAGTAGTTCTATGCGAAACAGTCTTTATACTGCATGAGCACGTCTTTTAACGCGGCTACCTATTTTTCAGATAGTAGCTTACTGACGAACATCGGCCTAGGATCATTTTTGTCCCTAAGTCAATTTTTCTTAGGTTGTCCGCCGTGGTGTGTATCCCATCTTTCAGCTCTTTTGGTGCCGGTGGACACTCTGAGATCACCTCGTCCCTGTTTTCATTGGCGAAGCACCTGAAGAGATCATTCATACTCTCGTGCCCTTCCTCTTTTGAGAATGTTATCATATGGCAGGTACGAGTACGCTTCCATTTTTGCGGTTGAGCCGGTCTTATTCTGATGGTGTAGGTCATTTTTAGCTCGTGTTTTCATGGCGGGCTTATCTTCCAGATGTCGGATAAAGTGAACATGCCTTGTCGATACTGGTCTTCTACCCAGTCCTTGAAGGTGAAGCAGTTTTCAAGAGGGTGACCTATTGCTTGGTGATAGGAGCAATAATCCGGATGAGAGACCTCGGTTATTTGTTTGGGGGTGTCGAGACTCCGGAAACTTCATCATTTGGTGCTTCATGACAAGGTTGAATATTTTCCCTGTCTTGTCTTGCGGGAAAGAGTATTCCCTACCCATCTTCTGCATAAAGGACGGGCTCCAATCGAGCTTTTCTCGATCGAACGGCATTTTGAACCCGCTTTTTTGTCTTCGAACGTTGTTTGCGTTCTTTGCCCTGTTTCTACCTTCATCTTGGGGTTTTCCCCTTTCGCGAGAACATATAGCGGGCTGGGGATGAAGATCATTACGGTCTACTTTCTCCGCAGATTGCTGACTGAGACGCTGTATCCTAGCCTTTTCATAAATGTCCATTTTGCGGGTGTGGTTGTTTCGGCTTGCTTGACAACCTTCTTTTATTAGCTTGTCAATCTGTTCTTCAAGCGATGGACTTAACGTTTTCAAAGCGGGATCCCGCTCCGAGTTGACGTTATGGCTGCTTGGAAGAACGTTTTCCTCTTCACTCGAGCTGTTTATGATGTGGCAGCTGTAAATTTGCTCCCGCTTCTTGAATCGAACGTATCCCAGCCCAGTTGTCTCCATCTTCCCATTGGACTTCTTTCGCTGAATCCTGGGAATATCCATAAATCTTTTTGTAGAATTGAGCTTGTCGAACAGTTTGTTCTAGAAGTACGCCTTGGCATCTTAACAGCTCTTGCAATCCCTCCGCGTAATATCTTGGCAGACCGATGGATTGAAGTCTGTCGAGTGCATGATCAACACCATGCTAAACTTCTTTTTCTAGTTTGGTCTCCGTAGATTTGTAGAAGAGGACCGCCTTTTCATCTTTTCACCTAGGAGGTACGTAGAATGTTTGCAGTTCTTGTACGCTGTATGTATCGAGTGCATCAAGTTCCTTGTACCGTCGAGGCGGAGCCATCATGATTTGTAGACTCTGATCTGCTTCGACAAGAGTCTGCATTGACGGGCGGACGAAGAACACTGCATTTGTTTCATCCTCGGAGTCGCTGCCAAACTGCATTAGTGTATGGTAATGGTGAACTCCAGGTGGAGTCCTTTACCCATTCGAGCTTCCAGAGTGATAAGGACGACAGTAAGTCGGTCTCGAGTTTTGTCTTTATCCTCAATGGAGGGGCAGTATGTTGGAAGAGTTCCAAGCAAGATATCATAGCAGACTCGACGATGGAGGCTGAATACATCGTTGCCAACGATGCAGCCAAAGAGGCTGTATGGATAAAGAAGTTCCTAGCCGAAATTGGTGTGGTTCCATACATTGAGCATCCAATACCTGTGTATTATGATAAAAATGGAGCTGTGGCCTTGGGTAAGGAACCCCGATCCCATCAGAGATCTAGACATATTCTTAGGCGTTATCACCTGATCCGGGAAATAGTTGATCGTCGGGTGATCGAGATCAGGAGAGTTGACACGAAGGATAACGTAGCGGATCTACTCACGAAGGCCCTCCCCTAGACGCAAATCGAGAGACTGTTTAGGATGTTGGGTATGAGATACTACAACAACTGGCCTTAGTGCAAGTGGAAGATTGTTAGGGATATGTATGCCCTAGAGGCCATTATTGTACATTGATGTATATTTTAGTGGATGCTTGGACATATATATAGAGGACTTTCTTGCTCGACATGATAGTATGCTATCTAGTTATTCTTTATCTTAACAGTACACTTAGTATTATTATACTGTCTCTCAGATACATGTTGATAAAGCCCTTAGGGTGTAGGCTTGACTACCAGGACTATGATGCGGATCATACTACTGGGACCGGGGTAGTCCACAAGCACATCCTTTAATTGTTCCTAGTCGAGGGTATATCGAGACAGGGCATCGATACACCAGAATAGACTAGTGTGTACGTTTCTTGACCCTGTATGGGGGCGATGGTTGATCCCATATCCATTGGTGTTTGACATCAAAGATTGTGCACAGGTGCTCATTAGAGAATGGGTACACCGAACAGGACTCGTCGAGAACTCCTAGTTGGTACTATACCTATCGTCAGATAGCGGTTCTCTGGTGACACTGGTACATGTTAGTTTGTAAACCCGAGATCGTCATAAAGTCTTGTGTGGCTCCCATTGTGCTTTGATTTCCTCCCTACCACGGCTTAAAGGAGTTGTGCAAACAGGTGGATTTTGGGTATAGCCCCGAGTCACATGGAGGCAATGAGCGATAGGAGGGGTCCCGTCTCTCCCGGTATTGGGATTTAATGTTGCGCTATGCTCGATTGGCTATAACAGTAAGGCCCTGGCCAGAGCTGTTGATGAGATTTACTGGTAAGTGTTATCAGTAGTTTCTCAAACCGTTAAGAGCCATACATCGGCATGACTTATCAAGTTACCGGGGTCTAACGTTACCAACCCTAGACTCGATATACAACATATCAGATGAAAAGACCGGACTGTACGGTAAGTGTTATTTATAGGCTTCATGAGATTTTGGACAAACTTGCTTGTTGATCTTCTAATCGCTCAATATCTGGGTAGTTGTTACATTCAGCTAGTACCGCCGACGGCTTTTGGGTGATTGATGTGATCATCATCTACTACTGGCGTATTGAAAAGTCTTTAGAGTCCCACACAGAAGTTTCCTGGTTCAAGCGAAACGAAATAGGTCACATATGCTGATATGTGCGAAGGGCCAGATTAAATACGAGTATGTGATACCGTATTCTAATCTGGTGGTTATTTGTTATCGGTTAGGTTATATATAATATAACCGGATTATTGAATCAAGTGTTGATTTGATAATGTGATATACAGATAGATGATATTAATCGGTTATATGTGATATAACCGGATTATTAAATCAAGTGTTGATTTAATAATTTGATATATATTATATTTGATATAATTATATATTAACTAATATCATTAGCTCACTAATCATTCTTCATAATATATATATATTAAAATGAAGCATGACATTGATTTTCTATTTTTAGAAAATAGAAAATCAAAAGAAAAATGGGGATACTTTTGAGAGCACCGGCAAGCATGGCTATTTTCATATATTTTATTTATTTGCCATCACTATTGAAGCATGGTTGGATTTTTTAATCCATGCTTCAATAAGTGAGCAAGAGAGTAGTTCATTCTTTACTTGAGTTCATTATTTTTTCTTTAGCCATTTTTCTTGAGCTCTTGCTCTTTATCTCTTTCCATTTTTCCTCACCTCATCTCCAAGCTCAATCTCTCACGTGAGTTATGAACCCTTAAGCTTGTGAGCATTCTAAGTGAGCTCAAACACCCTTACTTCACCGTCCTAGTTTGAATTAGCAATTTGAACTAGTGTGTTTCGTTCACTAAAGAGTTTAGTGAAGAGATAGCTTGAATTAGAGAGGCTTCGGGTAGATCGTTTGGCATGAAGATCAAGAAGGGAGCTTGTACCATTTTCAAGTGGAGCCTAGTGAAGTCGCGTGGACTACAACCCGGAGCATTTGAAGAGAAGGACACGATCTACAAAGGTTGCAGTTTCATTCTCTTAGTATAGTTTTGTTAATATCATAGTTAAACCCTAATAATCTAGTTTAAGATCTTGGTTAGTGTAGATTAACATCACTAATTTTTAAAAAACGGCATGCTTGATGCTAGTAAAACCCAGTGGTGTTGCTAACATACACTTTCAGTATGAAGGTCTATTTTGGGAAATAGTTTTGGCCCGGTATTAGTTTGGGAAATATTTTATTACATAGTATTATTTTGGTAAAAAATTCAATTGTGTGTGTGGGGCAGGGGCGGGGGTGGGGGTGGGGGGGTGGGGGAGGAGGTCATTATAATTGCTAGATGGTTGCTATATTTTAGTGTAGCAAGTTCATTTTTGATGGGGTCTTATCACATGAATCAACATCGGGATATATTAAAAAAGAGAGACTGAATTGACTGTGTTTTAATTGCTTTGCCCACTGCAAAGTTTGCATCTCTCTTACATTATTGGGTCAAAAGGAGAAACCTAACATAAGCAGGTTTTGTTTAGGGGAAGTGGACATAATTTAAGGCATTCGGCACAAATTTGTTAGTCTCCTGTATGTGTTAGGGTTCTCCGGCGCTCGCGGCCAATGCACAGCTGAAGCGAAAAGCGCGAAAAAAAATTTCGTACGAGCTCGAGAAAACCCCAACCTAGAATCTGTTCCAAACACTAAACTAGAAAATAATATAGAAGGTTATAGAAACTACAACTTTTGTCGCATGTCCACTTGATTGAGTGATATTTCACGTGTCATATTTATGTTCTAAGTATCCGTAATCAAGACGGCGTCGCGTGTAGCTAGCCGTGATGAGTACGGGTCGTCTGCAGGGAGATGGTGCATTTTAGGTTCTTGTTATCACGAGTTAAGTCAAAAGGTCCGAAAAGCTCGTATCTAACCTAAGTGTTATGTATATATGCAACGAAACGCTTGTTAGAGATAGGGATAGATTAGTTTAAGTTAGGAAAATCCGTACCCATTCATTTGTGCCTCACTTGACTTATCGAAGCTAGGATAATCGGCAACAACGTGGATTAGGGTGTTTAAGCACGATATTTTGCGAAATCCGGCTTATTGATCCTTGTCCTTCCATTCTTGTCTTTTATCTTTCACCTCCGGCCAAACTAAATGCAACCAGTCACGATTAGGAATCATCGCTATCGTGGTAAGGTAAGATGCCTAACGGGATGCTTGCGTGAGGTTTGGACGGAGTTCAATTAGCAAGTATCGGGTAATGGAAATGAGCAAAAGAAATTCTAAACTTAAACAACCATTCTCATTCCCTAACAAGATCACTACTCACCATCCATCACAATTATCAAAAGAAAATACAAAAGAGAAGAGATAAAAAAAAACACATTGCAAGTAAGTAAATTGCAAGAAAGTAATTTGCAAGTAAGTAAAGAGAAGAAAATACTAAGAACCAAATTGCGAGAATGAAAGCTTCATTAAGTTCAAATTCAAAATACAAACTTATGAGTTCAATAACCAAAACCTAAACTTGCAATCTCAATAAAGAGCTTGCAAGATCATGAGAAGGTAAGGAACTCAAAATTACCTAACTACTATGTATAAAGTTTCAACATAATTACAAAATGAAATAGTCTAAATATGTAAAAGTATGGCTCTTGAGCTTGCTCTCTGTTCTGGTATATAGAAGCACTTCATCAACAAAAACAAACAATATAATTGAGATGATGTAACATCTTGGAATAACCAGAAGAAGAATGGAGCCAAAAGGGGAAGGTGGGACCGGCGATGGCGGGTAAGTTGCCCATTCTTGTGGTTTTTCATCAAGTGGTGGGGTCCATCTTCTTGTGGTGATCTTATATCCTCTCTATGATCTCTCTGGCATTGTTTGATTCTTCTATATAAACTTGGGTTGCAATCTGTAGATTTAGAGGAAAAATGCAACTTTAAATCACATCACACCTTTATCAAGTACTCACTATATCAAGCCCCCTTGCTCATCTACTTGCCCACTTGCACAATGTGTTCACACCAACATCATGGTAGCTGCTCACTTAGTTTGTGTATCAAAAAAAAGTTGTGTTCACACTTGTATCATGTTTGACCATTCTTGATAAAAATGTGTACACTTGAATTATTTTGCAAAAATCTTTTTGAATAATGATCGGTATTTCGTTCCAGTTGCAGTGTCAGCTCACAAATGTCGTATCCGTATATTTGAGGGCGTTTCCAGTGTTTTGTTACGAATACCTGTAATCTATACTTATTAAGCAGACATGGATTAATAGTACCAATATATCACAAAAATGATAATGAATGAGCGGTATTGAAATGCAGTTTTTCATGATGAACACACCTAATCATGGAAGATCCCTCCAAGCTCCTCGTAGGCCGTCGGGAAAAAACTTGAGAGGCGACTGCTGTTGCCGAAGATGATCCACCCGAAGAAAACCGATCCAAACTCCAGTTTCACCTAGTGAAGCAAACAGCACTCCAAGCTTGCTTGAAATGGAGTGTGGGGATGTAGGAATTTTTCCGCTTTCATTTTCTATCTCTTTTCATAACTCAAGAGAGGAAAATCTCAATATAGAAAAGGGAGGAAAAGAGAGGAGAGAGAGTGTATATGTATGAATGAATATGAGAAGAATGGCTTTATATTATTTTTCAACGATAAGAAAAATATATGCCATAACAATTTTGCAATAAACAATTGAAGCCCATCCCTCTCTACATGCCTTCAACCATACCTAAAACCATCCCACCCTCCACCTCATTTCCTATTGATTTTCTAAAAAGAAAATCAAATAATGAGGTGTCCTCTTTGTAGAAGTATTTCGTATAAATACAGTATAAAACTACGATATGTGTATCGAAATATAAATACGCGTATTCGTATAAAAATACAAATAGCCAAGAGAGAGAAAATGAATAGTGAACATAATACTAGAATATGTGTGTGTGTGTGTGTGTGTGTAAATTATTAAATCAATGCTTGATTAAATAATCCGGTTTAATCCTAAACCGGCTAGTATTATCAACCATCCGATTAATATCCGTGTAGCCAATACATGTATTTAATCGGACCCCTGCACGTATCAATATACGGCCTCTACATCATATCGACTGAACCGGAAAAACTCTCTATGTGGGATCTAAAGACTCGACAATACGCTGGCAGTGAGTTACTGGATAAATCCATAACTACAAACACGTCAATGACACTAGCTGTACGTAATTGCTACCCAGGTATATGCCGAAAGGGAGGTTGACATTCAAGTCTGTCTGTACCCTACTGAGCTTGAATGTGATATTCTCTATACAGTCCGGTCTCTACGTCTAAAAGTGTCAGGCCCCTGTCCTTGCTCGCGGAATAAAATGCCACACGGAACAAAATGGAACGATACCACTCTTCAATCAGAAACGCCTTTTAAGTGAATCGACACTACAGGAGCTTGAGAACTCCGTAGTTAAGTATGCTCGGGCCAGGAAAATTCTGGGATGGGTGACCTCCTGGAAAGTGGCCCCTGGTCGGGTCCGGTTCGCTCCGAAGGACAAAACCGTGCGGGTTCGGCCAAAACGAACAATACCGTCTGTGTTGAGGGTGGGTTATGATAGAATGGTATCAGAGCTGGTCTCTCAATAGTAGGTCTATGGTTCGAGGATGAACCATTGTTCAAATGTAGGGGATGTCGGGCCCCGGTCCTTGCTCGCGAAATAAAATGCCACACGGAACAAAATGGAATGATACTACTTTTCCATCAGAGGCTCCTTTTAAGTGAACCGACACTACAAGAGCTTGAGAACTCCGTAGTTAAGCTTGTTCGGACCATGGAAATTCTGGGATGGGTGACCTCCTGGGAAGTGGCCCCTGGTCGGGTCCGGTTTGCTTCGAAAGACAAAACCGTGCGGTTTCGACTAGAGCAGTTAATACCGTCCATGTTGAGGATGAGATATGGAAAAAAGTATCGCATACCGAGACTAGGGGTGGATAACGTCAGACCCCTAATAACTCGATAAGTCATGCCGGAGTCAAGCTCATCACCAACCGAGAAACTTCTGAACTTCTATCAGTAAATCCCATCCACTGTGGCCACGGATTTATGGTGATGGCCAACCGAACACATCGCGACAATGACTCCTAATACCAGGAGAGACGAATTCCTGACGATAACTCATTACCTCCATGTGGCTCGGGACTGTACCCAACTAAAAGCTGTTTGCATGACTCCTTTGAGCCGTGGTAGGGTAGTAATCTAAGTATAGTGGGAACTCACACGAGACAAATGACGATCTCAGGTCAAAGGACTACCATATACTCATGTTACTAGAGAACAACTATCTGACGATTGGTATAATACCATCCAGAATTTCTTGGGAGTCCGTCCAATGTACTCACCTCCAATGAGCACCTTTATACTGTCTTAGGTGACAAAACACCAATGGTTTGTGAGACCGGCCACCGCACCTTGTCAGGGTCTAGAAATGTATACACTAGTCTACTCTGGAATATCGATACCTAGTCTTGATACTCCCTCGACTAAGGAAATTTAAGGATGTGCTTATGGACTACCCAGCTCTCACGTATATGATCGCCATCATTATACTGGTAGTCAAGCAAGAATCCTATGGGTTTTATCATTATATTTTAGCAATACGTAATAGCAAGTAAAACGTATACACATAATGATAAAGACAAACCAGATAGTATACTATCATCTCGAGTAAGACTATTCTATCTGTATAGGTCCTCCTTCAATTATCATAATTGCCTAGCTACAATTACAATAATTATCTTGAGGGCACTATATCCAACAATCTTCCACTTGCACTTAAGGCCAATTATTGCGGTATCGTATACCCCCAGTTCGTGTGCTACCGAATATCCAACTTCTCTACAATCAGTTTCACAAATCTTGTTTAAGAAACTTCCGTGTTCGAGAAATATCCTCAATGAGTGGATCCGCTACAATGTTCCAACTTTATCTCTCTAGAGATCAACAATTTCCCGAACTGAGCGGTACCCTGCATCAAATTTTTTTCTAGATACTTGATGGGATCGAGTTCATAAATGAACAACTTTATCCAACAAACTTCTTGGATCGTATCCTCTATTGAGTCATAACCAATATCCTGCACCATGCCTACCTCAGTATCCCTATTGAAACCCTATCCAATATACTGCTCCTCAGAAGAGGATAAACTTATAATTTTGACAACCACTCTGTCATTCAGGTCATCTTATAAGCCATAACCGGTAACCACCTCCTGTAGGAGGCTGCCATTACCATACTCCAAGAACATCCTGATATGTTTTTCACTGCTTCCCTTTATTTCTCCAGAATTGAATTAATATCTGCTTACTGCAGCTAGTGCAAAAGCAATATTTGGTATGGTACATGGCCTCACATGATTGACTCAATTACCTAAGTAAGTGATATGTCATTCAAGCAAGTCCCTCTCCTCATCAGTTTAGAAGAAATCTCTTTAGAGAGGGAAACTCTATCATCTGCAGGTAAACTACCATGCTAGGAGTCATACATTCTAAACCACTTTAGAATGATGTCCAAGTACTTGTATTAGGACACTTCCCAAATCTAGATAAATCTCTGTAACGACTCTGAGTTTACTGTACTGAATTTTCCATTTTAATGTACATAATTGAGTTTACAGCCTGAGTTTGAATTATAAGTTAATTTTGTTAAATAACAACAAGAAACAACTTGTAGCTCACTGGTAAAGCCTCTACACCGCTGTGACATATCCCCTGTGTTCGAAATCCATCAGACACATTATATTTTTTCTAATTTTTTTTAACTTTTTGGAAGCACAAAATTTTGCACGTGCAATACACAGAAAAATGAAAAGACAGAAAAATCAAACAGGTGGAAAATGGAGTAAACAGGGCTTTAATCATCGGGCACGAATCTCGAGGCTAAATACCTTAAATCAACCGGCCAAAAACCTCTGAAAATCGGTGCCGACGGTTGGATGAAGTCTAATTGTCCCCGGGCTCTGTACACTTGACTCTTCCCCTACCCCTAACTCTCCTGCACTGTTTGATTTCCCTGCAATCAAATAGAGACCCTTCATTTCACAATTTATCACAATTTTAATGCATTTTAATTAACTATTTTAATTCCAAAACCCTAATTCTCCACTATAAATACCATCCCCTATCTTGGCTCAGCACCATTCTGAAAATTCTAAGCAAAACTCTCAAAAATTTCCTAAGTACAAGTGGAGTAAAGAGGAGTTAGCAAGTGACCAACTTCCGGCGAAGATCGAAGCAACATCCGAAGCTCCCGCGACACCACAAGGCTTTCCTCCTCTTCCTCCCCCTCTTCTTAGCGTAGTCAAATAGTAAGTCCTTCCCAAACTCCTTTTCTATTCATTGAATTTCTTTTTAATCAAAATCGGTAAAAGTGGAGTTAATACCGATATTTTTTTCTAAACTCTAGAAACTCCACCTTTTCTTATATATTGTTCATCCAAATTCTTACACAATACTTGTAAACTTACTACCAATATTTAGAATAAATTTTAGCCCAGAATATCATGTAAAATAACTTTAAATTAACTTTTTTCATTAAAATACCATGAACTTTGATATCATTCCTTTTAGTTTTATTAAAACTATATCTTTAGGAAAAACTTCACTGTGTAACGACCTACCCCTCACGTGCACTCTTGTTTCATAACACGATACTTTTTTGTATACATTAAAATACCACTTACTTAAAATACGGTTTGTTTTAAAACAGTATTTCGATTCTTTTGCGATTATGCCTCTACAACCCTATTTAGGGGACCCGCTAAGGATGGTGCGGATTATCGCACATCCTTGGGCTAGTAAAGCGAGATGCAGACCTCCTCACGGAGCATTCGGTCTCGACAGGTTTTAAATACAGTTTTTAAGAAAAAAAGAATTTTCTAGATAAATAAAGATTTTTTTAAATAATTATATAAAAATTATAAATCACTATTTTCAAAATATAATAAAACTATATTTTTTTTCAAAATTGAAAAGATTAACAAATTCAATAAAATACCATCAAGTTATCAAAAGACAACTCTTTTCAATAAAATACCATGAACTTCCAGAGTTAATTGTTTATCACTAAAATACCTCAAATCCTTAAAACTCATGCTCATGAAAACCCTGATAATATAAATAACCCCTCGAGATTTATTTTTAACTATATTATAATATTTTTTCATAAAACCCTCTCGAGTTATATAAAAACAATATTTAAGGACTTTAGTAAATATAGATTTAAGTGGGATCAATTCTCTTGAGCCCTAGGGAGCCGGAGAAAGTGAGTGCTTGCCTATTTAAGATAGAAAACTTAACGGAGTTATCAATGGTAATTTTCTTGGAAAAAGACACAAATCCTGCCGTCCATGTGCAGCAGTTACTGATTGCTTCCGAACTTAATTCAAAATCTAAATCAGTTTATGTAACAACCATAACTTCCGGTACGATTTTTTTTCCAAAAATATAGAAACGGGTACTTAAGTCTGAGCACGAGTTATAAATTTATTTTGCTTTTGAACAGTAAGAAATAACTTGTAGCTCACTGGTAAGACCTTGCACTACCGAGACATAGCACCAGAGTTCAAATCCCATCAGCCATATTATCCTTTCGTTTTATTTTCCGTTAATATTTTAGAATTCCAAGAGTTTGCATGTGCACCGCATGTAAACTGAAAAGACACAGAACAAATAAACATGTGCAATAGGCTATCTGAAGCGACACTAACACGTGGCAGAGATCCGACCCCTCTCCACCGGGAATGGACCGGCGAGGTCCCTTGATGGGGCCGGCGCCGCCGGTCCAACTAAGACCAAATGCAAATTTTTTTAAAACCCTAGACCCTTGGACTCCCCTCTTTAACCCCTATCTGTTTGTATTCTCTGTAATAATCCAGAGAATTAAAAATACCCTATTTAAATCCATTTTAATACAAATTTTAATTCACTAATTTATTACACCAAGCCTTAATTTTCCCTATAAATACCCACTCCATTTACACCCCTCTCACTCAGAATTCTATTACAAAAACTATACAAAATTCCCAAGTCTTTTAGTGTACAAGTGGAGTTAGCGAAGGGCGAAACTCCGACGAACTTCCGAGGAGATTCCGGCGACGAAACAATGCCCCGAAGCATTCCGTAGATTCCTCTCCCTCTTCTCTTGACCCTAAGCCGGTAAGTCCCCTCTTTCCCTTCTTATCTCTATTCTAAAAACATAAAATTCTAAAACCCGACGGAAACGGAGTTAATCCGACTTCCGATTCGATTTTTCTTTAAAAATCATATTTTTCTTAAACAAGAATATACCAAACTCTCAAATCATGTTCACTAAACATTACCAAACACTTTAAACAAGTTTCATCACAAAATATTATTATATGAAACTTCTATGGTAGTTTTACAGTAAAATACCACATAATTTAGTTTCCGACATAATTATCATGATACCTATTATACCTTTAGATAGTTCACGTGGTAATGACCTACCTCATCACAACACACATCTCTATCATAGCACGATAAAATTTTAGAAATATATTTATGAGATAAAACGATTTTACAAATAAATACCATCAACTCATAAAACCTTTTTATTTAAAAAGATGTATTAAATATTTCCATGCGATTGCGCCTCTACAACCCATTTTGGGGACCCCGTTCAAGATGGTGCGGATTATCGCACGTCCTCGGGCCTAGTAGAGCGAGATGCAGACCTCCGCAAGAAGCATTCGATCTCAATGGAATTTTTATATATTTTTCTTTAGAAAATGAGATTTCTACAAGAAAATAATTAAATTATTTTTATATATATATATATATATATATATATATATATATATATATATATATATATATTAGCAAAATATCTATTTTAATTATATAAATATTCCAAGTTTTCTAAATCAAAGGAATCACCACTAATGAAAATACTATCCGAATACAACACAATTACAATATTTCAACAAAATACTATATACTTTGAAAATTAGGTTCTACTCATTAGAAATTTCACATCTATAAAATATACAGCTATGAAAACCTAAAGACGATAATTAAATGCTTGAGGAGTATTTTGAAATTATGCCAAAACTATTTTTACATAAACCCCCTCAAGTTATACTAAATTACAATAAGAACCCTAGTAAACATAGGTTTAAGCGGGATTAGTCTCTTGAGCCTCAGGGAGCCAGAGATATGGGTGCTTGCCTATTTAAGGTAGACAATCTAACAAACGATATTATCAACACAGTAATTGTCTTGGAAAAAGACACAAATTTTGCCGTCTATGTGCAGCAGTTACCAATAATATCAAAACTAATTCAGGACTTCAATTTCTTTTCAAAGTGTCTGACTCGGACTGAGTCTCAATTTAATCAATTTGACTTGAATACGATTCAAGTACAATACAACCATTCAATATGAATCTATCTGTACAATATATTTCAATATATAACTTGACTGAACCGAACTATGGATATACATCCATTTACATGATTCTCCAGTTATATCCATTTACTGATATCATGGTTTCGGCAGGTCATCCATCTATATAACAGACAATACAATCTATACAATCAATACAATCAATACATAAATACTACGGGGTTCTAAAGGGGTAGACTGGTACGGAATATGTTAAAGATGGCACGAGGTGGTCACTTAAGACGTAATTACATCCATACCGTTGTTCCGTGGTATTATCGACGAAGCCTTGTACTACGGATTACCAAAGTCCCCGGTGTAAGTAGGACTCCTCTCATATACACTGGTATTTTTTATACCAAGCTACAAATAACTGCGCTAACATTATAATAAAACATTCTAAAACTATACTCTCTCTCTCTCTGTCTATTCTACTTCTCTCTCATCTTTGGGACTTACCAAGCGATTGTTCGTTGAAGACATTCCTTTTCTTCTTTTCTTTGTAATGTTGTCAGGAGGACTCGACGTTGAGGAGTACGAGACCAGTCAGGAGCATTTGGAGTAGGCCTCTGAGCAGTACACCGAAGACCCAGAGCTGTAGCTACTTGTACTTATTCCATTTTTATTTCTGTTATGCCATTGTTTAGGCATTGCTTTCATTCCATGTATTTACTTTTCATTATATTGTAAAAAGAATATTAATAAATAAAGTTGCTGTTCATTTACATCTTGTCTCTTGTGTACATTTTATTTTATATTGCTTAGATACGCTTAGCGTGTTTATTTCTGAGTAAATGCGTAGCGGACTTCGTTGCACCCTCTGCCCGTACACCGAGAAGCGGGGCGTAACAGTTTACAAGTGTTTGACTCAGTCTGAGTCTAATTCAAACCTGAATCCAATATCAAACATGAATACTTAAACATGAACATGAATACTTGAAATCAAACATTAATATCAAACATGTATAACTTGACTTGACTTTACCGAACCATGGTTATGACTTGACTTGACTACTTGGCTACATCCTGAACATGACTACTGAAATATCTTGTATCCATGGTTTCGGCAAATTTGATAATTATAATGTATACAATACATTACGCGGGGATAAATGGGTAAATTGGTACGGAACGTATATCATGGCACGGGAGGCCACTTAAAAGACACCAACATGAATTCTTGTGCCGTTGTCCCGTGGGTTATGATGGGGCCTTGTACTACATGTTACCATAGTCTACGGGGTAAGATGGACTTCTCTCGTATACATGAATACCTTCTGTACCAAGCTACAAATAACCACGTTATAATAATCATCATATACCGGTAATCAATCATACACATCTTACCTGTTCTTTTCACATTACTTGCTATATTCTCTTCTTATTTTGGATCTTACCGAGCACTAGTTCGCGGACGACATTCCTTCTATTTCTTTTTTTGGAATATTCTTTAGGAGGACCAGACTCTCAGGAGATCAAGACTAGCCAGGAGGACTTGGATCAGCTCGCCGCTCAGCCGGACTACTAGCTCTTTTTGTACTTACTTTTATTTTGTATGCTACTGTTTAGGCACTGCTTTATTCACTGTATCTTTCATTTTCAAAACAGTTGTATGTAAAGATGAATGTAAATAAAGATTGCTGTTTATTTTAATTCTCTTGTCATTCTTGTGCATTTTATATATATTGCTTAATTACGCTTAACGTATTTATTTCTTAGTAAATACGTTGCGGCCTGCCACGTCACCGTTTCCGTCTACTGGGAAGCGGGGCGTGACAATGTCGTCACCAGAATCCCTGATGTATTATCCATATCTAATGTGGAGAAACACTTGTAACAACCATAATTTGACCGATTGTAGTATAGGAACATCACTTCTTATTAGGAGTGTGTCATCCAAATACCAGGACAGTACACCCGACATCTTTCTTACAAGGTTCATCTATTGTTTTGATGAAGTTAAACACCTTGACTGTCACATCAAAACAGATGATCTGTCTCCGCTATGCCCACTTTAGTCTATAAATAGATATAAGCAACTTGCACACTCGCTGCTCTCATTGACTACAATAAGCCTTTGGCAGAGTCATATACACGTGCACTTCTAAATTCTCATTTAGAAAGACGTTATAGTCATTTTCTTGCCAGATCTCATAGTCATGAATAGCAGCAGTGACAAGTCATATCCGTATGGATTTCAGTGTAGACACTGATGTAAAGGTTTCATTACAATCCGTGTTGGGTATTTGATGAAAACATTTACCAAAGTCTAGCTTAATAAGATACCACCTTTCTACCTGCACCGATTTCGAAAGATCTACTTACTCCTAATAAGTTTTACCCCTTTAGGAGCTCCCAAAAAATTCCATTATTTGCTGAAGTGCGTGGAGTCCAACTTGGATATAATGTGTCCCTGCCAAATTTTTTGGTTCAAAGCATATTGTTCTTTTTATAAAAGTAGAGGACAACCCCCACGTACAAAGCATGTGAGTATCGGTTTAAGATAGGATTAAATTCTATGATAGTCCCCACGTGTTAAACATGTGAGCACCCACATGCAAAGCATTCAAGTGCTGCTTCAAATAGGACCAAATCCTATATTGGTTCCTACGTGTTAGATACGTGAGTGTCTCACGTGATATCCGCGTGAGCGCTAGTGTTAGCATCTTGGTAGCGCCTCGCGTGATATCCACGTGAGCGCACTTGCCAGTCTCTTGGCAGCGCCTCACGTGATATCTACGTGAGCGCTATAAGCCAGCGCCCCACGTGCAATGCATGTGAGTGTTTTTTGTATAGAATTAAATTCTATGTAGAATTAAATTCTACGGGGGAAATATTTTCCTGATCTTTCTGAAATTAGAAAGATCCTCTCTATTAAACAGAGGACCTTTGGATTGAAAATCCAACTATGATTATAAAATCACCAATTAAACCATCTGATAGAATTAGATTCTATGTGGGAAATATTTTCCCGATTTTTCTAAAATAAGAAAGATCTTCTCTGTTAAATAGAATAAAATTCAATGTTAGGAAAATATTTTCCTAATCTTGTTAAACTAACAAGATATTCATATGATAGAATAAAATTCTATGTTAGGAAAATATTTTCCTATTCTTGTTAAACTAACAAAATATTCATATGATAGAATAAAATTCTATCTTAGGAAAATATTTTCCTAATCTTATTAAAGCAAACAAGAAATCTTCTCTGTTAAATAGAAAGACTTTGGATTAAAAATCCAACGGTGAATAAAATTCACCGGTTGATCTTTAAGATCATTTTGATTGATTATGAAATCAATCATGATCTTTCAATGAGAGATTTTCTCAAAAAAATGGATTTTTCTCTTCTCCTATATAAAGGAGCAAAGAGATTAAATCTAAGAAAAAAGACGACGCCAAAAACTTTCGTAAAAAATAAACAGAAGGTTCTCACAAGCTTCTACAAACTACAGAGAATTTAATCGCAATAAAGAAGATCGTCTCCATCCTTACAACCCTAGGAAAAGAAAAAATCGAGATCAAAATATCTTCTTTACCTAACATATCTAAGGGTTTAACCCTTCTCAAAGAACTTAGTTATTTTTCTGGATCTGAAATCCATAAGGCAAATCTTCTATAAGTTGAGAATTTAATTCTCATCGGGAAGATCTTGTTCTTGAGCCTCGAAGATTCAGGAAAGAACAATGTCGAAAAGAACATGGAAGAAAAGAATATGAAGAAGATAAATTCCACAATACTTCAGGAACTTAGTTCTTTCAAATCAAGAACTTAGTTCTTTAAGAACCCGATCCAAGATCCTCAAAATAGTGATCTTGGTGATCGTTAATGGTCAAAATACCATTTAAAGAGATTTAAATTCTCTAAAATATCATCAACAGAGATTAAATCTCAAAAACATAGCACCTCACGTGAAACACACGTGAGTGCCAAAAGCTCAGCGCCTCACGTGAAACGCACGTGAGCGCTCAAAACAAGCCAAGTCTGAGCGCCTCACATGAAACACACGTGAGCGTCCAAAGCTCGACGCCTCACGTGAAACACACGTGAGCGCCCAAAGATCAGCGCCTCACATGAAACCCACGTGAGCCCCAAAGAAAACTAGTGTTTAACATTATTCCAGCGCCTCACGTGATATGCATGAGAGCGCTATATGCAAATGAGTGCTTAGCACTGCTGGGTGTTACAGAAACCCAATCTTAGCCCAAATTGGCTAAGCTTATGTTCGTGATATCCCAACTGATCTTAGTCCCATACATGACTAATGATCTTCATCCCATACCTTCTAAATTAATCTTAAGCTCAAACAAGACTAATGATTCTTGGATGATCCACCATGATCTTTCCCCTCAAATACGGGATTTGGTTCAAGGGTACATCTCTCCACACCACTGATACATATCGTTGTAATTCCTCAATTCTTCAGAGAGGTGGCGGGTCCTGACAATCAACAACTTCTCGTCCTAACTTGATGAAAAATATGAAAGTTCATCAAGATAGGGAATGATACATCCCACATTTGTGCACTTTTACATCGATGTGCACACCAAAAATTGGATCGCACCCCAAATTGGGCGCATCCCATGTTACCATTGTTCACTTCTTCATGTAACGAATACACGTGCGCGCAAGATGAATGTTGGACCGAAATGTCCTTAAACTAATATTCATCCTAAACAGGAATGTTGGACCGAAATGTCCCTAAACTAATATTCGCCTCAAGCATGGAAATATTGGACCGAAATGTCCTTAAACTAATATTTGTCCCAAACTAGGAATGTTGGACCGAAATGTCCTTAAACTAATATTCTCCCCTAATACGGCGATAATGGACCGTGATGTACTTAAACTAAAATAATTAAGCCTATATGCTCATTTGTTCATAAATTGATCTTAGTCTCAAATATGACTAACGATTCTTAGATCAAATCCAAATATCTCATGAACTGATGAACCTCATTTATATGAGATCCGCATCCTAAGTTCATTCCCGTTGGCAAACCAAGCTACTAACGTGGACCCCGTCAAGAAAATCCTTGACCCAAACCTAAATCTCAAATATACGGATTTAGACTAATCCGCGCCCTAAGGGCGACGACATAAACTAGTCTCCGTATACAATCCATGAGCAACCAAAACAATCAAAATAACACACAGCACGAAGTGGACCAATAGAGAAGGAGAAAGTGGTTATCGCAACGCGATAACGTAATTAACTACAGGGGCTTGCGCCTGCATAGAAGAGCGTCCCAACAATCAAAAACCTCTCACAAATGAAGGGGAATCTGATAAAGTTTGCTACAATGGTCGCACCTATCCAAATCTCTGATATACGGTGCCATAAATTAATTTGGCATCTTCGGAGAGATTGATGGATATTGTTCTCCGCCGAAAGACGCGACCGGGACGTTGGGACATCCGGCCTGAATTTCGAGGGCAGATGCTATTTGGTGCTATCCGTTCACCTCTCCGAAAATTCCAAGTTGATTTATGACACCATATATCGAAGGTTTAAACGGATGCGGCCGATGTAGTAGACTTCGTCAGATTCCCCCTCGTTGAGGAGTTTTTTGATTGTGGGGACGCTCTTCCCTGCAGGCGCAAGCTCCTGTAGTTAGTTATGCTACCGTATCGCGGTAACCACTTTCTCCTTCTTCAGATGGTCATTTCGTGTCGTGTTTGTTAGTTTTGTTTTTTGGTTGCCCGTGGATTGTATATGGAGACTAATTTATGTTGTCGCCCGTAGGACGTGGATTACTCCAAATCCGTATTTTCTTAGATTTAGGTTTGGGGGTTGGGCTTAAGGATACGTCAGTCTCATTTGAGACTAAGATCAACATAAACGTTTGTTAAGGATACGTTAATCTAATTTTAGACTAAGACCAACTTAACAGTTTGTTAAGGATACGTTAGTCTAATTTTAGACTAAGATCTATTTAACGGGATCATTTAGATCCAACAAAAGAGCATTTGGGCTCTATTGTTCTAGTTTAGGGACTTTACGGTCAATTACCAGTTTAAGGACATGGTGGTCCATTATTAGTTTAAGGACATCTCGGTCCAAGGTTAAGGACATCATAGTCCGTGAGTTTAAAGACCTCACAGTCAAGGTTAAGGACATCATAGTCCATGGGTTTAAGGACTCCACGGTCCAGTTTAAAGACATCATAGTCTATGAAGTGTGTGGTTGTCGGGACTCGTCACCTCTCTGAAGACGTTGAAGGATTACAACGACAAATATCAAAGGAGTGAAGAGATGTACCTTCGAACCAAAGTTGATTTGGGGATATGTAGTCCAATTTTGGAACTAAGATCAATTAATTAGATTATGAGCACACTGGCTCAGTTAAATCTGAATTGAGGACTTATGGCCAACTTGGACTAAGTCCAATTAGATTAGAAATGTTGGCCCTTTGTTGGACCATTAAACATTTGTCTGGGCTCAACCCCCCATTATTTGGAACTGCTAAACAGGGGTTCTGATAACATTTTATCTTTGTTAAGTGCTGAGCACTCATATGCCATATAGAATGTTCAATTTTGGAAAGAGAAGCCTTGCCTCAGAAGGACTTAGCCAATTTAGGCTAGGATTGATTTGAATATAGTGTTAAATACTAACATATATTTGATTGTCACGTGTTCCCACGTGATGTGCTGAAAATAGTGTTAAACACTCAGTACAAAACGCTTCAAAAATAGTGTTAAACACTAAAATGGGATTGGTCACATGGGGCCATGTGAGATCTCTGAAGGTGGGGACCAGTCTTCCTTTATTTTGTTCTCAGAGTATTCAAAGGTGTCAAATACTTAAGTCTTCACAGCCATCACGTGTGGGCACGTGACGGGCACCCATGCATTGATTTATTAAAGTGTTTATTAGGGGTCACGTGGGGACACGTGAGGGCGCCCAAAATCAATTCTGCCTTTGGTTTTGTTCTTTTTATTTTGGGAGTCACGTGGGAACACGTGAGGCATTGCCTCCAAGTTTTTCTCTTCTCATTTTGGGGAGTCTGTTTAGGGGTCACGTGGGGGCACGTGACCTAGTTTTATTCTTTCTTTTCTGATCATTGAGGATAGGGGTCACGTGTCACCACGTAACCAAGTTCTGTTTTTTCTTCTCTGCTCATTGAGAATGGGGGTCACGTGTTACCACGTGATCAAGTTCTTTATGTGCATGGAGAGCTTTAAGTCTCTTGTTTTAAGAATTAAATTATCTGTAGGGTTAAACTCTAATTATGTTTTAGAGTGATTAAATTCTCATGTATGTGGAAGAATTAAATTCTCATATAGGGTTAAACCCTACTTCTGTCTTGGAGGAATTAAATTCTTATGAATTTGGAGAGAATTGAATTCTCATGCAGGGTTGAACCCTAATTTTATTTGGAGGAATTAAATTCCTATGAAGTTGGGAGAATTAAATTCTCATATAGGGTTAAACCCTAGTTTTATTTGGAGGAATTAAATTCCTATGAATTTGGGAGAATTAAATTCTCTAAACTCAATTCTCCCTCTAAGTTTTGGATCTGCATGGCAGAATCTCCCCGATGAGAATTAAATTCTCAACTTGTGGGGAGATCTGCTTCTGCAGATCTTCAATTAAAGGAAGAACTAAGTTCTTTTGCAGAAGAGTTAAACTCTTAGACTGAGAATTAAATTCTCTTTTTGTTTTATGGAGCTTTGATCTCTTTCCCCTTTCTCACCTAGGGTTTCTTTTCTTGAGAATTAAATTCTCCTTTCTTTTCTCTCTGCTATTGTTTTTTCTTCAGAAAATTCCAAGATTCCAAAAATCTCTTCTCTTTCTCCCCTTCTCGGCTCCTACTTATAGCAGAAGGAAAAGAATCAATTTGTTTAGTGAATCTTTCATTGAAAGATTTTGTTTGTTTTTGTAACTAACATGATCTTAGTGAATTTTATTCACCATTGGATTTTTAATCCAAAAGATATTCTGTTTGTTATTCTTGGTGGAATTTAGGGAAGTCTTTCCTTATATAAAATCTTTCCATAAATTGGTGATTTTTAATCACCATTGGATTTTTAATCCAACGGTGCTCCACTTTACAGAGCATAATCCTCTTTTGTTTGGAAAGATTTAAAGAAACACTTTCCCAGTTAGGGTCTTTGATTTCCCTTAATTTAGAATTTAATTCTATTAACTCATAAGGCTTTTAAAGCCCATCACGTGTTGGCACATGATCCCAACGTCTGACCATTGAAATAAAATTTAATTCTATCAATTAAAGAGCTGAGGGACCTGTCACGTATTGGCACGTGGCCCTCTTTTATTCAGAATTTAATTCTGCCTTCTAACAGAGCTAAAGGACCATCACGTGTCAGCACGTGACCCTTGGTCACGTGTCAGCACGTGATGCCCTATTGGGGTTTTTCGTTTGCTGTTTTGTTACATTTTTGTTTGATTAGAATTTAATTCTATAAAGTAGAGATCACAGAAAACAATCACGTGTCAACACATGACCCTTGGTCACGTGTGAACACGTGATACCTCATTGAGGTGTTTCCTGATTTTTTTATCAAGGAACAAATGCCCCCACAGCGTTGTTCTCACGTGTCTGCACGTGAGTGCAACGCTGTCACCTTTGTGACCGTTGGATCTGTCTAGGGAATATGGGAGATGAAACATTTCCCATCACATCCTATAAATGCCAGCGTCCCTTCAGAAGCGCCTCCACTTTGCTCATCTTCTTCCTTACTTACTTTTTCCTTTGAGAATTTAATTCTCTTTCTCAGAGATTAGTTCTCTGTTTCGAAAATTTCCAGAGTTTAAATCTGTTAAAAGATTCCCTTTTCTCAGGTAATGATCTTGAATGGCTGAAGAACTTTTGCAGAAATCTTCGTTGGATTTTAAATCCATACCAAGGGTTTTTTCCTTTAACAAGAACCCATTTTTTTAAGTTCTTAAAAAGAAAACCACTCAATCTTTAAACAATAGACCTTTTAGGGTTTCTCTGATCTTCAGGGATCGATGGCGATGCTTGTCTTTTCTCTGGAATTTAATTCCATTCCAAAGAGCTTCGGCTCTAAAAAAATATTTCTGGGAATTTAATTCCCCTGTTCAAAAGGAATTTAATTCCTCTGAAGAACTTAGTTCTTCCCCGAGAACTTCTTAGGGTTTTCTTGCCCTGAGTTGTTCTTTGCAACAAAAGAAAAGATTTGCAGTATGGTTTCTGGGAATTTAATTCCTTTGCCCTGCTTGATTTGTGCAGAGTCCAAGATGGATTTCTTTTTTGTGGAATGTGTAGGGTCATTTGAAATCCACTGTCCATTTATTGAGAATCTTCCTTTTTTTCTCATAATGATTGCTTTGCCTCATCATTAGTAAGCCGCCATCTTGATTTTGTGGGACCAATGCGTTTTGTAACCAATAGTCCCATAAAATGAGTCCTCTGTTGCTTTCTTCCACTGCCTTTTTATATATGTATTTACAAACATATATATATATATATATATATACACGTGTTGGTTTCTCTTAATAGTTTCCCCTTCTTTTATTTCAGGCACAATGACTTCTGTTCCATACTTCCCTTTCACTCGCTCGAAGGCCGCCTTTCCTCAGTCACCGTCTGACGAGGAAGTGATGGCGATGATCAGGGCTCATGACCCGAATCGCGCCAATTTGCTTTTATGGGGGACCTGGTACGGTCACATCATCCGCGGTCGCCGCAGTTTTCTTTGCGATATATCGACGGAGCCTACCTGTCCGTTTCTGCCGATAGATCCTCCACGGACCGCCTTTGCTGTGGAGATGCTGGATTGGACCCCTATGGGACGGGTTGAGCCTTCAACAACTGGTATTCCGAACCATCCGGTGCCGGCTATAGATATTTTAGGGCGCCGCATTTGCCAGGACGAAGCCCAGCCATGGGGATAGATTTATAAGATAGGGCTTACCCCTCGACACCCCACGGGCTACCTTCTCTGGGCCCGTTACATCCTGTCTGCCCATCACGCGCGACTGCAGAGGGTCGGACTCTATCAGGCGATATATGCGTCTCTTTTCCACTATCAGTCTCCCCATGTCTGGTGGGTTAAGCCCTTCTTGAACCAATGGAATCTTCCCACCAACACCTTCCTTCTACGGGACCACGAAGTTTCAATTTCTCTGGAAGAATTTCGCGAGATCTCAGGGTTGCTGGTTAGGGGGACACTTTATGAAGAATTACTGCCCCCCGATGAGTATGTCTTCGAAACCGAGCCTGCCATGCTTGACAGCCTGTCGACCGAGAATGCCGTCCGCCACAAGCGCCCGAGTTTGATCAGGACCCTGAATATTTTTGACAAACTGTTCACAGAGTCAGAGGAGAAGGGCGTCACTTTTAAAATCTTTATCGCTTGCTTCCTTTGTGAAGATGTCCTCTCAAAGACGGCTCCGAAGTTTCGCGAACATTAACGATCCCTTTGGGTATGGTTTAAATAAGCGGCCAACTGAAGAAGAGGACCTGTCGCAGTACTACATTCCCATCATGTCAGCGGTATCTTTCGAGTCAATTGCAGCTCCTGGTATGGATGAGGAGATTTTCTTTGTGGGCTTCATCAGTGTTTGGTTTAGCTGGTTCGCCATTCCCATGCATCGCCGTTTCATGAGAGCCTCGGTTATTTACCCTGCTCATCGCATTGCCGAGGGAACGCGACTAGCTGTGGGCATTCCAGGGCTAGCGCATCTATATCATGGGTTAGGCACCGCGGCCAATATCTCAACTCCAGGCGTAGATGTGGTAAATTTCTATCTTCATTACTTTACGTCCTGGATTGAGGTGCACGTGCTGGGGGCATTTCCTGCGCACCAAAGACCCAGCTTTTATGACGCTTACACTTTTCCGCGACTCATGCGGCTGGTGGGCGCTTCTGCTCCTGACCCGACTCAGTCTGGGGCTATTCGCATGCTGGTCAATCCCTATGCCGCTACAGGCGGGATGGTAGTCAACGACCGAGTTCTCTCTGCTCCCTCAGGACCGGTCCAACAGCTCTGCGACTTGTCGAAAGAGGGGGCCCCTTCTCTGAAGCCCAGGGAAGCCATGCACCTATATTCGATTAGACCAGGTTACCTGGTATTTCGTCAGAACGGTGCGGCCCTTTTTATGCGGTACAACCCACACCGTTTTGCTCGGCAACTTGGATATGACTAAGGCATCCCTTTCGAGGCATTTACGGTGGCGCCTAGCCCATCGCCAGAAGCTGTTCGTGACGCCGCTCATCACTTCATGCGGCTGAACACTGGCTCCCGCTTCATGATTCCTGAAGCTGATCATATTCCTCGATGTGTAGGGTCATTCACGGGCTGGTACCTCCATCGAGTCAGTCTAATTATCATTGAGGAGAGGATGGTGCTTCTTAGATATGGGGCTCCCACTCTAATTCACGCCACGGGAGTCCCGCCGTAATCGCGTGCAACGGTTTGCCCTCCCTTGAGGGATACCAGCGTTGTGCTTATTCCGGAGGCGGCGGAGGTGGACTTAACTCCCACAGCTGGTATACCACTGCATACTAGGGCTCAATCAAGGGCTAATAGGGAGCCAGTAGCAGTGTCATCGGCCGCGGCGTCAACAATGGCCGTGTCGTCATCGGTAGCACCGCTGAACGAGGACATTGAAGGCGAAGTGGGTCAATGCTGTACCAAAGCTCCACGGGGAAGGAAACGATTGTCTTCGGCGGTTAGTTCTGGGCCCAAGAGGCGGAGGAAGACGGTCACCAATCTGCTCGACTCTTTAATAGAGTCTGAGCCTATTCTTCAAGACTAACCACTAGCCGTGCAAGAATCGGATGGTGGTCTACTTTTCCCGGGTTCATCTGCCGAGGAAGCCGCACAATTGGCTGAGGCTATAAGACGTTCGCAAGATGAATTCGAGAACATAAGGATCCCAAAGAGGCCTTACCCTGCCGTTATCTTTTATGAAGACCCTCCATTGATACGGCGGCGATTCATAGGCCCTTTGGAAGAATGGGGTGAGAGGGCCCTCAAGCAGGCTGTTTCGGCCGACGCCGAGGACGCGCTTTCATTGTGGACCGGTGGCCACGAGTCTACCCTCGGACCTCGGCGAGCACATCTCCTCAGGAAGGAGCGTCGGCTTGAACAAGCCATATTAGAGGCTCCCTTGCGCATCGGTATGTTCATGTATCTCTTTGTAATATCTTGTATTGCTCGTATATATATGTATATATCCTTATCATCGTGCAAACTTTGCAGGGACTTCGGCGATGGCAGAGGATCTGAATTCGAATCGCGCTTTGACCGTAGATTCCGCTAATATCCCCAATGAAAAACTAATCAGTGTGGAGGGGGTCGATGCAACCGTTGCTCCTGCAATGGAGCCTCCCTTGGTGACTCCCGCTCCCCAAGCGCTTGCTCCCCCGGGAGAGGCATCTTTGTTGGTCGCCGATCCGATGGATCTTTCTGAGGGTGGCCCAGAGATTAGGGGACAGGTAGTCGAGGCTGCCGTCCTTTTGTTGGAGCCTGCAGTGGTGGCTACTGCCCCTCGCTCGGAAATCGTTACATTGTCCCACGTCACCGATGATGTGCCTGGGGGCACGGAGGAGGCCGCCGAAGCTGCTATCCCTCCAGCCCATAATGGGAGATGCATCGAAGGTAACCTTTTATATTTTACATTAATGATCTCTCCATTATCTGAACCCTTCTGTCTTTTCAGAGTTGCGTGGATTGGCGGCGTCTATTGCCGATCTATCTCCCAGGAAGTCCTTTCAGCGCCTGTTGGAGATGGCTGCTCCGCAGGCGATATCTCCTCAACGTATCGTCCTCTCTTCCGGGCAAGGTTAGTGTCTTTTGCCTTCTCCTCACCGCGTTATTATTATTTCATATAATGACATTGATGTCTTCTACAGTTCTGGAAGCTGATGACGAGGTTGAAATTCTTGATGGGCCTGGGGAGCCTTCAGACCCCTCTTGCATGACCGTGGGTAAGTAAAGTCTCAACGTCGTTCCATTTGTTCTTTGCCTTCAAGTCTCGCTGACTGTTTATAAATTTGCACAGCTCTGCCAGTTCTCACCACGCTGGAGTCTCGCATCGCCATGCCACCCGGCCCCTATGCTCTGCGCGCCTCAGAACGGATGGCAAAGCTAAGCCTCCACTCCTTGTCAGCCCTAATTGAGGACCTTCGTGCCGGCAGTCTGATCACGGCCGAAGCGTTTGCTGCTGAAGCCAACGACTCTCTTCCCTTTCTTGCCATCTACCATAGTGAAACATTGGTGCAAGTCTGGGTTGAGTTTTGTCGGCAGGTGGAGGCTTGCTTGCATGTCCTTGAATGTACACGCCTTCCCTCGGAGGTTGTGGCCGCAAAGGCGAGCTTGCGGGGGCTGATTGAGCGGTGTGCTGCGATCATGATATCATGTGAGAAAAGGCTCAGCCGCAAGTTTTTAGAGAGGGAGCTGGCTTCCAAAGCGCTGGGGGAGCTTCAAGCCAGCCTTACGGCCAAGACCACTAAAGCATATGAACTTTGGTGAGTGCTTCAAGAGTCTATCAAGGAGGTGGTAGCTATTGATAAGGCCGCCGTGTTTACTTATGAAATGGTCGAAGTCCATAAGGTTACTGAAAAAGAGCTTGAAGGCCGGCTTGCCTCATACCAGGCCCAACAGGCTCAAGCGGAGGCCTGGCTTTTGACGATACTAAATCATGAAGCCGAGGCCCAGCGAAAAAGGGGTGAACTGGCAAACCTGCTAAATCGCCTGCCGACTTGAAAAATTGTATATATATTTTTACATTCTTCCTTTGTACATACTCCTGAATGAGAGTATATATTTTTTTTTCTTTCATAAATTGTACTTTGTATTCATTTTGATTCATGAATAACAGACATATTTTTCTTTATGATGGTGTGCCCCTTTTAGTAAGTGTATTCTGTGGATAGTTTATTTCGATTTTTTTGCAGGACAACGATGGCTTAGGTTTCAGGGTTAAGATCTGCCTCCTAAGACTTTTCAACTTTATGAGCCGTGAGGGTCTCATAAAGAATTTTCTCCCTACAGGACGAGAGGATCTCATAGGTGTAATTTCTCCTTAAGGATCGTGAGGATTCCTAAGTGTGTTTTCTCTTGAAAGTCGTAAGGATCTCACAAGAGAGTTTGCTCCCTTACGAGTCGTGAGGACCCGCAAGTGATGGGTGAGGTTACCATTATCCGCATTTCACGGAGTTAGGAGTTGCTCTGGATGCTTCCCACGGGGTCATAGCTGTGTTCTGCGAGGATCAGGCTCCGCTCTGGACGTTTCCCACGGGGTCAGGATTGACATAGGCCGCGTTCCACGTAATCAGGAATTTTGCTCTGGATGCTTCCCACGGGGTCATAGCCGTGTTCTGCGAGGACTAGGCTCCGCTCTGGATGCTTCCCTCGGGGTCATAGTCGTGTTCTGCGAGGACCAGGATCCGCTCTGGGCGTTTCCCACGAGGTCAGGATTGATATAAGCCGCGTTCCACGTGACCAGGAATTTGCTATGGATGCTTACCATAGGGTCATAGCCGTGTTCTGCGAGGACCGGGCTCCGCTCTGGATGTTTCCCACGGTGTCAGGATTGGCATAAGCCACATTCCACGTGACCAGGAATTTGCTCTGGATGCTTCCCACGGGGTCATAGCCGTGTTCTGCGAGGACCAGGCTCCGCTCTGGATGCTTCCCACGGGGTCATAGCCGTGTTCTGCGAGGACCAGGATCCGCTCAGGACGTTTCCCATGGGGTCAGGATTGACATAAGCCGCGTTCTACGTAACCAGGAAAGGTTGACTCTCGGTTTTTTGTGCATCGTCGAGTCATGGAACTGGGAATTTTGCCGCAGCTCCGATTTGTTGATGTTGCATCTATTGTAATGAGACGAATGTTGAGATGATCTCCAAGCTGTCTGAGAACCGTCGAGATTTGGAACATGGACTTTGCCATGGCTCCGTTTTGCTGACGTCGTACATTCCTGTAGAGACACTGATTTCTCTGCGGGTCGATGCGAATTGAGATGCTCTCGTCAAGGACGCTGATCTCCCTGAGGTTGAGATGAATCAAGGAGTTCTCGCAAGAATGTCCTAACGTTATAGTCAACCTTTGCTTTTTACGACAGAGGTCCGTTAGGGTCTGTGGTACTAGGGTTTTGCCCGTTGTACCGTCGCGTTGGCTGATTTATCCCTTGACAGGCAATCTTGCTGTTCGAGTAGCCTTGCAATTGTCGTGTCTCTGATCCCTTCGGGGGCTGGACAAGACGTCTTCAAGCAATCTTGCTAGGCAGTTTGACCGTCGGAAGAGCAAGCGTTAGGAATTTTGCCATGCTGCCTTTTACTTGAGGTTAGGCTCAGTTTAGGGAGCCCCGATGAGTCATAACCACTCCGCGCTGGTGTGGGATGATCTCCGATAGTCTTTCAGGTTTTATATGAGTTGCCATCAAGACCCTGAAGCTAGGAATTTGGCCTTTGCTTCGTTTGCTGGCATTGCGTCTGCTGTATCGAGACGAATGTCGCGGTTGTCTCTAGGTTATTGATGAACCGTCGAGATTTGGAACTAGGGATTTTGCCATGGCTCCGTTGTTTGATTGTCGCGTCTGAGTCCTGCCGGAGGAAGAGTGCTGTGGTGATATCTCGTCTGCTGTATCGAGACGAACGTCGAGGTGGTGACCATTCTATGTGGGATGATCCCCGGTAGTCTTTCAGGTTTTATATGAGTTACCGTCAAGACCCTGAAGCTAGTAATTTAGCCTTCGCTTCGTTTTCTTTGGCGTGTCCGAATCCTGTTGGAGGAAGGACGCTGTAGTGACATTTTGTCTGCTGTATCGAGACGAACATCGAGGTGGTGACCACTCCATGTGGGATGATCTCCGGTAGTCTTTCAGGTTTTATATGAGTTACCGTCAAGACCCTGAAGCTAGGAATTTGGCCTTCGCTTCTTTTGCTGGCATTGCGTCTGCTGTATCGAGACGAACGTCGAGGCTGTCTCTAGGTTGCGTGTGAACCGTCGAGATTTGGAACATGGACTTTGCCATGGCTCCGTTTCTAGTGTCACATCTACATCTTGTTAGAGGAAAAACGCTGGGGTGACATCACGTATACTGTATCGAGACGGCGTCGAGGTGGTCTCTAGGTTGTTGGTGAACTGTTGAGATTTGGAACTAAGGACTTTGCCATGGCTCCGTTGTTTTGACCCTGGGGTGACATTGCGTCTACTGTAACAAGACGGATGCTGAGGTGAAGCTGGGATTTTGCCATCACTCCGCTTTGTTTCGATCGTGAGGTCTTTCATTGACGTTGCATCTGCATCCAGCTGGACTACGAAGGAACGCCATTGTTGACGTTGTGTCTGCTTTAACGAGACGAATGCTGAGACGATCTCCAGTCTGTCTGAGAACTATTGAGATTTGGCTTTTTCTTCTGATGGAGCCTGGGGGGCGGGGGGGAGGGGGAAGGTGTGATTCCTTCTTAGTTTGCGCCCCTGGATTGTATACAGGGATTGATGTGATATCACCTGTAGGGCAAAAATTTCATTTATTTTATTTTATTTCTTTTCGTGATGATCTATCATTTCAGCTTTTATATCGCGAAGGTCGCGATCGCCTAATCATTTCGGCTATTTTTCACGGTGCCCAATCATTTCGGCTATTTGTTTTATTCTTACTCGCTGGTTTTTATTGCGAGTTGCCCAATCATTTCGGCTATTTTGCATGCATACATTTTTACTTGCTGACTTTGTTGCAAGTTGCCCCATCATTTCGGCTATTTCGTATGCATGTGTGGCTTGCTAGCTTTTTTGCTGAAAGCTAGGAATTAGACACTGATTTCGGCATCAGCACCGCTATAACTGGAATATTACCAGGAGCGAATCATCATTTGCTTCCGTTGATGACGAACAAAGGTGGCTTAGTAAACAGGGTTAAGATCCTGTCGACTAAGGCTTTTTACTTCATGAGCCGTAAGGGTCTCATAAAGGTATTTCTCCCTACAAGTCATGAGGATCTTGTAGGTGCATTTTCTCCCTAAGAATCGTGAGGATTCCTAAGTGCATGATCTCTTATAAGTCGTAAGGATCTTACAAGAGTGCTTTCTCCTTATAAGTCGAGAGGGCTTACAAGGGGGTTCACCGTGCGAACATATCCCTAGTCACGGATGGGACTTTGTTGGGGAAATGTTTATTCGCGTCCGTAGATTGTATACAAGGGTCAGCATTGAGCCGCTTGTAGGGCAGTATTGGAGGTTGTGGTGGCCACTTAAGAACAGGTTCAGATCCCTATAGCTTAAGACTTTCGAATCTTATGAGCCGTGAGGGTCTCATAAGAGGGTTCTCCTTAGGAGTCGTGAGGATCTCGCAAGTGTAATTTCTCCTTAGGAATCGAGGGGATCCCTAAGTGTGTTGCTCCCTTGTGAGTCGTAAGGATCTCACACAGGTGGTTTCTCCTTACAGGGTCGAGAGGACCTTGCAAGTGTCTTGTAACTGTTGAAGTCAAAATTTGCACCCCGGTTGACCAAGTCAATATCAAGGTCAACCCTAAGCCAGGTGGGCCCAAGCCCAAGCAAGTAGGCCAATGCCCAGGTCGAGCCTGAACACGAAGCGTCCGGCCTTCCGCCATACCAAAATAAAAAAAATCATGTAACAAATAATTTTGATGTAATTCTTGTGCATGAATGTATTCAAAATGGGCATAAAGCCAATTTTTTGTAAGCCCATGGCTTATGTGCAAAAAGAAATGGCACATGAGCCATGGGATGGGAAAAATTCCAATTTTGCAAAGCCCAAGGGGCTATATGTAAATATGTAAGCCTATATAAGGCAAAATGATGATGAATAAATCAAGAATACTTTCATTCTCTCAAAAACCTAGGGTTTGTATTTCTTTCCCTTTTCTGAAGGTCTCAAACCTTCTTCTTTCTTCTGAATTAAATCAAGAGTTTTACTCTTCCTTTTCAAAAACAAAATAGTTTTTCACCACCAAACCCTCAAAGGAGAACTTGGATCTGTCTTTAGATCCCAAAAAGGAGAGATTTTGAGATCTCACATCTCTTGATCTTCAAGATCCAGCTAACAGAGGAGGAAGAAGAAGAACCCCTTTCACTAAACCTTCCCTAAAAAAAAAGAAAACACACTCAGGAGTCCAACTCCTCTCTGATTTCTCTCCCGAGAAATTTTTTTTAGGCTAAAAGCCTCTTTTTCTCGCCGGCGCTCAAGTGCAGAGCGCCCGCGTGCCGACACGTGGCGCGCTTGCGCTCAAGCGCTCAACGTTCGAGCGTAAAGCGCCCACGTGCCGACACGTGGCACGCTTGCGCTCGAGCGCAAGTCGTCCCGGTGCCGACACGTGGCGCGCTCTCGCTCAAGTCGCCCCGGTGCCGACACGTGGCGCGCTTGCGCTCAGGCGCAAGCGCTCAGGCGCAAGTCGCCCCCGTGTCGACACGTGGCGCACTTGCGCTCAAGCTCCCAGCGCTCAAGCGCCCAGTGCTCAAGTGCAAGTCGCCCCAGTGTCGACATGTGGCGCACTTGCGCTCGAGCGTCAAGCGCTGAAGCGCAAAGCACCCACGTGCCGACACGTGGCGCGCTTGCGCTCAAGCGCCCAGCGCTCAAGCGCAGAGCGCCCACGTGCCGACACGTGGCACTCTAGCGCCTGAGCGCACAGCACCTGGGCGTACAGCGCCCAAGGTGCTGCCCCCACGCATCCTTTGGATGCCTTTTCTTCCCTTTTTTCCTTATATATATACATATATATATATATACATATATATATACACACACACATATGTATATATATATATACACATACACACATGCTCCACGACACTGTCCCTGTTAGAAAAAAATTTCTAACGGGGCGCTGCCCCGCACCCCGCAAGGGGGCTGCTAGCCCCCTTGATCCCAGCCCGCTATCCGGGTAGCGGGACCCCCGTAAAAACTCTGCGTGGCTCCCGATATATCCAAGCCCCCTCCCAAAACAACACACACGTACACTGCACATTGAGTTCGCATGACCAGTTTAACCCGTTAATCGGAGGTTCCCTCGCCCCAAAGGCGAGGGGTAATTAACGGCAGCTTAGACCGTGGCTGCCGGAGATTCGGATCCCCACAATCAATAAACCCCGGCCTACCCTAGGCAGGGGGAATCTGTAGTATGCCTGACAAGCGCGCGCGTATTCCCATCTCAATGGGGTGACGAAAAACACCCTACAGGTTCTGGCACGCCCGGAGGGACCAATCTCTCCTCCCATATTTTGGGTTAAGCATCATGCGAACTCAATTATTATACATACCTGTATTTATACTAAAATAATGCTCTTTCATGCAGATTTTCAAACAATCACCTTCCGACGATGTCTTCGATGATGAACTCAGCTCCCGTCTCCTACACGATGAAGATAGACTCCAGGACGGTCCTTCCGGCCAGTCTCGGGCGACAATAGGAGGAGCGTTTACAAACCGGTCTCGAAAGGCAGGAGACCAAATGTGTGGTCGCGAGGGCACCTTAGCCCAAGCGCAAGTCCGTTTCCGAACGACCCTCCATGTCCCCAGCTGGGGGCAAGGCCATCAACACCAACAAAGCTACAACGCGTCCCGAGCAAGCTCCAGTGGTGCCCTTGACCACTACTCGATCGGGTGTCTTCTCTAAGCTCCCCTCTGATCAACTCACAATGGCTTCCCGGATAGCGGATGCCCGCCAAGCCTTCAAAATCTAGAAGCTGAGGGAGAAAAGGCTCAGATACATAGCCAACAAAAGGGCTAGGGCTCTGTCCATGTTAAAATTTATGAATTTCCAAAGCCCGGACTGCTCCGTGAAATCAGCTGCCAAAGATAAAGAGATGGCTGGGTATGTGGTCCACACTGTCTACATGGTGGGCACGCGCAGCAAGAGGAAGGACGGGGCCACCGCATCTCAAATCCAATCTGGCTTGAATGTGGTCGCCGCTTCCCAAGAACAGCCGCCTCCGCTAGATGATGAAAACCCTCTTGATGAGGATGATAGGCAGAGAGAGCCCTCAATTCATGAGGAGTCAGGCTCGGAAAGCGAAGATGAGCCAACTTTCCGTCCTAAGACCGCAGAGCAGCAACTCCTTCAAGAGCTCCGAAAGCAGCTCAGAAGCAAAGACAAGGAGATGGCCAAGCTCTACTCAAAGATCGACGACTTGACGAATGTCATGATGCAGCTCACAGCCCGGCTTGCCTCTCAGCCGCCCAATTAGGCGGAGGGCTCGGCTCGTGAACCGGGAAATGGTGTCCCAAAGCAGCCGACGCCTATTCCCTCAAATCCAAAAGTGGGCGAACTACATGAAAATCAGTCGCATCCTATCTCGGGAAATGTCTTGGCTACCGATGACAGTAGTCCTCTAACTCAAGATCAAATCATGGACTTGGTTGCCAGCAAAGTCAAGACATTGGTGGCCGAAGCCGAAGCGCAAAAAGATATCAGCAGTAGTGGGAGACCATATCCTGCTCAGTATGATCTGGTAGAATTTCCTAGCGGCTATGTCATCCCCAAATTCGGAAGATTCGATGGGACGGGAAATGCGAATCAGCACATCGCCCACTTCAAAGCCTCATGCGGGAATACTGGGGGCAACGATGCGCTTCTCCTCCGCCAGTTCGTTAATAGCTTGACCGATGTTGCTTTCGACTGGTACGCAAGCATATCGGATGGCTCCGTTACTACTTTCGTCCAAATGGAATCTTTGTTTCGACAAAGGTTCATGAGCGTCAGCGATAAGATCACCATTGCCGAGCTCGTATGGACCAAGCCCAAGAACAACGAAAGCAACACGGATTTTATAGCCCGATAGCGCAATCTCTCCGTCAAATATGAACCGCCGATAGAGCAGGACCAATCTGTCAGTCTCCTCGTTGGAAATCTCAACAATTGGATGGCCCCGTTTCTATGCACCGCGGGTCTCAAAACATTCCAAGAGCTGACCAGGAAAGTCCAGATGTTGGAACGCTCAAAGCAAGATTCCTCCTCTGACTCCCAAAATAACAATAGGTCCTGGAGAAACCAAAAGGACGATAATCGCAAAGGCGGAAATCCTGACGATTCTGAGTCTTTCAACACTTCGGCTGATCGAAATAAGCGAGAGATAAGCGGGCCTAGTGCCAACCACCCTCGGAAGCCAGTGTTCGGAGAGGGAGGAGAATCTCCACTCAAAGAGAAGCTAGATAAGGTCTATTCCTTCAGAAGGGACAAAATCCGTAAAATATTCAAAGACGCCCTGAAGAACGGTCTACAACTGCCAGAGTCAAAAAGACCGCAGGAAGCGAATATGACCGACGACCCCAAATACTGCCCCTATCACAGAGTGATAGGTCATGCCATTGAGGACTGCTTCGTCTTCAAAGATTGGGTCGAAAAGCAATACAAGGCAGGAGAGATAGAACTGTCTAAAGGCGTGTTAACAAACAGTCCAGCTGCGACCGCCAATTTCATACAAACGGAGACCGAAGTTCTTCGTGAAACTGATTCTCTCAGACATCTGCCTTTCTCTGAAAACAATCGACCACCACGTCATTAAACTGGGAACAGTCGACCTCTAAGTCGTTAAACTGGGAATGTAAAAAGAATTATGTGAATAAACAAAAAATGTGTAAATAAAAAAAAATAAAGCCGAAATGATTGGGCAACTCGCAATAAAAATCAGCGAGTGAAAATAAAAATGAGAATAAAGCCGAAATGATGGGGCAACCGCGAATAAATAGTCGAAATGATAGGGCAATCGCGATCTTCGCGATAAGAAAAGCTGAAATGATAGAGCAATCGCGGTAAAACAAAAACGAAAACAAAAAAAATCCAGTTTCCCAAAATTCTTTCGGCCCTACGGCTAGTCCCCAAATTGACTGCCGTATACAATCTACGGGCTCAAATAATTCTCAGCATACCCATGCCCCACCGCAATCACCAGTTACGCGGCTGGTCTCCGCCTTTGGAAGTATGCTCCATTGAGAAGACCCACTCATGTGTCCTCACGATATATGAGGAGAACAAACCTTTGTGGGATCTTTACGACTCATAAAAGAAAAACACACTTAGGAGTCCTCACGACTCTTAAGGAGAAAATACACCTGCGGGATTCTTACGACTCGTAGGGAGAAAATGCTATTATGGGACCCTCACGGCCCATAAAATTGAAAAGTCTTAGGTGATAGGGATCTAAACCTGTCTCCTAAGCCATCGCTCCCCAATCCCCAAACGGCGAATGATGAGTTTCTCCTGGTACCATATTCCAGTGCAGCGATGCAGACGCCAACCAAATTCCAAATCCCATACCCCAAGCGGCGAATGATGAGTCGCTCCTGGTACCATATTCCAGTGCAGCGATGCAGATGCCAACCAAATTCCAAATCCCATACCCCAACGGCGAATGATGAGTCGCTCCTGGTACCATATTCCAGTGCAGCGATGCAGACGCCAACCAAATTCCAAATCCCATACCCCAATGGCGAATGATGAGTCGCTCCTAGTACCATATTCCAGTGCAGCGATACAGACGCCAACAAAGTCCCGAAATTTTTGTGGCCCTACGGTCTGGATCATACATCCTGCAAAACCGTATACAATCCACGGGCGTAAAACAATCCCAATCTCTCCAAAAAAATAATAAAATAAAAAAAAAGAAAGGTATGTCCACAAGTAAAATGGGCACGGATGAAAACCCGAAAGGGCTCCGTAAGTAAAAACAGCAGGACTGCCGGCGAGTTTGTGAAAACCCGAAAGGGCGCAAACTCGTGAGAAAGAGATGAAATGCACTCACAAGGTCCTCTCGACCTTGTGAGGAGAAAATTCCCGCGTGAGATCCTTACGACTCACAAAGGAGCAACACACTTAGGAGTCCCCACGACTCCCAAGGTGAAAATACACTTACGGGATCCTTACGACCCGTAAGGAGAAAATGTTTTGTGAGACCCTTACGGCTCATAAAATTGAAAAGTCTTAGGTGACAGGGGTCTAAACCTGTCTCCTAAGCCATCGTTTCCTAATAAGCAAACGCAAATGATGATTCGCTCTTGGTACAATATTCCAGTGTAGCGATGCTGATGCCAAACAAAAAAAAAAAACAATCCCCAAATCCTCTCATGACAAATGATGATTCGCTCCTGGTACCATATTCCAGTGTAGCGATGCTGATGTCAACCCAAATCAAATCAAACCAACAACCTCTACGGCGGAATCATGCTCCGTCCCAGAATTTACCCCGTGTAGAAATCATGCTTCGTCTCGGGATATCTACCTTCCCTACCGGAATTATGCTCCGCCTCGGAATCAAATCAACCAACCAGCTCTGCGTCGGAATCAAGCTTCGTCTCAGAATGCACCCCTTGTCGAAAAGATGCTTCGCCTCGGTGTATCTGCCTTCCCTGTCGGAATTATGCTTCGGTTCGGAATCAACCAACGACCTCATCGTCGGAATTATGCTCCGCCTCGGAATCAAGTCAACCAGCAAGCTCTGCGTTGGAATTATGCTTCGTCTCAGAATGCACCCCGTGTCAAAATGATGCTTCGCCTCGGCGTACCTGCCTTCCCTGTCGAAATTATGCTTCGTCTCAGAATCAAGTCAGCCAACAAGCTCTGCGCCGGAATCATGCTCTGTCTCAGAATATACCCTGTGTCGAAATCAATGCTTTGCCTCGGAATATTTGCCTTCCTTGTCGGAATTATACTTCGCCTAGGAATCTACCTCTGCATCGAAATCATGCTTCGGTCAGAATGTCTGCTGCTCTTCGGAATGATGCTCCGATCTATGGAATCATGCTCCACTCTTCGGAATGATGCTCTGAACCCTGGAATCATGCTCCGCTCATCGGAATGATGCTCCGATCCCTGGAATCATGCTCCGCTCTTCGGAATGATGCTCCGAATCCTGGAATCATGCTCCGCTCTTTGGAATGATGCTCCGAACCCTGGAATTATGCTCCGCTCATCGGAATGATGCTCCGATCCCTGGAATCATGCTCCTCTCTTCGGAATGATGCTCCGATCCTTGGAATCATGCTCCGCTCTTCGGAATGATGCTCCGACCCTTGGAATCATGCTCCACCCTTCGGAATGATGCTCCGAACTTCTGGAATCATGCTCCGCTCTTCGGAATGATGCTCCGATCCTTCGAATTATGCTCCGCAAATCAGAATGATGCTCCGACCCTCGGGAATCATGCTCCCCGAGGGACACTCCGACCTTGGAATTATGCTCCGCGAATCGGAATGATGCTCCGATCCCCTGGAATCATGCTCCGCCCTTCGGAACGATGCTCCGAACCATGGAATCATGCTCCGCCCTTCGGAATGATGCTCCGATCTTGGAATCATGCTCCGCCCTTCGGAATGATGCTCCGATCTTGGAATTATGCTCCGCTCTTCGGAATGATGCTCCGATCCTTGGAATTATGCTCCGCAAATCGGAATGATGCTCCGACCCCCGGGAATCATGCTCCCCGAGGGACACTCCGACCTTGGAATTATACTCCGCGAATCGGAATGATGCTTTGATCCCCTGGAATCATGCTCCGCTCTTCGGAATGATGCTCCGATCCCTGGAATCATGCTCCGCCCTTCGAAACGATGCTCCGATCTCTGGAATTATGCTCCGATCTTCGGAATGATACTCTGAACCCTGGAATCATGCTCCGCCCTTTGGAACGATGCTCCGAACCCTGGAATCATGCTCCGCCCTTCGGAATGATGCTCCGATCTTGGAATCATGCTCCGCCCTTCGGAATGATGCTCCGATCTTGGAATTATGCTCCGCGCTTCGGAATGATGCTACGATCTCCTCCGATCTCTGGAATCATGCTCCGCGCTTCGGAGGGACACTCCGACCTTGGAATTATGCTCCGCGAATCGGAATGATTCTCCGATCCCCGGGAATCATGCTCCCCGAGGGATACTCCGCGAATCGGAATTATGCTCCGCGAATCGGAATGATGCTCCGATCCCCGGGAATCATGCTCCCCGAGGGATACTCCGACCCCGGAATTATGCTCCGCGAATCAGAATGATACTCCTATCCCCGGGAATCATGCTCCCTGGGATGATGCTTCGCCTCCGGAATGATGTTCCACCTCGAAGTTCAGCTTTAAGATCCATCAATTTCATGCACACGACTCACATATGTGGTGTGTATTTATTGATGGGGGCACTTTGTTGAAGTCAAAATTTTTACCCCGGTTGACCAAGTCAAAGTCAAGGTCAACCCTAAGCCAGGTGGGCCTAAGCCCAAGCAAGTGGGCCAATACCCAGGTCAAGCCCGAACACGAAGCGTCCGGCCTTCCGCCATACCAAAATAAAAAAATCATGTAACAAATAATTTTGATGTAATTTTTGTGCATGAATGTATGCAAAATTGGCATAAAGCCAATTTTTTGTAAGCCCATGGCTTATGTGCAAAAAGAAATGGTACATGAGCCATGGGATGAGCAAAATGCCATTTTTGCAAAGCCCAAGGGGCTATATGTAAATATGTAAGCCTATATAAGGCAAAATGATGATGAATAAAGCAAGAATACTTTCATTCTCTCAAAAACCTAGGGTTTGTGTTTCTTTCCCTTTTCTGAAGGTCTCAAACCTTCTTCTTTCTTCTGAATTAAATCAAGAGTTTTACTCTTCCTTTTCAAAAACAAAATAGTTTTTCACCACCAAACCCACAAAGGGGAACTTGGATCTGTCTTTAGATCCCCAAAAGGAGAGATTTTGAGATCTCACATCTCTTGATCTTCAAGATCCAGCTAACAGAGGAGGAAGAAGAAGAACCTCTTTCACTAAACCCAAAAAATAGAAAACACACTCAGGAGTCCAACTCCTCTCTGATTTCTCTCCCGAGAAATATTTTTTAGGCTAAAAGCCTATTTTTCTCGCCGGTGCTCAAGCGCAGAGCGCCTGCGTGCCGACACGTGGCGCGCTTGCGCTCAAGCGCTCAACGTTCGAGCGTAAAGCGCCCACGTGCCGACACGTGGCGCGCTCGCGCTCGAGCGCAAGTCGCCCCGGTGCCGACACGTGGCGCGCTCGCGCTCAAGTCGTCCCGGTGCCGACACATGGCGCGCTTGCGCTCAGGCGCAAGTCTCCCCCATGCCGACACGTGGCGCACTTGCGCTCAAGCGTCCCGCGCTCAAGCGCAAGTCGCCCCAGTGCCGACACGTGGCACACTTGCGCTCGAGCGTCAGGCGTTAAAGCGCAAAGCACCCACATGCCGACACATGGCGTGCTTGCTTTCAAACGCCCAGCGCTCAAGCGCAGAGCGCCCATGTGCCGACACGTGGCACTCTAGCGCTTGAGCGCACAGCACCTGGGCGCACAGCGCCCAAGGTACTGCCCCCACGCATCCTTTGGATGCCTTTTCTTTCCATTTTTCCTTATATATATATACATATGTATACATATGTACACACACACATACTCCACGACACAGTCCCTGTCAGAAAAAAATTTCTAACGGGGCGCTGCCCCGCACCCCGCAAGGGGGCTGCTAGCCCCCTTGATCCCAGCCCGCTATCCGGGTAGCGGGACCCCCGTAAAAACTCTGCGTGGCTCCCGATATATCCAAGCCCCCCTCCCAAAACAACACACATGTACACTGCACATTGAGTTCGCATGACCAGTTTAACCCGTTAATCGGAGGTTCCCTCGCCCCAAAGGCGAGGGGTAATTAACGACAGCTTAGTCCGCGGCTGCCGGAGATTCAGATCCCCACAATCAATAAACCCCGGCCTATCCTAGGCAGGGGGAATCTGTAGTATGTCTGACAAGTGCGCGCGTATTCCCATCTCAATGGGGTGACGAAAAACACCTTATAGTAAGGAGGTTGCGCCCTTTCAAGTTTTCACAAAAGCTCGCTGGTAGCCCTGCTGTTTTTACTCACGGAGCCCTTTCGGGTTTTCATTCGTGCCCATTTTGATTATGGACATACCATTTTCTTTCTTTTTTTTATTCTTTTATTCTTCTTTTTTTTGTGTCAGCCTTGGGACGCTGCAATCCACAGTAGTTTATCGACGTCTCGGTCAACAGCTAGTTTTAGGACATAGTAGTCCATTATTAGTTTAAGGACGTTTCGGACCGTCGCCAGTTTTAGGACATAGTGGTTCATTGTTAGTTTAAGGACGTTTCGGTCAGCAATTGTCGTATTTGAGGCCAATTTCTAGTTTACGGACTTTTCGGTCCATGGGGCTTTTTCTATAAATAAGCACGATGTCCCCGGCATGTCCACCTTTTTAGGGGCATGAGGTTGTGGTGGGTTCACCTTCCAGTTTTCGGATAATGCGAACTTGCCTTGTTGGTATTGGTCCTCAATCCAGCATTTGAAGATGAAGCAATTTTCGATTGGATGGCTTACTGCTTGGTGGTAAGGGCAGTAATTAGGATTGTTGACATTGTCTGGCTGCAACGGACATTTTGGATCCGGCGACTCGATGAGTCTGTTGCATACTGCCAGCTTGAACAGTCTCCTCGTTTTATCCCGGGAAAACGAGTAAGGACGTCCTAGTCTCTCCTCGAGGGATGGGCGTGGACGCATGTTGTCTTGGCCAACAACCGGCTTTAAGTTGCTCGGCTGTTGTTGAGTATTGGCGACGAAAGTGGCTTTTCCTTTCCCTTTTTCATTTCGAGAGTTCGTCTTTGGAGGAGATGGTCTATGACCTATCTGATCCATTTGGTCCAGCTTATCAATCAAGGCCTGGAAAGTAGTTGGCTTGAAGAACATCATGAATTAGGAAATAGTTGCCTGAGGGTCCAGAGTGAAGGGACACGGTAGCGCCCCGGCCATCGAAACGTGGCCAAAATACGGAATAAAATTTTTCTAAAGTGGCGCTACCGCTGCCCGATTTACGGATCGACCTTAAACCTTATTCTAGTGAGCTAACTAAGAGTTAGAATCGTTATACCGAGTTGATCCGTATCCTACGGTCTTCATTCCAAGCTCCTAGTGATTCTTTGATGATGTTTGGTTGCCGGTCTTCCTCCATCTCCGGTGATCCACCAAAGGGAAACGGCGCAAGCTCCAGCCTCGTCGAACGAGACAACCGACGCTCCAAAGTCGCTAGCGATGGAGAGTCGAGGTGTATGGATGTGTCACTACATTTTTCTCTCTACCTAAAGTGCTCATGGAGCAACCATAGAAGATGAAGAAGGAGGTGATGAAGACTTGGCATGAGGCAACTAATTGGCTAAGTATTTCTTAGAATGAGAGTGAGAGAGTAAGGAGGAGAGTGTTGTGATAATGTAATCAATCAAAAAAGAAATCAACCCCCACCAAAAGTGGTCGGCCCCTCTCTCTCTCCCATCATAAAAAATAACATTTTCTTTTTTCAATTTTATTAAACAAATAAGACCATACCTCAAAGACCATACCATGGTCCATCCCTCATGCCACCTCACACCCTCCACCTCATTATAAAACAAATGATTTTTCCATAAATGGAAAATCAAAAATAAGGTGGCAAAACATCTAGAAGCTATTCCATATAAAATACGGAATACTTCCCGGTACATGTACCGAAATACATATACGTGTATTCGTACAAAAATACGAATAGCTAAGAGAGAAAACGAATAGTGAACAATAATACTAGAATACGTATATACAAATACATATATCAATTATTAAATCAAAACCCGATTTAATAATCCGGCTTAATCCTAAGCCGCTAGTATTTTCAACCGTCCGATTAAAGTCTGCGCAGGAAGTGCACATATTTAATCGGACACCCGTATGTAACAACATATGACAAGTACACCATATTGCCTGAACCGTGAAAACCCTCTGTGTGGGACTCTAAAGACTCGTCAATACGCTGGCAGTGGGTTTAACCACAAGTATGTCAGCGGTACTAGCTGTATGTAACAGCTGCCCAGGTATTGAGCGAAAGGGAGCCCGACGAGCAAACTCATCCTGAACCCCTACTGAGCCTGACAGTGACAATATCCATACAGTCCGGTCTGTTCGTCTAAGAGTATCGCATATTGAGTCTAAGGGGGTGGATAAAGTCAGACCCCTAACAACGCGACATTTAGTGTTGGTATAAAACCCATTACCACCTGAGAAACTATCGATCCTGGATCGATAATTCTCGTCCACCGTGGCCACGGATTTATGGTGATGGCCATCCGTACACAACGCGACATCAACCCCCAATACCGGGAGAGACGAATCCCCGACGATCCGATCACTGCCTCCATGTGGCTCGGGACTGTACCCAACTAAAACCTGTTTGCACGACTCCTTTGAGCCGTGGTAGGGTAGTAATCAAAGCACAGTGGGAACTCATACAAGACAAATGACGATCTCAGGTCGACAGACTAACCTGTACACATGTCACCTGGGAACTGCTATGTGACTATAGGTATAATACCAACTAGCAGGTTCCCGGCGAGTCTGTCCAGTGTACTCATAACCCAATGAGCACCTGTATACTATCTTAGATGAACAGACTAACACCAACGGCTTGTGAGACCTGGCCATCACCCCTCGTCGGGGTCTCGATCAGTATACACTAGTCTACACTGGAGTATCGATGCCCGGTCTCGATACTCCTACGACTAGGGATATTTAAGGATGCGCTTATAGACCCCAGCTCCCACATATATGATCGCCATCATAATGCTGGCAGTCAAGCAAGAATCCTATGGGCTCTATCAACATGTACATGATGATAAAGACAAACCAGATAGCATACTATCATCTTGAGTAAGACTGTTTTATCGGTATAGGTCCTCACTCAATCATCATAATCACAAGTCCGCGACTATGATAATTGCCTTGAGGGCACTATAGCCAACATAGAGTGCCCACAAACATGCCCACCGCCGGCGCTTCTTCGATGCGCTGCTCCCATTTTGACCATAAATTTCGCCACCGTATTGCGTATTGTACCCAAGTTTCTCCTGGCTTCACCCTGGCGTTAATTAATGCGGTAATCGGGGTACGCTCGCTAGCGCTCGCGAATCTCTGTGTAAACAGCAGTTCCATCTCCGCGAATGTCTTGACGGAGTCGTTTGGAAGTTCAGAATACCACTCGAATGCCGTCTCTGACAACCTGCCGACGAACTGGCGAAGTAGCAGTTTATCATCGCCTCCGATGTTACCACACAGGCCCTGAACTGGGCGACATGCTGGTGCGGATTTCCCGTCCCTTTATATACATGAAATTTAGGGATCGTATATCTTGGCGGGTACTTTATTTGGTCATACCAGCCTGGATATGGTCACCCAGTTTTAACAATTTGCCCAGCCGCTTCATTCGCCTGGTGAACTCGTATCTGCTGAGCGATGTAATCATCCAGGGCAGCTTTGGAGATTGTATCCTCCTTGGCTATTGATAGAGATGGCAGAGGATTTGATGTCTCCTCTCTATCATCTTCAATTACTACTAGAGGATCTTAGAATAGAAGGGCCATTTGTTTTATATTGGCCGCTTGTTCCGCGGCCTCTTTGTCTTTCTTCTCAAGCATTCTCCGAAGGAATTCGGCATCAGTTTCCTGCTCACGGCACTGCTTCGAGGATGACTCTGGGCTTGCTTTCGGTCCTATGAGTGCGGCCATAGCTGTTAACATCTCTTGGAGCTTTTGTTGTTGTTGCTCCTGAGCCTTAGTCACTGATCGCGTAAGCGGTCGATGACTTGTGGAGATACAGCTATCCTCTTTTCTGGATGCCATATAGACGGTATGCACCACCATGCCCCCAGACTTAGGACGTTTAGATTCAGTGTCTTTGCGATTTGCCAAAGACGCAGGGATCTTCTCCGACCTCCTTCTTTTGTGGGCGGTCAAAACTGAGGGGGACGTTGCAACGGGCACCCATGTAGACGACACCTTTTGTGGCTTGATAGGATTGTCCTCTTCTCACCGCGCTTTCATTTTTTTCTATTAGTGGGGATAGTCTTGATCAATCACGGAGTCTTGGACCTGTCGCCAAACTTTATAAATTTTAGAGGACAGCCGCTGAGGGGGCTGCTCTAGCTTCTCCTTTATAGCGTTCTCCATTGGTAGAGGAGATCTTTTCAGCACAGCAGTCAGAGAGTTCTTGCGCACCCTCCTTAGTGGTTCAAAGCTGTTTCCAGTTGGAACAGCAGCATCAACTTCCACCATTGGAGCTGGCGGAGTCAGTCCAGAAGGGGAATTGCCCCCAGCTTCCCTCACTCGGCGCCAGTGGCGACGTCGAGCATGTCGTGCGGCCGGGATTACCTCCGCTGTTGGATCAGCTTTTCCATGCCCCCTGTTCTGATGAGAGTCTGTTGTTGGCATCAGTCTATCAAAGATAGATGCTCGCTGAGAGGGAACGACCAATCTTGAGAAGGCCGATTTTCGTGCAGGGGAAATGGCCTTGGTTACTTCACGCGGAGTGGGAGCTGAAACGGCCAGTCTTGTGAAGACCGACCCTTTAGCCGGAGAAGCCGCCTTGGTGACTTCAGGAGTAGGAATAGCTATCCGCTTCGGGATAACGCCTTCTGGTATTGCGGGCTTCTTCACGGGCCCGTTGGAGCTTTGGCCCAGTCTATTGAAAACCGAGGAACTGGATTTGGGCAACCCGTTAAGAGGGGCCGCGGCAGTGGTAAGTCGATCAAAGACCGACTTCTTTGGGGCTTCTTGCGACAGCAGCGGGGCATTGAAGTTCATCGGTGGGATCATGGTCCTAAAGAACAGTCCAGTGGTGGCCTGAGTCACATGGTCCACCGGCATTATAGAAACGGAGGCCGCTTGGGGCCTGTAAGTTACACCTCCAGATGAGGCGGAACGGGAGTTGCAGTTGCAGCTGGAACAGTTAGAGGCCATTGCTGTTCTTTTTTCTGCACGAGAGCAAAAACAAATCTTAGTACCTCGAACCTAAGGGCAACCATATCAAACCGCGATTCGTCCGCGAAAACACGACAAGTGAAGTGTGGAGTGGAAAGAGGAAAAGGTCCCACCGGGCGTGCCAGAATCTGTTCTCCGCCGAAAGACGCGATCGGGACGTTGGGACGTCCGGCCTAAATTTTGAGGGCAGATACTATTTGGTGTTATCCGTCCACCTCTCCAAAAATGCCAAGTTAATTTATGACACCATATATCGAAGGTTTAAACGGATGCGGCCGATGTAGCAGACTTCGTCAGATTCCCCCTCGTTGAGGGTTTTTTTTGATTGTAGGGACGCTCTTCCCTACAGGCGCAAGCCCCTGCAGTTAATTACGCTACCGTATCGCGGTAACCACTTTCTCCTTCTCCAGATGGTCACTTCGTGTCGTGTTTGTTTGTTTTGTTTTTTGGTTGCCCGTGGATTGTATACGGAGACTAATTTATGTTGTTGCCCGTAAGGCGTGGATTGGCCCAAATCCGTATTTTCTTAGATTTGGGTTTGGGGGTTGGGTTTAAGGATACGTCAGTATCATTTGAGACTAAGATCAACTTAAACGTTTGTTAAGGATACACTAGTCTAATTTTAGACTAAGATCAACTTAACAGTTTGTTAAGGATACATTAGTCTAATTTTAGACTAAGATCTACTTAACGAGATCATTTAGATCCAACAAAAGAGCATTTGGGCTCTATTGTTCTAATTTAGGGACTTTGCGGTCAATTACCAGTTTAAGGACATGGTGGTCCATTGTTAGTTTAAGGACATTTCGGTCCAAGGTTAAGGACATCATAGTCCGTGAGTTTAAAGACCTCACAGTCAAGGTTAAGGACATCATAGTCCATGGGTTTAAGGACCCCACGGTCCAGTTTAAAGACATCATAGTCTATGAAGTGTGTGGTTGTCGGGACCCGTCACCTCTCTGAAGACGTTGAAGGATTACAACGACAAATATCAAAGGAGTGAAGAGATGTACCCTCGAACCAAAGTTGATTTGGGGATATGTAGTCCAATTTTGGAACTAAAATCAATTAATTAGATTATGAGCACATTGGCTCAGTTAAATCTGAATTGAGGACTTATGGCCAACTTGAGCTAAGTCCAATTAAATTAGAAATGTTGGCCCTTTGTTGGATCATTAAACATTTGTCTGGGCTCAACCCCCCATTATTTGGCACTGCTAAACAGGGGTTCTGATAACATTTTATCTTTGTTGAGTGCTGAGCACTCATATGCCATATAGAATGTTCAATTTTGGAAAGAGAAGCCTTGCTTCAGAAGGACTTAGCCAATTTAGGCTAGGATTGATTTGAATATAGTGTTAAATACTAACATATATTTGATGGTCACGTGTTCCCACGTGATGCGCTGAAAATAGTGTTAAACACTAAGAACAAAAGGCTTCAAAAATAGTGTAAAACACTAAAATGGGATTGGTCACGTGGGGCCATGTGAGATCTCTGAAGGTGGGGCCTGTCTTCCTTTATTTTGTTCTCAGAGTATTCAAAGGTGTCAAACACTTAAGTCTTCACAGCCATCAGGTGTGGGCACGTGACGGGCACCCATGCATTAATTTATTAAAGTGTTTATTAAGGGTCATGTGGGGACACGTGAGGGCGCCCAAAATCGATTCTGCCTTTGGCTTTGTTCCCTTTATTTTGGGAGTCACGTGGGAACACGTGAGGCATTGCCTCCAAGTTTTATGGAGCTTTGATCTCTTTCCCCTTTCTCACCTAGGGTTTCTTTTCTTGAGAATTAAATTCTCCTTTCTTTTCTCTCTGCTATTGTTTTTTCTTCAGAAAATTCCAAGATTCCAAAAATCTCTTCTCTTTCTCCCCTTCTCGGCTCCTACTTATAGGAGAAGGAAAAGAATCAATTTGTTTAGTGAATCTTTCATTGAAAGATTTTGTTTGTTTTTGTAACTAACATGATCTCAGTGAATTTTATTCACCATTGGATTTTTAATCCAAAAGATATTCTGTTTGTTATTCTTGGTGGAATTTAGGGAAGTCTTTCCTTATATAAAATCTTTCCATAAATTGATGATTTTTAATCACCATTGGATTTTTAATCCAACGGTGCTCCACTTTACAGAGCATAATCCTCTTTTGTTTGGAAAGATTTAAAGAAACACTTTCCCAGTTAGGATCTTTGATTTCCCTTAATTTAGAATTTAATTCTATTAACTCATAAGGCTTTTAAAGCCCATCACGTGTTGGCACGTGATCCCAACGTTTGACCATTGAAATAAAATTTAATTCTATCAATTAAAGAGCTGAGGGACCTGTCACGTATTGGCACGTGGCCATCTTTTATTCAGAATTTAATTCTGCCTTCTAACAGAGCTAAAGGACCATCACGTGTCAGCACGTGACCCTTGGTCACGTGTGAGCACGTGATGCCCTATTGGGGTTTTTCGTTTGCTGTTTTGTTACATTTTTGTTTGATTAGAATTTAATTCTATAAAGTAGAGATCACAGAAAACAATCACGTGTCAACACATGACCCTTGGTCACGTGTGCACACGTGATACCTCATTAAGGTGTTTCCTGATTTTTTATCAGGGAACAAATGCCCCCACAGCGTTGTTCTCACGTGTCTGCACGTGAGTACAACGCTGTCACCTTTATGACCATTGGATCTGTCTAGGGAATAGGGGAGATGAAACATTTCCCATCACATCCTATAAATGCCAGCGTTCCTTCAGAAGCGCCTCCACTTTGCTCATCTTCTTCCTTGCTTACTTTTTCCTTTGAGAATTTAATTCTCTTTCTCAGAGATTAGTTCTCTGTTTCAAAAATTTCCAGAGTTTAACTCTGTTAAAAGATTCCCTTTTCTCAGGTAATGATCTTGAACGGCTGAAGAACTTTTGCAGAAATCTTCGTTGGATTTTAAATCCATACCAAGGGTTTTTCCCTTTAACAAGAACCCATTTTTTTAAGTTCTTAAAAAGAAAACCACTCAATCTTTAAACAATAGACCTTTTAGGGTTTCTCTGATCTTCAGGGATCAATGGCGATGCTTGTCTTTTCTCTAGAATTTAATTCCATTTCAAAGAGCTTCGGCTCTAAAAAAATATTTCTGGGAATTTAATTCCCCTGTTCAAAAGGAATTTAATTCCTTTGAAGAACTTAGTTCTTCCCCGAGAACTTCTTGGGGTTTTCTTGTCCTGAGTTTTTCTTTGCAACAAAAGAAAAGATTTGCAGTATGGTTTCATGGGAATTTAATTCTTTTGTCCTGCTTGATTTGTGCAGAGTCCAAGATGGATTTCTTTTTTGTGGAATGTGTAGGGTCATTTGAAATCCACTGTCCATTTATTGAGAATCTTCCTTTTGTTCTAATAATGATTGCTTTGCCTCATCATTAGTAAGCCGCCATCTTGATTTTGTGGGACCCATGCATTTTGTAACCAATGGTCCCATAAAATGAGTCCTCTGTTGCTTTCTTCCACTGTCTTTTTATACATGCATTTACAAACACATATATATATATATATATATATATATATATACACACACACGTGTTGGCTTCGCTTAACAGTTTCCCCTTCTTTTATTTCAGGCACAATGACTTCTGTTCCATACTTCCCTTTCACTCGCTCGAAGGCCGCCTTTCCTCAGTCACCGTCTGACGAGAAAGTGATGGCGATGATCAGGGCTCATGACCCGAATCGCGCCAATTTGATTTTATGGGGGACCTGGTACGGTCACATCATCCGCGGTCGCCGCAGTTTTCTTTGCGATATACCGACGGAGCCTACCTGTCCGTTTCTGCCGATAGATCCTCCACGGACCGCCTTTGCTGTGGAGATGCTGGATTGGACCCCTATGGGACGGGTTGAGCCTTCAACAACTGGTATTCCGAACCATCCGGTGCCGGCTATAGATATTTTAGGGCGCCGCATTTGCCAGGACGAAGCCCAGCCATGGGGATAGATTTATAAGATAGGGCTTACCCCTCGACACCCCACGGGCTACCTTCTCTGGGCCCGTTACATCCTGTCTGCCCATCACGCGCGACTGCAGAGGGTCGGACTCTATCAGGCGATATATGCGTCTCTTTTCCACTATCAGTCTCCCCATGTCTGGTGGGTTAAGACCTTCTTGAACCAATGGAATCTTCCCACCAACACTTTCCTTCTAGGGGACCGCGAAGTTTCAATTTCTCTGGAAGAATTTCGCGAGATCTCAGGGTTGCTGGTTAGGGGGACACTTTATGAAGAATTACTGCCTCCCGATGAGTATGTCTTCGAAACCGAGCCTGCCATGCTTGACGGCCTGTCGACCGAGAATGCCGTCCGCCACAAGCGCCCGAGTTTGATCAGGACCCTGAGTATTTTTGACAAACTGTTCATAGAGTCAGAGGAGAAGGGCGTCACTTTTAAAATCTTTATCGCTTGCTTCCTTTGTGTAGATGTCCTCTCAAAGACGGCTCCGAAGTTCGCGAACATTAACGATCCCTTTGGGTATGGTTTAAATAAGCGGCCAACTGAAGAAGAGGACCTGCCGCAGTACTACATTCCCATCATGTCAGCGGTATCTTTCGAGTCAATTGCAGCTCCTGGTATGGATGAGGAGATTTTCTTTGTGGGCTTCATCAGTGTTTGGTTTAGCTGGTTCGCCATTCCCATGCATCGCCGTTTCATGAGAGCCTCGGTTATTTACCCTACTCATCGCATTGCCGAGGGAACGCGACTAGCTGTGGGCATTCTAGGGCTAGCGCATCTATATCATGGGTTAGGCACCGCGGCCAATACCTCAACTCCAGGCGTAGATGTGGTAAATTTCTCTCTTCATTACTTTACGTCCTGGATTGAGATGCACGTGCTGGGGGCATTTGCTGCGCACTAAAGACCCAGCTTTTATGATGCTTACACTTTTCCGCGACTCATGCGGCTGGTGGGAGCTTCTGCTCCTGACCCGACTCAGTCTGGGGCTATTCTCATGCTGGTCAATCCCTATGCCGCTACAGGCGGGATGGTATTCAATGACCGAGTTCTCTCTGCTCCCTCAGGACCGGTCCAACAGCTCTGCGACTTGTCGAAAGAGGGGGCCCCTTCTCTGAAGCCCAGGAAAGCCATGCACCTGTATTCGATTAGACCAGATTACCTGGTATTTCATCAGAACGGTGCGGCCCTTTTTATGCGGTACAACCCACACCGCTTTGCTCGGCAACTTGGATATGACCAAGGCATCCCCTTCGAGGCATTTACGGTGGCGCCTAGCCCATCGCCAGAAGCTGTTCGTGACGCCGCTCATCACTTCATGCGGCTGAACACTGGCTCCCGCTTCATGATTCCTGAAGCTGATCATATTCCTCGATGTGTAGGGTCATTCACGGGCTGCTACCTCCATCGAGTCAGTCTAATTATCGTTGAGGAGAAGAGGGTGCTTCTTGGATATGGGGCTCCCACTCCAATTCACGCCACGGGAGTCCCGCCGTAATCACGTGCAACGGTTTGCCCTCCCTTGAGGGATACTGGCGTCGTGCTTATTCCGGAGGCGGCGGAGGTGGACTTAACTCCTACAGCTGGTATACCACTGCGTACTAGGGCTCAATCAAGGGCTAATAGGGTGCTAGTAGCAGTGTCATCGGCCGCGGCGTCAACAATGGCCGTGTCGTCATCGGTAGCACCGCCGAGCGAGGACATTGAAGGCGAAGTGGGTCAATGCCGTACCAAAGCTCCACGGGGAAGGAAACGATCGTCTTCGGCGGTTAGTTCTGGGCCCAAGAGGCGGAGGCAGACGGTCACCAATCTGCTCGACTCTTTAATAGAGTCTGAGCCTATTCTTCAAGACGAACCACTAGCCGTGCAAGAATCGGATGGTGGTCTACTTTTCCCGGGTTCATCTGCAGAGGAAGCCGCACAATTGGCTGAGGCTATAAGACGTTCGCAAGATGAATCCGAGAACGTAAGGATCCCAAAGAGGCCTTACCCTGCCATTATCTTTTATGAAGACCCTTCATTGATATGGCTGCGATTCATAGGCCCTTTGGAAGAATGGGGTGAGAGGGCCCTCAAGCAGGCTGTTTCGGCCGACGCCGAGGACGCGCTTTCATTGTGGACCGGTGGCCACGAGTCTACCCTCGGACCTCGGCGAGCACATCTCCTCAGGAAGGAGCGTCGGCTTGAACAAGCCATATTAGAGGCTCCCTTGCGCATCGGTATGTTTACGTATCTCTTTGTAATATCTTGTATTGCTCGTATATATATGTATATATCCTTATCCTCATGCAAACTTTGCAGGGACTTCGGCGATGGCGGAGGATCTGAATTCGAATCGCGCTTTGACCGTAGATTCCGCTAATATCCCCAATAAAACGCTAATCAGTGTGGAGGGGGTCGATGCAACCATTGCTCCTGCAATGGAGCCTCCCTTGGTGACTCCCGCTCCCTAAGCGCTTGCTCCCCCGGGAGAGACATCTTTGTTGGTCGCCGATCCGATGGATCTTTCTGAGGGTGGCCCAGAGATTAGGGGACAGGTAGTCGAGGCTGCCGTCCTTTCGTTGGAGCCTGCAGTGGTGGCTACTGCCCCCTTGCTCGGAAGTCGTTACATTGGCCCACGTCCCCGATGATGTGCCTAAGGACACGGAGGAGGCCGCCGAAGCTGCTATCCCTCCAGCCCGTAATGGGAGATGCATCGAAGGTAACCTTTTATATTTTACATTAATGATCGCTCCATTATCTGAACACTTCTGTCTTTTCAGAGTTGCGTGGATTGGCGGCGTCTATTGCCGATCTATCTCCCAGGAAGTCCTTTCAGCGCCTGTTGGAGATGGCTGCTCCGCACGCGATATCTCCTCAACGCATCGTCCTTTCTTCCGGGCAAGGTCAGTGTCTTTTGCCTTCTCCTCACTGTGTTATTATTATTTCATATAATGACATTGATATCTTCTATAGTTCTGGAAGCTGATGACGAGGTTGAAATTCTTGATGGGCCCGGGGAGCCTTCAGACCCCTCTTGCATGACCGTGGGTAAGTAAAGTCTCAACGTCGTTCCATTTGTTCTTTGCTAACAAGTCTCGCTGACTGTTTATAAATCTGCACAGCTCTGCCAGTTCTCACCACGCTGGAGTCTCGCATCGCCATGCCACCCGGCCCCTATGCTCTGCGCGCCTCAGAACGGATGGAAAAGCTAAGCCTCCACTCCTTGTCAGCCCTAATTGAGGACCTTCATGCCGGCAGTCTGATCATGGCCGAAGCATTTGCCGCTGATGCCAACGGCTCTCTTCCCTTTCTTGCCACCTACCATAGTGAAACATTAGTGCAAATCTGGGTTTAGTTTTGTCGGCAGGTGGAGGCTTGCTTGCATGTCCTTGAATGTACACGCCTTCCCTCGGAGGTTGTGACCGCAAAGGCGAGCTTGCGGGGGCTGATTGAGCGGTGTGCTGCGAACATGATATCATGTGAGAAAAGGCTCAGCCGCAAGTTTTCAGAGAGGGAGCTGGCTTCCAAAGCGCTGGGGGAGCTTTAAGCCAGCCTTACGGCCAAGACCACTAAAGCATATGAACTTTGGTGAGTGCTTTAAGAGGCTAACAAGGAGGTGGTAGCTATTGATAAGGCCGCCGTGTTTACTCATGAAATGGTCGAAGCCCATAAGGTTACTGAAAAAGAGCTTGAAGGCCGGCTTGCCTCATACCAGGCCCAACAGGCTCAAGCGGAGGCCCGGCTTTTGACGATACTAAATCATAAACCCGAGGCCCAGCGAAAAAAGGGTGAACTGGCAAACCTGCTAAATCACCCGCCGAGTTGAAAAATTGTATATATATTTTTTCATTCTTCCTTTGTACATACTCCTGAATGAGAGTATATATTTTTTGTTCTTTCATAAATTGTACTTTGTATTCATTTTGATTCATGAATAAAAGACATATTTTTCTTCATGATGGTGTGCCCCTTTTAGTAAGTGTATTCTGTGGATAGTCTATTTCGATTTCTTTGCAGGACAACGATGGCTTAGGATTCAGGGTTAAGATCTGCCTCCTAAGACTTTTCAACTTTATGAGCCGTGAGGGTCTCATAAAGAATTTTCTCCCTACAGGACGAGAGGATCCCGTAGGTGTAATTTCTCTTTAAGGATCGTGAGGATTCCTAAGTGTGTTTTCTCTTGAAAGTCGTAAGGATCTCACAATAGAATTTGCTCCCTTACGAGTCGTGAGGACCAGCAAGTGATGGGTGAGGTTACCATTATCCGCATTTCACGGAGTCAGGAGTTGCTCTGGATGCTTCCCACGGGGTCATAGCCGTGTTCTGCGAGGACCAGGATCCGCTCTTGGCGTTTCCCACGGGGTCAGGATTGACATAAGCCGCGTTCCACGTGATCAGGAATTTGCTATGGATGCTTACCATGGGGTCATAGCCGTGTTTTGCGAGGACCAGGCTTCGCTCTGGATGTTTCCCACGGGGTCATGATTGACATAAGCCGCGTTCCACGTGACCAGGAATTTGCTCTGGATGCTTCCCACGGGGTCATAGCCGTGTTCTGCGAGGACCAGGCTCCGCATTGGATGCTTCCCACAGGGTCTTAGCCGTGTTCTGCGAGGACCAGGATCCGTTCAGGACGTTTCCCATGGGGTCAGGATTGGTATAAGCCACGTTCTACGTAACCAGGAAAGGTTGACTCTCGGTTTATTGTGCATCGTCGAGTCATGGAACTGGGAATTTTGCCGCAGCTCCGATTTGTTGATGTTGCATCTGTTGTAATGAGACGAATGTTGAGATGATCTCCAAGCTGTCTGAGAACCGTCGAGATTTGGAACATGGACTTTGCCATGGCTCCGTTTGCTGACGTCGTACATTCCTGCAGAGACACTGATTTCTCTGCGGGTCGACGCGAATTGAGATGCTCTCGTCAAGGACGCTGATCTCCCTGAGGTTGAGATGAATCGAGGAGTTCTCACAAGAATGTCCTAACGTTACAGTTAACCTTTTCTTTTTACGACAGAGGTCTGTTAGGGTCTGTGGTACTAGAATTTTGCCCGTCGTACCGTCGCGTTGGCTGATTTATCCCTTGACAGGCAATCTTGCTGTTCGAGCAGCCTTGCGATTGTCGTGTCTCTGATCCCTTCGGGGGCTGGACATGACATCTTCAAGCAATCTTGCTAGGCAGTTTGACCGTCGGAAGAGCAAGCGTTAGGAATTTTGCCATGCCGCTTTTTACTTGAGGTTAGGCTCAGTTTGGGGAGCCCCGATGAGTCATAACCACTCCGCGCTGGTGTCGGATGATTTCCGATAGTCTTTCAGATTTTATATGAGTTGCCATCAAGACCCTGAAGCTAGAAATTTGGCCTTTGCTTCGTTTGCTGGCATTGCGTCTGCTGTATCGAGACGAATTCCGCGGTTGTCTCTAGGTTATTGATGAACCGTCAAGATTTGGAACTAGGGATTTTACCATGGCTCCGTTGTTTGATTGTCGCGTCTGAGTCCTGCCGGAGGAAGAGCACTGTGGTGACATCTCGTCTGCTGTATCGAGACGAACGTCGAGGTGCTGACCATTCTATGTGGGATGATCCCCGGTAGTCTTTCAGGTTTTATATGAGTTACCGTCAAGACCCTGAAGCTAGGAATTTAGCCTTCGTTTCGTTTTCTTTGGCGTGTCCGAATCCTGTTGGAGGAAGGACGCTGTAGTGACATTTTGTCTGCTGTATCGAGACGAACATCGAGGTGGTGACCACTCCATGTGGGATGATCTCCGGTAGTCTTTCAGGTTTTATATGAGTTACCGTCAAGACCCTGAAGCTAGGAATTTGGCCTTCGCTTCTTTTGCTGGCATTGCGTCTGCTGTATCGAGACGAACGTCGAGGCTGTCTCTAGGTTGCGTGTGAACCGTCAAGATTTGGAACATGGACTTTGCCATGGCTCCGTTTCTCGTGTCACATCTACATCTTGTTAGAGGAAAAACGCTGGGGTGACATCACGTCTACTGTATCGAGACGGCGTCGAGGTGGTCTCTAGGTTGTTGGTGAACTGTCGAGATTTGGAACTAAGGACTTTGCCATGGCTCCGTTGTTTTGACCCTGGGGTGACATTGCGTCTACTGTAACAAGACGGATGCTGAGGTGGAGCTAGGATTTTGCCATCACTCCGCTTTGTTTCGATCGTGAGGTCTTTCATTGACGTTGCATCTGCATCCAGCTGGACTACGAAGGAACGCCATTGTTGACGTTGTGTCTGCTTTAACGAGACGAATGCTGAGACGATCTCCAGGCTGTCTGAGAACCATTGAGATTTGGCTTCTTCTTCTGATAGAGCCTGGGGGGGGGGGAAGGTGTGATTCCTTCTTTGTTTGCGCCCCTGGATTGTATACAGGGATTGATGTGATATCACCTGTAGGGCAAAAATTTCATTTTTTTTATTTTATTTCTTTTCGCGATGCTCTATCATTTCAGCTTTTATATCGCGAAGGTCGCGATCGCCCAATCATTTCGGCTATTTTTCACGGTGCCCAATCATTTCGGCTATTTGTTTTATTCTTACTCGCTGGTTTTTATTGCGAGTTGCCCAATCATTTCGGCTATTTTGCATGCATACATTTTTACTTGCTGACTTTGTTGCAAGTTGCCCCATCATTTCGGCTATTTCGTATGCATGTGTGGCTTGCTAGCTTTTTTGCTGAAAGCTAGGAATTAGACACTGATTTCGGCATCAGCACTGCCACAACTGGGATATTACCAGGAGCGAATCATCATTTGCTTCCGTCGATGACGAACAAAGGTGGCTTAGTAAACAGGGTTAAGATCCTGTCGACTAAGGCTTTTTACTTCATGAGCCGTAAGTGTCTCATAAAGGTATTTCTCCCTACAAGTCATGAGGATCTCGTAGGTGTATTTTCTCCCTAAGAATCGTGAGGATTCCTAAGTGCATGATCTCTTATAAGTCGTAAAGATCTTACAAGAGTGCTTTCTCCTTATAAGTCGAGAGGGCTTACAAGGGGGTTCACCGTGCGAACATATCCCTAGTCACGGATGGGACTTTGTTGGGGAGATGTTTATTCGCGCCCGTGAATTGTATACAGGGGTCAGCATTGAGCCGCTTGTAGGGCAGTATTGGAGGTTGTGGTGGCCACTTAAGAACAGGTTCAGATCCCTTTAACTTAAGACTTTCGAATCTTATGAGCCGTGAGGGTCTCATAAGAGGGTTCTCCTTACGGGTCGTGAGGATCTCGCAAGTGTAATTTCTCCTTAGGAATCGAGGGGATCCCTAAGTGTGTTGCTCCCTTGTGAGTCGTAAGGATCTCACACAGGTGGTTTCTTCTTACAAGGTCGAGAGGACCTTGCAAGTGTCTTGTAACGAGGTTGCGCCCTTTCAGGTTTTCACAAAAGCTCGCCGGTAGCCCTGCTGTTTTTACTCACGGAGCCCTTTCGGGTTTTCATCTGTGCCCATTTTGCTTATGGACATACCATTTTCTTTTTCTTTTTTTTATTCTTTTATTCTTCTTTTTTTTGTGTTAGCCTTAGGACGCTGCAATCCACAGTAGGTTATCGACGTCTCGGTCAACAGCTAGTTTTAGGACATAGTAGTCCATTGTTAGTTTAAGGACGTTTCGGTCCGTCGCCAGTTTTAGAACATAGTGGTTCATTGTTAGTTTAAGGACGTTTCGGTCCGCAGTTGCCGTATTTGAGGCCAATTTCTAGTTTACGGACTTTTCGGTCCATGGGGCTTCTTCTATAAATGAGCACGATGCCCCCGGCATGTCCACCTTTTTAGGGGCATGAGGTTGTGGTGGGTTCATCTTCCAGTTTTCGGATAGTGCGAACTTGCCTTGTTGGTATTGGTCCTCAATCCAGCCTTTGAAGATGAAGCAATTTTCGATTGGATGGCTTACTGCTTGGTGGTAAGGGCAGTAATTAGGATTGTTGACATCGCCTGGCTGCAACGGACGTTTTGGATCCGGCAGCTCGATGAGTCTGTTGCGTACTGCCAGCTTGAACAGTCTCCTCGTTTTATCCCGGAAAAACGAGTAAGGACGTCCTAGTATCTCCTCAAGGGATGGGCATGGACGCATGTTGTCTTGGCGAACAACCGGCTTTAAGTTGCTCGGCTGTTGTTGAGTATTGGCGACGAAAGTTGCTTTTCCTTTCCCTTTTTCATTTCGAGAGTCCGTCTTTGGAGGAGATGGTCTATGACCCATCTGATCCATTTGGGCCAGCTTATCAATCAAGGCTTGGAAAGTAATTGGCTTGAAGAACATCATGAATTGGGAAATAGTTGCTTGAGAGTCCAGAGAGAAGGGACACGGCAGCGCCCTGGCCGTCGAAACGTGGCCAAAATGCGGAATAAAATTTTTCTAAACTGGCGTTACCTCTACTCGATTTACGGATCGACCTTAAACCCTATTCTAACGAGCTAACTAAGAGTTAGAATCGTTATACCGAGTTGATCCGTATCCTTCGGTCTTCATTCCAAGCTCCTAGTGATTCTTTGATGATATTTGGTTGCCGGTCTTCCTCCATCTCCGGCGATCCACCCGTGGGAAACGGCGCAAGCTCCAGCCTCGTCGAACGAGACAACCGATGCTCCAAAGTCGCTAGCGATGAGAGTCGAGGTGTATGGATATGTCTCTACATTTTTCTCTCTACCCAAACTGCTCATGGAGCAACCATAGAAGATGAAGAAGGTGGTGATGAAGACTTGGCATGAGGCAACTAATTGGCTAAGTATTTCTTAGAATGAGAGTGAGAGAGTAAGGAGGAGAGTGTTGTGATAATGTAATCAATCAAAAAAGAAATCAACCCCCACCAAAAGTGGTCGGCCCCTCTCTCTCATCATAAAAAATAACATTTTCTTTTTTCAATTTTATTAAACAAATAAGACTATACCTCAAAGACCATACCATGGTCCATCCCTCATGCCACCTCACACCCTCCACCTCATTATAAAACAAATGATTTTTCTATAAATGGAAAATCAATAATGAGGTGGCGAAACATCTAGAAGCTATTCCGTATAAAATACGGAATACTTCCCGGTACATGTACCGAAATACATATACGTGTATTCGTACAAAAATACGAATAGCCAAGAGAGAAAACGAATAGTGAACAATAATACTAGAATACGTATATACAAATACATATATCAATTATTAAATCAAAACCCGATTTAATAATCCGGCTTAATCCTAAGCCGCTAGTATTATCAACCGTCCGATTAAAGTCTGCGCAGCAAGTGCACATATTTAATCGGACATCCGTATGTACCAACATATGACATGTACACCATATTGCCTGTACCGTGAAAACCATCTGTGTGGGACTCTAAACACTCGTCAATACACTGGCATTGGGTTTAACTACAAACACGTCAGCGGTACTAGCTGTACGTAACGGCTGCTCAGGTATTGAGCGAAAGGGAGGCCGACGAGCAAACTCATCCTGAACCCCTACTGAGCCTGACAGTGACAATATCCGTACTGTCCGGTCTGTTCGTCTAAGAGTATCGCATATCGAGTCTAAGGGGGTGGATAAAGTCAGACCCCTAACAACGCGACATTTAGTGTCGGTATGAAACCCATCACCACCTGAGAAACTATCGATCCTGGATCGATAATTCTCGTCTACCGTGGCCACGGATTTATAGTGATGGCCATCCGTACACAACGCGACATCAACCCCCAATACCGGGAGAGACGAATCACCGACGATCCGATCACTGCCTCCATGTGGCTCGGGACTGTACCCAACTAAAACCTGTTTGCACGACTCCTTTGAGCCGTGGTAGGGTAGTAATCAAAGCACAGTAGGAACTCACACGAGGCAAATGACGATCTCAGGTCGACAGACTAACCTGTACACATGTCACCTGGGAACTGCTATGTGATAATAGGTATAATACCAACTAGCAGGTTCCCGGCGAGTCCATCCAGTGTACTCATAACCCAATGAGCACCTGTATACTATCTTAGGTGAACAGACTAACACCAACGGCTTGTGAGACCTGGCCATCGCCCCTCGTCGGGGTCTCGATCAGTATACACTAGTCTACACTGGAGTATCGATGCCCGGTCTCGATACTCCTACGACTAGGGACATTTAAGGATGCGCTTATAGACCCCAGCTCCCACATATATGATCGCCATCATAATGCTGGCAGTCAAGCAAGAATCCTATGGGCTCTATCAACATGTACATGATGATAAAGACAAACCATATAGCATACTATCATCTTGAGTAAGACTGTTTTATCGGTATAGGTCCTCACTCAATCATCATAATCACAAGTCTGCGACTATGATAATTGCCTTGAGGGTACTATAGCCAACAATCTCCCACTTGCACTTAAGGCCAATTATTGCGATGTCGTATACTCACAGCCCGTATGATACCGAACACCCAACTTCTCTACTAATCAGTTTCGCAAAGCCCGTTTGCGAAAATGATTGCGTTCGAGAAATAGCCTCAGTGAGTGGATCCGCTCCAATGTTTCTTTCTGTATCTCTCTTAATCTCAATTTCGCGGAGAAAACTATCTCCCGAAATGAGCAATACCTGTCTTAGAATTTGTCTGGATATCTGATGGGACCCAGTTCACAAATGAACTCCAAATCCAGCAAACTTCGTAGACTGTATCATCCACTGAATTTAATCAGTATCCTGCACTATGCCTTTCTTCAGGATCCGCTTGGACCACCTGTCTAACACACTGTCCCTCAAAAAGAGGGAAAACTATAATTCTGACAGTCACTCTGTCATGCAGGTCACCATGGAAGCTTGAAATCATAACCGTCTCCTGAAAGAGGCTGCCGTTACCATATCCTTAGAACATCCTTTTATGTTCATTGACTGTTTCCCAATGTTTCTCCAGGATTGGATATGTTTATTGCAGCTAGTGCAAAAATAACATCTGGTGTGGTACTTGACATTTCATGATTAACTCAATTGCCTAAGCAAGCGATATGCTAATCATGCAGATCCCTCTCCCCTTTAGTCTGTAAGACACCTTTAGAGAGGTTGACTCCATCACCTGCAGGTAGACCACCTTGCCAGGAGTCGTCCATTTAATGTCAAAGTACCCAGATTAGGATACTTCCCAAATCTAGATCTAAAACCATAGATCTAGTAACCAGAAAACCTGATATTATATCCATATCCTTTGTGGAGGAACAACTTTGTGACAACCATAGTACAACCGATCGTAGTATAGGAATATCTCTTCCTATCAAGTGCATATCATCCCAATACCTGGACATCACTCACCACTACCTTCTTACCAGATCCATCTCCCATTCTGATGAAGTCAAGACCTATGATTTTCACATCAACAAATAGATGATCTATTTCCGCTATACCTTCTTTAGTCTGTAAATAAATATAAGCTACTTGTCCTCTATGCTTCCGCTGCTCCCACTGACTACAACAACCCTCTGGCAGAGTCATATACACGTGCACTTCTAAAGCTAGTTTAGAACCATGCTATACTCATCCTCCTGCCAAGTCTTATACTCTAGAACAGCAACAATGGCAAGTGTGGGTAAACAAGAACCTCCCTGTCACCGTCTCTGAGAAGACCGAAGTACCTATCGGGTGCCTGAGGTTACCCACCAAAACTGCGGAGTGGCTAATGGAACGTCGAAACTGATTGAATCGTTAGGTTCTATTAAATCTTCAGTAATCGTTTGTGGTTCTGGAATCACTCCCAGTTCTACCATACTCCCACTTCTGTTTTTATGAAAAAATCTATTTTACTAAAGCTGTGGCGAGTGAAGAACAATATAAATACTGATTTTCCTGATGGTAGAAAGTTAACCCTCGTCAAAGCCCGGGATAACCCACAAACTGCCATTAATGAAACGTGCCTTGAGTTTATCCGGATTCTGGTCTTAAGCATCAGCCGGACAACTCTCTATACCTCAACATCGTTAAGATATAAATTAATTCTATATTTATCTGATATAGAAACAAAAACACTAATTTAGTTGGAACCAGATTCAAAATCATGCAGCTGTCTCCAGTGCATATCAACCGAATGGAAAGAGGACAATCAACATTACTCATCTAGGAGTGCATCCATATATAAGTTACCCGAAAGAGAAACAAGTTCTCAAAACCATTACTATCAACGGAATACCAAAAACAAGTATCTATATCTTTGACTTTCTCGAAGAATCCTGATACTTCTAACAAATGGTTCTCTACTTTATTCTTATACCTATAACTTCTCAATATCTGGACTTTGCATTTCAACGAAATACATGTCCAGAACTGGTGAAGTCATAAGTAAACAGAATATAGTACGAGTACCAACCCCTTTGTCCTAATGGACACTGGACAACATACAATACTTTGTATAAGTCCCCTGAGTTCAATAACTCAAACCCTGTGCGTCGTAGGTTGAAAAACTGTATTATGGTTAAGAAGAATTACACCGCTGTTGAATGCACCTTACCTAATCACCAGCTGATATAGGTAAATGTCACAGACATAATATCAAAAATTTATATCTCACTTTATAAAATAAATGTACAGATATATCAGTTTGAAATTGGTGCATAACAACGGATATTCAAAACCAAATATTTTCCATTCGGCAAAATCCAGATGATTTCCTCAAATATCACCAATTACAATGAATTCCAATATAAAGAGGATCTAATCACCCAATTCCCAATATCTTACACCCACTCACTATCTGTAATAACATACAGATGTGAGAAACTGATCTGGTAAATACATACCCTGGAGTTAGATTCTTATTGGGAAAACAGTTTTCAATTAATATCGCACAGTAAAACTGAAACATGAAAATGTTTCAAAAGGGTTAACTGGTATTCCTAGTAACGCCTCTTCCATTATCCTAAATCATGATAGTAACCATATACTTACCTGCCCTCACTACAATCCCTTTATTATGTCTTTACTTATTACCTTCTGTACACCTCTTTTACGTTAATTGGTTTTCTTCATTCCCTACCCTTCGGCACCGGCTTAAGGTTTTGAAGAAGACTATCCAATAAGTGCAATAGGTGTACTTTCCTAATCCTAGGAGCCCTCGCAACCTGAGAGAAGGTAAAGAGAAAAGACATCTGAATAATCCTATTCAATTTCTCCTGAACCAGAATCCATCCTCGAAAAAGTTCCTTCGAGTTCGTATGTAACTATACGATGGATTTATCCAATGGAAGTGGATATCCGTAGTGATACGGAGTGTTCTAGAGAAAAGCAAAGTGGATGTAGGAGTGGCAGGGGTATACACGGTCTTTGTCGTGAATGATGGTGATCGCAATTTTCTTTGCCATTATTCTAATCTCTTTATATGTCTTTATTTATTACCTTCTGCACACCACAGTTAAGCTTGTTGGTTTTCTTCCTTCCCTACCGTTCGGCACCTGCCTATGGTCTGGAGGAAGACTATCTAATAAGCTCAATAGGTGTACCCTCTCCTAATCCTAGGAGCCCTCACAATCTGAGAGAAGGTAAAGGGAAAAGACAATCGAATAATCCTATTCAATCTCTCCAGAACCAGAATCCATCCTTGAAAAAGTTCCTTCGAGTTCTTATGTAACTATACGATGGATTTATCCAATGGAAGTGGATGTTCGTAGTGATACGAGTTGTTCTGGAGAAAAGCAAAGGTGATATAGAAGTGGCAATGATATATGCGACACCGTGACATTCCAAAATCCAAAGTGTTTTAAGAAGGTTCGGTCAACTTGGTTTCATGAGTTTTAGTCAAAGGTCGGGTCATAGTCGTAGCCAGAGAGAGAGAAAAGAAACACTCAGCGTGCACTCTAACCTAGATCAGAATGGTCAATCACTTTATCTAATCTTGGATGGCTCCCACTGTTTGCTCGAATTCTTCTCCAAACCTAAAAGAAGAATTTGTCAGAATCACCCGAGGAGTAATCCTACTCATCAGTGGGAATCGGGATCCATCTATCATCGCATGATAACTTGATGGAAGCCACTCAAGTCACCACACTCCAGATGGTATGCGCAAGCATGGCAAGTTTTCTGTATGTTTGAAACTCCCGATGTGATTTTTACCCCAAGCGGTTTATGACCTTGACTAGGTCAACAAACCATAAACCGCTAGTCAAGTTCAACCCGTCATTATCCTGGATTGCATTAAACCCACCCGCACGTGCTCTTGACTAGGTCAACAAAGCCACACGACTGTCCTAACCAATCGCATTTAAAATGCCACAAACAAGCACCACTTAGCTACCGAACACTACGTCTAGACTAGGTCAACAAACGCAGCACGAATACTAAATAATACTCATAAGAAATGACGGAGGGCTACGGCTAGTTTTTGGCGAAAAACCTTTAACGTAATGAACTTGATATCGTTGAAGGAATCCTAGTGGTTTTATAAATATATAGTGGCAAAAACTTTTGCTAAAGAGGTCACTCCCGGTGAAGGGATCTCGTCTCTTTTCCCGTCGAATGGGGTGCAGGATATCCCAAACCGAATACCACGATGCAAAGCAAAAAATAATCGACTATAGTAAAGTTATTACGTTGACGCAAACTTTTACCCAAGGGGTCACTCCCGATGAAGGGATCTCGGCCCTTGCCTCGTCGAATGAGGTGCTGGATATTCATAACTGAATACCACTGTGCAAAGCAAAAGAGAACATCTGTAATGTTAGTTTTTAAAAACTTGGTTCCAACAACATCATATATAGGGTGGTTTTATCTTTGCATTGATAAGAATCAATGCAGTCCCATCAATTAATCACACCAGAAAAGAACGAAAATAAAATGTACGTATATGCCATCCGCATTCGCCACTGGGTCCCGTCATCACCCGTTAGGTTACTTAACTAATGACAGAGCGGGGACTGGGCTAGTGCGGGTGCAAAACATATACAACATCTACTAGTATATATAAATATATATATAACATTCGTCTCAGGCATGATATAAGCAACATCACAGAAACATCACAGAAGCAACACAGAATGGTGGATAATCTGGAGCCCCGAGTTTCACTTGAGCCGCAAGTGAGACTCGATGTTCCCTGTCGTGTGGATAGCTTGTGCAATGAAACCTAGACCCCTACGAGCGTGGTAAGTTACCCGCCAAAACCAGAAGTGAGGCAGCCCTCCTTCAGCAACATGAATGGACCACCCGGTACTTCACGGAATCCGGTAACTTGAACACCCCTCCTGGGTCACCTATACCCCCTACGAGTGCGACGAATAGCTCGCCAATTCTAGAGTAAGGTCCCCTCCGTCCCAGCGCCATGAGATGCGGACCAGTTGCCCTCTAGAATCTGGCTATTCGTGCACCCCACCGCGGGGTAATCCTAGTACAGAAAAAAAAATAATATACAAGGGTGACATCGACCTCAGCCCGGTCGTGCCCCAAAAGAATAATATACAAACTGGCAGTGACGGCAGTCCATATGTCGGACGCTCGCCCCGCAATATCAAATGTACAAATGAAATAAAACTGTACTAACATTGCACCATTGCTATCCACCACGACGATCCAACCAACATCACAGCACAACACAGAATATCAACGTGAATGTCACGTTCGCAAACCCGTCTAAAAGAACATATAGCAGTTAGATGGGTTTACCGATCAAATGACATTCACGGTCGCAGATTATAATGTATGTACTGTTAAACGCACACTTAAAATATCGATCGATTAAATTTCCAAATTGCCCCAATAGCAAAACCAGCACTGAAACAGAAATCTGGGCCAAAACAGAATATGTCAAAAATCACAATTCCAAGTTAGAGGGCTACAGAAAAAATTTGGAAGCTCGTCGCCGCTAAACGACCGCGGAACCGCCGCTAATAGGGGGTAAGTGCGGCGGTTCCGCGTCGGTTTGGAGGCTTCAGGAGCTCAAATTTTTTCTGTACCCTTAAAAACGCCAGCACGGATTTTTAAGCCTCTGGAAATAATTTTTTGACCACCTTTGAAAATCGGCAGAAACATCAAAAATGGAATCGTGATTTCGGAAGTTTCCGTAGATCGATCTATTAAGAACATTTAACCAAACTAGTAAGGGGTTTAAAAGGTGGCTCTGATACCATGAAGGGACACGGCAGCGCCCCGGCCGTCGAAACGCGGCCAAAATGCAGAATAAATTTTTTCTAAACTGCCGCTACCGCTGCCCGATTTACGAATTGACCTTAAACCCTATTCTAGCGAGCTAACTAAGAGTTAGAATCGTTATACCGAGTTGATCCGTGTCTTTCGGTCTTCATTCCAAGCTCCTAGTGATTCTTTGATGATGTTTGGTTGCCGGTCTTCCTCCATCTCCGATGATCCACCCGAGGGAAACGGCGCAAGCTCCAGCCTCGTCGAACGAGACAACCGACGCTCCAAAGTCGCTAGCGATGGAGAGTCGAGGTGTATGGATGTGTCACTACATTTTTCTCTCTACCCAAAGTGCTCATGGAGCAACTATAGAAGATGAAGAAGGAGGTGATGAAGACTTGGCATGAGGCAACTAATTGGCTAAGTATTTCTTAGAATGAGAGTGAGAGAGTAAGGAGGAGAGTGTTGTGATAATGTAATCAATCAAAAAAGAAATCAACCCCCGCCAAAAGTGGCCGGCCCCTCTTTCTCTCCCATCATAAAAAATAACATTTTCTTTTTTCAATTTTATTAAACAAATAAGACCATACCTCAAAGACCATACCATGGTCCACCCCTCATGCCACCTCACACCCTCCACCTCATTATAAAACAAATGATTTTTCCATAAATGGAAAATCAATAATGAGGTGGCGAAACATCTAGAAGTTATTCCGTATAAAAAACGGAAAACTTCCCGGTACATGTACCGAAATACATATACGCGTATTCGTACAAAAATACGAATAGCCAAGAGAGAAAACGAATAGTGAACAATAATACTAGAATACGTATATACAAATACATATATCAATTATTAAATCAAAACCCGATTTAATAATCCGGCTTAATCCTAAGCCGCTAGTATTATCAACCGTCCAATTAAAGTCTGCGAAGCAAGTGCACATATTTAATCGGACACCCATATGTACCAACATACGACATGTACACCATATTGCCTGAACCGTGAAAAACCTCTGTGTGGGACTCTAAAAACTCGTCAATATGCTGGCAGTGGGTTTAACCACAAGCACGTCAGCGGCACTAGCTGTACGTAACAGCTGCCCAGGTATTGAGCGAAAGGGAGGCCTACGAGCAAACTCATCCTGAACCCCTACCGAGCCTGACAGTGACAATATCCGTACAGTCCGATCTGCTCGTCTAAGAGTATCGCATATTGAGTCTAAGGGGGTGGATAAAGTCAGACCCCTAACAACGCGACATTTAGTGTTGGTATAAAACCCATTACCACCTGAGAAACTATCGATCCTGGATCGATAATTCTCGTCCACCGTGGCCACGGATTTATGGTGATGGCCATCCGTACACAACGCGACATCAACCCCCAATACCGGGAGAGACGAATCCCCGACGATCCGATCACTGCCTCCATGTGGCTCGGGACTGTACCCAACTAAAACCTGTTTGCACGACTCCTTTGAGCCGTGGTAGGGTAGTAATCAAAGCACAGTGGGAACTCATACAAGACAAATGACGATCTCAGGTCGACAGACTAACCTGTACACATGTCACCTGGGAACTGCTATGTGACTATAGGTATAATACCAACTAGCAGGTTCCCGGCGAGTCTGTCCAGTGTACTCATAACCCAATGAGCACCTGTATACTATCTTAGATGAACAGACTAACACCAACGGCTTGTGAGACCTGGCCATCACCCCTCGTCGGGGTCTCGATCAGTATACACTAGTCTACACTGGAGTATCGATGCCCGGTCTCGATACTCCTACGACTAGGGACATTTAAGGATGCGCTTATAGACCCCAGCTCCCACATATATGATCGCCATCATAATGCTGGCAGTCAAGCAAGAATCGTATGGGCTCTATCAACATGTACATGATGATAAAGACAAACCAGATAGCATACTATCATCTTGAGTAAGACTGTTTTATCGGTATAGGTCCTCACTCAATCATCATAATCACAAGTCCGCGACTATGATAATTGCCTTGAGGGCACTATAGCCAACATAGAGTGCCCACAAACATGCCCACCGCCGGCGCTTCTTCGATGCGCTGCTCCCATTTTGACCATAAATTTCGCCACCGTATTGCGTATTGTACCCAAGTTTCTCCTGGCTTCACCCTGGCGTTAATTAATGCGGTAATCGGGGTACGCTCGCTAGCGCTCGCGAATCTCTGTGTAAACAGCAGTTCCATCTCCGCGAATGTCTTAACGGAGTCGTTTGGAAGTTCAGAATACCACTCGAATGCCGTCTCTGACAAGCTGCCGACGAACTGGCGAAGTAGCAGTTTATCATCGCCTCCAATGTTACCACACAGGCCCTGAACTGGGCGACATGCTGGTGCGGATTTCCTGTCCCTTTATATACATGAAATTTAGGGATCGTATATTCCGGCGGGTACTTTATTTGGTCATACCAGCCTGGATATGGTCGCCCAGTTTTAATAATTTGCCCAGCCGCTTCATTCGCCTGGTGAACTCGTATCTGCTGAGCGATGTAATCATCCGAGGCAGCTTTGGAGATTGTATCCTCCTTGGCTATTGATAGAGTCGGCAGAGGATTTGATGTCTCCCCTCTATCATCTTCAATTACTACTAGAGGATCTTCGGCTGGGGGATCCGGCTGGATCATCATGCCCACCATATCTTAGAATAGAAGGGCCATTTGTTTTATATTGGCCGCTTGTTCCGCGGCCTTTTTGTCTTTCTTCTCAAGCATTCTCCGAAGAAATTCGGCATCAGTTTCCTGCTCACGGCACCGTAAGTGCACGGCGGCCCCCCGGCCGTCAATCCGAAGCCGGAATGCGGAAGCGGTGATTTACTTTAACTTTTCAAACCGGCACCACCGCGCACTATAAACCCAGATCGTGCCATTAATCTAGTCCTAGCTATCTAGAGAGGGGGTAGAGAGATATACCAAGCGATCCGTGTCCTTAGGTCTTCTCGTCGTCGTCCCGATCTCCCGCGGAATGTCCGGTCTCCATCTCCTCGCCGGAAGGGCACCACGTCGCCGGCTTCTTTTACGGGCTCCCACCTCTGGTCCGAGGCAACTCGGGCACGAAGTTGGCGAGTCGACGTGCCCAAGGTTTGCTGTAGGTTATTTGTAGAACTCTTTGTCTCTTAGGGTTTGTATGGAGTTGCCATATGGTGGAGGAATTGATATAAGCTTTTGGAGATGGAGTTGTGGGGATTTTTCCAAGCCAAAGATACAAAAATCCCACACCAAATAAAATGGGCAGCCCCCTAATGAGCTTGGTCGGCCACACCAATAGAGAGGAGAGGAAATGAGAGTGTGGTGAGTGTGTGAATCAAAAGAATGAGTGAGCCAACCTATAATCCAAGGGAGAGAGATAAAAGGCTATCATGCAAAGAAATGATCACTAGGAAAGTCCAACACTCAAATGACAATCATAACTTCCAAAAGTCATGCCATCGTGAAGATAGAAGTCAAGCAATGATGGATTAATCAAGTCAATGGATGGTGCACCCATCATGAAAACCATCATGATGAAACAAAATGCAAAGAACACCCTCCACAAATGCTTATTTGTACAAATGCAAATAAGCCCTTCTCCACCAATCTTCGGCCAATGATAGATACAAAGAAATATGGCCGAAATGGAAAGCAAACTGGCAACTCCAAAAACCTGATCCCGTAATAAATTACAGGAAAACCCCGCTACTGTGCATACACACCCGCATTTGTATTCCGACCGAATACAAATGCAATGAGACAAAATCTACACTATACTATACTAGGATCCGGCTTAAACCAAAGCCCGCTAGTATTAACCGTCCGATCCTGATCCGTGCAATACCGCACGTATCTGATCGAACCCTGCCATATCTCCATACGGCCTCTACAGCGTTTCGCCCGAAAACTTGAGCAATTGTGTGTGTGGTGGACTCTAAAGACTCGTCAATACTATGGCTGTGGATTTAACCACTAGCACGTCAGAGGTATTAGCCATACGTGACGGGCTACCAGCTATTGACCAAAAGGGACGTCGATGAGCGAACTCATCCTGACACCCTACTGAGCCTATCAGTGACAATATCCGTACAGTCCGGTCCGTTCGTCTATGAGCATCGCATGGCGGGCCTAGGGGGTTGGTAAAAGTCAGACCCCCAAAAGCGGTACAAGTCGTGTCGGAGTGTAGCCCAGAACACCCTGAGATACTACTGGAATACCTACCAGTAAATCTCCTGCCTCGGCCGAGGGCTTTGTGTAATGGCTCTCCTAGACACAGCGCAACCTCACCCCCAATACCGGGAGAGACGAACCCCTGAAGATCCGCTCACTGCCTCCATGTGGCTCGGGACTGTACCCAACTAAAACCTGTTTGCACGTCTCCTTTGAGCGTGGTAGGGTAGTAATCAAAGTACAGTAGGAACTCACACGAGATAAATGACGATCCTTAGGTCGATGAACTAACCTGTACACATGTCACCAGGGAACTGCCATCTGACGTCAGGTATAAGACCAACTAGTATGTTCCCAGCGAGTCCTATCCGGTGTACTCATAACCCAATGAGCACCTGTATACATCTTAGGTGAACCAACTGACACCAGTGGCTTGTAAGACCGGCCACCGCCCCTCGTCGGGGTCTCGACTGTATACACTAGTCTACTCTGGAGTATCGATGCCCTGTCTCGAAACTCCCACGACTAGGGACCATTTAAGGATATGCTTATAGACTACCAGCTCCCACGTATATGATCGCCCTCATACTGCTGGCAGTCAAGCAAGAATCCTAGGGGCTCTATCAACGTGTAATAGCGACCTGTCTGGTCACCTAAAGCAGTACACGATGATAAAGATAAACCAGATAGCATACTATCATCTTGAGTAAGACTGTCCTACCGGGATAGGTCCTCCCTCAATCATTGCAATCACATGCCTGTGATCCAATAATTGACTCTGAGGGCACTATCTCCAACAGGCACTGCTCCGAGGATGTCTCTGGGCTTGCTTTCGGTCCTGTGAGTGCGGCCATAGCTGTTAACATCTCTTGGAGCTTTTGTTGTTGTTGCTCCTGAGCCTTAGTCACTGATAACGTAAGCGGTCGACGACCTGTGGAGATACAACTATCCTCTTTTCTGGATGCCAGATAGACGGTATGCACCACCATGCCCCCAGACTTGGGGCGTTTAGATTCAGTGTCTTTGCGATTTGCCAAAGACGCAGGGATCTTCTCCGACCTCCTTCTTTTGTGGGCGGTCAAAACTGAGGGGGACGTTGCAACGAGCACCCAGGTAGACGACACCTTTTGTGGCTTGATAGGATTGTCCTCTTCTCACCGCGCTTTCATCTTTTTCTGTTGGCGGGGATAGTCTTGATCAATCACGGAGTCTTGGACCTGTCGCCAAACTTTATAAATTTTAGAGGACAGCCGCTGAGGGGTCTGCTCTAGCTTCTCCTTTGTAGCGTTCTCCATTGGTAGAGGAGATCTTTTCAGCACAGCAGTCAGAGAGTTCTTGCGCACCCTCCTTAGTGGTTCAAAGCTGTTCCTAGTTGGAACAGCAACATCAACTTCCACCATTGGAGCTGGCGGAGTCAGTCCAGAAGGGGAATTGCCCCTAGCTTCCCTCACTCGGCGCCAGTGGCGACGTCGAGCATGTCGGGCGGCTGGGATTACCTCCGCTGTTGGATCAGCTTTTCCATGCCCCCTGTTCTGATGAGAGTCTGTTGTTGGCGTCAGTCTATCAAAGACAGATGCTCGCTGAGAGGGAACGACCAATCTTGAGAAGGCCGATTTTTGTGCAGGGGAAATGGCCTTGGTTACTTCATACGGAGTGGGAGCTGAAACGGCCAGTCTTATAAAGACCGACCCTTTAGCCGGAGAAGCCACCTTGGTGACTTCAGGAGTAGGAATAGCTATCCGCTTCGGGATAACGCCTTCTGGTATTGCGGGCTTCTTCATGGGCCCGTTGGAGCTTTGGCCCAGTCTATTGAAAACCGAGGCACTGGATTTGGGCAACCCGTTGAGAGGGGCTGCGGCAGTGGTAAGTCGATCAAAGACTGACTTCTTTGGGGCTTCTTGCGACAGCAGCGAGGCATTGAAGTTCATCGGTGGGATCATGGTCCCAAAGAACAGTCCAGTGGTGGCCTGAGTCACCTGGTCTACAGGCATTATAGAAACGGAGGCCGCTTGGGGCCCGTAAGTTACACCTCCAGATGAGGCGGAACGGGAGTTGCAGTTGCAGCTGGAACAGTTAGAGGCCATTGCTGTTCTTTTTTCTGCACGAGAGATAAACCAAATCTTAGTACCTCGAACCCAAGGGCAGCCATATCAAACCGTGATTCGTCCGCGAAAACACGACACATGAAGTGTGGAGTGGAAAGAGAAAAAGGTCCCACCGGGTGTGCCAGAATCTGTTCTCCGCCGAAATACGCGATCGGGACGTTGGGACGTCCGGCCTAAATTTCGAGGGCAGATGCTATTTGGTGTTATCCGTCCACCTCTCCGAAAATGCCAAGTTAATTTATGACACCATATATCGAAGGTTTAAACGGATGCGGCAGATGTAGCAGACTTCATCAGATTCCCCCTCGTTGAGGGTTTTTTTTGATTGTGGGGACGCTCTTCCTTACAGGCGCAAGCTCCTGCAGTTAGTTATGCTACCGTATCGCGGTAACCACTTTCTCCTTCTTCAGATGGTCACTTCGTGTCGTGTTTGTTTGTTTTGTTTTTTGGTTGCCCGTGGATTGTATACGGAGACTAATTTATGTTGTCGCCCGTAAGGCGTGGATTAGTCCAAATCCGTATTTTCTTAGATTTGGGTTTGGGGGTTGGGTTTAAGGATACGTCAGTATCATTTGAGACTAAGATCAACTTAAACGTTTGTTAAGGATACGCTAGTCTAATTTTAGATTAAGATCAATTTAACAGTTTGTTAAGGATACATTAGTCTAATTTTAGACTAAGATCTACTTAACGGGATCATTAAGATCCAACAAAAGAGCATTTGGGCTCTATTGTTCTAGTTTAGGGACTTTGCGGTCAATTACCAGTTTAAGGACATGGTGGTCCATTGTTAGTCTAAGGACATCTCGGTCCAAGGTTAAGGATATCATAGTCCGTGAGTTTAAAGACCTCACAGTCAAGGTTAAGGACATCATAGTCGAAAAGAACATGGAAGAAAAGAATATGAAGAAGATAAATTCCACAATACTTCAGGAACTTAGTTCTTTCAAATCAAGAACTTAGTTCTTTAAGAACCCGATCCAAGATCCTCAAAATAGTGATCTTGGTGATCGTTAATGGTCAAAATACCATTTAAAGAGATTTAAATTCTCTAAAAAATCATCAACAGAGATTAAATCTCAAAAACATAGCACCTCACGTGAAACACACGTGAGTGCCAAAAGCCCAGCGCCTCACGTGAAACGCACGTGAGCGCTCAAAACAAGCCAAGTCTGACGCCTCACATGAAACACACGTGAGCGTCCAAAGCTCGACGCCTCACGTGAAACACACGTGAGCGCCCAAAGATCAGCGCCTCACGTGAAACCCACGTGAGCCCCAAAGAAAAGTAGTGTTTAACATTATTCCAGCGCCTCACGTGATATACATGAGAGCGCTATATGCAAATGAGTGCTTAGCACTGCTGGGTGTTACAGAAACCCAATCTTAGCCCAAATTGGCTAAGCTTATGTTCGTGATATCCAAACTGATCTTAGTCCCATACATGACTAATGATCTTCATCCCATACCTTCTAAATTAATCTTAAGCTCAAACAAGACTAATGATTCTTGGATGATCCACCATGATCTTTCCCCTCAAATACGGGATTTGGTTCAAGGGTACATCTCTCCACACCACTGATACATGTCGTTGTAATTCCTCAATATCTTCAGAGAGGTGGCGGGTCCTGACAATCAACAACTTCTCGTCCTAACTTGATGAAAAATATGAAAGTTCATCAAGATAGGGAATGATACATCCCACAATTGTGCACTTTCACATCGATGTGCACACCAAAAATTGGATCGCACCCCAAATTGGGCGCATCCCATGTTACCATTGTTCACTTCTTCATGTAACAAATACACGTACGCGCAAGATGAATGTTGGACCGAAATGTCCTTAAACTAATATTCATCTTAAACAGGAATGTTGGACCGAAATGTCTCTAAACTAATATTCGCCTCAAGCATGGAAATATTGGACCGAAATGTCCTTAAACTAATATTTGTCTCAAAATAGGAATGTTGGACCGAAATGTCCTTAAACTAATATTCTCCCCTAATACGGCGATAATGGACCGTGATGTACTTAAACTAAAATAATAAAGCCCATATGCTCATTTGTTCATAAATTGATCTTACTCTCAAATATGACTAACGATTTTTAGATCAAATCCAAATATCTTATGAACCGATGAACCTCATTTATATGAGATCCGCATCCTAAGTTCATTCCCGTTGGCAAACCAAGCTACTAACGTGGACCCCGTCAAGAAAATCCTTGACCCAAACCCAAATCTCAAATATACGGATTTAGACTAATCCGCGCCCTAAGGGCGACGACATAAACTAGTCTCCGTATACAATCCATGAGCAACCAAAACAATCAAAATAACACACGGCACGAAGTGGACCAATAGAGAAGGAGAAAGTGGTTATCGCAACGCGATAACGTAATTAACTGCAGGGGCTTGCACCTGCATGGAAGAGCGTCCCAACAATCAAAAACCTCTCACAAATGAGGGGGAATCTCATAAAGTTTGCTACAATGGTCGCACCTATCCAAATCTCTGATATACGGTGCCATAAATTAATTTAGCATCTTCGGAGAGATTGATGGATATTGTTCTCCGCCGAAAGACGCGACCGGGACGTTGGGACGTCCGGCCTGAATTTCGAGGGCAGATGCTATTTGGTGCTATCCGTTCACCTCTCCGAAAATTCCAAGTTGATTTATGACACCATATATCGAAGGTTTAAACGGATGCGGCCGATGTAGTAGACTTCGTCAGATTCCCCCTCGTTGAGGAGTTTTTTGATTGTGGGGACGCTCTTCCTTGCAGGCGCAAGCTCCTGCAGTTAGTTATGCTACCGTATCGCGGTAACCACTTTCTCCTTCTTCAGATGGTCATTTCGTGTCGTGTTTGTTTGTTTTGTTTTTTGGTTGCCCGTGGATTGTATACGGAGACTAATTTATGTTGTCGCCCGTAGGGCGTGGATTACTCCAAATCTGTATTTTCTTAGATTTGGGTTTGGGGGTTGGGTTTAAGGATACGTCAGTCTCATTTGAGACTAAGATCAACTTAAACGTTTGTTAAGAATACGTTAATCTAATTTTAGACTAAGATCAACTTAACAGTTTGTTAAGGATACGTTAGTCTAATTTTAGACTAAGATCTATTTAACGGGATCATTTAGATCCAACAAAAGAGCATTTGGGCTCTATTGTTCTAGTTTAGGGACTTTGCGGTCAATTACCAGTTTAAGGACATGGTGGTCCATTATTAGTTTAAGGACATCTCGGTCCAAGGTTAAGGACATCATAGTCCGTGAGTTTAAAGACCTCACAGTCAAGGTTAAGGACATCATAGTCCATAGGTTTAAGGACCCCACGGTCCAGTTTAAAGACATCATAGTCTATGAAGTGTGTGGTTGTCGGGACCCGTCACCTCTCTGAAGACGTTGAAGGATTACAACGACAAATATCAAAGGAGTGAAGAGATGTACCTTCGAACCAAAGTTGATTTGGGGATATGTAGTCCAATTTTGGAACTAAGATCAATTAATTAGATTATGAGCACACTGGCTCAGTTAAATCTGAATTGAGGACTTATGGCCAACTTGGGCTAAGTCCAATTAGATTAGAAATGTTGGCCCTTTGTTGGACCATTAAACATTTGTCTAGGCTCAACCCCCTCATTATTTGGCACTGCTAAACAGGGGTTCTGACAATATTTTATCTTTGTTGAGTGCTGAGCACTCATATGCCATATAGAATGTTCAATTTTGGAAATTGAAGCCTTGCCTCAGAAGGACTTAGCCAATTTAGGCTAGGATTGATTTGAATATAGTGTTAAATACTAACATATATTTGATGGTCACGTGTTCCCACATGATGCGCTGAAAATAGTGTTAAACACTAAGAACAAAACGCTTCAAAAATAGTGTTAAACACTAAAATGGGATTGGTCACGTGGGGCCATGTGAGGCCTCTGAAGGTGGGGACCAGTCTTCCTTTGTTTTGTTCTCAGAGTATTCAAAGGCGTCAAACACTTAAGTCTTCACAGCCATCACGTGTGGGCATGTGACGGGCACCCATGCATTGATTTATTAAAGTGTTTATTATGGGTCACGTGGGGACACGTGAGGGCGCCCAAAATCGATTCTGCCTTTGGCTTTGTTCCCTTTATTTTGAGAGTCACGTGGGAACACGTGAGGCATTGCCTCCAAGTTTTTCTCTTCTCATTTTGGGGAGTCTGTTTAGGGGTCACGTGGGGCACGTGACCTAGTTTTATTCTTTCTTTTCTGATCATTGAGGATAGGGGTCACGTGTCACCACGTGACCAAGTTCTGTTTTTTCTTCTCTGCTCATTGAGAGTGGGGGTCACATGTTACCACGTGATTAAGTTCTGTATGTGCATGGAGAGCTTTAAATCTCTTGTTTTAAGAATTAAATTCTCTGTAGGGTTAAACCCTAATTATGTTTTAGAGAGATTAAATTCTCATGTATGTGGAAGAATTAAATTCTCATATAGGGTTTAACCCTAGTTCTGTCTTGGAGGAATTAAATTCCTATGAATTTGGGGAGAATTGAATTCTCATGTAGGGTTGAACCCTAATTTTATTTGGAGGAATTAAATTCCTATGAATTTGGGAGAATTAAATTCTCATATAGGGTTAAACCCTAGTTTTATTTGGAGGAATTAAATTCCTATGAATTTGGGAGAATTAAATTCTCTAAACTCAATTCTCGCTCTAAGTTTTGGATCTGCATGGCAGAATCTCCCCGATGAGAATTAAATTCTCAACTTGTGAAGAGATCTGCTTCTGCAGATCTTCAACCAAACGAAGAACTAAGTTCTTTTGCAGAAGAGTTAAACTCTTAGATTGAGAATTAAATTCTCTTTTTTTTTAATAGAGTTTTGATCTCTTTCCCCTTTCTCACCTAGGGTTTCTTTTCTTGAGGATTAAATTCTCCTTTCTTTTCTCTCTGCTATTATTTTTTCTTCAGAAAATTCTAAGATTCCAAAAATCACTCCTCTTTCTCCTCTTCTTGGCTCCTATTTATAGGAGAAGGAAAAGAATCAATTTGTTTAGTGAATCTTTCATTGAAAGATTTTGTTTGTTTTTGTAACTAACATGATCTCAGTGAATTTTATCCACCATTGGATTTTTAATCCAAAAGATATTCTGTTTGTTATTCTTGGTGGAATTTAGGAAAATCTTTTCTTGTATAAAATCTTTCCATAAATTGGTGATTTTTAATCACCATTGGATTTTTAATCCAATGGTGTTCCACTTTACAAAGCATAATCCTCTTTTGTTTGGAAAGATTTAAAGAAATACTTTCCTGGTTAGGGTCTTTGATTTCCTTTAATTTAGAATTTAATTCTATTAACTCATAAGGATTTTAAAGCCCATCACGTGTTGGCACGTGATCCCAACGTTTGACCATTGAAATAGAATTTAATTCTATCAATTAAAGAGCCGAGGGATCTGTCACGTGTTGGCACGCGACCCTCTTTTATTCAGAATTTAATTCTGCCTTTTAACAGAGCTAAATGACCCTTGGTCACGTGTGAGCACGTGACCCTTGGTCACGTGTGAGCACGTGATGCCCCATTGGGGTTTTTCCTTAGCTGTTTTGTTACATTTTTGTTTGATTAGAATTTAATTCTATAAAGTAGAGATCACAGGAAACAATCACGTGTCAACACGTGACCCTTGGTCACGTGTGAATACGTGATACCTCATTGAGGTGTTTCCTGATTTTTTATCAGGGAACAGATATGTCCAAATAGTATCTGCCCCCAAATTCAGGTTAGACATTCTCAGCGTCTCGTTCCAGTTTTCGGCGGTAAACAAATTTTGATACGCCCGGTGGGACCTCTTCCTCTTTCCACTCCACACTTCGTGTGTCGTATTTTTCCACGATCAAATAATCACGGTATATATATGTTTTTAGTTTTCCCTGGGTGACCGGATGCTGAAACTGGCATTTTATCTCTATGCAGAATGGCGTTTGTTTCCATTCACAGCAACTCAGGCTCCGTCACATCTGGTGGAGTCAAGTATGGGTAACTTGCAGTCTCAAATCTCTGCAATCCGGATCTTCAAGAAATGAAGAGGATTCTTTTTGGGTCGATGCTATTATCTCCCACCTTCGCTGCCTCAACGCCGAAAGAGGAGGCCCAGAAGAAGCCTGTCTTCTACAGGCTTGCTCCTCAAGCTGCAGCTTTGCCGACGGAATTGATTCTTAAACAACTGGCACCTGCCAAAGACCAAGGTCGACGCAGGGGCATACTACTCATGCTCTCAAAGAAAGTAGGGTCAAGCTCAGAAAAATCCTAATTCTAATCAAATTCTGGTTGTAAGACATGATCAATGTCAATATCGGTGTCATACAAGCCAATCTGGGGGCAATTCTCCATTAGCATTGACTTCACCTGCTTCAACGCTGATAATGAATGTTGCCATTCCAACCAGGAATAGTTTTGAACTGCTGCAAAGGATCAGACAAAATTCTCCCACCGTAGTATTGAAGAAATCTCCGCAGCCCGTGGAGATCCAATGAGAGCAGTCTTCGTCAGCATTGACTCCACCTGCTTCAACGCTGATGATGAATGTTGCTGTTCCAACTGGGAATAGCTTCGAACTGCTGTGAAGGGCCAAACAAAATTCTCCCACCATAGTACTGAAGAAATCTACGCAGCTCATAGGGATCCAACAAGATCATAAGGCAGTTCTCTCCCCAAAAGAACTTTCCTCATCCATATATAAGGCGTGGAAGCAGGTGAAGAACCCATTTATCGTTTGCGGCTCTTTCCCTAAACGTTTGCCAAATTCTGACAAATCCCCTTTCAAATATAAGGGGACTTATCCCAACGCGGTTCCTGCTCTGACGGTTCCTCTTAAAGCAACTTCTCACAAAAAAAAGAGGCCTGATAAAGCTCAAACACTCGAGGCAAACTCCAATGGTCAAGATTCCAAACAACCTAAACTTGAGGGCATGATAGTTCATACAATTCATGTGGTGAATTATAAAGAAGAAAGTACTTCTTCTGCTAGTCACGGACTGCAGACTTAGTTTCTGACGAAAGCTCAACTGGAACGTGAAAAGTTGCAGAAGATACTTGCTCAGGCGGCGGCACTCGCTAATCCATCATCTAAGGTAAATCCTGAAGACGCACCTGAAGAAAGAGTAGGGCGGGATTCAGATATTGACTTTCTAAAGTGCGCTCTCAAAAAGAGAGATGAAGAAGCGGTAGAAATGTCCATTAAAATGAACCAGATGTCCTTTCTGATCCAGAACATGGCTTGAATGATGGTCCATTCAAAACCACTGGCAGATGAACCGCCGGTAGTCATTCTTAAAGACAAGGGTGACATTTCAAATCCTCTACAAGTCTCATCAACGGCTGAGGAGGAAATGATCCCAAAGGCAAAGCTGGACGCATATATCGCTCAGCAAATCAATGCTCACTATTCCAGTGAAGCTGCAAATAGGTCACTCAAGACTGGTTGACCGTATCCAGCGTGCTACGATCAAATACAATACCCGCCAAAGTACACACTTCCAACGTCCCACATATACACAGGAACTGGGAATCCTCGCCAACATATCGCGCGGTTTAAGCCCATGTGTGGGAACACTGGAGGAAATGATATACTGCTCCTCCGACAGTTCGTCAGCAGTCTGGCGGGCATCGCCTTCGAATGGTATGCGGAACTCCCAAATGACTTCGTGAATAACTTCGATGAGATGGAGATGCTCTTCTGTCAGAGATTCGATAGTGTGAATAAACGCACTATCATAACGACGTTGGACAATGAAAAGGTTAGAACGAATGAGACATGGGTTTAAAATGCTACCCGATGGCAAAATCTCTAGTCAAAATGCGAGCAACACATTGATGAAGCTCTAGCCGTGGGAATGTTCATAGCCACCTTTGACTCAAATTCAAAGGTGTTCCCATACATGGCCCTATTCAAGCCGACGACCTTCTAAGAGCTCATAAATAAAATGGCTCGGTTGGATCAGATGGGTCAAGACGCATCCTTTTCCGATAAAGATATATGAAAAGCGTAGGCAAGATGCCATTTGTCGCCAACACTCAACAAAAAATGAGCGGTTTTGAAGCAATCTGTCACCAAAATAGCGACAACGCAGGTCTCGCCCTTGGGAAAGGATTGGGACACAAATATTCACTCCCCCAGGATATATGTAGGGGATGCATATTGCTCACTGGCGGAAGAATCTCTACGTGAGATGGTCCCTTCTTCTCAAAAAACAGAAAGGATATCAAGGGATCTACAAGCGGGTTCTGCAATCAAGGGGAATATCCCACTTGAACCAAAAATCATGGGAGGGATGTGAAATCCATGTCCACTTTGAATCAGATGATGAGGGGAAAACCCTCAATGTCAAGTTCATTCTTCCAAGGAAGAAAAAGACTCCGCAGAAGAAATGACGTGATATCACGTTCCTTCGTATATGAAGAAGATGCTATGTCAGTATCAGAAAGCGACATTGATGAGCAGGGGGCAGGAGCCGTGTAAAATGCCCGGTATTTCTTGCAAAACAACCCGATTGCTGCGATGGTAAAATAAGCAGTCCATGAGGGTGAAGATAGCCTAAGGTGTGAAGTGTCTATGCATACAAAGGAAATGCAGCAGTGTCTTAGCAAGTAAGCGTTGGAAGGAATAAGTTATGCAACTTCTCGACCAAATGATGAATGTTGGACCGAAATATCCCTAAACTAGAGCGTTGCCCCAAACACGGCGATAATGGACCGAAACATCCATAAACAAGTATTTCACCTCAAAAACGGCGCGTTGCCTAAAAAACGGCGATATTGGACCGAAATGTCGCTAAACTATAGCGTCGCCCCAAACACGGTGATAATAGACCGAAATGTCCCTAAACTAGTGCGTCGCCTCAAACACGGCGTGTCACCTCAAAAAACGGTGATATTGGACTGAAATGTCCCTGAACTAGTGCGTTGTACCAAATACGGCGATATGCTCCTTGAGATCTACATTGCAATTGAAGTCCCAATGATGAAAATTGCAACTCAAGTCCCACCGGCTACACAGCTACTCCGGTGATGAAGCTAACCCCAAGTCCCACCAGAAAATAGATGGATCATCTGCGGCGAAACTACTTTCGAGAGTTTCACCATTCACTAAAAAAAGGTACGTCCACAAGAGAAATTGGTATGGATGAAAACCCAAAAGGGTACCGTGAGTAAATACAGCAGGACTGCCGGCGAGCTAGTGAAAAGCCGAAAGAGCGCGAACTCGTTAACCAAAATAAAAAAGGGTACGTCCACAAACAAAATGGGCACGGATGAAAATCCGAAAGGGCACCGTGAGTAAAAACAGCAGGACTGCCAGCGAGCTAGTGAAAACCAGAAAGGGCGCGAACTCGTTAAAAAAAATGGTACGTCTACAAGCGAAATGAGTACGGATGAAAACCCGAAAGGGCGCCGTGGGTAAAAACAGCAAGACTGCCGATGAGCTAGTGAAAACCCGAAAGGGCGCGAACTCATTAAAAAATGCATTTACAAAGTCCTCATGACTTTGCAAGGAAAAACACAAGCGTGAGATCCCTATGACTCACAAAGGAGTAGCACACTTAGAAATCCATACGATTTCTAAGGAGAAAATGCACTTATGAGATCCTCACGACTCATAAGGAGAATATACCCTCTATAAGACACTCATGGCTTATAGAATTCAAAAGCCTTAAGAAACAGGGAGCTGAACTTGTTCTTAAGCCACCAAAACCCTACAAAACTTTTCTGCCTTACAAGTGGTCTAATATTGACTCTTGTATACAATCTATGGGCATAAATAAATATATCCCCCACCAAGTTCCACCAATGGCGAGAAATATCCCCATATGGTGAACGACACTTGTAAATCCTCTCGACTTACAAGGAGAAAATACTCTTGTAAGATTCTTACGACTTATAAGAGAAAACACACTTAGGAATCCCCATGACTCCTAAGAAGAAAATACACCTACAAGATCCTCACGACTCGTAGAAAGAAACACCTTTATGAGACCCTTACGGCCCATAAAACTAAAAAGCCTTAATCGAAAGGATCCTAACCATGTTTGCTAAGCCACCTTTGTCCAAATCAACACAGGCAAATGATGATCTGCTCCTGGCAATATCCCAGTTGCAGTGATGCTGATACCAAGGTTGGTATCAGATTCCAAATTCTCACTTCGCAAAAAACAGAGCCGAAATGATAGGGCAACTCGCAATAAAAAGCAGCGAGTAAAAATAAAAAAAGAAAAAGAAAAGAGCCGAAATGATTGGGCACCGCGATAAATAACCGAAATGATTGGGCAATCACGACTTTCGCGATATGAAATGCTGAAAATATAGATCGCCGCGGAAATAAAAAAATATATGAAATAAAAAAATATATAAACAAAATAAAACTTTTCTGCCCTGCAGGTAGGTCCACACCGACCCCTGTATACAATCCATGAGCACAAATGAAAGAAAGAGAACTATATTTTCCCACCAGGCTCTGTTATAGAGAGAGCCAGATCTCGACGGCAACATCTACAGCCTAGAGATCAGCTCGATATTCTTCTCATTCCAACAGGGTGCAGACATGATGTCAACAAAGCTCTAAGGAGCCAAAATAAAAGTGGAGCAATAGCTAAATCCTAAATTCAGATCTTGATGACAATATTTACAGCTTAGAGATCATATCGACATACTTCTCACGCCAGCAGGATGCAGACGCAACGTCAACCAAGACCTAAAGGTCAAATAAAATTGGAGTGATGGCATATTCCTAACTTCAGACCTCGATTGCAATTCATACATCATAGAGGTCTTATGGATGTCTACCCCTGTAACATCCTTAAACTTTCTGTACAACTTTCTGTACAATTTTTTTTCAAAAATACAGAAAGGGGTACATTTTCCTGAGCACAAGATATAAGTTTGTTTTGGTTTTTAATAGCAAGAAGGAGCTTGTAGTTCATTGGTAAGACCTTGCACTGCTGTTACAAAGCACCAGAGTTCAAATCCCATTACCCACATTATTTTTTAATATTATTTTCTTTTTGAATTTTTAGAAGTCCAAGGGTTTACACGTGCATAACCCGTAAAAACCCCACTACAGAAATAAAACAAACGGTCCCATGAGATTACCCAACCGACGAGGAGCACTGAGCACCCCGGACTCAGCCGGGATAGGCTGAATCGGCCGGCGGCTCAGCCGACTCGGGCTGCTGCCGCAGGCCAGACTCGGCCGGACCGCCGAGTCCCCAACATGAAAAGTCTGTCTCTTGGCCTCCCCATTACCTCTGTATATTTTAAATACCCTGCACAGTAACAGAGCCCCTTTAAAACCCTATTTACTCCATTTTTAATACAATTTTAAATTCATCCTTTCACCTACCCTAAACCCTAGCCTTATCCTATAAATACAACCCCTGAACACACCCCCTCACTCCAAAATTATGATCAAAACTCTCAAGAAATCCTTAGAAATTTTAGTGTGCAATTGAAGTTAGCAAAGGGCGAAACTTCGGCGATTTTCCGACGACAACCCTAGGAGTTCCCGGTGACGAAACGACGTACCGGCACCTCTTACCGTTTCCTCTCCCTCTTCTCTAGACTAAAAACTCATAAGTACCACCTTCCTCTTCTATTCTCTAGTCTTAAAACTTCTTTTAATAAAACCCGACGGAATCGGAGTTAATCCGATGTCCGATTCGGTTTTTCCTTAAAATCTCACTTTTTTTTTAAATACAATCATACTAAACCCTTACATGTTGACTATTAAACATTAACAAGTCATATTGAACAAGTTCCATATCAAAAGGATTTCTATTTCAATTTTTATCGTACTTTTTCACTAAAATACCATGTAGTTTAATTTCGACATTTAAAACATCATAATCTTGCTATACCTTTAATTAGATCACGAGGTAATGACCTACCTCCTCACAAACTCATATGCAATAGAGCACAATACCTTTCGGGAATATAGAATACGGAAAAACGAAACTTTATATATAAATATCACTAACTATTAAAACCGTTTTCTATAAGAATTCGTATTTTTATAAATCTTTGCAAAGTGCCGCTACAACCCATTTTGGGGATCCCGACTGGGATGGTGCGGATTATCACACATCCCTGGGCTTAGTAGTGCGAGATGCAGACTTCCACAAGGAGCATACGGTCTCGAGAGATTTAAAATACAAAAATCTTAAGAAAAATGAGATTTCTAGAAATATAATATATAGTAAAATTATTTTTATATAAATATATATGTATCATTAAAATATTTACTTTGTGATAATATAAATATTCCAATTTTTTTCTAAAAATCACAAAAATCACTTTACATTAAAATACCATGAAATCCATACAAGTTCAATATTACAATTAAATACCATGTATTATGAAAAATAGGTTTATTCACTAGAAATGTCACAGATGTAAAATCTACAACTATGAAAACTCTAAAGACGATAAATAAATACTTAGGGTGTATTTTGAAAAGTATATAAATTATTTTTACATAAAACCCTCTCAAGTTCTATAAATTACCCTAAGGGCCCTAGTAAATATAGGTTTAAGCGGGACCAGTCTCTTGAGCCCCAGAGAGTCGGAGATATGGGTGCTTGCTTATCTAAGGTAGACAACTTAACAATGGTGTTATCAATACGGTAATCGTCTTTTGAAAAAGACACAAATCCTGCCGCCCATGTACAGCGGTTACCGATAACATCAAAACCTAATTCAGAACTTCAATTTCTTTTCTAATGGTTCTGACTTAGACTGAGTCTCATTATAATAATCTGACTTGAATATGATTCAAGTACAATCTATAATATAACAATTCAATATGAATCCATGAATCCATATATTCAATATATTCAATCTATATTGATTGAACCGAATCATGGATATACTTCCATTCACATGATTCTCCAGTTACATCCATGATCCTCCAGTTACATCAATTTATTGATATCATGGTCTCGGCAAGTCATCCAATTATACAATCTATATATTACAATTTAATTACAAGTTGCAATACCGACAATACAAATAATACTTCGCGGGGTTTAAGGGGTAGATTGGTACGAAAGGTGTTAGAAGTGGCACTAGACTGCAAGATTAAGACGTAATTACATCTATGCCATTGTTCCATGGTATTATCAACGGAGCCTTGTACTTCCATTTGCTCTAGTCTCTGGCATATAGAGACTCCTCTCGTATACACTGGCATCCTTCTGTACCACCTACAAACAACAGCGTTAATGAATACAACAGTATAACAATATAATACAACTTTAAAAGCTACACTCTCTCTTACTCTCTGTCTTTTCTACTTCTCTCTTATCTTTGGGACTTACCGAGCGATTGTTCGCTGACGACATTCCTTCTCTTTCTTCTTTGGAATGTTGTCAGGTGATCTGGACACTCAGAAGACCGAGCTTACTAGTGAGGACTTGGATCAGCTTGTCTACGACCCAGAGCTCTAGCTTCATTGTACACATTTTTATATTCAGTACTTTTCATTTCTGTTATGTCACTGTTTAGGCATTGCTTTCATTCAGTTGTATTTACTTTTCCATGTATTGTAAAAAGAATGTGAATAAATAAAATTGCTGTTTTTTTTTATATTTTGTCTCTTGTGCATTTACATTTATATTGCTTAGATACGCTTAGCGTATTTACTTCAGAGTAAATACGTAGCGGCCTAGTCGCGTCCCCTTCACCGTACACTGGGAAGTTGGGCGTGACAGGTTTTGTTGGCGGCCCAGCAGGTCAGAGCTGTATGAAACTTTACCATGCAATTCTATTCTGCGTGAACAACCTAAGCAATATAACATAAGAACCAGCAACTAAAACATTCTTTACAATTCATGTTCCTTAAATCTTGTCATATCATATACTTTGAATCTGTCCTAACCTAAATTTTCTTTCAAGGTTATGAATTCTCCAAACAACACTAGTTCCAATGTCAACAACACACCTCCACCACTACCACTCACACCTGCCGTCCTTGCTCCGCTCAACGAGCAAACGGTACTGCTTGAGGCAATCCACAGCCTCCTCGAGGGACAGCAGCAGCAGACTGCTCTTTTAATGAACCGTCCTGAAGTAGAAGCACCTGGGGTGAAGCAATTCAGGGCTTTGCACCCCAAACAGTTTTCAGGAAAATATTAGTTGTATCAACTTATCGAATCAACACTTGATTCGATAACCCGGCTATATCTCATATAACTGATCGATACGGCATTTCGCGAGAATAGAATACGGTATCATATACTCGTATTAATCTCGGTCCTGCACATATCATATATGTGCTCCTGCTTCATTTTGCCTGAACCAGTGAAACCTCCGTGTAGGACTTTAAAGACTCGTCAATACGCTGGCAGTAGGTGATGATCACATCAAGCACCCACAAGCCATCAGCTGTACTAGCTGGACGTAATGGCTACCAGGGTATTGAATGATCAGAAGATCAGCAAGCTAGCCCGCTCTAACTCCTGCAAAATCCTGTCAGTAACACTGCCGTACGGTCCGGTCTCTTCGTCTGATATGTCGCATATCTAGTCTAGGGGTGGTAAACGTCAGACCCCAATAACCGATAAGTCGTGCCGATGCGAGGCTCATAACGGGTTGAGAAACTACTGATAACACTTATCAGTAAATCTCTGTATCAGCCCTGGCCAGGGACTTTCCTGTAATGGCCAATCGAGCACAGCGCAAAATCAACCCCCAATACCGGGAGAGACGAATCCCCTCATATCGCTCATTGCTTCTATGTGATTCGGGACTGTACCTAAAAGCCACCATTTTGCACGTTCTTTTGAACATGGTAAGGTGGAAATCAAAGCACAGTGGGAATCACACAAGACTCTATGACGATCTTGGGTCTACAGACTAACCTATACCAGTGTCACCGGAGAATTGCTATCTGGCGATAGGTATAATACCAACTAGGAGTTCTCTGCGAGTCCGTTCAGTGTACCCAGTCTCCACTGAGCACCCGTATACCATCTTTGATGTCAAACACCAATGGATGTGGGATCATCCATCGCCCATCGTATGGGTCAATATGCGTATACGTTAGTCCACTCCGGAATATCGATGCCCTGTCTCGATACACCCTCGACCAGGAACTGTTTTAGGGTGTACTTGTGGACTACCCTTGGCCCCACTAGTATGATCTCCATCATAGTCCTGGTAGTCAAGTACACAACCTAAGGGCTTTGTCAACATGTGAGAGCAAGACAGCATCACATATACAAGTCAACATGTTAAGATAAAGAGCAACCAGATAGCATACTATCATGTCGAGCAAGAAAGTCCTCTCTCTATATATCCAAGCATCCACTATAATATATATCACATGTACAATAGTGGCCTCCAGGGCATACATATAACTAACAATCTCCCACTTGCACTAAGGCCAGTTGTTGTAGTATCTCATACCCAACATCTCGAAGAGTCTCTCAAATTGTATCTGGGGATTGACTTTGGTGAGTGGATCCGCTGTGTTGTCCTTCATGTCAACTCTCCTGATCTCGATCTCCCGGCGATCAACTATCTCCCGGATCAGGTGATACCGCCTCAGAATATGCCTGGATCGCTGATGGGACCTGGGTTCCTTGGCTAAGGCCACTGCTCCATTATTATTGCAATACAAAGGTATTGGATGCACAATGGACAGAACCACTCCAAGTTCAGTTGGTGATGAGCTTGACTTCGACACGACTTATCGGGTTATTGGGGTATGACGTTATCTACCCCTAGACCTGGTATGCGATACTCTTAGACGAAGAAACCGTACATTATGGAGATTGTCACATTTAGGCTCAGTAGGGTACGGACGGACTTAATTGTCGACCTCCCTTTTAGCATATACCTGGGTAGCCGTTACGTACAGCTAGTGCCGCTGACGTACTTATGGTTATAAATTTATCCAGTAATCACTGCCAGCGTATTGTTGAGTCTTTAGAGTCCCACATAGATGGTTTTCCCTGTTCAGGCAATATGGTGCAGATGACGAATGTTGGTATATACAGGTGTTCGATTAAATATGTGTACATGCTATATGGACTTTAATCGGACGGTTGATAATACTAGCGGCTTAGAATTAAGCAAGATTATTAAATCAGGTTTTGATTTAATAATATATATATATATATATATATATATATATATATATTATATGTATTCTAGTATTATTGTTCACTATTCATTTTCTCTCTCTTGGCTATTCATATTTTTATACAGATATGTGTATATGTATTTCGATACGTATATCGGGTTGTATTCTGTATTTATACGGAATTTGTTCAAGAATGAGGACATCTCATTTGTGAATATTTATTTATAAATATTCATGAAATGAGATGGAGGGTGAGCTGGCATTGAGCATGGTTGTAAACATATAGAGATGAATGAGCCTTTGTTTATTTGGAAAATGTTGTGACTCATTTTTGGATGATTAAAAAATAATAAAGCTATTTCTTTCTACATTCTTTTATTCATTCATTCTTTCAACACTTGCTCATTTTTTATTTTGCTCATGGTTAAGTTTTCTCACCTCATCCTCCTTTTTTACTGAGCTTTAGATTTGAGAGAAAAAGATAGTGGAAAATTCCTACATCCTCACTCTCCATTCCTAGCGATCTTGGAGCGTCGATTGCTTCACTATGTGAAACATGAGCTTGGATCGGTTCCCTCGGTGGATCATCTTCGGCAAGGGCAGTCGCTATTCAAGCTTGTTCTTGAAGGCCTGTAAGGAGCTTAGAGAGGCCTTCCACAATTGGGTGGATACGCGTCAAAAGTTGTATTACCTAAACTTTGTTCACTAGTTTTCTAGTTTTGGTGTTTGGATAGATTGGTAGGGATTTGTTTCTAGTTGCCCTCTCGTAAATTTTTTTTCGGTTACGCAACGGCCGCGGCTCATTTGGAGAGGGCACTAGGAAATTTCAATGGTATTAAAGCCTCCCAAATATCCTAAACTAGCTAGTTACGACATTAGAATTCGTGGTTTTTACGGTAGCGAAAACTGTCGAAATAATTCCCAAATTTCCAAGTTTTGAGATGTTTGCGTATCCCGTGGGCCCACGGTTTGAACCGAGAAGCCACAGGGTGATGCGTGGGCACCCCGGGAAGTTCCAGGGGGCCGAAGGGCTGGGCCCACTCTCCAAGACCACCACTAGGTGGTCTTGGGGGGTGGGGACCTGAGACTACCCCTATGTATAGTCACGGGTCTACCTACCCCAATGTGTAGGCCACCTCGTGATGGCCTCAAGGGTGGGTGGGTACCCTCTAGGCTTTCCATTTGACCGTTAATTTTGTACTTGGTCTCCCAGCGAGGTTTTGGGCGAGTTTCGATTCGATTCGGACTCCCGGATTGGCTTAAAACTTGGTTTTTTGGAACTTTAGTGCACTTGGTTTTTTTTAACTCTTTGGTATATTTGGGATGTGCGCTATTTGTGTGTGGAATTCTAAAGTCGTGACTTCATTTACGTGCGTGTATGTGTTGTTGAATGTCGTCTAATTGCTATACGCTCAATTAGACGGGATTGCATACTTGCTTCTATTCCTTGTTTATGTGGTTATATATATCTTGATTTTGGTTTAGCTGGATTTTCGTGTTGGATAGCCCCTTGTGCGATTGCTTGTACAATTTTGATTTACATTGTTGTATTTATTTGTTTGGGACGAGCTCCAACTTGTAACCGCCGTTTTCGTATTATGTATATTCTTTTATTGGGGCTCGAACAGGATGCGGTCGATGTCATCATTGTATATATTTCATTTCTGTACTAGGATTAACCTAGGAGAAGTGCTCGAGTAGCTGGGTTCTAGAGTGCAGTAGGTGTCTATCTCATAGAGTTGAGACCGGGCTGCTTCGCTTTAGAATTGGCAGGTTGCTCGCCGCACTTGTAGGGGTTATAGGATCGACCCGCGGAGGGGTATACAAGTTACCGGATTCTAGAAAGCAACGGGAGTTCGACTCGTTTCATTGAGGGCGAGTTACCTAATTTCTAGAATTGGCAGGTGGTTTGCTGCACCCGTAGAGGTCTAAGATCGACTTTGTACGGGCTATCCATACGACCGGGAAATGCCGCATCTCATTTATGGCTCAGATGAAACTCGGGGTTCCAAGTTTATCCGCTATTCCATATTGTTTGTCACTTGCCTATGATGATTATTATCTGCTTGTGATGACTAATATTTGCCTGCGATATTGATATATATATATATATTATATTTAGTAGATACTTCTATATGTTTTGCATCCACGTTAACCCTATCCCCGCCCTGCCGTAAGTTAAGTCACCTTACGGTGATGACCCGGGACCCCGTGGTGAATGTGGATAGCATATAAAAGCATGCTATTTTGGTTATTTCTGTTGTGGATTAGAAACTTGTATTGATGGGAATGCATTATATGTATAATGAAAGGAAAACAAACCTATTCGATGTTGTCGGAACCAATTTATAAAACTACTTGGTTTTCTTCAAAACAATAGTCGTATTCTTTTGATTTGCATAGAGATATTCAGTTAGGAATATCCTACACCTCATTCTATGAGAAAAGAGCCTTGATCCCTTCACCGGGAGTTCTCTCTTAAGAAAAAGTTTATGTTACTAGTTTTAAATGCGGAGCCAAAACCACTCCATTTCAAAGCCACTCGTGTTCATTCAACGATATCAAGTTTATTATGTTAAAGGTTTTTCACCAAAAACCAGCTGTAACCCACTGACATTTCAGTTAGTATTGTTTAGTATTCATTCTACGTTTGTCGTTGCTATTAGCGGAGGTATAGTGTATGGTAGCCCTTTAATGCTTTTCTGTCGCATGGATATATGGATTAGTTAGGACAGTCGTAGACTTTATTAATCATTCGTCAAGGGTTATGCAAACGGGTTTAACATAATTAAGATAATGACGGGTTTAACTTGACTAGGACCCTTGATTTGTTGATCATTCGTCAAGGTCCTTGGTTCCTAGGGGTAAAAACCATATCGGGAGTTCCAAATATAAGGTAAACTTACCAAATTTACATATACCTTCTGGAGTGTGGTAATTTTAGTCAGCTTCCGTTAAGATTGTCACACAATGATAGTTGGGTCCCGATTTCCACTGATGAGTATGTATTACTCCTCGGGAGATTTTCACTTCACAATTAGCTAACCTATTATGTGTTTAGAAAGTGCTAACGAAATTACGCATTTGCGGAAACGGGGTTATTTAATTGGATCCGTGCGAAAGCATGGGGAACATCCCTCGGAGTACCAACAACGACCTGGCTGAATGGTTAGCGAACTGTTGGATATAGTGCCCTCAGAGTCAATTATTGGATCATAGGCACGTGATTGTAATGATTGAGGGAGGACATATACCGGTAGGACAGTCTTACTCGAGAGGTTTGTATACTATCTGGTTTGTCTTTATCATCGTGTACATATTTTAGGTGACATTATAGTTCACTATTACACGTTAATAGAGAATAGCATGCTACCATGGTTTGTCTTTATCATCGTGTACTGCTTTAGGTGACCTTACAGGTCGCTATTACACGTTGATAGAGCCTTAGGATTCTTACTTGACTACCAGCAGTATGATGGCGACCATATACGTGGGAGCCGGGGTCTATAAGCACATCCTTAAAGTGGTCCCTAGTCGTGGGAGTTTCGAGATTGGGCATCGATACTCTATTAGTAGACTAGTGTATATAGTCGAGACCCCAACGAGGGGCGGTGGCTGGTCTCACAAGCCATTGGTGTCAGTTGGATCACCTAAGATGTATACAGGTGCTCATTGGGTTATGAGTACACCGGACAGGACTCGCCGGGAACATGCTAGTTGGTATTATACCTGACGTCAGATAGCAGTTCCCTGGTGACATGTGTACAAGTTAGTTCATCGACCTGAGATCGTCATTTGTCTCGTGTGATTTCCCACTGTGCTTTGATTACTACCCTACCACGGCTCAAAGGAGTCGTACAAACAGGTTTTAGTTGGGTACAGTCCCGAGCCACATAGAGTCAGTGAGCGGATCGGCAGGGGTTCGTCTCTCCCGGTATTGGGGGTGAGGTCGCGCCGTGTCTAGGAGAGCCATTACACAAAGCCCTCGGCCGAGGCAGGAGATTTACCGGTAAATATTCCAGTAGCATCTCAGGGTGTTCTGGGCTACACTCCGACACGACTTGTACTGCTTTTGGGGGTCTGACTTTTACCAACCCCCTAGGCCCGACATGCGATGCTCATAGACGAACGGACCGGACTGTACGGATATTGTCACTGATAGGATCAGTAGGGTGTCAGGATGCGTTCGCTCATTGACCTCCTTTTTGGTCAATACCTGGTAGCCCGTTACGTACGGCTAATACATCTGACGTGCTAGTGGTTAAATCTACAGCCAAGGTATTGACGAGTCTTTAGAGTCCCCCACAGACAGTTTCTCAATTTTCGGGCGAAACGTTGTAGAGGCCGTATGATATATAGCAGGGTCCGATCATGTACGTGCAGTAGTGCACGGATCATGATCGGGCGAATCATACTAGTGGGCTTTGGTTTAAGCCGGATCCTAGTATTAGATTTGTTGGATTACTTTAGTCTCATCGCATTCGCATTCAGTCGGAATGCGGGTGCAGGTATGTATATACAGGTGAGGGTTATCCTTGTGATCCGTCACGAGTTTTCTTTAGATATTGCCGTATCTTTTTATTGTTGCAAACATTTGGATTAATGTTTGCAAATGGAAATTATGAGCTAGATTTCATCATTTTGTGCATTAATTGTGACACATGCAAACATAGTGATTCATGGTCTCTTTTATTGTGCACATGTCATATTTGATGTTTGATTTGTGTTGATATGACGAGAGGAGAGAGAGAGGGGCTGTCTAATGAGAGGTTTTGGTCTTGTATTATCTCACACTCTCATTCGATCACAAGAAAAGAAACGAAAAAGAAAGAAAACCTTCTCTTCTTCTTCTTCTTCCTCTAGTTCTTTATCTTCCATTAATGGCAACACCTTCAACCTCCATCCAAGCCATGGATGCAAGAGACAAAGTGATCACAAACATTCTCTACAAAACCTTGGACACGTCGACTAGCACACTTCGTGCCCGAGTTGCTTCGGATGAAGCGGGAGCCCATAAAAGGACTCATAGATGTGGTCCCCTTTCCGACGAGGAGATCGAGACCGAAGATGCCGCGAGGAGCTTGGGATGGTGGCCAAAGACCGAAGGACGAGGATCGATCGGTATAACCTCTCTACCCTTTCTCTAGTTAGCTAGTTTATAGGTTAATGGTTCGATCCGGGTTTTAAGCATACGATAGCGCCGGTTTCTAGTCTTGGAAAAATTTTCGTTTCCGCATTTTGGCCTCGGAAAGACGGCCGGAGCGCTACCATAGTCTTACATGGTATCAGAGCCACGCCATTAACCTTTACTAGCTTGCTCTAATGTATTTAGAACTTCAATCGAACAAAAATTCCGAAACCGCGATTTCAAAAAGTGCAGTTTCTGTCGAAATATTTTTGTTGTCAAAAAATTATTTGGTGCATTGCAGAAATATGTGCAGGCTTTTCTAAGACATCTGGGAAAATTTGGTGATGTGATCGTACAGTAACGCCGCGGAACCGCGGCCGTACCCTTGTTTTGGCCGCGGTTCCGCCGCAGTATTAATCCTTCACTGTGCCAAATTTTGTACAGTGTTCTGTGACTTGGAATTGGGGTTTCTGGTATTTTTTGTTTGGGCCCAGATTATTTTGAGTACTAGGTATTGTGCTTGGGGCCCACTTCGGGAAATTTTGTCGATCGAAAATTTAAATATGTTAGTTCACAGTATTTACATTATATCTTCGACCGTGAATGTCATTTGATCGGTAAATCCTGTCTAATTGCTATAGTTCTTTTAGACGGATTTAAGAACGTGACATTCACGTTGATGTTCTGTGTTGTGCTGTGATGTTGCGGATTTGTCGTGTTGGATAGCCTGGATGCAATGGTAGTACAGTTTGGTTATACTTATACATTTGATATTGCGGGACGAGCATCCGATTTGTGGACTGCCATCACTGCCTGTTTGTATATTATTCTTTTGGGGTACGACCAGGCTGAGGTCGATGTACCCGTTATATATATTTTACTTTCTGTACTAGGATTACCCCACGGTGGGGTGCACGGATAGTCGGGTTCTAGAGGGTAACGGGCCCGCATCTCATGGCTTTGAAACGGAGGGGGCTTTACTCTAGAATTGAAGGGCTATTCGTCGCACTCGTAGGGGGTACAAGTTGACCCAAGGAGGGGTGCTCAAGTTACCGGATTCCGTGAAGTGCTGGGTGGTCCATTCATGTTGTTGAAGGGGGCTGCCTCGCTTCAGGTTTTGGCGGGTAACTTGCCGCGCCCGTAGGGGTCTAGGATTTCATTGCACAGGCTATCCACACGACCAGGGGAACGTCGGGTTTCAGTAGCAGCTCTATGAGACCCAGGGATCCCAGATTATCTGTATTGTTCTGTGATGCTTATTACATTTCTGTGATATTGCATTTTATCACGCCTTGAGCGATTATTATATATTGATATATATACTAGTAGATGTTGTATATGTTTTACACCCGCGCTAGTCTAGTCCTCGCTCTGTCGTTAGTTAAGTAACCTAACGGGTGATGACGGGACCCAGTGGCGAATGCGGATGGCATATACATACATCATTATTTTCGTTCTTTATTGGTGTGATCAATTGATGGGACTGCATTGATTCGAATCAATGCAAGCTAAACAAACCTAATATGATGTTGTTGGAATATTTTTCAAAAAAAGCTGTTATTGCAAGAACGTTCTCTTTTGTTTTGCACAGTGGTATTCGGTTATGAATATCCAGCACCTCAGTCGACGAGGCAAGGGCTGAGATCCCTTCACCGGGAGTGACCCCTTAGATAGAAGTTTGCGTCAGGGTAATAACTTCACTATAGCCGATTACTTTTTGCTTGCATCGTGGTATTCAGTTGGAATATTCTGCACCCCATTCTACGGGGAAAGAGCCAAGATCCCTTCACCGGGAGTGACCTCTTTAGCAAAGGTTTTCGTCACTATATTTTTATAAAAAGCTATGCAGTTCCTTCAACGATATCAAGTTCATTACGTTAAAGGTTTTTCGCCAAAAACCAGCCGTAGCCTTCCGTCATTTCTTACGGGTATTATTTAGTATTCGTGTTGCGTTTGTTGACCTAGTCAAGACGTAGTGTTCGGTAGCGAAGTGGTGCTTGTTTGTTGCATAAATGGGATTGGTTAGGACAGTCGTGCGGCCTTGTTGATCTAGTCAAGGGCACGTACGGGTGGGTTTAATGCAGTCCAGAATAATGACGGGTTGAACTTGACTAGCGGTTTATGGTTTGTTGACCTAGTCAAGGTCATAGGCCGCTTGGGGTAAAAATCACATCGGGAGTTTCTAAAGAAACAGAAACTTGCCAGATATGCGCATACCTTCTGGAGTGTGATAACGTGAGTGGATTCTGTCACGTTATCATGCGATGATAGTTGGATCCCGATTCCCTCTGATGAGTTGGTTTACTCTTCGGGTGTTCCCGGCTAATTCTTCTTTCAGGTTTGGAGGAGAATTTGAGGATACAGTGGGAGGTTTCCTGATTAGATAAAGTGATAACCATTCTGATCTAGGTTAGAGTGCACGCTGAGTGCTTCTTTTCTCTCTCTCTTTGGCAGTGACCATGGCCCGACCCTTGACTATGACTCAGTGACCAAGTTAACCGAACCTTCTTAAAACACTTGCTTTTGGATTGTCTAAGTTGCATATCTCATTTCCACTCCTACTTTTACCCTTTTTCTCCAGGACACTCCGTATCACTACAAAGATCCACAGTTATTTGGATACTCCATCGTATTGTTATATACGAACTCGAAGGAACTTGTTCCAGTTCGGGGATGGATTCTGGTTCAGGAGAAATAGGAATAAGGTTTTATTCAGTTGTCTTTTATCTTCACCTTCTCTCAGGTTACGAGTACTCCTAGGACTAGGAGAGTACACCCATTATGCTTATTGGATAGTTTTCTTCCAAACCATAGGCTGGTGCCGAACGGTAGGGAAGGAAGAAAACCATTTGGCCTAAAGTGGTGTACAGAAGGTAATGACTAAAGACATATAAAGAGATTTGGAGAGATAGCAAAGAAATATACGGTTATAGTTGTGAATCTGATAATGGAAGAGGCATTACTAGGAATACCCGGATACCCCTTCGAAACATATACATGTCTCAGTTTCACTGTGTATTGTTAAAAGAAAACTGATTTCCCAATTATACATTTGCTCTAGGGTATGTATTTACCAGGTATGATTCTCACATCTGTATGGTTTTACAGATGATGAGTGGGAGTAAGTTATTGGGAATTGGGTGATCATCCTCATTATATCGGGATTCGTTGTAATTGGTGATATTTGAGGAAATCGCCTGGGTTGTTTGCCGGACGACAAATATTTGGTTTTGAATATCCGTTGTTATGCACCAATTTCAAATTGATATATCTGTACGTCTATTTTTATAGAGTAAGATATACCTTTTTGAAATTATGTCCATGACATTTACCTATATCAGTGGATGATTAGGTAAGGAGCATTAAAACAGCGGTGTAATTCTTCTTAATCATAAGTACAGTTTTCAACCTACGACACACAGCGAATGAGTTATTAAACTCAGGGGACTTATACAGAGTATTGTATATTGTCCAGTGTCCATTAGGACAGAGGGGTTGGTCCTCGTACTATATTCTGTTTACTTGTGACTTCTCTAGTTCTTAAACATGTGTTTTGTAGAAATGCAAAGTCTAAGTTTTGAGAAGTTATAGGTATAAGAATAAAGTAGAGAACCAGGTGTTGCAAGTATCAGGATTCTTCACGGTGATCGAAGATGTGGATACTTGTATCCGGTATTCAGTTGATAGTAATGGTTTTATGAGAACTTGCTTCTCTTTTAGGTTACTTATATCTGGATGTATTCCTAACTTGAGTAATACTGATCGGCCTCCTTCCATTTAGTTGACATGCACTGGAGACAGCTGCATGATTTGAATCTGGTTCCAATTAAATCAGTGCTTCTATTTCTATATTGGATATAGAACGGTTCATATCTTAACATTGTTAAGGTACAGGGAGTTGTCCGGCTTATGCTTAAAACCAGATTCTGGATAACTTAAGGCACGTTTCTGTAATGGCTGTTTGTGGGTTGACTCGGGCTATGACGAGGGTTGACTTTCTACCATCTGGAAGATCAATAGTGATATTATTCTTGGCTCGCCACAGTTTTAGTAAAATGGATTTTTTTTTCAGAAAACAGTAGTGGGAGTATGGTAGAACTGGAAGTGATTCCAGAACCGCAAACGATTGCTGAAAATTTGATAAGAACCTAAAGATTCAATCTGGTTTGACATTCCATTAGCCACTCCGCAGATATGGTGGGTAACCTCAGGCACCCGAGAGGTACTTCAGTATGCTCAAAGACGGTGACATGGAGGTTCTTGTTTACCCAGACCTGACACTAGTGTTGTTCCAGGCTATGAGACCCGCAGGAGGATGAGTATAACGTCGTTCTGAACTGGCTTTAGAAATGCACGTGTATATGACTTTGCCAGAGGGTTGTCGTAGTCAGTGGGAGCAGCGGAAGTATAATAGACAAGTAGCTTATGTCTATTTATGGACTAAAGCAGTCATAGAGGAGATAGATCATCTATTTCTGATGTGACAGTCATAGGTTTAACTTCATCAGAATAGGGGATGGATCTGTTAAGAAGGTAGTAGGGTGTGATGTCCTGGTATTTGGATGACATACATAGAGTGGTAAGTGAAATTCCTATACTACGATCGGTTATATTTTGGTTTTCACACAGTAGTTTCTCCACTAAGGACATGGATTTCATATCAGATATTCTGGTTACTAGATCTATGGTTTTAGATCTAGATTTGGGTAGTTTCCCAATCTGGGTACTTAGACAGCATTCTACAGGTATTTTAGAATGGACGACTCCTGGCACGGCAGTGTACCTGCAGGTGATGGAGTCACCCTCTCTAAAGGTGTCTTACAGACTAAAGGGGAGAGGGATGTGCATGATTGGCAGATCACTTGCTTAGGCAATTGAGTCAATCATGAGATGTCAAGATGTTGTTTTTGCACGAGATGCATTAAGTTGATATTAATCTTATCCTGGAGAGACATTCGGAAGCAGTTTTAGAACATAAGTGGATGTTATAGGGAAATGATAACGGCAGCCTCCTTCGGGAGACAGTTATCATTCAAGGCTTCCAAGGTGACCTGGATGACAGAGTGGCTGTCAGAGTTATAGTTTTCCCTCTGACAAGGGGCAGTATTTTGGACAGGTGGTCCAAGCGGATACTGAGGGAGGTATGGCGCAGGATACTGATCAGTTTCAGTTGACGATACAGTCTAAGAAGTTTGGATTTGGAGTTCATTTATGAACTAGGTCCCATCAGATATCCAGACATATTCTAAGACAGGTATTGCTCATTTCGGGAGATGGCTATCTCCGCGAACTTGAGATAAAGAGAGACATAGAAAGAAACATCAGGGTGGATCCACTAGCTTAGGCTATTTCTCGAACACAATAGTTTCGCAAACGGGCTTTGTGAGACTGATTAGTAGAGGAGTTGGGTGTTCGGTATCACACGGGCTGTGAGTATGCGACATCGCAATAATTAGCCTTGAGTGCAAGTGGGAGATTGTTGGATATAGTGCCCTCAGAGTCAATTATTGGATCACAGGCACGTGATTGTAATGATTGAGGGAGGACTTATATCGGTCAGACAGTCTTACTCGAGAGGTTTGTATACTATCCGGTTTGTCTTTATCATCATGTACATACTTTAGGTGACATTGTAGTTCATTATTACACGTTAATAGAGAATAGTATGCTACCATGGTTTGTCTTTATCATCGTGTACTGCTTTAGGTGACCTTACAGGTCGCTATTACACGTTGATAGAGCCCTTAGGATTCTTGCTTGACTACCAGCAGTATGATGGCGATCATATACGTGGGAGCTGGGGTCTATAAGCACATCCTTAAAGTGGTCCCTAGTCGTGGGAGTTTCGAGACTGGGCATCGATACTCCATTAGTAGACTAGTGTATATAGTCGAGACCCCGACGAGGGGCGGTGGCTGGTCTCACAAGCTATTGGTGTCAGTTGGATCACCTAAGATGTATACAGGTGCTCATTGGGTTATGAGTACATCGGACAGGACTCACCGGGAACATGCTAGTTGGTATTATAAATGACGTCAGATAGCAGTTCCCTGGTGACATGTGTACAGGTTAGTTCATCGACCTGAGATCGTCATTTGTCTCGTGTGAGTTCCCACTATGCTTTGATTACTACCCTACCACGGCTCAAAGGAGTCGTGCAAACAGGTTTTAGTTGGGTACAGTCCCGATCCATATGGAGGTAGTGAGCGGATCGGCAGGGGTTCGTCTCTCCCGGTATTGGGGGTGAGGTTGCGCTGTGTCTAGGAGAGCCATTACACAAAGCCCTCGGCCGAGGCAGGAGATTTACTGATAGGTATTCCAGTAGCATCTCAGGGTGTTCTGAGCTACACTCCGACACGACTTGTACCGCTTTTGGGGGTCTGACTTTTACCAACCCCCTAGGCCTGACATGCGATGCTCATAGACGAACGGACCGGACTGTACGGATATTGTCACTGACAGGCTCAGTAGGGTGTCAGGATGAGTTCGCTCATCGACCTCCCTTTTGGTCAATACCTGGTAGCCCGTTACGTACGGCTAATACCTCTGATATGCTAGTGGTTAAATCCACAACCAAGGTATTGACGAGTCTTTAGAGTCCCCCACAGACAGTTTCTCAAGTTTCGGGTGAAACGTTGTAGAGGCCATATGATATATGGCAGGATCCGATCATATACGTGCAGTAGTGCATGGATCATGATCGGGCGGATCATACTAGTGGGCTTTGGTTTAAGCCAGATCCTAATATTAGATTTGTTGGATTACTTTAGTCTCATCGCATTCGCATTCAGTCGGAATGCGGGTGCAGGTATGTATATACAGGTGAGGGGTATCCTTGTGATCCGTCACGAGTTTACTTTAGATGTTGCCGTATTTTTTAATTGTTGCAAACATTTGAATTAATGTTTGCAAATGGAAATTATGAGCTAGATTTCATCATTTTGTGTATTAGTTGTGACACATGCAAACATAGTGACTCATGGTCTCTTTTATTGTGCATATGTCACATTTGATATTTAATTTGTGTTGATATGATGAGAGGAGAGAGAGAGGGGCTGTCTAATGAGAGGTTTTGGTCTTGTATTATCTTACACTCTCTCACTCTCATTCGATCACAAGAAAAGAAAAGAAAAAGAAAGAAAACCTTCTCTTCTTCTTCTTCTTCCTCTAGCTCTTTATCTTCCATTAATGGCAACACCTTCAACCTCCATCTAAGCCATGGATGCAAGAGACAAAGTGATCACAAACATTCTCTACAACACCTTGGACACGTCGACTAGCACACTTCGTGCCCGAGTTGCTTCGGATGAAGCGGGAGCCCATAAAAGGACTCGTAGATGTGGTGCCATTTCCGACGAGGAGATCGAGACCGAAGATGCCGCGAGGAGCTTGGGATGGTGGCCAAAGACCGAAGGACACGGATCGATCGGTATAGCCTCTCTACCCTTTCTCTAGTTAGCTAGTTTATAGGTTAATGGTTCGATCCGGGTTTTAAGCATACGATAGCGCTGGTTTCTAGTCTTGGAAAAATTTTCGTTTCTGCATTTTGGCCTCGGAAAGACGGCCGGGGCGCTACCGTAGTCTTACACGAACTGGCAAGGTGTATATGATCCCGACTAGTTCTTCTTTTAGGATTTGAAGGAGAATTCGAGGATACAGTGGGAGCCATCCTGATTAGATAAAGTGATAACCAATCTAATCTTGATAGAGTGCACTCTAAGTGTTTCTTTCCCCCCTCTCTGGTTACAGTGACCCATGACCTACCTTAAACTAAACTCATGAACTAAGTTAACCGAACCTTCTTATACACTTTGACTTTGGATTGTCATGATTCATAACAAAGTCGCATATTTCCTTACTACTCTTAATTTCCCTTTGCATTTCTCCAGGACACTCCATATCACCACGATAATCCATATTGCTTGGACGACCATCGTATAGTTACATACAAACTCGAAAAAATTATTTCAGTCGAGGATGGCCACTGGTTCTAGAGAAATTGAATAGAATTATTCGGTTGTCTCTTTACTTTACCTTCTCTCAGGTTGCGAGAGCTCCTTGTATTAGGAGAGTACATCTATTACGATTATTAGATAGTCTTCTTCCAAACCTTAGGCTAGTGCCGAAAAGTAGGGAAGGTAGAAAACCAATTAGCCTAAGTGTGGTGTACAGGAGATAAGATATAGAGACATATAAAGGGATTGAAGTAAAAGCAAAGAAAATTGCAGCTAGTGTCATGAATCTGGATATTGGAGAAGGCATTACTAAGAATACCCGACCACCACCTGGAAACATTTCCATGTTTTAGTTTTTCTGTAGTTGTTACTGAAAACTGTTTTCCCAATTAATTCTGACTTCAGGTATGTATATACCGGATCCAGATCTCACATCTGTACAGCGTTACAGATGCTGTGTAGAAGTAGAATATTAGGAAATGGGCGATTTGATTTTCAATATCAGAATTTTTTGCAATTAGTGATATTGGATTAAATCAACTAGTTTTGCCTAACGGCAAATATTTGGTTTCGAATAACCGTTGTTCTGCACCAATTTTTAAAATGATATATCTGTATCTTTAATTTATAAAGAGATATATAAATTTTGAAAATTTTGTTCCAAACATTTACCTTTATCGGTTGAGAATAAGTTAAGGTGCATTTAATAACGGTGTAAGATATTCTTAACCAAAATGTAAATCCCCAGTTCTGTTGTACAGCCTGTACTTAAATTTTAATCCCGATAAATTTCCGTTTTAAATTCCAAGATAAATTCCTAAAATATTTCCCCAAATTATATTATCCTACACACCCTAATATCTTTCTAAGTAAATCTTTTGTTTATAAATATATATTTAAAAAAAAACAAACCCAAACCCACACACCCAACCCAATTCGACCCGACCCGGTCCCCATATCTCTCTCTCTCTCTCTCTCTCACTCTCTTTCCTCCTTCCTCTTCTCTTTTCCCTCCTGCTCGAGAATCCCATGTCCCCGTTCTTCGCCACGAGACCCGCTCACCCTTGTGAATCGCCCACCTCCTCAATCTCGCCGTCGCCTCAACGTTCGCCCGAGATCCCCTCCTCTTTGTCCTATCTCTTTCTCTCCTTTTCCCTAACTTCTACCCCTCTCTCGCACTCACCCCTGAGAGACCCAATGTAATGACCCCAAAATTTTTATACATTTGTATTATCCCTCTTCAAAAATATACCGTATTTATTTGTACTTGGTATTTTCCTCTTTCTATTAAATTTATTATTATTTTATTCCTCAATCTATTATGTATTTTTTTCTAGGTACAATTTCTTTTTCTTATATTTAAGTTTTTAACTTCTCATTCTTATTTTTTCCTTTCATAAATATTTAACCCAAATCCATTATTTTTATTCTCCATAGCCCATCTAAAAAGCCCATTTTCTTTTTAAGCAACATCATATATTTAATTCTAATTAAATATATGCATGAACAACTTTATAGCTCATTGGTTAAGTCCTTGCATTATTATTCCATAAGTCGCATGTTCAAATCCCCATTCTTGCAATTATTTTTATCATTTTTTATTCTTCTCATAACCTACAAATGAGACCTTTCATTTCCAAAATGAATGGTGACTTTTCATTTCTCTTTTAATTCTCATGTTAAATGCATATATTATAATTCACCATTACACCATCTTTATTGTCCTCCTCTATCTTTTCATTCCTCACATTTTTCTATCTCTCACTTCTCCCTCTTCACCTAAAGTTCAAGAAGAAGAACATGAAGAAGTCTTCAAGAAGGTCTCGCTAGTAACGCGAGGCTATCGGCGGATAGACAAGCCCGGTGACAATACCGGCTTGTGCATGTAAGTCCCTTCTCTCTCCTTTCCCCCCATCTCTTTTTTTTCCTCTTGTCATGCATCGTGAATCCCTTATTCTTTTCATATCATAATCCATAAGAGAAGATACACATAAACATATACATATACATATACATAAGTTTAGATATATATGATTCTATATGGTTTAATAATATCTTATTATCTCTTGTTCAAATTAAAGTATTTTTAATTCTTTCTTCATGATTATGAATGTTTATTACAAGTTGTGAGAACATAGATTTCAATCCATAATATATCTACGATATCTCATGGAATCGGTTTGGTTATTAAAAGAAAGGATAAAGCTTGCATAAAAATACTAGTTAATCTTTTTGCCGATTTTAGTATACACATCAATACCTTTAGGTTTAAAATAATTTTTAGACATTAATTTTTACTTCTGAAAATTTCATGGAATTTACATATGATAGATTATATTATTTTATACACGCTGTAAAAATTTTAGATCGATCCGCATAACGGTTTATGAATTACATCGTATTTATTCACTGATAGTAAAACAGAAAACTGCAGTTATCAGTCAATTTCTACGACATATAAATTGGTATACCGGTATCCAAATTGAGCAAACTCATGTGTTTTTGTTATCTACATCGAATGAACTAGATTTTATTAGTTTTATATTTTTACTGAAAACCGACGTAAAATATAGAAAACTGTGTTACAATATTAAGTGACGGATCTGGACAGAATCTGTTCCGATTCGCACACTGTTTTTAAATTGGACATAACTCGAACACCCGATGTCCGTTTGTGAAAAAAATTTAGATGTGTAGATGCACCATTGATAGAACTATAATTTTCTGTATATTATATTACTTAGGAATGCATGAAACAACCTGATATAGGCTTTGCAATAGAATATATAGTTGCTCTCCAGAAATCTGAATTTTTGTTTTAAATGCTGATATTAAAATAATCATAACTAGAGCTTCAGAAATCCAAATCATGTGAATCTTGGTGTTTTCGATAAGTACATCGAAATACCTACAATTTTCTAATAATTTTTGTAACCTGAAACCTGATACAAATTAACTCAAACTGCGTTTTAAAAATATGTGACGGTGCCGAATAGATTCTGATCTGTTTTGTGCGACGATACGAAAACATATATATCTCTCAAACCGGTAGTCATATTTAGGTAAAACTGGAACTCATGCATGCAAAACATTTAGAGCCATATTTCTGTTTATATTTCGCATTCGTTCAACTTGATTAATTAGTCGTACATAATATTTCTTTACAGCATTGTTTATGGTAGTTACTCGAATAATATACTTGACTCATTTCATGCTATTCGAACATGTATACATATTTAGCTTGATCATTAAATTATTGTATGTACTTAAAGACGATAATTAAATACTTAAGTTGTATTTTGAAAAATATACAAAAATATTTTTACATAAAACCCCCTTAAGTTTTATAAATTACAACAAGGCCCCTAACAATTATTGAACTTCAACCCACTTTCTTTTAGTCTGACTCGGGTTAGAGTCTGACTATTTCTGACTTGAAAATGATTCAAGTCAATCTATATTCTTTCATATTCCAACTCAAGATGAATACATGAATCCCTGAATCCAGTTAACAATCTATATAACTTGACCGAACCGAACCATGGATATTCCTTCTACATGATTCCAGTATTCCATTTACATGACTCTACGGTTATAACCGTTCCCAGATATCATGGTTTCGGTCAGTCAGTTAATCACTCATACAATCAACACAATTTTACAAGATAACAATACAAACAAGACATCGCGGGGTTTAAGGGGTAGACTGGTACGGAATATGTTAAAGGTGGCACGAGGTGGTCACTTAAGACGTAATTACATCAATGCCGTTGTTCCGTGGTATTATCGACGGAGCCTTGTACTACAGTTACCAAAGTCCCCGGTGTAAGTGGGACTCCCCTCGTATACACTGGCATCTTCTGTACCAGGCTACAAACAACAGCGTTAATACAACATTACAATATTATAATACAACATTTAAGCTACACTCTCCCTCTCTTACTCTCTGTCTATTTCTCTCTTATCTTTGGGACTTACCGAGCGACCTGTTCGCTGACGACATTCTGTTTCTCTCTTCTTTGAATGTCGTCAGGTGATTTGGACCCGGCAGAGATTGAGCCATCGCAAGAAGACTTGGAGCAGTTTACTGAAGACCCTGCACTGTAGTTCCATTGTACACTTTTCCTTTCTGTACTTTTCATTTCCTGTTATGCCACTGTTTAGGCATCTTTTATTTCAGTTGTATTTCCTTTCATGTATTGTACAAAGAATGCTAATAAATAAAAGTTGTTGTTCTTTTTATACTCTTGTCTCTTGTGTAATATTTTATATTGCTTAGCTACGCTTAGCGTATGTACTTCTGAGTACATACGTAGCGGACCTCGTCGCGTCCACTTCGCCGTACACTGGGAAGCGGGGCGTCACACCCGGTCCACACCGATGCCCCACTCGATCCTAACCCCTCCGAGATCGCCTCCTTCAAATCCCCTCTCCTCAACTGAGCCCCTCCTCACAATACATTTCCATTTATTATATCTCTTTCTGTAACTCCCTCCCACTCACAATCTCTTTCCTTCTCCTCTCAACGCTCCCTGAGTGCGCCGCTGACGAACCCTCCACCGGCCAACATCACCATCGGTCATCTCCACGACCTCGAGCTCCCCCTGCTCCTTTGGCTACCACCGTCACCTCTATACCCATCATAACTCATGAGCCTCTATACCCAACCTCCCTTACTTCCTCACAGCCGCCGCCGCCTTACCGGCCTAGCTCATCGGCCTATCGCCGACGAGCTCCTTTGACACCCTATGCTTCTCCTCTCTTAAGCACTACCCTCCTCACTCCAGGACCCACCACCACTCCGTACATTCCTCGAGCTCCTCTGAAATCCATAGCTGGCACCCATGGCCTGAGCACCACCGCCATAGCTACCACCGGTATCTCCTCCTCCATCAGTCGCCGTCGACCCATCTCAATAAACCTCCCCACATCGCCGCTCCAGCCATGGCTAAGTCCAGCCCCTGTAGCCGAGCCAAGTTGCCGTCGTCGCAGCCGTGAACCTGTTGTGCTTGTGTCCGTGCTGCCGATGTAGCCATACGTGTGATCGCCGTCATTGTGCCGTCGCCGTAGGTAAGTGAAAATCCTCACTTGCTTTAACATGCTATATGTTTTCGTATTAAAACTATATTAGATAGATTATTATAAATGCATGTTTAGTAGTATATTATCACATATATAGTGTAAGCCGTTATCGTATTTTCATGGAAAACCATAGTAATTCTAAGATGGTAGTTTTGAGCATAATTGGATCTAAAACTTCATAGTAGTATCGTGTGGAATTATAAGTACTAGATACCATTCTCATAAGTTAGGCAAAACCGATGTTAATTCGATAATTCTAGATATTGTACGCTAAGAGTTTGATATGCCAAACTGATCCAAAACCCTGTCGAGAATGCTCTAAGCTTTTACTAATATATTTTTGTTGTTTACGAATATCTTGTAGAAAACTTGACTCAAAATAACGAAGTATCGCACGTGTAACAACACACCAAAGAGCGATGTCAATTCTGGTTTTACTGTACATGTCGAAATGTTAAATTGATATAAATTTTGATACATACCGGAATATAATGTTCTATGGCTCATATTCAAAGCTGAATTGATAAGCTAGAACCCCCTGTAATTTATCCTTCGATACCGATATGTCACCACGATGAAAACTGACTTGGAATGCAGCTCTGCACTGTAGTCCATAGCAGCATTCCATATCGACACCTGACTTTAAATGAAAATACAACACTTTATGGAAATGAAATTGTGCAGAATCCTATACTGTTGCGAAGATAATTCTATTAGCTAACTATAGACGGTAGTTTCGTTTGATTTTACTACCTTTTTATATTTTAATTTCATTTTAAACTGTTGAGATGTACTGCAGTTTAGTACAGAGACAGATTGTCTACCCTAGCCTTAAACATGACTTATCTCTTAGCACACAGCGGTTATTTCATATCCGTCTGGTGCGTTGAAAACATAATTGATAGATATAAATTTTACCTAACTGTAGCGTCGCCTAATTATGATCCCAACAGGAAATAATTGTGTTATGAAATGGACTTTCAGTTCAGGAACTGAATTTCCAGCGATGAACACTTAAAATGAAATGACCGTAACTCGCAAACCTGAAACCCAATTGACCTGGAACCAATTTTGTTGGATCTTTATTTGAGTGTAAACATAGCCTTGTTTATAGCATTTTGTCTAATTATGATCGTACGAATTAATATGTTTTTCTGAACTCGTAACGTACATTGTATTTCATATCATACATGACTTGCTACGTTGCATCATTCTCGTATTTTACCCGATCGTGAGACCTTTAGTGATAACGAACGTTCATAGTGATTTATAACAAACTTTGTATTATCGAATGTGAGTGTTATTTTATTAGTTGTGTCAAGTATGTCAGTGATAAGTGATTGATTCGTGAAAGTGAACAGTGTAGTGAAAAGTGAATAAGACCGTGATTTGGCGCGTGCTTGTATACAACTAGTCCTATACATATTGTTATTGTAACATGGGGAAATGGGGAAATCAAGGTAGAGTCAAACTCGTATTTTGCGAGGTACGGTGACTTAGAGGATGATCATTATATACATACATACATACATACATATATACATACATACATAGGTCGTGGGTCTAGCGGCACGACTGCAGGGTTATGTCCCGGGCAACTGTGGACCGTAGTCTCGGGCATACACGAGACCCTTGTTAAACATGAGCATCCTTTTCCACCGATTGATTTCATTTGACCCAGCGGCTGATATGTAATGACATACATACAGCGTGAATTGCTGACATGATACATATACCGCACTGTTCATTGATATTCTTTATTCTCATATTACTGTATTCTGCCATCCATTTCATGTTTAATATCATAGTACACCCACTATATATGTTGCTATATGTGTCTCTCTGACGACCTGAGTGTGCATGCTTAGATGATGAAGTGGACCCAGCTCAGGAGCAGTATCTGACATTCGAGATCGTGGAGATTTAGACCGCGACATCGGTGCTATCGTCTTCTGCTTGCTATAAGAACCTTGTTATTTCTTTGGTTAGTTATTTCTTTCATGCAAATAAATGTATCCTAAATTCTATTATTTTAATATAATAAAGTTGTGAGCTATGATTTCCTTTACTTTAGTGCTGTGTTTACTGATTTCCATGTAATGCTAGAAGCCGAAGTGTGACTATGACAAGATTATTCCTTGACTATAGGAGCATGGCTGGCTTAGTCACCTCTCGTATTTCGTATTTTGGGAAGCTGGGCGTGACATGGTTTTGTTGGTATCAGAGCCAAGTTTTGAATGAAATTACAGTTCCGTCGAGGGATCCTTAGATTGAGTTACACCCTTGGTTTATACTTTATTATATTACATTTTCACTTCTTCTAATTCTCGTTGAATCATCCTATAATCCTTGCTTAAATCTGATTCCTTTCCTTGATCATCTTTCAGAGATATGGACTCCTCAGGCAACTCCTCAGGTGCCGGTCCCTACGATCGTACAAAGAAGATCCTCAGCACACTAGCGACCCTAGCACATGCTCAAAAAAGAAAGACCGATCTCTTGGCTGAGGGATTGAAGGCGGTGCAAGAGACTACGATTTCCGCTTTGGAGAGTTCTACAGCTATCCCTGCTACCCCCAAGGGCACTCTCGTACCGGCTACACAGGCTAGGGCTGGAACTGCTTCTGATTTCAGGAGACTTCACCCGGCAGTATTCACGAAAGCCGCAGATCCACTTGAGGCCGAGCAATAGCTAATCAATGTAGAGAATATTTTGACGGCCGTTCGAGTTCCGGACGATGACAGAGTGAGCATGGTGAAGATCCAATTAAAGAACAAGGCCAGCACATGGTGGTCCGTAGAGAAAAGCAAGCTAGAGAAACCCATCGGATGGGACATATTCTCTGCGTTTTTTCTATATCACTATTTTCCAGCCACCGCCAAGGCCGAGATGGGGGAGAAATTGATCACATTGAAGAAAAATGGCCACCCAGTGGATGTCTATGCCGCAAATTTTAACCGGTTGAGTCGCTTTGCACCGTACATGGTAGCCACCGAAGCCGCCAGGGCTAGATGGTTTCAGCAGAGGCTTGATATCAAGCTACAATGGCTTATCGCGCCCCTCGACCTACAGACCTTTGCACAGGTGTTGAACGCTGCCCTGGTATAGGAAAGCTAGAAAAGAAGGCCAAGGGCCAGCGATCGGTAAATAGGAGACCCCATGTGGATCTGTCACGAGCAGCCATTTCCCCTCGTGGAGCAATCCCAGTTCGTAGGCCAGGTGTTACGCAGATGAAGCGTACTTTCTTACCTCAGTAGCCGCAGTGGAGGGCTCTGATTTGCGACTATTTCTAGAGGCCAGGGCACATGCAGAGAGATTGTCACAGAGCCAAGAGACGATGTCTGATTTGCGGATCCAGCGAGCAGAGGGTCAACGGGTGTCCCCAGAGATCCGAGCTACAGGGAGGATCCGAGCAACAATAGCCGTCGTTCGACACTTCAGCTCAGAAGGGTCCACCTCTGGTATCCCAGCGGCGATTATTCAATCAGCGGCAAACTGATATGAGTTGGAATCAGGTCGGGCTTTCACCCTGTAGGAATGCCTAGCACGACAGCAAGGTTTCGGGAGGCATGACCATGCCATTTTCAAAAATTTGTCATGCTAAACAACCCTAACCCTAGAATTTTAACTAGAGAATTAGACAATACAATATGTAAACAACTTTACATCTAAGTGAATATGGAATAAAAACTTTGTAAACCGGTCCTTCACTTCAATAGCTCCATGCAGTAGTCCCTTCATTCCAAGTAGTGATCTTCTGGACTCTAGAATGGCTCCACAAGATGAAAGGAACAAACTTGTACGAAGTCTTCGAGGCCGAAGATGATCTACGTCGAGGAGACACCAACCCAAGCTATCTCTTGACTAATTAGGGATTAGTGAAGGTAACACCCTAAACTAAATGTCTAATCTATTAGAGAATGATGAAGTAGGATTTTTTCTCACTTTAGCAATCTTTTTCTCACTAATTTTCCTCACCTCTCCAAAACCTAGAGAACTCTCTCTTGTTGATGAAGAAGATGAAGCCAATAATGTTATGGCAACCATGGGTAAGAAATATCTTATATAACACATGTAGAGACTTTACCATGGTTTTAGATAATGGTTAGGTTAATAAATATCTAAGCTAAAACAAAACTAGTGGACTAAGCCAATGGGTCTACAAGCTTCCACAAACTTCACCCATGTGACTAATTTCCAACTAATTTGGATTTACTTTAAATAAATAAACCTTACATTATCATGAGCATGGTGTGAGTCCCATACACCCATGTAGCATGTATCATCAAGCATGACATAAAAAGAAATACAATTAATATATCACATATATATTAAATGCATAAGTGAGAAATGAAATGCTTAAGTGAGCTAATATTAGTTAATGTAAATTAATATATCAAATATATAATTATACATTAAATCATTAAATCAACACTTGATTTAATAATCCTGCTATATCTCATATGACTGACTAATATTATTTGAATCAACTTATTGAATCAACACTTGATTCGATAACCCGGCTATATCTCATATAACCGACCGATATCATAAATCGCGAGAATAGAATACAGTATCACATACTCGTATTAATCTCGGTCCCGCACATATCGCATATGTGCTCCTACTTCGTTTTACCTGAGCCAGTAAATTTCTGTGTAGGACTCTAAATACTCGTCAATACGCCGGCAGTAGGTGATGATCATATCAGGCACCCACAAGCCGTCAGCGGTACTAGCTGGACATAACGGCTATCCGGGTATTGAGCGATCAGAAGATCAACAAGCAAGCCTGCTCATACTCCTGTAAAGCCTATCAGTGACACTACCGTACAATCCGGTCTCTTCATCTGAAATGTCGCATATCTAGTCTAGGGGTGGTAAACGTCAGTCCCCAAAAACCGATAAGTCGTGCCAATGTGAGGCTGATAATGGGTCAATAAACTACTGATAACACTTACCAGTAATCTCCGTATCAGCCCTGGCCAGGGACTTCCTGTTATAGCTAATCGAGCACAACTCAACATCAACCCCCAATACTGGGAGAGACGAATCCCCTCCTATCGCTCATTGCCTCCATGTGATTCGGGACTGTACCCAAAATCCACCATTTTGCATGTTCTCTTGAACATGGTAAGGTGGAAATCAAAGCACAATGGGAATCACACAAGACTCTATGACGATCTCGGGTCTACAGACTAACCTGTACCAGTGTCACCAGAGAACTGCTATCTGACGATAGGTATAATACCAGCTAGGAGTTCTCGGCAAGTCCGTTCAGTGTGCCCAGTCTCCACTGAGCACCCGTATACCATCTTTGATGTCAAACACCAATGGATGTGGGATCATCCATCGCCCATCATATGGGTTAAGAAGCGTATACGCTAGTCTACTCTGGAATATCGATGCCCTGTCTCGATACACTCTCGACTAGAAATAATTAAAGGATGTACTTATGGACTACCATGGCCCCACTAGTATGATCTCCATCATAGTCCTGGTAGTCAAGTACACATCCTAAGGGCTTTATCAACATGTGAGAGCAAGACAGTATCATAATACAAGTCTACATGTTAAGACAAAGAGAAACCAGATAGCATACTATCATGTCAAGTAAGAAAGTCCTCTCTATATATTTCGAAGCATCCACTATAATATACATCATATGTATAATAATGGCCTCTAGGGCATACACATAACTAACAATCTCCCACTTGCACTAAAGCCAGTTGTTGTAGTATCTCATACCCAACATTCCGAAGAGTCTCTCAAATTGTATCTGGGGTATGGCCTTTGTGAGTGGATCCGCCGTGTTGTTCTTCGTGTCAACTCTCCTGACCTCGATCTCCCGACGATCAACTATCTCCCGGATCAGGTGATACCACCTCAGAATATGCCTGGATCGATGATGGGACCTGGGTTCCTTGGCCAAAGCCACAGCTCCATTGTTATCACAATACAAAGGTATTGGATGCTCGATGGACGGAACCACACCAAGTTTGTTTATGAACTTCTTCATCCATACAAGCTCTTTAGCAGCATCGTTGGCAGTGATGTATTCAGCCTCCATCGTCGAGTCTGCCACGGTTTCCTGCTTGGAACTCTTCCAACAAACCATCCCCCATTGAGGGTGAAGACAAATCCCGAGACCAACTTAGAGCCGTCCTTATCACTCTAGAAGCTCGAATCGGTAAATGACTCCACTTAGAGTTCACTGTTACCATACACCAAGAACATCTCTTTAGTTCTTCTCAAGTACTTGAGAATGTTCTTCATACCTGTCCAGTGATTCTCTCCTGGATCTGCTTGATACATACTCACTACACTTAGTGAGTATACTACATCGAGTTTGGTACATAATATCGCGTACATGATAGAGCCTATTGCCGAAGCATAGGGTATCCCTTGCATACGAGCTCTCTCCAAATCAGTCTTGGGAGACATTTCTTTGGAGAGAGTGAGTCCTGTGATCGTAGGTAAATTCCCACGTTTGGAATCTTCCATACTAAACCTCTTTAGTATGGTGTCTATGTACCTGGATTGGGACAATCCCAGTATCAGCTTAGATCTATAATCTTAATCCCCAAGATGTAGGAGGCATCACCTAGATCTTTCATTGAGAATCTTTGTGATAAGAAGATCTTGAACGAGTGCAGCATAGGAACATCATTTCCTATCAAGAGTATGTCATTCATTTACAATACAAGGAAGACAACCTTACTCTCTGCCACCTTCTTGTATATACAAGGTTCATCTACATTTTTGATGAAGCCAAATTCTTTGACTACCACATCAAAACAGATATTCCAACTCCGTGATGCCTGCTTTAATCCGTAGATGGATGTAAGCAGTTTGCACACCTTCCCGCCGCTCTCACTGTCCACGAAGCCCTCTGGCTGAGTCATGTACATGCTCTCTTCTAAATCACCATTTAGAAAGGCGGTCTTAACATCCATTTGCCAGATTTCGTAGTCATGGTATGCAGCGATGGAAAGTAGGATCCGAATGGACTTAAGCTTAGCCACTGGAGAAAAGGTTTCATCATAATCCATACCCGGTCGTTGACGAAAACCTTTTGCAACAAGTCTAGCTTTGAAAGTCTCAACTTTTCCATCTACACCAAATTTTTTCTTGAAGATCCACTTGCTCCCGATGGGTTTTACCCCTTCAGGAGTATCTTCCAAAGTCCATACTTTATTGGTGTACATGGATTCCATCTCAAATCGCATTGCATCCAGCCATTTCACAGAGTCCTCACTCGTGATGGCCTGCTCGAAGCTAGTTGGGTCATCATCTTCCATGATGCAATCCTTGCTCCCACCATCAATGAGAAAACCGTAGTATCTCTCTGGTGGATGAGGAACCCTATTAGATCGGCGGAGAGTCTGAGGTTCATTGGGAACTATCGAATCCTCTGCTTCTACCAAATCTTCTGTCGTAGTTTGTATAGCTGGAACTTCTTCCAGTTCTACCTCCTTGCCACTAATTTCTTTCTCAAGGAATTCCTTTTATAAAAAGGTGGCATGTCGAGAAACAAACACCTTTTGTTCCTTAGGGTGGTAGAAGATATTTCCTCATGAATGCTTGGGATATCCTACAAACTTACACAGAACTGACCTTGCCTCGAGCTTGTCCGGATTTTGCTTTTTAACATAGGCCGGGCAACCCCATATCTTAACAAAATTAAGACACGGTCTCTTCCCCTCCCATATCTCATTTGGAGTGGTAGGCACTGATTTGGTTGGAACTCTATTCAATAGGTATGCTGCTGTCTCAAGCGCATTATCCCAAAAGAAAATAGGTAACTCAGCGGTGCTCATCATAGAGCACACCATATCTAATAGGGTGCGATTCCTCCACTTCAATACACCGTTGTGCTGTGGTGTATACAGAGGAGTAAGCTGAGAGAGTATCCCATTCTCTTTTAGATAGTCATGAAATTCCGTGCTTAAATATTCTCCTCCCCAATCAGTCGTAGGATTTTAATACTTTTACCCGTCTGGTTCTCAACTTCATACTTATATTATTTGAATTTCTCAAAAGCTTCAGACTTGTGTTTCAACAGGAACACATGACCGAATCTTGAGAGATCGTCAGTGAATGCAATGAAGTATGAGGAATCATCCCTGGCATGTGTAGACATGGGACCGCATACATCACTATGTATCAGCCCCAAGAGTTCCTTAACTCTTTCTCCGTGTCCAATAAACGAAGTTTTGGTCATCTTTCCTTTGAGACATGACTGACAAGTTTCATAAGATGATAGTTTGAACAGATTCAAATATCCATCCTTATGCAATTTAGCTAGTCGTGTCGCATTGATATGACCTAGTCTACAATGCCACAAGAATGATTCGTTCATTTCTGAACTCTTCCTCTTGTGTGTGTTTTGTACGTTAAAAACCGTGTTTTGATTTAGAACGTATAAACCGTTACATAACGCACCAAACCCAATCGACACTTGATTTGGGTAAATGTTCATAACATTATTCTCTACTACAAACTTATATCTTTCTTTATCTAATAAAGAAATTGATATTAAATTACATATCATAGAGGGTACGTAATAACATTCGTTCAAGATCAAAGTATTGCTATTTGGTAATACAAGGTGATATTTACCAACTGCTTTGGCTGCAACACTTGCACCATTCCTTACTTTTAGAGAATGATCACCTATACCCAGTTCTCTACCTTTCCTTAGCCCATACAACATATTACATATGTGGGATCCCGATCCGGTATCTAATACACAGGACGTAGAGTGTACTGAGAAACAGTTCTCGGTAACTAACACACCCGAAGAAGATGCATCAACATGCTTATTTTTCGTTTGGGCGGCGTGGGAATCCGGATATACCCCTATTTCCTGCTCGGACTTATAATAATTATAAGTTGGAGCGGAACCAATGTTCCCCAGTTCAGTATAACAAGCGGATTCGGTCAATACAACCATATTATTATCTTGATTAAGGCCTGACATGGTCGCTACATGGAGAGAGAGAGAGAATAAAACACTTAGCGTATACTCTTGCAAGATTTAGATTAGTTATTATCTTATCTAATCAGGATGGCTCCCACTATTTTTATCAAATCTTCCTTCAAATCCTAAAAGGTAAGACTGGCCGGGATTAATTACACCTTACAAGTTCATCAATCTTTCAGCCATGCCAGTGTCGGTACTTTGAAGGAGGTTCCCTGTGCTTTCGCACAGACCTAATTAAAATAAATCTCGTTTTCCCAGGGGCGTAACCCCGTTAACACCTTTCTAGATACCTACTTGATCGGCTAATTGTGATGTGTAAAACTCTTCCAGGAGTAACTCTTACTCGCAGTGGGTATCGAGATCTAACTATCTCATAAAAGATATGCAATCTCATTGTAAATTTCAACACTTGAAATTCCTAATAATATTTTGCCCCTCGCGTCCTATGATCTTGACGGAGGCCAACAAACCACAGGCTGCTAGTCAAGTTCAACCCGTACATTTCATGATTGAATTAAACCCACCCGTATGACCCTTGACGGAGGCCAACAAAGTCGCACGACTACCCTAATCCAATCTCATCTTATGTTGCAGATAAGCACTAGTTAGCTACCACACAATACGCATTGACGTGGCTAACAAACGTAGCACGAATACTAAGTAGTACTTATCTGAAATGACGGAGAGCAATGACAGATTTTTAGGAAAACCTTTTGCGTAATGAACTTGATATCGTTGTAGAATCGAGTGATTTTGAAAAGGAGTGTTTTTGAGGCTTTTGCTAGTTTCGCTAAAGAGGTCACTCCCGGTGAAGGGATCTTGGCTCTTTCCTTATCGAATAAGGTGCAGGATATTTCACAAATACCACTATGCAAAGCAAGAACTAAAGAAGCAATCAAAAGACAAAACTGAGTGGGTTGTAGCATCTTTTAGTTTCGCTAAAGAGGTCACTCCCTATGAAGGGATCTCACTCTTTCCTCATCAAATGAAGTGCTGGATATTCTATAAGGAATACCGCTATGCAAAGCAAAAACTAGAGCTACCCTTTTAGAAAGTTTGATTCCACAACATCTTTTAGGTTTCTTTCTTTTTCATTAATCTCATTAATGAAGTCCCATCATTTATACTTCCTAAGTATCACAGAAGAAACGAAAATACAACGTACGCTTATGCCATCCGCATTTGCCACAGTATCTCGTTATGCACCGTTAGGTTACTTAACTAAAGGCATAGCGGGACGGGACTAGCGCGGGTGCAAAACATAAGCAACGTTTATTATATATTATATATATAATAATAAAGTATTCGTCTTGATCAGTCGAAAATATTGCATTCTTAACACATCAATTTCCCTACTCTTTGTAATCATCTAAAGGTATTTGGTATAAATATAGCACATATTAGTAATTTGTCTGCAAAATATCAATAACATGTGTTATACATTATAACCGGCATTATGAGGGAAATTGTGTGTTTATTACTACACGCATGATCTTTGTATATCAACACTTGTCTTGAGATTGTGTGCAGGAAATTCTCTAGGTAAAAGAGCCGGAACTGCTAAAAAGTGCTGATAAAACGCATCAAGTCAAAGACTTGAAATCTGGCAGTAAACAAGAAACTATAAAAATATTCCAGATATCAGGAAAGTGCCATAAAGCCAACATCAGAATACCCTGAAAATTCTATGCAGCAACTCTACCAAACGGCCGCGGATCCGTGGCCGAGTCAGGCCGATCCGCGGCCTAGTCGACTCGTCGGCGGTTGGTATTTGTTTCAGAGGCTTCCATATAACGGCCAAACTTCTCCAAGGCGCTTCGAATTGTGTAGATTTCTTCAGAAGCTTCCTTTCTAACAGCCAAGCTTCTTGTGCAAGTTTGATACCTACCAAACTTCTCATGCAAGCTTCATAACAACCTAGCTTCTAGTAGAAGAGAAACCATGCTTCTATGGGAAGCTAAAGGGAAAACTATAAAAAGGGACCTAGGGCTTCATTACAAAGGTTGTTGATTGTTGTTCATCAATTAGGGTAAAAATTCTAGCAAAATCCAAATCAATTCAAATCAAATTGGGTGACACAATTTGAGCCAAATCAAGATTCATCGGGTACCGACTCAAGCAAGCCTTCAACGAGCCTTTGAAGTAACACCGATCTTCATCCTGACAAGAGATCCACGATGATCCACGACTCAAGAAGACTGAAGCGAAGTTAGTTTTGACGATTTAGTTCTTCCTCAAATCTTGTAATCTTTGAGTGAATTGTACCTAAGCGTTGATTAATTAAAGGTGAAAATTCTTAATCTTACTTTTCTTTACATTCTTGCATTATGAAGAGTTATAGATTCTTGATTCTTTTCTTTTTCATGATGTTTGAGTGAAAACTCCGCTTGTAGCGGAATCGAGAGAATAGGTAGATGATGATGATGAGATTCTCGAACAATTCTTAAGTCTTATGAGTTTTGTAAACTTTAGGAGATTGAATCATCGAAAACCTAATTTGAGCGAGATCACTTGAATGTTTTTGCTCCAAATTAGAGATCAACGATCGGTGATTTAATTTGTTAGAGGCTAGAATTTGAATGATAATCAATGAAAAGACAAGGGATGATGATGGAGAAACCCTAGTTTCTTCAATAGATCCCTAAAGCTCATTGATCGTCATCAATCTAGCAACAAATCTTCAATAAATAAGAATTAGTAATCATTAGTATTCATCATCACTATCAATTGGATCGATTCCTACAAGCTACTTTACAAATCTTGATAACTAAATTGATTGGGACATTTCTTGATTCTTGATTCTAGATCTTTATTTTCTTTATGTTTCTTGAAATAAAAACTCACCAATCTTGAATCATTTTCTTTTATCTTTTATTTTCAACCCAACTAAAACGATTTCGAACAAATCACACTTTTTCAGTGGACGATCCGTTCTCATTGATGAAACTACAATAGACACCGTCAATTGATTGCGGTATAAATTTCTTTGGTTGTGAAACATTTTCAAACACACACGAAGATTTGATCAATCAAATGGCGCCGTTGCCGGGGATCGTGTGTTAATTTGTTCGTTTTTGTTAATTGAGTTGAAAAGTTTATTATTACATCAGAATTTTTAGATCAAAATTCACATCAAATGCTTAACGATATGTTGTGAATTGTTGTAAGGGAATCTGGAATTTCTGGAGCGAGAGAAAAAATTTTCAGAGCATCTCAGATAGTTCAGTGAGTCAACAGGAGTCTCTGGAGAATTTTTTGTGCAGGGATCTCACCATCTTGCGGCACATCCGCGGCAATAGGAAGCTTCTCGCGGCAGTTCCGCGGCTATATTAGTGTTTCACTGTACCAAATTTTCTATGTGAATCTCTGTCTTTCTTATCTCCTCCCTGCTCTGTCCATTAACCAAATTTTGTAGGTTTCTTTGCAAAAATTCGCAGCGCCGCCCAAAAGAAAATTTGTTGCGTGTTTGATCTTGGTTGTTTGCATTTTTAACATGGAAATTAAGGGGCAAAGAACAAATTCAGATTAGGTGGGGATTTCATTACCCTTCCTAAGCCCCAAAAATCATAAAAGTTGCATCCGCATCACCCTTATTAACTAAATAAATATCTAGACATGACTCTAAGGACTGTCGCGCTCATTTAGGACAGAAGAAGGTCGTGGGTAATCTATTGCTTATCCGCGTTTCTTTTGTGGTGTCTAAGGCAAGTGTGTCTAAGATAAGTGGTTACTTAATTAGGCCCACTACTTACGTAGTGGAGAACCTCCCACTTACCTGGCACTTACCTGGCCATAGAAGGGATAAAGAAGTAGTAGAGGATCTATCTTGCAACTTGTCTTCTGGAAGTCTAGGAGCGGTCTAGAGCCTTGACCTAGGTGACCATTAGATTTAGGGTTACTTATGCATTGTTTGTGTGAATTTTTCAAAAAATCCGTAATTTTTCAAAACAATCACCAATCCATATTTTCCCTAATTATCACAACGCTGCCAGTTGTGCTAAACCATTTAGTGCATGCTCGGTTGGACACGGGATTCTAGTGCCCGTCTTGTCCGCGTTCCTCCTATCGACTCCGAAGTCGGTAATTCTACATCTACTTTTTTTTCACCCACTACCACATCCACTTCGATGGACAGTTCTCCATCGAACTTCTTTAACACTACTCTGCCACCGTCCGCAGATGCGCAGAATCCACCCCGCATCTCTCTCCAAGAGAGATGCTACCCTATGCAAGGTCCTCTTTCGACCTGTCTTACCATTCCACCAGCCAATGGGGACAATTTTGAAATCAAACCACAATACATCAATCTTTTACCAAAATATCACGGTCTCGAGTTTGAAGACGCATATGTCTTTATTACCAAATTTGAAAATGTATGCGCTATGATGGGTACTTCACAGCTTTCTATGAATACTATGAGATTACGTCTTCTCCCATTCACGTTGTGCGATATAACCGAGAAGTGGCTTTATAACACAGCCACACATTCTATTTCGAACTGGGAAGAATTCGTAATAGCTTTTCTAAAGAAATTCTACCCTAATCATAAAACAGCTCGAGTCCGTAGCGAAATAAATCAATTTACCCAGCTTCCAAATGAACCATTCTCGAAGTGTTTTGAACGCTTCAAGGATCTGTTAGTTCAATGTTCTCATCACGGAATTCCTAGATGGGATCTATGCAGAATCATATATGAGGGCATTAATCCTACAACAAAACAGACCCTTGAATCCATATGTCAAGGCACCTTCATGAATAAAGATGATGGTGAAACCTGGAGATTTTTAGAAGATTTCGCTGAAAAATCTTTACAGTAGGAGAGTATAAGTCAACCATCGTCAAGGGGTGGTAACCACCAATCTGTTGTTTCTATAGGAGATAGAGCTGAAATGGCAGCAATGCAAAAGAAACTCGAAGCTATGGAACATAAATTTTTAGCAGCCTCCCAAAATCAGATGTCACTCTCCAAAACTGTCTGTGGATGCTGTTCTGATCCATCTCATCTTACGGAAGAATGTCCTTTAAATTCTCTGTTTCAAGGTCAAGAGCATACCAATGCTGCTTTCCAACAAAAACTAGAAACGATCCTTATTCTTCCACTTATAATCAGGGTTGGAGGAATTACCCTAACTTTGCTTGGAACCAACAACAGACTCAAAACACGGTTCCAAACCAAAACAACTTTCAAAGGGTCGCTCCACAACAACAGCAACCACTACAACCGAGTCAGCACCCCTATCAATCACAAAATTTTCAAAATCCGGTCAACACTTCTGCACTGCACAACAATTTTTTGCAACTGACCGGTACTGATAACTCCTCTTCACTCGAACAAACCATGAATTTACTTTTGACAAATTTCATGCAATTTTCGGTTGAGATGAAGTCTTCCATCGATAAAATCCAGAAAAACTCTGACTCCCAAAGTGAGAGTATTAAATCGATGGAAGCATAAATTGCCCGTATAAATGCCGAATTGAGTGCTAGAGAGAAAGGGAAACTTCCAGCTCAACCCCTACCAAATCCTGGCTATTCACATCATGTGAACGCTATCACCACGTTGAGATCTGGAAGAGTGCTTGACAACCATGTCGGTGAAGAGATTGATAATAATGAAGAATCAATCGATGATACCCCGGCTGAGACTTTTCCTTCTACTTCTGACCCCAGTTCGTCTACCCTACCATTTTCTTCCGAGCCTATTCTTCGTTTACCCCAAGGCTCGAACCCTCAGCACACTTCTTCTAGTCCACCAAAGACAATCCCCACTCCTATTCTGGGATCTTTTCTACCCACACGGATCTTCTCCAATGTTGGACCCCGCTCTTATTGCTAAAGCTCCTTATCCGAATCGGTTAAAGGGAAACAGACCAAGTCCGCAAATAGAGAAGATCACTGAAATATTTAAACATGTTAACATCAATATCCCTCTCCTAGAAGCTATACAACAAGTCCCGGCTTATGCGAAAATTCTCAAGGACTTGTGCACTAGGAAGAGGAAGACTCAAGTGCCAAAAAAGGTGTTCATGTCGAGTACTGTAGACACAGCTTTTCCCCAACAATTACCTAGAAAACGTAAGGACCCTGGCTGTCCTACAATTTCTATTTATATTTAGGGTAAACGCATTAACCGTGCTCTACTTGACTTTAGCGCAAGTGTTAACCTTCTTCCTTACTCGGTTTATGAGCAGTTAGGGATCGGAGAGTTAAAACCAGCTCACTGCACTCTCTAAATAGCAGACCGTTCAATCATCAAATCTAGGGGTGAACTGGAGGATGTGTTGATAAAAGTCGGGGAATTTATATTCCCTGTGGACTTTATTGTTCTCGATACACAACCTGTAGCAAACCCACAGAACCAAATTCCGGTGATTTTGGGTCGACCATTCCTTGCCACTTTCAATGCTGTCATTAACTGTCGTAACGGCTCTATGACCCTATCCTTCGGGAAGATGTCAATAAAACTTAACATATACAAGTTGGGAAGTGTACCCTCCAAACCTTCAACTCATGCATGTTCTGTCGAATTAATGGATGTCGACGGCAGCGAATTTGATCAGCCTCATGATACTGATCTAGACTCTTTTCATATGTTGTTGTTTGACCAACTATGTATCATACACATACGGACTCTTCCACCGAGTTGTCCGGATCAACAATTAACACTGATTATGAACCGTTTTTGGAGTCTGAACATCACTCCGCGCTTTTTGATGATATTATTCTTCGGGGTATCGATGAAAGCTTTGAGGAAATTTTCGCTGATGAACTCGCATTTTTAGCAAACACGGATGTTGAGATGAATCATCTTCAAAACAAAAAAATTGAACCTCCACCCCTTCTTCTGGACAATCACAATAATGCGAGTAATCCATCACAATCATTGTGTCGTCTCTCCAAAACGAGACGCACACCCTTTCTATCACACCACTTACCTTTTCACCACTTCTTCCTGGCTCCTTATAACATGTTCTTCCACCAACCAATGCACTACACTGTTAAAATCTTCGAATGGTTGGTGTTGACTTTCGGTCTTTGCAAAGCTTGGCATTGACCAGTAATTTTGACCACCTCTTGTGATTTTCAAAGTTTAACATTGTTTAACTCAAGTTTTGGGGGCATAATCTGACTCTTGAAAATAAAAGTTGTCCAAAAAAATGGTGAGCCAAAGAATAAGTTTGGGAGAGGATTTTCACAATCATATTTCATGCCCCCTGTTAATAAATTTTCCTCCCAAGCTTACATGTTTTTGAGATTTAGCAGAAGACAACAGTGATGAAACTGTTGAAAACAAGTTTGGGGGAGGTTTGTGCTTATTTACGCATCACTTTGTATCATACTTTGCATAAGCACAAAACAAATAAAATTAAAAAAATTACATAAAAAAATTTGTGTACATAAATAAGATAATAAAAAATTAGATAGTGAAAAATTACATCCAAAAGATTGGAAAAATTTAAGAAAACCAAGAAAGTTAGAAGTTTTCTTAAACGAGCTAGTAATAAGTAGTTATGAGCCGTTGTCCCAAGGGTTAGTAAGATGAAAGAAGTCACAAATCTGAGAATAAAAATAAGTCTGAAAAATAGTTCCTATTCTGAAAGCCAAATATTTGAATGTTGATACCCTACTATACGCACTTACACATGTCTTGAAACCCGGGATAGTAGAGGATACCTTGAAATGCTCTTGTCTAAAAGCCAAAGTATGATGGAAATAATAAATGAATAGAAGATAAAATGGTATAGAAAAATGAACACAGGTTTTGTTATCACCAAGGCAGCAATAAAAAAATATAGCGAGGGTGCTTCATCACCTAGTGCCTTAGACCAACTGGTTTGGGAGTCACTACTAAGCCTTAGGTGTTGGAAAACGAGGAAAATACTAATACACCTAATCAGCAAGCACATGAGTAATCGGTCGGTTAGTACCTCAAGAAGTATTAACGGTCGCATGAAAAATGTGTAAGCAAATCCATCTAAATATTCACTGATTAAAAAGTACTGAGGTAGATGGACAAGAGTAAGATAGCTTGAATTGAATTCTCCGAGTGTAGGGATGTCTTTTACACATACGTAGAGGTATATGATCGATATTTGGAAGAAAGGTAGGAATGGAGAATAAAGACGATATTTTATTAAGAGATGATGTGATTTCTAACAACTTTTCATGACTATTAAGATAGGGCTCATGACAACTGAAAAAGCTAGTATAGTTGGAAACTCTAATTTTCAAAGTCTTTCTTTTATAATTCTTATCTTTATATGTAACTTTCACAGTCTTCCTTTTATTATTGGATTTTGTGGGTGCAATCCGCTGAAAACCCTCAGGAGACAACACTCCTTCTACTAGGGACACCTAGATGTTTAAAGGCTTGTTGCACGTGCTCAGTGCAATTGTGTTGCCTACGAAAGTGTGCTAGTTAGTTTTTCTTTTTCTTTATTTTCTCCTTCTCTTAAAAATAAAAGATGTTTGCTCGAGACGACCAAAATTAAGTTTGGGGGAATTTGATCAGTCGAAAATATTGCATTCTTAACACATCAATTTCCTTACTCTTTGTAATCATCTAAAGGTGTTTGGTATAAATATAGCACATATTAGCAATTTGTCTGCAAAATATCAAATAACATGTGTTATACATTATAACCAGAATTATGAGGGAAATTGTGTGCTTATTACTACACGCATGATCTTTGTATATCAACACTTGTCTCGAGATTGTGTGCAGGAAATTCTCCAGGTAAAAGAGCCAGAACTGTTAAAAAGTGTTGATAAAACGTATCAAGTCAAAGACATAAAATCTGGCAGTAAACAAGAAAGTATAAAAATATTCCAGACATCAGGAAAGTGCCATAAAGCCAACATCAGAATATCTTGAAAATTTTATACAGCAACTCCACCAAACGGCCGTGGATCCGCGGCCGAGTCAGGCCGATCCGCCGCGGATCCGCGGCCGAGTCGACTCGTCGGCGGTTAGTATTTGTTTCAAAGGCTTCCATATAACGGCCAAACTTCTCCAAGACGCTTCGAATTGTGTATATTTCTCCAGAAGCTTCCCTTCTAACAGCCAAGCAAGTTTGATACCTACCAAGCTTCTCATGCAAGCTTCATAACAACCTAACTTCTAGTAGAAGAGAAACCAAGCTTCTAGGGGAAGCTAAAGGGAAAACTATAAAAAGAGACCTAGGGCTTCATTACAAAGGTTGTTGATTATTGCTCATCAATTAAGGTAAAAATTCTAGCAAAATCCAAATCAATTCAAATCAAATTCGGTGACACAATTTGAGCCAAATCAAGATTCATCGGGTACCAACTCAAGCAAGCCTTCAACGAGCCTTTGAAGCAACGCCGATTTTCATCCGAGCAAGAGATCCACGACGATCCACGACTTAAGAAGATCGAAGCGAAGCTAGTTTCGAAGATTTAGTTCTTCCTCAAATCTTGTAATCTTTGAGTGAATTGTACCTAAGCATTGATTAATTAAAGGTGAAAATTCTTAATCTTACTTTTCTTTACATTCTTGCATTATGAAGAGTTATAGATTCTTGATTCTTTTCTTTTTCATGATGTTTGAGTGAAAACTTCGCTTATAGGGGAATCGAGAGAATAGGTAGATGATGGTGATGAAATTCTCGAACAATTCTTAAGTCTTATGAGTTTTGTAAACTTTAGGAGATTGAATCATCGAAAACCTAATTTGAGCGAGATTACTTGAATGTTTTTGCTCCAAATTAGAGATCAACGATCGATAATTTAATTTGCTAGAGGCTAGAATTTGAATGATAATCAATGAAAGGACAATGGATGATGCTGGAGAACCCTAGTTTCTTTAATAGATCCCTAAAGCTCATTGATCGTCATCGACCTAGCAACAAATCTTCAATAGATAAGAATTAGTAACATTAGTATTCATCATCACTATCAATTGGATCGATTCCTACAAGCTACTTTACAAATCTTGATAACTAAATTGATTGGGACATTTCTTGATTCTTGATTCTAGATCTTTATTTTCTTTATGTTTCTTGAAATAAAAACTCACAAATCTTGAATCATTTTCTTTTATCTTTTATTTTCAACTCAACTAAAACGATTTCGAACAAATCACACTTTCTCAGTAGACGATCCGTTCTCATTGACGAAACTACAATAGACACTGTCAGTTGATTGCGGTATAAATTTCTTTGGTTGTGAAACATTTCCAAACACACACGAAGATTTGATCAATCACGTCTCACGCATATAAAGTGATCACATCACAGAATATCAGCAGCAGAAGATAACATATGAAATATTGGATATACTAGGAATTCCGTGTTTTAAATTAAGCCAGTATAAAACACAGATTTCACGGTCGCGATGAATTGCCAAACCCATATCCCTAGACCCCTATGAGAGCGACAAGCAACCCTACCAATTCTAGAGTTAGGAGACCCGGTCTTGACTCCTCGAGATGGTCTCCCTCTTGACCCTAGAACCCGGTTACTTGTGCTCCCCTCCTTGGGTCTAGCCTAATGCGGAAAAGTAAATAATATACAACAATGGTGACATCATACTCAATCCGGATGTGCCCCAATAAAAGAATATTACATACAAATTTTTACATGAATGAAAATGAAAAACTCCCATCTCACGCAAAAACCCCCGGCTATTCAAAATACGACGATCCAATATAACATATCCCAGCAACACATAACATCACATGTCATCAACGTAAGTAAATATGCGTATCCCAATTGTTATTGACATATAGCAACGAAACCGGCGATACACCACATATTACACTTACGGTCGCATAAAAGAAAATGTCAAACTACAACATTTGGAATCCACAACACCTTAGACATCATAAACCCGAAATATCACATACTTCGGATTTCATACCTAACAATATGAATTCCAAATATTGTATCACATTCCACAAATAGTTAGACGATGTTAAACATTCTGATCGAATAAAAAAACACCCAAATTTTTCCAAAGATCTCAACACTTGAGCACAATTTAAAATACTCAGAATATGCCACAGTACCTATGGACCAACCGTGGAAAGGCCAACCTTTGCCTCACCTATGGCGCCGCGGAACTACCGCAAACCCTAGGGTTTGGCGGCGGTTCTGACAGTCATAGAATCGAGTTGGGGTTTCATTCTTCTAGAGGGTCCATCGAATTACTTGCATGATTTTTGAATGTTTTAAGCTCGGAAAAATCCAACTCTTGGAAAATTTCCAGCGAGAGTTAAAGTGGGTATTTGATATCCGTTCGAACTTTTTAACGTCGTCTAAAGTATCCGAAACGATGTTAGAATTACGACTACGAAACACTCCAAATTGCCTTTACAGAAAGTTAACATCACATGCAATTTTAGCGAAAACAAGCAAACCTGAAACACCAAAACCCAGAGATTGGAACACCAGAAAAATACGAAGCCCGAATTCATGAACTGGACCAGCCAGGACGGTTTTAATAGGTATCTCGCGGGGTCAAATCCAGCGAAATGGGTTTGTATTTGTCCAGTGTTCATGTTACATCTCATATAACATTCTGCAGCTGCTTAAAAAAATTTTAGACGATTTTAAAAATTTCGACAGAAACTAGGTTATTATTTCGAGCCTTTCGGAGTTGTTTCGGTTTCATAATTCTACAAACACTATTTAATTCTCTAGCTTGGCTCTGATACCACTGTAGGAATGCCTAACACGACAACAAGATTTCGGGAGGCATCGTCCATGCCATTTTCAAAAATTTGCCATGCTAAATAACCCTAACCCTAGAATCTTAATTAGAGAATTAGACAATACAACATATAAACAACTTTACATCTAAATGAATATGGAATACAACCTTTGTAGACCGGTTCTTCACTTCAATTGCTCCGTGTAGTAGGCCCTTCATTCCAAGTAGTGATCTTCCGGCCTCTAAAATGGCTCCACAAGATGAAAGGAACAAGCTTGCACGAAGTCTTCGAGGCCGAAGATGATCTACAGCGAGGAGACACCAACCCAAGCTATCTCTTGACTAATTAGGGATTAGTGAAGCTAACACCCTAAACTAAATGGCTAATCTAGTAGAAGATGATGAAGTAGGATTTTTGCTCACTTTAGAAATCTTTTTCTCACTTCCTCACCTCTCCAAAACCTAGAAAGCTCTCTCTTGTTGATGAAGAAGATGAAGCCAATAATGTTATGGCAACCATGGGTGAGAAATATCTCATATAACTCATGTAGAGACTTTACCATGGGTTTAGATAATGGTTATGTTAATAAATATCTAAGGTAAGACAAAACTAGTGGACTAAGTCAATGGTTCCACAAGTTTCCACAAGCTTCACCCATGTGACTAATTTCCAACTAATTTGGATTTACTTTAAATAAATAAACCTTACATTATCATGAGCATGGTGTGAGTCTCATACACCAATGTAGCATGTATCATCAAGCATGACACAAAAATAAATACAATTAATATATATCACATATATATTAAATGCATAAGTGAGAAAAGAAATGTTTAAGTGAGCTAATATTAGTTAATGTAAATTAATATATCAAATATATAATTATACATTAAATCATTAAATCAACACTTGATTTAATAATCCGGCTATATCTCATATAACCGACTAATATTAGTTGTATCAACTTATCAAATCAACACTTGATTCGATAACCCAAACTATATCTCATATAACCGGCCGATATCATAAACCGCGAGAATAGAATACGGTATCACATACTCGTATTAATCTCGGTCCTGCACATATCATATATGTGCTCCTACTTCATTTTGCCTGAGCCAGTAAACCTCTGTGTAGGATTCTAAAGACCCGTCAATACGCCGGCAGTAGGTGATGATCATATCAGACACCCACAAGCCGTTAGCGGTACTAGCTGGACGCAACGGCTACCCGGGTATTGAGCGATCAGAAGATCAACAAGCAAGCCTACTCATACTCCTGTAAAGACTGTCAGTAACACTACCATACAGTCCGGTCTCTTCGTCTGAAATGTTGCATATCTAGTCTAGGGGTGATAAACGTCAGACCCCGGTAACCGATAAGTAGTGCCGATGTGAGGCTCATAACGGGTCGAGAAACTACTGATAACACTTACCAGTAAATCTCCGTATCAGCCCTGGTCAGGGACTTCCTGTTATAGCCAATCGAGCACAGCGCAACATCAACCCCCAATACCGGGAGAGCCGAATCCCCTCCCATCGTTCATTGCCTCCATGTGATTCGGGACTGTACCTAAAAGCCATTGTTTTGCACGTTATCTTGAACGTGGTAAGGTGGAAATCAAAGCACAGTGGGAATCACACAAGACTCTATGACGATCTCGGGTCTACAGACTAACATGTACCCGTGTCACCAGAGAACTGCTATCTGACGATAGGTATAATACCAGCTAGGAGTTCTCGGTGACTCCGTTCAGTGTACCCTATCTCCACTGGGCACCCGTATACCATCTTTGATGTCAAACACCAATGGATGTGGGATCATCCATCATCCATCATATGGGTCAAGAAGCGTATACGCTAGTCTACTCTGGAATATCGATGCCTTGTTTCGATACACTCTCGACTAGGAACAATTAAAGGATGTACTTGTGGACTACCCTGACCCCACTGGTATGATCTCCATCATAGTCCTAGTAGTCAAGTACACATCCTAAGGGCTTTATCAACATATGAGAGTAAGACAGTATCACAATACGAGTCTGCATGTTAAGACAAAGAGCAACCAGATAGCATACTATTTTGTCGAGCAAGAAAGTCCTCTCTATATATGTCCAAGCATCGACTATAATATACACCATATGTACAATAATGGCCTCTAGGGCATACACATAACTAACACACCCTGACTTCCAAGCAGGTGGAAGCATCTGGAGAAGTGGTTACAGGTACTCTCCTTGTTCATTCTTGTCATGCCCCGCTTCTCAGTAGACGAAAACGGTGAGTGGAAGGCCGCAACGTATTTACTATGAAATAAATATGCTAAGCGTAATTAAGCAATATATAAAAATGAAAAAGAATGAAAAGAATAATAAAATAAACAATTACTTTATTTACATTCAACTTTACTTACAACTGTTTTGGAAATAAAAGATACAATGAGTAAAGCAGTGCCTAAACAATGGCATACAAAAATAAGTGCAGAGGAACTAGTAGTCAGGCTTAGCGGTAAGCTGGTCCAAGTCCTCCTGGCTCGGCTCGATCTCCTCAGAGTCCGTTCCTCCTGACGAACATTTTAAAGAAAGAAACAGAAAGGAATGTCGTCAGCGAACTAATGCTCTGTAAGTCCCAAAAGAAGAAAGAGAAGGTAGTCTATATAACGTGAAATGAACAGTAAAGTGTATATGATGGTTCACAGGTATATGATAGTTATTATAACGTGGTTTTTTGTAGTTTGGTAAAGAAGGTATTCATGTATACGAGAGGAGTCCATCTTACCCCGTGGACTATGATAACATGTAGTACAAGGCCCCGTCATAACCTACGGGACAACTGCACGAGAATTCATGTAGGTGTCTTTTAAGTGACCTCTCGTGCCACGATATACGTTTCGTACCAATCTATCCCTTTATTCTCGCGTAATGTATTGTATAGATTATGTTTACAAGTCTTGCCGAAACCATGGATACAAAATGTTCAGGTATTCATTTTCAGGATGTAATCATGTATTCAAGTAGGCATGTCAAGTTCAAGTCAAGCTATAACCATGGTTCAGTCAAGTCAAGTCAAGTCAAGTATACATATTTGGATTTGATGTTTGAATTCGAGTATTCATGTTCATGATCAAGTATTCGTATTTGAGTTTGGATTCGGGTTTGATGTTGGACTCAGACAGAGTCAGACACTTGTAAACTGATTTAACTCTTGAATTCTTATGTTCGGGAGTTATCGACAACTACTGCACATGGATGACATGATTTGTGTCTTTTTCCATGACAATTGCCATCGATAACTCCTGTTAAGTTTTCTAACCTGAATAGGCAAGCACTCACTTTTTCGGCTCCCTGGGGCTCAAGAGAATTGATCCCGCTTAAACCCATATTTACTAAAGTCTTTAAAAATTGTTTTGTATATCTCGAGGGGGTTTTATGAAAAATATATTAATATAGATTAAAAGTAAAACCTCGAGGTTTTTTTTATATTACTTAGGGTTTTCATGAGCATGTGTTTTAAATATTGAGTTATTTTTATGATGAATACCTAGCTTTTGAAAGTTGATGGCGTTTTATTGAAAACTAGTATTTTTAGTAACTTGATGGTATTTTATTGACATTTTTTACTCTTTCATTTTTTATAAAAATATAGTTTCATAATATAATGAAAATATGGATTTATAATTTTATATAATTTTAATTTTAAAAATTTAGTTTTATTTTAGAAAATTCGTTTTTCTTAAAAACCATATTTATATCTTTTCGAGATCGAATGCTCCATGAGAAGGTCTGCATCTCGCTCTTCTATGTCCAGGATGTGCGATAATCTGCACTATCCATTAGCGGGTCCCCTAACAAGAGTTGTAGATGTATAATTGTAAAGGAATATGAAACACCATTTAAAAGAAACCCGGTTTTAAAGTTGGGGGTATTTTATTGTCAAGTTTATACTTCGAAACAAATATCATACAAATTAGTATCGTGCTATGAAACCAAAGTATGCGTGAGGGGTAGGTCGTTACCCCATGAAGTTTTTCCTAAATGTATAGTTTTAACAAAACTAAAAGAAGTGATATCAAAGTTCATGGTATTTTAATGAAAAAGTTCAAGTATGGATGTTTCGCATTAGATTCTTGTTTAAAATTTGATTCTAAACATTGGTATTTAGAGTTACAAGTATTGTGTAAAAATTTGGTTGATCAAAATATAAAGGAGAAGGAGTTTCTAAGGTTTAGAAAAAGAATATCGGTAATAACTCCACTTACAGATATAAGTTTTAAAATTGAGTTTCAATGAAGAGAAAGAGTGTTTTGGAGGGACTTACGGTTTGAAAAACTTAGGAGGAGGGTGAGGAAGGTAAGAGTGTCGTCGTGGCGTCACGGGAGCTCTGGAGTCGGCTTCGATCTTCGACGAAAGAAGTTCGCTCTCTAACTCCACCTTACTCCACTTGCATATAAGAACTTTTGAGAGAGTTTTGGCTATAATTTTTAGAATGGTGCTGAGCCAAAGTATGGGGTGGTATTTATAGTGGAGAATTAGAATTTGGGAATTAAAATTATGGATTAAAAAGCATTAAAATGGTGTTAAATTGTGAAATGAAAAGTCTCTGTTTGATTGCAGGGAAATCAAACAGTGCAGAGGCGTTAAGGGTAGCTGAAAAGATGAGTGTGCAAAGCACGGGGCAATTTGGCGACCTCTGACCCGTCCCCGCCGACCCTAGGGCTCATTTGGCCGGTCGATCTTGAGGCATTTGCCTCGAGATTCGTGTCATCTGATCAACTCTCTGTTTACACCATTTTCCATATGTTTGATTTTTCTGAACTTTTTATTTTCCCGTGTATTGCACGTGCAACCTTTTGGGATTCCAAAAAGTTAAAAATAAAAATCAGAAAAAATTGTGTCTGATAGGAATCGAACACACAGGCTACGTCACAGCAGTGCAAGGGCTTTATCAGTGTGCTACAAGTTACTTCTTGCTTTTATTTAACAAAAGTAACTTATAACTCAAACTCAGGCCGTAGTACTCTTTTCTTGTATATTAACAGAAAAATTTCCGTACAAAGATTTCAGAGTCGATACAATTCTGTACCAGCTAGGGTTTTATTTGCTTCGGATGCTTTGCATTGCTTTATTTCTACACGGTTTATTGACACACACTCTATACCTCATGAGCCGTTGACCAAGGGTTAGGAGATACATACGGGTAACGGAATTATCGTGTCCAGCCAAGAGTGTAGGTTGTGTTCCGTGGTAGTTTGTAGCGGAGAATTTTATGCAAACTTCCTTTTGATTAGGACTGGTAGCTACGACACTATTCTGGGGATGGATTGGCCGAGCACATTCCATGCTGTCATCAACTGCCGGGCTAGGAGTGTGAAATTTCGCATTTCTAATCATCCGGAGTTCGTGTTTGTGGGTGGTAGCGAGTCTTTAGAGCCAGCTAAGTTTCGAGCGAAGCTGAAGACCTTGACCGCCGTGGAGATAGACGAGAAGACAACACCGGAGGTAGTTCGAGAGTTTCTTGATGTGTTCCCTGAAGATCTACCTAGTTTACCCCTGCCTCGGATATTGGGCTTCTCGATCAACCTAATTTCAGGGACGACGCTAGTTTCCAAGGCTCCATACAGGATAGCGCCAGTTGAGTTGACAGAATTGAGGAAGCAGATAGAAGACCATCTAAACAAAGGATTTATCCGTCCAAGTCCCTGTGGGGTGCTCCGGTGTTACTGTGAAGAAGAAAGACGATTCTTTGCGCATGTGCATCGATTACCGTGAGTTGAACAGGGTGACCGTGAAGAACAAGTATCCTATTCCCCATATCGATGACTTGTTTGATCAGCTAGGTGGTGCCCGGGTATTTTCTAAGTTGTACATTCGGTCAGGATATCACCAAATCAAGGTCAAGGCAGAAGATGTATACAAGACGGCCTTTCGAACCCGATATGGCCACTATGAGTTTCTCGTGATGCCGTTCAGTGTTACCAAAGCACTTGCCATATTTATGGACTTGATGAACAGGATCTCCTCCAAGTACTTGGACAAATTTGTCGTTGTATTCATCGACGACATTCTAGTCTATTCTAGGAGTCGGGAGGAGCATGCTAAGCATCTACGAATTGTATTGCAGATTCTACGGGAGGAGAAGCTCTATACTAAATTAAGCAAGTGCGTGTTTTAGCTTGACAAGGTGCAATTTCTGGGGCATGTCGTTTCGAGTGACAGCATTTCAGCGGATCTGGCGAAAATTGAATCTATTAAAGACTAGTCGGCCCCAAAATCGGTAGCTGAGATAAGGAGCTTCTTAGGATTGGCTGGGTATTATCAGCGGTTTGTCTAAGATTTCTCTAGAGTAGCAGAATCCTTGACAAAGCTTACGCGGAAGGGGGTGCCTTATATTTGGTCGAAGGAATGCACCCAAGCGTTCGAGCTGCTAAAGCTAAAGTTGACCACAGCCCCAATTCTGACCCTGCCAGATAGTTCCGGTGGCTTAGTCGTTCATAGTGATATGTTAGGAAAGGGTTTAGGCCGTGTTTTGATGCAGCATGGCCAAGTAGTGGCTTATGTCTCTCTTCAATACGAGAAGAACTACCCTACGCATAACCTGGAGTTAGCGATCGTTGTGTTCACCTAGAAAATATGGAGGTATTACTTACTGAGCGAAAGGGTGGAGGTGTACACGGATCATAAAAGTTTGAAATACGTGTTCACTCAGAAGGAGCTGAATATGAGACAACACAGATGGCTAGAACTGATGGAAGACCACGATATTGATCTACAGTATCACCCGGGGAAGGTGAACGCCGTTACTGATGCTCTCAGTTGCAGGCCATCAGCTATATTTCTAACTTGTCATAAGGGGATTCTCGAAGATCTTCAGAGGCTCGAGTTGGAGGTAGTTACACCGGGCATGCCTGGATAGCTCTGGCAGTTGCAGGTTCAGTCATCGCTTACAGAGCGCATTAAAGCTACACAGGCTGAAGACTCTCAGTTGCAGAAGTTCAGAGGGTTGGTTGAGGCTGGTTTGAGGACGGACTTACTGATTCACGAAGATGGCTCCCTGAGATTTGGAAGTCGGATGTGTGTTCTAAAGGGGGGTATTCGAGATGCAGTTCTAGCTGAGGCACACAGTTCTGCTTACTCGCTGCACCCAGGAGGCACCAAGATGTACAGAGATCCGAGGCAGCATTTCTGGTGGAAGGGAGTGAAGAGGGAGATTGTTCGCTTTTTCTCCAAGTGTATGGTATTCCAATAGGTGAAAACCGAGCATTAGAGAGTAGTTGGGTTGTTGCAACCGCTTGCAGTACCAGAGTGGAAATGGGAGCACATCACTATGGATTTTGTGACGACACTACCTCGAAGTCCAAGGGTAAACAATGATGTCTGGGTTATTGTTGATCATCTCACGAAGGTAGCACATTTCATACCTTTCCGAGTGGGACAATCGATGGAGTCGCTTGCAGAAAGGTATATGCAGGAGATTATGAGGCTGCATGGAGTGCCCGTTAGCATCGTGTCTGATCGAGACACCAGGTTCATTTCCCACTTCTGGAGGAGCCTGTAGGAGAGTTTAGGCACTCGTCTCAAGTTCATTATGGCCTATCATCCGTAGAAAGATGGGTAATCCAAACATACTATCCAGATGCTCGAGGATATGTTAAGGGCGTGTATGCTGGATTTTCAGGGCTCTTGGAAGGATCGCCTTCATCTGGTGTGGTTTTCGTACAACAGCAGCTATCAGGTTAACATCCAGATGGCACCATTCGAAGCTCTTTATAGACAGAAGTTTCGATCCCCTCTTTGTTGGGATGACATAGGTGAATGAAGGTTGCTGGGCCCTGAGCTTATAGTGCAGATAGTGGGCAAGGTTCAGATAATCGACAACATATCAAGGCTGCTCAGGACCAACAGAAGAGTTGGGTAGACGGCAGAAGGTCGTTGGAATTTGGTGTTGGTGGCCGTGTATTTATGAAGGTATCACCTACTCGGGGAGTGATCGGGTGTGGTATACGTGAGAAGCTCAGTCCTCGATTCAACGGACCTTTTGAGGTGCTAGAACGAGTAGGAGAGGTGACTTATCGAATAGCCTTGCCTCCATCGTTAGCTGGTGTGCACAATACCTTCCATGTATCTCAGTTGAGGCGCTACGCTCGGGATGACAGCCATATTTTAGACCACTCAGAGTTGACGTTGAGCATCGATCTGTCTTACGAGGAGAAGCCTATCACCATTCTCGATCATAGGGAAAAAGTGCTAAAAAATAAATTCATTCTCTTGGTTCGAGTCTCTTAGGGTGATCGTTCTCCAGAGGAGTCTACCTGGGAGCGTGAGGAGGACATCCGTTCATGATTTCCGCACCTGTTTGAGTAGTTATTTTTTTGTTTGTTCCATTGTTTTCGTTCTTTAATTTCGAGGACGAAATTTTTGTAAGGGGGTATGATGTAAATCCCCAGTTCTGTTGTACTACCTATATTTAAATTTTAATCCCGATAAATTTCTATTTTAAATTCGAAGATAGTTTCCTAAAAAATTTCCCCAAATTATATTTTCCTACATACCCTAATATCTTCCTAAGTAAATCTTTTGTTCATAAATATATATTTTAAAAAAACCCCCAAACCCACGCACCCAACCACCTAACCCAATCCAACCCGATCCGGTCCCCATTGCTCTCTCTCTCCTCCTTCCTCTTCTCTTTTCCCTCCCGCTTGAGAATCCCACATCCCCGTTCTTCGCCACGAGACCCGCTCACCCTCGTGAACCGCTCACCTCCTCGATCTCACTCTCGCCTCAACGATCGCCCGAGATCCCCTCCTCCTTCTTCTTTCTCTTTCCCTCCTTTTCCCCAACTACTCCCCCTCTCTCGCACGAAAGACTCGCTCCACGCCGACACCCCCACTCTATCCTAACCACTCTGAGACCGCCTCCATCAAATCCTCTCTCCTCAACTGAGCCCCTCCCACTCTACATTTCCTTTTATTATATCTTTTTCTCTAACTCCCTCTCACTCACAATCTCTTTCTCTCTTCTCTCAAAGCTCCCTGAGCTCACCGCCGACGAACCCTCCTTCGGCCAACATCACCACCATTCATCTCCATGAACTTGATCTCCCCTTGCTCCTCTGACCACCACCATCACCTCTACACCCACCACAACTCATGAGCCTCCATACCTAACCTCCTCCACCGCCTCACAGCCACCGCCGCCATACCGGCTTAGCTCTTAGACCTCTCGCCAACGAGATCCTCTAACACCCCTTGCTTCTCCTCCCTCAAGCACTACCTTCCTCACTCCAGGACCCACCACCACTACGTGCACACCTCGAGCTCCTCTGCAACCCACAGCTGGCACCCATCGCCTGAGCACCGCCACCGCAGCCACCATCAGCTTCTTTTCCTCCGTCAGTCGCCGTCGACCCTATCTCAGCAAACCTCCCCATGTCGCCGCTCCAGCCACGGCCAAGTCCAGGGCCCGTAGCCGAGCCAAGTTGCCGCAGTCGCAGCCCTGAACGTGCCATGCTTGTGTCCATGCCGCCGTTATAGCCGTACATGTGATCGCTTTCGTTGTGCCGTCGCCGCAGACAAGTGAAAATTCTCACTTTCCATAACATGCTATATGTTTTTGTTTTAAAACTATATTAGATAGATTATTATGAACGTATGTGTTTCCCTAATAAAAGAGCAAAGCTCTGTTCAAAACTCAAGAGGCAGGGCCTCATGTGTTTGCCACGAGGGCGCCAGCGCCAGAGTTAAAAACTCTTAAAAGAGCAAAGCTCTGTTCAAAACTCAAGAGGCAGTGCCAGAGTTAAAAACTCTTAAAAGAGCAAAGCACTGTTCAAAAGGCCACGCCTCACGTGTTTGCCACGAGGGCGTTAGCGCTAGAGTTAAAAACTCTTGTTGGCACCGCACGTGCACAACACGTAAGCGCCGGAGCCTGGTAGAATTAAATTCTACTCTCTGTTAAACAGAGCCGTTGGATCGAAGATCTAACGGAGATGATAAATTATCAGAGTGGAGAATTAAATTCTGTTGAGAAAATATTTCTCAAATCTTTCTAAATAAGAAAGATCACTCTCTGTAAAACGGAGTACCGTTGGATTAAAAATCCAATGGTGATCAAAGAATCACCGATCTACAAAATAAATTCTGTGTGGGAAAATATTTCCCTAATCTTGTTAAAAACAAGAAAAATATCTTCTGTAAAATAGAAGTACTTGGATCAAAGATTCAACAGTAGGTAAAATCCCCAAATCAATTAGAATCTTTCAATGAGAGATTTCTTCAACTAATCAACAGATTTGCCTCTATTATATAAAGGATCCAAGACTTCAAGTCTAAAAAGGAGGAACCCCCCATAAACTTCAAGAAAAAGTTTTGAAAGAACGGAGAATTAAATTCTCGAGGAAGAAGAATTCTCTTCTTGGCAATTTTAGGTAAACAAAAAGTAGAAAAAGATCCCGTGGATCTTTAAAAAAAAGCGAGAGAAAAATAAGGAGTGCTTACCACTCAGTGACTGGCGCTCAGCACCCAACGCCTCACGTGTCTCTCACGTGGGCGCTACAAAATAAGGAGTGCTTAGCACTCAGTGACTGGCGCTCAGCGCCCAGCGCCTCACGTGTCTCTCACGTTGGCGCTACAAAATAAATGAGTGCTTAGCACTCAGTTAGCGATGCCTAGCGCTCAGCGCCCAGCGATTTACGTGACCCTCATGTGGGCGCCACATAACATAAGGGTGATTAACACTCATCATTCAGCACCCGACGTCTAGTGCCTCACGTGCTTTGCACGTGGGCGCTTTAAAGAGTGCTCAACACTTCACATAAAGAGAAAAAAGGGAAAAGAGTAAAGTGTCCAACACTTATTGGGCAAATCCCCCATTACTGAAAACACCACATGGTTATGTGTGAGCATCAGAACTCACATAAGTGCTCAGTATTTTTTGCAAGAAAAGGGGACTGAGCACAAACCATTGCTTAGCACTTCTTCCAAATAAAAGAAAACTGAGTGGGTCAAGCCCAAGTTGGCTAAGTCCCTAATTCAGATCAACTGAGCTCATAGACTCATCGTTTCCCAAACATGACTCATGACATAAAAAAAAACCAACCGTGCCCCCAACTGCTCATCTACATTTAAGTCGATCTTGATCTCAAAACGGATCAACAATCCTTAAATCAACCCAAACCCAAATCTAAAAATATACGGATTTGGACTAATCCACGCCCTATGGGCGATAACATAAATTAGTCTCCGTATACAGTCCATGGGCAACCAAAAATAAAATAAACATACACGATACGAAGTGAACTTCTGGAGAAGGAGAAAGTGGTTATCGCGATGTGATAACGTAATTAACTGCAGGGCTTGCGCCTGCAGGGAACAACATCCCCATAATCAAAAACCCCTTACAATGAGGGAGAATCTGATGAAATCTGCTACAACGGCCGCATCCGTCCAAACCTATACATGGTGCCATAAATCATATTGGCATCTTCGGAGAGGTGGACGGATAAACCCAAATAGCATCTGCCCCCAAATTCAGACAAGACGACCCATCCCGGGTTCGTCTCCATTTTCGGCGGTAAACAAATTCTGGCACGCCCGGTGAGACCTTTTCCACTTTCCAATCCACACTTTGTGTGTCGTGTTTGCGAATAAATCGCGGTTTACTATGGTTTCCTCTGGATTCGAGGTACTAAGATTTGGTGTCTTGCTCCTATGCAGAGAAAAGAAGAATCAATGGCTTCCAAGTGTACCTGCAACAGCAACTCCCACTCCGTCCCCGTTGGAGGAGTAACGTACGGGCCAAATGTGGCCTGCATCTTCTCAATGCCAGTGGAACAGGTGACTCAGGCTATCACTGGGTTGTTCTTCAAGACCATGCTCCCGTGATTGATCTAGAATTTATGTGTAGTAGTAGTTAACCGCAATTAGAACGGTGTCGCGCGTAGCTAGACCGAGATGAGTACGGGTCGTCCTCAGGGAAACGTTGAATATTTTATTCTTACTTTAGGCGTGTTGAGAAAGAAAGGAGGAAGAAATAAGAATGGTTGTAGGTTCTAGATCTACATTAAACATGGATGCAAAATATAGATCTAGATTAATTATGGATGTAAGTTTAATATAAAAAGGGGGCTTGTAGGATTCATTAGGATTTAGTAGTTATGGATGATTAATTAAAGATTACTCTTTTTATCCTTTAATAGATTTAAAACTAGAACGACAGTGATGCATGTAGATTAGGGTTTCTGGAGGGAAAAAGGTTCACACTCTTAACCCCTATCTCGACATGGAACTCCATTCACATCTAGCCTTTACCAAAACAATCATTAATCTAATCTCTAATCGCGGTCGAGACTAACAATAAATTAGTAGCGTGCCCGACTAGGATGTTAATGATTCTTTTGGTAAAGTTTATAAACTTTATAGGACGTAAAATGAGTTTAAGGATCTTTATCATCTATTAATCTACCCTAATCCTACGAACCCTAACAAGCGGAGAATTACTCACGCATGATGAGAGAAGAAGAGATGGAGAGGGAAATCATAATGAAACTACAAAGAAATAGAATAAGAAAAAGAACTACTTTTATTAATCACCAAAATTCATTTATACTTTGTTCCTTTAGAAAATGATTACAAAATGCTAGTTTGCTTCTCGATCTCTTCTAAGGAGGTAGATGAACCGTTGATGGTCAGCCTGGATGCGTGAGCCTGTAACACCCTAGTTCATTTATACCAATTCCAGTTCTCGTATTTCCTTAATTGTGGTATTTTCCTGATTTATCGTGTTTTGGGTGCGAATAGTATTTTACATTTTACATTGCATTCGACCCGACCCGCTTGCTTGAACCTGTTTGATTCATATTTATAGATTACCCTGACTTGTTACATAGACACGTGCATCTCATGTATACTGCATACTGACATTTTACCTGGCATTGCATTTTTTACCATATAACATTTTAGATCATGTAAAATAATTTAAAATTGCATTTCATAGCCTGCATGATACCCCTAATCCCGTAGTAGCATCCGCACATCTTGTTCTCGTCCCGTTCAGTGAAACTGACGTGTTTGGATAGCTACGCGCATGTACGTGCATCCGTTCTTGGGGGTATGCATTTTCGTTATCTGAGCATTCATTTTGAATTTTGAAAGTCGCACATATTTTTCGTATTTTAAATCTGAATTTTTACACCCGACCCGGGCGCGTTTTGAAATATTTTTGTATCCCGCTAAAATTCAATTTATTTAATTTTAAAAATTTAGTTTAAATATTTTCATACGATTTCTTTAACAAACTGAAATCTCTTATCTAAAATTTTAAATCTAAAAATCTTTTAAAATTTTAAATCTAATTTCCTAACAAACTAACAACTCCTTTCTCCCTGTCTCTCTCCTCTGCATATATATATATTTATATATATTTTATTTATTTAATTTTTCTTTCCTTATTTAATACACAACCTCTTCTTCTTACTTCTTTCTTTTTCTTAATCTTGTTTCTTGATTTCGGTGATCACCGCCGGAGCCGTGCTCGTCGCTGACGATCCGAGTGATCCAGTGAACGTACCTGACTTGCGTGATCTCCCTCGTGCGTTGTTTGGAACTGTTCCGTGTACCGTGCGCGCGTCACGACATTTCGCCGACGAAAGACGTTCCGTACACATCCGTTCTTGTTCCGTCTAGGCAAGTTAATCTTGCTACATGCTATATAATTCATTTTATACCTATTTAAATAAATACCATACCTATAGTTTAAATCTAGTACCCCATGTTTAATTTTATAACGTTTCGATGTTCCGTTTATATCATTTTAAATCTAGATCATGAAAACTTATCTTGTGACATACTAGATTACATTATACTGCATCCATATCATTTAAAATATATATCGTCGTAATATTTCTTATTATTATCTTTAATTAGTTTATAATCTGCATTTTATAATGTTATACATTTGAAAATATTATAGTTTATACATGAAACGTCGTTGAAAAAGCGGATACGACAAATCTGAAATTTACTGTACACCTTACCTTATAAAATTCATTATAAATCATAGAAAAATCATTAGTATACATTCTTTAGTTCGTTACGAAGATAACTCAGAATACTATAACTCTATGAAATATTTACTTGCAAAATAAATTGTTTAAATAACTTAAAATGCAAATGAAAATGTCTCTAAACTGCTGTCCAGGGAAATTCCAGCAGCAAACTTTCAATTTCGAATGTTCATAGCTTTTCGTAGGGACAACCTGAGATGCTTATACTTATAAAAATGAAAAGATTATTGAATTATCTTTGTTTTGGTATAAGACACGTCCCTTTTGGAGAACGTTTGTTATTTTTAAGCTATTTTACAAATCAGGGTGACGCTGAATTTCTGAACGGAACTTTCTTGTGCTTGGTTAATCAGTACCGCTTTTATAGTTATTAATCGCTTTGAATATGATATCCATATTAATATTATTATATCAATATTTATATCACATATTGCTTAGTTGTACATCCCACATTACCATTTTATAGTTTTATAACTTTTCGGATACCTGTTTGCATCCATCGCATTTAAGATACATATAATTGCATCCATAGATCACATTACTACATACTACTGTGATATTAACACTCCATATTTAATAAATTGCATCCTAATTAATATTAGAACTATAAATGTAACCCTAATCGATAACTGTGCATCCATATCCTTGAAATTATATCTATTTGCATACCATATCATATTATTCCATTTTATTGTTATATTAGTTCACATGCTTTTTCTGTATGCCCATGATTATGCTGGGTTGATTTATAAGCACCCACATGATATCTTATACACCCTGACATGACTTGCTACACCTACTACTTGACACGATATGGTACCGTACAACTTGACATGGCATGACACCTTTATACATTACCTGGTTTGACCTGATGTACCATGGCCTTACCTGTTACCTGATCTTGTGTCTAATGCCAACAAATCTGACCTGTTGTCCTTACGGACCGTTCCTGTTGTCTATCCAGACAAACCTGTACCTGCCTGATCCTGTGTTGGTATTAGCTCTAGATTATTTAATACTTGACTTGAACATATATAACTTGGGGTATGGGGAAATCAGTATTGTAACCAAACGTAACTCAAAGGGCCATCCCATTGTTTGTCGTTTTTCCGGGCGTTACAGAATACCCATTGTTTGCCGTTTTTCCGGGCGTTACGGAATACCCATTGTTTGCCGTTTTTCCGGGCGTTACGGAATACCCATTGTTTGCCGTTTTTCCAGGCGTTACGGAATAATCATCGATGGGTTACGATGAGGATTACACTACTTAGTTTCGAAGACTTTAGAATAGATAACCACGTAGCACAGTTTAGATATCTCTGCATGCCACTTATACTGACACATTCACTGTTATATATTCTCATTATATTCTTGCTCATACTCATACCTGCATGTCTTACTACCCCTGTTTATACTATTGCTTGATGTTATGACGCGCTGACGTCTGGGTTTTGCATGGCCCAGATTCCTCTACCTTTGTTGCAGACTGATTAGGAGTTTTGCCGCTGTTAGACCGAGCGGTAAGGATCCTGTTGGTATGCAGTTTTACTTTCCAGGTGTTTCATTTATTGTATTCTTTTGCTTCTGCATATTATTATTTCTTGACTCATTCATTCTGGCTCATGGACATGTACTAGATAGTTAGTTTACTTTCCTGTTCTTGATATCTCTACAGCCGTTATGTGACTGTGGAAGGATTTTTCCTATCCACAGGTAGCATGGTTGGCTATGTCACGTGCCCATCTTAGCGTACTCTGGGAAGCGGGGCGTGACAGAGCCTGTCTTGGACTTCGTGAGTTCTTCAGCTTGATGATCTTTCCAAGAGACTCTCGGTCCTTATTTATAGTCCCAGAGCCAGAACCCTAGTTTCCTAATATGGAAACCAGTGGTTAAGATTCTAACCAAAAAATCTAGAATCCCAACTCGCTTAAAGTGCGGCGGAATCGCGGCCGTTGGATGGGTTTGACCGCTGATCCGCGGTCTTATGGTGGGATCCTGGCCTTAAATTTCTGGGGCTTCATCAATGTAGCTCTTGGTGATCTTTTGAATATCTAGACTTTGAAAATCTTCTTTATGTTTCTGCCAAAATTGGTTTCTTCAATTTACTTGAATATCTTCGGTAGATTTGATCTCGCCAACTCGGATTTCCTTGATTTTAGTCATGATATAATTCCTGCACAATTATTTCAATAAATGATGTTAGTAGAATTTATTTTTATTGAGATATTATCCTAACCATTTGTCATGATATTTTAGTTTTAAGAGAATTGGTCAAAGATTTTTCATATTAAAATAGTCCCAATATTATATGAATATTATATGCTTACGATTTTCCTTTATAATTTTAATTATAATATATAAACACATGAAAATAGTATTTTTACGGATAAACCCTTATATGTGTCATATTTATAATAAACATCTTTTGTTATATAGAAATAGTAGGAAAAATGTCATATTAAATGTGCAGTTTTATCAACTGAACAAATACCCCCAAACTTATCTTTGATCGTCCCGAGCAAACTAGTTTATTCAAGAGAAAGAGAAAAAAGAAAGGAGAAAGCTAAGCACACTTTCGTAGGCAACACGATTGCACTGAGCACGTGCAACAAGCCGTTAAACCTCTAGGTGTCCCTAGTAGGAGCAGTGTTGTCTCCTGAGGGTTTTCAGCGGATTGCACCCACAAAATCCCATAATAAAAGGTAGACCGTGAAAGTTATATGTAAAGATAAGAATTATAAAAGAAAGACTTTGAAAATTAGAGTTTCCAACTACACCAGCTTTTCGGTTGTCATGAACCCTATCTTAATAGTCATGAAAAAATGCTAGAAATCACATCATCTCTCAATAAAATATCGTCTTTATTCTTCATTCCTACCTTTCATCCAAACATCGATCATATACCCCTACGTGTGTATAAAAGAACATCCCTACACTCGGAGAATTCAATTCAAGCAATCATACTCTTGTCCATCTACCTTAGTACCTTTTTAATCGATATTTAGATGGAATATGCTCACACATTTTTCATGCGACCGTTAATACTTCTTGAGATACTAACCGACCGATTACTCATGTGCTTGCTAATTAGGTGCTTTTCCTCGTCTTGTAACACCTAAGGCTTAACAGTAGCTCCTAAACCAGTTGGTCTAAGGCACTAGGTGATAAATCACCCTCGCTATATTCTTTTATTGCTGCCTTGGTGATAACAAAACCAGTGTTTATTTTTCTTCACCATTTTATATTTTATTCATTTATAATTTCCTTCATACTTTGGCTTTTAGACAAGAGCATTTCAAGGTATGCTCTACTATCCCGAGCTTCAAGACGTGTGTAAGTGCGTATAGTAGGGTATCAACGTTCAAATGTTTGGCTTTCAGAATAGGAACTATTTTTCAGACTTATTTTTATCCTCAGATTAGTGACTTCTTTCATCTTACTAACCCTTTGGACAACAGCTCATAACTACTTATTACTAGTTCGTTTAAGAAAACTTCTAATTTTCTTGGTTTTCTTAAATTTTTCTAATCTTTTAGATGTAATTTTTCACTATCTATTCTTTTGTTATAAAATTTTTTTGAATGCCCAGTGTCAAAGATAATTAAGTGAATACAAACCCCCCCAAACCTGTTTTCAGCAGTGTCCTCACAGTTGTTGTCTTTTGAGAGCATGGACCTGAATACTTGGGGAGAGACAAAAGGGGTAAAATAATAGTTAAATGAAAACTACCCCCAAACTTGTTCTTTGCCACGCACAGATATTCAGTTAAGTCTATTTTTACTCACCTCCATTCTTAAAATGAGAAAATGTTACCAAAACATGGAGGTGAGGCGGAGGAAATTCAGTTCAGATAAAGCGGCTCCTGTAAAAACAGGAGCTCCTCTGCTGGGTCAGCAGAGAAATACGGTTTTAATCTATGCCCATTTACTTTAAAAATTGAACCGTTTTTCAAATTTTCAACCTCCACTGCCCCGTGCGGGTGTACATACCGCACCACAAAAGGTCCTTTCCAACGAGATTTAAGCTTACCCGGATGAAGATGGAGATGGGAATCATAAAGAAGGACTTGTTGCCCCAATGTGAAAGTTTTTCTAAAAAGGTTTTTATCTTGGAACACTTTAGTCCGGTTCTTTATTATCACCGCATTATCGTAAGCTTCATCGCGGAGTTCGTTTAGCTCATTCAATTGCAGCTTCCGATAGCAGCTCGCTTGATCAAAATCGAAATTAATCTCTTTAATAGCCCACATTGCTTTATGTTCGATTTCGACAGGAAGGTGGCATGCCTTCCCAAACACAAGGCGGTATGGAAACATACCAAGATTATTCTTATAAGCGGTGCGAAATGCCCAAAGAGGATCCGTCAATTTGGTTGACCAATCTTTACGGTTTTTAGAAACTGTCTTCTCCAAAATTTGTTTGATCTGCCTATTTGAGATCTCAGCTTGCCCGCTTGTTTGGGGATGATATGGCGTAGAAAGTTTGTGAGTGATTGAATATTTCCGCATCAAGGCCTCGAAAGACCGATTACAGAAATGTGTCCCGTTGTCGCTAATTATAGCGCGAGGCTATCCGAATCGCGAAAAGATATTTTCTTTAAGGAACTTAATGGCAACTTTGTTGTCTTTAGTGCGACACGGTATTGCTTCCACCCATTTTGAGACATAATCAACCGCTAACAAGATATATAAATTCCCAAAAGAGTTGGGAAAAGGGCCCATAAAATCAATACCCCAAACATCGAATATTTCCACAACCAATATAGGTTGGAGCAGCATCTCATTTCTTCGTGAAATCCGACCCAAATGCTGACATCGCAGACAAGTTTTGCAATGTTCATATGCATCTTTAAATAATGTTGGCCAATAAAAGCCACATTGCAAAACTTTCTCCACCGTTTTTCGAGGACCAAAATGACCGCCGCATGCCTGATCATGACAAAATGATAACACACTCTTGAATTCATCGTTAGGGACACACCTGCGAATGATTTGATCGGAAAAATACTTAAACAGATAAGGTTCATCCCAGTAAAAGTATTTTACTTGGGATAGAAATCGAAGTTTGTCTTGTTTCGCCCAATCGCTAGGAATAAATCCCGTCGCTAGATAATTCACAATATCCACGAACCAAGATTCGTAGGATACATTCAAGGGCCGTTCGTCAGGAAATGAGTCATTTATCGGCACGGTCAAAGTTGGCGAAGAAGTGATGCGTGAAAGATGGTCGGCTACAACGTTTTCACATCCACTCTTGTTTCGGATGACAAGATCAAATTCTTGTAACAATAGGATCCAACGTATTAGCCTGGCCTTAGCATCCTTCTTCGATAAAAGGTGTCGTAGGGTGGAGTGATCAGTGTAAACTACTATTGGCGAGCCAATCAAGTAGGGCCTGAATTTTTCTAATGCAAATACAACTGCCAAGAGTTCTTTCTCGGTAGTTGTGTAATTTATTTGTGCATCATTCAAGGTCCTACTTGCATAGTAAATTACATGTGGTATCTTATCAATGTGCTGTCCTAAGACCGCACCAATAGCAAAATCTGATGCATCACACATAAGCTCGATCTGGTTGTTCCAATCCGGAGATGATAGAACGGGGGCTGTAGTGAGCGATCCTTTAAGCGATTCAAAAGTAGCCTCACAATCCGAATCGAAGTGAAATATAGTATCCTTGGCCAGTAGAAGAGTTAAGAGTCTAGCAATTTTGCTAAAGTCCTTAATAAATCTCCTATAAAATCCTGCATGACCAAGGAAGGATCGTATATCTTTGACGCATTTGGGACGAGAGAGGTTATGGATGACATCAATTTTAGCTTTGTCAACCTAAATGCCTTTTCGTGAAATTATATGTCAAAGGACAATACCTTCTTGGACCATAAAATGGCATTTTTCCCAATTCAAAGTCAAGTTCTTATCCTTACAGCAGGTAAGAACCGCGTCAAGATTACGAAAGCAATCCTCAAAGGAGTCCCCAAAAATGGAGAAATCGTCCATAAAATTTTCCAGAAAATTCTTCACCATATCTGAGAATATCCCCATCATACACCACTGAAATGTAGCGGGAGCGTTGCATAGCCCAAAGGGCATACGTCTATAAGCAAAAGTACCGAAAGAACAAGTAAATGTGGTTTTATCTTGATCCTTTTCGACGATGGGGACCTGGTTATAGCCAGAGTATCCGTCTAAGAAACAATAGTATTCATGTCCAGCTAATCGTTCTAACATCTGGTCAATGAAAGGTAGAGGGAAGTGATCTTTCCTCGTCGCAGCATTGAGTTTTCTGTAATCAATACATACCGCCACCCAGTTTGGATGCATGTTTGGATTAACTCATTAGCCTCATTAGTTATGACCGTGATGCCAGACTTTTTAGGGACCATATGAATTGGACTTACCCATTGGCTATCAGATATAGGGTAAATTATACCACTATCAAGGCACTTGACGATTTCTTTTTTTACCGCCTCCTTCATAACGGGATTTAACCGTCTTTGTGGGTCTCGGGTTGGTTTGGCTTCATCCATCAGATGTATATAATGTTCAACAATTAAGGGACTAATCCCTTTGATGTCAGCCATTGTCCAACCAAATGCTTTCCGATTCGATCTCAACACTGCCAAAAGTGCGTTCTCTTGCTCTAAGGCTAGAGAAGCGGATATAATCACTGGAAAAGTCTCATTCTCACCTAAATATGCATATTTAAGATGAGAAGGAAGCGGTTTGAGATCAAGTATTGGCGGAGAGATAATAGAAGGTGGGGTAAGGGAATGATATTCGGACTCCCTAAGAGGTTCAAAACTTGCATAGGATACTGACTCGGAAAGTGCTACTGACTTTTGCGACGAGTCAACGGATTCAAACTTAGGGACTGACTCATTGAACATATCCTCACTATGAAGTTGTGCAAGATCAAACGATGTCTCACTAGTGTTGTCGAGATCATCAAAGCAAAGTTCATCATCCATGCAGCTTTCGGGAGCTATCTCGTGGATGGAACAAACATCAAGAAAATGAGCAGAAGGTTCCGATGGTTGACTTCCTAGCTTTTAAATATTAAGCTCAATTGTCATTTTCCCAAAGAATAAGTTCATAGAACCGTTACGACAATTAATTACAGCGTTAGAAGTTGCTAGGAAGGGTCGACCAAGTATCACCGGGATTTGATTGCGTGGGTTTGCCACAGGCTGTGTGTCTAAAACAATAAAGTCCACAGGGAATATGAATTCCCCGACTTTAATTAACACATCCTTTAGTTCACCCCGTGGTTTGGTGATTGATCGATCTGTCATTTGGAGAGTACAATGGGCGGGTTTCAACTCTCCAATCCCTAACTGCTCTTATACTGAATAAGGAAGCAAGTTAACGCTAGCGCCAAGGTCGAGTAAAGCACGATTAATATTCTTACCCCCAATAGAAATAGAGATGGTAGGACAGCCATGGTCCTTACGTTTCTTTGGTATTTGCTGGGTAAAAGCTGTGCTGACATTACTCGTCATGAGAACTTTTTTAGGCACTTGAGTTTTTCTCTTCCTAGTGCACAAGTCTTTAAGGATTCTTGCATAAGATGGGACTTGTTGAATAGTATCTAGGAGAGGAATATTTACATTAACTTGCTTAAACATTTCCACAATCTTCTCCATTTGTGGGTTAGGTCTGTTGGACCTTAATCTGTTTGGAAACGGAGCTTGATCAATAAGTTTTGGGTTCAACATTTGTGGAGAAAATTGTGGAGACGGATTCGATCCCAAAATTGGAGTGGGAATCGTCTTAGATAGACTGGGCGAAGTGTTCGAGCCTTGGAGAAAACGAAGAATAGGTTCGGATGAAGGTGGGAGACTAGACGAATTAGGAGAAGAAGAAGAAGCTGGGGTATCATTGGTATCACTAACATCATCAAATTGCTCACCCACTCGGTTATTCAGCACTCTCCCCGATCTCAACGTAGTAACGGCATTCACATTATGATTTTGTGAGTGGACAGGATTTGGTAGGGGTTGAGATGGGAGTTTCCCTTTTTCTCTCACACTCATCGCGGCGTTCAACTGTGCAAGTTGGTTTTCTATTGATTTAATACTCTCATCGTGGGAGGCGGGGTCTTTCTTTATAGTATCAATAGAAGACTTCATATCAGCCGACATTTGAATGGAATGTTTCATAAACAAATCCAAAGTTTGTGCGAGTGAAGATGTATCAGTACCGGTCAATTGCGGTGTAGAAGTGTTAGCCGGATTTTGAAAATTTTATGACTGAAAGGGGTGCTGACTTTGTGGTTGTGGTTGCTGTTGCTGTGGAGGAGGTCTTTGATAATTGCTTTGGAACTGGTTTTGATTTTGGGGTTGGTTTTGGTTCCAAGCAAAGTTAGGATGATTTCTCCATCCTTGATTATACGTGGAAGAATATGGATCGTTTCTAGGTCGCTGCTGAAAAGCAGTATTAGTTTGCTCGTGACCTTGAAACGATGCATTCATAGGACATTCTTCCGTCAAGTGTGAAGGATCTGAACAGCAACTACACACGGTCTTGGGAAGCGTTACCTGATTTAGGGAGACTGATGAGAATTTGTTATCAGTAGCGTCGAGTTTCTTCTGCATTGCTGCCATTTTGGCTTTTACTGCGATGGAAATATCGAGCTGATGAATACCTCCCCTAGATGAAGGTGGTCTTACGCTTTTCCACTGCAAAGTATTTTCAGCAAGGTCTTCCAGATATTTCCAAGTTTCACCATCGTCTTTGGACATGAAATTGCATTGACACATTGTTTCAAGCATCTGCTTTGTCGCTGGATTAATGTCCTCGTATATAATTCAGCACAAATCCCATCTATTGATTCCATGATGAGGACATTGGACAAGCAGATCCTTGAAACGTTCAAAACACTTCCAAAATGGTTCATTGGGAAGCTGGGTAAACTGGTTGATCTCGCTCCTAACATGGGCGGTCTTATGGTTTGGGTAAAACTTCTGAAGAAATGCAATTACGAACTCATCTCAATTAGTGATAGAGTGTGCGGTAGTATTATAAAACCATTTTTCTGCCAAGTCGCACAAAGTGAATGGGAGAAGACGCAAGCGCATAGCATCCACAGTCAGTTGTAAAGTACCCATCATTGCACATACGTTTTCGAATTCAGTGATGAAAACATACGCGTCTTCAGATTCAAGCCCGTGAAATTTGGGCAACAGATTGATGTAGTGGGGTTTAATTTCAAAATTATCCCCGTTGGCTAGTGGAATAGATAAGCAAGTGGGAAGTGGACCACGGATAGGATAGCATCTCTCTTGGAGAGAGATGCGCAGTGGATTCTACTCACTTACGGGGGGTGGCAACGTGGTGTTATAATTTGATAGAGTACCGTCCATCTCGGTTGATGTGGTGTGTGGTGGGGGAAAAGAAGATGAAGAAGCACCGACTTCGGAGTCGATAGCAGGAACGCGGACAAGACGGGCACAAGAATCCCGTGTCCAGCCAAGCATGCACTAAGCGGGTTTAGCGCAAGGGGCAGCGTGTGTACTTTTAAAAATGGTCTATTTTGAAAAGAGTGTCGGACTTAGACAAATCACATAAAAATGCACAAACAACCCTAAAACTAAGGTCACCTAGGTCAAGTCTCTAGACCGCTCCTAGACTTCCAAAGGACAAACCGTAGGATCAATCCTCTATCACCTCTTTACTACTCTTGTGGCCAGGTAAGTGGGAGGTTCTCCACTACGTAAGTGGTGGGCCTAATTAAGTAACCACTTGCCTTAGACACACTTGTCTAGACACTACAAAAGTAATGCGGATAAGCGATAGATTACCTACGACCTTCCTCTATCCTTATTGAGCGCGGCAGTCCTTAGAGTCTTGTCTAGATATTTTCTAAATTAATGTAGGGTTGATACAGATGCTCGGTTTGTGATTTGTGGGGCTTAGGAATGGTGATAAAATCCCCATCTAATCTGGATTTGGTCTTTTCCCCTTAAAGTCCGTATTAAAACATGCAAAACAAACCAATCACAAAACTTTGCAAAAAGATTTTTGAACGGCGATATTTTGCAAAGAATCCTGCAGAAAAGATATTTTATTAGATTTCATAGGAGAGAGAAAGAGTTGAGAATTTTACCAGAGAAGTTTGGAACCCTAGATCCTCAACCCCGCCGTGCTTCCGCCGCGAATATGGCTTATTTGCCGCGGATCAGCCACAAAGAAGAGAGATCGGTTTATGAAATTTTTCTTTGTGGCCTTCTGTACCCCTCTGGATCTCGATGAATGTCTCTGTCTTTCTGTTTTCTCAAGTCTGTGACTCCAGATCTTCTTGCAAAATTCACACAATTCGTTAAATATGCAATTTTCTGTTTTATTTTAATTATGGTATAGATCGAATAAGAATTCAACACAAATAGTAAGAATAAAAAATTACGCACGTATCCCCGGCAACGACGCCATTTGATTGATCTAGAATTTATGTGTAGTAGTAGTTAACCGCAATTAGAACGGTGTCGTGCGTAGCCAGATCGAGATGAGTACGTATCGTCCTCAGGGAAACGTTGAATATTTTATTCTTACTTTAGGCGTGTTGAGAAAGAAAGGAGGAAGAAATAAGAATGGTTGTAGGTTCTAGATTTACGTTAAACACGGATGCAAAATATAGATCTAGATTAATTATGGATGTAAGTTTAATATAAAAAGGGGGCTTGTAGGGTTCATTAGGATTTAGTAGTTATGGATGATTAATTAAAGCTTATTCTTTTTATCCTTTAATAGATTTAAAACTATAACGACAGTGATGCATGTAAATTAGGGTTTCTGGAGGAAAAAGGGTTCCCACTCTTAACCCTTATCTCGATATGGAACTCCATTCATATCTAGCCTTTACCAAAACAATCATTAATCTAATCTCTAATCGCGGTTGAGACTAACAATAAATTGGTAGCGCGCCCGACTAGGATGTTAATGATTCTTTTGGTAAATTTATAAATTTTATAGGACGTAAAAAGAGTTTAAGGATCTTTATCATCCATTAATCTACCCTAATCGTACGAACCCTAACAAACGGAGAATTACTCGCGCATGATGGGAGAAGAAGAGATGGAGAGGGAAATCATAATGAAACTACAAAGAAATAGAACAAGAAAAAGAACTACCTTTATTAATCCACAAAATTCATTTACACTTTGTTCCCTTAGAAAATGATTACAAAATGCTAGTTTGCTTCTCGATCTCTTCTAAGGAGGTAGATGAACCGTTGATGATCAGTCTGGATTCGTGAACCTGTCTTGGACTTCGTGATCTCTTCAGCTTGATGATTTTTTCAAGAGGCTCTCGGTCCTTATTTATAGTCTCAGAGCCAGAACCCTAGTTTCCTAATATGGAAACCAGTGGTTAAGATTCTAACCAAAAAATCCAGAATCCCAACTCCCTTAAAGTGCGGCGGAACCGCGGCCGTTGGATGGGTTTGAACGCGGATCCGCGGTCTTATGGTGGGATCCTGGCCTTAAATTTCTGGGGCTTCATCAATGTAGCTCTTGGTGATCTTTTGAATATCTAGACTTTGAAAATCTTCTTTATGTTTCTGCCAAAATTGGTTTCTTCAATTTACTTGAATATTTTCGGCAGATTTAATCTCGCCAACTCGGATTTCCTTGATTTTAGTCATGATATAATTCCTGCACAATTATCTCAATAAATGATGTTAGTAGAATTTGTTTTTATTGAGATATAATCTTAACCATTTGTCATGATATTTTAGTTTTAAGAGAATTGGTCAAAGATTTTTCATATTAAAATAGTCCAAATATTATATGAATATTATATGCTTACGATTTTCCTTTATAATGTTAATTATAATATATAAACACATGAAAATAGTATTTTTACGGATAAACCCTTATATGTGTCATATTTATAATAAACATCTTTTATTATATAGAAATAGTAGGAAAAATGTCATATTAAATGTGCAGTTTTATCAACTGAACATCCCGCCGATAAGCTTCAGCGCCCCGGTGCCATCACAGGAAGCTCCAAAGAAGTCGGTCTTCGATCGACTTGCAGCCACCACGGCCACTCTCAATGGGTCGTCGAAGTCTTCCACCTCATTCTTCAACAGACTGAGCCAAAGCTCCAGTGGGCCTGCAAAGAGGCTTGCAATACCTAAAGGGGTTATCCCGAAGCGGATAGCCATTCCAGTTCCGGCAGTTGAAGTCGTCAAAGGGGCTTCTCCTGCTAAAGGATCGGTTTTCGCAAGATTGGCCGTTCCAATTCTTGCTTCCGGCGAAGTCATCAAGACTGCTTCCCCTACCAAAAGGTCAGCCTTCGAAAGATTGATCGTCTCCTCTCAACGGACGTCAGTCTTCAACAAGCTGGCACCAGCAGTAGCCCTTTATCAAAGAAAGGGGCATGACGAAGCCACACCCACAACTGAGGCAATCCCGTCTGCAAAACATGCTCGACGCTGCCACTGGTGCCCAGTGAGGAAAGTTGGGGGCAACTCCCCCTCTGGACTTACTCCACCAACTCCAATAGTAGAATTTGACGCTGCTGTTCTAACCGGGAACAACTTTGATCTGCTTAAGAGGGTGAGAAAGAACTCTTCGACCGTGATGCTAAGAAATCTCCCCCACATGTTGAAAACATGGTATAGGCAAAGCCGGAGCAGCCCCCTCAGCGGCTGTCATCCCGAATCCACAGAGTCTGGCGGAAAGTCCAGGATTCTGTGATCAACAAGAACTACTCTCGTCGACCGGAGAAAATGAAGTTTCGATAAAAGAAAAGTCATCCCTCTAGCATGCAGCGAGGGAATTCTTAGGTACCTGTTACAATAGCTCCTTCGACTTCAATTTCTCACAAAAGGAGAAGGCCGAAAAAAACTCCACTGCCTGCGGCGAATTCCAAAGGCACCGGACCCAAACTCCCTAAGTCTGGGGGCATGATCGTGCAAACGGTGTACATGGATTCTGGGAAAGAGGAAAGCTGTACTTCCATGGCTCATCGGCCGCAAACTCGGTCATTGACGAAAGCTCAGGAGCATCAAGAAAAGCTCCAGGAGATACTGACGAAAATGGCAGCCCTCACCGGGCAGAAAGAAAGCCCGGAAGCAGCGTCTAAACAGCGCCGGGAGCAGGAGACTGATACGAATTTATTGCGAAGGGTGCTGGAAAGGAAGGATAAGGAGGTCACGGAACAAACTGCTAATATAAAACAGATGGCACTCCTATTCCAAGACATGGTTGGGATGATGATCCAGCCGGAACCTCCAGCCGAAGACCCTCAGATAATCATCGAAGACGTCAGCGGGGAAACGTCAAACCCTCCTCTGGCTATCTCTGCAGCCCAGGAAGAGACAATCTCCAAGGCTATCCTTGATGACCACATGCTCAACAAATACGAGCTCATCAAGCGAGTAAAGCGGCTGGCCAAGTCGTCAAAACTGGACGACCTTATCCAGGTTGGTACGATCAAATCAAGTACCCGCTAGGATATACGATCCCTAAGTTCCATGTGTATAAGGGGATGGGCAATCCACACCAGCACGTTTCTCAATTCAGAGCTCTATACGGTAATACTGGAGGAGACGACAAACTGCTGTTTCGCCAATTTGTTGGCAGCTTGGCGGAAACGACATTTGAATGGTACTCCGAGCTCCCAAATGACTCAGTCAAAACATTCACGGAGATGGAATCACTATTCACACAGCGGTTCACAAGCGTAAGCGAGCGCACCCCGATCACGGCATTAATCAATGCAAGGGTGAAGCCAGGAGAGACCTGGGTTCAATACACAATCCGGTGGCGGAACCTATGGTCAAAATGCGAACAACGCATAGAAGAAGCTCCTGCTATGGGCATGTTCGTAGGAACCCTTGATCCTCAGGCGACTATATCCCAATTTATGATATTTTTCAAGCCGACCACCTTTCAGGCCTTGATCGACAAGCTGGCCTAAATGGACCAGATGGGCCATAGGCCGTCCTCTTCAAAAATGGATCCCCGGAATGAAAAGGGCAAAGGGAAAGCGACCTTCATTGCTAGGGCTCAACACCAACCAATTGACCCGAATCCGGTTGCTCGCCAAAGCGACACACGCCCACGCCGATCCCTCGAAGAAAAGCTAGGACGCCCCTACTCGTTTTCCTGAGATAAAACAAGGAGACTGTTCGAACTGGCAGTGCGCAACTGACTTATCACTCTGCCGGATCCGAGATGTCCACTGCAGCCTGGTGACGTCAACAGTCCCAACTACCGCTCCTACCACAGAGTATTGGGCCATCCAATTTAGGATTACTACGTCTTCAAAAATTGGGTCGAGGACCAGTACCAGCAAGGCAAGTTTGCACTGTCCAAAAATTGGAGGGTGAACCCGCTACAGAAGCACGCTTTTAAAAAGGCGGACACACCAGGGGCATCATGCTCGTTTGTAGAAGAAGCTCCGTAGGAAGTTTTCCTTTCAGCTAAAACTAAAAGAATGCTGAAGGATCTTCAAGCATGCCGGGCAATCAAATGGAAAAGCTCGCTGGAGCCCAAGATCATTGAGGGGATGCTTAAACCGTGCCCAATACCGAAAGCTGGTAACGATGGGCAAAACACCCAGGTCAGGCCTTCAAAGTCTTCGAAGAAAAAGAAGAAGACCAAGAAGCACGTACAACCTGATAACAAGCGCACGGACCTGCAAAAATATATCGACGGATTGGAGGAGTACAACCAGAAGGTGCGGATCCCAGTCACTCTCGAAGAGTTTCTCAACCATATCCTTGAGAACGGAGATAGTGACATTGATGAAGGGAACGACTCGTCAGAAGAACCCGAGGATTATGTAGCGAGTTGCCACATGGTCTCTCATTTGTCATTAAAAAATGAAGAGACCCCCTCAGAGTCAGAAAACGGTGCAGAGAAGCTGGGGGCAAGACCGGTGCAAGAATCCCTAGAGCCGTCAGACGACTTGATTGACAGGTTGCTAAGCGAAACCCTTCAAAAGAGCAAAGCTAACTGAGAGCGTGAAATAGCCATATACGAGAAGGCCAAGCATCGCCGTCGGGATGAAGAAACTGCGGCGAGGAAGAGTCACAAAGTACTCCAACCAGATCAAAGCACACCCGCGACAGAAAAAAGCAGGTTTAAGACGGGGAAACGATTTGCCAAAGCCCTGTCAATAGGGATGAAACTGCCACCTTTCAAAGGAAATACTCCCAGGAGTACGTGCCTCGATGAAGCAGATGTACATCCGAACTACTGCTTATACCATTGGAGGGTTACATATCCCGCCGAAGGGTGCACTGCCTTCAAGAAGTGATGGCAGAGATACGTTGCCCACCGACAATACTTCAAGGATGAAGCGTGAAGCCCGTCGACAACAAAGAAGTGCGACAGACGAGCATGAAGGAACGGCTGGCAACTGTCACATGGTTGATACCAGTTCGACAAAAGGAAAATCTCAAGTTCTTACATTCGGGAGTGATTCTGAGGAAGAAATAACCCTCGGCCCTCTCTTCAAAGAATCCGCCTCTGGAAAAGAAGAAGAGGAGAAGAACTGCGAGAATATTCAGCTGCGTAACCGTACGTTGCCAGAAAAGAACCTCGGGCCTATAAACAAGGGTTCAAACAAAAGAGACAAGGGGAAGGAAAAAGTCCCTGTGGAAATTGCCCTCGATGATAGAATCATCAAAGAGCTTGCGGCTAGGGACCCGCCTAAGAAAAACAAGGTGGATTATAATGTCCTGGCACATCCGAGGAAGATACCCTCATAACTGAGCATACTGGATGCTCTCCTCCTGTCCAAAGAGGCACGAGATTCTTTAATCAAGACACTGTAAGAGCCTGATCAGTTCCAAGCTTTCTTTGCGGAAGAAAAGATGAAGGACGAGTTGACAGAGGTTCATACAGCTGACATCAGATTCGGCGATGAAGATCTCCTCCTCGGAACGTGCGAGCAAAACCGTCCTCTATATGTCACTAGGTACTGCCACGACATTAAAATAGGGAAGATCTTGGTCGACAACGGGTCCTCTGTCAACCTTCTCAACGCGAAGGTGCTGAAGGAGATCTGTATAAACGTTCAGCACCTGGCTCAGGACAAAATTACCATCTCTGGGTTCGACTCGCAGTCATCACGGATGCTTGGTTCCGTGATACTGACATTACTCTTTGGGATGCTCATCACCGATATCAAATTTCATGTCATTGATGCCAAGACTAGCTATAACGCTCTGCTCGACCGGCCTTGGTTACACGAGTACAACATCATCCCTTCTACACAACATCAGTGTATGAAGTAATTCAAAGACGGCCTCGAGTACACAGTTACAGGGGAGCTAAAACCATTCTTCGTAAATGAAGTCCACAAATATGAAGACGCCAAGTACTTCTTACCAGACTTCGAAGACACAGAAAGATGTCGCAAATCGAAGAATAAACTTTCCATCGCCACTATCCCGGTCTTTGGGAGCGATACCGAGGAAGATGAAGAGATAGTCTACTCGGGGCAATCCTAAGGCAATAGGCCAGGACCCTCTACTCCTATTTTAGTCTTTGGCAGTAACTCTGAGGACGAGGTCAACGCCGTGTTCTCCACTCGCTTGTCAGCACAAACCTTCACTGGAGCTGATCAGAGTTTACAAATCACCATGGTTCCGCAGCAGCATTAGAGGGAACTTGATGCGCTCGATACATACGGCGTGCAAGAGCTGCAGACCTTCTACGTTCCTTCTAGGTGAAGAGGTGAAAAGGTGATCCTCTTCTACCAATCAATGGAGACTAAAGTGGAAAAAGAAGTCTGGCATGGTGCCGATTTTACGCTTGACAGGCTTCAACCGATCATTCTGCCCAGATATTACGCAGTGGGATTAAAGAGGCTATTAAAATGCCATGGTGTACCCTTCAAACAAACCGCTCGACAAGGCCAGTTCTACAACAAGATTTGGGACGTTCCCTTGATTCAGCGAAAGATGCCCAACGGGAGGATGGAGACGACCGGGCTTGGATACGTTCGGTCTAATAAACGGGAGCGATTCCATGGTTGCTATGTCATAAATAACTCCGGTAGAGAAGCGAATGCATTTCCAGATAGCGCTGATATCGAACCAGAGTGAGATCCCGCTGTAAGAATACCAAGTCCGTCATTCGAAGAACAAATTGACATGCTAATGAGAGAAGCCAGTCAAAATGTTTGGGATGACCATAGCCGCGAAATAGCCATTTACGAGAAAGCCAGGACGCAGCGTCTCGCTCAGCAGTCTGCGGAGCGAAAAGACTACAATATCCTTCACTCTCAGCCCGCTGTGCGCTCTCGTGGTAAGAAAAAAGTTCGACGCAAGGCAACAGAACGAGAATGGCGTTCAAAAATAGTGAAGCGGATCCAAGAAACCACACGATCGAGAAAAAATCAGCTGGAATCCGTCTTTTATGAAGAAGATGGATTGGGAATACTCTTTCCCCTGAGATAAGACAAGGAAAATATCTGACCTTTTCATTAAGCATCAAATGATGACACGCCCGGAGTCTCGGCATCCCGAGCAAATAAACGAGGTCTATCATCCGGCTTATTGCTCCTACCACCGAGTAGTAGGACATCCTCTTGAAAACTGCTTCACCTTCAAAGAATGGGTTGAATACCAGTATCAGCAAGGCAAGTTTGCTCTAGCTGACAGTTGGAGGGTAGCCTTGCCAAGAAAGCAAGAGCCAAGAGCAACCTACACTGCGAGGGAAAGTCTAGATCAGCATTGAGCTTGAAAATAAACTCGTACATGCCATGTGATAACACTATCAAAAGAAGGAGAGCATGAGAATATGGACGATCTCTCTCGGTGCTTCGCAAATGAGGATGAGGACTGGGTGGTTTTAGAATTTCCACTGGCGCCAAAAGAGCTGGAAGATGGGATACACACTACAGCGGACAACCTGAGAAAAATTGACTTGGGGACGGAAAATGAGCCGAGGCCAACATTCGTCAGTGAGCTGCTGTCTGAAAAGCAGGTGGCCACGCTAAAAGACATGCTTATGTAGTATAAAGACTGCTTCGCGTAGAACTATTCCGAGATGCCGGGACTAGATCCGGAAATAGCTGTGCATAAACTGGCGATATCACTGAACGTCAAGCCAGTCAAACAGGCGCCAAGAAGAATGCGGCTCGAACTCGAGATGAGCATCAATGCCGAAGTCAAGAAACTAATCGACTCCGGCTTCATCCAAGAAGTTCAATATCCTGACTTGATCGCTAACATTGTCCCGGTGATGAAGAAAATGGGATAGTACGTATCTGCGTGGAATTTCGGGATCTCAACAAAAATTGTCTGAAGAATGACTTTCCCATACCGGTTACCGAGCTGATGATCGATAACACGTCCACTCACAAGGTCTTCTCCTTCATGGATGGATCTTTAGGCTACAATCAAATAAAAATGCATCCTGAAGACGAAAAGCACACCGCCTTCCGGACTTCGCAAGGTATATTCTGCTATAAGGTGATGCCCTTCGGTTTGAAGAACGCCGGCGCTACCTATCAAAGGGCTATGACGAAGATCTTCGATGACCTCATACATGAGACTGTCGAATGTTATATCGACGACCTCATGGTGAAAAGCAAACCGTACGAAGACCACCGAGAGCATTTGAAAATAGTGTTCCAGCGTCTTCGGAAATATAATCTGAAGATGAACCCTCTGAAATGCGCGTTTGGAGTCTCCTCAGGAAAATTCCTAAGATTCAACGTACGATATAGAGACATCGAAATAGACCCATCAAATATCAAGGCGATTATGGAAATGCCCTTGCCAAGAACTCTCAAACAATTGCAGTATCTCCAAGGAAAGCTCATGTATATCCTACGGTTCATAGCCAACCTCTCCGGAAAATGCCGCCCCTACAGCCATATAATGAAGAAGGGGACCCCGTTCGTTTGAGATCGTAAATGACAAAGTGCATTGGACGAAATCAAGCAATATCTGCAGAATCCACCAGTACTGACCGCTCCGGTCAATAGAAAGCCCCTCATCTTGTATACAACAGCCCTTGAAGGTTCCCTAGGCGTATTATGGGCATAAGAGAAAGACCAGGGGAAGGAGAGAGCTCTCTACTATTTGAGTCGAGTTCTTCTGGGGGTAGAAAACAACTACTCCCCCATCGAAAAGCATTGCCTGGCACTGATCTTCGCGATAACAAAACTTCGACATTATGCCTTAGCGCATGAGATTCATCTCATATCAAAGGTGGATCCTCTCATATATTTGATGTCAAGAGCCATAATAGCGGGAATGCTTGCCAAATGGGCCCTCCTCTTGATGGAGTTTTCAATAATCTATCGACCCCTTAGGGCGGTGAAGGGCCAGGCCATCGCTGAACATCCAATACCAGCCGACTCTCTCTTAAATTTCGAATTGCCAGATGAACACGCGTTCGACGCAATCGACAGGGAGGAGGAAGGAAATAATGCCCGATGGGAACTCTACTTCGATGGAGCATCTTCCATGAAAAAGCGAAGGCAGAACACCCCTATAATTAAAGCCGGGGTGGGCCTTATCTTCGTGACTACGCTAGGAAGGATAACGCGTTTCACCCTTTCCTTAACAGAGTCGAGGACAAACAACGAGGCTGAGTATGAAGCTTTGATAGTGGGTCTTGAGATCGCTGTCGACATGGGAATCAAAAACCTCGTCATATATGGAGACTCCCAGCTAGTCGATAGCCAAGTGAATGGCGACTATCAGACATGCAAACCAGAGTTGGTAAAATATGGCGAAAAAGTGCAGCAACTGTTTACACAAATCCCCTCTTACATTCTGGAAAGCATTCCGCGTGCAGAAAATAGTAAGGCGGATGCGTTAGCCAAGCTCGCTAAAGAACTGGCCGATGAAAACCTCGATGACGTAAGGATCGTTGTGCAAAGCCGCCAGATTCTCGCGCTAGCAGAAATATCTCCGGAGTCATCTGAAGGAAAGGAAGCGACCAAACAAGCTGCCTGCCAAATAGAAGATGAAAAGGCTAAGGATTGGAGAGAAGCGTTCGTAAATTACTTCAAATCCCTTTAAACACCCGAAGACGCGTCGTCAAGACATCAGCTCATGAAACGAGCTCTATCCTTCGCCTTCGTCAATGATACTCTATATAAGAGATCGTTCGACAGTTTGTGGCTAAGATACTTGGGACCGAGGAAGCAAGAAGGGTCGTCCAAGAAACTCACGAGGACTCTGCGGTTCCCATCAAGCTGGGCCAAAGATGAAGCTGAAGATCAAGAGAATGGGTTACTATTAGCCCACGATAATTCAGGACTGCCTCGAATTTGCGTAGCAGTGTCACTCATGCCAAATTCACGGGGACTTCATCCACCAACATCCAAATCCGCTACACCCAACGGTTACCAGCTGGTCGTTCGAAATGTGGGGAACCGATGTAATCGGGCCCATCGAGCCGGCATTATCCAAAGGACATTGGTTCATACTGGCAACGATCGATTACTTCTTTATGCGGGCAGAAGCAGTGCCACTAAGGGATGTGAAGACGGAGAACATCCTCCATTTCTTCAGAACACATGTCATCTACCGGTTCGGCACTCCGCGACGAATCATCTCGGATAATGGGCCAGCCTACAGGAGCCATAAGATCATCCGCTTTGCACAGCAGCATAATATAGATTGGAGATACTCTTCAGTCTATAATCACCGAACTAACGGTCTAGCTGAGGCTTTCAACAAGACCTTGATGAAAATCATAAAGAAAACGGTGTCCTGAAATAAAAAGAACTGGCATGAGAGACTGCATGAAGCTTTATGGGTGTATCGAACCACGTTAAAAATAGCCACGAATACAACGCCATTCGCGTTGGTATTCGGTATGGAAGCGGTACTTCCCTTGGAGATAGAGCTACCCTCTGTACGAGTAGCAGTTCGATACGAGCTGAAAGATGAAGAAAATGCCTATCTTCGGCTCGAGGAGCTCGATGCCCTCAATAAAACTCGTCTCATATCGCAGCAAAACCTGGAAGCTTACAAAGCAAGGATGACGCGCTCATACGAAAGACTAACCAGACCGAGAATATTCTGCCAAGGCGAACTCGTGTTAGTCGTAAAAAGACTTATGATCCCCAACCGTGCAAAGCGGGGGAAATTCGAGTCAAACTATGAAGGTTTATACATCATAGACAAGATCTATCAAGGTGGGGCCTACTTGCTCATGGATATGCATGGCGAAAGAACCTTCCGTCCAATAAACGGCTGGTTCCTTAAAAAATACTACGCTTGACAAGTCACAGCTCAGGTTAATGATAGATGACGACGCTCGTGTCCGCTTGCTGTCTTCCTGAGTCTAAACTCTATAAGTAGTATCTGGCAAAACTTTGCCCCGAAGCTAGCCCTGGACCGAGATGTCCCTAAACTAACAATGGACCGAGATGTCCCTAAACTAGCAATAGACCGTAATGTCCTAAACTAATACGTCGCCTCAAGAACGGCGATAATGGAATTCAAGTCCACAAGTCCCAACGGCAAGGACTGCAACTTAAATCCCACTGGCTACACAGCTACCCCGGTGGCGAAGTCTCCCTTAAGTGCTATTGGCAAACAGAGGGATAAAAAAACGGTACGTCCACAAGCGAAATGGGCACGGATGAAAACCCGAAAGGGTGCCATGAGTAAAAACAGCAGGGCTATCGGCGAGTTTGTGAAAACCTGAAAGGGCGCAATCTCATTATTAAAAAAACGGTACGTCCAGAAGAGAAAAGGACACGGATGAAAATACGAAAGGGCGCCGTAAGTAAAAACAGCAGGGCTACCGGCGAGCTTGTGAAAACCTGAAAGGGCGCAATCTCGTTGTTAAAAAAAAGGTATGTCCACAAGCAAAATGGGCACGGATGAAGACCCGAAAGGGCACCGTGAGTAAAAACAACAAGGTTACCGGCGAGTTTGTGAAAATCCGAAAATGCGCAATCTCGTTAAAATAAAGACACCTGTAAGGTCCTCTCGACCTTGAGAGGAGAAAGCACCTGCGTGAGATCCTTACAGCTCACAAGGGAGCAACACACTTAGGGATCTCCACGATTCCTAAGGAGAAATTATACTTACGAGATCCTGACAGCTCGTAAGGAGAATTCCCCCCTGTGAGACCCTCACGGCTCATATGATTCGAAAGCCTTAAGATATAGGGACCTGAACCTGTTCTTAAGCCATCACACTCCCTAATTTTCCCTACAGGCGGTCAATATTGGCTGTTGTATACAATCCACGGGCACGAATAAATGATTTCCCCCACCAAGTTCCACCAATGAAGAAGAATGTCCTCATGTGGTGAACGACATTTATAAGTCCTCTCGACTTGTAAGGAGAAAACACTATTGTAAGATCCTTACGACTTACAAGAGAAAATACCACTTAGGAGTCCTCACGACTTCCAGGGAGAACCTACACCTGCGGGATCCTCTCGACTCGTAGGGAGAAAACCCCTTTATGAGACCCTTACGGCTCATAAAATCAAAAGCCTTAGTCGACAGGATCCTAACCCTGTCTACTAAGCCATCTTTGTTCAAATCAGCAAAGGCAAATAATAATTCGCTCCTGACAATATTCCAGTAGTAGTGATGCTGATGCTTGAACAGGTGTCAAATTTTTTTTAAGTCCCTTCACGGCAAATGATAACTCGCTCCTGGCAATATCCCAGTCGCAGCGGTGCTGATTCCAAGATTGGTATCAGATCTCAAGTTCCATACTCGCAATAGAAATCAGCGAGCCAAAAAATGCATATGAAATAGTCGAAATTATAGGAAAACTCGCAATAAAAATCAGCGAGCAAAATATATGCATATAAAAACAGCCGAAATATTTGGGCAACTCGTAATAAAAAAACAATGAGTAAAAAGAAAAGAATAGCCGAAACGATTGGGCACCGCGATAAAAAAGCCGAAATGATTGGGCAATTGCGACTTTCGTGATATACAAAAGCTGAAATGATAGAGCATCGCGGAAAGAAATAAAAAAAAATGATGAAACTTTTGCCCTGCAGGTGAGTCCACATCAACCCCTATATACAATCCATGGGCATAAGCGAAAAGGGAACCATGTTTCCCCGCCGAGCTCTGTCAAAGGAAGAGACAAATCTTGACGGCAACATCTGCAGCCTAGAAGATTAACCCGGCGTTCCTTCTCCACTCCAACAGGATGCAGACACGACGTCAGCAAAACGGAGCCATGGCAATGTCCCTAGTTCCAAATCTCGACGGTTTACGGACAGCGTAGATATCAACAACGGCGTTTCTTCTCACTCCAGCAGGATGCGGACGTGACGTCAACAACAGACCCCATGGTCAAAACAACGGAGCCATGGCAGAGTCCCTGGTTCTAAATCTCGACGGTTCACAGACAGCCTAGAGATCACCCTGGCGTTTCTTCTCCACTTCAACTGGATGCAGACGCGATGTCAGCAAAACGAAGCCAAGGCAAAGTCCCTAGTTCCAGATCTTGACGGTTCACAGACAGCCTAGAGATCAACAACGGTGTTTCTCCTCACTCCAGCAGGATGCAGATGCAACATCAGCAACCGACCCCCGGGTCAAAACAACAGAGCCACGGCAAAGTCCCTAGTTCCAAGTCTCGACGGTTCACCAAAAACCTAGAGACTATCTCGGAGTCATAGCAAAGTCCCCAGTTCCAAGCCTCGATGGTTCACAGACAACCTGGAGACAACCTCGACATTCGTCTCGTTACAGAAGACGCAATGCCAACAAACGAAGCAAAGGAAAATGCCTGGCTTCAGGGTCTTTATGGTAACCCAAATAAAACATAAAAGACTATCGGAGATCATCCCACACCAGCGCAGAGTGGTTATGACTCATCGGGGCACCCAAATTGAGCCCAACCTCAAGTAAAAAGCGGCATGGAAAATCCCTAACGCTTTCTCTTCCGACGGTAATATGACCTGGGAGATTACTTGAAGACGTCTTGTCTAACCCCCGAAGGGATCAGAGACACGACAATCGCGGGGCTACTCGAACAGTAAGACTGCATATCGGGGAATGCATCATCCAACGCGACGGTACGACAGACAAAACCTTAGTACCAAAGACTCTAACGGACCTCTGTCGTAAAGACCAGGGGTTAACTGTGACGTTAGGACAGGTTTACCCACAAGCCCAAGGGAGGTAAACTAAACAAGCTCCGAAATGAGTTCATAAACTAGAGACTCCGGGATGAGTGAATAAACTACAAGCTCCGAAATGAGCTCATAAACTACAAACTCCGCAATGAGTGTATAAAATACTTTATACAAAGTCAAGACAGCAAAAGAAAGAAATGCTAGTATGAAATAAGATGTCTTTTATTCATGAATTCAAGTGAATACAAGATACATTTAATAAAGGAAGCAAAATGAATACATATTATTCATGAATCACAAGTTGACAACCGGTACAAGAAAAGAGGTAAAATGACAGTTATTAAGGAGGAGGCATCTTCAACAAATCGACAAGCTGCTCGCGCGCTCCTCTCAATCCTTTCTCGTGGTCAGCTACCGTGGCTAACTCCCCTTCATTGTGAGTCTGTTGCTGCAAATAGGATGAAAGCTTTTCATCAATTTCTATCATGTCAGTTTCGCAGTCCTGCACGACCCGCTCGGTGAAGTCAAGCGTCCGCCTTAGCGTCAACCCGTCCGATATACATTGTTGGATGTTGTCGAAAATAGTTTTTAACCGCGCGGCATTTGCTTCAACCTGGGCGTGCAACCGGACGGATTCTCTGGAGGCCGCTCATGTTCCTTTCGTTTCAGAGCCACCTCTTTTTCAAAATGGCGAATGAAAGGAACACTATGCTCCACCCATGCAGCCCGCTGAGAGTTCAAGGCCAACACCTCAGGAGCGAGACGTTTAATCTCAATCTCGTGCAGGCAAGCCTCGATCTTCTTGCAGTAATCAACCCAAGAACCGACAAGATCTTCATTATAGAAGTTCACGAGCATCGCCGGCATTAGATTGGCTTCGACGACAAAATCCGTAGCAGAAGTGAGGGCCTCAGCATTGAGATCTTAGATAAATTAGCTTAGCGTTTGCCGGCTATTCGCCGTGCCCTTGGAGGATGTACATTTAGCGAAGGGCCCCGCGAGCATTGGAATGCGAGACTCAAAAAGAAATGGAGCCGATGTAATCGCTGAAAAAATGAATTACGGTCAAATTTTGACTCGGGAGACAAAGAAAACACCTGAGAGATGGAATCTATCGTACCGGCTGTGGCAGGCGGAAGAATAGGGAGTACCAGAGGAGCGGCTATTCTTTCGCTTCCTCCTCCGACCCGTGATACTGTGGTCAATAGAAGGAAGGCTTAGCAACAATAAGTCTACTCATAAAAAAGAGGGGGAGAAACATTATGTGAAGAATATACCGACCAATACCAGAAGGTGCAACGATTTCCGATTGAAAGGAAAAGTGTGAGTTTAACACCTGGTACAAATGGCCGAAAAGTACTCCTGCAGAGTTGCGACAATATACAGTCAATACAAGGATGAATGTATCTATAGTGAAACAAATAAGTGAGAAATCCATACCTTCCAAGATTTGAGGAGGCGCAGAAGAAAGTGAAGGGACAACGACCGTCAAATTTGCGACCAATGACACTTCTTTAGCCGGCACAGCTTCACGGTTTACCGCGCATATGCTCAAGACAAATGAAATATCATTAGAAAGGCTTGACAAGATTGAAAAATTCAAAAAAAAAAAAAACCCAAGGACAACCTGATTGATCGGGGACCAAAACCGTGCCGGAAGCGTTACCAAGTGTAACAGCTTCCTCACTCTCTCTCGGGGGAATAGATTCTGCACCCATAGCTTCATCCCCTGACTCGACATGGGCAGTCTAAATGCTTGCGACACCCGCTGATACTAAAGAGCCACAAGGAGAAATAGCAGCAGTCTGGAGAGTCCCAGATTCCCAAGAAAGAGTGGCCACCTCGGGCTCTGTAATCATCGGCGTTTCACCTGCCATACCATAATCAGGACTCGGCCCTGCTTAAATGGAAATACGTATGTCAGAATTCAAGGATCAAATTCGAATAAAGGACTAGGCGTTACGTTACCTTGAAGTAGCATTCCAGTTTCTTCCCGAGCTGCATGTTCAACCTGTCTATGAGAGGTAGATAGGGCGGAAGGAACTTCCGCCAAGGTAAGGTAAGAAAGCGGAATACTACTTGAGCCTGCACCTACGGCCAAAACAACATCGCGTTCCCTCGCCGTATGCTTCCCGCACTTCCTTTCAGTCCGAGCAGTGAGAACTGACCTCTTTAAGTCCGAGCAGTGAGGACAAATTCTGTCCAGATTCGTCACTAAGTATTGTAACGTGGTTTTCTATATTTTACGTCAGTTTTCAGTAAAAATTTAAAACTAAAAAAATATAGATATTTCGATGTAGATGTTCAAAACATCTGAAAACACTTAATTTGTATCAACTATTACAGAGTTATGGTCTCTCCAAGAAGACCCTTATTGGCAGTTTTCTGGTTTTAAAAACAGTGAATAAAAAAACAACGTAACACCTAAACCGTTGTTCGGTTTGATATGAAATTTTTACTGTAGACCTGAAATTCTATTTATTATGTAATATAATTTTCCTAGAATGTTCAAAATTCAAGATTGATTTTCTAAAAATTATTTTCAAGGTAAAGTTATTTCTTCAAGATGGTATTTGAGATTGACAAGGTCATGGTATTTATTTGAAATCTCGTTTTCTTTTAAAACTAAATATAAATTAAATAAAATAAAAATAGCGATCAATAAATTATGAAATACATACGGACAAGCATACAAATCGGTCATGATATATGTACTAAAATTGATATAAGATATTAATAAAGATTCTATACAAAAATTATTAAACACTTTTCTTTTGTTTTGAATAAACGATCGTGTTAAGTGATGGTATGCAATATAAAATGATACGATTCGCATATTTTCATAACTACTAAAACATGAAACAAGATAATCACTACTAGTCAAAAATGTATCATATTCATGAAGATAAATAAGTTTACAGAACAATTAACTATTAGATTGTCTATTTATTTTATATATGTTTTCTAAATAAGAAGTTTACAGACGAAATGAGCAAGTACGGATATCAGTGGAGACATGACAAGATGAGAATGATTCAAAAAGAGGAGGGAAGAAACAAAGATTACTTACAGGTTGTGTGAGCTGGTATAACAACCGGCTCACCGTTTAGATAAAATCCTCAACCGAGTTTTTGAAGCTTGATGGAACCTGTGCTTCTCCAAGCTCAAGGGAAAAGAGATTTTATTTTATTTTATTTTTAGAATTGATCAAAAGGAAATGGCTAATGTGGGATGAATAAGAGATGAAGAGATATTTGTATTAAAAGAAAATTGAAACTCTTCATAATAATTTTACTTAATTATAATCTATAACCATCTTAATTATGTTGGGAGTTAAAAGGAAAATGAAATGAAAGGTCTCATTTGCAGGTTATGAGAATGATAAAAATTGATAAAAAAAAAAAATAATTGCAAAAATGAGGATTTGAACATATGACTTGTGGAATAACAATGCAAGGACTTAGCCAATGAGCTATAAGGTAGTTCATGCACATATTTAATAAGAATTAAATATATGCAGTTGCTTGAAAAGAAAGTGGGCTTAGAAAAAGAAAAGAAAGAAATCAAATGAAATTGTCTTGGCTTTGATTTTGGGCTTTGAAAAATTATAGAATGGATAAAATAGATGAAGTGATAAAATAAAGAGAATTAAATTCTCTGTTGTCGAAATTTAGGGGTAGGTTTTTTGTAACACCCTAGTGCATTTATACGATATTTTATTTGGGTATTTTCCAATTTTGGGACAACTTCTTGCTTACTGTTGTTTTGGGGTGCGGATGTTGCATTTAGTATCTGTGGTTCGTATTCGACCCGACCCGCATGCTTGAAACTCATCATGGTTCAAAATTATGTCATATATTTACTAGTACAAAGAATCCGTGCACATTTAGATTTGATATACACTTATATGATATTTTGTATTTGCATATCTTTTAAATAATACTAATAATAGTCAAATAATACATTTTAATATCTACCATGGCCTGTTATCATACCCCATATTATATGTTTGCATCTATACATCGTGTTCATCTCCAGATTGATAAAACAGACTCGTTTGGATCGCTACGTGTATTTACATATGTCGGGTATGCATTGTTATTAACCAGACATCGTTTTATGGTTTTGGCTTGTACGTATAATATCCATATTTTAAAACTATATTTTTAGAAGAGAACCGGGTATTTTCGGAGTATTTTGGTATTAGCTATATAATCCTAGAATATATATATTATAATATTTTTATAATCCTATACTAACAGCTAACATAATATATATATATATATATATATATATATATATATATAACTAATTATTATTTTCAAATCTCTCTCTCTCTCTTCCCTCTCGCACTCTTTCTCTCTCTCTCTTATTCTGTCTCTCTCTCTTTATATATTTATATTTAACCTAATATAATAAACCTCAACCGTCATCTCTCTCCTCTCTTTCTCTATTCGCCCGCGATGAGGAAACCCAAACCTATCCGTCACCTCACGTCGTCGTCGACCTCCTCGTCCCCTCGACCTCACCTCGACCTCCTCAACACCACCGTCACCCTCCTCTATCGGCATACCTACCAAGCTAACACCTACGCCTCACCGCAAACACCATCTTCTTCTTCTTCTTCTTCTTCTTTATCTTCACCATCGCCACCATCGGCGTCTCAATTTCCGCAGGCTCCCTCGAGCACCCGTATCATCTTCCTCATTCTCCTTCTACAACCGCAGCCACCATCACCGACCCCTACCTTAGACCCATCTTCTGTTCCTCCACCAAGCACTTTGCCGCTGGTAACCCAACACCACCACCACCCTCGAAGCCCCTATCGCCCTCCAAACCGACTCCTTACGCCTCACCGTCGCAGCCCAACACCAGCCCTTCACCCATCGTCATCACCTCCACCTCATCGACATCACCATAACCATACCCATATCCCTAGACGTGACCCAAACCCACACCTCCGACTTCTTCTTCTGTTAAACCCTTCACCAACCGAGAAGTCCCAAGCTTCATATCCTTCATCGTCGCCAAAACTCCAAGCTTTGCCGAGGACCCTAGAACCACCAACACTCAAACCTGCAAACCCGACGACACCCAACTGCAGAAACCCAACGTTGCCATTACCCATCGCCGGAGACCTCACCACCTCGTAGTCGTCACCACCATCAACCCTGCATTCCTGACCCGACAGCAACCCCAAAAAACCCATGTCACGACCGTGCTACCACCAGACCACGACCGTGCCACCATTAGACTATGCACTAGATCCAGAACAAACCACGCACCAGACCCAGACTAGACCACCACTATACCATGCACCATACCCAGACCAGACCAGCACCAGACCATGCATCATCCCCAGACCAGACCACCACCGGACCATGCACCGTACCCAGACCATGCCATGACCGTGTCATCACCGTGCCCAAACCGTGTCACGCCATGTGCCCTACTCCTATGCCACGCCATGCCCACTTCGTGCTCAGCTCATGCCACTTGTGTGCCACCATCGTATCAGTCCCGTGTCACTACAAGGCCCAGCACCGTGTCATGCCACTTCATACACCGTGTCGTGTCGCACCAAGCCGCCTGCACATCGATCGTTCTTTCCGATGCAAGTTTATCTTGCAACATGCTACGTTATATTATTCGATATATATATGAATAAAAATAATGCATGTGTTTTATTATACAGCAAATATTATAGTTTTACTGTTTTACGATATCCGTTCATATCCGTACTTATAATAACATATCTAATTACATGCCGGAACATCATAATATCATTATACTTTTATATTGGTACAACGTGTTATCTAGATTGCATCATGCATAATCATGGATGTATAAAAGGTAATTACAGATAGACACATATGCATCCTGATATCCGTCATGCTTACCGTGTTCAGATATTCATTACAGTTTCACATTTGGTATCTATTTGATACATATGCATCACATGGCATGTTCACGACACACTACTTGACTCATTACTTGGATCTAGTTACTAATGCCAACAATCCTGACTTGTTATTCTGATGGACGTAACTTATTGTCTGCATAGACAAAACATGTATCTGCTTGATCCTGTGTTGGTATTAGATCTATATTGGCAATACCTGACTTGAACACAAACCTGGGGGTAAAAGAAAAATCAAGAATGTAACCAAAATGTAACTCAAATGGCTATTATTACATGTTTGCTATTTTTTCTGGGCGTTGCGGAATAATCATGTTTGCCGTTTTTCTGGACGTTACGGAATAAAATCCTATTTACCATTTTTCCGGGCGTTAGGGAATAATTACATGTTTGCCGTTTTTCACGGCGTTACGGAATAATCCTGTTTACCGTTTTTCTGGGTGTTATGGAATAAATCTTGTTACCGTGGTTCCGTGGGGAATGAACGAGGCATAAACTGTTGGGTTACGATGAGGATTATATTAACTGATTTCAAAGACTTTTAGAATAGATAACCTAGAAGCACAATTTTATGTCACATATCACACATCACTTACATGCACATACCTCACTATTGTATCTATATTATTTACTTATATTCATGTTTACCTATCTCGTTACATCCTGATTATTACTGCTATTTTGATATTATGACGCCCTGATGTCTGGTTTTGCATGGCCCAGTTTCTCTATCTTTATCGCAGGCTGAACACGAGTAGTTTAGCCGTCAAGCCGAGAAGTGGGGAATTAAACATGTGTTGTTTAGAGATGTTTAGTTTAGTTTATTTTCCCCAGTTTTATTTCTTGATGTGAGGCCATATTGGGACGGGTTTTCAGATGTTGGTTATTGGAGCTTGTGTTGTTTCCGTTTATACATTTTCTTAACGCTTTTTACTGTTCTTGATATCCTATAGAAAGCCGTAATGTGACTGTGGAGGTATGATTTCTATCCACAGGTAGTATGGTTGGCTCTGTCACGTGCCGTAGTTTGCGCACTCTGGGAAGAGGGACGTGACATGTTTTGTTTGGTATCAGAGCCCTATGATTTAGGGTTAGTCGGATTTGGTTCTTTTGTAGTTGGGTACTAAACCTAATACACTAACCAGGAAACCCGGAATTAGGAACTTGTCCTGCCACATTTTTGTCTTGTCATTCAAATTTTTGAATCTTATATTTCCCTTAACTCTTGTATCTTGACGATACGGAAATGACTTTGCATATCAACTTGGAATGCTCCTGGTTCCTTATTGTTTCTCTCTTCTTATTCTTTCGATTCTGATAGTAGGATTTGAACGACTTGAATGGAATTATATGATTGTAACTATGTACCACGGCATGGTTACAATGTGGTACTTGTTCATACCAGAATATTGCATTTTAATACCGCTTATTCATTATCTGTTTTGTTATATATCGGTACTTTTAACCAGTGTCTGCTCAGTAATACAGATTACAGGTATCCGTGACAAAATACTGGAAATACACTTAAAATCACGGATATAACATTCGAGAGCCGACACTGCATCCAAAACTGGAAACCGATCGATATCCAAGCGTTATTTTGCAAACAAATAAGGTGTATACATTTTTGGTCCAACACATAGCATGTGTGAACACAACTCTTCGAGCATGGACCATAGGATGGGGCTGCTATGATGCAAGGCAAGTGGGCATGAGAAGTGATGTGCATTAAATGCAAAAGATTATGAAGTGATTTGAAGCATCTAGATTCCCTCCAAATCCAAGAGTGCAAACCAGGTTAAATTAGAGAAATCTAGCAGCACCAATGTGATATATGGGAGCACATAAGACCACACTTCCAAGACGAGCCATGAACTCACCAAAGTGGCCGGCCACATTCATGTTCTGGCCGAGCTGGCCAGCCCTACTGCTTCCGATTGCCCCCAGTTTTCTGTGGGCCCTTCTCTACTGCCACCTCATCCTGTTTATATTATTTGTTTATTTTTCTTTTTTTCCTATAAATACCAGGCCAAGGGGCAAGGGGAGGATATACTTTTTTCTCTAGTTTTGTGTTAGAACTCTTGTAATTTGTAACTTGTTTCTCTTTGAACTCTTAAGCTCTTTCCCCTTTGTCTTGATCTTGTAACTTCTCATTTAAACTTGCAAGCTTAAGGCTTAGGTTCTTGACTTCAAGAACACTTGTAACTTGTTGTAATTCAATAAAAATTTCTCATTTTATTACCATGTCTTGCTCTTTTCATACTTAAACTTGTGAAATTCTTGCTTTACTTTGATCTTGCAACCTCTTAAGTGAGCTTGCAACCTTAAAGTTTGGTATTTATATTTCACGTTGATACGGGATCAAAGAACGCACCGAAGGTTTTTGCACATTGATTTATTGGTTCTCTCTCTTTATCTTTCTTTTCTTGCTATTTTTGTTAATGTTGCATTGCTTTTATTTTTCATTTTGGTGTTATGAATATATACGAGTAATCGATTCACTTGTTAAGAGTAGAATATGGTTAGTTTGTGTTTGAAGATGTGTTTTTGCTAAACTTTAAAAACCCTAACTTTGCAATTGAAACTCTGAGCAAACCACTCGCAATTCTGCTCTGTTAGGCATCCTATCCTACCATAATAGCGGTGAATTCTAATCGTGTCCGGATTGCTAGTGGTTTGCCGAAGACTAAGATCAAGAGACATCAACGGAAGGACAAGGGATAAGGAATAAGGATTTAGCTCAAAACCACAAATACCGTATTTCAAGTTTCCTAATCCACATTATTGCTTATTAGCTTAGTGTCAATAGCAAAGTTGGGTCTATAAAGAAACGGTAAACACCATCCTCGCACAAACTAATCTATAACTACCCTTAACAAGTCCTTTAATTGAACATATCCTTATTTCATCACTTAGTATAAACAACAAACTAAAACACGTTGTTAACTCGTTAAAACAAGCCTAAAAACCCACCATCTCCCTGCGGATGACCCGTACTCATCACGGCTCGCTACACGCGACACCGTTTTTGATTGCAGTAATTTCAAAATTCTTTCTAAATACGACACGGTAAAAACGTAACAATCAGTACTCTATTTAAGTAAATTGGAGTCCTATTTTTTTTGATTCATTTTCTTGACTTATGGTCGTTATATTACCTTGTTTCTCTCGGTTTCATTGCTTACCAGTTTATATTTTATCGCAAGTTTGAATCTAACAACCACGTTGTATCTTTCCCCTTGTCCCATAGTGACTAATCCGTTTTTGTTTCGAAGAACCAGGAGAAATACAGGAGAAGCTTTTGATTGTAGTAGCTCGAGATTAACCCCAGCGGGAGCTGGTATAGACCGCTTCAAGGACGATCAGATGTAAGATATTTGATTGAAGAAGTTTTGACAGACCCACCTCAAATTATCAAAGTAGCGCAGCAGAAGAGTGGTGAACTAATAACCCACAAGTCTTAGAACAAACTTTCAAATTCATGATGAAGGGAACCGTTTACTAAAAGGTGAAGTTTGTAAACAAGTTGCAGATGAAACGCTGATAGCAGTTCGGGATTTCATGGATGTGTTCAAGGACATCTTGAGTATACCATCTAAATGAGATGTGGAGTTCACAATTGATCTTATTCATGGAGCGGAGCCGATTTCAAGGGCGTATTATCCAATGACACCGGTGGAATTGGAAGAAGTAAAGAAAAAAGTTGCCAAATTGCTAGAAAAGGGTTGGATTCGCAGTAGCAATTCACCCTGGGGAGCTCCAATTCTTCCAGTCAAGAAGAAGGATGGCACGCGAAGGATGTGCATTGACTATCGAGAATTAAATCGGGTGACTATTAGGAACAAGTACTCGATCCCTCACATCGGTGAATTATTCGATCAACTCTGTGCCGTGAGGGCATTCTCGAAGCTGGATTTGCAATCCGGATATCATCAAGTTCAGGTAAAATCAGAAGATATTTACAAGGCTGCGTTCCGAACTCGATATGGGCATTACGAGTATTTAGTGATTCCATTCGGAGTCACGAATGCACCGGTGATATTTAAGGACTTGTTGAACCTAATCTTTTCACCGTACCTGGACCAGTTCGTAGTGGTGTTTATCGATGATATTCTGGTTTATTCGAGGAGTAAAGAAGAGCATGCAGAACACTTGAAGATCGCACTGCAAACGTTGAGGCAAAAAAGGTTATGTGCTAAGATGAGTGTTCCCCTCCGAACGGCGGCCGGGACGTCGGGACGTCTGAGGCGTTAGGTTCGGGGCAGATGCTAGTTGGTGATATCCGTCCACCTCTCCGAAGATGCCAAGTTGATTTATGGCACCATGTATCGAAGGTTTAAACGGATGCGACCGATGTAGCAGACTTCGTCAGATTCCCCCTCGTTTGAGGGGTTTTTGATTGTGGGGACGCTCTTCCCTGCAGGCGCAAGCCCCTGCAGTTAATTACGCTACCGCATCGCGGTAACAACTTTCTCCTTCTCCAGATGGTCACTTCGTGTCGTGGGTGTTTGTTTTATTGCCCGTGGATTGTTTACGGAGACTGAGTTATGTCGTCGCCCGTAGGGCGTGGACTAGCCCAAATCCGCATTATCTTAAATTTGGTTTTGGGGGGGGGTTTTGGTTTGAGGATACGTCAGCCCTACTCGAGGCTAAGATCAACTCAAACGTTTGTTAAGGATACGTTAGTCTAACTTTGTGACTAAGATCAACTTAACGGGATCGTTTAGATCCGACAAAAGAGTGTTTGGACTCTAATGTTCCAGTTTAGGGACATAGTGGTCCATCGTCTGTATGGCTGTCGGGACCCATCACCTCTCTGACGACGTTGAAGGATTACAACGACAGATGTCAGAGGAGTTCAGAGATGTACCCTTGAGCCGGAGTTAATTTGGGGGATTCGTAGTCCAGTATGTTTGGGGGTTTAAGGACGCGTTAGCCATCTTCAAGGCTAAGATCAACTTAAACGGGACCGTTTAGGTCCAACAAAAGAGCATAGGAAAGGGCTCTATTGTTCTAGTTTAAGGACGTTGCGGTCCGTGGGTAGTTTAAGGACATTGCGGTCCGTTGGTAGTTTAAGGACATTGCGGTCCGTTGTTAGTTTTAAGACATCTCGGTCAAGGTTAAGGACGTCGTAGTCCGTGGGTTTAAGGACTCCACAGTCCGGTATGTGCTCTGGATGCTTCACACGGGTTCACTGCCGTGCTTAGCGAGGACCAGGCTCCGCTCTGGATGCTTCACACGGGTTCACTGCCGTGCTCTGCGAGGACCAGGATCCGCTCTGGACGTTTCCACGGGGTCAAAGAGTGACATTATCCGCTTTCCACGTAACCAGGAAGTTTGCATTAGGCATGGGCTTAAGGACCCCACAGTCCATATCAATGTGTGGTCGTCGGGACCCGTCACCTCTTTGAAGACATTGAGGGATTACAATGCCAAGTATCAAAGGAGTGAAGAGATGTACCCTAGAACCGGGATGGATTAAGTAGTCCCTGGCCCAATTTGGGTCAAGACCGATCAATTATGTTATGAGCCCATTAGCCCAGTTAATCACAAATTGAGGACTTATGGCCAACTTGGGCTAAGTCCAGTCAGGTCTGGAATATTGACTTCTTGTTGGTTCATTGAGGGAGAGGCTTTGCCTCTATCCCTTTAGCCAATTGGGCCAAAACCTAGTGTTAAACACTACAGAGCAATCAGTGTTGAACACTGAGAATGAGGTTGACAAGTTAGTGTTTAACACTAAGAGATAGTTGGTGTTAAACACCAGCGACAAGGCTTTTCAAATTAGTGTTAAACACTAAAACAGATCAGTGTTGAATACTGCAAATAAAGCTTTTTAATCAGCGTTGAATGCTAAGGCCCAACAGTGTTTTAACACTGGGTTTCAGAGTTTTAATTTAGTGTTAAACACTAAGGCAAGAGGGGTCACGTGGCAGCACGTGAGAGCGCCCTCCCTTCGTTTGTTCCGCTGACATTGCTACATCTTTCAGGGCATCACGTGCCATCACGTGACGGGCATTCATATGCCTATGTATCAGAGCCTCTGTCAAGGGTCACGTGGGTCACGTGGGGTGCTGTTTCAAGGGGCTTTCTGTATATCTCTTGAGGGGGTCACGTGGTGGCACGTGACCCTGCCTTCATGTATTTTGTTTGGAGTCTTTGTTAATCTTTTTCAGGAATTAAATTCCTCGAGCTGTAGATTTTCAGAGGAATTAAATTCCTACTTCCTTTCGAAGACTTTGTTTTTTTTCTCGAATAGAGTTTAACTCTGAATTTTCTGTAGGAATTAAATTCCTCATATATGCGAGGGGCTGAATAGGGTTAAACCCTAATAAAAGTTTCTTAAGGAGTTTAAACTTCCATCCTCTGTTAAATTATGATTAAGGGAATTGAATTCCTGATGTTTCAACAGAACTGGTTTTTTACTTAGGGTTAAACCCTGTTTCTTCTTTTGTTCTGAAGGAATTAAATTCCCATGATATAGGGTCCAGCCCTAACTTTTATTTTGGAGGAATTAAATTCCTATAGTTCTGTGAGAATTAAATTCTCGAGCTTGCATTCCTTCTCTATGTTTTGGATCTGCATGGCAGGATCTCGACCCATTGAGAATTAAATTCTCAACCTTAAGGGGAGATGTGTGCTTTGCAGATCCTCTATCAAAGAGAGAAGAAATATGTTCTTCTGTTTTTACATATCAGAGTTAAACTCTGCTGAGAATTAAATTCTCTTTCTTTCCAATGTCTTTCCCTTTCTTACCTAGGGTTTTTGCAGAAGATCTGAGTATCAAAGCTCTTCTCCTTTTCTCTTTTCTTCTCTGCGTATGTCTATGCCTTTTTTGTGTCCTTTGGCTCTTATTTATAGGAGAAGCAGCCGCATCAATCAGTTTTTTTTTACGAATCTTCATTGAGATTTGATTTGCGTCCATTATTCATTTTTGGGCCTTTGGATTATCAGGTGAATTCTATTCACCATTGGATCTTGAATCCAGAGATTCTCCTTTGTTATTTTGGTTAGATTTAAGGGGGAAATCTTTCCAAACCCGAGATTTTCCATAGATAGATGATATTTAATCATCTCTGAATCTTTAATTTGATTGGTTCAAGATAGTTGCTTTCTTTCGGAAAGATTTGAATTTCCTTCAGAATTTAATTCTGTTAACACAATGGGCTTTGAAAGCCGGTCACGTGTGACCACGTGACCCATGGTCACGTGTGGGCACGTGACCCCCTTTGGAATGAGCCTTTTCCTTTCTTTTGCGCTCTGTCTTCTGATCGCTGCCTAAGCGTCACGTGCTACCACGTGACCCCTGGTCACGTGTGAGCACGTGACCCTTGTTTGAACTCTTTTTCCTTGGTTCGTTTGGAGAACGAGTCTGCTGTCTTGAACGTCACGTGCCAACACGTGACCCTGGTCACGTGGGAACACGTGACCTCTTCTGAAGCCTTTTTCTTGACTTGATCAGGGAACTGGTGTGTCTTTGACGTTTGCATTTAAATGTCACGTGTCGCCACGTGACCCTGGTCACGTGGGAGCACGTGACTCTTTCTGAAGCCCATTTTCTTCAGCGTAGTCAGGAAACTGAACTTGACTTGATGATGCCTTTTAGGTGTCACGTGCCAACACGTGACCCCTTTTTGAAGCTTTTCCCAGAAGCTTTCCTGATTTTAAATCAGGAAACAAATGCCCCCACAGCGTTGTTCTCACGTGTCTGCACGTGAGTGCAACGCTGTCACCTCTTGTGACCGTTGGATTTGCTTTGGGGGAGTAGGGTAGACGAAACGTCCTTTTAGAAGCGCCTTCACTTTTTCATGTCCTTCCTTTCAAACCTTTCTTTTAAGAATTTGATTCTCATTCTCAGAGCTTAGTTCTCTGTTGTGTCTGTGCAGTGCCGCCTCATTTTCCATCAAAGGCTAGTGCTCACGTGTTGCGTATGCAGGGATCTGCTTGATGGGGACGTTTCATTTCCCTAACCTAATTCCAATGCGTCATTGGATTTCATTTCCAACGCTCTCCCCTTCTTTTCGGGCTTTGAGAATAGTTCCACCATGCACAACATTTTTTGTGCATGGCATTAAATGCGCCCCTTTATAACCTGAACCTTATGCTTTACTTCTTTTCTTCATAGAGAAACCCATTCATACCTTAAGGTGGTCATTTTTGAGAACCCGATCAATCTCCATGGCTTGCGATCGTCCCCATGCTCGTCGGCAACCATGGGAGGTGCCCCTTGAGGAGATAATTCCTCGCTTCGCTGCGCGGCTGGCGGATCCCCTTCTCACCGACGCTCAATGTGACACGGTGATGTACGAGCTACTGACCCGTCGGGGTTCTCCTCTTCCCATGGGCTCCATTTGGCTCCGGATGATCCTCCTGTCTGTGCTTGCCGATATACCCCCTCATCCGGCGGAGATGACTTCGGCGATCCTCGACGCGGCGGAGGACAAGCTTGAGTGTTTTCATAAGGCTTGTCTAATCACTCAAGCTCTGAAGGATCACTCAGTTCATTTACTGAGTCAGATAAGAGCTCGTCGGGCCGTCATGTCTGCTTTCGCTGATGAGCACGGCTCCAACCGGTGGGGAGCGACTCCTCGCGAAAACCGCCGTTTTGACGTGCTGGAGAAGGCGGAAAGGGAGTTGGAGAATTTTGTGTTTTGCTTTGTTAACCCTTGTATTTCTGATCCCTTGTTTGGTAATCTTTTCCCACTGATGTAGCATGTTTGAATCAATGTACTCCTTTAATCATTGGTGGTTTGCATGCTTTCTGTTGAATTTTCATGCTTGTCAGATAGTTGTTCGTGTGTCTTGCTTGCGTAAATGAGCTGTCTTTAATTACGAGCACCATCGTTACGTTGCATGCACATCAGTGCCTCCGGCAACATTTCCTTTTAAACATTCGTACAGTTGCAAATGCGTGCTTGATAGGATACAGATCAGAAAATTACCACGTTATCTCCCGTATCGGGTGGTTTGTGCTGGCTTTAGATCGAGTATTGTTGTCGAAGGGAGGTTTATAAATGAAGACATATTCTTCCCTTCAATGGTGTGTCCCCTTTCTATTGAATGTATTCTGCGGATACTCTATCTCGATCTCTTTGCAGGACAGCGATAGCTTTAAGGCTCCGGGTTAAGATCTGCTTGCTAAGACTTTTGCATTTTACGAGCCACGAGGGTCCCATAAAGAGTTTTTCTCCCTACAGGTCGAGAGGATCCCATAGGTGTGAGTTCTTCTTAAAGATCGTGAGGATCCTTAAGCGGGTTTTCCCTTGAGAGTCGTAAGGATCTCACAAGAGAGTTTTTCTTCCTTACAGGTCGTGAGGGCCTGCAAGTGCCGGATGTGATCACCCTTATCCGTGTTTCACGGAGTCAGGGATCTCTCAAGGTATCGTAGTTTAAAGACGTCACGGTCAAGGTTAAGGACCTCATAGTCCGTGGATTTAAGGACTCCACAGTCAGCTGTTAGTTTTAAGACATCACGGTCAAGGTTAAGGACCTCATAGTCCGTGGATTTAAGGACTCCACAGTCCGGTGTTTGGTTGCAGGGACCCGCCACCTCTTTGAAGACGTTGAGGAATTACAACGCCAGGTATCAAAGGAGTGAAGAGATGTACCCTTAAACCAAGGCGAAATCCGTAGGGAATCGGGATGGTTGATCGTTAGTTTTAAGACGTCACGGTCGAGGTTAAGGACGTCATAGTCCGTGGATTTTAAGGACTCCACAGTCCGGTGTTTGCTCTGGATGCTTCACACGGGTTCACTGCCGTGCTTGGCGAGGACCAGGCTCCGCTCTGGACGTTTTTCACGGGGTCAAAGAGTGACGTTATCCGCGTTCCACGTAACCAGGAAGTTTGCACTAGATGCTTCACACGGGTTCACTGCCGCGTTAGGCGAGGACTAGGCTCCGCTCTGGATGCTTCGCACGGGTTCACTGCCATGCTCTGCGAGGACCAGGATCCGCTCTGGACGTTTTCCACGGGGTCAAAGAGTGACGTTATCCGCGTTCTACGTGACCAGGAAGTTTGCACTAGATGCTTCACACGGGTTCATTGCCGCGTTAGGCGAGGACTAGGCTCCGCTCTGGATGCTTCGCACGGGTTCACTGCCATGCTCTGCGAGGACCAGGATCCGCTCTGGACGTTTCCCACGGGGTCAAAGAGTGACGTTACCCGCTTTCCACGTAACCAGGAAGTTTGCACTAGATGCTTCACACGGGTTCATTGCCGCGTTAGGCGAGGACTAGGTTCCGCTCTGGATGCTTCGCACGGGTTCACTGCCATGCTCTGCGAGGACCAGGATCCGCTCTGGACGTTTCCCACGGGGTCAAAGAGTGACATTATCCGCGTTCCACGCGACCAGGAAGTTTGCACTAGATGCTTCACACGGGTTCACTGCCGCGTTAGGCGAGGACTAGGCTCCACTCTGGATGCTTTGCACGGGTTCACTGCCATGCTCTGCGAGGACCAGGATCCGCTCTGGACGTTTTCCACGGGGTCAAAGAGTGACGTTATCCGATTTCCACGTAACCAGGAAGTTTGCACTAGATGCTTCACACGGGTTTACTGCCGCGTTAGGCGAGGACAAGGCTCCGCTCTGGATGCTTCGCACGGGTTCACTGCCATGCTCTGCGAGGACCAGGATCCGCTCTGGACGTTTTCCACGGGGTCAAAGAGTGACGTTATCCGCGTTCCACGTGACCAGGAAGTTTGCACTAGATGCTTCACACGGGTTCACTGCCGCGTTAGGCGAGGACTAGGCTCCGCTCTGGATGCTTCGCACGGGTTCACTGCCATGCTCTGCGAGGACCAGGATCCGCTCTGGACGTTTTCCACGGGGTCAAAGATTGACGTTATCCGCTTTCCACGTAACCAAGAAGTTTGCACTAGATGCTTCACACGGGTTCACTGCCGCGTTAGGCGAGGACTAGGCTCCGCTCTGGATGCTTCGCACGGGTTCACTGCCATGCTCCGCGAGGACCAGGATCCGCTCTGGACGTTTTCCACGGGGTCAAAGAGTGACATTATCCGTGTTCCACGTGACCAGGAAGTTTGCACTAGATGCTTCACACGGGTTCACTGCCGCGTTAGGCGAGGACTAGGCTCCGCTCTGGATGCTTCGCACGGGTTCACTGCCATGCTCTGCGAGGACCAGGATCCGCTCTGGACGTTTTCCATGGGGTCAAAGAGTGACGTTATCCGCGTTCCACGTGACCAGGAAGTTTGCACTAGATGCTTCACACGGGTTCACTGCCGCGTTAGGCGAGGACTAGGCTCCGCTCTGGATGCTTCGCACGGGTTCACTGCCATGCTCCGCGAGGACCAGGATCCGCTCTGGACGTTTTCCACGGGGTCAAAGAGTGACGTTATCCGTGTTCCACGTGACCAGGAAGTTTGCACTAGATGCTTCACACGGGTTCACTGCCGCGTTAGGCGAGGACTAGGCTCCGCTCTGGATGCTTCGCACGGGTTCACTGCCATGCTCTGCGAGGACCAGGATCCGCTCTGGACGTTTTCCACGGGGTCAAAGAGTGACATTATCCGCATTCCACGTGACCAGGAAGTTTGCACTAGATGCTTCACACGGGTTCACTGCCGCGTTAGGCGAGGACTAGGCTCCGCTCTGGATGCTTCGCACGGGTTCACTGCCATGCTCTGCGAGGACCAGGATCCGCTCTGGACGTTTTCCACGGGGTCAAAGAGTGACATTGTTCGCGTTCCACGTGACCAGGAAGTTTGCGCTAGATGCTTCACACGGGTTCATTGCCGCGTTAGGCGAGGACTAGGCTCCGCTCTGGATGCTTCGCACGGGTTCACTGCCATGCTCTGCGAGGACCAGGATCCGCTCTGGACGTTTTCCACGGGGTCAAAGAGTGACGTTATCCGCGTTCCACGTGACCAGGAAGTTTGTACTGATTGTATCCGCATTTCGCGGGATGGAGGCTTGACTGTTGGCGATATGCATACCACCGAGCCATGGAACTGGGAGCTGCCGCTGCTCTGCTTTGTTTGAAGTCATGTCCGTTGTTACGAGACGAGTGTTTGGATGATCTCTAGGTCGCTTGTGGCCCGTCGAGACCTGGCTTCTTTTTCTGATGAAACCTGGGGGAGAAGTATGATCCCTTTTTGTTTACGCCTTTGGATTGTGTACAGGGTGTGATGGAATATCACCTGTAGGGCATAAATTTTATTTTTATTTTATTTCTTTTTCCGCGATGCTCTATCATTTCAGCTTTTATATCGCGAAAATCGCGATTGCCCAATCATTTCGGCTATTTTTCGCGGTGCCCAATCATTTCGGCTATTTATTTATTTTCTGCTCGCTGCTTTTTATTGCGAGTTGCCCCATCATTTCGGCTATTTTTCATGCCTTCATTTTTACTTGCTGCTTTTTATTGCAAGTTGCCCCATCATTTCGGCTATTTTGTAGGCATGTGTGGCTTGCTAGCTTTTCGTTACAAGCCTGGGTTTTAGGCACCGATTTTGGCATCAGCACCGCTACAACTGGAACGTTGCCAGGAGCGAATCATCATTTGCTTTTGTCGATGACGAACAATGGTGGCTCAGCAAACAGGGTTAAGGGTCCTGTCGACCAAGGCTTTTGACTTCATGAGCCGTAAGGGTCTCACAAAGGTATTTCTCCCCGCGAGTCGTGAGGATCTCGTAGGTGTGTTTTCTCCTTAGGGATCGTGAGGATTCCTAAGTGTGTGCTCCTCTGTAAGTCGTAAGGATCCTACAAGAGGGTTTTCTCCTTATGGGTCGAAGGGACCTACAAGGGTTGGACTTTGCTGGGGAAATGTTTATTCGCGCCCGTGGATTGTATACAAGGGTCAGTATTGAGCCTCTTGTAGGGCAATATCGGAGGTTGTGGGGGATTTGCTTAAGAACAGGTTCAGGTTTCTGTAACTTAAGACTTTCAAATCTCATGAGCCGTGAGGGTCCCATAAGAGAATTCTCCTTACGAGTCGTGAGGATCTCGTAAGTGTATTTTCTCCTTAGGAATCGTGAGGATCCCTAAGTGTGCTGCTCCTTTGTGAGTCGTAAGGATCTCACGCAGGTGGTTTCTCCTTACAGGGTCGAGAGGACTCTGTAAGTGTCCTTTAACGAGGTTGCGCCCTTTCGGGTTTTCACAAACACTCGCCGGTAGTCCTGCTGTTTTTACTCACGGAGCCCTTTCGGGTTTTCATCCGTGCCCATTTTGCTTATGGACATACCGTTTTTTTTTATTTATATCATTTTTACTCTTCTCTTTTTTTTTACAAGGTCGCGCCCTTTCGGGTTTTCACGAACACTTGCCGGCAGCCCTGCTGTTTTTACTCACGGAGCCCTTTTCGGGTTTTCATCCGTGCCCATTTTGCTTATGGACGTACCGTTTTTTTTTATCATTTTTTTTTCTTTATTTATCCATCTCGTCAACCTAAGGACGTTACGGTGGTAGTTTAGGGACGTTTCGGTCCGTCGATAGTTTAAGGACGTTTCGGTCCGCTGTTAGTTTAAGGACGTTTCGGTCCGACGATAGTTTAAGGACGTTTCGGTCCGCTGTTAGTTTAAGGACGTTTCGGTCCGACGATAGTTTAAGGACGTTTCGGTCCGTCGTTATAGGAAGGCCGGCTGCTGCTTGTAAAGTCTGAGCCTAGGAAGATAGCGAGCGGACATAGTCGTCGTCATCCATCATTGACCTAGGCTGCAGCTTATTAAGCATGGTATTTCTTCAAGAAGCGGCCGTTTACTGGCCTGAAAGGCCTTTCACCGTGCATGTCCATGAGTAGGTAGGCTCCACCCTGGTAGACCTTGTCTATGATGTACGGGCCTTCATAGTTTGGCTCAAATTTTCCCCGCTTGGCGCGATTGGGGATCATAGGTCTTTTGACCACTAGTACGAGTTCGCCTTGGCGGAATGTCCTCGGCCTGGTCAATCTTTCGTACGAGCGCGTCATCTTTGCTTTGTAGGCTTCTAGATGTTGTTGCGCTATGAGCCGGGTTTCATCGAGGGCGTCAAGCTCCTCAAGCCGAAGGTGAGCATTTTCTTCGTTCGTCAGCTCGTGGTGGACTGCTACTCGTAGAGAGGGTAACTCTATCTCAAGGGGGAGAACTGCTTCCGTCCCAAATACCAACGCGTACGGCGTTGTGTTCGTGGCCGTCTTGAATGTAGTTCGATAAGCCCAAAGGGCTTCTTGCAGCCTTTCGTGCCAGTCTTTCTTATTCCTGGAGACGGTCTTTTTTATGATCTTCGTCAAGGTCTTATTGAAAGCCTCGGCCAGACCGTTAGCTCGTGGGTTGTAAACTGAAGAATATCTCCAGTCTACATTGTGCTGCTGTGCGAAGCGGCTAATCTTATGGCTTCGGTAGGCCGGCCCATTATCGGAGATAATCCGTCGTGGAGTTCCGAACCGATAGATGACTTGCGTCTTGAAGAAATGGAGGATATTCTCCGTCTTCACTTCCTTCAGTGGTACTGCTTCTGCCCATTTGGAGAAGTAATCAGTTGTCGCCAGGATAAAGCGGTGTCCCCGGGATGATGCTGGCTCAATGGGGCTGACTATGTCAGTCCCCCACATTTCGAATGGCCAACTAGCCAGCGTCGGGTGCAGTGGATTCGGATGTTGGTGGATGAAGTCTCCATGGATCTGGCATGAGTGGCATTGCTTCGCATACTCGAGGCAGTCCTGGATCATCGTGGGCCAGTAGTAACCCATCCGTTTAATTTTTAACTTCATCTTTGGGCCTGCTTGGTGAGAACCGCAAAGTCCGTCATGAACTTCCCGAATGACTCTTTCTGCTTCGTCAGGTCCCAGGCATCTCAGCCATAGAGAATCAAATGATCTCTTGTATAGAATGTCGTTGACAAAAGCGAAAGATAAAGCTCGTTTCATGAGCTGATGCCTTGAGGACGCTTCTTCGGGCATTCGGCGGGACTTAAAGTAGTCTATGAAGACTTCCCTCCAGTCCTCAGCCTTCTCACGGTCTTCTATTTGTAGGGTCGCTTGCTCAGTCGCTCCCTTTTCTTTATACAATTTCGGAGGTATTTCTGCCGGGGCGAGCACTCGACGGCTTTGTACCACGATTCTGACGTCATCGAGGTTCTCGTCGGCCAGTTCTTTAGCGAGTTTGGCCAACGCGTCTGCTTTGCTGTTCTCCGCGCGCGGTATGTTCTCTAGAATATAGAAGGGGATCTGGGCCAACAGTTGTTGCACCTTTTCGCCGTACTTCACCAATTCTGGTTTGCACGTTTGGTAGTCACCATTCACTTGGCTAACGACCAGCTGAGAATCCCCGTATATGAGGAGGTCTTCAATTCCCATGTTGATGGCGATTTCGAGGCCTGCTATCAGGGCTTCGTATTCGGCTTCATTGTTTGTCCTTGACTCTGTTAAGGAAAAGGCGAAGCGCATTATCCCTCCCTGTGGAGTTGCAAAGATAAGGCCTATCCCCGATTTGATGATCGGGCTACCCTGTTTCTGTTTCTTTATGGAGGACGCTCCATCGAAATAGAGTTCCCATCGTGTGCTTCCACCGCCAATTGTGTCAAATGCATGCTCGTCCGGCAAATCACAGTTCAGAGGAGAGTCGGCCGGTATCGGGTGTTCTGCGAGGAAGTCAGCAATGGCCTGGCCTTTTACTGCCTTGAGGGGTTGATATGTTATCGAGAACTCCATCAAGAGCAAGGCCCATTTAGCGAGTCTTCCCGTCAATATAGCCTTTGACATCAGGTATTTAAGGGGGTCCACCTTCGAAATGAGACGGACTTCATGCGCCAACGCATAGTGCCTGAGCTTCGTTATTGCAAAGATTAATGCCAAGCAATGTTTTTCGATGGGCGAGTAATTGCTTTCTGCCCCCAGCAGCACTCGACTTAAGTAGTAAAGTGCTCTTTCTTTCCCCTGATCATTCTCCTGCGCCCATAATGCGCCCAAAGAACCTTCAAGGGCGGCCGTGTAAAGAATGAGAGGCTTTCCTTTCACTGGGGCAGCCAACACCGGAGGATTTTGCAAGTATTGTTTGATCTCGTCTAGTGCACCTTGACATTTGTGATCCCAAACGAATGGGGTTCCCTTTTTCATCAGGTGGCTGTAAGGACGGCCTTTGCCTGAAAGATTGGCGATAAACCGCCGGATGTATGCGAGCTTCCCTTGGAGAGACCGCAACTGCTTGAGGGTTCTTGGCGGAGGCATTTCCATAATCGCTTTAATCTTTGACGGATCTATTTCAATACCTCGGTGTCGAACGATGAATCCCAGGAATTTACCCGAGGAGACTCCAAACGCGCACTTGAGGGGATTCATTTTCAAATTGTATTGCCGAAGGAGTTGAGATACGGTTTCGAGATGCTTTAAATGCTCTTCGTATGACATGCTCTTCACTACGAGGTCATCGATATAGCATTCGACGATGTCGTGTATGAGATCGTCGAAGATTTTTGTCATGGCCCTTTGATAGGTAGCGCCAGCGTTCTTGAGACCAAAGGGCATAACCTTGTAGCAAAATATACCCAAAGGGGTGCGGAAAGCGGTATGCTTCTGGTCTTCGGGATGCATCTTTATCTGATTGTATCCTGACGAACCATCCATAAAGGAGAAGACCTCGTGAGTGGATGTGTTATCTATCATTAGCTCGGTTACCGGCACCGGGAAATCGTCCTTTGGGCATGCTTTATTGAGATCCCTGAAATCCACGCATATGCGCACCGTTCCATTCTTCTTCATTACCGGGACGATGTTGGCAATCCAGTCGGGATATTGGACTTCCTGGATAAATCCGGAATCGATCAACTTCTTGACTTCGGCGTTGATGCTCATCTCCAGCTCAAGTTGCATCCTCCTTGGCGCATGTTTGACTGGCTTGATATCTGGGGATATTGCTAATCTATGCACCGCAATCTCCGGATCCAATCCTGGCATCTCGGAGTAGTTCCACGCGAAGCAGTCTTTATGCCGTAGGAGCACGTTCTTTAGCGCGGCCACCTTTTCCTCGGATAACAGCTCGCTGACAAATGTCGGTCGCGGGTCGTCTGCCGATCCCAGCTCGATCTTCTCGAGGTTATCTGCGGTAGTATGTATACTGTCTTCAAGTTCTTTCGGAGCGGGCGGAAATTCCGAGATCAACTCATCATCGCTGTTCTCGAAACACCGGGGAAGGTCATCTTCGTTCTCGGGTTCTTCTTTTAATATCGTAATCATATAACAGGTGCGAACCCGCTCCCAAGACTGAGGTGGATCCGGTTCTGCTCTTGTGGCTTTGGGCTCGTGCTTGTGTGGCGGCGTTACTCTCCAACCGTCGGATAAAGCGAATCTACCCCGTCGGTACTGGTCCTCGACCCAGTTCTTGAAGGTGAAGCAGTCTTCGGTAGGATGTCCTATGGCTCGGTGATAAGAGCAATAACTCGGATGAGAGACCTTGCTAGCTTGCTCAGGATGCCTAGAATCTGGAAGCGTGATCATCTGATGTTTTAGGGCGAGCTTGAGCAACCGTTCCGTCTTGTCTCGGGGGAAGGAGTATGCTCGACTCATCTTTTTCACGAGGGACGAATCCGAGCCGCGCAGTACCCGTAACCCTCTAATCCTGCGTCGTTGTTGTCGGCTTCTTTTCCCGTTTCTTAATTTATCTCCGTCCCCGCATCGGGCCTTTCGTATGACGGGTTGACAATGGTGAACATCTTTATCTTTTGCAGCCTGTGCAGTCTGTTGGAATAGACGTTGCGTCCTGGCCTTCTCGTAGATGGCCATTTCGCGGTTGTGGTCTTCCCGAGCTTTCTGACCCACTTTCCTGATAGGCTTGCCCATTCGTTCCTCAAACGACGGACTCGGCGCTTTAATCACGGGGTCTAGTTTTGATGGACGGTTGGCATCTCCTGACAGGGCGTCCTCCTCTTCATCAAAGGTATATATAGCGTAGCTGCTGTGAGCCCGTTCCCGTTTTCCGGCTCTTGCGTATCCAAGCCCGAGTGTTTCCATCTTCCCGTTGGACAATTTGCGTTGAGTCCTGGGGACATCCCAAATCCTGTTATAGAACCGAGCCTGCCGCACCGTCTGTCTTAAGGGTACTCCTTGGCGCTTCAATAACTTCTTCAATCCATTTGTATAGTATCTAGGCAGACGGATGGGTTGGAGCCTGTCGAGTGTAACATCCGCGCCGTGCCAGATCTCTTTCTCTACCTTCGACTCTGAGGATTGGTAGAATAGGATCACCTTCTCACCCCTTCGCCTGGGAGGGACGTAAAATGTTTGCAGGTCCTGCACGCTGTGAGCTTGAAGCGCGTCGAGATCCTTATAGTGTTCTCGCGGTACCATGGTGATTTGCAGACTATGGTCCTCGCAAAGGGGTGCCTGTATTGACAGCCGACTGGAGAATACGACGTTAACCTCGTCCTCCGAATCACTCCCGAAGACCGGTATGGGGGTGGGCGCCCCCAGGTTGTTGCGTTGGGATGGCCCTGTATACACTATTTCCTCCTCCTCTTCGGTATCGCTCCCAAAAACGGGAATGGTGGCGGCGGCTTTGTCCTTTGGGTCGCGACACCTTTCTGTATCTTCGAAATCTGGCAGAAAGTATTTCGCGTCTTCGTATTTGCGAACTTCGTTTACAGAAAACGGGTTCAACTCGCCTGTTACGGTGTACTCGAAACCATCCTTGAAGTACTTCATACACTGATGTTGCGTAGAAGGGATGATGTTGTACTCGTGCAGCCAAGGACGACCGAGCAAGGCGTTGTAGCAGGTCTTGGCGTCAATGACATGGAATTTGATGTCTGTGATGAGAAGTCCGAAGCGTAACGTCAGTATTACAGATCCGAGAGTCCGTGACGATTGAGAGTCGAAACCGGAGATAGTAATTTTGTCACGAGCGAGGTGTTGCACACTCATGCAGATTTCCTTCAACACCCGAACATTAAGGAGGTTAACGGAGGATCCATTATCCACCAGGATCTTGCCTATCTTGATGTCATGGCAGTATCCAGAGACATATAGGGGGCGGTTGTGGTCGCACGTCCCGAGAAGGAGGTCTTCATCACCGAAAGTGACATCGGCCGTATGCACTTCCTCCAGCTCATCCTTCATCCTTTCAGTGGCGAGGAAGGCTTGGAATTGCTCGGGTTCTTGTAACGCCTTAATTAGTGAGTCTCGCGCTTCTTTCGATAATAGGAGGGCATCAAGAATGCTAAGCTGAGAAGGTAGCTTCCTTAGGTGCGCGAGGATGTTATAGTCTACCTTACCCTTTTTGGGAGGGTCTTTGGTAGTTAGCTCTTTTGTGACCTGGTCATCTAAAGTGATATCTTCAATGACCTTTTCCTTTCCCTTATCTTTTCGGCCGACGGGCCCGAGATTCTTTTCTGGGAGTGTGCGATTGCGCAGCTGAATGTTCTCGCAGATCTCCGATTCCTCCTCTTTCCCCGAGAAAGATTCTTTAAAGAGAGGGCCCAGAGCCATTTCTTCATCAGAGTCGCTCCCAAAGGTGAGAACTTGTGACTCCCTGGCGTTAACCATGCAACAGTTGCCAGTCGTTATATTGCGCCCATCGACAGTGCTTCTTCGCTCCCGACGGATCTTGCGTTTCATGCGCTTAAAATGTTGCCGATGAGCAACATATCCTTGCCACCATATCTTAAAGGCGTCGCACTCCTCCGTGGGATGTGAGATTTTCCGATGATATGTGCAATAGTCAGGGTGTGTCTCTACCCCATCGTGTGTGTTTCCTTTCGAGGGTGGTAGCTTCATCCCCATTGACATGGCTTTGGCAAACCTTTTTCTCGTCTTGAATATCTTCTTGTCTGCTTCGGATGCCTTATGCTCTGTCCGGGGTAGTTCAACTCTTTCGTTCAGTTGCCCGCATTTGGCTCCTTCCGACGTGGTCATCTCACGCTCCTGGTCCGCTTTACATTTTAGACGAATCTCGTCTAGAAAAGCGTCGATCATTTCATCTGTCGGCCATGCGCGTTCTGGTACAGGCTCTGCCTCCAGTTTCCTAATGCCAGGAGTTTTCCCATCATCGGCGAACGAGTGGGAGATTACATTACAACTCTCCACATATCCTTCGGATTCATCCGACGAGCTTTCTCCATCATCTTCCTCTTGAAAGATGTGGTTGAGGAACTCTTGCAGTGTGACAGGAGTCCGCGCCTTCTGATTGTACTCTTCCAACGCGTCGATTTGCTTTTGTAAGTTCGTGTGCTCTTTTCCAGGCTTCACGGACTTCTTGGATTTCTTCTTCTTTTTCTTCGAAGATTTTGACGATTGGGCGTGAGTATCTGGGCTCTTACCGTGAGCCTTTGTAGTCGGGCGGCGCCTTAGCATCCCTTCGATAATTTGAGGTTCAAGAGGGTCCTTCCATTCGACCGCAGGGCACGCATGAAGGTCTCTCAGCATTCTTTTGGTTTTAGTTGATAGCACGACCTCCCATGGAGCTTCTTCAATAAAAGAACATGTTGCCCCCGGTGTATCCGCTTTCCTAGGAGCATGCGGCTGTGGTGGGTTCACCTTCCACTTTTCGGACAGTACAAACTTCCCCTGGAGGTATTGGTCTTCAATCCATCCTTTGAAGACGAAGCAATCTTCAATCGGATGGCCTACCGTTTGATGGTAAGGGCAGTAGTTGGAGTCATTCACCTCGGTGGGTTGCGGCGGTCGCCTTGGATTTGGTAGGTTTATAAGCCTGTTGCGTATCGCCAGCTCGAATAACCGCTTCGTCTTGTCTCGTGGGAACGAGTAGGGACGCTTCATTTTCTCATTATAATACCGACGCCTTTCTTCCAGTTGATCTGCCGGTTTCGGGGCGTTAGGTTGCTGTTGGGCATTCGCAACAAAGGTTGCCCTCCCTTTACCTTTGTCATTCCGAGGTTCCGACTTCGGTGTAGGTGGTCTATGACCCATCTGGTCCATCTGAGCCAACTTGTCGATTAAAGCCTGGAATGTGGTTGGCTTAAAGAACATCATAAACTGGGAGATAGTTGCGTGGGGGTCTAGGGTTCCCACGAACATGCCCACCGCGGGTGCTTCCTCGATACGTTGCTCACATCTCGACCACAAGTTCCGCCAGCGTATAGCGTACTGGACCCAGGTTTCGCCCGGTTTTACCCTGGCGTTAATAAGTGCGGTTATTGGAGTGCGTTCGCTGGCACTTGCAAATCGCTGAGTGAACAACAACTCCATTTCAGCGAACGTTTTGATGGAATCGTTCGGGAGTTCTGAATACCATTCGAACGCTGTTTCTGATAAGCTGCCCACGAACTGGCGAAGCAACAATTTATCGTCACCGCCGGTGTTACCGCAGAGGGCCCGGAACTGGGCAACATGTTGATGGGGATTGCCGGTCCCCTTATACACATGGAATTTCGGTATCGTATAGCCTTGCGGGTATTTGATTTGATCGTACCAGCTCGGATACGGCCGCCCCGTTTTCACGACTTGACCAGCTGCCTCAGTCGCATGATGAACTCGGATTTGCTGGGCTATGTAGTCAGCGAAGTCAGCCTTAGAGATTGCATCCTCCCTGGCCGTTGAGAGGGCTGGTGGTGGATTTGACGTTTCTCCTCGGTCGTCTTCAAGAACGATCGGGGGATCCTCGGCGGGTAAGTCCTGCTGGATTATCATTCCAATCACATCTTGGAAGAGAAGGCCCATCCGTTGTATGTTGGCCGCTTGTTCAGCAGCCTCTTTGTCCCTTTTCTCCAGTGTTCGGCGAAGGAATTCAGCGTCTGTTTCTTCCTCCCGGCGTGCGTCTGAGGACGTTTCTGGGTTTTCTTTTGGTCCGGTGAGCGCGGCCATAGCATTCATCATTTCTTGCAGCTTCTGTTGCTGTTCCTGGGCTTTTGTCACGGATCGGGTTAGCGGTCGGTGGCCCGTGGAAGTGCGGCTTTCCTCTTTCCCAAAGGCCATGTAAACAGTGTGCACCACCATGCCCCCAGACTTAGGGCGCCTGGGCTTAGTGCTTTCAGTCGTCGCTGCATGCTGTGAGGTCCTCTCTGGCCTCCTCCTTTTGTGAGTCAGTTGATCACCAGCTTTTTGGGGTTTAGCCTGGTGACCGGCTTCAGGTTGGATTTTCAGCTTCTTGTGCTGGCGGGAGAAGTTTGGATCGATGATCGAGTCTCGGGCCTGCCGCCAAGCCTTATAGATTTTGGAAGACAGCCGTTGAGGAGATCGGGGCTGTTCGGGTTTTGTTTCCTCAACCTTTTTCAATGAGGGAGGAGACCTCTTCAGTACTGCCGTGGGGGAATTCCTTCGCACCTTATTTAGCATTTCAAAGCTGTTCCCAGTTGAAACAACAGCATTGACCTCTGCCACCGGGGCCGCTGGAGTCAGCCCGGAGGGAGAGTTGCCCCTAGCCTTCCTTACTCGGCGCCAATGGCGACGTCGAGCGCGCCGAGCGGGCGGCGTTGGGTCAGCAGTAAGAATGGTTCCTTCTTGCCCCCTGTGTGGATGGGGGGTTGTTGTTGGCGTTAGCCTATCGAAGACCGATGTCCTCTGGGAAGCGGGAGCAAAGGCCAGAGCCGTCAATCTTGTAAAGACTGACTTTTTGGCTGGAGAGGTCGCCTTGGCGATTTCGGGAACGGCCACTTTCTTGAAAGCAGCCTTCTCTGAGATTGTAGGCCCCGTGATGAGCTCGCAGGATTCCTGGCCCAATCTAGAGAAGACCGAGGCATCGACGTTGGGCGACTCGTTGAGAGGAGCCGCGGCAGGGGTAAGACGATCAAAGACCGACTTCCCGAGAGTTTTCTTCGTCAGCACTGGAGCGGTAAAGTTTGTCGGCGGGAACATAGTCCCAAAGAACAATCCTGTGGTGGCGCGAGTGACTTGTTCCACTAGCATTGTGAATAGCGAAGCAGCTTGGGGTCCATAGGCTATACCTCCTGGCGAGGCAGAGCGTCGGCTGAAATTGCCATCTGAGCAGTTGGAGGATTTCGCAGGGGTGGAAGCCATCGATCCTTTGCTTTCTGTAATAAGCGAGATGCCAATTCTCAGTACCTTGAAATCCAAGGGCAACTGTTAGCGAACTGCGATTGGTTCGCGAATCACGACACACGAAGTGTGGAGTGGAAAGAGGAAAAGGTCCCACCGGGCGTGCCAGAATCTGTTCCCCTCCGAACGGCGGCCGGGACGTCGGGACGTCTGAGGCGTTAGGTTCGGGGCAGATGCTAGTTGGTGATATCCGTCCACCTCTCCGAAGATGCCAAGTTGATTTATGGCACCATGTATCGAAGGTTTAAACGGATGCGACCGATGTAGCAGACTTCGTCAGATTCCCCCTCGTTTGAGGGGTTTTTGATTGTGGGGACGCTCTTCCCTGCAGGCGCAAGCCCCTGCAGTTAATTACGCTACCGCATCGCGGTAACAACTTTCTCCTTCTCCAGATGGTCACTTCGTGTCGTGGGTGTTTGTTTTATTGCCCGTGGATTGTTTACGGAGACTGAGTTATGTCGTCGCCCGTAGGGCGTGGACTAGCCCAAATCCGCATTATCTTAAATTTGGTTTTGGGGGGGGGGTTTGGTTTGAGGATACGTCAGCCCTACTCGAGGCTAAGATCAACTCAAACGTTTGTTAAGGATACGTTAGTCTAACTTTGTGACTAAGATCAACTTAACGGGATCGTTTAGATCCGACAAAAGAGTGTTTGGACTCTAATGTTCCAGTTTAGGGACATAGTGGTCCATCGTCTGTATGGCTGTCGGGACCCATCACCTCTCTGACGACGTTGAAGGATTACAACGACAGATGTCAGAGGAGTTCAGAGATGTACCCTTGAGCCGGAGTTAATTTGGGGGATTCGTAGTCCAGTATGTTTGGGGGTTTAAGGACGCGTTAGCCATCTTCAAGGCTAAGATCAACTTAAACGGGACCGTTTAGGTCCAACAAAAGAGCATAGGAAAGGGCTCTATTGTTCTACTTTAAGGACGTTGCGGTCCGTGGGTAGTTTAAGGACATTGCGGTCCGTTGGTAGTTTAAGGACATTGCGGTCCGTTGTTAGTTTTAAGACATCTCGGTCAAGGTTAAAGACATCGTAGTCCGTGGGTTTAAGGACTCCACAGTCCGGTATGTGCTCTGGATGCTTCACACGGGTTCACTGCCGTGCTTAGCGAGGACCAGGCTCCGCTCTGGATGCTTCACACGGGTTCACTGCCGTGCTCTGCGAGGACCAGGATCCGCTCTGGACGTTTCCACGGGGTCAAAGAGTGACATTATCCGCTTTCCACGTAACCAGGAAGTTTGCATTAGGCATGGGCTTAAGGACCCCACAGTCCATATCAATGTGTGGTCGTCGGGACCCGTCACCTCTTTGAAGACATTGAGGGATTACAATGCCAAGTATCAAAGGAGTGAAGAGATGTACCCTAGAACCGGGATGGATTAAGTAGTCCCTGGCCCAATTTGGGTCAAGACCGATCAATTATGTTATGAGCCCATTAGCCCAGTTAATCACAAATTGAGGACTTATGGCCAACTTGGGCTAAGTCCAGTCAGGTCTGGAATATTGACTTCTTGTTGGTTCATTGAGGGAGAGGCTTTGCCTCTATCCCTTTAGCCAATTGGGCCAAAACCTAGTGTTAAACACTACAGAGCAATCAGTGTTGAACACTGAGAATGAGGTTGACAAGTTAGTGTTTAACACTAAGAGATAGTTGGTGTTAAACACCAGCGACAAGGCTTTTCAAATTAGTGTTAAACACTAAAACAGATCAGTGTTGAATACTGCAAATAAAGCTTTTTAATCAGCGTTGAATGCTAAGGCCCAACAGTGTTTTAACACTGGGTTTCAGAGTTTTAATTTAGTGTTAAACACTAAGGCAAGAGGGGTCACGTGGCAGCACGTGAGAGCGCCCTCCCTTCGTTTGTTCCGCTGACATTGCTACATCTTTCAGGGCATCACGTGCCATCACGTGACGGGCATTCATATGCCTATGTATCAGAGCCTCTGTCAAGGGTCACGTGGGTCACGTGGGGTGCTGTTTCAAGGGGCTTTCTGTATATCTCTTGAGGGGGTCACGTGGTGGCACGTGACCCTGCCTTCATGTATTTTGTTTGGAGTCTTTGTTAATCTTTTTCAGGAATTAAATTCCTCGAGCTGTAGATTTTCAGAGGAATTAAATTCCTACTTCCTTTCGAAGACTTTGTTTTTTTTCTCGAATAGAGTTTAACTCTGAATTTTCTGTAGGAATTAAATTCCTCATATATGCGAGGGGCTGAATAGGGTTAAACCCTAATAAAAGTTTCTTAAGGAGTTTAAACTTCCATCCTCTGTTAAATTATGATTAAGGGAATTGAATTCCTGATGTTTCAACAGAACTGGTTTTTTACTTAGGGTTAAACCCTGTTTCTTCTTTTGTTCTGAAGGAATTAAATTCCCATGATATAGGGTCCAGCCCTAACTTTTATTTTGGAGGAATTAAATTCCTATAGTTCTGTGAGAATTAAATTCTCGAGCTTGCATTCCTTCTCTATGTTTTGGATCTGCATGGCAGGATCTCGACCCATTGAGAATTAAATTCTCAACCTTAAGGGGAGATGTGCGCTTTGCAGATCCTCTATCAAAGAGAGAAGAAATATGTTCTTCTGTTTTTACATATCAGAGTTAAACTCTGCTGAGAATTAAATTCTCTTTCTTTCCAATGTCTTTCCCTTTCTTACCTAGGGTTTTTGCAGAAGATCTGAGTATCAAAGCTCTTCTCCTTTTCTCTTTTCTTCTCTGCGTATGTCTATGCCTTTTTTGTGTCCTTTGGCTCTTATTTATAGGAGAAGCAGCCGCATCAATCAGTTTTTTTTGACGAATCTTCATTGAGATTTGATTTGCGTCCATTATTCATTTTTGGGCCTTTGGATTATCAGGTGAATTCTATTCACCATTGGATCTTGAATCCAGAGATTCTCCTTTGTTATTTTGGTTAGATTTAAGGGGGAAATCTTTCCAAACCCGAGATTTTCCATAGATAGATGATATTTAATCATCTCTGAATCTTTAATTTGATTGGTTCAAGATAGTTGCTTTCTTTCGGAAAGATTTGAATTTCCTTCAGAATTTAATTCTGTTAACACAATGGGCTTTGAAAGCCGGTCACGTGTGACCACGTGACCCATGGTCACGTGTGGGCACGTGACCCCCTTTGGAATGAGCCTTTTCCTTTCTTTTGCGCTCTGTCTTCTGATCGCTGCCTAAGCGTCACGTGCTACCACGTGACCCCTGGTCACGTGTGAGCACGTGACCCTTGTTTGAACTCTTTTTCCTTGGTTCGTTTGGAGAACGAGTCTGCTGTCTTGAACGTCACGTGCCAACACGTGACCCTGGTCACGTGGGAACACGTGACCTCTTCTGAAGCCTTTTTCTTGACTTGATCAGGGAACTGGTGTGTCTTTGACGTTTGCATTTAAATGTCACGTGTCGCCACGTGACCCTGGTCACGTGGGAGCACGTGACTCTTTCTGAAGCCCATTTTCTTCAGCGTAGTCAGGAAACTGAACTTGACTTGATGATGCCTTTTAGGTGTCACGTGCCAACACGTGACCCCTTTTTGAAGCTTTTCCCAGAAGCTTTCCTGATTTTAAATCAGGAAACAAATGCCCCCACAGCGTTGTTCTCACGTGTCTGCACGTGAGTGCAACGCTGTCACCTCTTGTGACCGTTGGATTTGCTTTGGGGGAGTAGGGTAGACGAAACGTCCTTTTAGAAGCGCCTTCACTTTTTCATGTCCTTCCTTTCAAACCTTTCTTTTAAGAATTTGATTCTCATTCTCAGAGCTTAGTTCTCTGTTGTGTCTGTGCAGTGCCGCCTCATTTTCCATCAAAGGCTAGTGCTCACGTGTTGCGTATGCAGGGATCTGCTTGATGGGGACGTTTCATTTCCCTAACCTAATTCCAATGCGTCATTGGATTTCATTTCCAACGCTCTCCCCTTCTTTTCGGGCTTTGAGAATAGTTCCACCATGCACAACATTTTTTGTGCATGGCATTAAATGCGCCCCTTTATAACCTGAACCTTATGCTTTACTTCTTTTCTTCATAGAGAAACCCATTCATACCTTAAGGTGGTCATTTTTGAGAACCCGATCAATCTCCATGGCTTGCGATCGTCCCCATGCTCGTCGGCAACCATGGGAGGTGCCCCTTGAGGAGATAATTCCTCGCTTCGCTGCGCGGCTGGCGGATCCCCTTCTCACCGACGCTCAATGTGACACGGTGATGTACGAGCTACTGACCCGTCGGGGTTCTCCTCTTCCCATGGGCTCCATTTGGCTCCGGATGATCCTCCTGTCTGTGCTTGCCGATATACCCCCTCATCCGGCGGAGATGACTTCGGCGATCCTCGACGCGGCGGAGGACAAGCTTGAGTGTTTTCATAAGGCTTGTCTAATCACTCAAGCTCTGAAGGATCACTCAGTTCATTTACTGAGTCAGATAAGAGCTCGTCGGGCCGTCATGTCTGCTTTCGCTGATGAGCACGGCTCCAACCGGTGGGGAGCGACTCCTCGCGAAAACCGCCGTTTTGACGTGCTGGAGAAGGCGGAAAGGGAGTTGGAGAATTTTGTGTTTTGCTTTGTTAACCCTTGTATTTCTGATCCCTTGTTTGGTAATCTTTTCCCACTGATGTAGCATGTTTGAATCAATGTACTCCTTTAATCATTGGTGGTTTGCATGCTTTCTGTTGAATTTTCATGCTTGTCAGATAGTTGTTCGTGTGTCTTGCTTGCGTAAATGAGCTGTCTTTAATTACGAGCACCATCGTTACGTTGCATGCACATCAGTGCCTCCGGCAACATTTCCTTTTAAACATTCGTACAGTTGCAAATGCGTGCTTGATAGGATACAGATCAGAAAATTACCACGTTATCTCCCGTATCGGGTGGTTTGTGCTGGCTTTAGATCGAGTATTGTTGTCGAAGGGAGGTTTATAAATGAAGACATATTCTTCCCTTCAATGGTGTGTCCCCTTTCTATTGAATGTATTCTGCGGATACTCTATCTCGATCTCTTTGCAGGACAGCGATAGCTTTAAGGCTCCGGGTTAAGATCTGCTTGCTAAGACTTTTGCATTTTACGAGCCACGAGGGTCCCATAAAGAGTTTTTCTCCCTACAGGTCGAGAGGATCCCATAGGTGTGAGTTCTTCTTAAAGATCGTGAGGATCCTTAAGCGGGTTTTCCCTTGAGAGTCGTAAGGATCTCACAAGAGAGTTTTTCTTCCTTACAGGTCGTGAGGGCCTGCAAGTGCCGGATGTGATCACCCTTATCCGTGTTTCACGGAGTCAGGGATCTCTCAAGGTATCGTAGTTTAAAGACGTCACGGTCAAGGTTAAGGACCTCATAGTCCGTGGATTTAAGGACTCCACAGTCAGCTGTTAGTTTTAAGACATCACGGTCAAGGTTAAGGACCTCATAGTCCGTGGATTTAAGGACTCCACAGTCCGGTGTTTGGTTGCAGGGACCCGCCACCTCTTTGAAGACGTTGAGGAATTACAACGCCAGGTATCAAAGGAGTGAAGAGATGTACCCTTAAACCAAGGCGAAATCCGTAGGGAATCGGGATGGTTGATCGTTAGTTTTAAGACGTCACGGTCGAGGTTAAGGACGTCATAGTCCGTGGATTTTAAGGACTCCACAGTCCGGTGTTTGCTCTGGATGCTTCACACGGGTTCACTGCCGTGCTTGGCGAGGACCAGGCTCCGCTCTGGACGTTTTTCACGGGGTCAAAGAGTGACGTTATCCGCGTTCCACGTAACCAGGAAGTTTGCACTAGATGCTTCACACGGGTTCACTGCCGCGTTAGGCGAGGACTAGGCTCCGCTCTGGATGCTTCGCACGGGTTCACTGCCATGCTCTGCGAGGACCAGGATCCGCTCTGGACGTTTTCCACGGGGTCAAAGAGTGACGTTATCCGCGTTCTACGTGACCAGGAAGTTTGCACTAGATGCTTCACACGGGTTCATTGCCGCGTTAGGCGAGGACTAGGCTCCGCTCTGGATGCTTCGCACGGGTTCACTGCCATGCTCTGCGAGGACCAGGATCCGCTCTGGACGTTTCCCACGGGGTCAAAGAGTGACGTTACCCGCTTTCCACGTAACCAGGAAGTTTGCACTAGATGCTTCACACGGGTTCATTGCCGCGTTAGGCGAGGACTAGGCTCCGCTCTGGATGCTTCGCACGGGTTCACTGCCATGCTCTGCGAGGACCAGGATCCGCTCTGGACGTTTCCCACGGGGTCAAAGAGTGACATTATCCGCGTTCCACGCGACCAGGAAGTTTGCACTAGATGCTTCACACGGGTTCACTGCCGCGTTAGGCGAGGACTAGGCTCCACTCTGGATGCTTTGCACGGGTTCACTGCCATGTAAAACACATTAGACAAAGCTAGACTATGTTAATGGCGAGGCTTTGATACCACTGTAAGTGCACGGCGGCGCCCCGGCCTCCATCCCGAGACCAAATGCGGAAGCGATGGTTAACTTTAAATTTTCTTGAACCGGCACCACCGCGCACTAAAACCCGGATCGAACCATTAACTAGTCCTAACTAACTACAAGATGGGGAAGAGAGATATACCGACTGATCCATGTCCTCCGGTCTTCTCGTCGTCGTCCCGATCTCCCGCGGAAGCTCCGGTCTGCACCTCGTCGCCGGAAGGGCACCACGTCGCCGGCTTCTTTTATGGGCTCCCGCCTCTATACCGAGGCAACTCGGGCACGAAGCTGGCCAGTCGACGTGCCCAAGGTTTGCTGCAGAATGGTGTAGAACCATGTTTCATTTTGGGGTTTTAGGAATTGCCATATGGTGGAGGAAATGATACAAGCTTTTGGAGGAGGAGCTAATATGATTTTTGCCAAGCCAAATGAGTGTAAATCCCTACACCAAAAATTGGGACAGCCCCTCTCAAAGAATGGCCGGCCATGGCATGGGCGTGGAGAGAATGAGAGAGAGTGTGTATCAAAATGAAGGGAGCCACACAATAATACAAGTGAGAGAGAGAAAAGGCTATCATGCTCAAGCATGATAACAAGCTAAAACCAACACTCCACCACAACCATCATGATGTCCAAAGTCAAGCAATCATGAAAACCATCATGAAGCAAAAAGTCAAGTCAATGGATGGTGCACCATCATGATACAATAAAATGTAAAGAACACCCTCCACAAATGCTTATTTGCACAAATGCAAATAAGCCCTCCTCCACCAATCTTCGGTCAATTAACGATACAAAGAAAATGGCCGAAACGGAAAGCAAACTGGCAACTTCAGAAAACTGGTCCTGTAATAAATTACAGGAAAACCCCGATACTGTGTATACACACCCGCATCTGTATTCCGACCGAATACAAATGCAATGAGACAAAATTTACACTGTATTATACTAGGATCCGGCTTAAACCAAAGCCGGCTAGTATAATCCGTTCGATCCTGATCTGTGCAATACCGCACGTATCTGATCGAACCGTGCCATATCTCCATACGGCCTCTACAGCGTTTCGCCCGAAAACTTGAGCAACTGAATGTCGGGGACTCTAAAGACTCGTCGACACCTTGGTTGTGGATTTAACCACTAGCACGTCAGAGGTATAAGCCAATACGTAACGGGCTACCAGGTATTGACCAAAAGGGACGTCGATGAGCGAACTCATCCTGACACCCTACTGAGCCTGTCAGTGACAATATCCGTACAGTCCGGTCCGTTCGTCTATGAGCATCGCATGGCGGGCCTAGGGGGTTGGTAAAGTCAGACCCCCAAAAGCGGTACAAGTCGTGTCGGAGTGTAGCCCAGAACACCCTGAGATACTATTGGAATACCTACCAGTAAATCTCCTGCCTCGGCCGAGGGCTTCGTGTAATGGCACTCCTAGACACAGCGCGACCTCACCCCCAATACCGGGAGAGACGAACCCCTGAAGATCCGCTCACTGCCTCCATGTGGCTCGGGACTGTACCCAACTAAAACCTGTTTGCACGTCTCCTTTGAGCGTGGTAGGGTAGTAATCAAAGTACAGTGGGAACTCACACGAGACAAATGACGATCCTCAGGTCGATGAACTAACCTGTACACATGTCACCAGGGAACTGCTATCTGACATCAGGTATAAGACCAACTAGCATGTTCCCGGCGAGTCCTGTCCGGTGTACTCATAACCCAATGAGCATCTGTATACATCTTAGGTGATCCAACTAACACCAGTGGCTTGTGAGACCGGCCACCGCCCCTCGTCGGGGTCTCGACTGTATACACTAGTCTACTCTGGAGTATCGATGCCCTGTTTCGAAACTCCCACGACTAGGGACCATTTAAGGATGTGCTTATAGACTACCAGCTCCCACGTATATGATCGCCCTCATACTGCTGGCAGTCAAGCAAGAATCCTAGGGGCTATATCAACGTGTAATAGCGACCTGTCTGGCACCTAAAGCAGTACACGATGATAAAGATAAACCAGATAGCATACTATCATCTCGAGTAAGACTGTCCTACCGGGATAGGTCCTCCCTCAATCATTGCAATCATGTGCCTGTGATCCAATAATTGACTCTGAGGGCACTATCTCCAACAATCTCCCACTTGCACTCGAGGCTAATTATTGCGATGTCGTATACTGACAGCCCGTGTGATACCGAACACCCAACTCCTCTACTTGTCAGTCTCACAAAGCTCGTTTGCGAAACTATTGCGTTCAAGGAATAGCCTCAGTGAGTGGATCCGCCTAGATGTTTCTTTCTATATCTCTCTATATCTCAAGTTCGCGGAGAAAGCCATCTCCCGAAATGAGCAATACCTGTCTTAGAATGTGTTTGGATGTCTGATGGGACCTAGCTCATAAATGAACTCCAAATCCAAACTTCTTAGACTGTATTGTCAACTGAACTTAATCAGAATCCTGCGCCATGCCTCCCTCAGTATTGCCTTGGATCACCTGTCCAAAATACTGCCCCTCGTCAGATGGAAAACTATAACTCTGACAACCTCCTTGTCGTCCAGGTCACCTTGGAAGCCTGGAATGATAACTGTCTCCTTGAAAGAGGTTGTCGTTATCATATCCCTAGAACATCCACTTATGTTCTAAAATTGCTTCCGACTATTTCTCCAGGATTGGATCAATATCAACTTATTGCATCCAGTGCAAGAACAACATCTGGTGTGGTACTTGACATCTCATGATTGACTCAATTGCCTAAGCAAGTGATCTGCCAATCATGCACATCCCTCTCTACTTTAGTCTGTAAGACACCTTTAGAGAGGGTGACTCCATTATCTGCAGGTACACTACCATGCCAGGAGTCGTCCATTCTAAATACTCTTAGAATGCTGTCTAAGTACCCTGATTGGGAAACCACCCAAATCTAGATCTATAGATCTAGTAACCAGAATGTCAGATATAATGTCCAAGTCCCATGTGGAGAAACCACTGTGTGACGACCAAAGTATAACCGATCGTAGTATAGGAATATCACTTCCTACTCTGTGTATGTCATCCAAATACCAGGACATCACACCCTACTACCTTCTCAACAGATCCATCCCCTATTCTGATGAAGTCAAACCTATGACTGTCATGTCAGAAACAGATGATCTATTTCCGCTATATCTGCTTTAGTCTATAAATAGACATAAGCCACCTGTCCACCATGCTTCCGTTGCTCCCACTGACCACGATAACCCTCTGGCAGAGTCATATAGACGTACACTTCTAAAGCTAGTTTAGAACGACGCTATACTCATCCTCCCGCCAGGTCTCACAGTCTGGAACAACAGCAATGGCAAGTCTGGGTAAACAAGAACTTCCCTGTCACCGTCCTTGAGGCTACCGGAGTACCTCTCGGGTGCCTGAAGTTACCCACCGTATCTGTGAAGTGGCCAATGGAATGTCAAACCAGATTGAATCTTTAGGTTCCTATCAAATCTTCAGTAATCGTTTGTGGTTCTGGAATCACTTCCAGTTCTACCATACTCCCACTACTGTTTTCTGAAAAAATCCATTTTTAATAAAACTGTGGCGAGTCAAGAACAATATCACTATTGATCTTCCAGATGGTAGAAAGTCAACCCTCGTCATAGCTTGGGTCAACCCATAAACAGCCATTGCAGAAACGTGCCTTGAGTTATCCAGAGTCTGGTTTTAATCATAAGCCGGACAACTCCCCGTACCTTAACAATGTTAAGATATGAACTGTACTATATCCAATATAGAACCAGAGGCACTGATTTAATTGAACCAGAATCAAATCATGCAGTTGTCTCCAGTGCATGTCAACTAAATGGAAGGAGGCCGATCAGCGTTACTCAACTTAGGAGTGCTTCCAATTATGAGTAACCTGAAAGAGAAGCAAGTTCTCTTAGCTATCAACTGAATACCATACACAAGTATCTACATCTTCGATCACTTTGAAGAATCCCAATACTTGCTATACCTGGTTCTCTACTCTATTCAAATACCTATAACTTCTTAAAATTCGGACCCTGTGTTTCCACGAAACACCTGTCTAAAAACTAGAGAAGTCATAAGTAAACCGAATATAGTACGAGGACCAACCCCTCTGTCCTGATGGACCCTGGACAACATACAATACTCTGTATAAGTCCCTTGAGTCTGATTACTCATTCACTGTGTGTCGTAGGTTGAAAACTGTACTTATGGTTAAGAAGAATTACACTGCTGTTTAATGCTCCTTACCTAACTATCAACTGATATAGGTAAATGTCATCGACATAATTTCAAAAAGGTATATCTCACTCTATAAAAATAGACGTACAGATATATCAATTTGAAATTGGTACATTATAACGGATATTCAAAACCAAATATTCGCCGTCCGGCAAACAACCCAGGTGACTTCCTCAAATATCACCAATTACAACGAATTCCGATATAATGAGGATGATCACCTAATTCCCAATAACTTACTCCCACTCTTCATCTGTAAAACCATACATATGTGAGAATCAAACCTGGTAAATACATACCCTGGAGCAAGTGTCTAATTGGGAAATCAGATTTCTTTAACAGTACACAGTGAAGCTGAAACATTGAAATGTTTCGTAGGGGTATTCTGGTATTCCTAGTAATGCCTCTTCCAGATTCACGACTGTAACCGTATAATTCTTTGCCACCTCTCCAAATCCCTTTATATGTCTTTAGTCATTACCTTCTGCACACCCCTTAGGCCAAATGGTTCTCTTCCTTCCCTACCGTTCGGCACCAGCCTATGGTTTGGAAGAAGACTATCCAATAAGCATAATGGGTGTACTGTCCCAATCCTAGGAACACTCGCAATGCGAGAGAAGGTGAAGATAAAAGACACCTGAATAAACCTTATTCCTATTTCTCCTGAACCAGAATCCATCCCCGAACTGGAACAAGTTCCTTTCGAGTTCGTATATAACCATACGATGGAGTATCCAAATATCTGTGGATCTTCGTAGTGATACGGAGTGTCCTGGAGAAATACAAAGGTGAAGTGGGAGTGGTAATGAAATATTTGGTTTGGTCGTGAATATCAGTCGCAATTTACTTTGCCCTCTTACTAATCCCTTTCTTTGTCTTTACATAATACCTTCTGTACACCATCGTTAGGCTAATTGGTTTTCTCCATTCCCCACCGTTCGGTACCAGCCTAAGGTTTGGAAGAAGACTATCCAATTTGCGTAATAGGTGTACAATCTCCTAAACCAAGGAGTACTCGCAACCTGAGAGAAGGTAAAAGGAAAAGACAACTGAATAGTCCTATCCATTTTCTCCAGAACCGGAAACCATCCTCGAATTAATTCCTTTGAGTTCGTATATAACCATACGATGGTTTTGTCCAATGGAAGTGGACGTTCATAGTAATACGGGGTGTCCTGGAGAAAAGGGTAAAAGTAGGAGTGGCAATGAGGTCTGCAACTCTGACAATCCAAAAGCCAGTGTTTAAGAAGGTTCGGTTAATTTGGTCTCTGAGTCATAGTCTAGGGTCGGGTCAATGGTCGCTGCCAAAGAGAGAGAGAAAAGAAACACTCAGCATGCACTCTAACCTAGATCAGAATGGTTACCAATTTATCTAATCTGGAAACCTCCCACTGTCACCTCAAATTCTTCTCCAAACCTGAAAGAAGAATTAGTCGGGGTCACCCGAGGAGTAAACTAACTCATCAGTAGGAATCGGGATCCAACTATCATTGCATGATAACGTGACGGAATCCGCTCACGGTATCACACTCCAGAAGGTATGCGCATATCTGGCAAGTTTCAATTCTTTTGAAACTCCCGATGTGATTTTTGCCCCATGCTCTTATGACCTTGACGAAGGTCAACAAATCATAAGTCACATGTCAAGTTCCACCCGTCATTGTCCAGGTTAATTTGAACCCACCCGTACAAACCCTTGACGAAGGCCAACAAGGCTATACGACTGTCCCAAACCAACGCATCTATCTATGCAGCAGAAAGGTAACAAGCAGCTACCATACACTATGCCTTGACGAAGGCCAACAAACATAGCATGAATACTACGTGCTACCCGTCTGAAACGACGGAGGGCTACGAATGGTTTCTGGCGAAAACCTTTAACGTAATGAACTTGATATCGTTGAAGGAACTGATAGCTTAAAAAATATAGTGACGAAAACCTTTGCTAAAGAGGTCACTCCCGGTGAAGGGATCTCGGCTCCTTCCCCGTAGAATGAGGTGCAGGATATTCCAACTGAATACCACGATGCAAAGCAAAAGTAATCGGCTATAGTGAAGTTATTACCCTGACGCACACTTCTGTCCAAGGGGTCACTCCCGGTGAAGGGATCTCGGCCCTTGCCTCGTCGACTGAGGAGCAGGATATTCCAACTGAATACCACGATGCAAAACAAAAGTGAACGTCCTTACAATAACAGCTTTTTGAAAAGTGTTCCAACAACTTCAGAATAGGTTTGTTTTTAACTTGCATTGATCCGAATCAACGCAGTCCCATCAATTGATCACACCAAAAAGAACGAAAATATACTGATGTACGTATATGCCATCCGCATTCGCCACTGGGTCCCGTCATTACCCGTTAGGTTAGCTAACTACCGACAGAGCGGGGACTGGACTAGCGCGGATGCAAAACATATACAACATCTATTAATATATATACCAATATATAATATTCGCTCAAGGCGTGATAAAAATGCAACATCACAGAAATGTACAGCATCACAGAACAATAAAGATATCTGGGATCCCCGGGTTTCACAGAGCCGCTGAAACCCGACGTTCCCCTGGTCGTGTGGATAGCCTGTGCAATGAAATCCTAGACCCCTACGGGCGCGGCAAGTTACCCGCCAAAACCTGAAGCGAGGCAGCCCCCTTCAGCAACGTGAATGGACCACCCAGCACTTCACGGAATCCGGTAACTTGGGCACCCCTCCTGGGTCAACCTGTACCCCCTACGAGTGCGGCTAATAGCCTGCCAATTCTAGAGTAAAGCCCCCTCCGTCTCAATGCCATGAGATGCGGGCTTGTTGCCCTCTAGAACCCGGCTATCCGTGCAACCCTCCGCGGGGCAATCCTAGTACAGAAAGTAAAATATACATACAACGGGTACATCGACCGCAACCTGGTCGTGTCCCAAAATAATAATACAAACAGGCAGTGACGGCAGTCCACATGTCGGACGCTCGCCCCGCAATATCAAATGTACATAATACAACAAAACTTGTACTAGCATTGCATCCAGGCTATCCCCCACGACCGATCCGCAACATCACAGCAATACACAGATCATCAACGTGAAAATCACGTTCGCAAATCCGTCTAACCGGGCTATAGCAGTTAGACAGGATTTACCGATCAAGTGACATTCACGGTCGCAGATATAATGTAAATACTGTGAACTAATGTGTTTAAAATATCCGATCGATCAAATTTACCAAGTGGGCCCCCAAGTACTACTGTAGCACATCAAGAAATCTGGGCCCAAAAAATAACATTCTAGAAAACCTATTTTCCACTCAGGAGGCCTCTGTAAAAATTTGGCACACTGATCTGCATATACTGCGGCGGAACCGCGGCCCAAGCATGGGTTTGGCCGCGGTTCCGCGGTCGTATGGAGCGATCACGTGATCAAATTTTTACAGAATTCTTATAATTCCCTGCACATCATTCTGAGACAACCTGAAAAATTTTTGGACTCCAAAAAATTTCTACAGAAACTGATGTGAAGAAAAACACGGTTTTTGGAAAATTGTTCGATCGGAAATGTAAAACACATTAGACAAAGCTAGACTATGTTAATGGCGAGGCTTTGATACCACTGTAAGTGCACGGCGGCGCCCCGGCCTCCATCCCGAGACCAAATGCGGAAGCGATGGTTAACTTTAAATTTTCTTGAACCGGCACCACCGCGCACTAAAACCCGGATCGAACCATTAACTAGTCCTAACTAACTACAAGATGGGGAAGAGAGATATACCGACTGATCCATGTCCTCCGGTCTTCTCGTCGTCGTCCCGATCTCCTGCGGAAGCTCCGGTCTGCACCTCGTCGCCGGAAGGGCACCACGTCGCCGGCTTCTTTTATGGGCTCCCGCCTCTATACCGAGGCAACTCGGGCATGAAGCTGGCCAGTCGACGTGCCCAAGGTTTGCTGCAGAATGGTGTAGAACCATGTCTCATTTTGGGGTTGTAGGAATTGCCATATGGTGGAGGAAATGATACAAGCTTTTGGAGGAGGAGCTAATATGATTTTTGCCAAGCCAAATGAGTGTAAATCCCTACACCAAAAATTGGGACAGCCCCTCTCAAAGAATGGCCGGCCATGGCATGGGCGTGGAGAGAATGAGAGAGAGTGTGTATCAAAATGAAGGGAGCCACACAATAATACAAGTGAGAGAGAGAAAAGGCTATCATGCTCAAGCATGATAACAAGCTAAAACCAACACTCCACCACAACCATCATGATGTCCAAAGTCAAGCAATCATGAAAACCATCATGAAGCAAAAAGTCAAGTCAATGGATGGTGCACCATCATGATACAATAAAATGTAAAGAACACCCTCCACAAATGCTTATTTGCACAAATGCAAATAAGCCCTCCTCCACCAATCTTCGGTCAATAAACGATACAAAGAAAATGGCCGAAACGGAAAGCAAACTGGCAACTCCAGAAAACTGGTCTCGTAATAAATTACAGGAAAACCCCGATACTGTGTATACACACCCGCATCTGTATTCCAACCGAATACAAATGTAATGAGACAAAATCTACACTGTACTGTACTAGGATCCGGCTTAAACCAAAGCCGGCTAGTATAATCCGTTCGATCCTGATCCGTGCAATACCGCACGTATCTGATCGAACCGTGCCATATCTCCATACGGCCTCTACAGCGTTTCGCTCGAAAACTTGAGCAACTGAATGTGGGGGACTCTAAAGACTCGTCAACACCTTGGTTGTGGATTTAACCACTAGCACGTCAGAGGTATAAGCCAATATGTAACGGGCTACCAGGTATTGACCAAAAGGGACGTCGATGAGCGAACTCATCCTGACACCCTACTGAGCCTGTCAGTGACAATATCCGTACAGTCCGGTCCGTTCGTCTATGAGTATCGCATGGCGGGCCTAGGGGGTTGGTAAAGTCAGACCCCCAAAAGCGGTACAAGTCGTGTCGGAGTGTAGCCCAGAACACCCTGAGATACTACTGGAATACCTACCAGTAAATCTCCTGCCTCGGACAAGGGCTTCGTGTAATGGCTCTCCTAGACACAGCGCAACCTCACCCCTAATACCGGGAGAGACGAACCCCTGAAGATCCGCTCACTGCCTCCATGTGGCTCAGGACTGTACCCAACTAAAACCCGTTTGCACGTCTCCTTTGAGCATGGTAGGGTAGTAATCAAAGTACAGTGGGAACTCACACGAGACAAATGACGATCCTCAGGTCGATGAACTAACCTGTACACATGTCACCAGGGAACTGCTATCTGACATCAGGTATAAGACCAACTAGCATGTTCCCGGCGAGTCCTGTCCGGTGTACTCATAACCCAATGAGCACCTGTATACATCTTAGGTGATCCAATTGACACCAGTGGCTTGTGAGACCGGCCACCGCCCCTCGTCGGGGTCTCGACTGTATACACTAGTCTACTCTGGAGTATCAATGCCCTGTCTCGAAACTCCCACGACTAGGGACCATTTAAGGATGTGCTTATAGAATACCAGCTCCCACGTATATGACCGCCCTCATACTGCTGGCAGTCAAGCAAGAATCCTAAGGGCTATATCAACGTGTAATAGCGACCTGTCTGGTCACCTAAAGCAGTACACGATGATAAAGATAAACCAGATAGCATACTATCATCTCGAGTAAGACTGTCCTACCGGGATAGGTCCTCCCTCAATCATTGCAATCATATGCCTGTGATCCAATAATTGACTCTGAGGGCACTATCTCCAACAGAGTCCTGGGGGCAGATGCTATTTTGATTTATCTGTCCATCTCTCCGAAGATTCCAAGTTGATTTATAGCATCGTATATCGGAGATTTAGACAGACACAACCGTTGTAGCAGACTTTATTAGATTCCCCATCATTTGCGAGCGATTTTTGATTGTAGGGATGCTTTTCCTTGCAGGCGCAAGCTCCTTCAGTTAATTAAATTACCGCATTGCGATAACCACTTTCTCCTGCTCCGGAGGTTCACTTCGTTTCGTGTGTATCTTTGTTTTATTTTGGTTGCCCGTGGATTGTAAACGGAGACTAATTTATGCCGTCGTCCGTAGGGCGTGGATTAATCCAAATCCGTATATTCTTATATTTGGGATTGGGTTGATTTAAGGACTGTTAATCTGGTTTGAGATTAAGATCGACTTAAACATACGAGCACTTAGACTCGATTATTTTAGTTTAAGGACATCCCGGTTCATTATAGCCATGTTTGAGGCGAAATTTTAGTTTAAGGACGTTTCGGTCCAATATCGCCGTATATGGGGTCGAATATTAGTTTAAGGACATTTCGATCCTTTGTCGCCGTATTTGAGGCGGAATTTCTAGTTTAGGGGCTTTTCGGTACATTATCGCCGTATTTGGGGGCGGATATTAGTTTAAGGACATTTCGGTCTTTTGTCGTCGTATTTGAGACAGAATTTCTAGTTTATGGACTTTTCGGTCCATTATCACCATATTTAGGGGCAAATATCAGTTTAAGGACATTTCAGTCCGTTGTCGCCGCATTTGAAGCGGAATTTCTAGTTTAGGGACTTTTCGGTCCATTATCACCATATTTGGGGGCGAATATTAGTTTAAGGACATTTCGGTCCGTTATCACCATTTTGGAGGCAAATATTAGTGTTCCCCCGCCGAAACACGGAGACGCGACTGCGTAGGTCCGTCTTGCCTGAATTTCGAGGGCAGATGCTAATTGGTGCTATCCGTCCACCTCTCCGAAAATGCCAAGTTGATTTATGATACCGTATATCGAAGGTTTAAACGGATGCGGCCGATGTAGCAGATTTCGTCAGATTCCCCCTCATTTGAGGGGTTTTTGATTGTGGGGACGCTCTTCCCTGCAGGCGCAATCCCCTGCAGTTAATTATGCTACCGCATCGCGGTAACCACTTTCTCCTTCTCCAGATGGTCACTTTGTGTCGTGTGTGTTTGTTTTGTTTTTGGTTGCCCGTGGATTGTATACGGAGACTAATTTATGTTGTCGCCCATAGGGTGTGGATGAGTCCAAATCCGTATTTTCTTAGATTTGGGTTTTTGGATACGTTAGTCTCATTTGAGATTAAGATCAACTTAAACGTTTGTTAAGAATACGTTAGTCTAATTTCAGACTAAGGTCAACTTAACGGAATTGTTTAAATCCAACAACAGAGCATTTGGGCTCTATTGCTTAGTTCAGGGACATTGCGGTCGATTACCAATTTAAGGACATGGTGGTCCAAGGTTAAGGACATCATAGTCCATGGGCTTAAGGACCCCACAGTCCGAGGTTAAGGACTCCACAGTCCATGGGTTTAAGGACCCCACAGTCCGAGGTTAAGGACATCATAATCCGTGGGTTTAAAGAGTCCCCACAGTCCGAGGTTAAGGATATCATAGTCCATGGGTTTAAAGGGACCCCACAGTCCGAGGTTAAGGACATCATAGTCCGTGGGCTTAAGGACCCCACAGTCCAGTTTAAAGACGTCATAGTCTATGAAATGTATGGTTGTCGGGACCCGTCACCTCTCTGAAGATGTTGAAGGATTACAACGACAAATATCAGAGGAGTAAAGAGATGTACCCTTGAACCAATTTTGGTTGAGAGAACTGTAGTCCAATTTGGAGCTAAGATCTGTTGAAAGATTTATGAGGATATGGGCTCGATTAATCTGAATTGAGGACTTATGGCCAATCTTGGGCTAAGTCCAGTCAAATTAAAATGTTTAACATTTATTTTGGGCTGTTGAGCATTCATTTGGGCTTGGCCTTTTTAATAATGCTGAGCATTGACTTGCATTCTGACAATGTTTTGTCTTTTATTGAATGCTGAGCATTCATTAGAGCTCCGGAATTATTAAAGAACAATTTATGTTCTATCAGCGCAGCACATGGTGCGCTTGGCGCCAATCAAAACAGCGCAGTGAGCTTCTGCCGAGTAGCGCACACATAACGGACACGTGTTATGCTTGGCACTAGCGCCAGTTAATGAGCGCAGAGCGCTAGTTTATGAGCGCATTGCGCTAAGTGATAAGTGGCGCACACGTGAGGGACATGTGGTGCGCTTGGCGCTGAGTGCCAGTCCAAGAGCGCAAAGCGCTAGTTCAAAAGCGCAAAGCGCTAGCTGTAATTGGCGCATACGTGAGGGACACGTGGTGCGCTTGGCGCTGAGCGCCAGATCAAGAGCGCAAAGCGCTTATTCTTAATATGGAGCACTGAGGCTCTTTTTATGCAGCGCTATGCGCTGAGAATTAAATTCCCCTATAAGAGACCTTGTCTCGTGGATCTAAGAACAAAGTTTTCAGTTTTACAGGAGATGTTTCAATCTCTTATATTGATTGAAAGGCTTTACCTTTAGGGATCTATGATCCTCGGAGAATTGAAATATTCTTCCCCCCTTTTTATAATGAGATGTTCATGATCTCCTGAAAGACAATTTGTCTTATAGATGTATGATCTGTGAAAAGAATTATGTTCTTCTTCTTTTACGATGAGATCTTTTGATCTTTGTGTGAAAGACTTCTGTCTTGTAGATCTATGATCTTTAAAGAAGTGAATTCTTCTTTTCAATTATGAGATGATTTCATCTCTCTGTTCATCATTTTTTTTATCTTGAAGAAACTCTTCTTTTTCTGAGAACTTGGCTCTTAAGATCTCTCGAAGCTTATAGGGGGGTTCCTCTCTCTATTTCTGAATCTCCGAGACTTGAAGTCTTGGGGCCTTTATATAGGGCAAGCTAATCAGTTCAATCAGTTAAGGAGATCTTTTCTCCAATTGATTCGGGGAATTTCCCATCGTTGGATCTTTGATCCAAGGGCTTCTGATTTTCAGAAGTCAATTTTCTTGTTTTTAACAAGATTGGTAAATCTTTCCATACAGAATTTATTCTGTGTTTTGGTGATTTTTAATCACCATTGGATCATTGATCCAACGGTGCTCTGATTTACAGAGCACAATCTTGTTGTTTAGAAAGATTTTTGAGAAATCTTTCCTTAACAGAATTTAATTCTGATCAATTAATGATTCATCATTATTATTGGATCTTTGATCTGACAGTGGGGAGCTTTTAGTTCCAGCGCTAGCGCACCCGTGCTTTGCACGTGGTGCGCTGCTTAGAGCGCAGCGCACCTATCGCTAGCGCACCTGTACTTTGCACGTGGTGCGCTGCTTAAAGCGCAGCATACTCAGCGCTAGCGCACACGTGCTTTGCACGTGGTGCGCTGCTTAAAGCACAGCGTACCTAGCGCTAACACATACATGCTTTGCACATGGTGCGTTACTTATGGCGCAGCGCACTTGGCGCTGCTTCTGAAGCGTTGCTTCATTTCAAAATTTGAATTTTGAACAGAGCTTTGCTCTGATTGGGGAAAACAAATGCCCCCCACCGTTGCGCTCACGTGGCTCATACGTGAGTGCAGCGATGGCAACATCTCCACCATTAGATCAACTTAGAAGTTGAAACGGCACTCAGTGCCTATAAATAGGATCCTTGGCCCTTAGGATGATTTCTGTTCATCTTCCTTCTTGTTCTCTGAGAATTTATATTCTCCCACAGAGCATAGCTCTTTATCTTAAGAACTTCTTTTAAGGACAGAACTCTGTCAAACTTAGGTAAAGATTATATCTTTTAAAGGATTATTTAAGAATTTAGGGTTTCATCCATTAACAGAGCTTTGCTCTTCATAGATCTTTGATCTAAAGGAAACTCTTTTAGGGTTTCATTAACAGAGCTTTGCTCTCCATAGATTTTTGATCTAAAGGAAACTCTTTTAGGGTTTCATTAATAGAGCTTTGCTCTCTTAGAATCATAGATCTAAAGAGATCTTTCTTGAGGTTTCTTAACCCATTAATGAACAGAGCTTTGCTCATGAAGAACACTTAGAGTTTGTTGATAGATTTCAGAATTTTTTTTATTCGTTAAAACTCTTATTTTAAATTTTCAGATGGTTATTCCATCGTTTTTACAGAGCAAGACTCTTGAGGAATTTTTATTCCTTCATCATTAGAATTTGACAGGTGTCATTCTGTCACAGAGCACTGCTCTCAAGGGAAGATTTACTTCTTAGCCCGAGGGATTTCTCATTAAATGAGAATCAATTGAGGATTTCCTCATTTAATTGACAGTCTCATCAAATGATGAGGCTGTTTTATTAATGATGAACTGTCATCTAGATTTTGTGGGTCCCCCTTTGGTTCCCTTTTTACTGCATTACAGTGTGGTACAAATTTAAAGTACCTAGTGACAGCACTTAAACTGTAGCATTGGCGGCTAACAATTTATTCTTTTCCCGCACGGGTATTATGTCTTTCGACACTTCTTTCCCGTTCATCCGCTCGGAAGGTGGGTTCCCCGAAACGCCCGTAGACCGAGAGGTTCTTATGCTGATTAAAGACCATGACCCGGAGCAAAAGAGTCTTCATCTATGGGGTAGATGGTACGATCAGATTATCAGAGGCCGCCGGAGCTTTTCTTGTGTGACACCCTCGGAGCCTATCTCTACGATCCCTTATGCAGATGCACTCCCGATAAGCTATACTATGGAGAAGGTAAATTGGACTTCAGAAGGTCTTCTTCGGCGTTCTATAGCCGCAATACCCGTGCAGCCGCCGGTAGCTTTGGATACTTTAGGGCGGCGCATATGCCAGAGCGAGTTGCGCCCTTAGGGACAGCCCTACAACATAGGACTACCTCCCCGTCACCCGGTCGAATACCTGCAGTGGGCCTGATATATCTTATCGGCAAAGAAATCACAGCTGCTGAAGCTTGGATTGTACCCTGCGATCTACGCTTCCTTGTTCCAGTATTCTGCACCTCCGACATGGTGGATCAAGACGTTTCTCGAACAGTGGAACATCCCGACCCACACCTTCCTCTTATTGGATAGAGAAGTCTCCATTTCTCTAGAGGAATTTGCCAAAGTTTCTGGTTTACCCGTTAGGGGAGAGCATTATGAGGAGCTGCTTCCTCTGGATGAGTATATTTTTGCCACCAAATCAGTGGTAATGGGTCTTACCCCAGAGAACGCCATTCAACACCAGTTCCCAAGTCTGATAAAGGTGTTGAATATGTATGAGAGCCTCTTTCTCGAATCCGGAGGATGCGGGGTTACCTTTACGGATTTTATTGCTTGTTTTCTCCGTGCGGAAGTCTTGTAGCGACAAGGTGAAAAGTTTGCTAAACTTGACGATCCTTTTGGCTTTGGTTTAGATCGCCGGCCAATATTGGAAGCCGATCAAAAGGATTTCTTTCTTCCCAACGTCGCGATCGTCCCCTTTTCGGAAATTGCCTCTCCGGGCGTCGATGAGGAAGCGTTCTTTTTAGGGTTTCTCGGTTTATGGTTAAGCTGGTTCGCGCTTCCCATGCACTCTCGCTACATGAGGCCGTCTGTTTTCTACCCCGCGCATCGAATGGTTGCCGGGATACAACTGGCCATCGGGATTGCTGGGTTAGCCCACTTATATCACGGCCTCAGCTTGGCAGCGGATACCACTGAGCCAGGGATGCAGCCCACCAACTTCTCAATGCATTACTTCACCTCATGGTTAGAGTTGCACGTGCTTAGGGTCTTCGGTATCCACAAAAGACCTTCTTTTTACAACAGATGTAAATTCCCCTGGATAATGCGGCTAGTCGACGCATCCATCGTAAGTCCGACACCGTGGGAAGTTAGGGGTTTTCTCCTTCATCCACGCACAGTTGGAGATGGTATGTCTTTCACTGATAAGATTTTGACTGTCGGCCAGGAATCTGCAAAAGCGGTGCTGCCATTGTAAGACATTTTTAAAGATGGGGCCTCTGCGTTGAAAGCTCGTGAGATTCTTCATCTGTACTCCATCAGGCCGGGCTTTCTCTTATTTAGGCAAAATGATGCGGCGTTATTCATGAGATACAACCCGCATCGTTTCGCTCAGCAGCTAAGCTACAATCAGGGCGTCCCGCTTGAGACTTTCTTGGCAGAACCTGCTGCTACCGAAGAGGGTATATGAAGTGTGCTGCATCATTTTATGCGCCTGAACACAGGGTCCAACTTCATTATCAGCGAACTGAGCTATATTCCGAAGGCCCTGAATGTGTATGTGACCTGGTATCAACATTCGATGGGCGCTGTCATTAGGGAGGAGAAGCGATTGTTGCTTAATCGCAAGGGTACCGCTCCGGCTGGTAACCCAAATGTTCCCCTGAAGCGATGGGCCATTGTCCGTCCTCTTTTAAAAGAAGTTGCTGCAGTCGAGGTCCCGCATGATAGGCCCGAACTACCGATACCCCATGTTCCCGTGGAAACGGTGACTGTGGCGTCCCCCGAGTCTGGGGTGGGTTCAGATATCGGGACTCGTCGTCCCAAGTTGCCCGCCAAGCGTAAGCTTGTACTGGCGGCGACCGGTACTCGCTCGCAGAAGAAGAAGAAGAAGTCGATTCTTTCTGCCGACGTTGTATTTGGTCAGGAGCCTCATGCTCCTTATAGCGAGGGCTTGGGCGAATATGGATCCAACGAGGGTCTATTCATAGCGCCGGATGATACTGATCTGGAGGCTGCTATTGCAGCTTCCGAGCGATCAGCAAGCCACAAAGCGGGACTGGTCATTCTCGCACAATCAAGTAAGCTTCAATCGTACCTTTTTGCAGCTTTGCTTTTGTTATCATGTTTTGACTGACACTCTTTCTCTAACAGGCATTTCTACTGAAGAGGCTCCCGCGGCCTCCCTCAAGACCTTTGAGGAGGAGGAGAGGGTTCGCGCTTCACTGGGCATTGGTATATTTTGGCTCATTGTGCCTTCATTCCCCTTTCTTATGGGTAATCTGACCTCTTTTCATCTTATTGCAGGGACTGCCTCGACTCAGGTCATGCCCAGTACAGTGCCAATCCCGCAGGGTGATGCAGAGATGCTTCCAGGGCGAACTATCGAAGCCCCGGCCTCCTCGGTATTACCAAAAGAGGCTTTACTTAAGCAACCGATGACGGACGCCATAACGGCTCCAGAGGTAGCTCCTAGCGTGGACGATGACGTCCCATTGACAGAGGTCTTGAGAAGATCGGCTTTCATGGCCCGAGCGGAAAGGAAGCGCAAGAGGCGTGCGGCAAAGAGCGTAACGCCGCCTTGGCCGTAGGTGCAGGCCCGAGCGCTGCTTCTCCTGCCCCTGCTTCTTCAGAGATTGCTCCGGTTGCCCTGTCTATCGCTCATAGACAGGCGATACGCGCGGCTCGTGAAGCAACTGAAAGGATGTCTCAAGGTAACATAACTTTAGGTCTTTTTTTTATTAAAGTTTGGTCCTCAGATTCTCATACGTCATTCCCTGTAAGGCCGAGTCCAAATGAGGAAGTGGTAGGAGTGACGGCGGCAACCACTGAGCCTGAAGTGGCCACTCTTTCTCAAGAGTCTGGAACTGCCCCAATTGCCACTCTTTCCCCTTGCGGTTCCTTGCCATTGCCGGGCACTGCGAGTATCACGACGGTGCTCGTGGAGTCTGGGGATGAGGCTACGGGTGGCGAAACCATTCCGGTAGAGGAGGGTGAAGCAGTCGCTGCATCTAGTGACACCCTTGTTGCGGTTTCAACCGGCGACTCACCAGGTAGATTTTGGGTCATTGCTTTCCTTATCATTCTGCAATCCCTTTTCAATCTCTTTTGACAGTACTTCTCTTGTTTTGGATGCAGGTGTGGTGAGCGTTGAGGTTGTGCCACCCGAGGAAGCATCACCAGTTGCTGCTTTGACGGTGGCCACCCCATTGCCTTCTCCCGTGTCCTCCCAAATGCTGGAAGGTACGGGTTTGTGACTATTGGTTTCATTGTAAGTGATATACTTTGTGTACTGATGCTGCATTATTACACCCTTATAGGAGTTCTATTTGATCATCTATATCAGGTGCTGCACCACATTTCTCCCTCCAGTCGGAGATTGCTTCATCTAGTGGCGTTGGTGAGTACAGCCTCTAGCTAATGTCTTCTCTTTTCTTTTATGGGCAGTCCAATCGATTCTAATTCTTCTTTGTTTTGATTGCACCACTACAGATTGAGGGAAGAGATGAAAGAATAGTTGCGCCACCGGTACTCCCGGCCTTGCTACCTGCCGCAGCCGGTATCGTAAACTCCATTGTTCATGTACCTTCTCTATTTCTTGAATCGTCATTTGACTGTGCTTTGTTTTGTAGCAGTGACACCGACTTCAGCTGCGTTCGAGTCTCGAATCATAATGCCAGCAGGCCCCTTTTCCAGACGTCCGTCTTCAAAAGGCACTGTGAACAGTCTGCGCACGTTGAGTGATTACATCGAGGAGCTTGACGTAGAGGCCCCTACATTCGCTGCAGATTTTGCTGCCGAGGTTAATCCAATGCTGGCGACGCTTGTGAACTTCCATAACGAAGGCATCGTTGAGTCCTGGGTTAACCACTGCAGGAAGATTAAGGCCTGCCTGCATGAGCTTGAGCTTATGCGTCCTGCTCCTGAGATTCTGGCTGTGAACTCCCAACGAGCTACATGGGTCAAGAAGAGTGTGTTCTTCCTCCACCATTTTGAACAAGAAGCGACCTTGAGGCGGAAAGAACGCGAGGAGGCTTCAGATGAATCTGCCCAGCTGCGTGCCCAAGTTAAGACGAATGCCGCGCAACTGAGAGCTGCTTTTGACACCTTGCAGCAGTATATCTCGGACGGGTTTGTATTGAGGCGGAAACTCGACTCCATTGAGCGGGTTATGCAGAGTCGCGAAGCTGCCCAACGGGAGATCAATGAGAAGATTTCATCATGCTTGCAGCAAAGGGCTCGAATTGAAGCGGAGTTGGCCGCGGCGGCTGATCACGAAAAGGCACTGAAAGGAGTGCGCGAGAAACTTGGTAACTTAATGAAAATGGTTCCTTCTCAGTAGCTGTTTTGTATAGATTGAACACTTGTAATCTTTGAATAACATGTATCCATTTTTTATTCTTTCATATGATTCAACTTGTACTCTATTGAATTTATGATTAAAAGATACACATTTTTGTTCTACTGTTGCTCTCTTCTCTTTGCTGTGTCATTGCCGTGTGATTTTAGTACGTGTGGCCTGTAGATAGTAAGTGAATAGTCCATCTTGGACTCTTTGCTGGGTAACAATGGCTTAGGAAACAGTTTCAGGTCTGCATGCCTAAGACTTTTCAACTTTATGAGCCGTGAGGGTCTCATAAAGGGTTTTCTCCCTTCGAGTCGAGAGGATCTCGTAAATGTATTTTTTCCTTAGGAATCGTGAGGATTCCTAAGTGTGCTTCCTCTTGAGAGTCGTACGGATTTCACAAGAGAATTTTTCCACCTACAGGTCGAGAGGACTCGTAAGTGGTTGTTCCCTCCTTATTGAGATTCGGCTTTGGAGAGTGTGGTCCGTAAATAGTATGCAAGAGCCCATTTTAGACCGACTTGCAGGGCCCCAGTGCTTAGGAAACGGGTTTTTTAATCCCCATTACCTAAGGCTTTGCTTTACGAGTCGAGACGAATCGAGAAGTTCTCGTAAAGACACTAATTTCCTCACGAGTTGAGACGAATCGAGAAGTTCTCGCAAGAATGTCCTAACATCAAGTTAACCTCTGCTCTTTATAATAGAGGTCTGTTAGGGTCTGTGGTACTAGGGTTTTTCCTGTCATACCGTCGCGTTGGCTGATATATTCCTTGATAGGCAATCTTGCTGTTCGAGTAGCCTTGCGACTGTCGTGTCTCTGATCCCTTCGGGGGCTGGACAAGACGTCTTCAAGCAATCTTCCTAGACAGTTTGACCGTCGGAAGAGCAAGCGTTAGGAATTTTGCCATGCTGCTTTTACTTGAGGTTAGGCTCAGTTTGGGGAGCCCCGATGAGTCATAACCACTCCGCGCTGGTGTGGGATGATCTCCGATAGTCTTTCGGGTTTTATTTGAGTTGTCGTCAAGACCCTGAAGCTAGGAATTTGGCCTTTGCTTTGTTTGCTTTGGCATTGTGTCTGCTGTAACGAGACGAATGTTGCAGTTGTCTCTAGATTGCGTGTGAATAGTCGAGGTTTGGAACTAGGGATTTTGCCGTGGCTCCGTTGTTTGATTGTCGCGTCTGAATCCTGCAGGAGGAAGAACGCTGTGGTGACGTCTCGTCTGTTGTATCGAGACGAACGTCGAGGTGGAGACCACTCCACGCGTTTGCTCTGGCGTGTCTGAATCCTGTTGGAGGAAGGGCGCTGTAGTGACATCTCGTCTACTGTATCGAGACGAACGTCGAGGTGGTGACCACTCCACGCTGGTGTGGGATGATCTCCGATAGTCTTTTAGGTTTTATATGAGTTGCCGTCAAGACCCTGAAGGTAGGAATTTGGCCTTCGCTTCATTTGCTTTGGCATTGCATCTGCTGTATCAAGACGAATGCCGCGGTTGTCTCTAGGTTGTTGGTGAACCGTCGAGATTTGGAACTAGGGATTTTGCCGTAGCTCCGTTGTTTTGACTCTGGGGTGACATTGCGTCTGCTGTAACGAGACAAATGCTGAGGTGGAGCTGGGATTTTGCCATCTCTCCGCCTTGTTTCGACCGTAAGGTCTTTCGTTGATGTTGTATCTGCATTCTGCTGAACTACGAAGGAACGCCGTTGTCGACTTTGCGTCTGCTGTAACGATACGAATGCTGAGGTGGAGCTGGTATTTTTCTGTCACTCCGCTTTGTTTCGACCGTGAGGTCTTTCGTTGACGTTGTATCTGCATTCTGCTGAACTGTGAAGGAACGTCGTTGTCGATATTGCGTCTGCTGTAACGAGACGAATGCTGAGGTAGAGCTGGGATTTTGCCGTCACTCCGCTTTGTTTCGACCATAGGGTCATTCGTTGATGTTGCATCTGCATCCTGCTGGACTGCGAAGGAACGTCGTTGTTGACATTGCGTCTACTGTAACGAGGCGAATGCTGAGGTGGAGCTGGGATTTTGCCGTCACTCCGCTTTGTTTCGTCCGTGAGGTCTTTCATTGACGTTGCATCTGCATCCTGTTGGACTGCGAAGGAACGCCGTTGTTGACATTGCGTCTGCTGTAACGAGGCGAATGCTGAGGTGGAGCTGAGATTTTGCCGTCACTCCGCTTTGTTACGACCGTGAGGTCTTTCATTGACATTGCATCTGCATCCTGCTGGACTACGAAGGAACGCCGTTGTTGACATTGCGTCTGCTGTAACGAGACGAATGTTGAGGTGGAGTTGGGATTTTGTCGTCGCTCCGCTTTGCAGACATTGCGTCTGCTGTAACGAGACAAATGTCGAGGTGGTCTCTAGATTGTCTGTGAACCGTCGAGATTTGGAACCAGGGACTATGTCGTGGCTCCGTTTGGTGATGTTACGTCTGAGTCCTGCTGGAATGAGGAGGAACGCTGTTGTGGGTCTCCAAGCTCTAGATGTGGCCGTCGAGACTTGGCTCTTTTTCTGATGGAGCCTGGTGGGATGATATGGTTCCCTTTTTGTTTGCGCCCCTGGATTGTATATAGGGATCGATGTGATCTCACCTGTAGGGCAAAAAGTTTCATTATATATATTTTTCTTTCCGCGATGCTCTATAATTTCAGCTTTTATATCGCGAAAGTCGCGATTGCCCAATCATTTCGGCTATTTTTCATCGTGTCCAATCATTTCGGCTATTTTTTTACTTACTCGCTACTTTTTATTGCGTGTTGCCCAATCATTTCGGCTATTTTATATGCATACATTTTTTTTACTTGCTGATTTCGTTGCAAATTGCCCCATCATTTCGGCTATTTCGTATGCATTTATGGTTCGCTGGCTTTTCGCCGCAAGTTTGGGATTTGATACCGATTTAGGCATCAGCATCGCTACAACTGGGATATTGCCAGCAGCGAATCATCATTTGTCTTTGTCGAAGTCGAACAAAGGTGGCTTAGCGAACAGGGTTAGGATCTTATCGACTAAGGTTTTTGACTTCATGAGCCGTAAGAGTCTCATAAAGGTATTTCTCCCTACGAGTCGTGAGGATATCATAGGTGTGTTTTCTCCCTAGGAATCGTGAGGATTCCTAAGTGTGTGTTCTCTTATAAGTCGTAAGGATCTTACAAGAGTGTTTTCTCCTTACAAGTCGAGAGGACCTATAAGTGTTTGTTCACCGTGTGAGCATATCCCTAGTCATTGATGGGACCCTGTTAGGGAAATATTCATTCGTGCCCGTGGATTGTATACAAGGGTCAATATTGAACCGCTTGCAGGGCATAATTGGAGATTGTGATGGCTTAAGAACAGGTTCAGATCCCTGTAACTTAAGGCTTTTGAACCCTATGAGCCGTGAGGGTCTCAAAGGGGAATTCTCCATACGAGTTGTGAGGATCTCGTAAGTGTAAGTTCTCCTTAAGAATTGTGGGGATCCCTAAGTGTGTTTCTCCTTTGTGAGTCGTAAGGATCTCACGCAGGTGGTTTTTCCTTACAGGGTCGAGAGGACCTTGCAAGTGTCTTTTGACGTGATTGCGCCTTTTCGGGTTTTCACAAAACTCGCCGGTAGTCCCGCTGTTTTTACTCAAGGAGCCCTTTCGGGTTTTCATCCGTGCCCATTTATCTTGTGGACATACCGTTTTTTTTAACACCACATCAGCCTGGGGGCGGCGCGGGTTGGTAATAGTTTAACGATGTTTCGGTCATTTGTTCATAGGTCTGGGATTTTTCGGGCAACGTATGATTACGCAGCTATATTTTCTCGCAAATCTTCGCATCTTTTGTGTCGGAGGTGGATTCCTTGAAGAGAGGGCTGAGGGCGATTTCTTCGTCAGAATCGCTTCCAAAGGTGATAACTTGCGATCCCTTGGTGTTGACTATGTGACAGTTGCCAGCAGCTCTTTTGCGCTTATCTGTCTTGTTTTTCTGTTCCCGACGAGCCTTGCGCTTCACTCGTTGAACGTGTTGTCGGTGGGCAACATATCCCTGCCACCAGTTTTTAAAGACGATGCACTCCTCGGTAGGGTGTGCAATCCTCTGATGGTATAAGCAGAAGTTAGGATGTATGTCCGCTTCATCCAGATGTATACCGCCAGAAGAATTCTCTCTGAAAGTGGGCAACTTCATTCCTATTGACAGGGCCTTAGCGAATCATTTCCTTACATTAAGCTTGCTTTTGCTGGCGATAGGGATGCTTCGATCCGGTTGGGGTGCCTCGACCTTTTCATTCAGTCATCGGCGTTTGGCTTTTTCGAATATAGCCAGTTCGCGCTCTCGATTGGCTTTGCTTTTTTGACGGGCTTCGTTCAGTAGCAAGTCGATCATCTCGTCAGACGGTTCCAAGGGTTTTGGCTTCGATCCTGCCCCCAGCTCTTTTACGCTGTCTTCTATCGCCGAGTGAGCTTCTTCGTTAGTTAACGCCGAATGAGAGACCATGTGGCAACTTGCCACACAGTCCTCAGATTCTTCTAAAGAGTCATCCTCGTCGTTATTGTCGTTATCTCCGCTCTCAAAGATATTGTTGAGAAATTCTTGGAGTGTAACCGGGGTCTGCGTCTTCTGGTTATATTTCTCCAGCGTGCCAATATGCTTTTGTAGATCCGTGCGCTTGTCATCAGGCTTCATGGGCTTTTTCTTCTTCTTTGAAGACTTTGATGGCTGGAACTGAGCGTTTTGACCATCGCTACCAATTCTCGGCATCGGGCGCGGTTTCTGCATCCCATCGATGATCTCCGGTTCTTGCGGACTTTTCCACCTGATTGCCGAACATGTTTGAAGATCTTTCAGCATTCTATTAGTTTTTGCCGAATGAACAACCTCCCATGAAGCTTCTTCTATAAAAGAGCACGATGCCCCCGACGTGTCCACCTTTTTAGGGACGTGTGGCTGAGGCAGGTTTACTTTCCAATTCTCGGACAGTGCGAATTTGCCCTGTTGGTACTGGTCCTCAATCCATCCCTTGAAGACGAAGCAATCTTCGATTGGATGGCTTACTGCTTAGTGGTAAGGACAGTAATTAGGATTGTTGACATCGCCTGCCTGCAACGGACGTTTTGGATCCGGCAGATTGATGAGTCTGTTGCGTATTACTATCTCGAACAGTCTCCTCGTTTTATCCCGGGGAAATGAGTAAGGATCTCCCAATCTCTTCTCGAGGGATGGGCATGGACGCACGTTGTTTTGGCGAACAACCGGCTTTAGTTGCTCGGCTGTTGTTGAGTATTGGCGACGAAGGTTGCTTTTCCCTTCCCTTTTTCATTTCGAGGTTCCAGCTTCGAGGGAAATGGTCTATGACCCATCTGATCTATTTGAGCTAGCTTGTCAATCAAACCATGGAAAGTGGTCGGCTTGAAAAATATCATGAATTGAGATATAGTCGCTTGAGGGTCAAGAGTGCCCACGAACATGCCCACTGCCGGTGCTTCTTCGATGCGCTACTCATATTTCGACCATAAATTCCGCCATCGTATTGCGTATTGAACCCATGTTTCTCCAGGTTTCACCCTGGCATTGATAAATACCGTTATTGGGGTGCGTTCACTAGCACTCGCGAAACACTGGGTGAATAGTAGCTCCATCTCTGCAAAAGTTTTGACGGATTCGTTGGGAAGCTCCGAATACCACTCAAATGTTGTCTCTAACAAGCTACCAACGAATTGGCGAAGCAACAGTTTATCGTCGCCTCTAGTGTTGCCGCACAAGGCCCTGAACTGAGTGACGTGCTGATGCGGATTGCCCGTCCCTTTATATACATGGAATTTAGGGATCGTATATCCCAGCGGGTACCTTATTTGGTCATACCAGCCTGGATAGGGCCGTCCAGGCTTAACGATCTGCCCGGTCGTTTCCCTCACCTAATGAGCTCGTATTTGCTGAGCGATATAATCATCCAGAGCGGCCTTGGAGATAGTCTCCTCCTTGGCTGCTGAAAGAGCCGGAGGAGGGTTCGATGTCTCCCCCCTATCGTCTTCAATGATAATTGGGGGGTCTTCAGCTGGAGGTTCCGGCTGTAACATCATCCCAGCCATATCTTGAAACAAAAGAGCCATTCATTTTATGTTGGTCGCCTGTTCCGCGGGCTCTTTTTCTTTCCTCTCGAGCATTCTTTGGAGGAAATCAGCATCAGTTTCTTGTTCTTGACGCTGCTCTGAGGACTCTGGATTGTCTTTCGGCCCAGTGAGTGCGGCCATTGCAGTTAGCATCTCCTGAAGTTTCTGCTGCTGCTGCTCTTAAGCCTTTGTTAGCGATCGAGTAAGCGGTCGATGACCCGTAGAAGCACGGCTTTCCTCTTTTCCAGAAGCCATATAAACGGTATGTGTTACCATGCCCCCAGACATGGGGCGTTTAGATTCAGCATCCTTGCGGTTTGCCGCGGTCACGGGGGCTTTCTCCGGCCTCCTTCTCTTGTAAGCGGTTGAAGTTGAGGGAGCCGTTGCAGTGGGCACCCAGACGGATGACATCTTCTGTGGTACCACGGGATGGCTCTTTTCTTGCCGAGCTTTAAGCTTCTTTGGCTGGGGAGATTAGTCCTGGTCAATCACCGATTCCTGGACCAGTCGCCAGACTTTGTAAATCATGTAAGAAAGCCGCTGAGGGGGCTGCTCCAGCTTCTTTTCTGTAGCAATCTCCATAGGTGGAGGAGATCTTTTCAGCACGGCAGTCGGAGAGTTCTTGCAAACCCTCCTAAGCGGTTCAAAGCTGTTCTCAGTTGGAACAGCAGCATTGATTTCCACCATGGGAGCTGGCGGAGTCAGTCCAGACGGGAAGCTGCCCCCGGCCTTTTTTACTTGTCGCCAGTGACGACGGCGAGCATGTCGTGCGGATGGGATTGTCTCAGCTATATGGGTGACTTCATCGTGCCCCCAGTTTTGGCGAAGGGTTGTCACCGGCGTCAGCCTCTTAAAGACCAATGTCCATTGAGAAGCGATGTCCAATCTGTTAAAGACAGACTCTGGGTGGGGGAAGCAGCTTTGAGGACTTCGCCTGGAGCTGGAGCCGGAACGGCCAGCCATGTGAAGACTGACTTCTTGGCAGAAGAACCTTCTCTGATAATTTCGTCCACTTGAGCCGGGATGGCTATCCTCTTTGGGATGGCTACTTCAGGTATCGCGGGCTTGTTGGCGTTCTGGCCCAGGCTGTTGAAAACTAGGGCATTAGATTTGGGCGATCCATTGAGAGGGGCCGCAGCAGTGGTAAGTCGATCAAAGACCGATTTCTTTGGGGCTTCTTGCGACAGCAGCAGGGCATTGAAGCTCATTGGTGGGATCATGGTTCCAAAGAATAGTCCAGTGGTGGCTTGAGTCACCTGGTCCATCGGCATTGTAAAAATGGAAGCCGCCTGAGGCCCATAGGTCACTCCTCCTTCGGGGACAGAGTGAGAGTTATTGCCATTATTGCAGCTTGTGCAGTTGAAAGCCATTTGATTTTCTGTTTTTTCTGCACGGAGCAAGACACCAAATCTTAGTACCTCGAATCCAGGGGCAACCATGTCAAACCGCGATTCGTTCGCGAAAACATGACACACGAAGTGTGGAGTGGAAAGAGGAAAAGGTCCCATCGGGCGTGCCAGAATATGTTCCCCCGCCGAAACACGGAGACGCGACCGCGTAGGTCCGTCTTGCCTGAATTTCGAGGGCAGATGCTAATTGGTGCTATCTGTCCATCTCTCCGAAGATGCCAAGTTGATTTATGACACCGTATATCGAAGGTTTAAACGGATGCGGTCGATATAGCAGACTTCGTCAGATTCCCCCTCATTTGAGGGGTTTTTGATTATGGGGACGCTCTTCCCTGCAGGCGCAAGCCCTGCAGTTAATTACGCTACCGCATCGCGGTAACCACTTTCTACTTCTCCAAATGGTCACTTCGTATCGTGTGTGTTTGTTTTGTTTTTGGTTGCCTGTGGATTGTATACGGAGACTAATTTACGTTGTCGCCCGTAGGGCGTGGATTAATCCAAATCCATATTTTCTTAGATTTGGGTTTTTGGGTTCGGTTTAAGGATACGTTAGTCTCATTTGAGATTAAGATCAACTTAAACGTTTGTTAAGGATACGTTAGTCTAATTTCAGACTAAGATCAACTTAACGGGATCGTTTAGATCCAACCACAGAGCATTTGGGCTCTATTGCTTAGTTTAGGGACATTGCGGTCGATTACCAGTTTAAGGACATGGTGGTCCAAGGTTAAGGACATCATAGTCCATAGGCATAAGGACCCTACAGTCCGAGGTTAAGCACATCATAGTCCATGGATTTAAGGACCCCACAGTCCGAGGTTAAGGACATCATAGTCCGTGGGTTTAAAGGGACCCCACAGTCCGAGGTTAAGGACATCATAGTTCGTGGGTTTAAAGGGACCCCACAGTCCGAGGTTAAGGACATCATAGTCCGTGGGCTTAAGGACCCCACAGTCCAGTTTAAAGTCGTCATAATCTATGAAATGTATGGTTGTCGGGACCTGTCACCTCTCTGAAGACGTTGAAGGATTACAACGACAAATATCAGAGGAGTAAAGAGATGTACCCTTGAACCAATTTTGGTTGAGAGATCTGTAGTCCAATTTGGGGCTAAGATCTGTTCAAAGGTTTATGAGTATATGGGCTCGATTAATCTGAATTGGGGACTTATGGCCAATCTTAGGCTAAGTCTAATCAAATTAAAATGTTTAACATTTATTTTGGGCTATTGAGCATTCGTTTGGGCTTGGCCCTTTTAACAATGCTGAGTATTGACTTGCATTCTGACAATATTTTGTCTTTTATTGAATGCTGAGCATTCATCAGAGCTCTGGGATTATTAAAGAACAATTTATGTTCTATCAGCGCAGCATATGGTGCGCTTGGCGCTAATCAAAAGAGCGCAATGCGCTTCTGCCGAGTAGCGCACACATGAGGGGCACGTGTTGTGCTTGGCGCTAGCGCCAGTTAATGAGCACAGAGCGCCAGTTAATGAGCACAGAGCGCTAGTTTATGAACGCATTGTGCTAACTGATAAGTGGCGCACACATGAGGGACACGTGGTGCGCTTGGCGCTGAGCGTCAGTCCAAGAGCGCAAAGCGCTAGTTCAAAAGCGCAAAGCGCTAGCTGTTAATTGGCGCACACATGAGGAACACGTGGTGCGCTTGGCGCTGAGCGCTAGATCAGGAGCGCAAAGCGCTTATTCTTAATATAGAGCACTAAGACTCTTTTTATGCAGCTGCGCTGAGAATTAAATTCCCCTTTAAGAGACTTTGTCTCGTGGATCTAAGAACAAAGTTCTCTGTTTTACAGGAGATGTTTCAATCTCTTATATTGATTGAAAGGCTTTGCCTTTAGGGATCTATGATCCTCAGAGAATTGAAATATTCTTCCCCCTTTTTATAATGAGATGTTCATGATCTCCTGAAAGACAATTTGTCTTATAGATCTATGATCTGTGAAAAGAATTATGTTCTTCTTTTACGATGAGATCTTTTGATCTTTGTGTGAAAGACTTCTGTCTTGTAGATCTATGATCTTTAAAGAAGTGAATTCTTCTTTTCAATTATGAGATGATTTCATCTCTCTGTTCATCATTTTTTTTACCTTGAAGAAACTCTTCTTTTTCTGAGAACTTGGCTCTTAAGATCTCTCGAAGCTTATGGGGGGTTCCTCTCTCTATTTCTGAATCTCCGAGACTTGAAGACTTAGGGCCTTTATATAGGGGAAGCTGATCAGTTCAATCAGTTAAGGAGATCTTTTCTCCAATTGATTCAGGGAATTTCCCATCGTTGGATATTTGATCCAAGGGCTTCTGATTTTCAGAAGGCAATCTTCTTGTTTTTAACAAGATTGGTAAATCTTTCCATACAGAATTTATTCTGTGTTTTGGTGATTTTGAATCACCATTGAATCATTGATCCAACGGTACTCTGATTTACAGAGCACAATCTTGTTGTTTGGAAAGATTTTTGAGAAATCTTTCCTTAACAGAATTTAATTCTGATCAATTAATGATTCATCATTATTATTGGATCTTTGATCTGACAGTGGGGAGCTTTTAGTTCCAGCGCTAGCGCACCCGTGCTTTGCACATGGTGCGCTGCTTAGAGTGCAGCGCACTAAGTGCTAGCGCATCCGTGCTTTACACGTGGTGCGCTGCTTAGAGCGCAACGCACCTAACGCTAGCGCACACATGCTTTTCATGTGGTGTGCTACTTAGGGCGCAACGTAATCAGCGCTAGCGCATCCGTGTTTTACACGTGGTGCGCTGCTTAAAGCGCAGCGCACCTAGCGTTAGCGCACATGTGCTTTGCACGTGGTGCGCTACTTAGGGCGCAGCGCACTTGGCGCTACTTCTGAAGCGTTGCTTCATTTCAAAATTTGAATTTTGAATAGAGCTTTGCTTTGATTGGGGGAAACAATTAGTTTTAAGAACGTTTCGGTCCATTATCGCCATTTTGGAGGCGAATATTAGTTTAAAGACGTTTCGGTCCAACATTCAACTTTCGTGCACGTGTATTTGTTACGTGACGAAGTGAACGTTGTCGATATGGAATGTGCCCAATTTGGGGTACGATCCGATTTGAGGTATGCACGTCAATTTGGAAATGCATCAATATGGGATGAAAGGAATTGTTGGTCATCGGAACCCACCACCTTTCTGAAGACGTTGAAGAATTACAACGACATATATCAGAGGTGTGAAGAGATGTACCCTTGAACCAAATCCCATATTTGAGGGAGAAGGGTTATGGTGGCCTTAAGAATTTTTGTTAAGGATACGTTAATCCAATTTGAGACTAAGATCCACCTAACAACATTTCATGATCTTCCTTATTTAAGACCAGCAACAGAGCATTTGGACTCAGTTGCAAGACTTTAGCAACTTAGCCCATTCGAGCTTTAGTTTGCTTAGTCTCCTTTTTTTGGAAAAAGGTGCTAAGCACTTGTTTGGGCTCTGTTTAATCAGTCCCCTTTTTTTATGCAAAAAGTGCTAAGCACTTATATGAATTCTAACGTCCACATATAATCCTGTAGAGCTTTCAGTCGTAAGGATTGCCCAACATGTGTTGAACAGTTTACTCCTTTTGTCTTTATATGGAGTGCTAGGCACTCTTTATGGCATCCACATGGGGAACACGTGAGGCGCTGGGCACAAGGCACTGCCCAATAAGTGTTGAAACTCAGCTATTTTGGGTTGTTCATGGAGTGCTAAGCACTCTTTTCTTCTCTTTTGCGGTGCACACGTGGGGAGCACGTACGGCGCTGGGACGATAGGCAGTACCTAGTGAGTGCTAAGCACTCTTCCTTTCTGTGGTGCCCACGTGAGGAACACGTGTAGCGCTGGACGCTGTCCAGTGAGTGATGAGCACTCTTTTGTGAAGCCCACGTGAGGGACACGAGCGGCGCTGGGGGCTGGGCGCTGCCCAGTGAGTGCTAAGCACTCCTCTCTGTAGCGTTCACGTGAGGAACACGTGTGGCGCTGGGCGCTGCCAAGTGAGTGCTGAGCACTCTTCTGTGGCGCCCACATGCGGTGCTAGGCGCTTTTCTCTTCTGCTAATAGCATTTTTGCCCATTTATGATCGATAAGAGCTTTGTTTTGTAGATCTGGATCAAACTTTCATTTTAAAAACCAAGTTCTTTTACGAGAACTGTGTTTCTCTTATTTGCTTTGTTTTGAGAAATTCAATTCCTAGTTCCTTTATGAGTCTTTGATTCTCAAGAACAAGTTCCTCCTGATGAGAATGAAATTCTCAACTTGTGGGAGACTTATCTTGTGGATCTCAGATCCAGAGAAAGAACTAAGTTCTTCGAGAAGGGTTAGACCCTTAGATATGCAAATAAGATGTTTTTATCTCTATTTTTTTTCTTTACCTAGAGTCTTTATGAGAGATTTTCTTCCTTGAGAATTTAATTCTCTATTTCTTTTTGAAGCTTTCTATTTTTGTTTTTAGAAGCCTATTGGGGGTTCCTCCTTTTTCAGACTTAAAGTCTTTGGTGCTTTATATAATGGAGGCAAGTTTGTTAATTAGCTTTGAAGAAATCTCTCATTAAGAGATCCTAATTGATTTAGGAAATTTTATCCACCAATGGATCTTTGATCCAAGGGTTTCTATTTTACAGAACATATTTTCTTGTTTTTAAGAAGATTGGGGAAATATTTTCCATATGCAGAGTTTTATTCTGTGAAATGGTGACTTTTATTCACCATTGGATTTTTAATCCAAGAGTTCTCTGTTTTACAGAGGGCAATCTTTCTTATTTAGAAAAAATGAGAGAATAGATCCCAAAATAGAATTTTATTTTATGATCCAATTTGGGGAATGTTTTCTCCTAACAGAATTTAATTCTGTATCTTGATGATTTATCATCTCTGTTGGATCTTTGATCTAATGGCTCTGTTTAACAGAGAATAGAATTTAAATCTACTTGGGTGATGGCGCTCACATGTTGTACACGTGAGCGCCATCTGAGAGTTTTAACTCCTGTTTAATTTAATAGATTCTTTTGTGCTTTGCATACTAGCGCCCGCGTGAGTAGCATGTGCGGCGCTATATGAGAGTTTTTACTCTTATTTAATCTAGTAGATTCTTTTGTGCATTGCACACTGGCGCCCGCGTGAGGAGCACGTGAGGCGCCACTATAGGATTTGGTCCTATCAGCGCTGGTACCCTTGTGGAGCGCATGTGAGGCGCTGCCTCATTGATGAAGGTTTCTTTTCTTATTATTTCTCTTCTTTTCCCAAATCAAACTTTTTTTCTAATTCTTCTTTCGTCAGAGCTTGAAAATAGTTCCACCATGCACAACATTTTCTGTGTCGAGACTTAAATGCCTTCCCTTATAATCTGAAACAATGCTCCTCTTCTCTCTCACTTTCAGAGAATCATTTTAACAAAGGAGAGTCATGGCTTATAATCGTCCACATGCTTATCGGCAGCCATGGGAAGTGCCCATCGAGGAAATTGTTCCTCGTTTTATTGCATACTTGGTGAATCCTGCTCTTACGGATGACCAATGTGATACGGTGATGCACGAGCTCTTGACTCGTAGAGGATACCCTCTCCCTATCGGCTCCATTTGGCTCCGGATGATCCTCATATTTGTGCTCGATGACATTCCCCCTCATCCAGCGGAGATGACTCCGACGATGCTTGATACAGCAAAGGACAAGATCGAGTGCTTTCATGAAGCACTTTTGATTACCACGCCTCTGAGGTATCGCTCTGTTCAGCTGCTAAGCCAGATATGGGCTCAATGGGCCATCATGTCTGCCTTCGCCGATGGGCACGGCGCTAATCGATGGGGAGCGACTCCTCGCGAAGATCACCGCTTAGTCATGGTGGAGAAGGCGAAGAGGGCTTTAGAAAACTTTATTCATAGTTTTGTAAACGCTTATACTTTTGATCCCGTGTTTGGTGATCTATTTCCTGTAGAATAAAATATTTATTTAAATGCTTTACTTTTATCGTTGACCACCGAGTGCTTTCTTTCTAACACATGTTCTTCTTCTGATTGTATTGTTGCAACCAACATGTGTGCATGTACGTATATGAATGAGCCTACTTTCACACATATCTGTAAATGAAACTTAAACCGGTGTAAATAAATGCCCCCCACTACTTTACTCATGAGGGTATACACGTGAGTGAAGTAGTGTAGCCTAATACGTAGCATCCAACCGGTTTCGGGCTGGTGTATCGTTCATAACTTTTAGAATTTTGATCTGAGAAGATAGTGAGCGGACAGAAACGTCGTCATTTATCATTAACTCAAATCTCAATTCTAAACCCCAAGACCCATGAGTTGCACCCTTCTGTTTCTTGATGTCTTGATCTGGTGTGAAGTAGTTTATTCACTCGTTTCGGAGTCTTTAGTTTATGTACTCATTTCGGAGTTTGTAGCTTATTCACTCGTTTCGGAGTTTCTAGTTTATGTTCACATTTTGGAGTTCTTAGTTTATTCACTCGTTTCGGAGTACCTAGTTTATGTACTCATTTCGGAGTTTGTAGTTTATTCACTCGTTTCGGAGTCTCTAGTTTATTCACTCGTTTCAGAGTCTCTAGTTTATGTACTCATTTAGGAGTTTGTAGTTTACTCACTCATTTCAGAGTTTCTAGTTTATGCTCTCATTTCGGAATTTGTAGTTTATTCACTCGTATCGAAGTTTCTAGTGTATGTACTCATTTCGGAGTTTGTAGTTTATTCACTCGTTTCGGAGTTTCTAGTTTATGGACACATTTTGGAGTTTTTTTAGTTTGTGGACTTCGAGTTTATGGACTCATTTCGGATTTTATTTAGTTTATGGACTCATTTCAGAGTTTATTTAGTTTACCTCCCTTGGGTTTACAGGCAAACTTTTCCTAACGATGTATATAGATAACCTCCATTCTTTACGGTAGAGGTTAGTTAGGTTTGTGGTACTAGGGTTTTAGTCTTTGGTACCATCGCATTAGCTGATGTATTCCTCGATATGCAGTCTCTAAGCTGTTATTCGAGTAGCCCCGCGACTGTCGTGTCTCTGATCCCTTCGGAGGATGGACAAGACATCTTCAAGTAATCTCCTTAGGTCGTATTACCGTCGATAGAGCAAGCGTTAGGAATTTTCCATGTCACTTTTTACTTGAAGTTAGGCTCAATTTGGAGTCTCGATGAGTCATAACCACTCCACGTTGGTGTGGGATGATCTCCGATAGTCTCTTAGGTTTTATATAAGTTGCTGTCGAGACCCTGAAGTTGGGAATATTCCGTTGCTTCATTTTTTTGACGATGCCGTGCCATTTCATTGCTGAAGTAGGGTAGACATCTGTAGGACCTCTAAGTTGTATGTATTACAGTTGAAGTCTGGAGCTGGGAATATGCCTTTTCCCCAATTTGATTTAGCTCATTGGAGCTTTTGTTGACGTCGCGTCTGCACCCTGATGGAATGAGAAGGAACGCCGGAGTAGTCTTTAAGTTATATATGAACCGTCAAGACTTGGAGCTAGGAGTTTGCCATTTCTCCATTTTGATTTGGCTCGTTGGAGCTTTTATTGACGTCGTGTCTGCACTCTGATAGAATGAGAAGGAACGCCGGAGTAGTCTTTAAGTTATATATGAACCATCAAGACTTGGAGCTAGGAGTTTTCCATTGATCCATTTTGATTTGGCTCGTTGGAGCTTTTATTGACGTCATGTCTGTACCCTGATGGGATGAGAGGGAACTTCGGGGTGGTCTCTGGGTTGTATATGAACCGTCAAGACTTGAAGCTAGAAATTTGCCATGGCTCCTTTTTTGTTCTACCCTTGGGTCTTTGTAGACGTCGCGTCTGCACTGAGATAGAACGTCAGGATGATCTCTAGGTTGTAGATGTCTCCATCAAGATCTGGCTCTCCCTTTGACGGAGCCTGGTGAGAAAACATGGTTTCTTTTTTCATTTGTGCCCATGGATTGTATACAGGGGTCGGTGTAGACTCACCTGTAGGGCAAAAAGGTTTCGTTTTCATTTTTTTATTTCTTTCCGCAATACTCTATCTTTTCAACTTTTGATATCACGAAAGTTGCGATTGCCCAATCATTTCGGCTATTTTCGCGGTGCCCAATCATTTCGGCTATTTTCTATATTTTATTACTCGCTGCTTTTTATTGCGAGTTGCCCAAACATTTCGGCTATTTTCTTTTATTTTTTACTCGCTGCTTTTTATTGCGAGTTGCCCAAATATTTCGGCTGTTTTTATATGCATATTTTTACTCGCTGATTTTTATTACGAGTTGCCCCATCATTTCGTCTATTCTATATGCATATTTTTGTTTACTACTCGCTGTTGTTTTTATTACAAGTTTAGGATCCGATACCAAACTTGGCATCAGCATCGCTACGACTGAAATGTTAACAGGAGCGAATCATCATTTGTCGTGAAAGGACTTGGAGTTTGACACCTATTTAGGCATCAGTATCGCTGCAACTGGGATATTGCCAGGAGCGAATCATCATTTACCTTGAGAGGACTTGAAATTTGATACCTTTTTAGGCATCTGCATCGTTATAACAGGAATATTGCCAGGAGCGACTCATCATTTGCTTTTGTTGATTTGAACAAAGATGGCTTAGCAAACAGGGTTATGATCATATCGACTAAGGCTTTTTGATTTTATGAGCCGTAAGGGTCTCAGAAAGGTATTTCTTCCTATGAGTTGTGAGGATCTCATAGGTGTATGTTCTCCTTAGAAGTCGTAAGGACTCCTAAGTGGTATTTTCTCTTGCAAGTTGTAAGGATTTTACAAGAGCGTTTTCTCCTCATAAATTGAGGACTTACAAGTTTCGTTCACCATATGGGGATATTTCTTGTCATTGGTGGAACTTGGTGACAGAGTGTTTATTTATGCCCGTGGATTGTATACGAGGGTCAATATTGGACCACTTGTAAGGCATGTTGGGGAATATGGGGGGTTTAAGAACAGGTTTAGATCCCCGAAGCTTAAGGTTTTTGAACCCTGTGAGCCGTGAGGGTCTCATGGGGGAAATTCTCCTTACGAATCGTAGGGATCTCGTAAGTGTATAATAAAATTTTTTTTTACGAGATTGCGCCCTTTCGGATTTTCATAAACTCGCCGGCAGTCCTGCTGTTTTTACCCACGGCGCCCTCTCGGGTTTTCATCCGTGCCCATTTTTCTTGTGGACGTACCATTTTTTTAACTACGAGATTGAGCCCTTTCGGGTTTTCACAAACTCGCTGGCAGTCCTGCTGTTTTTAATCATGGCGCCCTCTCAGGTTTTTATCCATGCCCATTTTTCTTGTGGACATACCATTTTTTTTCTTTTTTTCTTTTTTTATGACCCATCTGTTTGTCAGCGGGACTTAGGGGTGACTTCACTGCGGAAATAGCTATGTAGCCGATAGGACTTAAGTTGCAATCCTCACAGTTGAGGCTTTGATTGCAATATAGATCTCAAGAGTGGAGATTGCCATTTTGGAGACGACGTGCTAGTTTAGGGTCATTCCAGTCCATTATCGCCATTTTTGGGGCAAAGTTATAGTTTAAGGACCTCTCGGTCCGATATCGCCATATTTGAGGCGAGGTTCTAATTTAAGGACATTTCGGTTCGGTATCGCCGTTTTTTTTAGACAAAGTTTTAGTTTCAGGAAATCTCGGTCCGATGTCGCCATATTTGAGATGAGGTTCTAGTTTAAAGACATCTCGGTCCGGTATCGCCGTTTTTTTAGACGAAGTTTTAATTTAAGAACATTTCGGTTCGATGTTGCCATATCTGAGGCGAGGTTCTAGTTTAAGGACATCTCGGTCCGGTATCACCGTTTTTCTAGACGAAGTTTTAGTTTAAGGACATCTCGGTTCGATGTCGCCATATTTGAGGCAACCGGTTTTCTTTACATACTATTCAGAGTTTTTGAATCAGGAAGATAACGAGTGGACACAAGCGTCATAATCTATCATTGACCTAAGTCATGACTCGTCAAGCATAGTATTTTTTGAGGAATCGGTCGTTTATTGGCCGGAAGGGTCTTTCGCCATGCATATCCATGAGCAAGTAGGCTCCACCTTGGTAGATCTTGTCTATAATGTACGGGCCTTCATAGTTCGGCTCAAATTTTGTAACAACTCCAAATTCTATATACATAAAATTGTTTAAAAGCTAATATACACTTGGGGTATTTACAATTCCTATGAATGCTATAAATATTTGTTTTGATTTAGAACAGCAAGAAAGCACTTGTAGCTCATTGGTAAAGCCTAGCACTGCTGAGATATAGCACCTGTGTTCGAATCCTATCAACTGCATTATCATTTTGTTTTATTTTCGTTTAACCTTTTAGAAGCCCAAGAGTCTACACGTGCAACACACGTAATATGGTAAGTTAAAGAATAATCAAACATGTTAAATAGGCTAGTCGAAACGTCAGGGACACATAGCCCCAATCCGAGCCCCCGCCTCCATGATCCGACCGGCGAGATTTCATCTCGGGATGGCGCTGCCAGTTTGCCTTGGTCCAAACCCTAATTTTTTCTTTTGCCTAGACCCTTGGACTCCCCCCATAACTCCAATATTATTTGTTTACTCTGCACATTTACAGAGAATAGTAAACCCTTTCAAATTCTATTTTTAATGCAAAATTTTAATGCATTATTCATTCCCCCTAAACCCTAGATTTCCCTATAAATGCCCACCCCATCTTACACCCCTCTCACTCAGAATTCTCTTGCATAAATTATACCAAAATCCCAAGTCTTTTAGTGTACAAGTGGAGTTAGTGAAGGACGAAGCTCCGACGAACATCCAAGGAGATTCCGGCGACGAATCGACACCCCGAAGATTTCTTTAGGACCCACTCTCTCTCCCTAGTCCAACAAACCAGTAAGTCCTATTTTCCCCTCTCATCTTCATCTTTAAAAGTTCCATTTCTAAAACCCGACAGAAGCGGAGTTAGTCTGACTTCCGATTCGGTTTTCTTTAAAAACTATATTTTTCATAATCAAGATAACTTCATATTCTTACATATTGCTTAACAAATATTAACAAACTCAACAAAACAAGTTTCACATCAAAACAATCATTTTTGTGACAATTATCGCATTTTTACATAAAAATACCACATACTATTCATTTCGACATTAAAACCTTTATACCTTGCTATACCTTTAGATAGTTCACGAGGTAATGACCTACCTCATCACAACACACATCTCTACGTAGCATGATTGATTTTGGGGCAATAGAATTTGGGAAATACGGTTTTGCAAATAAATCCCTTTAACTTATAAAACTGTTTTCTTTAAAAGATGTATTAAAACATTTCCATGCAATTGTGTCTCTATAACCCATTTTGGGGACCTCGTTCGGGATGGTGCAGATTATCGCACATCCTTGGGCTTAGTAGAGCGAGATGCAGACCTCCGCAAGGAGTATTCGATCTCAATGGAATTTTTATCTCATTTTTCTTTAGAAAATGAGATTTTTACAAGAAAATAAATAAATTTATTTTCGTTAAATATGTATATATAAATATTACCAAAATACTTATTTTAAATATGTATATTATTCCATGTTTCCAAAACTCAAGAAAAGGATTCAAATATTACATGAAACTACCACGATAATTCAAAACAATATTCATATTACAAATAAATACCATATACTATGAAAATTAGGTTTTTCTCACTAGAAATTTCACATCTATAAAATATACATCTATGAAAACTCTTAAGACGATAATTAAATACTTGAGGTGTATTTTGAAATTATACCAAAATTATTTTACATAAAACCCTCTCAAGTTATACTAAAATACAATAAGGACCCTAGTAAATATAGGTTTAAGCGGATCCAGTCTCTTGAGCCTGAGGGAGCCGGAGATATGGGTGCTTGCCTATCTAAGGTAGACAACCTAACAAACGGTGTTATCAATACGGTAATTGTCTTAGAAAAAGACACAAATCCTGCCGTCCATGTGCAGCAGTTACCGATAACACCAAAACAATCAGGATTTCAAGTTCTTTTAAAAGTGTCTGACTCAGACCGGGTCTCTATCTAATCAATATGACTTGAATGTGATTCAAGTACAAACTACAATACAACATGATTCAATATGAATCCATCTATTCAGTCTATATCAATCTGTATTGACTGAACCGAATCATGGATATATTCCATTTACATGATCTTCTATTATATCCATTCCATTACTGATATCATGGTTTCGGCAAGTCATCCATCTATACAATTTACAATACAAGACAATAAAATACAAACAATACATCACGGGGTTTATAAGGGGTAGATTGGTACGGAAGGTGTTAAAAGTGGCACGAGACTGCAACCATAAGACAGCTAACCTGAATCTCCATTGCCGTTGTACCGTGGCTGAATGGTTCCTTGTACTCCGTATACATTAGTCTCTAGGATAGTGAGACTCCTCTCGTATACACTGACCTCTTCTGTACCAAACTACAAAAAACAGCGTTAACAATATAATACAACTTTAAAAGTTACTTTCTCTTTCTGTCTATTCTGTCTCTTCTTACTTTTGGGACTTACCGAGCGATTGTTCGCTGACGACATTCCTTTCTTCTTTCTTTGGAATGTTGTCAGGTGATTCGGACCTTCTGGAGACAGAGCCCACCAGCGAGGATTTGGATCAGCTAGCCTTCGACCCAAAGCTCTAGTTTACTTATACATTTCATTTTCATTTCTGTTATGCCATTGTTTAGGCATTGCTTTCAGAACATGTATTTTCATTTCAGTTGTATTGTAAAAAAAATGTTAATAAATAAAGTTGTTGTCCATTTACATCTTGTTTTTGTGTACATTTTATTTTATATTTCTTAAATATGCTTAGCGTGTTTACTTCTGAGTAAATACGTAGTGGCCTTGCCGCATCCTCTGCCCGTACTCTGGGAAGCGGGGCGTGACAGGTTTTGTTGGTGGCCCATGCAGGTCAGCTCTGTGTGGACATACAGGTCAGCTCTATATGGGCATGCAAGACAACCTAAGCAATATAATACAAGAACCAGCAACTGAAAACATTCTTTACAATTCAAATTCCTTGAATCTTCCAATTTCATATATTTTGAATCTGTCCTAACCCAAATTTTTCTTTCAAGGTTATGGATTCCCTAAACAACACCAGTACCAACTTCAACAACACTCCACCACCCTTACCAATTACACCGGCCGTAGCTAATTCGATCAATGAGCAGACGGTACTGCTTGAGGCGATCCGTAGCCTCCTGGAGGGACAGCAGCAGCAGACTGCTATCTTGATGAACCGTCCCGCGGCAGAAGCACCTAGGGTGAAGCAATTCAGGGCCTTTCACCCTAAGAAATTATTAGGAAAGGAGAGTCCTTCTAAAAGCTGAGGAATGGGCTTAGAGTATTGAAGATGAACTGGCAGCAGCTCAAGTGCCAAAGGTCTCTTGGGTTCGAATTGCAAAGCTGCAGCTCACTGATAATGCACGGGTCTGGTGGAAGGCAGAAGAAAGCCGTCTCACCCAGCCGATTGAATGGAGGAATTTCCGCAAAATGTTCGACGCAAAGTACTTCCCCGAGACTGCCAGATTGAACATGGAACAGCAGTCCATCCACCTACAACAGGGTTCAATATGGACCAAATCAGTGGATGAGTACAATGCTGAGTTTACCATGCTCAGTCGGTAAGATATGTCTCAATATTTCGATTTTCAAATATCACATACTGCACAGCTAACACAATACCTTAACAGATTCGTGGCACACCTGATACCGACGGATGAAATCAGAGCCCGGCGATTTCAACAAGGGTTAGATCCGGAGATCCAGGCCGCGTTAGCTACAGGGGATTTCCTGACTCACGAATCGGCTCTGAAAGCTACCCGCCGATATGAGGCAGTTGTAAAGATGAGGGGCAAACCTCATCTATCGAGATGAAGCGCCCTGCCAACCAGATGGCAGGAGGAGCCTCTTCAAGGAAACCTTTTGTGCCAAAGAGACCTGGAGTACCAAACAACTGGCCTAGCCCAGCCTTTTATACCTATTGCAGGAGGGATGGACATCTGATGAAAGACTGCTGGCGAGAAAATCGCCTTTGCTTAGTCTGCGGCTCAGCTACTCATGACATTGGGTCTTGTCCTCATAGACACAACCCATATGCTGCACCCAGACCAGCAATCACTTACCCGCAGTGCCCAGCCATCCAGGAACCTACTCCGTGACTTGCACTACCTGCTCCACCTCCTCGTGGACCGACTGCACCTCCTCCTCGTCAGTTCCATCAAGCTAAAGGAACCCACCTTAAGGACCAAGGAACGGACAGAGGAATGCTCACCCAGCAAGGAGGAATGTGCCGAGGCGACAGGCTTTCACAATGACAGTGGAAGAAGCTGAAGCTACCGGCCAAGTCATCACTGGTAACACTTCCCTTTCAAATTCTCTTTCAGTCCATAAGATATATCTATATACATTTTCCCTTATACCTAAAACATATCCCACATACCATAGGTACAATCTTAGTAGCCTCACTTCCTGCACTAGCACTCTTCGATACTGGAGCATCTCATTGCTTTATGTCACAACGGTTTGTCCGAACTCATGCGATTGCAGTCACACCGCTTGTATCCAGCTGGAATGTCAGTTCAGGGAATGGCATTCTAAAGGCAACAATGGGATACAACTTGTGTCTAGTGGTCATCTGCAGCAGAGAATTCTATGCTGACTTCAAGGTGCTGGACATACCGAACTTCGATGTGGTTCTAGGTATGGATTGGCTAGGAACATTCTATGCTACCATCGACTGTCGTCAAAGGAGGGTAATATTCGATATTTCAGAACATCCGGTCTTCTATTTCAAAAGTGGAGACCGTACCCTGGAGCCAAGTACTTACAAGGCGAAACCAAAGAAGGCAGTGATTGCGGAAATTCAAGCGGAGGAAGGATCAAATCCAGAAGTGGTTCGAGAGTTCGACGATGTGTTTCCTGACGATATATCAGGTTTTCCTCCCGATCGAGCTCTTGAATTCAGCATTGACTTAGTACCAGGAGCACAACCGGTAATCAAAGCACCGTATCGACTAAGTCCGGAAGGTTTAAAGGAGGTCCGAACTCAGTTGGACGAATTATTGGCGAAAGGATGGATTCGTCCCAGCACTTCAAGTTGGGGATCTCCGGTTCTACTTGTGAAGAAGAAGGAAGGTTCATACAGAATGTGCATCGATTATAGAGCCTTGAACAAAGTAACGATAAAGAACAAGTATCCACTACCGCGCATCGACGATTTATTCGAGCAGCTATGTGGATCTTGTGTTTTCTCCAAGTTAGATCTTCGTTCGGGTTATCATCAGGTGAAGGTCAAGGAAACTGATATCCATAAAACGGCATTCAGAACTCGCTATGGTCATTACGAATTTCTTGTAATACCATTTGGAGTGACCAATGCACCAGCAATATTCATGAACCTAATGAATCAAGTTTTCTGAGAGTACCTAGACAGGTTTGTTGTTATCTTCATCGACGACATCCTGGTATATTCTAAGAGTCGGAAGGAACACGCCGAACACTTGAGAATTGTCCTGGAAACCCTACGACAGCATAAACTCTATGCCAAGTATAGCAAATGCAAATTTTGGATAAATCAAGTCGGTTTTCTCGGACATATTGTATCGGGCGAAGGAATTTCTGTGGATCCAGCGAAAGTTTCAGCAGTAAGCGAATGGCCGACACCGATGTCAGTGAAGGACATTCGAAGTTTCCTGGGTCTAGCTGGATATTACCGAAGGTTCATTGAAGGATTTTCGAAGATGGCAACACCCCTGACCAAGCTCACATGTAAAAATGAAGAATTCGTGTGGTCAAAAGCATGCGAACAAGCATTCGTAGAACTCAAGTCAAGGTTGACATCAGCGCCTATTCTCGTTATACCGGACCAATCTGGAGGTTTTGAAGTACATTGTGATGCATCCGGTAAGGGATTAGGATGTGTTCTACATCAGCACGGTAAGGTTATGGCTTATGCTTCAAGACAGCTGAAGATTCATGAGCGCAATTACCCGACGCATGATTTGGAATTGGCGGCCGTAATTTTTGCTCTTAAGATTTGGCACCATTATCTTCTTAGTGATCGAGTGAACATATACACAGATCATAAGAGCCTGAAATATGTGTTTACTCAGAAAGAGTTGAATATGTGATAGAGACGATGGTTAGAACTCATGGCGGACTTTGACATCAACCTGCAATATCACCAGGGAAAGTGAATGTGGTATCTGATACCCTTAGTCGCCAACCATTAGCAATGAATCTCACTGCTTAGTGGAAGCTTCAACAAGACTTACATCAGATGGAGATTGAAGTGGTCATGCCAGGTAACGCTTCAAGTTTGATGAACTTACAAGTTCAATCTACCATTATCAATCAGATCAAAACAGCTCAGGCAAGTGATGCTAAGTTGTTGTTCATTTACATCTTGTCTCTTGTGTACATTTTATTTTATATTGCTTAGATACGCTTAGCATGTTTACTTCTGAGTAAATAAGTAGCGGTCTCGTCGCATTATCTGCCAGTACACTGGGAAGCGGGGCGTGAAAAATTTCCCCCGTTTTGCACGGTTGGGGATCATAGGTTTTTTTACGACTAGCACAAGTTCACCTTTACAGAATGTTGTCAGCCTAGTCAGTTTTTCATATAACCGCGTCATCATTTCCTTATAAGCTTCCAAGTTTTGCTGCGATATAAGGCGAGTTTCATCGAGGGTGTCGAGCTCTTCAAGCCGGAGATGAGCATTTTCTTCATCTGTCAGCTCATATCGAACCGCTACTCATAGAGAAGAGAGTTCCACTTCCAGGAGAAGCACTGCTTCCGTGCTGAATACCAACGTGTATGGTGTTGTATTCGTTGTTGTTTTGAACGTCGTTCGGTACGCCCTGAGAACTTCATGCAGCCTTTCGTGCTAGTCTTTTTTGTTTCTGGACACCGTTTTCTTTATAATCTTCGTCAGGGTCTTGTTGAAAGCTTCAGCTAGACCGTTGGCACGAAGATTGTAGACCGAAGAGTATCTCCAATCTATTTTATGCTGCTGTCCAAAATGACTGATTTTATAACTTCTATAAGATGGTCCATTATCCGAGATAATTCGTCACGGAGTGCCAATTCGATAGATGACATGTGTCCTAAAAAAATGGAGGATATTCTCCGTCATCACTTCCCTTAGTGGTACTGCTTCTGCCCACTTGGAGAAGTAGTCGGTCGTTGCCAGTATGAACCGGTGTCCTTTGGATGATGCTGGTTCAATGGGGCCGATTATATCGGTTCCCCACATTTCAAATGGCCAGCTAGCTACTGTTGGGTGTAGCGGGTTTGGATGCTGGTGGATGAAGTCCCCGTGAATTTAGCATGAGTGACACTTCCTCGCATATTCAAGGCAGTCATGAATCATTGTGGGCCAATAATAACCCATTCTTTTGATCTTCAGCTTCATTTTTGGCCCAGCTTGATGAGAACTACAGAGTCCGTCATGAGTTTCTTGAACGACTTTGTTTGCTTCTTCTGGTCCCAAGCATCTTAGCCACAGGCAGTCGAACGATCTCTTGTATAGAGTATCATTGACGAAGGCAAAAGACAGAGCTCGTTTCATGAGCTGATGTCTAGATGACGCATTTTTGGGCGTTCGTTGGGATTTGAAGTAGTCTATGAAAACTTCCCTCCAATCCTTGACTTTTTCTTCATCCTCTATTTGGAGGGCTGCTTATTTAGTCGTTTCCTTTCCTTCAGATGGTTTTGTTAAATCCTCCAAAGATATTTCTGTTGGCGTGAGAACCCTGCAGCTCTGTACGATGATCATTATGTCATCAAGGTCTTCGTCCGCCAATTCCTTGGCCAGCTTGGATAATGCATCCGCCTTACTATTATCTGCGCGCCGTATACTCTCCAGGATGTAGGAAGGGATTTGTTTTAGCAGGTGCTGCACTCTTTTGCCGTACGTTATCAGCTCTGGCTTGCACGTCTGATAGTCGCTATTTACTTGGCTAACGATCAGCTGGGAATCTCCATATATGAGGAGGTTTTTGATTCCCATGTCGACAGCGATCTCGAGACCTGCTATCAAAGCTTCATATTCAGCTTCGTTATTAGTCCTTGGCTCCATTAAGGAGAGGGCGTAGCGCAGTATCCTTCCGTGTGGAGTCACGAAGATAAGACCCACCCCGGCTTTGATTATGGGGGTGTTTCGCTCTCGCCTCTTTATAGACGATGCTCCATCGAAGTAAAGTTCCCACCGTGAATCATTTTCTTCCTTCTCTCTTTCGATGGTGTCGAACGCATATTCATCCGGCAACTCACAATTTAGGGGGGGTCGGCCGGTATCGGATGTTCTGCAAGAAAGTCGGCAATGGACTGGCCCTTCACTGCTTTAAGAGGCCGATACATTATCGAGAACTCCATCAGGAGGAGGGCCCATTTGGTGAGCATTCCCATTAGTATGACCTTCGACATTTGATATTTGAGAGGATCCACCTTTGATATAAGATGGACCTCATGTGCCAAAGCGTAGTGTCTGAGCTTCGTTATCGCAAAGATTAGTGCCAGACAATGCTTTTCGATAGGGGAGTAGTTGTTTTCTGCCCCAAAAAGAACTCAACTCAAATAGTATAGAGCTCTTTTCTTTCACTTTTCGTTCTCCTATGCCCATAACGCTCCTAGAGAACCCTCAAGGGGTGTTGTATACAGGATGAGGGGTTTTCCCTTCACCGGAGCGGTCAGTACCGGCGGATTTTGTAAGTACTGTTTGATCTCATCTTGTGCGTTTTGGCACTTTTGATCCCATATGAACGGGGTCGCCTTCTTCATTAGATGACTGTAGGGACGGTATTTTCCTGACAGGTTAGCTATGAACCGTCCGATATACACGAGCTTTCCTTGAAGGGATCGCAATTGCTTGAGAGTCCTTGGCGTGGGCATTTCTGTAATCGCCTTGATCTTTAAGGGGTCAATTTCGATACCCCAGTGTCGTATGATGAATCCTAAGAATTTGCCTGAGGAGACTCCAAACGCGCATTTTAAAGGGTTCATTTTCATATTATACTTCCGAAGACGTTGTAAGACTGTGTTTAGATGTTCCCAATGTTCCTCGTATGACTTGCTTTTCACTACAAGTTCGTCGATGTAGCATTCAACAATTTCATGGATGAGGTCATCGAAGATCTTCATCATGACCCTCTGGTAGGTAGTGCCAGCGTTCTTCAGACCGAAAGGCATCGCTTTATAGCAGAATATGCCCAGCGGAGTCCGGAAGGAAGTATGCTTTTGGTTTTCGGGATGCATCTTTATTTGATTGTATCCTGAAGATCTGTCCATGAAGGAGAAAACCTCATGGGTAGACGTTTTATTGATCATCACCTCGGTAACAGATGCTAGGAAATCATCCGTTGGGCAAGCTTTGTTGAGGTCCCGAAAATCCACGCAGATACACACCATCCCATTTTTCTTCATCACCGGAATGATGTTAGCGATCCAGTCAGGATATTGAACTTCTTGGATGAAGCCGGAGTCAATTAGTTTCTTAACTTCGGCGTTGATACTCATCTCGAGTTCGAGCCGCATTCTTCTTGGCGCTTGCTTGACTGGCTTGATGTCCGGCAATATGGCCAGTTTATGTATTGCTACTTTTTGATCTAATCCCAGCATCTCGGAATAATTCAATGCAAAGCAGTCTTTATATTTCATGAGAACGCCTTTTAACATGACTACCTGTTTTCTAGATAGCAGTTCATGGATGAACGTTAGCCTTTGATCGTTTTCCGTTCCTAAGTCAATTTTCCTTAGGTTGTCCGCCGTGGTGCATATCCCTTCTTTTAGCTCTTTTGGTGCCAGTGAAAATTCTGAGATCACCTCATCCTCGTCTCCATTTGTGAAACACTTGAAAAGGTCTTCCATAGCCTCATGCCCTTCCCTTTCTGAAAGTGTTATCACATGGCAGGTACGAGTCTGCTTCCATTCTTGATGTCGGGCTTGTCATATCCTTGCGATATAGGTTTTCTTTGGCTCATGCTTTTGCGGTGAGGTTACCCTTCAGCTGTCGGATAAAGCAAACATGCCTTGTTGATACCGGTCTTCAACCCAGTCTTTGAAGGTGAAGCAGTTTTCAAGGGGATAGCCTATTGCTCGGTGATAGGAGCAATAATCCGGATGATGGACCTCGTTCATTTTTTCGGGGTGCCAACACTTCAGAAGTGCCATCATTTGGTGCTTCATGACAAAATTGAATATTTTCCTTGTCTTTTCTTGAGGGAAAGAGTATCCACGGCCCATCTTTTCATAAAGGACAGGTTCCAGCTGGCTTTTCCTCGAGTGTATGGCTTCTTAGATTCGTTTTGCTATTTTCGGGCATTTTTTGCTTTCTTCTCCTTGTTTTTGCCCCTATTTCGGGATTTTCCTTCGAGGTGAGAACGTACATCTGGCTGAGGATGAAAGGTATTGTAGTCTTCTTTCTTCATGGATTTTTGGTTGAGGCGTTGCATCTTGGCCTTTTCATAAATAGCCATTTCGCAACTATGGTTATCCCGAATCTTTTGATATGCCTCTTTTATAGCTAGCCAAAATGTTCTTCGAACGATGGGCTCAACGTTCTTAGAGCGGGATCTCATTCCGTTTCAACATCACAGCTATTTGGAAGAGCATTTCCTTCTTTACCAGAGCTGTTTATAGTGCGGCAACCGTGGAAATGGTCTCATTTCCTGGACCGAATGTATCCGAGCCCGGTTGTCTCCATCTTCCCGTTAGGCATCTTTTGCTGAGTCCCAGGAATATCCCAAATATTTTTGTAGAATTGGACTTGTCGAACAGTTTGTTCGAGTGGTACATCTTGGCATCTTAACAGCCTTTACAATCCCTCTAAGTAGTACCTTGGAAGACGGATTGGTTGAAACCTGTCGGGTGCAAAATCGGCACCATGCCAAACTTCTTTTCCTACTTTGGTCTTCGTCGATTGGTAAAATATGATCGTCTTTTCACCTCTTCGCTTGGGAGGCACATAGAAAGTATGTAGTTCTTGTACGCTGTATGTATTAAGCGTATCGAGTTCTTTATAATGCTGAGGCGGAACCATGGTGACTTGTAAACTCTGATTAGCTCCAGCAACAGTTTGTGCTGACGGGCAAACGGAGAACACGATGTTGTCCTCGTCCTCAGAGTCACTACCAAAGACCAAAATAGGAGTAGATAGTCCGGGCCTGTTGCCTTAGGGTTGCCCTGAGTAGACTATTTCTTCATCTTCCTCGGTGTCGCTACTAAACATTGGGACAGTGGCGATGGGCTTCCGTTTATCCTCCGGCTTATGACACCTCTCCGTATTTTCGAAATCTGGTACGAAGTACTTTGCGTCTTCATATTTCTGGACTTCGTTTACCGAGAATGGGTTTTGCTCCCCCGTGACGGTGTATTCCAAACCGTCTTTGAAATACTTCATACACTGATATTGTGTACAAAGGATGACGTTGTACTCATGCAGCCAGGGCCTGCCGAGCAAAACATTATAGCAAGTCTTGACGTCAATGACATGAAATTTGATGTCAGTGATGAGAAATCCGAAGCGTAACGTCAGTATTACAGACCCCAGCATCCGTGACAACTGTGAGTCGAACCCGAAGATAGTAATTTTGTCTCGGGCTAAGTGCTGAACGTTCATGCAGATCTCCTTCAGCACTTTCACGTTGAGAAGGTTGATGAAAGATCCATTGTCGACAAGGATTTTGCCTATCTTGATATCGTGGCAATACCCAGTGACATATAGAGGACGGTTATGCTCTCACGTTTCGAATAGAAGATCATCATCGCTGAATATGATGTCAGGTGTGTGAACCTCTGCCAGCTCGTCCTTCATCTTTTCTTCAGCTAAGAAAGCTTGGAATTGTTCAGGCTCTTGCAATGCCTTGATCATGGAATCTCGTGCCTCTTTAGATAGGAGGAGAGCATCCAGTAGCTCAATTGCAAGGGCATTTTCCTCAGATGTGCTAAGACATTATAATCCACCTTATTTTTCTTAGGCGGGTCCTTGGCTGCAAGCTCTTTGATAACTTGATCATCGAGGACAATTTCCTCAAGGATTTTCTCTTTCCCTTTGTCTTTTTTGCTCAAACCTTTATTTGTAGGTCCGAGATTCTTTTCAGGCAGCGTGCGGCTACGCAGCTGAATATTCTCGCAGTTCTTCTCATCCTCTTCCTTTTCGGAGGTGGAATCCTTAAAGAGAGGGCTGAGGGTTGTTTCTTCCTAAGAATCTCTTCCGAAGGCGAGAACTTAGAGTTTTGCCTTTTCCGAACTGGTATCAACCATATGACGGTTTCTAGTCATTTTCTCATGCGCATTCATCGCACTTTTTCGCTGTCGATGAGCTTAACGCTTCATCCTCTTGAAGTGTTATTGATGGGCAACATATCCTTGCCCTCACTTCTTGAAGGCACTGCATTCTTCGATGGGATGAGTAACCCTTCGATGATATAGGCAGTAGTTCAGATATGAATCCTCTCCGTTGAGGCTTCTGACCCCGGGCGTGTTTTCTTTGAGAGGTGGCAGCTTCACTCCTACTGACAGGGCTTTGGCGAACCGCTTCTCTGTCTTGATTATGCTCTTGTTTGCCGCAAGTGTGCTTTGGTCTGGTCGGAGTACTTTACGACTCCTCATTGGCACAACTTATTCATCCTGACGCTGATGCTAATCCTTTTCGTATATGGCTGTTTCGCGTTCTTGGTCAGGTTTGCTTTTTCGAAAGGTTTCGTTTAACAGCCTATCGATTGGGTCTTCCGACAGTTCCGGGGATTTTGGCGCCAATCCTGTCCCTAGTTCCTCTGCATTGTTTTTTGACGCAGAGAGGGCTTCTTCTTCATTTAACGACGAATGGGAAACCATGTGGAAACTTGCTACATAGTTTTCAGTTTCTGATGAGTCATTTTCCTCATCGTTGTCACTCTCTTCGTTCTCAAGAATATACTTGAGAAACTCTTCGAGGGTGACTGGTGTCCGCACCTTCTGGTTGTGCTCTTCCAGCGCGTCAATGTACTTTTGTATGTTTGTGCGCTTGCCGTCATACTCGGCAGGCTGCACAGGCTTCTTGGTCTTCTTCTTTTTCTTCGAAGACTTTGAAGGCTTGACTTGGGGATTTTTCCCTTTGTAGACAGTTTTCGGTACAGGACACGGTTTCAGCATCCCTTCAATAATTTCTGGTTCAAATGGGCTTCTCCACCCGACTGCCGGACATGCCTGGAGATCCTTCATCATTCTTTTGGTTTTAGTTGAGAGAACGACTTCCCATGGAGCTTCTTCCACGAGCGAGCATGATGCCCCCGGTGCATCCACCATTTTGGGAGTGTGCTTCTGTGGTGGGTTCACCCTCCAATTCTCAAACAGCGTGAATTTCCCCTGTTGATACTGGTCCTCGACCCAGTTTATGAAGACGTAGCAATCCTCAATTGGGTGTCTCACCATTCTGTGATAGGAACAGTAGTTAGGGTTGTTGACGTCGCCGGGTTGTAATGGACACCGTGGATCTGGCAATGTGATGAGTTTGTTGCGCACTGCCCGCTCGAACAGTCTCCTCGTCTTGTCACGGGGAAATGAGTAAGCGCGTCCTAACCTTTCTTCCAGGGATAGGCACGGACGCATGTTGTTTTGGCGAGCAACCGGTTTCGGGTCACTCGGTTGCTGTTGAGTGTTAGCAACGAAGGCCGCTTTCCCTTTACCCTTGGCATTTTGAGGGTCCATTTTTTAGGAGGAAGGCCCGTGGCCCATCTGGTACATTTAGGCCAGTTTGTCGATCAGGGCCTAGGAGGTAGTCGGCTTGAAGAACGTCATGAACTGGGACACAGTTGTTTGCGGATCTAGGGTCCCGATGAACATGCCCATGGCAGGGGATTCTTCGATGCGTTGTTCGCACTTTGACCATAGGTTCCGCTACCGGATCGTGTATTGAACCTAGGTTTCTCCCGGCTTGACCCTGGCATTGATTAATGCCGTGATCAGGGTGCGCTCGTTTGCGCTGGCAAACCGTTGTGTGAACGGAAGTTCCATTTCTTTGAATGTTCTCACGGAGTCATTGGGGAGCTCCAAGCACCATTCAAAAGCCGTTTCTGACAAACTGCCAACGAACTGGCGAAGCAACAGTTTGTCGTCGCCTCTAGTGTTGCCGCACAAAGCTCTGAACTGAGCAACGTGCTGGTGTGGATTGCCTGTCCCCTTGTACATATGGAATTTAGGAATCGTATATTCCAGTGGGTACTTGATTTGATCATACCAGCCTGGATATAGTCGCCCAGTTCTGACGATTTGTCCAGCCGCTTCATTCGGTTGATGAGCTCGTATTTGTTGAGCTATATAGTCATCAAGAACAGCCTTGGAGATTGTTTCCTCCTTAGCTGTTGATAGAGCTGGAAGAGGGTTTGATGTTTCCCCTTTGTCATCCTCGACGATTATCGGTGGATCTTCGACTGGAGGTTCTGGCTGGATCATCATTCCAACCATGTCCTGAAACATAAGCGCCATCTGCTTTATGTTAGCAGCTTATTCCGCTGCCTCCTTATCGTTCTTTTCAAGCACCCTTCGCAGGAACTCTGTATCGGTATCCTGTTCTTGACGCTGTTCAGATGCCGATTCCGGGATTTCTTTCTGTCCGGTAAGTACTGACATTTTGATCAACATTTCCTGGAGCTTTTGTTGTTTCTCCTGAGCTTTTGTTAACGACCGAGTTTGCGGTCGATGAGCCACAGAAGCATGGCTTTCCTCTTTTCCGGAAGCCATGTAAACCGTGTGTACGATCATGCCCCCAGACCTAGGGCGTTTGGGTCCAGCACCTTTGGAATTTGCCGCTGGCGGTGGGATATTCTCCGTCCTCATCCTTTTGTGGGAAGTCGAAGTTGAAGGTGCCGTTGTAATAGGCACCCGTGTGGAAGACACCCTTCATTGTATGATGGAGGGACGGTTTTTCTCTTACGGAACCTTCATTTTCTTCAGTCGGCGAGAGTAGTCTTTGTCAATTACAGAGTCTTGGACTTTCTACCAGACCCTATGAATTTGGGAGGAGAGTCATTGGTGGGACTGCTCTGGTTTTGTCTGCATTATGGCTTCTGCAGGTGGGGGATATTTCTTAAGCACCACTATTGGAGAGTTCTTTCGCACCCTCCTAAGCAGATCAAAGTTGTTTTCGGTTGGAACAGCAGCGTCAACTTCCACTATTGGAGCCGGCGGAGTGAATTCAGAGGGGGAGTTGCCCCCGGCTTTCCTCACTCGTCGCTAGTGGCGACATCGAGCGTGTCTTGCAAATAGGACCACCTCGGTTTTGGAAGCGGCTGTGGCTTGCCCCTGGTTTTGTTGAGGAGCTCCGGCAATTGTCAGCATCTTAAAGACCGACGTCCTTGGCAAGATTTTATTGGAGACGGTCAGCCTCTCAAAGACCGATCGTCTGACTGGTAAAGCACATTTGACGGCTTCATTAGCCCCTTCGGGAATCATGGTCTTCATTGCGGGCCTTCTTTAGCTTTGGCTTAGCCTATTAAAGACTGAGACCCCCATTTTGGACGGTTCGTTGAGAGGAGCCGTTGCGATTGTCAGTCGGTGGAAGACTGACTTCTTGGGAACATCGGGTTGCGGCGTTGGGGCACCGATGCTCATTGGTAGGAGCATGGTCCCGAAGAACAATCCAGTAGTGGCTTATGTTACTTGCCCTACCGGCATTGAAAAAATGGAGGCCGCGTTGGGCCCATAAGTCACTCCTCCAGTTGGGACGGAGCGGGCGTTGCTGTCATAGGTTGTGCAGCTGGAAGCCATTGTTCTTTTTCTTCATCTTCTTGCACAGGAGCAAGACACCAAATCTTAGTACCTCGATTCCAAGAGCAACCATAAGGAACCGCGATTTTGTTCGTGAAACATGACATACGAAGTGTGGAGTGGAAAGAGTAAAAAGCTCCCACCGGGTTTGCCAGAATCTATTTACCGCCGAAAACAGAGACGAACTGGGATGGATCGTATTTCCTGAGTCTTGGGGGCAAATGCTATTTGGATTTATCTGTCGACCTCTCCGAAAATGCAAAGTTGATTTATGGTATCGTATATCGGAGGTTTGGACAGACACGACCATTGTAGCAGACTTTATCAGATTCCCCTAGTTTGCGAGGGTTTTGATTGTGGGGACGCTCTTCCCTGCAGGCGCAAGCCCCTGCAATTAATTACGTTACCGTATCGCGATAACCACTATCTCCTGCTTCGAAGGTTCACTTAGTGTCGTGTGTATGTTTGTTTTATTTTGGTTGCCCGTGGATTGTATACGGAGACTAATTTATGTCATCGCCCGTAGGGCGTGGATTAGTCCAAATCCGTATATTCTTAGATTTGGATTTGGGTTGATTTAAGGACCGTTAATCTGGTTTGAGATTAAGATCAACTTAAACATACGAGCATTTCGGCTCAATTATTTTATTTTAAGGACATCCCGGTCCATTATCGCCATGTTTGAGACGAAGTTTTGGTTTATGGACGTTTCGGTCCATTATCGCCGTATTTGGGAGCGGATATTAGTTTAAGGACATTTCAGTCCTTTGTCACCATATTTGAGACAAAATTTCTAGTCTAGGGACTTTTCGGTCCATTATCGCCGTATTTAGGGGCGAATATTAGTTTAAGGACATTTCGGTCCTTTGTTGCCGTATTTGAGGCAGGATTTCTAGTTTAGGGACTTTTCGGTCCATTATCGCCATATTTGGAGGCAGATATTAGTTTAAGGACATTTCGGTCCGTTGTCACCGTATTTGCGGCGGAATTTCTAGTTTAGGGACTTTTCGGTCCGTTATCACCGTATTTGGGGGTGAATATTAGTTTAAGGACATTTCGGTCCGTTATCGCCATTTTGGAAGCGAATATTAGTTTTAAGGACGTTTCGATCCATTATCGCCATTTTGGAGGCGAATATTAGTTTAAAGACGTTTCGGTCCAACATTCAATTTGCGTGCATGTGTATTTGTTACGTGATAGAGTGAACGTTGTTGATATGGAATGTGCCCAATTTGGGGTACGATCCGATTTGAGATGTGCACATCAATTTGGAAGTGCATCAATATGGGATGAAAGGTGCACATCAATTTGGAAGTGCATCAATATGGGATGAAAGGAGTTATTAGTCGTCGGGACCCGCCACCTCTCTGAAGACGTTGAAGAATTACAACGACATATATCAGAAGTGTGAAAAGATGTACTCTTGAACCAAATCCCGTATTTGAGAGAGAAGGGTTATGGTGGCCTTAAGAATTTTTCTTAAGGATACGTTAGTCCAACTTGAAACTAAGATCCACTTAACATTATTTTAAGATCTTCCTTATTTAAGACCAGCAACAGAGAATTTGGACTCAGTTGCAAGACTTTAGCAATTTAGCCAATTCGGGCTTTAGTCTGCTTAGTCTCCCTTTTTTATGCAAAAAGTGCTGAGCACTAATATGAATTCTGACACCCACATATAATTCTGTGGAGCTTTCAGTCATAAGGATTACCCAAGAAGTGTTGAACACTTTACTCCTTTTGTCTTTATATGGAGTGCTAGGCACTCTTTATGGCGTCCACGTGGGGAACACGTGAGGCGCTGGGCGCTAGGTGTTGCCCAATAAGTGTTGAATACTCAGCCGTTTTGGGTTGTTTATGGAGTGCTAAGCACTCTTTTCTTCTGTTTTGCGATGCACACATAGGGAGCACGTGCGGTGCTGAGGCGCTAGGCACTACCTAGTGAGTGCTAAGCACTCTTCCCTTCTGTGGCGCCTACGTAAGGAACACGTGCGACGCTGGGCACTGCCCAGTGAGTGCTGAGTACTCTGCTGTGGCGCCCACGTGAGGGACACGTGCGGCGCTAGGCGCTTCCCAGTGAGTTCAAAACACTCTTCCATGTGGCATCCACGTGAGGAAAACGTGCGGCACTGGGCGTTGCCTAGTGAGTGTTGAGCACTCTTCTGTGGCACCCACGTGCGGCGCTGGGCACTTTTCTCTTCTGTTGATCGCATTTTTGCCCATTAATGATCAATAGAATCTTTGTTTGCAGATCTAGGATTAAGCTTTCGTTTTAAGAACCAAGTTCTTTTACGAGAACTGGGTTTCTCTTATATGCTTTGTTTTGAGGAATTCAATTCCTAGTTCTTTTCTGAGTCTTTGATTCTTAAGAACAAGTTTCTCCCGATGAGAATTAAATTCTCAACTTGTGGGAGACTTTTCTTATGGATCTCAGATCCAAAGAAAGAACTAACTTCTTCGAGAAGGGTTAGACCCATAGATATGCAAATTAGATGTTCTTATCTCTGTTTTTTTTTTACCTAGAGTCTTTAAGGGAGATCTTCTTTCTTGAGAAATTAATTCTCTATTCGTTTTTGAAGATTTATGTTTTTGTTTTTAGAAGCCTATGGGGGTTCCTCTTTTTTCAAACTTGAAGTGTTCGGTTTTATATAGTGGAGGCAAATTTGTTGATTAGCTTTGATGAAATCTCTCATTAAGAGATCCTAATTGATTTGGGGAATTTTACCCACCATTTGATCTTTGATCCAAGGGTTTATGTTTTACATAACATATTTTCTTGTTTTTAACAAGATTGGGGAAATATTTCCATATGCAGAGTTTTATTCTGTGAAATAGTGATTTTTAATCACCATTGGATTTTTAATCCAAGAGTTCTCTATTTTACACAGGGCAATCTTTCTTGTTTAAAAAAATTGAGGGAATATATCCCAAAATAGAATTTTATTTTATGATCCAATTTGGGGAATGTTTTCTCCCAACAGAACTTAATTATGTATCTTGATGATTTATCATCTCCGTTAGTTCTTTGATCCAACGGCTCTGTTTAATAGAGAGTAGAATTTAATTCTACTTGGGTATTGGCGCTCACGTGTTGTGCACGTGGGCGCCATCTGAGAGTTTAACTCTTGTTTAATTTAAAAGATTCTTTTGTAGTTTGCACACTGGCGCCCGCGTAAGGAGCACGTGCGGTGCTATATGAGAGTTTTAACTCTTATTTAATCTAATAGATTCTTTTGTGTTTTGCATACTGGCGCCCGCGTGAGGAGCACGTGAGGCGCCACCATAGGATTTGATCCTATCTGTGCTGGCGCCCTTGTGGAGGGCTCGTGAGGCACTGCCTCATTGATGAAGCTTTATTTTCTCCTTCTTTCTCTGCTTTTCCCAAGTCAAACTTTCTTTTCCATTGACTTTTTTCGTTAGAGCTTAGAAATAGTTCCACCATGCACAACATTTTCTGTGCCGAGACTTAAATGCCTCCCCTTATAATCTGAAACAATACCCCTCTTCTCTCTCACTTTCAGAGAATTATTTTAACAAAGGAGAGTCATGACTTGTAATCGTCCACATGCTCATTGGCAGTTATGGGAGGTGCCCATCGAGGAAATTGTTTCTCGTTTTGTTGCACGCTTGGTGAATTCTGCTCTTACGGATGACCAATTTGATACGGTGCTGCACGAGCTCTTGACTCGTAGAGGCTCTTCTCTCCCCATCGGCTCCATTTGGCTCTGGATGATCTTTCTTTTTGTGCTCGATGAAATTCCCTCTCATCCAGAGGAGATGACTCGGGCGATGCTTGACACAGCGGATGACAAGATCGAGTGATTTCATGAAGCACTTTTGATTACCACACCTCTGAGGGATCGCTTTGTTCAGCTGCTAAGCCAAATATAGGCTCAACAGGACATCATGTCTGCCTTCGCCGATGGGCACGGCGCTAACCGATGGGGAGCGACTCCTCGCGAAGATCGCCGCTTCGTCATGGTAGAGAAGGCGGAAAGGACTTTAGAAAACTTTATTCATAGTTTTGTAAACCGTTATACTTTTGATCCCGTGTTTGGTGGTCTATTTCCTATAGAATAAAATGTTTATTTAAATGCTTTCCTTTTATCGTTGACCACCGAGTGCTTTCTTTCTAATGCATGTTCTTTCTCTGATTGTATTGTTGCAACCCACATGTGTGCATGTGCATATATGAATGAGCCTACTTTCACACATATTTGTAAACAAAACTTAAACCGGTGTAAACATTAGCTATATAATCCTAGAATATATATAATATAATATTTTTATAATCCTATACTAACAGTTAACATATAATATATATATATATAACTAATTAATATTTTCGAATCTTTCTCTCTCCAATCCCTCTGTCTCTCACCCTCCCTTCTCACCCTCTCTCTCTCCTATCGCACTCTTTCTCTCTCTCTCTCACTTATTCTGTCTCTCCCCCCCCTCTCTCTCTCTCTCTCTTTATATATATATATATATATATATATATTTAAATTTATATTTAACCTAATATAATAAACCTTACACCTCATCTCTCTCTTCTCTTCCTCTATTCGCCCGCGACGAGGAAACCCAAACCTAGACTTCACCCCATGTCGCCGTCGACCTCCTCGTCCCCTCAACCTCCTCAGCACCACCGTCACCCTCCTCCACCGGCATACTGTCACACCCCGCTTTCCGGTATATGGATAAGGAGATATGGCGGGTCACACGACGTATTTACTCAGAACTAAACACGCTAAGCGTAACTAAGCAATATAATATAAATAAACAAAAGAAAGACAACAGATGCAAATGAACAGCAATTTTTATTTATTAAACATTTCTTTACAACACAACTGAAAATGTAAATACAAGAATGGAAAGCAATGCCTAAACAATGTCATGAACTGAAAGAAAAGTGAGTACAAGTGAAACCTTGTGGTCGTGCTGCTCAGTGGTCTGCTCCAATTGCTCCTGGCTGGTCTCGAACTCCTCAGAGTCGGGTCCTCATGACAACATTACAATGAAAGAAGAGAAAAAAGAATGTCGTCAGCAAACAATCGCTCGGTAAGTCCCAAAGAGAGATAGAAATAGAATAGATAGATAAGAGAATGTAACTGGTATAATGTTTGATTGTTATGCTAACGCAATTGTTTGTAGCTTGGTACAGAATATGCCAGTGTATACGAGAGGGGTCCAACTTACACCGTGGACTATGGTAACCCGTAATACAAGGCTCCATCGAAAAAACCATGGAACAACAGAAATTGATGTATAGTTACGTCTTTTAATGACCATGTCGTGCCACTTTTAACACATTTTGTGCCTGTCTACCCCTTTAAAACCCCGTAATGTATTATGTATTGATGTATATTGTTTTTTTAATAGATGTACGACTTGCCGAAACCATGATATCAGTAATTCATGTAAATGGAAAGGATATAGACGGATAGTCATATAGACTAGTCAAATGTATATCCATAGTTTGGTCAAATCATGTTCATGTTGATATAGATTGAATTCTGGTATAAATGGATTCGTGTTGAATTGGAGTTATACTTGAATTGTATTCAAGGATAGATTGATTGATTTCAGATTAGACAGAGACTCTGCCTGAGTCAGACACTTAAACAGAATTGAAGTCCTGAATTAGTTTTAGAATTATCGGTAACTGCTGCACATGGTCGGTGGGATTTGTATCTTTTTTCAAGACAATTACCGTATTGATAACACCATTTTTAGGTTGTCTAACTTAGATAGGCAAGCGTCCATATTCTCCGGCTCCCTGAGGCTCAAGAGAACTGGTCCCGCTTAAACCTATATTTACTAGGGTCTTTATTATAAATTAATATAACTTGAGCGGGTTTTATGAAAAATAGTTTTGCTATATTTTCAGAATAAACCTCAAGTATTTGTTTATCGTCTTTAGTGTTTTCATAGTTTTATTTTTTTTATAAAACGAATTATTCTAGTGGATATAAACCTAACTTGAATAGTATATGGTATTTTCATGTAATTTGACTTGTATTGATTCTTGATGGTATTTTCATGAACTTTTGTGATTCTTTTCTTTTGATTAGAAAATATGGAATATATTATAAATTTAAAATAGATATTTTGATAATATTTATATATATAATTATTAAAAATAGAATTTATTTATTAATAGAAATCACGTTTTCTTAGAAATTGTAATAAAAATTCCATCGAGATCGTATGCTCCGTGACGAGATCTGCATCTCGCTCTACTAGTCTTGAGGACGTGCGATAGCCCACACCATCCTGATCGGGTTTCCCAAAATCGGTTGTAGAGGCTTATTTGCAAGGAATTAATTAAAACAATTTAAAGAATACGAGTTTTGATAGTTTAAGATATTTTAATGTAAATTGTATTTTTTTCCCACAAAAATTGTTACAAAAGACATCGTGCTATGTCAAGATGAGTGTTGTGATGAGATAGGTCATTACCTCGTGAGTTTTCTAAAGGTAATATGAGCAAAACGATAAAGTAATGTCATATGTAAACTTGATGGTATTTTACCGAAAAGGTGAAATAGAATTTGTTTAATATTAAATTTTGAATTGAAACTTGGTCAAATTGTTGTTTTGTAGTTTCTAAACAATATATAAATAATATGGTAAATTTGTTTTTTTAAGAAAGTGAGTTTTTTAAAGAAAAGAGAATCGGAAATCGGAATAACTCTGTTTCCAACAAGTTTTGTTATATTAGAAATGGAGAAGGGGAGAGAGGACTTACTGATTGATTATAGAGGGGGAGGTAGAGGAAGATTTCGAAGGCATCATGGAATCGCGTCGTCACCGGATTTTTCCCGAAATGTCGCCGCAACTTTGACCTTGGCTAACTCCACTTGTACAATTTCTTGGACTTGGAAAATTTAGAGAATTTTGGCAAAAGAATTCTGAATGAGGAGAGCTATGGTGTAGGGTGGTATTTATAGGAGAAATTAGGGTTTAGGGTATTGAAATGAGAATTAAAAATGTATTAAAATTTGGTTTTAAGGCTCATTTTAATTCTCTGGAAATGTGCAAGGAAATCAAACAAACTAGGATTAGTGAGGTAGGCCAAGGGGTGCTAGGGTAAAAAAATTGGAGTATTTCAGACGATTGGGATCGGCGGTGCCGGCCCCAAGCCAAATCATGTCGGCCAATAGGGTGGGTTAGGTCTCTGGATTGAAGGCACATGTCCTCGGCTGTATAAATACTATTTTGCACATGTTTGATTTTTCAATGACTTTTCATTTTATGTGTAGTGCACGTGCAAACTTTTGAGCTTTCAAAAAGTTTAAAAGAAAATCAGAAAAAATATTATGTGGCTGAGGGGATTCGAACACTGGGGCTACGTCACAGCAGTGCAAGGCTTTACCAATAAGCTACAAGTGCTTTCTTGCCGTTCAAAAGTAATTTAAATTTATAACTTGTGCTCAGGCTAAGGTATTCCTTTCTGTGCTTTACAAAAAAAAATTGTTCAGAAGTTTAGGGTTATTACACATACCCACCAAGACAACACCCATGCCTCACCGCAAACACCATCTTCTGCTTCATCATCTTCTTTGTCTTCACCATCGCCACCATCGGCGTCTCCATTGCCGCAGGCTCCCTCGAGCACTCGTATCATCTTTATCATTCTCCTCCTACAACCGCAGCCACTATCACCAACCCCTACCTTAGACCCATCTTCTGTTCCTCCTCCAAGCACCTCACCGCTTGTAACCCAACACCACCACCCTCGAAGCACCCATCGCCCTCCAAACCGACTCTTTACGCCTCACCGTCGCAGCCCAACACCAGCCCTTCACCCATCGTCATCACCTCCACCTCATCGACATCACCATAACCGTACCCATCTCCCTAGCCGTGACCCAAACCCACACCTCCGACTTCTTCTTTTACTAAACCCCTCACCAACCGAGAAGTCCTAAGCTTCATCTCCTTCATCGTCGCCAAAACTCCAAGCTTTGCCAAGGACCTTAGAACCACCAACACCCAACCCTGCAAACCCGACGACACCCAATTGCAGAAACCCAACGTCGTCGTTACCCATCGCCGGAGACCTCACCACCTCGTAGTCGTCACCACCATCAACCCTGCATTCCCGACCCGACAGCAACCCCAGAAAAACCATGTCACGACCGTGCCACCTCCAGACCACGACTGTTCCACCACCAGACCACCAGCAAACCTTGCACCAGACCACCACCAGACCATGCACTAGACTCATACCAGACCACCACCAGACCATGCACCAGACCCAGACCAGACCACCACCAGACCATGCACCAGACCCAGACTAGATCACCACCATACCATGCACCGTATCCAGACTATGCCATGACAGTGCCATGCACCGTATCTAGACTATGCCATGACCGTGTCATCACCGTACCTAGACCGTGTCATGCCATGTGCCCCGCTCCTGTACCACGCCATGCCCACTTCATTCTCAGCTCATGCCACTTGAGTACCACCATCACATCAGTCTCGTGTCACCGCAAGGCCCAGCATTGTGTTGTGCCACTTCACACACCGTGTCATGTCGTGTCGCACCAAGCCGCCTGCACATCGACCATTGTTTTCGAGGCAAGTTTATCTTGCAACATGCTATGTTATATTATTCGATATATATATATATATGAATAAAAATAATACATTTTTTTTATTATATTGCAAATATTATAGTTTTACCATTTTATGATATCCGTTCGTATCCATACTGATAATAACATATTTAATTATATGTCGGGACATCATAATATCATTATATTATTATATTGGTACAACGCGTTATCTAGACTGCATCATGCGTAATCATGGACGTATAAAAGGTTATTATAGATAGACACATATGCATCCTGATATCCGTCGTGCTTACCGTGTTCAGATATTCATTACAGTTTCACATTTGGTATTTATTTGATACATATGCATCACGTGATATGTTCAAGACACACTACTTGACTCATTACTTAGATCTAGTTACTAATGCCAACAATCCTGACTTGTTATCCTGATGGACGTAACTTGTTGTCTGCATAGACAAAACCTGCACCTGCTTGATCCTGTGTTGGCATTAGATCTATATTGGTAATACTTGACTTGAACACAAACCTAGGGTTAAAAGGGAAATCAAGAATGTAACCGAAACGTAACTCAAATGGATATATTACATATTTTTCATTTTTCCGGACGTTACGGAATAATCCTGTTTGCCGTTTTTCCGGGAGTTACAAAATAAATCCTGTTACCATGGTGCCGTGGGGAATGAACGGGGCATAAACTGTTGGGTTACGATGAGAATTATATTAATTGATTTCAAAGACTTCTAGAATAGATAATCTAGAAGCACAGTTTTAGATTACACATCACACATCATTTACATACACATACCTCACTGTTGTATCTATATTATTAATTTATATTCATGTTTACCTATCTCGTTATATTCTGGTTATTACTGCTATTTTGATATTATGATGCACTGACGTCTGGGTTTTACATGACCCAGTTCCTCTATCTTTATCGCAGGCTGAACAGGAGTACTTTAGACATCAAGCCGAGAAGTGAGGAATTAAACATGTGTTGTTTTGAGATGTTTAGTTTAGTTTATTTTCCACATTTTTATTTCTTGATGTGAGGCCATATTGGGAAGAGTTTTTAGATATTGGTTATTAGAGCTTGTGTCGTTTCTGATTATATATTTTCTTGACTCTTTTTATTATGGCAAATGGACATGTACTAGATAGATTTTATATTTTACTATTCTTGATATCCTATAGACAGTCGTAATATGACTGTAGATGGATGATTCCTATTCATAGGTAGCATGGTTGTCTCTGTCACTGTTTACCACTGAAAACCGGGAAAGACAAACGTCTTGCCTGCATTTGGGGGCAGATGCTATTTGCTTTTATCCGTCCACCTCTCCGAAGATGCCATGTTGATTTATAGCACCGTGTATCGAAGGTCTGGACGGATACGGCCATTGTAGCGGACTTCATCAAATTCCCCCTCGTTTGCGAGGGGTTTTTTTTATTGTGAGGACGCTCTTTCCTGCAGGCGCAAGCCCCTGCAATTAATTACGTTACCGTGTAGCGATAACCATTTTCTCCTGCTCCAGAAGGACACTTCATATCGTGTGTGTTTGTTTTATTTTTGGTTGCCCTTCGATTGTATAGGGAGACTAATTTATGTTGTCACCCATAGGGCGTGGATTAGTCTAAATCCGTATTTTCTTAGATTTGGGTTTGGTTTTATTTAAGGATCGTTAATCTCGTTTGGGATTAAGATCGACTTAAATGTTCGTTGAGGATACGCTAGTCTAATTTTAGACTAAGATCTACTCAACAGGATTTTTGGGATCATTCAGACCCAACAGAAGAGCATTTGGATTCTATATTGTTTTAGTTTTAAGGACGTTACGGTCCATGGTTAGTTTAAAAACGTTGCAGTCCATTGTAGTTTAAGGACGTTACAGTCCATAGCTAGTTTAAGAACGTTGCGGTCCGTATTGGGATGTGCCCATCCATTTGAGAGTACACTAAAGAGTTGTTGGTTATCGAGACCTACCACCTCTCTGAAGACGTTGAAGAATTACAACGATATTTATCAGAGGTGTGAGGAGATGTACCATTGAACCAATATCCGTTAGAAGATCAACAGTCGTATTTGGGACTAAGACCAATTTGGAAAAATGGTGAGCACATGGGCTCGGTTGATCTGAATTAGGGACTTTTGGTCAACTTGGACTCAGCCCACTCGGTCTTTGAATAAAGTGTTAAACACTTGTTTGGGCTCAGTCCCTTTTCTGTGTAAACAGTGCTGAGCATTGATATGGGCTCTAACGCTCACCCTTTACTTTATTCTCTTTTTTTTATGGAGTGTTAAACACTCTTTATGGCGTCCACGTACGGAACACGTAAGGCACTTGGAGCTGAACGCCAACCACTGAGTGCTAGGCACTCCTAATTGAGCGACGCCCACGTAAAGGACACGTGAGACGCTTGGCGTTGAGCGCCAACCATTGAGTGCTAATCACTCTTTATTTGAGCAGTGCCCATGTGAGGCACTTGGCGCTTTTTCTTTCCTTGTGCATTTTTCTGAAGATGTTCAATTCTCTGTTCTCCTCTGGATTTTCGATCCCCAAGAACAAATTGGTCCCCATGAGAATTAAATTCTCATTTGTGGGAGACTTGTCTCATGGGTCTCGGATCCAAGAAAAAGAACTATGTTCTTTATGAGGGTTAAACCCTTGGATAGGCAGATGAGATACTGTGATCTCTATTATCTTTATTTACCTTGAAGAAAGTTCTTCTTCCTTCTTCTCTCTTAAAACTTTCTTTTTTGCTTGCTCTTCTTTTTGAACTTGAAGTTTTGGGGGGGGGGGGGGTTTCTGTACAAGACTTGAAGTCTTGGGGCCTTTATATAGTGGAGGAAAGTTTGTTTATTTAGTTAAAGAAATCTCTCATTGAGAGATCCTTAATTAATTTGGGGATTTTATCCACCGTTAGATTTTTTATCCAAGGACTTCTGTTATATAGAAGATATTTTTCTTGTTTTTAATAAGATTGGGAAAATATTTTCCATACAAAGCTTATTCTGTAGCTAGGTGATTTTTAATCACCATTGGATCTTTAATCCAACGGTGCTCTATTTTACAGAGCGTAATCTTTCTTGTTTAGAAAGATTGGGGAAAATATTTTCCCCTACATAACTTATTCTGTAGCTTAGTGATTTTTTTAATCACCGTTGGATTTTTAATTCAACGGTGCTCTATTTTACAGAGAGTAATCTTTCTCGTTTAGGAAGATTTGAGGAATATTTCCTCAACATAATTTAATTATGTGTTGATGATTTATCATTTCCGTTGGATCTTTGATCCAACGGCAGAGAACTTTTAGTTCTGGCGCCGGCGCTCTCGTGTGGGGGCACGTGAGGCGTTGCCTCAGAATTTTTAACTCTTGGCGCCGGCGCCCTCGTGCAAGGCACGTGAGGCACCGGCGCCCTCGTGCAAGGCACGTGAGGCGCTGCCTCAGAGTTTTTAACTCTCGGCGCTGGCGCCCTCGTGCAAGGCTCGTAAGGTACTGCCTCTTTTCAAATTTTGAACAGAGCCTTGCTCTTCTATTATTTGGGGGAAACAAATGCCCTCCCACCGTTGCGCTCATGTGGCTCACACATGGGTGCAGCGGTGGCAGCTTTTCCGCCGTTGGATTTTCTTGGAAGTTGGATCGGCTTCCCCTGCCTATAAGTAGGGCCTTTGGCCCTTGAGATGACTGTTGTTCATCTTCTTCTCTTCTTTGTTCTTCTGAGAATTTAATTCTCTTTTTCAGAACTTAGATCTCTGCCCAAGAAAACTCTTTTAGAGTTAGAACTTTGTCTAAAAATTTAGTAAGGATTATGCTCGAACCCATTAAACAGAGCTTTGCTCTTCTTAGATCACAAATCTTAAAGATGTTTTTTAAGGTTTCTTAACCCGTTAAATGAAAACAGAGCTTTTCTCTTCTTAGATCATAAATCAAAAAAAATATTTTTTAGGGTTTCTTAACCCGTTAATGAAGAACTCTTTGAGTTTCTAGGATTTGTACCTCAGATCTTTAAAGATCTTGGGGTTTTACCTTGTACCATTGCTTTTACATAGCATAGCTCTTTAGAAATTTATGGGGAATTTTTATTCCCCTCTTAATTACATTTGAAAGATATGATTTCTGTCTGCAAAGCACTGCTCTCGAGGGAGTTCAACTTCTTGGCCCAATGAGTTTCTCATTAAATGAGAATTCTTTTAGGATTTCCTCCTTAATGAGTGACTGTCTCATCAATGATGAGCCGTTACTTTGATTTTGTGGGTCCCCCTTGGTCCCTTTCTCCTGCATTGCAGTATGGTACAATTGTAAAGTACCCAGTGTTAGAATTCGGATTATAGCGTTGGCAACTAACCCTCTCCCTTTTTTATGCGGGTACCATGGCTTTCGATTCTTTCTTTCCTTTTATTCGTTCAGAGAGCGCCTTCGTTGACGTGCCCGTGGATCAGGAAGTCTTTGCGCTCATTAAAGATCACGATCCAGAGCAGAAATCTCTTCATCTATGGGGGTCATGGTACAATCAGATTATCCAGGGTCGGCGCAGTTTTTCTTGTGCAGTACCCTCAGAGCCCATTTCAGCAATTCACTACGCCGACTCGCCTCAAGTGAATTACGCTGTAGAGGAGGCTAACTGGACCTCGGAGGGTCGTCTTCGGCCTTCTATGGCTTCAATACCCGTACAGCCCCCGATGGTTTTGGATATCTTGGGGCGACGCATATGTCAAGGCGAGTCGCGCCCTTGGGGACAAGTATATATGATTGGTTTGACTCCTCTCCATTCAGCCGGATACCTGTAGTGGGCTCGATACATCCTGTCGGCCAAGAAATCTCTATTGCTGAAGGTCGGGTTGTATCCTGCAATTTATGCGTTGCTTTTTCAATATCCCGCACTGCATGTATGGTGGATCAAACCTTTCCTGGAGCAATGGAACATCCCGACTCACACCTTTCTTCTATTGGATCAGGAAGTTTCAATTTCATTGGAGGAGTTCACGGTGATCTCCAGCTTACCCGTCAGAGGGGAACATTACGAGGAGATATTACCCCTTGACGAGTACACCTTCGCCACCAAATCGGCAGTGATGGGCCTTACCCCGGAAAATGTCGTTCAACATCGATTCCCGAGCCTAATCAAGGTGTTGAACATTTACGAGAGTCTATTTCTAGAGTCTGGAGGGCATGGGGTTAGCTTCACAGACTTTATCGCTCGCTTTATTCGCCCAGAAGTCTTGTCAAAACAAGCCGCGAAATTCGCTAAGCTTGACGACCCGTTCGGTTTTGGTTTGGATAACCAACCGACGGCGGAAGCAGATTTAAGAAGCTTCTTCATTCCAGACACCCCAGTCGTCCTTTTTGCAGAGCTCGCTGCTTCAGACGTCGATGAAGAGACGTTCTTCCTGGGGTTAATTGGCTTGTGGTTGAACTGGTTCGTGCTTCCGATGCACCCTCGCTATATGAGGCCATCAGTCTTTTACCCAGCCCACCGCATGGTTGCGGGGACGCGTGTGGCTGTTGGGATTGGAGGGTTGGCTCATCTATACTACGGCCTAAGCTTAGCAATGGATACTACTCAACCTGGGGTAAAACCTGTACATCTTCCATTGCACTACTTTACATCCTGGGTCGAGATGCACGTGCTTGGTGCTTTTGGAGTCCACAAACGGCCCAGCTTCTATGACAGTTATAACTTTCCTTGGGTCATGTTTCTAGTTGACGCTTCCGCATTAGATCCGTCGCAGCAAGAAGCTCGACGTCCGGTCCTTCGCCCGCGTATGGTCGGGGATAGAATGACTTTTGTCGATGGATTCTTAACTATCGGCAAGGAATCTACCAAGGCAGTGCAACCACTGCGTGATACTTTCACAGACAGTGCTCCTACGTTGAAGGCTCGGGAGATCCTGCACTTATATTCGATCAGGCCAGGCTTTCTAGTGTTCAGGCAAGGCGCCTCGGCATTGTTCATGAGGTATAACCCGTACCGTTTTTCTCGACAGCCGGGTTATGATCAGGGTGTCCCACCCGAGGCTTTCATAGCCGAGCCGGTTGCTACGGAAGAGGGTATCCGCAGCGCGCTGCACCACTTTATGCGGCTAAATACGGGGTCTAGCTTTCTCATCAGCGAGCCAAGCTATGTGCCGAAAGTTTCGAATGCTTACGTGGCATGCTATCAGCATGCGACAGGTGCTGTTATTAGGGAAGAGAGACATCTATTACTTGATCATAAGGATGCTGTCCCAGCTGGTAATCCGGCAGTTCCTTCGAAGCGACGGACCACCATTCGTCCCTCCTTAAAAGAAGTTGTTGCGGTTATGGTCCTGCGCACCTTCCCTGAGAAGCCTCCACCCCGTGTTCCTGTAGAAAAGGTAGCTGTAGCATCCCCGAAATTCGGCGTTGGTGCAGAAGTTAGGACCCGTCGCCCAAAAATGCCCGTCAAGCGCAAGCTCTTGTCATCGGCCGCCGGCGTCCGCTCGCAGAAAAAGAAGAAGTCGCTATTCTCTGCCGATATCATATTTGGCCAGGAGCCGCATGCTCCCTATAGCGAGGGTTTGTGCGAGTACGGGACCAATGAGGGTTTATTCATCGTGCCCGTGGATGATACTAATCTCCAGGCTGCCCTTATAGCTTCTGAGCAACTAGCTCGCGAAGAAGCGGTGCTGATTACTATCGCGAAATCAGGTATACTTTTAGTTATGTTCTTCTGTGGTTATCTCTTTTCTCTTTCTCATGTTTGTATTGACGCTTTCTTTTTCCACTGGTATTTCTGCCGAAGAGGCTCTCGCGGCTTTCCTCCGGACATTCGAGGATGAAGAGAGGCTCCGTGCTTCTTTGGTCCTTGGTAAAATTCAGTTCATTATGCCTTTATTCTTTTTTATTCGTGCTCTGACCCTTTCTTTCATCTTGTTGCAGGGACTACCTCAACTCAGGTCATTCCGAATGCAATGCTGATCCCAAGAAACAATGCAGTGGGACCCTTGAAAACAGCTACCGTGACCACGGCCCTCCCAAGGTTACCGCAGGAGGCTTCGCTGAAGCAGCCGATGATGGATGCCGTATCAGCTCCGGAGGCAAAGCTTGGTTCGGATGACGACGTTCCCCTGTCAGAAGTCTTGAGGCGGTCATTTCTCACGGCCCAGACCGAAAGGAAGCACAGGAAGCATGCAGCGAACGAGTGCGACGCCGTCTTGGTCGTAGGTGCAGGCTCAAGTAATACTCCATCTGTTGATATTCCTTTGGCGGATGTTCCAGCTGTCTTGTCTACTGCCCATAGACAGGTTGCACGCGCGGCTCGTGAAGAAACTGGAAAGTTACTTCGAGGTAATGTAACGCCCAGTCTTGTTATTAGAACTCGATCCTCAAATTCTGATATACTCATTTCCTGTAGGGCCAAGTTCTGACGATGGGATGGCAGGCGAAACGCTGGCGGCTACAGAGCCCGAAGGGGCTACTCTTTCTCGGGAATCTGGGACCGTCCAGACCGCTGCTTTCTCCCTTTGTGGCTTCTTGGTATTGGCGGGCATCGCAAGTATCACGACGGCCCTCGTTGAGTCAGGGGATGAAACTACGGGTGCGGAGTCTACTCCTCCGAGAGAGAGCAAAGAAGCCGTTACACCTGGTGATGCCTCCATCATGGTTTCGGTCCATGATTTATCAGGTAATCGTTGGGTCGCTATCTTTGCGTTTTTCAATCTTGTTCAGCCTTTCTAATGATATTTTGTTTGTCTTGAGTATATGTGCGGTTAACCCTGAGGCTGTGCCGTCTGAAGAAGTGTCGCCGGTCGCCATCCTAACGGTCGCTGTCCCCTCCCTTTCTTCTATGCCCTCTCAAATATTGGAAGGTATGGGTTTGCGATTTACCTATTTTACTGTGGGTACCATCCTCCTTGTATTGACATTATATTGTCGCAACTCTGCAGGATTCCTTTTCGACCATCTATACCAGGTGTTGAACCTGCATTTCTCCTTCCAGTCGGAAGTCATTCCGCCTCCTGGTATTGGTTAGTATATTCTTCAACTGATGTCTCTTCCTTTATTTTATGAATTGACGTACTGTTGCTAAGTTTTCTTCATGTTGATCATAGCTTCACCAGTCAGAGGAGGAGACGAGAGAATAGTAGTGCCTCCGGTACTCCCCATCCTGCCGCTTTTCACAGCCGGTATAAAAGACTTCACTGCTGATGTGTGTTCTTTATTCCCTGAGTCGACCTTTTGACCCTAATTCATTTTGCAGCAATTTCGCCAGCTCCAGCTTCTTTCGAGTCTCGCATTCCAATGCCCGCAGGGCCATTTGCTAAACGCATGTCTTCAAGGGGCATTGTAAATAGCCGGCGAACGTTGAGCGAATTCATCGAGGATCTGAATGCCGAGGCCTTCACTCCCGCTACGGATTTTGCCATGGAAGTCAATCCAATGCTAGTGACACTCGTGAATTTCCATGATGAAGCTATCGTCGGCTCTTGGGTTGATTACTGCAGAAAAATCGAGGCTTGCCTGCACGAGATTGAGCTCCAGCATCTAGCTCCTGAAGCATTAACTTCAAACTCTCAGCGGGTTGCTTGGATCGAGCATAGTGTTACTTTCATTCTCCATTTTGAACAAGAGGCGACCCTGAGACAAAAGGAACGTGAGGTGGAACATGAGATGGCCTCCAGCGAATCCGTCCGACTGCACGCCCAGATTGAAGCGAATGCTGCATAGCTAAAAGCTGTTTTTGACAATCTCCAGAGATGTATTTCGGATGGGTTGACGCTAAGGCGGACGCTTGACTTCGCCGAGCGGGTCATGCAAGACTGTGAAGCTGCCGTGCTAGAAGCCGATAGGAATCTTTTGTCCTATTTACGGCAATGGGTTCAAGTGGAAGCGGAGTTGCCGCGGCGACTGATCATGAGAAAGGATTGAGAGGAGCGCGCGAGCGGCTTGCTGATTTGTTGAAGACGCCTCCTCCTCAATAACCGTCTTTGTACCCTTTTTTGTTGACTGTAATCTTGCGATTTATGAATAACATGTATTCATTTCGATTCCTTTGTGAAATGTATCTTGTATTCACTTGCATTCATGAATAAAAGACATATTTTATTTCATATTGGCATGTCCCTTTAGCAAATGCGTCTTGTAGATAGTCTATCTTGATCTCCTTGCAGGACAGCGATGGCTTAGAAGACATGTTCAGATCTGCCACCTAAGACTTTTCAAATTTATGAGCCGTGAAGGTCCTATAAAGACTTTTCTCCCTACGAGTCAAGAGGATCCCATAGGTGTATTTTCTCCTTAGGAGTCGTGAGGACTCCTAAGTGTGTGTTTTCTCTTGATAGTTGTAATGATCTCACAAGAGAATTTTTTCCCTTACAAGTCGAAAGGACTCGTAAGTGGTTGTTTCCCTCCTTGTCGATATTCGACTTTGGAGAGTGTGGCCCGTGAATAGTATGCAATAGTCCATTTTTGACCGACTTGCAGGGCCCCAGTGCTTAGGAAACAGGTCCTTATCCCTACTGCCTAAGGCTTTTCCTTACGAGTCGAGACGAATCGAGAAGTTCTCGCAAGGACACTAATTTCCTCACGAGTCGAGACGAATAGAGAAGTTCTCACAAGGGTGTCCTAACGTCACAGTTAACTCCTGCTAATAGAAGTCCGTTACGTTCTGTGGTACTAGGTTTTTTACCCGTCGCACCATCGCGTTGGGCGATATATTCCCCGATATACAATCTTGCTGTTCGGGTAGCATCACGACTGTCGTATCTCTGATCCCTTCGGGGGCTGGACAAGACGTCTTCAAGTAATCTTCCAGGTGATATTACCGTCGAAAGAGCAAGTGTTAGGGATATTCCTTGTCGCTGTTTACTTGAGGTTAGGCTCAGTTTGGGAGCCCCGATGAGTCATGACCACTCCATGCTGGAGTAGGAGGATCTCCGATGGTCTTTCAAGTCTCATTTGAGCTGCCGTCAAGACCCTGAAGCTAGGAATCTTCCTTTGCTTCGTCTATTGACATTGTGTCTGCAATATTACAATGAATGTCGAGGTTGCCTCTGGGTTATCTATGAACCGTCGAGATTTGGAACACGGGGACTTTGCTATGGCTCCGTTTGTTGATGTCGCGTCTGTATCCTGCTGGAGGGAGGAAGAACAATGTTGTTGATCTCTGGGCTGTGGATACTGCCGTCGAGACTTGGAACTAGGGACGCTGTCGTGGCTCCGAGGTAGTCTCTAAGCTGTCTGTGAACCGTCGAGATTTGGAACTAGAAGACTTTGCTGTGGCTCCGAGGTAGTCTTTAGGCTGTCTGTGAACCGTCGAGATTTGGAACTAGAGGACTTTGTCGTAGCTTCGTTTTGCTGACGTCGTATCTGCTTCTAGTTGGAACGAGAAGGAACATCGTTGTTGATTTCTAGGCTGTAGATGTAGCCATTGAGATCTGGCTTCCCTTTGACGGAGCCTGGTGGGACAATATGGTTCCCTTTTCGTTTATGCCTATGGATTGTATACAGGGGTCGATGTGATCTCACCTACAGGGAAAAAGTTTCATTTTATTTTTTTATTTTTTTCCACGATGCTCTATCATTTCAGCTTTTTATATCGTGAAAGTCACGATTGCCCAATCATTTCGGCTATTTTTTCGTGTTGCCCAATCATTTCGGCTGTTTTTTCTTTTTACTTGCTGTTTTTTATTGCGAGTTGCCCAAACATTTCGGCTATTTTTATATGCATATACTTTGCTTGCTGATTTTTATTGCGAGTTGCCCAAACATTTCGGCTATTTCATATGCATTTATGCTCGCTGATTTTTATTGCGAGTATGGAACCCGAGGTCTGATACCAATCTTAGCATCAGCATCGCTGCGACTAGAATATTGCCAGGAGCGAATCATCATTTGCCGTGAAAGGACTTGGAATTTGATACCAATTTAGGCATCAGTATCGCTACAACTGGGACATTGCTAGGAGCGAATCATCATTTGTCTTTGTCGATTCGAACAAAGGTGGCTTAGCAAACAGGGTTAGGATCCTGTTGACTTAGGCTTTTGACTTCATGAGCCGTAAGGGTCTCATAAAGGTGTTTCTCCCTACGAATCGTGAGAATCTCGTATGTACGTTTTCTCCTTAGGAATCGTGAGGATTCTTAAGTGTGTGTTCTCTTATAAGTCGTAAGGATCTTACAAGAGTGTTTTCTCCTTATAAGTCGAGAGGACTTACAAGTGCCGTTCACCACACGAGGACATTCCTTGTCGTTGGTGGGATTTGGTAGGGAAAACGTTTATTTGCGCCCGTGGATTGTATACAAGGGTCAATATTGAACCGTTTGTAGGGCAAACTGGGGGATGTGGTGGCTTAAGAACTGGTTCAGATCCCTGTAACTTAAGGCTTTCGAATCCTATGAGCCCTGAAGGTCTCATAAGGGGAATTCTCCTTACGAGTCGTGAGAATCCCGTAAGTGTAATTTCTCCTTACGAATCATGGGGATCCCTAAGTTTCTTTCTCCCTTGTGAGTCGTAAGGATCTCACGTAGGTATTTTCTCCTTACAAGGTCGAGAGGACCTTGCAAGTGTGCATGAATTTATTTTATGAGTCTGCGCCCTTTCGGGTTTTCACGAACTCGCCGGCAGTCCTGCTGTTTTTACTCACGGAGCCCTTTCAGGTTTTCATCCACGCCCATTTCACTTGTGGACGTACCATTTTTTTTAATGATGAAACTCTCGAGAATAATTCAGCGCATGTGATCCATCTGTTTGCCGGTGGGATTTGAGTTGCAGCCCTCACCGCTGGGAATTGTGGACTTGCATTCCACTATCGCCGTGTTTGAGGCGGTGTTGTTAGTTCAGGGACATCTCGATCCACTGTTAGTTTAAAGACATCTCGGTCCAATGATAGTTTAAGGAAACTCAGTCTAATGTTAGTTTAAGGACATCTCGGTCCATAGGGGATTTTGAGGCGAGATTTCGCTGGATACTACTTATAGAGTTTGGACTCAGTAAGACAGCGAGCGGACACGAGCGTCGCCATCCATCATTAACCCAAGCCGTGACTTGTCAAGCGTAGTATTTCTTAAGGAACCGGCCGTTTATTGGACGGAAGGGTCTTTCGCCATGCATATCCATGAGCAAGTAGGCCCCACCTTGGTAGACCTTGTCTATGATGTACGGGCCCTTATAGTTCGGCTCGAATTTCCCCTGTTTAGCACGATTGGGGATCATAGGTCTTTTTACGACTAGCACGAGTTCGTCTTGGCGGAATGTTCTTGGCCTAGTCAATCTTTCATATGAGCGCGTCATCCTTGCTTTGTAAGCTTCTAGTTTTTGCTGCGCCATGAGACGAGTTTCATCAAGGACATCGAGCTCCTCAAGCCGAAAATGGGCATTTTCTTCATCCATCAGTTCGTACTAAACCGCCACTCGTAGAGAGGGTAGCTCTATCTCCAAGGGAAGTACCGCTTCCGTGCCGAAAACTAACGCAAATGGCGTTGTGTTTGTGGCCGTCTTGAACGCGGTCCTATAAGCCCAAAGACTTTTTCCTTCCCCTTGTCTTTTTTGTCCGAACCTTTGTTTGACGGTCCAAGATTCTTTTCAGGCAACGTACGGTTACGTAGCTGAATATTCTCATAGTTCTTCATCTCTCCTTCTTTTTTAGAGGTGGATTCCTTAAAGAGAGGGCCGAGGGTCATTTCTTCGTCCGAATCGCTCCCGAAGGTATGAACTTGAGATTTTCCTTTTGTTGGGATGGCATCAATCATATGACAGTTACCAACTGTTCCTTTATGCTCATCTGTCGTGCTCTCTGCTCCCGATGGGCTTTGCACTTTATTCGTTCGAAGTATTGTCGGTGGGCAATGTACATCCGCTTCGTCAAGGCACGTAATCCTGGGAGTATTTCCTTTAAAAGGTGGCAGCTTCATTCCCATTGACAAGGCTTTGGCGAACTGTTTCCCCGTCTTAAACTTTCTTTTGTCTGCCGCGGGTGTGCTTCGATCCAGTTGGAGTACTTTGTGACTCTTCCTCGCCGCAACTTCTTCATCCTGACGCCGATACTTGGCCTTTTCGTATATGGCTGTTTCACGCTCTCGGTCAGCTTTGCTCTTTTGAAAGGCTTCGTCCAGCAGTTTATCGACCAGGTCGTCTGACGGTTCCAGGGATTTTGATGCCGGTCCTGCTCCCAGTTCCTCTGTGTTGCTTTCCGACGCCGAGGGAGCTTCTTCATCTTTTAACGACAGGTAAGAGATCATGTGGCAACTCGCTACATAATTCTCAGGTTCTTCTGAAGAATCGTCTCACTCATCAATGTCACTATTTCCATTCTCAAGAAATTGGTTGAAGAATTCTTCCAGTGTGACTGGGGTCCGTGCCTTTTGGTTCTATTCCTCCAGTGCGTCGATATATTTTTGCAAACCCATACGACTGCCGTCGAGCTGCACGGGCTTCTTGGCCTTCTTCTTTTTCTTTGAAGACTTCGAAGGCTTAGCCTGGAGGTTTTGCCCATTGTTACCAACTTTCGGCGTTGGGCATGGTTTCAGCATTCCATCAATAATCTTAGGATCCAGCAGGCTTTTCTACGTAATCGCCGGACATGCTTGAAGATCCTTTAGCATTCTTTTAGTTTTAGCCGAAAGGACAACTTCCCACAGAGCTTCCTCTATAAATGAGCATGATGCCCCCGGCATATCCACCTTTTTAGGAGCGTGCTGCTGTGGCGGGTTTACCTTCCAGTTTTCAGATAGTGCGAACTTGCCCTGTTGGTACTGGTCTTCGACCCAGTTTTTAAAGACGTAGTAATTTTCGATTGGGTGGCCTACTATTCGGTGGTAGGGGCAGTAATTGGGATGGTTGACGTCGCCCGATTGCAGTGGGCATCTCGGATCCGACAGAGTGATGAGCCTACTGCGCACCGCCAGTTCGAATAATCTCCTCATTTTATCTCGGAGGAATGAGTAAAGACGTCTCAACTTTTCTTTGAGGGATCTTGGTTTGTTGCTTTGGCAAACGACAGGTTTCGGGTCACTCAGTTGTTGGATAGCGTTGGCAACGAAGGTCGCTTTCTCTTTGCCCTTTTCATTCCGAAGATCTGTTTTTGAAGAGGACGGCCTATGGCCCATCTGGTCCATTTGGGCCAGTTTGTCAATCTAGGCCTGGAAGTTGGTCGGCTTGAAGAACATCATAAACTGGGATATAGTTGCCTGAGGATCAAGGGTCCCCACGAACATACCCACAGCAGGAGCTTCTTCTATGCGCTGTTCACACTTTGACCATAGGTTACGCCACTGAATTGCGTATTGAACCCAGGTCTCTCCCAGTTTCACTCTTGCATTGATTAATGCTGTGATTGGGGTGCGCTCGCTTGCGCTTGTGAACCGCTGTGTGAACAGTAGTTCCATCTCCGTAAATGTCTTGACATAGTCATTTGGGAGCTCGGAGTACCATTCAAATGTCGTCTCCGACAGGCTGCCAACAAACTGGCGAAGCAACAGTTTGTCATCACCCCCAGTATTACCGCACAAAGCTCTGAATTGAGCAACGTGCTGATGCGGATTGTCCGTCCCCTTATACACATGGAATTTGGGGATCGTATATCCTGGCGGGTACTTAATTTGGTTGTACCAGCCTGGATAAGGTCGCCCGGTTCTGACGACTTGTCTTGCCGCTTCGTTCACTTGATGAGCTCGTATTTATTGAGCTATGTAGTCATCAAGGGTAGCTTTGGAGATCGTCTCCTCCCTGGCTGCTGATAAAGCAGGAGGAGGGTTTGATGTCTCCCCTCTGTCGTCTTCAATGATTATTGAAGGGTCTTCGGCCGGAGGATCCGGTTGGATCATCATCCCCACCATGTCTTGGAGAGAAGCGCCATTTGTTTTATATTAGCCGCTTTTTCCACGGCCTCTTTGTCTTTATTTTCTAGAATCCTCCGTAGGAATTCGGTGTCGGTCTTCTACTCTTGGCGTTGTTCCGACGATCCTTCTGGGCTTTCTTTTTGCCCAGTAAGTGCGGCCATCCTTGTCAACATCTCCTGGAGCTTTTGTTGTTGCTCCTGAGCTTTTGTCATAGACCGTGTAAGTGGTCGATGACCCACGGAAGTACGGCTTGCCTCTTTGCTGGAAGCCATGTACACCGTGTGCACTACCATGCTGTCACGCCCCGCTTCCCAAAATACGGAATACGAGGGGTAGACAAGGCCAGCCATGCTCCTACGGTCAAGGAAAAGTCCTGCCGTAGTCACACTTCGGCTTCTAGTTTCTCATGGTAAACAGTATATAATGCGCAGGTAATGAGAAATGCAGTAACTGAAGGAAACAATATAAAGACTGACCTGAAGTGGAACAAACAAATGTAACTCGGAACGGCAAGTCAAGAAGTCTGTGATGCACGTCTAGTTCTGGTCCAAGCTAAATCTTCTCCTCACACTGAGCATGCATACTCAGGTCGTCAGAGCGACACAATAGCAATATTATATATGAAATCAAGTGACAGTTCTAACAGTAGTAATAGATATGAATAACAGTAAATCTACGACAGCATGAATATGGATGTGCAGTAATCAATGCAGCGAAAACAGTAAATCAGTATCACGATATATCTCGTATGCCACACAGTAAATAAGGAATAAAATGCCAGTATCCCTATCAGTCTCTAAGTCTCACTGTACAGGTCACTAAGCCTATCGTCAGTCCAAGTGTGAGAGTCAACCACTCGTGAGTGTCCTCCACCCAAGGGTAGAACCCAAGGGCAAGGGACCACGGGCCCAACATGTAATGAATGTATCACGGTGTCTATAGCACATACCCTGTAAATCTCCATATAACTCCCTAAATATATAAGCCGGCATGGGACTCCTGAGATTCTGTTGAATTCACACTTGAACTACCCCACACCCCGTAGTCTACATCAAACGCTAACCATAACCCTAAATACTAATCGATCCGTGACAAGTCTGCGCGAGAACTGGAGGCAGGACCTCCATCAAGCACGTCTCGACTAATACCTAAGATAAATGGCAGTGTCGGATGCCTTATCTGTGACATCCGTGCAAGCGCTTCCATAAGTGTCCCATACCACTTATAGTCACACGTACACGCATCCCACAGACGTCGACAATGCAATCGAATAAAAGGGACACTGATTGTGCACAAGTACGTATCACTTTCACTTAATCACGGATACACGAACACTGACGTACTTGCCACAATCACCACTAAAATCTAACACTGGGTAAATGCACGATGTCACTAGGTTATCACTATAATGATATAAGTATGATATGATGTATGAATAGTATAAGAAGCATAACTAAGGTATCATAAAAACAACAGTCTATCACTTGCACGATTTATCATGAAACATATGTATATAATTTAGCGAAATGATAAACAGGTAGTAATTAATATGTTCAGTTAGCTATCCATCTAATTTGGTTTCGAGCCAATCGGGTTCCAGAATCATTAGTTATAACTATTTCATTTTAAGCGCACGCGGCTGAAAATCCGGTTTCAGAATCAGAAATCCATTTTACAACGCATTTTAATCCCAGTGGGGATCAGATTTTAGCGACGCTACAGTTGGATGAAGTCTAGGGTTTTCAGTAAGGTTTTCAACGCAACAGACGGATCGTCAATCGCATCTGTACGTTAGGAGTTATAATGTGTTTAATATCAACATGTCAATTCTGATTCTGCTGGGACTGTGATGTGTCCCGATCTTCTAAATTACAGATTAAATATCAAACGGTAACGAAACAGGATGAAATCAATTGTGTTTTCTAGCTAACAGATTTATCTATAATAAACAGCAGAGTTCCGCAACTTACGAGTTAAGGAAATTCTATGGTATCCAATACGAAACAGTAAGCAAAGACTGGAGTCACTCTGGACTGCAGTCCAGAGTCGCACTCCGTTCCGAATATCATCACAGTTTAAATACAAAATGTCTGGAAACTGGTATGGAGTTAAAGTTCATCGAGTCGGCTCCAATTTGAGCCCTCGAACGCACCATTCTACTATGTAATTAATTTATGGTGAATTTAACGGTTTTCAGGTGCAACAGAAATACAGTTTTACGGTTAAACTTTGGGGCAGTTGTTTTGGTCATAAACGATCAATTTATCCAACGAAACTTGCACACGTTGTTCATCACAGCAAGGGCCCAAGTAATAAATTAAGTTCCGTCAATTTAGAAATGTATTTTCTTTGGGAACACGCACCGAACAGGTACGGCACAAAATCAGTTAAACTTGTAACTCTAATAATTTATGCATTTAACGATTTTAACCTAAGTAAAATAGCATGAAAGCAAGTAAAAACTTGCCTGGAGACGTCTTGGAGCACACGGCAGCGGCAACGACGTGAACGCGCGATGAATGACGCGTGCAAGGTTCGCGGTCTTGGCTCGTGCTCGGGCTCTGGGCATATGGTGGCATGGTGCTGGTGGCATGGTGGCATGGTGCTGGTGGCATGGTGCTGGGCACAAGGTGGGTACGAGAGAGGGAGAGTTGAGAGAGGCAGTTAGAGAGAGAGAGAGAGAGAGAGAGAGAGATGAAGAGGCAGTGAGAGAGGGAAAGGGACAGAGTGAGAGAGGGAGACAGGGTGAGAGAGAGAGCTGAGAGAGAGAGAGTGAGAAAGAAAGAGAGTTCAGTGAGTGAGAAGAAGAGAGAGAACAGATGCAGAGAAGAAGAGAGTATGAGAGCGAGAGAGGGAGGAAACTGAGTGAGAGAGAGAAAGAGAAGCACAGGGGAGAGAGAGAGAAAGAGTGAGAGAGAGATCGGGAGAGGGAGTTAGAGGGAGAGATTGGGAGGGAGAGAGAGAAACGAGAGATGCAGAGAGAGAAAGAGATTTGCGACGACCACGACGACGATGCTGCAGCGAGGTACAGGGGTGGAGCTCGGTGTGGGTGATGGGTGTCGGGGATGGTGCTCGATTGAGGAGAAGGCGACGGTGGGAGTGTACTGCTGGGGATTGGGTTCGATGGGGGTGCTCAAGGTAGGGAAGAGAGGTGATGGAGGTTGGAGCCCCGGCGAGAGGAGCGGTGAGGGATTTGGAGCGCAGAGGTCGGTTATTGAGTGCAGGGGAGAACAATGGGGAGGCAGTGAGGGGATGGGGTGATCTGGGTTGGTGAGAGGGAGTAACGGCGCGAGCGGGGGCGTGGCCGACAAGAGCGCGAACGCTGGCGAAGAAGGCGGCGGAGAAAGCGAAACGCGCGCGCGAGATCGGGAACTAGCCGTTGGAATTTAAAGGGAAGATGAACAGTGGCTAGCCGGGTCGGGTCTAAGGAGGAAACGGGTGCGGGCTGCTGGGGTGTAGAGTGGGTCGGGCCGAGAAAAACTAAAATAAATAAGATAAAGGGCCGGCTGAGAATGGGCCAGAGGAAAAATAGAATTTAGAAGATGAAGGACTGGGCCGAGGGTTAAAAGAAATACATGAAAAATTTAAATGTGTAAAAAGAAGCGGGCTGGGATTAATGAATGCTGGGCCGGGGCTTAAAGTAAGAATTTGGGGAAAGTTGGCCGCAGCAAAAATGTAGTTAAGGGATTAGAAAAATGTGGGCTGACAATTGAATAATATTAATATTAAGGAAGAAGAATAGGCAGTGGGCTGAGAGAAAATAGGTTAGAAGAAATAGGGTATGGGATTTGGGTAAAAATTCGATTAACTACTAAACGAAAAGGAAGTGAGCTGAGGCACTGGACCGCTGGAAAAACTGGGGAAGTAAATTGAAATGGGAACGACTTTTAAACTGCGGCTGAGGAAATATAGAATGGAAAATCGATGGGCTCGGGAAAATTTTGTTAGGTTTTAGGATAGGTAAAATTATAAATGCAATATGTAAATTTATAAATATAATTATAAAATTAAAATGAATAAAATTATAAAGCAACAAGAATACAGATTGTGTATAAAAAGAGCTGGGTATTACACATGCCCTCAGACTTGGGGCGTTTGGATCCATCACGCTCAGAATTTGTCGCCGGTGGTAGTTGATTCTCTAGCCTTCTCTTTTTGTGGGAAGCCGAAGTTGAGAGAGCCATTACAGCGAGCACCCGTGCAGACGATACTTTCCGTGGCATGACGGCAGCATGGTCCTCCCCTTACCGAGCCTTTGTTTTCTTCAGTCGGCAAGAGTATTCTTTGTCAATTACAGAGTCTTGGACTTTCCGCCAAACTCTGTGGATCTTGGAGGACAACCGCTGAGGAGGCTGTTCCGGCTTCACCTGGGTTGTGTTTTCGATAGGCGGAAAAGACTTCTTCAAGATAGCGGTTGGATAGTTCTTACGCACCCTCCTGAGCAGCTCGAAATTGTTCCCAGTTGGAACAGCAACGTCAATTTGCACCATTGGAGCAGGTGGGGTAAGTCCAGAGGGGGAACTGCCCCCAGCTTTCCGCACTCGGAGCCAGTGGCGATGTCGAGCATGTCTTGCGGATGGGATCACCTCAGTTGTAGAAGCGACCTTATCATGCCCCTTGCTTTGATGAGAGACTGCTTTTGGTGCCAATCTGTTGAAGACTGACGTCCGTTGAGAGGGAACGGTCAGCCTTGCAAAGGCCTACTTTTTGGCAGGGGACGAATTTTTAACGACCTCGCCTGCAGCAGGAGTTGGAACGGCCAGTCTTGTGAAGACCGATCCCTTAAAAAGAGAAGTCCCTTTGACTACTTCGTTGCCCGAGCTGGAATGGCTATCCACTTCAGGATAACCCCTTCAGGTATTGCGGGTTTCTTTACGGGCCTGTTCATATCAAAATTTTGCATTATTATATTCCCCATTCTTATTCATTTTACAAATAAACAGGTGCTTTTGATCCATGTCTGCTACATAGTTGCAGGTTACAGGTTCTCGGAACAAAACAGTGAAAATGATGAAAAGACGCTACAAAAGTGAGACTACGACCAATAAATTGAGAATCTTTATCATGCCTACAGTTTGAAGAACAAATGAAGATTAATCAACAATTTCACAAAGTACAAAGGCAGCGCAAGATTTAAGACTTCAACATGAAGCGAACGGTAAAAGTCCATAACATTCTGCACTGTGAAAATCTGGAAGAAACTAGAAGACATTCTGAAGAACCAAGTGAGGAAAGTAAAAGGAAAATGCAACAGGAAGCAGCCCAGAAGAATACAGCCCAAGACCCCACCATATGGCCGCGGATCCGCGGCCAAACAGGGCATATGGTCGCGGATCCGCGGCCGTGCGGAGCACGTGTCGATGCAAATTTGTCGGTGGTGGCGGTGCGTTGACTAGGCTTCTCAGGGTAGTTTTGTAAATGTAAATAGGGATCAGATGTAAACCCTAGGGTTTCTATAATTTATAAATAGGAACCCTAAAGCTCTTTTTGGAGCATGCCACTTCCCATGCCTCTTATGCCTCTTTTTAATTATCAATTTCAGAATTTCAATTCCTGTAATGTTTGAAGAGTGCATCAAATAAAATATAAAATAAGTCTTTCTTTTCTTGCCTTAGTTAATTTTCATTTCTACCCTAGTTAATTTTATTTATCTGTCGTAGTTTAGCAATTTTAATTATCTGCAGTAGATTAGATAATTAGGTTGTTAAAAACAATCATAAAAATGTCTCTTTTTATCAATTCCCTAATGAGTGAGTAGTTCCTCACTTGTTAGGGTTAGGAATAGGAAAGATTTGAGAGATGAAAATCTCTCACCCCTTTCTTACCCGTTCACCATTTTAATAGGACTCCATGCATACACACACACCGCTCACTACGGCACCCTATCCCACGAGGCAGCGGTGATACCGTAGTTTAAAAGACCGGTTGTGTATGTTTTCCATGGAGGTTAGGGTAAGAATTAAGAAAGGACGGACAAGGACCAAGAGAAAGAAACATAGTTTCTTCCCAATCGTGCTAATCCCCTTTGTTAATTATTACCTTAGCACCTAAATAGATCTTAATTAGGGCATTGAAAGCGATGAGAAATATTGAATTTCCAAACTTAACCTAAACCTAATCCTAGCAAGGTTTTAATCCTAATCTAAATCAACCTTAGTTTTTATTGATAATCCAATCCACCATAATTGGAATTAACTCGTTAGAACAATTAGAAAATACACAAAATCCCTGTGGACCGACCCGTACTTAACCGGTTATCTACCAAGTGACGTCGTTCTTGATTGCGGTCAATATTCTTTGATTTTTCTTTTAAAAGCGCAAGCAGGCATAAAAATCTCTCTCAATCAAATGGCGTCATTGCCGGGGATGGCGTAGTTATTTTCTTTTTGTAATTTCGGGTTAATATAAAATTGAAAAATCATAAAAACTGAAAAATAAAAAAAATAAAAAAATTTATCATCTTGTTATTTTTTGAAGGGTTTTTGTTTGAATTATGCAGGATCGAAGAGACAAACAAATTCAGATCTAGAAAAATTCAAAGAGCGAAACAGCAAACAACAGATCTGAACAAACAGAGAAGGACCGCAACAGAAAACAGAAGAAGTTTGGAGGCTCGAGTCAATGAGTCAACCGCGGAACCGCAATCAAAGGCAACATTTGGCGGCGGAAACGCGGCGCATTGGTGACGTCAGCACGTGGAAAAATCTCTGTAAACTTTCTTTTCTTCTCTGTAAACCCCTTATCTCCTCTGAAAAATTTTCCTGCAGGGTTCTTTGCGCAAAAACTTCTCTCCCTTCTCCAATAACTTGATCTTGGGCAAGATTCTTTGTGCCGCAATAAAAAAAAAATTGGCAAGTGTTTGTGTGTTTTACTGCTTTGCATCTTTAAAACTGACTTTAAAGGGCTTTAACACCAATCCAGATTGGGTGGGGATTTCATTACCCTTCCTAGGACCCCAAAAAATCACAAAAAGCATTTTGCATTAACAATCAAGTTAATTAAAAAAGATTAGACTCGGCTTATAAGGACTGTCGCGCTCGATAGGACAAAGGAATAGTTGTAGGCATCGATCGTTTATCTAAACCAGACTTTGTGGTGTCTAGGCTAAACAAGTAGGGAAAGGTAATTTTAAAAGGCTCGTCTCACGGTGATTCGTGAGCGGACCCCTCCTTTCTTTACTTGTGCTTACCTGGCCACAATTGGCGGTGAAGAGGCGATTTGAGGTCCTCACAACTTGCCCTTTGGAACAGTTAGGAGCAGTCTAGTTGACCTAGAAGACCCTAGATCTAGGCTTGATTGTTCATATTGTGATTGTTTGAACGTGTGTCTAAACTTCTTATAAAAATCTTTTTGCAAAAAGCTCATTATAAAAAAAACACAAAACAGAAAATTTTTACAAAAACTTGCCACTTGTCGCTAAGAAATCCATTGCACCCTACTTGCACCCACTTCCTTCTATTGACGTTTTCTTTGCCCCACCTTCTGTTTCACCTTTTGACTACACTACACCTCTTTAGTGTATGTCCGGTTGGACTAGGGACACTAGTGCCCATTTAGTCCGTGTCTCGTTAGTACCGACTGATGACGCTTTCGACTCCAAAGTCGAAATTTCATCCACTTCTTTACCTTCAGCTTCATATTCTTCACCTTCTAAGGAGATCTCGGGATTCAATCCTAACAACCCCTTACCCGCGAGACTGATTCCACCTCCACTAGGTGCGAATAACCCACAACACCCTCCTGTTGAAGCGCCCCAACGAATCGCACTCTAGGATCTTTTCTACCTTATCCGCACCGCTTTACCTACTTGTCTTTCACTTCCACCGGCCAATGGGGATAACTTTGAAATTAAACCCCACTTCATTAACATGTTGCCTAAATTTCACGGGCTGGAATCCGAAGATGCCTACATCTTCATAAACAAATTGCAGAATGTTTGCGCAATGATGAAGACCACACAACTTTCTGATGATGCTATAAGGATACGTGTCATTCCATTCACCTTATGTGACCTAGCCGAAAAATGGTTATATAGCACAGCATCACACTCGATAAAAAAATTGGGAAGAGTTTGTTGAGGCTTTTCTAAAAAAGTTTTATCCACACCACAAGACCGCGAGAATTCGCAACGAAATTATTCAATTTTCCCAGCTTCCTTCCGAACCTTTTTGGAAGTGTTTTGAAAGATTTAAAGACCTACTTGTTCAATGCCCTCATCACAGTATTGAGAATTAGCAACTTTGCCACACTTTATACGAAGGACTGAACCCAGCAACTAAGCAGTTATTGGAAACCATTTGTCAAGTTCACTTTCTTACAAAATCTAGCGAGGAAGCTTGGCAGTTTCTCGACGATCTTACTGAACAAACACTTCAGTGGGAAAGCACTAAGACCACCTCATCTTCTTCATCAGGTAAGTCTAAGGAAGGCATACATCAACTTGATATGTCGATTGCAATGAAGGCCGAAATGGCCGCACTTACGAAAAAGTTAAAAGCAATTGAGAGCAAATTCTCATCGCCTTCTTCTGCCCTTGCTTTACCCCCACGCACTGTTTGCGCTTGTTATTCGGATCCATCCCATCTTACTGAAGAGTGTCCTTACAATCCACCTGTTCAAGGACAAGATCAAGTCAATACTGCCTTTCAGCAAAGAGAAAGAAATGATCCATACTCTTCAACTTACAATCCTGGTTGGAGGAGCCACCCAAATTTTGCTTGGAATCAAAATCAACAATTCCAAGGCAATAACAACTTTCAAAGGCCTCCTCCTCCACAACAACAAACACCTCAACAAACTCAATATCAGCAACCTTTCCAACCCCAACCTTACCCAAACCAAATGATACCCAACAACTCTTTTGTTCAGCCGAATAACGATAAGGTTTTCTCGCTAGAAGGAAATCTAGATGCGTTTTTAAAACAATCTACACAATCCGCAGCAAAGTTGGAGACTTCCATTCAATCTTTGGTGCAAAACAGTGCTTCACATGATCAGAGTATCAAATCAATTGAAACCCAAATTGCACAACTAAATGCTGCGTTAAGCAAGCGAGAAAAGAGAAAGCTTCCGTCTCAACTATTGCCAAATCCCGGTCACACACACAACGCACATGTTGCTTATGAACAACAAAATCATAATGTAAATGTTGTGACCACGTTGAGATCTGGAAGAGTGTTGCACAATAATGTGGGTATTAGTGATGACACCCCTGCCGGTGCTTCTTCTTCATCTTCTTCTCCTTCTTCATCTTCACCTTCTTTAGAGCCTATTCTTCATTCTTCACAAGGCTCTATGTCTACTAATTCAAACGGAACCACATCTCACTTCACGAACACACCAACACTGGGATCCATTCCAACTCCGCAATCTACTCCACAAACATTGGACTCAACAAATTTTCAAAATATTCCATTTCCAAACAGGTTGAGATCCAATAAACCAACTACACAAATGGAGAAGATTGTGGAGTTATTCAAACAGGTTAGCATTAGCATACCTCTCTTGGATGCAATCCAACAAGTCCCTTCTTACGCTAAAATCTCAAAGGACTTATGTACTAAGAAGAGGAAGTCACAAGTACCGAAGAAAGTTTTCGTGGCTAGTGCTGTAAGTGATGCTCTTATCCAACCTTTACCCCAAAAACATAAGGACCCCGGCTGTCCTACAATTTCAATAACAATTGGGGATAAGAACATCAATCGAGCACTTTTAGATCTTGGTGCTAGTGTTAATTTACTGCCCTATTCAGTATACGAACAATTAGGCATTGGAAAGCTTAAACCTACTCATTGTACTCTCCAAATGGCCGACCGATCCATCACCCATCCTAGGGATGAGTTAGAGGATGTGTTAATTAAAGTAGGGGATTTCATTTTCTCAGTTGATTTCATTGTTATGGATACACAGTCTGTAGCTAACCCCCGGAGTCAAATTCCGGTGATACTCGGTCGACCATTCCTTGGGACTTCTAATACGGTGATCAATTGTCGAAATGGTTCGATAAACCTATCTTTTGGAAAAATGACAATTGAACTCAACATTTTTAAGTTAGGGAATCAGCCCTCCGAGCCTGATACTAGTATACTTGATATTTGCTCGATCCAAGAGATCATGCAGTAGGACTGTGAGCTCGAAAAATTTCTGTTTGATCACAACAGTTTTGACGCCACTAGTGCGTTCCTCCCTGAATCTGACACAGTTTTCCCAACCGATAACGATTATGAGTGTTTCACTTTTTTGGACGATTTTGAAGACTCACTACCCGAGTTTGAGTCTTTTGAATTTTCGGATGAGTTAGTTGAACCATCCGACTCGGTTGCTTACAGTCATTTCGAACCATTGATGGAATCCTTCGAGTTTGAGACAGTTTCACCAATTTTACATTCAATTGTTTCACCTCCAAAACTCGAACTCAAGCTGTTGCCGTCTCATCTTAAATACTCTTATTTAGGTGAGAATAAGACCCTTCCTGTTATCATATCGGCATCTCTACCTCTCGAGCAAGAGAAAGCCCTTTTAATGGTCTTACAAAACAATCGGCAAGCTTTTGGCTGGACTATGGCGGACATCAAGGGGATTAGTCCCCTCATAGTTGAACATCATATACATATGATGGATGATGCCAAGCCAGTAAAGAATCCACAGAAACACCTCGAGGATTTTGTGGTTAATCAACCTCCACCTATAGAAGTTGAACCACTACCTTTTCTTCTCATAAAATACGAGAATGCCAATATTCCACTCATTTCTGATCATTCACATTCTCGTTTTTATTTATCATCACCTCTTATCTCCTCACATTCATATTCACGCAAACCCTGTCCACACCACTTATCTCTTCCCCACTTTTTCTTGGCTCTTTATAACATGTTCTTCCACCGACCTATACGTTACACTGATAATTTCTTCGAATGGTTGGTATTGACTTTTGGCCTTTGCAAAGCTTGGCATTGACTTGTAACATTGTTTAATTCAAGTTTGGGGGAGATTTTGTTGGCTCTAGAAAGAAAGTGATTTTTTGGCCAACCGTATGATTGAGGGTACGTTTACCACTTGTAAATATAAAAAAAAAGGATTTTTGGGTATTTTTGTAAATTTTCAGTTTTAATAAAAAATAAAAAAATAAACAGGGGAGTGCCGACAATTTTGACTCTCTTGGTGTAGCCTGACAGTGAGGACACTGTCAAGTTTAAGTTTGGGGGTGTGTTCGGTAAGCTTTCTTCCTTCGCATTCATATGTATATTTTTGCATTTGCATACTTATTTTTAAAACCCATAAAAATTGAAAAATTATAAAAATTATAAAAATTGAAAAATTCAATTTTGGTCATAATTGATTTAAGTTTGACAAGACGATTAACTAGATAGGAAAAACTAGATCCTAGACTTAGTAGATTAAAGACCCTAAAAATAACCTTTCTTAAAATTTAACGGTAGAAAATATATATCCTTGTAGTTTACTTAGAAATAGGCAAATTCTGAGTTCACTTCTCGGGCTAAATCAAAATAAGGGAAAAGTATTGATATTTTTATTAAAGTATAAGTTTGAAAAATAATTCCTAAGGTTAAGTCTAAATTCTGAAAATATATATCCTACAACTTGCACAAACACGAACCTTGAAACTTGGAATAGTAGAGGAGACCTTGAAATGCTCTTGTATAAAATCCTTAGTATGAAGGAAAATAAAATTATAAGTGTGAATAAAGAGATATAAAAAAAATGAACACTGGTTTTGTAATTACTTAAGGCTGAGTAAAATAAAAAATATATAGCGAGGGTGCTTTATCACCTAGTGCCTTAGACCAACTGGTTTGGGAGTCACTGCTAAAGCCTTAGGTATTACAAGACAAGAAATTATGCCTTAATGTGTAAACATATTTTGTAATCGGTCGTTAGTACCTCAAGAAGTATTAATGGTCGTATGAAGAATGTGTGAGCGATTTCATTTAAAAAAATTCACCAACTAAAAGTACTTTGGATGATGGATAAGAGTATAAGAGCTTGAATTGAATTTCCAATTGTAGGGGTGATACATACACACACGTAGAGGTATATGATTGGGGTTTGGATGAGAGATAAGAATGAAAAAATAGGACTTATATCTTTAGTAGAGATGATAAAAATTTCTAAGTTGAGATGAAACCTTAGAAGGAAAACTCAAAAGATGTTAAAAGCTAAATAAATTTACAGAACATATATAATTTTAAGTTAAATGATAAGGAAATGTGAAAAATACGGGTTGATAATTTCTGAGTTAAAGATAATAGAATTTCTTACTAGAAAACCGAATTGAAGAATAAAAGTCAATAGGCCGAATTGATAGGATTTTGTGGGTAGTATCTGCTGAAAACCCTCAGGAGACAACACTCCTCCTACTAGGGACACCTAGAGGTTTAACGGCTTTTTGCACGAGCTCAGTGCAACCGCGTTTCCCTGCGAAAGTGAGGTTAGGTTTTTTCGAGAATAAACTAGTTTTGCTCGAAGACGAGCAAAAGATAAGTTTGGGGATATTTGTTCATATCATAATTTTGCATTATTATATTCCCCATTCTTATTCATTTTACAAATAAACAGGTGCTTTTGATCCATGTCTGCTATATAGTTGCAGGTTACAGGTTTTCGGAACAAAACAGTGAAAATGATGAAAAGACGCTAAAAAGGTGAGACTACGACCAATAAATTGAGAATCTTTATCTTGCCTACAGTTTGAAGAACAAACGAAGATCAATCAATAATTTCACAAAGTACAAAGGCAGCGCAAGATTCAATACTTCAACACGAAGCGAACGGTAAAAGTCCACAACATTCTACACTGTGGAAATCTGGAAGAAACTAGAAGACATTCTGAAGAACCAAGTGAGGAAAGTAAAAGGAAAATGCAACAGGAAGCAACCCAGAAGAATACAGCCCAAGACCCCATCATATGGCCGCAGATCCGCCGCCAAACAGGGCATATGGCCGCGGATCCGCGGCCGGGCGGAGCACGTGTCGATGCAAATTTGTCGGTGGTGGCGGTGCATTGACTAGGCTTCTCAGGGTAGTTTTGTAAATGTAAATAGGGATCAGATGTAAACCCTAAGGTTTCTATAATCTATAAATAGGAACCCTAAAGCTCTTTTTGGAGCATGCCTCTTCCCATGCCTCTTATGTCTCTTTTTAATTATCAATTTCAGAATTTCAATTCCTGTAATGTTTGAAGAGTGCATCAAATAAAAAATAAAGTAAGTCTTTCTTTTCTTGCCTTAGTTAATTTTCCTTTCTGCCCTAATTAATTTTATTTATCTGCCGTAGTTTAGCAATTTTAATTATCTGCCGTAGATTAGATAATTAGATTATTAAAAACAATCATAAAAATGTCTCTTTTTATCAATTCCCTAATGAGTGAGTAGTTCCTCACTTTTTAGGGTTAGGAATAGAAAATGTTTGAGAGATGAAAATCTCTCACCCCTTTCTTGCCCGTTCAATATTTTAATAGGACTCCATGCATACACACACACACCGCTCACTACGGCACCCTGTCCCACAAGGTAGCGGTGATACCGTAGTTTAAAAGACCGGTTGTGTATGTTTTCCATGGAGGTTAGGGTAAGAATTAAGAAAGGACGGACAAGGACCTAGAGGAAGAAACATAGTTTCTTCCCGATCGTGCTAATCCCCTTTGTTAATTATTACCTTAGCACCTAAATAGATCTTAATTAGGGCATTGAAAGCGGTGAGAAATATTGAATTTCCAAACTTAACATAAACCTAACCCTAGCAAGGTTTTAATCCTAATCTAAATCAACCTTAGTTTTTATTGATAATCCAATCCACCATAATTGGAATTAACTCGTTAGAACAATTAGAAAATACACAAAATCCCTGTGAACCGACCCATACTCAACCGGCTAGCTACCAAGTGACGCCGTTCTTGATTGCGGTTAATATTCTTTGATTTATCTTTTAAAAGCGTAAGAACGCATAAAAATCTTTCTCAATCAGGGCCCAGTGGAGTTTTGGCTCAGCCTATCGAAGACTGAGGCGGCAGACTTGGATGACCCGTTGAGAGGGGCCATGGTGGTTGCGAGCCGATCAAAGACCGACTTCTTTGGGGCTTCTTGTGATGGCATTGAAGCATTGAAGCTCATTGGCAGGAGCATGGTTCCGAAGAACAGTTGTGGCCTGAGTCACCTGTTCCACTGGCATTACGAAGATGGAGGCCGCTTGGGACCCATAAGTCACTCCTCCAGCAGGGACAGAGTGGGAGTTGCTGTTGTAATTGGTACAGTTGGAAGCCATCGATGTCATCTTCTCTTCTGCACGGAGCAAGACACCAAATCTTAGTACCTCGAATCCAGGGGCAATCATATTAAACCGCGATTCGTTCGCGAACACGACACACGAAGTGTGGAGTAGAAAGAGGAAAATGTCCCGCCGGGCATGCCAGAATCTGTTTACCGCCAAAAACGGGGAAAGACAAATGTTTTGCCTGCATTTGGGGGAAGATGTTATTTGGTTTTATCCGTCCACCTCTCCGAAGATGCCAAATTAATTTATGGCGCCGTGTATCGGAGGTCTGGATGGTTGCGGCCGTTGTAGCAGACTTCATCAGATTCCCTCTCGTTTGCGAAGGTTTTTTTTATTGTGGGGATGCTTTTCCCTGCAGACGCAAGCCCCTGCAGTTAATTACGTTACCGCGTAGCGATAACCACTTTCTCCTGATCCAGAAGGTCACTTAATGTCGTGTGTGTTTGTTTTATTTTTGGTTGCTCGTAGATTGTATACGGGGACTAATTTATGTTGTCGCCCATAGGGCGTGGATTAGTCCAAATCCGTATTTTCTTAGATTTGGGTTTGGTTTGATTTAAGGATCGTTAATCTCGTTTGGTATTAAGATCGACTTAAATGTTCATTGAGGATACGTTAGTCTAATTTTAGACTAAGATCTACTCAACAGGATTTTTGGGATCATTCAGACCCAACGGAAGAGCATTTGGATTCTATATTGTTTTAGTTTTAAGGACATTACGGTCCATAGATAGTTTAAAGACGTTGCGGTCCATTGTAGTTTAAGGACGTTACGGTCCATAGCTAGTTTAAGGACGTTGCGGTCCGTATTGGGATGTGCTCGTCCATTTGAGAGTACACTAAAAAGTTGTTGGTTATCGGGACCCACCACCTCTCTGAAGACGCCGAAGAATTACAAGCACATTTATCAGAGGTGTGAGGAGATGTACCCTTGAACCAATGTCCGTTGGATGATCAACAGTCGTGTTTGGGACAAAGACCAATTTGGAAAAATGGTGAGCACATGGGCTCGATTGATCTGAATTAGAGACTTTTGGTCAACTTGGACTCAGCCCACTCAGTTTTTGAATAAAGTGTTAAACACTAATTTTGGCTCGGTCCCTTTTCTGTACAAACAGTGCTGAGCATTGATATGGGCTCTGACGCTCACCCTTTAATTTATCCTCTTTTTTTGTTTTTTATGGAGTGTTAAACACTCTTTATGGCGCCCACGTGCGGAACACGCGAAGCACTTGGTGCTGAGCGCCAACCACTGAGTGCTAGGCACTCCTTATTGAGCGGCGCCCACGTGAGGCGCTAGGCGCTGAGCGCCAACCATTGAGTGCTAAGCACTCTTCATTTGAGCAGCGCCCACATGAGGGGCACGTGAGGTGCTTGGCGCTTTTTCTTTCTTTGTGCATTTTTCTGAGGATGTTCAATTCTCTGTTCTCCCCTGGATCTTCGATCCCCAAGAACAAATTCGTCCCCATGAGAATTAAATTCTCATTTGTGGGAGACTTGTCTCATGGGTCTCGGATCCAGGGGAAAGAACTATGTTCTTTATGAGGGTTAAACTCTTGGATATGCAGATAAGATACTATGATCTCTATTATCTTTATTTATCTTGAAGAAAGTTCTTCTTCCTTCTTATTTCTTAAAACTTTCTTTTTTGCTTACTCTTCTTTTTGAACTTGAAGTTTTTGGGGGGTCCTCTATACAAGACTTGAAGTCTTGGGGCATTTATATAGTGGAGGCAAGTTTGTTGATTTAGTTAAAGAAATCTCACATTGAGAGATCCTTAATTGATTTGGAGATTTTATCCACCATTGGATCTTTGATCCAAGGACTTCTGTTTTACAGAAGATATTTTTCTTGTTTTTAAAAAGATTGGGAAAATATTTTCCATACAGAGCTTATTGTGTAGCTTGGTGATTTTTAATCACCATTGGATCTTTAATCTAACAGTGCTCTGTTTTACAGAGCGTAATCATTCTTGTTTAGAAAAATTGGGGAAAATATTTTCCCCTACAGAGCTTATTCTGTAGCTTGGTGATTTTTTTAATCTAACGGCGCTCTGTTTTACAAAGAGTAATCTTTCTCATTAAGGAAGTTTTGAGGAATATTTCCTCAACGGAATTTAATTCTGTGTTTTGATGATTTATCATCTCCGTTGGATTTTTGATCCAACGGCAGAGAACTTTTAATTCTGGCACCGGCGCCTTCGTGCAGGGCACGTGAGGCGCTGCCTCAGAGTTTTTAACTCTTGGCACTTGCGCCCTTGTGCAAGGCACGTGAGGTGCTGCCTCAGAGTTTTTTAACTCTCGGCGCTGGCGCCCTTGTGCAAGGCACTGCTTCAGAGTTTTTTAACTCTCGGCGCTTACGCCCTCGTGCAAGGCACGTGAGGCGCTGCCTCTTTTCAAATTTTGAACAGAGCCTTGATCTTCTATTATTGGGGGAAACAGTCACGTGCCGTAGTTTGCGCACTCTGCGAAGCGGGGCATGACATTTTCTGTATATGCAGAAGTTTTTGGGGGGTCTTGTCTCTTTTTTAGATTTAATCTCAGGGTCCTTTATATATGGTATCAAAACATATTGATTAATTAAGAGGATCTCTCATTTAAGAGATCTCGACTTGATTTCATAATCAAGTGGTGATTTCAAATCATCGTTGGAACTTAGATCCAAGGCTTTTTGTTTAACAGAGTATATTTTTCTTGTATTTAACAAGATTAAGGAAATATTTTCCGTGTATAGAATTTAATTCAATCTTTTGATTCGAATGGCGATTTTTAATCACTATTGGATTTTTAATCCAAGGTTTCTCTGTTTAATAGAGCGAATCTTCTCATTTTAGAAAAATCAGGAAAATATTTTCCCATCTAGACTTTAATTCTATCTAAAGTAACGCTTACGTACATTGCACGTGAGACGTTGCCATATATATGGCCTACAGTGCTCACGTGCCTTGCACGTGGGCGCTGCCATATTATATGGCTTTAGAGTTCTCGTGCTTTGCACGTGAGACGCTGTCATATTATATGGCCTATAACGCTCATGTGCTTTGCACGTGAGACACTGCCATATTATATGGCCTTAGCGTTCACGTGCTTTGCATGCGGACGCCGCTCACATGCTTTGCACGCGGGCGCTCACGTGTCTAACACGTAGGGCGCTGCCATAGGATTTAATTCTATCAAAAACAAGCGCTCACGTGTTAAACATATGGGAGGGTTTCGTTTCATTTTCTCATGATTTTTTGAGTCATCTTCTTCTTTTCCAACACTTTCTTTTGATCAAAGCTTAGGAATCGTTCCAACTTACACCTTATGCAATAATTTTTTGTGCAGAGACTTGAATACTCCTCTTTATAATTTGAAGAAGTGTTCATCTTCTCCTTCACTTTCACAGAGAAATAACCATTTTCATAGAGAAAGAACCATGGCTTGCAATCTTCCACATGCTCCTCGACAGCCATGCGAGGTGCCCACTGGGGAGATTATTCCTCGTTTCGCTGCACGTCTAGCGAATCCCGTTCTTACGGATGCTATACGGTAATGCACAAGCTCATAACTCGTAGGGGATCTCCTCTTCCTTGTAACATTTTGGAAAATTATAAATATTAATTTATAATTTTAAATAAAAATATAATGAGTTTATAAAAAATGATATCGCTTATGAAATTTGGTATCGGATTTATATCCGTAAAATGTAATTATTTTGGTAAATATGAGAAAAATGTGTGATATCATAAAAATGATATTTTAATTGTTTTAAACATGACATGAGATGTTATAATAAAATAATGGTATTTAAGTGTTATAAAAAGTGTTGTGTTTCTTTTAAAAACAAGGATTTAGATTTTGTAACATGAAGGGTTTAATTAACGGAAAAGAGGTTTTTCTTTTGTTTTTAATTCTTTGTTTAGAGTGGGGATGGGTTATGATATGCTAGGTTAAACTCTCACAATCCCCACACCACACACTCACCCTCCTCCCTCCACCCCTCCTTCTCACTTTACACCACCATCTTACCACTCTCCACCTCACCCTTCATAGTTAACACCTCATGCTTTCTCTACACACAACACTTAGAAATTCCTTTTGCTATTCCAAATTGAAACAACAAGCTTCTTCAAGCTCCAAACTGAAAATTCCCAGGTGTTCATCTTCTCCAAAGAAGAAGCCTTGATCCCTTCATCAAAGTTGTTCACATCTTCAGGTTTGATCCACTACAACCCCTAGATGCTTCCACATGCACTTCTTGAGATGGTGTTTTCTTGTGAATCATCTCCATAGGTATATCTTACCTTCTATACCATTTCAATTCTGTTGGATAGCTGTTTGTAGTGTGCAGTATCTAGAACTTGAACTTTTTGTGATATTTGAGAGTGTATATTTAAATCTGGAACCATTAGGTATAACCAATAGAAAAACTAACAAGACCATAGTATTATGAGATCACTAGGAGACTATACCTAAAGCCCAAGCCCAAACTTCCCTAGTTCACCCGGCGGCATTCATGTTTTGACCGGCGTCGCCAGGCCCCTTGAAGAGTTTTGTGTTGGTTTTTGTTCAGTAGGTGTATTTGGGTATCTTATGATCTACAGTATTGTTTGAATTGTCCCAATATTCATATAGTGAAATCTGGGAATGTTCTAGTAAGATTTTATTAAGTTTCTGACATTTCGATACGGTTTTCGTATTTCTATGCCGCAACTGAATTGTTGACGTTCGTACGTTAACATCAGGGTATCTTGTCGTTTTTGGAGTAAGTAAGCTGTAGGTTCTAACTTACGGGTGTCTAACTTGTTGTTTTGGTTTTGATATGATATTCTTGTCGATACGATTTAACTACGATTATAGGTATGATCGCGAAGGTTTCCGAGACGGAGATGACGGACATAGCAATCGTGGATTCAGTGAGCTCGACAAGTTGGTGAGTAGAATTATATCTACGGGGGAAGTCGGATGGATGGAGTAAAGAACCCTCGCAACCATTTAATTAGGATAGTTATACTATTTAGTGAGTTATTAACGATATGATTAGATAACTTAGCAAATTGTGTTGATGGTAGTTCGCATATAGTAGGTCATGCATTTGGTTTTAAGTGATATTTGGTTATGGTAACATACGTACGTGACGATAGATCCGTACGATATGGATATGATATTGGACGAATAGAGTATAAGGGATCATACCATACTTGTGATATTGTGGATAGTTTGCCGAATACGGCCAAGTTTCCTTTGGACTCGGGGAGTCGCCATTTATTCCGACTTAGGACGTTACGTTTGAGTGAGCTATACTCTTTTAAAAACCAACGATTCGTTCTCCCTTTTAAATGATAAATGACAAGGATGCAATGTTATTTTCTAAAACGAATATCTATTTTTACTTAATGCAGCTTCCTTATTTCAAAATAACGTTTCGTTCCAATTTCAAAGATAATGGTATAGCTCATAGAAAGTAATTACATTTAATATTTACGCTATACGCATTGATTTACTTTACATGTTTGCGATATACTTATCGATGATATACGTTTCTGTTATATGAACACAATGATAGAACACTGCACAACTACCAATGAGTACTATGTTGCATAAGCACAGACGCATATGTTACACTACACCTCATTGGTACTGCCATGCCACTATAGAACCGCTATACTATGTGATGCGTATGTTAATGACAATATGAGGCATATGTATTCTCTATATCTGGAAACTCTAATTTTATTTTATGCTACGGATATGGGTAGAATTACTTTCTGCTTTAAACACTTATAGAACACCTGCACAAATACTAATGATTGCCATACAGTATGAGCACAGACGCGTATGCTACACTACACATCATTAGTATTGCCATGACACAGTAGAACTGTTACGTTGTTGCATGCATGACTTTATTTATGTACTGTACCTTTATTATCTGTTGAGTTTTGCGAATACCAGTACCATGGATATTCGTATTCGATTCTTATGAGTTTTCATGATGTTTTACTTTCGATGATATATATCGGTAGTATGGGACACTGTTATATATGTGTGTGTGTGTGTGTGTATGTAATATCATCAGGAGGATCTATGAAATTATTCTTATTCTTTACTTGATATTTCTGGATACGATGAGTTGACGTCCACCATGAACTTGATGTTTCTGATTATTTTTATTCCGAACCGAGTGGGGAAGATATACGGTTACGGACTTGCTACTTATCCGGGCTGAGTGGGGGAGTAAACAGACGGATACATGGTGGACCCAGTCGAGACCGAGAGGCGGGAAAGCCTCGATAGAGGCGGGGAGCCTAGCGAGAACACTCGATACCGGAGATGGATATGAGCACGGCAGATATCCAGGGGATACTGGCCGGAGCTAGATGTGTGCACGGCGGATATCCAGGGGATACTGACCTGGGCCAGGGATATCGAAGGGCGATCATCTGTTGAGATGGTGTCGACGATATCTGCATTTGCGTGTCGGTGATGGACATGAGAGATTTGAGGATTTGCATGTCGGTGATAGACACGAGCGATTTCTGATTTCGGGTGTCGATACTGGACATCCATATATTGATATATTGCTATCATACGAGATACAGTTATAGTTGTGCATTATTGTAGCCGATTAGGACTGATCTGGGGGACAGTACCTAAATACCTTTTTACCAGTTGTTGCATATAAAAAGGATTTCTAAAACGAGCTATAGTCTCATTATTTTGATATGTCTAGAATGACATAGGGATCTTTAAAACCGTAAATCTCTTATCACTCTCTACCAAATTAGCAGGATGTATATCTTAAATAAGATACCTATTACACTTGATACTATTATGTCTGCTCTTATGCCGTGACATACGTATTCCTTGGCTATTTTAAAGAAGAGATTTTACATATATATTTTCGACTACCTTTGGGCTTATACCTAGATACAGGTCATTTGCATATGATATGTTCTACTTTGGGATCACATGATGGATAGTATTGCATCTATATATATATATATTGGTACGAGATATGATAATATTATACTTATGACCTAGGTATCGTTGTACATTTCGATTTCTACCTTGTGATGTACTTTTATTCACTGAGTTGGCAATTCACCCCCGTTGTGCCCCAGTTTCTTACAGGTTTTACCACTCGGATCATCGGCAGATTGCGGCACACTCTTCTTTTCGGTGATTGCTTTGGTAGGTGGGCTACTGTTGTATCGTACCGATACTTGTATATTTATATTCTGTTGTATCTAGTAAAAGTCCATCAGCCTAGAATGTGTATATTATGGATTTAGAAGCGAGGCTTAGAGTTTGTGTGTTGTGGGCGTCGCACTCGTTGGAGTCGACTCTTTTATAATAGTTGGTTTGTTTCGCTTTTCATTTCTTCACCGTTGGGCGTCGTATATTATCTGCTTGGTTGCTCCGCCATTTGGGCATGGAAGCTAGCTCCTGTTGGGATGCTTTATATATTTGTGTTGTATCAGGTTTTATTCAAAATTTACAAATGAGGTGTTGTCGAATTTTTTAAACGTCATAGATGCTTTTTAAACATACTTAATTATACTAAAATGTTTATTTTAAACTGATCCCATCTGATGAATATTTTAAATCTCACCTCCAATATTTTCAAAAACGGTTTAGATTCCGGGTTTCAGCTTACTTGGACCGCGTTGACGTCTTTAGATGTCACGTGATTTAAGTGCCGGTCGCGTGCCACATTCGGGTCGTGACATTCCTACCGGCTCTATTTGGCTTCGCACGATCTTTCTCGCCATTCTCGATGACATTCCTCCTCACCCGGAAGAGATGACTTTGGTGATGTTCGACGCAGCGGAGGAAAAAATTGAGTGCTTTCAAGAGGCCGGCCTGATCATGAAGCCTTTAAGGGTCCGTTCCATCCTCCTGCTGAGTCAGATACGGGCTCGACGGGCTGTCATGTCTGCTTTTACCGACGAGCACGACGTTGATCTGTGGGGAGCGAATTTTCACGAGAATCGTCGTTTTGATATGGTGGAGAATGCTGAGAGAAAGTTAGGAAACTTTGTATGTTGGTTCACTAATTCTTGTAGTCCAGATCTCTTGTTTGGGAATCTTTTTTCCGTAGAATGAAATGTTTATTTTAAATACATGTTTTCATTGTCGCCTAATGAATATTTCAAATCCAACCACTGTCCTTCCATTGATTGCGTACTTTGCACATGCAAATCGAATTTAAGAATTTCTGCCAAGTGTGAGCGTTGAGGATCCTTCCATCAAGTGCGCACATATGTAAGTGTGCATGCCTTTGAAGTTATTCTTCCATCAAGTGCACACATATATAAGTACGCACTTAAGCTGGTGCGAACAACTACCAAAGAGAGAAAGAAAAGAAATACTCAGCATGCACTTTATCAAAATTAGATTGGTTAATCACTTTATATAATCAGGATGGCTCCCACTGTATCCTTGAATTCTCCTTCAAATCCTAAAAGAAGAACTAGTCGGGATCATATACACCTTATAAGTTCATTAACCATTCAGCCAGGTCGGTGTTGGTACTCCGAGGGCAGTCCCCTGTGCTTTCGCATGGACTCGACTTAATAACCCCGTTTCTGCAGAGGCATAATCTCGTTAACACTTTTTAGACACCTAATAGGTTAGCCAATTGTGAAGTGAAAATCTCCTGAGAAGTAATACCTACTCATCAGTAGGGATCGAGACCCAACTATTATTGTGTGATAAACTTGACGAAAGCCGACCAAAATTACCACACTCCAGAAGGTATGCTCATACTTGGCAAATTTCGTTTATATTTGAAACTTCTGATATGGTTTTTTTCCTTAGGACCTCAGTGACATTAACTGAGTCAACAAATCAAAAGGTCGTAGTCAAGTTCAACCCATCATTATCTTGATTGTATTAAACCCACCAGCACGAGCTCTTGACTGATTCAACAAGACTGCACGACTGTTCTAACCAATCGCAGCGTATGCTACAAATAAGCACTACTTAGCTACTGCACACTACGTCTTGACTGGTGAACAAGCACAGCACGAATACTAAGCACTGCTCGTAGGAAATGATGGAGGGCTAAGACTGGTTTTCGGCGAAAAACCTTTAACGTGATGAACTTGATATCGTTGAAGGAACACGAGTGGCTTTGTAAAGGAGTAATTTAGGCTCCGCTTTTAAAACGAGTGGTTTGAAAACCAAGTGTCATAATAATATAAACTTTTTCTTAAGAGAGAACTCCCCCTAAAGGGATCAAGGATATTTCTTCATCAAATGAGGTGCGGGATATTCTTAACCGAATACCTCTATGTAAAGCAAAAGAATATAACTATAGTTTTTAAAATTTGGTTCCAACAACATCATTTAGATTTATTTTCCTTGCATTAATCATATAATGCAGTTCCATCATTTAAGTTTCTAAGCCACACCAGAAACAACCAAAATAACATACTTTATATGTCATCCGCATTCGCCACGGGGTCCAGGGTTTTCGTCGTAAGGTTACTTAACTTACGGCAAGGCGGGGACAAGGCTAGCGCGGATGAAAAATATATAGAAGCATATAATACACAAACACACACACACACACATACACACACACACGCATGAGAGCGCGCGCGCGCGCGCGCGCACACACACACATATATATATATATGTTGGCTATAGTGCCCTCAATACAATTATTGCAATTGCAGATAGGCGATTACGGTAATTGAGGGAGGACCTGTACAAGCAGAATGGTCTTGCTTGAGATAATAGTATATTATCTGGATTATCTTTATCATTGATGTATATACGTTTTACTTGTTATTACGTGTCGCTAATACATAATGATGAAGCCTGTGGGATTCTTGCTTGACTACTATTATTATGATGGCAATCATATACGTAAGAGCTGGGTGGTCCATAAGCAAATTCTTAAATGTTCCTAGTTGAGAGAGTATCGAGACTGGGTATCGATATTCCGGAGTAGATTAGAGTATACGTTTCTAGACCCGACAAGGGGCAGTGGCCGGTCTCACAAGCCATTGGTTTTTTGTCACCTAAGATAGTATACAGGTGCTCACTGCAGGTGAGTACACTGGATGGACTCGCTGAGAACTTCTAAATGGTATTATACCAATCGTCAGATAGCAGTTCTCTAGTGACATAAGTACGGGTTAGTCCTTCGACCTAAGATCGTCATTTGTTTCGTGTGATTTTCCATTGTACTTAGATTACTACCCAACCACGGCTCAAAAGAGTCGTGCAAACAGGTTTTAGTTGGATACAGTCCCGAGCCATATGGATGCAGTGAGCGATTGTCAGGGATTTGTCTTTCCTGGTATTAGGAGTCAATGGCGCATTGTGTTTAATTGGCCATCACCATAAATCTGTGACCACGGTGTATGAGATATACTAATAGGAGTTCGGTAATTTCTCGGTTGGTGATAAACTTGATTCCTGCATGACTTATCGGGTTATTAGGGGTCTTACGTTATCCATCCCCTAAACCCGGTATGCGATTCTCTTAAACAAAAAGACTGGACTGTACGAAGATTTTTACATTCAGGCGCAGTAGGATACGGACGGACTTGATTGTCGACCTCCCATTCGGCATATACCTGGATAGCCATTACGTACAGCTAGTGCCGCTGACGTCCTTATGATTATGGATTTATCCAGTAACTCACTGCCAGCGTATTATCTAGTCTTTAGAGTCCCACACAGAGGGTTTTCCAAATTCAGGCGATATGACGTAGAGGCCGTACGTTAGTACGTTCAGGGGTCCGATTAAATATGTGTACTGGATACACAGATTTTAATCGGACGACTGATAATATGAGACGGCTTAGAATTAAGCAGGATTATTAAATCAAGTTTTGATTTAATATATATACATACATATATATATATATATATATGTTCTAGTATTATTGTTCACTGTTCATTTTCTCTCTCTTGGCTATTTGTATTTTTATATGAATACATGTATTTGTATTTCAATACATATACCGGGGTTGTATTCCGTATTTATATGGAATATGTAATGACCCTGAAATTCCTGTACATTTGTAAAAGTTTTATAAAGAGTATTTCTATTTATGGTTTTGAGTTATAAGTTATTCAAATTAAGTTTGAGTAAGAAATAACTTGTGGCTCATTGGTTAATACTCTCCACTGTTGTTTCATAAACCGCATGTTCGAATCCCATCAGTCCTAATATTTTATATTATTTTTCTTTTTGACGTTTGGAAACCCAAGAGTTTGCGTGGGCATTACACGGAGATATCAAACGTTGCAGCAGAAACAAATAATATAAATGATATCTTTAAACCAATTTAAAACCCTGGCACGAACCCCGGGACGATTAGCAGAAATGGGCCGTCCAAAGCATAAAAACGGCTGCCAAGTTGGGGCCAATTAGGCCCGGACTCCGCCCGTGCACCCTTTCAGCTCCCCACTACCCATTTTAATACTTTAAAACTTCTGTAATTAAACAGAGAACAGAAAAACCCTTCACCTATCCCATGTACACCCTTTTTAATTCAATTTTTAATTCTCTTCTTAACACCCCCTAATCCCTATCTCCCCTATAAACATCTAGTCCATTTCCTTAGTTCTTCTCCTAAGTTATTCTGAAAATATCACCCCAAACTCCTATTTCTTAAGTCACACTCTAGCCAAGGAGATCAAGCACTCAAGTCCAAACTCGTTCCTCCACATCGTAGGCCTCAGTTCTTCAAACCAAGATTATTTATCTTCTATTTCTCGCTCATATGAGTACGAGAAGTTTGGGTAAGTCCCTATTGATTTTCTCCCTTGATTTCTCATCTCTTTCTTCTTCTCTCCTTGAATACGATATTGACATATCATCGAATCATTTTAAGCACGTCTATGTCAAATATATATTATGCTAGCATTATTCTATACAGCATAAATTTTTGATAATTAAACCATCCCTAATTTTAGTTGTCACAATTACCATAACTTGTAATCTATTTTTTAGAAGTTTGTTCATGAAAAGGCCTTAGTATATATACACACACATTTATTATTCATGTACTACTAAATTTCTTTTTATTTGATATGAGTTTTGTTAAACAAAATTTTAGATATTATGTAATCTAGATCATGCACGGGGTAAGGATTTACCCCACCCGCACACATATGAAAACATAGCACTTTTATGGACACTTTTCTAAATAAACAAAATTCATTAAAATGCACTCAAGTTAAAATACGGTTTTATTAACTTTCATGTTATCCTTTGCAAATACGCCTCTACAACTCTCGTTAGATGACTCGTTTATAGATAGTGTGGATTATTGCACATCCTGAAGATAGTAGAGTGAGATGAAGAACTCCTCACGGAGAATTCGGTCTCGAAAGGAATAAAATACAATTTTAAAGAAAATACGAACTTTTACTACAAAGTGAACAAATTAAAAATAACTTAATTCATATATTCGTTTTTTGCAAAGAAAAACAACGTTGTGAAAATTAGATTTTTTTTCTAAAATGAAAAGATTAATGTTTTTAAGAAAATACCCTCAAGTTTCCTAAAAATAGATTTTTCATTAAAATAACATATACTTTTAAAAACTGGTTTTTGACACTAAAATATCACAAAATATAAAATACTTTTTATAAAATAAAAATAAACTCTTGACTTTATAATTAATATGTTTTTATCAAGAAAACAACCTCGAGGTTTATTTTTTTAAAACTTAAAACATTTTAAATAAACCCCTCGAGAAATACAAATATGTAAATATATATAATAAACAACTTGATAAATATTTAAGGACTTTAGATTAATAATGGGTTGAGAGGTACCGATTCTCTAGGCCTCGGGGAGCCGGAGAAAGAGGGTGATTGCCTATCTAGTTTAGATAACATTGCAAATCAAAAGAATTATCGTTGGCAATCGTCTTTGAAAAAGTTACAAATTCTGCCGCTCATGTACAGTGATTGCCCGATTGTTTCCAAACTTAAGAATTTCAAAAGAAAAATCTTTTAAATAAGATATGTTTAGAAGTTGAAACTCGAATCCAAACTTGACTTGAATTCCAATCGAACTTGAACTCGAACTCGATTTGAACTTAAACACTTGATTTGACTTGATCCGAACCATATATGACTCACACTTGAATTTGACATGAATACTTGAATACAACTTGAATCTAAACATGTACTCTTTATATTCATGGATCCAGTCAAGACTTGTAAACTTGATCCAGACAATAAAATACACGAGGATAAGGGGTAGGTTGGTAAGGAACGTATATCGTGGCACGAGAGGTCACTTTAAAAGACACCTCCTGAATATACTTTTGCCGTTGTTTCATGAGGTTTGACGGAGCCTTGTACTCTCTTGTACCTTTGGTCCATCGGGTAAGCCGGACTGCTTTCGTATACACGCATACATTCTTTATCAAACTATAAACAACCACATTAGAATAGAATAACCGTATTCATATACCTGTCATACTTGAGATACCTTAATATACACTCTTACCTGTTCATTACTACTTGGATTCCTGTTCATTTTTATACACATCATTACTTATTTTCTTTTGGGGACTTACCGAGCGCTAGTTCACTGACGGTTTTTCTCTCTATTCCTTTTCCTTGGAATGTTCGTCAGGAGGACAGGATTCAGAGGAGATCGAGCCAGGCAGAGGACTTCGATTAGATTACCGCTCAGCTAGACTACTAGTTTTCTTTTTTGCACTTATTTCCAGTATGCCATTGTTTAGGCATTTTCCAGTTATTGTATCTTTTATTTCATACATCTGTACCTTGAAATTTGAATGTAAATAAAGTTACTGTAGAATTTTAGTTACTCTTGTTAATTCTTGCATGTTGTTATATAGCTTAAAACGATTAACGTATTTATTAATGGAAAGCACTATTTCATAATAAATACGTTGTGTACCTCGTCCCGTACCATTATCGTCTTTTCGGAAGTGGGACGTGACAGGTTTTATTGGTGGCCCATGCAGGTCAGTTCTGCATGAAGTCTTAAGCAATATATCAAGAGAATTATAAAATTCAACAATTTTACATTCCTGCATTTTAATCCCTTGAATCTATCATAATCTTTCTCGATATTTACTGATAGGAGTTCAGTAGTTTCTCGGTTGGTGATGAGCTTGACTCCGGCATGACTTATCGGGTTATTAGGGGTCTGACGTTATCCATCCCTTAGACCCGGTATGTGATACTCTTAGACGAAAAGACCTGACTATACAGAAATTTTCACATTCAGGCTCAGAAGGGTACGGACGGACTTGATTTTCGACCTCCCTTTCGGCATATATCTGGGTAGCCATTACGTACAGCTAGTGTCGCTGACGTTGTCATGTCCCGCTTCCCAAAATACATGAATATGGGAACGTAATAAAGCTAACCATGCCACCTATATAAGAAAACATTCTTCTGTAGTTATATTATGGCTTTCAATCAGTAATCAAGAACAATATAATAAATATCTATCTCTAAGTATGTCCAATAGCCACAATAAATACTAACAGGGATAATAGTGGAAGCAATAAAAGTCCAAAGAAATAAAAGGAAACAATAATCAATAGTTGTCCCATATGGGCTCACAACGTTAAATCAAAAATATGCAATACTAGAAAAGAAAACTAAACCATAACTGACAACTAGATCAATAGAATGCTCCTCACTGATTAGCAATCATGTCGAAGTACTCACGATCCTCTTGTGCTAAAGTCAAAGGATCTGGGCCATACACAACCCAGACGTCAATGCATCATAGATAATATTAAAAATAATATGAAAAATAGGTGATATAGTATGTCATGTGCAAGAAAAAGATGTCATGAGTCTAAACAATAAGCGATAACAATACATGTGATGTAACAAGTAAGATATCAGTATCAACCATATCATGTGTATTTTAAGGGTCCATGTCGCTAAGTTATCTATACTATATAGGTATTTGAAACTAATTAATATAATTCTCAATATAACTCAATAGTATATATCAACAATGGTTATTCCGTTTACCCCCGGAATCACGACAACAATATATATATATATATATCAATCAACAATGGTTATTCTGTTCACTCCCGAAATCATGACAACAATAATATCCTCTTGAGTTACGTTTCAGTTGCATTTTTTATTTTCCCTTTCTCCCTAGGTTTCATGTTCATGTCAGGTGTAAAAGTAATATCTACTTAATGCCAACACAAGAATAAGCGTGTACAGGTCTTGTCTAGCAAGACAACAAGTCAGGTCAATTAGGACAATCCAGCCGATCAAGTCAATATCAGGAGTTGTTGGTATTGGTAACCATTATATGGTAAGTATGTACTGACACGATAATGATAACAGCAATGATCATAATAACAATAAATAACGATTACGATAACAGTAACGATAATGATAACGACAATGTGCATACAGGAAATCAATCAATATATTATCATGATCATAGGTAGTATACATCGCAACAAAGAGATATATTTTAATGTAATTATCATGCAATTCTGTTTCGCTTTAAAATAAAATAAGGTTACCATAATGTATATTGTTTCACGTTATATTTCTAAACTGTAATCTTGATATTTCCATGTAACAATGCAGGTTATTTCTAGAATGATTTGAACATAATTTCAACCTTCAATAATTAGTAAAAACGGTATATATATATATATATACACTACTTGTCATTAGAATATCATAAAATATTTTCCAATTTAATAATGAATTTAACTTTATTAATTATTAATTAACTCTTGCATTAATCTACGTGCTTATGACCATACAGTATTTTATAATACTTATCTAGATATTCTACATGAATGTAGCGATTGTGACCATAACGACTGCAAGTTATTATATTATTTTTGACTTATATTATTTTAACCGTAGTAAAATAATGTTTTGTTACGATAATTAAATATTGTTAATTAGATATTGTCTTCATAAAATATTATTAATTAAACTTATTATTATTAAATATTCGGTAATGTGAAATGATGTATCGATAAATAGTTATATATTTTATATGGCACAATATATATCGGCCGTAACGAGCATGTAGCAAGTAAAAACTTGCCTGGAGACAAATAAACACCACGATACGTTGTAAAGACTCAAACTTTGAGGCTTGGCTGTGCTCGGTTTGGTGCTTGGGTTCACTGTTTTGAGATGAGGGTGGACAACCCGACGAGAGCAATAAAACGCCAACAAACCTGGCTTGGGATCGACGGATGGATTTCTGCAACCGAGAGGAAAAGAAGGCTGCAGCAACGAGGTGATGCTTAGCGATGGTGTCGGGGTTAGGTGCTGCGGGAGTCGAAGTTGGTGGTGGAAGATGACATGGTGGGGTGGCCTCGGTTGAGTAGCGGTTAGGGTTAGGAGAGGTGGAAGGAGATGTTTGCGAGCTTGATGGGTCAAGGGAGATGGCCGGAGTTGCTTTGGGTCGTAGCTAAAGGTGATGGAGTTGATCTTGGTTACGGTGAGGGTTGTCGGGGAGATGAAGTTAAGGGTTTTGACGTTGGAGGGAATCGGCGACAATGGCATTGTAGCATTTCAGAAAATATAAAATATTGTTTTGGGGAATTTAATATTAAAATAATATATTTCCCGAAAACTGCCCGATTTGCGAAATTGGGGTTTTCGAAAAAGGGTATAAATATATACCAATAATTGTGAAATAAATAGAAATTAAAATGATTTATTCATTTAATAATATAATTTTAGGATTTGGCATTTTTAAAATTTATTATATGCAGTTTTGATAAAAACCCGATTAGTGCACTGCTAATCGCGATTAAGCCAAATCCATGTTTCTACAGTTTTCATGGTTAGTGCACCATGACATGTTACATGCTATTTCATTTGTGTGTTTTATGTTAGGGTTGGGCTTTTGGGTGAGAAAAGAAAGAAAAGAAAAAAGAAATGATTGGGGAGAAAGTCAAAAGGGGACATAATGATGAGATAAGTATGTTAGGAGAAAGAATGCGAGTGAGAAAGTGAGAGAGAGGGAGAGAGTGCTGCCATTTGTTTCCCCCACCATTTTCTTCTTCTTCCTCTTCCTCGTCTCCCTCCATCTTCTACACTCTTGATCCACCCCAAAAACCTTGCCAAAATCCTATACCCCTTCACAAAAAAATGATCATCTCCTCACCCTTATCGCAATGAACCAAGAAAATTGAGATTTTGACAACCTTTAGGAGTTAGGGTTTTTCTTGGGTTGCCCAAGTGAGGTAATTTCATCACCCTTAGCATAGTATTTCATTCACTTTACCTTTCATGCAAGTTTAGAGGTGAAATGGTGATGTTTAGTGAACCTTAGGAAACCCTAGTAAAGGGTTTGAGTGTTTGTTTGAAAAATTGGTGATGTTATGGCTGTTAACTAGACTTGGGGGCTGTTTAATGACCTGGAACAGAGCTTAGAAACCCCAAAACACGGATTTAGAAACCCCGGCATCGGATAAATGTGTGATTTGTGAGGGTATTTTGGAATCTGGAGCAACCCGGGGACACTAGAAAGGATTTTGCAATTACTGGGAGTCGTGCAGGCACCTAGGAAGCTACCACTGAGACCCGAGCCCCTAACTCAAACCCCAGGCTGCAGATAAATTCAATCTGGCCACAATTTGCGGCCAGAGTAGGGTAGAATTGTTTCAGTTTGGTTCCAGGGCTTTATCTTCAGTAAATTTGACCCTCCATATATGCAGAATTGACCAATTTGGCTTAGGGTAAAATCTGGGACCATTTCCATGAGTTGATGCATTGTTTTACGACTTCGTTTTGACTTGATTTTTGTATTTGGTATTGTGTTTCCGTCGCGTGGAGTTTGTACGTCAACGACCAGGGATAATTGTCGTGTTTTGCACGCAAAGCTGTAGGTTTTGACCTATGAGCGAAACGTGTGCCGTTTTGGTTTTTCCGTCTTGATTTTAATACGCATTGCGATTGTTTATTATTGTAGATACTTTCGCGTGGATTCCGAGGCGACGGAGCGTGACGTCATCGATTTCGACAAGCGAAGACCAGGTGAGTGGATCTATATCCACGGGGGAAGTCGGGTGGATGGCGTATAGCACCCCCGCAATGTTTTGATGAAAAACTAATTTATAGAATATGGTTAGGAAACCTAGACTAGGAAACAAGGTTTAGAATGAAAATAGCTATGAAACCATATTAGAAACTAGAGGATAGTTAGAAGTGGTATGTTACTACTATCATGGGATGACGTTTAGCGATATTGCCGTTTAGGGTACTGTAGGATTAGATAGTCGATGTAGATGTGTTATCCGAACCATACCTTTTTCTAAAGAGAATGATCGTATGTATCTTTTAAATATATATCTTGAGGGATATTACGGATTTTCAAATGATATCTTTTCCTTAAAAACACCGTAACCCCTATTTTCAAAACTACGATTCACTTCTTTAAAAATCTGATTGTATGGTTCGGGTGTGTATGTTAGATTAAATACTTATACTTAGTAGAGATAGAATATTTATGTAAATTTGATTTGATGTGTGATATAAATGTGATGAAAGAATATAAGACTAATATGATGATATGATGATATGTTGGTATATGGATGCGAGTCGATCGAGATGATTTATACCCTGCCAGTCCCATGATATGAGATTTTTGCGGATGTGAACCGGGACATAGGTACATAGATACATATACATATATAGAATGTTGTGAATCATGGATGAAAGGTCGTACGTGATATTAGGCCGTACCCTCATTTGTCTATAGGATGATAGGATCCCTATTGGTTTAATACCACCGAACGATGATTTTCCGTGCGTGATGAGTTTGACTTGATGTTGATCCATACCCTTGACTAGAGGATGTCGTACGATGGATTATACCGTACGTGATGTTGTTAGGCTAGATGTCGATTGATAGATTCCCCGACTCGGTCATATTAGATACGTATACCCGTCAGCATTTGCATATGATTTACCTTATGCTGCATTCATATTATTTCCATTGCATTACTTATACCTGTGCTAGTACACTTGCACCATTATCGATGATGCGTATATTACACGCACACAGTTTTTCCGGCTCACACACTTCATTATCGATAATTGCCATGTCATTACACAGTAGATTTGCTGCATCATGACATACACATTGTATATCCACATTGGTGCACATATACATTGATATATTCATACTTGCGCACATACACATTGATGCACATATACATTGATATATTCATACTTGCGCACATACACATTGTATATCCACATTGGTGCACATATACATTGATATATTCATACTTGTGCACATACACATTGTATATCCACATTGGTGCACATATACATTGATATATTCATACTTGCGCACATACACATTGTATAACCACATTGGTGCACATATACATTGATATATTCATACTTACGTACATACACATTGTATATCCACATTGGTGCACATATACATTGATATATTCATACTTGCGCACATACACATTGTATATCCACATTGGTGCACATATACATTAATATATTCATACTTGCACACATACACATTGTATATCCACATTGGTGCACATAGACATTGATATATTCATACTTGCGCACATACACATTGTATATCCATATTGGTGCACATATACATTGATATATTCATACTTGCATATATACACATTTGTATATCCATATTGGTGCACACATACATTTGTACATCTATACTTGCGCATATACATATTTTACCTACATAGATCACTGGTTTTATTGGGAGATTGGGAACCGCAGGATATATTTTAAAACTGGAATCATTTAAAAGAGCGGTTTTTCCCTTAATATGTCATATCACTGTTCCATGTTGCATGATATATTGATATGCTTACATTTCTGTTATATGTCGCATACATCATGCTTTGCGCTTTTACGCATTGAGATATGCTATTTTCATGAGATTTCTGGATTTGAGAACCGTGGCTATTTCAAAAGAAAATATGTACTGTTTTAAAAACCCGGTTTCTCTTGATATGACATTTCAGTGCGTTCATCATGTGTTTTCTCGGTTCTGAGAGTGGCATGTGAAACCCGATTCGAGGAGCGGTAGGTACCGTCTGCGGGTACACGGTGGACCCGGTGAGGTTCCCCGGGGCAAGAAAACTCGTATATGTTAAACGGTGAGCCCGGCAGGGGAGCACTGCCTACCGGTGATAGTATTTGAGTTCGGCGGATATCCGGAGGATACCGACCGGAGTCGAGAGATGATATGGGCCAATCCGGACTGACGGAGCCCGTGGGCCGATCCGGACGGACGGAGCCCGATATATGAGGATTTACGTGCCGATGGTTGGCACGGTTTTCATGATGTTTTCGAGTGTCGATACTAGGCACTCAGGTTCCATGATTTTGATGTGTCGTGAGGGACACCGTTGATATATATCATCATACTTTCATGCACACTCTTTTATGATATTTACATGCATGATGTTGTTGCGTCAGTGGTTGATGCGTGGACTAGATCCACATACATACATACATACATCGATTTGACTATTGGAGGTTATACACATGCTTATAGACATTGATTTATGGGTGGACGAGATCCATATATCTGCATACCTTGATTATGGTTGGATCCCTATTGGTTTAATGCCGCCATACGATAATTTTCCGTGCGTGATGAGTTTGACTTAATGTTGATCTATACCCTTGACTAGAGGATGATGTATGATGGATTATACCGTACGCGATGTTGTTAAGCTGGATGCCGATTGATAGATTCCCCGACTCGGTCATATTAGATACGTATACCCGTCAGCATTTTCATATGATTTACCTTATGCTGCATTCATATTATTTCCATTGCATTGCTTATACATGTGCTAGTACACTTGCACCATTATCGATGATGCGTATGTTACACGCACACAGTTTTGCCGGCTCACACACTTCATCATCGATAATTTCCATGTCACTACACAGTAGGTTTGCTGCATCATGACATACACATTGTATATCCACATTGGTGCACATATACATTGATATATTCATACTTGCGTACATACACATTGTATATCCACATTGGTGCACATATACATTGATATATTCATACTTGCGCACATACACATTGTATATCCACATTGGCGCACATACACATTGTATATCCACATTGGTGCGCATATACATTGATATATTCATACTTGCACACTACATATTGTATATCCACATTGGTGCACATATACATTGATATATTCATACTTGCACATATACACATTTGTATATCCATATTGGTGCACACATATATTTGTACATCTATACTTGCGCATATACATATTGTACCTATATAGATCACTGGTTTTATTGGGATATTGGGAACCGCAGGATATATTTTAAAACTGGAATCATTTAAAAGATCGGTTTTTCCCTTAATATGTCATATCACTGTTTCATGTTGCATGATATATTGATATGCTTGCATTTCTGTTATATGTCGCATACATCATGCTTTACGCTTTACTCTTTTACGCATTGAGATATGTTGTTTTCATGAGATTTCTGGATTTGAGAACCGTGGCTATTTCAAAAGAAAACATGTACTGTTTTAAAAACCCGGTTTCTCTTGATATGACATTTCAGTGCATCCACCATGTGTTTTCTCGGTTCTGAGAATGGCATGTGAAAGCCGATTCGAGGAGCGGTAGGCACCGTCTGCGGGTACATGGTGGACCCGGTGAGGTACCCCGGGGCAAGAAGACTCGTATATGTTAGACGGTGAGCCCGGCAGGGAAGCACTACATACCGGTGATAGTATTTGGGCTCGGCGGATATCTGGAGGATACCAACCGGAGAAGAGAGATGATATGGGCCGATCCGGACTGACGGAGCCCGTGGGCCGATCCGGACTGACGGAACCCGTGGGCCCATCCGGACTGACGGAGCCCGATATATGAGGATTTACGTGCCGATGTTAGGCACGGTTTTCATGATGTTTTCGAGTGTCGATACTAGGCACTCAGGTTCCATGATTTTGATGTGTCATGAGGGACACCGTTGATATATATATCCTCATACTTTCATACACACTCTTTTATGATATTTACATGCATGATGTTGTTGCGTCAGTGGTTAACGCGTGGACTAGATCCACATACATACATACATCGATTTTACTATTGGAGGTTATACACATGCTTATAGACATTGATTTATGGGTAGACAAGATCCACATATCTTCATACCTTGATTATGGTTAGACGAGATCCATATACATGCATTGATTATTACTGTTGGATATTATCCGCATGCATATAGGCATTGACTATCTTATTGGCATATATACAGACCCGGTCACCCTAGATATCATAGTATTACCTTTATGATATAGTTGACTTAGGAGTCGTTGTTTATTCGATTTCTATCTGTTGATATTTTTCTACTCACGAGTTAGCAACTCACCCCCGTCGTGCCACAGTTCTTGCAGGTTGACCGCTTGGATCAGTAGCGGCTTCGCTGGCACACAGTTGCATTCAGGTGTTTTGCTTTGGTAGGTGGGACCTTTGTATCATTCCCACTCTTGTATCTACATTTCAAATTGTATCTAGTTAACTCCATCAATCAAAACTTGTAAATTGTATACGTAATGAGACTTAGTGAGACGTGTAGTTGCGAGATTTGAGCGATGTGTTTTATATTCACTTTTGGGGTTGCTCATTTCTTTATCTTTTGTGGTGAACTTCGCCGTCGGGCGTCGTATATTTATTTATGCTGTATTGCATGGTTGTGATCTGCCGTTTGGCGAAGAGCTAGCTCCCGCTTGGGGATGCCATTATTCTTATTATGTATTTGTGGTTTTGGGTCAAAATATACAAAGGAGGTACTGCTGAAATTTTTTTTTAAAAGACGAAACATGTTTTCAAATTAATAAATTTCACTTGCAGCATTCATGTTCCTTTTCTATGCATTAAGAAAACTTGTTTTCATTATACCTTTATTTCAAAACCTCACCTCCTTTATTTTTCTTAAAAGGTTTAGATTTCTGGGTTTCAGCTTACTTGAATTCCGTTACGCCTTTAGACGTTGCGTGATTCAAGTGCTGGTCACGAGCAAATATTTCGAGTCGTGACAAAGTTGGTATCAGAGCGCTAGATTTAACCTTGGTTCGAGCCTATGTTTGACTATGCGGAGTCTAGGGCGGGTATGCATTTCGGAACCTAGGCTTGACCTTACGGAACTTAGACTTGGACGGGGGGATATTAGACCCGAACTTTCATTTCATAGGCTGACCCTGATTGATGGAGTAGGTAGCTTGAGTAGAGTGACATACCGTACGTATGTTCCGCGGCATATTTACGATACGATACTCCACTTAAGAAAGCTTAAGATGTACATATTTTTAAGACTTATGATTCTCTTTATACCCATGATTATATATCCATTTGAGATCCGTGATTCTATTAGTTCCATGATCATACTTTCATTGATGTTGTTCCTTCTTATGATCATGTATCCATTCTGGATCTGTCGTTTCCTCTCATGTCGTTGATCTACTTTCTTCGATACTCGATTGAGGTTCCTGTCACCATGGTTTGAGCGCATTTTGAGCTGGTGCCAGTGTTACGGTCAGGGCGAGCTCGTCTGGTACGAGGGCTGACCATTGTGTTTTATGGTGACACGGGAACGTCTCGAGTTAGTATTTATGTTGTGACCTCTTGTGGAAGTGGGTGCTTGGTTTTACACCGGATGATCGGGCCATTGTTAGAGCTACCGGTTGCGAGAGGACTGTTGATGTACAACATACCTCAGATATTTTGATGTCGCCTACCGTGCAGACAGGTGACCCAGCTGTTGCTGAGATGATGGGATGTCGCTTCCAGAGCTTACGAGCTAAGATCGCCGGAGCTTCCAGGCAGAAATGCGACAGATGATAGCTAGTCTATCCCGATTTGAGAGACGAAGGTGATTCGTCAGATTGATGCGCCGACGCAGGCCCAGTTGAGTTGAAGATTTCCAGTGTGGAGAGTCTTACTCAAACCTAGAGCAGACCGATCCAGAGATGACCGCCGATGTATCGCCTTTCCTGGAAGATTGAGGCATTGTTTAGCATGCGGGCGAAAAATATTCACATGTTGTATATGTGAAGCTAAAAAGTTCGAACGAGTGTCAGAAACCCATTTTTCCTAAGTTTAAAGTGTTCGGAGGAACATGCAGGTAATTCTGTGGACCCTCTAGAAGAATGAAACCCTAACTCGACATGATGACCATGGAACCGCTTTGAACCTTAGGGTTTGTGGCAGTTTAGCGGTGCCATCAGTGAAGCTTGGGTTTGCCCTTCTACGGCTGGTCTAGTGGTGCTGTGGTATGTACCAGATATTTTTAGACTTTGTTCAGGTGTTGAGCCTTCGGGAAATTTTGGGACCTTGATGACTCGATCGAAAAATTTGACGCCGTCCGGATACCATGTGATAAGAGATCAATAAGCTGACCAGCTTTGGATAGAGGACCTCACCCAGAGGCGTTGTGAGTTGATCGAGAACGGACAAGTATTGAGTATTCCTCCGATGGTTGGGACGAGTTCCCGAGGACATGTTCGGCCAGATATCTTCTACAGAGTGATAAAGATACAGAGTATGCGATTTCGAGTCCGTGTGAGAGACTTCGGATTGACAGAGGCCGAGAACGGTTGCAGTGCGCAGATAGCATGACGTGACATCATAGTGGACGACGATAAAGACAAGTGGAACCAGAAGTTCGCGCGAGATACTGACGAGCTGTCATTACTCCCCGTCGAGACTAGAGACCTGATATGCTTACAAGAGGCGTTGGGATACGGCCAGTTTTCAAGGAAATGTGTGCGACACACGCAGATGTCCAGAAAACGAGGAAAGATTATATAAGAGTACCAGCCTCCGTACAGTTCGGCATAGGCAAGATCAGAAGAGACCCTGAGCAGGATTCCTTCCAGGACACTGCTGTAAGAAGATTTGCACCAGGATCAGATGTGTCACGTATATTCAGAGGACCAGAGGCCAACGCCAGTAACGTGCTGCCTTACGAGTGGTCGTGATGATTGACCGAGAGATGACTAGAGAAGTGCCAGAATGGAATCGTCCCCGTTAGCATACCTGATTGGGCCGATGAGCCGATGGATTGCGGGATTGGTAATCCGAGGAGAAGACGAGTACCCAGGGACAGAGGACGCCAGACAGTGAGCAGGAAGCAAGCGGATGTTCTTATTCTGCCGGTTTTTTGGTACACCGATTTATTTTTTTGACATTGTAGGAGGTGTACCTCGATGTCCTTTGTTGCGATTTGCATTGTGATCCTAGTATCACGCTTATATCGCTTAGATTTGAGTTTTGATGACGAGTTTCCTGATATTGATTTCGTGCACCATGGCTGCACCTACTGGGTATTTGCATGTTTGCGCATAGTTTCGCACCTGATATATATATTTTATACACCGTTGTGTTGATTTGCGATTTGTGCATATCTATTGCATTGATGTCAATTTTGTAACTCCGTATCAAATATTTATGATTTCGTGGATTTCATACGAATGATTTGATTTTTGCACTCGGTATAGCTATATGTGCTTGTAGTGCATTGATACGTATTTTGTGCACCACGGTTGCACCTGACTTCATTTTGATATCATTTGAGATACTTATTGTGATTTCATGCCTAAGGCATGCATATGATTTGGTTTATGCTTTCGGCATAATTTTCATGCACTTTTAGTGTTTGATTTGTTTTTGTGCACGTTGATGCACATGGTTGTGCGATTATATACCACGGTATCCTGATTTGGATTTGGAGTGAAACATGTTGTATACCGTCGATTCGATTTTGATACTCGATATTGTTTTGCGCATCTTGTGCACCTGATTGGATTCTTATGCATATCAAATGCACCCGATATTGTTGTCATGCACACCGTTGCAGTGGACAGATGCTTTTATGCACACCCGTTGCACTTGGTTTTGCCTTATGCGTATTGTGGCACCTGTATTTGGATTTGATTTCCATGCGCACCAGACGCATGTGATTTTTTGATACGCCTTTTGAGGCTGATTTTGCTTTTGAGCACTTTGTTTTCATGTTAGGCACTATATTGTGTAGTAGCCAAAAAGGACTGATCTGAAGACAGTACCTAAGTACTGTGCATGCATTAAAAGATTACCAAAAGGGTTTTCAAGAGGAGCTATAGTCTCGCTATTTCCTACGTGTCCGCGAGCGACACGAACGTTTATAAAGGAAAATCTTTTGGGATATTTTAAAAACGACGGAACGTGTATTTAAGAAAATATATATGGACATATATTATTATTTTAAAATGAGTGTCCGTCAGTTATGCCATGAGTTACGCATTCCCGCGGCGATTTAGAAAAGATTTTGCATGTATTTTATTCAAATTTTGGAGTTTTCAAAGATGCGTACTATACACGTATTATAGTATTTGACTAATGTATATTGAATTTCAGTAGTGGATTTCGAGATCTGCATCTCTATTGTAACTCTGAGAATATGCGTGCAAATCCGATGATTTGCGTGACGCATGATGGAGTTCGATTTTGAGTTTTTACTCGTTTTCATGCGCACTTGACGCGATGTGCTGTATTATTTCTGCGTTTTCCATGACTTCGGAGCCCCGTTGATTTGAGCTGATTATTGAAATGTTTTAGATTTTGGGGGTTTAAATTTAAATTAGGGGTCCGAATTTATTTAAAGGGGAAGACTGTAACATTTCAGAAAATATAAAATATTATTTTGGGGAATTTAATATTAAAATAATATATTTCCCGAAAACTGCCCGATTTGCGAAATTGGGGTTTTCGAAAAAGGGTATAAATATATACCAATAATTGTGAAATAAATAGAAATTAAAATGATTTATTCATTTAATAATATAATTTTAGGATTTGGCATTTTTAAAATTTATTATATGCAGTTTTGATAAAAACCTGATTAGTGCACTGCTAATCGCGATTAAGCCAAATCCGTGTTTCTACAGTTTTCATGGTTGGTGCACCATGACATGTTACATGCCATTTCATTTGTGTGTTTTATATTAGGGTTGGGCTTTTAGGTGAGAAAAGAAAGAAAATAAAAGAGAAATGATTGGGAAAAAAGCCAAAAGGGGACATAATGATGAGATAAGCATGTTAGGATAGAGAATGAGAGTGAGAAAGTGAGAGAGAGGAAGAGAGTGCCGCCATTTGTTTCCCCCACCATTTTCTTCTTCTTCCTCTTCCTCATCTCCCTCCATCTTCTACTCTCTTGATCCACCCTAAAAACCTTGCGAAAACCCTATACCCCTTCACAAAAAAAATGATCACCTCCTCACCCTTATGGCAATGAACCAAGAAAATTGAGATTTTGACAACCTTGAGGAGCTAGGGTTTTTCTTGGGTTGCCCAAGTGAGGTAATTTCATCACCCTTAGCATAGTATTTCATTCACTTTACCTTTCATGCAAGTTTAGAGGTGAAATGGTGATGTTTAGTGAACCTTAGGAAACCCTAGTAAAGGGTTTGAGTGTTTGTTTGAAAAATTGGTGATGTTGTGGCTGTTAACTAGACTTGGGGGCTGTTTAATGACCTGGACCAGAGCTTAGAAACCCCAAAACATGGATTTAGAAACCCCGACATCGGATAAATGTGTGATTTGTGAGGGTATTTTGGAATCTGAAGCAACCCGGGGACACTAGAAAGGATTTTGCAATTACTGGGAGTCGTGCAGGCACCTAGGAAGCTACCACTGAGACTCGAGCCACTAACCCAAACCCCAGGCCGCAGATAAATTCAATCTGGCCTCAATTGCGGCCAGAGTAGGGTAGAATTGTTTCAGTTTGGTTCCAGGGCCTTATCTTCAGTAAATTTGACCCTCCATATATGCAGAATTGACCAATTTGGCTTAGGGTAAAATCTGGGACCATTTCCATGAGTTGATGCATTATTTTACGACTTCGTTTTGACTTGATTTTGGTATTTGGTATTGTGTTTCCGTCGTGTGGCGTTTGTACGTCAACGACCATGGTGATGTATTCCGAGGCGACAGAGCATGGCGTCATCGATTTCGGCAAGCGAAGACCAGGTGAGTGGATCTATATCCATGGGGGAAATCGGGTGGATGGCGTATAGCACCCCCGCAATGTTTTGATGAAAAACTGATTTATAGAATATGGTTAGGAAACCTAAATTAGGAAACTAGGATTAGAATGAAGATAGCTATGAAACCATATTAGAAACTAGAGGATAAATAGAAGTGGTATGTTACTACTATCATGGGATGACGTTTAGCGATATTGCCGTTTAGGGTACGTTTAGGGTACTGTAGGACTAGATAGTCGATGTAGATGGGTCATCCGAACCATAACTTTTTCTAAAGCGAAGGATCGTATGTATCTTTAAATATATACCTTGAGGGACGTTATGGATTTTCAAATGATATCTTTTCCTTAAAAACACCGTAACCCATATTTTCAAAACTACGATTCACATCTTTAAAAATCTGATTGTATGGTTCAGGTGTGTATGTTAAATTAGATACTTATACTTAGTAGAGATAGAATGTTTATGTAAATTTGATTTGATGTGTGATATAAATGCGATGAAAGAATATAAGACTGATATGATGATATGATGATATGATGATATGTTGGTATACGGATGCGAGTCGATCGAGATGATTTATACCCTGCCGGTCCCCTGATATGAGATTTTTGCGGATGTGAACCGGGATATAAGTACATAGATACATATACATATATAGAATGTTGTGAATCTTGGATGATAGGCCGTACGTGATATTAGGCCGTACCCTCATTTGTCTTATAGGATGGTAGGATCCCTATTGGTTTAATGCCGCCATACGATAATTTTCCGTGCGTGATGAGTTTGACTTAATGTTGATCTATACCCTTGACTAGAGGATGCTATACGATGGATTATACCGTACGCGATGTTGTTAAGCTGGATGCCGATTGATAGATTCCCCGACTCGGTCATATTAGATACGTATACCCGTCAGCATTTTCATATGATTTACCTTAGGCTACATTCATATTATTTCCATTGCATTGCTTATACATGTGCTAGTACACTTGCACCATTATCGATGATGCGTATGTTACACGCACACAGTTTTGCCGGCTCACACACTTCATCATCGATAATTTCCATGTCACTACACAGTAGGTTTGCTGTATCATGACATACACATTGTATATCCACATTGGTGCACATATACATTGATATATTCATACTTGCGCACATACACATTGATGCACATATACATTGATATATTCATACTTGCGCACATACACATTGTATATCCACATTGGTGCGCATATACATTGATATATTCATACTTGCACACTACATATTGTATATCCACATTGGTGCACATATACATTGATATATTCATACTTGCACATATACACATTTGTATATCCATATTGGTGCACACATATATTTGTACATCTATACTTGCGCATATACATATTGTACCTATATAGATCACTGGTTTTATTGGGATATTGGGAACCGCAGGATATATTTTAAAACTGGAATCATTTAAAAGATCGGTTTTTCCCTTAATATGTCATATCACTGTTTCATGTTGCATGATATATTGATATGCTTGCATTTCTGTTATATGTCGCATACATCATGCTTTACGCTTTACTCTTTTACGCATTGAGATATGTTGTTTTCATGAGATTTCTGGATTTGAGAACCGTGGCTATTTCAAAAGAAAACATGTACTGTTTTAAAAACCCGGTTTCTCTTGATATGACATTTCAGTGCATCCACCATGTGTTTTCTCGGTTCTGAGAATGGCATGTGAAAGCCGATTCGAGGAGCGGTAGGCACCGTCTGCGGGTACATGGTGGACCCGGTGAGGTACCCCGAGGCAAGAAGACTCGTATATATTAGACGGTGAGCCCGGCAGGGAAGCCCTACATACCGGTGATAGTATTTGGGCTCGGCGGATATCTGGAGGATACCAACCGGAGAAGAGAGATGATATGGGCCGATCCGGACTGACGGAGCCCGTGAGCCGATCCGGACTGACGGAACCCGTGGGCCCATCCGGACTGACGGAGCCCGATATATGAGGATTTACGTGCCGATATTGGGCACGGTTTTCATGATGTTTTCGAGTGTCGATACTAGGCACTCAGGTTCCATGATTTTGATGTGTCATGAGGGACACCGTTGATATATATATCCTCATACTTTCATACACACTCTTTTATGATATTTACATGCATGATGGTGTTGCGTCAGTGGTTGACGCGTGGACTAGATCCACATACATACATACATCGATTTTACTATTGGAGGTTATACACATGCTTATAGACATTGATTTATGGGTAGACAAGATCCACATATCTGCATACCTTGATTATGGTTGGACGAGATCCATATACATGCATTGATTATTACTGTTGGATATTATCCGCATGCATATAGGCATTGACTACTTTGTTGGCACATATACAGACCCGGTCACCCTAGATATCATAGTATTACCTTTATGATATAGTTGACCTAGGAGTCGTTGTTTGTTCGATTTCTATCTGTTGATATTTTTCTGCTCACGAGTTGGCAACTCACCCCCGTTGTGCCACAGTTCTTGCAGGTTGACCGCTTGGATCAGTAGCGACTTCGCTGGCACACAGTTGCATTTGGGTGTTTTGCTTTGGTAGGTGGGACCTTTGTATCATTCCCACTCTTGTATCTACATTTCATATTGTATCTATTTAACTCCATTAATCAAACTTGTAAATTGTATAAGTAATGAGACTTAGTGAGACGTGTAGTTGTGAGATTTGAGCGATGGGTTTTATATTCACTTTTGGGGTTATGTCTTGCTCATTTCATTATCTTTTGTGGTGAACTTCGCCATTGGGCGTCGTATATTTATTTATGTTGTATTGCGTGGTTGTGATCCGCCGTTTGGCGAAGAGCTAGCTCCCGCTTGGGGATGCCATTATTCTTATTATGTATTTGTGGTTTTGGATCAAAATATACAAAGGAGGTGCTGCCGAAATTTTTTTTTAAACGACGAAACATGTTTTCAAATTAATAAATTTCACTTGCATCATTCATGTTCTTTTTCTATGCATTAAAAAAACTTGTTTTCATTATACCTTTATTTCAAAACCTCACCTTCTTTATTTTTCTTAAAAGGTTTAGATTTCTGGGTTTCAGCTTACTTGAATTCCGTTACGCCTTTAGACATTGCGTGATTCAAGTGGTCACGAGCTAATATTTCTGGTCGTGACAGGCATAGCGCTCGGATTGGTGATTGGCTATGGGTGAGGGATCTCGGGTGTTAATGGTGGGGCTCTCGGTGGTGAGGTGATGGCCGGAGAAAGAGTTGGTGTTAGGCTGCGACGGTGGCTGCGGGTTGATGGATGTGGCTTTGGGAGGAGTCGACGGCAAGAGGAGGGGTTTGCGGTTTGAAGGTGATGGGGTTCTCTAGTGGTCGGAGAAGACGAAGGAGTGTCCGGTGCTTGGGGAGGCGAAGGAAGTTGAGGGTGTTGGGTTATGGGTTCGTCAAAGATGAAGGGAGAGATATGAAATAAGTGGGAAAAAGAAGGAGAGAGGGAGAGAGATGAATAAACAAGTGTTTACTATTTGAAGAGAGAGATGTGAGGAATATCATATGCCTAACCATATGCATATTCATAAATTCGCGATTCGGGTATAATTCGGCGAGGTCGAAAATTCGGATTCGGCGAACTATTCGGAAAAAATCGGCAGATATTCGGAAAAGATTCGGCAAGTGTTCGGAAAATATTCGGGAAGGATTTCGAGTAAGAATTTAATATATGAGACGCTAGGTTTTGATTTTGTGAATTATTCGCTGTTTTTTCGAATAATTCAGGAATTATTCACGAATAATTCGTGAATTATTTGACGGGTTCGGCAACGGCGTCTAAATCGGCAGATCAAAAATTTGCAAATTATTCGCGAATTCGCCGAATAATTCGCGAATTATGTGACTATGCCCATATGCATATAAAGTTTGTACAAAACCTCAAATAACCCCCCAACCCCCTAAAAGATTTATCACAAGCCCCCAACAATATTTGTTTACAAAGATTTAAAAGAATACACACATATATCATAACTTATTAAAACTATCAAACAAAATATCTTTTAACTATCATAATAATATATATCTTATGTTCTATCTAATATTTAAAAATATTCTATATGCAGACTAAAATAAGATATCACTAGATTAGAAAATAAATATCAAATGATAATTATCATCTATTTAATAAACTAGATAAGCACAATATATTCTGTCTTAAAATAATAAACTCTAAATAATAAAATGTTAGTTTTACATGCAAGCAGGTCGGGTACAAATATGATAATCACGGATACCCGTCCAAATAGCAATCATAACCAAAACAATAATAATTTAATATAATTAAAATAACGTACGATCGTGTTAGGATGTTACAGACGTGCTTGTGGTTATACATTTATCCTGTAATTCACTGTTGGCATATTGTCGAGTTTTTAGAGACCCAAACAGAGAGTTTTCCTGATTCAGACGATATGATGTAGATACCGTACGTTGGTATGTGCAGGCGTCCAATTAAATACGTGTATTAGCTATACAAATTTTAATCGGACGGTTGATAATACTAGCCAGCTTAAGATTAAGCCGAATTATTAAATCAAGTTTTGATATATATATATATATATATATATATATATACATACCAGGTTATATTCTGTATTTATACGGAATATTTCTAAAAGGAGAACACCTCATATTATTTATTGCATATTGTTGCATCATATTTTTTCTTATGGTTGAAATATGTTATGAAGCCATTCTTCCGTCATTCATTGATACATACAAAGCTTCTCACCTCCTCCTTCTTTTTGTACACTCTCTTGAGTGATAAAAAAATGAGTTTTTGAGAGTGGAAAATTCCTACATCTCCATACTCTATTTCTATCAAGATTGGCGTGTCGGTTGCTTCAGTAGGGGAAACTATAGCTTGAATCGGTTTTCCTTGGGTTGATCATCTTTGGTAAAGGCGGTCGCCTCTTAAGCGCGTTCCGGACGGCTACAGAGCTTGGAGGGGTTTTTCACGATTGAGTGGACACACAACAAAGGTTGTAGTCTCGCAACTTTGTTGCTAGCTTCTTATTTTAGTTTTCTAGTTTAATGTTTGGAATGGATTCTAGCGTGCGGTTTTCTCGCGCTCGCTAGAAATTTTTGTTTGCGCTTTTCGCTTCGACTGCACGTTGGCCGCGAACGCCAGGGAACCCCAACAATATCATCATCAAGGCATGTAAAAATATCACAAGTATGCGGCAAACAAAATGGAATAGCGGATATATTAGGAATCTCGCGTTTCATTTGAGCCCAAATAAAACGTAACGTTCTCCGGTCATGTTGATAGCTCGTACAATATCGATCGTAGACTCTTACGAATGAGGCAAGCCGCCTTCCATTTCTAGAAACTGGGTAACCCGCCCGCAATATCATGAGTCAGTCATCGGTCGCTTTCTAGAATCCGGTAAGTTGGGCACTCCTCCGCGGGTCGATCATGTAACCCCAACTGTTGGATATAGTGCTCTCAAGGCAATTGTTATGATTGCAAGTAGGCGATTATATAATTGAGGGAGGTCATATACAGGTATAACAATCTTACTCAAGATAATAGTATGCTATCCGGTTTGTCTCCATCATTGATGAAGCCCGTAAAATTGTTGCTTGACAACCAGCATTATAATGGCGATCATATATGTGAGAGCTGGGTTGTCCATAAGCACATTGTCACGCCTTGCTTCCCAGTGTATGAAGAAGTAGACGTGACGGACACGCGACGTATTTACTCAGAAGTAAACACGTTAAGCGTAAATAAGCAATATAAACAAATACACAAGAATGATAAGAGATGTAATATAAACAGCAACTTTTATGGACATTCATCTTTACAACACATTGCTTTGAAAAGGAAATATACAATGATAGAAAGCAATGCCTAAACGGTGGAATATGAAATGAAAAGTAAGTACAAGGAAAAGCTAGAAGTCTGGCTCCTCTGTGAACTGATCCAAGTCCTCTTGGCTGGGCTCGGTCTCCTAAGAGTCGGGTTCTCCTGACGAACATTCTAAAGAAAGAAAGAGACAGGAATGTCGTCGGCGAAATAGCACTCGGTAAGTCCCAAAGATAAGGGTGGAATAGAATAAGTAAATAAGTTATGACTGGTAATCTGAATAAGTATATGTTTGTTATACTAATGTAGTTGTTTGTAGCTTAGTACAGAATGCATCAATATATACGAGAGGAGTCTAACTATCCCGTGGACTATGGTAACATATAAGTACAAGGCCCCGTCAAAACCCACGGAACAACGGCACGAGAGTTTGTGTAGGTGTCTTTTAGTGTTCATCATCGTGCTACTTTTAATACATTCCGTACTATTCTACCCCTTTAAAACCCCGTAATGTATTGTATTGAATTATAGTTATCAGGCTTACCGAGACCATGGATACAAGTTGTTCATGTAATCAGGTTCAGCATGTAAACAAGTAGGCATGTAATCAAGTCAAGTTATAGCCATAGTTCGGTCAAGTCAAGTCATGTTTGCATATTGATCTTGTTCTGGTATTCAGGTTTGGATTCAAGTATACATGTTAAGGTATTGGATTCATGTTTGAACTGTATTGAGTTTGGATTGAATTCAAGCTTGATTTAGACTCAGGCTTGAGTCAGACACTTAGAACTGATTTGGATCCTGAATTAGATTTGGGAGTTATCGGTAACTGCTGCACATGGACGGCAGGATTTGGGTTTTTTTCCAATACAATTACCATTGATAACAACGTTAAGTTTTTCTACCTGAAATAGGCAAGCACTCACTTTCTCCGGCTCCCTGAGACTCAAGAGAAATGATCCTGCTTAAACCCATATTTAATAAAGTCCTTACATGTAATTTTATATTACTCGAGGGGGTTTTATGAAAAATATTTTATATACTTTCAAAATAAACCTCGAGTATTTATTTATATTATTTAGGGTTTTTATGGATGTAACTTTTATAATTTGAGGTATTTTAGTGAATATTAATTTAGCTTGAATAGCTCATGATATTTAAGTGTAAAATTTGACTTTTGAATAACTTGAAGGTATTTTGATGAAACTTGTCATTCTTTTATTTTTTAGAAAACATAAAATTTTATTATATCTTGGAAATATGTAGTTTGATAATATTTATATATTTATAAAAATTAATTTTATTATTAAATAGAAAATCTCTTTTTTCTTAAAAAAAATCATATTAAAAATCTTTCGAGACTGGATGCTCCGTGAGGAGGTCTGCATTTCGCTCTACTAATCCAAAGATGTGCGACAATCCACACCATCCAATAGCGGGTCCCCCCAAATGGGTTGTAGAGCTATAATCGCAAAGAATTTAATAATACAATTAAAAAGAAAACCGGGTTTTTATAGTCGATGGTATTTTAATGAAATATTGTATTTGCCACAAAAATATATTTTCAAGAGTATCGTGCTATATAAACATATGTGTATGTGAGGGGAAAGTCATTACCCCGTGAAGTTTTCTAAAGGTAATAGTAAGCAAAACAATTAAATATGGTAGATACAAAGTTCGTGGTATTTAAATGTAAAACTCAATTTAAAACTATTTAACATGATGATTTAGGGTGAAAATTGTTTCTAATTAATAGTTTCATGATTAACAAGCAAGGTATAGAATATGAATGAGCAAGACTTAATAAAAAGTGTAGGTTCAATGATTTCAGAATCAAATATCGGTATAACTCCACTTACCGACATGTTTTGAAAAAGAGAACTTTTTATGTAAAAAGAGAAAAATGGGTTGGGACTTACTTTTGGATTTTGTTAAAAAGAGAGAGAGGAAGAGGTTGAGGTTGTCGTGGCGTCGCTGGAAGTTGGTCTTGGGCTAACTCCTCTTCTACTCCACTTGTACCTGAGAAAATTTGAGGGTTTTGGCTAGAATTTTCAGAATGAGGAGGGGCTAGGGTATGGGGTTGTATTTATAGTATGGAATTAGGGTTTTGGAATTGAAATAATGAATTAAAATGCATTTAAATTGGATTTAAAGATGAAATTGAAGTCTCTGTTTAAATTCAGAGAAATCAAACAGTGCAGGGATAATGGGAGGGTAAGGGAAGAGTCTTGTGTGTAGAGCATGGGCTTCATTGGATACGGGGGACCCGTCAGCGCCAGCCCTAGGGCATATCTCACCGGTCCAATGGTGAGGGGGTTCCATTGGATTCTCGCCACGTGTCCATCTTTCTGTTTATAATATTATACACATGTTTGTTTTTCCTGACTTTTCATTTCTATGTGTAGTGCACGTGTAAACTTTTGGGCTCCCAAAAAGTTTAAAAGAAAAATTAGGAAAAATAATATATGGCTGATGGAATTCGAACACAGGGGTTATGTCACTGCAGTGTAGAGGATTTAACATTGAGCTACAAGTTGTTTCTTGCTGTTCTTAAATAAGAATAACTTTTAAATTGTACTCAGGCTTGCAAACTCCTTTCTGTACTTTAAGAAGAAAAAAATTTGTGCAGAAAATTCACAGTCGTTACATTCTACCCTCCTTGTAAAAATTTCGTCCTCAAAATTTATAGAAGGAAGTTGTAACAGATTCAAGAAAAATTTGATTATAGTAGTGGGAAAGAACTACTGATATGGTACAGAAACTGCATGAAAAATGTTTGAAAGACGAAAGGTTACAAGAGTAGTTTTCAAGAAAGCTGCGAGCATTCAACCAAATAGAATAAACGTAAATTGGATTGTCAAGAACAGTACAAAGTTATTAAAATCGAGGAAGGATATGAGTTATCAAAGGAGATAGGATTTGATAAGTATAGATATATAGTAGAACATAGCTGAATCAAGAGGTAGGAGAATCAAAGGCAGAACTCCAAGTCACTCAAGCAGAGTACCGTATTATAACTATGTTGCAGTTCATGGTTACAATCACGTAACTCTATTTAAATCATCCAAATACTACCATCAGAGTCAAGGTGATAAGATTTAAGAAACAATTAAGAAAAATCAAAGGAAATAAAGAGTTTGTAGTTTCATGTTACGACGAGGCAAGATTATCAGGAAAAATAAGAAAAGATTCAAAGGAATGCAATTATGTTGCAGGCGTTACAGTCTACTCTCCTTTAAAATAATTTCGTCCACAAAATTCTCTTAAGGAGTACGATGCAGTAAGGCACGAGAAAGTAAGGATAAAATTGGGGTAAGTCTTCTTCGAGCTCTGTCGATCGATACTCTAACCAATTGAGCTAATAGGCCTACGAGATACAAGTAGCAGGGTGAACCGGAGATAAGGATTCAAAAGTCGAAAAATTAGATTCAAGAAATTCGAAAGTGAAGTTCAAGATAGATTCAAGGAATTTGAAATGTAAAGAATGTATAGTTGTTGAATCTTATAATTCTTGGGATATATATTGTTTAAGAATTCATGCAGAACTGATCTGCATTGGCCGCCAACAAAACCTGTCATGCCCCGCTTTCCAGTGTACGGAGAAGTAGACGTGATGGGCACACGACGTATTTACTCAGAAGTAAACACGTTAAGCGTAAATAAGCAATATAAATAAATGCACGAGAATGATAAGAGATGTAATATAAACAGCAAATTTTATTAATATTCATCTTTACAATACATTGCTTTAAAAAGGAAATGTACAATGATAGAAAGCAATGCCTAAACAGTGGCATATGAAATGAAAGTAAGCACAAGAAAAAGCTAGAAGTCTGGCTCCTCTGTGAACTAATCCAAGTACTCTTGGCTAGGCTCGGTCTCCTGAGAGTCGGTTCCTCCTGACGAACATTTCAAAGAAAGAAAGAGATAGGAATGCCGTCAGCGAACTAGCGCTCGGTAAGTCCCAAAAATAAGGGTGGAATAGAACAAGTAAAGAATATATGACTGGTAATCTGAACAAGTATATGTTTGTTATACTAATGTTGTTGTATGTAGTTTGGTACAGAATGTGTCTGTATATACGAGAGAAGTCCAATTATACCGTGGACTATGGTAACATGTAAGTACAAAGCCCCGTCAAAACCCACGGGATAACGGCACGATAGTTTATGTAGGTGTCTTTTAGTGTCCATCATCGTGCCACTTTTAATACATTCTGTACCAGTCTACTCCTTTAAAATCCCGTAATGTATTGTATTGAATTATAGTTACCAGGCTTGCCGAGACTATGGATACAAGTTTTTCATGTAATCAAATTCAGAATGTAAACATGCAGACATGTAATCAAGTCAATTTATAGCCATGGTTCGGTCAGGTCAAGTCATATTTGCATATTGATCTTGTTATGGTATTTAGGTTCAGATTCAAATATACATGTTGGTATATTGGATTCATGTTTGAAATGTATTGAGTTTGGATTGAATTCAAGAATAATTTAGACTCAGACTTGATTCAGACACGTAGAACTGATTTGGATCCTGAATTAGGTTTGGGAGTTATCGGTAACTGCTGCACATGGACGACATGATTTGGGTTTTTTTCCAAGACAATTACCATTGATAACAAAGTTAAGTTTTTCTACCTGAAATAGACAAGCACTCATTTTCTCCGGCTCCCTAAGGCTCAAGAGAATTGATCCCGCTTAAACCCATATTTACTAAAGTCCTTAAATGTAATTTAATATAACTCGAGGGGGTTTTATGAAAAATACTTTATATACTTTCAAAATAAATCTCGAGTATTTATTTATATTATTTAGGGTTTTCATGGATGTAACTTTTATGATTTGAGGTATTTTAGTGAATATTAACTTAGCTTGAATAGTTCATGGTATTTAAGTGTAAAACTTAACTGTTGGATAACTTGAGGGTATTTTGATGAAACTTGTCATTCTTTTATTTTTTAGAAAACATGGAATTTTATTATATCTTGAAAATATTTGGTTTGATAATATTTATATATTTATAAAAATTAATTTTATTATTAAATAGAAAATCTCGTTTTTCTTAAAAAATCGTATTAAAAATCTTTTGAGACCGAATGCTCCATTGGGAGGTCTGCATCTCTCTACTAGCCCAAGGATGTAGATAATCTGCACCATTCAATAGCGGGTCCCCCAAAATGGATTGTAGAGATATAATCGCAAAGAATTTAATAACACAATTAAAAAGGAAACCGGGTTTTTATAGTCGATAGTATTTTAATGAAATATTGTATTTGACACAAAAATATATTTCCAAGAGTATCGTGCTATGTAAACATGTGTGTATGTGAGGGGCAGGTCATTACCCCGTGAAGTTTTCTAAAGGTAATAGTAAGCAAAACGATTAGATATGGTAGATACAAAGTTCATGGTATTTAAATGTAAAACTCAATTTAAAGTTATTTAACATGAAGATTTAGGGTGAAAGTTGTTTCTAATTATTAGTTTCATGATTAACAAGTAAGGTATAGAACATGAATGAGCAAGGCTTAATAAAAAGTGTAGTTTCAATGATTTTAGAATCAAATGTCGGTATAACTCTACTTACCGACATGTTTTGAAAAAGAGAACTTTTTATGTAAAAAGAGAAGGATGGGGTGGGACTTACTTTTGGATTTTGTTAAGAAGAGAGAGAGGAAGAGGTTGAGATTGTCGTGGCGTCGCTGGGTCGCCGGAATTGCTTTGTTTCCTTACCGGAAATTGGTCTTGGGCTAACTCCTCTTCTACTCCCCTTGTAGTTGAGAAAATTTGAGGGTTTTGGCTAGAATTTTCAGAATGAGGAGGGTATAGGATATGGGGTTGTATTTATAGTTTGGAATTAGGGTTTTGGAATTGAAAGAATGAATTAGAATGCATTTAAATTAGATTTAAAGATGAAATTGAAATCTCTGTTTAAATTCAGAGAAATCAAACAGTGCACGGGTAATGGGGGTAGGGGAAGAGTCTTGTGTGCAGAGCATGGGATTCATTGGGTATGAGCGACCCGTCGGCGCCGGCCCTAGAGCATATCTCGCCGGTCTAATGGTGAGGAGGTGCCGTTGGATTCTCGCCACGTGTCCATCTCTCTGTTTATAATATTATACACATGTTTGTTTTTCCTGACTTTTCATTTCTATGTGCAGTGCACGTGTAAACTTTTAGGCTTCCAAAAAGTTTAAAAGACAAATTAGGAAAAATAATATGTGGCTGATGGGATTCGAACACAAGGGCTATGTCACAGCAGTGTAGAGGCTTTACCAGTGAGCTACAAGTTGTTTTTTGCTGTTCTTAAACAAGAATAACTTTTAAATTGTGCTCAGGCTTGCAAACTCCTTTCTGCAGTATAAAAAGAAAAAAATTTGTACAAAAAATTCAGAGTCGTTACACACATCCTTAAATGTCCCTAATCATGGGAGTATCGAGACTGTGTATCGATATTCTGGAGTAGACTAATGTATACGCTTTTAGACCCTGACGAGAGGCAGTGGCCGATCTTACAAGCCATTGGTGTTGTGTCACCTAAGATAGTATGCAGGTGCTTACTAGAGGTGAGTACACCGAACGGACTCGCCGAAAACTTCTAAATGGTATTATATCTATCGTCGGATGGAAGTTTTCAGGTGGCATGAGTTCAGATTAGTCTTTTGACCTGAAGTCGTCATTTTTCACATATGAGTTCCCACTGTACTTTGATTACTACCCTACAACGACTCAAAGGAGTCATGCAAACAGGTTTTAGTTGGGTACAGTCTTGAGCCACATGGAAGCAGTGGTCGACTGTCAGGGATTCTTCTCTCCTGGTATTAGGAGTTGATGCCGCGCTGTGTTCAATTGGCTATTACCATAAATCCATGACCACGGTGGATGAGATTTACTGATAGTTGATCAGTAGTATCTCTGTTGATGATGAGCTTGACTCAGACATGACTTATCAGGTTAGTAGAGGCGCTAAGAAGAATGCGGCTCGAGCTCGAGATGAGTTTCAACGCTGAAGTCAAGAAATTAATTGACTCCGGCTTCATCCAAGAAGTGCAATATCCTGATTAGATAGCTAATATTTTTTTAGTGATGAAGAAAAATGGGACGGTGCGCATCTGCATGGACTTTTGGGACCTCAACAAAGCTTGCCCGAAGGATGACTTCCCAGTACCCATTACCGAGCTAATGATCGATAACACGTCTACCCATGAGGTCTTCTCCTTCATGGATGGATCTTCGGGGTATAATCAAATAAAGATGCATCCCGAATACCAAAAGCATACTGCCTTCCGGACTCCGCTAGGCATATTCTGTTATAAAGTGATGCTTTTCGGTCTGAAGAACACTAGCGCTACCTACCAGAGGTCCATGACGAAAATCTTCGACGACCTCATTCATGAGATTGTTGAATGCTGCATTGACGACCTTGTGGTGAAGAGCAAATCTTATGAGGACCACGGGGAGCATCTAAATATAGTGTTCCAACGTATTCGGAAGCACAATCTGAAAATGAATCCTTTGAAATGTGCATTTGGAGTCTCCTCAGGCAAATTCCTAGGATTCATCATACGACACCGAGGCATCGAAATAGACCCATCAAAGATCAAGGAGATTATGGAAATGCTCGCGCCAAGAACTCTCAAACAACTATGGTCTCTCCAAGGAAAGCTCACGTATATCCGGCGGTTCATAGCCAACCTCCCCGGCAAATACCGCCCCTACAGCCATTTAATGAAGAAGGGGACCTCGTTCGTTTGGGATCATAAATGCTAAAGTGCACTAGATGAAATCAAACAATATCTACAAAACCCGCCGGTACTGACCGCTCCGGTCAAGGGAAAGCCCCTCATCCTATACACAACAGCCCTTGAAGGTTCTTTAGGCGCGTTATGGGCATAGGAGAACGACCAGGGAAAGGAGAAAGCTCTCTACTATTTGAGTCGAGTTCTCCTGGGGGCAGAAAACAACTACTCCCCCATCAAAAAGCATTGTCTGGCACTGATCTTCGCGATAATAAAGCTATGACGTTATTCCTTGGCACATGAGATCCATCTCATATCAAAAGTGGATCCTCTCAAATATTTGATGTCAAGAGCCATAATAATAGGAAGGCTTGCCAAATAGGCCCTCCTCTTGATGAAGTTCTCGATAACGTATCGACCCCTCAAAGCAATGAAAGGGCAAGCCATTGCCGACTTTCTTGCGGAGCATCCGATACCAGCTGACTCCTCATTAAATTGCGAATTGCCGGACGAATACACATTCGACGCAATGGAAGAAGAGAAGGAAGAAAATGATCCCCAATGGGAACTCTACTTCGATGGGGCATCTTCCATGAAGCTGCGAAAGCAAAGCGCCCCCATAATCAAAGCTGGGGTGGGCTTTATCTTCGTGACTCCGCAAGGAAAGATAATGTGTTTCGCCCTTTCCTTAACAGAGCCGAGGACAAACAATGAGGCTGAGTATGAAGCTTTGATAGCGGATCTTGAGATTGCTGTCGACATGGGAATCGAAAATCTCCTCATATATAGAGACTCCTAGCTAGTCGTTAGCCAAGTAAATGGTGACTATCAGACATGTAAACCGGAGTTGGTAAAATATGGCGAAAAAGTGCATCAACTGCCGACACAAATCCCCTCCTACATCCTGGATACCGCATGAGGAAAATAGCAAGGCGGATGCATTAGCTAAGCTCGCTAAAGAACTGGCTGACAAAAACCTCGATGACGTAAAGATCATTGTGCAAAGCCGCCGGATTCTCGCGCCAGCAGAAATATCTCCGGAGTTGTCTGAAAGAAAGGAAGCGACCAAACAAGCATCCTTCCAATTAGAGGATGAAGAAAAGGCTAAGGATTGGAGAGAAGTCTTCGTACACTACTTCAAATCCCATCAAACACCCGAAAACGCGTCGTCGAGACATCAGCTCATGAAACGAGCTTTGTCTTTTGCCTTCGTCAATGATACTCTATATAAGAGATCGTTCGACAGTTTGTGGCTAAGGTGCCTGGGACCAGAAGAAGCAAGGAGAGTCATCCAAGAAACCCACGACGGACTCTACGGTTCTCATCAAGCCGAGCCAAAGATGAAGCTAAAGATCAAGAGAATGGGTTACTATTAGCCCACAATGATTCAAGACTGTCTCGAATATGCGAAGCAGTGTCACTCGTGTCAGGTTCACGGGGAATTCATCCACCAGCATCCAAATCCGCTACACTCAACACTGGCTAGCTGGCCGTTCGAAATATGGGGAACCGATATAGTTGGGCCCATCGAACCAGCGTCATCCAAAGGACATCGGTTCATATTGGCAACAACCGATTACTTCTCTAAATGGGCAGAGGCAGTACCGCTAAAAGAAGTGAAGATGGAGAACATCCTCCATTTCTTCAGGACACATGTCATCTACCAGTTCAGCACTCCGCGACAGATCATCTCGGATAATGGGCCGGCCTACAGAAGCCATAAGATCAGCCGCTTCACACAGCAGTATAATATAGAGTGGAGATACTCTTCAGTCTATAATCTCCGAGCTAACGGTCTAGCTGAGGCTTTCAACATGACCTTGATGAAGATCATAAAGAAAACGGTGGCCAGAAATAAAAAGGACTGGCACGAGAGACTGCATGAAGCGCTCTGGACGTGTCGAATCAATAAAAGAGCAAAGCTGTGTTCAAGACTCAAGAGGCAGCGCCTCATGTGCCTTCCACGAGGGCGCCAACGCTAGAGTTAAAAACTCTTATATGAGCAGCGCCCATGTGCAAAGCACACAAGACTCAAGAGGCAGCGCCTCACATACCTTCCGTGAGGACGCCAGCGCCAGAGTTAAAAACTCTTATATGAGCAACGCCCGTGGGCAAAGCACACAAGACTCAAGAGGCAGCGCCTCACGTGCCTTCCACTAGGGCGACAGCGCAGAGTTAAAAACTCTTATATGAGCAGCACTCGTGTGCAAAGCACACAAAACTTAAGCGGTAGTGCCTCACGTACCCTCCACAAGGACGCCAGCGCCAGAGTTTAAAAACTCTTATTGGCGCCGCACATGCTCCTCACGTGGGCGCCAATGTGCAAAGCAAATGAAATAATTAAAACCTTAATAAGCGCCCACGTGCACAACACGGAGTGCTGGCACCTTATAGAATTAAATTCTACTCTCTGTTAAACAGAGCCGTTGGATCAAAGATCCAACGGAAATGATAAATTATCAAGATGCAGAATTAAATTCTGTTGAGAGGAAATATTCCTCAAATCTTACTAAATAAGAAAGATTGCCTTCTGTAAAACAGAGTACCGTTGCATAAAAAATCCAATGGTGATCAAAGAATCACCAATCTACAAAATAAATTATGTATGGAAAAAGAATTTCCTAATCTTATTAAAAACAAGAAAAATATGTTCTGTAAAACAGAAACCCTTGGATCAAAAATCCAATGGTGGGTAAAAATCCCCAAATCAATTAGGATCTCTTAATGAGAGATTTCTTCAACTAATCAACAGACTTGCCTCAACTATATAAAGGACCAAAGAATTCAAGTTTAAAAAAGGGGGAACCCCGCCCCCCCCCCCCCATAAGCTTCGAAAAAAACAAAGTAGAAAACTTCAAAAAAGAAGAAAGAAGAAGATCTCCCTTCTAAAAAAAAGCTCTAGGCAAATAAAAGAGAAGAGATATCAGAGCATCTCGTTTACCTATTGAAGGGTTTAACCCTTTTAAAAAAAGAACTTAGTTCTTTCTCTGGATCTGTGATCCACAAGAAAAGTCTCCCACAAGTTGAGAATTTAATTCTCATCGGGAAGAACTTGCTCTTGGAGATCAAAGATTCAGAAAAGAACCAGGAAATTGAATTTCTCAAAACAAAATACACAAGGAAAAATCATCGCCCGGCGCCTCACGTGCCCCTCACATGGGAGCCTCACTAAATAAGGAGTGCTTAGCACCTAATAAGTGGCGCCCAGCGCCTCACATGCCCCTCACGTGGGTGCCTCACAAAATAAGGAGTGCTTAGCACTCAGTGTTTAGCGCTCAGTGCCCAGCACCCCGCATACCTCTCACGTGGGCGCTACAAAATAAAGAAGTGCTTAGCACTCAGTGAGCGGCACCCAACGCCTCACGTGTCCCTTACGTAGGCGCCACAGAATAAAAAGTGATTGACATTCACTAGGTAGCGCCTACCGCCTCACATGCTTCGCACGTAAGCGCCATAAAAAGAGCTCAGCACTCCATAAAGAGACAAAAAAGGGTAAAGTGTTTAACACTTATTGGACAAATCCCCATGACTGAAAACCCCACATGGTTATGTGTGAGCATCAGAACTTACATAAGTGCTCAGCACTTTTTGCACCAAAAAAAAGGGACTGAGCCCAAATAAGTGCTTAGCACTTCTTTTCAAATAAAAAGAAAACTGAACGGAACAGGCCCAAGTTAGCTAGGTCCCTAACCCAGATCAACCAAGCCCATGGGTTCACTACTTCCCAAACTGATTTTAGTCCCAAATACGGCTATCGATCTTCCAACTGATGATATCCCAAAACGATATTCGTCCCATATTCCCCTGAGGAAATCTTAGTTTCAAAATATGACTAATGATTTCCGGATTTACCATTAATCTCTTTTCCCTCAAACATGGGAATTGGTTCAAGGGTACATCTCTCTACACCTCTAACACATGTTGTTGTAATTCCTCAACGTCTTCAGAGAGGTGGCGGGTCCCGACAGCCAACTACTTTTTGGTCCACTTTCCAAACAGACGTGCACATCCCAGATCAAACCACATCCCAAACTAGATGTATCCCATATCATCGTTGCTCATCCCGACACGTAACAAATACACATGCGCGCAAGATGAACAATGGACCGAGATATCCCTAAACTACTAACGGACAGTAACGTCCTTAAACTAAAACCTCACCTCAAAAATGGTGATCTACAGACCGAAACGTCCTCAAACTAAACGTTGCCTCCAAAATGGCGACAACGGACCGTAATGTTCTTAAACTAAAACCTCACCTCAAAAATGGTAATGTACAGACCGAAATGTCCTCAAACTACAACTACGCCTCCAAAATAGAAATAAGGGACCGAAACGTCCTTAAATTAAAACAACAGAGCCCAAATGCTCTCTTGTTGGATCTGAAACAAAAATGATCCTAACACCTTATTAACTAGATCTTAGTCTCAAATTGGACTAACGTACCCTTAACAAAAAACCAACCGAGCCCCCAACTGCTCGTATACATTTAAGTCGATATTGATCTCAAAATGGATCAACGATTCTTAAATCAAACCAAACCCAAATCTAAAAATATACAGATTTGGACTAATCTACGCCCTATGGACGACAACATAAATTAGTCTCCGTATGCAATACACATGCAAACAAAAATAAAATAAACACATACGACACGAAGTGAACCTCTGGAGCAGGAGAAAGTGGTTATCGCGATGCGATAACGTAATTAACTGCAGGGGCTTGCGCCTACAGGGAAGAGCGTCCCTACAATCAAAAACCCCTCGCAAACGAGGGGGAATCTGACGAAATCTGCTACAACGGCCGCATCCGTCCAAACCATCGATATACGGTGCCATAAATCAACTTGGCATCTTCGGAGAGGTGGACGGATAAATCCAAATAGCATCTATCCCTAAATTCAAGCCAGACGATCCATCCCGGTTCGTCTCTATTTTCGGTGGTGAACAACTATATAAGCAATTTTGAAATAAATATGCATGTATATCTATAATATTACATTCAAAATGAATATGCGTGCAATATACCTGGAGGTGTGACAAAGTCCACACGGAAGGAGTCATCCAAAGGGGTCTCCGATCGAGGTGCAAGACCGGCCCTCTGAAGCTCCCTACGCAGCTTTCCGGACGGCAGAACCGCTATGCCCCTGCCTCTGCCTCTGCCACTACCGCGGCTGATGCTCCTACCGCCCCTCGCTGCTTCGGTCGTCGTCATCAAATCTAAACAAGAGTACAATCATTACATATACATACTATATATGTATAGATCGTAAAAATGTGAAATAATAATATAACATTACTGATCACCTTTTTCGTTTCGTGGACGCATTAGACATATCTACTTGGATTTCATAATTGATATTATCTCTAACCCACGTAACTTCACGACCAGCGAAAAACAACCCGTCTTTTGAAACAGACGGTCGGAGCACTCTAAGTACTCTCTATTCTTCGTCCACATCGATGTCTTCCATACGATCCTCGAATTCTAGGACATCGTAAACATCCATGGGTTTCCAATGGCATACGACACTCCATCCCAGATACTTCAAGCATTGTGAGTAGTATATTCAGAACGCTTGGTTCGGAAAGATAAATAGATCACCCTGACCGTAAAATCGAAATGTGTTCACACTAGTCAATCCATATTCATCTTTCCAAGTCCCATGATTGTTTCTCCACTTATCTGTATCGGTTCGTGTATCGTACCAAGTACATTGAAATATATAAAATGGTTCTGATCGTCCGGGATATTGGATGCCAAGTATGCAATTTAAGTATCCATAATAAATCACACCATCCGAGCATACCGTCACAATCCCACTATTCTGAGTGGTTCGTGAGATCCTACCATCGCAATCATACCATCCGATCCTACCGTCGCAATCCCACTATCCTAATTTTTGGAGGAATTAAATTCCCATATGTTCATGTTATTTCTTTTTAACTTAGTTCTTTTCCCCTAAGTTTTGAATCTGCAGAACAAAATCTCCCCGATGAGAATTAAATCCTTAACCTGTGGGGAGATTTGTTTCTGCAAATCTCAACTAGAGAAAGAACTAAGTTCTTATATGAAGGGTTAAGTTTACGGTAAAATTGTACATTTACCTTATCATCGAGTATCCTAATGAAGGAACTAGTGCATCCTAAATTCTAACCTTAATTTTTGGAGGAATTAAATTCCCATATGTTCCTTTTATTTCTTTTTAACTTAGTTCTTTTTCCTTAAGTTTTGAATCTGTAGAACAAAATCTCCCCGATGAGAATTAAATTCTCAACTTGTGGGGAGATTTGCTTCTGCAAATCTAAACCAGAGAAAGAACTAAGTTCTTATATGAAGGGTTAAGTTTACGGTAAAATTGAACGTTTACGTTATCATCGAGTATTCTAATGAAGGAACTAGTGCATCCTAAACCCTAACCCTAATATTTGGAGGAATTAAATTCCTATATGTTCCTTTTATTTCTTTTTAACTTAGTTCTTTTCCCCTAAATTTTGAATCTGCAGAACAAAATCTCCCCGATGAGAATTAAATTCTCAATTTGTTGGGAGATTTGCTTCTGCAAAGCTCAACCAGAGGAAGAACTAAATTCTTATATGAAGGGTTAAGTTTACGGTAAAATTGTACGTTTACGTTATCATCGAATATCCTAATGAAGGAACTAGTGCACCCTAAACTCTAACCCTAATTTTTAGAGGAATTAAATTCTCATATTTTCCTTTTATTTCTTTTTAATTTAGTTCTTTTCCCCTAAATTTTAAATTTGCAGAACAAAATCTTCCCGATGAGAATTAAATTCTCAACTTGTGGAGAGATTTGGTTCTGCAAATCTCAACCAGAGGAAGAACTAAGTTCTTATATGAAGGGTTAAGTTTACGGTAAGCTTGTACGTTTATATTATCATCGAGTATCCTAATAAAGGAACTAGTTCACCCTAAACCCTAACCCTAATTTTTGAAAGAATTAAATTCCAATATGTTCCTTTTATTTCTTTTTAACTTAGTTCTTTTCTCCTAAGTTTTGAATCTGCAGAACAAAATCTCCTCGATGAAAATTTAATTCTCAACTTATGGGAAGATTTGCTTCTGCAAATCTCAACCAAAGGAAGAACTAAGTTATTCTATGAAGTATTAAGTTTACGATAAAATTGTACGTTTACGTTATCATCGAGTATTCTACTGAAGGAACTAGTGCACCCTAAACCCTAACCCTAACTTTTAGAGGAATTAAATTCACATATGTTCCTGTTATTTCTTTTTAACTTAGTTCTTTTGCTCTAAATTTTGAATCTACAGAACAAAATCTTCCCGATGAGAATAAATCACTCATTTGTGAAATCATACTGGAATGCAAGAAAAATATCATAAGTTCTCATGTCTTATATTTTAACACATGAAAGATGCATCATGACAAGACCAAAGGTGCAAACAAACTGATTAAAACCATTATTTCCTTAACACTTGCGCTCTGGCATATGAGCCACAGAAACATGAATTGCTTTGAAAGCTGCTGTAAATGGAGACAATAAACATATTTTAAACTGTCACGCATGATAACCATTTCATCCAAAATCTTGATTTGGTGGATTATGGCTAAAAATGTGTATTAACCGTCATTAATATATAAAATTATTTTATATAGTTCAATAGAAGAGGACATGTGGAAAGTAAATGGCTACATTCTGATGTTGATAATTAATTCTGGATGATGTCAAAATCTTCACAGGTACTCCAAAGTCATCAAATCTAAATCATGCAATGGGCAAATAAGGATGGCAATTTATATTAAGAGCAAATAAGGCCTAAATTTAGTTCCTATGGCGGTTAACAAAAGAAATTAGGGAACAAAATTACTGTGTATACTGATGGTACTACCTAAGGGTATTTGTCTCAGATTCTCCCTATAGCACCATTGAGTTTGATGCTTATAATTGTAAGTCTCTCATACTTTCAATGTAATCCATCTATATTCACCCTCGATATCTTAATATAGATATCAGAGTATAATTATATAAACTTTCTCAAGAATGTCAACATACATTGTAATTGTATAGATATCCAAGACAAGTAAGATGTGACACTTAGTCACACAACACAAAGACAATTAGCGTTAAACTTATATTTTCCTAATTGATGAGGTGCAAGTTAGCTAATGACAGAGATGCTATCTCATATAGCTCAGTTGTCTATTGATATATGAAAATCCTTGGTATATAGTCTTCGAATGTCACATAGAGATTTAAATGAGTGTGAAACCAAAATTTCTAAACCAAATATCTGCATATCTTAAAATGGTGTATATATGCGATCAATGAAAAGAAACATTGCTTATGAGACTTACAAAATGTAATTATCTTAATTCATAATTGCAGGAAATTATTATAGGCATCATGGATATCCTAACCCTAACCCTAAACCGAACCCTAACCCTAACCCTAACCTACCTAATTAACCATAACCTTAACCCTAACACTCACCGTAACACTAATTAACCCCCAATTAACCCGAAACTAACCATGACCCTAAAATCAACAATAACACAAAAATTAAGAATAATTAATAGTTCAAAATAGAAATTAACTCACCTCACTTATAGTTTTGCCGACGGATGGAGCTCGACGAGATGGAGGAGACCGGGAATAAAGCTCGACGAGATCCTCTGATGGCGGGAAGATGGCGACGAGCGGCGGGAAATCAAAGGCGACAACGACGGGAAGTCAAAAGGGCGGCGGCGACAAAGTGATGACGAGACTGTGGTGGTGACGACGGCGGGGAATCAAAGGCGACGAGAGTTGGAGGCGAGTGACGAGATTGATCGCGCCGGGATTGGTGTTGGGAAAATTGGGGGAGGCGGGAAATTACCGTGCTTTATTTTTTTTATAAATAATCATTTGATGCCCCTACGGATTAATCCGTAGGGTCTTCTTTTGCGGCTCCGTAAGGCCAAATAAAAGATTGCATTTTAATATTTTTTAATTAATCCGCAGGAAACCGTAAGACCTACGGAGTAATCCGTAGGGGCAATAAAAAGTTGTCCCTACGGATTCCTAACTCCGTAGGGACAACCCCTTATTATAGTAATGTTATTCGGATAAATTCTATAACACGATTAGTGTTCTATTCTGTTTTGGATCGTAGTTTTGAAGATATTAATTAATAAATATGTAAATTTATTTTGATAGTTATCTCCCTTTAATTTTTTTTCTTATCAAGTGGAAATTAGTGGAAGGTATTGTGTTCCGGATCTATTTTTTTCCTCATGATATTGATTATACGTGAATGGATTCTGGAGTTTATAGCTTTTTACTTTCATAGCAAAAAAAATGAATATTATTCAAATACCCATGCTTCCGCTCTATTTGAATCGAAATTTTGTTGTTTAATTATTTTCATGAAACGAGTTTTTATTTCAATTTCTTTGTTTCTTAGAAAACATTAGAGTCTGAAATTAGTATATATGTAAACACGCTTATATTGACCTGCTCACAAAATTTCGTCCCAAAAAATTCTACCACGCTATGAATTTTTGTTAATAATTCACTACAACTTGATGTGTAGTAGGAGAAAAAATTTATACCTGAAACCTTTTGTTCAACCATAATTAAAAAGGATTTGCAATGAGAATTTTATGAATGAACTGTACGGGGACGATGGAAGCTGCTACGTAAGGATAAACTGATATATGATGGGATCATGGAAAGTATAATGAAATAAGTTTAATTTTTATATCAAATTGGATGACACCCCAAGAAACAAGGAAATTTTTTTGCATGCAACGCGGAATAATATCGTCATGCAACGCGGAATAAGTTTAATTTTTATTATTTTATGATTAGATGTTTTTGATCTTTTCTTTTAAATCAAAAGACCTTGGTCTTTTTTATAGATCTAAGATCTTTTTAGAAGAGTTTTCTTCTTTTTACGAGATGATTTCATCTCTGATTTTTCTCAAAGTTTGCAGAGAGTTTTCTCTATCTCTTCTCTGTGTGTGTTCTCTATCTCTCTGTGTGTTTTAGACTTGAAGTTTAGGGTCCTTTATATAGGGCCAAATGATTTGTTAAATCAGTTGAAGAGATCTTTCTCTGATTAATTTGGGAGTATTTCCCACCGTTGGATATTTGATCTTAGGCTTTCTGTTTTACAGAAGGCAATCTTCGTCTTTTTAACAAGATTGGAAAGATCTTTCCATAACAGAACTTATTCTGTCTTTTGGTAATTTTTATTTACCATTGGATCATTGATCCAACGGTGCACTGATTTACAGAGCAAAATCTTGTTATTTGGAAAGATTTTGAGGAATTTTTCCTTAACAAAATTTAGTTTCTGATTAATTAATGATTTATCATTATTATTAGATTTTTGATCTGACGGTTGGGGAGTTTTTAGGTTTCTGCGTTGGCACACCTTGCGCGAGCGCACCTATGTTCGACATGTGGCGCGCAGCGCAGCGCAACTGCGCTAGCGCATCTGTATTGGACACGTGGCACATAGCGCAGAGCGCGGCGCAACTGTGCTAGCGCACTTGTGTTTGATACGTGGCGCACAACGCGCAGCGCGCAGAATCTGAAGCATTGCATCAATTTAAATTTTGAATTTAAAACAGAGTATTGCTCTGATTGGGGGTGCGCTGCTTAGGGCGCAGCGCACCTGACGCTAGCGCATTTGCGTTTGACACGTAGCGAGCAGCGCGCAGCGTGCAGAATCTGAAGCGTTGCTTCAATTTTTGAATTTGGAAATTCAAAACAGAATTTTGTCCTGATTGGGGGAAACAATGTTTAGAAGTTGAAACTCGAATCCGAACTTGACTTGAATTCCAATCGAACTTGAACTCGAACTCGATTTGAACTTAAACACTTGACTTGACTTGATCCAAACAATGAATATGACTCGAACTTGAATTTGACATGAATACTTGAATACAACTTGAATCTAAACATGTACTCTTTATATTCATGGATCCAGTCAAGACTTGTAAACTTGATCCAGACAATAAAATACACGAGGATAAGGGGTGGTTGGTAAGGAACGTATGTCGTGGCACGAGAGGTCACTTTAAAAGACACCTCCTGAATACACTTTTGCCGTTGTTCCATGGGGTTTGACGGAGCCTTGTACTCACTTGTACCTTTGGTCCATCGAGTAAGCTGGACTGCTTTCGTATACACACATACATTCTTTATCAAACTATAAACAACCACGTTAGAATAGAATAACCGTATTCATATACCTGTCATACTTGAGATACCTTTATATACACTCTTACCTGTTCATTACTACTTGGATTCCTGTTCATTTTTATACACATCATTACTTATTTTCTTTTGGGGACTTACCGAGCACTAGTTCACTGACGATTTTTCTCTCTATTCCTTTTCCTTGGAATGTTCGTCAAGAGGACAGGATTCAGAGGAGATCGAGCCAAGCAGAGGACTTCGATCAAATTACCGCTCAACCAGACTACTAGTTTTCTTTTCTGCACTTATTTCCAGTATGCCATTGTTTAAGCACTTTCCAGTTATTGTATCTTTTATTTCATACATCTGTACCTTGAAATTTTAATGTAAATAAAGTTACTGTTGAATTTTAGTTACTCTTGTTAATTCTTGCATGTTATATAGCTTAAAACGATTAACGTATTTATTAAGGGAAAGCAACATTTCATAATAAATACATTGCGTACCTCGTCCCGTGTCATTATCGTCTTTTCGGAAGCGGGACGTGACAGGTTTTATTGGTGGCCCATGCAGGTCAGTTCTGCATGAAGTCTTAAGCAATATATCAAGAGAATTATAAAATTCAACAATTTTACATTCTTGCATTTTAATCCCTTGAATCTATCATAATCTTTCTCGATATTTACTGATAGGAGTTCAGTAGTTTCTCGGTTGGTGATGAGCTTGACTCCGGCATGACTTATCGGGTTATTAGGGGTCTGACGTTATCCATTCCTTAGGCCCTGTATGTGATACTCTTAGACGAAGAGACCTGACTATACGGAAATTGTCACATTCAGGCTCAGAAGGGTACGGACGGACTTGATTTTCGACCTCCCTTTCGGCATATATCTTGGTAGCCATTACGTACAGCTAGTGTCGCTGACGTTGTCATGCCCCGCTTCCCAAAATACATGAATATGGAAACGTAATAAAGCTAACCATGCCACCTACATAAGAAAATATTCTTCCGTAGTTATATTACGGCTTTCAATCAGTAATCAAGAACAATATAATAAATATCTATCTCTAAGCATGTCCAATAGCCACAATAAATAATAACAGGAATAATAGCGGAAGTAATAAAAGTCCAAAGAAATAAAAGGAAACAATAATCAATAGTTGTCCCATATGGGCTCACAACGTTAAATCAACAATGTGCAATACTAGAAAAGAAAACTAAACCATAACTGACAACTAGATCAATAGAATGCTCCTCACTAATTAGCAATCCTGTCGAAGTACTCACGATCCTCCTGTGCTAAAGTCAAAGGATCTGGGCCATGCACAACCCAGACGTCAATGCATCATAGATAATATTAATAATAATATGAAAAATAGGTGATATAGTATGGCATGTGCAAGAAAGAGATGTCATGAGTCTAAAAAATAAGCGATAACAATACATATGATGTAACAAGTAAGATATCAGTATCAACCATATCATGTGTATTTTAAGGGTCCGTGTCGCTAAGTTAGCTATACTATATAGGTATTTGAAACTAATTAATATAATTCTCAATGTAACTCAATAGTATATATCAACAATGGTTATTCCGTTTACCCCCGGAATCACGACAACAATATATATATATATATATATATATATCAACAAGGGTTATTCCGTTCACTCCCGAAATCATGACAACAATAATATCCTCTTGAGTTACGTTTCAGTTGCATTTTTTATTTCCCCTTTCCCCTAGGTTTCATGTTCATGTCAGGTGTAAAAGTAATATCTACTTAATGCCAACATAAGAATAAGTGTGTACAGGTCTTGTCTAGCAAGACAACAAGTCAGGTCAATTAGGACAATCCAGCCGATCAAGTCAACATCAGGAGTTGTTGGTATTGGTAAACATTATATGGTAAGTATGTACTGACACAATAATGATAACAGCAATGATCATGATAACAATAAATAACGATTACGATAACAGTAACGATAATGATAACGGCAATGTGCATACAGGAAATCAATCAATATATTATCATGATTATAGGTAGTCTAATCTCAACAAAGAGATATATTTTAATGTAATTATCAATCAATATATTTTATATGGCACAATATATATCGGCCGTAACTAGCATGTAGCAAGTAAAAACTTGCCTGGGGACAAATAAACACCACGATACGTTGTAAAGACTCAAACTTTGAGGCTTGGCTGTGCTCGGTTTGGGGCTTGGGTTCACTGTTTGAGATGAGGGGGACGACCCGACGAGAGCAATAAAACGCCGACAAACCCGGCTTGGGATCGACGGATGGATTTCTGCAACCGAAAGGAAAACAAGGCTGCAGCGACGAAGTGATGCTTAGCGATGGTGTCGGGGTTAGGTGCTGCGAGAGTCGAAGTTGGTGGTGGAAGATGACATGGTGGGGTAGCCTCGGTTGAGTAGCGGTTAGGGTTAGGAGAGGTGGAAGGAGATGCTTGCGAGCTTGATGGGTCAAAGGAGATGGCCGGAGTTGCTTTGGGTCGTAGCTGAAGGTGATGGAGTTGATCTTGGCTACGGTGAGGGTTGTCGGGGAGATGAAGTTAAGGGTTTTGACGTTGGAGGGAATCGGCGACAATGGCATTGTAACACTTCAGAAAATATAAAATATTATTTTTGGGAATTTAATATTAAAATAATATATTTCCCGAAAACTACTCGATTTGCGAAATTTAGGTTTTCGAAAAAGGGTATAAATATATACCAATAATTGTGAAATAAATAGAAATTAAAATGATTTATTCATTTAATAATATAATTTTAGGATTTGGCATTTTTAAAATTTATTATATGCAGTTTTGATAAAAACCCGATTAGTGCACTGCTAATCGCGATTAAGCCAAATCCGTGTTTCTACAGTTTTCATGATTAATGCACCATGACATGTTACATGCTATTTCATTTGTGTGTTTTATTTTAGGGTTGGACTTTTGGGTGAGAAAAGAAAGAAAAGAAAAGAGAAATGAATAGGGAGAAAGTCAAAAGGGGACATAATGAGGAGATAAGGATGTTAGGAGAGAGAATGAGAGTGAGAAAGTGAGAGAGTGGGAGAGAGTGCTGCCATTTGTTTCCCCCACCATTTTCTTCTTCTTCCTCTTCCTCATCTCCCTCCATCTTCTACTCTCTTGATCCACCCCAAAAAACTTGCCAAAACCCTATACCCCTTCACAAAAAAAGATCACCTCATCATCCTTATCGCAATGAACCAAGAAAATTAAGATTTTGACAATCTTGAGGAGCTAGGGTTTTTCTTGGGTTGCCCAAGTGAGGTAATTTCATAACCCTTAGCATAGTATTTCATTCACTTTACCTTTCATGCAAGTTGAGAGGTGAAATGGTAATGTTTAGTGAACCTTAGGAAACCCTAGTAAAAAGTTTGAGTGTTTGTTTGAAAAATTGGTGATGTTGTGGCTGTTAACTAGACTTGGGGGTTATTTAATGACATGGACCAGAGCTTAGAAACCCCAAAACACGGATTTAGAAACCCCGGCATCGGATAAATGTGTGATTTGTGAGGGTATTTTGGAATCTGGAGCAACCCGGGGACACTAGAAAGGATTTTGCAATTACTGGGAGTCGTGCAGGCACCTAGGAAGCTACCACTGAGACCCGAGCCCCTAACTCAAACCCCAGGCCGCAGATAAATTCAATCTGGCCGCAATTTGCGGCCAGAGTAGAGTAGAATTGTTTCAGTTTGGTTCCAGGGCCTTATCTTCAGTAAATTTGACCCTCCATATATGCAGAATTGACCAATTTGGCTTAGGGTAAAATCTGGGACCATTTCCATGAGTTGATGCATTGTTTTACGACTTCGTTTTGACTTGATTTTGGTATTTGGTATTGTGTTTCCGTCGTGTGGCGTTTGTATGTCAACGGCCAGGGATATTTGTCGTGTTTTGCACGCAAAGCTGTAGGTTTTGACCTATGAGCGAAACGTGTGTCGTTTTGGTTTTTCCGCCTTGATTTTAATACGCATTGCAATTGTTTATTATTATAGTTACCTTCGTGTGGATTCCCAGGCGACAGAGCATGGCGTCATCGATTTCGGCAAGCGAAGACCAGATGAGTGGATCTATATCCACAGGGGAAGTCGGGTGGATGGCGTATAGCACCCCCGTAATGTTTTGATGAAAAACAGATTTATAGAATATGGTTAGGAAACCTAGATTAGGAAACTAGGGTTAGAATGAAGATAGCTATGAAACCATATTAAAAACTAGAGGATAGTTAGAAGTGATATATTACTACTATCATGGGATGACGTTTAGCGATATTGCCGTTTAGCGTACTGTAGGACTAGATAGTCGATGTAGATGTGTCATCCGAACCATACATTTTTCTAAAGCGAAAGATTGTATGTATCTTTTAAATATATACCTTGAGGGATGTTACGGATTTTCAAATGATATTTTTTCCTTAAAAACACCGTAACCCCTATTTTCAAAACTACGATTCACTTCCTTAAAAATCTGATTGTATGGTTCAGGTGTATATGTTAGATTAGATACTTATACTTAGTAAAGATAGAATGTTTATATAAATTTGATTTGATGTGTGATATAAATGCGATGAAAGAATATAAGACTGATATGATGATATGTTGGTATACGGATGCGAGTCGGTCGAGATGATTTATACCCTGCCGGTCCCCGGATATGAGATTTTTGCGGATGTGAACCGGGACATAGGTACATAGATACATATACATATATAGAATGTTGTGAATCATGGATGATAGGTCGTACGTGATATTAGGCCATACCCTCATTTGTCTTATAAGATGATAGGATCCCTATTAGTTTAATGCCACCGTACGATAATTTTCCGTGCGTGATGTGTTTGACTTGATGTTGATCCATACCCTTGACTAGAGGATACCGTACGATGGATTATACCGTAGGTGATGTTGTTAGGCTGGATGTCGATTGATAGATTCCCCGACTCGGTCATATTAGATACGTATACCCGTCAGCATTTGCATATGATTTAACTTATGCTGCATTCATATTATTTCCATTGCATTGCTTATACCTGTGCTAGTACACTTGCACCATTATCGATGATGCGTATATTACACGTACGCAGTTTTGCCGGCTCACACACTTTATTATCGATAATTGCCATGTCACTACACAGTAGGTTTGCTGCATCACGACATACACATTGTATATCCACATTGGTGCACATATACATTGATATATTCATACATGCGCACATCCACATTGTATATCCACATTGGTGCACATATACATTGATATATTCGTACTTGCACACATACACATTGTATATCCACATTGGTGCACATATACATTGATATATTCATACTTGCACACATAGACATTGTATATCCACATTGGTGCACATATACATTGATATATTCTTACTTGCACACATACACATTGTATATCCACATTGGTGCACATATACATTGATATATTCATACTTGCGCACATATACATTGTATATCCAAATTGGTGCACATATACATTGATATATTCATACTTGCGCACATACACATTGTATATCCACATTGGTGCACATATACATTGATATATTCATATTTGCGCATATACATGTTTGTATATCCATATTGGTGTACACATATATTGGTACATCTATACTTGCGCATATACATATTGTACCTACATAGATCACTGGTTTTATTGGGAGATTGGGAACCGCAGGATATATTTTAAAACTGGAATCATTTAAAAGAGCGGTTTTTCCCTTAATATGTCATATCACTGTTTGGTTTTTATCCGTCCACCTCTTCGAAGATGCCAAGTTGATTTATGGCACCGTGTATCGAAGGTTTAGACGGATGCGGCCGATGTAGCAGACTTCGTCAGATTCCCCCTCAGGGTGAGGGGTTTTTGATTGTGGGGACACTCTTCCCTGCAGGCGCAAGCCCCTGCAGTTAATTACGCTACCGCATCGCGGTAACAACTTTCTCCTTCTCCAGAATTTCACTTCGTGTCGTGTGTGTTTGTTTTGTTTGTGGTTGCCCGTGGATTGTGTACGGAGACTGAGTAATATCGTCACCCGTAGGACGTGGATTAGTCCAAATCCGTATTTGCTTAGATTTGGGTTTGGTGTTTTTAGTTTAAGGATGCATTAGTCGCGTTGCGACTAAGATCAACTTAAACGTTCATCAAGGATACGCTAGTCCTGTTTTGGACTAAGATCGACTTGACGTAGTGATTGATTTAATTATCCGGCCGTCGGGACTCATCACCTCTCTGACGTCGTTGAGGGATTACAACGACATACGTCTGAGGAGTTCCGAGATGTACCCTTGAACCAAAGTTGGTTTGGGATTTTATTGTTTATTTAGATGTCTAAGGACACGTTAACCGTATTTGGGGTTAAGATCAACTTAGACGGGACCGTTTAGATCCGACAAAAGAGCGTTTGGGCCCTATCGTGTCAGTTTAGGGACGTAGCGGTCCATATTCCAGTTTAGGGACGTGGTGGTCCATTATTAGTTTAGGGACGTTTCGGTCCGTCGCCAGTTTAGGGACATAGTGGTCCGTGATTAGTTTAGGGACGTTTCGGTCCGATTTTTAGTTTAGGGACGTTTCGGTCCGATTTTAGTTTAGGGACGTTTCGGTCCGTCGCCAGTTTAGGGACATGGTGGTCCGTCATTAGTTTAGGGACGTTTCGGTCCGATTTTTAGTTTAGGGACGTTTCGGTCCGATTTTAGTTTAGGGACGTTTCGGTCCGTCGCCAGTTTAGGGACATAGTGGTCCGTCATTAGTTTAGGGACGTTTCGGTCCGATTTTTAGTTTAGGGACGTTTCGGTCCGATTTTAGTTTAGGGACGTTTCGGTCCGATTTTAGATAAGTGGTCGTTGGGACCCGTCGCCTCTTTGACGTCGTTGAGGAATTACAACGACGGGTGTCAAAGGGGTTCTGAGATGTACCCTCGAACCGGTCGTAAATTGGTTTGGGAGAACCATTTCGCTCAATCAATTTAATTTAAGGACTTACAGCCAGGATTGGGTTAAGTCCAATTTTTTATTTATTTTAGGCTCTGCCTGACTGAAGAAATCAGTCCAAACAGGGCTCTGCCCTTTTATTATTGCAATTTAATTTGGGCCAGGCCCTTTTAAATAATGAGTTGCAGGAACTCAAGAATTTTTACAAACAGGGCTTTGCCCTTTTATTGTTCTGCAATTTAGTTTGGGCCAGGCCCTTTTAAATAATGAGTTTGCAGAAACTCAGGAATTTTCCAAACAGGGCCTTGCCCTTTTATTATTGCAATTTAATTTGGGCCAGGCCCAAATTAAAGGGGTTGCAGAAACCCTAGAAATCTTCAGGTTTGAGAACACAAGCGCATGGCACTTTTGATCTGAATTTGGATCAAAGGAAAACAAGTTCTTCTTGTTTTTTCCTGATCATACAGAACCAAGGGTTCATATCAAGTGCAAGGCACTATTTCTTTTTTTTTTATTATTAACTTTTTAATATTCTTTTCTTCAGAAATTTTTACCTTCTCTTTTTTTTGTTCTTGATCAATCTTCAAGAATTCTTTCTTTTCAGAAGTTTATCCTTCTCTTGATGATTCTCTTTCTTTTTTTTTTTTAATGAGGTCTGGGCTCTTATTTATAGTGCTCACAAATTTGTTAAATTTGTTACCAAGATCTTTCCTGAATAATTTTGGGAATTTTCCCACCATTGGATCTCTGATCCAAGGGTCCCTGTTTTACAGAAGAACAGAAAAGATTCACTTAAATTTTCATTCAGTTGCTGCGCAACTCACCAGCGCGTGACACGTGTCGCGCATCCGTGCGCTTGCGCCGTTGCGATTGCGCAACTGCCCAGACACGTGTCACGCATCCGTGCGCTTGTGCAGTTGCGATTGCGCAACTGCGCAGACACGTGTCGCGCTGCCGTGCATTTGCGCAGTTTAAGTCTTAATTTTGTTTTCTGAAGAGCCTTGCTCTGATGGGACGCACTGTCTCGGGCGTTACGCCGCCGAATCACCTTCTGCCATGTGGCAAATTGCGCGCTGCGCACGGAAACCGAAGCGTTGCTTCGAATTTTGAATTTTCAAAATTCAGTAGAGCCTTGCTCTGATTGGGGGAAACAGATGCCCCCCCACCGTTGCGCTCACGTGGCGCGCGCGTGAGTGCAACGGTGGCAAGATCTTGACCGTCGGATTGACGGGTCAAGTGAACAGGCGCAGGCGCCTATAAATAGGACCCTTGGTCCTTGGTAATTTTTTTACCATTCTCAAGAAATTAAATTTCAGAGCCTTGCTCTTACTTGAGAACTTCCAGAGCCTTGCTCTTGCGATTCCTTAAGAACTTCCAAGTTCTATCCTTAGAACCATTCTAGGTAAATTAAATTAATTTAATTTAAATCAAACTTAATTAACAGAGCCTTGCTCTTATAGATCTTTGATCTAAAGGAAACCCCTTTGGGGTTTCTTCAACAGAGCCTTGCTCTTATAGATCTTTGATCTAAAGGAAACCCCTTTGGGGTTTTTATTCACAGAGCCTTGCTCTCAAAAATTTGCAGAGACTCTGTTCTTAGGTTTTAACCCATGAACAGAGCCCTGCTTCATAAATCAACTAGAAAACTTTTTTTTTAAAAGTTTCCATGGATCTTTAAGATCCCAAAATTTTAATTCTTAGGAGTTATAAATTTTTATTACTACTGCAGAGCTAGGCTCTTTTTTAAGAAGTTTTATTCCTTTGAAACAGGAGTTTGACAAATGTCACTCTGTGGCAGAGCTTTGCTCTGAAAAGAGGAGATCTTCTCCTTGTCTCTAGGGGTCCCCCCCCAATGAGGATATTCTCTTGGGGGTTCTTTTTATTGACTGATAGTCTCATTCAATGGTGGGATTGTCTCATCAAATGATGCGCCGTCATCTTGATTTTGTGGGTCCCCCTTTGGTCCCCTACCCACTGCATCACAGTGTGGAGCCAGCTTTTTATTTATTATTATTATTATTTTTTTTATTTTATATATTATTTTTATTAAATGTTAAGTGTCAGGCCACTAATGATATATATATATTTTATGCAGGAAGGATGTCTGACGACTTGTCTTTTCCCTTCGTTCGCTCAGAAGGAGGGTTCCCACACGCACCAGTGGACCGGGTAGTGTTTGCCTTGATTAAAGATCGTGATCCTGAGTGCAAACATCTCCACCTATGGGGAAGGTGGTATAGCCAAATTATCCAAGGCCGCCGCAGTTTTAGTTCCGCCTCGCCTTCCGAACCCATAGTTACGATCCCCTATGCGGACAAACCCCCGGTGGAGTATGCCGTGGAGGTTAAAAATTGGAATTCAGACGACCTTCTCCAGCCTGCAATCGGCGCTATTCCGGTACAGCCGCCGCCGGCCATAGATATCTTGGGAAGGCGAATCTGTCAGGGTGAAGCACGCCCTTGGGGACAGGCTTACAATATTGGATTGAATCCGCGGCCACTTGCTGGATACCTGCCATGGGCCCGATACATTTTAGCGGCGAAAAGAGCTCACCTGACGAAGATTGGTCTATACTCCGCCGTCTACGTCTCGCTTTTCGAGTATCCTACTCCTCCAACGTGGTGGACAAAGGCCTTCATTGAACAATGGAATATCCCCACACATACTTTCCTGGCAGCGGATAGGGAAGTTTCCATTTCTCTAGAGGAATTCGTTGAGCTTTCAGGTTTACCGGCGAGGGGGAAGCACTACGAAGAGCTGCTTCCTCCTGATGAGTACGTCTTTGCCACCAAGCAGGTGGTACTCGACTTGACTCCGGAAAATGCCATCCAGCATCAGCATCCGGGCTTGGTGAAGGTGTTGGAGATTTACGAGGAGCTTCATTTGGAATTGGGCGACCGAGGCGTTAGTTTCGCGGACTTCATTGCTCGTTTTATTCGCCCGGAATTTTTATCAGAGCAAGGTGAGAAGTTCGCCCAACTTGCTGATCCTTTTGGTTTCGGCCTGGACCGCCGACCTTCATCGGAAATTGATCAGCGAAGTTTTTACCTTCCCGGCACTGTTAGCGTCCCTTTCTCAGAGATCGACGTTCCTGGCATGGATGAGGAGACCTTCTTCATCGGGTTCTTAGGTCTGTGGCTGTGCAGCTTCGCGGTTCCCATGCACCCACGCCTCATGCGGTCTTCTGTCTTTTACCCGGCGCATCGAATGGTGGCCGGTCTGCAGTTATCAGTGGGGATCGCCGGGTTGGCTCACCTCTACAATGGACTTAGCGTAGCGGCGGACGCTAATGAGCCTGGGGTACAGCCTGCTAACTTCCCGATGCACTACTTCACTTCTTGGATGGAGCTGCATGTTCGAGGAGTGTTTGGTGCCCATAAAACTCCTCCCTTCTTTGAGAGATTCACACTTCCAAGAATCATGCGATTGGTCGGGGCTTCCATCGTGTTTGCGCCTCCGCGGGAGTCTAGGGGACTGCTTCTGCGTTCGCATCTAGTCGGGGCGAAGACCTCTTTTGTGGATAAGGTCATCACCATGGGTTCCGAGACCACTAAGTCGGTGGTGCCGCTGCATGATGACTTTAAGGGTGGTGTCTCCGTGTTGAAGGCTCGGGAAATCCTCCATCTTTATTCCATTCGGCCGGGCTACTTGGTATTTAGGCAGAATGACACGGCCCTCTTCATGAGGTATAACCCGCATCGATTTGCCCGGCAATCGAGTTATAACCAAGGAGTCCCGTTGGAAGACTTCTTGAGAACACCTGCAGTCGGTCCAGAGGGAGTACGGAATGCGATGCATCACTTCATCCGGCTCAATACAGGCTCCTACTTTTTTATCAGTGAGCCCAGCTGTACCCCTAAGATACTCAATTCGTATGTGGCCTGGTACGCGCACGCGATGGGCCCAATCATCTTGATGGAGAAACGTCTATTGGTCGATCGTAGGGCTGCGCCTCCCGGCGGCAATCGCAAGGCTCCATTGCAGCCCAGGGTTCAGGTTATCCCTCCGACGAAAGAGGCCGGAGCTGATCGACCACGGGTGTTGGCCCCTCCGCGTGGACTGCCACTGCCTACTACGGTGGATGCCCCAACGGCGCCCCGTGCTCCGACAAAGACGGTTAAAGCGGCATCGCCGGAGTCGGGTGCAGGAGCGGACATCGGGACTCGCCGCCCGAAAGTGACTGCCAAAACTGGCAAGCGCAAAGCTGCTCCCAGTGGGTCCAAGGCTGGCGGGCAAAAGAAGAAGAAGTCCACTTTATCCCTCGACGCGATTCTTAACTTAGAGTCCGCGGCTCATCCTGCCGAGACTATATGTGAGTATGGCAGCAACGAGGGTTTCGTGGTGGACCCTGAGGACACCAACCTAGCCGCCGCCATTGCAGCTTCGGAGCGATCGGCGAGGCTCGAAGCAATGTTAAGCAGACTCGCTGAGTCAGGTAATCCTCAGCCTCCTTATTTGTCATTTTATCCCACTTTTTATTATTATCTTTAGCTAATATTTGCCTCATTTTCAACAGGTGTATCCACTGAAGAGGCCATTGCTGCCTCTCTGAAGACCTTCCAGGAGGAGGAGAAGAAGCGTACCCTAGCGAGCGTCGGTATGTTTTATCCCTTTCTCTTTTATACGGAAAGTTCGTTATCTTTTTATGATAGTCGACCTGACCTTCTCTTGTTTCTTTACAGGGGTTGTATTAATCGGCGCAAGGACCCTTCCCAAGCCCGTCATCGAAGTCCCAGCTCCGTCGAAGCTGCCGCAAGAGCCTCGGCTTGATGCAACAACGAGGGATGCTCTGAAAAATCTGGAGGCATCCCTCTACACGGATGAGGAGGCTTCGCTCAAGGAAGCTCTGATGGCATCTGTCTCATCGGCTCAAGAGGAGCGGAAGCGGTCCAGACGCGAAGCTAAGGCACGCAGAGCTGCTCTGGCCGCAGGAGCGGGCCCTAGCACTGTTCCTCACGCTAGTACTCCTTCTGAAGAGCCCCCTGTGGCTCTGTCTACCGCTCATCGGCAAGTTGCGCGCGCGGTTCGGAACGCCAATGATAAATCTGCTTCAGGTAGTACTCCTTTCAGAGCCTTGTTGTATGACTTGTAAAACTATTGGCTTATACATATCTCATCTTGCAGGGTCAAGTCCAACTGAGGGGGAGGCGGAGACGACCGTCGAACCCAAGGGAGCGGAAGAAGCGGTACTCGCCGAACCCGAACCGACAGTGGACAACTTTGTCGAGGCCATGGGGCCTGGAGCCGAGATTGAGGAACCTACCGCGGAGAAAGTCATTGATGCCGTACCCGAAGTGGCGGCAGATGAGATGATTGTCTCGACCGAGCCGAAGGCGGTAGAGGGCGAGGTACTTGAGGCTGGGGACCTCGTTGTGCCGATGGACGGGGCAGCTGTAATCGCTGATCCTGAGGGAGCAGCAGGTGAGGCGGCCATGATTCCTGAGGACGAGCTAGGCGCTCCTTCTCAGGAATCTGGCAATGTTCCTATCTTGGCCCTCCCTGTCTATGGTTCCCCGCCGCCTGCAGAGCTTGAGAGCATAACAACGGTTCCCCTTGAGTCGGGTGATGAAGCTACAGGCGGTGGTCTTCCGTCAGTGGAGGAAGGGACTGCCTCAGTTTCTGCTGGCAGCTCGTCAGGTAAAAATTTTTTGTCACCAGCGTTTCCCTTTTTTTTTTTGTATATCTTGTGATCTCTTCTAACAAGCTTGTTCTTGCAGGTGCGGCCAGTACCGATGCTCCATTGCTCGAGGGGGCACCGTCAACTACTGCTTTGGCAGTAGTCACCTCCCCGTCTTCCCTTGTACCGTCACGGATGTTGGAAGGTATGGGTTCACGACTCATGCATTAATCTTTCAAAAATGCGGCTTTTGTACTAACGTTACACTATTGTGCCTTTGCAGGAGTGCTTTTTGATCACCTATATCAAGTGTTGCTCCCGCACTTCTCTTTCCCATCCGAACTCGCTTCTCCCTCTAGTGGCGCCGGTAATATCTTTGTTTACCCCTTTTTTCTAGCAATGGGACGATTTCTGACTTTTCCTTTTCTTTATTGCAGTGCCACAAATCGAAAGAGGGGATGCAAGCCCTGTCGCGCTACCGGCCCTCCCGGCTTTGCCGTCCGCTGTACCTGGTATGGTAAATTTCCTTTTGGTAATCCTTCAACATCTTTTGAACCGTCGTTTAAACCTGTTTTGTTTTGCAGCTATTGTTCCGGCTTCGGTCCCCTTCGAGGCTCGCGTCCTTTTACCGGCAGGCCCCTTTTTGAGACGTCCGTCTTCAAAGGGTGCGGTGATGAGTCTAGGCATGCTGAGCGGGTATATCGACGAGCTCAGCATGGACTCTCTCCCTTTCGCTGTGGATGTTAACCCCATGTTAGCGGCGCTCGTAACTTTTCACAGCGAAGGCGTCGTTGAATCTTGGGTTAATCACTGCAGGGAGATTGAGGCTTGCTTGTACCGGCTGGAGTTGACGCGCCCTGCTCCCGAAGTTTTAGCTCTGAGCGCCCAACGCACAACTTGGCTCGAGCAAAGCACTTCGCACTCCCGCCACTTGGAGCAAGAAGCAGCTCGGAGACTAAGGGAATGCCAAAAGACCTCAAATGAAACGGCCCATCTGCGCGCTGAGGTTGAGGCAAATGCTGCCCAAGTGAAGACTATCTTTGAGGGTCTCTTGGAGCGCATCTCCCATGGGCTAAATTTAAAGAGGAAGCTTGACGTGGCTGAGCGCCATATCCCAAGTCGGGAGGCTGCTTATCAGGGCGTGAGGGAGCAGCTTGCACTGGTCTTGCGGCGACGAGCCCAAGTGGAGGCAGAGTTGACGGCGGTAGCCGAGCAGGAGAAGGCGTGGAAGGAGATATGCGAGCGATTGCTACATCTGTGCAAGACGCTCCCTTCCCAGTAGCTGCCATTGTATCAATATACTTGTAATTTTCTTTTTTTTTGAATAAGATGTATACATTCTTTATTCTTTTATACGATTCGCCATGTACTTGATTGAGTTAATAAATAAAGATACACATTTTTTTTTTGCAATGTCTTGTATCATTTCTTTGCTTTCTCCCTTCTCTTATTATCAGCATGCTGTCTTGATAAACATGATTGACAGGTAACAGAGTAAGCATTTTGGTTTCTTCAAGATATAACGATGGCTTAGGCCGCAGGTTCGGATCTGCTGCCTAAGACTTTTCAACTCTATGAGCCGTGAGGGTCTCATAGAGACTTTTCTCCCTACGGATCGAGATGATCTCGTAAGTGGATTTTCTCCTTAGGAATCGTGAGGATTCCCAAGTGTAGTTTTCTCTCATAGGTCGAAAGGATCTTATGAGAGAATTTCTCCCTCTTACGAGTCGAGAGGGCTTGTGAGCGGTTGTTTCCCTCTTTGTCGAGAATCGACTTCAGAGAGTGAGACCCGTGAATAGTATGCAAGAGACCATTTAGGATTGACTTGCAGGATCCCATTGCCCTTCTTACGAGTCGAGAGGGCTCGTAAGCGGTTGTTTCCCTCTTTGTCGAGAATCGACTTCAGAGAGTGAGACCCGTGAATAGTATGCAAGAGACCATTTAGGATTGACTTGCAGGGTCCCATTGTTCAGGAAGCAAGTTTTTGAATCCTTATTGCCCGAGATGTGAGTCAGAAAAGCTCTCGTCACGGAGTGTTTGTATCCGTGAGTTGAGAAGTTTTGATAGGGATTATTTGTTTCCCAAGCGCCAAGGATTATTTGTGTCCTTGGGGTTTGAAACGAGTCGATGGTTCCCACGGAGGCGCTGGTGGCTCTGCGAGTCGACGCGGATCAGAAGGCTCTCGTCAAGGAGTGTTTGTATCCGTGAGTTGAGAAGTTTTGCGAGGGATTATTTGTTTCCCAAGCGCCAAGGATTATTTGTGTCCTTGGGGTTTGAAACGAGTCGATGGTTCCCACGGAGGCGCTGGTGGCTCTGCGAGTCGACGCGGATCAGAAGGCTCTCGTCAAGGAGTGTTTGTATCCGTGAGTTGATAAGTTTTGCGAGGGATTATTTGTTTCCCAAGCGCCAAGGATTATTTGTGTCCTTGGGGTTTGAAACGAGTCGATGGTTCCCACGGAGGCGCTGGTGGCTCTGCGAGTCGACGCGGATCAGAAGGCTCTCGTCAAGGAGTGTTTGTATCCGTGAGTTGAGAAGTTTTGCGAGGGATTATTTGTTTCCCAAGCGCCAAGGATTATTTGTGTCCTTGGGGTTTGAAACGAGTCGATGGTTCCCACGGAGGCGCTGGTGGCTCTGCGAGTCGACGCGGATCAGAAGGCTCTCGTCAAGGAGTGTTTGTATCCGTGAGTTGAGAAGTTTTGCGAGGGATTATTTGTTTCCCAAGCGCCAAGGATTATTTGTGTCCTTGGGGTTTGAAACGAGTCGATGGTTCCCACGGAGGCGCTGGTGGCTCTGCGAGTCGACGCGGATCAGAAGGCTCTCGTCAAGGAGTGTTTGTATCCGTGAGTTGAGAAGTTTTGCTGAAGTCGTTGGTTTCTTCGGTTGAAATAAACCGTTGGGGTTTAGCTTCGTCGTTTGACGGAATCCGCTGGGGAAGTATGGTTTCTTCTCTGTTTGCGCCCTTGGATTGTATACAGGGATCGATGTGATCTTAACTGTAGGGCCGAAGTTTCATCATTTCTTATTTTTGTTTTATTTTATTTCCGCGATGCTCTATCATTTCAGCTTTTATATCGCGAAGGTCGCGATTGCCCAATCATTTCGGCTATTTTTCGCGGTGCCCAATCATTTCGGCTTTTTTATTTTATCTTTACTCGTTGCTTTTTATTACGAGTTGCCCGATCATTTCGGCTATTTTGCATGCATACATTTTACTTGCTGCTTTTTATTGCAAGTTGCCCTATCATTTCGGCTATTTTGTATGCATGAGCGGCCTACTGGCTTTCGCCATAAACCTGAAATTGGACACCGATTTCGGCATCAGCACCGCTGCAACTGGAATATTGCCAGGAGCGAATCATCATTTGCCTCCGTTATTGTCGAATAAAGGGGGCTTAGCGATCAGGGTTAGGGACCTGTCGACTAAGGCTTTCGATTTCATGAGCCGTAAGGGTCTCATAAAGGTATTTCTCCCTACAAGTCGTGAGGATCTTGTAGGTGTATTTTCTCCTTAGGAACCGTGAGGGTTCCTAAGTGTTTTGTTCTTCTGTAAGTCGTAAGGATCCTACAGGAGGGTTTTCTCCTCATAAATCGAGGGGATTTATAAGGGTTGTTTACCATGCGAACGTATTCCCAGTTATGGATGAAATTTGGCGAGGGAAATGTTTATTCGCGCCCATGGATTGTATACAAGGGTCAATATTGAACCACTTGTAGGGCAATATTGGAAGTTTGTGGGGGCTTGCTTAAGCACAGGTTTAGGTTTCTGTAACTTAAGACTTTCAAATCTCATGAGCCGTGAGGGTCCCATACGAGATTTCTCCTTACGAGTCGTGAGGATCTCGCAAGTGTATTTTCTCCTTAGGAATCGTGGGGATTCCTAAGTGTGTTGTTCCCTTATGAGTCGTAAGGATCTCACGCGGGTGGTTTCTCCTTACAGGGTCGAGAGGACTCTGTAAGGGTTCTTTAACGAAGTTGCGCCCTTTCGGGTTTTCACAAACATTCGTCGGTAGTCCTGCTGTTTTTACTCACGGAGCCCTTTCGGGTTTTCATCCGTGCCCATTTTGCTTATGGACATACCGTTTTTATTTATTATATATATATATATATATATATATATTTTATTTTTTTTACGAGGTCGCGCCCTTTCGGGTTCTCACGAACACTCGCCGGTAGTCCTGCTGTTTTTACTCATGGAGCCCTTTCGGGTTTTCATCCGTGCCCTTTTTTGCTTATGGACATACCGTTTTTTTTATTTTATTTTTATATGTTTTTTTTTTATATATCTCGTCAGCCTAAAGATGCTGCGGTAGTAGTTTAAAGACGTTTCGGTCTGCTATTAGTTTAAAGACATTTCGGTCCGCCGTTGAGAGGGCTGGCTACTGCTTATAAAGCTTGAGCTTAGAAAGATAGCGAGCGGACATAGTCGTCGTCATCTATCATTGACCTAAACTAAGGCTCGTTAAGCGTAGTATTTCTTTAGGAAGCGACCGTTTATTGGCCTGAAAGGTCTTTCACCGTGCATGTCCATGAGTAGATAGGCCCCGCCCTGGTAGACCTTATCAATGATGTACGGTCCTTCATAGTTTGGTTCAAACTTTCCCCGCTTGGCGCGATTGGGGATCATGGGCCTTTTGACGACTAGCACGAGTTCGCCTTGGTGGAATGTCCTCGGGTGGCTCAATCTTTCATATGAGCGCGTCATCTTTGCTTTATAAGCTTCCAGATTTTGCTGTGCTAGAAGCCGGATTTCGTCAAGGGCGTCAAGCTCTTCAAACCGAAGGTGAGCATTTTCTTCGTCCGTCAACTCGTAATGGACTGCCACTCGTAGAGAGGGTAATTCTATCTCGAGGGGGAGTACTGCTTCCGTCCCAAATACCAACGCGTATGGCGTTGTGTTTGTGGCCGTTTTAAATGTAGTTCGATACGCCCAGAGAGCCTCTTGCAATCTTTCGTGCCAATCTCTCTTATTTCGTGACACTGTTTTCTTCATGATCTTCGTCAAGGTCTTGTTGAAGGCCTCAGCTAGACCGTTAGCTCGCGGGTTATAAACTGAGGAATATCTCCAGTCTATATTGTGCTGCTGTGCGAAGCGGCTAATCTTATGACTTCGGTAGGCTGGCCCATTGTCAGAGATGATCCTTCTTGGGGTTCCAAACCGGTATATGACATGCGTTTTGAAGAAATGGAGGATGTTTTCCGTTTTCACTTCCCTCAACGGTATCGCTTCTGCCCATTTGGAGAAGTAATCAGTCGTCGCCAAGATGAAACGATGTCCCTTTGACGATGCTGGTTCGATGGGACCGACTATGTCAGTTCCCCACATTTCAAATGGCCAACTAGCCACTGTTGGATGCAGTGGATTGGGATGCTGATGGATGAAGTCTCCATGAATTTGGCATGAATGACATTGCCTCGCGTATTCTAGGCAATCCTGCATCATCGTGGGCCAGTAGTAGCCCATCCGCTTTATCTTTAACTTCATCTTAGGGCCTGCTTGGTGGGAACCGCAGAGTCCGTCGTGAACTTCTTGGACGACCCTTCTCGCTTCGTCAGGTCCTAAGCATCTCAACCACAGAGAATCGAATGACCTCTTGTACAGAGTATCATTGACGAAGGCGAAAGACAGAGCTCGTTTCGTGAGCTGATGTCTTGTGGACGCTTCTTCAGGTATTCGGTGGAACTTGAAGTAATCTATGAAGACTTCTCTCCAGTCCCCGGTATTTTCCCAGTCTTTTACTTGCAGGGTTGTCTCCTCTTTCGCTCCTTTTTCTTCAGACGATTCCGGAGATATTTCTGTTGGGGCGAGCACTCGACGGCTTTGCACCACGATTCTAACGTCGTCGAGGTTCTCGTCAGCCAGTTCTTTAGCAAGTTTGGCTAGTGCGTCTGCTTTGCTGTTTTCCGCGCGCGGTATGCTTTCCAACGTGTTAGAGGGAATTTGGGTTAGCAGTTGTTGCACTTTTTCACCGTATTTTACCAATTCCGGTTTACATGTTTGGTAATCGCCGTTTACTTGACTGACGACCAGTTGGGAGTCCCCGTATATGAGGAGGCTCTCAATTCCCATATCAATGGCGATCTCAAGGCCTGCTATCAGAGCTTCATATTCAGCTTCATTATTCGTCCTCGGCTCCGCTAAGGAGAAGGCGAAGCGCATTATTCCTCCTTGGGGAGTCACAAAGATGAGTCCCACCCCCGATTTGATCGTTGGCGTACTTTGTTTGTGCTTTTTCATAGAAGACGCTCCATCGAAGTAAAGCTCCCAACGGGTATCACCACTGTCGATTGCGTCAAATGCATGTCTGTCTGGCAAATCGCAGTTTAAAGGAGAGTCGGCAGGTATGGGATGCTCAGCAAAGAAGTCAGCGATGGCCTGGCCTTTTACTGCCTTGAGAGGTTGATATGTTATGGAAAATTCCATCAAGAGCAGGGCCCATTTAGCGAGTCGTCCTGTCAATATGGCTTTTGACATTAAATATTTGAGAGGGTCCACTTTTGAAATCAGACGGACCTCGTGCGCCAACGCATAGTGCCTAAGCTTTGTTATTGCGAAGATCAATGCCAGGCAGTGTTTTTCAATGGGAGAATAGTTGCTTTCTGCCCCCAGCAGCACTCGACTTAAGTAGTAGAGCGCCCTTTCTTTCCCTTGATCGTTCTCTTGTGCCCATAATGCGCCTAAGGAACCTTCGAGGGCGGTTGTATAAAGAATAAGAGGCTTCCCCTTAACCGGAGCAGCCAACACCGGCGGGTTCTGCAGGTATTGCTTGATCTCATCCAGTGCGCCTTGGCATTTTTGATCCCAAACGAATGGGGTTCCCTTCTTCATCAGGTGACTATAAGGGCGGCACTTTCCTGAAAGGTTGGCTATAAATCGCCGTATGTATGCGAGTTTCCCTTGGAGAGACCGCAACTGTTTGAGAGTCCTCGGCGGAGGCATTTCCATGATCGCTTTGATCTTTGACGGATCTATTTCAATACCTCGGTGTCGAACGACGAATCCTAGGAATTTACCCGAGGAAACCCCGAACGCACATTTAAGAGGATTCATCTTCAAGTTGTATTGCCGAAGGCGTTGAAACACGATCTTCAAATGCTCGAGATGTTCCTCGTATGATTTGCTTTTAACCACAAGATCGTCGATATAGCATTCAACGATTTCATGTATGAGGTCGTCGAAGATTTTTGTCATGGCTCTCTGATAAGTAGCACCGGCGTTCTTCAAACCGAAGGGCATCACTTTATAACAAAATATCCCAAGAGGGGTCCTGAAAGCTGTGTGTTTCTGATCTTCAGGATGCATTTTTATTTGATTATACCCCGATGAGCCGTCCATGAAGGAGAAAACTTCATGAGTAGACGTGTTGTCTATCATCAGCTCGGTGACTGGTACTGGGAAATCATCTTTTGGGCAGGCTTTATTAAGATCCCGGAAATCTACGCATATACGCACCGTCCCATTTTTCTTCATCACCGGGACAATGTTGGCAATCCATTCAGGGTATTGAACTTCCTGGATGAAGCCAGAGTCTATAAGCTTTTTGACTTCGGCGTTGATGCTCATCTCAAGCTCGAGTCGCATTCTCCTCGGCGCTTGTTTGACGGGCTTGATGTCCGGAGATATCGCCAATTTATGTACAGCAATTTCTGGATCTAGTCCCGGCATTTCGGAATAGTTCCACGCGAAGCAATCTTTGTGTTGTAGAAGCACATCCTTCAACGCAGTCACCCTTTCTTCAGATAACAGCTCGCTGATGAATGTTGGTCGCGGGTCATTTTCCGTCCCCAACTCAATTTTCTTGAGATTATCTGCAGTGGTGTGGATTCCATCCTCCAGTTCTTTCGGAGCTGGGGGAAATTCTGAGATTACCTCATCGCTGCTGTTTTCAAAGCACCAAGGGAAGTCGTTCATGTCCTCGGATTCTTCTTTTAATATTGTTACCACGTGGCAAGTGCGAATTTTCTGCCAATCCCAATGCGGAGTTGGTTTTTCTTTTGCAGCCTCGGGTTCGTGCTTCTGTGGTGGTGCTACCCTCCAGTTGTCAGAAAGCGCGAATTTGCCTAACTGATATTGGTCCTCAACCCAATTCTTGAAGGTAAAGCAATCTTCAAGCGGATGTCCTACCACTCGATGGTAAAAGCAATAATTTGGGATGAATACTTCGCCCGCGTGCTCAGGGTGTTTAGACTCTGGCAACGTAAGCATTTGATGTTTTAGAGCGAGATCGAATATTTTCCTTGTTTTGTTCCGAGGAAATGAGTATGCTCGACCCATTTTCTTTCTGAGGGCTAAGTCAATAACGCTCGACTCTCGGATGCGTGGCTTCTTAGCTCTGCTTTGTGGTTGTCGAGCGCCTCTCTTGCCTTTCGACTTGTTTTTGTTCTCGCGTCGAACCTTTTTTGTAGCAGGTTGACAAGGAGCGGCATCTTCGTTCTTTACTGCCTGTTGGAGGAGGCGCTGGGTCTTGGCTTTCTCATAGATTGCCATTTCACGATCATGATCATCTCGGGCTTTTTGACTCGCATCCTTTATAAGTTTGCTCATCTGGTCTTCAGACGATGGACTGGGTGGTTTTGTATCAGGGACTTTTGCTGATTCAGGATCAGCGTCCTCCCATTGAGCGTCCGCCTCTTCATCAAAGTCATACATGGCATAACAGCTGTTTATTAACTCCCGTTTCTTTGGCCGGATGTACCCGAGCCCTTTTGTTTCCGTTCTCCCGTTAGGCAGTTTGCATTGAGTCCCGGGAATGTTCCAGACCTTGTCATAGAATTTAGCTTTTCTAGCGGTCTGTGTGAAGGACATCCCTTGGCGTTTCAACAGTTTCTTCAAACCTTTGGTATAATATCTGGGAAGACGGATAGGTTGAATCCTGTCGAGCATGGGATCCGCGCCATGCCAAACTTCTTTTTCCACCTTGTTTTCTTCAGAACGGTAGAATAAGATTGCTCTCTTGCCTTCTCGTCCGGGAGGGACGTAAAACGTCATTAATTCCTCCACACTGTTGGTGTCGAGTGTATCCAGTTCTTTGTAGTGTTCAAGCGGTACCATGGTTATCTGCAGGCTTCGCTCTTCACCAGTGGAAATCCGTATTGAAGGTTGAGCAGGGAATATAGCATGAACTTCATCTTCCGAATCACTGCCGAAGATTAATGAAGGAACGGATGGTCCTGGCCTGTTGGATTGGGGTGGACCTGAATGAATTATATCCTCCTCCTCCTCGGTGTCGCTGCCGAAGACGGGGATGGTGGCGTTAGTTTTGTTCTCCGGTTTGTGACATCTTTCCGTGTCTTCAAAACTCGGTAAGAAGTATTTGGCATCCTCATATTTGCGAACTTCGTTTACGGAAAACGGATTCAGTTCTCCCGCCACTGTGTACTCGAGGCCGTCCCTACAATACTTCATACACTGATGCTGTGTAGAAGGGATAATATTGTATTCGTGTAGCCATGGTCGGCCGAGTAGAGCATTGTAACACGTCTTGGCGTCTATAACATGGAATTTGATATCTGTGACGAGCAACCCGAAGCGCAGCGTCAATATCACAGATCCAAGAGTCTTTGAGGATTGAGAGTCGAAACCGGAGATGGTGATTTTGTCCCGGGCGAGGTGTTGGACACTCATGCAAATCTCTTTTAACACTCGCACATTGAGTAAATTGACAGACGATCCGTTATCGACCAAGATTTTTCCTATCTTTATGTCATGGCAGTATCCTGAGACATAAAGGGGGCGATTGTGTTCACACGTCCCGAGGAGAAGGTCTTCATCACCAAAAGCAACGTCGGCTGTGTGCACCTCTTCCAATTCATCCTTCATCTTTTGTTCGGCTAAGAAGGCTTGGAACTGGTCCGGATCCTGTAGGGCCTTAATCAAAGAATCCCTCGCCTCTTTTGATAGCAATAGGACATCGAGAATGCTGAGTTGTGAGGGTAGCTTTCTCAGATGCGCCAAGACATTGTAATCTACTTTATTCCTTTTTGGGGGATTCTTGGCGGTTAACTCTTTCGCAACTTGGTCATCCAAAGCGATGTCTTCAGAGACCTTCTCTTTCCCTTTGTTTTTCTTGTTCAAGGGTCCGAGGTTCTTTTCGGGTAATGTTCGATTGCGCAGCTGTATATTCTCGCAGGCCTTTGGTTCTTTTTCTTTTCCCGAAGTGGATTCTTCGAAGAGGGGACCAAGCTCTAGCTCTTCATCGGAGTCGCTCCCAAATGTAGGCACTTGTGACCCGGTAGTGTTAACCATGTGACAATTGCCGGCAGTTCTTTCAAGTTCTTTAGTCGTATTTCTTTGCTCTCGGCGAATTTTACGTTTTTCCCGTTTAAATCGTTGTCGATTAGCGACGTATCCTTGCCACCATCCATTGAAAGCTTTGCAATCTTGGGTGGAATGTGAGACCTTCTGATGGTATAAGCAATAAGAGGGGTGCATTTCTACCGCGCCAGTAACTTTTTCTTCAGAGGGTGGTAGCTTCATGCCCATCGATATGGCCTTAGCAAACTTCTTTTTTATCTTGAATTGGCTTTTGTCAGCGGTGGAGGTATTTTGTTCCAGCGGGATCATTTCAGCTCCTTCCTCAAGTCGCTGACGCTTGGCTCTTTCGAATATAGCCGTCTCGCGTTCTCGATCAGCCTTGCTTTTCAACCGAGCTTCATTAAGAAACGCGCTAATCATTTCAACCGGTAACCCTGGGGTTCTTGATTCGGCATTTGCCCCCAGCGTTTCAGTGCCAGAAGTTCCTTCATCGTTCGTGGTCGAATGGGAGATCATATGACAGCTTGCTACATATTCGTCAGATTCATCCGATGAACTTTCTCCTTCATCTTCTTTTTGGAAGACGTGATCAAGGAAATCTTGGAGCGTGATGGGAGTTCGCGCCTTTTGGTTATATTCATCCAGCGCATCGATTTGCTTTTGTAAGTCCGTGCGCTTGTCGCCAGGCTTCACGGGCTTCTTAGATTTCTTCTTCTTCTTTTTCGAAGATTTTGACGGCTGGCTATGAACGCTTGAACTACCACCATCGGTCTTCGGAGTCGGTCGTGGCTTCAACATCCCCTCAATAACCTGCGGTTCCAAGGGGTTCTTCCACTTGACCGCTGGGCAGGTTTGAAGATCATTTAGCATTCTCCTCGTTTTGGCTGATAATACAACCTCCCAGGGAGCCTCTTCAATGACGGAGCACGTTGCCCCTGGCGTATTCGTCCCCTTATAGGTGTGGGGCTGCGGAGGGTTCACCTTCCATTTGTCAGACAGCGCAAATTTGCCCTGACGGTATTGATTCTCAAGCCAATTTTTGAAAACGTAACAGTCTTCGATTGGATGTCCCAACACTCTATGATAAGGGCAGTAATTAGGATCGTTGACGTCACTTGGTTGCGACGGACGTTTTGGATCTGGCAGATTTATGAGCCTGTTGCGCAATGCCAGCTCGAATAACCTCCTTGTTTTATCACGGGGGAAGGAGTAAGCACATCCCATCCTGTCCTCAAGGGGTACGTATGGGCGCGTATTGTTTGGACGAGCAACCGGCTTCGAATCGTTCGGTTGTTGTTGGGCATTAGCGACGACGATCGCTTTTCCCTTTCCTTTGTCGTTTCGGGGATCCGGCTTCGGGAGAGGGGGTTTATGGCCCATCTGGTCCATTTGCGCCAATTTGTCGATCAAAGCCTGGAAGGAAGTCGGCTTGAAGAACATCATAAATTGTGAAATAGTTGCTTGTGGATCAAGGGTTCCAACAAACATTCCCACCGCAGGGGCTTCTTCTATGCGTTGTTCACATTTAGACCATAGATTACACCACCGTATAGCGTACTGAACCCACGTCTCACCGGGTTTTACCCTGGCGTTAATCAGTGCCGTCATTGGAGTACGCTCACTGGCACTTGCAAAACGTTGGGTGAAGAGCAGCTCCATCTCCGCAAAGGTTTTAATAGAGTCATTGGGAAGCTCAGAATACCATTCAAACGCCGTGTCTGATAAGCTTCCAACAAACTGGAGAAGTAACAACTTGTCGTCGCCGCCTGTATTACCGCAAAGCGCCCTGAACTGGGCAACATGTTGATGGGGATTGCCGGTCCCTTTGTAAACATGAAACTTGGGAATCGTGTAACCCGGCGGGTACTTAATTTGATCATACCAGCCCGGATATGGCCGCCCCGTTTTCACGATCTGACCGGCTGCTTCAGTCGCCTGATGCACCCGTATTTGTTGGGCAATATATTCATCCAAGTCAGCTTTTGATATGGTATCCTCTTTAGCTGCGGATAGAGCCGGTGGAGGATTCGATGTCTCTCCCCTATCATCTTCAAGAATGATCGGGGGATCTCCAGCAGGTGGATCTGGTTGAATCATCATACCCACCATATCCTGGAACAGGAGGGCCATTTTCTTTATGTTGGCTGCCTGTTCCGCAGCCTCTTTATCTTTCTTCTCTAGCACGCGCCGAAGGAACTCGGCGTCCGTCTCTTGTTCTTGACGTTCTTCTGAGGATGTTTCCGGGGTTTCTTTCGGCCCAGTGAGTGCAGCCATTGTGGTCATCATCTCCTGGAGCTTTTGTTGTTGCTCCTGAGCCTTGGTCACTGATCGGGTGAGTGGTCGGTGACCCGTAGAAGTTCGGCTCTCTTCCTTTCCAGAAGCCATGTAAACCGTATGAACAATTATGCCCCCTGACTTGGGGCGTTTAGGTTCACCATTGTTAACCCTTGCTGCTGTTGCGGGAGCTTTCTCTGGTCTTTTCCTTTTATGGACCTTTGAGGTTGAAGGAGCCGCTGAAGTGGGCATCCTAGCATTTGTTGCCCCCTGCCGTTTAATGGGGGGGTTCTTGTCTTTTTCCACCTTCGCCCTTTTCTGGCGACGGAAGTGGTTTGAGTCAATCACGGAGTCTTGAACTCTCCGCCAGACTTTATAAATTTTGGACGACAGCCGTTGAGAGGGTTGTTCTTGTTTTGCCTCCGGAGCTTTCTCCACGGGCGGAGGAGATCTTTTCAATACGGCGATTGGGGAGTTCTTTCTCACTTTCCTCAGTAATTCAAAGCTGTTCCCAGTTGGAACAGCAGCGTTGACCTCCGCCACTGGAGCAGGCGGGGTTAGCTCTGAAGGGGAGTTGCCCCCTGCTTTCCTTATTCGTTGCCAATGACGACGTCGCGCACGACGAGCCATTGGGACTGGCTCGGAAATCGGGATAGTTTCTTGTTGCCCCCTGTTTGGGTGTGGGGTAACTGCCGGTGTCAGCCTATCAAAGACTGATGCTTTTTGACCAGCTGAAGGAGGAGTAGAAACCGTCAATCTTGTGAAGACTGACTTTCTGATAGGAGAAGCCGCTTCAACGACTTCCGAAGCTGTGGCCGTTGCCCTCTTTGGGACAGCCACTTTATGATCCTGACCTAGCCTGGTAAAAACAGAGGCTGTCGGTTTAGTAGCAGGCGACCCGTTGACAGGGGTCGTGGTAGCCGTGAGCCGGTCAAATACCGACTTCTTGTTCGCTTCTGGTGCGGATATCGGCATAGAGAAGCTTGCAGGGGGGACCATGGTCCCGAAAAATAGGCCGGTGGTGGCCTGGGTCACCTGCTCTACCGGCAGAGTAAGGAAAGAGGCCGCTTGGGGCCCATATGTTACACCTCTCGGTGAGGTGGAGCGTCCGTTGCAGTGGTGCTTCGCGCATTTGGTGCAGTGGGAATCCATGGATACTTGAGTTCTGCGCCAGACAAGAAACCAAATCTTAGCAATTTGAAATTCGAAGGCAACCATTTAACAAACCGCGATGGGTTCGCGAAGACGACACACGAAGTGTGGAGTGGAAAGAGGAAAAGGTCCCACCGGGCGTGCCAGAATCTGTTCCCCTCCGAACGGCGGCCTGCGACGTTAGGACGTCACGTGCCTGAGGTTCGGGGCAGATGCTATTTGGTTTTTATCCGTCCACCTCTTCGAAGATGCCAAGTTGATTTATGGCACCGTGTATCGAAGGTTTAGACGGATGCGGCCGATGTAGCAGACTTCGTCAGATTCCCCCTCAGGGTGAGGGGTTTTTGATTGTGGGGACACTCTTCCCTGCAGGCGCAAGCCCCTGCAGTTAATTACGCTACCGCATCGCGGTAACAACTTTCTCCTTCTCCAGAATTTCACTTCGTGTCGTGTGTGTTTGTTTTGTTTGTGGTTGCCCGTGGATTGTGTACGGAGACTGAGTAATATCGTCACCCGTAGGACGTGGATTAGTCCAAATCCGTATTTGCTTAGATTTGGGTTTGGTGTTTTTAGTTTAAGGATGCATTAGTCGCGTTGCGACTAAGATCAACTTAAACGTTCATCAAGGATACGCTAGTCCTGTTTTGGACTAAGATCGACTTGACGTAGTGATTGATTTAATTATCCGGCCGTCGGGACTCATCACCTCTCTGACGTCGTTGAGGGATTACAACGACATACGTCTGAGGAGTTCCGAGATGTACCCTTGAACCAAAGTTGGTTTGGGATTTTATTGTTTATTTAGATGTCTAAGGACACGTTAACCGTATTTGGGGTTAAGATCAACTTAGACGGGACCGTTTAGATCCGACAAAAGAGCGTTTGGGCCCTATCGTGTCAGTTTAGGGACGTAGCGGTCCATATTCCAGTTTAGGGACGTGGTGGTCCATTATTAGTTTAGGGACGTTTCGGTCCGTCGCCAGTTTAGGGACATAGTGGTCCGTGATTAGTTTAGGGACGTTTCGGTCCGATTTTTAGTTTAGGGACGTTTCGGTCCGATTTTAGTTTAGGGACGTTTCGGTCCGTCGCCAGTTTAGGGACATGGTGGTCCGTCATTAGTTTAGGGACGTTTCGGTCCGATTTTTAGTTTAGGGACGTTTCGGTCCGATTTTAGTTTAGGGACGTTTCGGTCCGTCGCCAGTTTAGGGACATAGTGGTCCGTCATTAGTTTAGGGACGTTTCGGTCCGATTTTTAGTTTAGGGACGTTTCGGTCCGATTTTAGTTTAGGGACGTTTCGGTCCGATTTTAGATAAGTGGTCGTTGGGACCCGTCGCCTCTTTGACGTCGTTGAGGAATTACAACGACGGGTGTCAAAGGGGTTCTGAGATGTACCCTCGAACCGGTCGTAAATTGGTTTGGGAGAACCATTTCGCTCAATCAATTTAATTTAAGGACTTACAGCCAGGATTGGGTTAAGTCCAATTTTTTATTTATTTTAGGCTCTGCCTGACTGAAGAAATCAGTCCAAACAGGGCTCTGCCCTTTTATTATTGCAATTTAATTTGGGCCAGGCCCTTTTAAATAATGAGTTGCAGGAACTCAAGAATTTTTACAAACAGGGCTTTGCCCTTTTATTGTTCTGCAATTTAGTTTGGGCCAGGCCCCTTTAAATAATGAGTTTGCAGAAACTCAGGAATTTTCCAAACAGGGCCTTGCCCTTTTATTATTGCAATTTAATTTGGGCCAGGCCCAAATTAAAGGGGTTGCAGAAACCCTAGAAATCTTCAGGTTTGAGAACACAAGTGCATGGCACTTTTGATCTGAATTTGGATCAAAGGAAAACAAGTTCTTCTTGTTTTTTCCTGATCATACAGAACCAAGGGTTCATATCAAGTGCAAGGCACTATTTCTTTTTTTTTTATTATTAACTTTTTAATATTCTTTTCTTCAGAAATTTTTACCTTCTCTTTTTTTTGTTCTTGATCAATCTTCAAGAATTCTTTCTTTTCAGAAGTTTATCCTTCTCTTGATGATTCTCTTTCTTTTTTTTTTTAATGAGGTCTGGGCTCTTATTTATAGTGCTCACAAATTTGTTAAATTTGTTACCAAGATCTTTCCTGAATAATTTTGGGAATTTTCCCACCATTGGATCTCTGATCCAAGGGTCCCTGTTTTACATAAGAACAGAAAAGATTCACTTAAATTTTCATTCAGTTGCTGCGCAACTCACCAGCGCGTGACACGTGTCGCGCATCCGTGCGCTTGCGCCGTTGCGATTGCCCAACTGCGCAGACACGTGTCGCTCATCCGTGCGCTTGCGCAGTTGCGATTGCGCAACTGCGCAGACACGTGTCGCGCATCCGTGCGCTTGCGCAGTTGCGATTGCGCAACTGCGCAGACACGTGTCGCGCATCCGTGCATTTGCGCAGTTTAAGTCTTAATTTTGTTTTCTGAAGAGCCTTGCTCTGATGGGACGCACTGTCTCGGGCGTTACGCCGCCGAATCACCTTCTGCCATGTGGCAAATTGCGCGCTGCGCACGGAAACCGAAGCGTTGCTTCGAATTTTGAATTTTCAAAATTCAGTAGAGCCTTGCTCTGATTGGGGGAAACAGGCATGCATATGATTTGGTTTATGCTTTCGGCATAGTTTTCATGCACTTTTAGTGTTTGATTTGCTTTTGTGCAAGTTGATGCACATGGTTGTGCGATAATATACCATGGAATACCTGATTTGGATTTGGATTGAAATGTGTTGTATACCGTCGATTCGATTTTGTTACTCGATATTATTTTGCGCACCTTGTGCACCTGATTGGATTCTTGTGCATACCAAATGCACCCGATATTGTTGTCATGCACACCGTTGCAGTGGACAGATACTTTTGTGCACACCCATTGCATTTGGTTTTGCCTTGTGCGTATTGTGGCACCTGTATTTGGATTTGATTTCCATGCGCACCAGACGCATGTGATTTTTAGATACGCCTTTTGAGGCTGATTTTGCTTTTGAGCACTTTGTTTTCATATTGGGCACTATATTGTGCAGTAACTAAACAGGACTGATCTGAAGACAGTACCTGAGTACTCTGCATGCATTAAAAGATTACCAAAAGGGTTTTCAAGAGGAGCTATAGTCTCGCTATTTCCTACGTGTCCGCGAGCGACACGAACGTTTATAAAGGAAAACCTTTTGGGATATTTTGAAAACGACGGAACGTGTATTTAAGAAGATATATATGGACATATATTATTATTTTAAAATGAGCGTCCGTCAGTTATACCGTGAGTTACGTATTCCCACGGCGATTTAGAAAAGATTTTGCATGTATTTTATTCAAATTTTGGAGTTTTCAAAGATGCGTACTATACACATATTATAGTATTTGACTAGTGTATATTGGATTTCAGTAGTGGATTTCGAGATCTGCATCTCTATTGTAATTCCGAGGATATGCGTGCAAATACGATGATTTGCGTGACGCTTGACGGAGTACGATTTTGAGTTTTTACTCGTTTTCATGCGCACTTGACGCGATGTGCTGTGTTATTTCTGCATTTTCCATTACTTCGGAGCCCCGTTGATTTAAGCTGATTATTGAAATGTTTTAGATTTTGGGGGTTTAAATTTAAACTCGGGGACCGAATTTATTTAAGGGGGAATACTATAACATTTCAGAAAATATAAAATATTATTTTCGGGAATTTAATATTAAAATAATATATTTCCCGAAAACTGCCCGATTTGCGAAATTGGGGTTTTCGAAAAAGGGTATAAATATATACCAATAATTGTGAAATAAATAGAAATTAAAATGATTTATTCATTTAATAATATAATTTTAGGAATTGGCATTTTTAAAATTTATTATATGCAGTTTTGATAAAAACCCGATTAGTGCACTGCTAATCGCGATTAAGCCAAATCCGTGTTTCTACAGTTTTCATGGTTAGTGCACCATGACATGTTACATGCTATTTCATTTGTGTGTTTTATGTTAGGGTTGGGTTTTTGGGTGAGAAAAGAAAGAAAAGAAAAGAGAAATGATTGGGGAGAAAGTCAAAAGGGGACATAATGATGAGATAAGCATGTTAGGAGAGAGAATAAGAGTGAGAAAGTGAGAGAGAGGAAGAGAGTGCTGCCATTTGTTTCCCCCACCATTTTATTCTTCTTCCTCTTCCTCATCTCCCTCCATCTTCTACTCTCTTGATCCACCCCCAAAAACCTTGCCAAAACCCCATACCCCTTCACAAAAAAATGATCACCTCCTCATCCTTATCGCAATGAACCAAGAAAATTGAGATTTTGACAATCTTGAGGAGATAGGGTTTTTCTTGGGTTGCCCAAGTGAGGTAATTTCATCACCCTTAGCATAGTATTTCATTCACTTTACCTTTCATGCAATTTTAGAGGTGAAATGGTGATATTTAGTGAACCTTGGGAAACCCTAGTAAAGGGTTTGAGTGTTTGTTTGAAAAATTGGTGATATTGTGGCTGTTAACTAGACTTGGGGGCTGTTTAATGACCTGGACCAGAGCTTAAAAACCCCAAAACACGGATTTAGAAACCCCGGCATCGGATAAATGTGTGATTTGTGAGGGTGTTTTGGAATCTGGAGCAACCCGGGGACACTAGAAAGGATTTTGCAATTACTGGGAGTCGTGCAGGCACCTAGGAAGCTACCACTGAGACCCGAGCCCCTAACTCAAACCCCAGGCCGCAGATAAATTCAATCTGGCCGCAATTTGCGGCCAGAGTAGGGTAGAATTGTTTCAGTTTGGTTCTAGAGCTTTATCTTCAGTAAATTTGATCCTCCATATATGCAGAATTGACCAATTTGGCTTAGGGTAAAATCTGGGACCATTTCCATGAGTTGATGCATTGTTTTACGACTTCGTTTTGACTTGATTTTGGTATTTGGTATTGTGTTTCCGTCGTGTGGCGTTTGTTCGTCAACGACCCGGGATAATTTTCATGTTTTGCACGCAAAGCTGTAGGTTTTGACCTATGAGCAAAACGTGTGCCGTTTTGGTTTTTCCGTCTTTATTTTAATACGCATTGCGATTGTTTATTATTGTAGGTACCTTCGCGTAGATTCCGAGGTGACGGAGCGTGGCGTCGGCAAGCGAAGACCAGGTGAGTGGATCTATATCCACGGGGGAAGTCGGATGGATGGCGTATAGCACCCCCGCAATGTTTTGATGAAAATTGATTTATAGAATATGTTTAGGAAACCTAGATTAGGAAATTAGGCTTAGAATGAAGATAGTTATGAAACCATATTGAAACTAGAGAATAGTTAGAAGTGGTATGTTACTACTATCATGGGATGACGTTTAGCGATATTGTCGTTTAGGGTACTGTAGGACTAGAAAATCGATGTAGATGTGTCATCCGAACCATACCTTTTTCTAAAGCGAAGGATCGTATGTATCTTTTAAATATATACCTTGAGAGATGTTATGGATTTTCAAATGATATCTTTTCCTTAAAAACACCGTAACCCCTATTTTCAAAACTACGATGCACTTCTTTAAAAATCTGATTGTATGGTTCGGGTGTGTATGTTAGATTAGATACTTATACTTAGTAGAGATAGAATGTTTATGTAAATTTGATTTGACGTGTGATATAAATGCGATGAAAGCATATAAGACCGATATGATGATATGATGATATGTTGGTATACGGATGCGGGTCGGTCGAGATGATTTATACCCTGCCGGTCCCCTGATATGAGATTTTTGCGGATGTGAACCGGGACATAGGTACATAGATACATATACATATATAGAATGTTGTGAATCATGGATGATAGGCCGTACGTGATATTAGGCCGTACCCTCATTTGTCTTATAGGATGATAGGATCCCTATTGGTTTAATGCCGCCGTACGATGATTTTCCGTGCGTGATGAGTTTGACTTAATATTGATCCATACCCTTGACTAGAGGATACTGTACGATGGATTATACCTTACGTGATGTTGTTAGGCTGGATGCCGATTGATAGATTTCCCGACTCGGTCATATTAGATACGTATACCCGTCAGCATTTGCATATGATTTACTTTATGCTACATTCATATTATTTCCATTGCATTACTTATACCTATGCTAGTACACTTGCACCATTATCGATGATGCGTATATTACACGCACACAGTTTTGCCGGCTCACACACTTCATCATCGATAATTGCCATGTCACTACACAGTAGGTTTGCTGCATCATGACATACACATTGTATATCCACATTGGTGCACATATACATTAATATATTCATACTTGCGCACATACACATTGTATATCCACATTGGTGCACATATACATTGATATATTCATACTTGCGCACATACACATTGTATATCCACATTGGTGCACATATACATTGATATATTCATACTTGCGCACATACACATTGTATATCCACATTGGTGCACATATACATTGATATATTCATACTTGCGCATATACACATTTGTATATCCATATTGGTGCATATATACATTGGTACATCTATACTTGCGCATATACATATTGTACCTACATAGATCACTGGTTTTATTGGGAGATTGGGAACCGCGGAATATATTTTAAAACTGGAATCATTTAAAAGAGCGGTTTTTCCCTTAATATGTCATATCACTGTTCCATGTTGCATGATATATTGATATGCTTACATTTCTGTTATATGTCGCATACATCATGCTTTACGCTTTAACGCATTGAGATATGTCGTTTTCATGAGATTTCTGGATTTGATAACCGTGGCTATTTCAAAAGAAAACATGTACTGTTTTAAAAACCCGGTTTCTCTTGATATGACATTTCAGTGCGTCCACCATGTGTTTTCTCGGTTCTGAGAGTGGCATGTGAAACCCGATTCGAGAAGCGGTAGGCACCGTCTGCGGGTACATAGTGGACCCGATGAGATACTCCGGGGTAAGAAGACTCGTATTTGTTAGACGGTGAGCCCGGCAGGGGAGCACTACCTACCGGTGATAGTATTTGGGCTCGGCGGATATCCGGAGGATACCGACCGGAGTCGAGAGATGATATGGGCCGATCCGAACAGACGGAGCCCGTGGGCCGATCCGGACTGACGGAGCCCGATATATGAGGATTTACGTGCCGATGCTAGGCACGGTTTTCATGATGTTTTCGAGTGTCGATGCTAGGCACTCAGGTTCCATGATTTTGATGTGTCGTGAGAGACACCGTTGATTTATATATCCTCATACTTTTATGCACACTCTTTTATGATATTTACATGCATGATGTTGTTGCGTCAGTGGTTGACGCGTGGACTAGATCCACATACATGCATGCATGCATCGATTTTACTATTGGAGGTTATACACATGCTTATAGACATTGATTTATGGGTGGACGAGATCCACATATCTGCATACCTTGATTATGGTTGGACGAGATCCATATACATGTATTGATTATTACTGTTGGATGTTATCCGCATGCATATAGGCATTGACTACCTTGTTGGCACATATACAGACCCAGTCACCCTAGATATCATAGTATTACCTTTATGATATAGTTGACTTAGGGGTCGTTGTTTATTCGATTTCTATCTATTGATATTTTTCTACTCACGAGTTGGCAACTCACCCCCGTTGTGCCACAGTTCTTGCAGGTTGACCGCTTGGATCAGTAGCGGCTTCGCTGGCACACAGTTGCATTCGGGTGTTCTGCTTTGGTAGGTAGGACCTTTGTATCATTCCCACTCTTGTATCTACATTTCATATTGTATTTAGTTAACTCTATCAATCAAAACTTGTAAATTGTATAAGTAATGAGACTTTGTGAGACGTGCAGTTGCGAGATTTGAGCAATGGGTTTTATATTCACTTTTAGGGTTATGTCTTGCTCATTTCTTTATCTTTTGTGGTGAACTTCGCCGTTGGGCGTCGTATATTTATTTATGTTGTATTGCATGGTTGTGATCCGCCGTTTGGCGAAGAGCTAGCTCCCGCTTGGGGATGCCATTATTCTTATTATGTATTTGTGGTTTTGGATCAAAATACACAAAGGAGGTGCTGCCGAAATTTTTTTTTAAAAGACGGAACATGTTTTCAAATTAATAAATTTCACTTGCATCATTCATGTTCTTTTTCTATGGTTTAAAAAAACTTATTTTCATTATACCTTTATTTCAAAATCTCACCTCCTTTATTTTTCTTAAAAAGTTTAGATTTCTGGGTTTCAGCTTACTTGAATTCCGTTACGCCTTTAGACGTTGCGTGATTCAAGTGCTGGTCACGAGCTAATATTTCGGGTCGTGACAGGAATGGCGCTCGGATTGGTGGTTGGCTGTGGGTGAAGGATCCCGGGTGTTGATGGTGGGGCTCTCGGTGGTGAGGTGATGGCCAGAGAAAGAGTTGGTGTTAGGCTGCGATGGTGGCTGCAGGTTGATGGGTGTGGCTTTGGGAGGAGTCGGCGGCAAGAGGAGGGGTTTGCGGTTTGAAGGTGATGGGGTTCTCTGGTGGTCGGAGAAGATGAAGGAATGGCCGGTGCTTGGGGAGGCGAAGGAAGTTGAGGGTGTTGGGTTATGGGTTCGTCAAAGATGAGGGGAGAGATATGAAATAAGTGGGAAAACGAAGGAGAGAGGGAGAGAGATGAATATACAAGTGTTTACTATTTGAAGAGAGAGATGTGAGGAATATCATATGCCTAGCCATATGCATATTCACAAATTCGCGATTCGGGTATAATTCGGAGAGGTCAAAAATTCGGATTCGGCGAACTATTCGGAAAAAATCGGCAGATATTCAGAAAAGAATCGACAAGTGTTCGGGAAATATTCGGGAAGGATTTTGAGTAAGAATTTAATATATGAGACGCTAGGTTTTGATTTTGTGAATTATTTGACGGATTCGGCAACGGCGATTAAATCGGCTGATCAAAAATTCGCAAATTATTCGCGAATTCCCCGAATAATTCACGAATTATGTGACTATGCCCCTATGCATATAAAGTTTGTGCAAAACCTCAAATAACCCCCTACCCCTCTGCCCCCCACCCCCCTAAAAGATTTATCACAAGCCCCCAACAATATTTGTTTACAAAGATTTAAAAGAATACACACATATATCATAACTTATTAAAACTATCAAACAAAATATCTTTTCATAACCTTTTATATCTTTTAACTATCATAATAATATATATCTTATGTTCTATCTAATATTTAAAAATATTGTATATGCAGACTAAAATAAGATATCACTAGATTAGAAAATAAATATCAAATGATAATTATCATCTATTTAATAAACTAGATAAGCACAATATATTCTGTCTTAAAATAATAAACTCCAAATAATAAAATGTTAGTTTTACCTGCAAGCAGGTCGGGTACAAATATGATAATCATGGATACCCGTCCAAATAGCAATCATAACCAAAACAATAATAATTTAATATAATTAAAATAACGTACAATCATTTTAGGATGTTACAGACGTGCTTGTGGTTATACATTTATCATGTAATTCACTGTCGGCGTATTGTCGAGTTTTTAGAGTCCCAAACAGAGAGTTTTCCTGATTCAGACGATATGATGTAGATACCGTACGTTGGTATGTGCAGGCGTCCAATTAAATACATGTATTAGCTACACAAATTTTAATCGGACGGTTGATAATACTAGCCAGCTTAAGATTAAGCCGAATTATTAAATCAAGTTTTGATATGTGTGTGTGTGTGTGTGTGTGTGTGTGTGTCTGTATACATATATATAAATGTATGTATATACATATATATGTATATACACATATATATATATATAGATACACATATATATATATACATACCAGGTTATATTCCGTATTTATACGGAATACTTCTAAAAGGAGGACACCTCATATTATTTATTGCATATTGTTGCATCATATTTTTTCTTATTGTTGAAATATGTTATGAAGCCATTCTTCCGTCATTCATTGATACATACAAAGCTTCTCACCTCCTCCTTCTTTTGTTCACTCTCTTGAGTGATAAAAAAATGAGTTTTTGAGAGTGGAAAATTCCTACATCCCCATACTCTGTTTCTATCAAGATTGGCGTGTCGGTTGCTTCAGTAAGTGAAACTGGAGCTTGAATCGGTTTTCCTTGGGTTGATCATCTTCGGTAAAGGCGGTCGTCTCTTAAGCACGTTCCGGACGGCTACAGAGCTTAGAGTGGGTTTTCACAATTGAGTGGACACACAAAAAAGGTTGTAGTCTTGCAACTTTGTAGCTAGCTTCTTATTTTAGTTTTCTAGTTTAATATTTGGAATGGATTCTAGCTTGCGGTTTTCTCGCGCTCGCTAGAAATATTTGTTCGCGCTTTTCGCTTCCACTGCGTGTTGGCCGCGAACGCCGGGGAACCCCAACAATATCATCATCAAGGCATGTAAAAATATCACAAGTATGCGGCAAACAAAATGGAATAGCAGATAAATTAGGAATCTCGCGGTTCATTTGAGCCCAAATAAAACGTAACGTTCTCCGGTCATGTTGATAGCTCATACAATATCGATCATAGACTCTTACGAGTGCGGCAAGCCGCCTTCCAATTCTAGAAACTGGGTAACCCGCCCGCAATATCATGAGTCGGTCATCGGTCGCTTTCTAGAATCCGGTAAGTTGGGCACTCCTCCGCGGGTCGATCATGTAACCCCAACTGTTGGATATAGTGCCCTCAAGGCAATTATTATGATTGCAAGTAGGCAATTATATAATTGAGGAAGGGCCTATACAGGTATAACAGTCTTACTCAAGATAATAGTATGCTATCTGGTTTGTCTTCATCATTGATGAAACCCGTAAAATTATTGCTTGACAACCAGTATTATAATGGCGATCATATATGTGAGAGCTGGGTTGTCCATAAGCACATTGTCACGCCTTGCTTCCCAGTGTATGGAGAAGTAGACGTGACGGACACGCGACGTATTTACTCAGAAGTAAACACGTTAAGCGTAAATAAGCAATATAAATAAATACACAAGAATGGTAAGAGATATAATATAAACAGCAACTTTATGAACATTCATCTTTACAACACATTGCTTTGAAAAGAAAATGTATAATGATAGAAAGCAATACCTAAACGGTGGAATATGAAATGAAAAGTAAGTACAAGAAAAGGCTAGAAGTCTGGCTCCTCTGTGAACTGATCCAAGTCCTCCTGGCTGGGCTCGGTCTCCTAAGAGTCGGGTTCTCCTGATGAATATTCTAAAGAAAGAAAGAGACAGGAATGTCGTCAGTGAAATAACGCTCGGTAAGTCCCAAAGATAAGGGTGGAATAGAACAAGTAAATAAGATATGACTGGTAATCTGAATAAGTATATGTTTGTTATACTAATGTAGTTGTTTGTAAGTTAGTACAGAATGTATCAGTGTATACGAGAGGAGTCTAACTATTCCGTGGACTATGGTAACATATAAGTACAAGGCCCCATCAAAACCCACGGGACAACGGCACGAGAGTTCGTGTAGGTGTCTTTTAGTGTTCATTATCATACTACTTTTAATACATTCCGTACCATTCTACCCCTTTAAAACCCCGTAATGTATTGTATTGAATTATAGTTATCAGACTTGCCGAGACCATGGATACAAGTTGTTCATGTAATCAAGTTCAGGATGTAAACAAGTAGGTATGTAATCAAGTCAAGTTATAGCCATAGTTCGGTCAAGTCAAGTCATATTTGCATGTTGATCTTATTCTGGTATTCAGGTTCGGATTCAAGTATACATGTTAGGTATTGGATTCATGTTTGAACTGTATTGAGTTTGGATTGAATTCAAGCTTGATTTAGACTCAGACTTGAGTCAGACACTTAGAACTGATTTGGATCCTGAATTAGATTTGGGAGTTATTGGTAACTGCTGCACATGGACGGCAGGATTTGGATTTTTTCCAATACAATTACTATTGATAACAACGTTAAGTTTTTCTACCTGAAATAAGCAAGCACTCACTTTCTCCGGCTCTCTGAGACTCAAGAGAATTGATCCCGCTTAAACCCATATTTACTAAAGTCCTTAAATATAATTTTATATTACTCGAGGGGGTTTTATGAAAAATATTTTATATACTTTCAAAATAAACCTCGAGTATTTATTTATATTATTTAGGGTTTTTATGGATGTAACTTTTATAATTTGAGGTATTTTAGTGAATATTAACTTAGGTTGAATAGTTCATGATATTTAAGTGTAAAACTTGACTTTTGAATAACTTGAGGATATTTTGATGAAACTTGTCATTCTTTTATTTTTTTAAAAACATGAAATTTTATTATATCTTGGAAATATGTAGTTTGATAATATTTATATATTTATAAAAATTAATTTTATTATTAAATAGAAAATCTCTTTTTTCTTAAAAAAATCATATTAAAAATCTTTCGAGACTGAATGCTCCGTGAAGAGGTCTGCATCTCGCTCTACTAGTCCAAAGATGTGCGACAATCCGCACCATCCAATAGCGGGTCCCCCCAAATGGGTTGTAGAGCTATAATCGCAAAGAATTTAATAATACAATTAAAAAGAAAACCGGGTTTTTATAGTCGATGGTATTTTAATGAAATATTGTATTTGCCACAAAAATATGTTTTCAAGAGTATCGTTCTATATAAACATGTGTGTATGTGAGGGGTAGGTCATTACCCCGTGAAGTTTTCTAAAGGTAATAGTAAGCAAAACAATTAAATATGGTAGATACAAAGTTCGTGGTACTTAAATGTAAAACTCAATTTAAAGTTATTTAACATGATGATTTAGGGTGAAAGTTGTTTCTAATTATTTGTTTCATGATTAACAAGCAAGGTATAGAATATGAATGAGCAAGGCTTAATAAAAAGTGTAGTTTCAATGATTTCAGAATCAAATGTCGGTATAACTCCACTTACCGACATGTTTCGAAAAAGAGAACTTTTTATGTAAAAAGAGAAAGATGGGTTAGGACTTACTTTTGGATTTTGTTAAGAAAAGAGAGAGGAAGAGGTTGAGGTTGTCGTGGCGTCGCTGGGTCACCGGAATTGCTTCGTTTCCTCGCCGGAAGTTGGTCTTGGGCTAACTCCTGTTCCACTCCACTTGTACCTAAGAAAATTTGAGGGTTTTGGCTAGAATTTTCAGAATGAGGAGGGGCTAGGGTATGGGGTTGTATTTATAGTATGGAATTAGGGTTTTAGAATTGAAATAATGAATTAAAATGTATTTAAATTGGATTTAAAGATGAAATTGAAGTTTCTGTTTAAATTCAAAGAAATCAAACAGTGCAGGGATAATGGGGGGTAAGGGAAGAGTCTTGTGTGTAGAGCACGGGCTTCATTGGGTACAAGGGACCCGTCGGCGCCGGCCCTAGGGCATATCTCGCCGGTCCAATGGTGAGGGGGTGCCATTGGATTCTCGCCACGTGTCCATCTTTCTGTTTATAATATTATTCACATGTTTGTTTTTCCTGACTTTTCATTTCTATGTGCAGTGCACGTGTAAACTTTTGGGCTCCCAAAAAGTTTAAAAGAAAAATTAGGAAAAATAATATGTGGCTGATGGGATTCGAACACATGGGCTATGTCACTGCAGTGTAGAGGCTTTAACATTGAGCTACAAGTTATTTCTTTCTGTTCTTAAACAAGAATAACTTTTAAATTGTACTCAGGTTTGCAAACTCCTTTCTGTATTTTAAGAAGAAAAAAATTTGTGCAGAAAATTCACAGTCGTTACATTCTACACTCCTTATATAAATTTCGTCCTCGAAATTTATAGAAGGAAGTTGTAACAGATTCAAGAAAAATTTGATTATAGTAGTGGGAAAGAACTACTGATATGGTACTGAAACTGCATGAAAAATGTTTGAAAGACGAAAGGTTACAAGAGTAGTTTTCAAGAAAGCTGTGAGCATGCAACCAAATAGAATAAACGTAAATTGGATTGTTAAGAACGGTACAAAGATATTAAAATCGAGGAAGGATATGAGTTATCAAAGGAGATAGGATTTGATAAGTATAGATATATAGTAGAACATAGCTGAATCAAGAGGTAGGAGAATCAAAGGCAGAACTCCAAGTCACTCAAGCAGAGTACCGTATTATAACTATGTTGCAGTTCATGGTTACAATCACGTAACTCTATTTAAATCATCCAAATACTACCATCAGAGTCAAGGTGATAAGATTTAAGAAACAATTAAGAAAAATCAAAGGAAATAAAGAGTTTGTAGTTTCATGTTACGACGAGGCAAGATTATCAGGAAAAATAAGAAAAGATTCAAAGGAATGCAATCATGTTGCAGGCGTTACAGTCTACTCTCCTTTAAAATAATTTCGTCCACAAAATTCTCTTAAGGAGTACGATGCAGTAAGGCACGAGAAAGTAAGGATAAAATTGGGGTAAGTCTTCTTCGAGCTCTGTCGATCGATACTCTAACCAATTGAGCTAATAGGCCTACGAGATACAAGTAGCAGGGTGAACCGGAGATAAGGATTCAAAAGTCGAAAAATTAGATTCAAGAAATTCGAAAGTGAAGTTCAAGATAGATTCAAGGAATTTGAAATGTAAAGAATGTATAGTTGTTGAATCTTATAATTCTTGAGATATATATTATTTAAGAATTCACGCAGAACTAACCTGCATTGGCCGCCAACAAAACCTGTCACGCCCCGCTTCCCAGTGTACGGAGAAGTAGACGTGATGGGCACGCGACGTATTTACTCAGAAGTAAACACGTTAAGCGTAAATAAGCAATATAAATAAATGCACGAGAATTATAAGAGATGTAATATAAACAGCAAATTTTATTAATATTCATCTTTACAATACATTGCTTTGAAAAGGAAATGTACAATGATAGAAAGCAATGCCTAAACAGTGGCATATGAAATGAAAAGTAAGCCCAAGGAAAAGCTAGAAGTCTGGCTCCTCTGTGAACTAATCCAAGTCCTCCTGGCTGGGCTCGGTCTCCTGAGAGTCGGTTCCTCCTGACGAACATTTCAAAGAAAGAAAGAGACAGGAATGTCATCAGCGAACTAGCGCTCGGTAAGTCCCAAAAATAAGGGTGGAATAGAACAAGTAAAGAATATATGACTGGTAATCTGAACAAGTATATGTTTGTTATACTAACGTTGTTGTTTGTAGTTTGGTACAGAATGTATCAGTATATACGAGAGAAGTCTAATTATACCGTGGACTATGGTAACATGTAAGTACAAATCCCCGTCAAAACCCACGGGACAACGGCACGATAGTTCATGTAGGTGTCTTTTAGTGTCCATCATCGTGCCACTTTTAATACATTCTGTACCAGTCTACCCCTTTAAAATCTCGTAATGTATTGTATTGAATTATAGTTACCAGGCTTGCCGAGACCATGGATACAAGTTTTTCATGTAATCAAATTCAAAATGTAAACATGTAGACATGTAATCAAGTCAATTTATAGCCATGGTTCGGTCAAGTCAAGTCATGTTTGCAGATTGATCTTGTTCTGGTATTTAGGTTCAGATTCAAGTATACATGTTGGTATATTGGATTCATGTTTGAAATGTATTGAGTTTGGATTGAATTCAAGCATAATTTAGACTCAGACTTGATTCAGACACTTAGAACTGATTTGGATCCTGAATTAGGTTTGGGAGTTATCGGTAACTACTGCACATGGACGGCATGATTTGGGGTTTTTTCAAGACAATTATCATTGATAACAAAGTTAAGTTTTTCTACCTGAAATAGGAAAGCACTCACTTTTTCCGGCTCCCTAAGGCTCAAGAGAATTGATCCCGCTTAAACCCATATTTACTAAAGTCCTTCAATGTAATTTAATATAACTCGAGGGGGTTTTATGAAAAATATTTTATATACTTTCAAAATAAATCTCGAGTATTTATTTATATTATTTAGGGTTTTCATGGATGTAACTTTTATAATTTGAGGTATTTTAGTGAATATTAATTTAGCTTGAATAGTTCATGGTATTTAAGTGTAAAACTTGACTGTTGGATAACTTGAGGGTATTTTGATGAAACTTGTCATTCTTTTATTTTTTAGAAAACATGGAATTTTATTATATCTTAGAAATATGTGGTTTGATAATATTTATATATTTATAAGAACTAATTTTATTATTAGATAGAAAATCTCGTTTTTCTTAAAAAAATCGTATTAAAAATCTTTTGAGACCGAATGCTCCGTGGGGAGGTCTGCATCTCTCTACTAGCCCAAGGATGTAGATAATCTGTACCATTCAATAGCGGGTCCCCCAAAATGGGTTGTAGAGATATAATCGCAAAGAATTTAATAACACAATTAAAAAGGAAACCGGGTTTTTATAATCGATGGTATTTTAATGAAATATTGTATTTGACACAAAAATATATTTCCAAGAGTATCGTGCTATGTAAACATGTGTGTATGTGAGGGGCAGGTCATTACCCCGTGAAGTTTTCTAAGGGTAATAGTAAGCAAAACGATTAGATATGGTAGATACAAAGTTCATTGTATTTAAATGTAAAAATCAATTTAAAGTTATTTAACATGATGATTTAGGGTGAAAGTTGTTTCTAATTATTAGTTTCATGATTAACAAGCAAGGTATAGAACTTGAATGAGCAAGGCTTAATAAAAAGTGTAGTTTCAATGATTTTAGAATCAAATGTCGGTATAACTCTACTTACCGACATGTTTTGAAAAAGAGAACTTTTTATGTAAAAAGAGAAGGATGGGGTGGGACTTACTTTTGGATTTTGTTAAGAAGAGAGAGAGGAAGAGGTTGAGGTTGTCGTGGCGTCGCCGGAATTGCTTTGTTTCCTTACCGGAAATTGGTCTTGGGCTAACTCCTCTTCTACTCCACTTTTAGTTGATAAAATTTGAGGGTTTTGGCTAGAATTTTCAGAATGAGGAGGGTATAGGATATGGGGTTGTATTTATAGTATGGAATTAGGGTTTTGGAATTGAAAGAATGAATTAAAATGCATTTAAATTAGATTTAAAGATGAAATTGAAATCTCTGTTTAAATTCAGAGAAATCAAACTGTGCAGGGGTAATGGGGGTAGGGGAAGAGTCTTGTGTGCAGAGCACGGGCTTCATTGGGTATGGGGGACCCGTCGACGCCGGCCCTAGGGTATATCTCGCCGGTCCAATGGTGAGGAGGTGCCGTTGGATTCTCGCCATGTGTCCATCTCTCTGTTTATAATATTATGTACATGTTTGTTTTTTCTGACTTTTCATTTCTATGTGCAGTGCACGTGTAAACTTTTGGGCTTCCAAAAAATTTAAAAGATAAATTAGGAAAAATAATATGTGGCTGATGGGATTCGAACACAAGGGCTATGTCATAGCAGTGTAGAGACTTTACCAGTGAGCTACAAGTTGTTTTTTGCTGTTCTTAAACAAGAATAACTTTTAAATTGTGCTCAGGCTTGCAAACTCCTTTCTGTACTATAAGAAGAAGAAAAATTGTACAAAAAATTCAGAGTCGTTACACACATCCTTAAATGTCCCTAATCATGGGAGTATCGAGACTGTGTATCGATATTCTGGAGTAGACTAATGTATACGCTTTTAGACCCTGATGAGGGGCAGTGGCCGATCTTACAAGCCATTGGTGTTGTGTCACCTAAGATAGTATACAGGTGCTTACTAGAGGTGAGTACACCGAACGGACTCGCCGAAAACTTCTAAATGGTATTATATCTATCGTCGGATGGAAGTTTTCAGGTGGCATGAGTACAGATTAGTCTTTTGACCTGAAGTCGTTATTTGTCACATATGAGTTCTCACTGTACTTTGATTACTACCCTACAACGACTCAAAGGAGTCGTGCAAACAGGTTTTAGTTGGGTACAGTCTTGAGCCACATAGAAGCAGTGGTCGACTGTCAGGGATTCGTCTTTCCTGGTATTAGGAGTTGATGTCGCGCTGTATTCAGTTGGCTATTACCATAAATCCATGACCACGGTGGATGAGATTTACTGATAGTTGATCAGTAGTATCTCTGTTGGTGATGAGCTTGACTCAGACATGACTTATCAGGTTAGTAGAGGCGCTAAGAAGAATGTGGTTCGAGCTCGAGATGAGTATCAACGCCGAAGTCAAGAAATTAATTGATTCTGGTTTCATCCAAGAAGTGCAATATCCTGATTAGATCGCTAATATTTTTTCAGTGATGAAGAAAAATGGGACGGTGCGTATCTGCGTGGACTTTTGGGACCTCAACAAGGCTTGCCTGAAGGATGACTTCCCAGTACCCATTACCGAGCTAATGATCGATAACACGTCTACCCATGAGGTCTTCTCCTTCATGGATGGATCTTCGGGGTATAATCAAATAAAGATGCATCCCGAAGACCAAAAGCATACTGCCTTCCGGACTCCGCTAGGCATATTCTGCTATAAAGAGATGCCTTTCGGTCTGAAGAACGCTAGCGCTACCTACCAGAGGTCCATGACGAAAATCTTCGATGACCTCATTCATGAGATTGTTGAATGCTGCATTGACGACCTTGTGGTGAAGAGCAAATCTTATGAGGACCACGGGGAGCATCTAAATATAGTGTTCCAACGTCTTCGAAAGCACAATCTGAAAATGAATCCTATGAAATGTGGGTTTGGAGTCTCCTCGGGCAAATTCCTAGGATTCATCATACGACACCGAGGCATCGAAATAGACCCATCAAAGATCAAGGAGATTATAGAAATGCCCGCGCCAAGAACTCTCAAACAACTATGGTCTCTCCAAGGAAAGCTCGCGTATATCCAGCGGTTCATAGCCAACCTCTCCGGAAAATGCCGCCCCTACAGCCATCTAATGAAGAAGGGGACCTCGTTCGTTTAAGATCATAAATGCTAAAGTGCACTGGACAAAATCAAGCAATGTCTGCAAAACCTGCCGGTACTGACCGCTAAGCCCCTCATCCTATACACAACAGCCCTTAAAGGTTCTTTAGGCACGCTATGAGCACAGAAGAATGACCAGGGGAAGGAGAAATCTCTCTACTATTTGAGTCGAGTTCTCCTGGGGGCAGAAAACAACTACTCCCCCATCGAAAAGCATTGTCTGGCACTGATCTTCGCGATAATGTAGCTACGACGTTATTCCTTGGCATATGAGATCCATCTCATATCAAAAGTGGATCATCTCAAATATTTGATATCAAGAGCCATAATAATAGGAAGGCTTTCCAAATAGGCCCTCCTCTTGATGAAGTTCTCGATAATTTATCGACCCCTCAAAGCAATGAAAGGGCAAACCATTGCCAACTTTCTTGCGGAGCATCCGATACCAGCTGACTCCCCATTAAATTGCGAATTGCTGGACGAATACACATTCGACACAATCGAAGAAGAGAAGGAAGAAAATGATCCCCAATGGGAACTCTACTTCGATGGGGCATCTTCCATGAAGCTGCGAAAGCAAAGCACCCCCATAATCAAAGCTGGGGTGGGCTTTATCTTCGTGACTCCGCAAGGAGGGATAATGCGTTTCGCCCTTTCCTTAACAGAGCCGAGGACAAACAATGAGGCTGAGTATGAAGCTTTGATAGCGGATCTTGAGATTGCTGTCGATATGGGAATCGAAAATCTCCTCATATATAGAAACTCCCAGCTAGTCGTTAGCCAAGTAAATGGTGACTATCAGACGTGTAAACCGGAGTTGGTAAAATATGGCGAAAAAGTGCAGCAACTGCTGACACAGATCCCCTCCTACATCCTGGATACCGCATGAGGAAAATAGCAAGGCGGATGCATTAGCCAAGCTCGCTAAAGAACTGGCTGACAAAAACCTTGATGACGTAAGGATCATTGTGCAAAGCCGCCGGATTCTCGCGCCAGCAGAAATATCTCCGGAGTCGTCTGAAAGAAAGGAAGCGACCAAACAAGCATCCTTCCAATTAGAGGATGAAGAAAAGGCTAAGTATTGGAGAGATGTCTTCATAGACTATGTTCCCCTCCGAATGGCGGCCGAGACATTAGGACGTCTTGCCTGAGATTTGGGACAGATGCTATTTGGTTTTATCCATCCACCTCTCCGAAGATACCAAGTTGATTTATGGCACCGTGTATCGGAGGTTTAGATGGATGCGGCCGATGTAGCAGACTTCGTCAGATTCCCCCTCGCTTGAGGGGTTTTTGATTGTGGGGACGCTCTTCCCTGCAGGCGCAAGCCCCTGCAGTTAATTACGCCACCGCATCGCGGTAACAACTTTCTCCTTCTCCAGAATTTTACTTCGTGTCGTGGGTGTTTGTTTTGTTTGTGGTTGCCCGTGGATTGTATACGGAGACTATTTATTTCATCGCCCGTAAGACGTGGATTAGTCCAAATCCGTACTTTCTTAGATTTGGGTTTTGGCTTTTGGTTTAAGGATACGTTAGCCATATTTGAGGCTAAGATCAACTTAAACGTTTGTTAAGGATACGTTAGTCTAATTTCCAGACTAAGATCTACTTAACGGGATCGTCTGGATCCATTTCCAGTTTAGAGACATGGTGGTCCATTTAATATATGGCCGTCGGGACCCGTCACCTCTCTGACGACGTTGAAGGATTACGACGACATGTGTCAGAGGAGTTCGGAGATGTACCCTTGAACCAAAGTTGATTGGGGGTCTTATAGTCCAATTTGGGACTAAAGTCTGTTTGAATGTTTAAGGATACGTTAGTCATATTTGAGGCTAAGATCAACTTAAACGGGATCGTTTAGATCCAACAAAAGAGCGTTTGGGGGCTCTATTGTTCCAGTTTAGGGACATTGCGGTCCGTAGGTAGTTTAGGGACATTGCGGTCCGTAGGTAGTTTAGGGACATTGCGGTCCGTAGGTAGTTTAGGGACATTGCGGTCCATTGGTAGTTTAAGGACGCTTAAGTCCGTGGGTTTAAGGACCCAACAGTCCGTATCTTGGTTTAAGGACGCATAAGTCCATGAGTTTAAGGACCCCACAGTCCGTGTTGATGTGTGGTTGTTGGGACCTGTCACCTCTCTGACGTCGTTGAAGGATTACAACGATAGGAGTCAAAGGAGTTCGGAGATGTACCCTCGAACCGGATGTAAATTGATTTAAGAGAGCAGCTGTGCTCAATCAATTTAATTTAAAGACTTACGGCCATGATTGGGCTAAGTCCAGTTGAAAAATGTTCAACGCTTTTATTTGTTTTTGGCCTATTCGGCCTGTGCTAGGGCTTTGCCCATGTTTAAGTAATGCATTGCATTACTTTTATTTTGTTTGGGCTCTGCCCATTTATAAATGATGCAGAGCATCAATTTTGTTTGGGCTCTGCCCATTTATAAATGATGCAGAGCATCAATTTTACTTGGGCTCTGCCCTTTTGTTGCATTGCAATTTATTTTGGCCTACTAGGTCTTTTTGATTTGGGCCTGGCCCTTTAGCACACAATGCATTGCATTTGTCAGGTGCTTTGCGCCAACCAATGAACGCAAGCGCTTGTGGTGATGACACGTAAAACGCAAGCGCAGTGCGCTGCGCCAGTGCGCTGCGCTTGCGCTGCTGACACGTAGCGCGCTTTGGTGAGTTGCGCCAATTTCAGAGAGCAAAGCTCTATTTCAAAAGCGCATAGCGCAAGTAGTTCAGGTGTTGACACGTGTCACGCAAGCGCAGTGCGCTGCGCTTGCGTTGCTGACACGTGGCGCGCTCTGGTGAGTTGCGCCAACCCAGGAGCGCAACAGTGCAATTTTGCAAATGCAAGGCACTATTAATCTTGAGAATCTTTTAGATTCCAGAACCAGTGGTTCATAAAAAAGTGCAAAGCACTATTTGAGTTCTTGATCCAATTTAGATCAAAGAAAACAAGTTTTTCTTGTTTTTCTTATTTTCAGAGAACCAGAGGTTCATAAAAGAGTGCAAAGCACTTATCATTATATGAAGATCATTGATCTTGTTCTTAGATCAATGATCTATTAGAAGAAATTCTTCTATTTTATGAAGGTTTTTACCTTTTTCTTCAAATTTCTTCAGAGTTCTCTCTTGTTTTGAGGTTCTTAATCTCTCACAATGTTCATCATTTTGATTTGGGGTCTAGGGGCCTTTATATAGTGCCCATAAATTTGTTAAATTTATTAAAGGGATCTTTCTCTGAGTGATTTGGGGAATTTTCCCCACCATTGGATCTTTGATCCAAGGACTTCTGTTTTACAGAAGGCAATCTTCTTGTTTTAACAAGAACAGAAAAATCTTGCTAAAATTTTAATTCTGTTTGGCGCAGATGCACCAGCGCTTGACACGTGTCAAGCAGCGCACAGTGCAGCGCAACTGCGCTGATACGTGTCGCGCAGCCCAAAACACAGCGCAACTGTGCTGACACACTTGCACTGACACGTGTCGCACAGCGCAGCGCTTGCGCAACTGCGCTTGCTGACACGTGTCGCATAGCGCAGCGCTTGCGCAACTGAAACGTTGCTTCCTTTAATTTTTATTTTAAATAGAGCCTTGCTCCGATTGGGCGCGCTGCCTTGGGCGCTGCGCTGATGTATCAGATTTTGACACGTGGCGCGTTGCGCGCAGCGCAAAGAATCTGAAGCGTTGCTTCGAATTTTGAATTTTGAAATTCAAACAGAGTTTTGCTCTGATTGGGGGAAACAAATGCCCCCCCACCGTTACGCTCACGTGGCGCGCACGTGAGTGCAGCGGTGGCAAGATTCTGGCCGTTGGATCAACGGGTGAGCTGAAGGGGCGCAAGCGCCTTATAAATAAGACCCCTGGCCCTTAGAAATCTTTACCATTTCCAAGATTTTGATTTCCAGAGCTTTGCTCTTGCTTAAGAACTTCAGAGCTTTGCTCTTGTTTCCCAAAGTTAGAAAACTTTAGGTAATAATTAATTTTAAATTAAATTAAATCAATTTTAACCAACAGAGCCTTGCTCTCATAGATCTTTTGATCTAAAGAAATCCTCTTTGGGGTTTCATAAACAGAGCTTTGCTCTCAAGAATTTGTTTCAGGGTTTCTTAGCCCATGAACAGAGCTTTGCTCATATTGACAGAATATAGATCCATGATCTTCTGATGATGAACTCTTAAGAGTTTTTTCATATGGATCTTTAAGATCCCAGAAATTCAACTTTTTAGGAATTAATTAAAAAAAAAATTCCTTTGATGAATTTTTTTTTTTATTATTACAGAGCTAAGCTCTTTCAAATAATCTTATTCCCCTGAGACCAGGGTTTGACAAGTGTCACTCTGTGACAGAGTTTTGCTCTGAAAGAGGAGATTTTCTCCTTGTCTCTAGGGATTTTTTATTATTAATAGGAATATTCTCTTGGGGACCAACTGACAATCTCATCCAATAATGGGGTTGTCTTATTAACTGACGTATTGTCATCCAGATTTTATGGGCCCCCCTTGGTCTTCTACCCACTGCACTGCAGTGTGGTGTAATTAATTTTAATTAATTTTTAATTTAAAAATTTTTAAATGCTAAGCGTTGGAGTTACAACACTAACGGCTACTTTTGTTCCCTTGCAGCGACTATGTCTCTCGATACCTCATTCCCGTTTGCTCGTTCGGAGGAGGGGTTTCCTGAAGCGCCCTTGGACCGCGAAATGTTGGCTATGATCAGGGACCACGACCCGGAATATAAGAGTCTTCACCTTTGGGGGTCGTGGTATAATCAGATTATCATGGGTCGACGGAGTTTCACGTGTGCAGTGCCGGCGGAGCCCATTATGGCGATCCATTATGCCAGCCCACCCCCGGTGCAGTACGCCGTGGAGATGGTTGATTGGACATCGAAGAGCTTTCTTCATCCTGCCATAGATGCAATCCCGGTCCAGCGTCCTATGGTTTTGGATATCCTGGGACGCCGTATCTGTCAAGGCGAGGCGCGACCTTGGGGGCAATCATATAACATAGGTTTGATCCCCCGCCACCCGATCGGCTATCTGCCGTGGGCTCGGTATATCCTGTCGATGAAGAAGTCGCAGTTAATAAGGTTAGGGTTGTACACCGCGGTCTACGTCTCCGTCTTCCAGTATCCCACGCTTCCCACCTGGTGGTTCAAGGTTTTCTTAGAGCAGTGGAACATTCCTACTCATACCTTCCTTGCAATGGATAGGGAAGTGTCAATTTCCCTGGAGGAGTTCACAGAGGTCTCCAGTCTACCGGTTATAGGGGAGCACTATGAGGAGTTGCTTCCGACAGACGAGTATGTCTTCGGTGCTAAGCCGGCGGTAAGGGGCCTCACGTCGGAGAATGCTGTTCAACACCAATTCCCAAGTTTGATCAAAGTGTTGAACATCTATGAGGCCCTTTTCATTGAGCGTGGGAGTCGCGGAGTTAGCTTTGAGGATTTTATCGCTCAGTTCCTTCACCCAAACGTCCTCTCGGCAGAAGCTGCCAAGTTTGCCACCCTTGAGGACCCTTTCGGTCTAGGTTTGGATAACCTACCGGCAAAGGAAATAGACCAAAAGGGTTTTTTCCTTCCTAACTCCCCGACCATGTCTTTTGCGGAAGTTGACGTCCCCGATATGGACGAAGAGGCCTTCTTTTTAGGACTTCTTAGGCTATGGCTGAGTTGGTTTGCGCTCCCGATGCATTCTCGCCATATGCGGCCCTCTGTCTTTTACCCAGCTCACCGGATGACCATCGGGGTAAAGGTGGCCATTGGGATCGCCGGCTTGGCACACTTGTATCACGGCCTCAGTCGAGCGGCGGATGCTAATGAGCCTGGGGTACTGTACGTGATCTTCCCAATGCACTACTTCGTATCGTGGCTCAAGCTACATACATCGGGTGTTTTCGGTATGCATAAAAGACCCTCGTTCTATGACAGGTGCAGCTTCCCTCACATCATACAGCTGATTGGCGCATCAATTGTGACTCCATCGCCGAGGAATGCCAGGGGTTTGCTCCTTCGCCCCCACACCGTTGGAAACGGGGTGTCATTCATTGACAAAGTGTTGACTATTGGAAAGGCATCTACCACTGCAGTGCGGCCATTGCAAGACACTTTCAAAGATGGAGCCTCAGTTTTAACGGCCCGGGAGACCCTCCACTTATATTCTATCAGACCGAGCTTCTTGGTGTTCAGGCAGAACGGTACGGCGATTTTCATGAGGTACAACCCGCATCGTTTCGCTCAACAACTGAGCTACAATTAAGGGGTACCACTGGAGGCTTTCCTATCGGAACCTGCTGCTACCGAAGAAGGGATAGAGAGCGCGCTGCATCACTTCATGCGTTTGAATACGGGTTCTCACTTTTTTATCAGTGAGCCGGCTTGCGCCCCACGACTCCTCAGGGTATATACAGAATGGTACAATCATGCGACGGGAGCCGTTATAAAAAAGGAAAGGCGATTGCTGGTCGACCGTAAGGGTGCACCTCCAGGTAGCGACCGCAACGCTTCTTTGGTGCCAAGGACCCCGGTAGTTCCCCCTCTAAAAGATGCTAGAGCCGGACCACCGCGTGCGCAGATTCCCCCACGCGGAGTGCCGCTCCCCGATATTGCGGATGCACCGCCAGCGCCCTGTGCTCCAGTGGAGACAGTGGTTATAGCCTCGCCGGAGTCTGGTGTGGGTGCGGACATCGGGACCCGTTGCCCCAAGGTGCCTGCCAAGCGTAAGTCGATCCCGGGTGCACCTAGGGTTGGTGGGCAGAAGAAGAAAAAGAAGTCGCTCTTCGCCACTGACATCGCGTTCGGTCAGGAACCCCACGCTCCCTTTGGTGAGGGCCTGAGTGAATATGGGACTAACGAGGGATTAGTCATGCCGCCGGACGACACGAACTTGGAGGCCGCCCTCGTAGCTTCGGAGCGGTTGGCGAGGCGCGACGCGTGGTTGGCTAAGCTTGCGGAATCAGGTAATCATTAGTCGCATTTTTTATTGCATCATATCTTTATTATTGCCTCTGACTAACATTTTTCCTTCTTTTCTTCCAACAGGCATCACCACTAAAGAAGCCATTGCCGCTTCCCTCAAGACTTTTCAAGAGGAGGAACGCCTTAGAGCGTCCTTAGGCCTTAGTAAGTTTCGATTCATCAAGTTTTCATTTTCCTTGTGTTATGGTTGATCTAACCTCTCCCTTTTTATCACAGGAAGCTCAATACCGATCCCTCCAGGTGATGCGGATATTCTGCCAGCTGCCGATGTTCCTGCTTCCTCAGGGATACCGCGGGAGGTCCATCTTGAAGAGCCGATGAGAGATGCCTTAAAGGCTCTGGAGGCATCTATGAACGAGGATGAAGACGCCTTGATGAAGGAAGCGTCGAAGAGGTCCATCACGACAACTCGGGAGGAAAGGAAGCGGTTGAGGCACGAAGCAAAGGCACGCAGGGCTGCCTTGGCTATTGGAGCGGGCCCAAGCACCGTCCCTCGTGCCGATACTCCATCGGAAGAGCCCCCGGTCGTCTTGTCTACAGCTCATAGACAGGCGGTGCGCGCTAGTAGGGAGGCTAACGATAAGCCCACCTCAGGTAATATTTCTTTCAGAATTTTGTTGTAAGAATTATGAAGCTGTCGGTTCTTATATATTCTGTCCTGCAGGGCCAAATCCAACCGAGGGGGAGGCGGACACCGTCGAACCTGAGGGGCTAGAGGGAGAGGTATTGGTCGCAGCCAAGCCGATGGCGGATGACACAACCGGGATTGCTGGGCCCGAGCCAGTGGCTGACGAAATGGTCACGTCCACTATGCCTGAGCAAGTGGATGATGCCGAGCCCGAGGTAGCAGCGGACGGAGCGCCTGAGACCGACGACCTCGTGGCGACGGTGGACGAGACAACCATGCCTGCTGAGCCCGAGGGAGTAGTAGGTGAGGTGGACATGATTCCTGAGGATGAGCCGACTGCTCTTTCTCGGGAATCAGGCAATGTTCCGGTCATAGCTCTCCCCGTCTATGGCCCTCCGCCGTCTCCTGGCCTCGCGAGCACCACGACGGCCCCCGTGGAGTCTGGGGATGAGGCTACAGGTGGTGGACTTATGTCGATGGAGGAGGGAGACGCTTCCGTCTCGGCTGGAGGCTCATCAGGTAAATTTCGGATTACTGTCCCTCTTCTTTATCTTGCAATCGCTTCTGACAGGTTTATCCTTGTTTTTTAACGCAGGTGCGGTCAGTGCCGATGCTCCATTGCTTGAGGGAGCGCCGTCAATTACTGCTTTGGCGGTGGTCACCTCACAGCCCTCTCTCGTACCATCGAAGATGTTGGAAGGTATGAGTCTGCAACTTATTAGTCTTATTTTTCGGACGCATAATTTATGTGCTAAAGTCATACTGTTGTGTCTTTTCAGGAGTGCTTTTTGATCATCTTTATCAAGTGTTGCTCCCACACTTCTCCTTCCCATCTGAATTCGCTTCTCCCTCTGGTGGCGCTGGTGAGTATGGTTTTCAATTGATATCTTTCTTTTTCAGTGATGGAATTATTTCTAACTTTTTCTCATCCCGACTGCAGTGCTACAAATTGAAGGAGGGGATGAAAGATCGGCCGCGCCACCGGCCCTTCCGGCCTTGCCACCTGCCGCAGCTGGTACAGCAACTATCGCATTGATAATTCCCTTCTTTTTTTATTTCTTGAACTGTTATCTGATCATATCTTGTTTTTTCAGCTATCGTTCCAGTCTCGGCGCCCTTCGAGCCTCGTGTCATAATGCCGGCGGGCCCTTTCCTGAGACGTCAGTCCTCGAAAGGCGCCGCGAATAGCCTACGCATGTTGAGCGACTACATCGAGGAACTCGACGTCGAGACTCCTATATCTGCTGCGGACTTCGCTACGGCGGTAAACCCGATGCTGGTGATACTCGTAAATTTCTATGACGAGGGCATCATCGCGTCTTGGGTTAACCACTGCAGGGAGATCGAGGCTCGTCTGCATCAACTGGAGTTTGTGTGCCCTGCTCCCGAGAGCTTAGCCGCAAGCAATGAAAGAGCAGCGTGGATCGAGCAAAGCGCTTCTTACGTCCACCACTTGGAACAAGAAGCGGCTTTAAGGCTGAGGGAATACCAAGAGATCTCGAGCAAGACGGCTCATCTGCGTGCTGAGGTTAAGGCGAATGCTGCTCAAGTGAAGGCTATCTTTGAGGGCCTCCTGGAACGCATCTCTCATGGGCTAAACTTGAAGCGAAAGCTTGATGTCGCCGAGCGTGACACTCCAGGACGCGAAGCTGCTCATCAGGCCGTTAGGGAGCAGCTTGCATCTGTCTTGCAGCAGCGGGCTCAAGTGGAGGCAGATCTGGCGGTGGTGGCCGATCAGGAGAAAGTGTGGAAGGAGGTGCGCGAACAATTGCTAGAGTTATGCAAGACACTTCCTTCCCAGTAATTCCCCTTGTATCTACATACTTGTAAAAAATTTCTTTTTTCAAATAAGATGTATCCATTCTTTATTCTTTTGTACACTTCACCTTGTACCTGATTAAAGTAATAAATAAAGATATACATTTTTCTTTGCAATGTCTTGTATTATTCCTTTGCTTTCTCCCTTCTCTTATTATCAACATGCTGTCTTGATAAACACAACTGACAGATAATAGAGTAAGCATCTAGATTTCTCCAAGAGATAACGATGGCTTAGGTCACAGGTTCAGATCTGCTGCCTAAGACTTTTCAACTCTATAAGCCGTGAGGGTCTCATAGAGACTTTTCTCCCTACGGATCGAGAGGATCTCGTAGGTGGATTTTCTCCTTAGGAATCGTGAGGATTCCTAAGTGTGTTTTCTCTTATAAGTTGTAAGGATCTTATAAGAGAATTTTTCTCTCTTACAAGTCTAGAGGACTCGTAAGTGGTTGGTGAGTTGACTTGTTTCCGAGTCGAAGTATTGCCCCGACGGGGAGGTCATTGGCTGACTTGTCTCCGGGTCGGAGGTCGTTAGCTGACTTGTGTCCGAGACGGAGGTCTTTGATTGACTTGTTTCCGAGACGAAGGTCATTGATTGACTTGTTTCCGAGACGGAGGACGTTGATTGACTTGTTTCCGAGACGGAGGTCGTTGATTGACTTGTTTTCGAGACGGAGGTCGTTGTTGACTTGTTTCCGAGACGGAGGTCTTTGATTGACTTGTTTCCGAGACGGAGGTCGTTGATTGACTTGTTTCCGAGACGGAGGTCGTTGATTGACTTGTTTCCGGGTCGGAGGTCGTTGTTGACTTGTTTCCGGGTCGGAGGTCTTTGATTGACTTGTTTCCGAGACGGAGGTCGTTGATTGATTTGTTTCCGAGACGGAGGTCGTTGATTGACTTGTTTCCGGGTCGGAGGTCGTTGTTGACTTTAGGTTGTCTGTGAACCGTAGAGTCTTTGAACTGGGGACTTTGCCGTGGCTCCGATTGGTGATGTCACGTCCGTGTCCTGCTGGAATGAGGAGGAACGTCGCTGTTGGTCTCCAGGCTATAGATGTGGTCGTTGAGATCTGACTTCCCTTTGACGCAGCTTGGTAGGGAAATGTAGTCCCCTTTTTGTTTGTGCCCTTGGATTGTATACGGGGATCGATGTGATCTCAACTGTAGGGCAAAAGTTTCATTCATTTTTATTATTTTATTCCCGCGATGCTCTATCATTTCAGCTTTTTATATCGCGAAAGTCGCGATTGCCCAATCATTTCGGCTATTTTTCGCGGTGCCCAATCATTTCGGCTGCTTATTTTTATTTTTTTACTCGCTGCTTTTTATTGCGAGTTGCCCAATTATTTCGGCTATTTATTTTATTTTTACTCGCTGCTTTTTATTGCGAGTTGCCCAATCATTTCGGCTGTTTATTTTATTTTTACTCGCTGCTTTTTATTACGAGTTGCCCAATCATTTCGGCTGTTTATTTTATTTTTACTCGCTGCTTTTTATTGCGAGTTGCCCAATCATTTCGGCTGTTTTGTATGCATGCGTTTTTACTTGCTGCTTTTCATTGCAAGTTGCCCCATCATTTCGGCTATTTTGTATGCATGTGCGGCCTACCGGCTTTTCACCGTAAACCTGAAATTAGACACCGATTTCGGCATCAGCACCGCTACAACTGGGATATTGTCAGGAGCGAATCATCATTTGCCTCTGTCGATGTCGAACAAAGGTGGCTTAGCGAACAGGGTTAAGGTCCTGTCGGCTAAGGCTTTTGACTTTATGAGCCGTAAGGGTCTCACAAAGGTATTTCTCCCTACAAGTCGTGAGGATCTCGTAGGTGTATTTTCTCCTTAGGGATCGTGAGGATTCCTAAATGTATGTTCCTCTGTAAGTCGTAAGGATCCTACAAGAGAGTTTTCTCCTTATAAGTCGAGAGGACTTATAAGGGTTGCTCATCGTGCGTACATATCCCCAGTCACGGATGGGACTTGGTTAGGGAAATGTTTATTCCCGCCCATGGATTGTATACAAGGGTCAGCATTGAGCCGCTTGTAGGGCAATATCGAAGGTTGTGGGAGTTGCTTAAGCACAGGTTTAGGTCTCTGTAATTTAAGACTATCAAATCTTATGAGCCGTGAGGGTCCCATAAGAGAGTTCTCCTTACGAGTCGTGAGGATCTTGTAAGTGTATTTTCTCCTTAGGAATCGTGGGGATCCCTAAGTGTGTTGCTCCCTTGTGAGTCGTAAGGATCTCACGCGGGTAGTTTCTCCTTACAAGGTCGAGAGGGCCCTGTAAGTGTCCTTTAACGAGGTTGCGCCCTTTCAGGTTTTCACAAACACTCGCCGGTAGTCCTGCTGTTTTTACTCACGGAGCCCTTTCGGGTTTTCATCCGTGCCCATTTTGCTTATGGACATACCGTTTTGTTTTGTTTTTTTTTATTCTTTTTATTTTTTTTTATTCTTTTTATTTTCTCTTTTTTTTACGAGGTCGCGCCCTTTCGGGTTTTCACGAACACTCGCTGGTATCCCTGCTGTTTTACTCACGGAGCCCTTTCGGGTTTTCATCCGTGCCCATTTTGCTTACGGACATACCGTTTATTTTTTTTATTCTTTTTATTTTCTCTTTTTTTTTACGAGGTCGCGCCCTTTAGGGTTTTCATGAACACTCGCTGGTAGCCCTGCTGTTTTTACTCACGGAACCCTTTCGGGTTTTCATCCGTGCCCATTTTGCTTACGGACATACCGTTTATTATATATTTTTTTATTTATATATTTTATATATATATATTTTTACTCATCTCGTCAGCCTGAAAATGCTGTGGTAATAGTTTAAAGAAGTTTCGGTCCTTCGTTAGTTTAAGGACGTTTCGGTCCGTCGTTAGTTTAAGGATGTTTCGATCCGTCATTAGTTTAAGGACGTTTCGGTCCGTCCAGAAGAAGGCCGGCTACTGCTTATAAAGTTTAAGCCTAGGAAGATAGCGAGCGGACATAGTCGTCATCATCTATCATTGACCCAGGCAGTAACTCGCTAAGCGTAGCATTTCTTTAGGAAGCGACCATTTATTGGCCTGAAAGGCTTTTCACCATGCATATCCATGAGTAGATAGGCTCCACCCTGGTAGACCTTGTCTATAATATACGAGCCTTCATAGTTTGGCTCAAATTTTCCCAGCTTGGCGCGATTGGGGATCATAGGCCTTTTGACCACTAGCACGAGTTCGCCTTGGCGGAATGTCCTTGGCCGGGTCAATCTTTCATATGAGCGCGTCATCTTTACTTTATAGGCCTCCAGATTTTGTTGCGCTATGAGTCGGGTTTCATCAAGGGCATCAAGCTCCTCAAGCCGAAGGTGAGCATTTTCTTCGTCCGTCAGCTCGTAGTGGACTGCCACTCGTAGAGAGGGTAACTCTATCTTGAGGGGGAGTACTGCTTCTGTGCCGAATACCAACGCATATGGCGTTGTGTTCGTGGCTGTCTTGAACGTAGTTCGATACGCCCAAAGAGCTTCTTGCAGCCTCTCATGCCAGTCCTTCTTATTTTGGGACACCGTCTTCTTCATGATCTTTTTCAAGGTCTTGTTGAAGGCCTCAGCTAGACCATTAGCTCGCGGATTATAAACCGAGGAATATCTCCAGTCTATATTGTGTTGTTGCGCGAAGCGACTGATCTTGTGACTTCTGCAAGCTGGCCCGTTATCGGAGATGATCCGTCGCGGAGTTCCAAATCGATAAATGACGTGTGTCTTGAAGAAGTGGAGGATATTCTCCGTCTTCACTTCCCTCAGCGGTACTGCCTCTGCCCATTTGGAGAAGTAGTCAGTCGTCGCCAAAATGAAACGATGTCCCCTGGATGATACTGGTTCGATGGGGCCGACTATATCAGTTCCCCACATTTCGAATGGCCAGCTAGCCACCGTTGGATGGAGTGGATTTGGATGCTGGTGGATGAAGTCCCCATGAATTTGGCATGAATGGCATTGCTTCGCGTATTCGAGGCAGTCCTGAATCAACGTGGGCCAGTAGTAGCCCATCCGTTTAATTTTCAATTTCATCTTTGGGCCTGCTTGGTGAGAACCGCAGATTCCGTTATGAACTTCCTAAACGACTCTTTTCGCTTCGTCAAGTCCTAGACATCTCAACCACAGAGAATCAAATGACCTCTTGTACAGCGTATCATTGACGAAGGCGAAAGACAGAGCTCGTTTCATAAGCTGATGTCTTGAGGACGCATCTTCGGGCGTTCGACGGTATTTGAAGTAGTCTATAAAGACTTCTCTCCAATCCTCGGCCTTTTCCCAGTATTTTATTTGTAGGGTCATTTGCTCAGTCGCTTCCTTCTCTTCGGATGATTCCGGAGATATTTCTGCTGGAGCAAGCACCCGATGGTTTTGTACCACGATTCTTACGTCATCGAGGTTCTCATCAGCCAGTTCCTTAGCGAGCTTGGCCAACGCGTCCGCTTTGCTGTTTTCCGCGCGCAGTATGTTCTCCAAAGTGTAAGAAGGAATTTGGGTCAACAGTTGCTGCACCTTTTCGCCGTACTTCACCAGCTCTGGCTTGCATGTTTGGTAGTCGCCGTTTACTTGACTAACGACCAGTTGGGAGTCTCCGTATATGAGGAGGTTTTCAATTCCCATGTCGATGGTGATCTCGAGACCTGCTATCAAAGCTTCGTATTCGGCTTCATTGTTTGTCCTCGGCTCTGTTATGGAGAAAGAAAAGCGCATTATCCCTCCTTGGGGAGTTACAAAGATGAGTCCTACCCCCGATTTGATTATAGGGATACTTTGTTTGCGCTTCTTCACGGAAGATGCTCCATCGAAATAAAGCTCCCATCGGGTATCACCACCGTCGATCGCATCAAACGCATGTTCGTCTGGAAGATCGCAGTTCAAAGGAGAATCGGCGGGTATCGGATGCTCAGCGAGGAAGTCGGCGATGGCCTGGCCTTTCACTGCCTTGAGAGGTTGATACGTTATCGAGAACTCCATCAAGAGCAGGGCCCATTTAGCGATTCACCCCGTCAATATGGCCTTCGACATCAAATATTTAAGGGGGTCCACCTTCGAAATGAGACGGACTTCATGCGCCAACACATAGTGCTTGAGCTTTGTTATCGTGAAGATCAACGCTAGGCAGTATTTTTCAATAGGGGAATAGTTGCTTTCTGCCCCCAGTAGAACTCGACTTAAGTAATAGAGAGCTCTCTCTTTCCTTTGGTCGTTCTCTTGCGCCCATAATGCGCCTAAGGAACCTTTGAGGGCTGTTGTATACAGAATGAGAGGCTTTCCCTTGACCGGAGCGGCCAGCACTAGCGAATTCTGCAGGTATTGCTTGATTTCGTCTAGCGCGCTTTGGCATTTACGATCCCAGACGAAAGGGGTTCCCTTCTTTATCAGGTGGCTGTAAGGACGGTCCTCTTCCCGCTGATCTTTCACCTTTTTCTGTCGGCAGGGATAATCTTGATCAATTACCGAGTCTTGGACTTGAAGCCGGACCTTGTAGATTTTATAGGACAGCCGTTGAGGGGGCTGTTCCGGCTTCACCTTTGCAGTGCTCTCCATAGGTGGAGGAGATCTTTTCAGCACAGCGGTCGGAGAGTTCTCGCGGACCTTCCTAAGTGGTTCAAAGCTGTACCCAGTTGGAACAACAACATCAATTTCCGCCGTTGGAGTCGGTGGAGTCAGTCCAGAAGGAGAGTTGCCCCCAGCTTTCCTTACTCGGCGCCAGTGGCATATCCCTAGTAGGAAGAGTGTTGTCTCCTGAGGGTTTTCAGCGGATTACACCCACAAAATCTTATAATAAAAGAGAGATGGGGAAAGTTATATGAAGATAAGAACTATAAAAGAAAAAACTTGAAAATAAGAGTTTTCAACTATACCAGCTTTTCAGCTGCTATGAGCCCTATCTTAATGGTCATGAAAAAATGTTAGAAATCACATTATCCCTCAATAAAACATCTCCTTTAGTTTTCATTCCTACCTTTCTTCCAAATATTGATCATATACCCCTACGTGTATGAACGGGACATCCCTACACTCAGAGAATTCAATTCAAGCAATCATACTCTTGTCCATCTACCTTAGTACTTTTTAATAGATATTTAGATTTGCTCACACATTTTCATGCGACCGTTAATACTTCTTGAGGTACTAACCGACCGATTACTCATGTGATCGCTTATTAGGTGTATTTCCTCGTCTTGCACCACCTAAGGCTTAGCAGTGACTCCCGGACCAGTTGGTCTAAGGCACTAGGTGATGAAGCACCCTCGCTATATTTTTTTTATTGCTGCCTTGGCGATAACAAAACCAGTGTTCATTTTTCTTCACCCTTTTATATTTTATTCAATTTTTTTTATTTCCTTCATACTTTGGCTTTTAGACAGGAACATTTCAAGGTATCCTCTACTATCCCGAGTTTCAAGATGTGTGTAAGTGCGTATAATAGGGTATCAACGTTCAAATGTTTGGCTTCCAGAATAGGAACTATTTTTTAGACTTATTTTTATTCTCAGATTAGTGACTTCCTTCATCTTACTAACCCTTGGGACAACGGCTCATAACTACTTATTACTAGTTTCATTTAAGAAAACATCTAACTTTCTTGTTTTTCTTAAACTATTCCTATCTTTTAAATATAATTTTTTACTTTCTACTCTTTTATAATCACAATTTTTTTTGTGTGCCTATATATAGTATAATGCAAAGTAGGGCGTAAATAAGCACAGGAGCGCTGAAAAACGACTTCTTGGGAGCTTCTTGCGATAGTACAGGAGCGCTGAAGCTCGTTGGCGGGAGCATGGTCCCGAAGAATAGCCCAGTGGTGGCTTGAGTTACCTGCTCCACTGGCATAGTGAAAAGGGAGGCCGCTTGGGGCCCGTAGGTTACTCCTCCAGATGGGACAGAGCGAGAGTTGTTGTTGCAGTTAGTGCAGTTTGAAGCTATTGATTTCTTGAAGAGCTTGAATATTCTGCCCCCTGCGTCGACCTTGGTCTTTGGCATGTGCCAGTTGTTTGAGAACCGATTCCGTCGGCAAGGCTGCTGCTTGGGGAGCCTGCCTGTGGACGACAGACATCCTCTGGGCTTCCTCCATCGGCGTTGAGGCACCGAGGGTGGGAGGTGGGAGCATCGACCTAAAAAGAATCCCGTTGATTTCTTGAAGAGCCGGATTGCAGAGATTTAAGACTGCAAGTGAGCCATACTTGACTCCGCCGGATATGACAGAGCCTGAGTTGCTAGGGTGGGAGCAAATGCAATTCTTCATAGAGACGAAATGCCGGCTTCAATATCCACTCCGCTAAGGGCAACCAAAAACATACACACCGCGATTATTTGATCGCGGGAAAAACACGACACACGAAGTGTGGAGTGGAAAGAGGAAAAGGTCCCACCGGACGTGCCAAAATCTGTTCCCCTCCGAATGGCGGCCAAGACATTAGGACGTCTTGCCTGAGATTCAGGGCAGATACTATTTGGTTTTATCCGTCCACCTCTCCGAAGATGCCAAGTTGATTTATGGCACCGTGTATCGGAGGTTTAGACGGATGCGGCCGATGTAGTAGACTTCGTCAGATTCCCCCTCACTTGAGGGGTTTTTGATTGTGGGGACGCTCTTCCCTGCAGGCGCAAGCCCCTGCAGTTAATTACGCTACCGCATCGCGGTAACAACTTTCTCCTTCTCCAGAATTTCACTTCGTGTCGTGGGTGTTTGTTTTGTTTGTGGTTGCCCGTGGATTGTATACGGAGACTATTTATTTCGTCGCTCGTAGGACGTGGATTAGTTCAAATCCGTACTTTCTTAGATTTGGGTTTTGGGTTTTGGTTTAAGGATACGTTAGCCATATTTGAGGCTAAGATCAACTTAAACGTTTGTTAAGGTTACGTTAGTCTAATTTCCAGACTAAGATCTACTTAACGGGATCGTCTAGATCCATTTCCAGTTTAGGGACATGGTGGTCCATTTAATATATGGCCGTCGGGACCCGTCACCTCTCTGACGACGTTGAAGGATTACGACGACATGTGTCAGAGGAGTTCGGAGATGTACCCTTGAACCAAAATTGATTGGGGGTCTTATAGTCCAATTTGGGACTAAAGTCTGTTTGAATGTTTAAGGATACGTTAGTCATATTTGAGGCTAAGATCAACTTAAACGGGATCGTTTAGATCCAACAAAAGAGCGTTTGGGGGCTCTATTGTTCCAGTTTAGGGACATTGCGGTCCGTAGGTAGTTTAGGGACATTGCGGTCCGTAGGTAGTTTAAGGACGCTTAAGTCCGTGGGTTTAAGGACCCCACAGCCCGTATCTTGGTTTAAGGACGCATAAGTCCATGAGTTTAAAGACCCCACAGTCCGTGTTGATGTGTGGTTGTTGGGACCCGTCACCTCTCTGACGTCGTTGAAGGATTACAATGATAGGAGTGAGTTCGGAGATGTACCCTCGAACCGGATGTAAATTGATTTAAGAGAGCAGCTGTGCTCAATCAATTTAATTTGAGAACTTACGGCCATGATTGGGCTAAGTCCAGTTGAAAAATGTTCAACGCTTTTATTTGTTTTTGGCCTATTCGGCCTGTGCTAGGGCTTTGCCCATGTTTAAGTAATGCATTGCAGAGCATCAATTTTGTTTGGGCTCTGCCCATTTATAAATGATGCAGAGCATCAATTTTGTTTGGGCTCTGCCCATTTATAAATGATGCAGAGCATCAATTTTACTTGGGCTCTGCCCTTTTGTTGCATTGCAATTTATTTTGGCCTACTAGGTCTTTTTGATTTGGGCCTGGCCCTTTAGCACACAATGCATTGCATTTGTCAGGTGCTTTACGCCAACCAATGAACGCAAGCGCTTGTGGTGATGACACGTAAAACGCAAGCGCAGTGCGCTGCGCTTGCGCTGCTGACACGTGACGCGCTCTGGTGAGTTGCGCCAATTTCAGAGAGCAAGGCTCTATTTCAAAAGCGCATAGCGCAAGTAGTTCAGGTGTTGACACGTGTCACGCAAGCGTAGTGCGCTGCGCTTGCGCTGCTGACACGTGGCGCGCTCTGGTGAGTTGCGCCAACCCAGGAGCACAACAGTGCAATTTTGCGAGTGCAAGGCACTATTAATCTTGAGAATCTTTTAGATTCCAGAACCAGTGGTTCATAAAAAAGTGCAAAGCACTGTTTGAGTTCTTGATCCAATTTAGATCAAAGAAAACAAGTTTTTCTTGTTTTTCTTGTTTTCAGAGAAGCAGAGGTTCATAAAAGAATGCAAAGCACTTATCATTATATGAAGATCATTGATCTTGTTCTTAGATCAATGATCTATTAGAAGAAATTCTTCTATTTTATGAAGGTTTTTACCTTTTCCTTCAAATTTCTTCAGAGTTCTCTCTTGTTTTGAGGTTCTTAATCTCTCACAATATTCATCCTTTTGATTTGGGATCTAGGGGCCTTTATATAGTGCCCATAAATTTGTTAAATTTGTTAAAGGGATATTTCTCTGAGTGATTTGGGGAATTTTCCCCACCGTTGGATCTTTGATCCAAGGGCTTCTGTTTTACAGAAGGCAATCTTCTTGTTTTAACAAGAACAGAAAAATCTTGATAAAATTTTAATTCTGTTTGGCGCAGATGCACCAGCGCTTGACACGTGTCAAGCAGCGCAACTGCGCTTGCGCGTGTCGCGCAGCGCAAAGCGCAGCGCAACTGAGCTTGCGCATCTGCGCTGACACGTGTCGCGCAGCGCAACTGCGCTTGCGCTGACACATGTCGCGCAGCACGGCGCTTGCGCTACTGTGCTTGCGCAACTGCGCTTGCTGACACGTGTCGCACAGCGCAGCACTTGCGCAACTGAAACGTTGCTTCCTTTAATTTTTATTTTAAATAGAGCCTTGCTCTGATTGGGCGCGCTGTCTTGGGCGCTGTGCTGATGTATCAGCTTTTAACACGTGGCGCGTTGCGCACAGCGCAAAGAATCTGAAGCGTTGCTTCGAATTTTGAATTTTGAAATTCAAACAGAGCTTTGCTCTGATTGAGGGAAACAGACTACTTCAAATCACATCGAACGCCCGAAAACGCGTCGTCGAGACATCAGCTCATGAAACGAGCTTTGTCTTTTGCCTTCGTCAATGATACTCTATCTATGAGATCGTTCGACAGTTTGTGGCTAAGGTGCCTGGGACCAGAAGAAGAAAGGAGAGTCGTCCAAGAAAACCACGATGGACTCTGCGGTTCTCATCAAGCCGAGTCAAAGTTGAAGCTGAAGATCAAGAGAATGGGTTACTATTAGCCCACAATGATTCAGGACTGTCTCGAATATACGAAGCAGTGTCACTCGTGTCAGGTTCACGGGGAATTCATCCACCAGCATCCAAATCCGCTACACCCAACACTGGCTAGTTGGCCGTTCGAAATGTGGGGAACCGATATAATTGGGCCCATCGAACCAGCGTCATCCAAAGGACATCGGTTCATATTGGCAACAACCGATTACTTCTCTAAGTGGGCAGAGGCAGTACCGCTAAAAGAAGTGAAGATGGAGAACATCCTCCATTTCTTCAGGACACATGTCATCTACCGGTTCGGCACTCCGCGACAGATCATCTCGGATAATGGGTCGGCCTACAGAAGCCATAAGATCAGCCGCTTCGCACAGCAGTATAATATAGACTGGAGATACTCTTCAGTCTATAATTCCCGAGCTAACGGTCTAGCTGAGGCTTTCAACATGACCTTGATGAAGATCATAAAGAAAATGGTGGCCAGAAATAAAAAGGACTGGCACGAGAGACTGCATGAAGCGCTCTGGACGTATCGAATCAATAAAAGAGCAAAGCTGTGTTCAAGACTCAAGAGGCAGCGCCTCATGTGCCTTCCACGAGGGCGCCAGCGCTAGAGTTAAAAACTCTTATATGAGTAGCGCCCATGTGCAAAGCACACAAGACTCAAGAGGCAGCGCCTCACGTGCCTTCCATGAGGGCGCCAGCGCCAGAGTTAAAAACTCTTATATCAGCAGCACCCATGGGCAAAGCACACAAGACTCAAGAGGCAGCGCCTCACGTGCCTTCCACTAGGGCGACAGTGCCAGAGTTAAAAACTCTTATATGAGCAGCGCTCGTGTGCAAAGCACACAAAACTCAATAGGTAGTGCCTCACGTGCCTTCCATAAGGACGCCAGCGCCAGAGTTTAAAAACTCTTATTGGCGCCGCACATGCTCCTCACGTGGGCGCCAATGTGCAAAGCACATGAATAATTAAAACCTTAATAAGCGCTCACGTGCACAATACGTGAGTGCTGGCACCTTGTAGAATTAAATTCTACTCTCTGTTAAACAGAGCCGTTGGATCAAAGATCCAACGGAGATGATAAATTATCAAGATGCAGAATTAAATTCTGTTGAGAGGAAATATTCCTCAAATCTTACTAAATAAGAAAGATTGCCTTCTGTAAAATAGAGTACCGTTGGATAAAAAATCCAATGGTGATCAAAGAATCACCAATCTACAGAATAAATTATGTATGGGAAAATAATTTCCTAATCTTGTTAAAAACAAGAAAAATATATTCTGTAAAACAGAAACCCTTGGATCAAAGATCCAATAGTGGGTAAAAATCATCAAATCAATTAGGATCTCTTAATAAGAGATTTCTTCAACTAATCAACAGACTTGCCTCTACTATATAAAGGACCAAAGAATTCAAGTTTAAAAAAGGAGGAACCCCCCCCCCATAAGCTTCGAAAAAAACAAAGTAGAAAACTTCAAAAAAGAAGAAAGAAGAAGATCTCCTTTCTAAGAAAAAAAAAAGCTCTAAGTAAATAAAAGAGAAGAGATATCAGAGCATCTCATTTACCTATTGAAGGGTTTAACCCTTTTAAAAAAAGAACTTAGTTCTTTCTCTGGATATGTGATCCACAAGAAAAGTCTCCCACAAGTTGAGAATTTAATTCTCATCGGGAAGAACTTGCTCTTGGAGATCAAAGATTCAGAAAAGAACCAGGAAATTGAATTTCTCAAAACAAAATATACAAGGAAAAATCATCGCCCGGCGCCTCACGTGCCCCTCACATGGGAGCCTCACTAAATAAGGAGTGCTTAGCACCTAATAAGTGGCGCTCAGCGCCTCATGTGCCCCTCACATGGGCGCCTCACAAAATAAGGAGTGCTTAGCACTCAGTGTTTAGCGCTCAGTGCCCAGCGCCCCGCGTGCCTCTCACGTGGGCGCTACAAAATAAAGGAGTGCTTAGCACTCAGTGAGAGGCACCCAACGCCTCATGTGTCCCTCACGTGGGCGCCACAGAATAAAAAGTGCTTGACATTCACTAGGTAGCGCCTACCACCTCACATGCTTCACATGTAGGCGCCATAAAGAGAGCTCAGCACTCCATAAAGAGACAAAAAAGGGTAAAGTGTTTAACACTTATTGGGCAAATCCCCATGACTGAAAACCCCACATGGTTATGTGTGAGCGTCAGAACTTACATAAGTGCTCAGCACTTTTTGCACCAAAAAAAAGGGACTGGGCCCAAATAAGTGCTTAGCACTTCTTTTCAAATAAAAAGAAAACTGAACGGAACAAACCCAAGTTAGCTAGGTCCCTAACCCAGATCAACCAAGCCCATGGGTTCACTACTTCCCAAACTGATTTTAGTCCCAAATACGACTATCGATCTTCCAACTGATGATATCCCAAAACGATATTCGTCCCACATTCCCCTGAGGAAATCTTAGTTTCAAAATACGACTAATGATTCCCGGATTTACTATTAATCTCTTTTCCCTCAAACATGGGAATTGGTTCAAGGGTACATCTCTCTACACCTCTGACACATGTCGTTGTAATTCCTCAACATCTTCAGAGAGGTGGCGGGTCCCGATAGCCAACTGCTTTTTGGTCCACTTTCCAAACCGACGTGCACATACCAGATCAAACCACATCCCAAACTAGATGTATTCCATATCATCGTTGCTCATCCCGATACGTTACAAATACACGTGCGCGCAAGATGAACAATGGACCAAGATGTCCCTAAATTAATAACGGACCGTAACGTCCTTAAACTAAAACCTCACCTCAAAAATGGTAATCTACAGACCGAAACGTTCTCAAACTAAACGTTACCTCCAAAATGGCGACAACGGACCGTAATGTCCTTAAACTAAAACCTCACCTCAAAAATGGTGATGTACGGACCGAAATATCCTCAAACTACAACTCCGCCTCCAAAATGGCAATAAGGGACCGAAACGTCCTTAAACTAAAACAACAGAGCCCAAGTACTCTCTTGTTGGATCTGAAACAAAAATGATCCTAACACCTTGTTAACTAGATCTTAGTCTCAAATTGGACTAACGTATCCTTAACAAAAAACCAACCGAGCCCCCAACTGCTCGTATACATTTAAGTCGATATTGATCTCAAAACGGATCAACGATCCTTAAATCAAACCAAACCCAAATCTAAAAATATACAGATTTGGACTAATCTACGCCCTATGGGCGACAACATAAATTAGTCTCCGTATGCAATACACATGCAAACAAAAATAAAACAAACACATACGACACGAAGTGAACCTCTGGAGCAGGAGAGTGGTTATCGCGATGCGATAACGTAATTAACTGCAGGGGCTTGCGCTTACAGGGAAGAACGTCCCCACAATCAAAAAACCCTCGCAAACGAGGGGGAATCTGACGAAGTCTGCTACAACGGCCGCATCCGTCCAAACCTTCGATATACGGTGCCATAAATCAACTTGGCATTTTCGGAGAGGTGGACGGATAAATCCAAATAGCATCTGTCCCTAAATTCAAGCAAGACGATCCATCCCGATTCGTCGTTATTTCCGGTGGTGAACAACTATATAAGCAATTTTGAAATAAATATGCGTGTATATCTATAATATTACATTCAAAATGAATATGCGTGTAATATACCTGGAGGTGTGGCAAAGTCCACACGGAAGGAGTCATCCAAAGGGGTCTCCGATCGAGGTGCAAGACCGGGCCTCTGAAACTCCCTACGCAGCTTTCCGGACGGCAGAACCGCTCTGCCTCTGCCTTTGCCTCTGCCGCCACCGCGGCTGATGCTCCTACCGCCCCTCGCTGCTTCGGTCGTCGTCATCAAATCTAAACAAGAGTACAATCATTACATATGCATACTATATATGTATAGATCGTAAAAATGTGAAATAATAATATAACATTACTGATCACCTTTTTCGTTTTGTGGACGCATTAGACATATCTACTTAGATTTCATCATTGATATCATTTCTGACCCACTTAACTTCACGACCAACGAAAGACAGCCCGTCTTTTGAAACAGACGGTCGGAGCACTCTAAGTACTCTTTATTCTTCATCCACATCGATGTCTTCCATACGATTCTCGAATTCTAGGACATCATAAACATCCCTGGGTTTCCAATGGCATACGACACTCCATCCCGGATACTTCAAGCACTGTAAGTAGTATACTCGGAACACTTGGTCAGGAAAGATAAATGGATCATCCTGACCGTAAAATCGAAATGTGTTCACACTAGTCAATCCATATTCATCTTTCCAAGTCTCAAGATTGTTTCTCCACTTATCTGTATCGATTCGTGTATCGTACCAAGTATATTGAAATATATAAAATGGTTCTGATCGTCCGGGATATTGGATGCCAAGTATGCAATTTAAGTATCCATAATAAATCACACCATCCGATCATACCGTCACAATACCACTATTCTGAGTGGTTCATAAGATCCTACCGTCGCAATCACACCATCCGATCCTACCGTCGCAATCACACTATCCTAATTTTTGGAGGAATTAAATTCTCATATATTCATGTTATTTCTTTTTAACTTAGTTCTTTTTCCCTAACTTTTGAATCTGCAGAATAAAATCTTTCCGATGAGAATTAAATTCTCAACTTGTGGGGAGATTTGCTTCTGCAAATCTCAACTAGAGAAAGAACTAAGTTCTTATATGAAGGGTTAAGTTTACGGTAAAATTGTACATTTACCTTATCATCGAGTATCCTAATGAAGGAACTAGTGCACCCTAAATCCTAACCTTAATTTTTGGAGGAATTAAATTCTCATATGTTCCTTTTATTTCTTTTTAACTTAGTTCTTTTTTCTTAAATTTTGAATCTACAGAACAAAATCTCCCTGATGAAAATTAAATTCTCAACTTGTTGGGAGATTTGCTTCTGCAAATCTAAACCAGAGAAAGAACTAAGTTCTTATATGAAGGGTTAAGTTTACGGTAAAGATGAACGTTTACGTTATCATCGAGTGTTCTAATGAAGGAACTAGTGCATCCTAAACCCTAACCCTAATTTTTGGAGGAATTAAATTCCTATATGTTCCTTTTATTTCTTTTTAACTTAGTTCTTTTTCTCTAAGTTTTGAATCTGCAGAACAAAATCTTCCCGATAAGAATTAAATTCTCAATTTGTAGGGTGATTTGCTTCTGCAAATCTCAACCAGAGGAAGAACTAAATTCTTATATGAAGGGTTAAGTTTACGGTAAAATTAACCCTTTACGTTATCATCAAATATCCTAATGAAAAAACTAGTGCACTCTAAACTCTAACCCTAATTTTTGGAGGAACTAAATTCTCATATTTTCCTTTTATTTCTTTTTAACTTAGTTTTTTTCCCCTAAATTTTAAATTTGCAGAACAAAATCTTTCCAATGAGAATTAAATTCTCAACTTGTGGAGAGATTTGCTTCTGCAAATCTCAACCAGAGAAAAAACTAAGTTCTTATATGAAGGGTTAAGTTTACGGTAATATTGTACGTTTATATTATCATCGAGTATCCTAATGAAGGAACTAGTTCACCCTAAACCCTAATCCTAATTTTTGAAAAAATTAAATTCCAATATGTTCCTTTTATTTCTTTTTAACTGGGTTCTTTTCTCCTAAGTTTTGAATCTGCAGAACAAAATCTCCCCGGTGAGAATTTAATTCTCAACTTGTGGGGAGATTTGTTTCTGCAAATCTCAACCAAAGGAAGAACCAAGTTATTATATGAAGGATTAAGTTTACGATAAAATTGTACGTTTACGTTATCATCGAGTATCCTACTAAAGGAACTAGTGCAACCAAACCCTAACCCTAATTTTTGGAGGAATTAAATTCACATATGTTCCTGTTATTTTTTTTTAACTTAGTTCTTTTCCCCTAAATTTTGAATCTGCAGAATAAAATCTTCCCGATGAGAATAAATCACTCATTTGTGGAATCATACTGGAATGCAAGAAAAATATCATAAGTTCTCCTGTCTCATGTTTTAACACATGAAAGATGCATCATGACAAGACCAAAGGTGCAAACAAACTGATTAAAACCATTATTTTCTTAACACTTACGCTCTGGCATATGAGCCACAGAAACATGAATTGCTTTGAAAGCTGGAGTAAATGGAGATAATAAACATATTTTAAATTGTCACGCATGATAACCATTTCATCCAAAATCTTAATTTGGTGGATTATGGGCTAAAAATGTGTATTAACCGTCATTAATATATAAAATTATTTTATATAGTTCAATAGAAGAGGACATGGGGAAAGTAAATGGCTACATTCTGATGTTACTAATTAATTCTGGATGATGTCAAAATCTTCACAGGTACTCCAAAGTCATCAAATCTAAATCATGCAATGGACAAATAAAGATGGCAATTTATATTAAAAGCAAATAAGGCCTAAATTTAGTTCATATGGCGGTTAACAAAAGAAATTAGGGAGCAAAATTACTGTGTATACTGATGATACTACCTAAGGGTATTTGTCTCAGATTCTCCCTATAGCACCACTGAGTTTGATGCTTATAATTGTAAGTCTCTCATACTTTCAATGCAATCCATCTATATTCACCCTCGATATCTTAATATAGATGTCAGAGTATAATTGTATAAACTTCCTCAAGAATGTCAACATACATTGTAATTGTTTAGATATCCAAGAAAAGTAAGATATGACACTTAGTCACACAACACAAAGACAATTAGCGTTAAACTTATATTTTCCTAATTGATGAGGTGCAAGTTGGCTTATGACAGAGATGTTATCTCATATAGCTCAGTTGTTTATTGATATATGAAGATCCTTGGCATATAGTCTTGGAATGTCACATAGAGATTTAAATGAGTGTGAAACCAAAATTTCTAAACCAAATATCTACATATCTTAAAATGGTGTATATATGCGATCAATGAAAAGAAACATTGCTTATGAGACTTACAAAATGTAATTATCTTAATTCATAATTGTAGGAAATTATTATAGGCATCATGGATACCCGAACCCTAACCCTAAACCGAACCCGAACCCTAACCCCAACCTACCTAATTAACCATAAGCTTAACCCTAACACTCACCCTAACACTAATTAACCCGGAACTAACTCTGACCCTAAAATCAACAATAACACAAAAATTAAGAATAATTAATAGTTCAAAATAGAAATTAACTCACCTCACTTATAGTTTTGCCGACGGATGGAGCTCGACGAGATGGAGGAGACCGGGAATGGAGCTCGACAAGATCCTCTGGTGGCGGGAAGATGGCGACGAGCGGCGGGAAATCAAAGGCGACGACGACGGGAAGTCAAAAGGGCGGCGGCGGCAAAGTGGTGACGAGACTGTGGTGGTGACGACGGCGGGAAATCAAAAGCGATGAGAGGTGGAGGCGGATGACGAGATTGATCGCGCAGGGATTGGTGTTGGAAAAATTGGGGGAGGCGGGAAATTACCGTGCTTTATTTTTTTTTATAAATAATCATTTGATTCCCCTACGGATTAATCCGTAGGGTCTTCTTTTGCGGCTCCGTAAGGCCAAATAAAAGATTACATTTTAATATTTTTTAATTAATCCGCAGAAAACCGTAAGACCTACGGAGTAATCCGTAGGGGCAATAAAAAGTTGTCCCTACGGATTCCTAACTCCGTAGGGACAACCCCTTATTATAGTAGTGTTATTCGGATAAATTCTATAACACGATTAGTGTTCTATTCTGTTTTGGATGGTAGTTTTGAAGATATTAATTAATAAATATGTAAATTTATTTTGATAGTTATCTCCCTTTAATTTTTTTTCTTATCAAGTGGAAATTAGTGGAAGGTATTGTGTTCCGGATCTATTTTTTTTCTCATGATATTGATTATACGTGAATGGAGTCTGGAGTTTATAGCTTTTTACTTTCATAGCAAAAAAAAATGAATATTATTCAAATACCCATGCTTCCGCTCTATTTGAATCAAAATTTTGTTGTTTAATTATTTTCAAGAAACGAGTTTTTATTTCAATTTCTTTGTTTCACAGAAAACATTAGAGTCTGAAATTAGTATATATGTAAACACGCTTATATTGACCTGCTCACAAAATTTCGTCCCAAAAAATTCTACCACGCTATGAATTTGTGTTAATAATTCACTACAACTTGATGTGTAGTAGGAAAAAAAAATTAAACCTGAAACCTTTTGTTCAACCATAATTAAAAAGGATTTGCAATGAGAATTTTAAGAATGAACTGTATGGGGACGATGGAAGCTGCTACGTAAGGATAAACTGATATATGATGGGATCATGGAAAGTATAATGAAATAAGTTTAATTTTTATATCAAATTGGATGACCCCCCAAGAAACAAGGAAATTTTTTTGCATGCAACGCGGAATAATATCGTCATGCAAAGCGAGTGGGCCCCACGCTCAAAAAAATTGGCCTCGTCGTGCTTTGCAAGCTTTGACTGTCAACGAGGGGCACGTCGTCCACGTGGCCGCATGGCAAGAGATTTGGACGACATTTATAAAAAAAAAGAGTTGTTTAAATTTTTTGATGATGATATGAATTCGCGGGTACAGTTTCCTTATCTCATGAGCTGGACGTGCATTGCATGTTTTTTGTTTTTTGGATGAGAATTCGCGATGAATTATTTTTGTGAGGAAGGTCCACTATGCAACGTACGTGGAAGCATGTAAGGCCTGCTCTTTTCTATTCTCCAACGTGTGCATCACCACATGGTCACCTTGATGATGTGGGTATATATACTAGTATTTTGCACATACACATATTTGATGATGTGAATATTTTGATTCATGGATATATTTTTCCAAAGGTATGAGAATTTTTAATATATTTTAGCTATCTTTAACTAAAAGTTTGAAAGTATTTATTATCTTAACTAAAATTATTTTAAAAAATCTTTTTAAATCTTGACTGTTTAATGCTAATATGTATTACCGTGCGTCACACGTGCAAAATAGATTACACGGACCGTCTAAGAATAAAGGATTAATCTAAAGTAAACGTGAGAGCGCCACGTGGCGTCCCTTCTTTGCATTATAATAGTAGAGATATATACTAATATTTTGCATCGTGCGATCACGTGTCTATGTTGTGAACTAATATATATGCTAAAGGCTCGTGTGTAAAAAAATTATTCTGCTCATTACATGAAATATATTAAAGATATTTATAGATTTTTTTGCTAAATTTATACCAATTGAATGCGGTTGGTTTTAATATATAAATTGAGAAATTTATGGTTCATACAAAATAACAAAAATATAAGGGATTTATGAACAAATTTGTAAGGTATATATTTTTTTGGGGCAGTTAAGCATGAGAGAATATGTAATGAATGAGATTACGAGAGAGATAAAGAGAGTTGATGACTTTTCATTTTCTTATTTTTGTCTTTTGTGGAGGACATTTTCACTTCTCAGCTTTGGCTATTGGAATTTGTTAACTTTTCTATTTTTTTATTTGTTGATTAATGATTTCATCCAGGGACTTCGCAAAAAAACTTCTTGAAAACTAATGGCTATTAGCTAATGTTAATTCCTCTTCATTATCAGTGGATTAGACTTTTTCATTCATTATGCTACTATAAAGTTAAGTCAATTAAAAAAAATCTACCAATGAGTAGCAGCTCATGAGCACTTACTTTCGGGGGACCCGTAAACCTTCTTCCAAGAGGCAAGGAAATAAAATCAGAAAAAAAAAAAGAGAATCTTTAGCAAAAATGGAATCTTTTCCAAAACATTACCTTTTTCTTTCTGTCCTTTGCCTTTTCATATTTCTATCATACCCATATCCAAATGGACATTCGAGGCAAAAAAATATTGTATGGGCCCAAGAACGGTGATTCCCTTTTTTCCCCTGCCCATTTCCAAATGGTCATATGAAGCCTAAACAATGTGTGGGGTCCAAAACGAAAAAAAAATATGTGTGAGTTTCTCGAATCATTTGGTTTCAAATTTTATTTCTTTGTTTTTTTTTATTTTCTTACTCTATCCTTAAATCATATGACAAGCAATGATTTTGGGTTAAGTTAGAAAGAAATTCTGGTGTTTTTATTTCTTTTTCAAGAAAACCATTAGTATTTTTTATCTTCATGCATTATTTTTTATAAAAAAATCATAATAGAGTAAAATATATTTACTAGATTATCAATTCTTTAAATGTTTATAAAAAATATAGCTGCTTTAAAGTAGATGCTCAGGTTGCATTATTTAAATAATTATCGATGTTCTTTCAAAAAAAAATTATCAATATATAAAATGGCATACTTTAAAAAAAAATTAATCATAATATAAATTTCTTAAAATGGAACTAATACTAATTTTCTATATTTTAAAAATGGATACTAATCTCTTCTTGACAAAATGAATGTATATTGATTTTCTATTTGCCTTTTCTATTTTTTTTTAGAGATATTTTTACTCATTTTTATCCTGTATAATACGCATGTAAATAATTATCAGCGTTCATTTAAAAAAATTACCGATGTTTAAATAATTATGAAGTACTTCCAAAAATAAATTAATCATAATATAAATTTCTTAAAATGAAACTAATATTAATTTTGTATATTATTAGAAATGGATAGTAACTTTTTCCTAACAAAACTCTTCAAAACATAGAAATTTCCTTTCTAACCCCTCAAAACTTGCTGTTTACTTTTTACCTCCCAAAAAACTAATAAGTTACATCATTTTACCCCTTTTACGATTTCCGTCAGGAAAAAACCCAATTAACTATAACTTTAATTTTCCTCCATAGATTTTAGGTTTATCATTTATCCGAATACAACAAGTAAGACCACAGAAGTATTTGACTTCTTCATATCTAAAGAAGGATCATTTATCCGAATACAACAAGTAAGACCACAGAAATATTTGACTTCTTCATATCTAAAGAAGGATATCGAAGATACTCCAGATTTTATGATCGATTTTGAGAAAAATGCAGCGGAAGCCTAAACCCTGATTTCTGATTTTAATTTAAGGAAGAAATTGTGTATTTCCAAAGAAGAAGAGCGGTTAGGATATTTTAAAGAAAACCCTGATGTTATACCGTTAAAAATTGACGGAAATCGTAAAGGAAGTATCATTTTATCTTGGGGTTAAAAAGTAAATACTGAAAAGGAATTTGGTATGTTTTGGGGCTCCAAGTAACAACCCATTTTCTATTTGCTTTTTTAATATTTTCGGAAATATCTTGAATGATTGATTCCATCCGATTATTAAATGGGTCAAAGTATAGTGATAATTATCGCTTTGCGGTCTTGCTTATTTAGTGTCAATCACTTTCCTACTGCAACACTAAAAACCAAAAATAATAAAAAATAATAAAAATAATATTGTCATGATTATATAAAAAAATATGTCAATTTTCTCGATCAATCATGTTCATTGAACGGAAAATTAAGCATGTTAAAATCGCCATTTATAAGAATTTTCTATCAAAATTACATCACCTCTGGAGTACTATAAGACATTAGAATAACGAGTTTGCATTATAACATCGTCTCTATTTTAATTACGAAGCAAGGAAAAAAGGAAGCCTGTAAGTTGTAGAATTTTAGTCATCAGTGGCCATCAGCTTCTTGGAAAAAAGGAATAATAGAACCTCTATATAGTAAATTAAGCATAAATAAAGTGTTTGTAAACTTCATAAAAGTCTTAACCAATTCAACTAACAATATTATTAGTGCTTGCAAACTATAGTTTTGTTTAGAGTTGTCTAAGCCAAAAAAATCCCTGTCGTAATTGTAACAACATCAACAAAACACAAATTATGGTCATAGTTCGTGCAACTGATACCAATGAAAAAAGTCGCTCAAGAAGTGGACATGAGAATATTCTGCAAATTGCATTTTTGCGTAGGGGACTGAATGGAAATTGTCAAGCACACACATATCTACCATTTGTATAGACCCCAATGTGCTTGGCATTATTATACACTAGCGGTTTCCCACTTGTAAAATAATGACATGAGAATTTCATTACGTGCATCGCACTTGTTAAATAATAATGAGCTGACATTTAATTACGTGCTTTGCATATGAACCAATGGTGTTTTTTGTTTGATTTCTTGAGAAAAATAAGAAGTCCCCTCACCAATCAATTTCAAAATTAAATATTTGAAATTAAATATTCCCTGCTTTTGCCCTTGCCCTTGTAATGGTAGAGAAGTTACTCCAGGTCGTTATAAAGATGTCTATTTTGTATAGTCTGCATCCATAATTTTTATTTTTTATTTTCGAATAAAGGAATATGCTCTCAAGAATATCCTTAGCCTAGATATTATGCTTCATTTATTCTCTTTCCTTTTTTCATAACTAGCATTTTTGCTATTAAGAATGCGTTTATAAAAATATATAGTACAAAATAATTATGTATGATTTATTTCGGTTTCCTCGAAATATATGAAATCTAATTTCCATAAGAACTATTTCTTTCGCCTTTACTATTAGCATGCTATTTCATTTGTATTACCAACTTTGTTTTTGGTAACACTAACAAATATCTTAATTAACACCGCTTTTTATTATTGAATTATATATTATAAAATGGAAAAACCAATGGAAATCAATATATTCACAAAAGTTTTATTCTGAATATAATTAGATAAATTTATATGTTTAGTGAATATAATATATTTATAATGCTGAATTAAGTTATGATTCATATGCATGGTACTAAAAATAATTTAATTTAATTGCAGGGTCCCTGTACCAGCTTGTTTAAACTATTTTTTTCACACATGATAATTATTCTGGTCTTTTTCGGAAAAAATTAATAAATGAACTGCTTTGACCGACTGTTTTTACATTTGAATGTTAAAGCATAAATTCATGAGTTTGAGGATATGGGCAGGCATATTTTGAGACCTAATAGTTTTATGGGAAAATTTTCTCATATCTTATTCGTCATCCCACGAAAAAATGAAGAATTTTTTTTTTTGATACCCTCACCTCACGCAGAGTTCTAGCTGAACAGTAAAGATAAACTTTTGTTCCGACTGACTGAGATTAGTAATATTGGATACCATGTATATAGTTTTTGATATCATGAGATCATACAACAAAAAGGATCTTTTGTTCTAGTGCAATCACAATTGCTTTAGAAGAAGAACAGAATTGCAAACTCAATATTACGACCCCCGAGAAACACCATTGGGCACCAGAACGCTACTAATTAGCACATAAGGGAGGGGGGAATCAAAAATTAAAACAAAAAGATAGCCCCTTCCTATAAACTGGAATTGACATATCTAAAAATGCATTGATTTGGACTCCTAATCCTCATGAGGCCTCTCAAGATTGGCTACAACCTCATGAAGTTCACAACACAACTTAGCCACCTCAGGATCATTCCAATACACACCAATCCTACTGGATTACCCGTTTTTCTTGGACAAATCCCCATCCTGTTTAAAAGAAGATTATACTTTTCCTTATCTTCTAAATCCAACGACAACTCTTTAGGGACAGGAGGCACTAGAAATGAATGCTGAAGAAGTTGAGGTATTCTCCATCTTTCGTTTCGCTCCCATGCAAGGCATCGCTTCATAAGATCGATAAGCAACGGATTTGAGACAGGCGCATATGAGATTGTGTGATTTTCATCGGTGATGACTTTGAATTTGGTCCAGAAGTTGTTGTACTCGGCAAAAGAAGTTTTTCCGTAGACCATTTGGTATAGGATGCAACCGAGAGACCAGATGTCGGACGGCAGCACGCATTTTATGGTGTTTCCGGTTGAGTCTTGCTCGTTCCACATTAATGCTTCTGGGGACATGTAGTTTAGGGTTCCGACCTGATATCAAAGTGGTACAGTTTGTTGTAATTCCAAATGACCAGCGTCTTTTAAATTGTAATATACCAGGAAAAACTGGGATTTTTTTGTTTTTTGTTTTTGTGGATTGTAATATACCAGGAAAAACTGGGGTTTTTTTGTTTTTGTTTTTGTGGAAGTGCATTTGCTTGCGATGAACATTTCAAGGGAGCATATGCATATTACACGTAATTCATGGGAAATGATAAAACAATTATGCTACATACAAACCTGGGAATCTCGTTGGATATTTGGTAGCATCGCTCAGTATAGCTTTTACAATGCCAAAATCAATAAGCATTAAGGAGCCTCTCACAAGCAGAAAATTTGCAGGTTTCAGATCTGAGTGAACGGTACGGCTCTTCATGTATAGTGTTTACAGCTTCAAGCATTTGCTGCAGAATTAGAGTGAAGTCAATTCTTCTAAATAATGACAAGGCAAAAAAAAGCGAGGAAAAAATAACATGACCATGCATCTAAATTTGGGAAAGAGAAAACAGATGATAAGCATACACATCAAACTTCACAATAATTCATTATTTGGAAGTCACAGGTTGTAATTGACAAATGCTAGAACGCATTCCATTTCACTCTAAGCTATATTTGTGCCTTAGAGTCGAACATAATTCTATATAGCAAATATATCATCTTTTCCCCTTCTTTCATACTTCTCGATAGTCTATGCGAATTTTGAGGATGTCAACTGGTCATCTAAGACTTTGACAAGCCTCTTTCTTGTCAAAGTTTTCAAAACCAGAAATTTGGCACTTCATTGGAAATGATTGACGTCAGGTCAGCAGCCATTAAAACTTTGTCGGATCTATAATGGATCTTTGCTTCATAGAAAACCCCATTTATATCTAAAAAGGCCTAGATGATGATGATGATCCCAAAGCTAGTTCCATTTTGCCCATTTGCTAAGAACCTAAACCACTTGGATGAAACTAAACATAGCCTTGAGCTGTTTCAAATAAGGGCTGTTGGATATTGATTTGACAACGTTTGACCATTCCACTATCTTAAGCATCCATTTCATGTGTTACAATGGTAATTTATCTTGTAAATCATTGATTGCATTGTTAAATAAAGAAAACCTCGGATATGTTTTTTTGGTAAAAATTGGTGTGATCCGCACCAGCAATTCAAACCTCGAATATGTTGCATCTAACTTGACCGGCATTGCTATTTCTGTTGCTACAGTTTGTACACTAAAAAGTCCTTCGATAATTTCTTTTACGATAAAGAACGGGGAAATGATGAGAACGACGACGGCTAACAGATCGCCAAAGTGATGATGAAAGGAGCTGCCAGTAAAACCGGAGCCAATTCTCATCTATGTTGCAACTCGAGTTTTCGACCTCCTTCCACTTTTGTGAAAGCATGTAAGCCAAGTCTATCTCTCCATGCTCCAGGACCATGTAAATGTACTGGTCATCTTTGATTCTTCCATCCTTTATAGTCATGAACTTGTTCATGGCTTCTTGAAGCAAAATGTTACCTGTCACCTAAGAGGATAGTTGGATGTATGAGATTTACATAAGGCCAACAAAATTAACTGTTGACATAATGTCGAAGAGGAAGTAATTTAGAGATGTTGTAGTTTTCAAAGAATTACTGTACTAGACAGTACTAATTGACATAAGCATAGAAAAACATGTATCAGTTAACTGAAAACAAAAGAGCTGAAATTATATTTCCATCCATAAGCATTAATAGGAAGGAACAAGATTGACTACATGCAGTTAATAAACACAGAAAGTAGTAAAAAAGTAATATGATAAACCTCAGATAACAATAGTATAATATTTAGTTTCACTACCATAATTCGCCAAGATAGCAGACTAACATCAGCTAGCTTCTTAACTAAGGTTGCACAGACACGGACACAATGCGATGTTACACGGAGACACGAAAAAATCCCAAAATATAGGATACGAGGACGCGCACTTGTAATTTTATGAAATTATACCAAACCATTACAATAACATAAAACAAGAAGGAGAATCACCGTGTCGGGAAGAAGGCAAAGTTGAGAAGCTCCGAGTTGAGGGGAAAGAGAAGAATTTGAACAAGGGTTTGTGTAGTCGAAGTAGGGTCGAGGAGAAAGAGGACTAGTCGAGGAGAAAGGGAGAGTCAAAGTGACCTTGTCGAAGTCGAAATCATCGAAGTTGAAAGCATGGATCAAAGTCAAAGCCAATCTCGCCACCATTACGCGAGAGAAGCTGAGAAGGAAGGTTAATATTTAATAGCGGGTAAGATATTAGCCTAATAAGTTAAAACCTGCAAGCCTGTGTCCAAATATGTCCCCCATGATTCGAGTACGATTTGCTAGCAAACACTGACCCGTGTCGGGGATGAATCCGTGTCCAATTCGAGTCCAATTCGAGTCCGACACAGACAAGGGAGCATTTTTAGATGTGTCCGTGCAAGCTAGTTCTTAATTAAGGGGATTTCAGCAATTAAAAGGTATCATGCAACATGAAAGTAATCTAACTGGGCAAAAGAAAATATATCAATAAATTGAGATGCCTTTATTATTAATTTTAATTGCATTCATAAGTTAAAACATACAAGTGTATGAGGAGCTTGTGAGTTCAAATTAAAAGCATGGAGTGTAAAGTGCAGAAAATGTTCCATTAAATCTCGACCGTGTGAAAAGTTTTGCGATAACATATATGATACATATTGTAGAGTGGTTTTATTCACCCAATTGAGATAGGAATGCGCGCGCTTGTTAGGCTTATATAGATTCTCCCTGTCTGGAGCCCAGCAGGCTGGGGTTTATTAATTGTGGGGATCCGAATCTCTGGCAGCCACGGACTAAACTGTCGTTAATTACCCCTTGTTCTTAGGAGCGAGAGAACCTCCGATTAACAGATCAAGCAGATCATGCGAACTCAATGTGCAATATGCGTGTTATGTTTTGAAGGTGTTTTGTACGTATCCAAAGCCTCGCAGTGTTTACGGGGGTCCCGCTATCCGGATAGCGGGCTGGAGGTCAAGGGGGTTAGCAGCCTCTTTGCGGGGTGTGGGACAGCGCACCGTTAGAAATTTTTTCTAACGGGAGAAGTGTTTTGAGTGTAAGTGTTTTGAGTGTGGAACGTGTTTTATTATATATTTTCCCACTTTTTTTAAAAAAATGAGGGGCGCCTGTGGAGGCATGTGCAACACGTGTCCACTGGCGCCAGCGGGTCACGTGAGCGTTACCTGGCCACTGGGGCGCCAGCGGGTCACGCGAGTGGTATGTGCCCGCTGGGCGCCAGCGGAGCACATGCGGAAGAAGGGCTAAGCCCATGAGCCTGGAGTTGAACTCCTGAAAAGAAATTGGATATGGATTTGGAGTTATACTCCCAAAAGATTTGGATTTGGAGTTAAACTCCTAAAAGATCCGGATTTGGGGTTAAACTCCTTTGAGAATTTAAATCTTGGAGTTAAGCTTCTCAAAAATTGATTTGGAGTTAAACTCCTAAAGGATTTAGATTTTGGATGATGAAAAGAGATTCCTTTTACTCTTCTTCAAGTTTTGAACTTTCCCAAAATGGGTTCTTTTGAAATGGAATTCCTTCTTTCTTCTGATCTTGGAGAAGAAGCGTGATGAGATTTAAAATCTCCTCTTTTAGGGATTTGACGGAAGATTTGGACTGACGAAAAACTATTTCTTTTTAAGAAAATAAGAGTTAAACTTTTGATTTAATTCAAAAAAGAAAGAAGAAGGTTTTAAATCTTGAAGGAGGCACAAAACCCTAAAAAGATACGAGAGGAATCAAGTTGTTTTCATTTCTTCTAAATGTTGCCTTATATAGGCTTACAAGTTTACACATAACCCATTGGGCTTTACAAATGGCATTTTGTCCATCTCATGTCCATGTGCTCATTTCTTTTTACACGAGCCATGGGTTTTATATAATTTGGCTTTTTGGCTCATTTATTTTACATTTTGCACATTTATTTAAATGTTACATTTATTTGTTTTAGTTTCTTGGCATGGGGTCTTGGGCCCACCTGCCCGGACTTGGGTTCGGGCGTGGGCCCGGCTTGGATTCGACAGTAGGTTTTGTTTGCTTTGGTTTGGACCTATTTGATCGCAGTTTGACTTTGACTTCGACTTTTGGTCAATAGGATGTAAATTTTAACCCCAACACATATGACATATACAACCTATATAACAAAATATAGTATCAACGCGCTTAGTTTAGCAGGATTGCACCTCATGGTCGATTAGTTGTATAATATTGCTTTTCCCCTTCAGCTTGTTCAATACTTGATCTCCTGACAAAACCCATAAGCTGTTGGATAGTCACGCCCTTTAAGACTAATCTTCTTTAGTGCATATATAGCGCGACCTGAAGTTATTACTTTATGAACTTCACTACTTCCGCCGCTCCCTATTTTGCCAAGCTTCTGATACAACTTTCCATTAACTTTAAAAAACATATCAGGGTCAAACTTTTTCTAACGAGGAGCCTTTTCAACATTTCTCGACCGAAAAGTCTCTTTATCCACATTTAAAGACGAGTTATTTGCAGAAGGAACTTGAGATTGCAAATGGTTGGGAATGCCAGAAACCAATTTGTCCATACTATCTTCAGCTGTTTGAAGTTGATGTTGTGGTTCATTGCTGTCCTCAGCTATGGGTTTTCTCAGTTCTGGAACAAATGAAGGGTTTTCTGTTGCTGATGGCATTTGAGTTGGAGCCAAAGGAGCAAGTGTGGATTGATATGTTGGGCCTGAGTGAACTAAGAGCACATGAGCCCACTGCCATAGATCTTGTCGCTGGATCCACATTTTGATGGTTGGGCCTCAATTCATCCCTCTTATCGATCATGTGAACCTCGCCGTTGTCATGTGCTTCCATTTTTGGCAGATTACGTGGCTTTAAATCCCGATCATTAACAGGTACCTGATTGCCAAACCAAACTGGTCGTTGCCCCCTGTCGATGCAAGAGAATGCAAATAAGATGAAATCTCAGCCATTCTAGCGTCAATTGTTGATCGTGCATCAACAAGTACATGCCACAGAACCCAAGAGAAAGAAATAGAGAGAACAATGCAAGGAAGGGCGCACACATATAAGAATACATAGATCAAGAAATTCTAGCTAACAAGTCTTATCAACCCTAAAGTTGGTGAAGCTGATAGAAACTGAAAACAACATAAGAGAGGGGTGAATAAGGCTTTTTGGAAAACTCAGCGTGATTTGTAATAATTTAAAAATTATGCAGCGGAATATAAAATCAGAATCGAAAATACAAATACTATCACAACAAAAAATCACATAGACAACACAGAATTATAGAAAAGTAAATGGACACAGATAATTGTTATCGAGGTTTATCAACCCTGTGGTTAATCCCCGTCTGAGAACTGCTCAGGATTCAACTTTACTAACCAGTGACTCCTTTACGGGTGGAGAAAACCAGATCTTTTACCAAACTCAGATCTTAGAACCTTTACATTTGCAAACGGTGAACACCTAGACTTTTTACCAAAAACTCAAGTCCGAAACCTTTTACAATGTGAAGATCTTTAGACCTTTCTTCACTATGTCGTACAAGTAAAATTTCAACAAATCTTTGCAAACCAACTCGAACAATCCCAACGATCTCAAAACATAAATCAAGGTTTTGATTTAAGGAGATGAGGGATCGTATTTTGGAGAGTTACAGAAGTTTTAAAAACAAAAGGAAAAAGTTTTGCAAGATTAAACAAGTTTTAAAAATAATAACTTCTTCAAAACTTTTAGAGATCTTTCTTTTCTAAAAGAATAAAAAGTCTAAAGTGCTAGAAAGATCTCCTCTAAAAAGAGCAGTGAAAAACTCAAGAGCAAAGAAAGGAGAGTTTTCACCAAAAAATTGATAATAAAAACGTTAAAGAAAAAATTGGTGAGAAATTTGAGAAAAACGCGTCCTATTTATAGAAATATGAAAATAGACGGTTGGGACAGTTATTACAACTGTCCCAAAAAAATAGGACAATTAGCAGCCGTTTTTGGCCGTTGGAATTTCAAAAATCTCGCCAAAATTTAAAATTTGAAAAATTGAAAACTGTTATAAACGTCTATCATAGACGTCCTAGGGACGTCTATCATAGGCGTCTATTTTTCTGACCTTTCAGAAACAAGCCTTTATTTTGAAAATGAAATTTTGGTTTTTGTAAATTGAATTAAAATAGGATAGAAAACTTGATTCTAACCGTTTGAAATCGACTTGATTCTAAAATCGACTTGATTCTAAACTCAAATAAAGTAGAAAAGTCTTGAATATCTCTGATATGCGATTTCTCCGTTATAGCCTTTAAATGTGCATTGAGTTCTTCTGAATCTTGCCGATATTTGCTAATACTTTTATTGATATGTCGGTTGTAATATTGAGTGTTCTTATACTTGAATAACTCCAGCTGTGTAGCACTTTGACTCATCTGAAATTATTAATAACATATAATATATTAAAAATATAGTTTTGTAAAATAATCAAAACATAAAGAGATTCATAGTCAACAATCTCCCCCCTTTTGATATTTTGCAAAACCCAATTAATAATATTTAAGATAAACATAATTTATATATATATATATAATTTTCAAAGATATATATTCAAATGCATCCCCTGAATATATGCATATGATTTCTCCCTTTTTTTGGAAATAGCAAATGAATAGTGTGTGTGTGTGTAATTAAACAATCATACTAAACTAATAATACAAATACAATAATTAAAACATACAATTTCTTTATCTAAATTTTCTATTATTAAATACTTAGGATGATCTTTATTGAATTATTTTTTCCTGTTCTTCCAATTGATTAGTTTTAATTTCATTGACCTAATAATTATTCCTTTATTAATTTCTCCTATTATTAAATTCTTAAAGTGATTTTTGTTGAATTGTCAATCTTTTGAAAAAGAAGTATCAATTACTTCCTCTTGTTCCAATTTATTGGTTTCAAAATCTGTCTATTAATAAATTATCTAAACTTTTTAACATGTTAGAATCATTATTGTCTATTGAATTATTAAGATTAATGGAGTTAATTCCATTAAATTGGTCATGTATATTTTCTTGAATTAAAGTTTGTTTGGGTTGATTATTGTTAAGCTTAGAAACCCATACTATTTTTGATTCAATTAGGTCAGCCTTAGAAGCAAAGTAATTTGTAAAAGTAATATTTGTAAGTTGATTTGTTTTTAATATTACAATATTGTGAAATATACCCTAAAGTGCAACAATAGTCACACGTGGAGTGGACGTATTAATCACTATATCTATAGTAATATTTATGCCTAAAAGGCTTGGTTTTAGGAACTTAGAATACTTATCGTAACCTATGCCTTTTTTCTTACAATGTTTTATAAATTGTCCAAACATAATTTCTGAGTTATCTTTACTTTTAGTAAATTTTAAAAGCAATTTATCTTTTAAATCCACTTTTCTTTCTAAATTAAAGATTTCAAAGTTTAGAGTATTATTAGTTTCAATTAACTTATTATTTGCTAAAGTTATAAATTTTAATTTTTCATTTAAATTTTCATTTTCTAATTTAATTTCATTTAATTTATTTTGTGTGGATATTTCTAAATTGTTTTTAGTAGATAGGTTTGACTTTAATATTTTATATTTAGTATTAATTTATCATAACTATCTTTAAGATAATGACAGAAATCTATTAAATCACCTTTACTAAAGGAATCTAAATCAAAGTTTTCATTAATTACCTTATCGTTTTGTGCCATGAAACACATGTTTGCGACTTCTTCGGTTTTTGAGTCGTTGGAATCCGCATTGTCTCAAATAGCTTGAAACAAACGTTTTTTTCTAATTCCTTCTTAGACTTCCACGTATTCTTGTTGAGCGTAGAACACTCTGACTTGACATGGCCTTCCTTATTGCATTCAAAACTTAAGAGAATTAAAAAATTTATGTAAATTACACGTATCTTTCTTTGAATATAAATTTCTTGACTTTAGATACTTCCTGAAGTGTCTTGCAATATCGGACATTTCTTCATCGTCGCTTTCATCATTACTAGATGTTTCTTTAGGTTTTGATTTGCCAGTCGTTGCCTTTAGCGTGATGTTCTTCCTTTGAGTGTCATTCTCCTGTTTTTACTTAAGATCCTCTAATTGCATCTCGTAAGTTTTTAATTTTCGTATAAGGGTGTCAACTTTCAACGTTGTCATGTCATTAGCCTCTTCGATGGCAGTGATCTTAGGTTGACATGATATCGTAAGAGTTCTCAACAAATTTTAACACTTTTCTTTGTCATCGAATTTCTTTCCAAAATTGAAAAGCTCGATAATGACATTGTTGAACCTAAAATACATAGAATCGATGGGTTTATCGTCTCTTATTTGGAACATCTCATACTTATGCATGAGACGGTTGATCTTACTCTCTTTAACTTGACTGGTTCCTTTATGAACAGTCTAGAGAGTAGTCCAAATCTCATTTGCCGTTTGACACAGAGATTCTATTGAATTCTTCTAAATTCAAAGAACAATGAAATGCATTCATTATCTTGACATTCAATTTCATTGATCTCTTGTCGGCATTAGATAAAGGATTCATGGTAAAGATGACAAAAGGCTTTTCTATAATTTCTAAAATTTCTAGATCTATACACTGAAGGAAAACACTAATCTTGGTATTCCAGAATTGATAGTTGGTACCATTGAAAAAAGAAGAACGGTTAGTGAGTTGTCCTTCCATTTGGTTTGCTATAGGATCAGAAACTCAAGAAATTAATCTTACAAACAGAGTAATCCGCTCTGATACCAATTGAAAATAGGCTTAAAAGGGGTGAATAAGGCTTTCTGGCAAACTCAGCGTGATTTGTAACAATTTAAAAATTATGCACCGAAATATAAAATCAGAATTTAAAATACAAATACTATCACAACACAGAATCATAGAGACAACGCAGAATCACAGAAAAGTAAATGGACACAGATAATTGTTATCGAGGTTCACCAACCTTGTGGCTAATCCACGCGTGAGAATTCCTACTTAGGATTCAACTTCACTAACCAATGATTCTTTCACGGGTAGAGAAACCCAAATCTTTTAGCAGGCTCAGATCTTAAAAGTTTTACACTTGCAGACGGTGAACACCTAGACTTTTACCAAAGGCTCAAGTCCGAAACTTTTTACACTTGTAGATAGTGAACACCTAGACTTTTATCAAAAGCTCAAGTCCGAAACCTTTTACAATGTGAAAATCTTAGACTTTTCTTCACTGGTCGTACAAGTAAAATTTCAACAAATTTTTACAAACTGGCTCTAACAATTCTAACGATCTCAAAAAATAAATCAAGATTTTGATTCAAGAAGATGAGAGATTGTATTTTGGAGATTAACAAAAGTTTCTAAAACAAATCAAAGAAGTTTTTCAAGATTAAACAAGTTTTAAAAATAATCGCTTTTTCAAAACTTTTAGAGATCTTTCTTTTCTAAAAGAATAGAAAAGTTTAAAAACGCTAGAAAGATATCCTCTCTAAAAAGAGTAATGAAGAACTTGAGAGCAAAGAGACGAAGAGTTTTCACCAAAAATTTGATGATAAAAACATTAAAGAAAGAATTGGTGAGAAACTTGAGAAAAATAAGTCATATTTATAGAAATATGAAAATGAACGGTTGGGACAGGTATTACAACTGCTCCAAAAAGACGGGACAGTTAGTGGCCGTTTTTGGCCGTTAACATTTCATAAATCTCGCCAAAATTTAAATTTTTAAAATTTGAAAACTGTTATAGACGTCCATCACAAACGTCCTAGGGACATCTATCATAGATGTCTATTTTTTCTGACATTTCAAAAACGGACCTTTGTTTTGAAAATGAAATTTTGGTTTTTATGCATTGAACTGAAGTAGGATAGAAAACTTGATTATAACCGTATGAGATCGACTTGATTCTAGACTCAAATAAAGTAGAAAAGTCTTGAATATCTCTGATATGAGACTTCACCGTTATAGCCTTTAAATGTGCATTGAGTTCTTCCGAGTCTTGCCGATATTTTCCGATGCTTTCATTGATATGTCGGTTGTAATATTGAGCGTCCTTATACTTGAACAATTCTAGTTGTATAATATTTTGACTCATCTAATATTGTTAGTAACATATAATATATTTGAAATATAGTTTTGTAAAATAATCAAAACATAAAGAGATTCATAGGTCAGCAATCTCCCCCTTTTTGTTATTTTACAAAACCTAATTAATAATATTTAAGATATAAATAATTTCAATATGCTTGAATAACTCCAGTTATGTAGCGCTTTAACTCAACTGACATTGTTAGTGACATAATATATTTTAAATATAGTTTTGTAAAATAATCAAAACATAAAGAGATTCATAGGTCAATAGAAACAACTGCATTTTGAGTTCTCTACCTTTCCCATAATCAACAGTTTCTTAGCAAGCTTGCTTTGTTTCATGGGCAATAGATTTAACTATTTTATAGGGGTTTACGCCTGCTTCATTGGAAAGGCTCGTAAAATTGGTCTTTCCATGAAAAAATCGATTCTCTAGTTGTTTGATCGCATATTACTATGCGACAATGGAAAAATATATAGAAATATGGCATGAAATTGTGGAGTACTACAGTTTTGTGTGAGTTGAATACTCCAAAAAGTAAAACATATTGCTTTTAGTCACAAGCTGTTCTGGTTTTGTTCTAAATATTGATGCAGAAATGATTTCCCTGCACTTATACAAGATAATTTAATTATGCATTAGTACCATATATAACCTACTTGCTTCAAAAAGTTAAGCCAGGATTACCAGCAGAAGAAGAGACAAGTGGAGACGAGACGAGGACGATGCAAGAGATGCCTTGTTCTGATCAACAAGCAGCTCGGCCTCTCCTTGCAACACTCCAAAAGGGAACATGTTGTTGTCCTGAACATCGGTAATAGTTCCGGAAATTGAAGGAGGAGTAAGCGAGGATTTCTCCACAGGATATCTCTTGTCAATGCTAGAGGATGCAACTGAAGGGGCGGGGATGCCACTCCTTGATGATTCTTCTTGTGAAACCAACAAGCGTATAGCTTGAGAAATATTCTGCATTATACCTAAATTCTCGTTTAAAAGAAAAGCGAAAACTCATAAGTAATAAAGCTAGATGTTTGCGTCCTTTTTGCATTCATAGTAACATGACAAAATTCTTATTTTTTGCTTTTCTCTACCACATTCTTTCAGGTAACTGAACATAAATGGAGAAAAAAGGCTCTTCCACTGGGATTAACTTCATTCTTTGCATTCACTACAACACAATAAAAGTTGATAAATTTCAAAATCCTAGATTTCGATAGCGACTAAATAACCCAAAATCCTAAATTTCAAAGTTCCCAATCACAACCTAAAGCTTCAGAAACCAGAATTCAAAAAGACTAACAGATGCAGAACGGTTAAGCTAAAGAATTTGTCTAAGGCTAAATTGCACAAATGCACCCATCAAATTTCTGAAGCTTGCGGATGGAAAACAAGTCAAATATAGATGATGCTTGCGGACGGAAGAATTGACAATATTTAGTTGCAATTCGGGAGATAGTTCATGATAATTGTTTGTAATTAGATTAGTTCACCATATCAATCGCAAAAAACATGAAATTTGATGGATACATTTGTGCAATTTATAAATCAAGAAAGCCCTAGATTTCTCAAAATCCTAGGAAATCTCTAGCAGGGGAAAGTTCTAGAGATTGCTTACCGAGAGGCCTGGGGCGCTTGAGGACGGCATTAAGTTGGCTGAGGTAATCGGGAGCCGAGACCGAGAAAGAGGAGGAGGAGGAGGAGAATGTGAGGTTGAGATTAGCCTCTCCTCCGATCGAGCGGCCGAGATTGCTCCTCGTCGTCGCCGGAGGCTCGGCCTTCCTCTCCATCAACGGCGACGGTCGATCTCAGCGGCATCTCGTCGGGATCGATCAGACACCGTCGATTCCACCAACTATCGACTAAAAATCTTGGTTGCGCTTTTAGATCACAAGAGGAAATTTTCAAATTCTCATGATTGCGTGTCTCTCTCTCTTCTTTGTTGTGTTGCAGCGTAATTGCCTGGCTATTCATTTGGGCCTGGAAGTTTGAAGTTGAGATGAATTAATATTACCCCATCATGATATTTACTTTTATGAGCCCACTTTGTCTTGAAAAACCTTCGCTAATTTTTTCTTCCTTGTGCACTGGCCCGTGAGTCACACACAGCACTCTCGCACACGCAAGCATCACAATGGATTCAACATAAGAAATTGACTCGTAAAGCAGGAATACTTGGACGCCTCTTTCAATCTCATGACTTTCTGTAACTGCTCTTGACGCACTTTTTAGTGAACCGGAACTCTGGAGTTTGAAGAACTTCGTAATCAAGCATACTGGAGCTAAGGAAATTCTGGGATGGGTGACCTTTCTGGGCAGTTGTCTTTTCTTGAGTCCGGTTCGTTCCAAGGAACAAAACCGTACGGTTTCGGTCAGAACGGACAATACCATCCGTGTTTGGGAATGCGACAAATATAAAGCTTGAAGTGGAGATCAATTAATAACATTAATTTGATTATGTGAACTCACTTTATCTTTCAAACTACGTACATGTCTAGTCTAGTTGATATTGATATCTTTTGATGCGAACATTCAAGACACACTCTCTCTTTATATTGCCACCAATCAATTTCAAAATAAAAATATTCATGTTTTTTGCATTACAATAATGGATAGATAGATACTTTGGGCCAAGTACGAAGTGGCGATCAATTAATAACATTAATTTGATCCTATGTACATTTCAAGTCTAGTTGATGTTGATATCTTTTGATGCAACTACTCTTGACGCACTCTCTCTTTATATCGTCGATCAATTTCGAAATAAAATGAACCTTTTTTGTCCTATCATAATAATAGATAGATAGATAAAGATTTTGGGCCAAGTTGGAAAGTGGAGATCAGTTAATGACATTAATTTGATTATGTGAACTCACTTTATCTTGAAATACGTACATGTCTAGTCTAGCTGATATTAATGTCTTCTGATAGGAGACTGCCCCGTCCCCCCGCCCCCCACCAAACCAAAACCGCCCCCCCCCCCCGCCCCCGCCTCCGCCTGCACCCCCAACACATCCCAAAAATGGTAAAAAATAAACACCTAATGTATCTTTACTATTATAACTAAACTCTCATGATGTCACTAATTAACAAAATAAAAAGGGAAATTCAAGTAGCCAAATCTGAGAATTGGAGATGTACACCTCATCCATTAAACAAGACAAAAATAAGAAAATAAAAAGTCAACAAACCTCTCGCTCATTCATTGCACTTTCATGCTCCAAAATCCAAATACAGATACACCTTACAAATTTATACAGAAGCCCATTAGTTTTGTTAGTATAACTCAAAAATTTCTCAATTCTAATATTATCACTATCCACATTCATTTAATTCGAATTTAGAAACACTATAGATATCTTTAGAATTTTTCATGTATTAATACCTAGGATAAATTTTCACACATCTTTATTGCCTTTATAAAGATGTATATATCAAAATATATGCAAATACATGCATGTGTACACATGCAAAATACCAGTTATACGTTCTATTAGAATAGAGTACTACTTTACCCACCACCAGCTTAAATTCCAATTATAATCTACCCAAGGGATAAAATGATAAAATGATAGGACCCGCAGTATCCAGATACTGATACCAAACAAATAAGCCCATGATATTTGTCTCTTGAATAGATTTTGATAGACATTTCAAGTAGACAAATTAAGCATTCATCAGAATATAATATCATCTTGACTTCAGATCTTTGGTTCAAGACATTTAACATAATACTAGAACAACTATGCTATTTAATTGCGGACAGCTCATTATACATATTCTTAAAACAATACACAAAAGAAGGAACCAACAAAAGAAAGTGACCCCTAAAGCACAAATTGTTTATGTGAGTTCACGACTTTCGCAAATCTATATCGTTACAGGCACTATATCTATATCGTTACCATCCTGGTTCAATATAGATAACATTTACAACCTCAAATGGGTAATCAGCAAAATATCAGATACTTGCCAGCGTTCATAAATCTAATCTTTGGGCCACCATTCAATCTCCACAAAATATCACCACTTCCAAAACATCAGATACTTGCTAGCGTTCAGAAATTCCACCACTTCCACTTGCATTTAGGGCCTGTTTGACAATTGGAAAGTAAAGGAACAAGTGGGAAAGTAAAATGAAAGTGATCCACTTTCCATTTTATATGTTTGGTAAATAGAAAATTACAAAATAAAAAGTGGTTTTACTTTCCTTCCATGCAGGACTTGAAATGCCACTCTCTGGTTTTCTCTTATCCTCCAAGGGGTGAGAAAGTAAGTGAAACTTAATAAAAATATCATTTTGAAATCTAAACTAACTTTTAGTCTCTAACCAATTTTTTTTATTAATAAACAAATATGTCCCACATCATTATTGACGTAAGCTTTCTTTTTTTCTTTCTTAGTACATACCAAACATATTTTTTCATGTGGAAATTGAAAAGAAAATACCTGCTCTAAAAAGTATTTTCTTTTAACTTTTCTTGTATTCTTACTTTCCATCACTTTCCTTCTGCTGCACAACCCCTGAATTATTTTTCACAGCAGGGCAGAAATATCTAAACTTTACCCCCATTTCCTCTTAAAAATTTTAAGTTCCCGCTAGGGTATGCTAGCATTTCATTCTCCTCATCAAAAACTATGAACTTAAATATTGGCTACATCCATGGGGATTACCCTTCAATTAAGCAGCTTTCTTGTGTTTAATCGTCAATTAGCGCAAAAGGGTCTTTATTGAATCAAATTGAGCCATAAGAATCGAGAGAAAGAGAGAATTACCAGGGGAAAAGGATTTGGCAGCGACGAGAGCGCGCCCTTTGCCAGGGATCGATGAGACCGTCAAGCCACGAGATGAAAGAGCTTTCTGCAAATTTTCCATCGACGTGGTTCTGGGATTTTTCTCCTTTTCCCCCTCGATTTTTCTTTTCTTAAAAATAAATTCTTTTTCTTTGCGGCGGCAATTTTTTATCTGAAGCTTCGAGAGTGAAGAAGAAAGAACGACTCCTTCGCTTGTTCCCTCTTTCTCCCATGGGAGGGACGCGTGAGATGCAAGTGCATGTGGGATTTTACTTGTATACCCATGAAATTTTTATAAATTTGAAACAGACCCACACATCTTCGATTTTGTGCATGTCAAATATGGGGCCAAGGTGGACCGCACGCGGCCGGCTCCGGAGCCGGCCCCACCACAACTAACCGCCCCGGACCCATCCTCATGTTTTTCTGTTTTCGATGTTGCCGCGACCATGACTGATATGACGTAGGAAACCGCGGCTCCATTGAGCTCCAATATTTAAATATCCCAATTTACTTCTATCTATCTGTTTTAAGAATATGAGTAAGGAATATTTATCCGAGTTGATGGACGGAGCGGTTAATTAAATGGGGCGGCCAGGCTCTGCCCAACTTAAACCGCACCCCTCTCTATTTTATTCTCGTCATGCTCCAGCGAGCGGTGCTTAAGCTGTAACGCCATGCCCGAACGTTAATAATGTTTTTTAGTCATGCTTTACGCTTTAGTCGATTGATAGAACACATGTCCTTTAAAAGTTTGTTTTCCTTTAACACATTAAGCTTCGATGATTTTAAATTTATTTTTGACCGTTCTTCGGAAAAAAAAAACATGTATTTGCTTGCTTAAACATCTATTTTCATGTTCAATCTTCTGCTTTTCAGTTCTTTACTTTTTTTGTGGGTCATGAGAGAAAAATTATTAACACATAAAAGGAAGGAAAAATACAAACAACACCAATAGTTCCCATGATTCAGATCCTCCACATATATCACACCCGAAATGCAAACTGCTTATTACAGAAGTTACATTGGAATTATAATTAACTATAAACCGAGAGGCAAAGTTCTATCATTAAAAAACGTTACACCGGATATTCGATGCAAATACTAACTTAAATTTACCCCAACAACGGTGTCTTGTTTTCTGGGGCTCTGTATGATGGATCCGCCATTATCAAATGACTAGCTGAATATATTCTTTAGTATTTAATTAAACCATTCATAATTTGATTATTCTTATTACTAAATAATAGTTATGGTGCAGATTTATGTGGAAAAAAAAGTCTAGAAGGGGAAAAAGAATATTTAGTTTATAAATGCAGAGGCATTCAATTAAATTGATCGTTCAATGTAAATCAATAGCTAATGTGGAATTGAATCAATATTTTAAATATTCCTATTTACGGCGACGAAGAATAAAACTATCACTATATTTTTTCCAAGGAAAAATGCTTTTTATCTGCCACTGAAAAAACGGTTCCGTGGAATTAACCAAAAAAAAATTCAAACGATATTTATTTGCAATCCATTAAGTTTACAGCATTCTGCAATTATCCAAGCCTGTGAACTTCTCCGCAATTTATGAATTATCTGGTTTTGTGCTGCAAAAGCAAGATAGTTCATGTATTTTAATGCAATTTTAGATCATTCGGCCTTAAATCTCTTAAAGCTCCCAAATAGACGCAGGTGAAACCCTAAGAAAACAAAATGGCAGCGGTTCTGATGCGTCGAGTTGCGTCGTCTCTCTCCATCGTCGCCGATGGCGCAAACCCATCGCTTTCTCTCTCTTTCCCCAATCTCTCCCCAATTCGCAAGGTACCCACTACTCTCTCTCTTTCTCTGTCTCTCTCTCTCTCTCTCTCTCTCTCTCACATCGATTTTGCCCCCAAAAGTTGCCATCTTTATCTTTGTTTTGTTACAGTATGCTGCAGGTTTGAGCAGTCAATATGCTCTCGTTGGTGGAGTTGCGATCCCCAACGACAAAAAGCTCGAGCTCGCGCTTCAACGCATCCATGGGATTGGGCGCTCGAAGTCTCACAAGATTCGTGTGGACCTCAATTTGGAGAACAAGCCAACTAGAGATTTGACTGGTTTCGAGTTGAATAAGCTTAATGAGGAAGTGTCCAAGTACATGATCGAATGGGAGCTTGTATGTTTCTCATCCCATTTACCGTTGTTTTTTAGTTGAATAAATTGCATTTCCCAGTTGCATTATTTCTCTGTTGGAAGCTTTATGTTGTTTCATTTCGAGAAATATACCACTCGATGTAGCAATCATCATCTAACCCTTTTTGCCATCCAAACTATGCTATTTTCACAATATTTCAAATGGTTAAGGACCCTGCTATATCCAATAAAACTTGTCGTGTACACATATTAGAAACAATAATTTTAAAACTTGGGAAAATTCCACTATGAAGATTCAATGCATATCAGAAAATTCCACAACTTAGTAATTGTTTTATGCCGCTTATATGTTTGTCACGAGCTCTTAACCCGAAGAATGATAAGAAAGGCAACAAAGAACAAAGAAAAAAGGGAGAGAGAATTTTTCAATAGTAAGTGATCAAATAACAGTACTAATGTGTACTCAAGAAGAATGACTTGCTGAATTTAAATTTATCAAACTTAATGGCTATCTTTCTTGCATTGAGAGGTGTCAAATCCGTTGTAACCTGCAAGCGATCAAAATCTTTGAATTTGAGGGAATACTCCAAATAAAATTCATGCACAAGTACATTATGTTTATGAAATCCTAGAAGAAGTACATAGCGAATAGTGTTTTAACAAATGTAATTATATCACATTTTAAGAATTATTTAATTTTTCCTTCTTTTTCCCTTCACGTTGTTAACGACCTGATGAAGATATTTATATCATGACATCCGAAAGTTCAGCATAAATTTCATATCCTGATGATCATTTTGTCAGATACATTCATGAATATTAAGGTGTAACATGAGTATTACTGCATGTTAATAAAGATAAGATTGTTAGCAAGTATATACATGTGTTAATAACTAATTAAAAACAATTTCAGGCTTCTTCATGTTGTGGAGAATGAAACTAAGAAAAGATAACCACCAAATAGATATACAAAAAGTAATTGTTGGGGTCAAAAATTACATCCTGGTTGACCAAGTCAAAATCAAACTCAACTCCAATCCAATTGGGCCTAAGCCCAGGCCAAGTGGGCCCATGCCCAAGTCAAGCCCGAACATGAAGCGGCCGGCCTCCCCCATGTCAAGAAGAAAATTATGTAATAAATAAGTTTGATGTAATTTTCATGCATGAATGTAAAATAAATAAGCATAAAGCCAATTTTTTGTAAAGCTCATAGCTCATGTGCAAAAGAAATGAGCATATGAAGCATTAGATGAGTAAAAATGCCATTTTGTAAAGCCCAAAGGGCTATATGTAAATTTGGCAACATGATGATAAAATGAAAAGAAGAATTCATTTCCTCAAAAGCCAGGGTTTTTTTGTGCCTCCTCCTTCCTCAAGGTTCTAAATCTTCTCCTTTTTTTGAATTAAATAAAGAGTTTCACTCTTCCTTTTCCAAAAAGAAATAGTTTTTCACCACAAAACCCTTGAAGGGAAATACGGATCTTCCATCAAATCTCTAAAAAGGGAGATTTTTAAATCTCACATTCCTTTCTCCAAGATCTAACCAATAGAAAGGAGGAAGGAGACTCGTTCCCAAAAATCTCACTTTGGAAAGATCCAAGGCTTAAGAGAAAACCAAGGACTCAAGGGAGAAGAAAGGGCCCCTTTCATCATATTCGAAAATATCTTAGGAGTTTAACTCCACAATATATATATATATATATATATATAATAATAAATCTTTCTTTTGGGAATACAACTCCCAGTATAGGGGCTAAGCCTCTTTGTTTTCTTTTTCTGGAGTTTAACTCCAAAAGTCAATTGGAAGTACAACTCTTAGTATAGGGGCTAAGCCTCTTTTTCCCGCTGGCGCCCAGCGCCCACGTGCCAAGCACGCGAGGCGCTGGCACCCACGCATTCTTTGATGCTATTTTCCCTCTCTTTTTTTTATATATACACACACTCCACAACACTTTCCTCGTTAGAAAAAATTTCTAACGCGGTGCTGTCCCGCATCCCGCAAGGAGGCTGCTAGCCCCCTTGACCCCAGCCTGCTAACCGGGTAGCGGGACCTCCGTAAACTCTGCGTGGCCTCCGATATATCCAAAACCCCTCAAGACACATACACACTGCACATTGAGTTCGCATGACCAGTTTGACCCGTTCCTTCGCTCCAAAGGCGACGGATAATTAACGGCAGCTTAGTCCGCGGCTGCCGGAGATTCGGATCCTCACAATCAATAAACCCCAGCCTACCCTAGGCAGGGAAATCTGTAATGCGCTTGACAAGCGACGCGTATTGCCATCTCAATGGGGTGACGAAAAACCCTACAGATTCTGGCACGTCCGGTGGACCTATCTTTCCTCCCATATTTCGGGTTAAACGTTCATGCGAACTCAATCAACATATACATTGATTGCCTGTACTGAAATTATGCTTCTTTGTACAGGTTAACGGTTTTCAATTGCAATCTTCGGACGCAGCAAAAATGTCTTCAAGGACAAGCTCAGTTCTCGACACGGCTCCCGTCTCCTACACGATGAAGATGGATGCCAGGATGGTCCTTCCGTCCAGTCTCGGGCCATAATGGGAGGAGCTGCTGCTACCATTTGGCACTGTTCTGTTCATGCCAGTTAACGCCATCCCAGCACCTCAAGCTCCAGTAACAGACGGACCGGCCTCAAAAGGCAGGAGGCTAAATGTGGTGATCTCGAGGGCACCACTGCCCAAACGCAAGTCGATGTTGGAACGACTTTCCTTGGCCCCAGCTGGGGGCAATGCTATCAACACCAACAAAGCAAAAAGGCATGTCGGGCAAGCTCCAGCGGTGCCCCTGACAACTGCTCGATCGGGTGTCTTCTCTAAGCTCTCCGTCAATCGACTCACGATGGCTTCCTAGATAACGGATGCCCGCCATGCTCTCAAAATTGAGAAGCTAAGACAGAAAAGGCTCAGATACAGAGCCAACAAAAGAGCTATGGCTCTTGCTAGGCTGAACTTTATGAGGTTCTAAGAACAGGGTTACCCTCAACAACAGCTGAATCGGCTGTAAAGCTCGCTAACTCTTTTGAACCACTGGAATTAGTCCAGAAGAATGCTATGATCTCAAGAGTCAAGAAAGCTGCGAGCCAGAAAGTGCCACCCAAGGACCCAGTCAGGCCAACCGTCTTCAGTCACCTATCCTTTCCAGAAGAGGAAGGGCCATGATGATGGTCTGAAACATCAGTCGCCGAAGATAAAAAATGGCCGGATATGTGGTCCACACTGTTTACATGGTGGACACGCGGAGCAAGAGCAAGGACGGGGCCATCACATCTCAAATCCAATCTGGTGTGAATGTGGCTGCCACTTCCCAAGACCAGCCTCCTCTGGAAGATAATGAAAACCCTTCCAGTGAGGGTGATAAGCAAAGAGATCCCTCGATCCATGAGGAGTCGGGCTCGAAAAGTGAAGAGGAGCCAATCTTCCGTCCCAAGACCGCAGAGCAGCAACTTCTCCAAGAGCTCCAAAAGCGGATCAGAAACGAAGACAAGGAGATGGCCAAGCTCTACTCGAAAATCGACGACTTGACAAACGTCATCTTACAACTCACGGCCTAAGTTGCTTCTCAACCGCCCAATCAAGCGCAGAGCTCTGCTCATGAACTGGAAAACAGTGTTCCGAGGCCGACGACGTCTATTCCCCCAAATTCAAAGGTGGGCGAGCCGCATAAAAGTCGGCCGCAACCTATCTCGGGAAATATCTTGACTACCGATGACAACAACCAGCTAACGTAAGATCAAATCATGGATTTGGTCGCCAATAAAGTCAAAACATTGGTAGCCGAAGCCGGAGAGCAAAAAGATGTCAGCAGTAGCGGGAGACCATATCCTGCTCGGTACGATCTTGTGGAGTTTCCCACTGGCTATGTCGTCGAAGGTTCGATGAGACGGGAAATGCGCCCAATTTAAAGCATCATGCGCGAATACTGGGGGCAATGATGCGCTTCTTCTCCGTCAGTTTGTCAATAGCTTGACCGATATTGCTTTCGATTGGTATACAAGCATAACGGATGACTCGATCACGACGTTCGCTCAAATAGAATCCATGTTCAAGTAAAGGTTCATGAGCGTCAGCGATAAAATGACCATTGCCGACCTCGTAAGGATCGAGCCAAAGAACAACGAAAGCAACATGGATTTTATAGTCCGATGGCGCAATCTCTCTGTCAAATGTGAACCGCCGTTGGAGAAAGACCAATCCGTCGGTCTACTTATAGAAAATCTGAACAACTGAATGAAACATTTCCTATACACCGCAGGCTTCAAGACATTTCAAGAGCTGACCAAGAAGGTTCAAATGTTGGAACGTTCAAAGCCCGAGTCCACTCAAGGTCTCCAATTCACGAACAGACCGAAACATCAGAGGGACGACGACCGGAAAAGCCAAAGTTCCAATAGCACCGATTCTCTAAATATCCAGAGAGCGGGCGGAGCAAAAATTAACAAATCTCGAGAGCCAACTTTGGAGGAAAGGAGAAATAAGATCTACTTTTTCAGAAGAGACAAGGTTTCCAAATATTCAAAGATGCTCTGAAGAATGACTTGCGGCTACCAGAACCAAAAAGGCTAAGTGAAGCGAACATGACTGATCATCCCAACTTTTGCCTATACCACCGAGTGCTGGGACACACTATTGAAGACTGTTGCATCTTTAAGGATTAGGTCGAGAAACAATACAAGGCGGGAGAAATATCACTGTTCCCTGGCGTATTGGCAAACGATCGAGTCGTGACCGCCAATTTTATACAAACAGAGACCGAGATATTTGGGGAATCAGCCGGTCTCAATTGTTCACCCTCCCTGAAATGGGTGGACCAAGGCAACAAGGTAAGAGCCAAGCGAGCAACATTACCGATGAAGAAGCAATAGACGGGTACACAACCCATACGGTCTACATGATGGAGCTCAGAGGAACAAGTTCTCCTACGCCTTATAGCCATGACAATGACGCGGTTGTTGCCATCCAACACCGGCTCGATCCAAATGATGAAGAGCTCGCTCAGGCCATTAAGCCAAAGGAATCCGTGGTTCATGCCGAATCAAACTTAGGCGGTAAGGATGACCCCGTTGTCATACCCGGAACTATAGAACAAGCATTATTCCAATGGCTTCAAAAGCAGCTTCAAAATAGAGACAGAGATGGCCAAGGTTCATTCCAAAGTCGACGAGCTGGTAAACGTCATGGCAGATCTTACGACCCAAGTCGCTTGATTGCAATTTCAGCAAAATCAAATTTTGGTTCATGGGCCAGAAATTGATATCCGGAAACAACCAACCGATACCCTTTCCAGCCCAAAAGCGGAACACCTTTGCGGAAAACGGCCGCGATCAGCTTCCAGTCCCTTTGATATGTATACTGAACATGGTAAGCGGATAGTAGGCGAACCAAAGACTGACCGTCCTCAAGGTCCAGCATCAGTAAGGGCATATACTCTAATGGAGAGAAAGAAGAAAGTATACTCTTTCAGGAGGGATGAAATCCGCAAAATATTCGAGGACGCCTTGAACAACAGTCTGCAACTGTTTAGTCCAAAGAGGCCACATGAAATGAACATGACCGACAATGCTATATACCGCCCATATCATAGAATGGTAAGTCATACCATTGAAGACTGCTATGTTTTCAAAGATTGAGCGGTGGACCAATACAAGCTTGGGAAACCTCACTGTCCTCGGATGTACCGGCAAGCCACAAAACTACGGTCATTAACACAGATCCGCCAAGATCAAAGTTCGAGGAGCTAAGATAAGCAAACACATAGGACCACCACGTCGTTAAACTGGGAACATTTGACCTCTAAGTCGTTAAACTGGGGATGTAAAAAAATGTGCAAATAAATAAATAAAAGCCGATATGCTGGGGCGACTTGCAATAAAAATCAATGTGTAAAATAAAAATGAAAATAAACAGCCGAAATGATGGGGCAGCAGTGAATAAACAGTCGAAATGATAGGGCAATCGCGACCTTCACGATAAGAAAAGCTGAAATGGTGGAGCAATCGCGGTAAAATAAATCCCTAAATGGCGAATGAAGAGTTGCTCTTGGTACCATATTCCAGTGCAGCGAAGCAAACGCCAACCAAAATCTAAATTCCTAAATGGCGAATGATGAGTTCTGCAGACGCCAACTAAAATCCAAATCCCTAAATTCCCAACGGTGAATGATGAGTCGCTTTTGGTACCATATTCCAATGCAGCGATGCAGACGCTAACCAAAATCCAAATCCCTAAATTCCTAACGGCGAATGATGCGTCGCTTATGGTACCATATTCTAGTGCAGCGATGCAGACGCCAACCAAAATCCAAATCCCTAAATTCCCAACGGCGAATGATGAGTTGCTTCTGGTACCATATTCCAGTGCAACAATACAGACGCCAACCAAAATTCAAATTCCCAAAAGTCTCCCTGCCTTACGGCCAGTTCCCAAATGGACTACCGTATACAATCCACGAGCTCAAATAATCCTCATCACAAGCCCCGTGGTCGGTCTCCGTCCTCGGAATTATGCTCCCTTTGGGAAGACCCACTCATGTGTCCTCACGATACATGAAGAGAACAAAACTTACGGGATCCTCACGACTCATAAGAAAATACCTTCGTGGGATCCTTACGACTCACAAATGAAAAACATGCTTGGGAGTCCCCACGACTCCTGAGGAGAAAGTACACCTACGAGATCCTTTCGACTCGTAGGGAGAAAATGTTTTTATGAGACCTTTACGGCTTATAAAATTGAAAAGTCTTAGATGATAGGGGTCTAAACCAGTCACCTAAGCCATCATTCTCCAACAGGAAAAGGCAAATGATGAATTGCTCCTAGCACCTGTGCTCCAGTGTCAGCAACGCTGATGCCAACCCCAACCCCAAAATTCCAAACCTCCGATCCAATAGACCCCTAAGTCTTTAAATTGGGAACAGATGACCCTTAAGTCGTTAAACTGGGAACGAGGGAAATCCCCTCACGGCAGATGATGATTCGCTCCTGGTACTATATTCCAGTAGAGCGGTGTTAATGCCAAACTAAAACCAAAATTCCCAAATCCTCTCATGGCAAATGATGATTCTCTCCTGGTACCATATTCTAGTGTGGTGGTGTTGATGCCAAACCAAAACCAAAATCCCTAAATTCTCTCATGGCAAATGATGATTCGCTCCTGGTACTATATTCTAGTGTAGCGATGCTGATGTCAACCTAAATCACATCAAATCAGCAAATTAACTTCAACCCTGACACCGCAAGGAGCGAAGCAAGTCAAATCAAGCACCGATCGTCGAAGTCGCAAAAAGAGCTGCAGCGACCTCCCCGTCGGAATTATGCTTCGACCCGGAATCAAGTTAACCAACGGTTTCTACATAAAAAACAGTGACACTCCGTCTAGGGGAAACGTCAAACTGACACTCCGTCTCGGGGAAACGTCAAACAGACACTCCGCCTCGGGGACATGTCAACCAGCGACACTCCATGCCAGGGAAACGTCAAACAGACACTCCGCCTCGGGGACACGTAAACCAGTGACACTCCATGCTAGAGAAACGTCAAACAGACACTCTGTGTCGGGGAAACGTCAAACAGACACTCCGTCTTGGGGACACGTCAACCAGTGACACTCTGTGCCGGGGAAACGTCAAGCAGACACTTCGCCTCGGGGATACGTCGACCAGCGACACTCCGTCTTGGGAAAACGTCCAAAACTGACACTCCGTGCCAGGGAAACGTCAAACAGACACTCTGCCTCGGGGACTAGTCAACCAGCGACACTTCATGCCGGGGAAACATCAAACAGACACCCTGCCTCGGGGACAAGTCAACCAGTGACACTCCGTGCCGAGGAAACGTCAAACAGACACTCCGTCTCGGGGATACGTCGACCAACGACACTCCGTCTCAGGAAAACGTCCAAAACAGACACTCCGTGCCGGGGAAACGTCCAACACAGACACTCCGTGCCGGGGAAACGTCAAACAGACACTCCGCCTCGGAGACAGGTCAACCAGCGACACTCCGTGCCGTGAAAACGTCAAACAGATATTCCGTGCCGGGGACAAGTCAAATGACGACACTCCGTGCCGGGGAAAAGTCAACCAGCGTGCCGGGGACAAGTCAAACGGCGACACTCCGTGCCGGGGACAAGTCAACCAGACACTCCGTGCCGGGAAAACGTCCACCAGTGACACTCCGTGCCAGGGACAAGTCAACCAGCGACACTCCGTACCGGGGACAAGTCAACCAGCGACCCCCGTCTCGGAGACACGTCGAGCAGCGACCATCCAAGTTGCAAAAAGGGCAGTATCAACCTTCCTGTTGGAATTATGCTCCGTCTCGGAATTAAGTCAACCAACAATCTCTACGTCGGAATCATGTTTCGTCTTAGAATGTACCCCGCGTCGAAATCATGCTTCGTCTCAGAGTATCTGCCTTTCCTGTCGGAATTATGCTCTGCCTCGGAATAACCAACCTCCTCTGCGTCGGAATCACGTTTCGTCTTAGAATATACCCCGTGTCGAAATCATGCTCCTCCTCGGAGTGTCCGCCTTCCATGTTGGAATCATGTTTTGACCTGGAATCAACCTCTGCATCAGAACTATGTTTTGTTCGGAATGTTTATCCCTGCGCCGGAATTATGCTTCGTCTCAAGATATACTGGAATTATGCTCCGCAAATCGGAACGATGCTCCGACCTTCGGAATGATGCTCCGCTCTTCGGAATGATATTCCGACCCCGGAATGATGCTCCGCTCCCGAAATGATGTTCTGCCTTGAAGTCCAACTCCAAGATCCATCAATTTTATGCATACAATTCATATACACGGTGTGCATTTATTATTGGGGGCACTTTGTTGGGGTCAATAATTACATCCCGGCTGATCAAGTCAAAATCAAAGTCAACTCCAGGCCAAGTGGACCCATGCCCAAGTCAAGCCCGAATATGAAGCGGCCGGCCTCCCCTATGCCAAGAAGAAAATTATGTAATAAATAAATTTGATGTAATTTTCATTCATGAATGTAAAATAAATGGGTATAAAGCTAAATTTTTGTAAAACCCATTGCTCATGTGCAAAAGAAATGAGCACATGAGGCATGGAATGGGCAAAAATGCCATTTTGTAAAGCTCAAGGGGCTATATGTAAATTTGTAAGCCTATATAAGGCAACATAATGATGAAATGAAAAGAAGAATTCATTCCCTCAAAAGTTAGGGTTTTTTTGTGCCTCCTTCTCCTTCCTCAAGATTTCAAACATTCTCCTTTTTTTGAATTAAATCAAGAGTTTCACTATTCTTTTTCCAAAAAGAAATAGGTTTTCACTACAAAACCCTTGAAGGGAAGCGCGGATCTTCCATCAAATCTCCAAAAGGGGAGATTTTTAAATCTCACCGTCTTTTCTCCAGATCCAGCCAATAGAGGAGGAAAAAGGAGACCCATCCCCAAAAATCCCACTTTGGGAAGATCTAAGGCTCAAAAGAAAACTCAGGGCTCAAGGGAGAAGAAAAGGGTTCCCTTTCATCATCTTCGAAAATATCTTAGGAGTTTTAACTCCACAGTATATATATATATATAATAATAATAATAATAATAAATCTTTCTTTTTTGGGAATACAACTCCCAATGCAGAAGTTAAGCCCCTTTGTCCTCTTTTTCAGGAGTTTAACTCCAAAATTCAATCAGGAGTACAACTCCCAGTATAGGGGCTAACCCCCTTTATCCCGCTGGCGCCCACGTGCCAAGCACGCGAGGCGTCCGGCGCCCGCGTGCCAGCGCCTTTGGACGTTGTTTTCCCTCTCCTTTTATATATATATATACATACTCCACAATACTTTTCCCGTTAGAAATTTTTTTAACGAGGCGCTGCTCCGCACCCCGCAAGGGGGCTGCTAGCCCCCTTTACCTCCAGCCCGCTAACTGGGTAGCGGGACCCCGTAAACTCTGCGAGGCTCCCGATATATCCAAAACTCCTCAAAACACACCCACACTGCACATTGAGTTCACATGACCAGTTTGACCTGTCAATCGGAGGTTCATTCGCTCCAAAGGCGAGAGGTAATTAACGCAGCTTAGTCCGCCTTTGCCAGATATTCGGATCCCCACAATCAATAAACCCCAGACTACCCTAGGCAGGGGGAATTTGTAATGCGCCTGACAAGCGACACGTATTCCCATCTCAATGGGATGACGAAAAACACCCTACAGTAATATCAAGCATTCATGTAGATCCATTACCTGATATGAAAAAGGCCATGTTTTCCATATTTTGTTCTCTTAAATTGTCTGTATCGATCGCCTGATACAGTTTTCCATTTGGTTGTAAAAAATTTGGCCTCTAGCCCTTTGTATCACTCAAACAAAAAGACAACATAAAGTTCACACTTGATACAATATACAAGGGATGTGGTTTAGAAGTGACTAGAAATTATATAACACTTGATAAAAAAAATAATACGCACATCGCACTGTAAAATCTGGCTTGAAGTTTTATATAAGAGAAATGCTGTAAAATCCGGAATATCCGGTTGAATATTTGGCCGAATATCTGAATCTGCTCAACGAACAAGAAACACAAATCTGGTCCTAATTCCGATCAAACCGGATATTCGGCAAATAAATCGGATATCCGATCGAATAACGGATATCGAATCCGTATTGGGTTAAATAATTAACTTTTAATCCGGTTCAAAGCCAATAATATAAATATCTCTTTTTTCTTTATTTTCTCTTAACAAATTCCTAAATTGCAATGAAAACTTTAAAGTTTTAGGGTTTTAAATGTAAAAGGTGAGTGAAAGCATAGTCGGCCAAAGGCTTTATTTATCAAAGTTGTAAAATCCGGATTTAGTATCAGTTCGTTATGCCGGCGTATAAAGGATAACCGGATTATTCGGCGGTTATTCGGTTTATTCGGCCATCAATATTATAATATGCATATTTAATATATTCTATGATATATATAGTTTATTTTTTTATGTACAATTAATATACATATATAATTATTCACACACATACTATAATACTAATAGACATGCAATATGTCCACGGCTTAATGTCCCACCGGACATACAAAATATGTTAAACCAATAACTCAGTTATTCAAGAGACAAAGAATCAACAACTTTTGAGATGCACATTATATATGCTGCAGGTGAACGATATCTTGCAACCAAATTTAGCTGCACCAAAGCCGAGTATAAATTGAATAATGATCCCAACATATGAATAAAATGGAAAGTTAAGCATCATGTAGAAAGAGCATAGCATCATCCTATCAAAAAACACTTGTAAGTGAATGAATGATGTTTAATATGACAAAAGAAAAATCAAAACACAAATTTAAGACAGTGGCTTTCCACTTTGTATTGCGTTTTGATTTTTCTTTCGTCATATTAATCATCATTCATTCACTTACAAGTATTTTTTGGTACGATGATGCTATGCTCTCTACATGATGCTAAATTTTCTTGTTCATTCATATGTTACGACAATTATTTGATTTATATCCAACTTTAGGCAATGGTGCAGCTAAATTTGGTTGCGAGATATTGATATCACCTACAACATATATGACGTGCATCTCAAAAATTGTTAATCTTTATCTCTTGAATAACTGAGTTATTGGTTTAACAACATATTTTGCATGTCCAGTAGGACGTCGTGCCATTAAGCTACGGACATATTGGATGTCTATTAGTATCATAGTGTGTGTGTGAATAATTAAATATTTATATTAATTATATATAAAATTAAAAAGTATGTCATATAATATATTATAATATTGATGGCCGAATAATCCGGTTATCCTTTATTCTCCGGCAAAACGAATGGATACCGAATCCGGATTTTACAACCTTGTATAAAAGATCCCATTTTCCACTAAGCAAATCTGACTTGAGTGGCTTCTTGGTTGGATTTATAACTTCCAGTTTAGTACGATTTGCCCTTTTGAAAAACCTAGAAAAGAGTTGATGAAATTGTTAGGGTTAATTGCATAAAATAACCCGTAGTTTACCATGTGTGGCACTTCGACACAAACACCCCTCAGCTCATCAATCGGAACCCGAAGTAATACTCAAATTCAAATCTAAACCACAAAAACAAGCTCTAAACCAAAAGGTTTCAATGATTTGACTTGTTTAGAATTGAATTTGATCATTTTGAGTATTTTGAGGGTTTCGATTGATAAGCACAAGGGGTGGTTCTGCCAATAAATTAATTGAGGGGTACAAGTGTTGCACATGATAGACTATAGGGGTGTATCTGATATTTACTCGGTGTTTCTATAAATGTTTCTCGCCTAAATTGTTTGAATCAAAAAAAAGAGGAGAAAAGGCTAGATAATTAGTGCACAATACTAAGCATTTGCATAACCTCTTAACAAGTTAATTGTCAAGCCTACACTCACATTAGATGTGCAACATCTATTTCAGAAATAAAAAGAAGTATCATTACAACAGCAAGAAGATGTGTTTATTCCAGAAGGGTCATTTAAACTACATTAAGGATGATCGTCTCGATTATGTGAACAACTATTATCTCCTCGATCGTAGTAATCATGATTTTATTACCTCATTTTTTTTCTCGAGCTGTCTCATTAAATTGTAGATCATCCCATTTTTCTCTCTTATTATCATTATTCTTAGTTTTAGTTGCATAATTTCATTGCACAGTTGCAGTAATTCTGTTGAAGCTTTATGTTGTTTTGTTTCGAGAAATATGTTACTTGATGTAAGATTGTCATTGTCATCATCATCTAACACTTTTCCCATTCAAATGGGGTCTGCTACGCAACAAAACTTCAATACAGATCTTACAAACCTTTACGACCGTCTGTCGGCCTCATTTAAACCCCTCCCAAATATGTGTCAAATTCTTAGTTTAACAAAATCTGAAAAGAGAGGAGCGTGCCAATTTCTAGATGACCAGTTAGCAACCTCTAAATTCTTATAGACCATGGAGAAGTCTGAAAGAATGGGGAAAACATTGATATATTTGATATATGCGATTATGTACAACTCAAAGGCACGAATATAGCCAAGAGCGAAATTAAACATTTTTCATAAGTTGCTTGATGTATGATTTTAGTTGATGGATTTCATCTACAATCATAGATTTGAATTGATCTCGACGGAAATAAAGGGAAGGAAAGTGAACAGAAAAATAATCTACTTATTACGACGATAGATTTGACAAAATTTTATGTCTGATTATTCACCTGAAGGCAAACCTCACTTAATTAGCTCCAAATTATTGGCAAAAAACAATGGACGAGTGTGGAAATGCTAAAGATGTGATGGCGTCCTATAAATTTTCCTCTGCTGTGAGAAAAGCTGTTAAAAAAAGGTGGGAGATGATAGATTTGCTATAGGCACTTCAGAAGTTATTTTCAACTCTAAGAAATTGGATAAAGTCAAGAGTGAAGAACAAACTATAGGTCATCGGAAAAGAGTGAAATGTAAATTTACTAGGGAAATTTTGGGCTATATATCTCCTCTATGGCACTCAAAATTCCATTTCTCAGAAGTCATCAAAATAACATTTTGCTGCTTGATAATTATAAAAAGTCAAAGAAAAAGGGTCTTAAACTTTCTTGTTTCCATTTGGGTATTAATAGAACCAAGCGAGAATAATTTGAGGGGAACAGATTCAGCGATGTACAATTTACTTTCGGGTAATTTAATCTACCACCCTCTTTAACTGTCCCGTTCACAAGAAAGTTATGTAAAGTATAAAAAAAAGTTAAATCTTCGTTGTTTGTTACTGTTAAGAGAGAAAATGGTATTTTCGGTGTCAAATGTAACAATAAAACCCTAGTTAATAAAATCTCTCATTCTCACCTCTTGAATTGTTTGCCATCAGTATTGTGTTCACATTACTAGAATCCTATATTTATGGGTATTAAAAAGAAAATCACTAAATTTAAGCTTATTATTTATTTTAAGACTTCATCACTGTAAGCAGAGAAGGGATAGAATTGGTTATTTCTATCTTTCATTCCTTTTTCTTTTTGTCCTTGTCGCCTATCTATTTCTATGCAACTGAAAAACATACTTAAAGCGGCCAATTTCCATGTTTCTTACGCTCTTATTTGCTTCTGGATATAGCAACGACTCAATAGGTCGGCAATCGAGAGATTGGAGAAGATAGATTGCTATCGAGGGATTAGGCATCAGTCGGGGCTCCCTTGTCGAGGCCAGCGCACACATACCAACAGCAGGACAGTCAAGAGGAAGAAAACTGGCGCAAAGTAGATTTGTTGAAAACAAGACTGATTCAGTAACAAGTCCCTTCAACTCTTTGCTCCTTTTTGGACTATTGTTGGATTTCACAAATGGTGTTCTCATGGCCGTTAATTGATATGTATTCATCCAACCGTGTGGCTGAATGCAAGGATTTGGTATATTAACTAAATTTCCATTGTGCATCATATTGTTTGCTGACAAAACTGGTGTCATGCAGGCTTCCCTCTCTTCATTTATTTTTTCAATAAACTTTTATGTATTAAATTGCTGAGTACTATTCCAAAATGCTTCGATATAACTCTTATCAGTGTTATAGTTGTCTTCGAGCTTTCTCTATCATTAGCTAGCCTATAAGGCCAATTCGATCACCATTGTTAATAGATTTTCTGAACTTATGTGCATCCTTCACATCATGTATTGTAGGGCATTAGGTATCGTATGGATCTCAAAATTAGATCATCATCCTCCTCCTTTTGGACCCAAATATTGCATTGGTTTAGGTCCCTTGATCACAAGTAGGAATATGTCTTTTGATTTGTGTGTGTTCTGTGATATAGTTTACACTTCACTATTGTAAAACGACGTTAAAAGATAGGAGCATAGCCTTTGTGTGCTGCATGCGCATATGTGTGCATGTTTATTTGTTTATAAATGTAAGCGTGCACAATTATTTGTTGGGTAATTTACGCTAAAATATCCTTGACTGTTTTTTGTTGAGAGAATTATGCCAAAATCACTGTGTTTCTTTTTTTTAATTAAAAAAAATTCAGTAAGCTCCCCTGGAGTGCTATATGGTTAGGCGGGGTTTTAACGAGAAAATTGTCAAAATGAAAATTTAACGGATGTTACCGCAACAAAAAAAATTCTAGGTAGTCTGGTGAAAACAACTAGCCAAAGGTGTTTCAGTGTGATTCACCCTTACCGTTGTAATTTGTGTGTGGCTTGGTGTCTTCATATATGCATATTATGAGCGCGTGAAGGGAAAGCAAGGGAAAGCTCAAAAAAGTTTAAAAGCGAGAAAAGATGGACATGTAGGATTGTGGTGATGCTTGAGTTGCGATGCTCAGGGTCGGGTTTTAGTTATCCAATTAAGAAAAATCCACTCATAGATCCATAATTAGTATGGAGTCTATGGACACAAGATAGCTGATGTGTCCAAATTGACCGTCTTCTCACATGAGGAAATTTCTTCCTATAGTAACTGGTTCTCTATAGTTTACACACAGGCGCGCACACACACACACACGCACGCAAGTCATTTGTTTTTGATTCTTCTTTTTTCTTCTTTTATGCATTATTATCGGTTTACCATAAAAGTTATTTTCAGTTCATTTTCACACCTAACATTGTTATCCCTATTTTTGTATGGATCTGAAGCTTCAAATCATAATCTGGTGCTGATCAGGAGGCGACGTGTACCTAGTTTTTCAATTTCTGACGAATAAAAGGCCTTGTTTTTGTTGAACCGGGTTGCCTCTGATGGTTGAACTCTTGATAGAATTCTACCGTTGTGCATTCCATCTTACATTTTGTGTTGGTAAATGTTTGGTTGTTCTCATGCTAAAATGGTATACAGTTTCCATGTCGAGAAATGTCTTGGTTAGTGTCATGAAAATTTTGGCATTTATTATCGGTGCTTTATATTTTGTGTTCTTAGGACTGTTTTCTTATTGCAATTATTCGCATTTCGTTGATTTTATTTCCAGTATCTACATCACCATCATCACTACAGGTAGAGGTTTAAGAAAATTGTTTGTTTACAATGATTGTAAATCAGGCTTTATACTAATTGCTCACCTGACCTTTGTCATTAGTCATTATCCAGCAAACTACTGTTTTATTGTTTGAATGCTAGAGCATGTTAGTCGAAAAATTAATGTGAAGCTTGTCAATTTTATAACTTGCTAAAAAACATGAGAAAATTACATGAAACAAGATCAAACTTTTGAGTTCAGAAAATTAAACCATAGATTGTACTAAACTCCTTGATCTGTTACAGTCACTAGCAATATTTAGTCAAAGCTAACCAAAATAACCTCATCCTTCCTTTAAAAGTGCAATATCGACCTCTCAAATACCCTAGATTCCCCTCTCAAATCCTTAAGACGCTCTTGTTTAAGTTTTATGGTTTAATAATGGTGTAATTCTATGATTAAAAAAAGTTTGATTTTGTTTTTCTCGTTACTCTAAAAATTAACTTGAAGAAGTCAAGTGGATCTCATCTCATACAATAAGTTTAATACATCAATATTTTGATTTCAAAATATGGGTTATACATATCTAAAATTCATTACTAATCAAAAGTTATAAACTACCCAGGATTGTGCCTCCTGTTATGACGTAATTATTAAACAAGATTGACGAGTTATGAACGCTTATCGAAGTATCACAAGTTATCAAATTCCTAAGATGGAAAATTGAGTAAAGAGCTTCAAGAATACGCTACACATTCTTTAAAATCAGGTTAATGATTTGAACCAGCTCTTGGATTGCGTGCAGAAAGGGCCGATTGGGATCCGAATTGAATAATTTAAAAATTCCATATACATTATCACCTTGTTTTATATGTATTTAAGTCTGATTACCTCTAACATCTCACCGTCTTAAGTCTTCTCATCTTATTTCCTAACTTAATTTTATGCTCATTAGAAATATACAAGAAATTAAAATATTGGAACTTGCATTCTTTAGTTCCATTATTCATATGGAGGAACATGATGATTGAATGGTGAATGCAAATTAAATACTTATTGTTTCATATATGCAAATTAAATGTTTATTATTTAATATTTGAGTAGAAATTTGCAACTAATAGTCTATTTATTTATTTATTTTCTAATTTATGAGCTTCTTAATTATAATGAACATAGAGAGTCTGTAAGCATTTGAAATGTATGAGTCATAGCTGCAATTTCAGCTGTCAATTCACGCAAATTTCGTGACATTCATGCCCCTAAATTATGGTTACCATTTTATTCAAGGATAAGGATGTTTTTTTCATGAAATTATGGTTACCATTTGCATTTTGCTGAGTTTTGAGTATATTTATTGTATAATATAGAAGACGAAGAAAATCAGGATGGAGCTCCATCTTTACCGTCCACATATTATATATACATCCAAAACCCAAAACAGAAATGCTTATTACAGAATTTTCTTTGGATTTACAACTTTAACCAAGTTTTGTTGAAATATGGCGGAAAATTCGAAATAGTACACACGATGCCGATGGTCACTCGAGAAAACTCAATAAGGACACTTCTCTCTATATGGGGACTCTGTATGATCGATCAGCCATTTTCAGAATGAACAAGTTTCCCTTGTCACCCCTCGAAACCCTGAAACCGAAAAAGTTAATCTCAGTCTTACAGCTACGAAAATTGGAGAGAGATAACAGATAATAATTATGTTTTTTATATTACTTGTAAGTAATCGTTATGTTGCAAATATATATTCCAATAATCATGACAATGAAGCATCACATAAAACTCTGAAAAGCGATTTACCGAGTTTCTTCATCCAAGTATGTGATTTCTAGTTCGCCGCGAGCTGAATCAGGTGCTTTTATAGGTATCTGTTTAGGAAAAGAAAGTTAAGGCATAAGCATGTAACTATTTCATAGGATAAACCCCCATTTTTTCTTTTCCTAAATAAAAAGAAATTTCATAAGATAAAATGTAAATATACAGAGATATCTTCGTCTAAGGAAAAAGAAAAAGAAGAAGAAGAATCAATAGTTAAGCGGTAAACAGTGAAAAATTGATCTTAAGCAAAGATCATAGATTTTTCAGATATTACATCACCAACGCTTGTTTTTTTGTGTGCTCAAATTAATCATGATAATAGATTTCAAATGGAGGAAATTTCCACTGCAGAGATTATAAATGGATGAATGAATGTTAAAAAGTTAGTAATATACTCATTATATATACACACAAAACTCTGAGCTTTTAAACCAAATAAAACAGCGAAAAGAAAATTATTGACGATATAGTATATGATCAAATTATAGAATTATTCATGAAGAAAGATAGCACTTACTAGACCGGCGATCTTAAATGTATCGAACTTAACAGCCACCTTTCTTGCATTGAGAGGTGTCAAATCCGCGGTTACCTGCAAGTTAAACATTTGAATTTTAACAGAAACATTCAGAGTTGAGAGTAATATCACATACAATAAGAAGGGTATCAAATTGTTAATTAAGGCTTGCGTTCGGTTTATCAAGAGTTTCGTTCAAGTTCAGTTAGTTAGTACGAACCGAACCTGAGCCAAAACATTCAGCGGTTAATTAGAACCCGAGCTGACCTTGGCTCTCATTGATATATCATGTTATATTTTATATATTTAATAGTCGTTTTCCAAATAGATAAATAGTGAATCGATATAGGATATAATTCATTAAAATGATGCCCCAATACTCAAAAATCTTTAAAAAGTTCTAATTATATTCTTTTGTAATGATGATATTAACAAGTTGTAAAGAAGCCAAATTTACAAAGGAGATAAGAAGAGGAATATTTTCTCAACATATTGTTTAGATTAATTGATCAAAATCTGAGATAAGAAGAGGAATAATTATATTTTATCTGATATGATTAATTTTCACTAGTACCAGGACCAACAATATAGTTTCAGGTTATGTAATTAACAGATAGTTTCAGGTTTCTTCATGTTTTGGAAAATAAAACACAAAAGATTTACTTTTAAATAAAGAGACAAAAATGCAATAATTAAGGAATGGGGTTTATCCATTGCAAACCGGTCCGCGTTTTTAAAAAAACGGGAGCTTCCGATCTACGGCATATTTTAATGATCCGATCTGTTCAAGTTGATCACCCTACCCTCAAATATATGTGTATGAAAAATCAAGGGATTTAAAGACTTCTAGCCAGTTTGCAATGGATCACTCCCCGTTAAGGAATTGTTGGAGAGGCACCTGATTAAAGAAAGGCCAAGTTTCCATATTTTGCGCTCTCAAAGTGTCTGCGTTGATGGCCTGATAGATTTTTCCATTCGGTCGTAAAAATTTCGGCCTCTGTAACAATTCAAAAAAGAAAAAAAAGTGAAAAAAGAAAAAGAAAAAAACACTAAAATGATCCACTTTTGCGAAAGCTGTGACCCCGATTGAGGATATACAATAGAATGTCTCTAAGAATTTTATACATGCAGATGGCAAAAGGCGCCAACACAGAGAATTCATATTTGTACATTATTTTCAACAATCAGATTAAAAATAAATAAAAACAAGATTATATCAGAGTCGAGAAAAAAAAAATTGGCACCTTGCTCTGTAAAATTGAGCTTGAAGTTGTATATATAAGCTCCCATTTTCCATTAAGCAAATCCGACTTGAGTGGTTCCTTAATTCGATTTACAGCTTCTAGTTCACATACGATCTGTCCTTTCGTTCACAAAACGGAATTAAAGGGATTAATATAAAAAATTAATTATAACAAAATTCCCTAAGAAAGTAGCTAGCCTAAGTTTTTTCAAGCAAAAATATATTTAGTTTACATATTATGAACCTCCTGCGTATATAACCAGTTATTCGATATCCATAATCTATTGTGAAATAAGCATCAAGAAGACGAAGAAGAAGCGTTTTGCCCAGAAGGGTCAGTTCAATCCGTGAAGCACGCACTCAATCCATTTTCTCTCAGTTTATACAAGCAAACTCTTTATCCTTAATCGGTTACACAAAATGGTTCTTGACATGGTATCACAGCACACCAGTTATTATTTCACAGCCTAAAGGTTTGGCTAAAGTGGTTTTGGACAGTATCTCAAGGTTGTCATTTCAACTACGCTCATTTTCAAGTCATAAATCATTAGAGAGTATATCTAACAAACCTAATGCATGCATCACCAACACATATACCACATTACATCAAACTATCAAAGAAGAAGAAAGGGGGAGGGAAAAAAAAAGAGGTTGCCTGTTCAATCCTTTCTTGGTCCTCAGGAGTTGCCTCGGCGCCTCGATCGAGAGGGGCAATGGCCTCGAAGAGCTCCTGCTTGATTTCATCACTGCTCTTCCCTTTCTTTTTAAGGAATAAAGAAGGGAAGAATGAGACCTGTGTTCTCCATTTTGGGGCAAGTAATGGGTTGGAGAGCTCATAGGGACTCTTGAGGTTTGTGGGCAATCTCAAGTTTGAAGAAGAAGAGGAGCAAGATGAAATGATGGGTTTAAGATTTCTACGAGTTTCGAGGGGAGAGAGTGAAGAAGAAGGAGATGAGAAAGAAGCCATTGATTTGAGATGGATAGGATTTGTGTGGAAACTTTGAAAAGGAATGAGTAGCATAGCTGTGATTTTATTTCCTATTCTTGTATTATATTTTGGGAAAAAATGGGGCCCTGTGGTTGCCCATAGCCAGCTTTTTTTCCTTCTAAATTTATTTATTTATTTATCTATCAACCTTTTAGGAATTGAACTTGCAGCGTTTTCCATTGAAGAGAAAATTGGTACCAACTGAATTAAGCCCAATTGGTTGTTCATAGTCAGTTGGCTGTGAACGACAGACAGAGCCTCTTGTGGGTCCCCTGCAACTTAAATTGGGAGGCCTTGGGACTGTGACGGTTGTTCACAGCCAATTGATTGTGAACGTTCACAGCCTCATTTAGCTCTATATTTTTTTATCAAGGTGGACAATTTGTACCTTTGGGTTTCTTTTCTAAATTAGTTTTGGTTTTTGTTAGGATATATATATATATATATATATTCTCCTGTAACTTTTCTTGTTTCCATATTCCCTTTGAGAAATTTGAATTTACATGTTCCCCTGCAATCCTTTTTATCAAGCCATTACAAATTAACTCATGCTCCCTTTTACCATCAAATTAATTAACTCCACCAATGAGCAATAGCTCAGATAGTATGGACACTTTCCTTCTTGAGAAAAATACGGAGTTCGAATCCCAAGAACCCCAGAAGAGAAAGTGGCCACAAATTAACGTTTTCGGGATAAATCCATGGGTCCCGTGCGTGTTGAATGCATAAGTTAGTCTTACGAGCCAATGCCCAAAAAAAAAAAGAAAAAATTAATTAACTCCGATTAGGTTAAGTAAGAATATCATTTTATGGTCCTTATGTTTCATCATGAGTTCCCCTAATTTTGCTGATTAATTTATTTACTTGCGGGTAATCTTGAAAATCAAAGGAAAAAACCTTATACCCACATTTCTACCCTCTTTCCCTTCTATTTGAGATCAAGAAATAAAAAAAAGGATGTTTTTTTCCACTGAGATTGGAAAGTGCATAAATGTTTTCCATCGCATAGTTTCAGTACCATTCCTGTGTTATTTCTCAAATTCAAATAAAAGCAATTATGCCATAAACTTGAATTCCATATTAAAAAAAAATAAACTTATAACATACCAAATCAATGTTTACAAGAAAATACCTTTTTTTCTTTCCATATAACTTGATTTCATACTGGTCTCCTGTAATCGTAGGCACAATAGCATGGCACACTCTCTATTTACATTTTACTTCATATCGGAGAAATAGTGCATCGATGTACATTAATTGATAATGAATACGTCAAGAGAACAAACTGCTGGTATCCTGACAATTATACGATACACATTAAACTGGAACTCGATATGAAGAATCCACCATTTTCAGGATGAACAAGTTTCCCTGGTTACCTCAGGAAATGCTGCAGAAAGAAAATGAGAAAAGAATTGTTACTGAAATACTAATTTCACAGCTCAACATAGAATATATTTTCGGCAGTTTATAATTCGAATGAATCTATTTCATATTCCATAATCGATAGAATTATGTTTCTATTAATAACTCCTAGGAAGTCGGTGCATATCATAGCTGAATAACTTCAGGCATAACCAGTAAAAGCAAGACAAGCTGTTTTGAAGTGCATAACCATTCAATGGATGGTCGATAGCCAAATGTAGGACTCAAATCAGGAACCATGGAGTCGATACAGAGTCGCAATGCTAACTTTTTGAAGGAATTATATCATTTAGGGTCTAACATATGGATAATCTTAAAACTTCAATTTGGAAACTGAGAAGAGTGACTTGCCGAATCACTTCATCCAAGTATGTGATTTCCAACTGACCACGAGATTCTGCGGGTCGATCAGGTGCTTTTATAGGTACCTATTCATACAAGAATAGAGAAACGATGCCTAAGTTTAGGGGGGCAAAATGTAAACATAATGCAGAATAAAGCCATCTAAGTGCGCGAGCGTACACACACACAAGAAGTGTACAAGGACATGGTTAAGTAGTACACGATTAAGTAAGTTACTGACGGATCTCTGGATCTCCTTCAGATGTAACCTTCCGTTGATCTGCAACGAACGCAGGTAGATGGCTGAGATTGAGTTGGACGTTGTCTCTTGGAGCGTGTAGATCTCAATGGGCTTGAGGTGGTTGAGACCGGGCTACTTGTAAGGAAGTCCCGGGATGGTTGTGCCACCGAGGACCCTCCGACGATAAAGTTAAACGGGGTATTTTGGCTGAGTAACGGCCCATTGGAGATAAATTGGCTTATCTGAGTCGTCTGAGAGAGGTTTATATAGTGGCAGCTATGGACAGGCGGACGCGAGATTCACGCAGGACGTTACGCCCCTGGCGTCACGCTTGCGTGAAAGACGGGATTCCCCATTAATGACGAGATTTGCTTGTTAATGGGGGAATGCAGGATCGTGGGCGGCGGATATCTCGTGTCTGGCGAGATTCGCGGAGCCATGGCGGAGATAACTGTGATCAGTGCCGTGGGTCGGTCGATGAGACCGAGGAATATACGCTCGGCGGGAGGCTCGGGAACGAGCGGGAGGTCGAGGCATATTGGATATGCGATAGCTCGGAGGAGAGCTGAAGGGCTGAGGGAACTCAGCGTGCGGAAGGGCTCCGAGGCGAGCCGATGGTCATTTGTAAGGTGATTGTAGGAGTGGTCTGGAAGGCCATCGAAGGTCGGGAATATCTTCGGGTCGAAGGCCCGTGGTATGCTTCCAACGTACCGATCTTGATCCTTTCTCGTAAGTTCTGGGACACGTCATCAGCCATGTGTCATGATCTGGGGAATCGTCGGTATCGAGCCTCATCATTAGCCCCCCACTCTCGTCTCGACCCATTCATGGGTCGGGTCGAGAGTGGTCTGACCGGTCATCCGGAGTAAACTCTTATTTGAAGATATCGTCGGTGCGTATTCCCGAGCAATTAGTTGTATTTTTTTGATGATGTCAACGGATCAGGGGAGAGATCTCGCGTTAAAGAGGAAGCGCCGATTCGTGCGTACGTTCGCCGAAGCGCCAGTCCGCGTGTCTGGCGCTCGTTGGCTAATGCGACGTGTTGCCGGTGTTCTCGTGCCCGATGGGACGCGCCCAATGCGCGCTCGACGGGTGGAGCGCCGATGGCCGTTGAATGCGAAGTGTTGTTTTGGTGGGAGACGATCAGCACCGTAGGATGTGTACACCGGCTACTATAAATAGAGGTGGGATCCTCTTCAGGGTCCATACCTCATCATAATTTCCTCGTCCCTTCGCGTGTTAGCTCGGCGCTCTTCTCCTTAGGTCGGGATCCTTGCGTTTTCTCTTCCGAGGACTCATCCCTTCGATCAGGTTAGATGTCTTCTACCGAGGAGTCTGTAGAAATAGTCCGGGTAAAGTTTAGGAAGTCATCTGTAGCTTCCTCTTCTGCTTCTTTCTCTTCCTCGTCTGAGTCGGAGCTCCCCCGGGATGTTAGGGTTAGTCATGCTCCCCGGGGTCGTGCGACGGAGGTGGTCCCCAGAGCGCAGGTCAGGGGCGTCCATGACGCATCTTCCATACCGAGTCATGCAGACGAGCTTGCTACCATTCAGGCTCGCTTCCATATCCCTCCCATCTACTCGCTTCGTCTGGCCGGGGAAAGGGAGAGGGAAGATCAGGTACGGGGTAAGGAGATCGCCTTGTACCCGGAAGACTTTTGGGCCGGGATGCGTCTGCCCTTCTCCCCCGAGGTGAGTGCGGCGCTGAATTGTTTTAAGTTAGCCCTGGGCCAGTTAGTGCCGAACTCTTAGAGGATTCTCCTTGGGTTCCTGGTCCAGTTGAAATCGTGGGCGATCCCTTTCAGTCCGAGCCTTCTCCTTTCCTCTCTCTGCTACAAGAACCACCCGGCACTCGCAAGGACGGGCCGAACTGGGTATACATCTCTTTTAGAAAGCGTCGGGGTGCTGCTGCCGGGTCGGAGGTTGTTGTAGTACCTTCTTCCATCCATGAATGGAAGAAGTTTCTGTTTGTCGGGCCACCCGAGGGTGAGGATTGGCCTGTGCCCGTTCAGTAGCACAGGGCCGACTGCCCGCGGCTGAGGCAGGCGAATGATCCCGACACGGTGGCGGTGTCGTAGTGGGAGCCCCTTCCCCGAGCCGATGTGCTATTGTCTGAGCATGCCCTTATTTAGGCTGGGCTCAGCCCTGCTCAGCCTTAGGGTAAGTTGGGAGTTTTTAGACGACCTGTTTAGACTTGTGCGTTCTTCCTCTTTTTCTGGCATTACTGACTCCTTTGTATTTTCGTCTTATGCAGAGCCCATGGACTTAGGTAAATTCCGGGCAGCTCTGGTCGAACAGAAGAAGGGGAAGAAGGCCGGAGGTGCCGGCCCCTCTCGCCCGTCGTCGGCTCCGGCTCCACCGGCGGCCGCCCCAGCTAGGCGCTCGAGCGCGCCCTGGGCCCCGGAGTCCAGCCATGCGCCGAGCCGAAAACGAGCTCGGGAGCAGGAGCCCCGGGCTTTGGAGGTGGGAGGCGAGGCTGGTTCTTCTACGTCTCTTCTCAAGAGGTACCATAGGACGGTGTCCCGTTCTCCGGCTTCCTCGATCATCGTGGATGAAGTGGAGCTTCGCTTCGAGGTGCTCTCAGGGCTTTCCATCGCCGACGGCCTGCTCTCGGAGATGGAAAGGTCGTCCGGGGACAGAATTCCTCGAGAGACCCTCCGGGCCCAAATGGCGGCCATAGCCCAAGAGGCCGTGCAGGTCAGTGTTCGCACCCCACTCGGATCTTCATTCGGTATTTTTGTTCGCAAGATTGGGTGCCCCTTTCTCTTTTTGACCCTCCTTTGTTTTCTTCAGGTCCTCCAGCACTGCGCCCTTGTCGTCAACATGGAGGACGAGGAAATTGCCACGGCGATGCATACTGCGGGCGAGCTCTCCTTGCGGGAAGAGGGCTCAGGCTGGAGCTGTAAGCGGCGATGGAGAGCGTCGCCGCCCTCTGTCACGCCCCACTTCCCAGAGTACGCAAGATTGGGCACGTGACATAGCCAACCATGCTACCTGTGGGTAGGAAGTATCCATCCACAGTCACATTACGGTTGTAAGGATATCAAGAACAAGATAATAAACTAATCTAATACATGTCCAAATCCATAATAACAAGAATCAATAAACAATAAGTGCGGAAGCTAATGATCCAATACAATGAATAAACAGTACGTCCCATAATGCGGGCTCACATCTGGAAATGAAAAGCAATAAATAAACTAAACCCTAAGGACTCACTGTTCAGCCTGCTGGCTGAAGTACTCCTGCTCGGTCGTCGACAAAGGTACGGAATCTGGGCCATGCAAAACCCAGACGTCAGCGCGTCATGATATCAAGTATATGGTATAAACATGGTAATAAGCAATGCAAGTATGAACATGAATAAAGCAGTAACAAGAAATAACAAGCAGGGTACTGTGCAATGGTGTCCAAACTGTCCTATCAGGTTTCTACTCTATAGTCTTTGAAACCAATTGATGAATCGTCGATGTAACTCAATAGTATCCCGTGCGTGCCCGGGACCACGGTCATGACCCTCGGGGCTGAATCCGAGACGTGCCGCTAAGCAGTAAAAGGTAGCAAGATGGACGAGTAGTGTCAGCATCACCATTCCGGAGCTGGCCAAGCCCGTAAGACTGATCAGAACAAGTATCGAACTGTTGAGTTACAAGTCGGTTTCACCTTTGATTTCCCCATACCCCCAAACTATGTATGTCAGGTCAGGTATTCAATAGTCAAGGACTAATGCCAACACAAAATCAGGTAAAGTAGGTCTGTCTGGATAGACAGCAGGAATGGTCAGGTTTGTCGGCATTAGGCATGAGATCATGAGACAAGTAATGTCATGGTACAACAGGATGAGTCGGTATGTATGTATATGTCAGGTGTAGCAGGGTCAGGTCAATATGTCTTGCAATCGGGTAAGTGCTCACAACAGGTAAACAATCAATAATGAACAGCAGCAGGAAACAGTAATTAACCACAATATTCCATATAACCACAGTGATGTTTATATTCTCTCATTAACAGGTTCAATCATCTTTAGGGTGCAAAAGCCACAAGGTAAAGCAATATCCACAATTATAAATTAAGGAACTACATGAAATTATACTACATATAATAATTGTCTCATGAATAGTTTAACAGTTTAAGTAGATATGATTCAGTCGTCTTATATAGTTGAAATATGGGTTGATGTGGGTTGATTAATTACGAGGAACTGTTGTAACGATTCCATTATAAAGATACTGCAATAATATGATATCAATTGCAATCATTAAGTTGTGGTATTAAATAGTATGAGTTCAATTGCGTGGCAAGACTAGATCTCGCACGCTAGCATGTTCAAGCAAGTATTCAGATACTTGCCTCGACGGTCTGCAAACTGGAACACGGATGCGATGTCGGCAAAAACACGATATGATAGCACGGGCCACGGATCAGGTCCCAACAGAGAACAACGGGATCACACGGACCAGGGGGCTTCGCTGGAGCGTCGGGTTCGCCGAGACGGCACGTCGGATTCCGGCAAAACGCGACAACAAGTTAGCAACAGACAAAAGACTCAATGCGATCAGCGGGGGTGAAGACTTTGCACAAAGGAGAGATAGGGGTGCTCACCGAGAGGTACCAGGGACAGTCACGATGGGCTCGACGGCGATGGGACGCCGGCGAGGCAACGGCGGCGGCGGCTGCAAGGGCTGAAGGCCTCGGGTGTGCGGGAGAGGGTGCTGCGGCGAGCTGGAGGGAAGGGTGGTCGGCTCTGGTGGTCGAGGGGGAGAAGGAGGTGGCCCTGGTGACGACGGCGAGGTCGCCGGCGCGTTCTCCGATGAACAGCGGGGTAGGCGATGGGTGAAGGCTCGGGTTGGTGGTCCGGCGAGGAGAGGAAGGGAGGTGATGACGAGGTCGTGACGAGGAGGATGAGAGGGTGTCGCGGGGGTCGTCGGCGACGGGAGGTCGCGTCGACGGCGAGGTCTGCAGGGTTGGAGCGACGTCGGGGTTGGGGTGCAGGTGCGGGAAAGAGCGGGAGAACGAGGGGATGGAGGTGCGGTGAGGTCGACGAGGTGGTGGCGGCGACGGCGAAGTCGTGAGGGGGTCGGCGGTGAGGTTGCGAGGGCTAGGGTTAGGGTTTCGTTGGGTTTTCTCGTGAAGAAGATGGGTTGGGGAGGCGGCTGCACGAGGTTCATAATATATAAGAAGAGAGAGAGGGAGATTGGAGAGAGAAAGAGAGAGATTGAGGGAAGAGAGAGAGAGAGATGGGGAAAAGGAGGCGGGGCCCACGAGCTCAAATAGGAGCTCGTGATTGGCCACGAGATTAGATAGAGGAAAAATTTTAGATGATTCTGGCAGAGATTTATGGTTATGAATATATTTCGTATATTATTATAGTTTTAGTATATTAAATTTAAATGGGCCCTTTTTGGCGCAAAATGAAACATTTTCAAATCGCGCCCGGGTTGCGCCCAAATGTTCCAAATTCAAATTATAGGATTTTAAGCGGATTCCAAATTTTGAAGAGAGGTGTTTAATGATTAAAATGCATGCCCCCAAGTCGGACACTTGCACGCGCGCGTAGTCGCCCAAACTGGCCCGTTTAGCCAAACGGAACGGAATCTCGACATGCAGACGCTACCACGCGACTAGTGGCGACGAGTAGGCCAACATGGACATTTTAAATTTCATTTTAGGAGTTAAAATTTGTTATGTGCCAAAATGACTTAACCGGTTAAAATTTAGCAATAAACACCATAAAATCAGGAAAATTGGAATGAGCAATATACAACTCTCAACTAGCAATATAAATAGTATTATTGGGCTCGGGTGTTACACCCTCGAAGACCGGGTGGCGGCCAAGGATCGGGAGATCGCCAGCTGCCGAGAGGCCGCTCGAGCCGCCGAGGCTAAGTTGGAAGATTCCAGGATGCTTGTCACCATCCTGAAGAAGACAACGAGCACCCTCCGGAGGGAAAGTGAGGCGACAAAGGAAGGAGCGAAGTGTGCCGACCTCCGAGCGTCGAAGGCGGTGGAGAACTACCAGAAGTCGGACCAGTTCTACGCCGACCTGGCTCAAGCCGCTGCCCTCATTTGGCATGAGGCCCTCAACGCCGTCAAGGCCATGATGCCGGAGATTCCTGACGGCGAGCTCCGGGGTGAGTACCCCCTCGTGGACGAGGCACAGGGGAATGGCCCCGGAAGCGCTGCAGGGGGAGGGGCCCCTGGTGGGAGCGTTGGGGAGAAGTCGGTTGCCCCGGCTCCCAGCGTCGAGGCTCCTACGATGGGCGCCGACCTTCAAGACACCACCCCCGCTGTGGTGGTGGATGCGGAGCTCATCAAGGTTCTCCCCGGCCCCGAGGCCTGAATCTCCTCGCCTCCTTATTTTCTTTTGCGCTGAAATTTTGTAAGTCTTCGGACGTTTTTGTAAGGCTGGGGAGCTCATAATACCTCTATAATGACTTCCGGCTTTGTGAATAAAATCTTTTTGCAGTGTTATTTGAGTACATATTTTCCCTTTGTTTGTGGTAAATTTTTTATTTGCGCGGTCCTGCTTTCATAAAGCGTTAGGTCGGTCTTTCATCTAGAGATCACCCGTCGAGTTGAATTCAACCATTTGCCGAGTGCGCAAAGACTGGTGTAAGGTCGGTATCTCCGTGGCCCCGAAGTCGAGGTGGGGATCGCTTAGTAAAGATGTGCAGGAAGTTGAGCAGGGAAGCTGCTCGATGGCTTCTTGATGAGGGCTTTAATCCTTGGCGTCGTGAGGTAATGGATTACCAGCCAAGGATGGACCGAGCAGGGAAGCTGCTCGGTGGCCTCTTGATGAGAGCTTTGATCCTTGGTGTCGTCGGGTAAGAGATTACCAGCCAAGGATGGACCGAGCAGGGAAGCTGCTCGGTGGCCTCTTGACGAGGGCTTTGATCCTTAGCGTGGGAGGGCATGGAGTGGCCTGCTAAGGATGGATCGAGCAGGGTTGCTGCTCGGCTTTGCGAGGTTTGGTCTAACTTTCCTAGGTGTGCGAACATCGGGAAGAGTGACCGTCGCGGGCGATACGTGTCAGGAACGCATGGGGAAGGCGAAGCGTTTCGAAGAGCTGCGTCAGTTCCGCCACGTGGCGGTGCGGTATTGGAGTAATTTTGGGTGAATCCTAGGGTTCGCGCCCATGCGCGCGCGAATTCGGGTCCTTAGGGATTCTGTTTGAGGTTATAAATAGAGAAGGAGACGACAACTCTTCAGCGTCGCTTTTTGAGATGACTGGTCCCATGTATTCGATCGAAGAGATCATCACCTTCAACGACGCCTTCATGTATGACCAGACCCTGGCTGGGGATAGGTACCGGGATGTGGTTTAGCACCTCGAGGGTCACGTCGGCCGGCTTCTCCTTCGGCGGTCGCCCCTCCTACATTTGCTGATGTACGTGATTTGGAAGAGGTCCCCGAGGTTGTACAACCCCCTCTCCGAGGAGTTGCTGGACGAGGCGCTCGATAAGGTGCACTCGATCTATATGCTCGGCCTCATCTCGAAGGCCAGGCACGACCGATCCTTGGCCTTCATTTTGGAGTGCTTTCAAAAGAGGTACTTCGTGAGCTAGGGCACGGAGGGCGGAGTGCTGGGTGCTTCCACGGCGTTCCGGGTTTGCGCGCAGCATCGGTGAGAACGGGCTGCAGGGGCTTGGGCCCGGTTGGCGGAAATCTACTCTGAATATCACCAGGAGTTCTTTCTCGATCCCGTTCCCCCTCTGTTGTAAATTTTTCTTTTTCTTTTCAATGTAAAGCCGAGGAGCCCACAATACCTTTTGAATGAATAACATTCTCCTTTTTGCGATACTCTATTTTTTCCTTCTTATTATTTAAATAAAAAGAACTTAGAAGAATTTATATCGCTCTTGTGAAAGAAGAAATATACATTCATAGATATTCTTTTCAGAGGTGCAGCTTGAGCTTCTCGGCGCTGTAAGGACGTGGAAATTTGCGACGATTCGCATCTTGTAGGCGGTAGGCTCCGCCGGGCAGGGCCTTGTTTTGCTCGTTTCGAGTGTCCAGAGAACCCTTGATATCCTCCTCACCTTTCTGGTCATTGTTTTGCCCCTCAGGCGTAGACGTTGCTGCGAAGCATATTTTCGCGGTTTATTGGTTCCCGTAAGTCCGACCTATCCCGTCTTGGTCGAATGGGAATTTCATCGCTAGGTGATAGGTCGATATCTGGGCCCGGAGGGAGTTCAATGTCAGGCGACCTGGGAGGACGTTGTAGGCCGATGGGATTCTCGCGACGATAAACTCCACATGCGCAGTGCGCATGCATCCCGCTTCCCCGATGTTAAATTGGAGGATGATGTAAGTGCACGGCGGCGCCCCGGCCGTCAATCCGAGGCCAAAATGCGGAAACGATACTTTTACAAAACTTGTAAACCGGCACCACCGCGCACTAAAATCCCGGATCGGGCCATTTAACCTACTCCTAGCTAACTAGAGAAGGGGTAGAGAGATATACCGAGCGATCCGTGTCCTTCGGTCTTCTCGTCGTCGTCCCGATCTCCCCGCGGAATCTCCGGTCTTCATCTCCTCGTCGGAAGGGCACCACATCGTCGAGTTCTTTTACGGGCTCCTACCTCTGGACCGAGGCAACTCGGGCACGAAGTTGGCGAGTCGACGTGTCCAAGAATGCTGTAGGCTAAGTGTAGTATGGTTTGTCTCATGAGGTTGTGAAGTTGCCATGTTTAGATGTGGAGGAGAAAAAGAACTTTGGAGAGAGGTGAGGAATTTTGTAGCAAGTCCAAATGAGATGAAGAAATTCCCACACATAAAAAATGAATCCTCTCTCCTCAAGAAGTGGCCGGCCAAGCTCTCATGGAGAAGGAAAAAATTGATGGAAAAAGCAAGTGGGGAAATGTGTGATAAAGAGGAAATTATGTCACACCAAAGTCTAATACAAATCCAATCTCATTCCCATCTCATTTAATGCAAGCCATGTGCACAAAATGGAATCTAAAAGTGCTAGAAATATCATGAAGCCTCATTTACAATTAACCCCCTCCACATAACTAATTTGCACACTTGCAAATAACCCCCTCCATCGGAAAAATCCGGCCGTGAAGGAACAAAGAAAATCTGGCCGAAACGGAATGCAAACTGGCAACTTCAGAAAACTGATCCCGTAATAAATTACAGGAAAACCCCGCGACTGTATATACATACCCGCATTTGTATTCCGACCGAATACAAATGCAATGAGACAAAATCTACACCGTACAATACTAGGATCCGGCTTAAACCAAAGCCCGCTAGTATTATCCGTCCGATCATGATCCGTGCAATACCGCACGTATCTAATCGAACCCTGTCATATCTCTATACGGCCTCTATAGCATTTCGTCCGAAACTTGAGAAACTGTCTGTGGGGGACTCTAAAGACTCGTCAATACTTTGGCTGTGGATTTAACCACTAGCACGTCAGAGGTATTAGCCATACGTGACGGGCTACCAGGTATTGACCAAAAGGGACGTCGATGAGCGAACTCATCCTGACACCCTACTGAGCCTGTCAGTGACAATATCCGTACAGTCCGGTCCGTTCGTCTATGAGCATCGCATGGCGGGCCTAGGGGGTTGGTAAAAGTCAAACCCCCAAAAGCGGTACAAGTCGTGTCGGAGTGTAGCCCAGAACACCCTGAGATACTACTGGAATACCTACCAGTAAATCTCCTGCCTTGGCTAAGGACTTCATGTAATGGCTCTCCTAGACACAGCGCGACCTCACCCCCAATACCGGGAGAGACGAACCCCTGCAGATCCGCTCACTGCCTCCATGTGGCTCGGGACTGTACCCAACTAAAACCTGTTTGCACGTCTCCTTTGAGCGTGGTAGGGTAGTAATCAAAGTACAGTGGGAACTCACACGAGACAAATGACGATCTCAGATCGATGAACTCCTGTACACATGTCACCAGGGAACTGCTATCTGACGTCAGGTATAAGACCAACTAGCATGTTCCCGGCGAGTCATGTCCGGTGTACTCATAACCCAATGAGCACCTGTATACATCTTAGGTGAACCAACTGACACCAGTAGCTTATGAGACCTGCCATCGCCCCTCGTCGGGGTCTCGACTGTATACACTAGTCTACTCTGGAGTATCGATGCCCTGTCTCGAAACTCCCACGACTAGGGACCTTTTAAGAATGTGCTTATAGACCCCAGCTCCCACGTATATGATCGCCCTCATACTGCTGATAGTCAAGCAAGAATCATAGGGGCTCTATCAACGTGCAATAGTGATCAGTAATGTCACCTAAAACAGTACACGATGATAAAGATAAACCAGATATCATACTATCATCTTGAGTAAGACTGTCCTACCGGCATAGGTCCTCCCTCAATCATTGCAATCACGTGCCTGTGATCCAATAATTGACTCTGAGGGCACTATATCCAACAGATGATTCCCCCTTCCGCAGGGATGGAGTGGTTAGTGAACCCTGACAGGACGTAGACGGTCGGCCTTAGGTCCGACGGGATGAGCCCCATACGCAGAAAGCAGTCATAAAAAAGAATGTTCGCTGAACTTTCCGAGTCGACCAATATCCTCTGCACTTCATAGCGGTGGACCCGAGCTGTGATCACCAGTGGGTCATTATGTGGTAGGGATATCCCGTGGAGGTCATCGTCGATAAATATGATCGGCTCGACCGCTTTAGCCTTTTTCTTTAGGTGGCCGCCAGTCCCCTCGATCGGTAAGGGGTGCTGCGCCTCGTCGGTGTCCATCGCACCCCCCGTTGACACGACCATGATTTGGCCGATCATCAGCTCACCGGAAGGGGGATGATGCTTTTGCTCACGGTCGGCCTGCCGCTTATCTCGCAAGTACGTTGCCAGGTGCCCCGAGCGGATTAACTCCTCGATGTAGTCTCGGAGCTGCTTGCAGTTCTCGGTGGAGTGGCCTTGCGCCTGTAGAAAGCGCAGTAGAGGCCCTGGGTACGCTTTGCCATCTTATTCGAGACTGGGGGAGTTTGAAGAAGCTCTCGCCCTTAGCCTCCTCCAACAGTACCGTCTGTGAGACGTTGAGCGGGGTGTACTCCTGAAATTTCGGGGAGTAGGATTTTGGCCGCTCAATCTTCTTTTTCTCCTCCCTGGCCCTTTTCTTTCGATCAGCTTATTCTGTCCGGGGCAGGTTAGCGTTCACCTCGGACTCAAGCTGGATCTCACGCTCGGTCCAGGCCTTTACCTCGGCCATGGTCTTAGGTTGCGCTAATGCAAAAGAGCGTAACCACTCCTTGTGCCTAAGACCCGACTTAAGGGCCGTAATGACCGTCTTGTCCCGGTGCTCTGGGACCCTAAGAAGAGCGTTGTAGAAGCGAATAACGTATCCTTTGAAGGATTCTTTGTCCCCGCTCTTTATGGTAAAGAGATGATCAACGGTCCGCTTCTGCCGTCTATTCCCGATGAAATGACCGAGGAACTGGGTGGCCAGCTCATTGAAGGTAGAGATTGAGCATGGCGCGAGTCCTCAGAACCAGTCTTATCCAGAGCGGATGAGAGTGGCGGGGAAAGCGCGGCTGTTCGCCGCCGAAAACCGGGAGACGGAACCGTGTAGGTCGTCTTGCCTGAATTTGGGGGCAGATGCTATTGGGTTTTATCCGTCAACCTCTCCGAATATGCCAAGTTGATTTATGGCACCGTGTATTAGAGGTTTGGATAGATGCGGCCGATGTAGCAGACTTCGTCAGATTCCTCCTCATTGTGAGGGGTTTTTGATTGTAGGGACGCTCTTCCCTGCAGGTGCAAGCCCCTGCAGTTAATTACGCTACCGTATCGCGGTTACCACTTTCTCTTTCTCCAGATGGTCACTTCGTGTCCTGTATGTTTGTTTTGTTTTAGGTTGCCCGTGGATTGTATACGGAGACTAATTTATGTTGTCGCCCGTAGGGCGTGGATTAGTCCAAATCCGTATTTTCTTAGATTTGGGTTTGAGTTGGGTTTAAGGATCGTTAATATCATTGAGATTAAGATCAACTTAAACGTTTGTTAAGGATGCGTTAGTCTAATTTTAGACTAAGATCTACTTAGCAGGATCATTTAGATCCAACAAAAGTGCATTTGAGCTCTATTGTTTTAGTTTAGGGACATTGCGGTCCATAAGTTTAAGGACATCATAGTCCGTGGAGTTTAAGAACATCATAGTCTATAGTTTAAAGACGTCATAGTCTAGGGGGTTTAGTTTAAGGACGTTGCGGTCCATAAGTTTAAGGACATCATAGTCCATGAGTTTAGAGACCTCATACTCCGTAAAGTTTAAGGACATCATAGTCCAGTCTAAAGACGTCATAGTCTATATGGTTTTGGTTCAACCGTTTGGGGATGCGCCAAAAGTTATTGGTTATTGGGACCCTCCATCTCGCTGAAGACATTAAAGAATTACAACGACATATATCAGAGGTATGAAGAGATGTACTCTTAAACCAATATTGGTTGGGAGATCTGTAGTCAAGTTTGGGACTAAAATCAGTTAAAAGATTTATGAGCGTATGGGATCAATTAATCTGAATTAGGGATTTGTGGCCAACTTGGGCTCGGCCCACTCAGTTAAAATGTTGAACATTTAATTAGGCTCGGTCATTTTTTATTTAACAATGCTGAGTATTGGTTTGGGTTCTGATAACCTTTTGTCTTTTATTGAATGTTGAGCACTCATTATGGTTCTGGGGCTTTATTTAAAGAACAATTTATGTTCCTTCAGCGCCCACGTGAGGAGCACGTGGCACGCTTGGCGCTGAGCGCCAGACTTAGAGCGCTAAGGCGCTTCCTGTGAAATAGTGCACACGTGAGGAGCACGTGGTGCGCTTGGCGCTGAGCGCCAGACTTGGAGCGCTGATGCGCTTTTTATGAAATAGCGCACACGTGAGGAGCACGTGGCGCGCTTGGTGCTGAGCGCCGGACTCTGGAACGCTGGGGCATTTCTTTTGAAATAGTGTACACGTGAGGAGCACGTGGTGCGCTTAGCGCTGAACGCCAGACTTGGAGCGCTGGAGCGCTTCTTTTGAAATAGCGCACACATAAGGAGCACGTGGCGCGCTTGGCGCTGAGCTCCAGTCAATGAGTGCAGAGCGTTTCTTGTGAAATAGCACACACGTGAGAAGTACGTGGCATGCTTGGCGCTGAGCGCCAGCCAATAAGTGTAGAGCGCTCTTTAATAAGTAGCGCCCACGTGAGGAGCACGTGGCACGCTTGGCGCTGAACGCCGGCCCATGAGTGCAGAGCGCTCCTTGATCAATTTTGTGCTCTGAGAATTAAGTTCTCGTTTTTAAGAGACTTTGTCTCGTGGCTCTTAGAACAAGGTTCTTATTTCAATAGAAGATGTTACAATCTCTTATGATTTTTTTTGTGAAAGACTTTGTCTTTATCTTATAGATCTGTGATCTAACGAGAACTAAGTTCTTCTCCCTCCCTTTTTATGATGAGATGCTGTGATCTCTTTTGTGAAAGATCTCTGTCTTATAGATCTATGATCCAGAAAAAGAACTAGGTTCTTCTTCTTTTGATGAGATACTTTGATCTCTCTGTTTTATTTACCTTGAAGAACTTTTTCTTCCGAGAGCTCGCTCTTCTCTTTGAAATTTCTCAAAGTTTGTGGGGGGTTCCTCTGTGCAAGACTTGAAGTCTTGGGTCTTTCATATATGGGAGGCTGATTTATTGAATCAGTTAAGGAGATCTTTCTCTGATTGATTTGAGAATGTTTCCCCATCATCGGATCTTTGATCCTGGGGCTTCTGTTTTACAGAGAACAATCTTCTTGTTTTTTTAACAAGATTGGGAAATTATTTTCCCATACAGAGATTGTTCTGTACCTTGATGATTTTTAATCACCATTGGATCATTGATCCAAGAGCACAATCTTTTTTATTTGGAAAGATTCTGAGGAGTATTTCCTTAACAGAATTTTATTCTGGTAATTTGATGATTTATCACTTTCGTTGGATCTTTGATCCAACGGTGGGGAAAATTTAGTTCTAGCGCTGTTTTCCCAATCAGAGCAAAGCTCTGTTTGAATTTCAAAATTCAAAAGGTGAAGCAACGCTTCAGATTCCTTGCGCTGCGCGCAGCGCGCCACGTGTCAAAAGCAGACACGCCAGCGCAAGGAGCGCTGCGCCCAAGGCAGCGCACCCCCAATCAGAGCAAGGCTCTATTTTAAAAATTCAAATTTTAAAGGAAGCAATGCTTCAGATAACTTGCGCTCTGCGCTGTGCGCCACGTGTCAAACAGTGTTGCGCTAGCGTAGTTGCGCTGCGCGACACCTGTCAGCGCAGGTGCGCTAGTGCAGTTACGCTGCGCTAGCGCAGTTGCGCTGTGCTCTGCGCTGCGCGACACGTGTCAAGCGCAGATGCGCTTGCGCCAACTGCGCCAACACTAAAACTTAAATAATAAATTATTTAATTAATCAGAATTAAAATTCTAGAAAGATCTTTCCAATCTTATTAAAATAAGAAGATTGTCTTCTGTAAAACAGAGGCCTTAAGATCAAAGATCCAACGGTGGGGAAATATCCCCAGATCAATCAGAGAAAGATATCTGTAACTAACTCAACAAACCAATTGGCCCTATATAAAATCCCCTAGACTCCAAGTCACAGATACAAACATAGAGAAAAGGGAAAACTCTGAAAAATTTGAAAGGCAAGCCTTTGAAGAAAAAAGATCATCTTCTTCAAGGTAAAGAATTAAATTCTTGGAAGAACAGAGATGAAAACACCTCACAAAAAGAAGAATTTCTTCTAAAAAGATCAAAGATCTAAGAACAAGATCAAGATCTTCACTACAAAAAAGAAAAAAGATAAAAAAAGATCCAATCATAAAAGATTAAAGAAGTAATTTACTTCATCCCTAGATATTTTGATCTATATAAAGGCACAACCTTTTGATGACCATTGGTTCTTGAATGTTGAGGTAGAATCTCCTTAGAACAAGAAAAACTTGTTTCTTTGATCTAAATTGGATCAAGATGCGCTCTGCGCTATTGGACAGTGCCTTGCACTTTTGAAATGAGCCTTTGCGCTCCTTGGATTGGCGCACTGCGCCAGAGAGCGCCGCGTGTCAATCACAGAACAATCTGCGCTCTGTGCTCCTAAATATAGCGCACTGCGCTCTTGGAATGGCGCACTGCACCAGGGCGCGCCACGTGTCAGCAGCGCACTAGCTCAGCGCACTGGCGCAGCGCACTGCGCTAACAGACTTGCGCTCACCAGAGCGTGACACGTGTCACCTCCACATGCTCTGGCGCTTTGCGCTCTTTAATTAGCGCAAAGTGCCTGACATGCCACGTGGCGCACTGTCAGATTATTAAATGCTATGCATTGTTTAAAAAGGGCAGAGCCCAATTAAAAGTCTAACAGACCAATTCAAATGCTGTGCAGGCCAATTATAAATGCTATGCATTTGACTACAGAGCCCAATACTATGCATTATTAAAAAGGCCAAGCCCAAATAAAGGCTCAATAGCCAGAATAATAAAATATTCAACTGAGCCCATATGCTCATAGACCTTCAAACAGACTTTAGTCCCAAATTGGACTATAGATCTCCCAACCAACATTGGTTCAAGGATACATCTCTGAACTCCTCTGATATTTGTCGTTGTAATCCTTCAACGTCTTCAGAGAGGTGACGGGTCCCGACAGCCATACATTTTACGGATTACAATGGACCACCATGTTCTTAAACTGGAAATCGACCGCAATGTCTCTAAACTAAACAATAGATCCCAAATGCCCTCTTGTCGGATCTAAACGATCCCGTTAAGTCGATCTTAGTCTTAAATTGGACTAACGTATCCTTAACAAACGTTTAAGTTGATCTTAGTCCAAAAATGAGACTAACGTATCCTTAAACCAAAACCCCAAACCCAAATCTAAGAAAATACGGATTTGGACTAATCCACGTCCTACGGGCGACAACGTAAATTAGTTTCCGTATACAATCCACGGGCAACCACAAACAAAACAAACACCCACAACACGAAGTGACCATCTGGAGAAGGAGAAAGTTGTTACCGCGATGCGGTAGCGTAATTAACTGCAGGGGCTTGCGCCTGTAGAAAAGAGCGTCCCCACAATAAAAAAACCCTCAGACGAGGGGGAATCTGACGAAGTCTGCTACATCGGCCGCATCCGTTTAAACCTTCGATACACGTTGCCATAAATCAACTTGGCATCTTCGGAGAGGTGGACAGATAGCACCAATTAGTATCTGCCCTGAATTTCAGGCAAGACGTCAATCACGTCTCCGCCGCGTCCTTCGGAGGGGAACAGATTCTGGCACCCCCGGTGGGACTTCTTCCTCTTTCCACTCCACACTTCGTGTGTCATGTTCGCGAACTAATCGCGGTTTGTTAATGGTTGCCTGTGGATTTGAGCTACTTAGATTTGGTGTCTTGCTCCGTGCAGAAAACAGAAGATCAATGGCTTCAACTTGCACTACCTGCAACTGCAACTCTTACTCCGTCCTTACTGGAGGAGTGACTTACGGGCCCCAAGCGGCCTCCCTTTTCAAGATGCCAGTGGAGCAGGAAACTCAAGCCACCACTGGACTATTCTTCGGGACCCTACTCCTACCCATGAGCTTCAACGCCTCTGTACCGTCATAAGAAGCTCCCAAGAAGTCGGTATTCGATCGGCTTACTACTACTGCGGCCCCTCTCAACGGGTCGCCCAACTCCACTGTCTCGGTTTTTAACAGACTAGGCCAGAGCTCTAACGGGTCCATGAAGAAGCCTGCAATACCAGAAGGCGTTATCCCGAAGCGGATAGCCATCCCTGCTCCCAAAATCGTCAAGGTGGTTTCTCCTGCCAAAGGGTCGGTCTTCACAAGACTGACTATTTCTGCTCCTGTTCCAGGCGAAATCACCAAGGTTGCTTCCCCTACTCGGAAGTCTGCTTTTGATAGGTTGGCCGTCCCCATTCAACGGACTTCGGTCTTTAAAAGGCTGATACCAGCGAATTCTGACCAACACAGGGGGCATGAGGAGGTCACCCCTACGGCTAAATCAACTCCAATCGCACGACATGTTCGCCGTCGTCACTGGCGCCGGGTAAGGAAGGCTGGGGGCAACTCCCCCTCTGGGTTAACTCCACCATCTCAGATGGTGGAAATCAATGCTGCTGTTCTGACCGGGAATAGATTTGAACCGCTAAGAAGGGTGCGCAAAAACTCGCCAACTGCCGTATTGAAAAGATCTCCTACACCTGTGGAAAATGCCCCAAAGGTGAAGCTGGAGCAGCCCCCTCAATGGCTGTCCTCTAAAATTTACAAGGTCTGGCGTCAAGTCCAAGACTCCATAATGGATCAAGACTATCTCCGCCGACAGAAAAAGATGATGGTTCGGCAGGAGAAGGACTACTCTGTCAAGCCAGAAAAAGCAACAGCTACCTGGGTGCCCACTACAACGGCCCCCTCAATTTCGACCGCTCACAAAAGAAGGAGGTCGGAGAAGATCCCTGTGTCTTTGGCAGATCGCAAAGACACTGAATCTAAACGCCCCAAGTCTGGGGGCATAACGGTCCATACTGTTTATATGGCTTCCGGAAAGGAGGAAAGCCGTGCTTCGACGGGTCACCGACCGCTCACTCGATCCGTGACCAAAGCCCAAGAGCAACAACAGAAGCTTCAGGAAATGATGAATGCAATGGCCGCACTTACCGGGCCAAAAGAAAGCTCGGAGGCATCATCAGAACAGCGTCACGAACAAGAAACTGACGCTGACTTCCTACGCAGAGTCCTCGAGAAGAAGGACAGAGAAGCAGCAGAACAAGCTGCCAACATAAAACAAATGGCGCTTCTCTTCCAAGATATGGTAGGAATGATATTACAGCCGGATCCTCCAGCTGAAGATCTTCCAATTATCCTCGAAAACGACAGAGGAGAAACATCAAATCCACCTCTGGCTCATTCAATAGCCAAAGAGGAAACCATTTCCAAAGCCGCACTAGACGACTATATAGCTCAGCAAATACGAGCTCACCAGGCGAATGAAGCGACTGGCCAAATCGTGAAGAATGGGCGACCATACCCGGGCTGGTATGACCAAATAAGTTATCCGCCGGGATATACGATCCCTAAGTTCCATGTATATAAAGGGACGGGAAACCCGCACCAGCATGTCGCTCAATTCAGGGCCTTATGCGGCAACACCGGAGGCGACGACAAACTGTTGCTTCGCCAATTCGTCGGCAGCTTAGCAGAAACGGCCTTTGAATGGTATTCGGAGCTACCTAACGACTTTGTCAAAACATTTGCGGAGATGGAGCTACCGTTTACACAAAGATTCGCGAGTGCTAGTGAACGCACCCCGATAACGGCACTGATTAATGCCAGGGTGAAGCCAGGCGAGACGTGGGTCCAGTACGCTATCCGATGGCGGAATCTATGGTCGAAATGCGAACAGCGGATCGAAAAAGCACCGGCGGTGGGCATGTTCGTGGGCACTCTTGATCCGCAAGCGACCATCTCGCAATTCATGATGTTCTTCAAGCCAACTACTTTCCAGGCCTTGATCGACAAACTGGCCCAAATGGACCAGATGGGTCACAGACTGTCTCATCCAAAGCCCGACTCTCGAAATGAGAAAGGAAAAGGGAAAGCGATCGTCGTCGTCAATACTCAACAACAGCCGAGCAACTCAAAGCCGGTCGTTCGCCAAAACAACGTGCGTCCATGCCCATCCCTCGAGGAGAGACTGGGACGTCCTTACTCGTTTCCTCAGGATAAAACGAGGAGACTGTTCGAGCTGGCAGTGCGCAACAGACTTATCAATCTGCCGAGTCCAAAACGTCCGTTGCGGCCAGGCGATATCAACGATCTTAATTACTGCCCTTACCACTAAGCGGTAAGCCATCCAATCGAAGATTGCTTCGTCTTTAAGGGATGGATCGAGGATCAGTACCAACAAGGAAAGTTCGCGTTATTCGAAAACTGGAAGGTGAACCCGCCACAGCCTCACACTCCTAAGAAGAAAAACACACCGGGGGCAATGTGCTCTTTTGTTGAGGAAGCTCCATGGGAGGTGGCTCTTTCGGCCAAGAACAAAAGGATGTTGAATGATCTTCAGACATGCCCGGCGATCAGATGGAAGAACCCGTTAGAACCTGAGATCATCAAGGGGATGCTGAAGCCGCGCCCAACTCCAAATATCGGTGGTGATAGCCAAAGCGTTCACACCCAGCCGTCGAAATCTTCGAAAAAGAAGAAGAAATCCAAGAAGCCCGTGAAGCCTGGCGACAAGTGCACGGACCTACAAAAGCAGGTTGACGCGCTGGAAGAGTATAACCAGAAGGCGCAGACTCCAATCATGCTCCAAGAGTTCCTCAGCCACGTTCTTGAGGACGGAGATGATGGAGAAGAATCGTCGGACGAATCCGAGGATTACGTAGCAAGTTGCCATGTGATCTCTCATTCATCGCTAGATAATGAAGATGCCCCTTGCACAAAGAAACTGGGAGCAGAGCCTGAATCGGAACTTCTGGGGCCGTCAAATGAAATGATCGAGGCATTCCTAAACGAAGCTCTCCTGAGAAGTAAAGCTGATCGAGAGCGTGAGATGGCCATATTCGAAAAGGCCAAACGCCGGCGACTAGACAAAATGGTTGAAACACTCCCACCAGATCAAAGTACATGTTCCCCTCCGAACGACAGCCACGACGTGAGCGTCTTGCCTGAGATTCCGGGCAGATGCTATTTGGTTTTATCCGTCCACCTCTCCGAAGATGCCAAGTTGATTTATGGCACCGTGTATCGGAGGTTTGGACGGATGCGGCCGATGTAGCAGACTTCGTCAGATTCCCCCTCACTTGAGGGGTTTTTGATTGTGGGGACGCTCTTCCCTGCAGGCGCAAGCCCCTGCAGTTAATTACGCTACCGCATCGCGGTAACCACTTTCTCCTTCTCCAGATGGTCACTTCGTGTCGTGTGTGTTTATTTTGTTTTTGGTTGCCCGTGGATTGTATATGGAGACTAATTTATATTGTCGCCCGTAGGGCGTGGATTAGTCCAAATCCGTATTTTCTTAGATTTGGGTTTGGGGGTTGGGTTTAAGGATACGTTAGTCTCATTTCAGACTAAGATCAACTTAAACGTTTGTTAAGGATAAGTTAGTCTAATTTTTAGACTAAGATCAACTTAACGAGATCGTTTAGATTAGACAAAAGAGCATTTGGGCTCTTTGTTTAGTTTAGGGACATTGCGGTCGATTAACAGTTTAAGGACATGGTGGTCCAATGTTAGTTTAAGGACATCTCGGTCCGAGGTTAAGGACATCATAGTCCATGGGTTTAAGGACCCCACAGTCCAGTTTAAAGACGTCATAGTCTATGAAGTGTATGGTTGTCGGGACCCGTCACCTCTCTGAAGACGTTGAAAGATTACAACGACAAATATCAGAGGAGTTCAGAGATGTACCCTTGAACCAATTTTGGTTGGGAGATCTGTTGTCCAATTTGGGACTAAGATCAAGGATTTATGAGCATATGGGCTTAACTAATCTGAGTTGAGAACTTATGGCCAATCTTGGGCTAAGTCCAATCAAGTTAAAATTTTTAACATTTATTTTGGGCTGTTGAGCATTTATTTGGGCTTGACCCTTTTAGCAATGCCGAGCATTGATTTGGATCCTGACAATATTTTTGTCTTTTATTGAATGCTGAGCATTCATCATAGCTCTGGGGCTTATTAAAGAACAATTTATGTTTTATCAGTGCAACACATGGTGCGCTTGGCGTTTTGCGCCAGTCAAAGAGCGCAATGCGCTTCTGCCAAGTAGCGCACCCGTGAGGGATACGTGTCGCGTTTGGCGCTAGCGCCAGTTAATGAGCGCATAGTGCTGGTTTATGAGCACATTGCGCTATTAGTTTAGTGGCGCACACGTGAGGAGCACGTGGTGCGCTTGGCGCTGAGCGCCAGTCCATTCAAGAGCGCAAAACGCTAACTGTTAAGTGACGCACACGTGTCGCGCTTGGCGCTGAGCGCCAGTCAATGAGCGCAGTACGCTATGTTTGGAGCGCTGAGACTCTTTAAAATTACCCTCTGCTATCTTGAAGAAAGAATAGCCAAGGCTCTGCAGCGTTTTGTGCTAGATGTGGAGCGCTGAAGTGCTTCTTTTATGCAACTTAGATCAATTTGTGCCCTGAGAATTAAATTCTCTTTTTATAAAAGACTTTGTCTCAAGATTCTAAAAACAAAGTTCTTATTTTATAGGAGATATTTCAATCTCTTATTTTGGTGAAAGGCTTTGCCTTTATGGATCTTTGGTCCTAAAAGAGTTGAATATTTCTCCCCCCCCTTTTATGATGAGATGTTTATGATCTCTGAAAGATAATTTGTCTTATAGATCTATGACCTGTGAGAAGAATTATGTTCTTTTTATGAGTATATCTTTTGATCTCTTTGTGAAAGACTTTGGTCTTGTAGATCTATGATCTTTTAAAGAAGTGAATTCTTCTCTCTCTCTCTCTCTCTCTCTTTTTAATCATGAGATGATTTCATCTCTCTGTTCATCATCATTTTTTACCTTGAAGAAAATCCTCTTTCTCTGAGAGCTTGGCTCTTCTTTCTGAGATCTCTCAAAACTTATGGGGGTTTTTCCTCCTTGTTTCTCTATATGAGACTTGGAGTCTTGGGGCCTTTATATAGGGTAAGCTAATCAGTTCAATCAGTTAAGGAGATCTTTTCTCCAATTGATTTGGGGAATTTCCCATCGTTGGATCTTTAATCCAAGGGCTTCTGATTTACAGAAGGCAATCTTCTTGTTATTAACAAGATTGGGAAATCTTTTCCATACAGAATTTATTCTGTATTTTGGTGATTTTTAATCACCATTGGATCATTGATCCAACGGTGCTCTGATTTACAGAGCACAATCTTGTTGTTTGGAAAGATTTTGAGGAATCTTTTCTTAACAGAATTTAATTCTGATTAATTATTGATTTATCATTATTATTGGATCTTTGATCTGACGGTGGGGAGTTTTTAGTTCCAGCGCTAGCGCACTTAGCGCTGGCGCACCCGTGCTTTGCACGTGGTGCGCTGCTTAGAGCGCAGCGCACTTAGCGCTGGCGCATCCGTGCTTTGCTCGTGGTGCGCTGCTTAGCACGTGCTTCGCATGTGGTGCGCTATTTAGGGCGCAGCACACTTGACGCTGCTTCTGAAGCGTTGCTTCATTTCAAAATTTGAATTTTGAACAGAGTTTTGCTCTGATTGGGGGAAACAAATGCCCCCCACCATTGCGCTCTTGTGGCCCACACGTGAGTACAGCGGTGGCAACATCTGTGCCCTTATATCAACTTAGAAGTTGAAACGGTATCTCAGTGCCTATAAATAGGACCCTTGGCCCTTGAGATGATTTCTATTCATTTTCTTCCTTCTGAGAATTTTTATTCTCTTGCAGAGCATAGCACTTTGTCTTAAGAACTTCTTTTAAGGACGGAACTCTGTCAAAATTTAGGTAAAGATTAAATCTTTTAAAGGATTATTTAAGAATCTAGGGTTTCACCCATTAACAGAGCTTTGCTCTTCATAGATATTTGATCTAAAGAAAGCCCCTTCTAGAGTTTCATTAACAGAGCTTTGCTCTCTTGGAACCATAGATCTAAAGAGATCTTTCTTGGAGTTTCTTAACCCATTAATGGAGCTTTGCTCTTTTTAGATCATAGATCTTCAAGAAAACTTTTATAGGGTTTCTCAACAGAGCTTTGCTCTTGTTAGATCTTAGATCTTAAGAGATCCTTTTCAGGGTTTCTTAACCCATTAACAGAGCTTTGCTCTTTTCAAATCACATAGATTTATTAATCTTTCATAAAGAACTCTTAAGAGTTTATTCATGGATCTTAAAGATCATGGAATTTTATTCCATTAAAAATTTTATTTTAGATTTTTCTGATGGTTATTCCATCATTTCTTCAGAGCAAGGCTCTTCAGGAATTTTTATTCCTTCATCATTAGAGTTTGACAGATGTCACTCTGTCACAGAGCATTGCTCTCAAGGGGAGATTTATCCTTAGCCCGAGGGGTTCTTATTAAATGAGAATCAATTGAGGATTTCCTCATTTAATTGACAGTCTCATCAAATGATGAGGCTGTTTTATTAATGATGAACTGTCATCTAGATTTTGTGGGTCCCCTTTGGTCCCCTTTTTACTGCATTGCAGTGTGGTACAAATTTAAAGTACCCAGTGACAACATTTAAACTGTAGCATTGGCGGCTGACAATTTGTTCTTTTTCCGCACAGGTACTATGTCTTTCGACACTTCTTTCCCGTTCGTCCGTTCGGAAGGCGGGTTCCCCGAAGCGCCCGTAGATCGAGAGGTTCTTGCGCTGATCAAAGACCATGACCCGGAGCAAAAGAGTCTCATCTATGGGTTAGATGGTACGATCAGATTATCAGATGCCGCCGGAGCTTTTCTTGTGCGACACCCTCGGAGCCTATCTCTGCGATCCCTTATGCAGATGCACCCCCGATAAGCTATACTGTGGAGGAGGTAAATTGGACTTCAGAAGGTCTCCTTCGGCCTTCTATGGCCGCAATACCCGTGCAGTCGCCGGTAGCTTTGGACACTTTAGGACGGCGCATATGCCAGGGTGAATCGCGCCCTTGGGGACATCCCTACACCATAGGACTAACCCCCCGTCACCCGTCCGGATACCTGCAGTGGGCCCGATATATTTTATCGGCGAAGAAATCATAGCTGCTGAAGCTCGGATTGTACCCTGCAATCTACGCTTACTTGTTCCAGTATTCTGCGTCTCCTACATGGTGGATCAAGGCGTTTCTAGAGCAATGGAACATTCCGACCCACACCTTCCTCCTATTGGATCGAGAGGTCTCCATTTCCTTAGAGGAATTCTCCGAGGTCTCTAGTTTACCCATTAGGGGAGAGTATTACGAGGAGCCGCTTCCTCCAGATGAGTATATTTTTGCCACCAAATCAGTGGTAATGGCTCTTACCCCAGAGAACACCATTCAACACCAGTTCCCAAGTTTGATAAAGGTGTTGAATATGTTTGAGAGCCTCTTTCTTGAATACGGAGGTCGCAGGGTTACTTTTACGGATTTTATCGCTCGTTTTCTCCGTACGGAAGTTTTATCGCGATAAGGTGAAAAGTTTGCCAAACTTAATGATCCTTTCGGCTTTTGCTTGGATCGCCGGCCAATATTGGAAGCCGATCAAAAGGATTTCTTTCTTCCAAACGTCGCGATCGTCCTTTTTTCGGAAATTGCCGCTCCGGGCGTCGATGAGGAAGCGATTTTTTGAGGGTTTCTCGGTTTATGGTTAAGCTGGTTCGCGCTTCCCATGCACCCTCGCTAAATGAGGCCATCTGTCTTCTACCCTGCGCATCGAATGGTTGCCGGAATACAAGTGGCCATCGGGATTGCCGGATTAGCCCACCTGTATCACGGCCTTGTTCCCTTCCGAATGGCGGCCAAGACGACGTGGGGACGTCTTGCCTGTGATTGGGGGCAGATGCTATTTGGTTTTATCCGTCCACCTCTTCGAAGATGCCAAGTTGATTTATGGCACCGTGTATCGAAGGTTTAGATGGATGCGGCCGATGTAGCAGACTTCGTCAGATTCCCCCTCGTTTGAGAGGTTTTTGATTGTGGGGACGCTCTTCCCTGCAGGCGCAAGCCCCTGCAGTTAATTACGCTACCGCATCGCAGTAACCACTTTCTCCTTCTTCAGAATTTCACTTCGTGTCGTGTGTGTTTGTTTTGTTTGTGGTTGCCCATGGATTGTATACGGAGACTAATTTATGTCGTCGCCCGTAGGACGTGGATTATTCCAAATCCGTATTTTCTTAGATTTGGGTTTTGGGTTTTGGTTTAAGGATACGTTAGCCATATTGAGGCTAAGATCAACTTAAACGTTCGTTAAGGATACGTTAGTCTGATTTGAGACTAAGATCAACTTAACGGAAAGAGCATTTAGGGGCTCTATTGTTCTAGTTTAGGGACGTAGTGGTCCATAGTATGCATGGCCATCGGGACCTGTCGCCTCTCTGACGTCGTTGAAGGATTACAACGATAGGTTTCAGAGGAGTTCAGAGATGTATCCTTGGACCAAAGTTGATTGGGGGTCTTATAGTCCAATTTGGGACTAAAGTCTGTTTGAATGTTTAAGGATACGTTAGCCATATTGAGGCTAAGATCAACTTAAACGGGATCGTTTAGATCAGACAAAAGAGCGTTTGTGGGCTCTATTGTTCCAGTTTAGGGACATAGTGGTCCATTGCCAGTTTAGGGACGTGGTGGTCCATTGCATGTATGGCCGTCGGGACCCGTCACCTCTCTAATGTCGTTGAAGGATTACAACGATAGGTGTCAGAGGAGTTCAGAGATGTACCATTGAACCGAGTGTAAATTGATTTAAAAGAGCAGCCGTGCTCAGTCAATTTAATTTGAGGACTTACGGCCAGAATTGGGCTAAGTCCAATTGAGAATGTTCAACATTTTTATTTATATTTAGCCTAGTAGGCCTTTATCAGGGCTCTGCCCCTGCACTGTATTTTATTCGGGCCTATTAGGCCTTTTAAGTTGGGCTCTGTCCCCTTTTTTATAATGCAGAGCATTTGTTTTGGTCCATTGGGCCTTTTAATTGGGCTCTGCCTTTTAACAATGCGCTACATTAATTAGTCTGACAAAGTGCCACGTGGCTTGTCAGGCGCTTTGCGCCAATTGAGGAGCGCAAGGCGCAAGTCCATGGGGAGGTGACACGTGTCACGCTCAGGAGAGCGCAAGCGCAGTGCGCTGCGCTGTTGCGCTGCTGACACGTGGCGCGCTCTGGTGGGTTGCACCAATTCATGAGAGCAGTGCTATGTTTTTAGAAGCGCATAGCGCAGATCATTATGGGGCTGACACGTGGCGCTCTCTGGTGGCTTACGCCAACCCGAGAGCGCAACAGTGTAGATTTTGCAAGTGCGGGGCACTGTTTTATTATTTTGATCAATTTTAGATCAAAGAAAACAAATTTTCTTATTTTCAAAGAACCAGTGGTTCATCAAAAGGCAATGCCTTTATTATTATTATATTTTTATTGAAGATCTTTGATCTTGTTCTTAGATCAATGATCTTTTTAGAAGAAATTCTTCTTTTATTCAAGGTTTTTACCTTTCCTTTCTTTGAGCTCTTCTCAAAATTTTTTTTAAAGGAGTTCTCTCTGTGTTGATCTCTTTTGAATTGGGGTCTAGGGGCCTTTATATAGTGCCTATTAATTTGTTAAATTTGTTAAAGAGATCATTCTTTGAGTGATTTGGGGAATTTTCCCCACCGTTGGATCTTTGATCCAAGGGCTTCTGTTTTACAGAAGACAATCTTCTTGTTTTAACAAGAACAGAAAGATCTTACTGGAATTTTAATTATGTTTGGCGCAAACGCCCCAGCGCTTAACACGTGTCGCGCAGTGCACAGCGCAGCGCAGCTGCGCTGACACGTGTCGCGCAGCGCAGCGCTTACGCAACTGAAGCGTTGCTTCCTTTAATTTTTAATTTTTAATTTTAATTTTCAGAACAGAGCCTTGCTCTGATTGGGGGAAACAGAAGCGTTGCTTCGTTTCCCGCCTTGGAATTTGAACAGAGCTTTGCTCTGATTGGGGTAAACAAATGCCCTTCCACCGTTACGCTTATGTGGCCTCCAAATGTGAGCGCAGCGGTGGCAGAATTCCAACCGTCGCGCCATCCCTTGGAAGTTGAAACGGCTCTTCAATGCCTATAAATAGGACCTTTGGTCCCTTAGATGATTTTCATCTCTTCATAAGAATTTTGTTCAGAGCCCTGCTCTTTTGTTTAAGCACCTTTAAAAGTTCAAACTCCAGAGAATTTTAGGTAAAAATTAATTTGGATTGAATTAAATCAATTCTAAGAGCCTTGCTCTCAATAGATCCCTGATCTAAAGAAGACCCATTTATGGTTTCAATTAGCAGAGCTTTGCTCTAAAGGGGTCTAAAGAGAACTAAGGAGAACCCTATTAGGGTTCCATTAATAAAGCTCTGCTTTCTAAAAGATTTTCCTTGGATTTGCTTAATTAATGGAGCTTTGCTCCTTCCAAATCATATAGAAGAACTCTTAAGATTTCTTCATGGATCTTGGAAATTAAAGATGGTATTTTATATTATTATTATTATATCATCTTTTCAGAGCAAAGCTCTCAATATTCTTAGGGGATTTTCTTCAAATTCTCCTCATAACTGACTTTGACAGGTGTTACTCCTGTCTGCAGAGCATTGCTCTCGAAGAATTTAACTTCCTGTATTCCCCCATTGTTTTATCGCTAATCTTCCATTGATATTTCCTTCAGGCATTATAGCTGTTCATTTATACAGTCTGCACTAATTCATCACCTATGAGGATATCCGTGTACAGGGCCGTCACCAGAACCAGGAGTTTACAGATGCCCAGTGTGCGGAGGTTATGGGCCGTCTGAACACGCGCGTTGGTTGGCTGCTTCCTCGCCGTTCTGCTCTCTTGAAAGTCGTGCTGGGAGCAATTTGGAGAGCACTCCCGGGGTTTCACGAGGCCAAGCCGCTTAATGCGCTGGATGATGCCGAAGACAAGGTGCATTCAGTGTACCTGTCGGGGCTGATCTCGAAGAAACGGCGGGATAGTCTCATCGACATTCTGCATCAAATTTTCCAGCAGACGACGATAATCGCTGCTTATCGAAGGATGGGGGGCCTTGCCGAAGATCTTGACACACGTGAGCGCGAGAGGCTGCGCACGAGAATAATCAGAAAGGCCAGAAGAACTCTAGATGGCCTTACTTTTGAATTCCTTAATCCATGCCCTAGATCTGAGGTTATACCGTTGTAATCATGTGATGATGTTCTTCGTTTATTGCTTTCATGATTGTAAGAATTTTTGGCAATATGAATGGAAAATTTTTGTTCCAGCTTGTCTTATTTCTTGTTCTGAGTCTTTTGCCTATGCATGAATGAGTGTGTTTCGAACGCTTGATCAAATGCAAATCGGATGTTCTTTCTGTCGCTTTCTTCTTTCTTTTATTATTAGTATGCTGCCTTAGTAAACATGGTCAACAGATGGTAGAACGAGTATCCTGTCTTGGTTTCTTCAAGAGGTAGCGATGGCTTAGGCCGCAGGTTCAAATATGTTACCTAAGACTTTTCAACTTTATGAGCCGTGGGGGTCTCATAAAGACTTTTCTCCCTACGGATCGAGAGGATCTCGTAGGTGCATTTTCTCCTTAGGAATCGTGAGAATTCCTAAGTGTATTTTCTTTTATAAGTCGTAAGGATCCTATAAGAGAATTTTCCCTCTTACGAGTCGAGAGGACCTGTAAGCGGTTGTTTCCCTCCTTGTCGAGATTCGACTTTGGAGAGTGAGACCCGTGGATAGTATGCAAGAGACCGTTTTGGGCCGACTTGCAGGGTCCCAGTGCTTAGGAAACAGGTTTTTTTGATCCTTGCTGCCTAAGGCTTTATCTTATAAGTCGAGCCGCATCGAGAAGTTCTCGCAAAGACATTAATCTCCTCACGAGTCGAGACGAATCGAGCATTTCTCGCAAGAATATCCTAACGTCACAGTTAACCTCTGCTTTTTACGACAGAAGTCCGTTAGGGTCTGTGGTACTAGGGTTTTGCCCGTCGTACCGTCACATTGGCTGATATATCCCTCGATAGGCAATTGTGCCGTTCGAGTAGCCCTGCGACTGCCGTGTCTCTGATCCCTTCGGGGCTTGGACAAGACGTCTTCAAGCAATCCTCCTAGGCAGTTTGACCGTCGGAAGAGCAAGCGTTAGGAATTTTGCCATACCGCTTTTTACTTGAGGTTGGGCTCATTTTGGGGAGCCCCGATGAGTCATAACCACTCCGCGCTGGTGTGGGATGATCTCCGATAGTCTTTCAGGCTTTATATGAGTTGCTGTCAAGACCCTGAAGCTAGGAATTTGGCCTTTGCTTCGTTGCTGGCATCACGTCTGTGTATCGAGACGAATGTCGCGGTTATCTCTAGGTTTCTGGTAAACCGTCGAGGTTTGGAACTAGGGATTTTGCCGTGGCTCCATTAGTTTGATTGTCGCGTCTGAACCCTGCTGGAGGAAGAACGCTGGGGTGACATCTCGTCTGCTGTATCGAGACGAACGTCGAGATTGTCTCTAGGTTGCTGGTGAACCGTCGAGGTTTGGAACTAGGGATTTTGCCGTGGCTCCGTTTGTTTGATTGTCGCGTCTGAACCCTGCTGGAGGAAGAACGCAGGGGTGACATCTCGTCTGCTGTATCGAGACGAACGTCGAGGTGGTGACCATTCCGCACTGGTGCAAGATGATCTCCGATTGTCTTTCAGGCTTTATATGACTTGCCGTTAAGACCCTGAAGCTAGGAATTTGGCCTTCGCTTCGTTTGCTTTGTCACGTCCGAGTCCTGTTGGAGGAAGAACGCTGTTGTGACATCCCGTCTGTTGTATTGAGACGGACATCGAGGTGGTGACCACTCCGCCCTGGTGTGGGATGATCTCCGATCGTCTTTCAGGTTTTATATGAGTTACCGTCAAGACTTGGCTCCGTTTTCTGATGGAGCATGGGGAAGGAAGATGTGTCTCTTTCTTTGTTTGCGCCCATGGATTGTATACATGGATTGCTATGCTATCGCCTGTAGGGCTTAAATTTCATTCATCATTTTTTTGTATTATTATTTTATTTCCGCGATGCTCTATCATTTCATCTTTTATATTGCGAAGGTCGCGATTGCCCAATCATTTCGGCTATTTTTCACGGTGCCCAATCATTTCGGCTATTTATTTTACTTTCACTCGCTGCTTTTTATTGCGAGTTGCCCAATCATTTCGGCTATTTTGTGTGCATACGTTTTTACTTGCTGCTTTTTTTTGCAAGTTGCCCCATCATTTCGACTATTTCGTATGCATGTGCGGCCTGCTGGTTTTTTGCTGTAAGCCTGGAATTAGACACCGATTTCGGAATCAGCACCGCTACAATTGGGATATTGCCAGGAGCGAATCATCATTTTCCTCTGTCGATGTCAAACAAAGGTGGCTTAGCGAACAGGGTTAAGGTCCTGTCGACTAAGGCTTTTGACTTCATGAGCCGTAAGGGTCTCACAAAGGTATTTCCTACGAGTCGTGAGGATCTTGTAGGTGTGTTTTCTCCTCAGGAATCGTGAGGATTCCTAAGTGTATGTTCCCCTGTAAGTCGTAAGGATCTTATAAAAGGGTTTTCTCCTTATAAGTCGAGAGGGCTTACAAGGGTTGTTCACTGTATGAACATATCCCTAGTTACGGGTGGGACTTGGTTAGGGAAATGTTTATTCGCGCCCGTGGATTGTATACAAGGGTCAGTGTTGAGCTACTTGTAGAGCAATATCGAAGGTTGTGGGGGTTGCTTAAGCACAGGTTTGGGTCTTTGTAACTTAGGACTTTCAAATCTTATGAGCCGTGAGGGTCCCATAAGGGAGTTCTCCTTATGAGTCGTGAGGATCTCGTAAGTGTATTTTCTCCTAAGGAATCGTGAGGATTCCTAAGTGTGTTGCTCCCTTGTGAGTCGTAAGGATCTCACGCGGGTGATTTCTCCTTACAAGGTCGAGGGACCCTGTAAGTGTCCTTTAACGAGGTTGCGCCCTTTCGGGTTTTCACAAACACTCGCCGGTAGTCCTTCTGTTTTTACTCACGGAGCCCTTTCGGGTTTTCATCCGTGCCCATTTTGCTTATGGACATACCGTTTATTTATTTATTCTTTTTATTCTCTTTTTTTTTACGAGGTCGCGCCCTTTCGGGTTTTCACGAACACTCGCCGGTAGCCCTGCTGTTTTTACTCACGGAGCCCTTTCGGGTTTTCATCCGTGCCCATTTTGCTTATGGACATACTGTTTATCTATTTATTTATTTATTATTATTTTTTTATCTCTTTTTTTTATATCGGCTTTGTCATGTTTCAATCCACCGTAGTTTATCGACATCTCGGTCAACAGCTAGTTTTAGGATGTAGTGGTCCGTCATTAGTTTAAGGACATTTCGGTCCGCCGTTAGTTTAAGGACGTTGCGGTCCGTTGTCGCCGTATTCGAGGCGAATCTCTAGTTTACTGACTTTTCGGTCTATGGGGCTTTCTCTATGAATGAGCATGATGCCCCCGGCGTTTCCATCTTTCCCGGCGCGTGCGGTTGTAGCGGGCCCACCTTCCAGTTTTCGGATATGACGAACTTGCCTTGCTGGTATTGATCTTCAACCCAGTTTTTGAAGACGTAGCAATCCTCGATCAGGTGACCTACCGTTTGGTGGTAAGGGCAATAATCGAGATCGTTGACATCGCCTGGCCACAACGGACGTTTTGGACTCGGCAGATTGATGAGTCTGTCGCGCACTGCCAGCTCGAACAGTCTCCTTGTTTTATCTTGAGAAAACGAGTAAGGACGTTTCAACTTTTCCTGGAGGGGTTGCCGCTTGTTGTTTCGGCAAACAACCGGTCTAGGGCCACTCGATTGCTGTTGAGTATTAGCTACGAGGGATGTTTTCCCCTTCTCTTTATCCTTTTTGCTCGATCATTTATTCGCGAGGCCGAGATTTTTTTCGAGTAGCGTGCGATTGCACGGCTGAACGTTCTCGCAACTCCTCAATTCTTTCATTTTTGAAATGGATTCCTTGAGGAGAGGGTTGAGGGCAGCTTCTTCGTCAGAGTCACTTCCGAAGGTGATAATTTGCGATCCCTTGGAGTCGGCTATGTGACAGTCGGCGGCGGCTCTTTTGCGCTCATCTATCGCATTTTTCTGATGTCTACGAGCTCCACGCTTTGTCCTGTTGAAGTGTTGCTTTTGAGCGACATACCCTTGCCACCAACACTTAAAGGAGTCGCAGTCTTCGGTAGGATGTATGATCTTCTGATGATAAAAGCAGAAGTTAGGATGTATCTCCACTCCACTGAGAGTATTTTCTTCAGAGGGTGGTAGCTTCATTCCCGCTGACAGGGCTTTAGCAAACCTTTTCCTCGTCTTGAATTTGTTTTTATCCGCAGCGGATGGCTTTTGATTTGACGGGAGTGCCTCGACTCTTTGGTCCAGTCGTCGGTGTTTGGCTCCTTCCAGTATGGTCATCTCACGCTCTTGATTGGCTTTAACTTTCAGACGAATCTCATTCAGGAAGGCATCGATCAACTCGTCTGACAGCCGCGGAATTTCTGGTTGAGGGTCCGCCCTCGGTTTCTCGGCGCAAGGAGCCTCTTTATCATCCGCCAATGAGTGAGAGATCACATGACAAGTCGCTACGTAGTCTTCAGATTCATCTGATGAGTCTTCTCCATCACTTTCGTCCTCAACAAAAGAACAAGCTGCCCCCATCGTGTTCGTCTTCTTTGGAGTGTGCGGCTGTGGCGGGTTAACCTTCCAGTTTTCAGACAGCGCGAACTTGCCTTGTAGGTAATGATCCTCGATCCATCTCTTAAAGACGAAACAATCCTCGATCGAGTGACTTACCGTTTGGTGGTAAAGGCAATAATTGGGATTATTGAGATCGCCTGGCTGCGACAGACGTTTTGGACTCAGCAGATTGATGAGTCCGTTGCGCACTGCCAGCTCGAACAGTCTTCTCGTTTTATCCTGAGGAAACGAGTAAGGACGTTCCAGTCTCTCCTCGAGGAATGGGCGTGGACGCACGTTATTTTGGCGAACGACCGTCTTTGAGTTGCTCGGCTGTTATTGAGCATTAGCGACGACGATCGCTTTCCCTTTTCCTTTCTCATTTCGAGAATCTGGTTTTGGGAGAGACGGTCCATGGCCCATATGGTCCATTTGGGCTAATTTGTCGATTAGGGCCTGGAAGGTGGTCGGCCTGAAGAACATCATGAATTGCGAGATGGTCGCTTGCGGATCAAGAGTGCCCACGAACATGCCTACCGCAGGTGCCTCTTCTATGCGTTGTTCGCATTTCGACCATAGGTTCCGCCATCGTGTTGCGTATTGGACCCACGTTTCGCCTGGTCTTATCCTGGCGTTAATCAATGCTGTTATCGGGGTGCGTCCACTAGCACTCGCGAATCTTTGTGTAAACAATAGCTCCATCTCCGCAAATGTTTTGACAGAGTCGTTAGGTAGCTCTGAATACCATTCAAAGGCTGTTTCTGCTAAGCTGCCGATGAATTGGCGAAGCACCAATTTGTCATTGCCTCCAGTATTGCTGCATAAGGCCCTGAATTGAGCGACATGCTGATGCGGATTCCCTGTCCCTTTATATACGTGGAACTTAGGGATCGTATATCCCGGCGGGTAACTGATTTGGTCATACCAGCTTGAATAGGGTCATCCGGTTCTAACAATTTGCCCAGCCTCTTCATTCGCCTGATGAACCCGTATTTGCTGAGCAATATAATCGTCTAGCGCGGCCTTGAAAATGGTTTCATCCTTGGCTGCTGAAAGAGCCGGCGAAGGATTAGATGTCTCCCTTCTATCGTCTTCAATAATGATTGGAGGGTCATCAGCTGGAGGGTCCGGCTGTAACATCATCCCAACCATATCTTGGAAGAGGAGCGCCATTTGTTTTATGTTAGCCGCTTGCTCTGCGGCTTCTTTGTCCTTCTTTTCGAGGACTCTGCGTAGGAAGTCAGCATCGGTTTCTTGCTCATGACGCTGTTCTGATGATGCTTCCGAGCTCTCTTTTGGCCCGGTAAGCGCAGCCATTGCAGTCATCATTTCCTGAAGTTTCTGTTGCTGCCCCTAGGCTTTTGTCACGGATCGGATAAGCGGTCGGTGACCCGTCGAAGCACGGCCTTCCTCCTTTCCGGAAGCCATATAAACAGTGTGCACCACCATGCCCCCAGACTTGGGGTGTTTGTGTTCAGCGCTTTTACGGTTCGCCATGGTCACATGGGCTTTTTGCAGCCTCCTTTTCTTTTGAGTGATCGACGTTGAGGGAGCCGTTGCAGCAGGCACCCATCCGGCTGTTGTCCTTTGTGGCTTGACAGGACGGTTCTTTTCCTGTTGAACCTTCACCTTTTTCTGTCGGCGAGAGTAATCTTGATCAATTACTGAGTCCTGAACCTGTCGCCAGACTTTGTAGATTTTGGAGGACATCCGCTGAGGGGGCTGCTTCGGCTTCGCCTTTGGTGCATTTTCCATGGGTGGAGGAGATTTCTTCAGCACTGCAGTAGGAGAGTTCCTGCGCACCTTGTTAAGCAATTCAAAGCTGTTCCCAGTTGGAACAGCAGTATTGACTTCCACCGTTGGGGCTGGTGGAGTTAGCCTAGAGGGAGAGTTGCACCCAGCCTTCCTTACTCGGCGCCAGTGGCGACGTCGAGCGTGTCGAGCCGATGGAGTTGTTTCAACTATAAGGGTGACTTCGTCATGCCTCCTGCTTTGAGGAGAGACTGTTATTGGTGCTAGCCTGTCGAAGACCGGCACCCATCGAGAAGCAATGTCTGATCTGTCAAAGACAGACCTCTGAGCAGGGGAAGCAGCTTTGAGGATCTCTCCTGGAGCAGCAACCGGAATGGCCATCCTTGTAAAAACTGACTTCTTAGAAAGAGGAGCCCTTCCAATGATTTCGTCCGCTTGAGTCGGGAGGGCTATCTGCTTTGGGATGGCAGATTCGGGTATTGCGGGCTTGCAGACGTTCTGGCCCTGTCTGTTGAGAACTGAGGTATTAGAGTTGGGCGACCCGTTGAGAGGGGCCGCGGCAGTGGTAAGTCGATCAAAGACCGACTTCCTTGGGGCTTCTTGCAACGTCATTGGGGCATTGGAGCTCATCGGTGGGAGCATGGTCCCGAAGAATAGTCCAATGGTGGCTTGAGTTACCTGCTCCACTGGCATCTTGAAAAGGGAGGCCACTTGGGGCCCATAAGTCACTCCTCCAGCAAGGACGGAGCGGGAGCGAGAGTTGCAGTTGCAGGTAGTGCAGTTTGAAACCATTGATCTTCTGTTTTCTGCACGGAGCAAGACACCAAATCTTAGTACCTCGAATCCACAGGCAACCCCAGCAAACCGTGATTCGTTCGCGAACACGACACACGAAGTGTGGAGTGGAGAAAGGAAAAGGTCCCACCGGGCGTGCCAGAATCTGTTCCCCTCCAAATGGCAGCCAAGACGACGTGGGGACGTCTTGCCTGTGATTCGGGGCAGATGCTATTTGGTTTTATCCGTCCACCTCTTCGAAGATGCCAAGTTGATTTATGACACCGTGTATCGGAGGTTTAGACGGATGCGGCCGATGTAGCAGACTTCGTCAGATTCCCCCTCGTTTGAGGGGTTTTTGATTGTGGGGATGCTCTTCCCTGCAGGTGCAAGCCCCTGCAGTTAATTACGCTACCGTATCGCGGTAACCACTTTCTCCTTCTCCAGAATTTCACTTCGTGTCGTGTGTGTTTGTTTTGTTTGTGGTTGCCCGTGGATTGTATACGGAGACTAATTTATGTCGTCGCCCATAGGACGTGGATTAGTCCAAATCCGTATTTTCTTAGATTTGGGTTTTGGGTTTTGGTTTGAGGATACGTTAGCCATATTGAGGCTAAGATCAACTTAAACGTTCGTTAAGGATACGTTAGTCTGATTTGAGACTAAGATCAACTTAACGGAAAGAGCATTTAGGGGCTCTATTATTCCAGTTTAGGGACGTAGTGGTCCATAGTATGCATGGCCATCGGGACCCGTCGCCTCTCTGACGTCGTTGAAGGATTACAACGATAGGTGTCAGAGGAGTTCAGAGATGTACCCTTGGACCAAAGTTGATTGGGGGTCTTATAGTCCAATTTGGGACTAAAGTCTGTTTGAATGTTTAAGGATACGTTAGCCATATTGAGGCTAAGATCAACTTAAACGGGATCATTTAGATCCGACAAAAGAGCGTTTGGGGGCTCTATTGTTCCAGTTTAGGGACATAGTGGTCCATTGCCAGTTTAGGGACGTGGTGGTCCATTGCATGTATGGCCGTCGGGACCCGTCACCTCTCTGACGTCGTTGAAGGATTACAACGATAGGTGTCAGAGGAGTTCAGAGATGTACCCTTGAACCGAGTGTAAATTGATTTAAAAGAGCAGTCGTGCTCAGTCAATTTAATTTGAGGACTTACGGCCAGAATTGGGCTAAGTCCAATTGAGAATGTTCAACATTTTTATTTATATTTAACCTAGTAGGCCTTTATTAGGGCTCTGCCCCTGCACTGTATTTTATTCTGGCCTATTAGGCCTTTTAAGTTGGGCTCTGTCCCCTTTTTATAATGCAGAGCATTTGTTTTGGTCCATTGGGCCTTTTAATTGGGCTCTGCCCTTTAACATTGCGCTACATTAATTAGTCTGACAAAGTGCCACGTGGCTTGTCAGGCGCTTTGCGCCAATTGAGGAGCGCAAGGCGCAAGTCCATGGGGAGGTGACACGTGTCACGCTCAGGAGAGCGCAAGCGCAGTGCGCTGCGCCAGTGCGCCGCGCTGTTGCGCTGCTGACACGTGGCGCGCTCTGGTGAGTTGCGCCAATTCATGAGAGCAGTGCTCTGTTTTTAGAAGCGCATAGCGCAGATCATTATGGGGCTGACACGTAGCGCTCTCTGGTGGCTTGCGCCAACCCGAGAGTGCAACAGTGTAGATTTTGCAAGTGCAGGGCACTGTTTTATTATTTTGATCAATTTTAGATCAAAGAAAACAAATTTTCTTGTTTTCAAAGAACCAGTGGTTCATCAAAAGGCAATGCATTTATTATTATTATATTTTTATTGAAGATCTTTGATCTAGTTCTTAGATCAATGATCTTTTTAGAAGAAATTCTTCTTTGATTCAAGGTTTTTACCTTTCCTTTCTTTGAGCTCTTCTCAAAAAATTTTTTAAAGGAGTTCTCTCTGTGTTGATCTTTTTTGAATCGGGGTCTAGGGGCCTTTATATAGTGCCCATTAATTTTTTAAATTTGTTAAAGAGATTATTCTCTGAGTGATTTGAGGAATTTTCCCCACCGTTGAATCTTTGATCCAAGGGCTTCTGTTTTGCAGAAGACAATCTTCTTGTTTTAACAAGAACAGAAAGATCTTACTGGAATTTTAATTATGTTTGGCGCAAACGCCCCAGCGCTTGACACGTGTCACGCAGCGCACAGCGCAGCGCAACTGCGCTGACACGTGTCGCGCAGCGCAGCGCTTACGCAACTGAAGCGTTGCTTCCTTTATTTTTTAATTTTTAATTTTAATTTTCAGAACAGAGCCTTGCTCTGATTGGGGGAAACAGAAGCGTTGCTTCATTTCCTGCCTTGGAATTTGAACAGAGCTTTGCTCTGATTGGGGTAAACAGGCCTCAGCTTGGCAGTGGATACTACTGAGCCAGGGGTGCAGCCTGCCAACTTCTTAGTGCATTATTTCACATCATGGCTCGAATTGCACATGCTTGGGGTCTTTGGTATCCACAGAACACCTTCCTTTTATGACAGATGCAAGTTCCCTCGGATAATGCGGCTGGTCGATACCTCCATTGTAAGCCCGACACCGCGGGAAGCTAGGGGTTTACTCTTTCGTCCACGCACGGTTGGAGATGGTATGTCCTTCACCGATAAAATTTTGACCGTCAGCCAGGAATCTTCAAAAGCGGTGCTGCCATTGGAAGACAATTTTAAAGACGGGGCCTCTGTGTTGAAATCTCGGGAGATTCTTCATCTGTACTCCATCAGGCCGGGCTTTCTCGTATTTAGGCAAAATGATGCGGCGCTATTCGTGAGGTACAACCCGCATCGTTTCGCCTAACAGCTGAGCTATAATCAGGGCGTCCCGCTTAAGGCTTTCTTGGCAGAACCCGCTGCTACCGAAGAGGGAATACGAAGCGCGCTGCATCATTTTATGCGCCTGAACACAGGGTCCAACTTCTTTATCTGCGAACCGAGCTGTGTTCCGAAGGTCCTGAATGTGTATGTGGCCTGGTATCAACATTCGATGGGCACCGTCATTAGGGAGGAGAAGCGATTGCTGCTTGATCGCAAGGGCACCGCTCCGTCTGGTAACCTAAATGTTCCTCTGAAGCGACGGACCATTATCCGTCCTCCCTTAAGAGAAGTTGCTGTGGTCGAGGTCCCGCATGATAGGCCTGAACTATCGATACCTCGTGCCCCCGTGGAAACGGTGACTGTGGTGTCTCCCAAGTCTGGCGTGGGTTCAGATATCGAGACTCGTCATCCTAAGGTGCCCACCAAACATAAGCTTGTGCTAGCGGCGACCGATACTCGTTCGCAGAAGAGGAAGAAGAAGTCTATTCTCTCTGCAGACGTTGTACTCGGCCAGGAGTCTCATGCTCCTCATAGCGAGGGCCTGAGCGAATATGGGACAAACGGGGGTCTATTCATGGCGCCAGATGATACCGATCTGGAGGCTGCTATCACAGCTTCCGAGCGTCTGGCTAGCCACAAAGCAGGAATGATCATCCTTGCTGAGTCAGGTAATCTTCAGTCGCATCTTTTTGCTGTTATATACATTTTTTATTATCATGTCTTGACTAACACCTCGTCTTTAACAGGCATTTCCACTGAAAAGCTCTCACGGCTTCCCTCAAGACTTTTGAGGAGGAGGAGAGGATTCGTGCTTCGCTGGGCGTTGGTATATTTCGGCTCCTTGTGCCTTCATTCACTTTTCTTATGGACAATCTGACCCCTTTTTCTTCTTATCGCAGGGACTACAATGCCAATCCCGCAGGATGATGCGGAGATGCTTTCAGGGTCAGCTATCGAAGTCCCGGCCTCCTCAGCGCTGCCAAAAGAGGCTTTACTTAAGCGACCGATGACGGATGCTGTAACGGATCCAGAGGTAACTCTTGATGCGGACGATGGCGTCCCCTTAACGGAGGTCTTGAGAAGATTGGCTTTCACGGCCCGGGCGGAAAGGAAGCGCAAGAGGCGTGCGGCAAAAGAGTGTAACGCAGCCTTGGCCGTAGGTGCAGGCTCGAGCGCTGCTTCTCCTGTCCCCGCTTCTTCAGAGATTGCTCCGGTTGCCCTGTCTATTGCTCATAGACAGGCGATACGCGCGGCTCGGGAAGCAGCTGAAAGGCCATCTCAAGGTAACATAACTTTGGGTCTTTTTTATTAAAGTTTGGTCCTCAGATTCTCATACGTCATTCCCTATAGGGTCGAGTCTAGATGAGGAAATGGTAGGCGAGACGGCGGCAACCACTGAGCCTGAAGTGGCCACTCTTTCTCAAGAGTCTGGAACTGCTCCAATTGCCACTCTTTCCCCTTGTGGTTCCTTGCCATTACCGGGCGCTGCGAGTGTCACGACGGTTCTCGTGGAGTCGGGAGATGAGGCTACGGGTGGCGAAACCATTCCGATGGAGGAGGGTGAAGCAGTCGCTACATCTAGTGACGCCCTTGTCGCGGTTCCGACCGGTGACTCACCAAGTAGATTTTGGGTTATTGCTTTCCTTTTTATTCTGCAATCTCTTTCAATCTCTTTTGACAATATTTCTCTTATTTCTAATGCAGGTGTGGTGAGCGTCGAGGTTGTGCCACCCGAGCAAGTATCACCAGTTGTTGCTTTGACGGTGGCCGCCCTTTTGCCTTCTCCCATGTCCTCCTAAATGCTGGAAGGTACGTGTTTGAGACTTATCGGTTTCATTGTAGGCAATATACTTTATGTACTGACATTGCATTATTACACCCTTGCAAGAGTTCTTTTTGATCATCTGTATCAGGTGCTGCACCCACATTTCTCCTTTCAGTCGGAGATTGCTTCATCCAGTGGCGTTGGTGAGTACAGCCTCTAGCCAATGTCTTCTCTTTTCTTTTACGGGTAGCCAAGTCGTTGCTAATTCTTCTTTGTTTTGACTGCAGCGTTACAGATTGAGGGAGGAGGTGAAAGAATAGTTACGCCACCGGTACTCCCAGCCTTGCCACCTGTTCCCCTCCGAAAGGCGGTGCACAGGACCGCGATGGCCTGACGCTGAGATTCGGGGCAGATGCTATTTGGTTTTATCCGTCCACCTCTCCGAAGATGCCAAGTTGATTTATGGCACCGTGTATCGAAGGTTTAGACGGATGCGGCCGATGTAGCAGACTTTGTCAGATTCCCCCTCGCTAGGGGGGTTTTTGATTGTGGGGACGCTCTTCCCTGCAGGCGCAAGCCCCTGCAGTTAATTACGCTACCGCTTCGCGGTAACAACTTTCTCCTTCTCCAGAATTTCACTTCGTGTCGTGGGTGTTTGTTTTGTTTGTGGTTGCCCGTGGATTGTATACGGAGACTGAGTAATGCCGTCGCCCGTAGGACGTGGATTAGTCCAAATCCGTATTTACTTAGATTTGGGTTTGGTGTTTTCAGTTTAAGGATGCATTAGTCGCGTTGCGGCTAAGCTCAACTTAAACGTTCGTCAAGGATACGTTAGTCCTGTTTTAGACTAAGATCAACTCAACGTAGTGATTAATTTAATGTATGGCCATCGGGACTCGTCACCTCTCTGACGTCGTTGAAGGATTACAACGACATGTATCAAAGGAGCTCGGAGATGTACCCTCGAACCAGAGTTGATTGGGAGTTTTATAATCCATTTGAATATTTTAAGGATACGTTAGCCGTGTTTGAGGCTAAGATCAACTTAAACGTTTGTTAAGAATACGTTAGTCCAGTTTGAGACTAAGATCAACTTAACGGGACCTTTTAGATCCGACAAAAGAGCATTTGGGCTCTATTGTGCCAGTTTAGGGACGTGGTGGTCCGATATTAGTTTAGGGACGTTTCGGTCCATTATTAGTTTAGGGACGTTTCGGTCCGATGTTAGTTTAGGGACGTTTCGGTCCGTCGCCAGTTTAAGGACGTGGTGGTCCAATATTAGTTTAGGGACGTTTCGGTCCGATGTTAGTTTAGGGACATTTCGGTCCGATGTTAGTTTAGGGACGTTTCGGTCCGATATTAGTTTAAGGACGTCTCGGTCCAATGTTGGGTGTGTGGCCGTTGGGACCCGTCACCTCTTTGACGTCGTTGAGAAATTACAACGATGGATGTCAAAGGAGTTCGGAGATGTACCCTCGAACCGGATGTAGATTGATTTAGGAGAGCCATTTTACTCAGCCAATTTAATTTAAGGACTTATGGCCACGATTGGGCTAAGTCTAGTAAAAAAAAATGTCAAACATTGCTTTTGCATTTCCTTTTATTTTTATTTGGGCTTTGCCCAGAAAAGATGCAGGGCATCAATTTGTTTTGAGCTCTGTTCTTTATGAATGATGCAGAGCATCAATTTTGTTTGGGCTCAGCCCTTTTGTTGCTTTGCAATTTATTTTGGCCTGCTAGGCCTTTTTGATTTGGGCCTGGCCCTTCAAGTAATGCATTGCATTTGTGCAAAGCACCAAGAATCTTTTAGATTCAAGGGAAGGAGTGCAGAGCACTTTTAAATTTCTTGATCTAAATTTAGATCAAAGAGAAGAAGAAAAATCTTTTCTTTCTTTCTATCTCAAAGAACCAGAGGTTCTCTAGCAAGTGCAAGGCACTATTTTTTTATTATTTTTATTTATTTATTTATTTATTGAAGATCACTGATTTTGTCTTTTAGATCAATGATCTATTCTTAAGAGAATTTTCTCTTAATTCAAAGATTTTTACCTTCTTCTTTGTGTTCTCAAGAAGTTCTCTTCTTCTTTTTTTTTTTTAATCCAATTGTCTCTCCCTTTGAAATCGGGTCTGGGGTCCTTTTTATAGTGCTCAAAAATTAGTTAAATTTGTTAAAAAGATCTTTTCTGAGTGATTCGGGGAATTTTCCCCACCATTGGATCTTTGATCCAAAGGCCCCTGTTTTACAGAAGAAATCTTCTTGTTTAAACAAGAACAGAAAAAATATCCTTAAATCTTCACTCTGTTGCTGCGCAACTCACCAGCGTGTGACACGTGTCGCGCAGTGAAGCGCTTGCGCAACTGCGCGGACACGTGTCGCGCAGTGAAGCGCTTGCGCAACAGCGCTTGCGCAACTGCGCGGACACGTGTCTCGCAGTGAAGCGCTTGCGCAACAGCGCTTGCGCAGTTGTGCTTGCGCAACTGCGCAGACACGTGTCGCGCAGCCGTGCGCTTGCGCAGTTGAACGTTGCTTATGTTTTTTAAAGAGCCTTGCTCTGATTGGACGTACTGCCTTGGGCGTTGTGCTGCCGTGTCAACTTCTGACACGTGGCGCGTTGCGCGCAGCGCACGGGAACTGAAGCGTTGCCTCAAAATTTGAATTTTCAAAATTCAAGCAGAGCCTTGCTCTGATTGGGGGAACAAATGCCCCCCACCGTTGCGCTCACGTGGCGCGCACGTGAGTGCAGCGGTGGCAAGACCCCGACCGTCGCGCCATCTTTTGGAAGCTGAAAGGGCACTTGATGCCTATAAATAGGACCTTTGGTCCCTTAGATGATTCTCATTTATAAAATTTTGCTTTCAGAACTCAGAGCGCTGCTCTTTATTTTCAAGAACTTTAAGAGTTAAATTCTTAAAACTTTTAGGTGAAAATTTTAATTAGGATTAAATTAAATTAAATTAATTTTCATTGATAGAGCCTCGCTCTCAATAGATCCCTGCTCTAAAGGAAACCTATTTTGGGTTTCACTTAGCAGAGCTTTGCTCTACAGATCTTAAAGGGATCTAAAGAGAACTAAAAGAGACCCTACTAGGGTTCCACAGAGCTCTGCTTTCTGAAAGATTTTCCTTAGATTTTCTTAATTCATTAATGGAGCTTTGCTCCTCCTAAATCATATAGAAGAACTCTTAAGAATTCTTCATGGATCTTGGAACTTAAAGATGGCATTTTATTTCTCAGTGTATTATATCGTTTTGCTTAATCAGTCTTTTTGATAATTCTGTTGATCCTCTTTCATAGGAACAATGGACGCCCATATGTATGCTCTTAACGAGATCATCTCTCATGAGGGCATCCGCCGACTTGGCCGCTCTCAAAATCGGGAGTTCACAAACGAGGAGTGTGCTGAAATAATGAGTCGCTTCGACGCATACAACGGTCCACTGCATCCCCGACGTTCCTTTCTTCTTAAACTTATCGTGGGAGCTATCTGGGAAGCGCTTCCCCTATTCTGTTCCGGTGTGCCGCTTAAGGCGTTAGATGCCGCTGAGGACAAGGTGCACTCTGTGTACCTATTGAACTTTATCTCGAAGAAACGGCGAGACTGTCTTATTGACCTCTTGCACGAGGTCTTTCAACAGTCTGCCATACTCGCTGCTTATCGGAGGGTGGAAGACATCGGGAGGGACCCTGACGCTTGTGCTCGCGAAAGGAAGCACACCAGGATGGTCCGCGAGGCTTGGAAAGTTATAGATAGGGTCGCTTTTGAATTCCTCAATTCATGCCCTGGATCTGAGATTATTCCATTGTAACTTTCATTTATTGTTTTTATGACTGTAAGAGCTTCGGGCAATATTAATGAATGTGTCTTGAACGCTTGATCAAATGTAAATCGGATGCTCTTTCTGTTGCTTTTCCTCTTTCTCAGCATGTCGTCACAATTAGCAGATAATAGAGTAAGCTTCTTGATTTCTTCACGAGATAACGAGGGCTTAGGCCGCAGGTTCAGATCTGCTGCCTAAGACTTTTCAACTCTATGAGCCGTGAGGGTCTCATAGAGACTTTTCTCCCTACGGATCGAGAGGATCTCGTAGGCGGGTTTTTCTCCTTAGGAATCGTGAGGATTCCTAAGTGTGGTTTTCTCTTGTAAGTCGTAAGGATCCTACAAGAGAATTTTTCCCTCTTACGAGTCGAGAGGACTTGTAAGCGGTTGCTTCCCTCCTTGTCGAAGTTCGACATTGGAGAGTGAGACTCGTGGATGGTATGCAAGAGACCGTTTTGGTCCAACTCGCAGGGTCCCAATGCTTAGGAAACAGGCTTCTTTTATGCCCACTGCCTAAGGCTTTATCTCACGAGTCGAGCCGCCTCGACAATTTTTCACAAGTCGAGACGAATCGAACGTTTCTCGCAAGAACATCTTAACGTCGTATTTAACCTCTGCTCTTTACGCCAGAAGCCCGTTAAGGTTGGTGGTACTTAGGGTTTTGGCCATCGTACCGTCGCATAAGCTGATATAGTCCTCGATAGGCAATCGTGCTGTTCGAGTAGCCATGCGATTGCCGTGTCTCTGATCCCTTCGGGGGCTGGACAAGACGTCTTCAAGCAATCCTCCTTGGCAGTTTGACCGTCGGAAGAGCAAGCGCTAGGAATTTGCCATGCCGCTTTTTACTTGAGGTTAGGCTCATTTTGGAGAGCCCCGATGAGTCATAACCACTCCGCGCTGGTGTGGGATGATCTCCGATAGTCTTTCGGGTTTTATATGAGTTGCCGTCAAGACCCTGAAGCTAGGAATTTGGCCTTTGCTTCGTTTGCTGGCATTGCGTCTGCTGTATCGAGACGAATGTTGCGGTGGGAACTAGGGATTTTGCCGTGGCTCCCTTTGTTTGATGACGTTGCGTCTGCTGTGTCGAGACGAACGTTGGGGTGACATCTCGTCTGCTGTATCGAGACGAACGTCAAGGTGGTGACCACTCTGTGCTGATGCGAGATGATCTCCGATTGTCTTTCCGGTTTTATGTGAGTTACCGTAAAGACGTTGAAGCTAGGAATGTGGCCTTCGCTTCATTTGCTTTGTCATGTCTGAATCCCTGCTGGAGGAAGAACGCTGAGGTTGACATTTCGTCTACTGTATCGAGACGAACGTCATGGAGGTGACCACTTCATGTGTGATGGTCTCCGATTGTCTTTCCGGTTTTATGTGAGTTACCGTCAAGACGTCGAAGTTAGGAATGTGGCCTTCGCTTCATTTGTTTTTCCAAATCCTGTTGGAGGAAGAACGCTGGGGTTGACATTTTGTCTGCTGTATCGAGACGAACGTTAAGGTGGTGACCACTCTGTGCTGATGCGAGATGATCTCCAATTGTCTTTCCGGTTTTATGTGAGTTACCGTAAGGACGTTGAAGCTAGGAATGTGGCCTTCGCTTCCTTTGCTTTGGTGTGTCCAAATCCTGTTGGAGGAAGAACGCTGAGGTTGACATTTCGTCTACTGTATCGAGACGAACGTCAAGGAGGTGACCACTTTATGTGAGATGGTCTCCGATTGTCTTTCCGGTTTTATGTGAGTTACCGTAAAGACGTTGAAGCTAGGAATGTGGCATTCGCTTCGTTTGCTTTGTCACGTCCGAATCCCTGCTGGAGGAAGAACGCTGGGGTGACAACTCGTCTGCTGTATCGAAACGAACGTCAAGGAGGTGACCACTCCATGTGAGATGATCTCCGGTGGTCTTTCAGGCTTTATATGGCTTGCCGTTAAGACCTTGAAGCTAGGAATTTGGCCTTCGCTTCATTTGCTCACACTGCGTCTGGTGTATTGAAGCGAATGCTGAGGTGGAGCTGGGATTTTGCCGTCACTCCGCTTGGTTTCGACCATGGGGTCTTTTGTTAACTTTGCATGTACACCCTGCTGGACTGCGAAGGAACGCCGTTGTTGACATTGCGTCTGCTGTAACGAGACGAATGCTAAGGTGGAGTTGGGATTTTGCCGTTACTCCGCTTTGTTTCGACCGTGAGGTCTTTTGTTGACGTTGCATCTGCCTCCAGCTGGACTGCGGAGGAACCCTGTTGTTGACATTGCGTCTACTGTATCGAGACGAATACTGAGGTGAAGCTGGGATTTTGCCATCACTCCGCTTGATGGTGTAACATCTGTGTCCTGTTGGAATGAGGAGGCACACCGTTGTTGGTCTCCAGGCTGTAGACGTGGCCATTGAGATTTGGAACTAGGGACTTTGTCATGGTTCCGTTTCGTTGCGATTCTGAGATCAGTTGTTGACGTCATGTCTGCATCTAGTTGGAGTGAGGAGAAACGCCGTTGGTGATCTTTAAGTTGTCGATATTGACGTCGAGACCCTGAAGTTAGGGACCTTCCTTTGCTTCATTTGTTGACATCGTGTCTGTAATATTGCGACAAATGTCGAGATGGTCTCTAGGTTATCTATGAACCGTCGAGATTTGGCTTTGCTTTCTGGTGGAGCCTGTTGGGAAGGTATTGTTCCCTTTTTATCTGTGCCCCTGGATTGCATACAGGGATCGATGTGATTTCACCTGTAGGGCAAAAAGCTTCATTTTTTCATTTTTTTTATTCTTTCCGCGATGCTCTATCATTTCAGCTTTTTATATCGCGAAAATCGCGATTGCCCAATCATTTCGGCTATTTTTCGTGGTGCCCAATCATTTCGGCTATTTTTCTTTTTACTCGCTGCTTTTTATTGCGAGTTGCCCAACCATTTCGGCTATTTTGCATGCATATATATATATATATATATATTTTTTTTTTTTTTTATTTTTTTTTTGGCTCGCTGAATTTTTTTTTTTTTTTTTGCGAGTAGGGGATTTGGGATCTGATACCAATCTTGGCATCAGTATCGCTGCGACTGGAATATTGCCAGGAGCGAATCATCATTTGCCGTAAAAGGACTTGGAATCTGCCGTAAAAGGACTTGGAATTTGATACCGGTCTAGGCATCAGCATCGCTACAACTGGAATATTGCCAGGAGCGAATCATCATCTGCCTTAAAAGGACTTGGAATTTGATACCGGTCTAGGCATCAGCATCGCTGCAACTGGGATATTGCCAGGAGCGAATCATCATCTGCCGTAAAAGGACTTGGAATTTGATACCGGTCTAGGCATCAGCATCGCTGCAACTGGGATATTGCCAGGAGCGAATCATCATCTGCCGTAAAAGGACTTGGAATTTGATACCGATTTAGGCATCAGCATCGCTACAACTGGAATATTGCCAGGAGCGAATCATCATCTGCCTCTGTCGATCCTGAACAAAGGTGGCTTAGTAAACAGGATTAAGGGTCCTGTCGGCTAAGGCTTTTGACTTCATGAGCCGTAAGGGTCTCAACAAGGTATTTCTCCCTACAAGTCGTGAGGATCTTGTAGGTGTGTTTTCTCCTTGGGAATCGTGAGGATTCCTAAGTGCATGTTCTCTTGTAAGTCGTAAGGATCTTACAAAAGGGTTTTCTCCTTATAAGTCGAGAGGACTTACAAGTGTTGTTTGCTGTACAAGCATATCCCTAGTCACGGATGGGACTTTGTTAGGGAAATATTTATTCGTGCCCGTGGATTGTATACAAGGGTCATTATGAGTCGCTTGTAGGGCAATATCGAAGGTTGTGGGGGCTGCTTAAGAACAGGTTAAGGTTTCTGCAACTTAAGACTTTCAAATCTTATGAGCCGTAAGGGTCCCACAAGAGAGTTCTCCTTACGAGTCGTGAGGATCTCGCAAGTGTATTTTCTCCTTCGGAATCGTGGGGATCCCTAAGTGTGTTGTTCCTTTGTGAGTCGTAAGGATCTCACGCAGGTGGTTTCTCTTTACAGGGTCGAGAGGACCCTATAAGTGTTTCTTAACGAGGTTGCGCCCTTTCAGGTTTTCACAAACACTCGCCGGTAGCCCTGCTGTTTTTACTCACGGAGCCCTTTCGGGTTTTCATCCGTGCCCATTTTGCTTATGGACATACCGTTTTTTTTTGTTTTTGTTTTTGTTTTTTTTTTTTTAACGAGGTCGCGCCCTTTCGGGTTTTCACGAACACTCGCCGGTAGCCCTGCTGTTTTTACTCACGGAGCCCTTTCGGGTTTTCATCCGTGCCCATTTTGCTTGTGGACGTACCGTTTTTTTTTTTACCACGTCAGCCTGAAGATGCTGCGGGTTGGGAGTAGTTTAACGACGTTTCGGTCATTTGCAAGTTTTAGGACATTGCGGTCCGCCGTTAGTTTAAGGACGTTTCGGTCCGTTGTCGCCGTATTTGAGGCGAATATCTAGTTTATTGACTTTTCGGTCTATGAGTCTTTCTCCATGAATGAACATGATGCCCCCGGCGTATCCATCTTCTTCGGAGCGTGCGGTTGTGGCGGACTCACCTTCCAGTTCTCAGACAGCGCAAACTTGCCCTGTTGGTATTGGTTTTCAACCCAGTTTTTGAAGACGTAGCAGTCCTCGATCAGGTGACCTACTGTTTGGTGGTAAGGGCAATAGTTAGGATTATTAACATCGCCTGGCCGCAACGGACGTTTTGGAGCCGGCAGATTGATGAGTCTGTTGCACACTGCCAGCTCGAACAGTCCCCTTGTTTTATCTTGCGGAAACGAGTAAGGACGTTTCAACTTTTCTTGGAGGGATTGCCGCTTGTTGCTTTGGCGACCAACCGGTCTAGGGTCACCTGATTGTTGTTGAGCGCTGGCGACGAGGGCCGTTTTTCCTTTTCCTTTGTTCTTCTTGTTCGGTCCTTTGCTTACGGGGTCGGGATTTTTTCCGAGTAGCATGCGATTGCATGGCTGAACGTTCTCGCAGCTTCTCAATTCCTTTATTTTTGAAATAGATTCCCCGAGGGAAAAGTTGGGGATAGCTTCTTCGTCAGAGTCGCTTCCAAAGGTGACAATTTGTGATCTCTTGAAGTCGGCTATATGACAGTTTGCGGCGGCTCCTTTGCGCTCATATATCGCATTTTTCCGATGTCCACAAGCTTCACACTTTGTCCTGTCGAAGTGTTGCTTTTGAGCGACATACCCTTGCCACCAACAGTTAAAGGACTCGCAGTCTTCGGTAGGATGTATGATCTTCTGATGATATAAACAGAAGTTAGGGTGCATCTCTACCTCAGAGAAAGAATTTTCTTCAGAGGGCGGTAGCTTCATTCCTACTGATAGAGCTTTGGCGAACCGTTTCCTCGTCTTGAATTTGTTTTTACCCGCAGTGTATGGCTTTTGATTTGACGGGAATACCTTGGTTCTTTCTAGTATGGCCATTTCACATTCTTGATTGGCTTTTGCTTTCAGACGAATTTCACTTAGGAAGACATCGATCAACTCGTCTGATGGCTGTAGAATCTCCGGCTCAGGATTCACCATTAGTTTCTCAGCGCAAGGAGCCTCTTTATCATCCGTCAGTGAATGAGAAATCATATGACAAGTCGCTGCGTAGTCTTCGGATTCATCCGATGAGTTTTCTCCATTGTTTTCATCCTTGACTAAAGAACAAGCTGCCCCCGGCGTGTCCGTTTTCTTTGGAGAGTGCGGCTGTGGTGGGTTTACCTTCCAGCTTTCAGACAGCGCGAACTTGCCTTGCAGGTATTGATCCTCGATCCATCCCTTAAAGACGAAACAATCCTCAATCGGGTGACTTACCGTTTGGTGGTAAGGGCAATAATTGGGATTATTAAGATCGCCTGGCTGCGACAGACGCTTTGGACTCGGCAGATTGATGAGTCTGTTATGCACTGCTAGCTCAAACAGTCTTCTCGTTTTATTCTGAGGAAACGAGTAAGGACGTCCTAGCCTCTCTTCGAGAGATGGGCGTGAACGCACGTTGTTTTGGCGAACGACCGGCTTTGAGTTGCTCGACTGTTGTTGAGCATTGGCGACGATGATCGCTTTTCCTTTCTCATTTCGGGGATCGGGTCTTGGAGGAGACGGCTTATGGCCCATCTGGTCCATTTGGGCTAATTTGTCGATCAAGGCCTGGAAGGTGGTCGGCCTGAAGAACATCATGAATTGCGAGATGGTCGCCTGCGGATCGAGAGTTCCCACAAACATGCCTACCGCAGGTGCCTCTTCTATGCGTTGTTCGCATTTCGACCATAGGTTCCACCATCGTGTTGCGTATTGAACCCACGTTTCGCTTGGCCTTATCCTGGCATTTATTAGTGCTGTTATCGGGGTGCGTTCACTAGCACTCGCGAATCTTTGTGTAAACAGCAGTTCCATCTCTGCAAATGTTTTGACAGAGTCGTTAGGTAGCTCCGAATACCATTCAAAGGCTGTTTCTGCTAAGCTGCCGATGAATTGACGTAGCAACAATTTGTCATCGCCTCCAGTATTGCCGCATAAGGCCCTGAATTGAGCGACATGCTGATGCGGTTTCCCTGTCCCTTTATATACGTGGAATTTAGGGATCGTATATCCTGGCGGGTAATTGATTTGGTCATACCAGCTCGGATACGGTCGTCCGGTTCTAACAATTTGCCCAGCCGCTTCATTCGCCTGATGAACCCGGATCTGCTGAGCTATATATTCGTCTAGGTCAACTTTGGAGATTGCCTCCTCCTTGGCTATTGACAGAGCCGGCGGATGATTTGACGTTTCTCCCCTGTCGTCTTCAAGGACGATCGGAGGATCTTCAGCAGGAGGGTCCGGCTGTAACATCATCCCTACCATATCTTGGAAGAGGAGCGCCATCTGTTTTATGTTAGCCGCTTGCTCTGCAGCTTCTTTGTCCCTCTTTTCGAGGACTCTGCGTAAAAAGTCAGCGTCGGTTTCTTGTTCTTGACGCTCATCCGAAGACATTTCAGAGCTTTCTTTTGGCTCAGTGAGTGCAGCCATTGTAGTCATCATTTCCTGAAGCTTTTGTTGTTGCTCCTGGGCTTTCGTCACGGATCGGGTGAGCGGTCGGTGGCTCATAGAAGTGCGGCTTTCATCCTTTCCAGAAGTCATATAAACAGTGTGCACCACCATGCCCCCAGACTTGGGGCGTTTGTGTTCAGCGCTTTTATGCTTCGCCATGTTCACAGGGGCTTTTTGTGGCCTCCTTTTTTGAGTGATTGGAGTTAAGGGAGCCGTTGTAGTGGGCACCCAAGTATCTTTTGCTTTTTGTGGTTTGACAGAGTAATCCTTCCCCTGCCGAACCTTCATCTTTTTCTGTCGTCGGAGGCAGTCTTGATCGATCACCGACTCTTGGACCTGTCGCCAGACTTTGTAAATTTTAGAGAACAGCCGTTGAGGGGGCTGCTCTAGCTTCTTCTCTGGAGTATTCTCCACAGGTGAAGGAGTTCGTTTCAACATCGCAGTAGGAGAGTTTCTGCGCACCTTGTTGAGCAGTTCAAAGCTGTTCTTGGTTGGAACAGCAGCATCGATCCTCACCATCGGAGCTGACGGAGTTATCCCAGAGGGGGAGTTGCTCCCAGCCTTTCTTACTCGACGCCAGTGGCGACGTCGAGCGTGTCGTGCTGATAGAGTTGTTTCAGCTATAGGGGTGACCTTCTCATGCCCCCTGTGTTGGTCAGAATATACCGGTACCAGCTTTTTAAAGATCGACGTCCGTTGAACGGGGACGGCCAACTTGTCAGAAGCGGACTTCTGAACATGGGAAGCAACCTTGGTGATTTTGCTAGGAACGTGAGTTGGAATGGCTATCCGCTTCGGGATAACGCCTTCTGGTATGGCAGGCTTCTTCATGAGCCTGTTAGAGCTCTGGCCTAGTCCGTTAAAAACTGAAGCAGTGGAGTTGGACGACCCGTTGAGAGGGGTCCCGGCAGTGGTAAGTCGATCGAAGACCGACTTCTTTGGAGCTTCTTGCAATGTCATTGGGGCGTTGAAACTCATTGGTGGGAGCATGGTCCCAAAAAATAGTCCAGTGGTGGCTTGAGCCATCTGCTCCACCGGCATTTTGAAAAGGGAGGCCGCTTGGGGCCCATAAGTCACTCCTCCAGCAATGACGGAGCGAGAGTTATCGCTGCGGGTGGTGCAGTTCGAAACCATCGATTTTCTGTTTTCTGCATAAAGCAAGACACCAAATCTTAGTACCTTGAATCCACAGGCAATCACAGCAAACCGCGGTTTGTTCGCGAACACGACACACGAAGTGTGAAGTGGAAAGAGGAAGAGGTCCCACCGGGCGTGCCAGAATCTGTTCCCCTCCGAAAGGCGGCGCACAGGACCGCGATGGCCTGACGCTGAGATTCGGGGCAGATGCTATTTGGTTTTATCCGTCCACCTCTCCGAAGATGCCAAGTTGATTTATGGCACCGTGTATCGAAGGTTTAGACGGATGCGGCCGATGTAGCAGACTTTGTCAGATTCCCCCTCGCTAGAGGGGTTTTTGATTGTGGGGACGCTCTTCCCTGCAGGCGCAAGCCCCTGCAGTTAATTACGCTACCGCTTCGCGGTAACAACTTTCTCCTTCTCCAGAATTTCACTTCGTGTCGTGGGTGTTTGTTTTGTTTGTGGTTGCCCGTGGATTGTATACGGAGACTGAGTAATGCCGTCGCCCGTAGGACGTGGATTAGTCCAAATCCGTATTTACTTAGATTTGGGTTTGGTGTTTTCAGTTTAAGGATGCATTAGTCGCGTTGCGGCTAAGCTCAACTTAAACGTTCGTCAAGGATACGTTAGTCCTGTTTTAGACTAAGATCAACTCAACGTAGTGATTAATTTAATGTATGGCCATCGGGACTCGTCACCTCTCTGACGTCGTTGAAGGATTACAACGACATGTATCAAAGGAGCTCGGAGATGTACCCTCGAACCAGAGTTGATTGGGAGTTTTATAATCCATTTGAATATTTTAAGGATACGTTAGCCGTGTTTGAGGCTAAGATCAACTTAAACGTTTGTTAAGAATACGTTAGTCCAGTTTGAGACTAAGATCAACTTAACGGGACCTTTTAGATCCGACAAAAGAGCATTTGGGCTCTATTGTGCCAGTTTAGGGACGTGGTGGTCCGATATTAGTTTAGGGACGTTTCGGTCCATTATTAGTTTAGGGACGTTTCGGTCCGATGTTAGTTTAGGGACGTTTCGGTCCGTCGCCAGTTTAAGGACGTGGTGGTCCAATATTAGTTTAGGGACGTTTCGGTCCGATGTTAGTTTAGGGACGTTTCGGTCCGATTTTAGTTTAGGGACGTTTCGGTCCGATATTAGTTTAAGGACGTCTCGGTCCAATGTTGGGTGTGTGGCCGTTGGGACCCGTCACCTCTTTGACGTCGTTGAGGAATTACAACGATAGATGTCAAAGGAGTTCGGAGATGTACCCTCGAACCGGATGTAGATTGATTTAGGAGAGCCATTTTGCTCAGCCAATTTAATTTAAGGACTTATGGCCACGATTGGGCTAAGTCCAGTAAAAAAAAATGTCCAACATTGCTTTTGCATTTCCTTTTATTTTTATTTGGGCTTTGCCCAGAAAAGATGCAGGGCATCAATTTGTTTTGAGCTCTGTTCTTTATGAATGATGCAGAGCATCAATTTTGTTTGGGCTCAGCCCTTTTGTTGCTTTGCAATTTATTTTGGCCTGCTAGGCCTTTTTGATTTGGGCCTGGCCCTTCAAGTAATGCATTGCATTTGTGCAAAGCACCAAGAATCTTTTAGATTCAAGGGAAGGAGTGCAGAGCACTTTTAAATTTCTTGATCTAAATTTAGATCAAAGAGAAGAAGAAAAATCTTTTCTTTCTTTCTATCTCAAAGAACCAGAGGTTCTCTAGCAAGTGCAAGGCACTATTTTTTTATTATTTTTATTTATTTATTTATTTATTGAAGATCACTGATTTTGTCTTTTAGATCAATGATCTATTCTTAAGAGAATTTTCTCTTAATTCAAAGGTTTTTACCTTCTTCTTTGTGTTCTCAAGAAGTTCTCTTCTTCTTCTTCTTTTTTAATCCAATTGTCTCTCCCTTTGAAATGGGGTCTGGGGTCCTTTTTATAGTGCTCAAAAATCAGTTAAATTTGTTAAAAATATCTTTTCTGAGTGATTCGGGGAATTTTCCCCACCGTTGGATCTTTGATCCAAAGGCCCCTATTTTACAGAAGAAATCTTCTTGTTTAAACAAGAACAGAAAAAATATCCTTAAATCTTCACTCTGTTGTTGCGCAACTCACCAGCGTGTGACACGTGTCGCGCAGTGAAGCGCTTGCGCAACAGCGCTTGTGCGTGCGCAACTGCACAGACACGTGTCTCGCTGCCGTGCGCTTGCGCAGTTGTGCTTGCGCAACTGCGCAGACACGTGTCGCGCAGCCGTGTGCTTGCGCAGTTGAACGTTGCTTATGTTTTTTAAAGCGCCTTGCTCTGATTGGACGTACTGCCTTGGGCGTTGTGCTGCCGTGTCAACTTCTGACACGTGGCGCGTTGCGCGCAGCGCACGGGAACTGAAGCGTTGCTTCAAAATTTGAATTTTCAAAATTCAAGCAGAGCCTTGCTCTGATTGGGGGAACACCACCCACCGCAGTCGGTATAATATACTTCATCACTCTTGTGATTCGTTTATTTTGCAAGTTGGCTTTTAACCGTAATTCATTTTTTTAGCAGTCGCACCGGTTCCTGCTCCCTTCGAATCTGGTATATTAATGCCAGCAGGACCATTTGCTAAGACGTCCATCTTTTAAGGGCGCTGCGACCAGCCTTCGTATGTTGAGTGAATCCATCGAAGAGCTTGACGTGGAGATCCCTGCACTCGCTGCAGATTTTGCTGCCGAAGTTAATCTTATGTTGGCTACGCTTGTGAATTTTCATAGTGAGGGCGTCGTTGAGTCTTGGGTTACTCACTGCAGGAAAATTGAGGCTTGTCTGCATGAGCTCGAGCTCGGACGTCCTGCTCCCGAGGTCCTGGCTGTGAACTCCCAACGGGCTGCGTGGGTCGAGCAGGGCACTCCCTACTTCCGCCATCTTGAACAAGAAGTGGCCTTAAAGCGTAAGGAGCACGAAGAGACTTCAAGCGAATCTGCCCGGCTGTACGCTCAGGTTGACGCAAATGCTGTACAGCTGAAAGCTATCTTTGAGGGCCTTCTACGATGTATTTCTGACGGGCTAACGCTGAGGCAGAAGCTCGACCTCATTGAGCGAGATGCGCAAAGTCGTGGGGCAGCTCAGCGGGTCATCGATGAGCAACTTTCATCTTATTTGCAGCAACGGGTTTAGGTTGAAGCGGAGTTGGCCGCGGCAGCTGACCATGAAAAGAGGCTGAGGGGAGTGCGCGAACAACTGATTGGTTTATTGAAAACGCTTCCCTCCCAATATTTGTTTTTGTACCGAATAACATTTGTAATTTCTGAATAACATGTATCCATTTTTTTCTTTCATATGATGTAACTTGTACTCAATTGAGCTTATAAATAAAAGATACATTTCTTTCGTACTATCTTGTGTTATCTCTTGCTTTTTTCTCTTTACTTTGTTGCCGGCATGCTATCTTAATAAGCGTAGCCTGTAAATGATAGAGAGCATTCTGTCTCGAACTCTTCAAGAAGTAGTGATGGCTTAGGAAGCAGGTTCAGATTTGCTGCCTGAGGCTTTTCAACTTTATGAGCCGTGAGGGTCTCATAAAGACTTTTCTCCCTGCGAGTCGAAAGGATCTCATAGGTGTATTTTCTCCTTAGAAATCGTGAGGATTCCTAAGTGTGTTTTCTCTTGGGAGTCATAAGGATCTCAAAAGAGAGTTTTCTTCCTTACGGGTCGAGAGTACGCGTAAGTGATTGATGAGATTGACATCATTCGCATTTCACGGAGTCAGAAGTTGCTCTGGGCGTTTCCCACGGGGTCAAGATTGACTTTTGCCGTGTTCCACGGGACCAAGATTTGCTTTGGATGCTTCCCACGGGGTCAGGATTGACGTTAGCCGTGTTCCGCAAGGACCAGGTTTCGCTCTGGACGCTTCCCACGGGATTAGGATTGACATTAGCCGTGTTCCGCAAGGACCAGGATCCGCTCTGGACGCTTCCCATGGGGTCGGGATTGACATTGGCCTTGTTCCACTAGACCAGGATTCGCTCTGGACGCTTCCCACGGGGTCAGGATTGACATTAGCCGTGTTCCGCAAGGATCAGGATCCGCTCTGGACGCTTCCCACGGGCCAGGATTGACATTATCCGTGTTCTGCAAGAACCAGGTTCCGCTCTGGACGCTTCCCACGGGGTCAGGATTGACATTAGCCGTGTTCCATTAGATCAGGATTTGCTCTGGATGCTTCCTACGGGGTCAGGATTGACATTAGCCGTGTTCCACAAGGACCGGGTTCTGCTCTGGACGCTTCCCACGGGGTCAGGATTGACATTAGCCGTGTTCCGCAAGGACCAGGATCCGCTCTGGACGCTTCCCACGGGGTCAGGATTGACATTAGCCGTGTTCCGCAAGGACCAGGTTCCGCTCTGGACGCTTCCCACGGGGTCAGGATTGGCATTAGCCGTGTTCCACTAGACCAGAGTTTTCTCTGGATGCTTCCCACGGGGTCAGGATTGACATTAGCCGTGTTCCATAAGGACCATGTTCCGCTCTGGACGCTTCCCACAGGGTCAGGATTGACATTAGCCGTGTTCCATAAGGACCAGGATCCGCTCTGGACGCTTCCCAGGGGGTCAGGATTAACATTATCCGTGTTCTGCAAGGACCAAGTTCCGATCTGGACACTTCCCATGGGGTCAGGATTGACATTAGCCGTGTTCCACTAGACCAGGATTTGCTCTGGATGCTTCCCACGGGGTCAGGATTGATATTAGCCGTGTTCCACAAGGACCATGTTCTGCTCTGGACGCTTCCCACGGGGTCAGGATTGACATTAGGCGTGTTCCGCAAGGACCAGGATCCGCTCTGGACGCTTCCCACGGGGTCAGGATTGACATTAGCCGTGTTCCACTAGACCAGGTTTGCTCTGGATGCTTCCCACGGGGTCAGGATTGATATTAGCCGTGTTCCACAAGGACCAGGATCCGCTCTGGACGCTTCCCACGGGGTCATGATTGACATTAGCCGTGTTCTGAAAGGACCAGGTTCCGCTCTGGACGCTTCCCACGGGTCAAGATTGACATTAGCCGTGTTCTGCAAGGACCAGGTTCCGCTCTGGACGCTTCCCACGGGGTCAGAATTGACATTAGCCGTGTTCCAATAGACCAGGATTGGCTGACTTTATCCGCATTTCACGGAGTTGGGGGTTGACTCTCGGTTGTCTATACACCGCTGAGTCATGGAACTGGAAATTGCCACGGTTCCGCTTTGCTGATGTTGCGTCTGTTGTAATAAGATGAATGTTGAGATGATCTCCAGGCTGTCTGTGAACCGTTGAGATTTGGCTTCTTTTTCTGATGGAGCCTGGGGGAAGGTGTGGTTCCCTCTTTGTTTGTGCCCCTAGATTGTATATAGGGATCGATGTGATCTCACCTGTAGGGCAAAAAGTTTCATTTTATATATTTTTCTTTCCGCGATGCTCTATCATTTCAGCTTTTATATCGCGAAAGTCGCGATTGCCCAATCATTTCGGCTATTTTTCGCGGTGCCCAATCATTTCGGCCATTTCTTTTCTTTTTTTTACATCGCTGCTTTTTATTGCGAGTTGCCCAACCATTCGGCTATTTTGTATGCATATATTTTTACTTGCTGATTTTGTTGCAAGTTGCCCCATCATTTCGGCTATTTCATATGCACTTTGTGGCTCGCTGGCTTTTCGCTGCGAGTTTGGGATTGGATACCGATTTCGGTATCAGCATCGCCACAACTGGGATATTGCCAGGAGCAAATCATCATTTGCCTCTGTCGATATCAAACAAAGGTGGCTTAGCAAACAGGGTTAAGATCCTGTCGACTAAGGCTTTTGACTTCATGAACCGTAAGGGTCTCATAAAGGTATTTCTCCCTACGAGTCATGAGGATCTCGTAAGTGCGTTTTCTCCTTAGGAACCGATAAATGACATGTGTCTTGAAGAAATGGGGGATATTCTCCGTCTTCACTTCCCTTAGCGGTACTGCTTCTGCCCACTTAGAGAAGTAATCGGTTGTTGCCAAAATGAATCGATGCCCTCTGGACGATGCTGGTTCGATGTGGCTGATTATGTCAGTTCCCCACATTTCGAACGGCCAGCTAGCTACCGTTGGATGTAGTGGATTCAGATGCTGGTGGATAAAGTCCCCGTGAATCTGGCACGAGTGGCACTGTTTCGGGTATTCGAGGCAGTCCTGGATCATCGTGGGCCAATAGTAGCCCATCTTTTTTATCTTCAATTTCATCTTCGGCCCGGCTTGGTGAGAACCGCAGAGTCCGTCGTGAGTTTCTTGGACGGCTCTCTTTGCCTCTTCAGGTCTCAGGCATCTTAGCCACAGAGAATCAAATGATCTCTTATACAGAGTATCATTGACAAAGGCGAAAGATAGAGCTCGTTTCATGAGCTGATGTTTTGACGACGCATTTTCAGGTGTTCGACGGGATTTGAAGTAGTCTATAAAGACTTCTCTCCAATCCATAGCCTTTTCCAGGTCTTTTATTTGTAGGGCTGTTTGCTCGGTAACTCCCTTTTCTTCGGACGACTCCAGAGATATTTCTGCCGGTGCAAGAACCCGACGGCTTTGTACTACAATCCTTGTAAGTCCACGTTGCCCACCCCGATGCTTCCGGGGAGGCGGAAACGGTATAAAAATCGGATTTTTAACACACTAGGCAACATGGACTAGCAAAAGGAGGATCTTTGCTAAACATAAACTAACTACAAAGCTAAAAGGAGTTAACTACTCGGAAAAGAGGTTATACCTAGGGCTTCAAGTCCTTCTCTCCTTACTTCTTGGAGTGAAAGAAAGTGATCTCCTTGTCGTCTTCTCTTGTCGAAGAAAGATCCACCCGAGAGCCTCAACCTTTGGCTTCAACTTCAAACTAGAAGTAACTTAGATGCTTGGAGTGCTAATCGTAGAACCTTAGAAAAGAGTAGAGAGTATCTTAGAATGATTTATCTCAAGCTCAAGAGATTCTCAACTCATGAGAGGGGAGAGCTAGAGAGAGAGGAAGAGGAGGAGAGAGAATCTAAATGATAGAATGAGAATAAAATGAACCATTCTTCTCACATATATGTGAATTATGGAAATTAGATAATTAGCTAAGATAATTGTCATGGTTAATCAAGAATTGACCATTATCATTTCACATTAAATGCCATTTGCAATGATCAAAGAGCATCTTTCATATGGAATGATGATGGTCAACATGTCAACCTAGGTCAACAAGTCAAGTATAGTCAAATGGTCAACAACCCTAACCATGCACAATTATAATTAACTAATATCAATTAATCATAATTCACACATAAGCATTAGGGTTAAGAAAATGACAATGGTCATCAACCCTAATCAAAGTCCTCTGCCTCTGTCTCAGTCAACTGTGCATACACACCCGTATCTGTGTTCCGAGGAACACGAATACAATGAGATAAAACCAATCCCAAATCATATACTAGGATCCGGCTTAAACCAAAGCCCGCTACTATAAGCTGTCCGGACAGCAAACGTGCACAAGTGCGCGGATGTGAACGAACCCTGTCGCAAAACCATGCGACCTCTACTCATTTTGCCTAAAGGCGAATAACCCTCTGTGTGGGACTCTAAAGACTCGACACTACGCTGGCAGTGGGTTTAACCACAGACCGCAAGCGGCACTAGCTGTACGTAACGGTCCCCAGGTAGATGCCGATAAGAAGACTGACGAGGTGAACCCATCTGAACTCCTACTGAGCCTGAATGTGACAGTCTCCGTACAGTCCGGTCTGTTCGTCTGATACATCGTATAGCGGGCCTAGGGGGCGGTAAACGTCAGTCCCCTAATAGCGGTACAAGTCGTGTCGGAGTGTAGCCCAGAACACCCTGAGATAACACTGGAAACCTACCAGTATATCTCGCTTGCCCTGGCCAGGGACTACTTGTGTAATGGCTCTCCTGGACACAGCGCGATGTCAACCCCCAATACCGGGAGAGACGAATCCTGTCTAACCGTCACTGCCTCCAAATGCTTCGGGACTGCACCCAAAAACTACCTGTTTGCATGACTCCTTTGAGCCATGGTAGGGTAGTAATCAAAGTACAGTGGGAACACACTCGAGGCGAAGTGAAAGTGTCAAGTCAGCGGACTAAGCTGTACTCATGTCACCTGGGAACTGATAACTGACGATAGGTATAATACCAACCAACAGTTCCCGACGAGTCCTGTCCAGTGTACTCGTAACCTAACGAGCACCCGCATACTATCCCAAGTACGACGTACTGACGGCTGTGGGACAGGCCGTCTCCCAAGCTGGGATGAGAAGCGCATACGCTAGTCTACTCCGGAGTATCGATGCCCTGTCTCGATGATCCCACCACCAGGGACGTGTAAATAAGGATGTGCTTGTAGATTACCCAGCCCCCACGAGTGTGACTGCCATCACAACGCTGGTAATCAAGCAAAGATCCTAAGGGCTCCACTAATGCGTATAGGTGATATAATAAAAGAAACACATGTACACATTAAAGCAGAGACAAACCAAGTAGCATACTACCATTTCGAGCAAGATTGTCTATACAACTGTGAATATCCCAAGCTTTTATCAAGTAATATACATACTAGTATGATACAGTAATGGCCTCTAGGGCATATACACTAACAATCTCCCACTTGCACTAAGGCCATGTACTGGCGTATCGAAGACCTATCATCTTGATCAGCCGCTCGAACTGAGTCTGGGATAAGGCCTTCGTGAATGGATCTGCAGTGTTATCTTCTGAAGCAACCCTCCGAACCTCGATCTCCTGGCGATCCACGATCTCCCTGATCAGGTGATACCGCCTCAAGATGTGTCTGGATTTCTGATGGGACCTGGGTTCCTTCGCTAAAGCTATAACCCCATTGTTGTCGCAATACAGAGGTATTGGGTCAACAATGGACGGAACCACCTGAAGTTCTTTCAAGAACTTCCTCATCCAGACGGCTTCTTTTGCGGCATCAAATGCAGTGATATATTCCGCTTCCATAGTCGAGTCAGCAACGGTTTCCTGTTTGGAACTCTTCCAACACACCGCCCCTCCATTGAGGGTAAAGACAAAACCCGACACGGACTTGGAATCATCCTTGTCACTCTGGAAGCTGGAGTCAGCAAAGGCCTCAATCTGGAGGTCTTTTCCGCCATACACCAAGAACATCTCCTTAGTTCTTCTCAGGTACTTGAGAATGTTCTTTACCGCTATCCAGTGTTTCTCCCCAGGGTTTGACTGATACCTGCTTACCACACTCAGTGCATAAGCCACATCTGGTCTGGTACACAACATCACATACATTATAGAGCCTACCGCAGAAGCGTAGGGTATAATAGACATGTGATCCCTTTCCAAATCAGTCTTGGGAGACATCTCTTTGGAGAGGGTGATCCCGTGACAAGCCGGTAGATTACCGCGCTTGGAATCTTCCATACTGAATCTTTTCAGTATGGTGTCGATGTACCTGGAATGCGAAAATCCTAATATCCTCTTGGATCTATCACGATAGATCCGCATCCCCAGAATGTAGGAGGCATCACCCAGGTCTTTCATGGAGAACCTGTGTGACAAGAACCCCTTCACAGATTGTAGCATAGGAATGTCATTTCCTATCAACAGAATGTCATCCACGTACAAAACGAGGAATACGACAGTTCTTGCTACAAATCTACTATAGATGCATAGTTCATCTGAATTTTTGATAAAGCCAAATTCTTTGACCGTCTCATCAAAACAGATATTCCAACTCCGCGATGTCTGCTTTAGTCCATAGATGGACTTAAGCAACTTGCACACTTTTCCGCTGCTCCCACTCTGAATGAAACCCTCTGGCTGGTCCATATAGACACACTCCTCTAAATTTCCATTTAGAAAAGCGGTCTTTACGTCCATCTGCCAAATCTCATAATCGTGGAAGGCAGCAATGGCAAGAAGGATCCGAATGGATTTCAGCATAGCCACTGGAGAAAAGGTTTCGTCATAGTCCAAACCAGGTCTTTGACGAAAACCCTTCGCAACAAGTCTAGCTTTATAGGTCTCGACCTGTCCATCTACACCAATCTTCCTTTTGAAGATCGACTTGCATCCTACAGGTTTTACCACATCTGGAGCAATGTCCAACGTCCATACTTTGTTGGTGTACATGGACTCCATTTCGGTCCGCATTGCATCCAGCCATTTTACCGAGTCAACGCTCTGAATGGCTTGCTGGAAGCTAGTAGGCTCATCATAATCAATGATGCAATCCTCTCTATCCCCGTCTATGAGAAAACCGTAGTATCTCTCGGGCGGATGAGACTGCCTACTACTCCTGCGGAGCGGCGTAGGAATGTCCCGATCTTTCGAACCCTCTGGTTCTACTAAGCTTTCAGTAATAGCTCGTGGTTCTGGAATTTCTTCCAGTTCTACTGCGCTCCCATTAATTTCCTTTTCCAAGAACTGGTGTTCCAGAACGTGGGCATTACGAGAAACAAAGACCTTTTGTTTCTCTACGTGGTAGAAAAGATACCCACTGGTGTTCTTTGGGTATCCCATAAACTTGCTCAGTACTGAGCGTGCCTCGAGTTTGTCCGCATGCTGCTTTTTGACAAAAGCTGGACATCCCCAGATCTTCAGATATTGAAGATAGGGTTTCTTCCCACTCCATAACTCATATGGTGTGGTAGGCACAGTCTTAGTTGGAACTCGGTTCAAAAGGTATGCGGCCGATTCTATCGCATATCCCCAGAATGATCGCGGTAACTCAGCGTTACTCATCATGGACCGTACCATATCCAATAGGGTTCGGTTCCGTCTCTCCGATACACCGTTATGTTGCGGAGTGTATGGAGGAGTAAGCTGAGAGAGAATTCCATTCTCTTTTAGGTAATCCAGGAACTCGGCACTCAAGTATTCACCACCTCGATCAGATCTCAGTGTCTTGATACTTTTGCCTGTTTGTTTTTCTACTTCATTCTTACATTCCTGGAATTTTTCAAAGGCCTCGGATTTATGTTTCATTAAGAAGACATATCCGTACCTTGAAAAGTCATCCGTAAAAGTAATGAAGTAAGAATAACCACTTCGTGCATTTGTAGACATTGGACCGCACACGTCGCTGTGTACGAGTCCCAAGAGCTCGCTCTCTCTCACTCCGTGTCCAGTGAACGGAGTCTTTGTCATCTTTCCTTTGAGACAGGATTGACAAGCTGCATATGATTGATATTCGAACGGATTCAAATATCCTTCTGTATGTAACTTAGTCAACCTTCTCTCATTAATGTGACCCAGTCTACAATGCCATAAGAAAGTCTGATTGATTTCTGGAGACTTTCTTTTGTGTGTATTCTGGACATTGAAAATCTGTGGTTGGTTTAGTACGTATATACCATTGCTCAATGTACCTGACCCAATCAGAACTTGATTAAGGTGAATGTTTACAGCATTACTTACAAACGCAAATTCATACCCTTCTTTAGAAACTAAAGATACAGAAATGATATTACAAGTTGCATTGGGTACAAAAAAGCAATTACGTAAACCAAAACATGTCCATCCGACATTCCCAGGTGATAATCCCCCACGGCCTCAGCATCCATGCTAGCTCCGTTTGCAACTTTGAGGGTCCTGTCACCTGCCTTCAAAAACCTACGCTTTCTCAACGCCTGCAAAGAATTACAGATATGAGATCCTGATCCGGTATCTAATACCCAGGAAGTAGAGTTTATTGATAGACAGTTTTCAATAACATACACACCTGAAGCTGAAGCCGCAACTTGCTTCAGATCCTGTGCTCTGGCCTTCCAAGCCCTGCAATCTTTCTTCCAGTGTCCACTCTTGTGACAGTAAAAGCACTCTTCCTTCCCCACAAGCTTCCCCGCCACCTTTGTTGCTTTTGCCTTTCCCTTCGTATCCACTTTACTAACACCGCCCCCTGGTTTGGCGGGGGCTTTCTTCTTCTTTCCCTTGGCTTTCGCCCTGGACTTAGAAGAGGAAGATCCTCCTACAAACAAAGTGGATGTCTCCCTACCTTTCTGTACGGTGCCCTCAGCACTCCTCAACATGTTCAGAAGTTCAAAAAGTTCAACCTCCTTTCCTTGCATGTTGAAGTTTAGGATAAACTGGGCGTAAGTGGAAGGAAGGGACTGGAGAATCAAGTCCGTATAGAGTTCATTCTCCAACGTGGTCTCAAGGTTCGCGAGCTCCTCAATGTAGCCAATCATCTTAAGCACGTGTTCCGCTACCGATGATCCGACGGCCAATCTTGCCGAAAATAGCTTCTTCGACACTTCGTATCTGGTGATACGAGATTGCTCTCCATACAGTTCTTTTGTATGGAGAAATATGGATTCGAGGTCCATATTCTCGTGCCTCCTCTGATGTTCATTGTCCATAGAGGCAAGCACGAGGCACTTGGCCTTCGCACAGTCGATTTCCAAGGTCTTATAGATTTCCATATCTACAACACTGGTTTTGGGACCTGGGACATGGGGAGCTTTGGTGGTAAGAAGATACCCCAACTTGTCATAAGTGATTGCCATTTTGACATTCCTGAGCCAATCTTTGTAGTTTGGCCCTGTCAGTATGTTTTTATCTAGTAATAACTTAAGTCCGGTCATGTTGATTGGTCGCTGCAATTAGGAGAGAGAAAAGAAACACTTTAGCATGATGCTCTTGCAAGTTTAGAGTGGTTTTTAGTTTGTCTAAACAGGATGGCTCCTACTGTCTCTTGAATCCCTCCTCAAACCATAAAGGAAGAATTAGTCGGGATCAATCTCACCGTACAATACTTGCTTAACCGTTCAGTCAGGCCAGTGTCGGTACTTCGAGGGAGGTTTTCCAACGCTTTCGCGAAGTTCCTTAATTAAGTAACCTCTTTTCCCTGTGGGCGTAGCCCCGCTAACACCTTTCTAGACACCTACTAGGTTTATAGCATTGATCGTTAAGTGAGAAATTTCCCGAGGAGTAGCATATACTCACAGTAGGATCGGGATCCAAATATCATCACGTGACAAAACTGAAGGAATCCTACCAGAATCATCACACTCCAAATGGTATGCAGCGCTAGCAAGTTTCAGTACTTATGAAACTCCCGATGTGGATTTTTGCCCCATGCTCTTATGACCTTGGCGTGATGTCAAAATGTCATAAGTCACATGTCAAGTTCTACCCATCATTATCCAGGTTAATTTGAACCCACCCGTACCTACCCTTGACGTAGGCCAAAATGGCAGTATGACTGTCTCAAACCAACGCATTCTATCTATGCAACAGATAAATATCCGGCAGCTATCAATCACTATACCTTGGCGTGAGGTCAAAATACATAGCTTGAATACTACCGAATATTTAACTGAAATGATGGAGGGCTACGAATGGTTTTGGCGAAACCGTGAACGTAGTGAACTTGATATAATCAATGGAACGAGATAGCTTTTAAAAGGAGTGGTTCAAGCTCCGCATTTAAAAGTCGGTTTTTGAAAAGAACCGAGTAGTTTTGAAAGTGTTCCAACGACTTTTACTTGGTTTATTTTCTTGCATTAATTACAATGCGTCCCATCAATTAATCCTACCATTGCAGAAAACAACCAAAATATGATGTATGCTTATGCCATTCGCATTCGCCATGGGGCCCCGTCATCACCCGTTAGGTTACTTAACTAACGATAGAGCGGGGGCTGGGCTAGCGCGGATGCAAAACATAAGCAACGCCTAAATAGATATCGTATATATATATATACATAACAATGATAGCCAATCCAAATCACAGATGAACACTTTGGATATGCTAGGAATCCGCGATTCGTTCGAGTCTGCAACGAAAAGCGGATTACACGGTCGCGATGAATAGCCAAAACCCCACCCAAGACCCCTACGGGTGCGACAAACTACTCGCCAAGTACCCGAAGCGAAGCAACCTCTCTCAACCCGTGAGTAGGCCACTCAGCGCTTCGAGATACCCGGTAGTTTGTGCACCCCACCTTGGGTCTATCCTAGGAGCAAAAACAGTAAAAAGAATTATACAATGACGGCTACAACCCCGACCCGGTTGTGCGGCCATACAAATAATATTACATCAATTTACATATTACAAGAATTGAAAGAATAAGAAAACTCTCATCTCACAACCCCCGGCTATTCATCCACGACAATCCAACGAATTCATATACACATACCAACAACATTACAGATCACAGATATGCATAACCCCCACTAATCGACGTATAGCGATTAGCGGACGTTCAATACATATATCACATCACAGATATAACCCATTAGCTAAAGTGTAAAGAAGTTCGATCAAAAATACGGATTTGTGACCACCCCAAAAACCAACTTGTTCTTTAGAAAATCTGGGAGGAAAAAGAACTATGTCAAAAATCACAACAGCCCCAGAAGTAAACTGCATGAAAAACGATCCACGACCGAGTCAACTCGGCCGCGGATCCGCGGCAAGAGCAAGCTCTTGCCTCTGAATCGCGGCGAGTTAGCCGGTTCAGTGGGTCGTTTTTCTTACCTGTACTTAAAAAAGCCTGAGCCGATTTTTAAGATATGATTTATTATATTTAAACCAGGTTTAAAATCGGCAGAGAGTTAGGGTTTCGGGAAAAAAGTTTTGCGATTTTTGCGATCGAAGTTCTATACACTTTACTAACTAGCTAGTTTGTGTTTAGTTAGGCTCTGATACCACTGTAAGTCCATGTTGCCCACCCCGGTGCTTGCGGGGAGGCGGAAATGGTATAAAAAATGGATTTTTAACACACTAGGCAACATGGACTAGCAAAAGGAGGAATTTTGCTAAACATAAACTAACTACAAAGCTAAAAGGAGTTAACTACTCGGAAAAGAGGTTATACCTAGGGCTTCAAGTCCTTCTCTCCTTGATCCTTGGAGTGAAAGAAAGTGATCTGCTTGTCGCCTTCTCTTGTCGAAGAAAGATCCACCCGAGAGCCTCAACCTTTGGCTTCAACTTCAAACTAGAAGTAACTAAGATGCTTGGAGTGCTAATCCTAGAACCTTAGAAAAGAGTAGAGAGTATCTTAGAATGATTTATCTCAAGCTCAAGGGATTCTCAACTCATGAGAGGGGAGAGCTAGAGAGAGAGGAAGAGGAGGAGAGAGAATCTAAATGATAGAATGAGAATAAAATGAACCATTCTTCTCACATATATGTGAATTATGGAAATTGGATAATTAGCTAAGATAATTGTCATGGTTAATCAAGAATTGACTATTATCATTTCACATTAAATGCCATTTGCAATGATCAAAGAGTATCTTTCATATGGAATGATGATGGTCAACATGTCAACCTAGGTCAACAAGTCAAGTATAGTCAAATGGTCAACAACCCTAACCATGCACAATTATAATTAACTAATATCAATTAGTCATAATTCACACATAAGCATTAGGGTTAAGAAAATGACAATGGTCATCAACCCTAATCAAAGTCCTCTGCCTCTGTCTCAGTCAACTGTGCATACACACCCGTATCTGTGTTCCGAGGAACACGAATACAATGAGATAAAACCAATCCCAAATCATATACTAGGATCCGGCTTAAACCAAAGCCCGCTACTATAAGCTGTCCGGACAGCAAACGTGCACAAGTGCGCGGATGTGAACGAACCCTGTCGCAAAACCATGCGACCTCTACTCATTTTGCCTAAAGGCGAATAACCCTCTGTGTGGGACTCTAAAGACTCAACACTACGCTGGCAGTGGGTTTAACCACAGACCGCAAGCGGCACTAGCTGTACGTAACGGTCCCCAGGTAGATGCCGATAAGAAGACTGACGAGGTGAACCCATCTGAACTCCTACTGAGCCTGAATGTGACAGTCTCCGTACAGTCCGGTCTGTTCGTCTGATACATTGCATGGCGGGCCTAGGGGGCGGTAAACATCAGTCCCCTAATAGCGGTACAAGTCGTGTCGGAGTGTAGCCCAGAACACCCTGAGATAACACTGGAAACCTACCAGTATATCTCGCTTGCCCTGGTCAGGGACTACTTGTGTAATGGCTCTCCTGGACACAGCGCGATGTCAACCCCCAATACCGGGAGAGACGAATCCTGTCTAACCGTCACTGCCTCCAAATGCTTCGGGACTGCACCCAAAAACTACCTGTTTGCACGACTCCTTTGAGCCGTGGTAGGGTAGTAATCAAAGTACAGTGGGAACACACTCGAGGCGAAGTGAAAGTGTCAAGTCAGCGGACTAAGCTGTACTCATGTCACCTGGGAACTGATAACTGACGATAGGTATAATACCAACCAACAGTTCCCGACGAGTCCTGTCCAGTGTACTCGTAACCTAACGAGCACCCGCATACTATCCCAAGTACGACGTACTGACGGCTGTGGGACAAGCCGTCTCCGAAGCTGGGATGAGAAGCGCATACGCTAGTCTACTCCGGAGTATCGATGCCCTGTCTCGATAATCCCACGACCAGGGACGTGTAAATAAGGATGTGCTTGTAGATTACCCAGCCCCCACGAGTGTGACTGCCATCACAACGCTGGTAATCAAGCAAAGATCCTAAGGGCTCCACTAATGCGTATAGGTGATATAATAAAAGAAACACATGTATACATTAAAGCAGAGACAAACCAAGTAGCATAATACCATTTCGAGTAAGATTGTCTATACAACTGTGAATATCCCAAGCTTCCATCAAGTAATATACATACTAGTATGATACAGTAATGGCCACTAGGGCATATACACTAACAATCCTTACATCATCGAGGTTTTCGTCAGCCAGTTCTTTAGCGAGTTTGGCTAACGCATCCGCTTTGGTATTTTCCGTACGCGGTATGGTTTCCAGGGTGTAGGTAGGAATTTGTATCAGCAATTGCTGTACTCTCTCGCCGTACTTTACCAACTCAGGCTTGCACGTTTGATAGTCGCCGTTTACTTGACTAACGACCAGTTGGGAGTCTCCGTATATGAGGAGGTTTTCAATTCCCATGTCGACAGGGATCTCAAGACCTGCTATTAAAGCTTCATATTCGGCTTTATTGTTCGTTCTCGGCTCTGTTAAGGAGAAGTAAAAGCGTATTATCCCTCCTTGTGGAGTCACAAAGATGAGGCCCACCCCGGATTTGATTATGAGGGTGCTTTGTTTGCGCTTCTTCATGGAAGATGCTCCATCGAAGTAGAGTTCCCACTGGGTATCATTCTCTCTTATCTCCCCATCGATCGTGTCAAATGCGTGCTCGTCGGGCAATTCGTAGTTCAAAGGAGAATCGGCAGGTATCGGATGCTCAGCGAGGAAGTCGGCGATGGCCTGGCCTTTCACTGCCTTGAGGGGATGATAAGTTATTGAGAACTCCATTAAGAGTAGGGTCCATTTAGCGAGCCTCCCTGTTAGTATGGCTCTTGACATCAAATATTTGAGAGGATCCACCTTTGATATGAGATGGACCTCATGCACCAACGCATAGTGCCTGAGCTTCGTTATCGTGAAGATCAACCCCAGACAGTGTTTTTCAATGGGGGAGTAATTGTTTTCTGCCCTCAGGAGAACTCGACTCAAATAGTAGAGAGCTCTTTCCTTCCCTTGATCGTTCTCTTGTCCCACAGCGTGCCTAAAGAACCTTCGAGGGCTGTTGTATACAGGACGAGAGGTTTTCCTTTAACGGAGCGGCCAATACTGGCGGATTCTGCAGGTATTGTTTGATTTTGTCTAGTGCGCTTTGGCATTTGTGATCCCAAACAAACGGGGTTCCCTTCTTCATTAGGCGACTGTAGGGACGGCACTTGCCAGAGAGATTGGCTATAAATCACCGGATATATGCGAGCTTTCTTTGGAGAGACCGCAGTTGCTTGAGAGTCCCTGGCGGAGGCATTTCCATGATCGCCTTGATCTTCGACGGGTCTATCTCGATGCCTCAGTGTCGGACGGCGAATCCTAGGAACTTGCCCGAGGAAACTCCGAACGCGCATTTGAGAGGGTTCATCTTCAAGTTATATTTCCGAAGGCGCTGAAACACGATCTTCAGATGCTCTAAATGTTCCTCGTATGATTTGCTTTTAACTACGAGGTCGTCAATATAGCATTCAACGATTTCATGTATAAGGTCATCGAAAATCTTCGTCATGGCCCTCTGATAGGTGGCACCGGCGTTCTTTAGACCGAAAGGCATCACCTTGTAGCATAATATGCCCAAAGGGGTTCGGAAAGCGGTATGCTTCTGGTCCTCGGGATGCATCTTTATCTGATTATACCCTGATGATCCGTCCATGAAGGAGAAGACTTCGTGAGTGGACGTGTTATCTATCATCAACTTGGTGACCGGTACATGAAATTCGTTCTTCGGGCAAGCTTTGTTGAGATCCCGGAAGTCTATGCATATGCGTACCGTCTCATTTTTCTTCATTACTGGGACAATGTTGGAAATCTAGTCAGGGTACTGAACCTCTTGGATAAAGCCGGAGTCAATTAGCTTCTTGACCTCGGCATTGATACTCATCTCAAGCTCGAGCTGCATTCTTCTCGGTGCTTGTTTGATCGGATTGACGTCCGGAGATATCGCCAATTTGTGGACGACAATCTCCGGATCTAATCTCGGCCTCTCGGAATAGTTCCATGCAAAACAGTCTTTATACTGTATGAGCACGTCTTTTAGCGTAGCCACCCTTTCTTCAGACAACAGCTCACTGACGAATGTCAGCCGTGGGTCACTTGCCATCCCCAAGTCAATTTTCTTGAGGTTATCTGCAGTAGTATGTATTCCATCTTCCAGCTCTTTTAGCACCGGTGGAAACTCTGAGATCACCTCGTCATCGTCGTTTTCGAAGCACCAGGGGAGGTCATCCATATTTTTGGGTTCTTCTTTTGACATCGTTATCACATGACAGGTACGAGATCGCTTCCAAGACCGACGTTGATCCGACTCTATTCTCGTGGCTTTCGGTTCATGCTTTTGCGGCGGGGTTACCCTCCAACTGCTGGATAAAGCGAACTTGCCTTACTGATACCGGTTTTCTACCCAGTCTTTGAATGTGAAGCAGTCTTCGAGAGGATGTCCTATCGCTCGGCGATAGAAGCAATAATCCGGGTGAGAGACCTCGCCTGCTTGCTCGGGGTGCTTGAACTCCGGGAGGGTAATCATCTGATGTTTTATGACAAGATCAAGTATTTTCCTTGTCTTGTCTTGGGAAAAAGAATACGCTCGACCCATCTTCTTCATAAAAGACGAATCCTGGTTGCTTGATTCTCGATCGCGTGGCTTCTCAGACCCGCTACGCTGTTGTCGAACGTTTTTTCCGTTCTTTGGTTTATTTTTGCCTCTGCACCGGGTCTTTTGTATGACGGGCTGGCGACGAAGGGCATCATCATTTTCCATAGCCTGCTGAAGGAGGCGTTGCGTTCTGGCTTTCTCGTAGATGGACATTTTGCGATTATGATCGTTTCGAACCTTTTGACCTGCTTCCCTTATAAGCTTGTCCATTTGTTCTTCGAATGACAGACTTGGCATTTTGATGGCGGGACCTCGTTTTGGTTCAGGGTTAGCGTCTTCCCACAAAGCATCTCCTTCTTCATCGAAGTCATGTATGACGTAGGAGCCGCGGAATCGCTCCCGTTTCTTGGATTGGACATATCCAAGTCCGATCGTTTCTATTCTCCCGTTGGGCAATTTTCGCTGAGTTCCGGGGACGTTCCAGATCCTGTTATAGAACTAGGCTTGTCGAGCAATCTGTTTGAGGGGTACGCCTTGGCGCCTCCACAGTTTTTTTTAATCCGTCTGTGTAGTATCTGGGCAAACGGATGGGCTAGAGCCTGTCAAGTGTAGAATTAGCACCATGCCAAATTTCTTTCTCCACTCTGGTTTCCCCGGATCGGCAGAATAGGATCGCCTTTTCACCCTTTCGTCTGGAAGGGACGTAGAACGTCTGCAATTCTTGCACACTATAGGTATCAAGTGCGTCGAACTCTTTGTAGTGCTCTTGTGGAACCATGGCGATTTGCAAACTCCGATCATCGTCAGCGAAGGCTTGTATCGATGGCCGAACATAAAATACGGCATTGACCTCATCTTCCGAATCGCTGCCGAAGAACAAAATAGAGGTAGACGGTCCCGGCTTGTTGCGTTGCGGCGGCCCTGAATAAACTATTTCTTCTTCCTCCTTGGTATCACTCCCGAAGATGGGAATAGTGGTGATAGCTTTGTTCTTGTCCCCCGGTTTGCGACATTTTTTTGTGTCTTCGAAATTTGGCAGGAAGTACTTGGCATCCTCATATTTGCGGACTTCGTTCACGGAGAATGGGTTTAGTTTCCCCGTCACAGTGTACTCGAGATTATCTTTGAAGTACTTCATACACTGATGTTGTGTAGAAGGAATAATGTTGTACTCGTGTAACCAAGGCCGGCCGAGCAAAGTGTTATAACAGGTCTTAGCGTCAATGACGTAATACTTGATGTCAGTGACTAGCAGCCCAAAGCGCAGCGTCAGTATCACCGACCCAAGTGTCCGTGATGACTGGGAGTCAAACCCGGAGATAGTGATCTTATCCCGGGCGAGGTGTTGAACGCTCATGCAGATTTCCTTCAACACTCTTACATTAAGAAGGTTAACGGAGGATCCATTGTCAACCAGGATTTTGCCTATCTAGATATCATGACAGTATCCGGAGAAATAAAGGGGACGGTTATGCTCACACGTCCCGAGGAGGAGGTCTTCATCGCCGAAGGTGATATCGGCCGTGTGTACTTCTTTCAGCTCGTCCTTCATCTTTTCTTCGGCGAGGAAAGCTTGGAACTGTTCGGGCTCGTGTAACACCTTGATCAGAGAATCTCTTGCTTCGTTTGATAACAAGAGGGCATCGAGAATGCTTAGCTACGAAGGTAGCTTCCTCAAGTGTGCAAGAACGTTGTAATCCACCTTGTTTTTCTTTGGCGGGTCCTTGGCTGTCAGTTCTTTGACGACTTGATCATCTAGGGCGATGTCCTCAGGGATTCTTTCTTTCCCCTTATCTTTTCTATTCGACTCACTGTTCGCGGTCCTGAGATTCTTTTCGGGCAGCGTACGATTGCGCAGCTGAATGTTCTCACAGCTTTTTGGTTCTTCCTCTTTTCCTGAGGTGGATTCTTTGAAGAGAGGGTCGAGAGCTATTTTCTTCATCAGAATCACTCCCAAAGGTAAGAACTTGGGATCCCCCAGCGCCAACCATGTGACAGTTGCGGGTAATTCTTTTACGCTCCTCGGTCGTATTTCTTTGCTCCCAACGAGTTTTGCGTTTCATCCTCTTGAAATGTTGTCGGTGAGCAACATATCCCTTCCACCAGTTTTTAAAAGCGTTACACTCTTCGGTGGGGTGCGCAATCTTTCGATGATATAGGCAGTAGCTAGGATGCATATCCGCTTCATCAGGAGTGTTTCCTTCGGAGGGTGGCAGCTTCATTCCCATCGATATAGCTTTGGCGAACCTTTTCCTCATCTTGAATCTGCTTTTATTTGAGGCGGATGTATTTTTATCTGGTGGGAGTGTTTCGACCTTTTCGTCCAGTCGCCGGCGTTTGGCCTTTTCAAATATGGCCATCTCGCACTCTCGATCAGCTTTGCTTTTAAGAAATGTTTCGTTCAGGAATGCATCAATCATTTCGTCTGATAGTCCTAGAAGTTCCGGCTCAGGATCTACCCCCAGTTTCTCTGCGTAAGGATCTTCTTCATCGTCTATCGATGAGAGATCACACGGCAGCTTTCCACATAATCTTCAGGCTTATCCGACAAGTCTTCTCTATTGTCATCCTTTTCGTCCTCAAGGACGTGGCTGAGAAATTCTTGGAGTGTGACTGGAGTCTGCACCTTCTGGTTATATTCTTCCAGCGCGTCAATCTATTTTTGTAGGTCCGTGCGCTTGTCACCATGCTTCACAAGCTTTTGGTCTTCTTCTTCTTCTTCTTTGAAGACTTTGACGGCTGGGTGTAGGCACTTTGACTATCACCGCCAATCTTTGGAGTCGGGCGCGGTTTCAGCATTCCCTCGATGACTTCGGGTTCCAGCAGACTCTTCCATTTGATCACAGGGCATGCTTGGAGATCCTTCAGCGTTTTTTTCGTTTTGGCTGAAAGAACGACCTCCCATGGAGCTTCTTCTACAAAAGAGCATGATGCCCCGGTGTGTCCGTCCTTTTAAGAGCGTGTGGCTGTGGCGGGCTTACTTTCCAATTCTCATATAGTGCGAACATGCCCTGTTGGTATTGGTCTTCGATCCAGCCTTTAAAGACGAAGCAATCTTCAATTGGATGGTCTGTCGTTTGGTGATAGGGGCAATAATTGGGATTATTAGCCTCACCGGGTTGCAATGGGCGTTTTGGATTCGGCAAATTGATGAGCCTGTTGCGCACCGCCAGCTCGCACAATCTCTTCGTTTTGTCCCGAGGAAACGAGTAAGGGCGCTTTATTTTCTCATTATAGAATCGTCGTCTCTCGTCTAGGCGATCGGTTAATTTTGGACCACTGGGCTGCTGTTGAGCATTGGTGATGAAGGTCGTTTTCCCTTTCCCTTTTTCATTCCGCGGCTCCGGCTTCGAAGAGAAGGGCATGTGACCCATCTGGTCCATTTGGGCCAGCTTATCAATCAAGGACTGAAAAGTGGTCGACTTAAAAAACATCATAAATTGGGAGATGGTCGCTTGAGGGTCAAGAGTGCCCACGAACATGCCCACCGCAGGCGCTTCTTCGATGCGCTGCTCGCACTTCGACCATAAATTCCGCCACCGTATTGCGTATTGTACCCACGTTTCGCCTGGCTTTACCCTGGCGTTAATCAATGCGGTGATCGGGGTGCGCTCGCTAGCGCTTGCGAATCTCTGTGTAAACAGCAGCTCCATTTCTGCAAATGTCTTGACAGAGTCATTCGGGAGCTCGGAATACCACTCAAATGCCGTCTCCGACAAGCTGCCAACAAACTGGCGGAGCAGAAGTTTATCATCACCTCCAGTGTTGCCGCACAAGGCTCTGAATTGAGCGACGTGCTGATGCGGATTCCCCGTCCCCTTATATACATGGAATTTAGGGATCGTATATCCCGGCGGGTACCTTATTTGGTCATACCAGCCTGGATAGGGTCGTCCAGTCTTAACGATCTGCCCGGCCGTTTCGCTCGCATGATGAGCTCGTATTTGCTGAGCGATGTAATCATCCAGAGCGGCCTTGGAGATGGTCTCCTCCTTGGCTGCTGAAAGAGCCTGAGGAGGGTTTGATGTCTCCCCTCTGTCGTCTTCAATGATAATCGGGGGGTCTTCAGCTGGAGGTTCTGGCTGTAATATCATCCCGGCCATGTATTGGAACAAAAGAGCCATTCGTTTTATGTTGGCCGCCTGTTCCGCGGCCTCCTTTTCTTTCCTCTCGAGCATTCTTCGGAGAAATTCAGCATCAGTTTCTTGTTCCTGACGCTGCTATGAGGTTTCTGGATTTTTTTCGGCCCCGTGAGTGCGTCCATTGCAGTCAGCATCTCCTGAAGTTTTTGCTGCTGTTGCTACTGAGCCTTTGTTATCGATCGGGTAAGCGGTCGATGACCCATGGAAGCACGACTTTCCTCTTTTCCAGATGCCATATAAATGGTGTGCACCACCATGCCCCCAGACATGGGGCGTTTAGATTCAATATTCTTGCGATTCGCCGCAAACACCGGAATTTTCTCCAGCTTTCTCCTCTTATGAGCGGTCGAAGTTGGGGGGGCCGTTGCAGTGGGCACCCAAACAGCTGTCGCCTTTTGTGGCTTGACAGGATGGTTCTCTTCTCGCTGAACTTTCACCTTTTTCTGTCGGTGAAAGTAACCTTGATCAATCACCGATTCCTGAACCTGTCGCCAAACTTTGTAAATTTTAGAGGACAACTGCTGAGGGGGCTGCTCTATCTTCGCTTTTGGGGCATTCTCCACGGTGGGGGAGATCTCTTCAGCACGGCAGTCGGAGAGTTTTTGTGCACCCTTCTTAGCGGTTCAAAGATGTTCCCAGTTGGAACAGCGGCATCGATTTCCACCGTTGGAGCCGGCGGAGTCAGTCCGGAAGGGAAATTGCCCCCAGCCTTCCCCACTCGGCGCCAGTGGCGACGTCGAGCGTGTCTTGTAGTTGGAATTATCTCAGCTACGGGGGTGATTTCCTCATGTCCTCTGTCTTGATCAGAAGTTGTCGCTGTCAACATGTTGAAGACTGACGTCCGTTGAGTGGGGATGGCCAACCTATTGAAAGTAGACTTCCGAGCAGGTGAAGCAGCCTTGACGATTTCGCCTGACATGGGAGCTGAAACAGTCAGTCTTGTGAAGACCGACCCTTTGGCGGGAGAAGCCGCTTTGACGACTTCGAGAGCAGGAATGGCTATCCTTTTTGGGATAACCCTTTCTGGTATCACAGGATTTTTCACGAGCCCACACGATCTTTGGCCCAATCTGTCAAAGACTGAGGCGTTGGATTTGGGCGACCCGTTGAGAGGGGCCGCGGCAGTGGTAAGTCGATCAAAGACCGACTTCTTTGGGGCTTCTTGCGACAACAGCGGGGCATTGAAGCTCATCGGTGGGATCATAGTCCCAAAGAACAGCCCAATGGTGGCCTGAGTTACTTGCTCCACTGGCATTTTGAACAGGAAGGCCGCTTGGGGCCCGTAGGTTACACCTCCAGATGAGGCGGAACGGGAGTTGCAGTTGCAGCTGGAGTAGTTAGAGGCCATTGATGTTCTTCTTTCTGCATGAGAGCAAAACCAAATCTTAGTACCTCGAACCCAAGGGCAACCACATCAAACCGCGATTCGTTCACGAACACGACACACGAAGTGTAGAGTGGAAATAGGAAAAGCTCCCACCGGGCGTGCCAGAATCTGTTCCCCGTCGAAAGACGCGGTCGGGACGTTGGGACGTCCGAGCCTGAATTCCGTGGGCAGATGCTAATTGGTGCTATCCGTCCACCTCTACAAAGATGCCAAGTTGATTTATGACACCATGTATCGGAGGTTTAAACGGATGCGGCCGATGTAGCAGACTTCGTCAAATCCCCCTCGTTGAGGGGTTTTTTTGATTGTGGGGACGCTCTTCCCTGCAGGCGCAAGCCCCTGTAGTTAATTACGCTACCGCATCGCGGTAACCATTTTCTCCTTCTCCAGATGGTCACTTCGTGTCGTGTGTGTTTGTTTTGTTTTTGGTTGCCCATGGATTGTATACGGAAACTAATTTATGTTGTCGCCCGTAGGGCGTGGATTAGTCCAAATCCGTATTTTCTTAGATTGGGGTTTGGGGGTTGGGTTTAAGGATACGTTAGTCTCATTTCAGACTAAGATCAACTTAAACGTCTGTTAAGAATATGTTAGTCTAATTTTTAGACTAAGATCAACTTAACGGGATCGTTTAGATCCGACAAAAGAGCATTTGGGCTCTTTGTTTAGTTTAGGGACATTGCGGTCGATTACCAGTTTAAGGACATGGTGGTCTAATGTTAGTTTAAGGACATCTCGGTCCGAGGTTAAGGACATCATAGTCCATGGGTTTAAGGACCCCACAATCCAGTTTAAAGACGTCATAGTCTATGAAGTGTATGGTTGTCGGGACCCGTCACCTCTCTGAAGACGTTGAAGGATTACAACGACAAATATCAGAGGAGTTCAGAGATGTACCCTTGAACCAATTTTGGTTGGGAGATCTGTAGTCCATTTTGGGACTAAGATCAAGGATTTATGAGCATATGGGCTCAACTAATCTGAGTTGAGAACTTATGGCCAATCTTGGGCTAAGTCCAATCAAGATAAAATGTTTAACATATATTTTGGGCTGTTGAGCATTTATTTGGGCTTGACCCTTTTAGCAATGCCGAGCATTGATTTGGATCCTGACAATATTTTTGTCTTTTATTGAATGCTGAGCATTCATCATAGCTCTGGGGCTTATTAAAGAACAATTTATGTTCTATCAGCGCAACACATGGTGCGCTTGGCGCTTTGCGCCAGTTAAAGAGCGCAGTGCGCTTCTGCCAAGTAGCACACCCGTGAGGGACACGTGTCGCGTTTGGCGCTAGCGCCAGTTAATGAGCGCAGAGCGCTGGTTTATGAGCGCATTGCGCTATTAGTTTAGTGGCGCACACGTGAGGAGCACGTGGTGCGCTTGGCGCTGAGCGCCAGTCCATGAGCGCAAAGCGCTAACTGTTAAGTGACGCACACGTAAGGGACACGTGTCGCACTTGGCGCTGAGCGCCAGTCAATGAGCGCAGTGCGCTATGTTTGGAGCGCTGAGACTCTTTAAAATTAAGAGCGCCAAGGCTCTGCAGCGCTTTGTGCTAGATGTGGAGCGCTGAAGTGCTTCTTTTATGCAACTTAGATCAGTTTGCGCCCTGAAAATTAAATTCTCTTTTTATAAGAGATTTTGTCTCAAGGTTCTAAGAACAAAATTCTTATTTTATAGGAGATGTTTCAATCCCTTATTTTGGTGAAAGGCTTTGCCTTTATGGATCTGTGATCCTAAAAGAGTTGAATTATTCTCCCCCCTTTTATGATGAGATATTTATGATCTCTGGAAGACAATTTATCTTATAGATCTATGATCTGTGAGAAAAATTATGTTCTTCTTTTTATGATGAGATCTTTTGATCTCTTTGTGAAAGATTTTGGTCTTGTAGATCTATGATCTTTTAAAGAAGTGAATTCTTCTATCTCTCTTTTTTTAATCATAAGATGATTTCATCTCTCTGTTCATCATCATTTTTTATCTTGAAGAAAATCCTCTTTCTCTGAGAGCTTGGCTCTTCTTTCTGAGATCTCTCAAAACTTATGGGGGGTTTTCTCTCCTTGTTTCTCTATATGAGACTTGGAGTCTTGGGGCCTTTATATAGGGCAAGCTGATCAGTTCAATCAGTTAAGAAGAGCTTTTCTCCAATTGATTTGGGGAATTTCTCATCGTTGGATCTTTAATCCAAGGGCTTCTGATTTACAGAAGGCAATCTTCTTGTTATTAACAAGATTGGGAAATCTTTTCTATACAGAATTTATGCTGTATTTTGGTGATTTTTAATCACCATTGGATTATTGATCCAACGGTGCTCTGATTTACAGAGCACAATCTTGTTGTTTGTGTAGGCTTCCTAGGCACTCTAAGGAGGTTCCACTAGGCATCAACCATGCCAAATTCAAAAATTTCCGGTGCCGAGAAACCCTAATGCGATCGTTGACTAGAGTTTAAGACGAAACTACAACTAGTTAACAACTTAACTACAAAGTGAAAGAAACTACAACCTTTGTAGATCCGGTCCTCCACTTCCTTAGCTGTGTGATGATGTCCCTTCGCTGCGATCATCGGATCTCGGACTCTAGCGATGGTTTCATCGAAGAAATGATCGGGCTAGGTCGTCGACTTCGATGTCGAAGATGATCTACGTCGAGGCAACTCAAGATCAAGCTCCAACTTCACCAAGTCATGAAACTTGTGAAGAAAACACCCTATACAACATGGCAAGTGGTAGAGGATGAAGAAATAGGAAGTGGGTTCACTTTGGATTTGGATTTCTCACTTGATTTCATCACTTAAGAATTTTCAAGAATGGTTTTCTTTTTCTTCATGAAGAAGAAGAAGAAGAGAATGAAAAATCAATTTTTTCTCAAATAATAATTCAAGTGAATACTTATCGTAATGCAACCATGGGTGAAGTTTACTCATGTAGAGAATAAACTAGGGTTTAGTTAAAGGGTTAGGGTTAAGGACAAAACAAAAATGGTAGACTTTTCAAGGATGCTAGAAAAGCTTCATGAAGCTTCAAGCATAACTACAAAGAAAGCCACCATTTCTTTTTTGCCAAAAATAAATGAATAAATAAATAAGACAAAAGAAACCCTAACCATTTACTAAACATAGTTTAAGTCAAACATACACCCAAGTTTGCATGCATCATCAAATATGATACAATCTAGTGCACAAAAAATATATCACATATATACAATGTGCACATCAAGTGAGAAAATCATCTTAAGTGAACCAATACTAGTTAATGTAAAGTAATATATCAAATATATAATTATACATTAAATCATTAAATCAACACTTGATTTAATGATCCGGTCATACTGCATATAACCGACTAATATAAAGTGTATCAATGTATCGAATCAACACTTGATTCGGTAACCCGGCTATATCACATATAACCTGCCGATGATGCAAATCGCGAGAATAGAATACAGTATCACATACTGGTATTATTCTCGGTCCCGCACATATCTCATATGCGCTCCTATTTCGTTTCGCTTGAGCCAGGAAACCTCTGTGTAGGACTCTAAAGACTCGTCAATACGCCGGCAGCAGGTGATGATCATATCAAACACCCACAAGCCGCAAGCGGTTTGCTAAACGTAACGGCCACCCGGGTATTGAGTGATCAGAAGATCGACGAGCAAGCCCGCTCACACTCCTGTGAATCCAACCAGCAACACTTACCGTACAGTCCGGTCTGATCGTCTGATATGTCGCATATCTCGCCTAGGGGTGGTAAACGTCAGACCCCAGTAGCTCGATAAGTCGTGTCGATATGAGGTCTATAACAGTTCGAGATACTACTGATAACACTTACCAGTAAATCTCAGCAACCCTGGCCAGGGATTTCCGGTTATAGCCAATCGAACACAGCGCAACATCAACTCCCTATACCAGGAGAGACGAATCCCCTCCTATCGCTCATTGCCTCCATGTGATTCGGGACTGTACCCAAAAGCCACCGTTTTGCACACCCTCTTGGACGTGGTAAGGTGGAAATCAAAGCACGGTGGGAATCACACAAGACTCTATGACGATCTCGGGTCTACAGACTAACATGTACCAGTGTCACCAGAGAACTGCCATCTGACGTAAGGTATAATACCATCTGGGAGTTCTCGGCGAGTCCGTCCAGTGTACCCAGTCTCCACTGAGCACCCGTATATCATCTCTGATGTCAAACACCAATGGATATGGGACCATCCATTGCCCATCTGTATGGGTCGAGAAGGTATACGCCAGTCTACTCTGGTATATCGATGCCCCGTCTCGATACACCCTCGACTAGGGACCTTGAAGGATGTACTTATGGACTACCATGTCCCCACTAGTATGATCCGCATCATAATCCAGGTAGTCAAGTACACATCCTAAGGGCTTTACCAACATGTAACAGAGAGACAATCAGTATACACGTTAAGGTAAAGAGTAACCAGATAGCATACTATCATGTCGAGCAAGAAAGTCCTCCCTATATATGTCCCAGCATCCACTACAATATACATCCTATGTACAGTAATGGCCTCTAGGGCATACATATAACTAACAATCTCCCACTTGCACTAGGGCCATCTGTAGCAGTGGTTGCAGTATCTCATACTCAACCATCCCATAAAAGTCTCTCTCTGGGAATAGGCCTTCGTGAGTGGATTCGCCGTGTTATCCTCTGAGTCTGCTCTCCTAATCTCGATCACCTTGGAGATCAGCCATCTCCATGATCAGGTGATACTGCCTTAGAATATGTCTGGATCACTGATGGGACTGTCGTTCCTTGGTATAAGCCACAACTCCATTGTCACAGAATGGGAGGAACTAAGTTCATCTCATGAACAAATATACATCCAGACTGCCTCTTTGGTAGCATCTTAAGTAGCGATGTATCCAGCCTTTATCGTCTAGTATGCCACGGTATCTAGCCTGGAACTCTTCCAACATACCGTCCCTTTACTGAGGGTAAAGACAATGCCTGTGACTGACTTTCAGTCATTCTTATCACCCTGGAACCCTTCCAGTGATTCTCCCCAGGACCAATTGATACCATCTCACTACAACCAGTGAGTGTCCTAATATCCAATTAGATCTATCTCATAGATCCAAAACCCAGGATTTAGTAGGTATCACTTTGATCCTATATGGAGAATCATTGTGATAAGCGGAGATTGACCGAGCGTAGCATAGAAAACTCCTTCCCTATCAAGAGTATGTCATCCACGTACTCTACGAGGATCACTACCATACTCCCTACTACCTTTTTGTATATACAAGGTTCATCTACCATTTTGATGATGTCAAACTGTTTGACTAACTCATCAAAACAGATGTTCCAACTCCGCGATGCCTGCTTCATCATATAAAATATCTTGCACACGTTTCCACTGCTCCCACTATTTACGAAGCCCTCTGGCTGTGTACTTATAGACGTTCTCTTCTAAAACATCATTTAGAAAAGCAGTCATGACACCCAACCGCCAGATATCGTAGTCATGGTATGTAGCCGTGGCAAGTAGGATCTGGATGGACTTAAGCATAGCTTTGAAAGTCTTAACTTTTCCATGTACATCAAGTAATCTTCTCAAGATATACTTGCTCCTGATGGGGATTTAACCCTTCAGAAAAAGCAACCAAAGTTCATACTTTGTTGGTGTATAAGGATTCCATCTCAGATCGATAAGCATCCAGCCATTCTTACAGAGTCCCACTCCTGATGGCCAGCTCGAAACTAGTTAGGTCATCATCTCATGATGCAATCCTCGCTCCCACTGTCATAGAGAAACCGAAGTATCTCTCAGGTGGGTGAGGAACCCTACTAGATCGGCGGAGAGGCTGAGGTTCGTTGGAAACTATTGAATCCTTTGGTTCTATCAAATCATCTGCTGCAGTTTGTATAGCTGGAACATTTCCAATTCTACAGAACTGACCCTGCCTCGAGCTTGTCCGGATTTTGCTTTTTGACATAGGCCGGACAACCCCAAATCTTAACAAACTTAAGATATGGGCTCTTCCCTTTCCATATCACATATGAAGCGGAAGGCAACTGTTTTGATTTGAACCATATTCAATAGGTATGCAACTTCATAAGTGCATATCTCCCAAAAGAAAATAGGAAACTCAGTAGTACTCATCATAGAGCACACCATATCATATAGGGTGTGATTGCTCCGCCCCGATACAACGTTGTGCTGTGGTGTATTCGGAGGAGTAATGCTGAGAGAGAATCTCATTCTCCTTTAGAATAGTCCAGGAATTCCATGCACAAGTATTCTCCTCCCTGATCTCATCATAGGACATAATACTTATACCCTTATTTTGGTTCTCTACTTCTAACTTATATTCTGTGAATATCTCAAAAGGTTCGGACTTGTGTTCCAATAGGAACATAGGTCTGAATCTCGAAAGATCATCAGAGAATTTAATGAAGTACAAAGAACCGGTCTTGGCATGTGTAGACAGGGGACCTACATACATCAACATGTATCATCCCAAGAGTTCACTAACTCTTTCTCTGCTTCCAATAAACAGAGCTGTGGTTATCTTTGTGACATGACCAGCAAGTTTTCACAAGATGTAAATTCAAACTGATTTAAATATGCATCTATGTGCAACTTAGCTAGTCGGGTCGTATTGATATGACCTAGTCTACAATACCTCAAGAAGGATTCATTCATTTCTGAACTATTCCTCTTGTGTGTGTTCCGTATACTAAGAACTGTAGTTTGATTTAGAACATCAATGCTTTTAGATAACGTGCCTGAACCGATCAACTTTTGATATAGGAAATGTTCAAAACATTATCCAACAATACAAAATTTTATCATTTCTTTACTATTAAAGAGACTGATATGATTTTGTATATCAGGTTCGGTATCTAATTACATTCGTTCAGAATCAATGTACTGGTCATACAGGGTGACAGTGACCAACAGACTTGGCTGCAACACTTGCACCGTTTTCTGTCTCATGAAACTTATCACCCGTTCTCAGTTCTCTACCTATCTGTAGCCCTATATAACAGATTACATATCTGGGATCCTGATCCGGTATCAAATACCCAGGACGTAGAGAATACAGAGAAACAGTTCTTTGTAACGAACACACCCGAAGATGATGCATCAACATGCACTTTCTTCGTTTGGGCGGCACGGGAAATCTGGTATTCCCCAATTTCCTGCTCTGTCTTATAACAATTATAAGTTGGAGTGGAACCAACGCTTCCAGCTCAGTATAACAAGCGGGTTCGGTCAAATATCCGTATTATTATCTTGATTAAGGCGTGACATGGTCGCTACCAGGAGAGAGAGAGAAGAAAACACTCTGTGTGCGCTCTTGCAAGATCAGATTGGTTATTATTTTATCTAATCAGGATGGCTCCCACTGTTTTTACCAAATCTTCCTTCAAACCCTAAAAGGAAAGACTAGCCGGGATTAATTACACGCTACAAGTTCGCCAATCTTTCAGCCAGACCAGTGTCGGTACTTTGAGGGAGGTCCCCCGTGCTTTCGCACGAACCTAATTAATGTAAACCTCGTTTTCCCAGAGGCGTAACCCCGTTGACACCTTTCTAGACACCTACTTGATCGGCTAATTGTAATGTGTAAAACTCTCCCAGGAGTAACAATTACTCGCAGCGGGTATCAGGATCCAACTATCTCATAGAAGGTATGCAATCTCATTGCAAATTTCAACACTTGAAATTCCCGATAATTTTGCCCCTAGCACCCTATGACCTTGACGGAGGTCAACAAACCATAGGCTACTAGTCAAGTTCAACCCGTCATTTCTCGATTGCATCAAACCCACCCGCACGACCCTTGACGGAGGTCAACAAGATCGTACGACTATCCTAACCCAATCTGCATCATATGCATAAGCAGATAAATACTAGTTAGCTACCGCACACTACGCCTTGACGCAGGTCAACAAACGTAGCACGAATACTAAGTAGGACTTATCTGAAATGACGGAGGGCTACGACAGGTTTTTCTGAAAACCTATTGCGTAATAAACTTGATATCGTTGTAGGATCGAATGAATTTTGAAATGGAGTGTTTTTTAGGCTTTTCTAGTTTTGCTAAAGGGGTCACTCCCGGTGAAGGGATCGTCGGCCCTTTCCTCTCGAATAAGGTGCAGGATATATCATATATATCGCTGTGCAAAGCAGAAACTATAGAAGCAATCAAAAGACAAACCGAGGGTTGTAGCATCTGCCAGTTATTGCTAAAGGGGTCACTCCCGGTGAAGGGATCTCGGCCCTTTCCTTATCGAATAAGGTGCGGGATGTTCTACAAGGAACACCGCGATGCAAAGCAAGAACTGTAGCTACCTGTTTTTGAAAATTCGATTCCACAACATCTTAGGTTTATTTTCTTTCATTAATCATATTAATGAAGTCCCATCATTTAAGTTACCTAAACATCACAGATAAATACGACGTACACTTATGCCATCCACATTCGCCTCGATGTCCCCTCGTGCACCGTTAGGTTAGGTAACTAACGGCAGAGCGGGGCAGGGCTAGCGCGGGTGTAAAACATAAGTAACGTCTATATAATATATCATATATACTATATACAGTATTTATCACAGAACATCAAATGATCACATCACAGATATCGCAGCAGAAGAAACATATGAAACATTGGATATACTAGGACGTCCGTGTTTTCAATACGAGCCAGTATAAAATACGGATTCCACGGTCGCGATGAATAGCCAAACCCACACCCCTAGACCCCTACGAGAGCGGCAAGCAACCCTACCAATTCTAGAGTTAGGAGACCCGGACTCGACTCCTCGAGATGGTCTCCCACTGGACTCCAGAACCCGGTTACTTGTGCCCTCCTCCTTGGGTCTATCCTAGTGCGGAAAAGTAAATAATATACAACAACGGTGACAACTTCCGCAACCTGTAAGTGCCCCAATAAAAGAATATTACATACAAGTTTTTACATGAATGAAAATGAAAAATACTCATCTCACATAAAAAAAACCCCGGCTATTCAAACACGACGATCCAATATAATATATCCAGCAACACATAACATCACATGTCACCAACGTAAGTAAATATGCCCATCCTAATTGTCGTTGACATATAGCAACGAAACCGGCAATATCACATATTACACTTACGGTCACAGAAAAGAAAGTGTAAAACTACAACAGTTGGAATCCGCAACTTCTTTAGACATTGCATGCCTAATCAAATGAATTCCTTAGACATCACATGCCTAACAATTATAAACTCCGCATTTTAGTCTCAAAATCGAAAACACTTTTCAATACCAAGTCGGGAAATTCAACAAGATTCCCGACATCTTGATCGAATGCTCGTCGCAAACTTCAGTAGACGGCCGCACCCCCGATACCGTCGACGAAGTGCACCAAGGCGGAACACCGCTGCCGCGAGCACCCGAACGGATGCTTTCGGCGACGGGGTTCTCCTACAGTCACTTGGTCGGGGCTATGGGGTGTAGCTGTCTATTAAGTTTACCCGGTGAGTATCCGCGTACGCTACGTGATTGCGACGGACTTTTGATCACATCAAAATTCCGTGGCAACCGATCAAGTGAGACTAAACTGCTATGTTTATAACATTCAAATCAGTTATCTCATAACTACATGTGGATTCCAAATATTGTATCACATTCCAGATAAAATAGAAAATGTTAAACTTTCCGATCGAACAATCAAACACCCAAGTTTTCCCGAAACAGCTCAACACATGAAATAGATTTAAGAACATTCACTTCATGCCACAGTAGCGACGGTCCAGCCGTAGAAGGGTCAAGCCAACGCCTCACATGTGGCACGCCGTACTGCCCCAAACCCAAAGGTTCAAAGGGCAGTTCAAGACGGTCACATAATCGAGTTAAGGTTTGTTGTCTTCTAGAGGGTCCATCGCGTTACTTGCACTACTTAGAACGTCTTTAAACCACGGAAAAATCCAACACTTGGAAATTTTCTGGCAGGGGAAAAATTGGGTATTTATATCCGGTCGAACTTTTTAACATATTCTAAAATTATCTGGAAAAACACATAGACAAAATTAGACAATCCGATCGAATCTACGAACTCCCAATACAACCCAGAAAACTCAACTCTTGAGTAGAAGTTAAAAATTCCCAGAAAATACAGCATTAACAGATAAGAATTACTGTGCAATTTTAAAAAGCTGATGTGACTACTTGGCCGCGGAACCGCCGCACGAGCCATGCTCGTGCCGCGGTTCCGCCGCGCTTTAGACGAATCATGAGCACGTGCTGCACAGTAATCCCTAAAATACCCTGCTGATTTTTCAGCATATTTTTAATTTGGAAAAATGCACAGTTTTGAAAAATGTACAGAGAAGGCTTAGAATTAGGGTTTCGGGGTTCGATCGGGTTTCTAACAACGTCTACGCATCGTCTAAGGCTCTATCTATGCTCTGATACCACTGTAGGGTTCCTAGGCACTCTAAGAAGGTTCCACTAGGCATCAACCATGCCAAATTCAAAAATTTCCGGTGCCGAGAAATCCTAATGCGATCGTTGACTAGAGTTTAAAGCGAAACTACAACTAGTTAACAACTTAACTACAAAGTGAAAGAGACTACAACCTTTGTAGATCCGGTCCTCCACTTCCTTAGCTGTGTGATGATGTCCCTCCACTGCGATCATCGGATCCCAGACTCTAGCGATGGTTTCGTCGAAGAAATGATCGGGCTAGGTCGTCGACTTCGATGCCGAAGATGATCTACGTCGAGGCAACTCAAGATCAAGCTCCAACTTCACCAAGTCATGAAACTTGTGAAGAAAACACCCTATACAACATGGCAAGTGGTAGAGGATGAAGAAATAGGAAGTGGGTTCACTTTGGATTTGGATTTCTCACTTGATTTCATCACTTAAGAATTTTCAAGAATGGTTTTCTTTTTCTTCATGAAGAAGAAGAAGAAGAGAATGAAAAATCAATTTTTTCTCAAATAATAATTCAATTGAATACTTATCATAATGCAACCATGGGTGAAGTTTACTCATGTAGAGAATAAACTAGGGTTTAGTTAAAGGGTTAGGGTTAAGGACAAAACAAAAATGGTAGACTTTTCAAGGATGCTAGAAAAGCTTCATGAAGCTTCAAGCATAACTACAAAGAAAGCCACCATTTCTTTTTTGCCAAAAATAAATGAATAAATAAATAAGACAAAAGAAACCCTAACCATTTACTAAATATGGTTTAAGTCAAACATACACCCAAGTTTGCATGCATCATCAAACATGATACAATCAAGTGCACAAAAAATATATCACATATATACAATGTGCACATCAAGTGAGAAAATCATCTTAAGTGAACCAATACTAGTTAATGTAAAGTAATATATCAAATATATAATTATACATTAAATCATTAAATCAACACTTGATTTAATGATCCGGTCATACTACATATAACCGACTAATATAAAGTGTATCAATGTATCGAATCAACACTTGATTCGGTAACCCGGCTATATCACATATAACCTGCCGATGATACAAATCGCGAGAATAGAATACAGTATCACATACTGGTATTATTCTCGGTCCCGCACATATCTCATATGCGCTCCTATTTCGTTTCGCTTGAGCCAGGAAACCTCTGTGTAGGACTCTAAAGACTCGTCAATACGCCGGCAGCAGGTGATGATCATATCAAACACTCACAAGCCGCAAGCGGTCTGCTAAACGTAACGGCCACCCGGGTATTGAGCGATCAGAAGATCGATGAGCAAGCCCGCTCACACTCCTGTGAATCCAACCAGCAACACTTACCGTACAGTCCGGTCTGATTGTCTGATATGTCGCATATCTCGCCTAGGGGTGGTAAACGTCAGACCCCAGTAGCTCGATAAGTCGTGTCGATATGAGGTCTATAACAGTTCGAGATACTACTGATAACACTTACCAGTAAATCTCAGCAATCCTGGCCAGGGATTTCCGGTTATAGCCAATCGAACACAGCGCAACATCAACTCCCTATACCGGGAGAGACGGATCCCCTCCTATCGCTCATTGCCTCCATGTGATTCGGGACTGTACCCAAAAGCCACCGTTTTGCACGCCCTCTTGGACGTGGTAAGGTGGAAATCAAAGCACAGTGGGAATCACACAAGACTCTATGACGATCTCGGGTCTACAGACTAACCTGTACCAGTGTCACCAGAGAACTGCCATCTGACGTAAGGTATAATACCATCTGGGAGTTCTCGGCGAGTCCGTCCAGTGTACCCAGTCTCCACTGAGCACCCGTATATCATCTCTGATGTCAAACACCAATGGATATGGGACCATCCATCGCCCATCTGTATGGGTCGAGAAGGTATACGCCAGTCTACTCTGGTATATCGATGCCCCGTCTCGATACACGCTCGACTAGGGACCTTGAAGGATGTACTTATGGACTACCATGTCCCCACTAGTATGATCCGCATCATAATCCAGGTAGTCAAGTACATATCCTAAGGGCTTTACCAACATGTAACAGAGAGACAATCAGTATACACGTTAAGGTAAAGAGTAACCAGATAGCATACTATCATGTCGAGCAAGAAAGTCTTCCCTATATATGTCCCAGTATCCACTACAATATACATCCTATGTACAGTAATGGCCTCTAGGGCATACATATAACTAACAGTTTGGAAAGATTTTGAGGAATCTTTCCTTAACAGAATTTAATTCTGATTAATTAATGATTTATCATTATTATTGGATCTTTGATCTGACGGTGGGGAGTTTTTAGTTCCAGCGCTAGCGCACCCGTGCTTTGCACGTGGTGCACTGCTTAAAGCGCAACGCACCTAGCGCTGGCGCACCCGTGCTTTGCACGTGGTGCGCTGCTTAGGACGCAGCGCACCTAGCGCTGCTTAGGACGCAGCGCACCTAGCGCTGCTTAGGACGCAGCACACCTAGCGCTGCTTCTGAAGCGTTGCTTCATTTCAAAATTTGAATTTTAAGCAGAGCTTTGCTCTGATTGGGGGAAACACCTACCACCATTCCCGATCGTCGGGAAAAGTATTAAAGAATTAGGTCATTCCCTTAGTTCGAGTTTCTTGGGGTGGTCGTCCTCCAGGAGAGTCTACCTGGGAACACGAGGAGGACATCCGTGCACGTTTTCCGCACCTGTTTGAGTAGTGTTGTTGTTCCGTTGTTTTCGCTCTTTAATTTCGAGGACGAAATTTTTGTAAGGAGGGTATGATGTAAATCCCCAGTTTTGTATATATTTTTCGTGTTTTTCCAGATTTTTTCCCTATTTCTTTTCATTTATATATATATATAATACTTTCATTATTTTTATTTTCCTAATCTAATCTAAATCTAAACTCTAAGCCTATAAACCCGACCCGACCCGACCCGTGCTCACCCGACCCGACCCGCTCACCCACGTCTTCTTCTTCCTCGCTTCTTTTCTTTCCTGCTCTTTTCCCCGCCTCCTCCTTCCTCGTGCCCACCTCCGTGAGATCCGCACCCACGACCGCGCCCACCATATCAACGAACTCCTCGAGATCACCTTCCCCAAATCCTCATTGCTTCCCTCTTTCTCCCCCTCGCCGACATCGCCGCGAGACTCGCTTCCCAACGGCCACGACGACCAGATCTCATCATCTGCGATCCCCTCATCTCTAACAACTCAATCTCACCTCTCTCGTTCTTGTTCTCTCTCACTCAATACTACTCACACTTTCTCTTCGTCCCTTCCAAGCCCTCTCCTCTAAACACCCGCCCACTCCTCCATCGACGACGAGCCCCGATCTCCTCATCGTCGACCACCACCACAAACCCATCATCGGCCACACTTCTTTCTCCTCTTTCTTCACCTTCGACCGCCCCCAGCCATTGCCATTGCCTCACCTCCGTCGACCGACCACCGCAAGACCCAAACTCCAGCACCACCCCTGCATGCCAAACTCCATCGCACCCGAGCGCGACCACATCGGCAACCATCATCGCCTTGACGCCGACGTGCTCCTCTAGATAACCAAGCTCCTTCCCCAACATCGAACCCACACCCACTGCACCCAAGCCCAAGCCTACTGCCACACTCGCCGCCGGATCCACGACACCGTTGCACCTCACCGCCGTTGCCACAGTACCCGTGCCAACCTCTGCAGTGCCAAGCCTCCCCAAGTCCTCGCCCGAGCCTGTGCTAGTGGCACGTGTATCGTGCAGTGTCGTCTCCGCGCCGTGGTCGTAGACGCTGTTGCCGCTGCCGTGATCGTGCCGCTGCTCTGGTCCGCGTTGCTGTGCTGTCACCATTCGTCGTCGCCATCCCGACTATCGAGCCATCGCTAGGCAAGTGAAAATCCGATCACTTACTTTATATGCTATTATTATTTTAAATGGATTGATAGGTTTTATTAATAATGATATTATTGTATATATATCTACATCGTTATAATAGCCGTGTTGCAAACCTATAACCCATCGATAACGCCTACAGTGATCATAACGTGAACATGGAATAACTATTGTTTTAATTGATTAGATTAAGCGGACCCCCTCATTTAATAATCGTATATTAGTTAAGTGCTCGACACAAATTCCTAGACCAAAACTTATCTTATTATGGCGGAACTTGTGATAGTTAGATTCATTTACTGTTTACGAATAACGTGTTGAAATTTGGATGCAAAATAGCATGTTTATAATCATGTAAAGTCGCCCCCTGAAGACGACACCAAATCTAAAATTTTACTGCGCATGTTACCTTATTAAAATCATTGTAAATTAAGTACAGTTTGGAATGTAACGTTTTATGGTTCATATCGAAGCCGACTCGATAATCTAGAACCATCCATAGTTTATTTTTCGGTATCGATAGATTACTGTAACGGGAATTGGCTGGAAACGCGACTCTGGACTGCGGTCCGGGCAACAGTGGACCGTAGTCTCGGACATGCATGAGACTCTTGTTAAATACGGGCATCCTTTCCACCAATTGATTTTATTAACTTAGTGACTGATAAGTAGTGACATACATATTGCCTGGTTTACTGACATGATACTTATATCACACTGTTCATATGCAAATGATGTTCATTATTTTCATGTTCTGCATTCTGTTGCACTTTTCATGTTTAATAACATTGCACACCCATTATATAATTATTGATATATGTGTCGCCATGACGACCTGAGTGCCCGTACTCAGAGAACGACGTGGACTCAGCCCAGGAGCAGGACCTGCCATTTGAGATCGCGGAGGTTTAGACTGCATCATCAGCGCCATTTCTTTTGCTTTAAGCACCTTGTATTTCGTTGGTTAGTTTTTCCCTTGTGCAAAATAAATGTATCTGGAACTCTTTTATTGCATTGTAATAAAGTTGTGCTGTGATTTTCCTTTACTCTAGTACTGTATACTGAATACCATGTAATGTTAGAAACCGAAGTGTGACTACGGCGGGATTATTCCCTGATCGTAGGAGCGTGGCTGGCCTAGTCACTCCTCGTATTCCGTATTTTGGGAAGCGGGGCATGACAAAAGGAATGGCAACTCGGTGGATTTCCTGCAAAAATGTTGCTAGTTGATGAACTATGAACATAGAGACACAGCTAGCAAGATCAACAGCCATAGTGACGATTCGAAGTTAGCTATATAAGGAAAGTGCATTCTCCGAGAGAACCTCACTCAGAACTTTAGCACATTACCAGGTTCATCGACTGGAGACAAGAAGAGTACCTCAGCATAAAGGCCATGCCTAGTAGATCCTGTCTGTTCAAGTTAGTTTCCAGTTAAGGCGCAGAATTTTCAGGCCTTGTTCCTTTTAAGGATGCAAATCTGTAAACAGGAAAATAAGGAATAATATGTTCATGAGACTATAGATGCATCGGCTCCAACAAGGATTGAAGAAAGTGAATGTGATAGGTTATGGATGAACGAAAAAGACTGCGGATAACAGCTTACAGGCCTAAAAATGTCAACAAAATGAATCTATTTAGAAACAAAATCCTGAAAGTTATGAAATAGAGCTATGCTACAACAATCAGATTACATTGAAACATCGAAGTACATGGTTGATGCAAAGGAAATGCTCACATTAGTAGGGATACTCTCTCTTCGAAGACAATACTTGAAAGGTGAGAATAATCTTAATAAGTTGCAGTTTTCTCTTCGTAAATTACATATAACAAAAAAGTAACAAGGTAGCCTTTTCTTTTTCCTTGGGGCCAGCCAGATCACTTTTGAGATCACTTTTGATTCATTTCAAAAAGTGAAAATTAAGGAAAGAATGATTTAAAATTGGGCTAAAATGCAGCAAAAACCTCCTTATTTTTGCTGGAAAAGTAGGAAACCCCCTTGAACTAGAAAAATATGCACTTTACCCAAAAAATTTAACGGTGTATATTTCCCAAAATGTCCCTCAGGTCCTCTCTAATCTTCCAACGAATGAGCATAATCAAAAAGTATGGATTTGAAAAAAGATGAAGCAAAAGAAAAAAGAATATTATGTTTGTCAATTAAATACGTTAAATAGGCATTTTGGCATTAAAACGTCTTATCGATGGAAAAAATGACACGGTTAGGGCTTTTAGGGTAAAATACATGTTTTCAAGTTTAGAGGGATTTTTATGCTTTTTAGGCAAAAGTGTCGGAGGTTTCCTGCATTTAAGCCTTGAAATAATGCATAACATGCACGGGGGCTATATATTGTCTAATATGATTCATTTTAAAAAGTCAAAACTAAATGAGGAAAAAAACAATAATATAATGCATGACATTCAAAACCACCCAAATTCCATATTAAATCAAATTGTGAATTTGGAGCTAAGCTCTTTTTAAGGCTTCTGCAGAAACAGTAGGGAGGGCAAATGAGGTGCTGAGCCTGACCTTGATCCCCCATGTTATCCAATATCTAAATCTCAAACCCCCACCCCCCACCCAGTCCTGCAACTCATTAAATTGTTCGACGCAAGCAAACCCCGAATGTATAAAACTAATAACCCTGCATGTATAAAACTCATAATGAAAATCATTAAAAAAAAAAAAGGGAAAAAGAAAAGGTTACAATCAATAGCCACCCACTGCACTTTAACTTCCACAGAAGCAAACCCAAAAAAACAGTTTCTGGGCTCCATAAACAACGCTAGTAATTTCTGAGAATCGTTCAGCCTTATGCTTGGGGCTTCGTTTTCTTTTCCCTTTCCTTCTCTATTTATGAGTGTACATTTCTTTTTGGAGCTCTCACCTTCTCCCTATTTCCCATAAAGGGAAGCTTCTTCTTTTCCAGTTTGGACTTGCCAAAGTCCTGCCATTCCCGCTCTTTCTGCCACCTCCCAAGTTCAGCCTCTCTCTCTCTGTCTCTCTGTGGAACTATGGAAAAGAGATTAGAAGAGGAATAGGAAAGTAAATAGGAGACAAATAAAACAATTAAAAAATCATCGTTCAATGTTTCGAAATGAAGGTCAACTCGTACACAATTTTAGAGGAAAGACACTACAATTCGGAAAATACATTTACAAAAATTACAAAGGTATGAGAAGATAGATTTTCTATAGGAAATTACGTTCAAGTCCAAGTAACAGATAAAGCTTAGGGGTGCTTGGTACATGGTAAAATCTAGGATGGAATCTACGATTCCCACAATACATTCACCTGCTTGTTTTGATGCAAATAGTTTTCCTGCGAATTAAGGATTACACAGGAATAAGATGACCTCAAATCATAGTAATTTTATTCCCACTCAAATCGGTGTTTATTCAACTCCCATGAAATATTCCTGCTAATTTGACTTGCAAAGTTGCGCAATAAGATGGATAAAAAAACCTCTGCTGGAACATGGTAATGGAGATTATCTCCTAGCTATCCAGTAATAATGTAACATCATCCTGTGACGGTGATGAACATATTAAAACACATGTATAATTTTATCAATAGATTAGTTAAATAATGTCATTATCTCTTCAATTCTTTTCAGCTGACCACTTAATTTTACGGATCTCTCTCAAATTTATTTATTGTAAATCTTGCAGCATATCAAATTCAAAAATGCCTTCTTGCATCTGAGTAATTACATAACTAACTATATCTCGGCTTTTAACAAAAAGCTCATCAAATAAGAAAAGGTAGATTACATCCATAACATAAGCATATACTAAACATTCATCATATAAATGCAAAGCATGGCCCTAGCCACTTTCTATTCAACAAGCGAAGGAAACTGATGATGCTCATAAGTGGAAACTCTCCAGATCATGACACCTGGCAGATGACGTGTCCAAGGCTCAGGGAACAGGGCAAGCACCACACATTGGAGGCGTCCCCCAGGCTATCGTCCCGCTGCCTGGACCCGACCTCCGAGGAATCCCTGAACATTCATGTGCTCGCCATGTAAATAACCATTGGCTCGCCTCCGAGCCCTCCTACATGCCGAGCTCCTCGGCCCTTCGCCTCCGAGCTATCACAGAACCGAACTAGCTCGGCCTCCCGTCCTCTTTTAGGCCTCTCACCGAGCTAGGCCTTCCCGGTTCTACCGAGCGACCTAGAACGTAGATCACAGGCGCCTCCGCAACGGCTCTACGGATCTCGTCAGACGCGAGATATCCTCCGTCCCACGATCCCGCGTTCCACGCCGTCGCATCCCTCATTAACGAGCGTATCTCGTCATTAATGGAGGATTCCGTCATTCACGCGGGCGTAACGCAAGGGGCGTAAGGATGTGGAGCAATGAGAGGGAATAAAAATATGCGACTTGATGTAAGAAGAGATCATACCTAAGGATGTGGAGCAATGAGACTCATCGTGCAGGCTACGTCACTGTCCATTGCAAGATCCAGGTGCGGTCTCCACAGAAATGGAACTCCTAGGGATTCTCGTACTTCAAATGCAATAAATGTAGAATTTGGGATTTGGAATACACTGTAGTTTTTATAGGGTTCACTATTCTTAGAAAACAATGGATAAATATAAACATGAAAAATGCAAGTTGAAACCGATGAGTGGATCATAAAGGATGAAGCTGGATAATAATGGTAATTATGCAGTTGTTAATAAATTCATAAAGTAAACAATTATGGTGTTCCAGGCATTCTGAAATGAATAGCTACATCATGTTAGTATGAGCCATGAGAGATCGCTTAATTGTTAGTACAATGCAACAGTGAACATATGACTTCAGAAAAATATAATAGCCATGACTTTTTCATAGTCCACGACATGATTCTCACTGTTTTTGATAATATCATATATTTTCTAACATCCAAATATAGCTAAGTAGTGTGTTGAGAGTAACCAACAGGTAAGCAATTTGCTAATGTTCGGAAATGTTTGACTGAATGTTAGTGAGAGATTGTCATATCGGATCTGTTTGACCTGTTTTTTTATTTTTCACATACAGTTTTCGACAGCCTCTTTTAGATAAGGTGGCAGTTTCTACTTTATGAAAGACTACAGTTTAACATCAGTATGCAGGGTGAGCAAACTGTCTGTACTGACTTCAAGTGCTGAACAGATTTGTGAACAAATATGAGTTCTCAATTCCTGCATTCAGTCCACAGAGGACTCGTGTGATGTGTCTAGAAGGTGCATGAACTAATCCAACATGTCGAGTTTGCAATTATCTTAATCCAAGTCACGACATTGTAACTTGAAATAGACATGACCCTGGTAACAATAGAAGTATACTAATATGAAGGATAAATATCATAACAAGGTCAGGTTAGAAAATGCTAATGTAATATCTCAGTGTATTAATGTGTACTGTTCAATTATAACTCAAAGCACGATCATCCAAAAATTTGATGAAGACAAGATACCGCTCGAATCATTGGAAGAAAAAGGAGAGGATGATATCAATAGCATAAGGACATGAAAGGAGTAAGCATATGAAAAAGGAAAGCATAATAAGTCAGGCAAGGCATTATTATTACTACCTGCTCCTTCATAATTGATGCTTTATGCCCTCGACAAAACCTCAGTAATGTCATATCACATATTTATATTTAGTTCAAATATAGCAGTTATCAGAATTGAAGTGGATTTCAAAAAGTCAGAAAATCTATAATATATTATAATAAATTGTCTTTAGAGAGCAAACAACAATGAACAAAGGCTTAATTCCACAAAAAAAACCTTTTAGCTAAACTATGAGAAACCCTAAAAAACTTTCAAAATTACAAGAAACTACCACGGTACAAAAAAAATCAGTTTTTTGCAGTTTCGTGCAATTTATTGCTGGTGTGGCACCTTATTTCTGGTAGTTTTTGAAAGTTTTGTGGTAGTTTCTTATGTATTTTAATAGTTTTAAGGGTTTCTCGTAGTTTAGTTAAAATGTTCGGATTTTTTTTGGAATTAAGCAATGAATAAAATAACAGCTTAAGGACGGCGTTATCCCAAATTGGTTACTTTTAATTAAATAGAATTGCTTCCAGAAGAAAGGTGTTTCCTCCAAGAAACCAAGAACTTGAAAAAGAGAGTGAAGGATGCATGACCAATTACATTTTAAGATTAGGTGAAAGCATTTCACCAGATTAAATACAGAAAACTCTTTTTTTTTTCAAGGGAGGCTAGCCAATAGGAGAAATTACCAGTCTGGGCCTTTGGGGTCCTTGAATATAGGTATATACTGAAGTCGATTATTCTCATAAGATCTGCTGAAGAACACATGGTAAGGTTCAGATAAGAGCTGGAGATAATTCCTGTACCCGGTCCAGCATTTAGACATCTTCAAGAATTAGACACTTAACCTAAAATCTTTATAAGATAGTTGCAGTATATATCTTGAACCAGGGCCATTGAATATAATTGTCTTCAGTAAAATGTCAATAGACCGAGAAGACAATTGGAGGATGGGGCCAGTTCTCCATTCCTCCTAATGTACCGGAAATAAGCAAAGGTCTATATTTAAACATCAGATCTGCTGCCTAATGAATGGCTGCAGCTTTTGCTACCTTGCCATATCACTTAAGCTCAAGAATGAAAGGAACCCCTATATTTCTCATTCTGAGCGAGACTCTAATCCTGATTTTACCTCTATATTTCTGCAGAACTAACAAAAGGCTGCAACAGTGGATGGACGGCATGATAGCAAATCGTCCAAGATTGCCTCTCCATTAGAATAGAACTGCAAAGTGTGAATGAAACATCACCAACGGAACCACTAAGGAAAAGACTATAAAAATCTTCTTCTTTTTTTAGGGTTTGACATAAATCAGGTTCAGATTTTATCTAAAACTTGTCATCATAGCCCAAGCAAAAAAATTACTGCCCACACAGAAAATCATCCTCGAGTCAAAATTAAATAAGGTACGAAACATAGAAAATGGAAAAATTAAACCGTTTTAGGGCATGTAGGCATTAGAAGAATGAAGTTTTAATCACTTCCTTCGGTCAATAAGCGAAGGGACTTAAAAGATTTGTATGGATGGATGGATGGATGGATGTATGGATGGATGGATGGATGATGCATGCACTTGTATGTATATATGCGTGGATGGATGGATGGATGTATGGACACATGGATGATGCATGCATGAATGCCATGTATGTATGGATGGATGGATGGATGCATGCATGTATGCACATGTATGTCTGTATGTGTATGTATAATGTGTGTGTGTTTGTGTGTGTGTGTTCTAAACATCGAACAGTTGAATAAAAATTGCATAACAATTCAATGGACCTTGCATGTTATCTACAAACACTTTTAAATACGCACTTCTCTACTTTTAAGAGACCTGAAACAGGTAAAACAATGCAGTGGAAGTGAATAATGGATCTAGACCTCTGATACAAGGATGCTTTCATCCCTTTGCATCAAGATCATCGCTTTTAGGGAAGCAGGATCTGAATTTTCTCTAATTGCACCTTCAAAAATGAAAATCCAGAAATATTCCAGAAAAACTGTGGGGGAAAAATGCTTATAAAGGTTTTAATTTTTATGCCAAACCTTTTAATGCTTTGCAGCATGACCGGAAACGCCAGAAACTCCATTACCAGCAACACCAGGAGTCAACTGCAAATGAAGCGTGGGTGATCATCAAAGTTCATGTAACAAAACCCTAGGTCCCAAAAGGAAACGAAACCCCAATAGCGAAGGACTTGACCATAACAAAAACAGAGAGATGATGATGATAAAAAGAAGTAAAGGGCGAAGAAATCTTACCGAATTTTTTTTAGGGTTTTGTATCGCCGCCTTCGGATTTGAGATAGAGTGAGAGAGAGAGTGATGGCGGCGAGAAATTTAGAGGGCGGCTGCGACGGGGACTTCGTCGGCGATATCGCGTCGGGTCTGCGTAAAAATTAGGCCTGTCCTGGTCCGCATCGGATCCCGAGTCCAGCTAGGACTAGGATTAGGGGTCTTTTTCCATACACCCCCCTCAAATCTTGGATATTTATGTGCAAACGGTCAAAACTTTATCTGGTCATAGAAAGAAGAAAATGATGAATAGATCAAAGGTTTTTTTTTTGAAATGGGGTGATTTTAAATTTATATTTTTAAAATAGGGTGGTAAAAAGTTTTTTTATGAAAATAGGGTGGTTTGTGGACCCCACAGAATTAAAAAAAAAATTTTTAAAGAGGGCGGGCCCCGCCCTCTCCTTTACAAAGAAGAGGGAGGGTTCTCAGAACCCGCCCTCTTCACAAATGAGGGGAGGGCGGGTTCTAGGAACCCGCCCTCCCCTATAATAGGTAGAGGGCGGGTTTCTAGAACCCGCCCTCTAAACCGGGGAGGGGGATGGGGTCCACCAAACCACCCTATTTTCATAAAAAAAATTTTAACCACCCTATTTTAGTAATATAAATTTAAAACTATCCTATTTAAAAAAAAACCCTAGATCAAACTTGCAGAGGTGAGCAGTCAATATATTATAATATGATTTTTGAAAAATGAGATATAATATGATTTCTGATGAATAGATCAAACTTTTAGTATTTTTGAGATAATACAACCGAACCTAAAAAAAGCCACAAAACTCCCTTGAACTATTAATCTATCCTGCAGTCATTTATGATTTGTGTGCAAGTCATGCTACAAATAATTATGGTGTGCGCATTGAAATGTTTAAACTGTTTTTCATAAATATGTCAATTATTGGGCTTCTTTTTGCCCCAATAAAAAAACGGGTTGCACCGGCTGATTACTTTTGCATTTGAATGTTGAAAAGACAAATGATACATTCATAAATTTAAAAGTTTGAGTTGGATGCTTTGATGATAGAGTCCCATGAGATTTTCCGTTTGTTTTTGCTTTATCTTACAGAAAAAAAGAAGAAGCTTTTGTCTTCATGTGTTCTAGTTATGGTTGTAAAAAGAAAGAAAATAAATATAATAACATCAATTTCATACAGCAAAATCCTTTTTTGAGCGAGATGTTCCAGCAAAAGACGATCTAATAGGAAAATAATCATATATCATCTTATTGAACATTTTCCTCCTATCAAGGACTTGCTCCAAAAGCCATTCCTTTTTATTATCTTTGACCAACACTTGTACGTCTATACACTTGTGTATGTGTTTGTTAACATCCTATACTTGAGAGATTGTTTTTAATAAAATTTGACTGTAAAGATTTTTTAAGATATTTAATATATTTTTAAAGATTTAATTACAATGAAAAAGTCAGCAGGGTTCTTTTGTTTTTCCAAAATTATGAACAGACAAGATGAACACATTTAAACAAGACCAATTTATGTAATTTGTGTTTTCTTTATATTTGATTAAACCTAGTTGGCATAGCATTTTTTTAGGACAAGCAATTTCTGCATGGTAATGATATAAAAATTATATACGGTAACTGGTTTAAAAAACCAAGCACTTGATTGATCAACAAGGCTCTACTTCCAGTATTGTGAAAATGATGTTTGATAATATGCAGGGTTGGATTGGATTATCCGAAAGCTTTGAAGTTTCTCATGTTTCTGTAAAGAAAACGCAATACTGTCTATTTGGCAAATGTTGAAGACTCAGACGGCACCGTCGGGGCTTATAGAGAGAACACGATGGTTTAAGGGCCTGTTTGGTTGCAGGATTATGAGTTTGGATTTGGATTTTGGATTGTCGAATTCTAGGATTCCATAATTTTATGTTTGGTTGCAGGATTTGGATTTATAGGATTCCTTTGTTTTTTATGGGGGCCCACCACAAAACAAGAATTCTTGAATCCTCAAAATTTCCAAGGATTTTCAAGGATTTGGCACTATTCATTATAGTTTTAGATGGGGCACATGTACTTTATTTATTTAATAATCCTCTCTCTATCTATCACTCTCTAAAATCCTCAAATCCAAATCCCACTCTTTTCACCAACCAAACAAAGATTACAAGGATCTACAAATCCAATACTAGGAATTCAAAACCAACAAAACAACAAATTACCAAATCCAGAAATTTCAACCATACAATTTTGGAATCTAAATTCCATAATTCTGCAACCAAACAATGAGGGGTGTTTCTTTGTCAAATCTTAGAAGCGTCCTGTTAAAAAAAAGGGAAAAAAAAACCAACCACGCTGACTTCTTCGTTCCTCTCTCGCTGGATTTGCCATCACTCGCTCTTCTCTTCGACCCCCTTCCTCCTCTTCTTACATTTCGCTCCTCCCCTACCAAAATTTACATTTCCGCCCATCATTTCCACAAATCACGAAGGACCTTGAAATTCTTCAAGGGGTCTCGATGCTGCTATCGTAGCTGAGATCGCTCCTCTCTTCGCACTTGATGGCGTCGGTGAGGATCGGCGGCGGCGCCCGCGACGAGGAAAGCCACGGAAGCGGCGTCGACGAGGACTCGCCGACAAGCAAGAAGCCGAAGACGGACGATAGGTTTCCGTTATCTCGGTGGGAGCTGGCTGCCGCCGTCTCCGTCTTCGTCCTCTTTGCCGTTGGGCTCTTCTGCATATTTCTCACCATGCCTAAGGCCGACTACGATCGGATCCTTCGATTGCCGAGGAATTTGGCCGATCTTCGAATCCTCAAGTGAGCCTCTTTTGAATTGATCGGAATTAGATTGCGTTTTCTTTAAATTTGAACTGTAATGGCTGCAGCTTGATCGAAATTGAAAGTTTGCTGCAAATTTGAAGGATTTTGGTTGATAGGAGTTGGATTGAATCCAAGCGTTGTAGTATTTTGCATGATTGCTTGTTTGGAAACACTGGGAGATGTATGAAATCGATTGATGATGCTTGAGGGCATCAGCTGTTAAAGTCTTATTTTTACTGGTATCTAGTTGCAGAAGTATTTGGAGTAATTTATCTTAATGATGCATATCTCACCTTTAATTGATGGACATGTGTACTGCATTTGAGTTCAGCGGCAGTTCCATGAGGATGTATTGCTCCATTCTGGGCTTCTTCTCGATAAAGTTAACAAGATCATATGGTTTTAATTCAGTATTTCCCTACACAGCGTTGAACGTAGAATAACAATTGCTATATGTATTTTGCTTTCATCTACCTTCTTTGATTGATTACGCATATCCGTCACTGGATCAAGTATAGCAGTACATCTCATCCCATTACGATGGGAAAAAGACTTGGTCTTTTAGATGATGAAGATGATGGTTGGATCCTAAACCTGCATACTCCCTGGATTTCACCTTGCTTGATACTATAACATTACTGCATTGGGCCAGATTGCCAATGGACGTTCAACTCTTGGAGCGACTAGTTTGATAGTGCCATGGTTTTGTTTATGACTTGATATTCGTGGTACACTTTGGTTCATGGCAGGAGACAAACAGTATTTTAACTTTAGGTATGGAGTTTATACTTAAGTGGTACGGCGTATGAAGGCTAAAACTTAGCTGAATCTGTATTTGGGGGTAGTCATACACCCGGGAGAGTTCACCCTTTCATTTTACTAATTTTTTACGTGTTGCATGCATGCACTTGCACATAGCAAATACATACAAATACATTTGAAGTCGTGTAAAATTATGAAGTAAGATCATAACATTAGCTTGACTATCAGTCAAACCTTAATCAGAAACTCATCCATAAGTAAAAAGAACCATGATAACAATTCTGATAACCAAGTTGTAAATGTTAACAGTTACAAACTTCAAACTTCAAAGCCAACAACCTCTACCTCCAAAACCGCAAGCAAGTCTAACAATGAAGCTGAATACAACAACCGAGCCTTTTATCCCAAGCATATGGGACAGGCTACATGAACCAACATGAGAATCACGCCGGGTCCAGCACATGAACCCTCCGCCTCCACTCACACCTATCAAACAATATACTTTCATTGAGGCCTTTGGCAACCATGTCTTTTCGTATCCCCTCCATCCATGGTTTCTTCAGTCTCTCTTCTGTCCTTTTGACATTGCCTATATCAAGAGTATTCATTCGTCGATCTGGTGCTTCCATAGGTCCGCGTCACACATGATCAAACTATCATAGCCGGTTTTTCCGCATCTTCTCCTCCACAGATGCTATACCAACTTTTGCACGAATATCCTCATTTCGTACCTTATCTTTTCTAGTATTACCACGCTGCCAACGAAGCATGCGCATTTCCGCTATGTGCATCTTCTGTGTATGATGCTTCTTAGGAGCCCAGCATTCTGTACCATATAATAAAGTAGGTCGAATAGTGCTCTGATAAAACTTTCCTTTCAATCTTAATGGAAGTTACGATCGCACAAAATCCCTGTTGCACTTCTCTATTTTAACCAACCAGCTGGACCTTTTGATTGACATCGCTATCGATATTCCAATTCTTTTGGATGATGGAACCTAGATATCTAAACTGATCGCTCGATGATATCTCTTGCACATCCAGTGTTATACCACCGTGGTCTCGACTTCTTTGTTTGCTAAATTTGCAATGCATATATGCTGTTTTGGACCTGCTCAATCTGAACCCCTGAGATTCCAATGTTTGCCTCCATAACTCAAATTTGGTATTAACCCCTGCATTTGTCTCATTTACTAGAACAATATCATCAGCAAATAGCATACACCAAGATATCTTATTTTGGATAGTTCTAGTAAGCTCATCCATCATGATGGTAAACGGAAATGGACTTAATGCAGATCCTTGATGTAAACCAATTATAATCGGAAAATCACTCGTTAGGCCACGCAAGTTCTGATATTTGTCACTGCTCCATTGTGCATGACCTTGATTGTGTCAATGTACTATTAACAATGAAGCTGAATATTAAAGATAAACGCATCAAAGTAGCTCAATGTGTCAATTAGCCATTTACTCCTCTGCTTTAGTTCTGGCATTGTCAGTTTTGGAAATCCAGATCTGTATTGCATTATCAATGGGTCCACACATACTGAATCTGAATTTTATAGGGGTTTTGTGAATCAGGTAACACCAGTTTGGTTTCATTATGTTGACATGAGTGCATCTCTCTGCCAAGATGGTGTCAGTTCCTCAATAGATTATTGTTCAAGATCGCATGTGGTCATAAGAAAAAGACATATGTATTGAGTTGAATCCATCCAACCTTGTCTTACGGGACAATGAATTAATTGAAGTATTCATTCCTTCCTCATAATGTTAATGGACTCGCTAGACCTTCCTCAAGTTGCCATTAGTGTCATTTATGTGTCTTTCCATTACATGAGGTTGTCTTTGAGCTCAACCCTGAACGGAGAAGGGTCTAAGAAGGATTGACCAAATTCTGTGACTACTTAAACTCCAAACCTTCTGAGAGAATTTTTGGCAATGTGACTATATAAAGACAGGGTAAAGCCCTTTTCATAAGCAAACATACTGTGCACGGTAAAGCATAAAGGAGCTCTGCTCTCCATTGGATAGATCTACAATCTCCTGTCTACATAATTGGCCACCCTAAAGTAATGTAATCTTACATGCTTCATAGTACTGTATATTTATGATCATCATATATGCATGGGTTTCTAACAGTGACTTTTCATTTACCCCCCTTCATAATTCTCCTTTGCAGAGATAATATTGCAGTGTATGCAAGTGATTACCAAGCGAAATTTATTCTGGGTTACTGTGCAACATACATCTTCATGCAGACATTTATGATTCCTGGGACAATATTTATGTCACTGTTAGCTGGGGCTCTTTTTGGGGTTGTCAAAGGTGTTATTTTGGTTGTTTTTACTGCCACTTCTGGTGCATCATCCTGCTATTTTCTTTCTAAGCTCATTGGCAGACCATTGGTTAACTGGTTGTGGCCTGAAAAATTGAGATTTTTCCAGTCAGAGGTATTGACACTCAAATTTGGCACACCTTTGTATTCTATCACCATCTATTTCTTCGTTTATATGTGTTATACAAATCTATCTCCTAATTGATGAAATTTGTCTTATCTTTCAATGCAGATAGCGAAGCGCAAAGATAAGCTGTTGAATTATATGCTTTTCTTAAGGATAACTCCAACATTGCCCAACACATTCATAAATGTAGCATCTCCAATAGTTGACATACCTTTTCATATTTTCTTTCTTGCTACATTGGTTGGTCTTATTCCAGCATCTTATATCACTGTCAGAGTAAGTTTTATATAATACTCTTACATGTCCTTTTTCTTAATTTATTCTCTCTTGAACGATGTTCACTTTTCATTACAGTAGCGAGATATGTTTATTATGGTTATAATTTGTTTAGTTTTGGGTCAATTTACATACTTCAGGATTTCGATGTGGCCGAGCCATTTATCTAAGAGGCCTATTACGCATGCAATACTTCCCTATCATTGTTATCTTTATTTTGAATATACAGTTCCTAAGTTGCTATCACAATTCTTACTGATGAGGAGCCTTTCATGCTTCCTCTGGTTTAGCCACTTCCCTTAAATTCTCTACTGGAGAAAAAAAATGGTGTGCTAATTGCAAACTAGGAGTTGCAATTTCTTAAGGATATAGTCCAAGAATAATTGGAATTCAGTATCAGTCATAGTATCATCTATCCATCCCCTTCTAGACTTCCTCCACAACATATGAAAATTTGGATCCAATTGGTCATTTAGAATTTTGACAACCCCCTAGCTTGTTCATAGTTTTGGCACAGTGGTTGTCAAATCTTTTGTGGTGCTTGCTTCATATCCAACCACATTTTGATCGGAAAGGCTTACATTTTCTGATTTCGAGGGAATAATAATTTCAGTTAATTCATCTTTCCTATGTGATTTGTCATTTATATTTTCCATTGTATCCACACGTAGCAGTTTTACTATTTGTTAGACTATAAAGTATTTTCATGTGCATTGGATATTGTGCTTATTATAGATAGATTTAGTCATGTTTGGGATGAGTTAGGTGGTTATAATTAATAATCATCTTTAGTTTTGTTTAGAGTAGTATAATTGAGATGATTTACCTTGTAATAAAAGATCGGGCTCCTATGTTTATCTTGTTAGCAGAGCCAATGGTTCTTTCCACAATCCTTTTTTTTATAAATTATATTAGTAACAGAGCTTTTCAAAATAAATAAAATTCTATAACAAATACCCATTCAGAATTGACATCTCCCTGTTGGATCATCAGCGGTAATCGAGAGATGTCAATTCTTACTCTATGTTACACAATTTCAGTTATTTTGGAAGGATTGCTTCAATTTTGAACTCTTTACCTACATCACAACATCGAAGTTTCGGTGTAGTGTCAGAGACTTATATATGGAATTAGAACCCTGGTTCAAATCCCACAGGGGATGTTATTGAAGCAGATTGATAGAATAAAATACCGGTTTTTTCAGCCTATAAAAAGGGTGTTTGACCTGCTGTTTTGTTATTTAAAAAAATATCCCCAAACCCTCATCATAACTTCAAAAATTATGTGCGGTGCACATTTAAATATGATGCCACAATTTTGAGTTTATACCTTCTGCCATTGTGCATGTATAAATCTAATTTAATGTCTTGCATTAATATGTCAAACCTTCAGGCTTGACAAAACCATCTAAATATTCCCTAATTGTGTTGTTTGTATAAAAATAAATATGGGCCCTAACTCGCATATTTAAGCTAGTATTTTAGGCATCATAATGCAAACAATGATTGCGATTTTCTTATGCTCAACTCCAGTGCTGTATAACAAGGTTTAAAAGGCTGGTTAATTGCCATTTAAATGGTTTTTTGGAAAGAAACTGCACTGAATAGGATTAAAAGGGCATATGGCTGCATAAGTGATCCTATGGAAAAATATGTGGGTGGATGACAATCTAATCAGGCACATATACAGCACAGGTAACCTTCATGATATCTAGAACACAACACCGAAACTGAATTTTCACATAATAAAGGTCAAATATTTCACTTTTCTTCTTGTAGACATATTTTCTTCCATTTTCTATTTTATTTAGCGATTTTTATATACATCTAGTAAACAAAGTTTGTCATATGTGTTATTCCATGTCATCCGCTCATATAATCCATACGTAATATGTGCTGGCCGACCGTACAGAGAACCATACATGTTTTAACAACATCGATTAACTTTATCATCATCTTCCTTCAGATCTTTGTTTGTTTCAATGAGCTTTAGTTGCAGTACTTTGTTAAAACTTAATCTATATCTGTTCATCTGCAGGCTGGCCTTGCTCTTGGGGATCTAAAATCAGTCAGAGATCTATATGATTTCAAGACCTTGGTAGTTCTCTTCATGATTGGTTTTATCTCTATACTCCCGACTATTCTTAAACGAAAACGGACATATGAATGAGCAGGCGTCGAAAAGGGTATGCATATCTAGCGGTGTTTTTCTGAAGTTGCTTACCATACAGATTTAATGATAAAAATAGGTGGGGGTCTACAGCAATATGTTAGGTTTTTAGTTTCGATTACTTGCCTGCCGTGGTAGAGGATAGATTCAAATATCTTTTCAGGTTTTCTAAGTTTGTTTAATTTGTTTGGCCGATTAAATTTTTGGAGCTAACTTGGAGAGTGCAATGTATATGTAATCATAAATGATTGGTTAAAACATCATAACGTAATTGCATTTTCATGGAAGAGAAATATAAGTTAAAAAAGCAACTGATGTATCCCTATTGCCATTTAGAGTTTATTTTCACAGTCAGGTACATTTTCTACCCCAGATATTGGTGAATAGGAAACTAATTTTTTAATAAATTGTTTGTGTAAGCCATCTTCCTACTGATGCTGGATTATGTATTTTGTTGATTGGTGGCTTTTAAATTTTCACTTGTGAAATTCTCTAGTAAACTAACATCGTTTCTTTTATATATGTCATAAAGTGAAATTGGAAAAAATAGAATAAAAAATTTAGAGAACTTTGTGGGTGATCATACATGTGACATCTTTATCATGTAGAATTTTCTTGCAAAAATTCTATTATGCATGTAAATTAAAAGAATTGTTTGCTTGATGATCCTCCAAAACATTGCTAATTACTAAAAACCCCTTCCAAAATATCGTGTTTACATATTATCCTTAAAACTTGTCATCAATCAAATATATTTTCGATGTTTTTAAATCCTTAACAACAAAACTAATCATTTAAAGAAACTTAGGGGTTGTTTAGTTGAGTGTAGTTGGAGCCCCATGCGGTTCCAAATAAGCGGAATCATAAAAGGAAGTGTTTGGTTCTAGTAGCTGCTATTTCAACTTGTGGTTAGAAAAAGAAATTGTGTTAAAAATCATGTAGTTGTAACTATGCTCAAATTAAGCGCTTTTGCAACTACATGAGTTGGAATGCAAAATAGAATAGACAATGTTATTGTGTTGCAATTACATCCAAACAAACACATGTTTTGCAAAACATGTAGTTGCAACTACGGGTGTGTTTGGTTATGTATAGTTAGAATTACATTGTATTTCCAACTACATGTTTCTCCTACTACCGTGGTCGGTATTGCATTCCATTGTTTGGTTGTATTTTTTTTTAACTACACCAATTAAATATTAAATAATGTTTAATGTTCATTATTTTTATTTAGAGATAAATATAATAACTATAGTATTAAGGATTTGATGGCATGGCATGTATTTTGCACAAACTTCAACATGTAGTTGGAGATGCATCTATTTTGAGTGTTGCTTCAACTACACTATTTTTATCTCCTTTTGCTTTTGCAACTACGTGGGAAGTCACAAAAGCATGTAATCAAACACTCTATTTTTAAATAAAAAAAAAAGAAGTGTAGTTGAACCTACATGGGGCTACATGCAACCAAACACCCCTTAATTGTAAATATATTGTTTTTCCAGCCACAAGGAACCAAACTACCCCTTAATTAACTTCTTAGAATGACCCCCTTCTTCATCCTCCAACTTCCTTGTTCTTTACCTTTATCCTACCTACGCCACCTATTCTATCGACTGGCCCAATGCCACCCACCTTCGATAAGCTAACCCTAAACAAAACCTTCACCTTTCCACCTTCTCCATCCTAGCCTTATTTTCGCTATGCCCCACCTCTCACCTCCTCACTCCACCTCAACTGGCCCCCACCTCCCTCTGGCCTACCTAACCTTAATGGCGCCTCACCTACCCCCTCTGCCCTATTTAAAAACCCCTCCTCTGTCTCGTCGTCATCTTCATATTTCCAAGTAAGCCGTAAGAAGAAGAAGAAGAATTTTTATTTTTTTAATTTGAAAATTACCCTAATTATGAATTAAACCAAGTTTATGAATATTTTAGTTATCAAAAGAAATCAAAATAAAGGTATCCATATGTACTCACTACTACGAAGGTTTGATCATGCAAAAGTCATTCAGTACGATATGTGTTTGCTTTTGTTTAATCTTACATTAGATTGTTATATGTAATTTTATCTTCTAATGAATATCAATCTTGCATAATTATTAGGGTTTCCCTTGGGCCTTTTTTTGTTAATTTTGCAGAGGTATTCATTGGAGTTGATATCTGTAATTTAAACACATCTCATAAAACTTTGCACTGTTAGGTTTCCCTCTGATTCGTTAATAAGAACCTAATAGAAGCATCTTTTTAATTTGGGTTATTTACTTAATGACTCTCTAACCATTGCTAATTATTATTAAAAAAAATCCAAAAAACTTATTTACTTATTACCCTCCGGAAAACTCATAAGTTGCTCTTAAAGACCTCAGACTACCTAAAAGGAGAATCTTTCTACCATTACGATGACATATATGTATTTGGTAACAGTTATGAATATTTTAGTTATCAAAAGAAATCAAATTTTTTTTAATAAAAGAAATCAAAATAAACGTTTGATTTGAATACTTTAGTTATCTTAACTACAAGTCTCTGTGAAATCTACCATCTTAACTTATAGTCTTTAAGAATTTTTTCTAAAACTTTTCTAATGCTAACATATATCCATATGTACTCACTACTACGAAGTATGTATTTGGTAACAGTTACCGAAACTCATATTGGTAGCGGTTCCAACCGTTACGATAACCTCGTCACCAGAAGTCTGGTAATTGTTTAAACCGTTACGACAGACCTAATTTGGTAACGGTTGAAACCGTTACCGTATAGGTTTCTGTTATCAATATCCAGCAGATATCTGAAACATATCAGATATCAGTTACCTCTATGGCAACGGTTTCAGCCGTGACCATAGATATGGTAACGATTTCAGCCGTTACTATATACAACATTTGGTAACGGTTGGAACCGTTACCATATAGGTTGCCGTTACCAAATGTAGCAGATATCTGATATGTTTCAGATATCATTACCCAGATAACCGTTACCAAATGACATGGTAACGGTTCTAACCGTTACAATAGAGGTTTTGGTAACGGTTAGACCAATTTGTTCATATTTTTTTAAATCTAAAAAGGCCCGCGTCCTATGCGCGCTGATTTCATTTTCAACCAGCGGAAGATAATATGACCAAATCTTACGTATATAATAATCAACAAGTAACATGATTCGATTGCACGCAATTATAATAATTAACAAATAATATAATCAATAAATCGCATGCGATTATAAACAAAATATATATACAAAAAATATAATCAATAAATCAACAAAACAAATATTTATATCTATGGTCGTTGGGACGATCTACTTCCATCATCCCGTGACATGAAGATACTCCCTATCTCGTTTCGTAACACCCGCCAGATGGACTCTTTATTCGTATGCGTCAGCTCATCGACCCGTGCCGTAAGTATCTGCAGCTGCTGTTGCGTCCGCTGTTGAACTTACTGCTGCTACGCCATCTGCTCGTAGAGCTGACAAATCTCCTCTGCCGATGCAGCTTCCGCATCTACCCGCGTTTGGGTCGCGGCATATTCGTGGACAGTCGTGGACGGCCGCATGCCTGGTAAAGAGTCGGTAGGTTCTAAGACCAACCCCGCGCTCATACCTACCGTGATGCCCGCCGGATAGCTCGTCGAGGATAGGGACAATGGTGATAATCGAGTCGTCAGGGCCAATTCTTAAGGCGCCTGTCCTCTCTTAGAACTGCTCTTTAAAGAATATATATAGATATATATACACGTTTTAACTTAAAATACATAATTGACTTGATTATATGAAACTTACCATATACTCGTCGGTGCCCTTATGTAATGCACAGTCCACCCCCTGGCTACAGTGTAGTTGGCGAGGTCTTTCTGTTTCTGCGATAAAATTATGATTTATTTTAATAACTAATTTGCGACAAAGAAAACATATAATCTTAAACGTCGCAATACTCACAATGAGGTATTGTGCGCTGGCCTGCGTGCGCTTCCCTTGGATCGGGACAGCATGACCTCTCACGCCGTTGTTCCGGTTCTGCGTATTGCGAACCAACGCCGTCTTGCAAATATAAAAAATATTATATTATATTTCAGAATATGATTTCATGTTATATTACTATAATCTTAAAAATTAAATTAATACCCGAATATCGGCGCGTTCATAATACTCGACCAACCGCGGCCAATTGAGTCCTAGGACATCCAACGTTATGATATCCTTCATCGTCCTCCGCTCCTCCCCAGTTGCCGCTATCTAGGCATCACAATGCTCATTTATGATCTAGGCATTGTGATGCCCGAATATCGCGTCTTCTCTTGATGTTCTGACACGCCTTTATGATCTAGGCAAAGGCGCGATATTCATCGAACGAATGGGGCACGCCATCCTGCCGGGAACACTGATGAATATGTAATATCGCCGGGTCTGAAATTATATATATATATAACGACTATTGAAATTTAAATATTTAAAAGGATATGTGATACTATGTCCGACGGAAAAACTGCTGAACATTGGCGGTTTAGCGTGCTTCCCACCTAGATGGAACGGGTATTTTGTGTATGTACGGATCTCGGATCCTATATAATCCCTCCACTTGATCGAGTTAGAACCAACGGGCACACCATCCTCGTTGAACATCAGCGCCCATGATCCAACACCATTGGCTGGCCTGGAGCAAGTGGGCCCAGTACGACTCTTCTTCTTACCACTGTTGGAGCCTGCAAAAATAGACACAATATTATAATATTCAGAGTATGTATATAGCATTTGACAAATTTAAATTACAATCGTTATTTAAAAGTTTTAAGCAATAACAATTATACAAGGTGTCCCTGATGTGGTGCTAGAACCGGCGCTAGACGCCATCCCGTCAGTAGATTGCGGATTTACAAATAATAAACTGTTAGATGATTCAATAGAATTTAATAGATAACTAAAAATATAATAGATAACAAATTGTAATTATGTATTAAATTTTAAATGAGTAAATTATATACCATGTGCAGGAGTGACCAGGGTGTCCGGATCTGTTATCGCGTTAATAGGGGTAGGCGGGGTTGTTATGGTTGCTGCGTGTCCTGTGCCGCTACTAGAGGACGCTGGTAGGGATAGACGGGGTTGTTGCGGCTGCTGGGGTTGTTGTGGCGCTAGTAGGGGCGCTGGTAGGGATAGACGGGACTGCTGTGGCGCTAGTAGGGGGCGCTTGTAAGGATAGGCGGAGCTATTGCGACGGTGTCATCGGTCGGCCTGGAGCTCTGACCAAATTCGTCTAGACGTTTAGAGCCTGAACCTATGCTTGCCATCAGACCCTACATATATATCCAAATATTATTTCATTACTTATAATCATTATACAATTTAAAATATTTATTTCAATTTCATTACCTAACACGTTTCTTCGGTTTATTAGCTGAAGATTCGTTGGGTGGATTATCAAAATCTTGATATGTGACAATCAATTGGCCGATATCACGTCTTATTAACGTATTGATGGACGGCGCAGAGTAGTTTGGATGCTTGGTACATTCAATAGAAGGACTGAGACGTGTTAGCGTCTCTTCCTCGTCACTCTCATCTTCAGAGTCATTCAACGTCGGCATATTATAATAATCTCTCGGTTTCCAACGACAAACAACACTCCAGTCAACCTTCTTCAAGTCCCGAGAATAATATATTTGTGTTGTCATTGAGTGAAAGATAAATTTATCATATTCGTAGGCTGTCTGTTTGGAGTTTACCAAAGTATGATCGTATTCATCGATCTTCATATCCCGTTCAGACTTGGTATTGTATCATCTGCGTTGGAATATATAAATGGGACAATCTTATACATGTATGAGACCGCTTTAACTTCCTTAAGAACACCGTAACAAGGATTCCCTTTGTCGTCGACGATTGTGACACCGCTATTTTGTGCAGCTCTAATACGTTCTGTCTTTTCGATCTCAAATTTGTAGCCGGAAACTCCGTACCCGTTGTAAAACGTAACTGCAATCATTAGACCGCTTAAAAGGTCATGAACCTCTTTATCAACCCGCTTTCCACGATTCAATTGTCTGTCGACTTTTTGTCTACACCAAGTAGTGAAAGTGCGCCTCTGTTCTTCGATTATATCGGCGCGACCACCTAGGAATCGATCGCTCGAATTTAGTTTTCTGCGAGTAGTTCGTTAATTTACATAAGTTAGATCAGTTAGATTAAATTTAATTTTGAAAGTTTAAATGGATGAAATTATTACTTACTCTGCATATTTAACAAAACATTCATTGTTTAGCAAGATGTACGAATGTACACTGCCCATGAGACCGTAAGACATGTTTTTTAGTTTTCCTACTCCAATTGGACTGTCGGGCACACGCGGTGGTTTGTTCAGTTTCGTCATAACATCGGCGTTTAGGAAACGAGTACAGAAAGACATGACTTCTTCCAAGAGATAACCTTCCGCAATCGAACCTTCAGGACGATACTTATTGCGGATATAGTTTTTTAAAGTTAATAGATATCTTTTGAAAGATTATAGATATTAATTTACCACGATGATGTTTTGCAATTTAAATGATGAATAATAAACATTTTCATATCTCTTGATGGGATACGTCCAATGGTAATGCACCGAACCGCCAATCTTGACCTCGGTTGCCAGATGGACGGACAGGAGATGAATAATAAACATTTTCATACCTCTCGATGGATGTCCAAGGTAACGGCTGTCGGGGTTGAGGTTTCTATCCCATTAAGAATGTATAGAGCATATACCCATTCACTTGTGTTTTCATCCATTTTGAGAAAATTTCGGCAGCACCTCCCCGCTGTTCTCCGAGTACACTGTAATAGAAAATATGATCGTTTAATGCTGTCAAACAATATTGAAACGAACATCTAATTTATCTTTGTATACGGAGAACCAGCGGAAAGGTACCGACGAAATATCTCGAAATGAATGAAAACACAAGTGAATGGACGTATTTGTTTTATACATTCCTAACTTGTCCACACTGGACAAATCTATCGGTTATCATACGATTAATTTTCTCGTCATATAGACTAGACGACGGTTTTTAGCACCGAATGATACCATTCGATGCAGACAATCTTCGTGTAGTTTTATGTCACGACGAAAACGAACGTATGTTAACCGATAGACGAGTTCTAAGGCACGTAATTTAGTTTCGATTGACAATTTAGTTTAGGTGTATATATGGTTTTAATATTGGTGTTCAGTTGACGAATTTGTTAAATTTAGTTTTAATTGATGATTTAGTTTAGGTGGATGTGTTTGCTAAGCGGCATGTATTCGGATACGGAACACGATATCTTAAAATTTTTTCTAAACACTATAAATTTGCTCAATTTTACTATTTACACTAAAATACCCTAAGCTATTGCTATTTTTTCACAAAACTATCTTAAAATTTTTTCTAACCAATCTCTCCTCAATTTTACTAAAATACCCTTAACTATTGTTGTTTTCACTAAACTACCTTAAAAATTTAACTAAACGGGTTCATCTTCTTAAATTAACTAATTTCCTATAAATTTCACTAAAATATCCTTAACTATTGTTGTTTTTCACTAAACTGTCATTAAATTTTAATAAAAAAACCTCATTTGCTCAATTTTACTTATTTACACTAAAATATCCTTAACTATTGTTGCTTTTCCATGAAAATACTCTTGACTATTGTTGTTTTTCATTAAACTACCTACGAAAATTCGCTAAATTACCCGAACCCTAACACTTATCCCTAACCCTAACCCGGCCCTAACCCAAACCCTAACTCTCCCTTACAACAACACCAGCACTAACACCACCACCACCAACAGCAACAACAGCAGCAAAAATTTTGGGATCGAGCACAAAAATTAAATTTAAACCAAAAAAATAAAATTTAACCAGTTTTAAACTTACCTCTCGACGACCGGCGGCGTGCTTCGACAAGCAATCTTCGATCGAGCGGTAGCAATCTTCGATTGAGCGGCGGCAAGTTTCGAGCGACAGATGTGAATCGACGGCCACAGAGGCAAGGAGAGGCGGTGCCGGCTACGGAGGAGGCAGCGGCAACCGAGACAGCAGCGGGGGATTTTGGCGCTCGAAGGAAAATTTGGGGGGAAAAGAAGAGGCTCGAAAGAAAAATTGAGAGAGTTTTGTGTTTTTATCTCCAGTGGGTTGTGTGACCCGCTATATTTTTGCATTCGTAGCGGTTATAACCGTTACCAAATCTATGAAAACTGTTACTATCAATTGGTAACGGTTGGAACCGTTACCTATTTCCCATTATTGTTGGGCACATTTATAGTAGTGACTGCACGTGCAAAAAGTTGATGGATTGGACCATCATCTTAGGTTTAATGATTTTGCTCGTTTTTATGAATATTTTATTTCAATTAATTATGAGAAGGCTACATGTCCTCCTTCTCAACTGGTTATAATAATAGAGATAATGGCAGTGCTATTTTTATGTAGTTAACTCCACAAAACATCAATGTAGTTAACCCTCTGTAGCATTTCTAGACCTAGTGGAGTGATTTATTAGCACAAACAACTCCCCGTCTCATAGACTAAAACCTTAAAAACAGTCATTTAGGTTTTTAAAGAGAAAATTAAAAGTGTTTTTTAAGGGGTATTTGCACTATGGTGCTTGTTAAGTACGGATTAGATAAAGACAGTGCTAGGTCAAATATGACATGCGGAACAACTTGGTAATAATATTTCATAGTTTTTATTGTTGAGTCAATCTTTTGTCCTTTTTGAGGATAAAGACGTCTTACTCATCCCAAAAAAAATCATTAAATTAAAATCAGATGCATATGTACAGAACAATCATCCATGTATGTGGGATGCCAAAAACGATTGCACCGTGGCAAGCCGGTGGTCGTCTGTTCAGTTGAAAATATTGCGCATTTGATATGACATTTTTCTTACTATTTTTATATAATAAAAGTTGTTTATTATAAATATGACACATATAAGGGTTTATCCGTAAAAATACTATTTTCATGTGTTTATATATTATAATTAACATTATGAAGGAAAATATAAGCATATAATATCTATGTAATATTTGGTCCATTTAAATATGCTTACCTTATTAAATATTTTTGACCAATTCTCTTAAAACTATAATATCATGTCAAATGGTTAAAATAATATCTCAATAAAAACAAATTCTACTAACATTATTTATTGAGATAATTGTGCAGAAATTATATCAGGACTGGAATCAAGGAAATCCGAGTTATCGAGATCAAATCTGCCGAAATCTTAAAATAAATCAAAGAAATCAATTCTGGCAGAGACTTAGAGAGGATTTTCATATTCCAGATATCAAAATAGTCTACATGTGTCACCAGAAGAGGCCACAAGATTTTTGAAGCAACGAACCCCCTAACCCACCGCGGATCCGCGGCCAAACCCACCAAATGGCCGCGGTTTCACCGCAATATTGAGACGTTAGGACTCTGGATTTTCTGGTTGGGATCCTAACAACTAGTTACCATATTAGGAAACTAGGGTTCTGGCTCTGTGACTAAATAAGGACTGAGAGCCTCTTGGAAAAATCATCAAACCGACGCGATCATGAAGTCCACGACGGCTCAAGAATCCTGATTGATCATCGACAGTTCATCTACCTCCTTAAGAAGAGATCGAGAAGCAAACTAGGGTTTTGTAATCATTTTCTAAAGGAACAAAGTGTACTTGATCTTGTTGATTAATAAAGGTAGTTTTATTCTATTGCATTTTATTTTCTTCATGATTTCTATCTTTCTTTTTCCCAACATGCGCGAGTAATTCTCCGCTTGTTAGGGTTCGTAAGATTATGGTAGATTAATGGATGATGAAGATCCTTAAACTCTTTTTATGTCTTATAAAGTTTATAAACTTTATCAAAATTATAGTTAACATCCTAATCGGGTGCGCTATCAATTCATTGATATTCACGACCACGATTAGATATTAGATTAACAATTGTTTTGGTAATTGTTAGACATGAACGGAGATCCATGTCAAGGTAGGGGTTAAGAGTGGGAACCCTTTTCCCTTCATAAACCCTAATCTACATGCATCACTGTCGATCTAGTTTTAAATCTATTAAAGGATAAGAGGAGTAATTTTTAATTAATCATCCATGAATACTAAATCTTAACGAACCCTATAAGCCCCCTTCTAATATAAAAGCTACATCCGTAGTTAATCTAGATCTATATCCTGCATCCGTGTTTGACGTGGATATAGAATCTACAACCATTCTTCACTATTCATTATTCTTCCTCCTTCCTTTTTCAACACGTCTAAAGTAAGATTAAAATATTCAACGTTTCCCTGAGGACGACACGTACTCATCTCGGTCTAGCTACACGCGACACCGTTATTGATTGCGGTTACAACACAAACTCTAAAAACATCAACCAATCAAATGGCGCCGTTGCCGGGGATACGTGCGTAATTTTTTTTTATTCTTACTATTTGTGTTGAATTCTTATCCGATCTATATCATAAAAATAAAACAAAACGGCATCTTGCATATTTAACGATTAGTGTGCGATTTTTGCGAGAGAATCTGGAGTCACTTTAGCGAGGAGATAAAGATTCAGAGACATTCATCAAGACCCAGAGGAGCAAAGGAAGCCACGGTAAAAAAATTAAATAAAGAACCCCCTAAAGAGCGGCGGAACTGCGGCTATTGTGTGCAAACGGCGGCGGAACCGCGGCGGTCTTGGGGAGTTGTGCCCTCAAACTTTTCTGGTATCTTTTCTATCATTTTCTCTCTCCTCTGAAAAATCCAATAATATATTTTCTGCAGATTCTTTGCAAAATATCGCCGCTCAAAAATCTTTTTGCGGGTTTTTTTTGCGGGTTGTTTTTGCATATTTTAATACGGACTTTAAAGGGCAATACCACAATTCAGATTAGGTAGGGATTTCATTACCCTTTCTAGGCCCTACAAATCAAAAAACGAGCATCCGCATAACCTTATATTAATTAAAAAATATCTAGATCAAGACCCTAAGGACCGTCGCGCTCAAATAGGACAGAGGAAGGTCGTAGGTAATTTATCGCTTATCCGCATTTCTTTTGTGGTGTCTAGGCAAGTGTGTCTAAGGCAAGTAGTTATTTAATTATTCCCGCTATTTTCGGTAATTCGTATAGCGGATACCTCCCACTTACCTGGCACTTACCTGGCCACAAGAGTTATAAAGAGGTGGTAGAGATTGATCCTGCGGCTTATCCTTTGAAAGTCTAGGAGCGGTATAGTGCTTGACCTAGGTAATCTTAGTTCTAGGGTTTGCTTGTGCATTTTGTGATTTCTTGAATCAACCCTCAAGTCCCACTTTCAAATCAAAACAATCCAAATAAAGCTTAAATCTTTTCACTCTCCTCACTTTTTTCACCTTCTTATAATGGGTAACCCAAATAAAAGAACTCTTGCCGAGTTTTGCTATCCAGAACCAGATATTTCTTGTTATCGTAATCGCTTCGGTATATCATCCAATTCTACCATGTCTTTAGAGATCGGATAGAGCAAGCGGAAAGAAACAATTGGCCATCTCACTCCAGGTTCTATCAACCGCATTAAAATTCTACATCTTCTTTTGTTGATACTCCATCTAAAACGTGTGAGGGAACTCCTAATCGCATGTCCATCGCTGAGTATATAGCGAGGACTAACGGCCAAAGTTTCAATCCGGTCAAACCGTTAGGACAACAAACACCACCACCTTCTAAAGAAGATTTTACTACTCGGTTTGTGGCGTATATGACATCTATTGAAAGCCGCCAACCCACCAACCAATATCAATATTCTTCTTATCACAATGTTGATCCTACTCCTGCCCAATTTTCACAACCAGTCGATTCTTATCAATCCTACCTGACTTTTACACCTTCTCTAGACATTCCTTCTAATCAGTTATTTGGGAGTTTTACTTATCCACAAGAATTTCAATCTTATATTGAAACCCCTTACCGACCCATGTCTAGTCTTGAACGAACCGTGGAAGAATATGTGACAACGTCGTGCTGCGTTAGAGAGGAATTGAAAGAGTGTATGGACGCCCTCATACAACAAAACGAACGAGCAACTAGTTTCGAACCAGCTCAAAAAAATTCAATGTATGATACGGCCGTAGAGCAAATTGAGAATTTGGGTAGTGAGAGAGCTGTACATCCTTCCAAATCAAAGCTCCCCATCCCAAATTGAAATACACAACTCCAGTTTCACAGATCTATCGAGTACACCAAATGATTCACCAATTGAAGATAGAATGTCTAATGAGTTGTGTGACTTTGTAGTGTTTGATTTACCTGATTGTACAGAGTCCATTTCAAATGAAGCCACGCCCAATCCTTGTGATCTCTACACCTCCACTCTAGAACCATAATTGATTGAAAACCCTGCTTTTGATGAGATGTCTGAGACTTGTAACCTACACTTGATTGAGGATTTTGACGTTGGGGATATATTGAATGATAAACCCGAAAATTTGGATGAGTTTTTCCCACCAACTCATCAAGTCATTTCACTTCCGTGTGGTCATCATCTCAAGCCTCTAACTATTCTTCCTGAACCCCATATGCATCTTGAAATTGATGATAAATGTATAACCGAAAGGCAGAACGAAATTCAGCATTCATTTCCCACATCTGGTTCAGCAAGGCTCAACACACCAATTTGTTTACCCATTTCATCTCCCACTTTCTCTGGTTCTTCTTCTAATCAACCTTTACTTTTAGTGAGTGCTGATAAATCACAATCCGGTATTTTAAGTTCGATAATTCTAGAAAGACAACTTGATTTAGATACTCTTGAGAATGAGGTAGATAAGCTTTTCGAGTCTTCTACCTCCATAATTTTTGACAAATCAAATGTGTTGAATTCTGGCGTGACACTTATTGACATTGAAACGTTCAATCGGACCATCAATGAAAGTTTCGAAGATATTTTCGCCGACGAACTCGCATTCCTAAATGACACGGATTTTGTGATTAATCAATCTCCACCTGAAGAAGTTGAACCACCACCATTTCTTCTTATCCCATACGAGAATGTGATCATTCTTTCCATTTCTAATCATCCACATTCTCATTTCCGTTCACCATTATTATTTCGTCTCTATCAACCGAGACGTAAACCATACTGCCTTCTATCTCCCCACTTCTTCAAATCTCTGATTTTCCACTAATCAGTGTTACATCGATAAAAATTTTGAATGGTTGGTGTTGACTTTTGGTCTTTATAAGGTTTTACTTTGACTAATAACTTTAACCCCCTCCCCAATAATTTTAATTGCTTAATACTATTGTACTTAAGTTTGGAGGGGGGATATTTTGGCTCGTGAAAGAAATTTTTTATAAAATTATGAGCTAAAAATAAGTTTGGGGGAGAATTTCACATTCATTATTTCATTTTAGTTGGTGTAGCACCTGCGGAGGAGAAGATGTGGGGAAACCGGCTAAGATGGTTTGGTCTTGTGCGACGCAGACCTATGGAAGCACCGGTTCGACGAATAGATACTCTCGATATGGGCGATGGAAAAAGGGCAAAAGGGAGACCGAAGAAAACATGGATGGAGGTGATACGAAACGATATGGTTGCCAAAAGACTCAATGAAAGTATATTGTTCGATAGGAGTGAGTGGAGGCGGAGGATTCATGTGCTGGACCCGTCGTGATTCTCATGTTGGTTCATGTAGCCTACCCCATATGCTTGGGATAAAAGGCTCAGTTGTTGTTGTTGTTGTTACTAACTTTTCCTCCCAAGACTACAGTTTTTTTTAAGCTTAACAGATGATATCAGTGAGGACACTGTTGTAAACAGGTTTGGGGGAGGTTTGTGCTTATTCACGCATTATTTTGCATCATGCTATATATAAGCAAAAAAATGATAATGAAAGAGTAGAAAGTGAAAAATTACATATGAAAGATAGAAATAGTTTAAGAAAAATAAGAAAATTAGATGTTTTCTTAAACGAAACTAGTAATAGGTAGTCATGAGCCGTTGTCCCAAGGGTTGGTAAGATGAATGAAATTACTAATCTGAGAATAAAAATAAGTCTGAAAAATAGTCCTTAGTCTTGAAACCAAACATCTGAACGTTGATACCCTACTATACGCACTTACACACATCTTGAAACTTGGGATAGTAGAGGATACCTTGAAATGCTCTTGTCTAAAGGCCCTAGTATGAAAAAAAGGTATAAATGGTGAAGAAGAAAAAGAACACTGGTTTTGTAATTAGCAAGACAGCATAAAAAATTATAGCGAGGGCACTTTATCACCTAGTGCCTTAGACCAACTGGTTTCGGAGCCACTGCTAAGCCTTAGGTGTTGCAAAACGAGGAATTACGCCTAAATGCGCAAGCACGTTTTGTAATCGGTCGGTTAGTACCTCAAGAAGTATTAACGGTCGCATGAAGAATGAGTGAGCAATTTCATCAAAATATTCACCAACTATAGAGTACTTTTGAAAATGGACAAGAGTATGATAGCTTGAATTGAATTCTCTAAGTGTAGGGATATTTTTTACACACACGTATGGATATATGATCAATGTTTGGAGGAAAGATAGGGAGGAAGACTAAAGACGATGTTTTATTGAAGGATGATATGATTTCTAGTATTTTCTCATGACCATTAAGATAGGCCTCATGACAACCGAAAAACTAGTGTAGTTGGAAACTCTTATTTTCAAGTTCGTTCTTTTATAGTTCTTATCTTTATATGTAACTTTCACCATCTTTCTTTTATTATAGGATTTTGTAGGTGTAATCCGCTGAAAACCTTCAGGAGACAACACTCCTCCTACTAGGGACACCTAGAGGTTTAACGGCTTGTTGCACGTGCTCAGTGCAATCGTGTTGCCTACGAAAGTGTGCTGCTTAGATTTTTCTTTTTCCTTTTCTCTTTCTCTTGAATAACTAGTTTGCTCGGGACGATCAAAGTTAAGTTTTTGGGTATTTGTTCAGTTGAAAATATTGCGCATTTGATATGACATTTTCCTTACTATTTTTATATAATAAAAGGTGTTTATTATAAATATGACACATATGAGGGTTTATCCGTAAAAATACTATTTTCATATGTTTATATATTATAATTAACATTATGAAGGAAAATTTAAGCATATAATATCTATCTAATATTTGGTCCATTTAAATATGCTTACCTTATTAAATATCTTTGACCAATTCTCTTAAAACTATAATATCATATCAAATGGTTAAGATAGTATCTCAATAAAAACAAATTCTACTAACATTATTTATTGAGATAATTATGCAGAAATTATATCAGCACTGGAATCAAGGAAATCCGAGTTATCGAGATCAAATCTGCCGAAATCTTAAAGTAAATCGAAGAAATCAATTCTGGCAGAGATTTAGAGAGGATTTTCAGATTCCAGATATCAAAATAGTCTACATGTGTCACCAGAAGAGGCCACAAGATTTTTGAAGCAACGAACCCCCTAACCCACCGCAGATCCGCGGCCAAACCCACCAAATGGCCGCGGTTCCGCCGCAATATTGAGACATTAAGGCTCTGGATTTTCTGGTTGAGATCCTAACAACTAGTTACTATATTAGGAAACTAAGGTTCTGGCTCTGGGACTATAAATAAAGACTGAGAGCCTCTTGGAAAAATCATCAAACCGACGCGATCACGAAGTCCACGACGGCTCAAGAATCCTGGTTGATCATCGACAGTTCATCTACCTCCTTAAGAAGAGATCGAGAAGCAAACTAGGGTTTTGTAATCATTTTCTAAAGGAACAAAGTGTACTTGATCTTGTTGATTAATGAAGGTAGTTTTATTCTATTTCATTTTATTTTCTTCATGATTTCTATCTTTCCTTTTCCCAACATGCGCGAGTAATTCTCCGTTTCTTAGGGTTCGTAGGATTATTGTAGATTAATGGATGATGAAGATCCTTAAACTATTTTTATGTCCTATAAAGTTTATAAATTTTATCAAAATAATAGTTAACATCCTAATCGGGCGCGCTATCAATTCATTGATATTCACGACCACGATTAGAGATTAGATTAACAATTGTTTTGGTAAAGGCTATACATGAACGGAGATCCATGTCAAGATAGGGGTTAAGAGTGGGAACCCTTTTCCTTCCAGAAACCCTAATCTACATGCATCACCGTCAATCTAGTTTTAAATTTATTAAAAGATAAAAGGAGTAATTTTTAATTAATCATCCATGACTACTAAATCTTAACGAACCCTACAAGCCCCTTCTAATATAAAACCTACATCCGTAGTTAATCTAGATCTATATCTTGCATCCGTGTTTGACGTGGATCTAGAATCTACAACAATTCTTCACTATTCGTTATTCTTCCTCCTTCCTTTTTCAACATGTCTAAAGCTAGATTAAAAGATTCAACGTTTCCCTGAGGACGACCCGTATCCATCTCGGTCTAGCTACATGCGGCACCGTTATTGATTGCGGTTACAACACAAACTCTAAAAACATCAACCAATCATCGTCATACATTGCTTTTGCGAAAATTCAATGATAACTTACCTACATCGATTCAACTGGACAACAATCATACTACAAAATGAACATTGAGTCCAACTGTGGAGATCCTATGCTTAATATTTTGTTTACAATGAGTTTCCAAATTACATGGATTTAAATGTTTTTTTTGTCAACCGTCTGATTGACAATAATACATCGATCTTCCCAATTTCTTTTCTTTTTAAAGTTTAAACCGCAATATACAAAAGAAAGAAAGAAAAAATCTCGATCACAAGAGATAAAAACAATAAAATTTTAGCATATTTATAATATATATAAAAGAAATCCAATGCTCCAATTCATACATTTAAAGCTTACAATACCTACTAAACTTAAAGCAAATTTTTTAATATATATATATATATAGACACACGCGCATACATATATACATATATACATCTCTCATCTAAATCATGATCACATCGGTGAGGTGAGACGTTGCAGCTCCTCCGTTACCACTACTACAAATGTGTCCAACAATGACGGGGCATTGGTAGCGGTTCCAACCGTTACCAATTAGTCATAACAGTTGTAGAAGTATTGGCAGCGGTTGAAACTGCTACCTATGCCAATATATATAGCGGGCCCCATAAACTCTGTTAAGATAAAACATCCATCTCCCCAAAATTTACAGATCCCTCTTCTTTTCCCCCTAAATTCCCCCCAAATTTTCTTTAGCCCTAGCTCGAGCCCCCGCCGCCACGCCTCCGCCGCCGCCGTGCCTCCATGGTCCAGCCCCTGCCGCCTCGTCTCGGTGTTGAGCCCCCTTCGAAGCCCTAGCTCGCAATCGATCCCTGCCTCCTCGCCTCCTCGGCCGCCGCCTCGTCTCTGTGGCCGCCAACAACTCAGCCGACTCGCCTCCAAAGTACGCAATTATTTGAATTTGATTTGTAAAAATTAGGGTTTTTTTGTTGAAATCTGGGAATATCGAGTGGTTAATTGCTGCTGCTGCTGCTAGTGCTTCTGATTCAGATACTTTGGTTGATTTTGATGAGACCCATATCGTTTCTTTGGGTGTTTGCGTTGAATTTGAAAGCTTTTAGCAGCTTTGCAAAAAAGCAAAGAGGAGCTGGGAACATATTGTGCCTGTGCCTAAATCTCAACATAGACAATATTATTGATGATTGTATGGCTTAGTGTAGTTTAATTTTGCTGAGTACGTTTGATTTATGTTACGGGGAAGCTTATGCAAAGTTTTTGTGGATAATTTAGATTGGGGTAGAAATGTGATACTTAAGAATAATGAATGTTGTAATTATCTTGTGTAATTTGTAGGCATTTGATGCATTGATTGCATGATATTAATTATGTAGACGATTATTTCATAATTGGTGTCAGTTGATGCTTTTATGTTTTCGACAGAGAAATTGAGTCAGAGGTTGATGGTGTGTGGGGGGGAGGGGGAGAAATTTTATTTTTTTCATAATGCAACTCATTGGTAAAGGTTTGAACCATTACGAAAAGGGGGTGATGGTAACGATTCTAGCCGTTACCATACTTCTGATGAGGGGGGTGTTCGTAACGGTTGTGCAACGGTTAGAACCGTTACCAATAGGGGTTTAGGTAATGGTTCCAACCGTTACGAATGTCCCCCTTCTGTAGTAGTGTACTAATTTCTATAAATCCTCGATCAAACGCTTGTTGCTCCTCCGACTCTTTCTGAGTCCACTGCTATTGCTCATATAGATCGCCGTCGAACAAAGATTCCTCCAGCATCTTAAGATAACCCGCATTATTCTCTTCGATTATTCTTTGTACAAGATCCTTAAACAAATGTCGATTGCTTCTCGATCTCTCTTTGAGTCTGTTGCATCTTGTCGATCCCGCCCAACAAAACCTCCTTCAACTTCCCAAGATCATTCATGTTGATTACTATTGATGGAGGTTGAGATCTCCTTCAGATGTTGCCTTCCGTTGATCTGCTGATGGCGGCGATGGATGGCTGAGATTTGATCTGGAGGCTGTCGCTCCTGAAACATGTGGATCTCAATGGGTTGGGGTTGAGGTTGGGGTTGCCGAGTTACCTGTAAAGAAGTCCCCGGATGGTTGTACCACCAAGGACCCTCCGACGATCAAGTTAGGCTAGAGATCCGAGCAGAGTAACGGCTTAGTGGCGTAAAAAATGGCTTACCTCAACCGTCTGAAGAGGGGATTTATATAGCGGTGGCAGCAGGCGAGGCGGGCGCGAGAATCACGCCGGCCGTTACGCTTCTGACGTCACGCCCGCGTGATGAGCCGGACCTCCCATTAATGGCGAGACAGGCTCATTAATGGGGGATCGTGGTGGCGTGGAACGTGGGATGTGGCCGGCGGAGATCTTGTGCATGGCGAGACTCGTGGGATGGCGGTTACGCCTGCAAACGGTGCTGTTGGTCGGTCGATGAGACCGAGGAAGATGACCTCGGCGGGAGAGCTCGCGGAGGAGCGGGAGAGCCGAGGTATCTTGGTTCTGCTCGAGCCCGGAGGCGAGCTGAGAGGGCCGAGGAGGCTCGGGCCAGTGATAGCTCGGAGACGAGCTGTGGGGCCGAGGAGGCCAATTGTGTTGGGGGCTCGGAGGTGAGCCAGTGTTTGCTTGTAGGACGGGCACAGGGGTGGTCTGGTCGGGTACTGTAAGTCCTTTCTTGCATGCTCTGGAACACGTCAACTGCCGCGTGTCCTGATCTAGGAGACCACCGATATCGAGAATCATCAACTATATTTAATGTATCTATTGCTTTGGATTGAGATTTTTCTGAGTTGTATAATTCTTGTGAAAGGACGTTAATGAATGGGGGGTGTGTGTATAAAAGGTGGCGCTCAAGTCCCAACATACTCAGAATATATTTAATCTAGGATATAGTTAGGTCTTAATATGGAAAAACATATAAAATATATATTTAAGTGAGATTTGCCTATGTATATATTAGGAATTTTTCGTTTATTTAACAACTTGACGCGCGTATCTGAATTATGAAATAAGGGTTTTCTTATGTACTGTATAAACCTTGTATATTATATCTTTATACCATATCTTTATAATACCCTAAAATTGTTTTGAAAACTTTCTTTTTGGTTTCAAAACTATCAAGTTAATTAAGAGCAGTTATGATGTTTTTTCAATCATGGCTGACATGTCTGCAGCATGCCGCGGTTACATTTAACTCGTAAGATATGGAAAGACAATTACATGATTTGCATCATCAATTTAACATAAGTTCAAATTCAACAATTGTCCTTGCACATATTTTCCTGAACCCACATCCTAAACAAAATATAATTAACTAACCAAAACAAATTAATTAACCCCAACAATAATTAGTTAAATTTTTTTTTTTGGCACTGCCAACAATAATGAATTGAAAGTAAGCAACTCTTGCATCCTTTCTGCAACATCACTTTCTTTCCGCCTGCAATCTCCGCATTTTCAGCGGGCGCAATACTCATGATATATACAACGGATGATGATCTCATGTCTAATGCATTAAGCTCTTGTTTCGGTTTTTGAAAGCACCACTGCTGTTTCTTCAATAACCCGTGCAAGCGGGCTCACTTCATCGTTACACTGTCTCTCAACAAAAGAACGGCACGCTCTCCCGAGTTCTTTTAAGGCACCGGATCTTTATGTGTGTCCTCAATGCCTTGTATTCATCCTTTGCTTTCACTGCCTCGATAAGTCATTTGTGTTGGGTCAAAAATTACACCCCTTCGACCAAAGACAAAAGGTCAAAGTCAACCGAAGGCCGGATCTAACCCAAGTCAAGTGAGCCTGAAGCCGGCCCAAGTCGGGTCCAAGCTCAAGCATGTGGGCCAGTCCCATACCAAGAAAAGGAATAAAAATATAATAGATAGATTCAATATATAATAGGTAGGAAGTTAATGTAAAAGTAACAAGTAAAAAACCAATTTTTGTAAAGCTCAAGGGTAAAAATGCAAAATATGTGCACATGAGTAAATGGACGGGCAAAAAGCTAAAATTGTAAAGCCCAAGGGCCTATGTGTAAAATGTAAAGGCTGTAAAGCCTATGAAAGTTAAGCATATATGAAAATAATAATAACATCATTCTCTCTCGGTTTTTCTAGGATTTGGAACCTCCATAAAAGAGGCAAGTCTTCTTTTTCATCTCCTTCTTCTAAGAAGAGTGAGAGAGAGAGCGTTCCAAGAGGAAAGAGAGTTCCTTCTGGGTTTCTCTGATCTCTTACTCCATCTCCTTCCCCAAATAACCCATTGAAAGAGAATTCATCATTTGAAGAAAAAAACTCATCTCAAAAGTCCAAGGGCATAATTGGTTGGGCTGTTGCGAAAAGAGTTTTTAGCAAAAGTATTGTTAAAGAAAACTCTTTAGGAAAAAGTGCTATTGTAAAATGTGCTTTTTGATTTGAAAAGCTGTTTGGTTCGCTGTTAGGAGTTGCAGAAGTGTTGTTGACTGTTTAAATGACTATAAAGGGTATCATTTTTCTTAATATTTGAGAAAAAATAGTGAAAGAAAACATTATTTTTTTTAATTTACAATTTACTTTCAAAAGATTCATAAAGATCAAAAGATCCACACAAAAATATCTGCAGAAAAATATTTGAGTTCTCAATCTATGAATTCTTCGTCGAAATCGAGAGGTTTCGAGCGCCTGATGCATGAAGTTCAAAACTTGGATCTCGTCAATCAACCTCTCGATAATCGCGTCGAGCTCAGGGTCTCGATCATCTAGGGTTTTCGTCATCATCATTTTTTAGGGTTTCGATCGGGGGGTTCTCGATCGTTCTGGGGGCCTCGATTGTCTAGGACTTCGAATTAGGGAGATGATGAGGAGAGAAATCAAGTGCAAGAGTCAGACTGGGATAATGATGAGAAAGAGATGATAGGAATACAAAAATTTAGGAATAGATCTTTCCCAAAAGAGCTTTAGGGCATAGGGCCTCTTTGGTAATTTTTTTCCTTTCAAAAGTGTTTTTTTAACTCCAAAAAAGCTTTTGGGAGCTCAAAACGCCTAACCAAATGGACCCTAAGATCCAAAATCAAGACAAGGAAAAGAAGCAAACTTTCTTCATCAAGAGCTTGAAGAACAAGCGAGCACAAGGGTTCTCGGCTTTTACCCCCGAGCAAGCATATCTTTCGAATAGGGAACCCGAAGAAAAGCTTCAGCCTTCAACATCGCGTCATCTCTACCCATGGACGGGGATCCCCAAAGGGATCTATGCTACGAACATCCCCGCAAAGAGAATGTCTGTCTCGGAAATCCCTGCGAGGGGATTTTCCAGCTTGGAAAGTCCCGCAAGCGGATTTTCCAATATTACGATGCCCGCTCGGATATCTCAAGATACCCGCTCGCGGATATCTCCTATGAGATACGTGCTGTGAGAATCCCCCCTTGGACTTTCCCGCCTCCCTATCTTTCCCTTTTTTGAAGATCTCCGACACACTGAAAGCATTTCTTCTCTTCAAGAAATTTTTCTGACAGGGCATTGTCCCGCATCCCGCAAGAGGGCTGCTTGCCCCCTTGACCTTTAGCCCGTTAACCGGGCAGCGGGATCCCCGTAAACTCTGCAAGACCTCCGATATGTTCAAAAAGGCCTAAAATTCGTTTTCAAACACATATGCAAGCTTTCACAAAATGAGTTTGCATGATTCGTATGACCCGTTAATCGAAGGTTCTCTCACCTCAAAACGAGGGGTGATTAACGGCAATTTTGTCCGCGGCTACCGGAGATTAGAATCCCCACAATCAATAAACCTCCGCCTACCTTAAACAGGAGGAATCTGTATACGCCTGACAAGCGAACGCATCCATCTTAACAGGATGACGAAAAACACTCTACGATTTGAACTCCCAATTTTAGGATTGTTGATGAAAGCATCATGTCTTTATTCTCGAAGAACGGAGTTATGATTGTCTGGTTTCTATTTATAATAAAAGTGCAATCTAGAATTGATAGAAGAAGAAATCCTGACAAGGAAAGGAGTAGTCTATGGATATGAACTTCTCTAATTAATTTTTTAGATATAGGCTTTGAGGCTTCATAATTTGTCATGTGCATCTTCATAATGTACACAGTGTGCTATCACACTATCTATAACTATAACTGTAACTGAAATTTTGAATCAAAGATTAAATCAGAATCTAAAGTTTTCGATGAGAATTAATAGAAGAACGATATGGACTCAGTTTAATAATGTTAGAACTATATATCCTCAACCATTCTTCAATAAAATGGTTATCAAATTCATTTTGGTGAATTCACAAATCTCACAAAAAATACATGAAATGGAAGTTCAAACTGTGTTTATGACTCATACATACTAAATGCTTTTGATCAGTACAAACAGTCTTAACTTCCTTATATATATATATATATATATATATATATATATATATATATATATATATATATATAAGGAAGTTAAGACTGTTTGTACTGATCAAAAGCATTTAGTATATATATATATGTGTGTGTGTGTGTGTCTCTCTCTCTCTCTCTACACGTGTGTGTGTGTGTGTGTCAAAATAAACAAAAAGTGTTCTGCCAATATTTAATTGTATTATTTCAGTAATAAAATTTGAAATGATTCCGGAAAAATTATTGAGAAAAGCCAGTAGAGTGTTCAGGAATTAGAGAGAACCAAATTTATAACATACAAAATAATTATGATGTTGCACCAAATGAAGGGAGTATATCTAATAAACAATGGTAATGAGATACTACATTAGATCAATGATGCAAATATCTAATTATCTATGAAAATCGCTCATGATCTTGCTCTACCTTACATTGGTTTTGATAAGTCACTCCAATTGCAAACAAAAAAAATGCCGTTATATATGGAACCAAGAGAGAAATTATGTTAAATCCCTAGGCTACAATCTAATGTTTTCACAGCAATATCTACAGAATATTTTCCTTTATTGTCTTACTTAGTAACAGACCCTGAACAAACACAATAAATATATAAGACAAGATGAGGGCTTCTGAGCTCGAGAATTAAGAAAGTTTGAAAGAGAAGCGATTGTAAATAGGTGACACATGGATCATACCATGTGATATTAAAACCACTTTATAATCTAGTAAACCAACAACTACAGCAGCCAGATAGGTAAACATAATCAGAGATTTATCAAAGCAGGCCAACAACTACGGCAACCATAATAGGTAGACATAACCAGAGATTCTTGAAAACATATGGTTTTCATCATCCCATCGATCCTTTTGTAATCATTGGCATATTGGATAATGATATCAACTCATAGCGTATTTTCAATGTTATTTGGAATGTAACCTTGTATCCAGGTTATCTCAGCACGAAAAACACCGCCCTCTATAGTTATATGTGCAAGCTTGGCTTCTACACTTTTACCAGCACAATAAAGTTTTCAGTTTGGTTTACATGTACTCTAATACTTATAAACAAAGAAATCATAAAAATAAATTCAATTTGAATTTCTATATAATTTAAACTTTGATGGTTTTAAATAAATAAAGTTTAGATTTTAGATTTGAGCCCGATAGCAATTACCTCTTTAAGAAAATATATAATCATTTCCTGTTTAATTTATATATATGGTTGAGATATGTTAATGTTAGTATAAAACATATTACTATTTAAGGATGCCAACAAATAGATACGAAGCGAGAATAGGTGTTGCTATTCCCTGTTATGTTCCCATAAAATGGATGGGAGTACATATACTATTGAAACTTAGAATTACTAATTTTAATTCATAAAAAATAGATAGCGAAATTTGTACAACTATTAGATGAACGACTATCAACCATTTGTACAATCGGATAAAAAAAACGATTCAAAAAGGAAGCATATGTACTCTAAATTCAATTACTGCTTGATGAATGACTACTACTCATTCCTCAAAAGGATTTTCCTCAGTGAATTTAGATAAAGATCAACAGCAATAGGCAGAGAAAATGTTTTATACAATAAATTTTAGGGTAAATTGTCAAAACCCTCAAGCACTTTTTTCTATTGTCAAAAAAAACCCAACCCTCGAAATGTTAATCAAAAACCCCCTAGAAAAGTTTTTAGTTGTCAAGTAACCCCTTACCTGTGATATCTATTTGTTGCATTCTATATTTAGTTTCCTATGATATATATGTAAACAGTATTCAGTGATATCTAAGCAATTGCATGTGATATCTAAATCGCTACTTGCGATATCTAAATATATTATATAGATTGGTTAGATATAACCGCAGGAAAAATTTCCAGGGGATTTTTGGCTGCTGCGCTGAGGCCAGGGTGTTTTTGACAGCAGTAAAAAGTGCTTTGGGTTTTTTGACAATTTACCCTAATTTTTAAACAACACCACCCCAGCACCCCACACACACACACACACAAAGGTCGACTAGTTACCTTGTGCCCCTTGAAACACTTTAACCTTCCCAAAATGTTATCTGTCCACTAAAACAATAGTTAATATTTGAAAACCTTATTAAAATTCATAATCTTCATTATAACTTCATTCTCCTTTAAAATCCTAAAAATCCTAAATTTTCAGCTTTAATTTCTCAAATTCCACATCCATAATCCTAAAACCCATATTCTCATTTTTAACCTTTAAACCCAACAAAATTCTATCAATTTTCAAATTCAAAATCCTAAACCTAGTAAAATTCTTCAACTTCCATCTTTAATTACCTATCTTTAACAATCAAAATACCTAAAAAACAACAACATTCTTCAAAAAAGTTTCTTCAACTACTTATCTTTCATATTTAAAAACCCTAAAAGCCATCAGCATTCTTCATACTTTATTCTAATTTCCTCAACATTTTCATCAAAAAATCTAAAACCCCACAATAATATTTAAATTACATCTTCTTCAATATTCTTCTATATCAGAAAACCTTTAAAAACCCTATCAAAATTTTCAAATTCTTCTATCCACTACCGCTAAAATCCTAAATTTAATTTCACCTTCAAATTTTCATTTTCACATCAAAAATCTTTAAATCCAACTGTCCTTTAATTTTTATCATCTTCTGTCTTTGAAAACTCTAAATCTAACAATTTCACCCTCCATCTGTCATCTTCAACTTCCAAAGTCTAATCATTTCTTTTTATCTTTTTCAATTCTATATTTAATCATCTTAATCTCTATCAAATCATTCATTTTTCATCTTTAATAAACCTTAAAGCCCAAATTTTTTCTTTAATAGTGATGATGCTCGATATCGGTGATCTCCCATATCAGGACATGTGGCAGATGACGTGTCCCACGGCTCACAAGAAAGGACCTACAGTGGCCGACCAGACCACTCATGTGCCCGTCCTACAAGCAAACGCTGGCTCACCTCCGAGCAGCCATACGCAATTGGCCTCCTCGGCCCCACAGCTCGTCTCCGAGCTATCACAGACCCGGGCCTCCTCGGCCCTCTCAGCTCGCCTCCAGGCTCGAGCAGAACCAAGATACCTCGGCTCTCCCGCTTATCCGTGAGCTCTCCCGCCGAGGTCATCTTCCTCGGTCTCATCGACCGACCAACAGCACCGCTTGCAGGCGTAACTGCCATTCCGCGAATCTCGCCATGCGCGAGATCTCTGCCGGCTACATCCCACGTTCCACGCCACTACGATCCCCCATTAACGAGCCTGTCTCGCCATTAATGGGAGGTCCCGTTCATCACGCGGGCGTGACGTCGGGAGTGTAACGGCCGGCGTGATTCTCGCACCTGCCTCGCCTACTGCCACCGCTATATAAACCCCTTCTTCAGACGGTTCAAGTAAGTCATTTTTACTCCACTAAGCCGTTGCTCTGCTCGAATTTCCTCTCTAACTTGACCGTCGGAGGGTCCTCGGTGGTACAACCACCCCGGGGCTTCCTTGCAGGTAGCTCGGCAACCACAATCTCAAACCCATTGAGATCCACACGCTTCAGGAGCGACAGCCTCCAGATCCAATTTCAGCCATCCATCGCCGCCATCAGCAGATCAACGGGAAGCAACATCTGAAGGAGATTCACTCCTCCATCAGCAGGCGCCGTCTGTGGGAACTCCTTGATTCCACAAAAACAAAAGTTCGCCTCCCGATCTCAATCCAATGGCGAGCGATCATCACGACGCCTCCCCCTCAACGGAGGCGCGGACGAACCTTCTCCGCCGAATGCCATCAACACCCTCGCCGGCCGGATAGACCGACTCGCGTATGTTGTGGAGGCACTGATCCGCGTCCAAACGGCGGGGCAAGATCACCAAGTCGCCGCTCCCCCGCTTCGGGGCCAGGACCCCTACAGGGGGAGAGAAGGCTCCGTCCGCGTCGGTACTGCCGACCACCGCCTCGCTACCTCCCACGGCCGCGGATCTCCCGGGCCGATACGTTCTGAGACCCGCTGGGTGCCCCACAGTTCGACACCAAGGTCCGTCGCCAGAGCACTTCGCCCCGAGATCCTCCGTGCGCCTGTCCCTCCCGAGGAGATGTCTGTCAGCTCGCCTGTTACCAGGCATGACCGACACCCCTCTCTCGACGGGGTCGCGCGGACGGAACTCGCCACGGCGGCTCGAAGGCCACTTCGCCGGGGGATCTAAGGAACCTCATTGAGAGGAATCGGAGCTGCGGCCAGACGCAGGCCTCCAACAGCAGAGGCCGGGGATCAGAATGCGCCGAGTCGCCGCGATACCACGACCGACTCGACGCCCTCGAGAAGAAGATCGAGGGTATGCACCGGGAAGGACACCGCTCGAGCGACGGGGTTAAGTATGCCGCCGACTCGCTCACCAAACCGTTCACCGAGGAGCTGCTCTCCATCCACGTCTCCTCCCGCAACAAGCCCCCAAAGGTCTCCCTCTTCGACTGCAAATCTGACCCGAAGGACCACTTGGATGCATTCACTGCGGGAATGAGCTTCCAAGACCACTCCGTTGCCGCCCAGTGCCGAGCTTTCCCGGCCACTCTCATCCGCTCCGGGCGAGACTGGTTCCGAGGACTCGAGCCGCGCTCGATCTCAACCTTCGACGAGCTGGTCACACAATTCCTCGGCCACTTCGTCGGGAACAAGCGGTAGAAGCGCACAGTCGACCATCTCTTCACGATCAAGAGCGGGGACAAGGAGACGTTCAAAGCATACGTCACCCGCTTTTACAACGCCCTTCTCGAGGTCCCAGAGCATCGAGACGAGACGGTCATCACAGCTCTGAGGTCTGGTCTTAGGCACAAGGAGTGGTTACGCTCCTTTGCATTATCGCAACCTAAGACCATGGCCGAGGTAAAGGCCTGGACCGAGCGCGAGGTCCATCTCGAATCCAAGGTGAACGCGAACCTCCCCCGGGCCGAGCAAACTGACCAAAAGAAGAGGGTGTTCCCCTCCGAACGGCGGCCAAGACATGGACGTCTTGCCTGTGATTCGGGGCAGATGCTATTTGGTTTTATCCGTCCACCTCTCCGAAGATACCAAGTTGATTTATGGCACCGTGTATCGGAGGTTTAGACGGATGCGGCCGATGTAGCAGACTTCGTCAGATTCCCCCTCGCTTGAGGGTTTTTTGATTGTGGGGACGCTCTTCCCTGCAGGCGCAAGCCCCTGCAGTTAATTACGCTACCGCATCGCGGTAACAACTTTCTCCTTCTCCAGAATTTCACTTCGTGTCGTTTTTTTTTGTGGATGCCCGTGGATTGTATACGGAGACTAAGTTATGCCGTGGCCCGTAGTACGTGGATTAGTCCAAATCTGTATTTACTTAGATTTGGGTTTGGGGTTTTAGTTTAAGGATACGTTAGCCATGTTGAGGCTAAGATCAACTTAAACGTTCGTTAAGGATACGTCAGTCCTATTTGAGACTAAGATCAATTTAACGGGATCGTTTAGATCCGACAAAAGAGCATTTGGAGGCTCTATTGTTCCAGTTTAGGGACATAGTGGTCCATTGCATATATGGCCGTCGGGACCCATCACCTCTCTGACGACGTTGAAGGATTACAACGACAGGTGTCAGAGGAGTTCAGAGATGTACCCTTGAACCGAAGTTGATTGGGGGATCTGTAGTCTAATTTGGGACTAAAGTCTGTTTGAAGGTTTAAGGATACGTTAACCATATTTGAGGCTAAGATCAACTTAAACGGGATCATTTAGATCCGACAAAAGAGCATTTGGGGGCTCTATTGTTCCAGTTTATGGACATAGTGGTCCATTGCCAGTTTAGGGACATGGGGGTCCATTGCCAGTTTAGGGACATGGTGGTCCATCATTCCCGTTTTGGGGACGGATATTAGTTTAAGGACGCATTAGTCCATGAGTTTAAGGACGCATTAGTCCATGGGTTTAAGGACCCCACAGTCCGTATTGTTGGTTTAAGGACGCATAAGTCCATGAGTTTAAGGACCCCACAGTCCGTATTGTTGGTTTAAGGACGCATAAGTCCATGAGTTTAAAGACCCCGCAGTCCGTATTGTTGGTTTAAGAACGCATAAGTCCATGAGTTTAAGGACCCCACAGTCCGTATCGATGTGTGGTTGTCGGGACCCGTCACCTCTCTGACGACGTTGAAGGATTACAACGACAGATGTCAGAGGATTTCGGAGATGTACCCTTGAACCGGGTGTAAATTGATTTAAGAGAGCAGTTGTGCTCGGTCAATTTAATTTGAGAACTTACGGCCAGAATTGGGCTAAGTCCAGTTGAGGATGTTCAACATTTTTATTTGTTGTAAGCCTGTTAGGCCTTGGCTTGGGCTCTGCCCTTTGTTTAATAATGCATAGCATTAATCTTGGTCTCTGTTGGACTTTTATTTGGGCTCTGCCCCTTTTAAATGATGCACGACATCTGTTTTGGTCTGACAGACCTTTGTTTAGGCTCTGCCCTTTTTAAAAATAATGCATTGCATTTTATTAGGTCTGTTAGGCCCTTTTTTTTAATTGGGCTCGACCCTCTTTAAATAATGCAGAGCATTAATGATCTGATAGTGGCCACGTGGCCTGTCAGGCGCTCTGCGCCAATTAATGAGCACAAGCGCATGTGGAAGTGACACGTGTTGCACTCTGGTGAGCGCAAGCGCAGTGCGCTGCGCTGTTGCACTGCTGACACGTGGCGCGCTCTGGTGCAGTGCGCCAATTTAAGAGAGCAATGCTCTGTTTTGGAAGCGCATAGCGCAGTTTGTTCTGGGGCCGACACGTGGCGCTCTCTGGTGGCTTGCGCCAACCCAATAGCGCAACAATGCAGATTTACAAGTGCAAGGCACTTTTAATTATCTTGATCCAATTTTGGATTAAAGAATAGAATCTTTTAAGATTCCAGAACCAATGGTTCATCAAAAGGCAATGCATTTATGTAGATCAAATGATCTAATAAAAAAGTATATTACTTCTTATTTTATTCTTATTATTTGATCTTTTCTTTTTTTATTTTAAGATCTTGATCTTGTTCTTAGATCATCGATCTTTTTAGAAAAAATTCTTCTTTTCAAAGGTTTACCTTCTTTTCTTTCTGAGTTCTTCTCAAATTTTCTTTTTAGGAGTTCTGTGTATCTCTCTGTGTTTTAGACTTGGAGTCTAGGGGACTTTATATAGTGCCAATAGATTTGTTAAATTAGTTAAAGAGATCTTTCTCTGAGTGATTTAGGGATTTTCCCCACCGTTGGATCTTTGATTCAAGGGCTTCTGTTTTACAGAAGAGAATCTTATTGTTTTAATAAGATCAGAAAGATCTTTCAGAATTTTTCTGTTTGGCGCCAGCGCACCTGTGCTTGACACGTGTCGCGCAGCACAGAGCGCAGCGCAACTGCGCTGACACGTATCGCGCAGCGCTGCGCGCAGATTATCTGAAGCGTTGCTTCCTTTAATTTTTTACTTTAAATAGAGCCTTGCTCTGATTGGGTGCGCTGCCTCAGGCGCTACGCTGGCGTGTCAGCTTTTGACACGTGGCGCGTTGCGCGCAGCGCAAGAAATTTGAAGCGTTGCTTTAATTTTTGAATTTTTGAAATTCAAACAGAGCTTTGCTCTGATTGGGGGAAACAAATGCCCCCCACCGTTGCGCTCACGTGGCGCACACGTGAGTGCAGCGGTAGCAAGATCCTGGCCGTTGTATCAACTGAGGAGTTGAAGGGGCGCAAGCGCCTATAAATAGAACCTTTGGCCCGTCACAGATGATTACCATCTTCAAGAATCTTATTCTCAGAACTTCAGAGCCTTGCTCTTGCTTCCAAGAACTCCAAGAGTTAACTCTTAAAAGTTTTTAGGTAAAAATTTAAATTTAAATTAAATTAAATTAAATTAATTTTAATTGACAGAGCCTTGCTCTCATAGATCTTTGATCTAAAGAAGACCCCTTTCGGGTTTCACCAACAGAGCCTTGCTCTAATAGATCCTTTTGATCTAAAGAAAACCCTTTTGGGGTTTCACCAACAGAGCCTTACTCTCAAGAATCTGTTTCAGGGTTTCTTAACCCATGAACAGAGCATTGCTCTTTGGCAAAACTTAGATCTTTTGATCTAAAAAAAAAAGAACTCTTAAGAGTTTTCATGGATCTTTAAGATCCCAAAAAATTTTAATTTTTTTAGGAGTTAAATTTTTAAGGGATTTTCTCATCATTATTACAGAGCTAGGCTCTTTTAAGGAATTTTATTCCCTTGAGACCAGAGTTTGACAAGTGTCACTCTGTGACAGAGTTTTGCTCTGAAAGAGAAGATTTTCTCTTTGTCTCTAGGGATTTCTCATTAATGAGAATATTCTTTTGGGGATATCCTCATTAATTGACAGTCTCATCCAATGATGGAGCTGCCTTATTAACTGATGTATTGTCGTCTAGATTTTGTGGGTCCCCCTTTGGTCCCCTATCCACTGCATTGCAGTGCAAATCTTGAAGTTCCAAGTGTTAGGTCCTTTTTTTTAAAATTAAATTAAGATACTGACGGCTGAATCTCGTTTTTTTTTGCAGGCAACATGTCTTTCGATACCTCGTTTCCATTTGTTCGTTCGGAGGGAGGATTCCCCGGAGCACCCGTGGACCGGGAGGTCTTAGCTTTGATCAGAGACCACGATCCAGAACATAAGAATCTTCACCTTTGGGGGGCGTGGTACAATCGGATTATCAGGTGTCGATAGAGCTTTTCATGCGCATTACCGTCAGAGCCCATCATGGCGATTCATTACGCCAACCCACCCCGGTGAAGTATGCCGTGGAGATGGTCGATTGGACTTCAGAAGGACTTCTTCATCCCGCCATAGCTGCAATTCCCGTTCAGCCTCACATGGTTTTAGATATCTTAGGACGCCGTATCTGTCAAGGCGAAGCGCGACCCTGGGGACAACCATATAACATAGGTCTGATCCCCCGTCACCCGATCGGTTATCTGCCGTGGGCTCGCTACATTTTGTCAGCGAAGAAGTCGCAGTTGATGAGGCTCGGGTTGTACACCGCTGTTTATGCTTCTCTCTTCCAATATCCTACGCTCCCTACCTGGTGGGTTAAGGCTTTTTTGGAACAATGGAATATCCCTACTCACACTTTCCTCGCATTGGACCGGGAAGTGTCGATTTCTCTAGAGGAGTTCACAGAAGTCTCCGGCTTACCGGTCATAGGGGAACATTACGAGGAGCTGCTTCCTACGGACGAATATGTCTTCGGTGCTAAGCCAGTGGTAATGGGCCTTACTTCGGCGAATGCCGTTCAACACCAATTCCCTAGTTTGATCAAAGTGTTGAACATCTACGAGGGCCTTTTTCTCGAGTCTGGGAGCCTCGGGGTTAGTTTTGAGGATTTCATTGCTCATTTCCTTCACCCAAACGTCCTCTCAGCGGAAGCCGCCAAGTTTGCCACGCTTGATGACCCTTTCGGTTTAGGTTTGGACAACTTGCCAGCGAAGGAGGTAGATCAAAAGGGTTTCTTCCTTCCGAACTCCCCAGTTGTCCCTTTTGCGGAGGTTGCAGCCCCTGGGATGGATGAGGAAGCGTTCTTCTTAGGATTTCTTGGGCTATGGTTGAGTTGGTTTGTGCTTCCGATGCATCTTCGCCGTATGAGGCCATCTGTCTTTTACCCAGCTCACCGGATGACCATTGGGGTAAAAGTGGCCGTCGGGATTGCCGGCTTAGCCCACCTGTATCATGGCCTTAGCCAAGCGGCGGATGCTAATGAACCTGGAGTACCGCACGCGATCTTCTCGATGCATTACTTCATGTCATGGCTTGAGCTACATGCACTTGGCGTTTTCGGTATGCACAAGAGGCCTTCGTTCTATGACAGGTGCGGCTTCCCTCGGATCATGCGATTGATCAGTGCCTCCATTGTCAATCCATCGCCACGGAATGCCAGAGGTTTGCTCCTTCGCCCCCGCACAGTTGGAGACGGGATGTCCTTTACTGATAAAGTGTTAACCATTGGAAAGGCGTCTACTACCACAGTGCGACCGTTGCAAGATATTTTCAAAGATGGGGCCTCAGTTCTGACAGCCCGGGTAACCCTCCATTTGTATTCTATCAGACCGGGTTTCCTGGTGTTTAGGCAAAATGATGCGACGCTTTTCATGAGATACAACTCGCATCGTTTTGCCCAGCAACTGAGCTATAATTAAGGAGTGCCGTTGGAGGCTTTTTTGCTGGAACCTGTTGCCACTGAAGAAGGGATGCAGAGCGCGCTGCATCACTTCATGCGTCTGAATACGGGTTCTCATTTTTTCATCAGCGAGCCGGCTTGCACCCCACAGATCCTCAATGCATATACGGCGTGGTACCAGCATTCGACGGGCGCCGTCATTAAGGAAGAAATGCGGTTGTTGGTTGACCGCAAGGGTGTGCTTCCCGGCAGCGACCGCAAAGCTCCCTTGAGGCCAAGGACCCCTGTAGTTCCTCCGCTGAGAGATGCTGGAGCTGGGCCACCGCGCGTGCTGAGCCCTCCGCGCGGATTACCTCGTGCTACCGCGGACATGCCACCAGCGCCCCGTGCTCCAGTGGAAACGGTGAATGTGGTTTCGCCGGAGTCCGCCGTGGGCGAGGACATCGGGACCCGCCGCCCCAAGGTGCTTGCAAAGCGTAAGTCGATCCTGGGTGCACCCGGGGCCCGCACGCAAAAGAGGAAGAAGAAGTCCGTTCTTTCTCTGGATGCCGTCCTCGGCTTAGAGCCTCAGGCCCCTCTCACTGAAGGCATAAGCGAGTACGGTAGCAATGAGGGCTTCTCGGTAGATCCAGCAGACACCGATCTGGCGGCCGCCATTGCGGCTTCTGAGCGAACAGCCGGACTCGAAGCGATGTTGGCTAAACTCACTCAGCCAGGTAATCATTAGCTACACTCTTCGTCATTTCACCGCATTTTTATCATTATCTTTGACTGATGTTTCCCCCCCTTTTTTTAACAGGTGTCACTACTGAAGAAGCCATCGCTGCCTCTCTAAAAACCTTCCAGGAGGAGGAAAGGAAGCGCGCTTTATCGGGCGTTGGTACGTCTCGGCTCACCGAGTTTTTTTTTTATTCTCCTTTTCACGATTAATCTAATCTTTTCTTTGCCCTTTTGCAGGGGCCGTGCAAGCCGATGCAGGGACTCTTCCTGGGCCAGCTACTGAAATTCCGGCCTCTTCGGGGCTGCCGCGAGAGACCCGACTCGAAAAGCCGATGAGGGATGCCTTGAAGGCTCTGGAGGCATCTCTGTACACGGACGATGACGCCTCGATGAAGGAAGCTTCGAAGAGGTCCGTCTTGACGGCCCGGGAAGAGAGGAAGCGGTTGAGGCGGGAGGCGAAGGAGCGCAGAGCTGCTTTGGCCGTGGGAGCGGGCCCAAGCACCGTTCCTCGTGCTGATACTCCTTCGGAAGAGTCTCCGGTCGTCCTGTCCACTGCCCATAGGCGGGCGGTGCGTGCAGCTCGGGGGGCCAACGATCAATCCACCTCAGGTAATGTGTTTTTTAAAGATTTTTATTGTAAGAATTGCAAATCTATCAGTTTCTGATACATCTTGTCTTGCAGGGCCAAGTCCAATTGAGGGAGCGGCGGAAACCGTCGAGTCCGAAAGGACGGTGGAGAGGATGGCAGCTGATCCGGAGGCGATGGTAGGCGGTGCTGCCGCGGTCACCGGGCCTGGGCTAGTGGCTGACGAGACAGTCATGCCCACTGTGCCTGAGAAGGTCGCCGATGCCGAGCCCGAGGTAGCGGCGGACGAGACGGCTGCTACGGCCGAGTCTGGGGCAGCAGCGGAGGGAGCGGCTGAGATCGACGATCCTATGGCAACAGCGGATGAGACAGCCGCGACCGCTGAGGCCCAGGGGGTAGCGGGTGAGACAGGCACGATTCTCGAGGATGAGCCGACCGCTCTTCCTCAAGAGTCTGGCAATGCTCCGATCATTGCTCTCCCCGCCTACGGTCCCCCGTCATCTCCTGGCCTTGCGAGCACGACGACGGCCCCCGTAGAGTCTGGCGATGAGGAGTCGGGAGGTGGTCTCATGTCAATGGAGGGAGACGCCGCCGTTTCAGCCGGATCATCATCAGGTAAATTTCGGGCTACCGTCCTTTTTCCTTATTGTATAACTTTTCTGACAATGCGCATCTTGTTTCTAACGCAGGCGCGGCCAGTGTTGATGCCTCGTTACTCGAGGGAGCGCCTTCAGATGCTGTCTTGACGGTGGCCACCTCTCTACCTTCTCTCGCGCCATCGCAAATGTTGGAAGGTATGGATTTGTGACCCATCAGTTTCATCTTTCGGCCGCATAATTTATGTACTAATGTTGTACTATTACGTCTTTCCAGGAGTGCTTTTTGATCACCTCTATCAGGTGCTGCGCCCACACTTCTCCTTCCCGTTGGAGCTCGCTTCCTCCAGTGGCGCTGGTGAGTATAATTTTCAATTAATACTCTTTCTTTTTCCAACAATGGACTTGTTTCTGATTTTTCCTTGCCCTGATTGCAGTGCTACAAATCGAAGGAGGAGATGCAAGATCGGTCGCGCCACCGGTCCTCCCGGCTTTGCCGTCTGCTGCAGCTGGTATAGTAAATTCACTTATTGATGACTCTTCTATTTTTCTTGAACCGTCATCTGACCGTGTTTTGTTTTGCAGCTATCGTTACGGTTCCGGTCCCTCTTGAGTCCCGCATCATAATGCCGGCAGGCCCCTTCTTGAGACGTCCGTCTTCAAAGAATGCTGCGATGAGTTTGGGAATGCTGAGCGGATACGTTGAAGAGCTAGACGTGGACGTTCCCCCGTCTGCCGCAGATTTCGCTGCGGAGGTTAATCCGATGCTGGCGACGCTTGTAAATTTTCATAATGAAGGCGTCGTCGAGTCTTGGGTTAATCACTGCAGGGAAATCGAGGCCCGCCTGCATCAGCTGGAGTCGATGCATCCTGCCCCCGAAATCTTGGCCGCGAGTACTCAACGGGCGGCATGGATTGAGGAAAGCGCTTCTCACTTCCGCCATTTGGAACAAGAAGCAGCTTTAAGGCTGAGGGAATGCCAGGAGTCTTCAAGCGAGACTGCTCGCCTGCGTGCTGAAGTCGATGCGAACGCTACCCGGGTGAAGGCTATCTTCGAGGGTCTTCTGCAAAGCATTTCTGATGGGCTAGCACTAAAGCAGAAGCTCGATGCCGCTGAGCATGATGCCCAAGGTCGCAACGCAGATCAGCAAGCAGTTGGGGAGCAGTTTTCATCCTTCCTGCAGCAGCGGGCTCAAGTGGAAGCAGAACTGGCGGTGGCAGCCGATCAGGAGAAGGCATTAAAGGAAGTGCGCGAGCAATTGATGGGGTTATTTAAGATGCTTCCTTCCCAGTAGCTGCCTTTGTATCAATTATATACTTGTAATCTTTGAATAAAATGTACACATTCTTTATTCTTTTATACGATTCGCCTTGTACTTAATTGAATTCATGAATAAAGATATACACATTTCCTTTTGCAATGTCTTGTGTCGTCTCTGCTCTTTCTTCCTTCTTTTATTATCAGTATGTTGTCTTAGTAAACATGGTTGATAGGCGATAGAGCGAACACCCTGTCTCGGTTTCTTCAAGAGGTAGCGATGGCTTAGGCCGCATGTTCAGATCTGCTGCTTAAGACTTTTCAACTTTATGAGCCGTGAGGGTCTCATAAAGACTTTTCTCCCTACGGATCGAGAGGATCTCGTAGGTGTATTTTCTCCTTAGGAATCGTGAGGATTCCTAAGTGCGTTTTCTCTTGAGAGTCGTAAGGATCTCACAAGAGAATTTTCCCTCTTACGAGTCGAGAGGAACCGTAAGCGGTTGTTTCCTTCCTTATCAAGATTTGATTTTGGAGAGTGTGACCCGTGAATAGTATGCAAGAGTCCATTTTTAGCCGACTTGCAGGGTCCCAGTGCTTAGGAAACAGGTTTTTTAATCCCTACTGCCTAAGGCTTTATCTCACGAGTCGAGACGAATCGAGAAGTTCTCGCAAAGACATCAATTTCCTCACGAGTCGAGACGAATCGAGCAGTTCTCGCAAGCATATCCTAACGTCACAGTTAACCATTGCTCTTTACGACAGAGGTCCGTTAGGGTCTGTGGTACTAGGGTTTTTCCGTCGTACCATCGCATTGGTTGATGTATCCCTCGATAGGCAATTATGCTGTTCGAGTAGCCTTGCGACTGCCGTGTCTCTGATCCCTTCGGGGGCTGGACAAGACGTCTTCAAGCAATCCTCCTAGGCAGTTTGGCCGTCGGAAGAGCAAGCGTTAGGAATTTTGCCATGCCGCTTTTTACTTGAGGTTAGGCTCATTTTGGAAAGCCCCGATGAGTCATAACCACTCCGCGCTGGTGTGGGATGATCTCCGATAGTCTTTCAGGCTTTATATGACTTGCCGTTAAGACCCTGAAGTTAGGAATTTGGTCTTTGCTTCGTTTGCTGGCATTGCGTCCTCTATATCGAGACGAATGTCGCGGTTGTCTCTAGGTTGTTGGTGAACCGTCGAGGTTTGGAACTAGGGACTTTGCCGTGGCTCCGCTGTCTGATTGTCGCGTCTGAATCCTGTTGGAGGAAGAACGCTGGGGTGACATCTCGTCTGCTGTATTGAGACGAACGTCGAGGTGATGACCAATCCACAGTGGTGTGAGATGATCTCCGATTGTCTTTCAGGCTTTATATGACTTGCCGTTAAGACCCTGAAGCTAGGAATTTGGCTTTCGCTTCGTTTGCTGGCATTGCGTCTGCTGTATTGAGACGAACGTCGATGTGGTGACCACTCCGCACTGGTGCAAGATGATCTCCGATTGTCTTTCGGTCTTTATATGACTTGCCGTCGAGACTTGGCTCCGTTTTCTGATGGAGCATGGGGAGGGAAGATGTGCTTCCTTCTTTGTTTGTGCCCCTAGATTGTATACAGGGATTGCTATGATATCGCCTGTAGGGCAAAATTTTCATTCATTTTTTTTATATTATTTTATTTCCGCGATGCTTTATCATTTCAGCTTTTATATCGCGAATGTCGCGATTGCCAAATCATTTCGGCTATTTTTCGCGGTGCCCAATCATTTCGGCTATTTATTTTCACTCGCTGCTTTTTATTGCGAGTTGCCCAATCATTTCGGCTATTCATTTTATTTTTACTCGCTGCTTTTTATTGCGAGTTGTTCAATCATTTCGACTATTCATTTTATTTTTATTCGTTGCTTTTTATTGCGAGTTGCCCAATCATTTCGGCTATTTCGTATGCATGTGTGGCTCGCTGTTTTTTTTTATCGCGAGTGTGGAACTTGGAATCTGGTGCCAATCTCAGCATCAGCATCGCTACAACTGGAATGTTGCCAGGAGCGAATCATCATTTGCCATGAAAGGACTTGGAATTTGATACCGATTTAGGCATCAGCATCGCTACAACTGGGATCTTGCCAGGAGCGAATCATCATTTGCCTTTGTCAATGTCGAACAAAGGTGGCTTAGCGAACAGGGTTAGGATCCCGTCGACTAAGGCTTTTGACTTCATGAGCCGTAAGGGTCTCACAAAGGTATTTCTCCCTACAAGTCGTGAGGATCTCGTAGGTGCGTTTTCTCCTTAGGGATCGTGAGGATTCCTAAGTGTATGTTCCCCTGTAAGTCGTAAGGATCTTACAAAAGGGGTTTTCTCCTTATAAGTCGAGAGGACTTACAAGGGTTGTTCACCGTATGGACATATCCCCAGTCACGGATGGGACTTGGTTAGGGAAATGTTTATTCGTGCCCGTGGATTGTATACAAGCGTCAGTATTGAGCCGCTTGTAGGGCATTAATGGAGGTTGTGGAGGTTGCTTAAGGACAGGTTCAGGTCTTTGTAACTTAAGACTTTCAAATCTTATGAGCCGTGAGGGTCCCATAAGAGAGTTCTCCTTACGAGTCGTGAGGATATCGCAAGTGTAATTTTTCCTTAGGAATCGTGAGGATCCCTAAGTGTGTTGCTTCCCTGTGAGTCATAAGGACCTCACGCGGGTGGTTTCTCCTTACAAGGTCGAGAGGACCTTGTAAGTGTCTTTCAACGAGGTTGCGCCCTTTCGGGTTTTCACAAACACTCGCCGGTAGCCCTGCTGTTTTTACTTACGAAGCCCTTTCGGGTTTTCATCCGTGCCCATTTTGCTTATGGACATACCGTTTTCTTCTTCTTTTTTTTAATTCTTTTTTTTAATCACGTCATCCTGAGGATGCTGCGGTAGTAGTTTAAAGACATTTCGGTCATTTGCAAGTTTTAGGACATTGCGGTCCAACGCCAGTTTTAGGACATAGTGGTCCACCATCGCGATATTTGAGGCGAATCTCTAGTTTACTGACTTTTCGGTCTATGGGGATTTCTCTATGACTAAGCATGATGCCCCCGGCTTGTCCACCTTTTTAGGAGCATGGGGTTGTGGCGGGCTCACCTTCCAGTCTTCAGACAGCGCGAACTTGCCCTGCTGGTGTTCATCTTCAACCCAGTTTTTGAAGACGTAGCAGTTTTCGATCGGATGGCCCAATACTTGGTGGTAAGGGCAGTAATTAGGATCGTTGACATCATTCAGTTGTAGCTGGTGTTTCGGCTTCGGTGGAGTAATAAGCCTGTTGCGTACTGCTAGTTCGAACAGCCTCCTTGTTTCATCCTGGGGAAATGAGTAAGGTCGTTTCAACTTTTCATATAGGGGTTGCCGCTTGTTGTTTCGGCAAACAACCGGTCTAGGGCCACTCGATTGATGTTGAGTGTTGGCGACGAGGGCTGTTTTTCCCTTCCCCTTACCCTTTTTGTTCGATCCCTGGTTTGCGGGTCCGAGATTTTTTTCGGATAGCGTACGATTGCACGGCTGAATGTTCTCGCAATTCCCTAATCCTTTCGTTTTAGAAATGGATTCCTTGAAGAGAGGGTTGAGGGCGAATTCTTCGTCAGAGTCACTTCCAAAGGTGATAACTTGTGATCCCTTGGTGTCGGCTGTGTGACAGTTGTCGGCGGCTCTTTTGTGCTCATCTATCGTGCTTTTCTGTTTCCAACGAGCCTTGCGCTTCACTTGTTAAACGTGTCGTCGATGGGCAACATATCCCTGCCACCAGTTATTAAAGGCTGTGCATTCCTCGGTAGGGTGTGCAGTCCTCTGATGGTATAAGCAGAAATTAGGATATATGTCCACTTCATCAAGACGTATATTGCCAGGGGAATTTCCCTTGAGAGAGGGTAACTTCATTCCTACTGCCAGAGCCCTAGCGAGTTGATTCCTTATTTTAAGTTTACTTTTGCTGGCAATAGGGACGCTTTGCTCCAGTCGGGATGCCTCGACTCTTTCCTCCAGACATTGGCGTCTGGCCTTTTCAAATATAGCCAGTTCACGCTCTCGATTGGCTTTGCTTTCTAGATGAATTTCACTCAGGAAGGCGTCGATCATTTCGTCTGACGGCCACGGCAGTTCTGGTTCGGGACTTGTCCCCGGTTTCTCGGTGCAAGGAGCTTCTTTATCGTCTGTCGACGAGTGAGAGATCATGTGGCAGCTTGCCACATAATCCTCAGGTTCATCTGACGAGTCTTTGTCATCATCTCTGTCCTCAAGGACATGGCTGAGGAATTCTCGGAATGTGACTGGGGTTGGCGCTTCTGATTATATTCTTCCGGTGCGTCAATACGTTCTTGCAGATCCGTGCGCTTGTCATCAAACCGCGGAACTTTTTCTATAAAAGAGCATGATGCTCCCAGCACTTCTACCCTTTTAGGAGCATGAGGCTGTGGCGGGCTCACCTTCCAGTTCTCGGATAGCGCGAAATTGCCCCGTTAGTATTGATCTTCAACCCAGTTTTTGAAGACGAAGCAATCTTCGATTGGATGGCTTACTGCTTGATGGTAAGAGCAGTAATTAGGATTGTTGAGATCACCTGGCTGCAACGGACGTTTTGGACTCGGCAGATTGATGAGTCTGTTGCGCACTGCCAGCTCGAACAGTCTCCTTGTTTTATCCTGAGGAAATGAGTAAGGACGTCCTAGCCTCTCCTCGAGGGATAGGCGTGGACGCATATTGTTTTGACGGACAACCGGCTTCAAGTTGTTCTGCTGTTGAGCATTGGCGATGACGATCGCTTTACCTTTCCCCTTTTCACTTCGGGAGTCCGGCTTTGGAGGAGACGGTCCATGGCCCATCTGGTCTATTTGAGCTAGCTTGTCAATCAAGGCCTGGAAAGTCGTCAGCTTGAAGAACATCATGAATTGCGAGATGGTTGCTTGCGGATCAAGTGTGCCCACGAACATGCCTACCGCAGGTGCTTCTTCAATGCGTTGTTCGCACTTCGACCATAAATTTCGCCACCGTATTGCGTATTGAACCCATGTTTCGCCTGGCCTTCCCCTGGCGTTGATCAACACGGTGATTGGGGTATGCTCGCTAGCGCTTGCGAATCTTTGTGTAAACAACAGCTCCATCTCCGCAAATGTTTTGACAGAGTCGTTAGGTAGCTCCGAGTACCATTCGAAGGTCGTTTCCGCTAAGCTGCTGACGAATTGGCGAAGTAACAGTTTATCATCGCCTCCAGTGTTGCCGCAAAGAGCCCTGAATTGAGCGACATGCTGATGTGGATTCCCTATCCCTTTATATACATGAAATTTAGGGATCGTATATCCCGGCGGGTAACTGATTTGGTCATACCAGCCCGGATAGGGTCGTCCAGTTTTAACAATTTTCTGGCGAGCCGCTTCATTTGCCTGGTGAGCTCGTATCTGTTGAGCTATGTAGTCGTCCAAAGCATTCTTGGAAATGGTTTCCTCCTTGGCTGCTGAAAGAGCCGGAGGAGGATTAGATGTTTCCCCTCCGTCGTCTCCAACAATGATTGGAGGGTTTTCAGCTGGAGGGTCTTGCTGGATCATCATCTCAACCATATCTTGGAATAGGAGTGCCATTTGTTTTATATTAGCCGCTTGCTATGCGGTTTCTTTGTCCTTCTTTTCGAGAACTCTACGTAAGAAGTCAGCGTCAGTTTCTTGTTCGTGACGCTGCTCTGATGATGCCTCCGAGCTTTCTTTTGGCCCGGTAAGTGCGGCCATCGCAGTCAACATCTCCTGAAGCTTCTGCTGCTGTTCTTGAGCTTTTGTCACGGATCGGGTGAGTGGTCGGTGACCCATCGCAGCGCGGCTGTCCTCTTTCCCGGATGCCATATAGAAAGTGTGCACCACCATGCCCCCAGACTTGGGGTGTTTGTTCTCAGCGCGTTTACGGTTCGCCATGTTCACAGGGGCGTTTTGCGGCTTCCTTTTCTTTTGAGCGATTGACGTTAAGGGAGCCGTTGCAGTGTGCACCCAGCCAGTTGTTGCTTTCTCTGGCTTGATAGAGTAGCCATTCTCCTGCCGAACCTTCATCTTTTTCCGTCGGCGGAGATAGTCTTGATCGATCACTGACTCCTGGACCTGTCGCCAGACCTTGTAAATTTTAGAGGACAGCCGTTGAGGGGGCTGCTCCAGCTTCTTCTCTGGAGTATTCTCCACAGGTGACGGAGTTCTCTTCAGCAACGCAGTATGAGAGTTTCTGCGTACCGTGTTCAGCAATTCAAAGCTGTTCCCAGTTGGAACAGCAGCATCGATCCCCACCGTTGGAGCTAGCGGAGTTATCCCAGAGGGGGAGTTGCCCCCAGCTTTCCTCACTCGGCGCCAGTGGCGACGTCGAGCGTGTCGTGCGGATGGAGTTGTTTCAGCTATAAGGGTGATTTTGTCATGCCCCCTGCTTTGGGAGAGACTGTTATTGGTGCTAGCCTGTCGAAAACTGACACCCGTTGAGAAGCAATGTCTAATCTGTCAAAGACAGACCTCTGGGCAGCTTCGAGGACCTCGCCTGGAGCAGAAACCGGAATGGCCAGCCTTGTAAAAACTGACTTCTTGGAAGGAGGAGCCTTTCCAATGATTTCGTCCGCTTGAGCCGGGATGGCTATCTGCTTTGGGATGGCAGCTTCGGGTATCGCGGGCTTGTAGACGTTCTGGCCCAGTCTGTTGAAAACTGAGGTATTGAAGTTGGGCGACCCGTTGAGAGGGGTCGCGGCAGTGGTAAGTCGATCAAGGACTGGCTTCTTTGGAGCTTCTTGCGATGTCATTGGGGCATTGAAGCTCATCGGTGGGAGCATGGTCCCGAAGAATAGTCCAGCGGTGGCTTGAGTTACCTGCTCTACTGGCATCTTGAAAAAGGAGGCCGCTTGGGGCCCATAAGTCACTCCTCCAGCGAGGACGGAGCGAGAGTTGCAGTTGCAGGTAGTGCAGTTTGAAGCCATTAATCTTCTGTTTTCTGCACGGAACAAGACACCAAATCTTAGTACCTCGAATCCACAGGCAACCACAGCAAACCGTGATTCGTTCGCGAACACGACACACGAAGTGTGGAGTGGAAAGAGGAAGAGGTTCCACCGAGCGTGCCAGAATTTGTTCCCCTCCGAACGGCGGCCAAGACATGGACGTCTTGCCTGTGATTCGGGGCAGATGCTATTTGGTTTTATCCGTCTACCTCTCCGAAGATGCCAAGTTGATTTATGGCACCGTGTATTGGAGGTTTAGACGGATGCGGCCGATGTAGCAGACTTCGTCAGATTCCGCCTCTCTTGAGGGGTTTTTTATTGTGGGGACGCTCTTCCCTGCAGGCGCAAGCCCCTGCAGTTAATTACGCTACCGCATCGCGGTAACAACTTTCTCCTTCTCCAGAATTTCACTTCGTGTCGTGTGTTTTTTTTTTTTTTTGTGGATGCCCGTGGATTGTATACGGAGACTAAGTTATGCCGTCGCCCGTAGGACGTGGATTAGTCCAAATCCGTATTTACTTAGATTTGGGTTTGGGGTTTTAGTTTAAGGATACGTTAGCCATATTGAGGCTAAGATCAACTTAAACGTTCGTTAAGGATACGTCAGTCCTATTTGAGACTAAGATCAACTTAACGGGATCGTTTAGATCCGACAAAAGAGCATTTGGAGGCTCTATTGTTCCAGTTTAGGGACATAGTGGTCCATTGCATGTATGGCCGTCGGGACCCATCACCTCTCTGACGACGTTGAAGGATTACAACGACAGGTGTCAGAGGAGTTCAGAGATGAACCCTTGAACCGAAGTTGATTGGGGGATCTGTAGTCCAATTTGGGACTAAAGTCTGTTTGAAGGTTTAAGGATACGTTAACCATATTTGAGGCTAAGATCAACTTAAACGGGATCATTTAGATCCGACAAAAGAGCATTTGGGGGCTCTATTGTTCCAGTTTAGGGACATAGTGGTTCATTGCCAGTTTAGGGACATGGGGGTCCATTGCCAGTTTAGGGACATGGTGGACCATCATTCCCGTTTTGGGGACGGATATTAGTTTAAGGACGCATTAGTCCATGAGTTTAAGGACGCATTAGTCCATGGGTTTAAGGACCTCACAGTCCGTATTGTTGGTTTAAGGACGCATAAGTCCATGAGTTTAAGGACCCCACAGTTCATATTGTTGGTTTAAGGACGCATAAGTCCATAAGTTTAAGGACCCCACAGTCCGTATTGTTGGTTTAAGGACTCATAAGTCCATGAGTTTAAGGACCCCACAGTCCGTATCGATGTGTGGTTGTCGGAACCCGTCATCTCTCTGACGACGTTGAAGAATTACAACGACAGATGTCAGAGGAGTTCGGAGATGTACCCTTGAACCGGGTGTAAATTGATTTACGAGAGCAGTCGTGCTCAGTCAATTTAATTTGAGAACTTACGGCCAGAATTGGGCTAAGTCCAGTTGAGAATGTTCAACATTTTTATTTGTAGTAGGCCTGTTAGGCCTTGGCTTGGGCTCTGCCATTTGTTTAATAATGCATAGCATTAATCTTGGTCTCTATTGGACTTTTATTTGGGCTCTGCCCCTTTTAAATGATGCACGGCATCTGTTTTGGTTTGACAGACCTTTGTTTGGGCTCTGTCCTTTTTAAAAATAATGCATTGCATTTTATTAGGCCTGTTAGACCCTTTTTTTTTAATTGGGCTCGACCCTCTTTAAATAATGCAGAGCATTAATGATCTGATAGTGGCCACGTGGCCTGTCAGGCGCTCTGCGCCAATTAATGAGCGTAAGCGCATGTGGAGGTGACACGTGTTGCACTCTGGTGAGCGCAAGCGCAGTGCGCTGCGCTGTTGCGCTGCTGACACGTGGCGCGCTCTGGTGCAGTGCGCCAATTTAAGAGAGCAATGCTCTGTTTTGGAAGCGCATAGCGCAGTTTGTTCTGGGGCCGACACGTGGCGCTCTCTGCTGGCTTGCGCCAACCCAAGAGCGCAACAGTGCAGATTTACAAGTGCAGGGCACTTTTAATTATCTTGATCCAATTTTGGATTAAAGAATAGAATCTTTTAAGATTCCAGAACCAATGGTTCATCAAAAGGCAATGCCTTTATGTAGATCAAATGATCTAATAAAGAAGTATATTACTTCTTATTTTATTCTTATTATTTGATCTTTTCTTTTTTATTTTAAGATCTTGATCTTGTTCTTAGATCATCAATCTTTTTAGAAGAAATTCTTCTTTTCAAAGGTTTACCTTCTTTTCTTTCTGAGTTCTTCTCAAACTTTCTTTTTAGGAGTTCTGTGTATCTCTCTGTGTTTTAGACTTGGAGTCTAGGGGCTTTTATATAGTGCCAATAGATTTGTTTAATTAGTTAAAGAGATCTTTCTCTGAGTGATTTAGGGATTTTTCCCCACCGTTGGATCTTTGATCCAAGGGCTTCTGTTTTACAGAAGAGAATCTTATTGTTTTAATAAGATCAGAAAGATCTTTCAGAATTTTTCTGTTTGGCGCCAGCGCACCTGCGCTTGACACGTGTCGCGCAGCGCAACTGCGCTGACACGTGTCGCGCAGCGCTGCGCGCAGATTATCTGAAGCGTTGCTTCCTTTAATTTTTTACTTTAAATAGAGCCTTGCTCTGATTGGATGCGCTGCCTCGGGCGTTGCGCTGGCGTGTCAGCTTTTGACACGTGGCGCGTTGCGCGCAGCGCAAGAAATTTGAAGCGTTGTTTTAATTTTTGAATTTTTGAAATTCAAACAGAGCTTTGCTCTGATTGGGGGAAACAAAGGGCAAGAGAGGAGAGAAGGGGACTTGAGGGGCAAAAACCCTACCTCCAAAAATTCCAAGAGTACACCCCGCTCAATGTCTCCCAGGCGGTGCTACTAGAGGAGACCAAGGGCGAGGGGTTCTTCAAGCTTCCCCCGATCCCGCGAATGGCCTCAAAGCGAACCCGGGGCCCCTACTGCGGCTTTCATAGGTCGCTGGGCCACTCAACGGAGAGCTGCAAAAAACTCCGAGACTATATTGAAGAGCTCATCCGTTCGGGGCACCTCGCAGCGTATCTGAGGGACAAGCGACAAGCTGACCGCGAGCAGGAGCAGCGTCCCCCTCCAGCCAAGCTGACCATCGGCAAGATTATGGTAGTGTCAGCGGAGGATACGTCCGGTACCCACGAAGCTCGGTACCCTATGCCGGGCATAGATGCCAACAGACATCCGGGGGGCTCGAGCTGCACAAATAAGAACATCTACTAGCATGTATTTTCTTTTCAGAGCAATGTACATCTTTCTTGAGATCTTTTGTTTATATAATAAAGGGATCAATAGAGCATTGCAGAAAAGAAAAGGAATTTTATTCGTTCAACAGGTACTATAGGCTCCTCAGCCGTACATAAAAAAAAAAAAAAAACGGAAATTACAATAGCGGGGGAACAGGGTGCAGAGAACACTGCTCGTGGTACTCTGACAATATTTCCGCCAGCCGAGCCCTCGCAGCATCCAGCCTCTGCCTTCGACCCCCCCGAGTGTCGCCATCGCGCCTCAATTGGTAGCACTCACGGACGAGCGCTTCCGAGCGTTCTAGCCGACCCGCAGAGATCAAGCTGAAGCGCCTCAGAGACCTTAGCTTGCCTATGGACTCGTCGAGCAGCATTTCGGATAAGGGGTTGTAAAGCCCCGGCGACGCTCTCCAGATGGAGTATATCAGCAGCTGAAGGAGGGAGGACCGCCGGGGGAGCAATCGGCCGAAGTGGTCCTCGATCCTGCCTATTACCAACTGCACCGTGTCCTCAGTGTAGTACGGGTCGTAGAGGTAGACATCCTCGAAGTTTATGATATCTTCGATAGTGAAAGGGAAATCCTGCATTTTTGCGTTTCGGGTGTGAGGAAGGGAGTAAACAATTACCCCCTCAGTTTTATAGCCTCCAACGCCCTCGGAGTTCAACGGTCGCCCACAATTGTGCCGCCACGCGGCAGACACCGCGCCGCTCGATGCGAAATCGAAACGACGCTGCTCTGGCGCTTCGCCTCCTCCACGCGTTCGTGGCGCGTGTCGATCGCGACTGTCCATCTTCCCGAAGCCCTCACGAAGAGGCATCCCTGCAGCTACCCTGCTCGGCTATCCCTGGCTGGTAGCTTCTCTACCCCCACAATGCCAGGATCGAAGCCCTCACGAAGAGGCAGCCAAGCGGCTACCCCGCTCGGCTATCCCTGGCCTGTAGCTTCCCTACCTCACAAATCCAGGGATCAAAGCCCTCACCAGGAGGCTGCCGAGCGGCTACCCCGCTCGGCTATCCCTGGCCGGCAGCCCTCTACCTCACAACGCCAGGGATCAAAGCCCTCACCAAGAGGCAGCCAAGCGACTGGCCTGCTCGGCTATCCCTGGCCGGTAGCTCCCCTACCCTACAACGCCAGGGATCTAAGCCCTCACTATAAGGCGACCGAGCAGCTTCACTGCTTGGTTCATCCTTGGCAGGCCTCCCATGGCCCCTCCAGCGCCAAGGATCGAAGCCCTCGCAAGAAGCAGCCCAGTAGCTACCTTGCTCGGCTATCCCTGGCTGGTAGCTTCCCTACCCCACAACGCCAGGGATCTAATCCCTCACCAAGAGGCAGCCCAGCAACTACCCTGTTCGGCTATCCCTGGCCGGTAGCTCCCCTACCTCACAACGCCAGGGATCAAAGCCCTCACCAAGAGGTAGCCGAGCGGCAACCCTGCTCGGCTATCCCTGGCCAGTAGCTCCCCTACCTCACAACGCCAGAGATCAAAGCCCTCACCAAGAGGCAGCCGAGCGGCTACCCTGCTCGGCTATCCCTGGCCGGTAGCTTCCTACCCCACAACGCCAGGGATCAAAGCCCTCGCCAAGAGGCACCGGGCAGCAACCCTGCTCGGCCATCCTTAAGGACAAAAGGCCCTCACCAAGAGGCACAGGGCAATAACCCTGCTCGGCCATCCTTGGTAGGCTACTTACGGCCCCTCCCGCGCTAAGGATGAAAAGCCCTCACATGAGGCAACCGAACCCGCCCTTGTTCGGTTATCCCTGCCTGGTAGCTCCCTACCCCAATAAACCAGGGATCAAAGTCCTCCCAGAGGCAACCGGACCCGCCCTTGTTCGGTTATCTCTGGCTGGTAGCTCCCTACCAAACCAGGGGTCAAAGCCCTCGCCAAGAGGCACCGGGCAGTAACCCTGCTCGGCCCGTCCTTAAGGATCAAAGCCCTCGCAAGAGGCAACTGGGCCCGCCCTTGCTCGGTTATCCCTGGCTGGTAGCTCCCTACCCCAACAAACCAGGGATCAAAGCCCTCGCCAAGAGGCACCGGGCAGCTACCCTGCTCGGCCATCCTTAGTAGGCCACTCACGGCCCCTCCCGCGCTAAGGATTAAAGCCCTCGCCAAGAGGCACCGGGCAGCTACTCTGCTCGGCCATCCTTAGTAGGCCACTCACGGCCCCTCCCGCGCTAAGGATCAAAGCCCTCGCCAAGAGGCACAGGGCAGCTACCCTGCTCGGCCATCCTTAGTAGGCCACTCACGGCCCCTCCCGCGCTAAGGATCAAAGCCCTCGCCAAGAGGCAGCGAGCAGCTACCCTGCTCGGCCCCATCCTTAGTAGACCACTCACGGCCTCTCCCGCGCTAAGTATCAAAACCCTTGCCAAGAGGCAGCGAGCAGCTACCCTGCTCAGCCCCATCCTTAGTAGGCCACTCACGGCCCCTCCCGCGCTAAGGATCAAAGCCCTCGGCAAGAGTAACCGAGCAGCTACAAAGGATCAATGCCCTCGCCATGAGGCATCGAGCAGCTACCCTGCTCGGCGCCATCCTTAATAGGACACTCACGACCCCTCAAACAACTAAGGAGCATGAACTCAACAAGAGGCATTACCAACGTCTTAGCGATCTCCATATCGACTTCGGGGCCATGGAGATACCGTCTTCCCGCCGGTCCTCGCACACTCAGCAAGTGATCAGATTCAAGTCGACGAGTAATCGCTAGATGAGGAACGTGCCGAACATAAAAGCAATACTGTGCAAATACAAGTGTCTACTAACAAAAGGAAGTACAAGCACAAAGCACAAACACTACTGCGAAAACAAAAAAATCTTTATTCAAAGAGCCAAGAGTTTTTACAAGGGTATTATGGGCTCCCCATCCTTACAAAAATGCCCGAAGGCTTACAAAATACCCGAGGCAACAAAAAGAAGAAAAAAGCATGAAAACAAGGGGCTTCAGGCCTCAGGGCCGGGCGCGATACCGATGAGCTCGACGTCCACCACGACTGAGGATGCGTCCATCACAGGAGCCTCGGCGTCGCCCTCGCCGAGAGTCCCTTCCCCGGCAGCGCTCCCGGGGGCATCCCCCTGCTCGTCATCCCTGCGGGGATATTCTGCTCGGAGCTCTTCATCAGCAAACTTCGGCACCTAGGCCTTGACGGCGTCGAGAGCCTCGTGCCAGATGAGGGTGGTGGACGAGGCTAGGACAGTGTAAAACTGCTCCGACTTCTGGAAGTTCTCCACCGCCTCCGCCACCCTGAGGTCGGCCCTCTTCGCCACCTCTACCGCAGCCCCCAACTCCTTTCGGAGGGTGCTCACTGACTTCTTCATGGTGCCGACGAGCACCTCGGAGCCCTGAAGCTTGGCCTCGGCGGCCTCGCGGAACCTAGCCACCTCCTGCTTCGAGGCCGCCACCTCCTGCTTCGTGGCCGCCGCCTCCTGCTTCGCTGGCGCCGCCTCCTGCCTCCCGGTAGCCACCTCGTCCTCGAGGGCAGTGACCCTCGCCATCGCCACCTCCAGCTCCCGCTTCGAGCTCTCCCCCAGCGAGGAGAGCTCGCCCGTGGCTCGCATCGCGGGGGCTATCTCCTCCTCCTCCATCCGGGCGACGATAGCGACGTGCTGGAGGACCTGAAGTAATCGGAGGGGGGTCAGAAAGAAAAAAGGGCACCAAATCTCCCAAGCAATGAGATGATATACGAGCGCTAACTTGCAGGGCCTCTTGGGCGATGGACGCCATCTGCGCCTTCAGCGTCCCCCCAGGGAGCCGGCCCCCGGCCGACCTCTCCATGTCGTGCAGCAAGCTGTCAGCGACGGAGAGCCCCGAAGGCACCTCGAAGCGGAGCTCCCCCTCATCCACCAAGATCGGAGAGGTCGGGGTCCGTAGAACTATTCGGGGGAACCTCTTGAGAGACGACGGCGGAGAGCTCGTCTCCACCTCTGAAGTTCGGCCGTCCTCTTCCCGAGCCCTTTTTTCTGCTCGGCACCTAGCTGGGCCCCGGGGCGCGATCCGCACTCGAGTGCTGGGGCGGGACAGCCGCTGAGGAAGCTGGGACCGGCGTCTGACGGGAAGAGCTGCCCCCTCCAGCCTTCGACCCCTTCTTCGGCTTGCGCATGGCTGCTCGGAGGAGGCTCGCGTCCATGGTTTCTGCACAAGACAAGATATAGTGGAGTCAGCGACACAAACAAAGTAAAAACAAATACAAGCTCCTAACTTACCGACAAACTGGGCGGGGTTGAGCCCGGCCCAACTGAGGGCCCGCTTAGAAAGCAGCACATCAGCCCGAGAAATAGGCTCCCACGCCGCCACTCTCGCCGCGTCGGGGTCATTGGACAGATTTCCCTGCCAGCACCTATCCCTAGACCACTGAATGGGTACGGGCCATTCCTCACCTTCTGGCGGCCCAACGAAGAAAAACTTCTTCTTCCAATCATGGATGGAAGAAGGCAGGACGACAACTCCTGTCCCGGCTACACTCCCCCGCTGCTTCCTAAAGGAGAGGTAAACCCACCTCGGGTCGCCCGCGCGGGTTCTGGGGTGACTTTTGTAAATAAGGGAGGAGGCAAGGATGGACAGACTAAAGGGGATCGCCTACAACTTCAACCGGACCAGGAACCCAAGGAGAATCCTCCAGGAGTTCGGCACTAGCTGGCCCGGGGCTAACCCAAAGTAATTTAACGCAGCTACAACTTTGGGAGAGAAAGGCAGGCGCATTCCGGCTCAAAGGGCTTCCAGGTACAAGGCGATCTCTCTACCCCTCACCTGATCTGCCCTCTCTCCTTCCTCGGTCAAGCGTAGCGTGTAGACAGAAAGAATATGGAAACGAGCCCGAGCGGTGACAAGCTCGTCCTCATATCTTACTGAGGACAACGCACCAGGGGCGTCCGCCGCCACCGCTCCAGGAACCGCCCCAGACGCGCGACCCCGAGAAGAGGATTTGACCCCAACTTCCCGAAAGGGATCCAACCCGGAGGAAGAATCCCTAGTATCTACCCCTACGACATCTACAAACTCCTCAAAACAAGACATCTAACCTGATGGGAGGAAATCCTCGAGAAGAGAAAACGCTGAGATCCGACCTAAAGGGGAGAGCGCCGAGCTAACAAGACTCAGAATGAGGAAAGTGGGAAGAGAGAGACACCCCGAATCAGGCCCCCCTCGATTTATACAGCCGGCGTCCTCATCCAACGGCGACGGTCGACTCTCGCCAAAACGATCCAGTACACTCGACGGCCACGATCACTCCACCTGTCGCAAGCGCATTGGCAGCATCCCGTCGGACGCCAGAAGCCTGCGGCACGTCACATCAGCCAACCGGCACCCAACACGTGGCCTGTCGCCTCAGCAAAAGGGCACACGATCCGGCGCACCCTCTTTAATGCGGAGATCTCGCCCTGATCTGATGACATCACCCGGAAAAACAACCGATCGCCCAGGGACACTCCCGACGATATCTTCGAAAAGAAGCTGACCTCGGGTGACCCGACAAACCATTCTCGACCCGACCCGTCAGCTGGTCAGGACGAGAGTGGGGGGCTAATGATGATGCTCGATATCGGTGATCTCCCAGATCAGGACACGTGGCAGATGACGTGTCCTAGGGCTCACAAGAAAGGACCTACAGTGACCGACCAGACCACTCCTGTGCCCGTCCTACAAGCAAACGCTGGCTCACCTCCGAGCAGCCATGCGCAATTAGCCTCCTCGGCCCCACAGCTCGTCTCCGAGCTATCACAGGCCTGAGCCTCCTCGGCCCTCTCAGCTCGCCTCCGGACTCGAGCAGAACCAAGATACCTCGGCTCTCCCGCTCCTCCGCGAGCTCTCCCGCCGAGGTCATCTTCCTCGGTCTCATCGACCGACCAACAGCACCGTTTGCAGGCGTAACCGCCATCCCGCGAATCTTGCCATGCGTGAGATCTCTGTCGGCCACATCCCATGTTCCACGCCACCACGATCCCCCATTAACGAGCCTGTCTCGCCATTAATGGGAGGTCCCGCTCATCACGCGAGCGTAACGTCGGGAGCGTAATGGCCGGCGTGATTCTCGTGCCTGCCTCACCTGCTGCCACCGCTATATAAACCCCTTCTTCAGACGGTTCAAGTAAGCCATTTTTACTCCACTAAGCCGTTACTCTGCTCGGATTTCCTCTCTAACTTGACCGTCGGAGGGTCCTCGGTGGTACAACCACCTCGGGACTTCCTTGCAGATAGCTCGGCAACCGCAACCTCAAACCCATTGAGATCTACACGCTTCAGGAGAGACAACCTCCAGATCCAATCTCAACCATCCATCGCCGCCATCAGCAGATCAACGGAAGGAGATTCACTCCTCCATCAAATAGACTAATCTAACTTATTTCTTTAGTCTTAATATAATATTCTAAAAAGATGTTGGTTTAGTCTGAGGAGAGTCTAAAAGGAACAACTTAGAAAGTTCAAGGGTTCATTAAGTAAATAGTGACTTTGTTGGCGTGTGTGTTTTTTTTGGGAGCTGAAAGTATTTAAAAAAAACACCCTAATTTTTAACTCGACTAAAAAAAATTATGCAAGAAATTACTGAAGTTGATGCAGGCATCTAGTTTTATAGTGTGGAATCTATACTGCATATTGTGATTTTCATAAAATTACTTTAAAAAAAACGTTGCCAATAAAACTCCAAACGGATTTAAGCAAGGTCCATGTGTGCATACCCAAGAAAAAGACTCTTTGCATAACTTGCATGATCAAATCAACCAATTTCAGATCCGCTATCGTGCATACTTACATAATTGTTCCTCAACAAATACTACCGGCTGATTCTCTAACATCACAACCAGAAAACTTGTAGTTTACATGGCAACTCCATCCAATTTAAAGTCAAAGTAAAAAAAAATATCATTAGATAATCCGCATCATCAAGACTTTCCTACGAGATGTTCATAAGCAAACAACCCGCGCCCTCTTTAAATAGGCATAAAAATAGCTTAAATATAACCACCCTAACTTTTGAAATAGGTTTTAAGAAAAATAAATATTGTAGCAAAACCAATTATAATGTCTATTATGGCCATACACTAAAATAATAATAAAAATATTAATAAGAAAACAAATAGAAAACCCTAACAATACCTATCTAAGCCAAAGTAAGCAACTCTTGCATCCTCTCCGCAATGTCATCCACCACATCGATCCCCATCTTCCTCCTCCTCAATCTCCACAACACATGATCCTGTTTCTAATGATTCCAGCTCTTGGTTCGGTTTCCGGAAGCACAACGCTGGTTCCTCAAGAAGCCCTGCATGCTCGAGCCGTCGAAACGCTGGCTCTTGAAGAACTAACAGCGCATGATCGTGGGTTCTTGAAGGCAGTGGATCTTCTTGCGTAGCCTCGACGCCTTGTATTCATTCTTGTCTTCCTCTGCCTTTTATGAGTCGCATGTGCTCGATATTTTGGATTATTTCGATGAAGGCGTCGCGAAGGACGTAAAGATTGAGAAGCCATGGTTGTGAATCTTGTGATTAATTTTGGTGAGGTTTTTAAGATATAGGAGACTCATATAAAAGGTGGTTTATGTTTATATAGAGGAAGGAATCCGAATATTTAGAGTAGGGTTACATAATTAAATTTAGGCTTATGCCTTTGTTATTTAAATTAAGATAGAATCCCTTAACTACTTTCTAAAAAGAAATTAATCATTCGAGTTATTAAATATTTCTTAAAAATTGGTTAGATTTCATAATTTGTAACTAAACTGTTTTTTGCTTAAACCAAAATCTTACAGATAGCCAATATTGATAAAAGATAGTTAATTTTGATCATATCTTTTAGTAAATTGTTTTAAGTCCACAAGTTGATAGCAAAAGTTGGAGGAATTTATAAAATGCTACTTTCTACAACAAGATGTGAGAATATGACAGCAAAGTATGTTTTATGAAAACTAATGGAGAGTTGGAGAATATATATAGAGAGAGAGAGAGACACACGCGCACGGGGTTAACGGAGGAAATGTGCCATAGGTTCCTTCAATGGCGTCGGAAAAATACACTCTCCATAATTTTTTTCGACGATCGGCATACATCACCTCCAACTTTATCATTTAAGATGTGGATACGCCAAATTTCATATGATTATACCATTTTTCCACCGTTGATTTAGTTGATGCAAAATTAATGGTTTACTGACAATAGAACTTTTTATTCAACTTTTTATTCAACGGTGAAAAACGGTGAAAAAATGGTGGAATCACATAAAATTTGGTGTGTACACATCTTTCCTCCATTATATATATATATATAAATGATAATTAATTGATAATTGCAATTCCTATGTAATATAAATGATATGGAAATACACATGATTATTCTATTTTCTTTCCCTTTATAACAACATAACTAATTGGAGGGCATGTACGAATAAAGAATGCAAATATAATTTACAAGCAGCAATTGAAAACTAATTTCATGTTTCTTTACATGATACAAACTCATATTGACATAAGTTAATGCAGCATTAAATATTTGAATAGCTTCAAAAGGCAACTTCAACGTATCATCGAAAGCAACTTACTAGATATACCTGGCTGCTCAAATTATAACTTCTACATCATACAAATTAAAATTTCTTAGCATCTTACTCAATACAAATTAATTATTAAACGCCATCATACTTCACCACGATAGCCGCCCGAGCCGAAATAATCCCGCCGTGACCCAGCAATAGCCATGGTCTTCTGATGCTCCAACTTGGGGCAATCTTTTATACGATGACCTAGCCCACCACAGTATGCACACCCCTTCACTCCACTCACACTCATCAAAGCATCTCCCTCCTCCATCGGATCAGTCAGCTCGCCCAACACAGGAGGGATCCTCTGCTTTGCTTCTTGCAACAAGTGTTTCAAATCAAGAAGCGTTGTTTCACTCTGGTTCTTGTTTATAAATGTTGTTGCTATACCAGTTTTGCCGCACCTTCCAGTTCGACCAATCCTATGCACGTAATTCTCAATCTCAGCAGGCATATCGTAATTAATCACGTGCTGTATGTCCGGAAAGTCAAGACCTTTCGATGCAACATCGGTAGCAACTAGGACGTCTTTTTCACCAGATTTAAAAGAAGCGATGGCATACTCTCTTTCTTCTTGATCTTTGCCTCCGTGGATAGCAACAGCCTCAACACCCTTTAAGAGGAGATATTCATGAATGTCATCGACATCTGATTTGTTTTCGCAAAAGATGAGTACTGGTGGTGGGGTTTTTTGTAAGCATTCGAGGAGGTAGACTATTTTGGCTTCTTGTTTTACATACTCAACTTCTTGGATGACATCGAGATTTGCTGCGCCGGCTCTTCCTACATTGACGGTTACAGGTTTTACGAGGGCGCTTCTTGCAAAAATTTGGATTTTTTTGGGCATGGTGGCAGAGAAAAGGAGAGTTTGTCTTTGAGCTTTGAAATGGTCAAAGATTTCTCTGATGTCATCCTCGAAGCCTAAGTCGACTAGCCTGTCAGCTTCATCTAATGTTAAGTACCTGAAATTAAAATTAAAAAAGGCAATTAGCAAAGGATAAAAGACCAAAAGTTAGCGACAATGACATACCCAGTTTAATATCACAAAAAGACTTGGATGGAGAAAAAGAGAGATGCCTCCAGCCATGCCTATTTAACAAGTGGCAAGTAGTGTGGAGTGTAAGTTTAAAAGTCGAATAAAAAAATAAGGCCCAACAATATCACAAGCAGCCTTTATCCCAACAATTGGAGTTGGCAACGAAAACCCTTTTCGTCCTTTATCGATCAAAGGGCTATCTGCTCAATTAGATTAGGAACTGAACATTTTTTTTTTGACTGCCTCGATGCATGAACGTTCATGCCAGACGTAGCTATCGGTGCACCATTAACTACAGTGTATCGGTTCTCCGCATCTGTTGGCCTCCATTTCACATGTCAAAACCATCTTAATTGCTTTTCCCACATTTTATTCTCTATGAAAGCTACTTGGAACATCTTCCAGTACTTCATATCTTATCATGTCCTTTAAACATTGCCACTCATCCATTCCAACAGTCCCATATTGGCGGCACTCATAGCAAGAAAAACTACAATAACAATCAAAATGCTCGAGTTTTTAAATAAAAAGATACAGGTCAGTAGTAAGCAAAACATGCTGCAACTAGAAACCCAAACAAGACACATAATCGTCATTGAAAGCTAACCGGAAATCCAAACAGACAAGAAGGATGACTAAAAATAATTTCAGTGTTTCTAATGAAGGTACTGAAAAGTAGTTCATGTCGTCGCATTACATTGTCATGACTTCTCTTATAACCTTATGATTGCAACAAAGATCAATCAAAACCATAAGGTCTTCCTCAGTCACAAGCTTTCTCTTCTTACTTTCCAAATGCTTCTATTTAAGCACAATGGTTTAGTGGCATCTCAAATCCAATGAAATAAAAGAATGCAGCAACAATCAGCATGCAATTGGTGGACATGGGATTACACATCAATTCCACACGGAAATGATGCAAAACTAACAATCTAAAATATATAGTTCAAAGCGATTTGCTTGATGTTAACACACTTGAAGAAGAATAGTAACTGAAGCTTAAAAAAATATTGTGCTACAACACATCCCAGGGCCCTTTTTATTTTCATAAAGAACCAAGATCCGGAGCTCTACATATTGGTATTGTAATGTTGATTTCTGAAGACTTACTAAAATCCCAAGAAGATCCTTTTTCTCCCTCTTTTATTGGTGCAATCTCACCAAGTTAGTTTAACAAGCTAACAGATAACAGGTTCCTGTTAGCTTTGCTTAAATATAGTTGCAATTTTGCTGCAGTTTCATGATATTTTTACAGATTCCAAGGATGAAGCCGCTTCACCTGAGAACTTGCAAAAGCATATATGGATTTCAAAGCCATCCAAAGTTTCTATTTCAGCTGGAAGCTTGTGAAATTAAGTCATTCACGAAGATGCAATAGTCACATGATATCTAAACCAAAGCAATTGGACCTTTCGACTGCACCATGATCTGGAATACGCTTTTTCTGGAATTCCAGGACATCCTAAGATGGTTACCAGATAGCAAGACCTGGGCAGATCTACGATTTATCGGACGTCCATATCTCCATATTTTAAGGTCAATCCCACAACAGTAGCCAGGTCTAGCTGATATAGCTGATGGACTTTACTTTTGATTTTCACTCAGTCAATATTTCTGTCATAATTGGCTGCCACTTAACAAAATGTCTATCATACTACCACTTTTGGTTGGGGAAAGTGGATGTTAAGTGCATTGAAGTCAGGTGGGAAACAGATATCCCTGCCATTAAATGTATGCATCTCGGTAATTGTGCTACTGTATTGAAGCAGTGGCGGAGCCTGAAATATTTTATTGGGGTGCCAAGTTAAACATACTCTAATATAAAAATATAGTCATTTTATTAATAATACTAGTATTAAAGTCTCCTGAATATGCAAAAAGGTGACTACAGGGAGGCTAGAGCTGCAAGGAGGATCCAATTAACTTCGACCCTATAAGCATTTGAACATCAATTACAGGATAGTACAGTTGGTGTTCTGGCAATACTGTAAAATAAATTTACAATCAAGGTTATATCTTAATTTGTGATTCCACTCATAAAGTCTATGCCTTTTGTTCCTTACAGATTAACCTGTGGATTACAGAACTCCAAACTTTGCTCCAAATAGGGGACGTTCTGAAGCATCCCTGCTCTATACCAATTAGCAACACTCAGCATGCAAGGGATGCGGATACAGGGTTAAGCATCAAGTCCACAAGAAAATTATGCAGGACAAACTGATCAACAATCAAAAATCTATGGTATGGAGCGATTTTCTTGATGTCAGCACACACGAAGAAAAATGCAAACTAAAAGTTGAATGATCAAGTTCGAGGAACTATGTTAAATTCGTATGATCCTCTAGACTGCAGATGTACAGCTTGCTAGACACCTCAATATGAATTTACAATTTTTTTTGCATAAAACACAGTCCTCAATCATTATTTACAACTGTAGACACAAACCCTCTACATGAGTCAGTCTTTAAGATGTTGGTCAGGATTGCCTACTCCAAAGTACCCAGTTTCTACTACTTCAATATTATAATGAAAGGTTATTTTTCTATACCCTGCTCAAAACTTTCATATTTTTAAACACGGCATCCAATAGTTGGCATTTCTAAAAAGAGATTCAAAAGTTCTCACTTAGCTATAGTCCATTCTATTAGGTTCATAGTTAATTAGTTAGTTTGAACTAACCCAGGTAAGTTTAAGATGTGCTTTGACCTCACCTACCCCTCCTCTCTCCCAAATCATTTCTCGAGCTCCCATCTCGTCTCCTCTCAAGCTCATCGGCCACTTCCAAGTTCTTCACACCTCCAAGCTCTTGACACCTCGGTAGTCAACATGGGCAGCTAAATTTTGCACTAGTTACTTGCCCTTGGCTTCAACAAAGGTATGAATTGACCATCCCTAAATGCTAAGTCCTACGAAGCTTTAGAGGTGTCAAATGGGCACGTCGGGTTACTCGCGAACGGGTCAATGCGAGTAGCGAATAAAACAGGCACGAATAAAAATACCCGAATTTAAATTGGTGTTAAATTCTGTGCCAATCACAGAACCCTTACGGGTAAACGGATAACCCGTGGATAGATAAACAGGTTATCCATGCACGGATTAACAGATAACTAAAATTTTATTGAAATATTTTATACAATTTAAAAGGTTAATAATTGTGTGTATAAATTTTAGAGGAAATGGGCCTACAAATTTTTTTATTTGTCGACTTAATTAGCCGTTGAATATTGTTACGTCTTTTGGTTTGTCTATCATTTATACAATTTACGCAATTTAAAGGGTTGAATTCGTAGTAAGTTGGTTATCCTTTTCCTCTAATAATATCTCGTTAAATATTAACTATTACTTTGTACGGATAGAAAAATAGCAAACAATTTTATACCTAAAGATATGTAGAACTATCACATCTCGGATGCTGGGTTGCATCCGGATATAGATATCCACTGGATATACGGATACGTATTCAGATACGAAGTTGTTTTTCCGGTACCGCCCGACTACGAATACAGATCCGCATAATGCTAAATTGCTAATAGATACGATGCTTTTTCATCACCAATGCATAATGCTAGGAACTATATATTCATTAAACATTGTTTATTCTAATATGATAGATAGAGCACCGACTTCGTATAATATTTAAAAAAATACTCGTTGTAGATACAATAATACTTTACCCACTAGCTTGAAATCCTAGCACAATCTATCCAAGAGACAAAATGGTGGATTAAGATAGACATTTCAAATGGATAGGTTAAGCATTTTTCTTGCATAGATAGGTGGAGAACTATCTTTATAGGTAAGGGCTAATGCTAAATAAAACTACTTGATTAATATCTTGGATATGATACGTCCTTTCGCTGCTATGAGTGCCAAATACATTGATTTGTGTTTTGTCCCGACCCTTTTTCGGCGACGTGTACTTTATGAAATGAGTTTACAGAGTTGTCATTTTTTCTTTATGAAATGTCTCGTCTGCTTTGGTTCTCTCGTTGCTGATAAAGGGTTTGGTTGTGGTTATACTTGATATCCAAATGTGGATATGGATATCAAATGTTTATGGTTTCGGATGATTTGTTATTCATCCCGATATGAGTACGGAACGAAGCTCTATCTCTGATAGATTTTTGTCCTCATTGAACTTGTTTGTTTTAGCTTCAATCATGTTAAGTATTTTCTTCATTTCACCACCCAATGAATTGTTTTGCATAAGCACTTTTGTAACTTGAATAATTCATGCTTCAACATCATTAATTGTTTTCAAAACATCATATCCTCTAGGTTATTTGTAACACCTATAAAACTCCTTACCTTTGATATGATTATCTTATTTATAGGCAGAAATTTACTGAAAAACTACAACCACAAATCTACTTGTTGGCTTGATTAATAGATGATAGCCAATCACTATTAACTCATTATGAAACAAAAGTTAAACTTGAGACACAGAGAAAAAGGCTAATAAAGGTAGAGAGAGAAGAGAGGGTCGATAGATAGCCAGAGAAGATAGCGATGAGAGAAGTGTTATTAAGCAGAGATACAAAGAGAGGCGAGAAAGAACCATGTAGAGAAGAAAGGAGCACGGAGAAATGAGCGCAAATTGAAAGAAGCAAGGGTTTAAAGTTTAAACTAATAACATAGGCGGTGGAGGGGTATTTGGTCATTAAACCCTCCAACAGTTGGTTACATATTATTATCGAAATTGTAATGGAATTTAAGTAGGAGTGCTTATTTGGTATAATATGAACTTTTAAGGGTCTTCTTTTAAAAGATATCAAATTTTGGGTCTAGTTTAAAAAATATGAGTGTTTTTGGTAGGGTTTATCAAAATAATCATATAATGGAAGTCATAACATACACAAGAACTAAAATGGATGGTAAGATTGTTATACTCCCTTTCTTTGAAATTCAATTATGAATAACTACATTTCCATCTCGAATGAAGCGACATTTATTTTTACCTACTATCCGAGACGGTTTTCGTTGAACCTGTGTACCAATTTTAACTGAATTCAACTCATATGTTGCAACAAGCTAACTACATGCCAATCTCAAAGCATAATGTCACCAATTCGTTGTCAAGCCACACAAATTTTGAGGATCCAAGATGCATTACTTTCCACATATTGTATCTTTCCGTCAAATTGTAATCATAAATACTAGCACTTTTGCTCATTTTCACACTTAATAATCTATATAGCGCACACACGCCTATATCATAAGGTTACATCCCATTTGTTCTATGTTGAAACTATACATACAAGTCTTACCGATGTACTCATTCCATATCTTATATTTTTGAATAGGGGCATTCAATCTTTTTCATTCAACTATATCCATTTGTCAGCACATCATGCTTCTATATTATAGTTCATTCTAACTTATAAAGCATTGTTGGTCTTAGAGCCTCTTAGAAAAGATTTTCTCCACCTTTATGTACATTCCATGTTCGCATACTACTATAATAGTAGTTATTCACTTCAATCATCCCGCTTTGATTCTAGACACATCATTTTTCATCGTACCATAATCATTAATAATAATTACCATATGCTAAACTTGTCATGCCTATAAGGATAAAACCTAGTGTATTGTTAAGAGTCGCCATAACCCCTAAGATTCCAGAAAATATTTATGATATCTACCACTTCCTATTATTTAACATCCATCAACCATGAATTTCGCCCCAAACCAAAATAACATATCGCCTGTTGCAAGCAACCTATCTAAACAAATGGAACATAAATTCCTAATATGCTAAAGGAGTTATGATTTTTTAGTTATCCTGAATATTTTTTATCAAACACTCAACAATTTTTATATTTCTTAACAAGCATGTTCTCATTTGAAAATTAAAATTACTCTTTTAACTAACATAATTAAATTGAAAAAGAACAAATCATGTATAGACAATCAATCATATATTTTTGCAATCTATTGATATAAGATATTACCAAGCTTCTCGATATTTTTTCGATATTTCTTTCTGGCATATTTTTTTGAAATATCTAGTTGATTCTTCATCTTCTCATATTTCAACACCATCTCTTCCTTCTGGTATCCATATTTAATTACAAAAGTATCAATGTAAAAGTCTATATATACCAACTGATTTTATCTTCAATTCTGTTTATTGCTTAGATTTATTTTACTTTAGATATTAAATTACCCACTATTATTGGAAGGGAAAAATAAAAAAAAATGATGTATATATTTTCAACTTCTTAAAGTTGGATATGCAAGAAAATTTGAAAAGTTCAAATAGAAGTATGAACTATTTAATGTTTCTGTTTGTTTGATTACCACTTAATATTCAAAATTGTTTTTTACAAATATATTCAAATTGTTCATGGTATTCTTTTTAGAGCATAGATTAAGTTTATCTTTGTTTATAAATTGTGTTATTAAGTAGTAGGACACATAGCAAAATAACAAAATGCAAAATTGAAATGAAGAAAAAAAGTGAGAATTCTTCACAATTACTTTTAATAAAAACTATAGACTTTTTATATGGTTTTCTTCTTTATATATATTGCTCAATTTTAAGTCGTGATTCTACCGTCGAATTTTAGAAGTGAAAAATTATTTCTAACATGTATGGTTGTTCTCTCCCTAAGTATTAAGTCGGATTTCGTTCCGGAATGCCAAGTATTTGTTGTACATCAACTTTAAACTTGCAGGTCACAAAATACAAAATTAAGTTTTAGTGTTCGTGTGGTAATGAACCATTATGTGTTTCCCACCAAATCATGTAGCCAAAAATATTGAATTTCCATCCTGTATAAGTTCTCAAACAAAGTTCCAACAGAAAATAAATCATGTAAACCTTCAAAGAGTAGGGAGCAATTTCAATGCCAACCAATCAATTGCAATGGGAATTTTTTAGCGCTACATCAGGATCGACATATCAACTTTTCAAAAACAAATACCCTATAATAATTATCTAGTCTAGGTAAGGCAGTCTGAAATCTACATCACTGCAGAAATTACTTATACTCTAAATGATCATTAAAAATAAGTCCAGATCAGTAATATAAACCAAAAAAGGATAAGAATCCAACTTACCTGCAGTTGTCAAGATTCATCTTCTTCTTGGCAAGCAAATCCTTCAGCCTCCCAGGCGTGGCCACGACAATATGCACCCCTCTCTTCACCACCTCCAACTGCGACCTCATATCCACTCCCCCAATACAAAGCAACGGCCGTATCTCCGGGTACCCGCTCTCCCTCATCACTACCAAGAACTGTTCCACCACATCATAAGTCTGTTTCGCCAGCTCCCTCGACGGGCACACCACCAACCCAAAAGGCCCCTCGCCCGCCACAATAGGCATCATCATCTCCTCCTGCAACGCCACCATTATCAACGGAAGGACAAAAACCAGGGTTTTCCCCGACCCAGTAAACGCAATCCCGATCATATCTCTCCCCGAAAGAATCACGGGCAGCCCCTGCACCTGAATCGGGGTTGGCTGTACGATCGACCTCTCTTTCAACTTCCTCAGAATCGGCTCAGGCAGCCTCATGTCCTTAAAGTTCTTAATTGGGGGAGGCACATCCTCGCCTTCGATGAGTATATGGTATTGTTTCCTAATGGCGTCGCATTGGCGAGGAGAAAGGCGGCGAATTGGGAGCGGGGGTTTCCAGCCAGTGGGGATTGGATCGGTGTAAGTGATCCCTTTCGCGAGCTCGCGGACGGACATTAGGGTTTTGCGATCGGACAAGTGCTCGATCATCTCCTTCTCTTGCTGCACGAGCTGCTCTGTGGGGCTGATCTCGGGGAGATCGCGCTTGAGCTGTGAGGCTTTGACGAGGAGGCTGGGCTTGTTGGATTCGGGGATGAGTTCGTCGCCGGTGTTGTTGGTGGTGGCGGCGGCCGCGGCGGCCGGGAGAGAAGAGGGATTAGGGTTTGAGGAGGAGGAGAGCTGAGGTGTGCGGTGGAGGATCTTTTGGGCTTCGAGTTGGCGGCGTTTCTTGATGGGGATGTACTCGACGTAGTCGTCCTCGTCGTCGCCGCCGCCGGCGGCCGATGTGTGCTCGCGTGGATGCCTCTTCGCCATTGATTGGGGAGGATCCAGATCGAGAGAAGGGAGATTAGGGTTAGGGTTTCGAATAGGAGGAACAAGAAGGGGATGAGTGTCTGAATGGTACGGCCGTGTTTGGATATCGGGTTCGATTCGGTTTAGAAAGTACGTTTTCGAGATCGGGTTTGGAAACTTACGGTTTCGAATATCGGGTTCCATTCAGTTTCGGATCCATCAGAGAGACTTTCCTAATATAAGGAAAAAGAAAATTCTTTAGCTGTTGTTATTTTAATATGTTAATATTTTTCTCTTGTGCTTGTATTATTCAAGTGCGTAGAACAAGATCTTTTTGCAAACCATTGGAAATTTGTTATGGTTATCTCTCCTACTAAAAAATGTTAAAATATGCATGATTATATGAAGAGAAACATGGTCCAGAATATTATTTTCCGAGAATTTTCTTAAAATGTCTTAATTAGTCAATAACAACCATTGTTTTAGATAATTGGCATCGTTCATCTTGATCTCCGTAACTTAATGAATTTATACATCAATTTTCATATGTTTTCGATACTGTTTGATCTTGCATTAGATGGTTGCAAATTAACGTTTTTGGACTGTATATCGTTTTACATTTTTAAATTAACAAGAAAAAAGTATCCAAAACTTAGATAATTGGAAGAAAATTTGTAGGTTCTTTTGGATATTTTAGGGCTAAAAATATATGAAAAATATAATAGGAGGTCTAAAAATGGGGGGAGGGGGTTGGCTGCAATGGAAAAGTTTCCAATTACGCATATTCATCTCTTCCTCTCTGCAATATTAATGCCAAAAAGATGTACTAAACACGTATAAAATAAACCCCCTCGTTAATGGGTATCCGGGCTCGAATCCGGGTCTTCCTCGTGGGATATTCCAAGCCCTTGTGCAATGCATGTAATTAAATTAATAAAAAAGATATTTGTTAGGTTTTTTTTTATTTTAAATCACTTTAATTTTTTGTTTGAGAAACATCTTAAATACTTTTAGTTAAGATAATAACGATTTTTTAAAATTATTTAAGATTGCTAACTTATTTAAATTTTAAAAAATAAAAATCTTGCAAGAAACCTTTAAAATCTATATTATTTTAATTAATTATTTTTAAAAAAATCTCAAATCTTTGACCATTTAAAATATACAAACATGCATCGTACGTGCTAAATACCAGTTGAGTTATAAATCCAATGAGGCTTTATTTGGGAATGTAAGTTAAATTTTCTAAATTGCAGTTTATAAAGTTAGCAAACCCAAACTCCAAAATCCTAACTTTATCTTGTTTGGAGATTATTTTGGAGCTGAGATAGCTACAATTGTATCAACTTTCAATCTGATTTAGAAAACATAACTCCATTCCCAAACGGTCCCTCAAAGTTTCATAAACTCCGAATTTGAAGTTTGGGTTTCCAATCCGTAGTTTACATCCGCTTATTCCCTTTTTAGATACAAAGTTAGGATAATCACAGTTTATTTTAGGGTAAATTGTCAAAAATCCCAAGCACTTTTTTACGTTATCAAAAACCCCTAGTCTCGAAACTGTAGTCAAACCTTCCTAAAAAAGTTTTTAATTGTCAAAAAAAAACCTTACCTGTGATATATGGTAGTTTCCTGCTATATCTTGTTTCGTGCGAAATCTAAGCAATTGCCTGTGATATCTAAACCGTTTCATGTGATATCTAAACAGTTTGTATGGATTGGTTAGACATAGCAGTGTAATACCCAGTTTCTTTGTAAATATTTTCCGTATTTTTTTTAAATAAATGTTTTCCCCAAACTCTTTATTTAAATTTTCTTCAATTAATATTTTTCCCCTACATTATTTTCCTAACTCTATTAAACCCAAACCTAATCCCTAACCCAACTCTCGCCCCGACCTGACCCGTCTCCGTTCTCTCTCCTCTCGATTCTTTTTCCCTTTCTCTCTCCTCTCAATCTTTTCTCCCTCATTCCTCGCAACGAGCTCCCCCTACGAACCGCTACACCCTACGACCTTGCCCTCGTCGCAACTATCCCGAGATTCCCGGCCTCCAAATCCTCACCTCTCTCTATCTCTTCACCTCATTCCCTCTTCCTCTCGCATTCTCTCTCTCTCTCTCTTCATCCTCCCCAAGACACCCAACCGTTGACTCACCTCCTTCCTCCGAGCTCAGCCACCTTCTCCAGCACCCCATCTCACTCAATCGAGCCCATCCTCCTCATTCCATCACAACACCACCAACACCACTGCCACCTCCAATAACCATGTCGGTGCCACCTTGATCAGCCGCCGACCTTGCCATCATCACCGAACCCCTCCACTCTCCCTCACACCGCCGACGAGACTCCTCGTCGCCTCTCTAAGACCGCAACAACACCCTCACCTCTGCTTCATCTCCACCAAAAAATCGCCTGTACCTCCTTGCTCCTTCCGCTGCCTCCTCTCGATGCCGATGAACTCTGCTGAACCACCGTCGACACCTCCTCCCGTCGGCGAGCTGCTCGATTTCGTCACCACCGAGCTCACTCTCCTCCATCGAAAACAACTCCACCCTCACAGACAAGCCACTGCAAACTCCCATCGCCGGCAACCCCATCTTTAACCCTTCATCGCCGATGAATCGCCCCCACCTTTCTCGGTCATCGCCTGAACCCCCTGCGCAGCCGACGACCTCTTCCGCTGCCTGTCGTCAGCACCGCCGGCCACCGTCTGCCCTCACCTTCAACCTCCGGTGTCACCTTCCCCGTCGAGCTCCGGGCCACCAAGCTTCGTCTCCACCACCGTGGCTGAGCCAAAGTTTAGCCATAACTAGTCGTGTCGTGCTTTTGCCATACCGTAGCCAAGCCTCGCTGTGGCCGTACCCGTGTCGCAACCGTTGTCGCTGTCGTGATCGTCAATTCGTCTTCAGGCAAGTGAAAACCCTATCACTTGCTCTATATGCTATTACTACACTAAATAGATTGATAAGTTTTAAATCATAATATTATTATTATATATATCTACATCGTCATAATCAGTGCATTGTGTGTTATGAATATGTATGCCCTAGAGGCCATTATTATATGATATAGTGGATGCTTGGACATATATATAGAGGACTTTCTTGCTCGACATGATAGTATGCTATCTGGTTGCTCTTTATCTTAACATGTACACTTGTATTATTATACTGTCTCTTTGATACATGTTGATAAAGCCTTTAGGATGTTAGCTTGACTACCAGGACTATGATGCGAATCATACTACTGGAACTTGTGTAGTCCACAAGCACATCCTTTAGCAGTTCCTAGTCGAGGGAGTATCGAGACAGGGCATCGGTATTCCAGAGTAGACTAGTGTGTACGTTTCTTGACCATGTAGAGGGCGATGGTTGATCCCATATCCATTGGTGTTTGACATCAAAGATTGTACAGGTGCTTATTTGAGAATGGGTACACCGAACAGGACTCGCCGAGAACTCCTAGTTGGTACTATACCTATCGTTGGATAGCAGTTCTCTGGTGACACTGGTACATGTTAGTCTGTAGACCCGAGATCGTCATAGTGTCTTGTGTGGTTCCTACTGTGCTTTGATTTCCTCCCTACCACGGCTCAAAGGAGTCGTGCAAACAGGTGGATTTTGGGTACAGTCCCGAGTCACATAGAGGCAGTGAGCGATAGGAGGGGTTTCGTCTCTCCCGGTATTGGGAGTTGATGTTGCGCTATGCTCGATTGGCTATAATAGTAAGTCCCTGGCCAGGGCTGATGAGATTTACTGGTAAGAGTTATCAGTAGTTTCTCAAACCGTTATGAGCCACACATCTGCATGACTTATCAAGTTACTGGGGTCTGACGATTCTACCCCTAGACTCGATATGCGACATATCAGACGAAGAGACCGGACTGTAAGGTAAGTGTTCCTTATAGGCTTCATGGGAGTTTGGACAAGCTTGCTTGTTGATTTTCTATTCACTCAATACCTGGGTAGCCATTACGTCCAGCTAGTACCGCTGATGGCTTATAGGTAACTGATGTGATCACTACCTACTGCTGGCGTATTGACGAGTCTTTAGAGTCCCACACAAAAGTTTTCTAGTTCAAGTGAAAAGAAATAGGGCACATATGTTAATATGTGTGGGGGCCTGATTAAATACGAGTATGTGATACCGTATTTTAATCTGGCGATAAATGTTATCAGTTAGGTTATATATGATATAACCGGATTATTGAATCAAGTGTTGATTTGATAATGTGATATACAGATAAATGATATTAGTCGGTTATATGTTATATAACCGGATTATTAAATCAAGTGTTGATGTTCCCCTCCGAAAGACACGGCGAAGAAACCGCGGACGTCTTGCCTGAATTTCGGGGCAGATACTAATTGGTGCTATCCGTCCACCTCTCCGAAGATGCCAAGTTGATTTATGACACCATACATCGAAGGTTTAAACGGATGCGACCGATGTAGCAGACTTCGTCAGATTCCCCCTCGTTTGAGGGGTTTTTGATTGTGGGGATGCTCTTCCCTGCAGGCGCAAGCCCCTGCAGTTAATTACGCTACCGCATCGCGGTAACAACTTTCTCCTTCTCCAGATGGTCACTTCGTGTCGTGGATGTTTGTTTTGTGTTTGGTTGCCCGTGGATTGTATACGGAGACTAAGTTATGTTGTCGTCCGTAGGGCGTGGACTAGTCCAAATCTGTATCTTTCTTAGATTTGGGTTTGGGGGTTTGGGTTTAAGGATACGTTAGCCTCATTTGAGACTAAAATCAACTTAAACGTTCGTTAAGGATACGTTAGTCTCATTTTAGACTAAGATCAACTTAACGGGATCATTTAGATCTGACAAGAGAGCAATTGGGCTCTATTGTTTAGTTTAGTGATATTGCGGTCGATAATTAGTTTAAGGACATTACGGTCCATAGTTAGTTTAAGGACATCTCGGTCCAATGTTAGTTTTAAGATATCGCGGTTGAGGTTAAGGACATCATAGTCCATGGATTTAAGGACTCCACAGTCCATTGTTAGTTTTAAGACATCACGGTCGAGGTTAAGGACATCATAGTCCATGAGTTTAAGGACCTCATAGTCCGTTGTTAGTTTTAAGACATCACGGTCGAGGTTAAGGACATCACCCGGTTCATCTCCACCTTCATGGGCGAGAGATTGGTTGGGTTGGGGTTTGGAGTGTAATAAGATAACACTCCCGATCTAAAATCCATGAGTTTAAGGACCTCATAGTCCGTTGTTAGTTTTAAGATATCTAGGTCGAGATTAAGGACATTATAGTCCATGAGTTTAAGGACTCCACAGTCCATGAAATGTGTGGTTGTCGGGACCCGTCACCTCTTTGAAGACGTTGAGGAATTACAATGACAAATATCAAAGGAGTGAAGAGATGTACCCTTGAACCAGGATGAGTTGGTTGAAAGAGCAGATGTGCTCAGTCCAATACAAGTTGAGGACTTATGGCCGAAATTGGGCTAAGTCCAATTAAAATGTTTTAACATTTTATTTTTGTTCTGGCCATTAGGCCTTTATTTGGGCTCTGCCTTTTTAATAATGCTAAGCATTGGTCTCTGACATTTTTTGTCTTCATCAGAACAAGTTGTGTTCTGACAGTGCGCCACGTGGTGTGCCAGGCGCTTTGCGCCAGTCAAAGAGCGCAATGCGCTTCTGTTAGGTAGCGCACACGAAGATGACACGTGTCGCGCTTAGCGCTAGTTTGTTAGCACATTGCGTTTTTAGTTTATGAGCGCGTTGCGCTAGTCTGTTGGTGCACCAGTGAACGACACGTGGCGTGCTTGGCGCTGAGCGCCAGCCCATGAGCGCAGTGCGCTGTTTCAGAAGCGCAAAGCGCAGATTGTGTCTCTAATTAACACGTGGCAAGTTTGGGCGGTGAGCGCCGATCCAATGAGCGCAAGGGCGCAATTCATGAGTGCGAGGCACTTTTCAGTAGCGCAAAGCGCATCTGATCAAATTTTAAGATCAAAGAACAAGTTTATGTTCTTCTTAAAGGAGGCCTTGCCTCAAGATCCAAGAACAAAAGTTCTTGTTTATAAAAGGGCTCTACCTTTATAGATCAAAGATCTGTGAATGAAGTAAAAATACTTCTTTTTATATTTTTATGATTGGATCTTTTGATCTTTTCTTTTTAATCAAAGACCTTGGTCTTTTTTATAGATCTAAGATCTTTTTAGAAGACGTTTCTTCTTTTTACGAGATGATTTCATCTATGTTGTTCAAGAATTAATTCTTTACCTTTAAAGATGAAGAAATGATCTTCTTTCTTCTAAAGGCTTGCCTTTCTTTCTCTTTCGATTTTTCTCAAAGTTTGCAGCGTGTTTTTTCTTTTTTTGACTTGAAGTCTTGGGGTCTTTATATAGGGCCAATTGATTTGTTAAATCAGTTTAAGAGATCTTTCTCTGATTGATCTGGGAATATTTCCCACCGTTGGATTTTTGATCCTAAGGCTTCTGTTTTACAGAAGATAATCTTCTTGTTTTAATAAGATTGAAAAATCTTTTCATAATAGAATTTTAATTCTGATTAATTAATAATTTATTATTATTAGATCTTTTGTTCTAACGGTAGGGAATTCTTTTAATTCCAGCGTTGGCGCACTTTGCGCTAGCGCACCTTCATTCGCCACGTGGCACGCAGCGCAACTGTGCTAGCGCACACGTGTTTGACACGTGGCGCGCAGCGCACCTTGTTTGACACGTGGCGCGCAACGCAGAGCGCAGCATCTGAAGCGTTGCTTCAGTTTAAATTTTGAATTTTAAAACAGAGATTTGCTCTGATCGGGGGTGCGCTGCCTAGGGCGCAGCGCACCTGGTGCTAGCGTGTCTGTGTTTGACACGTGGCGCGCAGCGCGCAGAATCTGAAGCGTTGCTTCAATTTTTGCCTTTAGAATTTCAATATAGAGTTTTGCTTTGATTGGGGGAAAGGAAGCGTCGCTTCATTCCAAATCTTGGAATTTGAACAGAGCTTTGCTCTGATTGGGGGAAGCAGAAGCGTCGCTTCATTTTTAAAACAGAGTTTTGCTCTGATTGGGGGAAACAAATACCCCCCGCCGCTGCGCTTACGTGGTCCACACGTGAGCGCAGCGGTGGCAACATCTGAGCTTTTGGATCAACTCAGAAGTTGAAGAGGCGGCTTAACGCCTATAAATAGGACGTTTGGTCCTCTAGATGATTATCATCTTCTTTGAGAATCTTGTTCAGAGCACAGCTCTTCTGTTTGAGAACTTCTCAAACGCAAAAAAAAACTCTTTCCAAATTTAGGTAAAATTTTAATAAATCTTAATGAGTTAGGGTTTTACCCATTAACAGAGCCTTACTCTTAATAGATCTTTGATCTTCAGAAAACCCATTTAAGGTTTCACTAGCAGAGCTTTGCTCCATAGATCTAAAGAGATCTAACGAGAACCCTTTTAGGGTTCCATTAATAGAGTTTTGCTCTCTAAAAGGATTTTACTTATGATTTCTTAATTCATTAATGGAGCTTTGCTCCTTTCAAATCATATAGAAGAACTCTTAAGAGTTTTTTCATAGATCTTGAAGATTAAAAATGGAATTTTATTTTTTTATGAATTATATCACCTTCTCAGAGCAAGGCTCTCAGTATTCTCGGGGACTTTCTTTAAATTCCCCTCATAATTGATTTTGACAGTTGTCACTCCTGTCTGCAGAGTATTGCTCTCGAGGAGTTTAACTCCCTGTGCCCGTTTTAATAAGAATTCGCTTAATCAGTCTGTCCGCTGATTTTTGTTGATTTTCTTTTTCAGGAGTAATGGACGCTCATATGTATGATCTCGACGAGATTGTCTCTTACGGAGACATTCGCTCACTCAGCCGTTCTCAGAATCGAGAATTCACAAATGCCGAGTGTGCCGAAATCATGGGTCGCTTTGATGCATACAATGGTCAGCCGCTTCCTCGACGTTCCTCTCTCCTGAAGCTTATTATGGGAGCGATCTGGGAAGCGCTTCCTTTATTCTGTACCGGCGTGCCGCTTAGGGCGTTGGATGCCGCCGAGGATAAGGTGCACTCGGTGTATCTGATAAGCCTAATCTCAAAGAGAAGGCGAGACAGTCTTGTCGATCTCCTGCACCAGGCTTTTCAACAGTCGGCCATACATGCTGCCTATCGGAGGGTGGAGGACATCCGTGGGGATCCCGACGCTTATGATCGCGAAAGAAAGCATACTAGGATGGTTCGCCAGGCCTGGAAAATTCTGGACAAAGTCACTTTTGAGTTCCTCAATCCATACCCTGGATCTGAGGTTTTACCATTGTAATTATTTTGATAATGTTTTTGTTTACTGCTTTCATAATTGTAAGAACTTTTTCGCAGTATGAATGGCAAGTTTCTCATTTCAGCTTGTTTTATTTTTCGTATTAAATCTTTTGCACATGCATGAACGGGTATGCCTCGGACGCTTAATTAAATGCGAATCAAATGTTCTCCTTGTCGCTTTCTTCTCTTTGCTGTGTTGTTGCCATATGATTTTAGCAAGTACGATCTGTAGATAGCATATAGCTGTCAATCTTGAATTCTTTGTAGAGTGGTGATGGCTCAGAAAACAGGGTTAGGATCTGTCACCTAAGACTTTTCAACTTTATGAGCCGTGAGGGTCTCATAAAGAATTTTCTCCCTACCGGTTGAGAGGATCCCGTAGGTGTAATTTCTCCTTAAGAATCTTGAGGATTCCTTAGTGTGTTTTCTCTTGAAAGTCGTAAGGATCTCACAAGAGAATTTACTCCCTTACGAGTCGTGAGGACCCGCAAGTGATGGGTGAAGTCGTCCTTATCCGCATTTCACGGAGTTAAGGGTTGCTCTGGACGTTTTCCATGATACCGTAGTTTAAAGACATCACGGTCGAGGTTAAGGACGTCATAGTCCATGAGTTTAAGGACCTCACAGCCCGATGTAAGTTTTAAAATATCACTGTCAAGGTTAAGGACATCATAGTCCATGGATTTAAGGATTCCATAGTCCAATGTTAGTTTTAAGACATCACGGTCGAGGTTAAGGACATCATAGTCCATGGGTTTAAGGACCCCACAGTCCGTGAAATGTGTGGTTGTCGGGACCCGTCACCTCTTTGAAGTCGTTGAGGAATTACAGCGACAAATATCAAAGGAGTGAAGAGATGTACCCTTGAACCAAGGTAAAATTAGTTTAAGGACATTACGGTCCATTGTTAGTTTTAAGACATTACGGTCAAGGTTAAGGACATCATAGTCCGTGAGTTTAAGGACCCCACAGTCCGTTGTTAGTTTTAAGACATCGCGGTCAAGATTAAGGACATCATAGTCCATGAGTTTGAGGACCCCACAGTCCGTTGTTTGCTCTGGATGCTTCCCACGGGTTCACTGCCGTGTTCGGCGAGGACCAGGCTCCGCTCTGGATGCTTCACACGGGGTCATTGCCGTGCTCTGTAAGGACCAGGATCCGCTCTGGACATTTTCCATGGGGTCAGAAGTGACATAATCCGTGTTCCACATAGCCAGGAATTTCGCTCTAGATGCTTCCCACGGGTTCACTGCCGTGTTCGGCAAGGACTAGGCTCCGCTCTGGATGCTTCACACGGGTTCACTGCCGTGCTCTGCGAGGACCAGGATCCGCTCTGGACGTTTTCTACGGGGTCAGAAGTGACATAATCCGTGTTCCACGTAGCCAAGAATTTTGCTCTAGATGCTTCCCACGGGTTCACTGCCGTGTTCGGCGAGGACCAAGCTCCGCTCTGGATGCTTCACACGGGTTCATTGCCGTGCTCTGCGAGGACCAGGATCCGCTCTGGACATTTTCCACGGGGTCAAAAGTGATATAATCCGCGTTCCACGTAGCCAGGAATTTGCTTTGGATGCTTCCCACGGGTTCACCGCCGTGTTCGGCGAGGACCAGGCTCCACTCTGGATGCTTCACATGGGTGTTCCCCTCCGAATGGCGGCGCGACGACAGAGAGACGTCTTGCCTGAGATTCGGGGCAGATACTATTTGGTTTTATCCGTCCACCTCTCCGAAGATGCCAAGTTGATTTATGGCACCGTGTATCGAAGGTTTAGACGGATGCGGCCGATGTAGCAGACTTCGTCAGATTCCCCCTCGCTTGAGGGTTTTTTGATTGTGGGGACGCTCTTCCCTGCAGGCGCAAGCCCCTGCAGTTAATTACGCTACCGCGTCACGGTAACAACTTTCTCCTTCTCCAGATGTTCACTTCATGTCGTGGGTGTTTGTTTTGTTTGTGGTTGCCCGTGGATTGTATACGGAGACTAATTTATGTCGTCGCCTGTAAGACGTGGATTAGTCCAAATCCGTATTTTCTTAGATTTGGGTTTGGGGTTTTGGTTCGAGGATACGTTAGCCATATTTGAGGCTAAGATCAACTCAAACATTTGTTAAGGATACGTTAGTCCAATTTGAGACTAAGATCAACTTAACGGGATCGTTTAGATCCGACAAAAGAGCATTTGGGGGCTCTATTGTTCTAGTTTAGGGACATAGTGGTCCATTGTTCCCCTTTTGGGGACGAATGTTGGTTTAAGGACGCATTAGTCCATGAGTTTAAGGACCCCACAGTCCATATTACCAGTTTAGGGACATGGTGGTCCAACATTCCCATTTTGGGGACGAATGTTGGTTTAAGGAAGCATTAGTCCATGAGTTTAAGGACCCCACAGTCCGTATTACCAGTTTAGGGACATAGTAGTCCAACATTCCCATTTGGGGACGAATATTGGTTTAAGGACGCATTAGTCCATGAGTTTAAGGACCCCACAGTCCGTATTACCAGTTTAGGGACATGGTGGTCCAACATTCCCATTTTGGGGACGAATATTGGTTTAAGGACGCATTAGTCCATGAGTTTAAGGACCCCACAGTCCGTATTACCAGTTTAGGGACATGGTGGTCCAACGTTCCCATTTTGGAGACGAATGTTGGTTTAAGGACGCATTAGTCCATGAGTTTAAGGACCCCACAGTCCGTACCAACGTTCCTATTTTGGGGACGAATATTGGTTTAAGGACGCATTGGTCCATGAGTTTAAGGACCCCACAGTCCGTATTACCAGTTTAGGGACATGGTGGTCCATCATTCCCATTTTGGGGACGAATATTGGTTTAAGGACGCATTAGTCCATGAGTTTAAGAACCCCACAGTCCGTATTACCAGTTTAGGGACATGGTGGTCCAACATTCCCATTTTGGGGACGAATGTTGGTTTAAGGACGCATTAGTCCATGAGTTTAAGGACCCCACAGTCCGTATTAATGTGTGGTTGTCGGGACCCGTCACCTCTCTGACGACGTTGAAGGATTACAACGACAAATATCAGAGGAGTTCAGAGATGTACCCTTGAACTGGGTGTAAATTGATTTGAGAGAGCAGTCGTGCTCGGTTCAATTTAATTTGAGGACTTACGGCCAGAATTGGGCTAAGTCCAGTTGAAAATGTTCAACGTTTTATCTGCATTTGGCCTATTAGGCCTTTACTAGGGCTCTGCCTCTGTTTAATAATACATGGCATTTTTGTTTGGTCTATTAGACCTTTATTTGGGCTCTGCTCTTTTTTAAATGATACACAACATCTGTTTTGGTCTGACAGACCTTTGTTTGGGCTCTATCCATTTTATAATGCATTGCATTTTTATTAGGCCTGTTAGGCCTTTTAATTGGATTCTGTCCCTTCTTTTTAATAATGCACTGCATCAATTAGTCTGACAGAGCGCCACGTGGCTTGTCAGGCGCTTTGCGCCAATTAAAGAGCGCAAGGCGCCAGCGCATGTAGAGGTGACACGTGTCACGCTCTGGTGAGCGCAAGTCTGTTAGCGCAGTGCACTGCGCCAGTGCGCTGCGCTAGCGCGCTGCTGACACGTGGCGCGCTCTGATGACTTGCGCCAATTTATGAGAGCGGTGCTCTGTTTTAGAAGCGCATAGTGCAGTTTGTTCTGGGGCTGACACGTGGCGCTCCCTGATGGCTTGCGCCAATCCAAGGAGCGCAACAGTGCAAATTTCAAAAGTGTAAGGCACTGTTTAATATTTTGATCAAATTTAGATCAAAGAAAACAAGTTTTTCTTGTTTTCAGAGAACCAGTGGTTCATCAAAAGGCAATGCCTTTATACAGAAATAAATTACTTCTTCTTTTTTATTATTATTATTATTTTTATCCAAGATCTTGATCTTGTTCTTAGATCATTGATCTCTTTTGGAAGAAATTCTTCTTTTATTTAAAGGTTTTTACCTTTTCTTTCTCTGAGCTCTTCTCAAATTTTTTTTAGAGGAGTTCTGTCTCTCTCTATCTTGATGTCATTGTCCTTTAGACTTGAAGTCTAGGGGCTTTTATATAGTGCCAATTGATTTGTTATGTTGGTTATAGAGATCTTTCTCTGATTGATCTGGGGATATTTCCCCACCGTTGGATCTTTGATCCAAGGGCTCTGTTTTACAGAAGATAATCTTATTGTTTTAATAAGATTTAAAAAGATCTCTCCAGAATTTTATTGTCCTTTAGACTTGAAGTCTAGGGGCTTTTATATAGTGCCAATTGATTTGTTATGTTGGTTATAGAGATCTTTCTCTGATTGATCTGGGGATATTTCCCCACCGTTGGATCTTTGATCCAAGGGCTCTGTTTTACAGAAGATAATCTTATTGTTTTAATAAGATTTAAAAAGATCTCTCCAGAATTTTTCTGTTTTAGTGCTGGCACAGTTGGCACAAGCGCACCTGCGCTTGACACGTGTCGCGCAGCGCAGAGCGCAGCGCAACTGCTGACACGTGTCGCGCAGCCCACAGCGCAGCGCAACTGCGCTAGCGCAACTACGCTGACACGTGTCGCGCAGCGTTGAGGAGGACAACGAACAAGAAGTCGGTCTTTGATCGACTTGCTACTCCTACGGCCCCTCTCAACGGGTCGTCCAACTCCTCGGTCTTCACCAGGCTAAGCCTGAACTCCAAAGGGCCCGCTAAGAAGCCCATGATATCTGAGGTGGCCATTCCGAGGAAGACAGCTGCTCCCGAAGTCGTCAAGGCGGCTTCTCCTCCCAGAGGCTCGGTCTTCGCGAGACTGACTACCCCCGTTCCCGCTCCTGCTCAGAAATCTGTTTTTGACCGGATGGACGTAGCTTCTCAACGAACGTCGGTCTTCGAGAGGCTGACACCGGCAGCAGCCCCTCCCCAGAACAGGAGGCAAGACGAAGCCGTCGCTGAATCAATCCCAACAACCCGTCATGCCCAACGTCGCTACTGGCGCCGGATAAGGAAGATCAGGGCACCTCCCCCCTCCGGGCTAACTCCACCAGCTCCAACGGTGGAAATTGATGCTGCTGTTCCAACCGGGAATAGCTTCGAGCTGCTAAATAGGGTACGTAGAAATTCGCCAACTGCAGTTCTCAAAAGATCCCCTCCACCTGCGGAGAATGTTATAGAAACAAAGCCGGAGCAGCCCCCTCAACGGCTGTCCTCCAAAATTTATAAGGTCTGACAACGGGTTCAGGACTCGGTAATCATTCAAGATCACTCTCGCCTGCAGAAGAGGGCGAAGGTTCAGGAAGAAAAGAATCGTCATGTCAAACAACAAAGGGCGACAACCGCTTGGATGCCCGCTGCAACGGCCCCCTCCACGTTGACCACTCAAAAGAGAAGAAGGCCGGAGAAGGTCCCCACTCCTGCGGCAAATGTCAAGGACAATAAGCCTAAACGCCCTAAGTCTGGGGGCATGATGGTACATACGGTATACATGGCGTTGGGAAAAGAGGACAGCCGTACATCCACGGGTCATAGGCCACTTACACGGTCAGTGACCAAAGCTCAGGAGCAACAGCAGAAGTTCCAAGAAATGATGAACACGATGGCCGCGCTCACTGGGCCGAAAGAAAACCCCGAAGCGCCATCTGATCAATGCCAGGAGCAAGAAACTGACGCTGAATTCCTTCGCAGGATATTGGAGAAGAAGGATAAAGAGGCTGCCGAACAAGCAGCCAATATACAACGAATGGCCCTCCTGTTTCAGGACATGGTGGGAATGATGATCTAACAAGAGTCTCCTGCTGAAGATCCTCCAATCGTTCTTAAAGACGACATGGGAGAAACGTCAAATCCTCCACCCGCTCTGTCAACAGCCAAGGAGGAAACAATCTCCAAAGCTGACTTGGACGAATATATAGCTCAGCAGATACGGGTTCACCAGACGACTGAGGCAGCTGGTCAAGTTGTCAGAACAGGACGACCATATCCGAGCTGGTATGACCAGATCAAGTACCCGCCGGGCTATACAATACCGAAATTCCATGTCTATAAGGGGACAGGCAATCCCCATCAACATGTGGCCCAGTTCAGGGCGCTTTGTGGCAACACTGGCGGCGACGATAAGCTCTTGCTTCGCCAATTCGTCGACAGCTTGTCAGAAACAGCGTTCGAATGGTATTCTGAGCTCCCGAACGATTCCGTCAAGACGTTCGCTGAAATGGAGTTGCTATTCACTCAGCGATTCGCGAGCGCCAGCGAACGCACTCCGATAACGGCATTAATTAATGCCAGGGTGAAACCAGGAGAGACATGGGTCCAGTACGCTATACGCTGGCGAAACTTGTGGTCGAAATGCGAACAACGCATTGAGGAGGCGTCCGCGGTGGGCATGTTCGTGGGTGCCCTAGATCCTCATGCAACTATCTCACAGTTCATGATGTTCTTTAAGCCAACCACATTTCAGGCTTTGATCGACAAGTTGGCCCAGATGGACCAGATGGGTCACAGACCGTCTCCCCTGAAGCCAGAACCTCGGAATGACAAGGGTAAAGGGAAAGCAACCTTTGTTGCGAACGCTCAACAGCAACCCAATGCCCCAAAGCTAGCGGATCAACTGGAAGAAAGACGGCGGTATTATAATGAGAAAATGAAGCGCCCCTACTCATTCCCGCGGGATAAGACGAAGAGGCTATTCGAGCTAGCAGTACGCAACAGGCTTATCAACTTGCCAAACCCAAGGCGACCGCCGCAACCTAGTGAGATGAATAATCCCAACTACTGCCCTTACCATCAAACGGTAAGCCATCCGATCGAGGATTGCTTCGTCTTCAAAGGATGGATTGAAGATCAATACCTACAGGGCAAGTTTGCGCTGTCCGAGAAGTGGAAGGTGAACCCGCCACAACCTCACACTCCCAAGAAGACGGACACACCGGGGGCAACTTGTTCCTTCATTGAAGAAGCTCCATGGGAAATCGCGCTTTTAGCAAAAACCAAAAGAATGCTGAATGAGCTCCAGACATGCCCGGCATTCAGGTGGAAGAACCCGCTGGAACCCCAGATCATTGAAGGGATGCTGAAGCCGCGCCCAACTCCGAAGATCAGCGGCGACGGCCCGAGCATTCACAACCAGCCGTCGAAATCTTCAAAGAAAAAGACGAAGAAATCTAAGAAGCCCGTGAAGCCTGGCAACAAGCGCACGGACTTACAAAAGCAGATCGACACATTGGAGGAGTATAACCAAAAGGCGCGGACTCCCATCACACTCCAAGAGTTCCTCAACCACGTCTTTCAAGAAGAAGATGATGGAGAAAGCTCGTCGGATGAATCCGAGGGATACGTGGCGAGTTGTCATGTGATCTCCCACTTGTTTACAGACGATGAAAAAACTCCTGACACTGAGAAACTGGGGGCACAGCCTAAGCCAAAACCTGTGTGGCCGACAGACGAAATGATCGACGCCTTTCTAGACGAGATTCGTTTGAAAAGTAAGGCCGACCAGGAGCGTGAGGTGGCCGCATTAAAAGGAGCCAAACGCAGGCGACTAAACGAAAGAGTCGAAGCACTCCAGCCAGATCGAAAGACACCCGACGTGGATAAAAACATATTCAAGACGAGGAAAATGTTTGCCAAAGCCATGTCAATGGGAATGAAACTACCACCCTCGGAAGAAAACACGCTTAATGGGGCGGAGAGGCACCCTAATTACTGCTCATATCATCGGAAGATTTCACACCCCACTGAGGAGTGCGACGCTTTTAAGACATGGTGGCAGGGATATATTGCTCATCGGCAACATTTTAAGCGAATGAAACGCAGAGCTCGCCGGGAGCAGAGAAGTACGACCGAAGGACACAAAAGAACTACCGGTAACTGTTACACGGTCATCGCTGGGGGATCGCAAGTGCTCACATTCGGGAGCGATTCTGATAAGGAAATGGCTCTTAGCCCCCTCTTTAATGAGTCCACCTCGAGAAAAGAGGAAGAACCAGAGGCCTGCGAAAGCATTCAGCTGCGCAATCGCACGCTTCTGGAAAAGAAACTCAGACCCGCAACTAGAAAAGATAAGGGAAAGGAAAAGGTCGCTGAGGATATCACCTTAGATGACCAAGTTATGAAAGAGCTGACTGCCAAGGACCCGTCTAAGAAAAGTAAGGTGGACTACAACATCCTAGCGCACCTGAGGAAGTACCCTCGCAGCTCAGCATTCTCGACGCCCTCCTGCTATCAAAGGAAGCGAGAGATTCAGTAATCAAGGCGCTACAAGAGCCCGAACAATTTCAAGCCTTCCTTGCCGAAGAAAGGATGAAGGATGAACTGGAAGAAGTACATACAGCCGATGTCACGTTCGGTGATGAGGACCTTCTCCTTGGGACGTGCGACCACAATCGTCCCCTATATGTCTCTGGATATTGCCACGATATAAAGATAGGCAAAATCTTGGTTGACAATGGGTCTTCCATTAATCTCCTCAATGTGCGGGTGTTAAAGGAAATTTGCATGAGCGTCCAGCACCTTGCTCGGGACAAGATCACTATCTCCGGGTTCGACTCCCAATCGTCGAGAACTCTTGGGTCTGTGATATTGACGCTACGCTTTGGGCTACTCGTCACGGACATTAAGTTTCACGTCATAGATGCCAAGACATGTTACAATGCTCTGCTCGGCCGACCTTGGTTACACGAGTACAACATCATCCCTTCTACGCAACATCAATGTATGAAGTATTTTAAGGATGGTCTCGAGTATACCGTAACGGGTGAGCTAAACCCGTTCTCCGTGAACGAAGTCTGCAAATACGAAGATGCAAAGTACTTTTTGCCAGATTTCGAGGATACAGAGAGATGTCGCAAATCGGAGAACAAAGCCGCTGTCACCATTCCTGTTTTCGGGAGTGATACCGAAGAAGAAGAAGAGATATTTACTCTGGGCCGTCTCGACGCAACAACCTGGGGCCGTCCGCCCCCATATTGATCTTCGGGAGCGACTCAAAAGATGAGGTTAATGCTGTGTTCTCCAGTCGGCCGCCAATACAAGAATTCCCTGGTGATGATCAGAGTTTGCAAATCACCATGACTCCGCGGGAGCACTACAAAGATCTTGACGCGCTTGAAGCTCACAACGTGCAAGACCTGCAGACGTTTTACGTCCCACCCAAGCGAAAAGGCGATCCTATTCTATCGATCCTCGGAAACAAGAGTAGAAAAAGAGATCTGGCATGGCGCGGATTCTACACTTGATAAGCTTCAACCCATCCGTTTGCCCAGATATTACACAAACGGATTGAAAAGGCTATTGAAGCGCCAAGGGGTACCCTTAAAACAGACTACTCGACAAGCTCGATTCTATAACAGGATTTGGGATGTCCCTGGGACCCAGCGCAAATTGCCCAATGGGAAAATGGAAACACTTAGGCTTGGATACGTGAGAGCCGGGAAACGGGAACGAGTCCACGGTAGCTACGCCATATACAACTTCGATGAAGAAGAGGACGCCATGTCAGGAAATGCCAACCCCTCATCAGGACTAGATCCCGCAATCAAAGTGCCGAGTCCGTCATTCGAGGAACGAATGGACAAGCTTATCAGGAAAGCGGGTCAAAAAGCTCGGGACGACCATAACCGCGAAATGGCCATCTACGAGAAAGCCAGGACGCAACGTCTTTTTCAACAGGATGCCAAAGATGAAAATACTCCTCCCTGTCAACCTGTTGTGCAAAAGGCCCGACGCAGAGATAGAAACAAGTCAAAGAGCAGAAAAGGCGTTCGACAGTGACAAAGCGGGACCAAGAAGTCACATGATCGGGTATTGAGCGGTCCAGATTCGTCCCTCATGAAGAAGATGAGTCGAGCGTATTCTTTCCCTCAAGACAAGACGAAGAAGATACTCGATCTCGCTATAAAACATCAAATGATCATACTTCCGGAGTCTAAGCACCCTGAGCAAGGTAACGAGGTCTCTCATCCGGGCTATTGCTCTTATCACCGAGCCATAGGACACCCTATCGAAGACTGCTTCAGCTTCAAGAACTGGGTCGAAGACCAGTACCAGCAAGGCATGTTTGCTCTATCCAGCAGCTGGAGGGTAACGCCGCCACAGAAGCATGAACCCAAAGCCACAAGAGCAGAACCAGATCCACATCGGTCTTGGAAGCGAGCTCGTACCTGTCGTGTGATAACGATATCAAAAGAAGAGCCCGAGGATATGGATAACTTTCCCTGGTGCTTCGAAAACAATGACGACGAGGTAATCTCGAAATTTCCGCCAGCGCCGAAAGAACTGGAAGATGGCATACATACTACTGTGGATAACCTCAGGAAAATTGAGCTGGGAACGACGAACGACCCGCGACCGACATTCGTCAGTGAGTTGCTATCTAAAGAAAGGGTGGCCGCATTAAAAGACGTACTTATGCAGCATAGAGATTGCTTCGCATGAAACTATTCTGAAATGCCAGGACTAGATCCAGAAATTGCTGTGCATAAATTGGCAATATCCCCAGACGTCAAGCCAGTCAAACAGGCGCCGAGAAGAATGCGGCTCGAGCTTGAGATGAGCATCAACGCCGAAGTCAAGAAGCTGATCGATTCTGGGTTTATCCAGGAAGTTCAATATCCTGATTGGATCGCCAACATCGTCCCGGTAATGAAGAAAAATGGGACAGTGCGCATATGCGTGGATTTCCGAGATCTTAATAAAGCTTGCTCGAAGGACGATTTCCCAATACCGGTAACCGAACTGATGATAGATAACACGTCCACTCACGAGGTTTTCTCTTTCATGGACGGCTCATCAGGGTACAATCAGATAAAGATGCACCCCGAGGACCAGAAGCATACTGCCTTTCGGACCCCTTTGGGAATATTCTGCTACAAGGTGATGCCCTTCGGTTTAAAGAACGCCGGTGCCACCTATCAACGGGCCATGACGAAAATCTTCGATGATCTCATACATGAAATCGTCGAATGTTATATCGACGACCTCGTCGTGAAAAGCAAATCATATGAGGAACATCTTGAGCATCTGAAGACTGTATTTCAACGTCTTCGGCAATACAACTTGAAGATGAACCCTCTCAAATGCGCGTTCGGGGTGTCCTCAGGAAAATTCCTAGGATTCATTGTCCGGCACCGAGGCATCGAGATAGACCCGTCGAAGATCAAGGCGATCATGGAAATGCCACCGCCAAGGACTCTCAAACAATTACGGTCCCTCCAAGGGAAACTCGCGTATATCCGGCGATTTATAGCCAACCTTTCATGCAAGTGCCGCCCTTACAGTCACCTGATGAAGAAGAGAACCCCGTTCATCTGGGATCACAAATGCCAAGGCGCGCTGGACGAAATTAAACAGTACCTGCAGAACCCGCCAGTGCTGGCTGCTCCGGTCAAGGGAAAACCCCTCATTCTTTATACAACCACCCTCGAAGGTTCCTTAGGCGCATTATGGGCACAAGAGAACGATCAAGGGAAAGAAAGAGCACTCTACTATTTAAGTCGAGTTCTGCTGGGGGCAGAAAGCAACTACTCCCCTATCGAAAAACATTGCCTGGCGTTAATCTTTGCGATAACAAAACTCAGGCACTATGCGTTAGCGCATGAAGCCCGTCTCATTTCGAAGGTGGACCCCCTTAAATATTTAATGTCGAAGGCCATATTGACGGGTCGGCTCGCTAAATGGGCCCTTCTCTTGATGGAGTTCTTGATAACCTATCGACCTCTCAAGGCAGTGAAAGGCCAGGCCATCGCCGACTTCCTCGCTGAGCATCCGATACCTGCTGATTCTCCTTTGAATTGTGAGCTGCCAGACGAACATGCGTTTGACGCGATCGACGGTGGTGATACCCGATGGGAGCTTTATTTCGATGGAGCATCCTCCATGAAGAAGCCCAGACAAAGCACCCTTATAATCAAATCAGGGGTGGGTCTCATCTTCATAACTCCACAGGGAGGGATAATGCGCTTTGCTTTCTCCTTAACAGAGCCGAGGACGAACAATGAGGCCGAATACGAAGCTTTGATAACAGGCCTCGAGATCCCCATCGACATGGAAATTGAAAACCTCCTCATATACGGAGATTCCCAACTGGTCGTTAGTCAAGTAAACGGCGACTATCAGACATGCAAGCCAGAGCTGGTAAAGTATGGAGAGAAAGTACAGCAACTGCTGACTCAAATCCCTTCCTACACTTTGGAAAACATACCGCGCGCAGAAAATAGCAAGGCGGACGCGTTAGCCAAGCTCGCTAAAGAATTGGCTGACGAGAGCCTCGACGACGTCAGAATCGTGGTACAAAGCCGTCGGGTGCTTGCCCCAACAGGAATATCTCCGGAATCATCCGAAGAAAAGGGAGCGACTGAGCAGACGACCCTGCAAATAACAGACCGGGAAAAGGCTGAAGATTGGAGAGAAGTCTTCATAGACTACTTCAAATCCCGTCGAACGCCTGAAGATGCGCCCTCAAGACATCAGCTCATGAAACGAGCTCTGTCTTTCGCCTTCATCAACGATATTTTGTACAAGAGGTCATTCGATTCTCTGTGGTTGAGATGCCTGGGACCTGACGAAGCGAAAATAGTCGTTCAAGAAGTCCACGACGGACTCTGCGGTTCTCACCAGGCAGGCCCGAAGATGAAGTTGAAGATCAAACGAATGGGTTATTACTGGCCCACAATGATCCAGGACTGCCTTGAGTATGCGAAGCAATGCCACTCGTGCCAAATCCATAGGGACTTTATCCATCAGCATCCGAATCCTCTGCATCCAATGGTGGCTAGCTGGCCGTTCGAAATGTGGGGAACTGACATAATCGGCCCTATCGAACCAGCATCATCCAGAGGACATCGTTTCATCCTGACGACAACTGACTACTTCTCCAAATGGGCAGAAGCAGTACCGTTAAGGGAAGTGAAGACGGAAAATGTTCTCCATTTCTTCAAGACGCACGTCATTTATCGGTTTGGAACTCCGCGACGGATCATCTCCGATAACGGTCCAGCCTACAGAAGCCATAAGATTAGTCGTTTCGCGCAGCAACATAATATAGACTGGAGATATTCCTCAGTTTATAATCCCCGAGCTAATGGTCTAGCCGAGGCCTTCAACAAAAGCTTGACGAAGATCGTAAAGAAGACGGTGTCCCGAAACAAAAAGGACTGGCACGAGAGACTGCAAGAAGCTCTTTGGGCGTATCGGACTACGTTCAAGACAGCTACGAACACAACGCCATATGCGTTGATATTCGGTACGGAAACGGTACTCCCCCTCAAGATAGAGTTACCCTCTCTACGAGTAGCAGTCCACTACGAGCTGACAGACGAAGAAAATGCTCACCTTCGGCTTGACGAGCTTGATGCCTTTGATGAGACCCGGCTCATAGCGCAACAAAATCTGAAGGCTTACAAAGCAAAGATGACGCGCTCATATGAGAGATTGACCAGGCCGAGGACGTTCCGCCAAGGCGAACTCGTGCTAATGGTCAAAAGACCTATGATCCCCAATCGCGCCAAACGGGAAAAATTCGAGCCGAACTATGAAGGCCCGTACATAATAGACAAGGTCTACCAGGATGGAGCGTACCTACTCATGGACATGCATGGCGAAAGACCCTTCAGGCCAATAAACGGTCGATTCCTGAAGAAATACTACGCCTGACGAGTCACAGCCTAGGTCAATGATAGATGACGACGACTATGTCCGCTCGCTATCTTCCTAAGCCCGAACTCTAAGTAGTAACCGGCCTTCTTCAACAGCGGACCGAAACGTCCTTAAACCAACAGCGGACCGAAACGTCCTTAAACTAATAACGGACCGAAACGTCCTTAAACTAACAACGGACTGAAATGTCCTTAAACTAAACAATGGACCACTATGTCCTAAAAACTAGCTGTTGACCGAGATGTCGATAAACTACGGTGGATTGCAGTATCTCAAAGCCGATGTAAAAAAAAAACAAAAAAAAAAGGTATGTCCATAAGCAAAAGGGGCACGGATGAAAACCCGAAAGGGCTCCGTAAGTAAAAACAGTAGAGCTACCAGCGAGTGTTTGTGAAAACCCGAAAGGGCGCAACCTCGTTAAAGGACACTTGCAGGGTCCTCACGACCTTGTAAGGAGAAACCACCCGCGTGAGATCCTTACGACTCACAAGAGAGCAACACACTTAGGAGTCCTTACGATTCCTAAGGAGAAATTACACTTGCGAGATCCTCACAACTCGTAAGGAGAACTCTCTTATGGGACCCTCATGGCTCATAAGACTTGAAAGTCTTAAGTTACAGAAACCTGAACCTGTTCTTGAGCAATCCCCACAAACTTCGATATTGCCCTACAAGTGGTTCAATACTGACCTTTGTATACAATCCACGGGCGCGAATAAACATTTCCCTAACAAAGTCCCATCCGTGACTGGGGATATGATTGCACGGTGAACAACCCTTGTGAGTCCTCTCGACTTATAAGGAGAAAACCCTTTTGTAAGATCCTTACGACTTACAAGAGAACATGCACTTAGGAATCCTCACGATTCCCAAGGAGAAAACACACCTACAAGATCCTCACGACTTGTAGGGAGAAATACCTTTGTGAGACTCTTACGGCTCATGAAGTCAAAAGCCTTAGTCGACATAACCTTTAACCCTGTTTACTAAGCCACCTTTGTTCAACATCGACAGAGGCAAATGACGATTCGCTCCTGGCAATATCCCAGTTGTAGCGGTGCTGATACCGAAATCGGTGTTTAACTCCAAGCTTGCGGCGAAAAACCAGCGAGCCATATATGCATATGAAATAGCCGAAATGATGGGGCAACTTGCGATAAAAAGCAGCAAGTAAAAATGTATGCATGAAAAATAGCCGAAATGATTGGGCAACTCGCAATAAAAAGCAGCGAGTAAAAATAAAATAAAATAAATAGCTGAAATGATTGGACACCGCGAAAAATAGCCGAAATGATGGGGCAATCGCGACCTTCGCGATATAAAAGCTGAAATGATGGAGCATCGCGGAAAAAGAAATAAAATAAAAATGAAATTTATGCCCTACAGGTGATGTTATATCAATCCCTGTATACAATCCATGGGAGCAAACAAAGAAGAGAGCATACTCTTCCTCGCCTAGGTTTCATCAGAAGAAGATGCCAAATCTCGATGAGTCGCAGATAGCCTAGAGATCATCTCGACGTTCGTCTCATTGTAGCGGACACAACATCAAGTAAAGCGGAACAGCGGCAACTCCCAGTTCCATAACTCGGCGATGTACTCCCACTGAGAGTCAAATCCCAACTCCGTGAAATGCAGATATAATCAACAAAATTCCTGGTTACGTGGAACGCGGATAACGTCACTCTTTGACCCCGTCGAAAACGTCCAGAGCGAATCCTGGTTCTCCCAGAGCACGGCAGTGAACCCGTGTGAAGCATCCAGAGCGGAGCCTAGTCCTCGCTAAGCACGGCAGTGAACCCGTGTGAAGCATCTAGAGCAAAATTCCTGGTTACGTGGAACGCGGATAACGTCACTCTTTGACCCCGTGGAAAACGTCCAGAGCGGATCCTGGTCCTCGCAGAGCACGGCAGTGAACCCGTCTGAAGCATCCAGAGCGGAGCCTAGTTCTCGCCGAGCACGGCAGTGAACCCGTGTGAAGTATCTAGAGCAAAATTCCTGGTTACGTGGAACGCGGATAACGTCACTCTTTGACCCCGTGGAAAACGTCCAGAGCGGATCCTGGTCCTCGCAGAGTACGACAGTGAACCCGTCTGAAGCATCCAGAGCGGAGCCTGGTCCTCGCCGAACACGGCAGTGAACCCGTGGGAAGCATCCAGAGCAAAATTCCTGGTTACGTGGAACGCGGATAACGTCACTCTTTGACCCTGTGGAAAACGTCCAGAGCGGATCCTGGTCCTCGCAGAGCACGGCAGTGAACCCGTGTAAAGCATCCAGAGCGGAGCCTAGTCCTCGCCGAACACGGCAGTGAACCCGTGTGAAGCATCTAGTGCAAAATTCCTGGTCTCGTGGAACGCGGATAACGTCACTCTTTGACCCCGTGGAAAACGTCCAGAGCGGATCCTGGTCCTCGCAGAGCACGGCAGTGAACCCGTGTGAAGCATCCAGAACGGAGCCTGGTCCTCGCCGAACACGGCAGTGAACCCGTGGGAAGCATCCAGAGCAAAATTCCTGGTTACGTGGAACGCGGATAACGTCACTCTTTGACCCCGCGGAAAACGCCCAGAGCGGAGCCTGGTCCTCGCCGAACACGGCAGTGAACCCATGTGAAGCATCCAGAGCAAACACCGGACTGTGGAGTCCTTAAAATCCACGGACTATGATGTCCTTAACCTCGACCGAAATGTCTTAAAACTAACGATCAACCATAATGATTCTAGACTGATTTTATCTTGGTTAAAGCGTACATCTCTTCACTCTTTAGATATTTGGCGTTGTAATTCCTCAACGTCTTCAAAGAGGTGACGGGTCCCAGTAACCACGCATTTCATGGACTGTGGAGTCCTTAAATCCATGGACTATGAGGTCCTTAACCTTGACCGTGATGTTTTAAAACTAACATAAGACTGTGGAGTCCTTAAATCCACGGACTATGAGGTCCTTAACCTTGACCGTGATGTCTTAAAACTAACATCGGACTGTGGAGTCCTTAAATCCACGGACTATGAGGTCCTTAACCTTGACCATGATGTCTTAAAACTAACATCGGACTGTGGGGTCCTTAAATCCACGGACTATGACGTCCTTAACCTTGACCGGGATGTCTTAAAACTAACGCTGGACCGTGGAGTCCTTAATTCCACGGACTATGAGGTCCTTAACCTTGACCGTGATGTCTTAAAACTAACATCGGACTATGGAATTCTTAAATCCACGGACTATGACGTCCTTAACCTTGACCGTGATGTCTTAAAACTAACATCGGACTGTGGAGTCCTTAAATCCACGGACTATGAGGTCCTTAACCTTGACCGTGATGTCTTAAAACTAACATCGGACCGTGGAGTCCTTAAATCCACGGACTATGAGGTCCTTAACCTTGACCGTGATGTCTTAAAACTAACATCGGACCTGTGGAGTCCTTAAATCCACGGACTATGAGGTCCTTAACCTTGACCGTGATGTCTTAAAACTAACATCGGACTGTGGGGTCCTTAAATCCACGGACTACGATGTCCTTAACCTTGACCGTGATGTCTTAAAACTAACATCGGACTATGGAATCCTTAAATCCACGGACTATGACGTCCTTAACCTTGACCGTGATATCTTAAAACTAACATCGGACTGTGGAATCCTTAAATCCACGGACTATGAGGTCCTTAACCTTGACCGTGATGTCTTAAAACTAACATCGGACTGTGGAGTCCTTAAATCCACGGACTATGAGGTCCTTAATCTTGACCGTGATGTCTTAAAACTAACATCAGACTGTGGGGTCCTTAAATCCACGGACTATGACGTCCTTAACCTTGACCGGGATGTCTTAAAACTAACGCTGGACTGTGGAGTCCTTAAATCCACGGACTATGAGGTCCATAACCTTGACCGTGATGTCTTAAAACTAACATCGGACTGTGGAGTCCTTAAATCCACGGACTATGAGATCCTTAACCTTGACCGCGATGTCTTAAAACTAATATCGGACTGTAGAGTCCTTAAATCCACGGACTATGAGGTCCTTAACCTTGACCGCGGCGTCTTTAAACTACGATACCCTGGAAACATCCCAAAGCAATCCCTGACCCCGTGAAATACGGATAAGGACAACCGCACCCAGCACTTGCGGGTCCTCACGACCTGCAAGGAAGAAAACTCTCTTGTGAGATCCTTACGACTCTCAAGGGAAAACCCGCTTAAGAATCCTCACGATTCTTAAGAAGAAATTACACCTATGCGATCCTCTCGACCTGTAGGGAGAAAAACTCTTTATGAGACCCTCACAGCTCATAAAGCTCAAAAGTCTTAGGAGGCAGATCTTAACCCTGAATCCTAAGCCATCGCTACCCTGCAAGGAGACCTAGATAAATTGTCCGCAGAACACATTCAATAAAAAGGAGACACACTATTGAGAAGAAAAATATGTCTTCATTCATAGACCTCCCTTCGACAGCAATACTCGATCTAAAGCTAGCACAAACCACCCGATACGGGAGATAACAAGGAAAGTATCTGATCTGTATCCTATCAGGCGCGCATTTGCAACTGTACGAATGTTTAAAAGGAAATGTTGCCCGAGGCACTGATGTGCATGCAACGTAACGATGGTGCTCGCAATTAAAGAAAATTCCCATGAGAAAAACAGGCAGCTCATTTACGCAAGCAAGACACACGTGCGACTATCTGACAAACATGAAAATTCAACAGAAAGCATGCAAACCGCCAATGATTAAAGGAGTACATTGATTCAAACATACTACACTAGTGGAAAAAGATCACCAAACAAAGGATCAGAAATACAAGGGTTAACAAAGCAAAACACAAAATTCTCTAACTCCCTCTTCGCCTTCTCTAGCACGTCAAAACGACGATTTTCGCAAGGAGTTGCTCCCCATCGGTTGGAGCCATGCTTGTTTACCCCAATCAGAGCGAAGCTCTGTTCAAATTCCGAGGCTGGAGATAAAGCAACGCTTCATCTTCCCCCAATCAGAGCAAAGCTCTGCTTTGAAAATTTAAAAATTTAATAAATGAAGCAACGCTTCAGATTATTTGCGCTGCGCAACACGCCATGTGTCAGGCGCAGATGTATCAGTGCAGCGCCCAAGGCGGTGCGCCCAATCAGAGCAAAGCTCTATTAAAGAAAGCAACGCTTCAGTTGCGCAGGCGCTGCGCTGCGCGACACGTGTCAGCGCAGATGCGCTAGCGCAGTTGCGCTGCGCTGTGCGCTGCGCGACACGTGTCACGAGCTGGGGCATCTGTGCCAAACAGAATTAAATTTCTAAGAAATCTTTTCTGTTCTTGTTAAAACAAGAAGATTTTCCTCTGCAAAGCAGAAGCCCTTGGATCAAAGATCCAACGGTGGGAAAATTCCCCAAATCACTCAGAGAAAAATCTCTTTAACAAATTTAACTAATTTATGGGCACTATAAAAAGGACCCCAGACTTCAATTCAAAGGTATGAACATCTTTCTAAAAAAAAAAAGAAGAGAACTCCTCAAGAACAACAGAAGGTAAAAGCCTTTAGGAAAAAGAGAAAATTCTCTTATGGACAGATTATTGATCTAAGAACAAGATCAATAATCTTAAATAAAAAGAAAAATAAGTAATAATAGTGTTTTGCACTTTCTTATGAACCATTGGTTCTTTGAAAACAAAAGAAAACTTGTTTTCTTTGATTTAAAATCGATCAAAATATAAAACAGTGCTTTGCACTTGAAAAATTGCGCTGTTGCGCTCCTTTGCAACAGAGCGCGCCACGTGTCAGCAGCGCAACAGCGCAGCGCACTGCACTGTTGCGCTTGCGCTCACCAGAGCATGACACGTGTCCTCACCACAAGCGCTTGCGTTCAGTAATTGGCGCAAAGCGCCTGGCAAATGCAATGCATTTCTTTTCCTGAAGGGCCAGGCCCAGTTAAGAGACCAAGCAGGCCTAATTAAATTGATGCTCTGCATCATTTATAAATGGGCAGAGCCCAAACGAAACAATAAAAATGCTACGCATTTTAAAAGGGGCAGAGCCCAAACAAAACAGATGCATTGCATCATTCATAAATGAGCAGAGCCCAGAATAAATTGATGCTCTGCATCTTTTATGGGCAGGGCCCAAACAAAAAAAATAGAAGTAATGCAATGCATTATTTAAGTGTGGGCAAAGCCCTAGCACAGGTTTAATAGACCAAAAATAAATAAGGGTGTTGAACATTTTCAACTGGACTTAACCCAATTTTGGCCGTAAGTCCTCAAATTAAATTGACTGAGCACAGCTGTTCTCTTAAATTAATTTATATCCGGTTCGAGGGTACATCTCCGAACTCCTCTGACACCCATCGTTGTAATCCTTCAACGACGTCAGAGAGACGACGGGTCCCAACGATCACATATGAATATGGACTGCGGGGTCCTTAAACTCGTGGACCGAAACGTCCTTAAACTAATATCGGATCGAAACGTCTTTAAACTAATGATGGACCGGAACGTCCTTAAACTAATGTCGGACCGAAACGTCCTTAAACTAATGATGGACCACTACGTCCTTAAACTAATGTCGGATCGAAACGTCCTTAAACTAATGATGGACCACTACGTCCCTAAACTGGCAATGGACCCCCATGTCCCTAAACTGGAACACGGACCACTACGTCCCTAAACTGGAACAATAGAGCCTTCAAATGCTCTTTTGTCGGATCTAAACGATCCCGTTTAAGTTGATCTTAGCCCCAAACACGGCTAACGTATCCTTAAACATTCAAACGGACTATAAAACTCCAAATCAACCTTGGTTCAAGGGTACATCTCTGAACTCCTCTGACATCTGCCGTTGTAATCCTTCAACGACGTTAGAGAGGTGATGAGTCCCGATGGCCAGATATTAAATGGATTATTCCGTTAAGTTGATCTTAGTCTCAAAACAGGACTAACGTATCCTTAGTGAATGTTTAAGTTGATCTTAGCCGCAACGCGACTAATGCATCCTTAAACTAAAAACACCAGACCCAAATCTAAGTAAATACGGATTTGGACTAGTCCACGTCCTACGGGCGACGGCATTACTCAGTCTCCGTATACAATCCACGGGCAACCACAAATCAAACAAACACACACGACACGAAGTGAAATTCTGGAGAAGAAGAAAGTTGTTACCGCGATGCGGTAGCGTAATTAACTGCAGGGGCTTGCGCCTGCAGGGAAGAGCGTCCCCACAATCAAAAACCCCTCAAGCGAGGGGGAATCTGACGAAGTCTGCTACATCGGCCGCATCCGTCTAGACCTCCGATACACGGTGTCATAAATCAACTTGGCATCTTCGGAGAGGTGAACGGATAAAACCAAATAGTATCTGCCCCGAATCTCAGCGTCAGGACATCGCGGTCATGTGCGCCGCCATTCGGAGCGGAACAAATTCTGGCACGCCCGGTGGGACCTTTTTCTCTTTCCACTCCACACTTCGTGTGTCGTCTTCGCGAACCAGTCGCGGTTTGTTAATGGTTGCCTTCGGATTTCAAGTTACTAAGATTTGGTCATTTGCCTGGCGCAGAACTCAAGATTCAATGGCCTCTAATTGCACCAACTGCTCGAAGTGCCACTGCAACGGACGCTCCACCTCACTGGGAGGTGTAGCATATGGGCCCCAAGCGGCTTCCTTCCTCACTCTGCCAGTAGACCAGGTGACCCAAGCCACCACTGGCCTGTTCTTCGGGACCATGATCCCACCTACAAGCTTCTCTGAGCCAATACCTGCACCGGAAGTGAAAAAAAAGTCGGTCTTTGACCGGCTCACTGCTACGACGGCCCCTGTCGACGGGTCGCCCGCTACCAAACCGACAGCCTCTGTTTTCACCAGGCTAAATCTGAACTCTAAAATGGCTGTCCAAAGGAAGGCAATAACTGCTGCCCCAGAAGTCGTCAAGGCGGCTTTCCCTATCAAAGAGTCAGTCTTTTCAAGACTGACGATTCCTGCTCCTGCCCCTGCTCAAGGATCCGTCTTCGGCAGGTTGAATATCACCCCTCAGAAGACAACCTCAGTCTTTAAGAGGTTAACACCGGCGGCGCCTCATTCAGACAGGGGGCAAAAAGAAACTATCTCAATCTCTGAGCCAATCCCAACGGCTCGCCGTGCTCGACGTCGCCATTGGCAATGAGTGAGGAAGGCAGAGGGCAACTCTCCCTCAGGGCTAACTCCACCGGCTCCAGTGGTGGAAGTCAACGCTGCTGTCCCAACTGGGAACAGCTTTGAACTGCTGAGGAGGGTGCGAAAAAACTCTCCAACCGCTACACTGAAGAGATCTCCTCCACCTGCGGAGAGAGTTCCAGAAACGAAGCAAGAACAGCCCCCTCAACGGCTATCCTCAAGAATTTATAAAGTTTGGCGGAGGGTTCAAGACTCCGTAATTGACCCAGGTCACTCTCGTCACCAGAAAAGGGCGAAAGTGAAAAAAGGAAAAGACCATCCTATTGAACAGTGGGGGACAGCAGCTGCAAGGCTGCCCCCTTCAACGGTTCCTTCAACCTTAACGGCCCACAAAAGAAGGAGGCCAGAGAAAACTCCCGCGTCAGCGGCAAAAGTTAAAAATGGTGAACCTAAACGCCCCAAGTCAGGGGGCATAACAGTTCATACGGTTTATATGGCATCGGGAAAAGAAGATAGCCGCATATCAACAGGTCATAGACCGCACACGAAGTCAGTGACCAAGGCTCAGGAGCAGCAGCAGAAGCTCCAAGAGATGATGAACGCTATGGCCGCACTTACAGGGCCAAAAGAAACCCCTGAAACATCCTCGAACGAGCGTCAAGAACAAGAAACGGACGCAGAATTCCTTCGTCGCGTACTGGAGAAGAAGGATAAAGAAGCTGCGGAGCAGGCAGCCAATATAAAGAAAATGGCCCTCCTGTTCCAGGATATGGTGGGTATGATGATTCAACAAGACCCACCTGCTGAAGATCCCCCGATCATCCTTGAAGATGATAGGGAAGAGACGTCGAATCCTCCACCAGCTCTGTCCACTGCTAAAGATGATACAATCTCCAAAGCTGATTTGGATGAGTACATAGCCCAGCAAATACGGGTTCATCATGCGACTGAAGCGGCCGGTCAGGTCGTAAAAACGGGGCGGCCATATCCAAGTTGGTACGATCAAATCAAGTACCCACCCGGTTACACAATTCCCAAGTTCCATGTCTACAAAGGGACGGGCAATCCTCATCAGCATGTTGCCCAGTTCAGGGCACTCTGCGGCAACACCGGCGGTGATGACAAGCTGTTGCTTCGCCAGTTTGTTGGAAGCTTATCAGATACGGCATTCGAATGGTACTCTGAGCTCCCGAACGACTCTATTAAAACCTTCACGGAGATGGAGCTGTTGTTTACTCAGCGTTTTGCAAGCGCCAGTGAACGTACCCCGATGACAGCACTGATTAACGCCAGGGTAAAGCCAGGCGAGACGTGGGTTCAGTACGCTATACGATGGCGGAACTTATGGTCAAAGTGTGAGCAGCGCATTGAAGAAGCTCCCGCGGTGGGTATGTTTGTGGGAACCCTCGATCCACAAGCAACCATCTCGCAGTTTATGATGTTTTTCAAGCCGACTACCTTCCAGGCCTTGATTGACAAACTAGCGCAAATGGATCAAATGGGCCATAAACCCCCTCTTCCAAGGCCAGACACCTGAAATGACAAAGGGAAGGGAAAAGCGATCGTCGTCGCTAATGCTCAACAACAACCGAGCGACTCGAAGCCGGTTGCTCGTCAAAATAATACGCGACCGTACGTGCCCCTTGAGGATAGGATGGGACGTCCTTATTCCTTTCCCCGCGATAAAACGAGGAGGTTATTCGAGCTGGCGCTGCGCAACAGACTCATAAATTTGCCGGATCCAAAACGTCCGTTGCAACCAAGTGACGTCAACGAGCCCAACTACTGTCCTTATCATCGAGTACTAGGCCATCCGATCGAAGATTGCTACGTTTTCAAAAATTGGCTTGAAAACCAGTACCGACAGGGCAAGTTCGCGTTATCTGACAAATGGAAGGTGAATTCCCTGCAGCCCCACACCTCTAAGGGGACGAATACGCCGGGGGCAACATGCTCCGTCATTGAAGAAGCTCCTTAGGAGGTTGTATTATCAGCCAAGACAAAGAGAATGCTAAACGATCTTCAGACATGTCCAGCAATCAAGTGGAAGAATCCGTTAGAACCGCAGGTCATTGAAGGGATGTTGAAGCCACGTTCAACTCCAAAGACCGATGGTGGCGATTTAAGCACTTGCAGCCAGCCGTCAAAATCTTCGAAAAAGAAGAAGAAGAAATCTAAGAAGCCCGTGAAGCCTGGCGGCAAACGCACGGACTTACAAAAGCAAATTGACGCGTTGGAAGAATACAACCAAAAGGCGCGGACTCCCATTACATTCCAAGAGTTCCTCAATCATGTCTTTCAAGAAGAAGATGAAGGAGAAAGTTAATCGGATGAATCCGAGGAATATATGGCGAGCTGTCATATGATTTCCCATTCGATCACGAACGATGAGGAGACTCCTTGCACCGAAAAGCTGGGGGCAGATCCTGAACCAAAAGTTCTGGAGCCACCAGATGAAGTAATCGACGCATTCCTTAATGAAGCTCGGTTGAAAAGTAAAGCTGATCGGAAGCGCAAGGCGGCTATATTTGAAAGGGCCAAGCGCTAGCGACTCGATGAAGGAGCTGAGATGATCCCGGTGGAGCTAAACACCTCCGCTACTGACAAAAGCTAATTCAAGATGAGAAAGAAGTTTGCTAAGGCCATATCAATGGGTATGAAGCTACCATCCTCCGAAGAAGAAATTACTGGTGAAGCGAAAATGCACCCGTCTTATTGCTTATATCATCAAAAGATTTCGCACCCCACTCAAGAGTGCAAAGCTTTCGATAGATGGTGGCAAGGGTATATTGCTCATCGACAACGCTTTAAGCGGGAGAAGCGTAAAACTCGTCGAAAGCAAAGAAATACGACCGAAGGGAGTAAAAGAACTACCGGCGGTTGTGGCGTAGTTAACACCGGCGGGTCACAAGTGCCTACATTCGGGAGCGATTCTGATGAAGAGCTAGAACTTGCCCCTCTCTTTAAAGGGTCCGCGTCGAGAAAAGAAGAAGAACCGAAGGTTTGCGAAAATATCCGGCTACGTAATCGCACGCTGCCCGAAAAGAACCTCGGACCCTCGAACAAAAAAGATAAAGGGAAAGAAAAGGGCTCTGGGGATATCGTCTTAGATGACCAAGTGGTGGAAGAGCTAGCTGCCAAAGATCCACCAAAGAAGGATAAGGTGGACTACAACGTCTTAGCACATCTGAGGAAGCTGCCCTCACAGCTCAGCATTCTTGACGCCCTTTTGCTATCAAAAGAGGCGAGAGATTCGTTGATTAAGGCGCTCCAAGACCCAGAACAATTCCAAACATGCCTGGCCGAGGAAAAGATGAAGGATGAATTGGAGGAGGTGCACGCGGCCGATGTTACTTTTGGCGATGAAGACCTTCTACTTGGGACGTGCGAACACAATCGCCCTCTCTATGTCTCGGGATACTGCCATGATATAAAGATAGGCAAAATCCTGATCGATAACGGGTCGTCTGTTAACCAACTCAACGTGCGGGTGTTGAAGGAAATCTGCATGAGCGTCCAGCACCTTGCTTGGAACAAGATCACCATCTCCGGGTTCGACTCCCAATCATCAAAGACTCTTGGATCTGTGATACTGACGCTACGCTTCGGGCTACTCGTCACGGACATTAAGTTCCACGTCATAGACGCCAAGACATGTTACAACGCTTTGCTCGGTCGACCATGGTTACACGAGTACAACATCATCCCTTCTACACAACATCAGTGTATGAAGTATTTTAAGGATGGTTTCGAGTATACCGTGACGGGAGAACTGAACCCTTTCTCTGTGAATGAGGTCCGCAAATACGAAGATGCCAAATACTTCTTACCGGATTTCGAAGACACGGAGAAGTGTCACAAGCCGGAGAATAAAACTAACGCTACCATCCCTGTCTTCGGCAGTGATACTGAGGAGGAAGAGGAGATAGTTTATTCGGGTCCGCCCCAACACAACAAGCCGGGACCACCGGCTCCTACATTGATCTTTGGCAGCGACTCGGAAGATGAAGTCCATGCTGTATTCTCTGCTCGACCTTCAATACAAACGTCTGCTGACGAAGAGCAAAGTCTACAAGTCGCCATAGTGCCGCTTAAACACCATAAAGAACTAGATGCACTTAATATCTACAGTGTAGAAGAGTTGCGGACATTCTATATCCCTCCCAGGCGAGAGAGCGAGAAAGCAATTCTGTTTTACCGCTCTGAAGAAACCAAGGTGAAAAAAGAAATCTGGCATGGCACGGATCCTGCGCTCGACAGGCTTCAGCCTATCCGTCTTCCCAGATATTATACAGAGGGTTTGAAGAAGCTGCTGAAACGCCAGGGGATATCCTTCAAACAGACCGTTAGAGAGGCCAAATTCTATGACAGGGTCTGGAACGTTCCCGGGACTCAACGCAAACTGCCTAATGGGAGAATGGAAACAAAAGGGCTTGGATAGATCCGGTCAAAGAAACGAGAGTTACTGCCCAGCTGTTACGTCGTGTATGACCTTGATGAAGAAGCGGATGCTCAATGGGAGGACGCTAATCCTAAGCCAGTGAAAGTTCCAGATGCCAAAGAGCCCAGTCCGTCGTTCGAGGAACAAATGGACAAACTTATAAAGAAAGTTGGTCAAAAAGTTCGAGATGATCACAACCGTGAGACGGCCATCTATGAGAAAGCCAAGACGCAACGCCTTCTCCAACAGGCCGTAAAGGATGAAAATACCGCTCCTTGTCAACCTGTTATAAAGAAAGCTCGGCGCAAAAGCAGAAATAAGTCGAAAGGCCAAAAAGACGCTCAACAACAACAAGACGGGGCTAAGAAACCACGCAAACGGAAGGCGAGCATTATTGATCTATCCCTCATGAAGAAAATGGGTCGAGCATACTCTTTTCCTCGGGACAAGACGAAGAAGATACTTGATCTTGCTCTAAAACATCAAATACTTACACTGCCGGAATCCAAAAACCCCGAACAGGCAGGCGAAGTCTCTCACCCGGACTATTGCCCTTATCACCGAGTTATAGGGCATCCTCTTGAAGATTGCTTCACCTTCAAGAATTGGGTCGAAGATCAGTATCAGCTTGGCAAGTTCGCTCTATCCGACAACTGGAGGGTAGCACCGCCACAGAAGCACGAGCCCAAGGCCACGAAAGGAGAACCGGTTCCACATTAGGATTGGAAACGAATTCGCACCTGTCACATGATTACAATATTAAAAGAAGAGCCCGAGGACATAGAGGAGCTCCCTTGGTGCTTCGAAAACAGCAGCGACGAGATAATCTCAGAATTCCCACCAGCGCCAAAAGAGCTGGAAGATGGAATCTATACCACTGCAGATAACCTTAAGAAAATTGAGTTGGGATCGGCAGACGATCCACGACCGACATTCATCAGCGAGCTGCTATATGAAGAAAGGGTGGCTGCGTTAAAAGACGTGCTTCTACAGCATAGAGATTGCTTCGCGTGGAACTATTCCGAAATGCCGGGACTAAACCCAGAAATTGCTGTGCATAAATTGGCAATATCCCCGGACGTCAAGCCAGTCAAACAGGCGCCGAGAAGAATGCGGCTTGAGCTTGAGATGAGCATCAATGCTGAGGTCAAGAAGCTGATCGACTCTGGCTTTATTCAGGAAGTTCAATACCCTGAATGGATCGCCAACATCGTCCCGGCGATGAAGAAAAATGGGACTGTGCGCACATGCGTGGATTTTCGGGATCTCAATAAAGCCTGCCCGAAGGATGATTTCCCGGTGCCAGTCACCGAATTAATGATAGACAACACGTCTACGCATGAGATTTTCTCTTTTATGGACGGCTCATCGGGGTATAACCAGATAAAGATGCATCCCAAAGACCAGAAGCACACCGCCTTCAGGACTCCTCTAGGTATATTCTGTTATAAAGTGATGCCCTTCGGTTTAAAGAATGCCGGTGCCACTTATCAAAGGGCTATGACAAAGATCTTCGATGACCTTATACACGAAATCGTCGAATGCTATATCGACGATCTTGTGGTTAAAAGCAAATCATACAAGGAACATCTCGAACATTTGAAGACCGTATTTCAACGCCTTCGGCAATACAACTTGAAGATGAACCCTCTCAAGTGTGCATTCGGAGTTTCCTCGGGCAAATTCCTGGGATTCATTGTCCGACACCGGGGTATCGAAATAGATCCGTCCAAGATCAAGGCAATCATGGAAATACCTCCGCCAAGGACTCTCAAACAGTTGCGGTCTCTCCAAGGAAAGCTCGCATATATTCGGCAATTTATAGCCAACCTTTCAGGCAAGTGCCGTCCTTATAGCCACCTGATGAAGAAGGGGACCCCATTTGTTTGGGATCACAAGTGCCAAGGCGCACTGGACGAGATCAAGCAGTACCTGCAGAACCCTCCAATTTTGGCTGCTCCGGTTAAGGGAAAGCCTCTCATTCTTTACACGACCGCCCTTGAAGGTTCTTTAGGCGCGTTATGGGCACAAGAAAACGACCAAGGGAAAGAAAGAGCACTCTACTACTTAAGTCGAGTTCTACTGGGGGCAGAAAGCAACTACTCCCCCATTGAAAAACACTGCCTGGCGTTGATCTTCGCAATAACAAAGCTTAGACATTACGCGTTGGCGCATGAAGTCCGTCTTATTTCAAAGGTGGACCCTCTCAAATATCTAATGTCAAAGGCTATATTGACGGGACGACTCGCTAAATGGACCCTGCTCTTGATGGAGTTCTCGATAATATCAACCTCTCAAGGCAGTAAAAGGCCAGGCCATCGCCGACTTCCTCGCCGAGCATCCGATACCGGCCGATTCTCCTTTAAACTGCGATCTTCCAGACGAACATGCGTTTGATACGGTCAACGGTGATGATACTCGATGGGAGCTTTATTTCGATGGCGCATCTTCCATCAAGAAGCGCAAACAAAGCACCCCTATAATTAAATCGGGCGTAGGGCTCATCTTTGTAACTCCACAAGGAGGGATAATGCGCTTTGCTTTCTCCCTAACAGAGCCGAGGACAAACAATGAAGCCGAATACGAAGCTCTGATAGCAGGCCTCGAGATCGCCATTGACATGGGAATTGAAAACCTCCTCATATACGGGGATTCTCAACTGGTCGTTAGTCAAGTAAACGGCGACTACCAAACATGCAAACCAGAACTGGTGAAGTACGGCGAAAAAGTGCAACAATTATTGACCCAAATCCCCTTTTATACTTTGGAGAACATACCGCGCGCGGAAAACAGCAAAGCAGACGCATTGGCCAAACTTGCTAAAGAACTGGCTGACGAGAATCTCGATGACGTTAGAATCGTGGTACAAAGCCGTCGGGTGCTTGCCCCAACAGAAATATCTCCGGAATCATCCGAAGAAAAATGAGCGAGCGAGCAGATGGCTCTACAAATAAAAGACCGGGAAAAGGCCGAGGATTGGAGGGAAGTCTTCATAGACTACTTTAAGTCCCACCGAATGCCCGAAGAAGCGTCCACAAGACATCAGCTCATGAAACGAGCTCTGTCTTTCGCCTTCGTCAATGATACTCTGTACAAGAGGTCATTTGATTCTCTATGGCTGAGATGCTTAGGACCTGACGAAGCGAAAAGGGTCGTCCAGGAAGTTCACGACGGACTCTGCGGTTCTCACCAAGCAGGCCCGTAGATGAAGATGAAGATAAAACGGATGGGCTACTACTGGCCCACGATGATTCAGGATTGCCTCAAATATGCGAAGCAATGCCACTCATGCCAAATTCATGGGGACTTCATCCACCAGCATCCAAATCCGCTACATCCAACAGTGGCTAGCTGGCCATTCGAAATGTGGGAGACTGATATAGTCGGCCCCATCGAACCAGCATCGTCTAGAGGACATCGTTTCATCCTAGCGACGACCGATTACTTCTCTAAGTGGGCAGAAGCGGTACCGCTGAGAGAAGTAAAGACGGAGAATATTCTCCATTTCTTCAAGACGCATGTTATATATCGGTTTGGAACGCCGAGACGGATCATCTCCGATAACGGGCCAGCCTACAGAAGCCACAAGATCAGTCGCTTCGCGCAGCAACACAATATAGATTGGAGATATTCCTCAGTTTATAATCCGCGAGCTAACGGTCTAGCTGAGGCCTTCAACAAGACCTTGACGAAGATCATGAAGAAAACAGTGTCGCGAAATAAAAAAGACTGGCACGAAAGACTGCAAGAGGCTCTCTGGGCATATCGAACTACGTTTAAAACGACCACAAACGCAACACCATATGCGTTAGTATTCGGGACAGAAGCAGTACTCCCCCTCGAGATAGAGTTACCCTCTCTGCGAGTGGCAGTCCATTACGAGCTGACGGACGAAGAAAATGCTCACCTTCGGCTTGAGGAGCTTGACGCCCTTGAAGAAACACGGCTCATAGCGCAACAAAATCTGGAGGCCTATAAAGCAAAGATGACGCGCTCATATGAAAGATTGACCCGACCGAGGGTATTTCGCCAAGGCGAACTCGTGCTAGTGGTCAAAAGGCCTATGATCCCCAATCGCGCCAAGCGGGGAAAATTCGAGCCAAACTATGAAGGTCCGTACGTCATAGATAAGGTCTACCAGGGCGGGGCCTATCTACTCATAGATATGCACGGTGAAAGGCCTTTCAGGCCGATAAACGGTCGCTTCCTAAAGAAATACTATGCTTGATGAGCCACAGCCTAAGTCAATGATAGATGACGACGACTACGTCCGCTCGCTATCTTCCTAAGCTCAAGCTTTATAAGCAGTAGCCCGCCTCTCAACGACGGACCGAAATGTCCTTAAACTAGTAGCAGACCGAAACGTCTCTAAACTACTACCGCAGCATCTTTAGGCTGACGAGATATAAAAAAAAACATATAAAAATAAAATAAAATAAAAACGGTATGTCCATAAGCAAAAGGGCACGGATGAAAACCCAAAAAGGGCTCCGTGAGTAAAAACAGCAGGGCTACCGGCGAGTGTTCGTGAAAACCCGAAAGGGCGCGACCTCGTAAAAAAAAAGAGAGAGAAAAAAATATATATACATAAAAATAAAAAGAATAAAAAAAAAACTGTATGTCCATAAGCAAAATGGGCACGGATGAAAATCCGAAAGGGCTCCATGAGTAAAAACAGCAGGGCTACCGACGAGTGTTTGTGAAAACCTGAAAGGGCGCAACCTCGTTAAAGAACACTTACAAGATCCTCTCGACCTTGTAGGGAGAAACCACCTGCGTGAGATCCTTACGACTCACGAGGGAGCAACACACTTAGGGATCCCCACGATTCCTAAGGAGAAAATACACTTGCGAGATCCTCACGACTCGTAAGGAGAACTCTCTTATGGGACCCTCACGGCTCATAAGAGTTGAAAGTCTTAAGTTACAGAGACCTAAACCTGTGCTTAAGCAACCCCCACAACTTCCGATATTGCCCTACAAGTGGCTCAATACTGACCCTTGTATACAATCCACGGGCGCGAATAAACATTTCCCTAATCAAGTCTCATCCGAGACTGGGGATATGTTCGCATGATGAACAACCCTTATAAGTCCTCTCGACTTACAAGGAGAAAACCCTCTGGTAGGATCCTTATGACTTACAGAGGAACATACACTTAGGAATCCTCACGATTCCTAAGGAGAAAATACACCTACAAGATCCTCACGACTTATAGGGAGAAATACCTTTCTGAGACCCTTACGGCTCATGAAGTTAAAAGCCTTAGACGACAGGACCCTAACCCTGTTCGCTAAGCTACCTTTGTTCAACATCGACGGAGGCAGATAATGATTCGCTCCTGGCAATATCCCATTTGTAGCGGTGTTGATGCCGAAATCGGTGCCTAATTCCAGGTTTACGGCGGAAAGCCAGTAGGCCGCATATGCATACGGAATAGCCGAAATGATTGGGCAACTTGCAAGAAAAAGCAGCAAGTAAAAATGTAGGCATGAAAAATAGCCGAAATGATTGGGCAACTTGCAAGAAAAAGCAGCAAGTAAAAATGTAGGCATGAAAAATAGCCGAAATGATTGGGCAACTCGCAATAAAAAGCAGCGAGTAAAAACAAAATAAACAGCCGAAATGATTGGGCACCGCGAAAAATAGCCGAAATGATTGGGCAATCGCGACCTTCGCGATATAAAAGCTGAAATGATAGAGCATCGCGGAGATAAAACAAAAAAAAATGATGATAAAATTTTGGCCCTACAGTTAAGATCACATCGATCCCTGTATACAATTCAAGGGCGTAAACAAAGAGGGAACCATACTTTCCCAACAGGCTCCGCCAGAAGACGAAGCCAAATCCCGACGGTTCAGTCCAACTCCGAAGAAACAAATGTCTTCAGCAAATTCCTCGACTCACGGATACAAACACTCCTTGACGAGAGCCTTCTGATCCGCGTTGACTCGCAGAGCCATCAGTGCCTCCGTAGGAAATTCTCGACTCGTTTCAAACCCCAAGGAAACAAATAATCCTTGGCGCTTGGGAAACAAATAATCCCTAGCAAATTCCTCGACTCACGGATACAAACACTCCTTGACGAGAGCCTTCTGATCCGCGTCGACTCGCAGAGCCATCAGTGCCTCCGTGGGAAATTCTCGACTCATTTCAAACCCCAAGGAAACAAATAATCCTTGGCGCTTGGGAAAAAAATAATCCCTAGCAAATTCCTCGACTCACGGATACAAACACTCCTTGACGAGAGCCTCCTGATCCGCGTTGACTCGCAGAGCCACCAGTGCCTCCGTAGGAAATTCTCGACTCGTTTCAAACCCCAAGGAAACAAATAATCCTTGGCGCTTGGGAAACAAATAATCCCTAGCAAATTCCTCGACTCACGGATACAAACACTCCTTGACGAGAGCCTCCTGATCCGCGTCGACTCGCAGAGCAATCAGTGCCTCCGTGGGAAATTCTCGACTCGTTTCAAACCCCAAGGAAACAAATAATCCTTGGCACTTGGGAAACAAATAATCCCTAGCAAATTCCTCGACTCACGGATACAAACACTCCTTGATGAGAGCCTCTTGATTCGCGTCGGCTTGCAGAGAAACTGTGTCTCCGCGGGAAATTCCCGATTCGTCTCAACATGCAAATGAAGCCTCAGGCAGCAGGGACTAAAAAAAAAACTTGCTTCCTGAACAATGGGACCCTGCAAGTCAATCCAAAATGGTCTCTTGTATACTATTCACGGGTCTCACTCTCCAAAGTCGAATTTCGGCGAGGAGGGAAACAACCGCTTGTGGGTCCTCTCGACTCGTAAGAGGGAAAAATTCTCTTATAGGATCCTTACGACTTGTAAGAGAAAACCATACTTAGGAATCCTCATGATTCCTAAGGAGAAAACCCACCTACGAGATCCTCTCGATCCGTAGGGAGAAAAGTCTCTATGAGACCCTCACGGCTTATAGAGTTGAAAAGTCTTAGGCAGCAAATCTGAACCTGCGGCCTAAGCCATCGCTATTTCTTAAGAAAGTCAAGATGCGTGCTCTATTATCCGTCAACCATGTTTATTAAGATAGCATGCCGATAATAAGAGAAAGAAGAAAGCTACAGAAAGAACATCCGATTTACATTTGATCAGGCGTTCGAGACGCATTCATTTATGCATGGGCAGAAGACTCAGGACGAGAAATAAGACAAGCTGAAATAAAAAAAAGGAGGGTTTCCATTCATATTGCTAAAAATTCTTACAATCACAAGAGCAATGAATAAGAAACATTATTCAAATTATTACAACGGTATAACCTCAGATCCGGGGCACGGATTGAGGAATTCAAAAGTAAGGCCATCCAGAGTTCTTCTGGCCTTTCTAATTATTCTTATGCGCAGCCTCTCGCGCTCCTCTGTGTCAAGATCCTCGGCAAGCCCTCCCGGCCTTCGATAAGCAGCAACCATCGTCGTCTGCTGGAAGATTTGGTGTAGGATGTCAATGAGGCTGTCCCGCCGTTTCTTCGAGATCAGCCCCGTCAGGTACACTGAATGCACCTTGTCCTCGGCATCATCCAGCGCATTGAGCGGCAGGGCCTCGTGAAGACCCGGAAGTGCTCTCCATATTGCTCCCAGCATGACTTTCAAAAGAGCCGAACGATGGGGTAGCAGCCAACCACCGCTTGCGTTCAGACGACCCATGACCTCTGCACATTGAGCGTCTGTAAACTCCTGGTTTTGTTGACGACCCTGTGCGCGGATATCGTCATAGGTGATGAACTCGTGCAAACTGTATAGATGCACCGCCATTATGCCTGGAGGAAATACCACAGGAAGATTAGCGATAGAAGAAAAAATAATATACATAGAGGGCTAAATTCCTAGAGAGCAAAGCTCTGTTCAGGGATTAAAACCCATGAACAAAAGCTTAATGAAACCCCAATGGGGTTCTCTTTAGATCAAAAGATCTGTGAGAGCAAAGCTCTTTGACTGAGATTAATTTAATTTAATTTGATTTACATTAATTTTACCTAAAAGTTTCTAACTTTGAAAATGAGCAAAGCTCTGCTAGTGAAACTCCAACGGGGATCTCTTTAGATCAAAAGATCTATGAGAGCAAAACTCTGCTGGTTAAAATTAATTAAAATTAATTTAATCAAAGAATCAATTTTACCTAAATTTTTTCTAAAAACTTTGGAAAGGAGAGCAAAGCTCTGGAGTTCTTGAAGGCAAGAGCAAAGCTCTGAAGTTTTTTGAAAATAAAAAAATCTGAAAGATGATAAGCATCTGTGGGGGACCAAAGGTCCTATTTATAGGCATCAAGTGCCTCTTCGACTTCCGAAAGTTGTCACGGCGGTTGGAATTCCGCCACCGTTGCGCTCACGTTTGGGGCCACGTAAGCACAACGGTGGGGGGGCATTTGTTTACCCCAATCAAAGCGAAGCTCTGTTCAAATTCCGAGGCGGGAGATAAAGCAACGCTTCATCTTCCCCCAATCAGAGCAAAGCTCTGCTTTGAAAATTTAAAAATTTAATAAATGAAGCAACGCTTAAGATTATTTGCGCTGCGCAACACGCCACGTGTCAGGCGCAGATGCATCAGCGCAGCGCCCAAGGCGGCGCGCCCAATCAGAGCAAAGCTCTATTAAAGGAAGCAACGCTTCAGTTGCGCAGGCGCTGCGCTGCGCGACACGTGTCAGCGCAGATGCGCTAGCGCTTTGCGCTGCGCGACACGTGTCAGCGCAGATGCGCTAGCGCAGTTGCGCTGCGCGACACGTGTCAGCGCAGATGCGCTAGCGCAGTTGCGCTGCGCTGTGCGCTGCGCGACACGTGTCACGCGCTGGGGCATCTGCGCCAAACAGAATTAAATTTCTAAGAAATCTTTTCTGTTCTTGTTAAAACAAGAAGATTTTCCTCTGCAAAGCAGAAGCCCTTGGATCAAAGATCCAACGGTGGGAAAATTCCCCAAATCACTCCGAGAAAAATCTTTTTAACAAATTTAACAAATTTATGGGCACTATAAAAAGGACCCCAGACCTCAATTCAAAGGTATGAACATATTTCTAAAAAAAAAAGAAGAGAACTCTTGAGAACTCCTCAAGAACAACAGAAGGTAAAAGCCTTTAGGAAAAAGAGAAAATTCTCTTATGGACAGATTATTGATCTAAGAACAAGATCAATAATCTTAAATAAAAAGAAAAATAAGTAATAATAGTGCTTTGCACTTTCTTATGAACCATTGGTTCTTTGAAAACAAAAGAAAACTTGTTTTCTTTGATTTAAAATCGATCAAAATATAAAACAGTGCTTTGCACTTGAAAAATTGCGCTGTTGCGCTCCTTTGCAACAGAGCGCGCCGCGTGTCAGCAGCGCAGCGCACTAGCGCAGCGCACTGCGCTGTTGCGCTTGCGCTCACCAGAGCATGACACGTGTCCTCATCACAAGCGCTTGCGTTCAGTAATTGGCGCAAAGCGCCTGGCAAATGCAATGCATTTCTTTTCCTGAAGGGCCAGGCCCAGTTAAGAGACCAAGCAGGCCTAATTAAATTGATGCTCTGCATCATTTATAAATGGGCAGAGCCCAAACGAAACAATAAAAATGCTACGCATTTTAAAAGGGGCAGAGCCCAAACAAAACAGATGCATTGCATCATTCATAAATGAGCAGAGCCCAGAATAAATTGATGCTCTGCATCTTTTATGGGCAGGGCCCAAACAAAAAAAATAGAAGTAATGCAATGCATTATTTAAGTGTGGGCAAAGCCCTAGCACAGGTTTAATAGACCAAAAATAAATAAGGGTGTTGAACATTTTCAACTGGACTTAACCCAATTTTGGCCGTAAGTCCTCAAATTAAATTGATTGAGCACAGCTGTTCTCTTAAATTAATTTATATCCGGTTCGAGGGTACATCTCCGAACTCCTCTGACACCCATCGTTGTAATCCTTCAATGATGTCAGAAAGGCGGCGGGTCCCAACGACCACACATGAATATGGACTGCGGGGTCCTTAAACTCGTGGACCGAAACGTCCTTAAACTAATATCGGACCGAAACGTCTTTAAACTAATGATGGACCGAAACGTCCTTAAACTAATGTCGGACCGAAACGTCCTTAAACTAATGATGGACCACTACGTTCTTAAACTAATGTCGGACCGAAACGTCCTTAAACTAATGATGGACCACTACGTCCCTAAACCGGCAATGGACCCCCATGTCCCTAAACTGGAACACGGACCACTACGTCCCTAAACTGGAACAATAGAGCCTTCAAATGCTCTTTTGTCGGATCTAAACGATCCCGTTTAAGTTGATCTTAGCCCCAAACACGGCTAACGTATCCTTAAACATTCAAACGGACTATAAAACTCCAAATCAACCTTGGTTCAAGGGTACATCTCTGAACTCCTCTGACATCTGCCGTTGTAATCCTTCAACGACGTTAGAGAGGTGACGAGTCCCGATGGCCAGATATTAAATGGATTATTCTGTTAAGTTGATCTTAGTCTCAAAACAGGACTAACGTATCCTTAACGAATGTTTAAGTTGATCTTAGCCGCAACGCGACTAATGCATCCTTAAACTAAAAACACCAGACCTAAATCTAAGTATATACGGATTTAGACTAGTCCACGTCCTACGGGCGACGGCATTACTCAGTCTCCGTATACAATACACGGGCAACCACAAATCAAACAAACACACACGACACGAAGTGAAATTCTGGAGAAGGAGAAAGTTGTTACCGCGATGCGGTAGCGTAATTAACTGCAGGGGCTTGCGCCTGCAGGGAAGAGCGTCCCCACAATCAAAAACCCCTCAAGCGAGGGGGAATCTGACGAGGTCTGCTACATCGGCCGCATCCGTCTAGACCTCCGATACACGGTGTCATAAATCAACTTGGCATCTTCGGAGAGGTGGACGGATAAAACCAAATAGCATCTGCCCCGAATCTCAGCGTCAGGACATCGCGGTCCTGTGCGCCGCCATTCGGAGGGGAACAATGATCATCAGCGAAAGCAGACATGATGGCCCGACGGGCTCTTATCTGACTCAGTATATGAACTGAGTGATCCTTCAGACCTTGAGTGATTAGACAAGCCTCGTGAAAGCACTCAAGCTTGTCCTCCGCCGCGTCAAGGATCGCCGAAGTCATCTCTGCCGGATGAGGGGGTATATCGGCAAGCACAGACAGGAGGATCATCCGGAGCCAAATGGAGCCCATGGGAAGAGGAGAGCCCCGACGAGCCAGTAGCTCGTACATCACCGTGTCACATTGAGCGTCGGTGAGAAGGGGATCTGCCAGTCGCGCAGCGAAGCGAGGGATTATCTCTTCAATGGGCACCTCCAATGGTTGACGACGAGCATGGGGACCAGTGCAAGCCATGGCGATTGATCGGGTTCTCAAAGATGATCACCTTAAGGTATAAATGGGTTTCTCTGTGAGGAAAAGAGGTAAGGCATGGGTTCAGGTTATAAAGGGGAGCATTTAATGCTATGCACAAAAAATGTTGTGCATGGTGGGACTATTCTCAAAGCCCGGAAAGAAGGGGAGAGCGTTGGAAATGAAATCCAACGACGCATTGGAATCAGATCAGGGAAATGAAACGTTCCCATCAAGCAGAGCCCTGCATGCGCAACACGTGAGCACTAGCTTTTGATTGGAAGATAAAGCGGCACTGCACAGACACAACAGAAAACTAAGCTCTGAGAACGAGAATCAAATTCTTAAAAGAAAGGTTTGAAAAGAAGAGGATGAAAAAGTGAAGGCGCTTCTGAAAGGACAATTCATCTACCCTACTCCCAAAGCAGATCCGACGGTCACAAAAGAGACAGCGTTGCACTCACGTGCAGACACGTGAGAACAACGCTGTGGGGGCATTTGTTCCCTGATTAAAAATTAGGAAAGGACTCAGAAGAGGCATCACGTGCTCACACGTGACCAGTGGTCACGTGACGTTTAAAGCAGCAGCACAAAGCTCATTCAAGAAAAAGCTCCAGAAAAGGCATCACGTGCTCACGCACGTGAGAAGTGGTCACGTGCTGGCACGTGACGGCTGAGCAGCGGCTAGAGAACAGAACGCAGAACGAAGAGAAGCCCACCCAAGGGGTCACATGCACACACGTGACCAACGGTCAAGTGGCCACACGTGACCGGCTTTAAAAGCCTGATTTCTTTGACAGAATTGGATTCCGAGGGTAGATCTTTCAAATCTTTCCAAAATGGAAAAGAATGATCTGGAACCGTTAGATTAAAAATCTAAAGGTGATTAAATATCACCAATTTATGGAAAAATCTTGAACTTGGAAAGATTTCCCCTTAAAATCTAACCGAAATAACAAAGGGATATCTTTGGATTTAAAATCCAATGGTGAATAAAATTCACCTAACAATCTAAATGCCCAGATTAATGATAAATATAAATCAAATCTCTCAACATACAAATCAAATCTCTCAATAAGAGATTTACTAAGCAGATTGATTCTCTTCCTTCTCCTATAAATAGGAGCCAAGAAAATAAGAGAAGGACCCTTTTTTCTGAGACCTGGAGACCTTTGGATCTTTTTCTTTTGATGCATAGAGAAAGAGAGAGAGAGGTAGAGCCTTCGATTCCCTGCAAAAGGAAAACCTTAGGTAAGAAAAGAAAAGGGAGGTTTCAGAGGAGAATTTAATTCTCAAAAGAGTTTAACTCTTACATTAAAGAAAAGAATTTAGTTCTTTCTCTGGTGGAGGATCTGTAAAGTGCACATCTCCCCATGAATTGAGAATTTAATTCTCATTGGGTTGAGATCTTGCCATGCAGATCTAAAACACAGAGGAGGAACTGAGTTCAGAGAATTTAATTCTCACAAAATGATAGGAATTCGATTCCTTTGAGATAAAGTTATGATTTAACACTATGTTATGGGAATTTAATTCCTTCAGAATGAACAGAACTAGGGTTTAACCCTAATTGAGAACATAATTCTCTCAGACTCACAGGAATTTAATTCCTTTAAGAAAAGAAATTAGGGTTTAACCCTATTAAGAATATAATTCTTTGGAAGAAAACAGGAATTTAATTCCTCTAAAGTTTAGGGTTTAACCCTATGAGCAGATCGTTAAAACATGCAGAGTCACATGCTACCACGTGACCCCTACAAAGACCCGCAGAAAAGAACTCTGAAATAAACGCCTCACGTGTTACCACGTGACTCCTGCGAAGATCTATAAAAGAGAGCTTTGAGGCAACGCCCTACGTGCTCCACGTGACCCCTAATGAGTATTCTAATAAACCAGAGCATGAGCAAACTAAAAGTGTGAAACACTTATCTGCAGAACAAAATAAAGAGAAGAAGGGCGCTCTCACGTGCTACCACGTGACCCCTCTTGCCTTAGTGTTCAACCCTAAATTGAAACTTCTGTATCCAGTGTTTAATACTGAATTGCTTAGTGTTTAACACTAATCTGAAAACTCTTTTCCCAGTGTTCAACACTGATTATCTTTTAGTGTTTAACACTAACTCGTCAATCTTTTCCCAGTGTTCAACACTGTTGGTCTCTAGTGTTTAACACTAGCTTTAGCCCAATTGGCTAAGTTTCCAGAGGCAAAGCCTCTCCTTTAATAAATCAACAGACGGCCAGTATCCCAAACATGATTGGACTTAGCCCAAGCTGGCCGTAAGTCCTCAATTCAAATTCAACTGGGCCAATGGGCTCATAATATAATAATTGATCTTAGTATCCAAATTGGACTACAGATCACTTAATCTACCTTGGTTTAAGGGTACATCTTTTCATTCCTTTGATACTTGGCGTTGTAATTCCTCAACGTCTTCAAAGAGATGACGGGTCCTGATGACCACACATTGGTACGGACTGTGGAGTCCTTAAATCCACGGACTATGAGGTCCTCAACCTTGACCGTGATGTCTTAAAACTAACAACGGACTGTGGAGCCCTTAAATCCACGGACTATGAGGTCCTTAACCTTGACCGTGATGTCTTAAAACTAACGTCGGACTGTGGAGTCCTTAAATCCACGGACTATGAGGTCCTTAACCTTGACCGGGATGTCTTAAAACTAACGACGGACCGTGGAGTCTTTAAACCCTCGGACTATGACGTCCTTAACCTTGACCGGAATGTCTTAAAACTAACAACGGACTATGACATCCTTAACCTTGACCGTGATGTCTTAAAACTAATGCCGGACTGTGGAGTCCTTAAACCCACGGACTATGAGGTCCTTAACCTTGACCGCAACGTCTTAAAACTAACATTGGACCGCAATGTCCTTAAACTACCTACTGACCGCAATGTAAATTAAACTAAACAACAGGGCCCCCTCTCTAATCGCTCTCTTGTTGGATCTAAACGATCCCGTTAAGTTGATCTTAGTCTAAAAACTAGACTAACGTATCCTTAACAAACGTTTAAGTCGATCTTAGTCTCAAACGAGACTAACGTATCCTTAAACCCAAACCCCTAAATCCAAATCTAAGAAAGATACGGATTTGGACTAGTCCACGCCCTACGGGCGACGACATAACTCAGTCTCCGTACACAATCCACGGGCAATCAAATACAAAATAAACACACACGACACGAAGTGACCATATGGAGAAGGAGAAAGTTGTTACCGCAATGCGGTAACGTAATTAACTGCAGGGGCTTGCGATTGCAGGGAAGAGCGTCCCCACAATCAAAAACCCCTCAAACGAGGGGGAATCTGACGAAGTCTGGTATATCGGTCGCATCCGTTTAAACCTTCGATACACGGTGCCATAAATCAACTTGGCATCTTCGAAGAGGTGGACGGATAGCTCCAATTAGCATCTGCCCCGAATTTCAGGCCAGACGCCATGTCTTGGCCGCCGTTCGGAGGGGAACACACGTGGCGCATTGCGCGCAGCGCAAGGAATCTGAAGCTTTGCTTCAATTATTTTAACATTTGATTTTCAAAGTAGAGCTTCGCTCTGATTGGGGGAAATAGAAGCGTTGCTTCATTTTCCGTCTTGGAATTTGAACAGAGCTTTGCTTTTATTGGGTAAACAAATGCCCCCCACCGTTGCGCTTACGTGGCTTCAAACGTGAGCGCAGCGGTGGCAGAATTCCAACCGTTGTGCCAGCTTTTGAAAGTTGAAATGGCTCTCTTAATGCCTATAAATAGGACCTTTGGTCCCTTAGATGATTTTGCATCTCTTCATAAGAATTTTCATTCAGAGCCTTGCTCTTTTGTTTAAGCACTTTTAAGAGTTCAAACTCTAGAGAATTTTTAGGTAAAAATTAGATTAGATTAAATTAATTTTAAGAGCCTTGCTCTCAATAGATCCCTGATCTAAAGAAAACCCATTTAGGGTTTCACTTAGCAGAGCTTTGCTCTATAGGTCTAAAGGGATCTAAAGAGAACTAAAGAGAACCCTATTAGGGTTCCATTATAAAGTTGTGCTCTTTAAAAGATTTTCCTTGAATTTTCTTAATTCATCAATGGAGCTTTGCTCTTTCCAAATCATACAGAAGAACTCTTAGGAGTTTTTCATGGATCTTGGAGTTTAAAGATGGCATTTTATTCTTCGATGAATTACATCGTCTTGCTTAATCAGTCTGTCTGCTAATGTTGCTGCTTTTCTTTTACAGGAGTAATGGGCGCCCACATGTACGATCTCGACGAAATTATCTCTTATAGGGACATCCGCTGACTCGGCCGTTCTCAGAATCGAGAGTTCACCAACGCCGAGTGTGCTGAAATCATGAGTCACTTCGATGCATACGATGGTCAACTGCTTCCTCGGCGTTCCTCTCTCTTGAAGCTTATCGTGGGAGCCATCTGGGAAGCGCCTCCCTTATTCTGCACTGGTGTGCCACTTGGGGCATTGGATGCTGCTGAAGATAAGGTGCACTCGGTGTATCTGATGAACCTAATCTCGAAGAAACGGCGAGACAATCTTGTCGATCTCTTGCACCAGGCCTTTCAACAGTCCGCCATTCTTGCTGCCTATTGGAGGGTGGAGGACATCAGTGGGGATCCCGACGCCCGTGCTCGCGAAAGGAAGCACACTAGGATGGTTCGCCAGGCTTCGAAAGTTCTGGACAAGGTCACTTTTGAGTTCCTCAATCCATGTCCTGGATTTGAGGTTTTGCCATTGTAACCATCTCGATAATGTCTTTGTTTATTTCTTTATAATTGTAAGAACCTTTTGCAATATGAATGGAAAATTTCTCATTTCAGCTTGTCTTGTTTCGCGTACTAAATTTTTTGCACATGCATGAATGGGTATGTCTCAAACACTTAATCAGATGCAAATCGGACGTTCTTTCTGTCGCTCTCTTCTCTTTACTGTGTTGTTTGCCACGTGATTTTAGCAAGTGCGATCCATCGATGGTATATAACTGTCAATCTTATGCTTTCTGCAGAGTGGTGATGGCTTAGAAAACAGGGTTAAGGTCTGTCACCTAAGACTTTTCAACTTTATGAGCCGTGAGGGTCTCATAAAGACTTTTCTCCCTACGAGTCGAGAGGATCTCGTAGGTGTATTTTCTCCTTCGGGGTCGTGAGGACTCCTAAGTGTGTTTTCTCTTGAGAGTCGTAAGGATCCCACAAGAGAATTTTCCCTCTTACAAGTCGAGAGGACTCGTAAATAGTTGTTTCCCTCCCTATCGAGATTCGACTTTGGAGAGTGTGGCCTGTGAATAGTATGCAAGAGTCCATTTTGGGACGATTTCCAGGGCCCCAATGCTTAGGAAACAGGTTTTTTAATCCCCGCTGCCTAAAGCTTTTCCTCACGAGTCGAGACAAATCGAGCATTTCTCGCAAAGACACTAATTTCCTCACGAGTCGAGACGAATCGAGCATTTCTCGCAAGAATATCCTAACGTCACAGTTAACCTCTGCTCTTTATGACAGAGGTCCGTTAGAGTCTGTGGTACTTAAGGTTTTTTCCGTCGTACCGTTGCGTTGGCTGATGTATTCCTCGATAGGCAATCTTGCTGTTCGAGTAGCCTTGCGATTATCGTGTCTCTGATCCCTTCGGGGGCTGGACAAGACGTCTTCAAGTAATCTTCCAGGTAATATTACCGTCGAAAGAGCAAGCGTAGGGATATTCCATGTCACTTTTTACTTGAGGTTAGGCTCATTTTGGAGAGCCCCGATGAGTCATAACCACTCCGCGCTGGTGTGGGATGATCTCCGATAGTCTTTCAGGCTTTATATGACTTGCCGTCAAGACCCTGAAGCTAGGAATTTGGCCTTTGCTTTGTTTGCTGGCATTACGTCCTCTATATCGAGACGAATGTCGCGGTTGTCTTTAGGTTGTTGGTGAACCGTTGAGGTTTGGAACTAGGGACTTTGCCGTGGCTCCGCTGTTTGATTGTCGCGTCTGAATCCTGTTGGAGGAAGAACGCTGGGGTGACATCTCGTCTGCTGTATCGAGACGAACGTCGAGGTGGTTCCTAGGTTGCGTGTGAACCGTTAGGACCTGGAACTAGGGACTTTGCCGTGGCTCTGTTTTACTGACCATGGGGTCTTTTGTTGACGTTGCATTTACATCCTGCTGGACTGCGAAGGAACGCCATTGTTGACATCTCGTCTGCTGTATCGAGACGGATGTTGAGGTGAAGCTGGGATTTTGCCGTCACTTTGCCTTATTTTGACCGTGAGGTCTTTCGTTGACGTTGCATCCGCATCCTGCCGGAGTGAGAAGAAACGCCGTTGGTGATCTCTAAGTTGTCGATATCGACGTCGAGCCCCTGAAGCTAGGGATCTTCCTTTGCTTCATTTGCTGACATTGTGTCTGCAATATTGCGACAAATGTCGAGATTGTCTCTAGGTTGTCTATGAACCGTCGAGATTTGGCTTCGCTTTCTGATGGAGCCTGTCGGGAAGATATGGTCCCCTCTTTGTTTGTGCCCCTGGATTGTATACAGGGATCGATGTGATCTCACCTGTAGGGCAAAAGTTTCATTCATTTTTTTTGGTATTATTATTTTATTTCGGCGATGCTCTATCATTTCATCTTTATATCGCGAAGGTCGCGATTGCCCAATCATTTCGGCTATTTTTCGCGGTGCCCAATCATTTCGGCTATTTATTTTATTTTCACTCGCTGCTTTTTATTGCGAGTTGCCCAATCATTTCGGCCGTTTTTTTTATTTTACTCGCTGCTTTTTATTGCGAGTTACCCAATCAATTCGGCTATTTTTCTTTTTTATTTTACTCGCTGCTTTTTATTGCGAGTTGTCCAATCATTTCGGCTATTTTGTATACATGTGTGGCTTGCTGTCTTTTCGCTGCAAGCTAGGAATTAGACACCGATTTTGGCATCAGCATCGCTACAACTGGAATATTATCAGGAGCGAATCATCATTTGCCATGAAAGGACTTGGAATTTGATACCGGTTTAGGCATCAGCATCGCTACAACTGGGATATTGCCAGGAGCGAATCATCATTTGCCTTTGTCGATGTCGAACAAAGGTGGCTTAGTAAACAGGGTTAGGGTTCTGTCGACTAAGGTTTTGACTTCATGAGCCGTAAGGGTCTCACAAAGGTATTTCTCCCTGCGAGTCGTGAGGATCTTGTAGGTGTGTTTTCTCCTTAGGAATCGTAAGGATTCCCAAGTGTATATTCCCCTGTAAGTCGTAAGGATCTTACTAAAGGGTTTTCTCCTTATAAGTCGAGAGGACTTATAAGGATTGTTTACCGTGCGAACATATCCCTAGTCACGGATGGGACTTGGTTAGGGAAATGTTTATTCGCGCCCGTGGATTGTATACAAGGGTCAGTACTGAGCCACTTGTAGGGCCATATCGAAGGTTGTGGGGGTTGCTTAAGAACAGGTTCAGGTCTCTGTAACTTAAGACTTTCAAATCTTATGAGCCGTGAGGGTCCCATAAGAAAGTTCTCCTTACGAGTCGTGAGGATCTCGCAAGTGTATTTTTTCCTCGCAAGTGTATTTTTTCCTTAGGAATCGTAGGGATCCCTAAGTGTGTTGCTCTCTTGTGAGTCGTAAGGATCTCACGCGGGTGGTTTCTCCTTACAAGGTCGAGAGGACCTTGTAAGTGTCCTTTAACGAGGTTGCGCCCTTTCGGATTTTTACAAACACTCGCCGGTAGCGCTGCTGTTTTTACTTACGGAGCCCTTTCGGGTTTTCATCCGTGCCCATTTTGCTTATGGACATACCGTATTTTTTTTATTCTTTTTATTCTTTTTATTCTTTTTCCTAACTAGGTTGCGCCCTTTCAGGTTTTCACAAGACTCGCCGGTAGCCCTGCTGTTTTTACTCACGGAGCCCTTTCAAGTTTTCATCCGTGCCCTTTTTGCTTATGGACATACCGTTTTTATTATTTTTATTTTTATTTTTATTTTTATTCTTTTTTCTAACGAGATTGCGCCCTTTCAGGTTTTCACAAGACTCGCCGGTAACCCTGCTGTTTTTACTCACGGAGCCCTTTCGGGTTTTCATCCGTGCCCTTTTTGCTTATGAACATACCGTTTTTATTATTTTTTTTATTTATATTTATTTTTATTCTTTTTTGTTATCGGCTTTGGGATGTCGCGATCCACCGTAGTTTATCGACATCTCGGTCAGCAACTAGTTTTAGGACGTAGTAGTCCGTCATTAGTTTAAGGACGTTTCGGTCATCAGCCAGTTTTAGGACATAGTGGTCCAACGTTAGTTTAACGATGTTTCGGTCTTTCGCCAGTTTTAGGACATAGTGGTCCATCGTTAGTTTAACGACATTTTGGTCTTTCGTTGCCGTATTTGAGGCGAATCTCTAGTTTACTGACTTTTCGGTCTATGGGGCTTTCCCTATGAATGAGCATGATGCCCCCGGCATATCCATCTTTCTCGGAGCATGTGGTTGTGGTGGGCTCACCTTCCAGTTTTCGGACAACGCGAACTTGCCCTGTTGGTATTGGTCTTCAACCCAGTTTTTGAAAACATAGCAGTTTTCGATCGGATGGCCCAATACTTGGTGGTAAGGGCAGTAATTAGGATTGTTGACATCATTCAGTTGTAGCTAGTGTTTCGGATCCGGTAGAGTGATAAGCCTGTTGCGCGCTGCTAGTTCGAACAGCCTCCTTGTTTCATCCCGGGGAAATGAGTAAGGACGTTTCAACTTTTCATAAAGGGGTTGCCGCTTGTTGCTTCGGCGAACAACCGGTCTAGGGCTACTCGATTGTTGTTGAGCGTCGGCGACGAAGGCCATTCTTCCCTTCCCTTTATCCTTTCTGTTCGATCCCTTGTTTACGGGTTCGAGATTCTTTCCGGGTAGCGTGCGATTGCACGGCTGAATGTTCTCGCAATTCTTCAATTCTTCAGAGATGGATTCCTTGAAGAGAGGGCCGAAGGCTACTTTTTCGTCGGAGTCACCCCCGAAGGTGAGAACTCGTGATCCCCCGAGATCATCCCTATGACAATTGCCGGCAACTCTTTTATGCTCATCTGTCGTATTTTTTCGCTGTCTACGAGCTTCCCGCTTTGTCCTGTTGAAGTGTTGCGTGTGAGCGACATACCCTTGCCACCAACACTTAAAGGAGTCGCAGTCTTCAATAGGATGTGCGATCTTCTGATGATATAAGCAGTAATTAGGATGCATCTCTACTCCACCGAGAGTGTTTTCTTCATAGGGTGGTAGCTTCATCCCCATTGATATGGCTTTAGCAAACCTTTTCCTCGTCTTGAATTTGTTTTTATCCGCAGCGCATGTCTCTTGATTTGACGGGAGTGCCTCGACTCTTTCATCTAGTCGCCGGCGTTTGGCTCCTTCCAATATGGCCATCTCACACTCCTGATTGGCTTTACTTTTTAGACGAATCTCATTCAGGAGGGCATCGATCATTTCGTCTGACGGCTACAGAAGTTCTGTTTCAGGACCCCCCCCTCAGTTTCTCGGTGCAAGGAGCTTCTTTATCGTCTATCGACGAGTGAGAGATCACATGACAACTTGCCACGTAATTCTCAGATCCATCTGATGAGTCTTCTCCATCATCTCCGTTATCAAGGACGTGGCTGAGAAACTCTTGGAGCGTGATTGGGGTTCGCGCTTTCTGGTTGTACTCTTCCAGTGCGTCGATTTGTTTCTGCAGGTCCGTGCGCTTGTCGCCAGGCTTCACGGGCTTTTTGGATCTCTTCTTCTTTTTCGAATATTTCGACGGCTGGGTGTGAACACTTTGGCTATCCCCACCAATCCTTGGAGTTGGACGCGGTTTCAGCATCCCTTCGATGATCTCAGGTTCCGACGGGTTCTTCCACATGATCGCCGGGCATGTCTGGAGATCATTCAGCATCTTTTTGGTTTTGGCGGAAAGCACGACCTTCCATGGAGCTTCTTCAACAAAAGAACAAGTTGCCCCTGGCGTGCCGGTCTTCTTTGGAGTGTGCGGCTGTGGTGGGTTTACTTTCCATTTTTCAGACAGCGCAAACTTGCCTTGCAGGTACTGATCCTCGATCCATCCCTTAAAGACGAAGCAATCCTCGATCGGGTGACTTACCGTTTGGTGGTAAGGGCAATAATTGGGATTATTCACCTCGCTGGGTTGCGGTGGTCTCCTTGGATTCGGGAGATAGATAAGCCTATTGCGCATCGCCAGCTCGAACAGCCTCTTCGTTTTATCCTGCGGGAATGAGTAAGGGCGCTTCATTTTCTTATTATAATACCGCCGTCTCTCTTCCAGTTGATCCACTAGCTTTGGGGACCTGGGCTGCTGTCGGGTGTTCGCAACGAAGGTCGCCTTCCCTTTACCCTTGTCATTTTGGGGTTCCGGCTTCAGCTGTGACCCATTTGATCCATCTGGGCTAGCTTATCAATTAAAGCCTGGAACATGGTCGGTTTAAAGAACATCATGAATTGTGAAATAGTTGCATGAGGGTCTAAGGTGCCCACAAACATGCCCACCGCTGGCGCTTCTTCGATGCGCTGTTCGCATTTCGACCACAGATTCCGCCATCGTGTCGCGTACTGAACCCACGTCTCGCCTGGCATTAATCAGTGCTGTTATCGGGGTGCGTTCACTAGCGCTTGCGAATCTTTGTGTAAACAGTAGCTCCATCTCCGCAAATGTTTTGACAGAATCGTTAGGTAGCTCCGAATACCATTCAAAGGCTGTTTCTGCTAAACTGCCGATGAATTGGCGGAGCAGCAGTTTGTCGTCACCTCCAGTGTTGCCACAAAGAGCCCTGAATTGAGCGATGTGCTGATGTGGATTCCCTGTCCCCTTGTACACATGGAACTTAGGGATCGTATATCCCGGCGGGTAACTGATTTGGTCATACCAGCCCGGGTAGGGTCGTCCGGTTCTAGCAATTTGCCCAGCAGACTCATTCGCCTGATGAACTCGTATCTGCTGAGCAATATAATCATCCAGGGCGGCCTTGGAAATGGTTTCCTCCTTGGCTGCTGAAAGGGCCGGAGGAGGATTAGATGTCTCCCCTTTATCGTCTTCAACAATGATCGGAGGGTCTTCAGCTGGAGGGTCCGGCTGTAACATCATTCTTACCATGTCTTGGAAGAGAAGCGCCATTTGTTTTATGTTGGCAGCTTGTTCTGCTGCTTCTCTGTCCTTCTTTTCGAGGACTCTGCGTAGGAAGTCAGCGTCAGTTTCTTGTTCGTGGCGCTGTTCTGATGATGCCTCCAAGCTTTCTTTTGGCCCGGTGAGTGCGGCCATCGCGGTCATCATCTCTTGAAGCTTCTGCTGTTGCTCCTGGGCTTTTGTCACGGATCGGGTTAGCGGTAGGTGACCCGTCGAAGCACGGCTTTCCTCCTTTCCGGAAGCCATATAAACAGTATGCACCACTATGCCCCCAGACTTGGGGCATTTGTGCTCAGCGCTTTTGCGGTCTGCCGCAGTCACAGGGGCTTTCTTTGGCTTCCTCCCCTTTTGAGCAGTTGAAGTCGAGGGGGCCGTTGCAGTGGGCACCCAAGTAGTTGTTGCTTTTTGTGGCTTAACGGAATAATCCTTCTCCTGCCGAACCTTCATCTTTTTCTGTCGGCGGAGATAGTCTTGATCCATTACGGAGTCTTGAACTTGACGCCAGACCTTGTAAAATTTAGAGGACAGCCGTTGAGGGGGCTGCTCCAGCTTCTTCTCTGGAGTATTCTCCACAGGTGAAGGAGTTCTCTTCAGCACTGCAGTAGGAGAGTTTCTGCGCACCTTGTTGAGCAGTTCAAAGCTGTTCTCGGTTGGAACAGCAGCATTGATTCCCACCATCGGAGCTGGCGAAGTTATCCCAGAGGGGGAGTTGCCCCCAGCCTTCCTCACTCGGCGCCAGTGACGACATCGAGCGTGTCGTGTGGATGGAGTTGTTTCAGTTATAAGGGTGACTTCATCATGCCCCCTCTGGACAGGGGAAGCAGCTTTGAGGACCTCGCCTGGAGCAGAAACCGGAATGGGCAGCCTTGTAAAAACTGACTTCTTGGAAGGAGATGCCTTTTCAATGATTTCGTCCGCTTTAGCCGGGATGGCTATCCGCTTTGGGATGGCAGCTTCGGGTATCGCGGGCTTGTAGACGTTCTGGCCCAGTCTGTTGAAAACTGAGGTATTGAAGTTGGGCGACCCGTTGAGAGGGGTCGCGGCAGTGGTAAGTCGATCAAAGACCGTCTTCTTTGGAGCTTCTTGCGATGTCATTGGGGCATTGAAGCTCATCGGTGGGAGCATGGTCCTGAAGAATAGTCCAGTGGTGTCTTGAGCCCCCTGCTCCACTGGCATCTTGAAAAGGGAGGCCGCTCGGGGCCCGTAAGTTACTCCTCCAGCAAGGACGGAGTGAGAGTTGTAGTTGCAGGTAGTGCAGTTTGAAGCCATTGATCTTCTATCTTCTGCACAGAGCAAGGCACCAAATCTAAGTATCTCAAATCCACATGAAACTACAGCAAACTGCGATTCGTTCACGAACACGACACACGAAGTGTGGAGTGGAAAGAGGAAGAGGTCCCACCGGGCGTGCCAGAATCTGTTCCCCTCCGAATGGCGGCCAAGACATGGACGTCTTGCCTGAGATTCGGGGCAGATGCTATTTGGTTTTATCCGTCCACCTCTCCGAAGATACCAAGTTGATTTATGGCACAGTGTATCGAAGGTTTAGACGGATGCGGCCGATGTAGCAGACTTCGTTAGATTCCCCCTCGCTTGAGGGGTTTTTGATTGTGGGGACGCTCTTCCCTGCAGGCGCAAGCCCCTGCAGTTAATTACGCTACCGCGTCGCGGTAACAACTTTCTCCTTCTCCAAATGTTCACTTCATGTCGTGGGTGTTTGTTTTGTTTGTGGTTGCCCGTGGATTGTATACGGAGACTAATTTATGTCGTCGCCCGTAGGACGTGGATTAGTCCAAATCCGTATTTTCTTAGATTTGGGTTTGGGGTTTTGGTTCGAGGATACGTTAGCCATATTTGAGGCTAAGATCAACTCAAACGTTTGTTAAGGATACGTTAGTCCAATTTGAGACTAAGATCAACTTAACGGGATCGTTTAGATCCGACAAAAGAGCATTTGGGGGCTCTATTGTTCTAGTTTAGGGACATAGTGGTCCATTGTTCCCCTTTTGGGGACGAATGTTGGCTTAAGGACGTATTAGTCCATGAGTTTAAGGACCCCACAGTCCATATTACCAGTTTAGGGACATGGTGGTCCAACATTCCCATTTTGGGGACGAATGTTGGTTTAAGGATGCATTAGTCCATGAGTTTAAGGACCCCACAGTCCGTATTAATGTGTGGTTGTCGGGACCCGTCACCTCTCTGACGACGTTGAAGGATTACAACGACAAATATTAGAGGAGTTCAGAGATATACCCTTGAACCGGGTGTAAATTGATTCGAGAGAGCAGTCGTGCTCGGTTCAATTTAATTTGAGGACTTACGGCCAGAATTAGGCTAAGTCCAGTTGAAAATGTTCAACGTTTTATCTGCATTTGGCCTGTTAGGCCTTTACTAGGGCTCTGCCCCTGTTTAATAATGCATGGCATTTTTGTTTGGTCTATTAGACCTTTATTTGGGCTCTGCCCCTTTTTAAATGATGCACAGCATCTGTTTTGGTCTGACAGACCTTTGTTTGGGCTCTATCCCTTTTATAATGCATTGCATTTTTATTAGGCCTGTTAGGCCTTTTAATTGGGTTCTGTCCCTTCTTTTTAATAATGCACTACATCAATTAGTCTGACAGAGCGCCACGTGGCTTGTCAGGCGCTTTGCGTCAATTAAAGAGCGCAAGACGCCAGCGCATGTGGAGGTGACACGTGTCGCGCTCTGGTGAGCGTAAGTCTGTTAGCGCAGTGCGCTGCGCTAGCGCGCTGCTGACACGTGGCGCGCTCTGATGACTTGCACCAATTTATGAGAGCAGTGCTCTATTTTAGAAGCGCATAGCGCAGTTTGTTCTGGGGCTGACACGTGGCGCTCCGTGGTGGCTTACGCCAATCCAAGGAGCGCAACAGTGCAAATTTCAAAAGTGCAAGGCACTGTTTAATATTTTGATCAAATTTATATCAAAGAAAACAAGTTTTTCTTATTTTCAGAGAATCAGTGGTTCATCAAAAGGCAATGCCTTTATACAAAAGTAAATTACTTCTTCTTCTTTATTATTATTATTTTTTTATCCAAGATCTTGATCTTGTTCTTAGATCATTGATCTCTTTTAGAAGAAATTCTTCTTTTATTTAAAGGTTTTTACCTTTTCTTTCTCTGGGCTCTTCTCAAAATTTTTTTAGAGGAGTTCTGTCTCTCTCTCTTGATGTCAATGTCTTTTAGACTTGGAGTCTAGGGGCCTTTATATAGTGCAAATTGATTTGTTATGTTGGTTACAGAGATTTTTCTCTGATTGATCTAGGGATATTTCCCCACCGTTGGATCTTTGATCCAAGGGCTCTGTTTTACAGAAGATAATCTTATTGTTTTAATAAGATTTAAAAAGATCTCTCCAGAATTTTTCTGTTTTAGTGCAGGCACAGTTGGCGCAAGCGCACCTGTGCTTGACACGTGTCGCGCAGATTAGTTGAAGCGTTGCTTCCTTTGTTAAAATTTGAATTTTAAACAGAGCCTTGCTCTGATTGGGTGCGCTGCCTTGGGCACTGCGCTGGCGTATCAGCTTTTGACACGTGGCGCGTTGCGCGCAGCGCAAGGAATCTGAAGCGTTGCTTCAATTATTTTAACATTTGATTTTCAAAGTAGAGCTTCACTCTGATTGGGGGAAACAGAAGCGTTGGTTCATTTCCCGCCTTGGAATTTGAACAGAGCTTTGCTCTTATTGGGTAAACAACGGGTTCACTGCCGTGCTCTGTGAGGACTAAGATCCGCTCTGGATGTTTTCCACAGGATCAGGAGTGACATAATCCGCGTTCCACGTAGCCAGAAATTTTGCTCTAGATGCTTCCCACGGGTTCACTGCCGTGTTCGGAGAGGACTAGGCTCCGCTCTGGATGCTTCACACGGGTTCACTGCCGTGCTCTGCGAGGACCAGGATCCGCTCTGGACGTTTTCCACGGGGTCAGAAGTGACATAATCCGCGTTCCACGTAGCCAGGAATTTTGCTCTAGATGCTTCCCACGGGCTCACTGCCGTGTTCGGCGAGGACTAGGCTCCGCTCTGGATGCTTCACACGGGTTCACTGTCGTGCTCTGCGAGGACCAGGATCCGCTCTGGACATTTTCCACGGGGTCAGAAGTGACATAATCCGCGTTCCACGTAGCCAGGAATTTAGCTCTAGATGCTTCCCACGGGTTCACTGCCGTGTTCGGCGAGGACTAGGCACTGCTCTGGATGCTTCACACGGGTTCACTGCCGTGCTCTGTGAGGACCAGGATCTGCTCTGGACGTTTTCCACGGGGTTAGAAGTGACATAATCCGCGTTCCACGTAGTGTCACGCCCCGCTTCCCAGTATACGATGAAGGAGACGCGACGAGGCCCGCTACGTATATACTCAGAAGTACATACGCTAAGCGTAACTAAGCAATATAAAGTAAATCACAAGAGACAAATGATATAGAAATAACAGCAACCTTTATTAATAACATTCTTTGTACAATACATGGAAAGGAAAATACAACTGAAATAAAGATGCCTAAACAGTAGCATAACAGGAAATGAAAATACTGAAAAGAACAAGGTACAATGAAATTATACTGCAGGGTCTTCGACAAATTGCTCCAAATCTTCTTGTATTGGCTCAACTTCTGCCGGGTCCAGGTCACCTGACGACATTCAAAGAAGAGAGAAAAAGAATGTCGTCAGCGAACAGATCGCTCGGTAAGTCCCAAGGGTAAGAGGGAGAAATAGACAAGAGTAGGAGAGAGAGAGAGAGAGCGTTTAATATTGTATTGTATTGTTGTAATGTTGTAATGTTATATTAACGATGTTGTTTGTAGCTTGCTACAGAAGAATGCCAGTGTATACGAGAGGGGTCTCTATATGCTAGAGACCAGGGCAAACGGAAATAGAGTACAAGGCTCCGTTATACAACCCGGAACAACGGCAACTGGATTCAGGTTAGGTGTCTTAAATCTGACCACCTCGTGCCACCTTTAACACCTTCCGTACCAATCTACCCCTTAAACCCCGTAGTGTTTTAACATTATTGTTGTACTGTATTGTGTAAGTTGGGTGACTCACCAAAACCATGATATCAGTAAACATGTTATAACTGTATAATCAGGTAAATGGAATATCAGAATAATGGATGAATATCCATGATTTGATTCAGTCAAAATGAATAGATTGTTAACTGGATTCAGGGATTCATGTATTCAAATTGTGTTGTAATATAAAAGAATATAGATTGACTTGAATCATATTCAAGTCAGAAATAATCAGACTCTAACCCGAGTCAGACTAAAAGAAAGGTAATTTGAAGTTCAATAATTGTTAGGGGCCTTATTGTAATTTATAAAACTTGAGGGGGTTTTATGTAAAAAGTACTTTTGTATAGTTTTCAAAATACACCTCAAGTATTTATTATTCGTCTTTATAGCTATGATGAGTGTAACTTTTATTTGTGTTATTCTAATGAATATATCCTAATAAAAGTATTGATTGTTTTATTTGAAATTCATGGTATTTTAATGTAACTTTTAATCTTGTAATTTTTTAGAAAAAAAGTGGAAACTTTATCTTATGATAAAATAGGTGTTTAAATGATAATTATATATATATTAACACATGAATAATTTTAAATAAATATTTTATTTTCCCAAAATCTCATTTTTCTTAAATGCCGTATTTTAAACCTTTCGAGACCGAATGCTCCTTGCGGAGGTCTGAATCTCGCACTACTAGCCCGCGGGTGCACGATGAATCGTACTATCCCTAACAGGTTTCCCAAAAGTGGGTTGTAGTGGCACTTTGCTTAGGTTTAACAAATACTTTTCATTTAGAAAAACGGTTTTATAAATAAAAGGTATTTATTTGTAAAAGAGTATAGTTTTCGGTATTTTAGTTTCTAGGGCTTCCTAAACCAACTAGCCTATTTCTAAGGGTCTAAACGACAAGTCATTAGAAGCCTCAAATCGCCTCTTCACCGCCAATTATGGCCAGGTAAGTACAAGTAAGGAGGGAGAGATCTGCTCACGAATCGTGAGACGGGCCTTTTAAAGTTACCCAAGCTCACTTGTCTAGCCTAGACACCACAAAGTCAGTTTAGATAAACGATCGATGTCCATGACATATCGTATTTTCCTATTAAAAGATATTGATTTAAAATTGTAAAAACTTAGAACTTTTAGAAAAGGTTTATAAAGAAAAGGGTATTTTAGTGAAAAGTCTTGTATTTTCGTATTCTATGTTTTGACGTTTATCAATTAAGGTTATATTTGTGTGTGTGTAGAGGTAGGTCATTACCTCGTGACTTATTTTAAGGTTTAATGAAGTTTTAGAGGTTAAATATGATGTATTAAACTTGAAGGTATTAAAGCGCAAGAATACGGTATTTGAAAACGTTATCATTTTATGTGTGAAAATTCATTCAAATTGATTTCTACAAGTATAGTGATCAAGATGAACATATTTAGGAATGAGGGAATTAATTAAACGAAGAAAAATAAACTTCATGGTATTTTTATGAAAAGAATACGGTTTTGCAAAGAAGCTATCATTTCATGTGAGAAAGTTTGTTTAAATTGGTTTATGGGTGATTAATAGTCAACATGAATATAAGTAGGTGTTATGTATTAGGTGACAAGTGGAAATTTGTAGAAAAACCGAATCGGAAATCGTTTTGTTCCGATTTCCGTCGGGTTCCAAAAAGTCGTATTTTTACATTAAAGAAAAGAGAGATAGAAGAGATGGGACTTACGGGTTTGGACAAGCTAAGGAGGCTAGGGAAGGTGGTGGTGGTCGATGCGTTGAAAACGTAGCGAAGGTTCTGATCCGGTCGCCGGAAATCCGTCGTCGGTTTCGGCAGCGCTTCGCTTCTCGCTCTTCGTACCGAGTTCTCGAGAATTTAGGAGAGTGGACTTAGAGTTGTAGGGTAAAATGGTAGAGGGTAGGGGTGTTTATATAGGGCTAGGCTAGGGTTAGGGTTTTAATTAAAAAAATATATAAAAATCATTAAAAATCATTAAACCTAGGAGTAAAAGGGATTTATTGGCCAAATTAAAACCGATCCAGGTATAATAAGCGTGCAAGAGGGTTGACCAAGTCAAGAGCCAACTTTTCTCAGTTGGTGACTCGGCCAAGTCCGGCCGACGGTGCCGGACCGAGTCGGCCGATTCGCCGGCCGGCGGCGCCGAGTCGGGCCGAGTCAGGCTTCCAGTGGCCGGGGATTTTCTGGGGGTACAATTTGGTATAGTTTATTTTTTATAAATTGCATTAATTTGTGAGTTATGGCTGTTTGACCGTTTGACTTCCAAAAAAAATTTAAAACAAAAAGATATAAAAATTATGTGGGGCATGGGATTCGAACTCTGGTGGCTTGGTTCAGCAGTGCAAGATATTACCAATGAGCTACAAGCTCTTTCTTGTAATTATTGTAGAAAAGTAGATACTTAAAATGATATCAGCAGTATAAAATATTCCAAGTACACTTTAATTTTAAAATAATTTTTTGTACACTAAAAATGAGATTATTTAAAAACAACATAATTAATTATATATATCTTGTGCTCAGATTAAAATACTCCTTTATGAATTAAAAAAAAAATTAAAAAATTTTGTACAGGAAAGTGTATATGAAAATTAGGGTTGTTACATTCTACCCTCCTTATAAAAATTTCGTCCTCGAAATTTGTAAAAGGAAGTGTAACAGTGCCCGGAAGTTTGGTGAATAAAAGTGATACGATGGTGAAAAAGGCTTACCGATGTTATCTTGACCTACAGTCTCGGCTTCTACGGCTTCTAAAGTGAAGGTCTGTCGCCGTGGTTTATTCCTTCTAGCTGGAGGCACATTCTGCCTTTGAGACCTATTTCTCTGCCTCTAGGCATGTCCCTCATTGCCTGTTGGAATTGGCGAGTAGGCTGTGCAGGTGGTGGAGCAGGTAGTGCAGGACGAGTTGCAGGAGCCTGGATGGTTGGTCGCTGCGGTTGGTTGGTGTGTGTGTGTGATGAGTTGCTGTTGTAAGGACAGTTCCCAATTCCGTGGTTGGATGCGCCACAAATTAGACACAGGCCTTTTGCGCGCCTACAGTCCTTCCACAAATGTTCCTTTCTATAGCAGTAATGACAAATTTCTTCAGTCCTCCTAGGTTCAAACGATGGCCTGGAAGAGGCTCCACCTGCCATCTGGTTGGCAGGGCGCTTGACTCCTGCAGACTGAGGTATGCCCCTCTCTTTTATTACTGCCTCATAACTGTGGGCAGCTTCTAGGGCTTCCTCGTGAGTCAAGAACTTTCCTGTGGCTAGAGCAGCCTTAATCTCGGTGTCCAAACCTTGTTGAAAACGACAGGCTCTGATCTCGTCCGTCGGTATCAGATGTGCCGCGAATTGGCTCAACATAGTGAACTCAGCATCGTATTCATCTACTGATTTCTCCCACATTGATCCTTGCTGTAGATGAATAAACTGCTGCTCTATAGCGAACTTGGCAGTCACAGGAAAATATTTCGCGCCGAACTTCTCGCGAAATGTTTTCCATTCAATCGGCTGTACCAGACGGGTTTCTTCCGCCTTCCACCAATTTCGAGCATTATCCGTGAGCTGTAGTTTTGCTACACGGACCCAAGCGTTGTCTGGCACTTGAGCTGCTGCCAGATCGTCTTCGATGCTTTGTGCCCATTCTTCTGCTTCGAGAGGGCTTCCTTTACCCGAGAATTGCTTTGGGTGCAAAGCTCTGAATTGCTTTATTCCCGGTGCATCGGTCTCAGGACGGTTCAAAAGTTGTTGCTGTCCCTCGAGAAGACAGCGGATCGCATCAAATAGCATTGTTTGCTCAGTGGGTGGTGCCGGAACAACTGGTGTGAGAGGTAGTGCTGGAGGGGTGTTGTTGACGTTGGTGCTGGTGTTGTTCGGGGAATCCATAACCCTGAAGAAAAATTTGGGTTAGGACAGATTCAAATACATGGAATGATAAGATTCAAGGAATAGAGATTTGCAAGATTCAAAGGACATGAATTGTAAAGAATGTTTCAGTTGCTGGTTCTTGTATTATATTGCTTAGGTTGTTCACGCAGACCAGAACTGCATGACAGGGATTCATACAGCTCTGACCTGCATGGGCCACCAACAAAACCTGTCACGCCCCGCTTCCCAGTATACGACGAAGGAGACGCAACGAGGCCCGCTACGTATATACTCAGAAGTACATACGCTAAGCGTAACTAAGCAATATAAAGTAAATCACAAGAGACAAATGATATAGAAATAACAGCAACCTTTATTAATAACATTCTTTGTACAATACATGGAAAGAAAAATACAACTGAAATAAAGATGCCTAAACAGTGGCATAACAGGAAATGAAAATACTGAAAAGAACAAGGTACAATGAAATTATACTGCAGGGTCTTCGACAAATTGCTCCAAATCTTCATGTGTTGGCTCAACTTCTGCCGGGTCCAGGTCACCTGACGACATTCAAAGAAGAGAGAAATAGAATGTCGTCAGCGAACAGATCGCACGGTAAGTCCCAAAGGTAAGAGGGAGAAATAGACAAGAGTAGGAGAGAGAGAGAGAGAGCTTTTAATATTGTATTGTATTGTTTTAATGTTGTAATGTTATATTAACAATGTTGTTTGTAGCTTGGTACAGAAGAATGTCAGTGTATACGAGAGGGGTCTCTATATGCTAGAAACCAGGGCAAACGGAAATAGAGTACAAGGCTCCGTTATACAATCCGGAACAACGGCAACTGGATTCAGGTTAGGTGTCTTAAATCTGACCACCTCGTGCCACCTTTAACACCTTCTGTACCAATCTACCCCTTAAACCCCGTAGTGTTTTAACATTATTGTTGTACTGTATTGTGTAAGTTGGGTGACTCACCAAAACCATGATATCAGTAAACATGTTGTAACTGTATAATCAGGTAAATGGAATATCAGAATAATGGATGAATATCCATGGTTTGATTCAGTCAAAATGAATAGATTGTTAACTGGATTCAGGGATTCATGTATTCAAATTGTGTTGTAATATAAAAGAATATAGATTGACTTGAATCATAATCATGTCAGAAATAATCAGACTCTAACCCGAGTCAGACTAAAAGAAAGGTAATTTGAAGTTCAATAATTGTTAGGGGCCTTATTGTAATTTATAAAACTTGAGGGGGTTTTATGTAAAAAGTACTTTTGTATAGTTTTCAAAATACACCTCAAGTATTTATTATTCGTCTTTATAGTTATGATGAGTGTAAATTTTATTTGTGTTATTCTAATGAATATATCCTAATAAAAGTATTGATTGTTTTATTTGAAATTCATGGTATTTTAATGTAACTTTTAATCTTGTAATTTTTTAGAAAAAAATTGGAAACTTTATCTTATGATAAAATAGGTGTTTAAATGATAATTATATATATATATTAACACATGAATAATTTTAAATAAATATTTTATTTTCCCAAAATCTCATTTTTCTTAAATGCCGTATTTTAAACCTTTCGAGACCGAATGCTCCTTGCGGAGGTCTGAATCTCGCACTACTAGCCCGCGGGTGCACAATGAACCGTACTATCCCTAACGGGTTCCCCAAAAGTGGGTTGTAGTGGCACTTTGCTTAGGTTTAACAAATACTTTTCATTTAGAAAAACGGTTTTATAAATAAAAGGTATTTATTTGTAAAAGAGTATAGTTTTCTATATTTTAGTTTCTAGGGCTTCCTAAACCAACTAGCCTATTTCTAAGGGTCTAAACAACAAGTCATTAGAAGCCTCAAATCGCCTCTTCACCGCCAATTGTGGCCAGGTAAGTACAAGTAAGGAGGGAGGGATCCGCTCACGAATCGTGAGACGGGCCTTTTAAAGTTACCCAAGCTCACTTGCCTAGCCTAGACACCACAAAGTCAGTTTAGATAAACGATCGATGTCCATGACATATCGTATTTTCCTATTAAAAGATATTGTTTTAAAATTGTAAAAACTTAGAACTTTTAGAAAAGGTTTATAAAGAAAAGGGTATTTTAGTGAAAAGTCTTGTATTTTCGTATTCTATATTTTGACGTTTATCAATTAAGGTTATATTTGTGTGTGTGTAGAGGTAGGTCATTACCTCATGACCTATTTTAAGGTTTAATGAAGTTTTAGAGGTTAAATATGATGTATTAAATTTGAAGGTATTAAAGCGCAAGAATACGGTATTTGAAAACGTTATCATTTTATGTGTGAAAATTCATTCAAATTGATTTCTACAAGTATAATGATCAAGATAAACATATTTAGGAATGAGGGAATTAATTAAACGAAGAAAAATAAACTTCATGGTATTTTTATGAAAAAAATACGGTTTTGCAAAGAAGCTATCATTTCATATGAGAAAGTTTGTTTAAATTGGTTTATGGGTGATTAATAGTCAACATGAATATAAGTAGGTGTTATGTATTAGGTGACAAGTGGAAATTTGTAGAAAAACCGAATCGGAAATCGTTTTGTTCCGATTTCCGTCGGGTTCCAAAAAGTCGTATTTTTACATTAAAGAAAAGAGAGATAGAAGATATGGGACTTACGGGCTTGGACAAGCTAAGGGGGCTAGGGAAGGTGGTGGTGGTCGATGCGTTGAAAACGTCGCGGAGGTTCTGATCCGGTCGTCGGAAATCCGTCGTCGGTTTCGGCAGCGCTTCGCTTCTCGCTCTTCGTACCGAGTTCTCGAGAATTTGGGAGAGTAGACTTAGAGTTGTAGGGTAAAATGGTAGAGGGTAGGGGTGTTTATATAGGGCTAGGCTAGGGTTAGGGTTTTAATTAAAAAAATATATAAAAATCATTAAAAATCATTAAACCTAGGAGTAAAAGGGATTTATTGGCCAAATTAAAACCGATCCAGGTATAATAAGTGTGCAAGAGGGTTGACCAAGTCAAGATCCAACTTTTCTCAGTTGGTGACTCGGCCGTCCGGCCAAGTCCGGCCGGCGGCGCCGGACCGAGTCGGCCGATTCGCCGGCCGGCGGCGCCGAGTAGGGCCGAGTCAGGCTTCCAGTGGCCGGGGATTTTCTGGGGGTACAATTTGGTATAGTTTATTTTTTATAAATTGCATTAATTTGTGAGTTATGGCTGTTTGACCGTTTGACTTCCAAAAAAAATTTAAAACAAAAAGATATAAAAATTATGTGGGGCATGGGATTCGAACTCTTGTGGCTTGGTTCAGCAGTGCAAGGTATTACCAATGAGCTACAAGCTCCTTCTTGTAATTATTATAGAAAAGTAGATACTTAAAATGATATCAGCAGTATAAAATATTCCAAGTACACTTTAATTTTAAAATAATTTTGTGTACACTAAAAATGAGATTATTTAAAAACAAAATAATTAATTATATATATCTTGTGCTCAGATTAAAATACTCCTTTATGAATTAAAAAAAATTTAAAAAATTTTGTACAGGAAAGTGTATATGAAAATTAGGGTTGTTACACGTAGCCAGGAATTTTTCTCTAGGTGCTTCCCACGGGTTCACTGCCGTGTTCGGCGAGGATTAGGCTCCGTTTTGGATGCTTCACACGGGTTCACTGCCGTGCTCTGCGAGGATCTGGATCCGCTCTGGACGTTTTCTACGGGGTCAGAAGTGACATAATCCGCGTTCCACGTAGCCAGGAATTTTGCTCTAGATACTTCCCACGGGTTCACTGCCGTGTTCGGCGAGGAACCGTTTTCTTTTTCTTTTCTCTTTTTTTTTGTAACGAGGCTGTGCCCTTTCGGGTTTTCACAAAACTCGCCGGTAGCCCTGCTGTTTTTACTCATTTTTTTCCTTTTTTTTTATTTTTTTTGTATCAGCTTTAGGATGCTGCAATCCACCGTAGTTTATCGACATCTCGGTCAGTTGCAAGTTTTAGGACATTGCGGTCCGTTGTTAGTTTAAGAACGTTTCGGTCCGCTGTTAGTTTAAGGACGTTTCGGTCCGTTGTAAAGTAAGCCGGTTACTACTTATAGAGTTTGGGCTTAGGAAGATAGCGAGCGGACCTAGTCGTCGTCATCTATCATTGACTTAGGCCGTGATTCGTCAAGCGTAGTACTTCTTCAGGAAGCGACCGTTTATTGGCCTGAAAGGTCTTTCACCATGCATGTCCATGAGTAGATAAGCTCCACCCTGATAGACCTTGTCTATAATGTACGGGCCTTCATAATTCGGCTCGAATTTCCCCCGCTTGGCGCGGTTGGGGATCATAGGTCTTTTGACCACTAGCACGAGTTCGCCTTGGCGGAATGTCCTCGGCCTAGTCAATCTTTCGTATGAGCACGTTATCTTTGCTTTGTAAGCCTCCAGATTTTGTTACGCTATGAGCCGGGTTTCATCAAGGGCATCGAGCTCCTCAAGCCGAAGGTGAGTATTTTCTTCGTCCGTCAGCTCGTAATGAACTGCTACTCGTAGAGAGGGTAGCTCTATCTCGAGGGGAAGTACCGTCTCGGTACCGAATACCATCGCATACGGCGTTGTGTTCGTGGCCGTCTTGAATGTAGTCCGGTACGCCCAGAGAGCTTCATGCAGTCTCTCGTGCCAATCCTTCTTATTTTAGGACACCGTCTTTTTCACGATCTTCGTCAAGGTTTTGTTGAAAGCCTCAGCTAGACCGTTAGCTCGAGAATTATAGATTGAAGAGTATCTCCAGTCTATGTTATGCTGTTGTGCGAAGCGGCTGATCTTGTGGCTTCTGTAGGCTGGCCCATTATCGGAGATAATCCGTCGCGGAGTTCCAAACCGATAAATGACGTGCGTCTTGAAGAAATGGAGGATATTCTCCGTCTTTACTTCCCTCAGCGGTATTGCTTCTGCCCATTTGGAGAAGTAATCAGTTGTCGCCAAAATGAACCGATGACCTCTGGACGATGCTAGTTCGATGGGGCCGATTATATCAGTCCCCCACATTTCGAATGACCAGCTAGCCACTGTCGGATGTAATGGATTCGGATGCTGGTGGATAAAGTCTCTATGGATCTGGCACGAGTGGCATTGCTTCGCATACTCAAGGCAGTCTTAGATCATCGTGGGCCAATAATAACCCATCCGTTTGATCTTCAGCTTCATCTTCGGCCCGGCTTAGTGAGAACCACAGAGTCCGTCATGAGTTTCTTGGACGACTCTCTTTGCCTCTTCAGGTCCCAGGCATCTTAGCCATAAAGAGTCAAATGATCTCTTATACAGGGTATCATTGACGAAGGCGAAAGATAGGGCTCGCTTCATGAGCTGATGTTTTGAGGACGCATCTTCAGGCGTTCTATGAGATTTGAAGTAGTCTATGAAGACTTCTCTCCAATCTTCAACCTTCTTTTGGTCTTTTATTTGTAGAGTCATTTGCTCGGTCGCTCCCTTTTCCTTGGATGGCTCCAGAGATATTTCTGCCGGTGCAAGAACCCGACGGCTTTGAACAACGATCCTCACGTCTTCGAGGTTTTCGTCAACCGGTTCTTTAGCGAGCTTGGCTAATGCATCCGCCTTGCTATTCTCCGCACGCGGTATGCTTTCCAAGGTGTAGGAAGGTATTTGGGTCAGCAGTTGCTGTACCCTCTCGCCGTACTTCACCAGTTCTGGTTTGCACGTTTGATAGTCGCTGTTTACTTGACTAACGACAAGTTGGGAATCTCCGTATATGAAGAGGTTTTCAATCCCCATGTCAATGGCGATCTCAAGACCTGCTATCAAAGCTTCGTATTCGGCTTCATTGTTTGTCCTCGGCTCTATTAAGGAGAAGGCAAAGCGCATTATCCCTCCTTGTGGAGTTACTGTTTCCCCCAATCAGAGCAAAGCTCTGTTTTGAATTTCAAAATTCAAAAATTGAAGCAACGTTTCAGATTCTGCGCGCTGTGCGCTGCTCGCCACGTGTCAAACGCAGACACACTAGCGCCAGGTGCGCTGCGCCCTAGGAAGCGCACCCCCAATCAGAGCAAAGCTCTGTTTCAAATTCAAAATTTGAATTGAAGCAACTCTTCAGATTCTGCGCACTGTGCGCCACGTGTCAAACACAGGTGCGCTAGCGCAGTTGCTGCGCGCTGCGCGCCACGTGTCGAACGTAGGTGCGCTCGCGCAAGGTGCGCCGCGCTGGGATTAAAAATTCCCCACCGTCAGATCAAAAGATCTACTAATAATAAATTATTAATTAATCAAAACTAAAATTCTGTTATGGAAAGATTTTTCAATCTTATTAAAACAAAAAGATTATCTTCTGTAAAACAGAAGCCTTAGGATCAAAGATCCAACGGTGGGAAATATTCCCAAATAAAGCAGAGAAAGATCTCTTAAAACTGATTTAACGAATCATTTGGCCCTATATAAAGAACCCTAGACTTCAAGTCTAAAATATACAGTAGATAGAAAGGAGAGAGAAAAACTCTCTGCAAAAAGAAGAGAAAGTTCTTAGAAAGAAGAAGATCATTTCTTCATATTCAAGGTAAAAAGAACTATGTTCTTGAATAACAGAGATGAATTCATCTCGTAAAAAGAAGAACTATCTTCTAAAAAGATCTTAGATCTATAAAAAGACCAAGGTCTTTAATAAAAAGGAAAAGATCAAAAGATCTAATCATAAAAATAAAAGAAGTATTTACTTCATTCACAGATCCTTGATCTACAAAGGCAGCGCCCTTTTATAAACAAGAACTTTTGTTCTTGGATCTTGAGGTAAGGCCTCCTTTAAGAAGAACATAAACTTCTTTGATCTTAAAATTGATCAGATGCGCTTTGCGCTATTGAAAAGTGCCTTGCACTCATGAACTGCGCTTTTGCGCTCCTTGGACCGGCGCTCAGCGCCAAAACATGCCACGTGTCAACCAGATACACTACTTGCGCTTTGCGCTCCTGAAACAGAGCTCTGCGCTCATGGGCTGGCGCTCAGCGCCAAGCACGCCACGTGTCACTCACTGGCGCACCCACAAACTAGCGCAGCGTGCTCATAAATCAAAAGCGCAACACGCCAACAAACTAGTGCTTAGCGCTAAGCGCGACACGTGTCCTCCTCGTGTACGCTATCCAACAGAAGCGCAATGCACTCTCTCCTTGGCGCAAAGCGCCTGACGCGCCACGTGGCGCACTGTCAGAACACAATTTGTTCTGATAAATGCTATGCATTCAATACAAGACAAAAATTGTCAGGATCTAATGCTCAGCATTATTAAAAGGGCCGAGCCCAAATAAAGGCTCAATAGCCAGAACAATAAAATGTTCAACTCATATCAACTGAGTCCATATGCTCATAAACCTTCAAACAGACTTTAGTCCCAAATTGGACTATAGATCCCCAAATCAATTTTGGTTCAAGGGTACATCTCTGAACTCCTCTGATGTTTGTCGTTGTAATCTTTCAACGTCTTCAGAGAGGTGACGGGTCCCGACAACCATACATTTCATAGACTGTGACGTCTTTAAACTGGACTGTAGGGTCCTTAAACTCATAGACTATGATGTCCTTAACCTCGACCGTGATGTCTTAAAACTAATATCAGACCGTGAGGTCCTTAAACTCACGAACTATGATGTCCTTAAACTCGACCGTGATGTCTTTAAACTAACATCGGACTGTGGAGTCCTTAAATCCACGGACTATGATGTCCTTAACCTCGACCGTGATGTCTTAAAACTAATATCGGACTGTGAGGTCCTTAAACTCACGGACTATGATGTCCTTAACCTTGGACAACCATTTCCTTAAACTGGTAATCGACCGCAATATCACTAAACTAAACAACAGTGCCCAATTGCTTTCTTGTCGGATCTAAACGATCCCGTTGAGTTGATCTTAGTCTAAAATGAGACTAACGTATCATTAACAAATGTTTAAGTTGATCTTAGTCTCAAATGAGACTAACGTATCCTTAAACCCAACCCCCAAACCCAAATATAAGAAAATACGGATTTGGACCAATTCACGCCCTACGGGCGACAACATAAATTAGTCTCCGTATACAATCCACGGGCAATCAAACACAAAACAAACACCCACGACACGAAGTGACCATCTGGAGAAGGAGAAAGTTGTTACCGTGATGAGGTAGCGTAATTAACTGCAGGGGTTTGCGCCTGCAGGGAAGAGCGTCTCCACAATCAAAAAACCCCTCAAACGAGGGGGAATCTGACGAAGTCTGCTACATCGGCCGCATCCGTTTAAACCTTCGATACATGGTGTCATAAATCAACTTGGCATCTTCGGAGAGGTGGACGGATAGCACCAATTAGCATTTGCCCCGAATTTCAGGCAAAAACGAACCTGCGCGGGTCGCGTCTCTGTGTTCGGAGGGGAACAGATTCTGGCACGCCCGGTGGGACCTTTTCCTCTTTCCACTCCACACTTCATGTGTCGTGTTCGTGAACGAATCGCGGTTTGCTATGGTTGCCTGTGGATTCGAGGTACTTAGATTTGGTGTCTTGCTCGGTGCAGAAAATAGAAGATCAATGGCTTCAAACTGCACTCATTGCAACAACTCCCACTCCATCCTCGCCGGAGGAGTGACCTACGGGCCTCAAGCGGCCTCCCTTTTCAAGATGCCAGTGGAACAGGTAACTCAGGCCACCACTGGGCTGTTCTTTGGGACCATGCTCCTATCGAAGAGCTTCAATGCCCCAATGTCGTCGCAAGAAGCTCTAAAGAAGTCGGTCTTTGATCGGCTTATAACTACCGCGGCCCCTCTCAACGGGTCGCCCAAGTCCAATGCCTCAACTTTCAGCAAACTGGGCCAAAACTCATGTGGGCCCATGAAGAAGCCTGCAATACCAGAAAAGGTTGTTCCGAAGAGGATAGCCATCCCTGCACCTAAAGTCGTCAAGGCGGCTTCTCCTGCCAAAGGGTCGGTCTTCACAAGACTGACTGTTCCGGCCCCCGTTCCTGCTCAAAGGACTGTCTTTGACAGATTGGATACTGCTCCTCAAAAGACGTCAGTCTTCAAGAGGCTGGCACCAGCGGCACCTTATCTGAACAGGGGGCAAGACAAAGCCATCCCCATCGCCGAACCAACACCGTCCGCTCGACACGCTTGACGTCGCCACTGGCGCCGAGTAAGGAAGGCTAGAGGCAACTCCCCCTCTGGGCTAACTTCACCAGCTCCAACGGTAGAAGTCAATGCTGCTGTTCCGACCGGAAACAGTTTTGAACTGCTGAACAAGGTGCGTAGGAACTCGCCTACCGCCATACTGAAAAGATCTCCTCCACCGATAAAGACTGTCGCAGAAGTGAAGCCGGAACAATCCCCTCAACGACTGTCTTCTAAAGTTTACAAAATCTGGCGACAAGTCCGAGAGTCAGCGATCGATCAAGACTACCTCTGTCGACAGAAGAAGCTGAAGGTTCGGCAGGAAGAAAACTGTCCTGGAAAGCTATAAAGGACGACAGCTATTTAGGTGCCCACTGCAACGGCCCCCTCAACGTCACCAGTCCACAAAAAGAAAAGGCCGGAGAAAATCCCTGAGTCTGCGGCGAACCGGAAAGACGATGACTCTAAACTCCCCAAGTCTGGGGGCATGATGGTACATACCGTTTATATGGCTTCCGGAAAAGAGGAAAGCCGTGCTTCTACGGGTCATCGACCGCTTACCCGGTCAATAACGAAGGCTCAGGAACAGCAGCAACAGAGGCTTCAAGAAATGCTGATGCAAATGGCCGCATTCACCGGGCCAAAAGAAAACTCGGAGGCGTCATCGGAGCAGCGTCATGAACAAGAAACCGATGCGGACTTCCTCCGCAGAGTCCTCGAAAAGAAGGACAGAGAAGCCGCAGAACAAGCGGCTAATATAAAACGAATGGCGCTTCTCTTCCAAGACATGGTCGGAATGATGTTACAGCCGGAACCTCCAGCTGAACACCCTCCGATCATTATTGAAGATGATAAAGGAGAAGCGTCAAATCCTCTGCCGGCTCTGTCAGCAGCCAAAGAGGAAACCATCTCAAAAGCTGCGCTCGATGATTATATTGCTCAGCAAATACGAGCTCACTAGGCGAATGAAGCAGCTGGCCAAATTGTCAAGACCGGACGACCCTATCCAGGCTGGTATGACCAAATAAGTTACCCGCCGGGATATACGATCCCTAAGTTCCATGTATATAAAGGGACGGGAATCTACACCAGCATGTTGCCCAGTTCAGGGCTTTATGTGGCAATACCGGTGGCGATGATAAACTTTTGCTCCGCCAATTCGTCGGCAGCTTATCGGAGACGGCATTCGACTGGTACTCCGAACTTCCAAACGACTCCGTCAAAACTTTCGCAGAAATGGAGTTGTTGTTTACACAGAGATTTGCAAGCGCTAGCGAGCGCATCCCGATCACCGCCTTGATCAACGCCAGGGTAAAGCCAGGTGAAACGTGGGTACAATACGCGATACGGTGGCGAAATTTATGGTCGAAATGCGAGCAGCGCATCGAAGAAGCTCCCGCGGTAGGCATGTTCGTAGGTACTCTTGATCCGCAAGCGACCATCTCCCAGTTCATGATGTTTTTCAAGCCGACCACTTTCCAGGCCTTGATTGACAAGCTGGCTCAAATGGACCAGATGGGCTACAGGCTTTCCTCTTCGAAGCCAGAGCTGCGAAACGAAAAAGGGAAGGGGAAAGCAACCTTCGTCGCCAACACTCAACGACAGCTGAGCAACTTAAAGCCGGCTGTTTGCCAAAACAATATGCGTCCACGTCCATCCCTCGAAGAAAGACTAGGACGTCCTTACTCGTTTCCTCAAGATAAAACGAGAAGACTGTTCGAGCTGGCAGTGCGCAACAAGCTCATAAATTTTCCGGATCCAAAACGTCCGTTGCAGCCAAACGACGTCAATGATCCCAATTACTGTCCCTACCACCGAGTATTGGGTCATCCGATCGAGGACTGCTACGTTTTCAAAAACTGGGTTGAAGACCAATACCAACAAGGCAAGTTCGCGTTATCGGAAAACTGGAAGGTGAGCCCACCACAACCTCACGCCCCTAAAAAGGTGGACGTGCCGGAGGCATCGTGCTCATTCATAAGGGAAGCCCCATGGGAGGTCGCTCTTTCAGCAAAGAATAAAAGAATGTTGAGAAATCTCCAAACATGTCCGGCAATCAGGTGGAAGAATCCGCTGGAACCCGAGATTATCGAGGGAACGCTGAAGCCGCGCCCAATTCTAAAAACTGGTGGTGATAGTCAAAGCGCTCATACCCAGCCATCAAAGTCTTCCAAGAAGAAAACCAAGAAGCCCGTGAAACCTGATGACAAACACACGGACCTGCAAAAACATATTGACGTGCTAGAAGAATATAATCAGAAGGCGTGGACCCCAGTTACACTCCAAGAATTCCTCAGCCACGTCCTTGAGGATGGAGGTGATGACAATGAAGAAGAATCGTCAGATGAACCCGAGGATTATGTGGCAAGCTGCCATATGATCTCTCACTCGTTAATAAACGGTGAAGAAGCTCCTGACGCCAAGAAATTGGGGGCAGATTCTGAGCCGGAACTTCTAGGACCATCAGACGAAATGATTGATGCATTCCTGAACGAAACCCGTCTTAAAAGCAAAACTGATCGAGAGCGTGAGATGGCCATATTTGAAAAAGCCAAACGCCGGCGACTGGACAAAAGGGTCGAAATACTCCCACCAGATCAAAGTACATCCGCCGCAAATAAAAACAGGATCAAGACAAGGAAGCGATTCGCCAAAGCCATATCGATGGGGATGAAGCTGCCCTCTTTTAGAGAAAATTCTCCTGGTGGTATATATCTTGATGAAGCGGATGTACATCCTAAGTTCTGCTTGTATCATCAGAAGATCGCACACCCTACTGAAGACTGCAACTCCTTTAAGTGTTGGTGGAAAGGGTATGTCGCTCACAGGCAACACTTCAAGAGAATAAAGCGTGAAGCTCGTAGACAGCGGAAAAATGCGACAGATGAGCGTAAAAGAATTGCCGGCAATTGTCGTAGGGTTGATCCCGGGGGATCGCGAGTTCTCACCTTCGGGAGCGACTCCAACGAAGAAATAGCCCTCGGCCCTTTCTTCAAAGAATCCACCTCAGAAAAAGAGGAAGAAATAAAGAGCTGCGATAACATTCAGCTGTACAATCGCATGCTACCCGAAAAGAATCTCGGACCCGCAAACAAGGGATCGAACAAAAAGGATAAGGGGAAGGGAAAAGCAACCTTCGTCGCTAACGCTCAACCACAACTGAGTGGCTCGAGACCGGTTGTTCTTCAAAGCAACAAGCCGCGATCCCTCGATGAGAAGTTGAAACGTCCTTACTCATTTCCCAGGGATAAAACAAGGAGACTGTTCGAATTGGCAGTGCGCAACGGGCTCATCACGCTGCCAGATCCAAAACATCCATCGCAACCGGGTGACGTTAACAATCCTAACTATTGTCCCTACCATAGAGTAATGAGTCACCCACTCGAAGATTGCTATGTCTTCAAAGGCTGGATTGAGGATGAATACCAACAGGGCAAATTCGCGTTGTCTGACAACTGGAAGGTAAACCCGTCACAACCACATGCTCAGAAAATGATGGACACGCCGAGGGCATCATGCTCTTTTATAGGGGAAGCTCCATGAGATATTGTTTTTCCGGCAAAAAACTAAAAGAGTGCTGAAAGATCTTCGAACATGTCCGACCTATGAACCAAAGACCGAAACGTTGTTAAACTAACAATGGACCACTATGTCCTAAAACTGGATATTGACCGAGATGTCTATAAACTATTACGGACCGCGGCATCTCCAGGCTGACGTGATAAGAAAAAAGGTATGTCTATAAGCGAAATGGGCACGGATGAAAACCCGAAAGGGCTCCGTGAGTAAAAACAGCAGGGCTACCGGCGAGTTTTGTGAAAACCCGAAAAGGCGCAACCTCGTTAAAAAAACGGTATGTCCATAAGCGAAATGGGAACGGATGAAAACCCGAAAGGGCTCCGTGAGTAAAAACAGCAGGGCTACCGGCGAGTTTTGTGAAAACCCGAAAGGGCGCAATCTCGTTGAAAGACACTTGCAAGGTCCTCTCGACCTTGTGAGGAGAAACCACCTGCGTGAGATCCTTACGACTCACAAGGGAGCAACACACTTAGGTATCCTCGCGATTCCTAAGGAGAAATTACACTTGTGAGATCCTCACGACTCGTAAGGAGAACTCTCTTATGGGACCCTCACGGCTCATAAGATTCAAAAGTCTTAAGCTACAGATATCTGAACCTGTTCTTAAGCAGCCGCTACAACCTCCAGCACTGCCCTACAAGCGGCTCGATGCTGACCCTTGTATACAATCCAGGGGCGCGAATAGACATTTCCCTAGCAAAGTCCCACCAGAGACTGGGGATATGCTTTTATGGCAAAAAACACTTGTAAGTCCTCTCGACTTGCAAGGAGAAAATACTCTTGTAAGATCCTTACGACTTACGGGAGAACATGCACTTAGGAATCCTCACGATTCTTAAGGAGAAATCGCACCTACGAGATCCTCACGACTCGCGGGGAGAAATACCTTTATGAGACCCTTACGGCTCATGAAGTCAAAAGCCTTAGTCGACAGGATCCTAACCCTGTTTACTAAGCCACCTTTGTTCGTCATCGATAGAGGCAAATGATGATTCGCTCCTGGCAATATCCCAGTTGTAGCGGTGCTGATGCCGAAATCGGTGTCTAATTCCAAGCTTGCAACAAGAAGCTAGCGAACCATACATGTATACGAAATAGCCGAAATGATGCGGCAACTTGCAGACAAAATCAGCAAGTAAAAATATATGCATGCAAAATAGCCGAAATGATTGGGCAACTCGCAATAAAAAGCAGCGAGTAAAAATAAAAAAAAATAGCCGAAATGATTGGGCACCGCGAAAAATAGCCGAAATGATTGGGCAATCGTGACCTTGGCGATATAAAAGCTGAAATGATAGAGCATCGCGGAAAGAAATAAAAAAAAATGAATGAAATTTATGCCCTACTGGTGATATCATGTCAATCCCTATATACAATCCAGGGGCGCAAACAAAGAGGGAACCATAACTTCCCTCTAGGCTCCATCCGAAAAAAGAGCCAAGTCTCGACGGTTCACAAACAGCCTGGAGATCATCTCAACATTCATCTCGATACAGCAGACACAATGCCAGCAAACGAAGCGAAGGCCAAATTTCTAGCTTCAGGGTCTTGACGGCAACTCATATAAAACCTGAAAGACCATCGGAGATCATCCCACACCAGCGCGGAGTGGTTATGACTCATCGGGGCTCTCCAAAATGAGCCTAACCTCAAGTAAAAAGCGGCATGGCAAAATTCCTAACGCTTGCTCTTCCGACGGTCAAACTGCCTAGGAGAATTTCTTGAAGACGTCTTGTCCAGCCCCCGAAGGGATCAGAGACACGACAGTCGCAAGGCTACTCGAACAACAAGATTGCCTATCGAGGAATACATCAGCCAACACAACGGTACGACGGACAAAACCCTAGTACCACAGACCCTAACGGACCTTTGTCGTAAAGAGCAGAGGTTAACTGTGACGTTAGGATATCCTTGCGAGAAATGCTCGATTCGTCTCGACTCGTAGGGAAAAGCCTTAGGCAGTGGGGATTAAAAAACCTGTCTCCTAAGCACTGGGGCCCTGCAAGTCGGTCCAAAATAGACTCTTGCATACTATTCACGGGCTACACTCTCCAAAGTCGAATCTTGACAATGAGGGAAACAACCGCTTACGGGTCCTCTCGACTCATAGGAGGGAAAATTCTCTTATAAGATCCTTACGACTTAAAAGGGAAAACGCACTTAGCAATCCTCACGATTCCTAAGGAGAAAATACACCTACGGGATTCTCTCGACTCGTAGGAAGAAAAGTCTTCATGAGACCCTTACGGCTCATGAAGTTGAAAAGTCTTAGGCAGCAGATCTGAACCTGCCTCCTAAGCCATCACTACCCCTCGAAGAAGCCAAAACAAGATGTTCACCCCATCATCTGCCGGCTATGTTTGCTAAGATGACATGCTGATAACAAAAGAAAGAAGAAAGCAGAGAGATGACACAAAACATTGCGAAAGAAATGTATCTTTTATTCATGAATTCAATTGAGTACAGGCTACATAGTCTGAAAGGATAAAGAAAAATGAATACATTTTATTCAAAATTTACAAATGGCGCAAAATGCAACTATTGGGAGGGAAGCGTCTTCAGTAGGCCAATCAATTGCTCATGCACTCCCCTCAGCCTCTCGTCACGGTCAGCTGCCGCGGCCAGCTCTGTTTCAATTTGGACCCGTTGCTGCAAACAGGATGAGAGCTTCTGATCAACTTCCTGCTGGGCAGCCTCCTGACTCTGTGCGACCTGCTCATTAAGATTAAGCTTCTTCCTCAACACCAGCCGTCAGAGATACATCGTTGAAGGTTTTCAAAAATGGCATTCAGCTGGGCAGCATTAGCGACAACCTCAGCGCACAGTTGGGCAGATTCAGCAGCAGTTGCCTCACGTTCCTTCCGCTTAAGGGTTGCCTCTCGTTCGAAATGGCGAAGAAACGGAATACTCTGCTCAACCCATGCAGCCCGCTGGGAGTTCAAAGCCTGAGTCTCAGGGGCAGGACGCATAAGCTCAAGCTCATACAGACAAGCCTCAATCCTCCTGCAATGATTAACCCAAGACTCGACGACACCTTCATTATGGAAGTTCATGAGCGTCGCCAGCATTGCGTTGACCTCGGCAGCAAAATCTGCGGCAGATGTAGGAGCTTCCGCGTCAAGCTCCTCGATGTAGTCGCTCAACATACGCAGACTATTCACAGCGCCTTTGGAAGATGCCCGTCGAGAGAAGGGGCCCACTGGCATTATAACTTGAGATTCGAACGGAGTTGGAGTCGGTATCACCGCTGCAAAACAAATCACGGTCAAATGACGGTTCAAGAAATAGAGAATGTTTATAAACAATGAAGTTTATTATACCGTCTGAGGTAGATGGCAAGGCCGGGAGTACTGGTAGAACTGTTCTTTCGTCTCCTCCTTCGATCTGTAATACTGCAATCAAGGCAAAGAAGAATCAGAAATGATTTCATTATTGGTAAAAGAGAGAGCATTAATTGAAGGCTATATTCACCAGTGCCGCTGGATGAAGCAATCTCAGACGAGAAGGAGAAGTGTGGGTGCAACACCTGATACAGGTGGTCAAAAAGGACTCCTGCAAGGACGCAATAGTGCAACGTCAGTACGTAGGTTATACAATTTAAAAAAAAATAAGACTGGTGAGTCACAAATCCGCACCTTCCAACATCTGAGATGGTATGAGAGAGGGTAGAGGAGATGCCACCGTCAAGGCGGTAGCTGATGGCGCTGCCTCGGGTAGTGCGACATCAACACTAGCCGCACTTGCGTTAGAAATAAGATAAACCCTGTCAGGAAAGATTGCAGAATGAAAAGAAGGGCGGTGACCTAAAATTTACCAGATGAGTTGCCAGCCGGAGCCGTGACGAGGGCGTCACTTGATACGACGGCGGCGTCACCCTCCTCCATCGGGGTGGTCTCACCTCCCGTCGCCTCATCCCCTGACTCCATGAGAGTTGTCGTCACGCTCGCGACGCCAGGAGACGGCAAAGAACCATAGGCAGGAAGAGTGATGATCGGAGCGGTGCCCGACTCTTGAGAAAGAGCGGCCATCTCGGGCCCAGCAATTGTACCCGTTTCGCTCGCCACCTCCTCGGGCTCAGTGATTGCAGCCGTCTCATCCACCGCTACCTTAGGCTCGGCCGTGGTAGCCGTCTCACCCCCCGCCACCTCGGGCTCGGCAGTGGTGGCTATCTCGGGCATAGCAATCGTGACTGTCTCGTCAGCCACTACCTCGGGCCCAGCAATTGCGGCCGCATCGCCTACCGCCGCCCCGGGTTCGGGAATAGCAGCCACCTCCTCCACCGCTCCCTCAGGCTCAGCGGTCGCCGCCGTTTCTTCGGGAAGGCTCGGCCCTGCAAAATAAGGTATATGAGAACTGATGGCTTAAAACTTTGACAACGGAACCTCACGGCACATTACCTGGAGTTGATTTACCGTTCGCTTCCCGAGCCGCATGTGCCGCCCGTCTATAAGCAGTAGACAAGGCGACCGGAGACTCCTCTGAAGGAGTAGCCGCAGGGGCAGCGGTGCTCGAACCCACACCCACAGCTAGAGCATCATTACGCTCTCTTGCTGCGCGCCTCTGGCGCTTCCTTTCCTCCCGGGCTGTCAAAGCAGACCTTCTAGAAGCCTCCCTCAATAGAGCATCATCATCCACACACAGGGTTACCTCTAGAGCCGTCAAGGCTTCCGTCATCAGTCGTTTGAGTAAAGCCTCTTTCGGTAATACCGAAAAGGCCGGGACTTCGGTGGCTGGCCCGGGAAGAGTCTCCGCATCACCTTGCGGGACCGACATTGTTGTCCCTGCGACGAGATAAAGAAAGGGTTAGATTGTCCATAAAAAAGAGAATGAAGACTCAATGAGCCGAGACATACCAATGCCCAATAGAGCACGATTCCTCTCCTCCTCTTCGAAAGACCTGAGGGAAGTCGCCAGAATCTCTTCAGTGGTAAAGCCTGCTACAAAAGGAGAAATGTCAATCAAAACATGATAATAAGAAGGAAGGTATAATGCAATAACAAGACGCGACTAACGTTTACTTGATTGCACGAAGGCGGCTATTTCTGTTTGAAGAGTGGCAGAGCGCACAGAAGCTGCAATAGCGGCCTCGAGATCAGTGTCTTCTGGCGCTATGGCGAAACCCTCATTGGTCCCATATTCACTTATGCCCGCGTTATAAGGAGCCTCAGGCTCTAGGCCGAGTACGACATCAAGAGAGAGGACCGATTTCTTCTTCTGTGCGTGAGCTCCGGTCGCAACCAGTACCAGCTTGCGTTTAGTGGCCACTTTGGGACGACGAGTCCCGATGTCCGAGCCCACGCCAGATTCGGATGAAGCTACATTTACCGTCTCCACGGGAGCACGGGGCACCGATGGCACATCCACCATCTCCATAGGAGCATGGGGCAATCCGCGCGTGGGGCTTAACACACGTGGAGGCTCAACTGCAGCGACTTCTCTTAGCGAAGGGGGGACAATGGTCCGTCGCCTCAAAGGGACATTGCGATCACTGGCAGGAGGTGCTTTGCTTGCGCTTCTTCATGGAAGACGCTCCATCGAAGTAAAGTTCCCACCAGGTATCATTTTCGTCGATCGTGTCAAACGCATGTTCGTCTGGTAGTTCGCAATTCAAGGGAGAGTCAGCAGGTATCGGATGCTCAGCGAGGAAGTCGGCGATGGCCTGGCCTTTCACTGCCTTGAGGGGACGATAGGTTATCGAGAATTCCATTAAGAGCAGGGCCCATTTAGCGAGCCGTCCTATCAATATGGCCTTTGATATCAAATACTTGAGGGGATCCACCTTCGATATGAGACGGACTTCATGCGCCAACGCATAGTGCCTGAGCTTCGTTATTGCGAAGATCAACGCCAGGCAGTATTTTTCGATGGGAGAATAATTGCTTTCTGCCCCCAGGAGAACTCGACTCAAGTAATATAGAGCTCTTTCTTTCCCTTGGTCGTTCTCTTGTGCCCATAATGCGCCTAAGGAACCTTCGAGGGCGGTTGTATAAAGAATAAGGGGCTTTCCCTTGACCGGAGCGGCCAGCACTGGCGGGTTCTGCAGATACTGCTTGATTTCGTCCAGCGCGCTTTGGCATTTGTGATCCCAGACGAACGGGGTTCCCTTCTTTATCAGGTGACTATAAGGACGGCACTTGCCAGAGAGATTGGCTATAAATCGCCGGATATACACGAGTTTCCCTTGGAGAGACCGCAATTGTTTGAGAGTCCTTAGCGGAGGCATTCCCATGATCGCCTTGATCTTTGACGGATCTATCTCGATACCTCGGTGTCGGACGATGAATCCTAGGAATTTACCTGAGGACACCTCGAACGCGCATTTGAGAAGGTTCATCTTCAGGTTGTATTGTCGAAGGCGTTGAAATACGATCTTCAGATGTTCGAGATGTTCCTCGTATGATTTGATTTTAACTACGAGGTCGTCGATATAACATTCGACGATTTCATGTACGAGGTCATCGAAGATCTTCGTCATGGCCCTCTGATAGGTGGCACCGGCATTCTTTAGACCGAAAGGCATCACCTTGTAGCAAAATATACCCAAAGGGGTCCGGAAAGCGGTGTGCTTCTGGTCCTCGGGATGCATCTTTATCTGATTATATCCTGATGAGTAGTCCATGAAGAAGAAAACTTCGTGAGTGGACGTATTGTCTATCATCAGCTCGGTGACCGGTACTGGGAAGTCGTCCTTTGGGCAAGCTTTATTGAGATCCCGAAAGTCTACGCAGATGCGCACCGTCCCATTCTTCTTCATCACTGGGACGATGTTGGCGATCCAATCAGGATACTGAACTTCTTGGATGAAGCCGGAGTCGATTAGCTTCTTGACCTCGGCGTTGATACCCATCTCAAGCTCGAGCCGCATTCTTCTCGGTGTTTGTTTGATTGGCTTGACGTCCGGGGATATCACCAATTTATGCACAGCAATCTCTGGATCCAGTCCTGGCATCTCGGAATAGTTCAATGCGAAGCAATCTTTATGCTGCATAAGCACGTCTTTTAGTGTAGCCATCTTTTCTTCAAACAGCAGATCACTGACGAATGTCGGTCGCGGGTCACTTGTCGTCCCCAAATAAATTTTCTTGAGATCATCTGCAGTGGTATGTATTCCATCTTCCAGCTCTTTTAGTGCCGGTGGAAATTCTGAGATCACCTCGTCATCGTTGTTTTCGAAGCACCAGGGAAGCTCATCCATATCCTCGGGCTCTTCTTCTGACAGCGTTATCACGTGAAAGCTACGAGCTCGCTTCCAAGACCAATGTGGATCTGGTTCTACCCTCATGGATTTAGGTTCATGCTTCTGCGGCGGGGTTACCCTCCAGCTGCTGGATAGAGCGAATCTGCCCTATCGATATTGATTTTCGACCCAGTTCTTGAAGGTGAAGCAGTCTTCAATAGGATGTTCTATTGCCCTATGATAGGAGCAATAGTCCGGATGAGAGACTTCGCCAGCTTGCTCGGGATGCTTGGACTCCGGGAGGATGATCAGTTGATGTTTTATAGCAAGATCAAGTATTTTCTTTGTCTTATCTTGGGTAAAAGAGTATGCTCGACCCATCTTCTTTATAAGAGACGAATCTGGATTACTCGATTCCTGATCGCGTGGTTTCTTGGTCCCACTTTGTCGCTCTCGAACACTTTTCCCGCTCTTTGATTTATTTTTGCCTCTGCGTCGTACAATGGGTTGACAGGGAGGAGCATTTTCATCCTTCGCAGCCTGTTGAAGAAGGCGTTGCGTCCTGAATTTCTCGTAGATGGCCATTTCGCGATTGCGATCGTCTCGAACCTTTTGACTCGCTTCCCTTATAAGCTAGTCCATTTGTTCTTCAAACGACGGACTGGACATTTTTACGTCGGGAGCTCTTTTTGATTCAGGGTTAGCATTTTCCCAAAAAGCATCTCCTTCTTCATCAAAGTCATGTATGACGTAGCAGTCGCGGAGTAACTCCCGTTTCTTGGATTGAACATATCCAAGCCCGATCGTTTCCATTTTCCCGTTGGGCCACTTTCGCTGAGTTCCAGGGACGTTCCAGATCCTGTTATAGAACCGTGCTTGTCGAGCAGTTTGTTTAAGGGGTGCACCTTGGCGTCTTAAGAGTCTCCTTAGCCCGTCTGTGTAATATCTGGGCAAACAGATGGGCTGGAGCCTGTCGAGTGTGGAATCCGCGCCGTGCCAGATTTGTTTCTCCACTTTGGTTTCCCCGGATCGGTAGAATAGGATCGCTTTTTCACCTTCTCGCCTAGGAGGGACATAGAACGTCTGCAGCTCTTCCACACTGTAGGTATCAAGTGCGTCTAGTTCTTTATGATGCTTTGGCGGAACCATGGCAACTTGCAAACTTTGATCTTCACCAGCGATGGTTTGTATTGAAGGCCGAGCAGAGAATATAGCATGGACCTCATCTTCCGAGTCGCTGCCAAAGATCAACATAAGAGCGGACGGTCCTGGCTTGTTGTACTGGGGTGGACCTGAATAAACTATCTCTTCCTCTTCTTCAGTATCACTCCCGAAGACCAGAATGGTGGTGATAGCTTTGTTCTCCGGTTTATGACATCTCTCCGTATCCTCGAACTCTGGCAAGAAGTATTTTGCATCTTCGTATTTTCGAACTTTGTTCATGGAGAATGGGTTCAATTCCCCCGTCACAGTGTACTCGAGACCATCCTTAAAGTATTTCATACACTGATGTTGTGTAGAAGGGATGATGTTGTACTCATGTAACTAAGGCCGGCCGAGCAAAACGTTATAGCAGGTCTTGGCGTCGATGATGTGAAATTTAATATCCGTGACAAGCAATCCGAAGCGCAGCGTCAGTATCACAGACCCGAGAGTTCGTGATGACTGAGAGTCGAACCCGGAGATGGTGATCTTATCCCGAGCGAGGTGTTGAACACTCATGCAGATTTCTTTCAACACTCGCACGTTGAGGAGATTGACGGAGGACCCATTGTCGACCAGGATCTTGCCTATCTTGACATCGTGACAGTATCCAGAGATATATAGGGGACGGTTGTGCTCGCACGTCCCAAGGAGGAGATCTTCATCGCCGAAGGTGATATCGGCTGTATACGCTTCCTCCAATTCGTCCTTCATCTTTTCTTCAGCGAGAAAAGCTTGGAATTGCTCTGGCTCTTGTAGCGCCTTAATCAATGAATCTCTTGCTTCTTTTGATAGAAAAAGAGCGTCGAGAATGCTGAGCTGCGAGGGTAACTTCCTTAAGTGCGCCAGAATGTTGTAGTCCACTTTACTTTTCTTTGGCGGGTCCTTGGCGGTCAGCTCTTTCATGACTTGGTCATTTAGGGCGATATCCTCAGAGACCTTTTCTTTTCCCTTATCTTTTCTGTTCGACCCACTGTTCGAGGGCCCAAGATTCTTTTCGGGCAGCGTACGATTGCGTAGCTGAATGTTTTCACAGGTCTTTGGTTCCTCCACTTTTCCCAAGGTGGACTCTTTAAAGAGAGGACCGAGAGTCATTTCTTCGTCAGAGTCGATCCCGAAGGTGAGAACCTGCGATCCTCCGGCATTGACCACGCGACAGTTGCTGGTAGTTCCTTTATGCTCTTCGGTCGTAATTCTCTGCTCCCGACGAGTTTTGCGTTTCATCCGCTTGAAATGCTGCCGGTGAGCAACATATCCCTGCCACCATCTTGTAAAAGCGTTGCACTCTTCGGTGGGGTGCGAAATCTTTCGATGATATATGCAGTAGCTAAGATGCATCTCTGCTTCACCGAGAGTGTTTCCTTCGGAGGGTGGTAGCTTCATTCCCATTGATATGGCTTTAGCAAACCTTTTCCTCGTCTTGAACTTGTTTTTATTCGCGGCGGACGTACTTTGATCCGGCAGAAGTGTTTCGACTCTTTCGTCCAGTCGCCGGCGTTTGGCCTTTTCAAATATGGCCACCTCACGCTCCCGATAAGCTTTACTTTTCAGAAAAGCTTCGTTTAGGAATGAATCGATCATTTCGTCTGACAGCTCTGGAAGCTCCGGTTCAGGATTTGGCCCCAGTTTCTTAGTGCAAGGAGCGTCTTCATCGTCTATCGACGAGTGAGAGATCACATGGCAGCTTGCTACGTAATCCTCAGATCCATCCGACGAGTCTTCTCCATCATCTTCGTCTTCAAGGACATGGCCGAGGAACTCTTGGAGCGTGATTGAAGTCCGCGCTTTCTGGTTATATTCTTCCAGCGCATCAATATGCTTTTGTAGGTCCATGCGCTTGTCACCAGGCTTCACGGGCTTCTTGGATTTCTTCTTCTTTTTCGAAGATTTCGACGGCTGGATATGAACACTTTGGTTATCACCACCAACCTTTGGAGTTGGGTGCGGCTTCAGCATTCTTTCGATGATTTCAGGTTCCAACGGATTCTTCCACCTGATCGCCGGGCATGTCTGGAGATCATTCAGTATCCTTTTGGTTTTGGCCGAAAGAACAACCTCCCATGGAGCTTCTTCAACAAAAGAGCACGTTGCCCCCGGTGTGTCCATCTTCTTAGGAGTATGCGGTTGTGGTGGGTTCACTTTCTACTTCCCAGACAACGCAAACTTGCCTTGTTGGTACTGATCCTCGATCCATCCCTTAAAGACGAAGCAATCTTCGATTGGATGGCTCACCGTTTGGTGGTAAGGGCAATAATTGGGATTATTCGCTTCGCCGGGTTGCAATGGCCGCTTTGGATTCGGCAGATTGATAAGCCGGTTGCGCATCACCAGCTCGAAGAGTCTCTTCATTTTATCCCGTGGGAACGAATAAGGACGCTTCATTTTCTCATTATAATAGCGTCGTCTCTCTTCCAATTGATCCGTTAGTCTTGGAGCACTGGGCTGCTGTTGGGTATTTGCCACGAAGGTCGCCTTTCCTTTACCCTTTTCGTTCCGCGGTTCCAGTTTTGGAGGAGACGGTCTATGCCCCATCTGATCCATCTGGGCTAGCTTGTCGATTAAAGCCTGGAATGTGGTCGGTTTGAAGAACATCATAAACTGTGAAATAGTGACATGAGGGTCTAGAGTGCCCACGAACATGCCTACCGCTGGTGTTTCTTCAATGCGCTGTTCGCACTTCGACCACAGATTCCGCCATCGGATCGCGTACTGAATCCATGTCTCGCCCGGTTTTACCCTGGCATTGATCAATGCCGTTATTGGGATGCGTTCACTAGCACTTGCGAATCGCTAGATGAACAACAACTCCATTTCTGCGAAAGTTTTGACGGAGTCGTTTGGAAGTTCGGAGTACCATTCAAACGCCGTCTCCGATATGCTGCCGATGAATTGGCGAAGCAACAGTTTATCATCGCCACCGGTATTGCCACAAAGAGCCCTGAACTGAGTGACATATTGATGGGGGTTGCCTGTCCCCTTGTACATATGGAATTTGGGGATCGTGTAACCCGGCGGATACTTTATTTGATCATACCAGCCTGGATACGGTCGCCTAGTTTTAACAATTTGCTGAGCCGTTTCATTCGCCTGGTGAACTCGTATCTGCTGAGCGATATAATCATCCAGGGCGGACTTGGAAATAGTTTCCTCCTTGGCTGCTGAAAGAGCCGGCAGAGGATTCGATATTTCTCCTCTATCATCTTCAATTATTACTGGAGGATCCTCGGCTGGGGGATCCGGCTGGATCATCATGCCCACCATATCTTGGAATAGAAGGGCCATTTGCTTTATATTGGCCGCTTGTTCCGCGGCCTCTTTGTCCTTCTTCTCAAGCATTCTCCGAAGGAACTCGGCATCAATTTCCTGCCCGTGGCGTTGCTCCGAGGATGTCTCTGGGCTTGCTTTCGGTCCTGCGAGCGTGGCCATCGCAGTCATCATCTCTTGAAGCTTCTGCTGCTGCTTTTGGGCTTTTGTCACGGATCGCGTAAGCGGTCGATGACCTGTGGAGATACGGCTATTCTCTTTTCCGGATGCCATATAGACGGTATCACCACCATGCCCCCAGACTTAGGGCGTTTGGGCTCAGTGCCTTTGACATTTGTCGCAGGTATGGGGATTTTCTCCAGCCTTCTCCTCTTATGGACGGTCGAAGTTGAGGGGGCCGTTGTAGTGGGCACCCAAGTAGCCGTCACCTTCTGTGGCTTAACAAGATGGTTTTCTTCCTGTCGGACCTTCAGCTTCTTCTGCCGGCGGGGATAGTCTTGATCCACCATCGACTCGCGGACTTGTCGCCAGACCTTGTAGATTTTAGAGGACAGACGCTGAGGGGACTGTTCTGGCTTTGCTTCCGCAACATTCTCCACCGAAGGAGGAGATTTTTTCAGTACGGCGGTAGGAGAATTCCTACGCACCTTATTCAGCAGCTCGAAACTGTTCCCGGTTGGAACAGCAGCATTAATTTCCGCCGTTGGGGCTGGTGGAGTTAAGCCCAGAGGGGGAGTTGCCCCCGGCCTTCCTTACCCGGCGCCAGTAGCGACGTCGAGCGCGTCGAGCTGATGGAGTTGGCTCGGTGACGGGGATGGCTTCGTCTTGTCCCCTGTTCACGTGAGGGGTTGTTGCTGGTGTCAGCCTGTTAAAGACTGATGTTCTTTGAGTAGCAGGAGCGGGAGTGGGAGTTGGGACAGTCGGTCTAGTAAAGACCGACCCCTTGGTAGGAGAAGCCGCCTTGACGACTTCAGGAGCAGGGTTGGTTACTCTTTTCGGAATAACCTTCTCTGGGATTGCAGGCTTCATCATGGGCCCACAGGAATTTTGGCCCATTCTGGCGAAAACCGAGGAGCTGTAGCTGGACGACCCGTTGAGAGGGGCCGTAGTAGCTGTAAGCCGATCAAAGACCGACTTCTTGGGAGCTTCTGGTACGGGCACGGGGGTGCTGAAGCTCATCGGCGGAAACATGGTTCCGAAAAACAACCCTGTGGTGGCTTGAGCGACCTGTTCCACGGGCATCGTGAATAGGGAAGCCAGTTGGGGCCCGTAGGCTATGCCCCCAGTTGAGGCAGAACGTGGGTTGCAGTTGCATGTGGAACACTTCGAGTAGGTGAACGCCATTGATCTTTGCTTTCTGCACCAAGCAAAACGCCAAATCTTAGTACCTCGAACCCAAGGGCAACCATAGCAAACCGCGATTCGTTCGCGAACACGACACACGAAGTGTGGAGTGGAAAGAGGAAAAGGTCCTACCGGGCGTGCCAGAATCTGTTTACCTCCGAAGACGCGGCGAAGACGCGGCGGACGTCTTGCCTGAATTTCGGGGCAGATGCTAATTGGTGCTATCCGTCTACCTCTCCGAAGATGCCAAGTTGATTTATGACACCATGTATTGAAGGTTTAAACGGATGCGACCGATATAGCAGACTTCGTCAGATTCCCACTCGTTTGAGGGTTTTTGATTGTGGGGACGCTCTTCCCTACAGGCGCAAGCCCCTGCAGTTAATTACGCTACCGCATCGCGGTAACAACTTTCTCCTTCTCTAGATGGTCACTTCGTGTCGTGGGTGTTTGTTTTGTGTTTGGTTGCCCATGGATTGTATACGGAGACTAAGTTATGTTGTTGCCCGTAGGACGTGGACTAGTCCAAATCCGTATCTTTCTTAGATTTGGGTTTGGGGGTTTGGGTTTAAGGATACGTTAGCCTCATTTAAGACTAAGATCAACTTAAACGTTCGTTAAGGATACGTTAGTCTCATTTTAGACTAAGATCAACTTAACGGGATCGTTTAGATCCGACAAGAGAGCAATTGAGCTCTATTGTTTAGTTTAGTGACATTGCGGTCGATAATTAGTTTAAGGACATTACGGTCCATAGTTAGTTTAAGGACATCTCGGTCCAATGTTAGTTTTAAGACATCGCGGTTGAGGTTAAGGACATCATAGTCCGTGGATTTAAGGACTCCACAGTCCGTTGTTAGTTTTAAGACATCACGGTCGAGGTTAAGGACATCATAGTCCATGAGTTTAAGGACCTCATAGTCCGTTGTTAGTTTTAAGACATCACGGTCGAGGTTAAGGACATCATAGTCCATGAGTTTAAGAACCTCACAGTCCGTTGTTAGTTTTAAGACATCTCGGTCGAGATTAAGGAAATCATAGTCCATGAGTTTAAGGACCCCACAGTCCATGAAATGTGTGGTTGTCGGGACCCGTCACCTCTTTGAAGACGTTGAGGAATTACAACGACAAATATCAAAGGAGTGAAGAGATGTACCCTTGAACCAGGATGAGTTGGTTGAAAGAGCAGATGTGCTCAGTCCAATACAAGTTGAGGACTTATGGCCAAAATTGGGTTAAGTCCAATTAAAATGTTTTAACATTTTATTTTTGTTCTGGCCATTAGGCCTTTATTTGGGCTCTGCCCTTTTAATAATGCTAAGTATTGGTCTCTGACATTTTTTGTCTTCATCAGAACAAGTTGTGTTCTGACAGTGCGCCACGTGGCGCGCCAGGCGCTTTGCGCCAGTCAAAGAGCGCATTGCGTTTCTGTCAGGTAGCGCACACGAAGATGACACGTGTCGCGCTTAGCGCTAAGCGCTAGTTTGTTAGCGCATTGCGCTTTTAGTTTATGAGTGCGTTGCGCTAGTCTGTTGGTGCACCAGTGAGCGACACGTGGCGCGCTTGGCGCTGAGCACCAGCCCATGAGCGCAGTGCGCTGTTTCAGAAGTACAAAACGCAGATTGTGTCTCTGATTGACACGTGGCAAGTTTGGGCGGTGAGCGCCGATCCAATGAGCGCAAGGGTGCAATTCATGAGTGCAAGGCACTTTTCAGTAGCGCAAAGCGCATCTGATCAAATTTTAATATCAAAGAACAAGTTTATGTTCTTCTTAAAGGAGGCCTTGCCTCAAGATCCAAGAACAAAAGTTCCTGTTTATAAAAGGGTTCTGCTTTTATAGATCAAAGATCTGTGAATGAAGTAAAAATACTTCTTTTTATATTTTTATGATTAGATCTTTTGATCTTTTCTTTTTAATCAAAGACCTTGGTCTTTTTTATAGATCTAAGATCTTTTTAGAAGATGTTTCTTCTTTTTACGAGATGATTTCATCTCTGTTGTTCAAGAATTAATTCTTTACCTGTAAAGATGAAGAAATGATCTTCTTTCTTCTAAAGACTTGCTTTTCTTTCTCTTTGGATTTTTCTCAAAGTTTGCAGAGGGTTTTTTCTTTTTTTGACTTGAAGTCTTGGGGCCTTTATATAGGGCCAATTGATTTGTTAAATCAGTTTAAGAGATCTTTCTCTGATTGATCTGGGAATATTTCCCACCGTTGGATCTTTGATCCTAAGGCTTCTGTTTTACAGAAAATAATCTTCTTGTTTTAATAAGATTGAAAAATCTTCCCATAACAGAATTTTAATTCTGATTAATTAATAACTTATTATTATTAGATCTTTTGATCCAACGGTGGGGAATTCTTTTAATTCCAGCGTTGGCGCACTTTGCGCTAGCGCACCTTCGTTCGCCACGTGGCGCGCAGAGCGCAGCGCAACTGCGCTAGCGCACCTTGTTTGACATGTGGCGCGCAGCGCAGAGCGCAGCATCTGAAGCGTTGCTTCAGTTTAAATTTTGAATTTTAAAACAGAGCTTTGCTCTGATCGGGGGTGCGCTGCCTAGGGCGCAGCGCACCTGGCGCTAGCGTGTCTGTGTTTGTCACATGGCGCGCAGCGCGCAGAATCTGAAGCGTTGCTTCAATTTTTGCCTTTAGAATTTCAATATAGAGCTTTGCTTTGATTGGGGGAAAGGAAGCGTCGCTTCATTCCAAATCTTGGAATTTGAACAGAGCTTTGCTCTGATTGGGGGAAGCAGAAGCGTCGCTTCATTTTTAAAACAGAGTTTTGCTCTGATTGGGAGAAACAGTTGATTTAATAATATGATATATATATTTATATTTGATATAATTATATATTAACTAATATTATGCTCACTAATTATTTTCTTATCTTAATATATATATATATATATATATATATATATATATATATATATATATATATATATATTATTTAAGAAGCATGGCATGGATTTTCTATTTTATGAAAATAGAAAAGAGGGGAAAATGAGGAGATGTTTGTGGAATGGTGAGAGGCATGGCTAAAACATTTGTTTATTCATTTGTTTGCACTATTGAAACGTGGTGCATTATATGTATTGATTTATATTCATGATTCAATAAGTGAGCAAACATATGAGAGCCATATTACTTCACTCATTCTTCACTTGATATTTTCTTGAGCTCATTTACTCTCTAGCTCTCTCCATCTTCTTCTTCCTCCACCTCAAAGCCCTAACTCTCACATGTGATGTGAACCATAGGGCTTTGCATCAACCTGGTGAGCTTACAACCCCTACTTCACCATCCTACACTTGATTAACACTTGAGTTTAGGGTGTTTCCTTCACTAAAGAGAGTTTAGTGAAGAGCTGGCTTGGATTAGAGGAGCTTCGGGTGGATCATCTTCGGCACGAAGGTCATCGCAAGGAAGCTCGTTCATTCTTCAAGTGGAGCCTAGAGGAGTCATAGGGACTACTAACCGGAGTTATAGAAAAGAAAGACACGGTCTACAAATGTTGTAATCTCCATATCTTAGATTAGTTCTTTTGATATCATCATGTAAACCCTAATCATCTAGTTTGATCCTTAGTTAGTGTAGCTTAGCATCCTAAATTTTTAAAATTGCATGCTTGATGCCGGTTTAAACCTCATGGTGATGCTAGGGTAGACTTTCATTGTGAACCTATATTCCATCCTTAATGACTACATTGGTTGGAATGTGAACATGGAATAATTATTGTTTTAATTAATTAGATTAAACGGACCATTTCGTTTGGCACCCGTACACTAGTTAAGTGCTCGACACAAAACCGTAGACCAAAACATACCTTAAAATGACGGAACTTGTGATCATTAAACCCTTTTTACTATTGACGATTATCATGTAGAAATTTGGTAGAAAATTTACATCGTTTCACCCAGTAAATGTTGCCCCCGATAACCTTTGCGAAAGCTGAATTTTTCCTGGGCATGCTGGACCGTTAAATTCATAATAAATTATTTATATATCGGATCTTAGCGTTCGATGGCTCATATCGAAACCAACAAATAAAATTACAGCACCCCATAGTTTATCTCTGAATTTTAATAAGATATGACAACGAAAGCTAAAGTTATTCCGGGCTCTGAACTACAGTCCAGAGCAAGAATCTCTACCTTTACCTGTTTTAGAACGCATATTTCTCACTGTTTAAGTGCGCAAGTGTGCGGAACCATACATAGAAGGATATATAATTGAATTAGATTTCTCACAGTACTGATCTCATTGCATTCTAGTATCGTTTGATATTTATAACACCTTTTAACCGTCGGTATGTATTGCAGTTTTCTGCAAAGACAGATTGTACGCCTTAACCTTAAATAGTGCATATCTCCCTGCATACAGTGGATATTATCGATCCGTTTGGTGAGTTAGAAATATGATAGATATATCTAAATATTATCTAACTGTAACGTCGCCTAATTATGATCCCAACAGGGAGTAAAACGTGTTACGAGACGGACTTCCAGTTCAGAAACTGGATTTCCAGCAGTGAGCATTTAAAATGGAATGACCGTAACTCACAAACCTGAAACCCGATTGACCTAAAACTAATTTTTTTAGATTGATGTTTAAGTTTACTTTCTTCTCCTTTTGTATCGTTTTGCCTAATTACGATCTTATGATTTAATATGTTTTTCTGAACTCATTATGCATATGTGATTTAATGCGATTTTTCCTAGTTCAAACGACACCGGCTGCTCATATATCATTAGTAGTGCGTTTTACTGCATCATCATCACGTGCATGATTGTTATATCCTCAGTAATTAATGAGCGTTGCATCGATACCCTAACAACTATTTTTAAATTACCGAAATGTTAGTGACTGGATTGTGGCAAGTATATCAGCGTAAAAGCGTGAACGAATAGTGATTATAACATGTACTTGTACACAATCAGCGCAACCATTTAATTATTGTATTGTCGACGTCTGTGCAACGTATATAAGTGTAACTATAACTTAAATGGGACAGTTATAGAAGTACTTATATTAGTGTCATAGATAAGACATTAGGAACTGCCCACTAATCTAAAGTATTGGCCTAGTCATGCTTGATTGAACCAGTCTCCAATTCTCAAGCAGATTTGTCATGGCTGACTGGTATTTTGGTTCGTGGATGGACCTTGATGTAGACCGTGGGTGTTGGTATAGTTTGAGTGTGAGTTCGGTCAACGGAATCTCAGGATCCCATTACACGAGCGTGTACTGAATACAGGAGAGGGTCCTTCAAGGCCCCATTACGTGAACGCGTGTTTTTGATTGTTATGGATTACAGGAGAGGGCCCTGTGTTTCCAATGGTCGAATCTTACGCTCAAGCCGACGATAAGATAGTGACATGAACATTGAGACCTAGAGGCTGATAGGATTAATGACATGGACTTGCATCGATTTACTGTTTGATACTCATGCTATAGTGTCTACCTATGCATTCTATTTCGTGCTCATGTTGTTAACTTATGCATGCTACTTCATGTTTATTATTGTTGCACGTATTATATATTGTTATTGTGTTGCTTTGACGACCTGAGTATAAATGCTCAGAGTGAAAGAAGTGGACCTGTCTGATTTCGAGGGGATTGTGGATATCTAGACCAGTGAGCCGGCCCTATCGTTCCTTTTATTATCACTGGTTAGTTGTTTGTATTTGCTGCGCTCAGTTTTCTTTTCACCTGATAGTTTTAGTGACTATATTATCTCATTATCTATGTTAGATTATTGCTACCATGTACTGCCAGTAGCCGAAGTATGACTACGGCAAGATTATTTCTTGACCGCAGGAGCATGGCTGGCCCAGTCACCCTCGTATTCTGTATTTTGGGAAGCGGGGCGTGACAAGCAGACTACTATGTAGACACTGCAGGAAAAATTTCTAGGGGTTTTTTGACTATTGCTTTGAGGCCATGGGGTTTTTCACAGTGGAAAAAATGCTTGGGTTTTATAACAATTTACCCTTTATTTATTTTAAAGTGAAGGTTCGAGGCATGCAAACAATGGTTTGCAAGCCCCCAACTCCGAAAATGGAGTTTGGTAAACTTTGATTACATTGGAGTTGAGATAACTGCAGTTTAAGGCTGAAAAATTGCAGTTATCTTAATTCCAAAATAGAAACCAAACAAGCCAAAAATTAGCATTTTGGACTTAACTTTTACCAACTTTATGAAACCAAACTCAACTCCATTCCCAAAAAGGCTTTTGAAAATAAGGGGAAATTGATCTAAGTCCTTAGGTTTCAAAAGCAAAATGTTGGGCCAAAAAAAAAAATTATGAGAAACTCCGCAAACTCAAATATTCTTTTGATTTAGTCCTTATAGTACATTAAATTATATGTTATGCCAATAATATCATTTGAGATAAAGAGCTACTTTAATCTTTAAAGAGCTATATTTATACTTTAAAGTGCTACATTTATCTTTTAAAGTGCTGCATTTATTTTGAAATTATTTCATTTGTATCAAAACACTACATTTGACATAAAACTGTTACGTTTACTAGTAAAGTTTATTTACTATATTCGACCCATTTCAAAATAAATGTAGCACTTTCGAAAATAAATGTTGCTCTTTTAGTGTAAATGTAACTTTTTATCTCAAAGGGCATTATTAGCATAATATATTAGTTAATACTCTATAAGGACTAAAATAAAAGAATCTTTACGTTTGCGGAGTTTTCACAAGTTTTTTTGGTCCAGGACAAAAACCTATTGCTTTTGACACCTAACTACTTTGACCAATTTTTTCTACTACGTATCCTGACCCCACGTCTAAACAGCGGTTAAAGGTGCCCCACTCTCCTTTTCCCTCACCCTCTCCTCTCTCCATTTCATCTCTCTCACCCGTTTCGTATAAAAAACCAAATCGAGAAATTCAATTCAAAAAATGGCCGCTCTTCTGAAGCGAAGGGGATCGATTCGTCGTTCTCTCATCGCCTCCTCAATCTCCTCTCTCTTCACTCACAAATTCACAAACCCTAACCCTAGATTCCCTAAACAAGCCGCCTTCTCCATCAAATCAGACGGCGGCAACGGCAGCGGCAGCGATCTCCCCCCTCCTCCTCCTTCAACGGAGAGGAAATCCCTCCCCGTTGCGACTGGCGAGCTGTTCCTGGGCCTCGCGTCGATTCTAATTAGAAGCACGACCAGAGAGCCCGAGATTTTGATGAACGAGCGCAAGGTTTACATGAAGGAAGAGAGGGGGGAGGTGATTGAGGAGGTGATCTGGGAGCAGAGCAAGAAAGAAGTGGAGGCTGAGAAGGGGAGGACGAAGGTGACGAGCCCCGGGTTCAGCTTCTCCGCGGCGGGGCTGCTCTTCCCTTACCATGTCGGGGTTGCTCAGCTTTTGATTGAGAAAGGGTACATTAAGGTAATTCTATGGTTTTGATAGATTGTTTTGTTGAAAAGATTCAATTTTTGTGACTTTTGAGCATCATTTATGGATTATATACATAATTTGATTGATATACATCCTCTCAATGCTGCTTTATGGATCAGATGGTTGGGCAATTAAGAAACGTGTCAAATAAATATTTAAATAAACTAGTATGTATGAAATGAGAAAAATTGAGGTACATCAGCAGTATTTTTTCAAGAGACAGGTCATGATTAAATTAGAGGTAGCTTCTATATAGGATATAACGAGGGAGTAACGAGTCAGATGGTTATGAAATAAGCAAAATTTTGGTTAATGGAGAAACAAGGGTTAGATGAGAGCTTAAAAGAACAGGGATGAAGGTAGTTAAAAAAACATGTGTTCGTTGGTAAATTCAGTGAGGAGATGAGCAAGGAAGAAAAGGATTCGCGTAGCCAGTGCCTAAAGTTTGGGATAATGGTCTGTGTTGTATACAATGTAGTTTCTTAAGAAACCCGAGAAAAAAAAATCTTTTGTAATATATATAGGCTTTGGTCCGCAAGCCTTTTTATCACAATATGTGACTGTGTTGCTTAGATACTATTTGAGATTTAATTACTTTGATAATTTTGTGGTGGTGATTGAAATTTTGTTTTGTAATCTGACTACATAGCAAAATATATTTTTCTTAGGTTCCTAATACATGTTGGAATTATTCATACGGTAACTCTTGGTTTCTGATATAGTTTTTGAGAAAATTGCATTTTGGAATATGGCTCCTGGTTAAAATATTTTATAGTAATTATGATTCATGGAATTTCTAGCGAGCATTGTGTCCTTCATGCATTATGCTGTTTGAAATTTGAAAAGGTAATGTTATGGTAATTCTCCTGTTTTATTAGTATTGTTGTCCATAAAGAGCATGTCAAGGGATTTTATTGGTATTGGTACCCGGGAATCTGGAATTATGCCGCAACAGTAGTTTGGAATGTAAAATCCGCTCTGAAAATCTATCTCAGAGAGAAGTCTTCGTTATATTAAGATATTTCATACCACTCTTTCTACATTTCATGATAAATAATGCAACGATAAGCATTCTAGGCATACATTAAAGACATCTAGGAAATTAGAGGCCAGAGTGAGGAGATAATTACGTCCATGCCTCTATGCATGTATGGTCTATAGATTTTGATTTGAATTTTCAAGCTACATTTCTGCATTGCTACATCTATTTACACTTCAGAATACCTCGTGTAGCAGCTTAAGTCCAATATAGAGGCTGAAGATTATTTAAATTGTGGAGAACCATCATTTCATTGTGGCTTCCATCATTATCATACCTATCTTTATCCTTTGTCATGCCATTTGGATGGTATTATTGCAAGTATAGCAATTGGCATGAAAAATTTATTAGTGGGATACTATCACATGATATTATGGCTGACATTTAGTTTTAGGGTAAGTGTGCATCACAGGCTTACAAGCGCAAAAATCATCCCGATACTCATGGCCATACGAGGATCTGAAAAGCTTCTACATTTCAGTTCAGTTGTTATTATGGTCAGAGCTTCTTGGTACAACCTTGAATCGAGGATGTGCTATTAATTGTTGCCTATACGGAACTTCTATTGATTTTAATCACTCTCATGGATCAGGATACCACTCCATTAGCTGGGTCGTCTGCTGGGGCCATAGTTTGCGCAGTAATTGCTTCTGGAAATAGTATGCAAGAAGCCCTGTGTATTACCAAGTCTATTGCAGAAGATTGTCGGCTTAATGGCACTGCATTTAGGCTTGGGGTATGTATGACCCATTATTTTTACTGCAGTTGCTGTCATAAGTTCATAAATAACGTGGTCAAGGATCGTCTGCTTAATGAGAATCCTTTATGTTATTTTCTGCAGGCCATATTGAGAGATGTTCTTAACAAATTTCTACCTGACGATATCCACATAAGGTGCAATGGTAGGGTTCGAGGTAAGGCTCCCTTTAAATTTTCATTTGGTGTCAGGAGAATGGTTGTGATATTCATTTTGAGCTAGCGACAAATGTTCATAGCAATTTAAACCTGAATCTAGGTGCATTTCAGAACTATCATGGTGTTGTTTCTTACTTCCTTTTTTATTGATTTCATTTGTGGGGAAATTTCATTTGAAATTGTTAGCATATTGGCATTCTCTAATTTCGGGTATATTACTGTATCACCTTTAAACTGCATGAATGAGAAGAAACTGGGCTTGCTCATTATATTTGTTGCTTAAAATGCTGTAGATCGGACGATTAAAATGTGTTGTATAATATATTATCTGTAGATGTAAAAAGGTTATAGAATTTTTAGCTTCTCGTTAAAATAAGCATCTTCTTTTCTTATCAAAATGGGTTTGGCTATGGAAGTCAAGTCTGCATGAAAGATTTGACACAGTCACCAAATTCATATCCAAGGAGAGACTATAAACAAGAGTAAATCGAAATTTTGATAAATCCTTAATGTCTGGTTGACCGATCCATGAAACGTAAAAGAAAAAAGTAACTATTGCAGCTTTTTAAGGCACTTCTACTACTTAAATTTCTCGGTGGTGTTTGGTGACATATGAAAATAACTTGTTGGTTTTCCAATCACTCTCACTCTTAACTATTACTCTTCCTGAGATACAGACAAGGCATAATACTGATGGTAGGTTTTAGGCCGTTGTTCAGAAATGAAATGAGTTTATTCACTATATTGAGATAATTGTGCTTCAATTAGATAGCGATGTGTAATCTGATTCTAGAGTATTACTTTAATGACTCACCTTCTGAATCCTTTCTCAAGACCACTGCAAGTGTCTGGTGTGTGTGTTTTCCTGTAGAAAACTGGAAATATTCTGGCTGAAACCGAAGACATATAGTGGAATAGAATTAAAATTATTCTCTTTTTATCTTAAACCTTTTTAACAATCTTAGCATATTAATGATTCAATTAAGAACGGCGACTTCACGGATGACTTCTTAATATATTTTAAACTATAGTATGCCTTTGTTCAAGGACTGTTATTTACGGCCAAGTAATGTTGGGTTATCTCTTCTTTTTGCTACAGTCGCAATCACACAATTGCTTTGGAGGCCAAAGGGTTTACTTGTCGATCAATTTGACTCTAAGGCTGATCTCATCAATGCTCTCTTCACCTCTGCATTTATTCCAGGGTTTGTTAATACTGAATTCTGCCTCTGCTCTTTGTTGTTCATCCTTTATTGTGAAGTAAAATCTAGAAGTTTCAGCTAAGGCGATGTTTTCTAGGTATTTAGCTCCCAGACCAGCAACAACGTTCCGTAATCGATTGTGTGCTGATGGAGCTTTGACATTGTTTATGCCACCAACTTCGGCTTCAAGAACAGTATATACTTTTAACCAGGAAAAAACTTTTGTGCTGATCAATTTTCTTCAAATTCTTTTGTGGATGCTTTTATCTGCACTCTTAGTTGGATTAAGCCTTGCTAATCCCAGTTGAAGTGTTTAAAAATTCCTGGCATCATTAACTACATTTTGAATAGAGAATGCCTAAAAGGTTCATGATTTGAGAGAGCTACAGAAATATTATTTGTACAGAATCATTTTTACTTCTGACAAAATCTTTAAATCTGTATTGCTTGGTATTGAATCTCAAGCCAAGGTAACTGTGGGAAAGAGAAGGCCATTTCATAAGATTTAGGTCACCTGACAAGGCCTGACATGAAATGTCTAGACAAAGAGGAAAACGAGAATTTTGGTCGGGAATTGCATCATCTCTAAGGCACAGTAAACCAAAGCGATAAAACGAACGGTGTCCTTAAATTCTGGGCAGAGTGGTTAATAAATGATATGAAATCACCGGAAATGACAGAAACTAGGGTTCATTCCGTTGTAAAGTATTAGAATGAATTCCTTATATGTGTCTTATTCCACGTGCAAAATAGAGGTTTTAACTTCAGGATGAGGTATGATGCTGGATGAAGTAAAAAAACCGTGGGCTTTCCAATCGCTGAACCTTTTGTTAAAGTGGTGAGCAATATTCTCGTCCGAAAGCTTCATGCTAATGGCTTAACTGCCAGTATATATGCATCAAGCCAAGCTGGTCTTTATCGTTGGCATCATATGTGATGGATAAGATTTAACTTCACTTAAGACTTAAAAAGTTTCCTTTGTTTTCCATTTTCTTGTTAACAAATATTAGTGATAATGAAGTGCCTTATAAACCCAGTTTTATTCTACAGATTTGCGTCTGTGCTTTTCCTGCAAATGGAATTGGATTAAATGGGAATGCAATCAGCCCGGATTGCAATCCAACGAACAGAGCTACCCCTAGAGAGGTATGGTCTTTTAATTGTTGGTATGGTATGATATAATATGATATAATATGTAGACATTGTATGCGATTTCCAAATGTTTTTAAGAACTAAATGCTAGCTTCTGCTGATTTCAGCTCTTCAACTGGGCTCTAGAACCTGCAAGTGATCAAATCCTTGACAATTTATACGAGTTTGGCTATTCGGATGCAGCTGTCTGGGCTGATCAGAATCCTGTAGAAACAGTGGTAACCGATGAAGCCCTAGCAGTCCATGACCAAAACTAGTAATAAGCTTGGTTTCGAAGATGCTGAGTTAGTTAAAGCACGGTAGTTGCAAGCAGAAGCAGGAAACCATTGCAATCTCATGAAGAAGTCATTGAATTCAAGAGATTCCAAAATTGGATGTTAAACTCTAGCCTGTGTCGAGTTTGTTTCTCCAATTGGAGAAACAAACTAATGATCGTGAAAGGCGCCAAAATTTTGTTTGTTTCTGTGCTTATTCATTTATTCGTTTGTTCATTGTTGGAGTTAAATTTTAAGTCTCAAATATATATATGAACCCAGTAATCAAGTTTTGATCATGATCAAGAGCAAGCCACAAGCTTGCTTATCACTGGTGGGACCTCATGCCTAGGGAGTTACCCCTCTAACACAACTCAAAACCGAGTTGATTCGTGGCATCTCCAATCGGGATACCCTCTCTCAAATTCGGGATGCTCTCTCCTAATCTTGGGAGGCCCCTAATTGGAGTGTCCTGATATTAATAGGGTCGGGACCTCCTCCTTTAGAATAGGTTTGATCTATTCTTTAAGAGATAGTTGGGGGGATTTATATCCCTACTTCTCCTGATATCGGTAGAGTAGTGATATCAAGAGAATAGTTATCACTACTTTTCCATCTACGGAGGGGTATAAATACCCCTTATGACCAACTGATAAAGGATCGAAAAACCTTTGGCCCAAATCCTCAGAACTTTGACTAAAGTTCTATGAAGAGAAAGAAGATAGAAGTTGAGATAGAAATGGGAAATCCCGATTTCTCCACTCTCCGCTCGTTTGGCTCTGGGTACTCTTTACTTCTCCTTTCACCTTTCTCTATGATTTAGATAAAGAGAGAATGGGAAACTTATACAAGTTTTTAGTTCTCAAATTAGAACTTGAGAGACCATAGCCATGGTTTTTCCTTCAAGAGGATGAAAACTTAGAACACAATGTGTTCTTGACTATATGGACAAGACCAAAAATATGGGTCATCCCATGTTCTGCATATCGGAAATAAGCTATCCTATTTCTCACATACATAAAGAGAAAGAGATGAGCCCTTTCTTGGAAAATATAGGTCAAAACCCTAGGTTCTTCCATATAAACATATATGAATAAAATGTTCTATTCATCCCGAGACATTAAATCATGTCTTTGAAAGACTGAATAGGGAAATTCTATTCACGAGACATGAAAATCATGTCTTCTAATCCATGAATAGGAAAATCCTATTCATTTACAGACATAAACATGTTTGTGCATGACTTATGTTTATAACAAACATATTTGAATGAAATACTCCATTCATGTCCCGAGACATGAAAATCATACCTTCAGGATCTTCGTGAATAGAGAAACCTTATTCATGCATCAGATATGCAACACATCTCAACACATATGTTCCTGTGAATGCAGTGCATTCATCTCATGAACATGTCTCTAAAAGGTCATGTTTTACCCTTCAACACAAATTCATTTGTTCACTCCTGTACAAACTATTGAGGATGATAATACATTCTCAGTGGGTGCTTGAAACTCAAATAAATGAGTTTTATCTAAAGGAAACTCTACAAAAGAAGTTCCAATCTTAGCTTGAAGCAGCTTTCGGAGGGCCTCAAAAATGGCATCCCGGCTGTTTCGGGACCCTCTCCCAGTTCCCCGGGAGGCCCTTAAATAAGCCTCCATAATGGTAACTTTTCAGTTTCCTTAACATGTGTGGACCACATCTAAGGGCCTCATTTACACTTCAAATGAAGTGTTCCCTACTTCACGTGAAGTAGTGTGGATCTCCATCTCGGATGTCCTACTTGCATTTCAAATGAAATGACATCTACACTTCAGAAGAAGTGTTACCAATACTTCAAAAGAAGTAATATCACTACACTTTAAATGAAGTGGTGTGGACCCCATCGAGAGTGTCCCACTTGTAATAATGTGGCCTCCATATTAGGGCAGTGCCCATCAACTTTTACCAAGTTCATACTAAAATACCTCTAACTATTTCAATGAAGATCTCAAAAGAGAATCCTATGTAATTTTACATTTCTTTTGCAATATTATATGTAACTTACATTCAAGTTGTATATAAACTCAAACAAAATGAATAAAATATACCTTCTTTTGTTTATATTGTGTTTTGATTTATTTTACTGTCATATATGCGATTTTCCTTCTAAAATGAAGCAATTTGAAGTGAGCTAGTAAGATGTCCCGTCCAGGCTCGTCCTGAGACAATAGGGTGTAATTAACGACATGCACAAGCGATGTCGGAAGTAACGAATCTAGGACCTTCTGGTTAACCTTTAAAAAATTATGTAACTTTATTTTGTTTAAACCCACCTTTCTTTCAACGTTCAAGTGTTGGAGGTTCCTAAAGAGGGTAAATAAGAATGGCGACTCCGCCGGGGAACATTTACTTCTCCTTAGCTCGCTTTAAATTGCATCACTTTGTACGTTTCGTCCCAGAATCTCTAGTTGACGGAACCTAGAAGTTTCGCAGAACAGTGCCCTAACCATTAGGCCATTACACGCACAATACCCGTAACGCTTGCTAAATCCGAACATCGGCTTATACGCAGCAATGCTGTGCATGCCTCTAAGTTACATAACTAATGAGGCCTGGCCAACCACTTCGGCCACAACCTATTCTATCTTGTGGGTCACTAATGCCCCCATGGCTATCCCTCTTTTCAGGACAATGGCTCACCACAACATCACTCCATCACCCGCTGACCTCGCAGTAGCGGCCAAGATCGCTAGAACAATTTTCGTAATCAAGGGGCCAACCCCTAATTCGCCATGTCCCTTGTAGGACTTACAGGGTATGATCCAGAAGCGTGCCCCTTTGGCACCATCAACGACTTTCCGGCGCTGCAAGCCGGAAAGGGGAATGCTCAGCCCCCAAAACAAAAAGTGAGCCACCAGGCAGCTCAGTCAACGGCTCCGATTTAAAAGCCAACACGGCTAACTCAACCTGGCCCGAGGAGAGGTCGGTCTCCAACCAAGTCGCTCACGATTTTCCTCCACCATCAAGGAAGGCTATCCGACAAGTTCGGGATGGAAAGGTGGTTTTCAATGACACCACTACTATTTACAGGGCCAACCGCTCGCGGTGCCGGCTCCCTGCGTTGGGTCCAAACGAAAGTCCGTATTCGAGAAACTTTCGGTCGCCCCGTGGCCCAAGTAAGATCCCCAAGAAGATGACGTCGTCTTTAAGGCGGACTGCTTCGCTGCTCTGGCTCACGCCAAGAAGAGCGGGTCCTCTCGCAATACGAGAAGAAGGGCCACAAGAAGAGCTCGAGAGGAGGGCACTCTCCCCATTCTTCAACACATACGAGTAGCTACATTGCCTGTCCAAAACTCCTTTGCGCCCTTCCGACAGTTGCGAGTTCAGCTTAGACGGGATGTACGAATCACCGGTCCCTCTCGCAAACAGGGGACTACCAATCAAAAAAATTACCGGGTTTACTAAGAGGCAATGACCCTCCAGAAGACCGTCCCTCCCATGGTCTTCTACCATAAGAAAAGAAATATCGTCAACAGGCTCGCCAGTGAGGCATATGTTCCTCCCCATGAACAACGAAGCCCGACTGATTCACTCGGAGCCAGAGGCCGGCCAAGTGCACTTCAAACGAAGAAACCCACCTTTATCAAGGTCCTGCTCCACTAGCCCTTCGAGAAATTGCTCGCCTTGCTCAATGTTGGCCTCTCCGGTCCGATCAATCGTACATACTTGTTGAATGATCGGGGCAAGTAATTTGGGCGAACAACTGACCCCACACCCAAACGGTCCAGCTGAGGGCACATGAAGCCATGATAGTCGCCCTCAATCCGAGAGGACGTCGGCGGTTGACCTTCTCAACCCAACGGTTCGGGAAAGGGTTGTGCAAATCAATGAAGCATACAAAAACCTGCTTTGCATTAATGAAAACCCTCTGCTCATGGAGCAAGGTGATGGTGCAGGCGAAAACGTCCCGCCAAAGGACAGGGACCATCAGATCGAAGAATTGCGAGAGAAAATGGCCAACATAAACAATCTCATGCACGTGATGGCTGTCCAATTGCAAAGCCTTACAACAAAAATACAACAGAGTCACAAGTAGAAAGGTCGCGGCAGCCACCCACTCCGGTGAGTTCAACAACGCATGCGTTTCGCAAAGACCGGCAATCTGCTACTCTACAGTGTTGGATGTAGTGCCCTCAAAGTCAATTATTGGATCACAGGCACGTGATTGCAATGATTGTGGAGGACCTATACTGGTAGGACAGTCTTACTCGAGATGATAGTATGCTATCTGGTTTGTCTTTATGATCGTGTACAGTTTTTGGTGACATGATCACTATTACACGTTGATAGAGCCTTTAGGATTCTTGCTTGACTACCAGCAGTATGATAGTGATTATATACGTGAGAGTTGGGTAGTCCATAAGCACATCCTTAAAAGTGGTCCCTAGTCGTGGGAGTTTCGAGATAGGGCATCGATACTCCGGAGTAGACTAGTGTATACAGTCGAGACCCCGACGAGGAGCGATGGCCGGTCTCACAAGCCATTGGTGTCAATTGGTTCACCTAAGATGTATACAGGTGCTGATTGGGCTATGAGTGCACCGGACAGGACTCGTCGGGAACCTGCTAGTTGGTATTATACATAGCGTCAGATAGCAGTTTCCTGCTGACATGTGTACATGTTAGTTCATCGACCTGAGGTCGTCATTTGTCTCTTGTGAGTTCCCACTGTGCTTAGATTACTATCCTACCACGGCTCAAAGGAGTCGTGCAAACAGGTTTTAGTTGGGTACAGTCCCGAGCCACATAGAGGCAGTGAGCGGATCGGCAGGGGATTCGTCTCTCAAGGTATTGGGGGTGAGATCGCGCTGTGTCTAGGAGAGCCATTACACCAAGTCCTTGGCCAATGCATGTGAGAATTACTGGTAGGTATTCCAGTAGTTTCTCAGGGTGTTCAGGGCTACCTTCCGACACGACTTATACCGCTATTAGGGGTCTGACGTTATCATCCTTCTAGGCCCGATATGCGGTGCTCATAGACGAACGGACCGGACTGTACGGATATTGTCACTGATAGGCTCAGTAGGATTCCAGGATGAGTTCACTCATCGGCTTCCCTTTCGGTCAATACATGGGCAGCCGTTACGTACAGCTAGTACCACCGACGTGCTTGTGGTTAAACCCACTGCTAAGGTATTGATGAGTCTTTAGAGTCTCCCACAGATAGTTTCCTAAATTCGGGCGAAACGTTGTAGATGCCGTATGGTTTTATAGCAGGGTTCGAACATGCACGTGCACTTGTGCACGTGTCATGGTTCGGACATATAATACTAGTGGATTTTGGTTTAAGCCGGATTATATTATTATATTGTGTAGGAGTATTTTTTGTCTCATTGCATTTTGTATTCGGTCAGAATACAAATGCGGGTATGTATATACAGTTGTGGGGTAGTCCTGTAATTCGTTGCGGGATTACTTTTGAAGTTGCCAGTTTCTTTCCGTTCGATTAAACATTAGATTTAATGTTTAATTATTGGTTATTGTTGTGCATATCATTTTTGGCCAAATTTCATTCCATCCATTTTATCTAGCCATGGCCGAATTCAACATGTGAGGTGGCGGCATTCATTTGTTGTTGAGTCATTGTTGCTTCTAGAATGAAGCATGGTTCATTTTGTGACTCATTGTTTTCATTAAATGCTTTTGGAAAGATTATGATATTTAGGTAAAGATCTTTGCTTATGGTTACCTCCATTCTTCTTGTGCTCACCCTTTTTACTATTTGGCCGAGAGCAATTCCTTGGCTGCCCGAATACTTGGCCGAGCCCATTTTTGCAAAGAAGAAAATTTGTTCTATGGAAATTTAATAGCCAATTCACTTCTCAACTCTAAAAGGCAACTTCATTTACCTTCATCCAATGGTTTGGGTGTCTTGAGACAAAGTAGTTTACACTCTCTCTACTTCAATCTTGAACATTTCGGTTAGCAAACTTCAAGTCCGAGTTGCTTCAGTTTGAAGCGGGAGCCCGTATAAAGATCCGTTGACGTGGAGCCACCTCGACAAGGAAACCAGAGATCGAGCGAGATCGTAAATGCCGCGAGGAGCGTGGGATGATGGCTAAAGACCAAAGGACACAGATCGATCGATATAGCCATTCTATCATTTTGTTGATTGCTAGTTTAGTGTTAATGGCACGATCCGGGTTATAGTCTATATTAGCGTCAGTTTATGAAAAAGTTTTTATTCCGCGTTTGATCTCAGATTATTGGCTGGGGCGCTACCGTAGACTTACATGGTATCAGAGCCACACCATTAATCTTTACTAGCTTGTTCTAACATGTTTAAAATATCGATCGAACGAAATTTCCAAAACTGCAATTCCAAATTTAAAGTTTCTGTCGAAATATTTTTGTCGTCTAAAATTATTTTGAGTATGTCAGAAAATCGAGCAGGTTTTTCTAAGACTGCAGAAGAAATTTGGTAGACTGATCCTACAAAACCGCCGCGGAACCGCCGCAGAACCCATGGGTTTGCCGCGGTTCCACCGCCGTTTTGGAGCTTCAGTGCACCATTTTTCTTCTGGGTGTCTTTCATGTGGAATTGTGGTTTCTGGAATATTTTGTTTGGGCCCAGATTTGTTTGAGTACTGGATTTGTACTTGGGGCCCACTTCGGGAAGTTTTGTCGATCAGAATTTTAAATGTGTTAGTTCACAGCGCTTACATTATATCTGCGACCGTGAATGTCATTCGAGCGGTAAATCTTGTCTAATTGCTATAGTCCTTTTAGACGGGTTTGCGAACGTGACATTCGCGTTGATATTCTGTGTTGTGCTGTGATGTTGCGGATTTGTCGTGGTGGATAGCTTGCGTGCAATGGTAGTGCAGTTTGGATTTATTTGTACATTTGATATCGCGGGGCGAGCATCAGACAAATGGACTGTCGTCGCTGCCTGTTTGTATATTATTCTTTTGGGGCACGACCGGGTTGAGGTCGATGTACCTGTTTTATATATTTTCTTTTCTGTACTAGGGTTACTCCACGACGGAGTGCACGGATAGCCGGGTTCTAGGGGCAACGGGCCCGCATCTCATAGCTTTGAGACGGAGGGGGTCTCACTCTAGAATTGGCAGACTATTCGCCGCACTCGTAGGGGGTACAGGTTGACCCAAGATGGAGTGCCCAAGTTACCGGATTCCGTGAAGTGCTGGGTGGTCCATTCACTTTGCTGTAGGGGGCTGCCTCGCTTCAGGTTTTGGCGGGTAACTTGCCGCACTCGTAGGGGTCTAGGTTTCATTGCACAGGCTATCCACACGACCAGGGGAACGTCGGGTTTCAGTAGTTGCTCTGTGAAAATCGGGGATCCCAGATTATCTGTATTGTTCTGTGATACTTATTACTTTTCTGTAATGTTGCATTTATCACGCCTGGAGCGATTATTGTATATTGGTAGATATACTAGTAGATGTTATATATGTTTTACACCCGCGCTAGTCCAGTCCCCGCTATGTCGTTAGTTAAGTAACCTAACGGGTGATGACGGGATCCAGTGGCGAATGCGGATGGCATATACGTACATTTTATTTTCGTTCTTTTCTGGTTTGATTAATTGATGGGACTGCATTGATTCTGATCAATGTAAGGAATACAAACCTATTGGACATTGTTGGAACAGTTTAAAAAAAGTGTTATTACAAGGACGTTTTCTTTTATTTTGCACAGTGGTATTCAGTTGGAATATCCTGCACCTCATTCGACGAGGCAAGGGCCGAGATTCCTTCACCGGGAGTGACCCCTTGGGCAGAAGTTTGCGTCAGGGTAATAACTTCACTATAGTCGATTACTTGTTGCTTTGCATCACGGTATTCAGTTGGAATATCCTGCACCTCATTCTACGAGGAAAGAGCCGAGATCCCTTCACCGGGAGTGACCTCTTTAGCAAAGGTTTTCGCCACTATATTTTTGTAAAAAGCTATCAGGTTCCTTCAACGAGATCAAGTTCATTACGTTAAAGGTTTTTCGCCAAAAACTAGCCGTAGCCCTCCGTCGTTTCAGACGGGTAGCACTTAGTATTCATGCTATGTTTGTTGGCCTTCGTCAAGGCATAATGTATGGTAGCTGCTTGTTACCTTTCTGTTGCATAGATAGATGCGTTGGTTTGGGACAGTAGTATTACCTTGTTGGCCTTCGTCAAGGGTATGTACGGGTGGGTTCAAATTAACCTGGACAATGACGGGTAGAACTTGACATGCGACTTATGATTTGTTAGCCTTCGTCAATGTCATAAGAGCATGGGGCAAAAATCCATATCGGGAGTTTCAAACATACAGGAAACTTGTCAGGCATGCGCATACCTTCTGGAGTGTGATAACGTGAGTGGATTCCTTCATATTATCATACGATGATAGTTGGATCCTGATTCCCACTGATGAGTTGGTTTACTCTTCGGGTGATCCCGATTGATTCTTTTTTCAGGTTTGGAGGAGAATTTGACGATACAATGGGAGGTTTCCTGATTAGATAAAGTGATAACCATTCTGATCTAGGTTAGAGTGCACACAGAGTGTTTCTTTTCTCTCTCTCTGGCAGCGACCATTGACCGACCCTAGACTATGACTCAGTGACCAAGTTGACCGAACCTTCTTAAAATACTGGCTTTTGGATTGTCTGAGTTGCATAAGTCATTGTCGCTCCTTCTTTTACCCTTTGCATTTCTCCAGAACACTTCGTATCACTACGAATATCCACTTCCATTGGATAAATCCATTGTATGGTTATATACGAACTCGAAGGGACTTCTTCGGGAATGGATTCAGGTTCAGGAGAAATTGAATTGGTTTATTCAGTTGTCTTTTATCATCACCTTCTCTCAGGTTGAGAGTACTCCTTGGTTTAGGAGACGGTACACCTATTACGCTTATTGGATAGTCTTCTTCCAACCATAGGCAGGTGCCGAAAGGTAGGGAATGAAGAAAACCAATTAGCCTAAGTAGGGTGTACAGAAGGTAATAAGCAAAGAAAAAATAAAGGGATTAGAAAGAGGGCAAAGTAAGTTGCGACTGCTATCATTCACGATCAAACCGTGTAGTTCATCGCCACTCCTACTTCACCTTTGCTTTTTCTCCGGTTCAGGAGAAATAGAATAAGGTTTTATTCAGTTGTCTTTTATTATCACCTTCTCTCAAGTTGCGAGTACTCCTAGGATTAGGAGTATACACCTATTACGCTTATTGGATGGTCTTCTTCCAAATCATAGGCTGGTGCCGAACGGTAGGGAAGGAAGAAAACCATTTAGCCTAACGATGGTGTACAGAAGGTAACGACTAAAGACAAATAAAGGGATTTGGAGAGATGGCAACGAAATATACGGTTATAGTCATGAATCTGGATTATGGAAGAGGCATTACTACGAATACCCGGATACCCCTTCGAAACATTTTCATGTTTCAGTTTCACTGTGCATTGTTAATAGAAAACTGATTTCCCAATTAGACATTTGCTCCAGGGTATGTATTTACCAGGTATGATTCTCACATCTGTATGGTTTTACAGATGATGAGTGGGAGTAAGTTATTGGGAATTAGGTGATCATCCTCATTATATTGGAATTCGTTGTAATTGGTGATATTTGAGGAAATCGCCTGGGTTTTTGCCTGACGGCAAGTATTTGGTTTTGAATATCCGTTGTTATGCACCAATTTCAAATTGATATATCTGTACGTTTATTTTCATAAAGCGAGATATGACTTTTGAAATTATGTCTGTGACATTTACCTATATCAGTTGACGATTGGGTAAGGAGCATTGAACAGCGGAGTAGTTCTTAACCATAAGTATAATTTTCAACCTACGATGCACAGGTTTTGAGTTATTCAACTTAGCGTACTTATACAGAGTATTGTATGTTGTCCAGTGTCCATTAGGACAAAGAGGTTGGTTCTCGTACTATATTTTGTTTACTAGTGACTTCTCTAGTTTTTAGACAAGTGTTTCGTAGAAATACAAGGTCTAGGTTTTGAAAAGTTATAGGTAAAAGAATAAAATAGAGAACCAGGTGTTGCAAGTATCGGGATTCTTCAAGGTGATCGAAGATGTAGATACTTGCGTATGGTATTCAGTTGATAGTAATGGTTTTGAGAAACTTGTTTCTCTTTCGGGTTACTCATAATTAGATGCATTCCTAAGTTGAGTAATGCTTATCGGCCTCTCTCCATTTTGTTGATATGCACTGGAGACAGCTGCATGATTTGAATCTGGTTCCAATTAAACCTGTGCCTCAGATTCTATATTGGATATAGAATGGTTCGTATCTTAACGATGTTAAGGTACGGGGAGTTGTCCGGCTTATGCTTAAAACCAAACTCTGGATAACTCAAGGCACGTTTCTGTAATGGCAGTTTGTGGGTTGACCCGGGCTATGACGAGGGTTGATTTTCTACCATTTGGAAGATCAATAGTAATATTGTTCTCGACTCGCCACAGTTTTAGTAAAATGGATTTTTTCAGAAAACAGTAGTGGGAGTATGGTAGAACTGGAAGTGATTCCAGAACCGCAAACGATTACTGAAAATTTAATAGGACCTAAAGATTCAATTAGGTTTGACATTCCATTAGCCACTCCGCAGATATGGTGGGTAACCTCAGGCACCCGAGAGGTACTCCAGTAGCCTCAAGGACGGTGACAGGGAGGTTCTTATTTACCCAGACTTGCCATTACCGCTGTTCCAGACTATGAGACCCAGCATGAGGATGACTATAGCGTCGTTCTAAACTAGCTTTAGAAGTGCACGTGTATATGATTCTGCCAGAGGGTTGTTGTAGTCAGTGGGAGCAGCGGAAGTATTGTGGACAAGTTGCTTATGTCTATTTATAGACTAAAGCAGATATAGCGGAGATAGATCATCTATTTTTGATGTAACAATCATGGGTTTGAATTCATCATAATAGGGGATGGATCTGTTAAGAAGATAGTAAGGTGTGATGTCCTGGTATTTGGATGACATACACAGAGTAGGAAGTAAAATTCCTATACTACGATCAGTTATACTGTGGTTGTCACACAATTGTTTCTCCACAAAGGACATGGATATAATATTTGACATTCTGGTTACTAGATCTATGGTTTTAGATCTAGATTTGGGTAGTTTCCCATTCTGGGTACTTAGACAGTATTCTAAAGGTGTTTTAGAATGGACGACTCCTGGCATGGTGTCACGACCCGAAAGAGCACGTGACTGGCCCTTGAACCATATGAAGTCTATAGGACTCCATCTGATCCAAGTAAGCCAAAAGCCCAGAAATCTAAAACCATTTTTGAGAATAAGTAAAGAAAACTGGTTTAAAGAAGTAAAGAAAAACATGTTTGAAATCAAGGTTTTTAAATAACTAAGCCGAATGTGCATTTGAAAACCGTACAGTCTTTTCTAAAATTTTCGGCAGAGTTTCTCTTGTAAAACTGGCCCCGAATGGGGTACAACATGAATAACAATATATAAAATGATAAAAGCATCCCCAAGCGGGAGCTAGCTCTTCGTCAATCGACGGTCACAACCACACGATGATATGATAATATACAACGCCAAGTGGCGAGGATCAAAATCAAGGAAAGCTCAAAAAGCAGCAAGAAAACCGCAATACTACTAAGCGCGACTCTAAGGTCGAATAATACCACACTGTCTCTAAGTCTGAAAGAATATACAAGTTTTTGGTTGATGGACAATTTCTAGATACAATGAAATACATGAATAAAATGGTGATTCTTGATGCGAAAGAATCCACCTACCAAAGCAAATCACCCGCAAGAAGGTAGTGTGCCAGAAATGCCGCAATGAAACCTGTACGGCAGAACCTGCAAGGACTGTGGCACAACGGGGGTGAGTTGCCAACTCGTGAATAGAAATATCTACAAGCAGAAACCGAATGCAAGACATAAACCTAAGTCAACGATCAGTAATACAATCCACAAGAGTGCATCTGAGTGTAATAAGGTGGCAAGGTAACATCTAATCATGTATGTAGTGCCAGGTACTCAGGTAATAACATGTCATCAGTGTAAGGTATGCCTGCATGAGGTAAGTATGATGAAATATCAATGATATCAATACACATATATTAGCGTCCCATACCACTAATATTGGTGTAAGGGTATATATAACAGCGCCCTCATACCCTGTTATATATACAAATGAAGTATGACAAGTGTAAATCCAGTCTGTATATGATCCATGTCTGTATATATGTGGAACCCGTCCACCTGTCACCCACTGACAGTAAGCATCATGTATGCAAGTATGAGGATATAAACAATATCATGGAAAACATCATGAAACCCGTGCCAAGCATCGACACGTAAATCCTCATCCATATGGGGCTCCGTCTGCGGTATCGGCCCTCGGCCCCGGCAGCACGAGTCAACCCATGTCCATCTCTGGGCTCCGTCTGCGGTAGCGGCCCGTCGGCCCCCGGCAGTACGCCCATCTCTCGGCTCCAGGCGGTATCCCCCGGATATCCGCCGAGCTCAAATACAATCACCGGTAGGTACTCGCCCGCCTCCAGGCTCAATCGGCATAACCCATCGATCATCTCGCCGAGGGGAACCATACCGGGCCCACCACGAACCCGCAAACGGATCATCACTCCTCGAATCGGGTTTCAAGCACACGTCTCAGCACCGAGAAAACGCGTGGTGGACGCACCCAAATATCATATCACGAGGTACCGGGTTTTCATAAAAGAACATCTTTTCTTAAATAATCCCACGGTCCTCAAAATCAGAAATCACATGAAAATCCACATCAAGAAGTAAATCCAATGCAATGTGCTATGCAATCAATCCATGATGTATGCGACATGTAAAGAGAGATAATCATATCGGAAATCATGCAACATGGAATAGTAATGTACATATGTCGGGAGGAACCGCTCCTTTAGAATGAATCAGTTTAAAGAATATCTTGCGGTCCTCAATCTCAATCAAGTCAGAATCATCTATGTTTGTGTACAGGTACATGTGTACAATATGCCAAGCAGTAATCATATCATGAATGCAACAGTACTACAGTGTAGTGGCATGGCAATTATCGATGATGAAGTGTGTGAGCCGGCAAATAGTGTACGTGAAACATACGCATCATCGATAATGGTGCTGGTGTCCTAACAGCATGATAATAATATAACAATGAACATATGCCAGCAATGCGAATAGCAGGAAAATGCAGATATCTAGTAGTCAACACCACAGTGAAGTATCTACTATGCAAACTACATCTAAGTATCCGGTCAATCAGGAGGGGTAGGTGTGGAAACCACCTAAATCTGAGTCGATACATGTATAAAAGTATATAGTCGGTGATCTCGCCTCAATGTCATATCATAAGATATCCTCGAGTTATGAGTGCGGATCTATCATCAATATCGGCTCGTACGGTAAATCATCGTACGGCATCCCCATAGCTGGGTAGGGGTCAGTATCTCACTGTCTCATCACATAACAGATATCACCATCGTCAGATCATATAGTCTGGAGTACTACTCTATGTCTAGTACAAAACGGTAACCTCAGTAAGTATGCATGCGGGGGTAAACACATATCCCAAGCCCGCAAGAATCACAAGTCATATCCCACATATGAATCGTATAAAATCACCGATCCCAGGGCACCCAGCCCACATCATCGACTCATCTCCAAAGTCATCACATATCATCAATCACAGTGCAAGTACAAGTGATAAGCAAGGGGGTGTGTAGGTGTAATTCTACCCTAGGGTTCGCGACTATGAACTACACTAGTCACTTCTAACCCTACATTATCCACAATACACCTAATATCACAATAAACTACATAGTAATCTATCTACGGACTGCGGGGGTGCTATACGCCATCCACCCGACTTCCCCCTGTAGATATAATCTACTCACCTTGCATCACCAATTGCGGACGTCACCACGTATTTGCTTGTCGTCCCGAAGTCTTCATGGGTACCTACACATCAAAATATCGTATATGCGCATTAAAACCAAATCCAATCTAAAACGGCGCACGAAATCCAAAACGATACGATAAGGGGGCCTATAGGTGAGAACCTATGGCACGCCTTCAAAACCATCAATAAATCCTCTACATCGTCGTATAAACGACAATTAGTCGAGGCAAAACACATTCCACCATTTCAGAATCAAAAATACGGAATACGGAAACACGAATCCAAAATAGCAACTTAGGATATATGTCCCAGATTTCACCCTAGATAGAATCTGTCAAAACTAGAAGTACCCTGGGTCAACACTAGAGGAACAGGGGCTGTGCACAGAAAACGAGGAGAATGGCTAAGTATGCTAAGTCAAAGTCCACCTCTCTCTCTCACCTACCCTCATCATTATATTTTCCTTTCTTTTCCTTTTCTTTTAAAATCCAAACCTTCTCACATCAATAGTAATCCCAAAAGAAAACCATGGCTAGAAAAATGCACAAGTGTAGAAAAAGTGATATGTGCAAGTTTTGCACAAAATTGCCAAAAAACCCGATTAGCGATTTTAATCGCGATTAGCACTAAATTATTGTCAAACTAATCACAAAAACTTAAAAATGCCATAATCCACTAATTTACCCTATTTTAGAATTTTCCATAATTTTTCATAATTTTTTCTAACATTTTTCCTATTTATTTGCATTTAATATTAAAATAATCAATAAAATAATATTAAATTATAAAAATTCCCAAAATTAATATTTTATATTTTTGAAAATGTTACAATCTACCCCCCTTAAAGAAATTCGGTCCCCGAATTTTAAATTTAAACCCCCAGATACAAAAACATCTCAGTAATAAACCAAAGTCGTCGGGGCTCCGAAATCATCAACACATAGAACGTCACAGCGCAATGCATGCGCAAGGGTACTGAGCAGATAACTCGAAAACAAAACTCCGTCAAGCATCCCGCAATCATCGGAGTCAATGTAAAAAAAACACAATGTCAAATCCAATACAAAACCGATATGATATAGATCGGAACTACACATGTAGACATCCAATCTAAACATAACACCATCCTGTGCGTCTGGTGCGCACTGAAATCAAAAAAAAATCCATATATGTGCTAAACAGGTGCACAAAACAACATCCAAGTGCAACGGGTGTGCACGAAGCATCTGTCATGGGCATCGTATGTGCCTGACAGCAAAATAAATCAGGTGCATGTGACATGCACGAAGAATCCCGATTTAGCGCATCTGGCGTGCACCAAAATCGTATCTAAAAGCATGCGCCCAACATGCGCGAAAATCCAAACCGGTGCATCCATCGTGCACGAATGAAAATCTAAACCCTGCGCACTCAACATGCACGGAAATCACGAAATCCAATAGCAAACACCGAACAGGCGTAAAGCACATCGCCAGCACGGAGTGCAAAAATCAACCATCAAAATCCGGGTCAAAATCAACGATATAATGCGGCTCAAACCAAAATCAGGGTACCGCAAGGAAAATCTCACAACCGTGTGCATCAGCGTGCACGAATCAAAGCCTAACACTAAAATGCATGAAAACTCTGCGCAAAATATATAAATATCCAGTGGGTGCATGAAACCAATATCATGAAACTCAGTCACCAAAACTAGATCGTGCAAATAGAACGCCCAAAATACCGAAATCCAAAATGACGGATACGTGATAATCGAATCACAAAATCACAAATCATAAATACCGTCTTCGGTAGTTTCTCCTTCAAGGTCGAGAAGGAGTCAGTGTAATCCACTGCTAGCAGCGCAGGATATCTACCTGCCTCTTGCTCACGGTCTGGCGTCTTCTGACTCTCTAGGTCCTTATCTTCTCTGCGGATTACCTATCACGCGGTCAATCGGCTCATCGGCCCTGTCAGGTGTGCTAACGGGGACGATTCCGTTCTGGCACTTTTCTGGTCACCTCTCGGTCAAACCTCACGACCACTCGTAAGGCAGCATATCACTGACGTCGGTCTCTGGCTATCTGAATGCACGTCACACATCTGATCCTGGGTGCAAACATCATTGCAGCAATGTCCTGGAAGGAATCCTGCTCAAGGTCTCTTCCAATCATGCCTATGCCGATCTGTACAGAGGCTGGCTCTCTTGTACTATCTCTTCTCGCTGGAAAGACATCTGTGTCCTCAGCACAACATTTCTCGGAAATTGGTCACATCCCAACGTTTCTGTAAGCATATCAGGTCTCTAGTTTCGACGGGAAGCAATGACAGCTCGTCAGTGTCTCACACGAACCTCTGGTTCCACTTGTCTCCATCGTCGTCCACTATGACGTCACGCCAAGCTACTATACACTGCACTGCTCTCGGCCACGGTCAATCTGAAGTCTCTCACACGGACTCGAAATCGCGTACTCTGTAGCTTCATCATTCTGTAGCAGATGTCAGGCCGAACTGGTCCTCGGGAACACGTCCCAACCATCGGAGGAATACTCATCACTCGTCCGTCCTTGATCCATTCGCAACGCATCTGGGTAAGTTCCTTTATCCGAACTTGGTCAACTACCTCGTCGACAATGCCGAACTCTGGCCTGCTGGGTGTGCGCAACACGACCACTCCTGGTCTAGGTCTTCTCGTATCGTACTCCAGAAAGGTCCTGCCGAGGTTCCTTTCTCAAATCTCAATCCTGCCGAAATGCCCGGAAGTCATCATCCAATGCTGAAGCTAAAGCTTATTCCGGAACGGCTGCATACCTATCGCGCTTCTTTCTGGAAGGTATATCCATATACCACGCCTCTGGGTGCGTATAACATCTCTGATGTCGGCGGAGTGGGACGTCATCTCGTCGAAATATCTTGCGAAATCTTTTCTTCACTCTGCATCAGTGTCGACTGATTCGGACTCGTCTCATCATGGCTGCACGAACTGCGCTCCGACGGCTATGCTCGCACCTGGAGTCTCCCAAGCAGTGTCCCATCACGATATCCGAAAGATGTCGAACCATCCGATCGACTCGTCAGATCCTCATAATCCCCCAAGAGCTCACATCTCGGGTACAGTTTAATAGTATCGAGTACATGCCACAGCGTCGGTGGTCCAGCCGTAGAAGGGCAAACCCAAGCCTCACTAATGGCGCCGCGGAACCGCCGTAAACCCTAAGGTTCCAAGGCTGTCACACGGTCATTAAGTCGAGTTAGGGTTTCATTCTTCTAGAGGGTCCATAGAATCACCTGCATGTCTTTCCGTATACTTTAAACTTGGAAAATAGGCTCCTGACATTCGATCGTCTCAATCGACTCTCAACGAATCTGCGTGAAGTCGTCTCTAGCTGGAATCAATCCACCTGATGACCTCGCATCGGGGTAAGCGAACTCACCACGCGTCCTAGTCATCCATCCTCGGTGACTAGCAACTCGCTATCATCTCTCTAAGAACATGCTCATGCTGCAGTAGCTCCAATCATCTGGGCGATATCTCATCATTTGCAGCAACAACTGGCTCATATGCCTGTACGCCGAACAACGCCTCAATCCTCCAGGAAAGGCAATACATAAGCGGTCATCTCTGAATCAGCCTGCTCTAGATCTGAGTAAGACTCTCCACACTGGAAATCTTCAACTCAACTGGGCCCGCTCTGGCGCAAAATCGGACGAATCACCTTCGTCTCTCAAATCGGGTAGACTAGCTATCATCTGTCGCATAACTGCCTGAAAGCTCCGGCAATCTCAGCTCGTAAGCTCCGAAAGCAACACCCTGTCAATCTCAGCGACAGCTGGTCCATCTGTCTGCACGGTAGGCGACATCACCATCTCTGAGGTATGCTGTACATCAACAGTCCTCTCTCAACTGGCAGCTCTAACAAAGGCCCGATCATCCGGTGCAAGACCAAGCACTCGCCTCCACTAGAGGTCACAATCACCAACACTAACTCGAGACGTTCCCATGTCACCAGAAAACACAAAGGTCGGCCCTCGTACCAAACGAGCTCACACCGGCCGTAACCCTAGCAGCAGCCCAAACTGCGCTCAAACACGGTGACAGGAATCTCAATCGAGTATCAAAGAGAGCACATCAGTGGCAAGAAGGGAAACAACAGATCCAAAGTGGATACATGATCATAGGAAGGAACAGTATCAATGAAGGTATGATCATGAAACTAATAGAATCGGGGATCTCAAATGGATGAATAATCCTGGATATAAAGAGAATCACTGATCTCGAAAGTATGTACATCCTAAGGTTCCTTAAACGGAGTGGCGTGTCGTAAGTATGCCGCGGAACATACCAACGGTACGTCACTCTACTTTAGTCACCAAATCCATCAACCAAGGGTCATCCTAAAACGACGAAAGTTCGGGTTTACACCCCCTCGACCAAGTCTAAGTTCCGTAAGGTCAAGCCTAAGTTCCGTATATAAACAACTCCCTAGGCTCCACATAGCCAAACTTAGACTCGAACCAAGGTCAACCTAGCGCTCTGATACCAACTTTGTCACGACCCGAAAGAGCACGTGACTGGCCCTTGAACCATATGAAGTCTATAGGACTCCATCTGATCCAAGTAAGCCAAAAGCCCAGAAATCTAAAACCATTTTTGAGAATAAGTAAAGAAAACTGGTTTAAAGAAGTAAAGAAAAACATGTTTGAAATCAAGGTTTTTAAATAACTAAGCCGAATGTGCATTTGAAAACCGTACAGTCTTTTCTAAAATTTTCGGCAGAGTTTCTCTTGTAAAACTGGCCCCGAATGGGGTACAACATGAATAACAATATATAAAATGATAAAAGCATCCCCAAGCGGGAGCTAGCTCTTCGTCAATCGACGGTCACAACCACACGATGATATGATAATATACAACGCCAAGTGGCGAGGATCAAAATCAAGGAAAACTCAAAAAGCAGCAAGAAAACCGCAATACTACTAAGCGCGACTCTAAGGTCGAATAATACCACACTGTCTCTAAGTCTGAAAGAATATACAAGTTTTTGGTTGATGGACAATTTCTAGATACAATGAAATACATGAATAAAATGGTGATTCTTGATGCGAAAGAATCCACCTACCAAAGCAAATCACCCGCAAGAAGGTAGTGTGCCAGAAATGCCGCAATGAAACCTGTACGGCAGAACCTGCAAGGACTGTGGCACAACGGGGGTGAGTTGCCAACTCGTGAATAGAAATATCTACAAGCAGAAACCGAATGCAAGACATAAACCTAAGTCAACGATCAGTAATACAATCCACAAGAGTGCATCTGAGTGTAATAAGGTGGCAAGGTAACATCTAATCATGTATGTAGTGCCAGGTACTCAGGTAATAACATGTCATCAGTGTAAGGTATGCCTGCATGAGGTAAGTATGATGAAATATCAATGATATCAATACACATATATTAGCGTCCCATACCACTAATATTGGTGTAAGGGTATATATAACAGCGCCCTCATACCCTGTTATATATACAAATGAAGTATGACAAGTGTAAATCCAGTCTGTATATGATCCATGTCTGTATATATGTGGAACCCGTCCACCTGTCACCCACTGACAGTAAGCATCATGTATGCAAGTATGAGGATATAAACAATATCATGGAAAACATCATGAAACCCGTGCCAAGCATCGACACGTAAATCCTCATCCATATGGGGCTCCGTCTGCGGTATCGGCCCTCGGCCCCGGCAGCACGAGTCAACCCATGTCCATCTCTGGGCTCCGTCTGCGGTAGCGGCCCGTCGGCCCCCGGCAGTACGCCCATCTCTCGGCTCCAGGCGGTATCCCCCGGATATCCGCCGAGCTCAAATACAATCACCGGTAGGTACTCGCCCGCCTCCAGGCTCAATCGGCATAACCCATCGATCATCTCGCCGAGGGGAACCATACCGGGCCCACCACGAACCCGCAAACGGATCATCACTCCTCGAATCGGGTTTCAAGCACACGTCTCAGCACCGAGAAAACGCGTGGTGGACGCACCCAAATATCATATCACGAGGTACCGGGTTTTCATAAAAGAACATCTTTTCTTAAATAATCCCACGGTCCTCAAAATCAGAAATCACATGAAAATCCACATCAAGAAGTAAATCCAATGCAATGTGCTATGCAATCAATCCATGATGTATGCGACATGTAAAGAGAGATAATCATATCGGAAATCATGCAACATGGAATAGTAATGTACATATGTCGGGAGGAACCGCTCCTTTAGAATGAATCAGTTTAAAGAATATCTTGCGGTCCTCAATCTCAATCAAGTCAGAATCATCTATGTTTGTGTACAGGTACATGTGTACAATATGCCAAGCAGTAATCATATCATGAATGCAACAGTACTACAGTGTAGTGGCATGGCAATTATCGATGATGAAGTGTGTGAGCCGGCAAATAGTGTACGTGAAACATACGCATCATCGATAATGGTGCTGGTGTCCTAACAGCATGATAATAATATAACAATGAACATATGCCAGCAATGCGAATAGCAGGAAAATGCAGATATCTAGTAGTCAACACCACAGTGAAGTATCTACTATGCAAACTACATCTAAGTATCCGGTCAATCAGGAGGGGTAGGTGTGGAAACCACCTAAATCTGAGTCGATACATGTATAAAAGTATATAGTCGGTGATCTCGCCTCAATGTCATATCATAAGATATCCTCGAGTTATGAGTGCGGATCTATCATCAATATCGGCTCGTACGGTAAATCATCGTACGGCATCCCCATAGCTGGGTAGGGGTCAGTATCTCACTGTCTCATCACATAACAGATATCACCATCGTCAGATCATATAGTCTGGAGTACTACTCTATGTCTAGTACAAAACGGTAACCTCAGTAAGTATGCATGCGGGGGTAAACACATATCCCAAGCCCGCAAGAATCACAAGTCATATCCCACATATGAATCGTATAAAATCACCGATCCCAGGGCACCCAGCCCACATCATCGACTCATCTCCAAAGTCATCACATATCATCAATCACAGTGCAAGTACAAGTGATAAGCAAGGGGGTGTGTAGGTGTAATTCTACCCTAGGGTTCGCGACTATGAACTACACTAGTCACTTCTAACCCTACATTATCCACAATACACCTAATATCACAATAAACTACATAGTAATCTATCTACGGACTGCGGGGGTGCTATACGCCATCCACCCGACTTCCCCCTGTAGATATAATCTACTCACCTTGCATCACCAATTGCGGACGTCACCACGTATTTGCTTGTCGTCCCGAAGTCTTCATGGGTACCTACACATCAAAATATCGTATATGCGCATTAAAACCAAATCCAATCTAAAACGGCGCACGAAATCCAAAACGATACGATAAGGGGGCCTATAGGTGAGAACCTATGGCACGCCTTCAAAACCATCAATAAATCCTCTACATCGTCGTATAAACGACAATTAGTCGAGGCAAAACACATTCCACCATTTCAGAATCAAAAATACGGAATACGGAAACACGAATCCAAAATAGCAACTTAGGATATATGTCCCAGATTTCACCCTAGATAGAATCTGTCAAAACTAGAAGTACCCTGGGTCAACACTAGAGGAACAGGGGCTGTGCACAGAAAACGAGGAGAATGGCTAAGTATGCTAAGTCAAAGTCCACCTCTCTCTCTCACCTACCCTCATCATTATATTTTCCTTTCTTTTCCTTTTCTTTTAAAATCCAAACCTTCTCACATCAATAGTAATCCCAAAAGAAAACCATGGCTAGAAAAATGCACAAGTGTAGAAAAAGTGATATGTGCAAGTTTTGCACAAAATTGCCAAAAAACCCGATTAGCGATTTTAATCGCGATTAGCACTAAATTATTGTCAAACTAATCACAAAAACTTAAAAATGCCATAATCCACTAATTTACCCTATTTTAGAATTTTCCATAATTTTTCATAATTTTTTCTAACATTTTTCCTATTTATTTGCATTTAATATTAAAATAATCAATAAAATAATATTAAATTATAAAAATTCCCAAAATTAATATTTTATATTTTTGAAAATGTTACACATGGTGGTGTACCTGCAGGTGATGGAGTCTCCCTTTCTAAAGGTGTCTTACAGACTAAAGGGGAGAGGGATGTTCATGATTGGCATATCACCTGCTTATGCAATTGAGTCAATCATGAGATGTTAAGTACCACACCAGATGTTGTTTTTGCACTAGATGCAATAAGTTTATATTAATCCAATCCTGGAGAAACATTCGGAAGCAGTTTTAGAACATAAGTGGATGTTCTAGGGATTTGATAACGGCAACCTCTAGGAGATGGTTATCATTCCAGGCTTCCAAGGTGACCTGGATGACAGAGTGACTGTCAGAGTTATAGTTTTCCCTTTGACGAAGGGGGCAGTATTATGGACAGGTGGTCCAACAGGATACTGTGGGAGGCATGATGCAGGATACTGATTAGGTTCAGTTGACGATACAGTCTAAGAAGTTTGGATTTGGAGATCATTTATGAACTAGGTCTCATCAGATATCCAGACATATTCTAAGACAGGTATTGCTCAATTCGGGAGATGGATTTCTTCGGGAACTTGAGATTAAGAGAGATATAGAAAGAAACATCAGGTTGGATCCACTCGCTGAGGCTATTTCTCGAATACAAGAGTTTTACAAACGAGCTTTGTGAAACTGATTAGTAGAGGAGTTGGGTGTTCGGTATCACACGGGCTGTGAGTATGCGATATCGCAATAATTAGCCTTAAGTGGAAGTGGGAGATTGTTGGATGTAGTGCTCTCAAAGTCAATTATTGGATCGCAGGCACGTGATTGCAATGATTGAGGAGGACCTATACCGGTAGGACAGTCTTACTCGAGATGATAGTATGCTATCTGGTTTGTCTTTATCATCGTGTACAGTTTTAGGTGACATGATCACTATTACACGTTGATAGAGCCCTTAGGATTCTTGCTTGACTACTAGCAGTATGATGGCGATCATATACGTGAGAGTTGGGTAGTCCATAAGCACATCTTTAAAAGTGGTCCCTAGTCGTGGGAGTTTCGAGACAGGGCATCGATACTCCGGAGTAGACTAGTGTATACTGTCGAGACCCCGACGAGGGGAGATGGCCGGTCTCACAAGCCATTGGTGTCAGTTGGTTCACCTAAGATGTATACAGGTGCTCATTGGGTTATGAGTGCACCGGACAGGACTCGCCGGGAACCTGCTAGTTGGTATTATATCTAGCGTCAGATAGCAGTTCCCTGGTGACATGTGTACAGGTTAGTTCATCGACCTGAGGTCGTCATTTGTCTTGTGTGAGTTCCCACTGTGCTTAGATTACTACCCTACCACGGCTCAAATGAGTCGTGCAAACAGGTTTTAGTTAGGTACAGTCCTGAGCCACATAAAGGCAGTGAGCGGATCGGCAGGGGATTCGTCTCTCCCGGTATTGGGGGTGAGATCGCGCTGTGTCTAGGAGAGCCATTACACCAAGTCCTTGGCCAAGGCTTGTGAGAATTACTGGTAGGTATTCCAGTAGTTTCTCAGGGTGTTCAAGGCTACCCTCCGACACGACTTATACCGCTATTGGGGGTCTGACGTTACCAGCCCCCTAGGCCCGATATGCGATGCTTATAGACGAACGGACCGGACTGTACGGATATTGTCACTGATAGGCTCGGTAGGGTTCTAGGATGAGTTCGCTCATCGGTTTCCCTTTCGGTCAATACACGGGCAGCCGTTACGTACAGCTAGTACCACTGACGTGCTTGTGGTTAAACCCACTGCCAGGGTATTGACGAGTCTTTAGAGTCCCCCACAGATAGTTTCCCAAGTTCGGGCGAATCGTTGTAGAGGCCGTATGGTTTTATGGCAGGGTTCGAACATGCACGTGCACTTGTGCACGTGTCATGGTTCGGACAGATAATACTAGTGGGTTTTGGTTTAAACCGGATTCTAGTATTATATTGTGTAGGAGTATTTTTTGTCTCATTGCATTTTGTATTCGGTCGGAATACAAATGCGGGTATGTATATACAGTTGTGGGGTAGTCCTGTAATTTGTTACGGAATTACTTTTGAAGTTGCCAGTTTTTCTCCATTCGATTAAACATTAGATTTAATGTTTAATTATTGGTTATTGTTGTGCATATCATTTTTTGCCAAATTTCATTCCATCCATTTTATCTAGCCATGGCCGAATTCAACATGTGAGGAGGTGGCATTCATTTGTTGTTGAGTCATTGTTGCTTCTAGAATGAAGCATGGTTCATTTTGTGACTCATTGTTTTCATTAAATGCTTTTGGAAAGCTTAGGATATTTAGGTAAAAATCTTTGCTTATGGTTACCTCCATTCTCCTTGTGCTCACCCCCTTTACTATTTGGCCGAGAGCAATTCCTTGGCTGCCCGAATACTTGGCCGAGCCCATTTTTGCAAAGAAGAAAATTTGTTCCATGGAAATTTAATAGCCAATTCACTTCACAACTCCAAAAGGTAACTTCATTTACCTTCACCCAATGGTTTGGGTGTCTTGAGACAAAGTATTCTACACTCTCTTTACTTCAATCTTGGACATGTCAATTAGCAAACTTCATGTCCGAGTTGCTTCAGTTTGATGCGGGAGCCCGTATAAAGATCCGTTGACGTGGAGCCACCTCGACGAGGAAACCATAGATCGAGCGAGATCGCAGATGCCGCGAGGAGCGTGGGATGGTGGCTAAAGACCGAAGGACATGGATTGATCGGTATAGCCATTCTATCATTTTGTTGATTGCTAGTTTAGTGTTAATGGTACGATCCGGGTTATAGTCTATGTTAGCGTCAGTTTATGAAAAAGTTTTTATTCCGCGTTTGGCCTCAGATTATTGGCCGGGATGCTACCGTAGACTTACATACAGGTAGCACCGGCTCCTAAGAAAGAGCAGACACTACCAACCCCCCAAGCTATGTCTACATCACACGAGGCTACTCCACCCCGAAAGGAAGACGGTCCCTCTACGGTAGTCTCCAATCCCGCAACAACGGTTGTGGTGGGAACCACACCGGCGGTGGTAGATCCTGGTTCATCCCCGTCGACCTCAACGGCGGGGCCCTTGTCCCTAGATAAAATGAACGTTATCGCTCTGCAAAGGTTCATTGCTAAACAAATGAAGCAAATGAACCAGACGACGATGGTATTAGTAGCCAACCAGCCGTACCCTAACGAGTACAACGATATGCCATATCCATTAGGGTATGCCATCCCCGTATTCCGTACATATAACGGATCATGAAGCCCTGAGCAGCACCCAACTCACTTTAAAGTAGCATGTGGCGATTTAGCTGGGAATGAAAACTCTTGCTAAAGCAATTCCCCAAGAGTCTCCACGGTATGGCGTTCGAATGGTTCGCTAAGCTAGAACCAGGTTCGATACTCACCTTCAACTAGTTGGTAGAAAAATTCAAACACCGGTCTGGAGGTAGTGTGTCTGCTAAGGTGACGCTTACCCAGATCACAATATTAAAACCCTCAAGGGATGAAAGCCTCCTAGAATTCGCACAAAGGTGGAGAACAACCAGCATACGTTGTGATCCCTCGATCCCCGAGGAGCAATCGGTGCAACTGCTGCTTAGCAGGATTCTAGGGCGAATTCGATTGTTTCTCTTGTCCGTTAAACGAGGCATTTGCTCCTTTGTTTGAGCAGATAGCGGAATTGGAAAATGCCGATCCTACGCAACTCGAAAACTACTGGGCGTATACGCATGAAAAGTCAAAGTGAACCTAAAAGCCTCGTAGCCAGCAGAAACCTAAGCAGGTTATGTCCTTGATAGTGGACACTAATGAAGGCCTACCCAGTTCGAGCCGGATAACCCCTCAGCCGACAACGTCGTTTGAAGAAGCCCGACCAAAAGTTTCTCTAGAAGAAAAAATAAATAAGAAATATTCTTCACGAAAGTCTTCTAAGCACGTCTTCGAGTTAGCTCTGAAGCATGGTTTGTAGTTGCCAAAGATCAAGAAACCTGATGAAGCTAACAAGAAGAATAACCTAAAATACTGCTCATACCATCATATGATATCTTACCCTATTAAGGACTGTTTTGTCTTCAAGAATTGGGTTAAGGAATAGTATAAGCTCAGGAATATTGTCCTAGTCGATAAATTCAAGGTTAACGTTACCACCGCACTAGTCATTGTATAACTACTATTTACCGCCGAAAACAGAGACGGAACCACGTAGGTCGTCTTGCCTGAATTTGGAGGCAGATACTATTTGGGTTTATCCGTCCACCTCTCTGAAGATGCCAAGCTGATTTATGGCACCATATATCGAAGTCTGGATGGATGCGGCCGTTGTAGCAAACTTCGTCAGATTCCCCCTCGTTGAGAGGGGTTTTTGATTGTGAGGATGCTCTTCCCTGCAGGCGTAATCCCCTGCAGTTAATTACGTTATCGCGTAGCAATATTCACTTTCTCCTGCTCCAGAAGTTCATTTCGTGTCGTGTTTTTTTTTTAAATTTTTGGTTGCCCGTGGATTGTATACGGAGACTAATTTATGTTGTCGCCCGTAGGGCATGGATTAGTCCAAATCCGTATATTCTTAGATTTGGGTTTGGTTTGATTTAAGGATCGTTAATCTCATTTGAGATTAAGATCAACTTAAATGTTTGTTGAGGATACGTTAGTCTAATTTTAGACTAAGATCTACTCAACAGGATTTTGGGATCATTCAGACCCAACCAAAGAGCATTTGGGCTCTACTGCTTTAGTTTAAGGATATTTCGGTCCGTTGTTACTTTAAGGACGTTTCGGTCCGTTGTCGCCATTTTGGGAAGTGAATCCAAAAGCGGTTGGTTGTCGAGACCCGCCACCTCTCTGAAAACGTTGAGGAATTACAACGACATGTATCAGAGGTGTAGAGAGATGTACCCTTGAACCAATTTCCGTGTCTGAGGAAAGAGATCATGGTGGACTGTCAAAAAATCATTAGCCATTTTTGAGGGACTAAGATTAACTTAGGAAATATGGGATGAACATGAATCATGTTTGGGGAGCCATGAACCCATGGGGGTCAGTCTATTTGGAAATCGAAGATATTTTAATCTCATCGAAGATGTTTTAATCTCAAGAAGACTTAGCCAACTTGAGGCTGTAATTGATTTCCCATAGTGTTAAACACTAGTATACGTTCAGCACTCACGTGTTCCCACGTGAGGCTCTAAAGCAGTGTTAAACACTGAATTCAAGGGGCGCTCACGTGTAGCACGTGAGGCACCTCAAAGTTGGCTATATACATTGGGTTCAAGTCCACGTTTATATATAAGTGTTAAATACTTAATGCTCGTGGCACTCACGTATGAGCACGTGAGACGCCCCAAAGTTGGTACTGCCCCTTTTTTGGGGTTTTATTTCCCTCTTCTTTTATAAGTGCTAGGCACTTGGACCCTGTGGTGCTCACGTGAGGCACTCCAAAGTGGGAGTTTTTATCTGGGTTTTATTTCCTCCTTCATATAAGTGCTAAGCGCTCGATTGGGGGTCGCGTGGAAAACACGTAATTGCTCTAAGAGGCACTTCTTGTTCTTCTTTTAGGCGCTCGCGTGGGAAACACGTGACTCGGTCTCAGCTATTCTTTTTTGTTCATCAGAGGTGCTCACGTGGGGAAACACGTGAGATTTCGTCATAGTGTTGAACACTAATGAATGTGCATGAAGATTTTGTTCTCATATTAACGATGCTGGAATCTGAGTTTAGAGAATTTCAAGTCCCTTGTTTTATAAGAATTAAATTCTTTTTACAGGGTTAAACCCTAGTTTTATCAGAGGAATTAAGTTCCTATATACTTTTGTAAGAATTAATTCTTTGAACTTAGTTCTTTCTCCTAAGTTTTGAATCTGCATAACAGAATCTTCCCGATAAGAATTAAATTCTCAATTTGTGGGGAGATCTGCTTCTGCAGACCTCAACCAAGGGAAGAACTAAGTTCTTTTTGAAGGGTTAAACCCTTAAGGAAGAGATAAGATAATCTCTGTACTTTCTTCTTACCTAGGGGTTTTTTATTTAAGAAGGGGATCTTCTTCTTTTAGAGAATTGAATTCTCTATCTCTATTTGTTTTTCCTTTTTTTTGTATGCTCTCTTCTGTTTCTTCCTCCTCCTCTCTTTTTTTTAACTTGAAGTCTTGGGTTCTTTATATAGTGGAAAGAAATTTGTTAATTAGTTTTAGGAAATCTCTCATTGAGAGACTTCAATTGATTTGGGGGTTTTACCCACTGTTGGATCTTTGATCTAAGGGTTCTGTCTCTCAGAACATATTTTCTTGTTTCTTAAACAAGATCAGGAAAATATTTTCCTATACAGAACTTATTCTGTAGATTGGTGATTTTTAATCACCGTTGGATTTTTCATCCAAGGATGCTTGGAGAGATGAAAAATATTTTCCAACTCATGGGATTTTTGATCTGCCAACTTTCTGTTTAACAGAAAATATCATTCCCCATTTAAAAGTTCAATAGAATTTAATTCTACCATCATTGGATCTTTGATCCAATAGTTCCTTGTTAAGTAGGGAAGTGCCCTCACATGTTAAACACATGGGGCTTATTAGCTTGGCAATTGTTTTAATTGCTGCGCCTATATGCGTTGCATATAAGCACTCACGTGTTAAACACGTGGGGCTGTTTTAGCCTGGCAATTGTTTTAATTGATGTGCCTATATGCGTTGCATATAGGCACTCACGTGTTAAACACGTGGGGCTGTTTTAGCCTAGCAATTGTTTTAATTGCTGTGCCTATATGCGTTGCATATAGGCATTCACGTGTTAAACACGTGAGGCTGTTTTAGTGAGGAACTTTCCCTCATCCCTTTTTTATAAGGGAACAAATGCCCCCCAGCATTGCTCTCACGTGAGTGGAACGCTGTCTATCCTCACAGTCGTTGGATTACTTAGGGGAATGGGAAGTTGAACCGCTCCCCATCATGTCTTATAAATGTAAGGCTTTTGCCTTTGGGAAGCCACTATTCTTTCATCTTCCTCCTTACTTTTTTTTCCTTGAGAATTTAATTCTCCTTTTCAGAGCTCAGTTCTCTGCTTACTGAAATCTCAGAGTTAAACTCTGTTAAACTTTTTCCTTGGTAAGGATCATGAATGGAACCCCCCATTTTTTGTTCTTTTCATCGTGGATTTTAAATCCGGGGACAGAGCGTTGCTCTTTTCTTAGATTGGTTTCTTAAAGATCAAAATCACACATTTTTTTTAGATTCTAAGATCTTGAATCAATGGGGATCGTTGATCCTCCTCTTAGGGTTTTACCCTGTCACCGATCTTTTAAGATCCTTGGAATTTAATTCCATTGTTTAAAAGGAATTTGATTCCTCATTACAGAGCTTAGCTCTGAAAGATCCAGACGCTCTTTGAGAAATTTATTCCCTGGCGTTTTTGGGCATATTTTCATTTTTTGCAGATTTTCATTCGTTGGGTATTTTGACAGACCTCATTTTTCTTTTAGAATATTAAGAGTTGTTTAAATTCCAATGCCTATTTAATAAGAATCCTTTTTGATTCTTGCAATGATTATCTTGCCTCATCATTGGTGATCCGCCATATTGATTTTGTGGGGTCCATTGGTTTTGCAGTCTGTGGTCTCATGGAACAAACATCATGTCGTTTTCTTCATATATGTTTTATTAATGGTTTTCCTTTCCCTTTTTTTAGGAACAATGGCTTCACTTCCCTACTTTCCTTATACTCGCTCAGACGCCGTTTTTCCGTAATCGCCGTCGGACAAGGAAGCTCTGGCAATGATCAGGGCACATGACAGGGACTGTACGAGTTTACTCTTATGGGGGGTTTGGTATGGTCATATCATCTGGGGCCGCCGTAGCTTTACTTGTGAGGTGTCAACTGAGCCCCTCCGCCCAATATCTCTAACGGAATGCCCACAGACCGCTTATGCAGTGGAGGCGACTAACTGGACTCCTACAGGTCAGCTTGAGCCGTCAACAACTGGGATACCCAACCAGCCCTTGCCGGCTATAGATATTCTGGGGCGCCGCATATGTCAGGGTGAAGCCCGACCCTGGGGGCAAGTTAATAAGGTTGGCCTTACCCCCCCGCCATCCAGTAGGCTACCTTCCCTGGGCTTGATATGTTCTTTCCGCCCACCGTGCCCGGTTATAGAAGGTTGGGCTGTATCAAGCGGTGTATGCGTTTCTATTTCATTACCAGGCCCCTCACGTCTGGTGGATTAAAGCTTTTCTGAACCAATGGAATCTTCCCACCGACACCTTTTTGCTAGGCGATCGCGAGGTCTCAATTTCACTGGAAGAGTTCCACGAGATCTCCGGATTGCCGATCAGGGGAGAGCATTATGCAGAGTTGCTCCCTCCCGATGAGTATGTGTTCGCGACCATGCCTGCTATGCTTGACGACCTGACGACTGAAAACGCCATCCGTCATAAGTACTCAAGTCTAATCAAAGCTCTAGGTATTTTTGAGAAACTGTTCGTGACGTCAGAAGGGTAAGGCGTCACCTTTGAGACCTTCATTGCCTGCTTTCTCCGTGGAGACGCTTTATCCAAAGAGGCTCCAAAGTTCGCGAACATTGACGACCTTTTTGGGTTCGGGTTGAATAAACTGCCGGCCAAAGAGGAAGATTTGCCGCAGTTCTATATTCCGACCTCGTCGACCATTTCTTTCGATGCGATTGCGGCTCCCTGCATGGACGAAGAGACCTTCTTCGTTGGCTTCATCAGTCTCTGGCTCAGTTGGTTCGCCATACCGACGCATCGACGCTTTATGAGAGCCTCCGTCTTCTACCCCACTCATCGCATAGCTGGAGGGGCACGATTGGCCATTAGTGTTGCAGGATTGTCGCACCTATATCATAGATTAAGCGTTGCGACTAATACTTCGACCTCAGGCGTGGATGTTGTGAATTTCTCCCTCCACTACTTTACGCCGTGGATCGAGATGCATGTATTGGGAGCATTTGCTGCTCACCGGCGGCCAGATTTTTATGATTCCTATACCTTCCCATGGGTTATGAGGTTGGTGGATGCTTCCGCTCCCAATCCGACTCAGCTAGGAGCCCTCCGCGTGTTGCTTAACCCATACTCAAATGAGGGTGGGATGGTTTTTAATGACCGAGTCCTATCTGCTCCCGCGGGGCCCATTCAGCAGCTATTTGATCTGTCAAAGGGTGGAGCGCCATCCCTAAAGCCTAAAGAGATTATGCATCTGTACTCGATTAGGCCGGGCTATTTAGTGCTTCGTCAGAATTACGCAGTTCTTTTTATGCGGTATAATCCACACCGCTTTGCCCAGCAATTGGGCTATAACCAGGGCATCCCTCTCGAGGCGTTTTTAGTTGAGCCCACTTTGTCTTCGGAAGTCACTCGTAACATCATCCATCATTTTATGCGGCTGAACACCGGTTCCCATTTCATGATCCCAGAGCCTGACTATCTTCCAAGGTTTGTGGGATCTTTCAAAGGTTGGTATCGCCATCGAGTCGGTCCTGTCATTGCCGAGGAGAGGCGGGTACTCTTCGAATGTAGAGTTCCAGCTCCGACCCAAGTCACCAGCACTCCGTTGCGGCCGCGGTCAGTGGTTCGCTCTCCACTGAGGGATAGCGGTCTGGTACTTATCTCCAAAGCCGCAGAAATATAATCGATTCCTCGCACTGCTGGTATGCCAGTGCGCACTAGAGCCTAAGCAAAGGCTTCCAATGAATTACCAACAGTAGTGTCACCAACGGCGGTGTTACCAACGGTGGTGTCGCCAAAGGGGGATACTGAAAGTGAAGTTGGGAAACGTCGTGCCAAAGTGCCGAGGGGGAGGAAGCGTTCTTCCACTATTGTTACCACAAGTTCCAAGAGGAGGAAGAAATCGGCCGCCGGCTTACTCGACACCCTGTTTGAGTCCGAACCGTTTATTCAGGACGAACTGATAGCTATGGAGGAGTCAGACGCCGGTCTTATTTACCCTGGCTCGTCTGCCGAGTAGGCCACGCAATTGGCTGAAACTTTGAGGCGCTCACAAGATGAGACCGAGAACGTGTGCGTCCTTAAGAAGCCCTACCCCCTGTTATATTCTATGACATTGATCCATCATTACGGAGGGTACATATGGGTCCTTTGTTAATGGAAGAAGAACGAGCCCTCAAACAGCCCATAACGGCTGCCTTCGAAGACAAGCTTGCATTAAAGACAGGTAGTCATTCATCTGCGCTTGAACCTCGGCGAGCGTACTTAGCCAGAAAGGAAAGACGTCTTGAAAATTCCTACTTCAAGCTCCTTGGCGTATTGGTATGCGTCTTTCTCGTGTCCTCCTTTTAGCGAATAGTTTGTATTACTTTTATGTCTTCTCATTTTTGTGAAAACTTTGTAGGGACTTTGGCGGCAAAAGAGGATTTGAGTCCAGATCGGGTCATAACTGTGGACTTTACAAATATCTCCCGTTATGCACCGGTAGGTGTAGAGGAGATTATTAAAGCTACCACTCTTGCTGTGGAGCTTCCTGTGATAATTTCTGTTCCTTCAGTGTCTATTCCTCCAGCAGAGGTGACTTCACCGGCCACAGATCCTATGGACATCTCTAGTGACGCACCGAAGGGTGTAGAAGAGATTGCTGAAGCCATTAATCCTGTCTTGGAGCTCTCGGTAGCGACTTCCATCCCTTCAGTATCTACACTTTCAGCAGAGGGGACCTTGTCGGCCATAGATCCAATGGATCTCTCTAGTGACGCCTTGGAGGGTGTGGAAAGGATTGCCGAGACCGTTGTCCTCTCCTTGGAGCCTGAAGTGGCAGCTGTTGTTTCTCAATTGGATGCCGCCGTGCCGGCACATATCCCCAGTGATGTACCTGATGGTGTGGAGGAGCCTGTCGAAGCTGCCATCCCTCCAGTTCAAGGAGGGCGAAGTATCGAAGGTAAACTTCTACATTTCGTTTTAACGATCCACCTGTTATCTGAACCCTTCTTTCCTTCAGAATTGCGGGAATTGGCGGCTTCCATCATGGATCTATCTCCTAGGAAAACCTTCCAGCGTTTGCTTGATATGTCTGCCCCACAGGCGATACCCCCGCAAAGCATAGTCCTTTCTTCTGGGCAAGGTTGGTGTTCTTTGACCCATTTTGTTTTACTATTATTTTTTATAATGATGCTAATATGCACTCCACAGTTCTGGAAGCCGATGACGAAATCGAGATCCTTGATGGGCCTGGGGATCTCTCATACCCCCCTTGCATGACTGTGGGTAAGTAAGGCTTTATCTTTGGTATTGTTTTGTCTATCCTATGTTCGTAAATCTCACTAACTTTTCATAAATCTTGACAGCTCTGCCAACCCTAATCCCGCTAGAATCTCGGATCCCCATGCCACCAGGCCCCTATGCCCGGCGTGCGTCTGAAAGGATGGTGAAATAAAGCATTTACTCCCTGACGGCTCTCATTGAAGACCTTCGCGCTGGTACTTCTGTCACGGCCGAAGAATTTGCTGTCGAAGCCAACGCTTCCTTGTCCGTTCTCGCCATCTATCATGACGAAGTATTGGTGCGTGTCTGGGTTGAATACTGTCGCCGAGTGGAGGTCTGCCTACACGGGCTTGAGTGTATCCGTCTACCTTCCGACATCTTAACCGTAAAATCAAGTCTGCGGGGATAGATCGAACGGTGCGCAACCAATCTACAGTCATGCGAGAAGAGGCTCAACCGGAAGTTTTCGGAGAGAGAGCTAGCTTCAAACACTTTGGGAGAACTTCAGGCTCAGCTTACCGCCAAGACTTCCCGTGCATACGAAATTTGGCGGGTGTTTCAAGAAGCTATTACAAAGATGGTGGCTCTTGATAAAGCCGTTATCATTACCCGCGAGATGGTTGAAGCCCATAAAGTCGCTGAAAGGAAGCTTGAGAGTCGGTTTGCTTCATATCAGACTCGGCAGATTCAGGCGGGTACCCGTCTTGCCGCACTAACGGAGCTTGAAGCTGAGGTCCAGCGGAAGAATGACGAACTTACCAGCTTATTGTACCATCCGTCGGCTAAACATTTTTTTCGCTGTATATTTTCCTTCTTCTTTTCTTTTGTATTCATTCGTGAATAAGAGTATCTTGTATTCATTTTGATTCATGAATAAAACATATATTTTTCTTCATACTAGCGCTTTTCTTTCTTTTGCTGTTTTGGCTTAGCATAAAGTAGTTTATATACTCATTTCAGAGTTTGTAGTTTATTCACTCATCTCAGAGTCTCTAGTTTATGATCTTATTTCGGAGCTTGTAGTTTATTCACTCATCCCGGAGTCTCTAGTTTATGAACTCATTTTGGAGCTTGTAGTTTATTCACTCATCCCGGAGTCTCTAGTTTATGAACTCATTTCGAAGCTTGTTTAGTTTACCTCACTTGGGCTTGTAGGCAAACTGGTCCTAATGTCACAGTTAACCCCAGCTCTTTACGACAGAGGTCCGTTAGGGTCTGTGGTACTAGGGTTTTATCCGTTGTACCGTCGCGTTAGCTGATGCATTCCTCGATATGCAATCTTGCTGTTCGAGTAGCCTCGTGACTATCGTGTCTCTGATCCCTTCGGGGGCTGTACAAGATGTCTTCAAGTAATCTCCCAGGTCATATTACCGTCGGAAGAGCAAGCGTTAGGGATTTTCCATGCTGCTTTTTACTTGAGGTTAGGCTCAATTTGGGAGCCCCGATGAGTCATAACCACTCCGCGCTGGTGTGGGATGATCTCCGATAGTCTTTCAGGTTTTATTTGAGTTTCCATCAAGACCCTGAAGCCAGGGATTTTTCTTTGCTTCGTTTGTTGGCATTGTGTCTGCTGTAACGAGACGGATGTCGAGGTTGTCTCTAGGTTGTCTGTGAACCGTCAAGGCTTGGAACTAGGGACTTTGCCATGGCTCCGTTGTTTTGACCCTGGGGTCGGTTGTTGACATTGCATCTGTATCCTGCTGGAGTTGAGAAGGAACGCCGCCGTTGATATCTAGGTTGTCTGTGAACCGTCGAGACCTAGGACTAGGGACTTTGCCATGGCTCCGAGGTAGTCTCTAGATTGTTGGTGAACCGTCGAGGCTTGGAACTAGGGACTTTGCCATGGCTCCGTTGTTTTGACCCTGGGGTCGGCTGTTGACGTTGCATCTGCATTCTACTGGAGTTGAGAAGGAACGCCGCTGTTGACATCTAGGTTGTCTGTGAACCGTCGAGACCTGGAACTATGGACTTTGCTATGGCTCCGAGGTAGTCTCTAGGTTGTTGGTGAACCGTCGAGGCTTGGAACTACGGAGTTTGCCATGGCTCTAAGGTTTTGACCCTAGGGTTGTTTGTTGACGTCGCGTCTGCATCCTGCTGGAGTGAGAAAACACCGTTGTTGATCTCCAGGTTGTCTGTGAACCGTCGAGATTTGGAACTAGGGACTTTTCCATGGCTCCGTTTTGTTGACCCTGGGGTCGTTTGTTGACGTCGTGTCTGCATCCTGCTGGAGTGAGAAGGAACGCCGTGTTGATCTTCTAGGCTGCAGATGTTGCCGTATAGATTTGGAACCAGGGACTTTTCCATGGCTCCGTTTTGTTGACCCTGGGGTCGTTTGTTGACGTTGCATCTGCATCCTGCTGGAGTTGAGAAGGAACGCCGGGGTGATATTGCGTCTTCTGTATCGAAACGAACGTCGAGATGGTCTCTAGGTTGCTTGCGAACCGTCGGGACCTAGAACTAGGGACTTTGTCATGGTTCCGAGGTAGTCTCTAGGTTGTTGGTGAACCGTCGAGGCTTGGAATTAGGGACTTTGCCATGGCTCCAAGGTTTTGACCCTGGGGTCAGTTGTTGACGTCGCGTCTGCATCCTGCTGGAGTAAGAAGGAATGCCGTGTTGATCTTCTAGGCTGCAGATATTGCCGTCGAGATCTGACTCTCCCTTTGACAGAGCCCGGTGGGGAGATGTGGTTCCATTTTCGTTTATGCCCATGGATTGTATACATGGGTTGATGTGGACTCTCCTGTAGAGCAAAAGTTTCATCATTTTTTTTATTTCTTTCCGCGATTGCCTATCATTTCAGCGTTTTATATCGCGAAAGTTGCAATTGCCCAATCATTTCGACTGTTTTATCGCAGTGCCTAATCATTTCAGCTGTTTTTTCTTTTTGCTCGCTGCTTTTTATTGCGAGTTGCCCAAACATTTTGGCTGTTTTTATATGCATATATTTTGCTCGCTGATTTTTATTGCGCGTTGCCCCATCATTTCGGCTATTTCATATGCATATATTTTGCTCGCTGATTTTTATTGCGAGTATGGAACTTGAGATCTGATACCAATCTTGGCATCAGCACCGCTGCGACTGGAATATTGCCAGGAGCGAATCATCATTTGCCGTGAAAGGACTTAGAATATGATACCAATTTAGGCATCAACATCGCTACCACTGGGATGTTGCCAGGAGCGAATCATCATTTGACTTTGCTGATTTGAAAAAAGGTGGCTTAGCAAACAGGGTTAAGGTCCTGTCGACTAAGGCTTTTTGGCTTTATAAGCCGTAAGGGTCTCATAAAGGTTTTTCTCCCTATGAGTCGTGAGGATCTCATAGGTGTAGGTTCTCCCTAGAAGTCGTGAGGACTCCTAAGTGACATTTTCTCTTACATGTCGTAAGGATCTTACCAGAGTGCTTTCTCCTTACAAGTCGAGTGGACTTATAAGTGTCGTTCACCACATGAGGACATTCCTCGTCATTGATGGAAATTGGTGGTGGAAATCATTTATTTGAGCCCGTGGATTGTATACAAGAGCCAATATTGACTGCCTGTAGGGAAACTTGGGGAGTGTGGTGGCTTAAGAACATGTTCAGGTCCCTGTATCTTAAGGCTTTTGAATCCTATGAGCCATGAGGGTCTCACAGGGGGAATTCTCCTTACGAGTCGTGAGGATCTCATAAGTGTAATTTCTCCTTAGGAATCGTGGGGATCTCTAAGTGTGTTGCTCCCTTGTAAGTCGTAAGGATCTCACGCAGGTGTTTTCTCCTCACAAGGTCGAGAGGACCTTGCAGGTGTTTTTATTTTAACGAGATTGCGCCCTTTCGGGTTTTCACAAACTCACCGGCAGCCCTGCTGTTTTTACTCACGGAGCCCTTTCGGGTTTTCATCCGTGCCCATTTCGCTTGTGGACGTACCGTTTTTTTTAACAACGAGATTGCGCCCTTTCAGGTTTTCACAAGCTCGCCGGTAGTCCTGCTGTTTTTACTCACGGTGCCCTTTCAGGTTTTCATCCGTGCCTATTTTGCTTGTGGACGTACCGCTTTTTTAAAATTTTTTTTACCCTTCTGTTTGCCAATCGCAATTAGGGGAGACTTCTCCACCGGGGCAGCTATACAGCCAGCGGGACCCGAGTTGCAGTCCTCACCGTTGGGACTTATGGACTTGAATTCCACTATCGCCGTGTTTGAGGCGACGTATTTAGTTTAGGGACATCTTGGTCCATTGTTAGTTTAGGGACATCTTGTTCCATTATTAGTTTAGGGTCATCTCGGTCCATGGCCAACTTCGGGGCGAAGTTTTGCCGGATAGAGTTTAGACTCAGGAAGACAGCGAGCGGACACGAGCATCGTCATCTATCATTAACCTGAGCTCTGACTTGTGAAGCATAGTATTTCTTAAGGAACCGGCCGTTTATTGGCCGGAAGGGTCTTTCACCATGCATATCCATGAGCAAATAGGCCCTACCTTGGTAGACCTTGTCTATGATGTACGGACGCTCATAGTTCGGCTTGAATTTCCCCCGCTTTGCACGGTTGGGGATCATAGGTCTTTTACGACTAGCATGAGTTCGCCTTGGCGGAATGTTCTCGGCTTGGTTAGTCTTTCATATGAGCGCATTTGGTTTGTAAGCTTCCAGGTTTTGCTGCGCCATGAGACGAGTTTCATCGAGGGCATCGAGCTCCTCAAGCTGAAGATGGGTGTTTTCTTCATCCGTCAGCTCATATCGAACTGCCACTCACAGAGACGGTAGCTCTATCTCCAAGGGAAGTGCTGCTTCTGTGCCGAATACCAACGCGAATGGAGTTGTATTCGTGGCCGTTTTGAATGTGGTTCGATACGCCCAGAGAGCTTCATGTAGTCTTTCGTGCCAGACCCTTTTATTTCTGGACACTGTTTTCTTTATGATCTTCGTCAAGGTCTTGTTGAAAGATTCAACTAGACCATTAGCTCTGGGATTATAGACTGATGAATATCTCCAATCTATATTATGCTGCTGTGCGAAACGGCTGATCTTATAGCTCCTGTAGGACGACCTATTATCCGAGATGATTCGTCGCGGAGTGCCGAACCGGTAGATGGCATGCACCCTGAAGAAATAGAGGATGTTCTCCATCTTCACCTCCCTTCGCGGTACTGTCTCTGCCCACTTAGAGAAGTAATCAGTTGTTGCCAATATGAACCGATGTCCCTTGGACGATGCTAGTTCGATGGGCCCGATTATATCTGTTCCCCACATTTCGAACGGCCAGCTAGCCAACGTTGGGTGTAGCGGATTTGGATGCTAGTGGATGAAGTCCCTATGAATTTGGCACGAGTGATAATGCTTCACATATTCGAGACAGTCTTGAATCATCGTGGGCCAATAGTAACCCATTCTCTTGATCTTCAGCTTCATCTTTGGCCCAACTTGATGGGAACCGCAAAGTTCGTCGTGGATTTCTTAAACAACCCTCCTTGCTTCCTCCGGTCCCAAGCATCTTAGCCACAAACTGTCGAACGATCTCTTATATAGAGTATCATTGACGAAGGCGAAGGACAGAGCTCGTTTCATGAGCTGATGTCTTGACGACATGTCTTCGGGTGTTTGATGGGATTTGAAGTAGTCTATAAATACTTCTCTCCAATCCGTGGCCTTTTCTTCGTCTTCTATTTGGCAGGCTGCTTGTTTGGTCGCTTCCTTTCCTTCAGACGACTCCGATGATATTTCTGCAGGCGTGAGAATCCGACGGCTTTGCACAATGATCCTTACGTCATCGAGGTTTTCATCGGCCAGTTCTTTAGCGAGTTTGGCTAATGCATCCGCCTTGCTATTTTCTGTATGCGGAATGCTTTCCAGAATGTAAGAGAGATTTGTGTCAGCAATTGTTGCTCTCTCTCGCCATATTTTTCCAACTCTGGTTTACATGTCTAATAGTCACCATTTACTTGGCTAACGACTAGCTAGGAATCTCCATATATGAGGAGGTTTTCGATTCCTATGTCGACAGCAATCTCAAGACCTGCTATCAAAGCTTCGTACTCAGCCTTATTGTTTGTTCTTGGCTTTGTTAATGAAAGGGCGAAACGCATTATCCCTCCTTGCGGAGTCACGAAGATAAGGCACACCCTTGCTTTGATTATGGGGGTGTTGTGCTTTCGCTTCTTCATGGAAGATGCCCCATCAAAGTAAAGTTCCCATCGAGAGTCGTTTTCTTCGTCCTTTGTGTCAAACGCGTGTTCGTCAGGTAATTCTCAATCTAAGGGAGAATCGGCTAGTATTGGATGTTTCGCGAGGAAGTTGGCGATGGCCTGGCCCTTCATTGCCCTGAGGGGTCGATAGATTATCGAGAAATCCATCAAGAGGATGGCCCATTTAGCAAGCCTTCCCGTTAGTATGGCTCTTGAAATCAAATATTTGAGAGGATCCACATTTGATATGAGATGGACCTCATATGCCAGGGCATAGTGCCTGAGCTTCGTTATCGCGAAGATCAGTGCCAGGCAATGCTTTTCGATGGGGGGTAGTTGTTTTCTGCCCCCAGGAGAACTCGACTCAAATAGTAGAGAGCTCTCTCCTTCCCCTGGTCATTCTCCTGTGCTCATAGCGTGCCTAAAGAACCTTCAAGAGCTGTTGTGTACAGGATGAGGGGCTTTCCCTTGACCGGAGCGGTCAGTACCGGCGGGTTCTGCAGGTATTGCTTGATTTCGTCCTGTGCACTTTGGCATTTATGATCCCAAACGAACGGGGTCCTATTCTTCAATAGATGGCTATCGGGGCGGCATTTTCCGGAAAGGTTGGCTATGAACCGTCGGATATACGCGAGCTTTTCTTGGAGAGACCGCAATTGTTTGAGAGTTCTTGGCGTGGGCATTTCCATAATCGCCTTGATCTTTGATGGGTCTATTTCGATGCCTCTGTGTCGTACGATGAATTCTAGGAATTTGCCTGAGGAGACTCTAAATGCGCATTTCGGAGGGTTCATCTTCAGATTATATTTCCGAAGACGCTGGAACACTTTTTTCAAATGCTCCCAGTGTTCTTCGTACGATTTTCTTTTCACCACGAGATCGTCGATATAACATTCAACAATCTCATGTATGAGGTCATCGAAGATTTTCTTCATGGCCCTCTGGTAGATAGCACTAGCGTTCTTCAGACCGAAGGGCATTACTTTATAGCAGAATATGCCCAGCGGAGTCCGGAAGGAAGTATGATTTCGGTCTTTGGGATGCATCTTTGTTTGATTATACCCTGAAGATCTGTCCATGAAGGAGAAGACCTCATGGATAGACGTGTTATCGATCATCAGCTCGGTAACAGGCACTGGGAAGTAATCCTTCGGACAAGCTTTGTTGAGGTCCCGAAAGTCCACGCATATGCACACCGTCCCATTTTTCTTCATCACCGGGACAATGTTGGCGATCCAGTCAGAATATTGAACTTCTTGGATGAAGCCGGAGTCTATTAGTTTCTTGACTTCGGTATTGATGCTCATCTCGAGTTCGAGCCGCATTCTTCTTGGCGCTTGTTTGACTAGTTTAACGTTCGGTGATATCGTCAGTTTATGCACAGCTATTTCTGGATCTAGTCTCGGCATCTCGGAATAGTTCCACGCGAAGCGGTCTTTATACTGCATGAGTACGTCCTTTAGCATAGCCACCTGCTTTTCAGACAGCAGCTCACTGACGAACGTCGGCCTCGGCTCATTTTCTGTCCCCAAGTCTATTTTTCTCAGGTTGTCCGCTGTGGTGTGTATCCCATCTTCCAGCTCTTTTGGCGCCGGTGGAAATTCTGAAACCACCTCGTCCTCATCCTCATTTGCGAAGCACCGGGAGAGGTCGTCCATATTCTCGTGCTCTCCTTCTTTTGATAGTGTTATCACGTGGCAGGTACGAGCTCATTTCCAAGCTCGATACTGATCTAGACTTTCCTTCGCAGTGTAGGTTGCTTTTGGCTCATGCTTTCGTGGTAGGGCTACCCTCCAACTGTCGGATAGAGCAAACCTGCCTTGCTGATACTGGTCTTCGACCCAGTCTTTAAAGGTGAAGCAGTCTTCAAGTGGATGTCCTACTGTCCGATGGTAGGAGCAATAAGCCGGATGATGGAACTCGTTTATTTGCTCGGGGTGCCGACTCCGGGAGCGTCATCATTTGATGCTTAATGACAAGGTCAAATATTTTTCTTGTCTTGTCTCGGGGTAAAGAGTATTCCCGACCCATCTTCTTCATAAAGGACGGATTCCAGCCGACTCTTTCTCGATTGCGTGGCTTCTTGGATCTGCTTCGCTGTTCTAGAACATCATTCTCGTTCTCCACCATGTTTTTGCCTCTGCATCGGACTTTTCCATTGCCATGAGGGCGCACAACGGGCTAAGGGTGAAGGGCATTGTAGTCTTTTTTCTCCGCAGACTGCTGAGCGAGACGCTATGTCCTGACTTTCTCGTAAATGGCCATTTCGCGGCTGTGGTCGTCCCGAACCTTTTGACCGGCTTCTCTCATTAGCTTGTCAATCTGTTCTTCGAATGACAGACTTGGTATTCGTACGGCGAGATTTCGCTCTGTTTCAATATCAGCGCTATCTGGAAATGCATTCGCTTCTCCACCCGAGTTATTTATGACATGGCAGCCATGGAATCGCTTTCGTTTCTTGGACCGAACGTATCCAAGCCCAGTCGTCTTCATCCTCCCGTTGGGCATCTTTTGCTGAGCCTTGGGAACGTCCCAAATCTTGTTGTAGAACTGGGCTTGTCGAGCGGTTTGTTTGAAGGGTACGACTTGGTATCTTAATAGCCTTTACAATCTCTCTGCGTAATATCTGGGCAGACAGATTGGTTGAAGCCTATCAAACTCAAGTTCGGCACCATGCCAGACTTGTTTCTCCACTTTAGTCTCCGCAGATTGATAGAAGAGGATCGCCTTTTCACCTTTTCTCCTAGGAGGGACGTAGAAAGTATGCAATCTTGTATGTTGTATGTATTAAGCACATCGAGTTATTTATAATGCCGCTGCGGAACCATGGTAATTTGTAAACTCTGATCAGCTTCAGCGAAGGTCTGCATTGACAGGCGGACGGAGAACACTACGTTGGCATCGTTCTCAGAGTCACTGCCAAAGACCAAAATAGGAGTAGATGATCCTGGGCTGCTGCCTTGGGGTTGCCCTGAGAAGTCCATCTCTTCATCCTCCTCGAAATCGCTCCCAAAGATCGGGATAGTGGAGACGGCTTTTTGTTTAATCTTCGGTTTGCGGCACCTTTCCGTGTCTTCAAAGTCTGGTAAGAAGTACTTGGCGTCTTCATATTTGCGGACTTCATTTACGGAGATGGTTTTAGCTCCCCTGTAACTGTATACTCGAGGACATCTTTGAAGTACTTCATACACCGATGTTGTGTAGAAGGGATGATGTTGTACTCGTGTAACCAAGGCCGGCCGAGCAGAGCGTTATAGCAAGTCTTGGCGTCAATGACATGAAATTTGATGTCAGTGATGAGCATCCCAAAGCGTAATGTCAATATCACAGACCCAAGCGTCCGTGATGACTGCGAGTCGAACCCGGAGATGGTAATTTTGTCCCGAGCCAGGTGCTGAACGTTCATGCAGATCTCCTTCAGCACTTTCATGTTGAGAAGGTTGACAGAGGACCCGTTTTCGACATGGATCTTCCCTATCTTAATGTCGTGGCAATACCCGGTGACATATAGAAGACGGTTGTGCTTGCACGTTCCGAGGAGGAGATCTTCATCGCCGAATGTGATGTCAGCTGTATGAACCTCTGCTAGCTCATCCTTCATCTTTTCTTCCATAAAGAAAGGTTGGAACTGATCAGGCTCTTGCAGTGCCTTGATCAGAGAATCTCGTGCTTCTTTGGACAGGAGGAGAGCATCCAGTACGCTCTGTTGTGAGGGTATCTTCCTCAGATATGCTAGGACATTGTAATCCACCTTGTTTTTCTTAGACGGGTCCTTGGCTGCGAGCTCTTTGACGACTCTATCATCAAGGGAAATTTCATCAGGGACTTTTTCCTTCCCCTTGTCTTTTTCGCTCGAACCCTTGTTTGTCGGTCCGAGGCTCTTTTCAGGCAACGTACGGTTACGCAGCTGAATGTTCTCGCAGTTCTTCTCCTCCTCTTCTTTTCCAGAGGTGGATTCTTTGAAGTGAGGGCCGATGGTTATTTCTTCCTCAGAATCGCTCCCAAATGTAAGAACTTGAGATTTTCCTTTTATCAAACTTGTATCAACCATATGACAGTTGCCAGCCGTTCCTTCACGCTCGTCTGTCACGCTTCTTTGTTTTCGACGGGCTTCACGCTTCATCCTTTTAAAGTGTTGGTGGTGGGCAACGTATCCCTGCCACCACTTCTTGAAGGCACTGCACTCTTCGGTGGGGTGTGTAACCTCCCGATGGTATAAGCAGTAGCTCAGATGTATATCCGCTTCATCGAGGCACGTACTCTCGGGAGTATTTCCTTTGAAAGGTGGCAGCTTCATTCCTATTGACAGGGCTTTGGCGAACCATTTCCCCGTCTTAAACCTGCTTTTGTCTGCTGCGGGTGTGCTTCGATCTGGTTGGAGTATTTTCTGACTCTTCCTCGCCGTAGTTTCTTCATCCTGACGCCGACGCTTGACCTTCTCGTATCTGGTTGTTTCACGCTCTCGGTTAGCTTTGCTCTTTTGAAGGGCTTCGCTTAACAACCTGTCAATCAAGTCGTCTGACAGCTCCAGGGATTTTTGCACCGGTCTTGCCCCCAGCTTCTCTGCGCCGTTTTCTGACTCTGAGGGGGACTCTTCGTTTTTTAACGACGAATGAGAGACCATGTGGAAACTCGCTACATAATCCTTGGGTTCTTCTGACGAGTTATTCCCCTCATCATTGTCACCGTCTCTGTTCTCAAGGATATGGTTGAGAAACTCTTCAAGAGTGACTGGGGTCCGCACCTTTTGGTTGTACTCCTCCAGTGCATCGATGTACTTTTGCAGGTCTGTGCGCTTGTTATCAGACTATACGGGGTTCTTAGTCTTTTTATTTTTCTTCGAAGACTTTGAAGGCCTGACTTGGGTGTTTTGCCCATCGTTACCAGCTTTCGGTGTTGGGCGCGGTTTAAGCATCCCCTCAATGATCTCGGGCTCCAGCGGGCTTTTCCACTTGATCGCCGGACATGCTTGAAGGTCCTTCATCATTCTTTTAGTTTTAGCTGAAAGGACAACTTCCCATGGAGCTTCTTCTACAAACGAGCATGATGCCCCTGGCGTGTCCACCTTTTTAGGAGCATGCTTCTGCAGCGGGTTCACCCTCCAGTTTTCGGACAGCGCAAACTTGCCTTATTGGTACTGGTCCTCGACCCAATTTTTGAAGATATAACAATCTTCAATTGGGTGGCCCAATACTCTGTGGTAAGAGCAGTAGTTGGGACTGTTGACGTCACCATGATGCAGTGGACGTCTCGGATTCGGCAGAGTGATAAGTCTGTTGGGCACTGCCAGTTCGAACAGTCTCCTCGTTTTATCTCGGGAAAACGAGTAAGGACGTCCTAGCTTCTCTTCGAGGGATCGGCGTGGGCGTGTGTCGCCTTGGCGAGCAACCGGTTACGAGTCAATCGGTTGCTGTTGAGCGTTGGCAACGAAGGTCGCTTTCCCTTTGCCCTTTTCATTACGGGGATCCGTTTTTGAAGAGGACGGTCTATGGCTCATCCGGTCCATTTGGGTCAGCTTGTCGATCAAGGCCTGGAAGATGGTCGGCTTGAAGAACATCATAAATTGGGATATAGCCACCTGAGGATCAAGGGTCCCTACGAACATGCCCACGGCAGAAGCTTCTTCTATGCGTTGTTCGCATTTTGACCATAGGTTCCGCCACCGAATTGCGTATTGAACCCAAGTCTCTCCTGGTTTCACCCTGGCATTGATTAATGCTGTGATCAGGGTGCGCTCGCTTACGCTTGCGAACCGCTGTGTGAATATTAATTCCATCTCCGTGAATGTTTTGACATAGTCATTTGGGAGCTCGGAGGACTATTCAAATGCCGTCCCCGAAAAGCTGCCAACAAACTGGCGAAGCAGCAGTTTGTCGTCGCCTCCAGTATTACCACACAGAGCTCTGAATTGAGAAACGTGCTGGTGTGGATTTCCTATCCCCTTATACACATAGAATTTAGGAATCGTATATCCTAACGGGTACTTGATTTGATCGTACTAGTCTGGATAAGGTCGCCCAGTTCTAACGAGTTGGCCAGCCGCTTCACTCGCTTGATGAGCTCGTATTTGTTGAGCTATGTAGTCATCAAGGGCAGCCTTGGAGATCGTTTCTTCCTTGGCTGCTGAGAAATCCGGTGGAGGGTTTGACGTTTCCCCTCTGTCGTCTTCGATGATTATCGGAGGGTCTTCGGCTGGAGGTTCCGGCTGGACCATCATCCCAACCATGTCTTGGAACATAAACGCCATCTACTTTATATTAGCAGTCTATTCCGCGGCCTCCTTATCCTTCTTTTTGAGCACCCTTCGCAAGAACTCGGTGTCGGTCTCTTTCTCCTGGCGTTGTTCAGACGTCGATTCCGGGCTTTCTTTTTTCCCAGTGAGTGCTGCCATTTTCGTCAGCATCTCCTGGAGCTTTTGTTGCTGCTCCTGAGCTTTCGTCAAATGACCGGGTTTGTGGTCGATGACCCATGGAAGTACGGCTTTCCTCTTTCGCGGAAGCCATGTATACCGTGTGCACGATCATGCCCCCAGACTTGTGGAGTTTGGATCCATCACCCTTAGGATTTTCCGCCGGTGGTGGGAGATTCTCCAGCCTTCTCTTTTTGTGAGAAGTCGAAGTCGAAGGAGCCATTGTAACAGACGCCTGAGAAGCCCCTCGCTATATGCTAGAGGGGTGACTTTCCTCTTGTCGAACCTTCATTTTCTCCGGTCGACGAAAGTAGTTCTTGATGATCACAGAATCCTGGACTTTCCGCCAGACTCTGTGGATTCGAGAGGACAGCCGCTGAGGGCGCTGATCCGGCTTCGCATGTACCATTAAGGACTGTTTTGTCTTCAAGAATTGGGTTAAGGAATAGTATAAGCTCAGGAATATCGTCCTAGCCGATAAATTCAAGGTTAACGTTACCACCGCACTAGTCATTGTATAACTACTGTTTACTGCTGAAAACAGAGACGGAACCGCGTAGGTCATCTTGCCTGAATTTGGACGCAGATGCTATTTGGGTTTATCCGTCCACCTCTCATAAGATGCCAAGCTGATTTATGGCACCGTAAATTGGAGGTCTGGATGGATGCGGCCGTTGTAGCAGAATTCATCAGATTCTCCCTCGTTGTGAGGGTTTTTTTTATTGTGGGGACGCTCTTCCCAGCAGGCGCAAGCCCTTGCAGTTAATTACGTTATCGCGTAGCGATAACCACTTTCTCCTGTTCCGGAAGTTCACTACGTGTCGTGTGTATTTGTTTTATTTTTGGTTGCCCGTGGATTTATACGGAGACTAATTTATGTTGTCGCCCGTAGGGCGTGGATTAGTCCAAATCCGTATATTCTTAGATTTGGGTTTGGTCTGATTTAAGGATTGTTAATCTCGTTTGAGATTAAGTTCAACTTAAATGTTTGTTGAGAATACGTTAGTCTAATTTTAGACTAAGATCTACTCAATAGGATTTTGGGATCATTCAGACCTAACAAAAGAGCATCTGGGCTCTATTGCTTTAGTTTAAGGACGTTTCGGCCCGTTGTTAGTTTAAGAACGTTTCGGTCCGTTGTCGCCATTTTGGGAAGAGCATCTAAAAGCAGTTGGTTGTCGGGACCCGCCACCTCTCTAACATGTTGAGGAGTTACAACGACATGTATCAGAGGTATAGAGAGATGTACCCTTGAACCAATTCCCGTGTCTGAGAGAAGAGATCATGGTGGACCATCTATGAATCATTAGCCATTTTTAGAGGACTAAGATTAACTTAGGAAATGTGGGATGGACATGAATCATGTTTGGGGAGCCATGAACCAATGGAGCTCAGTCTATTTAGAGATTGAAGATATTTTAATCTCATCGAAAATGTTTTAATCTCAAGAAGACTTAGCCAATTTGAGGCTGAAATTGATTTCCCATAGTGTTAAACACTAGTATACGTTCAGAACTCACGTGTTTCCACGTGAGGCTCTAAAGCAGTGTTAAGCACTGAATTCAAGGGGCGCTCACGTGTGGCACGTGAGGAACCTCAAAGTTGGCTATGTACATTGGGTTCAAGTCCGCGTTTATATATTAGTGTTAAACACTTAATTCTTGTGGCACTCATATATGAGCACGTGAGGCGCCTCAAAGTTGGTACTGCCCCTTTTTTTGGGTTTTATTTCCCTCTTCTTTTTTAAGTGCTAAGCACTTGGACCCTGTGGTGCTCACGTGAGGCGCTCTAAAGTGGGAGCTGTTTTCTGGGTTTTATTTCCTCCTTCATATAAGTGCTAAGTGCTCGATTGGGGGTCGCGTGGAAAACACGTGACTGACCTAAAAGACACTTCTTGTTCTTCTTTTAGGTGCTCGCGTAGGAAACACGTGACTCGGTCTCAGCTATTCTTTTTTGTTCATCAGAGGTGCTCACGTGGGGAAACACGTGAGGTTTCGTCATAGTTTGAACACTAATGAATGTGCATGAAGATTTTGATCTCATATTAACGATGTTGGGATCTGAGTTTAGAGAATTTCAAGTCTTTTGTTTTATAAGAATTAAATTCTTTTTACAGGGTTAAACCCTGGTTTTATCAGAGGAATTAAATTCCTATATACTTTTATAAGAATTAAATTCTTTAAACTTAGTTCTTTCCCCTAAATTTTGAATTTGCATAACAGAATTTCCCCGATGAGAATTAAATTCTCAACTTATGGGGAGATATGCTTCTGTAGACCTCAAGCAGAGGAAGAACTAAGTTCTTTTTTAAGGGTTAAACCCTTAAAGAAGAGATAAGATAATCTCTGTACTTTCTTCTTATCTAGGGTTTTTTTATTTAAGAAGGGAATCTTCTTTTTTTAGAGAATTGAATTCTCTCTCTCTCTCTCTTTTTTCTTTTTTCTTTGTATGCTCTCCTCTATTTCTTCCTCCTCCTTTCTTTTTTTAACTTGAAGTCTTGAGTTCTTTATATAGTGGAGAGAAGTTTGTTAATTAGTTTTAGGAAATCTCTCATTGAGAGACTTCAATTGATATGGGGTTTTTACCCGCTGTTGGATCTTTGATCCAAGGGTTCTGTCTCACAGAACATATTTTCTTATTTATTAAACAAGATTAGGAAAATATTTTCCTGTATAGAACTTATTCTTTAAATTGGTGATTTTTAATCACCATTGGATTTTTCATCCAAGGGTGCTTAAAGAGATGAAAAATATTTTCCAACTCATGGGATCTTTGATCCGCGAACTTTCTGTTTAACAGAAAATATCATTTCCCATTTAAAAGTTCAATAGAATTTAATTCTACCATCATTGGATCTTTGATCCAGCGGTTCCTTGTTAAGTAGGGAAGTGCCCTCACGTGTTAAACACGTGGGGCTGTTTTAGCCTAGCAATTGTTTTAATTGTTGTGCCTATATGCGTTGCATATAGGCACTCACGTGTTAAACACGTGGGGCTGTTTTAGCCTAGCAATTATTTTAATTGTTGTGCCTATATACGTTGCATATAGGCACTCACGTGTTAAACACGTGGGGCTGTTTTAGTGAGGAACTTTCCATCATCTCTTTTTTATAAGGGAACAACTACGTGCGGCTAAAGCGAGCTAGTCTCATCCGCAGTCTCGGAGGCCCAAGCAGATCCCTAGAAAGTGGTCATCTTAAAGAAGACTGCAAAGCTCCACAGAAGTTTAGAAAGAATGCCCTGGATCCTTCAAAAAGAAGAAAGCTCTCATACCGGAGACAACACATGTTCCGGCTACCGTCGTTGCCACTGGCACATCAAATGATAAGGGAAAGAAGGAGAAAACCCCTTTGCAAGAGGATCCGCTAAACCATCCCCCAATAACCCTGCATGATTTCATCCCGTTCGTGTTGGAGATAGTGCCCTCAGAGTCAATTATTAGGTCACAGGTACGTGATTGTAATGATTGAGGGAGGACCTATCCCAGTAGGACAGTCTTGCTCGAGATGATAGTATGCTATCTGGTTTACCTTTATCATCGTGTACTGCTTTAGGTGACATGACACGTCGCTATTACACGTTGATAGAGCCCCTAGGATTCTTGCTTGACCACCAGCAGTATGAGGGCGATCATATAAGTGGGAGCTGGGGGTCTATAAGCTTATCCTTAAAAGGTCCCTAGTCGTGGGAGTTTCGAGACTGGGCATCGATACTCCATTAGTAGACTAGTGTATACAGTCGAGACCCCGACGAGGGGCGGTGGCCGGTCTCACAAGCCACTGGTGTCAGTTGGATCACCTAAGATGTATACAGGTGCTCATTGGGTTATGAGTACACCGGACAGGACTCGCCGGGAACATGCTAGTTGGTCATATACCAGACGTCAGATGGCAGTTCCCTGGTGACATGTGTGCAGGTTAGTTCATCGACCTGGGGATCGTCATTTGTCTCGTGTGAGTTCCCACTGTACTTTGATTACTACCCTACCACGGCTCAAAGGAGTCGTGCAAACAGGTTTTAGTTGGGTACAGTCCCGAGCCACATGGAGGCAGTGAGCGTATCTTCAGGGGTTCGTCTCTCCCGGTATTGGGGGTGAGGTCGTGCTGTGTCTAGGAGAGCCATTACACAAAGTCCTTGGCCAAGGCAAGGAGATTTACTGGTAGGTATTCCAATAGTATCTCAGGGTGTTCTGGGCTACACTCCGACACGACTTGTACCGCTTTTGGGGGTCTGACTTTTACCAACCCCCTAGGCCCGCCATGCGATGCTCATAGACGAACGGACCGGACTGCACGGATATTGTCACTGACAGGCTCAGTTGGGTGTCGGGGTGAGCTTCCTCATCGACGTCCCTTTTGGTCAATAGCTGGTGGCCCGTCACGTATTGGCATATACCTCTGACGTGCTAGTGGTTAAATCCACAGCCATAGTATTGACGAGTCTTTAGAGTCCACCACATTTACAGTTACTCAGCTTTCGGGCGAAAGGTTGTAGAGGCCGTATGGAGATATGGCAAGGTCCGATCAGATACGTGCGGTATTGCACGGATCAGGATCGGACAGTTTGTACTATAGGCCGTATGGTTATATGGCAGGGTTCGATCAGATACGTGCGGTATTGCACGGATCAGGATCGAACAGATATTACTATCCGGTTTTGGTATAAGCCGGATTCTAGTATAGTACAGTGTAGATTTTGTCTCATTGCATTTGTATTTCGGTCGAAATACAGATACGGGTGTGTATGCACAGTATCGGGGTTTTTCCTGTAATTCATTACGGGACCAGTTTTCTGGAGTTGCCAGTTTGCTTTCCGTTTCGGCCAATTTCCATTGTTCCGTTCATTGGCCGAAGATTGGTGGAGGAGGGCTTATTTGCATTGTTGCAAATAAGTATTTGTGGAGGGGGTATTTGCTTATTGTTGAATCATGATAGCCTCTCATTGACCTTGACTTCTAGCTTCATGATTGCTTGACTTTGTTAGCATCATGGTTGTTGATGATGGTTGTGGTTGTGTGTGGTTTTTGCTTGTGATCATATTCTTTCATGATGCCCTCTTGCATCATTGCTTCCACCCACCCCTTGACCTTGCTCTCTCTCTCTCTCTCCAATCACACATGAAGGGGGGGGGCGGCCATTCCTTAAAAAAAATGGGGATTCTTTTTCATTTTGTAGTGTGGAGAAAAGATATGATACTCTCATTCTTTTGGATGCAAGTTTTTTCCCTTCACCTCTTTCCAAGTTCTTATTCCTCCACAAATGGCAACTCCACTACCCCAAAAAGAGACACAAGCTCACTACATATTCTACAACGAACCTTGGGCACGTCGAGTAGCCGGCTTCGTGCCCGAGTTGCCTCGGCATTGAGGTGGGAGCCCGTAAACAAAGTAGGCGATGTGGTGCACTTTCGGCGACGAGGAGGAGACGGACGGAGATCCCGCGAGGAGATCGGAGTGGAGATGAAGACCGGAGGACTTGGATCGTCGGTATATCTCTAACCCATCTTGTTAAGTAGCTTAGACTAGTTAATGGTAACGATCCCGGGTAGTAGTGCGCGGTGGTGCCGGTTTGCAAAGTCCGCAAAATTTAAGTTATTCACCGCTTCCGCATTCCGGCGTCGGATTGACGGCCGGGGCGCCGCCGTGCACTTACAGTGGTATCAGAGACTCGCCATTAACTTAGTCTAGCTTTGTGTAATGTGTTTTTCTGTTCCGATCGATCGAAATGTCCGAAAACCCCAATACACCCACATCAGTTTTCTGTTAAGATTTTTTGGTGTCCAAAAATTTTTCAGGTGACAGAAAAGTGATCTACCAAAAAATATAAGAGTTCTGTAAAAATTCGACGATGTAAAGCTACAGTGTGAGCGCGGAACCGCCGCATAAACCCCATACATGCCGCCCTTCCGCGGCGCACTGTGCACGTCACATCACCAAATTTTTACAGATGCCTTCTGGGTTTATTTCAGGGGTTTTGGAACATTAAATTTGGGCCCATATTTTCTGTAACTGCTACAGTATTGTTTTGGGGCCCACTTGGTATAATTTGATCGGTCGGATATTTTAAACACATTTTTCACAGTATTTACATTATATCTGCGACCGTGAATGTCACTCGATCGGTAAATCCGGTCTAACTGCTATAGCCCGGTTAGACGGATTTGCGAACGTGACTTTCACGTTGATGTTCTATGTATTTGCTGTGATGTTGCGGATCGGTCGTGGGGGATAGCCTGGATGCAATGCTAGTACAGTTTTGTTGTATTATGTACATTTGATATTGCGGGGCGAGCGTCCGACATGTGGACTGCCGTCACTGCCTGATTGTATTATTATTTTGGGGCACGACCTGGTTGCGGTCGATGTACCCGGTGTATGTATATTTTACTTTCTGTACTAGGATTGCCCCGCGGAGGGGTGCACGGATAGCCGGGTTCTGGAGGGCAACAAGCCCGCATCTCATGGCATTGAGACGGAGGGGGCTTCGCTCTAGGATTGGCGGGCTATTCGCCGCACTCGTAGGGGGTACAGGTTGACCCAGGAGGGGTGCCCAAGTTGCCGGATTCCGTGAAGTGCTGGGTGGTCCATTCACGGCGCTGAAAGGGGCTGCCTCGCTTCAGGTTTTGGCGGGTGACTTGCCGCGCCCGTAGGGGTCTAGGATTTCATTGCACAGGCTATCCACACGACCAGGGGAACGTCGGGTTTCAGTAGCGGCTCTGTGAAACCCGGGGTTCCCAGATATCTGTATTGTTTCTGTGATGCTGTTCATTCTCTGTGATGTTGCATTTTATTCACGCCTTGAGCGAATATAATATATTGGTATATATATTAGTAGATGTTGTATATGTTTTGCATCCGCGCTAGTCCAGTCCCCGCTCTGTCGTTAGTTAGCTAACCTAACGGGTAATGACGGGACCCAGTGGCGAATGCGGATGGCATATACGTACATCAGTATATTTTCGTTCTTTTTGGCGTGATCAATTGATGGGACTGCATTGATTCGGATCAATGCAAAGTTAAAAACAAACCTTATCTGATGTTGTTGGAACACTTTTTCAAAAAAAAAAGCTGTTATTGCAAGGACGTTCACTTTTGTTTTGCATAGTGATATTCGGTTATGAATATCCAGCACCTCAGTCGACGAGGCAAGGGCCGAGATCCCTTCACCGGGAGTGACCCCTTGGACAATAAGTTTGCGTCAGGGCATTAACTTCACTATAGCCGATTACTTTTGCTTTGCACCGTGGTATTCATTTGGAATATCCTGCACCCCATTCTACGGGGAAAGAGCCGAGATCCCTTCACCGGGAGTGACCTCTTTAGCAACGGTTTTCGTCACTATATTTTCAAAAAGCTATCCGTTCCTTCAACGATATCAAGTTCATTACGTTAAAGGTTTTCGCCAGAAACCATTCGTAGCCCTCCGTCGTTTCAGACGGGTAGCACGTAGTATTCATGCTATGTTTGTTGACCTTCGTCAAGGCATAGTGTATGGTAGCTGCTTGTTACCTTTCTGCTGCATAGATAGATGCGTTGGTTTGGGACAGTCGTATAGCCTTGTTGACCTTCGTCAAGGGCTTGTACGGGTGGATTCAAATTAACCTGGATAATGACGGGTAGAACTTGACATGTGACTTATGATTTGTTGACCTTCGCCAAGGTCATAAGAGCATGGGGCAGAAATCACATCGGGAGTTTCAAAAGAACTGAGACTTGCCAGATATGCGCATACCTTCTGGAGTGTGATACCGTGAGCGGATTCCGTCACGTTATCATGCGATGAGAGTTGGATCCCGATTCCCACTGATGGGTTAGTTTACTCCTCGGGTAACCCCGACTAATTCTTCTTTCAGGTTTGGAGGAGAATTTGAGGTACAGTGGGAAGATTCCAGATTAGATAAATTGGTAACCATTCTGATCTAGGTTAGAGTGCACGCTGAGTGTTTCTTTTCTCTCTCTCTTTGGCAGCGACCATTGACCCGACCCTAAGACTTTGACTCAGTGACCAAGTTGACCGAACCTTCTTAAACACCGGCTTTTGGATTGTCAGAGTTGCAGACCTCATTGCCACTCCTACTTTTACCCTTTTTCTCCAGGACACCCCGTATTACTACGAACGTCCACTTCCATTGGACAAAACCATCGTATGGTTAGATACGAACTCGAAAGAATTTATTCAAGGATGGTTTCCGGTTCTGGAGAAAACGGATAGGATTATTCAGTTGTCTTTTCCTTTTACCCTCTCTCAGGTTACGAGTACTCCTTGGTTTAGGGGTAGTACACCTATTACGCAAATTGGATTGTCTTCTTCCAAACCTTAGGCTGGTGCCGACCGGTAGGGAATGAAGAAAACCAATTAGCATAACGATGGTGTGCAGAAGGTATTAAGTTCAGACAAAGCAAGGGATTAGTAGGAGGGCAAAGTAAATTGCAACAGATATTCACGACCAAACCAAATATTTCGTTACCACTCCCACATCACCTTTGTATTTCTCCAGGACACTCCGTATCACTACGAAGATCCCATTTTATTGGATAATCCATCGTATGGTTATATACGAACTCGAAAGGAACTCGTTCCAGTTCGGGGATGGATTCTGGTTCAGGAGAAATAGGAATAAGGTTTATTCGGTTGTCTTTTATCTTCACCCTCTCTCATTGCGAGTGTTCCTAGGATTGGGACAGTACACCCATTATGCTTATTGGATAGTCTTCTTCCAAACCATAGGCTGGTGCCGAACGGTAGGGAAGGAAGAAAACCAATTGGCCTAAAGGGGTGTACAGAAGGTAAAGACTAAAGACATATGAAGGGATTTGGAGAGGTGGCAAAGAACTATACGGTTACAGTCGTGAATCTGGAAGAGGCATTACTAAGAATACCAGGATACCCCATCGAAACATTTCAATGTTTCAGTCTCACTATGTACTGTTAAAGGAAACTGATTTCCCGATTAGACACTTGCTCCAGGGTATGTATTTACCAGGTTTGATTCTCATATCTGTATGGTTTTACAGATGATGAGTGGGAGTAAGTTATTGGGAATTGGGTGATCATCCTCATTATATCGGGATTCGTTGTAATCGGTGATATTTGAGGAAATCACCTGGGTTGTTTGCCGGTCGGCAAATATTTGGTTTTGAATATCCGCTGTTATGCACCAATTTCAAATTGATATATCTGTACGTCTATTTTCATAGAGTGAGATATACCTTTTGATATTATGTCGATGACATTTACCTATATCAGTGGATGGTTAGGTAAGGAGCATTAAACAGCGGTGTAATTCTTCTTAACCATAAGTACAGTTTTCAACCTACGACACACAGTGAAAGAGTTATCAGACTCAAGGGACTTGTACAGAGTATTGTATGATGTCCAGGGTCCATCAGGACAGAGGGGTTGGTCCTCGTACTATATTCGGTTTACTTATGACTTCTCTAGTTTTTAGACAAGTGTTTCGTGGAAACACAGGGTCCGAATTTGGAGAAGTTATAGGTATTTGAATAGAGTAGAGAACCAGGTATAGCAAGTATCGGGATTCTTCAAAGAGATCGAAGATGTAGATACTTGTGTATGGTATTCAGTTGATAGTAATGATAAAGAGATCTTGCTTCTCTTTCAGGTTACTCATAATTGGAAGTATTCCTAAGTTGAGTAACGCTGATCGGCCTCCTTCCATTTAGTTGACATGCGCTGGGAACAGCTGCATGATTTGAATCTGGTTCAATTAAATCAGTGCCTCTGTTTCTATATTGGATATAGAACAGTTCATATCTTAACGATGTTAAGGTACGGGGAGTTGTCCGGATTATGCTTAAAACCAGACTCCGGATAACTCAAGGCACGTTTCTGTATTGGCTGTTTGTGGGTTGACCCAGGCTATGACGCGGGTTGATTTTCTACCATCTGGATGAACAATAGCGATATTGTTCTAGACTCGCCACAGTTTTATTAAAAATGGATTTTTTCAGGAAAACAGTAGTGGGAGTATGGTAGAACTGGAAGTGATTCCAGAACCACAAACGATTACTGAAGATTTGATAAGGAACCTAAAGATTCAATCTGAATTGACATTCCATTGGCCACTCCGCAGATAAGGTGGGTAACTTCAGGCACCCGAGAGGTACTCCGGTAGCCTCAAGGACGGTGACAGGGAAGTTCTTGTTTACCCACAATTGCCATTGCTGTTGTTCCAGGTTACGAGACCCGGCGGGAGGATGAGTATAGCGTCGTTCTAAACCAGTTTTAGAAGTGTACGTCTATATGACTCTGCCAGAGGGTTGTCGTAGTCAGTGGGAGCAGCGGAAGCATTGGTGGACAGGTAGCTTATGTCTATTTATAGACTAAAGCAGATGTAGCGGAGATAGATCATCTATTTCTGACGTGACAGTCATGGGTTTGACTTCATCAGAATAGGGGATGGATCTGTTGAGAAGGTAGTAGGGTGTGATGTCCTGGTATCTGGATGACATACACAGAATAGGAAAAGAAACTCCTATACTACAATCGGTTATACCTTGGTCGTCACACAGTTGTTTCTCCACAAAGGAAATGGATTTTATATCAGACATACTGGTTACTAGATCTATGGTCTTAGATCTAGATTTGGGTGGTTTCCCAATCAGGGTACTTGACAGCATTCTAAGAATATTTAGGATGGACGACTCCTGGCACGGTAGTGTACCTGCAGATAATGGAGTCACCCTCTCCAAAGGTGTCTTACAGACTAAAGGGGAGAGGGACGGGCATGATTGGCAGATCACTTGCTCAGGCAATTGAGTCAATCGTGAGATGTCAAGTACCACACCAGATGTTGTTCTTGCACTAGATGCAATAAGTTGACATTAATCCAATCCTGGAGAAACAGTCGGAAGCAGTTTTTAGAACATAAGTGGATGTTCTAGGGAGATGATAACGACAGCCTCATTCAGGAGACAGTTATCATTCCAGGCTTCCAAGGTGACATGGACGACAAGGAGGTTGTCAGAGTTATAGTTTTCCTTCTGATGAGGGGCAGTATTTTGGACAGGTGGTCCAAGGCAATACTGAGGGAGGCATGGCGCGCAGGATACTGATTAAGTTCAGTTGACGATACAGTCTAAGAAGTTTGGATTTGGAGTTCATTTATGAGCTATGTCCCATCAGACATCCAGACACATTCTAAGACAGGTATTGCTCATTTCGGGAGATGGGTTTCTCCGCGAACTTGAGATTTAGAGAGACATGGAAAGAGACAACTAAGCGGATCCACTCACTGAGGCTATTCCTCGAACGCAATAGTTCCGCAAACGAGCTTTGTGAGACTGACTAGTAGAGGAGTTGGGTGTTCGGTATCACACGGGCTGTGAGTATGCGACATCGCAATAATTAGCCTTGAGTGCAAGTGGGAGATTGTTGGAGATAGTGCCCTCAGAGTCAATTATTAGGTCACAGGTACGTGATTGTAATGATTGAGGGAGGACCTATCCCAGTAGGACAGTCTTGCTCGAGATGATAGTATGCTATCTGGTTTACCTTTATCATCGTGTACTGCTTTAGGTGACATGACACGTCGCTATTACACGTTGATAGAGCCCCTAGGATTCTTGCTTGACCACCAGCAGTATGAGGGCGATCATATAAGTGGGAGCTGGGGGTCTATAAGCTTATCCTTAAAAGGTCCCTAGTCGTGGGAGTTTCGAGACTGGGCATCGATACTCCATTAGTAGACTAGTGTATACAGTCGAGACCCCGACGAGGGGCGGTGGCCGGTCTCACAAGCCACTGGTGTCAGTTGGATCACCTAAGATGTATACAGGTGCTCATTGGGTTATGAGTACACCGGACAGGACTCGCCGGGAACATGCTAGTTGGTCATATACCAGACGTCAGATGGCAGTTCCCTGGTGACATGTGTGCAGGTTAGTTCATCGACCTGGGGATCGTCATTTGTCTCGTGTGAGTTCCCACTGTACTTTGATTACTACCCTACCACGGCTCAAAGGAGTCGTGCAAACAGGTTTTAGTTGGGTACAGTCCCGAGCCACATGGAGGCAGTGAGCGTATCTTCAGGGGTTCGTCTCTCCCGGTATTGGGGGTGAGGTCGTGCTGTGTCTAGGAGAGCCATTACACAAAGTCCTTGGCCAAGGCAAGGAGATTTACTGGTAGGTATTCCAGTAGTATCTCAGGGTGTTCTGGGCTACACTCCGACACGACTTGTACCGCTTTTGGGGGTCTGACTTTTACCAACCCCCTAGGCCCGCCATGCGATGCTCATAGACGAACGGACCGGACTGCACGGATATTGTCACTGACAGGCTCAGTTGGGTGTCGGGGTGAGCTTCCTCATCGACGTCCCTTTTGGTCAATAGCTGGTGGCCCGTCACGTATTGGCATATACCTCTGACGTGCTAGTGGTTAAATCCACAGCCATAGTATTGACGAGTCTTTAGAGTCCACCACATTTACAGTTACTCAGCTTTCGGGCGAAAGGTTGTAGAGGCCGTATAGAGATATGGCAAGGTCCGATCAGATACGTGCGGTATTGCACGGATCAGGATCGGACAGTTTGTACTATAGGCCGTATGGTTATATGGCAGGGTTCGATCAGATACGTGCGGTATTGCACGGATCAGGATCGAACAGATATTACTATCCGGTTTTGGTATAAGCCGGATTCTAGTATAGTACAGTGTAGATTTTGTCTCATTGCATTTGTATTTCGGTCGAAATACAGATACGGGTGTGTATGCACAGTATCGGGGTTTTTCCTGTAATTCATTACGGGACCAGTTTTCTGGAGTTGCCAGTTTGCTTTCCGTTTCGGCCAATTTCCATTGTTCCGTTCATTGGCCGAAGATTGGTGGAGGAGGGCTTATTTGCATTGTTGCAAATAAGTATTTGTGGAGGGGGTATTTGCTTATTGTTGAATCATGATAGCCTCTCATTGACCTTGACTTCTAGCTTCATGATTGCTTGACTTTGTTAGCATCATGGTTGTTGATGATGGTTGTGGTTGTGTGTGGTTTTTGCTTGTGATCATATTCTTTCATGATGCCCTCTTGCATCATTGCTTCCACCCACCCCTTGACCTTGCTCTCTCTCTCTCTCTCCAATCACACATGAAGGGGGGGGGGGCGGCCATTCCTTAAAAAAATGGGGATTCTTTTTCATTTTGTAGTGTGGAGAAAAGATATGATACTCTCATTCTTTTGGATGCAAGTTTTTTCCCTTCACCTCTTTCCAAGTTCTTATTCCTCCACAAATGGCAACTCCACTACCCCAAAAAGAGACACAAGCTCACTACATATTCTACAACGAACCTTGGGCACGTCGAGTAGCCGGCTTCGTGCCCGAGTTGCCTCGGCATTGAGGTGGGAGCCCGTAAATAAAGTAGGCAATGTGGTGCACTTCCGGCGACGAGGAGGAGACGGACGGAGATCCCGCGAGGAGATCGGAGTGGAGATGAAGACCGGAGGACTTGGATCGTCGGTATATCTCTAACCCATCTTGTTAAGTAGCTTAGACTAGTTAATGGTAACGATCCCGGGTAGTAGTGCGCGGTGGTGCCGGTTTGCAAAGTCCGCAAAATTTAAGTTATTCACCGCTTCCGCATTCCGGCGTCGGATTGACGGCCGGGGCGCCGCCGTGCACTTACAGTTCGACTTCTAGAGAGAAGAAATAAGTGATGAGAAGCGACAAGAGAAGTTTTGGGAATCAGACACTTCCGAGCCATCCAACTCAGAAGAAACAGAGCAACAGAGGCATCGCTTAATATTGCTTGCAAATGCATTATTAAGAACTAACGTCCGAACTCAGCTCGCACACTCACACTTGTCACTATACCGCCCATATTGCTAACGAGAACAACGAGATTGCAAACCGTCCTCGTGAACCGGACATGCCGCTAAATGAGCCCCGCCGATGAAGTATGTCAAGAACCGTAGGAAACGGCTCAAGCTAACCCGCCGGCTGCCCCAGAAAATGCTAACACCCCATGCGCAATGCTACAAGGGAAAAGTAGCAACTCTCAGCAGGAAAAAGACGAGGAGTACCCGGCTGAGAAAGTGATCGAGGCATTGCCTTACATATCCAACTCACGTCATGCTTCCACCGTCACCTGGGAAGAATCAGCCGATCAAAGCGGGCGAGTCTGTAGTCGGATCCCAGTTAAGCCTGCATCATTGACGTTACTCTTTCAGGAGAATCCTGAAGATTCGCCACCCACAACCCTACGCTTGGTCGAACAACCTGACAGAACATATGTCCCACAGCCGCATAGAGAGATTGTAACCATAACTAAGACCATCACTCACTTGACCATAATGGCGGAAAGGTACAACAACTTTATAGAAGCTGAAAATGCCACACTCTCAGAAGTCTTGGAGGAATATAGAAGACTCCGAGCAGAAAATGGCTTGATACATAGGGATGTTGGCTTCTTACGACAACAGGCCCGTGAATCACAAATACTGATTGGGAATTTGCAGCGTTGGATCTTGGAATTCCAGTGCAACTGGGTCAAAGAAGCCACTGCAAGGACCGAACGCAGAAGGGCTCGAGAAATCGAGGCACCCCAGAAGTCCCGAAATCAGGGTAAAGCAATTTGCACGGAGGTAATATTACCCCCTCGACGTCTACGGTCACCACCCCTGAGAGAACAAGTAGGACAAGCGATTGAGTCAATGACCGATTGAGATTTGTATGGAGCATTTCGTTTACTCAGAAATCTGAGCGTCGAACTCCTATATCCCAGAATGCCCGGTGAAGCCAAACTGGCCGCATCCCCAAGCTTTTGCATATTGCATCAGCGAATAGAGCATTCCTTAATACGATGTTACACATTTAAGGAGACGATACAAGATTCTACACAGAATCAGGCCTTGAACGCTCCTCAGGATAGAAGAAGGCAAAACACCTATTCATGTTCTTTAGATGCTGTCAATATATGTCGTTGGATAAATCATCAAAACACCGACGAAGATGAACTAGAGCCTCAACACGGGCATGATTCGTCCATAACCGTCTAACAAGGGGAAAACAACAATGCACATTCTAGCATCGGCGGTCTGATCGAAGAAGCAACGAACCCCTTACCAATGGATGAAGACCAGCATCTCCCGTTACACCTCTCGCCCAAAAGAAACCCTACGGAGAGAGTGGATTTCTTGTTCAGAGTGTTCGAAAGACGCAATGAAATGAATGCATCCATGCTGACACTCTCTCAATTGAATGATGAAGTGAGAGACTTGCGCGAGGATATACTCGGATTGCATCAACAAATGGGCCAATTCCGACAGCAGCTTAGTAATACGGACAATCGAATAGACAACCTGCAGTACCGATTAGCAGAATGTCAACATGAGTCAATAAACACGGCCGCCTCACAAAGACGCTCAACGAGGATTAGAATGTCCGTAGATACCAGACCCAATCAAAGTCGCAGAACTATACAACAACAAAGATTTGTTTACTCCCTTCCACCAGGGGGTAGATAAATCAAGCGATAATCTCAATGCCCGGATGGGAGTTGTTGCAAATATTCCAAACTATCAGAAGCATCGGCGCGGAACACCCTATCTCCACTATGCCTAGAGAAGAAGAGCTCATAGATGACCCTAATTTCTGCGTGTTTCACCAAATCTATTGTCACATGTTGAGAAACCGTGTTGTCTTCAGGCGACGCATGCAAGAGTTGGCAGAGGACCAGCCGTCTACATCTTTCTCGCCTTCCTCACAATGGCGGAGAAGAGCATCTCAACCATCAAATCTTTTGCACACTTGCAGGGTCATAAGTGTTGAGAGCGAAGCTGAGGATGACACACTCTACTTCCTCAATAGAGAAGATAAGGATGATCGATTTGTAAATAACGTCATCACTCGTCAGGGAACCGTTGTCTCCTCGTCAAAAGCCGGTGACTCAAAGCATAAGAGGGGACAAGTGGCTAAGGCCCAAGAAACGGTTCTCCCAGGCCAAGGAACAACCAAATTTGATCCTTAGCCCAGTGATCCAAAACGAGGGGCTAAAGAGGCAGAGAAAGGCAAAGCCTTCGAGATCGAAGAAAGTGTCATCCCCCAGCTTCAAAGGCCAAAAACAAAACCGACTACAATGTGCTAGCCCATCTAAAGAAGATGCTGGCACTAATGACGGTATACAAAGTGCTCATGCTGTCTTGAGAACTCAGGAGCATGTTGATAGAAGCTATACAAAATCCTGAGGAATATTAGGTCTTCTTTGCTGAAGCAGCCATGAAGGAGACCTACTATGATGAACGCACTGTTGGGGTCGTGTTCACCGATGAAGATATGTTATTGGGGACTTCAGAGCACAACTGACCCCCTATATATCACAAGGACCTTTAACGACATTACGGTCAAGAGGGTGTTAGTAAAACCTAATCACCCTGAAAACACTCCGAAGTTTGGCTCTCGGTGTGAATCATCTCACAGCCGAGAAGATTTTGATCCAAGAATTTGACCAAAATACAATGAAAGCCTTGGAATTAATTATACTAGACTTCCAAGTAGGACCGCTCAAATCTAGGGCGAAGTTCCACGTCATCAACTCCAGCGTACAGAGCTCTGCTGGGCAGGCAGACCATGGCTCTATGACTATAATATAGTGCCATCAACTCTGCATCAGTGCCCAAAGTATAAAGAGAACGATTGCGAATACTGTATCGATTGGGAAGCACACTCGTTCAGTGTCAATAAGCTGTGTTCCCGCCAAAAATTTTGGCTCAAAACCCGCTGTTCCTTTTATAAAATAGAGGGCAGCCTCTACGTGTTAAACATGTGATCACTCACATGCAAAGCATGTGAGTAGCGGCTTCAAATAGAAATCCTATGACAGCGCTCACGTGCAATGCACGCGGGTACTCACGTGCAAAGTACGCACGTAACTGTTGTAGATAAGATTCAATACTATAGCAGCGTCTACGTGTTAAACACGTGAGCACTTATATGCAAAGCATGTGAGTACCGGCTTCAGATCGGATTAAATCTTATGATAGCCCCCACGTGTTAAATACGTGAGCACCTATGTGTTAAACACGTAAGTTCCCTTGCCGCATTATTTTGGCAGCGCTCACATGCAAAGCAAGTGAACGCCGCTGCCATACATATATATGGCAGCGCTCATGTGATAGCACGTGAGCATCCCAATTTAAAACGCTTTCATCTGATAGAATTAAATTCTATGTGATAAAATTAAATTCTATTTGGGAAATATTTTTCCCGATTTTTATAAAATAAGAAAGATCTTCGCTGTTAAACAGAATTAAATTCTATAGTTAGGAAAATATCTTCCTAACAAAATATCATATGATAGAATTAAATTCTATCTTAGGAATATATTTTCCTAATCTTGTTAAAACAAACAAGAAATTTTCTCTGCTAAGCAGAGAGCCTTTAGATTAAAAATCCAAAGGTGAATAAAATTCACCGGTTGGTCTTTAAGATCAATTTGATTGATTATGAAATAAATCATGATCTCTCAATGAGAGATTTCCTCCAAAAGATTGATTTTTCTTTTCTTCTATAAATAGGAGCAAAGAGATTAAATCTCAGAGAGAGGAGACCCCCATAAGCTTCTGTAAAAAAAATACAGAAGGCTCTCCAAAAACTTCGGCAACAGAGAATTTAATTCTCTTCGAAGAAGAAGATCTTCCTCCTCTCAAATCCTAGGTAAAGAAAAAAGCAGAGATCAAAACATCTCTTTTACCCATCATATCATATCTGAGGGTCTAACCCTTTAAAAGAACTTAGTTATTTCTCTGGATCTGACATCTACAAAATAAGTCTCGCACAAGTTGAGAATTTAATTCTCATCGGGAAGATCTTGTTCTTGAGAATCAAAAATTCATAGGAGAACACGGATAGAAGAACATGAAGAAGATAGAGTCCATAATACTCCAGGAACTTAGTTCCCTCATAAATCAAGAACTTGTTATTAAATAACCTCATCCCATATCCTCAAAATAGTGATCTTGGTGATCGTTAATGGACAAAATACCATTAACGGAGATGTAACCTTTCTGAAAACATCAACAGAGATAAATCTCTAAGAAGACAACACCTCACATGAAACACACGTGAGCGCCAAAACTCAGTGCCTCACATGAAACACACATGAGCACTCAAAAGAAGCTAAAAGCTCAACGCCTCATATGAAACACACGTGAGCGTCCAAAGCTGAGCACTCACGTGTAACACACGTGAACGGCCAAAGCTGAGCGCCTCACGTGAAACACACGTGAGCGCCAAAATTTAGCGCCTCATGTGAAATACACGTGAGCGCTATATATTTGAGTGCTTAGCACTGCCGGATAGTATAAAAACCCAATCTTAGCCCCAAATTGGCTAAGTTTGTGAAGCTTGAGCTTTCTTTTTTATTTTGAATCAACCGAGCTCATATGCTCATGATTTCCAAACTGATCTTAGTCCCATATACGACTAATGATCTCTCATCGATAATATCTAAAATGATATTCATCTCATATCTTCTAAGTTAATCTTAGTCTCATATAAGTGTAATGACCGTGTTTTCTAATACCTAATAAAATATATTTTATTTAAATTTCTACTATCAAATAATTATTTGCGTGTTTCGTTGATAGAAGAAGAATTTTTAAAGTAATGTTAATAATTTTCAAAGCATTGACAATGATTAAAGGAATTTTCTAAAATCTATTTATTGTTTTTATAGGCTTAAAATGATTTATAATGCCTTAAAATAATCTACATATTTTTATTATAGATTAAAATAATTAATTCGTAATTAAAAATATTTTAAAGGATAAACTAGATTCTAAATAATCATAATAACTTGCTAACACCATAGAAATGGATATGTTATTTTGTTTTAGCCCAAAATTATTTTTATACTAAAGATAACAATAAAATATATTTTTTAATTTTTCCATAATTTTCCTGTATTTTAAACTATTTTTATCAATTTTTTAAAACCAAATTCAAATATTAAATAATAAACAGTTTATTATTTTTATTTTTTAAAAAAATTAAATTAATCCCCTTGATTTGGACCGTTGGATACAAGATCCAACGGCCCAAAGACGCTCGGCGGCGCCCACGTGGTGGGTGTATGGTGTTTTTCGTCACCCCATTGAGATGGGAATGCGCGCGCTTATCAAGCGCATTACAGATTCCCCCTGCCTAGGGTAGGCTGGGGTTTATTGATTGTGGGGATCTGAATCTCCGGCAGCCGCAGACTAAGCTGCCGTTAATTATCCATCGCCTTTGGAGCGAGAGAACCTCCGATTAACGGGTTAAACTGGTCATGCGAACTCAATGTGCAGTGTTGTGTTTTGCAGGGGTTTTGGATATATCGAGGGCCCCGCAGAGTTTTTACGGGGGTCCCGCTACCCGGATAGCGGGCTGGGGGTCAAGGGGGCTAGAAGCCCCCTTGCGGGGTGCGGGTCAGCGCCCTGTTAGAAATTTTTTTCTAACAGGAACAGTGTCGTGGAGTATGTGTGTGTGTGTGTGTATATAAGGGAAAGGGCATCCAAAGGATGCGTGGGAGAAAACGCCAGCGCCTCACATGCACGACACATGGGCGCTCGGGCGCTAGCGCTTTGGGCGCAAAGACACTAGCGCCTCACGTGCCAGGCACGCGGGAGCCTAGGCGCTAGCGCTTTGGGCGCTAGCGCCTCACGTGCCAGACACGCGGGCGCCTGGACGCTAGCGGTTTGAGTGCAAGGGCGGTAGCGCCTCACGTGCCAGGCACGTGGGCGCTAGCGCTTTGGGCGCTATCGCTTTGAGCGCAAGGATGCTAGCGCCTCACGTACCAGGAACGTGGACGCTCGGGCGCTAGCGCTTTGGATGCTAGCGCTTTAGGCGCTAGCGCCTCACGTGCCAGGCAGGTGGGCGCTCGGGTGCTAGCGCTTTGAGCGCAAGGACGCTAGCGCTTTGGGCGCAAAAAGGGAGTTGGTCCCTTCACTGGGAGTTGTACTCCCAAAAAGAATATACTTGTTATTTTGTGTGTGTGTGTGTGTGTTTTGAGGAGTTAAACTCCTAAGGTATTTTTGGAGCTGATGATGGGGCTTCTCCCTTGAGCTCTGGATCTTCCCCAAAGTGGGGTCTTTGGAGATGAGTCTCCTTCTTCCTCCTCTGTTGGCCGGATCTTGAAGAAGAAGAAGGGTGAGATTTTAAAAATCTCTCCTTTTTAAGATCTGATGGAAGATCCAAGCTCCCCTTTGTGGGTTTCATGGTGAAAAACTATTTAGTTTTGGAAAAGGAAGAGTAAAACTCTTGATTTAATTCAAAAGAAAGAAGAAGATTTTAGAACCTTGAGGAAGGAGAAAGATCACAGATCTGGATTCTTTTTTGGGAGAGAGAAAAAGTTATGAGATATTTTCATTATCTTTACCTTTATAGGCTATACACTTTACATATAGCCCCTTGGGCTTTACAAAAATGGCATTTTGCCCATCTCATGCTTCATGTGCTATTTCTTTTTGCACATAAGCCATCGGCTTCACAAAAATTTGGCTTTATGCCCATTTTTTTACATTTATTCATAAAATAAAATACAAGAAATACAACAAAATTTTTATTTTGGCATGGGGGGAGGCCGGCCGCTTCATGTTCGGGCTCGCTCCGGGCATTGGCTCACTTGACCTGGGCTTGGGCCCACCTGGCTTGGGGTTGACTTTCCTTATGACTTGGTCAACCGGGGTGTAAATTTTTACCCCAACAAATTGCCCCCCATCAATAAATGCACACCACATATGTGGGCTGTGTGCATGAAATTGATGGATATTCTTTCACGTGGAGGCGACTTGATTTAGTTCCCGCTTTTTGGGAAGCTGACACTGCCCTTTTTGCGACATAGACGGTCGATGCCTGACGTGTCTCCAAGATGGAGTGTCTGGTTGACTTGATTCCAAGGCGGAGCATAATTCCGACGAGGAGGTCGTTGCTGCCCTTTTAGCGACGTAGATGGTCGTTTCTGCCCTTTTTGCAACTTAGACGGTCGATGCTGACCTTTTAGCGACGTGGACGGTCGATGCTGCCATTTTAGCGACTTGGACGGTCGGTGCTGCCCTTTTAGCGACGTGGACGGTCGATGCGGTGCTGCCCTTTCAGCGATTTGGACGGTCGGTGCTGCCATTTTAGCGACTTGGACGGTCGGTACTGCTCTTTTTGCGACTTGGACGGTCGATTCTGCCCTTTTTGGCAACTTGGACGGTCGGTGCTGCCATTTTAGCGACTTGGACGGTCGGTGCTGCCCTTTTTGCGACTTGGACTGTCGATTCTGCCCTTTTTGCGACGTGGACGGTCGGTGCTGCCCTTTTAGCGACTTGGACGGTCGATGGTGCCATTTTTGCAACGTGGACGGTCGGTGCTACCCTTTTAGCGACTTGGACGGTCGATGATGCCCTTTTTGCGACTTGGACGGTCGGTGCTGCCCTTTTTGCGACGTGGACGGTCGGTACTGCCCTTTTAGCGACGTGGACGGTCGATACTGCCCTTTTTACGACTTGGACGGTCGATTCTGCCCTTTTTGCGACGTGGACGGTCGGTGCTGCCCTTTTAGCGACTTGGACGGTCGATACTGCCCTTTTTGCGACTTGGACGGTCGGTGCTGCCCTTTTTGCGACGTGGACGGTCGGTGCTGCCCTTTTAGCGACGTGGACGGTCGATACTGCCCTTTTTGCGACTTGGACGGTCGATTCTGCCCTTTTTACGACGTGGACGGTCGGTGCTGCCCTTTTAGCGACTTGGACGGTCGATGCTGCCATTTTTGCGACGTGGACGGTCGATATTGCCCTTTTTGCGACTTGGATGATCGGTGCTGCCTTTTTTGCGACTTGGACCGTCGGTGCTGCCCTTTTAGCGACGTGGACGGTCGATGCTGCCCTTTTTGCGACTTGGACGGTCGGTGTTGCCATTTTAGCGACTTAGACGGTCGGTGCTACCCTTTTAGCGACTTGGACGGTCGGTGCTAGATTTGACTTGCTCCGCTTCTTGCGGTGTCAGGGATGAAGTTGACTTATTTCCGAGGTGGAGTTTGATTCTGCCAGGGAGGTCATTGGTTGTTTTGCTGATTTGATGTGATTTGGGTTGACATCAGCACCGCTACACTGGAATATGGTACCAAGAGCGAATCATCATCTGTCATGACAGGATTTGGGGATTTTGGTTTTAGTTTGGCATCAACACCACTACACTAGAATATGGTACCAGGAGCGAACCATCATTTGCCATGATGGAATTTCCCTCGTTCCCAGTTTAACGACTTAGGGGTCATCTGTTCCCAGTTTAAAGACTTAGGGGTCTATTGGATTGGAGTTTGGAATTTTGGGGTTAGAGTAGGCATCAGCGTTGCTAACACTGAAGCACATGTGCCAGGAGCAATTCATCATTTGCCTTTTCTTGTTGGAAAGCGGTGGCTTAGGAGATAGGTTCAGGTCCCTATCACCTAAGGCTTTTCAATTTTATGAGCCGTAAAGGTCCCATAAAAGCATTTTCTCCCTACGAGTCGAAAGGATCTCGTAGGTGTACTTTCTCCTTAGGAGTCGTGTGGACTCCCAAGTGTGTTTTTCCTTTGTGAGTCATAAGGATCCCATGAAGGTGTTTTCTTACGAGTCGTGAAGATCCTATAAGTTTGTTCTCCTCGTGTATCGTGAGGACACATTAGTGGGTCTTCCAAAATGGAGCATAAGTCCAAGGGCGGAGACCGGCCGCTGGACTGGTGATTGCGGTAAGGTATGGGTATGATGAGAATTATTTGAGCCCGTGGATTGTATACGGTAATCAATTTGGGGACTAACCGTAGGGCCGGGGGAATTTTAGAAATTGGATTTTGGTTGGCGTCTGCATCACTGCACTGGAATATGGTACCAGGAGCGACTCGTCATTCGCCGTTTGGAGACTTGGAATTTGGATCTTGTTTGGCATCAGTATTTTTGCACTGGAATAATGCCAGGAGCAACTCATCATTTGCCCCGGGAGGACTTGGGATTTAGTTTTTGGGTCGGCATCAGCACCTCTAACACTGAAGTGTAACGCCAGGAGCGACTCATCATTTGCCATTTCCAGTTGGGGAGCGATGGCTTAGGAGATAGGTTTAGGTCCCAGTCACCTAAGAATTTTCAATTTTATGAGCCGTAAGGGTCTCATAAAAACATTTTCTCCCTACGAGTCGAGAGGATCTCGTAGGTGTATGTTCTCCTTAGGAATCGTGAGGATTCCTAAGTGTGTTGCTCTTTTGTGAGTCGTAAGGATCTCACGTAAGGATTTTCTCCTCACAAGGTCGAGAGGACTTTGTGAGTGTATTTTATCTCTTTTCACGAGTTTGCGTCCTTTCGGGTTTTCACAAATTCGCCGGCAGTCCTACTGTTTTTATTCACGGAGCCCTTTCGGGTTTTCCTCCGTGCCCGTTTTGCTTGAGGACATACCCTTCTTTTTTTGGGGGGGCCGCTGGTGGGACTTTAAAATTAGTCTCACCGGCAGGACTTGGGAGAGATAGGGGTCGTTTACGCCCGTGGGTTGTATACGGTTTTACAGGATGTATGATCTAGACCGTAAGGCTGGTGTGCTCAATTCGCCTGCGACTTGGAGCATTCACGCGCAGTATTTCTTGAGATATCGGCCATTGATGGATGGCATGGGCCTTTCTCCCTCGGCATTTATCAGTTGGTAGGATCCTCCGTCAAACACTTTCTCGATGACGTATGGTCCTTCCCAGTTTGGTTCGAATTTTCCCTTGGCATGTCGATTGGGGATGATCTGTCTTTTGAGGACCAACACCAATTCGCCTTTCTTGAAAGCGCGGACACGAGTCATCTTGTCATAGGCCCGTGACATTTGGGCTCGGTACATCTCCAGATTTTGCTGCACCGCGAGCCTCTTTTCTTCGAGGGTGTCGAGCTCTTCAAGCCGAAGGAGCACGTTTTCCTCCTCCGTCAACTCGTGTTGAACGGCAATTCTTAAGCTTGGAACCTTCGACTTCGAGGGGGAGGACCGCCTCCACTCCGAAGAGCAATGAGTATGGAGTGGATTGAGTTAGAGTACGGTGCGTGGTACGATATGCCCACAACGCCTCGTGAAGTTTGAGATTCCAGTCTCTCTTGTTGGCTGAAACATTTTTCCTCAGGAGCTTACACAGAGTCTTATTGAAGGCTTCGGCTAGCCCATTAGCTCTTGGATTATAGATGGAGGAATATCTCCAGTCTATTTTGTGCTGAGTAGCGAACCTTGAGACTTTGAAGCTCTTAAAAGAAGGCCCGTTGTCAGAAATGATTCTTCTTGGTGTACCGAAGCGGTATAGAATATTATGCTGGAAGAATGTCAGAATATTTTCTGTCTTGACTTCTTTTAGCGGGACAGCTTCAGCCCATTTGGAGAAGTAGTCTGTTGCAGCCAGTATGAACCGGTAGCCTCTGGATGACGGAGGATCAATTGGGCCAACTATGTCGGTGTGCCGGACTTCGAAGGGCCACGACACCACCGTAGGATGCAACGGATTGGAATGCTTGTGAATGAAATCATCGTGAATTTGGCAGATATGACATTACTTTGCATGCTCTCCGCAATCCCGTATCATGGTGGACCAGTAATACCCAAGCCGTTTAATTTGAAGTCGCATATTGGGGCCAGATTGGTGAGCACAGCAAACGCCCGAGTGAACTTCTTTCATGACTTTCTGGGCTTCGACCGATGACAGACATCTGAGCCAGAGCAGGTCATATGACCTGCGGTATAGCGTGTCATTTACAAACACGTATCGGAGAGCTCTCTTCTTCAGCTGAATTCTTGCAGATTTTCCTTCGGGCAGCTTGTTGTATCGGAGGTACGCTATGAAGGGTTCTCTCCAATCGGGCTCGTCTTGGATGATCGAAGCTTCTTTGGCAGGACTGCTCTTCTGTTCCGTGCTTTCCTCTTCTCGTAGAGAGACTGTGGGTAAAATTTGCCGGCTCCTGACTATGATCAGAATTTCGTCCATGTCAGGATCAGCCAGCTCCTTGGCTAAGCGAGCGAGTACGTCAGCCTTTCCATTCAACGCTCTAGGGACTCTTATTAGTTTAATGTGAGTGAACCGTTTCATGAGTTCCACCACTCGGCCTCTGTACCGAGCTAACTCAGGTTTGTATATCTTATAGTTGCCGCTTACTTGGTTGACGATAAGCTGGGAATCACCGTAGACTCATAGCCGAAGGATTTCCATTTCTATGGCGAGCTCCAAACCAGCTATCAGAGCTTCATACTCGGCCTCATTGTTTGTGCGCGGCTCGGTGAAAGCAAAAGAACGCCGTAGGGTTCCTATTGATGGCGTGATGAACACCAATCCTATCCCTTCTTTTATCTCCGGGACGCTTGATTCTCTGGAGGTCCTCATTGATGAGGCTCCATCGAAGTAGAGCTCCTAACATGGCTCATCTTCCTCGAGGTGCAGCACTTGTTCATCGGGTAGCTCATAATTAAGCGGTGACCCTTCTGATACGGGATGAGCAGCAAGGAAGTCTGCGAGAGCTTGCCCTTTTACTGCTTTCTGAGGAGTATAAACTATGTCAAACTCAAACAGCATGACAGCCCATCTTGACATTCTACCGGCTAGGCTTGCTTTGGTCATTAAGTGCTTGAGCGGGTTGACCCTAGAGATCAACATGACCTGATGAGCAAGCAGATAGTGCCTCAGCTTCTTCACAGCGAATATCAGAGCCAGGCATTGCTTTTCGATCGGGGAATAGTTATGTTCCGCCCTGACTAAAGTTCGACTGAGGTAGTAGAGGGCATTCTCTTTTCCCTCCTCGTTGTTCTGGGCAAGGAGCGCACCGAGTGACTCATCTAGCGCGGTAGTGTAGAGAATCAGTGGTTTATTTGGAATGGGAGCGGCCAGCACTGGAGGGTGCAGCAAGTAGTATTTGATGCTTTCGAACGCTTCTTGACATTCAGCATCCCAGACAAAAGGAGCTCCTTTCTTCATGAGCCTTGAGAAGGGCCTACATCTCCCCGATAAATTTGAGATAAACTTTCGTATATAAGCAAGCTTGCCTTGAAAAGATCTTAGCTGCGTCAGATTCTTCGGAGGGGGCATCTCTATGATGGCCTTTATCTTGGATGGGTCAACTTCAATCCCTCGATGCCGGACTATGAAGCCCAGGAATTTTCCCGATGACACGCCAAAAGCGCACTTCAGAGGATTCATTTTCAGACTGTACTCCTTCAGTCTGGTGAGAACGGTCCTAAGATCTTGGATGTGATCGGCCTTGGCTTTATTCTTGACGACCAGATCATCAATATAACATTCGATGACCTTATGAATTAGGTCATCAAAGATATTGGTCATTGCCCTTTGATATGTAGCACCTGCGTTCTTCAGTCCGAACGGCATCACTTTGTAGCAGTATATTCCAATCGGGGTTCGAAATGATGTGTGCTTCTCATCCTCAGGCGACATCTTGATCTGATTATACCCAGACGAGCCATCCATAAAGGTGAACAGCTCGTAATTTGAGGTGTCATCGACCATCATTTACATGACCGGTAACGGGAAGTCGTCTTTAGGACATGCCTTGTTGAGGTCCCTGAAATCGACACAAACTCGGATCTGCCCATTTTTCTTCTTCACTGGGACTATGCATGCGATCCAGTCCGCATATTTCTCTTCCCTGATGAAGCCGGCATCGATGAGTTTCTTGGTTTTCTCGATGACCTTTTCCTCCGGTTCCCTTCTCATTCTTCGAGGAGCTTGTTTGACTGGCTTAGCATCAGGAGATATAGCCAGCTTATGCACGGCCACTTCAGGGGAAAGGCCAGGCATTTCTTTGTACGTCCAAGCGAAGCAGTCGACGAACTCGTGCAGCAAGGTAATTATCCGCGCTTTCATTTCCTCTGACAAGAGTGAGATGATGTAGGTCGTCCTTAGATTATCGGGCGTTCTTAAGTTAATCTCGGTTAGCTCGTCAAAGGTTGCTTGTCCGCCATCTTCGAGCTCTTGAGGAGCTTCTTCTGGCTCGGCTAGCTCGTCATCATCATTTGACCTTTCGCTGGCTTCACCAATATGGATCATGTAGCATACTTTAGAATCAGGTTGAATGAAGCTTATGCCCCGTCTATCTGGAATTCGTCCATCGATGAGTGCTCGGACCTGAGGCGGATGCCATAGCCCTTCATAAAACTTTGTTTCGGACTCTGTTTGATATAACCGGCATCCGCACCTTTTAAAATATTCCCGCATCTCGGGTGCATAGTATCTAAGATTGAGGATGGCTCTTATGCCTCTCTCATAGGGAAGGCACGCGACAGAAAAATCGTCTGGGTACACAACGGGGTTTGACCCATAAAACAGAATGCCCTTCTGTCCACTTTTCCTCCCGGGAACGTAGAAAGTTTTCGGCTGGTCAATGGTAGAAACTGACAATACATCGAGCTCTTTGCACATCCGTTCCGGCACCCTTGTGATGGCCAGGGACCCTTCTGCAATTTCGAAGGTCTCTCGTAATTTCGCTTGTTGCATGGGGGTCCAATCTGCACAGCTGTTGTAAGGCAGGTCCTCTTCCTCCGACTCTTCAGTATCGCTGCCAAGATGAGGGTGGAATTTGCTGCTAGATGGGCCTACAGTATCAGATTCGTCCGTATCGCTACCGAAACGAGGGCGAGTTTTACGGAAGGACGGACTTCCAGCATCGGACTCATCAGTGTCACTACCGAAACGCGGGAGCACTTGGGCGATTTTGCTTTTGAAAGTGATAGCTGGTTCAGATTCGCTTTTGAGTCCTAGGGCCGCTCTGTCCTTAGTCGGTTGTGGCTTAACATTTTGGAGGTTCATAAAGTACCGAGAATCCTCATATTGGACTTCATGGACACCGAACGGCTGGATGTCTCCGTCATTGCGTCTTTCTTCGTCATTTTTAGTATACTTCATGCATTGATGGAGAGTTGACGGAATGATGCCGTAATCGTGGAGCCATGGCCGCCCCAAGAGAATTTTATAAGACATGTCAGCGTCGATCACGTATATCTTAGCTTCAGTCTACAGATCCCCAAATTTGATTGGCAGAGCTATGGACCCCAGAACTTGCTGGCAATTTTGGTTGAAGCCTTGAATGACAATCATTTCCCTTGACAGGTGTCGGACGTCCATTGACAAACTCTTCAGAGTTCGCAAGTTCATGATGTTCACTGAGGACCCTGGATCAATCAATATGCGATTAATCCGGTCTCCATCGCTGTACCCTGTCACGTAAAGCGGCCGATTATACCCAGCCGTCCCTAATAGCAAGTCTTCGTCCTTAAACGTGACTGCGGCGGCATGCAGAGAGTACTGGGCTTCTTTCCACAAAGCGAGCCTGATACCGCTTGGGGTTCTGTAGAGCGTGAATGAGAATATCTCTAAGCTCCTTAGATAGGACCAAGGCATCGTAGATGCTCAGGAGAGACGGAAGCTTCCGGAGATGAGCCAAGACGTTGTAGTCCACTGAGGAAGGATTTGAGTTTTCATTAGCTGGTTCTTTGCCATCTTCCTCATTAGCCACATGTTTTTCCTTTCCTTTTGGGGCGTTGCTCTGATTTGGCGGCAGAGCCGTGCAGCTTCTGAGCTGGATTTGGTTGGCCCTTGTGGCGAGCTCCTCGTCCTCTTCGGGAAAATAGAGCTCCTCTTCAGAGTCGCTGCCAAGATGGATGGCGTAGCAGGTCACTATAGGGATCTTTTCATCGGAGTCTTCCTCTAACTCCTCCAGAATTTCAGCGGCTTCTACAAGGAAGAAATCTTTCGATTGAATTAGAGTTCTTTCATTTTGTTCATAGTCTTCGAGGGAGTCGATATATTTTTGAATAGTCGATCTCCCTGCAGACTCTTTTTCGCGCCAAGCTGCACTTTTCTTCTTCTTGAGCTTTTTGGATTTTGAGCCTGATAGAGCCGCATTGGCAGCTGGAATGGTAGGCTTCTTCTGCCCTTCCCATTCCGTCCTGGGCTCTTTCTGAAGTAGTTTTAGCATCTTCTTCGTCTTGTTAGATATGTGCTTACTCCAAGGAGGCTGCGGTGAGTCAGTTTCATTTCTCAGGGCAGCGGGTTCGGCTGTCTGCTCCCAGAAGGCTTCAGCTTCTGTCTGTATAAAGTTGGTGGTTGCAATTTGATTGTTCACCAACACACTTTTGGACAGCTCGATCTCTCCAACCTTGTACTGCTTCTCGACCCAGTCTTTGAAGATATAGCAATCCTCGATCTCATGGCTCACTACTCGGTGGTACGGGCAATACAGGGGATTGTCGGTCATTTTTGCTTCTTGAGGTCTTTTCGACTCTGGCAATTGTAGACCGTTGTTCAAGGTATCTTTAAATATCTTCCGGACCTTATCCCTTCTGAAAGAGTAAACCTTGTTCTTTTTCTCCTCTAAGGAAGGCCTTTCTCCTCCCAGCACTGGCTTTCGAGACAGGTTGGTTTTGGATTCGCATGCCCTTCGCTTGTCTTCATTGTCGGACGTATTAAAGACATTGGTACTGCTGGAACTCCCGCTTATACGGTTGTCGTCCCGCTTGCTTTTCCAAGTCTTGTCTCTCTGAGAGTCCAGGGTGGACTCTTGCTTCGAGCGTTCCAGCATTTGGACTTTCTTGGTTAGCTCTTGAAACGTCTTGAGGCATGTTGTACATAAGAATGGGACCATATAATTGCTGAGGTTCCTAATGAGAAGGCTGACGGACTGGTCCTGCTCCAGCGGCGGTTCGCATTTGACTGTGAGATTACGCCATCGGACGATAAAGTCAGTATTGCTTTCATTCTTCCCGGCTTGGTCCTCATAAGGTCGGCAATGGAGATTTTATCACTGACACTCATGAACCTTTGCTGAAACAGAGATTCCATTTAGGCAAAGGTAATGACGGACCCATCTGGTATACTCGCGTACCAGTCAAAAGCGACACCGGTCAGGCTGTTGACAAACTGACGAAGAAGGAGCGCATCATTGCCCCCTGTATTTCCGCACGATGCTTTGAAGTGGGCGACGTGCTGATTTGCATTTCCCGTTCCGTCAAATCTTCCGAACTTAGGAATGACGTAGCCGCTCGGGAACTCGATCAAATCATACTGTGTGGGATATGGCCGCCCACTACTGCCAATTTCTTTCTGAGCTTCAGGTTCGGCCACCAATGTTTTAACCTTGCTGGTGACCAAATCCATTATCTGATCTTGTGTTAGTGGGATGGTGTTATCTGGGGCCAAGGTGTCCCCAGAAGCGGAATGTGGCCGGCTTTCGTGCAGCTCGACCAATCTTGGACCTAAAGGGACAGGCATCGGCCACTTCGGATTGTCATCATCCGGCCCATGAATAGCGACTTGTGCTTGATTAGGAGGCGCTCGAGCAATTTGAGCCGTAAGCTGCATCACAACGTTCGTTAGGTCATCAATTTTCGAATAGAGCTTGGCCATCTCTTTATCTTTGATCCTGAGCTATTTTCGAAGCTCTTGAAGCAGCTCTTGCTCTGTGGTCCTGCGACGGAAAGTCGGCTCTTCCTCGCTGTCCGAGCTTGATTCTGCATGGACTGAGGGGTCTTTCTGCCTATCATCCTTGTCGAGAGGGTTTTCATCCTCTAGCAGGGACGGCTGTTCTTGGGGAGCGGCAACTACATTCAATTCTGATTGAGCTTAGGATGTGGTGGCCCCATCCTTACTTTTGCCGCGAAGGTTGTCGCTGGGGCGCCCACCCGCCATATAGACCGTATGGATAACATATCCAGCCGTATTTTTATTATCGACGGCTGATTTCACGGATCGCTGTCTTGACCCTCCTCTTTCGGTGACGGGCAGTCGACTGAAGGCGGCTGGCCTGGCCGGATTCTTGAATGGTGCTGACGCTTCCTTTTCGGTTTTACCCCGCTGTTTTCGCGCAGCACAGAGCGCCTGATAGACTCTTGAAGAGACGGTGTCATACTTTTTCTGTTGAGGCCAGGACACGTCTCTTTGTAGCGACGTTCGGACCGCTGTCTTCTTGATTCTGGCGGTCATAGCATTTTTCTGAACCCACTTCAGAGGTTCGAAAGAATTGCTGATTTTTACGGCCGACTCAGCCGTCATCGCGGAGTAACCCTGCTCTTGGAACCTCACAAGATTCCACTTGGCCGAAGTCCTGGCCCTCTTGTTGGCTCAATACCTGAGCCGCTTCTGCCTTAACTTTTCTGTTTTAAGCACTTGGCAGACTTCGGCTCTTCGGGAAGACGCCGTAGACTGGGCGATGGAGGATTTTGGAGATACGCTCGATTGTGCATTTGTTGGAGTCATCGCCTGAGCTTGTCCACAACATTTGATATTGCCCTTTGTAATGGAAGTCTTGCCCCCAGCTGGAGCGCCAGAGAGTCGTTCAGACACCGTCTTAAGCTTCGGTTGTGGTGCCTTAGCGATCACAACATTCGGCCTCTTGCCCCTTGAGACCGGCTCGGCCACCTGTTTTGCCAGGATTTCTGCCAGATGAGCGCTTCCGGCAGGGTAGATGATGACGGAACCAAACTGGCGGGGCAGTTCCTCCCACTGTCGACTGAGGCTTGCGGGGAGAACCACACGAGCATTGATCTTAACCACGTATGAGGTCGGGGTCGCTTTGGAAGCCGAATTCGTCTTGATAGACATTGTCGTTTGAAAGTTGATTGCTGCACGGAAAAATAACATTATTTCAGTACAAACATCGGCATATATATTAAATGAGTTCGCATGAACACTTGACCCGAGATATGGGAGGAGAGAAAGGTCCCACCGGGCATGCCAGAATCTGTAGGGTGTTTTTCGTCACCCCATTAAGATGGGAATGCGTGCGCGCTTGTCAGGCGCATTACAGATTCCCCCTGCCTAGGGTAGGCTAGGGTTTATTGATTGTGGGGATCCGAATCTCCGGCAGCCACGGACTAAGCTGTCGTTAATTACCCCTCGCCTTTGGAACGAGGGAACCTCCTATTAACGGGTTAAACTGGTCATGCGAACTCAATATGCAGTGTTGTGTTTTGCAGGGGTTTCGGATATATTGGGGGCCTTGCAGAGTTTTTACGTGGGAGAAAGCGCCAGCGCCTCACTTGCACGACACGCGGGCGCTCGGGCGCTAGCGCTTTGGGCGTAAGGGCGCTAGCGCCTCACGTGCCAGGCATACAGGCGCCTGGGCGCTAGCGCTTTAGGCGCTAGTGCCTCACGTGCCAGGCACGCGGGCGCCTGGGCGCTAGCGCAAAGGCGCTAACGCCTCACGTGTCTGGACGCTAGCACTTTGAGCGCAAGGGCGCTAGCGCCTCATATGCCAGGCACGTGGGCGCTCGGGCGCTAGCGCTTTAAACGCTAGTGCTTTGGGCGCTAGCGCCTCACGTGCCAGGCACGTGGACGCTCGGGCGCTAGTGATTGGATTGATTTAGCGTGCTTGCGCTTTCTAAAAGATAGATCAAAAATATTTGTAACCGCAATCAAGAACGGCGTCGCATGAAGCTAGCCGGTGAGTACGGGTCGGTCCACAGGGATGTTGTGAATCTCCTAATCGCGCTTACGAGTTAATTCCGAAGGGTGTTCGGATTAATTATTAAATCTAAAAACTGAATTAACCTAGGGCAATTATCTAGATCTACTCTTGCTAGGGCTAGGTTTAGGAATGGTTTGGAAATGTAATTAAATCTCACCGCTTTCAATACCCGAATGAAGATATATGAGGAGTTATGGTAATTATCAATAAAGTGGATTAGATCCGTTCGGGAAGGTGTTCCTTCCTCTAGGTTCTTGTCCTTCCTTTAGAGATCCTTACCCTAACCTCCATGGAAAACATCACACCCGGGCCTTTATACTACGGTGTCACCGCTACCTCGAGGGATAGAGTGCCGTAGGGAGCGGTATGTGCATGTATGCATGGAGTCCTATTGTAAATATTTGGTGGGTAAGAAAGGGATGAGAGATCTCATCTCTCAAAATCCTTCCCCAAAGCTAACTCTAAACAAGTTCCTAGGGCATGAAATTAAATCTACCTAGGGCAAGGAATTGAAATCTACACTAGAGCAAGAAATTAAATTACTTACAGATGGCTCTCTCCAAACATCAAAGCAGGGTTGTCAGATCTGAATTTCTGAATTAAAGAGAGGCACCGATGCCCTCCAAAAGATTTCTAAATTTTATTCATTAAATGGAGGCATAAAGTTTACAAAGATTTAGAGTTCTATTTATAGGAAATAGAAACCCTAGGTTACATTTTGATCCGCATGTCTAAAATTACAAATATACCCTCAGGAAATCTTTTCAGCGCCGCACCAAACTTTTGATAAAAAAATATTTTTATTTTGTCTTCTTCTGGCCGCGGAACCGCGGCAATGGTGGGCTTGGGCCGCGGTTCCGCGGCCCTTTGGCAGGCTTGGATGCTGAAAATTCATGGTTTTGTTTTGGGTCTTTTTGGGCTTCTGGTTCTTTGGTTCTTTTATCTATTGGGCTTCTAGGTTGGTTCCAGATCTTCAGTGAACCATTTGCAATGGATTTTTAACCGTCCGTTTTGTATTTTTGGACCTTGAGTTGCCTTGTTAACTGTGAATTGTCTTTCGATGTAGGCTTGACTAAGATCCTCCGATTTGTTGGTCAAAAGTCCATATTTTCATCGTCTTTACATCGTTTTCACTGTTTCCTGTCCAAGAACCTGAAACCTGTAACATGTAGCAGACATGCGTCAAAAGCACCTATTTATTTATAAAAAGAATAAGAATGGGGAATATAATAATGCAATATTATGGTGTGAACAGCTAGCGCATTGAGCGCAAGGACGCTAGCGCTTTGGGCGCTTGGGCGCAAAAAGGGAGTCGGTCTCTTCACTGGGAGTTGTACTCCCAGAAAGAATATACTTGTTATTTATGTGTGTGTGAGTTTAACTCCTCAATATATATATATATATTGAGGAGTTAAACTCCTAAGGTATTTTTGGAGCTGATGAAGGGGCTTCTCCCTTGAGCCCTGGATCCTCCCCAAAGTGGGGTCTTTGGAGATGAGTCTCCTTCTTCCTCCTCTGTTTGCTGGATCTTGAAGAAGAAGAGGGGTGAGATTTTAAAAATCTCTCCTTTTTAAGATCTGATGGAAGATCCAAGCTCCCCTTTGTGGGTTTCGTGGTGAAAAACTATTTAGTTTTGGAAAAGGAAGAGTAAAACTCTTGATTTAATTCAAAAGAAAGAAGAAGGTTTTAGAACCTTGAGAAAGGAGAAAGATCATAGATTTGGATTCTTTTTTGTGAGAGAGAAAAAGTTGTGAGATATTTTCATTATCTTTGCCTTTATAGGCTATACACTTTACATATAGCCCCTTGGGATTTACAAAAATGGCATTTTGCCCATCTCATGCCTAATGTGTTATTTCTTTTTGCACATAAGCCATGGGCTTCACAAAAATTTGGCTTTATGCTCATTTTCTTACATTTATTCATAAAATAAAATACAGGAAATACAACAAAATTATTTATTACAAAATTTTTATTTTGGCATGGGGGAGGCCGGCCGCTTCATGTTCGGGCTCGCTCCGGGCATTGGCCCACTTGACCTAGGCTTGGACCCACCCGGCTTGGGGTTGACTTTGCTTTTGACTTGGTCAACCGGGGTGTAAATTTTTACCTCAACAGTGGGGACTACGCGAAACCGCGTGATCCCTCTCCACGCGGACATGTGGCAGGCTGGCGACGGCGTGGCGGTGCAGCCTAGGCCGTTGGATCAACATCCAACGGCTACAAATCCCTGGCGGCGGTGCAATCATCAACTGATGATTCTGAAATCATTAGGGAGCGCGGATTTTGAGGAATTTTAACAGAAATTTTGGATTTTATGGTTGGTAATAAAACCCTATAAATATGCACTTCAAATATTGATTTCTCACACCTCAGAACTCCAAAAAATTCTGAAAAAAATACCCACGCCTTCGTATCGACGACGCCGACGCTACGGCTCCACCCAATCACCAAGGAAAAATCTGAGCACGGAGCTATTGAGGATTTAGTACGAGCCTACGCTTTCAACCCATCGGCATCCGACTCAAACAAAATGTAGGATCCGCCTCTCTCCACTCCTCTGTCGCCTTCTTTCTCATAATGATCTTGGTTTAAACTCCTAATCCCAAATCTCATATTTAAAATGATATTAAAAATGTTCCCGCATGCCTATTTTGGTACCTCCTAATGATAATAATATTAACCCATGTTTAAAATGGTTTCCTTAATCACTCCTATATGCAAAATATTGCACCCTCGTACTACATGAAACGTGATATGCTTAATGTTATAACCCACGAGGTATCACTTCGCCCCTCACGTACCCACACTTACCCATACTACCAAAATGATCTCAAAATAGGTTAATTCCACAAAATACCCTCGTTTCATTAAAATGTTGTATTTGTTTAAAATATCTATATGAGATAAGATATTTGGAATAAATATTTTAGATACGATATATATATATATATATATATATATATATATATATATATATATATATATATATATATTTTACTTACACTTTTTCACCAACTACTGTAATTTTGTTAAATCCCTTTTCCCTTTGAAAGGGGATAATACTAAATCTAAATAACGGCACATGGTTTTTCCAGCTTAGTCCCTTTCACTCGAAAGGATATTTTTATATTAATTCTTCTTAGAATGTTAACTAAAGTTTAATGAGTTACCCTAATAATAGGGTAATATTTTACGCGAGTACCTCGTGCTTTATAGGCAATCGTCTTTGTAAAGAACATAAATCCTGCCGTCCATGTGCAACGATTGCCAACACGAACGTATTTTCTAAAACATTACCTCAAACTTAAAACACTATAATTTCATAAAATTATTATTTACAATAAAATACCTCAATCCATCCTAAAAAGATAAAATTTCATTTAAATACCTTGACCTTTACTAAAAGGTTATTTTCAACAAAGACCATAACCCTTATAAATGATATTTTCCAAAAGGACATCTAAAACTTTATTAAAAGATAATTTTCAAACAAATACCATAACCTTTTATTAAAAGGAATGGGTTTCCAAAACGATAAATATTCTAAACATCATGGTTTTCTTATAAACAATAAATATAATTAAACACTATTAGCTTTTATTAACAAAGTGTTTTATAAGATGATAAGAAGTACATTACAAACTTTAGAAGATAACAAGATAAAACGAGCGGTTGTGGAAGGCCATATTAAATGAGATCAACTTTTTAAATTTCCAGTTTATGACATACATGACACATGATACGGTTAGGGTTAGAATGCACGGACCTAGGTATGGAATACTTATATATGAAGATCCCTGCAGGCAGGGTGACCAGTCCAATGTGTGGACGACTACTAACCCGATATTCGGGCGAATACTAACCCGATATTCGGGTGAATACTAACCCTATTTGAGGGCGAATGATCCAAAATGTGGATGACATACAACGTGGAAATTCCATACCTAGAGGTATACACACTAACTCTAGACCTTTACACTGAATAACGGGGATGGGTAGTTTGATTAGGCAAGAAGATGCAGAACTCGGATTCCCCTACTACTCGATCATGATCCCGGGAAGTGAAACGGTACATTTCCCTTCCCCAGTTGTTGTTCCGTGGCCACAACGGAATAATCGCGAGTATCCGGACCCTTGTTTGACAAACTAAAACGTTTACAATACCTATTGATACTCAACACTAAACTCACATCATGTGCTATACCCACCTGTTACCTCGTCTACCTTTCTTTATGAGATATGAGTTATTTAGTATCTTGGATGTGGATATTTTACCAGTTTAGACTTGTTGTTTACTATGGAACTGAATGGTGGAAATACCTATGCACTTGAGTGATATTCACGCTAGAAAAAACTCCATAGTAATCATGGGACACCTTTCGGGGATGTTCATGCTACCGCATTGATTGCCGCCCCAGGCACGAGCGCCAGCTCATACTGCTTCCAGCTAGTCATGGGATATCTCAAGGATACGAATATGTTCACCAGTCAATTCCATCAATACACACCTTGTTTAACATGATCTAACTCTTAGACTGAATATCCGTTTGACTTGATTTTAACTTTTACCAAACATATACCTCACACAACTTACTCATATTCACACATACCTCTGTCAACATATCTAATTTGCATACAACCCCATACCTTTATACCCATGTACATCATATTCATTATATTTATATATACCTGTTCATTTCTATACCTTTACTTCCTTATGAGGCAATCCTACCCGAGTATAACTCGCTGACGGACCTTCCTTTTCTTTCTCTATTTTTGGAATGTCTGTCAGATGAGAATGAGCATTATGGCAAGGATCAAGGTGTGAAGCCAACTAATGAAGATTATGCAGACTTGACGATGGAAGATTAGCTAGATTTAATTTTTGTTGCTGCCCACATGTTTAGGGCTTTTGTTACTCCTTTGATTTAATTAAACTACTTTGTTTATTTTACTCTTTCCTTTGGGATGTAATAAAGTTTGGTTAATAGAAATAAATGCCTTTCGCTTTTATTATTTTGATTTTAGTACACATCCTGCATGTTAGATATTCATACGCTTAACGTAACTGTATTGAATAGACCACCTTCAATACAGTTAGGTTGCGGACTTTGTCACGTCATCCTTCACCTTCTTTTGGGAAGCGGGGCGTGACAATAAGACCAACGATTCTTAGATCCACCATGATCTTTTTCCTCAAATATGAGATTTGGTTCAAGGGTACTTCTTTCCACATCTCTGATATATGTCGTAATTCCTCAACGTTTTTAGAGAGGTGGCGGATCCCAACAACCAACAACTCCTCTTCCTTCATCCCAAACATGGGAATGTTTCACCGGAACATCCCTAAACTATTAATGGACCACGACGTCCTTAAACTAATATATTTTGCCCTGCGGATTGTCTCCATACTGACTATCGTATACTATCAATGGGCTATTCATATATGATCTAATGATCAGTTGATCACATATACTCATTTGTTCATAAGTCGATCTTAGTCTCATACATGACTAACGATCCTTAGATCAAACCCAAGTTTCCCGTGAACGGATGGACCTCATAAATGTGAGAAACACGTCCTAAGTTCAATCTCGTTGGCAAACCAAGCTACCACCGTGGACCCTGTCAAGTAATGCTTGACCCAAAATATCTAAGTTGATATTAGTCTCAAATAACACTAACGACTTTTAGATAAAGCCCAAGATTCATGTAAATCGATAAACCTCACAAATACGAGAAATGCGTCCTAAGTTCATTCCCGTTGGTAAACCAAGCTACCAACGTGGATCCCGTCAAGCAAATGCTTGACCCAAATCATGAAAATATATGTATGGAATTAGAGTAATGCGCGCCTTACGGGCGACGACATAAAATAGTCTCTGTATACAATCCAAATGCAACCAAAATAAACAAAAATACAAGACGACATGAAGTGACCTACTGGAGCAGGAGAAAGTGATTATCGCAATGCGATAGTGTAATTAACTGCAGAGGATTGTGCCTACAGAGAAGAGCGTCCCCACAATAAAAAAATCCCATCACAAACGAGGGGGAATCTGATAAAGTCTGCTATATCGATCGCATCTATCTAAACCTCCGATATACGGTGACATAAATCAACTTGGTATTTTCATAGAGGTGGATGGACATGTGCAAATAACATCTTCTCTCAAATTCAGGCTAGACGTCTCAACGTTTCAGTCCAGTCTTCGGCGGTAAACAAGCTGCGCCTCGAAGAAGCCAAGTACTTCATCGAGCAGTTCAATGGCGAATCATCTAATCCGAGACATGCATTTCCTCAGGAAAACAATGACTCCGATGATACAAACGGGTATTCTTCTAAACCCGGTCTAAAATTTCAGAAAACCTTGTGTAGGTTTTGATTCGGAGTCCTCAAACGAGGAGGACGATATATCTGTGCAATTCCTCCTTGGAGTTTGTCAGCAAATCAAGAACTTTCAGATGTCGGATAGCGATGATGATGACAAACCTCGTTATCAAGCAACGGACTTCAGGAGACGAGGTCGAAAGGGGAATAGCCAAGTTCGTCTCATTCTAACCCCTATCAAGTTTCAAAAGCCCTTGCAATAATTGCATGTGGCTAATATAACTCACTTGGAAACCTTCTTTGTCCGCCTGTCCCAGGGGTAAAAGGGAATCCTATTCTATAAATCTCAACCAAATAAATATGTTGTGAAAAAACTCTCCTACTTTGAACAAGATAGTCAAGTAGAACTAATAGTCCCTCCAGATATCTCACTGAAAACCCTGCAACTTTGTAGAAAAGTTGGGATATCTTTATGACAATCTCCAAAAACATCAAATGTTCAACTCCTTGTGGCATCCATCAAAAGCGCATGAATATATAAAGGGTTCCAAACCTAGAGATACGAGAGGCTTGAGGTATTTTTCATATACCTCTAAACGCCCTCATTTTAAATTTCATAAATATATTCATCACTGTCGCATGATATCCATGTAGGCGGATCAAACAGAACGAGACACTGTATCCGCACCGCAAGAAAATCTGGGATTGCAAAACTCGGATTTAATTTAATTACAGTTGTCCCTTCCTGAATTTGAAGAAAGAAGATAGGCCACTGTTGATGACCTGATAAAAATAAACATGGGGACCGATAAGGAACCTAGACCTACTTTTATCACCGCTCAACTCAAAGAGGAAGGGCGAATTAAGCTGACTTAACTCCTCAAAACATATATTGACCATTTTTCTTGGACTTATTATGAAATGCCAGGTCTAGACCCGAGCGTCGTGGTACATAGGCTCGCGATCGAGCCAAGCTAGAATCCGGTAAAGCAGCCTCAGCACAACATGCAGATTGAAGTCGAAAAATTCGTCTTTAAAGAGGTCAAGAAGTTGATCAACGCAGGCTTTATTCGTGAAGAACAATATCCCGACTAGATCTCCTCAATAGTCCCAGTCAAAAAGAAGAACGGAGATATTTGGGTTTGCATCGACTTTAGGGACGTCAACAAAGCAGGTCCCAAAGATGACTTCCCACTACCGACTACGGAGTTGCTGATTGACAACACTTCCACATATGAGCTGTTTTCATTCATGGATGGCTATTCTGGCTACAACCAAATAAAGATACACTCAAACGATGAAAGACACACCTCTTTCAAAACTCCAATGGGAATCTATTATTATAAAGTCATGCCCTTTGGCCTGAAAAATACCGGAGCCACATATCAAAGGGCAATGACCAGAATATTTGATGAATCTTTTACACGATATCTGTGAATGTTATGTAGACGATCTTGTTATAAAAAGTTCTAATAAATATGATCATTTAAAGCATTTATCTATTGTTTTTTATCGCATTCGCAAACTTCAATTAAAAATGAAAGCTAAATGTGATTTAGGTGTTTCCTCCAGCAAATTCTTAGGTTTTATTGTCAGATATAGGCGTCTTGAGATCGATCCTGACAAAATAAAGGCTATTATGAATATGCCTCACCCTAAAAACCTCGAAAAGCTATGCTCTTTTAAAGGAAAGTTGGCTTACATCCGAAAATTTTTCGCTAACTTTTCGCGAAAATGGAAGCCATTTTCTAAATTAGTGAAAAAATTGTAACACCTTAGAATGCGATTAGTGTTAATTGTGCATTAATACGGGTTTTTATGGAAAAGTTTACCAAATCGGGTTCCTCACATTTTATAATAATTAATTTATATTTTTATATTATTTGTTATGGCTTGCACACACTTGTGCGTGTTAATGTGAGGGTATATTATTGTTAACCTCGTTTAGTAACCATGACACCTTAAGCTAAACCTTGTCCTAATTAACCATGCCTTAGATATTTTGAGTGAGAAAATATCTATTTACTTTGGATTGAGAAAGAGAGAGAGGTGACTAGATGAGTCATGGAGCTTTAATGGAGCATTAATGAGGTGAAAGGGGGAGAGTGAGTGTAAGGAAAAGATTCACCCTACACTCATATCTCTTCATTATCCTTCCCTCACTCTCTCATTCTCTCTCACTCTCAATCATTTCTTATTCTCTCAACTCCCAAATTGAACCCTCACTTCCCTCTTCACAAATCCTTGTAAAACTTCACAAAAATCCATGGAAAACACTTCAAATGTCTTGATTAGCCACTAGGTTGCCTTGGAGGTTGGAAAGCTAGGATTTTTGAGCAAGAGTGGCTAGGTAATGATCTCTAAACTGCTAAATAGGTGTTTTAATGTTGCATAGCTTGTTGGTTGCTGTTTAGAACACTTAAGGTATCGTTTCGTGCAAATATCGTATTTTTTAGTGTCATAATAGAGTCTCTGTGATCTGCTATGACCTGGGATTTTTACTGTAAATTCAAACAATGTAGTGGTGTTGTACTAGTGACCCTGAGAGTGCACCTGGAGCACGAAGCCCAGGGGCTTGGTTTTGTCCAGCGACAAGAGGGCAAAATCCGGCGACCTCGGATTTTTAGGGGGATTAGGTTTTGGTTTTTGTAGCGTAGCTGTCTGCAGTGGTTTTTGGTACTGTTTGATTTTTGAGTAATTAACAGTATGCAAAATCTGGGATCACTTGTGCAGAATCTAGTGTTTTGAGTATGTGTGTTACGTTATCCGACACGGTTCGTGATCTTGTGCAGCTGCTACACTTGGGTTAGTTTTGGTGTGTCGCCACACACGTTAGCCGTTAGACGAACACTTATGAGTTGGATTGAAGTTGGTGCGTTGGTCAAACGTAGTGTGTACGTGATATTGATCGATTTCTGAGATTTTTGCACTGGCTACGTTTTGTGTTAATAGGATCGCAGGCGGGGACTTCGGACGCTGCGAAGAAAGGGAAGCAGGTGATTGGATTTACCTAGCCCACGATTGTCGGTGAGTAGATTTAACATCTACGGGGAATTCGCCCGCATGGCGTTATGCGTCGGGGCTAGATATGATATGATATTAGCCGCATGTTTATATTGCACATATAGAGTTTGCGTATAAACTTCATTGCATATTATTACTTGTTGTGCTTGGACTTGTACCCTTTGGACACCGCACTATTATTGACGGTTTATGTTGCACGAGCACTGATTGTATGCCACCCACACTGTCAATAATTGCCATGACACGCACAACACCTATACACATGTGATATTGTATGGTTAGGGACATTAAGACATTGATTCATATTCCATTATGCATACGACATATAGCATACCTGTATATCTACATGCTTACACATATGTCTTGCCATGCCTACTTGTTAGCTACACATATACCTGGAGGGTATTGTATCATTTTTGACATGTATATACCTATACCTAGCTTGATATAGCTACACACATACCTGGAGGGTATTACATCATTACTGATAGGTAGATACACATATCTTGCTATACCGACATGGTTACGCATACCTGGCTATAGCTACATGTTAACCTTTATATGATGTTGCGTTTGGTTTCGAAGAAATTAGGAACCGCATGATATATTTAATAACTTGTTGTAGTTAAATAGCGGTTTTTTCTTTATATGCTCATATTACTGTTCATGTTGCATATATTATATTTCATGGATTTCGCATTGATATATGGATTTCATATGATGTTTCCTGGATGTTTTGCTCCTGGTATATATATCAGTGGTATGGGACGCTGATATATATACATGTATATATATATCAGTGGTATAGGACGCTGTTATGTATATGCACACCTATATAATATATATCATCATAATGTTCTGTGCATGTATTTTTATTCATTGCAATATGAGGGGCTGATGTGCCCGATGTGAGGGGCTAATGTGCCCGATATGAGGGCCGATATGGGGGCCGATTTGAGGGAATTTGGGGATTTAGATTGTCTTGATGGACACTGGTTCGCCACGATGAGAATTCCGTGAGGATGACATGTTTTACCCCATACTCCGTATTTATTTGATATGCATTTGCTTCATGTATTAGTAGTACCTGATAGAGTACCTTTCATGACTGTTGCATATACATATTGGCATACTTATGCTATCAGATTACATATGATAGATTATCGCTGTTAGTATATACTTGTGATTACTGTATTATATTATTTACTATTCACGAGTTGGCAACTCACCCCCGTTGTGCCGCAGGGTTTTTCAGGTCTGATCATCAGAGTGGTCGCGGCAGGGCGCCTTATTATCTCTACTTTTGCGAATATCGCTACGGTTGGCTGTGAAGCCGTTTGCTATAGGTGGGTTGCGGTTATCCGATGATGTACATTGTATATTTCTTGTATCTAGTGCTCTCCATCTACCACCTTCATGTTTTGACTTAGAGACGAGTTGTGAGGATCGATATTTTTTATTCTTATGACTCTGGTTGTCGTGCTTGTGTGAGCCGACCTTTATATATGTTGATTATTTCATTTCTTCGTTACGGCGTTGTATATCTGTTGTGGTGGTTGTTTCCGTCGTTGGGCGAGATTTGCTCCCGTTTGGGGATGTTTTACTTTTTCTTATGTTTGTACCCGTTTCGGGGCTAGCTTTTACAAAGAAGGTGCTGCCAAAATTTTTATGAAAAACAAACTTAAGTTTAAAGTTTTGCATCGAGATTTTTAAAAGTGATCTATCTTTCTTTCTTGTAATGGTTTAGATTGCTGGGTTTTTCGGCTTACTTAATTGCGTTACGCCTGTTGACGTTACCTAGATTAAGTGCCGGTCATGTGCCCAATTTTGGGTCGTGAAAAAGTTGGTATCAGAGCCGGTCCCTAAAAAGTAGGTCTGTGGTTCGAGGACAAACCATTGTTCTAAGTAGGGGGAATTTAATACCCCAGGTGGAGTTAGGGCTGAATACCACCTACCCCGTGAGAAGTGAGGTGTTATCCGGTATCAAGGTGGGGATGTAACAGATACGGATACACACGGGGACCCACTAGAACAATGGGGAGTATCGAGTTCCATTCCGAAAGAGGGTACAATCAGAACTATAAATGGTATGATACCACTCCTATAACACAGAGGCGCCTTTTGGATGAATCGAAACTCCGAAGTTTGAAGAACTCCGTAGTTAAGCGTGCTAGAGCCAGAGAAATTCTGGGATGGGTGACCTACTGGGAAGTAGCCCTGGGTTCATTCAAAGGGACAAAACCGTGCGGTTTCGGCCAGAGAGGACAATACCATCTGTGTTTGGGGGTGGGTCGTGACAAATATGGTATCAGAGCGCTAGGTTTTACCTTTTGGAGTGTAGCAAGACCTTGGTATGATGGAGTAGGTAGCTTAAGCAGAGTAACGTAGCGTGCGTATGTTCCGCAGCATACTTACGACACGGTGCTCCGCCTAAGTGACCTTAAGACTTATTGCTTGAAATTCCTTCCGTGATATATATATCCTTGTGATCCGATTTCTGTGTCCTTATCGAATCCTGTTTCCATTTCCAGCCTTTATGCCGTCGAAGACTACGAGGGCGCAGAGAACGGCCGCGAGGGCCGAGGTCAGAGTTGACTCATCTGAGATGAGGACTGACCAGGGCAGTACGCCCGTTGTGCAGGAGCAGATTGTTCTACCTTCGACAGACCATATGGCTATGCTAGAGGCTGGTATGCAGGATTTGCGCCAGATGATGGGGTCGTTAGTTGAGGCCATTCGAGCGCAGGGGCAGGTAGTTGTTCCATCCGTTACGGGGACCGTGTTGGTGCCTACTGTTCAGGCAGTTGTACCTGCAGCTACGGAGATGATCACCGTATCGTTATCAGAGTTCATGAGACTGAGGCCTCCGGTTTTCACTGGCACCGATGCAGCTGAGGATCCGCAGTCTTTTATCCACCGGATGGCCAGGATATGTCGTTCGCTTAGATGCTCCAATGTGAGATGGGTGGAGTTCGCGAGCTTTCATTTGGAGGGTCTGGCACAGAAGTGGTGCGAGTCCTTAGAGAAGGGCAAAGCTACAGGTCTTTCTCATATGACCTGGGCTGAGTTCGTGACGGTGTTTCTTGCTCGTTTTCTTCTGCTGAGCGTCAGGGATGCTCGAGCATGCAGATTCGAGTCGTTACGCCAGACTCAAGGTATGACGGTGGCCAAGTATGATATGATGTTTACCGAGCTGTCTGTGTATGCTCCGTATTTGGTGGCTACGGAGGAGATGCGGGTCAAGAGGTTTGTTCGAGGCCTGCTTACCCATTTGTTCCTCGCTATCAGTGTTCAGCATTGCGACACCTATGCAGCAACGATGGATGCAGCCCTGTTGGTTGAGGAGCGTCTTTCTGAGGCGTCGGTTGCTCCGGAACCAAAGAGGGTTCGTACTGGTGATTCAGCAGGGAGGCGGGCGTTTAGACGTCGTGACAGTTCCCGTTCAGATACTGGGGGTAGTGGAGGTCCGGGACGAGGACAGCTCTTTAGCTCTTATTCTCAGGAGAGTCAGCAGTTTTCATCTGGATGTTACCGGTGCGGGAGTTTGGGTCATCGGGTTCGAGATTGTACCGAGCCACGTGAGCGTGAGGCAGCTGTACCGCAGGTTACCTTACCACCTTCTCCAATGCAGAGGGCATTGCCCCTTATGCCGGTTGTTGCTCCGCATCAGACTCTTGTGCAGAGAGGTCGAGGACGCGGTGGTTTTATGCCGAGAGGATGGGGTGGTAGAGGCAGAGGTCAGCCAGTCGCCGGTAGAGGATAGGCATGGGTGTTTGCCTTGACTCATCAGGTCGCGCAGGCGTCCAATGCAGTGGTTTCAGGTACTCTTTCTGTATATTCTTTGAGGCTCATATTTTGTTTGATCCGGGATCTACGCATTCATATGTTTCTACGCACTTCGTGGCGAGTTTGGGCCGAGAGTCATGTTTGCTAGATCAGCCGCTTGTTGTGATTACACCTGTTGGCGATTCTTTTGTCGCGCGTTACGTATTTCAGTCGTGTGCCGTTCAGATTGGAGATAGAGAGTCATCCGTCGATTTTATCCTTCTAGATATGTTGAACTTCGACGTTCTCCTTGGCATGGACTGGTTGGCATCTTGTTATGCGTCGGTGGACTGCCGTGAGAAGATGGTCAGTTTCAGTTTTCCGGGCGAGTCTGTTCGGGATGTGCAGGGGGACCGTGGTGCCGCCCCTCACAGTTTGATTTCTGCTCTTTACGCTAGACGGTTTTTGAGGAGGGGATGTCGGGGATTCTTAGCTTTCATTTGTGATACTGGAGACGCGGTAGAGTCGTTGGACCGGGTTCCTATCGTGCGAGAGTTTCCCGACGTTTTTCCCGATGAGTTACCTGGTTTACCGCCTGAGCGCGATATTGAGTTTTGCATTGATCTGATTCCTGGCACGGGGCCTATTTCTATACCGCCTTACCGGATGGCTCCGGCGGAGCTTAAAGAGCTTAAAGATCAATTGCAAGAATTGCTTGATAAGGGACTTGTGCATCCCAGTGTTTCGCCGTGGGGAGCTCCTTTGCTGTTCGTCAAGAAGAAGTACGGCAGTTTGAGCTTGTGTATTGATTATCGTCAATTGAACCGAGTTACGGTGCGGAATAGGTATCCTCTACCTCGCATTGACGATTTGTTTGATCAGCTCCAGGGTGCGAAATATTTTTCTAAGATTGATTTGCGTTCGGGTTACCATCAGTTGCGGGTTCGGAATGATGACATTCCGAAGACTGCTTTTCGTACACTCTACGGGCATTATGAGTTTCTAGTGATGTCGTTCGGACTCACCAATGCCCCAGCAGTGTTCATGGATCTGATGAACCGGATTTTCAGGCCGTTCCTCGACCAGTTCATTATTGTGTTTATTGATGACATTCTGGTCTACTCTAGGAGTCGAGAGGAGCACGATCAGCACTTGAGGATTGCTTTGCAGGCATTGAGAGAGCACCAGCTGTATGCTAAATTCTCAAAGTGCGCATTTTGGCTTGATAGAGTTGACTTCCTGGGTCATGTGGTGACGAGAGATGGTATTCTTGTGGACCCGAGGAAGATCGAGGCTGTACAGCTTTGGCCCAGACCTGTATCCGTGACAGAGGTCCGCAGCTTTTTAGGTTTAGCTGGTTATTACCGCCGTTTCGTGCAAGATTTTTCGAGTATCGCTGCACCGCTGACCGGACTGACCCGGAAGGGGGTTCCTTTTCTTTGGACTGATGCGTGCGGGCAGAGTTTTCAACAGTTGAAGACTCGGTTGACGACTGCACCGTTCTATCCTTGCCTTCTGGATCAGGTGGCTTTGTAGTTTACTGTGATGCGTCTCGAGTGGGGCTCGGTTGTGTGCTGATGCAGCATGATAGAGTGATTTCATATGCTTCTAGGCAGCTGAAAAAGCACGAGCAGAATTATCCCACTCACGATCTTGAAATGGCTGCGGTGGTCTTTGCGTTAAAGATTTGGAGACACTACTTGTATGGGGAGTCATGTCAGATTTTCACGGACCACAAGAGCTTGAAGTACATCTTCCAGCAGCGGGATCTGAATCTGAGACAGCGCCGGTGGATGGAACTTGTGAAGGATTATGATTGTGAGATCCTTTATCACCAAGGCAAGGCGAATGTGGTAGCTAACGCTTTGAGTCGTAGGCCCGGGGGTAGCTTGTCCCAGTTGAGCACAATTCAGAGGCAGTCTTCTGCGGATTGGAAGATCTTGTACGATGGTAGAGTACAGTTTGAGTTCACTTCCACTGGGGGATAGCTTGCTCATGTCCGTGCCCGTCCTCTTCTTCTGGATCGTATCCGCGAGGCGCAGCCCAGTGATGCCCGTTTGGTTGAGATTCTTGAGCCTGTTCGATAGGGTACAGTTTTGGAGTTCATGATTGATGACCAGGGTGTGCTACGTTGCGGGACTCGCTTGTGTGTACCAGATATTGATGGGTTGAGACACGAGATCCTAGAGCAGGCACATCAGTCAGCCTTTAGCGTTCATGCAGGTTCCACCAAGATGTAACGTGACTTGAGATACATTTACTGGTGGGAAGAGATGAAGCGCGATGTTTCGGACTTCGTTTCGAGGTGCCTGATTTTTCAGCAAGTCAAGGCTGAGCATCAGAGACCGGCTGGAGAGTTGCAACCTTTACCCATTCCTGAGTGGAAATGGGAGCAGATTTCTATGGACTTTGTGGTGGGTCTACCCAGGACCAGTCGGGGGTATGACTCCATTTAGGTGATTATTTACCGGTTGACGAAAGCGGCTCACTTCCTTCCAGTGAAGACCACTTTCGGTTATACTCAGTATGCTCAGTTGTATATAGATGAGATTGTGCGTTTGCACGGTGTTCCCATATGCATTGTATCCGACAGAGGCACCCAGTTTACTAGCCGTCTTTGGCAGAAGCTTCAGGAAGCTTTGGGTATCCAGTTGAGTTTTAGCACCGCTTTCCATCCGCGGACCGATGGTCAGTCAGAGCGGACGATACAAACTCTAGAGGATATGCTTCGGGCTTGCGTACTTGATTTTGGTGGCAGTTGGGATCGTCACTTGCCGTTGATTGAGTTCTCCTACAACAATAGTTTTCAGGAGACTATTCAGATGGCGCCTTTCGAGGCTTTGTATAGTAGGAAGTGTCGATCGCCAGTCTGTTGGACCGAACTCTGTGAGAGTAGGGTTTTGGGACCCCAGCTAGTTCAGGAGACTACGGAGATGATCCAGCTGATTCAGGACAGGATGAGAGCCGCCCAGTGCAGACAGAAGTCTTATACCAACTGTCGTCGTCACAGACTTGAGTTCGCAGTGGGAGATCATGTATTCTTGCGGATTTCTCCGATGAAGGGTGTTATGAGATTTGGGAGAAAGGGGAAGCTTAGTCCCCGATTTGTAGGTCCCTTCGAGATTCTTGAGCGAGTGGGTTCTGTTGCTTATCGTTTGGCGCTCCCGCCCAGTTTTCCGGATGTTCATCCCGTGTTCCATGTGTCGATACTTCGTAGATAACTTCATGACCCTTCTCACATGATTCAGCACGAGACCGTTCAGCTTGAGCGTGATCTTTCGTTCACCGAGCAGCCAGTAGTTATATTGGATCGGCAGATGAAGAAACTTCGGTCAAAAGTCATGCAATATGTGAAGGTTCTTTGGCGTAGCCCGACTAGTGAGGAGATCACTTGGGAGGCTGAGAGCGAGATGCGGAAGAAATTCCCTCATCTCATTGAAGGTACGCTTGTATGAAATTTTAATTCGGAGACGAATTTTCTTTAAGGGGGGAGATTGTAACACCTTAGAATGCGATTAGTGTTAATTGTGCATTAATACGGGTTTTTAAGGAAAAGTTTACCAAATCAGGTTCCTCACATTTTATAATAATTAATTTATATTTTTATATTATTTGTTATAGCTTGCACACACTTGCGTGTTAATGTGAGGGTATATTATTGTTAACCTCGTTTAGTAACCATAACACCTTAAACTAAACATTGTCCTAATTAACCATGCCTTAGATATTTTGAGTGAGAAAATATCTATTTATTTTGGATTGAGAAAGACAGAGAGGTAGCTAGGTGAGTCATGGAGCTTTAATGGAGCATTAATGAGGTGAGGGGGGAGAGTGAGTGTAAGGAAAAGATTCACCCTACACTCACATCTCTTCATTATCCTTCCCTCACTCTCTCATTCTCTCTCACTCTCAATCATTTCTTGTTCCCTTAACTCCCAAACTGAACCCTCACTTCCTCTTCACAAATCCTTGTAAAACTTCATAAAAATCCATGGAAAACACTTCAAATGTCTTGATTAGCCACTAGGTTGCCTTGGAGCTTGGAAAGCTAGGATTTTTGAGCAAGAGTAGCTAGGTAATGATCTCTAAACTGTTAAATAGGTGTTTTAATGTTGCATAGCTTGTTGGTTGCTGTTTAGAACTCTTAAGGTATCGTTTCGTGTAAATATCGTATTTTTTAGTGTCATAATAGAGTCTCTGTGATCTGCTGTGACCTGGGATTTTTACTGTAAATTCAAACAATGTAGTGGTGTTGTACTAGTGACCCTGAGAGTGCACCTGGAGCACGAACCCCAGGGGCTTGGTTTTGGCCGACGACAAGAGGGCAAAATCCGGCAACCTCGGATTTTTAGGGGGCTTGGCTTTTGGTTTTTGTAGGGTAGCTGTCTGCAGTGGTTTAGGGGTGTTTGGTACTGTTTGATTTTTGAGTATTGACAGTATGCAAAATCTGGGATCACTTGTACATAATCTAGTGTTTTGAGTACGTGTGTTACGTTCCGACACGATTCGTGATCTTGTGCAGCTGGTACACTTGGGTTAGTTTTGGTGTGTCACCACACACGTTAGCCGTTAGACGAACACTTATGAGTTGGATTGGAGTTGGTGCGTTGGTCAAACGTAGTGTGTACGAGATATTGATCGATTTATGAGATTTTTGCACTGGCTACGTTTTGTGTTAATAGGATCGCAGGCGGGGACTTCGGATGCTGCGAAGAAAGGGAAGCAGGTGATTGGATTTACCTAGCCCGCAATTGTCGGTGAGTAAATTTAACATCTACGGGGAATTCGCCCGCATAGCGTTATGCGTCAGGTCTAGATATGATATGATATTAGCCGCATGTTTATATTGCACATATAGAGTTTGCGTATAAATTTCATTGCATATTATTACTTGTTGTGCTTGGACTTGTACCCTTTGGACACCGCACTATTATTGACAGTTCATGTTGCACGAGCACTGATTGTATGACACCCACACCGTCAATAATTGCCATGACACGCACAACACCTATACACACATGATATTGTATAGTTAGGGACATTGAGACATTGATTCATATTCCATTGTGCATATGACATATAGCATACCTGTATATCTACATGCTTACACATATGCCTTGCCATGCCTACTTGTTAGCTACACATATACCTGGAGGGTATTGTATCATTTTTGACATGTATATACCTATACCTAGCTTGATATAGCTACACACATACCTGGAGGGTATTACATCATTACTGATAGGTAGATACGCATATCTTGCTATACCGACATGGTTACGCATACCTGGCTATAGCTACATGTTCACCTTTATATGATGTTGCGTTTGGTTTCGGAGAAATCATGATATATTTAATAACTTGTTGTAGTTAAATAGCGGTTTTTCCTTTATATGCTCATATTACTGTTCATGTTGTATATATTATATTTCATGGATTTCGCATTGATATATGAATTTCGTATAATGTTTCCTGGATGTTTTGCTCTTGGTATATATATCAGTGGTATGGGACGCTGATATATATACATGTATATATATATATCGGTGGTATGGGATGCTGTTATATATATGTACACCTATATAATATATATCATCATAATGATCTGTGCATGTATTTTTATTCATTACGATATGAGGGGATGATGTGCCCGATGTGAGGGGCTGATGTGCCCGATGTGAGGGCCGATATGGAGGCCGATTTGAGGGAATTTGGGGATTTAGATTGTCTTGATGGACACTGGTTCGCCACGATGAGGATTCCGTGAGGATGACATGTTTTACCCCATACTCCGTATTTATTTGATATGTATTTACTTCATGTATTAGTAGTACCTGATAGAGTACCTTTCATGACTGTTGCATATACATATTGGCATACTTATGTTATCAGATTACATGTGATAGATTATCGCTGTTAGTATATACTTGCGATTACTGTATGATGTTATTTACTATTCACGAGTTGGCAACTCACCCCCGTTGTGCCGTAGGGTTTTTCAGGTCTGATCATCAGAGTGGTCGCGGCAGGGCGCCTTATTATCTCTACTTTTACGAATATCGCTACGGTTGGCTGTGAAGCCGTTTGCTATAGGTGGGTTGCGGTTATCCGATGATGTACATTGTATATTTCTTGTATCTAGTACTCTCCATCTACCACCTTCATGTTTTGACTTAGAGACGAGTTGTGAGGATCAATGTTGTTTATTTTTATCTCTCTGGTTGTCGTGCTTGTGTGAGCCGGCCTTTATATATGTGGATTATTTTATTTCTTCGCTACGGCGTCGTATATCTGTTGTGGTGGTTGTTTCCGCCGTTGGGCGAGATTTGCTCCTATTTGGGGATGTTTTACTTTTTCTTATTTTTTTACCTGTTTCGGGGCTAGCTTTTACAAAGGAGGTGCTGCAGAAATTTTTATGAAAAACAAACTTAAGTTTAAAGTTTTGCATCGAGATTTTTAAAAGTGATCTATCTTTCTTTCTTGTAATGGTTTAGATTGCTGGGTTTTTTGGCTTACTTAATTGCGTTACGCCTGTTGACGTTACGTAGTTTAAGTGCCGGTCATGTGCCCAATTTTAGGTCGTGACAAAAATGCACCATTCATCAAGGATAACGAGTGCCAGAAAGCTTTCGAAGAAATTAAAGCTCATCTTTCGCACCCACCAGTGTTGGCCGCACCTATTCAGGGACAACCCTTTATCCTCTACACTGCAACGTTAGAGGGTTACCCGGGGGAAATGCTTGCCCAGGTAAATGACGACGGGCATGAAAATACACTTTATTATCTAAATAGGGTACTCATAAGGGCAGAAGTAAATTACTCCCTATTGAAAAACACTGCATGCCTTTAGTCTTCACTGTGACTAAACTAAGGCATTATTTATTAGCAAAAGAAATTTGTTTGATATCCAAAACAGACCCCATTAAATACTTAATAAGAATACCAGTGTTTGTTGGGTGACTCGCCAAATGGGTACTAATGCTGCTCCAATTCGACATCCAATATGTACCTCAAAAGGCTATCAAAGGTGACTTCTTGGTTGCACATACTGTTTTTGATAATTCACCTTTAATCATTGAATTATCTGGAGAAGATAATCTTCTCATAGAGGATAATGAACCTTTGTGGGAATTGAATTTCGACGAGGCATCTTCTCTCGAAATTGGAACACAAGGTAGCATCCCCAAAATCAAAGTGGGACCAGGTCTAGCGTTCGTTACACTGGCTGGGGCATCATCCGGCAAGCTTTCGTAATGATCAAACCTAAGACTAATAATAAGGCTGAGTATGAAGCTCTCATTTTAGGTTTGGAACTAGCCATCCAAATGGGGATACAAAATCTCCATGCTTACGGGGATTCTCAGCTAATAGTTAGGCAAGTATTAGGAACCTTCAAGACCTACAAACCTACTTTGACAGCCTACTGTAAACACGTCTGGGGGCTTCTCTTGCAAATGCCTACCTTCAGGATAGAAAATATCCCTCGATCCCAAAATAGGAAGTCCAATGCATTAGCAAAGCTAGCCAAAGAACTGGCCGACCCCACTATAAGTGAGATCCGGGTCATAGTAAGGAGCCTTTTAAGTGTATGCCCGACAAGCTCTCCACATCCGAAATAAAGAAGAAATCATATAAAATCCCGATCGGTGGCAACCATTTCTAGATTTCTTCTACAACGATATATTGCCTGAAGACAAGTCCACCCGATTCGCTTTGAGAAAACAAGCAATGCGATATGTGTTCTTCAATAACACACTACATCGTCGGACCTTCGACGAATTCCTTTTATGATACTCATCCTCATATGAGGCGACTTTGGTAATGGAAGAATTTCATTCAGGTATTTGTGGAGCCCATCAAGCAGGTCCTAAAACAAAGATCAAAATCAAAAGAATAGGTTATTATTGGCCAAACATGACACAAGTTGCATAGAATATGCAAGAAAATGTCATATGTGCCAAATACATGATAACTTCATTCACATGCATCCAAATCCACTACATCCAACTGTGGCGTCATAGCCCTCTAAGATGTGGGGAACAAATATCGTCAGTCTAATTGAACCTCAGTCATCCAACGAACACAGGTTCATTTTAGCAGTCACCGATTATTTCTCTAGATGGTCTGAAGTTGCAAGTTTCAAGGAAATTACAGCGGAAACCATCATCAATTTCTTTCAGAACAATGTGCTATATAGGTTTGAATACTAAGACGTATCATATCAGATAACGGGCTTGTCTATAGAAGTAATAAAATTATAAAGTTCGCAAGGACCCATAAAATTTACTGGTGCTACTCTACCATTTATAACCCTATAGCCAATAGTCTAGCAGAAGCCTTTAACAAGACTTTATCCAAGCTGCTAAAAAAGACAGTCTTAAAAAATAAAAGGGACTGGCACAACAAAATGACAGAAGCACTATGGACCTATTGAACCACATACAAGACTCCTACCAAATCTACGCCATACCAGTTAGTATTTAGGACAGGAGTTGTGTTTTCTCTCGAAATTGAGATACCATTCCTTCGAGTTGCAATCCACGAAGGATTGACAACAGAAAAAACGTTGTACTATAGCTCGAAGAGCTCGAGACCTTAGATGATACTCGACTCAGAGCCCAGCAAAACCTGGAACTCTATAGAGCAAGAATGTTGCGTGCCTACAACAAACTACTCATACCGAGATCCTTTACTGTAGGCGAATTGGTCCTGGTTCTACGGCGACCAATAATCCCAAATTGAAAAGATAAACAAAAGTTCGAGCCAAATTAGGAAGGTCCCTACGTAATAGTAACCATCTTCGGTGGCGGTCATACCAGTTAGTGGATTCATATGGAGAACGGCCCATGCCACCCATTAATGGTAGGTATTTATAGAAATGCTATGCTTAGCTAAGAAATCCAAAGGAGAAAAAGTCTCATTGTTAACACTCGAAGGATTTTGGCATTACAGCTGCTCATTTTTTTCTTGGCACCTTGTTCGCCAAGGCTTGAGCTAAGAAGGCTTCATCGGTTACTCATCGAGCAGCGCGTCTTATCCGGCCGCCGCTTGTCAAGCCAGATATCTTGGCATTTCTGCCATACAATCTCCTTCAGCTTTTTATCAACCAGGTGGTGGCAAGAGCCTCTACATTTAGGTCAAAGGAACTACCTTTTTTGCTGCTTGCGAGCAGCAAGCCTTGTATGGCTTCCACTCATCGAGTTGAACACCTTCACATTTCTGCTACTCATCTTCTTCTTGGTGTCTTTGTCTACTAAGATGTGACACGATCCTTGATACCTAAGATTGTTCATCATGCCCTGAGCCTTAACATATAAGGTCAAGGCCCAACCCATACTCACAAGGACCTGAACATATAAGGTCGAGGCTCAGCTCATTGGATTTTGGGTTTGACTCGGTATAAATTAAGTATGCCCTGATAAAGGGGGCTCATCATAATTTATCCTTAGTCGCCGCGGATATGCTTATAAAATAAGCAAAACCTAATGATAAGACTGAGATTGATCCCAAAAGGAAATTCACAACAAAGTCCTGTCTAAACAGGTTCTATGATAAAATATCCACATTGCATAAATACCGAGATAAGGCTGAGATTGATCCCAAAAGGAATGTAAATCCCCGTTCTCTATCTATAAAAATTTTCTGTATTTTCCAAATCCCGTTTGTCTCCTAATTTTCCTCGAATTTTCGTTTGTAATTGGTTAATCGAGATTCAAGACTTAACTTAATCGAAACCCTAGAATTATTTTTTTTCAATTAACACCTAAGCCCAAACTTAAATTTTATTCCCTCAGCCCACTCAAAATTTTCCTTAATAAATTCCCCAGCCCGTTAGCATTCATCAGCCCACATTTTTTTTTTAGTAAAATCCCTTAATCATTCCCCGGCCCACTCCTCACTCACTCAGCCCAGAATTTATAATAAGGAATTATATTTTTTTCCTTAATTATCCCGGCCCACTCCCTGAGGCCCGTGACCAAATCCCCACTCACCCGACCCCTTTACTGTTCCTCTTCTTAAATCCCAACGGTAACCTCCCTGAATTCCAGCGCGATCCCATCTCTCCGCCGCAGTTCACGCCGTTTCCTCCGCTCGCGCCCACGCTGTGCTCGTGCGCCGTTACTCCTCGTCGCGATCCCATTTACCTCAAACCCTCGTCTCTCCAACTTCTCAAAACTCTCCCACTCGGTCGAAAAGTTCCCACGAACCCACCAACAACCCACTGCCACCTCCACCTCCGACGACAACTCCTCAGCGATCCCTCACGTCTCCTCCACCAACCTCCTCCCTCCACGACTCCTCCTTCATTAACCCGAGCCCCCTGCACACCCACTCCCCTGCACACAGACCCACTTCAACCAAGCTCGGCCATCTTACGACCGACGCCGACGAGCCCCCCCCTCTGACCTGAACCACCCTTGCGACCCTCTACATCCTTAGCACCATCCTTATCACTCCAAACCCGTCCCCACTGCTCTCTCTCTCTTTCTCACCAAAAAACCCATATTCTCCCCGTACTGCGCATTCACTGTGCACATCGCCGGAGTGACCATCGCCGACATCGTCGACCCCAGCAAGTCCCAGGCCAACCACAGAGCACCACCTCCGCTTCCAGCAAGCATTTGACGGCTCCGGGGAACTCCGACGTCAAACCCGTGTCTCGAGCCAAGCTCGCGCGAACTTGTTTCGCGGCGTACAACGCGCGTTCGTGACATCGTTGCTGCCGTGCGACCACGAGACATTTTCCAGGCAAGGGTTTACTTGCTTCATGCTAATATATTAGTGGTATAAACCTAAAATATCTAGTTTGCGGATTTGCCGATTACCGATACATAATGCGACCTATGTGTTCGATGCTAATCTTCCATGAAAATGATTGTTTATTTTGACGGAAACTGATATTTTCTGTTGGCCCGCAGGATGATAAATATAGTGTAGGAATCTCGCTGGAAAATACGATTGTTAGTGATAAAAATTGATACCCCCAAATATGCCGTTAAAACTAATATTTTCTCGTATCTGAAAATGAATAAAATCACCGTAAATTACATACCTACTGGAATGATGCGTTCGAGGGCTTAAATCGAAGCCGACTCGACGAACTTTAACCCTGTGTAAAATTTCAATGATTTCTGTTCTGTAACTGTGATGATAATCAGATCGGAATGCGACTCTGAACTGTAGTCCAGAGCGTTTCTGATTATTGTGTACTGTCCCAATACCTGCGTCACTGTGTTTTCTGAAGTCGTATGTTGCGGAACCCTGCAGTAGATTAAAGATATTTCTGTTAGTTAAACAAAACTGGTGGTTCCATTCCGATTCATCGCCGTTTGCTATTTTAAACTGTATTTAAAAGGGGAGAACGTATAACTGTCCATAACAGATTCAGAAATGACACACTGAGGTTAAACTGTGTATAACTTTCAACGTACAGATGCGATTGAGAATCCGTCTATTGCGTTGAATACTCCATTGAAAACCCTAGATTTCATTTAACTGTAACATCGCTAAATTCTGAGCCCAACTGGGTGTAATTCGTGTCGCGAAACGGACGTTCAGTTCTGAAACTGAATTTCCAGCCGCGAGCATTTAAAATGAAATAGCTATATCTTGAAAACCAGAACCCCGATTGAACTGAAACAAATTTTGATGAATTGATGACTGAGTGTTCTAATTATCTTACTTGTATCATTTTGCTGAATTCTTAACATATTAATTTATGCAAATTATTTTAGTTAATGACATGCATGTTGATTCATAATATACAGAGTTTATTGGTAGCATACAATACATATATCATACCCTTGCCATATACTCAGTGTTAGTGCGTGTGGACATTGCATTATCGTGCGTGATAGATGTTGGTTTAGGAGTGACGAGTACACCAATGGAAAGTGAATATTCATGACAGTGATTGATACAGTGAACAGTGATGAAACCGTGCCATTGGTATACTTGTACACAACTAGATCAATATCATAAATAGTGTAAACCTGGGGAAAAAAGGGAAATCAAAGTGGAAAGAGTATCGTATTTAGCGGGACCGTGTTTAGAGGATGATCATTCGAACTGTGATACTGATACGTGTAGGGTAGGATCTAGCGATCCGGCTGACAGGGTTATGTCCCGGGCATGTGGGCCGTTGTCTCGGGTATGTACGAGACTCCTGTTAAACATGATCCTCCTTCCACTATGTGATTTCAAACATGACCTAGAGACCAATAGGGACACATAACATATTCTGCATCATATAGTGACATAGCGATTACTTGCATCGTTCCTACACCAGTATTACCTCATATATCTGTTTCATCTTATTATAATAATATTGTTATTGTGTCGCTCTGACGACCTGAGTATGCATGCTCAGATTCCGCGGGAGGACCAGCACAGGAGACGGATCTACCCTTTGAGTTCACGGAGATATAGTTTGGTGTACCTTCTTCATTTACTGCTTTCTATAAAAGTGATCGTGAAATTAAACTTGGTTAATTATTGTTCTTATTATCTGTAATTTGTGAACAATGGAATTTTAATGTAATAAATTAGTGATGTGATTCCTTTAATACTGTGCTTTATTTACTGATTACCATGTAGTGCTAGAAGCCGAAGTGTAACTACGGCGGGATGATTCCTTGACCGTAGGAGCATGGCTGGCCTAGTCATCTCTCGTTTTCCGTATTTTGGGAAGCGGGGCGTGACAAGGAAACTCACCCAAAGTCATACCTCAATGGTCCAGCAATGCTATCAATACTTTGGATACATCCTAAACGGAAAATCCTGAAGATATCTGAGATCTATCCTCAGGATGCTCGCTAAAAGATCATCGTTTAGGCCCGTGGCAACATAAAATTTATCACGGATAATCTATAAATGAGCGGTATCGGGGATAAGCCCATGTATGCTATAAAGATACTTGTTCGGAGTTGTCCTCCGGGTTCCGCGATAACATATAACATCCGGAGTGCTCACACTCAGGTAGTAATATTAAAATACAAATACTACACATGTTGATCCCCAACATCTCACAGGCTAATTTCAAAACGTTAAGTGACTTAAACTAATATTCATGTCCGAAACGACTTTAAAACTAATGCCTGTAAAGACTTTAAACTAATATTCATGCCCGAAACGACTTTAAAACTAATGTCCGAAATGACTTTAAAACTAGTTTCTGAGATGACTTTAAACTAATATCCATGTTCGAAACAAGTTTAAACTAACGCTTAACTAATATTTATGTCCGAAAAAACTGTAAACTAGATATTTATCAGCTTAAGCATCCATTCATAAAAATTGCAAACAAGAACATAACAAACATATTCAACAGGCAAGACGGATATTAGAGATAAAACAAAATTTTATTTCCATTTCTAAACAAAAGCCAATAACTAAGTTTATTACAAGATTAAAAAAAGATAACGAAACTCCTTCATACATCAGACCATCCTGAAATGATATTTGGCTGAGTCTTAGAAGGTCTGCATGCGCTCCCTCTGAGCCGCAGTCAAGACAGTAAGAGCCCAGTGATGAGAAGACACCTTTTGCGCCAGAGACCTTGCTCCATATCTACCTTGGTGAGCTCTTGCTGAAGCCTGGCCCTTTTCTCTTTAAGGCTCAACTCCGAGCGCGTAAGCATCTCCACGGTCCTTTGGGACTCAGCAAGTTTCGTCTGCGCCTCCTAAAGATGAGCGATGATCCGGACAACAAGCTCATGCCGCTGCTGAACAATATGTCGTGCGAGAGTTTGGTTCTTGGTTACTTGCAGGAGCGCTTTAAGATTCTCCTCTTTTGCGTCCCGAGCAGCCTTCCTCTTAGCGGCTAAAGCAGCAAAAGCAGCTTCCTCTGTGGCAGGGTCAGTAGCAGGTCTAAGTACGTCTCGATGGCTATCTCGCAGGATAAACTGAGCATACACCGGGATCTCTAGGAAGAAGCATCATCAGTTGATCTAGCTTAGCTTCCACCCCGTCGTTAGCCTCGCATATCAGGTCTACTGGGAGGATGACTGAAATAACAAATAAAAAGAATCAAGTCAACAAATATAAATTTCGACTAAAAAATTCTAATCTCAGAGCAATTCATACCTTCTGGTTGTATCGGCACAAGTGGTCGGACAACCTTAAGAGGAGTAGTCAAGATCTCCCTAGCCTCGGCATCAGTCTCCATAAGTTCAGCAGTTTCCCCCAACGGTGCCTCGGTCTCAAGGATTTCCTTGGCGGATTCCCATGCAACCATAGTCGACGAGGATGCTTCAACTGCTGAATCAGACGGAACTGACCCTATGTCACCACCGGCCCCGGCAGTTGAAGTGCTTGCTGGGAGCGGAGAAACATCACCCAAGAGCTGCCCTGTATCAAGCTTTGGCACCGATGAACTCGCACCAGCGTCACTAGATCCCGGCTTGTCAACATGTGCACTAGGAGCAGTGGCATCAATACCACTCAAGCCCGCTCCGTCAGCATGGGCGCCAACATTCGCGCTAGCATTAGTCCCAATACTGCTTGGACCCCGGCTCGAGCTCGCCTCAGCCACAGTCGCACTAGGACCTGGTCTAGTATCCTCGCCCAGATTTAGTGCTCCCACGGGCACCCCCAGCTCAGCAAGCATCATATTAGAATGCACAATGTCCTTAGCGACATCCTGGTCCTCTTGCTCTTTCTGGGCCAATGTAGGCCTATCTCCCCTCTTCTTCGTTCTTATTTCGGCTCAAGACAAAAGGAGAACGGCATGTAGCTCAGGATCCATCACATGCTTCGTAGACCATGAAGGAGGATGAGAGCCCTGATAACCAAGAGTTAACCATTCTGACGAAGCTAACGGTGTCGCGGCCACAGGTCTCTCCCGTGGGGGCGAGGGCGGTGTCTTTTTCTTCTTGGACTCTACGAGAGCCGGGCCTTTGTCCTTATCAGCCTTCTTGGTGGTGGTACCTACAGATGTACCACCCTTCCTTGCACCCCCTCCAGTCTGTTCGACTCTCACAGGGGAAGAAATGATAGGCTCGTTATCATAAACGCAGCCTTTGCCAGCAGCCTCCTCGGCTTGCTCAACTCGAGCCTGGCACCGGCTCGTGTCGGCCTATCATGACCTATAAGTTTTAAATAAAAAATCAATTATGATGGATATATTCATTAAATACGCCCCTAAAATTTATGAATTATAACAAACCGATGAATACTTATGACTGACAGCATCAGAGGGCACTGGCGGCGTTAAAGGTGTGGCTCCACTTGAAAATCCAGGAGCCTTCATTCGAGTTTTCTTTCCTGGGGGTGGCCTCTCTTCCCTGGCATGCTCTTCACCCATGCCCAAAATATCGTCTGACAAAGTTGATCCTTATTTCTTCGTACCCAAACGACGAGATAAATCTTTCGAATACGAAGAGGACGACCTTCCTAATGATCTCCTCTTGGCCACCACTTCTTTTTGGCGCCCTGCATCAATCAGTATGTCGTCAGACGGTAATGGGGACGCCCGTTCTGGGGCCATTTCTGTAATGGGCTTCATAGGGAATTCCCTAGAAGAACCCTCTCCTGCGGTTTAAAAAAACGCACATATTAAACTAAGATGGAATCAAATTTTTTTAAATATGGTTATTCTATAAGATAACCAACATACCATCCTCAGCTGGGGCCGCATCTTGCTCACCCTCTGCCTAATTCTCAACTTGCTTGTACACAATCCGGGCATTAGGAACATCATCCGTGCCCCACCATTGAGTGGCATCCTCGAGCCCATCATTTGGCACACGCTCAGTAGCGCTGACATCAACACGCAACTGTTTTCGTCGACACTGTTGAGCCTTAGACCTTACCTTCTCTTGATAGGATTAGTTCTAGGCAGAGATCATGTCGTAAGCTGGAAGGACACGGCTGACTTGGGCAAATTCCGCTTTTCGTAGTACAGGCTCCAAAAGCCCACCGCCTGGCGCCGCACGAACACACGGGCGTCCACAGGAACAACCCGGGGATGAATCTTTACATCCTTACCCATCCAAATCAACTTGGCGAGCTTACAAGAAAAGTAAGCATAGTAATTCATTCTTAACGGCCGTAAGTAGTCGTGTGATACCGTGCCACGGCGACCAAACGTAGGGATGAGGAAGCGAACGCCCCTAAGGTAATACCTGAGCTCATACCAGCACTGACCTAAGAGCTCCAGACTAGGAGGCATTGTGATAAGAGCAAACTCAACAGGGATGTGCTGGTCTAGCCCTAACTGATGCCCAAGACGGTTCAAAAAATAAGGCTCGAGACTCCGCTTGTCCTTACAACTATATGGAATCATTCTATTTCGAAAAGAAATCATGAATTCCATATAACGGACCGCTTTAAAAGGCTTAAGGCTTTTCGGTGATGCGTCGTCTGCCGTAAACTCTACGCCATTACGAAAATCTCGCCTAACCCATCTACGCTTAAACAATCGCATAGCAGACTGCTATCGAAAAGCCTCCCTTACTTTCACGCTACAGTCATCCTCAATATGCGGTGTAGCGGAAGCAATGGTGAGCATTGTCGGCCAAGGGTGATCCTGGAAAGCTGGAGGAGTATTGGGCGCATACATTCCTCAGATATGCGTCCCCAAGAAAGCAAAAATATATTGCATGGGGATCTAAACCACCATGAGCCCCTGGCCGGCTAGCACTCAAAAATTTACATATACTCCTATGAATTTGGATGTATACATGCACCCTTACTGCATGCTTAATTCCTTGCACCATCTGAGAGGCCATCAAGAAAACTTCGGGCCGCATGACGAGCTCAGATAGCACAGCAAAATAACATAGCCAAAGCGCGATGAAGGCACTCAGGAATGTCTCCCTGCTGATCTCCTTTTTCGGGAAAGGTTTATGCATGGCCTTTTCGTTGAAAGGATTCCCTTTCGGTAGGCAATCCTTATTCGAAAGTAGCTCGCGTCCCTTACTCGTCTCAGCAACTTCGGCTTCGCTAGACGACCCGGCTTTGCGCTCTTTCTTGGCACGCTTCTTCCTACTAGGGGAAGGGGTTTTCCTATCCGGAAAAGGACACCGGATACTTAAGAAATCGTCCGTAGGATCCATCGATCCCAAGTTCAGGAAGTGCTCAATCCACATCTTGAATTTTACCGCTCTAACCGGGTATTAAAAGCTGTCATAGGCGAGGCTATAGTAAGCATTATACTAGTCTATGCAAGAAGGGTGGATGTAACGCTGGTAGTTAGGGTCTCACCCAAACAAGAGCTCTTCGGGGGGTTACACTAGTCATATATCTCCCCAGTGATCGGCAGGCCGGAGCAATCCCAGACATCCATTAGCGTGATGCCTATTTCGCCCATCATCGAGTACGCTGTGTTGGTCCGGGTGTCAAAATTCTTGAGGAAGGCTCTCAAATAATCAACAAGAGGGGCGTACTAGAAGAACAAGCAGTAGACCGCTTCATAGAGGCTAGCTGAATGGAGATTCCCATACTCGTAATGCAAGATGTGCTTGGCCCACTCTACGTACCCCGAAAGAAAGCTGGGGACATTATAGAATTTAAAAATCGAGGGACAACGCTCCTGTGCCCCGCTCACCATAAGATTCCACAATAACTCCAAATAGAAACGCTGTGATTGCCCGTCTTGAGGAGCCACCACACGAAAATAGACTTTGTAATCCTAGTGTTGCAGTAATACGCTGTTATCATCTACCCAAGTGGGGCAGAAACGTGCCTCAGGGCATAAATCTAACAAATCCTCGAAGAGACAAACCCCGGCGGCAACATGCACCTCATAAGGCTTAGAACAGGGTGACGCTCGAAAAAGCCTCCCTATGTGCGGCGCCCTACTAACAGATGGTTGTGAAGCTTAGCCTTCTTCTGCAAATCAGGCTCCACCCTGCGGCAATGCGCCTCCACCATGGCTTTGCTAGGTTCATGGAGGGGGAGAGCCTCGCTACGCTCCCATAGATAAGGATCGGTAAGAAGCAGCTCATCCCTGACAAGCTCGGTGTCCATCGGGGTCTCTCCTTCCCCGCCTGTCTGAGCGGTAAAAGCCTCATCCGTCGGTCGTTCCTCCTCAGAAATTGTTGGATATATGTGCCATGAAGGCAATTATTGTAATTGTACAGGACCTATATGGATTGAACAATCATGCTCGAGATGATAGTATGCTATCTGGTTTGTATTTATCATTCATATGTATATATTTTACTTGCTATTACGTATCGCTGATACATGATAATAAACCCATAGGATCTTTGACTACCAGGATTAATGATGGGGATCATAATAGTGGGGTATGGATAGTCCATAAGCACTTCCTTAAATGTTCCTAGTCGTAAGAGTAGCGAGACTGGGCATCAATACTCCAGATTAGACTAGTGTATACGTTTTCTGACCCGGTTGGATGACGATAGCTGGTCCCACAGCTATTGGTGTTTGACACCGAGGATCATGTACATGTGCTCATTAGAGAATGGGTTTCACTGAACGGACTCATCAAAAACTCCTAAATGGTATTATACCTATTGTCAAATAGCAGTTGGGATGAATTCGTATAAGCATTTTAAAAGAAATTCTACCCTAATCATAAAACCGCGAGAATCCGAAATGATATAAATTAACTCACCCAGCTTCCAAATGAACCTTTTTGGAAGTGTTTTGACCGGTACAAGGATCTCTTTGTTCGGTGTTCTCACCACAGTATTGAAAGATGCCAACTTTGCCAAACTTTATACGAGGGCCTGAATCCAAATGTCAAGGCCACTTTCTATCCAAATCCAATGAGGAGGCTTGGCAATTTTTGACGATCTTGCTTAACAACGCTGCAGTGGCAGAGCACCCGGCTGAATGCTTCATCTTTTTCATTCTCTTCTTCCGGTCAATCTAGAGCAGGAGTTCATCAACTTGATATCTCAATTGTAATGAAAGTCGAGATGGCGGCAATAACGCGGAAGCTCGAAGCAATTAAGAGCAAGTTTTCATCTCCTTCCCCTAGCCCGATTGCTCCTCTTCGAACTGTATGTGTTTGTTGTTCCAATCCGTCACATTTGATGGAAGAGTGTCCTTCGAATCCACCATTTCAGGGTAAGGATCAAGCCAGTGCTGCTTTTCAATAACGACCCAGAAATGATCTTTACTCTTCCACGTATAATCCTGAATGGAGGAATCACCCCAATTTTTCCTGGAACCAAAACCAAACCCAGTTTCAAGGCCAAAACAACTTTCAAAGGCCCCCTCTGCTTCAACAACAACAATTTTAGCAACCCTTCCAACCGCAACGATACCAAAACCCGACAAACAACTTTACTCCGTATAAAAATTCGTTCCCTCAAAACAACAACTTTGTTCCGTCCGGAAATGATAAAGTCTCCTCTCTTGAACGAAGTATTGATGCTTTTGTGAAGCAATCTACAATCCACCGCCAACATCCAATTTTCGATTCGGTCTCTTCTTCAACATACCACTTCACACGGCCAAAGCATAAAAACCATCGAAGCTCAGATTACACAGTTGAACGCGACAATGAGCAAGAGAAAGAAGGGAAAGCTTCCGTCTCAACCACTACCAAATTTTGATCATCCACATAATGCGCTTGTTCCTCTCGAACAACAAAATAATAATGTGAGTGCAGTTACTACGTTGAGATCGGGAAGATTGCAATATTGGCGCACCAAATGATGATGACGACGACACCCTGGCGGCCGCTTCTTCTTCCTCTATTCTAACTTCTTCTTCCAAACCCGTTCTCCATTCTCCACAGAGTTTTCCTTCCAATTCTGTTGCTTCAAACATACCCACGTCTTACTCCACTCAAACAGCAGTTTTGGGATTTGTTCTGTCTCCACAGCCTACTCCACAAGTATTGAACCAACCATTTTAAAGAAAGCTCCATTTCCAAATCAGTTGAGGTCCAATAAACCAAGTCCACAAATGAAGAAGCTTGTGGACTTATTTAAGCAAGTTAACATCAACATTCCCTTTTTAGATGCGATCCAACAAATTCCCCCTTATGCTAAGATCCTTAAAGAATTGTGCACTAAAAAGAGAAAATCTCAAGTACCAAACAAAGTTTTCTTAGCAAGTAACGTGGGTAGTGCTCTTACCCAAGATTTACCTAGAAAATAAAAGGACCCTCGTTGTCCTACTATTTCAATTACCATTGGGAATAAGAACATCAACCATGCTCTTCTAGATCTCGGTGCTAGTGTTAACTTGCTTCCATATTCAGTCTATGAGCAACTCGGTGTAGGAGAACTGAAACCTACACATTGTACCCTTCAAAATGGTCGACCGATCTATCACCCATACTAGGGGTGAGCTAGAGGACATGTTAATTAAAATTGGGGACTTCATATTGTAGGATTACTAGGCACTGCCACAAGTGTCTATAAGGCATCAACCATACCCGATTTAAAATTTAGAAGTGCCGAACAACCTAAAGCGAGGATCTTTGCTAAATTATTAGGGTTAACTAAACATGTAAACAACTTTACATCTAAGAGAGAGGGGTTACAACCTTTGTAGTCCGCTCCTTCGCTTCATAAGCTCCGAGTAGTAGTCCCTTCGCCGCGATCCATGATCTCCCGGACTCAAAAGAAGCTCCACAACCCGAATGATCCATGCTTTCTTGAAGTCTTCCTTTTCGAAGATGATTTACCTTGAAGTTTCTTTAACTCAAGCTCTCACTTCTATAATCAAGTATTAATGAAGTGAACAGCCTAATCTAATTGGCTAGATTAGATGAGGATGATGAAGTAGGAATTATGCTCTCTTTTATTTTCAAGATCTCACACTAATTCATCACAAAATCAAAAAGCTAGAAAGCTTTCATGAAGCAAGAAGAAGATGATTTCTTTTGTGATGAATAATGAAAAGTTACTTTGCTTACAAATGAACGTTGAGTTAATAATATGAAGCATTAACTCATGTAGAGAGTTTACTAGGGTTAAGGGTTTGGGTTGGGTTAAATAATATCTCCAAAATATCAACACATAATATCTTTGCTTAAAACAAAACAAAAGCTTCTAGAAGCTTCAAGAAAAGACTAACCCAAATCAAACCCTAACCATGTTTAATCTCCACTAATCATGTTGCATTTGTAAACATAACTTGTTACAATATTATATATCACATATATAATATATTTTTGCAATAAAAGAAAATAATACAATTAACATATATCGCATATATATCAATGTATTACCCGGTGAGAAAATGAATCAATAAAGCGAGCCAATATTAGATAATGTAATGTAATATATCACATATATAATTATACATTAAATTATCGAATCAACACTTGATCCGACAATCCGGCTATTTCTCAAATAACTGACTAATATAAACTGTATCGGTTAATCGAATCAACACTTGATCCGATGACCCGGTTATATCACATATACCCGGCTGATATCTAATATCGCGAGAATAGAATACGGTATCTCATATCGTATTATCCTCGATTCTGCACATATCACATATGTGCTCCTACTCCGTTTTGCCTGAGTCAAGAAACCTCTGTGTAGGACTCTAAAGAATCGTCAATATACCGGCAGTAGGTGATGATCATATCAAACACCCACAAGCTGCAAGCGGTCAGCTAAACGTAACAGCCACCCAGGTATTGAGCGATCAGAAGATCAACAAGCAAGCCTGTACATTCTCCTGTGAATCCAATCAGTAACACTACCGTACAGTCCGGTATCATCGTCTGATATGTCGTATATCTGGTCTAGGGGTGGTATACGTCAGACCCCAGTAACCGATAAGTCGTGTCGATGTGAGACTCATAACAGGTCGAGAATCTACTGATAACACTTACCAGTAGTACTCTATATCCGCCCTAGCCAGGGACTTACAGTTATAGCCAATCGAACACAGCACAACATCAACTCCCTATACCGGGAGAGACGAAACCCCTCCTATCGCTCATTGCCTCCATGTGATTCGAGACTGTACCCAAAAGCCACCATTTTTCACGCCCTCTTGGACGTGGTATGATGGAAATCAAAGCACAGTGGGAATCACACGAGACTCTATGACGATCTCGGGTCTACAGATTAACCTGTACCGGTGTCACCAGAGAACTGCCATCTGACGTGAGGTATAATACCATCTAGGAGTTCTCGGCGAGTCCGTCCAGTGTACCCAGTCTCCACTGAGCACCCGTACACCATCTTTGATGTCAAGCACCAATGGATATGGGATCATCCATCGCCCATCATATGGGTCAAGATGCGTATACGCCAGTCTACTCTGGTGTATCGATGCCCTGTCTCGATACACCCTTGACTAGGAACAATTATAGGATGTACTCATAGACTACCGTGGCCCCACTAGTGTGATCTCATCATAGTCCCAGTAGTCGAGTACATATCCTAAGGGCTTTATCAACATGTGAGAGTAAGACAGTAAACTAATATAAGTCAACATGTTAAGATAAAGTGAAACCAAATAGCATACTATCATGACGAGCAAGAAAGTCCTCTCTATATATATCCAAGCATCCATTATAATATACACATATGTACAACAATGGCCTCTAGGGCATATATATAACTAACAATCTCCCACTTGCACTAAGGCCAGCTGTTGCAGTATCTCATACCCAGCATTTCGAAGAGTCTCTCAAACTGTGTCTGGGGAATGGCCTTCGTGAGTGGATCCGCAGTGTTGTCCTTCGTATCAACTCTCCTGACCTCGATCTCCCGGCGATCAACTATCTCCCTGATCAGGTGATACCGCCTCAGAATATGTCTGGACTTCTGATGGGACCTGGGTTCCTTGGCCAAAGCCACAGCTCCATTGTTATCACAATACAAAGGTATTGGGTGTTTAATAGGCGGAATCACACCAAGTTCAGTAATGAACTTCTTTATCCAGACAGCCTCTTTGGCAACATCGTTGGCAGCGATGTATTCAGCCTCCATCGTCGAATCTGCAACGGTTTCCTGTTTGGAACTCTTCCAACACATCGCCCCTCTATTGAGGGTAAAGATAAAACCCGAGTGCGACTTAGAGTCGTCCTTATCACTTTGGAAGCTTGAATCGGTAAAGGACTCCACCTGGAGTTCTCCGTTACCATACACCAAGAACATCTCCTTAGTTCTTCTCAAGTACTTGAGAATGTTCTTCACAGCTATCCAGTGACTCTCTCCAGGATCTGCTTGATACCTACTCACTATACTTAGTGAGTATGCTACATCGGGTCTGGTACATAGCATCGCATACATGATAGAGCCTACTGCCGAAGCATAGGGTATCCCTTGTATGCGAGCTCTCTCCAAATCAGTCTTGGGAGACATATCTTTGGAGAGAGTGAGTCCAGAGATCGTGGGTAGGTTCCCACGCTTGGATTCTTCTATACTAAACCTCTTTAGTATGGTGTCCATGTACCTGTATTGGGACAATCCTAGTATCTTTTTAGATCTATCTCTATAGATCATGATTCCCAAAATGCAGGAGGCATCACCAAGATCTTTCATTGAGAATCTTTGTGATAAGAAGAATTCGACCGATTGCAGCATAGGAACATCATTTCCTATCAAGAGTATATCATCCACGTACAATACAAGGAAGACAACCTTACTCTCTGCAACCTTCTTATAGATACAAGGTTCATCTACGTTTTTTATGAAGTCAAACTCTTTGACTACAACATCAAAGAAGATGTTCCAACTCCGTGATGCCTGCTTTAACCCGTAGATGGATTTAAGCAGCTTGCACACCTTTCCGCTGCTCCCACTGTCTACGAAGCCCTCTGGCTGAGTCATGTACACACTCTCTTCCAAATCACAATTTAGAAAGGCGGTCTTAACATCCATTTACCAGATTTCGTAGTCATGGTATGCAGCAATGGCAAGTAAGATCCGGATGGACTTAAGCATAGCCACTGGAGAAAAGGTTTCGTCATAATCCACACCTGGTCGTTGATGAAAACCCTTTGCAACAAGTCTAGCTTTTAAAGTCTCAACTTTTCCATCTACACCAAGTTTCTTCTTAAAGATCCATTTGCTCCCAATGGGTTTTACCCCTTCAGGAGCAACTTCCAAAGTCCATACTTTGTTGGTGTACATGGATTCCATCTCAGATTGCATTGCATCCAGCCATTTCACAGAGTCACTACTCGTGATGGCCTGCTCGAAACTAGTCGGGTCATCATCTTTCATGATGCAATCCTCGCTCCCACCATCAACGAGAAAACCGTAGTATCTCTCAGGTGGATGAGAAACCCTACTAGATCGGCGAAGAGGCTGGGGTTCGTCGGGAACTACTGAATCCTCTGGTTCCATCAAATCATCTGTCGTAGTTTGTGTTGCTGGAACTTCTTCCAGCTCTACCTCAGAGCCACCAATCTCTTTTGTAAGAAATTCCTTTTCTAAAAAGGTGGCATGTTGAGCAACAAACACCCTTTGTTCCTCACTGTGGTAGAAAATATACCCTCGCGAATGCTTGGGATATCCAACAAACTTACATAAAACAGACATTGCCTCAAGCTTGTCCGGTTTTTGTCTTTTGACATAGGCCGGGCAACCCCATATCTTAACAAAATTAAGATATGGTCTCTTCCCTTCCCATATCTCATATGGGGTGGTAGGCACAGATTTAGTAGGAACTTTATTCAATAGGTATGCCGTTGTCTCAAGTGCATATCCCCAGAAGGAAATAGGTAACTCAGCATTGCTCATCATAGAGCGCACCATATCTAATAGGGTGTGATTCCTCCGCTCCGATACACCGTTGTGCTGTGGTGTATAAGGAGGAGTAAGCTGAGAGAGAATCTCATTCTCTTTTAGATAGTCTAGGAACTCATTGCTTAAGTATTCTCCTCCTCGATCAGATCGAAGGATCTTAATACTTTTGCCCGTTTGGTTCTCTACTTCGTGCTTATATTCTCTGAATTTCTCAAAAGTTTCAGACTTGTGTTTCATCAGGAACACATGTCCGTATCTTGAGAAATCGTCAGTGAATGTAATGAAGTAAGAAGAACCGTTCCTGGTGTGTGTAGACATGGGACCGCATACATCACTATGTACCAGTCCTAAGAGTTCCGTAACTATTTCTCCGTGTCCACTAAACGGAGTTTTGGTCATTTTGCCTTTGAGACATGAATGGCAAATTTCATAAGATGATAATTCGAATGAATTCAAATATCCATCCTTATGTAACTTAGCTAGCCGTGTCGCATTGATATGACCAAGTCTACAATGCCATAAGTAGGATACGTTCATTTCTGAACTTTTCCTCTTGTTTGTGTTTTGTACATTAAGGACTGTAGCTTGATTGAGAACGTATATGCCATTATGTAACGGGCTTGATCCAATCAACTTTTGATTTAGGAAGATATTCATAACATTATCCTGTATTACAAACTCATATCCTTCTTTACTCAATAAAGAAACTGATATAAGGTTGCACATCATATTCGGTATATAATAGCACTCGTTCAGAATCAATGTATTATTACTTGGTAATACAAGGTGATATTCGCCAACAGCTTTGGCTGCAATATTTGCACCATTCCCTACTGTTACGGAATGGTCACCCATTCCCAGTTCTCTACCTTTACGTAGCTCACATAACAAATTACATATGTGGGATCCTGATCCGGTATCTAATCCCAGGACGTAGAGTGAACTGAGAAACAGTTCTCAATAACTAACACATCTGAAGAAGATGCATCAACATGCGTATTCTTCGTTTGGGTGGCGTGAGAATCCAGACATTCTTCTATTTCCTGCTCAGTCTTATAACACTTATAAGAAAGAACGGGACCAACGTTCCCCTGCTCAGTATAATAAGCGGGTTCAGTCAATACATCCATATTATTATCTTGATTAAGGCCTGACATGGTCGCTACCTGGAGAGAGAGAGAAGGAAACATTTTAGCGTATGCTCTTGTAAGATTAGATTGGTTATTATCTTATCTAATCTGGATGTCTCCCACTGTTTTTATCAAATCTTCCTTCAAACCCAAAAAGGTAAGATTAGCTGGGATTAATTACACCCTACAAGTTCGCCAATCTTTCAGCCAGATCAGTGTTGGTACTTTGAGGGAGGTTCCCCGTGCTTTCGCACGGACCTAATTAAAATAAACCTCATTTTCCCAGAGGCATAACCCCGTTAACACCTTTTTAGATACCTACTTGATCGGCTAATTGTCCTGTGTAAAAGTCTCCCAGGAGTAACTTTTACTCGCAGTGGGTATCAGGATCCATCCATCTCATAGAAGGTATGCAATCTCATTGCAAATTTCAACACTTGAAATTCCCGATAATATTTTGCCCCAAGCGTCCCATGACCTTGACGGAGGTCAACAAATCATAGGGTGCTAGTCAAGTTCAACCCGTCATTTCTTGATTAAATCAGACCCAACCGCACGACCCTTGACGGAGGTCAACAAGGCCGTACGACTACCCTAATTCAATCTGCATCATATGCATAAACAGATAAATACTAGTTAGCTACCGCACACTACGCTTTGACAGAGGTCAACAAACATAGTACGAATACTAAGTAGGACTTATCTGAAATGACGGAGGGCTACGACAGGTTTTTCTGAAAACCTATTGCGTAATGAACTTGATATCGTTGTAGAAACAAGTGATTTTGAAAAGGAGTGTTTTTTAGGCTTTTCTAGTTTCGCTAAAGAGGTCACTCCCGGTGAAGGGATCTCGGTTCTTTCCCCATCGAATAAGGTGCAGGGTATATCATATATACAGCTATGCAAAGCAAGAACAATAGAAGCTGTCAAAAACTAAACCGTGAGTTTGTAGCATCTGCCGGTTTTGCTAAAGAGGTCACTCCCGGAGAAGGGATCTCGGCTCTTTCCTCATCGAATAAGACGCAGGGTATATCATATATACCGCTATGCAGAGCAAGAACTGTAGCTACCCTTTTTATAAAGTTTTGATTCCACAACATCTTTTAGGTTTCTTTTCTTTTATTAATCTCATTAATAAATCCCATCAGTTATGCTTCCTAAGCATCACAGAAGAAACGAAAGCTGTAATATTTATATATCATATATATAGTATAACCATTCGACTCAAGCAGTAATATGACCTCATCACAGAACATTGCAGCAGAAGATAACATATGAAATATTGGATATACTAGGACGTCGGTGTTTTATTTCGAGCCTGTATAAAACACGGATTCCACGATTGCGATGAATAGCCAAACCCACATCCCTAGACCCCTACGAGAGAGCAAACAACTCTGCCAATTCTAGGGTTAGGAGACCCGGTCTCGACTCCTCGAGATGGCCTCCCACTGTACCCTAGAACCCGGTTACTTGTGCTCTCCTCCTTGGGTCTACCTAATGCGGAAAAGTAAATTATATACAATGGTGACATCATCCTCAACCTGGAAGTGCCCTTATAAAAGAATATTACATACAATGAATTTTACATGAATGAAAATAAAAACCCTCATCTCACATAAAACCCCCGGCTATTCAGAACACGACAATCCAATATAACATATCACAGCAACACATAATATCTCATATCATCAACGTAAGCAAGTATGCGTATCTCGACTGTCGTTGATGTATAGCAACGAAGCCGGCGATACACCACATACTACGCTTACGGTCACAGAAAAGAAAGTGTAAAACTATAACATTTGGAATCCACAATCACTTTAGACATCATAAATCCGAAATATCACATACTTCACATTTCATGCCTAACAATATGAATTCCACATTTTGTATCACATTCCAGATAAATAGACAAAGTTAAACTTTCCGATTGAATAATCAAACACCCAAGAATTCCCAAATAGCTCAACACTTGAGCGGGGTTCAAAAATCCCAGAATATGTCGCAGCCCCAGTGAACCAGCCGTAGAAGGGTCAAACCAACGCCTCACATATGGCAACGCCAAACTACCACAAACCCAAAGGTTCAGTGGAAGTTTTGACGGTCACATAATCGAGTTAAGGTTACGTTCTTCTAGAGGGTCCACAGATATGCTTGCATGTTTTTCCGAAAGTTTTAAACTCAAAAAAAATTCAACACTTGAAAGTTTTTCGTGTCGGGAAAAGGTGAGTTATTGATATCCGTTCGAACATTTTAACACGTTCTAAATTATCCGGAAAACTAAACGAAATTAAACTTTCCGATCGAATCAACGAATACAAATGATCTCCAGAAAACTCAACACTTGAGTAAGATTAAAAATTCCCAGAAGGATGTAGTAATAGCTAAGGATGAACCCTAGAAAAAACAAGCACTGATACCCAAGTACGGCCGCGGAACCGCCGCCAGAAGCATGTTAAAGCCGCGGTTCCATGGCGCCTTTAGGGCTACAGTGACCCGTTTTTCATAGTAATCCATAAAATCACCTGCTGAATTTTCTAAGTATTTTTAATACAGAAAAAATCATATTTTTAAAAAATTTCCAGAGAGGGGTCAAAATACGACGTTTCGGGGTTCGATCGGACTTTTAACTGTAAGTCCACGTTGCCCACCCCGGTGCTTGCGGGGAGGCGGAAAACGGAATAAAAATCGGATTTTTATCATGCTAGGCAACATGGACTAACTAAGGAGGATCTTTGCTAAACAAAAACTAACTAAAAGCTAACTAGATTTAGCTATAGGGTAGAAAAGTTATACCTTGGGCTTTATGTCCTTCTCTCCTTACTCGTTGGAGTGGTAGAAAGGGATCACCTTGTCGCCTTCTCTAGTCGAAGAAGGATCCACCCGAGAGCCTCAACCTTTGGCTTCAACTTCAAGCTAGAAGTAACTAAGGTGCTAGAAGTGCTAATCCTAGAACCGTAGATGAGAGTAGAGATTATCTAGAAGAGGTTTTCTCAAGCTCAAGTGTTTCTCAACACATGAGAGGGGAGAGCTTGAGAGAGAGGAAGAGGAGGAGAAAGAATGAATATGATAGAATGAGAGAATAATGAAGCATTCTCACATATATGTGTGAATTATTGTAAATTGATAATTAGTGAGATAATTGTCATGGCTTAATCAAGACATGACCATTATCATTTCATATTTAATGCTAATTGCAAGGATCAAAGAGCATCTTTTATATGGAATGATGATGGTCAAAGTGTCAACCTAGGTCAACAAGTCAAGAGTGGTCAAATAGTCATCAACCCTAACCATGCACAATTATATATAACTAATATCAATTAACCATAATACACACATAAGCATTAGGGTTAGCAAAATGACAATGGTCATTAACCCTAATCAAAGTGTCACGCCCCGCTTCCCAATGTACGGCGAAGTGGTCGTGACGAGGCCCGCTACGTATGTACTCAGAAGTACATACGCTAAGCGTAACTAAGCAATATAAAATAATCACAAGAGAAAAATGAGATTGAGATAACAGCAACTTTTATTAATAACATTCTTTATACAATGCATGAAATGAAAATACAACTGGAATGAAAAAAAGAAAGCAATGCCTAAACAGTGGCATAATAATAAAAGGAAATACTGGAAAGAACAAGTACAAAGTCTAGAGCTCTGGATCTTCTTGGAACTGCTCCAAATCTTCAGTGGTTGGCTCGGTCTCAACTTGGTCCAACGCACCTGACGACATTCCAAGAAGAGAGAAATAGAATGTCGTCAGCGAACAGGTCGCTCGGTAAGTCCCAAAGAAGAATGAAGAATGAGAGTGACAGAGTATAGTATTTTCTAAAGTATTGTATTGTAGTAAATTGTGGAATATTGTTTAACGATGTTGTTTGTAGCTTGGTACAGAAAGATGCCAGTGTATACGAGGGGAGTCTCTATATGCCAGAGACTAAGGGCATGTATAGTACAAGGAACCGTTTATGCCACGGTACAACAGCAATTGAATATAGGTTAGGTGTCTTAATCTGACCACCTCATTCCACTTTTAACATCTTCCGTACCAATCTACCCCTTTAAACCCCGCGATGTCATATTTGTATTGTTATCTTGTAAACTTGTAATGATTGCTTGATTGACTTGATTGACTGACCGAAACCATGATATCAGGAAACGGTTATAACCGTAGAGTCATGTAAATGGAATACTGGAAATCATGTAAAAGGAATATCCATGGTTCGGTTCGGTCAAGTTATATAGATTGTTAACTGGAATCTGGAATTCATGTATTCATCTTGAGTTGGAATATAAAAGAATATATATTGACTTGGATCACATTCAAGTCAGAAATAGTCATACTCTAACCCGAGTCAGACTACAAGAAGGTAATTTGATGTTCAATAATTGTTAGGGGCCTTATTGTAATTTATAAAACTTGAGGGGGTTTATTGTAAAAATACTATTGTTTATTTTTCAAAATACAACTCAAGTATTTAATTATCGTCTTTATGTACATACAACAATTTAATGATCAAGCTAAATATGTATACATGTTCGAATAACATGAAATGAGTCAAGTATATTATTCGAGTAACTACCATAAACAATGCTGTAAAGAAATATTATGTACGACTAATTAATCAAGTTGAACGAATGCGAAATATAAACAGAAATATGGCTCTAAATGTTTTGCATGCGTGAGTTCCAGTTTTACCTAAATATGACTACCGGTTTGAGAGATATATATGTTTTCGTATCGTCGCGCAAAACAGATCAGAATCTATTCGGCACCGTCACATATTTTTAAAACGCAGTTTGAGTTAATTTGTATCAGGTTTCAGGTTACGAAAATTATTAGAAAATTGTAGGTATTTCGATGTACTTATCGAAAACACCAATATTCATACGATTTGGATTTATGAAGCTCTAGTTATGATCATTTTAATATCAGCATTTAAAACAGAAATTCAGATTTCTGGACAGCAACTATATATTCTATTGCAAAGCCTATATCAGGTTGTTTCATGCATTCCTAAGTAATATAATATATAGAAAATTATAGTTCTATCAATGGTGCATCTACACATCTAAATTCTGTCACAAACGGACATCGGGTGTTCAAGTTATGTCCAATTTAAAAACAGTGTGCGAATCGGAACAGATTCTGTCCAGATCCGTCACTTAATATTGTAACACAGTTTTCTATATTTTACGTCGGTTTTCAGTAAAAATACAAAACTAATAAAATCTAGTTCATTCGATGTAGATATCAAAAACACATGAGTTTGCTCAATTTGGATACCGGTATACCAAGTTATATGTCGTAGAAATTGACCGATAACTGCAGTTTTCTGTTTTACGATCAGTGAATAAATACGATGTAATTCCTAAACCGTTATGCGGATCGATCTAAAATTTTTACAGAGTGTATAAAATAATATATTCTATTATAATTAAATTTCATGAAATTTTCAGAATTAAAAATTAATTTATAAAAATTATTTTAAAAACTAAAGGTATTGATATGTCATATGTGAGAAATGAGAAAACCAAGGTATTTATTCGTAACTTCAATTTTTTTTTTTTACAAACTTTAAATAAAGTGATTTAAAATAAAACAACAAACATTCAATCCTAATTGGTCACTATGAAATCTTAACATGTGAATTGGGAGTAATGAAAAAGACTTTACAAACAATATATGTGTGTATGTTTGTGTATTCATTATTTATATATGTATCCGTTTAATTAATTATTTAGGAACAATGATATGTCAATGGAAGTTTTTCATGGTAATATAAAACAAGAGAAATATAAAGAGAAGAAGAAAGAGATGGAGGGAAGGAAGGAGAGAAGGGACTTACATACACAAGCCGGTATTGTCACCGGGCTTGTCTATCCGCCGATAGCCTCGCGTTACTAGCGAGACCTTATTGAAGACTTCTTCATGTTCTTCTTCTTGAACTTTAGGTGAAGAGGGAGAAGTGAGAGATAGAAAAATGTGAGGAATGAAAAGATAGAGGAGGACAATAAAGATGGTGTAATGGTGAATTATAATATATGCATTTAACATGAGAATTAAAAGAGAAATGAAAGGTCACCATTCATTTTGGAAATGAAAGGTCTCATTTGTAGGTTATGAGAAGAATAAAAAAATTGATAAAAATAATTGCAAGAATGAAGATTTGAACATGTGACTTATGGAATAACAATGCAATGACTTAACCAATGAGCTACAAGCTTGTTCATGCACATATTTAATTAGAATTAAATATATTATATTGCTTAAAAAGAAAATGGGCTTTTTAGATGGGCTGTAGAGAATGTGAATGAAAAGAAAGGAATTGGGCTTAAAGAATAAGTTTGGGTAAAAAGAAATGAGTTTTAGAAAATACTTAGATGAGAAAAATAGATGAAGGGATTAAATATAACTAATAACATTGAAATAAAAATATACCAAATGTACAAATACAGAATTTTATTAATACGAAGATATAGGAATTTTAGAGTCGTTACATTCTACCCTCCTTATAAAAATTTCGTCCTCGAAATTTGTAAAAGGAAAGTGTAACGGATTCAAGAAAATTTTGGTGATAGAACTATTGATAATGCATGAAAAATATGTGAAAGAACGAAAGAATGCGATAGATTTGAAAAGAATTGAGGAAAAATAAGAATAGGGTTAGGATAGATTCAAAGAATAAGGTTCAAGGAATATGATTCAAAGAATTTGAAATAATAAGATTCGAGGAATATGAATTGTAAAGAATGTTTTAGTTGCTGGTTCTTGTGTTATATTGCTTAGGTTCCATACAGCTCAGACCTGCATGGGCCACCAAAAAAACCTGTCACGCCCCGCTTCCCAGTGTACGGCGAAGTGGACGTGACAAGGCCCGCTACGTATGTACTCAGAAGTACATACGCTAAGCGTAACTAAGCAATATAAAATAATCACAAGAGACAAATGAGATTGAGATAACAGCAACTTTTATTAATAACATTCTTTATACAATGCATGAAATGAAAATACAACTGGAATGAAAAAAAGAAAGCAATGCCTAAACAGTGGCATAATAATAAAAGGAAATACTGGAAAGAACAAGTACAAAGTCTAGAGCTCTGGATCTTCTTGGAACTGCTCCAAATCTTCAGTGGTTGGCTCGGTCTCAACTTGGTCCAACACACCTGACGACATTCCAAGAAGAGAGAAATAGAATGTCGTCAGCGAACAGGTCGCTCGGTAAGTCCCAAAGAAGAATGAAGAATGAGAGTGACAGAGTATAGTATTTTCTAAAGTATTGTATTGTAGTAAATTGTGGAATATTGTTTAACGATGTTGTTTATAGCTTGGTACAGAAAGATGCCAGTGTATACGAGGGGAGTCTCTATATGCCAGAGACTAAGGGCACGTATAGTACAAGGAACCGTTTATGCCACGGTACAACAGCAATTGAATATAGGTTAGGTGTCTTAATCTGACCACCTCATTCCACTTTTAACATCTTCCGTACCAATCTACCCCTTTAAACCCCGCGATGTCATATTTGTATTGTTATCTTGTAAACTTGTAATGATTGCTTGATTGACTTGATTGACTGACCGAAACCATGATATCAGGAAACGGTTATAACCGTAGAGTCATGTAAATGGAATACTGGGAATCATGTAAAAGGAATATCCATGGTTCGGTTCGGTCAAGTTATATAGATTGTTAACTGGAATCTGGAATTCATGTATTCATCTTGAGTTGGAATATAAAAGAATATAGATTGACTTGGATCACATTCAAGTCAGAAATAGTCATACTCTAACCCGAGTCAGACTACAAGAAGGTAATTTGATGTTCAATAATTGTTAGGGGCCTTATTGTAATTTATAAAACTTGAGGGGGTTTATTGTAAAAATACTATTGTATATTTTTCAAAATACAACTCAAGTATTTAATTATCGTCTTTATGTACATACAACAATTTAATGATCAAGCTAAATATGTATACATGTTCGAATAACATGAAATGAGTCAAGTATATTATTCGAGTAACTACCATAAACAATGCTGTAAAGAAATATTATGTACGACTAATTAATCAAGTTGAACGAATGCGAAATATAAACAGAAATATGGCTCTAAATGTTTTGCATGCGTGAGTTCCAGTTTTACCTAAATATGACTACCGGTTTGAGAGATATATATGTTTTCGTATCGTCGCGCAAAACAGATCAGAATCTATTCGGCACCGTCACATATTTTTAAAACGCAGTTTGAGTTAATTTGTATCAGGTTTCAGGTTACGAAAATTATTAGAAAATTGTAGGTATTTCGATGTACTTATCGAAAACACCAATATTCATACGATTTGAATTTATGAAGCTCTAGTTATGATCATTTTAATATCAGCATTTAAAACAGAAATTCAGATTTCTGGACAGCAACTATATATTCTATTGCAAAGCCTATATCAGGTTGTTTCATGCATTCCTAAGTAATATAATATATAGAAAATTATATTTCTATCAATGGTGCATCTACACATCTAAATTTTGTCACAAACGGACATCGGGTGTTCAAGTTATGTCCAATTTAAAAACAGTGTGCGAATCGGAACAGATTCTGTCCAGATCCGTCACTTAATATTGTAACACAGTTTTCTATATTTTACGTCGTTTTCAGTAAAAATACAAAACTAATAAAATCTAGTTCATTCGATGTAGATATCAAAAACACATGAGTTTGCTCAATTTGGATACCGGTATACCAAGTTATATGTCGTAGAAATTGACCGATAACTGCAGTTTTCTGTTTTACGATCAGTGAATAAATACGATGTAATTCCTAAACCGTTATGCGGATCGATCTAAAATTTTTACAGAGTGTATAAAATAATATATTCTATTATAATTAAATTTCATGAAATTTTCAGAATTAAAAATTAATTTATAAAAATTATTTTAAAAACTAAAGGTATTGATATGTCATATGTGAGAAATGAGAAAACCAAGGTATTTATTCGTAACTTCAATTTTTTTTTTTACAAACTTTAAATAAAGTGATTTAAAATAAAACAACAAACATTCAATCCTAATTGGTCACTATGAAATCTTAACATGTGAATTGGGAGTAATGAAAAAGACTTTACAAACAATATATGTGTGTATGTTTGTGTATTCATTATTTATATATGTATCCGTTTAATTAATTATTTAGGAACAATGATATGTCAATGGAAGTTTTTCATGGTAATATAAAACAAGAGAAATATAAAGAGAAGAAGAAAGAGATGGAGGGAAGGAAGGAGAGAAGGGACTTACATACACAAGCCGGTATTGTCACCGGGCTTGTCTATCCGCCGATAGTCTCGCGTTACTAGCGAGACCTTATTGAAGACTTCTTCATGTTCTTCTTCTTGAACTTTAGGTGAAGAGGGAGAAGTGAGAGATAGAAAAATGTGAGGAATGAAAAGATAGAGGAGGACAATAAAGATGGTGTAATGGTGAATTATAATATATGCATTTAACATGAGAATTAAAAGAGAAATGAAAGGTCACCATTCATTTTGGAAATGAAAGGTCTCATTTGTAGGTTATGAGAAGAATAAAAAAATTGATAAAAATAATTGCAAGAATGAAGATTTGAACATGTGACTTATGGAATAACAATGCAATGACTTAACCAATGAGCTACAAGCTTGTTCATGCACATATTTAATTAGAATTAAATATATTATATTGCTTAAAAAGAAAATGGGCTTTTTAGATGGGCTGTAGAGAATGTGAATGAAAAGAAAGGAATTGGGCTTAAAGAATAAGTTTGGGTAAAAAGAAATGAGTTTTAGAAAATACTTAGATGAGAAAAATAGATGAAGGGATTAAATATAACTAATAACATTGAAATAAAAATATACCAAATGTACAAATACAGAATTTTATTAATACGAAGATATAGGAATTTTAGAGTCGTTACACAAAGTCCTCTCCATCTGTCTCAATCAACTGTGCATACGCACCCGTATTCGTGATCCGAGGAACACGAATACAATGAGATAAAACCAATCCCAAATCATATACTAGGATCTGGCTTAAACCAAAGCCCGCTAGTATAAGCTGTCTGGACAGCAAACGTGCACAAGTGCGCGGATGTGAACGAACCCTGTCGCAAAACCATGCGACCTCTACCCATTTTGCCTAAAGGCGAATAGCTCTCTGTGTGGGACTCTAAAGACTCGACAATACGCTGGCAGTGGGTTTAACCACATACCGCAAGCGGCACTAGCTGTATGTAACGGTCCCTAGGTAGATGCCGATAAGAAGACTGACAAGGTGACCCCATCTGAACTCCTACTGAGCCTGTATGTGACAGTCTCCGTACAGTCCGGTCTGTTCGTCTGATACATCGCATGGCGGGCCTAGGGGGACGGTGAACGTCAGTCCCCTAATAGCGGTACAAGTCGTGTCGGAGTGTAGCCCAGAACACCCTGAGATAACACTGGAAACCTACCAGTATATCTCGCTTGCCCTGGCCAGGGACTACTTGTGTAATGGCTCTCCTGGACACAGCGCGATGTCAACCCCCAATACCGGGAGAGTCGAATCCTGTCTAACCGTCACTGCCTCCAAGTGCTTCGGGACTGCACCCAAAAACTACCTGTTTGCACGACTCCTTTGAGCCGTGGTAGGATAGTAATCGAAGTGCAGTGGGAACACACTCGAGGCGAAGTGACAGTGTCAAGTCAGCGGACTAAGCTGTACTCATGTCACCTAGGAACTGATAACCGACGATAGGTATAATACCAACCAACAGTTCCCGACGAGTCCTGTCCAGTGTACTCGTAACCTAACGAGCACCCGCATACTATCTCAAGTACGACGTACTGACGGCTGTGGGACAGGCCATCTCCCACGCTGGGATGAGAAGCGCATACGCTAGTCTACTCCGGAGTATCGATGCCCTGTCTCGATAGTCCAACGACTAGGGACCCGTATAAGGATGTGCTTATGGATTACCCAGCCCCCACGAGTGTGAGCGCCATCACAACGCTGGTAATCAAGCAAAGATCCTAAGTGCTCTACTAATATGTATATAAGCGATATGCTAAAATAAAATACATGCACATATTGAAGTAGAGACAAACCAAGTAGCATACTACCATTTCGAGCAAGATTGTATATACAACTGTGAATATCCCAAGCTTCCATCAAGTAATATACATACTAGTATGATACAGTAATGGCCTCTAGGGCATATACACTAATAATCTCCCACTTGCACTAAGGCCATTGATTAATGCAAAAATATATGTTAACCGTAATCAGAAACGGCGTCGCTTTGCAGCTAGCCGGTGAATACGGGTCGATCCACAGAGATGTATAATTTTCTTATGTGTTTTTACGAGTTGATTCCAAATGTGGTTTGATTTTGCTGATTGAGTCTAAAAACTAAGTTGTATGATATTAAGAAACTTGCTAGGGTTAGGTCTAAAGTAGGGTTTGATAAGATTTGTATTTACACCTCTTTCAATGCCTTCGATTAAAACTTTTTTAGAAGTCATAACAATTATTAATAAAGGGGATTAGGATGATTGGGAAGAAACGAAGTTTCTTCCTCTTGATCCTTGTCCGTCCTTTCCTACTAATTGCTATAACCTTCACGGACGTCATGCATGTCCGGTCCTTTATACTACGGTTTCACCGTTACCTCGTGGGTAGGGTGCCGTAGGGAGCGGATCATGCATGCGTGCATGAAGTTCTACTTATAAAAATATTTGGTATTGAAAGAGATGAGAGATATTCATCTCTCAATCCCTCCTTTATTCCTAACCCTAACAAGCGAGGAAATTACTCGCTCATTAGGGTGTCTTCTAAAAATAGCATTTTGAAAGCACTTACCGATTGCATTTGAAAGAACTACACTAAATTAACTAGGGCGATTGTATGATTAATCTAAGGCAAGAATTAACTAGAGAACTATGGCAATAAGTAAATTATCACTAAGGCAGGAATTAAAAAATAAAAACTTACAATAAATGATGCTCTTAATCTCCCAACAATTCTGAAATTTTATTGATTGAAAAGAGGCATGAGTTTTACAGATCTGTGATTACAATTTATAAGTAAACAGGGAAACTAGGGTTACAGAGTCTCGCGCATGTGCAATTACAGATATGCCCACAAAAAATCCCAACACTCGCACCGACGCACCGACACCAGAAGTTTCCACCGACACGGGCTTTAAATGGCCGCGGAACCGCGGCATTAGTGGGCTTGGGCCGCGGTTCCGCGGCCCTTTGGTGAGATCATCTCACCAAACTTTCTGGGTTGCTTCTTGTTGGCTTGGGCTTCTTATTTATATATATCTTTTTCCATTTGGGCTTCTAGGTTGGTTCCAGATCTTCAGTGAACAATTTGCAACGGATTTTTAACCGTTCGCTTTGAGTCGATGTCTTGAATCTTGCTTTGTGAATTGTTCCTTATGTAGGCTTGATCAAGATTCTCCGTTTGTTGGTTAAAGTCCACATTTTCATCGTCTTTACATCGCTTGCACTGTTTTCTGTCCAAGAACCTGTAACCTGTAACATGTAGCAGACATGCGTCAAAAGCACCTGTTTATTTATAAAACGAATAAGAATTGGGGAATATAAACTGCAATATTATGATATGAACAAATACCCCCAAACTTATCTTTTGCTCGTCCTCGAGCAAACTTATTTTTATTCACTAAAATCCTAACCGCACTTTCGCAGGGAAACGCGATTGCACTGAGCACGTGCAACAAGCCGTTAAACCTCTAGGTGTCCCTAGTAGGAGGAGTGTTGTCTCCTGAGGGTTTTCAGCGGATTACACCCACAAAATCCTATCAACTCGGCCCATTGACTTTTGTTCTCCAATTAGGTTTTCTAACAAGGAATTCTATTATCTTTTGACTCGTAAATTATCCACCCCATATTCTTCACACTTCCTCATCATCTAACTTAAGATTATAAATGTTATGTACACCTACTTAGCTTTCGGCATCTCCTAAGTTTTCCTTCTAGGGTTACATCTCCACTCAGGAATTTCTATCAACCCTACTAAAGATACAAGTTTTATTCTTCATTCCTTTCTCTCATCTAAACTCTAATCATATATCCCCACGTGTGTGTAAATATCACCCCTACACTTGGAAATTCAAATCAAGCAATCGTGCTCTCGTCCATTGTCTAAAGCACTTATTAATTAGTGAATTTTTAAATGAAATTTTCTTACACATCCTTCATGCGACCGTTAATACTTCTTGAGGTACCAACAACCGATTACAAGATGCGTTAGCACTTTAAAGCGTACTTCCTAGTTTTGCAATACCCAAGACTTTTAGCAGTGACTCCCAAACCAGTTGGTCTAAGGCACTAGGTGATGAAGCACCCTCGCTAAAGATTTTTCTATTTTTACAGCCTTAAGTAATCACAAAAACCAGTGTACATTTTTTTTCCTTTATTCACTTTTTTTTTCTTTATTTTCATTGTACTAAGGACTTTTAGACAAGAGCATTTCAAGGTCTCTTCTACTATTCCAAGTTTCAAGATGCGTGATTGTGCAAGTTGTAGGGTATACATTTTCAGAATCTAGACTTAAGCTAGGAACTATTTTTCAAACTTATACTCTAATAAAAGTATCAATACTCTTCCTTTGTTTCGACTTAGCCCAAGAAGTGAACCCAAAATTTGCCTATTTCTAAATAAACTACAAGGCATATACTTTCTACCGTTAAACTTTAAGGAATGTTATTTTTAGGGTTTTTAATTTACTAAGTCTAAGATCTAGTTGTTCCTAGCCAGTTAACTTATTTGTCAAACTCAAGTCAAATATGGCCAAAATTGAATACAATTATTTTTATAATTTTTGAAATTTTTTAATTTTTATGGGTTTTCAAATAAGTATGCAAATGCAAAAATATGTACAAATGAATGCAAAGGAAAAAGACGTACCGCGCATACCCCCAAACTTGAACTTGACAGTGTCCTCACTGTCATACTAAACCAAGAGGGTCAAAATGTCGGCACTCTCCTGTTTATTTATTAAATTTTTTTTTTATTGTTAAGAAAAACAAATATATACAGAAAGGCCCTCCCCCCAACTTCATTTAAACTATGTTAGACATTACTGCCAAACTTTGCATAGACCAAACGTTAACACCAATCAGTTGAAAAATTTATCAGTAAAGAGTATTAGTTGGTGGAAGAATAAGTCGTAGCGATCCATAAAGAATTGGGGAAGATAGAAGTGGTGGTATGGAAGGTATGGAGGTGAATAGACAGGAGGTGGTGATGAATCAAAACGAGAATGCGAATGATCAGCAATCAGTGGAATGTTGGTATTCTCGTTGCTTCTTAAAAGAAATGGGGGTGGTTCAACTTCTAAAGGAGGAGGTTGACTAACCACAATACCCCCAAAATGTTCCTGTGGGTCCTCTATTGACTTGGCATCATCCATCAATTTCATATGATATTCAATTATAAGGGAACTGATCTCCTCGATGTCCGCCATAGTCCAACCGAAAACTTGCCGTCTATCTTGTAAGACTTTTAAAATAGCGTTCTCTTGCTCGAAGGCTAGAGAGGCTGATATTATAATGGGAAAAGTCTCATTCTCACCTATGTAAGCATATTTAAGGTGAGGCGGTAAGGACATGAGTTCGAGTTTCGGAGGCGAAAGAATCATTGCGGAATCTACCTCGAATTCAAAGGACTCCAACACAGGTTCGAAATCACTGCAAACAACCGATTCGGATGGTTCAACTAACTCATCCACAAATTCAAAAGACTCATATTCGGGCTGTGAGTCGTCGTCATCCGAAAAAGTGAAACATTCATAATCCATATCGGTTGTGTCAACGGTGGTAGGCTCAATGAGGGACGCACTAGTGGCGTCAAAACTGTTTTCATCAAACAAGAATCTTTCAAGCTCGCAGTCCTCCTGCGTGATTTCGTGAACAGAGCAAACTTCTCGTGTACTAGTTTTAGGCACGGGGGGCAGACTTCCCATCTTATAAATATTGAACTCACTAGACATCTTCCCAAAGGATAGAGTCATGGAGCCATTGCGACAGTTTATTACAGCATTGGAAGTGGCCAAAAATGGTCGACCGAGGATCACCGGAATTTGGTTCCGTGGGTTAGCAACAGGTTGTGTATCCATAACAATAAAATCAACGGGGAATATGAACTCCCCAACTTTGATCAACACATCCTCTAGCTCACCCCTTGGATGGGTGATTGATCGATCAGCCATTTGGAGAGTACAACGAGTGGGTTTCAACTCTCCAACCCCTAATTGTTCGTACACGGAGTAGGGAAGCAGGTTAACACTAGACCCAAGATCTAAAAGTGCTCGATTAATTTTCTTATCACCAATTGTGATTGAAATCGTAGGACAGCCGGGGTCCTTTCGTTTCTGGGGTAAAGTTTGAGGGTGGTTAATAGCATTGCTCACTGCACTAGCCACTAGCACTTTCTTGGATACTTGAGATGCCTTTCTCTTCGAGGTGCATAAACCCTTTAAGATTTTCGCGTATGAAGGGACTTGTTGGATTACATCCAAGAGAGGTATATTTATGCTAACCTGCTTAAATAACTCCACAATCTTCTCCACTTGTGCAGTTGGTTTATTGGGACTCAACCTGTTTGGAAATGGAGCATTTTGAAAATTCGTTGAGTCAAATGTCTGTGGAGTAGAATGTGGAGTAGGAACAGATCCCAGTGTGGGTCCGTTCGGATTAGAAGAAGAAGAGCCTTTTGAAGAATGGAGAATAGGCTCTAGCGGAGGAGATGAGGGTGAAAAAGGAGGAGGAGAAGAAGGAGAAGGTGACGATGGAGAAGAAGAAGAAGAACCACCGGCGGGGATGTCGTCACTAATACCCACATTATTCTGCAACACTCTTCCGGATCTCAACGTGGTCACCGCATTTACATTGTGATTGTGATATGCGTTTTTTGTGTGACCGGGATTTGGCAATGGTTGAGATGGAAGCTTTCCCTTTTCTCTCTCGCTCAACGCAGCAGTTAATTGTGCAATTTGTGCCTCAATAGATTTGATACTTTGATCGTGTGAAGCATTGTTATGCATCAAAAATTGAACATAATTTTCAAATCTTGCTGCGGATTCTGTAGATTGCTTGAGAAATGCATCTAGACTTTTTTCTAGCGAGATAACCTTATCATCATTTGGTTGAACCAAATTGTTCGTTTGATTTGTATAAGGTTGTTGTTAGAAAGGTTGCTGGTTTTGAGTTTGTGAAGGTGCTTGTTGTTGTTGTGGAGGAGGAGGTCTTTGAAAATTGTTATTTCCTTGGAATTGTTGATTTTGGTTCCAAGCGAAATTTTGGTGACTCCTCCACCCTGGATTGTATGTCGAAGAGTACGGATCGTTTCTTTGTCGTTGCTGAAATGCAGCATTGACTTGATCCTGTCCTTAAGTAGATGCATTATAAGGACACTCTTCGGTTAGATGCGATGGATCCGTACAACAAGCACAAACAGTTCGTGGAGGCATAACAGGAGCAGGAGAAGGCGATGAGATTTTGGTCTCAATGGCTTCTAGCTTTTTCATAAGTGCGGCCATCTCGGCCTTCATAGCAATCGACATATCTACTTGATGTATGCCTGCCCTAGATTGACCAATAGAAGAAGATGATGTGGTCTTGGTACTCTCCCACTAAATTGTTTGCTCACTAAGATCCTCAAGAAACTGCCACGCTTCGTCGCTAGACTTGGAGAGAAAATGACCTTGACATATGGTTTCTAGCAACTGCTTCGTTGCCGAGTTCAATCCCTCGTATAATGTTTGGCAAAGTTGCCAACTTTCGATCCCATGATAAGGGCATTGAACAAGTAGGTCTTTAAATCTCTCGAAGCACTTCCAAAATGGTTCGGAAGGAAGCTGTGAAAATTGAATAATCTTGTTACGGATTCTAGCAGTTTTGTGATGAGGATAGAATTTTTTCAGAAAAGCTTTCACAAACTCGTCCCAATTTCTAATGGAATGTGATGCAGTGCTGTATAGCCACTTCTCGGCTAGGTCACATAAGGTAAAAGGAATGACCCTTAGCCTTATAGCGTCATCACTTAATTGGGTCGTTTTCATCATAGCGCACACATTTTGGAATTTATTAATAAAAATATACGCATCTTCTGATTCCAAACCATGAAATTTTGGCAGCATATTGATGAAATGTGGTTTTATTTCAAAGTTGTCCCCATTTGCCGGTGGGGGTGAAAGACATGTAGGTAAAGAAGTGCGGATGGGGTAGAAGAGATCCTGGAGCTCGATTCGTTGGGGCGCTACAACAGGAGGAAGATTCGGGTTATTCGCACCTAACGGAGGTGGAATCATTCCCGTCGGTAAGGTATCGTGGGGGTCGTGTCCCGACATACCTTCGAAAGAAGAATTTGAAGGTGGAGGTAAGGAAATGGAGGGAATTTCGACTTCGGTGTCGAAAGGTTCGTCGGTCGGTACCAACGAAACACGGACTAATCGGGTGTTAGTATCCCTAGTCCAAAGTGACATACACTAAAAGGGGTAGTGTAGTCAGAAAAAATAAAAGACAGAATGTGGAGGTAAGAAAACGTTAATGAGAAGAAATGGTGGAAGTGAGGTGCAAGTTTCCTTTAGAGACAAGTTGCAAGTTTGAAAAGATTTTTTTTTTTTTTTTATGTGAGAGTTTTGCAAGGAGGTTTTTTTTTTTTTGAAAAGAGACTTATGACACAAATGTATCAACCACACATGCGCAATCAGACCTAGATCTAGGGTCACCTAGGTCTGCTAGACAGCTCCTAACTAGGGCTAGAAATAGGACCTCAAACCGCCTCTTCACCGACAATTACGGCCAGGTAAGTGCCAGGTAAGTGGGAAGGAACCACAACAGTGGGCCTAATTAATAACCACTAGCCTAGACACACTTGCCTAGACACCGCAAAGTCAGTTAGGATAAACGGCCGACGCCTATACTAGTCCTTTTCCTATTGAGCTCGAAGTCCTTAGGGCTGAGTCTAGTATTTTTTAATTAATTGTGGTCAATGCAAATGCTTTAGGTGTTTTCTGGGGTCCTGGGAAGGGTGATGAAATCCCCATCCAATCTGAGTTTGGTCAATTAGCCCCTTAAAGTCCGATTAAATTATGCAAAACAATAAAATTCACTTGCAATCAATTTTTAGCGCGGCGCAAAGAAACCTGCAGAAAATCTGTTATTTAAAAGGGGAGAGAAGAAAATTTTTTTTTTTTTAGCGCAAAGAAACCCTGCAGAAAGTTTTCACAGAAAGATATATGGAGGTTGCAGAGGGGAGAAGAGAGAAACAAACCCTGCAAAATTTAGGACCTGAGGAGGCTAAAGAGCCGCGGTTCCCCGGCTTGGGGTGCTCCTTGGCCGCGGTTCCGCGGCCTGGTGGAGAGATCAAGGCTCCAAAAAAAATCTGTCCCTCTGTTGTAATATTTCTCCTCTGTTCTGATGTTCACTTTTCTGATTTGCCCTCTGTAAAATTCCAGATCCGAGAATCTTCGCTATTCCTGCAAGATTCAAAAGATACACCCTTCAAACAGATCAAAATTGATAGTTTTTATTTCTTTTTTTTTTCAGATTTTTATAATTTTTTTTAAAATTTATATCAACCCGAAATTACACAAAAGAAATTTTACGCCATCCCCGGCAATGGCGCCATTTGATTTATGCAAAAATATATGTTAACCGTAATCAGAAACGGCGTCGCTTTGCAGCTAGCCGGTAAATACGGGTCGATCCACAGAGATGTATAATTTTCTTATGTGTTTTTACGAGTTGATTCCAAATGTGGTTTGATTTTGCTGATTGAGTCTAAAAACTAAGTTGTATGATATTAAGGAACTTGCTAGGGTTAGGTCTAAAGTAGGGTTTGATAAGATTTGTATTTACACCTCTTTCAATGCCTTCGATTAAAACTTTTTTAGAAGTCATAACAATTATTAGTAAAGGGGATTAGGATGATTGGGAAGAAACGAAGTTTCTTCCTCTTGATTCTTGTCCGTCCTTTCCTACTAATTGCTATAACCTTCACGGACGTCATGCATGTCCGGTCCTTTATACTACGGTTTCACCGTTACCTCGTGGGTAGGGTGCCGTAGGGAGCGGATCATGCATGCGTGCATGAAGTTCTACTTATAAAAATATTTGGCATTGAAAGAGATGAGAGATATTCATCTCTCAATGCCACCTTTATTCCTAACCCTAACAAGCAAGGAAATTACTCGCTCATTAGGGTGTCTTCTAAAAATAGCATTTTGAAAGCACTTACCGATTGCATTTGAAAAAACTACACTAAATTAATTAGGACGATTGTATGATTAATCTAAGGCAAGAATTAACTAGAGAGCTATGGCAATAAGTAAATTATCACTAAGGCAGGAATTAAAAAATAAAAACTTGCAATAAATGATGCTCTTAATCTCCCAACAATTCTGAAATTTTATTGATTGAAAAGAGGCATGAGTTTTACAGATCTGTGATTACAATTTATAAGTAAACAGGGAAACTAGGGTTACAGAGTCTCGCGCATGTGCAATTACAGATATGCCCACGAAAAATCCCAACACTCGCACCGACGCACCGACACCAGAAGTTTCCACCGACACGGGCTTTAAATGGCCGCGGAACCGCGGCATTAGTGGGCTTGGGCCGCGGTTCCGCGGCCCTTTGGTGAGATCATCTCACCAAACTTTCTGGGTTGCTTCTTGTTGGCTTGGGCTTCTTATTTATATATATCTTTTTCCATTTGGGTTTCTAGGTTGGTTCCATATCTTCAGTGAACAATTTGCAATGGATTTTTAACCGTTCGCTTTGAGTCGATGTCTTGAATCTTGCTTTGTGAATTGTTCCTTATATAGACTTGATCAAGATTCTCTGTTTGTTGGTTAAAGTCCACATTTTCATCGTCTTTACATCGCTTGCACTGTTTTCTGTCCAAGAACCTGTAACCTGTAACATGTAGCAGACATGCGTCAAAAGCACCTGTTTATTTATAAAACGAATAAGAATTGGGGAATATAAACTGCAACATTATGATATGAACAGCCATGTACTGGCGTATCGAAGACCTATCATCTCGATCAGCCGCTCGAACTGAGTCTAGGGTAAGGCCTTCGTGAATGGATCTGCAGTGTTATCTTCTGAAGCAACCCTCCGAACCTCGATCTCCTGGCGATCCACGATCTCCCTGATCAGGTGATACCGCCTCAAGATGTGTCTGGATTTCTGATGGGACCTGGGTTCCTTCGCTAAAGCTATAGCCCCGTTGTTGTCGCAATACAGAGGTATTGGGTCAACAATGGACGGAACCACCTGAAGTTCTTTCAAGAACTTCCTCATCCAGACAGCTTCTTTTGCGGCATCAGATGCAGCGATGTATTCCGCTTCCATAGTCGAGTCAGCAACGGTTTCCTGTTTGGAGCTCTTCCAACACACCGCCCCTCTATTGAGGGTAAAGACAAAACCCGACATGGACTTAGAATCATCCTTGTCACTCTGGAAGCTGGAGTCAGCAAAGGCCTCAATCTGGAGGTCTTTTCCGCCATACTCAAAGAACATCTCCTTAGTCCTTCTCATGTACTTGAGAATGTTCTTTACCGCTATCCAATGTTTCTCCCCAGGGTTTGACTGATACCTGCTTACCACACTCAGTGCATAAGCCACATCTAGTCTGGTACACAACATCGCATACATTATAGAGCCTACCGCGGAAGCGTAGGGTATAATAGACATGCGATCCCTCTCCAAATCAGTCTTGGGAGACATCTCTTTGGAGAGGGTGATCCCGTGACAAGCCGGTAGATTACCGCGCTTGGAATCTTCCATACTGAATCTTTTCAGTATGGTGTCGATGTACCTGGACTGTGATAGTCCTAAAATCCTCTTGGATCTGTCACGGTAGATCCGGATCCCTAGAATGTACGAGGCATCGCCCAGGTCTTTCATGGAGAACCTGTGTGACAAGAACTCCTTGACAGATTGTAGCATAGGAATGTCATTTCCTGTTAAGAGAATGTCATCCACATATAAAACGAGGAATACTACAGTTCTCGCTACAAATCTACAATAGATGCATGGTTCATCTGGATTTTTGATAAAGCCAAATTCCTTGACCGTCTCATCAAAACAGATGTTCCAACTCCGCGATGCCTGCTTTAGTCCATAAATGGACTTAAGCAACTTGCACACCTTCCCGCTGCTCCAACTCTGAATGAAACCCTCTGGCTGGTCCATATAGACATACACCTCTAAATTTCCATTTAGAAAAGCGGTCTTTACGTCCATCTGCCAAATCTCATAATCGTGAAAGGCAGCAATGGCAAGAAGGATCCGAATGGATTTCAGCATAGCCACTGGAGAGAAGGTTTCGTCATAGTCCAAACCAGGTCTCTGACGAAAACCCTTTGCAACCAGTCTAGCTTTATACGTCTCAACCTGTCCATCTACACCAATCTTCCTTTTGAAGATCCACTTGCATTCTACGGGTTTTACCCCATCTGGAGCAATGTCCAACGTCCATACTTTGTTGGTGTACATGGACTCTATTTCGGCCCGCATTGCATCCAGCCATTTTACCGAGTCAACGCTCTGAATGGCTTGCTGGAAATTAGTAGGCTCATCACAATCTATGATGCAATCCTCTCTATCCCCATCAATGAGAAAACCGTAGTATCTCTCGGGCGGATGAGACTGCCTACTACTCCTGCGGAGTGGCGTGGGAATGTCCTGATCCTTCGAACCCTCTGGTTCTACTAAGCTTTCAGTAATAGTTCGTGGTTCTGGAATTTCTTCCAGTTCTATTGCGCTCCCACTTATTTCTTTTTCTATGAACTGGTGTTCGAGAAAGTGGGCATGGCGAGAAACAAAGACCTTTTGTTCCTCTTCGCAATAGAAGAAATATCCCTTGGAGTTCTTTGGATATCCCACAAACTTGCACTATACTGAGCGTGCCTCGAGCTTGTCCGCATGCTGCTTTTTGACAAAAGCTGGACATCCCCATGTCTTAATGTGATTAAGATAGGGTCTCTTCCTACACCACATCTGATATGGTGTAGTAGGTACAGTCTTAGTTGGAACTCGGTTCAAAAGGTATGCAGCTGATTCTAGCGCATATCCCCAGAACGATCGCGGCAACTCAGCGTTACTCATCATGGACCGTACCATATACAATAGGGTTCGGTTCCGTCTCTCCGATACACCGTTATATTGCGGAGTGTATGGAGGAGTAAGCTGAGAGAGAATTCCATTCTCTTTTAAGTAACCCAGGAACTCGGCACTCAAGTATTCACCACCTCGATCAGATCTCAATGCCTTGATACTTTTGCCTGTTTGTTTTTCTACTTCATTCTTATATTCCTGGAACTTTTCAAAAGCCTCTGATTTATGTTTCATTAAGAAGACATATCCGTACCTTGAAAAGTCATCTGTAAAAGTAATGAAGTAAGAATAACCGCTTCATGCATGTATAGACATTGGACCGCACACGTCGCTGTGTACGAGTCCCAAGAGCTCGCTCGCTCTTACTCCGTGTCCAGTGAACGGAGTCTTTGTCATCTTTCCTTTGAGACAGGATTGACAAGTTGCATACGATTGATATTCGAACGGATCCAAATATCCTTCTGTGTGTAACTTCGTCAACCTTCTCTCATTGATGTGACCCAGTCTACAATGCCATAAGAAAGTTTTATTGATTTCTGGAGACTTTCTTTTGTGTGTATTCTGGACATTGAAAATCTGTGGTTGGTTTAAAACGTATATACCGTTGTTTAATGTACCTGACCCAATCAGAACTTGATTAAGGTGAATGTTCACTACATTACTTACAAATGCAAATTCATAACCTTCTTTAGATAATAAAGATACAGAAATGATATTACAGGTTGCATTTGGTACAAAATAACAACTACGTAAAACCAAAAAGTGTCCATCCGACAATCCCAGGTGATAGTCCCCCACGGCCTCAGCATCCATGCTAGCTCCGTTTGCAACTCTGAGGGTCATATCACCTGCCTTCAAAACCCTACGCTTTCTCAACGCCTGCAAAGAATTACAGATATGAGATCCTGATCCGGTATCCAATACCCAGGAAGTAGAGTTTATTGATAGACAGTTTTCAATAACATACACACTTGAAGCTGAAGCCGCAACTCGCTTCAGATCCTAGGTTCTGGCCTTCCAAGCCTAGCAATCCTGTTTCCAGTGTCCACTTTTGTGACAATAGAAGCATTCTTCCTTCCCCACCAGCTTTCCCGCTACCTTTGTTGCCTTTCTTTTTCCCTTCGTATCCACTTTACTGACACCGCCTCTTGGTTTGGCGGGGGCTTTCTTCTTCTTACCCTTGGCTTTCACCCTGGACCTAGAATAGGAAGATCCTCCTACAAACAAAGTGGATGTCTCCCTACCCTTCTGTAGGGTGCCCTCAGCACTCCTCAACATGTTCAGAAGTTCGGAAAGTTCAACCTCCTTTCCTTGCATGTTGAAGTTTAGGATAAACTGGGCGTAAGTGGAAGGAAGGGACTGGGATATCAAATCAGTATAGAGTTCATTCTCCAACGTGGTCCCAAGGTCCGCGAGCTCCTCTATGTAGCCAATCATCTTAAGCACGTGTTCCGCTACCGATGATCCGACGGCCAATCTTGCCGAAAATAGCTTCTTCGACACTTCGTAACTGGCGATACGAGACTGCTCTCCATACAGTTCTTTTGTATGGAGAAATATGGACTCTAGGTCCATATTCTCATGCCTCCTCTGATATTTGTTGTCCATCGAGGCAAGCACGGGGCATTTGGCCTTCGCGCAATCGATCTCCCATGTCTTACGGATTTCTTTATCCGCGACGCTGGAGGTGGGACCTGGGACAGGGGGAGCTTTGGTGGTAAGGACATACCCCAACTTGTCGTAAGTGATTGCCATCTTGACATTCCTGAGCCAATCTTTGTAGTTTGGCCCTGTCAGTATGTTTTTATCTAGTAATAACTTAAGTCCGGTCATGTTGAATGGTCGCTGCAATTAGGAGAGAGAAAAGAAACACTTTAGCATGATGCTCTTGCAAGTTTAGAGTGGTTTTTAGTTTGTCTAAACAGGATGGCTCCTACTGTCTCTCGAATCCTTTCTCAAACCGTAAAGAAAGAATTAGTCGGGATCAATCTCACCGTACAATACTTGCTTAACCGTTCAGCCAGGCCAGTGTCAGTACTTCGAGAGAGGTTTTCCAACGCTTTCGCGAAGTTCCTTAATTAAGTAACCTCTTTTCCCTGTGGGCGCAGCCCCGCTAACACCTTTCTAGACACCTACTAGGTTTATAGCATTGATCGTTAAGTGAGAGTTTTCCCGAGAAGTAGCATATACTCACAGTAGGATCGGGATCCAAATATCATCACGTGATAAAACCGAAGGAATCCTACCAGAATCATCACACTCCAAATGGTATGCAGCGCTAGCAAGTTTCAGTACTTATGAAACTCCCGATGTGGATTTTTACCCCATGCTCTTATGACCTTGACTTTGGCCAAAATATCATAAGTCACATGTCAAGTTCTACCCGTCATTCTCCTGGTTAATTTAGACCCACCCGTACCTACCCTTGACTTTGGCCAAAATGGCAGCACGACTGTCCCAAACCAATGCATCTATCTATGCTACACATGAATACCCAATAGCTACCAATCACTATGCCTTGACTTTGGCCAAAATACATAGCTTGAATAATTTTTGACCATTCATGTGGAATGACGGAGGGCTACGAATGGTTTTGGCGAAACCGTGAACGTAGTGAACTTGATATAATCGATGGAACGAGATAGCTTTTAAAAGGAGTGGTTCAAGCTCCGCGTTTAAAAGTTTAGTTTTGAAAAGAACCGAGTGGTTTTCAAAGTGTTCCAATCGACTTTTACTTGGTTTATTTTCTTGCATTAGTTCTTTTAATGTGTCCCATCATTTAAGCCTACCATTGCAGAAAACAACCAAAATATGACGCACGCTTATGCCATTCGCATTCGCCACGGGGCCCCATCATCACCCGTTAGGTTACTTAACTAACGACAGAGCGGGGGCTGGGCTAGCGCGGCTGTAAAACATAAGCAACGCCTAAATAGTTATCATATATAAACATATAGCAATGATAGACATTACAGATCACAGATGAATACATTGGATATACTAGGAATCCGCAATCCGTTCGAGCCTGCAACGAAAAACGGATTACACGGTCGCGGTGAATAGCGAATACCCCACCCAAGACCCCTACGGGTGCGGCAAACTACCCGCCAAGTACCCGAAGCGAAGCAATCTCCCTCAACACCGTGAATAGGCCACTCGGCACTTCGAGATACCCGGTAGTTTGTGCACCCCCTCCATGGGTCTATCCTAGGAGCAAAAACAGTAAAAAGAATTATACAATGACGGCTACAACCCCGACCCGGTTGCGCGGCCAAACAAATAATATTACATCAATTTACATGTTACATGAATTGAAAGAAAAGAAAACTCTCATCTCACAAAACCCCCCGGCTATTCACCCGCGACAATCCAACGCATTCATATACACAAACCATCAACAAACACAGATCACAGATATGTATAACCCCCACTAATCGACATATAGCGATTAGCCGACGTTCAATACATATAAACATCACAGATATAACCCATTAGTCAAAGTGTAGTGAAGTTCGATCAAAAATACGGATTTATAGGCCCCCAAAAACAAATTTCTTTTCTGGAAAACCTGGGCACAAATAAACCATCTTAAAAATCCCAAAACCATGTCAGAAGAACACTGCACCAAACTCGATCCAGAACCGAGTCAACTCGGCCGCGGTTACGCGACAATAGCTTGCTATTGCCGCGGAACCGCGGCGCTTTGAACGATTCACTGGACCGGGTTTGGTGAGTTTCTTAACAAAACCCTGAGATGATTTTTGACGTATGATTTTTTTTTTAGAGCAGAAAAAATTTCAACAGAAACTTAGGGTTTTGATGTTTAGGTTTTGCGATTTTTTCCGATTGAACTTCCATACACTTTACTACCTAGCTAGTTTATGTTTAGTTAGGCTCTGATACCACTGTAAGTCCACGTTGCCCACCCCGGTGCTTGCGGGGAGGCAGAAAACGGAATAAAAATCGGATTTTTATCATGCTAGGCAACATGGACTAACTAAGGAGGATCTTTGCTAAACAAAAACTAACTAAAAGCTAACTAGATTTAGCTATAGGGTAGAAAAGTTATACCTTGGGCTTTATGTCCTTCTCTCCTTGCTCCTTGGAGTGGTAGAAAGGGATCACCTTGTCGCCTTCTCTAGTCGAAGAAGGATCCACCCGAGAGCCTCAACCTTTGGCTTCAACTTCAAGCTAGAAGTAACTAAGGTGCTAGAAGTGCTAATCCTAGAACCCTAGATGAGAGTAGAGATTATCTAGAAGAGGTTTTCTCAAGCTCAAGTGTTTCTCAACACATGAGAGGGGAGAGGAGGAGAGAGAGGAAGAGGAGGAGAGAGAATGAATATGATAGAATGAGAGAATAATGAAGCATTCTCACATATATGTGAGAATTATTGTAAATTGATAATTAGTGAGATAATTGTCATGGCTTAATCAAGACATGACCATTATCATTTCATATTTAATGCTAATTGCAAGGATCAAAGAGCATCTTTTATATGGAATGATGATGGTCAAAGTGTCAACCTAGGTCAACAAGTCAAGAGTGGTCAAATAGTCATCAACCCTAACCATGCACAATTATATATAACTAATATCAATTAACCATAATACACACATAAGCATTAGGGTTAGCAAAATAACAATGGTCATTAACCCTAATCAAAGTCCTCTCCCTCTGCCTCAATCAACTGTTCATACGCACCCGTATTCGTGATCCGAGGAACACGAATACAATGAGATAAAACCAATCCCAAATCATATACTAGGATCTGGTTTAAACCAAAGCCCGCTAGTATAAACTGTCCGGACAGCAAACGTGCACAAGTGCGCGGATGTGAACGAACCCTGTCGCAAAACCATGCGACCTCTACTCATTTTGCCTAAAGGCGAATAGCTCTCTGTGTGGGACTCTAAAGACTCGACACTACGCTGGCAGTGGGTTTAACCACAGACCGCAAGCGGCACTAGCTGTACGTAACGGTCCCTAGGTAGATGCCGATAAGAAAACTGACGAGGTGACCCCATCTGAACTCCTACTGAGCCTGTATGTGACAGTCTCCGTACAGTCCGGTCTGTTCGTCTGATACATCGCATGGTGGGCCTAGGGGGGCGGTGAACGTCAGTCCCCTAATAGCGGTACAAGTCATGTCGGAGTGTAGCCCAGAACACCCTGAGATAACACTGGAAACCTACCAATATATCTCGCTTGCCCTGGCTAGGGACTACTTGTGTAATGGCTCTCCTGGACACAGCGCGATGTCAACCCCCAATACCGGGAGAGACGAATCCTGTCTAACCGTCACTGCCTCCAAGTGCTTCGGGACTGCACCCAAAAACTACTTGTTTGCACGACTCCTTTGAGCCGTGGTAGGGTAGTAATCAAAGTGCAGTAGGAACACACTCGAGGCGAAGTGACAGTGTCAAGTCAGCGGACTAAGCTATACTCATGTCACCTGGGAACTGATAACCGACGATAGGTATAATACCAACCAACAGTTCCCGACGAGTCCTGTCCAGTGTACTCGTAACCTAACGAGCACCCGCATACTATCTCAAGTACGACGTACTGACGGCTGTGGGACAGACCGTCTCCCACGCTGGGATGAGAAGCGCATACGCTAGTCTACTCCGGAGTATCGATGCCCTGTCTCGATAGTCCAACGACTAGGGACCTGTATAAGGATGTGCTTATGGATTACCCAGCCCCCACGAGTGTGAGCGCCATCACAACGTTGGTAATCAAGCAAAGATCCTAAGGGCTCTACTAATATGTATATAAGCGATATGCTAAAAGAAACACATGCACATATTGAAGTAGAGACAAACCAAGTAGCATACTACCATTTCGAGCAAGATTGTATATACAACTGTGAATATCCCAAGCTTCCATCAAGTAATATACATACTAGTATGATACAGTAATGGCCTCTAGGGCATATACACTAACATTAACTTCGTATACACGTCGCCTAATGCTCTAGCTAGGCTCTGATACCACTGTAGGGTTACTAGGCATTGCCACAAGGGTCTATAAGGCATTAACCATGCCCGATTTAAAATTTAGAAATGCCGAACAACCTAAAGCGAGGATCTTTGCTAAATTATTAGGGTTAACTAAACATGTAAACAACTTTACATCTAAGAGAGAGGGATTACAACCTTTGTAGTCCGCTCCTTCGCTTCATAAGCTCCGAGTAGTAGTCACTTCGCCGCGATCCATGATCTCCCGGACTCAAGAGAGGCTCCACAACCCGAATGATCCATACTTGCTTGAAGTCTTCCTTTTCGAAGATGATCTACCTTGAAGTTTCTTTAACTCAAGCTCTCACTTCTATAATCAAGTATTAATGAAGTGAACACCCTAATCTAATTGGCTAGATTAGATGAGGATGATGAAGTAGGAATTATGCTCTCTTTTATTTTCAAGATCTCACACTAATTCATCACAAAATCAAAAAGCTAGAAAGCTTTCATGAAAGAAGAAGAAGATGATTTCTTTTGTGATGAATAATGAAAAGTTACTTTGCTTACAAATGAACCTTGAGTTAATAATATGAAGTATTAACTCATGTAAAGAGTTTACTAGGGTTAAGGGTTTGGGTTGGGTTAAATAATATCTCCAAAATATCAACACATAATATATTTGCTTAAAACAAAACAAAAGTTTCTAGAAGCTTCAAGAAAAGACTAACCCAAATCAAACCCTAACTATGTTAAATCTCCACTAATCATGTTGCATTTGTAAACATAACTTGTTACAATATTATATATCACATATATAATATATTTTTGCAACAAAAGAAAATAATACAATTAACATATATCGCATATATATCAATGTATTACCCGGTGAGAAAATGAATCAATAAAGCGAGCCAATATTAGATAATGTAATGTAATATATCACATATATAATTATACATTAAATTATCGAATCAACATTTGATCCGACAATCCGGCTATTTCTCAAATAACCGACTAATATAAACTGTATCGGTTCATCGAATCAACACTTGATCCGATGACCCGGTTATATCACATATACCCGGCTGATATCTAATATCGCGAGAATAGAATACGGTATCCCATTTCGTATTATCCTCGGTTATGCACATATCACATATGAGCTCCTACTCCGTTTTGCCTGAGTCAAGAAACCTCTGTGTAGGACTCTAAAGAATCGTCAATACGCCGGCAGTAGGTGATGATCATATCAAACACCTACAAGCTGCAAGCGGTCAGCTAAACGTAACAGCCGCCCAGGTATTGAGCGATTAGAAGATCAACAAGCAAGCCTATACATTCTCCTGTGAATCCAATCAGTAACACTACCGTACAATCCGGTCTCTTCGTCTGATATGTCGCATATCTGGTCTAGGGGTGGTATACTTCAGACCCCAGTAACCGATAAGTCGTGTCGATGTGAGACTCATAACAGGTCGAGAACCTACTGATAACACTTACAAGTAGTACTCTATATCCGCCCTGGCCAGGGACTTCCAGTTATAGCCAATCGAACACAGCACAACATCAACTCCCTATACCGGGAGAGACGAACCCCCTCCTATCGCTCATTTCCTCCATGTGATTCGGGACTGTACCCAAAAGCCACCGTTTTGCATGCCCTCTTGGACGTGGTATGATGGAAATCAAAGCACAGTGGGAATCACACCTGACTCTATGACGATCTCGGGTCTACAAACTAACCTGTACCAGTGTCACCAGAGAACTGCCATCTGACGTGAGGTATAATACCATCTGGGAGTTCTCGGCGAGTCCGTCCAGTGTACCCAGTCTCCACTGAGCACCCGTACACCATCTTTAATGTCAAACACCGATGGATATGGGATCATCCATCGCCCATCATATGGGTCAAGATGCGTATACGCTAGTCTACTCTGGTGTATCGATGCCCTATATCGATACACCCTCGACTAGGAACATTTATAGGATATACTCATAGACTGCCGTGGCCCTACTAGTATGATCTCATCATAGTCCCAGTGGTCGAGTACATATCCTAAGGGCTTTATCAACATGTGAGAGTAAGACAGTAAACTAATATAAATCAACATGTTAAGATAAAGTGAAACCAAATAGCATACTATTATGATGAGCAAGAAAGTCCTCTCTATATATATCCAAGCATCCATTATAATATACATCATATGTACAACAATGGCCTCTGGGGCATATATATAACTAACACATATTCCACATGGACTTCATAGTCTTAGATACACAGCCTATAGCTAACCCCCGGAATCAAATTCCGGTGATCCTCGGTCGTCCATTTTTAGCAGCTTCAAATACTGTGATCAATTTTTGAAATGGTTCCTATAACACCCTAGTTCATTTATACCAGTTCCATTTCATGTATTTCTTTATCTATGGTATTTTCCTGATTTACTGTGTTTTGGGTACGAATAGTATTTTGACATCTGTATTTGCATCCGACCGGACCCACATGGTTGAAACCTGTCTTGCTTCATGTTTATGATTTATCCTGACTTGTTACGTGGACTCGTGCACTTCCATATTTACATACTTCATATTGGCATTTATCTGGCATCTGCATTTTTAAATATAACATTTAAAGTCACATAAAATATTTTAAAAATACATTGCATGGCCTGCATGATACCCCTGACCCTGTGGTAGCATCCGCGCATCTTGTTCTCGTCCCGTTCAGTGAAACGGACTTGTTTGGATGGCTACACGCACGTACGTGCATCCATTCTAGGGGGTATGCATTTTCGTTACCCGGGTATCCAATTTTAGTTTTGGTCGACACATATATTTTTCGTATTTTGAAACTGGATTTTTAGAGCCGACCTGGGTGCATTTTGGAGTAAGTTTGTATTTGCCAAAATATCAAATTTTATTAATATTATATTTTAAATATTTTAACAGTTTAAAATTTAATTAACTAAAATATATTTTAAAATTTTAAAATCCTAACTAAAAACAAAACTCTCTCTCTCCTATCTCTCTCTCTCTCTCTCTTCTATATATTTTTAAACCACCTTCTCTTCTTCTTCATTTTTTTAGAAAAGCGGTCTTTACGTCCATCTGCCAAATCTCATAATCGTGGAAGGCAGCAATGGCAAGAAGGATCCGAATGGATTTCAGCATAGCCACTGGAAAGAAGGTTTCGTCATAGTCCAAACCAGGTCTCTGACGAAAACCCTTTGCAACCAGTCTAGCTTTATACGTCTCAACCTGTCCATCTACACCAATCTTCCTTTTGAAGATCCACTTGCATCCTATGGGTTTTACCCCATCTGGAGCAATGTCCAACGTCCAAACTTTGTTGGTGTACATGGACTCCATTTCGGCCCGCATTGCATCCAGCCATTTTACCGAGTCAACGCTCTGAATGGCTTGCTGGAAGCTAGTAGGCTCATCACAATCTATGATGCAATCCTCTCTATCCCCGTCTATGAGAAAACCGTAGTATCTCTCGGGCGGATGAGACTGCCTACTACTCCTGCAGAGTGGCGTGGGAATGTCCTGATCCTTCGAACCCTCTGGTTCTACTAAGCTTTCAGTAATAGTTCGTGGTTCTGGAATTTCTTCCAGTTCTATTGCGCTCCCACTTATTTCCTTTTCTAAGAACTGATGTTCCAGAAAATGGGCATTACGAGAAACAAGGACTTTTTGTTTCTCTGCGTAATAGAAAAGATACCCCCTGGAGTTCTTTGGGTATCCCACAAACATGCACAGTACTGAGCGTGCCTCTAGTTTGTCCGCATGCTGCTTTTTGACATAAGCTGAACATCCCCAAATCTTTAGGTATTGAAGATAGGGTTTCTTCCCACTCCATAACTCATATGGTGTGGTAGGCACAGTCTTAGTGGGAACTCGGTTCAAAAGGTATGCAGCTGATTCTAGCGCATATCCCCAGAACGATCGCGGTAACTCAGCGTTACTCATCATGGACCGTACCATATCCAATAGGGTTCGGTTCCGTCTCTCCGATACACCGTTATGTTGCGGAGTGTGTGGAGAGTAAGCTGAGAGAGAATTCCATTCTCTTTTAAGTAACCCGGGAACTCGGCACTCAAGTATTCACCACCTCGATCAGATCTCAGTGCCTTGATACTTTTGCCTGTTTGTTTTTCTACTTCATTCTTATATTCCTGGAACTTTTCAAAAGCCTCGGATTTATGTTTCATTAAGAAGACATATCCGTACCTTGAAAAGTCATCCGTAAAAGTAATGAAGTAAGAATAACCGCTTCGTGCATGCGTAGATATTGGACCGCACACGTCGCTGTGTACGAGTCCCAAGAGCTCGCTCGCTCTTACTCCGTGTCCAGTGAACGGAGTTTTTGTCATCTTTCCTTTGAAACAGGATTGACAAGTTGCATACGATTGATATTCGAACGAATCCAAATATCCTTCTGTATGTAACTTAGTCAACCTTCTCTCATTGATGTGACCCAGTCTACAATGCCATAAGAAAGTTTTATTGATTTCTGGAGACTTTCTTTTGTGTGTATTCTGGACATTGAAAATCTGTGGTTGGTTCAATACGTATATACCGTTGTTTAATATACCTGACCCAATCAAAACTTGATTAAGGTGAATGTTCACTACATTACTTACAAATGCAAATTCATAACCTTCTTTGGATAATAAAGATACAGAAATGATATTACAGGTTGCATTTGGTACAAAATAACAACTATGTAAAACCAAAAAGTGTCCATCTGACAATCCCAGGTGATAGTCCCCCATGGCCTCAGTATCCATGCTAGCTCCGTTTGCAACTCTGAGGGTCATGTCACCTGCTTTCAAAACTCTAAGCTTTCTCAACGCCTGCAAAGAATTACAGATATGAGATCCTGATCTGGTATCCAATACCCAGGAAGTAGAGTTTATTGATAAACAGTTTTCAATAACATACACACCTGAAGCTGAAGCCGCAACTCGCTTCAGATCCTGGGTTCTGGCCTTCCAAGCCTTGCAATCCTGTTTCCAGTGTCCACTTTTGTGACAGTAGAAGCATTCTTCCTTCCCCACCAGCTTTCCCGCTACCTTTGTTGCCTTTTATTTTCCTTTCGTATCCACTTTACTGACACCGCCTCTTGGTTTGGCGGGGGCTTTCTTCTTCTTACCCTTGGCTTTCGCCCTGGACCTAGAAGAGGAAGATCCTCCTACAAACAAAGTGGATGTCTCCCTACCTTTCTGTAGGGTGCCCTCAGCACTCCTCAACATGTTCAGAAGTTTGAAAAGTTCAACCTCCTTTCCTTGCATGTTGAAGTTAAGGATAAACTGGGCGTAAGTGGAAGGAAGGGACTGGAGAATCAAATCAGTGTAGAGTTCATTCTCCAACGTGGTCCCAAGGTCCGCGAGCTCCTCTATGTAGCCAATCATCTTAAGCACGTGTTCCGCTACCGATGATCCGACGGCCAATCTTGCCGAAAATAGCTTCTTCAACACTTCGTATTTTGCGATACGAGACTGCTCTCCATACAGTTCTTTTGTATGGAGAATTATAGACTCTAGGTCCATATTCTCATGCCTCCTATGATGTTCGTTGTCCATCGAGGCAAGCACGAGGCATTTGGCCTTCGCGCAATCGATCTCCCATGTCTTACGGATTTCTTTATCCGCGACGCTGGAGGTGGGACCTGGGACAGGGGGAGCTTTGGTGGTAAGGACATACCCCAACTTGTCGTAAGTGATTGCCATCTTGACATTCCTGAGCCAATCTTTGTAGTTTGGCCCTGTCAGTATGTTTTTATCTAGTAATAACTTAATTCCGGTCATGTTGAATGGTCGCTGCAATTAGGAGAGAGAAAAGAAACACTTTAGCATGATGCTTTTGCAAGTTTAGATTGGTTTTTAGTTTGTCTAAACAGGATGGCTCCTACTGTCTCTCGAATCCCTTCTCAAACCATAAAGAAAGAATTAGTCGGGATCAATCTCACCGTACAATACTTGCTTAACCGTTCAGCCAGGCCAGTGTCGGTACTTCGAGGGAGGTTTTCCAACGCTTTCGCGAAGTTCCTTAATTAAGTAACCTCTTTTCCCTGTGGGCGTTGCCCCGCTAACACCTTTCTAGACACCTACTAGGTTTATAGCATTGATCGTTAAGTGAGAGTTTTCCCGAGGAGTAGCATATACTCACAGTAGGATCGGGATCCAAATATCATCGCGTGATAAAACCGAAGGAATCCTACCAGAATCATCACTCCAAATGGTATGCGGCGCTAGCAAGTTTCAGTACTTATGAAACTCCCGATGTGGATTTTTGCCCCATGCTCTTATGACCTTGGCGTGAGGTTAAAATGTCATTAGTCACATGTCATGTTCTTCCCATCATTATCCCGGTTAATTTGAACCCACCCATACCTACCCTTAACGTAGGCCAAAATGGCAGTACGACTGTCTCAAACCAACGCATTCTATCTATGCAACAGATAAATATCCGGCAGCTACCAATCACCATGCCTTGGCGTGAGGTCAAAATACATAGCTTGAATACTACCGAATATTTAACTGAAATGATGGAGGACTATGAATGGTTTTGGCGAAACCGTGAACGTAGTGAACTTGATATAATCGATGGAACGAGATAGCTTTTAAAAGGAGTGGTTCAAGCTCCGCGTTTAAAAGTTTAGTTTTGAAAAGAACCGAGTGGTTTTCAAAGTGCTCCGATCGACTTTTACTTAGTTTATTTTCTTGCATTAGTTCTTTTAATGCGTCCCATCATTTAATCCTACCATTGCAGAAAACAACCAAAATATGACGTACGCTTATGCCATTCGCATTCGCCACGGGGCCCCGTCATCACCCGTTAGGTTACTTAACTAACGACAGAGCGGGGGCTGGGCTAGCGCGGCTGTAAAACATAAGCAACGCCTAAATAGTTATAGTATATAGATATATAGCAATGATAGACATTACAGATCACAGATGAATACATTGGATATACTAGGAATCCGCAATCCGTTCGAGCCTGCAACGAAAAGCGGATTACACGGTCGCGGTGAATAGCCAATACCCCACCCAAGACCCCTACGGGTGCGGCAAACTACCCGCCAAGTACCCGAAGCGAAGCAACCTCCCTCAACTCCGTGAGTAGGCCACTCGGCACTTCGAGATACCCGGTAGTTTGTGCACCCCCTCCATGGGTCTATCCTAGGAGCAAAAACAGTAAAAAGAATTATACAATGACGGCTACAACCCCGACCCGGTTGTGCGGCCATACAAATAATATTACATCAATTTACATATTACATGAATGAAAGAAAAAGAAACACCCATCTCACATCCACCCCGGCTATTCACCCACGACAATCCAACGCATTCATATACACATACCATCAACAAATACAGATCACAGATATGTATAACCCCCACTAATCGACGTATAGCGATTAGCAGACGTTCAATACATATAAACATCACAGATATAACCCATTAGTCAAAGTATAGTGAAGTTCGATCAAAAATACAGATTTATAGGCACCCCAAATACAAATTTCTTTTCTGGAAAATCTGGGCACAAATAAACCATCTTTAAAATCCCAAAACATTAACAGAGGAGAGAGCACCAAAAACGGTCCAGTGAACAGTTCAAAGCGCGGCGGTTCCACAGCAAAAGGCACAATTATATATATCTAATATCAATTAATCATAATACACATATAAGCATTAGGGTTAATAAAATGACAATGGTCATTAACCCTAATCAAAGTCCTCTCCCTCTGTCTCAATCAACTGTGCATACGCACCCGTATTCGTGATCCGAGGAACACGAATACAAAGAGATAAAACCAATCCCAAATCATATACTAGGATCTGGCTTAAACCAAAACCTGCTAGTATAAGCTGTCCGGACAGCAAACATGCACAAGTGCGCGGATGTGAACGAACCCTGTCGCAAAACCATGCGACCTCTACTCATTTTGCCTAAAGGAGAATAACTCTCTGTGTGGGACTCTAAAGACTCGACACTACGCTGGCAGTGGGTTTAACCACAGACCGCAAGCGGCACTAGCTGTACGTAACGTTCCCCAGGTAGATGCCGATAAGAAGACTGACGAGGTGACCCCATCTGAACTCCTACTGAGCCTGTATGTGACAGACTCCGTACAGTTCGGTATGTTCGTCTGATACATCGCATGGCGGGCCTAGGGGGGCGGTGAATGTCAGTCCCCTAATAGCGGTACAAGTCGTGTCGGAGTGTAGCCCAGAACACCCTGAGATAACACTGGAAACCTACCAGTATATCTCGCTTGTCCTGGCCAGGGACTACTTGTGTAATGGCTCTCCTGGACACAGCGCGATGTCAACCCCCAATGCCGGGAGAGACGAATCCTGTCTAACCGTCACTGCCTCCAAGTGCTTCGGGACGGCACCCAAAAACTACCTATTTGCACGACTCCTTTGAGCCGTGGTAGGGTAGTAATCAAAGTGCAGTGGGAACACACTCGAGGCGAAGTGACAGTGTCAAGTCAGCAGACTAAGCTGTACTCATGTCACCTGGGAACTGATAACCGACGATAGTTATAATACCAACCAACAGTTCCCGACGAGTCCTGTCCAGTGTACTCGTAACCTAACGAGCACCCGCATACTATCTCAAGTACGACGTACTGACGGCTGTGGGACAGACCGTCTCCCACGCTGGGATGAGAAGCGCATACGCTAGTCTACTCCGGAGTATCGATGCCCTGTCTCGATAGTCCAACGACTAGGGACCTGTATGAGGATGTGCTTATGGATTACCCAGCCCCCACGAGTGTGAGCGCCATCACAACGCTAGTAATCAAGCAAAGATCCTAAGGGCTCTACTAATATGTATATAAGCGATATGCTAAAAGAAACACATGCACATATTGAAGTAGAGACAAACCAAGTAGCATACTACCATTTCGAGCAAGATTGTATATACAACTGTGAATATCACAAGCTTCCATCAAGTAATATACATACTAGTATGATACAGTAATGGCCTCTAGGGCATATACACTAACACCCGTACCCCACAAGGGGGCTGCTAGCCCCCTTGACCCCCAGCCCGCTATCCGGGTAGCGGGACCCCCGTAAAAACTCTGCGAGGCCCCCGATATATCCAAAACCCCTTTTAAAACACAACACACGCACACTGCACATTGAGTTCGCATGACCAGTTTAACCCGTTAATCGGAGGTTCTCTCGCTCCAAAGGCGAGGGGTAATTAACGGCAGCTTAGTCCGCGGCTACCGGAGATTCGGATCCCCACAATCAATAAACCCCTGCCTACCCTAGGCAGGGGGAATCTGTACTATGCCTGACAAGTGCGCGCGTATTCCCATTTCAATAGGGTGACAAAAAACACCCTACAGCGTGCATCGAGACTTTTACCGACATCGGACGTGCCGTACGCACCCGTCGCGTGTTCCGTTCAGGCAAGTTTATCTTGCTACATGCTATACTACTATATAATGCGCCCAATTGAATAATAACATTTCATATTGCTTAGTTGTACATCCCACATTACCATTTTACTATTTTACTGTCTTCGGACATCCGTGTGCATCCATATCACTATTTACATATCTAGTCGCATGCTAATTCATCTTGCTACATGCTAGGTATATTATTATGCATCCATATGAGTAAAATGTTACCCATTTATCACATTATACATCCATATTAACGTTTTACCGTTTTCGGATACCCGTATGCATCCATATCATTTAATATACATGTAGCTGCATCTACAGGTCACATTATTACATATTATTGTCATATTAACATCCCATGTTTAATAATGTGCATCCCACTTAGTCTTGAAGCTGTAAATGTAACCCCAATCGATATTTGTGCATCTATACCATTAATTACATATCTAGTTGAATACCATAACACGTTATTTCATATTACTGCTACATTAACACCCCATGCTTGATTATATGCATCCTATATAGTCATGATGTAACCCCTGATAGATAATTGTGTATCCATGCTTTTATCGTACATCCGTACTTTTACCCTGATCTAATACTTGCTACATTTTACTGTTGGGCACCCATTTGATACACTGTGCATGATTGACATGACCTGATACACCACTACTTGACATGACTTGATACATGTACACTACCTGACTTGACCTGATATATCATTACTTGACTTGATACCCGATCCTGTTCCTAATGCCGACAATCCTGACATGATGTCCCGATGGACATATCCTGTTGTCTGTATAGACAAACATGTTCCTGCTTGATCCTGTGTTGGCATTAGCTTCAGATTTATCAATACCTGACTTAAACACATAACTTGGGGGTATGGGGAAATCAATGATGAAACCTGACTTGTAACTCGACAGTTCGATACTTATACTGATCAGTTTTACGGGCTAGGCCAGCCCCGGGATGATGCTGCTGACATCATTCGTCTGTACATGTTACCTGTTTACTGCCCAGCGGCACGTCTCGGATTGAGCCCGAGAGTCTTGACCGTGGTCCCGGGTATGCACGGGATACTATTGAGTTACATTGACGATTCATCAAATTGATTTCACAGAATTGAGAGTAGTTAACCCAGTAGTTTAGTTCAGATTACCCACTGCACATCACATATGCTTTTACCATTCACTGTTCCGCATTCGTGTTACTGTTATACCTTTATTACTGTTCATACTCGTGCGTGAGTGTTTGCTACCCCTGATTATATTATTGTTGATATTATGACGCACTGACGTCTGGATTTTGCATGGCCCAGATCCTCTACCTTTGTCGCAGGCTGATCAGGAGTATTTCCGCCGTCAGGCCGAGCAGTGAGGATCCTGTTAGTATCCAGTTAGTTTAGTTATTTCCGTACTTTCCAGATGTTACTGTTTATTGGATTTATTACTTCCGCATATTATTTCTTGACTCGTTTATTCTGGCTCATGGACATGTACTAGATAGTTTATTTTATTTCTACTGTTCTTGATATCTCTAAACAGCCGTAATATGACTGTGGAGGGATGTTTCCTATCCATAGGTAGTATGGTTGGCTCTGTCACATGCCTATCTTAGCGCACTCTAGGAAGCGGGGCGTGACAGGGTTTGTTTGGTATTAGAGCCATAGGATTTAGGCTAATCGGGTTTGATTCTTTTGTAGTTGGGTATTGGACCCAATACACGAATCAGAAAACTCGTAATTAGGAACTTGTCCTGCCAGTTTACTATCTTGCCATTCTTGAATCATATCTTTCTCTTAACCCTTTACCTTGACGAGATGTAATGACTTTGCATCTCGGCTCGAAACCTTTTGGTTCCCTATTGTTTCTCCCTATTCTTTTGATTCTGATACTAGGATTTGGGCGACTTGAACGGAGTTATGTGATTGTACCTATGAACTGTAGCATGGTTACAATGCGGTACTCTATTTAAATAACTTGGAGTCCTGGTCTTGATTCACTTCCTTGTTTCATGATCGTTATATTGCCTAACTTCTCTTGGTTTCCAGTTCATGTTTTATCGTCAGCTTGAATCCTGTTTACCATGCTGATCTTCTTCAGTGTCTTGGCTTCAGATGAAGTTGTTTCAGGTATCCTACCTGTTCATGATTTTCCCGCATTAGTATTATTCGATTCAGGTGCATCCCATTGTTTGATGTTGTCTTGGGAATGGATTTTCTCGGTACTTTCCATGCTCACATTGATTGTAGGGCAAGGAAAGTGATTTTCCAGATTCCTGGACATCCGGAGTTTGTTTTTGCTGGAGGAAGCATTTCTGTCGGACCAGTCGAGTTTAGGGCTAGGCCGACAAACAGTGTTCTTTCGATGATGGAAGTTGATAAGGAGGAAGCGTCGGCTGTAGTTCGAGAGTTCATAGACGTGTTCAAGGGCATCTCGGGTTTACCGCCAAAACGAGATATGGAGTTCGCGATCGATCTTGTTCCTGGTGCAGCGCCAATCTCAAAGGCGTACTATCCAATGGCACCAGTGGAGTTGGAAGAAGTCAAGAAGCAGGTTACCGAATTGTTTGAGAAGGGTTGGATTCGCAGCAGCAATTCACCTTGGAGAGCTCCAGTTCTTCTAGTAAAGAAGAAAGATGGCACAAGGAGGATGTGCATTGACTATCAAGAATTAAACCGGGTGACTACTAAGAACAAGTACCCGATCCCTCGCATTGGCGAATTATTCGAGCAACTCAGTAGCGCGAGGGTATTCTCGAAGCTGGATTTGCGATCCGAATATCATCAGGTCCGTGTTAAATCAGAAGATATTTGCAAGACTGTGTTCCGAACTCGGTATGGACATTACGAGTATTTAGTGATGCCATTCGGAGTCACGAATGCACCAGCGATATTTATGGACTTGATGAACCGAATCTTTTCACCATTCTTGGACCATTTTATAGTGGTGTTCATCGATGATATTCTGGTCTACTCGAGGAGCATTGAAGAGCATGCGGAATACTTGAAGATCGTCCTGCAGACATTGAGGCAAGAAAGATTGTATGCAAAGATGAGCAAGTGCGAGTTTTGGCTTGAAGGAGTGAAGTTTTTGGGGCATGTTGTATCCAGACATGGAATCGCCATTGACCATGAGAAGATTGCAGCAGTTCAAGATTGGCCAATTCCGAAGAACGTAGCAGAGATCAGAAGTTTTCTTGGACTTGCCGGATATTACAGAAGATTCGTGGAGAATTTTGCTCGTTTGGCTGAGCCTTTGACCAAGCTTACACGAAAGGAAGTACCGTTCGAATGGACGGATAAGTGTGCGTCAGCTTTTGAGGTATTGAAGCAAAGATTGATAACCGCTCCTATTTTGACCGTACTAGACGGTTCCGGAGGATTGGTGATTCATAGCGATGCATCTGGGAAAGGTTTGGGATGTGTTTTGATGCAGCATGGGAAGGTTATAGCTTACGCATCGAGACAGTTGAAGATCCATGAGAAGAATTACCCTACTCATGATTTGGAGCTAGCAGCTGTGATTTTCGCTTTGAAGATTTGGAGACACTACTTATTGGACGAAAGGGTCAAAGTATTCACCGATCACAAAAGCCTAAAATATGTGTTCACACAGAAAGAACTTAACATGAGGCAGCGTAGATGGTTGGAGTTGATAGCTGACTACGATCTTGATCTTAAGTACCATCCGGGGAAAGTCAATGTAGTGCCGGATGCGCTTAGTCGGTTGCCAGCAGTTCGAATGTTGACTGCACAGAAGGAGCTTATCAAAGACTTTTGGAGATTCGAGTTGTAGATTGTACTACCGCATTCTTCAGGACAGTTGATGCAGCTGCAAGTACAGTCATCGTTGATCGAGAGTATTAAAGCAGCACAGTCACAGGACCCAAGATTGCAGAAGTTTCGAGAACAGGTTGAAACGGGACTTCGAACGGACTTGTTGATTCACGAAGATGGTTCATTGCGGTATGGTAGCCATTTGTGTGTACCGAAGGGAGACATTCACGAAGAAGTTATGATGGAGGCACAAAGTTCCGTGTATTCCGTACATCCAGGAGGCACGAAGATGTACAGCGATCTAAGACAGCATTTCTGGTGGGAAAGCATGAAAAGGGAGATTGCTCGCTTTGTAGCGAAGTGCTTGGTGTGTCAGCAAGTTAAGGCTGAATATCAAAGGGTTGCTAGTTTATTGCAACCACTTTCGATTCCTCAATGGAAGTGGGAACATATAACCATGGATTTCGTGACAGCTTTACCTCGGAGTCCAAAGGGCAACATGCAGTTTGGGTGATTGTTGATCGATTGACCAAGACAGCTCATTTCATTCTGTTTCGAGTTGGTCAGTCAACAGAAGCATCGGCAGAACGGTACATGCAGGAGATTGTGAGATTGCATGGAGTACCTGTGAGCATCGTTTCCGACCATGACACCCGATTCTTATCGCACTTCTGGAGGAGCTTACAGGAAAGTTTGGGGACGCGATTGAAGTTTAGCACTGCTTATCATCCTTAGACAGATGGCCAGTCGGAGAGAATGATCCAAACTCTTGAAGACATGTTGAGAGCTTGCATGTTGGATTTCAAGGGTTCGTGGGAGGATCATCTACACTTGGTGGAGTTTTCGTACAATAACAGCTTCCAGGCGACTATTTAGATGGCTCCATTCGAAGCATTGTATGGTTGCAAGTGTCGTTCACCTGTTTGTTGGGACGATGTTGGAGAACGAAGATTGTTGGGACCGGATTTGATCGTGCAAACCGTGGAGAAAGTTAATACTATCCGGAATCATATAAAGGCAACACAAGATCGGCAGAAGAGTTGGACCGATACATCGAGAAGACCTCTAGAGTTCGCTGTTGGTGATCTGGTATTCTTGAAGATATCACCGACTAGAGGAGTGATTCGTTTTGGGAATCAAGGCAAGCTTAGTCCTCGATTCGTGGGGCCTTTCAAGATTATAGAGCGTGTCGGAGAAGTGGCTTATCGATTGGCGTTACCACAATCTTTGGCGAATGTTCATGACGTGTTTCATGTATCTCAACTCCGTAAGTATGTTCGAGATGAAACACAAGTGCTGGATCATTCGGAGCTGACTGTAAGAGAGGATTTGACCTTTGAGGAACGACCGATGTCGATTGTTGATCGAAGAGAAAAGGTCCATAAGAACAAGGTTATCCCTCTCGTACTTGTTTCTTGGAAAAATCGCTCGCATGGAGAATCGACTTGGGAACGAGAAGACGAGATTCGACAGAAGTTTCCACACCTATTCTTGTAGATTCATGTTGTTTACCTTTTCTTGTCTTGGGAATTTCGAGGATGAAATTCTTTTTGTAGTTGGGTATAATGTAACACCCTAGTTCATTTATACCAATTCTAGTTCATGTATTTCTTTATCTATGGTATTTTCCTGATTTACTGTGTTTTGGGTACGAATAGTATTTTGACATCTGTATTTGCATCAGACCCGACCTACATACTTGAAACCTGTCTTGATTCATATTTATAATTTATCCTGACTTGTTACGTGGACTCTTGCACTTCCATATTTACATACTTCATATTGGCATTTATCTGGCATCTGCATTTTTAAATATAACATTTAAAGTCACATAAAATATTTTAAAAATACATTGCATGGCCTGCATGATATCCCTGACCCTGTGGTAGCATCCACGCATCTTGTTCTCGTCCCGTTCAGTGAAACGGACTTGTTTGGATGGCTACGCGCACGTACGTGCATCCGTTCTTGGGGGTATGCATTTTCGTTAACCGGGTATCCAATTTTAGTTTTGGTCGACACATATATTTTTCGTATTTTGAAACTGAATTTTTAGACCCGGTCTGGATGCATTTTGGAGTAAGTTTGTATTTGCCAAAATATCAAATTTTATTAATATTATATTTTAAATATTTTAACAGTTTAAAATTTAATTAACTAAAATATATTTTAAAATTTTAAAATCCTAACTAAAAACAAAACTCTCTCTCTCCTATCTCTCTCTCTCTCTCTCTCTTCTATATATTTTTAAACCACCTTCTCTTCTTCTTCATTTTTTTTCTTTCAAAAAATTTCTTCCGGCCTCCTCACGTAAACCCACCTCTCGCCGTCGTCTCACCCGACCTCGCCTCCTCTCCGACACCGCAACCACCACATTTTCGTCACCTCCTCCTCACCTTCACACCCTCTCCCCTGCGACCACAAAACCCACTGCAACCCAACCAAGAACCCACAGCCCCGACCTCGTCGCCGCCCTCGCCTTGCCGTCGACCTCCCCTGGCCATCTTCCCCTTCTCCTCTCCTCTTTCCTCTCCATCCCTTGCAACCAACATTCCCAATAACCCGAGCACCTCCTGCAACCCCTGCACACCCACTGCACATCGCCGGCAACCCCACGTCGGAAAAACCTCATCGTCACCCTCGCCACCTCGGCCCAGAACACCAAACCCACATCCTTCATCTTCTTTCTCCTTCTTCTTCTTCTTCTTCTTCTTCTTTCTTCTTTCTCCCTTTTTTCTTCATCTTGTTTCTTTTCCCGGTTATCGCCGGAGCTCCAACCCCGTCGGCCTCACCCCATCACCACGACCTCCTCTGACCCAGAGCCATACTAGAGACCCCCAGCCTTCTTCTCCTTTCTCTTTCTTCTTCTCCTTCAACTTCTTCTTCTCTCTTCTTTTCTACATTCTTGTTTTCCGGTGATCACCCGCCGGAGCCGTGCCGCTGCCGACGATCCGAGTGACCCAGTGGACGTTCCTAACCAGCGTGGTCACTCTCTTGCATTGCCTAATCCTATTGCGTACGCGCGAGCGTGTGTTGAAGTCGAAAATTGCACCCCGGTTGACCAAGTTAAAGTCAACCCCAAGCCAAGTGGGCCCATGCCCAGGTCGAGTCCGAACATGAAGCGGCCGGCCCTCTTCCATGCCAAAATGAAATCATGTAATAAATAATTTTTATGTAATTTTTTATGCATGAATGGGCATAAAGCCAAATTTTTGTAAAGCCCATGACTTATGTGCAAAAAGAAATGGCACATGAGCCATGGGATGAGCAAAATACCATTTTGTAAAGCCCAAGGGTTATATGTAAATATGTAAGCCTATATAAGGCAACATGATGATGAATAAAGTATAGACTTTTTCATTCCCCTCAAAATCTAGGGTTTGTGCCTCTTTCCCCTTTCTGAAGGTTCTAAACCTTCTTCTTTCTTTTGAATTAAATCAAGAGTTTTACTCTTCTTTTTCCAAAACTAAATAGTTTTTCACCACAAAACCCACAAAAGGGAGCTTAGATCTCCCATCAGATCTCAAAAAGAAGAGACTTTTTAAAATCTCACATCTCTTGATCTTCAAGATCCTGCCAACAGAGGAGGAAGAAGGAGACCCATCTCCCAAAACCTCATTTTGGGGAAGACCCAGGGCTCCAAAGAAGAACCCCTTTCATCAACTCCAAAACATCTTAGGAGTTTAACTCCACTCTAAATCCTCTTTTGGGATTTTAAATCCTATTTTTGGGACTAAAAGCCCCTTTTTCTCGCCGGCGCCCGAGCGCTCAAGCGTCCAGCGCCCACGTGCTGAACACGTAGTGCGCTAGCGCTCGAGCGCTCAAGCGCCCAACGCCCACGTGCCGGGCATGTGGTGTGCTAGCGCTCAAGCGCCCTACGCCCACGTGCCGGGCACGTGGTGCGCCGGCGCCTAAGCGCCCAGCGCTCGCGTGTTAGACACGCGAGGCGCTGCCTCCCCCCCCGGATCCTTTGGATGCCCTTTCCCTTTTATATATATGTGTGTGTGTGTGTGTGTGTGTGTGTACACATACACACACACACACTCCACACTAAAAACACCTCCCCCGTTAGAAAAAATTTCTAACGGGGCGCTGCCCCGCACCCCGCAAGGGGGCTGCTAGCTCCTTGACCCCCAGCCTGCTATCCGGGTAGCGGGACCCCACGTAAAAACTCTGCGGGGCCCCCGATATATCCAAAACCCCTTTTAAAACATAACACACGCACACTGCACATTGAGTTCGCATGACCAGTTGAACCCATTAATCGGAGGTTCCCTCGCTCCAAAGGCGAGGAGTAATTAACGGCAACTTAGTCCGCGGCTGCCTGAGATTCGGATCCCCACAATCAATAAATCCATGCCTACCCTAGGCAGGGGGAATCTGTACTGCGCCTGACAAGCGCGCGCGTATTCCCATCTCAATGGGGTGACGAAAACACCCTACAGATTCTGGCATGCCTGGTGGGACCTATCTCTCCTCCCATATTTCGGGTTAATCGTTCATGCGAACTCAATCAATATACATATTTATATTTATACTAAAATAATGCTCTTTCATGCAGGTTTTCAAGCAATCACCTTTCAACAATGTCTCCAAAGATAAACTCAGCTCCCATCTTCTACACGATGAAGATGGACGCCAGGACAGTCCTTCCGGTCAGTCTCGGGCGACAGTGGGAGGAGCCGCCGCTACCATTTGGCTCTATTCTGTTCGTGCCAGCTGATGCCGTCCCTGCTCTTCAAGCCCCAGTGATGGATAAACCAGCCTCAAAGGGGAAAAGGCCGAATGTCATGATTGTGAGGGCATCTCAGCCTAAGCGCAAGTCTGTTTCCGAACGACTCTCCATGGCCCCAGCTGGGGGCAAGGCCATCAACACCAACAAAGCTACAACGCGTCTTGAGCAAGGTCCGGCAGTGCCCCTAACAACTGCTCGATCGGGTGTCTTCCCTAAGCTCCCCACTAATCGACTCAAAATGGCTTCCGGGATAACGGATGCCCGCTAAGCCTTCAAAATCGAGAAGCTGAGGCAGAAAAGGCTCAGGTATAGAGCCAACAAAAGGGCTAGGGCTCCTGCTAGGCTAAACTTCATGAGGTTTGAGGAACGGGGTTACCCCGCCAAAGATAAAAAGACGGCTGGATATGTGGTTCACACTGTCTACATGGTCGTACATGAAGAAACGAACCCTCCTATGCTTCACAGCCAGGGTGATGATACGGTGGACGCTGCCCAACATCAACTCGGTCTAAATGACGAAGAGCTCACTCAGGCCGATAAGCCAAAAGAGCATGGGGTTCCTGCGGAATTGAGCTCAGGCAATAAGGATGACCCGGTTGTCATAACCGGAACTGCAGAACAAGCATTATTCCGATGACTTCAGAGGCAGCTTCAGAACAGGGATGAGAAGTTAGCCAAGGTACAGTCTAAGGTCGACGAATTGGCAAATGTCGCGGCAGATCTCGTGACCCAAGTCGCCCGGTTGCAATTACAGCAGAATCAAATTTTGGTTCATGAGCCAGGGATTGATACCCGGAGGCAGCCAACTGATACTTCATTCAACCTACGAGCGGAGCGCCTTCGCGAAAAAACGGCCACGATCAGCCTCCGGTCCCTCCAATACATGCACCGAAGGGGAATCGCCTCTAAAAGAGAAACTGGATAAGGTCTACAAAATCCGTAAAATATTCAAAGATGCCCTGAGGAACGGTCTACAACTGCCAGAGTCAAAAAGACCGCAGGAAGAGAACGACCCCAAATACTGCCCCTATCACAGAGTGATAGGTCATGCCATTGAGGACTGCTTCGTCTTCAAAAATTGGGTCGAAAAGCAATACAAGGCAGGAGAGATAGAACTGTCTAAAGGCGTGCTAGCAAACAGTCAAGCTGCGACCGCCGATTTCATACAAATGGAGACCGAAACCTTTCGGGAACCTAATCCTCCCAGACATGTGCCATTATCTGAAAAGGGCGAACCAAAGACTGATCGGCCTCAAGGACCAGCATCAGTAAGGGCACCTACTCTAATGGAGAGAAAGAAGAAGGTGTACTCCTTCAAGAGGGACGAGATCCGCAATATATTCGAGAAAGCCTTGAACAATGGTCTGCAATTGCCTATTCCGAAGAGGCCACATGAGATGAATATGACCGGCAATCCCGTATACTGCCCATACCATAGGATGGTGAGTCATACCATTGAAAATTGCTGTGTTTTCAAAGATTGGGCAGAGGACCAATACAAGTTTGGAAAAACCTCACAGTCCTCGGATGTATCGGCAAGCCACAGAGCTACGGTTATCAACACAGCTCCGACAAGAGCAAAATTCAAGGAGCTGGGATAAGCATAGATGACCACCACGTCGTTGAACTGGAAACAGATGACCTCTAAGTCGTTAAACTGGAAACAGTAGACCTCTAAGTCTTTAAACTGGAACAGATGACCTCTAAGTCGTTAAACTAGAAACAGTAGACCTCTAAATCTTTAAACTGGAAGCAGCTGACCACCACGTTGTTAAATTGGGAATGATAGACCTCTAAGTCTTTAAACTGGGAACCGATGACCACCACGTCGTTAAACTAGGAACAATCGACCTCTAAGTCGTTAAACTGGGGATGTAAAAATGTGTAAATAAAACAAAAAATATAAAAATAAATAAATAAATAATAGAAAAGGCCGAAATGATGGGGCAACTCGCAATAAAAATCAGCGAGTAAAAATAAAAATGAAAATAAAGCCGAAATGATGGGGCAACCGCGAATAAAAAGCCGAAATGATAGGGCAATTGCGACCTTCGCGATAAGAAAAGCTGAAATGATAGAGCAATCGCGGTAAAAAGAAAAGAAAAAAGAAAAAAAATGGTGAATGATGAGTCGCTTCTGGTACCATATTCCAGTGCAGTGATGCAGACGCCATCCAAAACTCAAATCCTCAAGTGGCGAATGATGAGTCGCTCCTGGTACCATATTCCAGTGCAGCGATGCAGACGCCATCCAAATTCAAAATCCCATACCCCAATGGCGAATGATGAGTCGCTCCTGGTACCATATTCCAGTGCAGCGATACAGACGCCAACCAAATTCCAACTCCCATACCCCAACGGCGAATGATGAGTCGCTCCTGGGATCATATTCCAGTGCAGCGATGCAGACGCCAACAAAGTCCCAAAATTTTTCCGGCCCTACGGTCTGGATCATACATCCTGCAAATCTGTATACAATTCACGGGTGTAAAACGATCCCAATCCCTCCCAAGTCCTGCCGGTGAGACCACATTCAAAGTCCCACCGACGGTGAAGATTCAAAAAAAAAGGGTATGTCCACAAGCAAAATGGGCACGGATGAAAACCCAAAAGGGCTCCGTGAGTAAAAACAGCAGGACTGCCGGCGAGTTTGTGAAAACCCGAAAGGGCGCAAACTCGTGAAAAAGAGATGAAATACACTCACAAAGTCCTCTCGACTTTGTGAGGAGAAAATTCCCGCGTGAGATCCTTACGACTCACAAAGGAGTAACACACTTGGGAGTCCCCACGACTCCTAAGGAGAAAATACACCTACGGGATCCTTTCGACTCGTAGGGAGAAAATGCTTTTATGGGACCCTTACAGCCCATAAAATTGAAAAGCCTTAGGTGATAGGGATTTAAACCTGCCTCCTAAGCCACCAATTTCCAAATCCTCCCGGGGCAAATGATGAGTTGCTCCTGGAATTATTCCAGTGCAGCAATGCAGATGCCAAACCAAAACCAATTCCCAAATCCTCCCGGGGCAAATGATGAGTTGCTCCTGGTATTATTCCAGTGCAGCAATGCAGATGCCGACCAAAACCAAAATCCCCAAATCCTCTCATGGCAAATGATGATTCGCTTCTGGTACCGTATTCCAGTATAGCGATACTGATGTCAACCCAAATCATAATCAACAAGTCAACTTCAACTCCGACACCGCAGAAAGCGGAGCAAGTCAGAATCCAATCTCGACACCGCAAGAAGCGGAGCAAGTCAAGTTCACCCCAGACACTGGCGGAAGCAGAGCAAGTCAAATAGAGCGTCGACCGTCCATGTCGCAAAAAGAGCAGTGCAGGCTTCCCACAAATCGGGAACCAAATCGCTCTAGATCAGAGCGTCGACCGTCCATGTCGCAAAAAGGGCAGTGCAGGCTTCCCACAAATCGGGAACCAAATCGCTCCGGATCAGAGCCTCGACCGTCCACGTCGCAAGAAGGGCAGTGTAGGATTCCCACAAATTGGGAACCAAATCGCTCCGGATCAGAGCCTCGACCGTCTATGTCACAAAAAGGGCAGTGCAGGATTCCCATAAATCGAGAACTAAATTGCTCCGGATCAGAGCGTCGACCGTCCATGTCGCAAAAAAGGCTGTGCAGGCTTCCTACAAAGCAGGAACCAGATCACTCCGGGCCAGGGAAAAGTCTACCACGGACACTCCGTCTCGGAGACGCGTCAAGCGTCGACCGTCCATGTCGTAAAAAGGGCAGGGCAGGCTTCCCATAAATCGGGAACCAAATCGCTCCGGATCAGAGCGTCGACCGTCCATGTCGCAAAAAGGGCATTGCAGGCTTCCCACAAATCGGGAACCAAATCGCTCCGGATCAGAGCGTCGACCGTCCATGTCACAAAAAGGGCAGTGCAGGCTTCCTACAAAGCAGGAACCAGATCACTCCGAGCCAGGGAAACGTCTACCACGGACACTCCGTCTCGGAGATGCGTCAAGCGTCGACCATCCATGTCGCAAAAAGGGCAGTGCAGGCTTCCTACAAAGCAGGAACCAGATCACTCCGGGCCAGGGAACGTCTACCACGGACACTCCATCTCGGAGACGCGTCAAGCGTCGACCGTCCATGTCGTAAAAAGGGCAATGCAGGCTTCCCACAAATTGGGAACCAAATCGCTCCGAATCAGAGCGTCGACCGTCCATGTCACAAAAAGGGCAATGCAGGCTTCCCACAAATCGGGAACCAAATCGCTCCGGATCAGAGCGTCGACCATCCATGTCGCAAAAAGGGCAGTGCAGGCTTCTCACAAATCGGGAACCAAATCACTCCGGATCAGAGCGTCGACCGTCCATGTCGCAAAAAGGGCAGTGCAGGCTTCCTACAAAGCAGGAACCAGATCACTCCGAGCAAGGGAAACGTCTACCACAAACACTCCGTCTTGGAGACGCGTCAAGCGTCGACCATCCACGTCATAAAAAGGGCAGTGCATCCCAAAAAGTGGGAACCAAAGCAAGTCGCCTCCACGCGAAAGAAGATCCATCAATTTCATGCACACGACTCACATATGTGGTGTGCATTTATTGATGGGGGGCACTTTGTTGAAGTCGAAAACTGCACCCCGGTTGACCAAGTCAAAGTCAAAGTCAACCCCAAACCAAGTGGGCCCATGCCCAGGTCGAGTCCGAACATGAAGCGGCCGGCCCTCCCCATGCCAAAATGAAATCATGTAATAAATAATTTTTATGTAATTTTTTATGCATGAATGGGCATAAAGCCAAATTTTTGTAAAGCCCATGGCTTATGTGCAAAAAGAAATGGCACATGAGCTATGGGATGGGCAAAATGCCATTTTGTAAAGCCCAAGAGGCTATATGTAAATATGTAAGCCTAGATAAGGCAACATGATGATGAATAAAGTATAGACTTTTTCATTCCCCTCAAAATCTAGGATTTGTGCCTCTTTCCCCTTTCTGACCATTCTAAACCTTCTTCTTTCTTCTGAATTAAATCAAGAGTTTTACTCTTCCTTTTCCAAAACTAAATAGTTTTTCACCACAAAATCCATAAAGGGGAGCTTAGATCTCCCATCAGATCTCAAAAGAAAAGACTTTTTAAAATCTCACATCTCTTGATCTTCAAGATCCTGCCAACAAAGGAGGAAGAAGGAGGCCCATCTCCGAAAACCCCATTTTGGGGAAGACCCAGGGCTCCAAAGAAGAACCCTTTCATCAACTCCAAAACATCTTAGGAGTTTAACTCCAATCTAAATCCTCTTTTGGGATTTTAAATCCTATTTCTGGGACTAAAAGCCCTTTTTCTCGCCGGCGCCCGAGCGCCTGGCGCCCAGCGCCCATGTGCTGGACACATGGTACGCTCGCGCTCAAGCGCCCAGCGCCCACATGCCGGGCACGTGGTGCGCTAGCGCTCGAGCGCCTTGCGCTCAAAGCGCCCAGCGTCCACGTGCCGGACACGTGGTGCGCTCGCGCTCGAGCACCTTACGCTCAAGCGCCCAGCGCCCATATGCCGGGCACATGGTGCGCCAGCGCTCGAGCGCCTAGCGCCCAAGCGCCCTGCGCCCACGTGCCGGGCATGTGGTGCGCCCGCGCTCGAGTGCCCTGTGCCCACGTGCCGGGCACGTGGTGCGCCAGTGCTCGAGCGCCCTGCGCCCACATGCCGGGCACGTGGTGCGCCAGCGCTCAAGCACCCAGCGCTCAAGCGCCCTGCGCCCATGTGCCGGACATGTGGTGCGCCTGCGCTCGAGCGCCCAGCGCTCAAGCGCCCTGCACCCACGTGTCGGGCATGTGGTGCGCCGGCGCCTAAGCGCCCAGCGCTCGCGTGTTAGACACGCGAGGTGCTGCCCCCCCCACGCATCCTTTGGATGCCCTTTCCCTTTTATATATATATATATATATATATATATATATATATATATATATATATATATATATATACATACACGCACACATACTCCACACTAAAAACACCTTCCCCGTTAGAAAAAATTTCTAACGGGGCGCTGCCCCGCACCCCGCAATGGGGCTGCTAGCCCCCTTGACCCCCAGCTCGCTATCCAGGTAGCGGGACCCCCGTAAAAACTCTGCGAGGCCCCTGATATATCCAAAACCCCTTTTAAAACACAACACGCGCACACTGCACATTGAGTTCGCATGACCGTTTAACCCGTTAATCGGAGGTTCCCCCTCTCCAAAGGCGAGGGGTAATTAACGGCAGCTTAGTCCGCGGCTGCCGGAGATTCGGATCCCCACAATCAATAAACCCCTGCCTAATTAACGGCAGCTTAGTCCGCGGCTGCCGGAGATTCGGATCCCCACAATCAATAAACCCCTTCCTACCCAAGGCAGGGGGAATCTGTACTACGCCTGACAAGCGCACGCGTATTCCTATCTTAATGGGGTGACGAAAAACACTCTACAGCGTGCATCGAGACTTTTACCGACATCGGACGTGCCGTACGCGCCCGTCGCGTGTTCCGTTCCGGCAAGTTTATCTTGCTACATGCTATACTATTATATAATGCGCCCAATTGAATAATAATATTTCATATTGCTTAGTTGTACATCCCACATTACCATTTTACTATTTTACTGTCTTCGGACATCCATGTGCATCCATATCACTATTTACATATCTAGTCGCATGCTAATTCATCTTGCTACATGCTAGGTATATTATTATGCATCCATATGAGTAAAATGTTACCCGTTTATCACATTATACATCCATATTAACGTTTTACCGTTTTCGGATACCCGTATGCATCCATATCATTTAATATACATGTAGCTGCATCTACAGGTCACATTATTACATATTATTGTCATATTAACATCTCATGTTTAATAATGTGCATCCCACTTAGTCTTGAAGCTGTAAATGTAACCCCAATCGATATTTGTGCATCCATACCATTAATTACATATCTAGTTGAATACCATAACACGTTATTTCATATTACTGCTACATTAACACCCTATGCTTGATAATATGCATCCTACATAGTCATGATGTAACCCCTGATAGATAATTGTGTATCCATGCTTTTATCGTACATCCGTACTTTTACCCTGATCTAATACTTGCAACATTTTACTGTTGGGCACCCATTTGATACACTGTGCACTATTGACATGACCTGATACACCACTACTTGACATGACTTGATACATGTACACTACCTGATTTGACCTGATATATCATTACTTGACTTGATACCTGATCCTGTTCCTAATGCCGACAATCCTGACATGATGTCCCGATGGACATATCCTGTTGTCTATATAGACAAACATGTTCCTGCTTGATCCTGTGTTGGCATTAGCTTCAGATTTATCAATACCTGACTTGAACACATAACTTGGGGGTATGGGGAAATCAATGATGAAACCTGACTTGTAACTCGACAGTTTGATGCTTATACTGATCAGTTTTACGGGCTAGGCCAGCCCCGGGATGATGCTGCTGATATCATTCGTCTGTACATGTTACCTGTTTACTGACTAGCGGCACGTCTCGGATTCAGCCCGAGAGTCTTGACCGTGGTCCCGGGCATGCACGGGATACTATTGAGTTACATCGACGATTCATCAAATTGATTTCACAGAATTGAGAGTAGTTAACCCAGTAGTTCAGTTCAGATTACCCACTGCACGTCACATATGCTTTTACCCTTCACTGTTCCACATTCGTGTTACTGTTATACCTTTATTACTTTTCATACTCGTGCCTGCATGTTTGCTACCCCTGATTATATTATTGTTGATATTATGATGCACTGACGTCTGGGTTTTGCATGGCTCAGATCCTCTACCGTTGTCGCAGGCTGATCAGGTGTATTTCAGCCATCAGGCCGAGCAGTGAGGATCCTGTTAGTATCCAGTTAGTTTAGTTATTTCCGTACTTTCCAGATGTTACTGTTTATTGGATTTATTGCTTCCACATATTATTTCTTGACTCGTTTATTCTGGCTCATGGACATGTACTAGATAGTTTATTTTATTTCTACTGCTCTTGATATCTCTAGACAGCCGTAATGTGACTGTGGAGGGATGTTTCCTATCCACAGGTAGCATGGTTGGCTCTGTCACGTGCCTATCTTAGCGCACTCTGGGAAGCGGGGCGTGACAGTTCCATGAACCTATCTATTGCTAAAATGACAATTGAACTCAACATTTTTAGGTTAGAAAATCAACCGTCTGAACCGAGTGCTCATATACTGGATATTTATTCCATCCAGAAGATCGCCCATGAAGATTGCGAATTTGAGGAGTTTCTTTTTTATCACGATGATCTTGACGTCACTAGTGAATTTCTTTTTTATCCAACTGTTGTCGACACTGACAGAGAGTACGACTGCTTCACCTTTGCAGATATTCCTGATGAATCCAGTTTGAATCCTTCGAATTTGCGGACGAGTTTATTGAACCATCCGATTCCATTGCTTACACTCACTTCGAACCCTTCTTGGAGTCCTTTAAGTTCGAGACTCGGTCCCCGATCTTACCTTCAATCGTTTCTCCACCAACGCTCGAACTCAAAACTTTGCCGTCTAACCTTATGTATGCTTACCTAGGTGAGAACGAGACGCTTCCTGTGATCATCTCGGCTTTTCTAGCTCTAAAGCAATAAATGGCCATTCTATCCGTCTTGCAATCGAATCGACAAGATTTTGGTTGGACTATGGCGGACATCAAAGGGAATAGTCCCTTTATTGTTGAACATCATATTTATCTAATGGATGATGCCAATCCAGCCAGGGACCCACAGAGACGGTTAAATCACATCATGAAATAGGCGGTGAAGAAAGAAATCATCAAATGTTTGGACAGCGATATCATTTACCAGATATCCGACAGCCAGTGGGTAAGTATGTTCCCCGCCGAATACAGAGACGCGACCGCATAGGTCCGTCTTGCCTGAAATTCAGGGCAGATGCTAATTGGTGCTATCCGTCCACCTCTCCGAAGATGCCAAGTTGATTTATGGCACCATGTATCGAAGGTTTAAACGGATGCGGCCGATGTAGCAGACTTCGTCAGATTCCCCCTCGTTTGAGGGGTTTTTGATTGTGGGGACGCTCTTCCCTGCAGGCGCAAGTCCCTACAGATAATTACGCTACCGCGTCGCGGTAACAACTTTCTCCTTCTCCATATGGTCACTTCATGTCGTGGGTGTTTGTTTTGTGTTTGGTTGCCCGTGGATTGTATACGGAGACTAAGTTATGTTGTCGCCCGTAGGGCGTGGACTAGTCCAAATCCGTATCTTTCTTAGATTTGAGTTTGGGGGGTTTGGGTTTAAGGATACGTTAGCCTCATTTGAGACTAAGATCAACTTAAACGTTTGTTAAGGATACGTTAGTCTAATTTTAGACTAAGATCAACTTAACGGGATCGTTTAGATCCAACAAGGGAGCAATTGGGCTCTATTGTTTTGTTTAGTGACATTGCGGTCGATAATTAGTTTAAGGACATCACGGTCCATTGTTAGTTTAAGGACATCTCGGTCCAATGTTAGTTTAAAGATATCGCGGTCGAGGCTAAGGACATCATAGTCCATGGATTTAAGGACTCCACAGTCCAATGTTAGTTTAAAGACATCACGGTCGAGGTTAAGGACATCATAGTCCGTGAGTTTAAGGACCTCATAGTCCGATATTAGTTTAAAGACATCACGGTCGAGGTTAAGGACATCATAGTCCGTTGTTAGTTTTAAGACATCACAGTCGAGGTTAAGGACATCATAGTCCATGGGCTTAAGGACCCCACAGTCCAATGTTAGTTTAAAGACATCACGGTCGAGATTAAGGACATCATAGTCCATGAGTTTAAGGACCCCACAGTCCATGAAATGTGTGGTTGTTGGGACCCGTCACCTCTTTGAAGACGTTGAGGAATTACAACGACAAATATCAAAGGAGTGAAGAGATGTACCCTTGAACCAAGGTGAATTAAATAATCTGTAGCCCAGTTTGGAACTAAGACCAATTAATTATATTATGAGCACATTGGCTCAGTTAAGTCTGAATTGAGGACTTATGGCCTACTTGGGCTAAGTCCAATTAAGTTTGAAGTATTGGCCCTCTGTTGGTCCCTTAGACATTTGTCTGGGTTTAAGCACATATTATTCAGTAATGCTAAACATTTTCATCTTTGATTTCCTCAATTTTGAGATTCATTTGGAGGAGGGACTTTTGCCTCTGGAAAATTAGCCAATTTGGCTAAAAGTTGTGTTAAACACTAGATAACAACAGTGTTAAACACTGGCAATAAAACTCTCAATCAGTGTTAAACACTAGAAATAAGATTCTCAAATTAGTGTTAAACACTAGAAGACAACAGTGTTAAACACTGGAAATAAAACTCTCGAATTAGTGTTAAACACTAAAGAGGAAGGGATCACGTGGGGACACGTGAGGGCGTCCAAAGGTGGGGCCAGATCTCCTTTACTTTATTCTGCAAATAAGTGTTAAACACTTTTTAATTTTTGGCCATCACGTGTGGGCACGTGATAAGCACTCATGCCCTGATTCATTAGAACATTTATTAGGGGTCACGTGGTAACACGTGAGAGCGCCCAAGTTAGAATCTGCCTTTGCTTTTACTCCCTATATAATGAGGGTCACGTGGGAGCACGTGAGGCATTGCCTCAAAGCTTTTTCTTCTCATTTCTAGGGATCTTTTCAGGGGTCATGTGGGGACACGTGGCCTTGGTTCTTTTCATGCACAAAGATCTTTTTAAGTCTCCTTATTTTATTTTGAGAATTAAATTCTCTGTAGGGTTAAACCCTAATCATGATTTTGAGGGAATTAAATTCCTATTATGAAAGAATTAAATTCTTGTATATGGTGAAACCCTAATTTCATTTTAAGAGGAATTAAATTCCTGTGAATTTGAGAGAATTAAATTCTCAATTAGGGTTAAACCCTAGTTTTGTCCATCTTGAAGGAATTAAATTCCTGTAATTTTAAGAGAATTGAATTCTCATATAGGGTTAAACCCTAGTTTTGTTTTGAGAGAATTAAATTCTCTAAACTCAATTCCCTCTCTAAGTTTTGGATCTGCATGGCAGAATTTCAACCCGATGAGAATTAAATTCTCAACCTATGGAGAGATGTGCTTCTGCAGATCTTCAACTAGAGGAAGAACTAAGTTCTTTTGCAGAAGAGTTAAACTCTTAGATTTTGAGAATTAAATTCTCTGTGTGAAGTTTTGATTCTCTTTCTTTTCTCACCTAGGGTTTTCTTTGTTGAGAATTAAATTCTCCTCTCTTTTCTCTCTGAAATTTCAAGATTCCAAAACTCTATATCTCCCAAAAAAATTCCTCCTTTTCTTTTATTATTAGCTCCTATTTATAGGAGAAGGAAAAGAATTAATTTGTTTAATGAATCTTTCATTGAAAGATTTTGTTTGTTTTCATAATTAATATGAGCCTTTAGATCATTCAGTGAATTTTATTCACCGTTGGATTTTCAATCCAAAGATATTCTGTTTGTTATTTTCGGTGAGATTTAGGGAAATCTTTCCTTGTTTAGGATTTTTCCATAAATTGGTGATCTTTAATCATCCCTGGATTTTTAATCCAACGGCTCCCCATAACCCTTTTCCATTTGGAAAGATTTAGAGGAATTAAGAATTTAATTCTATTAAACTGTAAGGTTTTCAAAGCCTGTCACGTGCTGGCACGTGACCCCTAGTCACGTGTGAGCATGTGACCCCCAATTAAGTCCTTTCCTCAGCCGCTTATTTATGCTTCTGTTTTAACCATCACGTGTTGACACGTGACCATTGATCACGTGTTGACACGTGGGTCTTCCTTCAGCCGTTCGTTTTTATTTCTACTTTAATTATCACGTGTTGACACGTGACCATTGGTCACGTGTGAGCACGTGACCCCCAGTTGGGTCCTCCTTCAGCCGCTTGTTTATGATTCTGTTTGCCTAGATTTTAACCTTGTAAATAGATCACGTGTCAACACGTGACCCTTGGTCACGTATGAACACGTGATGCCTCTTTGAGGAAAACCCTGATTTTTAATCAGGGAACAAAGTCCTATACACGTTGTCCTTAAGAAGTCAGGCATAACGATCATCACTAATGAGGCGAACGGGTTAATTCCGAATCGCACCTAAACCGGATGGTGAGTGTATATTGATTATCGGAAACTCAACGCCGCAACGCAGAAGGATCAGTTCCCGCTTCCCTTTATTGACCAAATGCTTGAACGATTAGCTAGGCATGAGTATCCCTGTTTTCTGGACGGTTACTTAGATTACAACCAGGTTCCCATCACTGAAAAAGACCAGGACAAGACCACTTTCACTTGTCCCTTCGGCACATTTGCATACGGACGCATGCCCTTTGGGTTATGCAATGCTCCCACTACATTTGTGCGGTGTATGATGAGGATATTCTCTGATATGGTCGAGAATTTTCTGGAAATCTTCATAAATGATTTCTCCATCTTTGGAGACTCTTTCGATGAGTGCTTGCAACAACTTAACGCTGTCCTTATTCAATATAAGGAAAGGAATCTAACTCTGAACTAGGAGAAATGTCACTTCATGGTTCGTGAAAGAATTGTCTTAGGACACATCATTTCACAAAGCGGCATTGAGATTGATAAGGCAAAAATCGATGTCATTTCTAACCTGCCTCCTCCCAAATGCGTCAAAGACATCTGTTCTTTACTTGGCCATGCCAGTTTCTACAGACGGTTTATCAAGGATTTTAGCAAAATTGCTAGGCCCTTCACTCTTCTCTTGGCCAAGGATGTCATATTTCATTTCAATTAGGAATGTTTGGCCGCTTTCGAATCTTTAAAATGCTTTCTCACAACTGCTCCCATTTCGTCATCCCCCGATGGGAATCATCCGTTTGAAATTATGTGTGACGCTTCCGACTTTGCCATCGGTGCGGTCTTAGGACATTATATCGATAAAAAGCCACACGTAATTTATTATACGAGTCGAACCCTAAATGATGCTCAATTGAATTATACAACAACTGAGAAAGAGTTCTTAGCTGTTGTATTTGCTCTAGAAAAATTCAATATGTACCTCATCGCTCCCCAGTCATTTGTTACACTGATCACTTAGCTCTAAGGCACCATTTTTTCTAAAAAGGATGATAAATCTTGGCTCATACGTTAGATCCTCTTGCTCTAAGAATTCGATCTTGTAATCAAAGACAAAAGTGGATGTGAAAACGTAGTGGCCGATCATCTTTCTCGATTCCCTTCTGCGCCAACGCTTCTCGTGCCAATCAACGAAACGTTTCCCGTCGAACATCTCTTGATAATATCGTGTGAACCATGGTTCACAGAGATATTGTGAACTACCTTGCAACATGACTTGTACCCAACAAATGGTCAAGTCAGGACAAACATCGATTTTTTTTCTAAGTAAAACACTTTTACCGGGACGAACCTTATCCATTCAAATATTGTCCTGATCAAATCATTCATCGGTGCGTACCCAACAACGAGTTTCAGAGTGTTCTGTCTTTCTGCCACGATGAAGCGTGTGGTGGTCATTTCGGCTCTAAGAAAACTGCTTAAAAGGTCTTGCAATGTGGTTTCTACTGGCCGATACTATTCAAGGATGCAAATGAATATTGCAAGACATGTTCCCCATGTCAACATTTAGGCCAAATTCCTGCAGAAATTAGATGCCACTTCAACCAATTTTGGTTGTTGAGATTTTTTATGTAGGGTCTAGATTTCATGGGCCCATTCCTATTTCCTTTGGGAACATATACATTCTGCTAGCTGTTGATTACGTCTCAAAATGGGTCGAGGCCATCCCAAGCAGAACTAACGACAACAAGATTGTCATTAAATTTCTCAAGGAGAACATCTTTTCTCAGTTTGGGCACCCTCACACGATCATAAGCGATAACAGGACACACTTCTGCAATTGGTCTTTTGAGGTCTTAATGCGGAAGTATTCAATTAACCGTAAGCTATCAACGCCCTATCACCCGCAAACATGCGGACAAGCTGAGGTCTCAAATAGACAAATCAAGCAAATTTTGGAGGAAACGGTTTTCAAGAACCGTAAAGATTGGTCTTCTAAATTAACTGATACTCTTTGGGTATTTCGTACTGTATATAAGACTGATCTTGACACGTCTCCATATAGACTTGTGTTTGGAAAAGCTTGTCACCTCCCCGTCGAGATTGGGCATCGTGCAATGTAGGCAATAAAAGGACTCAACTTTGATCTTAACCAAGCAGGCAGCTATCTGAAGCTGCAACTGAACGAATTGAATGATTTTCGGATGAAGCGTAGATAACGCAGTTATAGTAAAAAACCGGATGAAAGTGTTTCATGATAAACACCTTTTGCGCAAAACGTTTACACCAGAATAATATATCCTTCTTTACGACACCCGACTGCATCTTCATCCGGGTAAGTTGCGATCTCGCTGGACGGGACCATTTTTGGTGCGGTGTGTATACTCGCATGGTGCGATGGATTTAGAGAATCCAAAGACAGTTCGCTATTCAAACTGAACGGACACAGATTGAAATCGTTCTTTTCCGCAGAGCCATCGGAGGAGCTCATGTTGCTATAGAAGCCGGTTTACCTTGCTTTATCTTCCTCTGTCTATCCTTCACATTTTGCTTTTCCAGCTATAAATAGTGGAAACACGGTTTCAAATAAAGCGTGGGGTATGTATATACTGATTTCTTGTTCTTGTAAATATTTATTCTTGTCTTGTGAATATTTGTTTTCTTTTTGGGGAAATTTCTTGTCTGGTGAAATCCCCTTAAAAAAGGAGGGGGGAAGAAAGAAGAAAGAAGAAGAAGAACAAAAATTTCATTAAAAAATTGATAAATTTTGGTGCAAATATCAAGTTTGGGAGGGTTTTGTGCAAAAGAGCAAAACTTTTGACCACTTTTTACCCCCATTTAAAATCAACTTTCCTCTCCCCTATGCTCTTATCCTCCAAATCCGAGAACCACAAAGCCCCTCATTTTCAAAACCCTGGGTTCCAGAAAAAATCCACCACCGAAACCAAATTCCTGCAGCTGACTCACCGCAGACTAAGTTTCTCTCGCCGCCGCATCGTCGCGCCTTCGCCACGTCACCCCCTGAAATTTTCAAGGGAGGTATTTTCTCTCTCCCTCTGTTCATTTGTAGCTTCAGATCTGACTTTGTTGAAACCATAGCTCACAAAATTTGTCCGGAACGAAATTTTACATCAATGTTTAATCATGAGATTTATGGTACCTATTTTGGGAATGAGATTCGAAGACGTGGATGGGGCTATTTGTTTTACAATCATCCAAACGCATACGCGATTCAGAATCTCGTTGAGAGATTTTATGAAAGTATCGAAGATGGGTATTTATAAAATTTAGGATTCATTTGTGTGCGTTGGAATGATCACGTGATTGATATCAACACAAAAACAATATGTTATGTCACTCTCATTCCCCGCTCACCCGAGCACGACCAACCCTTGCCACTTGACGAATATGTACCCTTCATGGGTATCAATTGCAATAAAAAGATTAGGATAGGGATTGAGGGTGCACGGATGTACGCAAATGTATTCACTACGTGCAGATAGGCACAAAACAACATTTTTGGTAGCTTACATAAGACCACGTTTTTCACGCCCGTGTTGCACATTGTTCATATATTGATGCCTAGGAACCCATGATTTGATATGTGCACCGTGTTGATGCATACTATTGGATCAGACAAAAGAGCTAAAGTTTATCCGTGTCCCATGCTTGTGACACAACTGTGTCGGTTTTTTCTTGACCCAGATGAATTCTTTGCTTACTTGCATGAAGCTGAGCCAATCCGACCCTTAGTTGAAAAGGAGAGTTTGTCATACCATGATGTTGGACCACATTGATCCCGTACTGAGCCTACACTGCAGGAAGATATAGCAGCGGAGTTCTGCAAAGAGCGATTCCCCTGACGATGAGGATGCTATACCCGTCGCTCAAGCGAGCTTTATGCGGCAAACGTCAAGGGGGGTTCAGAAAATTTTTGGGCAAGTTAGGGGATCAAGAGGCTTCACAGAAGAGGCAAGAGGAGGTCCAAAGGAGGCAGGATGAGCGATTGGCCAGTATCGAGCATGATGTAACAACCTTTCTATCACGAACCGAAGGGAGAAGTTCTAGCATTGCTGTCACGCCCTGCTTCCGATGTACGGACGAAGGGGACGCGACGAGGCCGCTACGTATTTACTCTGAAGTAAATACACTAAGCATATCTAAGCAATATAAATAAAAATGCACAAGAGACAAAGACAGTAGATATAACTGAACAGCAACTTTATTTATTAATATTTTTTGGTACAATGCATGGAAAAGTAAATACATCTGAATGAAAGAAATGCCTAAACAGTGGCATAACAGTAATGAAAAGTACTGAAATGAAAATGTGTACAATGAAGCTAGAGCTCTGAGTCATAGGTAAGCTGATCCAAGTCCTCGCTAGTAGGCTCGATCTCCTGGGTATCCAGATCACCTGACAACATTCCAAAGAAGAAAGAGAAGGAATGTCGTCAGCGAACAATCGCTCGGCCCAAAGATAAGGAAGAAGTAGAAAAGACAGAAAGAGAGAGTGTGTGTGTAACTTTTAAAGTTATATTATATTATTATAATGGTGTATTTAGTGTTAACGCTGTTGTTTATAACTTGGTACAGAAGGATGCCAGTGTATACGAGAGGAGTCTCACTTGCCCCGGAGACTAAGGTATCAAGAACTCAAGGAACCGTTCATGCCACGGTACAACAACAAAAGAATACAGGTTAGGTGTCTTATGGTTGCAGTCTCGTGCCACTCTGACACATTCCGTACCAATCCACCCCTTAAACCCCGCGATGTTTTGGTTGTATTGTTTGTATTGTATTGCAACTTGTAATGTCTTGTAATATAGATTGTATAATTGGATGACTTGCCAAAACCATGATATCAGTAAATGGATGTAACTGGAGAATCATAGATGTAACTGGAGAATCATGTAAATGGAAGTATATCCATGGTTCGGTTCGGTCAATATAGATTGAATATATTGAATATATGGATTCATGGATTTATATTGGGTTGTAGATTGTAGATTGTACTTGAATCATATTCAAGTCAGATTATTTATAATGAGACTCAGTCTAAATCAGAACAATTAGAAAAGAAATTGAAGTCCCGAATTAGATTTTGATGTTATCGGTAACCGCTGCACATGGGCGGCGGGATTTGTGTCTTTTTCAAAGACGATTACCGTGTTGATAACACCGTTGTTAATTTGTCTAGCTTAAATAGGCAAGCACCCACTTCTCCGGCTCTCTGAGACTCAAGAGATTGGTCCCGCTTAAACATATATTTACTAGGGTCATCAGGGTAATTTATAGAACTTGAGGGGGTTTTATGTAAAAATACTTTTGTATAATTTTCAAAATACACCCCAAGTATTTAATTATCGTCTTTAGAGTTGTCATAGATGTAGATTTTATATTTTTGATATTTCTAATGAAAATAACCTAATTTCATAATATAGATTATTTAATTGTAATATTGAACATGTATGGAATTTCATGCTATTTTCATATAAAGTTATTCTTTTGATTTAGAAAGGTTGGAATATTATATCATATCAAAAATAGATATTTTGATAATACATATATATATATATAATAATTTTAATTTATTATTTTCTAGAAATCTCATTTTCTTAAGATATTCGTATTTTAAATCTCTCGAGACCGAATGCTACTTGCGGAGGTCTGAATCTCGCACTACTAAGCCCAGGGATGTGCGATAATCTGCACCATCCCAGTCGGGTTCCCCAAAATGGGTTGTAGCGGCGTTTTGCAAAGATTTATAAAAATACGTAATCTTGCAGAAAACGGTTTTAATAGTAAATGGTATTTATATGTAAAGTTTCGTTTTCCCGTATTCTATGTTCCCGAAAGGTATTGTGCTATATTGCATATGAGTGATGTGAGGAGGTAGGTCATTAACTCGTGATCTAATTAAAGGTATAGCAAGATTAATGATGTTTTAAAGTCGAAACTAAACTACATGGTATGTTACTGAAAAAGAGCAATAAAAATTAAAAATGAAATATTTTGCTATGAAACTTGTTCAACATGTTTTGTTAATGATTAATAGTCATGATGTAAGAGTTTAATATGGTTGTGTTAAGGAAGATTGAACTTTACAAAGAAAATCGAATCGCAAGTCGGATTTAACTCCGCTTCCGTCGGGTTTTAGAAAAAGAAGTTTTAAGAATAGATTAGAGAGGAGGGAGGTGGAACTTATGGGTTTAGAATCAAGAGAAGAGGGAGAGAAAGCGGTAGGAGGCGCCGGTGCGTCATTTCGTTGCCGGAAGCTCCTAGGGTCGTCGTCGGAAAATTGCCGGAGCTTCGCCCTTTGCTAACTCCAAATGCACACAAAAGTTCTAGAAATTTTCTTGAGAGTTTTGGACAGAAATTTGGAGTGAGGGGGTATGTTTAGGGTTGATATTTATAGGGTAAAAGTAGAGTTAGGGTAGGTGAAAGGTTGTATTGAAATTTGTATTAAAAATGGTGTAATGGGGTTTTTAAGAGTTCTGGAACTGATCCAAGAAATTAAAGTATGTAGGAGTGATGGGGAGTTAAAGAGGCACAAATTTCATGTTGGACGACTCCGAATCGGAGCCGACTCGGCCGCCGCCGCCGGCCGAGTCGCCGGCGGTGGCGGCCCAATCCGGCCGAGTCCGTCCGGGTCGGGGGTCCCCTGAGTCCGTCGTCGGTTGGTCTACTCCCTGAGATAGTTTGTTTTTAGTGTGAAGTGGGGTTTTTACGATTTATGCACGTGTAGACCCTTGGACTTCTAAAAATTCAAAACAAAACAATATTAAAAAAAATAATGTAGGGGATGGGATTTGAACTCTGGTGCTTTGGTTCAGCAGTGCAAGGTATTACCAATGAGCTACAAGCTCTTTCTTGCTATTAAAAAGCAAAACAAACTTATAACTTGTGCTCGGGCAAAAGTACCCCTTTCTTTATTTTTTGAAAAATTGTACAGAAAGTTGTACAGGAAGTTTAGGGTTGTTACAAGTGCTGGTAGTTCCCGACGACGTCGGCATCTATGAGGACACTGCTGCAGATAAGTTTGGGGGAGGTTTGTGTATATATGTATATATGTATCCATGCATTCATATTTTCTTTGAGCATGCATCTGCACGTATATTTTTTTTTTGAAAAAAAATTAAAAATTTAAAAGAAAAAACAAAGCAAAAATTGCATCATGTTTAAATTCCGCATTGTATTGATATTCAAAACCCATAAAAATCTGAAAATTTTCCAAAATATAAAAAATCTGTTTTCAAGTTAGCTAGTGAGGAAGATTTAGACTCGAAATCCGATGGGTGGGTTGATAGGTTGGGAATAACTAAATCATAGGTTTAGAAATAGAAAACCCGACAGATAACCCTCCTTGAGTCTAACCGTAGCAAATATACGTCTTTCCACCACACTACACGCATTGTGGGTTTTGAGAATTGGATAACGAGTTCGAAATGCTTAAAAAATTATAAAAATATCTTCTTAAGATCAAGTTAGTTTGTTTGGAAGTGAGTAGTCTTGAGTATGATTTATGAGTAAGGTTTAGATGAAGAGAGAATATTTAAGTCTTTAATGGAGGCTAAGTCTGAAAAATAACTCATTTTAAGCTTAGTTGGAGTGATCACACACCTGATATACACAAACATGTCTTAAATCTTGGGATGAAAAGCGTAACTTGAAATATCTCCGTTGGTGTTCTTTCTAAAAATTTTCATAATAAGTCTTTGTTTTGGGGCCTGGGTTACTTGGGTAATTAAGTTCTTCGGGGTGTTTCTATACCTAATGCTCTAAAGCCATCTCACTTGGGAGTCATTAACCCAAAACACGCTAAGTTGCCTAAAGCCTAATAAAACAAGTCATGCAAGTGTTCTCTCCGAGTTAAAAGTCTTCGCTGTTCATTATGGGAGAATAATCTTGGCCGGGACGAGTTTCGAGTACTAAAACATAGCTGACAGAGATATGAAAGTTTAAATTGAAGTTACAAGATTAAAAGACTATTGCGCACAATCACGAAAGTGTGTATGAAACGAAAACAAGTGAAAGGTGGAGTGAAGAATAAGACTTAGTTTTCTGTTAAAAATGATAAAAGTACTAGATTCAAGACCAAGCTGTAGGATATAATCTCAAGAGAGCTTATGACCTTACAAACCGGCGAGATACTTTTGAAATCTTTAGGAAAGGCATGTAGGCTTTAATCAAAACTCTTGATGCAAAACAACACTATCGCACGAGCACGTAAAGATATATAAGAACTTAAGTTAAATAAAGAGTGAGAAGTGAAAAATAAGGGTTGGATATTTCTAACTTAGGATGATAGAGTTTCTAACTTAGATACTGAACTTTAGGATTATAGTCGACAGTTAACTCACAAAACTAGCTTGACGGAATTTTATAGGTGTAATTCACTGAAAACCCTCAGAAGACAGCACTCTTCCTCTAGGGCCACCTAGATGTTTAACGGCTTGTTGCACATGCTAAGTGCAACCGTGACGCTTACGAAAGTGAGCTTAGGACTTTTTCTTTGAAAATAAAATGGTTTTGCTCGGGATGAGCAAATAATAAGTTTAGAGATATTTGTTTATATAAGAATATTTCATTTGATACCACTCATTCTTATGCACATTCGCATGTAGATAGGTGCTTTTAATCCGTGTCTGCTACATGATTTCATGTTACAGGTTCTTAGGAGTATTCAGTGCAAAACAACGCAAATCACACACATTCTTTGCAGAAATGACGATTTCAGAACAGACGGTCGATAAATAGATAAATACGAATTGCAGTCACTCAAATCCGTCAGGTGCCGTCTACCAGTACAAGAGGCAAGACAGAAGGAGTAGTCATTCATGCCTCAGACAAACGCGGAGCACGAGGAAGGCATGCATGACTTTTGAAAAGATTTAAAGGAGATATGTTAGGAGAAAAAGACGAAAGTAGTCGTCATTTTGGACTGCTGATCATCGAGAACAATTCTAAATGATTTATCAAATGTTACTATGAAAAAGAGCAGAATGGAACACCATAAGATCACCAAAAAAATCCTGAAGCCTAATTCTAAAATCGCGCGGCGGATTATCCGCAATTAAAGAAGAATCCACGGCGGTTTAGCGGTGTAATTTTCATCATCTATGATGAATTTTCAGGGGTGTTTTGGTAACTTTGTATAGCTTTAGAAAACATCCATATACTTTCATTCCAGAGCCTATAAATACCCCGGATCAGAGCAAAGAAGAGATCTATCTAATATTTAGTTTAGTTTAGTTTTATTTTTAGATTAGAATTAGATTAGTTAGTTCTTCTTCCTCACTATTATTTCCATTAAAAATTGTGAGAAGATTTTTGGAGTATGAATGAAGAAGAGTGGGTTTTCTTATCTTGTCTTTTTTATTTGCTTGTAGTAGTTAATATTATTACCTTGTATTGTTTCCAAATTTCTTAGATAAATTTGTCGTAAGTTGTGATTTGTTTGTAATAATTAGTTAGTTTTCTTGATTTTTCTTTATCCTTCTTTCTTAATCTCATTTTTAAAGCGATGATACTCAATGGATGTTACTTGCTATCGTGAGAACCCAAGTAATTAGCTTTCATTATCTCCACCAATCTACTCTTCTCTTTCTCTTTTTATTGTGTTATTTTTAATAATGGGTGAGTAATTTCTCACTTGTTAGGGTTAAGAAGAGGGTAGTTGAGAGATGGAAAATCCCATGTTCTTCCCTTTGCCCAACATAGTTAGATTGAACTTCGACCCAAGAAAACGCAACCCTCTCTTTTAGACACTCTATCCTATATGATAACTATGATTCTAATCGAAGACTCATTGCGTTTGCTTGATAGAAGGCTAAAACTAAGAGCAAAGAACGGAAAGACAAGGGTCAATTAGAACAGACTTAGCGTTTGGAAAGCATAGCTTAAACTCGTAAGTACCCTTTTAAAGCATCCTAATCCACGTTGTTTCCGATTACTCTAGCATCAATTCTAAAATTGGCACAAAAGAAAGAATACGGAATTCTTAACTTAAACTACCTAATCCGAAACCCTAACAAACTCTCTTGGACATAATACATATCATATAGATAGAACAAATACCCTTAGATATTTTGACATAACTCGTCTAAAACAAAAACGAAAAACATACCATCTCTCTGTGGACGACCCGTACTCATCGTGGCTAGCTTATGCGACACCGTCCTGATTGTGGTAAGTTGAACTTCATAGAACACACAAGAACATATCAATCAATACCTGGGTAGCCATTATGTATAGCTAGTACCACTGACGTGCTTATGGGTTAACTAGTGAGGGGATTGATCTAAATGTGTTTCAGATTCAATCGGATATAATCCTAACCTACTGCCAGCGTATTGATTGAGTGTTTAGAGTTTCATGTAGAGGTTTTCCCCACTCAGGCGAAACGATGTAATGTGCGTATGGCGATACGTGCGGGAGTTCAATTAAATATGTGTATATGATACATATATGTGATCGGACGTCTAATAATACTAGCCGATTTATATTTAAGCCGGATTATTAAATCAAGTGATTGATTTAATTTTATATATATATATATATATATATATATATATATATATATATATATTATGTTCACTTTATATTTCTCTCATTTGTATTTGTGTACAATACAAATACGTGTATATGTATATGATACACATACTAGAAATATTAATGTATTTTGATACATAAATGTTTCTAGAATGAGGACACCACATTTCGTATTATGTTTAAAAGAAAATGACTCGTTTTCTTTTAATATTAAAGAAATGGATATGGTGTACAGAGGTATGGGCTTTTAATTTTAAATGGAAAATGTTTTATAAAAGTTATGCTTTATTCTCTCTCTTCCTCATTCAATTATGCATCTTCTCTCTCCTCAAGATTTCCTAGCAGAGAATGAGAGTAAAAAGAGAGAAGAATATGAGAGAAAAATTCATGTGAGCTTACTACATCTCTTAATCTAATGCATTAACAAAGTATTAGATTAAGTTACTTCACAATATGTTTTCATTGGTGGAGTTGAAGTTTGAGTTGGGGTTTCCTCGATGTGGATCATCTTCGTCGGGGAGGTTGGCTTGCAAGCTCGATCCAGAGGCGACAGAGTCTAGTTTGGGTCTTCCACGATTGGGTAGACACGCTACAAAGGTTGTAGCCCCCTAAACCCCTCATTTGATCTCTTGATATTGCTAATTATTAGTAAATAATTGATCTTGAGTAAGAAATTGGTGCTATGCCTTGTTAAATTTTTGTTTTATGCTTCCGCCGGATTTGCAAGTTTGCGACCCTAGCGCCGATTCCCAACATAAACAGCTCCCTCGGTTGCAGGAGCTTGCTCGGAACCATCCTCCATCAGATTGACCTCCTCGTCATTCAAAAGGTTATAGTCAACCAGCTCTTCTTCCTCCACGACCCTCATAGGTGACATGCTTCATGGGAGAGGAGGAAGCTCCGATACTCGTGGAGTAGAAGACGAGAGCTTTACTCTCTGAATAAGAGCCCCCTGTACATCCATTGGAGCTACTCCGTTATTACCCTGAGCGGGGAATGGATCGTTCTCAGCCTCTATTTGGGCGGACCCATTATCACTTTGAATAGGAGATCCATTGACCTCGAGAGCAGGATTTAGGTCTCGTGGAGTAGGGGAAGGAAACTCTTCATCCCTAGCGACCATTGTTTGGGTCTCTACTTGGGAAGCCCCATCCTGACCATGAATAGGGGGTAGAGTGCTCTCAAGAGCAGGATTGGCATCAACAGCCTCATTGAAAGACATTCTAGCTGCACAAATTCAGAGTTCATGTGCTAATGCATATGCACAAAAAACGCACAAAAAGAACTTTTCCAGAGCCTATGAAGCCCACTTAAATCAAAGTTAAAAGGGTCTTTCTATTTAATTAAACCCCCTAAAATGGAGATGGTTTATATGAATGGAAAAATAACTCTATACAGAACACTTAGCCAAAATTGGCTAAGTGTCCACGTGTATCACAAAGTGGTCTCATGGATCTATAAAGTGATCCCATGTAGGAACACTTGGTCAAGATTGACCAAGTGTCCATCGGGATCATAAAGTAATCATGTATAGGGACACTTAGCCAATTGGACTAAGTATTGGACCTAAAAAATAGGGTCCTGACCAAGTAAAGATTGGTCGGGAGGAGTCCCGACATGAAGAGTCAAGAGCCTCTGCCGGAAGGCCTCCTAAAGCCATCTGGAGGCCGCCTGAAGTAAAGAGGCCTCCATCGGGAGCATCTCCTCTTGAAATTTTAAGAAAACTTCGACAGAGTCCTCCTGGATTGTCGATTTTTCCTGAGAAGAACCAAGGAAAACCCTAGTTCTTCCCACAGAATTAGGAAAGCTCTTATTCTATATTGAGAAATAGCTTATGGCTATTTCCATGGATTGAGAACAAGGATTTTTTCCTTATTCCTGATTGGCTGAACGAAGCCATGAGGGTTCGTCACCCCTGCCGAATCGATCTCAAAAGATATCGATGGCGAGTGCCAAAGAAGTCAAAAGACTTCTCTTTATCTAAAGAGACAAAACCTCACCATCGAGAGGCCATCAAACTTACTTTTATGGTGAAGGCAACAACGAAGATCTCAAAGAAATCGAGGACGATGATGATCTTCGAGAAAAAAGGAAACCATAGAATTCTCTTTGAATTCTTTCTAAAGCTCTAGGCCAGTGGGCCAGAACTAGAAAATCTAGTTCAGAATATTTTTTAACAAAAAGATATGCACGAAATCGTGTATATCTATTGTTTGGGGGCATTTGTTGGAGTTAAAATTTTAGCTCTCAAATATATATATATATATATATATATATATATATATATATATATATATCTCCCAGTAATCAAGTTTTGATCAAAACATGATCTATAGCAAGCCAAAGGTTTGCTTATCACTGGTGGGACCCCATGCCTAGGGGGTACCCTTCTAACATAAATCAAAACTGAAATGTTTCAACTCAAAATCAAGTTGATTCGTAGCATCCCGGTCTCGTAAGGCTCCCTCCCGATCTCGGGGGGCTCCTAATTGGGGTGTCCCGACACTACTAGGGTCGAGACCTCCTCCTTTAGAATAGGTTGGCCAATTCTTCAGGGGATAGTGGAGGGATTTTCATCCCCAACTTTTCCTAATATCGAGAGAGTGGTTACCACTACTCCCCCACTCACAAAGGTATAAATACCCCCTTGTGAGCAACTGATAAATGATCGAAAAACCTTTGGCTTAAATCCTCTGAACTTTGACGAAAATTCTATGAAGAGGAAGAAGATAGAAAAAAAAAAGAAGTAAGAAGGTGAGACAGAAATGGGAAATCTCCATTTCTCCACTCTCCTCTCTTTTGGCTCGGGTCTCTCTTTACCTCTCCCCCTTCCACTTCTCTAATTCAGATAGAGAGAGAATATGAAACTTATACAAATTTCTAGTTCTCAAATGAGAACTTGAGAGGCCGTGGCATTTCCTCCAAGAGGATGAAGACTCAGAACACAATGTGTTCTTGACTATATGGACAAGACTAATAACATGAGTCATCCCATGTTCTGCATATCGGAAATAGGCTATCATATTTCTCACATACATAAACAGAAAGAGATAAGCTCTTTCTTGGAAAACATGGATCAAAACCCTACGTTCTTCCATATAAACATATATGAATAGAATATTCTATTCATCCTGAGACATAAAATCATATCTTGAAAGACTATGTAAACAGGGAAATCCTATTTATGAAACATGAAAATCATGTCTCCTAATCCATGAATAGGAAAACCATATTCATTTACAGACATAAACATGTCTGTGTATGACTTATTTCTATAACAGACATATTTGAATGGAATACTTCGTTCATGTCTCGAGACATGAAAATCATGCCTTCAGGATCTTCGTTAATAGGAGAACCCTATTCATGCATCAGATGTGCAAAACACATCTGTTCCTGTGAATGCAATGCATTCATCTCATGAACATGGTTCTAAAAGTTCATGTTTTACCCTTGAACATAAATCCATGTGTTCACTTCTGCACAAACTATTGAGGATGATAATAAATTCTCAGTGGGTGCATGAAACTCAAACAAATGAGTCTTATCTAAAAGAAACTCTACAAGAGAATTTCCAATTTTGGCTTGAAGCAACTTTCGGAAGGGCTCAAAAATGGTCTCCCAGCTGCTTTGGGATCCCCCTCTCGGTCCCTCAGGAGGCCCATAAATAGACATCCCTAATGGAAACTTCTTAGTTTCCTTAACATATGTAAACCCCATCCAGGGGTCCCATCTACACTTCAAATGAAGTGTTCCCTAATTCAAGTGAAGTAGTGTGGATCCCATCTAGGGTATCCTACTTGTAATGATGTGGCCCCCACATTAAGGCAGTGTCCATCAACTTCTACCAAGTTGATACTAAAATACCCCTAAGTATTCAATGAAGATATCAAAAGAGAATCTTATGCAATTATATATTTCTTTTGCAATGCTTTATGCAACTTACATTCAGGTTGTATATAAACACTAACAAAATGAATAAAATATATATTCTTTTGTTTATAATGTGCTTTCACTACAAGAAAAACATAGTTTTTTCGTTGGGGACTCATCAACACGCTTTTGGCGTGGCGTGTTTTGAAGTTCTAAAATCTAACCGCGATCAGGACAGTGTCGCTTTGCAGCTAGCCGCGATGAGCACGGGTCTTCCGCAGGGAGACGGAGCGTTTATGGTTCTTGTCGTAACGAGTTAATGCATGAGGCGGATTGTTCGTATCTATCCTATGTGTTATATGCAAGTATAAAGTTGTTAGGAAAAGATACAATAGTGTAAGTTAAGGAAATCCGTACTAAAACCTTTGAGCCGAACTTAACGATTGAAGCTAGAGCAATTGGCAAAAATATGGATTAGGGTGCTTAAGCACGGTATTCATGGAATCCAGCTTATTGACCCTTGTCTGTCCGTTCTTGTCTCTTGCTTTCGCCTCAGGCCAATCCGAACGCAACCGGTCACGGTTAGGAAACACTGATACCTTGGTAGGGTAGGGTGCCTAACGGAGCGCTTGCGTAAGGTTTGAACGGAGTTTCAATGGAAAATACGGGAAAAGGAAATGAGAAACGGAACGTTAACTTACAATATCGTATTCTTTGCCTAACAACACATATTCACAAACATTACAATAACAAACCAAAAAAGAAAAGGAAAAGAGAAAAGAAAACATTACAAGCGAGTAAGTAAAGGGCATGGAATAAAAGTTGCATGAAAGTAAAGCATGGAATGTAAGTGCAAGTAAGTAAATGCAAGAAATAAACAACTAGGAACCATAGAACACAAGACAAGCCATGAGATCGATAACCAACCCTTAAACTTACAAGCTCAATGAAGAGGTTGCAAGATCAAGAGAAGGATAAAGAACTCATGTCAAATGAAGGCAAAGAAGAGAGCTTTATTAATTCCAAAAGAAGATACAACCCTTGAGATCAATTGCCAAAACTTAAACTTGCAAGCTCAATGAAGAGGTTGCAATCTCAAGAGAAGACAAAGAACTCAAGGGGAAGTTATGATATGTACAAGAGAACAAAAGAGAAACAAAAATGAGAACTTGTAAAGAATAAAACTTGGCAAAAGTGAGACCCTTGACCCCTTGCCCACTACCTTCTTTTATAGGCAGAAAAGAAAAATAAACAAACAATAAAAACGTGATGAGGTGGCAGCAAGGGAGGGCCCACAGAAGTCTGGAAGCATTTGGGAGCAAGGGGCCGGTCACAAGGGGTATGATCTCGGCCCAAATCCAAGCTCTGGGTCTCGTTTTTGTTGTGTTGGCTTGTGTTGTCCCCCACATCACTCTGATGTTGTTTGCTTGGTCTAAAAAGTTCTGTGTTGCACTCAGGGCATGGAGGGACACTTGTAGCTATGAATCACATCAACACTTTATGCATTGAATGCACCATTAATGCACATCACACCATGCCCACTTGTGCCATGATTCATGGCTGCCCCCACCATGGTCCATGTGCAAAAAAGTCTTGTGTACACACTTGTATGTGTTGGACCATTTCGATAAAAAATGTGTACACAAGCATGTTGCACAAAGAAACTCTTGGGATATCGGTCGGTTTGCGGTTCTGGTTGCAGTGTCAGCTCACAACTGTAATATTCATGATTTTAGGTGTATTTCCGGTATTTTGTCACGGATACCTGTAATTTTTAATACTGAGCAAACACTGGTTAATAGTACCGATATATACAAAAAAATCGATAATGAATGAGAGGTATTAAATGCAGTTTTCTGTTATAAACATGGACTTTTTTCATCGGCTGCTGACCGACTGAAAAAACCATAAAATCAATAAAAGTTGTAGATTAAATATTTAAAAAATATTTTATGTTGGAATAACTTAAAATCAATAAAAGTTTTCGATCAAATCAGATCCTTCACTTTTTCCCTCTTCTCCCCAAAGAAAACCCTAAAACTCCTCTTCCTCATCCACCACTCGACGTCCTCCTCTCCCTTCGCCTCCGACTCCTCGCCGACCCCTTCCTCACTATCGTCACCCTCCCCAGCCGACCCCCTCCTCTTGAATCCCCCTTTCCCACCGACCCCTTTCTCCTCCCCCATCGACCCTCCTCTCCCGTCACTCCCTCCTCGACGATCCCCCTCTCCTCGTTGCCTCCCTATTTAATTAGTCCTCCTTTTATGCAAACAGTGCTAAGCACTTATATAAGTTCTGACGCCCATATATGATCATGTGAAGCTTTCAGTCATGGGGGATTACCCAATAAGTGTAAAACACTTTACTCCTTTTGTCTTTATATGGAATGCTAGGCGCTCTTTATGGCGTCCGCGTGCGAAGCACGTAAGGCGCTAGGCGCTGGGTGCCCAGTGAGTGCTAAGCACTCTTTTCTTCTGTGGCACCCACGTGGGGGACATATGAGGCGCTAGGCGCTGCCCAATGAGTGCAAAGCACTCCTTTCTTCTGTGGCGCCCACGTGAGCGATACGTGAGGCACTGGGCGTCAGGTTTTTTCTTATATGCTTGGTTTTGAGGAATTCGATTCCTAGTTCTTTTCTGAATCTTTGATTCTCAAGAATAAGTTCTTCCCGATGAGAATTAAATTCTCAACTTGTGGGAGACTTGTCTTGAGGATCTCAGATCCAGAGAAAGAACTAAGTTCTTTTATAAGGGTTAAACCCTCCAATAGGTAAATAAGATGGTCTCTTTTTTTTTCCTAAAGTTTCTTAAGGAGGGAGATCTTCTTCTCTGTTCCTTTCTGAAGTTTTTTGCTTTAGTTTTTTTTAGAAGCTTATGGGGGTTTCTCTTTTTTAGACTTGAAATCTTTGATTCTTTATATAGTAGAGACAGTTTGTTAATTAGCTTTGAGGAAATCTCTCATTAAGAGATCACAATTAATCTGGGGAATTTTACCCACCGTTGGATCTTTGATCCAAGGGTTTCTGTTTTGCATAACACATTTTCTTGTTTAACAAGATTGTGGAAATATTTTCCCTTACACAGAATTTATTCTGTAAAACGGTGATTTTTTAATTACCGTTGGATTTTTAATCCACCGGTTCTTTCTTTTACAGAGGGCAATCTTTCTTGTTTTAGAAAGATTGAGGGAATACGTCCCAAACTAGAATTTTATTGTATAATCCAATTTAGGGGATGTTTTCTCCCAACAGAATTTAATTCTGTATTTTTGATTATTTATCATCTCCGTTGGATCTTTGATCCAATGGCTCTGTTTAACAGATAGTAAAATTTAATTCTATCTGGGCGCTGGTGCTCACGTGTTGTGCATGTGGGCGTTACTCAAGATTTTAATTCTTATAATGGGTATTCATGTGCTTTGCACATTGGCACCCGCGTGAGGAGCACGTGAGGCGCCACCATAGGATTAATTCCTATCAGATTGGTCTAGGCGCTGGCGCCCGCGTGAAGAGCACGTGAGGCGCTGCCTCATTAATTTTTAAACAGAGTTTTGCTTTTTTATTGGGGAAACTTTACATTTTTCATATAATTATAGATAGTATTGTGTACTGATTAATACTTGTCTATGGATAACTGTTCAGTCGAAAATATCGCCCTTTTGATATGGCATTTTTCTTACTTTTCTTAAATATCTAAAGGTATTTATTATAAATATGACACATATGAGGGTTTATCTGTAAAAATACTATTTATCATATGTTTATATATTATAATTAATATTATGAAGAAAAATGTATGCATATAATATATATATATATAATATTTTGATAATTTAAATATGCATATCATATCAAATATCCTTAATCAATATTCTAAAAATATAATATCATATCAAATTGGTTAGGATAATATCTCAAAAATACCAAATATTACTAACATTATTCATTGAGATATTGTGCAAGCTTTGGCTCAGGTCAGAAGATCGAGATGTTGAGATGTCAGAAATAAAAAATCTGCCAAAATATTAAAGAAAATCGAAAAATCAATACTGGCAGAGACTGTAAGTCTACGGTAGCGCCCCGGCCGTCTATCCGAGGCCAAAATACGGAAACAAAAACTTTTCATAAACTTGAAACTGGCGCTAACGCGGACTTTAATCCCGGATCGAACCATTAACATTAAACTAGCAACTAGAGAAAGGTTAGAAAGGCTATACCGATCGATCCGTGTCCTTCGGTCTTTAGCCACCATCTTTAGCTCCTTGCGGCATCTCCGATCTTGCTCGATCTCCGGTCTTCTCGTCGGAAAGGGCACCACATCTTCGAATCCTTTTACGGGCTCCCGCTTCGAACCGAAGAAACTCGGACACGAAGTTTGCTAGCCGACGTGTCCAAGGTGAAGTAGAGAATGTGTGTGATAATTTTGTCTCTTGACACTCTAGGATTCTCAACACATGAGATGATTAGAGTGGAGGTAGAAGATGATGCCATGGTGGAGGTTGTGAGCAAGAAGAAGAAAGAAAAGAGAGGAGCTTTTTCTTATGTTGTTGTGTTGAATTATTGTTGTGAGAGCTAGCATGATAAACATAAGAGCAAACCCAAGCCATATGGTTGCCCTCTCTCTCTCCATCCATCAATTCAACACAATAAACAAATCCTAATGTGACATTAGCACAAATAAAGAGACCATGAGTCACTAAATATGTCCATGTCACATTAAATGCACCTCATCATGAAATCCACTCACAATTTCCACCATTTGTAAACATTAATCCAAATGTTTACAACAATAAAAAGATATGGCAACATCTAAAGTAAACTCGTGATGGATCACAAGGATACCCCTCACCTGTATATACATACCTGCATCCGCATTCCGACTGAATGCGAATACGATGAGACTAAAGTAATCCAACAAATCTAATACTAGGATCCGGCTTAAACCAAAGCCCACTAGTATGATCCGTCCGATCATGATCCGTGCACGACTGCACGTATATGATCGAACCCTGCCATAATACCATATGGCCTCTACAACATTTTGCCCGAAACTTGAGAAACTGTCTGTGGGGGACTCTAAAGACTCGTCAATACTTTGGCTGTGGATTTAACCACTAACACATCAGTGGTACTAGCTGTACGTAACAGGCTACCAGGTATTGACCAAAAGAGAAGTCGATGAGCGAACTCATCCTGGAACCCTACTGAGCCTGTCAGTGACAATATCCGTACAGTCTGGTCCGTTCGCCTATGAGCATCGCATGTCGGGCCTAGGGGGTTGGTAAAAGTCAGACCCCCAAAAGCGGTACAAGTCGTGTCGGAGTGTAGCCCGGAACACCCTGAGATACTACTGGAATACCTACCAGTAAATCTCCTATCTTGGCCAAGGACTTCGTGTAATGGCTCTCCTAGACACAGCGCGATCTTATCCCCAATACCGGGAGAGACGAAACCCTTGCCGATCCGCTCACTGCCTCCATGTGGCTCGGGACTGTACCCAACTAAAACCTGTTTGCACGACTCCTTTGAGCCGTGGTAGGGTAGTAATCAAAGCACAGTGGGAACTCACACGAGACAAATGACGATCTCAGGTCGATGAACTAACCTGTACACATATCACCAAGGAACTGCTATCTGACGTCAGGTATAATACCAACTAGCATGTTCCCGGCGAGTCATGTCCGGTGTACTCATAACCCAATGAGCACCTGTATACATCTTAGGTGAACCAACTGACACCAATGGCTTGTGAGACCGTCCACCGCCTCTCGTCGGGGTCTCGACTGTATACACTAGTCTACTCTGGAGTATCGATGCCCTGTCTCGAAACTCCCTCGATTAGGGACCCTTCAAGGATGTGCTTATAGACTACCCAACTCTCACGTATATGATCGCCATCATACTGCTGGTAGTCAAGAAAGAATCCTAAGGGCTCTATCAACGTGTAATAGCGACCTGTAAGGTCGCCTAAAGCAGTACACGATGATAAAGATAAACCAGATAGCATATTATCATCTCGAGTAAGACTGTCCTACCGGCATAGGTCCTTCCTCAATCAATGCAATCACGTGCCTGCGATCCAATAATTGACTTTGAGGGCACTATATCCAACAATCTCCCACTTGCACTCAAGGCTAATTATTGCGATGTCGCGTACTCACAGCCCGTGTGATACCGAACACCCAACTCCTCTACTAATCAGTTTCATAAAGCATGTTTGTATAACTATTGCGTTCGAGGTATAGCCTCAGTGAATGGATCCGCCCTGATGTTTCTTTCTATGTCTCTCTTTATCTCAACTTCGCGGAGAAAGTCATCTCCCGAAATGAGCAATACTTGTCTTAGAATATGTCTGGATATCTGATGGAACCTAGTTCATAAATGAACTTCAAATCCAAACTTCTTAGACTGTATAGTCAACTGAATTTAATCAGTATCCTGCGCCATGCCTCCCTCAGTATCCACTTGGACCACCTGTCCAAACTACTGCCCCTCATCAGAGGGCAAACTATAACTCTGACAGTCACTCTGTCATCCAGATCACCTTGGAAACCTGGAATGATAACCGTCTTCCGAAGGAGGCTGTCGTTATCATATCCCTAGAATATCCACTTATGTTCTAAAACTGCTTCCGAATGTTTCTCCAGGATTGGATTAATATCAGCTTATTGCATCTAGTGCAAAAGCAACATCTGGTGTGGTACTTGACATCTCATGATTGACTCAATTGCCTAAGCGAGTGATATGTCAATCATGCGCATCCCTCTCCCCTTTAGTTTGTAAGACACCTTTAGAGAGAGTGACTCCATCACCTGCAGGTATACTACCGTGCCAGGAGTCATCCATTCTAAATACCTTTAGAATGTTGTCTAAGTACCCAGATTGGGAAACTACCAAAATCTAGATCTAAAACCATAGATCTAGTAACCAGAATGTCTGATATTATATCTATATCCTATGTGGAGAAACCACTGTGTGACAACCAAAGCATAACCGATCGTAGTATAGGAACTTCACTTCCTACTCTGTATATGTCATCCAAATACCAGGACATCACACCCTACTATCTCCTTAACAGATCCATCCCCTATTTTGATGAAGTCAATCCCATGACTGTCACATCAAAAATAGATGATCTATCTCCGCTATATCCACTTTAGTCTATAAATAGACATAAGCCACTTGTCCACTATGCTTCTGCTGCTCCCACTGACTACGACAACCCTCTGGCAGAATAATATACACGTGCACTTCTAAAGCCAGTTCAGAACGACGCTATACTCATCCTCCTTCCGGGTCTCATAGCCTGGAACAACAGCAGTGTCAAGTCTGGGTAAACAAGAACCTCCCTGTCACCGTCTTTGAGCATACCGAAGTACCTCTCGAGTGGCTGAGGTTACCCACCATATCTGCGGAGTGGCTAATGGAATGTCAAACCTGATTGAATCTTTAGGTCCTATTAAATTTTCAGTAATCGTTTGCGGTTCTGGAATCACTTCCAGTTCTACCATACTCCCACTACTGTTTTCTGAAAAAGTCCATTTTACTAAAACTGTGGCGAGTCAAGAACAATATCACCATTGATCTTCCAGATGGTAGAAAGTTAACCCTCGTCATAGCCCGGGTCAACTCACAAACATCCATTACAGAAACGTGCCTTGAGTTATCCAGAGTCTGGTTTTAAGCATAAGCCAGAAAACTCCCTGTACCTTAACATCGTTAAGATATGAACCGTTCTATATCCAATATAGAAACAGAGGCACTGATTTAATTGGAACCAGATTCAAATCATGCAGCTGTCTCCAGTGCATGTAAACTAAATGGAAGGAGGCCGATCAGCGTTACTCAACTTAGGAATGCATCCAGATATGAGTAACCTGAAAGAGAAACAAGTTTCTCAAAACCATTACTATCAACTGAATACCGAATACAAGTATCTACATCTTCGATCACCTTGAAGAATCCCGATACTTGCAACACCTGGTTCTCTACTTTATTCATATACCTATAACTTCTCAAAACTTGGATCCTGTATTTCTACAAAACACATGTCTAAGAACTAGAGAAGTCACAAGTAAACAGAATATAGTACGAGTACCAACCCCTCTGTCCTAATGGACACTGGACAATATACAATGCTTTGTATAAGTCCCTTGAGTTGAATAACTCAAACCCTGTGCGTCGTAGGTTGAAAACTGTTCTTATGGTTAAGAAGAATTACACCGCTGTTTAATACTCCTTACCTAACCATCAACTGATATAGGTAAATGTCATGGACATAATTTCAAAAAGTTATATCTCACTTTATAAAAATAAACGTACAGATATATCAATTTGAGATTGGTGCATAACAACGGATATTCAAAACCAAATATCTGCCGTCCGGAAAACACCCAGGCAATTTTCTCAAATATCACCAATTACAACGAATCCCGATATAATGGGGATGATCACCCAATTCCCAATAACTTACTCCCACTCATCATCTGTAAAACCATACAGATGTGAGAATCATAACTGGTAAATACATACCCTGGAGCAAGGGTTAATTGGGAAATCAGTTTTCTTTTAACAATACACAGTGAGACTGAAACATGAAAATGTTTCAAAAGGTTATCCAGGTATTCCTAGTAATGCCTCTTCCATTATCCAGATTCATGACTGTAACCGCATGTTTTTTGCCATCTCTCCAAATCCCTTTATATGTCGTTAGTCATTACCTTCTGTACACCACCTTTAGGCCAAATGGTTTTCTTCCTTCCCTACCGTTCGGCACCAGCCTATGGTTTGGAAGAAGACTATCCAATAAGCATAATGGGTATACTCCCATAATCCTAGGAGCACTCGCAACGCGAGAGAAGGTAAAGATAAAAGACAACTGAATAAACCTTACTCCTATTTCTCCTGAACCAGAATCCATCCCCGAACTGGAACAAGTTCCTTCGAGTTCGTATATAACCATACGATAGATTATCCAAATAAACTGTGGATCTTCGTAGTGATACGGGGTGTTCTGGAGAAATACAAAGGTGAAGTAGGAGTAGCGATGAAATGCTTGGTTTGGTCGTGAATAGCAGTCGCAATTTACTTTGCCCTCTTTCTGATCCCTTTATTTGTCTTTACTTAATACCTTCTGTACACCACACTTAGGCTAAATGGTTTTCTTCATTCCCTACCGTTCGGTACCTGCCTATGGTTTGGAAGAAAACTATCCAATAAGCGTAATAGGTGTACACTCCTAAACCAAGGAGTCATCGCAACCTGAGAGAAGGTAAAAGGAAAAGACAACTGAATAGTCCTATTCATTTTCTCCAGAACCGGAAACCATCCTCGAATCTGGAACAAGTTCCTTCGAGTTCGTATATAACCATACGATGGTTTTATCCAATGGAAGTGGATTTTCGTAGTAATACGGGGTGTTCAGGAGAAAAGGGTAAAAGTAGGAGTGGCAATGAGGTATGCAACTCTGACAATCCAAAAGCCAGTGTTATAAGATGGTTCGGTTAACTTGGTCACTGAGTCATAGTCTAGGGTCGGGCCATGGTCGCTGCCAAAGAGAGAGAGAAAAGAAACACTCTGCGTGCACTCTATCCTAGATCAGAATGGTTATCAATTCATCTAATCAGGAAACATCCCACTGTAACCTCAAATTCTTCTCCAAACCTGAAAGAAGAATTAGTCGGGATCACCCGAGAAGTAAACCAACTCATCAGTGGGAATCGGGATCCAACTATCATCGCATGATAACGTGATGGAATCCACTCGCGTTATCACACTCCAGAAGGTATGCGCATGCCTGGCAAGTTTCAGTTTCTTTAGAAACTCCCGATGTGATTTTTACCCCAAGCGGTTTATGACCTTGACTTTGGCCAACAAATCATAACCCGCAAGTCAAGTTCTACCTGTCATTGCCCTGATTGATTTAGACCCACCCGCACACATCCTTGACTTTGGCCAACAAAGTGGTACGACTGTCCTAAACCAATGCATATCCATGCAACGGACAAGCAACACACAGCTACTGCACACGATGCCTTGACTTTGGCCAACAAACATCGCACGAATACTATGCGCTACTTATCCGAAATAACGGAGGGCTACGGCTGGTTTTTGGCGAAAAACCTTTAACGTAATGAACTTGATATCGTTGAAGGAATCCAAGTGGTTTTATAAAAATATAGTGGCGAAAACCTTTGCTAAAGAGGTCACTCCCGGTGAAGGGATCTCGGCTTTTTCCCCGTAGAATGGGGTGCAGGATATTCCAACTAAATACCACGATGCAAAGCAAAAAGTAATCGACTATAGTGAAATTATTACCCTGACGCAAACTTCTGCCCAAGGGGTCACTCCTCCCGGTGAAGGGATTTCGGCCCTTGCCTCGTCGACTGAGATGCTGGATATTCATAACCGAATACCACTGTGCAAAACAAAAGAGAACGTCCTTGTAATAACAGCTTTTTGAAAAATTGTTCCAACAACATCAAACAGGTTTGTTTAGCTTGCATTGATCTGAATCAACGCAGTCCCATCAATTGATCACACCAATAAAGAATGAAAATATGATGTACGTATATGCCATCCGCATTCGCCACTGGGTCCCGTCATCACCCGTTAGGTTACTTAACTAACGACAGAGCGGGGACTGGACTAGCGCGGATGTAAAACATATACAACATCTACTAGTATATATATATCAATATATTATAATCGCTCATGGCGTGATAAAATGCAACATCACAGAAATGTAATAAGAATCACAGAACAATACAGATAATCTGGGATCCCCGGGTTTCCGTTGAGCCGCAACTGAAACCCGACGTTCCCCTGGTCGTGTGGATAGCCTGTGCAATGAAATCCTAGACCCCTACAGGCGCGGCAAGTTACCCGCCAAAACCTGAAGCGAGGCAGCCCCCTTCAACAAAGTGAATGGACCACCCAGCACTTTACGAAATCCGGTAACTTGAGCACCCCTCCTTGGGTCAACCTATACCCCCTACGAGTGCGGCGAATAGCCCGCCAATTCTAGAGTGAAGCCCCCTCCGTCTCAAAGCCATGAGATACGGGCCCGTTGCCCTCTATAACCCGGCTATCCGTGCACCCCACCGCGGGGTAATCCTAGTACAGAAAATAAAATATGTACAACGGGTACATCGACCTCAACCCGGTCGTGCCCCAAAAGAATAATATACAAACAGGCAGTGACGGCAGTCCACATGTCGGACGCTCGCCCCGCAATATCAAATGTACAAATATAACCAAACTGTACTACCATTGCATCCAGGCTATCCACCACGACGAATCCGCAATATCACAGCACAACACAGAACATCAACGTGAATGTCACGTTCGCAAATCCGTCTAAAAAGGTTATAGCGATTAGACAAGATTTACCGATCAAATGACATTCACGGTCACAGATATAATGTAATGCACTGTAAACTTTAAACAATATTATAAAATATCGAATCCGAAATAACCCCCCGAATAGCCCAGAAAAACTGATAAAACCATATCCAAATTGGGCCGAATAAACAATACCACCGCACCAACTTCCCAAAGACCAAACAAATGCCCAAATACGAAGCCCAAACATGTCAAATGGGCCGGCCTAGCCGGAAATTTAGGCTTGGTGGCCGGTTTTTCTAGGTGGGGTAGGGCTCGTTTTTGGGCAGTGGTCATGTGGTCTCGGGAGTGTTCTTCTGCACATGTTTAAAAAAATTTCTGAACACTTTTAAAATTAACACAGACCAGAACTGCAGTGGGATTGTCCGGGTTTTGTTTTGGTTTCGATACATTAACATTGTTTAAACAAGTTAGCTAAGGTTGATGGCCTAGCTCTGATACCATGTAAGTCTACGGTAGCACCCCGGCCGTCTATCCAAGGCCAAAATGCGGAAACAAAAACTTTTCATAAACTTGAAACTGGCGCTAACGCAGACTTTAATTCCGGATCGAACCATTAACATTAAACTAGCAACTAGAGAAAGGTTAGAAAGGCTATACTGATCGATCCTGTAGGGTGTTTTTCGTCACCCCATTGAGATGGGAATACGCGCGCGCTTGTCAGGCGCATTACAGATTCCCCCTGCCTACGGTAGGCCGGGGTTTATTGATTGTGGGGATCCGAATCTCCGGCAATCGCGGACTAAGCTGCCGTTAATTACCCCTCGCATTTGGAGCGAAGGAACCTCCGATTAACGGGTTAAACTGGTCATACGAACTCAATGTGCAGTATCGTGTTTTGAATGGGTTTTGGAAATATCGGGGACCCCGCAGAGTTTTTACGGGGGTCCCGCTACCCGGATAGCGGGCTGGGGGTCAAGGGGGCTAGCAGCCCCCTTGCGGGGTGCGGGGCAGCGCCCCGTTAGAAAAATTTTTCTAACGGAAGACAGTGTCGTGGAGTCTGTGTATGTTTTCCTTCCCCCCCTTTCTTTTTTTTTTAAAGTGGAGTTTAATTTCAAAAGGGATTTTATTGTGGAGTTAAACTCCAAAGAATTTTAAATGGAGTTAAACTCCTAAAAGAATTTCATGCGGAGTTAAACTCCTAAAATAGAACTTTATTGTGGAGTTAAACTCCAAAGAATATATATATTTTTTTAAAAGGGTTTAAACTCCAGAAGGGATTTTGTTGGGGAGTGCACGTAAAACGAGGGGGAAAAGAAAACAAAATGGCGTCTAAAGGACGCTCGCACTGCAGGTGGGCGCCTTAATGCCCGGGGTCACGTGCGCGCACGTGACCGATGGGCACTTTGGCGCCCCCAGGGTCACGTGGGCACACGTGACCGATGGGCGCCTTGGCGCCCCGGGGGTCACGTGCGCACACGTGACCGATGGGCGCCTTGGCGCCCTGGGGGTCACGTGGGCACACGTGACCGCGGGAAAAACCCGCGGAAAGGGAGGCCTAGCCCCTAGGCTGGGGAGTTGAACTCCCAAGGGAATTTATGGAGTTAAACTCCAACAGAAACAAATTTATGGAGTTAAACTCCAACAGAAACAAATTTATGGAGTTAAACTCCAACAGAAATTAATTTTATGGAGTTAAACTCCAGCAACTTTAGAAAGGAGTTAAACTCCTGGGGGATTTATTGCTCTTCTTTTGAGCCTTGGGTCTGTCCAAAGTTAGATTTTTGGAGATGGGTCTCCTTCTTCTTGCTCTTGACCGACGGGATCGTGGAGAAAAGGGGATGAGCCTTAAAAGCCCCCCCTTTTCGAGATCTGATTGGAGATCCGAGCTCCCCTTCGTAGGTTTTGTGGTGGAAATCTATTTATTTTGAGAAAAGGAAGAGTTAAACTCTTGATTTAATTCAAAAGAAAAAAAGAAGGTTTTAGAACCTTGAGGAAGGAGAAAGAGGCAGATCTGGATTCTTTTTTGGGGAGAGATAAAAAGTTGTTGAGATATTTCACTATCTTTGCCTTTATAGGCCATACACTTTACACATAGCCCCTTGGGCTTCACAAAATGGCATTTTGCCCACCCCATGGCTCATGTGCCATTTCTTTTTGCACATAAGCCATGGGCTTTACAAAAATTTGGCTTTATGCCTATTTTTCTTACATTTATCCATAAAATAAAATAAAAGAAATACAACAAAAATTATTTATTACAAAATTTTTATCTTGGCGTGGGGGGAGGCCGGCCGGTTCATGTTCGGGCTCGACCCGGGCATGGGCCCACTGGATCTGGGCTTGGGCCCACTTGGCTTGGGGTTGACTTTGATTTTGACTTGGTCAACCAGGGTGTAAATTTTTACCCCAACAAATTGCCCCCCATCAATAAATGCACACCACATATGTGGGTCGTGTGCATGAAATTGATGGATCTTCTTTCACGTGGAGGCGACTTAATTCGGTTCCCACCTTTTGGGAAGCTGGCACTGCCCTTTTTACGACTTGGACGGTCGGTGCGGCCCTTTTTGCGACTTGGACGGTCGGTTCTGCCCTTTTTGCGACTTGGACGGTCGGTTCTGCCCTTTTAGCGACTTGGACGGTCGGTGCTGCCCTTTTAGCGACGTGGACGGTCGGTGCTGCCCTTTTTGCCACTTGGACGGTCAATGCTGCCCTTTTTGCGACTTGGACGGTCGATGCTGCCCTTTTAGCGACTTGGACGGTCAGTTCTGCCCTTTTAGCGACTTGGACGGTCGGTTCTGCCCTTTTTGCGACTTGGACGGTCGGTTCTTGATTTGACTTGCTCTGCTCCTTGCAGTGTCAGGGGTAGACTTGACTCGCTCCGCTTCTTACGGTGTCAAGATTGGATTCTGACTTGCTCCGCTTTCTGCGGTGTCGGAGTGGAAGTTGACTTGTTGATTTTGATTTGGGTTGACATCAGCATCGCTATACTGGAATATGATACCAGGAGCGAATCATCATCCGTCATTGAGAGGACTTTGGGATTTTGGTCTTTGTTTGGCATCTGCATTGCTACACTGGAACAATGCCAGGAGCAACTCATCATTTGCCCCGGGAGGATTTTTTTTTTTTTTTGACTTTGAATGTGGTCTCACCGGTAGGACTTGGGAGAGATTGGGATTGTTTTACGCCCGTGGATTGTATATGGTTTTGCAGGATGTATGATCCAGACCGTAAGGCCGGAAAAATTTCGGGACTTTGTCGGCGTCTGCATCGCTGCACTGGAATATGGTACCAGGAGCGACTCATCATTCGCCGTTGGGGTATGGGATTTGGAATTTGGTTGGCGTCTGCATCGCTGCACTGGAATATGCTACCAGGAGCGACTCATCATTCGCCATTGAGAGGACTTTGAATTTGGGTCTTGTTTGGCATCAGCATTGCTGCACTGGAATAATGCCAGGAGCAACTCATCATTTGCCTTGGAAGGACTTGGGATTTGAGTTTTTGGTCGGCATCAGCACCGCTAACACTGAAGCGAAATGCCAGGAGCGACTCATCATTTGCCGTTGCCCATCGGGGAAGGATGGCTTAGGAGATAGGTTTGGGTTCCTGTCACCTAAGGCTTTTCAATTTTATGGGCCGTGAGGGTCCCATAAAAGCATTTTCTCCCTACGAGTCGTAAGGATCCCGCAGGTGTATTTTCTCCTTAAGAATCGTGAGGATTCCTAAGTGTTTTGCTCCTTTGTGAGTCGTAAGGATCTCACGCAGGGTTTTCTCCACACAAGGTCGAGGGGACTTTGCGAGTATATTTCATCTCTTTTCACGAGTTTGCGCCCTTTCGGGTTTTCACAGACCCGCCAGTAGTCCTGCTGTTTTTACTCACGGAGCCCTTTTGGGTTTTCATCCGTGCCCGTTTTGCTTGTGGACATACCGTTTATTATTTTTTTTATTATTATTATTTTTTTTATTTCTTTTATTTTTCTTTTCTTCTTCTTTTTTCTCCTTCTTTCTTCTTTTTTTTCTTTTTCTTTTTTTTTTTGCCGCTGGTGGGACTTTAAAAGTAGTCACACCGGCAGGATTTGGGTGAGATAGGGGTCATTTACGCCCGTGGATTGTATACGGTTTTGCAGGATATATGATCCAAACCGTAGGGCTGGTGTGCTCAATTCGCCTGCGACTTGGAGCATTCACGTGTAGTATTTCTTGAGATATCGGCCATTGATGGGTGGCATGGGCCTTTCTCCCTCGGCGCTTATTAGTTGGTAGGATCCTCCGTCAAACACTTTCTCGATGACGTATGGACCTTCCCAGTTTGGCTCAAATTTTCCCTTGGCATGTCGATTGGGGATGATCGGTCTTTTGAGGACCAACACCAATTCACCTTTCTTGAAAGCGCGGAAACGGGTTATCTTGTCATAGGCCCGTGACATTTGGGCTCGGTATAGCTCCAGACTTTGCTGCACCGCGAGCCTCTTTTCTTCGAGGGCATCGAGTTCATACAGTCGAAGGAGCACGTTTTCCTCCTCCGTCAACTCATGCTGAACGGCCATTCTTAAGCTTGGAACTTCGACTTCGAGGGGGAGGACCGCCTCCACTCCAAAGAGCAATGAGTATGGAGTGGACTGGGTTGGAGTACGGTGCATGGTACGATATGCCCAAAGCGCCTCGTGAAGCTTGAGATTCCAGTCCCTCTTGTTGGCTGAAGTATTTTTCCTCAGGAGCTTGCATAGAGTCTTATTGAAGGCTTCGGCGAGCCCATTGGCTCTTGGATTATAGATGGAGGAATATCTCCAGTCTATCTTGTGCTGAGTAGCGAACCTTGAGACATTGAAGCTCTTGAAAGAAGGCCTGTTGTCAGAAATGATTCTTCTTGGTGTACCGAAGCGGTATAGAATATTATGCTGGAAGAATATCAGAATATCTTTTGTCTTGACTTCTTTTAGCGGGACAGCTTCAGCCCATCTGGAGAAGTAGTCTGTCGCGGCCAGTATGAACCGGTGGCCTTTGGATGACGGAGGATCAATTGGGCCAACAATATCGGTGCCCCAGACTTCGAAGGGCCACGACGCCACCGTAGGATGCAACGGATTGGGATGCTTGTGAATGAAATCACCATGGATTTGGCAGATCTGACATTTCTTTGCATGCTCTCCGCAATCCCGTATCATGGTGGGCCAGTAATACCCAAGCCGTTTGATTTGAAGTCGCATCTTGGGGCCAGATTAGTGAGCACCGCAAACGCCCGAGTGAACATCTTTCATGACCTTTTGGGCTTCGGCCGATGACAGGCACCTGAGCCAGAGTTGGTCATATGATCTGCGGTATAACGTGTCATTTACAAACACGTATCGGAGAGCCCTTTTCTTCAGCTGAATCCTCATAGATTTTTCTTCGGGCAGCTTGTCGTATCGGAGGTACTCTATGAAGGGTTCTCTCCAATCGGGCTCGTCTTGGATGATCGAAGCTTCTTCGGCAGGACTGCTCTCCTGTTCCGCGCTTTCCTCTTCTCGTAGAGAGACTGGGGGTAGAATTTGTCGGCTCCTGACTGTGATCAGAATTTCGTCCAAGTCAGGATCAGCCAGCTCCTTGGCTAGGCGAGCGAGTATGTCGGCTTTTCCGTTCAATGCTCTAGGGACTCTTGTTAGTTCAATGTGAGTGAACCGTTTCATGAGTCCCACCACCCGGCTTCTGTACCGAGCTAACTCGGGTTTATATATCTTATAGGTGCCGCTTACTTGGTTGACGACAAGCTGGGAGTCACCGTAAACCCGTAGCCGAAGGATTTCCATTTCTATGGCGAGCTCCAAACCAGCTATCAGAGCTTCATACTCAGCTTCATTGTTTGTCCGAGGCTCGGTGAGAGCGAAAGAACGCCGTAAGGTTCCCATTGATGGTGTGATAAACACCATTCCTATCCCTGCTTTTATCTCCGGGACGTTTGATCTGCCGGAGCTCCTTATTGATGAGGCCCCATCGAAGTAGAGCTCCCAATATGGCTCGTCTTCCTCGAGGTGCAGCACTTGTTCGTCGGGTAACTCATAATTTAGCGGCGATCCTTCTGGTATGGGATGAGCAGCGAGAAAGTCTGCAAGAGCTTGCCCTTTTACTGCTTTTTGAGGAGTATAAACTATGTCAAACTCAAGTAGCATGACAGCCCATCTTGCCATTCTGCCGGCTAGGCTTGCTTTGGTCATCAAGTGTTTGAGCGGGTCGACCTTAGAGATCAGCATAACCCGATGAGCGAGCAAATAGTGCCTCAGCTTCTTCACAGCAAATATCAGAGCCAGGCATTGTTTTTCGATTGGGGAGTAGTTGTGTTCCGCCCCGACTAGAGTTCAACTGAGGTAGTAGAGGGCATTTTCTTTTCCCTCCTCGTTATTCTGGGCAAGGAGCGCACCGAGTGACTCATCCAGCGCGGCAGTGTAGAGAATCAGCGGTTTATTTGGAATGGGAGCAGCCAGCACTGGAGGGTGCAACAAGTATTGTTTGATGCTTTCAAACGCCGCATGACATTCGGCATCCCAGATAAAAGGAGCTCCTTTCTTCATGAGCTTTGAGAAGGGCCTACATCTCCCGGACAAATTTGAGATAAACCTCCGTATATAAGCAAGCTTGCCTTGGAAAGATCTCAGCTGCGTCAGACTCTTTGGAGGGGGCATCTCCATGATGGCCTTTATCTTTGATGGGTCAATTTCGATCCCTCGATGCCGGACTATAAAGCCCAGGAATTTTCCCGATGACACGCCAAAAGCACACTTCAGAGGATTCATCTTCAGATCGTATTCCCTCAGTCTGGTGAGAACGGTCCTAAGATCTTGGATGTGGTCGGCCTTGGCTTCAGCTTTGACGACCAGATCATCAACATAGCATTCGACGACTTTATGGATTAGGTCATCAAAGATATTAGTCATTGCCCTTTGATATGTAGCGCCCGCGTTCTTCAGCCCGAACGGCATCACTTTGTAGCAGTATATTCCGATCGGGGTTCGAAATGCTGTGTACTTCTCATCCTCAGGCGACATCCTGATCTGATTGTATCCAGAGGAGCCATCCATAAAGGTGAACAGCTCGTAATTTGAGGTGTCATCGACCATCATTTCCATGACCGGTAGCGGGAAGTCGTCTTTAGGACATGCCTTGTTGAGGTCCCTGAAATCGACACAAACTCGGATCTGCCCATTTTTCTTCTTCACTGGGACTATGCATGCGATCCAATCCGCATATTTCTCTTCCCTGATGAAGCCGGCATCGATGAGCTTCTTACTTTCCTCGATGACCTTTTCTTCTAATTCCCTTCTCATTCTTCGAGGAGCTTGTTTGACTGGCTTAGCATCAGGAGATATAGCCAACTTATGTACGGCCACTTCAGGGGAAAGGCCAGGCATTTCTTTGTATGTCCATGCGAAGCAGTCAACGAACTCATGCAGCAGGGCAATTATCTGCACTTTCATTTCCTCTGACAAGAGCGAGCTGATGTAAGTCGGCCTTGGATTATCGGGCGTTCCTAAGTCAATCTCGGTTAGCTCGTCAAAGATTGCTTGTCCGCCATCTTCGAGCTCTTGAGGAGCTTCTTCTGGTTCGGCTATCCCATCATCATCATTTGATCTTTCGCTGGCCTTACCAACATGGATCATGTAGCACGCTTTGGAATCAGGTTGAATGTAGCCTATGCCCCGTCTATCTGGAATTCGTCCATCGATGAGTGCTCGGACCTGGGGCGGATACCATAGCCCTTCGTAAAACTTTGCTTCGGACTCCGTTTGGTACAACCGGCATCCGCACTTCTTAAAGTATTCCCGTATCTCGGGCGCATAGTATCTGGGATTGAGGACGGCTCTTATGTCTCTCTCATAGGGAAGGCACGTGACAGAAAGATCGTCCGGGTGCACAACGGGGTTTGACCTGTAAAACAGGATGCCCTTCTGTCCATTTTTCCTCCCGGGCACGTAGAAAGTTTTCAGCTGGTCCACGGTGTAGGGTTCCTAGGCACACTAATGAAGTCTCACAAGTGATCAAACATGCCCAATTATAAAATTTCATGTGCCTACAAACTCTAATACGGATCGTTAACTAGATTTATAGACGATGCAATGCAAATAAACAACTTTATCTAAAAGGAAAGAGGCTACAGCCTTTGTAGATCCGGTCCTCCACCTCCTAGGCTCCGTGATAACATCCCTCCGCTATCCAAATCGGATTCCGGACTCTAGCATCGGTTCCATCGGAGAAATGGGCGGGCCAGGTCGTCGACTTCGATGCCGAAGATAATCTACGTCGAGGCAACTCAAGATCAAGCTCCAACTTCACCAAGTCATGAAACTTGTGAAGAAAACACCCTATACTACTTGGCAAGAGGTAGAGGATGAAGAAATAGGAAGTGGGTTCACTTTAGATTTGGATTTCTCACTCATTTTCACAAGTTGCCATTGATGGAGGCAAGCTTTCTTCATTTGTTGAAGAAGAAGAAGATGAAGAAAGAATATCATAAGTTATTTTTAAAAAGAAAAACAATATGAATACTTATCATATCCTTACCTTGGTTAAGTGTAGAGAATGGACCATGGTTAGTTTTAATGGTTAGGGTTAAGAATGAGACAAGAATGGTGGACTTGTTCAAAGCTTCATGAAGCTTCAACAAACAAACAAAGAAAGCCACCATAACTTATTTATCTTTTCCAAAATGAAAAAATAAATAAATAGATAAGTAATTAAATAAACAAAACCCTAATCATTAACTTAACCATGGTTTAATTCTTTACACAAACCCAAGTGAGCATGTATCATCAAACATGATACAATCAAGTGCACACAAAAATATATCACATATACAATGTGCACATTAAGTGAGAAAATCCTTTTAAAGTGAAAAAATACTAGTTAATGTAAAGTAATATATCAAATATATAATTATACATTAAATCATTAAATCAACACTTGATTTAACGATCCGGTCATATCGCATATAACCGACTAATATCCAATGTATCGGCTTATCGAATCAATCCTTGATTCGATAACTAGGTTATATCGCATACAACCATTCGATACATTCATCGCGAGAATAGAATACGGTATCACATACACGCATTATTCTCGGTCCCGCACATATCTCATATGCGCTCCTATTTCGTTTCGCTTGAGCCAGGAAACCTCTGTGTAGGACTCTAAAGACTCGTCAATACGCCGGCAGCAGATGATGATCATATCAAGCACCCACAAGCCGCAAGCGGTCTGCTAAACGTAACGGCCACCCGGGTATTGAGCGATCAGAAGATCGACGAGCAAGCCCGCTCACACTCCTGTGAATCCAACCAGTAACACTTACCATACAGTCCAGTCTGTTCGTCTGATATGTCGCATATCTCGCCTAGGGGTGGTAAACGTCAGACCCCAATAGCTTGATAAGTCATGCCGACGTGAGGTCCATAACAATCGTGAAACTACTGATAACTCTTACCAGTATATCACTGCAACCCTGGCCAGGGATTTCCTGTTATGGCCAGTCGTGCATAGCGCAACATCAACCCCCAATACCGGGAGAGACGAATTCCCTCCTATCGCTCATTGCCTCCATGTGAATCGGGACTGTACCCAAAAACCACCTGTTTGCACGACTCAGTAGAGTCGTGGTAGGGTGGAAATCAAAGCACAGTGGGAGACACACAAGACTCTATGACGATCTCGGGTCAACAGACTAAGCTGTACCAGTGTCATCAGAGAACTGCCATCTGACGTGAGGTATAATACCATCTAGGAGTTCTCGGCGAGTCCGTTCAGTGTACCCAGTCTCCACTGAGCACCCGTATACCATCTCTGATGTCAAACACCAATGGATATGGGATCATTTATCGCCCATCATATGGGTCGAGAAGATATACGCTAGTCTACTCTGGAATATCGATGCCCCGTCTCGATATTCCCACGACTAGGAACATTGAAGGATGTACTCATGGACTACCCAAGCCCCACTAGTATGATCTGCATCATAGTCTTGGAAGTCGAGTACACATCCTAAGGGCTTTATCAACATGTAATCAGAAAGACAGAAAGTATACATGTTAAGATAAAGAGCAACCAGATAGCGTACTATCATGTCGAGCAAGAAAGTCCTACCTATATATGTCCCAGCATCCACTACAATATACATCCAATGTACAGTAATGGCTTCTAGGGCATACATATAACTAACACACGGTAGAGACTGACAATGCATCGAGCTCTTTGCACATCCGTTCCGGCACCCTTGTGATGGCCAGGGACCCTTCTGCGACTTCGAAGATCTCTCGTAGTTTCGCTTGCTGCATGGGGGTCCAATCTGCACAGCTGTTGCACGGCAGGTCCTCTTCTTCTGACTCTTCAGTGTCACTGCCGAGATGAGGGCGGACTTTGCTGCTAGATGGGCCTTCAGTAACAGATTCATCCGTATCGCTGCCGAAACGAGAGCGAGTTTTACGGAAGGACGGGCTTCCAGCGTCGGACTCATCAGTGTCGCTGCCGAAATGCGGGCGCACTTGGGCATTTTCGCTTTTGAAAGTGACAGCCGGCGCAGATTTGCTTTTGAGTATTGGGGCCGGTCTATCCTCAGTCAGTTGTAGCTTAGCATTTTGGTGGTTCATAAAGTACTGAGAATCTTCATAGCGGACTTCATGCACACCGAACGGCTGGATGTCTCCGTCAATGCGTCTTTCTTCGCCATTTTTAGTATACTTCATACATTGATGGAGAGTTGACGGAATGATGCCGTAATCGTGGAGCCACGGCCGCCCCAAGAGAATCTTATAAGACGTGTCTGCGTCGATCACGTATATCTTAGCTTCAATTTGCAGATCCCCGAATTTGATTGGCAAAGCTATAGACCCCAGAACTTGCTGGCAATTTTGGTTGAAGCCTTGAATGACAATCCTTTCTCTTGACAGGTGTCGGACGTCCATTGACAAACTCTTCAGAGTTCGCAAGTTCATGATGTTCACTGAGGACCCCGGATCAATCAATATGCGATTAATTCGATCTCCGTCGCTGCACCCGGTCACGTAAAGCGGCCGATTGTGCTCAGCTGTTCCCAGTAGCAAGTCTTCATCCTTAAATGTGACTGCGGCGGCATGCAAAGCGTGCTGAGCTTCTTTCATATTAATTTCCGCGAAGTGAGCCTGATACCGCTCGGGGTTTTGTAGAGCGTGAATAAGAACATCTCTAAGCTCCTTAGATAGGACCAAGGCATCGTAGATGCTCAGGAGAGACGGAAGCCTTCGAAGGTGAGCCAAGACATTATAGTCTACTGGGGAAGGACTCAAGTTTTCATCAGCCGGTTCCCCGCCATCTTCATCATTAGCCACCTGTTTTCCCTTTCCTTTTGGGGCATTGCCTTGATTTGGCGGTAGAGCCCTGCCGTTTCTGAGCTGGATTTGGTTGGCCTTTGTGGCGAGCTCCTCGTCCTCTTCAGGAAAATAGAGCTCATCCTCAGAGTCACTACCAAGATGGATGGCGTAGCAGGTCACTACTGGGATCTCTTCATTGGAGTCTTCTTCTAACTCCTCCAGAATTTCAGCCGCTTGTACAGGGAAGAACTCTTTTAATTGAACCAAAGTTCTTTCCTTCTGTTCATATTCTTCGAGGGAATCGATATATTTTTGAATGGCCGATCTCCCTGCAGACTCCTTATCGCGCCGAGCCGCACTTTTCTTCTTCTTGAGCTTCTTGGATGTTGAGCGTGATGGAACCGCATCGGCAGCTGGACTGGTAGGCCTCTTCTGCCCTTCCCATTCTGTCCTGGGCTCTTTCCGAAGTAGCTTTATCATCTTCTTCGTCTTGTTAGATATGTGCGTATTCCACGGAGACCGCGATGGGTCCGTTACGTTTGTCAGGGCAGCGGGTTCAGCTGTCTGCTCCCAGAAGGTTTCAACTTCTGTCTGTATAAAGTTGGCGGTTGCAACTTGATTGTTCACCAACACGCTTTTGGACAGCTCGATCTCTCCAGCCTTGTACTGCTTCTCGACCCAGTCCTTGAAGATATAGCAATCCTCGATCGCATGGCTCACTACTCGGTGGTACGGGCAATACAGGGGATTGTCGGTCATTTTTGCTTCTTGGGGTCTTTTCGACTCCGGCAATTGTAGGCCGTTGTTCAAGGCATCTTTAAACATCTTGCGGACCTTGTCCCTTCTGAAAGAGTAAACCTTGTTCTTTTTCTCCTCTAGGGAAGGCCCATCTCCTCCCAGCAATGGCTTTCGAGACCGGTTAGTTTTGGATTCGGCCGCCCTTCGCTTTTCTTCATTGTCGGACGCATTGAAGACATTGGTACTGCTGGAACTCCCGCTTCTACGGTTGTCTTCCCGCTTGCTTTTCCAAGTTTTGTCTCTCTGAGAATCCGGCGGGGACTCCTGCTTCGAGCGTTCCAGCATTGGACTTTCCTGGTTAGCTCCTGAAATGTCTTGAGGCCTGCCGTACACAAGAATGGGACCATCCAATTGCTGAGGTTCCCAATGAGAAGGCTGACGGACTGGTCCTGCTCCAGCGGCGGTTCGCACTTGACTGTGAAATTACGCCATCAAGCGATAAAGTCGGTGTTGCTTTCATTCTTCCCCGGCTTGGTCCTCACAAGGTCGGCAATGGAGATTTTATCACTGACACTCATGAACCTTTGCCGAAACAGGGACTCCATTTGGGCAAAGGTAATGACAGACCCGTCCGGTATACTCGCATACCAGTCGAAGGCGACGCCGGTCAGGCTGTTGACAAACTGACGAAGAAGGAGCGCGTCATTGCCCCCTGTATTTCCGCACGATGCTTTGAAGTGGGCGACGTGCTGATTTGCATTCCCCGTTCCATCAAATCTTCCGAACTTAGGAATGACGTAGCCCCTTGGGAACTCAATCAGATCGTACTGCGCGGGATATGGCCGCCCACTACTGCCGATTTCTTTCTGAGCTTCAGCTTCGGCCACCAATGTTTTAACCTTGCTGGTGACCAAATCCATTATCCGATCCTGTGTTAGCGGGATAGTGCTATCTGGGGCCAAGGCGTCCCCAGAAGCGGAGTGTGGCCGGTTTTCATGCGGCTCGACCAGTCTTGGTCCCAAAGGAACAGGCATTGGCTGCCTCGGATTGTCATCACCCGGCTGATTAGTAGCGGCTTGTGCTTGATTGGGAGGCGCTCGAGCAATTTGAGCCGTAAGCTGCATCACCACGTTTGTTAAGTCGTCAATCTTCGAATAGAGCTTGGCCATCTCTTTATCTTTGCTCCTGAGCTGTTTTCGAAGCTCTTGAAGCAGCTCTTGCTCCGCAGTCCTGGGGCAGAAAGTAGGCTCTTCCTCGCTGTCCGAGCTTGACTCTGCATGGACCGAGGGGTCTTTCTGCCTATCATCCTCATCGAGAGGGTTTTCTTCATCCAGCGGGGGCGGCTGTTCTTGGGCGGCGGCAACCACATTCAGGCTAGATTGGGCTTGGGATGTGGTGGCCCCATCCTTGCTTTTGCTGCGAAGGTTGTCGCTGGGGCGCCCGCCCGCCATATAGACCGTATGGATGATATATCCGGCCGTCTTTCGGTCATTGGCGGCTGATTTCACAGATCGCGGTCTTGACCTCCTTGCTTCGGTAGCCGGTAGTCGATTGAAGGCGACTGGCCTAACCAGCTTTTTGAATGGTGCTGGTGCTTCTTTTCTGGATTTGCCCCGTTTCTTTCGTGCGGAACAGAGCGCCTGATAGACTCTTGAAGAGACAGTGTCATACTTTTTCTGTTGGGGCCGGGACACGTCTCTTTGTGGTAATGTTCGGACCGCTGTCTTCTTAATTCTGGCGGTCATGGCGTTTTTCTGAACCCACTTCAGAGGCTCGAAGGAATTGCTGATTCTTACGTCCGACTCAGCCGTCGTCGCAGGGCAACCCTGCACTTGGAACTTCACACGATTCCATTTGGCCGAAGCCTTGGCCCTATTGTTGGCTCGATACCTGAGACGCTTCTGCCTTAACTTTTCTGTTCTAAGCACCTGGCAGACTTCGGCTCTTTGGGAAGACGCCGCAGGCCGGGCGATGGAAGGCCTTGGAGATACGCTCGATTGTGCATTTGTTGGAGTCATCGCCTGAGCTCGTCCGCAACATTTGTTGTTGCCCTTTGTACCGAAGTTCTTGCCCCCCGCTGGAGCACCAGAGAATCGTTCAGATACAGTCTTAAGTTTCGGTTGTGGTGCCTTGGCGATCACGACATTCGGCCTCTTGCCCCTTGGGACCGGCTTGGCCATCTGTTCCGCGGGGATTTCCGCCAGATGAGCGCTTCCGGTAGGGTAGATGATGACGGAGCCAAACTGGCGGGGCGGTTCCTCCCACTGTCGACTAAGGCTTGCGAGGAGGACTACACGAGCGTTGATCTTGACCACGTACGGAATCGGGGTCACGTTGGAAGCTGAATTCGTCTGGAGAGACATTGTCGTTGAAGGTTGATTGCTACACAGAAAAAAAACATCATTTCAGTATCGACAATCGATATGTATATTGATTGAGTTCGCATGAACGTTTAACCCGAAATATGGGAGGAGAGATAGGTCCCACCGGGCGTGCCAGAATCTGTAGGGTGTTTTTCGTCACCCCATTGAGATGGAAATACGCGCGCGCTTGTCAGGCGCATTACAGATTCCCCCTGCCTAGGATAGGCCGGGGTTTATTGATTGTAGGGATCCGAATCTCCGGCAACCGCGGACTAAACTGCCGTTAATTACCCCTCGCATTTGGAGCGAAGGAACCTCCGATTAACGGGTTAAACTGGTCATGCGAACTCAATGTGCAGTATCGTGTTTTGAATGGGTTTTGGAAATATCAGGGGCCCCGCAGAGTTTTTACGGGGGTCCCGCTACCCGGATAGCGGGCTGGGGGTCAAGGGGGCTAGCAGCCCCCTTACGGGGTGCGGGGCAACGCCCCGTTAGAAATTTTTTTCTAACGGAAGACAGTGTCGTGGAGTCTGTGTATGTTTTCCTTCCCCCCCTTTCTTTTTTTTTAAAAGTGGAGTTTAATTTCAAAAGGGATTTTATTGTGGAGTTAAACTCCAAAGAATTTTAAATGGAGTTAAACTCCTAAAAGAATTTCATGCGGAGTTAAACTCCTAAAATAGAACTTTATTGTGGAGTTAAACTCCAAAGAATATATATATTTTTTTAAAAGGGTTTAAACTCCAGAAGGGATTTTGTTGGGGAGTGCACGTAAAACGAGGGGGAAAAGAAAACAAAATGGCGTCTAAAGGACGCTCGCACAGCAGGTGGGCGCCTTAATGCCCGGGGTCACGTGCGCGCACGTGACCGATGGGCACTTTGGCGCCCCCAGGGTCACGTGGGCACACGTGACCGATGGGCGCCTTGGCGCCCCGGGGGTCACGTGGGCACACGTGACCGATGGGCGCCTTGGCGCCCCGGGGGTCACGTGCGTACACGTGACCGATGGGCGCCTTGGCGCCCCGGGGTCACGTGCGCATACGTGACCGATGGGCGCCTTGGCGCCCCGGGGTCACGTGCGCACACGTGACCGATGGGCGCCTTGGCGCCCCGAGGTCACGTGGGCACACGTGACCGCGGGAAAAACCCGCGGAAAGGGAGGCCTAGCCCCTAGGCTGGGGAGTTGAACTCCCAAGGGAATTTATGGAGTTAAACTCCAATAAAAACAAATTTATGGAGTTAAACTCCAACATAAACAAATTTATGGAGTTAAACTCGAGCAACTTTAGAAAGGAGTTAAACTCCTGGGGGATTTATTGCTCTTCTTTTGAGCCTTGGGTCTGTCCAAAGTTAGATTTTTGGAGATGGGTCTCCTTCTTCTTGCTCTTGACCGGCGGGATCGTGGAGAAAAGGGGATGAGCCTTAAAAGCCCCCCCCCCCTTTCGAGATCTGATTGGAGATCCGAGCTCCCCTTCGTAGGTTTTGTGATGGAAATCTATTTATTTTGAGAAAAGGAAGAGTTAAACTCTTGATTTAATTCAAAAGAAAAAAAGAAGGTTTTAGAACCTTGAGGAAGGAGAAAGAGGCAGATCTGGATTCTTTTTTGGGGAGAGATAAAGAAAGAGGCAGATCTGGATTCTTTTTTGGGGAGAGATAAAAAGTTGTTGAGATATTTCACTATCTTTGCCTTTATAGGCCATACACTTTACACATAGCCCCTTGGGCTTCACAAAATGGCATTTTGCCCACCCCATGGCTTATGTGCCATTTCTTTTTGCACATAAGCCATGGGCTTTACAAAAATTTATGCCTATTTTTCTTACATTTATCCATAAAATAAAATAAAAGAAATACAACAAAAATTGTTTATTACAAAATTTTTATCTTGGCGTGGGGGGAGGCCGGCCGCTTCATGTTCGGACTCGACCCGGGCATGGGCCCACTGGATCTGGGCTTGGGCCCACTTGGCTTGGGGTTGACTTTGATTTTGACTTGGTCAACCAGGGTGTAAATTTTTACCCCAACAGATCCATGTCCTTCGGTCTTTAGCCACCATCTTTAGCTCCTTGCGGCATCTCCGATCTTGCTCGATCTCCGGTCTTCTCGTCGGAAAGGGCACCACATCTTCGAATCCTTTTACGGGCTCCCGCTTCGAACCGAAGCAACTCGGACACGAAGTTTGCTAGCCGACGTGCCCAAGGTGAAGTAGAGAATGTGTGTGATAACTTTGTCTCTTGACACTCTAGGATTCTCAACACATGAGATGGTTAGAGTGGAGGTAGAAGATGATGCCATGGTGGAGGTTGTGAGCAAGAAGAAGAAAGAAAAGAGAGGAGCTTTTTCTTGTGTTGTTGTGTTGAATTATTGTTGTGAGAGCTAGCATGATAAACACAAGAGCAAACCCAAGCCATATGGCTGCCCTCTCTCTCTCTCCATCCATCAATTCAACACAATAAACAAATCCTAATGTGACATTAGCACAAATAAAGAGACCATGAGTCACTAAACATGTCCATATCACATTAAATGCACATCATCATGAAATCCACTCACAATTTCCACCATTTATAAACATTAATCCAAATGTTTACAACAATAAAAAGATATGGCAACATCTAAAGTAAACTCGTGACGGATCACAAGGATACCCCTCACCTGTATATACATACCTGCATCCGCATTCCGACTGAATGCGAATGCGATCAGACTAAAGTAATCCAACAAATCTAATACTAGGATCCGGCTTAAACCAAAGCCCACTAGTATGATCCGTCCGATCATGATCCGTGCACGACTGCATGTATATGATCGAACCCTGCTATAATACCATACGGCCTCTACAACGTTTCGCCCGAAACTTGAGAAACTGTCTGTGGGGGACTCTAAAGACTCGTCAATACTTTGGCTAGGATTTAACCACTAGCACGTCAGTGGTACTAGCTGTACGTAATGGGCTACCAGGTATTGACCAAAAGGGAAGCCGATGAGCGAACTCATCCTGGAACCCTACTGAGCCTGTCAGTGACAATATCCGTACAGTCCGGTCCGTTCGTCTATGAGCATCGCATGTCGGGCCTAGGGGTTGGTAAAAGTCAGACCCCCAAAAGCGGTACAAGTCGTGTCGGAGTGTAGCCCAGAACACCCTGAGATACTACTGGAATACCTACCAGTAAATCTCCTGCCTTGGCCAAGGACTTCATGTAATGGCTCTCCTAGAAACAGCGCGATCTCACCCCCAATACCGGGAGAGACAAAACCCCTGCCGATCCGCTCACTGCCTCCATCTGGCTCGGGACTGTACCCAACTAAAACCTGTTTGTACGACTCCTTTGAGCCGTGGTAGGGTAGTAATCAAAGCACAGTGGGAACTCACACGAGACAAATGACGATCTCAGGTCGATGAACTAACATGTACACATGTCACCAAGGAACAGCTATCTGACGTCAGGTATAATACCAACTAGCATGTTCCCGGCGAGTCCTGTCCGGTGTACTCATAACCCAATGAGCACATGTATACATCTTAGGTGAACCAACTGACACCAATGGCTTGTGAGACCATCCACCGCCCCTCGTCCGGGTCTCGACTGTATACACTAGTCTACTCTGGAGTATCGATGCCCTGTCTCGAAACTCCCTCGACTAGGGACCCTTCAAGGATGTGCTTATAGACTACCCAACTCTCACGTATATGATCGCCATCATACTGCTGGTAGTCAAGCAAGAATCCTAAGGGCTCTATCAACGTGTAATAGCGACCTGTAAGGTCGCCTAAAGCAGTACACGATGATAAAGATAAACCAGATAGCATACTATCATCTCGAGTAAGATTGTCCTACCGGCATAAGTCCTCCCTCAATCATTGCAATCACGTGCCTGCGATCCAATAATTGACTTTGAGGGCACTATATCCAACAGAGACTCAGGAAATATTTTCATGTTCCAGAAATCAACTAAATTTCCATGTGTCACAAGAATAAAGCCCCAGAAATTTGCACCCAAGATCTCACCAAACGGCCGCGGATCCACGGCCAAACCATGCAATATGCGGCGGATCCGCAGCCGATTCACCGAATCAGGAGTTAGGATTTTCAGGTTGCATTTGATACAACTAACTCTAATTCTGGGGATCTATGGTTTCTGGCTTTGGGGCTATATAAAGGACCAAGGGCTAAACTTAGAAATCATCAATCTTTTACACAAGCTAATCACCGTCAAAGAACAAGTGATCCAAGACAGGTCCAAGATTCGACGGAACTGTTGGGGTCAAAAATTACACCCCGGTTGACCAAGTCAAAGTCAAAGTCAACCCAAACCAGGTAGGCCCAAGCCCAGGTCAGGTGGGCTCATGCCCAACTCGAGCCCGCGGTCAGCCTCCCCATGCCAACATAAAAATCATGTAATAAATAATTTTAATGTAATTTTTTATGCATGAATGGGCATAAAACCAAATTGTTGTAAAGCTCATGGCTCATGTGCTAAACAAATGAGCACATGAGGCATGGGATGGGCAAGATGCCATTTTGTAAAGCCCAAGGGGCTATATATAAGTTTGTAAGCCTATAAAAGGCAACATGATAATGAAATAAAGGAGAACGTTTCCATTCTCTAAAATTCTAGGGTTTGTGCCTCATTCTCCTTTCTTAAGGTTCTAAAACCTTCCCCCTTTTAAAATTAAATCAAGAGTTTAACTCTTGTCTTTTCCAAAAAGAAATAGTTTTTCACCACAAAACCCTTGAAGGGGAGCTCGGATCTTCAATCAGATCTCGAAAAAGGGAGACTTTTAAGTCTCACCCCCTTTTTCTCCAAGATCCAGTCGATCAAGAGGAGGAGGAAGGAGATCCATCTCCAAAAATCCAACTTTGGACAGATCCAAGGCTCAACAGAAGCTCCAGGGCTAAAGAGAGAAAAGATGGGTCCCCTTTGATCACCTCTGAAAATCTTTAGGGAGTTCAACTCTAAGACCCAAATCCTCAAAGGAGTTTAACTCCTATTCCAGATCATTTAGGAGTTTAACATCAATTCTAAATCTTTTGGAGTTTAACTCCACTCAAAATCCCTTGGGAGTTCAACTCCTAACCAAGGGGCTAACCCCTTTTTCCGCTGGCGCCCAGCGGTCGCGTGCAGGGCACGTGACCCGCTGGCGCCCAGCGGTCGCGTGCATGGCACATGACCCGCGGGCGCTCAGCGCCCAGCGGTCGCGTGCAACGCACGTGACCCTCGGGCACCCCGCAGTCGCGTGGAATACATGTGGCCCGCGGGATCTAAGCGTCCAAGTGCACCTCACGCAATCCGCGGGCGCTCAGCGCCAAGCGGTCGCGTGCTGCACACGTGACCCGTGGGCGCCAAGCGCGCACCCGCCAGGCACGTAACCCGCGGGCACCAGCGCCCACGCGCCAGGCACATGACCCGTGGGCACCCAGTGCCCACGTGCCATGCACGCGTCTTTAAGACGCTCCTCTTCCCCCCATTTTATATGCACTCCACACTAAAAATACCTCCCCCGTTAGAAAAAATTTCTAATGGGGCGTTGCCCCGCACCCCGCAAAGGGGCTGCATGCTCCCTTGACCCCCAGCCCACTATCTGAGTAGCGGGACCCCCATAAAACTCTGCGGGGCCCTTGATATAGCAAAAAAACTCTTTCAAAACACAACACACGCACATTGTACATTGAGTTCGCATGACTAGTTGACCTGTCAATCGGAGGTTCCCTCGCTCCAAAGGCGAGGGGTAATTAACGGCAGCTTAGTCTGCGGCTGCCGGAGATTTGGATCCCCACAATCAATAAACCCCCGCCTACCCTAGGCAGGGGGAATCTGTAGCACGCCTGACAAGCATGCGTGTATTCCCATCTCAATGGGATGACGAAAAACACCCTGCAGATTCTGGCACGTCCGGTGGGACATTTTTCTCCTCCTATATTTCGGGTTAAACGTTCATGCGAACTCAATTAACATATACATTGATTTCCTGTACTGAAATCATGCTTCTTTGTGTAGGTTAACAATTTCCAATTGCAATCTTCGAACGTAGCAAAAATTTCTCCAAGGACAAGCTCAACTCTCGACACGGCTCTCATCTCCTAGACGATGAAGATGGACGCCAGGACGGTCCTCCCGGCCAGTCTCGGGCGACAGTGGGAGAAGCCGCTGCTACCATTCAGCTCTATTATGTTCATGCCAGTTAGCGCCATCCAAGCTCGTCAAGCTCCAACAACAGACAAAACGGCCTCGAAAGGCAGGAGGCCAAATGTGGTGATCTCGAAGGCACCACTACCCAAACGCAAGTCGGTGTTTGAACGACTTTCCTTTGCTCCAGCTGGGGTCAATGCCATCAACACTAACAAAGCAATAAGGCGTATCGAGCAAGCTCCAGCGGTGCCCTTGACAACTGCTCGATCGGGTATCTTCTCTGAGCTCCCCATCAATCGACTCACAGTGGATTCCCAAAAAACGGATGCCCGCCAAGCCCTCAAAATCGAGAAGCTAAGACAGAAAAGGCTCAGATACAGAGCCAACAAAAGGGCTAGGGCTCATGCTATGCTGAACTTCATGAGGTTCCATGAATAGGTTCACCCCGTCAAAGATAAAGAGACGGCTGGATATGTGGTCCACACTGTCTACATGGTGGGCACGCGCAACAAGAGCGAGAATGGGGCTACTACATCTCAAATCCAATCTGGTGTGAATATGGCTGTCACATTCCAAGACCAGCCTTCTCTGGAAGGTAATGAAGACCCTTCCAGTGAAGCTGATAAGCAGAGAGAGCCCTCAGTTAATGAGGAGTCGGGCTCGGAAAGTGAAGATGAGCCAACTTTCCATCCTAAGACCGCAGAGCGGCAACTTCTCCAGGAGCTCCGAAAGCATCTCAGAAACAAAGACAAGGAAATGGCCAAGCTCTACTCAAAAATTAACGACTTGACAAACGTCGTCTTACAGCTCACGGCCCAACTTGCCTCTTGGCCGCCAAATCAAGCGCAAGGCTCTACTCATGAACCGAAAAACGGTGTCCCGAGACAGCCAACGCCTGTTCCCTCAAATCCAAAAGTGGGAAGACCGCATGAAAGTCAGTCGTACCCTATCTCGGGAAATGTCTTGGCTACCGATGATAGCAGCCCACTAACTCAAGATCAAATCATGGATTTGGTTACCTATAAAGTCAAAACATTGGTAGCCGAAGCCGAAGCGCAAAAAGATATTAGCAGTAGCGGGAGACCATATCCTGCTCAGTATGATCTAGTAGAATTTCCAGGCAGCTATACCATCCCAAAATTCGAAAGATTTGATGAGACGGGAAATGCGAATCAGCACATCGCCTATTTTAAAGCCTCATGCGGGAATACTGGGGGCAATGATGCGCTTCTCCTCCGCCAGTTCGTTAATAGCCTGACCGATGTCGCTTTCGACTGGTACGCGAGCATACCGGATGGCTCCTTTACTACTTTCGTACAAATGGAATCTCTGTTTCGGCAGAGGTTCATGAGCTTCAGCGATAAGATCACCATTGCCGATCTCGTAAGGACCAAGCCAAAGAACAACAAAAGCAGCACGGATTTTATAACCCAACGGTGCAATCTCTCCGTCAAATGTGAACCGCCGATAGAGCAGGACCAATCTGTCAGTCTTCTCGTTGGAAATCTCAACAATTGGATGGCCCCGTTTCTATGCACCACGGGTCTCAAAACATTCCAAGAGCTGACCAGGAAAGTTCAGATGTTGGAACGCTCAAAACAGGAGTCTTCCTCTGACTCCCGAAATAACAATAGGTCCTGGAGAAACCGAAAGGACGAAAATCGCAAAGGCGAAGATTCTGACGATGCTGAATCTTTTAACACTTCGGCTAACCGAAATAAGTAAGGGATGAGCGGGTCTAATGCCAACCAGTCTCAGAAGCCAGTGTTCGGAGAGGGAGAAGAATCTCCACTGAAAGAGAAGCTGGATAAGGTCTATTCTTTTAGAAGGGACAAAGTCCGTAAAATATTCAAGGATGCCCTAAGAAACGGTCTACAATTGCCGGAATCAAAAAGACCACAGGAAGCGAATATGACCGACGACCCCAAATATTGCCCCTAGCACAGAGTGATAAGTCATACTATTGAGAACTGTTTTGTCTTCAAAGATTGGGTCGAAAACAATATAAGGCGGGAGAGATAGAACTGTCTAAAGGCGTGTTGGCAAACAGTCAAGCTGCGACCGCTAACTTCATACAAAACAGCTGACCACCATGTCGTTAAACTGAGAACAGTCGACCTCTAAGTCGTTAAGCTGGGATGTAAAAATGTGTAAATAAAATAAATAAAAAATAAATAAAAATAAATAAAAATCCGAAATGATGGAGGAATTCGCAATAAAAATCAACGAGTAAAAATAAAGATGAAAATAAAGCCGAAATGATAGGGCAACCGCGAATAAATAGCCGAAATGATAGGGCAATCGCGACCTTCACGATAAGAAAAGCTAAAATGATAGAGCAATCACAGTAAAAAAACGGCGAATAATGAGTCGCTCCTGGTGCCATATTCCAGTGCAGCGATGCAGACGCCAACCAAGACTCAAATCCCCGAATATCCCAATGGTGAATGATAAGTCGCTCCTGGTACCATATTCCAGTGCAGTGATGCAGACGCTGTCCAAAACTCAAATCCTCAACGGCGAATGATGAGTCGCTCCTGGTACCATATTCCAGTGCAGCGATGCAAACGCCAACCAAACTCTGAATGTCCCAACGGCGAATGATGAGTCGCTCCTACCATATTCCAGTGTAGCGATGCAGATGCCAACCAAAATCCAAATTCTCAAACAGCGAATGATGAGTGGCTCCTGGTACCATATTCCAGTGCAGCGATGCAGACACCAACCAAAATCCAATTTCCCAAAATTCTTCCAGCCCTACGGTTGGTCCCCAAACTGGCTACCGTATACAATCCACGGGCTTAAATAATTCTCATCATACCCATACCCCACTGCAATCACCCGTCCAGCGGCCGGTCTCCGCCCTTGGAATTATGTTCCATTGGAAAGACCCACTCATGTGTCCTCACGATACATAAGGAGAACAAACCTTCGTGGGATCCTTATGACTTATAAAGGAAAAACACACTTGGGAGTCCTCACGACTCCTAAGGAGAAAATACACCTGCGGGATCCTTTCGACTCGTAGGGAGAAAACGCTTTTATGAGACCCTTACGGCTCATAAAATTTAAAAGCCTTATATGATAGGGATCTAAACCTGTCTCCTAAGTCATCGCTTCCCAATAGGCAATGGCAAATGATGAGTTGCTCCTGACATTATTCTAGTGCAGCAATGCAGATGCCGACCCAAAAACCAATTCCCAAGTCCTCAAAGGGCAAATGATGAGTTGCTCCTGGCATTATTCCAGTGCAGCAATACAAATGCCGACCAAAACCAAAATCCCCAAATCCTCTCATAGTAAATGATGATTCGCTTCTGGTACCATATTCCAGTGTAGCGATGCTGATGTCAACCCAAATCACCTCAAATCAGCAAGTCAAATCCAGTGCCAACCGTCCAAGTCGCAAAAAGGGCAGCAACGACCTCCCTGTCGGAATTATGCTCCGCCTCGGAATCAGGTCAACCAGTGACCTCCCCGTTGGAATTATGCTCCGTCGCGGAATCAAGTCAGCCAGCAAGCTCTGCGTCGGAATCATGCTTCGTCTCAGAGTGTACCCCATGTCGAAATCATGCCTCGCCTCGGTGTATCTGCCTTCCCTGTCGGAATTATGCTTCGACTCAGAATCAACCAGTGACCTCCCCATTGGAATTATGCTCCGTCACGGAATCAAGTCAACCAGCAAGCTCTGCATCGGAATCATACTTCGTCTCAGAGTGTACCCCGTATCGAAATCATGCTTCGCCTCGGTGTATCTGCCTTCCCTGTCAAAATTATGCTACGACTCGGGATCAACCAGCGACACTTCGTGCCGTCGACCGTCCATATCGTAAAAAGGGCAGTGCCAGCTTCCCACAAATCGGGAACCAAATCACTCCGTGCCGGGGAAACGTCTACCACGGACACTCCGTCTCGGAGACGCGTCTAGCGTCGACCATCCATGTCATAAAAAGGGCAGTGCCAGCTTCCCAAAAAGCGGGAACCAAATCACTCCATGCCGGAGAAACGTCTACCACGGACACTCCGTCTCGGAGACGCGTCAAGCGTCGACCGTCCATGTCGTCAAAAAGGCAGTGCCAGCTTCCCACAAAGCGGGAACCAAATCAAGTCGCCTCCACGTGAAAGAAGATCCATCAATTTCATGCACACGACCCACATATGCGGTGTGCATTTATTGATGGGGGGGCACTTTGTTGGGGTCAAAAATTACACCCCGGTTGACCAAGTCAAAATCAAAGTCAACCCCAAGCCAGGTGGGCCCAAGCCCAGGCCAAGTGGGCCCATGCCCAAGTTGAGCCTGCGGTCAGCCTCCCCATGCCAACATAAAAATCATGTAATAAATAATTTTAATGTAATTTTTTATGCATGAATGGGCATAAAACCAAATTTTTGTAAACCCATGGCTCATATGCAAAACAAATGAGCACATGAGCCATAGGATGGACAAGATGCCATTTTATAAAGCCCAAGGGGCTATATGTAAGCTTGTAAGCCTATAAAAGACAACATGATAATGAAATAAAAGAGAACTTTTCCATTCTCTAAAATTCTAGGGTTTGTGCCTCCTTCTCATTTCTTAAGGTTCTAAAACCTTCTCCCTTTTAAAATTAAATCAAGCGTTTAACTCTTCCCTTTTCCAAAAAGAAATAATTTTTCACCACAAAACCCTTGAAGGAGAGCTCGGATCTTCAATCGGATCTCGAAAAGGGGATACTTTTAAGTCTCACCCCCTTTTCTCCAAGATCCAGCCGATCAAGAGGAGGAGGAAGGAGACCCGTTTCCAAAAATCCAACTTTGGACAGATCCAAGACTCAACAGAAGCTCCAAGGCTAAAGAGAGAAAGATGGGTCCCCTTTGATCACCTCTGAAGATCTTTAGGGAGTTCAACTCCAAGACCCAAATCCTCAAAGGGGTTTAACTCCTATTCCGGATCATTTAGGAGTTTAACTCCAAATCTAAATCTTTTGGAGTTTAACTCCACTCAAAATCCCTTGGGAGTTCAACTCCTAACACAGGGGCTAAGCCCCTTTTCCGCTGGTGTTCGCAGTGGTCGCGTGCCGCGCACGTGACTCGCGGGCGCTCAGTGGTCGCGTGCAGGGCACGTGACCCGCGGGCGCCCAACGGTCGCATGCATGACACGTGACCCGCGGGCGCTAAGGCGGTCGCGTGCCGCATAAGTGACCCTCGGGCGTCCCGCGGTTGCGTGCAAGGCACGTGGCCCGTGGGCTCTAAGCGCCCACATGCGCCTCACGCGGCCCACGGGCGCTCGGCGCCCAGCGGTCGCGTGCTGCGCACGTGACCCATGGGCGCCAAGCGCGCATGCGCCAGGCACGTGACCCGCGAGCGCCCGCACCCACGCGCCAGGCACGTGACCCGTGGGCGCCAAGCGTGCACGCACCAGGCACGTGACCCGTGGGAGCCTAGTGCCCACGTGCCATGCATGCGTCTTTAAGACGCTCCTCCTCCCCCCATTTTATATGCACTCCACACTAAAAATACCTCCCCCGTTAGAAAAAATTTCTAACGGGGCACTGCCCCGCACTCCGTAAGGGGGATGCATGCCCCCTTGACCCCCAGCCCGCTATCCGGGTAGCGGGACCCCCGTAAAACTCTTCGGGGCCCCGATATAGCAAAAAACCCCTTTCAAAACACAACACATGCACACTGCATATTGAGTTCGCATGACTGGTTGACCCGTCAATCGGAGGTTCCCTCGCTCCAAAGACGAGGAGTAATTAACGGCAGTTTAGTCCACGGCTGCCGGAGATTCGGATCCACACAATCAATAAACCCCCGCCTACCCTAGGCAGGGGGAATCTGTAGCACGCCTGACAAGCGCGCGCGTATTCTCATCTCAATAGTGTGACGAAAAACACCCTACAGGAACATCTACATCCGACAAAGCAGAGATCGAGAGCAACTTCTTCTTCCTCTTGTAATCTAAACTTAAAGTTTGTACTTGTGAAGTTGATTAATAAAGGTAGATTTTTAGTTTAATTAGTTTAATTATTTAGTTACATTATGAATTTCATCTCTATCTGTTCTTCTATCTCCATCATGCGCGAGTAATTCTCCTCTTAATAGGGTTCGTAGAATTAGGGTAGAACAATCGATGAGAAAATATTTTAACTTCTTTTAAATCTTATGAAGTTTATAAACTTTAGCAAAATAAATGTTAACATCCTTATCGGACGCGCTACCAATTTATTGCTAGTCTTGACCGCGATTTGAGATCAGATTAACAATTGTTTTGTTAAGGGCTAAACATGAATGGAGATCAATGAAAGGACAAGGGTCAATAGTGGGGAAACCCTAGTCTCTTCCAAGAATCATAATTCTCATTCATCACTATCAATCTAGTTTTAAATCTATCAATAGATAAAAGGAGTAATCTTTATTAGTCATCCATGACTACTAAATCCTAACGAACCCTACAAGCATTCTTCTTATAAAATCTATATCCGTATTCAAACTAGATCTATATTCTACATCCATATTTTGACGTAGATCTAGAAACTATTTCCACTATTTTTTATTTCTCTATTCTTCCTCTTTTTCAACACGTCTAAAGTAAGATTGAAAGATTCCACATATTCCTGAGGACGACCCGTACTCATCTCAGTCTAGCTACACGCGACACCGTTATTGATTGCGGTTACTACATACATAAAACAGATCAATCAATAACACTATAGTACATACTCGATCGATTTCACTAATTAAAATTTTATTAGTTTCGGTGGCTTAGGAAATATTTAAAGTTAGTTTAGTGAATAAGTAGCAATAGTTTAAGGTATTTTAGTATAATTAGTAAAATTGGGCAAAATTAAGTTAATTTATCGATTTGTTCTTATTTGCAGTGCTCCGCCTTATTATGCACATCTAGCTTGTTTCTTTCCACAAATAAATCAAACAACCATCCCAGTCTCTCCCCTCTATCCACTCATTTTTCACATCGAAAAGATGGATAGAGAATGAGACATAAGGCACAGCACTCGCCGACGCTCGATGAAATACTTTTCCAAATTGAAATTAAGGTGAAAGTATGTCATCGAGAGTCAGCGAGTGATGTGTCTTGTGTCTCATCTCTGTCCATTTTTTGGATGTGAAAATGAGTGGATAGATGGAGAGACTGTGATAGTTGCTTGGTTTATTTATGCCAAGAGATCTACTAGGTAGTTTGTTTTGTGCCTTATATCTCACTCTCTATCTAGTATCGGAAGGAAAATGGAATCGATTTGAAAGGTAATATTTGATTGATGTAAACTATCTTTTTTTAACCACGTTGATATCATAACCTAATTAGTACAACCTAATTTGATTTATAAGACTGTTGATAACTCAACCGATGCTTTTGTGAAGTTAATTGTTGTATACAACTGTGTTCATCCAAAGCTTAACCTATCAAGGAAAGAAAGTACCAGATGTAAGTTTGATAATCATTGTTTTATATACAATCTTAATATAATTATCGAGAATATATATTGTGTACTAATACTTGTCTATTGATAACACTATAATACCTGCTCGATTTTACTGAGATCACGGACGACGACGGCGCCGAACCAGCTTGAGATGGAGTCGGATGAGGATAAAGTCGATCGATATTGTATACAATTGTGTTTATCCAGTGCTTAACCTATCAAGCGAAGAAAGTACCGGATGTAAGACCATTTCTTGTATATAATTGAATTGATTTGTATATAATTAAATTGTGGTGAAATGAATTGATTTTGTGGATATTTGAATTGAATTTGTAGTGGATTGAAATGAGTTTGTTGTGAATATATATATCGTATATCAGTGTATTGAATTGTATGTGTATCGAAACGGTAAGAAGCTACGATTTTTTTTCCACGGTTAATATCTTTTTCCGTCGGTTACAACCCGACGAAAAAAGTTATAACCCGACAAAATAATTGTGATTTATGGGGAAAGAATCCCAGGATTTTGAAGTTTTTCCGTCAGCGTATATCCGACGAAACAAAAAAACCGAAGAAATAAAATAATAACCCGACGAAAAAAATATTATTACGTCATAATTTAATCCGTCGGTAATTAACCGACGGAATAAGTTTTTTCGTCGGTTATATGGATGTTCCGTCGGTAGTTTCCAACAGAATAAACCTATATTTCTTGTGGTGTTTGATTTATTTTACTGCCATATGCGATTTTTCCTCTAAATGATGCAATTTGAAGCGAGCTAGTAAGGTATGTCGTCCAGGTGCGTCATAAGACAATAGGGTGTAATTAACGATATACGCTTGCAGTGTCGGAAGTATCAAACGCAGGACCTTCTGGTTAACTTTTAAAACGCTATATAATTTTGTATTTTTAAACTCACTCAACGTTCAAATGTTGAAGGTTAAAAGGGTAATCATTTATGTATGTATCAAAATTGTATATCTTTGTATAGTCGAGTCATTCTAACAATTCAGTCTATATCTATGTATAGTGGAGTCATTCATACAATTCAGGAGACTTGTAACTTAAGTTGGAACTCGCAGCACTACATATTGTTGCCGTATATTTTTTCCAGCATAAAGCAAGAGAAATAACTCAATTCCTAACTTCAATGTTTGTGTACCTCAATTTTCTCAAAATAAGTTGCACTGCTGGGGAAAAAAGCTGACATACCATCAGCACAAGAAATATAAATGTTTAAGAAAATGATTTTTTTACCAAAATAATACTATTTAATTAAATATTTCTCAAAATAATACCAGCCCCAAACTATTTTCCAAACTAGACCTCCGTGCTGCCACGTAGGAAATGGTCTCACGCGGCAGTTGGATGGGGAAGGGAAACGCTACTGACAGTAGCGTTTTCTTTCTAATGAAAACGCTACCATCAGTGCCGTTTTCAAACAGGCATATCCAACCAGCAATAGAATTCTCGAATTGGGACTGAGGGATTTATGCCAAATGAAAACGATACTGACAATAGCGTTTTTATTTCGAGAAAAACGCTGCTGACGGTTGCGTTTTCAATTGGGTCCACCTTTATATTCGATCGAACCCTGATCGAATCTCATTCTCCCCGACCTCTTCCCTCACTTCAAAATCCCTTTCCAAATCCCTAGCCTTGACCCTCCTGGTCGCCCCCTCCGGCAACCTCCTCCTTGCCCCCCTCCATGCCGGGCTCCCCTTCTTTGTAGGGTCTCGTATTTCCATCCTCCGCCGGCGACATGGTATCACTCTCGTATTTATCTTTGTTTACACATCTGACTGCTGCGGGCGCAGAAGCATACAGCTGGGGCAGCGCGGTTCTTGATTACTTATATCGTTGGTTATGTCGGGCGTTGTTGGGTGGAACACAGATAACTGGATGTTCTGTGTTCTTACAGTTTTGGGCTTGGGAGAGATTGCATCTCAAATGATCTGGTATTACACAGGTCACGGATAGATGGGTCCAGACTGGTCCTGCGGAGTGGAGGTCCCCACTTGGGGTATATTGGGCAGGTGCACACACATGGACGGAGAACACATTCCAGTGCCTCGATTACTATAGAGATGAGCTGAACACATTCCGGGACGATGTCGTATCATGGCGTCCTTACAGAGGAGACGTAGTTGCATCCCTACCACCACTGTACTCAGTTCATCATGAGATATGGTTGACCATGGCTCCACTCATACACTTCGCTATCGTCGAGGATTATTATCCGGGCATGGGTGATGCGGCAGTTCGGCCTGCACCAGGTAATCCCTCACGAGCGAGTATATGATCGTGCTCTGCATAGGCGAGACAGAGCCACTGAGGACTGGAGAGTGGTGCATCATGATCACGTACACCGGTGGGACGTGGAGCGAACTGCTCGCGTTATTCGAGACACCCCACCGTACGATGCAGCCTGCCATAAGGAGTGCATGATTTGGTATCGCTCAATCACTCGTTTGTACGTTGTGTTGCCCGACCATAGACAACTTTCTAGAGTCGACGATGCTACTCCCTCGACCACTCGACCTATATGCCAGTCTCGAGCTCCTTCTACAGTCAGGATGGTATGTTATTTTACTTTGTAGTCCTATTCTGTAATTTTCATACGGAACGATTCATATTATCATTGTACTAAAATGTTTCATGTTTTTTTTCAGGTATCACATGCATGGACACTTATATGTCTCTCCATACAGACTCTAGCGAGTGATGTCGTGGCTGGAGTGAGGGAGCTCGCACAGATTACCCTCAGAGAGTGCCGCTGCATTGTGACCGTATTATTTTGGGAAATATTTAATTAAATAGTACTATTTTGGTAAAAAAAATTCTAAGAAAATGCATTAGTACGAACCTGTACTCAGATTCCATGAAGACAGAGATGACTTGTTAAAGGAAACATATGATGCCATAAGCATAAACACATTATCAAGATCTTTGACAGTAGAATGGAATGGAGAAAAAATGTTACCACAGTAATCAAAACTTTAACAACTTTTGTTTGTAAGCACTCCGATACCTAACTATATACAAACTCTCAGTTACAAACCTTGATCTCTTTTGTGGCCATACCTACAAGGCTACAAAACATGATTGACATCCTGGCTGAGCTCAATTTTACAGAGAAATAAATAATGGAACAAATGGGAGAAGAATCCTTTTATCCAGAACTCATGATTTAATAGGTATACTAAACCAAAAAGTCACTCCCGCTTGTCCTCAACGTCATCCTCTTCAAAGCTGATGCCTTCACCCTGCTCTAAATTCTGTTCTTTCTTGTCCATCTTGGTTAATCCAAGATCGCCACCATCTAAATTCCCTTTTGTTAGGGACTGAGCTTCTTCATTGTCGCCATCTTCCCCAACTTCGGCTGAATAGGCATATCTGTGTTCGAAATGTGGAGCATTAATTCGAGGTTCTGCATGTGTTTCAAGTTTATACAACAAGTAATTTTGTGCGTGTGATGCATGTATATGAATGTGAGGTTTTATGGAAAAATAAGATTTTAAGGATTTTTAGTCAAATTTGTACAGATTATAAAGATTTTTTTTAATGAACTGGGATAGGGCCCAGTGTATTTTATTAAGAAACCAAGTAATTGGGCTGTCATGATGATCTTTCTTGCCACATGTCATGCTGGGAACCAAATTGGAATTTCAATTTTAGACACCCTCCCCCATTGAGTTCAAATAAAAATGGAATAATAGAGATAGGTGAGATGAGGCTTTTTACCTTTGGGAACTTTGAGATGGTGCCCAAAGGTAGCACATAACAGCGAGCAAACAGAAGGCAACAACATCCCAGAAGGCAGTGATGATCCACGCGCTCTGCCACCGCTCACTAAATGGATCTGTTGCTTTGAAGTAAACCTGTTATATAGAGAGTGTTACTTTTGAGATAGTAAGAATTTAACTGTAAATGGCATTTAGAAGCCTCAGGTATTTCACTTTATATCTAGATGTGATGTATCATTTGTTATAGACAACTCCTATTCTCTTGATAATGTCACTCAACAAAACACTAAATTTAAAATTAAATCTAGAGCATACCTTATTACCTCCCAAAATAAACACCAGTAACAGGTATCGATAGTATTTTTACTAACATGATGAAATTCGTCTATAGCTGATAAAGTAATCATCCCGTTCTGATAGGAGAAGTCTTGGAGTGATGACGATGACGTTGAACATGAGAAAATTGTTTAATGGTTTAGACTTGCTCGATCATCTCTTAGGACTTTAAGATGAGAGATAGTTTGTGAGTAGAGAACAGTCCTTGGCCAAAGCAGCTTTGCCAGGAATTAATTTAATCATGCTAAGTATCACAATCATTATAGGCTATACAATCAAGGGTAAGCGTGAGGTCCTTTTACGGTTTTACCTCTATTTATCAGTTACAGCAAGCTTTCTAGGCAGATTAAGATGGTTATACAACAAAGCCGCTTGTCAATAGGGTCAGAAAATCAGTTTGGTCTTGTATGGACTTTTTTTTTTGAGGAAAGGTCTTGTATGGACTTTGTCTATTAGGGAAGCTATCGCCTTAGATGGTTCCATGGAAAGATATGCATATATGATTTTTATTGTTTTAAGTAAAAAAAAACTTACAATATGGTTTCTACAGAGATAATATGATGGGTTTACAAAAATAGGTATGAATGTAGTTATCATACTGATGTCATTAAGGATATCATTCGTACCTACATTAAAAAGGTTAATTGAGGGCAGAGTTATTCATAATCACCGCCATCATACACCAAGGATCGAGAATATGTCCTTAACGCAGCGCCTAAGTTATGAACTTAGTAGGCATCCGTATGCTCGTGAAGCATGTTGTTTGTAGATAATAGTACATTTGAATTTAGTCCATGCACTATAGAAGAGAGTTTCCAAAGGATAATATAATGTGCAATAGTGTAAATTTAGCAAAATAATCAGAAGAAACGAGGGTAATAATTCATATCTATGACCAAAAATATCTGGAAGTTATCAGTACGAAGTACAAACGGTCTTACAGTGGGATCTAGGATGTTATTAACAGAATACAATTCATGAAGTGCTTTTGCGATGAAGAAGAGAAATTTACAAAATCAGGGATGGTTTACCTAACCACAAGATACACATGAGTCATTTAGGATGTTATTAACGGTGTAAAATTCAAGACCTGATATTGGAATTCTATAAAAGAAGGTAAATTTATCAAGGCATGCAGACAGACAATTGGAGATGGTTTATGTTGGGCAACTATAAAAAAAATGTAGTTCAGATAATCAGTTTCGTTAAATAGCATTTTCCATGAAGGGACCTCAATTGACAGATTCAAAGTTACATCTGAATGTTTGAACTTCCATTCAGTTCATATCCCTCGGCATCCAATCCAAAAGAACAGGTTCATGAGAAAATCAAGAGGAAAACCCAAGTGTGCCACACCCACATTTACCCCTAACTGCCATACAAAAGTTAAAAGCAACCTACCTTATATCATATGCTTCTAGAAACAAGATTAATTCAAATTATAGTGATAATACGGAGCTTTAATGCATAACTATAATATGTGCATTTCTAGTATTATAAACCCTGTATGCACAAAATGACACATGAATCTCTTATACAAAAGATATCGAATAGAACGAATTTTAGAATAGAAACCACTGCATACCTATATAACAAGAGGGGTGTAAAATTGCAAAGTTAATGAACAAGATGATTCAGTACCTCATATCCAATCCAGGCAACAGAAGCAATCACAGAAACTACCAATGCATTAGTAAATTTCCTGTAAATATCCAGCTTTACTGAACTCCGCCTTCCCTAAGCAATTATCAAAATAGGATGTTATTACACCAACTACACCAATTCAATAAGAAAACAAGGAAAATTTTACTATCATCTAGGTCATATTATTGACATAGTTAATGGAATTACATATGACCCAATTTTAGTTCTTTAATATACCTGTAGCTTTTCCAAAGTCTGAGAAAGAGAAGTAAAAATCCAGAGAATTAAAAAAGCATCCAAGAATGCATCTGGAAGGACAAGGAAGAGCCTTGCTTTGCCTGCAATGTCATTAATTGTTCCAACATTTTCTGAAATATCCAGCAACTCCGTGGCCAAGAAATAAGTTATTCCGAGAAGAAGCACTTTTGAAGTAAGACCACCAAGGGTTGGTCGAACGACACCATATCCCATGGACACTGAAAGTATAAGCAGACGTGAAACTGTTTTTCTAACTGCTCCAACTGTTACCACCCAACTTGTGATTCCAACAGGCCTCATGCCAGTATTATTGAAGTTCAGGTACTCGAAGTACCAAAGAGTCATTTCAAACAAACCAAGCGCTATAACTGCGGTTATGCAGTTTTGAATCGGGAGAATGTCTCTCCAAAACCTAATATACTGAGCAAACCAAATGACACCGAGCAGCAAATAAGCAAGTGTCGTGAAAGTGTAAAATGTCATTAAAGGGGCCATCCTCCCTGGCAAATAACCATCAGGATTTTTCCACGATGTCATTCCACTCACTATAAGCCCTTTCAGCTTTGGATCGCAGGAGATAAAGAATAAATTGTACATTCCGGTCTTTTTTATAGAAACCTCTTTATTCTCCATTCTTGCGGCTAAATAATCTGCACTGAAGTGTGTATTTATTACATAGGGCCACTCTATATCTGCAGAAGATGGCCTTCTGATGACTTCCCCTTGTTTGCAACCCTCGAGCTTAGCAAGATCGGGTGTGCAGCATATGGATCGTTGCCCACCATAAGCAGATCCACCGATGTTATCACGATCAGCAGCTTCAAATATTATGGCTTGGATCAACCCTGTACTATGCTCCATGTTTGAATGTTGTTCAGCTGCTTCTTTGCTTCTCCAGAATGTAATATTGTCAAATCTGCAACAGGAGGTCAAAGGTAGGGTAAAAGACCAACAATACCTAACTTAATATATGTTTGTTTACATGCTTATGTGTGTTCGAACGTGTTTGGAAACCAAAGATAGATTCAACCAGTTGAGCATGCGTAAGATTTTACATGATGTTTTCCTTTAAAAAACAAAGATTTTATAGGATATAATGGCCACACACTTCTTACCTTGGGGTGTACTCGATATGAACTAATAATGTTGGCATCTGATCTGTGAGATACAAACAAGGGTAGTTTATTCTGACATGAATATGGGGTAGTAGGAAAGGAAGTTCTTCAAGCCCCAGCCACAATTATACAGCTATAACTGTGTGTTTGTGAATTCAAGTTTGTGCTTGTATATTGAAAAGCACGGATCAAAACAGTGGATGTAGCAATTGATACATAGCGACTATTGCCTAAACAAGTGATGTATGGATCACCATTAGTAAAGAGGTAAACCTTTGTAATCTCTTTCTGCGTCTTCCACCATCGCTAGTGGATTTATTTACTTGATACAAGCTGGCATTTTTATATAATAACCTAATTCCAATGTTCAACAGAATCGAAGAAGAGTTGCTTTTCGTTGACATTCCCTATATCCAGAACCTATAAGAATTCTTAGGGACCTAAACCTATGCAAAGCTGTAGCTAGAGATTCGTGGAGCTATATAATTTAATTACAAAAATTATAACTTTGGCTTTAATTAATTCATTATGGAGTTAGGGATAATTTCAGATAAGCAAGAGTCGTCTAATAATTTATAGTTCTCCAAACTCAAATTTTTCTTCACTTCATATCCAAGCAAGACCCTAAAAAGTCTTTGGATTTCACATTTTAAACCTGCAAAACTACGACTTTACGCATAACAAATCACAGTATCAACGTCTAATTCGATGCAAACTGATTCAAAACAAACAGTTCATCTCAGATCCAACCAAATCCGCATCAATTCGCATAAAAAATAGAAACTTTAACAGATTATGAGATCAGCTGACTCACTTGATGAATGATCGTTTGCTGCTGTCGCCATCGTATTGGACGTGCTGCGGAGCGACGATGCCTTCGCTGCCGCCGGAGAGAAGGTAGGCATTGCCAACCTCTTTGAAACCCTCGAAGTCGTAGGTGTGGATCGAGGCATCGATCTGGATGATATTGAGGAAGAAGATGAAGAAGAGGAGAGAGGTTGTAGAGAGAAGAGAAGCAAGATCCATGGGATGTGGGGGAGAGAGATAGAGATTGGAGCTGATGAACAAATTTTTAGTTTGATAATGAACGCGCAGGATTTGTGCGTTTTAACCGACGGAAGGAGAAATTATTCCTTTGAGCCGGCAACAGAAAAGAATTTCGGACACCCATAAAGAAGATGTGAGACCCGCACCACTCAATCTTCTCTCTCATGACCAGCATGACCAGCGCTGGCATGACGAATAATTTCTCTAATGTGCGAAGGAGAAATGAAAGATCAACTGCAGGATAAATTAATTGATGCACCATCAATATAATACATCCAGACTGAAATATGAAACCGGTGAATTCCAAGTCTTTTAAAGGGTTATTGCCATACTAAATTAGGAGTGTGTGGGCAAGTTAATTGGGTGGAATGTTATTAGGATGAAAACATGTTAACAGTAATTAATGATGACTTTAAACTGCCGGACATTGAAACGGAAGAAATTTCATTATCCTGGTCAACCATAAGATCATCCTAACAATAGTAGACACAATTTCCGAATTGTTTTTGGTACGGTTACCAACGTCCGTACACGTCTTGACATGACCGTTACGCTCCAACACTCTTTCAGTCGATTGGGATTTCGGCTATTTGGTTGGCTCTTCAGCAATCTATGTTGTTCGGTCATGCGTTTGGACCTGCAACTACTGATGGGCTGTCACTTATTGGGCCGCTTGGCATATACTACCATATTTAGGTGTAATCAGAAATAGATCGGATTTTCGAGCACCTTCTAGCCTCCTAAACACATGCATCTAGTAAGATTTTTTTTCTTTCTTAATGAGAGTTTCCTGAATAGGCAATATATTGTTTAATTAAGCAATTTAAAGGTTGAGGGGTTCTTCCATTGCTGCGGTGTTTGGTAATTAGAAAGCCTTGGGAAAAGTTAGAAAGCGAGAGTATAGAAAATATTTTACTTATCTGGGATAGAAACAAAAGAGAAGAAAACACTTTCCTGTTTTCTTGCCATCTAGGGTTTTTTGGCTAATCCGTTTTCTTAGCCAAATCTTGGAGAACGAGAAGGAAGTAGATGAAATTGAATATTTTATTATTATTCTATTCCATTTTTTTTATTTTTGTGCCTTACCTTTCTTTCACTTTCTATCATTTCTACCAAACAACCAAATCTCACTTTCCATTAACACACAAGCGTCACAACTTCTTTTCTATTTTCTTTTATAACTGACGAATAATGATTAATATTTTCTTACCGTCTACTTTCTTTTTCATCCCATTATCCTACTATCCAACTGCTTTATTTTTCACTTTCTGATTGCCAAACATGTCCATGCCTTAAAGCACCTCAGGCCTGGCCCGGCACATAAATCATAAAGAGTACGCATCCAACTCAGCTCTGACTCAGGGCCCATCTTTGATCCCTCGTTTCTCCACTTCCAATCACAACGAAGCCAACAACAGTCAACAATAATTAAATCAAAATCGAGAGTGGAAAAGAAAAGAAAAGAAAATCAAAAGAAATTCTTCTTCAATCGATCTCGAGAGAGAGAGATCTTTGAATGGGGGAAGAGCAGCAGGCACAGCACGCGGCGAGCACGCGGCTGACGAGGAGCGAGAAGAAGGAAGGGGAGAGGATACTGGGCCCCACTCGCCGGCCCGACGGCACCCTCCGCAAGCCCATCCGCATCCGCGCCGGCTACGTCCCCCAGGACGAAGTCGCCATCTACCAGTCCAAGGGCGTTCTTGTAATTTTCTCTCATAAACCCTAACCCTAGTTTCTCTTCTTCTTCTTCTTCTTTCTCCTTTCTTGGAAAAAAGGTGAAATTTTGAGGAATTTTTTTCTCCTGGGTAATTGATTGGGGGAATGTGATGCAGCTGAGGAAGGCGCAGCCGGAGGTGCCGCCGGGCTACGACGCGGAAGCGGCTGACGCCAATAAGCCGAAGACGAAGTCGGCGAAGAGGAATGAGAGGAAGAAGGAGAAAAGGCTTCAGGTGATTTTATTTCTTTTCTTTTATTTATTTATATGTTCTTGTTGTAAGAATGTTTTTCGTTTTTAGCTATTATGTTGCTTCTTTTGGCAGCTAACAGAATTTTGCGAACTTGTATCTGTTTAGATAATTAATTCTTGTGATACAATGAATTGCATATTCTTTTTATCAATAGAAAGACATTCGATATTGGTCGTTTTCTATTCTAGTTTACAGAATCTTGAGCTTCTTTTGTGGGATATTAGACTGAAGCTGGAATCTGGAATGATAAGCTTAAGGAAAAAGTTTCCGTTTCTCTTTTGACGATTCTCTGTTTATCGTATGTCGCTAGTATATATGTGCTTCAAATATTCTCTCTTGTAAATTTTACAATATGGGACATGTATGTCTTCTCTCCATGGTGCGCACGGGGCCTTGAATCCAACTTCTAAGATAACCTTGGGGATTCTTCCTACATGTATTCTACTTCTTTCTGATATATTTCCTTGATGACCTCCTGGACAACTAGCTCAAATAGGGAAACTTCTCTTTTTAATTTTGCGATGGTGGACTGCCATATTACTCTTTCAAGTTCTTAGTTTGATTTCAGCTTCAATCACAATCATCAGTTATCACTTGTAAAATTTTATTCTAACGGTAAAACTAGGAAATTTTAATTATCTTTTCCTAAAATCCTTGAAGTTTGTCCTCGTCTCTTATCACCGCCACCTCATCAGACCCTTTCGCTTGTCTTTTATCACCACATCCTCATCAGACCCTTTCTCTCGTCTCTCGTCACCACCTCATCAGACCACCACAACTCCCTTAGGTTCTTACCGTCAACTCTATCCTTATCCAAAGTGTGAAACATTCTCCTCCATTATCGCTATACAACAACATCAACAAGCCTTTATCCCAAACTTTTGGTCCAGTACAAGAATCTTTTCTTTCTTTTTCACTCTCTGTCAACGTCCATCTTTTTAATTAAATCAGCATGCAAAATTTTTTTCCTTAATTTCTTATTTCCTTCATTGCTTCGTCCGTTTTATAGGCCCATTTTTTATTTTTGTTGCTCCATTAATTACAATATACCCTTAACTAGCACATATATCATTCTTTGTTCCACATGTCCAAACCAAACCGTGAATCCTGGTACTCCCTCATTTTATCCTTTATGGGAATTATCTTTGACTCTTCTAGAGACACTCATTTCTTAACCTATCTCTTAGAGTCTTGCCACTTCTCCATCTCAACATTCTTATTTCAGATACACCTTTTGGTTTGATCATGTTTCCTCCACTATCACCATCTTAATTAAAATTCAAGCGGATTGAGAAAACATAATATAGAAATAAACTGAACTTAAAATTGAAACCAATAATTGAATTACTGCTATAATTAAGATAAGTGGAACGTAGTATTTTTCAATTTTCATCCGTCCATCACCGCCACTCCTCCATCACCTCCCACCTCACTTCACCTGCATCAACAGTTCACCATCCCCACCTCCACCTCCATTTTATTCTAAAATTCTTACAGGTTGAAGATCATCTTATATGACTATATACTTGAGGGTGTTGATGAATAATTGATTTTTCTATTAAAATTAACATAACGGTGTGTTTGTGTAATATCCAATTTTCTTGTTTTCCCACTTACAGTGCAGCATTTAAATACAACTACAGGGTCCAATAGGTTTACCTGTAATTGGCTATGCCTTTGGGTTTTACAGAAGCACACTGTTCTTGCTGTACGGTCATTTAGATAATTCCTTTGACTGAGCGAGATTTATTGACTGACTGCTAATTCTCGTTGCTTAGTTTCAGCTCTAATTACAATTTTTCCCACACAGAATGGAGCATTTAAGGCTGCAAAAATATCTTGATATTGAACGGAAGGTTTATAATTATAGCATCGCTGATAAATTTGAAATACAGAGAACAGTTACCTACCCCCTTTCCTCATCATGAGTTTTTAGGCTTAAGAGTTGGAGTGGATCAATACTCTTTGAGGTGTCGGCTAAAATTTAATATTTTAATCCCTCTGCCTTTCATATTATTTCCTTTGGTGTCTGTTTGCTGCTTGAAGAAAAAAGCTTGCATAGATGTCCATCACGAACAATCTGATTTAAATTAGGCTTGAAATTAGTCTGCTGAATGGATGGAAAATGTTGTCTTTAGCCTTTAGGACATACAAACCAACAAATATATATCTACTATTAAAGGATTAAAGAAGTTTTTGACTTTTGCTTAACATATTGCTCTCTAGCAACTGATGAATGCCTTTTCTTTTTATTTATGCACAGCTATAAAGTTTACAAAAGCAACAATATGCTTTCTTTAGTAAAGAAAAAGAACTTTGATGATCCGGTGCTGGAAGCAAAATACATCGGCAGAGTTTGGAGAAACAAAGGAAAGAGTTTAGCACATTCGATGCATAGAGATATTATGATTGTCAGTGCTATGTTTATTATCTCTTTTTTCTTTTGATCTTCTACCTCCAGCTACATGTCCAGGAGAGGAGAAAAGAAACGGGAAATATAAAAGAGGAGGGTTTTGGGGGTAGGGGGGGGGGGGTATTAGGTATCGATAGCCAGCACTAAACTGTATTCATACCTGTCTAAGTCAACAGAATGGAACAAAAAGAAATATTGCTCATTTAGCCAAGATTGTACTCTTTGGGGTAGAATTCATGAAGGCTCTGTTAGTGTTTATGTTACCCTTAAGGATTTTATTCTTTGGGTTGGGGTTCTTTAGATTCTGTAAGAAAGTCCTATCTGATTTTGTAGCTGTATTTCATCCTTGCATACAGTCATATGTTAGTGATGCAGCTACTAAAATACCATACCATGATTTGTTACAATAATCTAAGACATTATACAATATAATATTACATCATATGATTCATATCGAATGTGGCAGGCGCAAGATTCTATATGGTTCAACTTTCTTCCCCCAAAAATGTATATTTTTACTTTTTTATGATATTTATTAGATTGAGACCAGCAGAGATATCTAAAGTCCATCTGAGGTTAAAAATTGAGATATTTGTCATTCTGGTTGCATTTATTTATATATTATCTCTTTTTTAATGGTTTTATTGAAGGTTCTGTATCATAATTGGAAAACAAGATGAATTTCCCATCCACATTCCTAAAATTGTGTTGGTATCTAACCAAAAATAGATGGATCTTTAGGCTGCACTTGCTTCATCAGATGACAAGGGCAAAGACTTAGATTTGGAACAAGTTGGAAAACAGGAACTTGAGGAGATTTCTTGTGCTGGCAAACAACACAGATTAGAATCCGTTGAAGCTGTAACCGACCAGATAAGTAATATGTCCGTTTCTTCAACATCAGAAGTGACAAGAACTACAAACGATCATATTGAGACATCTAAACATGAGGATTCTGGTCCAGATATTGATAAGAAAATTCGAGCACTAAAAAAGAAGGTAACTTTTGAAGCTTGTTGTATTCTCTTGAATTAATTGACCAACTTTTTAGGCTCAAATTGAACCAGTTCTTTTCATATTCTTATCGTTCCTGCTGGAGGCTTCAGTATATTCATTTTTCAGTTTCCTGTGTGCCATGTATAGGCTCATTGGAATTGTTATCCATGTGTGTGTTTTGATGATCTTTCTGTTCAATGAACTTTAGAATTGCTCTATGCATCATGAATTTTAAAATTCTATAACCATCCTTGATTTTGGCAATGTTGGCCAGGATTAAGACAAACGACGACTAGATCATGCATCTAAGAATTCTATTCTTGCCTGCTTGAGCTATGCTTAGCAGCTTTTATTTATGCTGTATTGGGGCATTCGATGTGCTTAGAAGAATAATCTGATGGCTATCTTGCATTATTTGGTGATAAACATTATTAAAAGACTTTCAAGAAACTTATATTAATATGCATGATGCTGCTTTTGGCAGCATCTGTTTTAAAACATGATTGCACATGTCCAATTTGTTGCTGGATAACTCTGCGCACGCGTGTGTTGAGATTATTATCATGTATATATGTTTGATGCATGTCAATTCTAAAGCTGCTTTATTTTTTATTTTTTCCAAAGTATAGGTTGCTTTATTTCTCATACTTGTGTGGAGCTTATACTAGCAATTGTACAAATTTTAATATATAAATTTATCCACACCTAACTCGATATATGGAATACCCTGTTTATTAGTAACCTTATTAATTAGTTGACAATAACCAATATACAAAACTTGCAATTAGACCCTCATTTTCCATAGAGCCATTTGTAGTTGCCACTAACAACATTGGTGCCAAAGATGGATGAAATTGTTGTGCCACCATGAGTAGTTGGGACCAAGCTCGATGGATAAGGTTACAATCAGTGTATAGCGCTTAGTATCCATAATTATTGTGAAGAAAGTTTTTATTATATGTATCTGATTTATGCGACCCTATCCATATGCAGGCTATACCCTAATTTCATCGAAAGTATGTCCTAGGTTCTAAGCAACCTTTATTCATTTATCTTTGGGTTTGATTTGCATGTAGTGTTTTGTTTCCCGCTTCACCGAATTCTTCCGTATCTTGTGCGGCAGATTCGACTTGCAGAGGCTCAACAAAAAGGTGACCAACAAACGATGAAGCCAGAACAGTTAGAGAAGATGGCTAAAGTTGAAGGCTGGCGTGATGAACTTAAAGCGTTGGAGGTTAAGAAGGCTAATATGGTTTCCTGATATCTTCAAGTGAACTTTGGATCCCCTTTCGCAGTCGTGGATATCCTTGTTCAATCCAAAAAAGTAGGTTCAACCAGTTGATGGTGCATGTTTCCGATCTTGTGCAAATGCTCCAAACTACACCTCGCTCGGAGTGTGAGCTATGTATGTAGTGTCTTAGGAAATGGGTCGATGTGGTGGAGTTTGATGGCACTTTAAGGATTTAGGGTTTTTTATGCATGGGTTCTTAATTTGTTTCTGCTGCAAAGTCTGGCATTACTCAAAGTTTTCATGTACTCCACCACTTTCACACTGTATTTTGATGTTTCTACTGACATTGTAGGGTTGGCCCTTTGAGGCAAAACTACTTATAAGCCAACTATGACCTCCTTTTTATTCTCTCCAAGGTGTTTTAGTAATATACTATTTGAAAATATTGGAAACTTAATTGGTGTTTTTCTTTGTATGTGTTCATTTAATGGGCAGCTTAGTTTGTGCCCCATTTTTCTACTTATGCATCAATACCTGTCCAGTTTTCAGCTTAAAATGCTATATTGTCTCAAATGCTGATTCACCAATGCAGGAAGATAAGTTTTGAGTCCTTTTCATTCTTCATTTATTTCATTTTTCCTGTTCTTTATGTTTCAGAAAATTATACTTTGCATCTTTTCATCTGTAGTTTAAGGTCAAATTGCACTTCTAAATTAATTTGCGTGTGTTGAGAGAGAGAGAGATGCGAGACCACATGTTGAAGTTGCGTTATGTTTGAAAGTTTTCTATCTTGTTTGCATTTTGTATCTTAAAACAACCAACATTGATGTGGTTTCATTAAATCATCTTTTAATCTTTTAATGAAATGCGGTTGGCATTTTTTGCCTTCATTTAAAAAATAAAACCAACACTGATAGATGATTGAAAGGAAAAATGAATCTCTTGCTTGATGTAGATTACTCCAAGACTGCTGGGCATGCCCATTTGCTAACAGCCAACTGCTAAAGCTGTTGAGGCTAAACATCTACCCCACCCCCCACCCCCACCCCCACCCCCACCCCACCCTCTTTTTATTATCTTTACCTATGAATTTGTATACTTACGAGGTGCTACAAATTTGTAAAAGAGATGATGGATTGCATTTTTGGCTAAATAAGAAGGGCATATGTACCAAGAAATTGGATAGAGATGCATTCTTAATTAATTTTCTTTATTTTATCAACTAGTTTTATGGCAAGTTAGCAACCAACGAAATTTGAACTGATTGTTTTGCCGCACACGTTCGTACATGTTAACCGAGTGAAAAATCAGAATCGAAAACTGAGCACACCTACCGAGAATTCTAAGATCGAAGCAAAATTATAGTACATGATTATCTTGCTATAGCAATTACAATGTTACTTGGTCAGAGCATAAATCATGCAAAACTTAATGCCATCTAACCAAGATCGTTTATCTGGGTCAAAAACGTTTTACCCATGAACTTTAAAATACAACAATCTGAATATCAAACTTGATCATTAAAGAAGCAAATTTTGATACACTAAAAACAATTTTCCAAGTGTGAAATTATTTGTGATCAACATTTCAGCTTCTCGTAGCAGCCAAGCATCCCCCCATGACGTCGCCATGCATATAAAATCCGACTCAAAACACGCTTGAAACTCCACTGAAGAGAACACAGAGATATTACATAGTCAGCCAGATTATTATTATTTTCTTTTTCCATAGGTTATCATTAACAAATTGTTTCTTAATTTCATTAATATGCAACAAGTTCCATTGTTTTCTAATGACATTCTAAATAACTTCCTTGATTTTGAATTTACAGGGAGCAGTTCACCTACATGATCTGAACAAGAACATGAGTCCATCTCCATCATCCCGTTTTGATGATAAACCCGCCGCCTTCGTTTGAAAACTCTTTGAATCCATCCTTCAATTTTCCGTCGGAAGACTTTCCTTCTCTTCTGCAACAAATTCCCAACTCAATAAACCGCAGCAAAATACTCTTCAAAGTACATGTTCCGGTTGTCTAACAAATTTAGTGAAAATGGAGTTGTATTAGTTTATATTTGTTTTATTTTTTATGAGCAATAATAATTATAAATTAAATATTGTAAAATGTAAATAGAGCTATAAATTTTAAATTTTAAATTTTGTTTAAAATGTCCTCTTCCTCTGTAGAACTATAATCTTTTGTGACACAAACAGAATGGAAGAAGTCATCATAAATAACAAAATAAATACACTTAATTAACACCATGAAACTAATAGTGCATGATGAAGCAAACTATATCTCGCTTCTTGCACAAATGTCGTATGCAACTAATATTGCAAAGAACAAATAATTTATTTTTTATTGCAGCAAACCAAACAATCAATAATACTAAATTTTGCGCTCTTTATCTAAGTCTTTTTTTTAAAAAAAATAAGCGCAATAATGAAATAAACCTATAATTATCATAGTAAAAACATAAATTTGCTAGTGATAGTGCTCGATATTGACGATCCCCAAGATCATGACACGTGGCAGATGACGTGTCCCAAGACTCAGAAGAAAGGGCCCACGGGGGTCGACCAGGCCACCCTACGTCCGACCTGCAAGCACGAGCTAGCCCTCCTCAGGGCTCCCTGCAAATTAGCCTCCTCGGCCCTTCAGCTCGCCTCGAGCTGCCACAGGACCAAGACTCCTCGGCCTCCTCGCTCGTCTCCGAGCTCCTGCCGAGGCCGTCTTCCTCGGCCTTCCGACCAACTCCACCACTCACAGGCGTAACCGCCGCTCCGCAAATCTCGCCATGCGCGGATTTTACGCCAGCAACGTCCCACGTTCCACGCCATCACGATCCCCATTAATGGGCGATCCGCTCTCTACGCGGGCGTGACGTCGGGAGCGTAACTGCCGGTGAGATTCTTGCGCCTGCTGCTGCATGCCGCCACCGCTATATAAACCCCCATCACAGAGGGATCAAGTAAGCCATTTTTTACTCTTTAAGCCGTTACTCTGCTCGAATCTCATCAATAACTTGAGCGTCGGAGGGTCCTCGGTGGTACCAAACCACCCCGGGACTTCTTTACAGGTACTCGGCACCAACTCCCTCACTTCACTTCTTCCTCCAAAAACCCATTGAGACCCATACGTAACGGTGGATAATCAACTAAGTCCACCGCGAGATCAACGGAAGACAACATCTGACGGAGGCCTGAAAATGAGCTCCATCAGTTGGCGCCGTCTGTGGGAAAAAGCTCCACAAAAACAAAGTTGGCCTTCCGATCTCCGCCCACATGACAACCGATTTCCCTAAAAATCCAAACGCCCGATGTCGCCTCCCTCGCAACGGAGACGCGGGAGAACCCTCGCCTAAGGTCGTCGGTCTCCCCGCTGGCTGCCGTCTCATAGGCTCCAGCGACCGCCCGAGCAAAAGGGCTAGGGGCCGAGAGCCCATCACCTTTGGCGACAAGGATCTCCACGGCATATCTGTGCTCCATAGCGACCCGCTGGTGATCGTAGCACGAATTCACCGATACGAGATCTACCGAATACTCGTCGATTCGGGAAGCTCGGCGGACATTCTCTTCCACGACTGCTTTTTGCGTATGGGGCTTGCCCCAGCGGACTTGAGACCGACTTCCCACGTCCTCTCGGGGTTCACCAACCACTCCATCCCGGCACAAGGGGTGGTCACCCTGCAGTCCACGATCGGGGAGCCTGGCCGCACGCGCACACTGCCTGTGGACTTCATCGTGGCCAGGGTCCCATCGGCCTACAACGTCCTCCTCGGTCGGCCGACGCTGAACTCCCTCCAGGCTCAGATCTCGACACACCACCTGGTGATAAAGTTCCCCCTCGATCAGGGTGGGGTAGGTCGAGCATACGGGAGCCAGCGGGTCGCGGAGATAGGCCTGACAGGGGCATCTTCTCCCGAGCAGCACGCTGATAGCGCCGATGCATGCGGCGACATTAAAGGGTCCCTGGACACCCGGGACAAGCGGAAGGAGGTCCGGGGAGCACCGGTCGAACCTCTGACCGAGGTGCCCTTAGCGGAAGGAGACCAAGGAAAGACCGTCCAGGTCGGGTCACTCCTGACGAGAGTTCAGCGGGATGACCTGATCGAGTTCCTCAGAAGCAACTCCGACGTCTTCGCCTGGGCGCCGGCTGATATGCTTGGGATCGACCCCAAAATCATCTCCCATAAGCTCGGAGTTGATCCTACGGCCCGACCCGTCAGGCAGAAGAAAAGAAGCTTTGCCCCGGTCAAACAGAAGGCTATCGAAGAGGAAGTTGACCGGCGACTCGCCGCCAACTTCATCAGGAATGTACCCTACTCGGAGTGGCTGGCAAACGTGGTTCTGATCAAGAAGTCGAGTGGGAAGTGGCGTATGTGCGTCGACTTCACCGACCTCATCAAGGCCTGCCCCAAGGACAACTTCCCGCTCCCCCGCATAGACCGGCTCGTCGACAGCTCGGCCGGACACGAGCTCCTGAGCTTCATGGACGCCTTCTCCGGCTACAACCAAATCCGCATGAATCCTGACGACGAAGATATGACCGCATTCACAACGGATCGGGGAGTGTACTGCTACAGGGTGATGCCCTTCGGCCTCAAGAATGCCGGGGCCACATACCAGAGGCTGGTCAATCGCATGTTCAAGCCACAGACCGGAAGGAACATGGAAGTCTACGTTGACGACATGCTCGTCAAGTCCGTCTCGTCGGCCGACCATGCCAAGGACCTGGGCGAGGCATTTGGAGTGCTCCGCAAATTCAACATGAAGCTGAACCCCGCCAAGTCCGCATTCGGAGTCACCGGGGGGAAATTCCTCGGGTTCATGGTCACTCACCGCGGAATCGAAGCTAACCCAGAGAAGATCGACGCCATCCTGAACATGGCCGCACCCAAGACCAACGTCGAGATCATGCGGCTCACAGGGCGGGTCGCCGCTCTGAGCCGTTTCATGTCCAGGTCAAGGGAGAAGTGCCTCCCGTTCTTTAAAGCGCTGAGGAAAATTCCGAGGTTTGAGTGGTCGGAGGATTGCCAAGCCGCCTTCGATCAATTGAAGAAGCACCTCGCAACACCGCCCCTGCTCACCCGGCCAGTGGAAGGGGATGAGCTGTCGCTGTACATGGCAGTGTCCGACCAAGCAACAGGTTTGGTGCTCGTCCGAGAGGCCGAGGGAGCACAGAAGCCGGTGTACTATGTGAGCCATGTATTCAAGGACGCGGAGACGAGGTACCCCGCCATAGAGAAGATTGTCCTGGCCCTCGTGGTGACCTCGCGGAAACTGCGGCACTACTTCCAAGCACACACCATCATCGTCCTCACTGAGCGCCCGTTGGGAGCTATCCTGGCATCGCCGGAATCCTCAGACCGTCTAGAGAAATGGAGATGGGAGCTATCTCAATTCGACATAAAGTACCGCCCGAGGCAAGCCATCAAGGCGCAGGCCCTGGCCGATTTCATCGTTGAATGCACCATCCCTAGCAGGAAGCCGGATTCCACGCCGCCCCTCACAGCCCAGCATCCCGTCCAAGAAGGCCCTAGCTCAGCTCCGGAGTGGATCATCTACGTCGACGGGTCTTCTACCGAGGAAGGCTGCGGTGCCGGCCTCATCATCCGATGCCCAAACGAAGCTGAGATGGAGTATTCCTTGAAGCTCAGTTTCAAAGCGTCGAACAATGCGGCAGAATACGAGGCCCTCTTGGCCGGACTGTGTATGGCCGTCGGGCTGGGGCTGAAGATTATTCGAATTCGCAGCGACTTGGCCCTAGTTGTCGGCCAAGTGACTGGCCGCTTAGAGGCTCGAGAGCCTCTAATGATGAAGTACCTGGACAAAGTGAGGAAGCTCCAGAAAAACTTCGACGAAGTCCAGGTAGAACAAATACCCAGGCAACAGAATGCTCAAGCGGACGCCCTGAGCAAGCTGGCTTCGTCGTACTCGGCCAACAATAGGCGGTCCATACTCTTCGAAACCTTGACCCGACCCAGCGTGGGAGACGAGGCGGCGACACTCCACGTGTACACGGCGCAGGAGAGCGACCAGGATTGGAGGAAGCCCCTTGTGGAATTCCTGAAGGGCGGCGTGCTCCCGAAGGACAGGGCGGCCGCCCGCCGCCTCCGAACCAAAGCCACCCACTTCTTCTGGAGCAACGGGAACCTTTACAAGAAGGCCTTCACCCAGCCCCTGCTCCGGTGCGTTGACTCCCACGAAGCCGACTACGTCCTGCGGGAAATCCATGAAGGGGTGGGCGGCGCACACCATGGGGCTCGAACCTTGATCCAAAAGGCACTACTCCAAGGATACTACTAGCCCACCATGCACGAGGACGCCCTGAAGCTGGTCAGGAGGTGCAAGAGCTGCCAACTCCACGGCAGTATTCCCCGCCTCCCGGCTACCGAGCTAACTGCCCTGACGTCCCCATGGCCATTCGCCCAGTGGGAGTTGGATATGATCGACCAGTTCCCTACCGGAAATGGCGGACATAAATATGTCCTCGTCGCGGTGGACTACTTCACCAAGTGGATCGAGGCCGTCCCATTCAGGAAATCGGACGCCGCCACAACCATCAAGTTCCTGCAAAACAACCTGATACTCCAGTTCGGAATCCCGAGGTGCATCATCACCGACCACGGGACGAACTTCGAGAACGAGAAAGTAAGGTACTTCTGCAAAGAATACCATATCCTCATGAAGTTCGCCGCGGTCGCGCATCCCCAATGTAACGGGCAGGCCGAGGTCGCTAACCAAGACGTCCTCTGGGGTCTCCGAACCCGCCTGGAAGGGAGACAACGCAGTTGGGTCGAATTGCTACCCCGGGTCTTATGGGCCCTGCGCACGTCAAAAAAGACTCCCACCAGGGAAACCCCTTTCAGCCTCTGCTACGGGACCAAAGCAATGGTCCCAGCGGAGATCGGGCTATCCAGTCACTGGGTCGAGCATTTTGATGATGACGCAAACACCATTGGCACTACGAACCAACCTCGACATACTGTTGGAGAAAAGGGATCGGGCCCAGATCAGAGCCGCCGCCTATCAACAGCAGACGGCCCGATACTACAACGCCCGGGTGAAACACCGCTCCTTCAAAACCGGGGACCTGGTCCTGCGGCGGAACGAATTCATCGACCAAGGCAGGCTTCACAAGTTCTCCCCAAAGTGGAAAGGTCCTTTCCTCGTCTCTGAAGCGCTCCCCAGCGGAGCCTACCGCCTACAGGACGCGGACGGACGGAAGCTCCCGCGGCCTTACAACGCCGAAAAGCTCAAGCTATACCAATGAGGTCAAAACTAGCGAAGTGTCGCACCCCGGCTACCCCTCGAGATTAACTTTTAACAAAATGGTGTAAAGCGTTGTCTAAAATTCCTACCCATACGAGTAAAGAAATGTCGAATCTTTTTCCCCTGGAAGAGCCCCCTTTACAACGAAAAAGCCCTCCTAGAGGCGGTCGAGCCCGAGGTTCCCTCGCTCGGCTATCCCCTGCGGGCAGATTCCCTGCCACAACGCCGGGGATCAAGAAGCCCTCCCAGAGGCAGTCGAGCCCAAGGCTCCCTCGCTCGGCTATCCCCTGCGGGCAGCTTCCCTGCCACAACGCCGGGGATCAAGAAGCCCTCCCAGAGGCAGTCGATCCCGAGGTTCCCTCGCTCGGCTATCTTTCAGGACAAAAGCCCTCGCCAAGAGGCACCGGGAAGTAACCCTACCCGGCCAAGGGTCCTTGGTAGGCTTCTTACAGCCTTATAGCTTTTCCCGCGCCAAGGACCAAAGTCCTCCCAGAGGCAGTCAGGTCCTTGCTCGGCTATCCTCGGCTGGTAGCTTTCTACCACAACCGACAGGGATCAAAGTCCTCGCCAAGAGGCACCTGGCAGTAACCCTGCTCGGTCTCCGTCCTGAAGGATCAAAGCCCTCGCAAGAGGCAACCGAGCAGCTACCCTGCTCGGTCCACTCCGGCAGGTAGCTCCCTACCCTCGACGCCAAGGATCAAAAGCCCTCACAAGAGGCACCAGAGCGGCATCCCCGCTCATTCATCCCAGGCTGGTAGTTGCTTACCCACAACGCCAGAGGTCAAAGCCCTCGCCAAGAAGCAATAGCACGGCTTCACTGCCCGATGATTCTTAATGACCTTCCGCGGCCCTTCCCGCGCTAAGTCCCAAAGTCCTCCCAGAGACGGTCGAGCCCTTGCTCGGCTATCCCCGGACGGTAGCTTCCTACCACCACCGACAGGGATCAAAGCCCCCGCAAGAGGCAACCAAGTCCGGCTGGTAGCTCCCTACCCCAACTCTAGCGATCGGTGAAACCGCGCAAAAAAGCACCTGCACAACTACCCTGCCCAACCCTACACATCCGGGAATCGATGCTCAAAGGTGCCTTGTGGCCAGCAGAGGATCCAAGACACCCGGGAGGGACGTCAGGTTAATCCAAGTCTGAGCGATCTCCTATCGACCTCGGGGGCCATGAGGACACCTCCGCGGCAGCGCGTGATACGCTCGCCGGCTAGTGATTGAAGTCAACTCGACAGGAGATCGCCAGACAAATGGCCAACCTGACACGAAAACACGACAATACAAACGAAGATATCCTACGAACATCCTTCACACACAAAAGACAAAATGCAAACCGGCGAATCAAGGATTTTCTTTTATTGCCAAAATCAAGGTCTTTACAAAGGGTATTCTGGGGGCCCCAGCCCTACAAACCACCCGGAGGCTTACTTCGGCCACTTCGTCGCTGGCGTCACGGCCCAGGGCTCTACCACCGGAGACTTTGCCACCAGGGGCGTGCCTTACTTCCCTCGCCACCTCTCACCGAAGGCCTCACCGCCGGAAGCGGAACCCGAGCGCGGAGTTCACCATCGTCGAACTCAGGAAGCTGTTCCTTCACGGTGTCCAGAGCCTTGTTCCACGCGACGGCAGAATACTCCCCGAGCTCGGCGTAAAACTGCTCCGATGCCTTATACTCGGCCACCGCTTTCTTAGCCCGAGCCTCGGCAACTTGGGCCTTCAGCAGCGCCGCCTCAGCATCTCCCCTGCTGACGTCCCTCTCTTTTTCCAGGGCCGCGAAGCGTCCGGCCAAATCCGCCAGCTTCCTATCGGCGACCCTGGGGGACGCATTCAGGCGACGAAGGACACCTCGATTCGCCGAATTGGCAAGTTCCGCAGCTTCCGCCCGGCCCTCCGAGACGTCGGCCCTTGCCCTCTCCGAGCGCAGATCGCATCGCAAAGCCTCGACCTCTGAAGGGAATGCTTCCATTGGCCTCGGGGCGCGGAACGCCCCCTCGGCCTCCATACGAGTGGCGGGGGCGCAATGTTGAAGGACCTGACAGAAAGCTGATGAGAAACTAGGAGGCCCCCGAGCCAGGGTAAGGTATACCAAGAGGAATACACGCAAAGGGGTCTGTACCTGGACCGCCCCCTGGGCCATGGCCTCCAGTTGATCCCTCAAGGAGCCGTGCGGAAGCTTTCCCCCGGCCGACTCCTCCATCCCGGCGAGCAGGCCAGCGGCGACGGAAAGTCCAGACGGAACCGTGAAGACGGCTCCCCCTCCTGCACAGAAATTCCCTCGGGGGACCTCGACGATGACGCGCGAGAGACCGTCCTCTTCCTCTTAAGAGAGGGCCTGCCCTCGCCCTTCCCTCTGTCCCTCGTCAAGGGCTCGGGTAACTGTGAACGTCCCTGGCCGCCGCCGGAGAAACCTCCGGATGCCGTCGACGAAGCGGACGGCCCTCCCGGGGGCTCGGCCGCGCCACCAGCCTCCTTCTGGCGCGAGCAACCCGAAAAGTGAGAGCGAACCATGTATTCGAAAGAAAGAAGAATGCCGAGCAACGATGCCTCAAGGAAAAGGGGAAAATGAAAGACTGGGGGCTCTGAGGCGGGCCCCACCCCCATTTATTACTGCATACGGCCTCATCCTACGGCGCTCATCGTCTCCCGCCGAAACGGCTCCTCGCGCCCAGCGGTTCTGATCGCTCCACGTGGCAGTCCAGCGCTGAGCCGTGTCCCATCAGATGCCGCAGGCCTGCATACATCGCATCAGCCAACCGACGCCCGACGCGTGGACCGCCGCTTCAATTGTAGAGTGCACGAACCGGCGCACCTTCTTTAAATGCAGGGATCTCGCCTTGATTCGCTAGCGGAAGAGACAACCGACGGCCCGAGTACTCGTCCCGACGAAATCCCAGAAGGGATCCCACCTCGGGGGGCCCGGCAGTCCACTCCTGACCCGACCCGCTAGCTGGTCGGGACAAGAGTGGAGGGCTAATGATAGTGCTCGATATTGGCGATCCCCAAAATCATGACACGTGGCAGATGACGTGTCCCAAGACTCAGAAGAAAGGGCCCACGGGGGCCGACCAGGCCACCCTACGCCCGACCTGCAAGCACGAGCTAGCCTTCCTCGGGGCTCCCCGCAAATTAGCCTCCTCGGCCCCTCAGCTCGCCTCGATCTGCCACAGGAGCAAGACTCCTCGGCCTCCTCGCTCGTCCCCGAGCTCCCGCCGAGGCCGTCTTCCTCGGCCCTCCGACCAACTCCACCACTCACAGGCGTAACCGCCGCTCCGCGAATCTCGCCATGCGCGGATTTTACGCCAGCAACGTCCCACGTTCCACGCCATCACGATCCCCATTAATGGGCGATCCGCTCTCTACACGGGCGTGATGTCGGGAGCGTAACTGCCGGCGAGATTCTCGCGCCTGCTGCTGCGTGCCGCCACCGCTATATAAACCCCCATCACAGAGGGGTCAAGTAAACCATTTTTTACTCTTTAAGCCGTTACTCTGCTCGAATCTCATCACTAACTTGAGCGTCAGAGGGTCCTCGGTGGTACCAAACCACCCCGGGACTTCTTTGCAGGTACTCGGCACCAACTCTCTCACTTCACTTCTTCCTCCAAAAATCCATTAAGACCCACACGTAATGGTGGATAATCAACTAAGTCCACCGCGAGATCAACGGAAGACAACATCTCACGGAGGTCTGAAAAGGAGCTCCATCAGCTAGGCTAGCTTACATAATTTTGGTTCATGTAGGTCACCTTCCATCTCTTCCACTCTGGTGTATTCTCATGCTTTTGTTCGGCATTCAATTGCCTGAGCTGATGAGAATATGCCAACATCATCCTCCTCCGGTCATAACCGGCTCCTGCTGCATGAATTTTCTGGTGATCCCTCCCCGGAGCAATCGTTCCCGGACGTCAGGGTGATTCTTCATAGATTGTGATGGCTACTTTGTTGTCCATTAACTTCTTTCAGTTTCTTAAATTATGGTTTAAATTGAACTATGTAGGTTATATATAGAGAGGAGATGATGTTGATCCTTGTATTTTGGGAGGGGATCCTTTTTTTTTATGGTTCCCATTTGGTCAGGTCAGTAGTTTCCCTAAGGATACGGAACAATGCTATATAGAATCAAAGAAGAATAGAGTAAAACTTTTCCCTTTGAAAGGTCACCGATTTGATTTCCGAAGCGGGTCGCGTCCCAGGAGCAATGTTCAAGAGTTGAAGTAGAGCAAGGCATGTTATTTAGATGTATTAATTTTCCAATGTATGATTAAGAAGAATAAGAACTGTAAAATATTTGATATATTCAAATTTAAACCATAAAGATGACAAGTGATAGTAAATATCATTTGAACAAATGATGAAGAATTTATTGCTAAGGTTGTAGAGATGCGTATTATCTTTACTCTTGATGTAAAAAAAGGTCTTCAAATTGAATTCGCCAATTTGATTCTGAAGATGGCACGTGATAAGAAAAATCATCATGATTTTGAATAAATGATATTCGAACTTATCTTTACTATTGATGTAAAAGGATGAGCGTCTTCAAATTGATATAAGAAGAAAGAGTGTCTTCAAATTGAATACGCCGATTTGATTCTCATGAAGCCACCGTGATGAGAAAAATACTCAAAATTTTGAACAAATGATGAAGAATTTATTGTTAAGGTTGTAGAGATGCATATTATCTTTCTATTGATGTAAAAAGAAAGAGTATTCTCAAATTTAATATGCCAATTTGATTTTCAGGATTAGGCGTAACAAGAAAAATCCTCATAAATTTTGGAATCTATCCATAACTTCAAAAATCTCCACTAAAAGTCTCTAAAATTTTATGTATCATGATTAAATTTTAAAAATTAAAATCTTTGATAAAGATGTCAAAACATGCGCACGTGCATCGCACTTGCATAACATTAGTTGTAAATATATGAGACCTGAGAAGATCGGTCTGCAGTCAACCAATGCAAACTCGTTGTCGCGTGCCCGGCCCTGAGGCAAATCCTGTCCCAAATAAAACCCTGGAGACCCAACCCCCAATTTTATGCATTTGACGCTGCAGTCTAAGAGACAAAGCCGCTATCTACAGCTTCAATCTTTTGTTTTTTTATATTTTATTTTATTAAAATTATGTACTTGCTTTTATACTTCCTATGTTTTAGACTTCCCCTGTTTCTCCAACTGAGGGCATCTGGCATATTAATGGGACATGTCCCAACAAGAGCAATGGAATATTTTGAATATGATCCTCAGAAAGTATAAAGCTGGTTGCTATATTCCAATTCTCATTTTGATTTTATATTTTGGTATCAAATAGGATGCACATGGATTTATCAGATGTTAATATATTACAGCAGTACCTATATTGTTTATACTTGATTCTGGGCACATGCTATGCAAATTCATAAGCAGATGCATTCCAGTATCACCAAGCAATTTCAACTCTTGACATTTTTAACTTTGTAAACAAAGAACTAAAAGAACTTAAAGAAATAACAGCACTTACACAGATCACATCAAATCCTAGATGCAAGTCACTCAAACACAAGTCTAATCAGTTCACAATTATACAACCTTTGCTGCTGCAACTAACTAAAAGAAATTAAGGTTCAGATAGAATGCAGAAATATCCAAGCTTCCTATTGGTAAAATGTGCAATTTCTCAATGAGGTTTAACCGATAATGACCAATAATCCCAACCCCATTATTTCTTTCAGCTCACACTCCAGAATCCGATCTCCCTCGGCTCCTCCCCTGGCGCCTCCCCTGCCGCCTCCTACCAAGATCCTCACGCGTTGCATCATCTCCACGAATCCTAGTAAAACGGCCCCCAGGTTGCATAATATAATAAAGAATGTTACTACTGATCACATCATCAAACCCATCCTCATCATCACTACCGCTGCTGCCCATATCGATCACATAGTCCCCCATAACCACAGACCTTGGCATTGAAGCCCTAATAGTGCTAATAACATCCTGCTGTTCTCTCTGTATCTCAAGCGCCCTCCACTTCGCTTCAAGCACCGGATCAACTTTTCTCGGCTTCGCTAGCTTATGCTCAGCTTTCACATGCTTTTTTAAGTCCCTATATTTTCCAATGAATGTGCACCCTTCTTGCATGCAAATCCTTTTCTTCTTATTTAAATATCTACGTGCGGGTTCCACTATAGTCCAACCCTTCACCTGGCCCCGACATAAAGGGCATAAGAGCTCGGCTTGCTTGGCTTTGAAGGAGGTTGGTACAGGTTCTTTGTATGTGCTGGGTTTTGTGTATGCCTTTTTGAAGAGGTTGAGGCAGTTGGAGTGGCGGAAATTGGTGCTGCACATGTAAGGGCGACAGCCTTTGTCGTGGGAGGAGCAGAGGAGGAGGACCGCGTTGTGTGGGGCCTCTAAGCAAACAGAGCATATGGCTTGTTCCCAGTCATGTTTTTCGAGGGTGTAGCGGTCTAAGGGGATGGGGTATGGAGTTGGTGTGAGACGTTTGCAACGGCCTTTCATGATCCTTCCCATCTTTAGACAACATATAAATATCAAGTTTAATCAGTAACGGAACAGAGTAAGCAAGTGAAAGGACATAAAACATCAGGTGACCAGATAAAACTTGAAAAGAAGAACTAAACCAAATATACCATCTCTTGCAGCTCAGTTCAGAACAATAAATATAAATTAGCAAAAAGGAGTATAAGAAATTGGATAGGTATGAATAAATGAAAAAGGAACATACCAATCTCAAACAATTGAGGGGATTATCTAGTGTACGTTTTTTCTGTCAAGGAAGGCAACCAGCTTTGTAAATCCGTTTATTTGGTTTTTCATATTTTCATTTATTTCTAATTATCAGACATTTACCTTATACGATACATATTCAATATCAAGTGGTATCTACTAGTTTACCCATGTAGGTTACCCACCCATAGCATTAGCAATTCTTGTTATTTTGCAAGCATAATTAAGAGTGTAAAATGATGATAACCAAAATGACCTGTCCTCAGCTTACCATCCAAAACAGATACATTATGTTTTAATATTGAACAATCTATCCATTGTAAACTTATTTTCCATATATCTTAAATTTTAAGAAATTCCCTTAGTTTCTACAGTATGTATGCTACATAAATTGGTATCTAGTATGGAGCCCCTCGTTTACATTGCGGCGCCCCCACGTAGGTTGCTGCACTAGTAATTGTAATAACTTTGCAAACATAGATCAAGACTAAAATAACCAAAATAGCCAGCTTCCTGTCAAATGCTGCTACATTTATGTTTTTACCATTTGAAGTGTCAAGTTTCAACAACATACTCTGCCAGCATACAACCCTTCTTTCAGTTTTAAAACCCTTTTTATGAAGGAAAAGCATGAAAATAAGTTTTTTATATGATTTTAAAAGGTCAGCATAAATTGCTCATGCACCACATTCTGCTCGACCCAAGAAAAATTGAAGTGATAATCCATGTCCACACATACTAACACTGACACATGACTAACCACAAAAGACCACAAACATGTTCCGTCCAAAAAGTTCAATAAATTCTATATTCTGAAAATTCCCTATCCCTTATTTTTCAACTTTTTGTTGATTTTTATGTTTCCCTTGCAGTGGAAAAAAAACTCACATGCACAAGGTAGAAGAAAATGCAAACGGCATATGCGACTCTAAGCCCCAAGGGGCTGAATATGCTTTTTTGCATCTAATTTGTTGACACATGGAAAGGTCAGTGAACAAACTATATAATTATAAAATAACTACTTGGGTTGTTTGTTGGATAGGCAGTTAAGCACATTGAGCTCAAAAATAGTTCTCAGCAAGTTAAGATGTAATAGACTTCATAATAGTAAACAACTCCATGATTTATTTACAACAGCCACCAATAATATATAATCTAATGGATTTTTATAGACATATAACACACACACACCCCTTTTAAATTTTAAGATTTTTAAAAATAAATCCCATTCCATTCGTGTTCTGTCAAGTGCAAAGAAAAAAATATTTTTAATAAAAATAAAATTGTTCTTTTCCAACAATGCCCTTCCATTCATCCCCTTCATTAAAATCCTCATTTGAAATCAATCAATGCTCAATTTCTTTTCGTCACTTCATTCAGTGTAGTATTATTCTCTAGCTTTTCTAGAACTCATTGAAAACTGAAACAAAATCAACACTGGCTTATAACAGCAACAAAATCATAAACAAATTAAACACAACATGATTTGCTAGTCTTCCATGTCTCATACAAACAACAACAACAAGTATCATATCTCTAATACAAATTTCTTTTCCAAATTGCTAATTTTGTTGTCGAAATATCCTAGCGTGCCTGTTATGACATCAACATGCTCTGAACAGTTTGGAGGGAAGTTGGGATTATTTGATTGAGAAAAGGACGGATCAAAGAGGAAAAAAAGAGGAATTGGGGATTAGCAGTCAGAGTTTGAGAATTTTGCTAATGGTGAGGGTAGTTTGACATGTAACACCCTGCCATCCATTTTCAGCGCACATTAAAGGAATCCGGGTTTTTTTTTATTAAAAAGGTAAAGATTTAAGGAAGATTTTAATAAATATGAAGATTTGGAGAGGATATATCAAAATAGACAAGATTTAAGGGGGTATATTGGAAAAAACCCTAATCTGAAACTTTCAAATTTTAGTTTCCAGATAGCTAAATTTAGAAGAGATTATGACTTATCTAAGTAGAAGAAGATGGTTATCGAAGTTACTTTTACTAAATTGAATTAGATTACAAGTAGTTTATAAATAACTCTTTTTCAGAAGACAATACTAGGTACTGAATAAAATGAAGGAAATTATCATTTCCACTTGAGTAACAGAGGCCTTCACCTTATTTTGACATAATAAAATCCTACTACCCTAAAAAGCATGAATTTCTAAGTAATCTCTTTTAGATATCAAGACCAATCTATAAGTAGATTTGACAAATAAATCTTCACATTTCTATTAAAATAAAAACAAGTCCGTAATTTTATTAGTATAAAAGCAAGACCATATTTATCAAAAACCTTGAAAAATAACTATATCTATTTGTCCCATTCGTGGCCGTCGATTTTTCCATTAACTAAGGAGACTCCTAGAACGCTGTTGCCAACTGATATGACACCTACTATATGAACTTCAGTCCGCATATTATTATTAGTCTTCTATTTTTATTTTGTTTTTTAACTAATTTTCCGTCTTCGGATATAATATGTGATTCATATATGTTTATATCAATCATTAATTTAGGATTTATAATGATCGATAAGTCATTGCAGACTTTAATAGTCTCGATATTCTACAAGAATTTCAAATTCATGTATAAAGTATTTTATTTTGGTTTAGTATCTGATAACTAATTTTGAGCTTTATTATTTTAGTATTTAATAGGTTCTTGTTTTAATTAAATATATGACTCATTAAAGATTATGGTCTACATCTAACCCTAGCTCTAAATACGAAGGTATTTGCATTTCGTTCTCTTATAACCTTTGTGGCTTGAATTCTTCTTAGGTGCCGAGGAGCGAACATGAATATGCATATAGTCCCTCACTAGTGAAACCAAAATATGTAACAATTCCATCAAAACGGTGAAGATGACAGAAATCATCTCCAAAATCGTTTAAACTAGAAATCGAAGCGAGGAACAGATACAGATTAAAATATGCAAATCAAGAAACAAATCCATAGTCTTTGCATACACATTACCGTTCTTCGCTAGAATCGAAGCAGAAAAGGGTAAAAATCCAACCTTTCGATGATGTCGTTGATGTCTCCGGCGATTCCTCGCCGCCGCAGTCGCCGCGCTTGAGGCTAATCGAGGAGCTAGGGTTTCGAAGAATTGGCGGAAGAGTGAGAAGCATCAAGATCGAATGAGCGAATGGTTTAAGTTTTTTAAACGGGTCTGACCCGTTTACAAAATATTCGTTTAGAAAATATATCGTGTAGAAACACGCCTGGTGACGGATCTCTGGATCTCCTTCAGATATTATCTTCCGTTGACCTGCAACGAGCACTGATGGATGGCTGAGATTGAGTTGGAGGGTTGCCTCCTAGAGCGTGTGGATCTCAATGGGTTTGAGGTGGTCGATGCCGGGCTATCTGCAAAGAAATCCCGGGGTGGTTGTGCCACCGAGGACCCTCCGACGATCAAGTTAGAGGGGCTATTTTGGCAGAGTAACGGCCTATTGGAGTGAAATTGGCTTATCTGATTCGTCTGAGAGAGGGGTTTATATAGCGGCAGCCGTGGACAGGCGGGCGCGAGATTCATACCGATCGTTACGCCCCTGGCGTCACGCCCGCGTGATAGGCGGGATTCCTCATTAATGACGAGACAGGCTCGTTAATGGGGGATCGTGATGGCGTGGAATGTGGGATCATGGGCAGCGGATATCTCGCGCCTGGCGAGATTCGCGGAGCCGTGGCGGAGACGCCTGTGATCGGTGTTGTGGGTCGATCGGTGAGACCGAGGAACAGGAGCTCGGCGGGAGGCTCGGGAACAAGCGGGAGGCCGAGGCATCATGGCCCCATGATAGCTCGGAGGCGAGTTGGGGGGTGGGCTGGATGGCCGCCGAAGGTTGGGAACATCCTTGAGCTGGAGGCCCGAGGTGTGATCCCAATGCAACGTTCTTGGTCTTTTCTTGTAAGCTCTGGGACACGTCATCTGCCATGTGTCATCATCTGGGGAGTCACCGATATTGAGCATCATCATTAGCCCCCCACTCTCATCTCGACCCGTTCTTGGGTCGAGTCGAGAGTGGTCTGACCGGTCACCCGGGGTGAGCTCTCACTTGAAGATATCGTCGGTGTGTATTCCCGGGCAATCAGTCGTATTTTCTTGATGACGTCAGCGGATCAGGGGAGAGATCTCGCATTGAAGGGGAAGCGCCGGATCGTGTGTACGTTCGTCGAAGCGACATCCCACATGTCTGGCGCTGGTTGGCTGACAAGACGGGCCGCAGGCATTCCCGCGCCCGATGGGACGCGCCCGATGCGAGTGCGACAGGCGGGATGTTGTCGGCCGTTGGTTGCGAAGCGTTGTTTTGGCGGGAGGCGATCGGAGCCGTAGGATGTGTACGCTGGCAGCTATAAATAGAGGTGGGACCATACCTCTCCATAATTTCCTCGTCCCTGATTGTGTTAGCCCGGCGCTCTTCTCCTCGGATCGGATTCCTTGCGATTTCTCTCCCGAGGATACATCCCTTTGATCAGATTAGATGTCTTCTTCCGAGGAGTCTATAGAAGTAGTCTGGGTAGAGTCTAGGGAGTCTTCTGAAGCTTCCTCTTCTACTTCTTCCTCCTCCTCTTCTGAGTCAGAGTCCCCCCGGGAAGTTAGGGTAAGTCATGCTCCCCGGGGTCGTGCAACGAGGGCGGTCCCCAGAGCACAGGTCACGCTGAGGCATGCGGATGAGCTCGCCACCATCCGGACTCGTTTTCACATTCCTCCCGGATATTCTCTTTGTCTGGCTGAGGAGGGGGAGAGGGCAGACCAGGTACAGGGGAAGGAGATTGCCTTGTACCTGGAAGCCTTTTGGGCCAGGATGCGCCTGTCCTTCTCCCCCGAGGTGATTGAGACGTTGCATTGTTTTGGGTTAGCCCCGGGCCAGTTAGTGCCGAACTCTTGGAGGATTTTCTTTAGGTTCCTGGTCCGGTTGAAATTACGTCTGATCCCTTTTAGCCGGAGCCTTCTAGTTTCTTCTCTTTGCTACAAAAAACACCGTAGCGCTCGTAGGGGCGAGCCAAGCTGGGTATACATCTCTTTTAGAAAACAACGAAGGGGCGCTGCCGGGTCAGGGGTCGTCGTAGTAGAAGAAGAAGTTTTTGTTTGTTGGGCCGCCCGAGGGTGGGGATTGGCATGTGCCCATCCAGTGGCACGGGGGCAGCTGCTTACGGGTGAGTCGGTCGAATTATCCCGACGCGGTGGCGGTGTCGGAGTAGGAGCCCCTCCCTCGGTCTAATGTGCTGTTGTCTGAGCGGGCTCTCAGTTGGGTCGGGCTCAACCCCGCCCAGTTCGCGGGTAAGTTAGGAGTTTTCAGGCGACCTGTTCAGACTTGTGCATTCTTTTACTCTTCTGGCATTGCTGACTCCTCTGTATTTTGTCTTATTCAGAACCCATGGACCTAGGCAAGTTTCGGGCAGCCCTGGTCGAAACGAAGAAGGGGAAGAAGGCCGAAGGTGCCGGCCCTTCTCGCCCGCCGTCGGCTCCGGCGGCCGCTCCATCCAGGCGCCTAAGGGCGCCCCGGGCCCCAGAGTCCAGTCGTGCGCCGAGCCGAAAGCATGCTCGGGAGCAAGAGCCCCAAGCTCCGGAGGTGGGAGGCGAGACTGGTTCTCCCGTGTCGCTCCTCAAGAGATTTCATAGGACGACGCCCCACTCCCCGGCTTCCCCGATCCTCGTGGACGATGGGGAGCTTCGCTTTGAAGTGCCCTCGGGGCTTTCCGTCGCCGACAGCCTACTTTCGGAGATGGAAAGGTCGGCCGGGGACAGAATCCCTCGGGGGACCCTCCGGGCCCAAATGGCGGCCATAGCTCAAGAGGTCGTGCAGGTTAGTGTTCGCACCCCACCTGGTTCTTCATTTAGTATTTTTGTTCATGTGATTGGGTTCCCCCCTTTCCTTTTTAACCCTCTTTGTTTTCTTCAAGTTCTCCAGCACGTTGCCCTCATCGTGAACATGGAGGACGAGGAAATCGCCCCGGTGATGCGAGCCGTAGGCGAGTTCTCCTCACGGGAGGAGAGCTCGAGGTTGGAGCTGGAGGCGGCGATGGAAAGGGTCGCTGTCCTTGAAGACCGGATGGCGGCCGGGGATCGGAAGATCGCCGGGTACCGAGAGGCTGCCCCAGCCACCGAGGCCCAGTTGGAAGATTCCAAGGTGCTTGTCGCCACCCTGAAGAAGACAGTGAACACCCTCCGGAGGAAGAACGAGGCAGCGAAGGAGGGGACGAGGCGTGCCAAGGTTCTAGCGTCGAAGGCGGTGGAGAGCTACAAGAAGTCGGACCAGTTCTACGCCGACCTCACTGAAGCCGCTGCCGTCATTTGGCACGACGCCGTCAAGGCCCAAATGCCGGAGTTCCCTGACGGAAAGCTCCGGGGTGAGTATCCTCTCGGGGATGACGTGCAGGGGAATGCCCCTGGAAGCCTGCAGGGGGAGAGGCCCCCGGTGGGAGCGTTGGGGAGAAGTTAGTCCCCCCGGCTCCCGGCATCGAGGCTCCTACGATGGACGCCGACCTTCAAGACGCCGCCCCGGTTGTCGCAGTGGACGCGCAGCTCATCGAGGTTCTCCCCGGCCCCGAGGCCTGAACTTCCCCACCTCTTTATTTTCTTTGCGCTAAAATTTTGTAAGCCTCCGGGCGTTTGTGTAAGGCTGGGGAGCCCATAATACCTCTGTAAAGACTTGTGATTTTTTATGAATAAAAAATCTTTTTGCAGTGTTCTTTTGTTTGTGGTAAACATTTTTATTTGCGCAGTCCTGCTTTCATGTTAAGTCGGTTTTTCATTCAACGATCGCACGTCGAGTTGAATTCTATCACTTGCCAAGTGTGTAAAGACCGGTGAAAAGTCGATATCTCCATGGCCTCGAAGTCGAGGTGGAGATCGTTTAGATGTGGATGGACCGAGCATGGTAGCTGCTCGGTGGCCTCTTGATGAGGGCTTTTTATCCCTGGCGTCCGTGGGTAAGAAATTACCAGCTAAGAATGGACCGAGCAGGGTTGCTGCCCGGTTGCCTCTTGGCGAGGGCTTTGATCCTTAGCGCGGGAGGGCATGGAGAGGCCTGCTAAGAATGGACCGAGCAGGGTTGCTGCCCGGTTGCCTCTTGGTGAGGGCTTTGATCCTTGGCGTCGTGGAGTAAGAAATTACAGCCAAGGATGGACCGAGCAGGGTTGCTGCCTGGTTGCCTCTTGGTGAGGGTTTGATCCCTGGCGTCGGTGGGTAAGAAATTACCAGCCAGGGATGGACCGAGCAGGGTCGCTGCCCGGTTGCCTCTTGGCGAGGGCTTGGATCCTTGGCGTCGGTAGGTAAGAAATTACCAGCCAGGGATAGACCGAGCAGGGTTGCTGTCCGGTTGCCTCTTGGCGAGAGCTTTGATCCTTGGCGTCATTGGGTAAGAAATTACCAGCCAGGGATGGACCGAGAAGGATTGCTTCCCGGTTGCCTCTTGGCCAGAGCTTTGATCCTTGGCATCGTGGGGTAAGAAATTACCAGCCAGGGATGGACCGAGCAGGGTTGCTGCCCAGTTGCCTCTTGGCGAGGGCTTTAATCCTTAGCGCGGGAGGGCATGGAGAGGCCTACTAAGGATGGACTGAGCAGGGTTGTTGCCCGGTGGATTCGTGAAGTTCTGTCCGACCTTCGGTGGTGTGTGAACATCGGGAAGAGGGACCGTCGCGGGCGACACGTGTTATGAACGCATGGGGGGAGGCGAAGCGTAAGAGCCGCGTTGTTCTGATTCCGTCGAGAAAGGCGTGATGTCCGCCGCGTGGCGGTACAATAGTGGAAGAAACGAGCGACGGTTGGACTCTTGGGGGCGTTGTGGGGTTATAAAACGGAGGGCGTATTGATCACTCCTTTCTTCACCCCCAAAACGTAAGAATTGACACTTTCCCTTTCACCATCCCCGAGGTTGTCTCTTTCGAGGACATGTACATGTACAACCAGCTGTGCTCCGAGGAGACACGGCAGGCGGTGATCCGGCGGGTTGAGGATTATATCGGCCGCCTGCTCCCCCGGCGATCGCCCTTTCTCCAGCTACTCATGTACTCGATCTGGAGGGCATCGCCGGGGCTGCACAACCCCTTGTCCGAACAATTGAAGGACGAGGCGGTTGGCAAGCTAAGGTCATTGTGTCGTCTCGGCCTGATCTCGAAGAGTCGGCGGGATCGCTCGGTGGCACTCGTCCTCGAGTGTTACCAATTGAGGCATCTCGCCGATGGGTGCCCGCCCGAGGAGCTTCTTGGCCCGTCCGTGGCTACGAGGGTTCGCAGACAGCATCGGAGGCAGAGGTTCGAGGTGGCAAGGGCTCAGCCGGCGGAAATTTCCTCGGAGTATCACGAGGAATATTTCTTGTACCCCCTTCCCTCGCTACTGTAATTTTTTTTCAATGTATGGCTGAGGAGCCTATAATACCTTTTTGAATCAATAAAATTCTTCTTTTTGGCAATGCTCTATCGTGTCTTTGTTGCTGTCTAAATAAATAAAAAAAACTTAGAAGAATTTACATTGCTTTGTTGAAGAACCCATGTAGTGACCTGCTAAGGATGGACGGAGCAGGGCAGCTGTTCGGTGGATCCGGAGGTTCAGTCCGACCTTCCCTGGTTCGTGAACATTGGGAGAGGCCACCGTCGCAGGCGGCATGTGCCAAGAATGCTTGGGGGAGGCGTAACGTTTCGGGGAGCCGCGTCACTTTTTGCCACGTGGCGGCGCGGTATTGGAGTAATCTTGGCGGATCCCAGGATTAGCATGTGAATTTGGGCCCTTACGGATTCTGTTTGAGGTTATAAATAGAGAAGGAGATGGCAACCCTTTCGGCATCGCTTTCTTTTGAGATGACTGGGTGCATGTATTCGATCGAAGAGATCAACACCTTCGACGACGTCTCCATGTGTGACCAATCCCTGGCTGAGGATGGGTACCGGGGAGTGGTTTAGCGCCTCGAGGGTCACGTCGGCCGGCTTCTCCCTTGGTGATCGTCCCTGCTTCAGTTGCTGATGTACGCAATCTGGAGGAGGTCCCCGGGGTTGGACAACCCCTTTTCCGAGGGGCTGCTGGACGAGACGCTCGACAAGGTGCGCTCGATCTTCCTGCTCGGCCTCATCTCGAAAGCCAGGCACGACCGATCCTTGGCCCTCATTCTGGAGTGCTTCTAAAAGAGGTACATCGTGAGCAAAGGCGGAGAGGGCGGAGAGTCGGGTGCTTTCGTGGCGTTCCGGGTTCGCGTGCAGTTTCGGTGGGAGCGGGCTGCAGAGGCTAGGGCCCGGCTAGTGGAAATCTACTCTGAGTATCGCCAGGAGTATTTCCTCGATCCCGTTCCACCTCTGTTGTATGTTTTCCTTTCTCTTTTTCTGTAAGGCTGAGCAGCCCGTAATACCTTTGAATGAATAAAATTCTTCCATTTTGCAATGCTCTATTGTTCCCCTTTTATTATTTGAATAGAAAGAACTTTAGAAAGGTTTACATCGCCTTTGTGAAAGAAGAAATATACATGCATAGCTATTCTATTCAGAGGTACAGCTTGAGCTTCTTAGCGTTGTAAGGTCGTGGAAATCTGCGACCATCCGCGTCTTGTAAGCGGTAGGCTCCGCCGGACAGGACCTCGGAGACGAGGAAAGGACCATCCCATTTTAGGGAAAACTTATGTAGCTTGCCTTTATCGACGAACTCGTTCCGCCTTAGGACTAAATCTCCGGTCTTAAAGAAGCGGCGCTTGACTCGCACATTATAGTAGCGGACGGTTTGCTGTTGATAGGCAGCAGCTCTGATCTGAGCTCGGTCTCGTTTCTCTAACAAGATGTCCAGGTTAGTTTGGAGGGCTAAGGTGTTCGCTTTGTTGTCGAAATGCTCGACCCGGTGACTGGGGAGCCCAATCTCTGCTGGGATCATTGCCTCGGACCGTAGCAGAGGTTGAAAGGGGTCTCCCCGGTGGGGGTTTTCTTCGACGTGTACAGGGCCCATAAGACCCGGGGTAATTCCTCGACCCAACAACCTTGGCGTCCTTCTAGGCATGTCCGAAGACCTCGGAGGACGTCCCGGTTAGCGACCTCGGCCTGCCCGTTGCATTGGGGATGCATGACCGCGGCAAACTTCATGAGGATACGACATTCGCTGCAGAATTCCTTGACTCTTTCGTTTTTGAAATTTGTCCCATGGTGAGTGATGATACACCTCGGGATGCCGAACCGGAGTATCACGTTGTTCTGCAGGAACTTAATAGTCGTGGTGGCGTCCGGTTTCCTGATGGGAATGGCCTCGATCCACTTCGTGAAGTAGTCTACTGCGATGAGGACGTACTTGTGCCCGCCCGTGCCGGTAGGGAACTGGCCTATCATGTCCACCCCTACTGGGCAAACGGACACGGGGAGGTTAGGGCGGTTAGCTCGATAGCAGGAAGGCGAGGTATGCTTCCATGGAGTTGGCAGCTCTTGCATCTCCTGACGAGTTTCTGGGCGTCCTGATGAATTGTCGGCCAGTAGTACCCCTGGAGCAATGCCTTCTGAATTAAGGTGCGGGCCCTTTGGTGCACGCCACCGACCCCTTCGTGGATCTCATGGAGGACATAGTCGTCTTCGTGTGGGTCGACGCACCGGAGCAGGGGCTGAGTGAAGGACTTCTTGTAGAGGTTCCCATTGCTCCAGACGAAATGGCGAGCTTTGGCTCGGAGACGGCGGGCTTCTCCCCGATCTTTTGGGAGCGTACCTTCCCTCAGGAATTCCATGAGGGGCTTTCTCCAGTCCCGATCTTCTTCCCGGGTTATGTACACTTGAAGTGGCGTTGCCCCGTCTTCCACGCTGGGCTATGGCAAGACCTCGAAGAGGATGTTCCTCTTGTTGTTGGCCGTATAAGATGAAGCCAGCTTACTCACGGCGTCGGCCTGGGCGTTTAGCTGTCTAGGGATTTGCTCCACTTGGACTTCGTAGAAGTCCTTCCGCAGTCTTCTTACCTCGGCTAGATACTTCACCATCAGAGGCTCCCGTGCCTCGAATCGGCCGGTCACTTAGCCAACGGTTAGGGCGGAGTCGCTGCCGATCCGAATCGTTTTCAGCCCCAGTCCGAAGGCTATGCGCAGTCCGGCGAGCAAGGCCTCGTATTCCGCCGCGTTATTTGAGGCCTTGAACCGAGCTTCAGAGAATACTCTATTTCTGCCTCGTTCGGGCCCCGAATGATGAGGCCGGCACCACAGCCTTCCTCGGTCGAGGACCCGTCGATGTAGAGGACCCAATCAGGGACGGAGTTGGGCTTCTCACCGACTGAGGGTTGAGCTGCGGGGGCCGGCGTGGACTCCGGCTCTTTACTGGGGATGGTGCACTCAACGATAAAATCGACCAGGGCTTGTGCTTTGATGGCCTGCCTCAGGCGGTATTTTATGTCGAACTGGGACAACTCCCACCTCTATTTCTCCAAGCGGCCAAATGACTCGGGGGAGGCGAGGATAGCCCCCAAAGGCCGCTCGGTAAGAACGAGGATGGTGTGCACTTGGAAATAGTGTCGTAGTTTCCTTGAAGCCACGATGAGTGCCAAGACGATTTTCTCTATGGCTGGGTACCTCGTTTCTGCGTCCTTGAAGACGTGGCTCATGTAGTATACCGGCTTCTGGACTCTCTCGACCTCTCAGACGAACACCGAACCTGCGGCTTGGCCGGATACCACCAGATATAGTGATAGCTCGTCCCTTTCAACCGGCCGGGTGAGCAGCGGGGGAGTCGCAAGGCGCCTCTTTAATTGCTCAAAGGCGGTCTGGCACTCCTCCGACCACTCGAATCTTGGTATCTTCCTTAGAGCTTTGAAGAACGAGAGGCACTTATCCCCAGACCTCGACATGAAATGGCTCAGAGCGGCTACCCGCCCTGTCAGCCACATGATTTCGACGTTAGTCTTGGGCGTGGCCATGTTGAGGATGGCGTTGATTTTCTTCGTGTTAGCTTCGATCCCACGGTGGGTGACCATGAAACCGAGGAACTTTCCGCCGATGACCCCAAATGCGCATTTGGCAGGATTCAGTTTCATCTTGTATTTGCGGAGGACGTCGAAGGCCTCGCCCAGATCCTTGGCGTGTTCGCCCGATGAGACCGATTTGACGAGCATATAGTCGATGTAAACTTCCATGTTCCTGCCGATCTGCGGCTTGAACATGCGATTGACCAAGCGTTGGTACGTTGCTCCGGCGTTTTTGAGGCCGAAAGGAATCACCTTGTATCAGTATACCTCCCGGTCCGTTGTGAATGCGGTGAGATCCTCGTCTGACGGATTCATACGAATCTGGTTGTAACCGGAGAAAGCATCCATGAAGCTAAGTAGTTCATGGCCTGCCGAGCTGTCGACGAGCTGATCTATCCGAGGGAGGGGATAGTTGTCTTTCGGGCAGGCCTTGTTGAGGTTGATGAAGTCGACGCACATGCGCCACTTCCCGCTTGACTTTTTGACCATGACCACGTTTGCCAACCATTCCGAGTAAGGTACATTCCGAATGAAATTGGCGGCGAGGAGCTTGTCTATCTCGTCCTCGATCGCCTTTTGCTTGACCGGGGCGAAGCTTCGTTTTTCTGCCTGACGGGTCAGACCGTAGAGTCTATCCCGAGCTTGTGAGATATGACTTTGGGATCGATCCCAGGCATGTCGGCAGGTGCCCAGGCGAACACGTCAGAGTTGTTTCTGAGGAAGTGAACCGGGTCGTCTCGTTGATTTCCCGTCAAAAGCGACCCGATCTGAACGGTTCGTTCGCCGTCCCCTTCTACGAGTGGCTCCACCGGGGTCCCTCGGACCTCTTTCTGCTCGTCTCGAGTGTCCAGAGAACCCTTGATGTCATCCTCGCCCTCAACATCATTGTTTGGACGCTCAGACGTAGATGTCGTGGTGAAACAAACCTTTGCGGTTCGTTGGTCTCCGTAGGCCCGACCTATCCCGCCTTGGTCGAGCAGGAACTTCATTGCCAGGTGGTAGGTCGATATCTGGGCTCGGAAGGAGTTCAGTGTAGGGCGACCGAGGAGGACGTTGTAGGCCGATGGGATTTTCGCGACGATGAATTCCACAGGCACGGTGCGTGTACGACCGGCCTCCCCGATGTTAAATTGGAGAGTGATTACCTCTTCCGCCGGGATGGAGTGGTTAGTGAACCCTGACAGGACGTGGGTGGTCGGCCTTAAGTCCGACAGGATGAGTCCCATACGCATGAAGCAGTCATAAAAGAGAATGTCCGCCAAGCTTCCCGAGTCGATCAGTATCCTCTGTACCTCGTAGCAGTGGACTCGAGCTGTGATCAACAGCTGGTCGTTGTGAGGCAGGGATATACCGTGGAGGTCCTCGTCGGTAAAAATGATCGGCTCGGTTGCTCTGGCCTTCTTCCTCTGGTGGCCGACACTTCCCTCGATCGGGAAGGGGTGCCGTGTCTCATCGGTCCCCATCGTACCCCCCACTGACATGACCATGATTTGGCCGATTGTCAATTCGCTGGGAGGGGGACGTTGCTCTTGCTCACGGTAGGCTTGCCGCTTGTCTCGCAAGTACGTTGCCAGGTGCCCCGAGCGGATTAGCTCCTCGATGTAGTCTCGGAGCTGTTTGCAGTTTTCAGTGGAGTGGCCCTGCGACCTGTGGAAGCTGCAGTAGGGGTACCGGGTGCGCTTTGCCGTCTTTTCGAGACTGGAGGGAGTTTGAAGAACCTCTCGCCTTTAGCCTCCTCTACTAGTACCGTAGGGTGTACTCCTGAAACTTCGGGGAGTAGGGCTTCTGCCGCTCAATCTTCTTTTTCTCTTCCTATCCCCTTTTTTCTAATCACCTTGTTCTGTCCGGGATAGGTTGGCGTTCACCTTGGATTCAAGCTGGAACTCACGTTCGGTCCAGGCCTTCACCTCGGCCATGGTCTTAGGTTGCGCTAATGCAAAGGAGCACAGCCACTCCTTGTGCCTAAGACCCGACCTGAGGGCCGTAATGACCGTCTCATCCCCGTGTTCTGGGACTTCGAGAAGACCGTTGTAGAAGCGGGTGACGTACCCTTTGAATGATTCTTTATCTCCGTTTTTTATGGTGAAGAGATGGTCGATGGTTCGCTTCTGCCGGCTGTTCCCGACGAAGTGGCCGAGGAATTGGGTGGCCAGCTCATCGAAGGTGGAGATCGAGCGCGGCACGAGTCCTCTGAATCAGTCTCGTTCGGAGCGGATGGGAGTAGCGTGGAAAGCGCGATATTGTGCGGCATCGGAACAATCCTGGAAACTCATCCCGGCCGTGAACGCGTCCAAATGGTCTTTCGGGTCGGATTTCCCATCGAAGAGGGAGACCTTCGGGGGCTTGTTCTGAGAGGAGACGTGGACGGCGAGTAGCTCTTTGGTGAAGGGCTTGGTGAGCGAGTCAGCGGTATATTTAGCCCCGTCGCTCGAATGACGACTTTCCCGATGCATGCCTTCGATTTTCTTTTCAAGGGCGTCGATTCGGCTGTGGTATCCCGATGACTCAGCATATTCTGATTTTTGGCCTCTGCTGCCGGAGACCTCTGCCTGGCCACAGCCTCGATTCCGTTCGATGAGGTTTCTCAGGTCCCCTAGCGAGGTCCTCTTCGAGCTGCCGTGGCGAGTCCCGTGCACGCAACCTCGTCGAGGGAGGGGGTGCCGGTCATGCCTAGGCGCAGGCGAGCTGACCGACACCTCCTCGGGAAGGGATAGGCGCAATGGGGCTCGGGGCGAGACGCTCTGGCGTAAGATCTCGGAGTTAAGCTGTGCGGTGCCCACTGGGTCATTGAATATGACGGCCCGGGGGATCTGCGGCTGTCGGAGATAGCGAGGCGGTTCCATAGCCAGTTTCGGGTCCTCAAAGCGAGCATGCCAACGCGGGCAGAGTCTTCTCTCCCTCTGTAGGGGTCTCGGTCCCGAGGTGGGGGAGCGGCGACTTGGGGAGCTTGCCCGACCGTTTGGATATGGACGAGTGCGTCCACGACGGATGCGAGTCGATCTATCCGAGTGGATAGGGCGTGAATGGCGTTCGGGGGAGGAGGGGATTCTCCCTCGTCTCCACTGCGGGGAGGTCGACAGCTGGTGCTTGGATCGTCGCAATGACCGCTTGCCATGGAGTCGATATCAGAAGATGAACTTTCGTTGAGTGGAACTAATTTCCCACAGATGACGCCAACTGACGGATCTCTGGATCTCCTTCAGATGTTATCTTTCGTTGATCTGCAACGAGCGCTGATAGATGGCTAAGATTGAGTTGGAGGGTTGCCTCCTAAAGCGTGTGGATTTCAATGGGTTTGAGGCGGTCGAGGCTGAGTTACCTGCAAAGAAGTCCCAGGGCGGTTGTGCCACCGAGGACCCTCCGACGATCAAGTTAGACGGGGTATTTTGGCAGAGTAACGGCCTATTGGAGTGAAATTGGCTTACCTGAGTCGTCTGAGAAAGGGGTTTATATAGCAGCAGCCGTGGGCAGGAGGGCGCGAGATTCACGCTAGCCGTTACGCCCCTGGCGTCACGCCCGCGTGATAGGCGGGATTTCCCATTAATGACGAGACAGGCTCGTTAATGGGGGATCGTGATAGCGTGGAATGCTGGATCATGGGCAGCGGATATCTCTTGCCTGGCGAGATTCGCGGAGCCATGGCGGAGGCGCCTGTGATCGGTGCTGTGGGTCGGTCGGTGAGAACGAGGAACAAGAGCTCGGCGGGAGGCTCGGGAACGAGCGGGAAGCCGAGGCATCATGGTTCTGTGATAGCTCGGAGGCGAGTTGGGGAGTGGACTGGAAGGTCGCCAAAGGTCGGGAACATCCTCGGGCCAGAGGCCCAGGGTGTGATCCCAACGCAACGTTCTTGCTCTTTTCTTGTAAGCTCTGAGACACGTCATTTGCCACGTATCATTATCTAGGGAGTCATCGATATCGAGCATTATCACCTGGCATGGCCCATATAGCATTTGCCATTTACGGATACGCAACATAATTCAATTTTTGTTTTTCGACTGTAGACTCCAGATATCTTATATTGCTAATTTGCTATATTATTGGGGTTTCCCGCTTTATACCCCAAAACACGTATTTGTGAATAAGGTTTCCTAATACTTACATGGTTGAGTGATTGGGTTAGTAAAATCTTTTGTTTGAAGACAAGGTCAAACGTAACCACGAATTGATGAATGCCGGTAAGGAAGGGATCACACGGGTGTGAAGAACGACAACAATTATTATGGGCTTGACTTTCATTTGAAACCACGCACTTTTATGCTATTTGTTCAGGTTCAATATTTCATCCAATTATTGAACCTTTCAATTTTGGCCCTAACCCTATCTGTTTGGGCTGATTAGACATGCACGAAGGAGGTAAAATGATTGAAGCGGCAACCAAACAACCATAGAGGTTTAGATATATGGATTTTTGGGCTGTAATACAATAGAAACCATACATTTTAAGAGAAATTATTCCATATAACCGGATGCATTACATACATGCATGACGAAGAAAGAAATGGAGAATTTCGGATTATCATTTGAAGAGCTTGGCAGTATCTATGTTCTTATTTTTCTCTTTTGACAGGAAATACATAGCCAGCCCACAATTTTCCGCATTCTTGCAAGCAAGCCCTCATAATTTAGTGGTGATGGAGGGTGGAATATCTTTCAGATGTTGCTTCCCGTTGATCTGCGAATGGCTGTGGTGTGTGGCTGAGATTGGATCTGGAGGCTGTCGCTCCTGAAGCGTGTGGATCTCAATGGGTTGAGGTTGTGGTTGCCAAGTTACCTGCAAGGAAGTCTCGAGGTGGTTGTACCACCGAGGACCCTCCGACGATCAAGTTAGTGTAGAGATCCGAGCAGAGTAACGGCTTAGTGGAGTAGAATTGGCTTACCTGGACAGTCTGAAAGAGGGGTTTAAGTAGCGGTGGCAGCGGGTGCAGCAGGCACGAGAATCACGTCGGCCGTTACGCTCCCGACGCCTTGCCTGCGTGATGAGCGGGACCTCCCATTAATGACGAGACAGGCTCGTTAATGGGGGATCGTGGTGACGTGGAACGTGGGATGTGGCCGGTGGAGATCTCGCGCATGACGAGATTCGCAGGATGGCGGTTATGCCTGCAGGCGGTACTGTCGGTCGGTCAATGAGACCGAGGAAGATGATCTCGGCGGGAGAGTTCGCGGGCGAGCGGGGAGCTGAGGCATCTAGTTTCTGTGGTAGCTCGGGAACGAGCTGTGAGGCCGAGGAGGCCCATTGTGCTGGGGCTCAGAGGCGAGCCATCGTCTGCTTGGTAGGACGAGCATAGAGATGGTTTGGTTGGCTGCTGTAGGTCTTTTCTTGCATGCTCTGGGACACGCCATCTGCAACATGTCATGATCTAAGAGATCGCCGGTATCGAGGATCATCAAGTGGAGATATTTTATCCTAACCTCTGTAATAAGGTAGCAGCTTGTCCAAAGAAAGCTCGCGATTTTTTTCGCCTCCCAAAATTGACATATCTATTTAACAAAAGTCGCAGCTCCCGAGTCTTCTCCTCCTCCTCTTCTTCACTTCTCACCGCGTTCAACTCTCGTTTTCTTCTTCTTTCTTCTTCCTTACTTCTTCTCGCAGTCAAACCTTAACCCTAATGCCACCAAATTCCCCACAATTTCGACTTCCGCTAGCACGAAACACCACGCCAACGCCATGAACCCGCGTCGCCCTCGGCCGAAGCTCGAGCGCCGGAACGCCGCTAGGTTCAGCAACTACCACCCCCTCACCTCCGCTGCCTCCGCCTCCGCCTCCTTCGCCTCCTCCTCCGCCGATGATGACCCCTCGTCTCCCTCGACGCCCGACATCATCCGCGTCACTCGATCGCTCGATTTCTCCCCTTCTTATGCGAATCAGAAGAGCTTCCGAATCGGCGGCGGTGTTGAAGGCGAGGTTGACTTGATCTGCAGGAGCTTGGGGCTTTCTGGACCCGAGGATTTCGCGATCTCGGCTGATGCTTGGGAGGCCAGCAGGTCGCGGCGGTCTTCGGCTGAGCTGCTGCCGCGGTCTCGGCTATCACCGACGGAGCGGGATTCGAGTCCTGAAGCTAGGGTTGAGGTTAGGGTTAGTGAAAACGAGCCCGTGAGGAAAACTGGGAGCGGAGATTGGGGAATTAAGGGGGTGAGGCCGCCGACGCTTATTCCACCTGAGACGAGCCGATCGGCACCTCCTACAATGTCGGAGTCGACGTCGGGGCTTGAGTCTTCACCCTCATCGGTTCTCGCTCCTCCGCCTACGATTTCTTTACCGGAGATCGAGAAAGTAGGGTCTATTTGGGATTTGGTGAGATCATTTGCGCCAGATGACGAGGAATCGGAAGGGAGGAGGAGAGATTTCGAGTCCGAGGAGGAGGAGGAGGAGGAGGAGGAGAAGCATGGGATGGAGGAAGATGAGGTGAGGAGGAGATTGGAGGAGGAGATTTCAGAGGACATTGCATCCACATCGAGCACGGCAACAGACACTATGCCAGTTATCTCGCCGAACGGGAGCTTCAAGAGGAGTATTGGGCCTTGGATGAAAGGGCATCAACTTGGGAGCGGTTCATTTGGGACAGTGTACGAAGGGATTAGCGAGTAAGTTCATGAATGTCTTTTTGATTTTGGAATTGCTTAAATCGTTAGCGTCATAGCAAATAATACCGCATTCCTCAGTCCGGACTTCTTCATGAAATTCTAGGCTTGGCTCTTTAATTGCATGAGCTTGAGCAATTTAGGCTGGAAGCAGCACGCCTAGGTGCTAAGGTTTTCGGGAACTTTCTTGACTATACTTACATTGCATGAAATTTGGCATCACTTACTATGAGCTCTAAATATGGTGGACAGCCTATTTTTAAAATTTGTTCGCTTCTTCTGCGAGGGTTCCTCAAGTATAAGCCTGATTCTATAGGAAACCCCATTTTGATGGGAAAAGGCTTAGATGATGTTGATCCTACTATCCAGAAAGTTTTTTAAGCCTTGTGATAATTTGTATATAGTTCTATTTTCAATCCTTCAACTCCATTCACATCCCAGCGGGCCATTGCAGTTCCAACCTGCTTTGAGCACAGTAGATGATTGCACTCTGCATGTCATAAAATTTCCAAATAGGTGAACCTAAATATTTTCGATATCATCCAAAGGAGGAGATGTAGCCCTATTTTGCATGTACTCATTGTTGAGAAGATGTATCCATACTGGATTTTGTATCCATTTAGGATTCATTTGGATTCGCCGAGGTTAATTGTGGAATCTTTTCAGCACATTCATAAGTTAATATCACACTCTCATGTATATTACATGCATTAATCGCTAATACACTAACAATCTATGCATCAAAACTTTTAAATTATTTGTATTCCTTTAATAATGATTTGCATGCATAATAAGCTTTTCTCATCATGCACATATATTTAAACAACAAAAAGTGAGAGTATCCTGACAAACCATATCATAGACTTTGAAGAATTGTAAATCCCTGAGCCTGAGCCGCATCGTGTCCCTTACCCATATCCAATTTTTTGTTTCATAGATATTGTAACCTCTAGAAATTCCAACATATGTGCCTGCAGTTGAATGTCGCTTGCCACTCTTGTACAACTAGGAATCTGATTTCTGAACCCTCTCCGATATCCTGACTCTCTTTTCTGAAAGATATTTTCTCCACAAGCATGAGCTTTCATGTCACAGAATAGACTCATGACTCTCCCTACAGAATATTTGGGATAAGTCGTATAACAGCTCTGGTAAAAAAATTATTGTGTTACTCTAGCTCCCATCGTTCTAGCTTAAAGCTTCTAACTTTAAATCGTGAGATCCCCAAATGAGGATTTTTCCTGATTACAATCACATGGCGTTGACAAAATAAATTTTCACCACTGTTCATGATTTAATTCGAGCTGCTTTTACAGTCCAAACCGCACTTTTAATGGTGAAAACCTGTCAATTTTTTTCATCAAAATTCTCAACGACACTTCTGTTTTATGTATGACTATTGTAACCTTTTTATGCTAAAACATTGTAATAAGTAATTACCATCTGTGTTGTATGTCATATTCGATGTCGCACTGCAAATTGGAAGAACCGGGTAACCACATTTTATGTGCTTATCGATCTTTTGGGGTTCCTGTGCTTATCAATCTTAATTTCACAGTAATGGTTTTTTCTTTGCTGTCAAAGAAGTGTCTTTGCTCGACCAGGGAGCCAATGCCCAACAATGCATTCTCCAACTTGAACAGGTGTGCATCTCTGTCATCATCCTGTCCTGTTGCCTATGATGTCTCATTAGTATTCCGTTTTCTCTACTTCTTAGTTTCCCCTTATTGCATTTACTTATACTAATGTTTTGCATGTGCGATGCACGCATAAGTATTTTTTTAGGATTAGCCGTTTTCTTAGTCGGGGAGAAAATTGTGTTTTGACTTTGAATAAAAAAGTGAGTGTTTTGATTTTGAAATTTGAGAGGGAGTAGTTACCATTTTGAGAATTTGTGGTAGAAAGAGAATATGACATGCAAATTTATATTTTTTTCTTTGTATTTTTTTAAAAAAGGAGTGGATGCCGCCTAAGCAATCAATTTGGAATATTTTGCAACCCCTCCCTTTAGCATTATAATAGTAGAGATGATACCTTAACACGCAAGTTACAAAAATGCTTCTTAACTTCAATTTTCACTTTACTGAATTTTCTGATTTTATATCATTATATGTATCTAATCACCTCTGGTATCACAGAAACTCTCTCTCTCTCTCTCTCTCTCTGTGTGTGTGTGTGTGTGTGTGTGTGTGTGTGTGTGTGTAAATTGGTTTTCTTAACTGTTGGAACTTGGAATTACTGTTCTAACCTTTCACTTAACCTTTCAGGAGATTGTGCTTTTAAGTCAGTTTGAACATGAAAACATTGTTCGATATTTGGGAACAGACAAGGTATCTTGTGCGTTCCTTTTCTTTACTACTGAGCTTTGTAGATGTTTTTCTTCGATCTTAATTTCATGGTTTGAGTGTGTTGCTGCAATGAATAGGTTTTGCTTTATAGGTATGGATTTTTCTTTATGAAACCATAATAAGCCTCGAAAACACAAAAGTAATGTACGGTCGATTAGTTTGGGGTTCACTTAGCTTTTTATTGGACCCGTTGTGGGTGAATTAGAATGTGTCTCTATTTACTTGGGGACAGTCGTAGGTGCTATTTCCCCTTGTATAGTATTATACTAGCGTGCTACAATTTTGTATGAAGATTCTATTATGCAATTTCCGAGAATGAAGATTTACCTGCAGACACAGTTTAAAAAACATTTGTATTTTCTTCTGCAATTTAACTAGAAGCAGAAACTAGTTTATCAATCCTTACCTACTACCTTTGGTAGCAAAATCTACACCAGAAACAAAGTGACAATCCAATTACTAAGAACTCTTCCTCTTCTCAGATCCGCCTGAAATTCCTAATTGAGAGAATTCAGATGCAGAAGAGTCCGAAGTTTCCTCATCATTCTCATTGGAGTATCATTCCCAGAATCTCCCTCACCATATTTTTGCCATCTTCTCCCCATTCTTCCTTATCCTTTGTTAAGACATCCTCTGCACTTGCGACCATTGCTATCACCTTAAATTGATCAGAACAGTTGGTGCAAATCTTGTGCAGCACAGTCAAACAACACTTATCCAACCCTTCTCCCACTCTTATCATTATTAACATCACCTCAACAACCCCTGTAACTATTAATTTCTCACTTCCTTTTCTTCTCTCTGCCAAATTACACATTGTATCCATTGCATATCCCTGTAGATCTCTCTCCTTGTCTCTCGTTTTCTCAGCCGCAGCTCGCTTCAGTTGTAAAGCAGTCCCAATATCTTTATGAACGTCAAGATTGCAAGGCAAAATGGTCAAGTAATATACTGCCCTTCCCGCATATTTACGCCCTATGGAGTCTATCATAGGATTGGAAAAACTTTCCAGAAGTGCCTTAATCGCCTCGAGAGAACTTATGGCCGTTTTAATTTCCTGCCCTTCGGTAGCTAAGGCTAGGGATGCGCCTGCAGCATGGGAGTGAGCTTTTAACACACCTTTGTTGAGGACATGCACTATATTTGGAACTGCTTATGATTGAGCAATCTTGCTTCTGTTGGAACTTTCGAGTGTGGATGCGGAAATTACATATGTGGCTTTGACTTGGATGTCTTCAGTGGAGGATTTTAGCATTGGGATTACCAAGTCCATGGCTCTGTCATCGCACAAGGAAATTCTGGTACCCTCATCTCCTGCTTTTACTTGTGTAATTAGGGTGTCCAGCATTGATTTCTTGAATGAGATATCTGTATACTGTAAACTTGAAGCAGAAGAATTTTCATTACCACTACCATTATATACGACAGCAGCCTCACTGAAGATTTTTGAATGATCAGCATCACCATCTTGATGACTTGAAGAAGTCAGTTCTTGGCTACTACCGCCATTATCAGCGACAGAGGCCTCAGCTGAGATTATAATATGATAAGCATCACTATCTTGATGACCCGAAGAAGATGGTTCTTGATTACCACACCCATTACCACTGACAGCAGCCTCGCCTAAAATATTTGAACGATCAGAATCATCATCTGATGACTCAAAGAAGACAATTCTTGATTAACACCACCGTTATCATTGACAGCAACCTCACCTGAGATTCTTAAAGGATCAGCAGTGCCATCTTGATGATTCAAAGATGGTTCTTTATTAACACCACCATTATCACCAACATCAGCCTCGCCTGAGATTCTTGGATGATCATCACCACCATCTTGAGGACCCAAAGAAGACAGTGCTGGATTAGCAGCACCATTAACTCTGACATTGACCTCACCTGAGATTCTTGAACGATCAATATCACCGTCTAGATGACCTGAAGTCGTTCCTTGATTACCACCACCATTATCATCAATAGCTACCTCGCCTGAGATTCTTGAATGATCAGAACTTCCATCTTTCTGATTTGATGATGGTCCTCGATCAGTATCACCATTATCTCCGACATCAGCATTGCTTATGATTCTTGAATTATCAGCATCACCATCTAGATGACCCGAAGAGGAAGGTTCTTGATTGCCGCCACCACTATCACTGACTTCGGCCTTCAGTCTTTCGACAAAGGAACGAGCTGCTTCCTGAGAGGTTGGAACAGGGTGGGGACGGTGAAAGCGATTGCACCAACTGATGATAGTAGATTGAAGAACAGTATCAGGGACCAAAGGAAATGAAAGGAGATGGACACTCTTGGATGAGGAAATAAGAGGGATGTAATTTAGTTCATTGCAGGCTTCGATGTAGGCTCGATCAAAGGTGTTGCCTGTAGGGACAACGACAGGGTCTGCCATTAAAGAGTGTGAGATTGGGCATAAGTATTGACTGGGTGTTGATGGTGGTGAAGGTTCTTGTTGTGTGTCTGATGGTGGTGGTAGTGCTACTGGCGGCGGCGGTGTTGGTGTTGATGTTGGTGGTGGTGTTGATAATGTTGTTGTAGTTGGTGGTGGTGGTGATGGGGGTGGTGACGGTGATGAGGGTTTAGGAGCAAAGCAGCAACTCAGAAAAGACATCCTGCTTCTTGACTTGACTGATTTCTTAGATTCCAATGGGGATTCTTTTGGTTTTCTTTTTGGAGAACAAAATGTTTGGAAGAAGTGTGTGGCCATCTCTATATATAGGAAATTGAGTTAATTGGTTCTGGTTTTAAACAAGGAACGGTTGCTCTTTTATATGGATTACAAAGAAGAGAGAATTTGCATATTTAAATGTACAATTGTTGGTTCTTCTTGCATAGCAATTAACTAATCACCAGTGGACCCACCACCAATTCTACAATGTTAATTGTATGGTAAACCTTTAATAAATAATCACTTTTTGGTCTTTCATCCAGCTACCCTTCCATGTGAATCCCAAACTAACCTGCCCAGTGATGAGTTATTTTCTTAGCGTCTTAGACAAATTTCACTGCCCTTCATTGATATAGGGATGACGGTAAGGCGGGAATACTGTAAAAATCCATATACCTGCCACCTGTTTGTAGCTTTAGTAAGTATATATGATGGTTATATTTATCTTATTAACAATTGATATGTAGCCTTATTTATTTGGTACTTTATTTGCATGGATTTATGCACTAACAAACATTATTTGTTAATTAGATAATGATAATCCAAAGGCATGGTGCTCTTTCTATGCCATTGTTTGATTGAAAATGAGGTCATTCCTGCATTGATCCCATTAATTAACACCGGTCACTTAATGTTGATTGTGTGGTTAAAAAGACCATTAGCTTTGGTGGTTCTCTAAGTTTATAGTAACTCAATCCTGAGCAGGGTCATTTAGTTTGTATAACTTGCAACTAAAAGTGAACTTATTCTGGTGGTTAATAATACCCCACTGACCTGGGAAACCTATTGGCGGTACTTAGCATACCTGAAAATATATTGGTTTATAAGGTATTGAAGATTCTCTAACACTAAGTTAGATTAGAACTTGGCTGTAAACTCTAAAAATCTTTGTATTTTACCATTTTATTCAATGAGACGGGATCTCTTGATCACTGCTTTCATTTAAAAAAAAGAGTTTGATTATTACTTTTTTAGCCAATAGCCCGAATACTACCATTTTTTCTACCATCTCTAAATTTATGTGGTGTATTATCTAATCTTACATACGCACCAGTTTATGAAAGTATTATATAAGGACTTGGTGTGCAGGAAGATGCAAAACTGTTCATTTTCATTGAGCTTGTCACACAAGGGTCGCTAGCATCCTTGTACCAGAAGTATCGTCTTCGAGATAGCCAAGTCTCTGCATACACCAGACAGATTTTAAATGGTTTGTGTTATCTTCATGAGCGCAATGTAGTTCACAGGTGATGCAACTGTTTTAACTTTCGATGTAAATTCTTTCCTCATACTTATGCCTTGGCTGCCCAAGTATGGAACAATATTCACATGTATTAATAAGCATGTTGTGTTCTATGCAATTTTATCGGAGCCTAATTCTTGCATATCAAAATGCTAAGTAAGTTCACTTCTTACAATAACAGTTCTGCTCATCCATATCTATCTAGTTGAGTTACTATATTAAATTGCTTGATAGTAGTGGTCTTCCATTAGTACCCGGACTTCTTCTATTGTCTTATACTTTGGTCACACTGAATTACCATTTTAGTTTGTTTAATGCAAAAGGAAGTAAAATCCATGGACTGACCGCATCAGCTCCATCCTGTAGAACTAGGAGATTGCCCCAAGGTCACCTTTGGCATCTAGGGGTCATGGACTGACCATAGACTCTGATAAGTGGAGGAAAATCAAGGCCGACTGTTAGATTTTGTCTGTAGTATAAAGTGCAGCATACAGTGTATTTTGAAATCTTCTTCCTTAAAGGCTGCAGTACTGAGCAAAATTGTAGTACAAGTACAAAATATGACCACAGTGCACAAAATATAAAAGGTTATAGATCAGTTAAAATTATAAATGAAACATGGACACTTCCAAAGGGTGTTGTGTCTGAGCGCGACATGATATCGGGAGTTGACACTTACCTGATACATAATTTGGTATGCTGTTTGTGTTGGGCACACCACACACATGTTTTTTATGTCCTACCTGTGTCGTATGCATGTTGTATACGTCTTCAGTGGAGCAACATCATATCACCATATTTTGTATTAAAACTTATAACTTGATGTATGAATCTTGTTGATGTTTCTTAATTTATATATACTATTTGTTGAAGTGGATTTTAGTTCATTGTTATTATCAACTTGTTAGTTGTTTAAATACCTTCCTTTTCTCTTTTTACGGATGTGGGTCTTCCCTTTGGACGAACACATATACTTTGATTTTTTAAATATTTTTTTAGTTTGATGGATTTCCTACTTTCATGTATCATACAGATTGATGTATGATTAGTTCAGTCAATTATTAAGATAATTGTGGATTAATGTAATCACAAGTTTATCTGTTTTTACAAATAAACACACGCGCATGCGCACGCACACACAAACTGTTGTGTTGCCGATCCACATTTTCTTTTTTAGGATTGCAAATTGGTCGTATCTGTGTCTAGTCATACCCGTGACCCAGGTCTGTTTGTGCTTCATAGATTATTAATAAACTCGAATCCTCGGAGCACAAAGATGATGATATAAGAGGGTGCAAAATTAATCAACTTAATCCAAAAGGCATCAGCCTCAAATAACATACAAATACCTTCAGACATGAAGGAATCACATAACATCTCATTCTGAGATGTTCCATTTCTCTCTTACATTAAATAGCCAACTTCCCCCCAAAAGTGCATGTGTAAGGCACTGAGGTGTCTTTGTTACAGCTGCAACAATTTGACTAAACTGACACATCGACTGCCGCAAACCAAGGTTCAAGAACTCGGTATTGGTTTCGGTCTGTTATAATTTTATTAGTTTCGCTGGGTTTCGGCTAGTTTCTTTAATCTCGGTTCGGATTTCGGTTTCAACGGTAATACAACATACATAAGTGTAGATATATTAAATTCTTAAATTTATGGTTCTATATTATAAGACAATGATCCTAGTGTTTAAAAATCCATCCATGATGCAAAATATATTGAAAAATGTACTTAGATAAATCTTAACATAGGGTTTGGGTTCATTTTTTTGCGGTTTTCTAACAACGAAGGCCTACAATGATCACAATGACAGTAACAATGGTATTAAAAAAAGTTTTTAAAGGTTTCAGCCGAAACAATATTGTATGGATGGTTTTGTATCGGTTTCGAGTTTCGTATCGGTCTTCACCGAAACCGATACGAAACCACCACGTATCGGTGATTTCGGCCGAAACCTCGAACCTTGCCGTAAACTTATGAATGAGTGTTAGCAGCCTATATTTCAATGATCATGATGAAGCAAGTGTTCCCCCTACATAACAGTATTGCACAATTTTTGGTCAGTTAGCGTTAACCTGTAGATTCTTTATCCATAAGAAACCAAACTTGGGCCTGTATGGATTCTATTGATTTATGCAATGCACTAGGGATTCCTATCATCTGTGTGAAGCCTTTTCACTTACACTGATTGAGACTGCTTTATGAAGATCCAACACAAGCCCCAAACATCAATGTCAGTTGTAGCTTGAAAGCACATGTTAGCCTGAAACAAAGGCTCTCAATCCTAGATGGCATAAGTTTGTAAATAGGGAAAAATGACCTATATTACATTGAAATGTGCGATGGAAAATATAGGTGGCATAAACCTAACCTTCAGCCCACAAAAGTCTGTAATATGGGGATTTTGTGTGTGTGTGTGTTGGCGGGGGGGTCCCTAATCTCACTTATTGTTCTATATTTGGATCTCCCGAACCCGAACCCATCTTAAGTTTATGTTGTATCTAGCATTCTGTTAAATGGAAACCAAGCAATGTATCCTTTATGAATTTGTGAATGCCTTATCTTTTGGCATATAGCCTCCAATTACTGTTCAGCCACAAATTTGTTTTCATTTTCACTATAAATTAATATACTCTTTTCCCAAACCCAAATAAATATTTTTTATACAGTCCATATGACACTTTATGCAATTTTTTCAAAATTATAGTGTTATCTTGTATAAAATATAAGATTGTTCCTACTTCCTATATTTATTTTTACATTTGAAGTGTTAAATTTATCAAGACGATACTAACTTGGGTCAAACATACCCCTTAATCGTTCTCAGTTTCTTGCTTTAATTTCTGGTTTTGGAAGATAGTTCATTTCATTTCATGTCATTTCATAAATAATATTTTACGTTGCCTTCGACAGAGATATCAAATGTGCCAACATATTGGTTCATGCAAATGGATCTGTTAAACTAGCAGACTTTGGACTCGCTAAACAGGTTTGCTATTCTGTTAAATTTTGTGATGCATCTGTCTTTTCATGCCTCTTGTTACTGAAAAAAAAAATATCTACGATTTCAGATTACGAAGATCAATGTGCTGAAATCTTGCAAAGGAAGTGTATATTGGATGGCTCCAGAGGTTTGATTTTTCTCTTTTATACAGATTTCTGATAATTACATTTTTTGGAAACATCAACTTGAGTTGAATACGTATGCAGTCTTCTTTTGACCTGAGAAAACGGGCATGTAACATATATTTCTTCATTATTACCATCATTTCTAAACTTTCCCATCAGAATTGGGTGGGGGTACGGAGCATGACTTTTGGTCAAGGAGGTGCACGAATGAATTTACAACGGACTAATAACCTGAACCCCCCCCCCCCCCCAAATGAATTGGTGTGCAACTCCCAGCGAAGATTACTACAAACGGCAGGTCATTCCCTCCATATAATGGCTAGTAGGCGGGTTGGCAAATCCATCTTTCATGAAAAAGTTTAAGCTAGTGCAACCAAGAAACAAGTCGCCCAATATTCCCCAGAAGGTGTTGTCTAATAAAGGAAGGGGGAAGATGCAATCTTCTTCAGGCAATCACATGCATCTTTGTGCAAACTGAGCCAAAGATCCAAGTGGACCCTAGTACTCAATAGAATTGATTTTTGAAAAAAGTCATATGATGAAGCTTTAGGAATTTGGAAATGCCTTTGTTGTTGTCATCAACTTTAGTTGCTCTGGCATAGTTGCTAGTTTACCATCTGTGAAACATTCTTTGCGGCTAGAAAAGTTTCTTTATGATGCCAAAATAGATTAATCCATTAGCATTTCTGTTATCAATTTTTATAATTGACAATGAAACTGTTGAAAAGAATACATCACAGTTACTTATACGATGCCTTAAAAACCTATCAATAAGATGTTTTGGAAGGTTTTTGTGTATGCATCTGAAACTTGAAGGAGTGATTGTTGAAAGCATCCAAGCCCATTAAATTTTATGTGCCTGTTCAACCGGCAGTGTGAATGAGTTTATCTAGTCTCTCGTTAGTCAATGCTCATTGAAGCAAATAGGGTGCCACGTCATCCTCTCTCTGTACAGGGGGAGACAAGGGGGCTCTTGTGGTATATTTAGATTGAATCTGATACCTTGATTCTTGATATACATAAACCATAGTTCTAAATAACCTGCTATTACCACTGGCACTTGGCTTAGTGTAAAGGATTCAAGATTCAAAGTGGTAGCATATAGTAGGAAAATTCATGGTCTAATCCTCTTGCTAGTTGAAAAAAGACAAAAAATTAACTCTGCTATTTTAACAACTGATATATTGGAAATTAGTATCGTGAGGGCTCTTAGAGATATCTCATGTTACCTGAAAAGCAGAGAAGCGTTGAATAAGACTGTTGATATGGATTATATAAAATTATTTTAAGGGCCTAAACTATGCACATTGCTGCCCAACTCCTCCAATATTGTGCATACGCATCCACACGGGAACATGTATTCAGTCATACCAGTATAGAAGTATCTATAGAATGATGTCGTTGTATTTTTCTGGAATGGTACTTTAAAATTACTGTACTTTATTTGTTTCCTCTGGGAGGTAAAACATATTATCGTTTTGTGCACTGCTTTTACGTCCTTTTCTCATTAGTACATTCTATTTTCAGGTTGTCAAGCCTAAAGTGCCTTATGGACCTGCAGCTGATATATGGAGCCTTGGATGCACTGTTCTTGAGATGTTAACTCAACAGATTCCCTATCCTAATATGGAGTGGGTGAGTAGTATGTTGCTAGTTATTCTTAAAATTTTGTTTGCACTGTGATTTGGTTAAATTCAGCAAGTCTATTAATTAACATTTATACATGACATAACAAGCAAGATTCTTCTTTTGAAAGTGTAGTAAAGATTAGCATGTGCCCCTTTCAACCTCTTGGAGAGAAATTTGGTCTCTCTGCTAGGTGATGGGTGTGCAATTGCTAGACCAGCCAGATTACATAGCATGAAACAGCATGTCTACATGGTATCAAGAGTTTATATTAAGTATTTCTTATCAAATAATACAATTTGAGAACATAATATATTTAATGAATAAGGGGAAGCTTCGAATGTTGGACAAATACCGAAGATGATTTCAAGAGTCAACATCGAATTGGGGAATATATTTTTTCCCTTATGCTTTGTCATTTTGAGTTGAACTATTGATTAGGGCTAGATAATAGGGTTTTTGCTCTTCAAGATGTTTGGATTCAGTTGCAGGTTCGATTTAATAAACCCAAACCCAAAACTCAATTTAGCTTACAAAAAGTTGAACCCAAAACCTGACCCAGCATCCGCAGGACATGCCCATGTCATGTCTCAGAACTATTTCATTGGGTTTTTAATCGCAAAATGGCTGGGAGCGTCCGATACATGTTGCACACATCTGTGTCGGACATGTGTCTTAAATGGAAATGGCCCAGTTTTGCCATGTCTATGGAGTATAGACCACGATGGATGATGTTGGACCCAACAACAAATTGCATCCAAGTGGTTCTGACCATGATATGTTTCTTTTTTGTTAACCAAATAACCTTGAGCACTTGATTGCTTCATTAAGTTTCATGACATTAATGTATCCCGTCATATTCCATGTATCGACACGCCTAATACTACTTGAAGTCTCCCATTAAAAAGAAAGAACAGTAGTGGTTTCCAAACCAAATATAAACAAAGGTCTTTTTGATATAGGACCCCAAAGAATATAGGGATTTGAACAACCCCAAAAGATTGATATTTATAAAAACAACCCCCAATGTCTTTAAGTCGACTAAAATCACCCATGCTGTTAAAATTAGTACCTAACATCATTAAAACTAGCCATTGGGTGTAAAAAGACATTTTTACCCCTCCAACGGCCAGTTCTCAGTTTTTCAACGGACTGACTCCTTCCCCTCACCTACCTAGATCAAAACTATTTCTAGAGGCTTCCTCTTCACCACAAGCAGCAGCTCCAAGTTGAAGGGGAGTTCCACTTAGGGTGTTAAGAGTTTTGCATGGGAGAGTGGAATAGGGAGAAATGAGTACAATTGAGGGTGTTATAGACATTAAATTGTCGATTTTGACCGTGGCTAACGCTAACTCATGGATTAAACAAACAGAGGGGCCTATTTAGCTAACGAAGCTGGGTTTTTTTTGGGGTGGGGTGTGGGGTGTGGGTGGGGGGGTTGTTTTTATTAATATCGGTCTTTGGGGGATGTTTCCTGAAATGCCTAATCTTTGTGTGTGTTTTTTTCTTGGGGGTGGGGGTGGGGGTGGGGGTGGGTGGGGGGGGGGCTTACCAAAAAAACCTAAAAATAAATAAATGTCATTTTAACTGTCATTTCGCGTGGGGCCACAAAATACTGGAGTTTGTAGTGTGCTATAAACTTAATGAAAGCTAATGCGGTGTGGTTTGAAGAGTTTGATTCTGAGGTTCAATGTGTTAATTACTTATTTTTCTCTCTGGTGAATTGCAGATGCACGTATTGTACAAGGTTGGAAAGGGAGAAAAGCCTCCAATCCCAGAATTCCTCTCAAATGATGCGCGTGATTTCATTTCCCAATGTGTAGAAGTTAATCCGGCCGATAGGCCCACTGCCGCTCAGCTGTTAGAGCACCCATTTGTGAAGAGAGTGCTTCCTTCTTCAGGATCAGGCACTGATTATTCTTTTTCGCCTATGCATGATAGACGGCATTGATTACTAAAATATGAACGATAGGTATTTGACCTTGATCAGGCACGGAACCCAATTCATCTTTCCACTCTAATATTCACAACGATAAATGAAATGAGATTTTACTGATAATGTCTCTCTTGCAGATTTTATATGCTCCAGCTGCAGCAGCGATGCAATTATTTGTTTGTATACAGTACAACAATTTTTTCGACTCTCACCTGTACCAATATTGTTGTAATCTCCATTATTTCATGAGGGCCAAATGCGCCTATATATTTATATTCTCGTGTATAGATGGGAGTGGCGTCGACACGGGGTGCTATGATGAAATGAAATGCCCCAGTCGTGTGTATATTATGTATGTGTCCATGTCTCAGTGTTTTGAGTAACTTGTATGATTTTTTCTAGTGAAATTTAGGGTTTGTAATTGTGAGAATGTTTGGTTTGTGTGCTGTTCTTTGTTTGCTTTGTTGTGTGTGAGAAAAAGTCCTGCTTCTACTTCTCCGCCTCTTCTATACAACCTGTGGTGTGAGGCAACGAGTTGGTAGAACAGGCCATTGATTAATAGCTTGGTTGGACCTTGTGATGCACGTGTAGAAAAAAATTGAAGCCAACATATACAATACCAAGCATTCAAATTTAGACGTGATGGTTGAGGATGTCATATTTCTCGACCTCTGCAGTTCCTCGCAGGGTAATTTACTCTAAAATACCTTGATTTTTTAAATAAAAAATGCCTTATGTGCTCGTTTTGAGGGCCGTTTTAGTGAGAACCCTGCTCCCCCTTTAAAACCCATACTTTAAAGGTATTTTGCCCTAATAAAAAATACTTAAAGGTACTTTAGTGAAAAGCTGTTATACTTGAAGGTATTTTAGTGTAATGCACCCTTATTTGTATGATTTCTACTACTATTTCAGAGTTTCAAGTCGGACATTTAGTCTTCAAGTGGTGGTCGAATTTTCGCTTGAGTAAAAGTAAACCCTACAGCTGAATTATTTAATTCAACAGCAAGGAAGTATCCAAAAATTTTGCAACTATTCATTGCCATTATTTCAGTTGATATACATAGCCGATTTTATATGGTACCCACCTACAATTTCTGCTCTCGTAACTATAAATATACAAGAAAAGGGGATAAATAATGATATCCCTCTGTACTCCTATGTATGAATAAATAGAATACAAAATACGAAACTGCAACCCAACTATGTATTTGTTACTGTGGTTTGCAGCAAACTGCGATCAATGATCTTACGTGCTGCCCCTAAAACTTGAACCTTTCTCCAGGGTATATCTTTTTTGCAGGAAGTTGATCTGGTTTAACAATATCTACTCTTTTCTGCATGGGAAATTTCTCGCTTGGCTTGTGATTTTGTTGTGAAGCTGTAGATTCAGTGTTCTTCTCTTTCTCTCTCTTCTGTCTGCAACAACAATAATTCCAATATTTTTGGTAAGAGAACAAACATCGGATTAATCCATTAGATGTACAGAGCATACCTGACATAACTAAAAAGAAAGAGCGCCCCAAGCAATGTCATTGTTCCGGCCACAGATTTCAGTATTTTGTTGCATTTGCCTCCATTTGAGCTCAGCTCCGGTATCAGTTCCCTCTCGCATTCTTCAGATTCCTATTCAACATTAACAAATACTTGCTTTTTAGAGAGAACAAGTTTGATGACCATACAAAAGATGTATGAGTGTAAACGCCTTACCTTCTTTCTCCTTCCATTGTCATAAGCATCTTTCTCTTGAGCAACCTCCATTTTTACAGCTCCTTCAGAATGACCACTTGACGGCTTATCCGTTATCTGGTGTTCAGAAACATTCATAGCGATGCCTTGGGGTATTTGGCTCTCTTCAGCTGATAGTCCAGTGTCTGTTATATTTTCATCTGTCATCAGCATGACTGAGTTATTTGCTTGCTCATCTGAATCCATCTTCAGATCACTGCGATTTCCCTCTTCTAAGGTGTAACCGCCTTTGTCAAAACAAAAATTGGATTCATCGCTGTTACAATCTGATTTTGGGTCACTATTAAAACATTTATCCTTGCACTGCTTGTCTAAGAGATCAGGACTATCTTCGAGATTAGAACTGTATTTCTCATCTATAAACATACTATTTTCCTTGTATATGTCTGAAGCTACCTTGCAAAGCGCTTTAACATGGTTATTTGCAGGTTTGTCAATCACGAAGGCACAAAGATTAACTTCTTTAGTGCAATCATTACTTGAGTATTGATCTTCTGAAGGTATCGAACAATTCTCTTGAGCAGCTTCAACCAGATCAAATACCTTCTTGAGCCCATTTTCCATATCTTTTTGTTCAATACCTACAGTTGTCTTTTCGTCCATCACACCTTGAGACTTCAACATACTATTCTTATTTGAGATCTCCATGTATTCAGTTGTGTAGTCAATTGTTTGAGACACGGTTGAAGAGACAAGGGACGTTACAAATTCTTGTTTTGGATGGTCAAGGTTTATATCACTCTTGGAGGATGAAGATTTAGGCAGAGTATTTTCAAGACCCTTTATCCATGGTGGAGGACCACACTGTATGAAAGCTTCATCAACATTGTGTGGTTCATACAAATTACGAGGCAAGTGTTCATAAAGAGATGCAACATTTTGATGATAATTAGAATCAATGTGCTTGATGTCAACAATGTTTCTAGAGCTTGCTAATGGAGAGATTACCTCTCTTATATTAGAAAGCTCAACACTGCGTTCGTGGCTGTCATTTTGTATGCATCTCTTATCCACAACCTCAACCTGTTCTTGAATATCTAGTCTAAACTGTGACTGTAGCTCATATAGATTCACATCAACTACTGAATTTCCTTTGGGCGAATCTTGTCCGATTATGTTGGAAAAGTTGGTGGTCTCATAGGAAGAATTTGTGAGTGGGCTTTGAAACTCCAACTCAGTAAAAGCACTCTCAGCATCGTCGGACTCGGAATATGAATCATATTGGAGAGTGTTTTGTCCACCTGGGCTCTTCTATAGAAGACAAAATATTTCAATCAGCAGATGGCCCAGATGGTAGATAAAGTAATGTTATGAAAGTGACTTGTATTCAATGACAGGGAGCGGTCAGACGTTTGAGCCATAATACTTCAGACGTCTGAAGAAGAAGAAAAGAAGAATTCAGAAATCCAGTGCGTAGACAGAAGTCTGAGCATTTGCGCTTCAGACGTGTGTCGACGAGTTTTCTGGAGGTTTTAGAATGTTTGGTAGAGAATTTATTTGGAAGTTATTTGAAGATTTGTTTAGAGATTAGAGATTTCTTGAGATCTTAATTGGTAAGTTAAGGTATTTTAGTAGGAATAGGTTTAAGGGTTTATAAGCCTATAAATAAAGATTGATTTGGGTATTTAGAAATAGAAGAAGAAAAATTGAAGAGAAGTTTGCGTATGAATTTTTGAAGAAGAGAATTTTCTGTATTTTGTATGAAGTTGAATAAAAGCGTAGAAGTTGAAGAATTTCTTGTGTTTGATTGTGCTTTTATTTTATTCTTTCTTCTCAAAGATCTTATGTTGGTTTTCTGAATTGTTTGGGATCTAAAAATCCTATCAAGTAATGCATGGATTTCTTTGAATTTAATAACTGTCAAGAGTTATTTTAGGTTAACATACATTATTATCCCACAACCCAACAACTTAAGTTTTTGGGTGACTTGAGTTTTTGGTTGAAGTGTTCTTGACATCATACCATAGCACCAGGTTTTCAAGAGAGTTTAAATCTCATCATTTATATATACATATTTATTTTGCCCCGCTTATTCTGCCTTCACATGCAAAAGTTTCAGCTGACTGTTCCATGGGTCAAATGGTTCATGTGAGAGGGAGTGTTCACAGTTATGTTATGTTAGCTTGATATACATTTTTATCCCATGACCCATCAGCTTAAGCTTTTGGGTGAAGTGATTCTAGACAATAATCACTCAGAATAGAAATAGCTTAAGTTTTTGGGTGAAGTGATTCTAGACAATAATCACTCGGAATAGAAATAATGAAGCTTGCCTGTTTATATAATTCCCATGGGTCAATGGAAGGACTGCTACAGCCATTGGAGCTCGAAGGGCTAAATTGCGACTGTTCTAGGTATCTTCGGATACCACCAACCATATCCGTGGGCATCGCAATTGTATATGTGACAATATCAAAATCTGGAACCTACCATAAAAACAGTACTTCTATCAGTTAGAAGCCGAACCTGGCTATCAAGTTGTGTCTGGGCCATAGATTGCACGCTACAGCTGAGTTATACATTGCTCACCTTGAGGTTCTTGGACCTAGCCTTCTTAGAAAAGGAACGGATACACATACAAACTCTTCGGACGTCTTTTTTCTCAACCACATCAGATGGAGAGAACAAATCAATACCTGTTAATCCCAGGATCTGACAAATCTGTGAAGAAGTGAAAAGAATGTTCTCTAAGATTAGGAGGTTGGTCAAACTTTCAATAATATTTAGATAGCGCTGAATCATGATATATAAAATGGATGACCTGGCAGTATTATGAATAGGAATAATTAGTTGAATCATGCTAAATAAAATGAGAGAACATCATAGTAGGCCTAAGGCGAGGTGATGCAGGTGCATCCCTGGATTGGCAGGACCAAAAGAGTGACCATCAAGTACTAAGACTCATAAATTCTCCGTGTGTGTGTGTGTGTGTGTGTGTGTGTGTTTTGCTTTTTCAGTTGCATCTTTTACAAACAAGACGAAGAGGGGGATAGCTAAGCCTACCCATCATTCTTATTATTCTTAATCAGGTTATCCTATCATCGAACTGACCTCATCTATATATTTGATTGGTTCCTCCTACTGTTGAGTTTGAACCGAGCATTTGTTCACACTTGCAAGAAAGACAGAAATACTTCATTTACCGATATATTTCCACCTAAATTGCAATAGATGGCTTGTTATACTTCGACTTTTCTTTACAGATACTATTATAGCTTAGCAATGTGCCTTTCTCTGTTTGAATATGATTTAGCAAACATTCGTAGCCATAAACTAGTTGGAGAAGTATGCAAGGTCCTAGATGCTTTCTGCCATTTTAATCAAAGCCCATGAGAAATTCTCACTATGAATATATGATATGTTATCCTGATCACCGCTAGGTCAGTTGTAGGTGTCCACCATGAGTAAGGATCTGGGTCATGCTGATAGGTAGTGAATTATATCCGAATGCAATCAGATTAACATTCGTGGTCAAGATATGTTGAACCTAAGATGAGAAGCTACAGTGGAAATGAAGCATAGGTTAAAGTGATCGACTTAGAGAAAGGGATAAACCCAACTTACTACTTAGAACTCAAATGATATGTACTTAGAACTCAAATGATATGTTAAATGTCTTTGGGATCAAAGGTTGCATCTTAACAGTGAGAAAAAAAGAACCAAGAAATTTATCTATATTCTTTTAATTCACACAAGTTGTTGAATTCAATGTAATTTGTAAATTCGACCATATCTATGACTATCAGGAAGTTATAATGGAACATTTGCATGCTCATTTAAAATTGAGGGGATCATAATAATATTGATGAATCACAATTAAAGTATTTTGTGTGCTCATGCAGCATTATCATCTAGCATGAAATTATAGAATAGTCTGAGTAACAATTCCATTATGGTTCACTTCAAAAGAAATTCGAGACATCCTCTCGAAGCACTAAATTCACGCTGATAAGAGACAGGCAGTACCTTCAAAAATGAGTCAACCTTAGGATAAGGCATGTATCTCCCATTGCTATTACCGGATGAAGTTCTCTCATACATATATGCCGTCGAATTCTTCAGCTCACCATGCTTTTTCAGAAGCATTTTCCATACTATTTTTGATACTTGGAACCTGGTGGGGATGAAAAGTAATCCATAAATTAAACATTCTTGAGAACATGTTGTCACAGAAAGCAAGGGCAGTTGCAATTACTTTGTGCATAAGTACTGGGCCAAACGAAACATTCAGGCAGTATATCACATTGTTTATTGAGGTGAATACAAAATTAATGAACTAAAAGATGAACTTGGACCAAGAATTGACATCTTAATAATTAGGATGAAAAGTTGGTCAGAGGTACATAATTAAGGCTCATGTGTAATTCAAATAAGGCCCCGAGTTTCTCCTTTGTAAATATTACAGAGGGCCTTGGAATGTACAGTGACCAAATAAATCTTTTTTTTTATATAAACAAATGACACAACATGATTGTTTAAAACATGGATCACGCCATTAATGCGTTACCCCAGCTTTTGTTTCTTTTTGAGTGTGTCAACTGACTCAATTTTCAGACTAATGCATGTATGAAGTCCCATAGAAAGGCTCCATAGACAGAAAAATTTAATGAGACAACTTCTTCATATGTGTAGCAAGAAATAAGAAAGACGTAAGGCATACAGCAATTCCCCATCAGCTAGCAAGTCAGAAACAGCTGTCTCCTCGTCAAATCTTATCCGCAGGACTTCTCCAAGCCATATTCTTGTCTGGTCCTATATAATAAACAGATTATTTCAGCAACTAAAATAAAGCATTTCATCTCAAAAGAAAAAAGATGCCTTAAAATGCCGTATGATATGCCAAATATAGAAATTGGAACCAAGACCTGAAAGATGTTGGAAATGAATTGAGGACTACTATTCCTTCTTAGATGTTCTTTGCTTGATCATCAAATTTCCGGCCAAAGTAGAACAAATCAGCTGCACAAATGTGCCAATAATAAAAGTCTTCCGCCTTGAAGGAACACTATATGTGATGCATTTTAGTTGTATATGTTTGTTTCGTTTTTCTGAGAGGCACACTTGATATAGTTATCTATGAAGAGCCTAAAACACATGGAAATGTCTTTAACAAATAGAATTTCTTTTCTTGTTATTAAGATACAAAAGTATAAGATTGAAGATGAGAATGTATTAATGTGGGATGAGATGAGGTTGGAATTGCCTAATTAATCCCAGTCAACATGAAATAAATACATTAAATTGTTTTTAAAAAAAAGGATATGCTTTCCATCTATGATTCATGAAACCCAGCATCTAACACTGCATGCTCAGCTTCTCTTCAAACTGGTTATGAACAGTTTCAAACAAAAAGAAAAGAACAAAATAATTCAGGCTCGTATGCAAGAAATCTGCCAATAAAGCAAATGGAATCCACTTCAATACAATAATTTCCCAAACTTTTTAAATGATAATTTTCTCAAAAATATAGCAAGCGAAATATCCCAAAAAGATAAATCTGCTCATCCCTTTTTACCAAATAACAAGTACTGACTCTAAATTCATCGAGTAAATATAGAAATTGTTTCTAAAAGCAGAAAGCACAGTCAATCGTCGGCTGACTTCATGAAATAAAAAATTCAATAAAAATCGAAACTTTACCTGCAAGAAGGCATCATCAAGCTCGCGGAAGCTACTCTCGGCGGAGCAAGGCGACGAATCGCCAGCGGCCGGCGATCCCGCCCTCGCCACCCGCTTCATCCCCCTGCTGCTGCTCCAATTTTCCCGCCAAAACAAGAGCCAATCCGACGCGAAAATCAAAAGAGAAAGAGATCGAGAGAGGGAGAGATGATGCTGAGATGAAATATTTGGGTAGGTTTAGTTAATGAAGTAAAATAAGTGCGTTCAGAGAATCTGATGAGGGTTTTGCTCCGCCGTTTACTGTGGTGTTTGAGCAGGGAAGCAAAGAGGGGAAGAATTGCAAATAGTTGAAAATTTGGGGGTGTTTTTTGTTTGGTCTCCTCTTCCTCATCTCTTTCTACGCTACAAGTCATGCACAGCTAGCTTAGATGTGTTGTCGGTATCTTGGGCGAGATAATTAAAGCCTGGAGATGAGACAAAATCTCATTTTGTGCCTCTAAAATTTCTATTTTGTGTTTTGCTATCTTTCTTTTTTTTTCCTTTTTGAAAAAAATAATAAATTTAAAAAGGGGCTCAAATGATCAGAGATCTGAAATTTTTGCCATCTAGTTTAATCAATGAAATATAAATTAACTTGGCATGTGTATTGCCATGTAGTTCGAGTGATAAGTGAACATGATAAGAGTATATAATATGTCAGATCGTAGACTTGTTATGAGAAATCTCATTATGCCTAATGAGTACGCACTAAATATATATGTTTCTGATGGAGGTTTCCTGGACATTATTCACTCTTGCACACCACAACACCGTGTGGTTGAGTACCGAGTTAGTGGATCCGGCTACCCAAACAAAGACAGCAGCTTTGGCTGAAACACATCTCCTTCCTTTTCAGATCTCCTTCAGATGTTGTCTTCCGTCGATCTCCCGGCGGATTCTGGAGGGGATCCTCTGTTGTGTGTGGGTCTCAATGGGTTTTGAGGAAATTTGGTGATTGGAGGAGTTGGACGCCAAGTACCTGCAAAGAAGTCCCGGGATAATTTGACGCCACCGAGGACCCTCCGACGATCAAGTTAGTACTAGATCCGAGCAGCGTAATGGCTAAGTGGAGTCAAAAATGGCTTATTTGACCCCTCTGTGATGGGGGTTTATATAGCGGTGATGGCGCGCAGCAGCAGACGCGAGAATCTCGCCGGCATTTACGCTCCCGACGTCACGCTCGCGTAGAGAGCGGATCGCCCATTAATGGGGATCGCGGAAGCGTGGAACGTGGGATGTTGCTGGCGGAGAATCCGCGCATGGCGAGATTCGCGGAGCGGCGGTTACGCCTGTGAGCGGTGGAGTTGGTCGGAGGACCGAGGAAGACGACCTCGGCCGGGGGGCTCGGAGACGAGCGAGAAGGCCGAGGAGACTTAGTCTTGTGGCAGCTCAGGGCGAGCTGAGGGGCCGAGGAGGCCAATCTGTCAGGGAGCCCCGAGGAGGGATAGCTTGTGATTGCAGGTCGGGTACAGGGGAGGCCTGGTCGACCTCTGCGGGCCCTTTCTTCCGAGTTATGGGACATGCCATCCGCCACGTGTCCTGATCCTAGGCGTCGCCAATGTTGAGTATCATCATTACCCCCCACTCTTGTCCCGACCAGCCAGCGGGTCGGGTCAGGAGTGGACCTCCGGGCCGCCCGGGGTGAGCTCCCTCCTAAGGTTTCGTCGGGATGAGCCCCCGGGTCACGAGCTGTCTTTTCTGTCAGCAAATCAGGGCGAGATCTCCGCATTTAAGGAGGGTGCGCCGGTTCGTGTATCTTGCCTTTGAAGTGACGGCCCACGTGTCGAGCGTCGGTTGGCTGACGCGACGTGTGCAGACCTGCGACGTCTGAAAGGGTGCGGTCCACTGTGGGGGCGACAAGTGGAGCAATCGGGGCCATCAGATGCGAGGAGGCGTCTTGGCGGGAGATGAAGGGCACCGTTGGATGAGGTCGCCTGTGGCGATAAAATAGGGGTGGGGCCCGTTCCGGGGCCCCTACTCCTTCGTATTTCCCGTTCCAAGTCTCGGTTGCTCGGCGCTCGTCTTCTTCCTTCCACTTTCGTTCCCCGAGGATCATTCTTCCCAAGGTTAGATGTCTTCTCTTGTTGAGTTGGTAGATGTCGTTAGGATAGGTTCTAGGAACCCTTTAGGTGAGCCTGAGTCCTCCCGGAGGGCAGGGGTTGGCCCCTCTTCCCGGGATCATGTGGCGGGGGCAAACCCAGGGAAGAGGCGGTAGATGCTACCCCCGGTGCTTTGCGTTGGATAAGGTATGAGGACGAGCTTGCCAACACGCGGGCTCGCTTCCACATCCCCTCACGCTATATGCTCCGCCTGGCCAAGGAGGGAGAGATGGCAGACCAAGTACGGGGCAGGGAGATCGCCCTGTATTTGGAAGCATTTTGGGGTGGAATGTGTCTGCCCTTCTCTCCTGAGGTCGTCGAAGCGTTGAACTTCTTCGGGTTAGCCCCCGGTCAGTTGGTGCCAAACTTGTGGAGGATTCTTCTCGGGTTCCTGGTCCGCCTGAAGTTACAGGCGATCCCCTTCAGCCTTTCCCTCCTTGATTCTTCCCCCGTCTTCAAAAATCACCCCGGTGGTCAAGCGGGCGACCCGAAGTGGGTTTATCTCTCTTTCAGAAAGCGACCAGGGGCCCCCACCGGGACGGGGGTTGTGGCCCTGCCTTCTTCCATTCATGACTGGAAGAAGAAGTTCTTCTTCGTTTCCCCTCCGGAGGGCGAGAACTAGCCCGTGCCTACTGGGTGGTCGAGGGAGAAGCACTTGCCGGGGAACCAGTCCAGTGACCCCGTTGAGAGTGGCGTCGTGGGAGCCCATCCCCCGTTTCAACGTGCTGTTGTCTAAGAGGGTTCTGAGTTGGGCCGGGCTCAACCCTGTTGAGTTCATCGATAAGTTTAGGTTTTCCTTTTTTGTTCATATATTGCCCGTATCGTTGACTCCCTCTACATTTAGTTCTGTGCAGGACCCATGGATATAGACTCGCTCCGGGCTTCAATGCGCCAGCCGAGGCCGGCTGCGAAGGTTGGGGGCGCCGGCTCTTCCCGTTCACAGCCTGCCCCGGCTCCTTCTCCCCCGGCGGTAGTGCCCCGCGAGTGCTCGGAAGCGAATCTTGCCCCGGGGCCCAGCAGAACGTCGGGTCGGAGGCGGGCTCGGATTCTGGAGGACCCGGCCTCGGAGGAGGAGACTGGCTCTCCCTCGAGGCCGCTCAAGAGGAGATCTACCCGGGGACCGTCTTCGCCGATCACGGTGGAGGAAGGCGGTCTCCAGTTCGCCATGCCTTCGGGGCTATCCGTCGCGGATAGCCTGCTGCATGAGATAGAGGCGTCGGCCGGGGGTAGAGTCCCCGGGGGGACCTTCAGGGCTCAGCTGGCGTCCATCGCCCAGGAGTCCGTGCAGGTAAGTGCTTGTCTTTCATTACTATTATTCTTTGAGGTTCGGTGCCTCTCTCATCTTCCTGATCTCTCTTTTGCCTTTCAGGTCCTTCAGCACGTCGCCCTCGCCTTGCGCATGGTGGCCGAGGTGGTAGCCCCGGCGATGAAAGCTGCCGGCCAGCTCGCCTCGCTGGAAGAGAGCTCCAAGCGGGAGCTGGAGGCGATGAAGGCGAGGGTCGTCGTCCTGGAGGGTGAGGTGGAGGCCGGGAAGCGGGAGGTCGCTCGGCGCCGCGAGGCCGCCGCGGTCGCTGAGGTCAAGCTTGAGGACGCTCAGGTGCTGGTCGGCAATCTGAAGAAGACAGTGAAATCCCTTCGGAAGGAGCTGGGGGCGGCGGCCGAGTGGGCGAAGTCGGCCGACCTGAGGGTGGCCAAGCTGGCCGACCTCTCGGCGGCGAAGGCGGTGGAGGGCTATAAGAAGTCGAAATACTTCTATGATGACTTGGCCATCGCCACGACCCTCATCTGGCATGAGGCACTCGACGCTGTTAAGGCCCGAGTGCCGGGGTTTGCCGATGAAGAGCTCTGAGCCCAGTACCCCCTCATGGACACCAGCGGGCAGGGGCAGGAGATTAATGACGAGGAAGTCGCCGAGGACCCAGCTCGCCTTGTGGTTGATGTCGAGGGCCCCGAGGTCGCTCCTGGCCCCGAGGCCTAAAGCCCCCGTCTTCCTCCTCTTTTTATTTTGCTGCGTCTAGAACTTTGTAAGCCCCGGGGTGTTTTGTTAGGCTGAGGAGCCCAAAATACCCTCTGTAAAGACCGCCTTTTAGTAATAAAACTTTTTCTTTCTTTGTTTTCCTTGATTTGCGCTTTTGTCTTTTGTTCATGAAGAATGCTTGTAAAATTTTTCTTCTTGCGTTGTTGGGCCTCCATGTCAGGTCGGCTATCTGCCTAGCGATCGTCCGTCGAGTTGATTCAAGTGCTGCTGAGGAGAAGGCGTCTCCATGCGTCTCCATGGCCCCGAATTCGAGGGGGGATCGCTCGAGACTTGGATAGACCTGAAGCCCCTGGTTGGCAGCTCGGGCCGTTAGTGCGTGGTGGGCGGAGGGCTGTCCGCCTTATTTGGACCGAGCAGGGTAGCTGCCCGGTTGCCTCTTGCGAGGGCTTTTGATCCTTCAGGACGGGGACCGAGCAGGGTTACTGTCCAGTGCCTCTTGGCGAGGACTTTGATCCCTGTCGGTTGTGGTAGAAAGCTACCAGCCGGGGATAGCCGAGCAAGGTAGCTGCCCGGTTGCCTCTTGTGAGGGCTTTGATCCTTCAGGACGGGGACCGAGCATGGTTATTGCCCAATGCCTCTTGGCGAGGACTTTGATCCCTGTCGGTTGTGGTAGGATGCTATCAGCCGGGGATAGCCGAGCAAGGACTCGACTGCCTCTGGGAGGACTTTGGTCCTTGGCGCGGGAGGGGCTGTAAAAGCCTACCAAGGACCCTTGGCCGGGTAGGGTCACTGCCCGGTGCCTCTTGGCGAGGGCTTTTGTCCTGAAGGATAGCCGAGCGAGAGATCCTCGGGCTCGACCGTCTCTGGGAGGGCTTTCTGATCCTTGGCGTTGAGGTAGGGAAGCTACCCGCCAGGGATAGCCGAGCGATGGTTGTGCTCGACTGCTTCTGGGAGGACTTTCTGATCCCTGACGTTGCGGCAGGGAAGCTACCCGCCAGGGATTGCCGAGCGATGGTTGGGCCCGACTGCCTCTGGGAGGACTTTCTGATCCCCGGCGTTGTGGTAGGGGAGCTACCCGCCACGGATGACCGAGCAGGGCAGCTACTAGGTTGCCTCTTGGTGAGGGCTTTGGTCCCTGGCGTTGCGGCAGGGAAGCTACCTGCCAGGGGTGAACGAGCAGAGCAGCTGCTGGGTCGGATCTTCAAGAGGTTTCGCCCGACCACACACCTGAGGAACAGGAACGGTTAGCATGCGCATTGAATGCGGGGGGAGGTGAAGCGCTAGGGCCGCGTCGCCTCGGTTCCGTTGGAGGAGGCTTGATGATTGCCGCGTGGCAGCAACTCCTTGGACGAGAGTAGGCGACCATTGAGTTCCTCTGGGGGCGCAAGTACTAGTCTTTCCTTCCCTTGCAAACAGAGCGTTGAAAATGCTGGACTTCCCCTTTACCATCCCCGACATCATCAATTTCGAAGATGTGTACCTGTATGACCAGAACTGTACCAAGGACACGGTGCAGTTGGTGTACGGGAGCATCGAGGACCACTTTGGCCGATTGCTCCCCCGACGTTCTTCCCTACTGCAGCTGCTGATGTACTCCATCTGGAGGGCGTCGCCGGGGCTTTACAACCCTCTGTCCGAGCAGCTCTACGACGAGGCCGTGGGCAAGCTGCGGTCTTTGAGGCGCTTTGGCCTCATCTCCGCGAATCGGCTGGCTCGCTCGGAGGCGCTCGTTTGCGAGTGCTATGAGTTGAGGCTCGGGATCAACGCGCGTGGGGGGAACCGAGGGGAGAGGTTGGATCTTGCGAGGCCTCGGCTAGCGGAGATCTTCACCGAGTATCACGAGCAGTGCTCTCTGCACCCCTTTCCCCCGTTGTTGTAATAATAATTTTTCTTTTTGCATGTACAGCTGAGGAGCCCATAATACCCTTTTTTTAATAAATAAGAACTTTTCTACTTTCCTTGCAATGTTCTGTTGATCTTTATTAAATTGACAATAGCTTTAGGGAGAGTTTACATTGCCCCAGAATATAAGTACAGGTTAATAGATGACCCTATCAGCGTGGCCCGAGCTTCCTGGAGGCTTGATGGTCTCCGTGCCTGGCGCCGGGTACGGGGCACTCCGGGCGCCGGACCGGTCCTCCACGGAGGCAAGCATGATTTAGCCGACGGTCAGCTCGGCGGGAGGGGGACGCTGCTCCTGCTCGCGGTAGGCCTGTCGCTTATCCCTTAAGTAGGCGACGAGGTGCCCCGATCGGATGAGCTCCTCGATGTAGTCCCGGAGTTGCTTGCAATCCTCGGTGGTGTGGCCCAGCGTCCGGTGGAAGGCGCAGTAAGGGCCCCGGGTCCACTTTGAGGCCTGACGCGGGATTGGAGGGAACTTGAAGAACCCATCGCCTTGGGCCTCCTCTAGTAACACTGCGAGGGAGACGTTGAGCGGGGTGTACTCCTTGAACTTTGGGTGATAGGGCTGCTGACGCTCCGGCCTCTCCTCCCGAGCCCTTTTCTTCTGGTCGGATCATTCTGCCCGGGGGAGGTTCGCGTTCACCTCGGACTCCAGTTGAACCTCGCGCTCGGTCCACCCCTTGACCTCGGCCATGGTCTTAGGCTGTGCCAACGCAAAGGAGCGCAGCCACTCTTTGTGCCTCAGGCCAGATTTGAGCGCCGTGATGACGGTCTCGTCCCGGTGCTCGGGAACCTCGAGGAGGGCGTTGTAAAAGCGAGTGATGTAAGCCTTGAATGTCTCCTTGTCTCTGCTCTTAATTGTGAAGAGGTAGTCGACCATGCGCTTCTGTTGACGGTTCCCAACGAAGTGGCCGAGGAACTGAGTAGCCAGCTCGTCTAAGGTCGAGATCGAGCGAGGCTCGAGTCCTCGGAACCAGTCCCGACCAGAACGGATGAGGGTGGCAGGGAAGGCCTTGCACTGGGCGGCGTCGGAATGGTCCTGGAAGCTCATTCCCGCGGTGAAAGCATCCAAATGGTCTTTGGGGTCGGTTTTCCCGTCGAACAGAGAGACCTTCGGGGGTTTGTTGCGCGAGGAGACGTGGACAGCGAGCAGTTCCTCGGTGAACGGTTTGGTGAGCGAGTCGGCGGCGTATTCGGCCGAGAGGTGACCTTCCCGGCGCATGCCCTCGATCTTCTTCTCGAGGGCGTCAAGTCGGCCGTGGTACCTCGAGGACTTGGCGCCTCAGAATCCTTGGCCTCTGCCGTGGGAGACCTGCGTCTGGGCACGGCTCCAGTTCCTCTCGATGAGGTTCCTCAGATCCCCGGGTGCGGTGGCACCCGAGCTGTCATAGCGAGCCCCTTCTGTGCAACCCCGTCGGGGGAGTGGGTATCGGTCATGCCTGTGGGCAGGCGAGGTGACCGACATCTTCTCAGGGGGGCAAGGGTCGCGAGGAGGCTCGAGGCGCGGTGCTCCGGCGGCGGGCCTGGGGGTGGAGCCGCTAGGCGCCCAACGGGCCTCAGGGAGTATGGGTCCGTGGGATCCGTGGTCGGGAGTCGCAGCCCGCCGGTGGTCAGCCGTACCGACGGGGGCAGAGCATTCCGGAGGTGAAGGAGCGGCGATATGGGGCCCAGGCCCGGCCGTTTGGGTGCGGACGAGCGCCTCCACAAGGGACTGTAGCCGATCTATTCGGCTAGTGAGGGCGTGGATGATGGTCGCCGGAGGGGGTTCATCCGCGCCTCCGGTGAGGGGGAGGCGGCGGCTGGTACCCGAATCTTCTGGATGGTCGCTTGCTATGTGGACGGAGATCGGAAGGCCAACTTTGTTTTTGTGGAGTTTGCGTTCCCACAGACGGCGCCAACTGATGGAGGACCTTTTCAGATCTCCTTCAAATGTTGTCTTCCATCGATCTCCCGGCGGATTCTGGAGGGGATCCTCTGTTGTGTGTGGGTCTCAATGGGTTTTGAGGAAATTTGGTGATTGGAGGAGTTGGACGCCAAGTACCTGCAAAGAAGTCCCGGGGTGGTTTGACGCCACCGAGGACCCTCCGACGATCAAGTTAGTACTAGATCCGAGCAACGTAATGGCTAGTGGAGTCAAAAACAGCTTACTTGACCCCTCTGTGATGGGGGTTTATATAGCGGTGATGGCGTGCAGCAGCAGGCGCGAGAATCTCGCCGGCATTTGCGCTCCCGACGTCACGCCCGCGTAGAGAGCGGATCGCCCATTAATGGGGATCGCTGAGGCATGGAACGTGGGATGTTGCTGGCGGAGAATCCATGCATGGCGAGATTCGCGGAGCGGCGGTTACGCCTGTGAGCGGTGGAGTTGGTCGGAGGACCGAGGAAGACGGCCTCGGCCGGGGAGCTCGAAGACGAGCGAGAAGGCCGAGGAGACTTAGTCTTGTGGCAGCTCAGGGCGAGCTGAGGGGCCGAGGAGGCCAATCTGTCAGGGAGCCCCGAGGAGGGATAGCTTGTGATTGCAGGTCGGGTACAGGGGAGGCCTGGTCGGCCTCTGCGGGCCCTTTCTTCTGAGTTATGGGACATGTCATCCGCCACGTGTTCTGATCCTAGGCGTCGCCAATGTTGAGTATCATCAGTTTCGGTGCAGACTATGTGCATACATGATTTATGAAAATGAAGCATATGAAAAACTGTTTATTTTCCAAATACGACAATGTTATAAGGTGATATGTGTCTCAAAACTTTCAGATTTTATCATTTCTTATCCCGAAACCATCTCCACACGACTGTCTTTTTTATACAAGCACCGCATTTGTGAATCTCATATAGGATGTGACTGTTGAAATACTCGTTAGTTCTGCAGCAACTATTTGGAAAAAATAAAACTATATATAGATGATGGAGGTCGGAATCTCCCTCATATGTTGTCCTCCGTCGATCGGGTTGTGAGCAGTTCCGAGCAATTGAGATTGAATATGAGAATTGTTATGTAGACCTCAATGGGTTGTTGGATGTTGTCGACGCCGAGCTACCTGCAAGGTAAGTCCCGGGGTGGGAAACCACTGTAGGACCCTCCGACGATCAAATTAGCACCGTGGAATAAGAGCAAGGCAGCGGCGTATTAGAATGAGTTTGAGTTATCTGAGTCGTCTGAAAGAGAGGTTTATATAGTGGTCGTATGGAGCGAGTCGGCGCGAGATCCTCGCCGTTTGTTACGCCCCTGCGTTACGCCCGCGTCGATAGCGGGATCCATCCATTAATAGCGGGATACACTCATTAATGGAGGAACGTGCCAGCATGGGACGCGGAACGTGGGGCGGCGGATATCTCGCTTTGGCGAGATACACGGAGCCATGGCGGGGCGCTTGGGCTCCGCACTCTCGGTTGGTCGGGAAAGTCGAGAAAACTCAGCTCGGTGGATGGCTCGGAGACGAGCCGGGAGGCCGAGGAAGCTCAGCCCTGCAGCAGTTCGGAGACGAGCAAAGGGGGTGTAAGCTTGGCTGCTGGATTGTGTCGGGCTGAGGAAAGTCCCCAATGTACCACACTGATTCTACTTCCGCAGCCACCAGGAGCCAAGTGGTTTACGTGGACGACACGTCATCTGCTACATATTGTAATGTGGGGAATTCCCGCTCATGAGCCTTATCACTGACCCCCCACTCTCGCCCTGACCTATTTATGGGTCAGGGTCGAGAGTGGTAAGCCCGGTTCTTAACAGTTCAGCCTAGGATTCCCGGGCCGTCTGACGATGGTGGGACATTTGGCGGCTACTCCTCTTGGATCACTAGGCCCACATAGCGGCTCATGGAACGCCTCGGTTACCGTGCGTATCTTTGGTGACGTCAGCGGACCGGTGAAATGATTGCACTTTTTAAGAGGGAGCGTCGTTTCGCTTGATCGTCGGTTAGGCTATGCGCCACGTGTCCAACATTGGTTGGCGGGATATAAGAGGCTGTCACCGACTCCTGCCGCGAGGGGATGTTTCCAATGACCGATCGCTACGTGGAGCCTCGACGGCCTCTAGGTACGATGCTTCATTTGGCGGGAATCGAATTAGACCGTAGGATATCCTCTTTGGAGTGTATAAATAGGAGGGGCCATCCCAGGGCCAACACTTTGTCTTAGTTGTCTCTTATCGTTTGAAGATTGCCCGGTGCACCTCCGCTTTGGTCGAATCTTTCGCTGAATTTTCCTCGGCAAAACCCTTTCCTTGAATCAGGTTAGATGTCTTCCTCCGAGGTATCTGTGGATGTAATAGGGGTAGAGTCGGGCGATGAGGCTCCAGTTCCTGGGGCCGAGTCCAGCGGGTCTTCCTCCTCCTCGGCTTCAGATAATCGAGAGAGTTCTTCCTCTTCTTCATCTACGACTTCTATGTCGGACTCGCCCTCTAGGGCTAGTGCTGCCCTTATCTCTCGCCGTCAAGCGGCGACAAGGGCTCCCAAGGTGCGCATCGGGAATACCCGCGATGTGCCCTCAGTCTTGAATCATTTGGACGAGCTTTCCGACATCCGGGAGAGAGGGTGAGCGGGCAGACCAGGTGCGGGGCAAGGAGAGTGCTCTGTATCTAGAAGCATTCCGGGCAGGGATGCGTCTGCCCTTCTTGTTTGAGGTTTGTGCTGTGCTCTATTGTTTCCATCTTGCCCCGGGCCAGCTAGCGCCGAACTCGTGGAGAATTCTCCTCGGGTTTCTGGTCCGGTTGAAATTTGATCGGATCCCTTTTGATTTGAGCTTCCTCCTGTCTTTTCTTTGTTATAAAAATTACCCCGGTGCCAGTAAAGAAGAGCCGAGATGGGTGTACCAGTCATTTAAAAAACGTAAGGGTGGGATGGCCGGGTCGAGGGTAGTGGTCGTCCCTTCTTCCATCCATAAATAGAAGGAGAAGTTCATCTTCGTCGGGCCATCGGAGGGAGAGGATTGGCATGTGCCCACCCAGTAGCACATGGCTGACTGCCCGAGGGTGAGGCAATCGAACGCCCCCGAGACGAAGGTGGTGTCCTAGTGGGAATTGATCCAACGGGCTGATGTCCTGCTCTCCGAGCAGGTATTGAGCTGGGCTGGACTTAGTGCCGCGTGTTTTTTTGGGTAAGTTTGGGATTTTGACAATCTGTTTAGACTTCGCCAAAGTTCTATTGCCGTTTTTGCGTTGCTGACCCTTTTCTTATGCTTTGTTTTGTTTTCTTCCGCAGAGCCCATGGATCGATTGAAAATTATGGTCGCCATGGTTACTGTTTCCCCAATATATTTAACCTAATAAAAGAGCAAAGCTCTGTTGAATTCAATGAGGCAGCGCTTCACGTGCTCTCCACGAGGGCGTCAGCGCCAGAGCCAATTTCATAGGATTAAGCCCTATGGTGGCGTTTCACGTGCTCCTTACGCGGGCGCCAATGTGCAAAGCACAGAAGAGTTCATAAGAGTTAAACTCTTAGATAGCGCTGCACGTGCTCCTCATGCCGGTGCCAATGTGCAAAGCACAGAAAGGTTCATTATATAAGAGTTAAACTCTTAGATGACACCGCACGTGCTCCTCACGCGGGCGCCAATGTGCAAAAACAGGAATACCCATCTTAAGAATTAAATTCTTAAGTGGCGTCCACGTCCACAACATGTGAGTGCCAGCGCTCAGATAGGATTAAATTCTACGATACTCTCTGTTAAACAGAGCCGTTGGATCAAAGATCTAACGGAAATGATAAATCATCAAGACATAAAATCAAATTCTATTAGGAGAAAATATCTCCCATATCTTTCTAAATAAGAAAGATACTCTCGGTTGGACTAAAAACCCAATTGTTGAATAAAATTCTATTCTGAAATATATTCTCTTAATCTTTCTAAATAAGAAAGATTGCTCTCTGTAAAACAGAGAACCGTTGGATTAAAAAATCCAATGGTGGTTAAAAATCACCGTTTTACAGAATAAATTCTGTATAGGGAAAATATTTTCCCAATCTCGTTAAAAACCAAAAATCATATTCTGTAAAAACAGAAGTCCTTGGATCAAAGATCGTATGGTGGGTAAAATTCCCCAAATTAATTTTGAGACCAATTAAATCAATTGGAATCTCTCAATGAGAGATTTTCGCAAAACTAATCAACAATTTGCCCTGCCTATATAAAGGACGTGAGACTTCAAGTCTTAGAAGGAGACAGACAGAGAGAAGGAGAGAGAATGAACCTCCGAGAAGCTTCTGCAAAACACAGCGAGCTCTTGAGAGAACAGAGAATTTAATTCTCAAAAGAAGAAGACTTTTCTCCTCAAAACCCTAGGTAAAAAAAAGAGATCAAAATATCTATATCACATCTAAAGGTTTAACCCTTTTAAAAAAACTTAGTTCTTTCTCTGGATCTGAGATCCACATAGCAAATCTTACATAAGTTGAGATTTAATTCTCATCGGGAAGATCTTGTTCTTGAGAATCAAAGATTCAGAGAAGAACAAATTTTAAACGGAGTCCATGATGCTCCAGGAACTCAGTTCCTTCAAGTCGAGAACTTAGTTCTTTAAAAACTCAACCTAAAATCCTCAAATATAGTGATTTTAGCGAGCGTCTATGGTCAAAGCGCCATTGATAGAGGTTTAACCTCTTAGAAAATATTAACAGAGATTTAAATCTCTAAAAATGATAAAAGGAAAAAGACTAGTGCCTCACGTGCTTCCCACATGGACGTCCCTTTTAACAGCGCCTAGCGCCTCACGTGAAAGACACGCAGACGCCCAAAACAGAAGGCCAGCGCCGCACGTGCTCATCACGTGGGCGTTGAACAAAAGTGCATAGCACTCCACAAACAGCCAAAATGGCTGAGCGCTCAACGCTCATTGGGCGGCGCCCATGACTGAATGCTCCACATGTCATATATGTGAGTGTCAGGGGTCAAGTAAGTGCTCAACACTTTGGCATAAAATAAAGGGACTGAACAAACAGAGCCCAAATAAGTGCCTAGCACTTCTGAATAAAAGAAAATACTAAGCAGACTAAGCCCTCAAATTGGCTAGGTCTCTGAAGTTTTTCCTGCAGCTGAGCCAAAATGCTCTGTTGTTGATCCGAGATAAAAATGATCCTTGAAATTCCGCTAAGTTTATCTTAGTCTCAAATTAGACTAACGTATCCTTAGTCAAAAACAAATTGAGTCCCAAATGCTTGTATATATTTAAGTCGATCTTAATCTCAAACTAGATTAACGGTCCTTAAATGAAACCAACCCCAAATCTAAAATATACGGATTTGGACTAACCCACGCCCTACGAGCGACAACATAAACTAGTCTATGTATACAATCCACGGGAAACCAAAACAAACAAAAACACACACGACACGAAGTGAACTTCCGGAGCAGGAGAAAGTGGTTATCGCAATACGGTAACGTAATTAACTGCAGGGGCCTGCGCCTGCAGGGAAGAGCATCCTCACAATTAAAGACCCTTCATAAAATGAGGGGGGATCTTATAAAGTTTGTTACAACGGCCGCATCCATCCAAACCTCCGATATACGGTGCTATAAATCAACTTGGTATTTTCGGAGAGGTGGACGGATAAATCCAAACAGTATCTGCCCCCAAATTCAGGCAAGACGATTCATCCCAGTTCGTCCCTGTTTTCGGCGGTAAACAGATTCTGGCACGCCCGGTGGGACCTTTTCCTCTTTCCACTCCACACTTCGTGTGTTGTGTTTTGCGAACAAAATCGCGGTTCGCTATGGTTGCTCTTGAATTTGAGGTACTAAGATTTGGTTTCTTGTTCCTGTGCAGAAGAAGAAAAATCAATGGCTTCCAATTGCACAACTTGCAACAGCAACTCCAGCTTCGCCCTAACCGGAGGAGTGACTTACGGGCCCAACGCGGCCTTTATCTTTTCAATACCGGTGGGGCAAGTTACGAAAGCCACTACGGGATTGTTCTTTAGGACTATGCTCCCAACAGTGGGTGTCGGTGCCTCAGCGCCGCAGGAAGAAGCTCCCGAGAGGCCGGTCATCGATCAACTTGCAACCACAACGGTCCCTCTCAACGGGCCTTCAAAATCCGATGTTTCAGTCTTCGACAAGATGATCTAAAGCTCAGACATCTCAGTCTTCAACAGACCGAGCAAGAACCAAAACAGGCCCGTAAAGAGGCTCGTGATATCTGAAGGGGCTGCCCCAAAACGGATGGCCCTCCCAACTCATCCTGAAGGTGAAGTCATCAAAGGTGCTTCCTCTACCAGAAAGTCGATCTTCGAAAGATTGGCCGGTCCTCCTCAAACTCTGCCAAGGATGTCTGTCTTCAATAGGCTGGCACCAACAGCAGCCCCTCACCAAAGCTGGAGGCACGATGAAGCCGCTTCCAAAACTGAGACGGTCCCGTCTGCAAGACACGCTTGACGTCATCACTGGCGCTGAGTGAGAAAAAGCTGGGGGCAACTCCCTCTCTGGACGTACTCCATTAGCTCCAACGGTGGAAGTTGACATTGCTGTTCCAACTGGGAACAACTTTGATCTGCTCAGGAGGGTACACAAGGACTCTCCAACGGTGGTGCTAAAGAAATCGTCCCCGCCTGCAGAAGCCACGGTGCGGGCAAAGACGGAGCGCCCCCATCAACGGCTCTCCTTCCAAATTCATAGAGTCTGGTGGAAAGTCCAAGACTCTATGATCAGCAAAGATTACTCTCGTCGACCGAAAAAATTAAAGGCTCGGCAAGAGGAAGACCATCCCTCCACCATACAGTGAGGGACTTCTTCCACACGGGTGCCTGTTACAACGGCTCCTTCAACTTTGAACTCCCACAAAAGGAGGAGGCCGGAGAAAATCCCACCGCCTGCGGCAAATTTCGAAGGCGATGGACCCAAATGCCCTAAGGCTGGGGGCATGATCGTGCATACGGTTTACACGGCTTTCGGGAAAGAAGAAAGCCGTGCTTCTGTAGGTTATCGACCGCAAACTCGGTCGCTAACAAAAGCTCATGAGTAACAACAAAAGCTCCAGGAGATATTGACCAAAATGACAGCACTTACCAGGTAGAAAGAAAGTCTGGAACTAGCAGCCGAACAACGCCAGGAGCGGGAGACCAATACAGAGTTCCTGCAAAGGGTGCTTGAAAGAAAAGATAAGGAAGCCGCAGAGCAGGCTGCTAACATAAAGCAGATGGCTCTCTTGTTCTAGGACATGGTTGGAATGATGATCCAGCCAGAACCCCCAGTCGAAGATCCGTGTCACTCCCCGCTTCCCAGTATACGGGCAGAGGATGCGACGAGGCCGCTACGTATTTACTCAGAAGTAAACATGCTAAGCGTATTTAAGCAATATAAGGAAAATGAACACAAGAGACAAATGTGAATGAACAACAACTTTATTTATATAACATTCTTTTTACAGTACAATGGAAAAGTAAATACATGGGCTGGAAGCGATGCCTAAACAGTGGCATAACAGAAATAAAAATACTGAAATGAAATGTACAAGTAACTAAAACTCCGGGTCGAAAGCTAGCTGATCCAAGTTCTCGCTGGTGGGCTAATCTCCTGAAGGTCCGATCCACCCGACAACATTCCAAGAAGAAGAGAAATAGGAATGTCGTCAGCGAACAATCGCTCGGTAAATCCCAAAGATAAGGGAGAAGTAGAATAGACAGAGAGAGAATGTAACTTTTAAAGTTGTATTATATTGTTAACGCTGTTGTTTGCAGCTTGGTACAGAAGATGTCAGTGTATACGAGAGGAGTCTCACTTTCCCCGGAGACTAAGGTATCAGGAGTACAAGGCTCCGTCGATAATACCACGGAACAACGACATGGATGTAATTACGTCTTAAGTGTCTACATTGTGCCACCTTTAACATGTTCCGTATCAGTCTACCCCTTATAAACCCCGCGATATCTTGATTGTATTGATGTATTGTTTGAAGTGTATATTGTATATAGATGGATGACTTACCGAAACCATACTATCAATAAATGGATGTAACTGGAGAATCATGTAGATGGATGTATATCCATGTTTCGGTTCAGTCAATATAGATTGATTAGATTGAATAGATGGATTCATAGATCCATGTTGTATTGAAGTTTGATACTTGAATCATATTCAAGTCAGATTGATTATATTGAGACTCAGTCCGAGTCGGATAATTAGAAAAGAAATTGAACTCCTGAATTTTGTTTTGGTGCTATCGGTAACTGCTGCACATGGACGGCAGGATTTGTGTCTTTTTCAAAGACAATTACCGTGTTGATATCACCGCTTGTTAAGTTGTCTACCTTAAATAGGAAAGCACCCATATCTCCGGCTCCTTGAGGCTCAAGAGACCGGTCCAGCTTAAACTTATGTTTACTTGGGTCCTTATTGTAATTTAATATAACTTGAGGGGGTTTTATGTAAAAATAATTTTGTATAATTTTCAAAATACAACTCAAGTATTTTATTATCGTCTTTAGAGTTTTCATGAATGTATATTTTATCAATGTGACATTTCTAGTGAATAAAACTTAATTTCATAATACATGGTATTTATTTGTAATATTGGAATTGTATGGTATTTTCTTGTAAATGAGATATTTTTCTTGAATTTTGGAAATGTGGAATATTATAAATATTAAAAATAGATATTTTGATATTAATTACATATATATATATATATTTATTAAAAATATAATTTTTATTTATAATAGAAATCACATTTTCTAAAGAAAGTTGTATTTTAAATTTTTCGAGATCGTATGCTCCTTGCGGAGGCCTGCATCTTACTCTACTAGGTCCGAGGATGTGCGATAATTGCAAAGATTTGTTAAAATACACTTCTTGAAGAAAAATGTTTTAATAGCTGAAGGTAGTTATATGTAAAGTCGTATTTTCCCAAATCTATGTTCCCAAATTCCATCCTGCTATATTAGATATGTGGGTTGTGAGGAGGTAGGTCATTATTTCGTGAACTATCTAAAGGTATACTAAGGAATTATGATGGTTTATGTCGAAACTAAACTATATGGTATTTTTCTGAAAAAGTATAATAAAATTTACAAAAATGATTATTTTGATGTGCAACTTGTTTTATTAAGTTTTTTAATGTTTAATGAACAATATATGATGATATGAAGGTATCTTGATTAAGAAAAAATATAGTTTTTAAAGAAAACCGAATCGGAAGTCGGACTAACTCCGCTTCCGTCGGGTTTTAGTTTTGAATATTTTTAGAATAGAGAAAAGAAGAAGAAGTAGGGACTTACTGGATGATTGGCTAGAGGAGAGAAAGAGGAAGAGGAGGGAGTTGCCGGTGCGTCGTTTCGTCGTCAGAAACTCCTCGGATTGCCGTCGGAAGTTCGTCGGAGCTTCGCCCTTTTGCTAACTCCACCTGCACACAAAAGACTTGGGAATTTTCTTGAGACTTTGGACAAGGATTTGGGAGTGAGGAGGAGTGATTTGAGGGTGGTATTTATAGGAAAAATTAGGGTTTTAGGGTAGTGAAAGGGTGTTGATTGTTTAGAAAAGAAGAATTTAGGTTTGTAGTTTAGTAACCGCAATCAATAACGGTGTCGCGTGTAGCGAGCGTTAGTGAGCACGGGTCGTCCTCTGGGATTCGAGGAATTCGTAAATTCTTGTTTTAGTTGAGTCGAAAGAAATAGTAAAGAAATTCAAGAAATAGTTCAAGATTTGGTTGAAGTTATCATTTCAAGAATTTTAAGAAATCGTTTTCAAGAAAGAGAATTCAAGAAAATATTCAAGATTTAGTTATCAAGAAAATTGAAGAAGACTTGTAGGATTCGAACGGAATTAGTTGCCAATGATAATTATTCAAGATGATTCATCTTATCTATTGATAGAATTACAACTAGATTGATGGCTATTAATGAGAATTAGGGATCCTTTTGAAGAAACTAGGGTTTCTCCTTCATTGCCCCTTGTCCTTTCATTGATTGTCATTCCTATCCAGCCTTCAACAAGAAGGATCATCAATCTAATCTCTAAATTGTGACGAAATTCTCAATAGATTGATCTCACTCACAATTTGGACATTAATGATTCTTTTTGCTAAAGTTTATAATCTCCATAAGATTTAAGATGAATATAGAATTCTTTCGCCATTTGATCTACCAAATTCCTTCGAATCTTTAGCAAGCGGAGATTTTACCCACACATAATGAAAATAGAAGAATAAACAATTAAAGATTTCATAAATGTGGAGATTTAAAGAAAGCGAGATTAAAAGTAATGACCACCTTTATTATTCAACTTCAAACTACAACTTCTTCAATCCGAGATTACAAGAATAATTGCTCTCGATCACTTCCTTGAAGAGGTAATTTCTCCGTCAATCTTCGCTTCACTCGACCACCGTGAGTCTTGGATCTATCGAGGATCACGTGCTCGTTGATGACGATCGGTTTCGCATATAGGAATTTTGAATGAAGTCGCTCGATGAATTTCTCAACGATTCTTGATCTTGGATTTTGTGGAATTGGATCTTGATTTGGTTTTTGGATCAAAAGTTTCGAACTAAAAATCAACAACCAATCAACAACCTTTTTAATGTAGGCTTAGGTCCCTTTTTATAGCCTCTAATCAAGCTTCCTCCATAAGCTAAGTTGTTACAAAGAGATTTCTAGAATAAACTAGGTAGTTATCAAGCTTCCTCAACAAGCTAGGTTATTACAGAGAAGTTTCCAGAATAAGATTGTTACAACGAAGCGTCTCCAATAAGCTAGGACGTTACAGGGAAGCTTCTGGAGAAATCTCGATCTTCGATCCTCTGACTCAGACGCGGATCCGAGGCGACTCGGCCGCGGTTCCACGGCCAATTGGTGAGATCATGTCTTCAATTCTCTGTGATCTTCTGTTGTTGAACTCTGGGTATTTATGTGATATCTGGAATCTTTTTATCTCTTCTGAATTTCTGCCAGTATTTGATTCTTCGATTTCCTATATTTTAATCGGCGAATTTCCGATTCCGATATCTGACCTGAGCTAATCTTTGCACAAGATCTCAATGAAGGATGTTAGTGTTATACAAAATTATGCGTGAAATATTAAACAAACAATTTCCTTCATAATGTTGATTATAATGTATAACATATGGTAAATGATATTTTCCAGATGAACTTGTAATATGTGTTATATTTATAACAAACACCCTTAGATGATTAGAAAAGTGAGGAAATTGTTATGTTAAAAATTGCAATAATTTCGACTGGACATGTGTATTAAAATTGTAAGAAAAAATGGATTAAATCTAAGTTTTATGGTGCTCCGTAAATGTACAGTAAAAACAAATAATACAGGGGTTATGGGGGTTGTCCCAGAGTCGCCAGAGTTGAAGAAAATATGGGTTTGGTCCAAGTTAGACCGGCGGTGCCGGCCGAGTCAACGAGTTCGCCGGCCCGATTCGGGTGAGTCGGGGCTCATCTTGGTGCCACGTGTCCTTGACGCTTGGTTTAGCCTCGTGGACATGTTTGTTTAGCTTGTGACTCATGGTTTTTATGGGTTGTGCACGTGTAGACCTTTAGGCTTCTAAAAGATTAAAAGAAAAATAATTAAAAATAATATGTGGCTGATGGGATTTGAACTCTGGTGCTATGGTTCAGCAGTGCATGGTTTTACCAATTAGCTATAAGCTCCTTCTTGCTGTTCAAAAGCAAATCAAACTTATAACTTGTGCTCAGGCTCAAGTACCCCTTTCTGTATTTTGAAAAAAAAATTATACAGAAAGTTAGGGTTGTTACAATCCGCCGATAATCATTGAGGATGACAGAAGGGAAACATCAAACCCTCTTCCGGCCTTATTAGTGGCCAAGGAGGAAACGATCTCCAAGGATGCTCTTGATGATTACATCGCTCAACAAATACGAGCTCATCAAGCAAATGAAGCGGCCGGCCAAACTGTCAGAATTGGGCGACCGTATCCAGGCTGGTATGACCAAATTAAGTACTCGTCGGGATATACGATCCTCAAGTTCCTTGTGTACAAAGGGACAGGCAATCCACACTAGCATGTCGCGCAGTTCAGAGCTCTGTATGACAACACTGGAGGCGATGGCAAACTGCTGCTTAGCCAGTTCGTTGGTAGCCTGTCAGAGACAGCCTTTGAATGGTACTCGGAGCTCCCAAATGACTCTGTAAAGACATTCGCAGAGATGGAGCTACTGTTCACACAGCGGTTCGCCAGCGCAAGCGAGCGCACCCCGATTACGGCTTTAATCAATACCAGGGTAAGGCCGGGAGAAATTTGGGTCCAATATGCGATCTGGTGGCGGAACCTATGGTCTAAGTGCGAACAACGCATCGAAGAATCCCCCACCATAGGTATGTTCATCGGGACCCTAAATCCGCAAACGACCGTGTCCCAGTTCATGACGTTCTTCAAGTCGCCGACCTTCTAGGCTCTGATCGATAAGCTGGCCCAAATGGACTAGATGGGCCATGGGCCTTCCTCCTCAAACAAGGAAACTCAAAACGCCAAGGGTAAAGGGAAAGCGGCCTTCGTCGCCAATACTCAACAATAACCGAGCGACCCAAAACCGACGATTTGCCAAAACAATGCACGTCCACGCCTATCCCTGGAAGAAAGGTTAGGACGCACTTACTCGTTTTCCCGCGATAAGACGAGGAGACTATTTGAGTTGGTAATGTGTAAAAAACTCATCACATTGCCAGACCCACGGCGTCCACCGCAACCCCGCGACGCCAATAACCCCAACTACTGCTCCTATCACAGAATGGTGAGCCACCCAATTGAGGATTGCTATGTCTTCAAGAACCGGGTCGATGACCGGTATCAACAGGGGAAGTTCGCGCTGTCTGAGAACTGGAGGGTGAACCCACAACAGAAGCACACTCCTAAAAAGGTGGATCCACCGGGGGCATCATGCTCGCTCGTAGAAGAAACTCCATGGGAAGTCGTTCTTTCAGCAGAGACCAAAAGGATGCTGAAGGATCTACAAGCATGCCCGGCAGTCAGGTGGAAAAGCCCACTTGAACCTAAAATCATCAAAGGGATGCTGAAACCGCGTACGAGAACTTGTATAGAGAAGGATTTCCCGCGGTGTAGCAGTTCTTCCGTACCAATTTAGCTGCCCGGCGCTGCCATTGGCATAACAACTGGTACACCATAGGTTGACCCAACCCAGTCCTCTCGTACTAGGGTTGGCTCCTTGCAGTTCTCCCTTTAACACCAACGGTAGATAGGAACCGAACTATCTCACGACGTTCTAAACCCAACTCACGTACCACTTTCATCGACGAACCACCAAACCCTTGGGACCTTCTTCAACCTCAGGATGTGATGAGTTGACATCGAGGTGCCAAACGACTCCATTGATAAGAGCTCTTGGGAGTCATCAGCCTGTTATCCCCGGCGTACCTTTGATCCGTTGAGCGAGAGCCCTTCTACACGGGACTCCCAGATCACTATGGCCGACTTTCGTCTCTGTTCGACTAGTCGGTCTCACAGTCAGGCAGGCTTATACCATTATGCTCACGAGCAGAATCAATGCTTGAGCCTACCTTTGCACACCTCCATTACTCTTTAGGAGGCATCCTCCCCAGATAAACTACCCACCTCGCAGTGTCCCGCCCCCTCGAATGATCGGTGCGGTGGTTAGGCTTCCTTAGATGCAATAGTGGTCTTTCAGGATTGGTCGTTGTGTGTCATCACCTCCCACCTATCCTATACATTCGATCAAGGTTGTCACTGTGAAGCTATAGTCAGGAAGGTGCACAGGGTCTTACCGTCTAGCCGTTGGTACTCCGCATCTTCACGGAGAATTCAATTTCACCGGGTCCATGTCGGAGATAACGGGGCAGTCGTTACACCATTCATGCAGGTCGCTACTTATGCGACAAGGAATTTCGCTACCTTAGGAAAGTCAGAGTTACTGCCTCGTTTACCGGGGTTTACATTCAAAGCTTATCACACTTCTTCTTCCGACCTTCCAGCACCGGGCAGGTGTCAGACTCTATACATCATGTTACCACTTAGAAGAGTCCTGTGTTTTTAATAAACAGTCGCTACCCCCTGGTATGTGCCGCTTTCCTAATCAAAAGATAGGAGAGCACCCCTTCTCTCGAAGTTACGGGGTTATTTTGCCGAGTTCCTTCGACATGGTTCTCTCGACGCACCCTAGTATACTCTACTTGTTCACCTGTGTCGGTTTGGGGTACAGTCAGTTCACCGGGAGGATCGCCCTCCCAATTCGAAGTTTTTTCCTGGAAGTTTCAACCGTCATTGACTATGACAGCAGTCGTGACCGACTATAAAGATCCTCGCGACTATGGCAGGGCGGTACGCTCTACTCTCTCGCGACCCCTACTCTAATCAAATAAAGGCCCCTATTGAAGATGAAAAAGGTGAGCACTGAAATGAGAAAGGTAGTTTTGACTTGAGCAAGAAAACGGATGCAACAAGAAAACGGATGCGCTGCCGCGCAACGGCTTTCGTGCTAGGCGCTCACTCCGTTGCTTGGTCTACCGCGCAACGGCTTTCGCGCTAGCGCTCACTCTGTTGTTTGGTCATGCCGGGTAAGGAACGAGTGACACAACACGACTTTGGTTCACACGTGAAAGTGCTTCGAAAGGTGTCCGCAGGTGTGCGGAGCCAGATCCCGGCATGTTCGCCCGCTGGGCCGAGTGTTCGCCCACATCAGAGCCTTCGCCTTTAGAGAAAAAACCCTGCTTCAAAACGAAAGGTCATTGAAGAGCCTCCGTTTGCTGGTCGCCAAAGACGATCTTGGAAGCGTCAGCAGCGTAGGGCGACCGGGCCAGCCGAGCCCTTTTGAATTAGTTAAGGCTTTGATGACTCAAGGTGCATTGGCGGGAAAGGAGAGCGAGGGGAAGAGGGGTCTCGGCCCAATCATCCAATTCGCTCCAACAGACATGCATGTTTCAGTAGTCAAATCAACTTCGTCACTTTCGTGTACCCATCGGACGGCAGCCCTTTCGGGGGTTCCTTAGGGACCGATTCACTCTGCGTAGATTGACTGAACGCAGAAAGCCTTCCACTGGCAAGCGGTCGTGTTTCTCATAGGATTTCTCGTTACTCATGTCAGCATTCTCACTTCTGATATCTCCAGGTGTTGTCAACAAAAACCTTCCCCGATTGACAGAACGTCCCACTACCGACAATTCAAAAACGTTCAAGGTCTTGTCGCTTCGGTGAATCACTTGAGCCCTGAGAAATTTTCGGTGCCATGGAGCTAGACCAGTGAGCTATTACGCTTTCTTCAAAGGATGGCTACTTCCAAGCCCACCTCTTGGTTGTCATCGCTCGATCACTTCCTTTTCCACTAAGTGATTGCTTAGGGACCTTAGCGTACGATTTGGGCTGTTTCCCTCTCGACTTTGGATCTTAGCACCCAAGAAGTCTGTCTGTACAAACGATGACGGCCTATATTCGGAGTTTCCTTAGGGTTGGTAAAGCGAAATGGGGCCACCCTAGCCTATTGAGTGCTCTACCTCAGGCCATCGACATCATAGGCTCTACTGAAATATATTTCGCGGAAAACCAGCTATATCCGATCTTGGTTGGCTTTTCACCCCTAGCCGCAAGTTATCCCTGTATTTTTCCACATACGTGGGTTCGGTCTTCCAAGGCCTGTTAGAGCTCTCTTCAACCTGCTCATGGCTAGATCGATCGGTTTCGGGTCAAATAGGAAGAACTCTCATCCGTAGCCTCTGGAAAGCGCCTACACCTAATGGCTTAAGCCGCTGTTCCCATTTCCTCGCTGACCCATCATGCAAATGGTACGCCGTTAGAGTGAGTGCGCCCGTGCTCCGCTCCTTCGATTGATTGTTCACATCGGATCTCAGGTTCTCTATTGCACTCCCCGATTAGGGTTCTTTTCACCTTTCCCTCACGGTACTTGTACGCTATCGGTCATTGGGGAATACTTAGGCTTAGAGGGTGGTCCCCCTTTCTCGCGTAAAAGCGATCATCATTCGAACACGCCGCGTTTTACTGGGAAGGATTGAACCATGGGAATGAATTCACATGTCTATCACCTTCTTTGGACAGATCTTCCAACCTTTTCAAAAAACCAGTTCACTGCGCGCCCCACCCCGTAAGTACTGTGTTGCCTACGCTTGCGCCCCAAAACGGTTGCTGAATTTGTACAAGTCATACGGGGGCGCTACGGAAACACAGCCTACGCTTGCTGCTTGCTGGTTTTTCCATCATCCAATCCACAACAAATCGAATGAAACCGCTTCGGATTTCTTTTGATTCAAACCCTTGTTCCGCTCTCGCTCGCCGCTACTAACGGTTTCTCTTTTGATTTTCCTTCCTTTAGCTACTCAGATGTTTCAGTTCGCTAAGTTTGAAAAGTCCAAAGAGCGCAGACTAGCCACGGAGCTTGGATACGGTTTCCCGATCGGAGATCCATGGATCACAGATGCTCTCCCCCCATGGCCTTTTGTCTCTGAAAGAAAGCGTCCTTCTTTCTCAATGCCCGGACATCCATCCAATGCATTCTTTTCGATAGCTTTCACATGACTGAACACCCACCCAATCTCGATTTGACACGGACAATAAAGTACTTTCACGGCTAAAGAAAGGTAGTGAATACTTGCTTACTTGAAAGAGTCAACAAGCAAGGGATAGACGCGACTGAATATAGCACGCTCAATTGGTTTTCATAACGCCTCTTATATTCCAAAGGAACTACCTTGCATAAAGTTCATAAGGTTGATTGCTGGGCTTTCTCTTGAACTTGACGAGATTCGATTTCATTCTCTTTTCTTTCTATACGCAATTCAATCGTTGACGACGTCTCTCTGAAACAAGCACCTATTATGGGTATCGCTGAGCGGAAACATCGTCACATTCTTGAGACATTTCGCTCTCTTCTTATCTCGGCCTCAGTTCCGACTGAGTTTTGGGCCGAGGCATTTCACACTGCGGTATTTCTCATTAACCGCATGCCCTCCTCGATACTTGCAGGTCTCACCCTATTTCAGTGCCTGATCTCCAGACCACCATCCTACTTTCATCTTCGTGTTTTTGGTTGCACTTGCTTTGTTCTTCTTCCTCCTCGTGAGCGGCTGTATTGGGCAAACGCTCCTCGGTCTTCTCCTTGTGTTTTCCTCAGTTATAGCCAGGAACATAAAGGGCTATCGTTGCTATGACCCTCTTGTTCATCGCTTACGTATTGTATTGCCCGTTGTTCCCTTATAAAAAAGGAATGATGGAAAGTTCCTCACTAAAACAGCCCCACGTGTTTAACACGTGAGTGCCTATACGCAACGCATATAGGCATAGTAATTAAAAAAATTGCTAGGCTAAAACAGCCCCACGTGTTTAACACGTAAGTGCCTATATGCAACGCATATAGGCACAATAATTAAAACAATTGCCAAGCTAATAAGTCTCACGTGTCAAACACGTGAGGGCACTTCCCTATGTAGAATTAAATTCTACTCAACAAGGAACCGTTGGATCAAAGATCCAATGATGGTAGAATTAAATTCTATTGAAATTTTAAATGGGAAATGATATTTTCTATTAAACAGAAGGTTGGCGGATCAAAAATCCCATGAGTTGGAAAATATTTTTCATCTTTTTTTAAAACAAAGAAAAATTGCGCTCCGTTAAACCAAGCACCCTTGGATTAAAAATCCAACGGTGATTAAAAATCACTAATCTACAGAATAAATTCTGTACAAGAAAATATTTTCCTAATCTTGTTTAAGAAAAAAGAAAATATGTTCTGTGAGACAGAACCCTTGGATCAAAGATCCAACAGCGGGTAAAACCCCTAAATCAATTGAAGTCTCTCAATGAGAGATTTCCTAAAACTAATTAACAAACTTCTCTCTACCATATAAAGAACCCAAGACTTCAAGTTAAAAAAAGAGAAAAAGAGAACAGAGAGAGAAACATATAAAAAAAGAGAAAGAGAATTCAATTCTCTGAAAGAAGAAGATCCCTTTCTTAAACAAAAAATGAAAGAATGGTTTTTCTGATCTATGATCAAAGAAGAGCAAAGCTCTGGTTTTTAATTAACATGTTAAGAAACATTAAGAATCTTTAGGATCTGTGAATCTAAGTAGAGCAAACCTCTGTTAATGGGTTCAAATCTTACCAAATGTTTGGACAGAGTTTTAACTCTTAAGGAATTTCCTTTGGGCAGAGAGTTGTGCTCTGAAAGAGAATTAAATTCTTAGAAAAATAAGAAGGGAAGAAGATGAGCAGAAATCATCTCAAGGGCCAAAGTCCCTATTTATAGGCGTTGGAAGTCGATCCAACTTCCAAGTTGATCCGACGGTGATAAAGCTGCCACCGCTGCACTCACGTGTGAGCCGCGTGAGCGCAACGGTGGGGGAGGGGGGGGGAATTTGTTTCCCTAATTGAGAGCAAAGCTCTATTCGGAATTCAAAATTTGAACTGAGGCAGCGCCTCACGTGCATAGCACGAGAGCGCCAGGAGCGCCAGCGCTGAAGAGTCAAAGACTCTGAGGCAGCGCCTCACGTGCAAAGCACGACAGCGCTAGCACCAGGAGCGCCAGCGATAAGAGTCAGACTCTGAGGCAGCGCTTCACGTGTAAAGCACGAGAGTGCTAGCACCAGGAGCGCCAGCGCTAAGAGTCAAAGATTCTGAGGCAGCGCCTCACGTGCAAAGCACGAGAGCGCTAAGCGTTAGAACTAAATGTTCTCCACCATTGGATCCAAGATCCGACTAAGATGAATAAATCATCAAATTACAGAATAAAATTCTGTTGAGAAAATACTCCTCAAATCTTTCCTAACAGGAAAGATTGTGCTCTGTAAATTAGAGCACCGTTGAATCAAAGATCCAATGGTGATTAAAAATCACCAAGATACAGAATAAGTTCTGTATGGGAAAAGATTTTCCCAATCTTGTTAAAAAAAAGAAGATTGTTTTCTGTAAAACAGAAGCTCTTGGATTAAAGATCCAACAGTGGGAAACATTCCCAAATTAATTAGAGAAAAGATCTCTTCAACTGATTCAACAAATCAGCCTCTCCTATATAAAGGACTCAAGACTTCGAGTCTTATAGAGAGGAACTCCATCATAAATTTTGAGAAATTTCAAAAAGAAGAGCAAGCTCTCGGAAGAAGAATTTCTTCAAAGTAAATAAAACAAAGAGATAAAATCATCTCGTAAAAAGAAGAAGAACCTAATTCTTCTTCAAGATCATAGATCTATAAGACAGATGTCTTTCACAAAAAGAGATCATAGTATCTCATCATAAAAGGGGAGGAGAAAAGAACTTAATTTTCCTTGGATCACAGATCCACAAAGACAAGGTCTTTCATAAAAACAGAAGAGATTGTAAAATCTCCTATTAAAATAAGAACTTTTTTCTTAAACCCACGAGACAAAGTCTCTTATAAACGAGAATTTAATTCTCAGAGCGCAGAACCGATCAAAGTTGCCTAAAAAGAGCCTTAGCGCTCTAAATTAAAAAGAAGCACCTCAGCGCTCCAAGACTGGCGCTCGGTGGCAAGCACACCACGTGCACCTCACGTGTGTGCTATTTCACAAGGAGCGCTCTGCACTCATTACTGTCGCTCAGTGCCAAGCGCACCACGTGCTCCTCACATGTGCGCTCTTTCACAAGGAGCGCTCTGCACTTATTAACTGGCGTTCAGCGCCAAGCACGCCACGTGCTCCTCATGTGTGCGCTATCTCACAGGAAGCGCCTTAGCGCTCTAAATCTGATGCTCAGCGCCAAGCACACCACGTGCTCCTCACGTGTGCGCTATCTCACAGGAAGTGCCTTAGCGCTCTAAATCTGGCGCTCAGCGCCAAGCGCGCCACGTGCTCCTCACGTGTGCGCTGAGAGAACACAAAGTGTTCTTTAAATAAAAGCCCTAGAGTTATGATGAGTACTCAACACTCAATAAAAGACAAAAAGGGTTGTCAGAACCTAAACCAATGCTTAGCATTGTTAAATGTTCAACATTTTAACTGAGTGGGCCGAGCCCAAATTGGCCACAGACCCCTAATTTAGATTAATTGAGCCCATATGCTCATAAATCTTTTTAACAGATCTTAGTCCCAAACTTGACTACAGATCTCCCAACCAATATTGGTTCAAGGGTACATCTCTTCGTACCTCTGATATATGTCGTTGTAATTCTTCAACGTCTTCAGAGAGACGGAGGGTCCCAATAACCAATAACTTTTGGTGCATCTCCAAACGGTTAAACCAAAACCAGACTACGATGTCTTTAAACCAGACTACGATGTCTTTAAACCAGACTACGATGTCTTTAAACCTTACAGACTACGATGTCTTTAAACCAGACTACGATGTCTTTAAACCAGACTATGATGCCTTTAAACCTTATAGACTACGATGTCTTTAAACCAGACTACGATGTCTTTAAACCAGACTACGATGTCTTTAAACCTTACAGACTACGATGTCTTTAAACCAGACTTCGATATCTTTAAACTAGACTATGATGTCTTTAAACCTTACAGACTACGATGTCTTTAAACCAGACTACGATGTCTTTAAACTCTATGGACTATGATGTCTTTAAACTCCATGGACTATGATGTCCTTAAACCCAATGGACCACAATGTCCCTAAACTAAAACAATAGAGCCCAAATGCTCTTTTGTTGGATCTAAATGATCCTGTTAAGTAGATCTTAGTCTAAAATTAGACTAACGTATCCTTAACAAATGTTTAAGTTGATCTTAATCGCAAATGAGATTAACGATCCTTAAACCCAACCCAAACCCAAATCTAAGAAAATACGGATTTGGACTAATCCACGCCCTACGGGCGACAACATAAATTAGTCTCCGTATACAATCCACGGGCAACCAAAAGTAAAACAAACACACATGATACAAAGTGACCATCTGGAGAAAGAGAAAGTTGTTGCCGCGATGTGGTAGCGTAATTAACTGCAGTGGCTTGCGCCTGCAGGGAAGAGCGTCTCCACAATCAAAAACCCCTCACAATGGGGGAATCTGACGAAGTCTGCTATATCGGCCGCATCCGTCTAAACCTTCGATATATGGTACCATAAATCAACTTGGCATCTTCGAAGAGGTGGATGGATAAAACCAAATAGCATCTGCCCCCAAAATTCAGGCTAGATGTCCCAACGTCCCGGTCGCGTCTTTCGGCGGAGAACAGGTGTATATGGTTACAGTCTCATGCCCCTTTTAACACCTTCCGTACCAATCTACCCCTTATAAACCCCGTGATGTATTGATTGTATTGTTTGTTTTGATTGTATTGTATTGTCTTGTATTGTAAGTTGTAAATGGATGACTTGCCGAAACCATGATATCAGTAAATGGAACGGATATAATGGATGTACATGTAGATGGAGTATATTCATGATTCGGTTCGGTCAATATAGATTGAATAGACGAATTCATAGATTCATGTTGAATTGTAGTTTATATACTTGAATCACATTCAAATAAAATTGATTAGGTTGAGACTCAGTCTGAGTCAGACACATAGAAAAGAAATGGAAATCCTAAATTAGGTTTTGATGTTATCGGTAACTGCTGCACATGGATGGCAGGATTTGTGTCTTTTTCCAAGACAATTACCGTGTTGATAACACCGTTTGTTAGATTGTCTACCTTAAATAGGCAAGCACCTATATCTCCGGCTCCCTGGGGCTCAAGAGACTGGTCCCGCTTAAACCTATGTTTACTAAAGTCCTTATTGTAATTTAGTATAACTTGAGGGGGTTTTATGTAAAAATAGTTTTGGCATAATTTTAAAATACTCCTCAAGCATTTAATTATCGTCTTTAGAGTTTTCATAGATGTATATTTTATAGATGTGAAATTTCTAGTGAGTAGAATCTAATTTCATAATATATGGTATTTTCTTGAAATATTGGAATTTGTGTTGTATTTGGATGATATTTTCATGTAATAGTGATTCCTTTGATTTAGAAAACTTGGAATATTTATATAATTAAAATAGATATTTTTATAATATATATATATATATTTAATGAAAATAATTTATTTATTTTCTTGTAGAAATCTCATTTTCTAAAGAAAAATATATAAAAATTCCATCGAGATCGTATGCTCCTTTCGGAGGTCTGCATCTCGCTTTAGTAGGCCCGAGGATGTGCGATAACCCTCACCATCCCGAATGGTATCCCCAAAAGTGGGTTGTAGAGACGCAATTGTAAAGAATTGTTTAATACATCTTTTTAAGAAAATGGTTTTATAAGTTAATGGTATTTATTTGAAATATCGTATTATCCATAACTATGTTCCTAAATTTCCATCGTACTATATTAAAGATGTATGTTGTGATGAGGTAGGTCATTATCTCGTGAACTATCTAAAGGTAATATGTTGTTTATGTTGGAAACTAAAGTATGTGGTATTTTACTATAAAACTGCGATAAAAATTGCAATATAAATTTTTTTGATGTGAAACTTGTTTAATATGTTTTTTAATGTTTATTGAACATGTTATGAAAGTTTGGTATTTTCTTGTTTAAGAAAAAATATGATTTTTAAAGAAAAAATCGAATCGGAAGTCGGATTAACTCCGCTTCCGTCGGGTTTTAGAAATAAGTGTTTTTAGAGTAGAAGAAAAGAGGGGGAGAGGGGACTTATTGGCTTCAATAAGAGGGAAGAGGTAGGAGAAGGATTGGGAAGCGCCGGGACGTCGTTTTGTCGCCGGAATCTCCTCGGAATTCCGTCGGAGCTTCGCCTTTCGCTAACTCCACTTGTACAGAAAAAGGACTTGAAAGTTTTTGAGAGTTTTGGCAGGGAATTGTGAGTGAGAATGTGTGATATGGGGTGTGGTATTTATAGAGAAAATTAGGGTTTGGTGTGTTAAAGAATGCATTTAAAATTTGCATTAAAATTGGATTAAAAGAGCATTTTATTGATCTCTGGAATTCTGCAGTGTATACAAACAGCCTAGGGGAAGTGGGGTGGCTGAAAGGGTGCAGGGGGCAAAGTTTGGGGGCTTTACCCATGGGCAAGCCCGGCGGTGCCGGCCAAATGGAGCTTTTCGTCGGGCCAACACCGACGAAGGGGGTTGGGTTTTGGTGCCACGTGTCATGTCGTTTGGTTTTCTTCAGTGCACATGTTTAAATAATCAGCGTCTTTTCAGTTTACGTGTTATGCACGTATAGACTCTTGGGCTTCTAAAAAGATTAAAAGAAAATTAAATAAAAATAATGTGGCTGATGGGATTTGAACACAGGTGCTACGTCACAACAGTGCAAGGCTTTACCAATGAGCTACAAGTGCTTTCTTGCTGTTCAAAAGCAAAAACAAACTTATAACTCGTGCTCAGGCTTAGCTTTCCCTTTCTGTATTTTTGAAAATTTTCATACAGGAAGCTTAGGGTTGTTACATTCTACCCTCCTTATACAAATTTTGTCCTCGAAATTTGTAGAAGGAAAGTGTAACAGATTCAAGAAAAGTTTGGTGATAAAACTATTGTTAGTGCATGAGAAATTTGTGGATGAATGAAAGAATGCAAAAGTTTTGGTAAGGTTGAAAAAGAGGTGAGTGAATTACCAGGGTTACCTTGGTCTACAGTCTCGGCTTCTACGGCCGCTAAGATGTAGGCCTGACGCCGGGGTACATTCCTCCTAGCTGGAGGCACATTCCTCTATCCTTGGGGGTATCTTGACAGCCTTTTCAATCCCTCCGCGTAGTATCTTGGCAGAAGGATTGGTTGAAGCATGTCAAGTGCAAAATTGGCACTGTGCCAGATTTCTTTCTCTACTCTGGTCTCCGTAGATTGGTAAAAGAGGATCGCCTTTTCACCTCTTCGCTTGGGAGGGACGTTGAAAGTCTGTAGTTCCTGTACGCTGTATGTATCGAGCGCATCAAGTTCCTTGTACTGCCGAGGCAGAACCATTATGATTTGCAGGCTCTGATATGCTTCATCGAGGGTTTGCACTGACGGGCGGATGGAGAACACTGAGTTGGCCTCGTCCTCAGAGTCGCTGCCAGAGACCAAGATGGGAGTAGATGGTCCGGGCTTGTTGTCTTGGGGTTGCCCCGAGTAGACTATTTCTTCATATTCCTCGATATCGCTTCCAAAGATCGGGATGGTGGCGACAAACTTCTGTTTATCTTCCGGTTTACGACATCTTTCCGTGTTTTCGAAGTCTGGTAGGAAGTACTTTGCATCTTCGTATTTCCGAATCTCGTTTACGGAGAACAAGTTTAGCTCTCCCGTGACGGTGTATTCTGAGCCGTCTTTGAAATACTTCATACACTGATGTTGTGTAGAAGGGATGACGTTGTATTCATGCAACCAGGGCCTGCCGAGCAAAGCGTTGTAGCAAGTCTTGGCGTCAATGACGTGAAATTTGATGTCAGTGACGAGCAACTCGAAGCGTAACGTCTGTATTACGTACCCAAGCGTCCGTGACGACTATGAGTCGAACCCGGAGATAGTAATTTTGTCTCAGGCCAAGTGCTGAACATTCATCCAAATCTCCTTCAGCACTTTCACGTTGATAAGGTTGACGGAGGATCCGTTGTCGACAAGGATTTTCCATATTTTGATGTCGTGGTAATACCCGGTGACGTATAATGGGCGATTATGCTCGCACATACCAAGGAGGAGGTCTTCATCGCTGAATGCAATATCAGCTGTGTGAACTTTCGCCAGCTCATCCTTCATCTTCTCTTTTGCAAGGAAAGCTTGGAACTGATTGGGCTCTTGTAATGCCTTGATCTTAAAATCCCGTGCCTCTTTGGACTGGAGGAGAGCATCCAATATGCTCAGTTGTGATGGTATTTTCCTCATATATGTCAGGACATTTTAATCCACCTTGTTTTTCTTAGGCGGGTCCCTTACTGCCAGTTATTTGACAACTCCGCCGTCGAGGGCGATCTCCTCAGGGAATTTTTCTTTCCCTTTGTATTTTTTGCTCGAACCCTTATTTGTAGGTCCGAGATTCTTTTCAGGCAGCGTGCGGCTCCGCAGCTGAATATTCTCGTAGTTCTTCTCCCCCTCTTCTTTTTCGGAGGTGGAGTCCTTGAAGAGAGGGCTGAGGGTTATTTCTACCTCAGAATCGCTCCCGAATGTAAGAACTTGGGGATTTTCCCCTCCAGACTGGTATCAAGCACATGACAGTTGCCAGTCGTTTTTTCACGCGCATCTGTCGCACTCTTTTGCTGTCGAAGAGCTTCACGCTTAATCCTCTTGAAGTGTTTTTGATGGGCAACATATCCTTGCCACCACTTCTTGAAGGTATTGCATTCTTCGATGGGGTGGGTAACTCTCCGATGATATAAGCAGTAGTTTGGATGTGAATCCTCTCCGTTGAAGCATATGACTCCGGGAGTGTTTCCTACGAGAGGTGGCAGCTTCATTCCCATTGCCAGGGCTTTGGCGAACCCTTCTCTGCCTTGATCCTGCTCTTATTTATGGCAGGGGTGCTTCGGTTTGGTTGGAGTACTTTACGACTCATTCTTGCCGCGGCTTCTTGATCCTGACGCCGACGTTTAGCCTTTTCGTATATGGCTGTTTCGCGTTCCCGGTCAGTTTTGCTTTTTTGATAGGCTTCGTTTAACAGCCTATCGATCGGGTCTTCTAGCAGTTCCGGGGATTTTAGCGCCGATTCTTCCCCCAGTTCCTCCGTGTTGCCTTCTGACGCTGAGGGAGCTTCTTCGCCATTTAACGATGAATGGGAGACTATGTGGCAACTTGCGACATAGTCTTTGGTTTCTTCTAACAAGTCATTTTCCTCATCGTTATCACCATCTTCGTTCTCAAGAATATTTTTGAGGAACTCTTCGAGGGTGACTGGTGTGCGCGCCTTCTGGTTGTACTCTTCCAACACGTCGATGTACTTTCGTATGTTTGTGCGCTTGTCGTCATACTCGGTGGCTGCACGGCTTCTTGGTCTTCTTCTTTTTCTTCGAAGACTTTGAAGGCTTGACTTTGGGATTTTGTCTTTTGTCAACAACTTTCGGTATGGGACGCGGTTTCAGCATCCCTTCGATGATTTCGGGTTCAAGTGGGCTTTTCCACCTGACTGCCGGACATGCCTGTAGATCCTTCAGCATTATTTTGGTCTTTGCTGAAAGAACGATTTCCTATGGAGGTTCATCCACGAGCGAGCATGATGCCCACGGTGCATCCACCTTTTTGGGAGTGTGCTTCTGTGGCGGGTTCACCCTCCAGTTCTCAGAAAGCGCAAACTTCCCCCGTTGATACTGATCCTTGACCCAGCTCTTGAAGACGCAGCAATCCTCAATTGGGTGGCTCATCATTCTGTGATAGGAGCAGTAGTTGGGGTTGTTAACGTCGCCGGGTTGCGCTGGACGCCGTGGGTCTGGCAATGTGATGAGTTTGTTACGGATTGCCAACTCGAATTGCCTCCTCGTCTTATCGCGGGGAAATGAGTAAGCGCGTCTTAGCCTTTCTTCCAGGGATAGGCATGGACGTGCATTATTTTGGCGAGCCGCCAGTTTTGGTCGCTCGGTTGTTGTTGAGTATTGGCGACGAAGGCCGCTTTCCCTTTACCCTTGGCATTTCAAAGGTCCTTACTTGAGGAGGAAGGCCCGTGGCCTATCTAGTCCATTTGGGCCAGTTTATCTATCAGAGCCTAGAAGGTAGTCGGCTTGAAGAACGTCATGAACTGGGACACAGTCGTTTGTGGATCTAGGGTCCCGATGAACATGCCCACGGCGGGGAATTCTTCGATGCGTTGTTCGCACTTTGACCACAGGTTCCGCCACCGGATCGCATATTGGACCCAGGTTTCTCCCGGCTTTACCCTGGCATTGATTAAAGCCATGACCGGGTCACTCGCTTGCGCTGGCGAACCGCTGTGTAAACAGCAGCTCCATCTCTGTGTATGTCTTTACGGAGCCATTTGGAAGCTCCGAGTACCATTCAAAGGCTGTCTCCGATAGGCTACCAACGAACTGGCAAAGCAGCGGTTTGTTGTCGCCTCCAGTGTTGCCGCACAGAGCTCTGAACTGTGCGACGTGCTGATGGGGGTTGCCTATCCCCATGTACAAATGGAATTTGGCGATCGTATATCCCGGCCGGTACTTGATTTGGTCATACCAGTCTGGACACGGTCGCCCAGTTCTGACAGTTTGGCCGGCCGCTTCATTCACTTGATGAGCTCGTATTTGTTGAGCGATGTAATTGTTTAGATAAAAAATGACACCCAGTTGACCAAGTCAAAACCAAAGTCAACCCCAAGTCAAGTGGGCCCGAGCCCAAGCCCAAGTCAAGACCAAGAATGAAAGGGGCCGGCTCCATACAAAAAATGAGGTAATAAATTAATCTAAATGTAATTTTTAGAAATAAATATATGAAAAGTGGGCAAAAACCCAATTTTGTAAACCCCATGGATTATGTGCAAAAAAGAAATAAGCACATAAGGCATAGTGTGGCACAAGTGCCATTTGGTAAAGCCCAAGGGGTTATATATAAAATGTGTAGCTTATAAAGGCAAACATGATGAAAATATCTAGGACAACTTTTTCCATTCTAAAAAATTCTAGGGTTTGTGCCTCTTTCTCCTTTCTCAAGGTTCTAAAACCCTAAACCTTCCCCCCCTTTTAAATTAAATCAAGAGTTTAATTCTTCTCTTTTCCAAAAAGAAATAGTTTTTCACCACAAAACCCTTGAAGGGGAGCTTGGATCTTCAATCAGATCTCGAAAAAGAGAGACTTTTAAGTCTCGCCCCCTTTTCTTCAAGATCCAGCCGATCAAGAGGAGGAAGAAGGAGATCCATCTCCAAAAATCCAACTTTGGACAGATCCAAGGCTCAAAAGAAGCTCCAGGGCTAAAGAGAGAAGAGATTGGTCCCCTTTGATCACCTATGAAGATCTTTAGGGAGTTCAACTCCAAGACCCAAATTCTCAAAGGAGTTTAACTCCTATTCCAGATCATTTAGGAGTTTAACTCTAAATCTAAATCTTTTGGAGTTTAACTGCACTCAAAATCCCTTGGAAGTTCAACTCCTAGCCCAGGGGATAAGCCCATTTTTCGTTGGTATTTCCAGCGGTCGCGTTCCGCGCACGTGACCCGCTGCCCACGTACCAGGCACGTGACCCGTGGACGCCCACGCGCCTAGCACGTGACTTGTGGGCGCCCAGTGCCCACGTGCCATGCACGCATCTTTAAGACGCTCTTCGCTCCTCATTTTTCATACACTCTACACTCAAAACATGTCCCCTGGTAGGAAATTTTTTCTAACGGAGCGCTGCCCCGAACCCCACAAGGGGGTTGCTAGTCCCCTTGACCCCCAGCCAGCTATCCGGGTAGCGTGACCCCCATAAACTCTGCGAGGCCCCCGATATATCCAAAACCTTTTCAAAACACAACACACGCACACTGCACATTGAGTTCGTATAACCAGTTTGACTCATTAATCGGAGGTTACCTGGCTCCAAAGGCGAGGGATAATTAACGGCGGCTTAGTCCGCGACTGCCGGAGGTTCGGATCCCCACAATCAATAAACCCCCCGCCTGCCCTAGGCAGGGGGAATCTGTACATGCCTGACAAGCGCGCGCATTCCCATCTCAATGGGGTGATGAAAAACACCCTACAGATTCTGGCATGCCGGGTGGGACCGATCTCTCCTCCCATATCTCAGGTTAAGCGTTCATGTGAACTCATTTAACATATATACCGATGTTTGTATTGAAGTAGTTTTCTTTTCGTGCAACAATCAACTTTCAACGATGATGTCTTCTAAGATAAATTCAGCTTCCGACGCAATCCCGATCTCGTACGTGGTCAAGATCAATGCCCGCGTGGTTCTCCCTGCCAGTCTCAGCTGGCAATGGGAGGATCCACCCCGTCAATTTGGTTCCATCATCATCTACCCTGCTGGAAGCGCTCATTTGGCGGAGGTCCCGATAAACCAAGTGGCCAAACCGACCTCAAGGGGAAGGAGGCCGAATGTCGTGGTCGCCAGAGCTTTCCACCCCAAATGTAAATCTCTATTCGAACGGCTCCCCACTGTTCCGACTGGGGGCAAGGCCGCCAACACTAACAGGGCCACAAAGCAGCTCCAGCAAGCTCAGATGGTGCCCTTGACAATCACGTGAACGGGCATCTTCTCTGGCCTCTCTGTCAATCGGTCTACGGCGTCTTCCCGAATAGCCGAAGTCTTCCAAGTGCTTAAAACAGAAAAGTTAAGGTAGTAGCGGCTAAGGTATCGAGCCAACAAGAGGGCCAGAACTTCGGCCATGTGGAATTTTGTGAGGTTCCAAGAGCAGGGTTACTCCGCAATGACGGCTAAGTCGGCCGTAAAAATCAGCAATTCCTTCGAACCTCTGAAGTGGGTTCAGAAAAATGCCATGACCGGCAGAATCAAGAAGACAGCGGTCCGAACGTTGCTACAAAAAGATGTGTCATAGCCCCGACAGAGAAAGTATGACACTGTCTCTTCAAGAGTCTATCAGGCGCTCTGTGCCGTGCGAAAACAGCGGGGCAAAACCAAAAAGGAAGCATCAGCACCATTCAAGAATTCGGCCAGGCCAGCCTTCTTCAGTTGACTGCCCGTTACCGAAACAGGAGGGTCAAGACAGCGGTCCGCAAAATCAGCTGCTAATAATGAAAAGACGGCTGTATATGTTGTCCATACGGTCAATATGGCAGGCACGTGCCCCGGTGACAACCTTCACAGTAAAAGCAATGATGAGGCCACCACGTCCCAAGCCCAATCTGGCTTGAATGTGGTTGCCGCTTCTTAAGAACAGCCGCCTCCGCTGGATAATGAAAACCCTCTCGATGAGGATGATAGGCAGAAAGACCCCTCAGTCCATGTAGAGTCAAGTTTGGACAGCGAGGAAGAGCTGACTTTTCGCCCCAAGACCGCAGAGCAAGAGCTGCTTCAAGAGCTTCGAAAACAGCTCAGGAGCAAAGATAAAGAGATAGCCAAGCTTAACTCCAAAATCGACGACCTGACGAATGTCGTGATGCAGCTCACGGCTCAAATTTCCTGGACACCTCCCAATCAAGCACAAGTCTCTACTCATGAGCCGGGTGATGACAATCCGAAGCAGCCGATGCCTGTCCCTTTGGGTCCAAGATTGGTCGAGCCACACGAAAGCCGGCCACATTCCGCTTCTGGGGATACCTTGGCCCCAGATAGCACCATCCCGCTAACACAAGATCGGATAATAGATTTGGTCTCCAGTAAAGTTAAAACATTAGTGGCCGAAGCCAAACCTCGGAAAGAAATTGGCAGTAGTGTGCGGCCATATCCTGCGCAGTACGATCTGATAGAGTTCCCGAGCGGCTATGTCATTCCTAAGTTCGGAAGATTTGACGGGACGGGAAATGCAAATAATCATGTCACCCACTTTAAAGCGTCGTGCGGAAATACAGGGGGTAATGATGCGCTCCTTCTTCGTTAGTTTGTCAACAGCCTGACTGGTATTGCTTTCGACTGGTACGCAAGCATACCTGACGGGTCTGTCATTACCTTCGCCCAAATGGAGTCTCTGTTTCGGCAAAGATTCATGAGTGTCAGTGACAAAATCTCCATCGCTGACCTCGTGAGGACCAAGCCGGGGAAAAATGAAAGTAACACGGACTTTATTGCCCGATGGCGCAACTTCACTGTCAAGTGCAAACCGCCGCTAGAGCAGGACCAGTTCATCAGCCTCCTCATTGGGAATCTCAGCAATTGGATGGTCCCATTCTTATGTACAGCGGGTCTCAAGACATTTCAGAAGCTAACCAAGAAAGTCCAAATGCTAGAACGCTCGAAGCAAGAGTCTATCCCGGACACTCAGAGAGACAAGACTTGGAACATCAAGCGGGATGACAACCGTAGAAGCAAGAATTCCAGCAATACCAATGCTTTCAATGCATCCGAAAATGAAGACAAGCGAAAGGCAGGTGAATCTAAAGCCAACCGGTCTCGAAAGCCAGTGCTGGGAGGAGAAAGGCCTTCACTAGAGGAGAAAAAGAACAAGGTTTGCTCTTTCAGAAGGGACAAGGTCCGCAAGATATTCAAAGATGCCTTGAACAACGGTCTATAATTGCCAGAGTCGAAAAGACCCCACGAAGCAAAAATGACCGACAATCCTCTATATTTCCCGTACCACCGAGTAGTGAGCGATCGAGGATTGCTATATCTTCAAAGATTGGGTCGAGAAACAGTACAAGACTGGAGAGAACGAGATGTCAAAGAGTGTGTTGGTGAATAATCAAGTTGCAACCACCAACTTTATACAGACAGAAGTTGAAGCCTTCTGGGAGCAGACAGCTGAACCCGCTGCCCTGAGAAGTTAAACTCACTCACCACAACCTTCGTGGAGTACGCACATATCTAATAAGACAAAGAAGATGATGAAGCTACTTCGGAAAGTGCCCACAACAGAATGGGAAGGGCAGAAGAAGCCCACCATTCTAGCTGCCAATTCGGCTCAATCAGGCTCAAAATCCAAATGGCTCAAGAAGAAGAAAAGTGCAGCTCGACGTGAAAAGGGGTCTATATCGATTCCCTCAAAGACTATGAACAAAAGGAAAGGACTCTAATTCAATTGAAGGAGTTTTTCCCTGTAAAAGCGGCTGAGATTCTGGAGGAGCTAGAAGAAGACTCCAATGAAGAGATCCCTATAGTGACCTGCTACGCCATCCATCTTGGCAGCGACTCTAAGGAGGAGCTCTGTTTTCCCGAAGAGGACGAGGAGCTCGCCACAAAGGCCAACAAAATCTAGCTAAGAAGCAGCAGGGCCCTACCGCTAAATCAGGGCAACGCCCCAAAAGGAAAGGAAAAATAGGTGGCTAATGAAGAAGATGGCAGAGAACCGGCTAATGAAAACTCAAGTCCTTCCTCAGTGGACTACAATGTCTTGGCTCATCTCCGGAAGCTTCCGTCTCTCCTGAGCATCTACGATGCCTTGGTCCTATCTAAAGAGCTTAGAGATGTTCTCATTCACGCTCTACAAAACCCTGAGCGGTATCAGGCTCACTTTGCGGAAATTAATATGAAAGAAGCTCAGTATGCTCTGCATGCCGCCGCAGTCACGATTAAGGATGAAAACTTGCTACTGGGAACGGCTGAGCATAGTCGGCCGCTTTACGTGACCGGGTACAACGACGGAGATCGGATTAATCGCATATTGATTGATCCGGGATCCTCGGTGAATATCATGAACTTGCGGACTCTGAAGAGTTTGTCAATGGACGTCCGACACTTGTCAAGGGAAAAGATTGCCATTCAAGGCTTCAATCAAAACTGCCAGCAAGTTCTATGGTTTATAGCTCTGCCAATCAAATTTGGGGATCTGCAAATCGAAGCTAAGATATACGTGATCGACGCTGACACGTCTTATAAAATTCTCTTGGGACGGCCATGGCTCCATGATTACAGCATCGTTCCGTCAACTCTCCATCAATGCATGAAGTATACTAAAAATGGAGAAGAAAGACGCATTGATGGAGACATCCAGCCGTTCGATGTGCATGAAGTCCGATATGAAGATTCTCGGTACTTTGTGAACCTCCAAAGTGCTAAGCTACAGCTGACCAACGACAGAACGGCCCCGAAGCTCAAAAGCAAGTCTAAGCCGGCTGTTACTTTCAAAAGCAAAAAACCCCATGTGCGTCCGCATTTCGGCAGTGACACTGATGAGTCCGACGCTGGAAGTCTGTTCTTTCGTAAAACTCGCCCTTATTTCGGTAGCGATACGGACGAGTCTGATATTGAAGGCTCATCTGGCAGCAAAATTCGCCCTCGTATAGGCAGTGACACTGAAGAATCAGAAGAAGAGGATCTGTCTTGCAATAGCTGTGCAAATCAGGCCCCCACGCAACAAGCAAAGCTACGAGAGACCTTCGAAGTTACAGAAGGGTCCCGAGCCGTCATAAGGGTGCCAGAGCAGATGTGCAAAGAGCTCGATGCATTATCAGTCTCCACCTTGGACTAGCTGAAAACTTTCGACCTTCCCGGAAGGAAAAGTGGACAGAAGGGCATCCTGTTTTATGGGTCAAATCCTGTTGTGCACCCGGACGATTTGTCTGTCGCGTGCCTTCCCTATGAGAGAGGCATAAGAGCCATCCTTAATCCTAGATACTATGCATTCGAGATGCGGGAATATTTCAAAAGGTGCGGATGCCGGTTATATCAAATGGAGTCTGAAGCAAAGTTTTATGATGGGCTATGGCATCCGTCTCAGGTAACGTAACATTGGGTTCTTTTGTCAAAGTTTTAATTCTCAGGTTCTCATATATCCTATCTTGCAGGGCTTAGTTTTGCCGAGGAAGTGGCGGGTGACGTGGCGGCAACCACCGAACCCGAGGTAGCGGCAGGTGAGACAGCCACAATCGCCGAGCCTGAGGTAGCGGTAGGTGAGATGGCTACGATCGCCGAGCCCGAGGTAGCCGCTCTTTCTCAAGAGTCGGGCACTACTCCAATCGCCATTCTTTCCGCCTGCGGTTCTCTGCCATCTCCTGGCATCGCGAGCGTTACGACAGTTCTCGTAGAGTCAAGGGATGAGGCGACGGGAGGCGAGACTATTTTGTTGGAGGAGGGTGAGGTAGTCGCTGCATCCAGTGATGCCCTTGTTGCGGTCTCGACCGGCGACTTACCAGGTAAATTTCAGGTTATTGCTTTCTATTTTATTCTGCAATCCCTTTTCGACATTTTCTGACAGTACTTTTGTTTCGAATGCAGCTGCGGTGGGCATTGAGGTTGTGCCACCCGAGGAAGCGCCACCAGTTGCCGCTTTGACGGTGACCGCCCCTTTGCCTTCTCTCGTACCCTCTCAAATGCTGGAAGGTGCGGATTTGTGACTCATTAGTTTCATTGCAGGCAGTATATTTCATGTACTGACATTGTATTACTACATCCTTGCAGGAGTCCTTTTTGATCACCTGTATCAGGTGCTACACCCACACTTCTCATTTCAGTTAGAGATTGCCTCTTCTAGCGAAGCTGGTGAGTACAGCCTTTAGCTAACGTCTCTTCTTTTCTTTGAAGGGTAGTCAAATTGTTTCTAATTCTTCTTTGTTTTAATTGCAGCTCTACAGCTCGATGGAGGAGACGAAAGAACAGTTGTACCGCCGGTACTCCCAGTCTTGCCACCTACTGCAGCTGGTATAGTAAACTCCGTTATTCATGAACTTCCTTTATTTCTTGAACCGTTATTTGACTGTGATTTGCTTTGTAGCTGTGACATCGACTTCAGCTCCGTTCGAGTCTCAAGTTATAATGCCAGCAGGCCCCTTCTCTCGACGTCCCTCTTCCAAAGGTGCTGTGAATAGCCTGCGCATGTTGATCGATCACCTCGAGGAGCTTGATGTGGAGACTTCTGTCCTTGCTATCGATTTCACCACTGAGGTTAATCCCATGCTGGTGACGCTCATGCACTTTCATAACGAAGGCGTCGTGGAGTCCCGGGTTAATCACTGCAGGAAAATCGAGGCCTGTCTGCATGAGCTCGAGTTTAGACGTCCTGCCCCCGAGGTCTTGGCTGTGAACTCCCAGCGGGCTGCATGGGTGGAGGAGAGCACTCCTTACTTCCGCCATCTTGAACAGGAAGTGGCCTTGAAGCGTAAGGAGTGCGAAGAGGCTTCAAGCGAATCTGCTCGATTGCATGCTCAAGTTGATGCAAATGCTGCACAGTTGAAAATTATCTTCGAAAGCCTTCTACGATATATTTCCGACGGGCTAACGCTGAGGCAGAAGCTCGACCTCATCGAGCAAGATGCACAAAGTCGTGGGGCAGCTCAGCGGGTCATAGATGAGCAACTTTCATCTTATTTGCAGCAACGGGCTCAGGTTGAAGCGGAGTTGGCCGCGACAGCTGATCGAGACAAGGGGCTGAGGGAAGTGCGCGAGCGGCTGATTGGTCTATTAAAAGCGCTTCCTTCTCAATAATTGTTTTTGTACCATTTGTAATTTTGAATAAAATGTATCCATTTTTTTTCTTTCATAAGATGTATTCTGTACCCAATTGAATTTATGAATAAAAGATACATTTCTTTTGCGATGTCTTGTGTGGCCTCTTGAATTTCTTCTTTTCTTTGTTATTAGCATGTCACTCTAGTAAGCATAGCCTGCAGATGATAGAGAGAGCATTCTGTTTTGAATTCTTCAAGAGGTAGTGATGGCTTAGGAAGCAGGTTTAGATCTGCTGCCCAAGACTTTTCAATTTCATAAGCCGTGAGGGTCTCATGAAGACTTTTCTCCCTACGAGTCGAGAGGATCTCGTAGGTGTATTTTCTTCTTAAGAATTATGAGGATTCCTAAGCGTGTTTTCTCTTGTAAGTCGTAAGGATCTTACAAGAAAGTTTTCTTCCTTACGGGTCGAGAGGACCTGTAAGTGATTGATGGTGTTGCCATTATCCGCACTTCGCGGAGTCAGGAGTTGCTCTGGGCATTTCCCAAGGGATCAAAATTGACTTTAGCCGTGTTCCACGAGACCAGGAATTTGCTCTGGATGCTTCCCACGGGGTCATAGCCGTATTCTGCGAGGATCAGGCTCCGCTCTGGATGCTTCCCACAGGGTCATAGCCGTATTCTGCATGACCAGGAATTTGCTCTGGATGCTTCCCACGGGGTCATAGCCGTGTTCTGCGAGGACCAGGCTCCGCTCTAGGCATTTCCCACGGGGTCAGGATTGACATAAGCCGCGTTCCACGTGACCAGGAATTTGCTCTGGATGCTTCCCACGGGGTCATAGCCATGTTCTGCGAGGACCAGGCTCCACTCTGGATGCTTCCCACGGGGTCATAGCCGTATTCTGCGAGGACCAGGATCCGCTCTGGACGTTTCCCACGGGGTCAGGATTGACATAAACCGCGTTCCACGTACCAGGAATTTGCTCTGGATGCTTCCCATGGGGTCATAGCCGCGTTCTGCGAGGACCAGGCTCCGCTCTGGACGTTTCCCACGGGGTCAGGATTGACATAAGCCGTGTTCCACATGACCAGGAATTTGCTCTGGATGCTTCCCACGGGGTCATAGCCGTGTTCTGCGAGGATCAGGCTCCGCTCTGGATGCTTCCCACGGGGTCATAGCCGTGTTCTGCGAGGACCAGGATCCGCTCTGGACGTTTCCCATGGGGTCAGGATTGACATAAGCCGCGTTCCACGTGACCAGGAATTTGCTCTGGATGCTTCCCACGGGGTCATAGCCGTGTTCTGCGAGGACCAGGCTCCGCTCTGGACATTTCCCACGGGGTCAGGATTGACATAAGCCGCGTTCCACGTGATCAGGAATTTGCTATGGATGCTTCTCACGGGGTCATAGCCGTGTTCTGTGAGGACCAGGCTCCGCTCTGGATGCTTCCTACGGGGTCATAGCCGTGTTCTGCGAGGACCAGGATCCGCTCTGGACGTTTCCTACGGGGTCAGGATTGACATAAACCGCGTTCCACGTGACCAGGAATTTGCTCTGGATGCTTCCCACGGGGTTATAGCCGTGTTCTGCGAGGACCAGGCTCCGCTCTGGACGTTTCCCACGGGGTCAGGATTGAAATAAGCTGCGTTCCATGTGACCAGGAATTTGCTCTGGATGCTTCCCACAGGGTCATAGCCGTGTTCTGCGAGGACCAGGCTCCGCTCTGGACGTTTCCCACGGGGTCAGAATTGACATAAGCCGCGTTCCACGTAACCAGGAATTTGCTCTGGATGCTTCCCATGGGGTCATAGCCGTGTTCTGCGAGGACCAGGCTCCGCTCTGGACGTTTCCCACGGGGTCAGAATTGACATGAGCCGCGTTCCACGTGACCAGGAATTTTTGCTCTGGATGCTTCCCACGGGGTCATAGCCGTGTTCTGCGAGGACTAGGCTCCACTCTGGATGCTTCCCACGGGGTCATAGCCGTGTTCTGCGAGGACCAGGATCCGCTCTGGATATTTCCCATGGGGTCAGGATTGACATAAGCCGTGTTCCACATGACCAGGAAGGGTTGACTCTCGGTTGTTTGTGCGTCGTCGAATCATGGAACTGGGAATTTTTCCGTAGCTCCGATTTGTTGATGTCGTGTCTGTTGAAACGAGACGGATATTGAGATAATCTCCAGGCTGTTTGTGAACCGTTGAGATTTAGTTTTTTCTTCTGATGGAGCCTGGAGAGGGAAGGTGTGATTCTCTCTTTGTTTGCGCCCCTGGATTGTATACAGGGATTGATGTGATATCACCTGTAGGGCATAAATTTCAATATTTTTTTATTTCTTTCCGTGATGCTCTATCATTTCAGCTTTTATATCGCGAAGGTCGCGATTGCCTAATCATTTCGGCTATTTTTTGCGGTGCCCAATCATTTCGGCTATTTGTTTTATTTTTTACTCGCTGCTTTTTATTGCGAGTTGCCCAATCATTTCGGCTATTTTGTATGCATACATTTTTACTTGCTGATTTTGTTTGCAAGTTGCCCCATCATTTCGGCTATTTCGTATGCATGTGTGGCTCGCTGGCTTTTCGCTGCAAGTTTGGAATTAGACACCGATTTCGGCATCAGCACCGCTACAACTGGGATATTGCCAGGAGCGAATCATCATTTGCTTCTGTCAATGTCGAACAAAGGTGGCTTAGCGAACAGGGTTAGGATCCTGTTGACTAAGGCTTTTGACTTCATGGGCCGTAAGGGTCTCATAAAGGTATTTCTTCCTACAAGTCGTGGGGATCTCGTATGTGCGTTTTCTCCTTAGGAATCGTGAGGATTCCTAAGTGTGTGGTTTCTTATAAGTCGTAAGGATCTTACAAGAGTGTTTTCTCCTTATAAGTCGAGAGGACTTACAAGGGCTGTTCACTGCGCAAACATATCCCTAGCCACAGATGGGACTTTGTTAGGGAAATGGTTATTCGCGCTCGTGGATTGTATACAAGGGTCAGTATTGAGCACTTGTAGGGCATCATTGGAGGTTGTGGTGGCCGCTTAAGAACAGGTTCAGATCCCTGTAGCTTAAGACTTTTGAATCTTATGAGCCGTGAGGGTCTCATAAGAGGGTTCTCCTTACAAGTCGTGAGGATCTCGTAAATGTAATTTCTCCTTAGAAATAGTAGGGATCCCTAAGTGTGTTGCTCCTTTGTGGGTCATAAGGATCTCACGCAGGTGGTTTCTCCTCACAAGGTCGAGAGGACTTTGCAAGTGTCTTTTAACGAGGTTGCGCCCTTTCGGGTTTTCACAATACTCGCTGGTAGCCCTGCTGTTTTTACTTACGGAGACCTTTCGGGTTTTCATCCGTGCCCATTTTGCTTATGGACATACCGTTTTTTTTTATTCTTTCTATTTTTTTTGTCAGCCTTGTAATGCTGTAGTCCACAGTAGTTTATCGACATCTCGGTCAACAGCTAGTTTTAGGACATAGTGGTCCGTCGTTAGTTTAAGGATGTTTCGGTCCAACGCCAGTTTTAGGACATAGTGGTCCATCGTTAGTTTTAGGGCATTTCGGTCCGTTGTTAGTTTAAGAACGTTTCGGTCCAAAAACCGGCTACTACTTATAGAGTTTGGGCTTAGGAAGATAGCGAGCGGACATAGGCGTTGTCATCTATCATTGACCTAGGCCATGACTCGTCAGGCGTAGTACTTTTTTAGGAAACGACCGTTTATTGGCCTGAAAGGTCTTTCGCCATGCATGTCCTTGAGTAGGTATGCTCCACCCTGATAAACTTTGTCTATGATATATAGGCCTTCATAGTTCAGCTCGAATTTCCTCCGTTTGGCACGATTAGGGATCATAGGCCTTTTGACCACTAGCACGAGTTCGCCTTGGCGGAATGTTCTCGGCCTAGTCAATCTCTCATATGAGCACGCCATCTTTGCTTTATAAGCCTCCAGATTTTGTTGCGCCATGAGCCGGGTTTCATCAAGGGCATCGAACTCCTCAAGCCGAAGGTGAGCATTCTCTTCATCTGTTAGCTCGTAGTGAACCGCCATTCATAGAGAGGGTAGCTCTATCTCAAGGGGGAGTACAACTTCTGTGCCGAATACCAACGCGTACGGCGTTGTGTTTGTGGCCGTTTTGAACGTAGTTCGATATGCCCAGAGAGCTTCATGCAGTCTCTCATGCCAGTCCTTCTTATTTCGAGACACCATCTTTTTCACGATCTTCGTCAAGGTCTTGTTGAAAGCCTCGGCTAGACCGTTAGCTCGAGGATTATAGACTGAAGAGTATCTCCAGTCTATGTTATGCTGTTGTGCGAAGCGGCTGATCTTGTGGCTTCTATAGGCTGGCCCGTTATCGGAGATGATCCGTCGTGGAGTTCCAAACCGATAAATGACGCGCGTCTTGAAGAAATGGAGAATATTCTTTGTCTTCACTTCTCTCAGTGGTACTGCTTCTGCCCACTTGGAGAAGTAATCAGTTGTCGCCAAAATGAACCGATGTCCTTTGAACGACGCTGGCTTGATGGGGCCAATTATGTCAGTTCCCCACATTTCGAATGGCCAGCTAGCCACCGTTGGATGTAGTGGATTTGGATACTGATGGATAAAGTCCCCGTGAATCTGGCACGAGTGGCATTGCTTCGCGTATTCGAGACAGTCCTGGATCATCGTGGGCCAATAGTAGCCCATCCTTTTGATCTTTAGCTTCATCTTCGGGCCGGCTTGGTAAGAACCGTAGAGTCCGTCGTGAGTTTCTTGGATGACTCTCCTTGCCTCTTCTGGTCCCAGGCATCTTAACCACAGAAAATCAAATGATCTCTTATACAGAATATCATTGATGAAGACGAAAGACAGAGCTCGTTTCATAAGCTGATGTCTTGAGGACGCATCTTTAGGTGTTCGACGGGATTTAAAATAGTCTATAAAGACTTCTCTCCAATCCTCAGCCTTTTCCTGGTCTTTTATTGGCATAGCCATTTGCTCGGTCGCTTCCTTTTCTTCGGACGACTACGGAGATATTTCTGCCGGTGTAAGAACCCGATGGCTTTGCACAATGATCCTCACGTCATCGAGGCTCTCGTCAGCCAGTTCTTTAGTGAGCTTGGCTAACGCATCCGCCTTGTTATTTTCCGCACGCGGTATACTTTCCAAGGTGTAGGAAGGAATTTAAGTCGGCAGTTGCTGCACTCTCTCGCCGTACTTTACCAACTCTGGTTTGCACGTTTGATAGTTGCCGTTTACTTGGCTAACGATGAGCTGGGAGTCTCCGTATATGAGGAGATTCTCAATTCCCATGTCTATAGCGATCTCAATACCTGCTATCAAAGCTTCGTATTCGGGTTCATTGTTTGTCTTCGGCTCTGTTAAGGAGAAGGCAAAGCGTATTATCCCTCCTTGCGGAGTCACGAAGATGAGGCCTACCCCTGATTTGATTATGGGAGTGCTTTGTTTGCGCTTCTTCATGGAAGATGCTCCATCGAAGTAGAGTTCCCATTGGGTATCAATCTCTCTTCTCTCCCCATCGATTGTGTCAAACGCGTGTTCGTCCGGCAATTCGCAGTTCAAGAGAAAGTCGGTAGGTATCGGATGCTCAACGAGGAAGTCAGCGATGGCTTGGCCTTTCACTGTCTTGAGAGGCCGATAAGTTATCGAGAACTCCATCAAGAGCAAGGCCCATTTAGCGAGTCGTCCCGTTAATATGGCCTTCGACATCAAATATTTGAGAGGATCCACCTTTGATATGAGATGGACCTCGTGCGCTAACGCATAGTGTCTGAGCTTCGTTATCGCGAAGATCAACGCCAGGCAGTGTTTCTCGATGGGAGAGTAATTATTTTCTGCCCCCAGGAGAACTCAACTCAAATAGCAGAGGGCTCTCTCCTTTCCTTGGTCGTTCTCTTGTGCCCATAATGCGCCTAGAGAACCTTCGAGGGCTGTTGTATACAGAATAAGAGGCTTTCCCTTGACCGGAGCGGTTAGCACCGGAGGATTCTGTAGGTATTGTTTGATTTCGTCGAGTGCGCTTTGGCATTTATGATCCCAGACGAAAGGGGTTCCCTTCTTCATCAGGTGACTGTAAGGACGGCATTTGCCGGAGAGGTTGGCAATAAATCGCCGGATATACGCGACCGCAGTTGCTTGAGAGTCCTTGGCGGAGGCATTTCCATAATCGCCTTGATCTTTGACGGATCTATCTCGATGCATCGGTGTCGGATGATGAATCCTAGGAATTTTCCTGAGAAAACTCCGAACGCGCATTTGAGAGGGTTCATCTTCAAGTTGTATTGCCGAAGGCGTTGAAATACGACCTTCAGATGCTCTAGATGTTCCTCGTATGATTTGCTTTTAACTACGAGGTCGTCGATATAACATTCGACGATTTCATGTATGAGGTCATCGAAGATCTTCGTCATGGCCCTCTGATAGGTGGCACCGGCGTTCTTTAGACCGAACGACATTACCTTGTAATAGAATATGCCCAAAGAGGTCCGGAAAGTGGTAGTCCTCGGGATGCATCTTTATCTGATTGTATCCTGATGGGCCGTCCATGAAGGAGAAAACTTCATGAGTGGACGTATTATCTATCATCAGCTCAGTGACTGGTACTGGGAAGTCGTCCTTCGGGTAGGCTTTGTTGAGATCCCAAAAGTCCACACATATGCGCACCGTCCCATTTTCCTTAATCACCGGAACGATATTAGCGATCCAGTCAGGGTACTGAACCTCTTGGATGAAGCCTGAGTTGATTAGCTTCTTGACCTCGGCGTTGATGCTCATCTCAAGCTCGAGCCGCATTCTTCTCGGTGCTTGTTTGATCGTCTTGATGTCCGGAGATATCGCCAATTTGTGGACGGCTATTTCTGGATCCAATCCGGGCATCTCGGAATAGTTCCATGCGAAACAATCTCTATGCTGCATGAGCACGTCCTTTAGTGTAGCCACCCTATCTTCAAACAGCAGCTCACTGACGAATGTCGGCTGCGGGTCACTTGCCGTCCCCAAATCAATTTTCTTGAGGTTATCTGTAGTAGTATGTATCCCATCTTCTAGCTCTTTTGGCACCGGTGGAAACTCTGAGATCATTTCGCCATCATCGTTTCGAAGCACCAGGGGAGGTCATCCATATTCTCGGGCTCTTCTTCTGACAGCGTTATCATATGGCAGGTACGACATCGCTTCCAAGATCGATGTTGATCTGGTTCGACTCTCGCTACAGGCGCGGCTTTTGGTTCATGCTTCTGTGGCGGAGTTACCCTCCAGCTGCTGGATAGAGCGAACCTGCCTTGCTGATACTGGTCCTCTACCCAGTCTTTAAATGTGAAGCAGTTTTCAAGAGGATATCCTATTGCCCTTGTTCCCCTTCGAAAGACGGCGACGACTTGAAGACGTCTTGCCTGAGATTCGGGGCAGACGCTATTTGATTTTATCCGTCCACCTCTCCGAAGATGCCAAGTTGATTTATGGCACCGTGTATCGGAGGTTTAGATGGATGCGGCCGATGTAGCAGACTTCGTCAGATTCCACCTCGCTTGAGGGGTTTTTTGATTGTGGGGACGCTCTTCCCTGCAGGCGCAAGCCCCTGCAGTTAATTACGCTACCGCATCGCGGTAACAACTTTCTCCTTCTCCAGAATTTCACTACGTGTCGTGTGTGTTTGTTTTGTTTGTGGTTGCCCGTGGATTGTATACGGAGACTAAGTGATGCCGTCGCCCGTAGGACGTGGATTAGTCCAAATCCGTATTTACTTAGATTTGGGTTTGGTGTTTTAGTTTAAGGACACGTTAGCCGTATTGAAGCTAAGATCAACTTAAACTTTCATTAAGGATACGTTAGTCCTGTTTGAGACTAAGATCAACTTAACGTGGTGATCCATTTAATATATGGCCGTTGGGACCCGTCACCTCTCTGACGTCATTGAAGGATTACAACGATAGGTGTCAGAGGAGTTCAGAGATGTACCCTCGAACCAAAGTTGATTAGGGGATATGTAATCTGATTGAATGTTTAAGGATGCGTTAGCCAGATTTTAGGCTAAGATCGACTTAAACGGGACCGTTTAGATCCAGCAAAAGAGCATTTGAAGGCTCTACTGTTCTAGTATATGGACGTAGTAGTCCATAGGTAGTTTAGGGACATTGCGGTCCATTGCCAGTTTAGGGACGTGGTGGTCCATGTTCCAGTTTAGGGACATAGGGGTCCATTGGTAGTTTAAGGACGCATAAGTCCACGAGTTTAAGGACCCCGCAGTCCATAAGGGTGTGTGGTCATCGGGACCCGTCACCTCTCTGACGTCATTGAAGGATTACAACGATAGGGGTCAGAGGAGTTCGGAGATGTACCCTCGAACCGGATGTAAATTGATTTAGGAGAGCAGCCGTGCTCAGTCAATTTAGTTTGAGGACTTACGGCCATGATTGGGCTAAGTCCAGTTGAAGAATGTTCAACATTTTTATTTGCACTTAGCCTATTAGGCTTTTACTAGGACTTTGCCCCCCTTTTTTTCTAATGCACTGCATTTTTTGTTTTGTTTGGGCTCTGCCTTTTTATAAATGATGCAGAGCATCTATTTTGTTTAGGCTCTGCCCTTTTAATGCATTGCATTTAGTTTTGGCCTGCTAGGCCTTTTGGGCTTGGCCCTTCAGTAAACAATGCAGTGCATTTGTCAGGCGCTTTGCGCCAATCATTGAGCGCAAGCGCTTGTGGTGGTGACATGTGTCACGTAAGCACAGTGCGCTGCGCCAGCGCGCTGCTGACACGTGTCGCGCTCTGATGAGCGCAAGCACAGCAGCGCAGTGCGCTGTGTCAGTGCGCTGCGCTGTTGCGTTGATGACACATGGCACTCTCTGGTGGCTTGCGCCAACACAGGAGCGCAACAGTGCAGTTTTTGCAAGTGCAGGACACTGTTTTATCTTTGGATCAATTTTAGATCAAAGAAAACAAGTTTTTTCTTGTTTTCAAAGAACCAGTGGTTCATAAAAAGTGTAAGGCACTGTTCTTATTTCTTTTTCCTTTTTATTGAAGATCATTGATCTTGTTCTTAGATCAATGATCTGTTCATAAGAGAATCTTCTCTTTTTCTGAAGGTTTTTACCTTTTCTTTTTGTTTTTGAAGAGTCTCTCTCAAATTCTTCAGAGTTCTTTTCTTCTCGATCTTGATCATCATCTGAGTTGGGGTCTAGGGGTCTTTATATAGTGCCCATAAGTTTGTTAAATTTGTTAACGAGATCATTCTCTGAGTGATTTGGGGAATTTTCCCCACCGTTGGATCTTTGATCCAAGGGCTTCTGTTTTACAGAAGGCAATCTTCTTGTTTTAACAAGAACAGAAAGATCTTTTTAGAATTTTAATTCTGTTTGGCGCAAGCGCCCCAGCGCATAACACGTGTCACGCAGCGTAGAGCGCAGCTCAACTGCGCTGACACGTGTCACGCAGAGCGCAGCGCGACTGCGCTTGCGCTGACACGTGTCGCGCAGCGCAGCGCTTGCGTCATTGCGTTTGCGCCACTGCGCTGACACGTGTCGCGTAGCGCAGCGCTTGCCCAGCTGAAGCGTTGCTTTCTTTAATTTTTTGTTTTAAATAGAGTCTTGCTCTGATTGGGCGCGCTGCCTTGGGCGCTGCGTTGACGTATCAGCTTTTGACACGTGGCGCGTTGCGCGCAGCGCAAGGAATTTGAAGCATTGCTTCTGATTTTGAATTTTGAAATTTAAACAGAGCTTTGCTCTGATTGGAGGAAACAAATGCCCCCCACCGTTGCGCTCACGTGGCGCACACGTGAGTGCAGCGGTGGCAAGATCCCAGCCGTTGGATCAACTGATAAGTTGAAGGGGCGCAAGCGCCTATAAATAGGACCCTTGGTCCTTAGAAAATTCTTTACAACTTTCAAGAATCTTGATTTTCAGAGCCTTGCTCTTGCTTAAGAATTTTAGAACCTTGCTCTTGTTCCTTTCTAAGAACTTCAACGTTCAGAACCTAGAATCATCTTAGGTAAAAAAATTTTTAAAATTGAATTAAATTAAATTTAATTAACAGAGCCTTGCTCTCATAGATTATTGATCTAAAGGAAACCCCTTTGGGGTTTTATCAACAGAGCCTTGCTCTCAAAAGTTTATAGATCTACAGGGATCTCATTCATAGGTTTTAACCCATGAATAGAGCTTTGCTCTTGGATCAAATGCAGATCTTTTAGATCTGAAAATAAAGAACTTTTTATAAGTTTTCATGAATTTTTCAAGATCCTAAAATTTTAGTTCTTTCAAGTGTTAAAATTTTTTGATGGATCTTTCCATTATTACCACAGAGCTAGGCTCTTTTTAGGAAATTTTATTCCCTAGAGACCAGAGTTTGACAAGTGTCACTCTGTGACAGAACTTTGCTCTGAAAGAGGAGATTTTCTCCTTGTCTCTAGGGATTTCCCATTAATGAGAATATTCTCTTGGGAATCTTTTCATTAATTGATAACGTCATCCAATGACGGGGTTGTCTTATTAAATGACGCACTGTCATCCAGATTTTGTGGGTCCCCATTTGGTCCCCTACCCACTGCATTGGAATTTTAAAATGTCGAGCGTTGGAATTACATCACTGACGGTTAATTTTTGTCCCTCTGCAGGAAACATGTCTGCCAATTTGTCTTTTCCTTTTGTCCGCTCGGAGGGAGGGTTTCCCCAGGCACCGGTGGACCGAGTGGTGTTCGCTCTCATCAAGGATCATGACCCCGAGCACAAAAGCCTTCACTTGTGGGGTAGGTGGTACAATGAGATCATTCAGGGTCGCCGAAGTTTCAGTTCCGCCACGCCGTCCGAGCCAACATCTTCACTCCCCTACGCAGATGAACCCCCGGTGAAGTATGCCGTGGAGGTCAAAAATTGGAATTCGGATGACATCCTCCAGCCTGCGATTGGTGCTATCCCCGTGCAGCCGCCGCCAGCAATAGATATTTTAGGGAGGCGAATCTGTCAGAGTGAATCACGCCTTTGGGGACAGGCCTATAACATTGGATTGATCCCACGACGGCCTGCCGGATATTTGCAATGGGCCCGGTACATCCTATCAGCGAAGAGGAATCATCTGATGAGGATTGGTTTGTACTCGGCCATTTACGTCTCGCTCTTTGAGTATCCTTCTCCTCCAACGTGGTGGATTAAGGCTTTTATCGAGCAATGGAACATCCTCACCCACACCTTCCTGATGACGGACAGGGAGGTCTCTATCTCCTTAGAGGAGTTTGCTGAAATCTCGGGTCTGCCGATGAGGGGGGAGCCTTACGAGGAGCTGCTTCCTCCTGATGAATATGTTTTTGTTACCAAGCCGCTGGTGTTTGACCTGACGCCGGAGAACGCTATTCAACACCAGTTCCCGGGCTTGGTGAAGGTGTTGGAGATCTATGAAGGACTCTACCTGGAATCGGGCGTCCGGGGCGTCAGTTTTGCAGATTTTATTGCCCGTTTCATTCGACCGGAGTTCCTATCGGAGCGGAGCGAGAAGTTCGCCCAGCTCGACGACTCTTTTGGATTCGGTTTGGATCTCCGACCCACATCGGAGGATGACCACAAAGACTTTTATCTCCCCGGTGCCGCCGTCGTCCCCTTTTCAGAAATTGCCGTCCCAGGCATGGATGAGGAGACCTTTTTTGTAAGGTTCCTGGGCTTGTGGCTGTGCAGCTTTGCGCTGCCCATGCACCCGCGCCATATGCGGTCATCTGTTTTCTACCCAGCGCATCGGATGGTGGCTGGTTTGCAGTTGTCAGTAGGAATCGCCGGGCTGGCTTATCTTTATAATGGAGTTAACGTAGCGGGGGACGCTAGTGAGCCTGGGGTGCAACCCGCTAACTTCCCGATGCACTACTTCACCTCTTGGATGGAAATGCACGTGCACGGGGTGTTTAGCGCCCATAAGATTCCTCCCTTTTTTGAGAAATGCAGACTCCCGAGGGTCATACGGTTGGTCGGGGCTTCGATCGTAGTTGCACTTCTGCGGGAGGCTAGGGGGCTACTCCTTCGTCCACACCTGGTCGGAGCGAAGGTTTCCTTCTTGGATAAGGTCATAACAATAGGCTCAGAGACCACCAAGTCGGTAGTGTCGCTACGTGATGATTTTAAAGACGGGGCTTCCATATTGAAGGCTCGGGAAATCCTCCATCTCTACTCCATTCGGCCGGGCTACCTGGTATTCAGGCAGAATGAGACAGCACTCTTTATGAGGTATAACCCTCACCGGTTTGCCCAGCAATCGAGCTACAACCAAGGGATCCCGATGGAAGCTTTCTTGGAAAAGCCCATGGTCAGCCGAGAGGGGATAAAGAATGCAATGCACCATTTCATGCGGCTTAACACGGGTTCCTATTTCTTCATTAGCGAGCCGAGCTGCGTCCCCAAGGTCCTCAATGCGTACGTGGCTTGGTACGTGCATGCTATGGGTCCAGTCATCCAAATGGAAAAGCGCATGCTGGTCGACCGTAAGGGTGCGCCTCCCGGCGGCGATCGCAAGGCTCCCCTGAAGCCGAGGACCCCGGTCATTCCTCCATTGAAAGGTGCTGAAGTTGGACCTCCGCGCGTGTTGACCCCTCCGCGCGGATTGCCGCTCCGTGATACTGTGGATGCGCCACCAACCCCTCATGCTCCAGCGGAGGCGGTAAATGTGGTATCGCCGGAGTCCGGCGCAGGCGCGAATATCGGGACCCGCCGCCCCAAGGTGCCGCCAAGCGCAAATCAGCCCCGGGTGCATCCAGAGCTGGCGGGCAAAAGAAGAAGAAGTCGCTCCTCTCCCTCGACGCGATCCTCGGTTTAGAGCCTGAGGCCCCTCTTACCGAAGGAATAAGCGAATACGGCAGCAATAATGGCTTCTCGGTAGACCCCGCAGACACTGATTTGGCGGCCGCTATTGCAGCTTCTGAGCGATTAGCGAGGCTCGAAGCGATGTTGAATAAACTCGTTGAGTCAGGTAACTATTAGCTGCTTTCTTTGTCATTTTATCGCATTTTCTTATCATTATTTTTGACTAATACTTTCCCCCATTTTTCAACAGGTGTCACTACCGAAGAAGCCATTGCTGCCTCTTTAAAAACCTTCCAGGAAGAGGAGGAGAAGCGCGCTTTAACGAGTGTTGGTACGTCTCATCTTTAAAAAAATTTGTTATCTTTTCTGATGGTCAACCTAATCTTCTTCCTTTGTTTCTTTGCAGGGGCTATACCAGTTGATGCGGGGACTCTCCCCGGGCCTGTTACTGAAATCCCAGTTTCGTCGGGGCTGCAGTGAGAGCCTCGACTCGACAAGTCGACGAGGGATGCCTTGAAGAATTTGTAGGCATCCCTGTTCATGGACGAGGACGCCTCAATGAAAGAGGCTCTGGTGAGGTCCGTCTCAACGGCCCGGGAGGAGAGGAAGCGGCTGAGGCGTGAGGCGAAGGCGCGCAGGGCTGCTTTGGCCACGGGAGCGGGCCCAAGCACTATCATTCTCTTTGCATCTCCTTCAGAAGAGCCCCCGGTCGCCTTGTCTACAGCTCATAGACAGGCGGTACGCGCCAATAGGAAGGCTAACAATAAGCCCACCTCAGGTAATATTTCTTTCAAAATTTTGTTGTAAGAATTATAAAGCCGTCGGTTCTTATATATTCTGTTCTGCAGGGCCAAGTCCAACCGAGGGGGAAGCGGAAACCGTCGAACCTGAGGGGCTAGAGGAAGAGGTATTGGTCGAACCCGAGCCGATGGCGGACGACACAACTGGGATTGCCGGGCCCGAGCTAGCAGCTGACGAAATGGTCACGTCCACTATGCCTGAGTAGGTGGCCGATGCCGAGCCCGAGGTAGCAGCGGACGGAGCGCCTGAGCCCGATGACCCTGTGGCGAAGGTAGACGAGATAGCCGCGACTGCTGAGCCCGAGGGAGTAGCGGGTGAGGCGAACTTGATTCCTGAGAACGAGCCGACTGCTCTTTCTCAAGAGTCTGGCAATGCTCCGATCATTGCTCTCCCCGCTTACGGCCCTCCGCCGTCTCCTGGCCTCGCGAGCATGATGACGGCCCCCGTGGAGTCTGGGGATGAGGCCACGGGTGGTGGACTTATATCGATAGAGGAGGGAGACGCCTCCATCTCGGCTGGAGGCTCATCAGGTAAACTTCGGATTACCGTCCCTTTTTTTTATCTTGCAACCGTTTCTGATAAGTTTATCCTTGTTTTTAACGCAGGTGCGGCTAGTGCCGACGCTCCATTGCTCGAGGGAGCGCCGTCAACTACTGCCTTGGCGGTGGTCACCTCTCAGCCCTCTCTTGTACCATCGAAGATGTTGGAAGGTATGGGTTTGCAACTTATTAGTTTCATCCTTCAGACGCATAATTTATATACTAAAGTCGTATTGTTGTGTCTTTTCAGGAGTGCTTTTTGACCATCTTTATCAAGTGTTGCTCCCACACTTCTCCTTCCCATCTCAACTCGCTTCTTCCTCCAGTGGCACTGGTAAGTATAGTTTCCAACTGACACCTTTCTTTTCCAGTGACGGAATTATCTCTAACTTTTTCTCGTCCTGACTGCAGTGCTACAAATCGAAGGAGGGGATGAAAGATCGGCCGCGCCACCGGCCCTTCCGGCCTTGCCACCTACTGCAGCTGGTATAGCAAACTATCGCATTGATGACCCCATCTAATCGTATCTTGTTTCTTTTTATCTGTTGTTCCGATCTCGGCGCCCTTTGAGCCTCGTGTCACAATGCCGGCGGGCCCTTTCTTGAGACATCCGTCTTCGAAAGGTGTCGTGAATAGTCTGCGCATGGTGAGCGACTACATCAAGGAGCTCGACGTCGAAACTCCCACGTCTGCAGCAGATTTTGCTACGACGGTTAACCCAATGCTGGTGATACTCGTGAACTTTCATAACGAGGACATCGTCGCGTCTTGGGTTAACCATTGCAGGGAGATCGAGGCCCGTCTGCATCAGCTGGAGTTTATGCGCCCCGCTCCCGAGACCTTAGCCGCAAGCAATCAAAGAGCAGTGTGGATTGAGCAAAGCGCCTCTTACGTCCACCACTTGGAACAAGAAGCGGCTTTAAGGCTGAGGGAATACCAAGAGACCTCGAGCGAGACGGCTCGTCTGCGTGCTGAGGTTGAGACGAATGCTGCCCAGGTGAAGGCTATATTTGAAGGCCTCCTGGAACGCATCTCTCATGGGCTAAACTTGAAGCGAAAGCTTGATGTCGCCGAGCGTGACACCCCAAGCCGGGAAGCTGCTCATCAGGCCATTGGGGAACAGCTTGCATCTTTCTTGCAGCAGCGGGCTCGAGTGGAGGCAGAGCTGGCGGTGGTGGCTGATCAGGAGAAAGCTTGGAAGGAGGTGCGAGAACAATTGCTAGAGCTATGCAAGACGCTTCCTTCCCAGTAGTTCTCCTTGTATCCATATACTTGTAAAAAAGTTTTCTTTTTCGAATAAGATGTATCCATTCTTTATTCTTTTGTACGCTTCACCTTGTACTTGATTGAATTAATAAATAAAGATACACATTTTTTTCCTGCAATGTCTTGTATGCACTTTTGCTCTTTCTCTTTATCAACATGTTGTCTTGATGAACATAATTGACAGATAATAGAGTAAGCATCTTAACTCCTTTCACGAGATAGCGATGGCTTAGGCCGCAGGTTCAGATCTGCTGCCTAAGACTTTTCAACTCTATGAGCCGTGAGGGTCTCATAGAGACTTTTCTCCCTACGGATCGAGAGGATCTCGTAGGTGGATTTTCTCCTTAGGAATCGTGAGGATTCCTAAGTGCATCTTCTCTTATAAGTCGTAAGGATCCTATAAGAGAATTTTCCCTCTTACGAGTCGAGAGGACCCGTAAGCGGTTGTTTCCCTCCTTGTCGAGATTCGACTTTGGAGAGTGAGACCCGTGGATTGTATACAAGAGACTGTTTTAGGCTGACTTGCAGGGTCTCAGGGCTTAGGAAACAAGCTTTCTCAATTCCTGCTGCCTAAGGCTTTATCTTGCAAGTTGAGACGAATCGGGAATTTCCCGCGGAGATACTGGTTTCTCTGCGAGCCGACGCGAATTAGGAGGCTCTCATCAAGGACGCTAGTTTTTCTGAATTGAGGTATTTGCCAAGAACACTTGTTTCCCTGTTGTTGAAACGAATCGAGAATTTCCCGCGGAGACACTGGTTTCTCTGCGAGTCGACGCGAATCAAGATTTTCTTCGTCAAGGACACTTGTTTCCCTAAGTCGAAGGATTTTTCCGAAGACACTGGTTTCTTCGGAGTTGAGACGAATCGGGAATTTCCTGCGGAGACACTGGTTTCTCTGCGAGCTGACGCGAATCAGGAGGCTCTCATCAAGGACGCTAGTTTCCCTGAATTGAGGTATTTGCCAAGGACACTTGTTTCCCTGGTGTTGAAACGAATCGAGAATTTCCCGCGGAGACACTGGTTTCTCTGCGAGTCGACGCGAATCAGGATTTTCTTCGTCAAGGACACTTGTTTCCCTGAGTCGAAGGATTTTGCCGAAGACACTGGTTTCTTCGGAGTTGAGACGAATCGGGAATTTCCCGTGGAGACACTGGTTTCTCTGCGAGCCGACGCGAATCAGGAGGCTCTCATCAAGGACGCTAGTTTCCCTGAGTTGAGGAGTTTGCCAAGGACACTTGTTTCCCTGGTGTTGAAACGAATCGTGAATTTCCCGCGGAGACACTGGTTTCTTTGCGAGTCGACGCGAATCAAGATTTTCTTCGTCAAGGACACTTGTTTCCCTGAGTCGAAGGATTTTGCCGAAGACATTGGTTTCTTCGGAGTTGAGACGAATCGAGAATTTCCCGCGGAGACACTGGTTTCTCTGCGAGCCGACGCGAATCAGGAGGCTCTCATCAAGGACGCTAGTTTTCCTGAGTTGAGGAGTTTGCCAAGGACACTTGTTTCCCTGGTGTTGAAACGAATCGAGAATTTCCCGCGGAGACACTGGTTTCTCTGCGAGTCGACGTGAATCAAGATTTTCTTCGTCAAGGACACTTGTTTCCCTGAGTCGAAGGATTTTGCCGAAGACACTGGTTTCTTCGGAGTTGAGACGAATCGGGAATTTCCCGCGGAGACACTGGTTTCTCTGCGAGCCGACGCGAATCAGGAAGCTCTCATCAAGGACGCTAGTTTCCCTGAATTGAGGTATTTGCCAAGGACACTTGTTTCTCTGGTGTTGAAACGAATCGAGAATTTCCCGCGGAGACACTGGTTTCTCTGCGAGTCGACGCGAATCAGGATTTTCTTCCTCAAGGACACTTGTTTCCCTGAGTCGAAGGATTTTGCCGAAGACACTGGTTTCTTCGGAGTTGAGACGAATCGGGAATTTCCCGCGGAGACACTGGTTTCTCTGCGAGCCGACGCGAATCAGGAGGCTCTCATCAAGGACGCTAGTTTCCCTGAATTGAGGTATTTGCCAAGGACACTTGTTTTCCTGGTGTTGAAACGAATCGAGAATTTCCCGCGGAGACACTGGTTTCTCTGCGAGTCGACGCGAATCAGGATTTTCTTCGTCAAGGACACTTGTTTCCCTGAGTCGAAGGATTTTGCCGAAGACACTGGTTTCTTCGGAGTTGAGACGAATCGGGAATTTCCCGCGGAGACACTGGTTTCTCTGCGAGCTGACGCGAATCAGGAGGCTCTCATCAAGAACGCTAGTTTCCCTGAGTTGAGGAGTTTGCCAAGGACACTTGTTTCCCTGGTGTTGAAACGAATCGAGAATTTCTCGCGGAGACACTGGTTTCTCTGCGAGTCGACGCGAATCAAGATTTTCTTCGTCAAGGACACTTGTTTCCCTGAGTCGAAGGATTTTGTCGAAGACACTGGTTTCTTCGGAGTTGAGACGAATCGGGAATTTCCTGCGGAGGCACTGGTTTCTCTGTGAGCCGACGCGAATCAGGAGGCTCTCATCAAGGACGCTAGTTTCCCTGAATTGAGGTATTTGCCAAAGACACTTGTTTCCCTGGTGTTGAAACGAATCGAGAATTTCCCGCGGAGACACTGGTTTCTCTGCGAGTCGACGCGAATCAGGATTTTCTTCATCAAGGACACTTGTTTCCCTGAGTCGAAGGATTTTGCCGAAGACACTGGTTTCTTCGGAGTTGAGACGAATCGGGAATTTCCTGCGGAGACACTGGTTTCTCTGCGAGCCGACGCGAATCAGGAGGCTCTCATCAAGGACGCTAGTTTCCCTGAGTTGAGGAGTTTGCCAAGGACACTTGTTTCCCTGGAGTTGAACTGATCTGTGGTGGTCTTTCAGGTTTTATATAAGTTACCGTCAAGACCATGAAGCTAGGAATTTGATCCTCGCTTCGTTTGCTGGTACTGCGTCTGCTGTATTGAGACGAATGTTGCGGTTGTCTCTAGGCTGTTGGTGAACCGTTGAGATTTGGCTTTGCTTTCCGGCGGAGCCTGCTGGGAAGGTGTGGTTCCCTCTTTGGTTACACCCTTGGATTGTATACAGGGATCGATGTGATCTTAACTGTAGGGCAAAAGTTATATATATATTTTTTGTTTTATTTCCGCGATGCTCTATCATTTCAGCTTTTATATCGCGAAAGTCGCGATTGCCCAATCATTTCGGCTATTTTTCGCGGTGTCCAATCATTTCGGCTGTTTATTTTATTTTTACTCGCTGCTTTTTATTGCGAGTTGCCCAATCATTTCGGCTATTTTGTGTACATACGTCTTTTTTACTTGCTGTTTTATATTGCAAGTTGCCCTATCATTTCGGCTATTTCGTATGCACGTGTGGCCTACTGGCCTTCCGCCGTAAACCTGAAATTAGACACCGATTTCGGCATCAGCACCGCTACAACTGGGATATTGCCAGGAGCGAATCATCATTTACCTCTGTCGATGCCGAACAAAGGTGGCTTAGTGAACAGGGTTAAGGTCCTGTCGACTAAGGCTTTTGACTTCATGAGCCGTAAGGGTCTCACAAAGGTATTTCTCCCTACAAGTCGTGAGGATCTTGTAGGTGTATTTTCTCCTTAGGAATCGTGAGGATCCCTAAGTGTATGTTTTCTCTTATAGGTCGTAAGGATCCTATAAGAGAATTTTCTCCTTGTAAGTCGAGAGGATTTACAAGGGTTGTTCATCATGCGAACATATCCCCAGTCACGGATGGGACTTGGTTAGGGAAATATTTATTCGCGCCCGTGGATTGTATACAAGGGTCAGTACTGAGCCGCTTGTAGGGCAATATTCAAAGGTTGTGGGGGGTTTGCTTAAGCACAGGTTTAGGTCTCTGTAACTTAAGACTTTCAAATCTTATGAGCCGTGAGGGTCCCATAAGAGAGTTCTCCTTACGAGTCGTGAGGATCTCGCAAGTGTATTTTCTCCTTAGGAACCGTGGGGATTCTTAAGTGTGTTGCTCCCTTATGAGTCGTAAGGATCTCACGCGGGTGGTTTCTACTTACAAGGTCGAGAGGACCCTGCAAGTGTCTCTTAACGAGCTTGCGCCCTTTCGGGTTTTCACAAACACTCGCCAGTAGCCCTGCTGTTTTTACTCACGGAGCCCTTTCGGGTTTTCATCCGTGCCCATTTTGCTTATGGACATACCGTTTTTTTATTTTTATTCTTCCCTTTTTTTTACGAGGTCGCGCCCTTTCGGGTTTTCACGAACACTCGCCGGTAGCCCTGCTGTTTTTACTCACGGAGCCCTTTCGGGTTTTCATCCGTGCCCATTTTGCTTACGGACATACCGTTTATTTTTATTTTTATTTTATTTTTCTCTTTTTTTTTATATCGGCTTTGTGATGTTTTCAATCCACCGTAGTTTATTGACATCTCGGTCAACGACTAGTTTTAGGACGTTTCGGTCCGCCATTAGTTTAAGGACGTTCTGGTCCGTCATTAGTTTAAGGACGTTCCGGTCCATCATTAGTTTAAGGACGTTCCGGTCCATCATTGAGAAGGCAGGCTACTGCTTGTAAAGTTTTAAGCTTAGGAAGATGGCGAGCGGACATAGTCATCGTCACCTATCATTGACCTAGGCGATAACTCGCTAAGCGTAGTATTTCTTTAGGAATCGACCATTTATTGGCCTGTAAAGCCTTTCACCGTGCATATCCATAAGCAGATAGGCTCCACCCTGGTAGACCTTGTCTATGATGTACGGGCCTTCATAGTTTGGCTCGAATTTTCCCCGTTTTACGCGATTTGGGATCATAGGCCTTTTGACCACTAGCACGAGCTCGCCTTGGCGGAATGTCCTCGGCCGGGTCAGTCTTTCATATGAGCGCGTCATCTTTGCTTTATAGGCTTCTAGATTTTGTTGCGCTATGAGTCGGGTTTCATCAAGGGCATCAAGCTCTTCAAGCCGAAGGTGAGCATTTTCTTCGTCCGTCAGCTCGTAGTGGACTGCCACCCGCAGAGAAGGTAATTCTATCTCGAGGGGGAGTACTGCTTCTGCACCGAATACCAATGCGTACGGCGTTGTGTTTGTGGCCGTCTTGAACGTAGTTCGATACGCCCAGAGAGCTTCTTGCAGTCTCTCGTGCCAGTCCTTCTTGTTTCGGGACACCGTTTTCTTTACGATCTTCGTCAAGGTCTTGTTGAAGGCTTCAGCTAGACCGTTAGCTCGCGGATTATAAACTGAGGAATATCTCCAGTCTATATTATGTTATTGCGCGAAGCGACTGATCTTGTGGCTCCTGTAGGCTGGCCCATTATCGGAGATGATCCGTCGCGGAGTCCCAAACCGATATATAACGTGCGTCTTGAAGAAATGGAGGATATTCTCCATTTTCACTTCTCTTAATGGTACTGCTTCTGCCCATTTGGAGAAGTAGTCAGTCGTCGCCAGGATGAAACGATGTCCCCTGGACGATGCTGGTTCGATGGGGCCGACTATGTCAGTTCCCCACATTTCGAATGGCCAGTTAGCCACCGTTGGATGGAGTGGATTTGGATGCTGGTGGATTAAGTCCCCATGAATTTGACATGAGTGGCACTGCTTCGCATACTCAAGGCAGTCTTGAATCATCGTGGGCCAGTAGTAGCCCATCCGTTTGATCTTCAACTTCATCTTTGGGCCTGCTTGGTGAGAACCGCAGATTCCGTCATGAACTTCCTGAACGACTCTTTTCGCTTCGTCAGGTCCCAGGCATCTCAACCACAAAGAATTGAACGACCTCTTGTACAGAGTATCATTGATGAAGGCGAAAGACAGAGCTCGTTTCATAAGCTGATGTCTTGAGGACGCATCTTCGGGCGTTCGATGGTATTTGAAGTAGTCTATAAAGACTTCTCTCCAATCCTCAGCCTTTTCCCGGTCTTTTATTTGCAGGGTCGTCTGCTCAGTCGCTTCCTTCTCTTCGGATGATTCCGGAGATATTTCTGTTGGGGCAAGCACCCGACGGCTTTGTACCACGATTCTTACGTCATCGAGGTCCTCATCAGCCAGTTCCTTAGTGAGCTTGGCCAGCGCGTCCGCTTTGCTGTTTTCCGCGTGCGGTATGTTTTCCAAAGTATAGGAAGGGTTTGGGTCAACAGCTGCTGCACCTTCTCGCCGTACTTCACCAGCTCTGGCTTGCATGTTTGGTAGTAGCCGTTTACTTGACTAACGACCAGTTGGGAGTCTCCGTATATGAGGAAGTTTTCAATTCCCATGTCGATGGCGATCTCGAGGCCTGCTATCAAAGCTTCGTATTCGGCTTCATTGTTCGTCCTCGGTTCTGTTAAGGAGAAAGCGAAGCGCATTATCCCTCCTTGTGGAGTCACGAAGATGAGACCTACCCCCGATTTGATTATAGGGATACTTTGTTTGCGCTTCTTCATGGAAGATACTCCATCGAAATAAAGCTCCTATCGGGTATCACCACCGTCGATCGCGTCAAACGCATGTTCGTCTGGCAGATCGCAATTCAGAGGAGAATCGGCGGGTATCGGATACTCAGCGAGGAAATCGGTGATGGCCTGGCCTTTCACTGCCTTGAGAGGCTGATAGGCTATCGAGAACTCCATCAAGAGCAGGGCCCATTTAGCGAGTCGTCCCGTCAATATGGCCTTCGACATTAAATATTTAAGGGGGTCCACCTTCGAAATGAGACGGACTTCATGCGCTAACGCATAGTGCCTGAGCTTTGTTATCGCAAAGATCAACGCCAGGCAGTGTTTTTCAATGGGGGAGTAGTTTCTTTCTGCCCCCAGTAGAACTCGACTTAAGTAGTAGAGTGCTCTTTCCTTCCCTTGGTCGTTCTCTTGCGCCCATAATGCGCCTAAGGAACCTTCGAGGGCGGTTGTATAAAGAATGAGGGGCTTTCCCTTTACTGGAGCAGCCAACACTGGCGGGTTCTGCAAGTATTACTTGATCTCGTCTAGCGCGCTTTGGCATTTTTGGTCCCAGACGAACGGGGTTCCCTTCTTCGTCAGGTGGCTGTAAGGACGGCACTTTCCTAAAAGGTTGGCTATAAATCGCCGTATATACGCAAGCTTTCCTTGAAGAGACCGCAGCTGTTTGAGAGTTCTTGGCGGAGGCATTTCCATGATCGCCTTGATCTTCGACGGATCTATCTCAATACCTCGGTGTCGGACGATGAATCCCAGGAATTTGCCCGAGGAAACTCCGAATGCACACTTAAGAGGGTTCATCTTCAAGTTGTATTGTCGAAGGCGTCGAAATACGGTCTTCAGATGCTCGAGATGTTCCTCGTATGATTTGCTTTTAACCACGAAATCGTCGATATAGCACTCGACGATTTCATGTATGAGGTCATCGAAGATCTTCGTCATGGCTCTCTGATAAGTGGCACCGGCATTCTTTAGACCGAAGGGCATCACTTTATAACAGAATATACCCAAAGGAGTCCTGAAGGCGGTGTGCTTCTGGTCTTCGAGATGCATCTTTATCTGGTTATACCCTGACGAGCCGTCCATGAAGGAGAAAACCTCATGAGTGGACGTATTGTCTATCATCAATTCGGTGACTAGCACTGGGAAGTTGTCCTTCGGGCAAGCCTTATTGAGATCCCGGAAGTCCACGCATATGCGCACCGTCCCATTTTTCTTCATCACCGGGACGATGTTGGCGATCCACTCGGGATACTGGACCTCCTGGATAAAGCCAGAGTCGATTAGCTTCTTGACCTCGGCATTGATACTCATCTCAAGCTCGAGTCGTATTCTCCTCGGTGCTTGTTTGACTGGCTTGACGTCCGGGGATATCGCCAATTTGTGCACAGCAATTTCTGGATCTAATCCTGGCATTTCGGAATAGTTCCATGCGAAGCAATCTCTATGCTGCATAAGCAGGTCTTTTAATGCAGCCGCCCTTTCTTCAGACAGCAGCTCGCTGACGAATGTCGGTCGCGGGTCATTCGCCGTCCCCAACTCAATTTTCTTGAGGTTATCCGCAGTGGTATGTATTCCATCTTCCAGCTCTTTTGGCGCTGGTGGAAATTTTGAGATCACCTCATCATTGCTGTTCTCGAAGCACCAGGGAAGGTTATCCCCGTTCTCGGGCTCTTCTTTTAATATTGTTATCATGTGACAAGTGCGAATCCGCTTCCAATCCCAGTGTGGAGTTGGTTCTGTTCTCGTGGCTTTGGGTTCGTGCTTCTGTGGCGGCGTTACCCTCCAGTTGTCAGATAGAGCGAACTTGCCGAGCTAATATTGGTCTTCGACCCAATTCTTGAAGGTGAAGCAGTCTTCAAGAGGGTGCCCTATTACTCGATGGTAAGGGCAATAGTTTGGGTGGGAGACTTTGCCTGCTTGTTCGGGGTTTTTGGACTCCGGCAGTGTGAGCATCTGATGTTTTAGAGCGAGGTCAAGTATTTTCTTCGTCTTGTCCCGAGGAAAAGAGTACGCTCGACCCATTTTTCTTATGAGGGATAGATCGGAACCGCTTGATTCCCGCTTGCGTGGCTTCTTAGTCCCGCTTGGTTGCTGTTGAGCGTCTTTTTCGCGTTTCGACTTGTTTTTGCCTCTGTGCCGAGCCTTTTTTGCCACAGGTTGACAGGGAGCGGTATTTTCATCTTTCGCGGCCTGTTGGAGGAGGCGTTGTGTTTTGGCTTTCTCGTAGATTGCCATTTCGCGGTTGTGGTCGTCTCGGACTTTTTGACCAGCTTCCCTTATAAGCTTGTCCATTTGCTCTTCGAACGACGGACTGGGCACTTTTGCATCAGGAACTTTTACTGGTTCAGGATTAGCATCTTCCCATTGAGCATCCGCTTCTTCATCAAAGTCATGCACGACGTAGCAACTATGGAGTATCCCTCGCTTCTTGGACCGAATGTATCCAAGCCCGATTGTTTCCATTCTCCCATTAGGCAGCTTGTGTTGAGTCAAGGGAACGTTCCAGACCCTGTCATAGAATTTGGCTTTCCGAGCGGTCTGTTTAAAGGATATCCCCTGGCGCTTCAACAGCCTTTTCAAGCCTTTTGTATAATATCTGGGCAGACGGATGGGTTGAAGCCTGTCAAGCGTAGGATCCACACCGTGCCAGATTTCCTTCTCCACTTTGGTTTCTTCAGAGCGGTAGAATAGAATTGCCTTTTCGCCTTCTCACCTGGGAGGGACATAGAACGTCCGCAATTCCTCTACACTGTAGATATCGAGCGCATCCAATTCTTTATGGTGTTTAGGTGGCACCATGGCGACCTGCAGACTTTGCTCTTCATCGGCGGAGGTTTGTATTGAAGGTCAAGCAGAGAATACAGCATGGACCTCGTCTTCTGAGTCGCTACCAAAGATCAACATGGGAGCGGGCTGTCCCGGCTTGTTGCGTTGGGGCGGACCCGAATAAATTATCTCCTCTTCCTCCTCGGTATCACTGTCGAAGACAGGGATGGTGGCTTTAGTTTTGTTCTCCGGTTTGTGACACCTCTCCGTGTCTTCGAAATCTGGTAGAAAGTATTTGGCATCTTCATATTTGCGGACCTCGTTCACAGAGAATGGGTTCAGTTCTCCCATCACGGTATACTCGAGACCATCCTTAAAATACTTCATACACTGATGTTGTGTAGAAGGGATGATATTGTACTCGTGTAACCATGGTCGGCCGAGCAGGGCATTGTAGCATGTCTTGGCGTCTATGACGTGGAATTTAATATCCGTGACGAGCAGCCCAAAGCGTAGCGTCAGTATCACAGACCCAAGAGTTCTCGATGATTGGGAGTCGAACCCGGAGATGGTGATCTTGTCCCGAGCAAGGTGCTGGACGCTCATGCAGATTTCCTTTAACACCCGCACATTGAGGAGATTAACGGAGGATCCATTGTCGACCGGGATTTTGCCTATCTTTATATCATGGCAGTATCCCGAGACATAGAGGGGGCAATTGTGTTCGCACGTCCCAAGGAGAAGGTCTTCATCACCAAAAGTGACGTCGGCTGTGTGCACTTCCTCCAATTCATCTTTCATCTTTTCTTCAGCCAGGAAAGCTTGGAACTGTTCCGGCTCCTGTAGTGCTTTGATTAACGAATCTCTCGCCTCTTTTGATAGCAAAAGGGTATCAAGAATGCTGAGCTGCGAGGGTAGTTTCTTCAGATGCGCTAAGACGTTGTAATCCACCTTATTTCTTTTCGGCGGGTCTTTGACACTTAGCTCCTCCACAATTTGGTCATCCAGGGTGATCTCCTCAGGGACCTTCTCTTTCCCTTTATCTTTTTTATTTGAGGGTCCGAGATTCTTTTCGGGAAGCGTGCGATTACGCAGCCGGATATTTTCACAGACCTTATGCTCTTCTTCTTTTTCCGAAGTGGACTCTTTAAAGAGAGGGCTAAGAGCCAGCTCCTCGTCGGAATCGCTCCCGAATGTAAGCACTTGTGATCCCCCGGCTTTAACCATGCGACAATCGCCGGTAGTTCTGTTAAGCCCTTCGGTCGTATTTTTCCGCTCCCGACGAGTTTTGCGCTTCTCCCGCCTAAAATGTTGTCGATGAGCAACATATCCTTGCCACCATCTATCGAAAGCTTTGCACTCTTCAGTAGGGTGCGAAATCTTCTGATGATACAAGCAGTAGGAAGGGTGCATTTCCGCTTCACCAGTAATGCTTCTTTCAGAGGAAGGTAGCTTCATGCCCATTGATATGGCCTTAGCGAACCTTTTCCTCGCCTTGAATTCGCTTCTATCCGCGGTGGATGTATTTTGCTCCAGCGGGAGTGTCTTGGCTCTTTCGTCAAGTCGCTGGCGCTTGGCCCTTTCAAATATAGCCGTCTCGTGTTCCCGATCAGCTTTACTTTTCAAGAGAGTTTCATTAAGGAATGCGTCAATTACTTCATCTGATGGCCCCAGAATTTTTGGTTCAGGATCTGCCCGCAGCTCTTCAGTGCAAGGAGTCCCCTCATCGTCCGTGAACGAATGGGAGATCATATGGCAGCTCGCCACGTATTCCTCAGATTCATCCGGCGAACTTTCTCCCTCATCTCCCTCTCGAAAGACGTAGTTGAGAAACTCTTGGAGTGTAACGGGAGTCCGTGCTTTCTGGTTGTATTCTTCCAGCGCGTCAATTTGTTTTTGTAAGTCCGTGCGCTTGTCGCCAGGCTTCACGGGCCTCTTTGATTTCTTTTCCTTTTTCTTTGAAGATTTTGATGGCTGGTTATGAGTGCTTGGGCCACCACCATCGATCTTTTGAGTTGGACGCGGCTTTAACATTCCTTCAATGATCTGAGGTTCCAACGGGTTCTCCCATCTAATCGCTGGGTATGTTTGAAGATCGTTTAGCATTCTCTTTGTCTTGGCTGATAGTACAACCTCCCAAGGAGCTTCTTCAACGAGAGAGCATGTTGCCCCCGGCGTATTCATCCTCTTAGAGGTGTGGGGCTGCGGCGGATTCACCTTCCATCTGTCGAACAATGCGAACTTGCCCTGTTGGTACTGGTCTTCAATCCAATTTTTGAAGACGTAGCAATCCTCAATCGGATGACCCAGTACTCGATGATAGGGACAGTAGTTGGGATCGTCAACATCATTTGGCTGCGACGGACGTCTTGGATCTGGCAGATTTATGAGTCGGTTACGCAATGCCAGCTCGAATAATCTTCTCGTTTTATCTCGGGGAAACGAGTAAGGACGTCCTAGCCTCTCTTCAAGGGGTACGTGTGGACGCATATTATTTTGACGAACGACCGTCTTCGAGTTGCTCGGCTGTTGTTGAGCATTAGCGACAACGATCGCTTTCCCCTTCCCTTTTTCATTTCGGGAGTCCGGCTTTAGAAGAGGAGGTCTATGGCCCATCTGATCCATTTGCGCTAGTTTGTCGATCAGGGCCTGAAAGGTAGTCAGCTTGAGGAACATCATAAATTGCGAGATAGTTGCTTGTGGATCTAGGGTTCCCACAAACATACCCACCACAGGAGCTTCTTCAATGCGTTGCCCGCATTTTGACCATAAGTTCTGCCACCGTATAGCATATTGGACCCATGTCTTGCCTGGCTTTATCCTGGCGTTAATCAATGCTGTCATCGGGGTGCGTTCACTGGCGCTTGCAAAACGCTGGGTAAACAACAGCTCCATCTCCGCGAAGGTCTTGATAGAATCGTTCGGGAGTTCAGAGTACCACTCGAACGCTGTATCTGATAAGCTGCCGATGAACTGGCGAAGCAATAGTTTGTCATCACCGCCGGTGTTGCCGCAGAGTGCCCTGAACTGGGCAACATGCTGGTGGGGATTGCCCGTCCCCTTATAGACATGGAACTTGGGAATTGTGTAGCCCGGCGGGTACTTGATCTGGCCGTACCAGCTCGGATATGGTCGTCTTATTTTTACGACCTGGCCGGTTGCTTCAGTCGCATGATGAACCCGTATTTGTTGGGCTATGTACTCATCCAAGTCAGCTTTGGAGATTGTCTCCTCCTTAGCTGTTGACAGAGCTGGCGGAGGATTCGACGTTTCTCCCCTATCGTCTTCAAGGACGATCGGGGGCTCTTCGGCCGGAGGATCTTGTTGGATCATCATCCCCACCATGTCTTAGAACAGGAGGCCCATACGCTTTATGTTGGCTGCTTGTTCAGCAGCCTCTTTATCCTTCTTCTCCAATATCCGACGAAGGAACTCGGCGTCAGTCTCTTGCTCCTGGCGTTCATCCGAGGACGTTTCAGGGTTTTCTTTTGGCCCAGTAAGTGCGGCCATCGTGTTCATCATCTCCTGGAGCTTTTGCTGTTGCTCTTGAGCTTTGGTCGCTGACCGTGTAAGCGGTCTATGACCTGTAGATGCACGGCTGTCCTCCTTTCCTGACACTATGTATACTGTATGAACTATTATGCCCCCAGACTTAGGGCGTTTAGGTTCACCACCTTTAGCATTTGCCGCGGGCGCGGGGACTTTCTCCGGCCTTCTTCTTTTGTGGGCCGTTGAAGTTGAGGGGGCCGTTGCAGTGGGCACCCTGGCGGTTGTTGTCCTTTGCTGTTTAACAGGACAGACTTTTTCTCCTTGCACCCTCGCCTTTTTCTGTTGACGAGAGTGATCTGGGTCAATTACGGAGTCTTGAACCCTTCGCCAGACCTTGTATATTTTGGAGGACAGCCGTTGAGGGGGCTGTTCCAGCTTTGTTTCCGGAACTCTCTCCGCAGGTGGAGGAGATCTTTTCAGTGTAGCAGTTGGAGAGTTCTTACGTACCCTCCTCAGCAGTTCAAAACTGTTCTCAGTTGGAACAGCAGCATCGACTTCCACCACTGGAGCAGGTAGAGTTAGCCCTGAGGGGGAGTTGCCCCCTGCCTTTCTTACTCGTCTCCAATGGCAACGTCGAGCATGACGAGCCGTTGGGACTGGCTCGGCGATAGAGACAGCTTCTTTTTGCCCCCTGTCTGAATGAGGTGCTGCCGGTGTCAACCTCTTAAAGACTGATGTTGTCTTTTGAGTGTCGATATTCAATCTGTCAAAGACAGATCCTCGAGCGGGGGCAGGAGCCGGAATATACAGTCTTAAAAAGACTGACTCTTTGACAGGAGAAGCCGCCTTGACGACTTCTGGAGCAGCGGTTGTTGCCTTCCTCGGGACAGCCACTTTAGAGCTCATGGGCTTCCTGGCGGACCCATCAGAGTTCTGATCCAGCCTGGCAAAGACAGAGGCTGTTGATTTGATATTGGACGACCCATTGGCAGGGGCCGTTATAGCAGTGAGCCGATCGAAAACCGACTTCTTGTTCGCTTCTGGTGCGGGCATTGGCATGGTGAAGCTTGCCGGCGGGATCATGGTCCCGAAAAACAGGCCAGTAGTGGCCTGGGTCACCTGTTCTACTGGCATGGCCAGGATGGAGGCCGCTTGAGGCCCATATGCTACACCTCCAGGTGAGGTGGAGCGTCGGTTGAATTGGCACTTCGAGCAGTTCGAGCAGTTAGAGGCCATTGATGCTTGATTTCTGCGCCAGGAAAAATACCAAATCTTAGTAACTTGAAACCCAAAGGCAACCATTAACAAACCGCGATTCGTTCGCAAAGACGACACACGAAGTGTGGAGTGGAAAGAGGAAAAGGTCCCACCGGACGTGCCAGAATCTGTTCCCCTCCGAAAGACGGCGACGACGTGAAGACGTCTTGCCTGAGATTCGGGGCAGATGCTATTTGGTTTTATCCGTCCACCTCTCCGAAGATGCCAAGTTGATTTATGGCACCGTGTATCGGAGGTTTAGACGGATGCGGCCGATGTAGCAGACTTCGTCAGATTCCCCCTCGCTTGAGGGGTTTTTTGATTGTGGGGACGTTATTCCCTGCAAGCGCAAGCCCCTGCAGTTAATTACGCTACCGTATCGCGGTAACAACTTGCTCCTTCTCCAGAATTTCACTTCGTGTCGTGTGTGTTTGTTTTGTTTGTGGTTGCCCGTGGATTGTATACGGAGACTAAGTGATGCCGTCGCCCATAGGACGTGGATTAGTCCAAATCCGTATTTACTTAGATTTGGGTTTGGTGTTTTAGTTTAAGGATACGTTAGCCGTATTGAGGCTAAGATCAACTTAAACGTTCGTTAAGGATACGTTAGTCCTGTTTGAGACTAAGATCAACTTAACGTGGTGATCCATTTAATATATGGCCGTCGGGACCCGTCACCTCTCTGACGTCATTGAAGGATTACAATGATAGGTGTCTGAGGAGTTCAGAGATGTACCCTCGAACCAAAGTTGATTAGGGGATATGTAATCTGATTGAATGTTTAAGGATGCGTTAGCCAGATTTTAGGCTAAGATCGACTTAAACGGGACCGTTTAGATCCAACAAAAGAGCATTTGAAGGCTCTACTGTTCTAGTTTATGGACATAGTAGTCCATAGGTAGTTTAGGGACTTTGCGGTCCATTGCCAGTTTAGGGACGTGGTGGTCCATGTTCCAGTTTAGGGACATAGGGGTCCATTGGTAGTTTAAGGACGCATAAGTCCACGAGTTTAAGGACCCCGCAGTCCATAAGGGTGTGTGGTCATCGGGACCCGTCACCTCTCTGACGTCGTTGAAGGATTACAACGATAGGGGTCAGAGGAGTTCGGAGATGTACCCTCGAACCGGATGTAAATTGATTTAGGAGAGCAGCCGTGCTCAGTCAATTTAGTTTGAGGACTTACGGCCATGATTGGGCTAAGTCCAGTTGAAGAATGGTCAACATTTTTATTTGCTCTTAGCCTATTAGGCCTTTACTAGGACTTTGCCCTCCCTTTTTTTTCTAATGGACTGCATTTTTTGTTTTGTTTGGGCTCTGCCTTTTTATAAATGATGCAGGGCATCTATTTTGTTTGGGCTCTGCCCTTTTAATGCATTGCATTTAGTTTTGGCCTGCTAGGCCTTTTGGGCTTGGCCCTTCAGTAAACAATGCAGTGCATTTGTCAGGCGCTTTGCGCCAATCATTGAGCGCAAGCGCTTGTGGTGGTGACACGTGTCACGCAAGCACAGTGCGCTGCGCCAGTGTGCTGCGCTTGCGCTGCTGACACGTGTCGCGCTCTGATGAGCGCAAGCGCAGCAGCGCAGTGCGCTGTGTCAGTGCGCTGCGCTGTTGCGTTGATGACACGTGGCGCTCTCTGGTGGCTTGCGCCAACACAGGAGCGCAACAGTGCAGTTTTTGCAAGTGCAGGGCACTGTTTTATCTTTGGATCAATTTTAGATCAAAGAAAACAAGTTTTTTCTTGTTTTCAAAGAACCAGTGGTTCATAAAAAGTGCAAGGCACTGTTCTTATTTCTTTTTCCTTTTTATTGAAGATCATTAATTTTGTTCTTAGATCAATGATCTGTTCATAAGAGAATCTTCTCTTTTTCTGAAGGTTTTTACCTTTTCTTTTTGTTTTTGAAGAGTCTCTCTCAAATTCTTCAGAGTTCTTTTCTTCTCGATCTTGATCATCATCTGAGTTGGGGTCTAGGGGTCTTTATATAGTGCCCATAAGTTTGTTAAATTTGTTAACGAGATCATTCTCTGAGTGATTTTGGGAATTTTCCCCACCGTTGGATCTTTGATCCAAGGGCTTCTGTTTTACAGAAGGCAATCTTTTTGTTTTAACAAGAACAGAAAGAACTTTTTAGAATTTTAATTCTGTTTGGCGCAAACGCCCCAGCGCGTGACACGTATCACGCAGCGTGTCACGCAGCGCAGAGCGCAGCTCAACTGCGCTTGCGCTCATACGTGTCGCGCAGCGCAGCGCAACTGCGCTTGCGCTGACACGTGTCGCGCAGCGCAGCGCAACTGCGCTTGCGCTGACACGTGTCGCGCAGCGCAGCGCAACTGCGCTTGCGCTGACACGTGTCGCGCAGCGCAGCGCTTGCGCAACTGCGCTTGCGCCACTGCGCTGACACGTGTCGCGTAGCGCAGCTGAAACGTTACTTCCTTTAATTTTTTGTTTTAAATAGAGCCTTGCTCTGATTGGGCGCGCTGCCTTGGGCGCTGCGCTGACGTATCAGCTTTTGACACATGGTGCGTTGCGCACAGTGCAAGGAATTTGAAGCATTGCTTCTGATTTTGAATTTTGAAATTTAAACAGAGCTTTGCTCTGATTGGGGGAAACAGCCCTGTGATAGGAGCAATAGTCCGGGTGAGTGACTTCGCCTGCTTGCTCGGTGTGCTTAGACTCCGGGAGGATAATCATTTGATGTTTTATGGCAAGATCAAGTATCTCTGTGTCTTGTCCTGGGGAAAAGTGTATGCTCGACCCATCTTCTTTATAAGAGACGAATCCGGATTGCTCGATTCCTGATCGCGTGGTTTCTTGGTCCCGCTTTGTCGCTGTCGAACGCCTTTCCCGCTCTTTGATTTATTTTTGCCTCTGTGTCGGGCCTTTTGTATGACGGGTTGACAAGGAAGAGCATTTTCATTTTTCGCAACCTGCTGAAGGAGGTGCTGCGTTTTGGCTTTCTCATAGATGGCCATTTCGCGATTATGATTGTCTCGAACCTTTTGACCCGCTTCCCTTATAAGCTTGTCCATCTGTTCTTCAAATGACGGACTTGGCATTTTCACGGCGGGAGCTCGTTCTGGTTCAGAGTTAGCATCTTCCCACAGAGCATCTCCTTCTTCATCAAAGTCATGTATGACGTAGCAGTCGCGGAATAGCTCCCATTTCTTGGATCGAACATATCCAAGCCCGATCGTTTCCATTCTCCCGTTGGGCAACTTTCGTTGAGTTCCGGGAACGTTCTAGATCCTGTTATAGAACCGTGCTTGTCGAGCAGTTTGCTTAAGGGGTACACCTTGGCGTCTCAAGAGTCTCTTTAGTCCGTCTGTGTAATATCTGGGCAAACGGATGGGCTGGAGCCTGTCAAGTGTAGAATCCGCACCATGCCAAATTTCTTTCTCCACTTTGGTTTCCCCGGATCGGTAGAATAGGACCGCCTTTTCACCTTTTCCCCTGGGTGGGACGTAGAATGTCTGCAGTTCTTCCACACTGTAGGTATCAAGCGCGTCTAGCTCTTTATGATACTTTGGCGGAACCATGGCAACTTGCAAACTTTGATCTTCATCAGTGAAGGCTTGTATTGATGGCCGAGTAGAGAATACGGCATTGACCTCATCTTCCGAGTCGCTGCCGAAGATCAACATAGGGGTCAACGGTCCCGGCTTGTTGCATTGAGGCGAACCTGAATAAACTATTTCTTCTTCCTCCTCAGTATCACCCCCGAAGACCGGAATAGTGGTGATAGCTTTGTTCTTGTCCTCCGGTCTACGACATCTTTCTGTGTCTTCGAAATCTGGTAGGAAGTACTTGGCATCCTCATACTTACGGACTTCGTTCACGGAGAATGGGTTTGGTTCCCCTGTCACGGTATACTCGAGACCATTCTTGAAATATTTCATACACTGATGTTGTGTAGAAGGGATGATGTTGTACTCGTGTAATCAAGGCCTGCCGAGTAAAGCGTTGTAGCAAGTCTTGACGTCAATGACGTGAAATTTAATGTCCGTGACGAGCAGCCCAAAGCGTGGTGTCAATATTACAGACCCAAGCGTCCGTGATGACTGGAGGTCAAACCCGGAAATAGTGATTTTATCACGAGCGAGGTGCCGAACGCTCAAGCAAATTTCCTTCAACACTCTCACATTAAGGAGATTGACGGAGGACCCATTGTCAACCAGGATTTTGCCTATTTTGATATCATGACAGTATCCGGAGACATAAAGGGGACGGTTATGCTCGCATGTCCCAAGAAGGAGATCTTCATCGCCAAAAGTGATATCGGCTGTGTGCACTTCTTCCAGCTCGTCCTTCATCTTTTCTTCGGCGAGGAAAGCTTGGAACTGTTCGGGCTCTTGTAACGCCTTGATCAAAGAATCTCTTGCTTCTTTTGATAGTATAAGGGCGTCGAGAATGCTGAGCTGCGAGGGTATCTTCCTCAGGTGCGCCAGAACGTTGTAATCCACCTTACTTTTCTAGAGCGGGTCCTTGGCTGCCAGCTCTTCGAGGACTCGGTCATCGGGGGCGATATCTTCAGGGATCTTTTCTTTCCCCTTATCCTTTTTGTTTGAACCTTTGTTCGCAGGTTCGATATTCTTTTCAGGTAATGTGCGATTGCGGAGCTGAATGTTCTCGCAGTTCTTCGGTTCTTCCTCTTTTTCCGAGATGGATTCTTTAAAGAGAGGGTCAATAGTCATTTCTTCATCAGAGTCGCTCCAGAAAGTGAGAACTTGCGATCCCCCAGCGTCGACTATGTGACAGTTGCCGGTAGTTCTCTTGCGCTCCTTGGTCGTATTTCTTTGCTCCTGACGAGCTTTGCGTTTCATCCGCTTGAAATGTTGTCGGTGAGCAACATATCCCTACCACCAGTTTTTAAAAGCGTTGCACTCTTCGGTGGGGTGCGCAACCATTCGATGATATAAGCAGTAGCTAGGATGTGTTTCCACTTCACCAAGAGCGTTCGCTTCGGAGGATGGCAGCTTCATTCCCATCGATATGGCTTTGGCGAACCTCTTCCTCGTCTTGAACCTTCTTTTTTGTGCCGGATGTACTTTGATCTGGCAGGAGTGTTTCAACCCTTTCGTCCAGTCGCCGGCGTTTAGCTTTTTCAAATATGGCCATCTCACGCTCTCGAGCAGCTTTGCTTTTAAGAAGAGTCTCGTCCAGGAATGTATCAATCATTTTGTCTGATGACCCTAGAAGTTCCGGCTTAGGATCTACCCCCAGTTTCTCTATGTAAGGAGCTTCTTCATTGTCTATCGACGAGTGAGAGATCACATGGCAACTTGCCACATAATCTTCAGATTCATCCGACGAGTCTTCTTCATTATCGTCATCTCCATTCTCAAGGACGTGGCTGAGAAATTCTTGGAGTGTGACTGGAGTCCGTGCTTTTTGATTATATTCTTCCAACGCGTCAATCTGTTTTTGCAGGTCCGTGCGCTTGTCACCAGGCTTCACGGGCTTTTTGGTCTTCTTCTTCTTCTTCGAAGACTTTGACGGCTGGGTGTGAGCGCTTTGGCTATCACCACCAGTTTTTGGAGTTGGGCGCGGCTTTAGCATTCCCTCGATAATCTCGGGTTCCGACGGATTCTTCCACCTGATTGCCGGACATGTTTGGAGATCCTTCAGCATTCTTTTAGTTTTGACTGAAAGAGCGACCTCCCATGGAGCTTCTTCTATGAAAGAGCATGATACCCCCGGTGTGTTCGTCTTCTTGGGAGCGTGTGGCTGTGGTGGGTTCACCTTCCAATTCTCAGACAGCGCAAACTTGCCCTGTTGATACTGGTCTTCAATCCAGCCCTTGAAGACGAAGCAATCTTCAATTGGATGGCTTACCGTTTGATGGTAGGGGCAATAATTGGGACTATTAACCTCGCCAGGTTGCAATGGGCGTTTTGGATTTGGCAGATTGATGAGCCTGTTGCGTACCACTAGCTCGAACAATCTCTTCGTAACGAATGTCGCCTTCCCTTTACCCTTTTCGTTTCGCGGCTCCGGCTTTGGAGGAGACGGTCTATGACCCATCTGGTCCATTTGGGCCAGTTTGTCGACCAAGGCCTGGAACGTGGTCGGCTTGAAGAACATCATGAATTGGGAAATTGTTGCCTGAGGGTAAAGAGTGCCCACGAACATGCCCACTGCCGGCGCTTTTTCGATACGCTGCTCACATTTCGACTACAAATTCCGCCATCGTATTGCGTACTGCACCCACGTTTCACCTGGCTTCACCCTGGCATTGATCAATGCCGTTATTGGGGTGCGTTCACTAGCACTCGCGAAATGCTGGGTGAATAATAGCTCCATCTCTGCAAATGTCTTGACAGAGTCGTTCGGGAGTTCAGAATACCATTCGAACGCTGTCTCTGACAAGTTGCCGACGAAATGGCGAAGTAGTAGCTTATCATCGCCTCCGGTGTTGCCACATAGAGCCCTGAACTGGGCAATATGCTGATGCGGATTTCCCGTCCCTTTATAAACATGGAATTTGGGGATCGTGTATCCTGGCGGATACTTGATCTGATCGTACCATCCTGGATATGGTCGCCCATTTTTAATAATTTGGCCGGCCGCTTCATTCGCCTGGTGAGCTCGTATTTGCTGAGCGATGTAGTCGTCCAAGGCGGCCTTGGAGATTGTCTCTTCTTTGGCTGCTGAAAGAGCCGGAGGGGGGTTCGATGTCTCCCCTCTGTCGTCTTCAAAAGAGCCATTCATTTGATGTTGGCTGCCTGTTCTGTGGCCTCTTTTTCTTTCCTCTCAAGCATTCTTCGGAGGAACTCGGTATCAGTTTCTTTTTCCTGACGTTGCTCCGAGGTCTCTAGATTTTCTTTTGGCCCAGTGAGTGCGGCCATTGCAGTCAGCATCTCCTGAAGTTTCTGCTGCTATTGTTCCTGAGACTTTGTTATCGATCGGGTAAGCGGTCGATGACCCGTAGAAGCACGACTTTCTTCTTTTCCGGAAGCCATATAAACGGTATGTATTACCATGCCCCCAGACTTGGGGCGTTTAGATTCAACGTCCTCACGATTTGCCGCATTCACAGGGGCTTTCTCAGGCCTCCTTTTCTTTTGAGCGGTTGACGTTGAGAGAGCCATTGCAACGGGCACCCAGACGGATGACGTCTTCTGTGGTACCACGAGATGGTTCTTTTCTTGCTGAGCTTTGATCTTTGAGCTTCTTTGGCCGGCGAGAGTAGTCCTGATTAATCACCGATTCCTGGACCTGTCGCCAGACTTTATAAATTTTGGAGGACAACCGCTGAGGGGGCTGCTCCGGCTTCTTTTCTGTAGTAATCTCCATAGGTGGAGGAGATCTCTTCGGCACGGCGGTTGGAGAGTTCTTGCGAACCCTCCTAAGCGGTTCAAAGCTGTTCCCAGTTGGAACAGCAACATTGATTTCCACCGTTGGAGCTGGTGGAGTAAGCCCAGACGGAGAGCTGCCCCCAGCCTTCCTTACTCGACGCCAGTGGAGACAACAAGCATGTCGCGCGGATGGTGTTGGTTCGGCTATGGGGATGACTTCATTATGCCCCCTGTCTTGACGGAGGGTTGTCGCCGGTGCCAGCCTTTTGAAGACTGATGTCCGTTGAGAAGCAGTATCCAATCTGTCAAAGACAGACCTCTGGGCAGGAGCGGGAGCCGGAGTGGCCAGCCTTGTAAGGACTGATCCTTTGATGGGAGAAGCTTCTTTGGTAACCTCGAGAGCAGGAATGGCTATCCGTTTTGGGATGGCCGCTTCAGGTATCATGGGCTTCTTGACGGGCCCATTGGAGTTCAGGCTCAGCCTATCGAATACTGATGCTGTTGGCTTGGCATTGGATGACCCGTTAAGAGGGGCCATGGTGGTAGTGAGCCGATCAAAGACCGATTTCTTCTGCGCTTCTTGCGGCAGCGGGATGTTAACGCTCACTGGTGGGAGTATGGTCCCGAAGAACAACCCGGTGGTAGCCTGCGTTACCTGCTCTACCGGAATTGTGAACAGGGAGGCCGCCTGGGGCCCGTAAGTTACACCTCCAGATGAGGCGGAACGGGAGTCACAGTTGCAGCTGGAACATTTTGTGCAGGTAGACGCCAATGATCTTTCATTTTCTGCACCGAGAAAGACACCAAATCTTAGTATCTCGAACCCAAAGGCAACCATAGCAAACCGTGATTCGTTTGCGAACACGACACACGAAGTGTGGAGTGGAAAGAGGAAAAGCGTCCCACCGGGCGTGCCAGAATCTGTTCCCTGCCGAAACAGGGAGACGCGGCTGCGCGGGTCCGTCTTGCCTGAATTTCGGGGGGGTGCTATCCGTCCACCTCTCCGAAGATGCCAAGTTGATTTATGGGACCGTATATCGAAGGTTTAGATGGATGCGGCCGATATAGCAGACTTCGTCAGATTCCCCATCATTTGAGGGGGTTTTTGATTGTGGGGACGCTCTTCCCTACAGGCGTAAGCCCTCGTAGTTAATTACGCTACCGCATCGCGGTAACCACTTTCTCCTTCTCCGGATGGTCACTTCGTGTCGTGTGTGTTTGTTTTGTTTTTGGTTGCCCGTGGATTGTATACGAAGACTAATTTATGTTGTCGTCCGTAGGGCGTGGATTAGTCCAAATCCGTATCATCTTAGATTTGGGTTTGGGGGTTGGGTTTAAGGATACGTTAGCCTCATTTGGGACTAAGATCAACTTAAACGTATGTTAAGGATACGTTAGTCTAATTTTTTTTTAGACTAAGATCAACTTAACAGGATCGTTTAGATCCAACAAGAGAGAAATTGGGCTCTATTGCTTAGTTTAAGGACATTGCGGTCGATTAGTTTAAAGACATTACGGTCCAATGTTAGTTTAAGGACATCTCGGTCCAATGTTAGTTTAAGGACATTGCGGTTGAGGTTAAGAACATCATAGTCCGTGAGTTTAAAGACCTCACAGTCAAGGTTAAGGACATCATAGTCCGTGAGTTTAAAGACCTCGCAGTCAAGGTTAAGGATATCATAGTCCATGGGTTTTAAAGGACCCCATAGTCCGTAGAATGTTTGGTTGTCGGGACCCGTCACCTCTCTGAAGACGTTGAAGGATTACAACTACAAATATCAGAGGAGTAAAGAGATGTACCCTCGAACCGATGTGAGTTGGTTGAAAGATCTGTAGTCCAATTTGGGGCTAAGATCTGTTAACATATTTATGAGCAGATGAGCTCAATTAATATGAGTTGAGGACTTATGGCCAATCTTGGGCTAAGTCCAATAAATATTTAACATTTTATTTTGGGCCGTTGAGCCTTTATTTGGGCTTGGCCCTTTTAACAATGTTAAGCATTGATTTATATCTTGACAATGTTTTTGTCTTTTATTGAATGCAGAGAATTCATCAGAGCTCTGGGCTTATTAAAGAACAATTTATGTTCTATCAGCGCAACACGTGGTGCTCTAGGCGCTTTGCGCCAGTCAAAGAGCACAGTGCGCTTCTGCCAAGTAGCGCACATGTAAGGGACACGTGTTGCACTCAGCGCTAGGCGCCAGATGATGAGCGCACGATACCAGTTTATGAGCGCTGAGCGCTAATCCATGAGTGCATTGCGCTTTCAGTTTAATGGCGCACACGTGAATGACACGTGGTGCGCTTGGCGCTGAGCACTAGCCCATGAGCGCAGTGCGCTATTTCAGAAGCGCAAAGTGCAAGTTGTTAATTAGCGCATACGTGATTGACACGTGGCGCATTTGGCGCTGAGCGCCAGTCCAGAGAGCGCAGAAGCGCAGTTCAAGAGCGCAAAGCGCATCTGATCAATTTTATGGTCCGGAAAACAAATTTATGTTCTTTTAAAAGAGACTTTGTCTCAAGATCTATGAACAACAGTTCTTATTTTGCAGGAGATATTTCCAATCTCTTATACTGATTAAAGGCTTTGCCTTTATAGATCCATGATCTATGAGATCTTTTGATCTCATATATGTTCTTCTTCTTTTTTGATGAGATCTTTTGATCTCTTTGTGAAAGACTTTTGTCTTTGTAGATCTATGATCTTTTTAAAGAAATGAATTCTTCTTTTTATGAGATGATTTCATCTCTATGTTCATCATCATCATTTTTACCGTGAAGAAAGATCTTCTTGCAAGAGCTTGCTCTTTATCTTTGAGTTTCTCAAAGTTTATGTAGGGGGGGTTCTCTATACAAGACTTGAAATCTTGGGGTCTTTATATAGGGCAAGCTGATTTGTTGAATCAGTTAACGGGATCTTTCTCTGATTGATTTGGGGATGTTTCCCCACCATTGGATTTTTGATCCTAGAGCTTCTGTTTTACAGATGTCAATCTTCTTGTTTTTTAATAAGATTGGAAAATCTTTCCATACAAAATTTATTCTGTCTTTTGGTAATTTTTAGTTACCATTGGATCATTAATCCAACGGTGCTCTGATTTACAGAGCACAATCTTGTTATTTGGAAAGATTTTTGAGGAATCTTTCCTTAACAGAATTTAATTCTGATTAATTAATGATTTATCATTATTATTAGATTTTTGATCTAACGGTAGGGAGCTTTTAGTTCCAGCGCTAGCTCACCCGTGCTTTACACGTGGTGCGCTGCTTAGAGCGCAGCGCACCTAGTGCGTCCGTATCTTACACGTGGTGCGCTGCTTAAAACGCAGCGCACCCAGCGCTAGCGCACATGTGCTTTGCACATAGTGCGCTGCTTAGGGCACAGCGCACTTGGCGCTGCATCTGAAGCGTTGTTTCATTTTGAAATTTAAATTTCAAACAGAGCTTTGCTCTGATTGGGGGAAACAGGGTCATGGTATTTGATCAGCGCAAAAACCTTTCGGTCTACGGGTGCTTCGGGAAATCCGCCTTCCGAACGGACGAACGGAAAGGAAGTGTCGAAAGACATAGTACCTGCGGGGAAAATAACAAATTTTCAGCCACCAATGCTACGGTTTAAGTTCTGTCACTAGGTACTTTAAATCTGTACCATACTGCAATGCAGTGAAAAGAGACCAAAGGGGACCCACATATTCTAGATGACGGTTAATCGTTAATAAAATAGTCTCATCATTTGATGAGACTATCATTAAATGAGGAAATCCTCAATTAATTCTCATTCAATAAGAACCTCTCGGGCTAAGGAGTAAATCTCCCCTTGAGAGCAGTGCTCTGTGGCAGAATGACATCTGTCAACTCTAATGATGAAGGAATAAAAATTCTTCAAGAGCCTTGCTCTGTAAAAATGATGGAATAACCTATCAGAAAAATTAAAATAAATTTTTTTAATGAATTAAAATTCTGAGATTTTCAAGATCCATGAACAAACTCTTAAGAGTTCTTCATAAGAGATTAACAAATCTCCATTATTCAAGAAAGAAAAGCTCTGTTAATGGGTCAAGAAACCCTAAAAAGGTTTTCTTTAGATCGAAGATCTATGAAGAGCAAAGCTCTGTTAAAGGGTAAAACCCTAAAAACATTTTGAGATCTATGATCTGAGGAAGAGCAAAGCTCTATTGATAAATTTCAAATCTTACCAAAAAATTCGGCAGAGTTTTGACTCTTGAAGGTTCTTAAAATGAAGAGTTGTGCTCTGAAAGAGAATAAAAATTCTCAGAAAACAAAGTTGAAGATTAACAGAAATCATCTCAAGGGCCAAGGGTCCTATTTATAGGTATTGAGATGCCGTTCCAACATCTGAGTTGATCCAAAGGTGCAGATGTTGCCACTGCTGCACTCACATGTGGGCCACGTGAGCGCAACGGGGGGGCATTTGTTTCCCCCAATCAGAGCAAAACTCTGTTCAAATTTCAAATTTTGAAATGAAGCAACGCTTCATAGCGGCGCCAAGTGCGCTGCGCTCTAAGCATCGCACCACGTGCAAAGCACGTGTGCGTTAGCGCTAATTGCGCTGCACTCTAAGCAGCGCACCACGTGCAAAGCACGGGTGCGCTAGCGCTGGAATTAAAAGCTTCCCACCGTCGGATCAAAGATCTAGTAAAGATGATAAATCATCAATTAATCAGAATAAAATTCTGTTAAGGAGAGATTCCTTAAAATCTTTCCAAACCAAAAGATTGTACTCTGTAAATCAAAGCGCTGTTGGATCAATGATCAAAAGGTGATTAAAAAATCACCAAATATACAGAATAAATTTTGTATGGAAAAAATTTCCCAATCTTCTTAAAAACAAGAAAATTGCCTTTTGTAAATCAAAAGCCCTTGGATCAAATATCCAACGGTGGGGAAATCCCCAAATCAATTGGAGAAAAGATCTCCTTAACTGATTGAACAAATCAGCTTGCCCTATATAAAGGTCCCAAGACTTCAAGTCTCAAATATAGTGAAATATATAGAGGAACCCCCCCATAAGCTTTGAAAAATCTCAGAAAGAAGAGCCAAGCTCTCGATAGAAGAACAACTTTTCTTCAAGGTAAAAGAACAGAAAGACGAAATCGTCTCATATATAAAAAGAAAAATTCACTTCTTTCTTTAAGACCATAGATATGCAAGACCAAGGTCTTTTACAAAGAGATCAAAAGATCTCATCATAAAACAGATCATAGATCTATAAGACAAAATGTCTTTAAGGAGATCATGAACATCTCATTATAAAAGGGGGAGAATAATTCAATTCTCTTAGGATCACAGATCCATAAAGGTAAAACCTTTCATCAACATAAGAGATTGAAACATCTCCCACAAAATAAGAACTTTGTTCTTAGAATCTTGAGACAGGGTCTCTTATAAAAAGAGAATTTAATTCTCAGGACGCAAACTGATCTAAGTTGCATAAAAGAAGAGCCTTAGCGCTCCAAATCTAAAAAGAGCGCTCCGCGCTCAAGATTAGCGCACAGCGCCAAGCGCGCCACGTGCTCCTCACGTGTGCGCTACTTAGCAGAAGCGCCTCAGGGCTCCACATCTAGCGCAAAACGCTGCAGAGCCTTAGCGCTCCAAAATGAGCGCACTGCACTCATAGACTAGAGCGCAGCGCTAAGCGCACCACGTGCTCCTCACGTGTGCATGATTGGTCGTGCTTTGTACGTGCGTTTTAAAATCAAAGTTAAGAATATACCGCAATCAATAACGGTGTCGCTTAGTAGCTAGCCGGTTGAGTACTGGTCGGTCCACAGGGAGATGGATTCCTTTTCTTTATATTCTAACGAGTTAATCCGATCAAGTCGGGTTTTGTTTTACGATCTAAGAATGAGATTAAATTGATTAAAAGTCTTGCTAGGGTTAGGATTAGGTTAGTTCGGAAAAGGGATTCTACCCACTGCTTTCTTTGCCTTAGTTAAGAATTTAGGTGTTAGGGTAATAGTCAACAAAGGGGATTAGCACGATTAGGAAGAAACTTCGTTTCTTCCCTTTGGATCTTGTCCGTCCTTTCTTAACTCTTAACCCTAACCTCTATGTAAATCAACCACAATCGGTGTATCTAGGGAATCACCGCTATCTCGTAGGATAGGGTGCCGTAGTGAGCGGTATGTGGTTGAATTAAATAGAGTCCTAATTAAAAATTATATGGGCAAAGAAAGAAGTGAGAGAGATTTACTTTTCTCAAACCTTCCCAATCCTAACCCTAACAAGTGAGGAATTACTCACCCATTAGGAAAGTTATGATAAGATTCATTTTTATAATTTTAAAAGACTATCTAAGTTGCAGATAATAAAAGACAGATAAAAATTCAGGAATTAAATTCAGATAAAAGAATGCACGATAAAAAAAAGTACCTTTATTGATGACCTCTTGACGATTACAATGGAATGAAAATTTAATCTAGAAATTAAAAAGAGGCATCTCAAAAGAGGCACCCAAAAGAGGCACACCTAATTTAGACTTTAGGGTTTCCTATTTATAGATAGGAGAAACTCTAGGGTTTACATCTGATCCATATTTAAAATTACAAGACTACCCTAAGATAGCCGGGTCAAAGCACCGACACCACCGACACTTTGCACCGACACGTGCACAGCACGGCCGTGGATCCGCGGCGGAATGCCATGTTGGGCCGTGGATTCACGGCCATCTTGGGGGCTCTCTGTCTCATCTTTCCAGGGTTGCTTCATGTTACTTTTTCCTTCTGTTTTCTTCACTTGGTTCTTCAGAATATTTTCTAGTTCTTTCCAGATTTCCAACAGTGCAAAATTTGTGGACTTTTACCGTAAGCTTCGTGTTGAAGTCTTGAATCTTATGCTGCCCTCTTACTTTGTACATTGAAATGTTCATTGATCGTTATTTGTTCCTTAATCTGGGTCATAAAGATTCATCTATTTGTTGGTCGTAGTCTCACATTTGTAGCGTCTTTTCCTGAATTTCACTGTATTGTTCTGAGAACCTGTAACCTGCAACTATTTATCAAATATGGATCAAAAGCACCTATTTATTTGCAATATGATTAAGAATGGGGAATATAATAATGCAAAATTCTGATATGAACAAATACCCCCAAACTTATCTTTTGCTCGTCCCGAGCAAAACTATTTTTATTCTCGAAAAAATCCCAACCTCACTTTTGCAGGGAATCGCGATTGCACTGAGCTCGTGCAACAAGCCGTTAAACCTTTAGGTGTCTCTAGTAGGAGGAGTGTTGTCTCCTGAGGGTTTTCAGCGGATACTACCCACAAAATCCAATCAATTTGTCCTATTGACTTTCATTCTTTAATTGGGTGTTCTAGCAAGAAATTCTATTATCTTCAACTTAGAAATCATCAACCTGTATTTTTCACACTCACTTATCATTTAACTTAAGATCGTATATGTTCTGTAAATTTATTTAGCTTTTAGCATCTTTTGAATTTTTCTTCTAAGAATCCATCTCAACTTAGGAATTTTTATCAACTCTACTGAAAATATAAGTCCTATTTTTCATTCCTATCTCTCATCCAAACCCAATCATATACCCCTACGTGTGTGTATGTATCACCCCTACACTTGGAAATTCAATTCAAGCTATCATACTCTTGTCCATCGTCCAAAGTACTTTCAGTTGGTGAATTTTAGATGAAATTGCTCACACATCTTTCATGCGACCGTTAATACTTCTTGAGGTACTAACGACCGATTACAAAATGTGTTTGCGCATTAAGGCGTAATTCTTCGTCTTGTAATACCTAAGGCTTTAGCAGTGACTCCCAAACCAGTTGGTCTAAGGCACTAGGTGATAAAGCACCCTCGCTATAATTTTTTTATTTATGCAGCCTTAAGTAATTACAAAACCAGTGTTCATTTTTTTATCTCTTTATTCACCATTTTTACTTTTATTATATTCTCCTTCATGCTAAGAATTTTAGACAAGAGCATTTCAAGGTATCTTCTACTATTCCAAGTTTCAAGGTGCGTGTATGTGCTAGTTGTAGAGTATATATTTTCAGAATTTAGACTTAAGGTTCAGAAATTATTTTTCAGACTTACACTTCAAATAAAAATTTCAGTACTCTTCCCTTATTTTGACTTAGCCCAAGAACTGAACTCAAAATTTGCCTATTTCTAAATAATCTACAAGGACATATATTTTCTACAGTTAAACTTTAAGAAAGGTTATTTTTAGGGTTTTTAATTTACAAAGTTTAGGATCTAGTTTTTTCCTACTAATCAACCGTCATGTTGAACTTAAGTCAAATATGGTCAAAATTGAACTTTTCAATTTTTATAATTTTTAAAATTTTTGATTTTTGTGGGTTTTAAAATAAGTATGCAAATGCAAAAATATATACATGAATGCGAAGGAAGAAAGCTTACCGAGCACACCCCTAAATTTAAACGTGACAGTGTCCTCACTGTCAAGCTACACCAAGAGGGTCAAAATTGTCGGCACTCCCCTGTTTTTTATTTATTTATTTATTGTTAAGAGAAAAGGAAAACAAAATATATATACAAAAAGGTTCCTCCCAAACTTAAGTGAAACAGTGTTTCTACTGTTTAAGCGTTAAAGTTCAGAGTTAGGGAGGAGAAAAACACAGTATCAAGCTATACAAGGCCTTACACAGGCCAAAAGTTAGCACCAACCATTCAAAAATTTTATCGTTATAATGGTGTGGTTGGTGAAAGAATGGAGTGTAGAAAAAAGAAATGAGAAACACACGAGACTGTGTGGAGATAAAAGCAGTATACGGTCTCGGTGGAGGAGAAGAATGGCGGAATGGAAAAAGAAATGGTGGTGGTTCGACTTTTTCAGATGGAGGTTGATTAATCACAAAATCCGTGTCGTTTAGGAATGCGAGTTCATCGGCGAAAATATCTTCGAAACTTCCCTCAATGGTCCGATTAAACATTTCAATGTCAATAAATGTCGCGCCAGAATTCAACACACTTGATTTTTCCAAAATTATGAAGGTAGGATAGTCGTAAGGCTCATTTACCTTATTTTCAAAAGAGTCTAAATCAAGTAGTTTTTCTAGAATTACCGAACTCAAAATATCGGATTGTGATTCATTAACACTCGGTATCATTAAAGGAAGATTAGAAGAAGAACCAAAGAAAGTGGGAGAAAGAAGTGGAATACGAACTTGAGGGTGGAGATGGAGTGTACAAATTAGCACAATTTGTAATGACCGATATGTAAAAAGCGATTGTGCTAATCTATCAACCCACTGAAAAATGAGGTCAAATCCCTCAAGATTCGTGAGAAAACATGGGTACGTTGAACTTGATAAACCAGACATTGAAAATGAAAGTGTAACGGTTTCTTGCAAAGTTGGAACAAGGACGGAGGGAAGTGATTGAGGAAGGGTATCGGTTAAAGATTTAGGAGGGTGTGCGCAGTCAATGAAAGAGATAGAATGAATTGGAAAATCTGACTTCTCAAGTAAAACTGCTTCATCCTCAATACTCTCCTCAAAATTTAGCTTATCCATGCCATTCTCATCAAAATCAAGACGCATATGAAGTTCTGGAGAATCATTTAATGACTCGGGATGATGAATTGGAGAGAAAAATTCAATCAAATCAACGGGTTCATCATCCAAAATATTCTTTGCGTCGATATCCTCGATCAAGTGAAAATCAATTTTTTTAGACACCTCATCAAAAGTATGGATATTTATCAATTCAGGTTCTAGAGTGGAGGTGTAGAGGTCAAAAGGATTGGGTGTGGGTTCACTCGAAAGGGACCCTTCACAACCTGGCAAATCAAACACTACAAAGTCGCAACACTCATTAATCATTTTATCTTTAACTGGTGAATCATTTGGAAAACTTGATAGACATTCAAAACCGGAGTTATGGGATTCAATTGGGGATGGGTAGGTTTGATTTGGAAGTGTGTACAGCTCACTCTCACCACTCAAATTCTCAATCTGTCCAACCGCCTCATCATACATTGGAAAATTTGGAGCTAGTTGGAAACTAGCTACCGGGTCATTAGGTTGTAATAGAGCGGCCATGGACGCATTCAAATCCATTATCTGTTGTCTAGACGCTACCATAAAATCTTCCAACGACTGTTCCAGACTAGACATGGGTTGTGAAGGGGTTTCAGTAAAAAATTCAAAGTTGTTTGGATACTGGAAACTCCCAAATGGTTGTGTAGAAGCAATGTCTGGGGAAGGTGCGAAAGTCGGGTAGGACTGGTAGGAATTGAATGGTTGGACAAGAGTAGGATCAACATTTGGATAAAAAGATGAATGGACTTGTTGATCCCAAGAAATGGAAGTGTTGAAAGGAGTGAAAGATCGGTTACGAAATTGTTCAATATGTTCAGAAATAGACATGGGTTTCGGAGTTACAACAGGACTCGAAAAAGGAATATCAACGTAAGAAGGTGGTGAAGGTTGAAATGGTTGATACAAAGTGGATTGCGGAGTCTAACTGTTTCTCCTAGACGTGTCTATTCGATCTTTCAAAGAAATTTTGGGCATGGAGGGGTCGTCCGAAATTCGACCAAAACAATGCGCGTAGGAAGTAATGTCTGGTTGAGGGTACCAAAGTTCGGCAAGAGTTTTGCGAGGTGGGGTACCCATGATGTGAGAAAGGAGGAAAAAAAAAGAATGTGATGAATTTTTTTTTTTTTATTTTTTATTTTTATTTTTATTTATTTTTTAAAAGAAATTGTTTGTTTTTGGCGTTTTGAAATTTTTGAAAGTGTTTTTTTTTCCTTTTTAGAAAAAGTTTTTGCAAAATTTGTACGGAACTACGGCACAATTTCAAACAACCACAGTTTAAACATGCATAATCAAACCTAGAGTTAGGGTCTCCTAAGTCAACTAGACTACTCCTAACTGGTCCAGAGCGACAAGTTGTGAGATATCCCTCAAATCGCCTCTTCACCGCCAATTGTGGCCAGGTAAGCACAAATAAAGAAAGAAGGGTTCCGCTCACGAATTACCGTGAGACGGGCCTTTTAAAATTACCTTTCCTACCTGTCTAGCCTAGGCACTACAAAGTCAGGTTTAGATAAACGACCGATTGCCCACAACCTTCTTTTGTCCTAATGAGCGCGACAGTCCTTATTGGCTGAGTCTAGATATTTTTTAATTAACTCAAAGGTTTATGCATATGCTTTTTGTGATTTCTGGGGTCCTAGGAAGGGTAATGAAATCCCCACCCAGTCTGGATTGGTGTTATAGCCCTTTAAAAGTCCGTTTTAAAAATGCAAAGCAGTAAACACACAAAATCTAAAACACTTGCAAATTTTTTTTTTATTTGGCTGCGCAAAGAATCCTGCATAAAAACAATTTATTGGAGAGGGAGAAGAATTTTGCTCAAAGAACCCTGCAGGAAAATTTTTCAGTGGAGTTCAGAGGGTAGAAGAGAGGACAAAAATACTTACAGAGAATTTTGGGATACTGACGTCACTGGTTGACCGCGGTTCCGCGGTCAACTGCATATATCCGCCGCAGTTCCACGGTGGTTCTTTTAGTTTGGATATCCAAAATTTTCTGTTTTTTGTTATGATTCTCCTCTGTCTGTTCAAATCTTCTGTTTATTGATTTGTTCACTGGGGTTTTTTTTTCCAGATCTGAATCTGTTCGTCTTCTTTTCCTGCACACTTGCACAAAAACCTTTCAAAAAGAACAAGATGATTTTTATTTTTATTTTATTTTATTTTATTTTTTTGTTTTAAAATTTTTCAATTTTTATAATTTTTTTAAAATTTTTTTTTATTAACCCGAAATTACACAAAGAAAGAGACTACCGTCTCCCCGGCAACGACGCCATTTGATTGGTCGTGCTTTGTACGTGCATTTTAAAATCAAAGTTAAGAATATACCGCAATCAATAACGGTGCCGCTTAGTAGCTAGCCGGTTGAGTACGGGTTGGTCCACAGGGAGATGGATTCCTTTTCTTTATGCTCTAACGAGTTAATCCGATCAAGTCAAGTTTTGTTTTACGATCTAAGAATGAGATTAAATTGATTAAAAGTCTTGCTAGGGTTAGGATTAGGTTAGTTCGGAAAAGGGATTCTACCCACTGCTTTCTTTGCCTTAGTTAAGAATTTAGGTGTTAGGGTAATAGTCAACAAAGGGGATTAGCACGATTAGGAAGAAACTTCGTTTCTTCCCTTTGGATCTTGTCCGTCCTTTCTTAACTCTTAACCCTAACCTCTATGTAAATCAACCACAACCGGTGTATCTAGGGAATCACTGCTATCTCGTAGGATAGGGTGCCGTAGTGAGCGGTATATGGTTGAATTAAATAGAGTCCTAATTAAAAATTATATGGGCAAAGAAAGGAGTGAGAGAGATTTACTTCTCTCAAACCTTCCCAATCCTAACCCTAACAAGTGAGGAATTACTCACTCATTAGGAAAGTTATGATAAGATTCATTTTTATAATTTTAAAAGATTATCTAAGTTGCAGATAATAAAAGACAGATAAAAATTCAGGAATTAAATTCAGATAAAAGAATGCGCGATAAAAAAGTACCTTTATTGATGACCTCTTGACGATTACAATGGAATAAAAATTTAATCTAGAAATTAAAAGGAGGCATCTCAAAAGAGGCACCCAAAAGAGGCACACCTAATTTAGGCTTTAGGGTTTCCTATTTATAGATAGGAGAAACCCTAGAGTTTACATCTGATCCATATTTAAAATTACAAGACTACCCTAAGAAAACCGGGTCAAAGCACCGACACCACCGACACTTTGCACCGACACGTGCACAGCACGGCCGCGGATCCGCGGAGGAATGCCATGTTTGGCCGCGGATCCGCGGCCATCTTGGGGGTTCTCTGTCTCATCTTTCCAGGGTTGCTTCATGTTGCTTTTTCCTTCTGTTTTCTTCACTTGGTTCTTCAGAATATTTTCTAGTTTCTTCCAGATTTCGAACAGTGCAGAATTTGTGGACTTTTACCGTAAGCTTCGTGTTGAAGTCTTGAATCTTGTGCTGGTGTTGAAGTCTTGAATCTTGTGCTGCCCTCTTACTTTGTGCATTGAACTGTTCATTGATCGTTATTTATTCCTTGAACTGGTAGGCGGTATCATACAGATTCATCTATTTGTTGGTCGTAGTCTCACATCTGTAGCGTCTTTTCCTGAATTTCACTGTATTGTTCTAAGAACCTATAACCTGCAACTATTTAGCAGACACGGATCAAAAGCACCTATTTATTTGCAATATGATTAAGAATGGGGAATATAATAATGCAAAATTCTGATATGAACAGTGCGCCACTAAACAAATAGCGCTTTGCGCTCATAAACTGGCGCAATGCTCTCATCATCTAGCACTTAGCACTAAGCGCGCCATGTGCTCCTCACGTGGGCGCTACTCAACAGAAGCGCAATACGCTCATAAACTAGCGCTCTGCGCTCTTTGATTGGCGCAAAGCGCCAAGCGCGCCACATGCTCTTCACGTGTGCGCTAAAAGAACATAAATTGTTCTACAAATAAAGCCCTAGAGCTATGATAAATGCTTAGCATTCAATAAAAGACAAATATTGTCAGAACTCAAATCAATGCTCAGCATTGTCAAATGTCCAACATTTTAACTGAGTGGGCCGAGCCCAAGTTGGTCATAAACCCCTCATTCAGATTAATTGAACCCATATGCTCATAAATCTTTTGATCTTAGTCTCAAATTGGACTACAGATCTCTCAACCAAAATTGGTTCAAGGGTACATCTCTTTACTCCTCTGATATTTGTCGTTATAATCCTTCAACGTCTTCAGAGAGGTGACGGGTCCCGACGACCAAATATTCCATAGAATGTGGGGTCCTTAAACTCATAGACTATGATGTCCTTAAATTTTATAGACTATGACGTTTTTAAACTATGGACTGTGGGGTCCTTAAACCCATGGACTATGATATCCTTAACCTTGGACCGTAACGTCCTTAAACTAATTATGGACCGCAACGTCCCTAAACTAAACAATAGAGCCCAAATACTCTTTTGTCGGATCTAAACGATCCTGATAAGTAGATCTTAGTCTAAAATTAGACTAACGTATCCTTAACAAACGTTTAAGTTGATCTTAGTCTCAAATGAGACTAACATATCCTTAAACCCAAACCCAAACCCAAATCTAAGAAGATACGGATTTGGACTAATCTATGCCCTACGGGCGACAACATAAATTAGTCTCCGTATACAATCCACGGGCAACCAAAAACAAAACAAACACACACGACACGAAGTGACCATCTGGAGAAGGAGAAAGTGGTTACCGCGATGCGGTAGCGTAATTAACTGCAGGGGCTTGCGCCTGCAGGGAAGAGCGTCCCCACAATCAAAAACCCCTCAACAAGGGGGAATCTGGCGAAGTCTGCTACATCGGCCGCATCCGTTTAAACCTTCGATACACGGTGTCATAAATCAACTTGGCATCTTCGGAGAGGTGGACGGATAGCACCAAATAGCATCTGCCCTCGAAATTCAGGCAATACGAACCTACGCGGTTCCGTCTCTGTATTTCGGAGGAGAACACTCTCGCTGACTTCCTTGCTGCTCATCCCATTCCAGAAGGGTCACCGCTCAATTGCGAGTTACCCGACGAACAAGTGTTGCACCTCTAGGATGATGAGCCGGTTGGGAGCTCTACTTCGATGGAGCCTCATCAATGAGGAGCTCCGGCAAATCAAGCATCCCGCAGATAAAAGCAGGGATAGGATTGGTGTTCATCACGCCATCGATGGAAACCCTACGACATTCTTTTGCTCTAATCGAGCCTCCCACAAACAACAAGGCTGAGTATGAAGCTCCGATAGCTAGTCTGGAGCTCGCCATAGAAATGGAAATCCTTCGGCTACGAGTCTATGGAGATTCCCAGCTTGTCGTCAACCAAGTAAGCGGCGACTATAAGATATACAAACCTGAGTTAGCTCGGTACAGAAGCCGGGTGGTGGGGCTTATGAAATAGTTCACCCACATTGAATTGAAGAGAGTTCCTAGGGCGTTGAATGGAAAAGCTGACGTACTCGCTCGCTTAGCCAAGGAGCTGGCTGATCCTGATATGGATGAAATCCTAATCACAGTCAGAAGCAAGCAAATTCTGCCTCCAGTCTCTTTGTGTAAAGAAGAAAGCGTAGAACAAGAGAACAATCCTGCCGAAGAAGCTTCGATCATTCAAGACGAGCCCGATTAGAAAGAACCCTTCATAGAATACCTCCGATACGACAAGCTTCCCGAAGGAAAATCTGCAAGGATTCAACTGAAGAAGAGAGCTCTTTGATATGTGTTCGTAAATGACACGCTATACCGCAGGTCATATGACCAACTCTGGCTCAGGTGTCTGTCATTGGCCGAAGCCCAAAAAGTCATGAAAGAAGTTCACTCGGGCGGCTTCAGATCAAACGGCTTAGCTATTACTGGCCCACTATGATAAGGGATTGCAAAGAGCATGCAAAGAAATGTCATATCTACTAAATTCACGGTGATTTCATTCACAAGCATCCCAATCCGTTGCATCCTACGGTGGCGTCGTGGTCGTTTGAAATTTGGGTAACCGACATAGTTGGCCCGATTGATCCTCCATCATCCAAAGGACACCGGTTCATATTGGTTGCAACTGACTACTTCTCAAGATGGGCTGAAGCTGTCCTGCTAAAAGAAATCAAGACAGAAGATATTCTGACGTTCTTCCAGTATAATATTCTATACCGCTTCGGTATACCAAGAAGAATCGTTTCTAACAATGGGCCTTCTTTTAAGAGCTTCAAAATCTCAAGGTTCGCTATTCAGCACAAGATAGACTGGAGATATTCCTCCATATATAATCCAAGAGCTAATAGGCTAGCCGAAGCTTTCAATAAGACTCTATGCAAGCTCCTGAGAAAAAATGCTTCATCCAACAAGCGAGACTGGAATCTCAAACTTCACGAGGCGTTGTGGGCATATCGTACCACGCGCCGTACTCCAACTCAGTCCACTCCATACTCATTGCTCTTTAGAGTGGAGGCGGTCCTCCCCCTCGAAGTCGAATTTCCAAGCTTAAAAATGGCCGTTCAGCACGAGTTGACGGAGGAGGAAAACGTGCTTCTTCGGCTCGAAGAGCTCGACGTCCTCAAAGAAAGGAGGCTCGCAGTACAACAAAATCTGGAGCTGTACCGAGCCCAAATATCATAGGCCTATAACAAGATGACCCGTCTCCGCGCTTTCAAGAAAGGCGAATTGGTGTTGGTCCTCAAAAGACTGATCATCTCCAATCGACATGCCAAGGGAAAATTCGAGCCAAACTGGGAAGGACCATACGTCATCGAGAAATTGTTTGATGGAGGATCCTACCGGCTGATAAATGCCGAGGGAGAAAGTCCCATGCCACCTATCAATGGCCGATATCTCAAGAAATATTACGCGTGAATGCTCCAAATCGCAGGCTAATTGAGCACACCGGCCCTACGGTCTGGATCATACATCCTGTAAAACCGTATACAATCCACGGGCATGAATGACCCCTATCTATCCCAAGTCCTACCGGCGAGACTACATTTAAAGTCCTACGAGCAATGGGGATTATAAAAAAAAGGGTATGTCCATAAGCAAAATGGGCACGGATGAAAACCTTAAAGGGCTCCGTGAGTAAAAATAGCAGGACTGCCAGCGAATTTGTGAAAACCTGAAAGGGCGCAAACACGTAAAAAGAGAGACGAAATACACTCGCAAAGTCCTCTCGACCTTGTGAGGAGAAAATCCCTGCGTGAGATCCTTATGACTCACAAAGGAACAACACACTTAGGAATCCTCACGATTCCTAAGGAGAAAATACACCTGCGAGATCCTCTCGACTCGTAGGAAGAAAATGTTTTTATGAGACCCTTACGGCTCATAAAATTGAAAAGTCTTAGGTGATAGGGATCTAAACCTGTCTCCTGAGCTATCGTTCCCCAGCGGGCGACGACAAATGATGAGTCGCTCCTAGTATTACGCTTCAATGTTAGCGGTGCTGATGCCGATCCAAAACTCAAACCCCAAATTCCCAAACGGCAAATGATGAGTCGCTCCTGGTACTATATTCCAGTGCAGCGATACAGACGCCAACCAAAATTTCAAATCTCTGGATGTCCCAATGGCGAATGATGAGTCGCTCCTGGTACCATATCCCAGTGCAGCGATGCAGACGCCAACCAAAATCCAATTTCCCAAAATTCTTCCAGTCCTACGGGTGGTCCCCAAATCGACTACCGTATACAATCCACGGGCTCAAATAATTTTCCTCACATCCATGCCCCACAACAACCACCAGTCACGCGGCCGATCTCCGCCCTTGGAATTATGCTCCATTTAGGAACACCCACTCATATGTCCTCACGATACATGAGGAGAACAAACTTATGAGATCCTCTCGACTCGTAAGAAAACACCTTCGTGGGATCCTTACGACTCACAAAGGAAGAACACACTTGGGGGACCTCACAACTCCTAAGGAGAAAATACACCTACGGGATCCTTTTGACTCGTAAGGAGAAAATGCTTTCATGGGACCCTTACGGCTCATAAAATTGAAAAAGCCTTAGGTGATAGGGACCTAAACCTTTCTCCTAATCCATTGTTCCCACAGCAGGTAAAGGCAAATGATGAATTGCTCCTGGCACCTGTGCTTCAGTGTTAGCAATGCTGATGCTAACCCCAATCCCAAAATTCCGAACTTTCGACCCAATAGACCTCTACGTCGTTAAACTGGGAAAAGATGACCTCTAAGTCGTTAAACTGGGAACAAACGACACCTAAGTCATTAAACTGGGAACAAGGGAAATTCCCTCATGGAAAATGATGATTCGCTCCTGGTACCATATTCCAGTGTAGTGGTGCTGATGTCAACCCAAATCACATCAAGTCAGCAAGACAACCAACGACCCCCTGGCGGAATCAAACTCCACCTCGAAAACAAGTTAAATCCCGACACCGCAGAAAACAGAGCAAGTCAACTTCAACCTCGACACCGCAGAAAGCGGAGCAAGTCAAATCCAAACCCGACACCGCAAGAAGCGGAGCAAGTCAAATCAAGTCATCGACCGTCCAAGTCGCAAAAAGGGCAGCACCGACCATCCAAGTCGCAAAAAGGGCAGCACCGACCGTCCACGTCGCTAAAAGGGCAGCAGCGATCGTCCAAGTCGCTAAAAGGGCAGTACCGACCGTCCAAGTCGCTAAAAGGGCAGCACCGACCGTCCAAGTCGCAAAAAGGGCAGAACCGACTGTCCACGTCGCTAAAATGGCAGAACCAACTGTCCACGTCGCAAAAAGGGCAGCACCGATCGTCCACGTAGCAAAAAGGGTAGCATCGACCTCCACGTCGTCAAAACGGGAACCAAATCAAGTCAACCTCCACGCGAAAGAAGATCCATCAATTTCATGCACACAACCTACATATGTGGTGTGCATTTATTGATGGGGGCACTTTGTTGGGGTAAAAAAATGACACCCCAGTTGACCAAGTCAAAACCAAGGTCAACCCCAAGTCAAGTGGGCCTGAGCCCAAGCCCAAGTCAAGAACAAGCATGGAAGGGGCCGGCTCCATGCCAAAAATGAGGCAATAAATTAGTCTAAATATAATTTTTAGAAATAAATATATGTAAAGTGGGCAGAAAGCCAAAATTTTGTAAACCCCATGGCTTTGTGCAAAAAAGAAATAAACACGTAAGGCATAGGGTGGCACAAGTGCCATTTGGCAAAGTCCAAGGGGCTATATGTAAAATGTGTAGCCTATAAAGGCAAACATGATGAAAATATCTAGGACAACTTTTTCCATTCTAAAAAATTCTAGGGTTTGTGCCTGCTTCTCCTTTCTCAAGGTTCTAAAACCTTCCCCCCTTTTAAAATTAAATCAAGTGTTTAACTCTTCTCTTTTCCAAAAAGAAATAGTTTTTCACCACAAAACCCTTGAAAAGGATCTCGGATCTTCAATCAGATCTCGAAAAGGGGACATTTTTAAGTCTCGCCCCCTTTTCTCCAAGATCCAGCCGATCAAGAGGAGGAAGAAGGAGACCCGTCTCCAAAAATCCAACTTTAGACAGATCCAAGGCTCAAAAGAAGCTCCAGGGCTAAAGAGAGAAGAGAGTGATCCCCTTTGATCACCTCTGAAGATCTTTGGGGAGTTCAACTCCAAGACCCAAATCCTCAAAGGTGTTTAACTCCTATTCCATATCATTTAGGAGTTCAACTCCAAATCTAAATCTTTTGGAGTTTAACTGCACTCAAAATCCCTTGGGAGTTCAACTCCTAGCCCAGGGGCTAAGCCCCTTTTTCGCTGGTATTTCCAGCGGTCGCGTGCCGCGCACGTGACCTGCGGGCGCCCAGCGGTCGCGTTCCGTACACGTGACCCACGGGCGCCCAGCGGTTGCGTGCCGCACACGTGACCCGCGAGCGCCGAGCGCCCACGCGCCAAGCACGTGACCCGCGGGCGCCCACGCGCCTGGCACGTGACCCGGGAGTGCCGAGCGCCCATGCGCCAGGCACGTGACCCGTGGGCGTCCAGTGCCTACGTGCCATACACGCGTCTTTAAGATGCTCCTCACCCCTCATTTTTCATACACTCTACACTCAAAACACGTCCCCTGCTAGGAAATTTTTTTCTAACGGGGTGCTACCCCGCACCCAACAAGGGGGATGCTGGTCCCCCTTGACCCCCAGCCCGCTATCCGGGTAGCATGACCCCCGTAAACTCTGCGAGGCCCCCAATATATCCAAAATCCTTTCAAAACACAACACACGCACACTGCACATTGAGTTCGCATGACCAGTTTGGCTCGTCAATCGGAGGTTCCCTCCCTCAAAAGGCGAGGGGTAATTAATGGCAGCTTAGTCTGCGGTTGCCGGAGGTTCGAATCCCCACAATCAATAAACCCCCGTCTGCCCTAGGCAGAGGGAATCTGTACATGCCTGACAAGCGCGCATTCCCATCTCAATGGGGTGATGAAAAACACCCTATAGTAATCATCAAGAGCAGCCTTGGAGATCGTTTCCTCCCTGGCCACAGATAGAGCCGGAAGAGGGTTTGATGTTTCCCTTCTGTCATCCTCGATGATTATTGGTGGATCCTCAGCTGGGGGTTCTAGCTGAATCATCATTCCAACCATATCCTGGAACAAGAGCGCCATCTGATTTATGTTGGCGGCTTGCTCAGCAGCTTCTTTGTCTTTTCTTTCAAGCACCCTTCACAGGAACTCTGTATCGGTCTCCTGTTCTTAACGTAGTTTAGCTATTAGATCCGGACTTTCTTTCTGCCCGGTGAGTGCTGTCATTTTGATCAGCATCTCTTGGAGCTTTTGTTGTTGCTCTTGAGCTTTTGTCAGCGACCGAGTTTGCGGCCGGTGACCTACGGAAGCACGGCTTTCTTCTTTTCCGGAATCCATATAGACCATATGCACGATCATACCCCCAGACTTAGGGCGTTTGGATCCATCACCTTTGGAATTTGCCGCAGGCAATGGGATTTTCTCCGGCCTCATCCTTTTGTGGGAGGTCGAAATTGAAGGAGCCGTTGTAACAGGCACCCGTGTGGGAGAAGTCCCTCATTGTATGACGGAGGGATGGTCTTTCTCTTGCCGAACCTTCGATTTCTTCGGTCGACGAGAGTAGTTCTGGTCAATCACGGAGTCCTGGACTTTCCGCCAGACCCTATGAATTTGGGAGGAGAGCCGTTGATGGGGGCGCTCTAACTTTGCCTGCACTGTGGCTTCTGCAGGCGGGGGTGATTTCTTCAGCACCGCCGTTGAAGAATTCTTTCGCACCCTCCTGAGTAGATCAAAGTTGTACCCGGTTGGAACAGCGGTATCAACTTCCATCATTGAAGCTGGCGAAGTAAGTCCAGAGGGGGAGTTGCCCTCTGCTTTCCTCACTCAGCGCCAGTGGAGACGTCGAGCGTGTCTTGTAGAGGGGACCACCTCAGTTTTTGAAGCTGCTTCTTCATGTCCCTAGCTTTGGTGAGGGACTGTTGCTGGTGTCAGCCTATTGAAGACTGACGTCCTTGGTAGGGTTTGTGGAGGAACGACCAATCTTCCGAAGACCGATCTTCTGGTAGGAAAGCACTTTTGACGACTTCACCTGCAGGAGGAGTTGGGAGGGCTATTCGTTTTGGGCAGCCCTTTCAGGTATAACGAGCCTCTTTACGAGCCTGTTTTGGTTCTAGCTCGGCCTGTTGAAGACTGAGACGTCTGAGGTTCAGCTCAGCCTATTGAAGACTGAGGCATTAGATTTGGACGACCCGTTGAGAGGGGCCGGTGTGGTTGCAAATCGATCGAAGACCGACTTCTTGGAAGCTTCAACTTGCGGTGCTGGGGCGCTGAAACTCGTTGGTGGGATTATGGTCCCGAAGAACAATCCGGTAGTGGCTTGAGTTACTTGCCCCACCGGCATTGAAAAAATGGAGGCTGCGTTGGGCCCATAAGTGACTCCTCCAGTAAGGGCGGAACGGGAGTTGCTGTTGCAAGTTATGCAGTTGGAAGACATCGATTTTTCTTCTTCTGCACAGGAACAAGACACCAAATCTTAGTACCTCGAATTCAAGGGCAACCATAGCGAGCCGCGATTTTGTTCGCAAAACATGACACACGAAGTGTGGAGTGGAAAGAGGAAGGTCCCATCGGGCGTGCCAGAATCTGTTCACCGTCGAAAACAGAGACGGTCCAGGATGGGTCGTCTTGCCTGAATCTGGGGGCAGATGCTATTTGGATTTATCCGTCCATCTCTCCGAAGATACCAAGTTGATTTATGGCACCATATATCGTAGGTTTGGACGGATGCGGCCGTTGTAGCGTGACTTTATCAGATTCCCCCTCATTTTATGAAGGTTTTTTGATTGTTGGGACTGTTCAGTCGAAAATATTGCACTTTTAATATAACATTTTCCTTACTTTCCTTAAATATTTAATGGTGTTTATTATAAATATAGAACATATTTGGGTTTATCTGTAAAATACTATTTACCATATGTTTATATATTATAATTAACATTATGAAGGAAAATATATGCATATAATATTTTGGTAATTAAAATATGCATATCATATTAAATATTCTAATCAAGATTCTTAAAGATATAATATCATACAAATGGTTAGAATAATATTTCAAAATATATGCAAAATATTTTAGTAATTAATAGATGCATATCTTACCAAATATTCTTAATCACGTTTCTTAAAGATTTATTACCATATAAAGTAATTAAGATACTCTCTCTAATTTAATAAATATTATTAACATTATTCATGGAGATTTTGTGCAGATTTAGTTCAGGTCAAGAGATCAAGATATTCAAGATGTCAGGATCAAAAATCTGCCAATATAATCGTAGGATCTGAAAACATGGAAAGTGGATCTTTATGGCAAGTCTAAACCTATGAGATCTAGGATTTCTGATTTGAGAGCTATATAAAGGACCGAGGGCTAAAATTAAAACTCATTACCTTTACACTAAGCAAATCACTGTCAAAGAATAAGAGATCCATGACAGATCCACGATTCGACGTGATAGGACGACGTGAAAATCGACGGAGCATCTACTTCCTACGAGGCAGAGATCGAGAGCAACTTCTTCCTCTTGTAATCTAAATTCGTAGGATTTATACTTGTGAAGTTGATTAATAAAGGTAGATCATTTTGTTTAATTATTTATTTTCCGTATTTTTACTTTCTGCATTTTAATTATGATCTCATTCTCTATCATTTCTTCTTCTTCTCACAACATGCATGAGTAATTCCTAGCTTGTTAGGGTTCGTAGGACTAGGGTAGAACAATGGATGAGAAAATATTTTAACTTCTTTTAAGTCTTATGAAATTTATAAACTTTAGCAAAAGAATCATTAACATCCTAATCGGGCGCGCTACCAATTTATTGCTAGTCTCGACCGCGATTTAAGATCAGATTAATAATTGTCTTGTTAAAGACTAGACAAAACCCACTGTTGCCGGTCCCAAATCCGGATGAGAAAAGGGAGGGTTGTGGTAGGCTTGTGACAGCCAACGTAAAACTTTGTCACATTCTATGACATGAACCATAATAAGAATATCATTGGGGCGTTCCCTACTCAGCGACGCGCTACATCGGATTCCGGGTGTAGTGTTAAGTATGCAAGGGCTTCTAGGTCGTCATCCAGAAACGGAGCGCTACATCGGACCCCGGGTGTAGTGACAAATAAGCAAGGGTTTCATAGGATCCGTCTAGCTTCCTGAAAGATAGGTTCCCTTACGGGTAGACTAATAGAATTAGTGGAGGTGATGATTAGGAGGAGAGTTGGTATTATGTGTTTGCAAGAAACTAAGTGGGTAGGTGAAAAAAGTAGAGTCATAGAGCCTTGGGGTTATAAGTTTTGGTATACGGGTAGAGATAAAAATCGTAATGGGGTAGGCATAATCATAAATAGACGGTTGCTTGAGGATGTAGTTGAGATTAGGAGAAAAGGTGATAGAATTTTACTGGTTAAGCTTATTCTGGGTGGAGAGATCCTTAATGTTATTAGTGCTTATGCACCACAGATAGGTCTTGGTGACGCTAGTAAGCGTCTATTCTGGAAGGATTTAGATGAGATAGTGCAAAATATACCTAGTGGAGAGAAGTTATTTATTAGTGGCGATCTCAATGGATATGTAAGTACTAGTCGTAGTGGGTTTGATACTATCCATGGAGGTTTTGGTTTTGGACAAAGGAATGAAGTAGGTGGCTCGATTCTAGATTTTGCCTTATCTTATGACTTGATCTTAGCAAACACCTGGTTTAGAAAAAGAGAGTCCCACCTTATCACTTTTAGGAGCGGATCAAGTGCTAGTAAAATAGACTTTTTTCTGATGAGAAGAATATATAGAGAGGTATTTGTATCGACTGTAAGGTAGTGCCAGGTGAGAGTGTAACCACTCAACATAAACTTTTAGTTCTAGATTTTCGATTTAGAAGAGGACCTAAGAAGATTAGACGTAAGGTGGAGCCTAGAATTAAATGGTGGCAATTGAAAGAAGGTAACCAAAAGGCTTTTATAGATCGTGTAGTCCAAGAAGCGGATTGGCAGTCGGAAGATGATTCAAACAGAACATGGAACAAAATGGCTAGTTGTATCAAGAGGGTAGCTAAAGATCTACTTGGTGAGTCGAGAGGTGGTGCTCCACCATTTAAGGACACATCATAGTGGAATGAAGAAGTAAAGGCTGGTATTAAAATTAAAAGGGATTCTTATAAAGATTTGAAGAAAAGTAGAGATGTGGAGATATTTGAGAAGTATAAAATGGCTAAAAAGGAAGTTAAGAAAGCTATTCGGAAAGCTAAATCTAAGGTCTATAAGGAGGTGTATGAGAAATTAGACATAAAAGAGGCTGAAAATGATATATATCGGGTTGCTCGGATGTGGAAAATGAAGACCAGAGACTTATGTGCGGTGAAGTGTGTCAAAAATGAAAATCAGAAGGTTTTAGTTCGAGATGAGCATATCAAGGAAAGGTGGAAATATTATTTTGACAAATTGTTCAATGAGAGCTTTACTAAGAAATTGGATGGACTTGTCATTCAATCTCAAAATATAAACCGTGATTTCATGCGTAAAATAAGACTACCTGAGATTAAAGAAGCTTTGAACAGAATGAGTTTAAGAAAAGCGGTTGGTCTTGACGAGATTCCTATCGAGGTTTGGAGATACTTAGGAGAAATAGGCGTTAAATGGCTGATAGATCTGTTTAATAAGATTTGGCAGACAAAAAAGATGCCAAATGAATAAAGAAAAAGTATCAGTGTACCTATCTACAAGAACAAGGGTGACATTCAAAGTTGCTCAAATTACCGTGGAATAAAACTTATGTGTCACACCATGAAACTTTGGGAGATGGTGATTGAACACAGGCTAAGGAAGGATATTAAGATAACAGAGAACCAGTTTGGGTTCATGCCTGGACGATCGACGACAGAGGCTATTCATTTGCTTCGTCAACTTGTTGAGCGTTTTCGAGAGAGGAAAAGAGATTTGCATATGATATTTATTGATTTAGAGAAAGCGTATGACAAGGTACCTAGAGAGGTATATGGGGGACAATGATGAGAAAGGGGGTCCCCGTCAAGTATATTGACATAATCAAGGATATGTACGATGGAGTAGTGGCAAATGTCAGAACTTGCGGCGGCTTAACGAGTGATTTTCCGATTATATTTGGTTTATGTCACGCCCCGCTTCCCATTCTACGGCGAAGGGGACGCGACTGGCCCGCTACGTATTTACTCAGAAGCAAATACGCTAAGCGTATTTAAGCAATATAAAAATAAATACACAAGAGGCAAGATATAATAAAAACAACTTTTATTTATTAACATTCTTTTGTACAATGCATGAAAAGGAAATACAACTGAAATAAAAATGATGCCTAAACAATGGCATGACAGGAAATGAAAAGTACTGAATGGAAAATGTACAATGAAACTAGAGCTCTGGTTCTTCAGCAAGCTGATCCAAGTCTTCTGCAGATGGCTCGATCTCTGTCGGATCCAAACCACCTGACAACATTCAAAGAAGAAAGAAATAGAATATCGTCAGCGAACAGATCGCTCGGTAAGTCCCAAAGATAAGGGAGAAGTAGAAAAGAAGAAAGAAAGAGAGAGAGTAGCTTTTAATGTTGTATTATATTGTTGTAATGTTGTACTAACGCTGTTGTTTGTAGCTTGGTACAGAAGAATGCCAGTGTATACGAGAGGGGTCTCAGTATGCTAGAGACCAGGGCAAATGGAAGTACAAGGCTCCGTTATACAACCCGGAACAACGATAATTGGATTCATATTAGGTGTCTTAATCTTACTGTCTCGTGCCACCTTTAACACCTTCCGTATCAATCTACCCCTTAAAGCCCGTAGTGTTTTATTTGTATTGTTTTGTATTATAAATTATATTGAATGTATAATTGAAAGACTGGCCGAAACCATGATATCAGTAAACGGATGTAACCGTAGAATCATGTAAGTGGAATAACTGGAGAATCATGTAAAAGGAATATATATATCCATGGTTCGGTTCAGTCAAGTTGTATAGATTGATAATTGGATTCATGGATTCATGTTGAATTATAATATTGAAGATTGTAGATTGTAAATTGTAGACTATAGATTGTAGATTTTAGATTGTAGACTGTAGATTGTACTTGAATCATATTCAAGTCAGATTATACTGAGACTCAAACTGAGTCAGACAATTAGCAAAGTAAATTGAAGTCCTGGTTGTTTTTATTAATTTGTCTACTTTAGATAGGCAAGCACCCACTTTTCCGGCTCCCTAAGGCTCAAGAGATTGGTTCCGCTTAAACCTATATTTACTAGGGTCCTTATTGTAATTTATATAACTTAAGGGGTTTTATGTAAAAATAATTTTGTATAGTTTTCAAAATACACCTCAAGTATTTAATTATCGTTTTTATGTACATACAATAATTTAAAAATCAAGATAAATATGTATACATGTTCGAAGAGCATGAAATGAGTCAGGTATATTATTCGAGTAACTACCATAAACAATGATGTAAAGAAATATTATATACGACTAATTAATCAAGTCGAACGAATGCGGAATATAAACAGAAATATGGCTCTAAGTGTTTTTTCATGCGTGAGTTCTAGTTTCACCTAAATACAACTACCGGTTTGAGAGATATATATGTTTTCGTATCGTCGCGCAAAACAGATCAGAATCTATTCGGCACCGTCACATATTTTTAAAACGCAGTTTAAGTTAATTTCTATCGGGTTTCAGGTTACGAAGATTATTATAAAATTGTAGGTATTTCGATGTACTTATCCAAAACACCAAGATTCACATGATTTGGATTTCTGAAGCTCTAGTTATGATCATTTTAATATCAGCGTTTAAAACAGAAATTCAGATTTCTGGACAGCAACTATATATTGTATTGCAAAGCCTATATCAGGTTGTTTCATGCATTCCTAAGTAATATAATATATATAAAATTATAGTTCTATCAATTGTGCATCTACATATCTAAATTTTGTCACGAACGGACATCGGGAGTTTGAGTTATGTCTAATTTAAAAACAGTGTGCGAATCAGGACAGATTCTGTCCAGATTCGTCGCTTAATGTTGTAACACAGTTTTCTATATTTTACGTTGGTTTTCAGTAAAAATATAAAACTAAGAAAATCTAGATCATTCGATTTATATATCAAAAACACCTGAGTTTTCTCAATTTGGATACCGGTATACCAAGTTATGTGTCCTAGAAGTTGACCGATAACTGCAGTTTTCTGTTTTACGATCAGTGAATAAAAATGATGTAATTCCTAAACCGTTATGCGGTTCGATCTAAAATTTTTACAGCATGTACAAAATAATATATTCTATCATATGTAAGTTTCCAGAAATTCTCAGAATTAAAAATTAATTTATAAATATTATTTTAAAACTAAAGGTGTTGATATGTTATATGTGAGAAATGAGAAAACCGTGGTATTTATTCGTAACTTCATTTTTTTTTTACAAAATTTAAATAAAGTGATTTAAAATAAAACAATAAACATGCAATCCTAATTGGTCACTATGAAATCTTAACATGTGAATTGAGAGTAATGAAAAAGACTTTACAAACTATATATGTGTGTATGTTTGTGTGTTCATTATTTATATATGTATCCATTTAATTAATTATTTAGGAACTATGATATGTCGAGGGAAGTATTTCATGGCAATATAAAACAAGAGAAATATAAAGAGAAAAAGAAAGAGATGGAGGAAGGAAAGAGAGAAGGGACTTACATGCACAAGCCGGTATTGTCACGGGGCTTGTCTATCCGCCGATAGTCTCGCGTTACTAGCGAGACCTTTTTGAAGACTTCTTCATGTTCTTCTTTTTGAACTCTAGATGAAGAGGGAGAAGTGAGAGATAGAAAAATGTGAGGAAGGAAAAAATAGAGGAGGACAATAAAGATGGTGTAATGGTGAATTATGTATAATAATATATGCATTCAATATGAGAATTAAAAGAGAAATGAAAGGTCACCATTCATTTTGGAAATGAAAGGTCTCATTTGTAGGTTATGAAAAGAATAAAAAATGATAAAAAAATTGCAAGAATGGGGATTTGAACATGTGACTTATGGAATAACAATGCAAAGACTTAACCAATGAGCTATAAGGTTGTTCATGCACATATTTAATTAGAATTAAATATATGATGTTGCTTAAAAAGAAAGTGGGCTTTTTAGATGGGCTGTAGAGAATAAGAATAATGGATTTGGGTTTTATATTTATGAAAGGAAAAATAAGAATGAGAAGTTAAAAATTTAAATATAAGAAAAAGAAATTGTACCTAGAAAAATATACATAATAGATTGAGAAATAAAATAATAATAAATTTAAGAGAAAACAGAAAATACCAAGTACAAATAAATACGGTATATTATTGAAGAGGGATAATACAAATGTATAAAGATTTTGGGGTCGTTACAGTTTACATTAAGGATCTGCATTAAGTCCAAACCTGTTTACCATCGTGATGGATGAGCTTACTAGAACTATCCAATATGAGGTACTTTGGTGTATGCTATTCGCTGATGATATTGTTCTAGTAAATGAGACGAAAGCAGTGGTTAATGCCAAATTGGAATTATGGAAGCAGACATTGGAATCTCGGGTGTTCAGATTGAGCAGGTCCAAGACAACATATAAGCATTGCAAATTTAGTAAACGGAGAAGTCAAAACCATATTGGTATAACATTCGAAGGGCAAGAGATATCACCGAGCGATCAGTTTAGATATCTAGGTTCCATCATCCAAAAGGATGGGGAGATCGACAGTGATGTTAATCAAAGGATCCAAGCTGGTTGGTTGAAATGGAGGAGTGCAACAGAGATTTTGTGTGATCGTAACTTTCCCTTAAAATTGAAAAGGAAGTTTTATCGGAGCGCTATTCGGCCTGCCTTATTATATGGTACAGAATGCTGGGCTCCTGAGAAGCATCATACACAGAAGATGCACGTAGCGGAGATGCGCATGCTTAGTTGGATGTGCGGTAACACTAGAAAAGATAAGGTGCGAAATGAGGATATTCGTGCAAAAGTTGGTGTAGCACCTGTGGAGGAGAAGATGCGGGAAAACCGGCTAAGATGGTTTGGTCATGTGCGACGCAGACCTATGTAAGCACCGGTTCGACGAATAGATACTCTCGATATGGGCAATGGCAAAATGGCAAAAGGGAGACCGAAGAAAACATGGATAGAGGTGAGACGAAACGATATGGTTGCCAAAGGCCTCAATGAAAGTATATTGTTCGATAGGAGTGAGTGGAGGCGTAGGATTCATGTGCTGGACCCGGCGTGATTCTCATGTTGGTTCATGTAGCCTACCCCATATGCTTGGGATAAAAGGCTCAGTTGTTGTTGTTTTGTTAAGGACTGGACATGAATAGAGATCAATGAAAGGACAAGGGTCAATAGTGTGAAAACCCTAGTTTCTTCCAAGAACCCTAATGCTCATTCATCACTATCAATCTAGTTTTAAATCTATCAATAGTTAAAAGAAGTAATGTTTATTAGTCATCCATGACTACTAAATCCTAACGAACCCTACAAGCCTTGTTCTTATATATTCTATATCCTTATTTAAACTAGATCTGAAAAATATATATTCTATATCTGTATTTACCATAGATCTAGAATCTATTCTTCACTATTCTCTATTCTCCTTCCTCTTTTCTAATAAACACGTCTAAAGTAAGATTAAAAGTTCCACGAATCCCTGAGGAAAACCCATACTCATCTCGGCTAGCTACACGTGACACCGTTATTGACTGCGGTTATTCTACAAACACTTTTTCACGATCAATCAAATGGTATCGTTGCCGGGGATACGTGCGTAATTTTTTTTTCTTGTCATTCGTGTTGAATTCTTATTCGATTCATATCATAAAAATAAAACAAAACAGCAAATTGTGTGTTTAACGATTAGTGTGCGATTTTTGCGAGGGAATTTGGAGTCATTTGAGCGATGGGATAAAAATTCAGAGACATTCATCAAGACCCATAGAAGAAACGGAGGCCACAGTGAAAAAATTAAACAAAGAACCCTCTAAATAGCAGCGGAATTGCGGCAAGAAGTCTATTTTAGCGGCGGAACCGCGACATAGTTGGGGACTTAGGGTTCCAAACTTCTCTGGTAACTTCCTTTATACTTTCTCTCTCCTCTAGAAAATCCAATAATATACTTTTCTACAGGATTCTTTGCAAAATATCGCCGCCAAAAATCTTTTTGCTTGTTTTGTAATTGGCTTGTGCATATTTTAAAACAGACTTTAAGGGGCAAGACCAAAATTCAGATTAGGTGGGGATTTCATCACCCTTTCTAAGCCCCACAAATCACAAAACAAACATTCGCATCACCCTACATTAATTAAAAAATATCTAGACCAAGACTCTAAGGACCGTCGCGCTAAATTAGGACAGAGGAAGGTCATAGGTAATCTATCGCTTATCCGCATTACTTGCATGGTGTCTAAGGCAAGCGTGTCTAAGGCAAGTGGTTACTTAATTAGGCCCGCTATTTTCGGTGATTCGTATAGCGGATACCTCCCACTTACCTGGCACTTACCTGACCACAAGAGTAATAAAAAGATGGTAGAGGATTGATCCCGCGGCTTGTCATTTGGAAGTCTAGGATCAGTCTAGTGACTTGACCTAGGTGACCTTAGTTCTAAGGTTGATTGTGCATTTTTTGTGTGATTTGTCTCACGTCCGACACTTTTTCAAAACAAACAATTTTATCGTTCACACGCTGCCACTTGCACTAAACCCGCTTAGTGCATGCTCGGTTGGACACGGGATTCTAGTGCTCGTCTTGTCCACGTTTCTGCTATCGACTCCGAAGTCGGTACCTCTTCATCTTCTTTTTCCCCTCCATCCACCATATCGACCGAGATAGACGGTTCTCCATCAGATTTTACCACCGCCACCCTGCAACCACCCGTCGGTGCGCAGAATCCACTGCGCATATCTCTCCAAGAAAGATGCTACCCCGTGCATGGACCCCTTCCTATATGTCTATCTATTCCACCAACCGATGGGGATAATTTTGAAATTAAAGCCCACTTCATTAAACAGTTGCCTAAATTTCACGGGCTTGAATCCGAAGACGCATACGTTTTTATAAACAAATTCGAAAACGTATGTGCAATGATGGGCACGTCACAACTTTCTGTGGATGCTATGAGACTACGTCTTCTCCCTTTTACTTTGTGCGATCTAACAGAAAAATGGCTTTATAACACTGCCGCACATTCTATTGTCAAATGGGATGATTTCGTTATAGCATTCCTTAAGAAATTTTATCCCAATCATAAGACTGCCTGCGTTCGAAGCAAGATTAACCAGTTTACCCAACTTCCCAATGAACCATTTTGGAAATGCTTTGAACGGTTTAAGGATGTTCTTCTACAATGCATGTTGGTTATAGTGCCCTCAAATCAATTATTGGATCGCAGACACATGATTGCAATGATTGAGGGATGACCTATACCGGTAGAACAGTCTTGCTCGAGTTGATAGTATGCTATCTGGTTTGTCTTTATCATCGTGTACATGCTTCAGGTAACATTACAGATCACTATTACATGTTGATAGAGCCTATAAGATTCTTGCTTGACTACCAGCAGTATGATGGCGATCATATACATGAGAGTTAGGTGGTCTATAAGCATATCCTTAAAGTGTCCCTAGTCGTGGGAGTTTCGAGACTGGGTATCGATACTCCGAGAGTAGACTGGTGTATACAGATCGAGACCCCGACGAGGGGCGGTGGCCGGTCTCACAAGCTATTGGTGTCAGTTGGTTCACCTAAGATGTATATAGGTGCTCATTGGGTTATGAGTACACCGGACGGACTCACCGAGAACATGCTAGTTGGTATTATACCTATTGTCAGATAGCAGTTCCCTGGTGACATGTGTGCAGGTTAATCTATCGACCTGAGATCGTCATTTGTCTCGTGTGAGTTCCCACTGTGCTTTGATTACTACCCTACCACTGCTCAAAGGAGTCGTGCAAACAGGTTTTAGTTGGGTACAGTCCCGAGCCACATGGAGGCAGTGAGCGGATCGTCAGGGGATTCGTCTCTTCCGGTATTGGAGGATGATGTCGCGGTGTGCACGGGTGGCCATCACCAGAAATCCTTGGCCAAGGTAGTCGAGAATTACTGATTCGGATCAGTAGTTTCTCAGGTGGTGATGGGCTTCATACCGACACCAAATATCGCATTATTAGGGGGTCTGACTTTATCCACCCCCTAGACCCGATATGCGATTCTCATAGACGAACGGACCGGACTGTACGGATATTGTCACTATCAGGCTCAGTAAGGTTTCAGGATGAGTTCGCTCGTCGGCCTCCCTTTCGCTCAATACCTGGGCAGCCATTACGTACATCTAGTGCCACTGACGTGCTTGTGGTTAAACCCACTGCCAGCGTATTGAGGAGTCTTTAGAGTCCCACACAGAGGGTTTCCCTAGTTCGGGCGAAATGTTGTAGAGGCCGTATGGTTTTATGGCAGGGTTCGATCATATTCGTGCACTTGTGCATGGATCATGATCGGACGGATAATACTAGTGGGCTTTGGTTTAAGCCGGATCCTAGTATTATATTGTTGGATTACTTTCGTCTCGTTGTATTCGTATTCAGTCGGAATACGGGTGCAGGTATGTAGATACGGAAGAGAGGTATTCTTGTAATTCGTTACGAGTTTACTTTAGAAGTTGCCATTCTTTTTTTGATTGAACATTTAGGGTTTAATGTTTTATTTCGTGGAAATTGTGAGTGCAAGTTTTGGCTTGAGGCATTGATTGTGCATATGCCTTGGTTTTGTTTTGGTGAAGATTTTTTATGAGATGTTTTGTGGTGAGCATGGAAGAAGGCAGATCTTTTTGTGTGTGTGTGTGTGGCTTTTCTTTAGTTGCCCACTCACAACAAATAGCTCACAATAAAAAAAAGCCAAAATACAACACAAGAAATGTGCAGACAATTTTCTTTAGTTGCTCTTTTTACTTGAGCTCACATTTTCTTCACTTGGCTTCTTCATCAATTTCACCCATTCCATCTCATGTGTTGAGAATCCTTGGGTGTTTTGAGACAAAATATTCACACACACACTCTACTTCATCTTGTGCATCTAGGCTAGCAAACTAGATGCCCGAGTTGCTTCGGTTTTGAAGCGGGAGCCCATATTACTAATGCTCGACGTGGATCGTCTTCGACGAGGGAGACCGGAGACCGAACTTTATCGGGGCAGCCGTGAGGAGCTTGGGCAGAGGTTGAAGACCGAAGGACACGGATCGATCGGTATAACCTCTCTAAACTCCTTTTGTAGAACTAGTATAGGGTTAATGATACGATCCATTGATTAGGGTTCCGTTAGCGCCAAATTTTAAAAGTTTTTGTTCCGCGTTTGGCCACGGATTGATGGCCGGGACGCTTGCGTAGCCTTATATGGTATCAAAGCCAACCTATTAACCGCATATTAGTTGGTTTAGACGATGTTAAAGTATCGAAATCGAAACAACTCCAAATCAATACCCTGCACATTCCAGTTTCTGTCAAATTTTATATGGCTTCAAAAATTATTTTAGCAACTGCAGAAGACTACTTAGGTGACTTATAGACTGCACCCCAAATACGAGCCAATTCCACATGTTTTTGGCCGAGCACATTGCCACAAAAACCGAGCCGGCCGGCCCTGTCTGGGAGTTTGGGTTTCGTATTTTTGGTCTGGTCTGGTCTCTGGAATGTTGGTTCAGTGGTATTGCTAGTTTAGCCCAGTTTTGATATGGTTTTATCTAGTAGTTTGGGGCTATTCGGGGTTATTTCAAACTCGATATTTCTAAAATTGTTTAAAGTTTACAGTACTTACATTTCTATCTGCTGTCACGCCCCGCTTCCCGGTGTACGGCGAAGGGGACGCGACGAGGCCGCTACGTATTTACTCTGAAGTAAATATGCTAAGAGTATCGAAGCAATATAAATAAAAATGCACAAGAGACAAAGATAGTAGATATAACTGAACAACAACTTTATTTATTAACATTCTTTTGTACAATGCATGGAAAAGTAATTACATCAAAATGAAAGCAATGCCTAAACAATGGCATAACAGAAATGAAAAGTACTGAAATAAAAGTGTGTACAATGAAACTAGAGCTCTGGGTCGTAGGAAAGCTGGTCCAAGTTCTCGTTGGTAGGCTCGATCTCTGGAAGATCCGTATCACCTAACGACATTTAAGAAGAAAGAAAGAGAATGTCGTCAGCGAACAAATCGCTCGGTAAGTCCCAAAGATAAAGGAGAAATAGAATAGACAGAGAGTAAGAGAAAGAGAGTGTAGATTTTAAAGTTGTATTATTTTATTATATTGTTGTATTTAGTGTTAAAGCTGTTGTTATCGTAAATTCAAAGGTGAATGTCAACCAATCTCAAGAGTGTTCTCAAACCCAACAGGCTCCAATCCAGGGGTAGGGAACCACGGGCCCGAATCAAATGTTAGTAGCGGGACTTCGACCGTCGTTGAAGTATTCCAAACTTAACAGGCCACAGTCCAGGAGCATGGAAACACAGGCCCTCATGATAGCTTACTTGTGCTAGTAGACATGGATTCATGATCTAGGGGGACTCTTGAGATTTTGTTGGATTCACGCATGAACTACCCCAATACCCCGCGTATTTATTGTATTGAATCATATTCAAGTCAGATTATAATAAGACTCGTTCTGAGTCAGAACAGTTAGAAAAGTAAATTGAAGTCGTGGTTGTTTTGATGTTATCGGTAACCGCTGCACATGAGCGGCAGGATTTGTGTCTTTTTCAAAAACGATTACCGTGTTGATAACACCATTTGTTAAGTTGTCTACCTTAAAATAGGCAAGCACCCACTTCTCCGGCTCCCTGAGGCTCAAGAGATTGGTCCCGCTTAAACTTATATTTACTAGGGTCCTTAGGGTAATTTATAGAACTTGAGGGGGTTTTATGCAAAAATACTTTTGAATAATTTTCAAAATACACCCCAAGTATTTAATTATCATCTTTAGATTTATCATAGATGTATATTTTATAGTTGTGATATTTCTAGTGAAAATAACCTAATTTCATAATACATGGTATTTAATTGTAAAGTGTTGGACTTGTATGGAATTTCATGGTATTTTCATGTAAAGTGATTCTTTTGACTTAGAAAAGTTGGAATATTGATATTATAACAAAAATAGATATTTTGATAATATATATATATTTTCTAGAAATCTCATTTTCTTAAGATATTTGTATTTTAAATCTCTCGAGACTGAATGCTCCTTGCGGAGGTCTGCATCTCGCACTACTAAGCCCAGGGATGTACGATAATCCGCACCATCCCAGTCGGGTTCCCTAAAATGGGTTGTAGCGGCGCTTTGCAAAGATTTATAAAATACGTAATCTTATAGAAAACGTTTTTAATAGTTAGTGATATTTATATGTAGGTTTCGTTTTCCCGTATTCTATGTTCCCGTAAGGTATTGTGTTATATTGCATATGAGTGTTGTGAGGAGGTAGGTTATTACCTCGTGATCTACTTAAAGGTATAGCAAGTTTGTGATGTTTAAATGTCGAAATGAAACTATATGGTATTTTAGTGAAAAAGTACGGTAAAAGTTACAAAATGAAATAGGTTGTCATGAAACTTGTTCAACATGTTTGTTAATGTTTAATAGTCAACACGAAATGGTTTAGAATGATTGAATTTAAGAAAAAGTGAGGTTTTAAGAAGAACCGAATCGGAAATCGGATTTACTCCGATTCCGTCGGGTTTTAGAAGTACGTGTTTTTAGAAAGAATAGAAAAGAGGGAAAATGGGACTTACGGGTTTAGCTTAAAGAGGAGAGGGAGAGGTAGAGGGAGGAGGCGCCGGTGCATCGTTTCGTCGCCGGGATCTCCTAGGGTTGTCGTCGGAAAATCGCCGAAACTTTCGCCCTTTGCTAACTTCAATTGCACACTAAACTTCTATGGGTTGTATTCATAGGGTAAGGCTAGGGTTAGGATAGATGAAAGGTTGAAATGAAAAAATATGATAAATGTAATAAAATGTATTAAAAGTGGAGTAATTTGGGTTTTAAAGGTGCTCTGTTACTGGTCTGAAGAAATAAAGTGTTTAGGTGTACAGGGGAGGTGAAACGCAGGACTTTGTTGTTGATGACTCGGCGGTCCGGCCGAGTTCGGCCGGCGGTGGCGGCCCGAGTCAGCCGGTCTGCCGGCCGAGTCGGCCGATTCCGGCCAAGTCAGGTGCCCGGAGTCTCCCTTGTCGCTTCGTGTAGCCTCTGGTACAGTTAGGTTTTCGGGTGTAGTGGGTTTTTTGTGAGATATGCACGTGCAAACCCTTGGACTTCTAAAAGTTTAAAATAAAACAATATTAAAAATAATGTGGGCTATGGGATTTGAACTATGGTGGCTTGGTTCAGCAGTGCTAGGTATTACCGATGAGCCACAAGCACCTTCTTGCTATTAATTAGCAAAACAAATATTTAACTTGTGCTCAGGTAAAAATACCCCTTTCTTTAAATTTTGAAATTTTTTTACAGAAAGTTGTACAGGAAATTTAGGGTTGTTACATATGCGACCGTGAATGTCATTAGAGCGGTACAACTTGTCTAATTACTATAGTTCTTTTAGACGGGTTTGCGAACGTGACATTCACGTTGATATTCTGTGTTGTTGCGGATTCGTCGTGGTGGATAGCCTGGGTGCAATGTTAGTACAGTTTAGTTTTACTTGTACATTTGATATCGCGGGGCGAGTGTCCGACTTGTGGATTGCCGTCACTGCCTGTTTGTATATTATTTGTTTGGGACACGACCCGGTTGAGGTCGATGTCACCATTGTACATATTTTCTTTTCTGTACTAGGATTACCCCGCAGTGGAGTGCACAGATAGCCGGGTTCTGGAGGGCAATAGGTCCGCATCTCATGGCATTGAGAAGGAGGGGGCTTCACTCTAGAATTGACAGGCTATTCGCCGCACTCGTAGAGGGTACAGGTTGACCCAAGAAGGGGTGCTCAAGTTACCGGATTCTGTTGGATATAGTGCCCTCAGAGTCAATTATTGGATCACAGGCACGTGATTACAATGATTGAAGGAGGACCTATACCGGTAGGACAGTCTTACTCAAGATGATAGTATGCTATCTGGTTTATCTTTATTATCGTGTACTGCTTTAGGTGACCTTACAGGTCACTATTGCATTTTGATAGAGCCCATGGGATTCTTGCTTGACGGCTAGCAGTATGATGGTGATCATATACGTGGGAGCTGGGGTCTATAAGCACATCCTTAAAGTGGTCCCTAGTCGTGGGAGTTTCGAGACAGGGTATCGATACTCCGGAGTAGACTAGTGTATACAGTCGAGACCCCGACGAGGGGCGGTGGCCGGTCTCATAAGCCATTGGTGTCAGTTGGATCACCTAAGATGTATACAGGTGCTCATTGGGTTATGAGTACATCGGACAGGACTCACCGGGAACATGGTAGTTGGTATTATACCTGACGTCAGATAGCAGTTCCCTGGTGACATGTGTACAGGTTAGTTCATCGACCTGAGATCGTCATTTGTCACGTGTGAGTTCCCACTGTGCTTTGATTACTACCCTACCACGGCTCAAAGGAGTCGTGCAAACAGGTTTTAGTTGGGTACAGTCCCGAGCCACATGGAGGCAGTGAGCGGATCGGCAGGGGTTTCGTCTCTCCCGGTATTAGGGGTGAGATCGCGCTGTGTCTAGGAGAGCCATTACACGAAGTCCTTGGCCAAGGCAGGAGATTTACTGGTAGGTATTCCAGTAGTATCTTAGGGTGTTCTGGGCTACACTCCGACACGACTTGTACCGCTTTTGGGGGTCTGAATTTTACCAACCCCCTAGGCCTGCCATGCGATGCTCATAGACGAACGGACCGGACTGTACGGATATTGTCACTGACAGGCTCAGTAAGGTGTCAGGATGAGTTCGCTCATCGACCTCCCTTTTGGTCAATACCTGGTAGCCCGTCACGTACGGCTAATACCTCTGACGTGCTAGTGGTTAAATCCACGGCCAAAATATTGACGAGTCTTTAGAGTCCCCCACAGACAGTTTCTCAAGTTTCGGGCGAAACGTTGTAGAGGCCGTATGATATATGGCAGGGTTCGATCATATATGTGCGGTAGTGCGCGGATCATGATCGGGCGGATCATACTAGTGGGCTTTGGTTTAAACCGGATCCTAGTATTTGATTTGTTGGATTACTTTAGTCTCATCGCATTCGCATTCAGTCGGAATGCGGGTGCAGGTATGTATATACAGGTGAGGGTTATCCTTGTGATCCGTCACGAGTTTACTTTAGATGTTGCCATATCTTTTTGTTGCAAACATTTGGATTAATGTTTGTTAATGGAAATTGTGAGCTAAATATCATCATTTGGAGCATTAATTGTGACACATGCACAAGTGGTGACTCATGGTCTCTTTCTTTGTGCATGTGTCACATTATTTGATAGATTTGTGATGATATGATAAGAAGAGAGAGAAGGGCTGCCATATAGGAGTTTTGGTCTTGTATTTTTGATACTAGTGCTCTCTCTCATTTTATCATTCCATCACAAAAGGAAAAAGAAAACCTCTTCTTTTTCTTCTTCCTCTAGCTCATTATCTCCATCAATGGCAACACCTCTAACCTCCATCCAAATCCATGGATGCAAGAGACAAAATGATCACGAACATTCTCTACATCACTTTGGACACGTCGGCTAGCACACTTCATGCCCGAGTTGCTTCGGATGAAGCGGGAGCCCGTAAAAAGAATCGATGATGTGGTGCCCTTTCCGATGAGGAGATCGAGACCGGAGATGCCGCGAGGAGATTGGGATGGTGGCCAAAGACCGAAGGACACGGATCGATCGGTATAGCTTTCCAACCCTCTCTCTAGATAGCTAGTTGTAGGTTAATGGTTCGATCCGGGTTTTAAGCATACGATAGCGCCGGTTTCAAGTTTTGAAAAAGTTTTCGTTTCCGCATTTTGGCCTCGGAGAGACGGGCGGGGCGCTACCGTAGACTTACATGGTATCAAAGCCACGCCATTAACCTTTACTAGTTTGTTCTAACGTATTTAAAATATCGATCGAACGAATTTTCTAAAAACTGCATTTCCAAGTCACAGTTTCTGTCGAATTTTTCCTGTAGTCAAAAAATTATTTAGTGTGCTGCAGAAAACCAGGCAGGGTTTTTTAAGAGAACTGAGAAAATTTGGTGAGCTGAACCCACTGTAGCGCCGTGGAACCGCGGCCGTACCCACGCGTTGGCCGCGGTTCCGCCGCAGTCCTGTGGCAAAACTTCACCAAATTTTCTGAGGTGGTCTCTGACTTGGAAATGTGGTTTCTGGTAATTTTATTTTTGGCCCAGATTATTTTGAGTACTGGGTATTGTACTTGGGGCCCACTTCGGGAAATTTTGTCGATCGAAAATTTTAGATATGTTAGTTCACAGTATTTACATTATATCTGCGACTGTGAATGTCATTTGATCGGTAAATCCTGTCTAATTGCTATAGCCCTTTTAGACAGATTAGCGAACGTGACATGCACGTTGATGTTCTGTGTTGTGCTGTGATATTGCGGATTTGTCGTGGTGGATAGCCTGGTGCAATGGTAGTACAGTTTGGTTGTGTTTGTACATTTGTTATTGCGGGGCGAGCGTCCGACATGTGGACTACCGTCACTGCCTGTTTGTATATTATTCTTTTGGGGCACGACCGGGCTGAGGTCGATGTACCCGTTGTATATTTTTATTTTCTGTACTAGGATTACCCCGCGGTGGAGTGCACGGATAGCCGGGTTCTAAAGGGCAACGAGCCCGCATCTCATGGCTTTGAGACAGAGGGGGCTTCACTCTAGAATTGGCGGGCTATTCGCCGCACTCGTAGAGGGTACAGGTTGACCCAAGGTGGGGTGCCCAAGTTACCGGATTCCGTGAAGTGCTGGGTGGTCCATTCACGTTGTTGAAGAGGGCTGCCTCGCTTCAGGTTTTGGCGGGTAACTTATCGCGCCCGTAGGGGTCTAGGATTTCATTGCATAGGCTATCCACACGACCAGGGGAACGTCGGGTTTCAGTAGCGACTCTATGAAACCCGGGGATCCCAGATTATCTGTATTGTTCTGTGATGCTTATTACATTTCTGTGATGTTGCATTTTATCACGCCTTGAGCGATTATTATATATTGATATATATACTAGTAGATGTTGTATATGTTTTACACCCGCGCTAGTCTACTCCCCGCTCTGTCGTTAGTTAAGTAACCTAACGGGTGATGACGGGACCCAGTGGCGAATGCGGATGGCATATACGTACATCATATTTTCGTTCTTTTGTGGTGTGATTAATTGATGGGACTGCATTGATTCGGATCAATGCAAGTTAAACAAACCAATTATGATGTTGTTGGAACATTTTTCAAAAAAAGCTGTAATTGCAAGAACGTTCTCTTTTGTTTTGCACAGTGGTATTCGGTTATGAATATCCAGCACCTCAGTCGACGAGGCAAGGGCCGAGATCCCTTCACCAGCAGTGACCCCTTGGACAGAAGTTTGCGTCAGGGTAATAACTTCACTATAGCCGATTACTTTTTGCTTTGTATCGTGGTATTCAGTTGGAATATCCTACACCTCATTCTACGGGGAAAGAGCCGAGATCCCTTCACCGGGAGTGACCTCTTTAGCAAAGGTTTTCGCCACTATATTTTTATAAAAGCTATGCAGTTCCTTCAACGATATCAAGTTCATTACGTTAAAGGTTTTTCGCTAAAAACTACCCGTAGCCCTCCGTCATTTCTTACAAGTATTACTTAGTATTCGTGCTGCGTTTGTTGACTGTGTCAAGGTGTAGTGTGCGGTAGCTAAGTAGTGTTTGTTTGTGGCATATTAATAGGATTGGTTAGGACAGTCGTGCGGCCTTGTTGACTGTGTCAAAGGCTCGTTCGGGTGGGTTTAATGCAATCCAGGATAATGACGGGTTGAACTTGACTAGGACTCTTTGATTTGTTGACTGTGTCAAGGTCACTTGGGTCCTAGGGGTAAAAACATACATCGGGAGTTTCTAAAGAAACTGAAACTTGCCAGATATGCGCATACCTTCTGGAGTGTGATAACGTGAGTGGATTCCATCACGTTATCATGGGATGATAGTTGGATCCCGATTCCCACTGATGAGTTGGTTTACTCCTCGGGTCATCCCGACTAATTCTTCTTTCAGGTTTGGAGGAGAATTTGAGATTACAGTGGGAGGTTTCCTGATTAGATAAATTGGTAACCATTCTGATCTAGGTTAGAGTGCATGCTGAGTGTTTCTTTTCTCTCTCTCATTGACAGCGACCATGACTCGACCCTTGACTATGACTCAGTGACCAAGTTAACCGAACCTTCTTAAAACACTGGCTTTTGGATTGTCAGAGTAGCATACCTCATTGCCACTCCTACTTTTACCATTTTCTCCAGAACACCCTGTATTATTATGAACATCCACTTCCATTGGATAAAACCATCGTATGGTTATATACGAACTCGAAGGAACTTGTTCTAGATTCGAGAATGGTTTCCGGTTCTGGAGAAAATGAATAGGACTATTCGGTTGTCTTTTCCTTTTACCTTCTCTCAGGTTGCGAGTGCTCCTTGGATTAGGACAGTACACCTATTACGCTTATTGGATAGTCTTCTTCCAAACCATAGGCAGGTGCCGAACGGTGGGGAATGAAGAAAACCAATTAGCCTAAAGATGGTGTACAGAAGGTAATAAGTTAAGACAAATAAAAGGATTAGTAAGAGGGCAAAGTAAATTGCGACTGCTATTCACGACCAAACCAAGTATTTCATCGCCACTCCTACTTCACCTTTGTATTTCTTCGGAACACCCCGTATCACTGCGAAAATCCACAGTTTATTGGATACTCCATCGTATGGTTATATACGAACTCGAAGGAACTTGTTCCAATTCGGGGATGAATTCTGGTTCAGGAGAAATAGGAATAAGGTTTATTCGGTTGTCTTTTATCTTTACCTTCTCTCGGGTTGTGAGTGCTCCTAGGATTAGGGCAGTACACCTATTATGCTTATTGGATAGTCTTCTTCCAAACCAGAGGCTGGTGCCGAACGGTAGGGAAGGAAGAAAACCACTTAGCCTAAAGGGGTGTACAGAAGGCAATGACTAAAGACATATAAAGGGATTTGGAGAGATGGAAAAGAAATATACGGTTATAGTTGTGAATCTGATAATGGAAGAGGCATTACTAGGAATACCCGGATACCCCTTCGAAACATTTACATGTTTCAGTTTCACTGTGTATTGTTAAAAGAAAACTGATTTCCCAATTAGTCCTTGCTCCAGGGTATGTATTTACCAGCTTTGATTCTCACATCTGTATGGTTTTACAGATGATGAGTGGGAGTAAGTTATTGGGAATTGGGTGATCATCCTCATTATATCGGGATTCGTTGTAATTGGTGATATTTGAGGAAATCGCCTGGGTTATTTGTCGGACGGCAAATATTTGGTTTTGAATATCTGTTGTAATGCACCAATTTCAAATTGATATATCTGTACGTTTATTTTTATAAAGTAAGATATAACTTTTTGAAATTATGTCTATGACATTTACCTCGGTGGATGGTTAGGTAAGGAGCATTAAACAGCGGTGTAAATCTTCTTAGCCATAAGTACATTTTTCAACCTACGACACACAGGGAATGAGTTATTAGACTCAGGGGACATATGCAGAGTATTGTATGTTGTCCAGTGTCCATTAGGACAGAGGGGTTGGTACTCGTACTATATTCTGTTTACTTATGACTTCTCTAGTTCTTAGACATGTATTTCATAGAAATACAAGGTCCAAGTTTTGAGAAGTTATGGTATATGAATAAAGTAGAGAACCAGGTATTGCAAGTATCAGAATTCTTCAAGGTGATCGAAGATGTAGATACTTGTGTATGGTATTCAGTTGATAGTAATGATTATGAGAACTTGCTTTTCTTTCAGGTTACTCATATCTGGATGTATTCCTAAATTGAGTAATGCTGATCGGCCTCTCTCCATTTACTTGACATGCACTGGAGACAGCTGCATGATTTGAATCTGGTTCCGATTAAATCAGTGCCTCTGTTTCTATATTGGATATAGAATAGTTCATATCTTAACAATGTTAAGGTACGGGGAGTTGTCCGGCTTATGCTTAAAACCAGACTCTGGATAACTCAAGGCACGTTTCTGTAATGGCTGTTTGTGGGTTGACCTGGGCTATGACGAGGGTTGACTTTCTACCATCTGGAAGATCAATAGTGATATTGTTCTTGACTCGCCACAGTTTTAGTAAAATGGATTTTTTCAGAAAGCAGTAGTGGGAGTATGGTAGAACTGGAAGTGATTCCAGAACCGCAAACGATTACTGAAAGTTTGATAAGAACCTAAAGATTCAATATGGATTAACATTCCATTGGCCACTTCGCAGATATGGTGGGTAACCTCAGGCACTCGAGAGGTAATTCAGTATGCTCAAAGACGGTGACAGAGAGGTTCTTGTTTACCCAGACTTGCCATTGTTGTTGTTCCAGACTGTGAGACCCGGCAGGAGGATGAGTATAGCGTCGTTCTGAACTGGCTTTAGAAGTGCACGTGTATATTATTCTGCCAGAGGGTTGTCGTAGTCATTGGGAGCAGCGGAAGAATAGTGGACAAGTAGCTTATGTCTATTTATGGACTAAAGTAGATATAGCGGAGATAGATCATCTATTTCTGATGTGACAGTCATAGAGTTGACTTCATCAGAATAGGGGATGGATCTGTTAAGAAGGTAGTAGGGTGTGATGTCCTGGTATTTGGATGACATACACAGAGTAGGAAGTGAAGTTCCTACACTACGATCGGTTATGCTTTGGTTGTCACACAGTGGTTTTTCCACAAAGGACTTGGATATTACATCAGACATTCTGGTTACTAGATCTATGGTTTCAGATCTAGATTTGGGAAGTGTCCCAATCAGAGTACTTAGAAGGCCATTCTAAAGGTGTTTTAGAATGGACGACTCCTGGCATGGTGGTGTACCTGCAGGTGATGGAGTCACCCTCTCTAAAGGTGTCTTACAGACTAAAGGGGAGAGGGATGTGCATGATTGGCAGATCACTTGCTTAGGCAATTGAGTTGATCATGAGATGTCAAGTATAACACCAGATGTTGTTTTTGCACTAGATGCAATAAGTTGATATTGATCCAATCCTGGAGAAACATTCGGAAGCAGTTTTAGAACATAAGTGGATGTTCTAGGGATATGACAATGGTATCCTTCTTCGAGAGACAGTTATCATTCCAGGCTTCCAAGGTGACCTGGATGATAGAGTGACTGTCAGAGTTATAGTTTTCCCTCTGACGAGGAGCAGTAGTTTGGACAGGTGGTCCAAGAGGATACTGAGGGAGGTATGGCGCAGGATACTGATTAAGTTCAGTTGACGATACAGTCTAAAAAGTTTGGATTTGGAGTTCATTTACGAACTAGGTCCCATCAGATATCCAGACATATTCTAAGACAGGTATTGCTCATTTCGGGAGATAGCTTTCTCCGCGAACTTGAGATAAAGAGAGACATAGAAAGAAACATCAGGGCAGATCCACTCACTAAGGCTATTCCTCAAATGCAATAGTTTCGCAAACGGGCTTTGTGAAACTGATTAGTAGAGGAGTTGGGTGTTCGGTATCACACGGGCTGTGAGTATGCGGCATCGCAATAATTAGCCTTGAGTGCAAGTGGGAGATTGTTGGATATAATGCCCTCAGAGTCAATTATTGGATCACAGGCACGTGATTGCAATGATTGAGGGAGGACCTATACCGGTAGGACAGTCTTACTCAAGATGATAGTATGCTATCTGGTTTATCTTTATCATCGTGTACTGCTTTAGGTGACCTTACAGGTCACTATTGCACGTTGATAGATCCCATGGGATTCTTGCTTGACGGCCAGCAGTATGATGGCGATCATATACGTGGGAGCTGAGGTCTATAAGCACATCCTTAAAGTGGTCCCTAGTCGTGGGAGTTTCAAAACAGGGCATCGATACTCCGGAGTAGACTAGTGTATACAGTCGAGACCCCGACGAGGGGCGGTGGCCGGTCTCACAAACCATTGGTGTCAGTTAGATCACCTAAGATGTATACAGGTGCTCATTGGGTTATGAGTACACCGGACAGGACTCGCCAGGAACATGCTAGTTGGTATTATACCTGATGTCAGATAGCAGTTCCCTGGTGACATGTGTACAGGTTAGTTCATCGACCTGAGATCGTCATTTGTCTCGTGTGAGTTTCCACTATGCTTTGATTACTACCCTACCACGGCTCAAAGGAGTCGTGCAAACAGGTTTTAGTTGGGTACAGTTCCGAGCCACATGGAGGCAGTGAGCGGATCGGCAGGGGTTTCGTCTCTCCCGGTTTTGGGGGTGAGATCGTGCTGTGTCTAGAAGAGCCATTACACGAAGTCCTTGGCCAAGGCAGGAGATTTACTGGTAGGTATTCCAGTAGTATCTCAGGGTGATCTAGGCTACACTCCGACACGACTTGTACCGCTTTTGGGGGTCTGACTTTTACCAACCCCCTAGGCCCGCCATGCGATGCTCATGGATGAACGGACCGGACTGTACGGATATTGTCACTGACAGGCTCAGTAAGGTGTCAGGATGAGTTCGCTCATCGACCTCCCTTTTGGTCAATACCTGGTAGCCCGTCACGTACGGCTAATACATCTGACATGCTAGTGGTTAAATCCACGGCCAAAGTATTGACGAGTCCTTAGAGACCCCCACAGACAGTTTCTCATGTTTCGGGCGAAACGTTGTAGAGGCCGTATGATATATGGCAGGGTTCGATCATATACGTGTGGTAGTGCACGGATCATGATCGGGCGGATCATAATAGTGGGCTTTGGTTTAAGCCGGATCCTAGTATTAGATTTGTTGGATTACTTTAGTCTCATTGCATTCGCATTCAGTCGGAATGCGGGTACAGGTATGTATATACAGGTGAGGGGTATCCTTGTGATCCGTCACGAGTTTACTTTAGATGTTGCCATATCTTTTTGTTGCAAACATTTGGATTAATGTTTGTTAATGGAAATTGTGAGCTAAATATCATCATTTGGAGCATTAATTGTGACACATGCACAAGTGGTGACTCATGGTCTCTTTCTTTGTGCATGTGTCACATTATTTGATAGATTTGTGATGATATGATAAGAAGAGAGAGGGGGCTGCCATATAGGAGTTTTGGTCTTGTATTTTTTATACTAGAGCTCTCTCTCATTTTATCATTCCATCACAAAAGGAAAAAAGAAAACCTCTTCTTTTTCTTCTTCCTCTAGCTCATTATCTCCATCAATGGCAACACCTCTAACCTCCATCCAAATCCATGGATGCAAGAGACAAAGTGATCACAAACATTCTCTACATCACCTTGGACACGTCGGCTAGCACACTTCGTGCCCGAGTTGCTTCGGATGAAGTGGGAGCCCGTAAAAAGAATCGATGATGTGGTGCCCTTTCCGACGAGGAGATCGAGACCGGAGATGCCGCGAGGAACTTGGGATGGTGGCCAAAGACCGAAGTACACGGATCGATCGGTATAGCTTTCCAACCCCCTCTCTAGATAGCTAGTTGTAGGTTAATGGTTCGATCCGGGTTTTAAGCATACGATAGCGCCGGTTTCAAGTTTTGAAAAAGTTTTCGTTTCCGTATTTTGGCCTCGGAGAGACGGCCGGGGCGCTACCGTAGACTTACAGATTCCGTGAAGTGCTGGGTGGCCCATTCACTTTGATGAAGGGGGCTGCCTCGCTTCTAGTTTTGGCGGGTAACTTGCCGCACTCGTAGGGGTCTATGTTTTCATTGCACAGGCTATCCACACGACCAGGGGAACGTCGGGTTTCACTTGCGGCTCAAAGGAAACCCGGGGCTCCCAGATTATCTGTATTGTTCTGTGATGCTTATTACTTTTCTGTGATGTTGCATTTATCATGCCGGGAGCGATTATTATATATTGCTATATATATATTAGTAGATGTTGTATATGTTTTCCACCCGCGCTAGTCCAGTCCCCGCTCTGTCGTTAATTAAGTAACCTTACGGGTGATGATGGGACCCAGTGCCAAATGCGGATGGCATATACGTGCATCATATTTTCGTTCTTTTGTGGTGTGATTAATTGATGGGACTGCGTTGATTCAGATCAATGCAAGGAAAACAGACCTATTCGATGTTGTTGGAACAATTTTCAAAAAGCTGTTATTACAAGGACGTTTTGTTTCGTTTTGCATAGTGGTATTCGGTTATGAATATCCAGTACCTCATTCGACGAGGCAAGGGCCGAGATCCCTTCATCGGGAGTGGCCCTTTGGGCAAAGGTTTGCGTCAGGGCAATAACTTCACTATAGTCGATTGCTTTTTGCTTTGCATCACGATATTCAGTGGGAATACCCTGCACCTCATTCCACGAGGAAAGAGCCGAGATCCCTTCACCGGGAGTGACCTCTTTAACAAAGGTTTTTGCCACTATAAATTTGTAAAAAGCTATCTGGTTCCTTCAACGATATCAAGTTCATTACGTTAATGGTTTTTCGCCAAAAACCATTCGTAGCCCTCCGTCAATTCAGACAGGTAGCTGTTTCCCCCAATCAGAGCAAAGCTCTGTTCAAATTCCAAGGCGGGAAATGAAGCAACGCTTCTGTTTCCCCCAATCAAAGCAAAGCTCTGTTTGAATTTCAAAAATTCAAAAATTGAAGCAACGCTTCAGATTCCTTGCATTGCGCGCAACGCGCCACATGTCAAAAACAGACACGCCAGCGCTGCGCCCGAGACAGCGCACCCAATAAGAGCAAGGCTCTGTTTTAAAATAAAAAGAAAGGAAGCAACACTTCAGATGACTTGCGCAGTTGCGCTGCGCGACACGTGTCAGCGCAGTTGCGCTGTGCGACACGTGTCAGGCGCAGGTGCGCTTGCACCAACTGTGCCAGCACTAAATCAGAATAAAATTCTGGAAAGATCTTTCCAATCTTGTTAAAAAAACAAGAAGATTATCTTATGTAAAACATAGGCCCTAGGATCAAAGATCCAACGGTGGGGAAATATCCCCAGATCAATCAGAGAAAAATCTCTTTAACTGACCTAACAAACTAATTGGCACTATATAAAGGCCCCTAGACTCCAAGTCTAAAAGACAGAAAGATATAGATACAGAACTCCTCTAAAACTTTGAGAAGAATTCAGAGAGAAAGAAAAAAGGTAAACTTTTGAATAAAAGAAGAATTTCTTCTAAAAATATCAATGATCTAAGAACAAGATCAAGATCTTGGATAAAAAAATAATAATAATAATAATAAAAAAGAAGTAATTTACTTCTTTACTAGATCTTTTGATCTATATAAAGGTATTGCCTTTTGATGAACCATCGGTTCTTGAATCTTGAGGTAGAACCTCTAAAAAGATTCTTTCCTATGATCAAGATGCGCTTTGCGCTATGGAACAGTGCCTTGCACTTTTGATTTGCACTGTTGCGCTCCTTGGATTGGCGCAAGTCACCAGAGAGCGCCACGTGTCAATCTGCGCCTTGCGCTCCCAAAAACAGAGCACTGCTCTCTTGGTTTGGCGCAAGTCACCAGAGCGCGCCACGTGTCAGCAGCGCACTGGCGCAGCGCACTGCGCTAACAAACTTGCGCTCGCCAGCGCATGACACGTGTCACCTCCACATGAATTTGCGCCTTGCGCTCCTCAATTGGCGCAAAGCGCCTGACAAGCCACGTGGGGCCCTGTCAGAACATTTAATGCAGTGCATTATTAAAAAGGGCAGAGCCCAATTAAAAGGTCTATCAGACCAAATAAAAATGCAATGCATTATTAAAAAGGGGCAGAGCCAAATTAAAAGGTCTATCAGACCAAATAAAAAAAATGCAGTGCATTATTAAAAAGGGCAGAGCCCAAATAAAGGCCTGACAGGCCAAACACAAATAAAATGTTAAATATTTTCAAATGGACTTAACCCAATTCTAGCCGTAAGTCCTCAAATTAAATTGAACTGAGCACAACTGCTCTCTCAAATCAATTTACACCCAGTTCAAGGGTACATCTCTGAACTCCTCTGATATTCGTCGTTGTAATCCCTCAACGTCGTCAGAGAGGTGATGGGTCCCGACAACCACACATTAATACGGACTGTGGGGTCCTTAAACTCATGGACTAATGCGTCCTTAAACCAATATTCGTCCCCAAAATGCGAATGTTGGACCACCATGTCCCTAAACTGGTAATACGGACTGTGGGGTCCTTAAACTCATGGACTAATGCGTCCTTAAACCAATATTCGTCCCCAAAATGGGAATGTTGGACCACCATGCCCCTAAACTGGTAATACGGACTGTGGGGTCCTTAAACTCATGGACTAATGCGTTCTTAAACCAATATTCGTCCCCAAAATGGGAATGTTGGACCACCATGTCCTTAAACTGGCAATGGACCACCATGTCCCTAAACTGGCAATGGACCACTATGTCCCTAAACTAGAACAATAGAGCCCAAATGCTCTTTTGTCGGATCTAAACGATCCCGTTAAGTTGATCTTAGTCTCAAATTAGACTAACGTATCCTTAACAAACGTTTAAGTTGATCTTAGCCTCAAATATGGCTAACGTGTCCTTGAACCAAAATCTTTTAACAGACTTTAGTCCCAAATTGGACTATGGATCTCCCAACCAACTTTGGTTCAAGGGTACATCTCTGAACTCCTCTGATATCTGTCGTTGTAATCCTTCAACGTCTTCAGAGAGGTGACGGGTCCCGACGGCCATACATTCAATGGACCACCATGTCCCTAAACTGGCGATGGACCACCATGTCCCTAAACTGGCGATGGACCACTGTTTCCTGATTTAAAATCAGGAAAATCGACAGCACGACATGCTCGACGTCCCCGTCACCTGAACAGGGGGCAAGACAAGGGCGTCCCCGTCACCGAGCCAATTCCCACAGCACGACATGCTCGACGTCGCCACTGGCGCCGAGTGAGGAAGTCAGGAGGCAACTCCTCTTCTGGGCTAACTCCTCCAGCCCCGACAGCAGAAATTAATTCTGCTGTTCCAACCGGGAACAGCTTTGAACTGCTAAATAAGGTGCGTAGGAATTCTCCTACCGCTGTACTGAAGAGGTCTCCTCCTCCACTGGAAAAGGGTGTGGAAGCAAAGCCAGAACAGCCCCAATCCCCTCAACGGTTGTCCTCCAAGATCTATAAAGTCTGGCGGCAGGCCCGAGACTCGGTGATCGATCCAAATTTCTCCCGCCAACACAAAAAGCTGAAGGTCCAACAGGAAGCAAGCCATCCTGCCAAGCTACGACAAGCCATCCTGCCAAGCTACGAAAAGCCATCCTGCCAACACAAAAAGCTGAAGGTCCCTCTATGAGAAGTTGAAACATCCTTACTCATTTCCCCGGGATGAAACAAGGAGGCTGTTCGAACCAGCAGTGCGCAACAGGCTTATCACTCTACCGGAGCCGAAACACCAGCTGCAACTGAATAATGTCAACAATCTTAATTACTGCCCTTACCACCAAGTATTGGGCCATCCGATCGAAAACTGTTATGTCTTCAAAAACTGGGTTGAAGACCAATACCAACAGGGCAAGTTCGCGCTGTCCGAAAAATGGAAGGTGAACCCACCACAACCACATGCTCCGAAAAAGATGGACATGCCGAGGGCATCGTGCTCTTTCATAGAGAAAGCCCCATGGACCAAAAAGTCCGTAAACTAGAAACTCGCCTCAAATATGGCAACGATAGACCGAAACGTCGTTAAACTAACGATGGACCACTATGTCCTAAAACTGGCTGATGACCGAAACGTCGTTAAACTACTCCCAACCCGCAGCATCTTCTGGCTGACGTGGTAAAAAAAACGGTACGTCCACAAGAGAGATGGGCACGAATGAAAACCCGAAAGGGCGCCGTGAGTAAAAACAGCAGGGCTACCGGCGATGTTTGTGAAAACCCGAAAGGGCGCAGACTCGTAAAAAAAAAACAAAAAAAACAGTATGTCCATAAGCAGAATGGGCACGGATGAAAACCCGGGAGGGCTCCGTGAGTAAAAACAGCAGGGCTACCAGCGAGTGTTTGTGAAAACCCGAAAGGGCGCAATCTCGTTGAAGGACACTTGCAAGGTCCTCTCGACCTTGTGAGGAGAAACCACCCGCGTGAGATCCTTACGACTCACAAAGGATGCAACACACTTAGGAATCCCCATGACTCCTAAGGAGAAATTACACTTGCGAGATCCTCACGACTCGTGAGGAAAACCCTATTATAAGACCCTCGCGGCTCATAAGATTCAAAAGTCTTAAGTTACAGGGACCTGAACCTGTTCTTAAGCACCCCCCCACAACCTCCAATACTGCCCTACAAGCGGTTCAGTATTGACCCTTGTATACAATCCACGGGCGCGAATAAACATTTCCCTAACAAAGTCCCATCTGTGACTAGGGATATGTTTACACGATGAACAACCCTTGTAAGTCCTCTCGACTTATAAGGAGAAAGCACTCTTGTAAGATCCTTACGACTTATAAGAGACCATGCACTTAGGAATCCTCACGACTCCTAAGGAGAAAACGCACCTATGAGATCCTCACGACTTGTAGGGAGAAATACCTTTATGAGACCCTTACGGCTCATGAAATCAAAAGCCTTAGTCGACAAGATCCTAACCCTATTTGCTAAGCCACCTTTGTTCGACATCGACAGAGGCAAATGATGATTCGCCCCTGGTAATATCCCAGTGGTAGCGATGTTGATGCCTAAAACGGTATCAAATTCCAAGTCCTTTTACGGCAAATGATGATTCGCTCCTGGCAATATTCCAGTCGCAGCGATGCTAATGCTAAGATTTGTATCAGATCCCAAATGCCCTACTCGCGAGAAAAAATCAGCGAGTCAAAAAAAAAGTGCATATGAAATAGCCGAAATGATGGGGCAACTTGCAACAAAATCAGCAAGTAAAAATGTATGCATACAAAAACAGCAAATGATTGGGCAACTCGCAATAAAAAGCAGCGAGTAAAAAGAAAAATAGCCGAAATGATTGGGCACCGCGAAAAATAGCCGAAATGATTGGGCAATCACGATTTTCACGATATAAAAAGCTGAAATGATAGAGCATCGCGGAAAGAATAAAAAAAATGATGAATGAATGAAACTTTTGCCCTACAGGTGAGATCACATCGATCCCTGTATACAATCCAGGGGCACAAACAAAGAGAGAACCATATCTTCCCAACATGCTCCACCAGAAAGCGAAGACAAATCTCGACGGTTCATAAACAACCCAGAGACAACATCGACATTTGTCGCAATATTGCAGACATAATGTCAACAGACGAAGCAAAAAGAGATCCCTAACTTCAGGGTCTCGACGACGATATCGACAACTTAGAGGTCAACAACGGCGTTCCTTCGCAGTCCAGCAGGATGCAGATATAACGCCAACAAAAGACCTCACGGTCGAAACAAAGCGAAGCGACGGCAAAATCCCAGCTTCACCTCAACATTCGCCTCAATACAGCAAACGAGATGTCAACAACGGTGTTCCTTCGCAGTCCAACAGGATACGGATACAACGCCGACAAAAGACCTCACGGTTGAAACAAAGTGGAGTGACGGCAAAATCCCAGCTCCACCTCAGCATTCGTCTCGATACAGCAGACAAGATGTCAACGACGGCATTCCTTCGCAGTCCAGCAGGATGCAGATGCAACGTCAACGAAAGACCCCATGGTCGAAACAAAACGAAGCGAAGGCCAAATTCCTAGCTTCAGGGTCTTGACGGCAACTCATATAAAGCCTGAAAGACAATCGGAGATCATCCCACATCAGCGCGGAGTGGTCACCACCTCGACGTTCGTCTCGATACAACAGACGAGACGTCACTACAGCGTCCTTCCTCCAATAGGATGCGGACACACCAAAGCAAATGAAGCAAAGGCCAAGTTCCTAGCTTCAGGGTCTTGACGGCAACTCATATAAAGCCTGAAAGACAATCGGAGATCATCTCGCACCAGCGCGGAGTGGTCACCACCTCGACGATCGTCTCGATACAGCAGATGAGATGTCACCCCAGCGTTCTTCCCCCAGCAGGATTCGGACGCGCCAAAGCAAATGAAGCAAATGCCAAATTCCTAGCTTCAGGGTCTTGACGGCAAGTCATATAAAGCCTGAAAGACAATCGGAGATCATCTCGCACCAGTGCGGAGTGGTCACCACCTCGATGTTCGTCTCGACACAGCAGACGCAACATCACCAAAAGGAGCCACAGCAAAATCCTTAGTTCCAAATCTCGACGGTTCACAAACAGCCTAGAGATCACCAACGGCGTTTCTCTTCACTCCAACCAGATGCAGACGGGACGTCAACAACCGACCTCAGAGTCGCAACGAAGCGGAGCCATGGCAAAGTCCCTAGTTCCAAATCTCAATGGCCACATCTACGGCCCGAAAACCAACAACGGTGTGCCTCCTCATTCCAGCAGGACACAGATGTTACACCATCAAACGGAGCAATGGCAAAATCCCAGCTCCACCTCAGCATTCGTCTCGTTACAGCAGACGCAATGTCAATAATGGCATTCCTTCGCAGTCCAGCAGGATGCAGATACGACGTCAACAAAAGACCCCACGGTCGAAACAAAGCGGAGTGACGGCAAAATCCCAGCTCCACCTCGACGTTCGTCTCGATACAGCAGACGTGATGTCACCCCATCATTCCTCCTCATTCCAGCAGGATGCAGATGCAACGTAAAAAAAAAGACCTCATGGTCGAAACAAAGCGGAGTGACGGAAAAATCCCAGCTCCACCTCAGCATTCGTCTTGTTACAGCAGACACAATGTCATTACGGCGTTCTTCCTCCAACGGAATTCGGACACGCCAAAGCAAATGAAGCAAAGGCCAAATTTCTAGCTTCAGGGTCTTGACAATAACTCATATAAAACCTGAAAGACTATCGGAGATCATCCCACATCAGCACGGAGTGGTCACCACCTCGATGTTCGTCTCGATACAGTAGACGAGATGTCACTACGGCGTCCTTCCTCTAACAGAATCCGGACACGCCAAAGCAAATGAAGCAAAAGCTAAATTCCTAGCTTCAGGGTCTTGACGGTAACTCATATAAAACCTGAAAGACTACCGAAGATCATCCCACATGGAGTGGTCAGCTCCTCGACATTCGTCTCGATACAGCAGACGAGATGTCACCCCAGCGTTCTTTCTCCAACAGGATTCAGACACGACAATCAAACAACAGAGCCACGGCAAAATCCCAACTCCACCGCGACATTCATCTCGATATAGCAGACGCAATGCGAGCAAACGAAGCAAAGGCCAAATTCCTAGCTTCAGGGTCTTGACGGCAACTCATATAAAACCTGAAAGACTATCGGGGATCATCCCACACCAGTGCAGAGTGGTTATGACCCATCGGGGCTCTCCAAAATGAGCCTAACCTCGAGTAAAAAGCGGCATGGCAAAATTCCCAACGCTTGCTCTTCCGACGGTCAAACTGCCTAGGAGGATTGCTCGAAGACGTCTTGTCCAGCCCCCGAAGGGATCAGAGACACGACAATCGCAAGGCTACTCGAACAGCAAGGTTGCCTATCGAGAAATACATCAGCCGACGCGACGGTACGATGGACAAAACCCTAGTACCACAGACCCTAACGGACCTCTGTCGTAAAGAGCAGAGGTTAACTGTGACGTTAGGATATTCTTGCGAGAAATGTTCGATTCGTCTCGACTCGTGAGGAAAAGCCTTAGGAAGCGGGGATTAAAAAACCTGTTTCCTAAGCACCTGGGCCCTACAAGTCGGTCCAAAACGGACTCTTGCATACTATTCACGGACCACACTCTCCAAAGTCGAATCTCGACAAGGAGGGAAACAACCACTTACGAGTCCTCTCGACTTGTAAGAGGGAAAATTCTCTAGTGAGATCCTTACGACTCTCAAGAGAAAACACACTTAGGAGTCCTCACGACCCCTAAGGAGAAAATACACCTACGAGATCCTCTCGATCCGTAGGGAGAAAAGGTCTTTATGAGACCCTCACGGCTCATAAAGTTGAAAGGCCTTAGGTAGCAGATCTGAACCTGCTTCCTAAGCCATCACTACTCCCCAAAGTATTCAAGACAGAATGTGCTATATCAGCTACAGGCTATGCTTACTTAGGGAATACGCCAATAACAAAGCAGAAAATGAAGGGAAGGAGGCAAAAGATTTGTCATTCATACTTGGAAAATTCTTACAATTATAAAGACAATAAACAAAGACATTATCCAAATGATTACAACGGTAAAACCTCAAATCCCGGACATAGATTGAGGAACTCGAAAGTGATCTTGTCCAAGACTTTCCAAGCCTGGCAAACCATCCTAGTGTGCTTCCTTTCGCGAGCACAGGCGTCGGGATCCCCAATGATGTCCTCCACCCTCCGATAGGCAGCAAGATTGGCAAACTGTTGAAAGGCCTGGTGCAAAAGATCGACAAGATTGTCTCGCCGTCTCTTTGAGATTAGGTTCATCAGGTACACCAAGTGCACCTTATCCTCGGCGACGTCCAATGCCCCAAGTGGCACACCAGTACAGAACAAGGGAAGCGCTTCCCAGATTGCTCCCACGATAAGCTTCAAGAGAGAGGAACGCCGGGGAAGCAGTTGACCATTATATGCGTCAAAGCGACTCATGATTTCAGCACACTCGGCGTTGGTGAACTCTCGATTCTGAGAACGGCCGAGTCAGCGAATGTCCCCGTAAGAGATAATCTCGTCGAGATCATACATGTGGGCGTCCATTACTCCTGTAAAAGAGAATCAACAAAATTATCAGAAAGACTGATTAAGCAATTTCTTATTTAAGACATGCACAGGAAGTTAAACTCCTCGAGAGCAATGCTCTACAGACAGGAGTGACACCTGTCAAAATCAATTATGAAGGGAAGTTAAAAAGGCCCCCGAGAACATTGAGAGCTCTGCTCTAAAAAGATGATATAATTCATCAAAAAATAAAATTCCATCTTAAATCTTCAAGATCCATGAAAAAGAAGCAAAGCTCCATTAATGAATTAAGAAAATACAAGGAAAATCTTTTAGAGAGCAGAGCTCTATTAATGGAACCCTAATAGGGTTCTCTCTAGTTCTCTTTAGATCCCTTTAGACCTATAGAGCAAAGCTCTGCTAAGTGAAGCCCTAAATGGGTTTTCTTTAGATCAAGGATCTATTAAGAGCAAGGCTCTTCAAATTAATCTAATTTAATTTATACCTGAAAATTTCCTAGAGTTCTAACTCTTAAAAGTCCTTAAACGAAAGAGCAAAGCTCTGAATAAAATTTTTTAAGAAAAGAGATGAAAATCATCTAAGGGACCAAAGGTTCTATTTATAGGCATTGAGAGCCGTTTCAACTTCCCAACGGTTGGAATTCTGCCACCGCTGAACTCACGTCTGGGGTCACGTAAGCGCAACGGTGGGGGGCATTTGTTTCCCCCAATCAGAGGAAAGCTCTGTTCAAATTCCAAGACGGGAAATGAAGCAACGCTTCTGTTTTCCCCAAACAGAGCAAAGCTCTGTTTGAATTTCAAAAATTCAAAAATTGAAGCAACGCTTCAGATTCCTTGTGCTACGCGCAACGCGCCACGTGTCAAAAATAGACACGTCAGCGCTGCGCCCGAGACAGCGCACCCAATAAGAGCAAGGCTCTGTTTTAAAATAAAAAGAAAGGAAGCAACGCTTCAGATGACTTGCGCGGTTGCGCTGCGCGGTTGCGCTGCGCGACACGTGTCAGCGCAGTTACGCTGCGCTCTGCGCTGCGCGACACGTGTCAGCGCAGTTGCGCTGCGCGACACGTGTCAAGCGCAGGTGCGCTTACGCCAACTGTGCCAGCACTAAATCAGAATAAAATTCTGGAAAGATCTTTCCAATCTTGTTAAAAAAGCAAGAAGATTATCTTCTGTAAAACAGAGGCCCTAGGATCAAAAATCCAACGGTGGGGAAATATCCCCAGATCAATCAGAGAAAAATCTCTTTAACTGACCTAACAAACTAATTTGCACTATATAAAGGCCCCTACACTCCAAGTCTAAAAGACAGAGAGATAGAGATACAGAACTCCTCTAAAACTTTGAGAAGAATTCAGAGAGAAAGAAAAAAAAGGTAAACCATTGAATAAAAGAAGAATTTCTTCTAAAAAGATCAATGATCTAAGAACAAGATCAAGATCTTGGATAAAAAAAATAATAATAATAATAATAAAGAAGTAATTTACTTCTTTACTAGATCTTTTGATCTATATAAAGGCATTGCCTTTTGAACCATCGGTTCTTGAATCTTGAGGTAGAACCTCTAAAAAGATTCTTTCCTGTGATCTAAATATGATCAAGATGCGCTTTGCGCTATGAAACAGTGCCTTGCACTTTTGATTTGCGCTGTTGCGCTCCTTGGATTGGCGCAAGTCACCAGAGAGCGCCACATGTCAATCTTCGCCTTGCGCTCCCAAAAACAGAGCACTACTCTCTTGGTTTGACGCAACTCACCGAGCGCGCCACGTGTCAGCAGCGCGCTAGCGCAGCGCACTGCGCTAACAGACTTGCGCTCACCAGCGCGTGACACGTGTCACCTCCACATGAATTTGCGCCTTGCGCTCCTCAATTGGCGCAAAGCGCCTGACAAGCCACGTGGGGCCCTATCAGAACATTTAATGCAGTGCATTATTAAAAAGGGCAGAGCCCAATGAAAAGGTCTATCAGACCAAATAAAAATTCAATGCATTATTAAAAAGGGGCAGAGCCCAATTAAAAAGTCTATCAGACCAAATAAAAAAAATGCAGTGCATTATTAAAAAGGGCAGAGCCCAAATAAAGGCCTGACAGGCTGTCATGCCCCGCTTCCCAAAATACGGAGTACGAGGGGTAGACAAGGCTAGCCATGCTCCTACGGTCAAGGAAATGTCCTGCCGTAGTCACACTTCGGCTTCTAGTTTATCATGGTAAACAGTAAACGATGCGCAGGTAATGAGAAATGCAGTAACTGAAAGATACAATAATATAAACTGACCTGAAGTGGAACAAACGAAAGTAACTCGGAATAGCAAGTCAAGAAGTCTGTGATGCACGTCTAGTTCTGATCCAGGATAAATCTTCTCCTCACACTGAGCATGCATACTCAGGTCGTCAGAGCGACACAAAAGCAATATAATATATATAAAATCAAGTGACAGTTCTAACAGTGGTAATGGATATGAATAACAATAAATCAACGACAGCATGAATATGAAGGTGCAGTAATCAATGCAGCGGAACAGTAAAGCAGTATAACGATATGTCATGTATGCCAACACCGTATATAAGGAATAAAATGCCAGTATCCCTATCAGTCTCTAAGTCTCACTGTACAGGTCACTAAGACTATCGTCAGTCCAAGTGTGAGAGTCAACCACTCGCGAGTGTCCTCCACCCAAGGGTAGAACCCAAGGGCAAGGGACCACGGGCCCAACATGTAACAAGAATATCACGATGTATATATCACGTTCCCTGTAAATCTCCATATAACTCCCTAAATATATAAGCCGGCATGGGACTCCCGAGATTCTGTTGAACTCACACTTAAACTACCCCACACCCCGTGGTCTACATCAAACGCTAACCACAACCCTAAATACTAATCGATCCGTGACAAGTCTGCGCGAGAACTGAAGGCAGGACCTCCATCAAGCACGTCCCGACTAATACCTAAGATAAATGGCAGTGTCGGATGCCTTATCTGTGACACCCGTGCAAGCGCTTCCATAAGTGTCCCATACCACTTATAGTCACACGTACACGCATCCCACAGACGTCGACAATGCAATAGAATAATAGGGTCACTGATTGTGTACAAGTACGTATCACTTTCACTTAATCACGAATATACGAACACTGACGTACTTGCCACAATCATCGCTAGAAACTAACACTGGGTAAATGCACGTTATCACTAGGATATCACTACAATGTTATAGGCATGATATGATACGTGAACAGTATATGAAGTACAATCAAGATGTCATAAAAACAGTATTCTATCACTTGCACAATTTATCATGAAAAGTACGTGTATAATTTAGCGAAACGATAAACAGGTGGTATTTAGTATGTTCAGTTGTCCATCCATCAAATTTGGTTTCAAGCCAATCGGGTTCCAGGATTGCTAATTATAACCATTTCATTTTAAGCGCTCGCGGCTGAAAATCCGGTTTCAGAATCAGAAATCCGTTTCGCAATGCATTTTAATCCCAGTTGGGATCGGATTTTAGCGACGCTACAGTTGGATGAATTCTAGGGTTTTCAGTAAGGTTTTCAACGCAACAGACGGATCTTCAATCGCGTCTGCACGTCAGGAGATATACAATGTTTAACTCTAATGCGTCAGTTCTGATTCTGCTGGGACTGTTATATAGCCCGATCTAATAAATTACAGATTAAATATCAAACGGTAACGAAACAGAATGAAACCAATTGTGTTGTCTAGCTAACAGATTTATCTATAATAAACAGTGGAATTCCGCAACCTACGAGTTAAGGAAATCCTGTGGTATCCAATACGGTACAGCAACCAACAATTGGAGTAGCTCTGGACTGCAGTCCAGAGTCGCACTCCGATACGAATATCATCATAATTTAAGTACATGAATATCAGGAAACTGGTATAGGGTTAAAGTTCGTCGAGTTGGCTTCGATTTGAGCCCTCGAACGCACCATTTTAGTATGTATATGATTTATGGTGAATTTAACGGTTTTCAGATGCAATAAAATTACAGTTTTACGATTAAACTTGGGGGCAGTCGTTTTGGCTATTAACGATCAATTTTTCCAGCGAAATTTGCACACGTTATCCATACCTACAAGGGCCAATGTAATTCGTCCCGTTCCGTCAAATTCGATAAATATTTCCTAAGAGAACAAGTATCGAACAGTTGTATCGAACAATTTAACGGGAAGGCAAAGCATAATTTATATATGATGTTAATTTGAATATAGATAGAATAGCATGAAGCAAGTAGAGAACTTGCCTGAGAACGTCTTGGGGTTGTATGGCAGCAGCGGCGACGACCGAGACCGCAAGGATCGATGGTGTACGAAAAGTGCTCGATGAAATGCCAAAGCTTGAATATTTTGCGGTGGTCACGAATCGGCTCGTGGGAACGAGGGTGTTTGCTGGCGGGGTTCCAGTGAGGCGTTCGGGATGAGTATAGAGAGAGAGAGAAAGTGAGAAGAGGAGAGAGAAAGAGAGAGAGAGAGACTGAGAGAGAAGGAGATACAGAGGGTGAGGGACAGAGAGATAGAGGGTGACAGAGAGGGAGAGAATGAGAACTGAGAGAGAAATAGAGAGCTCAGAGAGAGGCAGAGAGTGATAGAGTTAGAGAGCGAGAGGGCTCGGAGAGAGAGGGAGAGTATGTGTAAGTGAGTTTAGAGAGAGAAACAAAGAGTGGGAGGGAGAGAGAAAGCACACACAGAGAGAGAGAGGAAGTGGGGTGCTCGGATGACGACGAGGAGGTGAGGGCGACGACGTTGATGGTGGCGTCGACGAGATGCAGATGTGTCGACGACGAGACGAGGAGGCCACCGGTCGTCGGCGCAGGGGATGTCGAGCTCGGGTGCAGGGGATCGAGCTCGGCTGTGGGTTTGGGTGCTGGTTGATGGTGGCAGAGAAGGGAGAGGGAAGGTGGTGAGGAGACGAGGGCGTTGACGATGGGGGAGGCGGATGAAGAGAGGAGGAGTTCTGTGATGGATGCCAGGGTCGGGAGTGTAGCGAGAAGGGGAGGAAAACGAGAACGAGGGAGGGAGCGAGCGAGGAAGAGGGAGTAGTGGGTATAGGAGAGAGGGTCGTAGGGGAAAACGCGCGCGTCGTGGGTAACGCTCACGCGAGCGATGGCGACGGCGGAGGGAGCGGATCGCGCGCGAAGGGGAGAGAGCCGTTAGAGGAAGATGTACAGGAGCTAAGCGGGTCGGGTTGAGGGAGCGAGCGTAGGCTTGGAGAGAGGGACGCGGGAGCGGGCTGGGCCGGCGTATTTAAAAAGAAAAATAACAAGCTAAATAAAATGAGAGGGGGGCCCGGGCTGAGCTGGGCTGGGCCAAGGTTAGAGCCAACGAGAAGGATTAAAGAAAAGAAAGGATTCTGGGCTTGGGGAAAAATATATGGAAAATTGAGGATAAAAGAAAGAATGGATGGGCTCGGCTGCTCTTGGGCTGCAAAATTATGAAAACAGAATTATAAAGAAACTGTGAGGAATATTTCTGGGGCCGCAGGAAATTTACTTAAAGGAAAATGGAAAAAGGAAATGGGGCCGGGCTTGGAATTTAAATGGGAAATTTAAAGGGAAAATATAGAGAGAGGACCGGAAAGATTTTTGGGCCGAGGATAATAAAAAGGAATTGAGTGTATGGAAAGATACATGAATGGGCTTGGGATTGGTTTGGAAAAGTAATTAGAATTAGGGTTTGGGTTCAACGGGTTTTGAAAACTAAAATATAATAATTAGTTTATAAATAAAATAAATAATTCCTAATTAAGAATAAAGAGAATTCTAAGTAACAAAATACGGTCTTTGGTATAAAAGGGGCCGGGTGTTACACAGGCCAAACACAAATAAAATGTTAAACATTTTCAAATGGACTTAACCCAATTCTGGCTGTAAGTCCTCAAATTAAATTGAACTGAGCACAACTGCTCTCTCAAATTAATTTACACCCGGTTCAAGGGTACATCTCTGAACTCCTCTAATATTCGTCATTGTAATCCCTCAACGTCATCAGAGAGGTGACGGGTCCCGACAACCACACATTAATACGGACTGTGGGGTTCTTAAACTCATGGACTAATGCGTCCTTAAACCAATATTCGTCCCCAAAATGGGAATGTTGGACCACCATGTCCCTAAACTGGTAATACGGACTGCGGGGTCCTTAAACTCATGGACTAATGCGTCCTTAAACCAATATTCGTCCCTAAAATAGGAATGTTGGACCACCATATCCCTAAACTGGTAATACAGACTGTGGGGTCCTTAAACTCATGGACTAATGCGTCCTTAAACCAATATTCGTCCCCAAAATAGGAATGTTGCACCACCATGTCCTTAAACTGGCAATGGACCACCATGTCCCTAAACTGGCAATGGACCACCATGTCCCTAAACTAGAACAATAGAGCCCAAATGCTCTTTTGTCGGATCTAAACGATCCCGTTAAGTTGATCTTAGTCTCAAATTAGACTAACGTATCCTTAACAAACGTTTAAGTTGATCTTAGCCTCAAATATGGCTAACGTGTCCTTGAACCAAAATCTTTTAACAGACTTTAGTCCCAAATTGGACTATGGATCTCCCTACCAACTTTGGTTCAAGGGTACATCTCTGAACTCCTCTGATATCTGTCGTTGTAATCCTTCAACGTCTTCAGAGAGGTGACGGGTCCCGACGGCCATACATTCAATGGACCACCATGTCCCTAAACTGGCGATGGACCACCATGTCCCTAAACTAGCGATGGACCACTGTTTCCTGATTTAAAATCAGGAAAATCGACAGAGGAGGCATCACGTGCTAGCACGTGACCATTGGTCACGTGTTGGCACGTGACATCTAAAAGCAGCGGCACAAAGCACTTCCATTCCCTGATTAAAAGTCAAGAAGAAGCTCCGGAGGAAGCATCACGTGCTAGCACGTGACCAGCGGTCACGTGTTGACACGTGATGGCTAAGCAGTGGCAAAGAACAAAGCGCGGAAGGAAGGGAAGCCCATTTCGGGGGGGTCACGTGCCTACACGTGACCAGTGGTCATGTGCGCACACGTGACCAACGGTCACGTGGCCGCACGTGACCGGCCTCAAGAGCCTTATTTCTATGACAGAATTAAATTCTGAGAAAAGATCTCTCAAGTCTTTCCGAAATGGAGAAAGATTATTTAGAACCGTTGGATTAAAGATCTAAAGGTGATTAAATGTCACCTATTTATGGAAAAATCTTGAACTTGGAAAGATTTCCCCTTAAAATCTAACTGAAATAACAAAGGGATATCTTTGGATTTAAAATCCAATGGTGAATAAAATTCACCTAACAATCTAAAGGCCCAGATTAATGATAAATATAAATCAAATCTCTCAATGAGAGATTTACTTAGCAGATTGATTCTTTTCCTCCTCCTATAAATAGGAGCCAAGAAAAGAAGAGAGGGACCTTTTTTTTGGGGAGACCTTGGGACCTTTTCTTTTGATACAGAGAGATACAGAGACATACACAGAGAGAGAAATAGAGCCTTGAGATTTTGATCCTCTGCAAAGAAAACCTTAGGTAAGAAGGGAGAGGCTTAAAAAAGAGAATTTAATTCTCAAAGAGTTTAACTCTTATATAAAAAGAAGAACTTAGTTCTTTCTCTAGCAGAGGATCTGCAAAGTGCACATCTCCCCATGAATTGAGAATTTAATTATCATTGGGTTGAGATCCTGCCATGCAGATCCAAAACACAGAGGAGGAACTGAGTTCAGAGAATTTAATTCTCACAAAATGATAGGAATTCAATTCCTTTGAGATAAAATTAGGGCTTAACCCTATGTTATGGGAATTTAATTCCTCCAAAATGAATAGGACTAGGGTTTAACCCTAATTGAGAATATAATTCTCTCAAACTCACAGGAATTTAATTCCCTTAAGAAAAGAAATTAGGGTTTAACCCTATTAAGAATATAATTCTTCAGAAGAAAACGGGAATTTAATTCCTCTAAAGTTTAGGGTTTAACCCTATGTAGAGTCGCGTGCTACCACGTGACCCCTGCAAAGACCAACAGAATAGAACTCTGAAGCAGACATCTCGTGTGTTGCCACGTGACTCCTGCGAAAATATATAAAAGAGAACTTTGAGGCAATGCCTCACGTGCCCCACGTGATCCCTGAAGCACATAAAGGAACAGCGAAATAAACAGGGACTCTAGGGCGCCATCACGTATGACCACGTGACCCCTAATGAGTATTCTAATAAACCAAAGCATGGGCCCCCATCACGTGCCCGCACGTGATGGCTTTCAGAGCTAAAAGTGTTAAACACTTATCTGTAGAACAAAACAAAGAGAAGAAGGGCGCTCTCACGTGCTACCACGTGACCCCTCTTGCCTTAGTGTTTAACACTAAATTGGAAACTCTGTATCCAGTGTTTAACACTAACTTTCTTAGTGTTGAACACCAACTTGGAAGACCCTATTTTCAGTGTTTGACACTGATCTGCCTTAGTGTTAAACACTAATTTGAAATCTCCATTGCCAGTGTTTAACACTGATTTGCTTTAGTGTATAAGCACTAATTTGAAAGCCCTGTTGCTAGTGTTTAACACTAACTATCTTTTAGTGTTAAACACTAACTTGTCAATCTCACTCCCAGTGTTCAACACTGTTGGTCTTTAGTGTTTAACACTAATTTTAGCCCAATTGGCTAAGTTTCTAGAGGCAAAGCCTCTCCTTCAATGGACCAACAGAAAGCCAATATTCTAAATATGATTGGACTTAGCCCAAGCTGGCCATAAGTCCTCAATTCAAACTTAACTGGGCTAATGGGCTCATAACATAATTAATTGGTCTTGGTCCCAAATTGGGCCGAAGACTATTTAATCTACCTTGGTTCAAGGGTATATCTCTTCACTCCTTTGATACTTGGCGTTGTAATTCCTCAACGTCTTCAAAGAGGTGGCGGGTCCCGATGACCATACATTGATACGGACTGTGGGGTCCTTAAACTCATGGACTATGAGGTCCTTAACCTTGACCGTGATGTCTTAAAAGTAACGCTGGACTGTGGGGTCCTTAAACTCATGGACTATGAGGTCCTTAACCTTGACCGTGATGTCTTAAAACTAACGCCGGACTATGGAGTCCTTAAATCCATGGACTATGAGGTCCTTAACCTTGACCGTGATGTCTTAAAACTAACGCCGGACTGTGGAGTCCTGATTGATCTTAAAAAGTGTGTTTGTAGTTAACCGCAATCAATAACGGTGTCGCGTATAGCTAGACCGAGATGAGTACGGGTCGTCCTCTAGGAAACGTGGAACCTTTTACTTTTACTTTAGATGTGTTAAGAAAGAGAGGAGGGATAAAGAATTTTATAGAAAGATTTCTAGATCTACGTTAAACAAGAATGTAAAATATAGATCTAGATTATTTTAAAGATGTAATTAATATAATAAGAGGGCCTGTAGGGTTCGTTAGGATTTAATAGTTATGGACGATTAATTAAAAGTTCCCCTTTTTATCCATTAATAGATTTAGAACTAGAACGACGGTGATGCGTGTAGATTAGGGTTTCTGGAGAGAAAAGGAATCCCATTTTTAACCCTTATCTCGACACGGAACTCCGTTCATATCTAGCCTTTACCAAAACAATCATTAATCTAATCTCTAATCGCGGTCGGAACTAGCAAAGAATTGCTAGCGCGCCCGATTAGGATGTTAATGATTCTTTTGATAAAGTTCCTAAACTTTATAGGACTTAAAAAGGGTTTAATTATTTTCATCATCCATTAGCCTACCCTAATCCTACGAACCCTAACAAGCGGAGAATTACTCGCGCATGTTGGGAAAAGAAGATGAAAAGACAGAGAGGGAAAACATAATGTAAAATACAAAAGAATTAAATAAAACAACTACCTTTATTAATCGACTTGAACAATCTACACTTTGATTCCTTAGAAAATGATTACAAACTAGTTGCTTCTCGATCTTTCCTAAGGAGGTAGTCGAACAGTCGATGATCAGCCTGGATGCGTGAGCCGTCTTGGACTTCGTGATCGCGTCGGCTTGATAACTTTTCCAAGAGGCTCTCGGTGCCTTTTTATAGTGCAAAGCCAGAATCTTTTGGTTGAAGACTTGGTAAATTTCAGCAGAGATTAACCCCAAAAAATCTTTTGCTCTAACTCCATAAAATTGCGGCGGATCCGCGGCCATTTGATCACAACTCTTCATCAAATTTTGGGGTTTCTGTCTTTGTGACATTTGGCAATCCTAGCACCTTCATATTTCAGAAATCTTCTCTCGGTTGCTTTCAGACTTGGTCTCCAAGTTTTGCTTCTTTATTTGGCAAGTTTTCTTCAACAAATTGATTTGTTTGATAAATTCTGCATAACAACTTGGAAAATTCTGCACAATAATATTTAGTAGACTTAGTTCTACTAGGATTTGGTCAATGAATTTATTTGCATACATTTTCCTACCAAATGATAATTAAAATATATTAACACATGGAAAATAATGTTTTTACACATAAACCCTCATATGTATAATATATTATAATAAAGTCCTTTTTTAATACGAAAATGGTAGGAAAAATGTAATACAATTGTGTTGTTTTATCAACTGAACAAATACCCCCAAACTTATCTTTGATCGTCCCGAGCAAACTAGTTTATTTAAGAGGAGAAAAAAAAAAAGGAGAAAACTAAGCACACTTTCGTAGGCAGACACGATTGCACTGAGCACGTGCAACAAGCCGTTAAACCTCTAGGTGTCCCTAGTAGGAGGAGTGTTGTCTCCTGAGGGTTTTCAGCGGATTACACCCACAAAATCCAATAACAAAAGAGAGATGGTGAAATTTACATATAAAGATAAGAACCATAAAAGAAAGGCCTTGAAAAGAAGAGTTTCCAACTATACTAGCTTTTCAGTTGTCATGAGCCCTATCTTAATAGTCATGAAAAAATGTTAGAAATCACATCATCCCTCAATAAAACATCGTCTTTATTCTTCATTCCTACCTTTCATCCAAACATTGATGATATAACCCCACGTGTGTGAAATGGACATCCCTACACTCGGAGAATTCAATTCAAGCTATCATACTCTTGTCCATCTACCTTAGTACTTTTTAATTTAATGAATATTAAAGATTTGCTCACACATTTTCATGCGACCGTTAATACTTCTTGAGGTACTAACCGACCGATTACTCAAGTGCTTGCTGATTAGGTGATAATATTTTCCTCGTCTTGCACCACCTAAGGTTTAGCAGTGACTCCCAGACCAGTTGGCCTTAGGGCACTAGGTGAAGAGGCACCCTCGCTATATTTTTTTATTGCTGCCTTGGCGATAATAAAACCAGTGTTCATTTTTTTTCTTTTCACCATTTTTATATTTTCTTCATTTTTTTTTCTTTTCATTTCCTTCATACTTTGGCTTTTAGACAAGAGCATTTCAAGGTATCCTCTACTATCCCGAGTTTCAAGACGTGTGTAAGTGCATATAGTAGGGTATCAACATTCAAATGTTTGGCTTCCAGAATAGAAACTATTTTTCAGACTTATTTTTATCCTCAGATTAGTGACTTCCTTCATTTTACTAACCCTTGGGACAACAGCTCATAACTACTTATTACCAGTTCGTTTAAGAAAACTTCTAATTTTCTTGGTTTTCTTAAACTATTCCTATCTTTTGGATGTAATTTTTCACTTTCTACTCTTTTGTTACAAAAGAAAATTTTTGAAATTTTTGAAAATATTGTGCTTATGCAAAATATGATGCAAATTGATGTGTAAATAAGCACAAACCTCCCCCAAACCTGTTTACAGCAGTGTCCTCACTGATGTCATCCGTTAAACTCAAAAACTTGTAGACTTGGGAGGAAATTATTAATGGGGGCAAGAATATATGAAAGTGAAAATCCTCCCCCAAACTTATTTTAGGCTCACAAATTTGTAAAAATTATTTTCTTTTCAAGAGCCAAAATATACCACCCCCCAAACTTGAGTTAAACAATTTTAATCTTTTAAAATCACACGAGGGGGTCAAGGTTATTGGTCAATGCCAAGCTTTGCAAAGACCGAAGGTCAACACCAACCATTCAAAAAATTTATCGATGAAGCACCAAGGTTGGTGGAAGAACATGTCACCTTTCGACGTGAAGAAGTGGGGAGGTGATAAGAGGTGTGATGGAAAAGGATTGTGTCTCAATTTGGAGAGACAACACAGTGATGGTGATGATGGATTACTCACATTATCATGATTGTCCAAAAGAAGGGGTGGAGGTCCAGTTTCTTCATCTTGGAGTTGATTCATCTCAACACCCGTGTCTTGTAAAAATGCGAGTTTATCAGCGAAAATTTCATCAAAACTTTCGTCGATACCCCGAAGAATAATGTCATCAGAAAAAATGGGGTGATCGTCCGACTCTATAAAAAGTTCCTTATCAGCGTTAGATGTTGACCCGGACAACTCGGTGGAAGAGTCCGTGTCAAGCAACAACATATGAAAAGAGTCAGAATTATGAGGTTGATCATATTCGCTGCTGTCGACATCCATTAATTCGACAGAACACACATGAGTATAGGGTTCGGAGGGTTCACTTCCCAACTTGTAAATGTTAAGCTCAATTGACTTCTTTCCAAATGATAGGGTCATAGAGCCGTTTCTACAATTGATTACTGCGTTGGAAGTGGCCAAAAAGGGTCGACCGGGTATCACCGGGATTTGATTGCATGGGTTTGCTACAGGTTGTGTATCTATAACGATAAAGTCCACAGGAAATATGAATTCCCCGACTTTGATTAACACATCCTCTAGCTCACCCTTAGGTTGGGTGATAGATCGATCGGCCATCTGAAGAGTGCAATGCGCAGGTTTTAACTCTCCGATCCCTAATTGCTCATAAACAGAATACGGAAGCAAGTTAACACTGGCACCTAGATCGAGTAGAGCACGATTGATATTTTTACCCCCAATAGAAATAGAAATTGTAGGACTTCCAGGGTCCTTTCGTTTCTTGGGTAGTTGTTGCGTAAAAGCAGTGCTCACATTACTCGCACGGAAAACTTTTTTAGGTACTTGAACTTTTCTCTTCCTGGTGCACAAGTCCTTTAGGATTTTCGCATATGACGGAACTTGTTGAATAGCATCTAGGAGAGGAATGTTTATGTTAACTTGCTTAAAAATTTCCACAATCTTCTCCATTTATGGACTTGGTCTGTTGCCCCTTAACCTGTTTGGATAAGGTGCTTTATCAATAAGGGTTTGGTCCAACATTGGAGAGGATTGTGGGGACGGATTCGATCCCAAAACTGGAGTGGGGATCGACTTAGATAGATTTGGCGAAATGGGCGAAGGGTTCGAGCCTTGGGGAAAACGGAGAATAGGCTCGGGTGAAGGTGGGAGACTAGACGAATTAGGGGAAGAAGAAGAAGCTGGGGTATCATTGGTGTCACTGTCATCACACTGCTCACCCACTCGGTTATTCAGCACTTTTCCCGATCTCAACGTGGTAACAGCACTCACATTATAACTTTGTGAGTGGCCAGGATTAGGTATGGGTTGAGATGGGAGTTTCTCTTTCTCTCTCGCACTCATTGCGGCGTTTAATTGTGCGATTTGGTTTTCTATTGATTTAATACTCTCACCATGGGAGGCGGAGTTTTTCGTTAGGGTATCAATAGAAGACCTCATCTCAGCCGAATTTTGCATGGATTGTTTCATGAACATATCCAAAGTTTATACAAGTGAGTTGTCAGTACCGGCCACTTGTGGTGTAGAAATGTTGGCCGGATTTTGGAAATTCTGTGACTGAAAGGGGGGCTGATTCTGTGGTTGTGGTTGCTGTGGAGGAGGTCTTTGATAATTGCTTTGTTGGTTTTGGTTCCAAGCAAAGTTAGGATGATTCCTCCATCCTTGATTATATGTGGAAGAATAAGGATCGTTTCTAGGTCGCTGCTGAAAAGCAACATTAGCTTGAAACGATGCATTCATAGGACATTCTTCCGTTAAGTGTGAAGGATCCGAACAGCAACCACAGACGGTCTTAGGAAGCGTGACCTGATTTAAGGAGAATGATGAGAACTTGTTTTCAATAGCGTCGAGTTTCTTCTGTATCGCTGCCATTTCGGCTTTTACTGCGATAGAAACATCGAGCTGGTGAATACCTCCCTTAGTTGAAGGTGGTCTTACGTTTTCCCACTGCAAAGTGCTTTCTGCAAGGTCTTCCAGATATTTCCAAGCTTCACCGTCATCTTTAGACATGAAATTGCATTGACACATTGTTTCAAGTATCTGCTTTGTCGCTGGATTAATGCCCTCATATATAATTCGACATAAATCCCATCTTTGTATTCCGTGATGGGGGCATTGGACAAGCAGATCCTTGAAACGTTCAAAACACTTCCAAAATGGTTCATTGGGAAGCTGGGTGAACTGGTTGATCTCGCTCCTAATATGTGCAGTCTTATGGTTTGGGTAAAACTTCTTAAGAAATGCTATGACAAATTCATCCCAATTAGTGATAGAGTGTGCGACAGTATTGTAAAGCCATTTTTCTGCCAAATCGCACAGTGTGAATGGGAGAAGACGTAAGCGCATAGCATCTAAAGTCAATTGCGAAGTACCCATCATTGCGCATACGTTTTCGAATTTGGTGATGAAAACGTACGCGTCTTCCGACTCAAGCCCGTGAAATTTAGGCAGCAGATTGATGTAGTGGGGTTTAATTTCGAAATTATCCCCGTTAGGTGGTGGAAGAGATAGACAAGTAGGAAGAGGACCACGAATAGGATAGCATCTCTCTTGGAGAGAGATGCGCGGTGGATTCTGCTCACCTGCGGGCGGTAGCAGCGTGGTGTTATAATTAGATGGAGTGCCGTCCATCACGGTCGATGTGGTGTGTGGTGGGGGAAAAGAAGATGAAGAAGTACCGACTTCGGTGTCGATAGCAGGAACGCGGACAAGACGGGCACTAGGATCCCGTGACCAGCCGAGCATGCACTAAGCGGGTTTAGTGCAAGTGGCAGCGTGTGTGTGGTTTTAAAATTGGCTTGTTTTGAAAAAGTGGGACTCAAGACAAATCTCCCTAAGATGCACAAGCAACCCTAGAACTAAGGTCACCTAGGTCCAGTCTCTAGACCGCTCCTAGACTTCCAAAGGACAAGCCACATGATCAATCCTCTACCGCCTTCGTACTACCCTTGTAGCCAGATAAGTGCCAGGTAAGTGGGAAGGAACCACGTCGTGGGCCTAATTAAAAACCACTAGCCTTTGTCACACTTGCCCAGGCACTACAAAAGTAATGCGGATAAACGATAGATTACCCACGACCTTCCTCTGTCTTTATTGAGCGCGACAGTCCTTAGAGTCTGGTCTAGATATTTTTTAAATTAATGAAGGGTTGATCTATATGCTCAGTTTGTGATTTGTGGGGCTTAGGAAGGGTGATGAAATCCCCACCTAATCTTGATTTGGTCTTTGCCCCTTAAAGTCCGTATTAAATATGCAAAACAAAACCAATCACAAAACTTTTGCAAAAAGATTTTTGAGCGGCGCAATTTTGCAAAGAATCCTGCAGAAAATAGATTTTATTGGATTTGAGGAGAGAAAGGAGTTAAGAAAGATACCAGAGAATTCTGTGGCCCTAACTCTTCTATCCTGCCGCGATTCCGCCGCACAAAGTGCCTTTATGCCGCGGTTCCGCCGCGTGGCAGAGAGATCACTTGATGAAAATTTTTGTATAGCCTTCTGTGCTTCTCTGGATCTCTAAAAATGTCTCTGTTTCCTGTTCTTCTTAATTCTGTGACTCCAGATCTCCTTGCAAAAATTCACGCACAAATCGTTAAATATGCAATTTGCAGTTTTGTTTTAATAATGATATGGCTCGTCTAAGAATTCAACACAAATAGTAAAAATAAAAAATTACGCACGTATCCCCGACAACGGCGCCATTTGATTGATCTAAAAAAGTGTGTTTGTAGTTAACCGCAATCAATAACGGTGTCGCGTATAGCTAGACCGAGATGAGTACGGGTCGTCCTCTGGGAAACGTGGAACCTTTTACTTTTACTTTAGATGTGTTGAGAAAGAGAGGAGGGATAAAGAATTTTATAGAAAGATTTCTAGATCTACGTTAAACAAGAATGTAAAATATAGATCTAGATTATTTTAAAGATGTAATTAATATAATAAGAGGGCTTGTAGGGTTCGTTAGGATTTAGTAGTTATGGACGATTAATTAAAAGTTCCCCTTTTTATCCATTAATAGATTTAGAACTAGAACGACGGTGATGCGTGTAGATTAGGGTTTCTGGAGGGAAAAGGAATCCCACTCTTAACCCTTATCTCGACACGGAACTCCGTTCATATCTAGCCTTTACCAAAACAATCATTAATATAATCTCTAATCGCGGTCGGAACTAGCAAAGAATTGCTAGCGCGCCCGATTAGAATGTTAATGATTCTTTTGATAAAGTTCCTAAACTTTATAGGACTTTAAAAGGGTTTAATTTTTTTATCATCCATTAGCCTACCCTAATCCTACGAACCCTAACAAGCGGAGAATTACTCGCGCATGTTGGGAAAAGAAGATGAAAAGACAGAGAGGGAAAACATAATGTAAAATGCAAAAGAATTAAATAAAACAACTACCTTTATTAATCGACTTGAACAATATAGAATGGTTTCTAGATCTACGTTAAACAAGAATGTAAAATATTGATCTAAAAAAGTGTGTTTGTAGTTAACCGCAATCAATAACGGTGTCGCGTATAGCTAGACCGAGATGAGTACGGGTCGTCCTCTGGGAAACGTGGAACCTTTTACTTTTACTTTAGATGTGTTGAGAAAGAGAGGAGGGATAAAGAATTTTATAGAAAGATTTCTAGATCTACGTTAAACAAGAATGTAAAATATAGATCTAGATTATTTTAAAGATGTAATTAATATAATAAGAGGGCTTGTAGGGTTCGTTAGGATTTAGTAGTTATGGACGATTAATTAAAAGTTCCCCTTTTTATCCATTAATAGATTTAGAACTAGAACGACGGTGATGCGTGTAGATTAGGATTTCTGGAGAGAAAAGGAATCCCACTCTTAACCCTTATCTCGACACGGAACTCCGTTCATATCTAGCCTTTACCAAAACAATCATTAATCTAATCTCTAATCGCGGTCGGAACTAGCAAAGAATTGCTAGCGCGCCCGATTAGGATGTTAATGATTCTTTTGATAAGGTTCCTAAACTTTATAGGACTTAAAAAGGGTTTAATTATTTTCATCATCCATTAGCCTACCCTAATCCTACGAACCCTAACAAGCGGAGAATTACTCGCGCATGTTGGGAAAAGAAGATGAAAAGACAGAGAGGGAAAACATAATGTAAAATGCAAAAGAATTAAATAAAACAACTACCTTTATTAATCGACTTGAACAATCTACACTTTGATTCCTTAGAAAATGATTACAAACTAGTTGCTTCTCGATCTTTCCTAAGGAGGTAGTCGAACAGTCGATGATCAGCCTGGATGCGTGAGCCGTCTTGGACTTCGTGATCGCGTCGGCTTGATAACTTTTCCAAGAGGCTCTCGGTGCCTTTTTATAGTGCAAAGACAGAATCTTTTGGTTGAAGACTTGGTAAATTTCAGCAGAGATTAACCCCAAAAAATCTTTTGCTCTAACTCCATAAAATTGCGGCGGATCCGCGGCCAAAGGGGGGGTATGGCCGCGGATCCGCGGCCATTTGATCACAACTCTTCATCAAATTTTGGGGTTTCTGTCTTTGTGACATTTGGCAATCCTAGGCACCTTCATATTTCAGAAATCTTCTATCGGTTGCTTTCAGACTTGGTCTCCAAGTTTTGCTTCTTTATTTGGCAAGTTTTCTTCAACAAATTGATTTGTTTGATAAATTCTGCATAACAACTTGGAAAATTCTGCACAATAATATTTAGTAGACTTAGTTCTACTAGGATTTGGTCAATGAATTTATTTGCATACATTTTCCTACCAAATGATAATTAAAATATATTAACACATGGAAAATAATGTTTTTACACATAAACCCTCATATGTATAATATATTATAATAAAGTCCTTTTTTAATACGAAAATGGTAGGAAAAATGTAATACAATTGTGCTGTTTTATCAACTGAACAAGTCCTTAAATCCACGGACTATGATGTCCTTAACCTTGACCGCAACGTCTTAAAACTAATATTGGACCGCAATGTCCTTAAACTACCTATCGACCGCAATGTCACTAAACTAAACAACAGGGCTCCCTTAATTGCTCTCTTGTTGGATCTAAACGATCCCGTTAAGTTGATCTTAGTCTAAAAACTAGGCTGACGTATCCTTAACAAACATTTAAGTCGATCTTAGTCTCAAACGAGACTAACGTATCCTTAAACCCAAACCCCCAAACCCAAATCTAAGATAATACGGATTTGGACTAGTCCACGTCCTACGGGCGACGGCATAACTCAGTCTCCGTATACAATCCACGGGCAACCAAACACAAAACAAACACACACGACACGAAGTGACCACATGGAGAAGGAGAAAGTTGTTACCGCAATGCGGTAGCGTAATTAACTGCAGGGGCTTGCGCCTGCAGGGAAGAGCGTCCCCACAATCAAAAACCCTTCAAGCGAGGGGGAATCTGATGAAGTCTGCTACATCGGCCGCATCCGTTTAAACCTTCGATACATGGTGCCATAAATCAACTTGGCATCTTCGGAGAGGTGGACGGATAGCACCTATTAGCATCTGCCCCGAATTTCAGGCGAGACGTCCGTCGCGCCGTCTTTCGGAGGGGAACAGATTCTGGCACGCCCGGTGGGACCTTTTCCTCTTTCCACTCCACACTTCGTGTGTCGTGTTCGCGAACCAAACACGGCTCGCTAATGGTTGCCCTTAGGTTTCAAGGTACTAAGATTTGGCGTTTTGCTTATTGCAGAAAGTAAAGAATCAATGGCTTCCACTTGTGCGAAATGCTCCAACTACAACTGCAACCGGCACTCCGCCTCACCAGGAGGTATAGCCTACGGGGCCCAAGCTGCTTCGCTGTTCATAATGCCCGTGGAACAGGTCACTCAAGCCACCACTGGGTTGTTTTTCGGGGCCATGCTCCCGCCAACGAGCTTCACCGCTCCTGTGCTGACACCGGAAGCCCCCAAGAAATCGTTCTTTGATCGGCTTACACCTACCACGGCCCCTCTCAACGGTTCGCCCAACACCAGCGCCTCGGTCTTCTCCAGACTGGGCCAGAACTCCTGTGGACCCGCAATAGGACCTACAATCCCAGAGAAGGCTGCTCCTAAGAAAATAACCAGTCCTGCTCCTGAAGTCGTTAAGGCGGCTTCTCCTGCCAAAAATTCGGTCTTTACAAGATTGACTGTTCCATCTCCCGCTCCTGCTACCCAAAGGACATCGGTCTTTAACAGGCTGACACCAGCAGCGACCCCCTACCTACACAGGGGGCAAGACGAGGCTATCGCCCTCTCCGAGCCGATTCCATCAGCACGGCACGCTCGACGTCGCTACTGGCGCCGAGTGAGGAAGGCCGGAGGCAACTCCCCTTCTGGGCTAACTCCTCCATCCCCGACGACAGAAGTTAATGCTGCTGTTCCAACTAAGAACGGCTTTGAGATGTTGAATAAGGTGTGTAGGAATTCTCCTGCCGCGGTGCTAAAGAGGTATCCCCCTCCGCTGAAAAGGGTCGCGGAAATAAAGCCAGAACAGCCCCAATCTCCTCAACGGTTGTCTTCCAAAATCTATAAAGTCTGGCGGCAGACCCGAGACTCGGTGATCGATCCAAATTTCTCCCGCCAGCACAAGAAGCTGAAAATCCAACAGGAAGTCAGTCATCACACTAAGCCACGAAAAGCTGTCTGGGTGCCCACCTCAACGGCCCCCTCAACTTCCACTGCTCATAAAAAGAGGAGGCCGGAGAAGATCCCCGGGCCTGCGACGAAAACTAAAGGCGCTGAGCCCAGAGCCCTAAGTCTGGGGGCATGATGGTCCATACTGTATACATGGCGTCGGGAAAGGAAGATAGCCGCACGTCTACAGGGCATAGACCGCTTACACGGTCGGTGACCAAAGCTCAGGAGCAACAACAGAAGCTCCAGGAAATGATGATCGCAATGGCCGCGCTTACTGGGCCGAAAGAAAGCCCCGAAGTGTCCTCGGATCAGCGACAAGAACAGGAAACCGACGCTGAGTTCCTTCGGAGGATATTGGAAAAGAAAGATAAAGAGGCTGCGGAACAAGCGGCCAATATAAAGCAAATAGCCCACTTATTTCAAGACATGGTTGGGATGATGATTCAACAAGATCCTCCCGCTGAAGATCCCTCGACCGTCCTCGAAGATGATAGAGGAGAAACGTCGAATCCACCACCGGTTCTTTCAACGGCCAAGGAGGAGACAATCTCCAAGGCTGACTTGGACGACTATATAGCCCAGCAGATCCGGGTTCATCAGGCGACTGAGGCCGCTGGTCAAGTCGTAAAAACGGGGTGACCGTACCCAAGCTGGTACGACCAAATCAAATATCAGCCGGGTTATACAATACCGAAATTCCATGTCTATAAGGGGACAGGCAATCCCCATCAGCATGTTGCTCAGTTCAGGGCCCTCTGCGGTAACACCGGCGGTGATGATAAACTATTGCTTCGCCAGTTCGTGGGCAGCTTATGAGAAACGGCGTTCGAATAGTATTCAGAACTCCCGAACGATTCCATCAAGACGTTCGCTGAAATGGAATTGCTATTCACTCAGCGATTCGCAAGCGCCAGTGAACGCACTCCGATAACAGCATTAATTAATGCCAGGGTGAAACCAGGCGAAACGTGGGTCCAGTACGCTATACGCTGGCGAAATTTTTGGTCGAAATGCGAACAACGCATTGAGGAAGCGCCCGCGGTGGGCATGTTCGTGGGAACCCTAGACCCTCATGCAACTATCTCCCAGTTCATGATGTTCTTTAAGCCAACCACGTTCCAGGCTTTAATCGACAAGTTAGCCCATATGGACCAGATGGGTCACAGACCGTCTCCCCCGAAGCCGGAGCCTCGGAGTGACAAGGGTAAAGGGAAGGCAACCTTCGTCGCGAATGCTCAGCAGCAACCCAGTGCCCCAAAGCTGGCGGATCAACTGGAAGAAAGACGCCGGTATTATAATGAGAAGATGAAGCGCCCCTACTCGTTCCCACGGGATAAGACAAAACGGTTATTCGAGCTGGCCGTACGCAACAGGCTTATCAACTTGCCAAACCCAAGGCGACCGCCACAACCCACTGAGGTGAATAACCCCAATTATTGCCCTTACCATCAAACGGTAAGCCATCCGATTGAGGATTGCTTCGTCTTCAAAGGATGGATTGAGGATCAATACCTCCAGGGAAAGTTTGCGCTGTCCGAATAGTGGAAGGTGAACCCGCCACAGCCGCATACTCCTAAGAAGACAGATGCACCAGGGGCAACTTGTTCCTTTATTGAAGAAGCTCCATGGGAGGTTGTGCTATCAGCTAAAAACAAAAGGATGCTGAGTGATCTTCATGCGTGCCCAGCAGTCGAATGGAAGAACCCGCTTGAACCTCAAATCATCGAAGGGATGCTGAAGCCGCGTCCAACTACAAAGAGCGGTGGTGATGGCCCAAGTACTCACATCCAACCGTCAAAATCTTCGAAGAAAAAGAAGAAGAAATCCAAGAAGCCCGTGGAGCCTGGAGACAAGCGCACGGATTTGCAGAAACAGATTGACGCGCTGGAGGAGTACAATCAAAAGGCGCGGACTCCCGTCACACTGCAAGAGTTCCTCAACCATGTCTTTCAGGAGGAAGATGATAGAGAAAGCTCGTCGGATGAATCCGAGGGATATGTGGCGAGTTGTCATGTGATCTCCCACTCGTTTATGGATGATGGAAAAACTCCTGGCACTGAGAAACCGGGGGCACACCCTGAGCCAGAACTTGTATGGCCGACAGATGAAATGATCGACGCCTTTCTAGACGAGATTCGTTTAAAAAGTAAAGCCGATCGGGAGCGTGAGATGGCCGCATCGGAAGGAGCCAAACGCAAGCGACTAAACGAAAGAGTCGAAGCACTCCCACCAGATCAAAAGACATCCGATGCGGATAAAAACATATTCAAGATGAGGAAAAGGTTTGCCAAAGCCATGTCAATGGGAATGAAGCTACCACCCTCGGAAGAAAACACGCTCAATGGGGCGGAGAGGCACCCTAATTATTGCTCATATCATCGGAAGATTTCACACCCTACGGAAGAGTGCGACGCTTTTAAGATATGGTGGCAAGGATATGTTGCTCACCGGCAACATTTTAAACGCATGAAACGCAGAACTCATCGGGAGCAGGAAAGAACTACCGGTGGGCACAAAAGAACTACCAGCAACTGTCGCACGGTTAACGCCGGAGGATCACAGTTTCTCACCTTTGGGAGCGACTCTGATGAGGAAATGGCTCTGGGCCCTCTCTTTAAAGAGTCCGTCTTAGGGAGAGAGGAAGAACCAGAGGCCTGCGAAAACATTCAGCTGCGCAATCGCATGCTCCCGGAAAAGAATCTCGGACCCGCGAATAGAAAAGATAAGGGAAATGAGAAGGTCACTGAGGATATCACCTTAGATGACCAAGTCATAAAAGAGTTGACTGCCAAAGACCCTCTCAGGAAGGGTAAGATGGACTATAACATCCTAGCACACCTAAGGAAACTACTTTCACAGCTCAGCATTCTCGACGCCCTCCTATTATCAAAGGAAGCGAGAGATTCATTAATCAAGGCGTTACAAGAGCCCGAACAATTCCAAGCCTTCCTCGCCGAAGAAAGGATGAAGGATGAACTGGAAGAAGTGCACACGGCCGACATCACTTTCGGTGACGAAGACCTTCTCCTCGGGACATGCGACCACAACCGTCCCCTATACGTCTTCGGATATTGCCACGATATCAAGATAGGCAAAATCCTGGTTGATAATGGATCCTCCATCAATCTCCTTAATGTTCGGGTGTTGAAGGAAATCCGCATGAGCGTGCAGCACCTCGCTCGTGACAAAATTACCATCTCCGGTTTCGACTCCCAGTCATCACGGACTCTCGGATCTGTGATATTAACATTACGCTTCGGACTACTCGTCACGGACATCAAGTTTCACGTCATTGACGCCAAGACCTGCTACATCGCCTTGCTCGGTCATCCTTGGTTACACGAGTACAACATCACCACTTTCACACAGCATCAGTGTATGAAGTACTTTAAGGATGGTTTTGAGTATACCGTAACAAGTGAGCTGAACCCATTCTCCGTGAACGAAGTCCGCAAGTACGAAGATGCAAAGTACTTTTTGCCAGACTTCGAGGATACAGAAAGGTGTCGCAAGCCGGAGAACAAAGCCGCCGCTACCATCCCTGTTTTCGGAAGCGATACCGAAGAAGAAGAAGAGATAGTTTACGCTGGTCCGTCTCGACGCAACAACCCGGGACCGTCCGCCCCCATGTTGATCTTCGGAAGTGACTCGGAAGATGAGGTTAATGCCGTGTTCTCCAGTCGGCCGTCAATACAAGCATCCCCTGGCGATGATCAGAGTTTACAAATCACCATGGTACCGCGGGGACACTACAAAGACCTTGACGCACTTGAAGCTTACAATGTGCAGGACCTGCAGGCGTTTTACGTCCCTCCCAGGCGAAAGGGTGAAAAGGCGATCCTATTCTACCGATCCACGGAAGCAAGAGTGGAGAATGAAATCTGGCATGGCGCGGATTCTACACTCGACAGGCTCCAACCCATCCGTTTGCCCAGATACTATACAGACGGGTTGAAAAGACTATTGAAGCGCCAAGGGGTACCCTTAAAACAGACTATCCGACAAGCTCGATTCTACAACAGGATTTGGGATGTCCCTGAGACCCAGCGCAAATTGCCCAACGGGAGAATGGAAACGCTTGGGCTTGGATATGTGAGATCCGGGAAACAGGAGCGAGCCCACGGTAGCTACGCCATATATAACTTCGATGAGGAAGAGGACGCCCTGTCGGGAGATGCTAACCTCTCGTCAAAACTGGATCCCGCGAGCGAAGTGCCGAGTCCGTCGTTTGAAGAACGAATGGACAAGCTTATCAAGAAAGCGGGTCAAAAAGCTCGAGACGACCATAGTCGCGAAATGGCCATCTACGAGAAAGCCAGAACGCAACGTCTGTTTCAACAGGCTGTAAAAGACGAAGATGCTCCTCCCTGTCGACCCATTGCGCAAAAGGCCCGACGAAGATGTAGAAATAAGTCAAAAGGCGGAAAAAGGAGCCGACAGCAACGACGCAGGATTAAAGAGTCATGTGATTGGGTATTGCGCAGTCCGGACTCGTCCCTCATGAAGAAGATGAGTCGAGCGTATTCCTTCCCTCAAGAAAAGACGAAGAAAATACTCGATCTCGTTGTGAAGCACCGAATGATCACACTTCCGGAGTCTAAACACCCTGAGTAAGCTAACAAGGTCACTCATCCGGGATATTGCTCTTATCACCGAGCCATAGGACACCCTATCGAAGACTGCTTCACTCTTAAAGACTGGGTGGAAGACCAGTACCAGCAAGGCAGGTTTGCTTTATCCAGTAGCTGGAGGGTGACACCGCCACAAAAGCACGAACCCAAAGCCACAAGAGCAGAAACAGATCCACGACGGTCTTGGAAGTGAGCTCGTACCTGTCATATGATAACGATATCAAGAGAAGGGCCCGAGGATAGGGACAACCTCCCTTGGTGCTTCGAAAACAATGACAATGAGGTGATCTCAGAATTTCCACCAGCTCCGAAAGAACTAGAAGATGGCATACATACTACTGCAGATAACCTCAAGAAGATTGAGTTGGGGTCGGCAGATAACCCGCGACCGACATTCGTCAGCGAGCTGCTATCTGAAGAAAGGGTGGCTGCGTTAAAGGACGTGCTTCTACAGCATAGAGATTGCTTCGCATGGAACTATTCCGAAATGCCGGGATTAGATCCAGAGATTGCTGTGCATAAATTAGCAATATCCCCGGATATCAAGCCAGTCAAACAAGCGCCGAGAAGAATGCGGCTCGAGCTTGAGATGAGCATTAACGCCGAAGTCAAGAGGCTGATCGATTCTGGGTTTATCCAGGAGGTACAGTATCCTGACTGGGTCGCCAACATCGTCCCGGTAATGAAGAAAAAGGGACAGTACGCATATGTGTGGACTTCCGAGATCTTAATAAAGCCTGCCCGAAGAACGATTTCCCAGTGCCGGTCACTGAGCTGATGATAGATAATACGTCCACTCATGAAGTTTTCTCTTTCATGGACGGTTCATCAGGGTACAATCAGATAAAGATGCATCCCGAAGACCAGAAGCACACCACTTTCCGGACTCCTTTGGGTATATTCTGCTACAAAGTTATGCCTTTTGGTTTAAAGAATGCCGGTGCCACCTATCAGAGGGCCATGACAAAGATCTTCGATAATCTTATACATGAAATCGTCGAATGCTATATCGACGACCTTGTAGTGAAGAGCATGTCATACGAAGAGCACTTAGAGCATCTGAAGACCGTATTTCAACGCCTTCGGCAATACAATTTGAAGATGAATCCCCTCAAATGCGCATTCAGAATTTCTTCGGGTAAATTCCTGGGATTCATCATCCGACACCGAGGTATCGAAATAGATCTATCTAAGATCAAGGCGATCATGGAAATGCCTCCTCCGAGAACTCTCAAACAGTTGCGGTCTCTCCAAGGGAAGCTCGCGTACATCCGACGGTTTATCGCCAACCTGTCAGGCAAGTGCCGTCCTTACAGCCACCTGATGAAGAAGGGAACTCCATTCGTCTGGGATCAAAAATGCCAGAGCGCACTGGACGAGATCAAGCAGTACCTGCAAAACCCGCCGGTGTTGGCTGCTCCGGTCAAGGGAAAACCTCCTATTCTTTATACCACAGCCCTCGAAGGTTCCTTAGGCGCATTATGGGCACAAGAGAACGACCAAGGGAAGGAGAGAGCGCTCTACTATTTAAGTCGAGTCCTACTGGGGGCAGAAAGCAATTATTCCCCCATCGAAAAGCACTGCCTGGCGTTGATCTTCGCGATAACGAAACTCCGGCACTATGCGTTGGCGCATGAAGTTCGCCTCATTTCGAAGGTGGACCCCCTCAAATATCTAATGTCAAAGGCCGTATTGACAGGGAGACTCGCTAAATGGGCCCTGCTCTTGATGGAGTTCTCGATAACCTATCAGCCTCTCAAGGCAGTGAAAGGCCAAGCCATCGCCGACTTTCTTGCTGAGCATCCAGTACTTGCCAGTTCTCCTCTGAATTGCGATCTGCCAGACGAACATGCGTTTGACACGATCAATGGTGGTGATACCCGATGGGAACTTTATTTCGATGGAGCATCTTCCATGAAGAAGCGCAAACAAAGTACCCCAATAATCAAATCGGGGGTAGGACTCATCTTTGTAACTCCCCAAGGAGGGATAATGCGCTTTGCTTTCTCCTTAACAGAACCGAGGACGAACAATGAAACCGAGTATGAGGCTTTGATAGCAGGCCTCGAGATCGCCATCGACATGGGGATTGAGAACCTCCTCATCTACGGAGACTCTCAGCTGGTCGTTAGTCAAGTAAATGGCGACTACCAAACGTGCAAACCCGAGCTGGTGAGGTATGGCGAGAAAGTACCACAACTGCTCACTCAAAGTCCTTCCTGTACTTTGGAAAGCATACCGCGCGCGGAAAACAGCAAAGCAGACGCGTTGGCCAAGCTCGCTAAGGAACTGGCTGATGAGAACCTCAACGACATAAGAATCGTGATACAAAGCCGTCGGGTGCTCGCCCCAGCAGAAATATCTCCGGAATCATCCGAAGAAAAGGAAGCGACTGAGCAGATGACCTTGCAAATAAAAAACCGGGAAAAGGTCGAGGATTGGAGAGAAGTCTTTATGGACCACTTCAAACACCGTCGAGCGCCCGAAGATGCGTCTTCAAAACATCAGCTTATAAAACGAGCTCTGTCTTTTGCCTTCGTCAACGACACTCTGTACAAGAGGTCATTTGACTCTCTGTGGCTGAGATGCCTAGGACCTGAAGAGGCAAAAAGGGTCGTTCAGGAAGTTCACGACGGACTCTGCGGTTCTCACCAAGCAGGCCCAAAGATGAAGTTGAAAATCAAGCGGTTGGGCTACTACTGGCCCACGATGATTCAGGACTGTCTCAAATATGCGAAACAATGCCACTCATGCCAAATCCATGAGGACTTTATCCACCAGCATCCAAATCCGCTACATCCAACGGTGGCTAGCTGGCCGTTCGAAATGTGGGGGACTGACATAGTCGGCCCCATCGAACCAGCATCGTCCAGGGGACATCGTTTCATCTTGGCGACGACTGATTACTTCTCCAAATGGGCAGAAGCAGTGCCGTTGAGGGAAGTGAAGACGGAGAATATCCTCCATTTCTTCAAGACGCACGTCATTTATCAGTATGGAACTCCGCGATGGATCATTTCCGATAACGAGCCAGCTTACAGAAGCCACAAGATCAGTCGTTTCGCGCAACAACACAATATAGACTGGAGATATTCCTCGGTTTATAATCCGCGAGCTAACGGTCTAGCTGAGGCCTTCAATAAGACCTTGACAAAGATCATGAAAAAGACGGTGTCCCGAAATAAGAAGGACTGGCACGAGAGACTGCAAGAGGCTCTTTGGGCGTATCGAACTACGTTCAAGACGGCCACGAACACAACGCCATACGCATTGGTATTCGGTACGGAAGCAGTACTCCCCCTCGAGATAGAGCTACCTTCTCTACGAGTGGCAGTCCACTGCGAGTTGACGGACAAAGAAAATGCCCACCTTCGGCTTGAGGAGCTTGACGCCCTTGATGAAACCCGGCTCATAGCGCAACAAAATCTGGAGGCTTACAAAGCGAAGATGACGCGCTCATACGAAAGATTGACCTGACCGAGGGCATTCCGCCAAGGCGAACTCATGCTAGTGGTCAAAAGGCCTATGATCCCCAATCGCGCCAAGCGGGGAAAATTCGAGCCGAACTACGAAGGCCCGTACATCATAGACAAGGTCTACCAGGGTGGAGCCTATCTACTCATGGAGATGCACGGTGAAAGGCCTTTCAAGCCAATAAACGGCCGCTTCCTAAAGAAATACTACGCTTAATGAGCCACAACCTAGGTCAATGATAGATGACGACGACTATGTCCGCTCGCTATCTTTCTAAACTCAAGCTCTATAAGTAGTAGCTGGCCCTCTCAACATTGGACCGAAACGTCCTTAAACTAACGACGGACCGAAACGTCCTTAAACTAATGACGGACCGAAACGTCCTTAAACTACTACCGCAGCATCCTTAGGCTGACGAGACAAAAAAAAATAAATAGATAAATAAAAATAATTTTAAAAAAACGATATGTCCATAAGCAAAATGGGCACGGATGAAAACCCGAAAGGGCTCCGTGAGTAAAAACAGCAGGGCTACCGGCGAGTGTTTGTGAAAACCCGAAAGGGCGCAACCTCCTTAAAGGACACTTACAGGGTCCTCACGACCTTGTAAGGAGAAACCACCCGCGTGAGATCCTTACGACTCACAAGGGAGCAACACACTTAGGGATTCCCACGATTCCTAAGGAGAAAATACACTTGCGAGATCCTCACGACTCGTAAGGAGAACTCTCTTATGGGACCCAAACGGCTCATAAGATTTGAAAGTCTTAAGTTACAGAGACCTAAACCTGTGCTTAAGCAACCCCCACAACCTTCGATACTGCCCTACAAGTGGCTCAGCATTGACCCTTGTATACAATCCACGGGAGCAAATAAACACTTCCCCAGCAAGGTCCCACCCATGACTAGGGATATATCCATATGGTGGACAACTCTTGCAAGTCCTCTCGACTTAGGAGGAGAAAACCCTCTTGTAGGATCCTTACAACTTACAGAGGAACATACACTTAGGAATCCTCACGATTCCTAAGGAGAAAATACGCCTGCAAGATCCTCACGACTTGTAGGGAGAAATACCTTTGTGAGACCCTTACGGCTCATGAAGTCAAAAGCCTTAGTCGACAGGACCCTTAACCCTGTTTACTAAGCCACCTTTGTTCGACATCGACAGAGGCAAATGATGATTCGCTCCTGGCAATATCCCAGTTGTAGCGGTGCTGATGCCGAAATCGGTGTCTAATTTCAGGTTTATGGCAAAAAGCCAGTAGGCCACACGTGCATACGAAATAGCTGAAATGATGGGGCAACTTGCAATAAAAAACAGCAAGTAAAAATGTATGCACGCAAAATAGCCAAAATGATGGGGCAACTCGCAATAAAAAGCAGCGAGTAAAAATGAAATAAATAGCCGAAATGATTGGGCACCGCGAAAAATAGCCGAAATGATAGGGCAATCGCGACCTTCGCGATATAAAAGCTGAAGTGATAGAGCATCGCGGAAAAAGAAATAAAATAAGAAAATTTAATTTATGCCCTACAGGTGATGTTACATCAATCCCTGTATACAATCAAAGGGCGTAAACAAAGAAGTGATCATACTCCCCCCCCAGGTTTTATCAAAGAAAGAAGCTAAATCTTGACGGGCCGCAAGTGACCTTGAGATCATCTCAACACTCGTCTCGTAACGACGGACACAACTTCAAGCGAAACGGAACAGCGGCGACTCCCAGTTCCATGGCTCGGCGATATACTGATCACCGAAAAGTCAAATCCCAATTCCGTGGAATACGGATACAATCGACAAAATTCCTGGTCACGTGGAACGCGGATAATGTCACTCTTTGACCCCGTGGAAAACGCCCAGAGCGGATCCTGATCCTCGCAGAGCACATCAGTGAACCCGTGTGAAGCATCTAGAGCGGAGCCTAGTCCTCGCCAAACGCGGCAGTGAACCCGTGTGAAGCATCTAGTGCAAAATTCCTGGTCACGTGGAACATGAATAATGTCACTCTTTGACCCCGTGGAAAACGTCCAGAGCGGATCCTGGTCCTCGCAGAGCACGGCAGTGAACCCGTGTGAAGCATCCAGAGCGGAGCCTAGTCCTCGCCGAACACGGCAGTGAACCCGTGTGAAGCATCTAGTGCAAAATTCCTGGTCACGTGGAATGCGGATAATGTCACTCTTTGACCCCGTGGAAAACGTCCAGAGCGGATCCTGGTCCTCGCAGAGCACGGCAGTGAACCCGTGTGAAGCATCCAGAGCGGAGCCTAGTCCTCGCCGAACACGGCAGTGAACCCGTGTGAAGCATCTAGTGCAAAATTCTTGGTCACGTGGAACGCGGATAATGTCACTCTTTGACCCCGTGGAAAACGTCCAGAGCGGATCCTGGTCCTCGCAGAGCACGGCAGTGAACCCATGTGAAGCATCCAGAGCGGAGCCTAGTCCTCGCCAAACGCGGCAGTGAATCCGTGTGAAGCATCTAGTGCAAAATTCCTGGTCACGTGGAACGCGGATAATGTCACTCTTTGACCCCGTGGAAAACGTCCAGAGCGGATCCTGGTCCTCGCAGAGCACGGCAGTGAACCCGTGCGAAGTATCCAGTGCGGAGCCTAGTACTCGCCGAACACGGCAGTGAACCCGTGTGAAGCATCTAGTGCAAAATTCCTGGTCACGTGGAACGCGGATAATGTCACTCCTTGACCCCGCGGAAAATGCCCAGAGCGGAGCCTGGTCCTCGCCAAGCACGGCAGTGAACCCGTGTGAAGCATCCAGAGCAAACACTGGACCGTGGAGTCCTTAAAATCCACGGACTATGATGTCCTTAACCTCGACCGTAATGTCTTAAAACTAACGATCAATCACCCTGATTCTGTACTGATTCTACCTTGGTTTAAGGGTACATCTCTTCACTCCTTTGATACCTGGCGTTGTAATTCCTCAACGTCTTCAAAGAGGTGACGGGTCCCTGCAACCACACATTGGACTATGGAGTCCTTAAATCCACGGACTATGAGGTCCTTAACCTTGACCGTGACGTCTTAAAACTAACATTGGACTGTGGAGTCCTTAAATCCACGGACTATGAGGTCCTTAACCTTGACCGTGATGTCTTAAAACTAACATTGGACTGTGGAGTCCTTAAATCCACGGACTATGAGGTCCTTAACCTTGACCGTGATGTCTTAAAACTAACATTGGACTGTGGAGTCCTTAAACCCACGGACTATGAGGTCCTTAACCTTGACCGTGATGTCTTAAAACTAACATCGGACTGTGGAGTCCTTAAATCCACGGACTATGAGGTCCTTAACCTTGACCGTGATGTCTTAAAACTAACATCGGACTGTGGGGTCCTTAAACCCACGGACTATGATGTCCTTAACCTCGACCGTGATGTCTTTAAACTAATATCGGACTGTGGGGTCCTTAAACCCACGGACTATGATGTTCTTAACCTTGACCGTGATGTCTTAAAACTAACATCGGACTGTGGAGTCCTTAAATCCACGGACTATGAGGTCCTTAACCTTGACCGTGATGTCTTAAAACTAACATTGGACTATGGAGTCCTTAAATCCACGGACTATGAGGTCCTTAACCTTAACCGTGATGTCTTAAAACTAACATCGGACTGTGGAGTCTTTAAATCCACGGACTATGATGTCCTTAACCTTGACCGTGATGTCTTAAAACTAACATCGGACTGTGGAGTCCTTAAATCCATGGACTATGAAGTCCTTAACCTTGACCGGGATGTCTTAAAACTAACATCGGACTGTGGAGTCCTTAAATCCACGGACTATGATGTCCTTAACCTTGACCGCGACGTCTTTAAACTACGATACCTTGAGAAGTATCCCAAAGCAACCCCTGACCCCGTGAAACACGGATAAGGATGACCACACCCAGCACTTGCAGGTCCTCACGACCTGTAAGGAAGAAAACTCTCTTGTGAGATCCTTATGACTCTCAAGGGAAAACCTGCTTAAGAATCCTCACGATTCTTAAGAAGAACTTACACCTACAGGATCCTCTCGACCTGTAGGGAGAAAAACTCTTTATGAGACCCTCACGGCTCACAAAGATCAAAAGTCTTAGGAGGCATATCTTAACCCTGAATCCTAAGCCATCGCTGCCCTGCGAGTAGGCCAAGATAAATTGTCCGCAGAACACATTCAATAGAAAGAGGACACACCATTGAGAAGAAAAAATATGTCTTTTATTCATAGCCAAAATGGATACAAAATACAATTCATGAAGGAACAAAAAGAAAATACTCTCATTCAGGAGTATGTACAAGAAGAAAGGAAAAGATACAAGTTTTCAAGCCGGCGGGCGATTTAGTAATTTTGCTAGCTCATCCTGCTTTTGCTGGGTCACGGCTTCATTATTCAGGATCGCCAGGAGACGGGCCTCTGCCTGAGCCTGCTGGGCCTGATACGGGACGAGCTGGCCTTCAAGCTCTTCCTCAGTGGCCTTGTGAGCCTCGACCCTCTCGTGAGTAAACACGACAGCTTTATCAAGAGCCACCACCTCTCTGATAGACTCTTGAAGTACCCGCCAGAGCTCATACGCTTTATTGGCTTTGGCTGTGAGGCTGGTCTGAAGCTCGCTCAGTGCTTTAGAGGCCAGTTCCCTTTCCGAGAGTTTGCGGTCGAGCCTCTTCTCGCACGACACCATCGCTCTATCAGATCACGCAAGTCCGCTGTCATGACCGCAGCCTCTGAAACAGGAGAGGTACGCTCGGGACTGTTGGTAGCAATAGTCGATCTAAAGCACGCGCACATCATCGGGTATGGAAAGTAACAAGAAAATTTCCGATGTATATCCTATCAAGCATGCATCTGCAACTATATGAATATCCGAGAAGAAATAATAATCGAAGCTCTGACGTGCATGCAACATGGTGATAGTGTTCGTAATTAAAGAAAGTTCTCACGGGAAGAATACAAAGTTCATTTGTGCAAGCAGAAACACACATGCGAGTGCCCAGCATACATGAAAGTTCAACGTAAAGCATGCGAAAACTAATTTGAATATACTACGCTAGCGGAAAAAGGTCACCAAACAAAGGATCAGTGGCACAGGGGTTAACAAAACAAAGAGCGAAATTCTCTATCTCTCTCTCCGCTCTCTCTAATACGTCAAAGCGCCGGTTCTCGCGGGGAGTCGCTCCCCACCGATTGGCGCCATGTTCGTCCGCAAAAGCAGACAAAACAGCCCGACGGGCTCTTATTTCGCTCAAAAGGTGGACCGAGCGATCTTTCAAGGCTTGAGTAATTAGGCACGCTTCGTGAAAGCCCTCGAGCTTTTCTTCGGCCGCGTCAAGCATCGCCAGGGTCATCTCCGCCGGGTGAGGAGGGATATCGGCAAGCACGGCAGCAAGAGTCGTCCGGAGCCAGAGGGAGCCCATTGGGAGGGGAGACCCCCTGCGGATCGAGAGTTCATATGCCGTTGAGTCGCACTCGTTGTCGGTAAGGAGGGGATCCACCAATCGTGCGGCAAAGCGAGGGATCATCTTCTTGATAGGAACTTCCCATGGCTGTCGACGAGCATGGGGGCGGTTGCAGGCCATGACACTCAGTTATTTCCTCAAGATAAATCGCACTAAAGTGAGAATAAATTTCTCTGTGAAGAGAAAAAGAAGGCCATGGCCTCAGGTTATAAAGAGGGGCATTAAATGCCGCGCACGGGGAATATTGCATGAGGGGACTATTTCCGAGGCCTAAAAAGGGAAAGTATTGGAAATCAAGGAAAGGGAACTATTTCCAAGGCTCCTTTTCTGCATCTAATGCCATGCACAAAAGATAGGGCAGGGAAAGTTGAACAGCCCCATCGAAGGGACCCCACGTGCAGAGCACGTGAGCATCATGCTTGGTGTGTATTAGAAAGTGAAACAATGCCTTGCACAACTAAACACATCAGCAGCAACAATAAAAGATATATATATATATATATATGACAAAATCCCACAAAAAAGGGGGGCATGCAAACACAGAAAGACACGATAAGATTTATCATTCATATTTTAAAAGGTTCATACAAAACAAAAAAAGAAACGATTACAACGGTAAGACCTCGGACGCAGGGCATGGATTGAGAAACTCGAATGTAACTTTGTCCAAGATCTTCCAGGCATTTTGAACCATCCTGGTATGCTTTCTCTCGCGGTCACAAGCGTCGGGGTCCTCACGAATGTCCTCCACCCTCCGATAGGCAGCAAGTATGGCTGACTGCTGAAAAGCCTGGTGCAAGAGCTCAATGAGGTCGTCTCGCCTCCTCTTTGAAATCAGGCTCATCAGGTACACCGAATGTACCTTATCCTCGGCGGCGTCCAATGCCCTGAGCGGCACGCCGGTGCAAAAAAGAGGGAGCGCCTCCCAGATCGCCAGCACGATGAGTCTCAGAAGAGAAGAGCGACGAGGGAGTAGCCGATGGTTGTACTCGTCGAAGCGGCTCATAATCTCAGCGCACTGAGCATTGGTGAACTCCTAGTTCTGACTGCGGCCCAGTGCACGAATGTTCCCATAGGAAATGATTTCGTCAAGATCATACATATGGGCATCCATAATACCTGAAATAAAGGTCATGAGATTGTTACAAAGCTTATTCTTCATTGATTACAGAAGGACAACCCAGGCCAAGAAAACCCTAAGAAGCCTCCATGGGAAGAACTGAGTTCTTCATAGGAATTAAATTCCTTATTGAGAAAAGGGAATTAAATTCCCAGAAATATTTTTGGGATGGAATTAAATTCCATGGATTTGAACCGCCATCATCATCTCCCCAAAAGATCAGATGAACCCTAAGAGGTTTACAGTTTGAAAATTAGATGGGTCTCTGTTCTTGCTGATGAACTTGAAAAAATGGGTTCGTGTTAAAAAGGGTTAAAACCCTTGCTTTGGATTTAAAATCCAGAGGAATGTGAAAGTTCATCGTTCATTCAAGAGCATTACCTGAAGAAAAGAAGTCTTTTTGAACAGAGTTAAACTCTGAAAATGTTTCAAGGCAGAGAACTAAACTCTGGAAGAGGAGAATTAAATTCTCAGAAAAAAGTTTGCAAAGAAGAAGATGAGCAAAAGTGGAGGCTCTTCTGAAAGGACATGGGCATTTATAGGATGGGATGGAAAACGTTTCATCTACCCTACCCCCAAGGCAGATCCGACGGTCACAAAGGTGACAGCGTTGCACTCACGTGCAAACACGTGAGAACAACGCTGTGGGGACATTTGTTTCCTGATTTAAAATCAGGAAAATCTACGGAGGAGGCATCATGTGCTAGCACGTGACCATTGGTCACGTGTTGGCACGTGACATCTAAAAGCAGCGGCACAAAGCACTTCCATTCCCTGATTAAAAGTCAAGAAGAAGCTCCGGAGGAAGCATCACGTGCTAGCACGTGACCAGCGGTCACGTGATGGCTAAGCAGCGGCAAAGAACAGAGCGCAGAAGGAAGGGAAGCCCATTTCAGGGGGGGTCACGTGCGCACATGTGACCAATGGTCACGTGGCCGTACGTGACTAGCCTCAAGAGCCTTATTTCTATGACAGAATTAAATTCTGAGAAAAGATCTCTCAAGTCTTTCCGAAATGGAGAAAGATTATTTGGAACCGTTGGATTAAAGATCTAAAGGTGATTAAATGTCACCTATTTATGGAAAAATCTTGAACTTGGAAAGATTTCCCCTTAAAATCTAACTGAAATAACAAAGGGATATCTTTGGATTTAAAATCCAATGGTGAATAAAATTCACCTAACAATCTAAAGGCCCAGATTAATGATAAATATAAATCAAATCTCTCAATGAGAGATTTACTTAGCAGATTGATTCTTTTCCTCCTCCTATAAATAGGAGCCAAGAAAAGAAGAGAGGGATCTTTTTTTTGGGAGACATTGGGACATTTTCTTTTGATACAGAGAGATACAGAGACATACAGAGAGAGAGAAATAGAGCCTTGAGATTTTGATCCTCTGCAAAGAAAACCTTAGGTAAGAAGGGAGAGGCTTAAAAAAGAGAATTTAATTCTCAAAGAGTTTAACTCTTATATAAAAAGAAGAACCTAGTTCTTTCTCTAGCAGAGGATCTGCAAAGTGCACATCTCCCCATGAATTGAGAATTTAATTCTTATTGGATTGAGATCCTGCCATGTAGATCCAAAACACAGAGGAGGAACTGAGTTCAGAGAATTTAATTCTCACAAAATGATAGGAATTCAATTCCTTTGAGATAAAGTTAGGGCTTAACCCTATGTTATGGGAATTTAATTCCTCCAAAATGAACGGGACTAGGGTTTAACCCTAATTGAGAATATAATTCTCTCAAACTCACAGGAATTTAATTCCCTTAAGAAAAGAAATTAGGGTTTAACCCTATTAAGAATATAATTCTTCAGAAGAAAACGGGAATTTAATTCCTCTAAAGTTTAGGGTTTAACCCTATGCAGAGTCACGTGCTACCACGTGACCCCTGCAAAGACCAACAAAATAGAACTCTGAAGCAGACATCTCACGTGTTACCACGTGACTCCTGCGAAGATATATAAAAGAGAACTTTGAGGCAATGCCTCACGTGCCCCACGTGATCCCTGAAGCACATAAAGGAACAGCGAAATAAACAGGGACTCTAGGGCGCCATCACGTGTGACCACGTGACCCCTGATGAGTATTCTAATAAACCAGAGCATGGGCCCCCATCACGTGCCCGCACGTGATGGCTTTCAGAGCTAAAAGTGTTAAACACTTATCTGTAGAACAAAACAAAGAGAAGAAGGGCGCTCTCACGTGCTACCACGTAACCCCTCTTGCCTTAGTGTTTAACACTAAATTGGAAACTCTGTATCCAGTGTTTAACACTGACTTTCTTAGTGTTGAACGCCAACTTGGAAGACCCTATTTCCAGTGTTTAACACTGATCTGCCTTAGTGTTAAACACTAATTTGAAATCTCCATTGCCAGTGTTTAACACTGATTTGCTTTAGTGTATAAGCACTAATTTGAAAGCCCTGTTGCTAGTGTTTAACACTAACTATCTTTTAGTGTTAAACACTAACTTGTCAATCTCACTCCCAGTGTTCAACATTGTTGGCCTTTAGTGTTTAACACTAACTTTAGACCAATTGGCTAAGTTTCTAGAGGCAAAGCCTCTCCTTCAATGGACCAACAGAAATCCAATATTCTAAACATGATTGAACTTAGCCCAAACTGGCCATAAGTCCTCAATTCAAACTTAACTGGGCTAATAGGCTCATAACATAATTAATTGGTCTTGGTCCCAAATTGGGCCGAAGACTATTTAATCTACCTTGGTTCAAGGGTACATCTCTTCACTCCTTTGATACTTGGCGTTGTAATTCCTCAACGTCTTCAAAGAGGTGGCTGGTCCCGATGACCATACATTGATACGGACTGTGGGGTCCTTAAACTCATGAACTATGAGGTCCTTAACCTTGACCGTGATGTCTTAAAACTAACGCCGGACTGCGGGGTCCTTAAACTCATGGACTATGAGGTCCTTAACCTTAACCGTGATGTCTTAAAACTAACGCCGGACTGTGGAGTCCTTAAATGCATGGACTATGAGGTCCTTAACCTTGACCGTGATGTCTTAAAACTAACGCCGGACTGTGGAGTCCTTAAATCCACGGACTATGATATCCTTAACCTTGACCGCAACGTCTTAAAACTAACATTGGACCGCAATGTCCTTAAATTACCTATCGACCGCAATGTCACTAAACTAAACAACAGGGCTCCCTTAATTGCTCTCTTGTTGGATCTAAACGATCCCGTTAAGTTGATCTTAGTCTAAAAACTAGGCTGACGTATCCTTAACAAACGTTTAAGTCGATCTTAGTCTCAAACGAGACTAACGTATCCTTAAACCCAAACCCCCAAACCCAAATCTAAGATAATACGGATTTGGACTAGTCCACGTCCTATGGGCGACGGCATAACTCAGTCTCCGTATACAATCCACGGGCAACCAAACACAAAACAAACATACACGACACGAAGTGACCACATGGAGAAGGAGAAAGTTGTTACCGCAATGCGGTAGCGTAATTAACTGCAGGGGCTTGCGCCTGCAGGGAAGAGCGTCCCCACAATCAAAAACCCCTCAAGCGAGGGGGAATCTGACGAAGTCTGCTACATCGGCCGCATCCGTTTAAACCTTCAATACATGGTGCCATAAATCAACTTGGCATCTTCGGAGATGTGGACGGATAACACCTATTAGCATCTGCCCTGAATTTCAGGCAAGACGTCCGTCGCGCCGTCTTTCGGAGGGGAACAACCACCATGTCCCTAAACTGGCGATGGACCACCATGTTCCTAAACTGGTAATACGGACTGTGGGGTCCTTAAACTCATGGACTAATGCGTCCTTAAACCAATATCCGTCCCCAAAATGGGAATGATGGACCACCATGTTCCTAAACTGGTAATACGGACTGTGGGGTCCTTAAACTCATGGACTAATGCGTCCTTAAACCAATATTCGTCCCCAAAATGGGAATGTTGGACCACCATATCCCTAAACTGGTAATACAGACTGTGGGGTTCTTAAACTTATGGACTAATGCGTCCTTAAACCAATATTCGTCCCCAAAATGGGAATGTTGGACCACCATGTCCCTAAACTGGTAATACGGACTGTGGGGTCCTTAAACTCATGGACTAATGCGTCCTTAAACCAAGATTCATCCCCAAAATGGGAATGTTGGACCACCATGTCCCTAAACTGGCAATGGACCACCATGTCCTTAAACTGGCAATGGACCACTAAGTCTCTAAACTAGAACAATAGAGCCCCCAAATGCTCTTTTGTCGGATCTAAACGATCCCGTTAAGTTGATCTTAGTCTCAAATTAGACTAACGTATCCTTAACAAACGTTTAAGTTGATCTTAGCCTCAAATATGGCTAACGTGTTCTTAAACCAAAACCTTCAAACAGACTTTAGTCCCAAATTGGACTATAGATCTCCCAACCAACTTTGGTTCAAGGGTACATCTCTGAACTCCTCTGATATCTGTCGTTGTAATCCTTCAACGTCTTCAGAGAGGTGACGGGTCCCGACGGCCATACATTCAATGGACCACTATGTCCCTAAACTAGAACAATAGAGCCCCCAAATGCTCTTTTGTCGGATTTAAACGATCCCATTGAGTTGATCTTAGTCTCAAATTAGACTAACGTATCCTTAACAAACGTTTAAGTCGATCTTAGCCTCAAATATGGCTAACGTATCCTTAAACAAAAAACCCAAACCCAAATCTAAGAAAATACGGATTTGGACTAATCCACGTCCTACGGGCGACGACATAAATTAGTCTCCGTATACAATCCACGGGCAACCACAAACAAAACAAACACCCACGACACGAAATGAAAATCTGGAGAAGGAGAAATTTGTTACCGCGATGCGGTAGCGTAATTAACTGCAGAGGCTTGCGCCTGCAGGGAAGAGCGTCCCCACAATCAAAAACCCTCAAGCGAGGGGGAATCTGACGAAATCTGCTACATCGACCGCATCCGTCTAAACCTTCGATATACGGTGCCATAAATCAACTTGGCATCTTCGGAGAGGTGGACGGATAAAACCAAATAGCATCTGCCCCGAATCTCAAGCAAGACGTCTCTACGTCGCGCCGCCATTCGGAAGGGAACAGTAGCACTTAGTATTCATGCTATGTTTGTTGGCCTTCGTCATGGCATAGTGTATGGTAGCTGCTTGTTACTTTTCTGTTGCATAGATAAATGTGTTGGTTTGAGACAGTCGTACTACTATTTTGGCCTTCGTCAAGGGTATGTACGGGTGGGTTCAAATTAACCCGGACAATGACGGGTAGAACTTGACATGTGACTTATGATATGTTGGTCTTCGTCAAGGTCATAAGAGCATGGGGTAGAAATCACATCGGGTGTTTCAAACATACAGGAAACTTGCCAGGCATGCGCATACCTTCTGGAGTGTGATAACTTGAGTGGATTCCATCAGCTTATCATGCGATGATAGTTGGATCACGATCCCACTGATGAGTTGGTTTACTCCTCGGGTGATTTTAGATGATCTCGACTAATTCTTCTTTCAGGTTTGGAGGAGAGTTTGAGGAAATATTGGGAGATATCCTGATTAGATAAAGTGATTAACCATTCTGATTTAGGTTAGAGTGCACGCTAAGTGTTTCTTTTCTCTCTCTCTCTCTTTGGCAGCGTCTTTAGCCCGACCCTAGACTATAACTCGGTAACCAAGTTAACCGAACCTTTTTAAAACACACTGGCTTTTGGATTGTCAGAGTTGCATACTTCATTGCCACTCCTACTTTTACCCTTTACATTTCTACGGAATATTCTGTATCACTATGAAGATCCACATTTATTGGATATGACCATCGTATAGTTACATACGAACTCGAAGAAACTTGTTTCAGATTCGAGGATGGTTTCCGGTTCTAGAGAAATTGAATAGGACTATTCAGTTGTCTTTCCCTTTTATCTTCTCTCAGGTTGTGAGGGCTCCTAGAATTAGGAGAGGGTACACCTATTGCGCTTATTGGATAGTCTTCTTCCAAACCATAGGCAGGTGCCGAAAGGTGGGGAAAGAAGAAAACCAATTAGCCTAAATGTGGTGTACAGAAGATATAAGTAAAGACAGATAAAGGGATTAGAAAGAGGGCAAAGTAAATTGAGATTGCTATCATTCACGACCAAACCGCGTAGCTTATCGCCACTCCTACTTCACCTTTGCATTTCTCCTGTTCAGGAGAAATAGAATAAGGTTTATTCAGTTGTCTTTTATTTTTAACTTCTCTCAAGTTGCGAGTACTCCTAGGATTAGGAGAGTACACCTATTACGCTTATTGGATAGTCTTCTTCCAAACCATAGGCTAGTGTCGAACGGTAGGGAAGGAAGAAAACCATTTAGCCTAAGGGTGGTGTACAAAAGGTAATGAGTAAAGACAAATAAAGGGATTTGGAGAGATGGCAAGGAAATATAAGGTTACAGTCATGAATCAGGATAATGGAAAAGGCATTACTAAGAATACCCGGCTACCCCTTCGAAACATTTTTATGTTTCAGTTTCACTATGCGTTGTTAATAGAAAACTGATTTCCCAATTAGATCCTTACTTCAGGCTATTTATTTACCAGGTTTGATTCTCACATCTGTATGGTTTTACAGATGATGAGTGGGAGTAAGTTATTGGAAATTAGGTGATCATATACTCATTATATCGGAATTCGTTGTAATTGGTGATATTTGTGGAAATCACCTGTGTTTTTGCCGGATGGCAAATATTTGGTTTTGAATATTCGTTGTTATGCACCAATTTCAAGCTGATATATCTGTACGTTTATTTTATAAAGTGAGATATAACTTTTTGAAATTATGTCCATGACATTTACCTATATCAGTTGATGATTAGGCAAGGAGTATTAAACAGCGGCGTAATTCTTCTTAACTATAAGTACAGTTTTCAACCTACGACGCACAGGGTTTGAGTTATTCAACTCAGGGGACTTATACAAAGTATTGTATGTTGTCCAGTGTCCATTAGGACAGAGGGGTTGGTACTCGTACTATATTCTGTTTACTTGCGACTTCTCAAGTTTCAGATAAGTATTTCATTGAAATACAAGGTCCAATTTTGAGAAGTTATAGATATATGAATAAAGAAGAGAACCATGTGTTGTAAGTATCAGGATTCTTCAAGGTGATCGAAGATGTAAATACTCTTATTTGGTATTCAGTTGATAGTAATGATTTTGAGAAACTTGTTTCTCTTTCAGGTTACTCATATCTAATGCATTTTTAAGTTGAGTAATGCTGGTCGGCCTCTCTCCATTTATTGACATGCACAGGAGACAGCTGCATGATTTGAATTTGGTTCTAATTAAATCAGTGCCCCTGTTTCTATATTGTATATAGAATGGTTCATATCTTAACGATGTTAAGGTATATGGAGTTGTCCGGCTTATGCTTAAAACCGGACTCTGGATAACTCAAGACATGTTTCTGTAATGGCAGTTTATAGGTTATCCTGGGCTATGACGATGATTAACTTTCTACCATCTGGAAGGTCAATTGTGATATTATTCTTGACTCGCCACAGTTTTAGCAAAATGGATTTTTTCATAAAACAGTAGTGGGAGTATGGTAGAACTGGATGTGATTCCAGAACCGCAAACGATTACTGAAAATTTAATAGGACCTAAGGATTCAATCAGGTTTGACATTCCATTAGCTACTTCGAAGATATGGTGGGTAACCTCAGGCCCCCGAGAGATACTTCGGTATCCTCAAAGACGGTGACAAGGAGATTCTTATTTTCCCAGACTTGACACTACTGTTGTTCCAGACTATAAGACCCGGCAGGAGGATGAGTATAGAGTCGTTCTAAACTAGATTTAGAAATGCACGTGTATATGACTCTGCCAGAGGGTTTTTGTGGTCAGTGGGAGCAGCGGAAGCATAGTGGACAAGTAACTTGTGTCTATTTATAGACTAAAGCAGATATAGCGGAGATAGATCATCTATTCTTGATAAAACAGTCATAGGTTTTGACTTCATCAGAATAGGAGATGGATCTGTTAAGAAGGTAGTAGGGTGTGATGTCCTGGTATTTGGATGACATGAACTTTGTAGGAAGTGAAATTCCTATACTATAATCGGTTATACTGTGGTTGTCACACATTGGTTTCTCCACAAGGGATATGAATATTATATCTGGCATTATGGTTACTAGATCTATAGTTTTAGATCTAGATTTGGGTAGTTTCCCAATCCGGGTACTTAAACAGTATTCTAAAGGTGTTTTAGAATGGACGAATCCTGGTATGGTAGTGTACCTGCAGGTGATGGAGTCACACTCTCTAAAGATGTCTTACAGACTAAAGGGGAGAGGGATGTGCATGATTGGCATATCACTTGCTTAGGCAATTGTGTCAATCATGAGATGTCAAGTACCACACCAGATATTGTTTTTGCACTAAATGCAATAAATTTATATATTAATCCAATCCTGGAGAAACGTTCGGAAGCAGTTTTTGAACATAAGTGGATGTTCTAAGGATTTGATAACGACAGTCTCCTTCGGAAGACGGCTATCATTCCAGGCTTCCAAGGTGACCTGGATGACAGAGTGACTGTCAGAATTATAATTTTCCCTCTTGACGAGGGGCAGTAGTTTGGACAGGTGCTCCAAACGGATACTGAGGGAGGCATGGCGCAGGATACTGATTAAATTCAGTCGACGATACAGTCTAAGAAGTTTTGCTGGATTTGGAGTTCATTTGTGAACAGGGTCCCATCAGATATCCAGACATATTCTAAGACAGGTATTGATCATTTCGGGAGATGGCATTCTCCGCGAACTTGAGATAAAGAGAGACATAGAAAGAAACATTGGAGCGGATCCACTCACTGAGGTTATTTCTCGAACGCAATAGTTTCACAAACGAGCTTTGTGAAACTGATTAGTAGAGAAGTTGGGTTTCGATATCACACGGGCTGTGAGTATGCGACATCGCAATAATTAGCCTTAAGTGCAAGTGGGAGATTGTTGGCTATAGTGCCCTCAACTCAATTATTGGATCGTATGCACGTGATTGTAATGATTGAGAGAGGACCTATACCGGTAGAACAATCTTACTCGAGATGATAGTATGCTATCTGGTTTGTCTTTATCATCGTGTACATGCTTTATGTGACATTACAGATCATTATTACATGTTGATAGAGCCCATAGGATTCTTATTTGACTACCAGCAGTATGATGGCAATCATCTATGTGAGAGTTAGGTGATCTATAAGCACATCCATAAAGTGTCCCTAGTTGTGGGAGTTTCGAGACTGGACATCGATACTAGTGTATACGGATCGAGACCCCGACGAGGGGCGGTGGCCGGTCTCACAAGCCATTGGTGTCAGTTGGTTCACCTAAGATGTATACAGATGCTCATTGGGTTATGAGTATACCGGATGGACTCGCTGGGAACATTCTAGTTGGTATTATACCTATTGTCAGATAGCAGTTCCCTGGTGACATGTGTGCAGGTTAGTCTATCGACCTGAGATCGTCATTTGTCTCGTGTGAGTTTCCACTGTGCTTTGATTACTACCCTACCACGGCTCAAAGGAGTCGTGCAAACAGGTTTTAGTTGGGTACAGTCCCGAGCCACATGGAGGCAGTGAGCGGATCGTCAGGGGATTCGTCTCTCCCGGTATTGGGGTTGATGTCGTGGTGTGCACGGGCGGCCATCACCAGAAATCCTTGGCCAAGATAGTCGAGAATTATTGATTCGGATCAGTAGTTTCTTAGTTGGTGATGGGCTTCATACCGACACTAATATCGCGTTATTATGGGTCTGACTTTATCTACCCCCCTAAACCCGATATGCGATACTCATAGACGAACGGACCGGACTGTACGGATATTGTCACTGTCAGGCTCAGTAGGGTTTCAGGATGAGTTCACTCGTCGGCCTCCCTTTCGCTCAATACCTGGGCAGCCGTTACGTACAGCTAGTGTCACTGACGTGCTTGTGGTTAAACCCACTGCCAGCGTATTGAGGAGTCTTTAGAGTCCCATACAGAGGGTTTCCCTAGTTCGGGCGAAACGTTGTAGAGGCCGTATGGTTTTATGGCAGGATTCGATCATATCCGTGCACTTGTACACGGATCATGATCGGACGGATAATACTGGTGGGCTTTGGTTTAAGCCAAATCCTAGTATTATATTGTTGGATTACTTTCGTCTCATTGTATTCGTATTCAGTCGGAATACGGATGCAGGTATGTAGATACAGATGATGGGTATTCTTGTAATTCGTTACGAGTTTACTTTAGAAGTTTCTATTCTTTTTTTGATTAAACATTTAGGGGTTAATGTTTTATTTGGTGGAAATTGTGAGTGCAAGTTTTGGTTTGAGGCATTGATTGTGCATGTGCCTTGGTTTTGTTTTAGTGAAAATTTTTTGTGAGATATTTTGTGGTGAGCATAGGAGAAGGCAGATCTTTTTGTGTGTGTGTGTGTGTGGCTTTTCATTAGTTGCCCACTCACAACAAATAGCTCACAATAAAAAAAGCCAAAATACAACACAAGAAATGTGCAAACAGTTTTCTTTGGTTGCTCTTTTCACCGAGCTCACATTTTCTTCACTTGGCTTCTTCTTCTCCTCCACCCATTCCATCTCATGTATTGAGAATTCTTGGGTGTTTTGAGACAAAGTATTCACGCACACTCTCTACTTCATCTTGTGCATCTAGGCTAGCAAACTGGATGCCCGAGTTGCTTCGGTTTTGAAGTGGAAGCCCGTATTACTAATCCTCGACGTGGATCGTCTTCGACAAGGGAGACCAGAGACCGAACTTCATCGGGGCAGCCGTGAGGAGCTTGGGCAGAGGTTGAAGACCGAAGGACACGGATCGATCGGTATAACCTCTCTAAACTCTTTTTTGTAGAACTAGTGTAGGGTTAATTGTACGATCCGTCGATTAGGGTTCCGTTAGCGCCGGGTTTTAAAAGTTTTTGTTCCGCGTTTGGCCACGGATTGATGGACGGGGTGCTGGCGTAGCCTTACAATGCCCTCATCACGGAATCAATAGATGGGACCTTTGTCGCATTATATATGAGTGTGTTGATCCTGCAACAAAACAGATGCTTGAAACCATGTGTCAATGTCATTTCCTATCTAAAGATGATGGTGAAGCTTAGTAATTTCTGGAAGATCTCGCTGAACAAACTTTACGGTGGGAAGGCGTTAGACCTACATCATCTAAGGGAGGTGTCCATCAACTTGATATTTCCATTGCAGTGAAAGCCGAAATGGCCGCGATACAAAGGAAACTCGATGCTATAGAAAACAAAGTCTCTTCGGCCTCCCTACACCAATTTACGCTCCCCAAAACCATGTGTGGTTGCTGTTCCAACCCATCACATTTGATGGAAGAATGTCCTTTGAATCCACCGTTTCAAGGTCAAGAACAAATTAATGCTACTTTTAAGCAGCGACCTAGAAACGATCCTTATTCTTCCACATATAATCAGGGATGGATGAATCATCCTAATTTTGCTTGGAACCAAATCCAAACCCAAAATCATAACCAGTTCCAAAGCAATTATCAAAGACTTCCTCCACAGCAACAGCAACCACCACAACCGAGTCAGCACCTCTTTCAACCGCAACCTTTGCAAAACCCGGCCAACAACTGCGATCCTTATAATAATTCTTTTGCTGGTACCGATAAACCCTCTGCACTCGACATGTTCATTAAACATTCCATGCAAACGACTGATATTTTAATATCTTCTATCCAAACGTTAATGCGGAATACCGCTTCCCACGATGAAAGCATAAAATCGATAGAAGTACAACTTGCACAGTAAAATGTCGCGATAAGTGCGAGAGAGAAAGGGAAACTTCCATCTCAACCTATACATAATCCTGGCCACTCACAAAGTTAATATGGGTGTCGTTACCACGTTGAGATCGGGAAGAGTGCTGGATAACCAAGTGGGTGAACATGTTGATGACGTTGATGATATTAATGATACCCCGGCTTCTACTTCTTCTCCTATTTCGTCTAGTCCACCATCTTCAGAGTCTATTCTCCGTTTTCCTCAAGACTCGAACCCTCCGCCCACTTCCTTGAGTCAACCTAAAATGATCCCCACTCCAATTCTGAGATTCATTCCATCCCCACAATCCTCTCCAATGTTGGATCCAACCCTTATTGATAAAGCACCTTATCCAAAAAGGTTAAGGGGCAACAGACCAAGTCCACAAATGAAGAAGATTGTGGAAATTTTTAAGCAAGTTAATATAAACATTCCTCTCCTATATGCTATTCAACAAGTTTCGTCTTATGCAAAAATTCTAAAGGACTTGTGCACTAGGAAGAGAAAAACTCAAGTGCCGAAAAAGGTATTCTTAATGAGTAACGTGAGCACTGCTTTTACACAACAACTACCCAAGAAATGAAAAGACCCTGGAAGTCCTACCATATTTATTTCTATTGGGGGTAAAAATATCAATCGTGCTCTACTCGATTTAGGCGCTAGTGTTAACTTACTTCCATATTCTGTCTATGAGCAATTAGGGATCGGAGAGTTAAAACAGACGCACTGCACTCTTCAGATGACCGATCGATCTATCACCCAACCTAGGGGTGAGCTAGATAACGTATTAATCAAAGTCGAGGGGTTTATATTCCCTGTGGACTTTATCGTTATAGATACACAGCTTGTAGCAAACCCATAAAACCAAATCCCGGTGATTCTAGATCGACATTTTCTTGCGACTTCCAATACAATAATCAATTGTCGAAACGGCTCTGTGAACCTATCCTTCGGGAAGATGTCAATTGAACTTAACATTTACAAGTTAGGAAGTGAACCCTCCGAACCCTGTGCTCAAGTATTTTCTGTCGAAGCGATGGATTTCGATAGCAGCGAACTTGAAAAGCTTCACGATACTAATCTCGACTCCGCTATTACGTTGTTGTTTGACCCTTCTATCGAGTTGTCCGGGTCAACATCTAACGCTGAATATGAACCTTTTATGGAGTCTGAGTATCATCCCATTCTTTCTAATGAGATTATTATTTGGGATATCGATGAAAGCTTTGAAGAAATCTTCGCTGATAAACTCGCATTCTTAGAAAATATGGGAGTTATGATGAATCAACCCCAACACAAAGAAATTGAACCACCACCCCTTCTTCTTTTCAATAACGAGAATCCGAGTAATCCATCATCATTGTTTCGTCTCTACAAACCGAGACGTAAACCCGTTCCATACCACCTCTTATCTACTCTCCACTTCTTCTTGTCCACATATAACAGGATCTTCTACCAACCAGTGCATTACATTGATAAATTTTTTGAATGGTTGGTGTTGACTTTTGGTCTTTATAAAGTTTTATATTGACCAATGACTTTACCTCCCTTCATAATTTTAAATGCTTAATACGGTTTTACTCAAGTTTGAGGGGAGTAAAAAATATTTTGGCTCTTGAACGAAAAGAAATTTTTTATAAAATTTTGAGCCAAAAATAAGTTTTGGGGAGATTTTCACTGTCATTAATTCTTATCCCCGTTACTAACTTTTCCTCACAAGTCTATAGGTTTTTTTTAAGCTTAACAGATGACATCAGTGAGGACACTGCTGCAAACAGGTTTGGGGGAGCTTTGTGCTTATTTACGCATTATTTTGCATTATCATAAATATAAGCCAAAAAAAATTTAATAATAAAAGTTTGAAAGTGAAAATTTACATATGAAATATAGGAATAGTTTGAGAAAAGTAAGAAAGTTTGATGTTTTCTTAAACGAAACTAATAATAAGTAGTTATGAACCATTGTCCCAAGGGTTAGTAAGATGAAGGAAATTGCTATTCTGAGGATAAAAATAAATCTGAAAATAGTCCATATTCTTAAGTCCAAACTTTTGAACGTTGATACCTTACTATACGCACTTATATACATCTCGAAACTTGGGATAGTAGAGAATACCTTAAAAGCTCTTGTCTAAAAGCCTTAGTATGAAATAAAAAAAAGTATAAGTGGTGAAGAAAAAAAATGAACACCGATTTTGTAATTACTTAAAACAGCATAAAAAAAATATAGCGGGAGTGCTTTATCACCTAGTGCCTTAGACCAACTGGTTTGGGAGCCACTGCTAAAGCTTAGGTGTTGTAAGATGAGGAATTATGCCTAAATGTGCGAGCACATTTTGTAATCGGTCAATTAGTACCTCAAGAAGTATTAACGGTCGCATGAAGAATATGTGAGCAATTCCATCTAATATATTCACCGACTATAAAGTAATTTGGAAGATGGACAAGAGTATGATAGGTTGAATTGAATTCTCTAAGTGCAGGGATGTCTTTTACACACACGTAGGGGTATATGATCGATATTTGGATAAAAGGTAGGGAGGAAGACTAAAAGCAATGTTTTATTGAGAGATGGTGTGATTTCTAACATCTTTTCACGACCATTAAGATAGGGCTCATAGCAACCGAAAAGGTGGTGTAGTTGGAAACTCTTCTTTTCAAGTTCTTTCTTTTATATGTTCATATCTTTGTATGTAACTTCCACCATCTTTCTTTTATTATAGGATTTTGTGGGTGTAATCCGCTGAAAACCCTCAGGAGACAACACTCCTCCTATTAGGAACACCTAGAGTTTAAAGACTTGTTGCACGTGCTCAGTGCAATCGTAATTGCCTACGAAAGTGTGCTAGGTTTTTATTTTTCTTCTTCTTTTTCTCCCTCTCTTGAATAAATAGTTTGCTCGGGACGATCAAAGTTAAGTTTGGGGGTATTTGTTCAGTCGAAAATATTACACTTTTAATATAACATTTTCCTTACTTTTCTTAAATATTTAAAGGTGTTTATTATAAATATAGAACATATTTAGGTTTATCTGCAAAATACTATTTACCATGTGTTTATATATTATAATTAACATTATAAAGGAAAATATATGCATATAATATTTTGGTAATTAAAATATGCATATCATATCAAATATTCTAATCAAGATTCTTAAAAGATATAATATCATCCATATGGTTAGAATAATATTTCAAAATACATGCATAATATTTTAATAATTAATAGATGCATATCTTACCAAATATTCTTAATCAAGTTTCTTAAACATTTATTACCATATAAGGTAATTAAGATACTCTCTCTAATTTAATAAATATTACTAACATTATTCATGAAGATTTTGTGCAGATTTAGCTCGGGTCAAGAGATCAAGATATTCAAGATGTCAGGATCAAAAATCTGCCAATAAAATCGTAGGATCTGAAAACTTGGAAAGTGGATCTTTATGGCAATTCTAAACCTATGAGATCTAGGATTTCTGATTTGAGGGCTATATAAAGGACCGAGGGCTAAAGTTAAAACTCATTACCTTTACACTAAGCAAATCACTGTAAAAGAACAAGAGATCTACGACAGATCCACGATTCGACGTGATAGGGTGACGTGAAAATCGACGGAGCATCTACTTCCTACGAGGTAGAGATCGAGAGCAACTTCTTTCTCTTGTAATCTAAATTCGTAGGATTTGTACTTGTGAAGTTGATTAATAAAGGTAGATCATTTTGTTTAATTATTTATTTTCTGTATTTTTACTTTCTGGATTTTAATTATGATCTCATTCTCTATTCTTTCTTCTTCTTCTCACAACATGCGTGAGTAATTCCTAACTTGCTAGGATTCATAGGATTAGGGTAGAACAATAGATGAGAAAATATTTTAATTTCTTTTAAGTTTTATGAAGTTTATAAACTTTAGCAAAAGAATCGTTAACATCCTAATCGGACGCGCTGCTAATTTATTGGTAGTCTCGATCGCGATTTGAGATCAGATTAACAATTGTTTTGTTAAGGGCTAGACATAAATAAAGATCAATGAAAGGAAAAGGATCAATAGTGTGGAAACCCTAGTTTCTTCCAAGAACCATAATCCACATTCATCACTATCAATCCAGTTTTAAATCTATCAATAGATAAAAGAAGTAATCTTTATTAGTCATCCATGACTACTAAATCCTAACGAACCCTACAAGCCTTCTTCTTATATATTCTATATTCTTATTTAAATTAGGTCTGAAAAATATATATTCTATATCTGTATTTACCATAAATCTAGAATCTATTCTTCGTTATTCTCTATTCTCCTTCCTCTTTTCTAATAAACACGTCTAAAGCAAGATTAAAAGTTCTACGAATCCCTGAGGATGACCCGTACTCATATCGGCTAGCTACACGCGACACTGTTATTGATTGTGGTTATTCTACAAACATTTTTTCACGATCAATCAGGGACGCTCTTCCCTGCAGGCGCAAATCCCTACAGTTAATTACGTTACCGCATTGCGATAACCACTTTCTCCTGCTCCGGAAGTTCACTTTGTGTCGTGTATATTTTTGTTTGTTTTGGTTTTAGTTGCACGTGGATTGTATACGGAGACTAATTTATGTTGTCGCCCGTAGGGCGTGGATTAGTCCAAATTCGTATATTTTTAGATTTGGGTTTGGGTTGATTTAAGGATCGTTAATCTGGTTTGAGATTAAGATTGACTCAAAACGTATGAGCATTCGGGCTCAATTATTTTAGTTTAAGGACATCGCGGTCCATTATTGCCATGTTTGAGGCGAGGTGTTAGTTTAAGAACGTTTCAGTCCTTTACAGAATCTGTTCACCGCCGGAAACAGAGCCAGACCGGGGTGGGTCGTTTTGCCTGAATCTGGGGGCAGATGCTATTTAGATTTATCCATCCACCTCTTCGAAAATGCCAAGTTGATTTATGGCACCATATATCAGAGGTTTGGACAGATTCGGTCGTTGTAGCGTGACTTTATCAGATTCTCCCTCATTTTATGAGGGGGTTTTGATTGTAGGGATTTTCTTCCCTGCTAACGCAAGCCCCTGCAGTTAATTACATTACCGCATTGCGATAGCCACTTTCTCTTACTCCGGAAGTTCACTTCATGTCGTGTATGTTTTTGTTTGTTTTAGTTTTGGTTGCCCGTGGATTGTATACGGAGACTAATTTATGTCGTCACCCGTAGGGCGTGGATTCCAAATCCGTATATTTTTAGATTTGGGTTTGGGTCGATTTAAGGATTGTTAATATGGTTTGAGATTAAGATCGATTCAAAACGTATGAGCGTTTGGGCTCAATTATTTTAGTTTAAGGACATCGCGGTCCATTATCGCCATGTTTGAGACGAGGTGTTAGTTTAAGAACGTTTCGGTCTTTTATCGCCGTATTTGGGGGCGAATATTAGTTTAAGGACACTTCGGTCCATTATCGCCGTTTTTTAGGCGAATATTAGTTTAGGGATATTTCGGTCCCTTATCCATCTTGCGCGCACGTGTATTTGTTACGTGATGAAGTAAACAATGGTGATATGGAGTGTGCCCAATTTGGAGCACGATCCGATTTGACGCGTGCACGCCAATTTGGAAGCGTATCAACGAAAGAAGTTGTTGGTCGTCGGGACCCGCCACCTCTCTGAAAATGTTGAGGAATTACAACGACATGTATCAAAGGTGTGAAAAGATATACCCTTAAACCAAATCCCGTATTTGAGGGAAAAGAGGTTATTGTGGACTTAAGAATTTTTGGTCATATTTGAGACCTTGGAAATCAAGAGCATATGGGCTCGATTGATTTAAAAACAAAGAGCTTTGATCTCAGAAAACTTAACCAATTTTGGGCTGAGATTGAGTTTCCATAATTACCCAACAGTGCTGAGCACTGGGACATACAACGCTCATGTGTGAAACACGTAGGGTGATGGATTAGTGCTAAGCATTAGAGTCGTGTGGTACTCACGTGTGAAACACGTGAGGTGCTCAGATGTGAGCGTTTTTAGTCATTTTTAACTAATCATGGAGTGTTGAGCACTCTGCATGATACTCACGTGGGAAGCACGTGGGTGCTGGGCTTTAAGCTTTATTTATTCGTTTCCCTCTTTTTACAGAAGTGCTAAGCACTTAGATAGAGCTCACGCGCATTTCACGTGACTGCTTTCTTTTGGGACGGCTGCCTAATTGACAAAGAAGTTTTTCTTTACTCTTTAGGCGCCTACGTGAGAAACACGTGAGGCGGCTTTGACTATTCTTTTGTTTGTTTTTTTAAGCGCTTCTCGTGGGAAACACGTGAGGCTTCAAAATAGTGCTAACTATTAATCGAGTCACCAAGTTGTTCTTGTGTTTTCTTAGAGATATTGATCTCTGTTAATGACATTTTTAGTCATTGATGATCATCAAGATTTCAGTTTTGAAGATCTTGGACCATCATTATCGTTTGTATTGAAGAACTGAGTTCTTTTCACTTTTCTAAGAACCAAGTTCTTTATGTAGGGTTAAATCTTAATTTTGGAGGAATTAAATCCTCATATGCTCTGTTCTTTTTTTTTTATGATTTAGTTCTTTTCCCCTAAGTTTTGAATCTGCAGAACAGAATCTCTCCGATGAGAATTAAATTCTCAAATTGTGGGGAGATCTGCTTCTGCAAATCAGCTAGAGAAAAAACTGAGTTCTTATATGAAGGGTTAAACCTTTAGAGAGGCAAAAGAGAGATAACATGATCTCTGTGTTTCTTTACCTAGGGTTTCAACAAGGCAAGTCTTCTTTGAGAATTAAATTCTCTTTTCTAACAATGGCTCACTGTATTCTTTAAAAGCTTGTAGGAAGTTCTCTCTGTATATTCTCTCTCTTTTTTCTCCGTCCCCCTTTCTTCCTTCTCTATCTATTTATAGGAGAAGATAAAAGATTAACTTGTTAAGAAAAACTCTGATTAAGAGATCATGATCGATTTCATAATCAATCCAAAATGATCTCATAGATCACTTGGGGAATTTTATTCACCATTGGATTTTTAATCCAAAGGCTCTCTGTTTAACAGAGAAGTTTTCTTGTTTATTTAACAAGATTAGGAAATATTTTTCCTAAAATAGAATTTTATTCTATCGGATGATCGGTGAGTGATTTTATAATCACCGTTGGATTCTTGATCCAAGGGTTCTCTGTTTAACAGAGAAGATCTTTCTAGTTTGAAAAAGATCAAGGAAATATTCCCCACATAGAATTTTATTCTATCACATAGTTCATTTGGTGATATTTTATCACAATTGGATTTTAAATTCAAGATTCTCTGTCAGAGAAAAATCTTTCCATATTAGAAAGATCAGGGAAAATATTTCCCAAATAGAATTTAATTCTATCACATAGAATCAGATGTGAGTATTTTTAAATTGAGGCGCTCACATGCTTTGCATGTGAGCGCTGTCAATTTATATGGCAGGAAAACTCACGTGTTTAACACATGATCATTAGCGTGGGTTTCGGCTTGTTTATTTTCAGCGCTCATATGGTTTGCATATGAGCTCTCACGTGGAGCCTGTTTGGCCTATCAATTGTTTGATTGCAGCACCTATATACTTTGCATATAGGCGCTCACGTGTTTAACACGTGAGGCTTATTTGGCCTGTGAGTTGTTTTAACTGCAGCGCCTATATGCTTTACATATAGACGCTCACGTGTTTAATACGTGAGACTTGAGTCAGGAGGGGGGTTTCTCCTCCTTCTCTTTATTTTTTTATTATGAGGGAACAATACCCTTTGAAGGATTCTTTGTCTCCGCTTTTGACGATGAACAGGTAGTCGACCGTCTTCTTCTGTCGTCGGTTACCGACGAAATGACCGAGAAATTGGGCAGCCAGCTCGTCAAAGGTCGAGATGGAGTGCGGCGCAAGCCCTCAGAACCAGCCCCGGCCAGCTCGGATCGGGGGGGTGGGAAAAGCTCGGCATTGAGCTGCGTCCGAGTTGCCTTGGAAGCTCATGCCTGCCGTAAACGCGTCCAAGTGGTCCTTCGGGTCGGACTTCCCATCGAAGATGGCTACTTTATATGGCTTGTTCCTGGACGAGACGCGTGTGACCAGTAGCTGTTTTGTAAAAGGCCTTGTGAGCGAATCGGCGGAGTACTTTGTCCCTTCGCCGGGCATATAGCCATCTCGTCGTATGCCTTCAATTTTCTTTTCGAGGGCTTCGATCCGTTGGTGGTACCCCGAGGATTCAGCACCGTCGGAGCGGCGGCTATCCTCGCTCCGAGCCTGCGCGATGGTGCGGCTTCGATTCCGCTTTATCACATTTCTTAAATTCTCGTGCAAGGCCCTTCTTGAGTAGTCCCGACGTTCGCCGTTTGCGCGGCCTCGACGGGAGTGGGGGCGCCGGTCATGCTAGAAGTAGGCGAACTGACCGACACCTCCTCAGGGGGTAAGAGCGCGCGGCGGGCGTCGGAGCAACGACATGGTTTCCCCTATGATCGGGGTGTGGAGCTGTCCGGCACCCAGCGGGTCATGGAATCATTCGCTTTATGCGGGTCATGGTTGTCGGAATCGGCACACCGGCGTTCGGTGACGCTGAGATAAGCGTGAGTAAGATCGAGGGTCTGAGCGTGCCCGTCTGTCCTCCTGCGGGCGTCGTCATCCCGGGAAGGGGAAACTGCGGTCTGGTAGGTAGGGCCCGCCGCTTGAACACAGACGAGCGCGTCCACCATTGCTGTGAGTCTGTCGATCCTAGTGGATAAGGCGTTAATGACGTTAGGAGGGGGAGTAGAACCGCCCAGTCTCCGTTATGGAGGGTGGGTCCGCTCACTTTGGGATCGTCGCGGTTGTCGCTCGCCATCGGATCGAGAGCGGAAGATCAACTTTATGGGTGGAGAAACTTCTGTCTTCCCACAAACGGCGCCAACTGATAGAGATCGGAATCTCCCTCGGATGTTGTCCTTCGTCGATCGGTTTGCGAGTGGTTTCGAGCGACTGAGGTTGGATATAAGAATTGTTGTGTGGACCTCAATGGGTTGTTGGATGTCGTCAACGCCGAGCTACCTGTAAGGGAAGTCCCGGAATAGAAAACCACCGTAGGACCCTCCGACGATCAAGTTACCACCGTGGAATAAGAGTAGGGTAGCGGCGTATTAGAATGAGTTCGAGTTACCCGAGTCATCTAAAAAAAAGGCTTATATAGTGGTCGTATGGAGCGAGTCGGTGCGAGATCCTCATCGTTCGTTATGCCTTTGCGTTACGTCCGCGTCGATGGCGGGATCCATCCATTAATGACGGGATACGCTCATTAATGGAGGGACGTGCCAGCGTGGGACGCGGAACGTGGGGCGGCGGAAATCTCGCTTTGGCGAGATACACGGAGCCGTGGCGGGGATGCTTGGGCTCCGCGCTCTCGGTTAGTCGGGGAAGCCGAGGAAACTCAATTCGGTGGATGGTTCGGAGACGAGCAAAGGAAGTGTAAGCTCGGCTGCTGGATTGTGTTGGGCCGAGAAAAGCCCCCAATGCACCACATTGATTCTACTTCCGCAACCACCAGAAGCCAAGTGGGATTACGTGGACGACACGCCATCTGCTACGCGTCATAATATGAGGAATTCTTGCTCATGAGCCTTACAAATAGAACATTAACAAGCTTTTGCAATCTTTTAATACATCTATTGCGAGAAATCTAGTCAACTACTTAAGCCACGGCTTTCTCTGTGGCCAAATCTCGAAACAAAAACCCATTCCGCTATCTTACATTGATTAATTTGATTATTAAATTATAATATAAATAGATTCCACGTGATTCTCAACATACAGTAAAACCTCTATACAGTAATATCCTTGGGACCGGGGAAAAATATTACTATAGGGGGGTTATTCTTAAGTAGAGTTTTATATATAAAAATTAGATTTTTTTTTGAAAAAATAGTAGTCAAAATTCTTAGACCTTCAAAATTCATATAGACCTTCAAACTTATTAACAAGTCAAAATTCTTAGACCTTCAAAATTCATATAGACCTTCAAACTTATTAACAAGTCAAAGTACTTTATGTCATCTTAAGTTCAATTGTGTAGTTAAGTAATTTATGTCATCTTAAGTTCAATTGTAATAGCCAAGTAATTTTATGTATTTTTTATATATATAAAAAATTATTTAAAATTTAATGCCAATTTATTACTATATAGAGGTAAATTAGTACAGGCGGGACTTGGAAAAAGTATGGAATATCACACTGTGGAGGTTATTCTTATTTATAACTGGTCCCGAGTCGGGACCGGGACTTTTTATCACTATAGGGAGGTTATTCCTATATAGAGTATTCCTATACGGAGGTTTTACTGTAATACGGTAGCAAAAAGGCCGATAAGTCCAAACCCTAACTCAATCCAAACCCGGCCCATCTCATAAACCCAAACCCCAAACATAAAAATCTCTTCCTCTACGATCAAAAACTTTTGAGGAAAAGAAAATGTCGGCGAACCCTAAACCTAAAAAGCGAACGCCGGCGGACCTCGCCGCCATCGAATCGGACGTCGCATCCTTCGCCTCCTCCCTCGGCCTCGCAACGCCTCACCTCTCCTCATCCTTCGGCTTCGACGACTCCGACTTCCTCAAGTCCGGCCCCATCGAACCCCCCAGAGACCCTAAACCTCCCACCAAAACCCTAGAAAACCCTAACCCTAAACCTGAACCGAAACCTCATCCTCTACAGATCGACTTGTTCCCTGCCACGAATCATGTTAAGAATCTACCTGACCTCCCGCTAGTGAAGGCGAGCGCGTTGTCGGGGAAGTGGTATGAGGACGCGGAGGAGATTGAGGTGAAGGTCTTGGGCGAGGAGGGGAGGAAGAAGACGGCGAGTGTGAAAGGGGTTCAGGAGCTGAAGGGATTGGTTGAGAAGAAGAAGGAATTGGGGGAGAGGTTGATGGATCAGTACACGAAGGAGTATGAGGTGGCGAGAAAGAAGAATGGGGATATGAGGTTGTTGGAGATCACAACGAGGTCCGGGACTTCGGCTGATAAGGTCTCAGCTTTCACTTGTTTGGTGGAGGATAATCCTATCGCGAACTTGAGGTCGCTCGATGCGCTGTTATGTGGGTTTGCAATCAATCTTTGCCATCCTATTTTTTTAAAAACATGTATTTGAATGCAAAATATTACATTTATAAGAGATTTAGACAATGACGACTTGAAAAGGATGCAATGTTGGCTTGTCCAAAATGTTAAATTTATGAACAGTAGGTTTATGTGACTATCTGCTTGGATTACCGTTATACTAAAAGCATTTTTTAGCTCTTATGTCCGTTTGAATGATTAATCATCCGTCCACTAATTTTGTCCATTGAAGATGATTTCAAAAGGTTCAGGCAAACGACCAATGAGATAGGATTCTCTGTGTAGAAACTAGCCTTTTGATAAATCCTCATGATTCAGGTGTATAGTTCACAGAAAATTGTTCTTTACAAAGATTAAATAAAAAATCCATTTGATAGTTAAATGATATCCAACTGATTCCAACATCTAAAATCCACAAGATTCCATGCCACCATTATACTTAAGGGCACTCCCATAATTCTCTCCGAATGTCGGCTCCATCTCAATACTATCCATTACAGGCTTATGATCGCGGGCCCTTTAATGTGATTTTCACCCATTTTACAGGGTCATACTATTTCACCTTTCTACCAATTGATCATTATATAACCTAAACACCATTTAAAAGGATAAACTCCTCTATCCGATCTCTACGCCTCGCAATGGGAAGATACAACTTCATTGGCCCAGTTGAAATTTATCCTACTACCAATTGGTGTATGAATGGCGGTCCACTTTGCAGCTATCAATTAGAGATGCCACCTACTTTAGAAATGAAAATATGTTTTGGATATTTCTCCCTTGTCGGATGAGAACAACATAATGGTACATTGCTGAGTGTTTTGATATCATCATCTAAAAGGAAATAGAATGCCATAGGCACACTCCATTAACTTAGGCTTGTTCAAAAACGAGGAGAGTTGCCAAAGTACATAGCCAAGGATTTGATAATGTCATATTTAGTTCTTAGTTTCTAAGGCAGCCAAAAGTGATGTCATTACATCGGCAAAGTTCCTTATTGACTTGTGCTGGTTACCCAAGGAGTTATTTTGTTATTATTCTTCAAGAAGAAACTGAATTTGGCAAGAGATCATGGGCCAAATCAACCTTGTAACACTTCATTCAATATTATGGAGAAGATCCTCATGTCTAGTATGGCTTATCACATGAAAAAGCCATAATAGAATGATAGGAATTAATCTGCTCCATCTATGAAGGGCTATTCTTTCCATTATGCCAATGGTTCAGGAGATATGACATAGGGCTGAGTTGATTGAACACTGATCAGAAGATCTTTGAATTCATGAAAAAAATTGATGCAGCGAAGGCATATATAATATTGTCAGAATTTTTCAATGATTGGACAACAACAACTCAAAATATTCAACCAAGGAAATGTAGCTATATTTCTTGATGTGATAGATTTGCAAATTCCCGACAACCTAGAATGTGTAGTAAATCCTAAGATAGGAGAAATTATTCCCTATGCCGGCCGTATACACTTGGGCAAGAGTGAGAAGAAATAGAATTGTGGGTCTCACACGCTGTCCAAGGCTGTCCGAAATTCCTCTCTCTCTCTCTCCCCCCTCTCCCCTGCCCGGGTGTAGTACACCCGGCATAGGGAATAATTTCTCCTAGGAGAGTGAGAAGTCATTGGTTGCTTAAGAAATTGCTCTAGAAAATAAATAATGGATTCCTTGAAATACTGTCTATCTTGTTAAGTATCTGGTGCTTTGTACATTAATGTGATCACATATGGTTTTAGAAAGAGGAGAAAAAATATGGGAAAACATTTGAAATTTAATCATCATCACGTTTCAGGTAATTAGTGACTGTAATTTATAGATTCTTAGTCCTCCGATCTCTGGTGAGTCAATTATTTGTGCATGTGCTTAAATCGAAGCTTTTTTTTGGGGGGGGGGGAGGCTTTCATATTTATCCAGGTGCAGTTTTCTTTGATTCCTCATTTCCTCATATGTGCATTATACTTCTCACCATTATGTACTAATGATTTTTTTTATCATATGCAGCAATGGTCACATCAAAGGTTGGGAAACGTTATGCTTTTACTGGCTTTGAAGCATTACAAGAGTTGTTCCTGCTTAGGTAAGCAGCATATCCATTTGTTGTTAATGTTTAATTGTTCATGCAAGAAGTTATCTTCAATCTACTCGTCAACACTATCTATTTACCTTTTAGTAGCACATGCAAGAATATCATATCTAATATCACATTTTGATTCTGAATGTGTACTTCGTGCAAATGGGAATGTGGGGTCTAGATCCAGTACTGGAAAAGCTGTTCCAGTAGGTGTGATTGTGTGTTACCATAGACTGTCTACAATTCATGCTTATATTATCATGTTTTTACCCTTCATAGAATGTTCAAATTGGCATCATGTTCTTGAAGATTAATGCTTCTAATTCTTTTTCTCTAAGAAAACATAATTGTCTCTTGCCTTGTCGTCATCATTTGACTATGGTTTCTGTTTTACCCAAACATGTGCCCCCACCTTGCTATTCATCGTGTTTGGGAGCAAGCTATTAAGTTTAATCATGTGTGTGTATAGTCAGAAGATTTGTGGTCTGGGGACTCGATGTATTGCGTATGTCTCTTATCCATTAGAAATAATTCTCTTGGCATAGGTTGTGAGAAGGGAGGTTACCAAAGGGATACATTGTTCAAATTAATTTGTTTGAATGATGGCAGTATCTTCAAAAAATCTATAGATAGTATGGCTAAACTCGCTAGATGTCAACCTGGAGCAGGCTTGGATGACTTTATAAGTGAGAAGATTGATATTCAACCTGGAATTTACTTTTTAGCTAACACATGCCAATCATGCAGCATGGAACATTTCCTGTCTTTCCATGCATAATTTAAGCATTCCCACATCATGACTTTTATAACGGCAGCTCTCCGGATGGTTACAATTAGAATTTCAATTTGGACTAACAACATCTCATAGTTTGCCAATTGACAATTTTGAAGAAAAAGCACCACATCCTCAAATTTTGAGTAACTGATTTATATTACTAACCTCTATAACCAATCAGTTATAACTGGCCAAACATATTTAATTTCATTAGATAGATTTGGACGAAATAAACAAAAGGAGAAGACAAAAGATGGAACTAAAAAAAGGAAATGTAAGAGTAATGGAGCGAAATAAAAAATAGTTTCATTCTTTATTTCTCCATTCATCTTTTTTAACATTTGAGATCAAGGTCTAAAGTTAGATAAACATTCATATTTTGACATACACGTGCATCACACGTGTAAGAAATACTAGTTTGTATCAAATGTTAACTCATCCGCTTGCTTTTTCAGGTTATTACCAGATCGCAAATTGAAATGTCTCATTCAACGTCCCTTGGATAGTTTACCGGAAACAAAAGATGGTTTCTATTTATTATTATTCTGGCATTGGGAAGAATGCTTGAAACAAAGGTTTGTCTAGCTATTTTCACAAATTTTAAAATTCATGGGTAGCAAGAATTTGAGCTGATGGTTATGAATTGCTTAATTTCTATTACCGAAAGTTTGCTGAAACTTTTATGAATGATGATGCATTTGCTTGCTTGAAGATTTTTGTAGTCTATTTGTCTTGTTTGGAGGCCGCATGCTCCTCACTATAATCATTTTGAAATTCTCTTAGGGGCTGTTTGGTTGAGTGTGGTTGGGGCCCCATGTGGTTCCAACTACATGGAATTATAAAATCAAGTGTTTGGTTCAAGTTGCTACTTCAACTTGTAGCTGGAAAAGAAAATTGTGGGAAAAGTCATGTAGTTGCAACTACGCTCAAATTGAGCGCTTTTGCAACTACATGAGTTTGGAATGCAAAAGAGAATAGAAAAGTTTGTTATTATGTTGCAATTACATCCAAACAAACTCATGTTTTGCAAAGCATGTAGTTGCAATTACATTCTAACCAAACAAAGGAATGAAATTGCAACCACGGTATTTGTATTTACATTTAGTTGTAAATACATTGTTTTTTCACTTACAAACAACCAAACAGCCCCTTAATATTTCCATTCATGTCTACTCAGGAATTGATGATGCTCACAAGTAGGAATTCCTCAGATTGCGACACGTGGCGGATGATGTGTCCCGGGGGCTACGGAGGTGGAATAAACAAGATGCATTGGGGAAATTCCTCGGGACTTCGTCTCTGAGGATGCATCCGACCTTCCGGAGACCTTCCTGAGTACCTTCCATATTCATCTAGCAAACAGCCAACAGCTCACCTTCGAGCAATGCTACAATCGAGCTTTCTCGGCCTCCCTGCTCGTCTCCGAGCTGTTGCAAGGCCTGAGCTTCCTCGGCCTTCCGGCTCATCTCCGAGCAATCTGACAAGCCGAGCTTCCCCGGTTTCTCCGATCTACCGAGAGCGCAGAGTCCAAGCGCTCCCGCAACGGCTCCGCGTATCTCGCAAGGGTGAGATATCCGCCTCCCCACGTTCTGCGTCCCCATTAATGGGCGTAACCCGCCATTAATACGGGGATAACGCGGGGGCATAACAGACGGCGAGGATCTCGCGCTGGCTCTCTCCACATGACCATTATATAAACCCATTTTTCAGACGACTCAGGAAAGGCAAACTCATTTTAATATCCTTCTACGCTGATCTTATTCCTCGGTACTAACTTGATCGTCGGAGGGTGCTACAGTGGTTTCCCATCCCGAGACTTTCCTTGCAGGTAGTTCGGTCTCAGCAACTTCCAACAACCCATTGAGATCCACACGCTCAACAACCCCCAAAATAAATCTCAGCCGCTCAAAACCGCCAGATCGACGGAGGACATCTGAGGGAGATCATGACCTCCATCAGTTGGCGCCGTCTGTGGAAGCTATCAGAAGCTTCTCCACCCATACAGTTGATCTTCAGCCCTCGACCCGATGGCGAGCGACAACCGTGACGATCCCAATACGAGCCACCCCACCATCCATAACGGAGGCGGGAGCGGTTCTCTTCCCCCTCTTAACGTCATCGGCGTCTTATCCGCCTGAATCGACAGACTCACAGCTCTGGTGGATGCGCTCGTCCGCGTTCAAACGGCGGGCACTACCTATCAAGCCACGACTCCCCGTCCCCGAGATAACAACGTCCGCAGAAGGATGGATGAGCAAGCTCAGGCCCTCAATCTCGCTCATGCTCATCTCAGGGTCACTGAGCGCCGGCGTGCCGATTCCGGCAAACATGACCCGCATGCGGTGAATGATTCCATGACCTGCTGGGCGCCGGACAGCTTCACATCCCGATCTCTGAGGAGACTAGGCCGTCGCTCCGATGCCCGCCGCGCGCTCTCACCCCCTGAGGAGATGTCGGTCAGTTCGTCTGCTTCTGGGCATGACCGACGTCCCCATTCCCGCCGAGGCCGTGCAAACGGCGAACGTCGGGATTACTCAAGAAGGGCCTCTCCCAAGGATTTAAGAAATTTGATAGAGCGGAATCGAAGCCGTGACACTGCGTAGACCTGGAGCGGAGGTAGCCACCACTCCGACTGTGCAGAATCCTCGAGGTACCACACCGGCCCGAAACCCTCGAAAAGAAAATCGAAGGCATACGAAGAATAGCCACGTGTACGGCGAAGGGGCCAGGTATTCCGCCGATTCGCTCACAAAGCCCTTTACAGAAGAGTTGCTGGCCGAGCACGTCTCGTCCAGGAATAAGCCGCCCAAAGTGGCCCTCTTCGACGGGAAGTCCGACCCGAAGGACAACTTGGACGCATTTACAGCGGGCATGAGCTTCCAAGATAATTTGGACGCGGCTCAATGCCGAGCCATAATCCGGGCTGGCCGGGACTGGTTCCGAGGACTCGCGCCGCGCTCCATCTCGACATTCGACGAGCTAGCTACCCAATTCCTCGGTCATTTCGTCGGAGACCGGTGACAGAAAAGGACGGTCGACTACTTGTTCACTGTCAAAAGCGGAGACGAGGAATCCTTCAAAGGGTATGTCACTCGTTTCTATAACGCCTTCCTGGAGGTTCCTGAGCACCGTGATGAAACAGTTATCACCGTGCTGAGGTCGGGTCTTGGACACAAAGAGTGGCTCCGCTCTTTTGCATTCGCGCAACCTAAGACCATGGCCGAAGTGAAAGCCTGGACCGAGCGAGAGATCAACTCGAGTCGGAGGTGAACTCAAATCTGCCCGAGCCAACCAAACGGACTGAAAGAAAAGGGACAGGGAGGAGAAAAAGAAAGTCGACCGTCCGAAACCTTACTTCCCGAGGTTCCAGGAGTATACTCCTTTAAACATTTTCCAGACCGAGCTGCTGGAGGAAGCTAAGGGTGAAAGGTTCTTTAAGCTCTCGCCAGTTACCCAAAGAGCGGGCAAGCGTCTCCACGGCCTGTACTGCGCCTTCCACAGGTCGTAGGGTCACCCGACTGAGAACCGCAAACAACTTCGTGACTACATTGAGGAGTTGATCCGCTCCGGCCACCTGGCGAAATACTTACGGGACAAGCGGCAGGTGGAGCGGGAGCAAAAAGACCAAACTCCTCCCGGGGAATTAACGATCGAACAAATCATGGTCATTACCTCGGATCCAGCTCGAGAAAATAGGGGAACCACCGCCTCCTCCTAGTCGAGAGCGCAAACGATACGCCCCACAAGAGGTGCAGGAGGGACGAACCGATCATCTTCACCGATGAAGACCTCCACGGTATATCGCTTTCTCACAATGACCCTCTCGTTATAATGGCCCGAGTCTACCGTTACGAGGTCCAGAGAATTTTGGTCGATTCAGAAAGCTCTATCCTGTTCTACGACTGTTTCCAGCGTATGGGGCTAGGACCATCCGACCTTCGGCCGACCTTCCATGTTCTCTCTGGGTTCACAAACCACTCTGTTCTGGCCGAGGGGCTGGTCACCCTCCTCCTCAACATTGGGAAAGCGGGCAACACGCAAACCATGCAGGTGAACTTTCTCGTCGCTAAGGTCCCTTCATCTTATAATATTCTCCTGGGACGCCCTACCTTGAACGCCCTCCGGGTTCAAATTTTGACTTATCACCTTGCGATCAAATTCCTTTTGAATCAAAGGGGCCGGGCCTACATGAACCAGCAAACCGCCAAGATTTGCCTCGTCTCGACGTCCATCGCCGGAGAGCAGGGCGACGATTTTCAGAACGCGCATGATTTCCAGGGATCCTTAGATACACACGACGACCAAAGAGAAATCTGAGGCGCCCCGGTGGAAGCATTGACGGAAACCCCCCTCGTAGAAGAAGTCGATGGCCGAACAGTCCAGATCGGCTCTCTCTTGACAGGGGACCACTGCGAAGACTTGATCCATTTCCTCCAGCGAAACTCAGACGTATTCTCTTGGACACCAGCGGACATGCCCGGGATCGACCCCAAAGTGATCTCCCACAAGCTTGGGGTTGACCCGCAAGCCCGACCCGTCCGACAAAAGAAGAGAAACTTTGCGCCAATTAAACAAAAGGCGATAGAAGACGATGTAGATCGATTGCTCGCAGCCAACTTCATCAGGAACCTGGACTACTCAGATTGGCTGGCGAATGTGATCATGTTCAAGAAGGCAAACGGGAAATGGCGCATGTGCGTCGATTTCACGGACTTGAATAAAGCTTGCCTCAAAGACAACTATCCACTTTCTCGGATAGACCAGCTAGTGGACAGTTCGGCCAGCCATGAAGTACTGAGCTTTATGGGCGCTTTCTTCGGTTACAATCAGATCCAGATGAACCCGGCCGACGAAGAACTTACTGCCTTCACCACGGATCGGGGGTATACTGCTACAAACTGATGCCTTTCGGACTCAAGAATGCTGGGGCCACGTATCAACGCATGGTCAACAAACTGTTCAAACCACAGATTGGGAGAAATATGGAAGTCTACGTCGACGACATGCTCGTAAAATCCCTCTCCTCAGCCAGGCATACTATAGACCTCGGCGAGTCTTTCGACGTCCCGCGCAAGTACAAAATGAAGCTGAACCCAGCTAAGTGCGCGTTCGGAGTCACTAGTGGGAAGTTTCTCGGGTTCATGGTTACCCATCGAGGAATCGAAGCAAACCCAGAAAAGAACAGCGCCATCTTCAGCATGGTAATGCCTAAGAGCAATGTCGACATTATGCGCCTCACGGGGAGGGTGGCTGCCCTGAGTCGCTTCATGTCCAGATCCGGAGAGAAGTGTCTCCCGTTCTTCAAGGTCCTGAGGAAAATTCCTAAGTTCGAATGGTCTGATGAATGTCAGAACGCTTTCGAACAACTCAAGGCACACCTAACAACTCCCCCGCTACTCACCCGACCGGTCGAGGACGATGAGCTATTATTATATCTAGCCGTCTCCGACCAAGCTGCAGGCTCGGTGCTTGTCAGAGAATGCGAAGGCATACAGAGGCCGATCTACTACGTGAGCCATGTTTTCAAGGATGCAAAAACAAGATACCCGGCCATAAAGAAAATAGTCCTGGCACTTTTCGTCGCCTTTAGAAAACTTCCACGCTATTTCCAAGCGCACACAATTCTCGTCCTCACCGAGCGACCTTTAGGATCTATTCTCGCCTCCCCCGAGTGGTCAGGTCGTCTGGAGAAATGGAGGTGGGAATTATCCCAATTCGATATCAAATACCGTCCCAGACAAGCCATCAAAGCAGGTCTTAGCAGATTTCGTTGTCGCATGCACTATTCCCGCTAAAGAAGGAACGGGGGTGCAGGGCCCCGAACCATGTCCCTCGGTCGAAGAGGTATCCGACCCCATCCCGGACTGGGTGCTCTACGTGGACGGATCCTCTACCGAGGAGGGAAGCGGTGCTGGCCTGATCATCCGCGGCCCGGACGAAGCGGAAATGGAATACTCTTTAAAGCTCGGGTTCAGAGCGTCGAACAACGCCGCGGAATACGATGCTTTGTTGGCAGGACTGCGAATCGCCTCCGGAGTAGGGCTGAGACCATTAGAGTTCGCAACGACTCCGCACTGGTCGTCGGTCAAGTAACCGGGCGTTTCGAAGCACGGGAGCCACTCATGATAAAATACCTGGCCGAAGTAAAAAAGCTTCGAAAAAATTTCTACGAAATCCAAGTGGACTAGATTCCTAGGAACTTGAACACCCAAGCCGACGCTTTGAGCAAGCTCGCTTCTTCCTATTCGGCCAACCATAGAAGAAATATCCTTTTCGAAGTCTTGCCATGGCCCAGCGTGGAAGACGGAGAGGTAACACTCCAGATCTACACAACTCAGGAAGAAGGCCGGGATTGCAGAAAGCCTTTCGTGGAGTTTCTAAAGGACTGTGTAATTCCCGAAGACCGAGGGGAAGCTCACCGGCTTCGGGCCAAAGCATGCCATTTCGTCTGGAGCAACGGAAACCTGTATAAGAAATCATACACTCGGCCTTTGTAACGGTGCATCGACCCCCACGAGGCTGACTACGTTCTGTGAGAGATACATGAAGGGGTGGGGGCACATCAAGGAGCCCGAACCCTGGTCCAAAAGGCACTACTGCAAGGGTACTATTGGCCGAGAATACACCAGGATGTCGAGAAGCTGGTTAGAAGATGCAAGAACTGCCAACTCTTCGGCAGCATACCTCGTCTCCCCGCCACCGAACTAACTCCACTCAGTTCCTCTTAGCCGTTTGCACAATGGGGGATGAATATGGTGGGCCAACTCCCCACCGGCGCTGGCGGGCACCGATACATCCTTGTCGTTGTGGACTACTTCACGAAATGGATAGAGGCCGTACCCATTAGGAAACCGAGCGCCACCTCTACGATAAAGTTCTTGCAGAACAATATAATTTCTCGATTTGGGATCCCGAGGTGCATAGTTACTGACCATGGGACCAATTTCGAAAACGATAAGGTCAAAGAGTTTTGCAGCGATTACCATATATTGATGAAGTTTGCCGCGGTCGCACATTCTCAATGCAACGGGCAAGGCCGAGGTAGCGAACTGAGGCGTCATCCGCGGTCTCAGACCCTATTTGGAAGGAAGGCAGGACGGCTGGGTCGAGGAACTGCTGCAGATGCTATGGGCATTGCGGACATCGAAGAAAACACCCATAGGAGAAACCCCATTCAGCCTATGCTACGGTACCGAGGCGATGGTCCCTGCGGAAATTGAACTGCCCAGTTATAGGTCGAACATTTGAACAATGAAGCTAACATCTCGGCGCTCCGAAGCAACTTGAACGTTCTATTGGAAAAGCGGAATCGAGCGCAAATCAGAGCGGCCGCCTATCAGCAGCAAACCGCTCGCTATTACAATGCCCGAGTTAAACGTCGGGCCTTCAAGATAGAAGATCTGGTCTTACGGAGAAATGAGTTCGTAGACCAAGGGAGACTACATAAGTTCTCCCCGAAGTGGGACGGACCATTCCTCGTAACAGAAGCGTTGCCCGGTGGAGCATACCGCTTGCAGGACGACGGGGGGCGTAACTTTCTTCGGCCTTATAATGCCGAAAAACTTAAGTTGTATAAATAAACATGTACCTTATTTTGAAATAATGCAATTTCTATTGGCATTTAATTAAGTCTTCTGAGCTAGGTCCTCTCACAGAAGAGACCTTTTACACCGCCATGGGGCTCCAGCCCTTTGTTTCTTTTCTCGGTTCCAAGACTCCAAGGGTTTTTTTTGAAGAAAAAGTATAAAATGTACCGAGGGGATAAAAAGAGACAATGCACCTCAACAAAGGATAAATTTATTTATTAAGAGGTATTATGGGCTCCCCAGCCTTACAACAATTATAACAAAAGAGGGCGAGGATTAAGGAAGCATTGTCGGTGATACACCGAAAAAAGCTCCTCCAGCCGAGCCCAAGCAGCCTCGACCCGCTCCCTTCGACGGTACTCGCGGACCCTAGAAGCCACGGACTCCCCGGGATCCCCGTCCACCGAGCAAGATGCGACGACCAACCTTTGCTGGAAAATCTCACGAAGGAGATCCACCGAGCGATCCTGCTTACTCTTTGAAATCAGACCAAGCCCGTGGACAATGTGTATTTTGTCGAACGTCTCGTCCATCAACCGCGGAGATAGGGTGTTGTACAGACCTGGGGAAGTCCTCCATACCGCATAAATTAGCACCTGAAGGAGAGGAGATCGCCGGGGAAGCAGGCGCCCACAGTGGCCCTCTAGGCGGTCTATCACCGCCTCGTACGTCTCCTCAGAACGATCTAGACGGCCTATCTCCCTGATAGTATACACACGGCCGGTCATCTTCTGGGAATGCAAGACTGGAAAGAAACCAATATGCCTTCGGTATTTATAAGCTCAACAAAAATCTTCCAACGGCTGAGATTTACTCGCACAACGACGCAAATCACGGAATATCACACTTTTCCGATATGGTGCTGCCACGTGTCATCCGCGACGATTGCCATTCCCGCCTATATGGGTCACGGAAGGTTGAACGATGCCCCAGGGAGATTCTAGGGAGATAATAAAGCCCTCATCGCGAGACCACCGAGTAGATTCCTGCTCGGTCCATCCACAGCGGGTAGCTTCCTATCCAACAGACACTGTGGATCTAAAGCTCTTCTCACGAGACCACCGAGTAGATTCCTGCTCAGTCTATCCACAGCGGGTAGATTCCTGCCCTACGAAAAAGTGGATCTAAAGTCCTCACGAGGCCACCGAGTGGATTTCTGTTAGGTCCATCCACAGCGGGTAGCTTTCTGCCCAACAACGCTGTGAATCCAAAGCCCTCATCGCGAGGCCACCGAGTAGATTCCTGCTCGGTCCATCCACATCGGGTAGCTTTCTGTCCAACAACGCTGTGAATCTAAAGCCCTCCTCACGAGGCTGCCAAGCAAATTCCTGCTCGGCCCATCCGCTGCGGGTAGCTTCCTGCCCAACAGACGCTGTGGATCCAAAGCCTTCGTCACGAGGCGACCGAGTATAATCAAGTGATGCCAACCTATTCAAACGATCGTCACCTAGAAAGGGCGGACACCGGTCTAACACCAGCAAGATAAAGAGACTTGCGAGCTAAAAGTACTTGCAAGATGAAAAGATTTACGAGTTGAAGTGCTTGCAGGACGATCAGACATTTGAGCAAAGGAAAATACATACTTTATTTATGATCAAAATTATGTACAAAGGTATTGTGGGCTCCTCAGCCTTACAAAAATGCCCTGAGGCTTACAAAATTCTAAAAAAAGAAAGAAGGAAAAAATCGTGGAGGGGGATAGCTCAGACCGCCCGCTTGGCCGGAATCTCACCCTGCTCGACGCCATCATCGGGAGCCAAAACGACGACCTCAGGGTCGTCGCTTCCGCCGACAGCCTTGCCTCCCACAGCCAGCTCGGCGCCTCCCCCTGCGGCGCTTCCTCGGCGAAGGGGAACTTAGCGCGGAGCTCGCCGTCGACGAACTCCGGCATAGATTTCTTGACGGCGATGAGGGCTTGGTGCCACCCGACGGCCGCGGATTCGGCTAGATCAAGGTATAATTGATCAGACGCCTTGTATTCCAACACGGCCTTCGCCGTCCGGCCTCGGCAAGCTTCGCCGCGTCTAAGGCCGTCCGAGCATCCTTCTTGATGGCGTCCCTCGACCTTTTCATAGCATTGTAGAAGCCGTTCGTCTCATCCATTTTGGCTTGGATTGTGTTTGGGACTCGTTTAGAAGCCAATGAGACTCCTTCAGCTTTGAGATCGTCAGACCTCGGCGACCAATCTCGAGTTAAGGAGGGCGCCTTCTTCTCCGCTTGTTACAATTGAAGGCGAAACTCTTCCTCCTTCGAGGAGGATTCACCCGCTTTCTTCGTCGCCGGGGCTATTTCCTAGGACTCTATCACGACGAGAAGAGCGAGTGCTGAAGGATCTGAGGAAAACAACAAGCGTGTTAAAAAGCTAAAATAGAGGAAATAAAACTTGAGGAATTTTTAAAGAAAGCTAGATACCGATCTGAATCGCCTCCTGCGCTATTGCGGCCACCTGGGCCTTCATGGTGCCCCGGGGAATCTTGGTCCTGGTTGATTTCTCCATGTCCGACAGCAAGCTGTAGACCACAGATAGTCCCGAGGGCATCTCAATGCAGAAGTCGCCCTCCTGCACTTGGATCCCGGTAGGGGGTGGACGAGAGACCACCCGCTTTTGTCTTTTGAGGGGGATTTCCTCGGCAGGGGAGACTCCTCTTCCCTCACCTGGGGCGTCGGGTCCCGCACGTGCTTCTAACCCCACGGTGCTCCTCCGGGACTGGGGGTGCTACGGAAGCTTGGCCGGAGGAGTTTGCCTCGGGGTTGCGCTTGGACCGGGTCGGGACGAGCTTGCATCGCCGGTCTTTCTTCCTTGGGCCTTGGCGGCCATGACAACCATGATTTTTGATCGGTCCATGGGCTCTGCAAAAAAGAACACACAGAAGAAAAAAGGTCAGCGCACTGAAAAGGCAAAGAAAACTTAGCAAAGTCTAAAGAGATCGTCAAAAACCCCAACTTACCAAGAAAACGCGCAGGACTGAGCCAGCCCAGCTCAGTACCTGCTCAGAAAGCAGGACATCAGCCCGTTGGATTGGTTCCCACTGGGACACCAGGTTGACTACTTCGCCCTCGGGCAGTCGACCCTGTGCCACTGTGTGGGCACAGGCCAATCCTCGTCCTCCGGTGGCCCGACGAAGACGTACTTCTCCTTCCATTCATGGATGGAAGAAGGGACGACCGCTACCCCGCCCCGGCCGCTCCACCCTTACGTTTTTTAAACGAAAAGTACACCCAGCTCGGCTCTTCTTTACCGGTACCGGGCTGCTTTTTGTAACAAAGAAAAGACAAGAGGAGGGTCAAGCTGAAGGGGATCCGATCAAATTTTAACCGGATCAGAAATCCGAGAAGGATCCTCCACGAGTTCGGCGCTAGCTGGCCCGGGGCAAGATGGAAGCAATGAAGCACCGCACGAACCTCGGGTGAGAAGGGCAGACGTATTCCTGCTTGGAATGCCTCTAGATACAGAGCAATCTTCTTGCCCTACACCTGGTCTGCCCGCTCACTCTCTCTGGCTAACGGAGTGAATAGTTAGAGGGAACATAGAATCGAGTCCGGATGTCGCGATTCAAAACGGAGGGCGCATCGCCGGTGTTCCCGATGCGCACCTTGGGAGCCCTTGTCGCCACCCGACGGCGGGTGACAAGGGCGGCCCCGACTCTAGGGGGTGAGCCCGACGCAGAAGACGCGGAGGAAGAACCCTCTCGGCTATATGAAGCCGAAAAGGAGGAAGACCCACCGGACTCGGCCCCAGCAACCAGAGCGTCATCGTCCGACTCTACCCCAACTACATTTACAGACTCCTCGGAGGAAGACATTTAACCTGATTCAAAGAAAGGGACTCGCCGAGAAAAATTCAACAGAAGATCCGATCTAAGTGGAGGTGCGCCGAGCAATCTTCAAATAATGAAAGAGATTTGATGCAAAGTGTTGGCTCTAGGATGGCCCCCTCCTATTTATACACCTAAAGAGAGCATCCTACGGCCCGGATCGATTCTCGCCAAAATGAAACGCCTCGCCTAGCGACCGTCGAGGCTTCACGTGGCGGTCGATCATTGGGGACGCCTCTTCGTTGCAGAAGTCAGAGACAGTCTGTCATGCCCGTCAACCGACGTCGGACATGTGGCCCGTACCCCATCTGACGATCGAGTGAAACGGCGCCCCTTTTTTAAAGCGCAATCATTTCACCGATCCGCTGACGTCATCAGGGATACATGCGAAAACTTAGACGCGTAGTGAAATGCCTCGCGGACTCAAAGATCGAAACGACGCAACCGCCAAATGCCATGACGTTCCCGGACAATACACCACGAAGAATTCTCGGCGTCAAGCTGAGCAGAGGAAACCTAGCAGGCCACTTTCGCTCCGACCCGTAGAATAGGTCAGAACGAGAGTGGGGGCTAATGATGATGCTCACAAGTAGGAATTCCTCGGACTGCAACACGTGGCGGATGATGTATCCCGGGGGCTACGGAGGTGGAATAAACAAGATACATTAGGGAAATTCCTCGGGACTTCGTCTCCGAGGATGCATCAGACTTCCGGAGACCTCCCTGAGTACCTTCCATATTCATCTAGCCAACAGCTCACCTTCGAGCAATGCTACAACCGAGCTTCCTCGGCCTTCCTGCTCGTCTCCGAGCTGTTGCAAGGCCTGAGCTTTCTCGGCCTCCCGACTCGTCTCTGAGCCATCTGACAGGCCGAGCTTTCTCGGCTTCTCCGAGTAACCGAGAGCGTGGAGCCCAAGTGCCCCCGTAACGGCTCCACGTATCTCACAAGGGCGAGATATCCGCCTCTCCACGTTCCGTGTCCCACGCTGGCGCGTCCCCCATTAATGGGTGTATCCCGATATCACCGAGCGACCAGTTTAGATATCTAGGTTCCATCATCCAAAAAAATGGGAAGATCGATAGTGATGTTAATCAAAGGATCCAAGCTGGTTGGTTGAAATGAAGGGGTGCAACATGGATTTTGTGTGATCGTAACTTTCCGTTAAAATTGAAAGGGAAGTTTTATCGAAGCGCTATTCGGCCTGCCTTATTATATGGTACAGAATGCTGGGCTCCTAAGAAGTATCATCACAGAAGATGCACGTAGCGGAGATGCGCATGCTTCGTTAGATGTGTGGTAACACTAGAAAAGATAAGGTGCGAAATAAGGATATTCGTGCAAAAGTTGGTGTAGCACCTGTGGAGGAGAAAATGCGGGAAAACCGGCTAAGATGGTTTGGTCATGTGCGACGCAGACCTATGAAAGCACCTGTTCGACGAATAGATACTCTCGATATGGGCAATGGCAAAAGGGCAAAAAGGAGACCGAAGAAAATATGGATGGAGGTGATATGAAATGATATGGTTGCCAAAGGACTCAATGAAAGTATATTGTTCGATAGAAGTGAGTGGAGGCGGAGGATTCATGTGCTGGACCCGGCGTGATTCTCATGTTGGTTCATGTAGCCTACCCCATATGCTTGGGATAAAAGGCTCAGTTGTTATTGTATCCCGCCATTAATGCGGGGATAATGCAGGGGTGTAACTGACGGCGAGGATTTTGCGCTGGCTCGCTCCACGCGACCACTATATAAACCCCTCTTTCGGACGACTCAGATAAGGCAAACTCATTCCAATAGGCCGCTACGCTGATCTTATTCCCCGGTACTAACTTGATCGTCGAAGGGTCCTACGGTGATTTCCCATCCCGGGACTTCCCTTGCAGGTAGCTCGGCCTCAGCAACTTCCAACAACCCTTTGAAATCCACACGCTTAACAACCCCCAAAACAAATCTCAGCCGTTCAAAACCGCTCGCTACCAGATCGACGGAGGACAACATCTGAGGGAGATCACGACCTCCATCAGGAATAATTATCATTCAGTCTTGACTCACTCTTCACCTTAAAAAGGAACATCATCTCAAAACACACGCACACACACTCACACACAAAAGCAAGCAAGCAAGCAAACAAACAGCACATGACTCTTTAGATCACAAGCTCACATATCACCTTTTCACAAACTCGGGGGTTCAATTGTTGAAAGGTGCCCAAATATTAATGAAGCTATGGAAATATGAGATGTTTAACATCTAAATTGGACAAGTTGAAATTTACCGTTGAGAATTGTTTATCTGGCATGGCATCAGTTACTATTACAAGTAATTTGTTTCGTTCTCTGACTTATATTATGCATCTGATCGCGAATGTTCCTTGTTAAACCTCTTTTGTTTAATTGCCTTGATGGCTTTACATGTGTATCACCGATACGAACATGTTATTGGACTGTTTAGGTGTTCCATTCCATTCTGTGTGACTGATATTATTCATTTGTTCATAAATTTTCAATGTAAAACATTCTGTTGTACAATACCTTTGATGCTCCTAAATGTGTGTTACAGATATGAACGTTTTATTATTGCACTTGAAGCGGCATTAAAGGATATGCTACCTAATCTCAAAGACAAGGCAATGAAGGTCATTATCACCTTTTTCCCTTTCTTTTCCTGTCCTTTTGATATAAAGTTCATCTTTCTTTTGATCATTCAATGTTTTTTTCCTTGTAGATCTTTTGAAATTTTTTTTCGAGTATTTGTTCCGCATAATGTTCACTTGCTGCTCGGCAAGTAAACTTTCATTGAAAACATCAAGCAAAATTTTTTTGGTAGAAACATTTATAATACTAATAAAAGAAGTTTTATTTTTCTTAGCATGTCTTTTTTTCTTTTTGACTGAGTAGGGGGGTGTTTGATTGGGGGTGGGGGGAATTGCTTTTTGCTGGAAACCGAATAAATTGGATATTTTTCATGAGTGTTGATTTTATTCTCCTTGTCCCCTCCATGGACTCGAAGATCGTCATGCACACTTCGCAAGCGGCCATCATGTGACAGATTCGGTCGTATTCTTTTAGAACAAATTATTTATGTTGGGACCAATGTTCTAAATTTGCGGATGTAAGTGTCGTGTCGGCCCGAAGAATTTGATGTCGGATATCAAATATCGTGAAATGTCGGGTGGTATTATCAAATATCGGGTTCTACATTTTTGTAATGTAAACGTCATTTATATAACTTATTTTTTTGAAAAAAATATTAACTTAATTCAGATTTTTAGTTTTATTAAATTTATAACTTCCCTACTCAGTGGTAGAACGGTCGCCTATGAAACTTGGGAGATGAAACGACGTCCCTGCAAAGTAAGTTGGTCCAAATGGACCGGGTTACTTAAAAAGCCCAAAACCTAAAACCCAAAAATAAATTACCCACAATTTTTTTCCCTCAATAATATATGTACATCAAGACATTTCGGCCGAAATCACGAAATGTCAGCTTACATTCACCAAATATCGTTACCGAATTTATTTGCATGATTGTGTCGTTTTCTTCCCAAAACTGACATTTCGGCGACATTTCAGCGATGTCAGACGACATTTAGAACACTGGCTGAGACTAGCTGATTATTTTTGTCGAAACATTTTTCGCCTTGCTAATGCATCCATATGATATACTAATTTACTGACTTGAACTTAGTTCTTAGGCCCGGAGAACTATTCTTCCATGCATATATATATATATATATATATATATATATCAAAATTGTATTTTAAAATTTCTTTTTGTTATTATTTTTGATGGGTGAAATAGCTTTCCAACCTTCTATGCATGCGGTTGAGCCAGACCAACACCCGTTTGCATCTCACTCTTTCCACTTTTAAATGGTTTTTCCCCCTGTCTGAACAACATATATTATTTAGTAACAATAATAATAATTTTCTACCTTGGTTGTTTATTGCAGACAGTTTATATCCTATTGAAGAGTAAATCAGAGCAAGAACGAAGATTGCTCTCTGCTCTTGTTAATAAAGTAAGTGATTATCCTGTACTTGCATCATGTTAATGAGCAAGCATTATATTCTTGTTGTTCCGTTCTGTTTTTAATGTTATATGATATTTCTGATGCTTAATATGGATTCTTCATCTTTGATGTTTTTCTTATTCTCTCTTCAGAAGTATTTTCCCCCTTCAAGTTATTTTACAAAAAGATGATTTGTTTGTTGACCACATGTAACCCCCCCCCCCCCAAGGTTTGTGCAAAAAGATGATTTGTTTGTTGACCACGTGCAGTTAGGTGATCCTGAAAGGAAGGTAGCATCTGGTGCTGGGTATCAATTGTCATGTCTTTTATCATCACATCCTAATATGAAGGTGATTTGCTAGTACTCTGCTATCCATTTATATTGTACTTAGCTGCTTACTTGAATCCATATTGATCTTCTCTGTCTCTATGATTAGATGTTTGTCCTAACTCATTTTGTTGAGGTTGACAACCACGTACATATATGATGAGCACACATATGCATATATTATGTTTTAAAACCATGGTTACATGCTATGAAGCACGGATACTTGTATATGCCTCACGTATCGGAGTCTGAAACTCTGGGAAACCCTCGGATTCACTCAGACTTGTAAATGTATCATCAACCTCTCTCGAATCGACGCATCTCATCTTTCTCTCGAAAATTAAGGCACTCAAAATTTTGAAAGTGCATTGCATATCTAACATAAGGCCATTATTTTATTTATATTATTATATATTGGTATGTACACGTTAATATATATTCATATTTAGTTAATTTAAAATCTATATAAAAACGCATCCCATATCTAGGTTTTTCGAAAATTGCGAATCCACGAATCTGTATCGTATCTGTATCCAAACCCGTGCTACATAGGTTACATGAATATCAAATCATAACCAAAAACTGTAATGCAACATTATCAGTTGATGCCCAATAATCATATACTGGTAAAGTTGCAGTCCAGTCGTACCAAACACAACCAAATGCTTATATGGTTTCCTTAAGTCAATGGAGTGTGTTGTGACTGTTGTCTAGTCACCAATAAAGACATAAAAAAGCAGACCTAAAATGCGGTGCCGTGTAAAGCTACTAGCCTATTATGAGCATAAAAATAAAAAATAAAAAAAATGTGTCTCGTCTCTGACATTTGAAATCTGATCTTCTAAAATATTATGTACTTGCTTGTAAGTTGCAATAGTAGATGCTTATGCAAGATCCAATTACGTAATGCACTATACTGTTCTAATCTTTAAATCATTTTCTACCAGTAGACATGTCGTAGATCATCTTTTGAAAAAGGCTAGTAATACCCAAGATTCCAAGTCATAAATATTAAAGATCGCTTCATCCTTCAACGCCTTAGACTAATATATCCACCTAACATCGACTATTTGACTCCAAATTCTTATCTTATTATGAAAGGCACTGCTAACATTTATTTTTGTCTTATAATTCTCAATTACCTTGTTGTCTTGTTGGTTGTGGGTTGTTTCCGCTCTTCTTTGTAGATCTTTATTTGTTCTGAACAACTTTCAGGGAGCCCAGGGCTGCCCAGAGGTAATATATCTTGAAAATGTAGAAAAATGACCATATTAGTTTACTGGATGGTAATTTTACAATCAAGATATTTTAACTTGTACCTTGTGATAGGTCTTCAATGCTTTTCCTTTGTTCATTTATCTTTTCTTTTCTTCTTTTCTCCGCTCTACCTCTCCTATGCTTATCATCCAAGAATTTGCAAGTGGCTTATAGTGGGTGATCTCTGTCACTGATTGATCTGGCCCTTGAGCCATTGACCGGGTCAACTAATAAGGTATTGAAATAGAGAGGGGTGAATAAGAATAAGTTACAGATATGCCCAAGTTAAAAATTCTATCAACGTTTGCTAATATAAAACACAATTGCAAAGAGATAATATCAAGCAATACTACAATTGTGAACAAAAAGCATAAAGCACAAGTAAGAGCAATATCAAGTATAAGCAATAAGTATAAAGAGCAAGTAGTGAGCAATTATAGCAAGTAGGGAACAAGCATGCAATTGAGCAATTTCTAAGCTAATAAGCAATATAAAGCAAGAGAGAAATTGCAAACACAATCGCAAACATAAGTTTTTATAGTGGTTCGGGAGATCCTCTGGTCCACTTTCTTTAGACGCACGAGCCCGTTCCATTAAACCTGTCTTTCTCTTGGAGACAAATACGTTGCCCGCAAGCAACACACAATCCCAATTCCGGTGGAAGCTAAACCAAACACGTCTCCTCAAAAGACCACATGTTTGCCACTACGAACATCACTTCCCCTACGAGCTCGTTGCTCTTCTCTTTACAAGGATGCTCTCCTCTCTTACAATGGCAATCTTGCACTCAAGATTCTAAACACAAAGAAAGAAGAGATTACACTTGAAGCACAATTCTCTTGATGAGTTTCTTTCAAGCTCTTTCTAATACTCTTACAAAGTATGGATATAATCAATTCAAAGTTATTGATTTTGTGTGTGAGAGTGAATGGACATGAACCATAATAAGAATATCGTTGGGGCGTCCCCTACTCAACGACGTGCTACATCGGATTCCGGGTGTAGTGTTAAGTATGTAAGGGCTCTAGGTCGTCGTCCAGAAACGGCGCGTCATATCGGACCCCGGGTGTAGTGACAAATAAGCAAGGGTTTCATAGGATCCGTCTAGCTTCCTGGAACATAGGTTCCCTTACGGGTAGACTAATAGAATTAGTGGAGGTGATGATTAGGAGGAGAGTTGGTAATATGTGTTTGCAAGAAACTAAGTGGGTAGGTGAAAAGAGTAGAGTCATAGAGCCTTGGGGTTATAAGTTTTGGTATACGGGTAGAGATAAAAATCGTAATGGGGTATAATCATAGATAGATGGTTGCTTGAAAATGTAGTTGAGATTAGGAGACAAGGTGATAGAATTTTACTCGTTAAGCTTATTCTAGGTGGAGAGATTCTTAATATTATTAGTACTTATGCACCACAGATAGGTTTTGATGACGCTAGTAAGCGTTTATTCTGGGAGGATTTAGACGAGATGGTGCAAAGTATACCTAGTGGAGAGAAGTTATTTATTGGTGGTGATCTCAATGGACATGTAGGTACTAGTCGTAGTGGGTTTGATACTATCCATGGAGGTTTTGGTTTTGGACAAATGAATGAAGTAGGTTGTCTCGATTCTAGATTTTGCCTTATCTTATGACTTGATCTTAGCAAATACCTGGTTTAGAAAAAGAGAATCCCACCTTTTCACTTTTAGGAGCGGATCAAGTGCTAGTCAAATAGACTTTTTTCTGACGAGAAAAATAGATAGAGGTATTTGTATCGACTGTAAGGTAGTGCCAGGTGAGAGTGTAATCACTTAACATAGAGTTTTAGTTCTAGATTTTCGATTTAGAAGAGAACCTAAGAAGATTAGACGTAAGGTAGAGCCTAGAATTGATTAGTGGCGATTGAAAGAAGGTAACCAAAAGGCTTTATAGATCGTGTAGTCTAAGAAGCGGATTGGCAGTCGGAAGATGATTCAGACAGAATATGGAACAAAATGGCTAGTTGTATCAAGAGGGTAGCTAAAAATCTACTTGGTGAGTCGAGAGGTGGTGCTCCACCATCTAAGGACACATCATGGTGGAATGAAGAAGTAAAGGCTGCAATTAAAATTAAAAGGGATTCTTATAAAGATTTGAAGAAAAGTAGAGATGAGAGATTTGAGAAGTATAAAATGGCTAAAAAGGAAGTTAAGAAAGCTGTTTGGGAAGCTAAATTTAAGGTCTACAAGGAGGTGTACGAGAAATTAGACACTAAAGAGGCAGAAAATGATATATACCGAATTGCTCGGATGCAGGAAAGGAGACTAGAGACTTATGTGCAGTGAAGTGTGTCAAAAATGAAAATCAGAAGGTTTTAGTTCGAGATGAGGATATCAAGAAAATGTGGAGAGATTATTTTGACAAATTGTTCAATGAGAGCTTTACTAAGAATTTGGATGGACTTATCATTCAATCTCAAGATATAAACCGTGATTTCATGCGTAAAATAAGACTACCTGAGGTTAAAGAAGCTTTGAACAGAATGAGTTTAAGAAAAGCGGTTGGTCCTGACGGGATTCCTATCGAGATTTGGAGATGCTTAGGAGAAATATACGTTAAATGGCTGACAGATCTGTTTAATAAGATTTGGCAGACAAAAAAGATTCCAAATGAATGGAGGAAAAGTATACTTGTACCTATCTACAAGAACAAGGGTGACATTCAAAATTGCTCAAACTACCATGGAATAAAACTTACGTGTCACACCAAGAAACTTTGGGAGAGAGTGATTGAACACAGGTTAAGGAAGGATATTAAGATAACAGAGAACTAGTCTGGGTTCATGCCTGGACGATCAACGACAGAGGCTATTTATTTGTTTCGTCAACTTATCGAGCGTTTTCGAGAGAGGAGAAGAGATTTGCATATGATATTTATTGATTTAGAGAAAGCGTACGACAAGATACCTAAAGAGGTATTATGGGGGACAATGATGAGGAAAGGGGTCCCCGTCAAGTATATTGACACAATCAAGGATATGTACGATGGAGAGTGGCAAATGTCAGAACTTATGGTGGCCCAACGAGTGATTTTCCGATTACAATTGGTTTACATCAAGGATCTGCATTAAGTCCAATCCTGTTTACCATCGTGATGGATGAGCTTACTAGAACCATCCAAGATGAGGTATCTTGGTGTATGCTATTCGCTGATGATATTATTATAGAAAACGAGACGACATCAGGGGTTAATGCGAAATTGGAATTATGGAGGCAAACATTGGAATCTCGGGGTTCAGATTGAGCAGGTCCAAAACAGCATATATGTATTGCAAATTTAGTAAACAGAGAAGTCAAAATCATATTGGTATAACATTGGAAGGGTAAGAGATATCACCGAGCGATCAATTTAGATATCTAGGTTTCATCATCCAAAAGGATGGGGAGATCGATATTGATATCAATCAAAGGATCCAAGCTGGTTGGTTGAAATGGAGGAGTGCAACAGGGATTTTGTGTGATCGTAACTTTCCGTTAAAATTGAAAGGGAAGTTTTATCTAAGTGTTATTCGGCCTGCGTTATTATATGGTACAGAATGCTGGGCTTCTAAGAAGCATCATACACAGAAGATGTACGTAGCGGAGATGCGCATGCTTCGTTGGATGTGCGGTAACACTAGAAAAGATAAGGTGCGAAATGAGGATATTCGTGCAAAGTTGGTGTAACACCTGTAGAGGAGAAGATGCGGGAAAACCGGCTAAGATAGTTTGGTCATGTGCGACGCAGACCTATGAAAGCACCGGTTCGACGAATAGATACTCTCGATATGGGCAATATGGCAAAAGGGTAAAAGGGAGACCAAAGAAAACATGGATGGAGGTGATACGAAACGATATGGTTGCCAAATGCCTCAATGAAAGTATATTGTTCGATAGGAGTGAGTGGAGGCGGAGGATTCATGTGCTGGACCCGGCGTGATTCTCATGTTGGTTCATGTAGCCTACCACATATGCTTGGGATAAAAGGCTCAGTTGTTGTTGTAGAGTGAATGGAAAATCAAATTGAAAACTCTTTTGAATCTCTCATAAGAAATGCGATTTCTCTCTCTAAATCACTTGAGAATAATAGGAACTGAAATATTGAGTGATTAAAGCTCAAAGAACTAACCTAAAATCCCTTTTATAGGCCTAAGAAAAAACTAGCCGTTGTAGCTCAAAACTGTTATTTTTTACCGTTGCCAGACGTCTGGTGGGTCCTTGTTCAGACGTTTGTCATGAACCAAAGTTCCCAAAAATATATTCACTTAAAGATCGAGTGGTCATATGCCTATATACAACCGACGTTTGAAGTACAAATCAACAGACATCTGAAGCACAAAAAACAACTCGAAAACTGGCAGCCCGACGTTTGTTTTAGAAACAGAGAGAAAACAGACGTCTGAAGTACATTTTGACACACGTCTGAAGTTCAAAGAAGATTCAGAAATATCTTTACTTAAAGAAAATGGGGTTGGTCGTAAAACCAGTAAGCGGACAAATGTCTGAAGAACAAATGGACAGACGTCTGAAGTTCAAAAACTCGGTTTCTCAGATATTTCATTTCTTATATTTGAAAATCTATAGTGCCCAGATTTCTGTAGTTGTTTTGAACTGACGTCTACACAAAAATCAAATATTTAAGATTTTTATCAAAACATAGAAAGATGACAGATGTCTGAAGGATATGGGGACAGACATCTGAAGTGTAAAAACTCATAAATTTGTGTTTTGTGATGAAAATCAATTTTAAGTCGAAAACCCCAAGTCATGCAATGTAAAACGTTTATGCAAGCGTGTGTAAGTGTTCAAGAGCTCTAATTATATTAACCATAATTCGAAGAGTACTTACAAGATTCCTATATCGATTATCTCAAATCTTCGATTCTTGAATCTCGAAGTCTCAATCTCTTGAACTTTTGGCGTTTCGTTTCACTTGAACTTCGAATACGCTGCTTCACTCACTAGCGTCTTGAAGTCGATATTTGATCTTCAAATCTTGGACTTGATTTTGACACATCAACTTGGACTTGACTTTGACGCATCAATTTGGACTTGGCTTCTAACTTCTTAGCTATTCATAGCTTGAACTCTTGAATTCTTATTCCTCGGCTGTTTAGCTTCACGAAACTTGAATTGACAGTTTGAGAAGCACTCGTCCATATACTCCAACCTCCATTAGATATGACGTTTAAGATCGTTTTCCTCCATCCTCCTTTAAACGCTTGTGCCATGAGATATCCAATATCCTGAAAATCAATCTCAACACGACCAAGTATATCATATACAGTGTTATGAAATAAATAAGATATTAAATACAAGTATATGAAATATTCATTGTTCCGATATGACAAACTATGAAAGTATATCAATATCAAGATATAAAACAAACTCAAAGCGTGAGACACACACATGATATGAAAACCAAGATATAGAACACATGTGTGTGTGTGTATATATATATATATTCATATTGTGAATATCCAAACAATAAATGTGAATAATATATCGATATCAAAGGATATCGATATACTACTCGATATACACAAGATATAGGATATACAAAGTAAACATCAAGTGTATATAAGTTTAGTATCGATAGGATAAGCAAGATAAACAAGTGACACTAAACGAACTTTTCATGTTTAAGCTATCATCAAAACCAAATAATTGGATCATCGAAAACCATTAGTCAGCAGGTATATCCTTGTTCTCATTATTTGTCAGGTGACCTTTTTTTTACGTGACCACATTTTGATAATAAAATAATGTCTTAATGATATTATTTTGACCACCTGAGATGGATTCTTTCGAATATTTCAATAATCAGTAAAATTTTCTTACTGGTTTGGTATTTCCTTCTATTGTAAAACTGATGGCTCCTTGTCTGTATTAGCATTCACATTTGTAGAATTGATTTGCACACTGCCTGTTTTTTCCCTGCTTATGCAGCCCACAGTAATAATTCTTGCATATTAGGTGTTAGTTGACATATTACTCCCCAAATCAAGGAAGATTGAGCTATCAGGCAGCCTATTGTAGTCATCTTAAAAGTCAGTTTTGAGTTGCATCGAATCATTGAAGTATTTCTTAGCTCTTACTTATATAATTTTAGTTTATATTATTATAACATCATATTCTAACGGTAGATAATGTCTGCAGTCAAGCAATAAGGTAATGAGTGCCAGAATTTGTGTTGAATTTTTTAGTAATACCAGCAGAGATTATGTTTCTTTCAGTTTTGCAGATTCATCTTTTAGTAATTGCATGATTTTTCTCATGTATTTCTTTTCTTTCTTAATATTATGTGCACTGTATTGTAATTCTTTATTAATATTATGTGCACTGGATTATAAGATCTACCCTTAAAAACTAGAGGACATACCTCCGTTACTCTTTGAAGGAGATCTATTGGAAATGAAATGTAGTAAGCTTTCCAATTTCTTGTAAATTTTTGGTATTTATTATAAAATACTGATAATAAATTCTAGAGATGAGAGCCATTGTTTATTTTGTGAGCACATATTCAAATAACGTGACGGAATATTGTTTTTACCCAAATAATCTATTTAATCAACAATCTGATTCTCTTTTGGCATACAGGCAGTGGTGATCGAAGAGGTGGATTCTTTTATCTTTAGGCCACATATTGGAATGCGAGCAAAATATCAAGCTGTATGTTGCTACTCTTTGCGCCATGAATGTTAAAGCTTTGTTTGTTTGTTTGTTGTAAACCCGCTTCAAGTCTAAATAGGTAGGATTCAGAGATTTTCTACTTTCACCAACCTGTCACAAAATAGGCCTCTCTTGATGCGGCTGTTCTAGATGATCATCTTGCAAGGTTTTATGTGGTTATTGTTGGATATATATGCCCTATACGTCATTATATATATCCTTAAATGTCCCTAGTCATAGAAGTATCGAGACTGGGCATCGATACTCCGGAGTAGACTGGTATATACATTTTTAGACCCCGACGAGAGGCGATGGTTGGTCCTACAACCATTGGTCTTTGGCACCTAAGATCATATATAGGTGCTCACTGGGGGTGAGTACACTGGACGGACTCGCCAAGAACTTCTAGATGGTATTATATCTATCGTCGGATAGCGGTTCTCATGTGACATGAATACATGTTAGTCTTTAGACCTGAGATCGTCATTTGTCCCGTGTGATTCCCACTATACTTAGATTACTGCCCTACCACGGCTCTACTGAGTCGTGCAAACATGTTTTAGTTAGGTACAGTCCCGAGCCACATGGAGGCAGGGAGCGATTGTTGGGGATCCGTCTCTCCCTGTATAAGAAGTTGATATTGCACTGTGTTTGGTTGATCAGCACCATAAGACCTTTGGCCAAGATAGTTGAGATTTACTTATAGTTAGATCAGTAGTTTTCTGGATTGGTCCTGAGCCACATCGGCATGAATTATTGAATTATTAGGGTCCGACGTTTACCACCTTCTAGATTCGATATGCGATACTCTTAGACGAAGAGACCGGACTGTACGGAGATTGTCACATATAGGCTTAGTAGGGGTTCGGATGAGCTTGCTTGTCGGCCTTCCTTTTCGACAGGTATCTGGGTAACCGTTACGTACAGCTAGTGCCGCTGATGTGCTTATGATTAAAACTATTGTCAGCGTACTGTCGAGTCTTTAGAGTCCCACATAAAGGGTTTCCCTGGTTCAGACGAAATGTAGTGGTCGTATTTTGATACGTGCAGGGTTCTGATCAGATGAGTGTACTAGCTACCTGGGCTTTTGATCGGACGGTTGATAATACTAGCCGGTTTAGGATTAAGCCGGATTATTAAATCAGGTATCGATTTAATAATTTACATATATATTTTCGATATGTATATTCTAATATTATGTTCATTGTATTATTCTATTTTTTTGGGTATACGTATTTTGATACGAATACGGGTATGCATATACGGTAGAATGTATTCCATATTTATACGGAAAGACATTATAGAAGAGCACACCTTATTTCTTTTGTATTTCCATTTATGGAAATTGGAAATGACGTGGAGAGGTGAGGTGGCTTGAGAATGGTGGAAGCATGGATGAATAGAATTCATTTATCTACACTATTCAAGTATGGTTGGTTTTTTATATTGCAAATATTATTTATCAAAACCATGCTAGCATTATTGTTATGTGGGGTTTTTTCATTCCACCATTCTCTCTCTCCCCTCTTTCTCCCTGCACTCTCATATATTGAGAATCAAGAGTGGAAGTAAAGTAGAAAAATACTAGAACAACTCACTACATCTCTAGACATTCTAGAGTAGCAAGCTAGGAGCTTTAGTTGCTCCACTTGATTTTTAGTGTGGGGCTAGAGCCTTGAATCAAATCTCTCAGGTGGATCATCTTCGAAAAGGGGAAGATCGGCGGTCATGCTCGATCACGGAGACTACGAGGAGCTAAGGAAAATGGTAGAAGACCGAAGGACACGGATCATTTGGTATAATCCTTTTCATAGTAGCTAAAACCTCTTTATAGATTTCTAGTTCATGTGTTTGGTTTAGATTCTAGGGTTTGTAGTTTCTAGCGCCTCTCAATTTTTTTGTTTTTCGTTCCGCATAGGCCACGGTTGTAGCGGCAAGGGCGTTAGGAACTCTAACATGGTATCGGAGCCACCCAAACACATAAACTAGTTAATTACGACGTGAATTCCGCTGTTTTCGTCGCGCAAAAATTGTTGACGAAAACAGTCCCGAAATTCCAAGTTTTAGCATGTTTGCACTCTTCGCGGGCTCACGGTTTGGACCGAGAAGCCGCTGGGTGTTGCGTGGGTATCCCGGGGATCCCTATAGGGCCAAAGGTCGGGCCCACCCCGTAAGACCACCATGAGGTGGCCTTCGGGGTGGGGACCCGAGACTGCCTAAAAGGGTAGTCTCGAGTCCGCCAACCCCTGTGGGCTACCTTGTGGTGGCCTCCGGGGTTGGGTACCTCCCTAGGCCTCCTGAGTGAGTTAATTTTGGGTACTTCACTTCTGCGAAGGTTTGGACGAGTTTCGAGTTCGTTTCGACTCCCGAATTGGCTTAAAACGATTAAATTTTAGGGTTTAGTAAACTGTTTATTCCGGTTTTGGAAAAACTTGTGTTTGTTATTTGTGCGAGGAATTCTATTGTCGTAGTTTTCGTTACTTCTGTGATGTGTTAATATGTTGTTTAACGTCTTCTAATCGCTATACGTCGATTAGAATGGGCTACACACATCTTGTTTACTTGTGATATCTTTGTGATGGTTTCGACGGATTGTTGTGATGGATAGCCTTTTGTGCAATGTCTGTTGTACAGTTTTGAATTCATTTGTATATTCATTATTGCGGGGCAAGCGTCCGACACGTGGGCAGTCGTTTCTACCTGTTTGTATATTCTTTTATCAGGACACGGCCGGGTTGAGGTCGATGTCACCGTTGTATATTATTTCTTTTCTGTACTAGGATAAACCCCGCTGCGGAGTGCTCGAGGAGCCGGGTTCTAGAGGGCAACGAGCCTCCATCTCATGGCGTTGAGACCAGTGTGCTTTACTCTTGAATTGGCGGGTTATTCGCTGCACTCGTAGGGGTTTTTAGGATGATCCACGGTGGAGTGCTCAAGTTACCGAGTTCCGTGAAGTGCTGGGTGGCTCACTCACTTCGTTGATTGGGGTTGCCTCGCTTCTGCAATTGGCGGGTAACTTGCCGCACTCGTAGGGGTCTTGGTTCTACATTGTACAGGCTCAAATGAAATCGGGGTTTCTAGATTATCCGCTTTTCCATTTTGTTTATCTGTGATGTTGCTTATATCATGCCTGAGATGACTATATATTTATATATAGATAAATAAATGTTGTATATATTTTGCATCCGTACTAGTCCAGCCTCCGCTTTGCCGTTAGTTAAGTAACCTAACGGTGCATGACGGGGCTCCGTGGCGAATGCGAATGGCATATACGTACATTCTATTTTCGTTCTTTTCTGGTGTGATAGGTTTTAATTGATGGGACCGCATTAATTTTGATTAATGCAATGAAGAATAAATCTAAAAGATGTCGGAACAAAATTTTCGAAAAACTATAGCATTCTTTTGTTTTGCATAGTGGTATTCGTTAAAGATTGATGCACCTCATTCGAGGAGGCAAGAGCTTAGATCCTTTCACGGGGAGTGATCTTTTAAGCAAAGTTTATATTACTATAGATTACTCGGTTTTCTTCAAAACCTGTAGTTTTTTAAAAGCGGAGCTTAAACCACTCCTTTTCAAAGCTATTCGGTTTCTTCAACGATATCAAGTTAATTACGTTAAAAGGTTTTTCGTCAAAAACCAGCCGTAGCCCTCCGTTATCTCCTCCGAGTATTATTAGTATTCGTGCTACGTATGTTGGCTTTTGTCAAAGCGTAGTGTGCGGTAGCTAAGTAATATCTCGTTTGTAGTATATAATGCGATTAATTAGGACAGTTGCACAACTATGTTGGCCTTTATCAAGGGTTCGTGCGGGTGGGTCTTAGGTAATCATGATGATAATGGGTCGAACTTGACTAGCGACTTATGATATGTTGGCCTTTGTTAAGGTCGTAAGCCGCTTAGGTTAGAAACCGTATCGGGAGTTTCAAATATACAGGAAACTTGCTAGTGTTGCATACCCTCTGGAGTGTGGTAACTAGAGTGGCTTCCATCTAGGTTATCACGTGATAATAGTTGGATCTCGATCCCACTGATAAGTAGGATTACTCCTGACAGATATTTTTTCACTTCACAATTAGCTAACCGATTAGGTGTCTAGAAAGGTGTTAACGGAGCTACGTCTCTGCGGAAATGAGATTTATTTTAATTAGGTACGTGCGAGAGTAGGGGAACCTCCCTTATAGTATCAACACCCATCTGGCTGATCAGTTAGCGAACTTGTAAAGTGTGAATGATCCCAACTAGTTCTCCTTTGAAGGAGAATTTGAGGAAACAGTGCGAGCCATCATGTTTAGATAAAATAATAACCAATCTAAACTTGCAAGAGCGTACACTGGGTGTTTCTTTTCTTTTTCCAGGTAGCAACCATGTCATGTCTTAATCAAGATAATAAAATGTATGACTTGACCGACCTGGATTCTTATTCGGGGCTGGAGAATGTCGGTTCGGCTCTAACTTATGATATGACAACTGTTATGAGTATGAGCAAGAGAGAATTTCATGAATTCCTTGACCTCGGTGAAGAAGTATATTCTTGTTATTGAGAACTGTTTTTCGGTCAGTCCTGCCTCCTGGATACTAGATACCGGATCAGGATCTCATATCTGTAATTTATTATAACGACTGAGAAAAATAGGATGGTTGGACCTGATGATATGCCTCTCACAGTAGGGAACTGAGCATAAGTTGATGCTGCTGCCGTCGATGAATATCATCTAGTATTGTCAAGCGGCAATACTATGATTTTGAATAACTGCTATCATGTACTTTCCATGCTTTGCAACATCATATCAGTTTCTTTACTTGATAAAGATGGATATAATTTTGTTCTAGATTGAAATATCATAAACATTTACCTTAATCAGGTATTGGTTGTAGAAGAGACACTGTATAATGGAATCTATGTCTTAATCAAAACACGGTTCTTAATGTACAAAACTCACGCAAGAGGAAGAGTTCAGATACGAACAAAGCCTACTTGTGACATTGTAGGAAAATACTAAGTTGCACAAGAATGGATATCTGAATCTGTTCGAATTTTCATCCTATGAAATCTGTCAGTCTTGTTTCAAAGGAAAGATGACCAAATCTCCGTTCACCGGACACGGAGAAAGACTGACAGAGCTCTTGAGACTCATACACAGTGATGTGTGGTCCAATGTCTATACATGCAAGGGGTGGATTCTCGTACTTCATTACATTCACTGATGATCTTTCTAGATTCGGATATGTATTTCTCATAAAACATAAAATCTGAAACTTTTGAGAAATTCAAAGAATATAAAAGCGAAGTAGAGAACTAGACTGGAAAAAGTATTAAAATTCTTCGATCTGATCGAGGAGGTGAATACTTAAGCACGAAATTCCTAGACTTTTTTAAAAAGAATGGAATTTTCTCTCAGCTTACTCCTCCGTATACATCACAGCACAACGGTGTATCGGAGCGGAGGAATCGTACTCTATTGAATATGGTTCGCTCCATGATGAGTAATGTTGAGTTACCTCTTTCATTCTGAGACATACGCTTCAGACAGCGGCATACCTATTGAATCAGGTTTCATCCAAATATGTGCCTAGGATTCCATATGAAATATGGAGCGGAAAAAACCATATATTAGCGTATTAAGATATGGGGTTGGCATATGTAAATGTACAAAATCCGGACAAACTTCAGGCACGATCAGTTCCATGTAAGTTTGTGGGATATCCCAAGCATTCACATGGATATCTGTTCTACCATACCTAGGAACAACAGAAAGTGTTTTTGCTCGCCATGCAACTTTCTTAGAATGGCAATTTCTTGAAAAAAAAATGGTGAGAGCACGGTAGCACTAGAAGAAATTTAAGAACCACAAACTGTAACCGAAGATCTGGATGAACCGCATGATTCAATAGTACCATACGAACCTCAGCCACTCCGCAGATCTAGTAAGATTTCTCATCCGTCCGAGAGATACTACGGTTTTCTCATAGACGGAGATCGAGAGGATTGCATTTTCGAAGAAAATGATCCTACTACTTTCGAGCAGGTCATTATCAGTTGGGACTCTGATAAATGGCTGGATGCTATGCTATCCGAAATGGAGTCCATGTACGCCAACAAAGTTTGGACCTTGGATATTACTCCTCCTGGGGTAAAACTCGTCGAATGCAAATGGATCTTTAAAAAGAAGTTTGGTGTAGATGGACAGGTGGAGACCTATAAGGCTAGACTTGTTGCAAAAGGTTTTCGTCAAAGACTCGGTGTGGACTATGATGAAATCTTTTCTCCAGTGGATATACTAAAATCCATTTGGATCCTACTTTTTATTGCTGCCTTCCATGACTATGATATCTAGCAGATGGACGTAAAAACAGATTTTTTGAATAGAAGTTTGGAAGAGTGTTTATATGGATCAGCCGGAGAGATTCAAAGACAGGGGGAGCAGCGGGAAGGTGTGCAAGTTGCTTTAATCCATTTAGGGATTAAAACAAGTATTGTAGAGCTGGAACATCTGTTTTGATGAGACAGTCAAGAAATTTGACTTCATTAAGAACGAGAATGAGCCGTGCATATATAAGAAGATTGTAGGGAGAATGTCGTATTCCTAGTCTTGTACGTAGATGACATTCTCTTGATAGGAGATGACATTTCTATGCTACAATCAGTCAAGCTGTTCTTGTTACAAAGGTTCTCCATGAATGATCTGGATGGTGCCTCCTACATTCTAGGGATTAAGATCTACAGAGGTAGATCCAAGAGATTGTTGGGAATTTCACAGTCCAGGTACATAGAGATCGTACTAAAGAGATTTAGTATGTAAGATTTCAAGCACGATTATATACCCACTTTGCACGGAATCATCCTTTCCAAAGAGATGTCTCCCAAGACTAATGAGAAGAGGGCTCGCATGAGTATTATACGCTATGTTTTGGAAGTAGAATCTATAATGTATATGATGCTATGTGCTAAACCAGATGTAGCTTACGCGCTTAGCGTGGTGAGCCGGCATCAGTCAAACCCAGGGAAGAACCACCGGACAACAATGAAGAACATTCTTAAGTACCTGAGAAGGACTAAGGAATTGTTCTTAGTGTACGGCAATGGGGATCTTCAGGTGGATTCTTTTACCGACTCGAGCTTCCAAAGTGACAAGGATGACAGCAAGTCTGTCTTGTGTTTTGTGTTTACCCTCAACAGAGAGGCGATCTGTTGGAATAGCTCTAAACAGGACACCGTTGCAAACTCGACGATGGAGGCGGAATACATTGCTACCAACGATACCGCAAAAGAAGCGATCTAGATAAAGAAGTTAATTACTGAACTTGAGGTGGTTCCGTCCATTGTTGATCCAATACCTTTGTATTGCGACAACAATGAGGCTATGGTTTTAACGAAAGAACCACGGTCCCATCAGAAATCCAGACACATCTTGAGGCGGTATCACCTAATTGGGGGGATTATAGATCGCCGGGAGATCGAGATGCGGAGAGTAGACACAAGAGAATACGGCGGATCCTTTGACCAAAGCCCTCCCTCAAGCACAGTTCGAGAGACTATTTGAGATGTTGGGTATGTGATACGCCAACAAGTGGCCTTAGAGCAGACGTTGGGTATTCGATACGCCGATATATGGCCTTAGTGCAAGTGGGAGATTGTTGGATATGTATGCCCTAGAGCCCATTATTGTATATATATATAAAGAGAGAGTTGATGCTTGGACATATGTATATACACGACAATCTTGCTCGATATGATAGTATGCTATTTGATTTGTCTTTATCTTAACATGTGTATATGTTTTACTTGTTATTACGTATCATTAATATATATTGATAAAACCCGTAGGATTATTGCTTGACTACCAGCGTTATAATGGCTATCATGCATATGGGGGCTGGGTAGTCTATAAACACATTCTTAAATGTTCCTAGTTGTAGGAGAATCGAGACTTGTCATCGATATTCCGGAGTAGACTGGTGTATATGTTTCTAGACCCCGACGAGGGGCGATGGTTGGTCCCACAGCCATTGTTCTTTGGCACCTAAGATCGTATATAGGTGTTCACTGGGAGTGAGTACACTGGACGGACTCGCCGAGAACTTCTAGGTGGTAGTATATCTATCGTGAGATAGTAGTTCTCAGGTGACATGAGTACATGTTAGTCTTTAGATCTGAGTTCGTCATTTGTCTCGTGTGAGTTCCCACTGTACTTAGATTGCTACCCTACCACAGATTTACCGAGTCGTGCAAACAGTTTTTAGTTGGGTACAGTCCCAAGCCACATGGAGGCATGGAACGATTGTTAGGGATTCGTCTCTCCCAGTATAGAGAGTCGATATCGTACCATTTTCGGTTGGCCAGCACCATAAAACTTTGGTCAAGATAGGATTTACAGATAGTTAGATCAGTAGTTTCCCGGATTGGTCCTGAGCCATATCGGCACGAATTATCGGGTTATTAGGGTCTGACGTTTACCATCCTCTAGACCCGGTATGCGATACTCTTAGATGAAGAGACCGGACTGTACGGAGATTGTCACATATAGGCTCAGTAGGGGTTCGAATGAGCTTGCTCGTCAGCCTTCTTTTTCGACAGGTATCTGCATAGCTGTTACGTACAGCTAGTGCCGCTGATGTGCTTGTGGTTAAACCCACTGCCAGCATTTTGTCGAGTATTTAGAGTCTCACACAGACGGTTTCTCTGATTCATGCGAAATGTAGTGGCCGTATTTTGACATATGCAGGGTTTCGATCAAATGAATGTACTAGCTACTCAGACCTTTGATCGGACGGTTGATAATACTAGCCGGCTTAGGATTAAGCCGAATTGTTAAATCAAGTATTGATTTAACAATTTACATATATATATATTTTCGATATGTATATTCTAGTATTATGTTCATTGTATTATTCTGTATTTTTGGGTATTCGTATTTTGATACGAATACAAGTATGTATATACGGTAGTGTATTCCGTATTTATACAGAAAGACATTCTAGAAGGAGGAGGACATCTCATTTCTTTTGTATTTCCATTTATGGAAATTGGAAATGAGGTGGAGGGTAAGGTGGCTTGAGAATGGTGGAGGTATGGATGAATAGGGTAGATAATTGAATTGTTAATTCATTTGTCTACACTATTCAAGTATGGTTGGTTTTTTATATTGTAAATATCATTTATCAAAACCATGCTAGCATTATTGATATGTGAGGTTTTGTTCATTCCATCATTCTTTTTCTCTCTCCCTTTATTGAGTTCCTCCTTTCTATACCCTCATGTGTTGAGAATCAAAGGTGGAAGTGAGGTAAAAAATACTAGAACAACTCACTATATCTCTAGATATCCTAGTGTACTAAGTTAGGACCTTTAGTTGCTCCACTTGATTTTTAGTGTGGAGCTAGAGCCTTGAACCAAATCTCTCGTGTGGATCATCTTCAACAAGGGGAAAACCGGCGGTCAAGCTCGATCATGGAGATTACGAGGAGCTAAGGAAGAGGGTAGAAGACCGAAGCACACAGATCATTTGGTATAATCCTTTTCATAGTAGCTAAAACCTCTTTGTAGATTTCTAGTTTGTGTTTGGTTTAGATTCTAGGGTTTGTAGTTTCTATCGCCTCTCGATTTTTTTATTTTTCGTTTCACATAGACCGCGGTTGTAGCGGCAATGACGCTAGGAACTCTACTTACCTGCTCTTTTTTTCTGCAACTACTATGTGGATATGGTTAGTTGTTTATTACATTATTGCACTAGGCACCTATAGCTGAACTTAGGGTGTTCCTCTCCAAATAGTTGCCCATATGATTCTGACATGATTGCATACTTTTAAGAAGCAATATTGACCTATTACTGAAGATGGTAACTGAACTATTCTTGCAGGTTAATTTTCTGAGCCAAATTCTTCTTGATAGAAGAGGAGATGGACCAAAAATAGCCAAACGTTTGGTAGATCTGTATTTTGGACTTTTTAAGGTAATGCTTTGATAATTTAATTCAGTGTCTTTTTGAACTCTGCTTGTCAAGGCAATGCTTTGCTCATAGTGTCTGGTAATAGCTTTCTTATCTTGGAAATCGGTTCATATGAACAACGCAACCTTGCTATTTATTTTTTTTGAAACTCACTTGCTATTTATTATAATTCTTTATTAGGCTTTATTTAATGCAAACATAGAACACACATACACTGTTGTTACCAATTTTGCCTGGTTAGGTTATTGGCACAATGGCAGCCACATAGCCCACTCTAACTAATAATGTCTTGTATGCTAGAACAAATGAAGATGCTAGGTTTTGTTTTGTTTTGTTTTGTTTTAGAGAATAAACTGTATCTATTCAAAGGGAAAATTGTTTCCGGGCCTGGTTTCTTAAATTGATTTATTTTTAAACCAAGAAGTTCCAAAATTGTGGACAAACCCAAAAGTGTATATTGAATTTCTTTTTAAAACCAAACCTTGATTTTTATGCATAATTGATAACACCCTTTTCACATCTCATAAATATTGTTATGACTTATGAACTTATGGTTTGATAAATGAAGTTATATTATGATGAATAATGTTATGGTTTGATAGATAATGTTATATTTGAATAATGACAATTACTAAAGCTAGAATTTGTGTAGCTTGAGAAAGGGTAAAACTGGTATTTTTTGAGGGAAAAACATATGGGCTTGAAACATTCGAATTCTCTAAGTACTGTGTTTTTTTAACAATTTTGAAAATACGGGTTTTAACACAAGTCAGTTCTCAAAACTGGGCCTGGAAACAATTTTCTCTTATTTAAATTATACAACATTTATCAATTGGTGTATGGTTCTGTGTTCAATTTTGTTTTCTCATGCAGGGTACTTTTGAGAAGAACTCCTATGATTGTTCTTAGGGTTAGTTTGAGCTTTGTTAAGGACTTGTTTCATTCCTTGTGATTGTTGTTTGGAGATCAGAGTAGTTCTCCTCAGGCCAAATTGAACTGTGTTTACCTACTTCTAAATCTTAGAGAAGTTGGCATATCAGTCATTACGTTGGAAAAGTATTTATGTTGGGTATGCTAGATAAGTCTAAAGCAGTTAGTCACTTAGTTGGAAGTTCTTATCTATCAGTACGGCAATTTTTTCATTACTCTTTATCTGAGGCTGTTTCTCCATGTTTTCTCCCAATGAAAAGATCCGGTCTGTCATTTCTCCAGATGCATGGTTGTCATGAGCTCTAACCCCTGTTCCGGTTTGGGGCATGACAGCTAAAGCTGTAGGGGAGAATCACGCGAGTTTGGAATATCATAGTATGGTCCATTAATCTGGTTTAGCAACCACTCTCTTTGAACTAAAGATTGAGCTATTACTATTAACCTAACCACATATTTAAGTCCTTTCATTTTTCCATTCCTTTCCATCGGGGGCACATAGTTGGTTTTTTAATAGAAAAATCGAGGGCATATAGTTGTTTATGATTTCCTCAACAATTTAAACCTTAATACTTGAGCATACTTAATGGCCCCTTCGACACAATACATCATTCATATGAACTATGAAGTATATGATCCTTATTTTGGAGCCATTTGGGTACACACCCAAACCCTTCTCCATAACATGTGTGGAACTACCATCCATGGGTGAACTAGGTGTTAGTCCCTCATGGACCATAACATTCCATAAAGTATGAATCGTTTGGTTGCTAATGGAATGGACTACAGAACGTCTCCCTGAATTTTCTAAACATGGGAAAGGGTACTTCACATGTGTAGATTTGGTGAGTGCCCTAAAGAGGCCTTAAAACCTCTTTTAAAAAGAGGGGGGAAATTAGATAATTAGGAATTATTAAGCTGTAATCCAGATTCATGTCTTCCATCGAAAGCAAACACAGACTTGAAAGATGTGATATGAAATTGGGAATTCCCATCTTTACTGACCTTAGGATTGAAAGGTAACAGCTGAGCTCTTCTTTGATTCATAGTTGATAGTTGGGGCTTAGTTGGAACTTGATTTAGGAAATAGAAGTTTAAATACTAATAATTTATCCTAACACCTAAATCTAGCGTCTCACCTGTTAATCGTCAGCTCTCTTCTGTGTGTTTTAATAGTCTTGCATATTATTGTTTAAACCCTGTCATTCTTGGCCTACGTCATGTTGTTTACATGGTGTGGTTGGCAAATAAATGTACCCAAAGATCAAGAGACATAGTAAGTAGCCTATTACAGGCCAGATTGCTTCTTTCATTATATCTATTCTTGTTGGATACCCACTTCACCCAAAAGCTGGAACTCATGGGGTGTCGGTGTACATTGTATATATGGTGAATTTTACACATAGAAATAATAGCTTCTGAGCAGTTACTTGCAAATTTGGAATGGAATGTATGCACAATCATAACATTTACAGCCATTATTTCAGAGAATACTATATATCGGAGCTATACATCCAAGATATACTCATGTATATCCAGTGTTTAATTTTAATTGATCTATGAACTGCTTGTTAGTGACGTTGGAGGTTGATCTCATTACCTTGCCACTTGCTATTTCAGGTGCTCATTTCAGAGGCTCAAGGCAGTAACCAAAAAAAGATGGTAAAATGAAATATAAACAAGTTAGTAAAAACAGAGAGAGAAATCAGAAGAATGACAGGAATAGAAAGCATGAAAAATTCAAGAAAAACGGAAAGAATGATAGCAATAAGAAGCATTTTGCAGAGCCTCGTGTTGAGATGGACTCTCGTCTTTTGTCGGCACTACTAACTGTAAGCATTTTGCACTTCCATTCTTGAAATAATATGCTGTTCAGAAAGAAATTTTCTTGTCATTACACTTCATCCATATAATCTTTCGCAATTAAGATTTGTTGGACACTTCTCCCTACTAGGCTTTCAAAATGTTGTGTGTCCATATGTTACAACATGTTTACATGTACCTTGCATGTTTTTGCATATTTGTCAAATTGTGTCCATTTGTGTATGACACTAGTTTCTTAAAGTATGCTTAGAATAATGCGTTATGCCACCCTTCTATAATAAAATAAGAAATAAATTGCTTTGTTATCCAAAATTCTTCCATATGCAAATAGGTAATTATATGCGTGTACACGTACTCACACTCACTCTAAAATTCTTCCATACGCAAATAGCTAATAATATGCACGTGCACGCACTCACACCCACATGCGCGTGTGCACCCGGGCGCGCTCACACACGCACACACAAAGAAGTGTATTTGGGTGTCACATTACCCCAAGTAGCCTTAAAATATTTCATGTAAATTTTCTATACAATTCTACCTTTTATACACAATTACATCTATTCCTTTTTTTTACACGGGAGCCAGAAGTAAATCTTTGTCAAATCTTTCATGAAGTACATTGTGAACCCTATATAGATTTTCCTTGTGACCCATTCAAGGAGTTTCATCTGCAACTTGGCATTTTGCAACTTCAGGCCACACCTAATAGCTACTGCAAATTTGAAGGTCTCAAATTTGTCTGAAATGTGAGCCCTTCAAGGCTGTTTATGTCTGGTATTTTTTGATTTGGTTATATAATAAAAGGAAAAAGAATTTTCCCCCCTTAAAGAGGCCTATCCGATAGTTTTGTTCTGTCCGATGCAGGGAATAAACAGAGCATTTCCTTTTGTTTCAAGTGATGAAGCTGATGATATTATAGAGGTTCAAACACCCGTTCTTTTCAGATTGGTGAGTCATAAGCTGGAGCACCAGTAACGATGAGATTTGACTTGAAGGCAGGCGAACGATTTTAATCATTGTTAAGTCTTATCTCTTTCTGTGCAGGTTCATTCTGAAAATTTTAATGTAGGGGTTCAGGCATTGATGCTTCTATATCAGATATCTTCCAAGAATCAGATAGCAAGTGACCGCTTTTATCGTGCGTTATATGCAAAGCTTCTGGTTCCTGCTGCTGTGAATTCATCGAAAGTAACTCTCTTTCATTTGCATATTGCAGAAGTCACGCGTGCGCTCACATGCGTGTTTATGGGGCTGAGCCTATGAGGCCAGGTCTCATTTCTTATTTTGAGGCCAACTTTTCAAACACACAATCCACTGTGTTTTTCACCGCTCAGTAGCGGTCATCGTGATATGTCTTAGATAAGTTGTGCATCAAATTTCATGAGTTTTGGAGACCTCAAACACAACCATCAATCGATCACATTTTCTCATATACCAAAAACTGTTAATTTTTAGTCCGCGTGATGGATGTGTTGAGGTCTCAAAACCTCATGAAGTTTGATGCATAACCTATCTAAGATAGTAGATTATCAGACACTATCGTCGACAGCGGTGTTTTGATACAGCCAACGTATGCATCCTTGATATCAGTTTTGGCTTTTAGATGTTCGTTGTTAAATACTAAATAGATTCGCGAGATGTAGGATGGTCTGACTTGCAGAAAGAAGAGAAGTATAATTTGGCAGTAAGAAGAAAGAATGATAGGAATAACCTGGTTTGAAAGGCTCAGAACATCCGTGGGAATCTTTTTGGTTCTATATGTACTAAATTTAAGATTTATCATATTTCTTACCGATTGGATAAAAAGAGAACCTGAATCGCGGATCATCTACTACCTTCAAGTTTCATGCTCTAGTGGAAAGAAAAGATATAAATATTTTAGAGAGTGAAAGCCTGTATTTAGAAAGTTCTGTTTGTGCGTGCACGCACCCATACATGAAGCTTTTCTTTCCATTGCTCTCTCATTCTGTGTGTGTGGGTGTGTTTATTTTGATGATGGGATTTATGCATGTGGTCTCCGGTTGATTTTTATTCAAGTTTTCCCCCTCAACAACCCAGGCTGCATCTCTTAGAACTTAGAACATCATATAGTCTTCTAGGGATTCGGAGTGGCTGCTATTATGGGTATAATAGCCCCCATGCCCTTACATCCAAGGGTTCAGATCCATCTAAAATAGTAATGATCGAGATTTGTGTGAAACAGGGGAGCCTTTGGTGTTGGTGTATCCTACGTGCTTTGCACGTAGGATGTGTGGCCAAGATCCCCTAAGGGCACCCATGCTATTATAATTCGCATAGCAGCCACACTTTCCGTCTTCTGGGACCTTTTTCTTTTTCACCTAACATGTGCCCTCTTTGTACTGTAGCATGTATTTGTTCTAGAGCTGATTGGGGAATATTTCATTGGAACATTTCTATTTTAAAGTCTGATATTTTATATATATATTATTATTTGGATTTTTTGCCAGAAATGTTTCTTGGGCTATTGGCTAAAGCTATGAAGACTGATATAAATCTGAAGTGAGTGTCTGCCTTCGCAAAGCACCTTCTGCAGGTTTCTGCAAAAACTCAATCTTTTATCTTTCTTTAGTACCTGTTTTGATTTATAATCCTGAGTCTCCGTTCTAGAATGACTTGAGTAACGAATTCATATGTTATTTAACATTTGTTTAAACTGGTTTGTTGTTTTTTCCAAAATTTGTTTTCATATTGAATAGCTTGTTACTAGGTTAGAAGATGTGGATTTCGTGGCGACTTTTTTTACGTTTCTATAATTATTCATAAAAAATATCATGCTTAGCCTGAAACATCATATTCAATGTAACTTGACCTACTTCCTATGTGACCAACCCCGAGAATTAGCCGTGGTTTGGCTTGGGTTGGCCTCTGCCCCCTACCCAACCAAAGCCGCCTGACATTCACACCAAAATATGTTATTGGTTTTTTTTGTTTTTAAATTTATGAAAATGCACCAAGTAACCCTATAGAGGCGGGAAGAGGGTTATACCAAAAAAAAATCTTACTATAGAACAAATAGCAATATATTCAAATAAATAAAACAATTCAACCGTGGTTAATGATAAATATAAACGCAGTAAAGGTAAAGTAAATATATTATTAAAAAAAACTAAACACAACAATTTTAGGGCGGTTTGACATCCCGTGCCTACTCTACCATCTAAAGGCCCTGTCTTTAAGAATTTCCCCTTTCACTATACTAAACTTTAATTGGGTGGAGAGACTCCCTATATGATCCTCCTAAGAAGCTCACAACCTCTTTACAATGTGATGATATTTCTCTCTTGTACTAGAAGAGAGCCATTGTAGATCTAAAACTTTACAATGGAATTAGGAACTATTAAAGTCGGAGAGAGGTTTTGAATTGTATTAGAGAAATCTAAATTGTACTTGAACAGTGAGGTGTTATATAATGAAAATGAAGTGGAGAATATATTGATTAATTTTCATATAAAAAGAAATATCGTGGGAAGATAATTCCCTACCGTTCAATTTTACAAAATTGGTGTATGATTATATAACTGAAAAATACTGGGCAACTTACCACTTGGTAAAATATATTGTCGTTATTTAGTACCGTGGGCTTTTTGAAAATGCCAATGGCAAAATAAATTGTCGATATTTAAATGATTACCAACCAAAAAAAATTTGTCGATAGGAAATAGCCACATCTTGCCTAATTAGAATAATAAGTTAATTAGAATGATAAGTACCAACATCTACCAAGCCAATACACCTAACTTTCAGTGGCACGTGGATGGGAACATACAACATAAGGTGTTATAGGTAGTACGATGCCCAAGGTGTATGTATTGTGAAATCTTCTGGATAAAATAAATACCAAATAGCAACAGAAAAATATGGAAAAAATGATATTTAGTTTCATGACAATTTCTTGGATCTGAAAATACTTGATAAACTGAATAAATTTTATTTAAATAGATGTTGAATTATATTAAAATACTTTTTAATCTTAAAATTAATTTACCATTGAACAGTTTTTGAAAATTAATCTTAGACTGAAGTATTTTGTCAACACATGATGCAATATGCAAGTGTAAGTGTCTTTTCAAGCTCACTGGATCTTAGTCCCTTTACATTAAAGCCCCAAAAAAGTATATAAAAAAAAAAAACAAAGGTGCCTAATAACCTAACTACACCTCGCGAGTCGATTTTTGAGTCGTCTTGTTCCATGTTGGCTTCAAAGTTGATTTTGAAAATTTTAATTTTGTTAAGTCGCAACATAGACATTTGAAGTCCATTTAGTGCTCCAAATCTATAAATCTGCAAAATAAATATCGTTGTACAGAATAACTATTTGACAATAATCAAAACTTAATGGGATGAGACCAAGAGTTTACACGATGCTTATTTCCCCTTTCTTACTACTCTCTTCTCGTGCAGTTGCTAGCAACTTGGCATAACGAGTCATATATCAGTAGCAAATATGTACATCAAAATTTCATTTTTTTAATGTACACAATCTTACAGTACATTTTATATATTAAATATGGCAAATCTCAAGTCAATTATAATTTAATTGACACAGACTGAATGTGTTTGTTGGATGTAGTTTTCACATGCCACTTAATGCATGGAACCAACATTTGTTAAAACTTATCATGCAAACACACTCTTATCAATTTATAGCTGATGTATACAGTATACATTTATGATTTGAATAAATAATATCACTGGAAACAGAGCCATATATATTTTCATATTGGAGCATGCTTAAGGAATTCATTTTGAGACATTGTTGCAATATGTAATTATTATTGTTTCAGATTTTGATGTAAAGCTTTTCAATCGCCTTTGTTTTGCCCCCCCCCCCCCCTTCTTCACATGGCATCCCCTTCTGTCTCATGTATGATTTGGAAGATGAATCATAAACTTCAATAGACCTAGATTTGTAGGTCTTGTGGAACTTGGGGAAACAGTTTTACATATTATGGTGATGATCAGAGTTTCCCACAACATTCAAGAACAAATTGGTTTTCTTCTTGCACAATTATTTTCGGAATCTTCTCCAAAAGAACACCGCTTTAGGAATTAATCACTGTAGCATATAATCAACGGTGCGATAATAAAAACTGCAGGATTTGGTTACCCTTGTCTCTTGTTCAATATCTGCAGCTGCAGTGCCATATGAACATTATTTCCCCTCCCTGAAATTGACAAGAAATGGCGCCGCCCCCCCCCCCCCCCCAAAAAAAATGTTTTGACGGTTATTTATGAAACACTAATGAGATATCTAATTTAATCAGGTTGCACTGCAGCGACCCCCTCAATATTCCTGTGGATGCCTATTTCTACTGTCTGAGGTTCTTAAAGCAAAACCACCTTTGTGGTATGCTCTTTTAGAAATCAATATTAATACAAAGCACCATTTTATGGTTTTGCATCAGCTGCCTTTTTAAGTTATAATTTTGCAGATGATGAACTTGAGCAAAAGGAGTCTGTAGATGATGAACTTGAGCACTTTGAGGACATTGTAGAAGACCCTGAGAATGTCAACAATCCCCATCAAGCAACTCAGAAGACAATGGGAAATTAGCAAAATTGAACCACAAAGAGGACTACAACTTTGACAGTGAAAATCATTCTACCAATGGGCTAGGAGAAAAAGATCAGGCACCACATGAAGGATCTGCGCTTCCTGCCGGTTATAATCCACGTCACAGGGAACCTTCTTACTGGTATTCATATTAGTCATGCATCTTCTGCTTCTCTTCAATGAACATGAAAGATTACAACTCAATCGAACACACTTAATCACCAAATGTAACAGTAAATTTCTGTTGAAATTTAAACAGTATCTTCTACCTGAAGCATCAGCTATATTCAACTACTGGTTAGGGCTGAACATCCATGAATCTTTTTGGTTCAGTTCTAACAATTCATATCAAATATCCTCTCATTTTCTTTTTATAGGATATTGATGATGGTGATATTGCTGGTAGTGATGATGGTGAGGAGGATAGCCATGCGAAGAAGAAAAGGAAGTTGGAAGGCAAGAGTAGGCCGTCTCCTTTTGCTAGTCTTGAAGAGTATGAGCATCTGCTGACCGATGAGGGCAAAGAAAAAAGCAGGAAAAGGACTAAAGCCCTGAAGACGAAGAAGAGGAAAACATCCAAAGCGTAGATTCTGAGAATTCAATGAGCTCTTACATCGACAATGAAGAACATCATATGTACTTAGGCTGTGGTAATGTAGAGCAGAGGCATTGCATGTGCAAGTATAGATTTGTATATGCATTTGATTCATGAGCTATATGGGTGCTGTATGAGTTAGCATTTAGCTGCAAAGCAAGGTTCGTCATTCTAGATGAAATTTTGTTTATCGTCAGCTGTAACTTTTTCTTGCATTTATTACCCAATTGTTGTTTTCTTGAAGCTTCTCTCTCTATGTATTATATACGTAAGTTTGTCAATAGGTAAACCATAATGATGGTCTTTGGAAAACAGAATATTTGAAACCAAAGTATTTTTATGAGTTATAGCATGTGAAATATAAGAAAATGTAAAATTGTGACGCTTTACTAATTTTATGGGAGCACATGAAATATCGAGGAACTTGGGAAGATTAAGGATTGTGGATTTTATATTTTTTAATGGACTACAGTGGGAGAACCTTTTAAAAACATAGAGAAAATAGAAGGTAGTGAAATTTTCTCCATATTTGTGTTCTATTTAACACATGAAATATATGGTTGAGAAAAAAGAATTACTATTCTTTTCATTAGTTTCTATAAGATGCAGAATGCGAAATATTAGAAAATCATGATAAGTTACCGATTTTCATGGAGTAAAGCAAGCAATATATTTTAAATTCAAGTTAATAATTATTGTGAATTTTTCCAACTTCAACGGGCATGCAAAATATTGAAAAACCATGAAATTATGAAATTTCATTGATTTTCTTGCGCTACAGAAAATATTGACGGTTTAAGAAAAACAGAAAATTTACAGTTCATCAAATATTTATTGGCAATATGCCTAAAACAGAAAACTTACAATTCTTCAATACTTTCATAAATTAAAACTTACGGCATATCAGGAAATTAAGAAAATCGGAAATTGTGTAATTTCAGTTTTCTTGTGCTATATATAGCTCATGAAATATCAATGGTTTAAGAAAAATTAGAAGTTGGAAAATCTTTACTAGATTTAGGGTCTATACCATGCAAAAATCAGAAAATAAAAAAAAAACAGAAAATTATGATATCTTACCGACATTTATATTTATATAATGCGAAATATATAAAACTAGAGAAAATAAATTTTGCTAAATAATTTCGATTTTAATGGGTTAGGGCGTTCGAAATATCAAGAAGCCAGAGAAAACAAGAAATTATAAAATTTCATCTATTTTCTAACTGTACCACATGAAATATTGATGGCTTAAGAAAAACAGATAATTTACAATTCTTCAATTGTTTCATGAATTATTGAACGCTGAATGTCGAAAATTCAAGAAATCAGAAATTGTGATATTTTACTGATTTCATGGACTATAGAATGTGAAATATCTAAACCTTGAGAAAATACATATTTTTTCTTTGTTTAATGAGTTATAACATGAAATATTGGAAAACTCGAAAAAATATTTTAAAAAATGAAATTTCACCGATTTTTATGTGCAATAGCAAATGAAATATAGATGGTTTAAGAAAAACCAAAAATTTGCAAATCTTTACTGGTTTAATGAGTTATAGCATTTGAAATATTAGAATAACTGAATAGTAGAAAATTATATAATTTTACAGATATTAATGAGGCTGCAATATACTAAATATCTAACAACTTAAGAAAATAAAGTATTGTGATTTTATATTTTTATTTTGATGGGCTATAGCATGTGAAACATTTAAAAACTCGAGAAAATAAAATTTGTGAAATTTTATAGACTTTCGTGTGCTACATATGAAACTTGATGGTTTATGAGGGAAAAAATTTACAATTCTTCACTAATTCCATAAGATATAACATGCAAAATAGTTTCGTTAAAATTTTCTTTTAATAAAACACGGTCCTTTGGCCTTAGTTTTTGGTCCCAAAAAAATACATGCAAAATATTAGAGATTGATAAAATAAAAAATTATGAAATTTCACCGATTTTCGTGTGCTATATAGCATATGAAATGACTGTTTAATAAAACAAAAAATATTACATACTTTCACTAGTTTCATGGGTTATCGCATGCGAACTATTAGATGATCTAGAAAATAGAAAAGTCCGATATTTTACTTTCATCAGTCAAAGATGCGATATAACAATATTGGAGAAAATAAAACATTGCTCAATTTTTTTTTGTTTTCAATGGATTATTGCATGCAAAATATTTAAGAACTCAAAAAACCAAACAAATTAGGATATTTCACAGATTTTCACATAATCCATGGTAAAAAATCGCAGGTCTTTACTGGTTTCATGGGTTATAGAATTCAAAATACCAGAAAATCGAGAAAATGTAAAATCATGATCTTTTATCGATTTTCATGGGCTATATCATACGAAATATCTAAAACTCGAAAAAATAAAATATTGTGAGATCTTTCCGATTTTAATAGGTTATAGTATGCAAAATATTGAACAAAAAATGTAAAATCTCAATGATTTTCGTATGCTAGCACATGAAATATGGGTAGTTTTAAGAAAACAGAAAATTAACAATTATTCACTAATTTCCTAAGGTTGAAAAATCAGAATAGAGAAAACTATGGCATTTTACTGATTTTCATAGGCTATACAACATGCCTATTATTTAAACTCGCGAGAATAATATATTGTGAAAATTTTCCTATTTTAATGTGTCATAACATATGAAATATTAGAAAACTTGGGGAAAACAAAATTTTATGAAATTTCAACGATTTTTTTAGTAAATGAAATATCCTCTGGCTCAAGAACCTGAGAAAATTTGCAAACTTTCACTAGCTTCATCTTCATGAATTATATAGCATGTGAAATATCTGAAAACCCATAAAATAAAAAATTATGAAATTTTATTGATTTCATCGGCTATAGGATGCAAAATATCTAAAATTCGAAAAAAAAAAAAAGATTGTGATATTTTTTCGATCTTAATGGGCTATAACATACGAAATATTGGGGAAAACCCCGAGAAAACAATTTTTTTTGAAATTTCACTCATTTTCAAGTGCTCGTAAAAAATATCAATGGTTTAAACAGAAAATATGCAAATTTTCAAAGTTTAATAAGCTGTAGTTTGTGAAATATCAAATAATCGAGAATAGAAATAGGAAATTGTGATATTTTACTGGTTTTCATGTGAAACATCTAAAACTCATCGAAAATGTGCTGCGAAAATATTTCAATTTTGATGGGATAAATTGAAATATCGAAACCATAAAAAATCTAGAAGGTAAAATATCTTCATTTGCTTTATTAAATTAAATATCGATGGTGTAAGAGAAGCATAAAAACTAACAATTCTTCAATAGATTTGTGAGTTGCAGCATGTGAAACATCAAAAAATTGTGAAAGAAAATTGTGCAATTTGACAAAATTTCGAGCACATGGAATATCAATTGTTTAAGAATAGCAGAAAGTTTACAATTCTTCATAGTTACGTGAGTAAAACATGGGAAATATCAGAAAATCAAAAAATAGAAAATCATGTAATTTCACTGATTTTAACAATACCAAATCTTCCCAATCGCATGGCAAAGAGGAGCAAAATATATATGAATTCCGATTCGAATTCCAAAAGCTTGATGAGATGGACATGTAGAAGCTTAATATATCCATAACAACTACTTTATACTAAAAGCCATTGCAGGTTTCTTCATTAAAAATTAAAGCAAATAACTGAACGAGAATAAAATATATTAAGAAAAAGAAAGAAAACTAGACAAAAACAAAACTACAAATACTTTGCAATTTAGTAAGTAACACCCTATATCTACGTTTCCTGTTAACTTTTCCTGTTAACTTCAACCAATCTATCATAAAAGCCAGCAAACTTGTGTGAGAATAAAAACCAAGAAAAAAACCGAACTGTATAACCTTATTTCTTTTTCCTTTTTCAAACACACAGTCTGCCTTCAAAATCCTCTCTCTGCCAATCAAAGAATCCCTTCGCTACAAAAACTAGAACTTGTCACCAAAATCAGATTTCTGTCTCTATGCTCGACGAACTCAATCAAGACGAGCCACTGCCACTTTGCCGTGGGTCTGGGAGACCTGCCTTGTACTTGAAATCTGGGCCCAGTTTCTCCTCATGCTGCAAATGAATAACTTCTTGTTAAGAGTTGCCCTAAAAGAGCATAAAGGGTATCTCAATGAGGATACCCTCCCCTCTCAGGTTCTTTCACATCTATACCTCCTGAATTTTTATCTACACTTGAATATACCCCCCACTGATTCATTAAATTTGTTCGGAAACTTATTTTCATCGATGCTTTGTTCAAAACTTAATGTGGATGAGAGTTGCTACTTGCAATTATAATTTTTTCTCTTATCTGTTCAGTACAAGAGAGAATGAAAATCTTTTTTCCGGTTTTTGCACTGCTTGATCAATTTTTGCAAATGTGGCGTGAACTTACTTCTTCAGCATTGCATCCAACTTTCAGGATTAACTAATTTACCATCTTACTCATTTATGCTTGGTTAGGACTCAAATTATAAAATCTAACTAGAGTGTTTTTGTTTATTAAGGTTAAGTGTAGAGGAACAAAGTTTATAATGGAAATGGAAATGGAAATAAATTTCATAATGAACATATTGAACTTAAACTATAAATAAAGCTAATATTTGTTGTATATACACTATGCTCTTTTTTGACAAAGGGTTTCTTTGTAGAAACAATATATTAGGTTTTTATTTCAGGGGTATATACAAACAAGGAATTCAGGGAGGGTAAAAATGTTACTTTTTTCTAAAACAACATAAAAAAAAATATTTCAAAGATAATACACAAATATGATGGATTAAGAAAGGGTCAATGACACGCCCCCCCCCCCCCCCCCACCAACACACACAGAGAGAGATGCAAAATTCAAATTACCTTCTTGACAAAAGACTCAATTTCCTCAGCAGTCAAGGCTCCCTCCCCAGCATTCTCGTTCCATCCCAGTGACTCTAAAAAGGCTTTTTCTTCCTCATCCGGAGCAACAAAGGTTTCAGGCTCTTCATCACATGCATCACCATTCCCATTATTAGCCACTGACGACTCAAAACCAGAACTTGATACAACAACAATGCCCTCTTCTCCCATTATTTGCTCATCAGACTTCTTCACTGAAGAAGACGAGGATGCACCATTTTTCATCTCAGCTTTCTTGCGGAGAGAATTGAAGAAGTCATTCCTGTCCTGAGCTTGGAATGGAGGTTTCTTCTCACCACCAATGCCATTAGCTTTTGGCTTTGCAATCGATTTCATTTGAGGGCTTGGTCCTTTGCTTGGAGTAGTTTGAGGTGATCCATCTTTGATAGTAGGAGAGGTTCCATTAATCTTATCTCGGTTGAGGACTAGAAAATTCCCAGCCTGAGAATTCTTCAGAATATCGGGTTTGGTAGCTGGCAGCCGGAGAGATGAAGGCTGCTGTACAACCTTGGGGGAGACGAGATCACCGTTTCTTGCTCCTTTGGGTTTTGATTTCTCTGAAGAGGTGCGAACCTGGAGGAGAAAAAATAATTTATTACAGCATGTTTAATATACAATACAAGTGATAACCAAATAACTACTGCTAACATTATTTCTCTAACCACATAATTAAAAAACGAGGATATTGTAGATTAGCAACTGGCTGGCACAATAACCCTTAAATTCCTCCCTTCTACTTTTTTCCCTCCCTCAACCATATATATAGTCTACTCCCTAAAACAGTAAAAGCGGCAAGTTGCGTGCAAGTATTGGAAACATACAAAGAAACGGTCTTTGTGTGGAAGATCTATGGATAGGGGCATCACAAAAACATAAAGTATCTGAAGCTTCAAGAATCAAGAATGATCCTAAAATACCTTAAAAGAAACTGGCCTCATTTCTTCGAGGTTCCTACCTTGATTTACCTAGGAAAACTGATGCGTGCCAGCTTTGACAGGTGCATAATTTTCATTAAGGGATCCTTACGCCATCCAATTACTCCCGCGATTCAAAGGAATTAATTTAGGACTGTAGAACCTTTGATTTAAGAAATCACTAACAGTAGTTCAACTTGGACAAGCTAAGAATGTATATGTGGATTACAAGGTTCAACCTACTTTTTAATCATTTGCGCCCTCTCTTGGAAGCTGCAATATGTTCCACATACAAAGTCTTTTGCTGCTGTTTTATTTTTCATTCATCCCTTCTTAAAAAGCTTACGGTGTCATCCTTTGTACTCCAAATGTGCATCACTTTGTTGACAACTCCACTATATCCGTCTTGGTATCAAAGGAAACCTAATTGGTTGATCAACAAAGCAACCTACTGCAAGGTTGTGAAAGTAATACTCTCTTAATTTACAGTAAATGCTTGTGGCAATTAATCAAGCTTTCCCAAAGATGAGCTGAACACATGTTAAGGAATCACCATCATATTGTATTGGATGGTTTGATAATGGAGTTACATGACAATTCATGTTAAGATAAAGTCTAAGCATATTTGTTATCAACTTAAACACTGCCAAAATGTAATTTTAAAACCTGTCTAAATTAACCAATTGACTTGTTACCTTAACAAATTTTAAAGATAATATCATAAATGAGGAGGAGCCTCTCCTGTCCACTTGGTAATGGCACCTTCACATTGACAGGGTTTACTGAATTTCGATAGATATTAGACATTCCTCACGTAACTAGAATGGTTTCCTGTTTTCTTAGTTATCTAGAAAGTTTCCTAATCCAAGAAGATTTTAGAAAACTCTTCCAGAGTTGCATAAGCATACACTGGATAAACCATACAGATAAGGTATTTTCACGGTAATTGGTATTCTAGGTTTATCAGCAACTGCAAGGTTCATATTTGTCAATATTGCTTCTCAAGAATTTAGCACCAGCTCAAGAGTTAAGATCCATAGCCAGATTTTGGTCTATCCTTCAAGAAAGCCCACATAACTTGAACCCACTATATAGCTAACTTTGCAAACCAAGGTCTGAATTAGGACCATGATGAATTAAGTAGGAATAATCACTTCAGAGTAAATAGCATCTAGCAGATATTTGGGCATACAAAGACGGACAATTTTCTTTAGCATGCCCTCAAAGCATTAACAGTGAGAATGGGTTTAATTTGGCCCTTGACATTAGCTGTGCAACAAAATTGAACGGGCATGAGTTTCACACTAATAAGCGAGGGTTGAGGTCCATTAACCAAATGTAAAATCTTGCCATGGTTCTGTAGTCAATCTCATTTAGAAAAGGCTTAGATGATCATGATGGTTTTCTTTTACCTTTTTTAGGATGCGACTCCTATAGGAATCAAACCGGCGAACTCTTACTTTGGAAAGGAAAGTTCTCCTCCCACTAGAGCTATGCTCCTTTAATGATGATCATGATGATTATTAATTATGATGATACTAGTTACTCAAAAGGCAATTAACTTTTAACCAAGGAAAAGGAGAAATGCCGGAGGCATATAACTCACAAGATGCGACCTTTTCTTCAAAAAGCTTCTATGGGATAATCTGGCCTCCATAACTAGACCGATGGTTTTCAGTTAATGCAGTCTTTAAAATACAAATTTTGAATATGATTTTAACATTCAATCCGGAAATGTTATTGTCATGTCTTTTGTGTGTGTGTCTGTGACAATGGTTTTTTTTCCTGTTTTTTTGTGTGGGGGTGGGGGGGGGCGACGACGGTAAAATCACATTAATTCCAGTTCAACATTGGTCATATTACACCGACAAATTGCTAACAAGAAACTCAAATAGCACATACGTGCAGACGGACAAATGTGAAGACTCAGGATGTTAAACACCTATAATGCAAGTCAAATGCTACATCTATTTATCTTGTGGAGTTTATGCTTGTGCCCTCTATTACTTGAATTTGATGGGCGATAATTTGCTTCTTCCTTAAATATCTTTATTCAACGGCAAGCCTTTTCTACACCGGGGACATGTAATCTTTGGTAGCTTTAATATGAGTTTCCCTATAAGAAAATTTTTGTTCCTTTTATCATATTACATGATGGAACAGAGGCTCACACATGCATCAATTAGGGGTGAAAGAATTGCACCTAATGGAATTATGAGGGGAATAGGCATGCTTAAACAAACACGGGTGAACGCGGTTAATAACAATAGTTTAGTTGTTAATTCAAATGATGACATAGCCCTTAGAAAAAGATAAACAGAATTTTAAAAAATTGATTCAGGCAGCCAACCACAAACATTTGTGGGGAAAAGCTGATTGCTCTATCCAAGCATATCTGGACACATGCTGGTGTTGACAAAAGGATCATACAGCGGTGTCATGCCCTCACTAGGGGCACCGAACCGGACCGAAGAACCGAGCCGAAATGAACCGATTCTGGCTCATTTGGTTTGGTTTTACATATAATTTAGTTCGGTTAGGTTTTATAAAATGAAGACCGGTCAAGGTTGTAAAAAGCGCTAGGTAGAGATGAGCGTTTGGGGTACCACCGAGGGCCGCTTAAGCGCCGGCAATTTTTTAATTTTAGGTAAAACTTATTTAATATATATACATATTGAAATTTCAACAATATATTGACACTTCAGCATAAAAAACAACATATTGAAATTTCAACAGTATAAACTATTGATAATTTAGCATGCTAACTCGTAACATATTGATGTTTTAACAGTAAAAGCCAACAAAAAATAAATTGAGTTATATAATCCAAAAATTATTCAGAAAAAGGAGACCAAATCGACTAACTTTTATGTCATTAAGTATGGGTTTGCGTCAGATATGGTGAAAAGATAACAAATCCGACCCATGATAATAAAAAAGACTAATTTTTATTCTATTAAGCGGGTTGGGTCCGCCTAGACGCCCGCTTAGCGGGCTAGAGGTTTAAGCGTTTATTAATCGCTTAAACCGCTTAATTAAATCGCTTAAGGTTGAAGCGGTGCAGCTTAGCACCGCTTCCGTCTAGTCGGCCATCTAGACCGCTTTTTAGAACGGTGAGACCGGTTTAACCGAACCGTGTTTCATGCCTAAACAATGGAAATTCAAAGGGGATGCAAAGTGTGTGTAAGTTTAAAAGGAATACATATGCTTTGAGTGTAGAAATGGGTCTAATATTAGAGAATGAAGATAAGATATGAATGGGGGCATATATATTTGAAATTAAAGAAACCCTAACCCATTCCCACTTTTATTCCCATCTCCTGCTTGTGACATCCGGCGGCGTCCATCTTCCCCTCCTTTCTAATAGATTGTTATTCTTCATCTTGTTTTTTCTTCTCCTGATTGAGATGCTATCATTCGTTTCTAAACTTGCTTATCTAAACCCCTACTCTTAAATTCCTTGGCTTATATTGCAAATCTTTTTTTGATCTATTATAAGGACAATCATTTCAATTGGATTGATTTTTAAAAAAAATTCTATGAACTCTAAATGATTGTATCATATTGAAACCATTGGATCTGTGAGGATTTCAATTAAATTTACAGTTTAATTAGATCTCTGGATGCTAACTTTTTTGCTTGATTAGGAAAATTTCTTTGCTCTTTTGAGATCCTTTTCATATAACTTGAACTGGAAAAAACCGAACCGAACCGAGATAATTCGGTTCGGTTCAAATTTTTTTGACAAAAACCGAACCGACCAATGCTCAGCCCTACCTCTCACCCAAGACCCAACCCAAAAAAGAAGTAAAGAATAAGGAAAATTCATAGCTAAGATCGCTTTTGAGAACAATTCAGATTGTTCTGTTGCGTTCACTTTGGACATTTCTCCATCAAAATCATCAGAATCCAGAAGTCTAACTTATTGCAATTTGAAAACCACTAGTTTCAAACATAATAATATCATACCAAATGGGGATTCAACTATACTAGGTGATTATATTAGTGGAAAGAGCAAAGACAGAAAAAAGGATCCACCAATATTTGGTATTCTACATAAAATCCAAACAGACTTAATGTTCCTTCGTCATTTTCGGCATACAGCCAACCGCTAAGCCATCGAATCCTCTAATTTCCAAAACTATGTCCAGATAACTCGTCTAATTTCCAAAAACCCTTCCCACGTCCCTCTAATTGTCAAAACCATTTCCACATCTTGCCCAGATAACCAGGATCCAAGAACATAAAAGATTTATTAAGAGTATGGGCTCAACTCAAGTCTGCTCTTAAGAAGTGCATGCTTTGGTACGAGGATGCTAAGTAAATATCTAGCACACAAACTTCATCTACAACATGCTAAACTGGTTTTGACCTCTGATGAAACCTTATGCACTCTTCAGTCTTCACGACCAATACCTGTACAATAATGCTCACTTTTTCACTGACAAACAGAAGCATTTTGAAAATTATAATATTTACAATTCTTCATGTCCCCACCAAACTCCGAGAAATAATACATATAGAATCTCTAAAGTCTGAAGTACAGCTGATTCAATGCACCACATGATCTGCAGGTAATTAGAATCATGGATCAAGAACTCGGTTTCGGTATCGGTTTCGGTCCTTTTAAATATGATGAGTCTCGGAAGGTTTCGGTTAGTTTCGTTTATCTCAGAACGAGTTTCGGTTTTGGTTGCAGTGGTTGCTCTAACCTATATGCGTGTTTAAGTATGGATTTATATACATGATATATGCATGTATTTATATATAACATTAATAGATGTACATTAAAATACAAGAGAACTCATTAGGAGCTAACATTGTATCCCAAACCACTTACAAAGCCAGGCATATCCACTAAAATTAGACTATATATCACGTAGAGCTATCTTTTCCATAAATTATATATAGCAATGTATAAAAGTACCTTTGACCCATGTGAGAATCACATAGGCAACTGGCTAAAGTATTGTCCTTGCCTTTATAATAGTATATACTCCCCATCTCTCTCATACCCCTTCTTCCCCCAACACCAGCTCAACAATGGAATCAAGTGTTCTATCTTCCTTTCTCTGTTTCTTCTCTCTTTTTCATTTGTACCAAGAAATATCGCCAAAACATAAGGTTTATGGCCGAAACATTATGAAACAGCCCCAAGATATCGCTATTTCATGAAGTTTCAGGCGATACCAGTTTTCTCATAGCTATTTCGGATTAGTTTCCTCCGAAACCGATCTGTGACGGCCGAAACTAACATGTTTCGGCTGATTTCTTGTACCATGATTATTAGAATAGCCAAAAGAGACCTCGATAATACACACCTCCTATAACTTGAAGGCACCAAGCCTTTTAGGTATAACAAAAAGACTTCTAATAAGTAATGCCTTTTGAAAGCAATAGATTATAGATCACACTACCTCAAAAATGCTGTACTTCCTAATATAAATTGCATATATAAATTGCATCAAATTACATATGATCAGCTCAGTAAAATGGCAATGTTACAGTGTTGCAAGACTTGAGATAACGAGTTTGTGTCACGGAAATAGACTCTTCACATTGTGGAAGTTTAAGGGAGTTTTATATACTTTCGACTCCCTCTTATGATGTAGAATATTTTTACAGAAAAATTACATATCATTAAATTGATTGGTTCATAATAAGGTTAATATAAATTGACTTTATCTCAAACATTCATATATAAACATGTCATGACAGCACTATAAAGTATAAATTGTTCTTTATAATTCTGTACCGGTAGGAAAGAATACTTCTATTGGCGACAAGATGGTTATGTAATATTTAAACAAAAGGAGTATTTAGGAGGGGGAAAGAAGTTAAGCAAATGCACCTTAAGAACATTAGTTAAATAGAAAATAAAATTAAGTTATTTTCATCAATTTGTGAATACATGTTTGGCGAATGGAAAGGAAAATTCCAAGTTATCGAGATATCGGTTTCCCTCACCAAACCAAGGAAAGATTGTTGGACTTGTGATTTGTTTTAACTTTATTTGGGGAAAGATCGACCAAAATTTCATATGCAATATGACTGTGATCTCTAAAATCATGTTACTACACCCATGTCCCATGATTTCATGCCACTGTGTTCATCCAACCAAGTCCCAAGCATGGTTTAAAATTTCCAGTGGACCCGATGCGAGATGGACGATTCCAATCCGAGAAATGACTGTACAAGTTTCCAGACCGATGTTGTCCGATACCGAGAAATATTAGGTTTGTCGTCTAATTAGTGGGGTTTTAGTATAAGTGTTCATGGTTTGTGAACTTATTAATGGGTCCATTAATGGTTTAATACTTTAATGGAGTAATTATAAGATATTGTAAGTTTGACATCATTAACTGATTAACATGACTTCATATTGCATTTATTTTTGCCAAAATGTATATAGTTAGTTTAACTGGATATTTATTTAAAAATCATAATTCTCAATTTCTTTTTCTCAAATGATATAAATGTGATATTACGATTTGAGACGGCCGAAATTGCCAATTCTAATACCAAAAATGACCATCTGACATCGGTAGATTTTAAACCTTGGTCCCAAGACATTGGCAGGATTTTATCGTGTGTACAAACCATAAACAGATTGAGATCAAGGGCATGCCAACTTAACAACACTTTCTATGACTTTCCTCTTTTTTTAAAAAAAAATGGAGCATATACAGTAGAATGCATAGAGATTAGACTTCAATCATGAACAAACTAATAAAACTGATGTGAAAAGCAAATATTGAGTCTTAAATGGATGATTGATTCAGATTGTTTCGACATGTGAGACATACAAGTAAACTGTTAGGAGTGTACGAAAGCAAAGAGGACGAGTAGGCCTAATGCCTTAAAGAACATCGATTAAATGGTAAAATGATATAGTAGTCATTAATTCAACTGCGGAGAACATTGTTAAGGTGAATGCAAGGGAATATTCAACAGTGGAAATCTTCACTGTTGTTAATGAATATTATCAACTGAATGATAAAACCCAACATAGAAAATGCAAATTTATCTAGAGGTATGCAAAAGTATTTATATCACAGACCCAAATTCTTCAAAGGGATTCAAACCCAAATCGCTTCAAGGGAAATCCTTCTTAGGTATATTTAAGGTTTGATAGGTGGTGTTAAGTTAATAATTATCCAAACTTAGTTTCTCTAGAGTAGAGGTAATTGAAATTAGATCATTTCTTACAAAAATTACAAGAAACGAAAATATAGAAGGAACACGTCAACGAATCACATAAAAATTGCATTTCATGGTTGTATCTAAAATATTCAATCACAACAAAAAGAGAGCATCCAAGAAGAAAAGATTAGCGTGGAAACCATGCACAAAATATAATCAAAGAAGTTTTAGCTCGTAAAAGCGTTACCGGTATCAGCTTATTGTACTGTTGCATAAGAGTCAGCTCCTTGCGCCTTTCATTCTCATTGGATAGCTGAGATAAATAAATAAATTTATTGTGCGCACTGATGATACCTTATATGTATGTATGTATAACTTTTTGCTGCATTACCAGTGGTGCTGTACGAGCTCGTGACGGTGCCTGAGCCAATGTTTCGGCCATGCTTAAGCCCGTTGCAGTGCTCGAGGAAGTAGCAGTTGTGTTTGCTGTAGTTTGCAGGGTAGATGACTTTGATGGTCCATTGCCTACACCTGCAACGGGTACTTCAGCCAAAGCAGATGTCCAGCCATCACCCCCAATGACGGCAGAAGTGCTTATATGAGGGCTGTTGATGGCCATGCTGATGCCCAGAGATGAAACGCGTGCAACATCTGAACCTCCTTGTTTCTCTTCTGCTCCAAGAGATGGAAAGTCCCTCTCAAATGAAACCTTACTAAGAGAAAGAACACAATTGTTCGAATCACTTTCCGATCTTTTTGGCACCATCGAGTTGGATCGCCTCAAAGTGTCCTTCTCAATTCTTCTTGTCATCAACGAACCAGCATAGTCAAAGTACCCATTGTCTAACAAAATATCTTTCTCTCGATCTCTCTGTCTAACTCTATCCCTATCTCTATCTCTATCCCTATCGCGACGACTCCTACCAAAACTACTATAAGCCCGCAAATTTGAAGAGCTATCTCTGTCATGTCCCGTAGAACCATTAATGCTGGCACTCCTGCGGAAGGATGATGATGATGATGCACGTGGAGCATCATTATCGCAAGCACTTATTGGAAGTCTGATTCTTGACGAAGTCCCAGTGTTATGTTCATCTGTTGTCAATATTAATGCCGATGATATCAACAATAAATAATACTAAATGGAAAATGCAAGACAAAATCATAGTATGACATGCATGTGTGGTCAACATCAAAATTAAACAACGCCGAAGTCACTGCAAGACAACGAAACATTTAGACTATGTTGTTACAAGCATAACGAAATAAGTTGTGCAAATGATTTGATCTGAGGAAATTCCAAATAACATATGTATCTATAATTAATCTACGAAGTTAACATCATTATCATCAAAAGCTACTCTGCATGAATTAGATATTGAAAACCAAGAGGGCAATTATACCTGAATGTGAAGAAGAAGACCCTGCTGCGGCTTTCAACCACTCTGGGGCTAAAGTCTGCTCACCTCGATCCATTACAATCTCTGAAAAGCATTATATACTCAACAAAAAGAAGACCAACCTGACTCAAATCGACTCTTTTATATTTCCATCCATCTATCAATTGAATGTTTCACCTCCACTTCGTCTGCAAGACATAAGAACCTGGAACCCTAAAGATTCCAAGACCAAAGAAAGAACCCTAAAGGCCCTAAAAAAAGGCCCTTAATTCCCCCAAATTCGCTCCAAAACTTTTCCAACCACTTCACAAAACCCCCCAAAATTTCTCACAAGAAAGCCAAATGAATTAGGTTTCAATCGCTACAAATCCATGATCAAATCAAGATAGATAACACCTTAAAATCCGTACATCATCTCACTCACAATCCAAGCCCTATAAGGATCGAAACCCTAAGCAGCATTCATCGAGGCAAAAATCCCAAAAGCACAAATCACAAAACTCCGATCCCAATGAAACCCTAGAGAGATCACGCTGTCGTTTCGAAACCCTAGCCCTCGTGTTTCAGCGATGTGTAGAGATGATAGAAAAGAAACGGAAATTGCAGAAGAAAATCGAAACAAAATCTCTGATACTTGCGTCGCAAAAAAATCGCTTTTTTTTATCAGTATCTTTTCTGTTTCGGTTGCAATCGAGTTTGAGAGAGAGAGCGAGAGCGAGCAGAACTCGAATTTGTTTGTGTGTGAGAGAGAGAGGAGAGAGAGGCGTTGCAGGATCCTTTGTGTGGTGTGAAGAAACAAAGAAAGTAACAAACCCTAGGGGTGTGGGCGTGGGATCCTGAGCGACTGTTATTTCCATCCCCTTGCTATTCCATGATCTTAAGATCAACGGCTCAGAATTTTTTGCTCTTAAAATGAACGGTCACGACCGGCTGTCAAACAGCATAAAACGAAAGTTGGGTGTTGGTGTTTTCAAGTACTTAGCGTGTGTGATATGAGCAAAATAATAATATGGAGGAAAATAGTAGGGTTCCATGGATGTGGTGGTGTGGCTCTCTTGTAATTTTTTGGATGTGGGTATCTTTTTCTCTCTGATTGATGAGGAGTTTCTAAATTGAGGGCCTTTTACTTTTAGGAGAGTCGAGCTAGATTTTTTGTTATTTCTTTCCTCTCTTTTTTCGTTTTTTTAGATAAATAATTGTTGCCAATATTGTGAGCACACACACATACTGTGAAAAAAGTTTTTTCTAGACATTTTGATTTTGACAAAAATTTACATTATTTATGGATCTTTTCAAGAGTAATGGATAAAGGAAATTAAGAAGAAAAAAGGCAAAAACGAACATGTATTATTTTATGTCATTTCAGATCCAGAAATCATATGTTATGTTCTCGCATATATGCTACAGTTGGCTTTAGAAACTTTAGTTTTTGAAATAAAAGTTTATTTTGTATTTTTTTTTGGGCCCCCCGGGGGGTATTATTAAAAAATGAGTGCACATGTTCAGAGTGAGGGGTTAGAATGGAAACTGATGGCACATTTATGCCTTAGCATGCTGCCTTCTAAGTTTTAGGTTTTGAGAATTGAGAGGTTTCACACTAGAACAAAGATACGAGTGAGATATATATATATATATATATATGGGCTTAAGGATCTTGTGTTCGAACTCAGGAAATTCTCCTGAGCCTGTAACCCAAAAGAAACCCCAGGAAAAAAAACCCTCCCTCGTAACCCAAAAATCCCTCTCACCAACAGAGGAAAAAAACCCTGCCTCGCTGCCCCCCCTCTCGCCGCCGATCCTCCATCGCGACCCCCCTCTCGCCACCGATCCTCCATCGCGACCCATGCCTTGCTGCGCTCCCTCCCTCCTCACGCCTCCTCCCTCGACCCCGTAACCCCAAAATTGAGTCCTCACCTCCTCGTAACCCAAAAACCCCTCTCACCAACAGAGGAAAAAAACCGCTCTCGCCGTCGATCCTCCATCGTGGCCCCTGCCTCGCTGCGCTCCCTCCCTCCTCACGCCTCCTCCCTCGACCCCGTGACCCCAAATAAACCCCTCACCTCCTCGTAACCCAAAAACCCCTCTCACCAACAGAGGGAAAAAAAACCCTCTCGTCGCCGATCCTGCCTCTCCTGCCTCGCTTCGCCGCCGATCCTGCCTCTCCTGCCTCGCTGTGCCTCCCTCCCCCACAGACATCGAGCGCTTCCATCCCTCGCCTCCTCGAGCGAGCGCCTCCATCCCTCGCCCCCGCTGCCGCGCCTTTCTCCAGTGATCGGGTAAAATTTATGCAGGTACTGCTTTATGCAGGTAATCGTTTCATCATCATCACATATTTCATCACAGCCATTTTTCAGAAGAAAAAAAGAACTGAGTAAATTGAATTTTTTTTATTTAAAAAAAAACTGAGTTAATTTTGATTGATATGTAGGTTTCGTATAAAATTTGAAAGAGTTTACCTTGTCCTCTCAAATTATTCTTATGCCAATAAACGTTTCATATTAAGATTAATTGATGTTTAATTTTTCAGTGTGATTTTCATATATTTAAGGTTATGATTACGTAAACATAACATAAACTTTTTTTTTAGTAGGAATGGATAACAATCAATACTATGCAATCGATGAGCAATCCCAAAATTTTAGTGGGTTAATCAATCATGTCGATGCTAATGATCTCATCGGCTGTAATCATAGTCACAAATTCGCCATTCGGGAATAATTCGGCGAGGACGAAAATTCGGATTCGGAGAACTATTCGGAAAAAATCGGCAGGTATTCGGGAAAGATTCGGTAAGTGTTCGGGAAATATTCGGGAAGGATTTCGAGCAATAAATTAATATATGAGACGCTAGGTTTTGATTTTGTGAATTATTTGCTGTTTTTTGAATTATTCGCTGTTTTTTCACATAATTCGGGAATAATTCGTGAATTATTCGCGAATAATTCGGCGAGTTCGGCAATGGCGATTAATTCGGAGAATAATTCGTTTGATCAAAAATTCGCGAATTATTCGCGAATTCGGCGAATAATTCGCGAATTATGTGACTTAGGCTGTAATGAGAATGGTGAAAACGAGGATGATGATAGCGAGGATGAGGAAGATGAGGATGGAGAAACTGAGAATGCTAATGATGATGCCGGTGATGTCAGGAATAGTAATGTTGTTATTCATGTTGGTATGGAATTTCCTACCGATGAGAAAGCATACAATACTTACAACTCGTTTGCAAAACTTAGAGGCTTCTCTGTTCGCAAGTCGACGAGTGCAAGAAATAAGGATGTTGTAATAAATCGAAAGAAATTTGTATGCAGTAAAGAAGGGCATAAAAGTTTGAAGAACAAAAGAGAGCAAGGAAGGGAAGTTAAAAAAAGAAAACAACACATGAGAGAAGGTTGTCCTGCAAGAATTATCATACATAGAATCAGAGATGATGTTTGGAGGGTAACACTTATAGATGATCAACACAGCCATCCTTTGTTGTCGACGCCATCAAAAATTTTTACTTTACGTTCTCATTGTGTAGATCATCTAAAGCCTTCTTGCAAATCGTTGATGGATCAATTTCATGATTGTGGTGCGGGACCATCACAAATTGCTGATTTAATAAATACTACAGGTGGGGATGATTTGGTAGATGTCACTCCACAACAAATCGTTGACTATTTCAAATCGAAAAGAAGAAATAATATGGGTCGTCAATGCGTATCTGTAATACAACAATTTATTGAGAGGCAAGCTGCAGATATTCAATTTTACTATGCACTTGAGCTTGATGCTGGGGGAATCTGTAGAAGTATTTTTTAGGCTGATGGAAGAGCTAGGGCTAGTTATATGCAATTTACTGATGTTATGGTTTTTGATGTTACATATAAGACTAACAGTTTTCTAATGCCATTTGCACCTTTCACGAGAGTTAATCACCATCGACAATCTTCATTGTTTGGATGCGCTCTTTTGGCGGATGAGAAAGAGGAGACTTTTGTTTGGTTATTTCAGCAATGGTTAAAATGCATGTGGGGTAAAGCGCCAGCCGCAATCATCACAGATCAGGATCCTGCAATTTGTAATGCTATTAAGAGGGTATTTCCAAAAACCTTGCATAGATATTGTATATGGCATATAACTTTGCATGAAGATGAGCATCTCCGTTCTTTACGTCGCTCTTTTGAAACCTTCGACGGGGATTATAAGAAGTGGAGTAGATATAGTAAAACAATTGAAGAAAGTGAAAAGTGTTGGGTCACTTTGAATGAAAAATATAGAAGAATTTTTGAAGAATCGTTGTCTGAAAAAGCAATAAATGAAATGAAATCTTGGAGATGGTTGCAAAACATGTATGACCAAAGACATCATTGGGTTGAAGCCTATTTGAAGGATATGTTTTTTGCTGGCATGAGATCAAGTCAGAGAAGTGAGAGTATGAACTCGTTTTTTGATGGTTTCATTAATTCTATGACGCCATTGTTTCAATTTGTTGAACGATATGACAAAGCTCTAGCCGCTCGACGAAAAAAGGAGGAAAGAGAAGACACACGTTGCTTAACGACAAAACCAGATTTTCAAGGCATGCATGACATGAAGGCTTGTGTAGCAAAGGTATATACTGCTAATTTATTTGAGATATTCCAAAATGAGTTTCGAAATGTGTTTCATTGTTGGCATAATATGGGTGGTATAGAAGAGAACTTTACCACTTATAATGTGGTTTGCAAGATAGATGGAAAAATTAATACTCACAATGTGAAGTGCAACCCAATGGAAGAATTCTTCAAATGTTCGTGCGCTATGTTTGAGACCGACGGTGTACTATGCAAACATATATTATATCTAATGAAGCAGATACTGTTTATGCAAACCATCCCAAAACAATATATTCTATCGAGGTGGACTCTTGGTGTTAGGCACAACACTACTAAGGATCGTGGAGCACATGCAAGTGTTGATCTGGGACTATCAACAAATGCAGAAAATAGAGCAGTTACATCTTTTAATAGGATGGGACTATATAACAACCAACTCGTACAGAACTTGGGTTCTTGGGATCTTCTGGTTATAAAACTAGGAACCTTTTTTATCAATTATTATACTAAATCAAGCAAAGATAAATATATGTATATTATTATTAACTTATTATTACTTTTGAGCGTGAATGGGTATTATTCTATATATTTGGTGTCTTTCCATGGTGGTTTCTATGTTTCTGTTGCATGGACGCTGTTCACCTGAATTTTTGATCAGATATTAAATTCACAAAGTAAATGAATTGGAGCATCAATGATAAGAGCCGGTAGATATGCGGAAACTGCCATAGGGTAGAAAACTTCTTATAGCAATACTTGTAATTTGATATTCCTTTTATTTTGTAATAAACTATGCTCTTACTTTGCTAAACACTCGTTTGGAGGGAATGCTATGCTGTTGTAGTCATTTTAATAGGATGGTTTGGTACTTCAGCTTGTTCAGTACTCACATTGAACCTTTCAGGTTCCAAGGCTAAACCAAAGGCTAAAAGGGAGAAAACCGAAGAAGAGAAAACTTTCAGAAGAAGAGCCAAGTACTTCCTAGCTACCCAATTGGCTACAGTGTTGGTGTTCTTGTCCCTTTTTGGAGGAACTGAGAACGTTGAAGACGGTGATGAGGATGGACTTGACTATGAAGACTGAGATCTTTGCTAAACCGAGTACCAATGTATTCCGTGGTTTTCATCTTTTTGTACCCCTTTTCTTAAATTGCCTCATCGCGAAGGTGTTTGTTTCTTTGGCAAATTTCGCTTCACAGAGAAATTTTCCTGGCCATTATTTTTTTTTCCCGTAACTCTTGTTGATTTGTTTATCTGAAAATTCTGTAATACTATACTTGTAGTGGATGATATTTTTTGATATGATAAATAAGAGATTCTAAAACTTAGAATACGGATTTAACATCCCTTGTGATAGCTAGTGATATTGATAAACAAGTATTGGATGCGTATGAATTATCATTTGGAAGGATGGATGCCAATGTTGTACAGCAGCAGGGGCAGGGGCATATTATGTGGGTTGTTCTTTGGCCGCCGCCTCTGCCTCTGTGATGAAGATAATACCCATTGCAACTCGACCTAATAACTGTAGCTTAACTGCTCTCCTAATAAATAAATAAATTTAGCATGTGGGTTGAATAAATAAATTAATTAATTAATTAATTTAGCATGTGGGTCGAGATAGGGAGAGTTCTCCAACGTCCTCGTCATCCTCCTCTGCTCCCTCGCCATTCTCAAACCTAACATGGATGGACTGAATTCACTAAAATATACCTTTTCCAATTATTAAAGTCATTATTATGTCAGGAAGTTTTATATAGATGATACGGGTACCGAATAATAGGGGTTGGTCTAAAAAAATTATTCTTCTTACAAGCAATTTCCTAAAAGAGGCGCTCGATTAAACAATGAAGGCTAAAACTTAAGACAGTAAGAAAAGTTCAATCGAATAACACTTGTATATTTATAAAAGTTTCCATATATAAATCCTTATCGATGTGTCCCTTATTAGTTGGAGATGATATCTGAAAGAGAATCCCATGACCAAATTATAGGGTTACTAGGCACACTAAGGAGGCTCTACAAGGCATCGACCATGCCGAATTAAAAAAAAAATTAGGTGCCGAACAACCCTAAGCTAGATCGTTAACTAGAGATTAGGCGAAACATAAAGCTAGCAGATAACAATTATCACTAAGAGAAGGGACTACAACCTTTGTAGATCCGGCCCTCCACTTCCAAAGCTCCGTGACGACGTCCCTTCGCTGCGATCATCCAACTCCCGGACTCTCGGACGGCTCCTTGATGAAATTGCAACGGGATCGCTTGAACTCTTCGAAGCCGAAGATGATCTACGTCGAGAGAATACGGACTCAAGCTTCTACCTCACTAACCATAGAATTAGTGAAGCAAACACCCTAAACTAAAGTGCTAGTCTAGTAGAGGATGGTGAGATAGGAAGTGGGTACTCTTTAGATTTTGATTTCTCACTCTAAATCTTCACTTGAAATTTTTCTAGCAACTATCTCTTTTTCTTCAAGAAGAAGAAGAAGAAGAAAAGAAAAGAATGAAAGAATAATTAATAATAGAAAATCAAGTGAAGACTTATCATAATGCAACCATGGGTGAGATTAACTCATGTAGAGAATAAACTAGGGTTTAGGTTGATGGTTAGGTTAAAGGATAAAAATAAAATGGTTGCACCCTTTTCAAAGATGCATGAAGCATCATGAAGCTTCTTGCAAAAGAACAAAAGCAACCATTTAGTTTTTTTAACCATAATAAATAAAATAAATAAAACCTAACCATTAACCTAAATTTGGGGTAAGTGATACACACACCCAAGTTTGCATGTATCATCAAACATGATACAAACTTGTGCACAAAAAATATCACATATACAACTTGTGCACATCAAGTGAGAAAATCAATCTTAAGTGAACCAATACTAGTTAATGTAAAGTAATATATCAAATATATAATTATACATTAAATCATTAAATCAACACTTGATTTAACGATCCGGTTATATCGCATATAACCGACTAATATCAATGTATCGACTTATCGAATCTATCCTTGATTCGATAACTAGGTTATATCGCATTCAACCAATCGATACAATCATCGCGAGAATAGAATACGGTATTATATACACGCATTATTCTCGGTCCTACACATATCACATATGCGCTCCTATCTCGTTTTGCCTGAGCCAGTACAACCTCTATGTAGGACTCTAAAGACTCGTCAATACGCCGGCAGTAGGTGATGATCATATCAAACACCCACAAGCCGTCAGCGGTACTAGCTGGACGTAACGGCTACCCGGGTATTGAGCGATCAGAAGATCAGCAAGCAAGCCTGCTCCAACTCCTGCAAAAAGCCTGACAGTGACACTACCGTACAGTCCGGTCTCCTCGTCTGATATGTCGCATATCAAGTCTAGGGGTAGTAAACGTCAGACCCCAATAACCGATAAGTCATGCCGATATGAGGCTCATAACGGGTCGAGAAACTACTGGTAACACTTACCAGTAAATCTCTAAACCAGCCCTGGTCAGGGACTTCCCTGTTATGGCCAATCGAGTATAGCGCAACATCAACCCCCAATACCGGGAGAGACGAAACCCCTCCTATCGCTCATTGCCTCCATGTGACTCGGGACTGTACCCAAAAACCACCGTTTTGCACTCCCTCTTGGACTTGGTAAGGTGGAAATCAAAGCACAGTGGGAATCACACAAGACTCTATGACGATCTCGGGTCTACAGACTAACCTGTACCAGTGTCACCAGAGAACTGCCATCTGACGTAAGGTATAATTCCATCTGGGAGTTCTCGGCGTGTCCGTTCAGTGTACCCAGTCTCCACTGAGCACCCGTATATCATCTCTGATGTCAAACACCAATGGATATGGGATCATCCATCGCCCATCTGTATGGGTCGAGAAGGCATACGCTAGTCTATACTGGTATATCGATGCCCCGTCTCGATACACCCACGACTAGGGACCTTGAAGGATGTACTTATGGACTACCTTGTCCCCACTAGTATGATCCGCATCATAGTCCAGGTAGTCAGGTACACATCCTAAGAGCTTTACCAATATGTGACAGAGAGACAATCAGTATACACGTTAAGGTAAAGGGTAACCAGATAGCATACTATCATGTCGAGCAAGAAAGTCCTCCCTATATATGTCCAAACATCCACTACAATATACAACACATGTATAGTAATGGCCTCTAGGGCATACATATAACTAACAATCTCCCACTTGCACTAGGGCCATCTGATAACAGTGGTTGTAGTATCTCATACTCAACCATCCCATAATAGTCTCTCTCTGGGAATAGGCCTTTGTGAGTGGATCCGCCGTGTTGTCCTCTGAGTCTACTCTCCTGACCTCGATCCCCTGGAAATCAACCATCTCCATGATCAGGTGACACCGCCTTAGAATATGTCTGGATCACTGATGGGACGGGCGTTTCTAGGCATAAGCCACAACTCCATTGTCTCACAATGGTAGGAACGAATCTCATCTCATGAACTAATATACACCCAGACTGCCTCTTTGGTAGCATCTTTGGTAACGATGTATCTTGCCTTTAATCGTCTAGTATGTCACGGTATATAGCTTGGAACTCTTCCAACATACCGTCCCTCCACTGAGGATAAAGACAATGCCTGTGACTGACATTCAGTCGTTCTTATCACCCTGGAACCATTCCAATGATTCTCTCCAGGATCAATTGATACCATCTCACTGCAACTAGTGAGAATCCTAACATCCAGTTAAATCTATCTCATAGATCCAAAACTTAGGATTTAGTAGGTATCACTTTAATCCTATGTGGAGAATTATTGTGATAAGCGAAGATTGACCGAGCGAAGCATAGGAAACTCCTTCCCTATCAAGAGTATGTCATCCACGTACTCTACGAGGATCACCACCATACTCCCTACTACCTTTTTGTATATACAAGGTTCATCTACCATTTTGATGATGTCAAACTCTTTGACTACCACATCAAAACAGACGTTCCAACTCCGTGATGCCTGCTTTATCACATAAAACATCTTGCACACGTTTCCGCTGCTCCCACCGTCTACGAAGCCCTCTGGCTGTGTACTTATAGACGCTCTCTTCTAAAACATCATTTAGAAAAGCTGTCATAACACCCAACCACCAGATATCGTAGTCATGGTATGTAGCCGTGGCAAGTAGGATCTGGATGGACTTAAGCATAGCTACTTAGAAAAGGTTTCAACATAATCCATACCTGGTCAATGATGCAAACCTTTAACAAGTCTAGCTTTGAAAGTCTCAACTTTTCCATGTAAACCAAGTAATCTTCTCAGGATATACTTGCTCCTGATGGGGATTTAACCCTTCAGATAAAGCAACCAAAGTCCATACTTTGTTGGTGTATAAGGATTCCATCTCAGATCACTAAGCATCCAGCCATTCTCAGAGTCCTACTCCTGATGGCCAGCTCGAAACTAGTTGGGTCATCATCTCATGATGCAATACTCACTCCCACTGTCATAGAGAAACCGAAGTATCTCTCAGGTGGGTGAGGAACCCTACTAGATCGGCGGAGAGGCTGAGGTTCGTTGGAATCTATTGAATCCTTTGGTTCTACCAAATCATCTGCTGTAATTTGTATAGCTGGAACCTTTTCCAGTTCTATCTCATGACCACTAATTTCTTCTCAAGAAATTCCCTTTCACAAAGGTGGCATGTTGAGAAACAAAACATTTTTGTTCCTCGGTTTGGTAGAAGATATTCTCTTGCTAATGCTTGGGATATCCAACAAACTTCCACAGATCTGACCTTGCCTCGAGCTTGTCCGGATTTTGCCTTTAGACATAGGCCGAACAACCCCTAATCTTAACTGACTTAAGATATGGGCTCTTCTCATTCCATATCACATATGAAGTGGTAGGCATCAGATTATTGAACCCTATTCAATAGGTATGCAACTTCATAAGTGCATAACTCCCAAAAGGAAATAGGAAACTCAGTAGTACTCATCATAGAGCACACCATATCATATAGGGTGTTATTGCTCCGCCCCGATATACCATCGTGGTATGGTGTATACGGAGGAGTAATGCTGAGAGAGAATCTCATTCTCCTTTAGAATAGTCCAGGAATTCCGTACTCAAGTATTCTCCTCCTTGATCACATCAAAGGACATAATACTTATACCCGTTTTGGTTCTCTACTTCTAACTTATATTCCGTGAATATCTCAAAAGGTTCGGACTTGTGTTTCAACAGGAACATATGTCTGAATCTTGAGAGATTATCAGAGAATGTAATGAAATATAAAGAACCGGTCTTGGCATATGTAGACAAGGGACCTTCATACATCAGCATGTATTAATCCCAAAAGTTCACTAACTCTTTCTCTGTTTTCAATAAACAGAGCTATGGTCATCTAATATTTGTGACATGACTGGCAAGTTTCACAATATGTAAATTCAAACTGATTTAAATATGCATCTAAAATATAACTTCAGCTAGCCGGGTCACATTGATATGACCTAGTCTCCAATACCTCAAGAAGAATTCGTTCATTTCTGAACTCTTCCTCTTGTGTGTGTTCTGTATACTAAGAACTGTAGTTTGATTTAGAACTTCAATGCTTTTAGATAACGTGCATGAACCGATCAACTTTTGATATAGGAAATGTTCAAAACATCATCCAACAATACAAAATTTTATCATTTCTTTACTAATAAAGGGACTGATATGATTTTGTATATCAGGTTCGGTATCTAATAACATTCGTTCAGAATCAATGTATTCTGGTAATACAGGATGACAGTGACCAACAGACTTGGTTGCAACACTCGCACCGTTTTCTGTCTCATGAAACTTATCACCCGTTCTCAGTTCTTTTCCTACCTGTAGCCCATGTACCAAATTACATATGTGGGATCCTGATCCGGTATCACATACCCAAGACGAAAAGGATACTGAGAAACAGTTCTCTGTAATGAACACACCCGAAGATGATGCATCAACATGCACTCTCTTCGTTTGGGCGGCACGGGAATTCTGGTAATCCCCAATTTCCTGCTCTGTCTTATAACAATTATAAGTTGGAGCGGGACCAACGTTCCCCAGCTCAGTATAACAAGCGGGTTCGGTCAAATATCCGTATTATTATCTTGATTAAGGCGTGATATGGTCGCTACCTGGAGAGAGAGAGAAGAAAACACTCTGCGTACGCTCTTGCAAGATCAGATTGGTTTTTATTTTATCTAATCAGGATGGCTCCCACTGTTTTTATCAAATCTTCCTTCAAACCCTAAAAGAAAAGACTAGCCGGGATTAATTACACGCTACAAGTTCGCCAATCTTTCAGCCAGGCCAGTGTCGATACTTTGAGGGAGGTCCCCCGTGCTTTCGCACGAACCTAATTAATATAAACCTCGTTTTCCCAGAGGCGTAACCTCGTTAACACGTTTCTAGACACCTACTTGATCGGCTAATTGTAATGTGTAAAACTCTCCCAGGAGTAACTCTTACTCGCAGCGGGTATCAGGATCCAACTATCTCATAGAAGGTATGCAATCTCATTGCAAATTTCAACATTTGAAATTCCCAATAATTTTGCCCCTAGCGTCATATGACCTTGACGCAGGCCAACAAACCATAGTCCGCTAGTCAAGTTCAACCCGTCATTTCTTGATTGAATTAAACCCACCCGCACGACCCTTGACGCAGGCCAACAAAGTCGCACGACTACCCTAATCCAATCTGCATCATATGCATAAACAGATAAATACTAGTTAGCTACCGCACACTACGCCTTGACGCAGGCCAACAAACGTAGCACGAATACTAAGTAGGACTTATCTGAAATGACGGAGGGCTACGACAGGTTTTTCTGAAAACCTATTGCGTAATGAACTTGATATCGTTGTAGAATCAAATGATTTTAAAATGGAGTGTTTTTGAGGCTTTTTCTAGTTTTTCTAAAGGGGTCACTCCCGGTGAAGGGATCGTCGGCCCTTTCCTCGTCGAATGAGGTGCGGGATATATCATATATATCACTGTGCAAAGCAAAAAACTATAGAAGCAATCAAAAACAAACCGAGGGTTGTAGCATCTGCCAGTTATTGCTAAAGGGGTCACTCCCGGTGAAGGGATCTCGGCCCTTTCCTCATCGAATAAGGTGCAGGATGTTCTACAAGGAACACCGCAATGCAAAGCAAGAACTGTAGCTACCTGTTTTTGAAAATTCGATTCCACAACATCTTTAGGTTTCTTTTTCTTTCATTAATCATATTAATGAAGTCCCATCATTTAAGTTACCTAAACATCACAGATAAATACGACGTACACTTATGCCATCCACATTCGCCACGATGTCCCCTCGTGCACCGTTAGGTTAGGTAAGTAACGGCAGAGCGGGGTAGGGCTAGCACGGGTGTAAAACATAAGTAACGTCTATATAATATATCATATATACTATATATAGTATCTATCACATCACATCACATGATCATATCACAGATATCGCAGCAGAAGAATCATATGAAACATTGGATACACTAGAACGTCTGTGTTTTATTTTGAGCCTCTATAAAACACGGATTCCACGGTCGCGATGAATAGCCAAACCCACACCCCTAGACCCCTACGAGAGCGGCAAGCAACCCTACTAATTCTAGAGTTAGGAGACCCGGACTCGACTCCTCGAGTTGGTCTCCCACTGGACCCTAGAACTCGGTTACTTGTGCTCTCCTCCTTGGGTCTATCCTAGTGCGGAAAAGTAAATAATATACAAATGGTGACATCAAGCTCAACCCGGAAGTGCCCCAATAAAAGAATATTACATACATTTAATTTTACATGAATGAAAATAAAAACTCTCATCTCACATAAAAACCCCGGCTATTCAAAACGCGACGATCCAATATAATATATCCAGCAACACATAACATCACATGTCATCAACGTAAGTAAACATGCGCATCCCAATTGTCGTTGACATATAGCAACGAAAACGGCGATATCACATATTACACTTACGGTCGCAGAAAAAAAAGTGTAAAACTACAATAGTTGGAATCCGCAAACTCTTTAGACATCGCATGCCTAACAAATGAATTCCTTAGACATCGCATGCCTAACAATTATAAACCCCGCATTTTAGTCTCTTTATCGAAAACTCTTTTCAAAATCAAGTCGGGCAATTCAACAGGATTCCCGACATCCTGATCGAATGCTCGTCGGAAACTTTAGTAGGCGGCCGCACCCCCGATACCGTCGACGAAGTGCACCAAGGCGGAACACCGCTACCGCGAGCACCCGAACGGATGCTTTCGGCGACGGGGTTCTCCTACAATCACTTGGTCGGGGCTAAGGGGTGTAGCTGTCTATTAAGTTTATCCGGCGAGTATCCGCGTACGCTACGTGATTGCGAAGGACTTTTGATCACATCAAAATTCCGTGGCAACCGATCAAGTGAGACTAAAGTGCTATGTTTATAACATTCATATTAGTTATCTCATAACTACTTGTGAATTCCAAATATTGTATCACATTCCAGATAAATAAAAAATGTTAAACTTTTCGATCGAACAATCAAACACCCAAGTTTTCCCGAAACAGCTCAACACATGAAATAAGTTTAAAAACATTCACTTCATGCCACAGTACCAACGGTCCAGCCGTAGAAGGGTCAAGCCAACGCCTCACATGTGGCACGCCGTACTGCCCCAAACCCTAAGATTCAAAGGGCAGTTCAAGACGGTTACATAATCGAGTTAAGGTTTGTTGTCTTCTAGAGGGTCCATCGAGTTACTTGCACTACTTAGAACATTCTTAAACTTCGGAAAAATCCAACACTTGGAAATTTCCCGGCAGGGGAAAAAGTGGGTATTTATATTCGGTCGAACTTTTTAACATATTCTAAAATTACCCGGAAAAACATAAACGAGGTTAGAATATCCGATTGAATTAACGAGTCCCCAATACACTCCAGAAAATTCAACTCTTGAGTATAAATTAAAAAATACCCAGAAAACACAGGGGTCAAATAAGGAGTTACTGTGCAAAAAACATAGGATAAAGTGTCTATTAGGCCGCGGAACCGCCGCACGAGCCATGCTCATGCCGCGGTTCCGCGGCGCTTTTATCGATTTAAGCGCACGTGCTTCACAGTAACTCCTCAAAATCCCTACTGCATTTTTTGGCTATTTTTAATTTGTAAAAATGCACTGTTTTAAAAATTGTACAGAGAAGGGGTCGGATTAGGGTTTCGTGTTTCGATCGGACTTCTAACATCGTCTACACATGGCCTAAAGCTCTAGCTAGGCTCTGATACCACTGTAGGGTTACTAGGCACACTAAGGAGGCTCTACAAGGTATCGACCATGCCGGATTAAAAAAAAAATTAGGTGCCGAACAACCCTAAGCTAGATCGTTAACTAGAGATTAGGCGAAACATAAAGCTAGTAGATAACAATTATCACTAAGAGAAGGGACTACAACCTTTGTAGATCCGGACTACAACCTTTGTAGATCCGGCCCTCTACTTCCAAAGCTCCGTGACGACGTCCCTTCGCTGCGATCATCCAACTCCCGGACTCTCGGACGGCTCCTTGATGAAATTGCAACGGGATCGCTTGAAGTCTTCGAGGCCGAAGATGATCTACGTCGAGAAAATACGGACTCAAGCTTCTACCTCACTAACCATAGAATTAGTGAAGCAAACACCATAAACTAAAGTGCTAGTCTAGTAGAGGATGGTGAGATAGGAAGTGGGTACTCTTTAGATTTTGATTTCTCACTCTAAATCTTCACTTGAAAATTTTCTAGCAAGCTATCTCTTTTTCTTCAAGAAGAAGAAGAAGAAGAAAAGAAAAGAATGAAAGAATAATTAATAATAGAAAATCAAGTGAAGACTTATCATAATACAACCATGGGTGAGGTTAACTCATGTAGAGAATAAACTAGGGTTTAGGTTGATGGTTAGGTTAAAGGATAAAAACAAAATGGTTGCACCCTTTTCAAAGATGCATGAAGCATCATGAAGCTTCTTGCAAAAGAACAAAAGCAACCATTTAGTTTTTTAACCATAATAAATAAAATAAATAAAACCTAACCATTAACCTAAATTTGGGGTAAGCGATACACACACCCAAGTTTGCATGTATCATCAAACATGATACAAACTTGTGCACAAAAAATATCACATATACAACTTGTGCACATCAAGTGAGAAAATCAATCTTAAGTGAACCAATATTAGTTAATGTAAAGTAATATATCAAATATATAATTATACATTAAATCAACACTTGATTTAACGATCCGGTCATATCGCATATAACCGACTAATATCAATGTATCGACTTATCGAATCTATCCTTGATTCGATAACTAGGTTATATCGCATACAACCAATCGATACAATCATCGCGAGAATAGAATACGGTATCACATACACGCATTATTCTCGGTCCCGCACATATCACATATGCGCTCCTATCTCGTTTTGCCTGAGCCAGTACAACCTCTATATAGGACTCTAAAGACTCGTCAATACGCCGGCAGTAGGTGATGATCATATCAAACACCCACAAGCCGTCAGCGGTACTAGCTGGACGTAACGGCTACCCGGGTATTGAGCGATCAGAAGATCAGCAAGCAAGCCCGCTCCAACTCTTGCAAAAAGCCTGATAGTGACACTACCGTATAGTCCGGTCTCCTCGTCTGATATGTCGCATATCAAGTCTAGGGGTGGTAAACGTCAGACCTCAATAACCGATAAGTCATGCCGATATGAGGCTCATAACGGGTCGAGAAACTACTGGTAACACTTACCAGTAAATCTCTAAACCAGCCCTGGTCAGGGACTTCCCTGTTATGGCCAATCGAGCATAGCGCAACATCAACCCCCAATACCGAGAGAGACGAAACCCCTCCTATCGCTCATTGCCTCCATGTGACTCGGGACTGTACCCAAAACCCACCATTTTGCACGCCCTCTTGGACGTGGTAAGGTGGAAATCAAAGCACAGTGGGAATCACACAAGACTCTATGACGATCTCGGGTCTACAGACTAACCTGTACCAGTGTCACCAGAGAACTGCCATCTGACGTAAGGTATAATTCCATTTAGGAGTTCTCGGCGAGTCCGTCCAGTGTACCCAGTCTCCACTGAGCACCTGTATATCATCTCTGATGTCAAACACCAATGGATATGGGATCATCCATCGCCCATCTGTATGGGTCGAGAAGGCATACGCTAGTCTACACTGGTATATCGATGCCCCGTCTCGATACACCTACGACTAGGGACCTTGAAGGATGTACTTATGGACTACCTTGTCCCCACTAGTATGATCCGCATCATAGTCCAGATAGTCAAGTACACATCCTAAGGGCTTTACCAACATGTGACAGAGAGACAATCAGTATACACGTTAAGCTAAAGGGTAACCAGATAGCATACTATCATGTCGAGCAAGAAAGTCCTCCCTATATATGTCCAAGCATCCACTACAATATACAACACATGTATAGTAATGGCCTCTAGGGCATACATATAACTAACACAAATGTCAGTTGCACAGCTGGTTATATCTCTTGAAAGTCTTTGAGTCTTTAGGTTGTCCATGCGTGCAATGCTTTGCAGTGGCAAGCTCTGACCACCACCTGTGCCCATATGCTGCACTTGTCCTCCCAACAAGAACAAACAAATCTAAGCATGAACAAGCAGATCTAAGCAGCAAAGCCATTTTGCTCTAAATTTCTATGCATAGCTGGATCATTATCACAACTCCATACAATAATTCTATGGTATACTGCAATTATGCACTAAAAGAAAAAAATATATAATCGCGTCAATTATGCAAAACTGATTCAATATACAAATATCGACCTCAATCTATTCCTCAGGGAAAACTTTCTCTAGAAAACTTATAAAACGTTTCGAATACATTTTGGGTTCCACTACTGAAATGGAAAGTGGATCGAACTTGATAGATTTGAAAGCATGTTCAATTTTCTTCTTCACATTGTACTCCTGCAGTATATCTATTATCCCGAGGTAGAGGACGACGTCGTAGACCTCGAAGAGATCGATTTCGGCTGAACTTGGGCCTCCTTCATTGTAGTGGAGCTTTCGGTTTGCTTGGGCTGGCATATTCACTCCTAGTTGCACTGGTAACCTAAAACAGCAACACTGTAAGAACCAAGTTCACTGTAAATCCTTCGATAGTATTTGGACCAAGGTGTCAGTAGTATTATGATTATGAAGATGTGATACTACATACTTATAAGTCCATTGGAATAACCGTCTTCATTAAAGTCATTACTCCGTCTAGGCTCTACCTAAATTATGTTACGTTATAGGTATTTTCGTAAACGCAAGTAAACATTATTAAATTAGTCGGTGCTCCTCTAATGTCCAATGCTTTCACTGTCTGTTCCACCAGATGAAGGAAGATGGTTTTGTTACGTTTACACAATCAATAACTACTATAAAACTCAACCGTATCTTTATATAATAAATAAGAAAGATAAACTGTTGAGATACTATCACAGAATGATTAATGAAGGAACCGACACTTTTAACATATTTACATGTAGCCAACCTCAAAGAACTGAAATTCTCTTCTTCTTTTTCCAGTTTATGTATTCTCTTGTTATACATGAAGCCTTCTTCCTATAGTTAGCTTGGAGTATTTATATTACGGATTAAACTAATAGCAACACCAGTTCGGTTTTTATTATTGGCCTTGGTATATCCTTTCTATACGGTTTTCTCCAAAAGACCATAAAGAAAAATAAAAGAAAGATACCGGGTAATGAAATTGGCTATCACAACATGGCCCCATAATCAGTGACCCCGGTTCATGAGTTACCAAGAGAAGCCCCTTCGGAGTAATTAAGACCCCATCTTCCAAAGGTACACCAACTGGATATCAATCGATTAACCATCATCAGAAGAACTCTCAAGTCAACAAATATAACTCAAGTTCATATACACTTATTTCTAATCAACTGGCAAAGCATATCAGCTAAACAAAGTTTTTTTGCCGCAAACTTCAACATTTAAAAAAAAAATGTAAACCTACCATGTAACTGTTCACTCAACATATTCAAAATGCAGCAATTTGACCATACATTTATTTACGAGAAAACTGAATTAATATTGAACAGATAGTCGCATTGAAAAGAGATACCTACAATCACCTTTTGATGAACTTGGATTATGCTGAGGTGTATCCTGAGGTTCTTTAAGTGTTGGGATTCCATATGCAGTAAATTTCCCTTCCAACTCCTATGAACTTCAACCAACCCATCGTCCGCCTAAAACAATAAAGATATCACAATAGAGAAAGATAAACACATGTAGAAGTTCCAATATAGAGCTGGTGTACACCAATGAAAGACTTGCTAAAACTATTAAGTTAATGTACTCAGTTCTCTCTCTTTTTTTTAATTAAAAAAAATTCAATTTAAAGAGTTCCTCCAATTTTAGTCGGCCTTTTTCAGGACCCAATGACAAATTCACGGCTCCCTTTGCTTAGATTTTGAAGATAGCTGCTTAACAGCAATCAACAAACCATTTAGCAACACACCCTAACAAAACAATATTAATTTACAGTCAAAATTTCAAAATTATAAAGAAACAGGTAGAGAAGAGCTGGTCCTCTGAGTTCTGCATGACAACAAATATGAAAAAAAAATCAATACAATTCTTTACCAGTGCAGCAAAGCTTCGACATATGTAGTAAAGTTCTTGATAAGTTCCTTAACGGTCCCGTTAGCTTCTTTTGGAAACAACCATTTCAGAACTGAAAGTTTAACATGCACAGTTTGCAAACCCCAGGCTTGTGGTATAGAGATGCATACTGATGATAAGGCTCAGATATGCCGGCTTCTAATAACGTGGCCTTGTTTCAGTTTGGAGCTTGGATAACATATAACAAGATGGCTGCAAAATGGTTGATGCAATACTTGCACGCAACCCAATCTTGCCTCGCCATATCAATAAATTTGGAGCTTCCTGGCAAATCTTCATCGCCACCGAATTAATCTTACATGGAACAGAAAGCTCAAATAAAGCATTCTACAAGGGCTAAAATCGTTACTGCCAATGAGTAATTTTGAAGCCAAATTCATGATACCATCATCAAAAGTTGGAACCTTTAGACTAAAAAGGCAATCCATTTGATCACTTACATTCAAATCTCATCAATTTGCAACCAAACCAATAAGTATTGCTCAATTTTGAGATAATAAGATAAATCCTTCCTAATTCGATGCAAAACCATCATATTAATCATAATTTGCTCAGGTTTTAAATAGCATAGCAAAAAATTAGAAAATCAAATAAAAATAACCCATAACCATAGAAAATTGATAATTTTCTTGAATTGAAGCAAATAGATAATTTTCTTTAATTGAAGCAAATAATAAGAGATTTAGAGATCATGGCTCAAGGATATCCAGATACAAAAGCCCTTGCTAAGAGAGGCACATGAGCACCAAAGAATAAACAACATACGATTTTCCAATCGGTTCATGAGCAGAGAAGAGAGGTTGGAGATATGCCCTAACCGATTCAGAGTCACTGCCATGAGTAATTTTATAGCAAAAACAATTAATTTAGCCCGAAATTGAAATATAATGATAGATATCCCAAAAATCAAAACAAGAATATCATATTTGAAGCCAAATTCATGATACCATCACCAAATGCTCAAGAAGGCGAGGGATGGAGGCGCTCGCTCGAGGAGGCGAGGGATGGAAGCGCTCGATGTCTGTGGGGGAGGGAGGCACAGCGAGGCAGGAGAGGCAGGATCGATGGCGAAGCGAGGCAGGATCGGCAGCGAGAGGTTTTTTTTTCCTCTGTTGGTGAGAGGGATTTTTGGGTTACGAGGAGGTGAGGGGTTTATTTGGGGTTACGGGGTCGAGGGAGGAGGCGTGAGGAGGGAGGGAGCGCAGCGAGGCAGGGGTCGCGATGGAGGATCGGCAGCGAGAGGTTTTTTTTTCCTCTGTTGGTGAGAGGGGGTTTTGGGTTACGAGGAGGTGAGGGCTCAATTTTGGGGTTACGGGGTCGAGGGAGTAGGCGTCAGGAGGGAGGGAGCGCAGCGTGGCAGGGGTCGCGATGGAGGATCGGCGGCGAGAGGGGTGGCAGCGAGGCAGGGGTCGCGATGGAGGATCGACGGCGAGAGGGGTGGCAGCGAGGCGAGGGTTTTTCCTCTGTTGGTGAGAGGGGTTTTTGGGTTACGAGGGAGGGATTTTTTTTCTGGGGTTTCTTTTGGGTTACGGGCTCAGGAGAATTTCCTGAGTTCGAACACAGGACCCTTAAGCCCTATATGTATATATATATATATACATATAATTCTGTGATCTAATTTATGATCCAAGGTCCAATCAAAAACCGGCTCATGGACTTTTTCCCAGCCCACTATTTGTGGATCAGCAACCCAACTCAGCTAAAGAAGCCCAGGGTCCTAACACTGGAGATATTGATTAACAACCCAAAACCAATAACAAGCGAAAATAAGAAAATGCTAGCACGATTTCAGAACTAAAAGATTGCAAATACAGGAAATAGAGAACAAGAAATACAGCTTCTAAAATATTGTGTCATCTTGCTATGATACGAGCCAGATTCGGATGCGAGACACGGTAGGAATCAGATTTCTCATCATTTTACCAAATCCAAACTAGATTGTAAATGATATGTTATCTTGATGATTACATGTTCAATGCATACAGAATACAATGTATAATTTTAAGATGTGTAAATAGAGTTTAAAGGTATCCTCAACACTTGACAGAATCCGATATGGATACATGTCCTTGACGATGAATCCGAGCAACATAGATTCAGGCCAGGCAAGGGCTGAAGGAACCATAGGAACAAGATCCATGAAACAAACAACAATTAAATCAATATGATCAAATGCCAATCAAAACTGCACAAGAAAATAAAAACGGAACCTCGAATGATATAAAAATCCCGTGCAAGCACTCAGAACCATAAGAAAAACTTTGAAGAGTATTAAATCCACTGGAGGATCACAGCGGCGCACGCCGCACGCCATAAACACAATACCGGTCCAAAGCAAAGCAGATACTGCTATATAGGTCCAACAATCCGTTACCACAGAATTCAATCAAACATAAACAAAAAGATCGACAATTCAGCCATTAAAAAGTTGAACTTTTTATCTGTCTTAAATTTTCATATTCAATCACCGCTTCAAACTGATGTTCTTCTGCGAGCAAGAAACCCTAATCGGAGTCTTCATAAACTTCTCCATCATCAGAGTCCTCATTGAATGACCTTATATCCAGATGATACCTCAAAATACCGCCAATGCCGCCAAACCCTCTACAAAACTGCGAGCCCTCTTGAGATTTGTTGGTAACAAACTCAAGCGAGCAACCAAAACGCTTGTACTCGTTCGCAGACCACTCCAGCAAAGAAATCTTCTCTTGGACCTCGAGTTCCGCATTAGAAGCTGCATTACGAAAATTGCTCTGGTCGGCTTCCTGTTCTTTGTTCAGATATTTAATCACGATTTCTACCGTAACGCTGTTCTTAAGAACATATCTGTTGATGTCCAAGTTTTCCAACACTATTAAAATCTCTACAGCACCCATTTCGAGTGCCTTTAGTGTATCATCAATGCCAAATACATATTTGCCAGTGTCTTGGCTAATTTCCTCAAAATACTTTCCGATCAATTTCTTTTCCTGGATAAACTTCACGATTGAAAGTATCTCAGTAGATAACTCAATTGCTTGGTTGAAGCCATTTTCACCACCATAAGATACATCGACCACATTGAGAATTTTGGCTTGGAGACGAGGATCAAACATATCAGATTGCTCAACTCGGTCTTGAAATCAGCTGAACCAACCAAAATCAATCCTGCAACATTAGGTTGGCTCGTAGCCGGATTTATGTAGAATTGGGTCGCCAGCTCAGCGGTTTTTCTGACGTAATTGTGGCGCTTCTCCATTCGAAGCCGAGCAAATCGAAGGGCTGATTGCCCTCCTCTTCCACGTTTCTTTAGGAGACCGACTGTGAATTTATGGAGCACTTTTCTCGTATTTCCCCTTAAAGTACCAAAAAGAGTTCCATTTCCATCCATAACTATGAAACCAAACTAATCATCTGATTCAAGCAGTTCATTTAAAGCTTCGGTATGAAACTTGTTATCACATAAGTAGAGGGATGCGTTGATGGGCTTGAAAGGTTCAAAATCAACAGTGACATTTTTCTCTTTTCAATCATCTGTAACGATAGTTCCTGTGTATAAAACCAATCCATTTGAAGGAACTTTGTTGTAGAGTTTAAGTCTTTGTTGAGCTGAGGTGATTGCACCCAACACGGATTGGCGATTGACTCTGCTTTTGATGTTTGAAGCTGTTCCATATTCATCGCCCAACATCTTGGCGACTCGAGATACTTGATCGCGCGGGAGCATGATCAGAGAGATCATGCTTGTGCCATTACCTCTTGCAGATTCAAGTGCTTTGATCAGTTTCTTGATCTTCCATATCTCAATGTTATCGTCGGTTTCACCATCCGCCATTTCAAGATTACTCTACCCCCAGAGGTAGAGTTACCTGAATTTAAAAGAAAAAGCTCTCTAGTTAATATAACTATACACAGCAAAGTGATGTATATTAGTATCAAACCATGATTAGATCAGGTCAGGTCAAACTTAAATTCTTAGAAGAGAAGATGATAGAATACAGCTTTATAGATAGCCAACATGTATTCCCTCTGTGTCCATCTGATGTCTAGTAAATATCTGGGTAATCCTTTCACGAAGCTATCATCAAACAAGAAAACCTCACTACTAGTTACTGGATTATAAAAAATGAATGCATATTAGCAGAAAGAACTATGGTACCCTTCTACAATCTGGTAAGCTAACTCATGTTCTACTTCATAAACAATAAGCTAGTATGGTGTAGCAGAATCATGCAAGTCAAATGAAGCAGAAGGCTTCAAAATCAATTTGTGTTGTGCATCGGAAAGCCCAATTATTTCACTATGCTTACTGATCATACGAATTTAAAATATTGAAGGACCAAATGTAGAACCATAGAATTGTCTATATTTCGAATCTCCGAGTCTTGAGAACAAAAAATATTTATCTTTTATATATGGCAATTGTTATCTCATTAGTTTTGGTCCTTTTAGAGATGGCATCAAAGGGAAGGGTAACAAGGGAAAACACTTCTCTCCGGCTTTACAATGATGACTCGTTTACTTTCTCGAATACATCTATTTATCTGTCTTTATTAGTCTCACCTTATAGACATAAGGTCTCAAGACCTCTAAATACTTGTCTACGTGACTACGTACACGTCTTTCTTACACAAAAAACAATGTTGAAAAATAACGATAACGTAAAGCGTAGTGTTCCGTTTTTAAAAGCGAAAAGCGCAAACAGCGTTACACAAAGCGTAAGTTACATGAATTATTATCAATTAATTTTAATGATTATATTTGTTCAATTTAAATCATAAATTTAAGGAAATTAGTTTTAAAATTAAAAAAAAATTAGATTACATTCTTTAAAGTGTTAAGAAAATAATGCAATACTTGCTAGAATTAACATAACAGATTCCTAATTTTCAATTTAACAAGTTTACATTCATAGTTGGGCATTCAAAGTAATCAAGTAAAATTAGTTTTAATACATAATTACTAGGTTTCCTTGATTTATTGAAGTTCAAATCCAGTTTAATAACAAAAATTAGTATTTAGAATCTTATTTACAAATATAGACTATGCTATTGCTATCAAGTCGTAGCGTAACGTAAGTTTTTTGTAAAAATAACGTAAAACAACTTAAGTTACTTAGTATTTAAGTTATTTGGTTGAATTACGTAGCAAATAGCTTCGGTTATGCTATATAACGCAGAATAACAAGTTACGTAACGGGTTTTTTCAACATTGCACAAAAATTCAAATCTAATATATCAGTTGGAAACAGTGGCGGCGGAGCCAGAATTTTATGTCAAATAGGCCAGAAGGTCCAAAGGATGAATTTTGTTAAAATACCTTAAACTTTCTGTATTTTCTAGATAAATAATTTAAACCCTTTTTTGCTACATGAATTTGATTGATTGCAAATTATTGATCTTCTCGTGTCATTCATTATATTGATTTTGTCATTTCTTATGAAATATTTTGCAGAGGTGTACAATATTAAATTGAAAAAACAGTGTGGTCAAAAGACTTTGTCCAAAACAATGTACAATACCCAACCCCCCTCCAAAAAAATGTGTAAATTGAAAAAAACAAAGTTCAAGGTACTTTAAGTTCACATTAATCATGTATAGCAAAATAAGCCTAGGATATTCATCCGAGAATAGAGAAAGTTAAAGCTATATTTGTAAATTCAGATAATTCTGCTTGAACCAATTTCAATAATATACATCCTAATTTTGAGGGATTCAGGATGTATGCTATTTCAAGCACATAGTATTGGTGCTATTCAAGATCCAATGGTGGCCAATAGAGTCATACAGAGGTCCTCATGGTATTGTGAATCTTATGATCTTGACGTGAGGTTAGGATTCATAAATAGAACCAAAATAGTATGGAAGCAATAGCGTCCATCTCAAATCCAATTTTGTGAGTCAAACCAAAGACGAAAACTCAGATCTTATTTCATATATCAAGTTCATATTTTATAAAAAATTTGAACCACTTAATACAGTTTTCTTGATATAAAATTTGACACCATTAAATGAAGATGAAGGTTGGTATCTAAGGAGAAATGATTAATCACTTAGGATATAGCTGAATCATTTATTGAATAAAAAGGTTTAGATATAACAATGTTGACATATATATCTTAAACCCCTTTAGTTTAAGCTCGTCATGGCGTCCAAAGGTCGCTCAGCAACTACTTTTTACGTTGTCCCCTCGCGACGAACTACAACCTGCCGGACCAATCAGCACGGGGCACCCTGGAGCTAAAAGCCTATGCTTCGCCACTTCTGTCACACAATGAGAACCCCTATGGGTCGGCATCCCTGCCTAATAACTTTGATACCAATTGAAAACACTTTTAGAAGGGGTGAATAAGACTTTATGGCAAATACAAAGTAATTTTGTGAAAACACACAAATTATGCAGCGGGATAAATGAATCAAAGATACTGAAGTAACACAGTCACAGAAGCACAGAAATAAAAATGGACACAAGGAATTGTTATCGAGATTCACCAACCCAGTGGCTAATCCCTACATGAGAACTCCTACTCAGGATTCTAAACACTATCCAGTGACTTCTTATGGATGGAGAAATCCACATCTTTTCCCAGGCTCGCATCCGAACCTTTACAATTGCATGTTGTGAATCACCTAGAATTTTTTCAAGGCTCAAGTCTAAACCTTTACAATATGAAGATCTTAGATATTTCTTCACTAGGTTGTAAAATAAAAGATTTTATAATTTTTTAACCAACTATAAAAATCCTAATAATCTCAAAGGATAAATTAAACTTTCTAGTATCGGAGAATAAATGATTGTATTTTGGAGATGAATGAAAATTTAGAATCAAATTGAAGTTTTAAAGCTAAAAACAAGTTTTCAAAACAGTCGCTTCTTCGAATTTATTCGAGATCTTTCTTTTCTAAAATAATAGAAAATTCTAAAGAGCTCCAGAAAGATCTCGCCTGTCTGAAAAAAATGAGTAAAAATTTTAGAATGCTGAGAGAAAAAATGAGTTTTTCACAAAACACTCCAGATTAACGAAAGTGAAAAATCGAGTGCAAAAATGGGTGAATTGATTGGAAACTCATTATAGGTTGGTCCTATTTATAGAAAATGATAAATGGGCAGTTGGGTTAGTTAAAATAATTGCCCATAATTTTTATGACTTAAGGATTTTTGTAAATTTGAAAAATGAGTTTTAGGTTTTGTGAAAAATGGGTTTATAAAATTAATAGGGAATTAGAAAATAGAATCAAACCATTTAAGATCGACACGACTCTAGACTAAAAAAAATTTGGAAAAATCTTGAATATCTTCATTTGTTGATTTCTCTAATATCTCCTTTGAATTGAATTTGAAGTTTCCAAGTCGTTTGATTTCGTTGATGTTGCTTTGAGATGTCCATTGTCGCGTTTGATTGTCCTTATACTTAATTAACATCAGTTGTGTAGCATATCGACTTTATTTGACATGGTTAGTAACATTGGATAGATATAAAGTGTTGTTTTGTAAAATAATCAAAACTAAAGGGATTTGAGATATATAGGTCAACAAACAACTTTAGTCTAAGTTTTGCTTCATACAAGAGGCGAGTGATATAGAAAGTAATAAGCGTGTTTTTCTTCTGAGGTGTTGTTTAACAGTGGCATTCCCAGTAAAAGAAGGGAGGAAATGACAAGCCCAAGATTTGCACTAGTGATCTCCAACTCTAAGCGTCAAACCACATGAGCAAATCCTACTATGGCCAAGGTCGACAGATTACGGAATTCATATCCTTTCCTAAACCAATCACTATAAATATATACCACAAAACTCTAGATCCCAATTGCTCACCTAGTCTTGAACCATCTTGGAAAAACCCCTGGCTGGAAATAGGGTTCTAGCCTAGTATGGACGCAAAGTTCTTTTTTGATGGTAGTCACAGCAAGTAGAACATGACCACGAGGTGTTGCCTATGCATATATATTTGATCAAAACATAACAAATTGCATTTGAGATAATTGAAAGTATTGTATTGGAACGAAACGATGTATCGGAAATCCGATGTATCCGCAAAAATTCAAACTTACAAAAACAACAAACAATGGATCTAAATCTCAGATTACTACTATCATCAACTTCTACATGTTCATCTCCATTTATTTCAATCTCTTCTTTCCAAATTCTTCAACAAAGTTCATCCTATAAACTAAAAAATTGCTAGATCTGAAATTAATCTCAGACCCAACAGTTTATGTTCATCAAAATCTAAATCGTTTTCAGCTAATTTAGCTTACAATTACAATGGAAATTTGACAAATTATAGGGAAATATCAAAGTAATCTAGCTGATAATTAAATTAAAACTAAAGATTTGAGGAGGGGGAGATCGATATTTTACTTCGCTTACCTTAAGAGAGCAGCAAGCAGCAGTGGAGAACGAAGAGAGAGAGAGACTTGGAAAGAATCGATATTTTATTTTGCCCTAATCGGGTACGAAACCGCTATAGAGCCCATTGTAATATTCTTATGGACCTTCCAAAAATACAAGAGTTTTGTAAAGCGTGCATAAATTTTCACTGCTAGAGCTTAGCTACATGATTTTCCTACACAACAACCTGTCCAACACACTCAAACACTTGGCGTGTTGGGACATGATTCTGGGGCTGTTCCTACATGTGTGGTTTTCCCAGCGTTCTCATGTGTTCTGCTTGCCTTTGTGTTGTTTTTTTTTTCTTTTTGACTGTTGCGGTCGATTATGTATGGGGATTGTTCCTCGGCTTTTCAGACCTGGTTTGTACGGGATATGTTCCCCAATCATTTGCATTGTCTCTTGCTTTCTGTATTTTTCATTTCTTGTAGTTCGTTAAAACCTCTTAAATGAAACGCATGGACTCCTAGCTGTCCTTTTACTCAAAAAGAAACTTGGTGTGAGCCCACATACTTAAGTGGATTTGCATTGTCCCTTGCATTATATTTTATTCGTTTCTCGTAGTTTCATTAAAACTCCTTTAATGAAATATGAGGGCTCCTAGCTTTCGTTTACATTAAAAAACACTTGGTGTGGGCCCACGCAGTTAAGCGTGGGACCCGCCGAGTCTGTGAGTTTTGAGTAGTTTGTTGCGTAAAAAATGGTGGTCTATAAATGTAACGACCCCAAAATCCCCGTGTCTTTATATTTCACTTTCTTTTTAAAATGCCTGCTTTCCTTTGAAATTTTGGTATATATTCAGTTCTTGTTGAATATATACAAGAACAAGTTTGTTTCTTATTGGTTAAATTCTTGCATTATTGTTCCATAAGCGACATGTTGGAACCTTGAGTCTTATAATTATTTTTCTCAATTTTTTTAAAACCCTCTCATAACCTACCAATGATACCTTTTAATTTTTTTCCGGTTCTCATAATAAATTAAAATTATTATGAAGAGTTATGGTGAACATAATCATTCTTTATTTTTTCTTTCCCTCCTCTTTCATTCTCACCTTTAAACCTTTCAATTTTTTCTAACTCTCATAATAAATTAAAATTATTAGCACCTATAATAAATTAAAATTATTATGAAGAGTTATGGTACATGTAATCACCCTTTATTTTTCCTCTCCCTCCTCTTTCATTCGTACCTTTAAACCCATCAATACCCTTTATTGCTTATTCTCCTTATATTTTCTTCCTCCTCATTTCTCATACTGAAAATGTAGAGGAAAATCCCTAACCAAACCATCCATCTACATCCTAAGTGTTCTAGGCCTTGCATCAACATCGGAGCGCAAATCGTCCACTAGGATTCAAGGCGAACCGATCAATTGTTCCCCCCACATCGTAAGTGGCCCCTCTTTTGTTTTGTTTCATTTATCTAAATCTTCCGTAAAGAATACTTCTAGGGGATTAAATTTTATCTTAACTTGATTGTTCGAGCCTAGGCCATCGAGACTTGTTTTTCACCACTAAGACCGAAGGCGATACAGTTGCTATACTATCTCTCGATACGTAGTCACTCCTTGCTTGTATCCTATGTCGGCTTTCCCCCCATTAAAACGAACTTTTCAAATAAATGCTTGAGTGGAATTCATAGGTTAATTTAGTAGCGGTCTTCATGTTTTGTTTTGAGAGATCGATGAAATATTACTAATTATGGTTTCTTATTGGATAATTGTAAAACGATAGTTTAGTACTAGTTATTGAAACTGTAACGATTCTGAATTTACTAACAATTTTTTTCAGTTTAATGTACAGAAAGGAGTTTACAAGTCCGAGTACAAATTATAAGTAAATTTTTGTTTAAGAATAGTAAGAAACAATTTGTATTTCACTGGTAAAGCCATTGGACTGCTGTGATATAGCCTGTGTGTTCGAATCCCATTAGACACATTATTTTTTCTGATTTTATTTTTAAAGCATTTTGGAAGCACAAAAGTTTACACGTGCAATGCACATAAAATGAAAAGTCTGGAAAAATCGAACATGTGCAAAAGGGAGTTAATACAAAGAGGAACACGTGGATCCAATCCACCGGCACCCCTAAACAAATCGGCCGGCGGATCTTACATTTCGGCCGGCACTGACGAGCCCCCCGTCGCAAATGATACCCGGGCTTTGCACACCTGACCTTCCCCTATCCCCATTACCCCTGCACTGTTTGATTGCTCTGCAATCAAACAGAGACTTTTAATTTCAACATTTAATCCAATTTTAATGCATTTTAATTCATATTTTCAATTCCAAAACCCTAATTCCACACTATAAATACTACCCCATGCCCTAGTCCTTCCCAATTCTGAAAATTCTAGCTAAAACTTTCAAAATTTCTCAAGTACAAGTGGAGTAGAAAAGGAGTTAGCCAATGATCAAGTTCCGGAAAGGATCGAAGCAATTTCCGGCGACCCCGTGACGCCATGACTACAACCATCTTTTCTTCTATCTTCCCTTAAACTAATTCACTAGTAAGTTCCCCTCAATCCCTCTCCTTCTTTTTAGAACATCTCTTTTCAAAATATATGTCGGAAGTGAAGTTACTACCGACATATTTTGCTAAAATCTAGAAAAATACTCTTCTTTAATACTTCGTTAAATTTAATTTTTACACATCAGTTGCAACTTTAAATCATAGTTATTTAGAATCAAATTCCATCAAAATTCGCATGTAAAATAACTTTAATTTGAGTTTTTCGCATAAATACCATGAAATCGTAACAAAAATACGTTCGAAGAGTATCGTGTTTAGCTTCTACAACTCTCTTTAGGGGACCCGCTATTGGATGGTGCGGATTATCGTACATCCTTGGGCTAGTAGAGCGAGATACAGACCTCCTCACGGAGCATTCGGTCTCGAAAGGTTTTTAATACGGTTTTTAAGAAAAACAAAATTTTCTACTGTAATAAAATTTAATCTTTAATAATTATATAAATATTACCAAACCACATATTTTCACAATATAATAAAGTTACATTTTTTTTGTAAACATAAAAAGATTACAAGTTTCACTAAACTACCCTCAAGTTACCAAAAAACAAGTTTTACACTAAAACACCATGAACTTTCCAAGCTAAGCTTTTATCACTAAAAAATACCTCAAATGTTTAAAACTCACACCCATGAAACCCTAAACATGATAAATAAATTCTCGAGCTTTATTTTTAAACTCTATTACAATACTTTTCATAAAACGCTCTCTAGTCATATAAAACAATTTTAAGGACTTTAGTAAATATAGGTTTAAGCGGGATCCATTCTCATGAGCCCCAGGGAGCCGGAGAATGAGAGTACTTGCCTATTTAAGGTAGACAACTTAACGGAGTTATCAATGGTAATTGTCTTGGGAAAAGACACAAATCCTGCCGTCCATGTGCAACAGTTACCGATGACTCCCGAATCTAATTCAAGATCCAAATCAGTTACAAGTGTCCGACTCAGTCTGAGTCTAACTCAAATCAGAATCCAATTCAACATGAATCCCATATTAAACATGAACACTTATACTTGAACCTGAACCTGAATATCTGAACTCAAACAACAATATCAACATACTTGACTTGACTTGACCGAATCATGGTTATGACTTGACATGACTACTTGTATACATCCTGAACATGACTACTTGAACAACTTGTATCCATGGTCTCAGCAAGTCTGATAATTATAATCTATACAAAACATTACACGGGGTTAACGGGGTAAATTGGTACGGAATGTATTAAAAGTGGCACGTACTGGTCACTTAAAAGACACCTACATGAACTCTGGTGCCGTTGTCCCGTGGATTTTGATGGGGCCTTATACTACATGTTACCATATTCCACGGGGTAGGTTGGACTCCTCTCGTATACACTGATATCTTCTGTATCAAGCTACAAACAACTACGTTAGAATAATAATCTTATACTTGTACAACTTACCAGCTTCATTTCATAGCTCTTGTTATATTTCTTTCTTTCTTTTGGGACTTACCGAGCTCTAATTCGCTGACGACATTCCTGTTTGTTTCTTTCTTTGGAATGTTCGTCAGGAGGACAGGACTCTCTCGAGATCGAGCCTAGTCAGGAGGACGTGGACCGGCTCACTTCCCAGCAGGACTACTAGCTTACTTGTACTTACTTTCAGTTCATATACCACTGTTTAGACATTGCTTTTATCATTGTATCTTTCTTTTCAAAATAGTGTATGTAAAGATGAATGTTAATAAAAATTGTTGTTCATTTTATATCTCTTGTTATTCTTGTGCATTTCATTTATATATTGTTTAATTATGCTTAACGTATTTATTTCTTAGTAAATACGTTGTGGGCCTACCATGCCACCTCTTCCATACACTGGAAAGCAGGGCGTGAAAAAAACACTTGAATCAAATACCAAATGAGTCCGCACGCCATCTCGTAGAATAATTCGTTCATAAAGCATCTTTTAGCATAAAAATTCTGGTATATAATTTGTTATCTTTTTATGTACGTGACATGACCCAATCCACATATTTTTACCGTATATACAATTTTTTTACATGGATGGCTCGCTGTATAAAGAGATTCACACAAGACTCGACGTATTACCTTTTTTTTATCATTACATCCGAAAGTATATTTTAAATGGAACTCCTATATTTTTGAAAACCATTTTTATGCTTAACCGATTTTGGAAGGAATAAAAATATAATTTTAATATCCAAAGAATTCAATAAAATTAGGTCTAACAACCAGATAGACTTTTATATGCACTTTAAACAAATTTTCAGAATCAAAATGGAACCTATTTTAGGCTTTACATTACATTTTTGCCACTGTTTTTAACGCCCTCATTCGAAGACCCATAACTCTTTCTTCCAAGATTCAATTTGAGAAAACTCAAGTGTTTTCGACAACTAGATCGAAAGATCTAGATTTTCTTAGTTTTAATATTTTCCTGAAAATCGACGGAATTTATAGAATTCTATCTTTTTAAATCGTGTGTCGAATCTGGACAGATTATGTCCTGATTTGTGCATTGTTTTAAAAGTGACATAACTCGAACTATAAAACTCGGTTTTTGAAAAAAAATAGATTAATGAATGCCTGATTGGCAGACCTATAACTTTCCTATATAATTGGTGACTCAGAAACGTAAAGAACGACCCGATATATGCTTTGCAAGGCACCTCATAGTTGTTGTCCAGAAAATAAAGAATCTATTTTAAACCCTTGTATTAACATAACCATAACTAGAACTTCTGAAATCCAAATAGTGTGAAACCAAGTTGTTTAGATAACTAGACGGAAAGACCTACATGTTCCTAGTTCAACTCGAGACCTGAAAACTGACGGAAAGTATCACCAACTGCACTTTTAAAATGTGCGGCGGTGTTGGACAGATTCTGGCCGCGCCATAATACGAAAACACGTATATCTCCCGAACTATTAGTTATAATTAGATGAGATTTGAACCTATGTTTGCATAACACCTAGGACCACTGTTTACCGCCGAAAACAGAGACGAAACCGCGTAGCTCGTCTTGCCTGAATTTGGGGGCAGATGCTATTTGGATTTATCCGTCTACCTCTCCGAAGATGCCAAGTTGATTTATGGCATCATGTATCGAACGTTTAAACAGATGCGGCCGATGTAGCAGACTTCGTCAGATTCCCTCTCATTGTGATGGGTTTTTGATTGTGGGGACGCTCTTCCCTGCAGGCGCAAGCCCCTGCAGTTAATTACGTTACCGCGTAGCGATAACCACTTTCTCCTGCTCCAGATGTTCACTTCGTGTCGTGTGTATTTATTTTATTTTTGGTTGCGCGTGGATTGTATACGGAGACTAATTTATGTTGTCGCCTGTAGGGCGGGGATTAGTCCAAATCCGTATTTTCTTAGATTTGGTTTTGTTTGATTTAAGGATCGTTAATCTCGTTTGAGACTAAGATCAAACTTAAATGTTTGTTAAGAATACGCTAGTCTAATTTTAGACTAAGATCTACTTAATAAGATTTTAGGATCATTTAGATCCAACAAAAGAGCATTTGGGCTCTATTGTTTTAGTTTAAGGACGTCACGGTCCATTTGGTTTAGGGACATCATAGTCCATAGAGTTTAAAGACGTCAGAGTCCATAGAGTTTTGGCTGATTGGTTTAGGGGTGCGCCAAGAGTCATTGGTTATTGGACCCTTCACCTCTCTGAAGACGTTGAAGAATCACAACGACTTGTATCAGAGGTGTGGAGAGATGTACCCTTGAACCAAAGAATGTTCATCAGAGACTTGATAGTCCTGTTTGGAACTAAGGCCAATTTTAGAAGAAGGCCTATGGGCTCGGTCGATTTTGGGGTTTAGCCAACCTTGGGCTCAGCCCACTTGATTACTTATTTGGACTTGATCCCCTTTTGTTCAACAATGCTGAGCATTGATATGGGCTTTGATGCTCACCCTTTTTTTGTTTTTTATTGAGTGTTAAACACTCTTTATGGCGCTGGGCTCTATTACAGAGCGCTTTATGTTAAACAGCGCCCACGTGAGAAGCACGTGGGGCGCTCGGTGCTGGGCGCAAACCATTGAGTGTAGAGCACTCTTTATTTTAGTAGCGCCTATGTGAGGGACACGTATCTTTATTTTATTAGCGCTCACGTGAGAGGCACGTGGAGCACTTGGCGCTGAGCTCCAATCACTGAGTGCAGAGCACTCTTTATTTTAGCGGCGCCACGTGAGTGGCACGTAGGACGCTCGGCGCTTTTTCCTTTCTTTGTGCATTTTTCTGAAGAGTTCAATTCTTTGTTCTCCCCTGGATCTTCAATCCCCAAGAACAAATTTATCCCTGCGAGAATTAAATTCTCATTTGTAGGAGATTTGTCTCATGGATCTCAGATCCAGGGAAAGAACTATGTTCTTCTATGAGGGTTAAATCCTTGGGTATGCAGATGAGATACTATGATCTTTATTTACCTTGAAAAAAGTTCTTCTTCTTTCCTCTTTGTTTTTAAAGCTCTTTTTGCTTGCTCCTTTTTTGAACTTGAAGTTTATGGGGGGTTCCTCTATACAAGACTTGAAGTCTTGAGTCCTTTATATAGGGGGGCTGATTTGTTGATTCAGTTAAGGAAATCTCTCATTGAGAGATTTCTTAATTGATTTGGGGAATTTTATCCACCGTCTGATCTTCGATCCAAGGACTTCTGATTTACAGAAGACATTTCTCTTGTTTTAAAAAAGATTGGGAAAATATTTTCCCATACAGAACTTATTTTGTATCTTGGTGATTTTTAATCACCATTAGATTTTTGATCCAACGGTGCTCTGATTTACAGAGCACAATCTTTCTTGTTTAGAAATATTTGAGGAGTATTTCCTCAATCAGAGTTTAATTCTGTATCTTGGTGATTTTTAATCACCATTGGATCTTTGATCCAACGGTGCTCTGATTTACAGATTTGAGCACAATCTTTCTTGTTTAGAAAGTTTGAGGAGTATTTCCTCAATCAGAATTTAATTCTGTGCTCTAATGATTTATCATCTCCGTTGGATCTTTGATCCAAGGGTGAAGAACTTTTAGTTCTGGCGCTGGCGCTCTTGTGCTTTGCACGTGAGGCGCTGTCTCAGAGTTTTTTAACTCTCGGCGTTGGCGTTCTCGTGCCTTGCACGTGAGGCGCCGCCTCAGAGATTTTTAACTCTTGGCACTGGCGCTCTCGTGCTTTGCACGTGAGGGGCTACCTCAGTTCAAATTTTGAACAGAGCCTTGCTCTCTTATTAGGGGGAAACAACCACGTTTCTTGTTTCATTTCTAAATTCATACGAGTTAAATAATCGGTAGTTTTCATTACTTCTTCACGATATTGTTCCTAGTTTGTGCTTTGAACAATATACTTGACTCATTTCTTGTCATGTGGCTTCCTCATTATGTTTGTACCTACATGAACTACTTGATTTGATATATTGCTTGCTTGATATGAACTTGACTTGAGCCATGAATATGTGATGATGCAATCTTGACATGAACTCGACTTGAACTTGACATAAAACTTGACTTAAACTTACAACACTCTAATGTATTCATAGATTCCTGTAAAGATTGTTACATTTCTTTATAACCTAATATACGCGGGGAAAAGAGATAGTTTGGTAATGAATGTATGTCGTGGTATGAGAGCCCACTAAAAATCACTTAACATGAATCTCTTATGTCGTTGTTCTGTGGGTTTGACGGAGCTTAACTCTATGTGCTGTTGGTCCATGGGTTTGATGAACTACTCTAGGATACACGCATACCTTCACTATCACACTACAACAAACACGTAACGATAGAACTTTCATATTTATATAGAACTGTAATGCTTATATACTTGCCATGTTTAATTACCATATCATACTTGTTCACTGCATCATGATATTCCTTTCTACTTATATACTTGTTATTATATCACTTTATTTATAATCATACCTTTACTAAGGCCTTACTGTTGGATATAATGCGCTCAAGGCAATTATTGTAGTTACAGGTAGGCAATTATGGTAATTGAGAAATGACTTACACGGGTAGAACAGTCTTACTCGAGATGATAGTATGCTATCTGATTTGTCTTTATCATTATGTGTATACATTTTACTTGCTATTATGTGTCGCTAATATATAATGATAAAGCTTATACAATTTTTACTTGATTACTAGCATTATGATGGCGATTATATACGTGAGAGCTGGGTAGTCTATAAGCGCATCCTTAAATGTTCCTAGCCGTGAGAGTATCGAGACCAGGCATCGATATTCCAAAGTAGACTAGTATATATTTTCTAGACTCCGACAAGGGGCGGTGGTCGGTCTCACAAGTCATTGGTGTTGTGGAACCCAAAATTGTATACGGGTGCTCACTGGAGGTGAGAACACCTAACGGACTCGCCGAGAACTTCTAGATGACATTATACCTATTGTCAGATAGCAGTTCTATGGTGACATGAGTACAAGGTAGTTTTTAGAACTGAGATCATCATTTGTCTCCTGTGAGTTCCCATTGTACTTTGATTACTACCCTACCACTGCTCAAAGGTTTCGTGCAAACAGATTTTAGTTGGGTACAGTCCCAAGCCACATGGAGGCAGTGAGCGATCAGAAGGGATTCGTCTCTCCCGGTATAGGGAGTTGATGTCGTGTTGTGATCGGTTGGCCATCACCATAAATTCCTGGCCAAGGTGGATGGGATTTACTGATAGGAGATTAGTAGTTTCTCGGTAGGTGATGAGATTGACATCGGCACGGCTTATCGGGTTATTAAGGGTCTAACGTTATCCACCCGTTAGACCCGGTATAGATGAAGAGACCGGACTGTATGGATATTGTCACTTACAGGCTCAGTAGGGTACAGATGGACTTGATCGTCGACTTCCCTTTCGACATATACCTGGGTAGCCATTACGTACAGCTAGTGCCGCTGACGTTCTTGTGATTATGGAGTTTATCCAGCAACTCGCTGCCAGTGTATTGTCGAGTCTTTAGAGTCCTACACAGAGAGTTTTTGTAACAACCCTAACTTTCTTTACAATTTTTCAAAAATACAGAAAGGAACTCCTGAGCCTGAGCACAAGTTATAAGTTTGATTTAGCTTTAAACAGCAAGAAAGAGCTTGTAGCTCACTGGTAATACCTTGCACCGTTGAACTATAGCACCAGAGTTCAAATCCCATCAACCACAATATCTTTTTATTTTAATTTCCTTTAATCTTTTAGAAGCCCAAGAGTCTACACGTGCACTACACGTAATATGGTAAGTTACAGAATAAGCAAACATGTGCAAATTGGCATTCAGACCGACGGGGACACGTGGCACAAATCCAAGGCCATTTTACCGGATTGGGGCCGGCGAAAAGCCCAAATCCCCCGATACCTCCGGGCTTACCCGTCGGTAATGCCTCCAAACTTTGACCCCTGCAACGTTTAGCTTACCCCACTAACCCCATATTGTTTGTTTACTCTGAAAATTTCCAGAGAATTAAAAATTCCCTCTTTAATCCTTTTAAATGAAAATTTTAATCCATTCTTCATCACCCTGTTTCCCTCCGAATCACGGAGACGCGATAAACGTCTTGCCTGAAATTCAGGGCAGATGCTAATTGGTGCTATCCGTCCACCTCTCCGAAGATGCCAAGTTGATTTATGGCACCATGTATCGAAGGTTTAAACAGATGCGGCCGATGTAGCAGACTTCGTCAGATTCTCCCTCGTTTGAGAGGTTTTTGATTGTGGGGACGCTCTTCCCTGCAGGCGCAAGCCCCTGCAGTTAATTACGCTACCGCATCGCGGTAACAACTTTCTCCTTCTCCAGATGGTCACTTCGTGTCGGTGTGTTTGTTTTGTTTGTGGTTGCCCGTGGATTGTATACGGAGACTAATTTATGTTGTCGCCCGTAGGGCGTGGATTAGTCCAAATCCGTATTTTCTTAGATTTGGGTTTTGGGGTATGGGTTTAAGGACACGTTAGTCTCATTTGAGACTAAAATCGACTTAAAAGTTTGTTAAGGACACGTTAGTCTCATTTTAGACTAAGATTAACTTAACGGGATCATTTAGATCCGACAAAACTGTTGTTTAGTTTAGTGACATTGCGGTCGATTGCCAGTTTAGGGACATGGTGGTCCATTACCAGTTTAGGGACATGGTGGTCCAAGGTTAAGGACATCATAGCCCATGGGTTTAAGGACCCCACAGTCCAGGTTAAGGACATCATAATCCATGGGTTTAAGGACCCCACAGTCCAGGTTAAAGACATCATAGTCCATGGGTTTAAGAACCCCACAGTCCAGTTTAAAGATATCATAGTCTGTAGAATGTATGGCCGTCGGGACCCGTCACCTCTCTGAAGACGTTGAAGGATTACAACGACAAATATCAGAGGAGTTCAGAGATATACCCTTGAACCAATTTTGGTTGGGAGATTTATAGTCCAATTTGGGACTAAAGTCTGTTAAAAGGTTCATGAGCATATGGGCTCGGTTGATATGAGTTGAGGACTTACGGCCAATCTTGGGCTAAGTCCAATAAATGTTTAACATTTTATTGTTTTGGCTATTGAGCCTTTATTTGGGCTTGGCCCCTTTAATAATGCAGAGCCTCAGATCCTGACATTTTTTTGTCTTGTATTGAATGCATAGCATTCATTAAAACAATGTGTGATCTGACAGCGCGCCACGTGGCGCGTTAGGTGCTTTACGCCAATCAAAGAGCGCATTGCGCTTCTGTCAGGTAGCACACATGAAGGTGACATGTGTCGCGCTTAGCGCTAAGCGCTAGTTTATCAGCGCATTGCGCTTTCCATTTATGAGCGCTTTGCGCTGGCTTAGGGGCGCGCCGGTGAGTGACACGTGGCGCGCTTGGCGCCAAGCGCCAGCCCATGAGCGCAGTGCTCTGTTTTAAAAGCGCAAAGCGCAAGTAGTATCTATGGTTGACACGTGGCGCGTTTTGGCGTTGAGCACCGGTCCAAGGAGTGCAAAGCTCTATTTCAGAAGCGCAAAGCGCAAGCGGTGTCTGTGGTTGACACGTGGCACGTTTTGGCGCTGAGCGCCGGTCCAAGGAGCGCAAAAGCGCAGTTCATGAGTGCAAGGCACTTTTTAATAGCGCAAAGCGCTTCTGATCAATTTTAAGATCAGAGAACAAGTTTATGTTCTTCAAAGGAGGCTTTGCCTCAAGATTCAAGAACAAAAGTTCTTATTTATAAAAGGCTTTGCCTTTGCAGATCAAGGATCTGTGAATGAAGTAAATACTTCTTTTATTTTTATGATTAGATCTTTTGATCTTTTTATGAGAGACCTTGGTCTGTTGTAGATCTATGATCTTTTAAGAAGACGGTTCTTCTTTTTATGAGATGATTTCATCTCTTTATTCATGAAATATTTTTTTACCTTGAAGAAATGATCTTCTTTTGCTAAAGGCTTGCCTTTTTTTTATTTGAGTTTTCTCAAAATTTGCAGAGGGTTTTCTCTCTCTCTGTATGTGTGTTTTAGACTTAAAGTCTAGGGTCCTTTATATAGGGCCAAAAGATTTATAAAAATCAGTTTTAAGAGATCTTTCTCTGATTGATTTAGGAATATTTCCCACCGTTGGATCTTTGATCCTATGACTTCTGTTTCATAGAAGATAATCTTCTTGTTTTAACAAGATTGAAAAGATCTTTCCATACAGAATTTATTCTGTCTTTTGGTAATTTTTATTTACCATTGGATCATTGATCCAACGGTGCTGTAATTTACAGAGCACAACTTTGTTATTTGGAAAGATTTTGAGGAATCTTTCCTTAACAGAATTTAGTTTCTGATTAATTAATGATTTATCATTATTATTAGATCTTTTGATCTAACGGTGGGAAATTTTATAATTCCAGCGCTGGCGCACCTACATTCGACACGTGGTGCGCAGCGCAGAGCGCAGCTGCGCTAGCGCACCTACGTTAGACACGTGGCGCGCAGCTGCGCTAGCGCGTCCGTGTTCGACACGTGGCGCGCAGCGCAGAGCGCAGCGCAACTGTGCTAGCGCGTCCGTGTTAACACATGGCGCGCAGCGCGCAGCGCACGGGATTTGAAGCGTTGCTTCAATTTTTGAATTTAGATTTTTAATATAAAGCTTTGCTCTTATTGGGAAAAGGAAGCGTCGCTTCATTTCAAATCTTGGAATTTGAACAGAGCTTTGCTTTGATTAGGGAAACAAATGCCCCCCCACCGTTGCACTTACGTGGCCCAAGCGTGAGTGCAGCGATGGTTGGATCAACTTTTTGGAAGTTGAAACGGCTCTGCATGCCTATAAATAGGACCTTTGGTCTCTTAGATGATTTCCATCTTCTTTCTTGAGAATTTTCTCTTATTCAGAGCATTGCTCTTCAATTTAAGAACTTTTCAAGGGTAAAACTCTGTCAAAACTTAGGTAAAGTTTAAAAACTTTTAATAAACTAAGGTTTTACCCATCAACAGAGCTTTGCTCTTCATAGATCTTTGATCTAAAGAGAACCCTTTTAGGGTTCCATTAATAGAGCGTTGCCCTCTAAAAGGTTTTTATTTATGATTTCTTAATTCATTAATGGAGCTTTGCTCCTTTCAAATCATATAAAAGAACTCTTAAGAGTTTGTTCATGGATCTTAAAGATCAAAAATGAAATTTTATTTTTGATGGGTTATATCATCTTCTTAGAGGAAGGCTCTCAGCGTTCTCGGGGAATTTCTTTAAATTCTCCTCATAACTGATTTTGCCAGGTGTCACTCCTATCCGCAGAGCATTGCTCTCGAGGAGTTTAACTCTCTGTGTCTGTTTTTCCTCATTGCTAATCTTCTAACGATGTTTCTTTCAGGCACTATGGCTGTTCATTTATACAGTCTGAACGAGTTCATTACTTATGAGGATATCCGCGTACAGGGCCGTCACCAAAACCAAGAGTTTACAGATGCCCAGTGTGCGGAGATTATGGGTTGTCTGTATGCACGCGTTGGTTGGTTGCTTCCTCGCCGTTCTGCTCTCTTGAAAGTCGTATTGGGAGCAATTTGGAGAGCACTTCCGGGGTTTCATGAGGCCATGCCGCTTAATGTGCTGGTTGACGCCGAAGACAAGGTGCATTCAGTGTATCTGTCGGGGCTGATCTCGAAGAAACGGCGAGACAGCCTCATTGATATTTTGCATCAAACTTTTCAACAGACGACGATAATTGCTTCATATCAAAGGGTGGAGGGCATTGCCGAAGATCTTGACACGCGTGAGCGTGAGAGGATGCACACGAGAATGGTCAGAAAGGCCAGAAAGACTCTAGACGGTCTTACTTTCGAATTCCTCAATCCATGCCCTGGATCTGAGGTTTTGCCATTGTAATCATTTCAATAATGCTACTTTTGTTTATTGTCTTTATGGATGTAAGAATTTTCTGAGTATGAATGACAAATCTTTTGCCTCCTTCCTTTTATTTTCTGCTTTGTTATTGGCATATTCCTTAAGTAAGCATAGCCTGTAGGTGATATAGAACATCCCGTCTTGAATACTTCGAGGAGTAGTGATGGCTTAGGAAGCAGGTTCAGATCTGCTACCTAAGGCTTTTCAACTTTATCAGCCGTGAGGGTCTTATAAAGACTTTTCTCCCTACGAGTCGAGAAGATCTCGTAGGTTTATTTTCTCCTTAGGGGTCGTGATGACTCCTAAGTGCATTTTCTCTTGAGAGTCGTAAGGATCTCACAAGAGAATTTTCTCCCTTATAAGTCGAGAGGACTCATAAGTGATTGTTTCCCTCATTGTCGATGTTCGACTTCGGAGAGTGTGGCCTGCAGATAATCTATCTTGGCCTCCTTGTAGGGCATCGATGGCTTAGCAAACAGGGTTGGGATCTGCCACCTAAGACTTTTCAAATTTATGAGCCGTGAGGTCTCATAAAGACTTTTCTCCCTACGAGTCGAAAGGATCTCGTAGGTGTATTTTCTCTTTAGGGGTCGTGAGGACTCCTAAGTGCGTTTTCTCTTAAGAGTCGTAAGGATCTCACTAGAGAATTTTCCCTCTTACAAGTCGAGAGGACTCATAGGTGGTTGTTTCCCTCCTTGTCGAGATTCGACTTTGGAGAGTGTGGTCCGTGAATAGCATGCAAGAGTCCGTTTTGGACCAACTTGTAGGGCCCCAGTGCTTAGGAAACAGGTTTTTTAATCCTCGCTGCCTAAGGCTTTTCCTTACGAGTCGAGACGAATCGAGCATTTCTTGCAAGAATATCCTAACGTCATAGTTAACCTCTGCTCTTTACGACAGAGGTCCGTTAGGGTTTATGGTACTAGGGTTTTGTCCGTCGTACCGTCGCGTTGGCTGATGTATTCCTCGATAGGCAACCTTGCTGTTCGAGTAGCCTTGCGACTGTCATGTCTCCGATCCTTTCGGGGGCTGGACAAGACGTCTTCAAGCAATCCTCCTAGGCAGTTTGATCGTTGGAACAGCAAGCGTTAGGAATTTTGCCATGCCGCTTTTTACTTGAGGTTAGGCTCATTTTGGAGAGCCCCGATGAGTCATAACCACTCTGCGCTGGTGTGGGATGATCTCCGATAGTCTTTCAGGTAGTTGCCGTCAAGACCCTGAAGCTAGGAATTTGGCCTTCGCTTCGTTTGCTGGCATTGTGTCTGCTGTATCGAGACGAATGTCGCGGTTGTCTCTAGGTTGCTAGTGAACCGTCGAGGTTTGGAACTAGGTATTTTGCCGTAGCTCCGTTGTTTGATTGTCGCGTCTGAATCTTGCTGGAAGAAGAACGCTGTGGTGATATCTCATCTGCTGTATCGAGACGAATGTCTAGGTGGTGACCACTCCATGTGGGATGATCTCCGGTAGTCTTTCAGGTTTTATATGAGTTACCGTCAAGACCCTGAAGCTAGGAATTTGGCCTTCGCTTCGTTTGCTTTGGCGTGTCCGAATCTTATTGGAGGAAGGACGCTGTAGTGACATCTCGTCTGCTGTATCGAGATGAACGTCGTGGTGGTGACCACTCCATGTGGGATGATCTCCGGTAGTCTTTCAGGTTTTATATGAGTTACCGTCAAGACCCTGAAGCTAGGAATTTTGCCTTTGCTTCGTTTGCTTTGGCGTGTCCGAATCCTGTTGGAGGAAGGACGCTGTGGTGACATCTCGTCTACTGTATCGAGATGAACATCGAGGTGGTGACCACTCCGCGCTGGTGTGGGATATTCTCCGATAGTCTTTCAGGTTTTATATGAGTTACCGTCAAGACCCTGAAGCTAGGAATTTGGCCTTTGCTTTGTTTGCTGGCATTGCGTCTGCTGTATCGAGACGAACGTTGTGGTGGTGACCACTCCATGTGGGATGATCTCCGGTAGTCTTTCAGGTTTTATATGAGTTACTGTCAAGACCCTGAAGCTAGGAATTTGGCCTTCGCTTCGTTTGCTGGCATTGCGTCTGCTGTATCGAGACGAATGTCGCGGTTGTCTCTAGGTTGCTGGTGAACCGTTGAGGTTTGGAGCTAGGGATTTTGCCGTGGTTCCGCTTGGTGATGTAGCGTCTGAGTCCTGTTGGAATGAGGAAGATCACCGTTGCTGATTTTTAGGCTGCAGATATTGCCGTTAAGATTTAGAACTGGGGACTATGCCGTGGCTCCGTTTCGTTGTGTTGCTTCCGTGCCTTGCTGGCATAAGGAGGAACACTGTTGTTGGTCTTCTGAGATGCAGATGTGACCGTCGAGACTTGGCTCTCTTTCTGATGGAGCATGGGGAGGGAAGGTGTGCTTCCTTCTTTGTTTGTGCCCCTGGATTGTATACAGGGATTGGTGTGAATCGCCTATAGGGCATAAATTTCATTTTATTCTATTTCTTTCCGCGATACTCTATCATTTCAGTTTTTATATCGCAAAGGTCGCGATTGCCCAATCCTTTCGGCTATTTTTCGCGGTGCCCAATCATTTCGGCTATTTTTCGCGGTGCTCAATCATTTCGGCTATTTATTTCATTTTCACTCGCTGCTTTTTATTGCGAGTTGCCTAATCATTTCGGCTATTTGGCATGCATACATTTTTACTTGCTGATTTTGTTTGCAAGTTGCCCCATCATTTCGGCTGTTCCATACGCATGTGTGGCTCACTAGCTTCTTACCGCAAGCTTGGGATTAGACACTGATTTCGGCATCAGCACCGCTACAACTGGAATATTGCCAGGAGCGAATCATCATTTGCCTCTTCCGATGTCGAACAAAAGTGGCTTAGCGAACAGGATTAGGATCCTGTCGACTAAGGCTTTTGACTTCATGAGTCGTAAGGGTCTCATAAAGGTATTTCTTCTTATGAGTCGTGAGGATCTCGTAGGTGCGTTTTCTCCTTAGGAATCGTAGGACTCCTAAGTGTATGTTCTCTTATAAGTCATAAGGATCTTATAAGAGTGTTTTCTCCTTATAAGTCGAGAGGACTCACAAGGGTTGTTCACCGTGCAAACATATCCCTAGTCGCGGATGGGACTTTGTTAGGGAAATGTTTATTCGCGCCCATGGATTGTATACAAGGGTCAATATTGAGCCGCTTGTAGGGCATAATCGGGCGGTATGACTGCTTAAGAACAGGTTCAGATCCCTGAAACTTAAGGCTTTTGAATCTTATGAGCCGTGAGGGTCGCATAAGAGGGTTCTCCTTACGAGTCGTGAGGATCTCGCAAGTGTAATTTCTCCTTAGGGATCGTGGGGATCCCTAAGTGTGTTGCTCTCTTGTGAGTCGTAAGGATCTCACGCAGGCGGTTTCTCCTTACAAAGTCGGGAGGACCTTGCAAGTGTCTTTTAACGAGAATGCGCCCTCTCGGGTTTTCACAAAACTCGCCGGTAGCCCTGCTGTTTTTACTCACGGAGCCCTTTCGGGTTTTCATCCGTGCCCATTTCGCTTATGGACATACCATTTTTTTCTTCTTATTTTAACAAGGTTGCGCCCTTTCGGGTTTTCACAAAACTCGCCGGTAGCCCTGCTGTTTTTACTCACGGAGCCCTTTCGGGTTTTCATCCGTGCCCATTTTGCTCATGGACATACCGTTTTTTTACGCCATGTCAGCCTTAGAATGCTGCGGTCCGTAGTAGTTTATAGACGTCTCGGTCAGTTGCAAGTTTTAGGACATTGAGGTCCATCGTTAGTTTAGGGACGTTTCGGTCCGTTGTTAGTTTAAGGACGTTTCGGTCCATCGTTGCCGTATTTGAGGCGAATTTCTAGTTTACGGAATTTTCGGTCCATGGGGCTTTCTCTATGAATGAGCACGATACCCTCGGCATATCCATCTTTTTCAGAGCATGTGGTTGTGGCGGGCTCACCTTCCAGTTTTCGGACAGCGCGAACTTGCCCTGCTGGTATTGGTCTTCAACCCAGTTTTTGAAGACGTAGCAGTTTTCGATCGGATGGTCCAATACTCGGTGGTAAGGGCAGTAATTAGGATGACATCGTTCAGTTGTAGTGGGTGTTTCGGCTCCGGTAGAGTGATAAGCCTGTCGCGCACTGCTAGTTCGAACAGTCTCCTTGTTTCATCCCGGGGAAATGAGTAAGGACGTTTCAACTTCTCATTAAGGGGTTGCCGCTTGTTGCTTTGGCGAACAACCGGTCTCAGACCACACGATTGTTGTTGAGTGTTGGCAACGAAGGCCGTTTTTCCCTTCTCCTTATCCTTTTTGTTCGATCCCTTGTTTGCGGGTCCGAGATTCTTTCCGGGTAGCATGCGATTGCACGGCTGAATGTTCTCACAACTCCTCAGTTCTTTCATTTCAGAGATGGATTCCTTGAAGAGAGGGCGAGGGCTACCTCTTCGTCGGAGTCGCTCCCGAAGGTGAGAACTCACGATCCTCCGGGATCAACCCTATGACAATTGCCGGCAATTCTTTTACGCTTATCTGTCGCATTTTTCCGCTGTCTACGAGCTTCACGCTTTGTCCTCTTGAAGTGTTGCCTATGGGCGACATACCCTTGCCACCAACACTTAAAGGAGTTGCAGTCTTCAGTAGGGTGTGCGATCTTCTGATGATACAAGCAGAAGTTATGATGCACGTCCGCTTCATTAAGATATATACCGCCAGGAGAATTTTCTCTGAAAGAGGGCAGCTTCATCCCCATCGATATGGCTTTGGCGAATCGCTTCCTTGTCTTGATCCTGCTTACCCGAACCCTTTTCCAAACTGCCCTTCCCTATTTGCGGCGGATGTACTTTGATCTAGTGGGAGTATTTCGACCCTTTTGTCCAGTCGCCGGTGTTTGGCCTTTTCAAATATGGTCATCTTGCGCTCCGGATCAGCTTTGCTTTTTAGACGGGCTTCGTTCAGGAATGCGTCAATTGTTTCGTCTGATGGCCCTAGAAGTTCCGGTTCGGGATCTACCCCCGGTTTGCGTCAGGAGCTTCTTCACTGTCTATCGACGAGTGAGAGATCATATGGCAGCTTGCCACATAATCCTCAGGTTCATCCGATGAGTCTTTGTCATCATCTCCGTCCTCAAGGACGTGGCTGAGGAATTCTCGGAGTGTGACTGGGGTCCGCGCCTTCTGATTATATTCTTCCAGTGCGTCAATATGTTTTTGCAGGTCCGTGCGCTTGTCATCAAACTGCGTGAGCTTTTTGGTCTTCTTCTTTTTCTTTGAAGACTTTGACGGCTGTGCCTGGGTGTTTTGCCCACTGCTATCAATTCTCGGTATTGGGCGTGGTTTCAGCATCCCATCAATGACCTCGGGCTCTAGCGGACTTTTCCACCTGACGGCTGGGCATGTGTGAAGATCCTTCAGCATTCTTTTCATTTTGGCTGAAAGAGCGACCTCCCATGGAGTTTTTTCTATAAAAGAGCACGATGCCCCCGGCATGTCCACTTTTTTAAGAGCATGAGGTTGTGGCGGGTTCACCTTCCAGTTTTCCGATAATACGAATTTGCCTTGTTGGTATTGGTCTTCAACCCAGTTTTTGAAGACGTAGCAGTCTTCGATCGGATGGCCCAATACTCGGTGGTAGGGGCAGTAATTGGGATCATTGACGTTATTTGGCTGCAACGGACGTTTTGGACCCGGCAAATTTATGAGCCTGTTGCGCACTGCCAGCTCGAACAGTCTTCTCGTTTTGTCTTGAGGAAACGAGTAAGGACGTCCTTGTCTTTCCTCGAGGGATGGGCGTGGACGCATATTGTTTTGGCGGACAACCGGCTTTAAGTTTCTTGGCTGTTGTTGAGTATTGGCGACGAAAGTTGCTTTTCCTTTCCCCTTTTCATTCCGAGGATCCGTCTTTGAAGGAGATGGTCTATGTCCCATCTGATCCATTTGGGCCAACTTGTCAATCAAGGCCTGGAAAGTAGTTGGCTTGAAGAACATCATGAACTGGGAGATGGTCGCTTGAGGGTCAAGAGTGCCCACGAACATGCATATCGCCGGCGCTTCTTCGATGCGCTGTTCGCATTTCGACCACAGATTCCGCCATCATATTGCGTATTGAACCCATGTTTCGCCTGGCCTTACCCTGGCGTTGATCAATGTGGTAATCGGGGTGCGCTCGCTGGTGCTTGCAAATCTTTGTGTAAACAGCAGCTCCATCTCCGTAAATGTTTTGACAGAGTCGTTAGGCAGCTCCGAATACCATTCGAAAGCCGTTTCCGCTAAGCTGCCAACGAATTGACGAAGTAACAGTTTGTCGTCGCCTCCAGTGTTGCCACATAAGGCCCTGAATTGAGCGACATGCTGATGTGGATTCTCCGTCCCTTTATATACATGGAATTTAGGGATCGTATATCCCGGCGGGTAACTGATTTGGTCATACCAGCCCGGATAGGGTCGTCCGGTTCTAACAATTTGTCCAGCCGCTTCATTCGCCTGGTGAACTCGTATCTGCTGAGCGATGTAATCATCTAGTGCAGCCTTGGAAATGGTTTTCTCCTTGGCTGCTGAAGGAGCCGGAGGAGGATTAGATGTCTCCCCTCTATCATCTTCAATAATGATCGGAGGGTCTTTAGCTGGAGGATCCGGCTGTAACATCATCCCTACCATGTCTTGGAAGAGAAGCGCCATTTGTTTTATGTTGGTAGCTTATTCTGCCGCTTCTCTGTCCTTCTTTTCGAGGACTCTGCGTAGGAAGTCAGCGTCAGTTTCTTGTTCGTGACGCTGTTCTGATGATGCCTCCGGACTTTCTTTTGGCCTGGTAAGTGCGGCCATTGTAGCCAGCATCTCTTGAAGCTTCTGTTGTTGCTCCTGGGCTTTTGTCACGGATCGGGTGAGCGGTCGGTGACCCGTCGAAGCGCGGCTATCCTCTTTCCCGGACATCATGTAAACAGTATGGACCGTTATGCCCCCAGACTTGGGGCGTTTGGTCTCGGCGTCTTTACGTTCTGCCGTATTCATAAGGGCTTTCCTTGGCATCCTTCTTCTTTGAGCAGTTGATGTTGAGGGGGCCGTCGCAGTGGGCACCCAGGCAGTTGTCATCCTTTGTGGCTTGCTAGGGCGATTCTCTTCCTGTTGAACCTTCAGCTTCTTTTGTCGGCGAGGATAGTCTTGATCGACCACCGACTCTCGGAATTGCCACCAGATTTTGTAAACTTTGGAAGACAGCCGTTGAGGGGACTGCTTTGGTTTCATTTCTGTGACCATCTCCACTGGTGGAGGAGATCTCTTCAGCACGGTGATAGGAGAGTTCCTGCGCACCTTGTTAAGTAGTTCAAAACTGTTCCCGGTTGGAACAGCAGCATCAACTTCCACCGTTGGAGCTGGCGGAGTCAGTCCAGAAGGGGAATTGCCCCCAGCTTTCCTCACTCGGTGCCAATGGCGACGTCGAGCATATCGTGCGGCCAGGATTAACTCAGCTGTAGGGGTGACTTCCTCATGCCCCCTGTGTTGGTCAGAAGTTGTCTTCGTCAGCCTATTGAAGACTGATGTCCTCTGAGTAGGGATAACCAACCTATCGAAGGCAGACTTCCGAGCAGGGGAAGTAGCCTTGACGATTTCACCTGGAACAGGAGCTGAAACAGTCAGTCTTGTGAAGACCGACTCTTTGGCAGGAGAAGCCGCCTTGACGACTTCATCAGCAGGAATGGCAATCCGCTTAGGGATAACCCTTTCTGGTATCGCAGGCTTCTTCATAGGCCCAAATGAGCTTTGGCCCAGTCTGTCAAAGACTGAGGCGTTGGAGCTGGACGACCCGTTGAGAGGGGCCGCAGTAGTTGTGAGCCGGTTAAAGACCGAGCTCTTTGGGGCGTCTTGCGATGGTACAGGGGTGTTGAAGCTCATCGGTGGGATCATGGTCCCAAAGAACAGCCCAGTGGTGGCCTGAGTTACTTGCTCCACTGGCATCTTGAACAGGGAGGCCGCTTGGGGCTCGTAAGTCACTCCTCCGGACGGGACGGAGCGAGAGTTGCATTGCAGTTAGTGCAGTTTGAAGCCATTGATCTTCTGTTTTCTGCACGGAGCAAGACACCAAATCTAAGTACCCCGAATCCACAGGCAACCATAGCAAACCGCGATTCGTTCGCGAACACGACACACGAAGTGTGGAGTGGAAAGAGGAAAAGGTCCCACCGGGCGTGCCAGAATCTGTTTCCCTCCGAATCACGGAGACGCGATAAACGTCTTGCCTGAAATTCAGGACAGATGCTAATTGGTGCTATCCGTCCACCTCTCCGAAGATGCCAAGTTAATTTATGGCACCATGTATCGAAGGTTTAAACGGATGCGGCCGATGTAGCAGACTTCGTCAGATTCTCCCTCGTTTGAGGGGTTTTTGATTGTGGGGACGCTCTTCCCTGCAGGCGCAAGCCCTTGCAGTTAATTACGCTACAGTACCGCGGTAACAACTTTCTCCTTCTCCAGATGGTCACTTCGTGTCGTGTGTGTTTTGTTTTGTTTGTGGTTGCCCGTGGATTGTATACGGAGACTAATTTATGTTGTCGCCCGTAGGGCGTGGATTAGTCCAAATCCGTATTTTCTTAGATTTGGGTTTTGGGTTATGGGTTTAAGGACACGTTAGTCTCATTTGAGACTAAGATCGACTTAAAAGTTTGTTAAGGATACGTTAGTCTCATTTTAGACTAAGATCAACTTAACGGGATCATTTAGATCCGACAAAAGAGCATTTGGGCTTTGTTGTTTAGTTTAGTGACATTGCGGCCGATTGCCAGTTTAGGGATATGGTGGTCCATTACCAGTTTAGGGACATGGTGGTCCAAGGTTAAGGACATCATAGCCCATGGGTTTAAGGACCCCACAGTCCAGGTTAAGGACATCATAGTCCATGGGTTTACGGACCCCACAGTCTAGGTTAAGGACATCATAGTCCATGGGTTTAAGGACCCCACAGTCCAGTTTAAAGACATCATAGTCTGTAGAATGTATGGCCGTCGGGACCCGTCACCTCTCTGAAGACGTTGAAGGATTGCAACGACAAATATCAGATGAGTTCAGAGATATACCCTTGAACCAATTTTGGTTGGGAGATTTATAGTCCAATTTAGGACTAAAGTCTGTTAAAAGGTTCATGAGCATATGGGCTCAGTTGATATGAGTTGAGGACTTACGACCAATCTTGGGCTAAGTCCAATAAATGTTTAACATTTTATTATTTTGGCTATTGAGCCTTTATTTGGGCTTGGCCCCTTTAATAATGCAGATCCTCAGATCCTGACATTTTTTGTCTTGTATTGAATGCATAGCATTCATCAGAACAATGTGTGTTCTGACAGCGCGCCACGTGGCACGTCAGGCGCTTTGCGCCAATCAAAGAGCGCATTGCGCTTCTGTCAGGTAGCGCACACGAAGGTGACACGTGTCGCGCTTAGCGCTAAGCGCTAGTTTATCAGCGCATTGTGCTTTCTATTTATGAGCGCTTTGCGCTGGCTTAGGGGCGTGCCGGTGAGTGACACGTGGCGCGCTTGGTGCCAAGCACCAGCCCATGAGCGCAGTGCTCTGTTTTAAAAGCGCAAAGCGCAAATAGTGTCTATGGTTGACACGTGGCGCGTTTTGGCGTTGAGCGCCGGTCCAAGGAGTGCAAAGCTCTGTTTCAGAAGCGCAAAGCGCAAGCGGTGTCTGTGGTTGATACGTGGCATGTTTTGGCGCTGAGCACCGGTCCAAGGAGCGCAAAAGCGCAGTTCATGAGTGCAAGGCACTTTTTAATAGCGCAAAGCGCTTCTGATCAATTTTAAGATCAGAGAACAAGTTTATGTTCTTCAAAGGAGGCTTTGCCTCAAGATTCAAGAACAAAAGTTCTTATTTATAAAAAGGGCTTTGCCTTTGCAGATCAAGGATCTGTGAACGAAGTAAATACTTCTTTTATTTTTATGATTAGATCTTTTGATCTTTTTATGAGAGACCTTGGTCTGTTGTAGATCTATGATCTTTTAAGAAGACGGTTCTTCTTTTTATGAGATGATTTCATCTCTTTGTTCATGAAACATTTTTTTACCTTGAAGAAATGATCTTCTTTTGCTAAAGGCTTGCCTTTCTTTTTTTTTTTGAGTTTTCTCAAAATTTGCAGAGGGTTTTCTCTCTCTCTGTATGTGTGTTTTAGACTTGAAGTCTAGGGTCTTTTATATAGGGCCAAAAGATTTGTTAAATCAGTTTTAAGAGATATTTCTCTGATTGATTTGGGAATATTTCCCACCGTTGGATCTTTGATCCTAAGGCTTCTGTTTTACAGAAGATAATCTTCTTGTTTTAACAAGATCGGAAAGATCTTTCCATACAGAATTTATTCTGTCTTTTGGTAATTTTTATTTACCATTGGATCATTGATCCAATGGTGCTCTGATTTACAGAGCACAACCTTGTTATTTGGAAAGATTTTGAGGAATCTTTCCTTAACAGAATTTAGTTTCTGATTAATCAATGATTTATCATTATTATTAGATCTTTTGATCTAACGGTGGGGAATTTTATAATTCCAGCGCTGGTGCACCTTGCGCTAGCGCACCTACGTTCGACACGTGGCGCGTAGCGCAGCTGCGCTAGCGCGCCCGTGTTTGACACGTGGCGCGCAGAGCAGAGCGCAGCGCAGCTGCGCTAGCGCGCCCGTGTTTGACACGTGGCACGCAGCGCAGCTGTGCTAGCGCGCCCGTGTTTGACACGTGGCACGCAGCGCAGAGCGCATCATAACTGTGCTAGCGCGCCCGTGTTGACACGTGGCGCACAGCGCATGGGATTTGAAGTGTTGCTTCAATTTTTGAATTTAGATTTTTAATATAGAGCTTTGCTCTTATTGCGAAAAGGAAGCGTCGCTTCATTTCAAATCATGGAATTTGAACAGAGTTTTGCTCTGATTGGGGAAACACACCCCTAAACCTTAATTTTCCTTATAAATACCACACTCCATTTCATCCCTTCTCATTCAGAATTTCATGCCAAAACTCTCTAAAAAATCTAAGTCCAAAAAGTTGTGCAAGTGGAGTTAGCGAAGGGCGAAGCTCCGACGAACTTCCAAGGAGTTTCCGACGACGAAACGACACCCCTAGACCTTCCATAGCTTCATCTTTTCCTTCTCTTTGATTCTAACCAGTAAGTCCCATCGCCCCCTCTCTTTTTCTTCTTTAAAAACATTCATTTCTAAAACCCGACGGAAGTGGAGTTAATCCGACTTTCGATTCGGTTTTCCATAAAAACTTTACTTTTCTTAATTAGGATAATATCAAATTCTCTCATATTATTTAGCAAACATTAACAAACTCAATAAAACAAGTTTCACATCCAAATAATCATTTTTGTGACATTTATCGCACATTTACAGAAAAATACCACAAACTTTATATTCGACGTAATAACTTAGTTTCTTACTATACCCTTAGATAAATCATCAGGTATTGACCTACCTGTCACGCCCCGCTTCCCAGTGTACGGGCAGAGGACGTGACGAGCCCGCTACGTATTTACTTATCGTAAACACACTAAGCGTATCTAAGCAATATAAGTAAAATGTACACAAGAGACGAGATATAAATGAACAACAACTTTATTTATTAACATTCTTTTTACAATACATCTGAAAAGGTAAATATATAGAATGAAAGCAATGCCTAAACAGTGGCATAACAGAAATGTAAAGGAAATGTACAAGTGAAACTAAAGTTCGGGATCTTCAGTAAACGGGTCCAAATCCTCGCTGCTGGGCTCGATTTTTTGAAGATCCGAATCACCCGACGACACTCCAAAGAAGAAGAAAGAGAATGTCGTCAGCGAACAAATCGCTCGGTAAGTCCCGTAAATAGACAAGAATGGAATAGACAGAATAAAGAGTATATTTTTAACGTCGTTGTTTGTAACTTGGTACAGAAGGGGCCAGTGTATACGAGAGGAGTCTCACTAGACCAGAGATTACGGTATACGGAGTACAAGGAACCGTTCATCCACGGTACAACGACAATTGAATTCAAGTTAGGTGTCTTTATGGTTGCTGTCTCGTGCCACTTCTAACACCTTCCGTACCAATCTACCCCTTAAACCCCGCGATGTCTTGATGGTATTACCTGTATTGAATTGTCTTGATTTATATAGATGGATGACTTGCCGTAACCATGATATCAGTAAATGGATATAACTGGAGAATCATGTAGATGGAAGTATATCTATGGTTTGGTTCGGTCAATATAGATTGATTAGACCGTACAGATTGAATATATATAGATTCATAGATTTATGTTGAATTGTAGTTTGATACTTGAATCCTATTCAAGTCAGATTGATTATATTGAGACTCAATCCGAGTCAGAAAATTAGAAAAGAAATTGAAGTCCTGAATTATGTTTTGGTGTTATCGGTAACTGCTACACATGGACGGCAGGATTTGTATCTTTTTCCAAGACAATTACCGTGTTGATAACACCGTTTGTTAGATTGTCTACCTTAAATAGGCAAGCACTCTCATTCTCCGGCTCGCTGAGGCTCAAGAGAACGGATTCCGCTTAAACCTATATTTACTAGGGTCCTTATTGTAAATTGATAAACTTGAGGGGTTTTTATGTAAAAATAGTTTTGTTATATTTTCAAAATACACCTCAAGTATTTTATTATCGTCTTTAGAGTTTCCATTGATGTATATTTTATCCATGTGACATTTCTAGTGAATAAAACCTAATTTCATAATATATGGTGTATTTTTGTAATATTAGAATTGTATGGTATTTTCTTGTAAATGAAATGTTTTTCCTGAATTTTGGAAATGTGGAATATTATAAATATTAAAAATAAATATTTTGATATTAATTACATATATATTTATTTATTAAAAATATAAGTTTTATTTATAATAGAAATCATATTTTCTAAAGAAAATTGTATTTTAAATCTTTCGAGATCGTATGCTCCTTACGGAGGTCTGCATCTCACTCTACTAAGCCCGAGAATGTGCGATAATCCGCACCATCCCAAACGGGTTCCCCGAAATGGGTTGTAGAGGCGCAATTGCAAAGATTTGTTAAAATACACAACTTGTAGAAAAAGATTTTGATAAGTCGGAGGTAGTTTTGTGTAATATCGTATTTTTTCCCAAATCTATGTTCCCAAATTTCATCGTGCTATATTAGATATGTGTATTGTGAGGAGGTAGGTCATTACCTCGTGAGTTTTCTAAGATAATATGGTTTAAAAAGTTTAAGTACGTCGAAATGAAACATAAAGGTATTTTAATGTAAAAATGGAATAAAACTTGCTACGGTTATTATTTTGATGTCAAACTAGTTCTATTATCTTCGTTAATGTTTAATGGTCATGACATAAGAGTTTGGTATAATTGTGTTTAAGAAAAAATAGAACTTTTTAAGGAAAACCGAATCGGAAGTCGGATTAACTCCGCTTCCGTCGGGTTTTGGAAATGAAATGTTTTAGAGATGAAGATGAGAGGGGGAAATGGGAATTACTGGTTACAAAGATAGAGGGAAGAAAGAGTAAGACGGAGGAAACGCCGGTGCATCGATTCGCCGTCGGAATCTCCTCGGATCGTCGTCGGAAGTTCGTCGGAGCTTCGCCCTTTGTTAACTCCACTTGCACACTATAGAAACTTGGAATTTTCTTGAGAGTTTGGGCAGAGATTTGTGAGTGAGGGGGATGATTTGAGGTGTGGTATTTATAAGTAAAACTTAGGGTTTAGGGTGTGATAAAAATGCATTAAAAATGAGATTAAATGGGATTTTAATTCTCTGGAAAAATGCAGGGAATTTAAACAGTGTAGGGGGAGTGGGTAGGCCAAGAGACGCTTCGCCGGCCGAGTCGGGGTTTAACTTTGCGCCACGTGTCCCTGACGCTTGGTCTTGACTCGTGGACCCGTTTGTTTATTCTGTAAGTTACCCTATTACGTGTAGTGCACATGTAGACTCTTGGGCTTCTAAAAGTTTAAAAGAGTTTTAATTAAAATAATATGTGGCTGTTGGAATTTGAACTCTGGTGCTTTAGTTCAGCAGTGCAAGGTCTTACCAATGAGCTACAAGCTCTTCCTTGCTGTTCAAAAGTAAATCAAATACTTATAGTACTCACAGGAAATGTAAATACCCCAAGTATACATTAACTTTAAATCAATTTTATGTACACAAGAATTGGAGTTGTTACACTACCTTACAACAACACACATCCTTGATATAGCACGATGGAAGTTTGTACTTTAGAATATGGGAAAATACGACATTACAAATAAATACCATCAAGTTATAAAACCGTTTTCTTTAAAAAGCGTTAAATAAATTCCTTGCAAATACGTCTCTACAATCCATCTTGGGGAACCCGTTCGGGATAGTGCGTATTATCGCACATCCTCGGGCTTAGTAGAGTGAGATGCAGACCTCCGAAAGGAGCATTCGGTATCGATGGAATTTTAATGCATTTTTCTTTAGAAAATGAGATTTTTACAAATAAATAAATAAAATTTATTTTTATTAAATATATATATATATAACTATTATCAAAATATCTATTTTAATTATACTTTTTAATTATTCCAAGTTTCCTAAATCAAAGAAAATATCCATTACATGAAAATACCATGTCAATATAAAACAATTCCAATATTTCAATAAAATACCATATACTATGTAAACTAGGTTAAAACACTAGAATTTCACATTTTATAAACTATAAATCTATGAGAACCCTAAAGATGATAATTAAATACTTAGAGTGTATTTTGAAAATTATATAAACTATTTTTACATAGAACCCCTCAAGTTATACTAAATTACAATAAGGACCTTAGTAAACATATTTTAAGCGGGACCAGTCTCTTGAGCCTCAGGGAGCCGGAGATATGGGTGCTTACCTATTTAAGGTAGACAAACTAACAAACGGAGTTATCAACACGGTAATTGTCTTAGAAAAAGACACAAATCCTACCGTCCATGTGCAGCAGTTACTGATAACATCATAACTAATTCAGGACTTCAATTTCTTTTTAAAGTATCCGACTCAGAGTGAGTCTCAATCTAATCAATCTGACTTGAATGTGATTCAAGTACAAACTACAATGCAACATGAATCCATGAATCCGTCTATTCAATCTATATCAATCTATATTGACTGAACCGATCCATGGATATACATTGTCTACATGACTTTCCATTTATATCCGTTCTATTTACTGATGTCATGGTTTCGGCAAGTCATCCATATACAATTTACAAGACACGACAATACAATACAATCAATACAATCAATACATCGCGGGGTTTATAAGGGGTAGATTGGTACGGAAGGTGTTAACACGAGACTGTAACCATAATACACCTAACCTGAATTCAATTGCAGTTGTACCGTGGCTGAATGGTTCCTTGTACTCCGTATACCTTAGTCTCCGAAATAGTGGGACTCCTCTCATATACACTGACATTTTCTGTACCAAGTTACAAACAACAGCGTTAACAATACAATACAACTTTAAAAGTTATATTTTCCTTCTGTCTATTCTGTATATACCTATTCTTTGGGACTTACCGAGCGATTTGTTCGCTTAAGACATTTTCTTTCTTCTTCTTTGGAATGTCATCAGGTGATTCGGATTCCTTGGAAATCGAGCCCAGCACCGAAGACTTGGACCAGCTCACTGAAGACCTAGAGCTTTAGTTTCACTTGTACATTTCATTTCATTTTCATTTCTGTTATGCTATTGTTTAGGCATTGCTTTTGTTCCATGTATTTACATTTCAGCCGGATTGTAAAAAGAATGTTAAATAAATAAAGTTGATGTTCAATTACATCTATTATCATTTTTCTTGTGTACATTTACTTTATATTGCTTATATACGCTTAGCGTGTTTAGTTTTGAGTAAATACGTAGCGGCCTCGTCGCATCCCCTGCCCGTACACTGGGAATCGGGGCGTGACAGTTTTCCCAGTTCAGACGATATAATATAGTGCTTGTATGTTGATACATGCAGAGGTCCGATTAAATTAAATACATGTACTAGCTGCACAGACATTAATTGGACATTTGATAATACTAGTCAGTTTAGGATTAAGCCGGATTATTAAATCAAGTATTGATTTAATAATAATATATATATATATTTTAGTATTATGTTCGTTATTCATTTTCTCTCTCTTGGATATTCGTGTGTGTGTGTGTGTGTATGTATATATATATATATATATATATATATATATATATGGTACATATATTTGTATTTATACAAATACTTCTAGAAGGAGGACACCTCATTTTGGTTTTTCTTTTATTGAAAAGAAATAAAATGAGGTGGAGGGTGAGGTGGCATGAGAGTATGGATGAGAGGAATGGGCACATTTGTTTACTTGGAAAAGATGATATATTTTTTATGGTTGGAAAAATAGAACCCTCTCTCGTTCATTCACTCTTTAGTTTATTTTTCCATGACACACACACTCTCATCTTCTTCTCCTCCTTCTTGTTCTTGAGAGCTCTATTGAGTTTTCAAATGAAAGATCATGTTAGGGGGAAAATCCCTACATCCCTAAGTATCATATACTTAGCGAATTGTGATATTTAGTTATTTCATTAGGTGAAGCTGGAGCTTAGATCGGTTTCTCTCGGATAGATCATTTTAAGCAAAGACGGTCGTCTCTCAAGCTCATTCCCGACTGCTTACGGAGCTTGGAGGGGTCTTCCACAACAGGGTGGACACGCTACAAAGGTTGTAGTTTCTATAATTTGTAGCTTAGTTTTCTAGTTTAGTGTTTGGAACGAATTCTAGGTCGCGGTTTCCTCGCGTTTGCATGAAAAATTTTGTTTTTCACTTCCGCCGCGCTTACTTGCGAGCACCGGGGAAACCCAACACTTACCGAGCGCAAAATCGTTGACGGGCATTCCTTTATTTTCTTTCTTCTTTGGGAATTTCGTCAGGTGGTTTAGTGATAGGCGAGATCAAGCCAACAGATTGTCATCTCAGGCAGATTATTAGTCGTCCGCCAGTCCTGTTTCTTTCAATATGCCTATTGCTCAGGCCTTGTTAATTCTATTTTTTCGTTAAATTTGAATTCCAGACTTTTTGTCTTTTATTTAGAAACTTTGTGACTTGGAAATGTAATAATGTAGTTGGATTTATGCTCTCATTTATTTCTTATTTATTATATATTGCTTATGATACGCTTAGCGTATTTATTTCGAGAAGAACATTTCTCGGTATAAATACGTTGCGGACTTCGTCACGTACCTGTTATTGTCTTTTCGGAAGCGGGGCGTGACAGGTGTTTACCCCAATCAGAGCAAAGCTCTGTTCAAATTCCAAGGCGGGAAATGAAGCAACGCTTCTGATTCCCCCAATCAGAGCAAGGCTCTACTTTGAAAATGTAAATTTTAATAAATGCAGCAACGCTTTAGATCCCCTGCACTGCGCGCAGAGCGCCACGTGTCAAAATCTGGCACGCTAGCGCAGGGAGTGCAGCGCCCAAGGTAGCGCGCCCAATCAGAGCAAGGCTCTATTTAAAACAAAAATTAAAGGAAGCAACGCTTCAGTTGCGCAAGCGTTGCGCTGCGCGACACGTGTCAGCGCAAACGCAGTTGCGCTGCGCTGTGCGCTGCGCGACACGTGTCAGCGCAGTTGCGCTGCGCTCTGCGCTGCGTGACACGTGTCATGCGCTGGGGCGTTTGCGCCAAACAGAATTAAAATTCTAGTAAGATCCTTCTGTTCTTGTTAAAACAAGAAGATTGCCTTCTGTAAAACAGAAGCCCTTGAATCAAAAATCCAACGGTGGGGAAAATTCCCAAAATCACTCAGAGAATGATCTCTTTAACAAACCTAACAAATCTATGGGCACTATATAAAGACCCCTAGACCCCAACTCAAAAGAGAAAGGAACATAGTGAGAAATCAAGAACTTCAAAAGAGAGAGAATTCTGAAGAAAATTTAAGAAGAAGGTAAAAAAAAAAAACCTTTATGAAAAAGAAGAAGAATTTCTTCTGAATAGATCCTTGATCTAAGAACAAGATCAATGATCTTCAATAAATAAAAAATAAATAATAACGGTGTCTTGCACTTTTTTATGAACCACTGGTTCTTTGAAAAACAAGAAAAAACTTATTTTCTCTGATCTAAAATTGATCAAAATATAAAAACAGTGCCCTGCACTTGTAAAATTGGCACTGTTGCGCTCTTAGGTTGGCGCAAGCTACCAGAGAGCGCCACGTGTCAGCTCCAGAATCATTTGCGCCATGCGCTTTTAAAATAGAGCATTGCTCTCTTAAATTAGCGCAACTCATCAGAGCGCACCACGTGTCAGCAGCGCAACAGCGCAGCGTACTGACACAGCGCACCGCGCTAACTGTGCTTGTGCTCACTAGAGTGTGACACGTGTCACCTCCACAAGCGCTTGCACTCATTTATTGGCGCAAAGTGCCTGACAGGTCATATGGCCACTGTCAGATAATTGATGCACTGCATCATTAAAAAGAAGGGCTGAGCCCAATTAAAAAGGCCTAACATGCCTAATCAAATGCTATGCATTATTTTCAAAAAGAGCAGAGCCCAAACAAAACAAAATAATGCAGTGCATTATTAAAAAAAGGGGCAAAGCCCTAACACAGGCCTAATAGGCCAAAGACAAATAAAAATGTTGAACATTTTTCAACTGGACTTAGCCCAATCATGGCCGTAAGTTCTCAAATTAAATTGACTGAGCACGGCTGCTCTCCTAAATCAATTTACATTCGGTTCGAGGGTACATCTCCGAACTCCTCTGAATCCTATCGTTGTAATCCTTCAACGACGTCAGAGAGGTGACGGGTCCCGACAACCACACATCAACACGGACTGTGGGGTCCTTAAACTCATGGACTTATGTGTCCTTAAACCAAGATACGGACTGTGGGGTCTTTAAACCCACGGACTTATGCGTCCTTAAACTACTATGGACCACCACGTCCCTAAACTGGAACATGGACCACCACGTCCCTAAACTGGAACATGGACCGCAACGTCTATAAAATACCTATGGACCACTACGTCCTTAAACTGGAACAGTAGAGCTCCCTAAACGCTCTTCTGTCGGATCTAAACGATCCCGTTTAAGTTGATCTTAGCCTCAAACACGGCTAACGTATCCTTAAATATTCAAATAGATTTCATATCCCCTAATCAACTTCGGTCTAAGGGTACATCTCTGAACTCCTCTGACACTTATCGTTGTAATCCTTCAACGACGTCAGAGAGGTGACGGGTCCCGACGACCATATATGAAATGGATCATCACATTAAGTCGATCCTAGTCCCAAACAGGACTAACGTATCCTTGACGAACGTTTAAGTTGATCTTAGCCTCAATACGGTTAACGTATCCTTAAACTAAAACACCAAACGCAAATCTAAGTAAATACGGATTTTGACTAATCCGCGTCCTACGGGCGACGGCATAACTTAGTCTCCGTATACAATCCACGGGCATCCACAAACAAAACAAACACACACGACACGAAGTGAAATTCTGGAGAAGGAGAAAGTTGTTACCGCTATGCGGTAGCGTAATTAACTGTAGGGGCTTGCGCCTGCAGGGAAAAGCGTCCTCACAATCAAAAACCCCTCAAATGAGGGGGAATCTGACGAAGTCTGCTACATCGGCCGCATCCGTATAAACCTCCGATACACGGTGCCATAAATTATCTTGGCATCTTCGGAGAGGTGGATGGATAAAACCAAATAGCATCTGCCCTGAATTTCAGGCAAGACGTCTTCACGTCGTCACGCCGTCTTTCGGAGGGGAACAACAGGTTGTCACATCCCTCTTCCCAAAAGATGAGGAGCGAGAGCTGACAAGCCCGCGATGTATTCACACCGAGAAGTACTCCTTCCCGATATGAATACGTTAAGCGTCTGTTTAAGCAGTGATAAGAAATACTATAAGAATTCAACGCATAATAAAAAGGAAACTTGAATAAATAAATCCAACAATAATTATTATAAGGTTAGTTCAAAAGGACACAAGCTTTATAAGAATCCATGAATACATTAGGGTGTTGCAAGTTCAAGTCAAGTTTCATATCAAGTTCAAGTCGAATTCATGTCGAGTTCAAGTCGAGTTCATATCAAGATCGCATCATTACATATTCATGGCTCGAATCAAGTTCATATCAAGCATGCAATATATCTAATCAAGTAGTTTATGTAGGTACAAACATAATGAGGAAGTCACATGACAAGAAATGAGTCAAGTATAATGTTCAAGCACAAACTAGAAACATTGTCGTGAAGAGGTGCTCGAAACTACCTATTATTCAACTTGTATGAATTTAGAAATAAAACAAAAAAATGTAGTTCTAGGTGTTATGCAAATATGGGTTCAAGTCTCGCCTAATTACGACTAATGGTTCGGAAGATATACGTGTTTTCGTATCGTGGCGCGGAACAGACCAGAATCTATTCAACATCGTCACAAATTTTAAAAGTATAGTTTGTGATACTTTCCGTTGGTTTACAGGTCTCGAATTGAACTATGAACATGTAGGTATTTCCATCTAGTTATCTAAACAAATTTGTTTCATGTGATTTGGGTCCGTGAAGCTTTAATTATGTTTATGTTAACATAAGGGTTTAAAACAGATTTTTTATTTTATGGACAACAACTATGAGGTTGTTGGGGTCAAAAATTACATCCCGGTTGACCAAGTCAAAGTCAGTCAACCCTCAGCCAAGTGGGCCCGAGTCCAAGCAAGCGGGCCCAAACTCAACCCAAGTAGGCCCAAGCCTAAGTCAAGACCAAGCATGGAAGGGGTCGGCTCCATACCAAAAAGGAGACAATAAATTAGTTTAAATGCAATTTTTAGAAATAAATGTATATAAAATGGGCAAAAAGCCAAAATTTTATAAACCTCATGGCTTATGTGGAAAAAAAAAGTACATAAGGAATGGGGTGGCACAAGTGCCATTTGGCAAAACTCAAGGGGATATATGTAAAGTATGAAACCGATAAAAGCAAACATGATGGAAAAAAATCAACAACAACCTTCATTCTCTCAAAAATTCTAGGGTTCTGTGCCTCCTTCTCCTTCCTCAAGGTTCTAAACCTTCTTCCTTTTTTTTGAATTAAATCAAGAGTTTAACTCTTCTTTTCCTAAAAAAGAACAGTTTTTCACCATAAAACCCACAAAGGAGAGCTTAGATCTCTCATCAAATCTCTAAAATGGGAGATTTTTAAGTCTCACCTCTCTTTTCTCTAAGATCCAGCCAACAGAGAGGAGGAAGAAGGAGACGCATCTCCAAAAATCTTACTTTAGAAAGATCCAAGGCTCAAGTGAAAATCCAAGGCTTAAGAGAGAAGAAACAGGGTCCCCTTTCATCATCTCCGAAAATCTCTTGGGAGTTTAACTCCGAACAAGAATCTCTTCTTTAGGAGTTTAATTCCAACCAAATTTTTGAGAAGCTCAACTCTAAAATTCAAATTCTTGAAGGATTTGAACTCTAAAAATCCAGATCTTTTAAGAGTTTAACTCCACAAAAAATCCCTTTTTAGGAGTTTAACATCAAAAGTCACTTGGGAGTTCAACTCCCAGTTCAGGAGCTAATCCCCTGTTTCCGCGGGCGCCCGGCGCCCAAGTGCAGGGCGTGTGATCTGCTGGCGCCCGGTACCCACGCATCATGCACGTGAACCGCTAGCGCCCACGAGCAAGACGCCCCGCCCGCTGGCGCCCAGCGCCCAGCGCCCGTACGCCACGCACGCGTCCTTAGAATGCTCTTCACCCCTCTTTTTCCCATATACTCTACACTCAAAACACATCCGATGTAAAAAAATTCTAACGGGATGCTGCCCCGCACCCCGCAAGGGGGCTGCTAGCCCCCTTGACCCCTAGCCCGCTATCCTGGTAGTGGGACCCCCTTAAACTCTACAAGGCCCCCGATATACCCAAAACACCTCAAGACTCACACATACACACACTGCACATTGAGTTCGCATGACCGTTTGACCCGTCGATCGGAGGTTCTCTCACTCCAAAGGCGAGAGGTAATTAACGACATCTTAGTCCGCGGCTGCCGGAGATTTGGATCCCCACAATCAATAAATCCCGGCCTACCCTAGGCAGGGGGAATCTGTATATGCCTGACAAGCGCATGCATTCCCATCTTAATAGGGTGACGAAAAACACCCTATAGATTCTGGCACGTCCGGTGGGACCTTTCTCTCCTCCCATATCTTGGGTCAAGCGATATGTGAACTCATTTAACATATATACCGATATTTATACTAAAATAATGCTTTTCCGTGCAGCAATCAACTTTCAACGACGATGTCTTTTAAGATGAATTCAGCTTCCGACGCAACCCCGATCCCGTACGTGGTCAAGATAAATGCTCGCGTGATTCTCCCCGCAAGCCTCAGTCGGTAGTGGGAGGAACCGCCCTGCCAATTTGGTTCCGTCATCATTTACCCTGCCGGAAGCGCTCATCTGGCAGAAATCCCGGCAAACCAGGTGGCCAAGCCGGTCTTAAGGGGCAAGAGGCCGAACGTTGTGATCGCTAAGGCACCACAACCCAAACTTAAGATGGTGTCCGAACAACTCTCTGGTGCTCCAGCTGGGGCAAGACTGCCAGAACAAAGGGCATCATCAAATATCGTGGACGAGCTCAGACGACGACTCCAATAAGTGTACAATCTGACGTATCTCCAAAGCACTCCATCGCTCGGTCTACGGTGGCTTCCTGAAGAGCCGAAGCCTGCCAAGTGCTCAAAACAGAAGGGTTGAGACAGAAGCGGCTAAGGTATCGAGCCAACAAGAGAGCCAAGACTCCGGCCAAGTGGAATCTTATGAGGTTCTAAGAGCAGGGTTACCCCGCGACGACAACTGAATCGGCCGTAAAAGTCATAAATTCCTTCGAACCTTTGAAGTGGGTTCAGAAAAACGCCATGACCACCATAATCAAGAAGACAGCAGTCCGAACGATACTGCAAGAGACGTATCCCAACCCCAACAGAGAAAGCATGACACCGTCTTTTCAAGAGTCTATCATGCGCTCTGTGCCGCGCGAAAGCAGCGAGGCAAATCCAGAAAAGAAGCGCCATCACCATTCAAGAACCCGGTCAGGCCAGCCATCTTCAATCGATTGACCGTTACCAAAATAGAAGGGCCACAACAGCGGCCCGCGAAATCACCTGCCAATAATGAAAGGACGGCCAGGTATGTTATCCACACGGTTTACATGGCAGGCATGCATCCCAGCGACAACCTTCGTAGCAAAAGTAAGGATGGAGCCACCACATCCTAAGCCCAATCTAGTTTGAATGTGGCCGCCACTTCCCAAAATCTGCCTCCTTCGCGGGATGATGAAAACCCTCTTGATGAGGCTGATAGGAAAAAAGACCCCTCAGTCTATGTGGAGTTAAGCTCGGACAACAAGGAAGAGCCGAATTTCCATCCCAGGACCGCAGAGCAAGAGCTGCTTCAAAAGCTCCGAAAACAGCTCACGAGCAAAGATAAAGAGATGGCAAAACTTTATTAAAAAATTGAAGACCTGAAAAACGTTGTGATGCAGCTCACGGCTCAAATTGCTCAATCGCCTTCCAATCAAGCACAAGTCTCTACTCATGAGCTGGGTGATACCAAGCCGAAGCAACCGATGCATGTCCCCTTAGGTCCATGTTTAGGCGAGCCACACGAAAGACGGCCACATTCCACTTCTGGAGACGCCTTGGCCCCGGATGGCACTATCCCGCTAACGTAAGACCGGATAATGGATTTGGTCACCGGCAAGGTTAAAACGTTGGTGGTCGAATCCAAAGCTCATAAAGAAATTGGCAGTAGTGGACGGCCATATCACCCACAATACGATCTAATCGAGTTCCCCACCGGCTACGTCATTCCTAAGTTCAAAAGATTTGATGGGACGGGAAACGCGAATCAACATGTCGCCCACTTTAAAATGTCGTGCGAAAATATAGGGGGCAATGATGCGCTCCTTTTTCATCAGTTTATCAACAGCCTGACTGGTGTCGCTTTCAACCGGTATGGGGTTTAGATAAGAGATAGGAATGAAGAATATGACTTATATCTTTAATGGAGATGATAAAAATTCCTAAGTTGAGATAGAACCCTTGAAGGAAAACTTAAAAGATGCCGAAAGCTAAGTAAGTCTATAGAACATATATAATCTTAAGTTAAATGATAAGAAAGCATGAAGAATACGGGTGGATGATTTATGAGTCGAAGATAATAGAGTTCTTGTTGGAAAACATAATTGAAGAATAAAAGTCAATGGGCCTAATTGATAGGAATTTGTGGGTAGTATCCGCTGAAAACCCTTAGAAGACAACACTCCTCCTACTAGGGACACCTAGAGGTTTAACGGCTTATTGCACGAGCTCAGTGCAATCGCGATTCCCTGCGAAAGTGAGATTAGGTTTTTGTCGAGAATAAAAACTAGGTTTGCCCGAGGACGAGCAAAAGATAAGTTTGGGGGTATTTGTTCATATCATAATATTGCATTATTATATTCCCCAGTCCTAGTCATTTTACAAATAAACAGGTGCTTTTGACCCATGTCTGTTATATAGCTGCAGGTTACAGATTCTCGAGACAAAAACAGTGAAAAAGACAAAAGACGATACAAAAGTGAGACTACGACCAATAAATGGTGAAATCTTGATCAAGCCTACACGAAGATCAGTTCACAAAGTACAAGGCAGCGCAAGGTTCAAGACTTTGTCACGAAGCAACCGCAAAAGTCCACTACAATGTTCACTGGAAAGATCTGGAAGAGAACGAGAAGATATTCTGAAGAAAAGCCTGAAGAAACAAGTACCCAAATGCAGGACAAAACACCCCAGAAAAACTGAAGCTTCAATCTCCTAACTTGGCCATGGACCCACGGCCAAGGCATGCTATTGGCCGCGGAACCGCGGCCGGGTTGTACCCGTGTCGGCGCAAAAATTCGTGGCGCTGGCTGATGTTGACTAGGTCTTTTTCTTAGAGGGTATTTTTGTAATAGCAGATATGCGAGTCAATTGTAACCCTAGGGTTTCTTCCTATAAATAGAGACCCAAATTCTTGTATTAGGTATGCCTCCTTTCATTAATAAAATTCAGAATTCTTTTTGGAGAGCAGTAATTTGTAAGTTCTTAATTTATTTTTCTGCCCTAGGTAATTTCTATTCTTACCCTAGTTTAGATTTAATTCCTTGTCCTAGGTTAAATTTATTATCTGCCCTAGTTAGATCTTTAATTCCTTGCCCTAGATAAATAGTTTAGATCTGTTCTTCAATTCCCTAATGAGCGAGTAGTCTCCTCGCTTGTTAGGGTTTGGGGAAGGTTTGAGAGATGAAGATCTCTCATCCCTTTTTTGCCCATCACATATAATTAATAGGAATCCATGCATACATGCACACACCGCTCCCTACGGCACCCTATTCCACGAGGTAGCGGTGATACCGTAGTATAAAGGCCCGGTTGCGCGTGTTTTCCATGGAGGTTAGGGTAAGGATTGATAAAGGAAGGACAAGAACCTAGAGGAAGAAACATCTTCCCGAATGGTTCTAATCCCCTTTATTAATAATTACCATAACTCCTCATAGATCTTAATATGGGTATAGAAAGCGGTGAGATTTATTTACATTTCCAAACCTGCCCTAAACCTAACCCTAGCAAGACTTAGATCTAGATAATCTTAGTATAAATCAATTTAGGTTTTTAGATTTAATCAATCCGACACCCATCGGAATTAACTCGTAAGAGCGATTAGGAAATTCACAACATCCCTGTGGACCGACCCGTACTCACCGGCTGCTACCAAGCGACACCGTTCTTGATTGCGGTTTAGAAATATCTTTGATTCATCTTTTAAAAGCGCATAAGCTAACTAAAATCACTCAATCTCAAATCATCGCTTCGTGTTGAAGTCTTGAATCTTGCGCTGCCTTTGTACTTTGTGAAATTGTTCATTGATCTTCGTTTGTTCTTCAAACTGTAGGCATGATAAAGATTCTCTATTTGTTGGTCATAGTCTCACTTTTGTAGCGTCTTTTCATCATTTTCACTGTTTTGTTCTGAGAACCTGTAACCTGCAACTATTTAGCAGACATGGATCAAAAGCACCTATTTATTTGCAGAATGAATAAAAATGGGGAATATAATAATGCAAAATTATGATATGAACAAATACCCCCAAACTTATCTTTTGCTCGCCCTCGAGCAAAACTAGTTTATTCTCGAAAAAACCTAACCTCACTTTCGCAGGGAAACGCGATTGCACTGAGCTCGTGCAACAAGCCGTTAAACTTTTAGGTGTCCCTAGTAGGAGGAGTGTTGTCTCCTGAGGGTTTTCAGCGGATACTACCCACAAAATCCTATCAATTTGTCCTATTGACTTTCATTTTTCAATTCGGTTTTCTAGCAAGAAATTCTATTATCTTCAACTCAGAAATTATCAACCCATATTTTTCACGTTTCCTTATCATTTAACTTAAGATTGTACATGTTCTGTAAATTTACTTAGCTTTTAGCATCTTTTGAATCTTCCTTCTAAGGTTCTATCTCAACTTAGGAATTTTTATCATCTCTACTAAAAATATAAGTCCTATTTTTCATTCCTATCTCTCATCCAAACCCCAGTTATATACCCCTACGTGTGTGTATGTATCACCCATACACTTGGAAATTCAATTCAAGCTATTATACTCTTGTCCATCGTTCAAAATACTTTTAGTTGTTGAATTTTTAGATTAAATTGCTCACACATCCTTCATGCGACCATTAATACTTCTTGAGGTACTAACGACCGATTACAAAATGTGTTTGCGCATTAAGGCGTAATTCCTCGTCTTGTAATACCTAAGGCTTTAGCAGTGACTCCCAAACCAGTTGGTCTAAGGCACTAGGTGATAAAGCACCCTCGCTAAATTTTTTTATTTATTTTATGCAGCCTTAAGTAATTACAAAACCAGTGTTCATTTTTTATATCTCTTTATTCACACTTATAATTTTATTTTCCTTCATACTAAGGATTTTAGACAAGAGCATTTCAAGGTATCCTCTACTATTCCAAGTTTCAAGGTTCGTGTTTGTGCAAGTTGTAGGGTATATATTTTCAGAATTTAGACTTAAACTTAGGGATTATTTTTCAGACTTACACTTTAATAAAAATTTCAATACTCTTCTTTTATTTTGACTTAGCCCAAGAAGTGAACTCAAAATTTGCCTATTTTTAAATAAACTATAAGGACATATATTTTCTACAGTTAAATTTTAAGAAAGGTTATTTTTAGGGTTTTTAATTTACTAAGTTTAGGATCTAGTTTTTCCTAACTACTCAACCGTCATGTTGAACTTAAGTTAAGTATGGCCGAAATTGAATTTTTCAATTTTTATAATTTTTAAAAAAAAATTCAATTTTTATGGGTTTTAAAATAAGTATGCAAATGCAAAAATATACACATGAATGCGAAGGAAGAAAACTTACCGAGCACACCCCTAAACTTAAACTTGACAGTGTCCTCACTGTCAGGCTACACCAAGAGGGTCAAAATTGTCGGCACTCCCCTGTTTATTTTTTTATTTTTATATAATTTTTTTTAATTAACAGAAAAAGAACACAAAATATATATACACAAAAAGGCCCCCCCAACTTAAGTGAAACAGTGTTTCCACTGTTTAAACGTTAAAATTTAGAGTTAGGGGGAGGGGGGAGAAAAACACAGTATCAAGCTATACAAGTCCTTACACAAGCCAAAGGTTAGCACCAACCATTCAAAAATTTTATCGTTATAATGGTGTGGTTGGTGAAAGAATGGAATGTAGAGAAAAGAAATGAGAAACATATGAGACTGTGTGGAGATAAAAGCAGTATACAGTCTCGGTGGAGGAGAAGAATGGCGGAAGGGAAAAAGAAATGGTGGTGGTGGTTCGACTTCTTTGGGCGGAGGTTGATTAATCACAAAATCCGTGTCGTTTAGGAATGCAAGTTCATCAGCAAAAAGTTCTTCAAAACTCTCATCGATATAATTGAACATTTTGCTGTCAGTAAGTTTTGTGCCAAAATTTATCAGACTTGATTTGTCAAAAATTATGGAGGTAGGAGACTCGACAAACTCATCTACCTCATTTTCAAAAGTATCCAAGTCAAGTTGGCTTTCTGGAATGATCAAACTTGAATTATCAGATTGTGATTCATCAACACTCGGTATCATTAAAGGAAGATTAGAAGAAGAACCAGAGAAAGTGGGAGAAAGAAGTTTAATACGAACTTGAGGGTGGAGATGGAGTGTATAAATTAGCACATTTTGTAATGACCGATATGTAAAAAACGATTGTGCTAATCTATCTACCCACTGAGAAATGAGGTCAAATCCCTCAAGATTCGTGAGCAAATATGGGTACGTCGAACTTGGTAAACCAGACATTGGAAATGAAAGCGATATGGTCTCTTGCGTGGTCGGAACGATGGAAAGGACGAAGGGGAGTGATTTAGGAAGGGTCACAGTTAAAGGTTCAGGAGGGTGTACACAGTCAGTGGAAAGAACATGATGAATTGGAAAATCCGACTCATCAAACAAAACTGGTTTATCCTCAATAATTTTCTCAATATTCTCCTCAAAATTTAGCTTATCCATGCCATTCTCATCAAAATTAAGACGCATATGAAGTTTGGGAAAAACATTTAATGATTCGAGATGATGAATTGGAGAGAAAAACTCGGCCAAATCTGCGGGTTCATCATCCAAATTATTCCCTGCGTCAATATCCTCAATCAAGTGAAAATCAAATTTTTCGGACACCTCATCAAAAGCATGGATATTTATCAATTCAAGTTCTAGATTGGAGGTGTAGAGTTCAAAAGGATTGGGTGTGGGTTCACTCGAAAGAGACCCTTCACAATCTGGCAAATCAAGCACTACAAAGTCGCACAACTCATTAGACGTTTTATTTTCAACTGGTGAATCATTTGGGACACTTGATAGACTTTCAAAACCGGAGTTGTGGGATTCAATTGGGGATGGGTAGGTTTGATTTGGAAGGGTGTATAGCTCACTCTCTCCACTCAAATTCTCAATCTGTCCAACCACCTCATCATACATTGGAATTTTTGGAGCTAGTTGGAAACTAGCTACCGGGTCACTAGGTTGTAATAGGGCGGCAATGGATGCATCCAAATTCTTCATCTGTTGGTTTGTCGTTACAATATAAGCTTCCAACGACTGTTCCAGACTACACATGGGTTGTGAAGGGGTTTCAGTAAAAGATGCAAAATTGTTTGGATTCTGGAAACTCCCAAATGGCTGTGTAGAAGCAATATCTAAGGAATGTGAGAAAGTCGGATAGGACTGGTAGGAATTGAATGGTTGGACAGAAGTAGGATCAACATTTGGATAAAAAGGTGAATGGACTTGTTGATCCCAAGAACTAGAAGTGTTGAAAGGAGTGAAAGATCGGTTACGAGATTGTTCAATATGTTCAGCAATAGACATGGGTTTCGGAGTTACCTTTGGACTCTCAAAAGGAGTATCAACGTAAGAAGGTGGTGAAGGTTGAAATGGTTGATACAAAGTGGATTGCGGAGTCCAACTGTTTCTCCTAGACGTTTCTATTCGATCTTTCAAAGAAATTTTGGGCATGGAGGGGTCGTCCGTAATTCGACCAAAACAATGCGCGTAGGAAGCAATGTTTGGATGGGGGTACCAAAGTTCGGCAAGAGTTTTGCGAGGTGGGGTACCCATGATGTAAGAAAGGAGAAGAAAAAGAATGTGATGATTTTATTTTATTTTATTTTATTTTCTTTTATTTTTAAAAAATTTTATTATTTTTTTTAAAAGAAATTGTTTGTTTTTGGGTTTTCGAATTTTATGAAAGTGTTTTTTTATAGAAAGAGTTTTTGCAAAATTTGTACGAACTACTATACACTTTCAAACAGTCACAATATAAGCATGCACAATCAAGCCTAGAGGTAGGCTCTCCTAAGTCAACTAGACTGCTCCTAACTGTTCCAAAGGGCAAGTTGTGAGATCCTCAAATCGCCTCTTTACCGCCAATTGTGGCCAGGTAAGCACTAGTAAAGAAAGGAGGGATCCGCTCACGAATCACCGTGAGACGGGCCTTTTAAAATTACCTTTCCTACTTATCTAGCCTAGACACCACAAAGTCTGGTTTAGATAAACGACCGATGCCTACAACTTTTCCTTTGTCCTATTGAGCGCGACAGTCCTTATTGTCTGAGTCTAATATTTTTTATTAACTCGAAGGTTGATGCAAATGCTTTTTGTGATTTTTGGGGTCCTACGAAGAGTAATGAAATCCCCACCCAATCTTGATTGGTGTTATAGCCCCTTAAAAGTCCGTTTTAAATATGCAAAGCAATTAACACACCAAAAATCTAAAATACTTTCAATTTTTTTTATATTTTGCAGCGCAAAGAATTCTGCACAAAAACAATTTATTGGAGAGGGAGAAGAATTTTGCGCAAAGAACCTGCAGGAAAATTTTTCAGAGGACTACAGAGGGCAGAAGAAAGGAAAAGAATGATTACAGAGATGTTTTCAGTTGCTGACGTCAGCAACAGGCCGCGGATCCGCCGCCAATTGCTGCCAATGACCACGGTTCCACGGTTGACTAGTCGGTTCAAATCTTCAAAATCTTTCTGGTTGCTGTTTTGATTCTCCTCTGTCTGTTCAGATCGTCTGTTTCTGGATTTGTTCACCGAGATTTTCCAGATCTGAATCTGTCCGTCTTCTTTTCCTGCACAATTCACACAATACCTCTCAAAAAGAACAAGATGATTTTTTTATTTTATTTTATTTTATTTGTTTTAATTTACTAAGTTTATGATCTAGTTTTTCCTAGCTAGTTAACCGTCTTGTTAAACTTAAGTCAATTATGGCCAAAATTGAATTTTTCAATTTTTATAATTTTTTTTTTGATTTTTATGGGTTTTAAAATTAGTAAACAAATGCAAAAATATACACATGAATGCGAAGGAAGAAACCTTACCGAGCACACCCCCAAACTTAAACTTGACAGTGTCCTCACTGTCAGGCTACACCAAGAGGGTCAAAATTGTCGGCACTCCCCTGTTTATTATTTTTTATTATTTTTATTTTTATTTTTATTTTATTAAAACTGGAAATTTACAAAAATACCAAAAAAAAATATTATTTTTATAGTTATATTTACAAGTGATAAACGTACCCCCAATCATACTGTTGGCTAAAATTCATTTTCTTTCTAGAGACAACAAAATCTCCCCCTAACTTGAATTAAATAATGTTACAAGTCAATGCCAAGCTTTGCAAAGGCCAAAAGTCAATACCAACCATTCGAAGAATTTATCAGTGAAATACAGCGGTTGGTGGAAGAGGATGTTGCCTAGAATCACGAAGAAGTGGGGAAGAGATAAGTGGTGTAGACAGGGTTTGCTTGAACGTGAATGTGAGGAGATAAGAGGTGATGATAAATAAAAACGAGAATGTGAATGATCAGAAATGAGTGGAATATTGACATTCTCGTATTTTATGAGAATAAAAGGTGGTGGTTCAACTTCTATAGGTGGAGGTTGATTAAGCACAAAATTCTCGAGGTGTCTCTATGGATCCCCTACTGGCTTGGCATCATCCATCATATGTATATGATGTTCAACTATGAGGGGACTAATCCCCTTGATGTCCGCCATAGTCCAGCCAAAAACTTGCCGATTATTTTGTAAGACCATTAAAAGGGCTTTCTCTTGCTCGAGGGCTAGAGAGGCCGAGATGATAACATGAAGGGTCTCATTCGCACCTAAGTAAGCGTATGTAAGGTGAGACGGCAATAGCTTAAGTTCAAGTTTTGGAGGCGAAACAATTGAAGCTAAAATTGGTGAAACTGTCTCGAACTTGAAGGATTCCAACAATGGTTCGAAGTAAGTGTAGGCAACCGAGTCAGATGGTTCGACTAACTCATCTGAAAATTCAATGGACTCAAACTCGGGTGGTGAGTTTTCAAAATCGTTTGTAAAAAAGTGAAATACTCGTAATCGTTATCGGTTGTGAAAACTGTGTCAGATTCAAGGAGGAACGCACTAGTGACGTCAAAACTGCTGTAATCGAACAGAAATTTTTCGAGCTCACAGTCCTCCTGCGTGATCTCTTGGATCAAGCAAACATCAAGTATACTAGCATTAGGCTCGGAGGGCAAACTTCCTACCTTGTAAATATTGAACTCACTTGACATATTCCCGAAGGATAGAGTCATAGAGCCGTTACGACAGTTGATTATAGAATTGGAAGTGGCCAAAAATAGTCGACCGAGGATCACCGGAATTTGGTTCCGTGGGTTAGCCACAGGCTGTGTGTCCATAACAATGAAATCAACGGGGAATATGAAGTCCCCTACTTTGATCAACACATCCTCTAATTCACCCCTAGGATGGGTGATGGATCGGTCGGCCATTTGGAAAGTACAATGTGTGGGTTTAAGCTCGCCAATGCCTAATTCTTCATATACTGAATAGGGTAGCAGGTTAACACTGGAACCAAGATCTAAAAGTGCACGATTGATGTTCTTATCCCCAATTGTTATTGAAATTGTAGGACATCCATGGTCCTTTCGTTTTTGGGGTAAAGGTTGAGCTTGGGTAATAGCATTGCTTACGGCACTAGCTACGAGTACTTTCTTGGGTACCTGAGACTTTCTCTTCTTGGTGCATAAGACTTTCAAGATTTTAGCGTAAGAAGGGACTTGTTGGATTGCATCCAAGAGAGATATGTTAATGCTAACCTGTTTGAATAACTCCACAATCTTCTCCGTTTATGGAGTTTGTTTATTGGATCTCAACCTGTTTGGAAATGGAATATTTTGAAAATCTTTTGAGTCCAATGTTTGTGGAGTAAATTGCGGAGTTGGAACGGATCCCAGTGTTGGTGTTATCGTGGAGTGAGATGTGGGTCCGTTCGAATTAGAAGAAGTAGAGCCTTGTGAAGGATGAGGAACAGGCTCTGAAGAAGAAGATGAAGAAGAAGAAGATGAAGAAGCAGAAGAAGAAGCACCGGCAGGGGTGTCATCACTAATACACACATTATTGTGCAACACTCTTCCATATCTCAACGTGGTCACAACATTTACATTATGATTTTTTTGTTCATAAGCAACATGTGCGTTGTGTGTGTGACCGGTGTAAGTGCACGGCGGCGCCCCGGCCGTCGATCCGACGCCGGAAACGTGGAAACAAAAACTTTGCGAAACTTGCAAACCGGCACCACCGCGCACTTTTACCCCTGATCGGGCCATTAACCTAGCTACTAGCAAACAAGAAAAGAGTTGAGAAGCTATACCAAGCGATCCGTGTCCTTCGGTCTTCGTCTCCACTCCGATCCCCCGCGAAATCTCCATTCGTCACCTCCTCGTCGGAAAGACACCACGTAGCCGGGTTCGTATACGGGCTCCCACCTTTGGACCGAGGCAACTCGGGCGCGAAGTTGGCTAGCCGACGCGTCCAAGATTTGCTGTAGACAAGTGTAGAATACCATTGTCTCATTTGGGGTGAAGTTGCCTTGTATGGAGATGGAATAGAGAATGGACCATGGAAAGAGCTTTTGAATTTTGGCACGCAAAGAATGAATATGAGATGAATCAATTTCCACACATAATGAATCCTCTCCCTCTCCAATAGTGGCTGGCCCCTCACATGGTGGGTGGGAATAAGAATGAATAAAGCAAGAAAGAAAATGTGTAGATAAATGATCAAATTATCTCACCTCAAAAAACCTAATCAAGCCCCATCACAATAAATGCAAGTCAAGTGATGCAAAAAGCATCTAATGATGAAAGAACCATCATGAAGCCCTCAATATGCAAAGAGCCCCTTCCATAAAAAGTTATTTGCAAACATGCAAATAACCCCTCCACCACAAAAGTCCGGCCGTGAAGGAACAAAGGAAAACCGGCCGGAACGGAATGCAAACTGGCAATTTCAGAAAACTGATCCCGTAATAAATTACAGGAAAACCCCGCGACTGCATATACATGCCCACATTTGTATTCCCACTGAACACAAATGCAAAGAGACAAAACCTACACTGTCTAATACTAGGATCCGGCTTAAGCCAAAGTCGGCTAGTAAAATCCGTCCAATCACGATCCGTGCAATACCGCACGTATCTGATCGAACCCTGCCATATCTCCATACGGCCTCTACAGCGTTTCGCCTGAAACCTGAGTAACTGTGTGTGTGGTGGACTCTAAAGACTCGTCAATACTATGGCTGTGGATTTAACCACTAGCACGTCAGAGGTATCAGCCATACGTGACGGGCCACCAGCTATTGACCAAAAGGGACGTCGATGAGCGAACTCATCCTGACACCCTACTGAGCCTGTCAGTGACAATATCCGTACAGTCCGGTCCGCTCGTCTATGAGCATCGCATGGCGGACCTAGGGGGTTGGTAAAAGTCAGACCCCCAAAAACGGTACAAGTCGTGTCGGAGTGTAGCCCACAACACCCTGAGATACTACTGGAATACCTACCAGCAAATCTCCTGCCTTGGCCAAGGACTTTTCATGTACTAGCTCTCCTAGACACAGCGCGACCTCACCCCCAATACCGGGAGAGACGAACCCCTGCAGATCCGCTCACTGCCTCCATGTGGCTCGGGACTGTACCCAACTAAAACCTGTTTGGACGACTCCTTTGAGCCGTGGTAGGGTAGTAATCAAAGCACAGTGGGAACTCACACGAGATAAATGACGATCTCAGGTCGATGAACTAACCTGTACACATGTCACCAGGGAACTGCGACGTCAGGTATAATACCAACTAGCAGGCTCCCGGCGAGTCCTGTCCGGTGTACTCATAACCCAATGAGCACCTGTATACATCTTAGATGAACCAACTGACACCAGTGGCTTGTGAGACCGGCCACCACCCCTCGTCGGGGTCTCGACTGTATACACTAGTCTACTCTGGAGAATCGATGTCCTGTCTCGAAACTCCCACGACTAGGGACCTTTTAAGGATGTGCTTATAGACTCCAGCTCTCACGTATATGATCGCCCTCATACTGCTGGTAGTCAAGCAAGAATCCTAGGGGCTCTATCAACGTGTAATAGCGACTCGTAAGGTCACCTAAAGCAGTACACGATGATAAAGATAAACCAGATAGCATACTATCATCTCGAGTAAGACTGTCCTACCGGCATAGGTCCTCCTCAATCATTGCAATCACGTGCCTGTGATCCAATAATTGACTCTGAGGGCACCATATCCAACAACCGGGATTTGGCAATGGTTGAGACGGAAGCTTTCCCTTTTCTCGCTCTGTCACGCCCCGCTTCCCAGAGTACGCTAAATAGGCGCGTGACATAGCCAACCATGCTACCTGTGGATAGGAAAAATTCTCCCACGGTCACATTACGGCTGTAGAGATATCAAGAACAGGAAAGTAGACTAAACTATCTAGTACATGTCCATGAGCCAGAATAAATGAGTCAAGAAATGATAATATGCGGAAGCAAAATATACAATAAAAGAACCACCTGGAAAGTAAAACTGCATACCGATAGGATCTTCACCGCTTGGTCTAACAGCGGCAATACTCCTGATCAGTCTGCAACAAAGGTAGAGCATCTGGGCAATGCAAAACCCAGACGTCAGCGCGTCATAACATCAAGCAATAATTTATAAACAGGGTAGCAAGATGATTGGAAGAATTAAAGTTAACCGCAATCAAGACGGTGTCGCTATGCAGCTAGCCGGTTGAGCACGGGTCGATCCACAGGGAGAAGGTTGTATGTCCTTTCTTGTTTTAGACGAGTCAATAAAGAATGAGTATATGTTTGTTTGATTCTAACCTATGTGTTTATTTGCAAGTATAAAGTTGTTAAGAAAAGATACGATAATGTAAGCTAAAGAAATCCGTACTCAAAATCTTTGAGCCGAGTCTTGACCAGTTGAAGCTAGAGCAATCGGCAACAACGTGGATTAGGGGATTTAAGCGCGGTATTCATGGAATCCGGCTTTTTTACCCTTGTCCTTCCGTTCTTGTCTCTTGCTTTCGCCTCCGGCCAAACCGAACGCAACCGGTCGCGGTTAGGAATCACCGTTACCTTGTCATGGTAGGGTGCCTAACGGAGCGCTTGCGTATGGTTTGGGCGGAGCTCAATGGAAAATAACGGGAAAAGGAAATGAGCAAAGAAATGTTAACTTACAATATCATATTGATTATTAACAACAACAATAATTACAACATTCACAAAATGAACAAAAGAGAGCAAAAGAAAAGAACAAAGAAAAGAGAAGATTACAAATAATTAAGTGCATGAATTTAAATTGCAAGAAAGTAAAGCAAGATAATAATAAGCAAGTAATAAAAAGCGATAAAAAAAACAAGAAACTAGAACTCAAGACAAGCATGTGCTCAATAGCCAACCCTTAAACTTGCAAGCTCAATCAAGAGGTTGCAAGATCAAGGGAAGGGTAGAGAACGCATGTGAAATGAAGTGCTAATTCCATGAAAGAATGCGACCCTTGAGATCAATAACTAACCCTTAACCATTCAAGCTCAATGAAGAGGTTGAATGATCAAGAGAAAGCAAGAATCTCAAGGGGAAGAAGAAACAAAAGAGAATGATACAAAACCCTCATCTTCATTAATATCCACTCAATGCTCTCACTACATTTCCATGGAGGAAGAATGAAGAAGAAGAAGAAGAAGAACTATACAAAAAACTACAAAAGAGTGGACACAAAATTGGACCCTTGGCTTAGCTCAATTCTGGAGTATTTATAGGCAGAGGGTTGAAGACCTAGGGCAACCATCAGAACACACATGAAAATACCATTCTACCCCCCAAAGCCCATCATCTGACAAGCCTACATGGCCGCGGATCCGCCGCCAATACCCCCTATTGGCCGCGGATCCGCGTCCCTATGATGGAGTCAGGGTATGGTGTTTCTTGTACGGCCCTGATCTGATGTCCCCTGTTGTCTGGTATATGTAATTTCTGAAAATACTTTCACATTTCTTCCAGAATTTCTGTTGAGGGAAATGTGGACTTTGGACATGGATTTTCTTGAGCTCCGCGTAGATTTCTTGGTCTTGGTGTTGCCATTGTGCTTTGTGCATGAAGGTGACAATTGATTTGTCATTTTGTCTCCTAAACTGGTGTGTGGCAACAGACGGATAAAGAGCGGAGACCCGTGTTTTATCTGTGGTTGGCAGGAACTCGGATTTTGTCGTATTTTTCCATGGATTTCACCGTTTAGAGCCGAGAACCTGTATCCTGTAATTATTAGCAAACACTGATAAAAAGCACCTGCCTATAAACAAACGAGCGTAAGAATGGGCGGTTTAGAATGCAATATTCTGGTATGAACAAACACCCCCAAACTTAACTTTTGCTCGTCCCGAGCAAAACCAATTATTCACAAAAATAAAATCCTAACCGCACTTTCGCAGGGAACGCGATTGCACTGAGCATGTGCAACAAGCCGTTAAACCTATAGGTGTCCCTAGTAGGAGGAGTGTTGTCTCCTGAGGGTTTTCAGCGGATTACACCCACAAAATCCCGTCAAGCTAGTGTTATAAGTTAACATCGATTCTACTCCTACAGTTTAGTATTTACGTTAGAAATTCTATCATCCTAAGTTAGAAATATCCAACCCTTATGTTTCACACCTCCTATCTGTTTAACCTTAGATCATATACATTCCAAAAAAGTTTAAAAAGATATTGGTTCTCCTGAGTTTTCCTTCTAAAGTGCGGCCTCAAATCAGGGATTTTTATCAACTTTACAGAAAACACAAGTCTTATTCTTTATTTCTATCTCTTATCCAAACATCAATTTTATACCCCTACGTGTGTGTATATTTGCACCCCTACACTCAAGAATTCAATTCAAGCTATAATACCCTTGCCTTAATACCTAATACTACTTCTTTTCATTAAGGATGGACGGATTTGCTCACACACTTTTCATGCGACTATTAATGCTTCTTGAGGCACTAACGACCGATTACTGAATGTGTGAACTTTAAAGCGTAAATAGCAGTTTCCAGGTCTTGACTTTATTCTATTTTTTTCTTTTTTCTTTTTCTTTTTCTTTTTCAAGACCGGATATATTTTTCAATATGCTCTTTTGGTGTTTAGCTTTAAATACCGTTTTTTCTTTCATACTAGGCATTCAGGCAAGAGTATTTTAAGGTATCCTCTACTATCCCAAGTTTCAAGGTGCGTGTAAGTGCAGTTTGTAGGGTATATACTTTCTAAATTTGAACTCAAGAAAAGAAACTATTTTTCAGACTTATCTTTCAGTAAAGCATCAATACTTTCCCTTTATCTTGACTTAACTCAAGAACTGAACTCAAGATTACCTATTTCTCAAAAAAACTGTAAGGACGTATACTTACCAAAGTTAGACAGAATGAGGGTTATTTTAAGCGTTTTCAATTCCTAAGCCTAGAATTTAGTTATTTCTAACATATCAACTAAACTTTCAGAATAAAAATCTAAGTTACCCTATTAGCTAACTTGACGACAAAGTTTTTATATTTTTTATAAAATTTTCAATTTTTGTGGGTTTTTAATAGGGTATGCAAATGCAAAATATACAAATGAATGCGAAGGAAGAAAGCTTACCGAGCACACCCCCAAACTTAAACTTGACAGTGCCCTCACTGTCAGGCTATACTAAGAGGGTCAAAATTGCCGGCGCTCCCTAAAAACAAATTATATACAAAACAAAAAAGGAAAACAAAAAATATATACAAAAAAGGTGTCCCCCCCAAACTTAAGTAAAACAGTGTTTCCACACCCCAAACGGAGCGCTTGCGTAACGTCTGGGCGGAGATTCCACACCCCAAACGGCCACATTTGATTGATAGAATTTATATTAACCGCAATCAAGACGGTGTCGCTATGCAGCTAGCCGGTTGAGCACGGGTCGATCCACAGGGAGATGGTTGTATGTTCTTTCTTGTCTTAGACGAGTCAATAAAGAATGAGTATATGTTTGTTCGATTCTAACCTATGTGTATTATTTGCAAGTATAAAGTTGTTAAGAAAAAGATACGAAATTGTAAGCTAAAGAAATCCGTACTCAAAACCTTTGACCCGAGTCTTAACCAATTGAAGCTAGAGCAATCGGCAACAACGTGGATTAGGGGATTTAAGCGCGGTATTCGTGGAATCCGGCTTATTTACATTTGTCCTTCCGTTCTTGTCTCTTGCTTTCGCCTCCGGCCAAACCGAACGCAACCGGTCGCGGTTAGGAATCACCGTTACCTTGTTAGGGTAGGGTGCCTAACGGAGCGCTTGCGTAACGTTTGGGCGGAGTTCAATGGAAAATAACGGGAAAAGGAAATGAGCAAGGAAGTATTAACTTACAATATCGTATTGATTCTTAACAACAACAACAATTACAACCATTCACAATATGAACAAAAAAGAGAGAAAGAAAAGAACAAAGAAAAGAGAAGATTACAAGTAATTAAGTGCATGAATAAAATTGCAAGTAATAAAAGACAAGAATGAAAAATGCAAGAAAGAATAAAAAGCAAATAATAAATAAGCAAGAAAGAAATTACAAGAACATAGAACTCAAGACAAGCATGGGATCAATAGCCAACCCTTAAATTTGCAAGCTCAATCAAGAGGTTGCAAGATCAAGAGAAGGGTAGAGAACGCATGTGAAATGAAGCGCTTGTTCCATAAGAAAATACGACCTTTGAGATCAATAACTAATCCTTAACCATTCAAGCTCAATGAAGAGGTTGAATGATCAAGAGAAAGCAAGAATCTCAAGGGAAAATTAAACAAAAGAGAATGATACAAAAGCCTTCATCTTCATTGATCTTCCACTCAAAAAGCTCTCACTACAATTTTCATGGAGACAAGATGAAGAAGAAGAAGAAAAAGACTAAATCCTAACAAAAAGAGGAACAAAAGAATGACCATCAAATTGGACTCAGATCTGGAGTATTTATAGGAGGGGAATGGGAAACCTAGGGCAACCATCTGCATATAAACAAAAGTACCAAAATACCCCTGAAAATTGACGCAGAGAGGAGACCACATGGCCGCGGATCCGCGGCCAAGACCCCCCTTTGGCCGCGGATCCGCGGCCGTATTGATGATTTGGATTGTCGTCTTTTGGGTGCTTTCCTGGTTTCTTGTCCTCTTCAGTGTGGTATATGACTTTTCTCAGAAACTCTTCATAATTATTCCAGAATTTTAGTAGAACAACAATGTGATGTGATGTGGATCTTTTGCCATGATTTCCTCGAGCTCCGCGTAGATTTCTTGGATTTTGTGTTGACCTAGAGCTTTGTGCATGACATGGCAATTGATTTGCCATCTTGTCCCTTAAACTGGTATGTGGCAACACACGGATAGAGAGCGGAGACCCGTGTTTTATCAGTTGTTGGCAGTAATCCAGAATTTGTCGTACTTTTCATGGATTTCACTGTTCAGAGCCGAGAACCTGTATTCTGCAAATATGTAGCAAACACTGATCAAAAGCACCTACCTATAAACACACGAGCGTAAGAATGGGCGGTATAAAATGTAATATTCTGGTATGAACAAATACCCCCAAACTTAACCTTTGCTCGTCCCGAGCAAAACCAATTATTCACAAAAATAAAATCCTAACCGCACTTTCGCAGGGAACGCGATTGCACTGAGCACGTGCAACAAGCCGTTAAACCTCTAGGTGTCCCTAGTAGGAGGAGTGTTGTCTCCTGAGGGTTTTCAGCGGATACTACCCACAAAATCCCGCAAAGCTAGTGTCATAAGTTAACGTCGATTCTACTCCTACAGTTTAGTATTTACGTTAGAAACTCTATCATCCTAAGTTAGAAATATCCAACCCTTATTTTTCACACCTTCTACCTATTTACCCTTAGATTATATACGTTCCAAAAAAGTTTAGAAAGATGTCGGTTCTCTAGAGTTTTCCTTCTAAAGCGTGGCCTCAAATCAGGGATTTTTATCAACTTTACAGAAAACACAAGTCTTATTCTTCATTTCTATCTCTTATTCAAACATCGATTGTATACCCCTACGTGTGTGTATATTTGCACCCCTACGCTCAAGAATTCAATTCAAGCTATAATACCCTTGCCCTAATACCTAATACTACTTCTTTTCATTAAGGATGGACGGATTTGCTCACACACCTTTCATGCGACTATTAATGCTTCTTGAGGCACTAACGGCCGATTACTGAATGTGTGAGCTTAAAGCGTAAATAGCAGTTTCCAGGTCTTGACTTTATTCTATTTTTTCTTTTTTTTTCTTTTTCTTTTTCAAGACCGGATATATTTTTTTCAATATGCTCTTTTGGTGTTTAGCTTTAAATACCGTTTTTTCTTTCATACTAGGCTTTCAGGCAAGAGTATTTCTAGGTATCCTCTACTATCCCAAGTTTCAAGGTGCGTGTAAGTGCAGTTTGTAGGGTATATACTTTCTAAATTTGAACTTGAGAAAAGAAACTATTTTTCAGACTTATCCTTCAGTAAAGCATCAATACTTTCCCTTCATCTTGACTTAACTCAAGAACTGAACTCAAGATTACCTATTTCTCAAAAAAACTGTAAGGACGTATACTTACCAAGTTTAAACAGAATGAGGGTTATTTTTAGGGTTTTCAATTTCTAAGCCTAGAATTTAGTTATTTCTATCATATCAACTAATCTTTCGGAATAAAGATCTAAATTACCCTATTAGCTAACTTGACGACAAAGTTTTTATATTTTTTGGAAAATTTTTCGATTTTTATGGGTTTTTAAATAAGGTATGCAAATGCAAAATATACAAATGAATGCGAAGGAAGAAAGCTTACCGAACACACCCCCAAACTTAAACTTGACAGTGCCCTCACTGTCAGGCTACACCAAGAGGGTCAAAATTGTCGGCACTCCCTAGAAACAAATTATATACAAAACAAAAAGGAAAACCAAAAATATATACAAAAAAGGAGTCCCCCCCAAACTTAAGTAAAATAGTGTTTCCACTGTTAAGCGTTGAAATTCAGGATTAAGGGGGAAAGAGAACAGTATCAAGCTATACAAGGCCTTACACAGGCCAAAAGTTAACACCAACCATTCAAAGATTTTATCGCTATAATGTACCGGTTGGTGGAAGAAGGCGTAGAGGAAAGAGATGGAGAATACGCGAGACCATATGCGGAAAGAAGCGGGATATGGTCTCGGTATATGAGAGGAAGAAGAATGGCGGAAGGGAAAAAGAAGTGGAATACGAACTTGAGGGTGCAAATGGAGTAAATAGATTAGCAAAATTTGGGATGACCGATGTGTGAAAAGCGATTGTGCTAATATATTTATCCGTCGAGAAATGGGGTCAAATCCCTCAAGATTCGTGAGAAACCATGGGTACGCCGAACTCGGTAAACCAGACACAGGAAGTGAAAATGGTACGGGTTCTTGCAAGGTCGGAACGATGGAAAGGATGGAGGGAAGTGGTTGAGGAAGGGTATCGGTTAAGGGTTCTGGAGGGTGTACACAGTCAGTGAAAGGAACAGGATGAATTAGAAAATCCGACTCATCATCTAGAACTGTTTCATCCTCAAAAATATCCTCAAAATTCTCCTCCAAGTTAAGCTCATCCATGCATATTTCATCAAAGTCCAGACGCATATGTTGTTCGGGAAAAACATTTAATGACTCGGGATGATGAATTGGAGAGAAAAACTCAGTCAAATCTACGGGTTCATCATCCAAAATAGTCCCAGCGTCAATATCCTTAATCAAGTGAAAGTCAATTTTCTCAGACACCTCATCAAAAGCATGGATTTCAATCAATTCAGGTTCTAAGATGGAGGTGTAGAGGTCAAAAGGATTGGGTGTGGTTTCACTTGGCAAGGTCCCTTCACAATTTGGCAAATCAAATACTACAAAGTCGCACAACTCATTAAACATTCTATCTTCAACTGATAATTCATTTGGGACACTTGATAGACTTTCAACACAGGAGTTGTGGGATTCAATTTGAGACGGGTAGGTTTGATTTGGAAGGGTATACAGCTCACTTTCTCCACTCAAATTCACATCCTGTCCTACCGCCTCTTCATACATTGGAAAATTTGGAGCTAGTTGAAAACTAGCTACCGGGTCACTAGGTTGTATGAGGGCGGCCATGGACGTATTCAAATCCATCATCTGTTGGCTTGACGCTACCCTAAAGTCTTCCAAGGACTGTTCTAGACTAGACATTGGTTGTGAAGGGGTTTCAGTAAAAGATTCAAAGTTGTTTGGATACTGAAAATTCCCAAATGGCGGTTCAGAAACAATGTCTAGGGAAGGTGAAAAAGTAGGGTAGGACTGGTAGAAATCGAATGGTTGGACAGGGGTAGGATCAACATTTGGATAAGAAGGTGAATGAAATTGTTGATCCCAAGAATTTGAAGTGGTGACAGGAGTGAAAGATCGGCTACGAGATTGTTCAATACGTTCTGCAATAGACATAGGTCTTGGAGTTGCAACATGACTCAAAGAAGGGGTATCAACGTAAGAAGGGGTGAATGTTTGAAATGGTTGATACGAAGTTGATTGCGGAGTCAAATTGTTTGTCCTAGATGCGTCTATCCGATCTCTCAATGAAATTTTTGGCATGGATGGATCGTTCGAAGTTCGGCCAAAGCAAGAACCGTAAGAAGTAATGTCTGGTTGGGGGTACCAAAGTTCGGCAAGAGTTTTGCGAGGTGGGGTACCCATGATATGAAGAGAGAAAGAAAGAAAGGCAGAGAAAAGGAGAGGGAAAAGAATGTGATTTTTTTTTATAGTTTATATATTAACAGAAGAATGAAATATACACACAAAAAAGAATATGGACAAAAACAATCACGACACAAAAATACCACACACCTAGTCGTTCTAGGGTTCACCTAGGTCAACTAGACCTGCTCCAGAACTTGATTGTCGAAGTAAAACTGTGTCGAGAAACGGGCTCAAGATACACTGATCACGAGGCCAGGTAAGTGCAGAGATAAGGGGAGGTTTTCCAACGCTTTCGCGAAGTTCCTTAATTAAATAACCCTTTCTCTTTTGGCGGTTGCGCCGTTAACACTTTCCTAGACACCCCGTAAACAATATACCGTTAAGCGAGGTTCTAAATACAGTTAACTTCTCCTAGTGAGCGCGAAGTCCTTAAGGCTTAAAGTCTAATTTCTTTTAAAATTTGTGCGGGTAAACGTTATGCTCAAGTTCGTGATTTGTGGGCCACGGAAAAGGTGATGAAATCCTTTACCGTATGTTGTGGGGTTCGCTTGCCCTTAAGTCCGTATTAATGTATGCAATGCGCAATTCAATAAAAATTCTATAAAGAATTAAACAATCGTTTTTTAGTTTAAGCGCGGCACTGCAACAAATACGGGTTAGTCAATTTTTAGCGTTTGCTAGCGAACTTGCAAAGAATCCTGTAAAGAATAGAATATTGGATGCGTCGGATTTACGAAGAAGGTGTTAGTAAAATACGTACCGTTAAGTTTTGGGTTAGGAAACCCCCGTTGAATCAAATCCGGTAAGCTTGAAAAGTTCGCTTGCGCGGGTCAAACTACCCGGATCTTTGGCACTGTACTTCGTAATCACCTTAACCTTGAACGTACACTTTGCTCCCCACAATTGCAGTTTGCAAATACGCAAAAATCTGCACACTTGCCCACAAAAATGATCAAAAAAAAAAGAATTTTTTTTTATATATATACAAAAAGAATATTAACCCGAATAACAAGAAAGAAAATACGCTACCGTCTCCCCGGCAACGGCGCCATTTGATTGATAGAATTAAAGTTAACCGCAATCAAGACGGTGTCGCTATGCAGCTAGCCGGTTGAGCACGGGTCGATCCACAGGGAGAAGGTTGTATGTCCTTTCTTGTTTTAGACGAGTCAATAAAGAATGAGTATATGTTTGTTTGATTCTAACCTATGTGTTTATTTGCAAGTATAAAGTTGTTAAGAAAAGATACGATAATGTAAGCTAAAGAAATCCGTACTTAAAACCTTTGAGCCGAGTCTTGACCAGTTGAAGCTAGAGCAATCGGCAACAACGTGGATTAGGGGATTTAAGCGCGGTATTCGTGGAATCCGGCTTTTTTACCCTTGTCCTTCCGTTCTTGTCTCTTGCTTTCGCCTCCGGCCAAACCGAACGCAACCGGTCGCGGTTAGGAATCACCGTTACCTTATCAGGGTAGGGTGCCTAACGGAGCGCTTGCGTATGGTTTGGGCGGAGCTCAATGGAAAATAACGGGAAAAGGAAATGAACAAAGAAATGTTAACTTACAATATCATATTGATTATTAACAACAACAATAATTACAACATTCACAAAATGAACAAAAGAGAGCAAAAGAAAAGAACAAAGAAAAGAGAAGATTACAAATAATTAAGTGCATGAATTTAAATTGCAAGAAAGTAAAGCAAGATAATAATAAGCAAGTAATAAAAAGCGATAAAAAGAACAAGAAACTAGAACTCAAGACAAGTATGTGATCAATAGCCAACCCTTAAACTTGCAAGCTCAATCAAGAGGTTGCAAGATCAAGGGAAGGGTAGAGAACGCATGTGAAATGAAGTGCTAATTCCATGAAAGAATGCGACCCTTGAGATCAATAACTAACCCTTAACCATTCAAGCTCAATGAAGAGGTTGAATGATCAAGAGAAAGCAAGAATCTCAAGGGGAAGAAGAAACAAAAGAGAATGATACAAAACCCTCATCTTCATTAATATCCACTCAATGCAGAATGAAGAAGAAGAAGAAGAACTATACAAAAAACTACAAAAGAGTGGACACAAAATTGGACCCTTGGCTTAGCTCAATTCTGGAGTATTTATAGGCAGAGGGTTGAAGACCTAGGGCAACCATCAGAACACACATGAAAATACCATTCTACCCCCCAAAGCCCATCATCTGACAAGCCTACATGGCCGCGGATCCGCCGCCAATACCCCCTATTGGCCGTGGATCCGCGGCCCTATGATGGAGTCAGGGTATGGTGTTTCTTGTACGGCCCTGATCTGATGTCCCTTGTTGTCTGGTATATGTAATTTCTGAAAATACTTCCACATTTCTTCCTGATGTCCCAGAAACACCAAACGGAGCGCTTGCGTAACGTTTGGGCGGAGTTCAATGGAAAATAACGGGAAAAGGAAATGAGCAAGGAAGTATTAACTTACAATATCGTATTGATTCTTAACAACAACAACAATTACAACCATTCACAATATGAACAAAAAAGAGCAAAAGAAAAGAACAAAGAAAAGAGAAGATTACAAATAATTAAGTGCATGAATTTAAATTGTAAGAAAGTAAAGCAAGATAATAATAAGCAAGTAATAAAAAGCGATAAAAAGAACAAGAAACTAGAACTCAAGACAAGCATGTGATCAATAGCCAACCCTTAAACTTGCAAGCTCAATCAAGAGGTTGCAAGATCAAGGGAAGGGTAGAGAACGCATGTGAAATGAAGTGCTAATTCCATGAAAGAATGCGACCCTTGAGATCAATAACTAACCCTTAACCATTCAAGCTCAATGAAGAGGTTGAATGATCAAGAGAAAGCAAGAATCTCAAGGGGAAGAAGAAACAAAAGAGAATGATACAAAACCCTCATCTTCATTAATATCCACTCAATGCTCTCACTACATTTCCATGGAGGAAGAATGAAGAAGAAGAAGAAGAACTATACAAAAAACTACAAAAGAGTGGACACAAAATTGGACCCTTGGCTTAGCTCAATTCTGGAGTATTTATAGGCAGAGGGTTGAAGACCTAGGGCAACCATCAGAACACACATGAAAATACCATTCTACCCCCCAAAGCCCATCATCTGACAAGCCTACATGGCCGCGGATACGCCGCCAATACCCCCTATTGGCCGCGGATCCGCGGCCCTATGATGGAGTCAGGGTATGGTGTTTCTTGTACGGCCCTGATCTGATGTCCCCTGTTGTCTGGTATATGTAATTTCTGAAAATACTTCCACATTTCTTCTAGAATTTCTGTTGAGGGAAATGTGGAGTTTGGACATGGATTTTCTTGAGCTCCGCGTAGATTTCTTGGTCTTGGTGTTGCCATTGTGCTTTGTGCATGAAGGTGACAATTGATTTGTCATTTTGTCTCCTAAACTGGTGTGTGGCAACAGACGGATAAAGAGCGGAGACCCGTGTTTTATCTGTGGTTGGCAGGAACTCGGATTTTGTCGTATTTTTCCATGGATTTCACCGTTTAGAGCCGAGAACCTGTATCCTGTAATTATTAGCAAACACTGATAAAAAGCACCTGCCTATAAACAAACGAGCGTAAGAATGGGCGGTTTAGAATGCAATATTCTGGTATGAACACAAGACATGCAAGTATAATCATAAAAGGTAAAGCAATTATAAGAGTAATATAAATCAGGGCAGTGACAGGTAGTGTGCAGTGAGTAATCTAAACTGGTCTATTGGGTTAAATACTCTCAAGTCTTTGAAATCAATTTTATGAATCATCGATGTAACTCAATAGTATCCCGTGCATGCCCGGGACCACGGTCAAGATTCTCGGGCTGAATCCGAGACGTGCCGCTAGGCAGTAAAAGGGTAGTATGTAAAGATGAGTGATGTCAGCATCATCACCCCGGGGCTGGCCTAGCCCGTAAGACTGATCAGAACAGGTATAGAACTGTCGAGTTACAAGTCAGGTTTCATCATTGATTTTCTCATACCCCCAAGTTATAAGTGTTCAAGTCAGGTATTAAATAATCTGGAGCTAATGCCAACACAGGATCAGGCAGGTACAGGTTTGTCTGGATAGACAACAGGAACGGTCCGTAAGGACGGCAGGTCAGGTTTGTTGGCATTAGACACAAGATGAGGTAACAGGTAAAGCCATGGTACATCAGGTCAGGTCAAGTAATGTATATAGGTGTCATGTCATGTCAAGAGTATACGGTACCATGTCATGTCAAGTTGGAAGTGTAACAGGTCATGTCAGGATGCACAAGATGTCATGTGGGTGCTCATAATCAAACTAACATAAGCATGTATATAAATAAACAAGCATGGGTACTACCAGAACAATAAACTGGAACATGTAATATGATATGCAAAAGGTACAGAATAAACTAGATAGACGTACGGTTATCGATTAGAGTTCGGTTTATGGTTCCAACATTAGGTATCATACACTTAAACAAATATGGATTATTAAAGTCTCGTTATTATGGGTTAAATGAACTAGAGATGTAATGATATCCAAAATATGTTCAATGGATGCAACCGGGTATTCGGAGTAGAAACTATCTAAAAGTGTAATGGGTTATGCAGATATTTATTAAGTAATTTAACCACGGATGTGGGTACACGATATTGTACTCTAACATGCAACAATTATAATTTCAGATCCGAGTCTACAATGATATAATCTGACATCGAAATGCAATAATGAAAAACTAATAGCCTTAGGTGCAATTTACAGGTTTAATCATGAAATAAATATGTATAAATAATATAGTAGCATGTAGCAAGTTTCACTTGCCTCGGGGATCCATAGATGCACGGCACGCGGCAAGAATGCGAGAAAACGACGGAAAACTCCATTGGGGGCATTACGTCGAACACGTGCGCACACAAAAATACAGGACTGAACCAGGCAATGCAAGAATGTAACCGCGTAGGTAGGGAACGTCCACTGGGTCGCCCGGATCAGCGGCGGCGAGCACGGCTCCGGCGGTGATCGGAAACACGTGAATCCAGGAAATCACGAAAAGAAGACGAAGGAGAAAAGAAGAAAAGAAGAAGAAGAAGTAGAAGAAGAGGGAGAAGGCTGTTCTCTGGGGTTTGTTGCTCCGGGGACAGAGACGGGGCAAGGGAGACGTCGACGATGGGTCGACGACGTAAGATCGACGGCAAGACAGTGGGTTTCTTGGGTTCTTGAAGTCGGGGATCGGGCTTAGAGCAGGGGAAAAAAGGTCTGGGGTTGTGTTGTTCTGGGTTTTGAGCCAGAGGAAAAGAGGAGAAGGTGGTGACGGCGAGGGGTCGTCGGCGGTGGAGACTGGGTCGAGGTCGGGGTGTGCAGGGATGGGTGCTCGGGTTCTAGGGTTGGTAGTGGGAGAACTCGAGAAGGTAGTGGTCTCGGGTGTGATGAGGAAGAGGAAGAGGAGGTCGTGGTAATGGGGACGGTGACAACGGGAGTTGGAGCTCCGGCGAGGTGCCGGTGTGCAGTCGAGGGCTGCAGCGGGTCTTGGGTTGGAGCCGAGGGTTGAGAACGGTTGAAGAAGGAGGATGCGGTGGCTATGAGGGTGAAGGAAATGAGACGGTGGTGATGGTGTGTGCGAGGCTGGGGTCGTCGGCGGTGAGAATGACGATGAACGATGGGTGTCGTGGTTGTCGGTTCTTGGGTCCTCGTGCCGGGGAGAAGAGGTGAATGAGGAGAGGAGTGGACGAGGGTGGTAGCAAGGTGAGGAAACGATGACGAAGCGACGGCGCGGGCGATGGGCGCGGCATAGGCTAAGAAGGAAGGCGGGAAAAGAAAAAATATAATGAAGAAGACGAAGAGGGAGGAGAGAGAGAGACGTGTTAATAAATATATGGAAGAGAGAAAGAGAAGTAAAGAAAAAGAGGGGAGAGAAAGAGAATCAGAGAGAGAGAGGAGAAAGATAGAGAAAGCGAGAAGAGAGAGAGAGAGAGAGGAAAGAAAGAGAGAGGATGAGAGAGATCGAGAAGAGAGAAAGAGAGTGGGATGAATAGGGAGGAGAAAGAAAGTTGGATTTTATGCGGGAGAGAGAAAGAGAGAAGAGAGAGAGAGAGAAGGGAAGAGAGAAAGAAAGAGCGAGGGGAGAGAGTGGGGCCGGCGCAGTAAAAGAGGGATTTTGATTGGCTGTGGGAAAAATATGGGGAAGGGCTTTGGAAATTTTAAAAAGATTTTACTTGTTACAAATATTGTTTATTAGTTGTATAAGAATCTTTCAGATGTTTAAAATATATATACGGGAAAGAATTTTTAATGAAATTTAAAAACAATTAGAATTTGGCGGAATACAAAATATTTCAGAAAAACGCCTGGGTCGGGCCCAAAAGTTTGGATTTGAAATACGAAAATTATTAGCAAGTTCCAAAAATTAAAATGAAAGATTATGTAACAGAAATGCATACCCCCAAGAACGGACGCACGTACGTGCGCGTAGCCATCCAAACACGTCCGTTTCACTGAACGGGACGAGAACACGATGCAAGGACGCTACCACAGAGTTAGGGGTATCAAGCAGGCTATGAAATGCAATTTTAGATTATTTTTCGTGATTTAAATTGTTATATGCAAAAGATGCGATACTAGATAAAATATCGGTATATACTAAATCATGAGATGTACTAGTCCATGCAACAAGTCAAGATAATTTATAAATAAGAGTCAAACAGGTTCAAGCAAGCGGGTCGGGTCGAATGCAATATAAAGTGTAAAATACCATTCGCACCAAAGATACGCTAAATCAAGAAATATCACGAATAAAGAAAATACGAGAACTGGAATTGGTATAAATGAACTCGGGTGTTACATTATACCCAACTACAAAAGAATTTCGTCCTCGAAATTCCAAGAACAAGATAGGATAAACAAACAAGAAATTTCAAGAATAGATGTGGAAACTTCTGCCGGATTTCATCTTCTCGTTCCCAAGTTGGTTCTCCATGCGAGCGATTACTCCAAGAAACAAGCACCAGAGGGATAAGCTTGTTCTTAAGAATCTTTTCCCTTCGATCCACAATCGCAATCGGTCGCTCCTCAAAAGTCAAGTCTTCTCGTACAGTCAGCTCAGAATGATCCAACACATGTGTTTCATCTCGACCATATTTACGGAGTTGAGATATGTGAAACACATCATGAACATTCGCCAAGGATTGCGGTGATACCAAACGATACGCCACTTCTCCAACATGCTCCAAAATCTCGAAAGGTCCAACAAATCGAGAACTAAACTTTCCTCGACTTCCAAAACGAATCACCCCTCTAGTCGGTGATACCTTCAAGAATACCAAATCACCAACGACAAACTCTAGAGGTCTTCTTAACCTATCTGCCCAACTCTTTGTCGATCTCGTGCTGCTTTAATATGATTCCAAAATCTATTAACCATCTCAACTGTCTGCACAACCAAATCTGGTCCCAATAATCTTCGTTCACCGACATCGTCCCAACAACGGTAAACGACACTTGCGACCATATAAAGCCTCGAATGGAGCCATCTGAATAGTTGCATGAAAACTGCTGTTGCAAGAAAACTCCACTAAATGTAGATGATCCTCCCATGAACCCTGGAAGTCTAACATGCAAGCTGTCCACATGTCTTCAAGAGTTTGGATCGTTCTCTCCGACTGGCCATCTGTTTGAGGATGATAAGCTGTGCTAAACTTCAATCGAGTCCCCAAACCTTCCTGTAAGCTCCTCCAGAAGTGTGATAAGAATCGGGTGTCATGTTCGGACACGATGCTCACAGGTACTCCATGCAATCTCACAATCTCCTGCATGTACCGTTCTTCTAACGCTTCCGTTGACTGACCAACTCGAAACGGTATGAAGTGAGCTGCCTTGGTCAATCGATCAACAATCACCCAAACTGTATTGTTGCCCTTTGGACTCCGCGGTAAAGCTGTCACGAAATCCATGGTTATATGTTCCCACTTCCATTGAGGAATCGGAAGTGGTTGCAATAAACCAGCAACCCTTTGATGTTCAGCCTTAACTTGCTGACACACCAAGTACTTTGCTACAAAGCGAGCAATCTCCCTTTTCATACCTCCCCACCAGAAATGCTGTCGTAGATCACGGTAAATCTTCGTGCCTCCTAGATGTACGGAATACGCGGAACTGTGTGCCTCCTTCATAACTTCTTCACGAATATCTCCTTTTGGCACACACAAACGGCTACCATACCGTAACGAACCATCTTCATGAATCAATAAGTCCGTTCGAAGTCTAGCTTCAACCTGTTCTCGAAACTTTTGCAATCTTGGGTCCTTCGACTGCGCTGCTTTAATTCTCTCGATCAATGACGACTGTACTTGCAGCTGCATCAACTGTCCTGAAGAATGCGGTAGCACGATCTCCAACTCGAATCTCCGAAAGTCTTCCATAATCTCCTTCTGTGCAGTCAACATCTGAATTGCTGGCAACCGACTAAGCGCATCAGGCACAACATTAACTTTCCCCGGATAGTACTTAAGATCATGATCGTAGTCAGCCATCAGCTCCAACCATCTACGTTGCCTCATATTAAGCTCCTTCTGTGTGAACACATACTTCAGGCTTTTGTGATCGATGAATACTTTGACCCTTTCGCCCAATAAGTAGTGTCTCCAAATCTTTAAAGCGAAAATCACAGCTGCTAGCTCCAAATCATGAGTTGGGTAATTCTTCTCATGGGTCTTCAACTGTCTCGATGCGTAGGCTATAACCTTCCCATGCTGAATCAAAACACATCCCAATCCTTTTCCAGATGCGTCGCTGTGAATCACCAATCCTCCGGAACTGTCTGGTATGGTCAAAATAAGAGCGGTTATCAATCTCTGCTTCAACGCCTCAAAAGCTGACGCACACTTATCCGTCCATACAAACGGTACTTCCTGGCGTGTAAGCTTGGTCAAGGCTCAGCCAAACGAGCAAAATTCTCCACGAACCTTCTGTAGTATCCTGCAAATCCAAGAAAACTTCTGATCTCTACAACGTTCTTCGGAATCGGCCAGTCTTGAACTGCCGCAATCTTCCCTGGATAAATGGCGATTCCATCTCCAGCTACGATATGCCCAAAAACTTCACTTCTTCAAGCCAAAACTTGCACTTGCTCATCTTAGCATACAATCTTTCTTGCCTCAATGTCTGCAGTGCGATCTTCAAGTGTTATGCACGCTCTTCAATACTCCTTTTAGTAGACCAGAATATCATCAACGAACACCACTATAAACTGGTCCAAAAATGGTGAAGAGATTTTTTAATAAGGAGCTTAGACACACGTTCAAGCAATCACAATATGCACACTCAAGCCTAGATCTAGGCTCTCCTAGGTCAACTAGACTGCTCTTAACTGTTCCAAAGGGCAAGTTGTGAGATCCTCAAATCGCCTCTTCACCGCCAATTATGGCCAGGTAAGCACAAGTAAAGAAAGGAGGGATCCGCTCACGAATCACCGTGAAACGGGCCTTTTAAAATTACCTTTCCCCACTTGTCTAGCCTAGGCACCACAAAATTTGGTTTAGATAAGCGATCGATGCCTACAACTATTCCTTTGTCCTAATGAGCACGACAGTCCTTATAGGCTGAGTCTAATCTTTTTTAATTAACTCGATGGTTTATGCAAAATAATTTTTGTGATTTTTGGGATCCTAGTAAGGGTAATGAAATCCCCACCCAATCTGGATTGGTGTTAAAGCCCCTTAAAAGTCAGTTTAAGAATGCAATGTAGTAAACACACAAAACACACTTGCCAAAAAAAAATTCTTTTATTGCGGTGCAAAGAATCCTGCACAAGATCAAGTTATTGGAGAAGGGAAAGATGTTTTTGCGTAAAGAACCCTGCAGGAAAATTTTTCAGAGGATATCAGGGGGTTCAGAAGAAGAAAAGATGCTTACCGAGAGTTTTCCACGCGCTGACGTCACCAAGGAGCCACGGTTCCACGGTAAATTGTAGGGAAATGCGACGGTTCCGCGGTCAATCGGTCGGTTCAGATCTCCAAACTTTTTCTGTTTTTCTGTTGTGCTTCTCCTCTGTAGGTTCAGATCTGCTGTTTGCTATTTTGCTCACTGGATTTTTCCAGATCTGAATCTGTTCGTCTTTTCGATCCTGCACAATTCAAACGAAAACCCTTCAAAAAATAACAAGATGAAATTTTTTTATATTTTTAAAATTTTTCAGTTTTTATGATTTTTCAATTTTTATATTAACCCGAAATTACAAAAAGAAAATAACTACGCCATCTCCGGCAACGGCGCCATTTGATTGTGAGAGGTTTAGTGCGCTTACGCTATTTGTGATCAAAGAATTTTAACCGCAATCAAGAACGGTGTCGCTTGGTAGCTAGCCGGTTGAATACGGGTCGGTCCACAGAGATTTTGTGTATTTTCTATTTGTTCTAACGAGTTAATTCCAATGGTGGTAGGTTTGATTTTCAATAAAAACTGAAATGAGTTTGATTAGGATTAAAACCTTACTAGGGTTAGGTTTAGATTAAGTTTGGAAAGTCAATATGTTTCACCGCTTTCTATGCCCTAATTAAGAACTATTTAGGTGTTAAGGTAATAATTAACAAAGGGGATTAGCACGATCGGAAAGAAACTAGGTTTTTTCCTCTAGATCCTTGTCCGTCCTTTCTTAACTCTTACCCTAACCTCCATGGAAAACATACACAACCAGTCTTTAACATGGTATCACCGCTACCTCTTGGGATAGGGTGCCGTAGTGAGCGGTGTGTGTATGTATGCATAGAGTCCTATTAAAATGTATAACGGGCAAGAAATGCGTGAGAGATTTTCATCTCTCAAACCTTCCCCTTTCCTAACCCTAACAAGTGAGGAACTACCCACTCATTAGGGAATTGATAAAAGAGTTCATTTTTATGATTTTAATTTAACAACTACGGCAGATAAATAAGAGTTATAACTATATCAGATAAATAAAATTTATAATTAGGGCAGAAATGAAATTAAACTAAGGCAAGATAAAAAACTTACTTTTTTATTTGATGCACTCTTCAAACATTTACAGATGAAAAATTCTAAATTAGATAATTAAAAAGAGGCATAAGAAGAGGCATACTCCAAAAAGAGCTGTAGGGTTCATATTTATAGATTATAGAAACCCTAGGGTTTACATCTGATCCCTATCTACATTTACAAAACTACCCTGAGAAGTGCCACGCCCCGCTTCCCGGTGTACGGCGAAGTGGATGCGACGAGGTCCGCTACGTATTTACTGTGAAGTAAATACGCTAAGCGTATCTAAGCAATATAAAAGTAAATCACAAGAGACAAGAGATATAGAAATAACAGCAACTTTATTAATAACATTCTTTTGTACAATGCATGAAAAGTAAATACAACTGAAATGAAAAGCAATGCCTAAACAGTGGCATGATAAGAAATGAAAATACTGAAAAGAACAAGGTACAATATCTAAAGCTCGGGATCTTCGTGAAACTACTCCAAGTCTTCACCGATGGGCTCGATCTCTGCTGAGTCCAAAGCACCTGACGACATTCAAAGAAGAAAGAAATAGAATGTCGTCAGCGAACAGGTCGCTCGGTAAGTCCCAAAGATAAGGGAGAAATAGACAGAAAGTACGAAAGAGAGAGAGAGAGAGAGCTTTTAATGTTGTATTATAATATTGTAATATTGTATTAACGTTGTTGTTTGTTTGTAGCCTGGTACAGAAGATGCCAGTGCATACGAGGGGAGTCCCACTTACACCGGAGACCTTGGTAACCTGTAGTACAAGGCTCCGTCGATAATACCACGGAACAATGGCATGGATGTAATTACGTCTTAAGCGACCACCTCGTGCCACCTTTAACATATTCCGTACCAGTCTACCCCTTAAACCCCGTAGTGTTATGACAGTATTATAGTATTGTATTGTATGAGTTGGATGACTGATCAAAACCATGATATCAGTAAATATGTTGTAACTGCATAATCAGGTAAATGGAATAACGGAATAATGGATGTATATCCATGGTTTGATTTAGTCAAGTTGTAATGATTGTTAACTGGATTCTGGGATTCATGTATTCATATCGAGTTGGAATATTAAAGAATATATATTGACTTGAATCATATTCAAGTCAGAGATAATCAGACTCAAACCCGAGTCAGACTAAAAGAAATGTAATTTGAAGTTCTATAATTGTTAGGGTCCTTATTGTAATTTATAAAACTTGAGGGGGGTTTTATGTAAAAATACTTTTGCATAGTTTTCAAGATACACCTCGAGTATTTATTATTCGTCTTTATTGTTATAATGAGTGTAAATTTTATTTGTGTTATTCTAGTGAATATATCCTAATAAAAGTATTAATTTATAATATTGATTTATTTGAAATTCATGGTATTTTAATGTAACTTTTAATCTTGTAATTTTTAGGAAAAGGTGGAAACTTTATCTTATAACAAAATAGGCGTTTAAATGATAATTATATATATGTAAATACAAGAATAATTTTAAATAAGTATTTTATTTCCCAAACTCTCATTTTTCATAAATGTCGTATTCTAAACCTTTCGAGACCGAATGCTCCTTGCGGAGGTCTGAATCTCGTACTACTAAGCTCGAGGGTGCACGATAAACCGTACTATCCCTAACGAGTTCCCCAAAGGTGGGTTGTAGTGGCGCTTTGCAAAGATTTAATAAATACTAGTCATTTAGAAAAAATGGTTTTATAAAGATGAGGTATTTATCTGTAAAAGGTGTAAATTTCCGTATTTTAGTTTCTAGGGTTTCCTAAGCCAACTAGCCTATTTCTAAAGGGTCTAAATGATAATTCATTAGAATCCTCAAATCGTCTCTTAACCGCCAATTGTGGCCAGGTAAGTACAAGTGAGGAGGGAGGGATCCGCTCACGAATCGTGAGGCGGGCCTTTTAAAGTTACCCAAGCTCACTTGCCTAGCCTAGACACCACAAAGTCAGTTTAGATAAACGATCAATGTCCATGACATATCGTATTTTCCTATTAAAAGATTTTGTTTTAAAATTGTAAACAACTTAGAACATTTAGAAAAGGTTTATAAAGAAAATGGTATTTAAATGCAAAGTCTTGTATTATCGTATTTTAAGTTTTGATGATATCAATTAGGGTTGTAATTGCATGTGTGTGGAGGTAGGTCATTACCTCGTGATCTACGTTAAGGTATAGCAATTGTTAAGGGTTAAATATGATAACTAAATATTGTGGTATTTAAGTGAAAGAAATACGATATATGGAAACGTTATCATTTCATCTGAAAATTTTTATCCAAATTGATTTTTAAGTGATTAATAGTTAACATGAATATGTTTAAGCATTATGTAATTTGTGACAAGTGAGTTTTGATAGAAAACCGAATCGGAAATCGGTTTGTTCCGATTTCTGTCGGGTTTTAAAATGTCGTATTTTTCTTAAAAGAAAAGAAAGATAGAAAGAGGGGGACTTACGGGTTTGGACAAGCTAGAGAGTGCTAGGAAGGTAGTGGGTTGTCGGTGCGTCGAAACGTCGTAAAGTGTCCTAGTACGATCACCGGAATTCGTCGTCGATTTCGGCAGCGCTTCGCCTTTCGCTCTTTTTCTAACGTACCGAGTTCTCTTGAAATTTCTAGAGAGTGGACTTAGGAATGTAAGGTGAAAGGGTAGAGGGTAGGGGTGTTTATATAGGGCTAGGCTAGGGTTAGGGTTTTAATTAAAAAATATATAAATATATATAAGAAAAACATTAAAAATTATTAAATTTTGGAATAAAAGTGAGTTATTGGAAATCTGATAACCGATCATGAGAATTAAAGTATGCAGGGGGAATGACCAGGTCAACACGGAGAAATTCCGTGTTGACGACTCGGCCGTCCAGCCGAGTCCGGCCGGCGGCGCCGGCCGATTCGGCCGGTCCGCCGGCCGACTCGGCCGAGTCGGGGGCTCGTTGGGTGGGGTTTCACATGGGGGGAATTTTGGTACATTTAACTTTTTATGTGCAGTATAAATTTTGAGAGTTATGGCTGTTTGACTGTTGACTTTCCAAAAAAATTAAAATAAAACAATATAAAAATAATGTGGGGTATGGGATTCGAACCCTGGTGGCTTGGTTCAGCAGTGCAAGATATTACCAATGAGCTACAAGCTCTTTCTTGTAATTATTGTGGGAAAATAACTACTTAAAGTGATAACAGCAACATTAAATACCCCAAGTACACTTTAATTTTAAAACAATTTTATGTACACTAAAAATGAAATTATTTAAAAACAAAATAATTAATTATATATATCTTGTGCTCAGATTAAAATACTCCATTATGGATTTAAAAAAAATTTAAAAAATTTTGTACAGAAAAGTGTATATGAAAATTAGGATTGTTACAAGAAGCCTGGTCAACGCACCGCCACCCACCGACAATTTTGCATCGACACGTGTACTGTATGGCCGCGGATCCGCGGCAGGAAGCCATGTTTGGCCACGGATCTGCGGCCATATGGAGGGTTCTCTGGCTGAATTCTTCTGTACAGCTTCAAGTTGCATTTTCCTTCTACTTTTTTTATTTGGTTCTTCAGAATGTCTTCTAATTTCTTCCAGATTTCCATAGTGCAGAATATTGTGGATTTTTACCGTTCGCTTCGTGTTGAAGTCTTGAATCTTGCACTACCTTTGTACTTTGTGAAATTGTTCATTGATCTTCGTTTGTTCTTCAAACTGTAGGCATGATAAAGATTCTATATTTGTTGGTCGTAGTCTCACTTTTGTAGCGTTTTTTCATTATTTTAACTGTTTTATTCCGAGAACCTGTAACCTGAAACTATTTAGCAGACATGAATCAAAAGCATGAATCAAAAGCACCTATTTATTTGCAGAATGAATAAGAATGGGGAATATAATAATGCAAAATTATGATATGAACACTTACCAAGCGCTAGTTCGCTGACGACATTCCTTTTTATTTCTTTCTTTGGAATGTACGTCAGGAGGACCGGACTTTCAGGAGATCGAGCCTAGCCAGGAGGATTTGGACCATCTCACCGCTCAGTCTGACAACTAGTTCAATTGTATTTTCATTTTGTATACCACTGTTTAGGCACTCCTTTATTCATTGTATGTTTCTTTTTTAAAACAGTTGTATATAAAGATGAATGTAAATAAAAGATGTTATTTATTTTATATCACTTGTTATTCTTGTACACTTTTATATATTGCTTAATTATGCTTAACGTATTTATTTCTTAGTAAATACGTTGCGGTCTGCCATGTCACTGTTTCCGTATACTGGGATGGCGTGAGTGGATGCGCTACAAACCAAACATAAGTCATTTGCACGTCTGCAGTCCTTCGCTAGGTGTCCATTTCTCTTGCAGTAAAAGAAGAAATCTGGACTAGACCGGTTAAATGATCCTCCTGGTCTTCTGGGTGTAAAAGTTGGCCCAGAAGAGGCTCCTCCTGACATCTGTGTGGCAAGGCATTTCATACCGGAAATCTGCGGTCTGCCCTTCTTCTTCACAACCGGCTCATAGCGTCGGGCAGCCTTCAAAGCAAGTTCATGGGTTGGAAAATCCCTGTACCGAGTGCAGCTTGGATTTCTGGATCCAACCCTTGCTGAAATCGTCGTGCCCGGATCTCATCAGTGAGAATAAGGTGTGCCGCGAACCTGTTGCGTCCTTGTGTAAGCAGTATAGTAAGTGAGATAAGGAAATTGAATTTGAGACAATATCTCACATGCTGAGCATGGTAAACTCAGCATCGTATTCATTTACAGACTTGCTCCGTATCGAGCCTTGTTGTAAGTGGATGAACTGCTGTTCCATGTCAAAACGGGCAGTCTTAGGGAAGTACTTTGTATCGAACATGTTCTCCGCCGAAAGACCAGGAAGACAAACGTCTTGCCTGAATTTAGGGGCAGATGCTGTTTGGTTTGATCCGTCCACCTCTCCGAAGATGCCATGTTGATTTATGGCACCGTGTATCGGAGGTTTAGACGGATGCGGCCGTTGTAGCAGACTTCGTCAGATTCCCCCTCATTAGAGGGGTTTTTGATTGTGGGGACGCTCTTTCCTGCAAGCGCAAGCCCCTGCAGTTAATTATGCTACTGCATCGCGGTAACAATTTTCTCCTTCTCCATATGGTCACTTCGTGTCGTGTATGTTTGTTTTATTTTTGGTTACCCATGGATTGTATACGGAGACTAATTTATGTTGTCGCCCGTAGGGCGTGGATTATACCAAATCCGGATTTTCTTAGATTTGGGTTTTGGGTTGGGTTTAAGGATCGTTAATCTAATTTGAGACTAAGATCAACTTAAATGTTTGTTAAGGATACGTTAGTCTAATTTTAGACTGAGATCAACTTAACAGATTGTTAAGAATACGTTATTCTAATTGTAGACTAAGATCAACTAAACAGGATCATTTAGATCCAACAAAAGAGCTTTTGGGCTCTATTGTTTTAGTTTAGGGACTTTGCGGTCTAGTGGGTTTAAGGACATCGTAGTCCACGGGGTTTAAAGACATCATAGTCTATAAAGTTTTTGGTTGTCGGGACCCACCACCTCTCTGAAGACGTTGAAGAATTACAACGACACATATCAGAGGTGTGAAGAGATGTACCCTTAAACCAATGTCAGTTGAGGGATCTGTAGTCGGATTGATTTAAGGATCGTTAATCTCATTTGAGATTAAGATCAACTTAAATGGTTGTTAAGGATACGTTAGCCTAATTTTAGACTAAGATCTACTTAACATGGTTTTTAGGATCATTTAGATCCAGGGCAAGAGCATTTGAGCTCTATCGTTTTAGTTTAATGACATTACAGTCCATAAGTTTAAGGACATCATAGTCCATGGAGTTTAAGGACATCATAGTCCATAGTTTAAAGACGTCATAGTCTGTAAAGTTTAAAGACATCACAGTCTATGAGTTTAAAGACCCCACAGTCCGTGATAGTTTAGAGACATCATATTCTGTAAAGTTTAAGGACATCATAGTCCATGAGTTTAAGGACCCCAGAGTCCGTGGTAGTTTAGAGACATCATAGTCTGTAAAGTTTAAGGACATCATAGTCCATAAGTTTAAGGACCCCACAGTCCGTAAAGTTTAAGGATATCATAGTCCAGTTTAAAGACGTCATAGTCTGTGTGGTTTTGGTTCAACCGTTTGGGGATGCACCAAAAGTTATCGGTTATTGGGACCCTCCATCTCTCTGAAGACGTTGAAGGATTACAACGACATGTATCAGAGGTATGAAGAAATGTATCCTTGAACCAATATCCCGATTTGGGGAATGGGATGAACATCAGTTTAGATGTCATCTGTTAGGAGAACACTAGTCATCTTTGGGACTAGGATTAGTTTGGGGATACCTGAACATGAGGGCTCGGTTGATTGGTGACAAAAAGGGTCTTGGCTTCGGAAGACTTGGCTAATTTGAGCTAAGGTTGATTTCCATTAGTCACCCCATAGTGCTATGCACGGAATCTGTGTTAAACACTGGACTTTGGAGGAGCTCACGTGTGAACACGTGAGGGGCCGCAAAGTGGGCATTATTCCTTGAGTTTATTCCCTCATATATATATAAAAGTGCTGAGCACTTGGCTCACGTATGAGCACGTGAGGCGCCCGAGGTGAGAACTGTTCTCTGGATTTTATTCCTCTTTCATTTATAAGTGCTAAGCACTTGGTTCATCAAACAGTCGCGTGCAGACACGTGAGGTGCCTTCAAAATGCGAGCACTGTCTTTGGAATTTTCTCCCTCTTTTAAACACAACTGTTTGAGAGTCACGTGGGAGCACGTGAGGTGCCCCCAAAATGGGAACTATCTTGGGTTTATTCCCTTTTTCCTTTTCTGAGTGCTAAACACTATTGGGTCATGTGAGTTCACGTGAGGCACTCCGAAGAATGAAGATTGCCTTTGTTTTATTCTCCTTTTCTTTTTCTGAGTGCTAAGCACTATCAAGGGATCACGTGAAGCGCCCCCAAATTGAGATGTGTTTTAGATTTACTCCCCTTTTTTGAAAAGCTTGTTCGGTGGTGAGCCAAGAGTTATTGGTTATTGGGACCTTCCACCTCTCTAAAGACGTTGAAGAATTACAACGACACGTATCGGAGGTGTGGAGAGATGTACTCTTGAATCAAATTCCAGATCGAGGTTTGAGATCATGGTGGGATGAACATAATTTTAGATGTCATCTGTTAGGAGCTCATTAGCTATCTCTAGGACTGAGATCGGTTTGGGGGACCCTGAGCATGGGAGCTCGATTGATTTCCCTCAGGAGATTTGATCTAAGTTTGGCTAATATTGGCCTCTCATAGTGTTAAACACTAATATATGATCGGCGCTTAGATGCTCCCACGTGAGGCCTTAAATTTGTGTTAAACACTAGTGTATGATCAGCGCTCACGTGCTCCCACGTGAGGCGCTTGAAATAGTATTAAACACTAAGAATTTGATGCGCTCACGTGGGGTCACATGAGACGCTTGAAGTTAGCGCTGCTCTTTTGGGTTTATTCCCTTGTTTCTTTTCTGAATGCTAAGCACTATTGGGTCACGTGGGATTACGTGAGGCGTCCCAAGAATGGAAACTTCCCTTTGATTTATTCCCTTTCCGCTTTATAAAAGTTAAGCACCGCTTGGGGGTCACGTGTTATTACATGAGGCGCTCCAAAAATAGGGTTTATTCCCTTTTCTTTTTTATAAGTGCTGAGCACTTCTCAGGGGTCACGTGGAGTCGCGTGAGGTGCTCAAAAAATAGGGTTAATTCCCTTTTCTCTTTTATAAGTGCTGAGCACTTCTCAGGGGTCACGTGGGGTCACGTGACTAGATCTCATTCTTTCCCTCTTTGTTCCTCAAAGGTGCTCACGTGGGAACACGTGAGTTTTTATGTAGCGTTTGAATGCTACCGAATCATCAGGTTGTTCTTCTATGTTTCTGAGGGATCAAATTCTCCTTTTGTTCTTTGTAGGGATTAAATTCTTTTTAAAGGGTTAAACCCCAGTTCCAGAGGAATTATTCCTATATGTTTTGTAAGAGTTAAAATCTTTTGGATTCAGTTCTTTCCCCTAGGCTTTAAATCTGCATGACAGAATCTTCCCGATGATAATTAAATTCTCAACTTGTGAGGAGATCTGCTTCTGCAGATCTTAACCAGAGGAAGAACTAAGTTCTTTGAGAAGAGTTAAACTCTTCGTTTGAGAATTAAATTCCCTTTTTGTGGGAGCTTTTGGGAGGGGTTCCCCTTCTTTAGAGAATTAAATTCTCTCTCTATTTTTCTTCCCCTCCGCCCTTGTCTCTCTTTTCCTCGCTCCTATTTATATGAGAAGGAAAAGAATCAATTTGTTAAGAAAATCCCTCATTGAGAGATCATGATTGATTCCATGATCTTTTAGATCAATTGGTGAATTTTATTCACCGTTGGATTTTTAATCCAAAGGTTCTCTGTTTATCAGAGAAGATTTCTTGTTTTTTTGACAAGATTATGAATATCTTGTTAGTTTTAACAAGATTAGAATTTTATTCTATCATATCTTTTTAGTTTAACAAGATCAGAAATATATTTTCTTAATATGGATATCTTGTTAACATAGAATTTTATTCTCGTTATAAGATTAGGAAGATATTTTCCTATGATAGATTTTTATTCTATCAAATGATCACCGCTGGATTTTTGATCCAAGGGTTCTCTATTTAACAGAGATGATCTTTCTAGTTTAAGGAAGATTAAGAAAATATTTTCCAAAATAGAATTTAATTCTAGAATTTGATAGGAGCATTTTAAATTGGGATGCTCACATGCTTTGAATGTGAGAGGCAAGAGAACTCATGTGTTTAACACGTGACCCCTGCTGTGGGTTTTAGTCTGTTTATGTTCAGCGCTTATATGCTTTGCATATGAGCGCTCACGTGTTTTACACGTGTGGCCTGTTTGGCCATTGTTGATTTATGTTCAGCGCTCATATGCTTTGCATACATACGCCTACGTGTTTTACACGTGATGCGTGTTTTTTGAGGATTCTCCCATTTTTTTGTAAGGGAACAAGTAGCTCTTGGCCGAAAATTTTGGCGGAAACAAATGCCCCCCACTACCTTGCCCACGTAAGCATGTACGTGGGTGTAGTAGTGCAGAGTTATGCATGGCAATAGAATTGACGGCTTAGGGGACAAGTTTAGAGTCCTTGTAGCCTAAGACTTTTTTCATCTTCATAAGCCGTAAGGGTCTGAAGAAGGTTTTTTCTCCCTACAAGTCGAGAGGATCTCGTAGGGGTAAATTCTCCCTAGAAATCGTGAGGATCTCTAAGTGTTCATCGCCTCCGTGAGTCGTAAGGATGTCACTCAGGTATTTTTCCTTACGAATCGTGAGGACCCGTAAGTAGTTTCTTTACTTCAGCGGCGAATGTGGCTTTGGCAAATGTAGCTCGCAGATAGTCCATATTGACCTCCTTGTAGAGCAGCAATGGCTTAGGAAACAGGTTCGGATCTGTCGCCTAAGACTTTTCAACTTTATGAGCCGTAAGGGTCTCATAAAGACTTTTCTCTCTACGAGTCGAGAAGATCTCGTAGGTGTATTTTCTCCTTAGAAATCGTGAGGATTTCTAAGTGCATTTTCTCTTGAGAGTCGTAAGGATCTCACAAAAGAATTTTCTTCCTTACAAGTCGAGAGGACTCGTAAGTGGTTGATGAGTTGACCTGCTCCCGAATCAAAGTATTGCTTTGACAGGGAGGTCGAGGGTTGACTTTGGCCATATGGGGTCAGGATTGACTTTAGCCATATGGGGTCAGGATTGACTTTAGCGATACGGGGTCAGTTGATGACGTATTTCCGAAACGGGGTCATTTGCTGACGTATTTCCGTGACGAGGTCATTGGCTGACATATTTCCGCGACAAGGTCATTTGCTGACGTATTTCCGAGACGGGGTCATTGGATGTCGTATTTCCACGACGGGGTCATTAGATGACGTGTTTCCGCGACGGGGTCATTGGCTGACGTATTTTCGCGACGGGGTCATTTGATGACGTGTTTCCGAGACGGGGTTATTGGCTAACGTATTTCCGCGACGGGGTCATTTGCTGACGTGTTTCCGAGACGGGGTCATTGGCTGACCTATTTCCGCGACGGGGTCATTGGATGACGTATTTCCGAGACAGGGTCATTGGCTGACGTATTTCCGCGATGGGGTCATTTGCTGACGTATTTCCGAGACGAGGTCATTGGATGACGTATTTCCGCGACGGGGTCATTGGCTAACGTATTTCCGCGACGGGGTCATTTGATGACGTATTTCCGAGACGGGGTCATTTGCTGACGTATTTTCGAGACGGGGTCATTGGATGACGTATTTCCGAGACAGGGTCATTTGCTGACGTGTATCCGAGACGGGGTCATTTGCTGACGTGTATCCGAGACGGGGTCATTTGCTGACGTATTTCCGAAACGGGGTCATTTTCTGACGTATTTCCGAGACGGGGTCATTTGCTGACGTATTTCCGCGACGGGGTCATTTGCTGACGTATTTCCGAGACGGGGTCATTGGATGACGTATTTCCACGACGGGGTCATTGGATGACGTATTTCCGAGACGGGGTCATTGGGTGACGTATTTCCGCGACGGGGTCATTGGCTGACGTATTTCCGCGATGGGGTCATTTGATGACGTATTTCCGAGACGGGGTCATTGGCTGACGTATTTCCGCGACGAGATCATTTGCTGACGTATTTCCGAGACGGGGTCATTGGATGACGTATTTCCACGACGGGGTCATTGGATGACGTATTTCCGCGACGGGGTCATTGGCTGACATATTTCCGAGACGGGGTCATTGGATGACGTATTTCCGCGACAGGGTCATTGGATGATGTATTTCCGCGACGGGGTCATTTAATGATGTATTTCCGAGACGGGGTCATTGGCTGACGTATTTCCGCGACGGGGTCATTTGCTGACGTATTTCCGCGACGGGGTCATTGGATGACGTATTTCCGCGACGGGGTCATTAGTTGACGTATTTTCGCGGCGGGGTCATTTGATGACGTATTTCCGAGGCGGGGTCATTGGCTGACGTATTTCCGAGACGGGGTCATTTGCTGACGTATTTCCGAGACGGGGTCATTTGCTGACGTATTTCCGAGACGGGGTCATTGGATGACGTATTTCCGAGACGGGGTCATTTGCTGACGTGTATCCGAGACGGGGTCATTTGCTGACGTATTTTCGTGACGGGGTTATTGGATGACGTATTTACGCGACGGGGTAATTGGATGACGTATTTCCGAGACGGGGTTATTGGATGACGTATTTCCACGACGGGGTCATTTGTTGACGTTGCGTCTGCTGTAACGAGACGAATGTCGAGGCGGTCTCTAGGTTGTCTGTGAACCGTCAAGACTTGGAACTAGGGACTCTGCCGTGGCTCCGAGATTGATTGTCGCATCTGAATCCTGCTGGAATGAGGAGGAACACTATTGTGGGTCTCCAGGCTGTAGACGTGGCCATCGAGATTTGGAACTAGGGACTTTGCCGTGGCTCCGATTGGTTGCGACCCCGAGGTCGGTTGTTGACGTTACGTTTGCTGCAACGAGACGAATGTCGAGGTGGTCTCTAGGTTGTCTGTGAATCGTCGAGATTTGGAACTAGGGAATTTGCCGTGGCTTCGTTTGTTGACGTCGCATCTGCTTCTGGTTGGAACGAGAAGGAACGCCGTTGTTGATCTCTTGAGATGCAGATGTTGCCATCAAGACTTGGCCCTCTTTCTGATGGAGCCTGGTGGGATGATATCGTTCCCTTTTTTGTTTGTGCCCCTGGATTGTATACAGGGATCGATGTGATCTCTCCTGTAGGGAAAAAGTTTCATGTTATAAGTATTATTATTTTTTGTTTTTTTCCGCGATGCTCTATCATTTCAGCTTTTTGTATCGCGAAAGTCGCGATTGCCCAATCATTTCGGCAATTTTTCGCGGTGCCCAATCATTTCGGCTATTTTTTTTACTCGCTGCTTTTTATTGCGAGTTGCCCAATCATTTCGGCTATTTTTGTATGCATATCTTTTACTTGCTGATTTTTTTGCAAGTTGCCCCATCATTTCGGCTATTTTAAATGCATTTCTTTTACTTGCTAATTTTGTTGCAAGTATGGAACTTGGAACCTGATGCCAATCTTAGCATCATCATCGCTGCGACTAGAATATTGCCGTGAAAGGACTTGGAATTTGATACCATTTTAGGTATCGGTATCGCTACCACTGGGACATTGCCAGGAGCGAATCATCATTTGCCTCTGTCGATTCGAACAAAGGTGGCTTAGCAATTAGGGTTAGGATCCTGTTGACTAAGGCTTTTAACTTCATGAGTCGTAAGGATCTCATAAAGGTGTTTCTCCCTACGAGTCGTGAGGATCTCGTATGTGTATTTTCTCCTTAAAAATCGTGAGGATTCTTAAGTGTATGTTCTCTTTTAAGTCGTAAGGATCTTACAAGTGTGTTTTCTCCTTATAAGTCGAGAGGACTTACAAGGGTCGTTCATCGTGTGAGCATATCCCTAGTCGCCGGTGGGACTTTGTTAGGGAAATGTTTATTCGTGCCCGTGGATTGTATACAAGGGTCAATATTGAAACGCTTGTAGGGAAAAAGCGGGGTGTATGACGGCTTAAGAACAGGTTTAGATCCCTATAGCTTAAGGCTTTTGTATCTTATGAGCCATGAGGGTCTCATAGGGGGGTTCTCCTTACAGGTCGTGAGGATCTCGTAAGTGTAATTTCTCCTTAAGAATCGTGGGGATCCCTAAGTGTGTTGCTCCCTTGTGAGTCGTAAGGATCTCACGCAGGTAATTTTCTCCTTACAAGGTCGAGAGGACCTTGCAGGTGTCTTTTAACGAGATTGCACCCTTTCGGGTTTACACAAGCTCGCCGGTAGCCCTGCTGTTTTTACTCACGGAGCCCTTTCGGGTTTTCATCCATGCCCATTTTGCTTATGAACGTACCTTTTTTTTGCGAGTATAGAGCTCAAGATCTGATACCAATTTTAGCATCAGTATCGCTGCGACTGGAATGTTGTCAGGAGCGAATCATCATTTGCCGTGAAAGGACTTGGAATTTGATACCAATTTAGGCATCAGCATCGCTACCACTGGGACATTGCCAGGATCGAATCATCATTTGCCTTCGTCGGTTCGAGCAAAGGTGCTTAACAAACAGGGTTAAGATCCTGTCAACTAAGGCTTTTGACTTCTTGAGCCGTAACGGTCTCATAAAGATGTTTCTCCTTAGGAATCATGAGGATCCCTAAGTGTGTTGCTCCCTCGTGAGTCGTAAGGATCTCACGCAGGTATTTTCTCATTACAAGGTCGAGAGGACCTTGCAAGTGTGCATGAATTTTTTACAAGTCTGTGCCCTTTCGGGTTTTCACAGACTCGTCGGTAGCCCTGCTGTTTTTACTCACGGAGCCCTTTTCAAGTTTTCATCCGTGCCCATCTTGCTTATGGACGTACCGTTTTTTTTTTGTTCAAGTAGGATATTCTACTTGACTGCAGGACTCATTTGTAAGCCCCATGATATCCTTTCTATTCTTTGAGAAGAAAGGGCCATCTTACGTAGAGATTCTTCCTCCAGTGAGAAATATGTCCCCTGTGTATATCTCGAGGGGAGCGTGTACCCACACCGTCGCTATTTTGGTGACAGGTTGCTTCAAAATCGCTCATCATTTTTATTGTTGATCGTCGGCGACAAATACCACCTTACCTCCGCTTTTCATTCATCTTCATCAGATGATGAAGGGTCTTGACTCAGCTGATCCAATCGAGTCATTTTATCCATGAGTTTTTTTAAGGTCGTCGGTTTGAAGAGGGCCATATACGAGGATGCCTTTTGAATTTGGGTCAAGGGTGGCTATGAACATTCCCACAGCTGCCGCTTCGTCGATACGTTGCTCGTATTTGACCAGAGATTTCGCCATCGGGTAACACATTGAACCCAAGTCTCATTCGGTCTAAACCTTTTGTTGACCAGTGCTGTCATGGTAGTGCGTTTATTCACACTAGCGAATCTCTGACAGGAGGGCATCTCCATTTTGTCGAAGGTATTCATGAAGTCATTCGGGAGTTCCGCATACCATTCGAAGGCAATGCCCGCCCGACAGCCGATGAACTGTCAGAGGAGAAGCATATCAGTATTGCCGCACATGGGTTCAAATCGCACAATGTGCCGGCGAGAATTCTCAGTTCCTTTGTACATGTGGCACGTTGGAAGTGTGCACTCTGGCGGGTACTGCATTTGATTGTGCCATGTCGGATACGGTCGACCAATCTTGATTGATCTATTTGCGGCTTCACTGGCGTAGTGAGCTTCAATTTGCTGAGCGATATATTCGTTCAACTTTGCTTTTAGGAATCATTTCCTCCTCAGCCATTGATGAGTTTTGCAGAGGATTTGAAATGTCATCCTTATCTTTAAGACCGACTACCGGCAGTTCATCTGCCAGTGGTTCCGATTGAACCATCATTCCAGCCATATTCTGAATCAGAAGGGCCATCTGGTTCGTTTTAGTGGACATTTCTGCCGTTTCTGCATCTCCCTTTTTCATAGCGTGCTTTAGGAAATCAATATCCGACTCCTTCTCTATTCTTTCTCTAGGTGCGTCTTTGGGATTTGCCTTAGATGATGGATTAGCGAGTGGTGCCGCCTGAGCAAGCATCTCCTGCAGCTTTTCACGTTGCAGTTGAACTTTTGTTAAAGACCGAGTTTGAGGTCGGTGACTAGTAGAAGCTCGAACTTCGTCTTTGGAATTCACCACATAGACTATGTGAACTACCATGCCCCCAGGCTTGGGATGTTTAGAGTTTTTGGCCTTTGGAGTTTGCTTCGGGCACTTGAGCTTTATTGGGCCTTCTTTTTTGTGAAAAGCCGCTTTGGTTTTGGGAGGAACCGCTGTATCAGGATCCGTCTTGGGGTGAGTCCCCTTCACCTGCATCCACACCTTATATATAGATGAGGAAAGTTGTCTCAGGGAGCGAACTTGTTTCTGCTCTCGTGGGATCTCCATGGGTTGCGGAGACTTCTTCAATATTACGGTAAGAGAATTTTGTCTGACCCTTCGCAACAGTTTGAAACTGTTCCCAGTTAGAACAACAACATTCACCACTGGGGTTGAAACAGGACCATGCGGAGAACTGCCCCCAGCTCATTTTGTATGATGCCGATATTGACGTTGACCGTTTCTTACGGCCGGGATTTGATTAGCTCCAGGATTTTGCCGAGCCTGCCCCCTGTTTCCTTTGAGAGCCTAAATATTCTGCCCCCTTTGTCGACCTTGGTCCTTGGCATGTGCCAGTTGTTGGAGGACTGATTTTGTCGGCAAAGTTGCAGCTTGGAGAACTAGCCTGTGGAAGACAGATTTCCTCTGGGCTTCTTCCATCGGCGTTGAGGCACCGAGGGTGGGAGGTGGGAGTATCGACCCAAAGAGAAGCCCGTTGATTTCTTGAAGAGCCGGATTGCAGATATTTGAGATTGCAAGTGGCATGTACTTGACTCCACCAGATATGACAGAGCCCGAGTTGCTAAGGTAGGAGCAAACGCCATTCTTCATAGAGACGAAACGCCGGCTTCAGTATCCACTCCCCTAAGGGCAACACGAACACATATATACCGCGATTATTTGATCGCAGAAAAACACGACACACGAAGTGAGGAGTGAAAAGGGAAAAAGGTCCCACCGGGCGTGCCAGAATCTATTCTCCGCCGAAAGACCGGGAAGACAAACGTCTTGCCTGAATTTAGGGGCAGATGCTGTTTGGTTTGATCCGTCCACCTCTCCGAAGATGCCATGTTGATTTATGGCACCGTGTATCGGAGGTTTAGACGGATGCGGCCGTTGTAGCAGACTTCGTCAGATTCCCCCTCATTAGAGGGGTTTTTGATTGTGGGGACGCTCTTTCCTGCAGGCGCAAGCCCCTACAGTTAATTATGCTACTGCATCGCGGTAACAATTTTCTCCTTCTCCATATGGTCACTTCGTGTCGTGTATGTTTGTTTTATTTTTGGTTACCCATGGATTGTATATGGAGACTAATTTATGTTGTCACCCGTAGGGCGTGGATTAGTCCAAATCCGTATTTTCTTAGATTTGGGTTTTGGGTTGGGTTTAAGGATCGTTAATCTCATTTGAGACTAAGATCAACTTAAACGTTTGATAAGGATACGTTAGTCTAATTTTAGACTAAGATCAACTTAACAGTTTGTTAAGAATACGTTAGTCTAATTTTAGACTAAGATCAACTTAACAAGATCATTTAGATCCAACAAAAGAGCATTTGGGCTCTATTGTTTTAGTTTAGGGACTTTGCGGTCTAGTGGGTTTAAGGACATCGTAGTCCACGGGGTTTAAAGACATCATAGTCTATAAAGTTTTTGGTTGTCGGGACCCACCACCTCTCTGAAGACGTTGAAGAATTACAACGACACATATCAGAGGTGTGAAGAGATGTACCCTTGAACCAATGTCAGTTGAGAGATCAGTAGTCAGATTGATTTAAGGATCGTTAATTTCATTTGAGATTAAGATCAACTTAAATGGTTGTTAAGGATACGTTAGCCTAATTTTAGACTAAGATCTACTTAACGTGGTTTTTAGGATCATTTAGATCCAGCGAAAGAGCATTTGGGCTCTATCGTTTTAGTTTAATGATGTTACGGTCCATAAGTTTAAGGACATCATAGTCCATGGAGTTTAAGGACATCATAGTCCATAGTTTAAAGACGTCATAGTCTGTAAAGTTTAAAAACATCATAGTCTATGAGTTTAAGGACCCCACAGTCCGTGGTAGTTTAGAGACATCATAATCTGTAAAATTTAAGGACATCATAGTCCATGAGTTTAAGGACCCCAGAGTCCATGGTAGTTTAGAGACATCATAGTCTGTAAAGTTTAAGAACATCATAGTCCATGAGTTTAAGGACCCCACAGTCCGTAAAGTTTAAGGACATTATAGTCCAGTTTAAAGACGTCATAGTCTGTGTGGTTTTGGTTCAACCGTTTGGGGATGCACCAAAAGTTATCGGTTATTGGGACCCTCCATCTCTCTGAAGACGTTGAAGGATTACAACGACATGTATCAGAGCTATGAAGAGATGTACGCTTGAACCAATATCCCGATTTAGGGAATGGGGTGAACATCGGTTTAGATGTCATCTGTTAGGAGAACACTAGTCATCTTTGGGACTAGGATTAGTTTGGGGAGACCTGAACATGAGGGCTCGGTTGATTGGTGACAAAAAGGGTCTTGGCTTCGGAAGACTTGGCTAATTTGAGCTAAGCTTGATTTCCCTTAGTCACCCCATAATGCTAAGCACCGAATCAGTGTTAAACACTGGACTTTGGAGGAGCTCAGGTGTGAACACGTGAGGGGCCTCGAAGTGGGCATTGTTCCTTGAGTTTATTCCCTCATATATATATAAAAGTGTTGAGCGCTTGGCTCACGTGTGAGCACGTGAGGCGCCCGAGGTGAGAACTGTTCTCTGGATTTTATTCCTCTTTCATTTATAAGTGCTAAGCACTTGGTTCATCAAACAGTCGCGTGCAGACACGTGAGGTGCCTTCAAAATGCGAGCGTTGTCTTTGGAATTTTCTCCCTCTTTTAAACACAACTGTTTGGGAGTCATGTGGGAACACGTGAGGTGCCCCCAAAATGGGAACTATCTTGGGTTTATTCCCTTTTTCCTTTTCTGAGTGCTAAGCACTATTGGGTCACGTGAGATCACGTGAGGCACTCTAAAGAATGAAGCTTGCTTTTGTTTTATTCTCCTTTTCTTTTTCTGAGTGCTAAGCACTATCAAGGGATCACGTGAGGCCACGTGAGGCGCCCCCAAATTAAGATGTGTTTTAGATTTACTCCCCTTTTTTGAAAAGCTTGTTCGGTGGTGAGCCAAGAATTATTGGTTATTGGGACCCTCCACCTCTCTGAAGACGTTGAAGAATTACAACGACACGTATCGGAGGTGTGGAGAGATGTACCCTTGAACCAAATTCTAGATCGAGGTGAGAGATCATGGTGGGATGAACATCATTTTAGATGTCATCTGTTAAGAACTCATTAGCTATCTCTAGGACTGAGATCGGTTTGGGGGACCCTGAGCATGGGGGCTCGATTGATTTCCCTCGGTAGATTTGATCTAAGTTTGGCTAATATTGGCCTCTCATAGTTAAACACTAATATATGATCGGCGCTCAAGTGCTCCCACGTGAGGCCTTAAATTAGTGTTAAACACTAGTGTATGATCAGCGCTCACGTGCTCCCACGTGAGGTGCTTGAAATAGTGTTAAACACTAAGAATTTGATGCGCTCACGTGGGGTCACGTGAGATGCTTGAAGTTGGCGTTGCTCCTTTAGGTTTATTCCCTTGTTTCTTTTCTAAATGCTAAGCACTATTGGGTCACATGGGATCACGTGAGGCGCCCCAAGAATGGAAACCGCCCTTTGATTTATTCCCTTTCTGTTTTATAAAAGTTAAGCACTGCTTGGGGGTCATGTGTAACCACGTGAGGCGCTCCAAAAATAGGATTTATTCCCTTTTCTTTTTTATAAGTGCTGAGCACTTCTCAGGGGTCACGTAGGGTCACGTGAGGTGCTCAAAAAATAGGGTTAATTCACTTTTCTCTTTTATAAGTGCTGAGCACTTCTCAGGGGGCACGTGGGGGTCACGTGACTAGATCTTATTCTTTCCCTCTTTGTTCCTCAATGGTGCTCACGTGGGAACACGTGAGTTTTTATGTAGCGTTTGAATGCTAACGAATTATCAGGCTGTTCTTCTATGGTTCTGAGGGATCAAGTTCTCCTTTTGTTCTTTGTAGGGATTAAATTCTTTTTAAAGGGTTAAACCCCAGTTCCAGAGGAATTAAATTCCTATATGTTTTGTAAGAGTTAAACTCTTTTGGATTCAGTTCTTTCCCCTAGGCTTTAAATCTGCATGACAGAATCTCCCCGATGAGAATTAAATTCTCAACTTGTGGGGAGATCTGCTTCTGCAGATCTTAACCAGAGGAAGAACTAAGTTCTTTGATAAGAGTTAAACTCTTGGTTTGAGAATTAAATTCTCTTTTTGTGGGAGCTTATGGGAGGGGTTCCCCTTCTTTAGAGAATTAAATTCTCTCTCTATTTTCTTCCCCTCTGCCCTTGTCTCTCTTTTCCTTGCTCCTATTTATATGAGAAGAAAAGGAATCGATTTGTTAAGAAAATTCCGCATTGAGAGATCATGATTGATTCCATGATCTTTCAGATCAATTGGTGAATTTTATTCACCGTTGGATTTTTAATCCAAAGGTTCTCTGTTTAACAGAGAAGATTTCTTGTTTGTTTAACAAGATTATGAATATCTTGTTAGTTTTAACAAGATTAGAATTTTATTCTATCATATCTTTTTAGTTTAATAAGATCAGAAATATATTTTCTTAATATGGATATCTTGTTAACATAGAATTTTATTCTTGTTATAAGATTAGGAAAATATTTTCCTATGATAGATTTTTATTCTATCAAATGATCACCGCTGGATTTTTAATCCAGGGGTCCTCTGTTTAACAGAGATGATCTTTCTAGTTTAAGGAAGATTAAGAAAATATTTCCCAAAATAGAATTTAATTCTAGAATTTGATAGGAGCATTTTAAATTGGGATGCTCACATGCTTTGCATGTGAAAGGCTAGAGAACTCATGTGTTTAACACGTGACCCCTGCTGTGGGTTTTAGCCTTTTTATGTTCAGCGCTTATATACTTTGCATATGAGCGCTCACGTGTTTTACACGTGAGGCCTGTTTGGCCATTGTTGATTTATGTTCAGCTCTCATATGCTTTGCATACGTGCGCCCACGTGTTTTACACGTGATGCCTGTTTTTTGAGGATTCTCCCCCTTTTTTGTAAGGGAACAAGTAGCTCTTGGCCGAAAATTTTGGCGGGAACAGAACAGATCGCGAAACGTCTTCCACTCTATTGGCTGGGTGAGACGGTTTTCCTCAGCCTTCCACCAGACTCTGGCATTGTCCGTCAGTTACAACTTAGCAACTCTCACCCATGCAATATCTGGCATATGTGCTGCCGCCAGATCATCCTCGATAGATTGAGCCAATTCTTATGCCTCCAGTGGGCTCTCCTTCCCCGAGAAGTGTTTTGGATGTAGTGCCCGAAATTGCTTGACTCCAGGTGCCTCGGCTTCGGGGCGATGCATAAGAATAGCAATCTGCTGCTGCTGACCCTTTAAGAGGCTCATGATTGCCTCAAATAGTACCGTTTGCTCATTGTTAGGAGCTGCAATGGTAGGTAATGATGGTAGAGTAGCCGGTGGAGTGTTGCCATTGACATTCGTGCTGGTGTTGTTGGGAGAATCCATGACCTTGATAGAAAAGTAAAGGTTAGGATAGATTCAAGAAATTTGAAATGCAAAGAATGTATAGTTGTCGATTCTTATAATTCTTGTGATATATATTGATTAGGACTTCATGCAGAACTGACCTGCATGGGCCCCCAACAAAACCCCCTCGAGAGCTCGAAGATGGCGGACAAGCAACCTTCGACGAGCTAACCGAGGTTGATTTCAGAACGCTCGATAATCCAAGGCCAATCTACATCAGCTCACTCTTGTCAGAGAAAATGAAAGAACAGATAATTGCCTTACTGCATGAGTTTATCGACTGCTTCGCGTGGACGTACAATGAAATGCCTGGTCTCTCCCCTGAAGTGGCCATGCATAAGCTGGTTATTTCTCCTGATATCAAGCCAGTCAAACAAGCTCCTCGAAGAATGAGAAGGGAGCTGGAAGAAAAGGTCATAGAGAAAACCAAGAAACTCACCGATGCTAGCTTCATCAGAGAAGATAAATATGTGGATTGGATCGCCTGCATCATCCCAGTGAAAAAGAAGAATGGACAGATCCAAGTCTGCGTCGATTTCAGAGACCTTAACAAGGCATGCCCTAAAGATCATTTCCCGCTTCCAGTCATGAAAATGATGGTCAACGACACCTCAAATTACGAGCTGTTCACCTTCATGGATAGATCATCTGGATACAATCAGATAAAAATGTCACCTGAGGATGAGCAGCACACAGCGTTTCGAACCCCGATCGGGATATACTGTTACAAAGTGATGTTGTTTGGACTGAAGAACTCATGTGCCACATATCAAAAGGCAATGACCAAGATCTTTGATGACTTAATCCATAAAGTCGTTGAATGTTATGTTATGATTTGGTCGTCAAGACTAAAGCCAAGGCCGATCATATCCAAGACCTCAGGACCGTTTTCACCAGACTAAGGAAATGCGATCTAAAGATGAATCCTCTGAAGTGCACTTTTGGCGTGTCGTCGGGAAGATTCTTGGGCTTCATAGTCCAACATCGGGGGATAGAAGTTGACCTGTCGAAGATAAAGGCCATCATGGAGATGCCTCCTCCAAAGAATCTGATGCAGCTAAGAATCTTTCAAGGCAAACTCGCATACATACGAAGGTTCATTTCGAACCTATCGGGAAGATGTATGCCCTTCTCAAAGCTCATGAAGAAAGTAGATCCTTTTGTCTGGGACAACGAATGTCGGGAGGCGTTCGAAAGTATCAAACAGTATCTGTTGCGCCCTTCAGTACTTACTGCTTCCATTCCAAATAAACCATTGATTCTCTATATTGCCACACTAGATGAGTCACTTGGCGCGTTCCTTGCCCAGAATAACGAGGAGGAAAAAGAAAATGCCCTGTACTACCTCAGTCGAACATTAGTCGGGGAGGAACATAACTATTCCCCGATTGAAAAGCGGTGCCTGGCCTTGATATTTGTCGTAAAGAAACTAAGGCATTATCTGCTCGCTCATCGGATTATGCTGATCTCTAAAATCGACCCGCTTAAACACTCAGTGGCCAAAACATGCCTTGCCGGCTGAATGACAAGTTGGGCTGTCTTACTGCTTGAGTTTGACATAATCTAAACTCCTCAGCAAGCAGTAAAAGGGCAAGCTCTCACCGATTTCCTCACATGATTACCGTGTTGATAACACCGTTTGTTAACTTTCTGTACAATTTTTTTTCAAAATACAGAAAGATGTACTTTTGCCTGAGCACAAGTTATAAGTTTGATTTACTTTTTAATAGCAAGAAGGAGCTTGTAGCTCATTGGTAAGACCTTGCACTGCTGAACCAAAGCACCAGAATTCAAATCCCATCACTCACATTATTTTTATATTGATTTCTTTTAATATTTTTAGAATCCTAAGAGTCTACATGTGCATAACTCATAAAAACCCCACGTCACATATAAAACAAACTGGCCCAGGGGGTAGATGACTCGACATTGGATACGTGGCGACGGCGACCCAGCCCGACTCGGCCGACTCGGGCCGGCGCCGCCGGCCAGACCGAGTCGGATCGCCGATCTTCCTTCATAAAAGTTATGCCTTTTTGTATTCTAATAACCCTCGTCATGTTTAATTCCTCTGCACATTAACAAAGCATTTTAAAACCCCATTAAACCATATTTAATACATTTTCAATACAACTTTTCACCTACCCTAACCCTAGTTTTACCCTATAAATACCACCCCTAAACAAATCCCCCTCACTCACAAATTATGTCCAAACTGTCAAGAAAACTCTCTAGAATTTTGTGTACAAATGGAGTTAGCGAAGGGCGAAACTCCGGCGAATTTCCGACGGCGATACGAGGAGTTTCCGGCGACGAAACGACGCACCGGCGATTCCTCTCTCTACCTCTATCTTCCCTCTTTCTTGTTAGCTTGTAAGTCCCAACTCCCCATTCTCTATTCCATTCTAAAAATTTGTAAAACTAAAACCCGACGAAAGAGTAGTTAATCCGACTTTCGATTCGGTTTTCTTTAAAATGATCGACTTTCCTCAAATACAACCATACTAAACTCTTACGGCTTGACTATTAATCATTAACAAAATATGTTGAACAAGTTTCATAGCAAAATATTTCTTATTGCAATTTTTATCGTACTTTTTCAGTAAAATACCATGTAGATTAGTTTCGACTTTAAAACATCATTAATCTTGCTATACTTTTAGATAGATCACGAGGTAATGATATACCTCCTCACAACACTCATATGCAATATAGCACGATACCTTTTAGGAAATATAGATTCGGGAAATACCGTTTTACACAAAACTATCTCTAACTTATAAAAACCATTTTCATAAGGTTATGTATTTTAAACAAGTCTTTGCAAAGCGCCGCTACAACCCATTTTTGGGGAACCCGTATGAGATGGTGCGGATTATCGCACATCCCTGGGCTTAGTAGTGCGAGATTCAGACCTCCGCAAGGAACATTCGGTCTCAAAAGATTTAAAAATACAAATATCTTAAGAAAATGATATTTCTAGAAAAATAATAAATTAAAATTTATTTTATATAAACATATATATATATATATATGTATGTATGTATTATCAAAATATCTATTTTTGATATAATATAAATATTCTAATTTTTCCAAATCAAAAGAATCACTTTACATAAAAATACCATGAAATTCCATACAAGTTCAATACTTTACAACTAAATACCATGTATTATGAAAAATATGTTTATCTCACTAGAAATATCACGTATATAAAATCTACATCTATGAAAACCATAAAGACGATAATTAAATACTTGAGGTGTATTTTGAAAATTATACAAAATTATTTTTACATAAAACCCTCTCAAGTTTTATAAATTACAATAAGGACGCTAGTAAATATAGGTTTAAGCGGGACCGGTCTCTTGAGCCTCAGGGTGCCGGAGATATGAGTGCTTGCCTATTTAAGGTAGACAACTTAACAAACGGTGTTATCAACACGGTAATCGTCTTTGAAAAAGACTCAAATCATGCCGCCCATGTGCAGCGGTTACCGATAATATCAAAACAATCAGGATTCAATTTCTTTTATAATTGTCTGACTCGGACTGAGTCTTACTATAATCAACCTGACTTGAATGAGATTCAAGTATCAAACTACAATTCAACATGAATCCATGAATCCATATATTCAATCTTTTCAATCTGTATTGACCGAACCGAACCATAGATATACATCTATCTACATGATTCTCCAGTTATATCCATTTACTGATATCATGGTTTCGGTAAGTCCTCTATACAATTCAATTTACAAGACAATACAATACAATACAATACCATCAGTACAATCTTTACTATCAATACATACATGGGGTATTGGGGTAGTTCATGCGTGAATCCAACAAAATCTCACGAGTCCCCCTAGATCATGAATCCATGTCTACTAACACAAGTAAGCTATCATGAGGGCCCGTGTTTCCTTGCTCCTGGATTACAGCCCGTTGAGTTTGGAATACTTCAACACTAGTTTGAAGTCCCATTACTAACAATTGATTCGGGCTCGTGGTTCCCTACCCCTGGATTACAGCCTGTTGGGTTCGAGAACACTCTTGAGATTGGTTGACATTCACCCCTGAACTTACGCGTTAATACTAAATACAACATTATAACAATATCATACCACTTTAAAAGTTACACACACACTCTCTCTCTCTCTGTCTATTCTACTTCTCCCCCATCTTTGGGACTTACCGAGTGATTTGTTCGCTGACAACATTCCTTCTCTTTTTTCTTTGGAATGTTGTCGGGTGGATCAGACGCACTAGAGCACGAGACCATTCAGGAGCATTCGGAGCAGGCCCTTGAGCAGTACACCGAAGACCCAGAGCTGTAGCCACTTGTACCTATTTCATTTCAGTACTTTCCATTTCTGTTATGCCACTGTTTAGGCATCGCTTTCCTTCAGATGTATTTACTTTCCATGCATTGTACAAAAGAATGTTAATAAATAAAGTTGATGTTTAATTACATTTGTCTCTTGTGTATATTTCTTTTATATTGCTTAGTTACGCTTAATGTATTTACTTCTGAGTAAATACGTAGTGGCCTCGTCGCGTTCTCTGCCCGTATACTGGGAAGCGGGGCGTGACAAGTTTTGTTAGTGGCCCATGCAGGTCAGAGCTGTATGGAACCATACCATGTAGTTCTGTTCTGCGTGAACAACCTAAGTAATATAACACAAGAATCAACAACTGAAAACATTCTTTACAATTCATGTTCCTTAAATCTTATCATTTCATATACTTTGAATCTGTCCTAACCCAAATTTTCTTTCAAGGGTATGGATTCCCCAAACAACACCAGCACCAATTTCAACAACACTCCACCACCACTACCAATCACACCTGTCGTCCCTGCTCCGATCAACGAGCAGACGGTTCTGCTTGAGGCAATCTGCAGCCTCCTAGAAGGACAGCAGCAACAGACTGCTATTCTCTTGAACCGTCTAGAAGCGGAAGCACCCGGAGTAAAGCAATTCCGGAAACTGCACCCCAAGAACTTTTCGGGAAAAAAGAGCCCTTTAGAAGCTGAGGAATGGGCTCAGAGTATTGAAGACAATCTGGCGGTAGCACAAGTGCCAGAGATAGCTTGGGTCCGTGTTGCGAAACTGCAGCTCACGGACAATGCACGGCTCTGGTGGAAGGCGAAAGAAAACCGTTTTGATTAACCCATCGAATGGAAGACTTTTCGCGACATGTTCGACGTAAAGTTCTTCCCTGAGACTGCCAGGTTCGACATGGAACAACAGTTCATCCATCTGCAACAAGGTTCAATGTGGACCAAGTCAGTAGATGAATATGACGCTGAGTTCACCATACTCAGTCAGTAAGATATGTCTCAATGTTCGATTTTATATCACATACTACACAGCTAACACAAGACCGTAACAGGTTTGCATCCCATCTCATACCGACTGCTGAGATCAGAGCTAGAAGATTTCAGTAAGGGTTGGACCCGGAAATCCAAGCTGCATTAGCTACAGGGGATTTCCCAACCCATGATATGGCTTTGAAAGCTACCCGAAGATATGAGGCAGTGGTGAAGAAGAAGGACATACCTCAATCTGCCGGGGTGAAGCGCCCTGCCAACCAGATGGCAGGAGAAGCCTCATCAAGACCACCGTTTGTACCAAGGAGACCGAGAGTACCAATCAACAGGCCCAGACCAGCCTTTTGTACTTACTGCAAGAGAGCTGGACACCAGATGGAAGATTGCCGATGAGCAAACGGTCTTTGCCTGATATGCGGATCATCCTCACATACCATAGGAACTTGCCCACACAACCGAACTAATCCTAATTCCGCAGCTAGACCAGCTATCCAAGCTCCACCTACTCGGTTATCTCTTTCTGCACCACCTCCGCGTGGACCACCTTTACCTCGACAACCAGTGATGTACCAGCATGCACGAAGAAATATGCCGAGACGCCAGGCTTACACTTTGGCAGCCGTAGAAGCTGAGACGGTTGGCCAGGGTAATCCTGGTAATCCTCTTTAACCTTTTCAAACTGTTACATCACTTTGTAATTATTCATACACTATCCAGTACTTCTATCACCAAACTTTCCTTGAATCTGTTACACTTTCCTTTTACAAATTTTGGGAACGAAATTTTTATAAGGGGGGTAGAATGTAACAACCCTAAACTTTCTGTACAACTTTCTGTACAATTTTTTTTCAAAATACAGAAAGATGTACTTTTGCCTGAGCACAAGTTATAATTTTGATTTGCTTTTTAATAGCAAGAATGACCTTGTAGCTCATTGGTAAGACCTTGCACTGCTGAACCAAAGCACCAGAGTTCAAATCCCATCATCCATATTATTTTTATATTGATTTCTTTTAATATTTTTAGAATCCCAAGAGTCTACACGTGCATAACTCATAAAAACCCAAATCACATATAAAACAAACTGGCCCATGGGGTAGACGGCTCGACATTGGACACGTGGCGACGGCGACCCGGCCCGACTCGGCCTACTCGGGCCGGCGGCGCGGCCGACTCGGGCGGCGGCGCTCGCCGGACCGAGTTGGATCGCCGATCTTCCTTCATAAAAGTTGTGCCTTTTTGTATTCTAATAAGCCCCGTCATGTTTAATTCCTCTGCACATTAACAGAGCTTTTTAAAACCCCATTAAACCATATTTAATACATTTTCAATACAACTTTTCACCTACCCTAACCCTAATTTTACTCTAAAAATACCACCCCTAAACACACAACCCTCACTCACAAATTCTGTCCAAATTCTCAAAAAAAACTCTCTAGAATTTTGTGTACAAGTGGAATTAGCGAAGGGCGAAACTCCGGCGAATTTCCGACGACGAAACGATGCACCAGCGATTCCCCTCTCTACCTCTATCTTCCCTCTTTCTTGTTAGCTTGTAAGTCCCAACTCTCCCTTCTCTATTCCATTCTAAAAATTTGTAAAACTAAAACCCGACGGAAGCGGAGTTAATCCGACTTTCGATTTGGTTTTCTTTAAAAAGATCAACTCTCCTCAAATACAACCATACTAAACTCTTATAGCTTGACTATTAATCATTAACAAAACATGTTGAACAAGTTTCATTGCAAAATATTTCTTCATGCAATTTTTATCGTACTTTTTCAGTAAAATACCATGTAGATTAGTTTCGACTTTAAAACATCATTAATTTTTCTATACCTTTAGATAGATCACAAGGTAATGACCTACCTCCTCACAACACTCATATGCAACATAGCACGATACCTTTTGGGAAATATAGATTCGGGAAATACCGTTTTACACAAAACTATCTCTAACTTATAAAAACCATTTTCACAAGATTATGTATTTTAAACAAGTCTTTGCAAAGCGCCGCTACAACCCATTTTTAGGGAACCCGTCTTGGATGGTGCGAATTATCGCATATCCCTGGGCTTAGTAGTGCGAGATTCAGACCTCCGCAAGGAGCATTAGGTCTCGAAAGATTTAAAAATACAAATATCTTAAGAAAATGAGATTTCTAGAAAAATAATAAATTAAAATTTATTTTATATAAACATATATATATATATGTATTATCAAAATATCTATTTTTGATATAATATAAATATTCTAATTTTTCCAAATCAAAAGAATCACTTTACATGAAAATACCATGAAATTCCATACAAGTTCAATTACAACTAAATACCATGTACTATGAAAAATAGGTTTATCTCACTAGAAATGTCATATATATAAAATCTAGATTTATGAAAACCCTAAAGACGATAATTAAATACTTGAGGTGTATTTTAAAAATTGTACAAAATTATTTTTACATAAAACCCCCTCAAGTTTTATAAATTATAATAAGGACCCTAGTAAATATAGGTTTAAGCGGGACCGGTCACTTGAGCCTCAGGGTGCCGGAGATATGAGTGCTTGCCTATTTAAGGTAGACAACTTAACAAACGGTGTTATCAACACGGTAATCGTCTTTGAAAAAGACACAAATCATACCGCCCATGTGCAGCGGTTACCGATAACATCAAAACAATCAGGATTAAATTTCTTTTATAATTGTCTGACTCAGACTGAGTCTTACTATAATCAACCTGACTTGAATGAGATTCAAGTATCAAATTACAATTCAACATGAATCCATGAATCCATATATTCAATCTATTCAATCTGTATTGACCGAACCGAACCATTGATATACATCCATCTACATGATTCTCCACTTATATCCATTTACTGATATCATGGTTTCGGTAAGTCATCCATCTATACAATTCAATTTACAAGACAATACAATACAATACAATACAATACCATCAGTACAATCATTACTATCAATACATACACGGGGTATTGGGGTAGTTCATGTGTGAATCCAACAAAATCTCAAGAGTCCTCCTAGATCATGAATCCATGTCTACTAACACAAGCAAGCTATCATGAGGGCCCGTGTTTCCTTACTCCTGGATTACAGCCTGTTGAGTTTTAAATACTTCAACAGTAGGTTGAATTCCTGTTACTAACAATTGATTCGGGCCCGTAGTTCCCTATTCCTGGATTACAGCCTGTTGGGTTCGAGAACACTCTTGAGATTGGTTGACATTCACCCTTGAACTTACGCGTTAATACTAAATACAACATTATAACAATATCATATCACTTTAAAAGTTACACACACTCTCTCTCTCTCTGTCTATTCTACTTCTCCCCCATCTTTGGGACTTACCGAGCGATTTGTTCGCTGACGGCATTCCATCTCTTTCTTCTTTGGAATGTTTTCAGGTGGATCGGATGCACTAGAGCACGAGACCATTCAGGAGCATTCGGAGCAGGCCTTTGAGCAGTACACCGAAGACCCAGAGCTTGTAACAACCCTAATTTTCCTATACAAATTTTTTCAAATATTTTTTCAAAATCCATAAAGGGGTATTTTAGCCTGAGCACAAGATATAAGTAATTATTTGCTTTTTAATTTCAAGTTAAAGGAATATAACAACTCCATTTTTAGTGTACAAAAATTTGCTTTAAAATTAATATATACTTGGGGTATTTACATTTTCTGTGACTACTTTAAGTAATTAAATAACTCCATAATTACAAGAAGGAGCTTGTAGCTCATTGGTAATACCTTGCATTGCTGAACCAAGCCACCAGAGTTCAAATCCCATACCCTACATTATTTTTAATATTTATTTGTTTTAAATTTTTTAGAAGCCCAACAGTCAACCCGAGATAACTCCCAAATTTCCCACTACACATGAAAATGTTAATGCACCAGAGGCTACATCAGGCGACCCCCCATCTCCCCAGCCCCCGACTCGGCCTGACTTGGCCGAGTCGGCCGGCGGACCGGCCGACTCGGGCCGGACTCGGCCGGTCGGCCGAGTCATCAACAGAGGAAAGTTGGCTTTTCATCTTCTCAACCCCCTGCACACTCCAATTACTCAGATCGTTTCCAGAGAGCTTTTAATAGCTCTTTTACTCTATTTTTAATGATTTTTTAATACATTTTTACATTTTTTAAATTAAAACCCTTCATCTACCCTAACTCTAACCTAACCCTATGAATACCACCCCTACCCTCTACCCTCTCACCCCAAAACTCTGAGCCAACTCTCTAAAATTTCCAAGAAACTTGTGTACTTTGAAAACGAGCACGAAGCGAAGCTACGGCGAAATTCCGGCGATCGTTCTAGGAGCTCTCGGCGACGAAGCGACGCACCGGTGATTTCTCTCCTTCCATCGCACTCTCATTATTGTCCAAAACCCGTAAGTCCCCAAATTCTAACTCTCTTTTCTTTTCTAAAATACGGATTTACCAATCCGACGGAATCGGAACAAATCCGATTTCCAATTCGGTTTCTTTATAAAACTGCACTTCTCATTAATACAATTATACTTAAACTCTCTCATATTGACTATTAAACACTAATCAACTAAATTGATCAAGTTTCATATCACAAAATAATTGCTAGTTCCTTTTACCGTATTTTTTTCATTTAAATACCACATAGTTCCTTTTGCGACATTTAAACCATTAAACTTGCTATACCTTTAAGTAGATCATGAGGTAACGACCTACCTCCTCACACACTCATATGCAACATAGCACGATACACTCGGGAACTTAGAATACTGGAAAATGACTCCTTTTCATATAAATACCATTTACTTAATAAAACCGTTTTCTAAAGGATTTAGTATTTATACAATCTTTGCAAAGCGCCGCTACAACCCATTTTGGGGAACCCGTTCGGGATGGTGCGGATTATCGCACATCCTCGGGCTTAGTAGTGCGAGATTCAGACCTCCGCAAGGAGCATTCGGTCTCGAAAGATTTAAAATACGATATCTTAAGAAAATGAGATTTTTAGAATATAAAATATATATTAAAATTATTTTTGTATAAATATATGTATACATAACATTAAAATATCTATTTTTTAATAATATAAATATTCCAACTCTTTTCAAAAATCACAAGAATCAATGTTACATTAAAATACCATGAATTCCATACAAATCAATATTACAAATAAATACCTTTATTTATGAAATTAGGATATTTTCACTAGAAATATCACAATATAAGATCTACATTCATTACAACTCTAAAGACGACTAATAAATACTTGGGGTGTATTTTGAAAAGTATATAAAAGTATTTTTACATAAAACCCCCTCAAGTTCTATAATTTACCCTAAGGGCCCTAGTAAATATAGGTTTAAGCGGGCCCAATCTCTTGAGCCTCAGGGAGTCGGAGAAGTGGGTGATTGCCTATTTAAGCTAGACAACTTAACAACAGTGTTATCAATACGGTAATCGTCTTTGAAAAAGACACAAATCCTGCCGCCCATGTGCAGCGGTTACCGATAACATCAAAAAAAACAGGACTTCAATTTACTTCTCTAATTGTCTGACTCAATTTGAGTCTCATTATAATCTGACTTGAATATGATTCAAGTACAATCTATAATCTACAATCTACAATATTCCAAATCAATATGAATCCATTATACAACTTGATTTAACCGAATCATGGATATACATTCCATTTACATGATTCTCCAGTTACATCCATTTACATGATTCTACGGTTACATCCGTTTACTGATATCATGGTTTCGGTCAGTCATTCAATTATACAATCAATACAATTTACAAAACAAACAATACAAATAAGACATCTCAGGGTTTAAGGGGTAGAGTGGTATGGAAGGCATTAAAAGTGGCACGAGACAGTAAGACTTAATACACCTAACATGAATCCAGTTGCTGTTGTACCGTGGCATAAACGGTTCCTTATACTATACTTACCTCTAGTCTCTGGCATATAGAGACTCCTCTCGTATACACTGGCATTCTTCTATACCAAACTACAAACAACAGCGTTAACACAACATTACAACAATATAATAAAATTTTAAAAGATACCTTCTTATTCTGTCTATTCTATTTCTCCCTTATCTGTGGGACTTACCGAGCGACCTGTTCGCTGACGACATTCTCTTTCTTTCTTCTTTGAATGTCGTTAGGTGATCTGGACATATCAGAGATCGAGCCCAGCGCTGAAGACTTGGACCAGTTCAGTGAAGACCCCGAGCTCTAGTTCATTGTACACTTTTCCATTTCGGTACATTTCTTTTCTGTTATGCCATTGTTTAGGCATTGCTTTTTATTTCAGTTGTATTTACTTTCCATGTATTGTACAAAAGAATGTTAATAAATAAAGTTGTTATTCAGTTTATATCTCTTGTCACTTGTGCTTACTTTTATATTGCTTAGATACGCTTAGCGTATTTACATCATAGTAAATACGTAGCGGCCCAGTCCCGCCCTCTTCGCCGTATACCGGGAAGCGGGGCGTGACAGAGTTGTTGCCACTTATACCTATTTCATTTCAGTATTTTCTATTTCTGTTATGTCACTGTTTAGGCATCGCTTTCCTTCAAATGTATTTACTTTCTATGAATTGTACAAAAGAATGTTAATAAATAAAGTTGATGTTTCATTACATTTGTCTCTTGTGTATATTTCTTTTATATTGCTTAGTTACGCTTTGCGTATTTACTTCTGAGTAAATACGTAGCGGTCTCGTCGCGTCCTCTGCCCGTATACTGGGAAGCGGGGCGTGACACATGATAAGAGATTGCGAAGAAGTGTCATCTCTGCCAAATCCATGGTGACTTCATCCACAAGCATCCCAACCCGCTGCATCCTATGGTAGCGTCATGGCCCTTTGAAGTTTGGGGCACCGACATAGTTTACCCAATTGATCCTCCGTCATCCAAAGGCTACCGGTTCATATTGGCCGAAACTGATTACTTCCCCAGATGGGATGAAGCTGTCCCACTAAAAGAAGTCAAAATAAAAGATATTCTGACATTCTTAAGACATAATATTCTATATTGCTTCGGTACACCAAGAAGAATCACTTCTGACAATGGGCCTTCTTTCAAGAACTTCAAAGTCTCAAGGTTTGCTACTCAGCACAAGATAGACTGGAGATATTCCTCCATCTATAATCCAAGAGCCAATGGGTTGGCCGAAACCTTCAATAAAATCTATGCAAGCACCTGAGCAAAATGCTTCAGCCAATAAGAGAGTCTGGAATCTCAAACTTCACGAAGCGTTGTGGGCATATCGTATCATGCACCGCACTCTAACTCGGTCCAATCCATCTCATTATTCTTTGAAGTGGAGGCGATCCTCCCATCGAAGTCGAAGTTCCAAGCTTAAGAATGGTCATCCAACACGAGTTGACAAAGGTGGAAAACGTGCTCCTTCGGCACGAAGAGCTCGACGCCCTCGAAGAAAAGAGGCTCGCAGTGTAGCAGAATTTGGAGCTGTACCGAGCCCAAATGCCACGGGGGTATGACAAGATAACCCGTCTACGTGCTTTCAAGAAAGGCGAATTGGTGTTGGTCTTCAAAAGACCGAACATCCCCAATCAACATGCCGAGGAAAATTCGAGCCAAATTGGGAAAGGCCATACGTCATCGAGAAAGTGTTCGACGGAGGATCCTACCAACTAATAAGCGCCGAGAGAGAAAGGCCCATGCCACCCATCAATGGCTGATATCTCAAGAAATACTATGCGTGAATGCTCCAAATCGCAGATGAATTGAGCACACCGGCCCTGTTCTCTTATAAAATAATAATAATAATAATATATAAATAACGAACCAAAAAGCGATGGAAGAATTCCCTAAAAGGAGCATCATGTGCCCACACGTGATGCGCCTTGGAGCAAAAATTATAAGCATTACACTTAACAAATAAAATTGAAGTTGAGCTTCACGTGCCACACGTGAGCACCTATATACAAAGTATATAGGCGCCTTCATAAAATAAATAGCAGGCCAGAAGGCGCATCACGTGCCAACACGTGATGCTCTTCTCTGGGACTGCTGCATATAGGCAAGCCGGCCTAGTGCCATTGGGTCACATGCTACACGTGAGGATTCCTAATATTTTCTGAGCCGATGGAATTAAATTCTATATAAAAGGGATCAGAACCCTATTTTGGAAATATTTACCCCAATCTTTCTAAATAAGAAAAATTGTGCTCTGTAAATCAGAGAACCGTTGGGTCAAAAATCCAATGGTGATTGAAAATCACCAAGCTACAGAATAAGCTCTGCATAGGAAAATATTTTCCCCAATCTTTCTAAACAAGAAAGATTGTGCTCTGTAAATCAGAGCACCGTTGGATCAAAAATCCAATGGTGATTAAAAATCACCAAGATACAGAATAAGCTCTGTATGGGAAAATATTTTCCTAATCTTGTTAAAAACAAGAAAATGTCTTCTGTAAAACAGGAGTCCCTGGATCAAAGATCCAATGGTGGATAAAATCCATGAATCAATCAAAAATCTCTCAATGAAAGATTTCCTTAACAAAAATCAACAAATTTGCCTCTGCTATATAAAGGACTCGAGACTGAAGAGAGAGAGAGAGATACAGAAAAAGAGAGGAAACCCCCACATAAGATTGGAAAAAACGAAAAAAAAAGAAGATGAGCTCTTTAGAGGAAAAGAAACCCTAGGTGAGGAAAAGACGCAAAGATCATTTTATCTCCTTTCACAAGAGTTTAACTCTTCCAAAAAAGAACTTAGTTCTTCCTCCGGTTGAGGTCTGCAGAAGCATATCTTCCTACAAGTTGAGATTTTAATTCTCATCGGGGAGATTCTATTATGCAGTCCCAAAATTTAGAGAAAAAGAACTAGGTTTGAAGAATTTAATTCTTCAAAAGACATAGGAATTTAATTCCTTTGATAAAACTGGGGTTTCACCCAACATGGGAATTTAATTCTTATAAGACAGAGGACTTGAAATTCTCAAGATTAAGACCAAGAGCCCCATGCATATTAGTGTTTAACGCTACAATGACAAATCATGTGCTCCCACGCGAGCACCTCTGAGAAATAAAAAAAGAACAACTGAAATTGAGTCACGTGATCCCACGTGATCTCCAATAGTGCTTAGCACTTAGAAAAGAATAGGAAGATAAATTCAAAGGAGGCGGTGTCTAACTTAGTGGCTCTTCACGTGTCCACACGTGATGGTCACAAGACTCAGGTGTTTAACACTTACATGTACAGAACAAGGGAATAAACCCAAGCGAACAATGCCAACTTTCAAGAGCATCGCGTGCAACACGTGAGCGATCCCAAATTCCAGTGTTCAAAAGTGTTTTAGAGCCCTACGTGCAACACGTGAGCGCCTTCAACTTTCAGTGTTTAATACTGCCTTAAGAGCATCACGTGGGAACACGTGAGTACTAAAAATACATTAGTGTTTAACACTATAAGGAACCAACTTCAACCCCAAATTGGTTAAAGTTCCTCCTGAGATTAAATCTCCAAGCAAACCGAGCCTCTATGCTCAGAGATGATAACTCCTCAATTTGGAATTTGGTTCAAGGGTACATCTCTCCACACCTTTGATACATGTCGTTGTAATTCTTCAACGTCTTCAGAGAGGTGGAGGGTCACAATAACCAATAACTCTTGACACGCCACCAAACCAATGAGCCAAAACTCTATGGACTATGATGTCCTTAAACCAACCGCGGACTGCAACGTCCTTAAAATTACTGTGGACCGAAAATGTCCTTAAACTAAAACAATAGAGCCCAAACGCTCTTTTGTTGCATCTGAATGATCCCAAAATCCTATTGAGTAGATCTTAGTCTAAAATTAGACTAACGTATCCTCAACAACCATTTAAGTTGATCTTAATCTCAAACGAGATTAACGTTCCTTAAACCAAGCCAAACCCAAATCTAAGAATATACAGATTTGGACTAATCCCCGCCCTACGGGCGACAACACAAATTAGTCTCCGTATACAATCCACGGGCAACCAAAAATAAATCAAACACACACGACACGAAGTGAACTTCTGGAGCCGGAGAAAGTGGTTATCGCTACGCGGTAACGTAATTAACTGCAGGGGCTTGCGCCTGCAGAGAAGAGCGTCCCCACAATCAAAAACCCCTCGCAAACGAGGGGGAATCTGACAAAGCCCGCTACAACAGCCGCATCTATCCAAACCTCCAATATACGGTGCCATAAATCAACGTGGCATTTTCGGAGAGGTGGACAGATAAAACCAAATAGCATCTGCCCCCAAAATTCAAGCCAGACGTCGTAACGTCCCGGTCGCGTCTTTCGGCGGTAAACAGATTTTTGCACGCCTGGTGGGACCTTTTCCTCTTTCCACTCTACACTTGGTGTATCGTGTTTCGCGAACAAATCGCGGTCTACTATGGTTGCTTGTGGATTCGAGGTACTAAGATTTGGTGTCTTGCTCCCATACAGAGAAAAGAAGATCAATGGCTTCCAGCTGCACCAACTGCAACAACAACTCCTGCTCCGTCCCGTCTGGAGGAGTAACTTACAGGCCCCAAGCGGCCTCCATCTTCGCAATGCCAGTGGAACAGGTAACATAGGCCACCACTGGGCTGTTCTTCGGGACCATGCTCCCACCGATAAGCTTCAACGCTCTAGTGCCGTCAGAGGAAGCTCCAAAGAAGTCGGTCTTCGATCGGCTTGCAACTAACGCGGCCCCTCTCAACGGGTCGTCCAAGTCTACCGCATCAGTCTTCAACGGGATAAGCCTAAGCTCAAGTGGGCCCGCGAAGAGGCTCGCAATACCGGAAAAGGCTACCCCAGCTTCTGCTGCATATGAAGTCGTCCAAACAACTTCCCCTACTCGAAAGTCGTCCTTCGACAGGTTGACCATTCCTTCCCAGCGGATGTCAGTCTTTGACAGGCTGGCTCCAATAACAGCATCTCCTCAAAGCAGGGGGCATGAAGAAACTACTCCGATGATAGAGGTGATCCCGGCTACATGACATGCTCGACGTCGTTACTGGCGCCGAGTAAGGAAAGCCGGGGGCAGTTCCCTTTCTGGACTTACCCTACCAGCTCCAATGGTGGAAGTTGATGCTGTTGTTCCAACTGGGAATAGCTTTGAGCCGCTCAGAAGGGTGCGCAAGAACTCTCCAACTGCCGTATTGAAAAAGTCTCCTCCACCTGTGGAGAACGTTACAAAGGCAAACCCGGAACAGCCCTCTTAGCGGCTGTCCTCCAAAATCCACAGGGTCTGGCGAAGAGTCCAAGACTCTGTAATCGACAAAGACTACTCCCACAGATCGAAGAAAATGAAGGTCCGGCAAGAGGAGGGTCATCCTGCCATCGTACCACGGAAAGTATCGTCTGTAAAACCCCCCTCAACTTCGACCGCCCATAAAAAGAGAAGGCCGAAGAAGATCCCCATGTCTATGACAAATCTCAAGGGCACTGAATCCAAACGCCCTAAGTCTGGGGACATGGTAGTGCACACCGTCTACATGGCTTCCGGAAAAGAGGAAAGCCGTGCTTCTGAGGGTCATCGACCACTTATGTGGTCCGTAACAAAGGCTCAGGAGCAACAACAGAAACTCCAGGAGATGCTGACAAAGATGGCCGCACTTACAGGGCAGAAAGAAAGCCCGGAAGTATCATCGGATTAACGCCAGGAGCAGGAAACCGACGCCGAGTTCCTCCGAAGAATGCTTGAAAGAAAGATAAAGAATCCGCGGAACAAGCGGCTAACATAAAACAAATGGCGCTCCTGTTCCAAGATATGGTGGGGATGATGATCCAGCCGGACCCTCCATCCAAAGATCCCCCAATAATCATTGAAGACGACATAGGGGAGACATCAAACCCTCTTCCGGCTTTATCAGCAGCCAGGGAGGAGACGATCTCGAAAGCTGCGCTTGATGACTATATAGCTCAACAAATACGAGCTCATCAGGCAAGTGAAGCTACTGGCCAAGTCGTCAGAACTGGGCGACCCTATCCAAGCTGGTACGATCAAATTAAATACCCACCGGGATATACGATCCCTAAATTTCACGTGTATAAGAGGACGGGCAACCCCCACAACACGTCGCTCAGTTCAGGGCTCTATGCGGCAATACTGGAGGTGATGACAAACTGCTGCTTCGCTAATTCGTCGGCAGCTTAGCGGAGACGGCATTTGAATGGTACTCGGAACTTCCGAATGACTCCATTAAAACATTCACAGAAATGGAGTTGCTATTCACCCAGCGTTTCGTAAGCGCCAGCGAACGCACCCCGATCACGGCATTGATCAATGTCAGGGTGAAGCCAGGAGAGACTTGGGTTCAGTATGCAATTTGGTGGCGGAACCTATGGTCGAGATGCAAACAACGCATAGAAGAAGCTCCTGCCATGAGCATGTTCATTGGGACCCTAGATCCGCAGGCAACTATATCCCAGTTTATGATGTTTTTCAAACCGACCACTTTCCAAGCCTTGATCGATAAGCTGGCCCAAATGGACCAGATGGGACATAGACCGTCCTCCTCAAAAACGGAGCTTCGAAATGAAAAGAGTAAAGGGAAAGCTACCTTCATCGCCAACGCTCAGCAGCAGTTAAGTGATCCGAAACCAGCTGCTCGCCAAAACGATAAAAAACGATCACTCGGAGAAAAGCTGAGACGTCCTTACTCATTCGCTCGGGATAAAACGAGGAGACTGTTCAAACTGGCGGTGCGCAACAGGCTTATCACTCTGCCGGATCCAAGACGCCCACTGCAACCGGGCGACGTCAACAATCACAATTACTGCCCCTACCACCGAATAGTGAGCCACCCAATCGAAGATTGCTTCGTTTTCAAAAACTGGATTGAGGACCAGTACCAACAAGGCAAATTCGTGCTGTCTAAAAACTGGAGGGTAAACCCGCCACAACCGCACGCTCCTAAAAAGGTGGACACGCCGGGAGCATCATGCTCATTTATAGAGGAAGCTCCATGGGAAGTTGTTCTTTCGGACAAGACTAAAAGAATGCTGAAGGCTCTTCAAGCATATCCGGGGATTAGATAGAAAAGCCTGCTAGAGCCAGAGATCATTATGGGGATGCTGAAACTGCACTCAACACCGGGAGTTGGCAGCGATGGGCAAAACATCCAGGCCCAGCCGTCAAGTTCTTCGAAGAAGAAGAAGAAGGCCAAAAAGCCCGTGCAGTCCGACGACAAACGCACGGACCTGCAAAAGTATATTGACGCACTGGAAGAATATAAACAGAAGGCGCGAACCCGGTCACACTCCAAGAGTTTCTCAACCATATCCTTGAGAGCGGAGATAATGACAATGATGATGGAAACGACTCGTCAGAAGAACTCGAGAACTATGTGGCAAGTTGTCACATGATCTCTCATTCGTCAGTAAATGACGAAGAAGCTCACTCGGCGTCAGAAGATAATATAGAGGAGCTGGGGGCAGAATCGGTGCCAAAATCCTTGGAACCGTCAGACGAGATGATTGACATGCAGCTGAACGAAGCCCGTCAGAAGAGCAAAGCTGATCAAGAGCGTGAAATGGTAGGGATGGTAGGGATGGGCCAGGCGTCGGCATCAAGTAGAAGAAGTCATGGTAGGGATGAGTCGCAAAGCACTCCAAACAGATCGAAGCACGCCCGCGGCAGACAAAAGCAGGCTTAAGACAAGGAAACATGAGCAATTCCATAACTACCATGTCATAAATGACCTCGATGAAGAAGGGGGTGCTATTTTAAAAGACGCTGACGCTGAACCAGAACGAGGTCCTGTCATAAAAATACCGAGTCCGTCGTTTGAAGAACAGATGGGCAAGCTAGTAAAGGAAGCGAGTTAAAAGGTTCGGAACGACCACAGCCGCAAAATGGCCATTTACGAGAAAGCCAAGACGCAACGCCTCCTTCAGCAGGCTACGGAGGATGACAATGTCCTCCACCGTCAGCCCGCTATGCATTCCCAAGACAAGAAAAAAGCCCGACGCGGAGGCAAAAACAAGTTAAAGAACGGAAAAAACGTTCGACAGCGACAAAACGGATCCAAAAGGCCACGCGATCGAGGAAAGGTCAGCCGAAATCAGTCTCTTATGAAAAAGATGGGTCGGGCATATTCTTTCCCTCGAGACAAGACAAGGAGAATCTTTGACCTTGTCATAAAACATCAGATGATGGCACTCCCGGAGTCTCGGCACCCGATCAAGCAAACGAGGTTCATCACCCGGATTATTGCTCCTATCACCGAACTATAGGACATCCTCTTGAAGACTGCTTCACCTTCAAAAACTATGTCGAAGACCAATATCAACTCGGCAGATTCGCTCTATCCAATAGTTGGAGAGTAGCCCCACCACAAAAGCATGTGCCAAAAGCAACGTATATAGCGAGAGTAGAACCAGATCAACATCGGTCTTGGAAACGATCTCGTACCTGTCACGTGATAACGCTGTCGGAAGAAAGAGTGCACAAGAATATAGATGACCTCTTCTGGTGCTTTGAAAATGAAGATGAAGATGAGTTGATCTCAAAATTTCCACCGGTGCCAAAAGAATTGGAAGATGGGATACACACTACTGCGGACAACCTAAGAAGAATCGACTTGGGAACGGCAGACGACCCGCGGCCTATGTTCGTCAGTGAACTGCTATCTAAAAAACAGGTGGCTACGCTGAAAGACGTGCTTATGCAGTATAAAGACTGCTTCGCATGGAACTATTCCGAGATGCCGGTGTTAGTGTTTATGCCCTAGAGGCCATTACTGTATCATACCAGTTTGTATATTACTTAATGGAAGCTTGGGATATTCACAGTTGTATTGACAGTCTTGCTAAAAATGGTAGTATGCTACTTGGTTTAAGTCTACTTTAATATGTGCATATGTTTATTTTAACGTATTGCTTATACATGTTAGTAGAGCCTTGGGATCTTTACTTGATTACCAGCGTTGTGATGGCAGTCACACTAGTGGGGGCTGGATAGTCTATAAGCAACATCCTATACAGGTCCCTGGTCGTAGGATTATCGAGATAGGGCATCGATACTCCGGAGTAGACTGGTGTATACGCTTCTCATCCCAGCATAGGGAGATGGTCTGTCCAAGAGCCATCAGTACGTTGTACTGGAGATAGTAAGCAGGTGCTCGTTAGGTTACGGGTACACTGGACAGGACTCGCCGGGAACTGCAGGTTGGATTTATACCCATCGTCAGATAGCAGTTCCCAGGTGACATGAGTACAGCTTAGTCCGTCGACTTGACACTGCTACTTCGCCTCGGGTGTGTTCCCACTGTTCTTAGATTACTACCCTACCACGGCTCAAAGGAGTCGTGCAAACAGGTAGTAGTTGGGTGCAGTCCCGAAGCACTTGGAGGCAGTGGCGATTAGACAGGATTCTTCTCTCCCGGTATTGGGGGTTGATATCGCGCTGTGTATGCAGAGCCATTACGCAAAGTCCCTGGCCAGGGCAAGCGAGATTTACTGGTGGCTTCCAGTAGTTTCTCAAGGTGTAATGGGCTTCACTCCGACACGACTTATACCGCTATTAGGGGTCTGACGTTTACCGCCCCCTAGGCCCGATATGCGATAGTCCTAGACGAACAGCCCGGACTGTACGGAGATTGTCACATCAGGCTCAGTAGGAGTTCGGATGGGTTTCCTCATCGGCCTTCTTATCGACATCTACCTGGGGACCGTTACGTACAGCTAGTGCCGCTTGCGGTCTATGGTTAAACCCACTGCCAGCGTAGTGTCGAGTCTTTAGAGTCCCACATAGAGAGTTTCCCTGCTCCAGGCGAAACGATATAGAGGTCGTATGGTTTTACGACATGGTTCGGACACGCACGTGCATTTATGCACGTACGATGTTCGGACAGTTTTTACTAGCGGGCTTTGGTTTAAGCCAGATTCTAGTATCGGATTATTGGATTTATACAGTCTAAAGTATTTCTGTGTTTTCACGGATAGGAGGAGCGTTCTCGTAAATTGTCGAGAAGCTTCTAGAAGGATGATGACTTGGGGGCTAAGGTGGCATTTGCATTTATTGGATTAATGAGTCATAGTGTGATTCATCCATGGAGTTAATGATGCATTTATGATTTAAATGACTCATGAGATGAATCACTATGTAAGTTAATGAAGCATGAAGATATTTTTATTTGTTATTCATTTAATAAATATTTTATGCTTCATATATATCACAATGATTTCATTATTCCAAAAGGATTCTCATTCTCACCTTCTCTCTCCTCAAGCTCTCTCTCTTCAAATCCTAACCCTAACCTCTCATGTGTTGAGATCAAGGGTTAGCAAGACTTATTAATCCATAATCCTACTCTATATCCCCTAGGTTTCTTTGATTAGCACATTTAGTAACCTAGTTACCTCAAGTTAGAGGTCAAGCTTGGAGTAGAAGCTCTTGGGTGGATCGTCTTTGACTCGAGGAGGCCGTTGAGGTGCCGACGTTCCATAGAGCCTACGAGGCATGGAGGATAGTGATGATGACCCGAAGGACAAGTAACGTAAGGTATAACTTCGAATCAGAGTAGTTAAACCTTTCGTAGTTTGCTAGTAATGGTTTAGACACGATCTGTGTGCTTAAGTCCGTGTTACGAAGCTTTGATAATTGTTTTTCATATATTCCGCCTCCCCGCAAGCTCGTGGGGTGCGTGACATGGACTTACAGTGGTATCAGATCCTACTAAACCTTTACTAGCTTGTTAGCAACTAATTAGAACTTCGATCGTCGGAAAAACGCGAAAACATAACCCCGGACCCCTCAAGTTTCTGTCAATTTTAAACGTGTCGAAAAAATTATTTGATAGGTATGAAAATTCACAGCAGGGAATTCTAAGAAATCTGGGAAAATACGACTTTCTAACTCGGTGATAAGGCCGCGGATCCGCGGCAGATTAGTGCTATCGGCCGCGGATCCGCCGCTGAGTCAACTCCGAGTTGACTCGGATTTGCGCAGTAACTCTTGAATTTGGGTATTTTGTTTTCCAGTATATTTTGTTTCTGTCCAGGTTACTTCTGTGCTGGCTTGCATTTGGGGTAGACACGGAAAAAGGTTGTCGATCGATATTCTAAGTTATTTGCTAATCGGGTTTTATCTGTGTTCGTAAACCTCCCCTAATTGCTAGTATGTCGGTTAGCAGGGGTTACACATTTCTGTAATGGTTTTTACTGGCTTGTGTATATGAACTTGATTGGATCATTGTGATGATTAGCCGGGGTTTGAGATGAGATTTTATATTCATTCATTCGATGTAAATTGTAATATGATGTAATATTCTTTTGCGGGGCACATCCGGGCTGAGGTTGTAGCCACCGTTGTATTATTTCATTTACTGTTTTTTGCTCCTAGGATAGACCCAAGGTGGGGTGCACAAACTACCGGGTACTTTGAAGTGTTTAGTGGCCTACTCACGTTGTTGAGGGAGACCGCTTCACTTCGGGTACTTGGCGGGTAGTTTACCGTACCCGTAGGGGTCTAGGGTGGGGTAATGGCTATTCATCACAACTGTGTAATCCGTCTTTCGTTGCAGGCTCAAAGGAAACGCGGATTGCTTGTATATCCAATAATGTTCATCTGTGATATGGAATGCCTATTATTGCGTATGACGAATGTACAATATCTATATATGATAGCTATTAGACGTCACTTATGTTTTACACCCGCGCTAGCCCAGCCCCCGCTCTGTCGTTAGTTAAGTAACCTAACGGGTGATGACGGGACCCAGTGGCGAATGCGGATGGCATAAGAGGACGTTGTATTTTCGTTGTTTTCTGCAATGATAGGTTAATTGATGGGACGCATTATATTAATGCAAAGAAAATAAACCAAAGTTGAATCGTTGGAACAAATTTAAAAGAAACCACTCGGTTATTTTAAAAGAGCAGAATTTTTAAATTGCGGAGCTTTAACCACTCCTTTTAAAAAGCTATTAGGTTCCTTCGATTATATCAAGTTCACTACGTTCACGGTTTCGCCAAAACCAGTCGTAGCCCTCTGTCATTTCTTATGGATGGTCAGTAGTATTCAAGCTATGTTTGTTGGCCTTCGTCAAGGCATAGCGTTTGGTAGTTGCTGGGGTATTCATTTGTTGCATAGATAGATAAGTTGGTTTGGAATAGTCGTATTACCTTGTTGTCCTTCGTCAAGGGTATGTACGGGTGGGTTCAAATTAACAAGATAATGATGGGCAGAACTTGACATGTGACTTATGATTTGTTGGCCTTCGTCAAGGTCATAAGAACATGGAGCAAAAATCCACATCGGGAGTTTCTAAAGAAACTGAAACTTGCTAGTGTTGCATACCATTTGGAGTTTGATGAATGTTGGTAGGATTCCTTCAACATTATCACACGATGATATTTGGATCCCGATCCTACTGTGAGTATATGCTACTTATCAGGAGATTCGTCATTTAACGATCAATGCTATAAACCAAGTAGGTGTCGAGAAAGGTGTCAGCGGGGCTACGCCCCCAGAGAAAAGAGGTTATTTAATTAAGGAACTTCGCGAAAGCGTTGGAAAACCTCTCTCGAAGTACCGACACCGGCCTGGCTGAACGGTTAAGCAAGTATTGTACGGTGAGATCAGTCCTGGCTAATTCTTCTTTTATGGTTTGAGGAAGGATTCGAGAAATGGTGGGAGCCATCCAGTTTAGATAAATTAAAAAACCAATCTAAACTTGCAAGAGTATCATGCTAAAGTGTTCCATCTCTCTCTCTCTCTTTGCAGCGACCTTGTGACCATGACTAGGTTACATCTAGATAACAAAATGACTGAATCTGACTTATATGATTGGCAAAAGTCTGTCCAGATGTCCATTGCCTATGACAAGCTGGACCACGCTATTACTACTCAAGCCCCCACCGTCCCAGGTCCAGTTTCCACCGTCGCGGATATGAATATCCGTCATACAAGGGAAAAGGATAATGTGAATGCCCAGTGCCTCGTGTTGGCTTCAGTTGATGGTATATACCAGAAGCAGCACGAGAAGATAGACTTAGTTTCCATCTTTCTCCATAACAAAGATTTATATGGAGAGCAATCTCGTATCGCAAGATATGAGACCTCGAACGAATTATTTCAAGTGAGGTTGGCTGTTGGGTCATCTGTAGGGGACGGCGTCCTTACAATGACTAGCTATATTAAGGAGCTCAAGGTCCTGGAGACCACGTTGGGAAACAGGTCATACACTGACTTATTTCCACAGTCCCTACCTTCTACTTACACCCTGAAAGAAATCAGGGAGACACCCGCTCTGCTTAATGGGGGACCTTCTTCTTCTGCATCCAGGGCGAAAGCAAAGGATGAAAAGAAGAAGACCTCCACAAAACCGATATACGGTATCAGTGAAGTAGAAGGAAAGGGAAGAGCAAAAGTTTCGAGACTTGGTGTAGGTAAGGAGGGATGTTCCTTTTGTTATAGGATTGGGCATTGGCAGAAAGATTGCAGGGCTTTGGAAGCCAGTAGCCAGGATACGAAGCATGTTGTGGTTTCGGCCTCGAGTGTGTTTGTGATTGAGAACTGTTTGTCAATTAACTCTACTTCCTGGGTACCAGATACCGGAGCAGGATCTCATATCTGTAATTCATTACATGCTTTGAGAAACCATAGAGTTATCAGGGTAGGCGATTTGTCTCTCAGAGTTGCGAACGGAATGAGCGTGGACGCTGAATCCATGGGAGAATATCGCCTAGGTTTGACAAGTGGGCAGATATTGATTCTACGTAACTGTTTGTATGTACCTAATTTTACTTGTAATATCATATCAGTGTCCCCACTTTCGAGAGAGGGATATGACTTTACATTCGTAAGCGATGTAGTTCATATCCACCTAAATCAAGTTCTGATTGGGTCCGGTACATTAGATGACGGTATATACGTATTGAATCAAGCTCAGGTTTTCAATGTCTAGAACACACTAAAAAGAAAGTCTCCAGAAATAAATCAGGCTTTCTTATGGTATTGTAGACTAGGTCACATCAATGAAACACGGTTGACAAAGTTACATAGAGAAGGATATTTGAATCCATTCAAATATCAATCTTATGCTACTTGTGAATCTTGTCTCATGGGAAAGATGACAAAGACTCCGTTTACTGGACACGGAGTAAGAGCGAGCGAGCTCTTGGGACTCGTACACAGTGACGTGTGCGGTCCAATGTCTACACATGCGCGAGGTGGCTATTCCTACTTCATTACTTTTACGGATGATTTCTCTAGGTATGGACATATCATCTTAATGAAGCATAAATCCGAGGCCTTTGAGAAATTCCAGGAATACAAGAATGAAGTGAGAAAACAGACAGGCAAAAGTATCAAGACACTGAGATCTGATCAAGGTGGTGAATACTTAAGTGCCGAGTTCCTGGGTTACTTAAAAAAAAATGGAATTCTCTCTCAGCTTACTCCTCCAAACACACCACAACACAATGGTGTATCGGAAAGGAGGAATCGAACCCTATTGGATATGGTTCGTTCCATGATGAGTAAGGCTGAGTTACCGCGATCTTTCTGGGGTTATGCGCTAGAATCAGTTGCAAATCTTTTGAACAAGGTTCCAACCAAGACTGTGCCTACCACACTATATCAGATGTGGAGTGGGAAGAAACCCTATCTTCAGTACCTGAAGACATGGGGATGTCCAGCTTTTGTAAAAAAGTAGCATCCGGACAAGCTCGAGGCACGCTCAGTACAGTGTAAGTTTGTGGGATATCCAAAGAACTCCAAGGGGTATTATTTCTATTACGCAGAGGAACAAAAGGTCTTTGTTTCTCGTCATGCCCACTTCTTGGAAGCTGCATTTTTAGAAAATCAGAAGAGTGGGAGCGTAATAGAACTGGAAGAAATTCCAGAACCACAAGCTGTTACTGAAAGTATGGTAGAACCAGAAGTTTCAGAAGAAAGGGACATACCAGCGCCTATCCGCAGAAATAGCAGGCAGTCTCATCCGCTCGAGAGATACTACGGTTTTCTCATAGACGGAGATCGAGAAGATTGCATCATTGATAATGATGACCCTACTAGCTTCCAGCAAGCCATTCAGAGCGGCGACTCGGTAAAATGGCTGGATGCAATGCGGACCGAAATGGAGTCCATGTACACTAACAAAGTATGGACTTTGGATATTGCTCCAGATGGGGTAAAACCCGTAGGATGCAAGTGAATCTTCAGAAAGAAGATTGGTATAGATGGACAGGTTGAAACCTATAAGGCTAGACTTGTTGCAAAGGGTTTTCGTCAAAGACCTGGTTTGGACTATGAAGAAACCTTTTCTCCAGTGGCTATGCTCAAATCCATTCGGTTCCTTCTTGCCATTGCTGCCTTCCACGATTATGAGATCTGGCAGATGGACGTAAAGACGGTTTTTCTAAATGGTAATTTAGAAGAATGTATCTATATGGATCAGCCAGAGGGATTCATTCAGAGTGGGAGCAGCGGTAAAATGTGCAAGTTGCTTAAGTCCATTTATGGACTAAAGCAGGCATCGCGGAGTTGGAACATCTGTTTTGATGATACTGTCAAAGAATTCGACTTTATCAAGAATCCAGATGAACCATGCATATACAGTAAGATTGTAGAGAGAGTTGTAGTATTCCTCGTCTTGTACGTGGATGACATTCTCCTAATAGGAAATGATATTCCTATGCTACAGTCAGTCAAAAGATTCTTGTCACAGAAGTTCTCCATGAAGGACCTGGGTGATACCACCTACATTCTGGGGATCCAGATCTATCGTGATAGATCAAAGAGGATGTTGGGACTTTCGCAGTCCAGGTACATAGACACCATATTGAAAAGATTCAGTATGGAAGATTCTAAGCGCGGTTACCTACCGACTTGTCACGGAATCAACCTCTCCAAAGAGATGTCTCCCAAGACTGATTTGGAAAGGGATCGCATTTCGATTATACCCTACGCTTCTGCGGTAGGCTCTATAATGTATGCGATGTTATGTACCAGACCAAATGTAGCATACGCATTGAGCGTTGTAAGCCCGTATCAGGCAAACCCAGGGGAGAAGAACTGGATAGCAGTAAAGAACATTCTCAAGTACCTGAGGAGGACTAAGGAGATGTTCTTGGTGTATGGCGGAAAAGACCTCCAGATCGAGACCTTTGCTAACTCCAGCTTCCAAAGTGACAAGGATGACTCCAAGTCCATGTCGGGTTATGTCTTTACCCTCAATGGAAAGGCTGTCTGTTGGAAGAGTTCCAAGCAGGAGACCGTTGCTGACTCAACGATGGAAGCGGAGTACATAGCTGCTTGCGATGCCGCAAAAGAAGCTGTCTGGATGAAGAAGTTCCTTACAGAACTTCAGGTGGTTCCTACCAGTATTAATCCAATACCTCTGTATTGCGATAACAACGGCGCTATAGCTTTAGCGAAGGAACCCAGGTCCCATCAGAAGTCCAGACACATCTTAAGGCGGTATCACCTGATCAGGGAGATCGTAGATCGCCGGGAGATCGAGTAAAGAGAGTAGATACAGAGAATAACACTGCCGATCCATTCACAAAGGCCATTCCTCAGACGCAGTTCGAGAGGCTATTCGAGATGATAGGTCTGCGATATGCCAGTACATGGCCCTAGTGCAAGTGGGAGATTGTTAGTGTTTATGCCCTAGAGGCCATTACTGTATCATACTAGTTTATATATTACTTAATGTTAGTTATATGTATGCCCTAGAGGCCATTACTATACATGTGATGTATATTGTAGTGGATGCTTGGACATATATAGGGAGGACTTTCTTGCTCGACATGATAGTATGCTATCTGGTTACCCTTTACCTTAACGTGTATACTGATTGTCTCTCTATCACATGTTGGTAAAGCCCTTAGGATGAGTACTTGACTACTTGGACTATGATGCGGATCATACTAGTAGGGACATGGTAGTCCATAAGTACATCCTTCAAGGTCCCTAGCCGTGGGTGTATCGAGACGGGGTATCGATATACCAGAGTAGACTAGCGTATGCCTTCTCGACCCATACAGATGGGTGATGGATGATCCCATATCCATTGGTGTTTGACATCAGAGATGATATATGGGTACTCAGTGGAGACTGGGTACACTGGACGGACTCGCCGAGAACTCCCAGATGGTATTATACCTTACGTCAGATGGCAGTTCTCTGGTGACACTAGTACAGGTTAGTCTGTAGACCCGAGATCGTCATAGAGTCTTGTGTGATTCCTACTGTGCTTTGATTTCCACCTTACCACGTCCAAGAGGGCGTGCAAAACGGTGGTTTTTGGGTACAGTCCCGAGTCACATGGAGGCAATGAGCGATAGGAGGGGTTTCGTCTCTCCCGGTATTGGGGGTTGATGTTGCGCTATGCTTGATTGGCCATAACAGGGAAGTCCCTGGTTAGGGCTGGTTTAGAGATTTACTGGTAAGTGTTACCAGTAGTTTCTCGACCCGTTATGAGCCTCATATCGGCATGACTTATCGGTTATTGGGGTCTGGCGTTTACCACCTCTAGAACTGATATGCGACATATCAGACGAGGAGATCAAACTGTACGGTAGTGTCACTGTCAGGCTTTTACAGGAGTTGGAGCGGGCTTGCTTGCTGATCTTCTGATCGCTCAATACCCGGGTAGCCGTTACGTCCAGCTAGTACCGCTGACGGCTTGTGGGTGTTTGATATGATCATCACCTACTGCCGGCGTATTGACGAGTCTTTAGAGTCCTACATAGAGGTTATACCGGCTCAGGCAAAACGAAATAGGAGCGCATATGTGATATGTGCGGGACCGAGAATAATGTGTGTATGTGATACCGTATTCTATTCTCGCGATGTTTGTATCGATCGGTTATATGCGATATAACCGGGATATCAAATCAAGTGTTGATTCGATAAGTCGATATATTGGATGTTAGTTGGTTATATGTGATATAACCGGATTATTAAGTCAAGTATTGATTTAATAATTTAGTGTATAATTGTATATGTGATATACTAATTTACATTAACTAACATTGGTTCACTTAAGCATTTATTTTTCTCACTTGTGCACAAGTTAATATATATGTGATATATGTTTATATGTGTACAAATTGTATCATGGTTGTTGATACACATTACATGGGAGTATAAGACTTATACCATACTAATTATATTTGTTAGGTTTTTATATTTAAAGTAATTCTAAAACAAATGGATAATGAGCACAAATGCATGAAGCTTCATGAAGCTTATCTTTGCATTTGACTTAGTCCACTAGTTTTGTTTTACTTAAGATATTAGTTAACCTAACCACTATGATTACCCATGGTAAAGTCTCTACATGAGTTAGTATATGATACTCACTCACCATGGTTAGCTCATTCTCTCTCTTGATTAAGTTTCATATTCATTTTGAGCTCATCTTCTTCCTCCTTCACTTTCATTCTAGGGTTTGAAAAAGAGAGAGAACCAAAGTGAGAAAAGAAATTCTAAAGTGTACCCATTTCCTATCTCACCATCCTCTACTAGACTAGCACTTTAGTTTAGGGTGTTTGCTTCACTAATTCTTTGGTTAGTGAAGTAGAAGCTTGATTCCGTATTCCCTCGACATAGATCATCTTCGGTCTCGAAGACTTCAAGCAATACCGTTGCAACTTTCTCATGGAGCCATCCGAGAGTCCGGGAGCACGTGATCGCAGCGAAGGGACTACATCAAGGAACTTTAGAAGTGAAGGACCGATCTACAAAGGTTGTATTTCATATTCACTTAGTGTAAATGTGATTTACTTGCATTTGTTCGCCTAATCTCTAGTTAACGATCTTGTTTAGAGTTATTCGGCACGGCTAAAATTTTAATCCGGCATGGTTGATGCCTTGTAGAACCTCATTAGAGTGCCTAGTAACCCTACACTTAATGGAAGCTTGGGATATTCACAGTTGTATTGACAGTCTTGCTAAAAATGGTAGTATGCTACTTGGTTTAAGTCTACTTTAATATGTGCATATGTTTCTTTTAACGTATTGCTTATACATGTTAGTAGAGCCCTTAGGATCTTTGCTTGATTACCAGCGTTGTGATGGCAGTCACACTAGTGGGGGCTGAGTAGTCTATAAGCAACATCCTATACAGGTCCCTGGTCGTAGGATTATCGAGATAGGGCATCGATACTCTGGAGTAGACTGGTGTATACGCTTCTTATCCCAGCATAGATAGTCTGTCCCACAGCAATCAGTACGTTGTACTGGAGATAGTATGCAGGTGCTCATTAGGTTACGGGTACACCGGACAGGACTCGCTGGGAACTGCAGGTTGGATTTATACGCATCGTCAGATAGCAGTTCCCAGGTGACATGAGTACAGCTTAGTCCGTCGACTTGACACTGCTACTTCGCCTCGGGTGTGTTCCCACTGTTCTTAGATTACTACCCTACCACGGCTCAAAGGAGTCGTGCAAACAGGTAGTAGTTGGGTGCAGTCCCGAAGCACTTGGAGGCAGTGGCGGTTAGACAGGATTCGTCTCTTCCGGTATTGGGGGTTGATATCGCGCTGTGTATGCAGAGCCATTACGCAAAGTCCCTGGCCAGGGCAAGCGAGATTTACTGGTGGCTTCCAGTAGTTTCTCAAGGTGTAATGGGCTTCACTCCGACACGACTTATACCGCTATTAGGGGTCTGACGTTTACCGCCCCCTAGGCCCGATATGCGATAGTCCTAGACGAACAGACCGGACTGTACGGAGATTGTCACATCAGGCTCAGTAGGAGTTCGGATGGGTTTCCTCATCGGTCTTCTTATCGACATCTACCTGGGGACCGTTACGTACAGCTAGTGCCACTTGCGGTCTGTGGTTAAACCCACTGCCAGCGTAGTGTCGAGTCTTTAGAGTCTCACACAGAGAGTTTCCCTGCTCCAGGCAAAACGATATAGAGGTCGTATGGTTTTACGACAGGGTTCGGGCACGCACGTGCATTTATGCACGTACGATATTCAGACAGTTTTTACTAGCGGGCTTTGGTTTAAGCCAGATTCTAGTATCGGATTATTGGATTTATATAGTCTAAAGTATTTCTGTGTTTTCACGGATAGGAGGGGCGTTCTCGTAAATTGTCGAGAAGCTTCTAGAAGGATGATGACTTGGGGGCTAAGGTGGCATTTGCATTTATTGGATTAATGTGTCATGGTGTGATTCATCCATGGAGTTAATGATGCATTTATGATTTAAATGACTCATGAGATGAATCACTATGTGAGTTAATGAAGCATGAAGATATTTTTATTTGTTATTCATTTAATAAATATGTTATGCTTCATATATATCACAATGATTTCATTATTCCAAAAGGATTCTCATTCTCACCTTCTCTCTCCTCAAGCTCTCTCTCTCTCTCTTCAAACCCTAACCCTAACCTCTCATGTGTTGAGATCAAGGGTTAGCAAGACTTATTAATCCATAATCCTACTCTATATCCCCTAGGTTGCTTTGAATAGTACTTTTAGTAACCTAGTTACCTCAAGTTAGAGGTCAAGCTTGGAGTAGAAGCTCTCGGGTGGATCGTCTTTGACTCGAGGAGGCCGTTGAGGTGCTGATGTTCCACAGAGCCTACGAGGCTTGGAGGATAGTGACGATGACCCGAAGGACAAGTAACGTGAGGTATAATTTCGAATCAGAGTAGTTAAACCTTTCGTAGTTTGCTAGTAATGGTTTAGACACGATCTGTGTGCTTAAGTCCGTGTTACGAAGCTTTGATAATTGTTTTTCATATATTCCGCCTCCCCGCAACCTCGTGGGGTGCGTGACATGGACTTACAGCCAGGGCTAGATCCAAAAATAACTATGCATAAATTGACGATATCTCCGGACGCCAAGCCAGTCAAACAAGCACCAAGAAGAATGCGGCTCGAATTTGAAATGAGTATCAACGCCGAAGTCAAGAAACTAATCGATTCCGGCTTCATCTAAGAAGATCAATATCCCGACTCAATCGCCAACATTGTCCCAGTGATAAAGAAAAATGGGACAGTACCCATCTGCGTGGACTTTCGGGATCTCAATAAAGCTTGTCCAAAGGATGATTTCCCCGTACCGGTTACCGAGCTAATGATCGATAACACGTCCATTCACGAGGTCTTCTCTTTCATGGATGGATCTTCAGGCTACAATCAAATAAAAATGCATCCCAAAGACCAAAAGCACACTGCCTTCCGGAATCCGATAGGCATATTCTGCTATAGGGTGATGCCCTTCGGCTTGAAGAATGCTAGCGCTACCAACCAGAAGGTCATGACAAAGATCTTTGATGACCTCATCCATGAGATCGTTGATTGTTATATCGACGACCTCGTGGTGAAAAGAAAATCGTACGAGGAGCACTGGGAGCATCTGAAAATAATATTCCAGCGTCTTAGGAAATATAATCTGAAGATGAACCCTCTGAAATGCGCGTTTGGAGTCTCCTCAGGCAAATTCCTGGGATTCATCGTACAACATCGAGGCATCAAAATAGACCTGTCAAAGATCAAGGCAATTATGGAAATGCCTTCGCCAAGAACTCTCAAACAACTGCGGTCTCTCCAAGAGAAGCTCGCATATATCCGACGGTCCATAGCCAACCTTTCCGGAAAATGTCGTCCCTATAGTCACCTGATGAAGAAGGGAACCCCGTTCGTTTGGGATCGTAAATGCCAAAGCGCACTGGACGAAATCAAGCAATATTTGCAGAACCCGCCGGTACTGACCGCTCCAGTCAAGGGAAAGCCCCTCATCCTGTACACAACAGCCCTTGAAGGTTCTTTAGGCGCGCTATGGGCACAGGAGAACGACCAAAGGAAAGAGAGAGCCCTCTACTATTTGAGTCGAGTTCTCCTAGGGGAAGAAAACAACTACTCCCCTATCGAAAAACACTGCCTGGCATTAATCTTCGCGATAACAAAGCTCAGACACTATGCTTTGGCGCATGAGGTCCATCTCATATCAAAGGTGGATCCTCTCAAATATTTGATGTCAAGAGCCATACCAACGGGACGGCTCGCTAAATGGGCCATACTCTTAATGGAATTCTCGATAACATACCGACCTCTCAAGGCAGTGAAAGGCTAGGCCATCGCCAATTTCCTCGCTGAGCATCCGATACCTGCCGATTCACCCCTAAATTGCGAATTTCCAGACGAACACACGTTTGACACGATCAATGGGGAGAGAGGAGAGAGTGATACTCGATGGGAACTCTACTTCGATGGGGCATCTGCCATGAAGAAGCGAAAGCACAGCTCCTCCATAATCAAATCTGGGGTAGGCCTCATCTTCGTGACTCCACAAGAAAGGATAATGCGCTTTGCCTTTTCCTTAATAGAGCCGAGGACAAACAATGAAGCAGAATATGAGGCTTTGATAGCAGGTCTTGAGATCGCTGTCGACATGGGAATCAAAAACCTCCTCATATACGGAGACTCCCGGCTGGTCGTTAACCAAGTAAATGGCGACTACCAGGCATGCAAACCGGAACTAATCACGTATGGCGAAAGAGTGCTGCAGTTACTAACTCAAATTCCCTCCTACGCCCTGGAAAGCATACCACGTACAGAAAATAGCAAAGCGGATGCATTAGCCAAACTCGCTAAAGAACTGGCTGACGAAAACCTCGATGACGTAAGGATCATTATACAAAGCCGTCGGGTTCTTGCACCAGCAGAAATATCTCCGGAGTCATCTGAAGAAAAGGAAGCGACCAGACAAGCGGTCCTCCAAATAGAAGACGAAGAGAGGGTCAAGGACTGGAGAGAAGTCTTCATAGACTACTTCAAATCCCATAAAACACCGGGAGATACATCCGCAAGACATCAGCTCATGAAACAAGCTCTGCCTTTTGCCTTCGTCAATGATACTCTATACAAGATATCGTTCGACTCTCTGTGGCTGAGATGCCTGGGACCGGAGGAAGCAAGGAGAGTCGTCCAAGAAACTCACGATGGACTCTGCGGTTCTCATAAAGCCGGACCAAAGATGAAGCTGAAGATCAAAAGAATGGGCTACTATTGACCCATGATGATTTAGGACTGTCTCGAATACGCGAATCAGTGCCACTCGTGCCAAATTCATGGAGACTTTATCCGACAGCATCCAAACCCGCTACACCCAACAGTGGCTGCTGGCCGTTCGAAATATGGGGAACCGACATAATTGGGCCCATCGAACCAGCGTTGTCCAAAGGACATCGGTTCATATTGGCGACAACTGATTACTTCTCTAAATGGGCAGAAGCCATACCGCTAAGAGAAGTGAAGAAGGAGAACATCTTCCATTTCTTCAAGACATGCGTCATCTATCGGTTCGGCACTCCACGACGGATTATCTCCGATAACGGGCCGGCCTATAGAAGAAATAGAATCATCCGCTTCGCACAGCAGCATAACATAGACTGGAGATTCTCCTCAGTCTATAATCCCCGAGCTAACGGTCTAGCTGAGGCTTTTAACAAGACCTTGACGAAGATCATAAAGAAAATGGTGTCCAGAAACAAAAAGGACTGGCACGAGAGACTACATGAAGCTCTCTGGGCATATCGAACCACGTTCAAGACGGCCACGAATACAACGTCATTCGCGTTGGTATTTGGCACGGAAGCAGTACTTTCCTTGAATATAGAGCCACCCTCTCTACGAGTAGCAGTTTGATACGAGCTGACGGATGAAGAAAATGTCCATCTTCGGCTCGAGGAGCTCGACGCCCTCGATGAAACTCGTCTCATAACGCAGCCAAACTTGGAGGCTTACAAAGCAAAGATGACACGCTCATATGAAAGATTAACTAGGCCGAGACCATTCCGCCAAGGCGAACTCGTGCTAGTTGTCAAAAGACCTATGATCTCCAATCATGCCAAACGGGAAAAATTCGAGCCAAATTATGAGGGCCCGTACATCATAGACAAAGTCTACCAAGGTAAGGCTTACTTGCTCATGGATATGCATGGCGAAAGACCCTTTCGGCCAATAAACGGCCGATTCTTGAAGAAGTACTACGCCTGACGAGTCACGATTCAGGTCAATGATAGATGACGACGCCTACGGTCGCTCGCTATTTTCTTGAGTCAAGACTCTAAATGTAGTATCCAACGATACCCCGTCCTAAACACGGAAAACAATGGACCGTAATGTCCTTAAACTAACAACGAACCGAAACGTGCCTAAACTAATAATGGACCGCAATGTCCTGAAACTAGCCACGAACCGTAACGTCCTTAAACTACTATGAACCGCAGCATCTTTAGGCTAATGCGGCAAAAAAACGGTACGTCCATAAGCGAAATGGGCACGGATGAAAACCCAAAAGGGCTCCGTGAGTAAAAACAGCAGGGCTACCGGCGAGTTTGTGAAAACCCGATTGGACGCAGACTCGTAAAAAAAAATTGTGCACTTGCAGGGTCCCCTCGACCTTGTAAGGAGGAAATACCCGCGTGAGATCCTTACGACTCACAAGGGAGCAAAACACTTAGGAATCCTCATGATCCCTAAGGAGAAATTACACTTACGAGATCCTCACGATTTATAAGGAGAATTTCCCCCTATGAGACCCCCACGGCTCACAGGATTCAAAAGCCTTAAAATACAGGGACCTGAACCTGTTCTTAAGCCATCATATCCCCCAAACTTTTGCCCTACAGGTTGTCAATATTGACCCTTGTATACAATCCATGGGCATAAATAAGGGTTCCCTCGCCCAGTCCTACCAATGGTGTGAAATTCCCCTATCCGGTGAACAACACTTGTAGGTCTTCTCGACTTGCAAGGAGAAAATGCACTTGTGAGATCCCTACGACTCTCAAGAGAAAATGCACTTAGGAGTCCTCATGACCCCTAAAGAGAAATTACACCTACGAGATCCTCACAACTCGTAGGGAGAAATACCTTTATGAGACCCTTATGGCTCACGAAGTCAAAAGCCTTAGTCGTCAGGTCTCTAACCCTGTCTACTAAACCATCTTTGTTCGATAGCGGCGAAGGCAAATGATGATTCGCTCCTGGCCATATTCCAGTCGCAGCGATGCTGATGCAAAGATTGGTATCAGAGCTCAAGTCCATATTCGCAACAAAATCAGCGAGCCAAAAATAAAAAAAATATATAGCCGAAATGATTGGGCAACTAGCAATAAAAAGAAGCAAGTAAAAAGAAAATAGCCGAAATGATTGGGCACAGCGAAAAATAGCCGAAATGATTGGGCAATCGCGACTTTCGCGATATAAAAAGCTGAAATGATAGAGCATCGCGGAAGGAAATAAAAAAAAATGAAAGAATGAAACTTTTGCCCTACAAGCAAGTCCATACTGACCCCTGTATACATTCCATGGGCATAAATGAAAAGAGAACCACATTTCCCAACAGACTCTGTCAAAGGGAGAGTCAGATCTCGACGGCAACATCTGCATCCCAGAAGATCAACGCGGCGTTCCTTCTCGACACCGCAAAAAGCGAAGCAAATCAACCAACGACCTCCCCGCCGGAACAACGCTCCGTCTCGGAAACAAGTCAACCAATGACCTCCCCGCCGGAACAACGCTCCGTCTCGGAAACAAGTCAACCAACGACCTCCCCGCCGGAACAACGCTACGTCTCGGAAACAAGTCAGCCAACGACCTCCCCGCCGCAACAACGCTCCGTCTCGGAAACAAGTCAACCAATGACCTCCCCGCCGGAACAACGCTCCGTCTCGGAAACAAATCAACCAACAACCTCCCCGCCGGAACAATGCTCCGTCTCGGAAACAAGTCAACCAATAATCCCTCGATTCGTCTCGACTCGTTGGGGAAAGCCTTAGGCAATGGGGATAAGGACCTATTTTTTAAGCACTGGGGCCCTGCAAGTCGGTCCAAGATGGGTCATTGCATACTATTCACGGGTTACACTCTCCAAAGTCGAATCTTGACAAGGAGAGAAACAACTATTTACGAGTCCTCTCGACTTGTAAGGGAGAAAAATTCTTTTGTGAGATCCTTACGACGCTCAAGAGAAAATACACACTTATGAATCCTCACGACTCCTAAGGAGAAAATGCACCTACGGGATCCTCTCGACTCGTAGGGAGAAAAGTCTTTATGAGACCCTCACGGCTCATGAAGTTGAAAAGTCTTAGGCGGCAGATCTGAACCTATTTCCTAAGCCGTTGCTGCCCTACAAGGAGATCAAGATATTCTATCTACAAAACGCATTTACTAAAAGGGACGCGCCAATTTGAAATAAAATATGTCTTTTATTCATAAATCCAAATGAATACAAGGTACATTTTATAAAAGAATCAAAAGACACTCTCATTCAGGAGTAAATACAAAAAAGGAGAATATAAAAAAAAATATATCTTCAAGCCGGCGGATGGTGCAATAAGTTCGTCAATTCATCATTCTTCCGCTAGGCCTCGGTTTCAAGCTTTGTTATTGCCACAAGACGGGTCTCCGACTGAGACTGTTGAGCCTGATATGAAGCGAGCCGACTCTCGAGCTCCTTTTCAGCAACTTTATAAGCTTCAACCATCCCGCGGGTAAAGATAACGGCTTTATCAAGAGTTATCACCTCCGTGATAGCTTCTTGAAGTACCCGCCAAATTTTGTACGCACGGGTGGTCATAGCAGTGAGTTGAGCTTGGAGTTCCCCCAAAGCATTTGAAGCTAGCTCCCTCTCCGAAAATTTCCGGTTGAGCCTCTTTTCGCAAGAGTGATGATTATCGGCGCACCGCTCAATCCACCCCCGCAAGCTCACCTTGGCAGTTAAGAGCTCGGAAGGAAGACATATACACTCGAGATTATGTAAGTAAGCCTCCACTCTGCGACAATACTCAACCCAAATATACACCAATGTCTCATCATGATAAGTAGCAAGGAAGGGCAAAGAAGTATTAGCTTCGGCAGCAAATTCTTCGACCGTAACAGAACTTCCACTACGAAGATCTTCGATGAGGGCATATGGAGTGAATGCTTTGTCTCGCCATCCTTTCAGACGCACGTCGGGCATATGGTCCTGGTGGCATAAAGATTCGGGATTCTAATGGAGCCGGAGCTGGCAAAGCTGTCAAAGTTTATGACTAGTCAACGAGACTGGCAAACATGGAATAAACAAAACAATACCAAGGGTAAGGCTTTACTTACCCACAGCCATGTAAGGAGGGTTTGAAAGATCCCCAGGCCCATCCAGGATCTCCACTTCATCATCAGCTTCCAGAACTGCAGAGGGCATGTTAGCATCATCGTAAAAAAAAGTGATAATAAAGCAAAAGGGTCAAAGAACACCGACCTTGCCCGGAAGAAAGGACTATACTTTGCAGGGACATCGCCCATAGGGCAGCCATGTCAAGTAAGCGCTAAAAGAACTTCCTGGGAGATAGGTCCACTACAGAAGCCGCTAATTCCCGCAGTTCTGAAAGAAAGGAGAGTTCAGATAATGAGGAGATCATTAACAATGAAATGTAAGAAGTTACCTGCGACACTCCACTCGCCTTGAATTGGAGGCATGACAACTTCGGCGGCCTCCTCTACGCCCTCAGGCACATCACCGGGGACATTTGCGGGCATAGCAGCTTCCAGTTGTAAAGCAACAACCGCCATTTCAGGCTCTGGAGAAAGAACAGTGGCCTTCGCGGTCCCTCCCACAATTTCCAAGACGCCATCAGAAAAATCCATAGGGTCCGTGGCTAATGAGGTCACCTCCGCTCAAGCAAGACACCGAAGGAACAAGAGCCACCACCGGAGGCTCCACAACAGGAACGGCAGACGTAGTAACCCCTTCTGCATATGCCGATGCATCATGGGAGACATCTATAGAAGCGGCGGTCATGGCACGACCCCAGCTCAGATCCTCTTTCGCTGCTGAAGTCCCTGCAAAGTTTTCGCAAAGGTAAAGAGATATAAAAAGCGATACAAATTATTTGCCAAAAGAAAATTTTGGAAAGCACACATACCGATGCGCCAGGATACTTCTAGTATGGCTTTTTCAAGCCGTCGTTCCTTCCTGAGGAAATGTGCTCGCCGGGCTTCAAATGCAGATTCATGCCCACCGGTCTTCAGTGCCAGCTCGTCTTCAGAAACAGCCGAGATGGGCTGCTTGAAGGCTCTTTCATCTTCCCTTCACAGAGGACCTATATGTACTCTCCGTAGTGAAGAGGGATCTTCGTAGAAGATAACCAGGGGGTAGGGCTTCTTCGGGATGCGCACATTTTCGGTCTCATCCTGCGAGCACCTTAAAGCTTCAGCTAATTGCGCGGCTTCCTCAGCTGACGAACCGGGATAAATAAGATCGTCATCCGGCTCTTGCATGGAGATGGGCTCGTCTTGAACAATAGTCTCAGATTCCAGCAGGAGGTCAAGCAAGCCGGCAGCTGTTTTCTTCCTCCTTTTCGAGCTAGAGCTAACACTGGAAGAGGATCGCTTCCTTCCCCTCGGCACTTTGGTGCAACGTTGGCCAACCTCGCTTCCAGTATCCCCTTTTGGCAATACCACCGCGGATGACACCTCCACTAAGGGTACTGTCACTGACGCTCCATCGGAGGCCATCGCCTGAGCTCTAGTGCGCACTAGCATCCCAGCAGTGCGAGGAGTTGATTCTATTTCTGCAGCTTTCGGGATAAGGACTACGCCACCATCCCTCAACGGAGGGCGGACCACTATCCGCGGACGCAACGAAACAACAGTAGCTTGGGCCGAAGCCGACGATCGACATTCGAAAAGTACCCGCCTCTCCTCGACGATAACGGGACCGACTCGATGACGGTACCAACCCGTGAAGGACCCACACACCTTGGAATATAGTCAGCCTCGGGGATCACAAAACGGGAGCCGGTGTTCAGCCGCATGAAGTGATGGGTGACGTCACGCGTGACTTCCAGAGACGGAGTAGGTTCGACCAAGAACGCCTCGAAAGGGACACCCTAGTTATAGCCCAACTGCTGGGCGAAGCGATGCGGATTATACCGCATAAAAAGAGTCGTGTTGTTCTGCCGGAACACCAGGTAACCCAGCCTAATTGAGTATAGGTGCATGATCTCCTTAGGTTTTAAAGACGACGCTCCACCCTTCGACAAGTCAAACAGCTGCTGAATAGGCCCGGCGGGAGCAGAAAGGACCCGGTCAACAAAAGCCATCCCGCGCTCGTTAGAGTACAGATTGAGCAGCACGCGGAGGGCTCCTAGCTGGGTAGGGTCGGGAGCAGAAGCACCCACCAGCCTCATGATCCGTAGGAAGGTATAGGAATCTAGCCTCCGATGCGCTGCGAACGCTCCCAATACATGCATCTCAATCCACGACGTGAAGTAGTGGGGAGAGGAATTCATGACATTCATACCTGGGGTTGAAGTGTTGGCCGCAAAGCTCAATCCATGATAAAGATGCGACAGTGCCGCGATGCCAACAGCCAACCGTGCCCCTTCCGCTACACGATGAGCGGGGTAGAAGACAAAGGCTCTCATGAAGCGTCGATGCGTCGGCATGGCAAACCAACTGAGCCAAAGACTGATGAAGCCGACGAAGAAGGTCTCTTCGTCCATGCCAGGGGCCGCAATTGAATCGAGGGGCATGGCCGACGAAACCGGAATATAAAACTGCGGCAAGTCCTCTTCTTTGGCCGGCAGCTTATTCAGCCCAAACCTAGAAAAGGTCGTTAATATTCGCAAATTTTGGAGCCTCCTTTGATAAGACATCTTCACGGAGAAAACAGCCGATGAAGCTCTTAAAGGTGATGCCCTGTCCCTCTGACTCCACGAACAGCTTCTCGAAAATACCCAGAGTCTTGATTAGACTGGGGTACTTATGACAGACGACGTTTTCGGTCGTTAAGCCGTCAAGCATAGCAGGCACAGTCGTGAATACATACTCTTCATAGTGTTCTCCCCTGATCGGCAATCCAGAGATCTCGCGGAACTCTTCCAGAGAAATCGAGACCTCACGATCCCTAGCAAGAAAGTGTTAGTGGGAAGATTCCATTGATTCGGGAAAGCTTTAACCCACCAGACGTGAGGAGCCGGGTAATGAAAAAGAGACAAGTATACACCATGCACGGTGGGCGGAGAGGACATATCGAGCCCAAGGATTATAGCCGATTGGATGACGAGGGGTAAACCCTACCTTATAGACTTGTCCTCAGGGTTGGGCTTCGTCTTGACAGATGCGGCGTCCCAAGATATCTATAGCTGGCACGGGCTGGTTGGGTATCCCGGTTGTTGATGGCTCAAGATGGCCTATAGGAGTCCAATTAGCCACCTCCACTGCATAAGCAGTCGGGGGACGCTCCATCAGCGATATTGGGCGCAAAGGCTCTGTTGGCATCTCACAAGTAAAGCTGCGGTGGCCCCGGATAATGTGCCAGTACCAAGCTCCCCATAAGAGCAAACTACTGCAATCCCTGTCATGGGCCCGGATCATCGCCATGGCCTCTTCATCCGACGGCGATTGCGGAAAAGCAGCGTCTGAGCGGGTTAAAGGAAAGTGAGGAAGAGAAGTCATTGTTCCTGAAAGAGGGGAAAGAAAGGCCGTTAATGAAACCTATATATATATATATATATATATATATATATATATATATATATATATATATATATATATATATAATAGAGGGAAACAGCAGAAATTTTGTTCCATGGCACCATTGATTGCAAAACTAATGGACCCCATAAAATCAATATGACGGCTCACCAATGATCAAAACAGGACAATTATTATGAGAATCTAAAAAGATTCTCATTAAACGGACACGGGGGTTTAAACAACTCCTGACATCCTCATAAAGAAAGCAAGTTCTGTTAAAATGCTCAACAAATTTGAATTTATGCAAGTAAGGAAAAACCCTGTGAAAATATTTTCGAGATCACCAGTGAATAAAATTCCTAAGGGGCCCTTTTGATCCTCAGAGCATAGCTCTTTGGTGAGGAATTAAATTCATTTTATGCAATGGAATTAAATTCCAGAAACCCCCCATAAAGAGAAAATGAAAAATCAAATGCCATGAATCTTTAGAGGTCAGAGGAGGAATGCCCAAAGCATTGAGAGTTATTACTTAAAGATCACATCTTTGGATCTCTAAGAGATGGGTTTCAGAGGAAAGCAAAGCTCTCATAATGGATTTAAAATCCAGAAGTTTTCTTTAAAGAAAAGGGTTTATCTAATGTTCGAGATTTTTATCTAGGAAAGGTTCCTTTTTCTAATAGAGTTTAACTCTAGAATTGCAACGAACAGAGAACTAAGCTCTGAAAAGGATAATTAAATTCTCGAAGAAAGCAAAGAAGGAAGAAAATGAAAGAACAGTGGCTTACCAAAGGCCAAACCCTTGCATTTATAAGATGTGACAAGGGCGGTTCACCTCCCCGTTCCCCTAGGCCATCCGACGGCTGTAAAGGTGACAGCGTTGCACTCACGTGCAAGCCATATGAGAACAACGCTGTGGGGGCATTTGTTCTCTTATAATAATAATAATAATAATAATACATAAATAACGAACCAAAAAGCGATGGAAGAATTCCCCAAAAGGAGCATCACGTGCCCACACGTGATGTGCCTTGGAGCAAAAATTACAAGCATTACACTTAACAAATAAGACTGAAGTTGAGCCTCACGTGCCACACGTGAGTACCTATATACAAAGTATATAGGCGCCTTCATAAAACAAATAGCAGGCCAGAAGGCGCATGACGTGCCAACACGTGATGCTCTTCTCTGGAACTGCTGCATATAGGCAAGCCGGCCTAGTTCCATTGGGTCACGTGCTACACGTGAGGATTCCTAATATCTTCTGAGCCGATAGAATTAAATTCTATATAAAAGTGATCAGAACCCTATTTTGGAAATATTTCCCCCAATCTTTCTAAATAAGAAAGATTGTGCTCTGTAAATCAGAGCACCGTTGGATCAAACATCCAATGGTGATTGAAAATCACCAAGCTACAGAATAAGCTCTGCATGGGAAAATATTTTCCCCAATCTTTCTAAACAAGAAAGATTGTGTTCTGTAAATCAGAGCACCATTGGATCAAAGATCCAATGATGATTAAAAATCACCAAGATACAGAATAAGCTCTGTATGAGAAAATATTTTCCCAATTTTGTTAAAAACAAAAAAATGTCTTCTGTAAAACAGGATTCTCTGGATCAAAGATCCAATGGTGGATAAAATCCCAGAATCAATCAAAAATCTCTCAATGAAAGATTTCCTTAACAAAAATCAACAAATTTGCCTCAGTTATATAAAGGACTCGAGACTGAAGAGAGAGAGATACAGAGAAAGAGAGGAGACCCCCCCTAAGATTGGAAAAAACAAAAAAAAAAAAGAAGAGGAGTTCTCTTTAGAGGAAAAGAAACCCTAGGTGAGGAAAAGACTCAGATATCATTTTACCTCCTTTCACAAGAGTTTAACTCTACCAAAAAAGAACATAGTTCTTCCTCCGGTTGAGGTCTGCAGAAGCATATCTCCCCACAAGTTGAGAATTTAATTCTCATTGGGGAGATTCTGTTATGCAGTCCCAAAACTTAAAGGAAAAGAAATAGGTTTGAAGAATTTAATTCTTCCAAAGACATAGAAATTTAATTCCTTTGATAAAACTGGGGTTTAACCCTACATGGGAATTTAATTCTTATAAAACAAAGGACTTAAAATCCTCAAGATTAAGACCAAGAGCCCCATATTAGCGTTTAACGCTACAACGACAAATCACGTGCTCCCACGCGAGCACCTCTGAGAAACAAAAAAAGAACAACTGAGATTGAGTCACGTGATCCCACGTGATCTCCAATAGTGCTTAGTACTTAGAAAAGAATAGGAAGATAAATTCATAGGAGGCAGTGTCTAACTTAGTGTCTCTTCACGTGTCCACACGTGATGGTCGCAAGACTTAGGTGTTTAACCCTTACATGTACAGAACAAGGGAATAAACCCAAGTGAATAGCGCCAACTTTCAAGAGCATCACGTGCAACATGTGAGCGATCCCAAATTCCAGTGTTCAACACTGCTTTATAGCCTCACGTGCCACACGTGAGCGCCTTCAACTTTCAGTGTTTAACACTGCCTTAAGAGCATCACGTGGGAACACGTGAGCACTAAAAATACATTAGTGTTTAACACTATAAGGAACCAACTTCAACCCCAAATTGGTTAAAGTTCCTCCTGAGATTAAATCTCCAAGCAAACCGAGCCTCTATGCTCAGAGCTGATAACTCCTCGATTTGGAATTTGGTTCAAGGGTACATCTCTTCACACCTCTGATACATGTCGTTGTAATTTTTCAACGTCTTCAGAGAGGTGGAGGGTCCCAATAACCAATAACTCTTGACGCGCCCCCAAACCAATGAGCCAAAACTCTATGCACTATCCTTAAACCGAATGGACCGCAACGTCCCTAAACTAAACTCTATGGACTACGATGTCCTTAAACCCAATGGACCGCAACGTCCGTAAACTAAACTCTATGGACTATGATGTCCTTAAACCCAATGGACCGCAACATCCCTAAACTAAACTCTATGGACTATGATGTCCTTAAACCAACCGCGGACCGCAACGTCCTTAAAAATACTGTGGACCGAAAATGTCCTTGAACTAAAATAATAGAGTCCAAACTCTCTTTTGTTGGATATGAATGATCCCAAAATCCTGTTGAGTATATCTTAGTCTAAAATTAGACTAACGTATCCTCAACAACCATTTAAGTTGATCTTAATCTCAAACGAGATTAACGATCCTTAAATCAACCCAAACCCAAATCTCAGAATATACGGATTTGGACTAATCCCTGCCCTACGGGTGACAACACAAATTAGTCTCCGTATACAATCCACGGGCAGCCAAAAATAAAACAAATACATACGACACGAAGTGAACTTCTGGAGCCGGAGAAAGTGGTTATCGCTACGCGGTAACGTAATTAACTGCAGGGGCTTGCACCTGCAGGGAAGAGCGTCCCCACAATCAAAAACCCCTCGCAAACGAGGGGGAATCTGACGAAGTCTGCTACAACGGCCGCATCTGTCCAAACCTCCTATGCACGGTGCCATAAATCAACTTGGAATCTTCGAAGAGATGGACGGATAAAACCAAATAGCATCTGCCCCCAAAATACAGGCCAGACGTCCTAACGTCCCGGTCGCGTCTTTCGGCGGTAAACAGGCCCTACGGTCTGGATCATACATCCTGTAAAACCGTATACAATCCATGGGCGTAAACGACCGCTATCTCACCCAAGTCCTACCGGCGAGACTACATTTAAATTCCCACCGGCGATGAAGCTCCACCAATGTAAAAAACGGTATGTCCACAAGCGAAACGGGCACAGATGAAAACCCGAAAGGGCTCCGTGAGTAAAAACAGCAGGACTGCCGGCGAGTTCGTGAAAACCCGAAAGGGTGCAAACTCATGAAAAAGAGATGAAATACACTTGCAAAGTCCTATCAGCCTTGTGAGGAGAATATCCCTACGTGATATCCTTACGACTCACAAACGAGCAACACACTTAGGAATCCTCACGATTCCAAGGGAGAAAATACACCTGCAAGATCCTTTTGCCTCGTAAAGAGAAAATGCTTTTATAAGACCCTTACGGCTCATAAAATTGAAAAGCCTTGGTGATAGGGATCTAAATGTGTCTCCAAATCCATCGCTCCCCAAGGGAATCGGCAAATGATGAGTCGCGCCTGGCATTACGCTTCAGTGTTAGCGGTGCTGATGTGGACCCAAAACTCAAACCCCAAGTTTTCCCAGAGGCAAATGATGAGTCGCTCCTGGCACTACTCTTCAGTGTTAGCGGTGCTGATGCCGACCAAAAACCCAAATCCCAAGTCTTCCAACGGCAAAATGATGAGTCGCTCCTGGAATTACTTCAGTGTTAGCGGTGCTGGTGCCGACCAAAAAACCAAATCCTCTCGGGGCAAATGATGAGTTACTCCTGGCATTATTCCAGTGCAGTAATGCTAATGCTAAACAAAATCCAAATTCCAAGTTCCTCTCATATTCAAAAGTCCCGCCAAACAAGGCAGAAATCAAACAGATTAAATCAATCTCCTACCCGGTAGCGCTTCTAAGCTCAAAAGTCCCGCTGGACGGGTAGGGATCTCCCCAAACAAATCAAATCAAACAATTCAACCAATTACCTCCTCGGTGGAATCAAGCTCCACTTCGGAAACAAATCAATCCTGACGCCGTAAAAGCGGAGCAAGTCAACTTCACCCTGACACCGAAGAAAGAAAATCAAGTCAAATCAAATCCTGACACTGCAAGAGCGGAGCAAGTCAATTTCAATCCTGATACCGCAAGAAGCAGAGCAAGTCAAATCCAAACCCCGACACCGCAGAAAGCGAAGCAAGTCAAATCCAAACATTGACACCGCAAAAAGCAGAGCAAGTCAAATCATGTATCGACCGTCCAAGTCACAAAAATGGCAGCACCGACCGTCCAAGTCGCAAAAATGGCAGCGCCAACCGTCCACGTCACAAAAAAGGGCAGCATCGACCCTTCACATGGGACCAAACCAAATCAATCTCCATATAAAGTAAGATCCATCAATTTCATGCACACAACACATACATGCGGTGTGCATTTATTGATAGGGGCACTTTGTTGGGGTCAAAAATTACACCCCGATTGACCAAGTCAAAATCAGTCAACCCCCAGCCAAGTGGGCCCGAGTCCAAGCAAGCAGGCCCAAGCTCAAGCCAAGTGGGCCCAAGCCCAAGTCAAGACCAAGCATGGAAGAGGCCGGCTCCATACCAAAAAGGAGACAATAGTTTAAATGCAATTTTAAGAAATAAATGTATGTAAAATGGGCAAAAATCCAAAATTTTGTAAAGCTCATGGTTTATGTGCAAAAACAAATAAGCACATAAGGTATGGGGTGGCACAAGTGCCATTTGGCAAAGCTCAAGAGGCTATATCTAAACTGTGTAGCCAATAAGGACTAACATGATTAAAAAATTAACAACCTTCATTCTCTCAAAAATTCTAGGGTTTTGTGCCTCCTTCTTTCTCAAGGTTCTAAACCTTCTTCTTTTTTCTTGAATTAAATCAAAATTTTAACTCTTGTTTTCCTAAAAGGAATAGTTTTTCACCGTAAAATCCACGAAGGAAAGCTCAGATCTTCCATCAAATCTTTAAAATGGGAGATTTTTAAGTCTCGCCTCCCTTTTCTCCAAGATCCAGCCAACAGAGAGGTAGAAGAAGAAGACCCATATCTAAAAATCTCACTATGGGAAGATCCAAGGCTAAAGAGAAGGTCCAGGGCTCAAGGGAGAAAAAAGGAGTCCCCTTTCATCATCTCCGAAAATCTCTTGGGAGTTTAACTCCGAACAAGAATCTCTTTTTTAGGAGTTTAAATCCAACCTAATCTTTAAGAAGCTCAACACCAAAATCCAGATTCTCGAAGGAGTTGAACCCTAAAAATTCAGATCTTTTAGGAGTTTAACTCCACAAAAGATCCCTTTTTTAGGAATTTAACTCCAAAAATTACTTGGGAGTTCAACTCCTAATTCAGGAGCTAAGCCTCTTTTTCTGCGGGAGCCCAGTGCCCACATGTAGGGCACGTGATTCGCTGGCTCCCAGCGCCCACGCATCATGTACGTGAACCACTGGCGTCCAGCACCCGCGTGTAGGGTGTGTGACCCGCTGGCACTCACCAACCATGTGAACCGCTGGCGTCCAGTGCCTACGTGCAGGACGCGTGGCCCGCTGGCGCCCACGCGCCACGCACACGCCCTTAGGACGCTCCTCGCCCTTCTTTTCCCATACACTCCACACTCAAAACACATCCCCCGTTAGAAAAAAATTCTAACCGGGCGCTGCCCTGCAGCCCCCTTGACCCCTAACCCGCTATCCGAGTAGTGGGACCCCCGTAAACTCTGCGAGGTCCCCAATATACCCAAAACCCTTCAATATGCATGCATACGCACACTGCACATTGAGTTCACATGACTGTTTGACCGGTCGATCGGAGGTTCTCTCGCTCCAAAGACGAAAGGTAATTAACGGCAGTTTAGTCCGCAGCTGCTAGAAATTCGGATCTCCACAATCAATAAACCCCGGTCTACCTAAACAGGGGGAATCTGTATATGCCTGACAAGCGCGCGCATTCTCATTTCAATGGGGTGACGAAAAACACCCTGCAGAGGTGTCTTGTAAAGCATATATCGGGTCGTTCTTTACGTTTCTGAGTCACCATTTATATAGGAAAGTTATAGGTATGCCAGTTAGGCATCCATGCATCTAATTTTTGTCAAAAACTTAGTTATATAACTCGAGTTATGTCACTTTTACAAACAGTGCACAAATCAGGACATAATCTGTCCAGATTCGACATACGGTTTAAAATGACAGAATTCTATAAATTTCGTCGGTTTTTAGGAAAACATTTAAACTAAGAAAATCTATATATTTCGATCTAGTTTCCAAAATACCTAAGTTTGCTCAAATCAGACCTCGGAAGACAGAATTATGGGTCTTTGAAGGAGGCAGTTAAAAACAGTTTTTTCTGATTTTTAAAATAGTGGCAAAAATGCAATGTAAAGCCTAAACTAGATTTTGTTTCGATTCTAAAAATTTGTTTAAGGCGCATATAAAAGTCTATCTGGTTGTTGGACCTAATTTTATTGAATTCTTCGAATATTAAAATTATATTTTTATTCATTTCGAAATCGGTTAAGCATAAAAATGGTTTTAAAAATTTATGAGTTCCATTTAAAATATACTTTCGAATGTAATACTAAAAGAAAAGGCAATGCGTCGAGTTTTGTATGAATCTTTTTATACAGCGAGCCATCCATGTGAAAAAATTGTATATACGGTACAAATATGTGGATCGGGTCATGTCATGTACATAAAGAAAGACAATAAATTATATACTTGAACTTTTATGCTAAAAGAAGTTTTATGAACGAACTATTCCACGAGATGGCATGTAGACTCATTTGATATTTGATTCAAGTATTTTCATAACTAGTACAAAACTATCATTTTACAATTATCCAACAAGAAACCACAATTACTAATATTTCATCGATATTTCAAAACAAAACATGAAGACCACTGCTAAATTAACCTATGAATTTCACTCAAGCATTTTATTTTAAAGTTCATTTTAATGAGGAAAAAGCCGACCTAGGGTACAAGAAAGGAGTGACTACGCATCGAGAGAGATGGGATTCAACAAAAGATAAGGAATAGGGACTTACACGCTTTGCGGTACGGTATACCAACCGTATCACCGATTCAGTCTTAACGGTGAAAAACAAGTCTCGATGGCCTAGGCTCGAACAATCAAGATAAGATAAAGTTTAGTCCCCTAGAATTATTTTCTACGGAAGATTTAGAGAAACGAAACAAAACAAAAGAGGGGACAATTACGATGCGGGAGAAACAATTGATTGGTTCGCCTGGAATCCTAAGGGACGATTTGCGCTCTGATGATGACGCAAGGCCGAGAACTCTTAGGTTGTAGATGGATAGTTTGGTTAGATATTCTCTTCTGAATTTTCAGTGTGAGAAAAGAAGAGGAAGAAGAGATAAAGAGAATAAGGAATAAAGGGTATTAATGAAGTTTAAAGGTGGGAATGAAAAAAGAGGGAGAGGAAAAATAAAAGGTGATTATCTTCATCATAACTCTTCATAATAATTTTAATTTATTATGAGAGTTTAAAAAATTGAAAGGTCTCGTTTGTAAGTTATGAAAGGGTTTTAAAAAAAATTGCAAGATCTAAGGTTTGAACATGCGGTCTATAGAACAACAATGCAAGGATTTAACCAATAAAATATACGTTTTTTCTTGCATATATTCAAAAGAATTTAATATACACCAGCATTTGATAGTAAAGCGGGCTTTTTAAAAAGAAAGTGAAATATAAAGGCACGGGGATTTTGAAGTCGTTACATTCTACCCTCCTTAGAAAAATTTTGTCCTCGAAGTTCTATAAGGAGTCTATCAAGATAAAAAGATAAGGTTAACGTTGCCCGGTAGGCAGCATACTCCAATAGAAAAGAAGATGTGGGATACTTTCGAATTAAAGAATTCGAAAGACGGAATAAGAACTGCAAAGATAGTACTTAAGTTAATAAGGACCATTTATGGATGTACGAAAAGATTGGTTAACAGATACAAGTAAAGAAGAACCAATTATGAATTGAAAGAAATAAGGAGGTTACAAGAAAGACTGAGAGGGAGATGAAAAGTTCACACTTATGTTTCCTTTGCGTCGATACATAATCATCGTGGAAAACAAGGAGTTTAAGAGGATAGGATTTAAAAATGAAATCATGGTACAGACGTTATAAATTTCCACATGGTAATTTATATATGTTTTGTTGTTCGGTGTTGCTTTTTTTCCTTCCTCAACTTCAAGATGGTTGAAAATCATCAAGCAAATGTTGGCTAGGCTGGATGAAGCCTGGTCTGACATCATTTACTGTCGATTTAATCAAATGATCTTGAGCCAGACAACATTCATCTTAACCTAACCATTACCATACCAACTGACCTATAAAAAAATATAAGTTAGACAGCCGAAAGCTACAAATAGGCAAGCAAACGTGTTAGTTAGGTCGAAATCAAAGTCGCCGCTCATGTTTTGACTCAAAATGGAAGGAAAAGAAATTTAGAGAAACGGGAAAGAGAGAATGGTGGTTACAAAGCTAAGGAAACACTAAATTTTGATGAAACCCGTTGGGAATCATCTACCCGTCAAAAAGTCCTAGTTGGGTGAGAGTACTGGCTCAAGAATGCTTTATTTTGAAAGAGTTTAAAATGTTTTTCTTCAAAATACCCTCACAAAACGCATATGTGCATGTATGGGAGCATTCTGCGCAAATATACAGTGAAAACCACCATATGAAGCCAACACCGATGAGGATATGACCTGATACATAGAGATGGGGTCTATTCAAATTTCCATGGTTAGCAGACAGGTTTTTAGAACTCGCTCAGCTACCTGAAAAGAAACCATTCTTGAACTGCATAACAGTTTCACCATAAAACACTCGTATCTTCCAATTGAAAAGATCAAATTTTTCACAATTTATGTCATTTGGAAGCTTATCGAGCCTATTTTCTAACTAAAAACATATACTGGATTTGAAGACCTACAAAGGAAGATATGATCAAAACACTGCAGATTACATTGAGAAAAAATGCCTATCGTTTTTTTAAAAGCCTGCGGAATTCTAATTCGAATCTCAAGAAAAGTGGAATATCAATTCAAACTTTTGCTTTGGTAAACCATGAAAAATCTCTACAAAAAATTTCTTGACCGGTCTTATAAGAATCCATAAGATATAGACTTTTGAGCCTTAATTATTTTCTGAAAATGTGTATTTTGGTCATTTTAATGGGCGGAAAATTGAATCATTTAATCGAGCTGTTTTCATGGGTATTGAGCACTTATTTCATGCAAAAAATAAGATTAATTTTAAGATACAAATGCAATGGCATGTTGCAAATGGGTATGCAAATGGTAAAACAGTAAATTCGTAAATGCTGCTTCACACTAAATGCAAAAAATACAACTTTTTTTAAATTTTACATGCTATCCTATTTCAGGACTTCATGCTTTTCCTTCATCTTTACTTAAGATAAAATGAAACCATAAGCAAATGTTGGTCAAGTTGGAATGAAGCCTGGTCTGACATCATTTAATATTAATTCATCACCAAATGATCTCGAGCCAGGCAACAGTCGCCAGTCATCTTAGCCGAACCTTGTAAGGATAAATTAACAGAAAATCAAGCTAGAGAGGTCGAAATGATAGAAAGATGACGAGAAGTGAACGGAATTAAGGAGAGGACATGGTCATGTAAACTGAGGCAAGGGAGGGAACGGATTCAATAACTGCACAAGATAGCAGTATTGATTCTTTTTGCATACCCATTTGCAACATGCCATTGCGTTTGCATCTTAAAATTAATCTTATTTTTTGCTTGAAATAAGTGTTTAATACACATGAAAAACAGCTCGATTAGCAGTTATTGATTCTTGAAATTCGAGATTTGCATGCGGTCAGTACTTAGCATCGTTGCAATACTAATTATTGGGCCTTTTGGGCATCAATTATGTAATTTTCCAATTGGATGTATGGCCCAATAATGAAGACCAATAAGTCCAAGCTTCAATTATAAATCCTGAAAATGCCTACCCATTCCATGTATTTTTGAAAGAAAAACAAGCACAAAGCTACAGAATTCCATGATAATGGAGATATTTTCCTTTTTTGATTAATACACCGTTCAAACGGGATTTCTTAAACCAAGAGTTCGACATATAAGTCCTGGTTGGATAGAAAAAATTTGCTTTTACAATTCTAATCCTTTATTCCTGAGTCTGAGTAGAGTTAAAGTTGTGATTTCAAATGGTCGTTGACGATATCCATTCTTTCTAGGCCACACATCCATACACATATTAACAAAGGAGTGATCCATTGCAAACCGGTTCGTGTTTTTTTAAAAACGGAAAGTCTTGGTCTATGATATATTTGTCCGATCCGATCCGTTCAAGCTGATCATCCTACCCTCAAATGTATGTGTATGAGAAATCAAATAATTTGAAGACCTCTAACTAATGCATCGGATGATATTTATGTTGCATTATTGAAAGACGTACATTTTTTTAGCCATTCCTTGCATTGGTTAGAGGTCTACAAATTCTTTGATTTTGATTTATGACACACATATTTGAGGGTAGGAGTGATCAACCTGAACGGGCCGGATCGTTCAAATATATCGTAAATTGAGAGTTCCCGTTTTTTAAAAAACGGAAACCGGTTTGCAATAGAGCACTTTTCCCATATTGATATGAGTTAAAATGTCATGACATCCAATTTCACCCGTAGCCATAGATTATTTCTTACTATTAGTTTTACGAGATTTAGCAACCACGATCAAACATTTTTTCAGGTGTTATTCAAGAGAAAAAAATCATCACCTTTTACACTCCTAGCTCCCTTATAGATTATTAACCAAACTTGTTCACGAAGAACTCTCTCAAAACTTAACAGAACTCATCATGTTTCTCAAATCATGTGCATCTATGTCACGCCCCGCTTCTTAAAATACGGAATACGAGGGGTGATAAGGCCAGCCATACTCCTATGGTCAAGGAAATATTAGTTATATGTATGCCCTAGAGGCCATTGCTATACATAGGATGTATATTGTAGTGGATGCTGGGACATATATAGGGAGGACTTTCTTACTCGACATGATAGTATGCTATCTGGTTGCTCTTTACCTTAACGTGTACACAGATTGTCTCTCTATTACATGTTGGTAAAGCCCTCAGGATATGTACTTGACTACATGGACTATGATGCGGATCATACTAGTGGGGACATGGTAGTCTATAAGTACATCCTTCAAAGTCCCTAGTCGTGGGTGTATCGAGACGGGGCATCGATATACCAGAGTAGACTAGCGTATACCTTCTCGACCCATACAGATGGGCGATGGATGATCCCATATCCATCGGTGTTTGACATCAGAGATGATATACGGGTGCTCAGTAGAGACTGGGTACACTGGACGGACTCGCCGAGAACTCCCAGATGGTATTATACCTTACGTCAGATGGCAGTTCTCTGGTGACACTGGTACAGAGTAGTCTGTTGATCCGAGATCGTCATAGAGTCTTGTGTGGTTCCCACTGTGCTTTGATTTCCATCTTACCACGTCCAAGAGGGCGTGCAAAACGGTGGTTTTTGGGTACAGTCCCGAGTCACATGGAGACAATGAGCGATAGGAGGGGATTCGTCTCTCCCGGTATAGGGAGTTGATGTTGCGCTGTGTTCGATTGGCTATAACCGGAAATCCCTGGCCAGAGTTGCTGAGATTTACTGGTAAGTGTTACCAGTAGTTTCTCGAACTGTTATAGACCTCATATCGACACGACTTATCAAGCTATTGGGGTCTGACGTTTACCACCCCTAGGCGAGATATGCGACATATCAGACGATCAGACCGGACTGTACGGTAGTGTTACTGGTTGGATTCACTGGAGTGTGAGCGGGCTTGCTCGTCGATCTTCTGATCGCTCAATACCCGGGTGGCCCTTACGTTTAGCAGACCGCTTGCGGCTTGTGGGTGCTTGATATGATCATCACCTGCTGCCGGCGTATTGACGAGTCTTTAGAGTCCTACACAGAGGTTTCCTGGCTCAAGCGAAACGAAATAGGAGCGTATATGAGATATGTGCGGGACCGAGAATAATGCGTGTATGTGATACCGTATTCTATTCTTGCGATGAATGTATCGAATGGTTGTATGCGATATAACCTAGTTATCGAATCAAGGATTGATTCGATAAATCGATACATTGGATATTAGTCGGTTATATACGATATGACCGGATCGTTAAATCAAGTGTTGATTTAATGATTTAATGTATAATTATATATTTGATATATTACTTTGCATTAACTAATATTGGTTCACTTTAAATGGATTTTCTCGCTCGGATGTGCACATTGTATATTCGATATAGTTTTGTGCACTTGATTGTATCATGTTTGATGATACATGTTTACTTGTGTTTGTGTGAAGATTGAACCATGGATTATATGAATGGTTAGGGTTATGATTATTTATTCATTCATTTATTTATTTATTAGTTTTGGAAAATAATAGCAAAAGAGAAAAATGGTGGCTTTCTTTGTTCTTTCTTGAAGCTTCATGAAGACTTTGACCAAGTGACCATTTTGTCTCATGCTTAACCCTAACCATTCCACTCAACCATGATTTATTCTCTACACTTGACCATGGTTATATTATGATAAGTATTCATATTATTTTCTTTGAGGATAATACTTATCATAAGATAACATTCTTTCTTCTTTTTCTTCATCTTCTTAAAAGAAGAAAAAGCTTGACCATCAATGGTGATTGATGAAATAGAGTGAGGAATCCAATTCTAAAGTCTACTCACTTCCTATTTCTTCATCCTCTACCGATTGCCAAGTAGTAGAGTATGTTTCCTTCACAAGTTTTCTTGACTTGGTGAAATTGGAGCTTGATCTAGCGATGCCTCGACGTAGATCATCTTCGGCATCGTCGTCGACGACCTAGCCCGCTTCTTCTTCGATGAAACCGACGCTAGAGCCCGGGATTGTATTTGGACAGCGGAGAGGACCTCATCACGGAGCCGTGTAGGTGGAGGACCGGATCTACAAAGGTTGTATTTCCGTATTCTTGTAGTTAAGTGTTAACTAGTTTGCTTTGTCGCCTAAAATTCTAGCCAACGATCTTGTTAGGGTTTCTCGGCACCGTTGAAATTTTAAATTGGCATGGTTGATGCCTTGTGAGACCTCATTAGTGTGCCTAGGAACCTTTCACTGGTATCAGAGACTAGCTAGAGCCTTAGGCGAAGTCCAGACGGAATTAGAACTCCGATCGAATCAAAACCCAAACCCTAATATTGCTCTCTGTACTTTTTTGAAAATTGAGGAATTTTTAGAATTAAAAATATGCAGAGAAATGTGCAGGAAATTCTAAGAAAAACTGCAGAAAACGACAGCCTAATTCTACAGTACGGCCGCGGAACCGCGGCTCTGACCCCCCTTTTGCGGCGGTTCCGCGGCCGTCTGTGATGATCAGGCTGTGAGTCTTCTTCAGTTGTTTCTGTTGGTATTTCTTGTGTGTTCTGGATATTTTTAATATTTTTCAAGAGTTGAATTTTCTGGGTTGTATTGGGGACTCGGTGTATCGATCGGATTGTCTAATTTTGTCAGTGTGCTTTTCCGGATAATTTTTGGATATGTTAAAAAGTTCGTCCGGACATAAATACCCAACTTTTCCCCTGTAGGGAAATTTCCAAGTGTTGGATTTTTCCGTAGTTTAACGGCGTTCTAAGTAGTGCAAGTAACGAGATGGACCCTCTAGAAGACAACAAACCTTAACTCGATTATGTGACCGTCTTGAACTGCCCTTTGAACCTTCGGGTTTGGGGCAGTACAGCGTGCCACATGTGAGGCGTTGGCTTGACCCTTCTACGGCTGGACCGTTGGTACCGAGGCACGAACTGAATGCTGTTAGACTTATTTCATGTGTTGAGCTGTATCGGGAAAAATTGGGTGTTCGATTGTTCGATCGAAAAGTTTGGCGTTTTCCATTTATCCGGAATGTGATACAATAATTGGAATTCACAAGATGTTATGAGATAACTGAATGAATGTTATAAATCTAGCACTTTAGTCTCACTTGATCGGTTGCCACGGAATTTTGATGTGATCAAAACTCCGTCGCAATCACGTAGCGTACGCGGATACTCGCCGGGTAAACTTAATAGACAGCCTCACCCCATAGCTCCGACTAAGTGACTGTAGGAGAACCCCGTCGCCGAAAGCATCCGTTCGGGTGCTCGCGGTAGCGGTGTTCCGCTTTGGTGCACTTGGTCGACGGCGTCGGGGGTGCAGCCGCCTACTAAAGTTTGCGACGAGCATTCGATCAGAATGTCGGGAATCTTGTTGAATTACCCGACTTTATATTGAAAAGTGTTTTCGATTTTGAGACTAAAATGCGGGGTTTATAATTGTTAGGCATGCGATGTCTAAGGAATTCATTTGGTCAGGCATGCGATGTCTGAGGTGGTTGCGGATTCCAACTGTTGTAGTTTTACACTTTCTTTTCTGTGACCGTAAGTGTAATATATGATATCGCCGGTTTCGTTGCTATATGTCAACGACAATTGGGATACGCATGTTTACTTACGTTGATGACATGTGATGTTATGTGTTGCTGGATATGTTATATTGGATCGTCGTCTTTGAATAGCCGGGGGTTTTTATGTGAGATGAGTGTTTTTCATTTTCATTCATGTAAAATCTTGTATGTAATATTCTTTTATTGGGGCGCTTCCAGGTTGCGGAAGTTGTCACCGTTGTTGTATATTATTTACTTTTCCGCACTAGGATAGACCCAAGGAGGAGGGCACAAGTAACCAGGTTCTGGAGTCCAGTGGGAGACCAACTCGAGGAGTCGAGTCGGGGTCTCCTAACTCTAGAATTGGCAGGGTTGCTTGCCGCTCTCATAGGGGTCTAGGGGTGTGGGTTTGGCTATTCATCACGACCGTGGAATCCGTGTTTTATACTGGCTCGTATTGAAAACACGGACGTCCTAGTATATCCAATATTTCATATGATTCTTCTGCTGCGATATCTGTGATGTGATCATGTGATATATTCTGTGATAGATACTGTATATAGTATATATGATGTATTATATAGGCGTTACTTATGTTTTACACCCGCGCTAGCCCTGCCCCGCTCTGCCGTTAGTTACCTAACCTAACGGTGCACGAGGGGACATCGAGGCGAATGCGGATGGCATAAGTGTACGTCGTATTTATCTGTGATGTTTAGGTACTTAAATGATGGAACTTCATTAATGTGATTAATGAAATAAAAGAAACCTAAGATGTTTTAGAATTGAATTTCAAAAATAAAACAGGTAGCTACAGTTCTTGCTTTGCACAGCGGTATATACGATATATCCTGCACCTTATTCGATGAGGAAAGGACCGAGATCCCTTCACCGGGAGTGACTCCTTTAGCAATAACTGGCAGATGCTACAACCTTCGGTTTGTCTTTTGATTGCTTTTAAGTGTTTTTGCTTTGCACAGTGATATATGTGATATATCCCGCACCTCATTCGACGAGGAAAGGACCGACGATCCCTTCACCGGGAGTGACTCCTTTAGCAAAACTAGAAAAGCCTCAAAAGCACTCCATTTCAAAATTCATTCGATCCTACAACGATATCAAGTTCATTACGCAATAGGTTTTCATAAAAACCTGTCGTAGCCCTCCGTCATTTCAGATAAGTAGTAGTTAGTATTCGTGCTGCGTTTGTTGGCCTTTGTCAAGGCGCAGTGTGCGGTAGCTAACTGGTGCTTATCTGCTTATGCATATGATGCAGATTGAGTTAGGATAGTCGTGCGACCTTGTTGGCCTTTGTCAAGGGCCGTGCGGGTGGGTTTAATTCAATCAGGAAATGACGGGTTGAACTTGACTAGCATCCTATGGTTTGTTGGCCTTTGTCAAGGTCATAGGAGGTTAGGGGCAAAATATTATCGGGAATTTCAAGTGTTGAAATTTGCAATGAGATTGCATACCTTCTATGAGATAGTTGGATCCCGATACCCGCTGCGAGTAATTGTTACTCCTGGGAGAGTTTTACACATTACAATTAGCCGATCAAGTAGGTGTCTAGAAAGGTGTCAACGGGGTTACGCCTCTGGAAAAATGAGGTTTACATTAATTAGGTCCGTGCGAAAGCACGGGGAATGTCACGACCCGCAGGGTACGGAACGTGACTGGCACTTAAGTTTACGAAACGTCTAAAGACGTCCGTAAAATAAGTAAGCCAAAGCCCAGAAAACAAAACCAATTAAGCAAAAGAGTGAAGAAAACCCAATCAATTGAAAGCGAGTTTATCAAATAAGTCATGTAAAACCCTTTTTAAAAACAATACCAATTTTTCCGAAAATTTCGGCAGAGTCTCCTTTGTAAATACTGGCCCCCAAAATGGGTACAACAAAATATATATGAATCCAACAAAATAGGGCATCCCCAAGCGGGAGCTAGCTCTTCGCCACAAGGCGGTCACAAATCCCACGCAATATAAAGCAACAACAAGCAAAATAATCATAATGAAGCATAAGAAAAAACAGCATGTCGACTCAAGTGAGCTCGACCCCAAAATACAGCATAAAAGTCCACAAACCTCACAGTCTCATCTCTAGGTCAATACAATAATACTGGTAGAAACAGTAGATGGAGTACACTAGATACAAAGAATATACAAGGTGGTACAAAAATAATAACATGACCCACCTATGAGCAAAACCTCGAGTCCAGGCAAAAGAGGCAAAAGAACAAGTGCGCCCGCCGCTACTGTACTGACGGAGCGGACCTGCAAAAGGCTGTGGCACAACGGGGGTGAGTTGCCAACTCGTGAGTAATAAATAACATCTACAAAGGCTATCGTATGCATGCACACAAGCATCCTAGCATCTAAAATACAGGTATGAATGGATGCACTAGCAGGTGTGTATACAACATCAGTGTACGAATATGTATGCAACATGAATATCTGAGGTCTCAATAGGTATCTATAAGAAACATTTTATCTCTTTTTGTTTTTGAAACTCTTTTAGAATGCCAGCATAATACTCAAGGAATCGACAAGAACCGGTGTCCAGCAACGACACCTAAAAGCTGTCTCAAATCTCATAAATCCATGTCATAGTGTCTCTGGCCTCAGCCGTCCGGCTGACCCATCTCAAATATCGATATCTCATCATCTAGCGGCCACGGTCGGTATCCTCTGGATATCCGCCGCCCCAAACAGTCACCGGTAGGTAATCCGTCCCCTGTCAGGCTCAACGTCAACACCACATTCCTCTTGCCCCGGGGTACCTTACCGGGCCCACCATGTACCCGTGACGGTTCCTCCACTCCTCGACACGGATTTCCAAAACCACAGCAAACTCATGGTGGACGACACTTACATCACTAGAAAACCGCAATTTACATATTTTAAAAAAATATAGTAAGTTTAGAAATTTTGCGGCTTTCCCCCGAAATCCAGAAATATCATAAAATCTCAAGAAATCCTCATAAGTGCATATGTCAATGATAATGAATGCATATGGTATCAATAATCAAGTTGCGATGTGTGATTAATAGATTAGGCATGAACAATTAATATGATGAAGTACATGCACATGAATAGCAATCCTACGGTTTCATTTTAAGGAATTAAAGGCAATAGCACAAGTTTAAGTATCAATTAGTAAAAGGTTTCAATTTAAAGGTTATCTAGTGTGGTGGCATGGCAATTACCAGGGTGTGTGTGTAAGCATGAATAGTGCTCGTGCTGCATATAAAAACCCTGGCAATGGTGCAGGTGTCCTATAAAATGGTTTCGTATAGGTATGTCAATATAATGCATGGATGCAGCAAATAATCAAATAAGTATTTCACCCCTAATTACTAACATCACTAAGAATCTTGTAAGTTACTAAAACTATCGGGCGGCTTGCGCCATCCAACGATAGTCCCCCGTAGATGTTACATCTACTCACCGGAATCCCTGGCTAGCTGTGTCCAATCACCGCTTTCCCCTTTCGCGCCGCGTCTGACGTCTCCGCGACCGAACCTGGAATTTACATCAATACCAAATATAAGGTTACATATCAAGAACGACGCAAAACCCAAACGAAACTACTAATGTTCACTAGCTAGGTACAACGTGTGCAGGGTGCGCGGAACATACGCGAAAATCGAAAAAACTGCCAAAAAAATCGCCGATTTGGTCGCCCGGCAAAACTAAAACCCGACTACTCAAAACTCCGCGCTCACGCATCCTAAACGTCATAGGAGATGCTAAAAACATCCCCAAGGTATCACAAATAATTCACCAATAATTTTAATAAAAACCTAGTAAGCACAAACTAGCAATTTTGGTGCAAAAATCGAAAATTAGCGATACGGTTATCACAATCCAACACAATATCCAACCACACAACAAGCTATCTACAAACACTATAATTACAACACATTAGCAAAGATTCAAAACCTATTTTCCATAAACAACCATTACTTGAATTATATAACCTAGCAATTCTTAATCCAAACTATATATGAAAACCTTAAATTAACACTAATTTATAACTCAATTAGCAAGTTAACCTTCTAGATTAGGTTAGCAAAACAACTAGATAACAAATTAGATTTAATCAACTAAATAATGGTTTCTAAACCCTAATTCAACTCATTTATCATGCTTCACAACCCATTTTCCATACATAAACCCTCTCTTGAATTTCCTAAAACAACAATTTACAACCAAAATCAAACTTTTAAAATTAACTAAATTAGCATAATTTGAAGACCACATAAACAAGGTAACTTCTTTGATTTGGTTGTGTAGGAACTAGCAAGCAAAATAAATTTAATTAACCACATAATGGTGTGCTAACAAACCCTAGTTTAAAACAAACTACTCTTTTATAAACTAGATTAGAAATTAGCTAAACTTTTAACACTAAAACCATATAATTAAAGGAATTTAGCCAAAAGAAATTAACTTGATGGAAATTATACCTCAAGATCTATGGATCAAGCATGTGATTTGCCTCTAAGGATGGCTTCCTAGCTCCAAGATTCAAGCAAGAATGGCTAAGGATAATGATAGCATAAGGATTTTGTTTGGATTTTTGAATAAAATTGTGGATTTTGATGTGTTTTTTTTTTGAAGAAATTTGAAGAAAATGAAAAGAAAAGAGATGAAGAGGAGGAGGTGCAGGTTTCGGCCAGAGGGAGGTAAGGGGAGGGTGTGGGTGTGTTGGAAAAGTCATGAGTCAACTCTCCCAAAAGTCAATGCACCATACTTCATCAAACTATTTTTAAAATAAATTCATAAACAACCCAAATCAACACATGAAAGAAAACCAAAATGAGGCCAGAAATTTCTGGACCTGATCAAGGTGGGGCTGTCCTAGGGCTGAGGGAAGAGAGAGAGGGGTTTTACAAAAGAAGTTTTATGCAAAAAGACCCCCTACAAGTCAAAAATTGCAAGTTTTAGCTTAAAATTCAATAATTTCGCTTTCTATACTAAAAATTAGTCAAAAATCAAAATAAAATACTAAAAATTTATGTTACCACTAGATTTTAATTATCATAATTTTAAAGATTAAAATTAGCCCGAAAAAATTTGTATTTATCGCTAATTTAATGTATTTTCTTACCGGCTTAAAATAATATTAAAAAATTGAAAAATTAGGGAAAATTTTTAAACGACCAGAATTTCATAATTAACTCATTAGCTACTAAAAACAAGCAATTACCTATCCATTTTAAGTATAATTAGCCCTAAACTGCAAAATAACGAGAAAGACGGTTTTCGGAAAAATACCGAATTTTCACCGATTTTCAGGAAAACACCAAAACGACTTTTCAAGACGCTACAGGGAACCTCCCTCAAAATACCGACACTGGCCTGGCTGAAAGATTGGCGAACTTGTAGTGTGTAATTAATCCCGGCTAGTCTTTCCTTTTAGGGTTTGAAGGAAGATTTGATAAAAAGCAGTGGGAGCCATCCTGATTAGATAAAATAAAACCAATCTATTCTTGCAAGAGCGCACGCTGAGTGTTTTCTTCTCTCTCTCTCCAGGTAGCGACCATATCACGCCTTAATCAAGATAATAATACGGATATTTGACCGAACCCGCTTGTTATACTGAGCTGGGGAACGTTGGTCCCGCTCCAACTTATAATTGTTATAAGACAGAGCAGGAAATTGGGGAAACTAGATTTCCCGTGCCGCCCAAACGAAGAGAGTGCATGCTGATGCATTATCTTCGGGTGTGTTCGTTACAAAGAACTGTTTCTCTGTATCCTCTACATCCTGGGTATATGATACCGGATCAGGATCCCAGATATGTAATCTGTTATATAGGGCTACAGAAAGGTAGAGGACTGAGAACGGATGATAAGTTTCATGAGGCAGAAAACGGGGCAAGTGTTGCAGCCAAGTCTGTTGGTCACTGTCACCCTGTAATACAAATACATTGATTCTGAACGAATGTTATTAGATACCGAACCTGTTATGCAAAATCATATCTGTCTCTTTATTAGTAAAGAAACGATAAAATTTTGTATTGTTGGATAATATTTTGAACATTTCCTATATCAAAAGTTGATCGGTTCAGGCACGTTATCTAAAAGCATTGATGTTCTAAATCAAACTACAGTTCTTAGTATACTGAACACACAAAAGAGGAAGAGTTCAGAAATGAACGAATCATTCTTGTGGCATTGTAGACTAGGTCATATCAATGCGACCCGACTACCTGAAGTTACATATAGATGCATATTTAAATAAGTTTGAATTTACATCTTGTGAAACTCGCCAGTCATGTCACAAAGATAAGATGACCACAGCTCCGTTTACTGAAAACAGAGAAAGAGTTAGTAAACTCTTGGGATGATACATGTTGATGTATGTAAGGTCCCCTGTCTACACATGCCAACACCGGTTCTTTGTACTTCATTACATTCTCTGATAATCTCTCAAGATTCAGACATATGTTCCTGTTGAAACACAAGTCCGAACCTTTTGAGATATTCACAGAATATAAGTTAGAAGTAGAGAACCAAAATACAGGTATAAGTATTATGTCCTTTGATGAGATCAAGGAGGAGAATACTTGAGCACGGAATTCCTGGTCTATTCTAAAGAAGAATGAGATTCTCTCTCAGCATTACTCCTCCGTATACACCATAGCACGATGGTATATCGGGGCGGAGCAATCACACCCTATATGATAAGGTGTGCTCTATGATGAGTACTACTGAGTTACCCATTTCCTTTTGGGAGTAATGCACTTAAGAAGCTGCACACCTATTGAATAGGGTTCAAATCAAATCCGATGCCTACCGCTTCATATGTGATATGGAAAGGGAAGAGCCCATATCTTAAGTTAGTTAAGATTTGGGGTTGTCCGGCCTATGTCTGAAAGCAAAATCCAGACAAGCTCGAGGCAAGGTCTGTAATGTAGAACTGGAAAGGTTCCAGCTATACAAACTACAGCTGATGATTTGATAGAACCAAAGGATTCAGTAGATTCCAACAAACCTCAGCCTCTCCGCCGATCTAGTAGGGTTCCTCACCCACCTGAGAGATACTTCTGTTTCTCTATGACAGTGGGAGCGAGGATTGCGTCATGAGATGATGACCCGACTAGTTTCGAGCTGGCCATCAGGAGTAAGACTCTATAAGAATGGCTGGATGCTTAGCGATCTGAGATGGAATCCTTATACACCAACAAAGTATGGACTTTGGTTGCTATATCTGAAGGGTTAAATCCCCATCAGGAGCAAGTATATCTTGAGAAGATTACTTGGTGTAGATGGAAAAGTTGAGACTTTCAAAGCAAAGACTTGTTAAAGCTTTTCGTCATCGACCAGGTGTGGATCATGATGAAACTTTTTCTAAGGATCTATGCTTAAGTCCATCCAGATCCTACTTGCCACGACTACATACCATGACTACGATATCTGGCAGTTGGGTGCCATGACTACTTTTCTAAATAATGATTTAGAAGAGAACGTCTATAAGAACACAGCCAGAGGGCTTCGTAGACAGTGGGAGCAGCGGAAACGTGTGCAAGATGTTTTATGTGATAAAGCAGGTATCGTGGAGTTGGAACATCTGTTTTGATGAATTTGTCAAAGAGTTTGACATCATCAAAATGGTAGATGAACCTTGTATATACAAAAAGGTAGTAGAGAGTATGGTGATGATCCTCGTAGAGTACGTGGATGACATACTCTTGTTATGGAAGGAGTTTCCTATGCTACGCTCGATCAATCTCCGCTTATCACAAAGATTTTCCATATAGGATCAAAGTGATACCTACTAAATCCTAAGCTTTGGATCTATGAGATAGATCTAATTGGATGTTAGGATACTCACTAGTTGTAGTGAGATGGTATCAATCGATCCTGGGGAGAATCACTGGAAGGGTTCCAGAGTGATAAAGACGACTGAATGTCAGTCACAGGCATTGTCTTTACCCTCAGTAAAAGGACGGTATGTTGGAAGAGTTCCAAACTAGATACCGTGGCAAACTAGAAGATAAAGGCTGGTAACATCGCTATTAAAGATACTACCTAAGAGGCAGTTTGGATGTATATTGGTTCATAGGATGAACTAGGTTCCTACCATTGTGTGACAATGGAACTGTGGCTTTGGCCCTGGAACCCTGGTCCCATCAGTGACCCAGACATATTCTGAGGCAGCATCACCTGATCATGGAGATAGTTGATCTCCAGGGTGATCGAGGTTTGGAGAGTAGACTCAGAGGACAACACGGCGGATCCACTCACGAAGGCCTATTACCAGAGAGAGACTTTTATGGGATGGTTGAGTATGAGATACTACAACCACTGCTATCAGATGGCCCTAGTGCAAGTGGGAGATTGTTAGTTATATGTATGCCCTAGAGGCCATTGCTATACATAGGATGTATATTGTAGTGGATGCTGAGACATATATAGGGAGGACTTTCTTGCTCGACATGATAGTATGCTATCTGGTTGCTCTTTACCCTAACGTGTACACAGATTGTCTCTCTATTACATGTTGGTAAAGCCCTTAGGATATGTACTTGACTACCTGAACTATGATGCGGATCATACTAGTGGGGACATGGTAGTCTATAAGTACATCCTTCAAAGTCCCTAGTCGTGGGTGTATCGAGACGGGGCATCGATATACCAGAGTAGACTAGCGTATACCTTCTCGACCCATACAGATGGGCGATGGATGATCCCATATCCATCGGTGTTTGACATCAGAGATGATATACGGGTGCTCAGTAGAGACTGGGTACATTGGACGGACTCACCGAGAACTCCCAGATGGTATTATACTTTACGTCAGATGGCAGTTCTCTGGTGACACTGGTACAGAGTAGTCTGTTGATCCGAGATCGTCATAGAGTCTTGTGTGGTTCCCACTGTGCTTTGATTTCCATCTTACCACGTCCAAGAGAGCGTGCAAAACGGTGGTTTTTGGGTACAGTCCCGAGTCACATGGAGACAATGAGCGATAGGAGGGGATTCGTCTCTCCCGGTATAGGGAGTTGATGTTGCGCTGTGTTCGATTGGCTATAACCGGAAATCCCTGGCCAGAGTTGCTGAGATTTACTGGTAAGTGTTACCAGTAGTTTCTCGAACTGTTATAGACCTCATATCGACACGACTTATCAAGCTATTGGGGTCTGACGTTTACCACCCCTAGGCGAGATATGCGACATATCAGACGATCAGACCGGACTGTACGGTAGTGTTACTGGTTGGATTCACTGGAGTGTGAGCGGGCTTGCTCGTCGATCTTCTGATCGCTCAATACCCGGGTGGCCGTTACGTTTAGCAGACCGCTTGCGGCTTGTGGGTGCTTGATATGATCATCACCTGCTGCCGGCGTATTGACGAGTCTTTAGAGTCCTACACAGAGATTTCCTGGCTCAAGCAAAACGAAATAGGAGCGCATATGAGATATGTGCGGGACCGAGAATAATGCGTGTATGTGATACCGTATTCTATTCTTGCGATGAATGTATCGAATGGTTGTATGCGATATAACCTAGTTATCGAATCAAGGATTGATTCGATAAATCGATACATTGGATATTAGTCGGTTATATGCGATATGACCGGATCGTTAAATCAAGTGTTTATTTAATAATTTAATGTATAATTATATATTTGATATATTACTTTGCATTAACTAATATTGGTTCACTTTAAATGGATTTTCTCGCTCGGATGTGCACATTGTATATTCGATATAGTTTTGTGCACTTGATTGTATCATGTTTGATGATACACGTTTACTTGTGTTTGTGTGAAGATTGAACCATGGATTATATGAATGGTTAGGGTTATGATTATTTATTCATTCATTTATTTATTTATTAGTTTTGGAAAATAATAGCAAAAGAGAAAAATGGTGGCTTTCTTTGTTCTTTCTTGAAGCTTCATGAAGACTTTGACCAAGTGACCATTTTGTCTCATGCTTAACCCTAACCATTCCACTCAACCATGATTTATTCTCTACACTTGACCATGGTTATATTATGATAAGTATTCGTATTATTTTCTTTGAGGATAATACTTATCATAAGATAACATTCTTTCTTCTTCTTCTTCATCTTCTTAAAAGAAGAAAAAGCTTGACCATCAATGGTGATTGATGAAATAGAGTGAGAAATCCAATTCTAAAGTCTACCCACTTCCTATTTCTTCATCCTCTACCTCTTGCCAAGTAGTAGAGTGTGTTTCCTTCACAAGTTTTCTTGACTTGGTGAACTTAGAGCTTGATCTAGCGATACCTCGACGTAGATCATCTTCGGCATCGTCGTCGACGACCTAGCCCACTTCTTCTCCGATGAAGCCGACGCTAGAGCCCGGGATTGCATTTGGACAGCGGAGAGGACCTCATCACGGAGCCGTGGAGGTGGAGGACCGGATCTACAAAGGTTGTATTTCCGTATTCTTGTAGTTAAGTGTTAACTAGTTTGCTTTGTCGCCTAAAATTCTAGCCAACGATCTTGTTAGGGTTTCTCGGCACCGTTGAAATTTGAAATTGGCATGGTTGATGCCTTGTGAGACCTCATTAGTGTGCCTAGGAACCTTTCAGGAAATATCCTGCCGTAGTCACATTTCGGCTTCTAACATTACATGGTAATCAGTAATCATAGCACAGGTAATGAGAAATGCAGTCACTAGATACTACCAAAACAGATACAAAAACTAACCAGATAGAAATCAAGGAAAAGACAGCGTTGGCGTGGCTGATCTAGATGTTCGCAATATTCTCGAGGTATGACAGATCCTGATCCGAGCTAAGTCCACTTCTCGCTCTGAGCATGCATACTCAGGTCGTAAGAGTGATACAATAGCAATATATATAAACACAAATGTAAACACGTGCAATAATGATGAATATGAAACAGTAAACATGGAGTGATGACATGAGCATGAAGTAACCGATACAGGTAAAAAATAAAGCTGGAATATCGAATCAATAATTAATGCATGTCCACGTCACTAAACCTATCAGTCTCTAAGTCTCATTGTCCAGATCTTTAAACTTATCGTCAGTCCAAATGTGAGAGTCAACCACCGCAGGAGTATCCCCAACCCAAGGGTAGGCTCCAGGGGCAAGGGAACACGGGCCCGAATCTCGCTCGCTAATAATCAGTAATATCACCCATATGACTCTCAGAATCGTTGTATATGCCGGCAATGGGACTCCCGAGATTTCGTTGATCAAACTCACACTCAAACTACCCCACACCCGCGGTCTACATCAAATATCGATCATGAATCCAAATACTAATTGCTCCATGACAAATCTACGCGAGAACTGGAGACAGGGTCTCCATCAAGCATGTCTCAACTGGTACCCAAGATAAATGGACAATGTTTACGCCTTACCTATGACACTAATATAAGTGCTTCTATAACTGTCTCACGCCAGTTATAGTTACACTTACATATGCCCCATAGGCGTCGACAAAGTAATAATTAACTGGTTCCGCTGATTGTGCACAAATACGTGTCACTTTTACTATTCAATCGCGCTTTAACACTAATGTACTTGCCACAGTTCAATCACTAATATCTATCACTGGGTAATGTACACGATCACTAGGTTATCAATGCTTCATGACCACTATTCAATGAGGATATAACCGCTACATGATTTGATGAGAGTGCAATTGATTATAATACGAATAAAATATAGCAGCCAATATCATGCCACTTGCAAAATGTACTATAACTCACACGTATAGAATTAATGTCACGACACAAGTTTGGATGTGACAGGCACTCAGATTGTATCATATCTAAAGATATGCACAAATCCAAGTAAGCCAAAAACCAAGATCCAAAATACCTTATTTCGGAATTATTTATAAAAATTTAGTTTTTAAGTAAAAATCTCAAGTTATGAAGTTAATTCATTTAAATAATAATAAAGATTAAGTTTGGTTGTATTCCTAGTTGGAATCAACAATATCAACAATGAACATGAATATAAGCATATGTAACATCACTGAATTTCATAAAGAAAGAAACTATGAAACTGATCAACCGATCTCAACTGTACATATATATCCCATCTCTCATTTCTAAGTCAAAATACAGGTTTGATGGAGACTTTCTAGATACAAAATACAAAACCCAAAAAGGAGGTTACTACACATGTAACCTACCGATCAAAAGATGGAATACAACTGCAAAAGTGATCCTGCCTCGCAGCTACCCGTCCACTCTATCCCTGCAAGGAACTGTGGCACAACGGGGATGAGTTGCCAACTCAGTGAATACGACTAACATATATCGGCGAATAAAGTAAATATGACAATCATGCTACTGAATATGAATCAATATGGTATATGTGTACATGTGAAATTCAACAGTAAATCTCATTATACTTCGAAAATCACAACTCAAATAAATCATTCCTCGGTGCCCATCAATGACACAAAACTTCCAATTCTTATAGGCATCATTCCCCGAATGACCCTATACCCATAATATCGGTCGCTATCCTCCAGATACACGCCGTATTTCTGTAACCAACTCCGGTATCGAGTAACCTCGCTAGGCTCCCCCGTCTCAATACGGCTATCCTGCCCCTCGGTCTCGACCGGGTCCACCATGTATCCAACTGTATATCTCCCCCACTCAGTATGGATAACGTAAATCCGCGACCGTATATCTCCCCCACTCGGTCCGGAATAAAATCAAAACAGAAATCATCTCATGGTGGACATGACACATCAATCATGAAAATACTGGATTTATGTAATAGTATTCAAAACTCAAAACCATAAATCCTCAATTCTGCATTTATCTCATATATAACCTCAAAATACGCATAAAGTAACAGGATGTCAATGATGCAATCTACCATTACATTAGATATGTGAAACATGATATCATCTATTTTAACAAGTATGATATTTAAGTGTAGGTGACATGGCAATATCGACGAGGTGTGTGTAGCATATAAAATGTGCACGTGGCATGACTCGTCGATAATTGTGAAGTGTTCTAACAACTAAGCAATATACAAGTATTTTAATGAATGAAATTCTAACATTTACACATGATGATATGAATATCACATTAAGTAAAACCACGGGCGAAACACGCCATCTTTACTAAATTCCCCGGTAGATGTTTAGTCTACTCACCGGAAAGTCGAATCTACTCCGGAATCGCTAATCCTTTCCCTTTCCTCGCGGCTTCCGTACTTCTCGTATCCGCGTCTAAATATACCAAGTTTACGTATATAAGCAAAACGACTATTCCGATATAACGGAAATAGAAAACACGCTATCCCACATAAGTTATATACTATCTGATTATATTAAGTTATTAAACACCTAATCTTGCTGGATTTCAACATCAATCTGTACTTGTTGCAGAATTTAAAACGCGACGTGATTTCGTCGTGTCGTGTTTAGTGTTTTACGATACCCTTTCCGATATATCATTTCAGATTTTATCTACTGTAAAACTAAGTTAAATAAGCAGTACCAAAATAACCTAAATTGTATACTGTAAACACCCCAACAGAGAAAACCCATAAAACCCCCAACATGGCCGGCGACGCCGGCCAATTCCCTTCTGTCGCCGGCCCAAAACCGGCCCCCCATTGTCGTTTTCTTGTGGTTTCCTCTAGTTGTTACCTACATTATTTTGACCCTGTTTAATTTATTTAATTATGTTCCAGATTAAAGCAGATTTCTAACAGACTCTAATTCTACCTAGCATACAATATTATGTGACATGCTAAACTAAAAATAACTAAACTACAGAACTTAATTAACCTACTATGATTAAGAATTTACCCTCCAATTAGTTGTAGGAATAACCCTCCATGATTAACCAACTTCTCCTAGCTTGGTGATGAGCCATCTCCATGAACAAGTTCCTTCTTCCTTCTTCTTCCTCTTGTTCTTCTTTTTCCCTCTTTAGTTTTCCTTTTCTTTTGATTTTCTTTTTTTTTTTTTAGTTTTTGATCTGAGTTTAAACTGAAATGAGCTATATATGTATGAGAGGAGAAAGGGATAGGGTTAAGGAGGTGGTGTCAAGGGTTGAAGGGTGTAGGTTTCATGCAAGTATGAGGTGTAAAGAAGTTGTAAGCATGCAAGCATGATGTGTTATTACATTATCTTTAAATTTTTAATTTTAATTCTATTAAAATTCTGAACTAATATGATTTCCCACTCACTTTCACTTATATCCACAACAATCTCATATTTACATAAAACCTAGACTTTACAATTTAACCCCTCACAACTTAACTTATTATAAAACACATCTTTTATTAAAATGAGGCTAAATTTATCATTAAAACCCTTATAACTTATTTAAATTACATTCAAAATTTCTAATTTAATTTGTATTACATATATCTTATGAAGATTGACATATTTGATTTTAACCATTTTGTGATTTATCACCTTATTCTTAATTTAATTAAATCTATTTATTTCTAGCTTTTTCCTAAATGTTACAATTAAGCAAAACAATATAAAAAGGGTAAGCAGTATATTTAATTATCTGTCCATCAAAATTGGTTTCGCGTCAATCGGGTTTCAGGTTTGCTAGTTATGTTCATTTCATTTTAAGTGTTTACTGCTGGAAAGCCAATTTCTGAATTGGAGGTCCGTTTCGTAACACGTTTTACTCCAAATTGGGAGCATAATTAGGCGACACTACAGTTGGATAATATTTAGGTTTATCAGTCATATTATCAACTCACTAGACAGATTGATAATATCCACAGTGTACTGGGAGTTATGCATTATGTAATATCGGGATATACGTTCTGTCCCTGCTTAGGACATCAATATGTATTGATAGTTTAAAATGTGATTAAAATGGTAAACGATGATAAAAAAGAATGAAACCACTTTCAATATTTAGCTAACAGATTTATCTTCTCCACGGTATAGGGTTCCGCATAATATCATTTTCACACAGAGATATACAAGAATTTCTAATCAAGTGTTGGCAAGCAGTGCTGCTCTGGACTGTAGTCCAGAGCCGCACTACCAAACAGTTTCCGACACCGTTTTGAAATAGAAACAGATCATAATTTATATGTGGTTCTAGGTTGTCGAGTCGGCTTCGATATGAGCCCTCTAACGCAACATTCCGGTGTGTAATCAAATTTATTATGATTTTCACAAAATTCAGGTACGAAAACTTTAAGATTCGACGGATCTAAATGGGGATGACATTTCACGGTGTTAAAGTCCGTATTTTTTAGCCAACTCTTAACACAGTATTTGTTATCCCTAGAGTAATCTGCTACACTTAAATTCCGCCATTTTAAGAGGGCTTATAGATTATGATTAGCATCGAGCACTTATTTTAACATTTTAATTCGCAACCGAAAAGAATATATTATAGCATATATCAAGTATTTAACTTGCCTAACGACGTATTGATGACGATACGGCAGCGACGCGGCAACAGCGGTGATCTACGGCAACGGCAACGGCACGATCACGACGCAAGCACGGCTAGGCACGGCACGACAACCCGACCTCGTCTCAAGCTTGGCGTGTTTCGACCCTGGTCCTTGGCTGGAGGATGTTGTGCAGCATGGTTGTCGACGAGGGCCCGACAGTATTAGCGAACGCAGTGGAGGTAGCGACGGCGAGAGGAGGCTCGACTTGGGCTTGGGGGGTGAAGGTTTGAGACTCGTGGGGACTTGGCGGTGCGGTGGTTGCCTAGAGCTGCGGTGGCGGCGGCAGGCGTCGAGAAGATGTCGGCGGTCCAGGGACGGCCTCGATGAGGTGAGAAGCTCGGGCGGCGGCGAGAAGAGGTTGTGAGAGGGGTTGGCCTTAGAGCTTGGGGGGTGAGAGGAAGTAGGCGTAGGTTGCTGTGGTGATGGTGAGGGGTAGGAACGGCGAAGATGAGGGTGGTGCCATGGGGCCGGTGGCGACGACGCAGAGGCAGTCAGAGGTGCCGTCGATGGTGAGGGATGCTCGGGCGCAAGGGGTATGCAGGCGATGACAGCGAGGCGCGGCAACGATAGGTCGGGTTCTTAGGTTCGTCGCGGCCTTGTCGTCGGGGATGCAGCGGAGGAGAGGGAGGTGAGCAGGGTCGACGACGTGGGTTAGACGGTGTGGTAGCGACGACGGTGAGGAGGCGAGGCGATGGGTGCAGTAATGGGAGGCAGAAGTGGTGCGTGAGAAGGAAGAGGGGAGAGTGAGAGTGAGAGAATGAGAACAAGAGAGGGGGTCTATTAAAATTCTGAACTAATATGATTTCCCACTCACTTTCACTTATATCCACAACAATCTCATATTTACATAAAACCTAGACTTTACAATTTAACCCCTCACAACTTAACTTATTATAAAACACATCTTTTATTAAAATGAGGCTAAATTTATCATTAAAATCCTTATAACTTATTTAAATTACATTCAAAATTTCTAATTTAATTTGTATTACATATATCTTATGAAGATTGACATATTTGATTTTAACCATTTTGTGATTTATCACCTTATTCTTAATTTAATTAAATCTATTTATTTCTAGCTTTTTCCTAAATGTTACAATATTCTCCCCTTAAGAAAATTCGGTCCCCGAATTTAAAATAATTACTAGACATACCTATGAAAAGATGTGGAAATTTCTTTCGCATTGCGTCCTCCGTCTCCCAAGTAATCTCCTCGCGATCCTTTCCTTGCCAGAGAACCTTTACAGATGGCAGTATCCTCGATCGTAGTTGCTTTGCCTGCCTGTCCAGAATAGCTACTGGCTGCACTGTGAAGGATAAATCTGGCTCAAGCTGTAGAGTTTGATGTTGGATCGCATGAGATGGATCGTGAAGATATCTGCGAAGCATCGAAACGTGGAACACCGGATGTACGTCGGGAAAACCAGGTGGAAGTGCTAACCGATAAGCCACAGCACTCACTCTCTCTAAAATCTCGTAAGGTCCAACATATCTGGGGCTGAGCTTCCCTTTCTTCCCGAAGCGCATCACACCCTTCATTGGAGATACTTGAAGGAACACATGATCTCCCACATCAAACTCAAGTTTACGTCGTCGTCGATCTGCGTATGACTTCTGTCTGCTTTGAGCCGCTTTCATTCTATCTCGTATCAATTGAATCTTCTCTGTAGTTTCCTGTACTATCTGCGGTCCCAATATACCACTCTCACTAAGTTCCGTCCAGCAAACAGGTGATCTACATTTCCTTCCATACAAGGCTTCAAAGGGTGCCATCTGGATCGTTTCTTGAAAACTGTTGTTATACGAGAATTCTACCAAAGGTAGGTGACGATCCCAACTACCACCGAAATCTAGGCTACAAGCCCGAAGCATATCTTCTAGTGTCTGAATGGTCCGCTCCGACTGACCGTCTGTCTGTGGGTGGAAAGCTGTACTAAAACTCAGTCGTGTACCGAGAGCGTCCTGAAGTTTCTGCCATAGCCTGCTCGTGAACTGGGTACCTCGATCTGATACTATGCATGTCGGCACTCCATGTAGACGTACAATCTCATCGATATAAATCTGTGCATACTGAGCAAATCCATATGTCGTCTTTACTGGAAGGAAATGAGCGGCTTTTGTCAATCTATCTACAATCATCCAAATGGAATCATACCCTCTGCTAGTCCTGGGTAGACCCACCACAAAATCCATGGAAATCTGTTCCCATTTCCACTCTGGAATGGGTAAGGGTTGCAGCTCCCCGGCTGGCCTCTGGTGTTCTGCTTTAACTTGCTGACAAGTCAAGCATCGAGAAACAAAATCCGTAACATCTTTCTTCATTCCTTCCCACCAATAATTATCCTTCAAATCACGATACATTTTGGTGGAACCAGGATGAATACTGTATACTGACCTGTGGGCATCCTCCAAAATCTCACGCCTCAATCCGTCAGAATCTGGCACACAGAGACGAGTCCTAAAACGTAATACTCCATGATCATCAATCACGAACTCCGTCTCCTTGCTCTGCCTAACATGATCTATAATCTCCATCATGCGAGTATCTGTAGGCTGCGCATCTCGAATACGATCCAATAGCTGAGGTCTGGTGCGAACATGTGCTAACTGACCTCCTGCTGATGTGAACTCAAACTGTATACGACTATCACATAAGATCTGCCAGTCTGTAGAAGACTGTCTCTGCAAAATGCTCAAACGAGATAAATTACCTCCAGGTCTCCGGCTCAAGGCATCTGCTACAACATTTGCTTTGCCTGGATGGTACAAGATCTCACATTCATAATCTTTCACCAGTTCCATCCATCTACGCTGCCTGAGGTTCAGATCTTTCTGCTGAAAGATATACTTTAAACTTTTATGATCTGTGAAGATTTGACACGTTTCTCCATACAAGTAATGTCTCCAAATCTTCAATGCGAATACTACAGCAGCCATCTCTAGATCATGAGTGGGGTAGTTTTGTTCATGCCTCTTCAACTGCCGAGAAGCATATGCTATAACCTAGCCGTGTTGCATCAACACACAGCCTAAGCCCACTCTAGAAGCATCGCAATACACGACGAAACCCCCTGACCCGGAAGGTAAAGATAATACAGGTGCAGTCGTCAAACGCGTCTTCAACTGTTGGAAACTCTGCTCACACGCATCTGTCCACTGAAAAGGAACTTCCTTCCTAGTCAATCCTGTCAAAGGTGCCGCTATCCGTGAGAAATCCTGTACGAAGCGTCTGTAATAACCTGCCAGACCTAAGAAACTCCGAACCTCCGTAACTGACATAGGCCTGGGCCAGTGTTGTACCGCTTCAATCTTCTTTGGGTCTACACATATACTTTCTCTCGTAACTATGTGACCCAAGAAATCCACACTATCGAGCCAAAAAGCACACTTAGAAAACTTTGCATACAATTGATGCTCATTCAAAGTCTGCAATGTGATACGTAAATGCTGCTCGTGCTCCGTCTGACTCCGAGAATATACAAGAATATCATCTATGAATACTATAATAAACCGATCAATAAATGGTCTAAAGATACGGTTCATCATATCCATAAAAGCTGCTGGAGCATTGGTGAGTCCGAACGACATCACCAGAAATTCGTAATGCCCATATCTCGTACGAAATGCCGTCTTCGGAATATCGTCCTTCCGAACCCTCAACTGATGATACCCTGACCTCAAGTCAATCTTCGAGAAAAACCCAGCTCCTTGTAATTGATCGAACAAGTCATCTATACGGGGCAATGGATACCTGTTTCGTACAGTGACGCGATTCAGCTGTCGGTAGTCGATGCACATTCTCATACTACCGTCCTTCTTCTTTACAAATAACACAGGAGCTCCCCACGGTGAAACACTGGGACGAACCAGTCCTCTATCTAACAACTCTTGCAACTGGCCCTTGAGTTCTTTCAATTCCGTCGGTGCCATTCGATATGGTGGTATAGAAATAGGCCATGCACCCGGAATCAAATCGATACAAAATTCAATCTCTCGATCAGGTGGCAATCCTGGTAACTCAGCAGGAAATACTTCAGGAAATTCTCGTATGATCGGGATTTGGTCCAATGGAACTTCAGCAACCCCTATGTCCTGAATAAAGGCCAAGAACCCATGACAACCCTTCTTCAAGAGCCGTCTCGCACCAAAAGCAGAAATCATGTTGACAGGGGTTAACTTGCAATCCCCCTGCACAACAAACACCGGTTCACCTGGAAAACAAAATCTAACCGCTTTTCCTCTGCAATCTACATAAGCATGACAAGCGGCTAACCAATCCATCCCAAGTAGTATATCAAAATCCAACATGTCCAGGAGAATCAGATCAACAAGCGAATCTCTATTACCAATACGCACCGAACACAATCTGAATACGTGCCGAGCTATAAAGGAATCTCCAACTGGAGTAATCACTACCAAAGGTAACTCTAATAATGACGACTCCTTTCCCAACAAAAGTGCAAATCGTGAAGATACATAAGAATGTGTAGAACCGGGATCAAATAAAACATGTGCCTCTAATGAGCATACTGTAAGAGTACCTGTCACGACTGCATTTGATGCCTGGGCATCCTGTGGAGTCAGCGCAAAAACCCGTGCCTGGCCCCTGCCCGCATCCTGTCGTCCTCTACCTCTATCTCCTCTACCTCTCTGAGCACGTCCTGCATAGCCTCGACCTCGTGGTGCAACTGCCTGGCGTGTAGCGCCAACTGGGGGAGGAAGTAAAGCCATCGGTGTAGGAGATGGAAGGGGTAAAGCAGCCTGTGGAGCAACGGTCCCGCCCTGAGATCTACAATCCCGCGCAAAGTGTCCGGGAAGTCCACAACTATAACAAGTAGATGGTGATCTCTGATCATCGGGATAAGAACTAAACATCTGGCCCTGTGTCCAGCCTCGTCCAACACTGCGGCCTGGAGTATATCTACCTGGATAGGACCCTCTACCTCGGCCAAACTGTCTGTTCGTCGGCACGACCGGTCTACTCCTCTTTGGCTCCGGAACGACTCCTGACTGGCTTAAACGCTCCTCTACTCGAATCGCCGCATCCATGGCCTGTGCATATGTATCAAAATGCTGGGAGCCTATCGCCAGATACAACTGTGTGTCCAAACTCCTTAGGAACCTTTTCACCCGAAGCTCCTCAGTAGGTACTAAGTATGGGGCATATCGCGACAGCTGGGTGAATCGTAAGTCATAATCGGCTACTGACATACTTGCTGATTTCTTCAACGCTTCGAAACTGCTAGCTCTAGCGTCCCTCACACTCTGGGGAAGAAATCTAGCAAGAAAGACTGTAGAAAACTCGGTCCACGTCATCGGAGGAAGATTCGTAGCTCGCCCTCTCTCCATCGACTCACACCACTCCTGTGCAAGTCCCTCCAAACGAAAGCTAGTCAGCTCAACTGACCTCGCATCAGAACATCGCAATGATCTGCCAATCCTCGCCATTCTATCAAGAAAAGACTGAGGATCTTCCGTTACATCGGTCCCTGTAAATACCGGGGGTCTCAATCTCATAAACTCTGCAAGAGATACCTCCATCACTCTCGTGTCTACTGGTGCTACCGTCTGTGTAGGCTGTACCTCGGACTCTGCTACAGTCGGTGCTGGATCTGATCTCAATGCTCGAGTGGTCTCAGCTAACTGTCCCACCACTCGCTGTAATCCCAACATACCCTCCTCAATCCTAGTCATGCGATCAGGAGGAGGAGGATCAACATGCTCATGCACCTCTTATACGTCCGGTGTACCAGTCGTCGTCACAGGCGGACTCGCCCTAGCTGCATTTCTGGCTGCGGCTCGTCTAGCCCGCGTAGCCATGGCAACTGGAACAAGAAACGAGAGTTGATAAGGTGTGGGAACAGAAGCAATCAATAACGGAGAATCAACGGAAAAATAGATAAAGATAAACATCCTAAGGTTAGTTAGGCTGAATACGATAACGTAAATATGCCGCGGAACATACGTACGGTACTGCATTCGTCCTAATTCACCTACTCCATCAAACCAAAGGTCATCCTAACTCTCAGACTTACTTCAACCTATAGAAATCCCTTACTAAATTCCGTAAGGTTACTCCTAAGCTCTGATACCAACTTTGTCACGACCCAAGTTTGGATGTGACAGGCACTCAGATTGTATCATATTTAAAGATATGCACAAATCCAAGTAAGCCAAAAACCAAGATCCAAAATACCTTATTTCGGAATTATTTATAAAAATTTAATTTTTAAGTAAAAATCTCAAGTTATGAAGTTAATTCATTTAAATAATAATAAAGATTAAGTTTGGTTGTATTCCTAGTTGGAATCAACAATATCAACAATGAACATGAATATAAGCATATGTAACATCACTGAATTTCATAAAGAAAGAAACTATGAAACTGATCAACCGATCTCAACTGTACATATATATCCCATCTCTCATTTCTAAGTCAAAATACAGGTTTGATGGAGACTTTCTAGATACAAAATACAAAACCCAAAAGGGAGGTTACTACACATGTAACCTACCGATCAAAAGATGGAATACAACTGCAAAAGTGATCCTGCCTCGCAGCTACCCGTCCACTCTATCCCTGCAAGGAACTGTGGCACAACGGGGATGAGTTGCCAACTCAGTGAATACGACTAACATATATCGGCGAATAAAGTAAATATGACAATCATGCTACTGAATATGAATCAATATGGTATATGTGTACATGTGAAATTCAACAGTAAATCTCATTATACTTCGAAAATCACAACTCAAGTAAATCATTCCTCGGTGCCCATCAATGACATAAAACTTCCAATTCTTATAGGCATCATTCCCCGAATGACCCTATACCCATAATATTGGTCGCTATCCTCCAGATACACGCCGTATTTCTGTAACCAACTCCGGTATCGAGTAACCTCGCTAGGCTCCCCCGTCTCAATACGGCTATCCTGCCCCTCGGTCTCGACCGGGTCCACCATGTATCCAACTGTATATCTCCCCCACTCAGTATGGATAACGTAAATCCGCGACCGTATATCTCCCCCACTCGGTCCGGAATAAAATCAAAACAGAAATCATCTCATGGTGGACATGACACATCAATCATGAAAATACTGGATTTATGTAATAGTATTCAAAACTCAAAACCATAAATCCTCAATTCTGCATTTATCTCATATATAACCTCAAAATACGCATAAAGTAACAGGATGTCAATGATGCAATCTACCATTACATTAGATATGTGAAACATGATATCATCTATTTTAACAAGTATGATATTTAAGTGTAGGTGACATGGCAATATCGACGAGGTGTGTGTAGCATATAAAATGTGCACGTGGCATGACTCGTCGATAATTATGAAGTGTTCTAACAACTAAGCAATATACAAGTATTTTAATGAATGAAATTCTAACATTTACACATGATGATATGAATATCACATTAAGTAAAACCACGGGCGAAACACGCCATCTTTACTAAATTCCCCGGTAGATATTTAGTCAACTCACCGGAAAGTCGAATCTACTCCAGAATCGCTAATCCTTTCCCTTTCCTCGCGGCTTCCGTACTTCTCGTATCCGCGTCTAAATATACCAAGTTTACGTATATAAGCAAAACGACTATTCCGATATAACGGAAATAGAAAACACGCTATCCCACATAAGTTATATACTATCTGATTATATTAAGTTATTAAACACCTAATCTTGCTGGATTTCAACATCAATCTATACTTGTTGCAGAATTTAAAACGCGACGTGATTTCGTCGTGTCGTATTTAGTGTTTTACGATACCCTTTCCGATATATCATTTCAGATTTTATCTACTGTAAAACTAAGTTAAATAAGCAGTACCAAAATAACCTAAATTGTATATTGTAAACACCCCAACAGAGAAAACCCACAAAACCCCCAACATGGCCGGCGACGCCGGCCAATTCCCTTCTGTCGCCGGCCCAAAACCGGCCCCCCATTGTCGTTTTCTTGTGGTTTCCTCTAGTTGTTACCTACATTATTTTGACCCTGTTTAATTTATTTAATTATGTTCCAGATTAAAGCAGATTTCTAACAGACTCTAATTCTACCTAGCATACAATATTATGTGACATGCTAAACTAAAAATAACTAAACTACAGAACTTAATTAACCTACTATGATTAAGAATTTACCCTCCAATTAGTTGTAGGAATAACCCTCCATGATTAACCAACTTCTCCTAGCTTGGTGATGAGCCATCTCCATGAACAAGTTCCTTCTTCCTTCTTCTTCCTCTTGTTCTTCTTTTTCCCTCTTTAGTTTTCCTTTTCTTTTGATTTTCTTTTTTTTTTTTTAGTTTTTGATCTGAGTTTAAACTGAAATGAGCTATATGTATGAGAGGAGAAAGGGATAGGGTTAAGGAGGTGGTGTCAAGGGTTGAAGGGTGTAGGTTTCATGCAAGTATGAGGTGTAAAGAAGTTGTAAGCATGCAAGCATGATGTGTTATTACATTATCTTTAAATTTTTAATTTTAATTCTATTAAAATTCTGAACTAATATGATTTCCCACTCACTTTCACTTATATCCACAACAATCTCATATTTACATAAAACCTAGACTTTACAATTTAACCCCTCACAACTTAACTTATTATAAAACACATCTTTTATTAAAATGAGGCTAAATTTATCATTAAAACCCTTATAACTTATTTAAATTACATTCGAAATTTCTAATTTAATTTGTATTACATATATCTTATGAAGATTGACATATTTGATTTTAACCATTTTGTGATTTATCACCTTATTCTTAATTTAATTAAATCTATTTATTTCTAGCTTTTTCCTAAATGTTACAATTAAGCAAAACAATATAAAAAGGGTAAGCAGTATATTTAATTATCTGTCCATCAAAATTGGTTTCGCGTCAATCGGGTTTCAGGTTTGCTAGTTATGTTCATTTCATTTTAAGTGTTTACTGCTGGAAAGCCAATTTCTGAATTGGAGGTCCGTTTCGTAACACGTTTTACTCCAAATTGGGAGCATAATTAGGCGACACTACAGTTGGATAATATTTAGGTTTATCAGTCATATTATCAACTCACTAGACAGATTGATAATATCCACAGTGTACTGGGAGTTATGCATTATGTAATATCGGGATATACGTTCTGTCCCTGCTTAGGACATCAATATGTATTGATAGTTTAAAATGTGATTAAAATGGTAAACGATGATAAAAAAGAATGAAACCACTTTCAATATTTAGCTAACAGATTTATCTTCTCCACGGTATAGGGTTCCGCATAATATCATTTTCACACAGAGATATACAAGAATTTCTAATCAAGTGTTGGCAAGCAGTGCTGCTCTGGACTGTAGTCCAGAGCCGCACTACCAAACAGTTTCTGACACCGTTTTGAAATAGAAACAGATCATAATTTATATGGGGTTCTAGGTTGTCGAGTCGGCTTCGATATGAGCCCTCTAACGCAACATTCCGGTGTGTAATCAAATTTATTATGATTTTCACAAAATTCAGGTACGAAAACTTTAAGATTCGACGGATCTAAATGGGGATGACATTTCACGGTGTTAAAGTCCGTATTTTTTAGCCAACTCTTAACACAGTATTTGTTATCCCTAGAGTAATCTGCTACACTTAAATTCCGCCATTTTAAGAGGGCTTATAGATTATGATTAGCATCGAGCACTTATTTTAACATTTTAATTCGCAACCGAAAAGAATATATTATAGCATATATCAAGTATTTAACTTGCCTAACGACGTATTGATGACGATACGGCAGCGACGCGGCAACAGCGGTGATCTACGGCAACGGCAACGGCACGATCACGACGCAAGCACGGCTAGGCACGGCACGACAACCCGACCTCGTCTCAAGCTTGGCGTGTTTCGACCCTGGTCCTTGGCTGGAGGATGTTGTGCAGCATGGTTGTCGACGAGGGCCCGACAGTATTAGCGAACGCAGTGGAGGTAGCGACGGCGAGAGGAGGCTCGACTTGGGCTTGGGGGGTGAAGGTTTGAGACTCGTGGGGACTTGGCGGTGCGGTGGTTGCCTAGAGCTGCGGTGGCGGCGGCAGGCGGCGAGAAGATGTCGGCGGTCCAGGGACGGCCTCGATGAGGTGAGAAGCTCGGGCGGCGGCGAGAAGAGGTTGTGAGAGGGGTTGGCCTTAGAGCTTGGGGGTGAGAGGAAGTAGGCGTAGGTTGCTGTGGTGATGGTGAGGGGTAGGAAGGGCGAAGATGAGGGTGGTGCCATGGGGCCGGTGGCGACGACGCAGAGGCAGTCAGAGGTGCCGTCGATGGTGAGGGATGCTCGGGCGCAAGGGGTATGCAGGCGATGACAGCGAGGCGCGGCAACGATGGGTCGGGTTCTTAGGTTCGTCGCGGCCTTGTCGTCGGGGATGCAACGGAGGAGAGGGAGGTGAGCAGGGTCGACGACGTGGGTTAGACGGTGTGGTAGCGACGACGGCGAGGAGGCGAGGCGATGGGTGCAGTAATGGGAGGCAGAAGTGGTGCGTGAGAAGGAAGAGGGGAGAGTGAGAGTGAGAGAATGAGAACAAGAGAGGGGGTCGGTGGGTTGAGGCGCGGTCGTGGGAAGTTCGTTGGCGAGGAAGACGCGGTCGTCGCGGCGGTTGGCGAAGGAGGAGGGGTCGTGGGGCGAGCGCGGGCCGTGGGGAAAGTGGGCGCAATCGTTGGGGCATGGGCGCGGGTCGTGGGGAGTGGGCGCGGCCGTTGGGGCATGGACGCGGGTCGTGGGGAGTGGGAGCGGCCGTTGGGGAAGTGAGGAAAGAGCGGAAAAGAAGGGAACGCGAAGGGGAAGAAGAAAGAGAGGGCTGGGGAGTTGGGGTGAGGGTTCGGGTCGGGTTTGCTCGGGTCGGGTCGGGTTGTTAGGGAAGGGTTTGGGCTTTGGGCCCTAGGGCTAAATGAAAAAGAATTAGGAAAAATAATAATTAAAAGTTAGGGTTTGGATTTAGGAAAAAATTTAGGATTTATTTAATTAAATAAAAGTTTAGTAAATTTATATTAGAAAATGTATGGAATTATTTATAGGAAATATTCTAATAGAAAATTTTTGGGAAACTTTTATTTATAAATACGGGAAATATGTTCAAAGAAAATTGGGTATTACAATCCAAGTTGACCTAGACTGAGTTAAATTTCTACTGTTATAACTACAACACAAGGGACCTATGTGGCGTTTCCAAATTTCAATTCAAAGAAAAAGAGGAAGAAGAAAAAAATCGTTGATCATCAAGGTGTTCACTTCATTTTACTAAATTCTTCAAAGATGAAAAAGTTCCAGCTGATTGCTGATTTATTTATTTTTATAATTTTCACCTACATGTGATGCACATGCAAAATTTTAATATTTGTCCACGGTTTGTTTATACATCACTAAAATTTAATATCGATTTTCAGTTGAGATTAAAACTCGACAAATTTTCTTCCAGAAATACTAGAAAACAAATATCCTAAAAAATTATAAAAACATGGCCCCCAAGTTTCTCCACACAAACAGAAACCCTAGCACAAACACACCATTTTGGGCCCAAAAAAAACCCCTAGTTGCTCCCCAAACCCTAACTAAAATCCAATAAATAGACTCACCAATTAAACCCACCCCCAATGTTCTGTCTCCATTCTTACAGTCACCTCCCGGTGACCCCACCGTCCTCCGACATGTTCCCGTCACCGCTCCGAGAAACCCGCCCCCGCCACCTCATAATAAATCACCTCCCACCCATCATTAACCCATAATTGCACCTACTTCGCGTGCTTGGGCCCCAACCCCTCATTGATCAAAGGCACGTGCCTCAATGCTGAGGTTGTTGACTCGGCGATTTAATCGGGCGCTTCGAGAATCGTGCGTGCGGGGGCTTCACTCCTCCCCGGGCACGTGCGTCGTGGCTCGCGCTGACTCAGACAGAGCGCGTGGGTGCAGGATGAGATCTGGCCGTTGGTTTATGGGGATTGGACGGCTGCAATTGAGTTTACTCGAATCGGCGATATTTTGTGGACGTGTTTCGCGGAAGGGCGTGGATGCCGTATCGGGGGAATCCGATATGTTTCTGGTAGGAGTTTGAGATGGGATATTGGCTCTCTTTTGGGTTGGTTAATGTAGCACATGTTATAATCCATGGTATTATATACGGGCATAAAATATAGGAAAAAAGAGAAATCATAGTCCACTTGTTAAATTTTTTTCTTTTCTCTTACCAAATGTTAAAGGCCGATGTATATTTTAATAGACGGTGGATCATCACGTTCTACTTAAAAATGCTAAATAGGAAGTCTATAGGAACTTAGCCCCACATAACTATATCATATCTAGTTTCTTACTTTTTAATATGTTTGACGGATATCAACAAAACTAAATCTGGAATGAAGAAAAAAATATGTAAAAATCGTCACTGAGCTGAAGCGAGAACATAGGTTGCTTATGTTAGTCATTACAAATTAGTTCGACACAGTAACACTTGTATGTGATGGTGGAGCTTCCCAGTATATATGATCTTGGTTTCACGAAGCCTGATTTTCTTTGGTAGAGTACACGTTTTAATGTGTGATGAATCTTAACTGGCTTGTGTATTCTAATTATCTCAATTGTTTCTCTCTCGGATTATCTAATGTTGTTATTGTTATCATATACAAATTCGACGGCAATATGATGCAAAAAAGGTTGCGGTGATCTTTTTTTCTTTTCTCCGAAATCTAAAAAACGTCCTAGCTCGAAAAATCAACAACTATAGAGTTTGAGTTCAATTAAACTTAAGACAACTGAAAACTAACGAGGGTGACCAAATGATCAAATTAAATTTGCAGTAGATCCAACAGAGGATGATCATAAGGTAATTATAAAAACTCATTTATTATTTGCTAAAAACGGAAACCCTAAATGCATGAAATTAGGAATCAGGAGATGATGCAGGTTGTATTTAAAGCAAAAGGACTATCTAACTTTAGGCAACACACATGGTGGTCCACAATTAATATACTCGCTATAGAGCCTAGCAGTAGCTAGGTTTGTATTTAATAATAAATGAAGAGTGAAGAGTGATGACTATACACACAAAAAACATATCCAGCTTTATGTATGATTGTATGATCCCTGCCATGTGATGACAGTCACTGGAAGCAACATATCCAGCTTTATGTATGATCCCGGTCATGTGATGACAGTCGCTGGAAGCATATATATATATATATATATATATATATATATATATATATGTTCTTTGTACATGGACATGGGGTTTATGTGAGCAGTTTGGGAATAATATGGGCAACATCATCATGGATGATTTAGCATTTTTTCACAGAAACTACCGCATTATGATAAGAATTAATGGATATATGTTTATGATGTACCATGCCTCCGAAGGTTTAGTATTTTGTTTTTGTATCAGAACTTGAACTGTTATTCTTTTTTGATGTGCTATATGAATTCACGTCTAATGATATTTCAATCTTGGTTGATTCAGATACCATTTTAAACTCTATAATTCAAAGTTGTAAAAAGGATTGAGAGACATTTCCTTATGTTATAACGCAATCGGAAACCTAGACTCTAATTTATACAAAAGTTTTATGTTAATTCATTAATTTTAAATAATTTTCAACATTATATTCTTTGGGAACATCCTGCATGGTTTGACTTTGTTTCTATTCCTGCTCTGCACTATTAAATGAGTTTTAAATATTTACCTTTTAATAAAACAATCCTTTGGACAAGTGATATATTGCAAACTGATGCACGTTTTTTTTAAAAACAGGAACTCTATTTACGATATATTTGAACGATCCGAACGATCCGATCCATTTAAATTGATCGATCCATTTAAATTGATCATCCTACCCTCAAATTCATATGTATGAAAAATAAAAGGAAATAAACACCTTTTAACCAATACATCAGATGAAATTTATGTTGCATTATTGAAAGACGTTTATTTTTGCACACATTCGATGCATTGATTAGAGATCTTCAAATCATTTGATTTTTCATACATACATTGACGTGACCTGGATCGCGCCAAGATGTTACCTTCCGTTGATCTGCTGATGGCGGCGATGGGTGGCTGAAATTGGATCTGGGGGCTGTCGCTCCTGAAGCGTGTGGATCTCAATGGGTTTGACATTGTGGTTGCCGAGCTACCTGCAAGGAAGTCCCGGGGTGGTTGTACCGCCGAGGACCCTCCGACGGTCAAGTTAGACTAGAGATCCGAGCAGAGTAACGGCTTAGTGGAGTCAAAATGGCTTACTTGAACCGTCTGAAGAAGGGGTTTATATAGCGGTGGCAGCAGGCAGAGCAGGCGAGAGGATCACGCCGGAAGTTATGCTCCCGACGTCACGCCCGCGTGATGAGCGGGATCTCCCATTAATGGCGAGACATGCTCGTTAATGGGGGATCGTGATGGCGTGGAACGTGGGATGTGACCGGCGGATATCTCGCGCATGGCGAGATTCGCGGGATGGCGATTGCGCCCGTGAGCGGTGTCGTTGGTCGGTCGATGAGACCGAGGAAGATGATCTTGGCGGGAGAGCTCGCAGACGAGCGGGGGAGCCGAGATATCTTGGTTCTGTGGTAGCCCGGAGACGAGCTGGTAGGCCGAGGAGACCAATTGTGCAGGGGCTCGGAGGTGAGCCGGCGTTTACTTGTAGGACGGGCACAGGAGTGGTCTGGTCGGCCACTGTAGGTCCTTTCTTGTGAGCCCTGGGACACGTCATCTGCCACGTGTTATGATCTGGGAGATCACCGATATCGAGCATCATCATGCGACCTGGATCGCGCCAAGATGTTACATTCTGTTGATCTGCTGATGGCGGCAATGGGTGGCTGAGATTGGATCTGGAGGCTGTCGCTCCTGAAGCGTGTGGATCTCAATGGATTTGAGGTTGTAGTTGCCGAGCTACGTGCAAGGAAGTCCCGGGGTGGTTGTACCACCGAGAACCCTCCGACGGTCAAGTTAGACTAGAGATCCGAGCAGAGTAACGGCTTAGTGGAGTAAAAATGGCTTACTTGAACCGTCTAAAGAAGGGGTTTATATAGCGGTGGCAGCAAGCAGGGCAGGCGCGAGGATCACGCCGGCAGTTACGCTCCCGATGTCACGCCCGCGTGATGAGCGGGATCTCCCATTAATGGTGAGACAGACTCATTAATGGAGGATCGTGATGGCGTGGAACGTGGGATGTGACCGGCGGATATCTCGCGTATGGCGAGATTCGCGGGATGGCAATTGCACCCGTGAGCGGTGCCGTTGGTCGGTCGATGAGACCGAGGAAGATGATCTTGGCGGGAGAGCTCGCAGACGAGCGGGGGAGCCGAGATATCTTGGTTCTGTGGTAGCCCGGAGACGAGCTGGTAGGCCGAGGAGACCAATTGTGCGGGGGCTCGGAGGTGAGCCAGCGTTTACTTGTAGGACGGGCACAGGAGTGGTCTGGTCGGCCACTGTAGGTCCTTTCTTGTGAGCCTTGGGACACGTCATCTGCCACGTGTTATGATCTAGGAGATCACCGATATCGAGCATCATCATGCGACCTGGATCGCGCCAAGATGTTACATTCCGTTGATCTGCTGATGGCGGCAATGGGTGGCTGAGATTGGATCTGGAGGCTGTCGCTCCTGAAGCGTGTGATCTCAATGGGTTTGAGGTTGTGGTTGCCGAGCTACGTGCAAGGAAGTCCCGGGGTGGTTGTACCACCGAGAACCCTCCGACGGTCAAGTTAGACTAGAGATCCGAGCAGAGTAACGGCTTGGTGGAGTAAAAATGGCTTACTTGAACAGTCTGAAGAAGGAGTTTATATAGCGGTGGCAGCAAGCAGGGCAGGCGCGAGGATCACGCCGGCAGTTACGCTCCCGATGTCACGCCCGTGTGATGAGCGGGATCTCCCATTAATGGTGAGACAGACTCATTAATGGAGGATCGTGATGGCGTGGAACGTGGGATGTGGCTGGCGGATATCTCACGCATGGCGAGATTCGCGGGATGGCGGTTGCGCCCGTGAGCGGTGCCGTTGGTCGGTCGATGAGACCGAGAAAGATGACCTCGACGGGAGAGCTCGCGGACAAGCGGGAGAGCCGAGGTATCTTGGTTCTGTGGTAGCCCGGAGACAAGTTGGTAGGCCGAGGAGACCAATTGTGCAGGGGCTCGGAGGTGAGCCAGCGTTTGCTTGTAGGACGGGCACAGGAGAGGTCTGGTCGGCCACTGTAAGTCCTTTCTTGTGAGCCCTGGGACATGTCATCTACCACGTGTTATGATCTGGGAGATCACCAATATCGAGTATCATCAATATCCCCCACTCTCGTCCCGACCAGCTGACGGGTCAGGTCGAGAGTGGTCTGCCAGGTCACCCGAGGTGAGCTTCCTTTCGAAGATATCGTCAGGCGTGTCCCCGGGTAATCTGTTGTATTTTCTGGATGATGTCAGCGAATTAGGGAGAGATCTCTGCATTAAAGAGGGTGCGCCGGATCGCGCGTACTTTTGCTGAAGCGACAGACCACGTGTCGGGCGCTGGTTGGCTGACGCGACGGGCCGCAGACCTCTGGCGTCTGATGGGATCTGGCCAATGTGCATGTGATAGGTGGAGCGATCGTGGTTGTCGAATGCGAAGATTTGTTTTGGCGGGAGTCGACTGTCGCCGTGGGATGAGGACGCCGGTGGCTATAAATAGAGGTGGGGTCCGCTTCAGGGCCCATCTCTCTTCATATTTCTCTCACTCTTGATCTTGTAAGCTCGGCGCTCTCCTCTTAGATCGGATTTCTACGTTGCCGAGGACTTCTCCATCAGGTTAGATGTCTTCTTTTGAGGAGTCTGTAGATGTCGTTAGGGTAGATTCTAGGGATCCCTCCGCCGAGTCGGAGCCTTCCCGGGGAATTAGGGTCAGATCTTCCCGGGGCCGCGCGTCAGGGGCGGATCCCCGAGCGGAGGTGGCGGATGCCCCTGGCGTGCCACCCTTAGTGAGGTACGAGAACGAGCTTGCCACCGCTCGGGCTCGTTTCCATATCCCGTCCGGCTATACACTCTATGTTTGGCCGAGGAAGGAGAGAGGGCGGATCAGGTACGGGGTAAAGAGATTGCCTTATACCTGGAATCCTTTTGGGCCGAAATGCGCCTGCCCTTCTCTCCCAAGATTTTCAGGGCGCTAAATTACTTTGGGCTAACCGCGGGCCAGTTAGTGCTGAACTCATGGAGGATTCTCCTTGGGTTCCTGGTCCGCTTGAAGTTGCAGATGATTCCTTTTGGTCTATCCATCGTTGTCTCCTCTCTTGTTTACAAAGGTCACCCCGGTACCCGTGCGGGAGACCCAAGATGGGTTTATCTCTCCTTTAGGAAACGATGGGGGAGTGCACCCGGGTCGGGTGTCGTCGCCCTGCCTTCTTCCATTCACGATTGGAAGAAGAAGTTTTTCTTCGTTGGGCCGCCGGAAGGTGATGACTGATCCGTGCCAACCCATTGGTCTAGGGATAGGTGCCGGCAGGGAAGCCCGTCCAACGACCCCGACGCGGTGAGAGTGGCGGAGTGGGAGCCTATTCCCCGGGCTGACGTGCTGCTTTCCGAGCGGGCCCTCAGTTGGGCCGGGCTCAGCCCCGCCCAGTTCGTCGGTAAGTTAGGAGCTCATAGACGTTCTGTTAGGCTTGCGTTTATTTTCATTTTTGTTTGTGTTGCTAACTTCATTGTACCTTGCCTTGTGCAGAACCCATGGACCTAAGCTACCTTCGAGCGGCCATGCGCAAGCCGAAGAAGGGGTCGAAGACTGGAGGGTCCAGCTCTTCTTGTCGGACGACGATCCCGTCTCCCCCAGCAGCCGCTCCGCCTCCGCGCTCAAGTGCGGATCACTCCCTGGAGTCCAGCGAGGCGCCGAGCCGAAAGCGGGTTAGGGGGCAGAAGGCCCCGGCTTCGGAGGTAGAGACCAACCCTCCGCTGTCGGACCTCAAGAGGTTACCCCGCGCCGTCCCGCGGACCCTGGCCTCCCCGATCTTGGTGGACGAGGGGGAGCTCCGCTTTGAGGTGCCCTCTGGGCTTTCCGTCGCTGACAGCTTGCTGTCCGACATGAAGAGGTCGGCCGAGGGCAAGGTCCCTGGGGGGACTTTAAAGGTGCAAATGGCGTCCATCGCCCAAGAGGTTGTGCAGGTTAGTGCTCGTACTTCACTCGATTTTTCACTTTAGCGTCTCGTCATTCACGAGATTTGGTGCTCCTTTTTCTTACCGACCCCTTTCTGATTTCTTCAGGTCCTCCAGCACGTCGCTCTCGTCGTCCGGATGGAGGAGGATGAAATAGCCACGGTGATGCGGGCCACGGGCTAGCTCTCCTCGCTGGAAGAGAGCTCGAAGCGGGAGCTGGAGGCGGCGATGGCGAGGGTCGCTGCCCTTGAGGGCGAGGTGGCGGCAGGGAAGCAGGAGGCGGCGGCCGCGAAGGAGGAGGTGGCGTCCTCGAAGCAGGAGGTTGCCAGGTTCCGCGAGGCTGCCCAGGCTGCCGAGGCCAAGCTTCGGGACTCTAGGGTGCTCGTCGGCACCATGAAGAAGTCCGCGAGCACCCTCCGGAAGGAGTTGGAGGCTGCGGTAGAGACGGCGAAGCGAGCCGACCTCAGAGCGGCGAAAGCGGTGGAGAACTTCCAGAAGTCGGAACAGTTCTACACCGTCCTAGCCTCGGCCACCACTGCCATCTGGCACGAGGCCCTCGACGCCGTCAAGGCTCGGATGCTGGAGTTCGCTGACGAGGAGCTCCGGGCCGAATATCCTCGCGGGGATGACGAGCAAGGGGACGGCCCCGGGGACGAGGTCGGGGAAGAGATACCCGGCGAGGGCGACGCCGAGACTCTTATGGCGGGCGCTGAGCTTCCTGGTGTCGTGCCTGGCCTTGTGGCCTAAAGCCCCTTGTCTTCTTGTTCTTTTTTCTTTTTGTTGCCTCGGTAATTTTGTAGGCCTCCGGGCATTTTGTAAGGCTGGGAAGCCCACAATATCCTTGTAAAGACTTTTTGCTTTGTGAATAAAGATTTTTGTTTTTGCAGTAGTATTTGTACTTGTATTTTCCTTTGTCAGCAAACACTTTTATTTGCGCAGTACTGCCTTCATTTTATGTCGGTTCATTGTCTAGCGATCACACATCGAGTTGAATCTGTTCATTTTCCGAGTGTGCAAAGACCGACGGGGGGACGGTATCTCCATGGCCCTGAAGTCGAGGTGGAGATCTCTTAGACGTAGAACTGGATGCCTCTTGGTGAGGTCATGTTCCTTAGCGTGGAAGGTTCGGAGAGGTATGTTAATGATAGACCGAGCAGGGTAGCTGCCCGGGGCCTCTAGGCGAGGGCTTCAGTCCCTGGAGTTGTGAGGTAGTGAACTGGCAGCCGAGGATAGCCGAGTAGGGTAGCCACTCAGATCCCTCATGCGAGGGCCTTTGTTCCTTAGCGTGGGAGGGGCCGTGAAAGGCCTACTAAGGACGTAACCGAGCAGGGTAGCTGCTCGGTGCCTCTTGGCGAGGGCTTTGATCCTTGGGGTGTTGGGGTAGGGAGCTACCAGCCAGGGATAGCCGAGCAAGGGTGGGCCCGGTTGCCTCTTGCAAGGGCTTTTGAACCTTAGCGCGGGAGGGGCCGTGAGTGGACTACTATGGACGGGGTCGAGCAGGGTAGCTGCTCGGTGCCTCTTGGTGAGGGCTTTGATCCTTGGTGTATTCGGGTAGAGAGCTACCAGCCAAGGATAACCGAGCAAGGGCGGGCCCGGTTGCCTCTTGTGAGGGCTTTGATCCTTAGCGCGGGAGGGGCCGTAAGTGGCCTATTAAGGATGGGCGAGCGGGGTTACTGTCCAGTGCCTCTTGGCGAGGGCTTTGATCCCTGATTTGTTGGGGTAGGGAGCTACCAGCCGGGGATAACCGAGCAAGGGCAGGCCCGGTTGCCTCTTGCGAGGGCTTTGATGCTTAAGGACGGGGCGAGCAGGGTTAGTGCCCGGTGCCTCTTGGCGAGGGCTTTGATCCCTGGTTTGTTGGGGTAGGGAGCTACCACCCAGGGATAACCGAGCAAGGGCTGCCCCAGTTGCCTCTTGGCGAGGGCTTTGATCCCTGGTTTGTTGGGGGAGGGAGCTACCAGCCAAGGATAACCGAGCAAGGGTGGGCCCGGTTGACTCTTTCGAGGGCTTTTCATTCTTAGCGCGGGAGGGACGGTAAGTGGCCTACTAAGGATGGCCGAGCAGGGTTACTGCCCGGTACTTCTTGGCAAGGGCTTTTTGTCCTTAAGGTGTTAGTTATATGTATGCCCTAGAGGCCATTACTGTACATAGGATGTATATTGTAGTGGATGCTGGGACATATATAGGGAGGACTTTCTTGCTCGACATGATAGTATGCTATCTGGTTAATCTTTACCTTAACGTGTACACTAATTGTCTCTCCGATACATGTTGGTAAAGCCCTTAGGATGTGTACTTGACTACATGGACTATGATGCGGATCATACTAGTGGGGACATGGTAGTCCATAAGTACATCCTTCAAAGTCCTTAGTCGTGGGTATATCGAGACGGGGCATCGATATACCAGAGTAGACTAGCGTATACCTTCTCGACCCATACAGATGGGCGATGGATGATCCCATATCCATTGGTGTTTGACATCAGAGATGATATACGGGTGCTCAGTGGAGACTGGGTACACTGGACGGACTCGCCGAGAACTCCCAGATGGTATTATACCTTACGTCAGATGGCAGTTCTCTGGTGACACTGGTACAGAGTAGTCTGATGACTCGAGATCGTCATAGAGTCTTGTGTGGTTCCCACTGTGCTTTGATTTCCATGTTACCACGTCCAAGAGGGCGTGCAAAACGGTGGTTTTTGGGTACAGTCCCGAATCACATGGAGGCAATGAGCGATAGGAGGGGATTCGTCTCTCCCGGTATAGGGGGTTGATGTTGCGCTGTGTTCGATTGGCTATAACCGGAAATCCCTGGCCAGGGTTGCTGAGAATTACTGGTAAGTGTTACCTGTAGTTTCTCGAACTGTTATAGGCCTCATATCGACACGACTTATCGAGCTATTGGGGTCTGATGTTTACCACCCCTAGGTGAGATATGCGACATATCAGACGATCAGACCGGACTGTACGGTAGTGTTACTGGTTGGATTCACTGGAGTGTGAGCGGGCTTGCTCGTCGATCTTCTGATCGCTCAATACCCGGGTGGCCGTTACGTTTAGCAGACCGCTTGCGGCTTGTGGGTGCTTGATATGATCATCATCTGCTGCCGGCGTATTGACGAGTCTTTAGAGTCCTACACAGAGGTTTCCTGGTTCAAGCGAAACGAAATAGGAGCGCATATGAGATATGTGCGGGACCGAGAATGATACCAGTATGTGATACTGTATTTGATTCTCGCGATATGTGATATTGCTTGGTTATATGCGATATAGCCGGGTTATCGGATCAAGTGTTGTTTCGATAAGTTGTTACTGATGATACTAGTCGGTTATATGCTATATGACCGGATCATTAAATCAAGTGTTGATTTAATGATTTAACGCATAATTATATATTTGATATATTACTTTGCACTAACTAGTATTGGTTCACTTTAAATGGATTTTCTCACTTGGTTTGTGCACATTGTATATGTGATATACTTTTGTACACAAGTTTGTATCATGTTTGATGATGCATGCTAACTTGGGTTTGTGTAAAGACTAAACCATGGTTATATGAATGGTTAGGGTTTTGTTTTCTTTTTGATTTATCTTATTTAGTTATTCATTTTGAAAATGATAAGCATAAAGGGAAAATGGTGGCTTAGTTTGTTTTCTAGTTGAAGCTTCTTGAACCTTTGACCAAAGTGACCATTTTGTCTCATGCTTAACCCTAACCACTCCATTTAACCCTAGTCTATTCTCTACACCTAACCAAGGTTAGGATATGATAAGTATTCATTTTATTATTCATTTTGGATAATACTTATGATATTCTTTCTTCTTCTTCTTTATCTTCAACATTGAAGCAAGCTTGCCTCCATCAATGGCAACTTGAGAAAAAGAGTGAGAAATCCAATTCTAAAGTGAACCCACTTCCTATTTCTTCATCCTCTACCTCTTGCCAAGTAGTATAGGGTGTTTCCTTCACAAGTTTTCAAGGCTTGGTGAAGGTGGAGCTTGATCTAGTGATGCCTCGACGTAGATCATCTTCGGCACGTCGTCGATGACCTAGCCCGCTTTTTCTCCGATGAAGCCGACGCTAGAGCCCGGGATTTGATATGGACAGCGAGGAGACTTCATTGCGGAGCTAAGGAGGTGGAGAAACGGATCTACAAAGGTTGTATGTTCGTTTACTTTTAGTTAAGATGTTAACTAGCTCGCTTTGTCGCCTAAAATTCTAGCCAACGATCTTGTTAGGGTTTCTCGGCACCGTTAAAATTCGAAATTGGCATGGTTGATGCCTTGTGAGACCTCCTTGGTGTGCCTAGGAACCTTTCACTGGTATCAGAGCCTAACTAGAGCCTTAAGCGATGCGTAGACGAAGTTTGAAACCCGATCGACCCGAAACCCTAACCCGTATTTGCTCTCTGGACTTTTTTGAAAAAATGGGATCTTTCCAGATTAAAAATATGCAGAAAATTCAGCAGGAAATTCTAAGAATTACGGTGCAAAAATTACCTAATGATCTGTCTAAAGTGCGGCGGAACCGCGGCATTAGCGTGCTAATGCGGCGGTTCCGTGGCCATTTTGTCTCTTCTCCCATTGAATTTTGCACAGCAATTCCTATTTTGCAGTGCTGGTTTTCCTGGGATATTTTTTTTATGAACTCAAGAGTTGAGTTTTCTGGGTTGTGTTGGGGACTCGGTGTTTCGATCGGATTGTCTAATTTTGTCTATGTGGCTTTCCGGATATTTTAGAATATGTTAAAAAGTTCGACCGGATATAAATACCCACTTTTTCCCCTGCCGGGAAATTTCCAATTGTTGGATTTTTCCGTAGTTTAACGACGTTCTAAGTAGTGCAAGTAACGCGATGGACCCTCTAGAAGACAACAAACCTTAACTCGATTATGTGACCGTCTTGAACTGCCCTTTGAACCTTCGGGTTTGGGGCAGTACGGCGTGCCACATGTGAGGCGTTGGCTTGACCCTTCTACGGCTGGACCGTTGGTACTGAGGCACAAACTGAATGTTTTTAGACTTGTTTCATGTGTTGATCTGTATCGGGAAAACTTGGGTGTTCGATTGTTCGATCGGAAAGTTTGACATTTTCTATTTATCCGGAATGTGATACAATAATTGGAATTCACAAGAAGTTATGTGATAACTCAATGAATGTTATAAACATAGCAGTTTAGTCTCACTTGATCGGTTGCCATGCAATTTTGATGTGATCAAAAGTCCGTCGCAATCACGTAGCGTACGCGGATACTCGCCGGGTAAACTTAATAGACAGCCTCACTCCATAGCCCCGACCAAGTGACTGTAGGAGAACCCCGTCGCCGAAAGCATCCATTCGGGTGCTCGCGGCAGCGGTGTTCCGCCTTGGTGCACTTCGTCGACGGCATCGGGGGTGCGGCCGTCTAGTAAAGTTTGCGACGAGCATTCGATCAGAACATCGGGAATCCTATTGAATTCCCGACTTGATATTGAAAAGTGTTTTCGATTTTGAGACTAAAATGCGGGGTTTATAATTGTTAGGCATGTGATGTCTAAGGTATTCATTTGATTAGGCATGCGATGTCTATGGAGATTGCGGATTCCAACTATTGTAGTTTTACACTTTCTTTTCTGTGACCGTAAGTGTAATATGTGATATCGCCGGTTTCGGTGCTATATGTCAACGACAATTGGGATGCGCATATTTACTTACGTTGATGACATGTGATGTTATGTGTTGCTGGATATGTTATATTGGATCGTCGTGTTTGAATAGCCGGGGGTTTTTATGTGAGATGAGTGTTTTTCATTTTCATTCATGTAAAAACTTGTATGTAATATTCTTTTATTGGGGCACTTCCAGGTTGCGGAAGATGTCACCCTTTGTATATTATTTACTTTTCCGCACTAGGATAGACCCAAGGAGGGGAGCATAAGTAACCGGGTTCTGGAGTCCAGTGGGAGACCAACTCGAGGAGTCGACTCCGGGTCTCCTAACTCCAGAATTGGTAGGGTTGCTTGCCGCTCTCGTAGGGGTCTAGGGGTGTGGGTTTTGCTATTCATCACGACCGTGGAATCCGTGTTTTATACTGGCTCGTATTGAAAACACGGACGTCCTAGTATATCCAATATTTCATATGATTCTTCTGCTGCGATATCTGTGATGTGATCATGTGATGTTCTGTGATGGATACTTTATATAGTATATATGATATATTATATAGGCGTTACTTATGTTTTACACCCGCGCTAGCCCTGCCCTGTTCTGCCGTTAGTTACCTAACCTAACGGTGCACGAGGGGACATTGAGGCGAATGCGGATGGCATAAGTGTACGTCGTATTTATCTGTGATGTTTAGGTACTTGAATGATGGGACTTCATTAATATGATTAATGAAATAAAAGAAACCTAAGATGTTGTAGAATCGAATTTCAAAATAAAACAGGTAGCTACAGTTCTTGCTTTGCACAGCGGTATATGTGATATATCCTGCACCTTATTCGATGAGGAAAGGACCGAAATCCCTTCACCGGGAGTGACTCCTTTAGCAATAACTGGCAGATGCTACACACTCGGTTTGTCTTTTGATTGCTTTTAAGAGTTTTTGCTTTGCACAGTGATATATATGATATATCCCGCACCTCATTCGACGAGGAAAGGACCGACGATCCCTTCACCGGGAGTGACTCTTTTAGCAAAACTAGAAAAGCCTCAAAAACACTCCATTTCAAAATCATTCGATCCTACAACGATATCAGGTTCATTACGCAATAGGTTTTCAGAAAAACCTGTCGTAGCCCTCCGTCATTTCAGATAAGTGCTAGTTACTATTCGTGCTACGTTTGTTGGCCTGCGTCAAGGCGTAGTGTGCGGTAGCTAACTAGTATTTATCTGCTTATGCATATGATGCAGATTGGATTAGGGTAGTCGTGCAACTTTGTTGGCCTGCGTCAAGGGTCGTGCGGGTGGGTTTAATTCAATCAGGAAATGACGGGTTGAACTTGACTAGCGCTCTATGGTTTGTTGGCCTGCGTCAAGGTCATAGGACGCTAGGGGCAAAATTATCGGGAATTTCAAGTGTTGAAATTTGCAATGAGATTGCATACCTTCTATGAGATAGTTGGATCCCGATACCCACTGCGAGTAAGAGTTACTCCTGGGAGAGTTTTATACATTACAATTAGCCGATCAAGTAGGTGTCTAGAAAGGTGTTAACGGGGTTACGCCTCTGGGAAAACGAGGTTTACATTAATAAGGTTCGTGCGAAAGCACGGGGGACCTCCCTCAAAGTACCGACACTGGCCTGGCTGAAAGATTGGCGAACTTATAGTTTGTAATTAATCCCGGCTAGTCTTTCCTTTTAGGGTTTGAAGGAAGATTTGATAAAAAGCAGTGGGAGCCATCCTGATTAGATAAAATAAAAACCAATCTATTCTTGTAAGAGCGCACGCTGAGTGTTTTCTTCTCTCTCTCTCCAGGTAGCGACCATATCACGCCTTAATCAAGACAATAATACGGATTATTGACCGAACCCGCTTGTTATACTGAGCTGGGGAACGTTGGTCCCGCTCCAACTTATAACTGTTATAAGACAGAGCAGGAAATAGGGGAATACCAGATTTCCCGTGCCGCCCGAACGAAGAAAGTGCATATGATGCATCTCCTTCGGGTGTGTTCATTACAAAGAACTGTTTCTCAAATGTCCTCTACGTCCTGGGTATTTGATACCGGATCAGGATCCCAGATATGTAATCTGTTACATAGGGCTACAGATAGGTAGAGAACTGAGAACGGGTGATAAGTTTCATGAGGCAGAAAATGGGGCAAGTGTTGCAGCCAAGTCTGTTGGTCACTGTCACACTGTATTACCAATACAGTGATTCTGAACGAATGTTATTAGATACCGAACCTGATATACAAAATCATATCAGTCTCTTTATTAGTAAAGAAATGATAAAATTCTGTATTGTTGGATAATGTTTTGAACATTTCCTATATCAAAAGTTGATCGGTTCAGGCACGTTATCTAAAAGCATTAATGTTCTAAATCAAACTACAGTTCTTAGTATATGGAACACACATAAGAGGAAGAGTTCAGAAATGAACGAGTCCTTCTAGAGGTATTGTAGACTAGGTCAGATCAATGTGACCCGACTAGCTAAAGTTACATATAGATGCATATTTAAATCAGTTTGAATTTACATCTTATGAAACTTGCCAGTCATGTCACAGAGATAAGATGACCATAGCCCTGTTTATTGGAAACAGAGAAAGAGTTAGTGAACTCTTGGGATGATACATGTTGATGTATGTAGGTCCCTGTTCCCCTCCGAAAGACGTCGCACGGGACCGCGATGTCCTGGCGCTGAGATTCGGGGCAGATGCTATTTGGTTTTATCCGTCTACTTCTCCGAAGATGCCAAGTTGATTTATGGCACCGTGTATCGGAGGTTTAGACGGATGCGGCCGATGTAGCAGACTTTGTCAGATTCCCCCTCGCTTGAAGGGATTTTGATTGTGGGGACGCTCTTCCCTGCAGGCGCAAGCCCCTGCAGTTAATTACACTACCGCATCGCGGTAACAACTTTCTCCTTCTCCAGAATTTCACTTCGTGTCGTGTGTGTTTGTTTTGTTTGTGGTTGCCCGTGGATTGTATACGGAGACTGAGTAATGCCGTCGCCCGTAGGACGTGGATTAGTCCAAATCCGTATTTACTTAGATTTGGGTTTGGTGTTTTTAGTTTAAGGATGTATTAGTCGCGTTGCGGCTAAGATCAACTTAAACGTTCGTTAAGGATACGATAGTCCTGTTTGAGACTAAGATCAACTTAACGTAATGATCCATTTAATATATGGCCGTCGGGACTCATCACCTCTCTGACGTCGTTGAAAGATTACAACGATAGGTGTCAGAGGAGATCAGAGATGTACCCTTGAACCAAAGTCGATTTGGAGTTTTATAATCCATTTGAATGTTTAAGGATACGTTAGCCGTGTTTGGGGCTAAGATCAACTTAAACGGGATCGTTTAGATCCGGCAAAAGAGCATTTGGAGACTCTATTGTTCTAGTTTAGGGACGTGGTGGTCCATTATTAGTTTAAGGACATCTCGGTCCGCTGTTAGTTTAAGGACGTCTCGGTCCGAGATATTAGTTTAAGGACGTCTCGGTCCACGAGTTTAGGGACCCCGCAGTCCATATGGGTGTGTGGTCGTCGGGACCCGTCACCTCTTTGACGTCGTTGAGGAATTAAAACGATGGATGTCAAAGGAGTTCGGAGATGTACCCTCGAACCGGATGTAGATTGATTTAGGAGAGCCAATTTGCTCAGTCAGTTTAATTTAAGGACTTATGGCCACTATTGGACTAAGTCCAGTTGAAAATGTCCAACATTTATTTGCTTTTGCATTGCATTTCTCTTTATTTTTATTTGGGCAATTTGTTTTGGGCTCTGCCCTTTATAAATGATGCAAAGCATCAATTTCATTTGGGCTCTGCCCTTTTTATTGCTTTGCAACTTATTTTGGCCTGCTAGGTCTTTTTGATTTGGGCCTGGCCCTTCAAGTAATGCATTGCATTTGTGCAAAACACCAAGAACTTTTTAGATTCAAAGCACTTTTTATCCCTTGATCTAAATTTGGATCAAAGAAAAAAAAACAAGTTTTTTTTTCTTGTTTCAGAGAACCAAAGGTTCATAGCAAGTGCAAGGCACTATTTTTATTATTTTTATTTCTTTATTTATTTGTTGAAGATCACTGATCTTGTTCTTAGATCAATGATCTATTCCTAAGAGAATTTTCTCTTGTTTTAAAGGTTTTTACCTTCTTTTTTGTGTTCTCAAGGAGTTCTCAAGAGTTCTCTTCTCTCTTCTTTTTTTTTTTTAAAACCAGATGTCTCTGTCTTTTTGAAATGAGGTCTGGGGTCCTTTTTATAGTGCTCAAAAATTAGTTAAATTTGTTAAAGAGATCTTTTTCTGAGTGATTTGGGGAAATTTCCCCACCGTTGGATCTTTGATCCAAAGGCCCCTGTTTTACAGAAGAAAATCTTCTTGTTTTAACAAAAACAGAAAGGATTTCTTTAAATCTTTGTTCGGTTTTTTGCGCAACTCCCCAGCGCGTGACACGTGTCGCACAGTGAAGCGCTTGCGCAACTGCGCAGACACGTGTCTTGCAGTGAAGCGCTTGCGTAACTGCGCTTGCGCAACTACGCGGACACGTGTCGCGCAGCGGCGCCCTTGCGCAACAGTGTTTGCGCAACTGCGCGGACACGTGTCGCGCAGCTGTGCGCTTGCGCAACTCCGCTTGCGCAACTGCGCGGACACGTGTCGCGCAGCTGTGCGCTTGCGCAACAGTGGTTGCGCAACTGCGCGGACACGTGTCGCGCATCGGTGCGCTTGCGCGGTTGTGCTTGCGCAACTGCGCGGACACGTGTCTCGCAGCGCAGCACTTGCGCAACTGAGTGTTTCTTCTGTTTTTTAAAGAGCCTTGCTCTGATTGGGTGCGCCTTCTTGGGCGCTGCGCTGATGCATCTGCGCCTGACACGTGGCGTGTTGCGCAGCGCAAATAATCTGAAGCGTTGCTTCATTTATTAAATTTTTAAATTTTCAAAGCAGACATTTACTCTGATTGGGGGAAAATGAAGCGTTGCTTTATCTCCCGCCTTGGAATTTGAACAGAGCTTTGCTCTGATTGGGGTAAACAGTCCCCTGTCTACAAATGCCAAGATCGGTTCTTTATACTTCATTACGTTCTCTGATAATCTCTCAAGATTCAGACATATGTTCCTGTTGAAACACAAGTCCGAACCTTTTGAGATATTCACAGAATATAAGTTAGAAGTAGAGAACCAAAATAAGGGTATAAGTATTATGTCCTTTGATGTGATCAAGGAGGAGAATACTTGAGCACGGAATTCCTGGATTATTCTAAAGGAGAATGAGATTCTCTCTCAGCATTACTCCTCCGTATACACCATTGCACGATGGTATATCGGGGTGGAGCAGATACACCCTATTTGATATGGTGTGCTCTATGATGAGTACTACTGAGTTACCTATTTCCTTTTTGGAGTTATGCACTTGAGAAGCTGCATACCTATTGAATAGGGTTCCAATCAAATCAGTTGCCTACCATTTCATATGTGATATGGAAAGGGAAGAGCCCATATCTTAAGTTAGTTAAGATTTGGGGTTGTCCGGCCTATGTCTAAAAGCAAAATCCGGACAAGCTCGAGACAAGATCTGTTATGTAGAACTGGAAATGTTCCAGCTATACAAACTGCAGCTGATGATTTGAAAGAACCAAAGGATTCAATAGTTACAAATGAACCTCAGCCACTCCGCCGATCTAGTAGGGTTCCTCACCCACCTGAAAGATACTTCGGTTTCTCTATGACAGTGGGAGCGAGGATTGCATCATGAGATGATGACCCAACTAGTTTCGAGCTGGCCATCAGGAGTGGGACTCTGTAAGAATGGCTGGATGCTTAGCGATCTAAGATAGGAATCCATGTACACCAACAAAGTATGGACTTTGGATGCTATATCTGAAGGGTTAAATCCCCATCAGGAGCAAGTATATCTTGAGAAGATTACTTGGTGTAGATGGAAAAGTTGAGACTTTCAAAGCTAGACTTGTTAAAGATTTTCGTCATCGACCAGACGTGGATAATGATGAAACCTTTTCAAGTGGCTATGCTTAAGTCCATCCAAATCCTACTTACTACGGCTACATACCATGACTACGATATCTGGCGGTTGGGTGTCATGACTGCTTTTCTAAATGATGTTTTAGAAGAGAGAGTCTATAAGTACACAGTCAGAGGGCTTCGTAAACAGTGGGAGCAGCGGAAACGTGTACAAGATGCTTTATAAGATAAAGCAGGTATCGCGGAGTTGGAACGTCTGTTTTGATGTGGTAGTCAAAGAGTTTGACATCATCAAAATGGTAGATGAACCTTGTATAAACAAAAAGGTAGTAGGGAGTATGGTGACGATCCTCATAGAGTACGTGGATGACATACTCTTGATAGGGAAGGAGTTTCCTATGCTACGCTCGGTCGATCTCCGCTTATCACAAAGATTCTCCATATAGGATCAAAATGATACCTCCTAAATCCTGAGTTTTGGATCTATGAGATAGATCTAATTGGATGTTAGGATTCTCACTAGTTGTAGTGAGATGGTATCAATCGATCCTGGGGAGAATCACTGGAAGGGTTCCAGGGTGATAAAGGACGACTGAAAGTCAGTCACAGGCGTTGTCTTTACCCTCAGTAAAGGGACGGTATGTTGGAAGAGTTCCAAGCTAGATACCGTGGCATACTAGACGATAAAGGCTCGATACATCGCTAGTTAAGATGCTACCAAAGAGGCAGTCTGGATGTATATTTGTTCATGAGATTAACTTAGTTCCTCCCATTGTGAGACGATGGAGTTGTGGCTTATGCCAAGGAACGTCCGTCCCATCAGTGATCCAGACATATTCTAAGGCAGTATCACCTGATCATGGAGATAGTTGATCTCCAGGGTGATCGAGGTTAGGAGAGTAGACACAGAGGACAACACGGCGGATCCACTCATGAAGGCCTATTCCCAGAGAGAGATTTTTATGGGATGGTTGAGTATGAGATACTGCAACCACTGCTACAGATGGCCCTAGTGCAAGTGGGAGATTGTTAGTTATATGTATGCCCTAGAGGCCATTACTGTACATAGGATGTATATTGTAGTGGATGCTGGGACATATATAGGGAGGACTTTCTTGTTCGACATGATAGTATGCTATCTGGTTAATTTTTACCTTAACGTGTACACTGATTGTCTCTCCGATACATGTTGGTAAAGCCCTTAGGATGTGTACTTGACTATCTGGACTATGATGCGGATCATACTAGTGGGGACATGGTAGTCCATAAGTACATCCTTCAAAGTCCCTAGTCGTGGGTATATCGAGACGGGGCATCGATATACCAGAGTAGACTAGCGTATACCTTCTCGACCCATACAGATGGGCGATGGATGATCCCATATCCATTGGTGTTTGACATCAGAGATGATATACGGGTGCTCAGTGGAGACTGGGTACACTGGACGGACTCGCCGAGAACTCCCAGATGGTATTATACCTTACGTCAGATGGCAGTTCTCTGGTGACACTGGTACAGAGTAGTCTGATGACCCGAGATCGTCATAGAGTCTTGTGTGGTTCCCACTGTGCTTTGATTTCCATCTTACCACGTCCAAGAGGGCGTGCAAAACGGTGGTTTTTGGGTACAGTCCCGAATCACATGGAGGCAATGAGCGATAGGAGGGGATTCGTCTCTCCCGGTATAGGGGGTTGATGTTGCGCTGTGTTCGATTGGCTATAACCGGAAATCCCTGGCCAGGGTTGCTGAGAATTACCGGTAAGTGTTACCTGTAGTTTCTCGAACTGTTATAGGCCTCATATCGACACGACTTATCGAGCTATTGGGGTCTGATGTTTACCACCCTTAGGTGAGATATGCGACATATCAGACGATCAGACCGGACTGTACGGTAGTGTTACTGGTTGGATTCACTGGAGTGTGAGCGGGCTTGCTCGTCGATCTTCTGATCGCTCAATACCCGGGTGGCCGTTACGTTTAGCAGACCGCTTGCGGCTTGTGGGTGCTTGATATGATCATCATCTGCTGCCGGCGTATTGACGAGTCTTTAGAGTCCTACACAGAGGTTTCCTGGTTCAAGCGAAACGAAATAGGAGCGCATATGAGATATGTGCGGGACCGAGAATGATACCAGTATGTGATACTGTATTTGATTCTCGCGATATGTGACATTGCTCGGTTATATGCGATATAGCCGGGTTATCGGATCAAGTGTTGTTTCGATAAGTTGTTACTGATGATACTAGTCGGTTATATCCTATATGACCGGATCATTAAATCAAGTGTTGATTTAATGATTTAACGCATAATTATATATTTGATATATTACTTTGCACTAACTAGTATTGGTTCACTTTAAATGGATTTTCTCACTTGGTTTGTGCACATTGTATATGTGATATACTTTTGTACACAAGTTTGTATCATGTTTGATGATGCATGCTAACTTGGGTTTGTGTAAAGACTAAACCATGGTTATATGAATGGTTAGGGTTTTGTTTTCTTTTTGATTTATCTTATTTAGTTATTCATTTTGAAAATGAATAAGCATAAAGGGAAAATGGTGGCTTAGTTTGTTTTCTAGTTGAAGCTTCTTGAACCTTTGACCAAAGTGACCATTTTGTCTCATGCTTAACCCTAACCACTCCATTTAACCCTAGTCTATTCTCTACACCTAACCAAGGTTAGGATATGATAAGTATTCATTTTATTATTCATTTTGGATAATACTTATGATATTCTTTCTTCTTCTTCTTCATCTTCAACATTGAAGTAAGCTTGCCTCCATCAATGGCAACTTGAGAAAAAGAGTGAGAAATCCAATTCTAAAGTGAACCCACTTCCTATTTCTTCATCCTCTACCTCTTTCCAAGTAGTATAGGGTGTTTCCTTCACAAGTTTTCAAGGCTTGGTGAAGGTGGAGCTTGATCTAGTGATGCCTCGACGTAGATCATCTTCGGCACGTCGTCGATGACCTAGCCCGCTTTTTCTCCGATGAAGCCGATGCTAGAGCCCGGGATTTGATATGGACAGCGAGGAGACTTCATTGCGGAGCTAAGGAGGTGGAGAAACGGATCTACAAAGGTTGTATGTTCGTTTACTTTTAGTTAAGATGTTAACTAGCTCGCTTTGTCGCCTAAAATTCTAGCCAACGATCTTGTTAGGGTTTTTCGGCGCCGTTAAAATTCGAAATTGGCATGGTTGATGCCTTGTGAGACCTCCTTGGTGTGCCTAGGAACCTTTCATAAGGATGGCCGAGCAGGATTGATGTCCGGTGCCTCTTGGCGAGGGCTTTGATCCCTGGCGTTGTGGAGTAGGGTAGCTACCAGCTAAGGATAGCCGAGCAGGATAGCTGCAGGACTGCCTCTTGGTGAGGGCTTCGATCCCTGGCGTTATGGGGTAGGGAAGCTACCAGCCAGGGATAGCCGAGCAGGGTAGCTACAGGGCTGCCTCTTGCTGAGGGCTTCGATTCTTGGCGTTGGAGGGGCCGTGGGAGGCCTTCCAAGGACGAACCAAGCAGTGAAGTTGCTCGGTTGCCTCTTAATGAGGGCTTAGATCCCTGGCGTTGTGGGGTAGGGAAGCTACCGGCCAGGGATGGCCGAGCAGGGTAGCTACATGGCTGCCTCTTGGTGAGGGCTTCGATCCCTGGCGTTGTTGGATAGGGAAGCTACCAGCCAGGGATAGCCGAACAGGATAGCTGCAGGGCTGCCTCTTCATGAGGGCTTTAGGAAGATGGACAGTCGCGAGTGATACGTGCCACGAACGCGTGGAGGAGGCGAAGCGCCAGAACCGCGTCGTTTAGATTTCGCATCGAGTGGCGCGATGTCTGTCGCGTGGCGGCACAGTTGCGGGCGACCGTTGAACTCCGGGGGCATTGTGGGCTATAAAATGGAGAGATTGTTGATGACTCCTTTCCTCACACCCAAAACGCAAGAATGGAGGACTTCCTTTTCACCATCCCCGATATCATAAGCTTCGAGGACGTGTATCTCTATGATCAGTACTGCACTGATGACACGGTGCAGTTGGTGATAGGCCGGATCGAGGATCATTTCGGTCGATTGATCCCCCGGCGCTCCTCCCTACTTCAGGTGTTGATGTACTCCATCTGGAGGGCGTCGTCGGGGCTCTACAACCCCTTATTCGAGCAGCTGAAAGACAAGGCCATCGGTAAGCTGAGGTCTCTAAGGCGTTTCGGCCTGATCTCTGCGAGCCGGCTAAATCGCTCGGAGGCGCTCGTCCTTGAGTGCTACCACTTGAGGCTCGATGCCGACGCTAGCGGGGGTCATCGAAGGGAAAGGTTAGACGCTGCGAGGGCTCGGCTGGCGGAAGTATCCTCAGAGTACCGCGAACAGTGCTCTCTGTACCCCATTCCCCCGCTGTTGTAATATATTTTTTATATACGGCTGAGGAGCCTATAGTACTTCTTGAATGAATAAGATTCTTTTTCTTTTCTGCAATGCTTTATTGATCCTTTTATTATATAAACAAAGATCTCAAGAAAGATGTACATTGCTCTGAGAAGAAAATACATGCTAGTAGATGTTCTTATTCGTGCAGCTTGAGCCCCCCGGATGTCTTTTGGCATCTATGCCCGGCATAGGGTACCGAGCTTCGTGGGTACCAGACGTATCCTCCGCTGACACTACCATGATCTGGCCGATAGTCAGCTCGGCTGGAGGGGAACGATACTCCTGCTCACGGTTAGCTTGCCGCTTATCCCTCAAGTACGCTGCTAGGTGCCCCGAACGGCTGAGCTCCTCGATGTAGTCTCAGAGCTGCTTACAACTTTCCGTGGAGTGGCCTAGCGACCTGTGGTACCCGAGTAGGGGCCCCGGGTTCGCTTTGAGGACATTCGCGGGATCGGGGGGAGCTTGAAGAACCCCTCGCCCTTAGCCTCTTGTAGTAGCACCGTCTGGGAGACATTAAGCGGTGTGTACTCCTGGAACTTTGGGAGATAGGGCTTTTGCCGTTCAGGTCCCCTTCTCTCTTCTCTTGCCCTCTTCTTCTGGTTGGTTTGCTTTGCCCAGGGGAGATTTGCGCTTACCTCGGATTCGAGCTGGACCTCACGCTCGGTCCAGGCCTTTATCTTGGCCATGGTCTTAGGTTGCGCTAGTGCAAAGGAGCGTAACCATTCCTTGTGCCTAAGACCAGACCTTAGTGCCGTGATGACCGTCTCGTCCCGGTGCTCGGAACCTCTAGAAGGGCGTTGTAGAAGCGGGTGACGTAGGCTTTGAACGTCTCTTTGTCCCCTCTCTTGATCGTGAAGAGGTGGTCGACGGTGCGTTTTTGCCGCCTATTCCCGACGAAGTGGCCGAGGAATTGGGTGGCCAGCTCGTCGAAAGTTGAGATCGAGCGCGGCTCGAGTTCTCGGAACCAGTCTCGCCCGGAGCGGACGAGAGTGGCCGGGAAAGCCCGGCACTGGGCGGCGTTGGAGTTGTCTTGGAAGCTCATCCCTGCGGTGAATGCATCCAAATGGTCATTTGGGTCAGACTTGCCGTCGAAGAGGGGGACCTTTGGGGGCTTGTTGCGAGAGGAGACGTGGACAGCGAGCATCTCCTCGGTGAATGGTTTGGTGAGTGAGTCGACGGCGTACTTAGCCCCGTCGCTCGAACGGTGACCCTCCCGATGCAGACCCTCGATCTTCTTCTCGAGGGCGTCGAGTCGGCCGTGGTACCCTGACTACTCGGCACATTCTCATCCCAGGCCTCTGCTGTTGGAGGCCTGCGTCTGGCCTCGGCCCCGGTTCCTCTCAATGAGGTTCCTTAGATATCCCGGCGAGGTAAAAACGTGAGGCCCCCGACATGGCTGAGAAGTTTTTCGGAAAGTGCTTTCCGAAACCTTCTCCGACCGACGCCGGCTCCATACCGATACACCTCAGCAAACTTCGAGCCGCCGTGGTGAGTTTCGTCCGCGTGACCCCGTCAAGGGAGGGGGTGTCGGTCAGGCCTGGTAATAGGCGAGCTGACAGACATCTCCTCGGGAGGGATAGGTGCGCGAAGGATCTCGGGACGAGGCGCTTTGGTGACGGACCTCGGCGTTGAACTGTGAGGCGCCCAGCGGGCCTCAAAACGTATCGGCCCGGGAGATTTGCGGTCGTGGGAGGTAGCGACGCGGTGGTCGGCAGTGCCAACACGGACGGAGTCTTCTCTTCCCCTGTAGGGGTCCTGGTCCCGAGGCGGGGGAGCGGCGACCTGGGGATCTTGTCCTGCCGTTTGGACGCGGATGAGCGCCTCCACGAAGGACGCGAGTCGGTCTATTCGGCCGGTAAGGACGCTAATGGCATTCGGCGGAGGAGGTTCGTCCGCATCTCCGTTGAGGGGGAGGCGGCGGCTAGTGCTTGGATCTTCGTGATGATCGCTCGCCATTGGATTGAAATTGGAAAGTGAACTTTTGTTTTTGTGGAATCAAGGATTTCCCACAGACGGCGCCAGCTGACGCGACCTGGATCGCGCCAAGATGTTGCCTTCCGTTGATCTGCTGATGGCGGCGATGGGTGGCTGAGATTGGATCTGGAGGCCGTCGCTCCTGAAACGTGTGGATCTCAATGGGTTTGAGGTTGTGGTTGCCGAGCTACGTACAAGGAAGTCCCGGGGTGGTTGTACCACCGAGGACCCTCCGACGGTCAAGTTAGACTAGAGATCCGAGCAGAGTAACGGCTTAGTAGAGTAAAAATGGCTTACTTGAACCGTCTGAAGAAGGGGTTTATATAGAGGTGGCAGCAGGCAGGGTAGGCGTGAGGATCACGCCGGCAGTTACGCTCCCGACGTCACGCCCGCGTGATGAGCGGGATCTCCCATTAATGGCGAGACAGGCTCGTTAATGGGGGATCGTGATGGCGTGGAACGTGGGATGTGGCCGGCGGATATCTCGCGCATGGCGAGATTCGCGGGATGGCGGTTGCGCCCGTGAGCGGTGCCGTTCTGCATTATAAATCCAAAAAGAAAAGAAGAAGAAGAAGCAGCATGTACCAAAATAAATACATCCTAACAATTAATGAGCTGAGAGTAGCCATCTAAGCGACAATGCTACAGTTGTTTGAATGTAGCTCTCCTAGTAGCTGAAGTATTCATATTGTTCAGACCTGTCTGCATCATAAAGTTAATCTGATATCTAGTTGTTGGACAAAATTGAAAGAAAGTTTCCCCTCAATTCGAAGTTTTTGTGGACACTAAGATAGTGAGATGGCTTTATGTTCATACATATTCAAATCTAATCAGACATTCTTGTTAAACGGTGTATAGAAAAAATAAAACCTACCTATAAGAAGTATTTTTGTTCATCCAGTGAACAAGTGATTTTCAATCAAAAATTTAACTCTCTGGATACACGAAAAACATGAATTTTAAAAATAACACCGACATGACAGTATCTCTAATGTGGTATGACCTGTGGCCCAGCTTAGGCCGGGCCGGCCCGTTTAAAAATATTAATTTTTTATAATAAAAATATTAATTTTTTATAATAAAAAAATTGGGAAATTTTTTAACCCGAACTTCGTGTAGGTCCCGGGACAGATCTAGATATTTTATTAATTAAAAAATATCTTGAGAGGGGACATAAGTTGACAAACCTTACCTCTAATACAATTGCCAAAAAAATTAAAAATACAATTCAATAAAAAAAAACTAACTATTTAGATTCTATCGGTCTTTACTCCTCATCGGTGTCGGAGTATTCAATGCTCTTAACGTGTTTTTGTCTAGCTTCTGGATCGAACCAATATTTTTGGCACACTGCAATCTCCAATGCATCGTCCGACAGTCTAGCTCTCTTGTTGCTCATAACTCTGTTACCTGCACTAAAAGCAGACTTTGAAGCGACTGTACACACCGGGATTGTTAGTAAATCATGAGCCATGGTAGAAAGCACAGGATACATGCGTCCTTGTGTTTTCCACCAATCCAAAATATGAAGATTATCTATTTGATCCGTGGTAAGAAAAATACCGAAATCGGTTTGCAAATTCATTGTAAGTTTATTATAAGTAGAAGAAGAAAAACGGTTGTTCTTTGTTTTTTCTGCAGTAAAAACTGAAATATTTCTTTTTCGGAAGTTTGTTGTGAAGAGAAAGATAAAGAAAAGGTTATGTTTTAACCGTACCGTGCATCACATATGGCATACAATTCATACAAATAAGAATCTAAAATATTTTTATAATCTCCTATATCAGTATCTAAGTTTTCATGGTATCCATCTAATAAAAAAATAAATTATCTTTTTTAAGTCTAGAATAAATAAAAAAATGCTAAACAAAACAATACAGGAACTTTTCGTCAATATTTATTCAATTTTGTATGCATGCTATGTAACATTCCGGGAAATGCACTTTCAGGATTAATTATATGCTCATTAATAATCTTACTAACGTAAAATAACTATTCTACTGCTAAACATGTAGTAGGATAATAAACACCAGATAATATTTAGTTGCATTGTAAAATATTTTTAAAAATTTCAAAACATATTCACAAACAAACCAATCATAATCTTCTAAATTATTATCGGGCATTTGTTCCTCATAAAATAAAGTAACGGGCTCCCGATATTTTAAAACACGTTTCAACATTTCATAAGTGGAATTCCACATAGTTGGAATGTTGAATTGAATCATCTAAATTTTAAATTTAATTAGGTACAAGTTTGATTAAAAATCTATTTTCGGGGTCTAGAGCTTTCAATAAATATCATTGCATCTTTAAGTTTCGCTAAATGAGGATCGGTTATAGTATGACCATCATTCACAATTAAATTTAACACATGGATGCACATTTTTGATGAAACAATTCTCCATTCGAAACAGAATTTAAATTATTTTTAAAAATTGCTATAGCAGAATGATTAGTAGCAGCATTATCAAACTAACATAAAATATTTTACTTTGAATATTATATTCACGTACAGTAGTCAGAATACAATTACTTGTATTATTACCACTACGTGGATGCTCCATTTTTTAAAAACCAATAATTCTTTTATGTAAAACCAATCATTATCAATGAAATGTGCATTAATACAAATATAACTCATATCCCATTTTGTAATCCAAATATCAGAAGTCAATACAATTTGACTCTTAAGATTTGCAAAAAATATCAATCAAATTGGCTTTACCATCATGATTTTTTTTTAAAACATCACTTCTAAGTTTTATTTTGGGTACTCTTTAAAATGCTGGATTATATGCATTTTTACCAATTTGTCAATTTTTTCGTTTTCTGCAAAACCAAATGGTTATGGAGCATGTATGACATATCCTGCAAGTTCTCTTCTGTTAATATCTTGCGAATAAGAAAAACCAGGTAAAAATTTAGACGACATACTTAGAGTCGTCTGCCGAGAATCAGTTTTTTCGTGTTTGATTAAATATCTTTTTAGATGGGTAGTTCCACCTGAAGTGGCACATGTAAAATCTGTTTGGCAATGAGTGCAAACTGTCCGCCCGCCTTTACCTGCAACTGTTTGTATTACAAAATATTTCCAAATATCAAAAGTTTTAGCTCTTTTATCTTTAGGGACATAAACTTTTGCTTTAAGAACGGTAGGAGCAGGAACTTCTTCAGGAACATTATTTTGTAAAACTGCAGGGATCTCATAATTAGAAGATTCGCATTTAGGGGAATAAGAATCAAAATTAGTTTGCAGTATATTGGTTAATTTTTGTCTCTATTGTGAATTCATATCGATTTGAAATGAACGTCTCCATGAAAATGAAGCACCCATGTTATCTAGTGAAGATGAGCAAGACATTTTTAATTAAAAATATCAATAACACAGAAAGAGTGATGATAAAAAGTAAATGAGAAAAATATATAATCAATAAAAAAACACTGATTTGACCGGCCCCATCCCAACCCTCCAACAAAAAGAAACCAAGGCTAAATTCGGCCGAGCCGGACCGGGCCCATCATATCATATGGCGCTCGGGCCGGACCCACGGAGAGCCCGGGCCGTTAGACACCTTGAGTATGTCCTCACTTATTGCCATCCAAGACGGCAGCTAAATTGCCATATATACTTGCATTAGTACATCAACTGGCATTAAAAATTGTTTGTTAGATTTCAAATTAATTATAGATTTCTTCCATTTGTAACCCCAATTTTTGATGCGCCATGACCAAAACATCATGAAAGTTGTGCCAAGCTACAATATTCAAACATAATCTAGTTATACTCCTTTATTTATGCTAGCTCAAAAAACATGGAGACCCCCATCCATTTGACTTTGCCGCGAAAAACACCAAAAGATCAGACTTAAGCTTTAAACAAGAGAATTAAATAATAAATCTTGTGCTTAATGACCATGCACATCTATTAGACAAAACTAGCTAGAATATACTAACGACATTACGTTATTAATTAATCATTTCTTTTACATATTCAGTTAAGATAATAAAATCATATATATATATATATATATATATATATATATATATATATATATATAAGAGCACCATTGCACATATATCTGCGTTTTTTAAAAACGGGAACTTTAGATCCACGACATATTTGAACGATCCGAACCGTTTAAGCTGATCAACCTATACTGTATGTGTATGAAAACTCGAAGTATTTAAATACCTCTAACCCATGTATCAGATGAAGTTTATGTCGCCATATTAAAAGACGCTCATTTTGCACCCGTTCGATATATGCGTTGGAGGTCTTCAGATTCTTTCATTTTTCATACGCATACACATGAGGGTATGGTGATCAACTTGAATGGTTCGAATTGTTCAAATATGTTGTGGATCGATAATTCCCGTTTTTAAAAAACGCGGACCGGTTTGCAATAGATCAACTCCTCTCTCTCTCTCTCTCTCTCTCTATATATATATATATATATATATATATATATATATATATAAAATGAAGAAAAGAGACCCTAAAAGGCTTTTTCGTTAGGTGACGTCAAATATCAGTATCCTCCACGATTTTTTTCGACGATCTGCACACACTATCATCATCTTTATGATGTAAGATGTGAATACACCAAATTTAATGTGGTTCCACCACTTTTTTATCGTTGAATTAGCAACGTAAAAAGTTCTATTGTCGGTAAGGAAAGAGGCCCAGGGAGGGTTTTTTCGTTAGGTGACGGCAAAAAATACACACTCCATTTTATTCGACGATTGGCACCGTCTATTTTTATCTTTATCTTCTAATATGTCGATGCAACAAATTTCATGTGATTCTAATATGTTTTCACCGTTGATTTAGCAATGTAAAAAGTTCTATTGTAGGTAAACCGCTAATTTTGCACTCACCAAATCAACGGTGAGAAGGTGATGGAATCACATAAAATTTGGTGTATATATTCATATCTTACATAGTGTGTGTCGATCATCAAAATAAATCGTGGAGGTTGTAATTTTTCGACGGCATAGAAGAAAATTCCTTCACATGGAACTTTTGTTCTCTCTCTTTACTATTATAACCAAACTCATGCTTGATAAGGCAAAAGCCATATGGTTTTCCTCATTTTTTGGGGGTAAAAGCCAAAAAACCACAAAATTCTCTTATTCTTCTCTCAACTCCCAAGTTACCGCCCCATCTCTTCCTCTCTCTCCCTCCCTTTATCTACCCTCTCTCTCACCTCCCACTATGACCCTCTCTCTTTCTAAGACTTAAATTGGTTTTTTAATTCCACAAAGAACAAAAATAATAAACCAATAACAAACATACGAAGCACGTGCGCGCGGATGCGTGTATAGGCCATAGGAGATTGTTTTTGCCACCTGTCAGGTGGCATCTAAAAACTACACCCTCTACTATTTTATTCGACGATTGACACCATCCATATTGTTCTTTATGGTCTATTATGTCTATACGCCAAATTTCATATGATTCTAATACCTTTTCACAAAAAGATCACAAAAACTTTTGGTAAAAGTTATGTCTTGGTTCAAGTGGGGATAGCGTTTCTTTTTTGCATATCTATGGAGTTTTTTAAAAACCTACATCTACAGGTATAGTAAACAGAATGGTACGTAAAAAAATGAAAGATATGAAATAACCACAGCGGTTGATAATATACCTTTAGGACCGGAACTTCTTTTTTAGAGGGTGAATCCATCATGCTTGATCAACCATTAACAAGCAATCCTAATGTTGGTTGGTCTGGTCAGGAAGATGCAGAAATAGTGCTTTAAGATCTATTACGCTTCCAAGGGCTTTTGTTCTTCTTGGCATCATATATTATTTTTACACACATTTTTTTGGCTCTTAAAAAGAAACAGTTAATCTGAAAAGGTGCAGTTATATGAAATGGATTTCTGGATCTTCAGTGTTGAACTAGCAATGTAAAAAGTTCTATTGTCGGTATACCGTTAATATTGCATCTACTAAGTCAACGGTGAAAATATGTTTAAATCACATGAAATTTGATGTATCCACATATAAAAAGATGAAGATCAAGATGGACGGTGCCAATTATAATCTCTGCAAACAAAGTCAATTTTCTCCCATTCAGATTTTGGATTAGCCAAGTCTTTGATTCCCACAATATTAATTATGAAGTCTTGATTCCCACAATATTAATTATGCTAAATTCTCAATCTCTACTCTAAAGGAGCAGCAATTATTTCATGCAGCATACATTGATGCAAAATATATAGTAATAAAAGCTAGAGCTTACCGTAGCTATGGAGTATAATGCATGAATAAGCAGGACAAATTAGGGGAAGGAAGGTAGTTCTCACTCATGCGGTTGAGACTTCCCATCCATGCTTTTTTTCCTGCTTTCACATATACTAGACCTTCGGAGCTCGGCACGTTCATTTTTTCCTTTAAAAGGTATATATCTTGTTGAAATAAAGGATGCAAATCATTATCCATCTACCCAGAAAAAATCGTAAATTAATCACATTCAATCAGATCTGTCAAATAGGCGATACCATGCTACAAGCACGTAGACAATTTCAAATTCAAAGAAACCTTAGACCCCAAAATTCAATATCCTGAACAAGAGAACATTGACCCAAAAGGTATCTTTTTAATGCAACATAGGGAGAAAAACACTACATAACTTAATTTAAGAGAGGAAGACCTAAAAAGAAAAACATAAACTGGTAGGGACTGTTGTGCAAATATGACGATGCGGCCGTCTCTCTCCGTACGGTACTGTACATAGGAATTGAAAAAGGATCATAAAAAGAGAGAGAGGAGAGTTAATAATAATGTAATGATGATAGAATTATTGAAGAGTTGAAGTAAAAAAAGGAATTTTGTCGGTTTCTCGGGAAAGAGCACGGACAGTAGCCAGTAACAACTGTGTGGTTGACCGGGAGCAGCAGGTTAAAGTGGGGAGGGAGAGAGAGAGAGAGAGCCTAGGTGATAAGAAAGGTAATCAGGTGATGTGTTGTAAATTGATGAGAGAGAAAGAGAGAGATGTAATAGAATCCATAGATCAAGTACAGTGTGAGAGTAGAGAGAGAGAGAGAGAGAGAGTAAGTTGGAAGATAAAAAATGATTTTCATGTGGCATTTACAATCATCAAACACCTAATTTTGAAGGTTTTGAGACAGCAACAATTGACTTTGAAAATGCAGTAAATTTTTAGAATTAGCTAACTGGATCCGAGCCGTTAACCTCCTAAACTACTGCTTTGCATGTGGAGAGTGGCCGTAAAATGCCCTTGTACACGGAGAAATTTTTATCTCCCAAACTAGCTAAACGGAAAACAAGTGTTTTTAAAGCTTTATATATGATTTAAGGAGATTTAGAGTTTCATTAAGGAACATTTGGAGTTTGATTTTGTTCTTTAAAAAAAATACTAATAGGTTTAACATAGCAGAAAATAACATTTTTGGACTATTCACACTACTACAAATGTGGACAATGATATATAGGAATTGGTAGCGGTTCAAACAGTTACCGATTCCAATATTATGTGGGCCACACAATCCTGAAGCCATCACAACAACAACAACGACTGAGCCTTTTATTCCAAGCATATGGGGTAGGCTACATGAACCAACATTAGAATCACGCCGGGTCCAGCACATGAATCCTCTGTCTCCACTCACTTCTATCAAACAATATACTTTTATTGAGTCCTTTGGCAACCATATCGTTTCGTATCACCTCCATCCATGTTTTCTTCGGTCTCCCTTTTGCCCTTTTGCCATTACCCATATCGAGAGTATCTATTCGTCGAACGGGTGCTTCCATAGGTCTGCGTCGCACATGACCAAACCATCTTAGCCGGTTTTCCCGCATCTTCTCCTCCACAGGTGCTACACCAACTTTTGCACGAATATTCTCATTTCGCACCTTATCTTTTCTAGTGTTACCGCACATCCAACGAAGCATGCGCATCTCCGCTACGTGCATCTTCTGTGTATGATACTTCTTAGGAGCCCAGCATTCTGTACCATATAATAAGGCAGGCCGAATAGCGCTCCGATAGAACTTCCCTTTCAATTTTAACGGAAAGTTACGATCACACAAAATCCCTGTTGCACTCCTCCATTTCAACCAACCAGTTTGGATCCTTTGATTAACATCACTATCGATCTCCCCATTCTTTTGGATGATGGAACCTAGATATCTAAACTGGTCGCTCGGTGATATCTCTTGCCCTTCCAATGATATACCAATATGGTTTTGACTTCTCTGGCTACTAAATTTCCAGTGCATATATGTTGTCTTGGACCTGCTCAATCTGAATCCCCGAGATTCCAATGTTTGCCTCCATAATTCCAATTTGGCATTAACCCCTGCTTTCGTCTCATTTACTAGAACAATATCATCAACGAATAGCACAAATCCTGAAGCTTTGATATGTTTTCGATGGAAAAATTGAGACAGAGGTTCATGGTGGGGGAGGGGGGAATTTTTTTTTTTATAATGCATCAAATTGGTAACGGTTTAAACCGTTGCCAAATGCGGGATATGGCAACGGTTTAAACCGTTACCGGACTTCTGGCAACGGGGTTTTTGGTAACGGTTGTTTAACGGTTACCAAATTGTGTTTTGGTAACTATTTAAACCGTTACCAAATACATATTCCGTAGCAGTGTCAGTCTACATGAAAGCCATGAGTTAGCAGGGGATAGCAGTTTCAGATTGCATTATCGGGCTACAAAGCGTGTAAGGCATTTTTAGGTTTGTTGGTGCTATCTCAAAAATCCTAAAACCTCCACGTGTTTTATCGAATTTTCTCTATTAAAAATTTAGAAGTTTAATATATTGATTTTTACAGTCAATTGCTATTTAAAAACTCATAATAAGTGAAATTATGGTATCATATGACGTTTTTATACAACTTTTGTTAGATTCACTCTTTTTAACTAGCTAAGTTATGGGACGGGCTAATCAAGTCTTTCTAAATTCTTTTATAGTAAAATTTAGCTGTGTTAACTAATAAAACTATAAATATTCCGAACATAATGTGTTGTCAAAAATGACTATTTTCAGCATGAAATTAAACTCTTCCTGTGTACCGTCGGAAATGATAATATATTTTTGGCTCTTTTTTATCTAACAAGTTTCACAAAATTTCGTCCGAAGTGCTAGTGTCCGCAAGTACACCTTTCCATTTGTATTAGAGTTTCTTGTGTTTCAAACTGTTCATGATGTTTTTTTTGAGAAATTTTTATCGGTCTTGACTTAGATCATACATGTGCAAATATATAGATCTAGATTTTAAACATGCATGGTGCATTGTGCTTGGAAAGTTAATTAACTCTCTCTCTGGCTCTTATTCATGATGACTCGATACACAATGATTTTGTTTACATGAGATGACTAAGTCAAGCTTGTGTCTTTCTTCATAAATTTTGAGCCAACACTTGATTGAGCTCATCATTAAAAATCATGACGGTTCATTAAATTTGACTGCTCAACAATTCACCAGCACTTGGTGAAGCACACCTACAAATAAAATTACTAACCTGATTTGATAAATTAAGATTCTAATTTAACCAATGGTTACATATCAATCAATACTAAGATTTTAATCCAAGACAAATTGAGATTTCATTCTCCTGATACGTGCCACATTACGTCTTGAAATCGCTTTGAATGGTCAACACATGCAACACAAACTCATAACCGGTGCGCAGGAGAAGTAAAACCTATTCACATCATCCTTGATTGTCAACTGAATAATAAGTATATGTAGTTAGCTATCTTTTGATTTCAACATAAATTGAACCTTAATGACACGGCGCCGGAGTACATCAATTTTCGGTATTGGAGAGTATCGGGACTCGCTGATAGCCACGGCTTTGAATAATGACACGGCACCATGCGACCGATTCGACTCGGCGTTTGGTGTGTTGCGGGCCTACCAAATCGAACAGTGTAGCAGGTTAGGTTACCTTTTTCTTTGTTTTAAATGCCAAGGATTAACCAAATTAATGGTACCAACAACAACAAAAAATAAAAAAAATACTCATTCTGTCCCTTTTTACTTGTCATTTTTAAGAGAAAAAAATAGCTCACTTTACTTCACGTTTTTAGAATACCAAGAAAATCATTAATGATAAAGATATCAATAAATAATACAGTACCAAAAATAGACTTGAAATTTAATTGCTGATATTAAAAAAATGATAATGTTTTCCTTAACAGTTGAGGGCAAAAATAGTATGATTTTTTTAGCGGTGATATGGCTGCAGAGTAATTGTTGATATTAAGAAAGTGATAATACTTTTCTTAATCGGTGTGTATTTCTCTAAAATTACAAGTAAAGAAGGAAGAAGAGGCGGCAAACGGAGCTGTTTTGTGCCCAAATTCGAATGTGTGTTATTAAAGTGCAATTAGTGAGCCCTGTCCTCTGTCTCAATTCTCTCTTCCAAGTTCCTCCTCTTCATTATAACCACCCTCTCCCTCCCTCCGTCCCTCCCTCCCTCTCTAGAATTCTTGAAGCAAAAAGAGGGCATCTAGTGTTCCCTCCTTCAAATCTCTTCATAAACAGCCAGCCTCCTCTCTCCTCTCTCTCCCTCTCTCTCTCTCTCACCCTCTCTCTCAACACTTAGAATTTTTGAAGGGAAGTGTGTTGAGGGGGATGTTGGCTGGCTCGAAGCATGCAACCCTTTCTCTCTCTAGAATGAATAATCAAGAAAATTAAGGGTCGAAGGCATCGGACCAGGCTTCATTCCTTTCAAAATTTATCTTCCCATGTTGTCCAAATGTCCTAAACGAGGCTAAATTTGTGAAGGTTAGGTTAAGGGGATTGTTGCCTATCTGGCTCCAGGTATGTACGTACGTCCTTTGCTTATTTTCTTCAAAATAAATTAATTTATTCAAATGATCTCGGACCTGGCTTCATTTCCCAAAACCAACATTGGCTTGCTTGCTCTCCGAGATCACGACATTTCTTGAAAATTTAATTAATTTTGGTAAGCTAGTTCTTCTTGATTTATCTTTTTTTTTTTCAAGGACCATCATTTTAGCCTAGAAGTTTATATTTTTTTAATTTTTTTAAAGAAAAGAACCCTTTACCTAGAGGATGCATTGAAGTATTGACATTTGACATCTTTTACACATACTTTTTGTTTGACATTTGACCATGCACATATGGAAGGACAAATCTTTTGATTTGATCCATATTTTTTAAATATTTCCCCCATCACATATAATATGTAGACTATTTTCCTTTGCCTTTCTTATATGCATTGATGTGACAACTTGAGTGCCTAATTTCATGCTTGTTTTTTCAACTCAACCATTTCATTTCAAATGGGGGTTTGACATGGGTTCCTTTTCAGTCTTCATCAATCTTTCCATCATCTAATGTCTTGCCATTTATTCATTCAAGTCTTAGAAATGGCAATTACAATAGCCATATATTTCACCTTCTTCTTTTCATTTTTGATGTGATGATGCTTGAACTACAAGCAATGCATCTTTAGCCTTGTTTTCATATATAAACAACTTGCACTAAACCTTCGTTTTCCACGTCAAATTTGTTAGCACTAAATTTATGTAACAAGATTAAAAAAAACATGGGTATCGATTCATTTCTTTGCCTTTTTCTTGAAGTCTTGTTAATTTTAGAGAGAGAGAGAGAGGTGTGTGTGTGTGGGGGGGGGGGGGATTAAAGAAAGCTGGTAGCTAGCGTAACTGAAGGCATTAAATAAAGTTTGGAGTTTTATATATGAGCATTAAAAGCCCTAGCCCTGACGTATTCACTCATGTGCGTGTGTTTCCAAGTGATTGAAGATTGAAAGAAAGATGCCATCGTTAGATTTTAACGAGAAAAATTTGCTTTTTTGCCGCTGCCCAAATGTCTATTCATTTTTTAATCCTATTCTATTCTATCTATGAGCTAGAGAGAGAAAGCAAAGAGTTATGCATGCATTAAAAAGGGGGGAGAGAGAGAGAGAGGGAGAGTGGTGCATGTATTAAGGAAGACTTTAATGAGGGTGGAGTTCAAAAAGACCACACTTTGTTAATACTAGAAAAAAGCTTGTGACTAAGATATGTCACAATGCGCACACATTTTAGATAACTCAATCTATGATTTTAATCTCATGATGCAATTTTTATTTGTTTTGACCACCATATAGGGTCTTTTAATGAGAAATACGGAATATCCACCGTCGGAAAAAAAAAGTTTCAGTTCGATGATCGACATCGGAAATCTAGAAATACGTACCCTAAAATCAATACATATACACCGAACATCATGTGATTTTCTTGGTTTATATCATGAATATCTATTGGTGAGAAACTTTCTATAATGGAAAACCGTAAATCTTGCTACAATCCAATGAGATGTTTGGTTATAAAGTTTAGGATCATGGAAATCAATGTAAATGGTGTCAATCTTCTAAATAGCTAGAGCAAGATTTTTTATTTTTTTTCCTTTGACCGCGGTATTCTTTTTATGGTGTTTGAGGCTCTGTTTTTCCCGTTACATATACATGTTATATTTAAATGACGTATTAGTATACAGTATCTCTATGTTATCATAATAAGACGTAACTTGATGTGAGTGGGGTTTGAAGCCCTAGACTTCCAGCTAAACTCGCTGTTGGATTATCATATTAAAGATTCAATACTTTTTGGATATGTTTGATCTAGGACTGTATGCATCAACTTCATTTAACATTATCCGAATGGATCAGAACAACCTTTTTAATATATATATATATATATATATATATATATATATATATATATATATTTGTGGAAGTGTAATGAATGAAGCCTGCAAGTGATACCAACTGATGAGAGAGTGGGGGTGATTCAAAATTCATAGAAAAGCCAAAGGACCTGAACTGAGCAATTGTACCAGAAATGGTGCTGTGGCCTTCATTAATTATTGTTGTTGATTGTGTACACAGCACAGTACATTGTGTTGAAAATTATGATTGAAAACAAATAAATAACGTCAGCATAATTTCCCTTCATTTTTCTCTATTTGTGTCCTAAATTTCTGTTCACATTTATGTTTCCTTAATTTTTCTTTCTATATTAATTACCATTGTATTCACATACTCACCGTTAGCTTTATGACGGAATAATGGAAGATACAAAATAGATTTTTTTTCGTCCTATTATTGGGACTTTTTAGTATAATTTAAATGCATGAGAGAATTCTTTTAAATAAATATGAAATATGGATGCGTTTTTTAGTAATCAGTGACGTATGAGAAAGTATAGTAAAAAGACCTTGATTAAAATACATAAAGTTTGATGCATGAGCATCACATTTTCAAGAATGTGAGAATTCTTGAAAATACCTTTTTTGCCCACTAATTATTCATATACCCAAAAGATAGAAGAGACGGGGATAAAATCATCTAAAAGTTAATTGCATATATGGGACACATGGTGTACATCTATCTCTTGGATACACATCGAACAGGAGTGAAAAGCCTATAGGAAAAAAAACAATTTACTTCAAGATATTTTAGCTTCTGACCCATATATCTTTTGCCGAATCTATTGATCAGTATATCATTGCATTCGGTTTTAGGGCTGACGTGGAATTTGCAGCCGTACTTATTATGAGTGCAATTATTATGTCTAAAGTATGTCTAACTTTGAGAGAGAGAGAGAGAGAGAGAGAGGTTTCATTGGGAAATGAAATAAAAAGGGAAGAGAGAGAGAGCAGTGATTGAATCAGACATTGGTCCTGCACAAACACACAACCGCGTCATGGGAAGCCTTAACATGCTGTTCCATTGATGAATGAATGCTTGCCTTCAATTGGAGAACCAGCTATCTAGGATGAACTTCTCTTTTAATTTTGTTGCACCAGCCATGCACGTCTATATATATTATATATATTTCATAAAGAAAATAGTCATATATGGAATAGTTTAAATATTTAAAAGGAATAGTTTAAATATTTAAAAGGATGACGTGACCCAAAAAAGTTGTCCGACCGTTCAAAAGTTTTGAGGAATATTCTGAGTTTTTTTTTAATTGTCCTTCTAAAAAAATCTAAAGACACATGAAGCTTCTGGGCTCTAAGTCATAACAGGTGAGACGATCACATTAATAAAGACTGCAGCTCCAGCTACTGTTGCGACAAATTTATTTGGTTTTTAGCTTTCAGATAATTTTTTTATATAGTTATTTGTGACCGAATCAAAGTAGAGCCAGGCCCACGATGTAACGAATGCAAGGATGTCAAGCTTCTAACAGAAAGTGTTCCTTGTTAAGTTTTCAAGCTGAATAATAAAACCTTAACCAATAATCACAAGTCTTCCTGTGGCCCACAACCTTCCCCCAACCAAAGGTGCCAGTGTTTTAATTAAATTACTTTAAGGTATAAATCCTTCTTTTTTTTAAAAAAAAAAGGCCGCTAAGCTTTGGGGAAGGGGATTGGGCGCGAGGTTCCATTAAGTGAAACTAAATATCATATCATATAAAAAAGGTCAAATAATTTAGAAAGTGGTAATAAAAGAATCCGTAAATTAGTTAGCTACATCGACATATAAAAGATTTTCTTTTCAGTAAAAATAGGAAAAAGAAAAACACATACACAATGAACTGCATATCTACTTAATAATAATCTAAAAAGTAACTGGGAGGTAGTGGATATTGAATCAAATACATTTTGTAAGGACTGAATACACATTACCACTTAAGATACACCATTCTTATTTTATATCATAAATTAAAAAAAAAGTATATGTCCAAAAAATCACAGCTATCGATTTGTCATTAAAAAAAATACACGTCCCCTCTAATCTCTGAACAGATTTGACAGCCGGAATGTAGTTACCCTTTTCATATTGAACCTACGAAATTGTGGTCTTATGAATTCAATTCTTCATACTATCTAAATACGATCTAAGGGGAATGCGATATTAAGATCATATCTAATGTTCAATACTATATATAAGTTCTTGCAACTACAAGCTCTATCCCGATTTTGTGGCCAGCTGTACGGAACAGTTTCTTTTACTCCATACTTTAAGAGCCATCTCCTCAGTCAAATTGACAAAAATCTATTTCAATTGGTACTGTACTTGTAGGTTTAGTTCAACCCAAACCCTTGTTGCTCTATGAACTGAATCATTTATTGTTCTTTGCACAAAGCATCCAAACCATCTTAATGGATTCTTCCTTACTGTACCATTTTCAGGTGCAGTTCTATAACATTAAGAGCCGCTTCCAATGTTAAAGAAAACATCTATTTCAATTGATTCGGTACATGTAGTTTAGGTCTACCCAAACCTTCTCGAATCCGGAGCTAGTTGGTTCTCTCCGAAATACATTGAGACGCAATAGTTGACTAGACATCTAAGGGATAAAACACTGCTTCAATGCAGATCACAGGAATAGCATCAAATCGAGGCAAAATCTGAATAACTAGATATTACCTGGGGCCAATGAGACAACGAGAGGTAAGCTGCATCATCCAGAGGGAAACAATCCGGATCACTAGTTGAGCATTTATTGGTCGTCTTTGCACATATCCAAACCATTTTAAGATTCTCCGTTTATTATTTCAATGAACAATTCCAACTTCTTACAATACTCTCATATTATCATCTTTTATAAAGTATTACCGTCATCCATCTCATCATTCTTACTTAACCATACTCAATTTTTCTTGTGATATGTTTCGGCATTTTTAATCTACAAAGCAACACTAGCCTCATAACCATCTTATAAAATTTATCCTTATAAATTTCAGAAGTATTCTTCGATCACCTACTGTTTTTAAACCACTTCTTCACTCCGACCATCCTACTTAAATTCAATGAACATCATCCATCCTAATTAACTATCCTGAATAACAAAGACAGTCATTTCCACATATTGGAGGCAAGTCAATTTTCCCCAAATACATGTTCCTACTTACACTGTTGCTGAAATTATATTTTATATATTTTATTTCTAGATCCATTTTAATTTGAAGACCCTTCATCAGGGAACAAATTAATTTTAACAATCATATCTATAAAGTAAAATTTCTATTCCGACAAAGGTATAATCATCATTTCAAGAGGGTATTTAAGAAATTACATTTCGATTGGAGAGGATAACCATTGCTTATATACTTTCAAGAGCGATATGCATTTCCTATCCAAGTAATGAAAGCAGTCTCTCCATTCACACAAAGAAGAAACAAACATAAATTACCCGTATTTTCGCTTTGGCTATGAGTAGAAAAAAGTACAGCTCCTCCTAAGTTCTCTTCTAGTATAAATACTCAAACATGAATAATCTGTCATTATGAGTCTCTACTTTCAGGTGGCAGTGGATGATACCCTGCATCATGACATTAGCCACTCACTCAGAAATTATAAGTCATGACAAGCGGTAACGGTATGTTAAATCGATACATACATTTGTGTCGAGTACAGCCAAATAACATAATCTGATATATGCTTTTGACCATGGGACAAAAGAAATTTCATAGTCGTCGAGTTCCTCAGATTTTACATAATATTTAGGTCCTCTTGACCTTTGAGAAAGTCCCAACCTCAGAGAAGTAGGTGCTTTGAGTTCCACTGCCAAGAGCGTTCCCATGTGCCTGCGGGTTTGTCAGTTCTATTCCCTGCAGAATAACGATGAACTTAACATCAAATTTCACAGAACCTAAATATGAAGATTTTCTCTAATTCTGTTTGAATGAAGAAACTCTTCTTGTGGATTCAAGCTTGGATGAAGTAAAAGATCAAAGCCATTACATAAATGCGTCTCTATATTTAAAGGAGGTAGGCATTCAGATTCAGTGCCACTTCCCACCAAACTTCTAAGTTTTTCTTTCGCCTCCCTCTCATGGTTAACCCAAAATTTTCGGAGAAAGAGGAAGAAGAATAACCAGATTTTGTTAAGAAAATACCAAACAGAAGAAATCATAGCTATAACAATAATAAGATTCAGAAAGAAAATTGAGAAGGCTAATGCTTCGGTAGATCACTTATGCTTATAGATTAGTGTCTTTCCATCACCAAGGTATGCATACTATTAAACCTAAGTTAAATCATCTAGCAACGAATCAAGTAACTCCATGGACTCAAAAGTCACATAATCAAAAAGGGTCACTGTAAACAAAAGAAAATGGTGCATGTATGTATACTCACTTGTACAGGAGTAAATGCCAAACTTGATGTCAATCCTGAGGTAGCACCACTGCTTCCATATGGCTTCTCCTTAAACCTGCATTAGTGCAAACTAATCAAAGGGTTGCATCGACTAAAACTAACTTCACATATTTCAAGCACCAATTTAATGAACCGTTCATATTCATATTCTACGAGGCAAATAATGCAGATAGAATGGAAAGTAATAAAATTGTGGAGTTATAAAAAGCATACTTTTTAGCAGCTTTAGCAGCAAGTTTACTTTGAACAACAGAGACACGCAACTTCCCGCTTCCTGCTTGACCGAGCATTCCATACCCCTCGCCCAAGCCATCACCTATCAAAGGAGTAAACCAAGTTTAAAAGAAATTTAATGTTCTTTAAGAACTGATTCCTGCTTAAATACTGGGTTTTAGTAAAACTAATCTGCAATGGTCAATTTTGATGGATTCCATAAATTTCATCAATCTTCACAAAAAAAAACATGAACAGATAACCACATGTTACAAAGAAACTGATTCAATTTCATCAATCAATTTATGAGTATAAAATCAATTCCATCAATCCGCTAGTGCATGACATATGTCCAATTTGTTTAGTGGTTTCATCCAAGTTAGGCTTAACAAACAAATCAACAAAATGCACCTAGTTTGCTTGCATTAACAAATAGGCAGCTCGATTGACTTTCTTAGACAACCTACAATATGAATAAACTCAATAAAGAAATACTACAATTATATTACAAGTCCCTAACCCTAACCTTAACCTTAACCCTAAATCAGTAACGTATTGTTGCTATGTGTTGAAAGTACATAAAAAAAAAAACAAATGATGGGACTTTAAAGATAGTTCCACATGGGAAACAACAAAAGAAACACATGGGTATAAGATATAAGATGGGTCAAACCTCAACAAGGCTTAAGTTTTATTGTTGGAACAGCTTATATCAAAGGCCCATGCGTACATATAAAAAGCCCATCCCTTCCTCAACTTTAAATAAACTTTAAACTCTAACATGATATCAGAGCCAATGGCTTGATCGATCTTATAAGATATAAGATGGGTCAAACCTCAACAAGGCTTGAGTCTTATTGTTGGAACCCACTTATATCAAAGGCCGAAACAACAAAAGAAATACATGGCTATAAGATATAACATGGGTCAAACCTCAACGAGACTTGTAAACTTTAAACTCACTATGCATACATGATGTGTACATAAATGACGGAAAAAATCTCAAAATCCAAGTTCGCATCAAAAGAAGTCCTAGTTGAACTGTTGATGATCAAGCCAAAAGTACATATAAACCTAATAAACTCTTAATACAAATTTCATTTGTGTGGGAGAAACTAAACTTTTTGCAAATTTCCGCTCCTAATTTTTTTTGGCTTAGCAGTGCCTAATGGAACAAAATATTGGCTTAAGAAACAATTAGATTTAATGATTAATAAAAATGACGGAAAATATCTCAAAATCCAAGTTCGCATCAAAAGAAGTTCGTAGGATCTTGTCAAAGTCACCGAGGCTCTAATTTATCGTCATTGCTTGGTAGAACTACCAACAACCACAAAAGAAGCGGGATGGAAAATAGACGAAAAGGAAGCAAGCAGCATACCCAAACTGAAAGAATGGTAAATGTAGCCAATATAGTTTTTAGTTTGTTATTTAGGATTTGACTTTGCAATAAGACAATTCCACTAATAATATTTTTTATAGAAGTTATTATAGATCCAAACTCAATTACCATACATATGCTTTATAAGAACTATTTAGTATACTAAAGTTAACTATGGGTAACTATACAACACAACCTGAAAGGCTAAAAGCGAAGTAACGAGTGCCTTGAAACCGCTTAAAGTGACCACAGAAGCCAAGGCAAACCACTTTCTAAAACTCTGATACATAGTAATACTTGTACAAATATATGACATTTTTCAATAGGGGAAAAAAATCCAAGAAACAATTAGTAACAAGAACATATCAATTGGATGTATTGTGGTTGCAGGGCATCAATTGCACTAGTGTCTATTAACTGAGGAACTGCTACAGGCTTATCATATTATTACTAGGCGTAACATTGTAAAAGCAACTTCCATATTTTCCGGAAATGGTCTACATGGTAAAAGAGAGAAAGGAACAAATTTATGAGCAGCAACACCAAAAAAAATGTATACTAACCCAGGGAACTCTCCTCTGGCACTCCAAATTGCATTCGATTCGCTAGCTTCCTCATATCACTGATTCCATATCTGAACCCAAAAAGAAACAAATAGTAAGAAATAAATCGATATTAATTAAACTGTAGAAGCCTGTTAAAGGAACATATTGCTTAGTCAAATATTGCTTTAAAACAAACCCGCCTTTCTTTCTTTTTCCGCAGCCTACGCCCACCTCTCTTCTTTTTAGGTTCCGAATCTGGAACTGGAAGAGGTTTTGGTTGCTTTGCAGGGGGTGGCTCCTGCCACTTCTCGATCTTTTTACGAACTTCTTCTAGAAGGAACCTACCATGTTTCCCTGTTGGATCGCTTCTGCATGAATCGCTTCTTGCTGCTAGAGTCGCCTTTGCAGCCAATAGTCGGATAGCACGTATTCTTAGAGCAGGCGGAGTACTTTGAAAAATCTCAGCTTGTTCAATAAAACCTACATGAAACTGAGAGGTTGCAGTAGAAAACCCAGCAAGATTTTTCTTTTTTGATCCAAGAAGCTGAACGTTACAAGCAGGCATCTTTGCTAGTGCCGACAAGCCACCAGCTGTTCCCATAAGTTTTGCTGCAACTTCAGTTCCGACGATAGCAGAGAGATTTGGAGCTATATTTCCCATCCTGCTCTCAACAAAATCTAGCACTTTCTTCTTTGCTAAATCGAGAGCTAGAGCTCGATCACATGCATCAATTGTTTTCTTCAGATCTTCTTCTGGAAGAGGCTTGCCACTTGTAGTTGAAGCTGTCACTGAAACAACCATGATTATAGCTGAGGGCAAAAGCCCTTCCAAGTCAACAAGAGTTAAATCCATCTCATTTCCAATTTTTTTAACCACTCGGGCATAGTCAATTGGATGGTGAACAAGAGACTCGAGCTCAGGGAACTTCAACCGATAGTTATCACGTATAAAGTTGTGTACTATGATAATCTCATTTTCAATGTCCACAGACAAAGCATTGCAATCCACAATGAGTTGATACTCAGGATCATCCTCCAATACCGTTGCACTACTGGATACATCCGATCCTCTTTGGAGAGCGTCGTCCACTTTCTGCAGTTCAAAAGGAAAAAGGTGGCAAGGTATTTTAATAAAATGCAGAACGTCATGTACTTATTGTATACCTTTACAGCAAAAGTATATGAATGAAAATAACAACCACCAGAACTACTACAATAATAATAAGGCTTATTTCCTATAAACAACCCTGTGGTTTGAGAAAATTCACGATGATCCACTCCGACTATTTTCTTATGCGGACACTACTCGTACCGTTAACCCCCGACCAAATGACCTTATTATCCTTATCTATTCTCAACCAAAATTCAATTTTTCTTCGTTCTCTCCCCCAAACCGAATTAGATAACAGACAATTCTCCATTCCCCCAAATATAGTTAACCCTGTAGTTGAAGGCGTGGACAGCCGCTAGAGAAGAGGAGACAATCTAGGGTTCTCAATTTTGCTGAATACGAGGTATCATCCATCGTAACCACAACCCTGAATTATCATATACTTTGGAGCACATTTTTTGCAATGGTCATTTTGATCTTCCTATTTGCTTTAATGCTCTTTCAATTTCCATCAAGTTTGCTTTGTTTTTGGTAATTAAAAAGTGGGGAAATCGCAACAAAGAAGAAAGGGCAACAACTCAAGTTGGGAAGGACAGTTTAGGAATAAAAATTGAAGAGCGCGGACACTTGCAAGGCACGTAATCTTTTTTCTATTGTTTTCTTTCCATATCTAATGGAAATAAAATACATGGTACTTAAGGACTAACAGAATGAAAGTATAGAAGAGGAATCACATACGAAGATATTTCAGTTAAGGTTATTGTGAATTTTGCCAAATTACAAGGGTGTTTCCAGGAAAATAAAGGTCTAGTGATTATTGGTAAAACATTATAAGGAAAAACGTCTATTGTGAAAAGCGGAAAACAAAGAGAGGCGAAAAGGCATGGATTTAGGCTTTGGCAGGGTTTTAGCGACAAAAAGCGCCAAGAATTTCTTCGATAAGGAATAATAATGATGATGAAGAAATTCGAAGAATAGAAGCATTTAGAAACAAAAAAAATGTTAAATTAAAAGAGACAATCTATATGCCCTTTTATAAACTATATATGCCATAATAGAATAAACTGAATCGTTTAAAGACAATGCGATTCAATTCTGTACTGTTTCATTTAATAATATTTTTAAAATAAAATGAGGGCTGTATCCCATTTAGATCACTAAAAAGAGGGTTTACACAGGGCTTCAAGCACATAAAGCTGACCAAAACAGGGCTCCATGCCTCCAAAGCAGCTCATAGGCTTTCACTACAGAAAAATTATGCAAAAGTGAAGTGGTGCATTGCGCTTTCCGCTAGAGCGGGACTTTATGGCGCTTTTTACAACAATACACCTAGTTACTAAATAAATCAACAGAAGGCACCAAAATTATAACAATCTGAAAAGCACAACATAGGTATATGAAACTAAAATGGTGCAAATGAACCTTCTCTAACCCAAGAAAAAGCACCAAAAGTATACACGTGAAGTGATAATTGCCTCAAATTGCCATATTACTAATACTACCACAACATGTAAACATAGGGATTTCTTACTTTTAGCCTCCATCTGAACATTCCTGTCCCCCCCCCCCCCCCCGGAAAAAAAACCCAACAAGGGCTATTCGCTTTTTACACCCCATAAACATTTAAGTGACCTCCTTTATCCCCCCAACCCCCAAAACAAACAATTCCACTTATATTGATGTTGGTAAGTTATAAACTCTTATCCTAATCTCCTAATCCACTAAACTATAATCTCATCATCTGTCCCCTAAACCCGAGCACCCAAATTTCCACCTTCAATTTCTCATCTTCCACATCTAAATCCCTAAAACCAAAAAATTATTCTTCAGTTTATCTCGTCTTCTACCTTCAAAAAACATAAACCCTCGAGTTTTCACTTTAGATTTCTGATATCTATATCCAAAAACCAAACCCACCAACCATTCTTCAATTTTTCTCACCGTGTACCATCTCGAGTCCTAATATCTCACAATCTCCTTTCTAGTTTTATCTTCGAAAGCTTGAATATATATATATATTCTCCTTACCTACCTTTAAAAAACCCTATAATCTCAGTAATCTCTCACTTTTCTTATCTTTTCTATTCAATAACCTTACCGATGTTCTAAATGTCGGATATTGCCGTCTAATCAACACCAAAATTTTCATGTCCGATGAGGGGGTATATCAGTTACATATTCTAATGTCGGACTGTAAAATTGTGTGTTCTACTATATTCCTTAACAAGGTTGACATTCACCAAATATTATAAATATCATTATGTAGCTCAATATAAAAATATTTAAGAGCTATTCCCAAGACAGACCACCTAAATAACAAGCATAGATTAAGAAACTGGAATTTTTTTAAAGAAAAACCATAAAATTACAAAAACCCCAAGAATAAATTGAAGAAGAGATGTGAGCCCATGAGTGCCAAAGGATTTCTCTAGGAGGTTAGGATCTATGGTTTTGCCAAGGATATATCAATAAAAGATTATCATTTTGACTTTTGAGAATAAAGAATCGGATCTTCGAAAGTTTTCTTAACTATTGGATTTGGTAAAATGCAGGTCAGGTTTGAATTAATACCGAAAATATCCAAAGTAAATGATAATATAAAAAGTTGAGATTTTGACCCGATATCAGTATGCTAACATGTCGGCTAACATGCCGACATGTTGGCTGACATTTCTCTAATCATGGCATTAAATTGATAAATCATGGTGTTTCTTCTCTATTTTTTACATATCAGCCGATATCCGACATATATTGCCGACATTTAGAACACTAAACCTTAAATGTCAACAATTTATCTCCAAACCTCATCACCAACCTCTAATAAATAAAAACCTATTTTTAAAACCATACAATGAATCTTCCACTTCTCATCTTTTACTTTTAAAACCATGAAAACCTAACAATTTATCATTTTCCCTATATTCTACATCTAATGATCCTCAAATCTCTCGATTCCTATTCAATTACTCATTTTCTACCGTTAAAAACCCTAAAAACCTAAACAATTTCTTATTCATTTCCAACTTCTATCTCAAATAACCTAAAATCCTACAACTCCTTTTTCTTACTCAAGTTTTGTGTAAGAACCAATGAATGCCTTTGATAAAGCTACAAAAGCACCAAACGCAACTCTAATACTCAGAAAGGAGGTAATAAGAGGACTTACAATGGGCTAAGATTTAAAAGCCCTTGAGTGTTAAAAATAATAATAACAAAATGTCAAATAAAAAGGACTGCAATCTTATTACCAAACAAATTAACAGAAGGAACTAGACCAGAAAATCATCTAAATAGTTTTTGAAAGTAAATGAGACATACAATAGCCAAGGAAATCCTAGATTTGATATGTTTTAAGAACTTGTTATTCGGAAATCATTGTTGTACAAGTTGTTGGTATTATAAGCATGCCATGAGGCTTTTCAACTGATTCATGAAAGATAAGGAAAATATTCAAATCGGTAAATGTAAAAAGAAGTTTGATTAAAGATACAAATCCAGACTATCAACAAATAGAAAAAGGTATGACCAGACTTCAGCCTTATAAATGAAAGCAATAAACTACCGTGAAAATAGGTTTTGAAGAGGACTATATGGGGAGATATATAAAAAGATGGGGGGGAATGAATCAGATTGGAATTAATCTAAGACGAAAACACATAAATCAAATGTTTCCAATATCTCATACCTGCATAATATCAATATACCGCTGTGTCTTTTGCAATTTTGAAACACTATCAAGGTCATCATAATTAAGAGCTTCAATATCAGCAATATCACCATCACTATCCTCTTGCATGTCTGTTACATCAGCACCCTCGTCGTCCTGAGGAATAAGTCAAACATGATATAAATGCCAGTTGCCCTCTCAGGGAAAGGGGGGGGGGGATCATTATACATAAAGGAGGAAGAGGAGGTGATAAGACGGTTTTGCATGCAAATATCATAATAGGAAGCTTAAGAAATAAGAACATATGCAATGACATGTGCCAACATAAAAAAATACTTACAGGTAGTTGGGCTTCATTGTCAGATAGTTCATCAAGATCAGCCAAGAAAGAATCAGCGAGGTTAGCCTGAGGATTGCCAACACCAATAATAAGCATGAGTATCAAACTATATAAACTATAAGCAATTGCATTAGAATATAACCGAAAATACCTAAACTATCGTCTGCAGTTTGGCTAATTGCATTAAAAATAGGTTATTGCATCCGGTGTAAAAAAACACAGCTAAAATCTATTTCACTTATAACTTGTAAGTTCAAATATAAAAAAAGCATGAAACTCCTAAATATTCTATAAAATAGTGATGTGTTTCCGCACTTTATTTTCCATATGGAGCACGGATACTCCAAACAGCCTCATGAATCGTCCTCAAATGCATATTGAATACCGATACTCTTGGAAACACGACTCGGAAACGCGAATCCCTTATTTTTTATTTAAATAAATCAAAAAATATTTGGAAACTTTGGGATACTTCCCGATTTGCGAATCGGATACCTCGCCCAATCCATGATGGTTATTTTTTTCAATTCAAAACTGATATTTGACCCCAATTACTTTTACCTTCAGCTTCGATACCTCTAGGGTTTTTAAAACATCAACAAATTTTAGAACCGGTCCTACGTCCCTCTTAGATCTGAGATCCTACCGGAGATCGCATGCGACTTGAGACCTCGCCACGGCCTCTCTTGATCGGTTTGAATCGCTCTTTTTGGTTCATGGCTAGATTTACTATTTAATGTTATGATGTCCTATTGTCAATTGTTCAGTTGAAAGTAATTGAACGCTATTTAAGAGAATTAGTATATGATGAGATCGAATTGGTATTTGAAATTAAAGTCTTTTGACATAGAACATGATAAATGAGAATACTACAATTGTTTTCTTATAATAGCATGCTAAAGTGTTGATAGAATATATGTGATGTAATCTTGCCTTCTATTTATTTATATATTTATGTATAGGGGAGTGATCTATTGCAAACCGGTCTACGTTTTTGAAAAAACAGAAACTCCCGATCTATGACATATTTTAAAGATCCAATCCGTTCAAATGGATCACCCTACCTTCAAATATGTGTATGAAAATCAAGAGATTTAAAGACCTCTAGCTTATGTATCGATGGGTGCAAAAATGAACGTTTTTCGATAATGGAACATAAATGTCATTCGATATATAGGCTAGAGGTCTTTATATCCTTTGATTTTTCATACACATATTTTTGAGGGAAGGGTGATCAACTTGAACGGATCGGATCTTTAAAATATGTCGTAGATCGGGAGTACCTGTTTTTAAAAATCACGGACCGGTTTACAATGGATAACTCCCCTATATATATTAAAAATAAACATATATATACACACACCGAGAGAATAATGAAGAAAAGAGGTCTTAAGAGGCTTTTCGTTAGGTGGCGTCAAAAATCTATATCCTCCATGATTTTTTTAGACGATAGGCAACCATCATCATCATCTTCATCATGTAAGATGTGGATACACCAAATTTCATGTGATTCCACCACTTTTTCACCGTTGAATTGGCAATGTAAAAAGTTATATTATCGGTAAATCGTAAATTTTGCGCCCACAAAATCAACAGTGAAAAAATAATGGAATCACAAGAAATTTGGTGTATCCATATCTTACATGATAAAAACGATGATGGGTGCCAATCGTCAAAAAATTGAGGATGTATTTTTTGATGCCATGGAAGGAAATTCCCTCTTATGGTATATTTCCTCCACATTATATATATATATATATATATAGTTGGTTGGAAAAGTTCAATATAAAAACGTATCCCATATCTTAGGTTTTTGAAAAATTGGGTTCTGCGTATCTGTATCATATCGTATTGGATAATCATTCCCGTTTCCAAGCTTCATAATTCCACCGAAACTGACTATGAGATATCAACCAACAGCGTAGAGAGTAACATTGACGAAAAAGTGAAACTACAAAGCATATGAAGCTGATTATACAAAAATAATATAAAATCCTTGCATATGTCTAAATCCTAAGTGTAAAATAATATCGAATTCTAAAAAATAAGATAAAAGTCAAATCCTGCAACATGATCTACTCATACATCACTCCGCCACGTCATCAAATCATTTGTGTTTTTAGCAGTTTTGTATCCCTATAAGCTCCATTTATTACTGTAATTTGGGTCCGTCTCCATCTGTCTCTCCAGCTTATTTTGTGCCTAAAAATATTATTTGATTCCATATTTAGAAAGTTATAAGATTCCATGCTCCTTACTCACGGAAAAAAAGAAACATGGTTCCATGGACGGTGTACTTTAATTGTAAGGTTCATGATCACGAAGTTGTCGAAACTGGGTAATAATCTAAACAATAGAAGTTTCATGACGGTGAACAATTAAATGAAGTTTGAAATCGATCAATTCTTTTGTGGTGATTTATTGACTTTGAGCGGTGTTCTATGACCAATCCCATTATAATAGGAAAATTGATGTCAAAAAACAATGGTAAGGTCAGAGCCTGCTGCAAATGGTGTAAGTCTAATGTATGCTAAAGCATTCAAGCCATTTTTACTTGATCCTGTACAAATTATGTTCTCGGTGGATCCATCACTTCACGCTTGTATTAGATTAAACATTATACTTCTACCTGATTTACTGGGTTCTCTAACTAGTACAGCCATTCTAGTTAATTCTTTTATTCGTTCCCTTAATTTCCTTCACTTTAGCTTTCCCACTGTTCGCATGTTATAATTTTATATCAGAAATTGGAATGCTCCAAAGTTCATGATTATTATAACAGTTGTTGTACTTGTTTGGACAAGGTTGTGAAGATGAAGATGCCATCCAAACTTAAATGACTAGCTCCTATCACTTAGCTTGCAAAAGCCAAGTGTCCAACTTAAATTCAATTACAATCTTTATCGATCCTAACACATAATGTAGTTTCTGATGCATATAAGTAAGACTTCATCGAAAACAAAGAGTAAGAAGATTACCATCTCTTTGGATATCCTCGAACGCGCTCCAATCAAAAAGTCAGTAAGATCCCAAGCTATGCCTGCAAATAAATTAAAGAAAGGAGACATAAAAATAAAATCAATGGCATCATTGAATAGCCCCTCTATATGAAGACCCTGCTGCGGCTTTCAACCACTCTGGGGCTAAAGTCTGCCCACCTCGATCCATTACAATCACTGAAAAGCATTATATACTCAACAAAAAGAAGACCAACCTGACTCAAATCAACTCTTTTATATTTCCATCCACCTATCAATTGAATGTTTCACCTCCACTTCTTCTGCAAGACATAAGAACCTGGAACCCTAAAGATTCCAAGACCAAAGAAAGAACCCTAAAGGCCCTAAAAAAGGCCCTTAATTCCCCCAAATTCGCTCCAAAACTTTTCCAACCACTTCACAAAACCCCCCAAAATTTCTCACAAGAAAGCCAAATGAATTGGGTTTCAATCGCTACAAATCCATGATCAAATCAAGATAGATAACACCTTAAAATCCGTACATCATCGCCCTATAAGGATCGAAGCCCTAAGCAGCATTCATCGAGGCAAAAATCCCAAAATCCCAAATCACAAAACTCCGATCCCAATGAAACCCTAGAGAGATCACGCTGTCGTTTCGAAACCCTAGCCCTCGCGTTTCAGCGATGTGTAGAGATGATGGAAAAGAAAAGGAAATCGCAGAAGAAAATCGAAACAAAATCTCTGATGCTTGCGTTGCAAATAAATCTCTTTTTTTTATCAGTATCTTTTCTGTTTCGGTTGCTATCGAGTTTGAGAGAGAGAGAGAGAACAGAACTCGAATTTGTTTGTGTGTAAGAGAGGAGAGAGACGGGGGAGGTTGCGTTGCAGGATCCTTCGTGGAATGATGAAACAAACAAAGTAACAAACCCTAGGGGTGTGGGTGAGGGATTTGGAGTGCGTGTTATTTTCACACCCATCCTATTCCTTGCACTTAAGATTAACTGCCCAGAATTATTTGGTTTTAAAATGAACGGTCACGGTCGACTGCCCAACAGTATAAAATATGGGCTTTGATTTTTCCGTTCAAGTGCTTTGCGAGTGTAATATACGGTCAGGTTGCTTCGAGAGCACTGCAATAGTATGGAGGAAAACAGTAGGGTTCCAAATCCATGAGTGTGGAGGTGTGGCTCTCTTGTGATTTTTTGGATGTGGGTCTCTTTTTCTCTGTGATTGACGAGGAGTTTCTAAATTGTGGATCTTTTATTTTTAGGAGTCAAGCTGGAATTTTTGTTATTTCTTTCCTCTTATTTTTTCTTCTTCTCATTTTTGAGATAAACATTTGTTGCCAATATTGTGAACACACACACACGTATATTGGGAATAAAGTTTTTTCTAGACATTTTGACTTTGGCAAAAATTTACATTATTTATGGATCTTTTCAAGAGTAATGGATAAAGGAAATTAAGAAAAAAGGCAAAAACGAACATGTATTATTTTATGTCATTTCAGATCCAGAAATCATATGTTATGTTCTGGCATATATGCTACAGTGGCTTTAGAAACTTTAATTTTTGAAATAAAAGTATATTTTCTATATTTTTTTTTGGTGGGGGGAGGGGGGGTTTTGTATTATTAAAAATTGAGTGCACATGTTCAGAGTGAGGGGTTAGAATGGAAATTGATTGCACATTTATGCCTAGCATGCTGCCTTCTAAGTTTTAGGTTTTGAGAATTGAGAGGTTTCACACCTTAAGAACGTGATCTAATTTATGATCCAAGGTCCAATCAAAAACCAGCTCATGGACTTTTTCCCAGCCCACTATTTGGGGATCAGCAACCCAGCCCAACTAAAGAAGCCCTGGGTCCTAACACTAGAGATGTTGATTAACAGCCCAAAACCAATTGCAATGCAAGTGATAAAGATAGAAAAGGCAGGAAAATGCTAGCACGATTTTGGAACTAAAAGATTGCACATACAGGAAATAGAGAACAAGAAACACAGCTTCTAAAATATTGTGTCGTCTTGCTATGATACGAGCCAGATTCGGATGCGAGACACGAATCGGATTTTCTCATCATTTTACCAAATCCAAACTAGATTGTAAATGATATGTTATCTTGATGATTACATGTTCAATGCATACAGAATATAATGTATGATTTTAAGATGTGTAAAAAGAGTTAAGGTATCCTCAACACTTGACAAAATCCGATAGGGATGCATGTCCTTGACGATGAATCCAAGCAACATAGATTCAGGCCAGGGAAGGGCTGAAGAAACCATAGGAACAAGATCTGTGAAACAAACAACAATTAAATCAATATGATCAAATGCCAATCAAAACTGCACAAGAAAAAAAAACCGAATCCTCGAACGATATAAAAATCCCGTGTAAGCACTCAGAACCGTAAGAAAAAATTATGAAGAGTAATAAATCTTCTGGAGGATCACAGTGGCGCACGCCGCACGCCATAAACACAATACCGGTCCAAAGCAAAGCAGATCCTGCTATATAAGTCAAACAATCCGTTACCACAGAATTCAATCAAACATAAACAAAAAGATCGACAATTCAGCCATTAAAAAGTTGAACAACAAGGCCTTTGTTTGAAATTCAACCTTGTTCATTTTAAATTGGCTAAACCATAACCTCCCATAGCAAGATTTTATGTCCATCTTCCAGAATGATGACTCATATACTTTCTCGAATACATCTATTTATCTGTCTTTGTTAGTCTCACCTTATAGACATAAGGTCTCAAGACCTTTAAATACTTGTCTACGTGACTACACGCCTAGCTTACACAAAAACAATGCTGAAAGTTAACGATAACGTAAAGCGTAGCATTCTGTTTCTAAAAGCGAAAAGCGCAAACAGCGTAAGCTACATGAATTGTTATCAATTAATTTTAATAATTATATTTATTCATTTTAAATCATAAATTTAAGTAAATTAGTTTTAAAATTTAAAAAAAAAATAGATTACGTTATTTAAAGTGTTAAGAAAATAATGCAATACTTACTAGAATTAACATAACAGATTCCTAATTTTCAATTTAACAAGTTTACATTCATAATTAGGCATTCAAAGTAATCATGTAAAATTAGTTTTAATACATAATTACTAGATTTCCTTGATTTATTAAAGTTCAAACCCAGTTTAATAACAAAAATTAGTATTTAGAATCTTATTTACAAATATAGACTATGCTATTTCTATTGCTATCAAGTCGTAGCGTAACGTAAGCTTTTTGTAGAAATAACGTAAAATGGCTTAAGTTACTTAGTATTTAAGTTTTTTGGTTGAGTTACGTAGCAAATAGGTTCGGTTATGCTATGTAACGTAAAATAACAAGTTACGTAACGGGTTTTTTTCAACATTGCACAAAAATTTAAATCCAATATATCAGATGGAAACGGTGGCGGTGGAGCCAGAATTTCATGTCAAATAGGCCAGAAGGTCCAAGGGATGAATTTTGTTAAAATACCTTAAACTTTCTCTATTTTCTTGGTAAATAATTTAAATCCTTTTTTGCTACATGAATTTGATTGATTGCAAATTATTGATCTTCTCGTGTCATTCATTTTATTGATTTCGTCATTTCTTATGAAATATTTTGCAGAGGTGTACAATATTAAATTGAAAAAACAGTGTGGTTAAAAGACTTTGTCCAAAACAATGTACAATACCCAAACCCCCTCCAAAAAAATGTGTAAATTGAAAAAACAAAGTTCAAGGTACTTTAAGTTCACATTAATCATGTATAGCAAAATAAGCCTAGGATATTCATCCGAGAATAGAGAAAGTTAAAGCTATATTTGTAAAATTCAGATAATTCTGCTTGAACCAATTTCAATAATATACATCCTAATTTTGAGGGATTCGGGATGGATGCTATTTTTAGCACATATTATTGATGCTATTCAAGATCCAATGATGGCCAATAAGATTAAACAGGAGCCCCATGGTATTGTGGATCTTATGATCTTGATGTGAGGGTAGGATTCACAAATAGTATCAAAATAGCATGGAAGCAATAACACCCACCCCAAATCCAATTTTGCGGGTCAAACCAAAGACGGAAACTCAGATCTTATTTCATATATCACGTTCATATTTTATTAAATTTTCGAACAGCTTAATATAGTTTTCTTGATATAAAATTTGACACTATTAAATGAAGATGAAGGTTGGTGTCCATGGAGAAATGATTAATCACTTACCATATAGCCGAATCATTTATTGACTAAAAAGGTTTAGATATATCAACAATGTTGACATATATATCTTAAACCCCTTTAGTTTAAGCTCGTCATGGCGTCCAAAGGTCCCTCATCAGCTATTTTTTACGTTGTCTCCTCACGACGGACTACAACCTGCTGGACCAATCCGCACGGGACACCCTGAAGATAAGAGCCTACGCTTCGCCACTTCTGTTACACAATGAGAACCCCTATGGGTCGGCATCCCTGTCTAGAAGCTCTGATACCAATTGAAAACACTCTTAGCAGGGATGAATAAGGCTTTATGGCAAATACATGATAATTTTGTGAAAACACACAAATTATGCAGCGGAATAAAAGAATCAAAGATACTAAACTAACACAGTCACACACGTACAGAAAATAAAAGTGGACACAATAAATTGTTATCGAGATTCACCAACCCGGTGGCTAATCCCCACCTGAGAACTCCTATTCAGGATTCTAAACACTATTCAGCGACTCCTTGCGAATGGAGAAAGCCATATTTTTTCCAGGCTCGGATCCGAGCCTTTACAATTGCAGGTTGTGAATCATCTTGACTTTTTTCAAGGCTCAAGTCCAAACCTTTTACAATATAACATCTTAGATCTTTCTTCACTAGGTTGTAAAATAGAAGATTTTATAATTTTTTAACCAACTATAACAATCCTAGTGATCTCAAAGGATAAATTAAACTTTCTAGTATCGAATATTAAATGATTGTATTTTGGAGATGAATGAAAATTTAGAATCAAATCGAAGAAGTTTTAAAAATAAAAACAAGTTTTCAAAACAATCGCTTCTTCGAATTTATTCTAGATCTTTCTTTTCTAAAATAACAGAAAATTCTAAAGGGCTCTAAAAAGATCTCGTCTGTTTGAAAAGGACGAGCAAAAACTTTAGAACGTTGAGAGAAAGTGAGTTTTCACAAAACGCTTGAGAGTAACGAAAGTGAAAAATCAAGTGCAAAAATGAGTGTATTAATTGGAAACTCATTATAGGTTGGTCCTATTTATAGAAAATCATAAATGGGCAGTTGGGTTAGTTAAAATAATTGCCCATAATTTTTAGGACCGTTCTTGGTAGTTACTGGCCATTGAAAAACAGTTTATACGCCAAAATTTGAAAATTTGAAAATTTGTCATGTCTGGTATCAGTGACAGTGACTTAAGGGTATTTGTAAATTTGAAAAATGAGTTTTAGGTTTTGTGAAAAATGGGTTTATAAAATGAATAGGGAATTAGAAAATAGAATCTAATCATTTAAAATCGACACGACTCTAGACTAAAAAAAATGGGAAAATCTTGAATATCTTCATTTGTTGCTTTTCTGATATCTCCTTTGAATTGAATTTGAAGTTTCCGAGTCGTCTGATTTCGTTGATGTTGCTTTGAGATGTCCATTTGTTGCGTTTGATTGTCCTTATACTTGATTAACTCCAGTTGTGTAGCATATCGACTTTATTTGACATGGTTAGTAATATTGGATAGATATAAAGTGTTGTTTTGTAAAATAATCAAAACTAAAGGGATTTGAGATATACAGGTCAACAAACAACTCTAGTCTAAGTTTTGCTTCATACAAGAGGCGAGTGATATAGAAAGTAATAAGGGTGCTTTTCTTGAAAGGTGTTGTTTAATAGTGGCATTTCCAGTTAAAGAAGGGAGGAAATGACAAGCACAAGATTCGCACTAGTGATCTCCAACTCTTAAGCGTCAAACCACATGAGCAAATCCTACTATGGCCAAGATCGACAGATTACGGAATTCATATCCTTTCCTAAACCAATCACTATAAATACATACCACAAAACTCTAGATTCCAATTGCTCACCTAGTCTCGACCCATCTTGGAAACACCCCTGGCTGGAAATAGAGTTCTAGCGTAGTATGGACGCAAAGTTCTTATCTGATGGTAGTCACAGCAAGTAGAACATGACCACGAGGTGTTGCCTATGCATATATATTTGATCAAAACATAAGAAATTGCATTTGAGATAATCGAAAGTATTGTATTGGAACGAAACGATGTATCGGAAATCCAATGTATCCACAAAAATTCAAACTTACAAAAATAACAAACAATGGATCTAAATCTCAGATTACTGCTATCCTCAACTTCTACATGTTCATCTCCATTTATTTCAATCTCTTCTTCCCAAATTCTTCAACAAAGTTCATCCTATAAACTAAAAAATTGATCTGAAATTAATCTCAGACGCAAAAGTTTATGTTCATCAAAATCTGAATCGTTTCCAGCTGATTTAGCTTACAATTACAATGGAAATTTGACAAATTATAGGAAAATATCAAATTAATCTAGCTGATAATTAAATTAAAATTGAAGATTTTAGGGAGGGAAATCGATATTTTACTTCGCTTACCTCAAGAGAGCATCAAGCAGCGGTGGAGAACGGAGAGAGAGAGATTTGGGAAGAATCGATATTTTATTTTGCCCTAAAATTCTCTCCTTGCTAATCGGGTGCGAAACCGCTAAGATCCGGCTCAGTAGAGCCCATTGTAATATTCTTATGGACCTTCGAAAAACTGGAATTTTGTAAAGTATGCATTTCACTCCTAAAGGTAGCTACGTAATTTTCCTACACAACCACCTACGCAACACACTCAAACACTTGGCGTATTGGGACATGATTCTGTGGCTGTTCCTATAGGTGTGGCTGTCCTAGCGTTCTCATGTGTTCTGCTTACCTTTGTGTTGTTTTTTGCTTTTAACTGCTGCGGTGGATTATATATGATGATTGTTTCTCGGCTTTTCAGACCTGGTTTGTATAGGGTCTGTTCCCCAACTATTTGCATTGTCTCTTGCTTTCTGCATTTTTTGTTTCTTGTAGTTCCGTTAAAACTTCTTTAATGGAACACATAGGCTCCTAGCTTTCCTTTTACGTAAAAAAGAAACTTGGTGTGAGCACACACACTTGAGTGGATTTGCATTTTCTCTTGCATTATGTTTTATTTGTTTCTTGTAGTTTCGTTAAAACTCCTTTAATGAAATATGGAGGCTTCTAGCATTCGTGTCACACTTCGCTTTCCAGTAGACGAAAACGGTGACGTAGTAAGCCCGCAACGTATTTACTAAGAAATAAATACGTTAAGCGTAATTAAACAATATAATAATGAACAAGAATGACAAGAGTAATAAAATGAAACGTCAACTTTATTTACATTCAACTTTACATAAAACTGTCTGAAATAAAAGATACAATAAACAAAGCAATGCCTAAATAATGGCATACAGAAAGTAAGTGCAGGCTGGAAGGAGCCAGTAATCTGGTTGTGCAGCAAACTGGTCCAAGTGTAACAATCCTAAATTTTTTGTACAATTTTTTCAAAAATACAGAAAGGGATACTTTTGCCTGAGCACAAGCTATAAGTTTGTTTTGCTTTTGAACAGCAAGAAGGAGCTTGTAGCTCATTGGTAAGACCTTGCACTGCTGAACCAAAGCACCAGAGTTCAAATCCCATCAGCCACATTAATTTTTAATTAGTTTTCTTTTAATCCTTTTAGAAGCCCAAGAGTCTACACGTGCATAACTCGTAAAAACCAAGAGTCGCACATAAAACAAATGACTCCACTGTGGAAACCGAGCGACAGGGGACACGTCCCGGCCCGACTCGCCCAAACTCGGGCCGGGCGGCAGCGCCGGTTCGGGTGAGTTCGAACCCCGATTTTCTTGACTCTTCAGAGACCTTTGGCCTACCCCACCCCCCTGCACCATTTAAAATCTCTGAAATTAAACAGAGAATTAAAACACCCTTTTTAATTTTTTAAATGCAAAATTAAATACATTTTTATCACACCATTTCATCTGTCATAAACTCTAATTTTTCCTATAAATACCACACCTAAATCACCCCTCCTCACTTCCAAATCTTTGTCCAAACTCTCAAGAAAATTCCATAGACTTTGTGTGTGCAAGTGGAGTTAGCAAAGGGCGAACCTCCGGCGAACTTTCGACGACGATCCGAGGAGTTTCCGGCGACGAAACGACGCACCGGTGTTTCCACAACCTTCCTCTTCCTCTTCTCTTGGATCTAATCCCGTAAGTCCCTTCTCCCCACTTCTTTTTACTATTCTAAAAACTTAGAATTCTAAAACCCGACGGAAGTGGAGTTAATCCGACTTCCGATTCGGTTTTTCCTTAAAAAATCATATTTTTCTTAAAAACAATAATACCAAACCATCACATCATGATCATTAAATATTAACAAAATATATCGACAAGTTTCATATCAAAAGAATTCCTATTTTACTTTTTATCGCAATTTTACAGAAAAATACCATGTAGTTTAGTTTCGACACAAATCTTATATTTCCTTGCTATACCTTTAGATAGTTCATGAGGTAATAAACTACCTCCTCACAACAGACATCTCTATCATAGCACGATATCTTTTGGAAACCTAGAATACGGAAATACAAATTTTACAAATAAATACAATAAACTACAAAATCTTTTTCTACAAGATATGTATTTTTAACAAATCTTTGCAATGTGCCGCTACAACCCATTTTGGGGAACCCGTTCGGGATGGTGTGGGTTATCGCACATTCTCGGACTTAGTAGTGCGAGATGCAGACCTCCGCAAGGAGCATATGGTCTCGAAAGATTTAAAATACAATTTTCTTTAGAAAATATGATTTCTATTATAAATAAAATTTATATTTTTAATAAATAAATATATATGTAATTAATATCAAAATATCTATTTTTAATATTTATAATATTCCACATTTCCAAAATTCAAGAAAAACATCTCATTTACAAGAAAATACCATACAATTCCAATATTACAAATAAATACCATATATTATGAAAATAGGTTTTATTCACTAGAAATGTCACAATGATAAAATATACATAAATAAAAACTTTAAAAACGATAATAAAATACTTGAGGTGTATTTTGAAAACTATACAAAATTATTTTTACATAAAACCCCTCAAGTTATATTTAATTACAAAAAGAACCCTAGTAAACATAGTCTTAAGCAGGACTAGTCTCTTGAGCCTCAGGGAGCCGGAGATATGGGTGATTGCCTATTTAAGACAGACAATTTAACAAACGGTATTATCAACACGGTAATCGTCTTTGAAAAGGACACAAATCCTGTCGTCCATGTGCAGCGGTTACCGATAACACCAAAACCTAATTCAGGATTCAATTTCTTTTCTAATTGCATGACTCAGACCGAGTCTCGATATAATTAATCTGACTTGAATATGATTCAAGTATTTAATTACAAAACTACCATTCAAAATGAATCTATATATTCAATCTGTTCAATCTAATCAATCTATATTGACTGAACCGAACCATGGATATACATCCATCTACATGATTCTCCAGTTACATTCATTTACTGATATCATGGTTCCGGCAATTCATCCATCTTTACAATCTATAATATAAGACAATACAATTTACAATTCAATACAATCAAGACATCGCGGGATTTAAGGGGTAGATTGGTACAAAATGTGTTAAAAGTGGCACGAGACTGCAACCATTAAGACACCTAACCTGAATTCAATTGCCATTGTTACGGAACTTATCACGGAGCCTTGTACTCTTGATTTCGGTCACTTTAGTCTCTGGTCTATTGAGACTCCTCTCGTATAAACTGGCATCTTCTGTACCAAGCTACAAATAACAGCGTTAACGCTAAATACAACATTATAACGATATAATGCAACTTTAAAAGCTACACTCTCTCTCTCTCACTGTCTATTCTACTTCTCCCTTATCTTTGGGACTTACCGAGCGATTGTTTGCTGACGACATTCCTTCTTTTTCTTCTTTGGAATGTTGTCAGGTGGATCGGACCTTCAGGAGATCGAGCCCACCAGCGAGGATTTGGATCAGCTGACTTTCGACCCAGAGCTTTAGATTTCCTTGTACACATTTACATTCTGTATTTTCCATTTCTGTTATGCCACTGTTTAGGCATTGCTTTCCATTCCATATATTTACTTTTCAGATGTATTGTAAAAAGAATGTTAATAAATAAAGCTGTCGTTCATTTACATCCTGTCTCTTGTGCATTTTACTTATATTGCTTAGATACGCTTAGCGTGTTTACTTCAGAGTAAATACGTAGCGGACTCGTCGTGCCCCCTTCACCGTACACCGGGAAGCGGGGTGTGACAGGTTTTGTTGGTGGCCCATGCAGGTCAGAGATGTATAGAACCATACCATGCAGTTCAGTTCTGCGTGGACAACCTAAGCAATATAAAACACAAGAAACAACAACTAAAAACATTCTTTACATTACATATTCCTTGAATCATATTATTTCAAATTCCTTGAATCTTATTCCTTGAACCTTATTCTTTGAATCTATCCTAACATATTTTTCATTCAAGGTTATGGATTCTCCAAACAACACCAGCACCAATGTCAACAACACTCCTCCGCCCCTACCACTTATTCCTGCCGTCACTGTTCCGATCACTGAGCAGACGGTACTGCTTGAGGTGATCCGCAGTCTCCTAGAAGGACTGCAGCAGCAAACTGCTATATTATTGAACCGTCCAGAAGCAGAAGCAACCGACATGAAGCACTCTGCCACCCAGATGGCAAGAGGAGCCCATCTTATACAACCTTCTGAACCCAAGAGACAGAAAGAAAAAATTAACCGATCAAGTCCAAGTTTTTGTTTCTACTGCAAGAGGGTTGGGCACTTGTGGAAGGACTGTAGGCGCGCAAAAGGCCTGTGCCTAATTTGTGGCGCATCCGATCATGGAATTGGAACCTGTCCCTATAGACGCAACTCAGCTCACACACCCACCAACTACCCACAGCGGCCAGATATCCAGGCTCCTGCACCTCGTCTTGCACTCCTAGCTCCACATCCTGCACAGCCTACTCGCCAATTCCAACAGGCAATGAAGAACATGCCTCGAGGGCAGAGAGATGTGCCCCAAAGACAGAGGAATGTGCCTCCAGTTAGGAGGAATGTACCACGGCGTCAAGCTTTCCTTTTAGCGGCCGAAAAAGTAGAGGCCGTAGACCAAGGTAACCTTGGCAATTTCCTTAACTATTTCCAAATCTTTCACATTCTTTCATTCCTTCACATATTTTTCATACACTACCAATAATTATACCACCAAACTTTCCTTGAATCCGTTACACTTTCCTTTTACAAACTTCGAGGATGAATTTTTTTTAAGGAGGGTAGAATGTAACTACTCTAAACTTTCTGTACAATTTTTTCAAAAATACAGAAAGAGATACTTTTGCCTGAGCACAAGTTATAAGTTTGTTTTGTTTTTGAACAGCAAGAAAGAGCTTGTAGCTCATTGGTAAGATCTTGCACTGCTGAACCAAAGTACCAGAGTTCAAATCCCATCAGCCACATTATTTTTTAATTAGTTTTATTTTAATCCTTTTAGAAGGACAAGAGTCTACACGTCCATAACTCGTAAAAACCAAGAGTCGCGCATAAAACAAACGACTCCTCTGTGGTAACCAAGTGACATGGGGACATGGGACACGTGGCGACGAGTCCCGGCCCGACTCGGCCGACTCGGGCCGGCGACTCGGCCGAATCGGCCGGCGGCGCCGGTTCGGGTGAGTTCGATCCTCGATTTTCTTGACTCTTCAGAGACCTTTGGCCTACCCCACTCCCCCTACACCATTTAAAATCTCTGAAATTAAACAGAGAATTAAAACATCCATTTTGATTTTTTAAATGCAAAATTAAATACATTTTTATCACACCCTTTCATCTACCCTAAACCCTAATTTTTCGTTTAAATACCACACCTAAACTCACCCCTCCTCACTTCCAAATCTCTGTCCAAACTCTCAAGAAAATTCCATAGATTTTGTGTGTGCAAGTGGAGTTAGCAAAGGGCGAACCTCCGGCGAACTTCCGACGACGATCCGAGGAGTTTTCGGCGACGAAACGACGTACCGGTGTTTCCCCAACCTTCCTCTTCCTCTTCTCTTGGCTTTAATCCCGTAAGTCTCTTCTCCCCCTTCTTTTTACTATTCTAAAAACTTAGAATTCTAAAACCCGACGGAAGTGGAGTTAATCTGACTTCCGATTCGGTTTTTCCTTAAAAAATCATGTTTTCTTAAAAACAATAATACCAAACCACCACATCATGATCATTAAATATTAACAAAACATATCAACAAGTTTCATATCAAAAGAATTCCTATTTTACTTTTTATCGCAATTTTACAGAAAAATACCATATAGTTTAGTTTCGACATAAATCTTATATTTCCTTACTATACCTTTAGATAGTTCATGAGGTAATGACTTACCTCCTCACAACACATATCTTTATCATAGCACGATATCTTTTGGGAACCTAGAATACAGAAATACAATTTTTACAAATAAATATCATAAACTACAAAACCTTTTTCTACAAGATATGTATTTTTAACAAATCTTTGCAATGTGCCGCTACAACCCATTTCGGGGAACCCGTTCGGGATGGTGCGGGTTATCACACATCCTTGGGCTTAGTAGTGCGAGATGCAGACCTTCGCAAAGAGCATACGGTCTCGAAAGATTTAAAATACAATTTTCTTTAGAAAATGTGATTTCTATTATAAATAAAATTTATATTTTTAATAAATAAATATATATGTAATTAATATCAAAATATCTATTTTTAATATTTATAATATTCCACATTTCCAAAATTCAAGAAAAACGTCTCATTTACAAGAAAATACCATACAATTCCAATATTACAAATAAATACCATATATTATGAAAAATAGGTTTTATTCACTAGAAATGTCACAGTGATAAAATATACATAAATGAAAACTTTAAAGACGATAATAAAATACTTGAGCTGTATTTTGAAAACCATACAAAATTATTTTTACATAAAACCCCTCAAGTTATATTAAGTTACAATAAGGACCCTAGTAAACATAGGTTTAAGCGGGACCAGTCTCTTGAGCCACAGGAAGCCGGAGATATGGGTGCTTGCCTATTTAAGATAGACAACTTAACAAACGGTGTTATCAACACGGTAATCGTCTTTGAAAAAAACACAAATCATGCCGTCCATATGCAGCGGTTACCGATAACACCAAAACCTAATTTAGGATTTAATTTCTTTCCTAATTGTATGACTCGGACTGATTATCGACATAATTAATCTGACTTGAATATGATTCAAGTATGAAATTACAAAACTACCATTCAACATGAATCTATATATTCAATCTAATCAATCTACATTGACCTAACCGAATCATGGATATACATCCATCTATATGATTCTCCAGTTACATCCATTTACTGATATCATGGTTCTGGCAAGTCATCCATCTCTACAATTTATAATATAAGACAATACAATTTACAATTCAATATAATCAAGACATCGCGGGGTTTAGGGGTAGATTGGTACGGAAGGTGTTAAAAGTGACACGAGACTGCAACTATTAAGACACCTAACCTGAATTCAATTGTCGTTGTTCCGGATATTATCACGGAGCCTTGTACTCTTAATTCCGTTCACCGTAGTCTCTAGTCTATTGAGACTCCTCTCGTATACACTGGCCTCTTCTGTACCAAGCTACAAACAACAGCGTTAATACTAAATACAACATTATAACGATATAATACAACTTTAAAAGCCACACACACACTCTCTCTCTACTTCTCCCTTATTTTTGGGACTTATCGAGCGATTGTTCGCTGACAACATTCCTTCCTTTTCTTCTTTGGAATGTTGTCAGGTGGATCGGACCTTCAGGAGATCGAGCCCACCAGCGAGGATTTGGATCAGCTGACTTTCGACCCAGAGCTTTATATTTCCTTGTACACATTTACATTTTGTATTTTCTATTTCTGTTATGCCACTGTTTAGGCATTGCTTTCCATTCCATGTATTTACTTTTCAGATGTATTGTAAAAAGAATGTTAACAAATAAAGGTGCTGTTCATTTACATCCTGTCTCTTGTGTATTTTACTTATATTGCTTAGATACGCTTATCGTGTTTACTTCAGAGTAAATACGTAGCGGCCTCGTCGCACCCCCTTCGCCGTACACCGGGAAGCGGGGCGCGACACCAAGTCCTCCTGGTTCGGTTCTATCTCCTCGGAGTCCGGTCCTCTTGACGAACATTCCAAGGAAAGAAAAACAGAGAGGAATGTCATCAGCGAACTAGCGCTCGGTAAGTCTCAACGGAAACAAGAGAGAATAGTATATCATGTGACTAGGAACTAAAAGAACAAAGGACGGTTAAAATTGTATATGATCATCTACAGGTATATGTTATTTATTCTAACGTAGTTATTTGTAGTTTGATAAGGAAGGTATTCATGTATACGAGAGGAGTCCATCTTACCCCGTGGACTATGGTAACATGCAGTACAAGGCCCCGTCATAACCCACGGGATAACGGCACGTGAATTCATGTGGGTGTCTTTTAAGTGACCTCTCGTGCCACGATATACGTTCCGTACCAATCCACCCCTTTATCCCCACGTATTGTATTGCATAGATTAAGATTGTAGGTCTTGGCCAAATTCATGGATATAAAATGTTCAGGTTCATAGTCAAGATGTAATCATGTGTTCAAGTAGTTATGTCAAATTCATGTCACATTGTAACCATGGTTCGGTCAAGTCGGGTCAAGTATACAAGTTTGAATTTGATATTTGAATTCAAGTATTCAGTTTCATGATCAAGTATTCAAGTTCTTATTTGATTTTGAATTCAGGTTTGAGTTTGGATTCAGATTGAGTCAGACATTTGTGAATGGATTTAACTCTTGAATTCTTAGGTTCGGTAGTAATCGGCAACTGCTGCACATGGACGGCGGGATTTGTGTCTTTTTCCAAGACAATTGTCATTGATAACTCCGTTAAGTTGTTTGACCTGAATAGGTAAGAACTCACTTTCTTCGGCTCCCTGGGACTCAAAAGAATTGATCCCACTTAAACCTATATTTAACTAGAGTCCTTAAAATATTATTTTGTATATCTCGAGGGGTTTATGAAAAATATTTCAATATAGTTTAAAAATAATCTCGAGGGTGATTTGTATTATTTAGGGTTTTCATGAGTATGTATTTTAATTATTGGGTATTTTAATGATAAATAGTTAGTTTTTAAAAGTTTATGATATTTTATTGAAAACTAGCCTTTTTTGGTAACTTGGTGGTATTTTATTAAAAGTTTAATCTTTCATTTAAAAAAAAATATAATTTCATAATATATTGAAAATACAGATTTATAATTTTTATATAATTTTTTAAATTAGTTTTATTTAGAAAAGTCGCATTTCTTAAAATTCGTATTTTATTTTCTTTCGAGATCGAATACTCCGTGTGGAGTTCTGTATTTCGCTCTACCATCCCAAAAATGCGCGATAATCCGCACCATCCAATAGCGGGTCCCCTAATGAGGTTTATAGAGGCATATTTGCCAAGGATTACAAAATATAGTTTTAGAAGATACCCGGTTTTAAAAGATGTGGTATTTTATTGTAAAAGTTATTCTTTGAACCAACTATATGTTGGCTATAGTGCCCTCAAGGCAATTATCATAGTTGCAGGCAGGTGATTATGATGATTGAGGGAGGACCTATACCGGTAGAACAATGTTACTCAAGATGATAGTATGCTATTTGGTTTGTATTTATCATCATGTACATTATTAGGTGGAATTACAGATCACTATTACATGTTGATATGGCCCATAGGATTCTTGCTTGACTACCAGCATTATGATGGCGATCATATACGTGGGAGCTGGGTGGTCTATAGGCTCATCCTTAAATGTCCCTAGTCGTGGGAGCTTCGAGACTGGGCATCGATACTCCATAGTAGACTAGTGTATACTGATCGAGACCCCGACGTGGGGCGGTGGCCGGTCTCACAAGTTATTGGTGTCAGTTTGTTCACCTAAGATGTATACAGGTGTGTTCCCGCCAAAATTTTGGCTCAAAACTTGCTTCATTATAAAATAATAACAATAAAATAAAAATAAAAATAAAAGGAAAGCTCCACATGCAAAGCATGTAGGGACTTGTTTCCCCCCAGTAAGAGAGCAAGGCTTTGTTCAAAATTTGAACCGAGGTAGCGCCTCACATGCAAAGCACGAGAGCGCCAGCGTCCAGAGTTAAAAAACTCTGAGGCAGCGCCTCACGTGCAAGGCACGAGAGCGCCAGCGCTAAGAGTTAAACTCTTAGGAGGCAGCGCCTCACGTGCAAAGCACGAGAGCGCCAGTGCCAGGAGTTAAAAACTCTGAGGCAGCGCCTCACGTGCAAAACACGAGAGCGCCAGCGCCAGAACTAAAAGTTCTCCACCCTTGGATCAAAGATCTAACGGAGATGATAAATTATCAGAGCACAGAATTAAATTCTAGTTGAGGAAATACTCTTCAAATCTTTCTAAACAAGAAAGATTGTGCTCTGTAAATCAGAGCACCGTTGGATCAAAGATCCAATGGTGATTAAAAATCACAAAGATACAGAATAAGCTCTGTATGGGAAAATATTTTCCCAATATTTCTAAAGAAGAAAAATTGTGCTCTATAAATCAGAGCACCGTTGGATCAAAAATCCAATGGTGATTAAAAATCACCAAGATACAGAATAAGCTCTGTATGGGAAAATATTTTCCCAATCTTTCTAAACAAGAAAGATTGTGCTCTGTAAATCAGAGCAACGTTGGATCAAAGATCCAATGGTGATTAAAAATCACCAAGATACAGATTAAGCTCTGTATGGGAAAATACTTTCCCAATCTTGTTAAAAACAAGAAAAAAATCTTCTTTAAAATAGAAGTTCTTGGATCAAAGATCCAACGGTGGATAAATTCCTCAAATCAATTAAGAGATCTCTCAATGAGAGATTTTCTCAACCAAATCAACAATCAACCTCCACTATATAAAGGCCCCAGGACTTCAAGTCAAAGACAGGAGAAGAACCCCCCATAAACTTCAAGTTAAAACAAGAAACAAAGAGAAAACCCCCTGATAAGTTTAAAAGAAAAGAGAATTTAATTCTCTAGAGAGAAGAAGATCTCCTCAAAAAAAAGAAGAAACCCTAGGTCAGAAGGAACAAAACACAGAATATCTTACTTCTTCTTCGCCTCCACAAGAGTTTAACTCTTCTAAAAAGAACTTAGTTCTTACTCTGGTTGAGATCTGCAGAAGCAGATCTCCCCACAAGTTGAGAATTTAATTCTCATCGGGGAGATTCTGTTATGTAGATTCAAACCTAAGGGAAAGAACTAAGTTCAAAGAATTTAATTCTTATCAAAAGATATAGGAATTTAATTCCTCTGATAAAACTACGGTTTAACTCTATAAAAGAATTTAATTCTTATAAAAATAAGGGACCTGAAATTCACAAAACTCAGATCAAGAGCTCCATGTATATTAGTGTTCAATGCTATACAATAAAAGCTCATGTGTTCCCACGTAAGCACTTTTGAGGAACAAAAAAGGAAAGACCGAGATCTCGCTACGTGACTCCACGTGACCCCTGAGAAGTGCTCAGCACTTATAAAAGAAAAAAGGGAATAAACCCTATTTTTGGGGCGCCTCACATGACCCCTGAGAAGTGCTTAGCACTAGAATAAGAGAATAAAAGAGGCAGCGCCCAACTCTAAGCGCCTCACGTGCCACACGTGAGCGCCCCAACTTTCAATGTTTAACACTGCTATGGCGCCTCACGTGCCACACGTGAGCATTTCAGATCTCAGTGTTTAACACTGCCTTAGAATATCACGTGGGAGCATGTAGGCACTGAGCATATATTAGTGTTTAACACTATAAGAGGCCAACTTCAACCCCAGATTGGCTAAGTCTTTCCCGAGATTAAATTTCTAAATGAACCGAGCCTCCATGCTCATGACTGATGATTCCTCTATCTGAAATTTGGTTCAAGGGTACATCTCTCCACACCTCTGATATATGTCATAATTATTCAACGTCTTCAGAGAGGTGGTGGGTCCCGACAACCAACAAGCTCTGGACCGTAATGTCCTTAAACTAATTATGGACCGTAATGTTCTTAAACTAAACCCTCACCTCAAAAATAGTAATCTCTAGACCACAATGTCCCTAAACTAAATTCCATGGACTATGATGTCCTTAAACCTCTATGGACTATGATGTCCTTAAACCCAATGGACCGCAATGTCCCTAAACTAAATTCCATGGACTATGATGTCCTTAAACCCAATGGGCCGCAATGTCCCTAAACTAAATTCTATGGACTATGATGACCTTAAACATGGACTATAATGTCCTTAAACCCAATGGACCGCAACGTCCCTAAACTAAAATGATAGAGCCCAAATACTCTTTCGTTGGATCTAAATGATCCCAAAATCCTGTTGAGTAGATCTTAATCTAAAATTAGACTAACGTATTCTCAACAAACATTTAAGTTGATCTTAATCTCAAAAGAGATTAACGATCCTTAAACCAAACCCAAATCTAAGAATATACGGATTTGGACTAATCCACTCCCTACGGGCGGCAACATAAATTAGTCTACGTATACAATCCACGGGCAACCAAAAATAAAACAAGCACATACGACACGAAGTGACCTTCTGGAGCAGGAGAAAGTGGTTATCGCTACGCGGTAACGTAATTAACTGCAGGGGCTTGCGCTTGCAGGAAAGAGCGTCCCCATAATCAAAAAACCCCTCACAATGAGGAGGAATCTGACGAAGTCTGCTACATCGGCCGCATCCGTCCAAACCTCCGATACATGGTGCCATAAATCAACTTGGCATCTTCGGAGAGGTAGACGAATAAATCCAAATAGTATATGTCCCCAAAATTCAGGCCAGACGTTCCAACGTCCCGGTCGAGTCTTTCGGCGGTGAACAAGGTGCTCATTGGGTTATGAGTACACCGGACGGACTCGCCGGGAACATACTAGTTGGTATTATACCTATTGTCAGATAGCATTTCCCAGGTGACATGTGTACATGTTAGTCTGTCGACCTGAGATCTTTATTTGTCTCGTGTGAGTTCCCACTGTGCTTTGATTAATACCCTACCACGGCTCAAAGGAGTCGTGCAAACAGGTTTTAGTTGGGTACAGTCCCGACCCACATGGAGGCAACGAGCGGATCGTCAGGGGATTTGTTTCTCCCGGTATTGGGGGTTGATGTCGCGTTGTGCATGGGTGGCCATCACTAGAAATCCTTGGTCAAGGCAGTTGAGAATTACTGATTCGGATCAGTAGTTTCTCAGTGGGTGATCGGCTTCATACCTACACTAAATATTGCGTTATTAGGGGTCTGACTTTATCCACCTACTAGGCTCGATATGCGATACTCATAGACGAACAGACTAGACTGTATGGAGATTGTCACTGTCAGGCTCAGTAGGGGTACGGATGAGTTTGCTCGTCGGCCTTCCTTTTGCTCAATACCTGGGTAGCCGTTATGTACAGCTAGTGTCACTGACGTGCTTGTGGTTAGACCCACTGCCAGCATATTGACGAGTCTTTAGAGTCCCACATAGAGGGTTTTCACGGTTCAGGCGATATGGTGTAGATGACGTATGTTGGTGCATACAAGTGTCCGATTAAATATGTGTACAGGCTTCACAGACTTTAGTCGGACGGTTGATAATACAAGCGGCTTAGGGTTAAGCCGGATTATTAAATCAGGTTTTGATTTAATAATTTATATATATATTTTATATATGTATTCTAGTATTATTGTTCACTATTCATTTTCTCTCTTGGCTATTCGTATTTTTGTACAAATACGCGTATGTGTATTTCGATACATATACTAGGTTGTATTCCGTATTTATACAGAATAGTTTCTAGAAGATGGACACCTCATTTGTATGATTTTCTTTTTAGAAAATCATTTGTTTTACAAATGAGGTGGAGGGGTGACATGGCATGAACATTATTTAGCATGTAGAGAGGTATGGCATAGCTTTATTTTATTGCAAAAATGAGGAGATATTTTGTTGCTTGATTGCAAAGGGGGGCTGCCATTTCTCTTAAGGGGCTTGCTCATTTCTTTTCTTGGTTTTGCTTCTTGGCTTGCTCATTCTCACTTGGAGAAAGCTTAGCCATTTCTTTAGTTGCTCATGCCATATGTTTCCTCACATCCTCTTCATCTTCTTAAGTTGCTTTTTGAGCATTTGTGATGAGAGAAAAATTATAGTGAGATATTCCTACACCTCCACTCTCCATTGCTAGCAACCTTGGAGCGTCGGTTGCCTTGCTAGGCAAGGCTGAAACTTGCGCCGTTTTCCTCGGGTGGATCATCGTAGATGGAGGAAGACCGGCAACTAAATTCGATCCGCGAATTCATGGAGCTTAGGAGATGGTAGAAGACCGAAGGACTTGGTTCATTAGGTATAACCATTCTAACTCCTTTGCATGTTTTGTTATCTAGGGCTTATGGGTTGATCCAGTTTATAGGGTTGTGTTAGCCCCGGTTTTTGAAATTTTTGTTCCGCATTTAGCAACGGATTGATGGCTGGGATGCTTGCATAACCCAACATGATATCAGAGCCACTCCATAAGCCTTACTTAACTCATTGCGACATTAGAAATCCGCCGTTTTTGTCGTGCAAAAACTGCCGACAAAAACAGTTTCGAAAACTGGAAGTTTGAGATGTTTGCACACCCCGCGGGCTCACGGTTTGAACTGAGAAGCCCAGGGTAGTGCATGGGCACCCTGGGGAACCCGTGGGGGGACCGAATGGTTGGGCCCACTCCCCAAGACTACCACAAGGTGGTCTTGGCGGTGGGGACACGTAACTGCCCCACCTTGGGTAGTTTCGGGTCTGCCTCACCCCCTGGCCACCTCATGGTGGCCTTATGGGTGGGGTACCCCCTCTAGGCCCCCCGACTCGAAGTTAATTTCATGCTCTAACTCCCCACAAAGGTGCGGGCGTGTTTTGTTTTGATTCGGACTTCCGAATTGGCTTTAAACGGTCGGTTTTTGGAACTTCAGCTCACTGTTTTTTCATGGTTTTGGAAATCGGTTTAGTTTGCTAATTGCGTGTGGAATTCTAGTGTCATAGTTTTCAGTACATACATTACTATCTGCGACCATGAATATCATTAGAGCGGTACAACTCGTCTAACTGCTATATGCTATTTTATACGGATTTGCGAACGTGACATTCACGTTGATGTTCTGTGTTGTGCTGTGGTTGTGGCGGGATCGTCATGTGGATAGCTTAGGTGTAATGGTAGTACAGTTTGGGTTTATTTGTACATTTGATATTGTGGGGCGAGCATCCGACATGTGGACTGCCGTCACTGCCAGTTTGTATATTATTTGTTTGGGACACGACCGGGTTGATGTCGATATCACCCTTGTACTTATTTTCTTTTCTGTACTAGGATTACCCCATGGTGGAGTTCACGAATAGCCGAGTTCTAGAGGGCAACGGGTCCGCATCTCATGGTGTTGAGACGGAGGGGACCTCAGTCTAGAATTGGTGGGCTATTCGCCGCACTCGTAGGAGGTATAGGTAGACTCAAGGAGGGGTGCTCAAGTTACCGGATTCCGCGGAGTGCTGGGTGGCCCATTCACGTTGTTGATTGGGGTTGCCTCGCTTCTAGGATTGGCGGGTAATTTGCCACACTCGTAGGGGTCTAGGTTTTCATTGCACAGGCTATCTACACGACAGAGGAACGTCGGGTCTCATTTGCGGCTCAAATGAAACCCGAGGCTCCAGGATTGTCCACCACTTTGTGTTGCTTGGCTGAGATTCTGTGATGTTGCTATATATCATGCCTGGAATGAATGTTATATATATTTATATATATACTAGTAGATGTTGTATATGTTTTTCACCCACGCCAGTCCAGCCCCCCGCTCTGTCGTTAGTTAAGTAACCTAATAGGAAATGACGGGGCCCAGTGGAGAATGCGGGTGGCATATACGTACATCATATTTTTCATTCTTTTTTAGAATGATTAATTGATGGGACTGTTGTTTACCCAAATCAGAGCAAGGCTCTGTTCAAAATTTCAAATTTTGAAATAAAGCAGTGCTTCATAGCAGCGCCAACGTTGAGACAGTCAAAGACTCTGAGATGGCGCTCACGTGCAAAGCACATGAGCGCTAGCGCTAATAGCGCCGCACTCTAAGCAGCGCACCACATGCAAAGCACGTGAGCGCTAGCGCTAATAGCGCTGCACTCTAAGCAGCGCACCACGTGCAAAGTGCGTAAGCGCTAGCGCTAAGTGCGCTGCACTCTAAGCAGCGCACCACATGCAAAGCACGAGAGCGCTAGCGCTGGAACTAAATGTTCCCAAACGTTGGATCAAAAATCCAACGAACATAATTAAAAATCATCAATTAACCAGAGTAAAATTCTGTTAAGGAAACATTTCTCACAATCTTTCCAAACAAGAAAGATTGTGCTCTGAAAATCAGAGCACCGTTGGATCAATGATCCAATGGTGATTAAAAATTACCAAAATACAGAATAAATTCTATATGGGAAAAGATTTCTCAATCTTGTTAAAAACAAGAAGATTGCCTTCTGTAAATCAGAAGCCTTTGGATCAAAGATCCAACGGGGGAAACATCCCCAAATCAATTAGAGAAAAAATCTTTTCAACTGATTCAACAAATCAGCTTGCCCTATATAAAGGCCCCAAGACTTCAAGTCTGATAAGGAGGAACCCCCCATAAATTTTGAGAAATTTTAAAAAAGACAAAGAGCAAGCTCTCAGAAGAAGAAAATTTTCTTCAGGGTAAAAAGAAGAAGAAGAAGAAAGAGAATAGAGAGATGAATTCATCTCATATAAAAAGAAGAATTTACTTTTTTTTCTAAGATCATAGATCTATAAGATCAAGGTCTTTCACAACAGAGATCAAAGTATTTCATCATAAAAAAATAAGGGAAAGAAATTAATTTTCTTCAGATCATAGATCTATAAGACAAATTGTCTTTCAGAGATTATAATATCTCATTATAAAAGGGGGGAATAATTCAATTCTCTTAGGATCACAGATCCAAAATAGCAAAGCCTTTCACCAAAAACATAAGAGATTGAAATATCTCCTATAAAAAAAATAAGAACTTTGTTCTTAGATCCATGAGACAAAGTCTCTTATAAGAAAGATAATTTAATTCTCAGGGCGCAAAGCTGCCTAAAAAGAGCCATAACGCTCCAATCAAAAGAAGCGCTTCAGCGCTCCAAAACTAACGCATAGCGTTGCAGAGCCTTAGCGCTCTAAACTTCACCAGAAGCGCAATGCACTCATTGACTGGCGCTCAGCGCTAAGCGCGCCATGTGCTCCTCACGTGTGCGCTATTTCACCTGAAGCGCAATGCGCTCATTGACTGACGCTCAGCGCCAAGCGCGCCACGTGCTCCTCACGTGTGCGCTACTTCACCAGAAGCGCAATGCGCTCATTGATTAGCGCTCAGCGCCAAACGCGCCACATGCTCCTCACGTGTGCGCTACTTCACCAAAAGTGCAATGCGCTCATTGTCTAGCGCACAGCGCCAAGCGCGCTATGTGCTTCTCATGTGCGCGCTAATTGAACATAAACTGTTCTATAAAAAAGGCCCCAGAGCTATAATAAGTGTTCAGCACTCAATAAAAGACAAAAAGGCTGTTAGAATCCAAACCAATGCTCAACATTGCTAAATGTTCAACATTTTAACTAACTGGGCCGAGCCCAAAGTGACCACAGAACTCTACTTCAGATTAATTGAGCCCATATGCTCATAAATCTTTGATCTTAGTCCCAAATTGGACTACAGATCTCCCAACCAATATTGGTTCAGGGTGCATCTCTTCACTCCTCTGATATTTGTCGTTGTAATCCTTCAACGTTTTCAGAGAGGTGACGGGTCCCGACAACCAGACATTCCATGGACTGTGGGGTCCTTAAACTCATGGACTATGACGTCCTTAAACTTTACGGACTGTGGGGTCCTTAAAGTCTGCTACAACGGCCGCATCCGTCTAAACCTCCGATATACGGCACCATAAATCAACTTGGAATCTTCGGAGAGGTGGACGGATAAAACCAAATAGCATCTGCCCCCAAATTCAGGCAAGACGGACCTACACGGTTTCGTCTCTGTTTTCGACGGAGAACAGATTTTGGCACGCCCGGTGGGACCTTTTCCTCTTTCCACTCCACACTTCGTGTGTCGTGTTTCGCGAACGAATCGAGGTTTGCTATGGTTGCCTTTGGATGTGAAGTACTAAGATTTGGTATCTTGCTCCATCCAGAAAAATAGAAGATTAATGGTTTCAAACTGCACTAATTGCAACAACTCCCTTTCCGCCTCATCTGGGGGAGTAACCTACGGGCCCCAAGCGGCCTCCCTTTTGATAATGCCGGTGGAACAAGTGACCCAAGCCACCACTTGGCTATTCTTCGGGACTATGATCCCACCAACAAGCTTCAACGTTCAGATGCCATCACAAGAAGCTGCGAAGAAGTCGGTCTTTGATCGGCTTGCAACCACCACGGCCCCTCTCAGCGGGTCGTCCAACTTCAATGCCTCAGTCTTCGACAGGCTGGGTCAAAGCTCAAGTGGGCCCGCAAAGAGGCCCGCAATACTAAAAAAGGACACTCCAACTCCTGCTACAGTTGAGGTCGTCCAAGCTGCTCTCCCTACTTGAAGGTCGGCTTTCGACAGGTTGACCGTTCCCTCTCAGCGGACGTCTGTCTTTGACAGGCTGGCGCCAACAACAAACTCTCATCAGAACAGGGGGCATGGAAAAGCTGATTCAACAATGGAGGTGCTCCCAACCGCTTGCCATGCTCGACGTCGCCACTGGCACTGAGTGAGGAAGGCTGGGGGTAGCTCTCCTTCCGGACTGACTCCACCAGCTCCGATGGTGGAAATTGATGCTGCTGTTCCAACTGGGAACAGCTTTGAACTACTTAACAAGGTGTGCAAGAATTTGCCAACCGCCATGCTAAAAAAGTCTCCTCCTCCTGTTGAAAAGATCACAAAGGCAAAGCTGGAGCAGCCCCTTCAGCGGCTGTCCTCCAAAATTCACAAGGTCTGGCGAGAGATCCAAGACTCCGGGATTGATCAAGACTACCTCCGCCAACAGAAAAAGATGAAAGTTCGGCGAGAAGAGGATCACCCTGTCAAGCCACAGAAGGTGTTATCTGTTTGGGTGCTTGCTGCAACGGCTCCCTCAACTTCGACCACCCACAAAAGAAGGAGGCCGGAGAAGATCTCTGCGTCTTTGGCAAATCGTAAGAACACTGAATCTAAACGCCCCAAGTCTGGGGGCATAGTGGTGCATACTATTTATATGACTTCCGGAAAAGAGGATTGCCGTATCTCTACGGGTCACCGACCACTTACACGGTCTGTGACTAAGGTTCAGGAGCAGCAACAACAAAAGCTTCAAGAAATGCTAACAGCCATGGCTGCACTCACTGGACCAAAAGCAGGCCCGGAGACATCTTCGGAGCAGCGTCATGAGCAGGAAACAGATGCTGAATTCCTTCGGAGAATGCTTGAGAAAAAGGAAAAAAGAGGCCGCGGAATAAGCGGCCAACATAAAAAAAATGGCCCTTATATTCCAAGATATGGTAGGCATGATGTTCCAGCCAGACCCTCCAGCCGAAGATCCTCCAGTAATAATTGAAAATGATAGAGGAAAGACATCAAATTCTCTGCCGTCCCTATCAGCAGCCAAGGACGAGGCCATCTCCAAAGCCATGCTCGATGATTATATAGCTCAGCAAATACGAGCTCATCAAGCGAATGAAGCAACCAGCCAAGTCGTCAGAACTGGGCGACCATATCCAGGATGGTAAGATCAGATAAAGTACCCGCCAGGATACACAATTCCTAAGTTCCATGTGTATAAGGGGACAGGCAATCCCCATCAACATGTCGCTCAGTTCAGGGCTTTCTGCGGCAACACTGGAGAGGATGATAAGCTACTGCTTCGCCAATCGTCGGCAGCTTAGCGGAGACAGCTTTTGAATGGTACTCAGAGCTTCCCAACGACTCCATCAAAACTTTTATGGAGATGGAATTGCTGTTCACCCAACGTTTCGCCAGCGCTAGCGAGCGCACCCCGATCACCGCGTTAATTAACGCCAGAGTGAAGCCAGGCGAAACATGGGTGCAGTATGCGATACGGTGGCGGAATCTATGGTCGAAGTGTGAGCAGCGCATCGAAGAAGCGCCTGCAGTAGGCATGTTCGTAGGGACCCTCAACCCTCGGCGACCATTTCACAATTCATGATGTTCTTCAAGCCAACTACTTTCCAGGCATTGATTGAAAAACTGGCCCAAATGGATCAGATAGGTCATAGACCCTCTTCTTCGAAGTTAGAATCTCGAAACGGGAAAGGGAAAGGGAAAGCGACCTTCGTCGCCAATACTCAGCAGTAGTCCAGTGGTCCAAACCCAACTGATCGCCAAGATGAAAGACGACGATTCTTCAATGACAAACTGAAGCGCCCTTATTCGTTTCCCCGGGATAAAACGAGGAGACTGTTCGAGTTGGCGGTGCGCAACAAGCTCATCACCTTGCCGGATCCAAAACACCCATTGCAACCCGGTGAGGCCAATAATCCCAATTATTGCCCCTATCACTAAGTGGTAAGCCATCCAATCGAAAATTGCTTCGTCTTCAAAGGCTGGATTGAGGACCAATACCTACAGGGCAAATTCGCACTGTCCGAGAATTGGAAAGTAAGCCCGCCACAACCGCACGCTCTTAAAAGGGGGGACACACCGAGGGCATCATGCTCTTTTATAGAAGAAGCTCCATGGGAGGTCACTCTTTCAGCTAAGATGGAAAGAATGCTGAAGGATCTCCAAACATGCCCGGCGATCAGGTGGAAAAATCCGCTGGAACCCGAGGTCATCAAGGGAATGCTGAAGCCACGCCCAATGCCAAGGATTGGTAGCGATAACCAAAACGCCCATACCCAGCAGTCAAAGTCTTCGAAGAAGAAGAAAAAGACCAAAAAGCCCGTGAAACATGGTGACAAGCGCACGGACCTGCAAAAACATATTGACGCGTTGGAAGAATATAACCAGAAGGCGTGAACCCTGGTCACGCTTCAAGAGTTTCTCAACCACATCCTTGAAGATGGAGATGGCGACGAAGATGAGGAAGAAGACTCATCAGATGAACCTGAGGATTATGTGGCAAGCTGCCACGTGATCTCTCACTCATTAATAAACGGTGAAGAAGCTTCTGATACAGAGAAACTGAGGGCAGATCTTGAACCAGAACTCCTAGGACCGTCAGACGAGATGATTGACGCATTCCTGAACGAAGCTCTTCTGAAAAGCAAAGCTGATCGAGAACGCGAAATGGCCATATTTGAAAAAGCCAAACGTCGGCGACTGGACGAAAGGGTTAAAACACTCCTACCAGATCAAAGCACATCTGCCACAAATAAAAGCAGGTTCAAGACGAGGAAAAGGTTCGCCAAAGCCATATCGATGGGAATGAAGTTGCCACCCTTCGAAGGAAACACTCCTGACAGGATACACCTTAACGAAGAGGATGCACATCCAAATTACTGTTTATACCATCGGAGAACCACACACCCTACTGAAGAATGCAACGCTTTTAAAAATTGGTGGCAAGAATACGTTGCTGACCGGCAGCATTTCAAGCGGATGAAGCGCAAAACTCGTCGGGAACAAAGAAGCGTGACAGATGAGCATAAAAGAACTACCGGTGAATATCACATGGTTAATTCTGGGGGATCGCAAGTTCTCACTTTCGGGAGTGATTCTGATGAAGAAATAGCCCCCGGCCCTCTCTTCAAGGAATCCATCTATGAAACAGAAGAGATGAAGACCTGCGAGAACATTCAGCCGCGCAATCGCACGTTACCCGAAAAGAATCTTGGACCCGCAAACAAGGGATTGAACAAAAAAGATAAGGGGAAAGAAAAGGTCCCTGAGGATATCACCCTCGATGACCGAGTCGTCGAAGAGCTGGCAGTCAAGGACCCGCCCAAGAAAAATAAGGTGGATTACAACGTTCTGGCGCACCTGAGGAAGATACCCTCGCAGCTAAGCATTCTCGACGCCCATCTGCTATCCAGAGAGGCTAGAGATTCGTTGATCAAGGCATTATAAGAACCTGACCAGTTTCAAGGTTTCCTTGCCGAAGAAAAAATGAAGGACGAGCTGGAAGAAGTTCACACAGCCGATATCACCTTCAACAACAAAGACCTCCTCCTCGGGACATGCGAGCACAACCGTCCTTTGTACGTCACTGGATACTGTCATGACATCAAGATAGGAAAGATTCTGGTCGACAATGGATCCTTCGTCAACCTTCTCAATATGAGAGTGTTGAAAGAGATTTGCATGAGTGTTCAACTCCTCGCTCGGGATAAAATCGCTATCTCCGGGTTCGACTCCCAGTCATCACGGACGCTCGGGTTTATGATACCGACGTTACGCTTTGGGCTGCTCGTCACCGATATCAATTTCCACGTCATTGACGCCAAGAATTATTACAACGCTTTGCTCGGCCGGCCTTGGTTACACGAGTACAACATTATCCTTTCTACACAACATCAGTGTATGAAGTATTTCAAAGATGGACTTGAATACACTGTGACAGGGGAGCTGAACCCATTCTCCGTGAGTGAATCCGAAAGTACGAAGATGCAAAATACTTCTTGCCAGACTTCGAAGACACGGAAAGGTGCCATAAGCCGGAGAATAAGCAAAAAGCTATCACCACCATTCTGGTCTTTGAGAGCGATACCGAAGAGGAGGAGGAGATAGTCTATTCAGGGCCACCCCAATGCAACAAGCCGGGGCCGTCCACCCCTATTCTGGTCTTCGGCAGCGACTCTGAAGATGAGGTCAATGCAGTATTTTCTGTCCGACCATCAATGCAAGCCTTCACTAGAAATGATCAGAGTTTGCAAATCGCCATGGTTCCGCGACAGCATTACAAAGAACTTGATACATTTGAAACATATAGCGTGCAAGAGCTGCAGACGTTCTACATCCCTCCCAGACGAAAAGATGAAAAGGCGATCCTCTTTTATCGATTCGCTGAAACCAAACTGGAGAAAGAAATCTGGCATGGTGCTGATTCTACGCTTGACAGGCTTCAACCCATCCGTCTGCCCAGATACTACACAGAAGGATTAAAAAGGCTATTGAGGCACCAAGGCGTACCCTTGAAGCAGACTGCTCGACGAGCTCAGTTCTACAACAGAATCTGGAACGTCCCCGGAACACAGCGAAAGTTGCCCAATGGGAGAATGGAAACGATCGGGCTTGGATATGTTAATCCAAGAAACGAGAGTGATTGTAACAACCCTAATTTTCATATACACTTTTCTGTACAATTTTTTTTTAAAATTTTTAAAATCCATAAAGGAGTATTTTAATCTGAGCACAAGATATATATAATTAATTATTTTGTTTTTAAATAATTTCATTTTTAGTGTACATAAAATTGTTTTAAAATTAAAGTGTACATGGGGTAGTTAGTGTTGCTGTTACCACTTTAAATAGTTATTTTCCCACAATAATTACAAGAAGGAGCTTGTAGCTCATTGGTAACACCTTGCACTGCTGAACCAATCCACCAGAGTTCGAATCCCATGCCCCACATTATTCTTAGATTATTTTTTCTTTAAAAATCCTTGGAAGCCCAACAGTCAACAGGCCATAACTCCCAAATGTTGAACTGAACCCCAAAAACGGAGTATGCCATAGTCTTAGTCGGAGAGCCCTGCACCCAGCCGTCGCCGAACCCGGCCGGGATCGGCCAACTCGGCCGGCCAACTCGGCCGGCCGAATCGGCCGGCGCCGCCGGCCGGAGTTGGTCAGTTGGCCGGGGTCCCAACAGCAAAAGTGTACCTCTTCGTATTCTTAAACCCCCTGTTAACTCCAATTTAAGTGATCGGTTTTCAATTGATAAATACATCCTATTTAATACAAAATTTTAATGATTTTCTTTAAATTTTTACAAATTTTTTTAATAAACAAAACCTTTCACCTACCCTATCCTAGCTACCCTATAAATAGACCCCTACCCCCTACCATCTCATTCCAAAACCTTAGATTTACTCTCTTGAAATTTCCACAAGAAAAGTGTGTTTTGAAACCGAGTTCACGGCGAAGCGCTGACGGATTCCGGCGACGTTCTTTGAAGTAACCGGCGACGAAACCACACCTTTTCCCTAGTTCCTCTTTACTCTTTAGAAGAGTTTGAAACCTGTAAGTCCCACTCTTTCTATCTTCCTTTTCTTTGAAAGAAAATACGACTTTTTGAAACCCGACGGAAATCGGAACAAACCGATTTCCGATTCGGTTTTTCTACAAAATCCCACTTGTCACCTAATCCATAATACCTAAACATATTCATGATGACTATTAATCACATAAAAATCAAATTGGACAAAGTTTCTCACATGAAATGATAACTTTCTTGTAATATCGTATTCCTTCATAAAAATACCATAAAGTTTATTTTTCCTCTTCTAATTAATTCCCTCATTCCTAAATATGTTCATCTTGATCACTAAACTTGTAAAAATCAATTTGAATGAGTTTTCACACATGAAATGATAACTTTTACAAATACCGTATTCTTACACTTAAATACCCTCATGTTTAAATTATCATATTTAACCTCTAAACTTCACTAAAGCTTAAAATAAGTCACGAGGTAATGACCTACCTCTACACACACACAAATATAACCCTAATTGATAACGACAAAACTTAGAATACGAAAATACAAGACTTTTCACTAAAATACCATTTTCTTTATAAACCTTTCTTGAAATTCTAAGTTGAATACAATTCTAAACAAAATCTTTTAAAAAGAAAATACGATGTGTCATGGACATCGATCGTTTATCTAAACCTGACTTTGTGGTGTCTAGGCAAGTGTGTCAAGGCTAGTGGTTTTTAATTAGGCCCACTACTGTGGTTCCTTCCCACTTACCTGACACTTACCTGGCCGCAATTGGCGGTGAAGAGGCGATTTGAGGCTTCTAATGACTTATCGTTTAGACCTTAGAAATAGGCTAGTTAGCTTAGGAAACCCTAGAAACTAAAATACGGAAATTTACAAATAAATACCTTATATTTATAAAACCGTTTTTCTAAATGAATGGTATTTATTAAACCTATGCAAAGCGCCACTACAACCCACTTTTGGGGAACTCGTTAGGGATAGTACGGTTCATCGTGCACCCGCGGGCTAGTAGTGCGAGATTCAGACCTCCGCAAGGAGCATTCGGTCTCGAAAGGTTTAAAATACGCCATTTAAGAAAAATGAGATTTTGGAATATAAAAATAGTTATTTAAAATTATTCTTGTATTAATATATATATATAATTATCATTCAAACACCTATTTTATTATAAGATAAAGTTTCCACTTTTTTTCTTCTAAAATTACAAGATTAAAAGTTACATTAAAATACCATGAATTTCAAATAAATCAATTAATACTTTTATTAGGATATATCCACTAGAATAACACAAATAAAATTCACACTCATTATAACCATAAAGACGAATAATAAATACTTGAGGTGTATCTTGAAAACTATACAATAGTACTTTTTACATAAAACCCCCTCAAGTTTTATAAATTACAATAAGGACCCTAACAATTATTGAACTTCAAATTACCTTTCTTTTAGTCTGACTCGGGTTAGAGTCTGACTATTTCTGACTTGAATATGATTCAAGTCAACCTATATTCTTTAATATTCCAACTCAATATGAACGCATGAATCCCAGAATCCAGTTAACATTTTACATAAATTGACTGAATCAAACCATGGATATACATCCATTATCCTGTTATTCCATTTACCTGAATATGCAGTTACAACATGTTTACTGATATCATGGGTTTGGTCAGTCATCCAACTTACATAAAACAATACAACAATACTGTTAAAACACTACGGAGTTTAAGGGGTAGATTGGTACGGAAGGTGTTAAAAGTGGCACGAGACGGTAAGATTAAGACACCTAACATGGATCCAATTGCCGTTGTTCCGGGTTGTATAACGGAGCCTTGTACTTCCATTTGCCCTGGTCTCTAGCATACTGAGACCCCTCTCATATACACTGGCATCCTTCTGTACCAAACTACAACAACAACGTTAACACCATACTACAATAATATAACAATATAATACAACTGTAAAAACCACCTTCTTCCTCTGTCTCTTACTCTCTGTCTATTCTATTTATCCCCTTACCTTTGGGACTTACCGAGCGATCTGTTCGCTGACGACATTCTGTTTCTCTCTTCTTGAATGTCGTCAGGTGATCTGGACCCGGCAGAAGTTGAGCCAACACAAGAAGACTTGGAGCAATTTGCCGAAGACCCTGCAGTATAATTTCATTGTACACTTTTCTTTTCAGTACTTTTCTTTTCCTGTTATGCCACTGTTTAGGCATCTTTATTTCAGTTGTATTTTCCTTTCCATGTATTATACAAAGAATGTTAATAAATAAAAGTTGATGTTCTTTTTATACTCTTGTCTCTTGTGTATTTATTTTATATTGCTTAGCTACGCTTAGCGTATGTACTTCTGAGTCCATACGTAGCGGACCTCGTCGCGTCCCCTTCGTCGTACACTGGGAAACGGGGCGTGACAACGATTCTATGGCTGCTACATTATACATGACTTCGATGAAGAAGGAGATGCTCGTTAAGAAGACGCTAACCCTGAACCAAAATGAGGTCCCACCATGAAAATGCCAAGTCCGTCATTTGAAAAACAGATGGACAAGCTAATAAGAGAAGTGGGTCAAAAAGTCCGGGATGATCATAGCCGCGAAATGGCCATCTACGAGAAAGCCAGGACGCAGCGCTTCCTTCAGCAGGCTACGGAGAATGACGATGCCCTTCGTCGCCAGCCCGTCACAAAAAAGACCCGACGCAGAGGCAAAAACAAACTAAAGAATGGAAAAAACATTCGACGGCGGCAAAGCGGGTCCAAGAAGCCACGCGATCGAGAATTGAACAGCCGTGATCCGTCTCTTATAAAGAAGATGAGTCGAGCATACTCTTTTCCCCAAGACAAGACAAGGAAGATATTCGATTTTGTCAAGAAACACCAAATGATTACGCTCCCGAAGTCCAAACACCCCGAACAAGCAGGCGAGGTCTCTCACCCGGATTATTGCTCCTATCACCGAGCGATAGGACATTCTCTCGAAGACTGCTTCACGTTCAAAGACTGGGTAGAAGACCAGTTTCAGCAAGGCAGGTTCGCTTTATTCAGCAGTTGGAGGGTAACCCTGCCACAGACGCATGAACTGAAAGCCACATATACAGCGAGAGTAGAGCCGGATCAACATCAGTCTTGGAAGCGATCTCGTACCTGTCACGCGATAACGCTGTCAGGAGAAGGAGTACGCGAGGGTATGGATGACCTCCCCTGGTGCTTTTAAAACGAGGATGACGAATTGATCTCAGAGTTTCCACCGGCACCAAAAGAGCTGGAAGATGGGATGCATACTACTACAGATAACCTCAGAAAAATCGACTTGGAGACGGAAAACGACCCACGGCCGACGTTCGTCAGTGAGCTGTTGTCTGAAGAAAAGGTGGCTACGCTCAAAGATGTGCTCACGCAGTTTAAAGACTGTTTCGCGTGGAACTATTCTGAGATGCCAGGATTAGATCCAGAAATAGCCGTCCATAAATTGGCGATTTCTCCGGACGTCAAAACAATCAAACAAGCGCCGAGAAGAATACGTCTTGAGCTTGAGATGAGCATCAACGCAGAAGTCAAAAAGCTAATCGACTCCGGCTTCATCCAAGAGGTTCAGTACCCTGACTGGATTGCCAATATCGTCTCAGTGATGAAGAAAAATGGGACAGTGCACATCTGCGTGGACTTTCAAGACCTCAACAAAGCTTGCCCAAAGGATGATTTTCCTGTACCGGTTACCGAGCTGATGATAGATAATGCGTCCACTCACGAAGTCTTCTCCTTCACGGATGGATCATCAGGGTACAATCAGATAAAGATGCACTCCGAACACCAGAAGCATACCGCTTTCCGGACCCCTTTGGTCATATTCTGCTACAAAGTGATGCCTTTCGGTCTGAAGAACGCCGACACTACCTATCAGAGGGCCATGACGAAGATTTTCGATGACCTCATACATGAAGTCGTCGAATGCTATATCGACGATCTTGTGGTGAAAAGCAAATCACACGAGGAGCATTGCGAGCATCTAAAAGTAGTGTTCCAACGTCTTCGGAAATACAACTTGAAGATGAACCCTCTGAAATGCGCGTTCGGAGTTTCCTCGGGCAAATTCCTAGGATTCATCGTGCGACATCAGGGCATCGAAATAGACCCATCAAAGATCAAGACGATTATGGAAATGCCTCCGTCAAGAACTCTTAAGCAACTGCGGTCTCTTCAAGGAAAGCTCGTATATATTCAGCGGTTCATAGCTAACCTCTCTGGCAAATGTCGTCCTTACAGTCACTTGATGAAGAAGGGAACTCCGTTCGTTTGGGATCGCAAATGCCAAAGCGCACTGGATGAAATCAAGCAATACCTACAGAATCCTCCGGTGCTAACCGCTCCGGTAAAGGGAAAGCCTATCATTCTGTTTACAACCGCCCTTGAGGGTTCTCTAGGCGCATTATGGGCACAAGAAAACGACCAAGGGAAGGAGAGAGCTCTTTACTATTTGAGTCGAGTTCTTCTGGGGGTAGAAAACAATTACTTTCCCATTGAAAAACACTGCCTGGCGTTGATCTTCGCGATAACGAAGCTCAGGCACATGAGGTCCATCTCATATCAAAGGTGGATCCTCTTAAGTATTTGATGTCAAAAGCCATTCTAACGGGACGGTTAGCTAAATGGGCCCTACTCTTAATGGAATTCTCGGTGACATACCGACCTCTCAAGGCAGTGAAAAGCCAGACCATCGCCGACTTCCTCGCTGAGCATCCAATACCTGCCGACTCTCCCCCGAACTGCGAATTGCTAGACGAGCATGCGTATGACATGATCGATGGGGAGAAAGGAGGGAGTGATACCCGATGGGAATTCTATTTCGACGGAGCATCTTTTATGAAGAAGCGAAAGCACAACTCCCCCATAATCAAATCTGGGGTAGGTCTTATCTTCGTGACTCTACAAGGAGGGATAATGCGCTTTGCTTTTTTCTTAACAGAGCCGAGGACGAATAATGAAGCCGAATATGATGCTTTGATAGCAGGCCTTGAGATCGCTGTGGACATGGGAATTGAAAACCTCCTCATATACGGAGACTCCCAACTGGTCGTTAGCCAAGTGAACGGCGACTATTAGACGTGCAAACCGGAGTGGTAAAGTACGGCGAGAGAGTACAACAATTGCTGACTCAAATCCCTGCCTACGCCCTGGAAAGCATACCGCGCGCAAAAAATAGCAAGGCGGATGCATTAGCCAAGCTCGCTAAAGAACTGGCCGATGAAAACCTCGATGAGGTGAGGATCGTCGGGTTCTTGCACCGGCAGAAATATCTCCGGAGTCGTCCGAAGAAAAGGGAGCGACCAAGCCGACGACCCTACAAATAAAAGACCAGGAAAAGACTAAGGATTGGAGAGGAGTCTTTATAGACTACTTCAAATTCCGTCGAACACCTGAAGATGCGTCCTCAAGACATCATCTCATGAAACGAGCTCTATCCTTTGCCTTCGTCAATGACACTCTATATAAGAGATCATTTGATTCCCTATGGCGAAGATGCCTGGGACTTAAAGAAGCAAGGAGAGTCGTCCAAGAAACTCACGACGGACTCTGCGGTTCTCACCAAGCCAGGCCAAATATGAAACTGAAGATCAAAAGGATGGGCTATTATTGGCCTACAATGATCCAAGACTGCCTCAAAAACGCGAAGCAGTGCCACTCATGCCAGATTCACGGGGACTTTATCCACCAGCATCCAAATCCGCTACACCCGACAGTGGCTAGCTGACCGTTCGAAATGTGGGGAATTGACATAATCAGGCCCATCGAACCAGCATCATCCGGAGGACATCAATTCATATTGGCGACAACGGATTACTTCTCCAAGTGGACAGAAGCAGTACCACTAAGAGAAGTGAAGACCGAGAATATCCTCCATTTCTTCAAGACACATGTCATTTATCGGTTCGACACCCCACGACGGATTATCTCCGATAACGGGCCGGCCTATAAAAGTCACAAAATCAGCCGCTTCGCACAGCAACATAATATAGACTGGAGATACTCTTCGTTCTATAATCCCCGAGTTAATGGTCTGGCTGAAGCTTTCAACAAGACCCTGATGAAGATCGTGAAAAAGAACGTGTCCAAAAATAAGAAGGACTGGCACGAGAGACTGCATGAAGCTCTCTGGGCGTATCGGACCACGTTCAAAACGGCCACAAACACAACGCCGTATGCATTGGTATTTGGCACTGAAGCAGTACTCCCTTTGGAGATAAAGTTACCCTCCTTACGAGTGGCAGTTCATTACGAGCTAACGGACGAAGAGAATACTCATCTTTGGCTTGAGGAGCTTGATGCCCTCGACGAAACTCGGCTCATGACACAACAAAACTTGGAAGCTTACAAAGCAAAGATGACGTGCTCGTACGAGAGATTAACTAGGCCGAGAACATTCCTCCAAGGCGAACTCGTGGTAATGGTCAAGAGACCTATGATCCCCAATCGTGCCAAACGATGGAAGTTCAAGCCAAACTACGAAGGCCCATACATCATAGACAAAGTCTACCAAGGTGGGGCTTACTTGCTCATGGATATACATGGCGAAAGACCCTTCAGGCCAATAAACGGTCGGTTCCTAAAGAAATACTACGCCTGACGAGTTACAGCCCGGGTTAATGATAGATGACGACGCCTATGTCCGCTCGCTATCTTCCCAAGCCCAAACTTTATAAGTGGTAGACAACGAAACCGTTGCAACAACGGACCGAAATGTCCCTAAACTAACAACGGACTAAAACGTCCCTAAACTAACGATGGACCGCAATGTCCTAAAACTTGCAACTGACCGAGACGTCTATAAACTACTATGGACCTTAGCATCCCAAGGCTGACGCAAAAAATAAAGGAAAAAAAACGGTACGTCCATAAGCGAGATGGGCACGGATGAAAACCCGAAAGGGCTCCGTGAGTAAAAACAGCAGAACTACCGGCGAGTTTGTGAAAATCCGAAAGGTCGCAATCTCGTTAAAAGACACTTGCAAGGTCCTCTCGACCCTGTAAGAAGAAAATACCTGCTTGAGATCCTTACGACTCACAAGGGAGCAACACACTTAGGAATCCCCACGATTCCTAAGGAGAAGTTACACTTACGAGATCCTCAGGACTCGTAAGGAGAATTCCCCTTTGAGACCCTCACGGCTCATAGGATTCAAAAGCCTTAAGCTATAGGGATTTGAACATATTCTTAAGCCATCACAACCTACAGACTGCCCTATAAGTGTTTAATATTGACCCTTGTATGCAATCCACGGGCACGAATAAACATTTCCCTAACAGAGTCCCACCAGCGACTAAGGATATGCTCGCACGGTGAACAAACCCTTGTAAGTCCTCCCGACTTATAAGGAGAAAACACTCATGTAAGATCCTTACGACTTATAAGAGAACATACACTTAAGAATCCTCACGATTTTTAGGGAGAAAACGCACTTACGAGATCCTCACGACTCGTAAAGAGAAATACCTTTATGAGACCCTTACGGCTCGTAAAGTCAAAAAACCTTAGTCAACAGGATCCTAACCCTGTTTGCTAGCGATGCTGATGCCTGAATCGGAACCAAATTCCAAGTCCTTTCAAGGCAACTGATGATTCGCTCCTGAAAATATTCCAGTCATAGCGATACTGATGCTGAGATTGGCACCAGATTCCAAGTTCCACACTCGCGATAAAAAATCAGCGAGCCAAAAATGCATATGAAATAGCCGAAATGATAGGGCAACTTGCAATAAAATCAGCAAGTAAAATATATGCATACAAAATAGCCGAAATGATTGGGCAACTCGCAATAAAAAGCAGGGAGTAAAAAGAAAAAATAATATAGCCGAAATGATTGGGCACCGCGAAAAATAGCCAAAATGATTGGGCAATCGCGATTTTCACGATACAAAAAGCTAAAATGATAAAGCATCGCGGAAAGGAAAAAAAATAATAATAATAAAACGAAACCTTTTGCCCTACAGATGAGATCACATCGATTCCTGTATACAATCCAGGGGCACAAAAAAAGAGAGAATCATATCATCCTACCAAGCTCTTTCAAACGAAGAGTCAAATCTCAACGACGACATCTACAGCCTAGAGATCATCAACGGCGTTCCTCCTCATTCCAGCAGGATACGGACGCGGCATCCACCAAACGGAGCCATGGCAAAGTCCCTAGTTCCAGATTTCAACGACGACATCTACAGCCTGGAGACCTACAACAGCGTTCCTCCTCATTCCAGCAGGATTCAGACGCGACAATCAACCTCGGAGCCATGGCAAAGTCCCTAGTTCCAAATATCGATGGTTCACAGACAACCTAGAGACCACTTCGACATTCGTCTCATTACAACAGGCGCAAAGTCAGCAAAGCGGAGCTGCGGCAAAGTTCCCAGTTCCATGACTCGGAGGTGCACAGACAACCAAGAGTCAACCCGCGACCCCGTACGGCCAAAGTCAATCCTGACATCATATGTCTAAAGTCAACCCCTGACCCCGTACGGCCAAAGTCAATCCTGACCCCGTATGGCTAAAGTCAACCTCTGACCCCGTACGGCCAAAGTCAATCCTGACCCCGTATGGCTAAAGTCAACCCCCCGACCCCGCGGAACACGACTAAAGTCAATCCTAACCCCGTGGAAAATGACCAGAGTCAACCCTCGACCTCCCCGTCAAAGCAACGCTTTGATTTGGGAGCAGGTTACCTCATCAATCACTTACGAGTCCTCTCGACTTGTAAGAAAGAAAATTCTCTTGTGAGATCCTTACGACTCTCAAGAGAAAAGCACACTTAGGAATCCTCACGATTCATAAGGAGAAAATACACCTATAAGATCCTCTCGACTTGTAGGGAGAAAAATCTTTATGAGACCCTCACGGCCCATAAAGTTAAAAAGTCTTAGGTGGCAGATCCTAACCCTGTCTTCTAAACCATCATTGCCCTGCAGGGAGGTCAAGATAGATTATCTACGGGTCATTCTCCGAAGTCGAACATCGGCAAGGAGGGAAACAATCACTTACGAGTCCTCTCGACTTGTAAGGGAGAAAATTCTCTTGTGAGATCCTTATGACTCTCAAGAGAAAACACACTTAGGAATCCTCACGATTTCTAAGGAGAAAATACACCTATGAGATCCTCACGAATCGTAGGGAGAAAAATCTTTATGAGACCCTCATGGCTCATAAAATTGAAAAGTCTTAGGTGACAAATCCTAACCCTGTTCCTAAGCTATCACCACCCTGCAAAGAGCCCAAGATGGACAGATACATACTATCTACAGGCCACACTTGCTAAAATCACATGGCAACAACACAACAAAGAGAAGAAAGCAACAGTGGGGGATAAATAAAATGTGTCTTTATTCATGAGTTCAATTGAGTACAAAATACATCATATAAAAGAATAAAAAAATGAATAAAGGAATGTTATTCAAAGATCACAAATGTTCAATCTATACAAAAACAACTACGGAGTAGGAAGCGTCTTCAATAAATCAGCTAGCTGCTCGAGCACTCCTCTCAACTCCTTCTCAAGATCGGCTGCCGCGGACAGCTCCGCTTCAACTTGAGCCCGTTGCTGCAAGCACGATGAAACCTTCTCATCGATTTCCCGTTTGGCAGTTTCGCGACTCTGTGTAACCCTCTCAATGAAGTCGAGCTTCCGCCTCAGTGCCGGCCCGTCCGAAATACATCGCTGCAAATTGTCAAAGACGGCTTTCACTTGCGCGGCATTCGTTTCAACTTGAGCACGCAGCCGGGAAGATTCACCTGAAGCCTCATCGCGTTCCTTCCACCTTAAGGTCGCTTCTTGTTCAAAATGGCGAAGGAAAAAGGCACTTTGCTCAACCCACGCAGCCCGCTGAGAGTTCAAAGCCAGAATCTCAGGAGCAGGATGCCTAAGCTCAAGCACATGCAGGCAGGCCTCAATCTTCCTGCAGTGGTTAACCCAAGACTCAACGACGCCTTCGTTATGGAAGTTCATAAGCGTCGCCAACATTGGATTAACCTCGGAAGCAAAGTCTGCAGTGAATATAGGGGGCAACGCGTCAAGCTCCTCGATATATTCGCTCAATATATACAGACTGGTCACAGCGCCTTTTGAAGATGGACGTCTAGAAAAAGGCCCTGCCGGAAATATGAAGCGAGACTCGAACGGAGCTGGAATCGGTGCAACCACTGCAAAACAAATCATAGTCAGATGTCGGCTCAAGAAATAAAGAAAATACACAAACAATAGAGTCTACTATACCGGCTGCAACAGAGGACAGAGTTGGGAGAACTGGTGGCGTGACGATTCCCTCGTCTCCTCCTTCTATTTGTAGTGCTGCAATCAATTCAAAATTAACAACAGCCGGATCGCCCGTCTAAGAAAGGAAAGGACGTCGGTTTAAAAACTATACTCACCGGCACCAGCAGGCAGAGTAACTTCCGACTGGAAGGAGAAATGCGAATTCAGCACTTGATATAGATGATCAAAGAGAACTCCTGCCAGATTACGATAATACATGGTCTGTACATAAAAGATGCTGTCCCCGATTTAAATTAATCGCAAACCCATACCTTCTAGCATTCGAGAGGATATAAGAGGAGATGAATGGGCAGCGACTGTCAGAGTGGCAGCTGGTGGTGCTTCTTCAGATGGCGCAACCTCAACGCTCACTACACCTATACTCGAAAAAAACAAAATGTCATTAGAAGAGACCCAAAGGGATTGCGAAACGAAAAGAATGCAGCGATCTGAGACCTACCAAACTGGTTATCAGCCAAAACTGCGACGGAAGCATCACCAAGCGTCGCGACTTCTTCGGTCTCATTTGGGGGGACAGTTTCGGCACCAGTGGCTTCATACCCCGATTCTACGAGAGCCGTCGTAACACTCGCAATGCCGGGCGATGACAGGGAACCGCAAGGGGAAAGAGCGGTATGTGGAGCAGTCCCGGACTCCTGGGAGAGTGTTCTCCGCCGAACACAGAGACGAGACCGCTTAGGTCCGTCTTGCCTGAATTTTGGGGCAGATAATAATTGGTGCTATCCGTCCACCTCTCCGAAGATGCTAAGTTGATTTATGGCACCGTATATCGAAGGTTTAAACGGATGCGGCCGATGTAGCAGACTTCATCAAATTCTCCCTCGTTTGAGGGGTTTTTGATTGTGGGGACGCTCTTCCTTGCAGGCGCAAGCCCTTGCAGTTAATTACGCTACCGTATCGCGGTAACCACTTTCTCCTTCTCCAGATGGTCACTTCGTGTCGTGTATGTTTGTTTTGTTTTTGGTTGCCCGTAGATTGTATACGGAGACTAATTTATGTTGTCGCCTGCATAGCGTGGATTGGTCCAAATCTATATTTTCTTAGATTTGGGTTTGGGGTTAGGTTTAAGGATTCGTTAGTCTCATTTGAGACTAAGATCAACTTAAACGTTTGTTAAGGATACGTTAGTCTAATTTTAGACTAAGATCAACTTAACGGGATCATTTAGATCCAACAAAAGAGCATTTGGACTCTATTGTTTTAGTTTAGGAACATTGCGGTCCATTAGTTTAAGGACGTCAAGGTCCAAAGTTAAGGACATCATAGTCCATGGGCTTAAGGACCCCACAGTCCGAGGTTAAGGACATCATAGTCCATGGGCTTAAGGACCCCACAGTCCGAGGTTAAGGACATCATAGTCCATGGGTTTAAGGACTCCACAGTACAAGGTTAAGGACATCATAGTCCATGGGTTTAAGAACCCCACAGTCCAGTTTAAATACGTCATAGTCTATGGAATGTTTGGTTGTTGGACCTGTCACCTCTCTGAAGACGTTGAAGGATTACAACGATAAATATCAGAGGAATGAAGAGATGTATCCTTGAACCGATATTGTTTGGGAGATCTGTAGTCCAATTTGGGACTAAGATTAAAAATTTATGAGCACATAGGCACAATTAATCTGAATGAGGGGTGTATGGCCACTTTGGGCTCGGCCCATTCAGTTAAAATATTAAACATTTGACAATGCTGAGTATTGATTTGAGTTTCTGATAATTTTCTGTCTTTTATGAAATGCTGAGCATTCATTATAGCTCTGGGCTTTTATTTATAGAACAGTTTATATTCTTTTAGCGCACACATGAGGAGCACGTGGTGCGCTTGGCGCCAGTCAATGAGCGCATTGCGCTTCTGCTGGGTAGCACACACGTGAGGAGCATGTGGCGCGCTTGGCACTGAGCGCCAGTCCATGAGCGCAAAGCGCTAGTTTATGAGCGCAGGGCGCTATTTTTTCAGTGGCGCACACGTGAGGAGCACGTGGTGCGCTTGGCGCTGAGCGCCAGCCCATGAGCGCAAAGCGCTATTTGTTAAGTAGCGCACACGTGAGGAGCATGTGGTGCGCTTGGCGCTGAGCGCCAGTCCAAGAGCGCAAAGCTCTATTTGATCAGCTTTATGATCTGAGAAAATAAATTCTCGCTTATAAGAGACTTTGTCTCAAGATTCTAAGAACAAAGTTCTTATTTTATAGGAGATATTTCAATCTCTTATTTTGGTGAAAGGGTTTGCCTTTATGGATCTGTGATCGTAAGAGAATTGAATTATTCTCCTCCCTTTTTTATAATAAGATGTTCATGATCTCTTTTTGTAAAAGACCTTAGTCTTATAGATCTATGATCTGTGGGAAGAATTATGTTCTTTTTCTAATTTTTTTATGATGAGATCCTTTGATCTCTTTGTGAAAGACCTGGGTCTTACAGATCTATGATCTTAGAAAAAGAAGTAAATTCTTCTTTTTATATGAGACGATTTTGTCTTTCTGTTCTTTTTACCTTGAAGAAAAGTTCTTCTTCTTCTTTCGAGAGTTTTGCTCTTCTTTCTGAGATTTCTCAAAATTTATAGGGGGGTTCCTCTCTCTGTTTTTCTATATCGAGACTTGAAGTCTTAGGTTCTTTATATAGGGCGAGCTGATTTGTTCAATCGGTTAAGAAAATCTTTTCTCTAATTGATTTGAGGATTTCTCTATCGTTGGATCTTTGATCCAAGGGCTTCTGATTTACAGAAGTCAATCTTCTTGTTTTTAACAAGATTGGGAAACCTTTCCCCACACAGAATTTATTCTGTATTTTTGATGATTTTTAATCACCCTTGGATCATTGATCCAACGATGTTCTGATTTACAGAGCACGATCTTTTGTTTGGAAAGATTTTGAGGAATCTCTTTTTAACAGAATTTTATTCTGGTTAATTGATGATTTATCATCTTTATTGGATCTTTGATCTGACGGTGGGGAGCTTTTAGTTCCAGCGCTAGTGCACCCGTGCTTTGCACGTGGTGTACTGCTTAGAGTGCAGCGCACTTAGCGCTAGCGCACACGTGCTTTGCACGTGGTGCGTTGCTTATAGTGCAGCCCTCTTAGCGCTAGCGCACACGTGCTTTGCACGTGGTGCGCTGCTTAGAGCGCAGCGCACTTGGCGCTGCTATGAAGCGTTGCTTCATTTAAAAATTTGAAATTTGAACAGAGCTTTGCTCTGATTGGGGGAAACAAATGCCCCCCCACCGTTGCGCTCACGTGGCCTACATGTGAGTGCACCGGTGGCAGCATCGCGCCTTTGGATCAACTCAGAAGTTGAAACGGTATCTTAGTGCCTATAAATAGTACCCTTGGCCCTTAAAATGATTTATGTTCATCTTCTTTCTTGTTTTCTGTGAATTTTTAGTCTCCTTCAGAGTATAGCTCTTTGTCTTAAGAACTTCTTTAAGGACAGAACTCTGTCAAAATTTAGGTAAAGATTAAATATTGTAAAGGATTATTTTAAGAATCTAGGGTTTCACCCATTAACAGAGCTTTGCTCTTCATAGATCTTCGATCTAAAGAAAACATTTTTTAGGGTTTTATTAACAGAGCTTTACTTTCTTGAAATCATAGATCTAAAGAGATCTTTCTTGGGGTTTCTTAACCCATTAACAGAGCTTTGCTCTTTTCAAATCTTATGAAGAACTCTTAGAGTTTGTTCATGGATCTTGAAGATCATGGAATTTTAATTAAAAATTTTATTTTAAGTTTTCTGATGGGTTTATTCCATCACTTTCACAGAGCAAGGCTCTTGAGGAATTTTCTTTGGGGATTTTTTTATTCCTTTCATCATCAGAGCTGACAGATGTCACTCTGTTGTAGAGCGCCGCTCTCAATGGGAGATTTACTCCTTGGCCCGAGGAATCTTTTCATTAAACGCGAAATCCTTTTTAGGATTTAAATCCCCTTGCTGTTTCGATAAGCTTTTTCTTAATCAGCCTGTCTACTAATTCTCATTGATTCTTCTTCTCAGACGTTATGGCTGCTCATTTGTATGATCTCGATGAGATTATTTCTTATGGAGACATCCGCTCACTTGGCCGTTCCCAAAAGCAAGAATTCACAAACGCCCAGTGCGCTGAAATTATGCGTCGCTTCGGTGCGTATAATGGTCGACTGCTTCCTCATCGTTCCTCTCTCTTGAAGCTTATTGTGAGAGCGATCTGGGAAGCGCTCCTTTTATTCTATCAAGACATGCCGCTCAAAGCATTGGATGATGCCAAAAATAAGGTACACTCGGTGTATCTGATGGGCCTGACCTCAAAGAAAAGGCGGGACAACCTTGTTGATATCCTGCATCAAGCTTTTCAACAGGCGGAGATACTCGCCGCTTATCGGAGGGCGGAGGACATCAGTAGGGATCCTGACGCTTGTGACCATGAAAGGATGCACACGAAGATGGTCGGAGAGGCCCGAAATTTTTTGGATGGCCTTACTTTTGAATTTCTCAATCCATGTCCTGGATTTGATGTCTTGCCATTGTAATCGTTTTAATAATGTTTTTGTTTATTGTTTTCATCAATGTAAGAATCTTCTGAAGTATGAATGGCAAATTTTGCGTTTCCGTTCTTTTATTTTCTGCGTTGAACATTTTCATATATTCATGAATGGGCGCGCTCTGAATGCTTAACTGAATGCGAGTCAAACGTTCTTTTTACTGTCCTACATGGTATGTGGTTGATGCACGCAGGTTATGCCTTTTGTTTTGACTTGGCGCGAAGCAGTTTACGCACTCTTGAGTAGCACCTCCATTTTTCTGGCATGTGATTTTGGCAAATATGGTTTGTAGATAGTAAAGAACATTTCATCTTAGCCTCCTTGTAGGGTATCGATGGCTTGGGAAGCTGGTTCAGGTCTGCTTCCTAAGACTTTTCAATTTTATGAGCTGTGGGGGTCTCATAAAGACTTTTCTCCCTGCGAGTCGAGAGGATCTCGTAAGTGTATTTTATCCTTAGGAATCATGAGGGTTCCTAAGTGTGCTTTCTCTTGAGAGTCGTAAGGATCTCACAAGAGAATTTTCTCCTTACAAGTCGAGAGGACTCGTAAGTGATTGATGAGTTGACCTGCTCCCGAGTCAAAGCATTGCTGCGACGTGGAGTTCGAGGGTTTACTCTGGCTGTTTCCCACGGAGTCAGGATTGACTTTGGCCTTGTTCTACGGGGCCGGGGGTTGACTTTATCCGCATTTCACGGAGTCAGGGGTTGACTTTATCCTTATTTCACGGAGTCAAGGGGTTGCCTTGGACGTTTTCCACGGGGTCAGGATTGACATTAGCCGTGTTCTATGAGACCAGGAGGTGCTCTGGGCGTTTCCCACGGGGTCAGGATTGACATTAGCCGTGTTCTACGGGACCAGGATTTGCTCTGGGCGTTTTCCACGGGGTCAGAATTGACATTGGCCGTGTTCTATGGGACATGTATTTGCTCTGGGCATTTCCCATGGAGCCAGAATTGACATTAGCCGTGTTCTACGGGACCAGGAGGTGCTCTGGGCCTTTCCCACGGGATCAGGATTGACTATAGCCGTGTTCTACGGGACCAGGATTTGCTCTCTCGGTTGTATGTGAACCGTCGAGGTTTGGAACAAGGACTTTTCCATGGCTCCAAGGTTGATTGTCGCGTCTGAATCCTGCTGGAATGAAGAAGAACGCTGTTGGTGATCTCTAGGCTGTCTGTGAACCGTCAAGATTTGGAACAGGGACTTTGCCATGGCTCCAAGGTTGATTGTCGCGACTGAATCCTGCTAGAATGAGGAAGAACGCTGTTGGTGATCTCTAGGTTGTTTGTGAACCGTCGAGATTTGGAACTCTTTCTGATGGAGCCTGGTGGGAAGGGATGGTTCCCTTTTTGTTTGTGTCCTTGGATTGTATACAGGGATCGATGTTCTCACCTGTAGGGCAAAAAGTTTCATTTTATATAATTTTTCTTTCCGCGATGCTCTATCATTTCAGCTTTTATATCGCGAAAGTCGCGATTGTCCAATCATTTCAGCTATTTTTCTCGGTGCCCAATCATTTTGGCTATTTGTTTTATTTACTCGCTGCTTTTTATTGCGAGTTGCCCAACCATTTCTGCTATTTTGTGTGCATACATTTTTACTTGCTGATTTTGTAGCAAGTTGCCTCATCTTTTCGGCTATTTCATATGCATTTATGGCTCGCTGACTTTTCGCTGCGAGTTTGGGATTTGATACCGATTTAGGCATCAGTATCGCTACAACTGGGATACTGCCAGGAGCGAATCATCATTTGCCTATGTCGATATCGAACAAAGGTGGCTTAGCAAACAGGGTTAGGATCCTATTGGCTAAGGCTTTTTGACTTCATGAGCCGTAAGGGTCTTATAAAGGTATTTCTCCCTACGAGTTGTGAGAATCTCGTAGGTGCGTTTTCTCCTTAAGAATCGTGAGGATTTCTAAGTGTGTGTTCTCTTATAAGTTGTAAGGATCTTACAAGAGTGTTTTCTTCTTATAAGTCGAGAGGACTTACAAGGGCCGTCCACTGTGTGAACATATCCCTAGTCGCTGGTGGGACTCTGTCAGGGAAATGTTTATTCGTTCCCGTGGATTGTATATAAGGGTCAATATTGAACCGCTTGTAGGGCAGCATTGGAGATTGTGATGGCTTAAGAACAGGTTCAGATATCTGTAGCTTAAGGCTTTTGAATCTTATGAGCCGTGAGGGTCTCATAAGAGGGTTCTCCTTACAAGTCGTGAGGATCTCGCAAGTGTAATTTCTCCTTAGGAATCGTGGGGATCCCTAAGTGTGTTGCTCCCTTGTGAGTCGTAAGGATCTCACGCAGGTATTTTCTCCTCATAGGGTCGAGAGGACCTTACAAGTGTCTTTTAACAAGATTGTGCCCTTTCGGGTTTTCACAAAACTCGCCGGTAGTCCTACTGTTTTTACTCACGGAGCCCTTTCGGATTTTCATCCGTGCCCATTTCGCTTATGGACGTACCCTTTTTTTTAACACCACGTCAGCCTGGGGACGACGCGGGTTGGTAGTAGTTTAACGACGTTTCGGTCATCAGCCAGTTTTAGGACATAGTGTTCCATCGTTAGTTTAAGGACGTTTCGGTTCGTTTGCTGGATACTACTTATAGAGTTTGGGCTTAGAAAGATAGCGAGCGGACATAGGCGTCGTCATCTATCGTTGACCTAGGCCGTGACTCGTCAGGCGTAGTATTTTTTTAGGAAGAGACCGTTTATTGGCCTGAAAGGTCTTTCACCATGCATGTCCATGAGTAGATAGGCTCCACCCTGGTAAACTTTGTCTATGATGTATGGGCCTTCATAGTTCGGCTCGAATTTCCCCCGTTTAGCACGATTGGGGATCATAGGTCTTTTGACCACTAGCACGAGTTCGCCTTGGCGGAATGTTGTCGGCCTAGTCAATCTTTCGATGAGCGCGTCATCTTTGTTTTATAAGCCTCCAGGTTTTGTTGCGCCATGAGCCGGGTTTTATCAAGGGCGTCGAGCTCCTCAAGACGAAGGTGAGCATTTTCTTCGTCTGTTAGCTCATAGTGGACCGCCACTCATAGAGAGGGTAACTATATCTCGAGGGGGAGTACCGCTTCTGTGCCGAATACCAATGCATACGGCGTTGTGTTTGTGGCTGTTTTGAACGTAGTTCGATACGCCCAGAGAGCTTCATGCAGTCTCTCGTGCCAGTCCTTCTTATTCTTGGACACCATCTTTTTCATGATCTTCGTCAAGGTCTTGTTGAAAGCCTCGGCTAGACCATTTGCTCGGGGATTATAGACCGAAGAGTATCTCCATTCTACACTATGATGTTGTGCGAAGCGGCTAATCTTGTGGCTTCTGTAGGCTGGCCCGTTATCGGAGATAATCCGTCGCGGAGTGCCGAACCGGTAAATGACGTGTGTCTTGAAGAAATGGAGGATATTCTCCGTCTTCACTTCTCTTAGCGGTATTGCTTCCGCCCACTTAGAGAAATAGTCAGTTGTCGCCAATATGAACCGATGTCCTCTGGATGATGCCGGTTCGATGGGCTTGATTATGTCAGTTCCCCACATTTCGAATGGCCAGCTAGCTACCGTTGGATGTAGAGGATTTGGATGCTGGTGGATAAAGTCCCCGTGAATCTGTCACGAGTGGCACTGCTTCGCGTATTCGAGACAGTCTTGGATCATTGTGGGCCAATAGTAGCCCATCCTTTTGATCTTTAGTTTCATCTTCGGCCCGGCTTTGTGAGAACCGCAGAGTCCGTCGTGAGTTTCTTGGACGACTCTCCTTGCTTCTTCTGGCCCCAGGCATCTTAGCCATAGAGAATCGAATGATCTCTTATATAGAGTGTCATTGACGAAGGCGAAGGATAGAGCTCGTTTCATGAGCTGATGTCTTGAGGATGTATCTTCAGGTGTTCGCCGGGATTTGAAGTAGTCTATAAAGACTTCCCTCCGATCCTTAGCCTTTTCCTAGTCTTTTATTTGCAAGGCCGCTTGCTCTATCGTTCCTTTTTCTTCGGATGACTCTGGAGATATTTCTGCCGGTGCAAGGACCCGACGGCTTTGCACAACGATCCTCACATCATCGAGGTTTTCGTCAGCCAGTTCTTTAGCGAGCTTGGCTAATGCATCCGCCTTGCTATTTTCCGCGCGCGGTATGTTTTCCAGGGCATAGGCAGGGATTTGAGTCAGCAATCGTTGTACCGCCGTACTTTACTAACTCCGGTTTGCACGTCTGATAGTCGCCGTTTACTTGGGTAACGACCAGTTGGGTGTCTCCGTATATTAGGAGGTTTTCAATTCCCATGTCGACAGCGATCTCAAGACCTGCTATCAAAGCTTCATATTCGGCTTCATTGTTTGTCCTTAGCTCTGTTAGGAAAAAGGCAAAGCGCATTATCCCTCCTTGTGGAGTCACGAAGATGAGGCCCACCCCAGATTTGATTATAAGGGAGTTGTGCTTTCGCTTCTTCATAGAGGATGCTCAGTCGAAGTAGAGTTCCCATTGGGTATCATTCTCTCTTCTCTTCCCGTCGATCGTGTCAAACACGTGCTCGTCGGGCAATTCGCAGTTCAAAGGAGAATCGACAGGTATCGGATATTCAGCAAGGAAGTCGGCGATGGCCTGTCCTTTCACTGCCTTGAGGGGTCGGTATATCACCGAGAATTCCATTAAGAAGAGTAGGGCCCATTTAGCGAGTCGTCCCGTCAATATGGCCTTTGACATCAAATATTTGAGAGTATCCACCTTTGACATGAGATGGATCTCATGTGCCAACGCATAGTGTCTGAGCTTCGTTATCGCGAAGATCAACGCCAGGCAGTGTTTTTCGATGGGGGAGTAATCGTTTTCTGCCCCCAGAAGAACTCGACTCAAATAGTATAGGGCTCTCTCCTTCCCTTGGTCGTTTTCTTGTGCCCATAACGCGCCTAGAGAACCCTCAAGGGCGGTTGTATATAGAATGAGAGGCTTTCCCTTGACCGGGGCGGTTAGCACCGGAGGATTCTGTAGATATTGCTTGATTTCGTCCAGCGCGCTTTGGCATTTGCGATCCCAAACGAACGGGGTTCCCTTCTTCATCAAGTGACTGTAGGGACGACATTTGCATGAGAGGTTAGCTATGAACCGCCGGATATACGCGAGCTTCCCTTGGAGAGACCGCAATTGCTTGAGTGTTCTCGGCGAGGGAATTTCCATGATCGCCTTGATCTTCGACGGGTCTATCTCGATGCCTCGATGTTGTACGATGAATCCTAGGAATTTGATCGAAGAGACTCCGAATGCACATTTCAGAGAGTTCATCTTCAAGTTGTATTTCCGAAGGCACTGAAACACGATCTTCGGATGCTCTAAATGTTCCTCGTATGATTTGCTTTTAACTACGAGGTCGTCAATATATCATTCGACGATTTCATGTATGAGGTCATCGAAAATCTTCGTCATGGCCCTCTGATAGGTGGTACCGGCGTTCTTTAGACCGAAGGGCATCACCTTGTAGTAAAATATTCCCAAAGGGGTCCGGAAAGCGGTATGCTTTTGGTCTTCAGGATGCATTTTTATCTGATTGTATCCTGATGAGCCATCCATGAAGGAGAAAACTTCGTGAGTGGACGTATTATCTATCATCAGCTCAGTTACCGGTACTGGAAAGTCGTCCTTCGGGCAAGCTTTGTTGAGATTCCGAAAGTCCACGCATATACGCACCGTCCCATTTTTCTTCATCACTGGGACGATGTTGGCAATCCAGTCAGGGTATTGAACTTCTTGGATGAAGCCGGAGTCGATTAGCTTTTTGACCTCAGCGTTGATGCTCATTTCAAGTTCGAGCCTCATTCTCCTTGGTGCTTGTTTGATTGGCTTGATGTCCGGAGATATCGCCAATTTGTGCACAGCAATCTCTGGATCTAGTTCCGGCATCTCGAAATAGTTCCATGCGAAGCAGTCTTTATACTGCATGAGAACATCTTTTAGCGTAACCATCCTTTCTTCAGACAACAGCTCACTAACGAATGTCGGCCATGGGTCACTTGCTGTTCCCAAGTCAATTTTCTTGAGGTTATCTGCAGTAGTATGTATCCCATCTTCCAGTTCTTTTGGCGCCGGTGAAAACTCTGAGATCATCTCGTCATCATTATTTTCGAAGCACCAGGGGAGGTCATCCATATTCTCGGGTTCTTCTTCTGACAGCGTTATCACGTGGCAGGTACGAGATCGCTTCCAAGACCGATGTTGGTCTGGTTCTACTCTCGCCGCATACGTGGCTTTCGGTTCATGCTTCTGTGGTGGGGTTACCCTCTAACTACTGGATAAAGCGACCCTGCCTTGCTGATACTGGTCCTCTACCCAGTCTTTAAATCTGAAGCAGTCTTCGAGAGGATGCCCTATTGCTCGATGATAGGAGCAATAGTCCGGATGATGAACCTCACCTGCTTGCTCGGGGTGCTTGGACTCCTGGAGCGCCATTATCTGATGTTTTATGACAAGATCGAATATCTTCTTTGTCTTGTCCTGGGGAAAAGAATATGCTCGACCCATCTTCTTTATAAGAGACGGATCCCGGTTGCTCATTTCTGCTTCGCGTGGTTTTTTGGACCCTCTATGCTGCCGTCGAATGTTTTTTCCGTTCTTTGGTTTATTTTTGCCTCTGTGCCGGGTCTTTTGTATGACGGGCTGGCGACGAAGAGCATTGTCATTCTCCGCGGCCTGCTGAAGGAGGCGCTGCGTTCTGGCTTTCTCGTAAATGGTCATTTCGCGGTTATGGTCGTCCCGGACCTTCTGAATCGCTTCCCTTATTAGCTTGCCTATCTGTTCTTCAAATGACGGACTTGGCATTTTCATGGAGGGACCTCGTTTTGGTTCAGGGTTAGCGTCTTCCCACAGAGCATCTCCTTCTTCATCGAAATCATGTATAACATGGCAGCCATGGAATCGCTCCTATTTCCTGGATTGAACATATCCAAGCCCGATTGTTTCCATTCTCCCGTTGGGCAATTTTCGCTGGGTTCCAGGAACATTTCAGATCCTGTTGTAGAACTGAGCTTTCCGAGCAGTCTGTTTGAAGGGTACGCCTTGGCGCCTCAACAGCCTTTTTAATCCTTCTGTGTAGTATCTGAGCAGACGGATGGGCTGGAGCCTGTCAAGTGTAGAATCGGCACCATGCCAGATTTCTTTCTCCACTTTGGTTTCCGCGGATCGATAAAAGAGGATCGCTTTTTCATCTTTTCGTCTGGGAGGGACATAGAACGTCTGCAGTTCTTGCACACTGTAGGTATCAAGTGTGTCGAGCTCTTTGTAATGCTCTTACGGAACCATGGCGATTTGCAAACTCCGATCATTGCCAGCGAAGGTTTGTATTGATGTCCGAACAGAAAATACTGCATCGACCTCATCTTCCGAGTCGCTCCCGAAGACCGGAATAGGGGTGGATGGTCTCGGCTTGTTGCATTGGGGCGGACCAGAATAAATTATTTCTTCTTCCTCCTCGGTATCACTCCCGAAGACCGGAATAGTGGCAATAGCTTTTTGCTTGTCATCCGGCTTATGGCATCTTTCCATGTCTTCGAAGTCTGGCAAGAAGTATTTTGCATCTTCTTACTTTCGGACTTCATTCACGGAGAATGGGTTCAATTCCCCTGTCACGGTATATTCAAGCCCATCTTTGAAGTACTTCATACACTGGTGCTGTGTAGAAGGAATAATGTTGTATTCATGTAGCCAAGGCCTGCTGAGCAAAGCATTGTAACATGTCTTGGCGTCAATGACGTGAAATTTGATGTCCGTGATGAGCAGCCCAAAGTGTAATGTCAGTATCACAGACCCGAGCATCCATGATGACTGGGAGTCAAACCCGGAGATGGTGATTTTATCACGAGCGAGGTGCTAAACGCTCATGCAGATTTCCTTTAGCACCCTCACATTTAGGAGATTGACGGAGGACCCATTGTTAACCAGGATTTTGCCTATCTTGATACCATGACAATATCCGGAGACATAAAGAGGGCAGTTATGCTCGCACGTCCCGAGGAGGAGATCTTCATCACTGAAGGTGATATCGGCTGTGTGCACTTCTTCCAGCTCATCTTTCATCTTTTCTTCGGCGAGGAAAGCTTGGAATTGCTCGGGCTCTTGTAATGCCTTGATCAAAGAATCTCTCGCCTCTTTGGATAGCAGAAGGGCGTCGAGAATGCTTAGCTGTGAGGTTATCTTCCTCAGGTGTGCCAGAACGTTGTAATCCACCTTGTTTTTCTTGGGCAGATCCTTGGCTGTCAACTCTTCGACGGCTTGGTCATCGAGGGTGATATCCTCGGGTGCCTTTTCTTTTCCCTTATCCTTTTTGTTTGATCCCCTGTTTGCGGGTCCGAGATTCTTTTTAGATAGCGTGCGATTACGCAGCTGAATGTTCTCGCAGCTCTTCGGTTCTTCTTCTTTTCCTGGGGTGGATTCTTTGAAGAGAGGGCCGAAATTCATTTCTTCTTCAGAATCGCTCCCGAAGGTAAGAACTTGCGATCCCCTGCTATCAACCATGTGACAGTTGCCGGCAGTTCTTCCTCGTTCGTCTGTCGCATTTTCCCGCTGTCGACGAACTTCACGCTTCATCCTCTTGAAGTGTTGCCTGTGAGCGAAATACCCTTGCCACCACTTTTTAAAGGCGTTGCACTCTTCGGTGGGGTGTGCAATTCTTCGATGATATAAATAGTAATTAGGATGCACATCTTCTTCATTAAGGTGTATCTCATCAGAAGTGTTTCCTTCGAAGGGTGGCAACTTCATTCCCATCGACAGGGCTTTAGCGAATCGCTTCCTTGTCTTGAACCTGCTTTTGCTGGCGACAGAAGTGCTTTGATATGGTTGGGGTATTTCATGACCCATGACTTCTTTAAATTGATGCCGACTCCTGGCCTTTTCGAATATAACCATTTCGCATTCTCGATCATCCTTGCTCTTCTGACGGGCTTCGTTCAGGAATGCGTCAATCATCTCATCTGACGGTCCTAGGAGTTCAGGTTCGGGATCTGCCCCCGGTTTCTCCTCATCCGGAACTTCTTCATCGCTTATTAATGAGTGAGAGATCACGTGGCAGCTTGTCATATAATCCTTAGGTTCTTCTGAAGAATCGTCTCCTTCATCAGCGTCATCTCTATCTTCAAGGATGTGGTTGAGAAACTCATGAAGTGTGACCGGGGTTCGCACCCTCTGGTTATATTCCTACAGCGCGTCAATATGTTTTTGCAGGTCCGTGCGCTTGTCATCAGGCTTCACGGGCTTTTTGGTTTTCTTCTTTGAAGATTTTGATGGCTGGGCCTGAGCGTTTTGATTATCGCTACCAATTTTTGGCGTCGGGCACGGCTTCAGCATTCCCTTGATGACTTCGGGTTCTAGCGGACTTTTCCATTTGATCGCCGGGCATGTTTGGAGATCCTTCAGCATTCTTTTCGTTTTGGCTGAAAGAACGACCTCCCATGTAGCATCTTCTACAAAAGAGCATGATGCCCCCGGTGTGTCCGCCTTTTTGAGAGCGTGCGGTTGAGGCGGGCTTACTTTCCAATTCTCGGACAGTGCGAATTTGCCCTGTTGGTATTGGTCTTTAAAGACGAAGCAATCTTCAATTGGATGGCCTATCGCTTGGTGATATGGGCAATAATTGGGATTATTAGCATCATCGGGTTGTAATGGGCATTTTGGATCTGGCAAGTTGAGGAGCCTGTTGCGCACCGCCAGCCCGAACAATCTCCTCGTTTTGTCCCAGGAAAACGAATAAGGGCGCTTCATTTTCTCATTAAAGAATCACCGTTTCTCGTCTTGGCGATCAATTAGTTTTGGACCATTGGGCTGCTGTTGAGCATTGGCAACGAAGGTTGCTTTCCCTCTCCCTTGTTCATTTCGAGGCTCCATTTTCGAAGAAGACGGTCTATGACCCATTTGATCCATTTAGGCCAGTTGTCAATCAAAGCCTGAAAAGTAGTTGGCTTGAAAAACATCATGAATTGGGAAATGGTCGTCTGAGGGTCGAGAGTACCCACGAACATGCCTACCGCAGGCGCTTCTTCAATGCGCTGCTCGCACTTCGACCATAAATTCCGCCACCGTATCATGTACTGGACCCAAGTTTCTCCCGGCTTCACCCTGGCATTGATCAATGCCGTGATTGGGGTACGTTCGCTAGCGCTCGCAAACCTCTGTGTAAAGAGTAACTCCATTTCTGCAAACGTCTTAACGGAGTCATTAGGGAGCTCGGAATACCATTCAAATGCTGTCTCTGACAAGCTGCCAACGAATTGGCGAAGCAACAGTTTGTCGTCGCCTCCAGTATTGCCACACAAAGCCCTGAACTGAGCGACATGTTGATGGGGATTGCCTGTCCCCTTATATACGTGGAATTTGGGGATCGTGTATCCCGGCGGGTACTTTATTTGGCCGTACCAACCCGGATAGGGTCGTCCAGTCTTAACAATTTTCCCAGCGGCTTCATTCGCCTGATGAACTCGTATCTGCTGAGGGATGTAATCATCCATGGAGGCTTTTGAAATGGTCTCCTCCTTGGCTGTTGACAGAGCCGGAAGAGGGTTTGATGTCTCCGCTCGGTCGTCTTCGAAGATAATCGGAGGATTTTCAGCTGGAGGATCTGGCTGTAACATCATCCCAACCATGTCTTAGAATAAGAACGCCATTCGTTTTATGTTGGCAGCTTGTTCCGCTGCCTCCTTGTCTTTCTTTCGAGGATTCTGCGGAGGAACTCAGCATCAGTTTCCTGTTCATGACGCTGCTCTGATGACGCCTCCGGGCTTTCTTTTGGCCCAGTGAGTGCGGCCATCTGCGTTAGCATTTGCTGAAGCTTCTGTTGCTGCTCCTGGGCTTTTGTCACGGATCGCGTAAGCGGTCGATGACCCATAGAGATACGACTATCCTCTTTCCCGGATGCCATATAGACAGTATGTACCACCATGCCCCCAGGCTTGGGGCGTTTAGATTCATTGTTCTTGCGATTCGTCGCAGACACCGGGATTTTCTCCAACTTTCTCCTCTTGTGAGCGGTCGAAGTTGAGGGGGCCGTTGCAGTGGGCACCCAAGTAGCTGTCACCTTTTGTGGCTTGACAGAGTGGTCCTCTTCTTGCCGAACCTTCATCTTTTTCTGTCGGCGGGAATAGTCTTGATCTACCACGGAGTCCTGGACCTGTCGCCAAACTTTATAAATTTTAAAGGACAGCCGCTGAGGGGGCTGCTCCAGCTTCGCCTTTGTAGCGTTCTCCATTGGGGGAGGAGATCTTTTCAGCACAGCAGTTGGCGAATTCTTGCGCACCCTGTTAAGTAGTTCAAAGCTATTCCCGGTTGGAACAGCAGCATCAACTTCCACCATTGGAGCTGGCGGAATCAGTCCAGAAGGGGAATTGCCCCCAGCCTTCCTCACTCGGCGCCAGTGGCGACGTCGAGCATGTCGTGCGGCTGGGATCACCTCCGCTGTTGGATGAGCTTCTTCATGCCCCCTGCTTTGAGGAGAGACTGTTATTGGTGCTAGCCTGTCGAAGACTGACACCCGTTGAGAGAGAGTAGTCAGTCTTGCGAAGGCCGACTTTCGAACAGGGGAAACATCCTTCATGACTTCACGTGGAGTAGGGGCTGAAACGGCCAGTCTCGTGAAGACCAAACCCTTAGCAGGAGAAGCCGCCTTGGTGACTTCAAGAGTAGGAATGGCTAACTGCTTAGGGATAACACCTTCAGGAATTGCGGGCTTCTTCATGGGCCCATCTGAGCTTCGGCCCAATCTGTTGAAAACTGAGGCAGTGGACTTGGACGACCCGTTGAGATGGGCCGCAGTAGTTGCGAGCCGATCAAAGACCGACTTCTTCGGGGCTTCTTGTGATTGTACAGGTGTGTTGAAGCTTATGGGTGGGAGCATGGTCCCAAAGAATAGCCCTGTGATGGCTTGGGTCACTTGTTCCACCGGTATTGTGAAAAGGGAGGCCACTTAGGGCCCGTAGGTTACTCCTCCAGATGAGGCGGAATGGGAGTTGCAGTTGCAGTTGGAGCAGTTAGAGGCCATTGATGTTCTTTTTTCTGCACGGGAGCAAAACCAAATATTAGTACCTCGAACCCAAGGACAACTATATTAAACCGCGATTCGTTCGCGAACACGACACACGAAGTGTGGAGTGGAAAGAGGAAAAGGTCCCACCGGGCGTGCTAGAGTCTTTTCTCCGCCGAACACAGAGACGAGACCGCGTAGGTTCATCTTGCCTGAATTTGGGGGCAGATGCTAATTGGTGCTATCCGTCCACCTCTCCGAAGATGCCAAGTTGATTTATGGCACCGTATATCGAAGGTTTAAACGGATGCGGCCGATGTAGCAGACTTCGTCAGATTCCCCCTCGTTTGAGGGGGCTTTGATTGTGGGGACGCTCTTCCCTGCAGGCGTAAGCCCCTGCAGTTAATTACGCTACCGCATCGCGGTAACCATTTTCTCCTTCTCCAGATGGTCACTTTGTGTCGTGTATGTTTGTTTTGTTTTTGGTTGCCCGTGGATTGTATACGGAGACAAATTTATGTTGTCGCCCGCATAGCATGGATTAGTCCAAATCCGTATAATCTTAGATTTGGGTTGGGGGTTGGGTTTAAGGATACGTTAGTCTCATTTGAGACTAAGATCAATTTAAACGTTTGTTAAGGATACGTTAGTCTAATTTTAGACTAAGATCAACTTAACGGGATCATTTAGATCCAACAAAAGAGCATTTGGACTCTATTGTTTTAGTTTAGGGACATTGCGGTCCATTAGTTTAAGGACACCACGGGTCAAGGTTAAGGACATCATCGTCCATGGGCTTAAGGACCTCACAGTCCGAGGTTAAGGACATCATAGTCCATGGGCTTAAGGACCCCACAGTCCGAGGTTAAGGACATCATAGTCCATGGGTTTAAGGACCCCACAGTCCAGGTTAAAGACCTCATAGTCTATGGAATGTTTGGTTGTCGGGACCCGTCACCTCGCTGAAGACGTTGAAAGATTACAACAACAAATATCAGAGGAATGAAGAGATGTACCCTTGAACCGATATTGGTTGGGAGATCTGTAGTCCAATTTGGGACTAAGAATAAAGATTTATGAGCACATGGGCTCAATTAATCTGAATGAGGGGTGTATGGCCACTTTGGGCTCGGCCCATTCAGTTAAAATATTAAACATTTGACAATACTGAGCATTGATTTGAGTTTCTGACAATTTTCTGTCGTTTATGAAATGCTGAGCATTCATTATAGCTCTGGGCTTTTATTTATAGAACAGTTTATGTTCTTTTAGTGCATACGTGAGGAGCACGTGGTGCGCTTGGCGCTTGGCGCCATTCAATGAGCGCATTGCGCTTTTGCTGGGTAGCGCACACGTGAGGAGCACGTGGCGCGCTTGGCGCTGAGCGCCAGCCCATGAGCGCAAAACGCTAGTTTATGAGCGCGGAGCGATATTTGTTCAGTGGCGCACACGTCAGGAGCACGTTGTGCGCTTGGCGCTGAGCGCCAGCCCATGAGCGCAAAGCGCTATTTGTTAAGTGACGCACACGTGAGGAGCACGTTGTACGCTTGGCGCTGAGCGCCAGCCCATGAGCGCAAAGCGCTATTTGTTAAGTGGTGCACACGTGAGGAGCACGTGGTGCGCTTGGCGCTGAGCGCCAGTCCAAGAGCGCAAAGTGCTATTTGATCAGCTTTATGATCTGAGAAAATAAATTCTCGCTTATAAGAGACTTTGTCTCAAGATTCTAAGAATAAAGTTCTTAATTTATAGGAGATATTTCAATATCTTATTTTGGTGAAAGGGTTTGCCTTTATGGATCTGTGATTCTAAGAGAATTGAATTATTCTCCCCCCTTTTTTTTATAATGAGAAGTTCATGATCTCTTTTTGTAAAAGACCTTAGTCTTATAGATCTATGATCTGTGGGAAGAATTATGTTCTTCTTCTTATTTTTTTATGATGAGATCCTTTGATCTCTTTGTGAAAGACCTGGGTCTTATAGATTTATGATCTTAGAAAAAGAAGTAAATTCTTCTTTTTATATGAGACGATTTCGTCTTTCTGTTCTTTTTACCTTGAAGAAAAGTTCTTCTTCTTCTTCCGAGAGCTTTGCTCTTCTTTCTGAGATTTCTCAAAGTTTATAGCGGGGTTCCTCTCTCTGTTTTTCTATATCGAGACTTGAAGTCTTAGGTCCTTTATATAGGGCGAGATGATTTGTTTAATCGGTTAAGGAGATCTTTTCTCCAATTGATTTAGAGATTTCCCCATCGTTGGATATTTGATCCAAGAGCTTCTGATTTACAGAAGGCAATCTTCTTATTTTTAACAAGATTAGGAAATCTTTCCCCACACAGAATTTATTCTGTATTTTTGGTGATTTTTAATCACCCTTGGATCATTGATCCTACGGTGCTCTGATTTACAGAGCACAATCTTTTGTTTGGAAAGATTTTGAGGAATCTTTTTTTAACAGAATTTTATTCTGGTTAATTGATGATTTATCATCTTTATTGGATCTTTGATCTGACGGTCGCTAGCGCACCACGTGCTTTGCACGTGGTGCGCTGCTTATAGTGCAGCGCACTTAGCGCTAGCGCACACGTGCTTTGCACGTGGTGCGCTGCTTAGGGCGCAGCGCACGTGGCGCTGCTATGAAGCGTTGCTTCATTTAAAAATTTGAAATTTGAACAGAGCTTTGCTCTGATTGGGGGAAACAGAGAGTAGCCATTTCAGGCTCAGCGGTTGCCGTTTTCTCACCTGCTGCCTCATCGCCAAGACTTAGCCCTGCAGGATACGATATATGAGAATCTGAAGATCAAACTCTAATAAAAGGACCTAGTGTTACGTTACCTTGAGACGGCTTTTCGATTGCCTCCCGAGCCTCGCGCAAAACCTGTCTACGAACGGTAGACAAGGCGGCTGGAGCATCTTCGGAGGAAATAGTGACGGATGGAATAGCGCTTGAGCCTGCACCTATAGCCAAAGCGGCATCATGTTCCTTAGTTGCGCGCTTTCTACGCTTCTTGTCGGCCTTGGCAGAGAGAAGTGACCTCCTCAAAGCCTCCGTCAAGGAGATGCCATCATCCGAACCAAGTTCTGCCTCTGGAGCCTCTACGGCGCTCGTCATCGGCTGTTTGAGCGAACCTTCTTTCGGTAATACTGGGGGAGCTGGGACTTCGGCAGCCGGCCTTGGGAGCGTCGCCGCGTCACCACTCGCGATCGGCACTGCACTTGGGATAACCTGAGTTGAGATAGCCCCTGCAATAAGATGGAAAAGAAGAGTTAGTTTACCCATAAAAACGGGAACGGAGGCACAGTGAGCCGAAATGTACCAATGCCCAAGGAAGCACGAAGCTTTTCCTCCTCTTCAAAAGTCTTGAGAGAAGCCGCGCGAGTTTCTTCAGTGGAGATGCTTGTTGAAGAAGAAGTGTCAGTCAAGGCATGATAATAAAAACGTAACAGCGGAAAGATATGACTGAAGTCTACCTGACTGTGCAAGGGTGACCAGTCCTGCTTTGTGGCTAGCTAATCGCTTGGAAACTGCAATAGCAGCCTCTAGATCAGTATCATCCGGAGCCATGAATAAGCCTTCATTGGTCCCGTATTCACTTATGCCCTCGCTGTAAGGAGCATGAGGCTCCTGGCTGAATGCAACGTCTGCAGAGAGTATTGACTTCTTTTTCTTCTGCGAGCGAGTGCCGATAGCTGCTAGCACAAGTTTACGCTTGGTGGGCACCTTTGGACGACGAGTCCCGATCTCCGAACCCACGCCAGACTCGGGAGACGCCACTGCCACCGCTTTCACGGGAGCATGAGGAAGGGGAAGCTCAGATATGGTACGCGGGACCACAATCACAGTAGTCTCTCTCAAGGGAGGATGAACGATGGTGCGCTGCTTTAGGGGAACAGTCGGATTACCAGCCGGGGCTGCACCCTTGCGATCGAGCAGCAATCTCTTTTCCTCTCTAATAACGGCGCCCATCGACTGCTGGTACCACGCCACATATATGTTTAGGGCTTTTGGAACGCAACTCGGCTCACTAATAAAGAAATTGGAGCCGGTGTTCAACCACATAAAATGATGCAACGCACTCCGAATACCCTCTTCAGTAGCAGCCGGTTCTGCCAAGAAGGCCTCAAGTGGGACACACTGGTTATAGCTTAACTGCTGGGCGAAATGATGCGGGTTGTATCTCATGAACAACGTCGAATTATTCTGCCTAAACACGAGAAAGCCCGGCCTGATGGAGTATAAATGAAGAATCTCCTGAGCTTTCAAGACAGAGGCCCCGTCTTTAAAGATGTCCTGCAATGGCTGCACCATTTTTGCGGATTCCTGGCCGACGGTCAGAATTTTATCGGTGAAGGTCATGCCATCTCCAACAGTGCGCGGACGAAGGAGCAAACCCCTAGCTTCCCGCGGTGTCAGATTTACAATGGATGCATCGACTAGCCGCATGATCCGAGAAAACTTACACTTGTCATAGAAACAAGGCCTTTTATGGATACCGAAGATGCCAAGTACATGTAGCTCGATCCATGGCATAAAATAATGCATCGAGAAGTTCACGTGCTACACCCCTGGTTCAATAGTATCTGCTGCCAAGCTGAGGCCGTGATACAAATAGGCTAACCCAGCGATCCCGACAGCCACTTGCATCCCAGCAACCATTCGGTGAGCTGGATAAAAAACGGACGGCCTCATATGGCGAGGATGCATCGGAAGTGCAAACCAGTTTAGCCATAGCCCGAGGAACCCCAAAAAGAATGTTTCTTCGTCAATTCCAGGAGTTGCAAGATTTGTGAAAGAGACGACCGGGGTGTTAGGGAGAAAGAAATTTCTCTGATCCGCCTCCGCTGCCGGTTGGTTGTCCAAACCGAAACCAAAAGGATCGTCGAGTTTGGAAAATTTCGTGACTTCCTTCGACAGGACTTCCGAGCGGAGAAAACAGGCGATGAAATATGTGAAATTAACCCTGCGGCCTCCGGATTCGAGAAAGAGGCTCTCATAGATATTCAACACCTTTATCAAACTTGGGAATTGGTGTTGAATGGCGTTTTCTGGGGTAAGACCCATTACCACTGATTCGGTGGCAAAGATATACTCATCCGGAGGAAGCAGCTCCTCATAATGTTCTCCCCTAACCGGTAAGCCGGAAACCTCGGCAAACTCCTCTAAAGAAATTGAAACTTCTCGATCCAACAGAAGGAAGGTGTGGGTCGGAATGTTCCATTGCTCCAGAAAAGCCTTGACCCACCAGGCAAGAGGCGTGGAATACTGGAAGAGAGACGCATAAACTGCGGGATACAACCCAAGCTTCAGCAGTTGCAACTTCTTAGCCGAAAAAATATAGCGGGCCCATTGCAGATATCCGGCTGGGTGACGGGGAGTTAAGCCTATGTTATATGGCTGTCCCCAAGGACGCGACTCACCCTGGCATATACGCCGTCTTAGAGTATCCAAAGCCGTTGGCAGCTGTACGGGTATTGCAGCCATAGAAGGCTGAAGGAGACCCTCCGAAATCCAATTGACCTCCTCCATGACATAGTTTATTGGGGGTGCATCTGCATAAGGGATCGCCGAGATAGGCTCCGAAGGTGTCGCGCAAGAAAAGCTCCGTCGGCCCCTGATAATATGGTTGTACCATATTCTCCATATATGAAGATTTTTGTGCTCTGGGTCATGATCTTTTATCAATGCGAAGACTTCCCTATCCACTGGCGCTGTAGGGAATCCACCTTCTGAACGGAAAAACGGAAACGAAGTATCGAAAGATATAGTACCTGCGCGGAAAAGAACAAAGTTAGCCGTCAATACTACAAGTCAAGTTCAGTACTTGGTACTTTAAATCCGTACCATACTGCAATGCAGTAAAAAGGGGACAAAGGGGACCCACACAATCTAGATGATAACTCATCATTAATAAAACAGTCTCATCATTTGATGAGACTGTCATTAAACGAGGAAGTCCTCAAAAGATTCTCATTTAATGAGGATCCCTTGGGCCAAGGAGTAAATCTCCCATTAAGAGCAGTGCTCTGCAACAGACAGACAACTGTCATAATTAATCATGAGGGGAATAAAATTCCTCCCCAAAATTTCTAAAGAGCAATGCTCTATAAGGAAGATGAAATAATCCATCAAGAAACCTTAAGAAGCAAAGCTTCTACAGAGTAAAAACTCCAAGATCTTCAAGATCTGTGAATAAACCCTTAAGTTCTTCATGAACTATATTCTAGTTCATGGGTTAAAATAACCCTAAAAAAAGATTACATCTTGGAAATGAGCATAGCTCTGTTGATGGGTAAAACCCTAAAGATATATTTTTAGATCTATGATCTAAGGAGAGCAAAGCTCTGTTAAAAAGTTCAATTTTTACCTAAATTGGGCAGAGTTTTGACTCTTAAGAAATTTCTTAAAGGCAAGAGCTATGCTCTGAAAGAGAAATAATTCTCAGAAGAAAAAAAGTGAGAAGATGAACAGAGATCATCTAAAGGGCCAAGGGTCCTATTTATAGGCACTGAGAGCCATTTCAACTCCTAAATTGATCCAATGGCAGAGATGCTGTCGCCGCTGCACTTACGTGTGGGCCACATGAGCGCAACGGTGGGGGCATTTGTTTCCCCCAATCAGAGAAAAGCTCTGTTCAAAATTTCATATTTTGAAATAAAGCAGTGCTTCATAGCAGCGCCAGCGCTGAGAGAGTCAAAGACTCTGAGACGGCGCTCACGTGTAAAGCACATGAGCGCTAGCGCTAAGAGCGCTGCACTCTAAGCAGCGCACCACATGAAAAGCACGTGAGCGCTAGCGCTAAGAGCGCTGCACTCTAAGCAGCGCACCACGTGCAAAGCGCGTAAGCGCTAGCGCTAAGTGCGCTGCACTCTAAGCAGCGCACCACGTGCAAAGCACAAGAGCGCTAGCGCTGGAACTAAATGTTCCTAAACGTTGGATCAAAGATCCAACGAACATGATTAAAAATCATCAATTAACTAGAGTAAAATTCTGTTAAGGAAACATTCCTCACAATCTTTCCAAACAAGAAAGATTGTGCTCTGAAATCAGAGCACCGTTGGATCAATGATCCAATGGTGATTAAAAATCACCAAAATACAGAATAAATTCTATATGGGAAAAGATTTCCTAATCTTGTTAAAAACAAGAAGATTGTCTTCTGTAAATCAGAAGCCTTTGGATCAAAGATCCAACGGGGAAACATCCTCAAATCAATTAGAGAAAACATCTCTTCAACTGATTCAACAAATCAGCTTGCCCTATATAAAAGCCCCAAGACTTCAAGTCTGATAAGGCGGAACCCCACATAAACATTGAGAAAATTTTAAAAAGACAAAGAGCAAGCTCTCAGAAGAAGAAAATTTTCTTCAAGGTAAAAAAAAGAAGAAGAAGAAGAAGAAAGAGAACAGAGAGATGAATTCATCTCATATAAAAAGAAGAATTTACTTCTTTTTCTAAGATCATAGATCTATAAGACCAAGGTCTTTCACAACAGAGATCAAAGTATCTCATCATAAAAAATAAGGGGAAGGACTTAATCTTCTTCAGATCGTAGATCTATAAGACAAATTGTCTTTCATAGATTATAATATCTCATTATAAAAGGGGGAAGAATAATTCAATTCTCTTAGGATCACAGATCCAAAAAGGCAAAGTCTTTCACAAAAAATATAAGTGATTGAAACATCTCCTATAAAAAAAATAAGAACTTTGTTCTTAGATCCATGAGAAAAAGTCTCTTGTAAGAAAGAGAATTTAATTCTCAGGGCGCAAAGCTGACTAAAAGAGCCATAGCGCTCCAATCAAAAGAAGCGCTTCAGCGCTCCAAAACTAACGCATAGCGTTGCAGAGCCTTAACGCTCCAAACTTCACCAGAAGCGCAATGCGCTCATTGACTGGCGCTCAGCGCCAACTGCGCCACGTGCTCCTCACGTGTGCGCTACTTCACCAGAAGCGCAATGCGCTCATTGACTGGCGCTCAACGCCAAGCGCGCCACGTGCTCCTCACGTGTGCGCTACTTCACCAGAAGCGCAATGCGCTCATTGTCTGGCGCACAGCTCCAAGCACGCCATGTGCTTCTCATGTGTGTACTAAATGAACATAAACTTTTCTATAGAAAAGGCCCCGGAGCTATAATAAGTGTTCAGCACTCAATAAAAGACAAAAAGGCTCAGCATTGCTAAATGTTCAACATTTTAACTGAGTGGGTCAAGCCCAAAGTGGCCACAGAACCCTACTTCAGATTAATTGAGCCCATATGCTCATAAATCTTCGATCTTAGTCCCAAATTGGACTACAGATCTTCCAACCAATATTGGTTCAAGGGTACATCTTTTCACTCCTCTAATATTTGTCGTTGTAATCCTTCAACGTCTTCAGAGAGGTGACGGGTCCCGACAACCAGACATTCCATGAATTGTGGGGTCCTTAGACTCATGGACTATGACGTCCTTAAACTTTACGGACTGTGGGGTCCTTAAACTCATGGACTATGATGTCCTTAAACTTTACAGACTATGATGTTTTTAAACTCCATAGACTATGATGTCTTTAAACTGGACCGCAAAGTCTCTAAACTAAAACAATAGAGTCCAAATGCTTTTTTGTTGGATCTAAATGATCCTGTTAAGTTGATTTTAGTCTAAAATTAGATTAACGTATCCTTAACAAATCGTTAAGTTGATCTTAGTCTAAAATTAGACTAATGTATCCTTAACAAACTTTAAGTTGATCTTAGTCTCAAATGAGACTAACGTATCTTTAAACCCAAACCAAAAACCAAATCTAAGAAAATACGGATTTGGACTAATCCACACCCTACGGGCGACAACATAAATTAGTCTTCGTATACAATCCATGGACAACCAAAGATAAAACAAACACACACTCAACACGAAGTGACCATCTGGAGAAGGAGAAAGTTGTTACCACGATGCGGTAGTGTAATTAACTGCAGGGGCTTGCACCTGCAGGGAAGAGCGTCCCCATAATCAAAACCCCTCAAATGAGGGGGAATCTGATAAAGTCTGCTACAATGGCCGCATCCGTCTAAACCTCCGATATACGGCGCCATAAATCAACTTGGTATTTTCGGAGAGGTGGACGGATAAAACCAAATAGCATCTGCCCCTATATTCAGGCAAGACGGACCTACGCGGTTTCGTCTCTGTTTTCGGCGAAGAACAACTGCGTTGATTCTGATCAATGAAAAGATAAAGCAAACCTATATATATGATGTTGTTGGAACCAAGGTTTTTAAAAACTGACATTTCAAACGTTCTCTTTTGCTTTGCACAGTGGTATTCGGTTTTGAATATCCGGCACCTCATTCGATGAGGCAAGGGTCGAGATACCTTCATCGGGAGTGACCCCTTGAGCAGAAGTTTGTGTCGGCATAATAACTTTAGTCGATTGTTTTTGCTTTGCATCGTGGTATTCAGTTTGGAATATCCTGCATCTCATTCGACGAGAAAAGAGCCGAGATCCCTTCACCGGGAGTGATCTCTTTAACAAAAGTTTTCACCACTATACTTTTGTAAAACCACTTGGATTCCTTCAGCGATATCAAGTTCATTACGTTAAAGGTTTTTCGCCAAAAACCAGTCGTAGCCCTCCGTCATTTCAGACGGGTAGCACTTAGTATTCATGCTATATTTGTTGGCCTTCGACAAGGCATAGTGTATGGTAGCTATGTGTTACTTTTCTGTTGCATGGATTTGCATTAATCTAGGACAGTCATACAGCTTTGTTGGCCTTCATCAAGGGCGAGTACGGGTGGGTTTAGATTAATCTGGACAATGACTGGTAGAACTTGACATGTGACTTATGATTTGTTGGCCTTCGTCTAGGTCATAAGAGAATGGGGCAAAAATTCACATCGGGAGTTTCTAAAGAAACTGAAACTTGCCAGGCATGCGCATACCTTCTGAAGTGTGATAACTTGAGTGGCTTCCATCAAGTTATCATACGATGATAGTTGGATCCCGATTCCCGCTGATGAGTTGGTTTACTCCTCGGGTGATTTTAGATGATCCCGACTAATTCTTCTTTTGGGTTTGGAGGAGAATTCGAGGAAACAGTGGGAGCCATCCTGATTAGATAAAGTGATTAACCATTCTGATCTAGGTTATAGTGCATGTTGAGTGTTTCTTTTCTCTCTCTCTTTGGCAGCGACAACGGTCCGACCCTAGACTAAAACTCATGAACCAAGTTAACCGAACCTTCTTAAATCACATTGGTTTTTGGATTGTCATAGTTGCATATATCATTGCCACTCCTAGTTTTACCCTTTGAATTTCTCCGGAATATTCCGTATCACTACGAATATCCACATTTATTGGATATGACCATCGTATAGTTACATACGAACTCGAAGAAACTTGTTTTAGATTCGAGGATGGTTTCAGGTTCTGGAGAAATTGAATAGGATTATTCAGTTGTCTTTTCCCTTTACCTTCTCTCAGGTTGCGTAGGCTCCTGGTTTTAAGAGAGTACACTTATTACGCTTATCGGATAGTTTTCTTCCAAACCATAAGCTAGTGCCGATGGGTAGGGAGGGAAGAAAACCAATTAGCCCAAGTGTGGTGTACAGAAGGTAATACGTAAAGACAAATAAAGGGATTAGAAAGAGGGCAAAGTAAATTGCGACTGCTATCATTCAAGACAAAACCGCGTATATCATCGCCACTCCTACTTCACCTTTGCATTTCTTCGGAACATTCCATATCACTACGAAGATCCACATTTATTGGATATGCCATCGTATAGTTACATACGAACTCGAAGGAACTTGTTCTAGTTCGAGGATGGTTTCTGGTTCAGGAGAAATAGAATAAGGATTATTCAGTTGTCTTTTCTCTTTACCTTCTCTCAGGTTGCGAGGGCTCCTAGGATTAGGAGGGTACACCTATTACGCTTATTGGATAGTCTTCTTTCAAACCATAGGCTGGTGTCGAACGGTAGGGAAGGAAGAAAACCATTTAGCCTAAGGGTGGTGTACAGAATGTAATAAGTAAAGACAAATAAAGGGATTGGAGAGATGGCGAGGAAATATACGGTTTCAGTCATGAATATGGATAGTGGAAGAGTCATTACTAGGAATACCCGGATATCTCTCTGAAACATTTTCATGTTTCAGTTTCACTGTGCGTTGTTAATTGAAAACTAATTTCCCAATTAGATTCTAACTCCAGGGTATGTATTTACCAGACTTGATTCTCACATCTGTATGGTATTACGGATAATGAGTGGGAGTAAGATATTGGGAATTAAGTGATTATATCCTCATTATATCGGAATTCTTTATAATTGGTGATATTTGAGGAAATCACCTGGGTTTTTGCTCGACGACAAATATTTGGTTTTGAATATCCGTTGTTATTCATCAATTTCAAACTGATATATCTGTACGTTTATTTTTTAAAGTGAGATATGACTTTTTGAAATTATGTCTATGACATTTACCTGTATCAGTTGATGATTGGGTAAGGAGCATTTAACAACGGTGTAATTCTTCTTAACCATAATACAGTTTTCAACTTGCGACGCACAGGATTTGAGTTATTAAACTCAAGGGACTTATACAAACTATTTTATGTTGTCCAGTGTACATTAGGACAGATGGGTTGGTGCTCGTACTGTATTTTGTTTACTTGCGACTTCTCTAGTTTTAGACATGTATTTTGTTGAAATACAAGGTTCAAGTTTTGAGAAGTTACAGGTATAAGAATAAAGTAAAGAACCATATGTTGCAAGTATCAGGATTCTTTAAGGTGATCGAAGATGTAGATACTTGTGTTTGGAATTCCGTTGATAGTAATGGTTTTGAGAACTTGCTTCTCTTTTAGGTTACTCATATGTGGATGCACTCCTAGATGAGTAATACTGCTTGGCCTCATTCCACTTAGTTGACATGCACTGGAGACAGCTGCATGATTTGAATCTGGTTCCAATTACTGTTTCTATATGATATATAGTACGGTTCATATCTTAACGATGTTAAGATATATGGAGTTGTCTGGCTTATGCTTAAAACCAGACTCTGGATAACTCAAAGCACGTTTCTGTAATGGCAGTTTGTGGGTTATCCCGGGCTATGACGAAGGTTAACTTTCTACCATCTGAAAGATCAATAGATATATTATTCATCACTCGCCACAGTTTTAGTAAAATGGATTCTTTTCAGAAAATATAATTGGGGGTATGGTAGAACTGGAAGTGATTCCAGAACCACAAATGATTACTGAAAATTTAATAGAAACTAAAAATTCAATTGGTTTTGACATTCCATTAACCACTCCGCAGATATGGTAGGTAACCTCAGGCACCCGAGAGGTACTACGGTCTTCTCAGAGACGGTGACAGAGAGGTTCTTGTTTATCCAGACTTGCCATTGCTGCTGTTCTAGACTATGAGACCCGGCAGGAGGATGAGTATAGCGTCGTTCTAAACTAGCTTTAGAAGTGCACGTATATATGACTCTGCCAGAGGGTTGTTGCGGTCAGTGGGAGCAGCGGAAGAATAGTGGACAAGTAGCTTGTGTCTATTTATAGACTAAAGCAGGTATAGCAGAGATAGTTCATCTATTTTTGATGTGACAGTCATAGGCTTTGACTTCATCAGAATAGAAGATGGATCTGGTCAGAAGGTAGTAGGGTGTGATGTCCTGGTTTTTGGATGACATGCACTTTATAGGAAGTGAAATTCGTATACTACGATCGGTTATACTGTGGTTGTCACAAAGTTATTTCTCTATATAGGATATGGATATAATATCAGGGTTTCTGGTTACTAGATCTATGGTTTTAGATCTAGATTTGGGAAGTGTCCCAATCTGGGTACTTTGACATTATTCTAAAGGTGTTTTAGAATGGTTGACTCCTAGCATGGTTGTGTACCTGCAGGTGATGGAGTCGCCCTCTTTAAAGGATGTCTTTCAGACTAAAGGGGTGAGGGATTTGCATGATTGACATATCACTTGCTTAAGCAATTAAGTCAATCATGTGATGTCAGGTACCACACCAGATATTTTTTTTGCACTAGCTGCAATAAATATATATATTAATCCAATCCTAGAGAAACGTTGGTAAGCAGTTAAGAACATAAGTGGATGTTCTTGGGATATGGTAATGGCAGTCACCTTCGGGAGACGGTTATCATTTCAGGCTTCCAAGCTGATCTGGATGACAGAGTGACTGTCAGAGTTTTAGTTTTCCCTCTTTTGAGGGACAATATGTTGAACATGTGGTCCAAACAGATACTGAGGAAGGTATGGCGCAAGATGCTGGTTAAATTCAGTGGACGATACAGTCTAAGAAGTTTGCTGGATTTGGAGTTCATTTATGAACTGGGTCACATCAGATATCCAGACATAGTCTAAAACAGGTATTGCTCATTTCGGGAGATAGCTTTCTCCGCGAAGTTGAGATATAGAGAGATACAGAAAGAAACATTGCAGCGGATCCACTTACTGAGGCTATTTCTCGAACATAATGGTTTCATAAACAAGCTTTGCGAGACTGATTAGTAGAGGAGTTGGGTGTTCGGTATCACATGGGCTGTGAGTATACGACACCGTAATAATTAGCCTTAAGTGCAAGTGGGAGATTGTTGGCTATAGTGCCCTTAAGGCAATTATCATAGTCGCAGGCAGGTGATTATGATGATTGAGGGAGGACCTATACCGGTAGAACAGTCTTACTCAAGATGATAGTATGCTATCTGGTTTGTATTTATCATCATGTACAGTATTAGATGGCATTACAGATCACTATTATATGTTGATAGAGCCCATAGGATTCTTACTTGATACCAGCATTATGATGGCGATCATATACGTAGGAGCTGGGTGGTCTATAGGCACATCCTTAAATGTCCCTAATCGTGGGAGCTTCGAGACTGGGCATCGATACTCCAGAGTAGACTAGTGTATACTGATCGAGACCCCGACGAGGGGCGGTGGCCGGTCTCACAAGCCATTGGTGTCAGTTTTTTCACCTAAGATGTATACAGGTGCTCATTGGGTTATGAGTACACCGGACGGACTCACCGAGAACATGCTAGTTGGTATTATACCTATTGTCAGATAGCAGTTCCCAGGTGACATGTGTACAGGTTAGTCTATCGACCTGAGATCATCATTTGTCTCGTGTGAGTTCCCACCGTGCTTTGATTACTACCCTACCACGGCGCAAAGGAGTCGTGCAAACAGGTTTTAGTTGGTACAGTCCCGAGCCACATAGAGGCAATGAGCGGATCGTCAAGAGATTCGTCTCTCCCGGTATTGGGGGTTGATGTCGCATTGTGCACGGGTGGCCATCAAAAGAAATCCTTGGCCAAGGCAGTCGAGAATTTCTGATTCGGATTAGTAGTTTCTCAGTGGGTGATGGGCTTCATACAGACACTAAATGTCGCGTTATTAGGGGTCTGACTTTATCCGCCCCCTAGACTCGATATGCAATACTCATAGACGAACGGACCGGACTGTACGGAGATTGTCACTGTCAGGCTCAGTAGGGGTACGGATGAGTTTGCTCGTCGGCCTTCCTTTCGCTCAATACCTGGGTAGCCGTTACATACAGCTAGTGCCGCTGACGTGTTTACGGTTAGGCCTACTTTCAGCGTATTGACGAGTCTTTAGAGTCCCACACAGAGGGTTTTCACGGTTCAGGCGATATGGTGTAGATGACGTATGTTGGTGCATACAGGTGTCCGATTAAATATGTGTACAGGCTGCACAGATTTTAGTCGGACGGTTGATAATACGAGCGGCTTAGGGTTAAGCCGGATTATTAAATCAGGTTTTGATTTAATAATTTATATATATATATATATATATATATATACATATATGTATTCTAGTATTATTGTTCACTATTCATTTTCTCTCTTAGCTATTCGTATTTTTGTACGAATACGCATACGTGTATTTCGATACATATACCAGGTTGTATTCCGTATTTATACGGAATAGTTTCTAGAAGATAGACACCTCATTTGTATGATTTTCTTTTTAGGAAATCATTTGTTTTACAAATGAAGTGGAGGGGTGACATAGCATGAACATTGTTTAACATGTAGAGAGGTATGCCATGGCTTTATTTTATTGCAAAAACGAGGAGATATTTTGTTGCATGATTGCAAAAGGGGGGCTGCCATTTCTTTTAAGGGGCTTGCTCATTTCTTTTCTTGGTTTTGCTTCTTGGCTTGCTCATTCTCACTTGGAGAAAGCTTAGCCATTTCTTTAGTTGCTCATGCCACATGTTTCCTCACCTCCTCTTCATCTTCTTGAGTTGCTCTTTGAGCATTTGTGATGAGAGAAAAATTATAGTGAGACATTCCTACACCTCCACTTTCCATTGCTAGTAACTTTGGAGCGTCGGTTGCCTTGCTAGGCAAGGCTGAAACTTGCGCCGTTTCCCTCGGGTGGATCATCGTAGATGGAGGAAGACCGGCAACCAAATTTGATCCTCAACTTCATGGAGCTTGGGAAATGGTAGAAGACCGAAAGACTTGGTTCATTAGGTATAACCATTCTAACTTCTTTGCATGTTTTGTTATCTAGGGCTTATAGGTCGATCCGGATTATAGGGTTGTGTTAGCGCCGGTTTTTGAAATTTTTGTTCCGCATTTGGCCACGGATTGATGGCCGGGGCGCTTGCATAACCCAACACTATATGTATATGTAGATATCGTGCTATGAAACCAAGGTGAGTGTGTAGGGTTGGTCGTTACCCGTGAAGTTTTCCTAAAGGTATTGTTTTAACAATATCGAAAATATGTAATAATAAAGTTCAAGGTATTTTAATGAAAAAGTTCGTTTATGTTCGTTTCACAAGAAAATTTTGGTTAAACTTGAATCTAAACATTTGTAATTAATGTTACAAATAGTGTGATAAACTTAGATTGACCAAGATATAAAGGAAAAGAGAGTTCTAAGTTTTAAAAGAAAGGTATCGGGAATAACTCCATTTTACCAATATATGATTATGATGAGTTTCAATAAAAAGAAAGAGAGTTGGGAGGGACTTACTGTTTGGAAATATCAAGAAAAAGGATAAGAAAGAAGGGAGGGGCTTCGTGGCATCGCGGGAGCTCCGAAAATGGCTTCGATCTTTGACGGAACAAGCTTGGTCGCTAACTTCCCTTGACTCCACTTGCACTTGGGAACTTTTTGAGAGAATTTTTGCTAGAATTTCAGAATAGTGAAGAGTTAAAGTATGGGGTGGTATTTATAGTGAAGAATTAAGATCTGGGAATTTAAATTTTGGATTAAAAAGCATTAAAATGATATTAAATGGTGAAATGAAAGATCTCTGTTTGATTGCAGAGAAATTAAACAGTGTAGAGGAGTTAAGGGGAGTTGAAGGGGTGTGTGGAAAGCACGGAGCCATTTGGGCTCATCTTAACCGTCGGCGCCGGCCTATAAGGCATTTTGGCTGGTCGGATTTGAGACAGTTGCCTCGAGATTCGTGCCACGTGGGTTTTTAGGTGTGTACACCTCATTGTGTCTGTTTGATTTTTCTGAAACTTTTCATTTCCCCATGTATTGCACGTGCAACTCTTGGGCTTTCAAAAATTAAAAAGAAAAATCAGAAAAAAATAATTGTGTCTGATAGAAATCGAACACACAGGCTACGTCACAGCAGTGTAGAGGCTTTACCAGTGAGCTACAAATTGTTTCTTGCTTTTATTTAACAAAAGTAACTTTTAACTCTTACAGAGGCTGTAATACTGTTTTCTGTATATTAACAAGAAAATTTCTGTACAGTGATTTCAGAGTCGTTACATTTTGTTTACATAAAAAACACTTGGTGTGGCCCCACATAGTTAAGTGTGGGACCCGCCGAGTTTGTGAGTTTTGAGTAGTTTGTTGCGTAGAAAATGGTGGTCTATAAATGTAACGACCCCGAAATCCTCGTGCCTTTATATTTCACTTTCTTTTTAAAAGGCCCGCTTCTTTTCAAATTTTGGTATATATTCAATTCTTGTTGAATATATATAAGAACAAGCTTGTATCTTATTGGTTAAATCCTTGAATTGTTGTTCCATAAGCGACATGTTCGAATCCCGGGTATTATAATTATTTTCCTCAATTTTTTTAAAATCCTCTCATAACCTAGAAATGATACCTTTCAATTTTTTTCAGCTCCCATAATAAATCAAAATTATTATGAAGAGTTATGATGAACATAATCATCCTTTATTTTTTCTTTCCCTACTCTTTCATTCTCACCTTTAAACCTTTCAATTTTTTTAACTCCCATAATAAATTAAAGTTATTAGCACATATAATAAATTAAAATTATTATGAAGAGTTATGGTGAACATAACCACTCTTTATTTTTCCTCTCCCTCCTCTTTCATTCCTACCTTTAAACCTCATCAATACCTTTATTAATTATTCTCTTTATATTTTCTTACTCCTCATTTCTCATGCTGAAAATTTAGAGGAAATCCCTAACCAAACCATCCATCTACACTCCAAGTGTTCTAGGCCTTGCATCAACATCGGAGCACAAATCGTCCACTAGGATTCAAGATGAACCGATCAATTGTTCCCCCCACATCGTAAGTGGCCCCTCTTTTGTTTTGTTTCATTTTTCTAAATCTTCCGTAGAGAATACTTCTAAGGGACTAAACTTTATCTTACCTTGATTGTTCGAGCCTAGCCCACCGAGACTTGTTTTTCACCGCTAAGACGGAATCGGCGATACAGTTGCTATACCATCTCCCGATGCGTTGTCACTCCTTACTTGTATCCTACGTCGGCTTTCCCCCATTAAAACAAACTTTTAAAATAAAATGCTTGAGTGGAATTCATAAGTTAATTTAGTAGCGGTCTTCATGTTTTGTTTTGAGAGATCGATGAAATATTACTAATTATGGTTTCTTGTTGGATAACTGTAAAACGATAGTTTAGTACTAGTTATGAAAACGCTTGAATCAAATACCAAATGAATCCACACACCATCTTGTAGAATAATTCGTTCATAAAACATCTTTTAGCATAAAAAATCTAGTATATAATTTGTTGTCTTTCTTTATGTACGTGACATGACCCGATCCACATATTTGTACCGTATATACAATTTTTTTACATGGATGGCTCGCTGTATAAGGAGTTTCACAAGAAACTCGACGTATTACTTTTTCTTTTAGCATTACATTCGAAGGTATATTTTATATGGAACTCCTGTATTTTTGAAAACCATTTTTATGCTTAACCGATCTCGGAAGGAATAAAAATATAATTTTAATATCCAAAGCATTCAATAAAATTAGGTCTAACAACCAGATAGACTTTTATATGTGCTTTAAACAAATTTTCAGAATCGAAACGGAACCTAGTTTAGGCTTTACATTACATTTTTGCCACTGTTTTAAAAATAAATAAATAAACTGTTTTTAACGCCCTCATTCGAAGACCCGTAACTCTTTCTTCCGAGATTCAATTTGAGCAAACTTAAGTGTTTTCGATAACTAGATCGAAAGATCTAGATTTTCTTAGTTTTAATGTTTTCTTGATAACCGACGGAATTTATAGAATTCTATCTTTTTAAATCGTATGTCGAATCTGGACAGATTATGTTTTGATTTGTGCACTTTTTTAAAAGTGACATAACTCGAGCTATAGAACTCAGTTTTTGACAAAAATTTAGATTAATGGATGCCTGATTGGCATACCTATAACTTTCCTATATAATTGGTGACTCAGAAACATAAAGAACGACTCGATATATGCTTTGCAAAGCACCTCATAGTTGTCCAGAAAATAAAGAATCTGTTTTAAACCCTTGTATTAACATAACCATAATTAGAACTTCAGAAATCCAAATAACGTGAAACAAGGTTGTTTAGATAACTAGACAGAAAAACCTACATGTTTCTCATTCAACTCGAGACCTGAAAACCGACGGAAAGTATTACAAACTGCACTTTTAAAATGTGCGGCGGTACTGGACAGATTCTGGTATGTCCTGCGCCACGATACGAAAACACGTATATCTCCCGAACCATTATTCATAATTAGGTGAGACTTGAACCTATGTTTACATAACTCCTAGGACCATGTATCTTGTTTCATTTCTAAATTCATACGAGTTAAATAATCGGTAGTTTTCAGTATTTCTTCATGATATTGTTTCTAGTTTGTGCTTGAACAATATACTTGACTCATTTCTTGTCATGTGACTTCCTCATTATGTTTGTACCTACATGAACTACTTGATTAGATATATTGCATGCTTGATATGAACTTGACTCATGCCATGATTATGTAATGATACAATCTTGACATGAACTCGACTTGAACTTAACATGAAACTTGACTTGAACTTACAACACCCTAATGTATTCATGGATTCGTGTAAAGATTGTTACATTTCTTTATAACCTAATATAAGCGGGGGGGGGGGGGAAAGGTAGTTTGGTAATGAATATATGTCGTGATATGAGAGCCCACTAAAAATCACTTAACATGAATCTATTGTGTAGTTGTTCCGTGGGTTTGACGGAGTTTAACTCTACGTGCTGTTGGTCCGTGGGTTTGACAGACTACTCTCGTATACACGCATACCTTTACTATTACACTACAACAAACACGTAACTATAAAACCATCATATTTATATAGAACTATAATGCTTATATAATTGCCATGTTTAATTACCATATCATACTTGTTCATTGCATCATGATATTTCTTTCTACTTATATGCTTGTTATTATATCACTTTATTTATAATCGTACCTTAACTGAGGAATTACTATTGGATATAATGCGCTCAAGGTAATTATTGTAGTTGCAGGCAGGCAATTATGGTAATTGAGGGAGGACCTACATGGGTAGAACAGTCTTGCTCGAGATGATAGCATGCTATTTGATTTGTCTTTATCATTATGTGTATACGTTTTACTTGCTATTACGTGTCGCTAATACATAATGATAAAGCCTATAGGATTCTTGCTTGACTACCAGTATTATGATGGCGATCATATACGTGAGAGCTGGGTAGTGTATAAGCACATCCTTAAATGTTCCTAATCGAGGGAGTATCGAGACTGGGCATCAATATTCCAAAGTAAACTAGTGTATACTTTCTAGACTTCGACAAATGGCGGTGGCCGATCTCATTAGCCATTGGTATTGTGGAACCTAAGATTGTATACAGGTGCTCACTGGAGGTGAGAATACCGAATAGACTCGCCGAAAACTTCTAGATGACATTATACCTATCGTCATATAGCAGTTCTATGGCGGCATGAGTATAAGGTAGTTTTTAGACCTGAGATCGTCATTTGTCTCGTGTGGATTCCTATTGTACTTTGATTACTACCCTACCACGGCTCAAAGGTTTCATGCAAACAAATTTTAGTTGGGTACAGTCCCGAGCCACATGGAAGCAGTGAGCGAACAAAAGGGATTTGCCTCTCTCGGTATAGGGAGTTGATGTCGCGCTATGATCGGTTGGCCATCACCATAAATTCCTGGCCAAGGTGGATGGGATTTACTGATAGGAGATCAGTAGTTTCTTGGCAGGTGATGAGTTTGACATCGGCACAACTTATCGGGATATTAGGGGCCTAACGTTATCCACCCCTAGACCCAGTATACGACACTTTCAGACGAAGAGACCGGACTGTATGGAGATTTTCATTTACAGGCTCAGCACAGACGGACTTGATTGTCGACTTCCCTTTCGACATATACCTTGGTAGCCATTACGTACAGCTAGTGTCGCTGATGTGCTGTGATTATAAAGTTTATCCAGTAACTTACTGCCAGCGTATTGTCGAGTCTTTAGAGTTCCATACAGAGGGTTTTCTCGGTTCAGACGATATAATGTAGAGGTTGTATGTTGATACGTTCAGAGATTCGATTAAATTAAATATGTGTACTGGCTACACGGACATTAATCGGATATTTGATAATACTAGTCGGTTTAGGATTAAGCCGGATTATTAAACCAAGTATTGATTTATATATATATATATATATATATATATATATATATATATATATATATATATATATCCTAGTATTATGTTCATTGTTCATTTTCTCTCTCTTGGATATTCGTATTTTTATACGGATACGCGTATATGTATATGGTACATATACCGGGCTGTATTTATATTTATACAAATATTTTTAGAAGGAAAATACCTCATTTAGGTTTTTCTTTTATTGAAAAGAAATAAAATGATGTGGAAGGTGAGGTGGCATGAGAGTATGGATGAGAGGAATGTGCACATCTGTTTATTTGGAAGTTTATTTGGAAAAGGTGATGATATATTTTTTATGGTTGGAAATATAGAACCCTCTCTTGTTCATTCACTCTCTAGCTTATTTTTCCATGACACACACTCTTTCATCTTCTCCTCCTCCTCCTTGTTCTTGAGAGCTCTCTTATGTTTTCAAATGAAAGATCATGTTAGTGGAAAAATCCCTGCATCCCAAAGTATTACATACTTAGCGAATTGTGATTTTTAGTTGCTTCACTAGGTGAAGCTGGAGTTTGGATCGATTTTTCTCGAGTGAATCATCTTCGGTAAAGACGGTCGTCACTCAAGCTCGTTCCCGACGGCCTATGGAGCTTGGAGGGGTCTTCCACAACTGGGTGGACCCGCTACAAAGGTTGTAGTTTCTATAATTTGTAGCTAGGTTTTCTAGTTTAGTGTTTGGAACGCATTCTAGGTCGCGGTTTCCTCACGCTCGCATGAAAATTTTTATTTTTCACTTCCGTTGCGCTTACTTGCAAGCGCCGGGGAAACCTAACACTTACCGAGTGTAAAATCGTTGACGAACATTCCTTTATTTTCTTTCTTCTTTGGGAATGTTCGTCAGGTGGTTTAGTGACATGGAAGATCGAGCCGACAGACTGTCATCTCAGGCAGATTATTAGTCGTCCGCTAGTCCTATTTCTTTCAGTATGCCTATTGTTCAGGCCTTGTTAATTCTATTTTTTCATTATATCTGAATTCCATACTTTGTCTTTTATTTAGAAACTTTGTGACTTGGAAATATAATAATGTAGTTGGATTTTGTGCTCTCATTTATTTGTTATTTATTATATATTGCTTATGATATGCTCAGCGTGTTAATTTCGAGAAAAACATTTCTCGGTATAAATACGTTGCGGACCTCGTCACGTACCTGCTATTGTCTTTTAGGAAGCGGGGCGTGACAGGTTGCCACGCCCCTCTTCCTAAAAGACGAGGAGCAAGAGCTGACAAGCCCGCGACGTATTCATACCGAGAAGCTGTAGGGTGTTTTTCGTCACCCCATTGAGATAGGAATACGCGTCGCTTGTCATGCGTACTACAGATTCCCCCTGCCTAGGATAGGCTGGGGTTTATTGATGGTGGGGATCCGAATCTCCGGCAGCCGCGGACTAAGCTGCCGTTAATTACCCCCCGCCTTTGGAGCGAGGGAACCTCCGATTGACGGGTCAAACAGGTCATGCGAACTCAATGTGCAGTGTGCGTATGTGTGTCTTGAGGGGTCTTGGATATATCGGGGTCCCCGCAGAGTTTTACGGGGGTCCCGCTATCCGGATAACGGGCTGGGGTCAAGGGGGCTAGCAGCCCCCTTGCGGGGTGCGGGGCAGCACCCCGTTAGAATTTTTTTCTAACGGGGACAGTGTTGTGGAGTGTGTGTGTATAAAAAAGAGGGAAGAATAGCGTCCAAAGGACGCGTGGGCGCTGGCGCCTCACGTGCCTAGCACGTGGGCGTTGGGCGCTGGCGCCTCACTTGCTTGGCATGTGGGTGCCTAGGGCTGGGCGGTTGGCATGCGGGCGCTGGGAGCCAGCGCCCCATGTGCTTGGCACTCAGGCGCTGGGCGCCAGCGTCCTACGTGCTTGGCACGCGGGCGCTAGGGGTCAGCAGGAAAAGGGACTTGGTCCCTGCACTGGGAGCTGTGCTCCAGATTTGACTTATGGAGTTGAACTCCTGACAGAGAGGACAAGTGGGGTTAGCCCCTGCACTGGGAGTTGTACTCCCAAAAGGAAAGATTTATTATTTTATATATATATATATTTTTTTTTTTTGAGGAGTTAAACTCCTAAGATATTTTTGGAGCTGATGAAAGGGTCTTCTCCCTTAAGCCCTGGATCTTCCCCAAAGTGGGGTTCTTGGAAGTGGGTTTCATTCTTCCTCTTCTTTATTGGCTGACTCTTGGGGAAAAGAGGGTGAGATTTAAAAATCTCTCCTTTTGGAGATTGGATGGAAGATCTGAGGTTCCCTTTGTGGGTTTTATGGTGAAAATTTATTTATTTTTGGAAAAGGAAGAGTGAAACTCTTGATTTAATTCAAAAAAAAGAAGAGGATTTAGAATCTTGAGGAAGGAGAAGGAGGCACAAAAAAACCCCTAGATTTTTTAGGGGAATGAAAAGTTGTTTTTTATTTCATCATCATGATGCCTAATATAGGCTTACACATTTACATATAGCCCCTTGGGCTTTACAAAATGGTATTTTGCTCATCCCGTTTCTCATGTGCTCATTTCTTTTACACATGAGCTATGAGCTTTACAAAAATTTGGCTTTATGCCCATAAAGATTACATCAAAATTATTTATTACATGATTTTTATTTTGCCATGGGGGAGGCTAGCCGTGGGGCTTGACTTAGGCATGGGCTCACTTGATCTGGGCTTGGGCCTGCTTATTTGGGGTTGACTTTGACTTTAACTTGGTCAACCGGGGTGCAATTTTCGACCCCAACAAAGTGCCTCCCATCAATAAATGCACACCACATATGTGGGTCGTGTGCATGAAATTAATAGATCTTCTTTCACGTGGAGGCGACTTAATTTGGTTCCCGCTTTTTGGGAAGCTGGCACTGCCCTTTTTACGACATGGACGGTCGATGCTTGATGTGTCTCCGAGATGGAGTGTCGGTGGTTGACGTGTCCTCGAGGCGGAGTGTCTAGTTGACTTGATTCCAAGGCGGAGCATAATTCCGACGAGGAGGTCGTTGCTGCCCTTTTAGCGACGTGGACGGTCGGTGCTGCCTTTTTAGCGACGTGGATGGTCGATGCTGCCCTTTTAGCGACATGGACAGTCGGTGCTGCCCTTTTAGCGACATGGACGGTCGGTGCTGCCCTTTTAGCGACTAGGACGGTCGATGCTTCCCTTTTAGTGATGTGGACGGTTGGTGCTGCCCTTTTAGCGACTTGGACGGTCGGTGCCGCCTTTTTAGCGACGTGGACGGTTGTTGCTGCCCTTTTAGCTTCTTGGATGGTCGGTGCTGCCCTTTTAGCGACGTGGACGGTCGGTGCTTCCCTTTAAGCGACGTGGACGGTCGGTGCTGCCCTTTTGGTGACGTGGACGGTCGGTGCTGCCCTTTTAGCGACGTGGATGGTCGATGCTTGATTTAGCTTGCTCCGCTTCTTGCGGTGTCAGAATTCGATTTGACTTGCTCCGCTTTCCGCGGTGTCGGGATTTGGCTTGTTTCCGAGGTGGAGCTTGATTCCGCCAGGGAGGTTGTTGGTTGTCTTGCTGACTTGATATGATTTGGGTTGACATCAGCATCGCTACACTGTAATATGGTACCAGGAGAGAATCATTATTTGCCATGAGGGGATCTCCCTCGTTTCCTGTTCAACAACTTAGGGGTCATCTGTTCCCAGTTTAACGACTTAGAGCTCATCTGTTCCCAATTTAAAGACTTAGGGGTTTATTGGCTCGATTTGGTTTGGGTAGGGGTCGGCATCAGCATTACTAACACTGAAGCACAGGTGCCAGGAGTAATTCATCATTTGCCTCTCCCTGTTGGGGAGCGATAGCTTAGAAGACAGGTTTAGGTCCCTATCACTTGAAGCTTTTCAATTTTATGAGCCGTAAGGGCCCCGTAAAAGCATTTTCTCCCTGCGAGTCGAAAGGATCCCGTAGGTGTATTTTCTCCTTGGGAGTCGTGAGGACCCCTAAGTGTGTTTTTCCTTTGTGAGTCGTAAGGATCCCACGAAGGTGTACTAGTCGAGAGGATCTCGTGAGTTTTATTCTCCTTATGTATCATGAGGACACATGAGTGGGTCTTTCCAAATGGAGAATAATTCCAAGGGCGGAGACCGGCCACTGGACGAGTGATTGCAGTAGGGCTTGGGTGTGATAAGAATTATTTGAGCCCATGGATTGTATACGATAGTCAACTTGGGGACCAACCGTAGGGCTGGAAGAATTTTGGGAAATTGGATTTTGGTTGGCGTCTGCATCGCTGCACTGGAATATGGTACCAGGAGCCTGAGGAGCATTCCTCGGAACGTTCCTCCTCGGCTCAGCTTCTTCCACGGACATCGTGAAAGCCTGGCGCCTTGGTACATTCCTCCTGGCCTGAGGAGCATTCCTCGGAACGTTCCTTTGAGCTTGATGGAACTGACGAGGAGGTGGTGCAGCTTGTGGTCCTCTGGGTGGTGCAGGTAGTGCAGGTCTGGGAGCAGGTGCCTGAAGAGCTGGTCACTGCGGATAAGTAATTGCTGGCCTGGGTGCGGTAACTGAGTTCTGTCTTTGGGGACAAGACCCAATATCGTGAGTAGCTGAGCCGCAGACTAAGCAAAGGCGGTTGGCTCGACGGCAGTCCTTCATCATATGTCCAGTTCTCTTGCAGTAGGTGCAAAAGGCTGGGCTGGGACGATGGATTGGTATTCCGGGTCGCCTTGGCACGAAAGGTGGCCTGGACGAGGCTCCATCTGCCATCTGGTTGGCAGGACGTTTGACTCCTGCAGATTGAGATCTGCCCCTTACTTTTATCACTGTCTCATAGCTGCGGACAGCTTCTAGAGCATCCTCATGAGTCAAAAATTTTCCCGTGGCTAGAGCAGCCTGAATCTCTGTGTCCAGTCCTTGTTGAAAGCGACGGGCTCTGATCTCGTCCGTCGGTATCAAGTGTGCCGCGAATCTGTTTAAAAATTGTGTTAGCTGTGTAGTATGTGACATTTAAAAAAAATGAACTATTGTGACATATCTTACCGGCTTAAGATAGTGAATTCAGCGTCATATTCATCTACTGATTTGTCCCACATTGAACCCTGTTGTAGATGAATGAACTGCTGCTCCATTGCAAACCTGGCAGTCACAGGGAAATATTTCATGTCGAACTTCTCGTGAAAAGTCTTCCATTCAATCGACTGTACCAGACGGCTTTCTTCCGCCTTCCACCAGTTGCGAGCATTATCCGTGAGCTGTAGTTTTGCTACACGGACCCAAGCAATGTCTGGCACTTGAGCTGCTGCCAGATCGTCTTCGATGCTTTGTGCCCATTCTTCTGCTTCAAGAGGGCTTCCTTTACCAGAGAACTGCTTGGGGTGCAAAGCCCTGAATTGCTTTACCCCTGGTGCGTCGGTCTCAGGACGGTTCAGGAGTTGTTGTTGTCCCTCGAGAAGGCTGCGAATCGCCTCAAGTAGCACTGTTTGCTCGGTGGGTGGTGCAGGAACAGCTGGTGCGAGAGGTAGTGCTGGAGGTGTGTTGTTGACATTGGTGCGTGTGTTGTTCGGGGAATCTATAATCTTGAAGAAAAATTTGGGTTAGGACAGATTCAAATACATGAAATGATCAGATTCAAGGTATAGAAATTTATAAGATTCAAGAAACATGAATTGTAAAGAATGTTTTAGTTGCTGGTTCTTGTGTTATATTGCTTAGGTTGTTCACACAGACCAGAACTACATGACAGGGATTCATACAGCTCTGACCTGCATGGGCCACCAACAAAACCTGTCATGCCCCGCTTCCCAGTGTACGGCGAAGGAGACGCGACGAGGTCCGCTACGTATGTACTCAGAAGTACATACGCTAAGCGTATCTAAGCAATATAAAAGTAAATCACAAGAGACAAGAGATATAGAAATAACAACTTTATTAATAACATTCTTTTGTACAATGCATGAAAAGTAAATACAACTGAAATGAAAAGCGATGCCTAAACAGTGGCATAACAGGAAATGAAAATACTGAATAGAACAAGGTACAATATCTAGAGCTCGGGGTCTTTGTGAAACTGCTCCAAGTCTTCACCGGTGGGCTCGCTCTCTGCTGGGTCCAAAGCACCTGACGACATTCACAGAAGAAAGAAATAGAATGTCGTCAGCGAACAGGTCGCTCGGTAAGTCCCAAACATAAGGAAGAATTAGAAAGATAGAATAAGAGTATTTTCTAAAGTATTATGTTGTAGAATATTATGGAATATTGTCTTAACGCTGTTGTTTATAGCTTGGTACAAAAGGTTGCCAGTGTATACGAGACGGGTCTCTATATGCTAGAGACTAGGGCAAACGGAATGTACAAGGAACCGTTAAGCCACGGTACAACAGCAACGGAATATAGGTTAAGTGTCTTAATCTGACCACCTCGTGCCACCTTTAACACCTTCCGTGCCAATCTACCCCTTAAACCCCGTAGTGTTTTGATAGTATTGTCGTATTGTATTGTGTAAGTTGGATGACCGACCAAAACCACGATATCAGTAAACATGTTGTAACTGCATAATCAGGTAAATGGTATAACGGGATAATGGATGTATATCCATGGTTTGATTCAGTCAAGTTGCATAGATTGTTAACTGGATTCTGGGATTCATGTATTCATATTGAGTTGGAATATTAAAGAATATAGATTGACTTGAATCATATTCAAGTCAGAAATAATCAGACTCAAACCCGAGTCAGACTAAAAGAAATGTAAGTCTAAGTTCTATATTTGTTAGGGTCTTTATTGTAATTTATAAAACTTGAGGGGGTTTTATGTAAAAATACTTTTGTATAGTTTTCAAGATACACCTCAAGTATTCATTATTCGTCTTTATGGTTGTAATGAGTGTGATTTTATTTTGTCTTATTTCTAGTGAAAATATCCTAATTACATAAATAAAGGTATTAATTTGTAATATTGATTTATTTGAAATTCATGGTATTTTAATATAACTTTTAATCTTGTAATTTTTAGAAAAAGGTGGAAACTTTATCTTATAATAAAATAGGTGTTTAAATGATAAATATATATATGTTTATACAAGAATAATTTTTAATAAATATTTTATTTTCCAAAAATCTCATTTTTCTTAAATGTCGTATTTTAAACCTTTCAAGACCGAATGCTCCTTGCGGAGGTCTGAATCTCGCACTACTAAGCCCGAGGGTGCACGATAAACCGTACTATCCCTAACGAGTTCCCCAAAGGTGGGTTGTAGTGGCGCTTTGCAAAGATTTAATAAATACTAATCATTTAGAAAACGGTTTTATAAAGATAAGGTATTTATTTGTAAAAAGGGTGTAAATTTCCGTATTTTAGATTCTAGGGTTTTCTAAGCCAACTAGCCTATTTCTAAATGGTCTAAACGACACGTCATTAGAAGCCTCAAATCGTCTCTTCACCGCCAATTGTGGCCAGGTAAGTACAAGTGAGGAAAGAGGGATCCGCTCACGAATCGTGAGACAGACCTTTTAAAATTACCTAAGCTCACTTGCCTAGTCTAGACACCACAAAGTCAGGTTTAGATAAACGATCGATGTCCATGACATATCGTATTTTCCTATTAAAAGATTTTGTTTTAAAATTGTATACAACTTAGAACTTTCAGAAAAGGTTTATAAAGAAAATGGTATTTTAATATAAAGTCTTGTATTATCGTATTCTAAGTTTTGATGATATCAATTAGGGTTGTATTTGCGTGTGTGTGGAGGTAGGTCATTACCTCGTGATCTATTTTAAGGTATAGCAATGTTAAAGGGTTAAATGAGATAAACTAAACATGGTGGTATTTAAGTGAAAGAATACGATATATTGCAAAAGCTATCATTTCATGTGTGAAAACTTGTTCAAATTGATTTTTAAGTGATTAGTAGTCAATATAAGCATTATGGAATTAGTGACAAGTGAGTTTTGATAGAAAAACCGAATCGGAAATCGGTTTGTTCCGATTTCCGTCGGGTTTTAAAAAGTCGTATTTTATGAAAGAATAGAAAGGTAGAAAAGAGGGACTTACGGGTTTGGACAAGGTAGAGAGTGCTAGGAAGGTAGTGGGTTTGTCGGTGCGTCGAAACGTCGTGAAGAGTCCTAGTACGATCGCCGGGATTCGCCGTCGATTTCGGCAGCGCTTCGCCTTTCGCTCGTTTTCTAACGTACCGAGTTCTCTTGAAATTTTTAGAGAGTGGACTTAGGAATGTAGGGTGAGAGGGTAGAGGGTAAGGGTGTTTATATAGGGTTAGGCTAGGGTTAGGGTTTTAATTAAAAAAAATATAAAAATATATAAAAATTCATTAAAACTCATTAAATCTAGGATTAAAAGAGATTTATTGGCCAAATGATAACCGATCCAAGCATTTAGAGTATGCAAAAGGGTGGACCAGGTCAAGACCCAACTTTTCTCTGTTGGTGACTCGGCCGTCCGGCCAAGTCCGGCCGGCGGCGCCGGACCGAGTCGGCCGAGTCGCCGGCCGGCGGCGCTGAGTCTGGCCGAGTCAAGGGTCCAATGGCCGGGGATTCTTCGGGGGTACAATGTGGTATATTTACTTTTTGTTGTCCAGTACATATTTTGGGAGTTATGGCCGTTTTACTGTTGACTTCCAAAAGAAATTAAAATAAAATAAATACAAAAATAATGTGGGGCATGGGATTTGAACTCCGGTGGCTTGGTTCAGCAGTGCAAGGTATTACCAATGAGCTACAAGCTCTTTCTTGTAATTATGGGGTGAAATAAATACTTAAAGAGATATTAGTCGCAATAAATACTCCAAGTATACATTGAATTTAAATCAATTCTTTGTACATTAAAAATGGAGTTGTTACACATGTGCTCATTTCTTTTGCACATAAGCCATGGGCTTTACAAAAATTTGGCTTTATGCCTATAAAGATTACATCAAAATTATTTATTACATGATTTTTATTTTACCATGGGGAGGCTGGCCGCGGAGCTCGACTTAGACATGGGTCCACTTGATCTAGGCTTGGGCCCGCTTATTTGGGGTTGACTTTGACTTGGTCAACCGAGGTGCAATTTTCGACTCCAACAGAAGCATTTTTTCCCGATATGAATATGCTAAGCGTCTGTTTAAGCAGCGATAAGAAATAATACAAGAATTCAACGCGTAATAAAAAGGAAACTTGAACAAATAAATCCAATAATAATTATTACAAGGTTAGTTCAAAAGGGCACAGCCTTACAAGAATCCATGAATACATTAGGGTGTTGCAAGTTCAAGTCAAGTTTCATGTCAAGTTTAACTCGAGTTCATGTCGAGTTCTTATCAAGATCGCATCATTACGTATTCATGGCTCGAGTCAAGTCATATCAAGCATGCAATATATCTAATCAAGTAGTTCATGTAGGTACAAACATAATGAGGAAGTCACATGACAAGAAACGAGTCAAGTATAATGTTCAAGCACAAACCAGAAACATTGTCGTGAAAAAGTGCTCGAAACTACCGATTATTCAACTCGTATGAATTTATAAATAATACAAAAAAACGTAGTTCTAGATGTTATGCAAATATGGGTTCAAGTCTCGCCTAATTACGACTAATAGTTCAGGAGATATATGTGTTTTCGTATCGTGGCGCGGAACAGACTAGAATCTGTTCAACATCGTTGCAAATTTTAAAAGTGCAGTTTGTGATACTTTCCATCGGTTTTCAGGTCTCGAGTTGAACTATGAACATGTAGGTATTTCCATCTAGTTATCTAAACAACTTTGTTTCATGCGATTTGGATCCGTGAAGCTTTGGTTATGGTTATGTTAACACAAGAGTTTAAAACAGATTCTTTATTTTCTGGACAGCAACTATGAGGTGTTTTGTAAAGCCTATATCGGGTCATTCTTTACATTTCCAAGTCACCAATTATATAGGAAAGTTATAGGTCTGCCGATTCGGCCTCCATGCATCTAATTTTTGTCAAAAACTTAGTTCTATAACTCGAGTTATGTCACTTTTAAAAACAGTGCGCAAATCAGGATATAGTCTGTCCAGATTCGACACATGGTTTAAAAGGACAGAATTCTATAAATTCCGTCGGTTTTTAGGAAAACATTTAAACTAAGAAAATCTAGATATTTCAATTTAGTTGTACAAAACACTTGAGTTTGCTCAAATCGGACCTCGGAAGACAGAATTATGGGTCTTCAAAGGAGAAAGTTAAAAACAGTTTTTTCTGATTTTTAAAACAGTGGCAAAAATGTAATGTAAAGCCTAAACTATGTTTCATTTCGATTCTGAATATTTGTTTAAGACGCATATAAAAGTCTATCTGGTTGTTAGACCTAATTTTATTGAATTCTTCGGATATTAAAATTATATTTTTATTCCTTCCGAAATCGGTTAAGCATAAAATTGGTTTAAAAAAATATAGGAGTTCCATTTAAAATATACTTTCGAATGTAATGCTTAAAGAAAAGGTAACACGTCGATTTTTGTATGAATCTTATTATATAACGAGCGATCCATGTGAAAAAATTGTATATACGTTACAAATATGTGGATCGGGACATGTCACGTACATAAAGAATGACAATAGATTATATGCTTGTACTTTTATGCTAAAAGAAGTTTGATGGACGAACTATTCCACGAGATGGCATGGAGACTCATTTGGTATTTGATTCAAGTATTTTCATAACTAGTACTAAACAGTCATTTTACAATTATCCAACAAGGAACCACAATTACTAATATTTCATCGATATTTCAAAACAAAACACGAAGACCGCTACTAAATTAACCTATGAATTTCACTCAAGCATTTTATTTTGAAGTTCATTTTAATGAGGAAAAAGATGACCTAGGATACAAGTAAGGAGTGACTACGCATCGAGAGAGATGGGAAACAAGAGATAAGGAATACAGGCTTACACGCTTTGCTGTACGGTATAGCAACCGTATCGCCGATTCAGTTTTAACGGTGAAAAACAAGTCTCGGTGGCCTAGGCTCGAACAATCAAGATAAGATAAACTTTAGTCCCCTAGAATTATTTTCTACGGAAGATTTAGAAAAACGAAACAAAATAAAAGAGGGGACACTTACGATGGGATAGGAACAATTGATCGGTTCGCCTTAAATCCTAGTGGACGATTTGCGCTCTGATGATGACGCAAGGCCTAGAATTCTTAGGTTGTAGATTGATAGTTTGGTTAGGTATTCTCTTCTAAATTTTCAGTGTGAGAAATGAAGAGGAAGAAGAGATGAAGAGAATAAGGAATAAAGGGTATTGATGAGGTTTAAATGTGGGAATGAAAAAGGAGGTAGAGGAAAAATAAAGGGTGATTATGTTCACCATAACTCTTCATAATAATTTTAATTTATTATGGGGGTTTAAAAAAATTGAAAGGTCTCGTTTGTAAATTATGAGAGTTTTGAAAAAAAATTGATAAAAATAATTGCAAGATCCAAGGTTCGCACATGTGGTCTATAGAATAACTATGTAAAGAATTAACCAATAGGATACACGTTTTTTCTTGCATATATTCAAAAGAATTTAATATATACCAAAATTTGAAAGTAAAGCGGGCTTTTTAAAAAGAAAGTGAAATATAAAGGCACGGAGATTTTGAGTTCGTTACATTCTACCCTCCTTAGAAAAATTTCGTCCTCAAAATTCCATAAGGTGTCTATCGAGAAAAAAAATATAAGGTTAACGTTGCCCAGTAGGCGGCATACTCCAATAGAAAAGAAGACATGGGTTACTTTCGAATTAAAGAATTCGAAAGCTGGAACAAAAACTGCAAGAATATTACTTAAGTTAATAAAGACCGTTTAGGGATGCACGAAAAGATTCGTTAACAGAAACAAGTAAAGAAGAACCAATTATGAATTGAAAGAAATATGGAGGTTACAAGAAAGATTGAGACGGAGATGAAAAGTCTACACTTTTGTTTCCTTTGCGTCGATAGATGATCATCGGGGAAAACAAGAAGGGATTTAAGAGGATAAGATTCAAAAATGAAATTACGGTGTAGGCGTTACAAATTTCCGCATGGTAATTTATAAATGTTTTGTTGTTCGATTACGCTTTTTTTCTTTCGTCGACTTCAAGATGGTTGAAAATCACCAAGCAAATGTTGGTTAGGCTGGATGAAACCTGGTCTGACTGTCGATTTAATCAAATGATCTTGAGCCAGACAACATTCATCTTACCTTAACCATTACCATACCAACCGACCTATAAAAAAAAAATAAGTTAGACGGCCGAAAGCTACAAATAGGCAAGCAAACGTGTTAGTTAAAGTCGAAATCAAAGCCGCCGCGCATGTTTTGACTCAAAATGGAAGGAAAGAAATTTAGAGAAATGGGAAAGAGAGAATGGTGGTTACAAAGCTAAGGAATCACAAAATTTCGATGAAACCCGTTAGGAATCATCTACCCGTCAAAAAGTCCTAGTTAGGTGTACTGGCTCAAGAATGCTTTATTTTGAAAGAGTTTAAAATGTTTTTCTTCGAAATACCCTCACAAAATGCATATGTGCGTGTATGGGAGCATTCTACGCAAATATACAGTGAAAACCACCATATGAAGCCAACATCGATGGGGATATGATCCGATACATAGAGATGGGGTCTATTCTAATTTCCATGGTTAGCAAGTAGGTTTTTAGAACTCGCTCAGCTACCTGAAAAGAAACCGTTCTTGAACTGCAGAACAGATTCACCTTAAACACTCGTATCTTCCAATTGAAAAGACCAAATTTTTCACAATTTATGTCGTTTGGAAGCTTATCGAGCCTATTTTTTTTAAACTAAAAACACACACTGGATTTGAAGAACTACAGAGGAAGATATGATCAAAACACCGCAGATTACACAGAGAAAAAATGCGTCCCCTTTTTTTAAAAGCCTGAGGGATTCTAATTCGAATCTCAAGAAAAGTGACATATCAATTCAAACTTTTGCTTTGGTAATTCATGGTAAATCATCAAAAATCTCTACAAAAAATTTCTTGATGGGTCTTATAAGAATCCATAAGATATAGACTTTTGAGCCTTAATTATTTTCTTAAAATGTGTAATTTGGTCATTTTAATTGGGCGGAAAATTGAATCATTTAATGGAGCTGTTTTCATGTGTATTAAACACTTATCTCATGCAAAAAATAAGATTAATTTTAAGATAAAAATGCAATGGCATGTTGCAAATGGGTATGCAAAGGGTAAAACAGTAAATTCATAAATGCTTTTTCACACTACATTTACAACTCATTTTTTTATATATTTTAGGTGCTATCCTATTTGTGCTATCCTATTTCACGACTTCATGCTTTTCCAGCATCTTTACTTACGATAAAAAGAAACCCTTAACAAATGTTGCTTAAGTTGGAATGAAATCTGGTCTGACATCATTTAATATTAACTCATCACCAAATGATCTCGAGCGAGGCAACAGTCGCCAGTCATCTTAGCCAAACCTTGAACGGATAAATCAACAGAAAATCAAGCTAGAGAAGTCGAAGTGATAGTAAGATGACGAGAAGTGAACGGAATTAAGGAGAGGGGACGGTCATATAAACTGAGGCAAGGGAGGGAACAGTGATTCTTTTTGCATACCCATTTGCAACATGCCACTGCATTCGCATCTTAAAATTAATCTTATTTTTTTCATGAAATAAGTGTTTGATACACATGTAAACAGCTCGATTAGCAGTTATTGATTCTTGAAATTCGAAATTTGCATGCGGTTAGTACTTAGCACTGTTGCAATATTAACAATTGGGCCTTTTGGGCCTCTATTATTTAATTTTCATTTTAAAGATTTTGGTATATATAACCCTTTGACATGGACCAATTCGATGAATGGCCCAATAGGTCAAAGCTTCAATTAAGTCTGCATATGCCTACCCACTAAGAAAAAGACCCAATAGATTCCATGTATTTTTGAAAGAAAAACTAGCACAAAGCTACAGAATTCCATAATAATGGAGATATTTTCCTTTTTGGATTAATACACCGTAACCAGATGCAGAAGAGATTTCTTAAACCAAGAGTTCGACATATAAGTCCTGCCTGGATAGAAAAATTTTGCTTTACAATTCTAATCCTTTATTCCTAAGTCTGAGTAGAGTTAAAGCTGTGATTTCAAATTATCTTTGACCATATCCATTCTTTTTAGACCAGACGTCCCTACACATGTTAACAGAGGAGTGATCTATTGCAAATCGGTTCATATTTTTTTAAAAACGGAAACTCTTGATCAGACATTTGTCCGGTCCGATCCGATCCGTTCAAGCTGATCATCATACCCTCAAATGTATGTGTATGAGAAATCAAATAATTTGAAGACCTCTAACCAATGTATCGGATGATGTTTATGTTGCATTATTGAAAGACGTTCATTTTTGTAGCAATTTGATGCATTGGTTAGAGGCCTACAAATTCTTTGATTTTAATTTATGATACACATATTTGAGGGTAGGAGTGATCAACCTGAACGGACCGGATCGTCCAAATATATCGTAAATCGAGAGTTCCCGTCTTTTAAAAAACGGAAACCGGTTTTCAATAGAGCACTTTCCCTATATTAATATGAGTTAAAATGTCATGACATCCAATTTCACCCACAGCCATAGATTATTTCTTACTCGAAGCCATAGGTTATTTTTAAGAGATTTAACAATTTAACAACTATGATCAAACATTTTTTGAGTGTTATTAATTCAAGGGAAAAAAAATCATCACCTTTTACACTCCTAGCTCCTTTATAGACTATTAACCAAACTGATTCCCGAAGAACTCTCTCAAAACCTAACAGAACTCATCAGGTTTCTCAAATCATGTGCATCCAAGTTGCCTAAAATGAGTTAAATTTCTACCGTTATAACTACAACATAAGGGACATGTGTGGCGCTTCCAATTTCAATTCAAAGAAAAAGAGGAAGAAAAAAAAATTCTTTGATTATCAAGATGTCCACTTCATTTTACTAAATTCTTCAAAAACAAAATAGATCCAACTAGTTGCTGATTTTTTTTTACAATTTTCATATAACATGTGATGCACAAGCAAAATTCTAATATTTATCCACAATCAGTTTATACATCACTGGATTTAATATCGGTTTACAGTTGAGATTAAAACTTAGCAAACTTTCTTCATGAAATACTAAAAAACAATATCCAAAAAAATACAAAAATCCAATAAATAAACTCACCAATTAAACTCACCTGTCTCCACTCTTACAGTCACCTCCCGGTGACCCCCCCGCCCTCCGACATGTTCCCGTCACCGCTCCGAGAAACCCGCCCCCTGCCACCTCGTAATAAATCACATCCCACCCATCATTAACCCATAATTGCACCCACTTCGCGTGCTTGGGCCCCAACCCCTCATTGATCACAGGCACGTGCCTTAATGCTGAGGTGGTTGACTCGGCGATTTAATCGGGCGATTCGAGAATCGTGCGTGCGGGGCTTCACTCCTCCTCGGGCACGTGCGCCGTGGCTCACGCTGACTCAGACAGAGCGCGTGGGGGCAGAATGAGATCTGGCCGTTGGTTTATGGGGATTGGACGGCTGCAATTGAGTTTACTCGAATCGGCGATATTTTGTGGACGTGTTTCGCTGAAGGGCGTGGATGCCGTAGCGGGGGAATCCGATATGTTTCTGGTACGAGTTTGAGATGAGAGATTGGCTCTCTCTTTTCGGTTGGTTAATGTAGCACATGTTATAATCCATGGTATTATATACAGGCATAAAATATAGGAAAAAAGAGAAATCATAGTCCACTTGTTAAATTTTTTTCTTTTCTCTTACCAAATGTTAAAGGCCGGTGTATATCTTAATAGACGGTGGATCATCATGTTCTACTTAAAAATGCCAAATAGGAAGTCTATAGGAACCTTAGCTCCACATAACCCATATCTAGTTTCTTTCTTTTTAATATGTTTGACGGATATCATGGGTTGCTTATGTCAGTCATTACAAATTAGTTCGACACAGTAATACTTGTATGTGATGGTGGAGCTTCCCACTATATATGATCTTGATTTCACGAAGCCTGATTTTCTTTGGTAGAGTACACGTTTTAATGTGTGATGAATCTTAACTGGCTTGTGTATTCTAATTATCTCAATTGTTTCTCTCACAGATTATCTAACGTAGCTATTCTTATCATATACAAATTCGACGACAATATGATGCAAAAAAGGTTGCAGTGATCTTTTTTTCTCTACGGAAAATCAAAAACTATAGAATTTGAGTTCAATTAAACTTAAGACACCTGAAAACTAATGAGGGTGACCAAATGATCAAATTAAAGTTGCAGTAGATCCAACAGAGATGATCATAAGGTAATTATAAAAACTCATTTATTATTTGCTAAAAACGGAAACCCTAAATGCATGAAATTAGGAATCAGGAGATTGATGCAGGTTGTATTTAAAGCAAAAGGACTATCTAACTTTAGGCAACACACATGGTGGTCCACAATTAATATACTCGCTATAGAGCCTAGCAGTAGCTAGGTTTGTATTTAATAATAAATGAAGAGTGAAGAGTGATGACTATACACACAAAAAACATATCCAGCTCTATGTATGGTCCCTGCCATGTGATGACAGTCGCTGGAAGCATATATATATATATATATATATATATATATATATTAATATTATTTATGTTCTTTGTTCATGGACATGGGGTTTATGTGAGCAGTTTGGGAATAATATAGGCAACATCATCATAAATGATTTAACATTTTTTCGCTGTGACATCAAACCGTACCGAAACTTCGAGCTTATGATGAGAATTGATGAATATATGTTTATGATGTACCATGCCTCCGAAGGTTTAGTATTTTGTTTTTGTATCAGAACTTGAACTGTTATTCTTTTTTGATGTGCTATATGAATTCCCCTATGATGATATATATTTCAATCTAGGTTGATTTAGATACCATTTTAAACTCTATAATTAACATTCTAAGTTGTGAAAAGGTTTGGGAGACATTTCCTTATATTATAAAGCAGTGGCAAACCTAGACTCTAATTTATACAAAACATTTATGTCAATTCATTAATTTTAAACACTTTTCAACATTATATTCTCTGGGAACATCCTGCGTGGTTTGACTAGTTTCTATCGGGCTCTGCACTATTAAATGAGTTTTAAATATTTACCTTTTAATAAAACAATCCTTTTGTCAAGTGATCTATTGCAAACTGGTTTACATGTTTTTTAAAACAGGTACTCTTCGTTCTACGATATATTTGAACGATCCAATCCGTTTAAGTTGATCACCTTACTCTCAAATTCATGTGTATAAAAAATAAAAAGATTTAATCATCTTTAACCAATGCATTGGATGAAGTTTATGCTGCATTATTGAAAGACGTTTATTTTTGCACACATTCGATGCTTTGGTTAGAGATCTACAAATCATTTGATTTTTCATACATATATATTTGAGGGTAAGCCGATCAACTTGAACAAACATATTTTTGCACACATTCGATGTGTTGGATGAAGTTTATGCTGTATTATTGAAAGGCGTTTATTTTTCCACACATTAGATACTTTGGTTAGAGATCTACAAATCATTTGATTTTTCATACATATATATTTGAGGATAAGGCAATCAACTTGAACAAACCGTTAAAATATGTCGTCGATCGAGAGTTCCTTTTTGTAAAATACAGGAATCGGTTTGCAATAAAGCACCCTCTCTCCTCCTCCTTTATGCTATAGGCTAGAATCACTTAAAAGAGCAAGATGTCCGTAGCATTTTTTGTGCGGAAGATAAAATGTCACGACCCACCCCCCAATACAGACGGTATTGTCCGCTTTGGACGAAACTGCACGGTTTTATCCTTCAGAGCGAACCGGACCCGGCCAGGGGCCACTTCCCAGGAGGTCCACCCATCCCAGAACTTTCTTGGCTCAAGTACGCTTAACTACGGAGTTCTCAAACTCCTATAGTTCCGGTTCACTTAAAGGGAGACTCTGTATTGAAGAGTGGTATCATTTCATTTATAATTCCGGATCTGCCATATTTCCGAATGTATTATTTCCCATTGTTCTACAGTGGGTCCTACGGATTCAAGAGGTGGCCCCCGCCCCCTTGGCATGACACTTGGCGTTGCACTTTGTTCTGTGTAGCATTTTGTTCCGTAAGCAAGAACCATGTCCCAACATTCTCCCCACCTCTGAACAATTGTTCGTCCTCGAACCACAGACTAACTATTGATGGACCAGCTTTGATACTATTCTGTCACGCCCCTGTCACGTCCCACTTTCCAAAATACGGAATGCGAGGAGTGACTAGGCCAGCCATGCTCTTACGGTCAGGGAATAATCCCGCCGCAGTCACACTTCGGGTTCCAGCATTACATGGTATTCAGTAAACAGTACTAGAGTAAAGGAAATCATAGTTCACAACTTTACTATATTGCAATAAAAGAGTTCGAGATACATTTATTTTGCATAAGAAAATAACTAACCAACGAAATACAATGTGCTTATAGCAAAAAGGGCGGCGCTGATATTGCGGTCTAGACCTCCGCGATCTCGAATGACAGGTCTTGCTCCTTGACTGTGTCACGCCCCGCTTCCTAGAGTGCGCTAAGATCGGCACATGACAGAACCAACCATGCTACCTGTGGATAGGAAACATCCCTCCACAATCACATTACGACTGTCTATAAGATATCAAGAACAGTAAAGTAAATAAACTATCTAGTACATGTCCATATGCCAGAATAAACGAGTCAAGAAATAATATGCGGAAGCAATAAATCCAATGAGCAATAACATCTGGAAAGTAAACATAACTAAACTGAATACTAACTAGATACTAACAGGATCCTCACTGCTCGGCCTGACGGTGGAAATACTCCTGATCAGCCTGCGACAAGGGTAGAGGATCTGGGCCATGCAAAACCCAGACGTCAGTACGTCATAATATCAACAATAATATAATCAAGGGGTAGCAGGACATGCAGGCACGAGTATGAACGATAAATAAGATATAACAGTAACATAAATAAGGGCAGTGAAGGGTAAAGGCACAGGTGACGTGATGTGGGTAATCTAAACTGGTCAACTGGGTTAACTACTCTCAAGTCCTTGAAATCAATTTATTGAATCATCGATGTAACTCAATAATATCCCGTGCGTGCCCGGGACCACGGTCAAAGACTCTCGGGTTGAATCCGAGACGTGTCGTTAGGCAGTAAAAGGTAGTATGCAAAGACGAATGATGTCAGCAGCAGCATCCCGAGGCTGGCCTAGCCCGTAAGACTGATCGGTAAAGGCATCGAACTGTCGAGTTACAAGTCAGGTTTCATCATTGATTTCCCCATACCCCCCAAGTTATGTGTTCAAGTCAGGTATTGATAAATCTGAGACTAATGCCAACACAGGAATCAAGCAGGAACAAGTTTTTTTTTATACAAACAGCAGAATATGTCCATCGGGACAACAGGTCTGGATTGTCGGCATTAGAAACGGGATCAGGTAACAAGTCAAGTAGTAATATATCAGGTCATGTAAAGTAATGTACAAGTATCAAGTCAGGTCAAGTAATGGTGTATCAGATCATGGCAAGTAGTGCACGGGTATCAAGTGGGTGCTCATAATCAAACGGTAATAAGTATGGGTGCATAAAATCAGGTATGAAATAGTATGAATGGTATGCAAATAAATGGTATGGATGCACAACTATCGATTAGGGTTACCTTTAATAGTTCTAAAACTAATTAGATTGCACTTTATTAAACATGGGGTATTAAAACAACAGTATTAGGTTATTAATGAGATCTGTAAATGCAGCTATATGTATTATATATGATATGGATGCAAACGGACATCATATAACCGTAAAATGATAAACTAACAAGTGCGGAATATATAACTAAGCAATATGAAATGTAACTATTCAATTTGATGCTGTATATGATAGTATAGTGTGTAACAAGATAAGTTTTCATGACTTAGATCTGAAATGCACTATACAGATGTAAACGGAACGTCGAAAAACTGTAATATGAAATATGAGATGCTTGATTTAAAATACAGGCGTGATATTTATTTAAATAGGTATATAATGAGTCATATAGCATGTAGCAAGATTAACTTACCTAGACGGAACGTGAAACGGATATGTACGGTACGTCCCACGTCGGCGAAACGTCGCGACGCGCGCACGGCAGACGGAACGGGTCCAAGTAACGCGCGAGGGTGATCACGCAGTCCAGGTACGTCGTCTGGATCGTCGGCGACGATCCCGGCTCCGGCGAACGCTAAAAATAAGATTCAAGAAAGTTAAATAACAGAAAAGAAAAGAAAGAAAGAGGAAGAAGAAGAAGAAGAAGAGAGGCACCTGTGATGAGGCTGCGGGGTTCAAGGTTCGGGCAAGGGTTGCAAGCTAGGGTTTGATGGGTTCTGTGCGAGATGCAAGGTGGTAATGATGACGAGTGCACGGAGGCGACGGGGTCGGAGCTTCGGCGAGGAAGTAGGTGAGGCAAAGGGTTGCAGCGATGGATGTGACTGGAGTTGCGTCGGGGTTGAGAGAGGTGGCTGCGATGGTGATGAAAGGGTGCTCAGTCGAAGGGAGGTCGGTGATAGTGTCGGGGTCGAGGGTTAAGGCTGCTAGCTAGGGTCTCGATTTGGGATGCAGGAGAACAGGAGAACGGAGACGAGGTTGTCGCCGATGAGGTTAGGACGCTGGGTTTCTTTTGGGTTGAAGAAACAGAAGATGACAAGGGCGATGGTGAGACACCGGTGAAGGAGGGGTCGGAGGCGACTGGTCGGCGATGGTGTTAGGTTGGGTAAGGGTCTCGACATGGTGATGAGTTCGGGGAGAAGGAGGTGGCAATGGTAGCTGAGGGGTTAGGAGCGATGAGGGGTTGCTGACGATGAGGGCGTCGGGGTGAGCGACGACGAGCGATGGGTCCATGGGTTCAACGTTAGGGAAGGACAGTGGGGGAGGAGGAAGAAGAGGAGGAGGTTGGCGATGAGATGGTGGAGGCGAGGTCGAGGGTGTAAGGGAAACGACGACGATGAGGCGAGCAGAGGCTAGGGTTAGGGTTATCGCTGGGGTTCTCGCGGTCGAAAGGAAAGAAAAAAATAGAAGAAGAAGAAGAAAAGAAAGAAGGGAGGTTACTATAAGGAGAAGGAGGTGAGCGGATCAAGATCGCTACAGCGATCGCGAGAGGAGAGAGAGATTTGGCTTTAGCAGGGGAGAGAGAAAGAGAGAAGAGAGAGAAAGATCTGCACGAGGAGAGAGAAAGGGAAAGAGAAAGAAAGAGGAGAGAGGAGAGAGGAGAGAGGGAGAGACAGCGTGAGAGAGAGAGAGGGGCTGAAAGAGAGAGCTCGTGAGGTGGGCCACAAGTTAGAGAGAAAGAGAAAGAGATTGAGTAGTTATAAGTTAGGATTTTAATTTGATAAAATATTTTTAGTTAAAGAATTTTAACTGTCGACTGTTTAAAAAAATAAATATATTAAATTAAATAAATTTGAATTTTGGCGGGATGCAAAAATATTCCAAAACACGCCCGGGTTAGGTCTAAAATTTCAGATTTAAAATATGAAAAATATATGCGACGACCAAATTTAAAAATGAAAGCTCGGGTAATGAAAATGCATACCCCGAAGAACGGATGCACGCACGTGCGCGTAGCCATCCAAACACGTCTGTTTCACTGAACGGGACGAGAAAAAGATGCGCGGATGCTACCACGGGGTTAGGGGTATCATGCAGGCCATGTTATGTATTTTTAAAATATTTTATGTGACTTAAAATGCTATATTAAAATGCAGATGCCAGATATATTGCGAGTATGCAATGTGTAAAATATGAATGTGCACGGATCCATGTAACAAGCCAGGATAAACCATAAACAGGAATCAAAACAGTTTCAAGCAAGCGGGTCGAGTCAGATGCAATACAAATGTTAAAATACTATTCGCACCCAAAACACAATAAATCAGGAAAATACCATAATAAAGAAATACATGAACTAGAACTGGTATAAATGAACTAGGGTATTACAGACTGGGTCCACCTCGTCCTCTGAGCATGCACACAAAGAGAAGAATCTTTCGTTACTGGTGAAGTCAGGTCGTCAGGATGACACATATAGCAATAAATATATGATGTGCGTACAATATTATCAAACATGAAAGGTGCGACAGGATACAAAAACATGAAAAATAATGAATATCATTTGAATATGCACAGCGTGATATATGTATCATGTCAGTAAATCAGGCAATGTGTATGTCACTACTTATCAGTCACTGAGTCAATGAAATCAATTGGTAGAAAATATAATCGTGTTTAACAAGGGTCTCGTGCATGCACGAGACTACGGTCCACTGTTTCCCAGGATATAGCCCTGCAGCCATGCCGCTAGGCCTACGACCTAATGTATATATATGTATATCACTAATATCGAATGATCATCTTCTAAGTTACTGTACCTCGCTAAATACGAGTTCAATTCCACCTTGATTTTCCCATTCCCCAGGTTATAGTATGCATTCATGTATTAGATAGGTTGTGAACAAATACGTATTATTTTTACTTTCAATCACGTTTCCACTTATCAATATCACTTTCGTACTTGTCACAACCCAATCACTAACACTTATATACCAACAATGCACAACAGTCGCTAGATTTCAATTTAAACGATCATTATGCAGAAAGTATAAAGCAAGCAAAAAAATTAGGTAGAAATGCATTGAACATATATTCACTAAATTATGATGCCCAACGCCAAATGACTTGCAAAATTTACCATAAATCACATGTATAGAATCGACCAAAACAATATAAAAGGAGTATGAATTACGCTTGATTATCTAAGCGGTAAAATTAGTTTCATGTCAATAGAATTTCAGGTTAGGGACATACCATCATTTTAAATTAGCGATCAATTGCTAGAATTCCAGTTTCAGAACTGGAAGTCAAACTTCGTGCGCGGTTTACTAGGGATTACATTCAGATTCAGGTATTTTCTCAGTTGAATAAAACCTAGTTCTATCTGTTAGGTTTCCAACGCATTGGACGGATTAATAATCTCATTTCTGTACTAGGAGATATGTCCTGTTTGTTGTGAAGGTGAAAGAAATGTCACTGCAGAAACTGCAGAACACGTCGACATTCTAAAATACAAACAAAATATGAAAAGACTATGAAACTGAATGAGACAAGATCCATAAATTATCTAATTAAATTATCTATGCGACTATATAGGACTATATACATTTTCAGTATTATGTAGGGCTGTGCAGGCACTTAAATTCAGGTATCCTCATGGAATGCTGCCCCGGACTGCAGTCCAGAGCCGCATTCCCAGTCAATTCTCGTTACAATGGCCTATCAGTATTGAAGGCTAAACTATACAGGGTTCTATCTTATCGAGTTGGCTTCATTAAGAACCCTAGAACATCAGCTTTTGATTTGTATTAAATTTTCAACGATTTAAATAAGGCAATATACGCGGTAAAATTTCAGTTTTGACGTAACTAGACGAAGGTACAATTTCATAATGATGAAGTCAATATTTTTATCTCAAATTCTTACATGTTATTTATTATCATTAAAGGGATGTATAGGCCATAAAATCCGCCATTTTTAAATGGGGTTTTCTTTAGGGCAGTGTATCAAACACTTGTAATATATATATATCACGATCAATACTTCGTTTTCTTTCAACCAAACAAACGGTAATTAATTCTTCCGGGCTCGACATAATAATAACACGCATTATTGACTCGATGATATTCCAACCATCATAACTATGAGTGTAAATAAAATGTAACGATTATACAATATAATATGTAAATGTGTTCATATTTTAGGTTACTCGTTATGATATAATACGATAGCATGAGTAGCAAGTAAGGAGTTTCACTTTTCTAGCAATGGCTCCATAGTCAGGATGGCGACGACGAATAATGGCAGCACAGCAACGCGACACAGAGCAGCGGCACGATTACAGCAGAGGAAACAAGCTTAGGCTCACTAGTGCGGGGTTCTGCGCCGATGGCGTTGACTGGAGCTTGGTCGAACTCCATGACGAAGGTGGCGGTGACATCAGGGAGAAGGCAAGCAGCTCGGGTACGGCGGCTCTGCAGCGATTCGAGAGGGGAGTGGAGGATGGGTTCGAAGGAGATGATGGCGGAGGTTGCGGTAGTGCTCAGATGGTCGCGGTTGGAGAGAGGAGATCGGTGGAGGTAACGAGGAGGTGTTGCCGGTGATCGTCGGTGATGAGGGTAGCCGAAGGAGAATGGGGTCGGTGGTGCATGGTAGGGAGTCATGGAGTCGATGGAGGTTGTAGCGCGGCTGTGGGGGAGCTCTGGGGGATGGTGTTGGGTCGGCTTGGGAGCTCGAAAGAGTCGGTGGTCGCTTGAGGTGGGTCATTGGCGAGGTGGAGCTCGGAGCTTGGAGATGGTGGAGTCGAGTTTGAGAGAGGGAGAACGAGAGAGAGAGAGAACGAGCAAGATGGGATATAACTGAGAGGGGCTCTGTTGGAGGAGATCAACATTGAGGAGATCGTAGGGGTCATCGCACAGATCACGCGACCGTTGGCGACGAGGTGGCGTGGGTCTCGTAATGTGGGTGAACGAGTCTCGCGGTGAGGACGAGAGAGGAGGAGAGCCGTTGGAGGGAGAGGATTTGGTGGAGGGGATCGCGGGGAGTTGGCGAGCAGGGGTGTCGTCGACGAGGGCTGGGTCTTAGGTGAGCGCAAGAAGAGGGGGGCCGTTGGGTTTGTGGCGGGAAAAAGAAGGAGAAGAAGAAGAAACGGGCGTGGGTGAGTCGGGTCGGGTCGGGTGTTGGGTCGGGTTTGGGTAGTTTAGGGTTTAGATTAGGAAATTAAAATAATAAAAATATATAAAAAGTGCAAAAATACTAGGAAAAATTCTGGAAAAATACGGAAAATATAAACATGGAATTGGGGATTTACATCATACACACCTTACAAAAATTTCGTCCTCGAAATTAAAGAACGAAAACAACGGAACAATAACACTACTCAAACAGGTACGGAAAACGTGGACGGATGTCCTCCTCGCATTCCCAGGCAGACTCTCCTGGAGAACGACCACCCCAGGAAACTCGAACCAAGGGAATGATTTTGTTCTTTAGCATTTTTTCCTGACGATCGAGAATGGTGGTAGGCTGCTCCTCGTAAGACAGATTGGTACCCAATATTAACTCTGAATGGTCCAGTACATGGCTGTCATCCCGAACGTAGTGTCTCAACTGAGAAACATGGAAAGTATTGTGCTCACCAGCTAGGGATGGAGGCAATGCAAGCCGATAAACCACCTCTCCTATTCGCTCTAGCATCTTGTTCCCGCCAAAATCTTCGGCCAAGAGCTATTTATGCTTGTTTACACCGGTTTAAGTTTGTTTACAGATATGTGTGAAATCGGGCTCATTCATATACGCACATATACACATCAAAGGAAGAACAGGAGTTAGAAAGGGAGCACTTGGTGGTCAACGACAAAAAGAAAACATTTAATTGAACATTTTTTTTCTACAGGAAATAGATCACCAAATATGGGATCGAAAGTACAGGGATTCACAAAACTATGGCTAAAATTCTTTAACTCTCTCGCTGCCTTCTCCACCATGTCAAAGCGGCTGTTAGTTATATGTATGCCCTAGAGGCCATTACTATACATAGGATGTATATTGTAGTGGATGCTGGGACATATATAGGGAGGACTTTCTCGCTCGACATGATAGTATGCTATCTGGTTACTCTTTACCTTAACGTATATACTGTTTGTCTCTCTGTTACATGTTGGTAAAGCCCTTAGGATGTGTACTTGACTACCTGGACTATGATGCGGATCATACTAGTGGGGACATGGTAGTCCACAAGTACATCCTTCAAGGTCCCTAGTCGTGCGTGTATCGAGATGGGGCATCGATATACCAGTGTAGACTAGCGTATACCTTCTCGACCCATACAGATGGGCGATGGATGATCCCATATCCATTGGTGTTTGACATCAGAGATGATATACGGGTGCTCAGTGGAGACTGGGTACACTGGACGGACTCGCCGAGAACTCCCAGATGGTATTATACCTTACGTCAGATGGCAGTTCTCTGGTGACACTGGTACAGAGTAGTCTGTTGACCCGAGATCGTCATAGAGTCTTGTGTGGTTCCCACTGTGCTTTGATTTCCATCTTACCACGTCCAAGAGGGCGTGCAAAACGGTGGTTTTTGGGTACAGTCCCGAGTCACATGGAGGCAATGAGCGATGGGAGGGGATTCGTCTATCCCGGTATAGGGAGTTGATGTTGCGCTGTGTTAGATTGGCTATAACCGGAAATCCCTGGTGTTCCCCTCCGAACGGCGGCCTGCGACGTTGGGACGTCACGTAACCTGGGGTTCGGGGCAGATGCTATTTGGTTTTTATCCGTCCACCTCTTCGAAGATGCCAAGTTGATTTATGGCACCGTGTATCGAAGGTTTAGACGGATGCGGCCGATGTAGCAGACTTTGTCAGATTCCCCCTCGCTTGAGGGGTTTTTGATTGTGGGGACGCTCTTCCCTGCAGGCGCAAGCCCCTGCAGTTAATTACGCTACCGCTTTGCGGTAACAACTTTCTCCCTCTCCAGAATTTCACTTCGTGTCGTGTGTGTTTGTTTTGTTTGTGGCTGCCCGTGGATTGTATACGGAGACTGAGTAATGCCGTCGCCCGTAGGGCGTGGATTAGTCCAAATCCGTATTTACTTAGATTTGGGTTTGGTGTTTTTTAGTTTAAGGATGCATTAGTCGCGTTGCGGCTAAGATCAGCTTAAACATTTCGTCAAGGATATGTTAGTCCCGTTTTGGACTAAGATCGACTTGACGCAATGATTGATTTAATTATCTGGACGTCGGGACTCGTCACCTCTCTGACGTCGTTGAGGGATTACAACGACAAGCGTCTGAGGAGTTCAGAGATGTACCCTTGAACCAAAGTTGATTTGGGAGTTTTATTTATTATTTATTTAAATATCTAAGGACGCGTTAGCCGTATTTGGGGCTAAGATCAACTTAGACGGGACCGTTTAGATCCGGCAAAAGAGCGTTTGGGATCTATTGTGCCAGTTTAAGGACGTGACGGTCCATTGTTAGTTTAGGGACGTTTCGGTCCGTCGCCAGTTTAAAGACGTAGTGGTCCATATTCCAGTTTTAAGGACGTGGTGGTCCGTCGCCAGTTTAAGGACGTAGTGGTCCATCGCCAGTTTAAGGACATAGTGGTCCATTATTAGTTTAAGGACGTTTCGGTCCAATTTTAGTTTAGGGACGTTTCGGTCCGTTATTAGTTTAGGGACGTTTCGGTCCAATTTGATGTGTGGTCGATGGGACCCGTCACCTCTTTGACGTCGTTGAGGAATTACAACGACGAATGTCAAAGGAGTTCGGAGATGTACCCTCGAACCGGATGTAAGTTGATTTAGGAGAGCCATTTTGCTCAGTCAATTTAATTTAAGGACTTATGGCCAAAATTGGGCTAAATCCAGTTGAACACTTTATTAAGTAATGCATTGCATTTAGGCTCTGCAGAGCATCACTCTATTCTGAGCTCTGCTCATTTATGAATGATGCAATGCATTTCGTTTGATTTGGGCTCTGCCCCTGGTAAAAATGCACAGCGTTCTGAAGATTCTGTTTAGGCTCTGCCCATTTATAAATGATGCAAAGCACCTGTTTTGATTTGGGCTCTGCCCCTGGTAAAAATGCACAGCATTCTGAAGATTCTGTTTAGGCTCTGCCCATTTATAAATGATGCAAAGCATCTGTTTTGATTTGGGCTCTGCCCCTTAAAATAATGCATTTACGCTTTATTGAGCCTGTTAGGCCTTCTCTTAGTTGGGCTTGGCCCTTTTGAATGCATTTGCGCTTTGCGCTAAGTAATGAGCGCAAGTCCATACGGTGACGACACGTGTCATGCTCTGATGAGTGCAAGCGCACTAGCGCAGCGCGTTGCGCTGTTGCGCGGCGCAATTGCGCTGCTGACACGTGGCGCGCTCTCAGCGAGTTGCGCTAATTCCAGAGAGCAAAGCTCTATCTTAAGAGCGCTTAGCGCAAATGGTTTTATAACCGACACGTGGCGCTCTCTTAAGAGCGCAACGGCGCAAATTGGAAGTGCAAAGCACTAAGAATCTTTTAGATTCAAGAAAGGAAGTGCAAAGCACTGTTTAATTTCTTCGTCTAAATTGGATCAAAGAAAAATAAATTTTTCTTTATTCGAAGAACCAGAGGTTCTTAAAAGTGCAAAGCACTATTCTTTTATTATTTTATTATTTTTGTTGTTTTTACAGAACCGAAGGTTCACAAGAAGTGCAAAGCACTCTTTTTTTTTTTTATAAAGATCATTGATCTTATTTTTAGATCAATGATCTATTAGAAGGCCCCCCCTTTTTTTTTTCTACCTCATGAAGGTTTTTTTTTTTTTTTTTTACCTTTTTCTTCTCGGAGTTTTCTCTGTTTTAGGGTTCTTGATTTTTCGAGAAAATTCTTGATGCCTTTTGAATGAGGTCTGGGGTCCTATTTATAGTGCCCCATAAATTTGTTGAATTTGTTAACGGGATCTTTCTTGAATGATTTTTGGGAGTTTTCCCACTGTTGGATCTTTGATCCAGAGGCCGAAGAAAGTCTTCTAGTTCTGGAAAGAACAGAAAAGATTTCATGAAATCTTAATTCAGTTGGGCGCGGATACCCCAGCGCATGACACGTGTCGCGCAGCGCAGAGCGCAGCGCAAGTGCGCTAGCGCATCTGCGCTGACACGTGTCGCACAGTGCAGAGCGCAGCGCATCTGCGCTGACACGTGTCACTTAGCGCAGAGCACAGCGCAACTGCGCTAGCGCATCTGCGCTGACACGTGTCGCGCAGCGCAGAGCACAGCGCAACTGCGCTAGCGCATCTGCGCTGACACGTGTCACTTAGCGCAGAGCGCAGTGCAGCTGAAGCGTTGCTTCCTTTAAACAGAGCTTTGCTCTGATTGGGCGCGCCTTCTTGGGCGCTGTGCGCGGGATTTGAAGCTTTGCTTCAAAGATTTGAATTTTGAATTCAAACAGAGCTTTGCTCTGATTGGGCGAAACAAATGCCCCCCCACCGTTGCGCTCACGTGGCGCACACGTGAGTGCAACGGTGGCCACCTTCCAGACCGTTGGATCAAAGGGGAATCCAAAGAGGCGCAAGCGCCTTATAAATAGGGCGTTTGACCCTCAGAAATTTTTCACCATTTTCAGAATTTTAATTTCCAGAGCTTTGCTCTTGCTTGAGAGTTTCAGAGCTTTGCTCATTTCTGAAGTTAGAAACTTTAGGTAACATTAATTTAAATCAAATTAATTTAAATTAACTTTAACCAAAGAGCTTTGCTCTTACAGATCTTTTTGATCTTAAAGGGATCCCCATTGGGGTTTCATGAACAGAGCTTTGCTCTCAAAAACTTATAGATCTGCAGAGATCTTGTTCATGGGTTCTGATCCATGAACAGAGCTTTGCTCTTTGTATCATCTGTAGATCTTTTAGATCTGAAAAATGAGAAAAATTTTTATGAGTTTTTCATCCAAATTTCTTGATTCTTTTAAGTGTAAACATTTTCTGATGGACTTTTCCTTTACTACCATAGAGCTATGCTCTTTTAAGGAAACTTATTTTCCAGAGTTTGACAAGTGTCACTCTGTGACAGGGGTTTGCTCTGAAAGAGGAGATTTTCTCCTTGTCCCTAGGGATTCTTCCCATTTTTTATTAATGGGAATGTTCCCCTGGGGACCAACTGACAATCTCATCCAATGATGAGGTTGTTTTATTAACTGACGTATTGTCATCCAGATTTTGTGGGTCTCTTTGTCCCCTACTCACTGCACTGCTGTGTGGTGTAATTAGTTAATTTTAATTTAATTTAATTAATGCATTTTTTTTTAGACGCCAAATGTTGGGATTACAACACTAACGGCTAGATTGTTCTTTTTGCAGCGATCATGTCTGAAGACACTTCATTCCCGTTTGTCCGTTCGGAGGAGGGGTTTCCAGAGGCGCCTTTGGATCGTGAGGTTCTGGCTATGATCAAGGCGCACGACCCGGAGTATAAGAGTCTCCACCTTTGGGGGTCGTGGTACAATCAAATTATTATGGGTCGGCGCAGCTTTACATGTGCGGTGCCGTCAGAGCCCATAACGGCGATTCACTATGCCAGCCCACCCCCGGTGCAGTATGCCGCGGAGATGGCAGATTGGACATCGAAGGGTTTTCTTCATCCGGCCATAGACGCCATCCCGGTCCAGCGTCCGATGGTCTTGGACATCCTAGGACGCCGTATCTGTCAGGGCGAGGCGAGACCTTGGGGGCAATCATATAACCTTGGTCTGATCCCCCGCCACCCGGTCGGCTATCTGCCATGGGCCCGGTATATCCTGTCGACGAGGAAGTCGCAGTTGATAAGGCTAGGACTGTACACCGCAGTCTACGCCTCTCTCTTCCAGTATCCTACGCTTCCTACTTGGTGGTTCAAGGCCTTCTTGGAGCAGTGGAACATTCCTACTCATACTTTCCTCGCCATGGATCGGGAAGTGTCCATTTCGCTGGAAGAATTTACGGAGGTGTCTGGCCTACCGGCTATGGGGGAACATTATGAGGAATTGCTCCCGCCGGACGAGTACATCTATGGGGCTAAGCCGAGGGCAAGGGAGCTCACGCCAGAGAACGCTGTTCAACATCAGTTTCCAAGTCTGATTAAGGTGTTGAACATCTATGAGAATCTTTTTGTTGAGCATGGGAGCCGTGGAGTTAATTTTGAGGATTTTATTGCTCGGTTCCTTCATCCAAGCGTCCTTTCGGCGAAGACTGCCAAGTTTGCTTACCTCGAGGATCCTTTCGGCTTAGGTTTGGATAACCTGCCAGCGAGAGACATAGATCAGAAGGACTTTTTTCTTCCCAACTCTTCAGCCATGTCTTTTGCAGAAGTTGCAGCCCCCGAGATGGACGAGGAGGCCTTCTTTTTGGGATTTCTTGGGCTTTGGTTGAGTTGGTTTGCACTTCCAACGCATTCTCACCGCATGCGGCCCTCTGTTTTTTACCCGGCTCACCGGATGGTTATCGGGGTAAAGGTGGCCGTCGGGATCGCCGGCTTGGCACATTTATATCATGGCCTTAGCCGAGCGGCAGATGCCAATGAGCCTGGGGCGTTGCATGTGGTTTTCGCGATGCACTACTTCATGTCGTGGCTCGAATTACATACAGCAGGTGTTTTCGGCATGCACAAAAGGCCCTCATTCTACGAAAGGTGCATTTTCCCTCGCCTTTTACAGTTGATTGGCGCATCAATCGTGAATCCATCGCCGCGAGATGCCAGGAGTTTACTCCTTCGTTCCCACACCGTTGGAGCCGGTGTGTCTTTTATTGACAAGGTGCTTACCATTGGAAAAACGTCTGCTACTGCAGTGCGGCCATTGCAAGACACTTTCAAGGACGGCGCTTCGATTTTAACGGCTCGGGAGACCCTTCACTTATACTCTATTAGACCGGGCTTTTTGGTGTTTAGGCAAGACGGGGGAGCGATTTTCATGAGATACAACCCGCATCGTTTCGCTCAGCAGCTGAGTTATAACCAAGGGGTACCGCTAGAGGCCTTTTTATCGGAGCCTACCGCGAACGAAGAAGGGATAGAGAGGGCGCTGCATCACTTCATGCGTCTAAACACGGGCTCTCACTTCTTTATCAGTGAGCCGTCTTGTGCTCCTCGTCTCCTTAGGGTATACACCGAATGGTATAGTCATTCGACGGGAGCGGTCATAAAAGAGGAAAGACGGTTGCTGATCGACCGTAAGGGTGCACCCCCAGGTAGCGATCGCAGCGCTCCTCTGGTGCCGAGGACTCCAATAGTCGCTCCCTTAAAAGATGCTGGGAATAGACCGCCACGCGCACGAAGTCCTCCACATGAACTACCGCTCCCCGATATCGCGGATGCATCTCCTGCACCCCGCGCTCAGGCGGCAACAGTGGTTGTACCCTCACCGGAGTCTGGCGCGGGTGCGGACATCGGGACCCGTCGTCCTAAAGCGGCTGCCAAGCGTAAGTCGCTTCCCCGTGAGCCTAGGGCTGGAGGGAAAAAGAAAAAGAAATCGCTCTTCGCCGCGGACGTTGCGTTCGGCCAGGAACCCCATGCTCCTTATTCCGAGGGTCTGCTCGAATATGGGACTAATGCGGGATTAGTGATGCCGCCGCCAGACGATACAGATTTAGAAGCTGCTCTCAGAGCTTCGGCATGGCTGGTGAAGCGTGATGCGTGGCTGGTCAAGCTTGCGCAGTCAGGTAACTGCTAGTCACTCTTTCTTTACTGTAACGTATTTTCTTCCTTATTTCGTTATTTTTGGTTAACGCTTTTCTCTCTTTTCCTCTAACAGGCGTTACTGATGAAGAAGCTATTGCCGCTTCTCTGAAGACCTTTCATGAGGAGGAACGTGCCAGGGTGTCTGTCGGCCTTAGTAAGTTTCGACTTCATCGAATTTTTTCATTTTTCTTGCGTTATGGTCGATCTAACCTTTCCATCTAATTGTAGGGACCTCAATGCCGCTTCCTCCTAGCGACGCAGATGTTCCGCCGGTGGCCGATGTTCCTGTTCCCTCTGGGACACTGCAGGGGGCTCGCCTTGAAAAGCCGATGAGAGATGCCCTAAAGGCTTTGGAGGCTTCCCTGAATGAAGATGATGATGCTTTGAGGGAGGCGTCACAGAGGTCCCTCATAACCGCTCGGGAGGAGAGGAAGCGGTTGAGGCGTGAGGCGAAGGCACGCAGGGCTGCCCTGGCCATGGGAGCGGGACCCAGCGCCGCCCCTCGCGCTGATACTCCCTCTGAAGAGGCCCCTGTCACCCTGTCTACCGCCCGTAGAGAGGTGGCGCGAGCAGTTCGGAGCGCAAACGGCAAATCCGCTTCAGGTAACATTTCTCTCAGAGTTTTTGTTATAAGGGTTTTAATGTCATTGGTCCTTATATCTCTTATCTTTATAGGGCCAAGTCTGATCGAGGGAGAGGCGGAAGCCGTTGACCCGAGGAGAACGGAGGAGGCGACGCCTGTCGAACTCGAGCCGACAGTAAGTAACATTGTTGAGGCCACGGAGCCTGGGGTGGAGGTCGAGGGGCCTACCACCGAGAAGGTCATTGATGCCGAACCTGAAGCGGGGGCAGATGATATGATCATTATAGCTGAGTCCAGGGTGGTGGTAAGTGAAGCGCTCGAGGTCGGCGATCCCCTGACGATGGCGGACGATACGACCGTCATTATTGAACCTGAGAAAGTAGTGGGTGAGGCGGCCGTGATTCCCGAGGACGAACCAAACGCTCCTTCTCTGGAATCTGGCAATACTCCAGTCATAGCCCTCCCCGTCTACGGTCCTCCGCCGTCCCCAGGTCTGGCTAGCACGATGACGATCCCCATCGAATCGGGTGACGAGGCTACGGGTGGTGGTCTCATGTCGGTAGAGGAGGGAGTTGCCTCTGTTTCCGCCGGGAGCTCCTCAGGTAAACCCTAAGTGGCTACTTTTCTTTACTTTACAACCTTTTCTGACAAGTTCGCCTTTTCGTAATGTAGGTGCAGCTAGTGCCGATGCCCCACCGCTCGAGGGGACGCCTTCGATGACCGCTTTGGCGGTGGTCACCTCTCAACCTTCTCTCATACCCTCAAAGATGTTGGAAGGTATATGCTTACGCTTTATTAATCTTGTTTTCTAGATATTTAATTCGCGTACTAAAGTCATCCTGTTGTGTTCTCAGGAGCGCTTTTTGATCATGTTCATCAGATGTTGCTCCCATATTTCTCCTTCCCATCTGAGCTTGCTTCTTCCCCTGGTGGCGTCGGTAAGTATAATTTCTGTCAACATTTTTCCCTCTTCTCTTTTCCCCCTTTTTTTTTTATTGATGGAATTGTCTCTAAACTTTTTTTTTTACCTCAACTGCAGTGCTACAGATTGAAGAAGGGGATAAAAGCTCAGCTGTACCACCAGCCCTTCCGACTTTGCCACCTGTCTTAACTGGTATAAAGACCATCGTATTGGTAACTTTCCTCTCTCTATTTTCTGTACTGTTATCTGATCGCATCCCGTCTCTTTCAGCTGCCGCTCTGGCTTCGGCGTCCTTCGAACCTCGCGTCACAATGCCGGCGGGTCCTTACCTGAGGAGTCTGTCTTCAAAGGGCGCTACAAATAGTCTGCGCATGTTAAGTGATTATGTCGAGGAACTCGATGTTGAAGCTCCTACATCTGCCGCGGACTTCGCTCTGGTGGTTAACCCGATGCTAGCAGTACTCGTGAACTTCCATAATGAGAGCACCATTGCATCCTGGGTTAACCATTGTAAGGAGATCGAGGGTTGCCTATTCCAATTGGAATCGTTGCGTCCCACTCCTGAGACTGTGGCTGCCAATATTCAAAGGACTGCGTGGATCGAGCAGAGCGCTTCTTATTTCCGCCATCTCGAACAAGAGGTTATTTCAAGGCGCAAAGAGCGTGATGATGTTTCGAGTAGGTCTGCTCAACTGCATGCTCGAGTGGAGGCCAACGCTGCACGGCTGAAGGTTATCTTTGAGGGCCTCCTGCAATGTCTCTCCGAAGGATTATCATTGAGGCATAACCTTCACGTTGTCGAGCGAGCTTCAGCCAGCCAGGAAGCAGCCCAGAAGGCGGTAGAGGAGCAATTTTCATCTTCCTTGCAACAACGGGCTCAGGTGGAGGCGGAGGTGGCCGCGGCTGTCACCCGAGAGAAAGTGCTGAAGAGAGTGCGAGCACAGCTTGTGAATTTACTAAAGGCGCTTCCTCCTCAGTAGCTATCCATTTTTGTATCAGTCATACTTATAGATTAAAGAATGTATATGTATGTTTTTTTTTTTTATATCCTTTGACATAATGTATCCTGTATTTGATCAAGTTTATGAATAAAAGATACCCCTTTTTGTAATGTCTTGTGTCACTTCTCCGTCTTTCTTTTCTTTTATAATCAGTACGCCACCTCGATAACCATAATTGACGGACAATTGGGACGAGTCTCCCGACCTTCTTAAGAAATAACGATGGCTTAGGCCGCAGGTTCAGATCTGTTGCCCAAGACTTTTCAACTCTATAAGCCGTGAGGGTCTCATAGAGACTTTTCTCCCTACGGATCGAGAGGATCTCGCAGGTGAATTTTCTCCTTAGGAATCGTGAGGATTCCTAAGTGTGGTTTCCTCTCATAAGTCGGAAGGATCCTATAAGAGAATTTCTCCCTTTTACGAGTCGAGAGGGCTCGTAAGTGGTTGTTTCCCTCTTTGTCGAGAATCGACTTCAGAGAGTGAGATCCGTGAATAGTATGCAAGAGACCATTTAGGATTGACTTGCAGGGTCCCATTTTTTAGGAAGCAAGTTTTTGAATCCTTACTGCCCGAGATGTGAGTCAAAGAAACTCTCGTCACGGAGTGTTTGTATCCGTGAGTTGGGAAGTTCTGCGAGGGATTATTTGTTTCCCAAGCGCCAAGGATTATTTGTGTCCCTGGGGTTTGAAACGAGTCGATAGTTCCCATGGAGGCACTGGTGGCTCTGCGGGTCGACGCGGATCAGGAGGTTCTCGTCAAGGAGTGTTTGTATCCGTGAGTTGAGGAATTTGCTGGGATTATTTGTTTCCCGAGCGCCAAGGATTATTTGTGTCCTTGGGGTTTGAAACGAGTCGAGGGTTCCTACGGAGGCACTGGTGGCTCTGCGGGTCGACGCGGATCAGAAGGCTCTCATCAAGGAGTGTTTGTATCCGTGAGTTGAGGAATTTGCTGGGATTATTTGTTTCCCGAGCGCCAAGGATTATTTGTGTCCTTGGGGTTTGAAACGAGTCGAGGGTTCCTACGGAGGCACTGGTGGCTCTGCGGGTCGACGCGGATCAGGAGGCTCTCGTCAAGGAGTGTTTGTATCCGTGAGTTGAGGAATTTGCTGGGATTATTTGTTTCCCGAGCGCCAAGGATTATTTGTGTCCTTGGGGTTTGAAACGAGTCGAGGGTTCCTACGGAGGCACTGGTGGCTCTGCGGGTCGACGCGGATCAGGAGGCTCTCGTCAAGGAGTGTTTGTATCCGTGAGTTGAGGAATTTTCGTTGGAGTCATTGGCTTCTTCGGTTGAAGTGAGCTGTTGAGGCTTGGTTTCGTCGTTTGACGGAATCCGCTGGGGAGGCATGGTTCCTTATTTGTTTTACGCCCTTGGATTGTATACAGGGATCGATATGATCTTAACTGTAGGGCCGAAATTTTATCCTTTCTTCTTTTTATTTTATCTTATTTCCGCGATGCTCTATCATTTCAGCTTTTATATCGCGAAGGTCGCGATTGCCCAATCATTTCGGCTATTTTTCACGGTGCCCAATCATTTCGGCTATTTATTATTTTATTTTTTTTACTCGTTGATCTTTATTACGAGCTGCTCGATCATTTCGGCTATTTTGCATGCATACATTTTACTTGCTGCTTTTTATTGCAAGTTGCCCTATCATTTCGGCTATTTCGCATGCGTGAGCGGTCTACTGGCTTTCGCCGTCAACCTGAAATTGGACAGCGATTTCGGCATCAGCACCGCTGCAACTGGGATATTACCAGGAGCGAATCATCATTTGCCTCTATCGTTGTTGAACAAAGGAAGCTTAGCGGCCGGGGTTAAGGTCCCGTCGGCTAAGGCTTTTGACTTCATGAGCCGTAAGGGTCTCGTGAAGGTATTTCTCCCTACAAGTCGTGGGGACCTTGTAAATGTATTTTCTCCTTAGGCACCGTGAGGGTTCCTAAGTGTTTTGTTCTTCTGTAAGTCGTAAGGATCCTACAGGAAGGTTTTCTCCTCATAAATCGAGGGGATTTATAAGGGTTGTTTACCATACGAACGTATTCCCAGTCATGGATGGACCTTGGTTAGGGAAACGCTTATTCGCGCCCGTGGATTGTATACGAGGGTCAGTATTGAGCCGCTTGTAGGGCAATATTGGAAGTTTGTGGGGGTTTGCTTAAGCACAGGTTTAGGTCTCTGTAACTTAAGACTTTCAAATCTTATGAGCCGTAAGGGTCCCATAAGAGAGTTCTCCTTACGAGTCGTGAGGATCTCGCAAATGTATTTTCTCCTTAGGAATCGTGGGGATTCCTAAGTGTGTTGCTCCCTTGTGAGTCGTAAGGATCTCACGCGGGTGGTTTCTCCTTATAAGGTCGAGAGGACCCTAAAAGTGTTTTCAACGAGGTTTCGCCCTTTCAGGTTTTCACAAACACTCGCCGGTAGTCCTGCTGTTTTTACTCACGGAGCCCTTTCGGGTTTTCATCCGTGCCCATCTTGCTTATGGACATACCGTTTTTTTTTTTTTTTTTTTTTTTTTTTTTTATCTCGTTAGTCTAAAGGTGCAGCGGTAGTAGTTTAAAGACGTTTCGGTCTGATATTAGTTTAAGGACATTTTGGTCCACTATTGAGAGGGTTGGCTACTGCTTATAAAGCCTGAGCTTAGGAAGATAGCGAGCGGACATAGTCGTCGTCATCTATCATTGACCTAAACTAAGGTTCGTTAAGCGTAATATTTCTTTAAGAAGCGACCGTTTATTGGCCTGAAAGGCCTTTCACCGTGCATGTCCATGAGTAGATAAGCCCCACTCTGGTAGACCTTATCAATGATGTACGGTCCTTCATAGTTTGGCTCAAACTTTCCCCGCTTGGCGCGATTGGGGATCATGGGCCTTTTGACGACTAGCACGAGTTCGCCTTGGTGAAATGTCCTCGGGCGACTCAATCTTTCATATGAGCGCGTCATCTTTGCTTTATAAGCTTCCAAATTTTGCTGTGCTAGAAGCCGGATTTCATCAAGGGTGTCAAGCTCTTCAAACCGAAGGTGAGCATTTTCTTCGTCCGTCAACTCGTAATGGACTGCCACTCGTAGAGAGGGTAATTCTATCTCGAGGGGGAGTACTGCTTCCGTCCCGAATATCAACGCGTATGGCGTTGTTTTTGTGGCTGTCTTGAACGTAGTTCGATACGCCCAAAGAGCTTCTTGCAGCCTCTCGTGCCAGTCTTTCTTATTTCGGGATACTGTTTTCTTTATGATCTTCGTCAAGGTCTTGTTGAAGGCCTCAGCCAGACCGTTAGCTCGCGGGTTATAAACTGAGGAATATCTCCAGTCTATATTGTGCTGTTGTGCGAAGCGGCTAATCTTATGACTTCGGTAGGCTGGCCCATTGTCAGAGATGATCCTTCTTGGGGTTCCAAACCGGTATATGACATGCGTTTTGAAGAAATGGAGGATGTTCTCTGCTTTTACTTCCCTCAACGGTACCGCTTCTGCCCATTTGGAGAAGTAATCAGTCGTCGCCAAGATGAAACGATGTCCCTTTGACGATGCTGGTTCAATGGGGCCGACTATGTCAGTTCCCCACATTTCGAATGGCCAACTAGCCACTGTTGGATGCAATGGATTGGGATGCTGATGGATAAAGTCCCCATGAATTTGACATGAATGACATTGCCTCGCGTATTCTAAGCAATCCTGCATCATCGTGGGCCAGTAGTAGCCCATCCGCTTTATCTTCAACTTCATCTTAGGGCCTGCTTGGTGGGAACCGCAGAGTCCGTCGTGAACTTCCTGAACGACTCTTTTTGCTTCGTCAGGTCCTAGGCATCTCAACCACAGAGAATCGAATGACCTCCTGTATAGAGTATCATTGACGAAGGCGAAAGACAGAGCTCGTTTCGTGAGTTGATGTCTTGTGGACGCTTCTTCAGGCACTCGTTGGAACTTGAAGTAATCTATGAAAACTTCTCTCCAGTCTTCGGTCTTCCCATGGTCTTTTATTTGTAGGGTCGTCTCCTCTTTCGCTCCTTTTTCTTCAGACGACTCTGGAGATACTTCTGCTGGGGCAAGCACTCGACGGCTTTGTACCACGATTCTAACGTCGTCGAGGTTCTCGTCAGCCAGTTCTTTAGCAAGTTTGGCTAGTGCGTCCGCTTTGCTGTTTTCCGCTCGCGGTATGCTCTCCAAAGTGTAGGAGGGAATTTGGGTTAGCAGTTGCTGCACTTTTTTACCGTATTTCACCAACTCTGGTTTGCACGTTTGGTAGTCGCCGTTCACTTGACTGACGACCAGTTGAGAGTCCCCATATATGAGGAGGCTCTCAATTCCCATATCGATGGCGATCTCGAGGCCTGCTATCAAAGCTTCATATTCAGCTTCATTATTCGTTCTCGGCTCCGTTAAGGAGAAGGCGAAACGCATTATTCCTCCTTGGGGAGTCACAAAGATGAGTCCTACCCCTGATTTGATCGTTGGCATGCTTTGTTTGTGCTTTTTCATAGAGGACGCTCCATCAAAGTAAAGCTCCCAACGGGTATCACCACTGTCGATTGCATCAAATGCATGTCTGTCTGGCAAATCGCAGTTTAAAGGAGAGTCGGCAGGTATGGGATGTTCAGCAAGGAAGTCAGCGATGGCCTGGCCTTTTACTGCCTTGAGAGGTTGATATGTTATGGAAAATTCCATCAAGAGCAGGGCCCATTTAGCGAGTCGTCCTGTCAATATGGCTTTTGACATTAAATATTTGAGAGGGTCCACTTTTGAAATCAGACGGACTTCGTGCGCCAACGCATAGTGCCTAAGCTTTGTTATTGCGAAGATCAATGCCAAGCAGTGTTTTTCAATGGGAGAATAGTTGCTTTCTGCCCCCAGCAGCACTCGACTTAAGTAGTAGAGCGCTCTTTCTTTCCCTTGATCGTTCTCTTGTGCCCATAATGCGCCTAAGGAACCTTCGAGGGCGGTTGTATAAAGAATGAGAGGCTTCCCCTTAACCGGAGCAGCCAACACCGGTGGGTTTTGCAGGTATTGCTTGATCTCATCTAGCGCGCCTTGGCATTTTTGATCCCAAACGAATGGGGTTCCCTTCTTCATCAGGTGACTATAAGGACGACACTTTCCTGAAAGGTTAGCTATAAATCGCCTTATATACGCGAGCTTCCCTTGGAGAGACCGCAGCTGTTTGAGAGTCCTCGGTGGAGGCATTTCCATAATCGCTTTAATCTTTGACGGATCTATTTCAATACCCCGGTGTCGAACGACGAATCCTAGGAATTTGCCCGAGGAAACCCCGAACGCACATTTAAGAGGGTTCATCTTCAAGTTGTATTGCCGAAGGCGTTGAAACACGATCTTTAAGTGCTCGAGATGTTCTTCGTATGATTTGCTTTTAACCACAAGATCGTCGATATAGCATTCAACGATTTCATGTATGAGGTCGTCGAAGATCTTTGTCATGGCCCTCTGATAAGTAGCACCGGCGTTCTTCAAACCGAAGGGCATCACTTTGTAACAAAATATACCAAGAGGAGTCCTGAAGGCTGTGTGCTTCTGGTCTTCGGGATGCATTTTTATCTGGTTATACCCCGACGAGCCGTCCATGAAGGAGAAAACCTCATGAGTGGATGTGTTGTCTATCATAAGTTCAGTGACTGGCACTGGGAAATCATCTTTTGGGCAGGCTTTATTAAGATCCCGAAAGTCTACGCATATGCGTACTGTCCCATTTTTCTTCATTACTGGGACGATGTTGGCAATCCATTCAGGGTACTGAACTTCCTGAATGAAGCCAGAGTCGATTAACTTTTTGACTTCGGTGTTTATGCTCATCTCAAGCTCGAGTCGCATTCTTCTCGGCGCCTGTTTGATCGGCTTGACGTCTGGGGATATTGCTAGTCTATGTACAGCAACTTCTGGATCTAATCCCGGCATCTCGGAATAGTTCCATACGAAGCAATCTTTATGCTGCACAAGGACGTCTTTTAACGCAGCCATCCTCTCTTCAGACAGCAGCTCGCTGACGAATGTCGGTCGCGGATCATCTACTGTCCCCAACTCGATTTTCCTGAGGTTATCTGCGGTGGTATGGATTCCGTCCTCCAGTTCTTTCGGAGCTGGGGGAAACTCTGAGATCGCCTCATCGCTGCCGCTTTCAAAGCACCAAGGAAGGTTGTTCATATCGTCGGACCCTTCTTTTAATATTGTTATCACATGGCAGGTGCGAGTTTCCTGCCAACCCCAATGCGGAGTTGGTTTTACCCTTGTGTTTTCGGTTTCGTGCTTTTGTGGCGGCGCTACCCTCCAACTGTCAGACAACGCAAATTTGCCCTGCTGATATTGATCTTCGACCCAATTCTTGAAGGTGAAGCAATCTTCGAGCGGATGCCCTATTACTCGATGGTAAAAGCAATACTTTGGGTTGGAGACTTCGCCTGCTTGCTCAGGGTGTTTAGACTCTGGCAGAGTAAGCATTCGATGTTTCAGAGCAAGCTCAAGTATTTTCCTTGTTTTGTTCTGAGGAAATGAGTATGCTCGACTCATTTTCTTCATGATGGCTTGGTCAGCAATGCTCGACTCTCGGATGCGTGGCTTCTTAGCTTTGCTTTGTGGTTGTCGAGCGCTTCTCTTGCCTTTCAACTTATTTCTGCCTTCGAGTCGAACCTTCTTCATAGCGGGTTGACAAGGGGCGACGTTTTCGTCTTTCATCGCCCGCTGAAGGAGGCGCCGTGTCTTGGCCCTCTCATAGATTGCCATTTCACGATCATGATCATCTCGGGATTCTCGACTGGCATCCCTTGTAAGCTTGCTCATTTGGCTTTCAGACGATGGGTTAGGAGGTCTTGCATCGGGAACTTTTACTGATTCCGGATTAGTGTCTTCCCAGTGAGCGTCTGCTTCTTCATCAAAGTCATACATGACGTAACAGCTGTTTATTAGCTCCCGTTTCTTTGAGCGAACATACCCGAGCCCTTTCGTTTCCGTTCTCCCGTTAGGCAGTTTGCATTGAGTTCCGGGAACGTTCCAGACCTTGTCATAGAATTTGGCCTTTCTGACGGTCTGTGTGAAGGACATCCCTTGGCGTTTCAGCAGCTTCTTCAAACCTTCGGTATAATACCTGGGAAGACGGATAGGCTGGAGCCTGTCGAGCATGGGATCCGCGCCGTGCCAAATTTCCTTTTCCACTTTATTTTCTTCAGAACGGTAGAATAAGATTGCTTTCTCGCCTTTTCGTCCGGGAGGGATATAGAATATCTGCAATTCTTCTACGCTGTTGGTGTCGAGTGTATCCAGTTCTTTGTAATGCTCCAGCGGCACCAAGGTTATCTGTAGACTTCGCTCTTCATCGGCAGAAGCCCGTATCGAAGGCCGAGCAGGGAATACAGCATGAACTTCATCCTCTGAGTCACTACCGAAGATCAATGAAGGAACAAATGGTCCTGGCCTGGTGGACTGGGACGGACCTGAATAAATTATATCCTCCTCATCCTCGGTGTCACTGCCGAAGACAGGGATGGTTGCGTTAGTTTTGTTCTCCGGTTTGTGACACCTTTCCGTGTCTTCGAAACTCGGTAGGAAGTATTTGGCATCTTCATACTTGCGAACTTCGTTCACGGAAAATGGATTCAACTCTCCTGCCACTGTGTACTCGAGGCCGTCCCTAGAATACTTCATGCACTGATGCTGTGTAGAAGGGATGATATTGTATTCGTGTAGCCATGGTCGGCCGAGCAGAGCATTGTAGCACGTCTTGGCGTCTATAACATGGAATTTGATGTCTGTGACGAGCACCCCGAAGCGTAGCGTCAATATCACAGATCCGAGAGTCTTTGAGGATTGAGAGTCGAAACCGGAGATGGTGATTTTGTCCCGGGCGAGGTGTTGGACACTCATGCAAATCTCCTTTAACACTCGCACATTGAGTAAATTGACAGACGATCCGTTATCGACCAAGATTTTTCCTATCTTTATGTCATGGCAGTATCCTGAAACATAAAGTGGGCGATTGTTCTCACATGTTCCGAGGAGAAGGTCTTCATCACCAAAAGCAACGTCGGCTGTGTGCACCTCTTCCAATTCATCCTTCATCTTTTGTTCGGCTAGGAAAGCCTGGAACTGGTCCGGATCTTGTAGGGCCTTAATCAAAGAATCCCTCGCTTCTTTCGATAGCAATAGGGCATCGAGAATGCTGAGTTGTGAGGGTAGCTTTCTCAGATGCGCCAAGACATTGTAATCTACTTTATTCCTTTTTGGGGGATTCTTAGCGGTTAACTCTTCCGCAACTTGGTCATCCAAAGCGATGTCTTCAGAGACCTTCTCCTTCCCTTTGTTTTTCTTATTCAAGGGTCCGAGGTTCTTTTCGGGTAATGTTCGATTGCGCAGCTGTATATTCTCGCAGGCCTTCAGTTCTTTTTCTTTTCCCGAAGTGGATTCTTCGAAGAGAGGGCCAAGCTCTAGCTCTTCATCGGAGTCGCTCCCAAATGTAGGCACTTGTGACCCGGTAGTGTTAACCATGTGACAATTGCCGGCAGTTCTTTCAAGTTTTTTAGTCGTATTTCTTTGCTCTCGGCGAATTTTACGTTTTTCCCGTTTAAATCGTTGTCGATCAGCGACGTATCCTTGCCACCATCCATTGAAAGCTTTGCAATCTTGGGTGGAATGCGAGACCTTCTGATGGTATAAGCAATAAGAGGGGTGCATTTCTACCGCGCCGGTAACTTTTTCTTCAGAGGGTGGTAGCTTCATGCCCATCGATATGGCCTTAGCAAATTTCTTTTTTATCTTGAATTGGCTTTTGTCAGTGGTGGAGGCATTTTGCTCCAACGGGATCATTTCAGCTCCTTCCTCAAGTCGCTGACGCTTAGCCCTTTCGAATATAGCCATCTCGCGTTCTCGATCAGCCTTGCTTTTCAACCGAGCTTCATTAAGAAACGCATTAATCATTTCAACCGGTAACCCTGGGGTTCCTGATTCGGCATTTGCCCCCAGCGTTTCAGTGCCAGAAGTTCCTTCATCGTTCGTGGTCGAATGGGAGATCATATGACAGCTTGCCACATATTCGTCAGATTCATCCGATGAACTTTCTCCTTCATCTTCTTTTTGGAAGACGTGATCAAGGAAATCTTGGAGCGTGATGGGAGTTCGCGCCTTTTGGTTATATTCATCCAGCGCATCGATTTGCTTTTGTAAGTCCGTGCGCTTGTCGCCAGGCTTCACGGGCTTCTTAGATTTCTTCTTCTTCTTTTTCGAAGATTTTGACGGTTGGCTATGAACGCTTGAACTACCACCATCGGTCTTCGGGGTCGGTCGTGGCTTCAACATTCCCTCAATAACCTGCGGTTCCAAGGAGTTCTTCCACTTGACCGCTGGGCAGGTTTGAAGATCATTTAGCATTCTTTTCGTTTTGGCCGATAATACAACCTCCCAGGGAGCCTCTTCAATAACGGAGCATGTTGCCCCCGGCGTATTCGTCCCCTTATAGGTGTGGGGCTGCGGAGGGTTCACCTTCCATTTGTCAGACAGCGCAAATTTGCCCTGACGGTATTGATTCTCAAGCCAATTTTTGAAAACGTAACAGTCTTCGATTGGATGTCCCAACACTCTGTGATAAGGGCAGTAACTAGGATCGTTGACGTCATTCGGTTGTGACGGACGTTTTGGATCTGGCAGATTTATAAGCCTGTTGCGCAACGCCAGCTCGAATAGCCTCCTTGTTTTATCACGGGGGAAGGAGTAAGCACGTCCCATCCTGTCCTCAAGGGGTACGTATGGGCGTGTATTGTTTGGACGAGCAGCCGGCTTCGAGTCGCTCGGTTGTTGTTGGGCATTGGCGACGATGATCGCTTTTCCCTTTCCTTTATCGTTTCGGGGGTCCGGCTTCGGGAGAGGGGGTTTATGGCCCATCTGGTCCATCTGCGCTAATTTGTCGATCAAAGCCTGGAAGGAAGTCGGCTTGAAGAACATCATGAACTGCGAGATGGTTGCCTGCGGATCAAGCGTTCCAACAAACATCCCCACTGCCGGCGCTTCTTCTATGCGTTGTTCACACTTAGACCATAGATTACGCCACCGTATAGCGTATTGAACCCACGTCTCGCCGGGCTTTACCCTGGCGTTAATCAGCGCCGTCATCGGAGTACGCTCGCTGGCGCTTGCAAAACGTTGGGTGAAGAGCAGCTCCATCTCCGCAAAGGTTTTAATAGAGTCGTTGGGGAGCTCGGAATACCACTCGAAAGCCGTGTCTGATAAGCTTCCAACGAATTGGCGCAGCAAAAGTTTGTCGTCGCCTCCAGTGTTACCACACAGCGCCCTGAACTGGGCAACATGTTGATGGGGGTTGCCGGTCCCCTTGTAGACATGAAACTTAGGAATTGTGTAACCTGGCGGGTACTTGATTTGGTCGTACCAGCCCGGATATGGCCGCCCCGTTTTCACGATCTGACCGGCTGCTTCAACCGCTTGATGCACCCGTATTTGTTGAGCAATATATTCATCCAAATCAGCTTTTGATATGGTATCCTCTTTAGCTGCGGATAGAGCCGGTGGAGGATTCGATGTCTCTCCCCTATCATCTTCAAGAATGATTGGGGAATCTCCAGCAGGTGGATCTGGTTGAATCATCATACCCACCACGTCCTGGAACAGGAGGGCCATTTTCTTTATGTTGGCCGCCTGTTCTGCAGCCTCTTTGTCTCTTTTTTCCAGTATTCGGCGGAGGAACTCAGCGTCGGTCTCCTCCTCTTGACGTTCATCTAAGGACGTCTCAGGATTCTCTTTTGGCCCCGTGAGTGCAGCCATTGTAGTCATCATCTCCTGGAGCTTTTGTTGCTGCTCCTGAGACCTGGTCACTGACCGGGTAAGCGGTCGGTGACCTGTAGAAGTACGACTTTCTTCTTTTCCTGAAGCCATATAGATTGTATGAACTGTTATGCCCCCTGACTTGGGGCGTTTAGGTTCACCATTGTTAACTCTTGCTGCCGTTGCGGGAGCTTTCTCTGGCCTCCTTCTTTTGTAGACCTTTGAGGTTGAAGGAGCCGTCGAAGCGGGCATTCTAGCATTTGTTGCCCCCTGCTGTTTAATGGGGCAGCTTTTGTTATTCTCCACCTTCGCCTTCTTCTGGTGACGCAGGTGGTCCGGATCGATCACAGAGTTTTGAACCCTGCGCCATACTTTATAAACTTTTGATGACAGCCGTTGAGGGGGCTGTTCCTGTTTCGTCTCCGGAGCTTTTTCCATGGGTGGAGGAGACCTTTTCAATGTAGCAACCGGGGAGTTCTTTCTCACCTTCCTTAGCAATTCAAAGCTGTTCCCAGTTGGAACAGCAGCGTTGACCTCCGCCACTGGAGCAGGCGGGGTTAACCCTGAAGGGGAGTTGCCTCCTGCTTTCCTTAATCGCTGCCAATGGCGACGTCGCGCACGACGAGCCATTGGGACTGGCTCAGATATCGGGACAGTTTCTTGTTGCCCCTTGTTTGGGAGTGGGGCAACTGCCGGTGTCAGCCTATCAAAGACTGATGCTTTTTGATCAGCTGAAGGAGGAGTAGGAACCGTCAATCTTGTGAAGACTGACTTCCTGATAGGAGAAGCTGCTTCAACGACTTCCGAAGCTGTGGCCGTTGCCCTCTTTGGGACAGCCACTTTATGATCCTGACCTAGCCTGGTGAAAACAGAGGCTGTCAGCTTAGTAGCGGGCGACCCGTTGACAGGGGTCGTAGCAGCAGCGAGCCGGTCGAATACCGACTTCTTGTTCGCTTCTGGTGCGGATATCGGCATAGAGAAGCTTGCAGGGGGGACCATGGTCCCGAAAAATAGGCCGGTGGTGGCCTGGGTCACCTGCTCTACCGGCAGAGTAAGGAAAGAGGACGCTTGGGGCCCATATGTTACACCTCTCGGTGAGGTGGAGCGTCCGTTGCAGTGGTGCTTCGCGCATTTGGTGCAGTGGGAATCCATGGATGCTTGAGTTCTCTCTGCGCCAGATAAAAGACCAAATCTTAGCAACTTGAAATCCGAAGACAACCATTTAATAAACCGCGATTGATTCGCGAAGACGACACACGAAGTGTGGAGTGGAAAGAGGAAAAGGTCCCACCGGGCGTGCCAGAATCTGTTCCCCTCCGAACGGCGGCCTGCGACGTTGGGACGTCACGTAACCTGGGGTTCGGGGCAGATGCTATTTGGTTTTTATCCGTCCACCTCTTCGAAGATGCCAAGTTGATTTATGGCACCGTGTATCGAAGGTTTAGACGGATGCGGCCGATGTAGCAGACTTTGTCAGATTCCCCCTCGCTTGAGGGGTTTTTGATTGTGGGGACGCTCTTCCCTGCAGGCGCAAGCCCCTGCAGTTAATTACGCTACCGCTTTGCGGTAACAACTTTCTCCCTCTCCAGAATTTCACTTCGTGTCGTGTGTGTTTGTTTTGTTTGTGGCTGCCCGTGGATTGTATACGGAGACTGAGTAATGCCGTCGCCCGTAGGGCGTGGATTAGTCCAAATCCGTATTTACTTAGATTTGGGTTTGGTGTTTTTTAGTTTAAGGATGCATTAGTCGCGTTGCGGCTAAGATCAGCTTAAACATTTCGTCAAGGATATGTTAGTCCCGTTTTGGACTAAGATCGACTTGACGCAATGATTGATTTAATTATCTGGACGTCGGGACTCGTCACCTCTCTGACGTCGTTGAGGGATTACAACGACAAGCGTCTGAGGAGTTCAGAGATGTACCCTTGAACCAAAGTTGATTTGGGAGTTTTATTTATTATTTATTTAAATATCTAAGGACGCGTTAGCCGTATTTGGGGCTAAGATCAACTTAGACGGGACCGTTTAGATCCGGCAAAAGAGCGTTTGGGATCTATTGTGCCAGTTTAAGGACGTGACGGTCCATTGTTAGTTTAGGGACGTTTCGGTCCGTCGCCAGTTTAAAGACGTAGTGGTCCATATTCCAGTTTTAAGGACGTGGTGGTCCGTCGCCAGTTTAAGGACGTAGTGGTCCATCGCCAGTTTAAGGACATAGTGGTCCATTATTAGTTTAAGGACGTTTCGGTCCAATTTTAGTTTAGGGACGTTTCGGTCCGTTATTAGTTTAGGGACGTTTCGGTCCAATTTGATGTGTGGTCGATGGGACCCGTCACCTCTTTGACGTCGTTGAGGAATTACAACGACGAATGTCAAAGGAGTTCGGAGATGTACCCTCGAACCGGATGTAAGTTGATTTAGGAGAGCCATTTTGCTCAGTCAATTTAATTTAAGGACTTATGGCCAAAATTGGGCTAAATCCAGTTGAACACTTTATTAAGTAATGCATTGCATTTAGGCTCTGCAGAGCATCACTCTATTCTGAGCTCTGCTCATTTATGAATGATGCAATGCATTTCGTTTGATTTGGGCTCTGCCCCTGGTAAAAATGCACAGCGTTCTGAAGATTCTGTTTAGGCTCTGCCCATTTATAAATGATGCAAAGCACCTGTTTTGATTTGGGCTCTGCCCCTGGTAAAAATGCACAGCATTCTGAAGATTCTGTTTAGGCTCTGCCCATTTATAAATGATGCAAAGCATCTGTTTTGATTTGGGCTCTGCCCCTTAAAATAATGCATTTACGCTTTATTGAGCCTGTTAGGCCTTCTCTTAGTTGGGCTTGGCCCTTTTGAATGCATTTGCGCTTTGCGCTAAGTAATGAGCGCAAGTCCATACGGTGACGACACGTGTCATGCTCTGATGAGTGCAAGCGCACTAGCGCAGCGCGTTGCGCTGTTGCGCGGCGCAATTGCGCTGCTGACACGTGGCGCGCTCTCAGCGAGTTGCGCTAATTCCAGAGAGCAAAGCTCTATCTTAAGAGCGCTTAGCGCAAATGGTTTTATAACCGACACGTGGCGCTCTCTTAAGAGCGCAACGGCGCAAATTGGAAGTGCAAAGCACTAAGAATCTTTTAGATTCAAGAAAGGAAGTGCAAAGCACTGTTTAATTTCTTCGTCTAAATTGGATCAAAGAAAAATAAATTTTTCTTTATTCGAAGAACCAGAGGTTCTTAAAAGTGCAAAGCACTATTCTTTTATTATTTTATTATTTTTGTTGTTTTTACAGAACCGAAGGTTCACAAGAAGTGCAAAGCACTCTTTTTTTTTTATAAAGATCATTGATCTTATTTTTAGATCAATGATCTATTAGAAGGCCCCCCTTTTTTTTTTCTACCTCATGAAGGTTTTTTTTTTTTTTTTTACCTTTTTCTTCTCGGAGTTTTCTCTGTTTTAGGGTTCTTGATTTTTCGAGAAAATTCTTGATGCCTTTTGAATGAGGTCTGGGGTCCTATTTATAGTGCCCCATAAATTTGTTGAATTTGTTAACGGGATCTTTCTTGAATGATTTTTGGGAGTTTTCCCACTGTTGGATCTTTGATCCAGAGGCCGAAGAAAGTCTTCTAGTTCTGGAAAGAACAGAAAAGATTTCATGAAATCTTAATTCAGTTGGGCGCGGATACCCCAGCGCATGACACGTGTCGCGCAGCGCAGAGCGCAGCGCAAGTGCGCTAGCGCATCTGCGCTGACACGTGTCGCACAGTGCAGAGCGCAGCGCATCTGCGCTGACACGTGTCACTTAGCGCAGAGCACAGCGCAACTGCGCTAGCGCATCTGCGCTGACACGTGTCGCGCAGCGCAGAGCACAGCGCAACTGCGCTAGCGCATCTGCGCTGACACGTGTCACTTAGCGCAGAGCGCAGTGCAGCTGAAGCGTTGCTTCCTTTAAACAGAGCTTTGCTCTGATTGGGCGCGCCTTCTTGGGCGCTGTGCGCGGGATTTGAAGCTTTGCTTCAAAGATTTGAATTTTGAATTCAAACAGAGCTTTGCTCTGATTGGGCGAAACACCTGGCCAGGGTTGCTGAGATTTACTGGTAAGTGTTATCAGTAGTTTCTCGAATTGTTATAGACATCATATCGACACGACTTATCGAGCTATTGGGGTCTGACGTTTACCATCCCTAGGCGAGATATGCGACATATCAGACGACGAGACCGGACTGTACGATAAGTGTTACTGGTTGGATTCACAGGAGTGTGAGCGGGCTTACTCGTCGATCTTCTGATCGCTCAATACCCGGGTGGCCGTTACGTTTAGCAGACCGCTTGCGGCTTGTGGGTGTTTGATATGATCATCATCTGCTGCCGGCGTATTGACGAGTCTTTAAAGTCCTACACAGAGGTTTCCTGGCTCAAGCGAAACGAAATAGGAGCGCATATGAGATATGTACGGGACCGAGAATAATGCGTGTATGTGATACCGTATTCTTTTCTCGCGATGAATGTATCGATTGGTTATATGCGATATAACCTAGATATCGAATCAAGGATTGATTCGATAAGCCGATACATAGGATACTAGTCGGTTATATGAGATATGACCGGATCGTTAAATCAAGTGTTGATTTAATGATTTAATGCATAATTATATATTTGATATATTACTTTGCATTAACTAGTATTGGTTCACTTTAAATGGTTTTTCTCACTTGTTTGTGCACATTGTATATGTGATATATTTTTGTGCACAAGTTTGTATCATGTTTGATGATGCATGCTAACTTGGGTTTGTGTAAAGATTAAACCATGGTTATATGAATGGTTAGGGTTTTGTTTTCTTATTCATTTATTTATTTATTTATTCTTTTTGGAAAAAGAATAAGCATAAAGAGAAAATGGTGGCTTTCTTTGTTTGTATATTGAAGCTTCATGAAGCTTTGACTAAGTCACCATTCTTGTCTCATGCTTAACCCTAACCATTTGAACTAACCCTAGTTCATTCTCTACACTTAACTATGGTGAAGAATATGATAAGAATGAATTCTTTTTCAATTATCTTAGAATACTTATCATAATACTTCATCTTCTTCTTCTTCTTCAAGAAGAAGCTTGCCTCCATCAATGGCAACTTGAGAAAATGAGTGAGAAATCCAATTCTAAAGTGAACCCACCTCCTATTTCTTCATCCTCTACCTCTTGCCAAGTAGTATAGGGTGTTCTCTTCACAAGTTTCATGACTTGGTGAAGTGGGAGCTTGATCTTGTGATGCCTCGACGTAGATCATCTTCGGCATCGAAGCTGACGACCAAGCCGGCCCATTTTCCCGATGAAGCCGATGCCAGAGTCCGGGATCCGATTTGGACAGCGGAGGGACATCATCGCGGAGCTATGGAGGTGGAGAACTGGATCTACAAAGGTTGTATTTCCGTTCTTATAGTTAAGTTGTTAACTAGTTGCTTGGTTCGCCTAAAATTCTAGTTAACGATCCGTATTAGGGTTTCTCGGCACTTGTAAAATTAGAAATTGGCATGGTTGATGCCTTGTGAGACCTCATTAGTGTGCCTAGGAACCCTACAGCGGCGATCTTCATGAGGAGTCGCTTCCCATCGATCAGCGCCTTGTCCATCAGTGAAGGCAGACATGATGGTCCGCTGAGCCCGTATCTGGCTTAGCAGCTGAACAGAGCAATCCCTCAGAGCCATGGTGATCAAAAGCGCCTCATGAAAGCACTCGATCTTGTCTTCCGCTGCGTTGAGTATTACCGGAGTCATCTCCGCTGGATGAGAGGGAATGTCATCGAGTACGGACAAGAAGACCATTCGGAGCCAAATGGAGCCGATGGGGAGAGGAGATCCTCTGCGAGTCAAGAGCTCGTACAGAACCGTATCACATTGGTCATCCGTAAGAGCAGGGTTCACCAAGCGTGCAGCAAAACGAGGAACAATTTCCTCAATAGGCCCTTCCCATGGCTGCCGGCGAGCATGTGGACAATTACAAGCCATAGCTCTTCTCTATTAAAATGATTCTCTGAAAGTGAGAGAGAAGAGAAGCATTGCTTCAGATTTTGAAGGGAGACATTTAAGTCTGGGCACAGAAAATGTTGTGCATGATGGAACTATTTCCAAGCATTGGAAAAGAAAAGTTTGACTCAGGAAAAGCAAAGAAAGAAGGCGAAAAGACACCTTCAGTAAAGAGGCAATACCTCACGTGCAAAGCACGAGAGCGCCAGCGCCAGAACTAAAAGTTCTCCACCCTTGGATCAAAGATCCAACGGAGATGATAAATCATCAGAGCACAAAATTAAATTCTGACTGAGGAAACAAGAAAAATGTCTTCACCCAATGTTCCCTGTTGAAAACAAATAATAAATAAAAAAGCAATGGGAAAATTCCCCAAAGAGAGCATCACGTGCCCACACATGATGCGCCTTGAGGCCAAAATTACAAGCATTACACTCAATAAATGGTACTGAAGTTGGGCCTCACGTGCCACACATGAGCACCTATATAAAAAGTATTTAGGCGCCTTCATAAAACAAACAGCAGGCCAGAAGGCGCATCACGTGCCAACACGTGATGCTCTTCTTTTGGACTGCTACATATAGGCAAACCGACCTAATGCCACTGGGTCACGTGCTACACGTGAGGGGTCCTAATTTCTTCTGAGCCAATAGAATTAAATTTTATATAAAAGGGATCAGAACCCTATTTTGGAAATATTTTCCCCAATATTTCTAAACAAGAAAGATTGTGCTCTGTAAATCAGAGCACCGTTGGATCAAAAGATCCAATGGTGATTAAAAGTCATAAAAATATAGAATTAAATTCTGATTGAGGAAATACTCCTCAAATCTTTCTAACAAGAAAGATTGTGCTCTGTAAATCAGAGCACCATTGGATCAAAGATCCAATGGTGATTAAAAAATCACCAAGATACAGAATAAGCTCTGTATGGGAAAGTACTTTCCCAATATTGTTAAAAACAAGAAAAATGTCTTCTGTAAAACAGAAGTCCTTGGATCAAAGATCCAACGGTGGATAAATTCCCCACATCAATTAAGAAATCTCTCAATGAGAGATTTCCTTAACTAAATTAACAAATCAGCCTCCCCTATATAAAAGACCCAAGACTTCAAGTCTTGTAAGGAGAAACCCCCCAAAAACTTCAAACTTCAAAGACGAGAGCAATTTCTTCTCAAGATAAATAACAATAAGTGAGATCACAGCATCTCCTCCATATCTGAGAGTTTAACTCTCACATTAGAAGAACTTAGTTTTTTTTCCAGATTTCATATCTATAAGACAAAGTCTTTCATAAGTGAGAATCCAATTCTCAGAGAATTGATTTGAGCAGAATAGATAACTCAGCGCTCGAGAGTTTAACTCTCACATTAAAAGAACTTAGTCCCTTTTCCAGATCTCAGATCTATAAGACAAATTCTTTCATAAGTGAGAATCAAATTCTCAGAGAATTGAGTTGAGCAGAACATAAAATTCAGTGCATATCACTCAAAGTCTGGCGCTCAGCGCCGAGCGCTCCACATGCTCCTCACATGGGCTCTATCTTATAAGAAGTGCTTAGCACTCAAAGTCTGGCGCCCAGCGCCGAGCGCTCCACGTGCTTCTCATGTGAGTGCTACCTTATAAGAAGCGCTTAGCGCTCAAAATCTGGCGCTCCACGTGCTCCTCACGCGGGCGTCATTTAAGAAGAAGCGCTCTGCACTCATTGGTTGGCGCCCAGCGCCAAGCGCTCCACGTGCTCCTCACGCGGGCGCTATTGAAGAAGAAGCGCTCTACACTCATTGGTTGGCGCCCAGCGCTCCACGTGCCCCTCACATGGGCGATGCTAAAATAAAGAGTGCTTTGCACTCAAAGTCTGGCACCAAGCACTCCACGTGCTCCTCATGTGGGCGCTGTTTAACATAAAGTGCTCTATAAGTAGAGCCCAGCGCCATAAAGAGTGCTTATCACTTAATAAAAAACAAAAAAAGGGGGTGAGCATCAAAGCCCATATCAATGCTCAGCATTGTTGAACAAAAGGGACTGAGCCTAAACAAGTGTTCAACACTCTATTCAAAACAGAGTGGGCTGAGTCTAAGTTGACCAAAAGTCCCTAATTCAGATCAACCGGAGTCCATGTGCTCGTAATTTTTCCAAACCGGTCTTAACCCCAAACCCAACTACAGATCTTCCAACCAAAATTGGTTCAAGGATACATCTCTTCACTCCTCTGATACATGTCGTTGTAATTCTTCAACGTCTTTAGATAGGTGGCGGGTCCCGACGACCAACAGCCATGGACCGTAATGTTCCTAAACTAAACTCTATAGACTATGATGTCCTTAAACTCATGAACTATGATGTCCTTAAACCCAATGGACCGCAATGTCCCTAAACTAAACTCTATGGACTGTAATGTCCTTAAACTAACCCGATAGATCGCAATGTCTCTAAACTAAACTCTATGGACTATGACGTCCTTAAACATGGACCGTAATGTCCCTAAACTAAACTCTATGGACTATGACGTCCTTAAACATGGACCGTAATGTTCTCAGCTAAACTCTATGGACTATGACGTCCTTAAACATGGACTATGATATCCTTAAACTCCACGGACTATGATGTCCTTAAACTCCACGGACTATGATGTCCTTAAACTTACGGACCGCAACGTCCCTAAACTGAACTCTATAGACTATGATGTCTTTAAACATGAACTATGATGTCCTTAAACCCAATGGACCGTAATGTCTCTAAACTAAAACGATAGAGCCCTAATGCTCTTTCATTGGATCAAAAATGATCCTGAACCCCCGTTAAGTAGATCTTATTCTAAAAATTAGACTAACGTATCCTTAACAAAAATTTAAGTTGATTTTAATCTCAAATGAGGTTAACGAGCCTTAAATCAACTAAACCCAAATTTAAGAAAATACGGATTTGAACTAATCCACGCTCTACGGGCGACAACATAAATTAGTCTCTGTATACAATCCACGGGCAACCAAAAATAAAACAAACACACACGACACGAAGTGAACATCTGGAGAAGGAGAAAGTGATTATCGCTGCGCGGTAACGTAATTAACTGCAGGGGCTTGCGCCTGCAGGGAAGAGCGTCCCCACAATCAAAAACCGCTCGCCAACGAGGGAGAATCTGACGAAATCTGCTACAATGGCTGCATCTGTCCAAACCTCTGATGCACGGTACCATAAATCAACTTGGTATCTTCGGAGAGGTGGACGGATAAAACCAAATAGTATCTGCCCCCAAAATTCAGTCCAGACGTCTCTAACGTCCCGGTCGCGTCTTTCGGCGGTAAACACACCTCAAAAGGTCCGATGAATCGGGGGCTGAGTTTCCCGCGACTACCAAACCTGATCACTCCCTGAGTGGGCGATATCTTCATAAATATGTGGTCACCAATACCAAACTCCAACGACCTTCTTTCGGTATCTGCCCAACTCTTCTGTCGATCCTAAGCCGCCTTGATCCGTTGCATGATTGTCTGAACCTTATTCACTGTCTGCAGTATGAGCTCAGGGCCCAATAACCTTCGTTCACCCATGTCATCCCAACAAATGGGGACCGACACTTCCTGTTACAACTCTGTTTCAGTGTACAGAAAATTTGTTTAAAAGTTAATTTACAAATGGAGTATTTACAATCCTGGGTATGCTATAAGTATTTGAATTGCTTTTGAACAGCAAGAAAGCACTTGTAGCTCATTAGTAAAACCTTACACTGCTATGATATAGCCTCTGTGTTCGAATCCCCCAGCCACATATATTTTTTGTTGATTTTCTTTTAAACTTTTAGAAGCTCAAAAGTTTACACGTGCAAAACACGTAAAATGAAAAGTCATAAAGTAAACAAACATATGGGAAATGATATACCAAGCGACATGGACACGTGGCAGAGATCCATACCCCAACCACTGGATTTGGACCGGCGAGATTACTTATGGGGCCAGCGCCGCCGGGCCTCCCATAGGTAATTCTCTGGAATTTTTTCCCTTGCACCTTTTGGCCTACCCCACTACCCCCATGTTGTTTAATTTCTTCGCAATTATCTAGAGAGTGATAATTCCTCTTTTAAATCCATTTTAATGCATATTTTAATTCCATTCTTCATTACCCTAAACCCTAATTCTATCCTATAAATATCCCCTAGACCATAGTCATCTACATTCTGAAAATTATCACAAAAAAATCTCTAAAATTTTCAAGTCTAAAGTTGTACAAGTGGAGTTTAGCAAAGGTCGAGGTTCCGGCGACGTTTCGGGAACAATCCGGCGACGAAAACACTTCCCGACGATCCCAAAATCTACCTCTAACTCTTCTGTCTAATTCCAACCTGTAAGTCCCCCCTCTCCTTCTCAATCTTTAGTCTAAAACTTCAACTTTTCAAAACTCGTCGGAAGCGGAGTTATTCCAACTTCCGATTCTCTTTTCTTTAAAAACTTAATTTTTTCTTAAACAACAAATTACCATCTCTTCTTATATTGTTTAACAAACATAAAAAAAACACTCAAAATAAGTTTCAATTCAAAATAATATGTATTGCAACTTCTATTTCAATTTTACGGCAAAATACCATCATGTTTACATACGACATTGCTTATTCATTTTTACCCATATTACCTTTAGAAAACGCACGTGGTAATGACCTATCTCATTACAACACACATTTTTGACATAACACGATGACTTTTGGAACATTAGTTTGTGTGAAAAACGAGTTTACATTTAAATACCATAAATATTCAAAAACCATTTTCTTTAAAAAGTGTATTATTTAATTCCTTACAAATGCGCCTCTACAACCCATTTTGGGGAACCCTGATTGTGATGGTGTGGGTTATCACACATTCTCGGGCCTAATAGAGCGAGATGCAGACCTCTTCACGGAGCATCCGATCTCGATAGAATTTTTAATGCAATTTTTAAGAAAAATGTTATTTCTATTTAATAAATAAGTTCTATATTTTTTATAAATATAAATATATATATATATATATAATCAAAATATCTACTTTACGTATGCAATATATATATTCCATATTTTCTAAATCAAAGGACTCACAAATTTCATGAAACTACCATTACAATTCAATACAATTCCAATATTACACTAAAATACCATATACAATGAAATCTAGATTATATCCACTAGAATATTTCACTTTATAAAAAAATTGCAATTATGAAAACACTAAAGATGATAATTAAATACTTGAGCCGTATTTTGAAAATATATCAAAACTATTTTTCATAAAACCCCCTCAAGTTATATTAATTTACAATAAAGACCCTAGTAAACATAGGTTTAAGCGGGACCAGTTCTCTTGAGCCTCAGAGAGCCGGAGAATATGGGTGCCTGTCTATTTAAGGTAGACAACCTAAAAACGGTGTTATCAATACGGTAATTGTCTTGGAAAAAGGCCGTCCATATGCAGTAGTTACCAATAATATCAAAACTAATACAGGACTTCAATTTGTTTTAAAGTGTCTGACTTAGACAGAGTCTCAATTTAATATGAAATCAACCTGATTTGAATTCAATTCAAGTATAACTGCAATATAATATGAATCCATTTATATCAGAATTCAATTTATATCAACATGACTCGACCGAACCGAACCATGGATATACTCTGTTTACATGATTATCCATTTATATCCATTCCGTTTACATGATATCATAGTTTCAGCAAGTCTTCCATTCATAAAACAAAACAATACAATCAATACAAAAGACATTACGAGATTTTAAAGGGGTAGACTGGTACGGAATGTGTTAGAAGTGGCACGGGACGGTCACTTTAATACACCTAATCTGAATATCCATTGCCGTTGTACCGTGGCTTAACGGTCCCTTGTGCTCCGTATACCTTAGTCTCCGGAATAATGAGACTCCTCTCGTATACACTGGCATATTCTGTACCAAGCTATAAATAACCGCGTTAACAGAACAAAAGATTATAATATACTAGTTATATTCTCATATGACTATTCTTACTTATCTTTGGGACTTACTGAGTGATTGTTCGCTGACGACATTCCTTCTCTTTTTTTTTGGAATGCTGTTAGGTGGATCGGACTCTCTGGAGGTTGAGCCCGGTACTAAAGACTTGGAGCAGTTCGCCATTGACCCAGAGCTCTAGACACTTGTATATATATTTTCTTTTCAGTTCATGTCATTATTTAGGCATTGCTTTCCATTCCTGTATTTACATTTTCAGTTGTACTTGTAAAGAAATGTTTAATAAATAAAAGTTGATGCTCATTTATACATCATGTCTTCTTATGTATATTTAAATTATATTGCTTAGATACGCTTAACGTGTTTACTTCTGAGTAAATACGTAGCGGGCCTCGTCACGCATTCTTACCGTACACTGGGAAGCGGGTCGTGACAGGTTTTGTTGGTGGTCCATGCAGGTCAGTTCTGCATGGACATGCAGGTCAATTCTGCATGAAGTACTAAACAAGATAACACAAGAATCAACAACTAAAAACATTCTTTACATTTCATATTTCTTTACAATTTCATATAGTTTGAATCTATCCTAACCCTATTTTTTCTTTCAAGGTTATGGATTCTCCAAACAATACCAGCACCAACCTCAAAAACACACCACCACCTCTACCGCTTACACCTATCGTTGCTGCTCCGATCAATGAGCAGACAGTACTGCTTGAGACAATCCGAAGTCTCCTGGAAGGACAGCAGTAGCAAACTGCTATATTACTGAACCGTCCAGAAGCAGAAGGGCCCAGTGTAAAGCAATTCCGGGCATTACACCCAAAGAAATTTTTAGGAAAAGAGATCCCTCTAGAAGCTGAAGAATGGGCTCAGAGCATTGAGAATGATCTGGAAGCAGCACAAGTGCCAGACATCGCTAGTGTATGGATTGCGAAGCTGCAACTCACCGACAACGCCCGAGTTTGGTGGAAGGCGGAAGAAAGCCGTCTTGACCAGCCGATCGAATGGAAAACATTTTATCACGCTCCGCTTCCCGGTATACGGCGAAGGGGACGTGACCGGTCCGCTACGTATTTACTGTGAAGTAAATACGCCAAGCGTATCTAAGCAATATAAAAGTAAGCACAAGAGACAAGAGATATAAACTGAACAACAACTTTATTTATTAACATTCTTTTGTACAATGCATGAAAAGTAAATACAACTGAATAAAAAGCAATACCTAAACAATGGCATAATAGAATTGAAAGTACTGAATGGAATGTGTACAATGACTAGAGCTCGGGGTCTTCACTGAATTGGTCCAAGTCTTCACTCGTGGGCTTGATCTCTGACGTGTCCAGATCACCTGACGACATTCAAAGAAGAAAGAAAGAGAATGTCGTCAGCGAACAGATCGCTCGGTAAGTCCCAAAGATAAGAGAGAAATAGAATAGACAGAATAAGAAGGTATCTTTTAAAGTTGTATTATATTTTTGTAATGTTGTGTTAACGCTGTTGTTTGTAGCTTGGTACAGAAGGATACCAGTGTATACGAGAGGGGTCTCTATATGCTAGAGACCAGGGCAAACGGAATGTACAAAGAACCGTTATGCCACGGTACAACAGCAACGGAATATAAGTTAGGTGTCTTAATCTTACTGTCTCGTGCCATTTTTAACACCTTCTGTACCAATCTACCCCTTAAACCCCGTAGTGTTTTGATTGTATTGTTGTATTGTATTGTATAGATTGTATAGTTGGATGATTGACAAAAACCATGATATCAGTAAACGGATGTAACTGTATAATCATGTAAATGGAATAACTATAGAATCATGTAGATAGATGTATATCCATGGTTCAACTCAATCAATATAGATTGAATGTATTGAATAGATTGAATATAGGGATTCATGTTGAATCAGAATATTGTTGATTGTAGATTGTAGATTGTACTTGAATTATATTCAAGTCAGATTATAATGAGACTCACTCTGAGTCAGACAATTAGAAAAGTAAATTGAAGTCCTGATTATTTTGATGTTATCGGTAACCGCTGCACATGGACGGCAGGATTTGTGTCTTTTTCAAAGACGATTACCATATTGATAAAACCGTTGTTAAGTTGTCTACCTTAGATAGGCAAGCACCCACTTCTCCGGCTCTCTGAGGCTCAAGAGATTGGTCCCGCTTAAACCTATGTTTACTAGGGTCCTTAGGCTAATTTATAGAACTTGAGGGAGTTTTATGTAAAAATATTTTTATATACTTTTCAAAATACACCCCAAGTATTTATTAATCGTCTTTAGAGTTGTAATGAATGTAGATTTTATATTGTGATTTTTCTAGTGAAAATATCCTAATTTCATAAATAAAGGTATTTATTTGTAATATTGATTTGTATGTAATTCATGGTATTTTAGTGTAAAACGATTCTTGTGACATTTTTATAAAAAAGTGGAATATTTGTAATAATTCAAAATAGATATTTTTATGCTACATATACATATATTTATATGAAAATAATTTTAGTACATATATAATATTCTAGAAATCTCGTTTTCTTAAGATGTCGTATTCTAAATCTTTCGAGACCGAATGCTCCTTGCGGAGGTCTGCATCTCGCACTACTAAGCCCGAGAATGTGCGATAATCCCCACCATCCCGAACGGGTTCCCCAAAATGGGTTGTAGCAGCGCTTAGCAAAGATTTGTATAAATACTAAATCTTTTAGAAAACGGTTTTAATAAGTAAATGGTGTTTAAATGAAAATGTGTCGCTTTCCCGTATTCTATGTTCCCAAGGGTATGGTGCTATGTTGTATATGAGTGTGTGAGGAGGTAGGTCATTACTTCGTGATCTACTTAAAGGTATAGCAAGTTTTGTGATGTTACAGGTGGAATTGAAACTATGTGGTATTTACATGAAAAATGCGGTAATATGCAATAGCATTTGTTTTGTGATAAGAAACTTGATCAATTTGGTTGATTAGTGTTTAATAGTCAACATGAGAGAGTTTAATCATAATTGTATTAACGAGAAGTGAAGTTTTATAAAGAAAACCGAATTGGAAATCGGATTTATTCCGATTCCGTCGGGTTTTGTAAATCCGTATTTTTAGAATTGAAAAGGAAGATAGAAATGGGGAATTACGGGTTTAGGACAACAAGGAGAGGAAGAGGGATCGAGAGGAGTCGCCGGTGCGTCGTTTCGTCGCCGGGAGCTCCTAGGATGGTCGTCAGAAGTTCACTCAAAAATTCTCCGTAGTTTCGCTTCTTGCTCGTTTTCAAAGTACACAAGTTTTTTTGAAAATTCTTGAGAGTTGGCTCAGAGTTTAGGGTGAGGGGGTAGTGTGTAGGGTTGGTATTTATAGGGTTAGGTTATGGTAGATGAAGGGTTTTAATTTATAAATGTATTAAAATATATTAAAATGTAATAAAAGTGGAGTAAATGGGATTTTAAAAGAGCTCTGGAAATGGTCTGAGGATAAAATTTTGCAGGTGTACAGGAGAGATCAAAAGACACATTTTTTGTGTTAGGGTCGTCGCCGGAATCGACCGACTCGGCCGGAGGACTGAGTCGGCCGAGTCGAGGCCGATTTGGCCGATTCCCGGCCGAGTCAGGCGGCCGGGATCCCCCCCGACGGTTCATCTAATCTCTGGCAATGTTGCACTTTTGGGTGTAGTGGGGTTTTTGTGAGATATGCACGTGTAAACCCTTGGTATTCTAAAGGTTTTAAAAAAATCAATATTAAAAATAATTTGGGGTATGGGATTTGAACTCTGGTGGCTTGGTTCAACAGTGGAAGGTATTACCAATGAGCTACAAGATTGTTCATGCACATATTTAATTAGAATTAAATATATGCGGTTGCTTGAAAAGAAAGTGGGCTTTTGGGCTCAAGAGATTTGGGAATGAAAAAAAGGGATTGGGCTTAAAGAATAAGTTTGGGTAAAAAGAAATGAGTTTTAGAAAATACTTAGATGCGAAAAATAGATGAAGGGATTAAATATAACTAATAACATGGGAATAAAAATATACAAATACGGTATTTTATTAATACAAAGATATAGGAATTTTAGAGTCGTTACATTCTACCCTCCTTATAAAAATTTCATCCTCGAAATTTGTAAAGGAAAGTGTAACGGGTTCAAGGAAAGTTTGGTGATAGTGTATGAAAAATGTGTGAAGGAATGAAGGAATGCGAAGATTTTGGTAAGATTGTAAAAGAGGTGAGCGAATTTTGGGTTAAGACAGATTCAAAATATATGAAATTGGAAGATTCAAGAAACATGAATTGTAAAGAATGTTTTAGTTGTTGGTTCTTGTGTTTTATATTGCTTAGGGTTCCATACAGCTCTGACCTGTATGGGCCACCAACAAAACCTGTCACGCTCCGCTTCCCGGTATACGGCGAAGGGGACGCGACCGGTCCGCTACGTATTTACTGTGAAGTAAATATGCTAAGCGTATCTAAGCAATATAAAAGTAAGCACAAGAGACAAGAAATATAAACTGAACAGCAAATTTATTTATTAACATTCTTTTGTACAATGCATGAAAAGTAAATACAACTGAATAAAAAGTAATGCCTAAACAATGGCATAACAGAAACGAAAGTACTGAATGGAAAGTGTATAATGACTAGAGCTCGGGGTCTTCACTGAATTGGTCCAAGTCTTCACTCGTGGGCTTGATCTCTGACGTGTCCAGATCACCTGACGACATTTAAAGAAGAAAGAAAGAGAATGTCGTCAGTGAACAGATCGCTCGGTAATTCCCAAAGATAAGAGAGAAATAGAATAGACGGAATAAGAAGATATCTTTTAAAGTTGTATTATATTGTTGTAATGTTGTGTTAACGCTGTTGTTTATAGCTTGGTACAGAAGGATGCCAGTGTATACGAGAGGGGTCTCTATATGCTAGAGACTAGGGCAAACGGAATGTACAAGGAACCGTTAAGCCACGGTACAACAGCAATGGAATATAGGTTATGTGTCTTAATCTTACTGCCTCGTGCCACTTTTAACACTTTCCGTACCAATCTACCCCTTAAACCCCGTAGTGTTTTGATTGTATTGTTGTATTGTATTGTATAGATTGTATAGTTGGATGACTGACCAAAACCATGATATCAGTAAACGGATGTAACTGTAGAATCATGTAAATGGATGTATATCCATGGTTCGGCTCAGTCAATGTAGATTGAATGTATTGAATAGATTTAATATAGGGATTCATGTTGAATCAGAATATTGTAGATTGTACTTGAATCATATTCAAGTCAGATTATAATGAGACTCACTCTGAGTCAGACAATTAGAAAAATAAATTGAAGTCCTGATTGTTTTGATGTTATCGGTAACCGCTGCACATGGGCGGCAGGATTTGTGTCTTTTTCAAAGACGATTACCGTATTGATAACACCGTTATTAAGTTGTCTACCTTAGATAGGCAAGCACCCACTTCTCCGGCTCTCTGAGGCTCAAGAGATTGGTCCCGCTTAAACCTATGTTTACTAGGGTCCTTAGGGTAATTTATAGAACTTAAGGGGGTTTTATGTAAAAATACTTTTATATTCTTTTCAAAATACACCCCAAGTATTTATTAATCGTCTTTAGAGTTGTAATGAATGTTGATTTTATATTGTGATTTTTCTAGTGAAAATATCCTAATTTTATAAATAAAAGTATTTACTTGTAATATTGATTTGTATGGAATTCATGGTATTTTAGTGTAAAACGATTCTTGTGACGTTTTTAGAAAAAGTGGAATATTTGTAATAATTCAAAATAGATATTTTTATGTTACATATACATATATTTATATGAAAATAATTTTAGTATATATATAATATTCTAGAAATCTCGTTTTCTTAAGATGTCGTATTCTAAATCTTTCGAGACCGAATGCTCTTTGCGGAGATCTGCATCTCGCACTACTAAGTCCGAGAATGTGCGATAATCTGCACCATCCCGAACGGGTTTCCAAAATGGGTTGTAGCGGCGCTTTGCAAAGATTTGTATAAATACTAAATCCTTTAGAAAACGGTTTTATTAAGTAAATGGTATTTAAATGAAAATGTGTCGCTTTCCCGTATTCTATGTTCCCAAGGGTATGGTGCTATATTGCATATGAGTGTGTGAGGAGGTAGGTCATTATCTCGTGATCTTTTTAAAGCTATAGCAAGTTTTGTGATGTTAAAGGTGGAATTGAAACTATGTGGTATTTACATGAAAAATGCGGTAATATGAAATAGTAATTGTTTTATGATAAGAAACTTGATCAATTTGGTTGATTAGTATTTAATAGTCAACATGAGAGAGTTTAAGCATAATTGTATTAACGAGAAGTGAAGTTTTATAAAGAAAACCGAATCGGAAATCGGATTTATTCCGATTCCGTCGGGTTTTGTAAATCCGTATTTTTAGAATAGAAAAGGAAGAAAGAAATGGGGACTTACGGGTTTAGGACAACAAGGAGAGGGAGAAGGATCGGGAGGAGTCGCCGGTGCGTCGTTTCGTCACCGGGAGCTCCTAGGATGGTCGTCAGAAGTTCGCTGGAAAATTCGTCGTAGCTTCGCTTCTTGCTCGTTTTCAAAGTACACAAGTTTTCTTGAAAATTTTTGAGAGTTGGCTCAGAGTTTGGGGTGAGGGGGTAGTGTGTAGGGTTGGTATTTATAGGGTTAGGCTAGAGTTAGGGTAGATGAAGGGTTTTAATTTAAAAATGTATTAAAATATATTAAAATGTAATAAAAGTGGAGTAAATGGGGTTTTAAAAGAGCTCTGGAAATGGTCTGAGGATAAAATTTTGCAGGTGTATAGGGGAGACCAAAAGACATATTTTTTGTGTTGGGGTCGTCGCCGGAATCGGCCGACTCGGTCGTGACTCGGTCGAAGGACTGAGTCAGCCGAGTCGAGGCCGATTTGGCCGATTCCTGGCCGAATCAGGCGGCCGGGACCCCCCCGACGGTTCATCTAATCTTTGGCAATGTTATATTTTTGGGTGTAGTGGGTTTTTTGTGAGATATACACGTGTAAACCCTTGGTATTCTAAAGGTTTTTAAAAAATCAATATTAAAAATAATGTGAGGTATGGGATTTGAACTCTGGTGGCTTGGTTCAGCAGTGCAAGTTATTACCAATGAGTTACAAGGTTGTTCCTGCACATATTTAATTAGAATTAAATATATGCGGTTGCTTGAAAAGAAAGTGGGCTTTTGGGCTCAAGAGATTTGGGAATGAAAAGAAAGGGATTGGGCTTAATGAATAAGTTTGGGTAAAAAGAAATGAGTTTTAGAAAATACTTAGATGCGAAAAATAGATGAAGAGATTAAATATAACTAATAACATGGGAATAAAAATATACAAATACAGTATTTTATTAATACAAAGATATAGGAATTTTAGAGTCGTTACACTTTTCGCGACATGTTCGACGCGAAGTACTTTCCAGAGACTACCCGATTTGACATGGAGCAATAATTTATCCACATACAACATGGTTCAATGTGGACCAAATCTGTGGATGAGTATGATACTGAGTTTACTATGCTCAGTAGGTAAGATATGTCTCAATATTCGATTTTCTAAATATCACATACTACACAGCTAACACAAGACCTTAACAGGTTCGCGGCACATTTAATATCGACTGCTGAGATCAGGTCCAAACGATTTCAGCAAGGGTTAGATCCGGAGATTCAAGCTGTCTTAGCTACAGGGGATTTCCCAACCCACGACCTGGCTCTGAAAGCTTCCCGTCGATATGAGGCAGTGGTGAAGATGAAGGGCAGACCCTAATCTGCCGGAGTGAAGCGCCCTACCATCCAGATAGCAGGAGGAGCCTCTTCAAAGCCACCTTTTGTGCCTAGGAGACCGGGAGTACCAATCAACCAATCCAGCCCAGCCTTTTGCACCTACTGCAGGAGGGATGGACACCTGGAGAAGGAATGCCGGCTTGCAAATCGTCTTTGCTTAGTTTATGGTTCAGCCACATATGATATTGGGTCTTGTCCTCGTAGACTCAATCTAAATGATGCACCTAGACCGGTAATTACCTATTCGCAGCGGTCAGCCATCCAGACACCTGCTCCACGACTCGCTCTCCCAGCTCCACCACCTCGTGGACCGACTGCACCTCCTCCTCGTCAGTTCCACCAAGTACAAAGGAACTTACCTCGAGGAACGGACAGAGGAATTCTCCTCCATCAAGATGGAATGTACCGAGGCGACATGCTTTCACAATGACTGTGGAAGAAGTTGAAGCCACTGGCCAACTCATCACTGATAACTCTTTCCTTTCAAGCTTTCTTTCAATCTTTATATATACCCATATATCTTTATCTTATGCCTAAAACCCATCCCACATAACTTAGGTACAATCTTAATAGCCTCACTTCTTGCACTAGCACTCTTTGATACTAGAGCATCTCATTACTTTATGTCGCAACGATTCGTCCAAATTCATGTGATTCCAGTCAAACCTCTCATATCTAGCTGGAATGCCAATTCAGGGAACGGCGTTCTAAAGGCAATAATGGGATACGACCTGTGTCCAGTGGTCATCTGCAGCAGAGAATTCTATGCTGACTTCAAGGTGCTGGACATACAGAATATCGATGTCATTTTGGGTATGGATTGGCTAGGAACATTCTATGCTACCATTGACTGTCGTCAAAGGACGGTAGTGTTCGAGATTCCAGACCATCCGGTCTTTTATTTCAAAAGTGGAGACTGTACCCTGGAGCCAAGCACATACAAAGCAAAACCGAAGAAGACAGTGATTGCAACACTTCAAGCAGAGGAAGGATCAAAGCCAGCGGTAGTTCGAGAGTTCGATGATGTATTTCATGAAGACATATCAGGTTTGCCTCCCGATCGAGCTCTTGAATTCAGTATTGATTTAGTACCTGGAGCACAACCGGTGATCAAATCACCGTATCGGTTAAGCCTTGAAGGTTTGAAGGAGATCCGTACTCAGTTGGATGAATTATTGAAGAAAGGATAAATCCGTCCCAGCACTTCAAGTTGGGGATCTCCAGTTCTACTTATGAAGAAGAAAGATGGTTCATATCGAATGTGCATTGATTATAGAGCTCTGAATGAAGTAACTATAAGGAACAAGTATCCACTTCCGGGCATCGACGATTTGTTCGATCAGCTAAGTGGATCTTGCGTTTTCTCCAAGTTAGATCTTCGTTTGGGTTATCATCAGGTGAAGGTCAAAGAGTCTGATATTTTGAAGACGGCATTCAGGACTCGCTATGGTCATTATGAGTTTCTTGTGATGCCATTTAGAGTGACCAATGCACCAGATATATTCATGAACCTAATAAATCAAGTTTTCCGAGAGTACCTAGACAGCTTTGTTGTCATCTTCATCGAAGACAACCCGGTGTATTCTAAGAGTCGAAAAGAACATGCCAAGCACATACGAATTTTCCTGGAGATCTTACGACAACATCAACTCCATGCCAATTACAGAAAGTGTGAATTTTAGCTAGATCAGGTCGGTTTTCTCTGACATATTGTATCAGGCGAAGGAATCTCTGTAGATCCAGCTAAAGTATCAGCAGTAAGCGAATGGACGACACCGAAATCAGTGAAGGACATTCGAAGTTTCTTGGGATTAGCAGGATATTACAGAAGGTTTATTGAAGGATTCTCGAAGATTGCAACACCTCTGACCAAGCTCACGTGTAAAGATAAAGAATTCGTGTGGCCAGAAGCATGCGAACGAGATTTCGTAGAACTCAAGTCAAGATTGACATCAGCACCTATCCTTGTTATACCAGACCAATCTGGAGGTTTTGAAGTGCATTGCGATACATCCGGTAACGGATTAGGATGTATTCTACATCAGCACGGTAAAGTTGTAGCTTATGCATCAAGACAGCTGAAGATTCATGAGCGCAACTATCCGACGCATGATTTGGAGTTGGCGGCCGTAATCTTTGCACTCAAGATTTGGCGCCATTATCTTCTTGGTGAACGAGTGGACACATACACAAACCACAAAAATCTGAAATGTGTGTTTACTCAGAAAGAGTTGAATATGCGGTAGAGAAGATGGTTAGAACTTATGGCGGATTTCGACATCAACCTACAATATCATCCAGGGAAGGTGAATGTAGTTCCTGATGCACTTAGTTACCAACCATTAGCATTGAATCTCACCTCATAGTAGAAGCTCCAACAAAATTTGCATCAGATGGAGATAGAAGTGGTAGTGCCAGGTAACACTTCAAGTTTGATGAACTTATAAGTTCAATCTACCATTGTCAATCAGATCAAAGCAGCTTAATCAAGTGATGTTAAGTTGCAAAAGATTAGAGAACAAGTAGAAAGTGGACTTAGAACAGACTTCATCATACACGAAGACGGGCCTTTGAGATACGGAAGCAGGTTGTGTGTACCAAAAGGTTCTGTGCGGGAAGAGTTGATGAAAGAAGCTCAAACCTCTCCTTATTCAGTACATCCTGGAGGCACAAAAATGTATAAAGATCTGTGTCAAAATTACTGGTGGCATGGAATGAAGCGTGAAGTAGCCAGAAGCGTCGCTAAATGCTTGGTGTGTCAGCAAGTAAAGGCTGAACATCACAGGACAGCCGGGTTACTTCAACCGTTATCTATCCCAGAATGGAAGTGGCAACACATCACTATGGATTTCGTGACTGCACTTCCTCGCAGCACGAAAGGTAACGATGCAGTATGGGTTATTATGGATCGACTCATAAAGTTGGCTCACTTCATCCCATTTCGAGTTGGCCAATCTACTGAGACACTAGCAAAAAAGTATATGAAGGTAAGAATCTAAGTAATATTTAAACTTTTCAATGTGTACTATTTATGATACCCATAAACTCATGCAGGAGATTGTGCGATTACATGGAGTACCAGTTTGCATTGTCTCCGATCATGACACCAGATTCCGATCGCAATTTTGGCAGAGTCTGCAAGCTAGCTTGGGAACACGTCTGAATTTCAGCACAGCTTACCATCCACAAACAGATGGACAGTCTAAGCGAACTGTTCAGATATTTGAAGATATACTAAGAGCGTGTATACTAGACTTCGGAGGATCGTGAGAAGATCACCTATATCTTGTGGAGTTTTCATACAACAACAGCTACCAAGCAAGTATAGGAATGTCACCCTTTGCAGGTCTTTATGGAAGGAAGTGTCGATGACCATTAAGTTGGGACGACATCGAAGATAGAGAATTCCTTGGACCTGAGATGATACTAGCAACAATGGATGTGGTTCGCACTATCAAGGAAAAAATAGGCATGGCCTAAGATCGACAGAAGCACCGGGCTGATGCAAAGCGCCGTCACTTTGAGTTCCAAACGGGAGATCATGTCTTTTTGAAGATATCTCCAAACAGTGGAGTGATTCGCTTTGGAAGACGGGGTAAGCTCAGTCCGAGGTATATTAGACCGTTCGACATACTCGAACGATTCGGAGAAGTGGCTTATCGCTTGGCACTTCCAGCTTCATTGGAAGGAGTGCACAATGTATTCCACATATCCCAACTCAAAAGGTATGTGAGTGACCACAGTCATATTCTTGATCACTTTGAGCTCACCGTACAGCCAGACATATCCTAGGAGCAACAACCTGTTGAAATCCTGGATAGAAATGTGAAGTCACTTCGGAATAAGAAAGTAAACTTGGTTCGAGTGATAAGGAGAAAACACTTACCAGGAGAATCAACATGGGAACGTGAAGAAGACATGCGTACAAGATACCCTCACTTGTTTGTAAATTAGTCCTTCAAATAAATGTAAATTTCGAGAACGAAATTTTTGTAAGGAGGGTAGAATGTAACAACTCTATTTTAGTGTACAGATTTTTTTTTAAAAGTTAATGTACAAATAGAGTATTTACAATCCTAAGTATGCTATAAGTATTTGATTTGCTTTTGAACAACAAGAAAGCACTTGTGGCTCATTGGTAAAACTTTGCACTGCTGTAATGTACCTCCTGTGTTCGAAACCCCCCCTGCCATATATATTTTTTGTTGATATTCTATTAAACTTTTAGAAGCTCAAAAGTTTATACGTGCAAAAGACGTAAAATAAAAGGTCACAAAATAAACAAACATATGGGAAATGATATACCAAGCGACATGGACACGTAGCATAGATCTACACCCCCAACCACTGGATTTGGACCGGCGAGATTACCTATGGGGCCGGCGCCGCCGGGCCCTCCGTAGGTAATGCTCTGGAATTTTTCCCCTGGCCCCCTTTGGCCTACCCCACTACCCTCATGTTGTTTAATTTCTCTGCAATTATCTAGAGAGTGATAATTCCCGTCTTAAATCCATTTTAATACACATTTTAATTCCATTCTTCATTACCCTAAACCCTAATTCTATCCTATAAATACCCCCTACATCATAGTCATCTCCATTCTGAAAATTATCACAAAAACTCTCTAAAATTTCCAAGTCCAAAGTTATACAAGTGGAGTTAGCAAAGGTCGAAGTTCCGGCGACGTTTCGGGAAGAATCCGGCGACGAAAAGACTCCCCGATGATCCTAAAATCTCCCTATACCTCTTCTCTCTAATTTCAACTTGTAAGTCCCCTCTCCCCTTCTCAATCTCTTGTCTAAAACTTTCACTTTTCAAAACTCGTCGGAAGCGGAGTTATTCCGACTTCCGATTCTCTTTTCTTTAAAAACTCAAATTTTTCTTAAACAAAAATTACCATATCTTCTTATACTGTTTAACAAAAATAAAACAATATTCACAATAAGTTTTAATTCAAAATAATATGTATTGCAACTTCTATTTCAATTTTACGGTAAAATACCATCATGTTTACATACGACATTGCTTATTCATTTTTACCCATATTACCTATAGAAAACTCATGAGGTAATGACCTACCTCATCACAATACACATTTTTGACATAGCACGATGAATTTTGGAATATTGCTTTGTGGGAAAATACGAGTTTACATTTAAATACCATAAACATTCAAAAACCGTTTTTCTAAAAAGTGTATTATTTAATTTCTTGCAAATGCGTCTCTACAACCCATTTTGGGGAACCCCGATCGGGATGGTGCGGGTTATCGCACATTCTCAGGCCTAGTAGAGCGAGATGCAGACCTCCTCACGGAGCATCCAATCTCGATAGAATTTTTAATGCAATTTTTAAGAAAATGTGATTTCTATTTAATAAATAAGTTCTATATTGCCACGCCCCGCTTCCCGGTGTACGGCGAAGGAGACGCGACGAGGTCCGCTACGTATGTACTCAGAAGTACATACGCTAAGCGTATCTAAGCAATATAAAAGTAAATCACAAGAGACAAGAGATATAGAAATAACAACAACTTTATTAACAACATTCTTTTGTACAATGCATGAAAAGTAAATACAACTGGAATGAAAAGCGATGCCTAAACAATGGCATAACAGGAAATAAAAATACTGAATAGAACAAGGTACAATGTCTAGAGCTCGGGGTCTTCGTGAAACTGATCCAAGTCTTCACCGGTGGGCTCGATCTCTGCTTGGTCCAAAGCACCTGACGACATTCAAAGAAGAAAGAAATAGAATGTCGTCAGCGAACAGGTCACTCGGTAAGTCCCAAAGATAAGGAAGAAATAGAAAGACAGAATAAGAGGTATCTTCTAGAGTTGTATATTATTTGATGTAATGTTATATTAACGTTGTTGTTTGTAGTTTGGTACAGAAAAATGCCAGTGTATACGAGAGGGGTCTCTATATGCTAGAGACCATGGCAAACGGAATATAGAGTACAAGGCTCCGTTATACAACCCAAAACAACGGCAATTGGATTCATGTTAGGTGTCTTAAGTCTGACCGTCTCGTGCCACTTTTAACACCTTCCGTACCAATCTACCCCTTAAATCCCGTAGTGTTTTGATAGTATTGTTGTATTGTATTGTGTAAATTGGATGACTGACCAAAACCATGATATCAGTAAACATTTTGTAACTGCATAATCAGGTAAATGGAATAACGGAATAATGGATGTATATCCATGGTTTGATTCAGTCAAGTTGAATAGATTGTTAACTGGATTATGCGATTCATGTGTTCATATTGAGTTGGAATATTAAAGAATATAGATTGACTTGAATCATATTCAAGTCAGAAATAATCAGACTCAAACCCGAGTCAGACCAAAAGAAATGTAAGTCGAGGTTCTGTATTTGTTAGGGTCCTTATTGTAATTTATAAAACTTGAGGGGGTTTTATGTAAAAATGTACTTTTGTATAGTTTTCAAGATACACCTCAAGTATTTATTATTCGTCTTTATAATTATAATGAGTGCGATTTTATTTAGTGATATTTCTAGTGAATATATCCTAATAAAGGTATTAATCTATAATATTGATTTATTTGAAATTCATGGTATTTTAATGTAACTTTTAATCTTGTAATTTTTCGGAAAAGTGGAAACTTTATCTTATAATAAAATAGGTGTTTAAATGATAAATATACATATGTTTATATAAGAATAATTTTTAGTAAATATTTTATTTTCCAAAAATCTCATTTTTCTTAAATGTCGTATTTTAAACCTTTCGAGACCGAATGCTCCTTGCGGAGGTCTGAATCTCGCACTAATAGACTCGAGGGTGTACGATAAACCGTACTATCCCTAATGAGTTCCCCAAAGGTGGGTTGTAGTGGCGCTTTGCAAAGATTTAATAAATACTAATCATTTAGAAAATGGTTTTATAAAGATAAGGTATTTATTTGTAAAAGGGTGTAATTTTCCGTATTTTAGATTCTAGGGTTTCCTAAGCCAACTAGCCTATTTCTAAATGGTCTAAACGACAAGTCATTAGAAGCCTCAAATCGCCTCTTCACCGCCAATTGCAGCCAGGTAAGTGCCAGGTAAGTGGGAGGCTCTCCACTACAAGTAGTGACCCTAATTAAGCAACCACTTGCTTTAGACACACTTGCCTAGACACCGCAAAGTCAGGTTTAGATAAACGATCGATATCCATGACATATCGTATTTTCCTTTTAAAAGATTTTGTTTTAAAAATTGTGTACAACTTAGAACTTTTAGAAAAGGTTTATAAAGAAAATGGTATTTTAATGTAAAGTCTTGTATTTTCGTATTCTGAGTTTTGATGATATCAATTAGGGTTGTATTTGTGTATGTGTGGAGCTAGGTCATTACCTCGTGATCTATTTTAAGGTATAGTGAAGTTTAGGGGTTAAACATGATAAACTAAACATAGTGGTATTTAAGTGCGAAAATACGGTATTTTGCAAAAGTTATCATTTCATGTGAGAAACTTTATCCAAATTAATTTTTAAGTGATTAGTAGTCAACATGAATATGTTTAAGCATTATGGAATTAGTGACAAGTGATAGAAAACCGAATCGGAAATCGATTTGTTCCGATTTCCGTCGGGTTTTAAAAAGTCGTATTTTTCTTAAAAGAAAAGAAAGATAGAAAGAGGGGGACTTACGGGTTTGGACAAGCTAGAGAGTGCTAGGAAGGTAGTGGGTTGTCGGTGCGTCGAAACGTCGTGAAGGGTCCTAGTACGATCGCCGGAATTCGTCGTCGATTTCGGCAGCGCTTCGCCTTTCGCTCCTTTTCTAACGTACCGAGTTCTCTTGAATTTTTTAGAGAGTGGACTTAGGAATGTAGGGTGAAAGGGTAGAGGGTAGGGGTGTTTATATAGGGCGAGGCAAGGGTTAGGGTTTTAATTAAAAAAAAAAATATATATATATAAAAAATCATTAAAAAATCATTAAATTTTGGAATAAAAGTGATTTATTGAGAATCTGGTAACCGATCAAAGAAAATAAAGTATGCAGGGGGAATGACCAGATCAACACGGAGAAATTCCGTGTTGACGACTCGGCCGTCCGGCCGAGTCCGGCAGGCGGCGCCGGCCGACTCGGCCCGAGTCGGGGTACCGTCGGGTGGGGAAACTCATGGGGGGAATTTTGGTGCATTTAGTTTTCTTTTATGTTCAGTATAAATTTTTTGAGTTATGGCTGTTTGACTGTTGACTTTCCAAAAAAAATTAAAATAAAATAATATAAAAAATAATGTGGGGCATGGGATTTGAACTCTGGTGGCTTGGTTCAGCAGTGCAAAGTGTTACCAATGAGCTACAAGCTCCTTCTTGTAATTATGAAGTGAAAATAATTACTTAAAGTGGTAACAGCAATATTAAATACCCCAAGTATAATTTAACTTTAAAACAATTTTATGTACACTAAAAATGGAGTTATTTAAAAACAAAATAATTACTTATATATATCTTGTGCTCAGATTGAAATACTCCTTTATGGATTTTAAAAAATTTTAAAAAATTTTATACAGAAAAGTGTATATGAAAATTAAGGTTATTACATATATTTTTTAAATATATATATATATATATATATATATATATATATATATAATCTAAATATCTACTTGAAGTATACAATATATATATTCCATGTTTTCTAAATCAAAGGAATCACAAATTTCATGAAACTACCATTACAAATCAATACAATTCCAATATTACACCAAAATACCATATACAATGAAATCTAGGTTATATCCACCAGCATATTTTACTTTATAAAAAAATTACAATTATGAAAACCCTAAAGACAATAATTAAATATTTGAGGTGTATTTTGAAAATATATCAAAACTACTTTTCATAAAACCCCTCAAGTTATATTAATTTACAATAAGGACCCTAGTAAACATAGGTTTAAGCGAGACTGGTTCTCTTGAGCCTCAGAGAGCCGGAGAATATAGGTGCTTGCCTATCTAAGATAAACAACCCAAAAACGGTGTTATCAATACGGTAATTGTTTTAGAAAAAGACACAAATCCTGTCGTCCATGTGCAGCAGTTACCGATAACATCAAAACTAATTTAGGACTTCAATTTGTTTTAAAGTGTCTGACTCAGACAGAGTATCAATCTAATATGAAATCAATCTGACTTGAATTCAATTCAAATATAACTACAATACAACATGAATCCATTTATACCAAAATTCAATCTATATCAACTTGACTCGACCGAACCATGGATATACTCTGTTTACATGATTATCCATTTATATCCATTCCGTTTACATGATATCATAGTTTCGGCAAGTCTTCCATTCATAAAACAAAATAATACAATCAATACAAAAGACATTACGGGATTTTAAAGGGGTAGACTGGTATGGAATGTGTTTGAAGTGGTACTAGACGGTCACTTTAATACACATAACCTGAATATCCATTGCTGTTGTACCGTGGTTTAACGGTTCCTTGTGCTCCGTATACCTTGGTCTCCGGAATAGTGAGACTCCTCTAGTATACACTGGCATATTCTATACCAAGCTACAAACAATTGCGTTAACAGAACAAAAGATTACAATATTCCAATTATATTCTCATCTGTCGATTCTTATCTATCTTTGGGACTTACCGAGTGATTGTTCGCTGACGACATTCCTTCTCTTTTTCTTTGGAATGCTGTTAGGTGGATCGGACTCTGTGGAGGCTGAGCCCAGCACTGAAGACTTGGAGCAGTTCTCCATTGACCCAGAGCTCTAGACTCTTATATATATTTTCTTTTCAGTTCATGCCATTGTTTAGGCATTGCTTTCCATTCCTGTATTTACATTTTCAGTTGTACTTGTAAAGAAATGTTTAATAAATAAAAGTTGTTGTTCATTTATACTTCATGTCTTCTTGTGTATATTTACATTATATTGCTTAGATATGCTTAGCGCGTTTACTTCTGAGTAAATACGTATCGGGCCCATCGAGCCTCCTTACCGTACACTGGGAAACGGGGCGTGACACTTCCGTCCATACAGAGTCTCGAACGGTGCCATCTGGATGCTAGCTTGGTAGCTGTTGTTATACGAAAACTCTACTAGATGGAGGTAATCCTTCTAAGAACCATGAAAATCAAGCATGCATGCCCTCAGCATATCCTCGAGCGTCTGGATAGTACGCTCAGATTGCCCGTCCGTCTGCGGATGATAGGCCATGCTGAACTTGATACACGTGCCCAAACTTTCCTGCAAGCTCTTCTAGAAATGGGAAATGAATCTGGTGTCTCGATCAGACACGATACTAATGGGCACCCCATGCAGTCTCACAACCTGCATATACTTCTCTGCAAGAGACTTCGTCGATTATCCTATTCGGAAAGGTATGAAATGCGTTGCCTTCGTGAGACGATCAACAACAACCCAGACAGTATTGTTACCCTTTGGACTTCGAGGTAGTGCCGTCATAAAATCCATTGTGATGTGCTCCCATTTCCACTCTGGCACTGGAAGTGATTGCAACAACCCAGCGATTCTCTGATGCTCGGCTTTCACCTGTTGGCATACCAGACACTTAGAGACAAAGCGAGCAATCTCTCTCTTCATTCCGTTCCACCAGAAGCGTTGCCTCAGGTCTCTGTACATCTTGATGCCACCTGGATGCACTGAGTAAGCGGAACTGTGTGTCTCAGCTAGAACTTCATCTCGAATACCCCCTGTAATGACTCTGATTTTACTGTATGAAAATTTTCAAGTTAATGTACAGAATGGAGTTTGCAAGCCTGAGTATAAGTTATAAATTTAATTTGTTTAAGAACAGCAAGAAATAGCTTGTAGCTCATTGATAAATCCGTACACTGCTGTGACATAGCCCCTGTGTTCGAATCCCGTCAGCCACATATTATTTTTTCTGAATTTTTCTTTTAAACTTTTTGGAAGCCCAAATTTTTGCACGTGCTCTGCATATAAGAAATGAAAAGACAGAAAATCAAACATATGTAAAATGTTGTATACACAGCCGAGGACACGTGGCACAAATCCCAATGCCCATCTCCTAAATTGGACCGGCGAGATTGCTCTTTTGGCCGGCGCCGGCGGGTGTCCGTAGGGGAAAAGTCCCTGTGTGTTGCACACAAAATCCTTTGGCCTACTCTATTATCCCTGTTTTGTTTGTTTTCTCTGTAATTTAACAGAGAATTCAATTTCACATTTAATCCAATTTTTAATGCATTTTAATTCATTCTTTCGATTCTAAAACCCTAATTTCACACTATAAATATAACCCCATATCTTAACCCCTCCTCATTCTGAAATCTCTAGTCAAAATTATCAAAATTTTCTAAGTATAAGAAAAGTACAAGTGGAGTTAGCAAGAGGTTGACTTCCGGCGAGGACCTATGCAAGTTCCGGCGACCCCACAACGCCAGAAAAGCTTCTACATCTTCTTCTATCTTCTCTCTTTCCTTCTAGCAAGTAAGTCTCATTTCTTATTCCACTCTTTCATCTAAGAAATTCTCTTTTCAATAAACACGTCGGAAGTGGAGTTAAAACCGACACCTTCTTTAAAACATTATAAAATCCACTTTTTCTTATATATTCTTCATAAATATTCTTACACCATACTTGTTAATCATGAAATTAATAATTAGAAACAAATTTTCATCTCAAAACATCATGTTATATAACTTTAACCTAGCTTTTATGTTTAAATACCATGAATTTTATATACGTCATATTTAAAACATTTTGGTTAGCATACATTTAGAAAACCTCACGGAGTAATGACCTACCCCTCATATACACACATATTGACATAGCACGATATTCTTTGCAACATAATTTCGTGGCGAATACAATATTTCATTAAAATACCTTGAACTATAAAATCCCGTTTTCTTTGAATTTTATTATCAAAAATTCTTTGCGATTATGCCTCTACAACCCATTTTGGGGAACCCGGTATTGGATGGTGCGGATTATCGCACATTCTCGAGCTAGTAGAGCGAGATGCAGATCTTCTCACGGAGCATTCGGTCTCGAAAGATTTTAATACGATTTTTAAGAAAACGAGATTTTCTATTTAATAATAAAATTAATTTTTAATAATTATATAAATATTAACAAACCACATATTTTCAAGATATAATAAAATTCCATTTTTTCTTGAAAATAAAAGAATGATAAGTTTCATCAAAATACCATCAAGTATCAATACAAGACAAGTCCTACTCTAAAATACCTTGTATTATTCAAGCTATATAACTATTCACTAATATACTCCACTCTTTAAAATTCACATCCATGAAAACCCTAAATAACATAAATAAATACTAGAGGTTTATTTTGAAAGTATATAAAAATATTTTTCATAAAACCCCCTCGAGTTATATAAATTACATTAAGGACCTTAGTAAATATAGGTTTAAGCGGGATCAATTCTCTTGAACCTCAGGGAGCCGGAGAAAGTGAGTGCTTGCCTATTTAAGGTAGAAAGCTAAAACGGAGTTATCAATGGTAATTGTCTTGGAAAAAAACACAAATCCTACCGTTCATGTGCAGCAGTTACCAATAACTCCTAAACCTAATTCAGGATCCAAATTCCGTTTATCGTGTCTGACTCAAGTCTGAGTCCTAATCTATCTGAATCCAATTCAACATGAATCCAAAATACCAAATATGAACCTGAATACCAGAACAATATCAATCATGCAACATGACCTGACTTGACCGAACCATGGCTATGACTTAATTTGACTACATGACTACTTGATACAATCCTGAAACTGTTTACATGAACAACTTATATCTATGGTCTCGGCAAGTCTGATAACTGCAATCTATACAATATACATTACGGGGTTTAACGGGGTAGATTGGTACGGAATGTATTAGAAGTGGAATGAGATGGTCACTAAAAGACACCTATATGAACATCCGTGTCGTTGTCCCGTGGGTTTCGACAGGGCCTTGTACTTCCGATTACCATAGTCCACGGAGCAAGTTGTACTTCTCTCGTATACACTGATATATTCTATACCAAGTTACAAACAACTACGTTGGTATAGCAAACATATACCTGTTTATATTACCAGTTCTCTCCTCCTTACTTGTTCTATTCCATCTTATCTTTGGGACTCACCGAGCGCTAGTTCGCTAACAACATTCCCATTTCTTTCTTTCTTTGGAATGTTCGTCAGGAGGACCTGACTCTCAGGAGACCGAGCCCAGCCAAGAGTACTTGGAGCAGATTAAGGCCCAGATAGACTTCTAGATTACTTGTACTTATTTCTTTTCATTGTATGCCACTGTTTAGACATTGCTTTCAACATTGTACATTCCTTTTCAATTCAGTTGTAATGTAAAGAAAGAATATAAATAAAAGTTGCTGTTATTATTACATCTCTTGTTATTCTTATGTATTCATTTTATATTGCTTATTTACGCTTAACGTGTTTAATTTTGAGTAAATACGTCACGGCCCATCACGTCTACTTCTCCGTATACTGGGAAGCGGGGCGTGACACCCCCTTTTGGAATACACAGCTGACTGCCAAATCTCAGAGAGCTATCTTCGTGAATATGCAAATCCGTCCTCAAACCAGCCTCAACTAACCCTTTGAACTTCTGTAACTGAGAGTCTCCAGCCTGTGCAGTTTTAATGCGATCTATAAGTGATGATTGAACTTGCAACTGCCAGAGCTGTCCGGACACACCCGGAGTAACTACCTCCAACTCGAGTCTCTGAAGGTCATCGAGAATCCCTTTCTGACAAGTCAGCAACGCAGCTGACGGCCTGCGACTGAGAGCGTCATGAACGACGTTCACCTTCTCCGGATGATATTGCAGATCAACATCGTAGTCTGCCATCAACCCCAACCATCTGCATTGTCTCATATTCAGCTCTTTCTGGGTGAACACGTATTTCAAACTTTTGTGATCCGTGTACACCTCCACTCTTTCGCCTAGCAAGTAATGCCTCCAAATCATTAAAAGGAACACAACGGTCGCTAACTACAGATCATGTGTGGGGTAGTTCTTCTCGTGAGTTTTCAGCTGACGAGAGGCGTAAGCCACTACTCAACTGTGCTGCATTAGTACACAACCTAAACCTTTTCCAGACGTATCACTATGAACAACCAAACCGCCCGAGTTGTCTGGCACAGTCAGGATTGGGTCCGTGGTCAACTTCAGTTTCAACAGCTCGAACGCCTGGGTGCACTTCTCCGACCAAACATAAGGCACCTTCTTCCGTGTGAGCTTCGTCAAGGGTTTCGCTACTCTGGCGAAATCTTAGACAAATTGTCGATAATACCCAGCCAATCCCAAGAAGCTTATTATCTCAGCAACTGATTTCAGTGTCGGCCAGTCTTTGATAGATTCGATTTTCGTCGGATCCACTGAAATGCCATCACTCGAAACGATATGCCCCAGAAATTGCACCTTGTCGAGCCAAAAATCGCACTTGCTTAGCTTAGCATAGATCTTCTCCTCCCAAAGAACCCGCAATACAATTCATAGGTGCTCAGCATGCTCCTCTCGACTTCTTGAATAGACGAGAATGTCGTCGATAAATACGACAACAAACTGATCCAAGTACTTGGAGAAAACCCTGTTCATCAAGTCCATAAGTATGGCCGGTGAATTGGTAACTCCGAATGGCATCATAAGAAACTCATAGTGTCCATATCGGGTTCGGAAAGCCGTCTTGCATACATCCTCTGCCTTAACCTTGATTTGGTGATACCCAGACCGAAGATCTAGGTACGATCGATCTTCCTCTCTTGAGCCTGGGCCAGGGTCATCAGTGTGCTGAGAATCTTCTCGGTACAATCGTAAGAACCGGCACCTAAGAAGTTGCCCGAGGAGTCCATATTTATGAAAGATGATAAAAAAGAAATCAGATTTAGTCAAGAATTTCATGATGATTCAACGAGGATTCAGAAGTGAAAAGAAATGTAATAAAGCACACATCAAAGGTATAACTCAATCTAGGGATCTCTCGACGGAACCATGATTTCTTCAAACCCGGCTCTGATACCAACAAAAATATGTCACGCCCTGCTTTCCAAAATACGGAATGCGATGTGTGACTAGGCCAGCCATACTCCTACGGTCAGGAAATAATCCCGCCATAGTCACACTTCGGCTTCTAGTATTACATGATAGTCAGTACACAGTGCTAGAGTAAAGGAAATCATAGTTCATAACTTTATTACATTGCAATAAAAGAGTTCGAGATACATTTATTTTGCTTAAGGAAATAACTAACCAACGAAATACAATATGCTTATAGCCAAAAAGGGCGGCGCTGATATTGCGGTCTAGACCTCCGCGATCTCGAATGACAGGTCCTGCTCCTTGACTGGGTCCACCTCGTCCTCTGAGCATGCACACTCAGGTCGTCAGGACGACACATATAGCAATAAATATATGATGTGCGTATAATATTATTAAGTATGAAAGGTGCGACAGGATACAGAAACATGAAAAATAATGAATATCATTTGAATATGCACAACACGATATATGTATCATGTCAGTAAATCAAGCAATGTGTATGTCACTACTTATCAGTCACCAAGTCAATGAAATCAATTGGTAGAAAAGATGCTCGTGTTTAACAAGGGTCACGTGCATGCCCGAGACTACGGTCCACTGTGGCCTAGGACATAACCCTACAGCCGCGCCGCTAGGCCCACGACCTAATGTGTGTGTGTGTGTGTGTGTGTGTGTATCAGTAGTATCGAATGATCATTTTCTAAGTCATTGTACCTCGCTAAATACGAGTTCAATTCCACATTCCCCAGGTTATAGTATGCATTCAAGTATTAGATAGGTTGTGAATAAATACGTGTCGCTTTCACTTTCAATCACGTTTCTACTTATCAATATCACTTTCGTACTTGCCACAACCCAATCACTAACACTTATATACCGACAATGCACAACAGTCGCTAGGTCTCAATGTAAATGATTACTATGCAGAAGGTATAAAGCAAGAACAAAAATTAGGTAGAAATGCACTAACAGATATTCACTAAATTATGACGCCCAACGCCATATGACTTGCAAAATTTAACATAAATCACACGTATAGAATCGACCAAAACAATATAAAATGCATACAAAGTACTCTTGATTATCTAAGCGATAAAATTAGTTTTATGTCAATAGGATTTCAGGTTAGGGACTTACCATCATTTTAAATTAGCGATCAATTGCTGGAATTCCAGTTTCAGAACTGAAAGTCTAACTTTGCGCGCTGTTTACTAGGGATTGAGTTCAGATTCAGGTGTTTCCCCAGTAGAATAAAACCTAGTTCTATCTGTTAGGTTTCCAAATCATCAGACGGATTAATAATCTCCTTTCTATACTAAAAGATATGTCATATTTAGTGAGAAGGTGAAAGAAATGTCACTGCAGAAACTGCAGAACATGTCGACATTCTAAAATACAAAAAAAATATGAAACGACTATGAAACTGAACGAGACAAGATCCATATGTTATCAAATTAAATTATCTACGCGACTATATAGTACTCTACGCATTTTCAGTTTTATGTAAGGCTGTACAGGCGCTTAAATTCAGGTATCCTCGTGGAATGCTGCCCCGGACAGCAGTCCAGAGCCGCATTCCCATTCAATTCTCGTTACAGTGGCCTATCAGTATTGAAGGGTAAACTATAGAGAGTTTTGGCTTATCGAGTCAGCTTCGTTAAGAACCCTATAACATCAAGTTTTGATTTGTATTAAATTTTCAATGATTTTAGTAAGGCAATATGCACGGTAAAATTTCAATTTTGATGTAACTAAACGGAGGTACCATTTCTTAGTGATGAAGTCAATAATTTTATCTCAAATTCTTATAAGTTATTTATTATCATTAAAGGGATGCATGGGCCATAAATTCCGCCATTTTTAAATGGGGTTTTCTTTAGGGTAGTGTATCAAACACCTGCAATATCAATATATATATATATATATATCACAATCGATACTTCGTTTTCTTTCAACCAAACAAATGGTAATTAATTCTTCCGGGCTCTACACAATAATAACACGCATTATCAACTCGATGATGTTCTAACCATCATAACTACGAGTGTAAATAAAATGTAATAACTATACGATATAATATGTAAATGTGTTCATATTTTAGGTTACTCGTTATGATATAATACGATAACATGAGTAGCAAGTGAGGAGTTTCACTTGCCTAGCGATGGCTCAATGGTCGGGATGGTGACGACAAACGATTGCAACACAACAACGCGGCACAGAGCAGCGGCACGATCACGGCAGTGGCAACAAGCTTGGGCTCAGCTAGCTACGAGATTCTGGGCTGATGGCGTTGACTGGAGCTAGGTCGAACTCCATGACGAAGATGGCGATGACGTCAGGGAGAAGGCAATCAGCTCAGGGATGGCGGCTCTGCAGCGAGTCGAGAGGGGAGTGGAGGATAGGTTCGAAAAAGATGATGGCGGAGGTTGCGGTAGTGCTCAGGTGGTCGCAGTTAAGGAGAGGAGATCGGTGGAAGGGACGAGGAGGTGTTGCTGGTGGTCGTCGGTGATGAGAGTGGCCGAAGGAGAATGGGGTCGGTGGTCCACGGTGGGGAGTCATGGAGTCGATGGAGGTTGTAGCACGGCTGTGGGGGAGCTCCAGGGGATGGAGTTGGGTTGGCTTGGGAGCTCAAAAGATTCAACGGTCGCTTGAGGTGGGGAGTCGGCGAGGTAGAGCTCGAAGCTTGGAGATGGTGGAGTCGAGTTTGAGAGAGGGAGAAAGAGAGAGAGAGGGGGGGAGGGAGAACATGCAAGATCAGATAAAAGTGAGAGGGGCTCAGTTGGAAGAGATCAACGTTGAGGAGATCGTGGGGGTCAGCGCACAGATCACGTGACCGTTGGCGTCGAGATGGCGTAGGTCTCGCGTTGTGGGTGAACGGGTCACGCGGAGGGGACAAGAGAGGAGGGGAGCCGTTGGAGGGAGAGGATTTGGTGGAGGGGATCGCGGGGAGTTGGCGAGTGGGGGCGGTGTTGACGAGGGCTGGGTCATGGACGAGCGCGAGAAGAGGGGGATCGTTGGATTTGTGGCGGGAAAAAGAAGGCGAAGAAGAAGAAGCGGGCGTGGGTGAATCGGGTCGGGTCGAGTGTTGGGTCATGATTGGATAGTTTAGGGTTTAGATTAGGAAATTAAAATAATAAAAATATATAAAAAGTGCAAAATTACTAGGAAACATTCTGAAAAATAAGGAAAATATATACATGGAATTGAGGATTTACACCTCGCATATTCGATAACATTGTATGCACATCATATATTTATTGCTATATGTGTCACCCTGACGACTTGAGTGTGCATGCTCAGAGGACGAAGTAGACCCGGCTAAGGAACAAGTCCTGCCATTCGAGATCGCGGAGGTTTAGACCATCATATCAGCGCCGCCCTTTTTGCTATAAGCACATTGTTATTTCGTTGGTTAGTTATTTCTTTATGCAAAATAAATATATGTCGAACTCTTTTATTGTAATGTAATAAAGTTGTGAACTGTGATTTCCTTTACTTTAGTACCGTTTACTGACTACCATGTAAAGTTAGAAGCCGAAGTGTGACTATGGCGGGATTATTCCCTGACCGCAGGAACATGGCTGACCTAGTCATCTCTCGCATTTCGTATTTTGGGAAGCGGGGCGTGACATAAAAGTGCCGACTTTCTGGTTCAAAGCTAAAATATTGGATGGTGTTGTCGGGTTTGACAAGTTGCAGAAGGTATATTGCAATATGGTCCATAATAACCACCACAATTGCTTGTTGGTCAAATCTTAAAATGCATTTTGCATTATAAATTTAAAAAGAAAAGAAGAAGAAGAAGATGCATGTACCAAAATAAATACATCCTAGTAATTAATGAGCTAAGAGTAGCCATCTAAGCGACAATGCTACAGTTGTTTGAATGTAGCTCTCCTAGCTGTTGAAGTATTCATATTGTTTAGACCTATCTTCATCAAAAAGTTAATTTGATATCTAGTTGTTGGACTATATAGCTAATTATATATTTAATTACTTAATGTACCAAGCTTGGGTCTAAGGATTCAATTAATTTACAGGTGCCCCTTTTCTCAGTTATTGTAGGCTTTTTGAGGAGAAATAGATTGAAACAGTATTCTTGTAGCATTACATTACTTTCAAAACAAAATTGAAAGAAAATTTCCCCTCAATTCATAGTTTTTGTGGACACTAAGATAGTGAGATGGCTTTATGTTCATATATATTCAAATCTTATCAGTCATTCTTGTTAAATGGTGTATTGAAAAAATAAAACCTACCTATTCGTCATGCATGGATAGAACCCGTCTTTCAACATGGATGTGTCCCATTAATGAAATGGCTCACATTCCATTGACGGGACACTCAACCATTAAAAGATGACTTCTATTCTATCCGCAGGATGCTGCTGTGAAAAGTATTTTTGTTGATCGAATGATCAAGGGCTTTAATTTCAATTGAAAATTTAAGTCGTTAGTTACATGAAAACCATGAATTTTAAAAATAAGACCGACATGACAATCTCTAATATGGTATGACCTGGGTGTGTATGTCCCCACTTTGATTGTCATCCCAGATGGCAGCTAAATTGCCATATATACTTGCATTAGTACATCAAGTGGCATTAAAAATTGTTGTTAGATTTCAAATTAATTATAGATTTCTTCCATTTGTAACCCCAATTTTTGATGCGCCATGACCAAAACATCATGAAAGTTGTGCCAAGCTACAATATTCAAACATAATCTAGTTATACTCCTTTATTTATGCTAGCTCAAAAAACATGGAGACCCCCATCCATTTGACTTTGCCGCGAAAAACACCAAAAGATCAGACTTAAGCTTTAAACAAGAGAATTAAATAATAAATCTTGTGCTTAATGACCATGCACATCTATTAGACAAACCTACCAAAACTAGCTAGAATATACTATTGATGTTACGTTATTAATCAATCATCTCTTTTACCTATTCAATTAAAATTATAAAATCAGTGTATATATATATATATATATATATATATATATATAATGGAGGAAAGATCTCATAGGAGGGAATTTCCTCCTCTGGCATTAAAAAAAAACCCACTCCCTTATTTTTTTCGACGATCGGCACCCACCATCTTCATAGTTATCATCTAAGATGTGGGTACACCAAATTTCATGTGATTCTACAACTTTTCACCGTTGATTTAGTGGGTTCAAAATTAACGGTTTACCGACAATAGAACTTTTTACATTGCTAAATCAACGGTGAAAAGGTTGTAAAATCACATGAATTTGGTGTACCCACATCTTAGATGATAACGATAAAGATGGTGGGTGACGATCGTCGAAAAAATTGAAGGAGGAGGTATTTTTTTTATGCCAGAGGAGGAAATTCCCTCCTACGATCTCTCTCTCTCTCTCTCTCTATATATATATATATATATATAAGAGCTCCATTACAAACATGTCTGCGTTTTTTAAAAACGGGAACTCTAGATCCACGACATATTTGAACGATACGAACTGTTTAAGTTGATCAACCTACACTGTATGTGTATGAAAACTCAAAGTATTTGAATACCTCTAACCCATGTATCAGATGAAGTTTATGTTGCTATATTAAAAGATATTCATTTTTATACATTGGAGGTCTTCAGATTCTTTCATTTTTCATACACACACATGAGGGTAGGGTGATCAACTTGAACGGTTCGGATCGTTCAAATATATCGTGGATCGAGAGTTCCCGTTTTAAAAAAATACGGACTGGTCTGCAATAGATCACTTATATATATATATATATATATATATATATAAGAAAATAGGCTGTAAGAGACCTTTTCGTTAGGTGACGTCAAATATCAATATCCTCCATGATTTTTTTCCGATGATCGGCACCCATTATTATCGTCTTTATGATGTAAGATGTGAATACACCAAATTTCATGTGGTTCCACCATTTTTTTACCGTTGAATTTGGCAATGTAAAAAGTTCAACTGTCGGTAAGAAAAAAGGCCCAAGAAGGGCTTTTTCGTTAGGTGGCGGGAAAAAAAACACTATCCATCATCTTATTCGACGATCGACACTGATGATTTTTTCCTTTATCTTCTAATATGTCCATGCACCAAATTTCATGTGATTCTAATATCTCTCAACCCCCAAGTTGCCATCCCACCCCTTCCTCTCTCCCTCCCTCACACACATCTCTCTCTTTACCCTCTCTCTCTCACCTCCCACTGTGGCCCTCTCTCTTCCTAAGGTTTAAATTTGTTTTTTTAATTCCACACTCTCTCTTCCGAAGGTTTAAATTTGTTTTTTAATTCCACAAAGGACAAAAAAATAAACCAATAACAAACATGCAGAGCATGTGCATCTTCTCATTACGCGCGCACATGTGTGTATAGGTCATAGGAGGGTTTTTTGCCACCTGTCAGGCAGCGTCTAAAAACTACACTCTCCACTATTTTATTCGACGATCAACACCGTCCATCTTGTTCTTTATAATCTATTATGTCCATACACGAAATTTCGTGTGGTTCTAATACCTTTTCACAAAAAGATAACAAAAACTTTTGGTAAAGGATATGTTTTGGTTCAAGTGGGGATAGCATTTCTTTTTTGCATGTCTTTAGAAATTTTTAAAAACCTACATCTACATGTACAGTGAGCAAAATAATACATAAAGAAAATGAAAGATATAAAATAACCATAGTGGTTGATAATATACCTTTAGGACCATAACTTCTTTTTCAGAGGGTGAAACCATCAAGCTTGATCAACCATTTACAAGCAATCCTAATGTAGGTTGGTTTGGCCGGGAAGATGCAGAAATAGTGATTCAAGATCCATTGCGCATCCAAGGCCTTTTGTTCTTCTTGGCATCATATATTATATTGGCACACATTTTTTTGGCTCTTAAAAAAAAAAAAGTTAATTTGAAAAGATGCAATTATACGAAATGGATTTCTGGATCTTCAGTGTTGAACTAGCGATGTAAAAAGTTCTATTGTCGGCAAACCATTAATTTTGCACCTATTAGTCAACGGTGAAAATATGTTTAAATCACATAAAATTTGGTGTATCCACGTATAAAAGAATGAAGATCAAGATGGACGGTGCCGATTATAATCTCCGCTAACAAAGTCAATTTTCTCCCTTTCAGAGTTTGGATTAGTCAAGTCTGGGTTCCACAATATTAATTATGCTAAATTCTCAATCTCTACCTAAAGGTGAAGCAATTATTTCATGCAACATACATTGATGCAAAATATACAGTAATAAAAGCTAGAGCTTACCGCAGCTATGGGTGGAGTACAATGCATGCATAAGCAGGGACAAATTAGGAGAAGGAAGGTAGTTCTCACTCACGCGGTTGAGATTTTCCACTCATGCTTTTTTGCTTGCTTTCACATATGCTAGATCTTCGGAGCTCGGCATGTCCATTTTTCCTTTAAAAGCAATATATCTTGTTGAAATAAAGGATGCAAATCAATATCCATCTATCCAGAAAAAATCCTAAATTAATCACATTCAATCATATCTATCAAATAGGCGATACCATGCTACAAGCACGTAGACAATTTCAAATTCAAACAAACCTTAGACCCCAAAATTCAATATCCTGAACAAGAGAATATTGACCCAAAAGGTATCTTTTTAATGCAACATAGGGAGAAAAACACTACATAACATAATTTAAGAGAGTAAGATCTAAAAAGAAAAACATAAACTGGTAGGGACTGTTGTGCAAATGTGACGATGCGGCCGTCTCTCTCTGTACGGTACTGTACATAGGAATTGAAAAAGGATCATAAAAAGAGAGAGAAGAGAGTTAATAATAAGGTAATGATGATAGAATTATTGAAGAGTTGAAGTATAAAAAGGAATTTTGTCGGTTTCTCCGGAAAGAGCACGGGCAGTAGCCAGTAACAGCTGTGTGGTTGACCGGGAGCAGCAGGTTAAAGGGGAGGAAGAGGGGAGGGAGAGAGAGAGAGAGTATGTTGGAAGATAAATGATTTTCATGTGGCATTTACAATCATCAAATACCTAATTAATGAACATAACCTATTAGCTAGGGTTGCTTAATTTTGAAGGTTCTGAGGCAGCACCAATTGACTTTGAAAATGCTGTAAATTTTCAGAATTAGCAAACGTGATCCGAACTGATAACCTTCTCAACAACGGCTTTGCACGTGGAGAATAGCTGCAAAATGCCCCAGTACACGGAGAAATTTATATCTTCCAAATTAGCTAAACGAAAACAAGAGATTTTAAAGCTTTATATATGATTTAAGGAGATTTAGAGCTTCATTAAGGAACATTTGGAGTTTTATTTTGTTCTTTAAAAAAATACTAATAGGTTTAACATAGCAGAAAACAACTTTTTTGGACTATTCACACTACTACAAATGTGGGAAATGGTAACTAGGAATTTGTAGCGGTTCAAACCGTTACCAATTCCAATATTATGCAGGTGTCATAATCCTAGAGCCATAAAACACCAAATCCCTTCCCAAATTCCATCGAGCCTTTATTTTCCCTCTCCCCAAAAAAAAATTTCCCTCCATCACTCCTAATTCTACCGCCCTCCTCTTGTCGCTTCCTCCGCCCCCGGTGCCATCTCGCCTCTATAGTCGAGCCCCGGCCCCATCAAAGCATGTTAGTGATATATACCCTAGAAGTCATTATTGTATCATACTGATTTTGTATATTACATTTTAGAAGCTCGGGATATTCACAGTTATGATAACAGTCTTACTCAAAATGGTAGTATACTACTTGGTTTGATTTTACCTCAATATGTGCAAGTGTTTCTTTTAGCATATCACTTATACATATTGGAAGAGCCATTAGAATCTTTACTTGACTACCGGTGTTGTGATGACAGTCACACTGGTGGGGGCTGGGTAGTCTATATGCACATCCTTAAACCGGTTCCTAGTCGTAGGATTATCGAGACGGGGTATCGATACTCCAGAGTAGACTAGTGTATACGCTTCTTATCCCAGCAGGGGAGATGGTCTGTCCCACAGCCATTGGTACGTCGTACCGGAGATAGTATACAGGTGCTCATTGGGTTATGAGTTACACTGGACGGACTCGTTGGGAACTGCTGCTTAGTATTATACCTATCGTCAGGTAGCAGTTCCCGGGTGGCATTAGTACAGGTTAGTCCGTTAACTTGATATCACTATTCATCTCAAGTGTGTTCCCACTGTACTTAGATTACTACCCTACCACGGCTCAAAGGAGTCGTGCAAACAGGTAGTAGTTGGGTGCAGTCCCAAAGCACTTGGAGGTAGTAGCGGTTAGATATGATTCGTCTCTCCCGGTATTGGGGGTTAATATCGCGCTGTGTTCGGAAATCCATTATACAAAGTTCCTGACCAGGGAAAGCGAGATTTACTGGTAGATACTCCAGTAGTTTCTCAGGGTGTATTGGGCTCTACTCCGGCACGACTTATTGCGCTGTTAGGAGTCTGACGTTTACCATCCCCCTAGGCCCGATATGCGAGTATCTTAGATGAACAGACCGGACTGTACGGAGATTGTCACAGATAGGCTCAGTAGGAGTTCAGATGAATTTTCTCATTGGCTTTCTTATTGACAGATACCTGGGTAGCCGTTACGTGCAACTAGTACCGCTGACGGACTTGTAGTTAAACCCAATGCTAGCGTACTGTCGAGTCTTTAAAGTACCACACAGAGCGTTTCCCTGCTTCGGGCAAAACGATGTAGAGACCGTATGGTTTTACGGTAGGGTTCCGATCACATACGCGTACTAGCTACACGGATGTTGTTCGGATGGATAATACTAGCGGGCTTTGCTTTAAACCAGATCTTAGTATTATATTATTGGATTATTATTGTCTCATTGTATTCATATTTTTTCGGAATACGAATACGGGTATGTATATACGGTGAGGGTATTCTTGTAATTTCACAAGAGATGCTTCTAGAAGGGAACACCTCATTATTTGGTTTATCTATTTTGAGAAATAGATTAATGAGATGGAAATTGGAGGCATCCATGGTATGGGGTGAAGCATGGCTCTTTGTATTTGTTTGTTAGTTTGGACTCACTATTCAAGCATGTTTGATATTTTCTATTGGAAAATATTGCATGTTTGATATTTTCTATTAGAAAATATTGCATGCTTGAATGAGTGAAGTGTGTGGGCCATTCTTCACCTGTCATAACCTTTGCTCATTTGTTCATTCTCTTTCTCTCTCCATACTTTCCTCTCCTTCTTTCTCAAGACCCTAACTCTCATATGAGTTGTGAACCCTAGAGTCTCATGAGATAAAATATTCCATTAGATACTCTACATCTTCTAGACTACCTAGCTTAGCGAACTAGGAACCCTAGTTATCTCGGTTTAGAGATTGGAGCTTGAGGTATAGACTCTCGGATGGATCATCTTCGACACGAGGAGGCCGGCGATCAAGCACGATCCTGATCTTCGAGGAGCTCAAGGAGAGGAAGAGAAGAAGACCCGAAGGACAAGGTTCTAGGAGATATAAAACTCTTACCGAGTAGTTAAACCTCTAAGTATATTTAGCTTGTTAAGGTTTCTGTTAAGATCCTAGAGTTTAGTCGGTGTTGCAAACTAAGAAAAATCATTTTCAGTAAATTCCGCCTCCCCGCAAACCCGCAGAGTGCGCGACATCGACTTACAAAGCCCTCGTCTTCATGGTCGAGCTAGTCGTCGAAGGCCCAAACCCGATCGAGCTCGCCGTCGATCGAAGCTGATCAAAGCCATAGGTCGTTGTCGAAGCTCATCGAAGTAAAAAAGTAAGTAAAATTGATTAGGATTAGGGTAATTTTTAAAAAAAATTGGTTTAGTTTTAATTTTAATTTTTGTCCGAAATAGCCGTCAAAGCCGATCAAAGTCTTTGGCGGCCGCCGCCGCCGTCGTCAAGAGGTAAATTTTAATTTTTTTTGTTTAGTTTTTATTTTTGGCAATGTACCCAAAAAATTTTGTTGTTGTTCTTGCTGCTGATGTTGTGGTTGTTGTTCTTTCTGTTGCTGTTGTAGTTGCAGAATACCCAAATGAGTTGGATCCATCCTGAAGAGCACTCCAAGATCCAGCAACAGGTTCCATTTTTCCTCCTTCAACTTTTGATCGAAATCGGTTGATTTTGTTGGGATCTGTGACGATTTTGAGTTTGATTGCTCCTTTTTTGCATATCAAAGTTGAAAGCGTTGCCTTTTTTATTTTCTGAATCGGCTCCCGTTTGAGATTTGTAGGGAGAAAAAAGTCTAATGTGTTAATTATGTATAGGCCCTAGAGGCCATTGTTGTACATATGATATATATTATAATGAATGCTTGGATATATATAGAGAGGACTTTCTTGCTCGTCATGATAGTATGCTATTTGGTTTCACTTTATCTTAACATGTTGACTTGTATATGTTTACTGTCTTACTCTCACATGTTGATAAAGCCCTTAGGATCTGTACTCGACTACTGGGACTATGATGAGATCATACTAGTGGGGCCACGATAGTCGATGAGTACATCCTATAACTGTTCCTAGTCGAGGGTGTGTCGAGACAGGGCATTGATACACTAGAGTAGACTAGCGTATACGCATCTTGACCCATATGATGGGCGATGGATGATCCCATATCTATCGGTGTTTTGACATTAAGGATGGTGTACGGCTGCTCAGTGGAGACTGGGTACACTGGACGGACTCGCCGAGAACTCCCAGATGGTATTATACATCAAGTCAGATGGCAGTTCTCCGATGACACTGGTACATGGTAGTCTGTAGACCCGAGATCGTCATAGAGTCTTGTGTGATTCCCACTGTGCTTTGATTTCCACCTTACCACGTCCAAGAGGGCATGCAAAACAGTGGTTTTTTGGTGCAGTCCCGAATCACATAGAGGCAATGAGCGATAGGAGGGGATTCGTCTCTCCCGGTATAGGGAGTTGATGTTGTGCTGTGTTCGATTAGCTATAACTGGAAGTACCTGGCCAGGGCTGATATAGAGATTTACTGGTAAGTGTTACCAGTAGTTTCTTGACCCGTTATGAGCTTCACATCTACACGACTTATCGGTTACTGGGATCTGACGTATACCACCTCTAGGCTAGATATGCAACATATCAGACGAAGGGACTGGACTGTACGGGAGTGTTACTGATTGGATTCACAGGATAATGTACAGGCTAGCTTGTTGATCATCTGATCGCTCAATACCTGGGTGGCTGTTACGTTTAGCTGACCGCTTACAGCTTGTGGGTGTTTGATATGATCATCACCTGCTACCGGCGTATTGACGATTCTTTAGAGTCCTACACAGAGGGTTCTTGACTCAGGCAAAACGGAGTAGGGGTACATATGTGATATGTGCACGACTGAGGATAATGCGATATGAGATACCGTATTATATTCTCGCGATATTTAGATATGAGCCTGTTTCCTGATTTAAAATCAGGAAAGCTTATGGAAAAAGCTTCAGAAGAGGGTCACGTGCTTACACGTGACCAGCAGTCACGTGTTGGCACGTGACACCCAAAAGTACCGGCAAAGCAAGTTCAGTTTCCCAACTACATCAAAGAGAGGGGCTTCAGTAAGGGTCACGTGCTCCCACGTGACCTGGGTCACGTGTCGGCACGTGACATTTAAAAGCAGCGGCAAAGACCCAACGCTTCCTGATCAAATCAAGGAAAAAGCTTCAGAAGAGGACACGTGCTCCCACGTGACCAGGGTCACGTGTTGGCACGTGACGATCAAAACATCAGAATTGTTCTCCAGTTAAATCAAGAAAAAGAGTCCAGACAAGGGTCACGTGCTCACACGTGACCAGGGGTCACGTGGTGGCACGTGACGGTTAAGCAGCAACCAGAAGACAGAGCGCAAAGAGAAAGAGGAAGGCTCGTTCAAAGGGGGTCACGTGCCCACACGTGACCATGGGTCACGTGGTCACACGTGACCGGCTTTCAAAGCCCATTTCGTTGACAGAATTAAATTCTGAAAGAGATTCGAATCTTTCCGAAGGAAATCGATTATCTGGAACCGATCGAATTAAAGATTTAAAAATGATTGAATATCATTTATCTATGGGAAAATCTCGGGTTTGGAAAGATTTCCCCTTTAAATCTAACCGAAATAACAAAAGAGAATCCCTGGATTTGAAATCCAATGGTGAATAAAATTCACCTAATAATCCAAAGGTCAAAAACGAATGATGGATGCAAATCAAACCTCTCAATGAAGATTCGTCAAAAACTAATTGATTCGGCTGCTTCTCCTATAAATAGGAGCCAAGAGACACAAAAAAAGAGACAGATACGCAGAGGGAAGAAAGGGAGAAAGAGCCTTGATACTTCGAGGAACTTGGATCTTCTGCAAAAGAAAACCCTAGGTAAAAAAGGGAAGGCTCCTTGAAGGAAACGAGAATTTAATTCTCAACAGAGTTTAACTCTGATATATAAAACAGAAGAACATATTTCTTCTCTCTTTGATAGAGGATCTGCAAAGTGCACATTTCCCCTTGAAGTTGAGAATTTAATTCTCAATGGGTCGAGATCCTGCCATGCAGATCCAAAACATAGAGAGGGAATGGAAGCACGAGAATTTAATTCTCACAGAACTATAGGAATTTAATTCCTTTAAAATAAAACTAGGGCTTGACCCTGTGTTATGGGAATTTAATTCCTTCCGAACAAAAAGAAACAGGGTTTAACCCTAATTAAGAACCTAGTTCTATTGGAACAGCGGGGATTTAATTCCCTTGATCATAATTTAACAGAGAGTGGGAATTTAATTCCTTAAAAGCTTTTATTAGGGTTTAACCCTATTTAGTTCTTCACATGTATGAGGAATTTAATTCCTACAGAAAATTCAGAGTTCAACTCTATTCCAGAATATAAATCTTCAAAAGGAAGTAGGAATTTAATTCCTCTGAAATTACTGTCAGGGTTTAACCCTACGAGGAGTTTAATTCCTGGAAAAGATTAACAGATCCTCTAAACAACATACATAGAGGCGGGGTCACGTGTCACCACGTGACCCCCCCAAAAGGTCTACAGAAAGCCCCTTTGAAGCAGTGCCCCACGTGACCCACGTGACCCTAGGCAGAAGCTTTAACGTATAAGCATTTGAATGCCCGTCACGTGATGGCACGTGATGCTCTAAAAGATGCAATAGTCTCAGAAGAACAAATGAAGGGAGGGCGCTCTCACGTGTCGCCACGTGACCCCTCTTGCCTTAGTGCTTAACACTAAATTGAAACTCCCGAACCTAGTGTTAAAACACTGTTGGGCCTTAGTGTTTAACACTAATCAAAGAGCTTTATTCGCAGTGTTCAACACTGATTACCTTAGTATTTAACACTAATCTGAGATCTCCATTGCCAGTGTTCAACACTGATCTGTTTTAGTGTTTAACACTAATTTGAAAAGCCCTGTTGCTGGTGTTTAACACCAATTATCTTTTAGTGTTGAACACTAACTTGTCAGTCTCATTCTCAGTGTTCGACACTGGTTGGTCTTTAGTGTTTAACACTAGACATTGGTCCAATTGGCTAAATAGATAGAGGCAAATCCTCTCCTGATTGGACTTAGCCCAAGCTGGCCATAAGTCCTCAATTCGTAATCAACTGGGCTAATGGGCTCATAACATAATTAATTGGTCTTGATCCCAAATTGGGCCAAGGACTATTCAATCCACTCCGGTTCTAGGGTACATCTCTTCACTCCTTTGATATTTGGCATTGTAATCCCTCAATGTCTTCAAAGAGGTGACGGGTCCCGACGACCACACATTGATATGGACTGTGGGGTCCTTAAACCCGTGTCTAATGCAAAATTCCTGGTTACGTGGAACGCGGATAACGTCACTCTTTGACCCCGTGGAAAACGTCCAGAGCGGAGCCTAGTCCTCGCCGAGCACGGCAGTGAACCCGTGTGAAGCATCTAGTGCAAAATTCCTGGTTACGTGGAATGCGGATAACGTCGCTCTTTGACCCCGCGGAAAACGTCCAGAGCGGAGCCTGGTCCTCGCCAAGCACGGCAGTGAACCCGTGTGAAGCATCCAGAGCACATATCGGACTATGGAGTCCTTAAACCCATGGACTACGACGTCCTTAACCTGGACCGCAATGTCCTTAAACTACCCATGGACCGCAACGTCCTTAAACTAGAACAATAGAGCCCCGCATGCTCTTTTGTCGGATCTAAACGGTCCCGTTTAAGTTGATCTTAGCCTTAAAGATGGCTAACGTATCCTTAAACCTTCAAACAGAGTGGACTATAAATCCCCCCAATTAACTCTGGCTCGAGGGTACATCCCTGAACTCCTCTGACATCCGTCGTTGTAATCCTTCAACGTCGTCAGAGAGGTGACGGGTCCCGACGGCCATACATACGATGGACCACTATGTCCTTAAACTGGAACAATGGAGCCTAAAACGCTCCTTTGTCGGATCTAAACGATCCCGTTAAGTTGATCTTAGTCTCAAACTGGACTAACGTATCCTTAACAAACGTTTGAGTTGACCTTAGCCTCAAGTATGGCTGACGTATCCTCAAACCAAACCCCCAAACCCAAATCTAAGATAATACGGATTTGGACTAGTCTACGCCCTACGGGCGACGACATAACTCAGTCTCCGTAAACAATCCACGGGCAACAAAACACAAAACAAATATCCACGACACGAAGTGACCATCTGGAGAAGGAGAAAGTTGTTACCGCGATGCGGTAGCGTAATTAACTGCAGGGGCTTGCGCCTGCAGGGAAGAGCGTCCCCACAATCAAAAACCCCTCAAACGAGGGGGAATCTGACGAAGTCTGCTACATCGGACGCATCCGTCTAAACCTCCGATACACGGTGCCATAAATCAACTTGGCATCTTCGGAGAGGTGGACGGATAGCACCAATTAGCATCTGCCCCGAGTCTCAGTGCCAAGACATCGCAGTCCTGCGCACCGCCATTCGGAGGGGAACAGATTCTGGCACGCCCGGTGGGACCTTTTCCTCTTTCCACTCCACACTTCGTGTGTCGTGACTCGCGAACCAATCGCGGTTCGCTATTGGTTGCCCTTGGGTTTCAAGATACTAAGAATTGGCATCTCGCTTATTGCAGAAAGCAAAGGATCGATGGCTTCTACTTCCGTGAAATTCTCCAACTGCTCAGACTGCAATTGCGACCAACGCTCTGCCTCGCCAGGAGGTATAGCCTACGGACCCCAAGCTGCTTCGCTATTCACAATGCCCGTGGAACATGTCACTTGCGCCACCACAGGATTGTTCTTTGGGACCATGCTCCCGCCGACAAGCTTCACCGCTCCAGTGCTGACAACGGAAGCTCTCAAGAAGTCGGTCTTTGATCGTCTTACCCCTGCCGCGGCTCCTCTCAACGAGTCGCCCAACGTCAACGCCTCGGTCTTCTCTAGATTAGGCCAGAAATCCTGCAAACCCATCATGGGGCCTACAATCTCAGAGAAGGCTGCTTCTAAGAAGGTGGCCGCTCCTGCCCCCGAAGTCGTCAAGGCAGCTTCTCCGGCCAAAAGGTCGATCTTTACAAGATTGACGGCTTCAGCTCCCGCTCCTGCTGCCCAAAGGACATCGGTCTTTGACAGGCTAATACCAACAGCGACCCCCCACCCAGACAGGGGGCAAGACGAAACCATTCTTACCGCTGACCCTACGCCGTCCGCTCGACACGCTCGACGTCGCCATTGGCGCCGAATAAGGAAGGCTGGGGGCAACTCCCCCTCCGGGTTGACTCCATCAGCCCCGATGGCAGAAGTTAATGCTGCTGTTCTAACTGGGAACAACTTCGAAATGCTAAATAAGGTGCGAAGGAATTCTCCTACTGCAGTGCTGAAGAGGTCTCCTCCCCCATTAAAAAAGGTTGTGGAAATAAAACCAGAGCAGCCCCGATCTCCTCAACGGCTGTCTTCCAAAATCTATAAGGTTTGGCGGCAGGCCCGAGACTCGATCATCGATCCAAACTTCTCCCGCCAGCACAAGATGCTGAAAATCCAACCGGAAGCTGGTCACCAGGCTAAACCCCAAAAGGCTGTCTGGATGCCCACCTCAACGGCCCCCTCAACCTCCATGGCTCATAAAAGGAGGAGGCCAGAGAAGACCCCCCAGCATGCAACGACGACTAAAAGCACTGAGCCCAGACGCCCTAAGTCTGGGGGCATGGTGGTGCACACTGTTTACATGGCCTCTGGAAAGGAGGAAAGCCGCACTTCTACGGGCTACCGACCGCTAACCCGATCCGTGACGAAAGCCCAGGAGCAGCAACAAAAGCTTCAGGAAATGATGAATGCTATGGCCGCACTTACCGGGCCAAAAGAAAGCCCAGAAACGTCCTCAGACGCGCGCCAGGAGGAAGAAACCGACGCTGAATTCCTTCGCCGGATACTGGAGAAAAAGGACAAAGAGGCTGCTGAACAAGCGGCCAACATACAACGTATGGACCTTCTCTTCCAAGATATGATAGGAATGATGATCCAGCAGGACTTACCCGCCGAGGATCCCCCAATCGTTCTTGAAGACGACCGAGGAGAAACGTCAAATCCATCACCAGCCCTCTCAACGGCCAAGGAGGAGGCAATCTCTAAGGCTGACTTGGTTGACTACATAGCCCATCAAATCCGGGTTCATCACGCGACTGAGGCAGCTGGTCAAGTCGTGAAAACGGGGCGGCCGTATCCAAGCTGGTACGACCAAATCAAATACCCGCAAGGCTATACGATACCAAAATTCCACGTGTACAAGGGGACCGGCAACCCCCATCAACATGTCGCCCAGTTCCGGGCCCTCTGCGGTAACACCGGCGGTGACGATAAACTGTTGCTCCGCCAGTTCGTGGGCAGCCTATCAGAAACTGCGTTCGAATGGTATTCGGAACTCCCGAACGATTCTATCAAAACGTTCGCTGAAATGGAGTTGTTATTCACTCAGCGATTCGCAAGTGCCAGCGAACGCACTCCAATAACTGCACTGATTAACGCCAGGGTAAAACCAGGCGAAACCTGGGTCCAGTATGCTATACGCTGGCGGAACTTGTGGTCGAGATGTGAAAAACGCATTGAGGAGGCACCCGCAGTGGGCATGTTCGTGGGAACCCTAGACCCCCACGCAACTATCTCCCAGTTTATGATGTTCTTTAAGCCAACCACATTCCAGGCTTTAATCGACAAGTTGGCTCAGATGGACCAGATGGGTCATAGACCACCCCCCCGAAGTCGGAACCTCGGAATGACAAGGGTAAAGGAAGGGCAACCTTTGTTGCGAATGCCCAACAGCAACCTAACGCCCCGAAACTGGCAGATCAACTGGAGGAAAGACGCCGGTATTATAATGAGAAGATGAAGCGTCCCTACTCGTTCCCACGAGACAAGACGAAACGGCTATTCGAGCTGGCAATACGCAACAGACTTATAAGCCTACCAAATCCAAGACGACCGCCGCAACCCGCCGAGGTGAATAACCCTAACTATTGCCCTTACCATCAAACGGTAAGCCATCCGATTGAAGATTGCTTCGTCTTCAAAGGTTGGATTGAAGATCAATACCTCCAGGGGAAGTTTGTACTGTCCGAAAAGTGGAAGGTGAACCCACCACAACCGCATACTCCTAAGAAAGCAGATACACCGGGGGCAACCTGCTCCTTTATTAAAGAAGCTCCATGGGAGGTCGTGCTATCAACTAAAACCAAAAGAATGCCGAGAGACCTTCATGCGTGCCCTGCGATCGAATGGAAGGACACTCTTGAACCTCAAATTATCGAAGGGATGCTAAGGCGCCGCCCAACTACGAAGACTCGCGATGAGGACCCAAATACTCACGCCCAACCGTCAAAATCTTCGAAGAAAAAGAAGAAGAAATCCAAGAAGACCGTGAAGCTTGGAGACGAGCACACGAACTTGCAGAAGCAAATCAACGCACTGGAAGAGTACAATCAAAAGGCGCGAACTCCTGTCACACTGCAAGAGTTCCTCAACCACATCTTTCAAGAGGAAGATGATAGAGAGAGCTCGTCAGATGAATCCGAAGGATATGTGGCGAGTTGTAACGTAATCTCCCACTCGTTTACCGATGCTGGGAAAACTCCTGGCACTGAGAAGCTGGAGGCAGAGCCTATACCAGAGCGTGCATGGCCAACAGACGAAATGATCGACGCTTTTCTAGACGAGATTCGTCTAAAAAGTAAAGCGGATCAGGAGCGTGAGATGGCAGCGTCAGAAGGAACCAAATGCAGGCGACTGAACGGAAGAGTTGAACTACCTCCGCCAGAGCGAAAGGCATCCGAAGTAGACAAGAAGATATTCAAGACGAGAAAAAGGTTTGCCAAAGCCATGTCAATAGGGATGAAGCTACCACCCTCGGAAGGAAACACACATGATGGGGTGGAAAGGCACCCTGATTATTGCGCATATCACCGGAAAATATCACACCCCACGGAGGAAAGCGACGCCTTTAAGATATGGTGGCAAGGATATGTTGCTCGTCGGCAACATGTTAAGCGCATGAAACGCAAGAGCCGTCGGGAGCGAAGAAGTACTATCGATGGGCACAACAGAACTACTGGCAACTGTTACATGGTTAACGCCAGGGGGTCACAAGTTCTCACCTTTGGGAGCGACTCTGATGAAGAAATGGCTCTGGGCCCTCTCTTTAAAGAATCCGCTTTAGGGAAAGAGGAGAAATCGGAGATCTGCGAGAACATTCAGCTGCGCAATCGCACACTCCCAGAAAAGAATCTCGGGCCCGTAAGTAGAAAGGATAAGAGAAAGGAAAAGGTCACTGAAGATATCACTTTAGATGACCAAGTCATGAGAGAGCTGGCTGCCAAAGACCCTCCAAGGAAGGGTAAGGTGGACTATAACATCCTCGCGCACCTAAGGAAACTACCTTCTCAGCTTAGCATTCTCGATGCCCTCCTATTATCAAAAGAAGCGCGAGACTCACTAATTAAGGCGTTACAAGAACCTGAGCAATTCCAGGCCTTCCTCGCCACTGAAAAGATGAAGGATGAACTGGAGGAAGTGCATACGGCTGACATCACTTTCGGTGATGAAGACCTCCTTCTCGGGACGTGCGACCACAACCGTCCCCTATATGTCTCCGGATACTGCCATGACATCAAGATAGGCAAGATCCTGGTGGATAATGGATCCTCCGTCAATCTCCTTAATGTTCGGGTGTTGAAGGAAATCTGCATGAGTGTGCAACACCTCGCTCGTGACAAAATTACTATCTCCGGTTTCGATTCACAATCGTCACGGACTCTCGGATCTGTGATACTAACATTACGCTTTGGACTTCTCGTCACAGACATCAAATTCCATGTCATTGACGCCAAGACCTGCTACAACGCCTTGCTCGGTCGTCCTTGGTTACACGAATACAACATCATCCCTTCTACACAACATCAGTGTATGAAGTACTTTAAGGATGGTTTCGAGTACATCGTAACAGGTGAGTTAAACCCATTTTCCGTGAACGAAGTCCGCAAATACGAAGATGCGAAGTACTTTTTGCCAGATTTCGAGGATACAGAAAGGTGTCGCAATCCGGAGAGCAAAACCGCCGCCACCATCCCTATTTTCGGGAGCGATACCGAAGAAGAATAAGAGATGGTTTATGCAGGGCCATCTCAACACAACAACATGGGGACGCCCGCCCCCACGTTAGTCTTCGGAAGTGATTCAGAAGATGAAGTTAATGCTGTGTTCTCCAATCGGCTGTCAATACAAGCACCCCCTGGCGATGACCATAGTTTGCAAATCACCATGGTACCGCGAGAACACTACAAGGATCTCGACGCGCTTCAAGCTCACAATGTGCAGGACCTGCAAACATTTTACGTCCCTCCCAGGCAAAGGGGTGAGAAGGTGATCCTATTCTACCGATCCTCAGAGTCGAAAATAGAGAAAGAGATCTGGCATGGCGCGGATGCTACACTTGATAGGCTCCAACCCATCCGTCTGCCCAGTGACTATACAAATGGATTAAAGAAGCTATTGAAGCGCCAAGGAGTACCCTTAAAACAGACTGTTCGGCAGGCTCGGTTCTACAACAGGATTTGGGATGTCCCCGGGACTCAACGCAAATTGCCCAACGGGAAAATGGAAACACTCGGGCTTGGATACGCAAGAGCCGGAAAACGGGAACGGGCCCACAGTAGCTACGCCATATGTACCTTTGATGAAGAAGAGGACGCCTCGTCGGGAGATGCCAACCCCCCATCAAAACTAGACCCCGCGATTGAAGCGCCGAGTCCGTCGTTTGAAGAACGAATGGATAAGCCTATCAGGAAAGTGGGTCAGAAAGCTCGGGAAGACCACAACCGCGAAATGGCCATCTACGAGAAGGCCAGGACGCAACGTCTATTTCAACAGGCTGCAAAAGACAAAGACGCTCATCCTCGTCAATCCGTTGTACGAAAGGCCCGACGCAGGGACGGAAATAAATCAAGAGGCGGAAAGAGGAGCCGACAACAACGACGCAGGATTAGAGGGTTACGTGGTCGGGTGTTGCAAGGCTCGGATTTGTCCCTCATGAAGAAGATGAGTCGAGCGTACTCCTTCCCCCGAGACAAGACGGAGAAGTTACTCAAGCTCGCTATAAAACATCAAATGATCGCGCTTCCAGAGTCTAGACATCCTGAGCAAGCTAACAAGGCTCCTCATCTGAGCTATTGCTCTTATCACCGAGCCATAGGACATCCTACCGAAGACTGCTTCACCTTCAAGAACTGGGTCGAGGACCAGTACCAACAGGGCAGATTCGCTTTATCCGACGGCTGGAGGGTAACGCCGCCACGAAAGCATGAACCCAAGGCCGCAAGAGCAGAACCGGGCCCACCTCAGTCCGGGGAGCGGGTTCGCACCTGTTATACGATTACGATATTAAGAGAAGAGCCCGAGAACGTAGATGACCTTCCCCGGTGCTTTGAGAACAGCGATGATGAGGTGATCTCAGAATTTTCGCCCGCTCCGAAAGAACTGGAAGATAGTATACATACTACTGCAGATAACCTCAAGAAGATTGAGTTGGGATCGGCAGACGACCCGCGACCGACATTTGTCAGCGAGCTGTTATCCGAAGAAAGGGTGGCTGCGTTAAAGAACGTGCTTCTACGGCATAAAGACTGCTTCGCGTGGAACTATTCCGAGATGCCAGGATTAGATCCGGAGATTGCTGTGCATAAATTAGCAATATCCCCAGATATCAAGCCAGTCAAGCAGGCGCCAAGGAGGATGCGACTCGAGCTTGAGATGAGCATCAACGCCGAAGTCAAGAAGCTGATCGATTCTGGATTTATCCAAGAAGTCCAATATCCCGACTGGATCGCCAATATCGTCCCGGTAATGAAGAAGAATGAGACGGTACGCATATGCGTGGATTTCAGGGATCTCAATAAAGCCTGTCCAAAAGATGATTTCCCAGTACCAGTAACCGAGCTAATGATAGATAACACGTCCACTCACGAGGTTTTCTCCTTTATGGATGGTTCGTCAGGATACAATCAGATAAAGATGCATCCCGAAGACCAGAAGCACACCGCTTTCCGCACCCCTTTGGGTATATTCTGCTACAGGGTTATGCCCTTTGGTCTAAAGAACGCTGGCGCTACCTATCAAAGGGCCATGACGAAGATCTTTGATGACCTCATACACGACGTCGTCGAGTGCCATATCGATGACCTCGTAGTAAAGAGCATGTCATACGAAGATCATTTGAAGCATCTGGAGACCGTATTTCGACGCCTTCGGCAATATAATTTGAAAATGAATCCCCTCAAATGCGCGTTTGGAGTCTCCTCGGCCAAATTTCTGGGATTCATCGTTCGACACCGAGGTATTGAAATAGATCCGTCAAAGATTAAAGCGATCATGGAAATGCCTCCGCCAAGAACCCTCAAGCAGTTGCGGTCTCTCCAAGGGAAGCTCGCATACATCCGGCGATTTATCGCCAATCTTTCAGGCAAATGCCGTCCTTACAGCCACCTGATGAAGAAGGGAACTCCATTCGTTTGGGATCACAAATGCCAAGGTGCACTAGACGAGATCAAGCAGTATCTGCAGAACCCTCCGGTGTTGGCTGCGCCGGTCAAAGGAAAACCCCTCATTCTTTATACGACCGCCCTCGAAGGTTCCTTGGGCGCGTTATGGGCACAAGAGAACGATCAGGTGAAAGAGAGGGCACTCTACTACTTAAGTCGAGTTCTACTGGGGGCAGAAAGCAACTACTCTCCCGTTGAAAAACATTGCTTGGCGTTAATCTTCGCGATAACAAAGCTCAGGCACTATGCGTTGGCGCATGAAGTCCGTCTCATTTCAAAAGTGGATCCCCTTAAATACTTGATGTCGAAAGCCATATTGACGGGACGACTCGCTAAGTGGGCCCTGCTCTTGATGGAGTTCTCGATAACGTATCAACCTCTCAAGGCAGTGAAAGGCCAGGCCATTGCCGACTTTCTCGCTGAGCACCCAATACCGGCCGATTCTCCTCTGAACTGTGATCTGCCGGACGAGCATGCATTTGATGCGATTAGCGGCGGAAGCACCCGATGGGAACTCTATTTCGATGGAGCGTCCTCCGTAAAGAAACAGAAACAAGGTATCCCAATGATCAAATCGGGGATAGGCCTCGTCTTTGCAACCCCACAAGGAGGGATAATGCGCTTCGCCTTCTCTTTAACAGAGCCGAGGACAAACAATGAAGCTGAATACGAAGCTCTGATAGCAGGCCTCGAAATCGCCATCGACATGGGAATTGAAGACCTCCTTATATACGGGGATTCTCAGCTGGTCATTAGTCAAGTAAATGGTGACTACCAAACGTGCAAACCGGAGTTGGTGAAGTACGGCGAAAAGGTGCAACAACTGTTGACCCAAATTCCCTCCTATATTTTGGAGAACATACCGCGCGCGGACAATGGCAAAGCAGACGCGTTGGCTAAACTTGCTAAAGAACTGGCTGACGAGAACCTCGATGACGTCAGAATCGTGGTACAAAGCCGTCGAGTGCTCGCCCTGGCGGAAATACCTTCGGAATCACCCGAAGAGAAGGGAGTGACTGAGCAGACGACCCTACAAATAAAAGACCATGAGAAGGCCGAAGACTGGAGGGAAGTCTTCATAGACTACTTTAAGTCCCACCGAATGCCCAAAGAAGCGTCCTCAAGACATCAGCTCATGAAACGAGCTCTATCTTTCGCTTTCGTCAACGATATTCTATACAAGAGATCGTTTGATTCTCTATGGCTGAGATGCTTAGGACCTGACGAAGCAGAAAGAGTCATTCAGGAAGTTCATGACGGACTTTGCGGTTCTCACCAAGCAGGCCCAAAGATGAAGTTAAAAATTAAACGGATGGGTTACTACTGGCCCACGATGATCCAGGACTGCCTCGAGTATGCGAAGCAATGCCACTCGTGCCAGATTCATGGAGACTTTATACACCAACATCCGAATCCACTACACCCAACGGTGGCTAGTTGGCCGTTCGAAATATGGGGGACTGACATAGTCGGCCCCATTGAGCCAGCATCATCCCGGGGACACCGTTTTATCCTGGCGACAACTGATTACTTCTCCAAATGGGCAGAAGCAGTACCACTGAGGGAAGTGAAGACGGAGAATATCCTCCATTTCTTCAAGACGCACGTCATCTATCGGTTCGGAACTCCACGGCGGATTATCTCCGATAATGGGCCGGCCTACCGAAGCCATAAGATTAGCCGCTTCGCACAGCAGCACAATATAGAATGGAGATATTCTTCGATTTACAATCCACGAGCTAACGGTCTGGCCGAGGCCTTCAATAAGACCTTGACGAAGATCATAAAAAAGACCGTTTCCAGGAATAAAAGAGACTGGCATGAAAGGCTGCAAGAAGCCCTTTGGGCTTATCGAACTACATTCAAGATGGCCACGAACACAACGCCGTACGCGTTGGTATTTGGGACGGAAGCAGTTCTCCCCCTCGAGATAGAGTTACCCTCTCTACGAGTAGCAGTCCACCACGAGCTGACGAACGAAGAAAATGCTCACCTTCGGCTTGAGGAGCTTGATGCCCTCGACGAAACCCGGCTCATAGCGCAACAACATCTAGAGGCCTACAAAGCAAAGATGACGCGCTCGTACGAAAGATTGACCAGGCCGAGGACATTCCGCCAAGGCGAACTCGTACTAGTGGTCAAAAGACCTATGATCCCCAATCGTGCCAAGCGAGGAAAATTTGAGCCAAACTATAAAGGCCCGTACATCATAGACAAGGTCTACCAGGGTGGAGCCTACCTACTCATGGACATGCACGGTGAAAGGCCTTTCAGGCCAATAAACGGCCGCTTCTTAAAGAAATACTACGCTTAATAAGCCACAGCCTGGGTCAATGATAGATGACGACGACTATGCCCGTTCACTATCTTCCTAGGCTCAGACTTTACAAGCAGCAGCCGGCCTTCCCATAGCGACGGACCGAAACGTCCTTAAACTAACGGTGGACCGAAACGTCCTTAAACTATCGATGGACCGAAACGTCCTTAAACTATCGACGGACCGAAACGTCCCTAAACTACTACCGCAGCATCCTTAAGCTCGTTAAAAAAAAGAGAGAGAGAATAAAAATAAATAAATAAATAAAAGACGGTATGTCCAGAAGCAAAATGGGCACGGATGAAAACCCGAAAGGGCTCCGTGAGTAAAAACAGCAGGGCTGCCGGTAAGTGTTCGTGAAAACCCGAAAGGGCGTGACCTTGTTAAAAAACAAAAAGTGAAAAAGAATAAAAAAACGGTATGTCCATAAGCAAAATGGGCACGGATGAAAACCCGAAAGGGCTCCGTGAGTAAAAACAGCAGGACTACCGGCGAGTGTTTGTGAAAACCCGAAAGGGCGCAACCTCGTTAAAAAGACACTTGCAGGGTCCTCTCGACCTTGTAAGGAGAAAACCACCGGCGTGAGATCCTTACGACTCACAAAGGAGCAACACACTTAGGGATCCTCATGATTCCTAAGGAGAAAATACACTTACGAGATCCTCACGACTCGTAAGGAGAATTCTCTTATGGGACCCTCACGGCTCATGAGATTTGAAAGTCTTAAGTTACAGAAACCTAAACCTGTTCTTAAGCAAATCCTACACAACCTTCGATATTGCCCTACAAGAGGCTCAATACTGACCCTTGTATACAATCCACGGGCGCAAAAAAACATTTCCCCAGCAAAGTCCAACCCTTGTAGGTCCCCTCGACCCATAAGGAGAAAGCCCTCTTGTAGGATCCTTACGACTTGCAGAGGAACATACACTTAGGAATCCTCACGATCCCTAAGGAGAAAATACACCTGCAAGATCCTCACGACTTGTAGGGAGAAATACCTTTGTGAGACCCTTACGGCTCATGAAGTCAAAAGCCTTGGTCGACAGGACCCTTAACCCTGTTTACTAAGCCACCTTTGTTCAATATCGACAGAGGCAAATGATGATTCGCTCCTGGCAGCATCCCAGTTGCAGCGGTGCTGATGCCGAAATCGGTGTCTAAAATCCAAGCTTGCGGCGAAAAAGCTAACAAGCCACACATGCCTACGAAATAGCCGAAATGATGGGGCAACTTGCAATAAAAAACAGCAAGTAAAAATGTATGCATGAAAAATAGCCGAAATGATGGGGCAACTCGCAATAAAAAACAGCGAGTGAAAATAAAAAAAATAGCCGAAATGATTGGGCACCGCGAAAAATAGCCGAAATGATGGGGCAATCGCGACCTTCGCGATATAAAAGCTGAAACGATAGAGCATCGCGGAAAAGAAAATAAAATAGAAAGAAAATGTATGCCTTACAGGTGATGTTCCATCACACCCTGTATACAATCCAATGGCATAAACAAAAAGGGAACATACCTTTCTCCCCCAGGTTTCACCAAAGAAAGAAGCTAAATCTCGACGGGCCACAAGCGACCTAGAGATCATCCCAACAATCGTCTCGTAACAACGGACACAACTTCAAGCTAAGCGGAACAGCGGCAACTCCCAGTTCCATGGCTCGATGGTATACATATCGCCAACAGTCAAACCTCCATCCCGTGAAATGCGGATACAATCAGCAAAATTCCTGGTTACGTGGAACGCGGATAATGTCACTCTTTGACCCCGTGGAAAACGTCCAGAGCGGATCCTGGTCCTCGCAGAGCACGGCAGTGAACCCGTGTGAAGCATCCAGAGCGGAGCCTAGTCCTCGCTGAGCACGGCAGTGAACCCGTGTGAAGCATCTAGTGTAAAATTCCTGGTCACGTGGAACGCGGATAATGTCACTCTTTGACCCCGTGGAAAACGTCCAAAGCGGAGCCTAGTCCTCGCCAAGCACGGCGGTGAACCCGTGTGAAGCATCTAGTGCAAAATTCCTGGTTACGTGGAACGCGGATAATGTCACTCTTTGACCCCGTGGAAAACGTCCAGAGCGGATCCTGGTCCTCGCAGAGCACGGCAGTGAACCCGTGTGAAGCATCCAGAGCGGAACCTAGTCCTCGCCGAGCGCGGAAGTGAACCCGTGTGAAGCATCTAGTGCAAAATTCCTGGTCACGTGGAACGCGGATAATGTCACTCTTTGACCCCGTGGAAAACGTCCAGAGCGGAGCCTAGTCCTCGCCGAGCACGGCAGTGAACCCGTGTGAAGCATCTAGTGCAAAATTCCTGGTCACGTGGAACGTGGATAATGTCACTCTTTGACCCCGTGGAAAACGTCCAGAGCGGAGCCTAGTCCTCGCCAAGCACGGCAGTGAACCCGTGTGAAGCATCTAGTGCAAAATCCCTGGTTACGTGGAACGCGGATAACGTCACTCTTTGACCCCGTGGAAAACGTCCAGAGCGGATCCTGGTCCTCGCAGAGCACGGCAGTGAATCCGTGTGAAGCATCCAGAGCGGAGCCTAGTCCTCGCCAAGCACGGCAGTGAACCCGTGTGAAGCATCTAGTGCAAAATTTCTGGTCACGTGGAACGCGGATAATGTCACTCTTTGACCCCGTGGAAAACGTCCAGAGCGGAGCCTAGTCCTCGCCGAGCACGGCAGTGAACCCGTGTGAAGCATCTAGTGCAAAATTCCTGGTCACGTGGAACGCGGATAACGTCACTCTTTGACCCCGCGGAAAACGCCCATAGCGGAGCCTGGTCCTCGCCAAGCACGGCAGTGAACCCGTGTGAAGCATCCAGAGCAAATACCGGACTGTGGAGTCCTTAAAATCCACGGACTATGACGTCCTTAACCTTGACCGTGATGTCTTAAAACTAACGATCAACCACCCCGATCCCCTACGGATTCTGCCTTGGTTTAAGGGTACATCTCTTCACTCCTTTGATACCCGGCGTTGTAATTCCTCAACGTCTTCAAAGAGGTGACGGGTCCCTGCAACCAAACATCGGACTGTGGAGTCCCTAAATCCACGGACTATGAGGTCCTTAACCTTGACCGTGATGTCTTAAAACTAACAGCGGACTGTGGAGTCCTTAAATCCACGGACTATGAGGTCCTTAACCTTGACCGTGATGTCTTTAAACTACGATACCTTGAGCGACCCCTGACCCCGTGAAACACGGATAAGGGCGACCACATCCAACACTTGCAGGTCCTCACGACCTGCGAGGAAGAAAAACTCTCTTGTGAGATCCTTACGACTCTCAAGGGAAAACCCACTTAAGGATCCTCACGATCTTTAAGAAGAACTCACACCTATGGGATCCTCTCGACCTGTAGGGAGAAAAACTCTTTATGAGACCCTCGTGGCTCGTAAAAAGCAAAAGTCTTAGGAAGCAGATCTTAACCCTGTATCCTAAGCCATCACTGTCCTGCAAAGAGATCAAGATAAATTGTCCGCAGAACACATGCAGTAGAAAGGGGACACACCATTGAAGGGAAGAATATGTCTTCATTTATAAACCTCCCTTCGACAACAATACTCGATCTAAAGCCAGCACAAACCACCCGATACGGGAGATAACGAGGCAAGTTTCTGATCTATATCCTATCAGGCGCGCATTTGCAACTGTACGAATGTTTAAAAGGAAATGTTGCCCGAGGCACTGATGTGCATGCAACGTAACGATGGTACTCGTAATTAAAGAAAAATAGACGGCTCATTTACGCAAGCAAGACACACGTACGACTATCTGACAAACATGAAAATTCAACAGAAAGCATGCAAACCACCAATGATTAAAGGAGTACATTGATTCAAGCATACTACATTGGTGGGAAAAGATCACCAAATAAGGGATCAGAAATACAAGGGTTAACAAAGAAAAACACAAAATTCTCCAACTCCCTCTCCGCCTTCTCCAGCACGTCAAAGCGGCGGTTTTCGCGAGGAGTCGCTCCCCACCGGTTGGAGCCGTGCTCATCAGCAAAAGCAGACATGACGGCCCGACGAGCTCTTATCTGACTCAGTAAATGAACTAAGTGATCCTTCAGAGCTTGAGTGATCAGACAAGCCTCATGAAAGCACTCAAGCTTGTCCTCCGCCGCGTCAAGGATCGCCGAAGTCATCTCCGCCGGATGAGGGGGTATATCGGCAAGCACAGACATGAGGATCTTCCGGAGCCAAATGGAGCCCATGGGAAGAGGAGAGCCCCGACGGCTCAGTAGCTCGTACATCACCGTGTCACATTGAGCGTCGGTGAGAAGGGGATCCGCCAGCCTCGCAGCGAAGCGAGGAATTATCTCCTCAAGGGGCACCTCCCATGGTTGCCGATGAGCATGGGGACGATTGCAAGCCATGGCGATCAGTCGGGTTCTCAAAGATGACCACCTTAAGGTATGAATGGGTTTCTCTGTGAAGAAAAGAAGTAAGGCGTAGGGTTCAGGTTATATAGGGGAGCATTTAATGCTATGCACAAAAAATGTCGTGCATGGCGGGACTACTCTCAAAGCCCGGAAAGAAGGGGAGAGCATTGGAAATGAAATCCAACGACGCATTGGAATTAGGTTAGGGAAATGAAACGTCCCCATCAAATAGATTCCTGCATACGCAACACATGAGCACTAGCCTTTGATTGGCAAATGAGGCGGCACTGCACAGACACAACAGAGAACTAAGCTCTGAGAACGAGAATCAAATTCTTAAGAGAAAGGTTTGAAAGGAAGGACATTAAAAAGTGAAGGCGCTTCTGAAAGGACGTTTCGTCTACCCTACTCCCCAAAGCAGATCCAGCGGTCAAAAAAGTGACAGCGTTGCACTCACGTGCTGACACGTGAGAACAACGCTGTGGGGGCATTTGTTTCCTGATTTAAAATCAGGAAAGCTTATGGAAAAAGCTTCAGAAGAGGGTCACGTGCTTACACGTGACCAGCAGTCACGTGTTGGCACGTGACACCCAAAAGTACCGGCAAAGCAAGTTCAGTTTCCCAACTACATCAAAGAGAGGGGCTTCAGTAAGGGTCACGTGCTCCCACGTGACCTGGGTCACGTGTCGGCACGTGACATTTAAAAGCAGCGGCAAAGACCCAACGCTTCCTGATCAAATCAAGGAAAAAGCTTCAGAAGAGGACACGTGCTCCCACGTGACCAGGGTCACGTGTTGGCACGTGACGATCAAAACATCAGAATTGTTCTCCAGTTAAATCAAGAAAAAGAGTCCAGACAAGGGTCACGTGCTCACACGTGACCAGGGGTCACGTGGTGGCACGTGACGGTTAAGCAGCAACCAGAAGACAGAGAGCAAAGAGAAAGAGGAAGGCTCGTCCAAAGGGGGTCACGTGCCCACACGTGACCATGGGTCACGTGGTCACACGTGACCGGCTTTCAAAGCCCATTTCGTTGACAGAATTAAATTCTGAAAGAGATTCGAATCTTTCCAAAGGAAATCGATTATCTGGAACCGATCGAATTAAGGATTTAAAGATGATTGAATATCATTTATCTATGGGAAAATCTCGGGTTTGGAAAGATTTCCCCTTTAAATCTAACCGAAATAACAAAAGAGAATCCCTGGATTTGAAATCCAATGGTGAATAAAATTCACCTAATAATCCAAAGGTCAAAAACGAATGATGGATGCAAATCAAACCTCTCAATGAAGATTCGTCAAAAACTAATTGATTCGGCTGCTTCTCCTATAAATAGGAGCCAAGAGACACAAAAAAAGAGACAGATACGCAGAGGGAAGAAAGGGAGAAAGAGCCTTGATACTTCGAGGAACTTGGATCTTCTGCAAAAGAAAACCCTAGGTAAAAAAGGGAAGGCTCCTTGAAGGAAACAAGAATTTAATTCTCAACAGAGTTTAACTCTGATATATAAAACAGAAGAACATATTTCTTCTCTCTTTGATAGAGGATCTGCAAAGTGCACATTTCCCCTTGAAGTTGAGAATTTAATTCTCAATGGGTCGAGATCCTGCCATGCAGATCCAAAACATAGAGAGGGAATGGAAGCACGAGAATTTAATTCTCACAGAACTATAGGAATTTAATTCCTTTAAAATAAAACTAGGGCTTGACCCTGTGTTATGGGAATTTAATTCCTTCCGAACAAAAAGAAACAGGGTTTAACCCTAATTAAGAACCTAGTTCTGTTGGAACAGCGGGGATTTAATTCCCTTGATCATAATTTAACAGAGAGTGGGAATTTAATTCCTTAAAAGCTTTTATTAGGGTTTAACCCTATTTAGTTCTTCACATGTATGAGGAATTTAATTCCTACAGAAAATTCAGAGTTCAACTCTATTCCAGAATATAAATCTTCAAAAAGAAGTAGGAATTTAATTCCTCTGAAATTACTGTCAGGGTTTAACCCTACGAGGAGTTTAATTCCTGGAAAAGATTAACAGATCCTCTAAACAACATACATAGAGGCGGGGTCACGTGTCACCACGTGACCCCCCCAAAAGGTCTACAGAAAGCCCCTTTGAAGCAGTGCCCCACGTGACCCACGTGACCCTAGGCAGAAGCTTTAACGTATAAGCATTTGAATGCCCGTCACGTGATGGCACGTGATGCTCTAAAAGATGCAATAGTCTCAGAAGAACAAATGAAGGGAGGGCGCTCTCACGTGTCGCCACGTGACCCCTCTTGCCTTAGTGCTTAACACTAAATTGAAACTCCCGAACCCAGTGTTAAAACACTGTTGGGCCTTAGTGTTTAACACTAATTAAAGAGCTTTATTCGCGGTGTTCAACACTGATTACCTTAGTATTTAACACTAATCTGAGATCTCCATTACCAGTGTTCAACACTGATCTGTTTTAGTGTTTAACACTAATTTGAAAAGCCCTGTTGCTGGTGTTTAACACCAATTATCTTTTAGTGTTGAACACTAACTTATCAGTCTCATTCTCAGTGTTCGACACTGGTTGGTCTTTAGTGTTTAACACTAGACATTGGTCCAATTGGCTAAATGGATAGAGGCAAAGCCTCTCCTGATTGGACTTAGCCCAAGCTGGCCATACGTCCTCAATTCGTAATCAACTGGGCTAATAGGCTCATAACATAATTAATTGGTCTTGATCCCAAATTGGGCCAAGGACTATTCAATCCACTCCGGTTCTAGGGTACATCTCTTCACTCCTTTGATATTTGGCATTGTAATTCCTCAATGTCTTCAAAGAGGTGACGGGTCCCGACGACCACACATTGATATGGACTGTGGGGTCCTTAAACCCGTGTCTAATGCAAAATTCCTGGTTACGTGGAACGCGGATAACGTCACTCTTTGACCCCGTGGAAAACGTCCAGAGCGGAGCCTAGTCCTCGCCGAGCACGGCAGTGAACCCGTGTGAAGCATCTAGTGCAAAATTCCTGGTTACGTGGAATGCGGATAACGTCACTCTTTGACCCCGCGGAAAATGTCCAGAGTGGAGCCTGGTCCTCGCCAAGCACGGCAGTGAACCCGTGTGAAGCATCCAGAGCACATACCGGACTATGGAGTCCTTAAACCCATGGACTACGACGTCCTTAACCTAGACCGCAATGTCCTTAAACTACCCATGGACCGCAACGTCCTTAAACTACCCATGGACCGCAATGTCCTTAAACTAGAACAATAGAGCCCCGCATGCTCTTTAGTCGGATCTAAACGGTCCCGTTTAAGTTGATCTTAGCCTTAAAGATGGTTAACGTATCCTTAAACCTTCAAACAGAGTGGACTATAAATCCCCCCAATTAACTCTGGCTCGAGGGTACATCCCTGAACTCCTCTGACATCCGTCGTTGTAATCCTTCATCGTCGTCAGAGAGGTGACGGGTCCCGACGGCCATACATACGATGGACCACTATATCCTTAAACTGGAACAATGGAGCCTAAAACGCTCCTTTGTCGGATCTAAACGATCCCGTTAAGTTGATCTTAGTCTCAAACTGGACTAACGTATCCTTAACAAACGTTTGAGTTGACCTTAGCCTCAAGTATGGCTGACGTATCCTCAAACCAAACCCCCAAACCCAAATCTAAGATAATACGGATTTGGACTAGTCTACGCCCTACGGGCGACGATATAACTCAGTCTCCGTAAACAATCCACGGGCAACAAAACACAAAACAAATATCCACGACACAAAGTGACCATCTGGAGAAGGAGAAAGTTGTTACCGCGATGCGGTAGCGTAATTAACTGCAGGGGCTTGCGCCTGCAGGGAAGAGCGTCCCCACAATCAAAAAACCCTCAAACGAGGGGGAATCTGACGAAGTCTGCTACATGGGACGCATCCGTCTAAACCTCCGATACACGGTGCCATAAATCAACTTGGCATCTTCGGAGAGGTGGACGGATAGCACCAATTAGCATCTGCCCCGAGTCTCAGTGCCAAGACATCACAGTCCTGCGCGCCGCCATTCGGAGGGGAACAGAGCCGGGTCATCGGATCAAGTGTTGATTCGATGAATCGGTACATGATATATTAGTCGGTTATATTCGATATAGCCAGTTTGTCGGATCAAGTGTTGATTCGATAATTTAATGTATAATAATATATATGATATATTGCATTACATTATCTAATATTGGCTTGCTTTATTGATTCACTTTCTTACCGGATAATACATTGATATATATGCGATATATGTTAATTGTATTATTTTCTTTTGTTACAAAATATATTATATATGTGATATATAATATTGTAACATAATATGATTACTAATGCAACATGTTTAGTGGAGATTAAAAAATATTAGGGTTTAAATTGGGTTAGTTCTTTCATGAACCTTCTAGAAGGTTTCTTTTGTTTTGTGCTAAGATATTATGGTTGATATTTTAAGTGACTCATTCTTTAACCCAACCCAAACCCTAGCCCTAGTTAAATCTTTACATGGGTTAGCCTTGTCATAGTTGACCATGGTTAAATTTGTAATCATATATCTTTTCATTATTCATCACAAAAGGATTATTGATTTAATATTCATCTTCTTCTTCCTTTGAGTTTTGAGAAAGCTTTCTAGGTTTTTTTTATGTGATGATTTTGTGTGAGAATTTGATATAAAAAGAAAGCATAAATACTACTCCATCATCCTCATCTAATCTAGCCAATTAGATTAGAGTGTTCACCTCATTAGAGAGAGAGAGAGAGAGAGAGCTTGAGTTATAGAAATTTCGAGGTAGATCATCGGAGAAAAGGAAGACTACAAGATAGTATGGATCGTTCGAGTTGTGGAGCCTCTCTTAAGTCCGGGAGATCATGGATCGCGGCGAAAGGACTTCTACTCGGAGCCTATGAAGCGAAGGAGCGGACTACAAAGGTTGTAATCCCTCACTCTTAATTGTAAAGATGTTTACTTGCATGTGAAACCCTAATTATCTAGCAAAGATCCCGGCTTTGGGTTGTTCGGCACGTCTAAATTTTTATTCGAGCATGGTTGATGCCTTATTAACCCTTGTAAGAGTGCCTAGGAACCCTACATCATGAAGATCCTCTCGACTTGTAGCGAGAAAAACCTTCTTGAGACATTTACGGCTCATGAAAAAGAAAAAAGTCTTAGGCTACAAGGACTCTAAACTTGTCCCCTAAGCCGTCAATTCTATTGCCATGCATAACTCTGCACTACTTCACCCACGTACATGCTTACGTGGGCAAAGTAGTGGGGGCCATTTGTTCCCGCCAAAATTTTCGGCCAAGAGCTACTTGTTCCCAGGGCCAAACAGGCATCACGTGTAAAACACGTGGGCGCTCATATGCAAAGCATATGAGCGCTAAACATAAATAACCAATGGCCAAACATGCCTCACGTGAGCGCTCTAAACATACACAGGCTAAAACCCACAGTAGGGGTCACGTGTTAAACATGTGAGTGCTTTTGCCAATCACATGCAAAGCATGTGAGCACCCTAATTTAAAATGTTCCTATCAAATTCTAGAATTAAATTCTATTTGGGAAATATTTTCTTAATCTTCCTTAAACTAGAAAGATTTTCTCTGTGAAACAGAGGATCCTTGGATCAAAGATCCAGCGGTGATCATTTGATAGAATAAAAATCTATCATAGGAAAATATTTTCCTAATCTTATAACAAGAATAAAATTCTATATTAATAAGATATCTATATTAAGAAAATATATTTCTGAACTTGTTAAACTAAAAAGATATGATAGAATAAAATTCTAATCTTGTTAAAACTAACAAAATATTCATAATCTTGTTAAACAAATAAGAAATCTTCTCTGTTAAACAGAGAGCCTTTAGACTAAAAATCCAACGGTGAATAAAATTCACCAATTGATCTAAAAGATCATGGAATTAATCATGATCTCCCAATGAGGGATTTTCTTAACAAATTTATTCTTTTTCTTCTCATACAAATAGGAGCAAGGAGAGGAGGAAAAAGGAAAGACATAGGGAGAGGGGAAGAAAAATAGAGAGAGAATTTAATTCTCTACAGAAGGGGAACCCCTCCCATAAGCTCCCACAAAAACAGAATTTAATTCTCAAACTAAGAGTTTAACAATTCTAAAAGAATTTAGTTCTTCCTCTGGTTAAGATTTGCAGAAGCAGATCTCCTCACAAGTTGAGAATTTAATTCTAATCGGGGAGATTCTGTCATGCAGATTCAAAACCTAGGGAAAAAACCTGAATCCTAAAGAGTTTAACTTTTACAAAACATATAGGAATTTAATTCCTCTGGAACTAGGGTTTAACCCTTTAAAAAGAATTTAATCCCTACAAAGAACAAAAGGAGAACTCGATCCCATGGAACCATAGAAGAACAGCCTGATGATTCATTAGCATTCAAATGCTACATAAAAGCTCACGTGATCCCACGTGAGCACCTTTGAGGAACAAAGAGGGAAAGAGTGAGATCTAGTCACGTGACCCCACGTGGCCCCTTAGAAGTGCTCAGCACTTATAAAAGAGAAGGGAATAAATCAAAGGGTAGTTTCCATTCTCGGGGCGCATCACGTGATCCCACGTGACCCGTGAGAAGTGCTCTGCACTTATAAAAGAGAAAAGGGAATAAACCCTATTTTTTGGGGCGCCTCATGTGGCCCCATGTGACCCCCAAGCAGTGCTTAACTTTTATAAAGAAGAAAGGGAATAAATCAAAGGGCGGTTTCCATTCTTGGGGCGCCTCACGTGATCCCACGTGACCCAATAGTGCTTAGCATTCAGAAAAGAAACAAGGGAAGAAATCCAAAGGAGCAGCGCCAACTTCAAGCGTCTCACGTGACCTCACGTGAGCGCATCAAATTCTTAGTGTTTAACACTACTTCAAGCGTCTCACGTGACCCCACGTGAGCGCATTAAATTCTTAGTGTTTAACACTATTTCAAGCCCCTCACGTGACCCCATGTGAGCGCATCAAATTCTTAGTGTTTAACACTACTTCAAGCGCCTCACGTGACCCTACGTGAGCGCATCAAATTCTTAGTGTTTAACACTATTTCAAGCGCCTCACGTGGGAGCACGTGAGCGCTGATTATACACTAGTGTTTAACACTATGAGAGACCAACATTGTTCCAAATTAACCAAGTCTCCTGAAGCCAAAACCCTTTTTTGGTCATCAATCAGCCGAGCCCTCATTATACTCAGGTTTTCTCAAAATTGATCCGAGTCTCAGAAATAGCTAATGAACTCCTGGCATTTAAGATGATGTTCATCCCACCATGATCTCTCCCCTCGATCGGGAATTTGGTTCAAGGGTACATCTCTCCACACCTCCGATACACGTCGTTGTAATTCTTCAACGTCTTCAGAGAGGTGGAGGGTCCCAATAACCAATAACTCTTGGCGCACCACCGAACAAGCTTTTCAAAAAGGGGAGTAAATCTAAAACACATCTCAATTTGGGGGCGCCTTACGTGACCTCACGTGATCCCTTGATAGTGCTTAGCACTCAGAAAAAGAAAAGGAGAATAAAACAAAGGCAATTTTCATTCTTCAGAGAGCCTCACATGATCTCAGGTGACCCAATAGTGCTTAGCACTCAGAAAAGGAAAAAAGAAATAAACCCAAGATAGCTCCCATTTTGGGGGCACCTCACGTGTTCCCACGTGACCCCCAAACAGTTGTGTATAAAAGAGGGAGAAAATTCTAAAGACAGCGCTCGCATTTTGAAGGCACCTCACATGTCTGCACGTGACTGTTTGATGAATCAAGTGCTTAGCACTTATAAATGAAAGAGGAATAAAATCCAAAAAACAGTTCTAACCTTGGGCCCCTCACGTGCTCACACGTGAGCCAAGCGCTCAGCACTTTTATATATATATGAGGGAATAAACTCAAGGAACAATGCCCACTTCGGGGCCCCTCACGTGTTCACACGTGAGCTCCTCCAAAGTCCAGTGTTTAACACTGAATCAGTGCTTAGCACTATGGGGTGACTAAGGGAAATCAACCTTAGCTCAAATTAGCCAAGTCTTCCGAAGCCAAGACCTTTTTTATCACCAATCAACCGAGCCCCCATGTTCAGGTCTCCCCAAACTAATCCTAGTCCCAAAGATGACTAGTGTTCTCCTAACAGATGACATCTAAACTGATGTTCATCCCATTCCCCAAATCGGGATATTGGTTCAAGAGTACATCTCTTTACACCTCTGATACATGTCGTTGTAATCCTTCAATGTCTTCAGAGAGATGGAGGGTCCCAATAACCAATAAGTTTTGGTGCATCCCCAAACGGTTGAACCAAAACCACACAGACTATGACGTCTTTAAACTGGACTATGGTGTCCTTAAACTTTACGGACAGTGGGGTCCTTAAACTCATGGACTATGATGTCCTTAAACTTTATGGACCGTGAGGTCCTTAAACTCATAGTCTATGATATCTATGATATCTTTAAACTTTACAGGCTATAATGTCTTTAAACTCCATAGACTATGATGTCCTTAAACTTATGGACCGCAACATCCCTAAACCAAAACAATAGAGCCCAAATGCTCTTTTGTTGGATCTAAATGATCCTGTTGAGTAGATCTTAGTCTAAAATTAGACTAACGTATTCTCAACAAATGTTTAAGTTGATCTTAGTCTCAAATAAAATTAACGATCCTTAAACCCAACCCAAAACCAAATCTAAGAAAAAACGGATTTGGACTAATCCACGCCCTACGAGCGAAAACATAAATTAGTCTCCGTATACGATCCACGGGCAACCAAAGATAAAACAAACACACACGACACGAAGTGACCATCTGGAGAAGGAGAAAGTGGTTACCACGATGCGGTAGCGTAATTAACTGCAGGGGCTTACGCCTGCAAGGAAGAGCGTCCCCACAATCAAAAACTCCATAAATGAGGGGGAATCTGACAAAGTCTGCTATAACGGCCGCATCTGTCTAAACCTCCGATATACGGTGCCATAAATCAACTTGGCGTCTTCAAAGAGGTGGACGGATAAAACCAAATAGCATATGCCCCTAAATTCAGGCAAGACGTTTATGTTCCCGGTCTTCTCGGGGGAGAACACCTACCATAGCAAAACACCCTGGATGAAGTTGTATGCCAGCGATATCGCTACTGATCTAAGCGGTCGAACCTGCAAGAAAACTGTGACACAACGGGGGTGAGTTGCCAACTCGTGAGTAGAAAACATCAGCAGGTAGAAATCGAATAAACTGCGATTCCTAGGTCATATTATATCATGAAGGTAATACTATGATATCTGGGGTGACCATGTATGCATATATGTCAATAATAGAGTCAATGCCAATGGCATGTAGAAATACATATCTCAAATCATATGCCTATATGCATATGGATATTATCCATATGTGTCCATCAACAACACATCAATATCATGAAACCTGGTGTCCAATATCGACACTCGAAATATCATGAAATCATATGCTTGTATGGATGTGGATATCATCCACGTGTGTCCATTAACGACACATCAATATCATGGAACTTGAGTGTCCAACATCGACACTCGAAACATCATGAAACCCGTGTCCAGTATCGACACGTAAATCCACATATCTCGAGCTCCGTCTGTCCGGATCGGCCCAATATCCATCTCACGACTCTAGTCGGTATCCTCCGGATAACCGCCGGGTCCAAACTATCACCGGTAAGTAGTGCTCCCCCTGCTAGGCTCATCGTAAAATCCTTTCTTGCCTCGGGGTACCTTTACGGGTCCACCATGTACCTGTAGACGGCTCGTCCAACTTCTCGAATCGGGTCTCGAAAACAAGCTCAGAACCGAGAAAACTCATGGTGGACGCCTTGAAATCACATCACGAGAAACCGCGTTTTTAAAACAATTTGTAATTTCCTTTGAAATATAGCCACGGTTCTCAAATCCAAAGATCTCATGAAAACAATATCTCAATGCATATAACCATAAAGTATGATGTATGCAAACATAGAATAGTAATGTGAGCATATCAAGTATATCATGCAAACGTGTCATATGATAGTACTAAACAATGAATGTACTTTACAATTAAGAATAATATCATGATATAGAAATTCTACTATGTAAGTGGCATAGCAATTACCGATGATGAGTGTGTGAGCCGGAAAATCCGTGTAAGTGTAACATGCGCATCATCGGTAATAGTGCAGGTATACTAGCAGATGATATCAAAAAGCGGTAAATACCGGAAACATAGCGCGTAAGTCACCAGGGATAAGCCAATATAAACATGAACGATAATAAGGTATACATCTACATATGAACTATACGGCCAGTTTAAAAGATACGAATCGTAGTTTTGAAAGTGGGGGCTACGGTATTTTTGAGGAAAAGACACCATTTGAAAATCTGTAGCATCCCTTGAGGTTTCCATTTAAAAGTGCATATGATTCGTCGGTTTTGGAAATAAGTATGGTTCAGGTGAAATCTTTATGTCGGCGATCCCGCCTCATAGTATCCGATATGGCAATATCCTCGTTCATCATCCTCAAATCACGAGTGCGGATCAATCATCCGATATATCTTATCGCGTACGGTAATCTATCGTACGGTGACATCGCACAGAATAAGGATTCTATCGTTCTATTCATCGATGAGGGTACGGATCTATAGTCTCGTACGGAATATCACTCTTTATTCTCATATATATATAAATATATATACGTACACATATAACTCAAGTCACATCTATATCAATCTCATATCATGTCTTGGAAAAATTATCTAAATTCTCTTATCGCCTCACATCCGTATATCGACATATTGAGCCAAGTCATCTTACTTCATCATAATCTCTTTTCATTATATCAATATCCCACATCAAGTCATCTTGTATATATATCATATTCTCATTTGTTTGTATGTATAATCTCACACCATCTATTGGCATATGAATGTAATATGTACATTGCCTCGCATCCTCAAGCCAACATATCTATTAAAGTCAACTTTATCATATCATCTCATATTAAAACCTTTAATCATATCCGTAAGTTCGTAGCATATCTTTTCTCTAAATCATAATTTATATAACGATTTTCCATATCAATGGTTGCGGGTGCGCTATACACCATCCACCCGATTTCTCCCATAGATATAAATCTACTCACCTGCAATATCCTCGCTTAGTCAAAGTCGATGTACTTCTTGATCTCCTTCGTCGTCTCGGAAGTCCACGCGAAGGTACCTACATATCAACACACGTCGTAACGTTATAAAAACCAATTCCGAAAACCGATACGGAACACAAAGTGCTCATAGGTTAGAATCTATAGCCTACACATGCAAAAACAACCAAATAACCCTCGTCGTTGATGTACAAATGTCCAATGACCAAATCCAAATCCAAATACCAAAAATCAAGTTTCAGAAATCGGATAAACATTGTCAAAACCAACTTAAAATGCTCCCAGATTTTGGCACAAGTAGTCTAGAACAAAACTAACAATACAGTAGCTAAGTTATAAGGAGTGTGAGCTACAGGCCAAACCCCAACACCAAACTTCAAAGTTTGGCCGTCGGAAGGTGCTATAGTAACCGTCCTCGCCGGCACCACCTTGGAATTTTGGTCTCATTCTTCTGTGGTGGTCTTATAGTAGTCTAACTAGATCAATGTAGTTGTTTTTTTTTTCTTATAAAGACCCAAGTTGCTCCAGATTCCATTTGAGCATCAAAAATCAATGAAAACCGACATCGGGAAAATTCAAAGTTCGTGTATAGAGATCTAGTCTCTGGTCTTGGCTAGTAAAACATCACTAAGGTCATGCAAAACACTCACTATACCTCAAATACACCTTCACAAGTCATACTATCTCCTAACCCTCATCTAGGAATTTTCGAAGATCACTAAACTACATCGGTTTAACTCTAAACTACAATAGGGGGTAAGGAAACTCAAAAACTTAACTAAAAGTGTAGGAATATACCTCATGTGGCAACTCAAGAAAATTCGTGGGTTGCCCAAAGTGCTCAAAACCTTGACTTGATTCATCAATGATGCTTGTAGTAAGCTTGTGGTCATTTTTAGTGAAGGGAGTGTGGGGTTTAGAGTGAGTTTTGGGGTGGTTTGAGGGTGGTGGAGGAGGTGGAGGAATGAGATGAAGAATGAAGAGGATGAAGATGAGAAATGAAGAAGGAAAGAGATGAGCAACGGTCAAAAGATACCCTTCTCTCATCCTCTCACTTGCCCATGCCTACATGTCTCCCCCCACCAAAACCAATTCCTATATCCTTATAATATTCATGAAATTTATTATTTTATTTATTTAAATTCAAAAAATAATATTTTATTTTTCTAAAATGTTATAGTCCGTCTACATGAAAGCCATTAGTTAGCAAAAGATAGCAGTTTCAGATTGCATTGTCGGTTTACAAAGCGTGTAAGGCATTTTTAGGTTTGATGGTGCTATCTCAAAAATCCTAAACACTACTACAATAAGGGGTTGCCCCTACGGAGATTGGAATCCGTAGGGGCGACTTTTTATTTCCCCTACGGTGCCCTACAGATTAATTAAAAAATATTAAAATGTAATTTTTTATATGGCCCTACGGAGTCGCAAAAGAAGGCCCTACGGATTAATCCGTAGAAGCATCAAAAGGTTACTTATAAAAAAAATAAAGCTCAATAATTTCCCAACTCCCCCAATTTTTCCCACCAACTTCCCCGAGCGATCGATAACCGCTCCTCCACCTCAGTCTCGTCTCCCGTGCGATCGATCACACTCTCGTCATCAAAATTTCCCGCCGCCGTCGTCACCACAATCTCACCACAGTCTCGCCAAAATTTCCCGCTCGTCGCCTTCTTGCCGCCGCCACCTCGTCGAGTTCCATCCCCGGCCTCCTCCACCCCGTTGAGCTCCATCCGCCGGAAAAATACAAATGGGGTGAGTTAATTTCATTTTGAAGTTATAATTATGCTTTTTTTGGTGTTATTGTTGATTTTAGGGTTAGGGTTAGGGTTAGTTCCGGGTTAATTAGGGTTAGGGTGAGGGTTAATTAGGTAGGGTTAGGGTTAGGGTTCGGTTTAGGGTTAGGGTTAGTGTTAATTAGGTAGGGTTAGGGTTAGTAAGGATTAATTAGGTAAAATAGGGTTGGTGATGATTAAGATTAGCGTTAATTAGATTAATTAGGGTTAATTTTGGTTTGGGTTAGAGTTAATTTGGGTTGGGGTTTGGGTGATGATTAGGGTTAGGTTAATTTGGGTTAGGGTTTGAGTTAGGGTTAATTTGGGTTATTAGGTAAAATAGAGTGTATTTGTGTTAGGGTGTTAATTAGGGTTTATTTGGATTAATTGGGTTAATTTTGGGTTAATTAGGGATAATTTGAGTTAGAGTGATGATCAGGGTTAATTTGGGTTAATTAAGTAAATTTGGGTTAATTTTGGATTAATTAGGGATAATTTGAGTTAGAGCGATGATTAGGGCTAATTAGGGTTAAGGTTTAGGGTGCACTAGTTCCTTCAGCAGGGTATTCGATGATAACGTAAACGTACAATTTTACCGTAAACGCAAGAAAAATTTACCCTAAACTAAAAACTTCGAACCCTAATAACAAAACGTAAACGTAAAACCTATTCAAGTTAAAACCAATATATGATACTCGACGATAATATGAAACATTCATATTCTCATCGATACTCATATATGAAAACAAAGCGCGACTTAGTTCCCGTCTATCGGTTAACATACGTTCGATATTCGTCGTGACATAGAACTCTACGAAGGTTGTTAAATATCGTACGGTATAGTTTGGTACTAACAACCGTCGTGTAGTCTATGCGACGAGAAAATTCAATCGTATGGTAACCGATAGATTTTTCTAGTGTGGACAAGTTAGGAATGTATAAAGCAAACACCTGCATTCACTTGCGTTTTCATTCATTTCGAGTTATTTCGTCGGTACTTTTCCGCTGGTTCTCCGTGTACAAAGATAGATTAGATGTTCATTTCAACGTTGTTTTACAGCATTGAAATGATTATCTATTCTATTACAGTGTACTCGGAGAACAGAAATTTTCTCGAAACGGATGAAAGCATAAGCGAATGGGTGTCTGTTCTATACATTCTTAATGGGATAGAAGCCTTACCCCTGACAGCCGAAACACACACATACAACAAGAATACACACAAACGCACACACAAAGCACATACACACTAACAACCCTACACCTAAGCGAAATTATAAATTGAAACACACATACACAGACTACAACTCATACTTGGGTATCTTCAAATCTAACTTTGTTTATCGATAATTTATTTTTTTTAACGACAAACTTGCCGCTACGGATTTTCTTCTTTGTCGGTAACTATCTCGTTCTTAAATTTCTCAATATAGTCACCATAACCTATAATTTATATATTATACAGTCTTACATGGTCCATGAGTACATCAGAGTTAAGGACTGGATGTACGTGGATTGACAACAATAAATGCAATCTAAGTTTGTCGCAGGAGTTGCTGCTTTCATTGAATTTGCATGCGCACATAATAAGATCGCGCTAGAGAAGATTCTCTGCCTGTGCGATAGATGTTGAAATAAGTTCTGGCAGAAGACAGAAATCGTAGAGCTTCACATCGTTAAACATGGTTTTAATAGACTGTTCTCCACCGAAAAGACCGGGAAGGCAAACGTCTTGCCTGAATTTGGGGGCATATGCTATTTGGTTTTATCCATCCACTTCTCCGAAGATGCCAAGTTGATTTATGGCACCGTATATCGGAGGTTTAGACAGATGCGGCCGTTATAGCGGACTTCGTCAGATTCCCCCTCATTTGAGGGGTTTTTGATTGTGGGGACGCTCTTTCCTGCAGGCGCAAGCCCCTGAAGTTAATTACGCTACCGCATCGCGGTAAACACTTTCTCCTTCTCCAGATGGTCATTTCGTGTCGTGTGTGTTTGTTTTATCTTCGGTTGCCCGTGGATCGTATACGGAGACTAATTTATGTTTTCGCCCGTAGGGCGTGGATTAGTCCAAATCCGTATTTTCTTAGATTTGGTTTTGGTTTGGGTTTAAGGATCGTTAATCTCATTTGAGACTAAGATCAACTTAAATATTTGTTGAGGATACATTAGTCTAATTTTAGACTAAGATCTACTCAACAGGATCATTTAGATCCAACAAAAGAGCATTTGGGCTCTATTGTTTTGGTTTAGGAATGTTGTGGTCCATAAGTTTAAGGAAATCATAGTCCATGGAGTTTAAAGACATCATAGTCTATAAAGTTTAAAAACATCATAGTCTATGAGTTTAAGGACCTCACAGTCGATAAAGTTTAAGGACATCATAGTCCATGAGTTTAAGGACCCCACATTCCGTGAAGTTTAAGGATATCATAGTCCAATTTAAAGACGTCATAGTCTGTGTGGTTTTGGTTCAACCGTTTGGGGATGCACCAAAAGTTATTGGTTATTGGGACCCTCCATCTCTCTGAAAACGTTGAAGGATTACAACGACATGTATCAGAGGTATGAAGAGATGTACCATTGAACCAATATCCCGATTTGGGGAATGGGATGAACATCAGTTTAGATGTCATCTGTTAGGAGAACATTAGTCATCTTTGGGACTAGGATTAGTTTGGGGAGACCTGAATATGGGAGCTCGGTTGATTGGTGACAAAAAGGGTCCTGGCTTCGGAAGACTTGGTTAATTTGAACTAAGGTTGATTTCTCTTAGTCACCCCATATTGATAAGCACTGAATCAGTGTTAAACACCGGACTTTGGAGGAGCTCACGTGTGAACACGTGAGGGGCCCCGAAGTGGGCATTGTTCCTTGAGTTTATTCCCTCATATATATATATATATAAGTGCTGAGCACTTGGCTCACGTGTGAGCACGTAAGGTGCCCAAGGTGATAACTGTTCTCTAGATGTTATTCCTCTTTCATTTATAAGTGCTAAGCACTTGATTCATCAAACTATCACATGCAGACACGTGAGGTGCCTTCAAAATGCGAGCGCTGTCTTTGGAATTTTCTCCCTCTTTTATACACAACTGTTTAGGGGTCACGTAGGAACACATGAGGTGCCCCCAAAATGGGAGTTATCTTGGGTTTATTCCCTTTTTCCTTTTCTGAGTGCTAAGCACTATTCGGTCACGTGAGATCATGAGAGGCTCTCTGAAGAATGAAAATTGCCTTTGTTTTATTCTCCTTTTCTTTTTCTGAGTGCCAAGCACTAACAAGGGATCACGTGAGGTCATGTGAGGCGCCCCCAAATTGAGATGTGTTTTAGATTTACTCCCCTTTTTGAAAAGCTTGTTCGGTGGTGCGCCAAGAGTTATTGGTTATTAGGACCCTCCACCTCTCTGAAAACGTTGAAGAATTACAACGACATGTATCGGAGGTGTGGAGAGATGTACCCTTGAACCAAATTCCAGATCGAGGGGAGAGATCATGGTGGAATGAACATCATCTTAGATGCCAGGAGTTCGTTAGCTATTTCTGAGACTCGGATCAATTTTGAGAAAACCTGAGTATAATGAGGGCTCGGCTGATTGAAGACCAAAAAAGGGTTTTGGCTTCAGGAGACTTGGTTAATTTGGGCTAATGTTAGCCTCTCATAGTGTTAAACACTAGTGTATGATCAGCGCTCACATGCTCCCACGTGAGGCGCTTGAAATAGTGTTAAACAATAAGAATTTGATGCGCTCACATGGGGTCACATGAGGCGCTTGAAGTAGTGTTAAACACTAAGAATTTGATGCGCTCACATGGGGTCATGTGAGGCGCTTGAAGTAGTGTTAAACACTAAGAATTTGATGCGCTCTCGTGGGGTCACATAAGACGCTTGAAGTTGGCGCTGCTCCTTTGGATTTATTCCCTTGTTTCTTTTCTGAATGCTAAGCACTATTGGGTCACGTGGGATCACGTGAGGAGCCCCAAGAATGGAAACTGCCCTTTGATTTATTCCCTTTCTGCTTTATAAAAGTTAAGCACTGCTTGGGGGTCACGTGGGGCCACGTGATGCGTCCCAAAAAATAGGGTTTATTCCCTTTTCTCTTTTATAAGTGCTGAGCACTTCTCAGGGGTCACGTGGGATCACGTGCGTTGCCCCGAGAATGGAAACTGCCCTTTGATTTATTCCCTTTTCTCTTTTATAAGTGCTGAGCACTTCTCAGGGGCTACGTGGGGTCACGTGACTAGATCTCATTCTTTCCCTCTTTGTTCCTCAAAGGTGCTCACGTGGGATCACGTGAGCTTTTATGTAGCGTTTGAATGCTAATGAATCATCAGGCTGTTCTTTTATGGTTCCGAGGGATCAAGTTCTCCTTTTGTTCTTTGTAGGGATTAAATTCTTTTTAAAGGGTTAAACCCTAGTTCCAGAGGAATTAAATTCCTATATGTTTTGTAAGAGTTAAACTCTATTGGATTCAGTTCTTTTCCCTTGGTTTTGAATCTGCATGACAGAATCTTCCCGATGAGAATTAAATTCTCAACTTGTGGGGAGATCCGCTTCTGCGGATCTTAACCAGAGGAAGAACTAAGTTCTTTTAGAAGAGTTAAACTCTTAGTTTGAGAATTAAATTCTCTTTTTATGGGAGCTTTTGGGAGGTGTTTCCCTTCTTTAGAGAATTAAATTCTCTCTCTATTTTTCTTCCCTTCTCCCTCTGTCTCTCATTTTTCCTCCTCTCCTTGCTCCTATTTATATGAGAAGAAAAAGAATCAATTTGTTAAGAAAATCCCTCATTGAGAGATCATGATTGATTTCATGATCTTTTAGATCAATTGGTGAATTTTATTCACCGTTGGATTTTTAATCCAAAGGCTCTCTGTTTAACTGAGAAGATTTCTTGTTTGTTTAATAAGATTCTGAATATCTTGTTAGTTTTAATAAGATTAGAATTTTATTCTATCATATCTTTTTAGTTTAAAAATATATGAAATATATTTTCTTAATATGGATATCTTATTAGAATTTTATTCTTATTATAAGATTAGGAAAATATTTTCCTATGATGGATTTTTATTCTATCAAATGATCACCGCTGGATCTTTAATCCAAGGGTCCTCTGTTTAACAGAGAAGATCTTTCTAATTTAAGGAAGATTAAGAAAATATTTTCCAAATAGAATTTAATTCTAGAATTTGATAGGAACATTTTAAATTAGGGTGCTCACATGCTTTGCATGTGATTGGCAAAAGCACTCACATTTTTAACATGTGACCCCTAGTGTGGGTTTTAGCCTGTGTATGTTCGGAGCGCTCACGTGTGTATCACGTGAGGCATGTTTGGCCCTTGTTTATTTATGTTCAGCGCCCATATGCTTTGCATATGAGCGCCCATGTGTTTTACACGTGATGCCTGTTTGGCCCTTGGAACAAATAGTTCTTGGCCGAAAATTTTGGCGGGAACAAATGGCCCCTACTACTTTGCCTACGTAAGCATGTACGTGGGTGAAGTAGTGCAGAGTTATGCATGGCAATAGAATTGACGGCTTAGGGGAAAAGTTTAGAGTCCTTGTAGCCTAAGACTTTTTTCATCTTCATAAGCCGTAAGGTCTCAAGAAGGTTTTTTCTCCCTATAAGTCGAGAGGATCTCGTAGGTGTAAATTCTCCCTAGAAATCGTGAGGATCTCTAAATGTTCATCGCCTCCGTGAGTCGTAAGGATCTCACTCGGGTATTTTTCTTTAAGAAATGTAAGGACCCGTAAGTAGCTTCTTTATTTCATTGGCGAATGCCTTTGGCAAATATGGCCCGCAGATGGTCCATTTTGACCTCCTTATAGAGCAGCAATGGCTTAGGAAACAGGTTTAGATCTGCCGCCTAAGACTTTTCAACTTTATGAGCCGTGAGAGTCTTATAAAGACTTTTCTCCCTACGAGTCGAGAGGATCCCGTAGGTGTGATTTTCTCCTTAGGGGTTGTGAGGACTCCTAAGTGTGTTTTCTCTTGAGAGTCGTAAGGATCTCACAAGAGAATTTTCTCCCTTACAAGTCGAGAGGACTCGTAAGTGGTTATTTCCCCACTTGTCGATATTCGACTTGGGAGAGTGTAGCCCATACATAGTCCACCTTGACCTCTTTGCAGGGTAGTGATGGCTTAGGAGACAGGGTTAGGATCTGCTACTTAAGACTTTTCAACTTTATGAGCCATGAGGGTCTCATAAAGACTTTTCTCCCTATGAGTCGAGAAGATCCCGTTGGTGTATTTTCTCTCTAGAAGTCATGAGGACTCCTAAGTGTGTGTTTTCTCTTGAGAGTCGTAAGGATCTCACAAGAGAATTTTCCCGCTTACAAGTCGTGAGGACTCGTAGGTGGTTGTTTCCCTCCTTGTCGAGATTCGACTTCGGAGAGTGTAGCCCGTGAATAGTATGCAATAGTCCATCTTGGACTAACTTGCAGGGCCCCAGTGCTTAGGAAATAGGTCCTTATCCCCATTGCCTAAGGCTTTTCCCTACGAGTCGAGACGAATCAAAAAGTTCTCGCACGGACACTAATTTCCTCACGAGTCGAGACGAATCGAGAAGTTCTCGCAAGGATGTCCTAATGTCACAGTTAACTCCTGCTAATAGAAGTCCGTTAGGGTCTGTGGTACTAGGGTTTTTTTACCCGTCGCACCATCGCGTTGGCCGATAGATTCCCCGATATGCAATCTTGTTGTTCGGGTAGCCCCGTGACTGTCATGTCTCTGATCCCTTCGGGGGCTGGACAAGACGTCTTAAAGTAATCTTCCAGATAATATTACCGTTGAAAGAGCAAGCGTTAGGGTATTCCATGTCGCTTTTTACTTGAGGTTAGGCTCGGTTTGGGAGCCCCCGATGAGTCATGACCACTCTGTGCTGGTGTGGGATGATCTCCGATAGTCTTTTCAGGTCTCATTTGAGTTGCCGTCAAGACCCTGAAGCGGGGGATTTTCCTTAGCTTCGTTGCTTGACATTGTGCCTGCAATATTGCGTCGAATGTCGAGGTTGTCTCTGGGTTGTCTGTGAACCGTCGAGATTTGGAACTAGGGGACTTTGTCATGGCTCCATTTGTTGATGTCGCGTCTGCATCCTGCTGGAGGAAGAACGTTGTTGTTGATCTCTTGGCTGTAAATGTTGTCGTCGAGACTTAGAACTAGGGACTCTGCCATGGCTCCGAGGTAGTCTCTAAGTTGTCTGTGAACTGTCGAGATTTGGAACTAGGGGACTTTGCCGTGGCTCCGTTTTACTGACGTCGTATATTCTTGCAGAGACAATGATTTCTCTGCGGGTCGACGCGAATCGAGATGCTCTCGTCAAGGACGTTGATTTCCCTGAATCAAGGTTTTTTGCCAAGGACACTGATTTCCTCGGAGTTGAGACGAATCGAGAGATTCTTGCAAAGACACTGATTTCCTTGCGGGTCGACGCGAATCGAGATGCACTCGTCAAGGACGCTGATTTCCCTGAATCGATGTTTTTGCCAAAGATACTGATTTCCTCAAAGTTGAGACGAATCGAGAGATTTCTACAAAGACACTGATTTCCTTGCGGGTCGACGCGAATCGAGATGCTCTCATCAAGGACGCTGATTTCCCTGAATCGAGATTTTTGCTAAGGACATTGATTTCCTCGGAGTTGAGACCAATCGAGAGATTCCTGCAAAGACACTGATGTCCTTGCGGGTCGACGCGAATCGAGATGCTCTCGTCAAGGACGCTGATTTCCCTGAATCAAGGTTTTTGCCAAGGACACTGATTTCCTCGGAGTTGAGACGAATCGAGAGATTCCTGCAAAGACACTGATTTCCTTGCGGGTCGACGCGAATCGAGATGCTCTCGTCAAGGACGCTGATTTCCCTGAATCGAGATTTTTGCCAAGGACACTGATTTCTTCGGAGTTGAGATGAATTGAGAGATTCCTGCAAAGACACTGATTTCCTTGCGGGTCGACATGAATCGAGATGCTTTCATCAAGAACGCTAATTTCCCTGAATCGAGGTTTTTGCCAAGAACATTGATTTTCTTGGAGTTAAGACGAATCGAGAGATTCCTGCAAAGACACTGATTTCCTTACGGGTCGACGCGAATCGAGATGGTCTCGTCAAAGACGCTGATTTCCCTGAATCGAGGTTTTTGCCAAGGACACTAATTTCCTCGGAGTTGAGACGAATCGAGAGATTCCTGCAAAGACACTGATTTCCTTGCGGGTCGACGCGAATCGAGATGCTCTCGTCAAGGACGCTGATTTTCCTGAATTGAGGTTTTTGCCAAGGACATTGATTTCCTCAGAGTTGAGACGAATCGAGAGATTCCTGCAAAGACACAGATTTCCTTGCGGGTCGACGCGAATCGAGATGCTCTCGTCAAGGACGCTGATTTCCCTGAATCGAGGTTTTTGCCAAAGACACTGATTTCCTCGGAGTTGAGACGAATCGAGAGATTCCTGCAAAAACACTGATTTCCTTGCGGGTCGACGCGAATCGAGATGCTTTCGTCAAGGACGCTGATTTCCCTGAATCGAGGTTTTGCCAAGGACACTGATTTCCCTAGGGTCGGTTGACTTGTTTTCGAGATGGAGTGTTGATCCGGCGGGGAGGTCATTGGTTAACTTATTTCCGAGACGGAGCGTTGATCCTGCGGGGAGGTCATTGGTTAACTTATTTTCGAGACGGATCGTTGATCCGGCTGGGAGGTCATTGGTTGACTCTGGGTTGTCTGTGGACCGTAGAGTCTTGGAACTAGGGACTTTGCCGTGGCTCCGCTTTGTTGACGTTGCGTCCGAATCCTACTGGAATGAGGAGGAACGCCGTTGTTGTTCCTCGGGGATGCAGATGTTGCCGTCGAGATCTGACTCTCCCTTTGACAAGGTCTGGTGGGGAAATGTGGTCCTCTTTTTGTTTATACCCATGGATTGTATACAGGGGTTAGTATGGACTCACCTGTAGGGCAAAAGTTTCATTCTTTCATCATTTTTTTTCTTTCCGCGATACTATATCATTTCAGATTTTTATATCGCGAGAGTCGCGATTGCCCAATCATTTCGGTTATTTTTCGCGGTGTTCAATTATTTCGGCTGTTTTTTTATTGCGAGTTGCCCAATCATTTCGGCTATTTCATATGCATATATTTTACTCGCTGATTTTTATTGCGAGTTGCCCAATCATTTAGGCTATTTTATATGCATTTATGGCTCATTGATTTTTTATCGCGGGTATGGAACTCGGAATCTGGTGCTAGTCTTAGCATCAGCATCGCTACAACTGGGATATTTCCAGGAGCGAATCATCATTTGCCATGAAAGGACCTGGAACTTGATACCGATGTAGGTATCAGCATCGCTACAACTGGAATATTGCCAGAAGCGAATCATCATTTGCCTTTTTCGATTTAAACAAAGATGGCTTAGCAAACAGGGTTAGAATCCTGTCGACTAAGGCTTTTGACTTCATGAGTCATAAAGATCTCATAAAGGTGTTTCTCCCTACGAGTCGTGAGGATCTCGTAGGTGCATTTTATCCTTAGGAATCGCGAGGATTCCTGAGTGTGTGTTCTCTTATAAGTCGTAAGGATCTTACAAGAGTATTTTCTCCTTATAAGTCGAGAGGACTTACAAGTGTTTGTTCATCGAATGAGGGCATTCCTTGTCGTTGGTGGGACTAGGAAAGGAAATGATTATTTGCGACCGTGGATTGTATACAAGGGTCAGTATTAAACCGCTTATAGGGAAATCTGAGAAAGGTGATGGCTTAAGAACAGGTTCAGATCCCTGTAGCTTAAGGTTTTTGAATCTTACGAGTCATGAGGGTCTCATAAGAGGGTTCTCCTTACGAGTCGTGAGGATCTCGTAAGTGTAATTTCTCCTTAAGAATCCTGGTGATCCCTAAGTGTGTCGCTCTTTTGTGAGTCGTAAGGATCTCACGCAGGTAGTTTTCTCTTTACAAGGTCGAGAGGACTTTGCAAGTGTCTTTTAACGAGATTGCGCCCTTTCAGGTTTTCATAAACTCGCCAGTAGCCCTGCTGTTTTTACTCACGGAACCCTTTCGGGTTTTCATCCGTGCCCATCTTGCTTATGGACGTATCTTTTTTTTGCGAGTATGGAACTCAAGATCTGATACCAATCTTAGCATTAGTATCGCTGCGACTGGAATATTGCCAGGAGCGAATCATTATTTGCCGTGAAAGGACTTAGAATTTAATACCAATTTGGGCATCAGCATCGCTACCACTGGGACATTTCCAGGAGCGAATCATCATTTGGCTCTGCCGATTCGAACAAAGGTGGCTTAGCAAACAGGGTTAGGATCCTGTCGACTAAGGGTTTTGACTTCATAAGCCGTAAGGATCTCATAAAGATGTTTCTCCTTACGAGTTGTGAGGATCTCGTAAGTGCGTTTCTCCTCAGGAATCGTGGGAATCCCTAAGTGTGTTGCTCCCTTGTGAGTCGTAAGGATCTCACGCGGGTATTTCTCCTTACAAGGTCGAAAGGACCTTTCCAGTGTGCATAAATTTTTTACGAGTCTGCGCCTTTTCGGGTTTTCACAGACTCGCCGGTAGCACTGCTGTTTTTACTCATGGAGCCCTTTCGGGTTTTCATTCGTGCCCATTTTGCTTGCAGACATACCGTTTTTTTTAACGAGTCTGCAGCCTTTCGGGTTTTCACAAAGATCGCCGATAGTCCTGCTGTTTTTACTCACGGAGCCCTTTCGGGTTTTCATCCGTGCCCATTTTGCTTGTGGACATACCGTTTTTTTTAGTTTTTTTTTTGGTTTTTTTTTGGGGTTTAAGTGGGATATTCCACTTGACCGCAGAACTCGTTTGTAAGCCCCTTGATATCCTTTCTATTCTTTGAGAAGAAATGACCATCTTACGTAGATATTCTTTCTCCAGTGAGAAATATGCCCCTTGTGTATACCTCGGGGGGAGCGAGTACCCACGCCGTCGCTATTTTGGTGACAGGTTGTTTCAAAATCACTCATTTTTATTTTTTTTGTTGATCGTCGGCGACAAATACCACCTTACCTCCGCTTTTCATTCATCTTCATCAGATGATGAAGGGTTTTGATTCAGCTGATCCAATCGAGTCATTTTATCCATGAGCTCTTGGAAGGCGGTCAGCTTAAAGAGGGTCATATACGAGGACGCGTTTGAATTTGGGTCAAAAGTGGCTATAAGCATTCCCATGGCTGCAACTCCATCGATGTGTTGCTTGTATTTGACCAGAGATTTCGCCATCGGGTAACACATTGAACCCAAGTCTCATTCGGTCTAACCCTTTCGTTGACCAGTGCCGTCTCGGTAGTGCGTTTATTCACACTAGCGAATCTCTGACAGGAGGGCATCTCCATTTCGTCGAAGTTATTCATGGAGTCATTCGGGAGTTCCGCATACCATTCGAAGGCAATGCCCGCCAGACAGCCGATGAACTGTCAGAAGAGAAGTATATTAGTATTGCCGCACATGGGTTCAAATCACGCAATGTGCCGGTGAGAATTCTCAGTTCCTTTATACATGTGGCACGTTGGAAGTGTGTACTCTGGCAGATACTTTATTTGATCGTACCATGTCGGATACGGTCGACCGGTCTTAATTGATCTATTTGCGGCTTCATTGGAGTAGTGAGTCTTGATTTGCTGAGCGGCACATTCGTTCAGCTTTGCTTTTGAGAACATTTTCTCTTCGGCCGTTGATGAGACTCGCAGAGAATTTGAAATGTCACCCTTATCTTTAAGAGTGACTATCGGCAGTTCATTCACTTGTGGTTCCGATTGAACCATCATTCCAGCCATATTCTGAATCAGAAGGGCCATCTGATTCATTTTAGTGGACATTTCTGCCGTTTCTTCATCTCTCTTTTTCATAGCGCGCTTTAGAAAATCAATATCCGACTCCTTCTCTATTCTTTCTTCGAGTGCATCCTCGGGACTTTCCTTAGGCGATGGATTAGCATTTGCTGCCGCCTGAGCGAGCATATCCCGCAGCTTTTCACGTTTGCAGTTGAACTTTTGTCAGGGACCGAGTTTAAGGTCGGTGACTAGTAGAAGCTCGAACTTTGTCTTTGGAATTCACCAAATAGACTATGTGAACTACCATGCCCCCAGGCTTGGGGTGTTTAGAGTTTTGTCCTTTGGAGTTTGCTTCGGGCACTTGAGCTTTATTGGGCCTCTCATTTTTTGTGAAAAGCCGCTTTAGTTTTGGGAGGAAACTCTGTATCAGGATCCGTCTTGGGGTGAGTCCCCTTCACCTGCTTCCACACCTTATATATAGATGAGGAAAGTTGTCTCAGAGAGTGAACTGGTTTCTGCTCTCATGGGATCTCCATGGGCTGCGGAGACTTCTTCAATATTGCGGTAGGAGAACTTTGTCTAACCCTTCACAACAATTTGAAGCTGTTCCCAGTTGGAACAACAACATTCACCACTGGGGTTGAAATAGGACCATACAGAGAACTGCCCCCAGCTCATTTTGTATGACGTTGATATCGACGTCGACCGTTTCTTACGGCCGGGATTTGATTAGCTTCAGGATTTTTCCGAGCCTGCCCCCTGTTTCCTTTGAGAGCTTGAATATTCTGCCCCCTGCGTCGACCTTGGTCCTTGGCATGTGCCAGTTGTTTGAGGATTGATTCCGTCGGCAAAGCTGCTGCTTGGAGAGCCCGCCTGTGGAAGACAGACTTTCTCTGGGCTTCCTCCTGTTGGATATATGTATGCCCTAGAGGCCATTATGTGATAGTGGATGTATCTATACATGTATATATATTCAGTTTGCATTCTTGCTCGACATGATAGTATGCTATCTGGTTCTTCTTTATCTGACATGTTTATTTGATCATGCTTCTATTCATTCATACATGCTGATAAAGCCCTAAGGATATCGGCTTGACTACTCTGATTATGATGGAGATCATACTAGTGGGACATCTGTAGTCTATAAGCATATCCTGGAACGTCCCTAGTCGTAGGTATATCGAGATGGGGCATTGATATACCAGAGTAGACTAGCGTATATGATACTAGACCCATACGATGGGCGATGGATGTTCCCACATTCATCGATGTTTGACATCAAGATCATATACGGGTGCTCAGTGGTGACTGGGTACACTGGACGGACTCACCGAGAACTCCTATATGGAATTATATCTATCGTCGGATAGCAGTTCTCAGGTGACACTGGTACAGGTTAGTCTGTAGACCCGAGATCGTCATGGAGTCTTGTGTGTTCTCCCACTGTATTTTGATTGCCACCCTACCACGGCTCTACTGAGTCGTGCAAACAGGTGGCCGTTGGGTACAGTCCCGAGACACACGAAGGCAATGAGCGATAGGAGGGGTTTCGTCTCTCCCGGTATTGGGAGTTGATGCTGTGCTGTGCTCGACTGGTTATAACAGCAAGTCCCTGGCCAGGGCTGCTGAGATTTGCTGATAAGTGTTATCAGTAGTTTCTCGATCTGTTATAGACCATTCACCGACACGACTTATTGAGTTATTGGGGTCGACGTGACCATCCCTAGGCTCGATATGCAGCGTATCTGACGAAGAGACCGGACTGTACGGTAGTGTTGCCGGATGGCTCGACGGGAGTTGTAGCAGGTTCGCTTGTTGTCTTCTGATCGCTCAATACCCGGGTGGCCGTTACGTTTAGCTGACCGCTTGCGGCTTGAGGGTACTTGATATGATCATTACCCTCTGCCGGCGTATTGACGAGTCTTAGAGTCCCACAAAGGAGTTACCCTGTCCAGGCGAAACGTTGTGGTGCGCGTATGCGATAGGCGCATGCACCCGATTGAAATATGCGTATATGATACCGAACATTGATCGGGTGGCCTACTTTTGGTGGGGTCGTATGAGATATGACTGGATTGATAAATTAAGTGTTGATTTATCATCTAACCATAAGTTATCTCACTTGAAACCTTTCTAGGGTTTGATAGATGTAAGAATGCATGCATGTGTTTCTTTATTTTCATTCTAGTTTCATGCACATGTGAATGTGCATACATGCATACATACATACACCCATTCATCATGGTTGTTAGCACAAGGAAATGGTGGCAATGCAAGACTTACACCATGGATTAAATAATGGATAATTATTTAATTTTGGTTTTAAAGTTAAATGAAAAAGAAAAGGATAATCATGTTAGTTTCCACACTCTTCTTCTAACCTAACCTAGCTCAACTACCACTAACCTATGGTTATCCTTCTCTTTATCATACTAAACCCAAGTTAAATTAACTATCTATCATTTAATCATGGTTGAAGTCAAGAAGGAATTAAATATATATAGTGATATATATTTCTTTCTCTTGCTTAACTCAAGAGTGATCTCTTTACCTCTTGTTAATATTAGCCACCATCTTCTTCCTCTAGCTCCTTTGCTCTCTTGATTTTCTTAGTGAGCAAATACCACATAAAGATAGGTTTTTGAAGTGAGATTCCAAACCACAACATCATTCTACACAATCTTATCCGCTTAGTTTAGAGTGTTCTCTTCGGTTTATCGAAGTTGCAAGCTTGGACGGAGATCTCCGTGGTGGATCGTCGTGGACGCAAGGGAACTTCGAGAGGACCTCGACTCAACACCCAAAGCACCAAGGAGTCTAGCAAAGGGGAGCTACAAAGGTTGTAGCCTTCAAACCCTTATCTTTTCTAGCTTAAAGTTGATTAACCCTAATTTTCTAGGATCGATCCACTTGCATGTTAGTTTAGCACCTTAAAAATTATAAATTTGGGTCATGTGATGCTTCAAAACTCTTCATAGGGTGCTATACTAACCTTACATTGGTATCAGAGCCGACCTAGAACATTAGGCGACGTTTTTACGAAGTGAAAACCCCGATCGGACAAAAATACGATATTATGGGATGCTCTCTGGAAATTTTCTAAATTTTGACATTTTGCAGAATTAAAAATATGTAAAAAATAAAGCAGGGAAAAATAAGGATTACGGCAGAAAAATTATACCATGAACAGTGTTTATTGCCGCGGAAACGCGGCCTAAGCTTGCTTAGGCCGCGGTTCCGCGGCCTTGTATGTGAATTGGTGGATAAGTTTTCTTCAGTAATTCTTGGTGCTGCATGTATAATTTTTTGGGTATTTTTAAACTGAATAAAGTTTTGAAAAATTCTGGAGATGTTTTTGGATTCGTCGATTCGATCGGGACTTTCATTTCGTAGCTTTTCCGGGTAAATTAGAAAGTATTGAAGTGTTTGAACTAGTATCATTTACTCACTATTCACGGGGTTTAAATGGTTTGGAAATACGTGCAAGTCTTTTTGCGGTGGTCCCTCTAGAAGACAACAAACCTTAACTCGATTATGTGACCGTCTCGAACTGCCCTTTGAACCCTAGGGTTTGGGGCAGTACGGCGTGCCACATGTGAGGCGTTAGCTTGACCCTTCTACGGCTGGACCGCCGCTACTGTGTCACACTCCAGATTTTTTTGAACCCTGCTCAAGTGTTGAGCTTTAGTGAATCTTGGGTGCTTGATTGTTCGTTCGAAAACTTTAATACTGTCTGTTTTGTCTGGAATGTGATACAATATGTGGAATTCATATGGTTTAGGCATGAAATACGAAATATGTGATATTTCGCATTTATGATGTCTAAAGAGAATCTGGATTCCAAATATTGTAGTTTTACACTTTCTTTTCTGTGACCGTAAGTGTAGTATGTTAGATATCGCCGGTTTCGTTGCTATACATCAACGACAATCGGGGTACGCATACTTACTTACGTTGATGATATGTGATATTATGTGTTGCTGAGATATGATGTGGAGGACTGTCGCGATCGAATAGCCGGGGGTTTTTGTGAGATGAGAGTTTTATATTTTCATTCATGTAAATTCAAATGTAATGTAATATTCTTTTATTTGGGGCACTTCCAGGTTGCGGTTGTGTCACCAGTGTTGTATATTATTTACTTTTCCGCATTAGGATGGACCCAAGGAGGAGAGCACAAGTGACCGGGTTCTGGGGTTCAGTAGGAGGCCATCTCGAGGAGTCGAGACTGGGTCTCCTAAACTCCAGGATTGGTAGGGCCACTTGCCGCTCTCGTAGGGGTCCAGGGTGTGGGCTTGGCTATTCATCGCGACTGTGAAATCCGTATTTTCTATTCTTGCTAAATACTAAATACGGACGTCCTAGTATATCCCACGTTATATCTATATTTCTGCTGCCTGTGTTCTGTGATATCTGAGACGAATGACATATTATATATATGATATATAGTAGACGTTGCTTATGTTTTACACCCGCACTAGTCCCGTCCCGGTATGCCGTTAGTTAAGTAACCTAACGGTGCATAACGGAACATTGCGGCGAATGCGGATGGCATAAGCGTACGTGTTATTTTCGTTTCTTTTCTGTGACTGGCTTAAGGACTTAAATGATGGGATTACATTAATGTGATTAATGTAAAGAAAATAAACCTAAAAGATGTTGTAGAATCGGATTTAAAAAACGACTCGGCTATTTATGAAAAAGCTACTTTTCAAAACTGCGGAGCTTAAGCCACTCCTTTTGAAAACTGTTTGATTCTACAACGATATCAAGTTCAAAGCGTTAAAGATTTTCTTAAAAATCATTCGCAACCCTCCGTCATTTTAGGAAGTAGAGTACTTAGTATTCGTGCTGCGTTTGTTGACTTTAGTTAAGGCGTAGTGTACGGTAGCTAAGTGATGCCTTCCTACAATGCATATGATGCAGATTAATTAGGACATTCATGCGACTTTGTTGACCATAGTTAAGGGTCATATGGGTGGGTCTAATTGATCAAGAAATGACGGGTAGAACTTGACTGGTACTTATGATTTGTTGACCATAGTTAAGGTCATAAGTACTAGGGGTAAAAATTACATCAGGAATTTCAAGTGTTGAAATTTGCAATGAGATTGCATACCTTCCATGTGATGGTTGGATCCCGATCCCACTGTGGGCAATAGTTGCTCCTAGGAGAGTTTTACAGTTTACAATTAGCTAACTCATTAGGTGTCTAGAAAGGTGTTAACGGGGCTCCGCCTCTGGGAAAACGAGGTTTACTCTAATTAGGTCCGTGCGAAAGCACGGGGAACCTCCCTCAAAGTACCGACACTGGCCTGGCTGAACGGTTAGCGAAGTTGTAGACTGTAATTAATCCTGGCTAGTTTTTCTTTTTAAGGTTTGAAAGAAAACTTGATAAAAAGCAGTGGGAAATATCGATTAGACAAGATAATAAACCAATCTAATCTGTGCAAGAGCTTTCGCTGAGTGTATTCTTTTCTCTCTCTTAATGGCAGATACCAATGACTGGACTTAAGCTTCTACTAGATAAGAACAAACTGAATGGGACCAACTATAAAGACTGGCTAAGGAATCTGAAGATCGCCTTGACTTATGATAAAGTATCATATGTCCTTACGGCTTCAGCCCCGCCCGTCCCAGGTCCAAAATCCTCAGTTGCGGACATTGAAGTCCGCAAGACATGGGACGCTGACTGTGCCACGGCTACATGCCTCGCGCTTGCATCGATGGATAACACACATCAAAAGCAGCATGAGGACATGGACATTCACGGGATACTGCTCCATACAAAGGAGTTGTATAGGGAGCAGTCCCACGTATTACGATACGAAGCATCAAAGAAACTGTTTCAGATGCGGATGGCCCCTGGCACACCAGTAGCAGACCATGTTTTGAAGATGATAGCTCTTATAGAAGAGCTTGAGGGCCTCAGATGGACAATGGACAATGAACAATATATAGATATTATTCTGCAGTCCGTCCCCTCCACCTTTGCTCAGTTCATAGTGAACTTTAACATGCATGGCATGGAGAAGGATCTCCCTGAACTCCTTAATATGTTAAGGAGTGCAGAGAGCACTATGAAATCAGCAAAGACTCCCGTTATGACAATTGGACAATCTTCTTCTTCTCGCCCGAAAGCTAAGGCCAAGGGAAAGAAAAAGAAGAAACCCACTAATCCTAAGGACGGAGTCAAAAAGGTGAAGGGAAAGGGAAAGTCCACGGCTGGAGACCCGGGGAAAGGCGAGTGTTTTCATTGCCACAAGACAGGACATTGGAAGCGCAATTGCACAGAGTACTTAAGTCTCAAGAAGAAGCATGGTGATGCTTCTGCTTCAGGTGCGTTTGTGACTGAAAACTGTTTTTCTATAAACTCTGCTTCCTGGGTATTGGATACCGGTTCAGGTTCTCACATTTGCAATTCTATGCAGGGGCTGAGAAATAGCAAGGTTTTGAGGAAGGGTGACCATACTCTCCGCGTTGGAAATGGTTCCAATGTACATACAGTCGCAGTGGGAGAGTATCACTTGGGGTTGCCATCTGGATGTATTTTGATTTTGAATCCATGTTATTTTGTACCAAGTATGCTATGTAATATAATATCCGTTTCTTTGTTGGACAATGAAGGATATAATTTTGTATTGCAAAACAATGTTATGAACATTCACCTGAATCAAATGTTGGTTGGGTATGGTACGCTTAATAACGGAATATATGTCCTAAATCAACACACAGTTTTCAGTATACAACACAATAATAAAAGAAAACTTTCAGAATTAAATGAAGCTTTTCTTTGGCATTGTAGACTTGGTCATATTAACGAAACAAGACTAAACAAGTTACACAAAGATGGATATTTAAACTCTTTTGAATATAAATCTTATGCGACTTGCCAGTCTTGTATCAAGGGTAAAATGACCAAAACTCCGTTTACCGGACACGGAGAAAGAGCTACTCAGCTCCTGGGCCTCATACATAGTGATGTATGTGGGCCTATGTCTACACAGACTAGAGGCGGTTTTTCATACTTCATTACATTCACTGACGATTTCTCAAGATTCGGTCATGTGTTTTTATTAAAGCATAAGTCCGACGCTTTCGAGAAATTCATTGAATATAAACAAGAAGTAGAAAAACAAACCGGCTTGAGTATTAAGATGCTTCGATCAGATCGAGTTGGAGAGTATCTCAGTACAGAATTTGCAAACTTCCTAAAAGAGAATGGGATTCTCTCTCAGCTCACTCCTCCTTACACACCACAGCACAACGGTGTGTCAGAACGACGGAATAGGACCCTATTAGATATGGTCCGATCCATGATGAGTGACGCTGAGTTACCAGTCTCGTTTTGGGGGCATGCATTGGAGACTGCAGCGTTTCTGCTAAACAGGGTTCCAACCAAAGCCGTGTCTACCACGCCATATGAGATATGGAATGGGAAGAGACCATCTCTTAAGAGAATTAAGATTTGGGGTTGCCCGGCCTATGTTAAAAAACAGAATCCGGACAAACTCGAGACACGGTCAGTCATGTGTAACTTTGTGGGATATCCAAAGAATTCTTATAGATATCTGTTCTACCACAAAGAGGAACAAAAAGTGTTTGTTTCTCAGTATGCCACATTCTTGGAAAAAGAGTTTTTCACAGATAAAGATGATGGCAAGATGGTAGATCTAGAAGAGGTTCTGGAGACACAAGCTACAAATGACGATTTGGTTGAACCGGCTGTTGCAACAGAAACTGAAGAACCTCGGCCACTCCGTAGGTCTGGTAGGACTTCTCGCCCACCGGAGAGGTACTACGGTTTCCTCATTGATGGTAACGGAGAAAATTGCATCATGGATGATGATGATCCTACCAGTTTTCAGCAGGCTATCACGAGTGGTGACTCTGTGAAGTGGCTGGATGCCATGAGATCCGAAATGGAGTCTATGTACACCAACAAAGTATGGACTTTGGACGTTGTACCCCCTGGGGAAAACCTGTAGGGTGCAAATGGATCTTTAAAAGAAAGATTGGTGTGGATGGGCAGGTAGAGACCTATAAGGCAAGACTTGTGGCGAAAGGTTTTCGTCAAAGACCAGGTTTGGACTATGACGAAACTTTTTCGCCCGTAGCCATGCTTAAATCCATTCGGATCCTACTTGCTATTGCTGCTCACTACGACTATGAAATCTGGCAGATGGACGTTAAAACAGCATTTCTAAATGGAGATTTAGAAGAATGCGTTTATATGGATCAGCCAGAGGGCTTCATTGACAGTGGGAGCAGCGAGAAAGCATGTAGATTGCTTAAATCCATATATGGGTTAAAGCAGGCATCTCGGAGTTGGAACATCTGTTTCGATGATGTTATCAAAGAGTTTGATTTCATCAAAAATCCAGATGAACCTTGTGTTTATAGGAAGGCTGTAGGAAGAGCTGTCACATTCCTCGTATTGTACGTGGATGACATTCTTCTGATAGGAAATGATATTCCTATGCTACAGTCGGTCAAATCATTCTTATCACTGAGGTTCTCCATGAAGGACCTGGGTGATGCCACATACATCCTGGGCATAAGGATCTATAGGGATAGATCCAAAAAGTTATTGGGATTGTCCCAAACCAGGTACATCAACACCATCCTAAAAAGGTTTAGTATGGAAGACTCCAAGCGGGGTGCCTTACCCACTTGCCATGGAGTCACTCTCTCCAAGGATTCTTGTCCAAAGACCGATGAAGAGAGAGCTCGCATGAGCATTATACCTTATGCTTCGGCAGTAGGATCTATAATGTATGCGATGTTATGTACACGCCCAGATGTAGCTTATGCACTTAGTGTTGTAAGCAGGTATCAATCCAACCCAGGGGAAAACCACTGGACAGCTGTGAAGAACATTCTTAAGTACTTACGAAGGACTAAAGAATTGTTCTTGGTGTATGGTAATACAGATCTCCAAATGGAGGCCTTTACCGATTCGAGCTTCCAGAGCGATAAGGATGACAGCAAATCTATCTCGGGGTTTGTATTTACCCTCAATGGAGGGGCGGTAAGTTGGAAGAGTTCCAAACAAGATACCGTTGCAGACTCTACGATGGAAGCTGAGTACATTGCTGCAAATGATGCCGCCAAGGAAGCCGTCTGGATGAAGAAGTTCGTCTCGGAGTAAGGAGTAGTTCCAACCATTATTGATCCAATACCTTTGTATTGTGACAATAATGGGGCAATGGAGTTAGCCAAGGAGCCCAGATCCCATCAGCGGTCCAGACATATCCTGAGGCGCTTTCATTTGATCCGGGAGATTGTAGATCGCCGCGAGATCGAGATTAAGAGAGTAGACACAAAGAACAACGCCGCGGATCCACTCACCAAGGCCCTCCCTCAGCCACAGCATGAGCGACTTTTTGAGATGTTGGGTATGAGATACGCCAATAACTGGCCTTAGTGCAAGTGGGAGATTGTTGGATATATGTATGCCCTAGAGGCCATTATGTGATAGTGGATGTATCTATACATGTATATATATTCAGTTTGCATTCTTGCTCGACATGATAGTATGCTATCTGGTTCTTCTTTATCTGACATGTTTATTTGATCATGCTTCTATTCATTCATACATGCTGATAAAGCCCTAAGGATATCGGCTTGACTACTCTGATTATGATGGAGATCATACTAGTGGGACATCTGTAGTCTATAAGCATATCCTGGAACGTCCCTAGTCGTAGGTATATCGAGACGGGGCATTGATATACCAGAGTAGACTAGCGTATATGATACTAGACCCATACGATGGGCGATGGATGTTCCCGCATTCATCGATGTTTGACATCAAGATCATATACGGGTGCTCAGTGGTGACTGGGTACACTGGACGGACTCACCGAGAACTCCTATATGGAATTATATCTATCGTCGGATAGCAGTTCTCAGGTGACACTGGTACAGGTTAGTCTGTAGACCCGAGATCGTCATGGAGTCTTGTGTGTTCTCCCACTGTATTTTGATTGCCACCCTACCACGGCTCTACTGAGTCGTGCAAACAGGTGGCCGTTGGGTACAGTCCCGAGACACACGAAGGCAATGAGCGATAGAAGGGGTTTCGTCTCTCCCGGTATTGGGAGTTGATGCTGTGCTGTGCTCGACTGGTTATAACAGCAAGTCCCTGGCCAGGGCTGCTGAGATTTGCTGATAAGTGTTATCAGTAGTTTCTCGATCTGTTATAGACCATTCACCGACACGACTTATTGAGTTATTGGGGTCGACGTGACCATCCCTAGGCTCGATATGCAGCGTATCTGACGAAGAGACCGGACTGTACGGTAGTGTTGCCGGATGGCTCGACGGGAGTTGTAGCAGGTTCGCTTGTTGTCTTCTGATCGCTCAATACCCGGGTGGCCGTTACGTTTAGCTGACCGCTTGCGGCTTGAGGGTACTTGATATGATCATTACCCTCTGCCGGCGTATTGACGAGTCTTAGAGTCCCACAAAGGAGTTACCCTGTCCAGGCGAAACGTTGTGGTGCGCGTATGCGATAGGCGCATGCACCCGATTGAAATATGCGTATATGATACCGAACATTGATCGGGTGGCCTACTTTTGGTGGGGTCGTATGAGATATGACTGGATTGATAAATTAAGTGTTGATTTATCATCTAACCATAAGTTATCTCACTTGAAACCTTTCTAGGGTTTGATGGATGTAAGAATGCATGCATGTGTTTCTTTATTTTCATTCTAGTTTCATGCACATGTGAATGTGCATACATGCATACATACATACACCCATTCATCATGGTTGTTAGCACAAGGAAATGGTGGCAATGCAAGACTTACACCATGGATTAAATAATGGATAATTATTTAATTTTGGTTTTAAAGTTAAATGAAAAAGAAAAGGATAATCATGTTAGTTTCCACACTCTTCTTCTAACCTAACCTAGCTCAACTACCACTAACCTATGGTTATCCTTCTCTTTATCATACTAAACCCAAGTTAAATTAACTATCTATCATTTAATCATGGTTGAAGTCAAGAAGGAATTAAATATATATAGTGATATATATTTCTTTCTCTTGCTTAACTCAAGAGTGATCTCTTTACCTCTTGTTAATATTAGCCACCATCTTCTTCCTCTAGCTCCTTTGCTCTCTTGATTTTCTTAGTGAGCAAATACCACATAAAGATAGGTTTTTGAAGTGAGATTCCAAACCACAACATCATTCTACACAAGCTTATCCGCTTAGTTTAGAGTGTTCTCTTCGGTTTATCGAAGTTGCAAGCTTGGACGGAGATCTCCGTGGTGGATCGTCGTGGACGCAAGGGAACTTCGAGAGGACCTCGACTCAACACCCAAAGCACCAAGGAGTCTAGCAAAGGGGAGCTACAAAGGTTGTAGCCTTCAAACCCTTATCTTTTCTAGCTTAAAGTTGATTAACCCTAATTTTCTAGGATCGATCTACTTGCATGTTAGTTTAGCACCTTAAAAATTATAACTTTGGGTCATGTGATGCTTCAAAACTCTTCATAGGGTGCTATACTAACCTTACACCTCCATCGGCGTTGAGGCACCGAGGGTGGGAGGTGGGAGCATTGACCCAAAGAGAAGCCCGTTGATTTCTTGAAGATCCGGATTGCAGAGATTTGAGCCTGCAGGTGGCCCATACTTGACTCTACCAGATATGACAGAGCTTAAGTTGCTAAGGTAGGAACAAACGCCATTCTTCATAGAGACGAAGCGCTGACTTCAGTATCCCCTCCCCTAAGGGCAACCACAAATATACACACCGTGATTATCTGATCATGGGAAAAACATGACATACGAAATGTGGAGTGGAAAGAGGAGAAGGTCCCACCGGACGTGTCAGAATCTGTTCTCTACCACCCGGACATCAGCAGAAGGATTGTCGGAGGAAGCTTGGACTTTGTTTGGTTTGCGGATCAACTGATCATACTGTCAGTGTTTGCCCGTCGAAGCTTCGTTTGAAGGATGATGCTCAGAAGCCACCGCAGAGGCAAATTCAGGGGCAGAAGCAGATAACTCAGGGACCTAATCAAGCTCGAGCCTTTACCCAGACGGCCAAAGAGGCCAAGGCTTCAGATGAAGTTGTTTCAGGTATCCTACTTGTTCATGATTTTACCGTATTAGCATTATTCGATTCTGGTGCATCCCATTGTTTTATATCGTCCAAGTTTATTACTGCACACTTGATTGCTTGCACGGTCCTGTTTTGTTGTTGGGACATACACACTGGGAATGTGAAGATCATATCTTGTAGTGAATGCAAAGATTGTTCAGTTGTTATCTGCGGACGGGGGTTATTTACAGATTTCTTGGTGATTGATACCGGCAGTTATGATGTCGTCTTGGGAATGGATTTTCTCGGCACTTTCCACGCTCATATTGATTGTAGGGCAAAGAAAGTGATTTTCCAGATTTCCGAATATCCGGAGTTTCTTTTTGCTGGAGGTAGCAGTTCTGTTGGGCCAGTAGAGTTTAGGGCTAGGCCGACACACAGTGATCTTTCGTCTATGGAAATTGATAAGTAGGATGCGCCAGCTGTAGTTCGAGAGTTCATGGACGTGTTCGAGGACATCTCGGGTTTACCGCCAAAACGAGATGTGGAGTTCGCGAACGATCTTGTTCCTGGTGCAGCGCCAATCTTAAAGGCATACTATCCAATGGCACCAGTGGAGTTGGAGGAAGTAAAGAAGCAGGTTACCGAATTGTTAGAGAAGGGTTGGATTCGCAGCAGTAATTCACCTTGGGAAGCTCCAGTTCTTCATGTCAAGAAGAAAGACGACACAAGGAGGATGTGCATCGATTATCGAGAATTAAACCGGATGACTATTAAGAACAAGTACCCGATCCCTCGCATTGGCTAATTATTCGAGCAACTCAGTGGTGCGAGGATATTCTCGAAACTGGATTTGCGATCCGGATATCAACAAGTTCGAGTTAAATCGGAGGATATTTGCAAGACTGCATTCCGAACTCGATATAGACATTACAAGTATTTAGTAATGCCATTCGGAGTCACGAATGCAGTGGCGATATTTATGGACTTGATGAACCGAATTTTTTCACCCTTCTTGGACCAGTTTATATTGGTGTTCATCGATGATATTCTGGTCTACTCGAGGAGCCTAGAAGAGCATGCAGAACACTTAAAGATCGCACTGTAAAAATTGAGGCATGAAAGATTGTATGCAAAGATGAGTAAGTGCGAGTTTTGGCTTGAAGAAGTGATGTTTTTGGGGCATGTCGTATCCGGAGATGGAATCGCCATTGATCCTGAGAAGATTGCAGCAGTTCAAGATTGGCCGATTCCGAGGAATGTAGTGGAGATCAGAAGTTTTCTGGGACTTGCAGGATACTACAGAAGATTCGTGGAGAATTTTGCTCGATTAGCTGAGCCTTTGACCAAGCTTACGCGGAAGGAAGTACCGTTCGTTTGGACGGATAGTTGTACGTCAGCTTTTGAGGCGTTGAAGCAAAGATTGATAACCGCTCCTATTTTGACCGTACCAGACGGTTCCGGAGGATTGGTGATTCACAGCGACGCATCCGGGAAAGGATTGTGATGTGTTTTGATGCAGCATGGGAAGGTTATAGCCTACGCATCGAGACAATTAAAGACCCATGAGAAGAATTAGCCAACTCATGATTTGGAGCTTGCAGCGGTGATTTTCGCTTTGAAGATTTGGAGACACTATTTATTGGGCGAAAGGGTCGAAGTATTCACCGATCACAAAAGCCTAAAGTATGTGTTCACTCAGAAAGAACTCAATATAAGGCAGCGTAGATGGTTAGAGCTGATGGCTGACTATGATCTTGACCTCAAGTACCATCCGGGGAAAGTTAATATAGTGCCGGATGCGCTTAGTCGGTTGTCAGCAATTCGGATGTTGACTGCACAGAAGAGGCTTATCGAAGATTTTCGAAGATTCGAGTTGGAGATCGTGTTACCGCATTCTTCAGGACAGTTGATGCAGCTACAAGTACAGTCGTCGTTGATCGATAATATTAAAGCAGCACAGTCACAGGACCCAAGATTGCAAAAGTTTCGAGAACAGGTTGAAGCGGGACTTCGAACGGGCTTGTTGATTCATTAAGTTGGTTCGTTGCGATTTGGTAGCCGTTTGTGTGTGCCGAAAGGAGATATTCGCGAAGAAGTTATGAAGAATGCACACAGTTCTGCATATTCCATACATCTAGAAGGCACGAAGATGTACCGTGATCTACGACAGCATTTCTGGTGGGAAGGCATGAAAAGGGAGATTGCTCGCTTTGTAGCGAAGTGCTTGGTGTGTCTACAAGTTAAGGTTGAAAATCAAAGGGTAGCTGGTTTATTGCAACCACTTCCGATTTCTCAGTGGAAGTAGGAACATATAACCATGGATTTCGTGACAGCTTTACCGCAGAGTCCAAAGGGCAACAATGCAGTTTGGGTGATCGTTGATCGATTGACCAAGGAAGCTCATTTTATACCGTTTCGAGTTGGTCAGTCGACGGAAGCGTTAGCAGAACGGTACATGCAGGAGATTGTGAAACTGCATGGTGTACCTGTAAGCATCGTTTCCGACCGTGATACTCGATTCTTATCACATTTCTGGAGGAGCTTACAAGAAAGCTTGGGGACACGATTGAAATTTAGCACCGCTTATCATCCTCCGATAGATGGCCAGTAGGAGAGAACAATCCAAACTCTTGAAGATATGTTGAGAACTTGCATGTTGGACTTCAAGGGTTCGTGGGAGGATCATCTACACTTGGTGGAGTTTTCTTACAATAACAGCTTTCAGGCGACTATTCAGATAGCTCCATTCGAAGCATTGTATGGTCGCAAATGTCGCTCACCTGTTTGTTGGGACGATGTTGGAGAGCGAAGATTGTTGGGACCGGATTTGATCGTGTAAACAGTAGAGAAGGTTAATACTATCCGGAATTACATGAAGGCAGCACAAGATCGGCAGAAGAGTTGGGCCGATACCTTGAGAAGACCTCTAGAGTTCGCTGTTGGTGATATGGTATTCTTGAAGATGTCACCGACTATAGGAGTGATTCGTTTTGGGAGTCGATGCAAGCTTAGCCCTCGATTCGTGGGGCCTTTCGAGATTATTGAGCGTGTTGGAGAAGTGGCTTATCGATTGGATTTACCACCATCTTTGACGAGTGTTCATGACGTGTTTCATGTATCTCAACTCCGTAAGTATGTTCGAGATGAAACACACGTGCTAGATCATTCAGAGCTGACAGTAAAGGAGGACCAGACATATGAAGAACGACCGATATTGATTGTTGATCGAAGAGAAAAGATCCTCAAGAACAAGGTTATCCCTCTAGTACTTGTTTCTTGGGGAAATCGCTCGCACGGAGAATCGACTTGGGAACGAGAAGACGAGATTCGACATAATTTTCCACACCTCTTCTAGTAGTTTCATGTTTGTTTGTTTTTCTTGTTCCGGGAATTCCGATGACGAAATTTTTTTTGTAGTTGGGTATAATCTAACACCCTAGTTCATTTATACCAGTTCTATTTTGAGTATTCTTTATTTGTAGCTATTTCTTGATTTATTGTGTTTTGGGTGCGAATAATGTAATTAGTATCCGTATTTGCATCCGACCCAACCCGCTTGCTAGAAACCCGTCTTGATTCTTATTTATGATTGATCCCGGCTAGTTTTGAGAATCCGTGCACTTTTATGTTGTTTATACTGCATACTAGCATTACATTTGGCATCTGCATTTTTTTAGTATAAACAATAAAGTCAAATAAAATCTTTTAAAAAATATCTAGTATGGCCTGCATCATACCCCTAACCCTGTCGTAGCGTCCGTACATCGTGTTCTCGTCCCGTTCAGTGAAACGGACTCGTTTGGATAGCAACGTGTATCCGTTCTTGGGGGTATGCATTTTCGTTACCCGGATATCCTATTTTAGTTTTGGTTGACACGTATATCAACCGTATTTTCAAACCATAATTTTAGACCCGACCCGGGCGTGTTTTAGACTATTTTTGTATTAGCCAAAATCTCAAATATTATCAATATTATATTCTAATACTATTCTAATTGTTAATATACTAAAAATATTTTCAAAATATTTTTAAATTCTTTTAAAATCTCACAGCTCAACCCCCCTCTCTCTCTCTCGCGTGACCGCTCTCTCTCTTTCTCCCCCCTCTGCATATTTATATATATATATATATATATATTTTTATTATTAAACCTAATTTATTAATACCCATGCCCATGTATTCCACTTCTTCATCCACGTCTTCTTCTTCTTTCTTTTTCCCGCCGTCTTCCACGTTCGAACCCACGCCCCTGCTCGCGCCTCACCACCGACCCCGCCTCCAGCCTCGACCCCGCCTGTTCTCCGCCGAAAGACGCGGCCGGAACGTTGGGACGTCAGGCCTGAATTTCAAGGGCAGATGCTATTTGGTGCTATCCGTCCACCTCTCCGAAGATACCAAGTTGATTTATAACACCATGTATCGAAGGTTTAAACGGATGCGGCCGATGTAGCAGACTTCGTTAGATTCCCCCTCGTTGAGGTGTTTTTGATTGTGGGGACGCTCTTCCCTGTAGTCGCAAGCCCCTGCAGTTAATTACGCTACCGTATCGCGATAACCACTTTCTCCTTCTCCAGATGGTCACTTCGTGTCATGTGTGGTTGTTTTGTTTTTGGTTTCCCGTGGATTGTATACGGAGACTAATTTATGTTGTCGCCCGTAGGGCGTGAATTAGTTTAAATCCGTATTTTCTTAGATTTTGGTTTAGGTTTGGATTTAAGGATACGTTAGTCTCATTTGAGACTAAGATCAACTTAAACGTTTGTTAAGGATACGTTAGTCTAATTTTAGACTGAGATCAACTTAACGGGATCGTTTAGATCCAACAAGAGAGCATTTGGGCTCTATTGTTTAGTTTTGGGACATTGCGGTCGATTAGTTTAAGGACATTACGGTCCAAGGTTAAGGACATCATAGTCCATGGGTTTAAGGACCCCACAGTCCGAGGTTAAGGACATCATAGTCCATGAGTTTAAGGACCCCACAATCCATAGTTTAAAGACATCATAGTCTATAAAGTTTAAGGACATCATAGTCCATGAGTTTAAGGACCCCACAGTCCATAGTTTAAAGGCGTCATAGTCTGTAGAGTGTATGGTTGTCGGGACCCGTCACCTCTCTGAAGACGTTGAAAGATTACAACGACAAATATCAGAGGAGTGAAGAGATGTACCCTTGAACCGATCTTGGTTGGGAGATCTGTAGTCCAATTTGGGACTAAGATCAAAGATTTATGAGCATATGGGCTCAATTAATCTGAATGAGAGTTCTGTGGCCACTTTGGGCTCGGCCCATTCAGTTAAAATGTTAAACATTTGAAAATGTTGAGCATTAATTTGGGTTCTGACAATATTTTTGTCTTTTATTGAATGCTGAGCATTCATCATAGGTCTAGGCTTTATTCAAAGAACAATTTATGTTCTTTTAGCACACACGTGAGGAGCACGTGGCGCGCTTGGCGCTTTGCGCCAGTCTATGAGCGCATTGCGCTAACTTCTGAGCGCAAAGCGTTATTTGTTCAGTGGCGCACACATGAGGAGCACGTGGTGCGTTTGGTGCTGAACGCCAATCCATGAGCGCAAAGTGCTAGTCCAAGAGCGGAAAGCGCTATCTGTTAAGTGGCGCACACGTGAGGGGCACGTGGTGCGCTTGGCGCTGAGCGCCAGCCCAAGAGCGCAAAGCGCTATCTATTAAGAGGCACATACGTGAGGAGCACGTGGTGCGCTTGGCGCTGAGCGCCAGTCCAAGAGCGCAAAGCGCTATTTGATCAGTTTTATGATCTGAGAAATAAATTCTCATTTATAAGAGACTTTGTCTCAAGATTCTAAGAACAAAAGTTCTTATTTTATAGGAGATGTTTCAATCTCTTATTTTGATGAAAGGCTTTGCCTTTATGGATCTGTGATCCTAAGATAATTGAATTATTCTCCCCTTTTTTTATAATGAGATGTTCATGATCTCTTTTTGTAAAAGACCTTAGTCTTATAGATCTATGATCTGTGAGAAGAATTATGTTCTTCTTCTTATTTTTTTTTATGATGAGATCCTTTGATCTCTTTGTGAAAGACCTTGGTCTTATAGATATATGATCTTAAAGAAAGAAGTGAATTCTTCTTTTTATATGAGACGATTTCGTCTCTCTGTTCTTTTTACCTTAAAGAAAAGTTCTTTTTCTACCGAGAGCTTGGCTCTTCCTTCTGAGATTTCTCAAAGTTTGTGGGGGGGGGGGTTTGTTCCTCTGTATGTTTCTGTATATGAGACTTAAAGTCTTAGGTCCTTTTTATAGTGAAGGCTGATTTGTTCAATCAGTTAAGGAGATCTTTTCTCCAATTGATTTGGGGACTTCCCCATCGTTGGATCTTTGATCCAAGGGTTTCTGATTTACAGAAGGCAATTTTCTTGTTTTTAACAAGATTGGGAAATTTTCCCATACAGAATTTATTCTGTAATTTTGGTGATTTTTAATCACCTTTGGATCATTGATCCAACGGTGCTCTGATTTACAGAGTATCATCTTCTTGTTTGAAAAGATTTTGAGGAATATTTTTTTAACAGAATTTTATTCTGATTAATTGATAATTTATCATCTTTATTGGATCTTTGATCTGACGGTGGGAAGCTTTTAGTTCCCGCGCTAGCGCACCCGTGCTTTGCACATGGTGCGCTGCTTAGAGTGCAGCGCACTTAGCGCCAGCGCACCCATGCTTTGCACGTGGTGCGCTGCTTAGAATGCAGCGCATTTAGCGCCAGCGCACACGTGCTTTTCACGTGGTGCACTGCTTATAGTGCAGTGCTCTTCGTGCTAGCGCACACGTGCTTTGCACATGGTGCGCTGCTTAGGGCGCAGCACACTTGGCACTGCTAGGAAGCGTTGCTTCATTTCAAAATTTGAATTTTGAACAGAGCTTTGCTCTAATTGGGGGAAACATCGCCTAACCCTCTTCCTCTCTCCTTCTCCCATTCTTCTTCTCCTGTTTCCGCGCTCGAACCCACGCACCCATCACCTCCAACTTCACCTCGACGTCGTCGTCGCCGTCGGCAATCCCTCATACTTGCGGCCATCTCTTTCTTTCTCTCTCCTCGACCTCTCTTCTCCTCTGTGCAACCGCTGCAACCTAACCTCACCTCGCCTGCAACCCTAGTCTCGCCTCTTCGCCGGCAACCCCTCACCGTCGCCCCAGTACCTTTGCTGCCACCCTCGTTTCACCACCATCACCACCACCTCCCAACATCACCTCTTCCCTACACCCGAACCCGATACCAAGAACCCCCGAGCACTGCGACCCTCGCTGCCCTCATCACTGGAGCTCCGACCTTCCCGTCGTCTCCTCGTCATCGCAACCAACTCCTCGCATTCTCCCAAACACCAAAGCACCAAACCTAGTTCTTCCTTCTTCTTCTTCTACTTCTTCTTCTTCTCTTTCTTGGTTCTTGATTTCCGGTCACCGCCGGAGCCGTGCCGTTGCCGACGATCCAGGCGACCCAGTGGACGTTCCCAGCCAGTGTGGTCTTGTTCTTGCTTTGCCTGGACCTGTCCCGTGTGCGCGTGTGTACATTACAACGTTTACTCGACGTCGGACGCTGCGTAGACACCCCGTCGTGAGATCCGTTCTGGCAAGTTCATCTTGCTATATGCTATAATACATATTTTGCATCCATATGAATTAAAATATTACATGTTCATTATATTGTGCATCCATATTACAAACTTACAGTTTTTCGATACTCGTATGCATCCATACCATTAATTATACATCTAGTTGCATGCCATGTTACATTATTTCATGTTACTGTAGTATTAGCACCCCATGCTTGATAATGTGCATCCTCCATAGTCATGGAGCTATAGATGTAACCCCTGATAGATATTTGTGCATCCGTGTTTTATTGTGCATCCATACCATTAATTGTATATCTAGTTGCATGCCATGTCACCTTATTTCATGTTACTGTTATATTAACACCCCATGCTTGATAATGTGCATCCTACCTAGTCATGGAGCTGTAGATGTAACCCCTGATAGATATTTGTGCATCCATGCTTTTATCATGCATCCGTACTTCCTACAGTTTTATTATGAGCATCCGTTTGATACATGTGCTCTACTGACATGACCTAATACACCACTGCTTGACTTGATACCTGATCTTGTTACTAATGCCGACAATCCTGACTTGTCGTCCTGACGGACGTATCCTGTTGTCTACATAGACAAACATGTACCTGCTTAATCCCGCGTTGGCATTAGCTCCAGATTTATCAATACCTGACTTGAACACATAACCTTGGGGGTATGGGAAAATCAAAGGTGTAACCGAGTGTAACTTAAAAGGATATTACTTGATCCGTGGTCCTGGGGGATAACGGGACAGAGTCATTCATGACTCTTACAGCTTTATCCGTGGTCCCGAGAGGTAATGGGACAGAACCATTCTTGGTTCACATATCCTGATCCATGGTCCCGGGGGGTAACGGGACATATTCTTTGAGTTACATTAGGACTACATCAATTGGTTTCGAATAACTCTAGAATAGATAACCCAATAGCACAGTTTAGATTATTTACCGCACTTCACCTGCACGTATACACTTCACTGTTTCATACCCATGTTACTTGTTATACACGCATTATTGTTCATACTTATGTCTATATATCTCGTGTATCCTGTTCAATTATTATTGTTTGATATTATGACGCACTGACGTCTGGGTTTTGCATAGCTCAGATCCTCTATTTTTGATGCAGGCTGATCAGGAGTATTTCCGCCGTCAGGCCGAGCAGTGAGGATCCTCTTAGTATCTAGTTTAGTTTAGTTTTATTTCCGTATTTTCATTTCCTGATGTGAGCCCGTATTTTGGGACGTACTCTCCAGATTGTTACCGTTTATTGGATTTATTGCCTCCGCATATTATTTCTTGACTCGTTTATTCTGGCATATGAACATGTACTAGATAGTTTATTTTATTTTACTGTTCTTGATATCTTATAGACAGCCGTAATGTGACTGTGGAGGGATGTTTCCTAGTCACAGGTAGCATGGTTGGCTCTGTCACGTGCCGATCTTAGCGCACTCTGGGAAGCGGGGCGTGACAGAATTAAATTCTCAACTTGTGGGGAGATCCGCTTCTGCAGATCTTAACCAAAGGAAGAACTAAGTTCTTTTAGAAGAGTTAAACACTTAGTTTGAGAATTAAATTCTCTTTTTGTGGGAGATTTTGGGAGGGGTTCCTCTTCTTTAGAGAATTAAATTCTCTCTCTATTTTTTTTCCCCTCTCTCTGTCTCTCCTTTTTCCTCCTCTCCTTGCGCATATTTATATGAGAAGAAAAAGAATCAATTTGTTAAGAAAATCCCTCATTGAGAGATCATGATTGATTCCATGATCTTTTAGATCAATTGGTGAATTTTATTCACCGTTGGATTTTTAATCCAAAGACTCTCTGTTTAACAGAGAAGATTTCTTGTTTGTTTAACAAGATTATGAATATCTTGTTAGTTTTAACAAGATTAGAATTTTATTCTATCATATCTTTTTAGTTTAACAAGATCAGAAATATATTTTCTTAATATGGATATCTTATTAACATAGAATTTTATTCTTGTTATAAGATTAGGAAAATATTTTCTTATGATAGATTTTTATTCTATCAAATGATCACCACTGGATCTTTGATCCAAGGGTCTTCTGTTTAATAGAGAAGATCTTTCTAGTTTAAGGAAGATTAAGAAAATATTTCCCAAATAGAATTTAATTCTAGAATTTGATAGGAATATTTTAAATTAGGGTGCACACATGCTTTGCATGTGATTGGCAAAAACACTCACATATTTAACATGTGACCCCTAGTGTGGGTTTTAGCCTGTATATGTTCAGAGCGCTCACGTGTGTAACACGATAGGCATGTTTGGCACTTGGTTATTTATGTTCAGCGCTCATATGCTTTGCATATGAGCGCCCATGTGTTTTACACGTGATGCCTGTTTGGCCTTTAGAAAAAGTAGCTCTTGGCCGAAAATTTTGGCGGGAACATAGACTTTATACAACTTGGCTATATCACGGGGAATGACAAGAAGAAGACGGTAATGCGGCAGAAGAAGAAGGAGAAGACGGTAATGCAGCAGAAGAAGAAGAACACGATAACTTCTTTCTAGGAGAAGAAATTGAGGATATGATAGAAGCTGCCCTAGGTGATAGTATACCTACCGAAGATGACATTCCTTCCGGCCAAGGACCGTGTGCGGATAAGTATGAAAAGTTCATGAATGATGCTAGAAAACCAATTTATGAGAATGCAAAGTATTCCACCCTGTCATGGTTCATCCAACTTTTTCCAGATTAAGTGTCTAAATGGATGGAGCAATAAGACATTCACGATACTTCTGAAGTTCCTGAAAGATTCTATGCCCCTGGGAAATAACGTGCCCGACAGCTGGTACGAAACCCAGAAGATGATGTCTGATTTGGGTCTGAAGTGTAAGAAGATCCATGCATGTCCTAAAGATTGCGTGTTGTACCGGAAAGAGAATTCAGATTTGAAACAGTGTCCAACATGCGGAGAGGCCAGGTATAAGCCAAAAGAATTTGATAAGAAGCCCGATATATCTGTAAAGATGGCACGATACTTTCCCATAACACAGAGGCTGCAAAGGCTATTCAGGTGCAAGAAAACAGCCGAGACAATGATTTGGCATCACCGTGCTGCTCCAAGTGAAGATGGAAAAATGAGGCATCCAAGAGATTCACCGGCATGGATGAATTTCGATAGGAGGCACGAAATATTCTGTAGTGATCCTTGCAATGTCAGGCTCAGAATCGCTAGTGATGGTTTCTGCACATTCAATTATATGGCTGAAAGCCACAGTATATGACCCGTTGTAATGATAGTTTATAATCTGTCGTCTTGGTTGGTTATGGATCAGTCCAACTTTATGATGCATCTTTTTATTGACGGACCAAACTCACCGGGAAACAATATCGACGTCTATCTCCGACCTCTGATCGATGAGTTAAAATCTTTATTCATTGATGGTTTAGAGACTTCAATGTAAACACAGATACAACCTTCACACTGCGTGTGGTTTTAATGTGGACAATTAATGACTTTCCTGCGTGAGGAATGCTATCAGGTTGGTCCGTACATGGTCACAAAGCATGCCCTTATTGCCATCAATATACAACATCGAAATTGTTGAATTTTAGCAGGAAGATTTGTTGGTGTGATCATCGGCGTTGCCTGCCACTAGACCATCCCTACATGTTAGACGCTGATCACTTTAATGGTCATCAGGAGCTTCTTGGGCCTTCAGCCTCATTGTCCGGAGAGAACGTGACTGCTCAGTGGAATAGTTACAATAATGTGACCTTTGGGATAGATCCGGCAAAACAGATCAAACCACCCTACTGGAACAAATTAAGTATTTTCTACGAGCTTCCGTACTTGTCACGCCCCGCTTTCCAGTATACGGGCAGAGGATGCGACGAGGCCGCTACGTATTTACTCAGAAGTAAACACGCTAAGCATTTCTAAGCAATATAAAATAAAATGTACACAAGAGACAAGATGTAAATAAACGGCAACTTTATTTATTAAACATTCTTTTTACAATACAACTGAAATGAAAATACATGGAATGAAAGCAATGCCTAAACAATGGCATAACAGAAATGAAAATGAAATGTAATGTACAAGTGAATCTAAAACTCCGGGTATTCAATAAACTGATCCAAGTCTTCGCTGCTGGGTTCGATCTCCAGTGAGTCCGAAACACCTGACGACATTCCAAAGAAGAAGAAAGAGAATGTCGTCAGCGAACCAGTCGCTCAGTAAGTCCCGTAGATAGATAAGGATATAATAGACAAAATAGAGTATAGCTGTTTAATGTTGTTATTTAGTGTTAACGCTGTTGTTTGTAACTTGGTACAGAAGATGCCAGTGTATACGAGAGGAGTCTTACTATCCCGGAGACTAAGGTATATGGAGTATAAGAAACCGTTCAGCCACGGTACAACGGCAATGGAGATTCAGGTTAGGTGTCTTATGGTTGCAGTCTCGTGCCACTTCTAACACCTTCCGTACCAATCTACCCCTTATAAACCCTGCGATGTCTTGATTGTATTGTATTGTCTTGTATTGTAAATTGTATAGATGGATGACTTGTCGGAACCATGATATCAGTAATGAAATGGATATAATGGATGAACATATAAATGGAGTACATCCGTGGTTTGGTTCAGTCAAGTTGTATAGATTGAATAGATTGAATATATGGATTCATATTGAATCATGTTGTATTGTAGTTTGTACTTGAATCACATTCAAGTCAGATTGATTAGGTTGAGACTCAGTCTGAGTCAGACACTTTTAAAAGAACTTGAAATCCTGATTGTTTTGGTCTTATCGGTAACTGCTGCACATGGACGGCAGGATTTGTGTATTTTTCCAAGAAAATTACCGTGTTGATAACACCGTTTGTTAAGTTGTCTACCTTAAATAGGCAAGCACCCATATCTCCGGCTCCCTGAGGCTTAAGAAACTGGTCCTGCTTAAACCTATGTTTACTAGGGTCCTTATTGTAATTTAGTATAACTTGATAGGGTTTTATGTAAAAATACTTTTGGTATAATTTCAAAATACAGCTCAAGCATTTAATTATCATTTTTAGGGTTTTCATTGATGTATATTTTATATATGTGACATTTCTAGTGAATAAAACCTAATTTCATAATATATGGTATTTATTTGTAATATGAATATTGTTTTGAATTATCATGGTAGTTTCATGTAATATTTGAATTCTTTTCTTGAGTTTTGGAAACATGAAATAATATATATATATTTAAAATAAGCATTTTGGTAATATTTATATATACATATTTAACGAAAATAAATTTATTTATTTTCTTGTAAAAATTTTATTTTCTAAAGAAAAATGTATAAAAATTCCATCGAGATCGAATGCTTCTTGCGGAGGTCTGCATCTCGCTCTACTAACCCCGAGAATGTGCGATAATCCGCACCATCTCGAACGGGGTCCCCAAAATGGGTTGTAGAGGCTCAATTGTATAGAAAGTTAAATACACTTTTTTTAAAAAACGGTTTTATTAGTTAAAGGGATTTATTTGTAAAGTCGTATTTTCTGTATTCTATTGTCCCAAAATTCATCATGCTATGATAGATATGTGTGTTGTGAGGAGGTAAGTCATTAGCTCATGGACTATCTAAAGGTATTGCAAGGAATTATGATGGTTTATGTCGAAACTAAACTATTTGGTATTTTTCTGAAAAAGCATGATAAAAGTTACAAAAATAATTATTTTGATGTGGAAGTTGTTTTGTTAATTTTGTTAATATTTATTAATCAACATATAAGAATATGGTTTTATCTTATTAAAGAAACTGTAGTTTTTTTTTTAAAGAAAACCGAATCGGAAGTCGGATTAACTCCGCTTCCGTCGGATTTTAGAAATGGAAGTTTTTAAAGAATAAGATGAGAAGAGAAAAAGGGACTTACTGGCTTATAAAGTAGAGGGGAGAAAGAGGAAAAGTGGCGCAACACCGGTGCGTCGTTTCGTCGTCGGAAACTCCTTGGGTCGTTACCGGAACTTCGTCGGAGTTTCGTTCTTCGTTAACTCCACTTGCACACTATGGGAACTTGGAAATTACTTGAGAGTTTTGGCAGGGAATTATGAGTGAGGAGGGGTGGTATTTATAGGAAAGGCTAGGGTTTAGTGTAGTGAATGGGTGTAATAAAATTTGTAATAAGATAGGATTAAATGTGAATTTTATTGCTCTCTGGAATAATTCAGAGTAAACAAGCAGTAAGGGGTTAGTGGGGTAGGCCAAACGTTGCGGGGGGCAGAAGATGAAGGCAATACCGTCGGTTTGGACCGGCGGCATCGGTCAAAATTGGCTTCTCGCCGGTTTTGTACCGTCGGGGTTGATTGGTGATGGTGCATTGGGTCGGGGTCGATTGGTATTTTATCGTGCACATATTTATTTATTCTGTAACTTACCCTATTACGTGTAGTGCACGTGCAAACTCTTGGGCTTATAAAAAAATTAAAAGAAATTTAAACAAAAAGATAATGTGGCTGATGGGATTTGAACTCTGGTGCTTTGTCTCTGCAGTGCAAGGTCTTACCAATGAGCTACAAGCTCTTTCTTGCTGTTCTAAAGCAAAACAAATTCTTATAGCATTCATAGGAAATCAAATACCCCAAGTGTACATTAACTTTTAATGAATTTTCTGTACACAGAATTTGGAGTTGTTACAGTACTGATCAACAAATTTAGTGCGTCATTGTCGGGACGTCATGCGCATAGAGAAGGGAGTATCCGAGCATGTACTCAACTTACTTCTTTGTAAAGACGGAAAATCGAAAGACAACCTCCGTGCTCGGATAGATCTTCAGGACTGGGAAATTAGAAGTGAATTGCATCCTAAACCGATAGCGGGTAAATCAGAAAAGTTTGTACTTCTCAATACCGCGTATCATATGTTACAACCGGAGAAGAAAAGATTTCTGCAGGTGTTGCATGATTTAAAAGTTCTCACAGGTTTCTCAGGATCATTTAGCAAGAAAATAAAAATTTTGAAAGGCAAAATCGATGGGCTGAAAAGTTATGATCACCATGTTATTATGGAGCATATTCTCCCATTAGCCCTCGGGACTTCCCTTCCCGAATCGGTTAGTCTAATAATCAATGACCTTTGTTGCTGTTTAGAGAATTGTGCGCTAAAATCCTGAATGTTGTGATGCTGGAGAATCTAGAAAATTCTATTTCATTGATAATTTGTAGGCTTGAGCGTATTTTCCCACCGTCATTCTTCAATATCATAATACACCTGACGGTTCATCTTGCAACCGAGGCTAAGTTAGCCGGACCGGTACAATATCGATGTATGTATTCCGTCAAAAGGTACGTAGAATTTTTCGTTTCACGCAATTTGTAAAATTATTGTTGTCCTATATGCCCGTATTTATTTATTTAACATATTTTTCTTTAGATATCTCTACACTCTAAAAAAGTATATACGCAATAGAAATCGACCAGAAAGTTCTATCATGCAAGATTATCTTCTACATGAAGTAACCACATTTTGTTCCCGCTATCTGGACTAGAACATTGAGATGAAACTTAACAGGCCTCGGAGAATTCAGGACGGGCCATATGATAAAACGTCCTATAATAAAGCAGACACTATATTTATCAACATGATATATTGGTTTATCCTCCTCAATAGCGTATGTCTTGAAAAAATTAGAGAGTAAGATCTTTTGGATTAATTGTTATATTTGTATTTGTGTGTGTATAAAATAATTTAATATTAATATCATAATTTATTGTTGAGAACAGAATTTATATTAATAAGGTACGTGAGGGCCATTCTGATTGGAATGATGAACGATTGAAAAAATATCATCAGGATAATTTTTGCGATTGGGTTGCAGATCATGTAAGTTGTTCGAATAACATATTATTGCTACCAATCTTAATCTAAACTTATATCGTTATATATTTGTCGTAAAATTTGTTTTGTCATATCCACGATCCGAACTTGTTTGCATCATTAGAGAGATATTCAAGATGTTTAGCTCAGTTTCCTAGTATGGAGGTTGTATATTATAAAGGATTCGGTGTCCTTAAATACAAATTTGAAATTAAGGACATAGAAATATCTCGAACCACTAAGAATAGTGGGAGTGCGACGGTAGAATCGGATAGTGTGATATATTATGGATACTTAAATTGCATACTTGGCATCCAATAATTCCGGACGATCAAAACCGTTTTATATATTTCAGTGTACTTAGTACGATACATGAACCGATACGGATAAGTGGAGAAACAATCTCGGGACTTGGAAAAATGAATATGGATTGACTAGTATAAACACACTTCGATTTTACGGTCAGGACGATTCATTTATCTTTCCGAACCAAGCGTTCTAAGTATACTACTCACAATATTTGAAGCATCCGAGATGAAGTGTCGTATGCCGTTGGAAACTCAGAAATGTTTACGATGTCCCAGAATTCAAGGATCGTATGGAGGACAGCGATGAAGATGAAGAGGAGAGAAGACTTAGAGTGCTCCAACCGTCTGTTTCAAAAGACGGGTTGTTTTCGGCTGATCGTGAAGTTACGTGGGTTAGAAATGATATCGATGATGAAATCCAAGTAAATATGTCTAATACATCCATGAAACGAAAAAGGTTATCAGTAATATTGTATTATTACTTCACATTTCTACGATATATACATATATTGCATGTATATGTAATGATTGTACTCTTATCTAGGTTTGATGACGTCGACCAGAGCAGTAAGGGGCGGCAGCGGCAGAGTCAAAGGCAGAGTGGTTCTGCCGCCCGGAGAGCGGCGTAGGGAGCTTCATAGGGCCAGTCTTGCACCCCGATCAATATCCCCTTCGGATGACTCTTTCCGTGTGGTCTTTACCACACCTTCAGGTATATTGCACGCGTATTCATTTTGAATATAATATTATAGATATACACGCATATTTATTTTAAAATTACTTATATAGTCGATATTTAATTGTCTAGCAGTTGGTGGTGCGTTCACATCAGAGGCAGAGGCCACCACCGCACATGCCGGTATGTTTATATATCCTATAATGCATGTATATTGATTTAGAATGTTATATCATAAATATACACACATTTTTTTGCTCTTAGTTAGATAATCATTTTTTGATTGTCTAGCTATAGGTGGTGCCTCCACTTCTCGGGCAGAGGCCACCACCGCACCCGAGGGTATATTTATATATCCTATATTGCATGTATATTGATTTAGAATGCTATATTATTGATATACACATTCTTTTTGCAATTACTTATATAATCTATTTTTAATTGATTAATTATAGGTGGTGCGTCCACATCTGGCGCAGAGGCCACTCCCGCCACTTCCGTACTCTACGCTCAGTCTGCAGATTAGTATGAATAAATATAAAATATTTATTTATTTTACATATCCTCTAAAAATAAACATGAAATCCATTTAATTTTATCGGCAATGTTTATTTTCTAGTTGGAGGGGACGCGTCCATATTCGGGTCACCGGCTGTTCCTCACCGGAGTAACTATCGTCCCGCTCGTGCTGTTGTCCAGGCCTAGGCTCGTGCTGCTGTCGCCGGAGGTATATACCGCACTTCAATTTTCTTTAATCCTTGATTTCTTAATACCACTTTGTCTTAATATTTCTTATCTTGATATTTCTTGTAGATACAGTATAGCCCCATCCCGAGAGAGGGACTCGAGGGACGAATTATCCCATAGACTGAGGCCCGACAGAGCTAGGGGGAAACACCATTTCCCCTCTTCTTTACCCCCGATTATCGCTATACCGGCGATTATGCCGAGAGGTTCGGCCGGGGGAATGAGAGCCGCATCCTAAAGAAGTATCCAATTCAAGTTAAGTAGGGTGATCAACACCGGCGCTCATTTGCCCTCTTCTGGGATCAGGCTCGGGTATTAATATATATTTTCATTTGACTTATCCAATGTATTTATTATTATTTAACAATTGCAATTTAAATACATTATTTTTTTGTATTTGTAGTTGGATTACGATTTTCAGCCTATACCCGACCCTGATCACCCTGAGAGAGCGCTCGATCTTCACGCTCTGTACCAGGGTCTGATGAAGAACATGCAATCAAAGGTCCGATACAATAGGAACGAGCTGAAGATCGACTGCTATTCCCCGTGGATGGCGACCCCCGAGGCAGAGAGAGCGGCTCTCCTGCATATTCCGGCCTTTACGAGAGTCGATGTAGATACATGGCTCTTGTGCCAATATTCGACTTTCAGCGCAAACAGGTTTGTAATTTAAATTTAATTCATTATTTAGTATATACTTTATTTTTTTTTGTTACTTAATTAGAAAACTAAATCTGAATGTGTTGTGCTGAAACAGACCGATCAAAATAAAAAGAATAGGAAGTCAGCGGGGAGGGGTCGCCCCACTTATACAAAAGGCTCGAGGAACATCACTCGTGCCATGGAGGCATCGGTAAATTACAATAGATCTATTTTGATATAATGTAATATTAAGAGTTATTTTATAATATATGTAAATTTTTGGCGAATTGCAAAGAGCTCAGACACTGGCGCAGGGTGGTACACCGAGCATGCTGACCGCGTATCTTGTCGTTCACGGCACCTTGACAGATCCCGCTATGGGCGAGCTTCGATTCCCCGACATCGCTATTTAGGAGCACTGCGTAAGTGTTAATATTTATTCTAACAGGTTTGAAATTTTTGTTTTGAAAAGTTCAAATTTAAATGATATACTTATATTTTAATGGTTAATGCGGGTGGTGGAGCAGGCGGGGGCATCGGGGATCGATTTTACTGGACAGACCGATCCGATGTTACTAACCCCAGTCCTAGATGCTGCATACGGAGGGCATCACAGAGGTTGGGAGAGAGGCCGGGGACTGGGTCCTAGCAAGGCCCATATGAGGTTGGACTCCACTCCGGCGATTACTTCCTCTGCCCCCATGAGCAAAGTCTAGAGCATGATGTTGCCGTCTTGAAGACCACCGTCGAGGAGTTGAAGGAGATGTTGGTACGTATACTACTTAATAGTAAAATATTATATCACATTATAGATAGTAACATATGCAATATTAGTAGCCTGAGCTTATTTGGTTGTAGACTTAGTTTTGATTAATCATAATTACATAAAACTATCTAATTAAAATAAAATATGTATTTTCAAACCAGATACCCAAACGAGGCCTAAGTTCCTAAGTATTCTTAAATTGGGGTTTCGCAATAACCTGATAATGATACGAATTCGACTAAAATCTAGTATACCGTTCTTACTCGTTTATTACACACAAAATTTAACAGATGCGACAAGCTACTTCAGCTGCGGCACCACATGCATCTCCTTCGGCTGCGGCTCTGCAAGCCACTACCTCGGCTGCGGTTGCGCAGACCACTCCTGCAGCTCCACAGCCCGCTCAGAGTCCCACACAGCCCGCTCCTTCATTAGATGAGTTTTTGACGATTCAGGGCTGCACCGAGGAGCAGATGTGCCAGAATACGGCGTTTATCAGAGGTGGAGGAGCTGGACCGAGATAGGGTAGCTTTTTTTATATTTTGAGGATGTATGTATTTATATGATATATATTGTATATATTTTGAACGATATTGGTGTTGTTTGCTTGTTCACGATAATTTAGATTGATATTGTATTCTATTTGTTTATTTCTTTTATATATTATGCGTGAGATGTTGATTATGAATATTTCTGTATTTGGTTATATGGTGTATATATTATTGTGCACATAACGGGGAAAAAACAGGAAGCTCATTTTAAAAAAAAACCATGATATTTTGTCTCTACAGATTAATCCGTAGGTGCAACATTTGCCCCTACACTGTTAGTCGTAGGGACAAAATACCAGGATACCGATATTTTGTCCCTATGGACTCGGTAACAGGCGTTAAACTTGCCCCTACGAATTTATCCATAGGGATATTTATCTGGGCCTACGGATAAATCCGTAGGGGTAAGGTTCAGGACCTACAGATAAAATCGTAGAGGCAAATATTTTTTTTTATAAACCAATAAATTAAATAAATATTTTGTCCTTACGGAGTAATACGTAGGGATTTATGTCCCTATGGAGTAAGACGTATGGGCAATTACTACTCCGTAGGGGCATGTTCAGGACGAAGACTTGCACCTGCGGCCTTTGTCCTTACAGGGGAATTTTATGGCCCTACGGACTTATCCGTAGGGTTAGCGGATTTCCCCTACGGCTAAATCCATAGGTGCAACCCATTATTGTAGTAGTGAAAACTTCTGCGTTATTTTATAGAATTTACTCTATCAAAAATTTAGAAGTTTATATTGATTTGCACGGTCAATTGCTATTTAAAAACTCATAATAAATAAGTCAAATTATGGTATCATATGGCGTTGTATACAACTTTTGTTTGATTCACCCTTCTTGACTAGCTAAGTTATCGGGCGGGCTAATCAAGTCTTTCTAAATTCTATTATAGTAAAATTTAGCTGTGTTAACTGATAAAACTACAAATATTTCCAACATAATGTGTTGTCAAAAATGACTATTTTCAGCATGAAATTAAACTCGTATGTATGTTCCGTCGGAAATGATAATATATTTTTGGCTCTTTTTTATCATACAAGTTTCACAAAATTTCATCGGAAGTGCTAGCGTCTGCAAGTACACTTTTCCATTAGTATTAGAGTTTCTTGTGTTTCAAAACGTTCATAATATATTTTTTTGAGAAATTTTTTATAGGTCTTGACTTAGACCATACATGGGCAAATATATAGATCTAGATATTAAATATGGTAGGTTCAAATGGAATTGGGTTCCGATCAAATATATGATTCATCTGACAAATTTAGCTTTTGGAATGAATATGTTGCGCCCACTTGAATAAATGTGAGATTATAAATACATACATGGCACGTGCTCTGTGCTTGGAAAGTTAATTAACTCTCTCTCTCTCTCTGGCTCTTATTCATGATGACTCAATACACAATGATTTTTGTTTACATGAGATGACTAAGTCAAGCTTGTGTCTTTCTTCATAAATTTTGAGCCAACACTTGATTGAGCTCATCATGAAAAATCATGACGGTTCATTAAACTTGACTGCTCAACAATTCACCAGCACTTGGTGAAGCACACCTACAAATATAATTACTCACCTGATTTGATTAATTAATTTAGACAAATTGAGATTTCATTCTCCTCATACGTACCACATTACGTCTTGAAATCGCTTTGAATGGTCAACACATGCAACACAAACTCATAACCGGTGCGCAGGAGAAGCAAAACCTATTCACATCATCCTTGATTGTCAACTGAATAATAAGTATATGTAGTTAGCTATCTTTTGATTTCAACATTAATTGAACCTTAATGACACGGCACTGGAGTACATCAATTTTCGTTATTGGAGAGTATCAGGACTCGCAGATAGCCACGGCTTTGAATAATGACACAGCACCATGCGACCGATTCGAATCGGTGTTTGGTGTGTTGCTAGCCTACCAAATCAAACAGTGTAGCAGGTTAGGTAACCATTTTCTTTGTTTTAAATGCCAAGAATTAACCAAATTAATTAATGGTACCAACAACAACAACAAAAAATAAAAATAATACTCTTTCCGTCCCTTTTTACCTGTCATTTTGAAAAGAAAAAAATGTCTCACTTTACTTCATGTTTTTAGAATAATATGGAAATTATTAATGATAAATGTATCAATAAATGATAAAGTACCAAAAATAGACTTGAAATTTAATTGCTGATATTAAAAAGGTGATAATACTTTCTTAATAGTTGAGGGCAGAAATAGTATGATTTTTTAGTGGTGATGTGGGTTCAGAGTAATTGCCGATATTAATAATTCTTAATCGGTGTGCATTTCTTTAAAATTACAAGTAAAAAAGGACAGAGAGCCTAGCTAAGGGGGCAGTTTTGTGCCCAAATTCGAATGTGTGTTATTAAAGTGCAATTAGTGAGCCCTGTCCCCTCCCTCAATTCTCTCTTCCAAGCTCCACCTCTTCATTATAACCACCCTCTCTCTCCCTCTCTCTCTCTCTATAGAATTCTTGAAGCAAAAAGTGAGCATCTAGTGTTCCCTCCTTCAAATCTCTTCATAAACAGCCCCCCCCCCCCCCCTCTCCTTCCTCTCTCTCTCTCTCTCTCTCTCTCTCTCTCTCTCTCCACTTAGAATTTTTGAAGGGAAGTGTGTTGAGGGGGATGTTGGCTGGCTCGAAGCATGCAACCCTTTCTCTCTCTAGAATGAATAATCAAGAAAATTAAGGGTCGAAGGCATCGGACCAGGCTTCATTCCTTTCAAAATTTATCTTCCCATGTTGTCCAAATGTCCTAAACGAGGCTAAATTTGTGAAGGTTAGGTTAAGGGGATTGTTGCCTATCTGGCTCCAGGTACGTACGTACGTACTTTGCTTATTTTCTTCAAAATAAATTTATTTATTCAAATGATCTCGGACCTGGCTTCGTTTCCCAAAACCAACATTGGCTTGGTTGCTCTCCGAGATCGCGAGAAAATTTAATTAATTTTGGTAAGCTAGTTCTTCTTGATTTATCTTTTTTTTTTTTTCCTTCATGGACCATCATTTTAGCCTAGAAGTTTATATTTTTTTAATTTTTTTAAAGAAAAGAACCCTTTACCTAGAGGATGCATTGAAGTATTGACATTTGACATCTTTTACACATACTTTTTGTTTGACATTTGAGCATGCACATATGGAAGGACAAATCTTTTGATTTGATCCGTAATTTTTTAAATATTTCCCCCATCACATATAGTATATGTAGACTATTTTCCTTTGCCTTTCTTATATGCATTGATGTGACAACTTGAATGCCTAATTTCATGCTTGTATTTTCAACCCAACCATTTCATTTCGAATAGGGGTTTGACATGGTCCTTTTCAATCTTCATCAATCTTTCCCATCATCTAATGTCTTACCATTTATTCATTCAAGTCTTAGCAATGGCAATTAAAATAGCCATATATTTCACCTTCGTCTTTTCATTTTTTGATGTGATGATGCTTGAACTACAAGCAATGCATCTTTAGCCTTGTTTTCATATATAAACAACTTGCACTAAACCTTCGTTTTCCACGTCAAATTTGTTAGCACTAAATTTATGTAACAAGATTAAAAAAAACATGGGTATCGATTCATTTCTTTGCCTTTTTCTTGAAGTCTTGTTAATTTTAGAGAGAGAGAGAGAGGTGTGTGGGGGGGGGGGGGGGGGGGAATTAAAGAAAGCTGGTAGCTAGCGTAACTGAAGGCATTAAATAAAGTTTGGAGTTATATATATGAGCATTAAAAGCCCTAGCCCTGACGTATTCACTCATGTGTGTGTGTTGAGGATTTCCAGGTGATTGAAGATTGAAAGAAAGATGCCATCGTTAGATTTTAACGAGAAAAATTTGCGTTTTTTCCGCTGCCCAAATTCTATTCATTTTTAAATCCTATTCTATTCTATCTATGAGCTAGAGAGAGAAAGCAAAGAGTTATGCATGCATTAAAAAGGAGAGAGTGCATGTATTAAGGAAGGCTTTAATGAGGGTGAAGTTCAAAAAGACCACACACTTTGTTAATACTAGAAAAAAGCTTGTGACTAAGATATGTCACACTGCGCACACATTTTAGATAACTCAATCTTATGATTTTAATCTCATGATGCAATTTTTATTTGTTTTGACCACCATATAGGGTCTTTTAATGAGAAATACGAATATCCACCGTCGAAGAAAAAAAAAATCAGTTCGATGATCGACATCGAAAATCTAGAAATACATACTCTAAAATCAATACATATACACCGAACATCATGTGATTTTCTTGGTTTATATCATGAATATCTATTGGTGAGAAACTTTCTATAATGGAAAACCATAAATCTTGCTACAATCCAATGAGATGTTTGGTTATAAAGTTTAGAATCATGGAAATCAATGTAAACGGTGTCAATCTTCTAACTAGCTAGCCACAAGATTTTTTGATTTTTTCTTTGACCGCGGTAATCTTTTTATGGTGTTTGAGGCTCTGTTTTCCACGGTTACATATCTTTGTTACATTTAAATGACGTGTTAGTATACAGTATCTTTATATTATCATAATAAGACGTAACTTGATGTGAGTGGGGTTTCAACCCCTAGACTTCTAGCAAAACTCGCTGCTGGATTATCATATTAAAGATTCAATACTTTTTGGATATGTTTGATCTAGGACTGTATGCATCAACTTCATTTAACATTATCCGAATGGATTAGAACAGCCTTTATATATATATATATATATATATATATATATATATATATATATATATATATATATATATGAGGTTAATGGAGGAAAGGTGCCATAGGAGAGAATTTCCTCCTATGGCGTCGGAAAAATGCACCATCCGTGAATTTTTTCGACGATCGGCATACATCACCTCCATCTTTATCATCTAAGATATGGATACACCAAATTTCATATGATCATACCATTTTTCAACGTTGATTTAGTTGGTGCAAAATTAATGGTTTACCGACAATAGAACATTTTACATTGCTAATTCAACGGTGAAACGGTAGTGGAATCACATGAAATGAAAAAGTAGTGGAATCACGTGAAATTTGGTGTATGCACATCTTAGACGATAACGATGATGATGATGGATCCCGATCGTCGGAAAAAATAGTGGGAGTAGTATTTTTTTGACGCCATAGGAGGAAATCCCCTCCTATGGCCTCTTTTCTTCATTATTCTCTCTCTCTCTCTCTCTTTATATATATATATATATATATATATATATATATTTGTGGAAGTGTAATGAATGGAGCCTGCAAGTGATCGATACCAACTGATGAGAGAGTGGGTGATTCAAAATTCATAGAAAAGCCAAAGGACCTGAACTGAGCAATTGTACCAGAAATGGTGCTGTGGCCTTCATTAATTGTTGTAGTTGATTGTGTACACAGCACAGTACATTGTGTTGGAAATTATGATGGAAAACAAATAAATAATGTCAGCATATTTTCCCTTCATTTTTCTCTATTTGTATCCTCAATTTCTGCTTCCTTAATTTTCCTTTCTATATTAATTACCCTTGTACTCACCGGTAGCCTCATGAAGGGATAATAAAAAATACCAAAAAGATTTTTTAGGATCCTATTAGGAAGACTTTTTAGTACAATTTAAATGTATGAAAGGTCTTTTAAATAAATATGAAGTATGGATGCGTTTTTTAGCAATCAGTGACGTATGAGAAAGCTTTTTAGTAAAAAGCCCTTGATTAAAATACATAAGTTTGTTCATGCAACATTCCCTGAAATTAGATGCATGAGCATCACATTTTCAGGAATGTAGGAATTCTGGTAATCTCTCATTCGATATACCAAGCGCCCGCTAAAGAAAATGTTGGGGAAAAGATCACTGGTGTGAAATAGAGAGTAGTATCAATTGATCTAAAAAAGCAATTTTCATACAGGATAATACCTTTTTTACCCACTAATTATTCATATACCCAAAAGATAGAAAAGGCAGGGATAAAATCATCTAAAAGTTAATTGCATATATGAGACACATGGTGTACATTTATCTCTTGGATACACATCGATAGGAGTTAAAAGTGCAAAGAAAAAACAATTAACTTCAAGATATTTTAGCTTCTGACCCTTGTATCTTTTGCCGAATCTATTGATCAGTATATCATTGGATTCGGATTTAGGGCTAACGTGGAATTTGCAGCCGTACTTATTATGAGTGCAATTATTATGTCTAAAGTATGTCTAGCTTTGAGAGAGAGAGAGGGAGGGAGGGAGGTTTCATTGGGAAATGAAATAAAAAGGGAAGAGAGAGAGAGAGTAGTGATTGAATCAGACATTGGTCCTGCACAAACACAACCGCGTCATGGGAAGCCTTAACATGCTGTTCCATTGATGAATGAATGCTTGCCTTTAATTGGAGGACCACTCTCTACTACGATGAACTTCTCTTTTAATTTTGCACGGGCCATGCACGTGTATATATAACACATATATTTCATAAAGAAAATAGTCATATACAGTAATACCCAGTCCTCGTTATATTTTTATTCAGCATTTAAATAAAATATTTATTCCAAGATTTTCCAATATAAACTTTTCCATATATCTTTTCTAATTATGTTTTTCCCAACTAAACTAAACTAAACCCTGACCGCAGCCCAACCTCTTCTCTCTCATTTTCTTTTAGCCCTAAAGCCCAAACCCCAACCCTGGCCCAAGATCCCCAAGCCTTTCCCTCCCCTTCTTCTCTCTCTTCCATCCTTCTTTCTCGTTTCCACGAGTCTCTCACCCTTGGACCCACGCTCCTCCACGACCCCATCTCCCTCGCAACGCCCCGGCGATTCTCTCAACGTCTCTCCTTATCAACCGTTCCCTCCCTCTCTCAGTTTCTCTCCTCCTCACTTCACCACTGCCTCACTTCGCCGACGAACGTTCTCAGCCACCTCCGTCGTCGACCTCCACCAGAGCCTTGCCACCTCCGGCGACGGCTCCTCCGACAGAGCTCCAACCAGAGCTCCCCACTTCCTCCTCCTATTGAGCTCCAACACCGAGCCTTCACCTCCCCACGGACACCTTCTCACCGCCGTTGTGACCACCCTCACCGTCGACGAGCTTCCCAACACCACCACAAACACCCAACTGCACCGACCACCCTCTCAACGTTCCCTCGCCTCCTCCATTCCAAACGCCCACACCAACCACCCAAGCTCCATCCAAACCTTCACCGGCGACCTCCAAGCCCGGAACCATCATGATAACCTCCTGCCACAAAAGAGCTTCCCCTACACATCCACAGGCACCAACGAGACCTCCCTCGCTCGCATCATCCTCAGCCGAGACCCCTCGCCGACCACGCCATCGCCATCACCAACAACTCCTTCGCTGGCGACCCAGAGCAACTCCGAGCCCCCTCACTGCCGGCTATCTCACCGGAGTCCCCAGCGCCATCCTCAACTCGAGCTCCCCGTTGCGAGGAAGAGACGGTCGAGCCCGAGGTTGTTGTCTCCGTGTCGTGATCATGCTCGTGCATGTGCCAGGCCCCGTGCCCACTTTGAGCCACTCTCGTGCCCACCTCCGTGCCACACCGTGCCCTGCCCAGTGTCATATGCGTGCCCAGACGTGCCACGACTCATGCCCGCTCCGTGCCCAGCACCGTGCTCAGTAGCGCCCAGTACCGTACCACTCCCGCGTCACGCCGTGTCACACTCCTCACTACGACCGTGCCTTCCTCGTGCTCACAGTGCACCACAACCACGCCCACTTCACACCAGCCCCGTGCAACCGCTGTGTCCATCACCACGTCACGCCACTCCACGCACTGTGTCGTACCGAGCCATCCCAGTGTCGCGTCATATCGTAACCAAACCTCGCTGTGGTCGTACCCGTGCCGTTGTCGCTGTCGTAATCATCAATTCGACTTCAGGCAAGTGAACCCCCTTCACTTGTGAAATCGTGCTATATACATATATATTAATTCAACTTGATAAATGATAATTATATAGACGTAACAAGTGTTCGATAAGATTACCGGACTTAAAACCTTAATGATAGCAAACTTTTCTTAATCAATAGTTCATTTTACTGTTAATGTGTAGCGTACAAAAAGTTAGGATCAAAACGATTAAATTTCGCGTATGAAACGACGTCCCCAGGATGCGTCGTAAAATCTGATTCCTGCCGTGTATGCTACATTGTAAAATTCATATTAAATTGATTATGTTTCATAATGAAACGTTTCATGGCTCGTATCGAAGCCAACAGATAAACCTACAGCACCAAAAAATCAATCTCTGAATTTTAATAAGTTATGGAAACGAAAACTGAGGCGATTCATGGCTCTAGACTGCAGTCCAGAACAAGAATCTCTACTTTTACTCGTTTTAGAACGCATGTTTCTCGCTGTTAAAGTGTGCAAGTGTGCGGAACCATACATGTAAGCGTAGAGAATTGAATTAGTTTTCTAACGGTACTGGTCTCATTGCATTCCAGTATCGTTTGATATTTATAACACATTTTAAACCGTCGATATGTACTGCAGTTTCATACAGAGACAGAATGTATACTTTAACCTTAGACAGCGCATATCTCCCTGCTTACAGCGGATATTATTGATCCGTCTGATGCGTTGGAAACATAACAGATAAATCTAAATATTATCTAAATGTAGCGTCGCCTAATTATGCTGCCAACATGGAGTAAAACGTGTTACGAAACGGACTTCCAGTTCAGAAATTGGACTTTCAGCAGTAAACACTCAAAATGGAAGGACCGTAACTCGCAAACCTGAAACCCAAATGACCCGAAACCAATTTTTCCGTACAGATAATTTAATAAACTGTTTACGCTTTTTATATTGTTTCGCCAAATTATGCACGTATGATTTTATGTGATTTTTCTAATCCAACCGACACCGGCTGCTCGTATGTATTTAGTAATGCATTTTACTGTATTTCCATCATGTTGCACGACTGTTATACCCTCTGTAACTAGTGTTCATTCGTATCGATATCCTAGTGGCTATTTACATTACCGAGTGATAAAGTGTTAGTGATTGGATTGTGGCAACTGCGTTAGTGTAAAAACGTGATTGAACAGTGGAAGTGACACGTACTTATACACAATCAGCAGAACCATTTAGTTATTGCATTGTCGATACCTATGAGGCATATATAAGTGTAACTATAACTGGTATGGGACGGGTATGGAAGCACTTATATTAGTGTCATAGATAAGACATCGAAAACTATCCACGCATCTTGGATACCGGTCGAGACATGCTTGATGGAGACCTTATCTCCAAATTCTCGCGTAGACTTATCATGAAACAACTGGTACTTGGATTTGTGGTCGGTGTTTGAGGTAGACCGTGGGGGTGTGGGGTAGTTTGAGTGTGAGTTCGTTCAACAGAAGCTCAGGAGTCTCATTGCCGGCATATTTCATGATTTCATGATATTGTTACTGATCGTGTTACTAGTTCTTACTGATCGTGATTCGGGCTCGTGTTTCCTTACCCCTGGGGCTTATCCCTGGGTTGGGAATACTCCTGTGGTGGTTGACGCTCACACTTGGACTGACGACGAGTTTAGTGACTTGGACATTGAGACTGATAAAACATTACATTGATTATTGACTTGACATACCTGCTTTACCGTTACATATACTGGTTATTTCATGTTCATGGCATTACTCTATACTTATTGCTTTATGTTATCATCATTGCACATTATATATGTATATATTGCTATTGTGTCGACCCGAGTTTGCATGCTCAGAGGAAGAAGTGGACCTGACTAAATTCGAGAAGATCGCGGAGATCCAGACCGATGAACCAACGGTATTATTCCTCTGACACTAGTAAAATAGGGGGTTGCCCCTACGGATATTGAAATCCGTAGGGGCAAATTTAAGTAGGCCCCACGGATTAATCCGTAGGGCTAAAAGGTTGCCCCTACGGATCCAGACGTCCAAGAATAAAAATATTAATTCTTAATTTGGTGTTTGCCCCTACGGAGCCGCAAACCAAGGACCTACGGACAAATCCGTAGGGGCAACTAAATATCGATTTAATAAAGGCACAGATCGATCGCCTACGCTCACTTTCTTCCTCTCTCGATCGCGCGCGAAAGAAAATCCCCAAATCGCCACCGCCGTTCTCGTCATCGCCACCGCCGTTCAGGTCGTCGCCACCGCCGTTCAGGTGAGTAAATCTTCATGTAAATTAAAGAATTTTTTGATTATTTAGGGCTAGGGTTCATGGCTGGGTCTGGGGTTGCGCGCGCGAGTTGGGGTTCGGCAGGGGTCGCGGTCGGGGTCGCGGTCGGGGTTGGGGTTAGGGTTGGGGTTTGACTGCCGCTGGGGCTGGGGTTAGGGTTTGGCTTAGGGTTGGGGTTTAGCTGGCCGCGCTGGGGTTAGGGTTAGGTTGGGGCTGGGCTGGGCTGGGGCTGAGGCTAGGGTTAAGGTTGGGGCTGGGGCTAGGGTGGGCATGGCTAGTTTTCGTGTGTGGGCGGTTTAATGGTGGTTGGTCAACTAATATCCAACTTGGAGAGAGTTTTAATGGGTTAGTTGAGGATATGTAAATGTTATGAGCATGGCTAGTTTTCGTGTGTGGGCGGTGTGATTGGTTTTGACGGTTGTACTCATCGCGACCTATACTAGTATAATTGATTTAATGGGAGAAAAACGTTTGACAGCAGGGTATGATTTAGAGAGAGATCCATCTGATTGTCGACTAACGGTTGTCGTAGGAATGATTAGTGGTGCAAGATTGATTATACGTGAACAGTGTTGGTGAAATTCCCGTGTTGCTTGATCATTGCTATCAACTTTAATCAATGACGGGTTTTTAGGAAGATAAATATGATTAAATGATCTGAATTTGTTTATCGGCTTAACTCATGCCTAACAACATATTTCGTAACTCGGCCATTTATAATGCTGCTTACAAAGAGAACAAAAAGCACGGATAGGCTTTATTTTCATCCTACTCGTTACTTTTTTGGGAATTTGGAGTTGGTATTTACATTTTTTTAATGATGTTGGTTCGTTCTTTTAAAATGATGGTTGGAGTTGAATTTGATTAGACAAAAACTCCATTAAGATTAATTTATCTAGTGTTGTCACATGACTTGCTGATATCCTAATCCCTTGTTGGAAAATTTTATATATATATATATATATATATATATATATATATATAATGAATGAGGGAATTTTCTTTTATGGCGTCGAAAAAATACGTCCTTATTTTTTCCGACGATCGACATACATCATATTCTTCGTTATCATCTAAGATGTGGGTACAACAAATTTCATGTGATTCTACAACTTTTCACCGTTGATTTAGTGGGTTCAAAATTAAGGGCAATAAAATTTTTTACATTGCTAAATCAACGATGAAAAAGTTATAGAATCACATGAAATTTTATGTATCCACATCTTAGATGATAACAAAGAAAATGATGAATACCGATCAATGTTGCGTATAACGCTTTATGATATCAGTATCCTACATTTGTAGTTTTAATTGTTGATTGTTATAGATGAATACCATTACAATAATAGTTTTTGGTTGATGAATGCTATTGCAATGTAGGATGATCAGTTTTATCAATCTTGATCTCAATGGTTTAAAATCATGTTACACATACAACACGAATGCACAACAAACGCATAATTAGAGAGCGATTCGAGATATTCAGGTTAAAACCAATATATGATACTCGATGATAATATGAAACCTTCATATTCCCATCGATACTCATATATGAAACTAAAAGCGCCACTTAGTCCCCGTCTATCGGTTAACATACGTGCGATGCTCGTCGTGACCTAGAACTATACGAAAGTTGTTAAATATCGGACAGTATAGCTCGATACTAACAACCGTCGTATAGTCTACACGACGAGAAAATTCAATCGTATGGTAACCCATAGATTTGTCCCGTGTGGACAAGTTAAGAATGTATAAAGCAAACGCCTTCATCCACTTGTGTTTTCATCCGTTTCGAGATATTTCGTCGGTACCTTTCCGCTGGTTCTCAGTGTACAAAGATAGATTAGATGTTCATTTCAACGTTGTTTCACAGCTTTGAAATGATTATCTATTCTATTACAGTGTACTCGGAGAACAGCGGGGAGGTGCTGCCGAAATTTACTCGAAACGGTTGAAAGCACAAGTGATGGGCGTTCGCTCTATACATTCTTAATGGGATAGAAGCCTACCCCCGACAGCCGGAACATACACATACAACAAGAATACACAACAAACACATAATTAGAGAGCGATTCGAGATGTTCGGGTTAAAACCAATATATGATACTCGATGATAATATGAAACCTTCATATTCCCATCGATACTCATATGTGAAACTAAAAGCGCCACTTAGTCCCCGTCTATCGGTTAACATATGTGTGATGCTTGTCGTGACCTAGAACTATACGAAGGTTGTTAAATATCGGACAGTATAGCTCGATACTAACAACCGTCGTATAGTCTACGCGACGAGAAAATTCAATCGTATGGTAACCCATAGATTTGTCCCGTGTGGACAAGTTAAGAATGTATAAAGCAAACGCCTTCATTCACTTGTGTTTTCATCCGTTTCGAGATATTTTGTCGGTACCTTTCCGCTGGTTCTCCGTATACAAAGATATATTAGATGTTCATTTCAACGTTGTTTCACAGCTTTGAAATGATTATCTATTCTATTACAGTGTACTCGGAGAACAGCGGGGAGGTGCTGCCGAAATTTACTCGAAACGGTTGAAAGCACAAGTGATGGGCAGAAGCTCCAGCCGCGGCAGAGGCAAAGGCAGAGCGGTTCTGCCGCCCGGAGAGCTCCGTAGGGAGCTTCAGAGGGCCGGTCTTGCACCTAGATCGGAGACCCCTTCGGATGCCTCCTTCCGTGTGGATTTTGCCACCCCTCTAGGTATACTGCACGCATATCCATTTTGAATGTAATATTACAGATATTCATGCCTGTTTATGTCAAAATTACTTATACTGTCAATGTTTGATTGTCTAGTTGTTGGTGATGCGTCCACATCTGGGACAGAGGCCACCCCCACTCCTCCAGGTATGTTTATATATCATATAGTGTATGTATATTGATTTAGAATGCTATATCATAAATACGCACATTTCTTTTGCTCTTACGTAGCAATTTTTATTATTGTCTAGCGGTAGGTGGTGACACCACCGCACCTGCGGATATGTTTATATATCCTATAGTGCATGCATATTGATTTAGAACGTTATATTATTGATCTACACATTCTTTTTGCAATTACTTATATAATCTATTTTTAATTGTCTAATTATAGGTAATGCGTCCACATCTTCCGCAGGGGCCACTCCTGCCGCTTCCATACCCTCCGCATCGTCTGCAGGTTAGTATGAATAAATTTAAAATATTTATTCATTTTACATATGCTCTATAGAATAAATATGAACTTCATGGAAATTTAGCGTCGATGTTTATTTTCTAGTTGGAGGGGATGCGTCCGCATCCGGGACCCCGGTTGTTCCTCACCGGAGGAACTATCGTCCCGCTCGTGCTGCTGCCCGGGCCCAGGCTCGTGTGATAGTCACCGGAGGTATATATCACACTTGAATTTTCGTTTAATCTTGATTTCTTAATACAACTTTGTCTTATTATTGATTGTCTTGATATTTCGTGCAGACGCAGGGCCTCCCCATCCCCAGAGGGGAACTCGAGGCCCGAATCAGTCCCATAGGCTGAGGCCTGACAGAGCTAGGGGGAAGACAGCATTCCCCCTTTTTTTTACCCTCGACTATCGCTATACCGGTCCTCATGCCGAGAGGTTCGGCCGGTATTTGGGGGACGAGAGCCGGCTCGTGAAGAACTATCCACTTCACGTTGAGTGGGGCGAGCAGCACCAGCGCTCATTCGCCCTCTTCTTTGATCAGGCTCGGGTATGTATTAATATATATTTTCATTTGATCTATCCAATATATTTATTATTAACACTTGCAATCTAACAACAATGTTTTTTTGTATTTTCAGTTGGATTACGATTTTCAGCCTGTAGCCGACCCTGATCACCCGGGGAGGATGCTCGACCTTCATGCTCTGTACAATGGCCTGATGAAGAACATGCAGGCCAAGGTCCGATACAACAGGAATTAGCTGAAGGCCGGCTGCTACTCCGTGTGGATGGCGACCTCCGAGGCAGAGAGAGCGGCCCTCCTATCTACTCCGGCGTTTGCGAGAGTCGACGTAGAGACATGGCCTCTATTGTGCGCTTATTTCGACTCCCAACGCAAACAGGTATGTATTTTAAATGTAATTCATTATTTATGATATAATTTATTTCTTTGTGTTTCTTAATTAGAAAACTAAATGTTAATGCGTTGTGCAGAAACAGGCCGCTCAGAATACAGAGAACAGGAAGTCGGCGAAGAGGGGTCGCCCCACTTACACAGGTGGCTCGAGAAACATTACTCGAGCCATGGAGTTATCGGTAAATTACAATAGACCGACCTTTGTGATATAATGCAATATTAAGAGTTATTTTCTAATATTTCTAATATTAAGAGTTACTTTCTAATATTGCAGACATCTCGGACCGTGGCGTCAGGTGGTACACCAAGCGTGCTGTCCGCATATCTTGCCGTCCACGAGACCTCGACAGATCCCGCCACGGGCGAGCTTCGATATCCCGACGTCGCTACCCAGAAGTACTGCGTAAGTGTTAATATTTTTTCTATCCAAATTTGAAATTTTAGTTTTGGAAGGTTCAAGTTTAAATTTTATATTTATACTTTACTGCTTAATGTGGGTGTAGGAGCGGGTGGTTGAGCAGGCCCAGGCCTCGGGGATCGATTTTACCGGATAGAGCGATCCGAGGCTGCTGACCCCAGTTCTGAACGCCGCACACGGAGGGCACCACGGAGGTTGGGAGAGAGGCCGGGGACTGGGCCCTAGCAGGGCCCATATGAGGTTGGACTCCACCCCGGCGGTTACTTCCTCCGTCTCCAGTGACCGACGTGTCCATCAGGAACTGGAGAGCTTGAGGGCCACCGTTCAGGAGTTGAAGGAGATGCTGGTATGTATACTGCTTTATAGTAAAATATCATGTCATATTATATAGATATCAACATATCCATAATTAGTACGTAGCTTGAGCTTATTTGGTTTTAGACTTAAGTTTGATTAATCATACATACAGATGTAATTAAAATAAACAACAAACTAGATATCCAAACGGGGTTTCGAAATAACTTAATAATGATACGAATTCGAATAATACACAGTTCTTACACGCTTATTACACACGTTAGGTCCAGACGCGACAGGGTACATCGGCCGAGCCTCCACATGCATCTCCTTCGGCTGCGGCTCCGCAAGCCACTACATCGGCTGCGATTCCGCAGACAGCTCCTGTAGCTCCACCGCCCACTCAGACTCCCGCAGCCGCGGCTCCGCAAGCGACTACCTCGACGGCGGCTGCGCAGACCACATCGCCAGCTCCACATGCCGCTCAGACTCCCGCTCGCGACGAATTGCAGAGTTTATTGACCGAGGAGCAGGCGCGCGTTATTCTATCGTTATTCAGAAGTGGAGCTGGACCGAACTAGGGTAGCTTTTTGGTTCTTATTTTTTGAAACATGTGTTTATTTATATCATACACATTGTACTACATTTTGAAACTATATTGATATTGGTTTATATTTATATCATATTCAGTTTTTGGATTTCTTTTGTATATTATATATATGCGTGAGATGTGATTATGAATACTGCAATATATGTTGTGTGACGATTAATTTTATATTTGATTGATGTATATATTATTGTGCACAGGGCGGGAAAAAATCAAGCAGCCCATTTTTTTAAAAAAAATACAGATAATATGTACCTACGGATTAATCCGTAGGCACACATGTTGCCCCTACGGCTATATCCGTAGAGGCAAAATATCAGCAGTAACTGATATTTCCCCCCTGATCTCAGTACCAGGGGGTTGGGAGTGCCCCTACGGACATCCGTAGGGGCCACTGCCACTCCCCTACGGAGTTAGCCGTAGGGGCAAAATATCAGGAATCCTGATATGTTGTCCCTACGGATAGGTATCCGTAGGGGGTAGTACATGAACCTACGGTTATGTCCGTAGGTACATGTAATATATTAAAAAAAACAGTAAATAATATAAAATTTTATACCCTACGGAGTAATCCGTAGGGGCAACAGGACCTACACATAAATCCGTAAGGGCAAGAATTTGCCCGTAGGGGCAAGTTCAGGACCTCAACTTGCACCTGCGGCCTTTGCACCTACGGGGTATTTTTTCGCCCCTACGCAAATATCCGTAGAGGCAGTGGGTTGCCCTTACGCAGATATCCGTAGGGGCAGTGGGTTGCCCCTACGGATAAATCCGTAGAGGCAACCCTTATTTGTAGTAGCGTGATATCACTGATTAGTTGTCTCTTTGGTTTGATTCCATTGCGCTCGGTTTCTTTACATCTGATAGTTCTAGTGACTGTATTTCTCTTTATCTGTGTCGTATCTTACTGATTACCACGTAATGCTAGAAGCCGAAGTGGGACCACGGCAGAATATTTCCTTGACCGTAGGAGCATGGCTGGTCTTGTCACCCCTCGTATTCATTATTTTGGGAAACGGGACATGACATATACGGAATAGCTGACATGACCCAAAAAAGTTGTCCGACCATTTAAAAGTTTGGAGAAATATTTTGAGTACTTATTTTAGTTGTCCTTTTAAAAAAATCTAAAGACACATGAAGCTTCAGGGTTCTAAGTTGCAACAAGTTATAACAGGTGAGACGATCACATCAATAAAGACTGCAGCTAATGTTGCGACAAATTTACTTGGTTTTTAGCTTTTGAATATATATTTTTATATAGTTATTTGTGACAGAATCCAAGTAGAACCAGGTCCATGATGTAACGAATGCAAGGTTGTTAAGCTTCTAACAGAAAGTGTTCCTAGTTAAGTTTTCAAGCTGAATAATAAAACCTTAACCAATAATCACAAGTCTTCCTGTGGCCCACAACCTTCTCCCTTAAGTGAAACTAAATATCATAGCATATAAGAAAAGGTCAAATAATTTAGAAAGTGGGAATAAAAAAATCCGTAAATTAGTTAGTTACATGGACATATAAAAGATTTTCTTTCAGTAAAAAGAATAAAAAAAAAACCAAGAACACATACACAATGAAATGCATATCTACTTGATAATAATCTAAAAAGAAACTGGGAGGTAGCGGATATTGAATCAAATACATTTTGTTAGGATTGAATACACATTACCACTTAAGATACACCATTCTTATTTTATATCATAAATAAAAAAAGGTACATGTCCAAAAAATCTCAACTCTCGATTTGTTATTAAAAAAAATACACGTCCCCTCTAATCTCTGAACAGATTTGACCGCCGGAATGTAGTTACCCTTTTCATATTGAGCCTACGAAATTGTGGTCTTATGAATTCAATTCTTCATATTATCTAAATACAATCTAAGAGGAATGCGATATTAAGATCATATCTAATGTTCAAATACAATATATAAGTTCTTGCAACAACAAGCTCTATCCCGATTTTGTGGCCAGCCAGCTGTACGAAACGGTTTCTTCTACAACATACTTTAAGAGCCATCTCCAGTCAAATTGACAACCCTTGTTGTTGTACGAAACGGTTTCTTCTACAACAACAAGGGTCCTATTAACTACATTTTTTGTTTTTCTATGAACTCAACCATTTGTTGTTCTTTGCACAAAGCATCCAAACCATCTTAATGGATTCTTCCTTATTGTACCATTTTCAGGTGCAGTTCTATAACATTAAGAGCTGCTTCCAATGTTAAAGAAAACATCTATTTCAATTGATTCGGTACATGTACGTTTAGATCTACCCAAACCTTCTCGAATCCGGAGCTAGTTGGTTCTTTCCGAATATGTTGAGACGCAATAGTTGATTAGACATCTAGGGGGTAAAACAATTCTTCAATGCAGGTCACACGAATGGCATCAAATTGAGGCAAACTATGAATAACTAGATATTACTTGGGGCCAAGGCCAGCCAATAAGACAACAAGGGATAAGCTGCATCGTCGACAGGGAAACAACCCGGATCACTAACTGTTATATTAACTGCAATTTTGTTTCTCTACGTACTCAAGCATTTATTGATTGCCTTTGCACATATCTAAACCATCTTAATTGATTCTCCCTTTATTATTTCTATGAACAATTCCAACTTAATTTTATCATCTCCTTTAAAGTATTACCATCATCCATCTTATCATTCTTACTCGACCATACCCAATTTTTTTTTGATATGTTTCTCGATTGCACGACATTTTAATCTACAAAGCAACACTAGCCTCATAACCGTCTCATAAAATTTATCCTTATAATTTCCAGAAGTATTCTACGATCACCTGCTGTTTTTAAACTACTTCACTCCGGCCATCCTACCTAAATTCTGATTTTAAACTACTACTTCACTCGACCATCCTACCTAAATTCTATGAACATCGTCCACCCTAATTAACTATGCTGAATAACAAAGATGGTCATTTCCACATATTGGAGGTAAATCAATTTTCCCCAAATACACGTTCCTACTTATAATAATGCTGAAATTATATTTTATATATTTTATTTCTAGATCCATTTTAATTTGAAAACTCTTCTTCAGGGAACAAATTAATTTTAACAATCATATCTATAAAGTAAAATTTACATTCCGACAAAGGCATAATCATCTTTTCCAGAGGGTATTTAAGAAATTACATATGATTGGAGAGGATAACCATCACTTATTTACTTTCAAGAGCAATATGCATTTCCTATCCAGGTAATGAAAGCAGTCTCCATTCCCACAAAAGAAGAAACAAACATAAATTACCCGTATTTTTGCTGCTTTGGCTACGAGTAGAAAAAAGTACAGCTCCTCCCAAGTTCTCTTCTAGTATAAATACTCAAACATGAATAACCTGTCATTATGAGTCTCTCTGCTTTCAGGTGGCAGTGGATGATACCCTGCATCATGACAGCCATTCACTCAGAAATTTTAAGTCATGACAAGCGGTAACGGTATGTTAAATCGATACATACATTTGTGTCGAGTACAGCCAAATAACATAATCTGATAAATGCCTTTCATAATCGTCGAGATATTCAGATTTTACATAATATTTAGGTCCTCTTGATCTTTGAGAAAGTCCCAACCTCAGAGAAGTATGTGCTTTGAGTTCCACTGCCAAGGGCGTTCCCATGCGCCTGCGGGTTTGTCAGTTCTATTCCCTGCAGAATATCGATGAAATTAACATCAAATTTCACAGAACCTAAATATGAAGATTTTCTCTAATTCTGTTTGAATGAAGAAACTCTTCCTGTGGATTCAAACTTGGATGAAGTAAAAGATCAGAGCCATCACATAAATGCGCCTCTATATTAAGGAGGTAGGCATTCAGGATTCAGAGCCACTTCCCACCAAACTTGCAGGTTTTTCTTTCCCCTCCCTCTCATGGTTAACCCAAAATTTTAGGAGAAAGAGGAAGAAGAATAACCACAGTTTGTTAAGAAAATAGCAAACAGAAGAAATCAAAGATATGACAATAATAGGATTCAGAAAGAAAATTGAGAAGGTTAATGCTTCGTTAGGTCATTTATGCTTAGATTAGTGTCTTTCCGTCACCAAGGTATGCATACTATTAAACCTGGATAAATCTAGGAACGAATCAAGCAACTCCATGGACTCAAAAGTCACATAATCAAAAAGGGTGTCACTCTAAACAAAAGAAAATGGTGCAAGTATGTATACTCACTTGTACAGGAGTAAATGCCAAACTTGATGTCAATCCTGAGGTAGCACCACTGCTTCCATATTGCTTCTCCTTAAACCTGCATTAGTGCAAACTAATCAAAGGGTTGCATCGACTAAAACCAACTTCACATATTTCAAGCACCAATTTAATGATCTGTTCATATTCTACAAGGCAAATAATGCATATGCTAGAATGGAAAGTAACAAAATTGTGGAGTTATAAAAAGCATACTTTTTAGCAGCTTTAGCAGCAAGTTTACTTTGAACAACAGAGACCCGCAACTTCCCGCTGCCTGCTTGACCGAGCATTCCATACCCCTCACCCAAGCCATCGCCTATCAAAGGAGTAAACCAAGTTTAAAAGAAATTTAATGTTCTTTAAGAACTGATTCCTGCTTAAATGCTGAGTTTTAGTAAACTAATCTGCAATGGTCAATTTTGATGGATTCCATCAATTTCATCAATCTTCACAAAAAAATCATGAACGGATAACCACATGTTACAAAGAAACTGATTCAATTTCATCAATCAATTTATGAGTAGAAAATCAATTCCATCAATCCACCAGTGCATGACATATGTCCAATTTGTTTAGTGGGTTCATCCAAGTTAGGCTTAACAAACAAATCAACAAAGTGCACCTACTTTGCTAACATTAACAAATAGGCAGCTTGATCGACTTTCTTAAGACAACCTAAAATATGAATAAACTCAATAAAGCAATATTACAATTATATTACAAGTCCCTAACCCTAACCCTAACCTTAACCAGTATCGTATCGTTGCTATGCATACATGATGTGTACATAAATGATGGAAAATATCTCAAAATCCAAGTTCGCATCAAAAGAAGTTCTAGTTGAACTGCTGATGATCAAGCCAAAGTACATATAAACCTAATAAACTCTTAGTACAAATTTCATTTGTGTATACTGGGAGAAACTAGACTTTTTGCAAATTTCTGCTCCTAATTTTTTTTTGGCTTAGCAGTGCCTAATGGAACCAAATATTGGCTTAAGAAACAATCAGATTTAATGATTACTAAAAATAAGTGGAAAGAACAACAAAGCTGTAAAATAAGAAAGCTGGTTTCTGAACTTTGGCGCTTAAGCGTGCGATTAAGCAGTAGCTTACTTATCAGCTCCATTTTATTTTATGGCAATGAAGAAAAAGAATAAACAGAAGGAAAAATATACATATTATGCGTAGGAACTTGTCAAAGTCCCCGAGGCTCTAATTTATCGTCATTGCTTGGTAGAACTACCAACAACCACAAAAGCAGCGGGATGGAAAATAGACGAAAAGGAAACAAGCAGCATACCCAAACCGAATGAATGGGTAAATGTAGCCAATATAGTTTTTAGTTTGTTATTTAGGATTTTACTTTGCAATCATACTCTAAGACAATTCCACTAATAATATTTTTTATAGGAGTTATTATAGATCCAAACTCAATTACCATACAAATGCTTTATAAGAACTATTTAGTATACCAAAGTTAACTATGGGTAACCATAAAACACAACCTGAATGGCTAAAAGCGAAGTAACGAGTGCCTTGAAACCGCTTAAAGTGACCACATAAGCCAAGGCAAACCGCTTTCTACAACTCTGATACATAGTAATACTTGTACAAATATATGACATTCATTTTCAATAGGGAAAAAAATCCAAGAGTGAATTAGTAACAAGAACATATCAATTGGATGCATCGTGGTTGCAGAGCATCAATTGCACTGGTGTCTATTAATTGAGGAACTGCTACAGGATTATCATATTATTACTTGGTGTAGCATTGTAAAAGCAACTTCCATATTTTCCGGAAATGGTCTACATCGTAAAAGAAAGAAAGGAACAAATTTATGAGCAGCAACACCAAAAAAATGTATACTAACCTAGGGAACTCTCCTCTGGCACTCCAAATTGCATTCGATTCGCTAGCTTCCTCATATCACTGATTCCATATCTGAACCCAAAAAGAAACAAATAGTAAGAAATAAAGCGATATTAATTAAACTGTAGAAGCCTGCTAAAGGAACATATTGCTTTAAAACAAACTCGCCTTTCTTTCTTTTTCCGCAGCCTACGCCCGCCTCTCTTCTTTTTAGGTTCCGAATCTGGAACTGGAAGAGGTTTTGGTTGCTTTGCAGGGGGTGGCTCCTGCCACTTCTCGATCTTTTTACGAACTTCTTCTAGAAGGAACCTACCATGTTTCCCTGTTGGATCGCTTCTACATGAATCACTTCTTGCTGCTAGAGTCGCCTTTGCAGCCAATAGTCGGATAGCACGTATTCTTAGAGCAGGCGGAGTACTTTGAAAAATCTCAGCTTGTTCAATAAAACCGACATGAAACTGAGAGGTTGCAGTAGAAAACCCAGCAAGATTTTTCTTTTTTGATCCAAGAAGCTGAACGTTACAAGCAGGCATCTTTGCTAGTGCCGACAAGCCACCAGCTGTTCCCATAAGTTTTGCTGCAACTTCAGTTCCGACAATAGCAGAGAGATTTGGAGCTATATTTCCCATCCTGCTCTCAACAAAATCTAGCACTTTCTTCTTTGCTAAATCGAGAGCTAGAGCTCGATCACATGCATCAATTGTTTTCTTCAGATTTTCTTCTGGAAGAGGCTTGCCACTTGTAGTTGAAGCTGTCACTGAAACAACCATGATTATAGCCGAGGGCAAAAGCCCTTCCAAGTCAACAAGAGTTAAATCCATCTCATTTCCAATTTTTTTAACCACTCGGGCATAGTCAATTGGATGGTGAACAAGAGACTCAAGCTCAGGGAACTTCAACCGATAGTTATCACGTATAAAGTTGTGTACTATGATAATCTCATTTTCAATGTCCACAGACAAAGCATTGCAATCCACAATGAGTTGATACTCAGGATCATCCTCCAATACTGTTGCACTACTGGATACATCCGATCCTCTTTGGAGAGCGTCATCCACTTTCTGCAGTTCAAAAGGAAAAAGGTGGCAAGGTATTTTAATAAAATGCAGATCTTGTACTTATTGCATACCTTTTACATCAAAAGTAAATGAATGAAAATAACAGCAACCAGTACTACTACAATAATAATATGACTTGTTTCCTATAAACACCCCTGTGGTTTGAGAATATTCATGACAATCCACTCCAACTATTTGCTTATGCGGCCACTACCCGTACCGTTGACCCCCAACCAAATGACCTTATTATCCTTATCTATTCTCAACCAAAATTCGATTTTTCTTCGTTCTATCCCCCAAACCGAATTAGATCACAGACATTTCTCCATTCCCCCAAATCTCGTTAACCCTGTAGTTGAAGGCGTGGACAGCCACTAGAGAAGAGGAGACAATCTAGGGTTCTCAATTTTGCTGAATATGAGGTATCATCGTAACCACAACCCTAAATTATCATATACATTGGAGCACATTTTTTGCAATGGTCATTTTGATCTTCCTGTTTGCTTGAATGCTCTTTCAATTTCCATCAAGTTTGCTTTGTTTTTGGTAATTAAAAAGTGGGAAAATCGCAACAAAGAAGAAAGGGCAACAACTCAAGTTGGGAAGGACAATTTAGGAATAAAAATTGAAGAGTAGCGGACACTTGCACACCACGTAATCATTTTTCTATTGTTTTCTTTCCATATCTAATGGAAATAAAATACATGGTACTTAAGGACTAACAGAATGAAAGTATAGAAGAGGAACCGCATAAGAAGATATTTCAGGAAAGGTTACTGTGAATTTTGCCAAATTACAAGGGTGTTTCCAGGAAAATAAAGGTCTAATGATTATTGGTAAAACATTATAAGGAAAAACCTCTATTGTGAAAAGCGGAAAACAAAGAGAAGCGAAAAGGCATGGCTTAGGCTTTAGCAGGGTTTTAGCGACAAAAGCGCCAAGAATTTCTTCGATAAGGAATAATAATGATGATGAAGAAATTAGAAGAATAGAAGCATTTAGAAACAAAAAAATGTTAAATTAAAAGAGACTTTTTATATGACCTTTTATAAACTATATATGCCATAATAGAATATACTGAATCATTTAAAGACAATGAGATTCAATTCTGTTCCGTTTCATTTAATAATATTTTTTAAATAAAATGAGGGATGATCCCATTTAGACCACTAAAAAGAGGGTTTACACAGGGCTTCAAGCACATAAAGCTGACCAAAACGGGGCTCCACGCCTCCAAAGCAGCTCTTAGGCTTTCACTACAAAAAAATTATGCAAAAGTGAAGTGGTGCATTGCGCTTTCCGCTAGAGCGGGACTTTATGGCGCTTTTTACAACAATACACATAGTTACTAAATAAATCAACAGAAGGCACCAAAATTATAACAATCTGAAAAGCACAACATAGGTATATGAAACTAAAATGGTGCAAATGAACCTTATCTAACCCAAGAAAAAGCAACAAAAGTATACACTGTGAAGTGATAATTGCCTCAAATTGCCATATTACTAATACTACCACAACATGTAAACATAGAGATTTCTTACTTTTAGCCTCCATCTGAACATTCCTGCTCCCCCCCCCCCTCCCCGAAAAAAAACCAACATGGGCTGTTCGCTTTTTACACCCCATAAACATTTAAGTGACCTCCTTTATCCCCCCAACCCCCAAAACAAACAAATTCCACCTATTATATCAATGTTGGTAAGTTATAAACTCTTACCCTAATCTCCTAATCCACTAAACTATAATCTCATCATCTGTCCCCTAAACCCGAGCACCCAAATTTCCACCTTCAATTTCTCATCTTCCACATCTAAATCCCCCAAAACCAAAAAATTATTCTTCAGTTTATCTCGTCTTCTACCTTCAAAAAACATAAACCCTCGAGTTTTCACTTTAGATTTCTGATATCTATATCCAAAAACCAAACCCACTAACCATTCTTCAATTTTTCTCATCTTGTACCATCGAGAGTCCTAATATCTCACAATCTCCTTTCTAGTCTTATCTTCAAAGCTTATATATATATATATATATATATATATATATATATATATATATATATTCTCCTTACCTACCTTTAAAAAACCCTATAATCTCAGTAATCACTTTCACTTTTCTTATCTTTTCTATTCAATAACCTTACCGATGTACTAAATGCCGGATGTTGGTGTCTAATCGACACCAAAATTTTCATGTCCGATGAGGGGGTATATCAGTTCCATATTCTAATGTCGGACTGTAAAATTGTGTGTTCTAATATATTCCTTAACAAGGTTGACATTCACCAAATATTATAAATATCATTATGTAGCTCAATATAAAAATATTTAAGAGCTATTCCCAAGACAGACCACCTAAATAACAAGCATAGATTAAGAAACTAGATTTTTTTAAGAAAAACCATAAAATTACAGCAAAAAAAAAACAAGAATAAATTGAAGAAGAGACGTGAGCCCATTAGTGCCAAAGGATTTCTGTAGGAGGTTAGGATCTATGGTTTTGCCAAGGATATATCAATAAAAGATTATCATTTTGACTTTTGAGAATAAAGAATCGGGTCTTTGAAAGTTTTCTTAACCGTTGGATTTGGTAAAATGCAGGTCAGGTTTGAATTGGTACCTAAAAAATCCAAAGTAAATGATAATATAAAAAGTTGAGATTTTGACCCGATATCAGTATGCTAACATGTCGGCTAACATGCCGACATGTTGGCTGAAATTTCTCTAACCATGGCATTAAATTGATAAATCATGGTGTTTCTTCTCTATTTTTGACATATCAGAGCCGATATCCGACATATATTGCCGACATTTAGAACACTAAACCTTAAATGTCAACAATTTATCTCCAAACCTCATCACCAATCTCTAATAAATAAAAACCTATTTTTTAAACCATACAATGAATCTTCCACTTCTCATATTTTACTTTTAAAACCATGAAAATCTAACAATATATCATTTTCCCTATATTCTACATCTAATGATCCTCAAATCTCTCGATTCCTATTCAATTACTCATTTTCTACCGTTAAAACCCCTAAAACCTAAACAATTTCTTATTCATTTCAAACTTCTATCTCAAATAACCTAAAATCCTACAATTCCTTTTTCTTACTCAAGTTTTGCACAAGAACCAATGAATGCCTTTGATAAAGCTACAAAAGCACCAAACGCAACTCTAATACTCAGAAAGGAGGTAATAAGAGGACTTACAATGGGCTAAGATTTAAAAGCCCTTGAGTGTTAAAAATAATAATAACAAAATGTCAAATAAAAAGGACTGTGCAATCTTATTACCAAACAAATTAACAGAAGGAACTTGACCAGAAAATCATCTAAATAGTTTTTGAAAGTAAATGAGACATACAATAGCCAAGGAAATCCTAGATTTGATATGTTTTAAGAACTTGTTATTCGGAAATCATTGTTGTACAAGTTGTTGGTATTATAGGCGTGCCATGAGGCTCTTCAACTGATTCATGAAAGATAAGGAAAATATTCAAATTGGTAAATGTAAAAAGAAGTTTGATTAAAGATACAAATCCAGACCATCAACAGATGAAAAAGGTATGACCAGACTTCAGCCTTCTAAAAGAAAGCAATAAACTGCCGTGAAAACAGGTTTTGAAAAGGACTACATGGGGAGATATATAAAAAGATGGGGGGAAATGAATCAGATTGGAATTAATCTAAGACGAAAACACGTAAATCAAATGTTTCCAATATCTCATACCTGCATAATATCAATATACCGCTGTGTCTTTTGCAATTTTGAAACACTATCAAGGTCATCATAATTAAGAGCTTCAATATCAGCAATATCACCATCACTGTCCTCTTGCATGTCTGTTACATCAGCACCCTCGTCGTCCTGAGGAATAAGTCAAACATGATATAAATGCCAGTTGCCCTCTCAGGGAAAAAGGGAGGGGGGGGGAATCATTATACATAAAGGAGGAAGAGGAGGTGATAAGACGGTTTTGCATGCAAATATCATAATAGGAAGCTTAAGTAATAAGAACATATGCAATGACATGTGCCAACATAAAAAAATACTTACAAGTAGTTGGGCTTCATTGTCAGATAGTTCATCAAGATCAGCCAAGAAAGAATCAGCGAGGTTAGCCTGAGGATTGCCAACACCAATAATAAGCATGAGTATCAAAATATATAAACTATAAGCAATTGCATTAGAATATAACCGAAAATACCTAAACTATCGTCTGCAGTTTGGCTAATTGCATTAAAAATAGGTTATTGCATCCGGTGTAAAAAAACACAGCTAAAATCTATTTCACTTATAACTTGTAAGTTCAAATATAAAAAAAGCATGAAACTCCTAAATATTCTATAAAACACTGACGTGTTTCCATGCTTTATTTTCCATACGGAGCACGGATAACTCCAAACAGCCTCATGAATCATCCCCAAATGCGTATCGAATACCGATACTCTCGGAAACTCTTGAAAACACGACTCAAAAAAGCGAATCCCTTATTTTTTATTTAAATAAATCAAAAAAAAATTGGAAACTTTGGGATACTTCTTGATTTGCGAATCGGATACCTCACCCAATTCATGATGGTTATTTTTTCAATTCAAGACTGATATTTGACCCCAAGTACTTTTACCTTTAACTCCGATAACTCTAGGATTTTTAAAATATTAACAAATTCTAGGACCGGTCCTGCGTCCCTCTTGGATCTGAGACCCCACCGGAGATCGCACGCGACTTGAGATCTCGCCACAGCCTCCCTTGATCGGTTTGAATCAGCTTTTTCTGGTGTATGGCTAGATTTATGATTTAATGTTATGATGTCCTATTGACAATTGTTCAATTAAAAGTAATCGAATGCTATTTGAGAGAATTAGTATATGATGAGAACAAATTGGTATTTGAAATCAAAGCCTTTTGACATAGAACATGATAAATGAGAATGCTACAATTGTTTTTTTTATAATAGTATGCTAAAGTGTTAATGGAATATATGTGATGTAATCTTGCCCATCCATTTATTTATATATTTATGTATAGAGGAGTGATCTATTGCAGACCGGTATGCGTTTTTAAAAACGGGAACTCTCGATTTAACACGTATTTTAAAGATCCAATCCGTTCAAGTTGATCACCCTATCCTCAAATATATGTGTATGAAAAATCAAGAGATTTAAAGACCTCTAGCCTATGCATCGATGGATGCAAAAATGAACGTTTTCCGATAATGGAACATAAACGTCATCCGATATATAGGCTAAAGGTCTTTAAATCCTTTGATTTTTTATACAAATATATTTGAGGGTAGGGTGATCAACTTGAACGGATCAGATCTTTAAAATATGTCGTAGATAGAAAGTACCCATTTTTTAAAAACGCGGACCGGTTTGCAATGGATAACTCCCCTATATATATTACATATATAGAGAGAGAATAATGAAGAAAAGAGGCCTTAAGAGGCTTTTCGTTAGGTGGCGTCAAAAATCTATATTCTCCATAATTTTTTCGACGATCGGCAACCATCACCATCATCTTCATCATGTAAGATGTGCGTACACCAAATTTCATGTGATTCCACCGCTTTTCACTGTTGAATTGACAATGTAAAAAGTTATATTGTCGGTAAACCGTAAATTTTGCACCCACAAAATCAACGGTGAAAAATGATAGAATCACATGAAATTTGGTGTATCCATGTCTTACATGATAAAAACGATGATGGTGTGTGCCAATCGTCAGAAAAAAATCATGGAGGGTGTATTTTTTCGACGCCATGGGAGAAAATTCCCTCCTATAGCATTTTTCCTCCACATTATATATATATATATAGTTAGTTGGAAAAGTTCAATATAAAAACGTATCCCGTATCCTGGGTTTTCGGAAAATTGCGTTCCGCGTATCCGTATCATATCGTATTGGATAATCGCACTCATTTCCATGCTTCATAATTCCATCGAAACTGACTATGAGATATCAACCAACAGCATAGAGAGTAACATTGACGAAAAAGTGAAACTACGAAGCGTATGAAGCTGATTATGCAAAAATAATATAAAATCCTTGCATATGTCTAAATCCTAAGTATAAAATAATATCGAATTCTAAAAAATAAGATAAAGTGAAATCCTACATCATGATCTCCTCATACATCACTCCGCCACATCATCAAATCATTTGTGTTTTTAGCAGTTTTGTATCCCTATAAGCTCCATTTATTACTGTAATTTGTGTCTGTCTCCTTCTGTCTCTCCAGCTTATTTTGTGCCTAAAAATATTATTTGATTCCATATTTAGAAAGTAATAATATTCCATGCTCCTTACTCAAGGGAATAAAGAAACATGGTTCCATGGACGGTGTACTTTAATTGTAAAGGTTCATGATCACAAAGTTGTCGAAACTGGGTAACAATCTAAACAATAGAAGTTTGATGACAGTGAACAGTTAAACGAAGTATGAAATTGATCAATTCTTTTGTGGTGATTTATTGACTTTGAGCGGTGTTCTACGACCAATCCCATTATAATAGGAAAATTGATGTCGAAAAACAATGGTAAGGTCAGAGCCTGCTGCAAATGGTGTAAGTCTGATGTCTGCTAAAGCATTCAAGCCATTTTTACTTGATCCTGTACAAATTATGTTCTCAGTGGATCCATCACTTCACGCTTGTATTAGATTAAACATTATACTTGTACCTGATTTACTGGGTTCTCTAACTAGTACAGCCATTCTAGTTAATTCTTTTATTCATTCCTTTAGTTTCCTTCACTTTAACTTTCCCACTGTTCACATGTTATGATTTTATATCAGAAATTGGAATGCTCCACAGTTCATGATTATCATAACAGTTGTTGTACTTGTTTGCACGGAATTGTGAAGATGAAGATGCCATCCAAACTTAAATGACTAGCTTCTATCATTTAGCTTGCAAAAGCTAAGTGTCCAACTTAAATTCAATTACAATCTTTGTCGATCCTAAACACATAATGTAGTTTCTAATGCATATAAGTAAGACTTCATCGAAAACAAAGAGTAAGAAGATTACCATCTCTTTGGGTATCCTCGAACGCGCTCCAATCAAAAAGTCAGTAAGATCCCAAGCTATATCTGCAAATAAATTAAAGAAATGAGACATAAAAATAAAATCAATGCCAACATTGAATAGCCCCTCTATATAATTGAGATGAGATGAAGGTTCAAGTCGAAATCGAGTTATTTTAATTCAAAACACAAAGTTTACCCGCGTGAAGCAATCAAAGGGCTGCCCTACTTCTGACGCCTACCGCGCAACGGCTTTCTTAGTTGTCTTTTTCCGCTTTGGAAAAAATGAGAACAGCTTAAGTTGTCACGTTTCAGTTTTAAATCTTTTGGCGAGAAAGGAATGCAAGTCATGTAGCATTCAATATATATAGGAAAAAACAGCAAGTTGAAACATGATCAACTGCAATTTCAAGATTCAAACGATGCCTTCAACCATGCGGAAAACTATTTTAGATGAAAGAGCAAAATTAAGCTCAAATAGTAAAGAACTAACTTTTAACACCTAGATTATATATCTCTTCAGGGTAAGCTAAGAACTCAATGAAAAACATTCACAGAGAATGTCATCAAATTTATCATGTGCAAATTTATCATGTGGGCGCCCGCGCGCGCACGGACACATCTAGATATAGGCATCGATTACCCATTTATTCATGCAGGTGAATTGAATTGTAAGAAAAGAAAGCAAGGGAAAAAGCAACAACAAACCCAAATCTTCGAAGACAGCTAAACGAACCGTTCTCATCTCGATTCCAGCTATGTCGATTTCTCTATAAAATTAACAGCAATAACAACCTCTTCAAATGTATAAAGACTAAATACATGGTGACCCCATGGAGACCAGATAGTATCCGTTCCCATTCAAAGATGGACATCATTTCAATTTAAGGTGTGACGGTCCAAGGGCAACAAATATTTTACTAGATCAAAATCTTAACAATGCATAGCAAATCGTGGCCAATTACAGCAAGAAACTACTGTGAGGGATAAGAATCTACCTCAGATATTTATACAAACCGAGTAGAATTCATTTATAAAAAAAAGCAGAAAATCCAATTAAATCTTTTCACAAAGTTCTGATCCGTAGATGCCTTTATATTACGATGAAAACATCAAAATCAGAAATTTTTCCACGTTCAATTAACAGTATACAAAGGAACAAATGATTCCAGTATCAAATTACGAACTTCACCATCTACAAACATTCGAGATCCGATATAAAAACGTAACACTAAATGAATTAGAGTAGAACAAGACTATAAACAAACAAAATGGAGAGAATTAGGGTTTTTGAGTGCTTACGCCATTGTATTAGGGATTGGATCGATCGAAATGGAGAAGGGGCGGCGGAGCTCAAGGGCTTGTGCTAGGGTTTTGGGATTTAGGGTTTGCGAAAGAGAGCAGAGAGCATTTTATATAAGCTCGTTTGTGTGTAAAAATCATCTACGGACTAGAAGTAGAAGACTGCTCTATGATTTTGCGCTTTTGCAGATTTTCAACATGCAACTTGAACTAACCTTGGAGTGTCGTGCGGCACAACAACGGACCCTAAGGGCAGTTGTCTATGGTGTCCGAAAAGAAGAAAAGCCCGCGAACGCCGGGGAAGAAATCGGCACTGCCGAAGGCCACGTCGAAGATCGCCGCAGGAATCAAGGCTGAGAGCTACCGGAAAGCTCGTCGCTTTACACGAGAGAATCAAAAGCCGGTAAAATTAGGGTTAGGATTTGAGAGAGAGAGATTGGATCGGGGCAATATATGGTGGTTTTTATGCTTATCGGGCCGGGTAATGGATCTATGGGTTTGTGGCTATTAGCCTAAGCCCGACTAAAATCTTGGTATTTTTATTTATTAATGATCTTAATAAGTTCGATATTTTGGCTATATTCAATAAATAAAAAATATGCCCTCACTCAATTTATTGTATTTTTTGTTGGAAGGGAGAGTCGATCCACGGAACAGTGCTCGCGACAAAACCCAAATCACGCAAAAATACAATCACGCAATTAAACGACGAAAGACAGTATAAATTAAAGTGCAGGAATAAGAAAACAATCAATCACAAACAAGATAGATTTGTTAACGAGATTCACCCACCGTATGGCCAGTCCCGGCAGAGCGGAATCTGCAAACGTCTACCATACCTGAATCAAGTTTGCACACAAAAACAACCTTATGAGATTTCTCTCAAATCTCTCTATACAAATCTCTCTTGGCCTTTGCCTCTTGTGATGATGCTTGTGATAGATAAAAAATGCCTCACTCATAAGATATGCTTTTATAGCACCTAGGACAATATCACTATCTAACAAAGTCACAAGCTTTCATTGTCACTGCCTAACAATATCATGCATGTCAAAAGTAGCACCTGACAAAGTCACCACCTATTATTGTCACCGCCTAACAATATCATGCATGTCAAAGCAGCACCTAACAAAATCACCACATATCATTATTACCACTTAACAATGTCATGCATATCAAAAGGTGGCACCTAACTCTAGACTTTAATTTGCATCAATTTTCAACAAACTCCACCTTGATGCAAATTCATCACAATCTCAACATTGTCTTACTTGGAGTATTTTTTGGCTTGATTCTCAACACTAGTAAACTTCACACGATTCTGTTGCTGCTCTCTCCTCATCAAATTTCATGGAAAGATTCACCGTTCTACAACAGAGATCCAGCTTATCTCTGTCTACAATTTTGGTGAACATATCCGCCGGATTCTTTTCTCCCGCGATCTTCTGCAGTGCCAACTCACCATCTTCTAACGCCATGCGTATGAAGTGGTACCGCACCTTAATATGCTTCGTCCGAGAATGATATGCTGCATTCTTCGCTAAATGTATTGCACTTTGGCTGTCACTCCATAAGATATTGAAGTCTTACTTCTTACTCAACTCTTCGAGTAACCCTTGTAACCATATCATCTCTTTGCTGGCTTCCGTGATCGCCACGTACTCAGCTTCCGTAGTTGACAATGCTACCACTTTTTGCAGTTAAGATACCTAACTCATCGTTGTTCCTCCAGCTGTAAATACGTATCCCGTTGTGCTCTTCTCACTATCTCGATCACCCGAGTAGTCCGCATCAACGTAACCTTGCACCTTTAGAGAGTCACCCCCGAAACATAAGCAGTGACTAGACGTACCCCTAAGATACCTCAAAATCCACTCCACCGCATTCCAATGCTCCTTCCTCGGGTTTTGCATATACCGGCTCACAACTCCTACTGCATGTGCAATATCTGGTCTCGTACTCACCGTTGCATACATTAAACTCCCCACCGCAGAAGCATAAGGCACTCTTGCAATCTCGTCTTTCTGCTCTTGAGTTGTCAGGAAAAACTCCTTCATGAGTTTGAAATGTTTTGCTAAAGGCGTACTCACCGGTTTTGACTTGTCCATATTGAACCGCTTCAAAACCTTCTCGATATAGTCGCTTTGCGATAACTACAGCTTCCGCTGCTTCCTATCTCGAACGATCTTCATTCCCAAAATTTGTTTGGCCGCTCCCAAATCTTTCATGGAAAACTTTTTAGCCATCATCTTCTTCAGACTTTGAATTTTCTCGAAGTTCGGACCCACTACCAACATATCATCTGCATAGAGTGATAGAATGATATAGTCTCCATCCTCAAAAGTCCGAATATAGACATGGTGATCTGACTCACCACGCACAAATCCCGTCTCTAGCATGAACTGATCGAATTTAAGATACCACTGTCTTGGAGCTTGCTTAAGGTCGTACAAACTCTTTCGCAGTCTACACACTATAGTTTCTTTTCCCTTCACCTCGTATCCCGGTGGCTGCATCAATATATCTCCTCCACCAAATCTCCATGAAGGAACGCGGTCTTCACATCAAGCTGCTCTAAGTGCAGATCCTCCACCGCCACAATACTAAGGATCACCCGAATTGATGTTATATTCACCATAGGGGAAAATATCTCTTGATAATCAATTCCTTGCTTTTGTGCATATCCCTTGACTACCAAGCGAGCCTTGTACCGCTTCACACCATCGGCCTCATCTTTTATCCTGTACACTCATCTATTAAGCAACACTTTTCGACCATTGGGTAGCTTCACTAGGTCCCACGTGCGGTTTTTCTTCAAAGAATCCATCTTCTCGTTCATAGCTCGCTCCCACTGCTTACTAGCACCATCTTGCGTCACCTCTTCAAGGGATTCAAGCTCTCCCGAATCCGTGTACAAAATAAAGTCGGTCACAAGTCTTTCAGGTAGCCTCCTTTCTCTCGCAGATCTCCTCAGAACTGGCACATCAGGTTGCTGAACATGGTCACCATCATGTTCTTGAGTCTGATCCTGCACTGCAGCTTCCTCCATGTTTTGATCCCCACTTGTGGACACCTGATTATTCTCTTGAGTTCCGTCTAACTCCACGAACTCAGATATAACACCATATTTGGCTTGCTTTTCTTCTCTATATAAGTGTTGCTCATCAAAGACAACGTTCCAGCTTCGTATTACTTTCTTACTTATGTAGTTCCACAGCCGATATCTGAACTCGTCTCCACCATACCCGATGAAAGCACACTTCTTAGATTTGGAGTCAAGCTTACTCCTTTCTGCATTATCAATCAAAGAATATGCAATACAGTCAAATACTTTAAGGTGCGAATAGTTGACCGTTTTACCCGACCAAATTTCTTCTGGAATGCCTCCATCAAGCGCACTTGCCGGGTTTATGTTGATTAGATACACAGCAGTATCGACCGCTGCTGCCCATAAGAATTTTGGCAGATTCGCATCCAAGGGCATGCTTCGCACTCGCTCTAGGATCGTTCTGTTCATCCTTTTAGCGATACCATTTTGCTGTGGCGTCCCAGGAACCGTCTTTAACCAACGAATACCCTTTTGCGAGCAAAACTCCTCGAACTCTTGGGTGCAGTATTCCCCGCCATTATCGGACTTTAGGCGTTTAACCTTCATCCCCGTTTGGTTCTCCACCTGTGCAATCCAGTGTTTGAAGATGCCAAACACATCGGACTTTTTCTTTATCGCGTATACCCATGTCTTTCAACTTGTATCATCGATGAACGTCACGAAGTACCGATTTCCTCCATAAGACTCCACCGAGGCTGGAACCCACACGTCGGTATGCACCATCTCCAGTTTCTTGGTCTTTTTCGCTACGCCTCTAATTTGAAAACTGAGCGCGTTTTGCTTCCCACAAACGCAGCTCTCGCAAAAACCCAACTCCATTTTTTTTAGCCCCGAAAGAACCCCCTTGGCTTGAAGAATTTTCATGTTCTTCTCGCTGAGGTGCTCCAATCTCTTATGCCACAACGAAGTCTCCGAACCTTTCTCCGAACTTGCCGTCAATGCAACCGAGCCTCCGCTATTCCCATTGAATGAGTACAACGAACCGCTCAGCTTGTCCCTTGCGACCACCAACGACCCTTTGGAAATCTTCCATTGAGAATTCCCAAACGTTGTAGTAAACCCTTCGTTGTCTAGCTGACTTGTGGAAATCAAGCTTTTCTTCAAATCCGGAATGTGACGAGCATTCTTCAATTTGATTTGACTACCTCCTGATGGTTGTAAGATGATTATTCCCTTTCCAACGATCTTACACGATTGACCGTTTCCCACCGTCACATGTCCAAGATCGCCCTGAACATACTCGCTAAAGTGATATCTGCCTGAAGTGTAATGAAAAGAAGCCCCTGGATCTAGGAACCAAGTATCCGTCTTTGTGTTCTTGCTCGCCGATAGACAAAGATCATGTTCCCCTTGTTCTTGTATAGACACCACATTCGCTTCCTTTTCATCCGTCTTCTCATCTGAGCCTTTTTTCGGAAGCCTGCATTCACTTCTTCTGTGACCCTTCTTTCCGCAATTCCAACATGTGCCATGGATTTTTCCTTGAGATTTACCCCGGCTTTTAGACTTGCCCTTTTTCCACTTTCCCCTTTCCATTGTTCTGCCACGATTCTCCACCAAAAGTGCAGAAGTTCCAGAACTCCCACTCACGGACTTTCTCCGCATCTCATCGTTTAATATGCAGCTTACCGCATTATTAAATGTGAGAATCCCCGAGATAGAGTTGCTAAACGCCATCACTAGATTCTCCCAACTCTCTGGCAACGAACATAGGAATAGTAGGGCTCGAATCTCGTCTTCAAAGATGATTGAAACGGACTCAAGTTGGCTTGTCATGTTGTTGAACTCGTTCAGGTGCTCTATCACCGAACCATTCTCTACCATCTTCATGTTGAAAAGCTTCTTCATCAAAAATATTTTATTTGATGTCGATGGCTTCTCATACAACTTCGCTAACGTCGTCATTAGCGTCTTAGTTGTTTTCTCCTTTAAGATATTAAAGGCCACATGTGGATTCAACGACAATCTGATCGTCGCTAGGGCTTTCCTATCCAAAATGTTCCATTCTTCATCGGTCATCTTCTCGGGCTTTTCTCCTAGCAACGGAAGATATAGATCCTTTTGGTATAAATAGTCTTCCAACTGCATGCGCCACCAACCAAAATTGTGACCATTGAATTTCTCGATTCTTATCTTATCCCCCGCCATCTTTCGTCTGTATCGCAGCAAACTCGACTTCCCCTAGATCTGAACCAACGTCTTCAAAACAACAATCTAAGAAAGTGGGAAAGAGAACACAAGCGTCGTTACCCACCGTTGACCTAGATTGTAGAATCAAAGAACCCTAGGTTCTCTTAACCTTGCTCTGATACCGGTTGTTGGAAGGGGAGTCGATCCACGGAACAGTGCTCGCGACAAAACCCAAATCACGCAAAAATACAATCACGCAATTAAACGACGAAAGACAATATAAATTAAAGTGCAGGAATAAGAAAACAATCAATCACAAACAAGATAGATTTGTTAACGAGATTCACCCACCGTATGGCTAGTTCCCAGCGGAGCGGAATCTGCAAACGTCTACCATACTTGAATCAAGTTTGCACACAAGAACAACCCTAGGAGATTTCTCTCAAATCTCTCTATACAAATCTCTCTTAGCATTTGCCTCTTGTGATGATGCTTGTGATAGATACAAAATGCCTCCCTCATAAGATGTGCTTTTATAGCACCTAGGACAATGTCACTATCTAGCTAAGTCACCATCTTTCATTGTCACCACCTAACAATGTCATGCATGTCAAAAGTAGCACCTTTCATTGTCACCACCTTTCATTGTCACCACCTAACAATGTCATGCATATCAAAAGTAACACCTAACAAAGTCACCACCTTTCATTGTCACCACCTTACAATGTCATGCATGTCAAAAGTAGCACCTAACAAAGTCACCACCTATCATTGTCATCACCTAACAATATCATGCATGTCAAAATAGCACCTAACAAAGTCATCACTTATCATTATTACCACCTAACAATGTCATGCATGTCAAAAGGTGACACCTAACCCTAGACTTTAATTTGCATCAATTTTCAACATTTTTTCATTCAAGTTCGAACTGGTCGTGTTTGAATATGCAAAAGGCTTCAAATCCAACTTCGAGCTGAGCATCCGAGACATGAAATTTAATGAGTCGGGCCTAACTAACATATTATGCTCGCTTACTAGTATTTTTATTGTGTGATGCATGTGTGTATATATTAGACATCATAGAAAAAACATAGAGGTTGTTAGCTAATATAGCCATGCTTTTTAGTAGAGGCTTTTTAATATTAGAGAAGATTTAATGGGTTAAGCCAAATTTTAACATAAAGAGAACAAAAATTTAAAGGAGCCTATATTAGATAAAAAAAACTATAGTAGGCGGGACTTTCATAATTATATACTGCCTAAAGAATTCAGTTTGCAAATCGAAAAAAAGGTAAAGAAAAAAAGAGGTTGCTTAAATGTGTTCAAATTTATTTAAAAAAGAACATGGTATGGGGTGGGGGGAATATGAATTCATACAAATTAATAAAATCAATCCAGAAATTAAAAGAAGAAAATATTACCTTGATCTCCAAGAAGAAGAAGAGGAGGAGGAACAAAGAGAGTTTTAAAAACCTCCCAAGACTTGAACCCTCATAATTATGGAAAGTTTAAGTCCTGAGCCGACTTTTATTAGGACTTAAACCCTCCTAATAATTTTGCTGTTGAAATTGCACTTGTCAATTAAATCAATAATACCCAACTTCTCATAGATTTGCTGTTGAATTATGCCAGAATATTGAATCTAGTGTATGATAAGATATTCCCGAGATCATTGATGATTTTCTGCAACATGCCTGCAAAAGCAGGAGAACTGCTTTGAAATTTAACTACACATCTGTATTTCCTTAAATCCCAGTTGACTATGTGAGGGATTCGTTCTGCAAATTTGCAAGTTTGGACTTTATGTTGCCATAAATCATAACAATCTGTGATAGTATGGTATTGTGAATCAATTTGTTTGTAACTGAAGGCCTCATGAACTTGCCTCCATATCCTTTTTGCTGCTTCACTATGTAGAAATAAGTGTTCACTACTTTGTTGTGCTGAACCTGTGCAGCAAACACGTTTGCTTGGCATATTAATCCCCACTCTTTCAATATTTGCATCAACAGGTAGAGCATAGGAAAAAACCTTCCAGGAGAAAAGAACAATTTTCTTTGGCAGGCTCTTAGACTCGAGGAATTTAGAAAAGTAAACTTGTGGATTTCCCCCCCAACATATTCCCAGGCCGAAGGAAGCGAAAAATCTCCTCTGCTGGTATGCCTCCAAATCAAAGAATCTGATTTTGTATCGATGCAATAATTTGAATCCATTATTTCATTTCTGATTTGTCGAGGCAAGGAATGCTCTAATCTTGCGAAGTCCCATGTGCAATCATGTAAAAATATCTTTAACTTGAATGTCTTCAATCGGACCCGTCGAAAAGCTTTCCAAAGACCCGTGGAAAACCTTTAATATCATAAGCATATTTGCTAGATCTTGTATATTTCTGATATCAAGACCTCCTTCCTTTAGTGGCTTACAAATTTTACCCCATGCAACCCATTGATGTCCACTTTGTTGATATATGCATGAGCCTCACCGGCACCTGCTACTGCTGTGTTCTCTGGACTGATGCCCCCCTTTGCTTTACTAATCAATTCTACGTGCATAACATCTGCCGAGTCCTTTAATGCTTCCGGAACTGAATTACATAGTTCTTTCAAAATCACACTCTCATCTGTTGCAAATTCTTTTGCTGGAATATTTGCCGCCTCCAAGTGACTTATAGCCTAATATTCAATATTTTTAACTGCATTAGAATCATTTTTGTGCATTTGTCAGCCCTGTAAATGAGAAGACAGATGTTTATAATTGCCTTTCTGTTATCCCCATAATCTGTTATGAACTGGATAATGATTTGAAATGGTTTCATTCACCTTTGTCTGATGAGTATCGCTTTCAGATTGCCCCTCGAGTCTTCTGCAGTTCTTTGTAGAGTGACCAAGCTAGTGACAGTAATTACAGAACTCAAATTTCTTTTCAAAAAAGAATTCGATGAAGTACCAATCCAAATTTTATCATGTAACTTCTTGCTAAGATCCAATTCAATACAAATTCTAGCAGAATCAGTTCTGTGCATTCTTAAAGTTTGAGTGTCAACAGTGATGGGTTTTCCAATTGGCTTGGCAATAGAGTTTAGCATATCATGGTTGTAAAAATCAGGAGGCAGACCAGGTGATCTTATCCAAGATACAGGGGCAGAGGCTCGACGGGGCCCACAACGTAACTATACCGAAAGATGAACTCAACTCTATACGGTTACGTTAAGCGTAAGTAATGCAGACAGGTATACAACGATAAGTAATTAAAAGAAAACTTTTATTCATTAACCCAGCATTTATTACATGTCAAGCTCAACATCAAAGTTTTATTACATCACGTGAAAGCAAGCCGTAAACAAGTGGGCATTAAAGGAAACAAAAGACAGACTAGATCCTAATAAGTAGTGAAGAGGTAGGCGTGGTCTTTAGGTGCAGATTCGACTTATTCAATCTCGTCCTGCTCCGGTCCTAGGCCTAACGGATATTGGGGGAAGGAAAGAAAAAGAAAAGCCCGTCGGCAAGTTATACTCGAGTAGGATTCTCAAGGGGTTATACGCAACAAAGATGGACTGAAGCTTTGTATATGACGGATAAAAAGTAAGTATAGTATCGTAAGGCATGTAGATCTGAGTGAGCAATATGTCATTTAAAAACTGGTTTTACCGTATTTTAGTTTTTGAGTTTGGGTCATAAATAATAGGGTGTGCACATCGTGGATATCCCGTTAGTCATGTTGAAACATCACATGAGGATTCTAGAGGTGACCCCGTGGATTCAAGAGGGTGGCTCTCGCATGTATAATGTGGTGCTATGTTCCACGTGGCGCTTAGTTCCACATACAATAGCATTACCGTCTTCCCGATATATATGGCTCTATTCTTTTCCCAACTCTTTCATTACCCATGCCAAAAGTATGCAAGTGAAGGTGTGAGCAAGATGTCGTTTAGTACTATTATCCGTATTTTAGTTTGTTTTAGTTTTGGTTCCGTAAGGATGCACGTATTCTTGAGAGTATTCCATTCCATCACGGAACAACAGTGAAGGGAATAAGATTGGCAATCCGTTCCATCATGGAAACACGGTAACGAGCGCTGGAAAGTTAGCATTTCGTTCTACCGCGGAACAACGGTGACTAGAGGGGACTCTCGAGATACATCGTACGACCTTACTATCCGAACTACCCAACCCCGTGTAATGATTTGTCTTAAGTTATGGGGTCGATAAGGCGTTAGCGTGTGGATCTGCTAGGCATGGGAACTGAAGGGGTTCACTGTCCATATTAGGGATATTCGAAAATCGGGTCTTTTTATTATCACCTCATGCTTAGGGCATCCTTAGGTTCCTTTCGTCTGATCCCAATCGTTCGAGGTATAACGAGTTATGATAAGTTCAAGTCAAGTTTGGTTTTGCAAACCACATCGAGTGTAACGGGGTTTTCCAAAGTATAGTTAAAAAGGAAAGTACATGGTATTTTGTTGCAAAACATGGAATTTGGGAAAGTCGTGGTACTTTAATATGAAAAAGGTTTTATAAAAGTTCAAGGTATTTATTTGAAAACACGACTTTAGGTAAAGTCGAGATATTTATTTGAAAATAAAAGTTTTGGAAACTTTGGGATATTTTAATAAAAGTATATTGTTTGGAAAGCTTATGGTATTTAAACGAAAATATAGGATTTAGAACTTTAAGGTGTTTTTGTGTAAATACTAGGTTAGAAAACTCTAGGGTATTTTGATTGGATACGTTCTTTGAGAATGTTAGGGTATTTTAGCAATAAAATATTTATCATTTCGCCAGCATTTCGACTGTTGCTTCAATATGAAAACGGCAGCATGACGGCGTGCATGTGTCTGTGGGTCCAACATTGAAAAGGCGTTGGGATAGGTCATTATCCCGACCCTAAAAGGAATAAGTTCTAACATGGGTGTATGCCAACTACAATTTAGCGGAGCATAAATCATTTCGTGTTGATCGTATTTTACACTGAGATTTAGCAAACAACAGGAAATGATAACCATGTTCCATGTAAAGGTTTGAGATTAAGAAAAATACAAGTTGAGATAGACATGTTCAAAGAAGACGACGAGGGCATGAGAAAAACCGTGTCGAAAATCGTCGAAGCACCGCCTTAAGATTTTTTCCCGAAACCAGCACCGGTGCAAAGATTGTCGAACAAGGAATCCAACACAAATTTTCTGAGTTCGGAGTTGGAAGAAAAGAGCAAATGAGTGAGGGGATGCATCTATAGATATCCTGATCTTTGGTTTTTTTTAAATAAAAAAAAAACCAGATCACACCCAAAGTGGGCCGACCAGATCCGCCCGCTCCGCGCACGTGGCACCTCCCGTGGACACGTGACGGCCTGCTACGCGCCCATGCTGGTGCGTGGTTCCCACGCGTTTTTCTTTTTCTTTTAAAAATCGTTTTAAACACTTTTTCTTAATAAAAAACACTTTTAAAAATCATTTTAAATCCAAAAAACTCGAAATAAATTTCAGAAAAATTTGTTTACTTATTTTTTTCATTTGAAATATTTTTCTGTTTAAAAATAATTCTTTTTTGTAATAAATCCCCTTTCATTAAATAAAACCTCTCTTTAATTAAAAATGCTTTAGAAATAGTTTTAAACATCCAAAAAATCTAAATAAATTTAGAAAATTCTAAATGGTTATTTTCTTCATTTTGTAAAAAATTTGCCTAAATATAATTTACTTTTTCATTATTAAAAATATTTCATAAACCTTTTTATTTTCCAAAAAATACAAATTAAATTCTTTAAAATTCCAAAAAATATATATTTAAAATTACATTTTTAAAGGTTTTTCAATCAAAAGAAGTACCAAAACTAATATAAAGTCACCGAAAAAAATGTAAAAAGACTTTTATCATCGTATACACAGAACATAGTCGTTGCAGCTTCAAAGCGGAGCAGGGCTTCTTTTGTTGTAACATATCAGCATATGAAGGTTTTAATGGCAAAGAAGCAGCTTCAGATGAGATGAGTTCATCCATCACTGCATTTTTCTGTTGCACATTTCCTTTGAAACTGACAATTTTAATAGATTTTTGACCCTTCTCCATGTTCTCCTTCTCAAGATAGAACAGAAAATTGATTGTGTATAGCCATTTGAATTTGCACTAAATCTTTGCAGGGTAAGATGGTGACAGGAAATTGCAGCAAAATCTTGAACAAATGGCAAGAAGACGGAGCAAATCTCAAGATCACCAACAAGGTACCAAGAAACGTGTCTCAAAACCAAAAGCTCAACAACAATGAAGAGTTGAAAGAACTCAACGAAGACTTGACTGAGAGAAAGCAGTTGATTACTTACAATGTCGAAAATGAATCAAGAGATTTGGTATCATTTTCGATAAAATCGATGAAGAATCGAAATTAGGGAAAGCCCTAGAAATCGCCTTCACAGCTGCCTCCATTCAAAATTTTGGTCCGTCTATTTGTTGTTTAAAATTTATCATCATTTTTTATACCAACGTAACAGAATCCGTGAAGCGTGTTACTTTTCAAAGTTTGCACAGACAGAAATGAAAAATAAAAATTTTATTTTCTCTTGAAATTTGAAGAATCTTTTAGTGCTAAGAGCCATGTTGGAAATTATTTTGGACTGGAGAAGTGTTAAATGTAGTCAAGATTTAGAGGGATGCAAGTGGAGTTAGGTTTAAGGATCTAAGTTGCCTTATTTTGACTCAATGAAGTTCATATGCAAAATGACACATTAAAAGGTCATCGATACAAAACTCATTTCCCCTTATTCTCTCGAAATTAATATTTTTCTCTTTTAAGGCACATGTACATGTAACCATTTAATTACGTGGGACCCACACTAATTGGATAAAAGGGAATAAATTTTTCTTTATCTTTAGAAATTTTGTGGGGTCTTTAATTAGAACAAGTGGTATCAAGATCGACTCAATTCACATTTCAGAAGAAATTGCAAACCCCACAACTGCTTGCATACAAGAGTAGAGATGATAAAGACGTCTGCGTCTGCTATCACGCTATCACGGCTTCTTTTTAAATAACAATATGTAAATATGGTTGTTCTTTGATTTGTTGCCATTTTGGGGATTGTAATTTTATTATTTGCATATGTAAGGTGAAAAAAAAAATCAAGAACTGCAATTATAGGTTTGAGTCTTTGAGAAGCTGTCAATTGAATACCCTCCGGTCCTCGGGAACCTATATGTTATGGAGTAAATTCTGTTGATGTTAACCAACTAAATTGCAGCAGGAATTGGAGTTTCTGTTATGTTGAGTTATAGATGGAATTTGATCTCAAACTTGGAAAGCAAAGATCAACAAATTTTCTTGCATGCATGGTATGGAGAGAGAGAGAGAGAGCGCACGCGAGAGTGTGTGTATAGGAAAATAATGGAGGACAAAGGCCCTAGTAGGGAATTTCCTTCTATGGCGGCGAAATAAGTCAACCCTCTTATATCCTTTTCGCCGATCGATATACACTATTCTCATTCTTAACGACTAAAATGCACATATATCAAATTTCATATGTGTAGCCACCAACCTGCAAAGAAGGAAGACAAGGAAGTTACAAATGAGGCGAAATCCTGGTTAGCTAACGTGAGTCGCCACCTGCGTCTAAATACGGAAAAGAGAGGGAAGAGGAGAGGAAAAAAGCGGAGCGAGGAATGAAAACCAAAGAAAGAGAGATAAGGAATTGCGGTATCTTGATGGATATCCAACAGAATCGGCTACCCAAAAAGATACTCCAATTGAGCATGATTTGACTTTGTATTTAAGAAGTTTTTTAAAAGTTTGGCGTCGAAATACACCCACACAACACAAGTATGCGTGTATGGAGGTATGGGAAGTACGATTGCAAAGGAAGAGACCAAGAAAAGGTGAATTCGACGCGAGAGAATCCTTGTAGATAGAGACTGACTCTGTCTGCAAAACAGGGTATGAGGGCGCCTTCAGCTCTATCTGCAAAACAGGGCATGAGGGCATGCCTTCTAAGAAGGCGCCTGAGTACCTCGGGAACTTGGGCGCCTTCTGAGAAGGCGTCTGGGTACCCCGAGAGCTTGGGCACCTTCTGAGAACGCACTTAAGCACCCTGAGAACTTAGGCGCCTTCTGAGAAGATGCATGGATATTCCGGAAGCTAAACTTTGAATTTTTCTTTCTACTTTTACGCGGGCCTTGATAAAAAAGAGGTTCACGATAAAGAGTTCTCGGATATAATCCTATCTTCTTTACTCTTCTTGTCTAAAGTTTGCAAAAGGATTGAAACAAGAGATCAATCAAAAAACTAAACTATTTTTTCAATCTTTTGAAATCTTTTTTATGGGTTTTAGAGAGATTTCGATCTATGAAGAGAGTCATAGGATGAATCCTCCTCTCTTTATTGAATAAACTCCAATCTCAAGAAAATAGTAAGAAAACCAACCAAAAAACACAAAAACACAAAATAAGAGCCACTCCACTTGCCTAAGTAAGAAAAATGAGGTAAAAAGGCACGAGAAATGAATAAAACGCAAAAAGAGGATTTTGGATCCCCATTTTTTCAAAGTTTGTTGTTATTTGAAGAGTTGAAACGCCAGCTAGACAATCAAGAACTAGGAAAATAAGTGCTTCATTTTTAAGGAGGTGAGAAATGGAATCAAGAAGAGAGCCCCCTTCTCATGAGCATGAGAATGCTTATTGTAACACCCGAGTTCATTTATACCAATTCCAGTTCTCGTATTTCTTTATTCGTGATATTCTTGATTTAACGTATTGTGGGTGCGAATGGTATTTTACACTTTACATTGCATTCGACCCTACCCGCTTGGTTGAATCTGTTTGATTCTTATTTATAGATTACATTGACTTGTTGCATGGACACGTGTATCTCATGTTTAGTACATACTTGTATTTTATCTGGTATCGCATCTTTTATCATATAACATTTTAGGTCTCAGAAAATAATTTAAAATTGCATCTCATAGCCTGCATGATACCCCTAACCCTGTGGTAGCGTCCGCGCATCTTGTTCTCGTCCCGTTCAGTGAAACGGTTACGTGCATCCGTTCTTGGGGGTATGCATTTTTGTTACCAGAGCTCTCATTTTGGATTTTGAAAGTCACACATATTTTTCATATTTTAAAACCGGATTTTTAGACCCGACCCGGGCGTGTTTTGGAGTAAGTTTGTATTTGCCAAAATCTCAAAACGGACTAATATTATAATATTATATTCTTTTTTCTTCTAAAGTTTCTTTAACCAAAAAAATATTCTATATATATATTTAAACTGTTACAACTATAAAATATATTTTATATTTTAATAAAATCCTAATTTATGTTCTCTCTCTTTCTATCTCTCTCTCACCGTTATCTCTTTCTCTCTCCCCAAATAAAACAAATTTCTCTCTCCTCCCTATTCATCTCTCCCTCTTTCTCACCTCTCGATCTTTCTCTCTCTCTCTCTTCTCTCTCTCATCTCGCAACTCTCTCTCTCTCCTCCCCCCTCTCAGAATTTCTCTCTCTCTCCCTATAATATTTCTTCTCCCTTTTCTTTTAACCGAACCCATGAACGAGAAAAACCCTAACCGCCGCTTTTCTCTTCATCGCCGTTGCCTCGCCGTCGCCGCCTAACCCCTGAACTCGTCACCTTCGACATCCTCGTCTCCACCTCCTCCTCATACACCAACCCCGATCCCAGCATCGTGAACCCATTGCTTGCAACCCATCTTCTCTGAGCAACCCTCCATCACCAAGCTCCTACCCTCGACACCAACAACCCTCACCTCCACCTTCAACCATAGCACCGGTCGATCGAGCCTTGGACCCAACAACCCTAACTCTATCAACCTCCGGCCAACTTGATCGACCCCAGCACCCATCGCCAACCTCTTTCTGTGAAACCTTCTCTCCAATCACGCATGAACCCTACACCACCTTGTTGTCCCTTAGACCCTCGCGTCACCTGAAACATCACCGCAACCACATTTCTCCTTCTCTTCCTTTCCATCTCACCTGACAACCCTAGCCGAACCCATCTCCACCTCCTCGTCTCACATCGAGAGCCCAACCTCTCTTTCAAGATCCGCCGCCCACTTCTTCTTCTTCCAAGTGGCCGAGCCCTAACCCACATCCCCGAGAACCTCACTACCGCCAAGACAATCTCCATCATCTTCCTCCACCTTAAGAAATAATCGACTGAGAAAAATACCCATGAACTCCACTGCCATAAATTGCCGTCGCCTCATCGCAGCCATTGATCAAGCCAAGCACCCTCACCGTCGACCTAAACTCCAGCGGAGCACTAGCAGCATCCCTACTCGAACACCATCACCACCTTGTCTTCTATCACCGTTACCGACTCCACACAATTTGTCTTCATCGCCGAGCACCTCGTAGCCGAGCATCCAAGCCAACTCCGGCATCGACATCATCTTCTTCTTGTTCTCGATCATTGACAACCCCTTCTCCTTGCAGCTGAGATCACATAGCCAAGCAAGCTTGGAAGTGCTTCGTGTTTTTCGTGTTCATATTCGCGTTCGTCAAGACCGAGGCAAGTGAAACTTGCTACATGCTATTCATAATACTTTATACTTATTTGATTACATGTTAAACCTATAGATTTAATCCAATGTCTCATGTTACATTTTAACATTCGATGTCCATTTTATCATTTTAGATTCATAACTTGGAACATACCATGTTGCATTTTGTTTTACTATACATAGTACCCACATCCGTGTTTAAATCACTTAATAATTATCTGCATGGCCCATAATACCTTTAAATAGTTTCTACCCCACCGGACACCCGTTTGCATTCATTTAACCTATTTTATATATAATTGCATCCCTAAATCATTTAACCCATAATAACGAGATTTTAACAATTCCATATTTGTTTAAGTGTATTTTACTTAATGTGGGAACCACAACCCTAACTCTAATCAATAACTGTGCATCCATATGCTTAAATCTGTACTTTTGCATATAACATTACAATGTTCCATTTTTATTGTTCCACTGGTATACCCATGCTTATGTTAGTTTGATTATGAGCACCCACATGACATTTTGTGCACCCTGTCATGACTTGTTACACCTACTACTTGACACGACATGGTACCATACAACTCTTGACATGACTTGATACCTATGTATTACCTAACTTGACCTGATGTACCATTGCTTTACCTGTTACCTGATCTTGTTACTAATGCCAACAAACCTGACCTGTTGTCTCTACGGACATTTTCTGTTGTCTATCAAGACAAACATGTACCTGCCTGATCCTGTGTTGGCATTAGCTCCAGATTATTTAATACCTGACTTGAACCCGTATAACTTGGGGGTATGGGGAAATCAATGATGAAACCTGACTTATAACTCGACAGTTCACTACCTTTACTGATCAGTTTTAGAGGCTAGGCTAGCCTTAGGATGATGCTGCTGACATCATCCATCGTTACCCACTACCTTTTAGAGGCTATGCCAGCCTTGGGATGATGCTGTTGACATCATTCATCGTTATCCCTTTTCCTTTTAGTGTCTTGCGGCATGTCTCGGATTCAGCCCGAGAATCTTCACCGTGATCCCGGACACGCACGGGATACTATTGAGTTACATCGATGATTCATCTAATTGATTTCAAAGACTTGAGAGTAGTTAACCCAATAGACCAGTTTAGATTACTCACTACACGTTACCCCACTGTCCTTACTTATATCACTGTTATGCCTGTTTTATCATTTATACTTATACCTGTATGTATTGCTACCCCTGTTTATTTTATTGCTTGATATTATGACGCACTGATGTTGTCACGACCCGAAAGTACGGAACGTGACTGGCACTTAGATTACGAGACATCTAAAGGCGTACCGTAACCTAAGTCAGCCAAAGCCCAGAAATCTAACCCAAAATCAAAAGAGAGTGAAGGAAAAACCTTAAATGAAAACGGTTTTTAAATCAAATAAGTTGCATAGAATCCCTTTTTAAAACATCAAAAATTTCCGAAAATTTCGGCAGAGTCTCCCTTGTATTTTCTATCCCCCAAAATGGGTACAACAAGATAATAAACCTGTAATTATAAAAATGGCATCCCCAAGCGGGAGCTAGCTCTTCGCCCAAGGCGGATCACAACCACATGCAATATAATAGTAATATCAAGAAAAAGAGCATAAAAGAGATGCAAATACCAGGAAACACACGTCGGCTCAAGTGAGCTCGACCCAAAAGAAACCACAAATATACAAATCTCTCAGTCTCATCACTAGGTCGCATATACAATACAAGTGGTAGATGGAGAATACTAGATACAATGATAAAGCAAAAAGGAATAAAGTATACTCGCAACCCACCTACGGGCGATGTCGCGAGTCTGAGCAAAAGGAACTGATGACAAGATAGCCCGCCGGTACAAGACTGACGGGTCCGACCTGCAAGACACTGTGGCACAACGGGGGTGAGTTGCCAGCTCGTGAGTAAATATAACATCTACTAAGGCAATCGTAAGAATGCACGCAATGCGGAACAACATGTATGTCCATATGTGATATAATAACTCTAGTATGCATGCACAGGTATGCAATATCTTTTCTAACTCTTTAAGTGTTTAGAATGATAAAGTTACTGCATTCTTAACTTTTAGAAAGTGTATGTCTGTATAATAGCTAAATATCATCAAGAAATCATCTGAAAACCCGTGTCAAGCATCGACACCAAATAGGAATCATATCTGTCTCAATATCGGGCTCCGTCAGTCCGGATCGGCCCATATCATAAATCTCACGACAACGGTCGGTATCCTCCGGATATCCGCCGCGCCAGACATCACTGGTAGGTAGTCTTCCTCTGCCAGGCTCATCGTCTACAACTCGATCTTCTTGCCCCGGGGTACCATACCGGGCCCACCATGTATCCGAGACGGTTCATCCACTCCTCGAATCGGGTCTCGAAATCCAACAGAAAACATGAAAACTCATGGTGGACGACACATACATCACGAGAAAACCGCAACTTTGTTTTAAAAATGATAAATATAAGCTTTTGTTAAATTCTTGCGGTTTTCCCCAAAAATCCAGAAATCACAGCAAAACTGAAATCCTCAAGAAAATCATAATGTCCACATGTTATATATATGACAAATGTCTATGATATCAATGTGTATGATGTAAATTTTGGCTAGAGTTCTATGTAAATATGATGATGATGCGAGATATGTGCATGCGAAGCAGTTTCATATATCAAGTATGAATGCTGGTGATGATATTAAGATAAACAGGTTCTATCGTGCACGTGGCATGGCAATTACCAAAGGCGTGTGTGTCACATGAATAGTGCGCGTGCAACAGATGCCAATGGTAATGGTGTTCGTGTCCTACGAAGTGATATCGCATATATGAAGGTGAATGTCCATGCAATCTAGCATACTGTTCGCTATAAGGGTATGCAGTGTACATGAATGGATAAGCTAACTAACAATATAATCTTGCAAAAAGTAGGGTAATCCTAACTAGGGGGGGCGTCTCGCGCCATCCAGACGATTCCCCCATAGATGAATACATCTACTCACCTGAAATCCCCGCTAATCTGATCCGGCCACCGCTTTGCCTTTTCGCGCCGTATCCGAAGTTTCCCCGACCGATCCTATATTCGCACAATATCAAGCATAAGATTACAAAACCTAACACAATGCAGGTCACAACATACAATTATCCACGCTCTCAAATTAATCGTAGCATGCACTCAGTGCGCGGAAAAACGCACGAAAATCGCAATCCTTTCACTAAAATCGTCATTTCGGGGAAATCGACAAAACTACAACCCGACTAGACGAAACCCTGCGTTCGCGCATTCTAATAATCCTATACGAAGCTAATAATATTGCTAACCTAACGCAAATTGACCGCATTCTATTTTCTACAAAAATCTAGTAAGCGAATTTCTAGCCGATTTGATACAAACATCGAAATTTGTCTATTTAGCAAGCATATAATTTCACCATTAACCATTCTAATCAATTAGATAACCATCCCTAACATAATCCAACCATTATGCTACAAACCCTAATTTTTAAAAATCAAAACCTTCTCTTGATTTTTCATGAACAAGGATTTACACTAAATTAATACTTAAAAATTAGATTTTAGCATAATTAAACTACAAGTTAGCAAACTAGTTTAGAATTTATACCTTCCAAGTTATGATCCTCTTGCAATTAGCCTCTAAAGATGCCTCTTTTCTCCTTGTATTAGTCCAATTTGGGGTTGAGAAGGAATGGAATAGGGTTTAGGTTTGAATTAGAGAAGAAAAGTGTGAATTTTTGTGGATTTCGGAGGATTTTTTGCAAGAATTTTGAGCTAAACAAAATGGGGGAAATGGGAGGGGGTTTGCTGCAGGTAGCACGACCAGGAGGTGGAGGAGGAGAGTGAGAGAGAATTGTGTGGAAAATTCTACACAAAAAGCTTCTTCAAAGATCAATTAATGAATGTTACATCAACTTTTTACCAAAAAACCCATTTTAATGCATTTTTTTTCATAATTTTCCCACCAAAAATCTAAAAGTTTGCAAGATATGATATAATTTTATTAACACCATATTTTAGCTTATAAAGACTCCTAATTAAGAAATTTACCTAATTAAATTTGTATTTATCCCTAATTAAATGTATTTAAAAAGGCTTAAAATAATAAAAAAAATAATTAATTACGATTTTTTTTTATTTAACTAGAAAATTATAAGTGACATTTTAGTGACAAAATTATAGTAATATCTTATCTAAATTTTGTATAATTAGGTCTAAAATGAAAAATACCTATTTTGACTTTTTACGGAAAAAGCCGAAAAATTAGCCGATTACCGAAAAACTGCCTAAACGATTTTCGAAGGGTTACAATCTTCCCCCCTTAAAGAAATTCGGTCCCCGAATTTAAAATTTAACTACGCGTACCTTCAAAAAGATGGGGATATCTCTTCCTCATCTCGACCTCGGTCTCCCAGGTGACCTCCTCGCTGTTCGGGCCACGCCAAAGAACCTTGACAGACGGTATGACCTTCGACCTCAATTTCTTCACCTGCCGATCCAAGATGACAACCGGCTGCTCGGTGAAAGAAAGATCACGCTCTAACTGGATCGTCTGGTGCTGAATCGCCTGGGAAGGATCATGAAGGTACTTGCGGAGCATCGAGACATGGAATACGGGGTGAACATCGGGGAAGCTGGGCGGAAGAGCTAACCGATAAGCGACTGGACCAACACGCTCTAGGATATCGAAAGGATCAACATATCTAGGACTCAGTTTCCCTTTCCGCCCAAATCTCATCACACCCTTCATCGGAGAGACCTTCAGGAAAACATGATCGCCAACAGCGAACTCGAGTCGGCGACGACGCCTGTCAGCATAAGATTTCTGCCTGCTCTGTGCCGCTCTCATCCTGTCCCGAATCAGCTGTATCTTCTCGGTCGTCTCCTGTACGATCTGAGGCCCCAAAATACTGCTCTCCCTGAGCTCTGTCCAACATACAGGCGATCGACATCTCCTCCCATATAAAGCCTCGAAAGGTGTCATCTGAATCGTCTCCTGGAAGCTATTATTATAGGAAAACTCGATCAGAGGCAAATGACGATCCCAGCTACCACCGAAATCTAAAACACAAGCTCTGAGCATGTCCTCAAGAGTCTGAATAGTACGCTCCGACTGACCGTCAGTCTGCGGATGAAAGGCTGTGCTAAAACTCAATCGGGTGCCTAAAGCTTCCTGGAGTTTTTGCCACAATCGGCTGGTAAACTGGGTGCCACGGTCGGACACGATGCAAGTCGGAACGCCATGCAGTCGCACTATCTCATCAATATAAACCTGGGCGTACTGAGAAAATCCAAAAGTGGTCTTTACTGGCAGAAAGTGAGCTGCTTTCGTCAGTCGATCCACAATCACCCAAATAGAGTCATACCCTCGACTGGTCCTGGGTAGACCCACAACGAAGTCCATGGAGACCTGCTCCCACTTCCACTCAGGGATGGGCAAAGGCTGTAACTCGCCGGCTGGCCTCTGGTGCTCAGCCTTGACTTGCTGACAAGTCAGGCATCTCGACACAAAGTCTGTAATATCCTTCTTCATCCCGTCCCACCAGTAAACCTCTTTCAAATCACGGTACATCTTGGTAGAACCTGGATGCACACTGTATACTGATCTATGTGCCTCCTCGAGAATATCACGCCTCAGTCCCTCTGAATCTGGCACGCACAGTCGAGTCCCAAATCGAAGTATCCCCTGATCATCAATCACGAACTCAGAAACTCTGCCCTGTCGAATCTGCTCAATGATCTCTAATGTACGGGCATCGCCGGACTGTGCCTCGTGGATACGGTCAAGTAACTGTGGGCGTGCTCTGAAATGGGCTAGTTGTCCCCCTGTAGGAGTAAACTCGAACTGCACTCTGCTATCACATAAAACCTGCCAATCCGCCGTCGACTGCATCTGTACTGCGCTCAAACAAGATAAACTACCTCCGGGCCTCCTACTCAAAGGATCTGCCACCACATTCGCCTTGCCCGGATGGTATAGAATCTCGCAGTCATAATCTTTCACCAACTCCATCCAACGGCGCTGTCTCAGGTTCAGGTCTCGCTGCTGGAAGATATACTTCAAACTCTTGTGGTCAGTGAATATCTGGCACGACTCACCGTATAGGTAATGTCTCCAGATCTTGAGTGCAAACACCACTGCAGCCATCTCTAAATCATGGGTGGGGTAGTTCTGCTCGTGTTTCCTCAGCTGCCGAGAAGCATACGCGATAACTCTGTCGTGCTGCATCAATACACAGCCCAGCCCCACTCTAGAAGCATCACAATATACCACGAACCCGCCTGATCCTGAAGGCAATGCTAACACTGGAGCAGTAGTCAGACGAGTCTTCAACTGCTGGAAGCTATCCTCACATGCCTGGGTCCAATCAAAAGGAATCCCCTTCCGGGTCAACCCGGTCAAAGGTGCAGCAATGCGGGAAAAATCCTGGACGAAACGTCGATAATAGCCGGCCAGACCTAGAAAACTGCGAACCTCTGTAACTGATACTGGTCTAGGCCAACGCTGAACTGCCTCGATCTTCTTCGGGTCCAGGCAAATACCATCTTTCGTCACCACATGACCCAAGAAGTCGACACTGTCTAACCAGAATGCGCACTTGGAGAATTTGGCGAACAGCTGATGCTCCCTCAAAGTCTGTAATGTGATACGTAAGTGCTGCTCATGCTCCTCCCGGCTCCGAGAATAAACCAAGATGTCGTCAATGAACACAATGATGAACTGATCGAGATACGGCCTGAATACGCGGTTCATCAAATCCATAAATGCTGCCGGGGCATTGGTGAGCCCGAACGACATCACCAAGAACTCGTAATGACCATATCGAGTACGGAAAGCGGTCTTCGGAATATCCTCCTTCTGAACCAGCAACTGGTGATAACCTGACCGTAAATCAACCTTCGAGAAAAACCCTGCACCCTGGAGCTGATCGAATAAGTCATCAATGCGGGGTAGGGGATACCTGTTCCGCACAGTAACTCGGTTCAGCTGACGATAATCAATGCATAAACGCATACTTCCGTCCTTCTTCTTAACAAACAAGACGGGAGCGCCCCAAGGTGACACACTCGGTCTGATAAGCCCTTTGTCCAGCAAGTCCTGTAACTGATCCTTTAGCTCTCTCAGTTCCGCCGGGGCCATCCGATATGGAGGTATAGAGATAGGCCCCGTGCCAGGGAGCAAGTCAATACAGAACTCAATCTCGCGCTCTGGTGGCAGACCAGGCAGCTCATCAGGGAATACATCAGGAAACTCTCTCACAACAGGGACCTGGTCCAACGGAACCTCTGTGGAGCGAGTATCACAAACATAGGCTAAGAATCCCTGACACCCTTTCCTTAAGAGCTGACCAGCGCGAAGAGATGAAATCAAGCTGGGAAGGGTAGCGCTGCGATCTCCCTGAATAACAAGAACCGGCTCACCAGAAAAACTGAATCTGACTGCCTTTTCACGGCAGTCCACAGATGCATAACAGGTGGCTAGCCAGTCCATACCAAGAAGAACGTCAAAGTCTAGCATATCGAGGAGAATCAAATCTACTGAAGAATCTCTCTCCCCGATACGAACGGAACAAGATCGGTACACAAAACGGGCAAGAAAAGACTCGCCTACCGGGGTAATAACGACAAGCGGCTGATCTAACGGAGAAGACTCTCGGCCCAACCTCGGTGCAAAGTACGTGGATACATAGGAATGTGTGGAGCCTGGATCAAATAATACCCGTGCATCAAAAGAACATACTGGCAGAGTACCTGTCACGACGGCATTGGATGCCTGTGCATCCTGAGGAGTCAATGCGAACACTCGGGCCTGTCCACCACTAATAGCTGGCTGTGCTCTGCCTCTACCTCGGCCTCTGCCTCTGCCTCTGTCGCCTCGTCCTCTCTGAACCGGACCGCCACGCCCACGGCCTCTAGAAGCATCTGGCTGGCGTGAAGCATCATCAGGAGTAGGAAGTAAAGCTCTCTGCGATGGTGGTGAAGGTGGTAAAGTCACATGCGGGACTGTCGCCGCGCCCGGACGTCCCATGGTACAGTCTCTGACACGGTGATACTGACTCCCGCACCGAAAACATCCTGGAGACGACGGCTGGGTCTGTGGATATGAACCAAATAACTGACCTCGTCTCAATCCTCTGCCTCCACCATCTCTCGGAAATAATCTATCGCAGTGTCTACCCATCTGCCGCTGAGCTGGCGTATCAGTACGGATCCTCTTCGGCCCAGAAGCGACCGGAGTCTCAGAAATACGCTCCTCCAAAAGTAAGGCTGCATCCATCGCGGCTGCGTATGTATCAAAGTGCTGGGTGCCGATGGCAAGGAATAGCTGTGTATCAAGCCCTCGCACAAACCTCTTTATTCTCCTCTCCTCTGTGTCGACTAGGTATGGAGCATATCGAGACAACTGGGTAAACTGTATATCATACTCCGACACTGTCATCCCCGGAGTCTTGCGCAAAGACTCAAAACTACGGGCTCGAGCATCTCGAACACTCTCCGGAAGAAAACGGGCAAGAAATGCAGCTGTAAACTCATCCCAGGTCATAGAAGGCAGACCTGCAGCTCGGCCTCTCTCTACTGAGTCGTACCATGTCTGAGCAAGACCCTCCAGACGAAAACTCGCAAACTCCACCAATCTATCCTCAGAACACCTCAACGAACGGCCAATCCGTGCCATCCTATCGAGAAATGCCTGTGGGTCCTCTGTCGCATCTGTACCGGTAAAAGCTGAAGGTCTCAATCTCATGAACTCCTGTAGTGAAACAGGGATAGTCTCCGTAGTAGCAGCAGGAGTGACCATCTGTGCAGCAGGTACGATCGTGGTCTGGGCGGTGGAAGGAACGTCCTCGGATCTCTGTGCCCGGCTGGACTCAACTAAAGATCCCATCATTTGCCGCAACTCTTGCATGCCGGCCTCTAATCTGGCAATACGGTCTGGATAAGGCGGATCAGTATGACCCTGAGGGACAGGTGTATCATCCCGCTCGATCCTCGCCTCAGACGGGCCCGCCCGAATCTCATCCCTAGCGGCAGCCCGCTGAGCTCTCGTAGTCTTTGGCGGCATCGAAGCTGGAATAAGAAACATGACTGATAAGGACATTGCAATTGAATCAAGGAATGCAAGGAATCAAGAAAGGAAATACAAGCAATTATGTCCTAAGGTCACTTAGGCGGAGTACCGTATCGTAAATATGCCGCGGATCATACCCACGCTACGCCACTCTGCTTAAGTCACTTACTCCATCTACCAAGGTCGTCCTACACTCAGAAAGGTAAAACCTACGCTCTGATACCAACTTTGTCACGACCCGAAAGTACGGAACGTGACTGGCACTTAGATTACGAGACATCTAAAGGCGTACCGTAACCTAAGTCAGCCAAAGCCTAGAAATCTAACCCAAAATCAAAAGAGAGTGAAGGAAAAACCTTAAATGAAAACGGTTTTTAAATCAAATAAGTTGCATAGAATCCCTTTTTAAAACATCAAAAATTTCCGAAAATTTCGGCAGAGTCTCCCTTGTATTTTCTATCCCCCAAAATGGGTACAACAAGATAATAAACCTGTAATTATAAAAATGGCATCCCCAAGCGGGAGCTAGCTCTTCGCCCAAGGCGGATCACAACCACATGCAATATAATAGTAATATCAAGAAAAAGAGCATAAAAGAGATGCAAATACCAGGAAACACACGTCGGCTCAAGTGAGCTCGACCCAAAAGAAACCACAAATATACAAATCTTTCAGTCTCATCACTAGGTCGCATATACAATACAAGTGGTAGATGGAGAATACTAGATACAATGATAAAGCAAAAAGGAATAAAGTATACTCGCAACCCACCTACGGGCGATGTCGCGAGTCTGAGCAAAAGGAACTGATGACAAGATAGCCCGCCGCTACAAGACTGACGGGTCCGACCTGCAAGACACTGTGGCACAACGGGGGTGAGTTGCCAGCTCGTGAGTAAATATAACATCTACTAAGGCAATCGTAAGAATGCACGCAATGCGGAACAACATGTATGTCCATATGTGATATAATAACTCTAGTATGCATGCACAGGTATGCAATATCTTTTCTAACTCTTTAAGTGTTTAGAATGATAAAGTTACTGCATTCTTAACTTTTAGAAAGTGTATGTCTGTATAATAGCTAAATATCATCAAGAAATCATCTGAAAACCCGTGTCAAGCATCGACACCAAATAGGAATCATATCTGTCTCAATATCGGGCTCCGTCAGTCCGGATCGGCCCATATCATAAATCTCACGACAACGGTCGGTATCCTCCGGATATCCGCCGCGCCAGACATCACCGGTAGGTAGTCTTCCCCTGCCAGGCTCATCGTCTACAACTCGATCTTCTTGCCCCGGGGTACCATACCGGGCCCACCATGTACCCGAGACGGTTCATCCACTCCTCGAATCGGGTCTCGAAATCCAACAGAAAACATGAAAACTCATGGTGGACGACACATACATCACGAGAAAACCGCAACTTTGTTTTAAAAATGATAAATATAAGCTTTTGTTAAATTCTTGCGGTTTTCCCCAAAAATCCAGAAATCGCAGCAAAACTGAAATCCTCAAGAAAATCATAATGTCCACATGTTATATATATGACAAATGTCTATGATATCAATGTGTATGATGTAAATTTTGGCTAGAGTTCTATGTAAATATGATGATGATGCGAGATATGTGCATGCGAAGCAGTTTCATATATCAAGTATGAATGCTGGTGATGATATTAAGATAAACAGGTTCTATCGTGCACGTGGCATGGCAATTACCAAAGGCGTGTGTGTCACATGAATAGTGCGCGTGCAACAGATGCCAATGGTAATGGTGTTCGTGTCCTACGAAGTGATATCGCATATATGAAGGTGAATGTCCATGCAATCTAGCATACTGTTCGCTATAAGGGTATGCAGTGTACATGAATGGATAAGCTAACTAACAATATAATCTTGCAAAAAGTAGGGTAATCCTAACTAGGGGGGGCGTCTCGTGCCATCCAGACGATTCCCCCATAGATGAATACATCTACTCACCTGAAATCCCCGCTAATCTGATCCGGCCACCGCTTTGCCTTTTCGCGCCGTATCCGAAGTTTCCCCGACCGATCCTATATTCGCACAATATCAAGCATAAGATTACAAAACCTAACACAATGCAAGTCACAACATACAATTATCCACGCTCTCAAATTAATCGTATCATGCACTCAGTGCGCGGAAAAACGCACGAAAATCGCAATCCTTTCACTAAAATCGTCATTTCGGGGAAATCGACAAAACTACAACCCGACTAGACGAAACCCTGCGTTCGCGCATTCTAATAATCCTATACGAAGCTAATAATATTGCTAACCTAACGCAAATTGACCGCATTCTATTTTCTACAAAAATCTAGTAAGCGAATTTCTAGCCGATTTGATACAAACATCGAAATTTGTCTATTTAGCAAGCATATAATTTCACCATTAACCATTCTAATCAATTAGATAACCATCCCTAACATAATCCAACCATTATGCTACAAACCCTAATTTTTAAAAATCAAAACCTTCTCTTGATTTTTCATGAACAAGGATTTACACTAAATTAATACTTAAAAATTAGATTTTAGCATAATTAAACTACAAGTTAGCAAACTAGTTTAGAATTTATACCTTCCAAGTTATGATCCTCTTGCAATTAGCCTCTAAATATGCCTCTTTTCTCCTTGTATTAGTCCAATTTGGGGTTGATAAGGAATGGAATAGGGTTTAGGTTTGAATTAGAGAAGAAAAGTGTGAATTTTTATGGATTTCGGAGGATTTTTTGCAAGAATTTTGAGCTAAACAAAATGGGGGAAATGGGAGGGGGTTTGCTGCAGGTAGCACGACCAGGAGGTGGAGGAGGAGAGTGAGAGAGAATTGTGTGGAAAATTCTACACAAAAAGCTTCTTCAAAGATCAATTAATGAATGTTACATCAACTTTTTACCAAAAAACCCATTTTAATGCATTTTTTTTCATAATTTTCCCACCAAAAATCTAAAAGTTTGCAAGACATGATATAATTTTATTAACACCATATTTTAGCTTATAAAGACTCCTAATTAAGAAATTTACCTAATTAAATTTGTATTTATCCCTAATTAAATGTATTTAAAAAGGCTTAAAATAATAAAAAAAATAATTAATTACGATTTTTTTTTTATTTAACTAGAAAATTATAAGTGACATTTTAGTGACAAAATTATAGTAATATCTTATCTAAATTTTGTATAATTAGGTCTACAATGAAAAATACCTATTTTGACTTTTTACGGAAAAAGCCGAAAAATTAGCCGATTACCGAAAAACTGCCTAAACGATTTTCGAAGGGTTACAGATGTCTGGGTTTTGCATGGCCCAGATCCTCTACTTTTGTTGCAGACTGATCAGGAGTATTGCCGCTGTTAGACCGAGCGGTGAGAATCCTGTTGGTATCCAGATTTACCTTCCAGGTGTTTAGTTTATTGGATCTTTTGCTTCCGCATATTATATTATTTCTTGACTCATTTATTCTGGCTTATGGACATGTACTAGATAGTTTAGTTTACTTTCCTGTTCTTGATATCTCTACAGCCGTAATGTGACTGTGGAAGGATTTTTCCTATCCACAGGTACGTAGCATGGTTGGTTATGTCACGTGCCTATCTTAGCGTACTCTGGGAAGCGGGGCGTGACACTTATTTATAGAGAGAGTGATTAAGATATAAAATGGAGGGTTTTGATTGATTGTAAGAGATAGAATGATTGAGATTTTGTAGAGATGAACTGATCTCTATCAATACCTAAGCCCATTTCATCTTAAAATGTTTGGTCTCCATGCAATTTCCTTGTAAAGCAAAAAGATAGAAGTTAGGTATGATTTTAGGAAGAAAAAGTGCATGTTATGATGTTTGACAAGTAAAGTAGAGATTAATTATCACTAATCAAGTGTTTGATAACAACGATTAGCTTAATTAACCCCTAATCGCTCATATTCAAACCAAATAGTAAACGATACTCAAATGACTTGAAATTTTGCGTGGAGGATCATCTAAGTGAGTTATGAGGATCTATAAAGAAAAATTGGCAATTTTACCCTCGTGGGCACGCCATATCATTTTAATGATAAAATAATAAGCAACCTTTAATTTTTAGGGTAAACGTTGTCGATTTTGATTGAAATTTTTATAGTATGTCCTCAAAAATATACTAAGATGATTTGAAAAGTTTGACATCATCTGGCTCAAAGTATCATGAGATATGGATATTTGAGCATATCGAAAAGGGTATTTCGGTAATTTGAATGAGTCTTGAACCATACACTTAAGTTGCCTTCTTGTATGCCAAATAGTTATTTTCATGCAGAAATGAGGTGAATGATATGATGTAGATATACTGGCGAGATGAGGATGAAAGGTTATGATGCGATAAATGATGCAAGGGTAAAAGGATAAATTCGCAAGTCGCTGTTTCGCCCGGGTGTCTATAGATGCCCCTCTTGGACAGAGCTTCGCTACCATTGAAGTCAACCGATTGGCAAACTCTAGAGATACCACAAAGAAGCAGCAAGTGGTTTTTTTGAAGATATGTTTATGCAAATATGAATGCGTGCAAAATCCTATTTAAATAGAATAAAGAGCAGCATCCCGCTATCAAAAGGAGCATTAGCCGCAAGAGAAATTCGTTCTTGGATGAATGGCTGATCAATTCTCAAACATCGTCCTTTTTGGATGCCAGAATGCAAGATGCTATTATTCTATGTGAAGTACGAATGATGCAGTTATTCTATATGATGCGACTATTCTAAACGATGCAAAAATGATGCAATGATGAGTCGAAAGCTAGTAGTGAGAATTATTTAGTGGTAGAGGTTCTATTCCTGTAACTAAATAACGGATGATAGCTTATTGATTCGAGTGGTATAGAGTCGGAGACTTACCCTATGGATTGGGATCTACACCTTCAAACAAACACCAACTTATTTGACTTTGACTTTGGAAATGAAGAACAATTAATTGATATGGATAATCAACCAGTTAGTACCTCATCCCGTGAGAAAAGAGTTTTTTTATAGTTTGGAAAGTCTAGAAATAGATATTATTTTTTTTTTGTTTTTTTAAGAAAAGAAACAAAAGAGTTTTTTTTTGAAAACATAAGTTCTGCTTCTTAACGTATAGCAGCGCCATGACTTTCTAACTTAGTAGGGCATTGGATCCATTTTACGTCAGTGAGACGAGCTCATCTAATTAAAGGCCGTGGTTTTACGTCTTCGGATGAACCAAGCTTTTGACGGGAACTTGTCAACCCGAGACGTTGTGGAATTCTAAACACTTGGTTCTGGTTCCAAGAACTAATCCATGTTGGATTCATGGAATAGCGTCATCCATTACTTATTTTTGAGACGTGTGTTACGATTTTGGAAAATATGCATTCAATATATTAAAGACAAGATGCAATAGATTCATTGGTTATTGACGTTATAACACCCTAATTCATTTATACCAATTCTATTTCGAGTATTTCTTTATTTATGGCATTTTCCTGATTTATTGTGTTTTGGGTGCGAATAGTGTAATTGACATTTGTATTTGCATCTGACCCGACCGCTTGCTGGAAACCCGTCTTGATTCCTGTTTATGGTTTATCCTGGCTTATTTTATGGATCTGTGCACTTTCATTTTCTGCATACTGGTATTTTATCTGGCATCTGCATTTTTTAATATAACATTTAAAGTCAAGTAAAATATTTTAAAAATATATTGCATGGCCTGCGTGATACCCCTGACCTTATGGTAGCATCCGTGCATCTTGTTCTCGTCCCGTTCAATGTAACAGATCTGTTTGGATGACTACGTGCACGTGCGTGCATTCTTTCTTGGGGGTATGCAATTTCGTTATCCGGATATCCAATTTTAGTTTTGGTCGACATGTATATTTTTCGTATTTTAAAACTGAATTTTTAGATCTGACCCGGGCGTGTTTTGGACTATCTTTGTATTTACCAGAATATCAAATTTTATTAATATAATTTTTAAATATTAATACCAGTTTAAAATTTAAATAACGAAAAGATTTCTAAAAAAAATTAAAATCCTAACTATTAACAATCTCTCGTCCTCTCTCTCTCACTGACACACTCTCGCTCTCTCTTTCTTTTTCTCCCTCTCTTTTTTTCTTTTTCTCTCTCTCTCTCTCACCCTCTCTCTCTCCTCGCGCACTTACTGTTCGGTTCTCGGTTCTGGTCACCCCCTCCCACTACGGTCACCTCCTTCTTCATTTCCTTTCTTCCTCGTTGCTTTAAAAACCCCCACGAGAGCGAGAAAACCCCAGAACCCAAAACCTCATCGCCTCACCTCATCATCTTCTCGACCTCGCTCCTCTCATCCTCCCCTCCTCCTTCAACAAAACCTCTCCCTCTCCCTTCATCTTGGCGCCGCGTTCTCTTTTCCCAACCTCGAAACCCACCAACCCAACAACCGAGATCCCTACGACGAACCCTAACCTTAGCCTCTCGTCTTCCCCTCATCATCTCCTCAATCCCGTCGCCATCCTCATCTTCTCCGACTCACCTCTCCTCTCTTCTTCTCCAAAACCCTACCCGAGCTTCATCCCCTGCACAACCCGACGAGATCTCTGCACACCCGGACGCCGGCACCCCTCATCGCCGGAGACCTCGTCGTCACCTCCTCCTTCTCCTCACCTCCCTCTCTCCCGACCTCCTGACGCCACCACCACCACCATCAACCCACAGCCCCGACTTCAAGAAACCCTAGAACCCAAGAAACCCCACCGCCCTTGCCGAAAACCATCGATTGAACCTTGACGTCGACGGCCCGTTGTCGTCGTCTGTTCCCTAGCCTCCACTTCCTCTGTCCCAAACCCAGAACAACCCTCTTCTCCCCTCTTCTTCTTCTTCTTTCTTCTCTTTCTTGATTTCTCGATCACGGTGATCGCCGGAGCGTGCCGCTGCCGACGATCCGTGTAACCCCGTAGGTATCCCCAGCCAGCGTGATTACTTTCTTGCCTTGTCTAGACCCGTCCCGTGCCGCGTGTGCGTTGCAACTTTTACCCGACGTCGGACGTGCCGTGCGCATCCATCGTGTGATCCAATCGAGGCAAGTTTATCTTGCTACATGCTATGTTATTATATTTGCATCCATATTAATAATAATATTACATGTTCATCGCATTGTGCATCCCTGTTACCGTTTTACTGTTTTACGATACCAGTTCATATCTGTATCATTTATTACATATATAGTCGCATGCAAGTTTATCTTGCTACATGCTATACTAAAATATATTGCACATATGTGAATAATAACATTACTTATTGTTTAATTATGCATCCCACATTACCATTTTACTATTTTACTGTATTCGGACATTCGTGTGCATCTATATCACTATTTACATATCTAGTTATATGCTAATTTATCTTGCTACATACTAGGTATATTATTATGCATCCATATGAGTAAAATGTTACCCGTTTATCACATTATACATCCATATTAAAGTTTTACCGTTTTCGGATACCCGTATGCATCCATATCATTTAATATACATGTAGCTGCATCTACAGATCACATTATTACATATTATTGTCATATTAACATCCCATGTTTAATAATGTGCATCCCACGTAGTCATGAAGCTATAGTTGAACCCCTGATAGTTATTTATACATCCATATTTATTTGTGTATCCATACCATTAATTCTGCATAACTAGTTGCATCATATATTACATTAACTCATATTATTAATACATTAGTACCCCATGCTTGATATTGTGCATCCTACTTAGTCATGATGTAACCCCTGATCGATATTTGTGTATCCATGTTTTATTGTACATCCGTACTTTCACCCTGATTCAATACTTGCTACAGTTTGATTATGAGCACCCGCTTGATAGCTGTGCACTACTTGACATGACCTGATACACCACTACTTGACATGACTTGATACATATACATTACCTGACATGACCTGATATATCACTACTTGACATGTTACCCATTCCTGTTTCTAATGCCGACAATCTTGACATGTTGTCCTGATAGACGTTATTGTTGTCTGCATAGACAAAACCTGTACCGGCTTGATCCTGTATTGGCATTAGATATCAATTGGCAATACCTGACTTGAACATATAACTTGGGGGTATGGGGAAATCAAGAATGTAACCGAACGTAACTCAAAGGGCTATCATATTGTTTGCCGTTTTTCCGGGCGTTACAGAATACATATTGTTTGCCGTTTTTCCGAGCGTTACGGAATACATATTGTTTGCCGTTTTTCCGAGCGTTACGGAATACATATTGTTTGCCGTTTTTTTCGGGCGTTACGGAATAATCACCGATGGATTGCGATGAGGATTACATTAATTGATTTCGAAGACTTTAGAATAGATAACCCAGTAGCACAGTCTAGATTACTTACTGCACATCACAGGTGCTTATTCCCTTCACTGTTCATTATTCGTGATACTGTTATACTCTTATTACTGTTCATACTCATGCCTGCATATCTTGTTACCTCCTGATTGTATTATTGTTGATATTATGACGCACTGACGTCTGGATTTTGCATGGCCCAGATCCTCTCTCCCTGTCGCAGGCCATTCAGGAGTATTTCAGTCAGCAAGCCGAGCAGTGAGGACCTATTAGTATTTTAGTTTAGTTTTCTTTCAGCACTTTTATTTCCTGTTGTGAGCCCGTATTTGGGACGTACTTTCCAGATTGTTATTGTTGCTTGGATCTATTGCTTCCGCATATTATTTATTGAATCGTTTATTCTGGCTCATGGACATGTCCTAGATAGTTTATTTTATTTCTACTGTTCTTGATATCTCTAGACAGCCGTAATGTGACTGCGGAGGGATGTTTCCTATCCATAGGTAGCATGGTTGGCTCTGTCACGTGCCGATCTCAGCGCACGCTAGGAAGCGGGGCGTGACATGGTTTGTTTGGTATTAGAGATATAGGATATAGGTTAATCGGGTTTGATTCTTTTGTAGTTGGGTATTGGATCCAATACACGAATCAGAATATTTTTCCTAACGGGGGACGTGTTTCTAGAGTGGAGTGCGCGGAAAATGAGGGGTGAAAAGCGTCTTAAAGACGCATGCTTGGCACGTGGGCGCTGGGATCCCGCGGGTCGCGTGCCTGGCGCGTGGGCGCTTAGCGCCCGCGGGTCACGTGCAAAGCGGGTGGGCACCCGCAGGTCACATGCGCAGCATGCGACTGCTGGTTGCCAGCGGGTCACGTATGCAGCACGCGACCGCTGGTTGCCAGTGGGTCATGTGAGCTGCACGCGACCGCTGGGCGCGGAGTGCCTACGGGTCACGTGAGGCGCACGTGGGCGCTTAGCGCCCGCAGGTCATGTGCTCTGCATGCGACTGCTGGGCGCCCGCGGGTCTCGTGAGGCGCACGTGGGCGCTTAGCGCCCGCGGGTCACGTGCCCTGCACGCGACCGCTGGGCACCCGTGGGTCGCGTGAGGCGCACGTGGGCGCTTAGCGCCTGCGGTTCACGTGCCCTGCATGCGACTGCTGGGCACCTGCGGGTCACGTGTGCGGCACGCAACCGCTGGAAACACCAGCGGGAAAAGGGGCTTATCCCCTGGGTTAGGAGTTGAACTCCCAAGGGGGCTTTGGAGTTGAACTCCTAACATGGATTATTTATAGATTTGGAGTTAAACTCCTAAAAAGGGGGTTGATTTATGGAGTTAAACTCCAACAAATCTTGAATGGAGTTAAACTCCTAGAAATTTTTGGATCTTCTTTTGAGCCTCGGACCCTCCTGGAATAGGATTTTTGGAGATGGGTACCCTTCTTCTTCCTCTCTGTTGGTTGGAACTTGGGGGGAAAAGGAGAGGTAAGACTTAAAATCTCTCCTTTTAGGGATTTGATGGTAGATCCGAGCTCCCCTTCAAGGGTTTTATGGTGAAAAACTATTTATTTTGAAAAAAGAAGAGTTAAACTCTTAATTTAATTCAAAAAGCAGAAGAAGGTTTTAGAACCTTGAGGAAGGAGAAGGGGGCACAGACCCTAATTTTTTGGGGGAGAGTGAATTGTTTTTTTTAATATTTCATTATCATGTTGCCTTATATAGACTTACAAATTTACATATAGCCCATTGGGCTTTACAAAATGACATTTACCCATTTCATGCCTCATGTGCTCATTTCTTTTGCACATGAGCCATGGGCTTTACAAAAATTTGGCTTTATGCCCATTTTTCTTACATTCATGCATAAAAAATTACATCAAAATTATTTATTACATGATTTCATTTTGGCATGAGGGGCCGGCAGCGGGGCTTGACTTGGGCATGAGCCTACTTGATCTGGGCTTAGACCCGCTTACTTGGAGTTGACTTTGACTTTGACTTGGTCAATCGTGGTGTAATTTTCGACCCCAACACATGAGAGTATCGCATACCGGGTCGGCGGTTAACGTCAGACCCCTACTAACCCTGATAAGTCGTGCTGGTGTGGCTCAAGATCATCTGAGAAATTACTGAGTTAACTATCAGTAATTCTCAACTTTCCTGACCATGTACTTATGGCATTGACCAACCAAATACAGTGCGACATCGACTCCCTATACTGGGAAAGACGAATTCCTAACAATCACTCACTGCCTCCATGTGGCTTGGGACTGTACCCAACTAAAACTTGTTTGCACGACTCCTTTAAGCCGTGGTAGGGTAGTAATCAAAGCACAGTGGGAACTCATACGAGGCAAATGATAATCTTAGGTTTACAGACTACCTGTACACATGCCACACGAGAACTGCCATCCGACGCTGGGTATAATACTATCCAGCTGATCGCGACAAGTCCGTCTAGTATGCCCACCCACAGTGAGCACATGTATACAATTTTAGGTGAAACACACCAATGGCTGTGAGACTAACCATCGTCTTTCATCGGGGTCTAAAAATGTATACACCAGTCTACTCTGGAATATCGATATCATGTCTTGTTATTTCTACGCCTGGGGACACTTTTAAGCATATGCTTATAGACTACCCAGCCCTCACAAGTATGACCGCCATCACAACGCTGGTACTCAAGCACATCCTACGGGTTTTATCAACATATATAAGTAGTACGTAATAACAAGTAAAATATACGTACATGTTAAGATAAAATCAAACTAGATAGCATACTATCATTTCGAGTAAGATTGTCCTATATATATACATATCCATAATATCCATTACAAATAATTGCCTTTAGGGCACATATATATCCCGATATATACATATCCATAGTACCCATTACAAATAATGGCCTCTAAGGCATATATATCCTACAATGCACACGATTAAGGAAAGTATTATCACTTTCTTAATATCAGCAATAAATCTACTGCCACATTACCACTAAAAAAACGTATCATTTATGTCCTTAACTATTAACGAAAGCATTATCACTTTTTTTAATATCAGCAATTAATTTTCTGGGTTATTTTTGGTATTGTATCATTTATTGATATTTTTATCATTAATAATTTTCTTGTTATTCCAAAAATATCAAGTAAAATGAGACACTTTTATCTTTCCAAAATGACAAGTAAAAATGGACGGAGGGAGTGTGTGTGTGTGGGGGGAGGGGTTAAGACTAATTTAGTCCCCCTGGACAATTATTCCTTTTGCCCTTCATTCATGGATGAAGTAGGGGTAATTTTTGTAATTTTCAAGGGGGAAGATAAGATATATAATCTTGTAATTAACGATGCAATTGATTAATACAATGAGAGAGAAAATCTCATAGGATTTTCATAAGATTTTCTATTCTCTCTTCTTAAAAATGACAAAAACAATCCATATTTTATTCATACATGATGCTCAAGGGAGAAATTATCTACAGTGTATAACTAAGATGTTTATGCGCTGAGAGTAAATTAGCTACACACACACACACACACACACACAGAGAGAGAGAATAATGGAGAAGAGGTGCCATATGAGGGAATTTCCTAAGAGAGAGAATAATGGAGAAGAGGTGACATATGAGGGAATTTCCTCTTATGGCGTCGGAAAAAATACACACGCTTCCATTTTTTCCAACGATCGGCATATATTATCTTCATCTTTATCATCTAAGATGTGGATACACCAAATTTTATGTGATTCTACGACTTTTTCACCGTTGATTTAGTGGGTGCGAAACCAACGGTTTACCGACAATAGAACTTTTTACATTGCTAATCCAACGGTGAAAAAGTTGAAGAATCACGTGAAATATGGTGTATGCCCATCTTAGATGATAAAAATGATGATGATGGATGCTGATCGTTAAATAAAATATTGGATGGATGCTGATCGTTGAATAAAATATTGGAAGGTGTATTTTTTCAATGCCATCTTACGAAAATCCCTCCTAGGGCATCTTTTCTCCATTAAGAGAGAGAGAGAGAGACCCATTGCAAACCGGTCCGCGTTATGTGAAAATGGGAACTCCTAATTTACGACATATTTTAACGATCCGATTCGTTCAAGTTGATCACCTACCCTCAAATGTATGTGTATGAAAAATAAAGGGATTTGAAGTTCTCTGGCTTATGCATCGGATGAGATTTATGTTGCATTATTGAAAGACGTCCATTTTTTGCACCCATTGTTAAAATATGTCGTAAATCGGGAGTTCCCGTTTTTAAAGAACTCGGACCGGTTTGTAATGGATCACTTTTATATATATATATATATATGAGAATAATGGAGGAAAGATGCCATAGGAGGGAATTTTCTCCTATGGCGTCGAAAAAACACACCCTCCATCGCGTTTTCCGACGATCAGAATGCATCATCTTCATCGTTATCATCTAAGATGTGGGTACACCAAATTTCATGTGATTCTAAAACTTTTTCACCGTTGAATTAGTGGGTTCAAAATTAACGGTTTACCGACAATAGAACTTTTTACATTGCTAAATCTATGGTGAAAAGATTATAGAACCACATGAAATTTGGTATACCCACATCTTAGATTATAACGATAAAGATGATGCATTCCGATCGTCGGAAAACACGATGTAGGGTGTGTTTTTTCGACGCCATAGGAGGAAATTCCCTCCTATGGCCTCTTTCCTCCATTATACTCTCTCTCTCTCTCTCTCTATATATATATATATATATATAACCATTATACTCTCTCTCTCTCTCTCTCTCTATATATATATATATATATATATATATATATAGAATAATGGAGAAAAGAGGCCATAGGAGGAAATTTTCTCTTGTGCCGTGGAAAAAATACAACCTCCACCAATTTTTTCGACGATCGGCCCCCATCATCTTCATCGTTATCATCTAAGATGTGGGTACACCAAATTTCATGTGATTCTACAACTTTTTCACCGTTGATTTAGCAATATAAAATGTTCTATTGTCGGTAAACCGTTAATTTTGAACCCACTAAATCAACGGTGAAAAAGTTGTGGAATCACATGAAATTTCGTGTATGCACATCTTAGATGATAACGATGATGATGATGGGTGCCGATCATCGGAAAAAATGGTGGAGGTTGTATTTTTTCCACGCCATAGGAGGAAATCCCCTCTTATGGCCTCTTTCCTCTGTTAATCTCATATATATATAGTAATAACAGAAGAAAGAGGCCATAAGAGGGGATTTCCTCCTATGACGTCGAAAAAATACGACCTCCACCATTTTTTCCGACGATCGACATCCATCATCATCATCGTTATCATCTAAGATGTGCATACACGAAATTTCATGTGATTCCACCATTTTTTCACCGTTGCATTAGCAATGTAAAAAGTTCTATTGTCGGTAAACCATTAATTTTGCACCAACTAAATCAACGGTGAAAAAATGGTATAATCACATGAAATTTGGTGTATCCACATCTTAGATGATAAAGATGGAGGTGATGTATGCCGGTCGTCGAAAAAAATCACGGAGGGTGTATTTTTCCGACACCATAGGAGGAAATTCCCTTTTATGGCACCTTTCCTCCATTAACCCCCTCCTCTCTCTCTCTCTGTGTGTGTATATATATATATATATATATATATATATATATATATACTCTCTCTCTCTCTCTCTCTCTCTCTTCAAAACATATCCTGTGTATTTTACCGATCCAAATCAGCCATTTTGATCTACATACCATAAAACCTCTATAAAAAAAAAATCTCGGGATTTAAAAACTACCGAACATATAATTTTAAGTACAAATCCAAATTAAGCTTACAAAATCCAGCAGTGTGAGCAGTACGCATAACAAATATATATTGTAGAGATGTGTCACTTCATGGAGTATGGACTGTTGAAGCATCATGCATATTTAATTTTGGCAGAAAGCATCATTCCCCAAAGTCCTAGCTAAAGCTACATGCACTATTCAAAATCTTTTATATTAATGGGCATAAATTTCATCTGCTGTTAGTTCTCCAATGATGGTGTCATGCATTTGAAAATTATTGGGTCCTACTACAACACAAACAGAGCAAGAAAAGCTGTAAAGCCTAAAGAAGTTTGCGCTTTCAAGTTTCAAGTAATCTCTTACAAGCATTATGCAAATTCTATAAGCTAACGCGGCTATTTCTAAGGGATATATCCCTCGGTAATTTTTCCCTCGCTATATTTTGGTCCAACTAAATTTATACTTTTTATACATTCCCTCCGTAATGTACTCTCTCCTTAAAAATAGATAATTAATTGCAGAGATAATATTAGAAAGAGAGAAAATTCGTTTGGTGGTGTACACATCGCCAAGGGAAACTCGTTCCTCGTAGATGTTTCTAAATGTTTCCCTCGCTAGTGCATATATTTTTACTAGTTTTAGTTTATTTCATGCATGCTCAATTGTCTTCAGCTCTTGTTGTCAGATATTTTTATTAGGGCTTCATTTTATCCAATCAAACAGTTATAACACGACATCATGAATTGCAAAATGTGTGCTATTGCATCTATACATTAATTTTAAATATGAAAAAGGAAGAAGGTATATATAATTAGCCCTTGAAGCAAATTTAACCAAAAGCCCACTTATAAGAGAGTTACATGCTTAATTATCACATGATTAGGCTCACTTAAACCTAGAAAGAGTGCAAAGAGAGAGAAGCAAGTTGGTGGTGGTGATGCACTTGGTGTTGGCCTCCATGACTACTGTGAGAGTGTTTTCGTGACGATGAACCGCGTTCGATGAGCCGCCGGATTCGATCGAACTCATTGATGGAGCAAGGAAGACGAAGCGGGCCGGAGGAAGGGTAGCCGTAGACCTCTCTTGATGTATCAAGAAGTCCTTTGAAGAGAGGGTGGTGGAGATGAGAGATTGGGATCACAAATCTCTCCTCTTCTTCGTTTTCGCCTTCGAGGCCAACCCTCACTGCTACCATTCCTTTCTTCACTTTGTTTTTCTTCTCTTCTCCCATTTGCTTCAAGATTTTCCTTTTAAGTTTTCAAATGGATGCATAAAAGTTGGTGAGGAGTTGAGAGAGAGGAGGAAGAGAATTTATAGGTGGGAGAGAAGGGGGCCTTAATATTGGAAGAGGTAACGTGCCATTTGGCATATTTGCGCTCCACGCTCCACAAGTTGTGAAATTAATTTTCAGTTCTTTTGATATCCATTTATTATAGGGAAAATAAAAATAAAAATAAAAATGTTTGTACCTCATAAAGTGCCCATGATGGCTGGTTAACTTGGGTTGGAAAGCATGCAAGCACTCTCAAAGTTCAACTAGAAAAAGATAAGTTCTATTATTGGCTGACTTTTATTATTAATGTCTTCCATTTCTTCTTGTCATAGATTTTCTATGGAATATGATCATATAAATATACCCATATATGTCCAAATAAGAATAAGCATGCTTCTTTCCAACTTGTGAACTTAATTAATTAGAAATATAATATCACTGTGCAAGTTGAGATGAGCTAGATAATCGTTGGCATGCATTTCATTAATTTTTTTGAAAATGATAGGTCAACACGTACCATGTGATTTGACAATTAATATATTTTCAAGAATCGGTTAAAATTTAGTGTAGTGTATCATTGCTACTTCGAAAAAACCGTTTCTTTGCGGAGCACACCATTATATCGAACTGATCTCCGTGGTGAACATCAAATTAGAATCCTAATCAACTTTTGCTACTCCTTAGATAACTAGATAATTTAATTTATATAGATATTTGACAAATAATTGTTAAGATATTACACCAAAATTTGAAAGTGCAAGTTATCATCCTCAACTCAACACTCTAAATCAATGATATGTTATCGAGAAAAAAATATGGGCAATCAAGAGGCTTCATTTATTATTATATATAGTTATACAGTAGCTGTTTTTCTTCTATCTAATTCTCCAGATTTAAAAATGTTAATTAGAAAAGAAATTTAGTTTTTTAAAATTTCTTTTGGGTTATGAGATAAATTCAACTTTATGTCGATAAATATAAGATAAAGCTTAGAGCTATCCAAAATATTTCTTATACTTTTATGCAAATCAAAGTTTGTTAAGGGGCTTGTTTAATTATATATGCAAGAAGATCTTATGTCCTTGTTTAACTAATTTGTACGATCAATTGTTTTGTGTATTAAAACATGGAATCAAAAAAATAAAAAAATAAAAATCCAATATCGAGGGACCAATCGGGTCGGTTAATTTAGGGTGGGTAAGATCCGCTAAAGATGCACTAAATAACATATAGTGAAGATATTATAATAGGCTTGACCTATAACCGACCCGACCCACTAAGGATTAATCATTGACCGACCATGCATGAAGACCACTCATATGACCTGTTGACTCAGTTTCAAACAACCAAGTTTTGTTCTAGAAGTTTCAACATATTTTCGTATGTCATGAGTCATGTAGATGATATGATTCAAAACTAGCAAGAGCCAATAGATACACAAGGAACGTGATCTAGGATAGTTGTAAGTTTCAGCAAATATATTTGTAAGTTTTAACTAGGTACATTGAGATAATAGAAGCTAGGATACATTTGTAGAACTTAATTTCTTATTTTATTTTGAAGTAAATGGAGAGTTGGGGTTCACTCGGTGGCAGTCGCATGACCCAACCTAGAGATGAGTATCGTCCCAACTTACACCCGAGGTGCCGTCCTTTGTTTTACCCTAGAGTGAGCAGTTATGGAGCTGTGGCCGACAACGACCCCATATAGTTCTTTTATTTTAGATGAAGTAATGTCCAGAATAATGGAATATTACCTTTAGACAAAAAGGCTAGACAAAAATAATGAGGGGAAGGTCAATATAAGTTGCTAAATTGTAGAAAAAAAACTCGAATATCTTATTGGGTTAATGTGTTTGTTGTAGCTCTAGCTAATTAGCTGTGGTCCGCAGCCACCGGCATATAAAAATAGTGAGCCGGAACTGTGTGGGACTAAGTTGATAGCATGTTTTATGGCTATGTATTGCAATATTAATTTAAGAGCGATGCGGTATACACAAGCCCATTAATATTCTTGTCAATTTCCAACATGTATCCATGATATTTTTACCATTTACTGACCGATATATATATATATATATATATATATATATATGAGATGACATATATTTCTTTCATACGACAGAAGCCTCATTTTCTATTGTTGAAAGTGCTCCATGCATTCATCTACCAGAAGGTAGTGTGTACGTAGAAATAAGAACAACATATAATATTATTTTTCTGAAAAAAGAAAAAGGAAATAATATAGCTAACCACAACAATATATGTAAATTATATTTCTTTACTCAATACGCTAGTTAGGCACAAAAAATAAAATATATACAGCATAAAAGTAGTGAAATATGTAAAGGAATTATTAATACTAGCAAAAGAATATTAGAGAAGCAACATCCAAGAAGTAACAAAAAGAAGCAAATGAGGACACGCATCCATGCATGCATATAGGTACCAACCAAAGTGTACCACATTCTTTAATCCCTATATTCTCTCAAGAAAGAAATAGACATGGGCAAAAGAAATCAAGCTTTAATTTCGAGTGATGCAGGCAAAAATTAACTAGTAAAATAAGGGGTTGCCCCTACGGATAACAACATCCGTAGGGGCAGATAAAGTTTGGCCCTACGGATTAATCCGTAGGGCCAAACGGTTGCCCTTACGGTCCTTCCATATTTATTTAAAAATTATTAAATTTTAAAGTGTTGTTTGCCCCTACGGAGCCGCAAACCAAGCACCTACGGGTATATCCGTAGGGGCATATAAATAGGGATTTAAGTGATCGATCCCTACGCCGATTATTTCTTATTCCCTTTATCGTTGCGCGCGAACCCAAATCCCCAAACCCTCGACGTTCCCGCCGATCGCCGTTCTCGTCGTCGCCAGCGCCGGCCGAATCGTTGTCGCCACCGCCTGCAGTGATCTCGTCGTCGCCACCGCCCTCCGTTCTCGTTGTCGCCACCGCCCTCGTCGTCGCCGATTGCGTCTCCGTCGTCTCCTCCACCGCCTAGCCTACAGGTTAGTTAAACATTATTTTAATGATGTTAGGGTAGCGATAAGGGTTAGGGTTAGGTATCGGTTGGGGTTAGGGTTAGAATTAGGGTTAAGGTACGGGTTCGATCGGTTGGGGTTCGGCTGGTGTTGGGGTTAGGGTTAGGGTTAGGGTTCGGTTGGGGTTTGGTGTTGGCGTTGGGGTTCGGCTGGGGCTGGGTTAGGGTTAGGGTTAGGCCGGATTAGGGTTTGGTGTTGGGTTGGGGTTCGGCTGGGGCTGGGTTGGGGTTGGGGTTAGACCGGGTTAGGGTTTGGTGTTGGGTTGGGGTTCGGCTGGGGCTGGATTAGGGTTAAAAAGGTGAAATTTTAGGGGATTGATCTGGAAAATAGTGAAAGTCGATACTGTTTATTTGTGAATAACACAGTCCATGGTTTTTATATGAGAAAAAGGTCCATAAAAGTCTATGGGATTTATCTAAAAAACGTTGAAAGTTCATGTATTTATTTGTAAACAACAAAGTTCATGGTATTTATCTGGAAAACGTTTGAAGTCAATGGTATGTATTTATAAACAACAAAGTCTATGGAAATTATGTGAAAACGTTAAAACTTCATGGTATTTATTTGTAACAAACAAAATCTATGGTATTTGTTTGAAAAATATTGAAAGACCATGACATTTATATGTAATGGGTCAAAGTCATTTGGGTTATGTCAATCTTATTGGCGATGCTTTCTTTTTGTGCATATCCAAAAACTTTGAAAGTTCTTGGTACCTATTAGAAAATATAAAGGGTTTTGTAGTGAAAGGAAAGAATTGGATTTAGAAAAACCGTGTGTAACTTTTAGAAATTCTATACACCCAAGTATATAGAAAATGGTTAATTGCGGATACAGCCTATGTACTATGGGGGTCAAGCACTTATAACCTCTGAAGTATAATAATAAGCACTTTTGTTTGTTTTTCATTAGTGATTAATTTTTAGTTTTCTAATTATTCCTTTTCAGTATGGATACTTGATAGAATTACAATTGCTTTACTATCGTTTGCCTTTTTCTTTTTGTGTAGAAAATATATCTATTGTGTCATATGGACACTATTAATTTCACATCGATTCAAGGGAAAAATTGAGAAAGATTGTGTTTGTTATATCAAAAACCTTTTTGTTGAATCCAACAGGTGAAACTTTAGAGTTGTTATAGATAGCTCTTACATATTTAATGCATGTACCATTGTTAAGAAAGTGCAAGGTGGAGAACAATAATTTGTTTCAACGGCACGTTTTTCAAGTTATAACCAATATATGATATTCGATAATAATATGAAACTTTCATATTCTCATCGATACTCATATATGAAACTCAAAGCACCACTTAGTCCCCGTCTATCGGTTAACATACGTGTGATACTCGTCGTGACATAGAACCATATGAAGGTTGTTAAATATCGGACGGTATAGCTCGATACTAACAACCGTCGTATAGTCTACGCGACGAGAAAATTCAATCGTATGGTAACCCATAGATTTGTCCCGTGTGGACAAGTTAAGAATGTATAAAGCAAACGCCTTCATTCACTTGTGTTTTCATCCGTTTCGAGATATTTCATCGGTACCTTTCCGCTGGTTCTCCGTGTACAAAGATAGATTAGATGTTCATTTCAACGTTGTTTCACAGCTTTGAAATGATTATCTATTCTATTACAGTGTACTCGGAGAACAGCGGGGAGGTGCTGCCGAAATTTATTCGAAACGGTTGAAAGCACAAGTGATGGGTGTTCGCTCTATACATTCTTAATGGGATATAAGCCTACCCCCGACAACCGGAACACACACATACAACAAGAATACACAACAAACGCATAATTAGAGAGCGATTCGAGATGTTCGGGTTAAAACCACTATATGATAATATGAAACCTTCATATTCTCATCGATACTCATATATGAAACTAAAAGCGCCACTTAGTCCCCGTCTATCGGTTAACATACGTGCGATGCTCGTCGTGACATAGAACCATACGAAGGTTGTTAAATATCGGACGGTATAGCTCGATACTAACAACCGTCGTATAGTCTACGCGACGAGAAAATTCAATCGTATGGTAACCCATAGATTTGTCCCGTGTGGACAACTTAAGAATGTATAAATCAAACGCCTTCATTCACTTGTGTTTTCATCCGTTTCGAGATATTTCGTCGGTACCTTTCCGCTGGTTCTCCGTGTACAAAGATAGATTAGATGTTCATTTCAACGTTGTTTCACAGCTTTGAAATGATTATCTATTCTATTACAGTGTACCCGGAGAACAGCGGGGAGGTGCTACCAAAATTTACTCGAAACGGTTGAAAGCACAAGTGATGGGTGTTCGCTCTATACATTCTTAATGGGATAGAAGCCTACCCCCGACAGCCGGAACACACACATACAACAAGAATACACAACAAACGCATAATTAAAGAGCGATTCGAGATGTTCGGGTTAAAACCAATATATGATATTCGATGATAATATGAAACCTTCATATTCTCATCGATACTCATATATGAAACTAAAAGCGCCACTTAGTCCCCGTCTATCGGTTAACATACGTGCGATGCTCGTCGTGACATAGAACCATACGAAGGTTGTTAAATATCGGACGGTATAGCTCGATACTAACAACCATCGTATAGTCTACGCGACGAGAAAATTCAATCGTATGGTAACCCATAGATTTGTCCCGTGTGGACAAATTAAGAATGTATAAAGCAAACGCCTTCATTCACTTGTGTTTTCATCCGTTTCGAGATATTTCGTCGGTACCTTTCCGCTGGTTCACCGTGTACAAAGATAGATTAGATGTTCATTTCAACGTTGTTTCACGGCTTTGAAATGATTATCTATTCTATTACAGTGTACTTGGAGAACAGCGGGGAGGTGCTGCCGAAATTTACTCGAAACGGTTGAAAGCACAAATGATGGGCGTTCGCTCTATACATTCTTAATGGGATAGAAGCCTACCCCCGACAGCCGGAACACACACATACAACAAGAATACACAACAAACGCATAATTAGAGAGCGATTCGAGATGTTCGGGTTAAAACCAATATATGATATTCGATAATAATATGAAACTTTCATATTCTCATCGATACTCATATATGAAACTAAAAGCGCCACTTAGTCCCGTCTATCGGTTAACATACGTGCGATGCTCGTCGTGACCTAGAACTATACGAAGCTTGTTAAATATCGGACGGTATAGCTCGATACTAACAACCGTCGTATAGTCTACGCGACGAGAAAATTCAATCGTATGGTAACCCATAGATTTGTCCCGTGTGGACAAGTTAAGAATGTATAAAGCAAACGCCTTCATTCACTTGTGTTTTCATCCGTTTCGAGATATTTCGTCGGTACCTTTCCGCTGGTTCTCCGTGTACAAAAATAGATTAGATGTTCATTTCAACGTTGTTTCACGGCTTTGAAATGATTATCTATTTTATTACAGTGTACTCGGAGAACAGCGGGGAGGTGCTGCCGAAATTTACTCGAAACGGTTGAAAGCACAAGTGATGGGCGTTCGCTCTATACATTCTTAATGGGATAGAAGCCTACCCCCGACAGCCGGAACACACACATACAACAAGAATACGCAACAAACGCATAATTAGAGAGCGATTCGAGATGTTCGGGTTAAAACCAATATATGATAATATGAAATCTTAATATTCCCATCGATACTCATATATGAAACTAAAAGCGCCATTTAGTCCCCGTCTATCGGTTAACATACGTGCGATAATTTATTCTTTTCAACGACAAACGCGCACACAAAGCATATACACGGATTTTCTCCTTTGTCAGTAACTATCCCGTTCTTATATTTCTCAATATAGTCAGCATAACCTACAATTTATATGTTATACAGTCTAACATGGCCCATGAGTACGTCAGAGTTAAGGACTGGATGTATGTGGATTGGAAACAACGTATGCAACCTAAGTTTGTCGCAGGAGTTGCTGCTTTCCTTGAATTTGCACGCGCACATAATAAGATCATAATAGAGAAGATTCTCTGTCCGTGCGATAGATGTGGCAATAAGTACTGGCAGAAGGTAGAATTGGCAGAGCTTCATATTGTAAAACATGGGTTTACTAGACTTTATACAACTTGGAAATATCACGGGGTAGGAGAAGAATGCAGTACTGCGGCAGAAGAAGAAGGAGAACACGATAATGCGGCAGGAGAAGAAGAAGAATTCGGTAATGCGGCAGGAGACGGAAATTTATTTCCATCAGAAGAAATGGAGGATATGGTAGAGTCTGCCCTAGGTGAATCTATTCGTACCGAAGATGACATTCCTTCCGGTCAAGGACCGCGTGCGGATAAATATGAAAATTTCATGAATGATGCTAGGAAACCAATTTATGAGAATGCGAAGTATTCCACCCTCTCATGGTTCGTCCAAATTTTCCAGATTAAGTGCCTAAATGGATGGAGTAACAAGTCATTCACAATGCTTCTTTCGTTCTTGAAAGATTCTATACTTCCGGGAAATAATGTGCCCGAAAGCTGGTACGAAGCCCAGAAGATGATGTCTGATTTGGGTCTAAAGTGCGAGAAGATTCAAGCATGTCCTAAAAATTGCGTGTTGTACCGGAAAGAGAATTCAGATTTGAAAGAATGTCCAACATGCGGAGAGGCCAGGTATAAGCCGAAAGATTCTGATAAGAAACCTGATATACCTGTGAAGATAGCACGATACTTTCCCATAACATAGAGGCTACAGAGACTATTCAGGTGCAAGAAAACAGCCGAGACAATGATTTGGCATCACCGTACTCCTCCAAGCGAAAATGGAAAAATGAGCCATCTAAGAGATTCACCGGCATGGAAGGATTTCGATAGGAGGCACGCAATATTCAGTAGCGATCCTCGCAATGTCCGGCTCGGACTGGCTACTGATGGCTTCTGCCCATTCAACTATATGGCTGGAAGTCACAACACATGGCCCGTTGTAATGATAATTTATAATCTGTCGCCTTGGTTGGCTATGGACCAATCATACTTTATGATGCCTCTTCTTATCGACGGACCAAACTCACCGGGAAACAATATCGACGTCTATCTCCGACCTCTGATCGAGGAGTTGAAATCTTTGTTCATTGATGGTGTAGAGACATATGATTCAAACACAAATACAACCTTCATACTTCGTGCGGCTTTAATGTGGACAATTAATGACTTTCCTGCGTATGGAATGCTATCAGGTTGGTCCGTACATGGTCACAAAGAATGTCCTCATTGCAATGAACACACAATATCAAAATTCTTGAATTTTAGCAGGAAGGTTTGTTATTGCGGCCATCGACGTTTTCTGCCTCCAGACCACCCCTATAGGTTAGATATGGTTCACTTTGATGGTCATCAGGAGCTTCTTGGACCTCCATCCCCATTGTCCGGAGAGGACGTGACTGCTAAATGGGATGGTTACAATAACGTGACCTTCGGGATGGATCCGACGAAACAGGTCAAACCATAATATTGGAACAAGTTAAGCATTTTCTTCGAGCTTCCGTACTGGTCTACAAATTCAGTGCGTCATTGTCTGGACGTCATGCATATAGAGAAGGGAGTATCAGAGCACATACTTAACTTGCTTCTTTGTAAAGACGGGAAATCGAAAGACAACATGAATGCTCGGATGGATCTACAAGAGTGGGGAATAAGAAGTGAATTGCACCCTAGACCGGTAGCGGGTAAACTGGGCAAGTTTGTACTTCCCAATACCGCTTATCATATGTCACAACCGGAGAAGAAAAGATTCCTGCAGGTGTTGCATGATTTGAAAGTCCCCACAGGTTTCTCAGGATCATTCAGCAAGAAAATAAAAATTGTGAAGGGCAAGATCGATGGGCTGAAAAGTCATGATCACCATGTTATCGTGGAGCACCTTCTTCCATTAGCCCTCAGGACTTCTCTCCCCGACTCGGTTGGTCTAGTAATCAACGACCTATGTTTTTTTTCTCCAGGGAGTTGTGTGCTAAAACACTGGAGGTTGCGACGCTGGATAAACTAGAAAATTCTGTTGCGTTGATACTTTGCAAGTTTGAGCGTATTTTCCCACCGTCATTCTTCGATATCATAATACACTTGACGGTTCATCTTGCAACTGAGGCGAAGTTAGCCGGACCGGTACAACATCGATGGATGTATCCCGTCGAGAGGTACGTGTAATTTTTCGTTTCACGCAATTTATAAATTTATTGTTGTCTTGTATGCCCGTATTTATTTATTCAACATATTCTCATTAGGTACCTCTACACTCTTAAGAAGTATATACGCAATAAAAATCGACCAGAGGGTTCTATCATGCAAGGTTATCTTCTTGATGAAGCAACCATATTTTGTTCCCGCTATTTGGATGAGAACATTGAGACAAGGCTTAACCGACCACGAAGAATTCAAGACGGGCCATATGGTAAAGCCGAGTATAAGAGGGTAGACACTATGTTTATCAACAAGATATACCGGTTTATCTTGCTTAATTACGCATGCCTTGAACAAATTAGAGAGTAAGTTCTTTTGGATTAATTGTTATATCTGTGTTTGTGTGTGTATGAAATGATATAATATTATTGTCACAATTATTTGTCGAAAACAGAATTCATTTTAACGAGGTACGTGAGGGGCATCCTGATTGGAACGAAGAACGTTTGGAAAAATACCATCAGGATAATTTTTGTGATTGGGTCACAGATCATATAAGTTATTCGAATAATATTTTATTGCTATCAGTTTTAATCTAAACTTGTATCGTTATGTATTTGTCGTAAAATTTGTTTTGTTAGATCCACGATCCGAACTTGTCTGCATCATTTGAGAGTGATTCAAGATGTTTAGCTCAATTTCCTAGTATGGAGGTTGCATATTATAAAGGATTTGGTGTCCTTGGATACAAATTCGAAGTTAAGGACATAAAAACATCTAGAACCACTCAGAATAGTGGGATTGCGACGGTAAGATCGGACGGTGTGATTTATTATGGGTACTTAAATTATATACTCGGCATCCACTATCCCGGACGATCAGAACCCTTTTATATATTCCAGTGTACTTGGTACGATCCGCGAACCGATACGGACAGGTGGAGAAGCAGTCTTGGGACTTGGAAAGATGAATATGGATTGACCAGTGTGAACACACTTCGATTTTACGGTCAGGACGATCCGTTTATCTTTCCGAACCAAGCGTTCCAAGTATACTACTCACAGTGTTTGAAGCATCCGGGGTGGAGTGTTGTATGCGGATGGAAACCCAGAGATGTCTACGATGTCCCAGAATACGAGGACAGCGATGAGGACGAAGAAGAGAGAAGGCTTAAAGTGCTCTGACCGTCTGTTGCGAAGGACGGGTTGTCTTCGACCGATCATGAAGTTACGTGGGTTAGAAATGACATCGACGATGAAATCCAAGTAGATATGTATAATGCGCCCACGAAACGAAAAAGGTTATCAGTAGTGTTATATTATTATTTCACATTTTACGCTCTATACATATATAGTCAATACTTTTAATGATTGTCTAATGCGTCCACGAACCGTTTATCTAGGTTTGATGACGATGTCGGGAGCAGCGAGGGGCGGCAGGAGCTCCAGCCATGGCAGAGGCAGAGCGGTTCTGCCGCCCGGAGAGCTCCGTAGGGAGCTTCAGAGGGCCGGTCTTGCACCCAGATCGGAGACCCCTTCGGATGCCTCCTTCCGTGTGGATTTTGCCATATCTCCAGGTATACTGCACGCATATCCATTTTGAATGTAAAATTACAGATATTCATGCCTATTTATGTAAACATTACTTATATTGTCAATGTTTGATTGTCTAGTTGTTGGTGATGCGTCCACATCTGGGACAGAGGCCACCCCCGCTCCTCCAGGTATGTTTATATATCATATAGTGTATGTATATTGATTTAGAATGCTATATCATAAATACACACATTCCTTTTGCTCGTACTTAGCAATTTTTATTATTGTCTAGCTGTAGGTGGTGACACCACCGCACCTGTGGGTATGTTTATATATCCTATAGTGCATGCATATTGATTTAGAACGTTATATTATTGATCTACACATTCTTTTTGCAATTACTTATATAATCTATTTTTAATTGTCTAATTATAGGTGGTGCGTCCACATCTTCCGTAGGGGCCACTCCTGCCGCTTCCATACCCTCCGCATCGTCTGCAGGTTAGTATGAATAAATTTAAAATATTTATTCATTTTACATATGCTCTATAGAATAAATATGAACTTCATGGAAATTTAGCGTCGATGTTTATTTTCTAGTTGGAGGGGATGCGTCCGCATCCGGGACCCCGGTTGTTCCTCACCGGAGCAACTATCGTCCCGCTCGTGCTGCTGTCCGGGCCCAGGCTCGTGCGATAGTCACCGGAGGTATATATCACACTTGAATTTTCGTTTGACCTTGATTTCTTAATACAACTATGTCTTATTATTGATTGTCTTGATATTTCGTGCAGACGCAGGGCCTCCCCATCCCCAGAGGGGGACTCGAGGCCCGAATCAGTCCCATAGGCTGAGGCCTGACAGAGCTAGGGGGGAGGCAGCATTCCCCCTTTTTTTTACCCTTGACTATCGCTATACCGGTCCTCATGCCGAAAGGTTCGACCGGTATTTGGGGGACGAGAGCCGGCTCGTGAAGAACTATCCACTTCACGTTGAGTGGGGCGAGCAGCACCAGCGCTCATTCGCCCTCTTCTTTGATCAGGCTCGGGTATGTATTAATATATATTTTCATTTGATCTATCCAATATATTTATTATTAACACTTGCAATCTAATAACAATGTTTTTATTGTATTTTCAGTTGGATTACGATTTTCAGCCTGTAGCCGACCCTGATCACCCGGGGAGGGTGCTCGACCTTCATGCTCTGTACAATGGCCTGATGAAGAACATGCAGGCCAAGGTCCGATACAACAGGAATGAGCTGAAGGCCGACTGCTACTCCCTGTGGATGGTGACCCCCGAGGCAGAGAGAGCGGCCCTCCTATCTACTCTGGCGTTTGCGAGAGTCGACGTAGAGACATGGCCTCTATTGTGCGCTTATTTCGACTCCCAACGCAAACAGGTATGTATTTTAAATGTAATTCATTCTTTATGATATAATTTATTTCTTTGTGTTTCTTCATTAGAAAACTAAATGTTAATGCGTTGTGCAGAAATAGGCCGCTCAGAATACAGAGAACAGGAAGTCGGTGAAGAGGGGTCGCCCCACTTACACAGGTGGCTCGAGGAACATTACTCGAGCCATGGAGTTATCGGTAAATTACAATAGACCGACCTTTGTGATATTCTGCAATATTAAGAGTTATTTTCTAATATTTCTAATATTAAGAGTTACTTTCTAATATTGCAGACATCTCGGACCGTGGCGTCAGTGGTACACCGAGCGTGCTGTCCACATATCTTGCCGTCCACGGCACCTCGACAGATCCCGCCACGGGCGAGCTTCGATATCCCGACGTCGCTACCCAGGAGTACTGCGTAAGTGTTAATATTTTTTCTACCCAAATTTGAAATTTTAGTTTTGGAAGGTTCAAATTTAAATTTTATACTTATACTTTACTGCTTAATGTGGGTGTAGGAGCGGGTGGTTGAGCAGGCCCAGGCCTCGGGGATCGATTTTACCGGACAGAGCGATCCGAGGCTGCTGACCCCAGTTCTGGACGCCGCACACGGAGGGCACCACGGAGGTTGGGAGAGAGGCCGGGGACTGGGCCCTAGCAGGGCCCATATGAGGTTGGACTCCACCCCGGCGGTTACTTCCTCCGTCTCCAGTGACCGACGTGTCCATCAGGAACTGGAGAGCTTGAGGGCCACCGTTCAGGAGTTGAAGGAGATGCTGGTATGTATACTGCTTTATAGTAAAATATCATGTCATATTATATAGATATCAACATATCCATAATTAGTACGTAGCTTAAGCTTATTTGGTTTTAGACTTAAGTTTGATTAATCATACATACAGATGTAATTAAAATAAACAACAAACTAGATATCCAAACGGGGTTTCGAAATAACTTAATAATGATACGAATTCGAATAATACACAGTTCTTACACGCTTATTACACACGTTAGGTCCAGACGCGACAGGGTACATCGGCCGAGCCTCCACATGCATCTCCTTCGGCTGCGGCTCCGCAAGCCACTACATCGGCTGCGGTTCCGCAGATAGCTCCTGTAGCTCCACCGCCCACTCAGACTCCCGCAGCCGTGGCTCCGCAAGCGACTACCTCGACGGCGGCTACGCAGACCACATCGCCAGCTCCACATGCTCAGACTCCCGCTCGCGTTGAATTGCAGAGTTTATTGACCGAGGAGCAGGCGCGCGTTATTCTATCGTTATTCAGAGGTGGAGCTGGACCGAACTAGGGTAGCTTTTTGGTTCTTATTTTTTGAAACATGTATTTATTTATATCATACACATTGTACTACATTTTGAAATGATATTGATATTGGTTTATATTTATATCATATTCAGATTTTGGGTTTCTTTTGTATATTATGTAAGTCGATGTACAACACCCCACGACTTGCGGGGAGGCGGAAAAATGAAAAACAATCTTGTTTAAAGCGTAAATATCGACTAACCGAGAATCTTTGCATAAATAATAACTAACATCAAACATAGGAGTTAACAACTACTATGAAAAGTGATTATACCTAAAGATCCGAGTCCTTCGTCTTGTCGTTCTCCACGTCCTCTCCGGCCTTCTCTAAGTAGTAGAAGATCCACCCGAGAGCTTTACTACAAGCTTCACCTCAAACTAGAGGTAACTAGGTTTCTTTAAGTGCTAATCAAAGTACCTAGATGATATAGAGAATGGTTAAGGATTAAGTAGTCTAACTAATCCTTGTACTCAACACATGAGAGGGGAGGATTAGGGTTTGAAGAGAGAGAGCTTGAGGAGAGAGAAGATGAACATAATAATGAAATGAGAGAATGAGCTATCAAAATATATATCAAGCATTATTGTTTTTCAAGAAAAGAAAATAAAATGATTTACAACCATGCTTGATAAATATCTAATGGTGATTCATCTCCATGAGTCATTAAGCATTTATGATGCATTAATGACATAGATGAATCATCCATATGACTCACTAATCTCATTCAATGTATATGCCACCTAAACCTCCTTAGTCACCATCTTCTAGAAGCTTCTCGCGCAATTACGAGAACGCCCCTCCTATCCGTGAAAACACGGAAAAACTTTAGACTGTATAAATCCAATAACCGGATACTAGTAACTGGCTTAAATCAAAGCCGACTAGTATAAACTGTCCGGATGTCGTACGTGCGTAAACACACGTATGCGTCCGAACCCTTGTCGTAAAACCATACGACCTCTATATCGTTTCGCCTGGAGTAGGGAAACTCTCTGTGTGGGACTCTAGAGACTCGACTACTACGCTGGCGGTGGGTTTAACCACAGACCGCAAGCGGCACTAGCTGTACGTAACGGTCCCCAGGTAGATGTCGATAAGAAGGCCGATGAAGAAACCCATCCGAACTCCTACTGAGTCTGATGTGACAATCTCCATACAGTCCGGTCCGTTCGTCTAAGACTATCGCATATCGGGCCTAAGGGGGCGGCAAGCGTCAGTCCCCTAATAGCGGTATAAGTCGTGTCGGAGCGAAGCCCATTACACCCTGAGAAACTACTGGAACCTACCAGCAAATCTCGCTTGCCCTGGCCAGGGACTTTGCGTAATGGCTCTCTGACACAGCGCGATATCAACCCCCAATACCGGGAGAGACGAATCCTGTCTAACCGCCACTGCCTTCAAGTGCTCGGGACTGCACCCAACTGCTACCTGTTTGCACGACTCCTTTGAGCCGTGGTAGGGTAGGAATCTAAGAACAATGGAACACACTCGAGACGAAATAGCAGTGTCAAGTCTGCGGACTATGCTGTACTCATGTCACCTGGGAACTGTTCACTGACGATTGGTATAAAACCAACCAACAGTTCCCTGTGAGTCCTGTCCGGTGTACCCGTAACCTAACGAGCACCTGCATACTATCTCCAGTACGACGTACTGACGGCTGTGGGACAGACCATCTCCCCAACTGGGATGAGAAGCGTACACACTAGTCTACCCCGGAGTATCGATGCCCTGTCTCGATAATCCAACGACTAGGGACCTGAATAAGGATGTGCTTCTAGACTACCCAGCCCCCACTAGTGTGACTGCCATCACAACGCTGGTAGTCAAGCAAGATCCTAAGAGCTCTATCAATACGTATACTCACATATTAAGATAGAAAAAACCAAGTAGCATACTACCATGTTTAGCAAGACTGTTATATACATGTGAATATCCCAAGCTTCCATTAAGTAATATACAAACTAGTATGATACAATAATGGCCCCTAGGTAATATACACTAACAATCTCCCACTTGCACTAGGGCCATGTACTGGCATATCGAAGACCGATGATCTCGAGTAGCCTCTCGAACTGAATCTGAGGTAGGGCCTTTGTGAATGGATCAACAATGTTCTCTTCAGTAGCAACTCTCCGAACCTCGATCTCCTGACGATCAATGATCTCCCTGATCAGGTGATACCGCCTTAAGATGTGTCTGGACTTCTGATGGGACCTTGGTTCCTTCGCTAAAGCTATAGCTCCGTTGTTGTCGCAATACAGAGGTATTGGATCAACAATGGTAGGAACCACCTGAAGTTCTGTTAGGAACTTCTTCATCCAGACTGCTTCTTTTGCGGCATCGCAAGCAGCTATATACTCCGCTTCCATCGTCGAGTCAGCAACGGTGTCCTGCTTGGAGCTCTTCCAGCACACCGCCCCTCCATTGAGGGTGAAGACATAACCTGACATGGACTTGGAATCGTCCTTATCACTCTGGAAGCCGGAATCAGCATAGGCCTCCAACCTGAGGTCTTTTGCGTCATAAACCAAGAACATCTTCTTAGTCCTCCTCAGGTACTTGAGAATGTTCTTTACTGCTATCCAGTGCTTCTCCCCTGGGTCTGACTGATACCGGCTTACCACGCTCAGTGCGTAAGCTACATCTGGTCTGGTGCACAACATCGCATACATTATAGAGACTACCGCAGAAGCGTAGGGTATAATAGACATGCGTTCCCTTTTCAAATCAGTCTTGGGAGACATCTCTTTGGATAGGGTGATTCCGTGACAAGCCGGTAGATTACCACGCTTAGAATCTTCCATACTGAATCTTTTCAGTACAGTGTCGATATACCTGGACTGCGAAAGTCCCAACATCCTCTTGGATCTATCACGATAGATCCGGATCCCCAGAATGTAAGAGGCATCACCCAGGTCTTTCATGGAGAACCTGTGTGAGAAGAATCCTTTGACAGATTGTAGCATAGGAATGTCATTTCCTATCAATAGAATGTCATCCACGTACAAGACGAGGAATACGACACTTCTGGCTACAACTTTACTATATATGCATGGTTCATCTGGATTTTTGATAAAGTCATATTCTTTGACTGTCTCATCAAAACAGATGTTCCAACTCTGCGATGCCTGCTTTAGTCCATAAATGGACTTAAGCAACTTGCATACTTTCCTGCTGCTCCCACTCTGATTGAAACCCTCTGGCTGATCCATATAGACGCACTCTTCTAAATTACCATTCAGAAAAGCCGTTTTTACATCCATCTACCAGATTTCATAATCATGGAAGGCAGCAATAGCAAGAAGGACCCGAATGGATTTGAGCATAGCCACTGGAGAAAAAGTCTCGTCATAGTCCAAACCAGGTCTTTGATGAAAACCCTTTGCAACAAGTCTAGCCTTATAGGTTTCCACCTGTCCATCTACACCAATCTTTTTCTTGAAGATCCATTTACATCCTATGGGTTTTACCCCATCTGGAGCAAAGTCCAAAGTCCATACTTTGTTGGTGTACATGGACTCCATTTCGGTCCGCATTGCATCTAGCCATCGTACCGAGTCGCCGCTCTGGATGGCCTGCTGGAAGCTAGTAGGTTCATCATCATCTATGATGCAATCCTCTCTATCCCCATCTATGAGAAAACCGTAGTATCTCTCAGGCGGATGAGACGGCCTACTACTTCGGCGGAGGGGTGCGGGAGTGTCCTGTTCTTCTTGAACTACTTGTTCTACCAAACTTTCAGTATTAGTTTGTGGTTCTGGAATTTCTTTCAGTTCTATTTCGCTCCAACTTATTTCCTTTTCTAAAAACTGCTGTTCTAGAAAATGGGCATTACGAGAAACAAAAACCTCTTGTTCCTCTGCGTAATAGAAATAATATCCCTTGGAGTTCTTTGGATATCCTACAAACTTACATTTTACTGATCGTGCCTCGAGCTTGTCTACATGCTGCTTTTTAACAAAAGCTGGACATCCCTAAATCTTCATATGCTGAAGATGGGGTTTCTTCCTACTCCACATCTGATATGGGATGGTAGGCACAGTCTTGGTAGGAGCCCTGTTCAGAAGATATGCCGCTGAATCTAGCGCATAACCCCAAAAAGATCGCGGTAACTCAGCATTACTCATCATGGAACGTACCATATCCAATAGGGTTCGATTCCGTCTCTCCGATACACCGTTATGCTGTGGAGTGTATGGAGGAGTAAGTTGAGAGAGAATTCCTTTCTCTTTTAGGTAACCTAGGAACTCGGCACTCAAGTATTCACCACCTCGATCAGATCTTAGTGTCTTTATACTTTTGCCGGTTTGGTTTTCTACTTCATTCTTATACTCTTGGAATTTCTCAAAAGCCTCGGATTTATGTTTTATCAGATAAATGAATCCGTACCTTGAGTAATCATCCGTGAAAGTAATGAAATAGGAAAAACCACATCTTGCATGTGTAGACATTGGACCACATACATCGCTGTGTATGAGTCCTAAGAGCTCGCTCGCTCTTACTCCATGTCCAGTAAATGGAGTCTTTGTCATCTTTCCTTTGAGACAAGATTGACAAGTGTCATAAGTTTGATATTCGAACGAGTCCAAATATCCTTCTGTATGCAACTTAGTCAACCTTCTCTCATTGATGTGACACAGTCTACAATGCCATAAGAAAGCTTTATTTAAATCTGGAGACTTTCTTTTTAGTATGTTCTGGACATTGAAAATTTGGAGTTGGTTTAACACATATATACCGTTTTCCATTGTACCGGACCCAATCAAACTATGATTAAGGTGGATGTTAACAACACCACATCCAAACGTGAAATCACAACCTTTATTTGATAACAAGGAAATAGATATGATATTACACGTTAAGCTGGGTACACAAAAACAGTTATGTAAAACCAAAATGTGTCCACTCGTCAATCCCAGGTGATAATCCCCTACGGACACAGCTCCCACGCTAGCTCCGTTAGCAACCATCAGGGTCATATCACCTTCCTTCAGCACTCTACGGTTTCTCAGTGCCTGCAATGAATTGCAAATATGAGATCCTGATCCGGTATCCAACACCCAGGAAGTAGAGTTGATTGACAGACAATTCTCAATTACAAACACACCTGAAGTTGAAGCTACAGCTTGCTTCGGTTTCTGGTTCTTGGCGTTCCACGCCTTGCAATCCTTTTTCCAGTGCCCTTTCCTGTGACAATGGAAGCATTCATCCTGGCCCACTACCGGTACCGCAAACTTTTTCTTTCCCTTCCTTCCCACCTTACTTACACCTCCTCTAGGTCTGGGGGCGGCCTTCTTTTTCCTTCCTTTGGCCCTAGCCTTGGACCCGGAAGAAGAAGCACCGCTAACAAACATAGCGGGTGTTTCCCTTGCTTTCTGCAAGGTTCCCTCTGCACTCCTTAACATGTTCAGGAGTTCCGGAAGTTCAACTTCTTTTCTTTGAATGTTGAAGTTCAGGATAAACTGGGCGTAGGTGGAAGGAAGGGACTGGAGAATAAGGTCTGTATAGAGCTTATTATCCAAAGTCGTCCCAAGGTCTGCGAGCTCTTCTATATAGCCGATCATCTTTAGGACATGTTCTCCTACCGATGACCCGACAGCCAACCTCGCTCGAAACAAGTTCTTAGAGGTCTCGTATCTTGCTATACGAGATTGCTTTCCATAAAGTTCCTTTGTATGGAGAAATATGGCATCAAGTTCCATATCCTCGTGCCTCCTCTGATGTTCATTGTTCATCGAGGCAAGCACGATGCACTTGGCTTTCGCGCAATCGAAATCCCAGGTTTTGCGGATTTGCTTATCCGCATTACTGGATTTGGGACCAGGGACAGCAGGTGCCGTAGCGGTGAGGACGTACCCCAATTTGTCATAGGTCAAAGCCATTTTGACATTCCGCAGCCAATCTTTATAGTTTGTCCCTGTCAGTATATTTTTCTCTAAAAGTAACTTAAGTCCAGTCATTTTCAGGGTCGCTGCAATTAGGAGAGAGAGAAGAAAACTCTTTAGCATGATGCTCTTGCAAGTTTAGAGTGGTTTTTAGTTTATCTAAACTGGATGGCTCCCACTGTTTCTCGAATCCTTCCCCAAACCATAAAAGAAGAATTAGTCAGGACTATTCTCACCGTACAATACTTGCTTAACCGTTTAGCCAGGCCAGTGTCGATACTTCGAGGGAGGTTTTCTAACGCTTTCGCGAAGTTCCTTAATTAAATAACCTCTTTTCTTTGGGGGCGTAACCCCGCTGACACCTTTCTTGACACCTACTTGGTTTATAGCATTGATCGTTACGTGACGAATATCCTGATGAGTAGCATATACTCACAGTAGGATCGGGATCCAAATATCATCGTATGATAATGTTGAAGGTATCCTACCAACATTCATCAAACTCCAAATGGTATGCATCTCTTTGCAAATTTCAGTTTCTTTAGAAATTCCCGATATAGGTTTTTGCCCCATGCTCTTATGACCTTGGCTTTGGTCAAAATGTCATAAGTCACATGTCAAGTTCTACCCGTCATTATCTTGTCAATTTGAACCCATCCGTACATACCCCTGACTTTGGTCAAATGATAATACGACTGTCCCAAACCAACTCATCTATCTTATGCAACAAATGAAAACCCAGCAGCTACCAAACACTATGCCTTGACTTTGGCCAAAATGCATAGCTTGAATACTACTGAATACCCAAATGAAATGATGGAGGGCTACGAATGGTTTTGGCGAAACCGTGAACGTAGTGAACTTGATATAACCGAAGGAACCTGATAGCTTTTAAAAGGAGTGGTTAAAGCTCCGCATTTAAAAATATCTGTTTTAAAATTAATCGAGTGGTTTCTTTTAAACGATTAAACTTTTGGTTTATTTTCTTTGCATTATAAATAATACGTCCCACCATTAACCTATCATTGCAGAAAACAACGAAAATACAACGTTCTCTTATGCCATTCGCATTCGCCACTGGGTCCCGTCATCACCCGTTAGGTTACTTAACTAACGGCAGAGCGGGGGCTGGGCTAGCGCGGGTGTAAAACATACGTGACGTCTAAATAGCTATCATATATAGATATTGTACATTCGTTAGACGCAATAATAGGCATTCCAGATCTCATATGAACTTTATTGGATTTTCAAGCAATCCGCGTTTGTTTAGAGCCTGCAACAAAAGACGGATTACACAGTTGTGATGAATAGCCATTACCCCACCCTAGACCCCTACGGGTACGGCAAACTACCCGCCAAGTACCCGAAATGAAGCAGTCTCCCTCAACAAAGTGAGTAGGCCACCAAACACTTCAAAGTACCCGGTAGTTTGTGTACCCCACCTTGGGTCTATCCTAGGAGCAAAAACAGTAAAATGAAATAATACAACGGTGGCTACAACCGTAACCTGGATGTGCCCCGCAAAATAATATTACAACAAATTACATTTACATCAAATGAATTAAATAATAACCCATCAAAAAAACCCCGGTTATACATCACAACAGTCCAACACAGTTCATATACACAAACAGATAAAATCCATTACAGAAATGTGCAACCCCCTGCCAACCGACATACTAGCAGTTAGGGGAGGTTTACGAACACATTATACAATCACAGATATAATCATATTAGCAAACATCGTAAAATTTCGATCGAGCAAAACACTTTAGATTCTACTACAAAACTTCTCTGTGCACCTGAGATCTTAGCAGAAAATAAAACATCCCAGAAACATCACTGTTAACACCTAGAAGTTACTGAATAAATTTGGGCCGACCCGGCCTCAATTCGGCCGTGGATCCGCGGTGGATCGCACGGATCCGCCGCGGTTCCGCGGTGATATGGCCGAGTTAGGAGTCCAAATTTCTTCAGTAGCCCTAGTCTTTCCTGCTTGTTATTCTGAAGCACCCTGAAAAATTTTTAGAGCCAGTTTAAAATTCGACAGCAAGTGTGATAATCGACGATGTTTCCTGTTCCTTTTTGCGTTCGAAATTCTTACGACTTTGCTAATGAGTTATTTATTGTTTAGCGAGGCTCTGATACCACTATAAGTCGATGTACAACACCCCACGACTTGCGGGGAGGCGGAAAAATGAAAAACAATCTTGTTTAAAGCGTAAACATCGACTAACCGAGAATCTTTGCATAAACAATAACTAACATCAAACATAGGAGTTAACAACTACTATGAAAAGTGATTATACCTAAAGATCCGAGTCCTTCGACTTGTCGTTCTCCACGTCCTCTCCGGCCTTCTCTAAGTAGTAGAAGATCCACCCGAGAGCTTTACTACAAGCTTCACCTCAAACTAGAGGTAACTAGGTTTCTTTAAGTGCTAATCAAAGTACCTAGATGATATAGAGAATGGTTAAGGATTAAGTAGTCTAACTAATCCTTGTACTCAACACATGAGAGGGGAGGATTAGGGTTTGAAGAGAGAGAGCTTGAGGAGAGAGAAGATGAACATAATAATGAAATGAGAGAATGAGCTATCAAAATATATATCAAGCATTATTGTTTTTCAAGAAAAGAAAATAAAATGATTTACAACCATGCTTGATAAATATCTAATGGTGATTCATCTCCATGAGTCATTAAGCATTTATGATGCATTAATGACATGGATGAATCATCCATATGACTCACTAATCTCATTCAATGTATATGCCACCTAAACTTCCTTAGTCACCATCTTCTAGAAGCTTCTCGCGCAATTACGAGAACGCCCCTCCTATCCGTGAAAACACGGAAAAACTTTAGACTGTATAAATCCAATAACCGGATACTAGTAACTGGCTTAAACCAAAGCCGACTAGTATAAACTGTTCGGATGTCGTACGTGCGTAAACACACGTATGCGTCCAAACCCTTGTCGTAAAACCATACGACCTCTATATCGTTTCGCCTGGAGTAGGAAAACTCTCTGTGTGGGACTCTAGAGACTCGACTACTACGTTGGCAGTGGGTTTAACCACAGACCGCAAGTGGCACTAGCTGTACGTAACGGTCCCCAGGTAGATGTCGATAAGAAGGCCGATGAGGAAACCCATCCGAACTCCTACTGAGTCTGATGTGACAATCTCCATACAGTCCGGTCCGTTCGTCTAAGACTATCGCATATCGGGCCTAAGGGGGCGGCAAGCGTCAGTCCCCTAACAGCGGTATAAGTCGTGTAGGAGTGAAGCCCATTACACCCTGAGAAACTATTGGAACCTACCAGCAAATCTCGCTTGCCCTGGCCAGGGACTTTGCGTAATGGCTCTCTGACACAGCGCGATACCAACCCCCAATACCGGGAGAGACGAATCCTGTCTAACCGCCACTGCCTCCAAGTGTGTCACGACCCGAATATTTCGACTCGTGACCGGCACTTAACCACGCTACGTCTACAGGCGTAACGCGACTAAGTAAGCCGAACCCAGAAATCAAAACCATTTAAAAGAATAGTGAGTGCTGAAAACATTTAGTTAAAACATTTAGAAAACCTTAAATAGTTCAGTAAATTCTTTTAAAATTACGTAATCATTTAAATAATTTTGGCAGCATTTCCTTTGTAAAAGTAGCCTCGAGACCGGGTATAAAACAGGATATGAGTGAAATGAGATATAATGAAACAGAACATTCCCAAACGGGAGCAATCACGCCCAACGGCGGAAATCATCATCACAAGAGTAATATACGACGCCGTAGCGAAGAATGAGCAATAAGTAAACATCACAGAAATATAAACTGCATAAAAAAAACAGTCGGCTCCCACGAGCTCGACACCAGAATACAAAATATACATCATCGTCCTCACACAGTATCTATGTCCAGTACATATATGGTAGATGGAGAATACTTGATACAAAAAGGGATACAATAAAAGTAATCAGATACCACAACCCACCTAAATGCAAAACAGCTCTCGCCGCAACTGTAGTGGTATCTGTAGCCAAAATATGCAAAAGACAGCCTGCCGCGACTATGCTGAGGGCAACCTGCAAATACTGTGGCACAACGGGGGTGAGTTGCCAACTCGTGAATAGAGATAACATATAAAGATAATCGCGGGCATGCACGTACTGCGCTATTCTATCAAATGCCAGCAAGTAATATCTATATATGACAAGCAGTAGGTGCAATAATCATGCAGATGCTCTGTCAGGTAAAATAACTACAGGATGAGATATATGATAAGCAATACTGAGCAGGGGATAAACAACATCTACATGGAAATATCAACATGGAAAAATAGTCGGTGCCTCAAACTGCACCCAAATCCCAAATAAACTCAGGCGCCGGCACTTCCATCGGCCCTCAAATCCTGTAAATCTCTGAGAATCACGAGTGCCCAACATCGACACTCAAATATCATAAAATACTCATGTCCAACATCGACACGCAAATCCTCATATACCGGGCTCCGTCAGTCCGGATCAGCCCACGGGGCTCGTCTGCGGTATCGGCCCTCGGCCCCGGCAGTACGGATCATCCCGCATCCATCTCTCGACTCTGGTCAGTATCCTCCGGATAACCGCCAGGTCCAACCAATCACCGGTAGGTAGTAGTCCCTCTGCCGGGCTCACCGTCTACTGCACAGCGAAACCGTTCTCGCCCCGGGATACCATACCGGGTCCACCACGAACCCGCAAACGGATCATCCATCTCCTCGAATCGGGTTTCAAGCACACGTCTCAGCACCGAGAAAACGCGTGGTGGACGCACCAAAATATCATATCACGAGGAACCGGGTTTTCAAATATTGCATCTTTTCTTAAAAATCCCACGGTCCTCAAAACCAGAAATCATATGAAAATCCAACACCAAGAAGTAAATCCAATACGATGTGCTATGTACTTCAATCCATGATATAGGTATAAGGGAAAACCGCTTTTAATGATATCATGCGGCTCCCAATTTCCATGAAAAACATATCGAATCATATGTGAAATGAACTACAGCAATATAATCATGGCAGTTCTACAGTGAGTGTGTCATGGCAATTACTAACGGTGTGTGTGTAACATGCAGATTAGTGCTCGTGCAACATGAACCGTTAGTAATAGTGCGGTATTCTATAAATTCTAAGTTTACATGCAGCAGGGGATGCAATATGCAACAATAGTATACATGACAGTCAATGTAGGTAAATGCAATATATACTATAAGGTCCTATCAGCCCTGACGCATAACACCATGCGGGCGATATCCCCGTAGATGTTAAATCTACTCACCGAAGTCTCGCGCTAAGTGTAGCCGACGACTTGCTTTCCCTTCTTCGCTGCGTCCGTCTCACTCGCCTGCGAACCTAGAATCACACAATATATCGTACATGAGCTCAAATCCACAAAAACGTGATATTAAGGTTAAACTAGAAACCCGTGTCGCAAACCAATCGCGCGTGTGCGCGATACGCTAAAACGTGTGATCACGCGCCTGAAACTATCCCGACGTGTCGCGATACGCAGAAACCCCAAACCCACACGCGTATCACGCGTGTCGCGAAGGTTAAAAAAAATACGAGAAATAGGTATATAGTTCCAGATTTTTCTACAATAAGAATCAAACAAAATTACACATACCAGGAGCCTAAGGGTTGCAGTAGACACCTATAGGACCAAACCCCAACCCAAACCCTATCCATCTGGCCGCAATTTGCGGCCATAAACAATATTCCGGCGGCCTGAAGGAGTCCTATGGGGGTCGGGTTCTACCAGGGGAATCAGATCCTAACCATCATGCTACAGTCATCTCAAATTTAATCTGAACTCATCGGGTCGATAGCAGTTTACAGAAACACAAAATTTGCCTTAAAACGACGAATCTGCTTCAAAAGGAATCTGGTGGTATTTCAGTGCAATTGGGGGCTAAGATGGGTTAAAATGGCCCTAACAACACTTTATCAACCTACTAAAACCAAATCACACATCACTTGCTCAAGGTTCCCACTAATCACCACATATCGCACTAAATCGCACCAATAAACACTAACCGAAGCAAAACTACACTAAACAAGTAAACTAGGGAGTAAGTTCAAGAAGTATACCCCACACTCGACCCTAGGAAGCTGGAGGAAGAAGAAGGAGTGGAGGGAAGGAGCTGCAGCTGGAGTTATTGCTGCTGCTGCTCACTGCTGCTGTTGCTGCTCACTGCTGCTGCTGTTGCTGCTCTCTGTTGCTGCTGTTGCTGCTTTTGGCTGCTGCTGTGCTTGCTTCAGCTGCTGAGATGGTTGCTGCTGCTGCTGCTGTGGAGGTAAGTGTGTGTGTGTGTGAGAGAGAGTGAGGTTGAGAGAAAAAAACAAAAGAATGAGAGGGAATCATAACCCCAAATGTCAACCCCTCTACTCTCTCTCTTTATTAAATGCAAGCATGGCTTTTGCCATGATGCATTCTCTCTCTCTCTCTCTCCCATTCTCACCAAGTCAACACCCAAAAGAAGAATTCAAATTAAAGCAACCATTAAACAACTAATTAAACTTAATTAAAACCTAAAAGACTTAATCCCCATGATTAACCCACTATGGTTACTAATCATGGTATTACCTCATTTAAAAACCCTAGTTTACATGCACATGTGTGTGCAAGCCTAGGAAAATTCTAGAAAAATATTTATTAAATTGGGAAAAATATTTGAAACTCAATTTGGTAAACTTTTTATTAAAAGCCCTTTATTTAAATATAAATAGCCACTAAACACATCCTAAGGTGTTACAATCTCTCCCCCTTAAAGAAATTCGTCCCCGAATTTCAAAATCTAACTATACGCACCTTCGAAAAGACGGGGATACTTCTTCCTCATCTCGCTTTCGGTCTCCCAAGTGACCTCCTCACTGCCCTGACCACGCCAAAGTACCTTGACTGATGGAATGTCCTTTGATCTCAATTTCTTCACTTGTCGATCCAAGATCATCACCGGCTGTTCTGCATAGGAAAGGTCGCGCTCAAGCTGGATCATCGGGTGCTGAATCGCATGTGAGGGATCATGAAGATATGTACGGAGCATCGAAACGTGAAATACGGGGTGCACATCTGGAAAACTGGGCGGAAAGGCTAACCGGTACGCAACTGCACCAACACGCTCGAGGATCTCGAAGGGCCCCACATATCTGGGACTGAGCTTCCCCTTCTTCCCAAACCTCATCACACCTTTCATTGGGGAGACCCTCAAGAAAACATGATCACCAACAGAAAACTCAAGTCTGCGTCGCCGACGGTCCGCATAAGATCTCTGCCTACTCTGGGCTGCTCTCATCCTATCGTTAATCAACTGGATCTTCGCGGTCGTCTCTTCAACAATCTGTGGCCCTAAGATACTGCTCTCACTGAGCTCTGTCCAACAGGTGGGCGATCTGTATCTCCTCCCATAAAGAGCCTCAAATGGTGCTATCTGAATGGTCTCCTGGTAGCTGTCATTGTAGGAGAACTCTACTAAGGGCAAGTGATGATCCCAGCTACCTCCGAAATCTAATACACAAGCTCTGAGCATGTCCTCGAGAGTCTGAATAGTCCGCTCTGACTGTCCGTCGGTCTGCGGATGAAATGCTGTGCTGAAACTCAAGCGAGTGCCCAAAGCCTCCTGAAGCCTCTGCCATAGTCGACTGGTAAACTGGGTGCCTCTGTCGGACATGATACATGTCGGGACTCCGTGCAGTCGTACTATCTCGTCGATGTAAATCTGGGCGTACTGAGCAAATCCGAAAGTCGTCTTCACTGGTAGGAAGTGAGCCGCTTTCGTCAAACGATCTACGATCACCCAAATGGAGTCGTACCCTCGCCTAGTCCTGGGTAGACCTACAACGAAATCCATCGAAATCTGCTCCCATTTCCACTCCGGAATGGGTAACGGCTGTAGCTCTCCCGCGGGCCTCTGGTGCTCAGCCTTGACCTGCTGACAAGTCAGGCATCTCGACACAAAATCTGCGATGTCTCTTTTCATTCCGTCCCACCAGTAAACACCTCTCATGTCATGGTACATCTTGGTGGAACCGGGATGAACACTATATACCGATCGATGTGCCTCCTCAAGAATCTCGCGCCGCAGTCCCTCAGCATCTGGTACGCACAGTCTAACTCCAAATCGTAGTACCCCCTGATCATCGATCATGAACTCGGAAAATCTGCCATGTCCAATCTGTGCCATGATCTCCGAACATCGGTCATCACTGCGCTGTGCCTCATGTATGCGGTCAAGTAACTGTGGGCGTGCACGAACATGCGCGATCTGTCCTCCAATCGGCGTGAACTCGAACTGTATCCGGCCGTCGCATAATATCTGCCAATCTGCCGACGACTGCCCCTGTACTGCGCTCAAACAAGACAGACTACCCCCGGGCCTCCTACTCAAGGCATCCGCCACCACATTCGCCTTGCCCGGGTGATACAAAATCTCGCAGTCGTAATCCTTCACTAACTCCATCCATCGACGCTGTCGAAGGTTCAGGTCTCGCTGCTGAAATATATACTTTAGACTCTGGTGATCCGTGAATATCTGGCACGACTCGCCGTATAGGTAATGTCGCCAGATTTTAAGTGCAAAGACCACTGCAGCCATCTCCAAATCGTGAGTGTGGTAGTTCTGTTCATGCTTCTTCAATTGTCGCGAGGCATACGCGATCACCCTGTCATGCTGCATCAATACGCACCCTAGCCCCACTCGAGAAGCATCACAGTAGACCACAAATCCGCCTGATCCGGAAGGTAAAGATAACACCGGTGCCGTCGTCAGCCGAGTCCGTAGCTGCTGAAAACTGTGCTCGCACTCCTCCGTCCAATCGAAAGGAACTCCCTTCCGGGTCAACCCGGTCAAAGGGGTAGCAATACTGGAGAAGTCCTGCACAAATCGCCTGTAGTAACCGGCCAACCCCAAAAAGCTGCGAATCTCCGTAACCGATGTGGATCTGGGCCAACACTGAATGGCCTCGATCTTCCTCGGGTCCACACATATACCGTCTCGTGAAATCACATGCCCCAAGAAGTCTACGCTGTCCAGCCAGAAAGCACACTTGGAGAATTTCGCATATAGCTGGTGCTCCCTCAAAGTCTGCAGTGTAATCCGCAGGTGCTGCTCGTGCTCCTCACTACTCCGGGAATACACCAAGATATCGTCAATGAAAACTATGATGAACAGATCCAAATATGGCCGGAAAATACGGTTCATCATGTCCATGAATGCTGCTGGCGCATTGGTGAGTCCGAACGACATCACCAAAAACTCATAATGGCTGTAGCGCGTACGGAAAGCTTTCCTAGGAATGTCCTCCTGTCGAACCCGCAGCTGATGATAGTCCGATCGTAAATCGATCCTTGAAAAGTACCTTGCCCCCTGAAGCTGGTCGAACAAATCGTCGATGCGCGGCAAAGGATACCTGTTCCGCACTGTCACCCTGTTCAGCTGGCGGTAGTTGATACACAGATGCAAATTGCTGTCCTTCTTCTTGACGAACAGGACTGGAGCACCCCAAGGAGAAACACTGGGTCAAATAAGTCCCTTATTCAGCAAATCTTGCAACTGACCCTTCAACTCTCGAAGTTCCGCCGGGGCCATCCGATAAGGCGGTATGGAAATAGGCCCCGTGCCAGGAACCAAATCAATATAGAAAGAAATGTCGCGCTCGGGCGGTAGCCCAAGAAGCTTGTCAGGGAACACATCAGGAAACTCGCTAACAACCGGAACCTGATCCAATGGAACCTCCGTAGCGCGAGCATCACAAACATAGGCGAGAAATCCCTGACATCCCTTCCTCAAAAGCTGTCCAGCGCGAACAGAAGAAATCACACTGTGAGGGGCGGCACCACGGTCCCCCAACACAACAAAAACCGACTCACCGGGAAAGCAGAATCTAACTGTCTTTTCACGGCAGTCTACAGAAGCATAGCACGTGGCTAACCAATCCATGCCCAACAGAACGTCGAAGTCCAACATCTCAAGAAGGATCAAGTCGACAGGCAACTCCCTCTCGCCAATACAGACGGTACAGGATCGGAACACGTGCCTAGCAACAAACGACTCTCCCACAGGAGTGGTCACAACAAGCTGCTGATCAAGCAAACCGGACTCTCTACCCAAACTCGGCACGAAGTGTGTGGATATGTATGAGTGCGTGGATCCGGGATCGAACAATACATGTGCATCAACCGAACATACTGGAAGGATACCTGAAACCACTGCATTGGACGCCTGAGCGTCCCGATGCGTCAAAGCAAAAACCCGCGCCTGTCCTCCACCGGTGACTGACTGCCCTCTGCCTCGGTCATATCACCCTCTCTGAGCAACTCCTCCACGCCCGCGACCTCTCTGTGCATGAGTCTAGTGCGGAGCAACGGTAGGTACAACAGGCAACGCCCTCTGGGATGGTGAAGGTGGTAAGGTAACTTGCGGTGCTGCCGCCTCCTTCCGGTGGGTCTCGGGACAATCTCGCACACGATGATAGGAACTCCCGCAACGAAAACATCCTGATGATGGTCGCTGACCCTCCTGGGGATAGGAGCTGAACAACCAGCCTCGCCTTGAATCTCTGCCACCTGCAAGGTGCCTGTCACGGCGCCGAAAAGGCTGTCTCTGCACCGATGTATCTGCATGAACTCTCTTCGGCTCTGGGACTGCCGAAGTCTCAGCAAGGCGCTCCTCGACCAATAAGGCTGCATCTACAGCTGCTGCGTAGGTATCGTAGTGCTGCGCGCTGATCGCAAGGAACAGTGGTGTAAGCAGGCCTCGAACAAATCTCTTGACTCGCAACTCTTCGGTAGCCACTAAATACGGGGCATAAACTGCTAGCTCTGTAAACAGCACGTCATACTCTGCCACTGTCGTCTCTGGCGTCTGGCGCAAAGACTCAAATCTGCGGGCTCGGGCATCCCTAACACTCTGGGGAAGGAAACGGGCTAGAAATACTGTCACAAACTCCGTCCAGGTCATAGGAGGAAGACCTGCCGCTCTGCCCTTCTCAACTGAATCACACAATTTCTGCGCAAGACCTTCCAGGCGAAAGCTCGCGAACTCGACCCATCTTGCATCTGCGCATCTGAGGGATCGGCATATCCGGGCCATCCTATCAATAAAAGACTGGGGGTCCTCGGCTGTATCGGTGCCTGTGAAGACCGGAGGCTTCAGCCTCATAAACTCTGATAACGATACAGTAATCACCTCCGTGGCTGCAGGGGCAACTGGCTGTGCGGTCGGTACCATCGCGGTCCCTGCGGCGGGTGGAGCTACCTCTGGTCGCTGTGCTCGAAGTGTCTCAACTAGTGATCCTATCATCTGGCGCATCTCCTGCATACCAGCCCCAAGCGTGGCAATCTGATCTGTCATAGGAGGAATAGTCTGCTCGGGTACAACGGGTGCACTGCCCGGATCAGTCCTCGTCTCGGACGAGTCCACTCGAATCTCGGCCCTCGCGGCCGCTTTCTGCGCCCTCGTAGTCTTTGGCGGCGTAATGGCTGAAAGGAAATTAGGATTCGATAAGAATACGGAAATCGAATCACAAGAATATATATACTCAAGAAGGAATTAAATCAATAAGTCCTAAGATCGCTTAGGCGGAGTACCGTGTCGTGAGTATGCCGCGGAACATACACACGCTACGCTACCTACTCCATCATACCAGGGTCATCCTACACTCCGAAAGTAAAACCTACGCTCTGATACCAACTTTGTCACGACCCGAATATTTCGACTCGTGACCGACACTTAACCACGCTACGTCTACAGGCGTAACGCGACTAAGTAAGCCGAACCCAGAAATCAAAACCATTTAAAAGAATAGTGAGTGCTGAAAACATTTAGTTAAAACGTTTAGAAAACCTTAAATAGTTCAGTAAATTCTTTTAAAATTACGTAATCATTTAAATAATTTTGGCAGCATTTCCTTTGTAAAAGTAGCCTCGAGACCGGGTATAAAACAGGATATGAGTGAAATGAGATATAATGAAACAGAACATTCCCAAACGGGAGCAATCACGCCCAACGGCGGAAATCATCATCACAAGAGTAATATACGACGCCGTAGCGAAGAATGAGCAATAAGTAAACATCACAGAAATATAAACTGCATAAAAAAAACAGTCGGCTCCCACGAGCTCGACACCAGAATACAAAATATACATCATCGTCCTCACACAGTATCTATGTCCAGTACATATATGGTAGATGGAGAATACTAGATACAAAAAGGGATACAATAAAAGTAATCAGATACCACAACCCACCTAAATGCAAAACAGCTCTCGCCGCAACTGTAGTGGTATCTGTCACGCCCCGCTTCCCAGAGTACGCAAGATTGGGCACGTGACATAGCCAACCATGCTACCTATGGGTAGGAAGTATCCATCCACAGTCACATTACGGCTGTAGAGATATCAAGAACAAGATAAAAAAAACCTATCTAACACATGTCCAAATCCAGAATAACAAGAGTCAATGATAAATAAGTGCGGAAGCAAATGATCCAATACAATAATAGAAAAGTACGTCCCATAATGCGGGCTCACATCTGGAAATAAAATGCAAGAAATAAACTAATCACTACAGAACTCACAAATCAGCCTGCTGGCTGAAGTACTCCTGCTCGGTCAGCGACAGTGGTAAAGAATCTGGGCCATGCAAAACCCAGACGTCAGCGCGTCATGTCAACCAATAATATAATATGAACATGGTAATAAGCAATGCAGGAATAAACATGAATAAAGCAATAGTATGAAACAAGCAGTGCAGGGTAGTGTGCAGTGGGTAACTAAACTGTTCTATCGGGTTTCCTATTCTAAAGTCTTTGAAATCAATTCGAGTAATCCTCCATGTAACTCAAAGGATATGTCCCGTTACCCCCCGGGACCACGGATCAGGAAGATGGGAACCAATAATGGTTCTGTCCCGTTGCCCCCCGGGACCACGGATCAGGAATGTAAGAGTCACGAATGGCTCTGTCCCGTTACCCCCCGGGACCACGGATCAAGCAATACCCTTTTAAGTTACACTTTAGATCACCCGTTTGATTTTCCCATACCCCCAGGTTATATGTGTCAGGTCAGGTATTCAGTAGTCAAGGACTAATGCCAACACAGGATCAGGAAGCAGGTCAGGTTTGTCTGGATAGACAACAGGAATGGTCCATGAGGACCCCAAGTCAGGTTTGTTGGCATTAGGCATGAGATCAGGTAACAGGTCTGGTCATGGTACATCAGGTCAAGTCGATAGTAAAGGGTACCATGTCCGGTGCATCGGTATATATATATGTCATGTGTAGCAAGGTCAGGTCAATATGTAACACAATTGAGGGTGTGCTCACAACAGGTATATAATCGAACAAGGAATAACAGCAGGAAATAAGCAATGAATTAAACAACAATAAGCAATTTATTTAATCACATTAATGCATTGGTATAGTACAGACGTTTCATCATATTAGCAAGTTTCAAGCACCCCTTGCGGTGCAATAAATCATAAGGTGGCGCAATATTAATATCAGAATGTAATAGAGCTACAAGTGTAAGGTTACCGTCCTTTAAACGGTAAATGTGATTAACGGGTAACTTCGTTATTAGGGTTAAAGTGGCAAAATGTGGTTTTAGGTTAACTGTATCATGATATAAGTCATATTGCGTCCAAATGATAAAATAGTTATATCTAGTTAAGTTTGCAAGTTTAATGAGTCAAAACACATTTAATTATACAGTATAGCATGTAGCAAGTAATACTTGCCTCGACGGTTTCGCGAACCGGGAAAAATGGACGTAGCGTCGGCGGAAAAACACGCGACGGACGCACGGTTCACGGATCGAGTCCAAACAACGAACAGTGGGACCACGCGGACCGGGGTACCTTGCTGGAATGTCGGGTCAAGTCGTCGGCACGGCCGGATTCCGGCGAACCGCCAAAACAGCGACAAAAATTAGCAAATACTATGCATGGACAAATAACAACCAGCGAGGGGAAAAAGGAAGGGGGAAAGTGAAGGAAGGCTTACTGGGGTTGCAAGGGTCGCGATAGCGACGGGGTCGACGGCGATGGGGCGCCGGCGAGGAACAGTGAACGTAGAGGAGAACTGCCGACCACGAATCTTGTTAACAGCGGAAAGGAAACAGAAGGGAGAGAGGAAGAAGGTGATCTCACCGAGGGGTGTGCCTGCGAGGTCGGGGACACGGGAACAGGGTCGTCAGCGGCGACAGGCGGCGGTCCGACGGTGTGCAGGGGATGTGTAGGCGGGGTGAGCAGGTGGTCGGGGTGGTGCAGGGTGCGTGGTGGTGGAAGAAGGAAGGTGTGGGCGAGGCAAGGCGGAGGAGTCGACGGCGCTGGTGATGCTGGCAATGAGGTTGCGGCGGCGACGGGGAACAAGGCGGCTAGGGTTCTCGCGAGGGCTCGTGGTGGTTCTGTGGAAAAACGAAGAAGGCGAGGAAAAAATATATATAGGGGTTAGAGAGAGAGAGAGAGGGAGAGAAAGTAGAGAGAGATAGAGATTGTAATACCCAGCCCCTGTTTATACCAAAATCTGTAGTTTGTTGCTTTATAATTTTATTTTTTTATAATCTTATTTATTTATAATTTCATTTATCCTATTTATAATTTTACCTATCCTAAACCTAACTAATTTTTCCCTTTCCCTTCATATTTCTTTCATTCCTCAACCCACTCAATCTTCTTTTCCTATTAAACCCTATATTAAACTCAGCCCAGCCCCAATCCTCTATAATTTTTCTCCCTCAATTTTTCTCTGGCCCATTCTTTATTTTCTTTCATATTAACCATACCCTTTCACTCAGCCCACTCTTTTTCCACAAATTTTCCTTTAAAACCCCAGCCCATTTTCTATTGTTTCCTTTAAAATTCATTTTTATATTCAGCCCACATACCCAGCCCAAAGTTTCCCTTTTAATTAAATTTAATTAAAAGAGATTTTCCCGGCCCTCTCTCTCAATTTTTAATCCTTTTCCCTTATATATATTCCCTCAGCCCAATGTCCTTTTTAATTTAAATTCAAATTTCATTCCGGCCTGAGCCCAGCAACCATTCTGTTTTTTTCTAATAAAAATTATTTTTCTTGGCCCGGCCTGCTTCTCTTTCCCTCAACAAATTCTTTTTTCCTTTTTCCTCTTTCTTCCGGCCTGGCCCAAATCCCCCCAGCACCCAAGCCGCTTCGCCTCGAGCCGTACCCGCTTCCTCGACCCGACCCGCTCCTATTCATCCTTCTCCTTCAAAATCTCCAACGGCTCTTTCCCTAACTCCCGCTCGCGAGCGCGTTTCTGGCCTCCGCCGTCGCCCTCGCTCGTGCGGGCGTTACCCACGACGCACGCGTTTTTCCCCACGACCCTCTCCCCTCTACCCATCACCCTCAATCACTATCGCTCCTCTCTCGTCTCCCTTTCTCTCTCGAACTCGCGCCACCACCGTCTCCTCACCGTCGCTCATCGACCACTCCATCCCTCTCACCATTAAGACCTCCGACGAGCCACCATCAACATTGCCGACCACCCCAAGCTTCCCCCGCTCTCCCCTTCATCACCGACCACCAACTTCTTCCTCCCTCTCTCTCAAACCCGCTAACTGCCCCGGCCCGGTACTCCGCTTCCCTCATCGGAGCTCCGACCCCCACCGACATCTCCTCCCTGCCGACACACACTGCACACCCATCCCAAACCCACCAAGACGACCCCCTGCACACCCCTCACTCGAGCTCCAACTACCTCGACTACGCCTTCTTCGCCTCCGGCCACCTCCTTCTCCCTCACTTCCAGCACCCCGAGCTCCCTCCTTCATCCTCCACGAGATCCTCGCTCACCCGAGCCTTCACCCTCTCCTTCACCTCTCTGACAACTCTCTCTCTCTTCTTAATTTCTCTGTGTCTTCTCTCTTTCTCTCCCTTTCACTTTTTGTTTCTCAGCTCTTCTCTCTCTCACTCTCTCAGCTCTCTATCTCTCTGTTTCTCTCACTATCCATCTCTCCCTCTGTGCTCTCTCCTTCTCACTGCATACACACTCTCCCTCTCTCCCTGTCTTTCTCTCTCTCACCCTCTAATTCTCTGTCTCTTTCTCTAAATCTCTTTCTCTCTCTCTAACACTCTCTCTCTCTCTCTCTCAATAACTCTCTCCATCGGCCCCGACAGCATCAGCGATCCCTAGCCACGACATTGCCCGAGGCCGCAACAGCCAACTCCACCAAAACTGCGAGCCGTCGTTGCCGAGACTCGGGTTCGAGACAAGTCAAGTGCCGAGCCGCGCGTGTGTCGCGTTCGTGCCATTACCACTGCCGTGCATCGCCTCGACGTGTCCAGGCAAGTTTTTACTTGCTTACATGCTATTTTACTTAAGTTACGATCGTTACATACATAGATTATTAAAGTTGCAAGTTTAACCAATTATGTGTCGTAACTGTTCGATGCTTGTTCCCTTAGGAAATCATTATCTAATTTGGCGGAACTAAATAGTTTTGATTGGCCCGTATGGATTTGAACGTAGTGTATGAATTTCGTTGGATAATTTGATCATTTACGACTAAAACAACTGCCCCCAAGTTTAACCGTAAAACTGTAATTCTGTTGCGTCTGAAAATTGTTAAATTCACCATAAATCATATACATAATAGAATGGTGCGTTCGAGGGATCAAATCGAAGAAGACTCGATGAACTTTAACCCTATACTTGTTTCCTGATTTTTCCTTCACTTAAATTGTGATGATATTCGGATCGGAGTGCGACTCTGGACTGCAGTCCAGAGCGACTCCAGTCATTGCTTGCTGTTCCGTATTGGATACCACAGGATTTACTTAACTCGTAGGTTGCGGAACTCCACTGTTTATTATAGATAAACCTGTTATCTAGACAACACAATTGGTTTCATTCTGTTTCGTTACCGTTTGATATTTAATTTGTAATTTAATAAATCGGGACACATAACAGTCCCAGCAGAATCAGAATTGACATGTTAATATTAAACAGATTATAACTCCTAACATACAGACGCGATTGAAGATCCGTTTATTGCGTTGAAAACTTTACTGAAAACCCTAGAATTCATCCAACTGTAGCGTCGCTAAAATCCGATCCCAACTGGGATCAAAATGCGTTGCGAAACAGACTTCTGATTCTGAAATTGGATTTCCAGCCGCGAGCGCTTAAAATGAAATGGTTATAATTAATGATTCTGGAACCCGATTGGCTTGAAACAAAATTATAAGGATAGATAACTGAACATACTAATTACTACCTGTTTATTGTTTCGCTAAATTATATACGTACGTTTCATGATAAATCATGCAAGTGATAGACTATTGTTTTTATGACACCTTAATTGTGCTTCTTATACTGTTCATGCATCACATCATACCCATATCATTGTAGTGATAACCTAGTGATATCGTGCATTCACCCAGTGTTAGATTTTAGTGATGATTGTGGCAAGTAGTCATTGTTCGTGTATCCATAATTAAGTGAAAGTGATACGTACTTGTACACAATCAGTGACCTATTATTCTATTGCATTGTCGACGTCTGTGGGATGCGTGCACGTGTGACTATAAGTGGAATGGGACATTTATGGAAGCGTTGCACGGATGTCACAGATAAGACACTAGACACTGCCGTTTATCTTAGGTATTAGTCGGGACGTGCTTGATGGAGGTCCTGCCTCCAGTTCTCGCGCAGACTTGTCACGGATCGATTAGTATTTAGGTTGATGGTAGCGTTTGATGTAGACCACGGGGTATGGGGTAGTTTAAGTGTGAGTTCAACAGAATCTCGGGAGTCCCATGCCGGCTTATATATTTAGGGAGTTATATGGAGTTTTACAGGGTATGTGATATATACACCGTGATATTCTCGTTACATGTTGGGCCCGTGGTCCCTTGCCCTTGGGTTCTACCCTTGGGTGGAGGACACTCGCGAGTGGTTGACTCTCACACTTGGACCGACGATAGGCTTAGTGACCTGTACAGTGAGACTTAGAGACTGATAGGGATACTGGCATTTATATTCCTTATATACTGTGTTGGCATACGTGACATATCGTTATACTGCTTTACTGTTCCGCTGCATTGATTGCTGCTCATACATATTCATGCTGTCATCAATTTACTCCTTCACATATCTATTATCACTGCTAGAACTGTCACTTGATTTTATACATATTATATTGCTATTGTGTCGCTCTGACGACCTGAGTATGCATGCTCAGTGTGAGGAGAAGATTTAGTCTGAACCAGTGCATCACAGACTTCTTGACTTGCCATTCCGAGTTACATTCGTTTGTTCCACTTCAGGTCAGTCTTTATATTGTTCCTTTCAGTTACTGCATTTCTCATTACCTGCGCATCATTTACTGTTTACCATGATAAACTAGAAGCCGAAGTGTGACTACGGCAGGGCTTTTCCTTGACCGTAGGAGCATGGCTGGCCTTGTCTACCCCTCGTATTCCGTATTTTGGGAAGCGGGGCGTGACAGAGATAGAGAAAGAGAGAGGAGAGATAGAGAGGTAGAGAGAGAGAAGGAGGCGGGGCCCACGAGGGTTTAAAACCCCTCGTGATTGGCTGATGGTTTTGTTTGAGAAGGAGATTTAAAAGATTTAAGGGATTTAGAGATATAACAGTAAGATTATGTGAATATATTATGGTTTTAGATTATTTAATTAAATTGGGATTTTGGCGCTAAATGAAACATTTTCAAATCGCGCCCGGGTTGCGCCTAAAAATTTGAAATTTAAATAATAGGATTTTAAGCGGGTTCCAAATTTTAAAATGAAATGTTTTATGATTAAAAAGCATGCCCCCAAGTCGGACACTTGCACGCGCGCGTAGCCGTCCAAACTCGCCCGTTTCACCGAACGGAATGAAAACTCGACGCGCGGACGCTACCACGCGGCTAGGGGTGACGAGTAGGCCAATATGGATATTTTTAATTTCATTTTAGGTGCTAAAATTTGTTATATGCAAAACTGACTTAGCCGGTTAAAATTTTGCAATAAGGACCAAACAAGCAAGATAAATGAAATGAGCAATATCAAACACTCAACCAGTAACAGAAATAGTATTATTGGGCTCGGGTGTTACATCATACCCAACTACAAAAGAATTTCGTCCTCGAAATTCCAAGAATACAAGATAGATAACTACAGGAAAAGGTGAAGAAACTTCTGCCGGATCTCGTCTTCTCGCTCCCAAGTGGATTCTCCATGCGATCGATTACCCCAAGAGACTAGCACAAGGGGGATAACCTTGTTCTTAAGAACCTTTTCCCTTCGATCCTTGATTTCAACCGGTCGCTCCTCAAAAGTTAGGTCCTCCCGTACAGTTAACTCCGAATGATCCAAGACGTGGGTTTCATCTCGAACATACCTTCGTAGTTGAGACACATGAAACACATCGTGCACACCTGCCAAGGACTGTGGTAACGCCAAACGGTACGCTACCTCTCCAACACGCTCCAATATCTCGAAGGGTCCAACGAATCGAGGACTAAGCTTTCCCCGACTCCCAAAACGAATCACTCCTCTAGTCGGTGATATCTTCAAAAATACCAAATCACCCACGGCGAACTCTAGAGGCCTTCTTGACGTGTCAGCCCAACTTTTCTGTCTGTCTTGAGCTGCCTTCATATGCTTTCTGATGGCGTTAACCTTCTCAACGGTCTATACTACCAAATCTGGTCCTAGTAATCTTCGTTCACCGACATCATCCCAACAAACAGGTGAACGGCACTTACGACCATATAAAGCTTCAAACGGAGCCATCTGAATAGTCGCTTGGAAACTATTGTTGTAAGAAAACTCCACCAAGTGTAGATGATCCTCCCAAGAACCCTTGAAGTCCAACATGCATGCTCTCAACATGTCTTCAAGAGTTTGGATCGTTCTCTCCGATTGACCATCAGTTTGAGGATGATAAGCTGTGCTAAACTTCAATCGAGTCCCCAAACTTTCCTATAAACTCCTCCAGAAGTGTGATAAGAACCGCGTGTCCCGATCGGACACGATGCTCACCGGTACGCCATGCAATCTTACAATCTCCTGCATGTACCGTTCTGCCAAAGTCTCCGTTGATTGACCAATCCGAAAAGGGATAAAGTGAGCTGCCTTGGTCAACCGATCGACAATCACCCATACTGCATTGTTGCCCTTTGGACTCTGCGGTAAAGCTGTCACGAAATCCATGGTTATATGTTCCCACTTCCACTGAGGAATCGGAAGTGGTTGCAACAAACCAGCAACCCGTTGGTGTTCAGCCTTGACTTGCTGACATACCAAGCACTTAGCCACGAAGCGAGCGATCTCCCGTTTCATGCCTTCCCACCAGAAATGCTGTCGAATATCTCGGTACATCTTTGTACCTCCTGGATGTACAGAGTAAGCTGAACTGTGTGGCTCCTTCATAAGCTTTTCACGCACATCCCCCTTTGGCACACATACACGGCTACCATACCTCAATGAACCATCTTCGTGGACCAGTAAATCTGTTCGTAGTCCGGCTTCAACCTGCTCTCGAAACTGCAGTCTAGGATCCTGCGATTGTGCCGCTTTAATCTTCTCAACCAAGGATGACTGTACTTGCAACTGCATCAACTGTCCCGTAGAACGTGGTAGCACAACTTCCAAGTCAAATCTTCGAAAATCCGCAATGATCTCCCTCTGTGTAGTCAATACCTGAATCGCTGGTAACCGACTAAGCGCATCCGGCACGACGTTAACTTTTCCCGGATGGTACTTAAGATCAAGGTCGTAGTCGGCCATCAGCTCCAACCATTTGCGTTGCCTCATGTTCAACTCCTTCTGAGTGAACACATACTTCAAACTCTTGTGATCTGTAAAAACTTCGACTCTCTCGCCCAAAAGGTAGTGTCTCCAAATCTTCAAGGCGAAGATCACAGCCGCAAGCTCCAAGTCATGAGTCGGGTAATTCTTCTCATGGGTCTTCAGTTGTCTTGATGCGTAAGCCACGACCTTCCCATTCTGCATCAAAACACATCCCAATCCTTTTCCAGATGCGTCGCTGTGAATCACCAGTCCTCCGGAATTGTCTGGTACGGTCAGGATAGGTGCGGTTATCAACTTCTGCTTCAACGTCTCGAAAGACAATGCACATCTATCCGTCCAAATAAAAGGTACTTCTTTGCGCGTAAGCTTGGTCAACGGTTCTGCTAAACGAGCGAAGTTCTCCACAAATCTCCTGTAGTACCCGGCCAAACCAAGGAAACTTCTTATCTCAGCCACATTTCTTGGAATAGGCCAATCTCGAACTGCTGCAATCTTTTCGGGATCGACGGCGATTCCATCGCCCGACACAACATGCCCCAGAAACTTCACTTCTTCCAGCCAAAATTCGCACTTACTCATTTTCGCATACAATTTCTCCTGTCTCAGTGTCTGCAGTGCGATCTTCAAATGCTCAGCATGCTCTTCCGAACTCTTCGAGTAAACCAGAATGTCGTCAATGAATACCACAATAAACTGGTCCAAGAATGGTGAAAAGATTCTGTTCATCAAATCCATGAATATTGCTGGCGCATTCGTTACTCCGAAGGGCATCACTAGATACTCGAAATGTCCATACCGAGTTCGAAACGCCGTCTTGCAAATATCTTCTGCTTTTACTCGGACCTGATGATATCCGGATCGCAAATCCAGTTTCGAGAATACCCTCGCGCCACTAAGCTGCTCAAAAAGTTCTCCAATGCGAGGGATCGGATACTTGTTCTTAATAGTCACCCGATTTAATTCTCGATAATCAATGCACATCCTTCTCGTGCCATCCTTCTTCTTTACTAAAAGAACTGGAGCTCCCCAAGGCGAGTTGCTGCTTCGAATCCAACCCTTCTCAAGTAATTCACCAACTTGCTTCTTAACTTCTTCCAATTCCACTGGTGCCATTGGATAATAAGCTTTGGATACTGGCGCTGCACCAGGAATAAGGTCAATCGCGAACTCCACGTCTCGCTTCGGCGGTAAGCCCGATATATCTTCAAATACGTCCATAAAGTCGCGAACAACTGCCGGCTTTTCAGTACTATCAACTTCCATAGCTGCAAGAACACTGTTTGTCGGCCTATCCCTGAACTCGATTGGCCCGATAGAACTGCTTCCCCCAGTGAAGGTAAACTCAGGGTGTCCGGAAATCTGGAAAATTACCTTCCTTGCCCTACAGTCAATGTGGGCGTGGAAAGTGCCAAGAAAATCCATTCCCAAGACAACTTCATAGCTGCCCGTATCTATTACCAAGAAATCTGCAAAGAGCTCCCGTCCGCATACAACAACTGTACAATCTCCACATTCCCTACTAGCTATGATTTTCCCATTCCCAGTGTGTATGTCCCAAAAACTAGACAGGGTCGTGCAGGTAATCGAGTGCGTAGTTATAAATTTGGATGACATAAAACAGTGGGATGCTCCGGAATCAAATAATGCCAATGCGGGAAAACCATGAACGAGTAAAGTACCTGAAACCACTTCTCCTGATGCCTTAGCTTCCTCAGCTGTCAAGGTGAAAGCTCGAGCCTGATTAGGTCCCTGAGTCAGCTGTTTCTGCCCTTGGAACGGTCTCTGCGGAGGCTTCTGTATATCATCCCTCGTGCGAAGCTTTGACGGACAAGCACCAACTGCATGATCGGCTGCTCCACAAACCAAACAAAGTCCCAGCTTCCTTCGGCAATCCTTCTGTACATGTCCGGGCAAACGGCAGTAGTCACAAATCATGCCTTTTCTTCGATCAACGACCACAGGCTTCTTCATTGGTGCTACCCCACGTCGATCCACTGGAATACCTCTGCGCCCATGATCTCGGTTAGGTACAAATGCGGGCTTCCTGGCCGCAACTGCTGTCTGCTGTAGGTTCCCTTTCATTCCCGATAAACTCTGCTGCTCCCTGGCTGCCGTAAGAACCTGCGAGAAAGTGGTCAAACCCAGGGAGACAATCTGCCTCTGGATGTCCACATCCAAACTGCGCAAGAACCTTCGCGCCCTGTCTGCCTCGTTGGCGACTAAGGGTCCAGCGAAACGGCTGAGTCTCGCCCACTCCGCTGCATGTACGTCCACGGGTGCTCCATTTTGCCTCAGCCCAATAAATTTCTCTTCCATTTCCTCCCGTGCAGTCCGCGGGAAGAATTTCTCCAGGAAACTCTTAGAGAAATCCGCCCAACTGATTGGCTTGGGCAAGCGGGTCTCCTCCACAAGCCACCACTCTCGGGCGTAATCCACCAGCTGAATGCCCACCACATCAACTCTTTTGTCCGCTGGGATCTGTGCCGCAATCAGCAAATTCTCCGTGTCCACTAGCCACTGCTCGGCTGGCAACGGCTCCTCCAAACCAGTGAAAGTAGTAGGACCCAAACGTCTGAAATCTGCCACGGTCCCTACCCGGTCAACTGGTTTCGCTCCAGCGTTGTTTACAGACTGCCGAATGGCCTGCAAACCTTCCTGAAATGAATCTGCTTGCTGCTGGATCAGCTCAGTATGCCTCTTCTGGTTTTCCAACATTCCACGTATCACTCCCAACATGGCGGCTTCATCCACGCGCCTCTGATACGTCTTGAAATTCTTATCTGCCATATTCCTGAAATCAAAACACCCAACATTAGCATGATGATAGATTCAATATATATAAATCAAGGCTAGAACTCCAAGATACTTAAATAGAGTACCGCATTGTCACTATGCCGCGGTATCATAGTCACAATTACTTAACTCCACCCAAGTCGCCCAAGTCCTAGGGATAGCAAGAAATCAGGTTTTCGAGTCGACATGCAAAGTAAGTTTGCACGTCGTAAAAGATATAATCAGGAAGAATGTGATTCAAGAATGGTAAAACGGTCAAGGTGGCAGGACATGTTTCCTAAACACGGGTATTCTGATTCGTGTATTGGGTACAATACCCAACTACAAAAGAATCAACCCGACTATCCTAGGCTCTGATACCAAAAAGAACCATGTCACGCCCCGCTTCCCAGAGTACGCAAGATTGGGCACGTGACATAGCCAACCATGCTACCTGTGGGTAGGAAGTATCCATCCACAGTCACATTACGGCTGTAGAGATATCAAGAACAAGATAAAAAAAACTATCTAACACATGTCCAAATCCAGAATAACAAGAGTCAATGATAAATAAGTGCGGAAGCAAATGATCCAATACAATAATAGAAAAGTACGTCCCATAATGCGGGCTCACATCTGGAAATAAAATGCAAGAAATAAACTAATCACTACAGAACTCACAAATCAGCCTGCTAGCTGAAGTACTCCTGCTCGGTCAGCGACAGTGGTAAAGAATCTGGGCCATGCAAAACCCAGACGTCAGCGCGTCATGTCAACCAATAATATAATATGAACATGGTAATAAGCAATGCAGGAATAAACATGAATAAAGCAATAGTATGAAACAAGCAGTGCAGGGTAGTGTGCAGTGGGTAACTAAACTGTTCTATCGGGTTTCCTATTCTAAAGTCTTTGAAATCAATTCGAGTAATCCTCCATGTAACTCAAAGGATATGTCCCGTTACCCCCCGGGACCACGGATCAGGAAGATGGAAACCAATAATGGTTCTGTCCCGTTGCCCCCCGGGACCACGGATCAGGAATGTAAGAGTCACGAATGGCTCTGTCCCGTTATCCCCCGGGACCACGGATCAAGTAATACCCTTTTAAGTTACACTTTAGATTACCCGTTTGATTTCCCCATACCCCCAGGTTATATGTGTCAGGTCAGGTATTCAGTAGTCAAGGACTAATGCCAACACAGGATCAGGTTTGTCTGGATAGACAACAGGAATGGTCCATGAGGACTCCAAGTCAGGTTTGTTGGCATTAGGCATGAGATCAGGTAACAGGTCTGGTCATGGTACATCAGGTCAAGTCGATAGTAAAGGGTACCATGTCCGGTGCATCGGTATATATATATGTCATGTGTAGCAAGGTCAGGTCAATATGTAACACAATTGAGGGTGTGCTCACAACAGGTATATAATCGAACAAGGAATAACAGCAGGAAATAAGAAATGAATTAAACAACAATAAGCAATTTATTTAATCACATTAATGCATTGGTATAGTACAGACGTTTCATCATATTAGCAAGTTTCAAGCACCCCTTGCGGTGCAATAAATCACAAGGTGGCGCAATATTAATATCAGAATGTAATAGAGCTACAAGTGTAAGGTTACCGTCCTTTAAACGGTAAATGTGATTAACGGGTAACTTCGTTATTAGGGTTAAAGTGGCAAAATGTGGTTTTAGGTTAACTGTATCATGATATAAGTCATATTGCGTCCAAATGATAAAATAGTTATATCTAGTTAAGTTTGCAAGTTTAATGAGTCAAAACACATTTAATTATACAGTATAGCATGTAGCAAGTAATACTTGCCTCGACGGTTTCGCGAACCGGGAAAAATGGACGTAGCGTCGGCGGAAAAACACGCGACGGACGCACGGTTCACGGATCGAGTCCAAACAACGAACAGTGGGACCACGCGGACCGGGGTACCTTGCTGGAATGTCGGGTCAAGTCGTCGGCACGGCCGGATTCCGGCGAACCGCCAAAACAGCGACAAAAGTTAGCAAATACTATGCACGGACAAATAACAACCAGCGAGGGGAAAAAGGAAGGGGGAAAGTGAAGGAAGGCTTACTGGGGTTGCAAGGGTCGCGATAGCGACGGGGTCGACGGCGATGGGGCGCTGGCGAGGAACAGTGAACGTAGAGGAGAACTGCCGACCACGAATCTTGTTAACAGCGGAAAGGAAACAGAAGGGAGAGAGGAAGAAGGTGATCTCACCGAGGGGTGTGCCTGCGAGGTCGGGGACACGGGAACAGGGTCGTCGTCGGCGACAGGCGGCGGTCCGACGGTGTGCAGAGGATGTGCAGGCGGGATGAGCAGGTGGTCGGGGTGGTGCAGGGTGCGTGGTGGTGGAAGAAGGAAGGTGTGGGCGAGGCGAGGCGGAGGAGTCGACGGCGCTGGTGATGCTGGCAACGAGGTTGCGGCGGCGACGGGGAACAAGGCGGCTAGGGTTCTCGCGAGGGCTCGTGGTGGTTCTGTGGAAAAACGAAGAAGGCGAGGAAAAAATATATATAGGGGTTAGTGAGAGAGAGAGAGAGAAAGTAGAGAGAGATAGAGATAGAGAAAGAGAGAGGAGAGATAGAGAGGTAGAGAGAGAGAAGGAGGCGGGGCCCACGAGGGTTTAAAACCCCTCGTGATTGGCTGATGGTTTTGTTTGAGAAGGAGATTTAAAAGATTTACGGGATTTAGAGATATAACAGTAAGATTATGTGAATATATTATGGTTTTAGATTATTTAATTAAATTGGGATTTTGGCGCTAAATGAAACATTTCCAAATCGCGCCCGGGTTGCGCCTAAAAATTTGAAATTTAAATAATAGGATTTTAAGCGGGTTCCAAATTTTAAAATGAAATGTTTTATGATTAAAAAGCATGCCCCCAAGTCGGACACTTGCACGCGCGCGTAGCCGTCCAAACTCGCCCGTTTCACCGAACGGGATGAAAACTCGACGCGCGGACGCTACCACGCGGCTAGGGGTGATGAGTAGGCCAATATGGATATTTTTAATTTCATTTTAGGTGCTAAAATTTGTTATATGCAAAACTGACTTAGCCGGTTAAAATTTTGCAATAAGGACCAAACAAGCAAGATAAATGAAATGAGCAATGTCAAACACTCAACCAGTAACAGAAATAGTATTATTGGGCTCGGGTGTTACAGTATCTGTAGCCAAAATATGCAAAAGACAGCCTGCCGCGACTATGCTGAGGGCAACCTGCAAATACTGTGGCACAACGGGGGTGAGTTGCCAACTCATGAATAGAGATAACATATAAAGGTAATCGCGGGCATGCACGTACTGCGCTACTCTATCAAATGCCAGCAAGTAATATCTATATACGACAAGCAGTAGGTGCAATAATCATGCAGATGCTCTGTCAGGTAAAATAACTACAGGATGAGATATATGATAAGCAATACTGAGCAGGGGATAAACAACATCTACATGGAAATATCAACATGGAAAAATAGTCGGTGCCTCAAACTGCACCCAAATCCCAAATAAACTCAGGCGCCGGCACTTCCATCGGCCCTCAAATCCTGTAAATCTCTGAGAATCACGAGTGCCCAACATCGACACTCAAATATCATAAAATACTCGTGTCCAGCATCGACACGCAAATCCTCATATACCGGGCTCGTCTGCGGTATCGGCCCTCGGCCCCGGCAGTACGGATCATCCCGCATCCATCTCTCGACTCTGGTCAGTATCCTCCGGATAACCGCCAGGTCCAACCAATCACCGGTAGGTAGTAGTCCCTTTGCCGGGCTCACCGTCTACTGCACAGCGAAACCGTTCTCGCCCCGGGATACCATACCGGGTCCACCACGAACCCGCAAACGGATCATCCATCTCCTCAAATCGGGTTTCAAGCACACGTCTCAGCACCGAGAAAACGCGTGGTGGACGCACCAAAATATCATATCACGAGGAACCGGGTTTTCAAATATTGCATCTTTTCTTAAAAATCCCACGGTCCTCAAAACCAGAAATCACATGAAAATCCAACACCAAGAAGTAAATCCAATACGATGTGCTATGTACTTCAATCCATGATATAGGTATAAGGGAAAACTGCTTTTAAAAATAGTTTCCGTTTTTAATGATATCATGCGGCTCCTAATTTCCATGAAAAACATATCGAATCATATGTGAAATGAACTACAGCAATATAATCATGGCAGTTCTACAGTGAGTGTGTCATGGCAATTACTAACGGTGTGTGTGTAACATGCAGATTAGTGCTCGTGCAACATGAACCGTTGGTAATAGTGCGGTGTTCTATCAATTCTAAGTTTACATGCAGCAGGGGATGCAATATGCAACAATAGTATACATGACAGTCAATGTAGGTAAATGCAATATATACTATAAGGTCCTATCAGCCCTGACGCATAACGCCATGCGGGCGATATCCCCGTAGATGTTAAATCTACTCACCGAAGTCTCGCGCTAAGTGTAGACGACGACTTGCTTTCCCTTCTTCGCCGCGTCCGTCTCACTCGCCTGCGAACCTAGAATCACACAATATATCGTACATGAGCTCAAATCCACAAAAACGTGATATTAAGGTCAAACTAGAAACCCGTGTCGCAAACCAATCGCGCGTGTGCGCGATACGCTAAAACGTGTGATCACGCGCCTGAAACTATCCCGACGCGTCGCGATACGCAGAAACCCCAAACCCACACGCATATCACGCGTGTCGCGAAGGTTAAAAAAAATACGAGAAATAGGTATATAGTTCCATATTTTTCTACAGTAAAAATCAAACAAAATTACACATGCCAGGTGCCTAAGGGTTGCAGAAGACACCTATAGGACCAAACCCTACCCATCTGGCCGCAATTTGCGGCCAGAAACAATATTCCGGCGGCCTGAAGGAGTCCTATGGGGGTCGGGTTCTACCAGGGGAATCAGATCCTAACCATTATGCTACAGTCATCTCAAATTTAATCTGAACTCATCGGGTCGATAGCAGTTTACAGAAACACAAAATTTGCCTTAAAACGACGAATCTGCTTCAAAAGGAATCTTGTGGTATTTCAGTGCAATTGGGGGCTAAGCTGGGTTAAAATGGCCCTAACAACACTTTATCAACCTACTAAAACCAAATCACACATCACTTGCTCAAGGTTCCCACTAATCACCACATATCGCACTAAATCGCACCAATAAACACTAACCGAAGCAAAACTATACTAAACAAGTAAACTAGGGAGTAATTTCAAGAAGTATACCCCACACTCGACCCTAAGAAGCTGGAGGAAGAAGAAGGAGTTGAGGGAAGGAGCTGCAGCTGGAGTTATTGCTGCTGCTGCTCACTGCTGCTGTTGCTGCTCTCTGTTGTTGCTGTTGGCTGCTGCTGTGCTTGCTTCAGCTGCTGAGATGGTTGCTGCTGCTGCTGCTGTGGAGGTAAGTGTGTGTGTGTGTGTGAGAGAGTGAGGTTGAGAGAAAACAACAAAAGAATGAGAGGGAATCATAACCCCAAATGTCAACCCCTCCACTCTCTCTCTTCATTAAATGCAAACATGGCTTTTGCCATGATGCATTCTCTCTCTCTCTCTCATTCTCACCAAGTCAACACCCAAAAGAAGAATTCAAATTAAAGCAACCATTAAACAACTAATTAAACTTAATTAAAACCCAAAAGACTTAATCCCCATGATTAACCCACCATGGTTACTAATCATGATATTACCTCATTTAAAAACCCTAGTTTACATGCACATGTGTGTGCAAGTCTAGGAAAATTCTAGAAAAATATTTATTAAATTGGGAAAAATATTTGAAACTCAATTTGGTAAACTTTTTTTTATTAAAAACCCTTTATTTAAATATAAATAGCCACTAAACACATCCTAAGGTGTTACAAAGTGCTCGGGACTGCACCCAACTGCTACCTGTTTGCACGACTCTTTTGAGCCGTGGTAGAGTAGCAATCTAAGAACAGTGGGACACACTCGAGGCGAAGTAGCAGTGTCAAGTCTGCGGACTATGCTGTACCCATGTCACCTGGGAACTGTTCACTGACGACTGGTATAAAACCAACCAACAGTTCCCTGTGAGTCCTGTCCGGTGTACCCGTAACCTAACGAGCACCTGCATACTATCTCCAGTACGACGTACTGACGGCTGTGGGACAGACCATCTCCCCAACTGGGATGAGAAGCGTACACACTAGTCTATTCCGGAATATCGATGCCCTGTCTCGATAATCCAACGACTAGGGACCTGAATAAGGATGTGCTTGTAGACTACCCAGCCCCCACTAGTGTGACTGCCATCACAACGTTGGTAGTCAAGCAAGATCCTAAGAGCTCTATCAATACGTATACTCACATATTAAGATAGAAAAAACCAAGTAGCATATTATCTTATTTAGCAAGACTGTTATATACATGTGAATATCCCAAACTTCCATTAAGTAATATACAAACTAGTATGATACAATAATGCCCCCTAGGGCATATACACTAATATATTATATATATGCGTGAGATGTGATGATGAATACTGCGATATATGTTGTGTGATGATTAATTTTATATTTGATTGATGTATATATTATTGTGTACAGGACGGGAAAAAATCAAGCAGCCCATTTTAAAAAAAAAAATACAGATAATATGTACCTACGGATTAATCCGTAGGTACACATGTTACCCCTACGGATATATCCGTAGGGGCACAATATCAGCAGTAACTGATATTTCCCCCCTGATTTCAGTACCGGGGGGTTGGGAGTGCCCCTACGGTCATATCCGTAGGGGCCACGGCCTCTCCCCTACAGCGTTATCCGTAGGGGCAACATATCAGGATTCCTGATATTTTGCCCCTACGGATAGGTACCTACGCAGATATCCGTACATGGACCTACGGTTATGTCCGTAGGTACATGTAATATATTATAAAACCCGTAAATAATATAAATTTTTTTACACTACGGACTACTCCGTAGGGGCAACAGGACCTACACAGAAATCCGTAGGGGCAAGAATTTGCCCGTAGGGACAAGTTCAGGGTTTCAACTTGCACCTGCGGCCTTTGCACCTACGGGGTATTTTTTCGCCCCTACGCATATATCCGTAGGGGCAACCCTTATTTGTAGTAGTATAAATTGAAATATGATCAAATATATATATATATATATATATATATATATATATATATATATATATATTGCAAATGTCTTAATTAATAAGAATCTATGGAAAGTGAATGGAGGAAAGGAGAGAGAGCTAAGCACGACTTTGGAAACTCTCAAGTTTGAGTGAAAGAGAAGTGATCGATCACTTTATTTATTTTGGACCACCATTAATTAATTTAGAGATTAATTATGGTTATATGACACAAGAGATCTTTAACTAAGCTAGCTAGCTTAATTAATCATGTTACTGTATCCGTGGGTACATTTCTTTCCTTTCCGCAATTTTTGATGTATCCTGGCTTCATGATGATTAAATCTTTTAAGATAAGTTACTCATGGTTTAGGACACAACTTCCTTCGATATTTTTGCCTTCACAAATTTCAATTTTCAAGAAGGCGACCCAACATTGCAAGCTCGAAATTAATTTTATTGAAACACATAATCAAAGTTTTTCTTTTCTTCTGAAATCACTTCTACAGTATGCTCCTCGCCATTAAAAATGCGCTTCCGGCCCGGCCAATGTGCTCGCTCATAAAGAGAAAGAAATACGAACATTGACTCACCAAGCTGTCTAAAAGATGTCCAAAATCCTCCATCTATTTATCTTCCCTGCCCAGATGTAATACATCCGACACACCGAATAATTTCTTCTGAAATCAAGCAAGTTTTCCCCCTCTTGATATCAGGAATTTTTTTTCCATCTGTATGGTCTGATTCAACTTATATAGCCTAGCAAATTTACTACCATTGTGAAACCCATCGAAATCTGCTAACTGCAAGCCTATCTCTACAGTAAACAGAGTCAGTTAGAGAAATGGACATGCCGCCTAATTGAGGGGTTCTGTTTTTCCTTGTTTCTTTCCTACTAAGACAGAAATTGGGCCTGCGGTATATTAATTGCAAGCCGAACAACCGTGCATAATATAAAAAAGAAGAAAAAAATAAGGATGTGCATCCATCTCACTGCTCTTTGTGGTGGATCTCATCATAACTTAAACCTAAAGACCAATCCATCTGTCTATGCTCTTTGGTAAGTAGACGTTCACGGCTCCATTAATCTTTTATAGAAAAAGTAGATCTTGTTGTTATGAAAACAAAGGGCATTAATTGGTAGTTTATGTTACAGGCCCACTACATTTGCCTCGTTTATTCCCTATGGTACATGCAAGCGTACACCATGATCTTACCATATCCTATAACAAATATTTGTAGATTTAACTTTAAACGACTCATCCAAAAAGGCGAAGCTTATATATTTAATCTCTTTATATATCTTTTTGATATCTCGGGGAGATGTACGTTCAGGTGTCCCACAAAGGCACGTGCATTAGTTGCCATTATACAAAGTTGTACATAGAATCATATGATAGAGATATGCACAGAACTTTTATTATTTATTGAAGTAAAGATACAAGTGGAAATATATTAACAACTCAGTATCTTTACTGTGACAACTAGAAATCCCTAGATGATTGTATTAATAAACAAAATCGAAAAAAATAGAAAGAATGACAAAATTCTAATAGTCAAAGCTGAGTATTGGAGATGTGCATAAACCTTCTATCATCTTATCTACCTTCATGCTCAAACTCCAAAAATAGATATGACTTACAAATTTATACATAAACCCTTATATCTTTATTATTTTGCATAACTTATAAATTTCTCAATTATAATATTATCACTAACTATATTCATTTAATTTAAATTTAGAAAAACCGTAGTCATTTTTATAAATTTTCATGGAATGTCAAGAATTTTTTTTTCTGCACATGCCTTCGGTAAATCAGTGGTTAAAAATATTCAAATGTGCATCGTACATGTAAAATGCTTGTGTATATATATACCTATATCATGATCATATGATCTCTATTGTCTCATGGGCGGTTGGAGAATGATTGGAGCATATTCTCTACTTTTTTTTCTCTATAGAAAGAATTTTCAAACTCAACTAGAAAAGAAGCTATTGGTTTGTATATGTGTGGTTGTGAGGTTGTGTTGAGCGGGGGTGCCGGGGGGGTGGGGGGTGGGGGTGGGTTGGGTCTCGCAAGCAAGGAAGGAAAAAGGCTTTGCAATGCACATTGATGTGGGCCATAGAGTATCATGCATCTTAATTTTGTGGAGATTTTATTCAATGGGAGGGCTGGCTTCTTGATAATATAGTGGAGCAGTAGCTAACTTTGTTGCTTCCCTCTCTCTCTCTCTCTCATGCATGAGATATTTTCTCTTTTGGAGTTGTGTATCATATGCAGATAATCATCTACGTACGGTTCGTTGATCGCGGGAAGTCCAAATGAGATAATCTATTATTAGAATTGTGTCTTATATCCAGTTGATCATCTATGTACATAGAGAGTCTAGATTGGACTCTGACAGTTGGGCCAAAGTAATCCATTGGTATGGGATATTAACGGCTAAGATGATGAGAGCACACTCAAAGCTTTATTTAAATTTAAATTAAGGTAGAGATTGTTGATATTAGTTTAAAATTAAATAGTTTGTTATTATTGATAGAATTAAGATAAGTCTCTTATTTAAATATAGATTTAGATAAGAGAAAATATTCTATTAGATAAATACAAATGAGGTTTATGTTGATCATAATCTAATAAGAAGCATGTGTATTCTATACTATAAATCGGGAGACGCTTTCATCAAGGATAATTGGCAAAAGGGCAAAAGGTGAAAAGGCTAAAAGGACGTAGTCTTTAGAGTTGAGGGTTTATATACCCCCTCTCTTATGGTGTGAGAGCAAGAGAGGAGAGAAGGAGAGATGAGATGTGAGAGAGGGAGTTGAGATGTGTGAGATCTTGTAGCTTTTATCTTCATTGAAAGATAAGGTTCTAATCTAGATTTGAGGGATGCTAATGTTTTGAATGATCAAATCAAGGACATGATAAGGTATCAGGTCTAACTTTTTCTTATATCAATGGAATCCTCGTGTTTGTCCCATGGATTAGACCGGTCGGTCAAACCACTTCTTGATCTTATAGATCCTTTGTCATGCGTGCTTGAATGTTGAAGAGGGGATTTTTCTCTCGTTAGTCAGTATTGGAGGGAAAAATTCCCGACACACTCTCTCACTCACTCATCCTCGATATCAATATTTGGATTATTTACCAACTACGTTTAGCTCAGTTGGTACCAATTTCCTTTCCAATGTGAGAGGTCGCATGTTCGATTCCTAAAAAGATTGATTTCAAAATAAAATAAAATATATAGTTGGATTGTTTGATTAAGCTGAAAACAGACATTTGTTGCCAATAACAAAAAAACGAATTCTTTGTTTGGCATGTGTTGTATATATATTGATTTTATGCAGAAGTCTGGTTTTGTGTTAGTTGATTGATATCCACTTATATTTAGTTTTTTACACATGGGATGCATATGAAGAAAATTAATTTTTTTTGTACTATATTTTCTATTTGTGTGTAAAATTTATTTGGAGATATTTCTCATAATTATATTCATGCCTAAAATAAATAGACTAGCTATTGGTAGATCTAAGAATGATTTCTGTTTTGAAAAGAAATTTGCATCAAGTATTGCTAGTTACCCATTTTGGCCTTGTTTAAATTTTTTTTTAGTTTGCATCAATTTAATTAAAAATGCAGTTTTGCAAAATTTGCTGGAAAACTACAATAATTAATGAAACACTGGATAATTAATAAAGTGACATCTACAAACATTTGGATAGTTCCATGATGTTTATTAGCCTTTTTGATTTAACTCAAAAAAAAATAAATTAAAAAGCCCACAGGAAATTTTTTAAAACCTTTTGAGGATCATCAGTTGAGTGTGACAAGTTGTATGATAAGATTGAGTTGAGTGTGTCAATAAACCTAGTATGCAAGGGGAAAAAACTAGGATTATCAATTTTTTTAAACCTATGGAAAGTTTTTCCATAACGAGAAAAACAAATATGCAAGTGACTGCACCATGTAAGCCTTTTGATGGCGTTAGATTTTGTGCAAGGGAAGACATTCAAGAGCTTGTAGGTAGCTTACACCATACAAGCCCTTACAAAGAAGTTTTTTCCATAACGGAAAAAGCTAGTATGCAAGGGTTTGCACCATGCAAGCCCTTAAATGGTTTTGGATTTTGTATAAGGGAAACCATTTAAGGGTTTGTAAGTGGTTTGCATCATACAAGCCCTTGCAAAGAAGTTTTTTTCATAACGAAAAAATACTAGTATGCAAGCTTTTGGATGTCTTTGGATTTTTTGTAAGAGAAGCCATTTAAGAGCTTGCAAATAACGAAAAAACTAGTATGTAAAGGTTTACACCATATAAGCCACTTGCAAGCCCTTAAATGGTTTTGGGTTTTGTGTAAGGGAAGCTATGCGAGGGTTTGCACCATACAAGTCCTCGCATAGAAGTTTTTTCCTCAAATAACGGCTCTCTCTCTCTCTCACACACACGTACACTTTGATAAAAAAAAATTATGTAAGAATTCTCTTTCCCCAATAGAGTATGGATCCGTTAAATTGGGTTCGTGTTTTTCAAATTAACCAACCTTTTCATACGGTTTTCTACGAACGATCCATTCCGTTCAAGTTGTTATACAAGTCTTAGATAGTGAATGGATGAATATTCATATCGATCGGAAGTGTTTTGTATGTGTAGAACCTAGTTTTAAAATTTTAAAAATTGCACGACTAAAATAAATCCACATGTTTCTATACATGCAAAACACTTCCGATCGTTGTGATTTTTCATCTATTCACTATTTAAGACGTGCAGAACAACTTGAACGGAATGGATCGTTTGTAGGAAGCCGCACGAAAAAGGTTTGTGAATTAAAAAAATACGAACCCACCTTAACGGATCCACACCTTATATATATAGCGATCGATTGAGACCAGTGTTCATTTAATAAAATGCGGCCAACTACTTAAACTTCCAAACCGTCGTGTTTTTTACCAATCCGATCGGTTGTCGTGATCAACATATCACAGATATGTTATACATCAAAACTCACGTGATTTGGAGACCTTTAGCATATTGATCAGGTGGAGTAAAAAATTAACGGCTTTTCGATACATGAAAAATGCGATCACTTAATGAATATGTTAGAGCTCTCCCACTACAACAAATAAGGGTTGCCCCTACGGATTTATCCGTAGGGGCAAACCACTGACCCTACGGATAAATCCGTAGGGCCAAGAAAATACCCTGGAGGTACAAACGCCGTAGGTACAAGTCAAAGCCTTGAACTTGTCCCTACGGACAAAAATTAGCCCCTACGGAGTTCTGTGTAGGTCCCGTTTGCCCTACGGAATAGGCCGTAGGTGCAAAAAATTTATTTTATTTACGGTTTTTTAAAATAGTTTACGTGTACCTACGGATGAATCCGTAGGGCCAAGTAATAGCCCCTACGGATACATACGTAGGTACATATCCGTAGGGGTAAAATATCAGGAATCCTGATATTTTGCCCCTACGGATAACTGGGTAGGGGCATTTGTTTGCCCCTACGGATATATCCGTAGGGGCAAGCTCAACCCCCTGATACTGAGATCACATGGGAAAATATCAGTTATCCTGATATTTTGCCCCTACGGTTTAATACGTAGGGGCAACGTTGGTACCTACGGATTAATCCGTAGGTACATATTATCAGTTTTTTTTTAAAAAAAAGGGCTGCCTATTTTTTTCTCGCTCTGTGCACAATAATATATATATCGATCAAATATAAAATTAATCATCACACAACATATATCGCAGTATTCATAATCACATCTCACACATATAATATACAAAAGAAACCAAAAAACAGAATATGATATAAATATAAACACCGTAGGACCACCAATATCAATATCGTCCAAAATGTAGTACAATATGTATTATATAAATAAATACATGTTTCAAAAAATAAGAATCAAGAAGCTACCCTAGCTCGGTCCAGCTCCACCTCTGATAAACGCTAGAATCTGGCGCGCCTGCTTCTCAGTCAATAAATCATGCAATGCGGAGCGTGCGGGAGTCTGAGCGGGCTGTGGAGCTGGCGATGTGGTCTGCGCAGCCGCCGTCAAGGTAGTGCCTTGCGGAGCCGCGGCTGCGGGAGTCTGAGCGGGCGGTGGAGCTATAGAAGCTGTCTGCGGAACCGCAGCCGATGTAGTGGCTTGCGGGGCCGCAGCCGAAGAAGATGCATGTGGAGGCTCGGCCGATGTACCCTGTCGCGTCTGGACCTAACGTGTGTAATAAGCGTGTAAGAACTGTGTATTATTCGAATTCGTATCATTATCAAGTTATTTCGAAACCCCATTTGGATATCTAGTTTGGAAAACCGTAGTTTATTTTAATTAGATATATATGTATGATTAATCAAAGCTAAGTCTACAACCAAATAAGCTCAGGCTACGTACTAATATTGGATATGTTGATATCATGATATTTTACTATTAACTAGTATACATACCAGCATCTCCTTCAACTCCTGAACGGTGGCCTTCAAGCTCTCCAGTTCCTGCTGGACACGTCGCTCACTGGAGACGGAGGAAGTAACTGCCGGGGTGGAGTCCAACCTCATATGGGCCCTGCTAGGGCCCAGTCCCCGGTCTCTCTCCCAACCTCCGTGGTGCCCTCCGTGTGCGGCGTCCAGGACTGGGGTCAGCAGCCTTGGATCGCTCTGTCCGGTAAAATCGATCTCCGATGCCTCGGCCTGCTTAACCTCCCGCTCCTACACCCACATTAAGCAGTAAAGTATAAGTATAAAATTTAAATTTGAACCTTCCAAAACTAAAATTTCAAATAGGAGTTGAATAAATATTAACACTTACACAATACTCCTGGGTAACGACGTCGGGATATCGAAGCTCGCCTGTTGCGGGATCTGTCGAGGTGCCGTGGACGGCAAGATATGCGGACAGCACGCTCGGTGTACCACCTTGCGCCAGGGTCAGAGCTGTCTGCAATATTAGAAAATAACTCTTAATATTAGATATATTAGAAAATAACTCTTAATATTGCATTATATCACAAAGACCGGTCTATTGTAATTTACCGATAACTCCATATCTCGAGTAATATTTCTCGAGCCACCTGTATAAATGGGGCGACCCCTCTTCGCCGACTTCCTATTCTCTATATTTTGAGCGGCCTGTTTCTGCACAACGCATTCACATTTAGTTTTCTAATTAAGGAACACAAAAAATAAATTATATCCTAAATAATGAATTACATTTAAAATACATACCTGTTTGCGTTGAGAGTTGAAATATTCGCACAATAGAGGCCATGTCTCTACGTCGACTCTCGCAAAGGCCGGAGTAGATAGGAAGGCCGCTCTCTCTGTCTCGGGGGGTCGCCATCCACAGGGAGTAGCTGTCGGCTTTCAGCTCATTCCTGTTGTATCGGACCTTGGTCTGCATGTTCTTCATCAGGCCATTATACAGAGTATAAAGGTCGAGCACCCTCCCAGGGTGATCAGGGTCGGGTACAGGCTGAAAATCGTAATCCAACCGAAAATACAAAAAAAAGATTGTTATTAGATTGCAAGTATTAATAATAAATATATTGGATAAATCAAATGAAAATATATATCAATACTCGAGCCTGATCAAAGAAGAGGGCGAATGAGCGCCGGTGCTGCTCGCCCCACTCAACGTGAAGTGGATAGTTCTTCACGAGCCGGCTCTCATCCCCCATATACCGGCCGAACCTCTCGGCATGAGGACCGGTATAGCGATAATCAAGGGTAAAAAAGAGGGGGAATGCTGCCTCCCCTAGCTCTGTCAGGCCTCAGCCTATGGGACTGATTCGGGCCTCGAGTCCCCCTCTGTGGATGGGGAGGCCCTGCGTCTGCAAGAAATATCAAGACAATCAATATTAAGACAAAGTTGTATTAAGAAATTAAGGTTAAACGAAAATTGAAGTGTGATATATACCTCCGGTGACTAAAGCACGAGCCTGGGCCCGGGCAGCAGCAAGAGCGGGACGATAGTTCCTCCGGTGAGGAACAGTCGGTGTCCCGGATGCGGACGCATCCCCTCTAACTAGAAAATAAACATTGACGCTAAATTTCCATGAAGTTCATATTTATTCTATATAGCATATGTAAAATGAATAAATATTTTATATTTATTCATACTAACCTACAGACGACGCGGAGGGTACGGAAGTGGCAGGAGTGGCCCCTGCGTCAGATGTAGACGCACCACCTATAATTAGACAATTAAAAATAGATTATATAATTAATTGCAAAAAGAATGTGTAGATCAATAATATAACATTCTAAATCAATATGCACGCACTATAGGATATATAAACATACCCGCAGGTGCGGTGGTGTCACCACCTACAGCTAGACAATAATAAAAATTACTATCTAAGAAAGAGCAAAAGGAATGTGTGTATATTTATGATATAGCATTCTAAATCAATATACATGCACTATATGGTATATAAATATACCTGGAGGAGCGGGAGTGGCCTCTGTCCCTGATGTGGACACATCACCAACAACCAGACAATCAAACATTGACAATATAAGTAATTTTGACATAAACAGGCATGAATATCTATAATATTACATTCAAAATGGATATGCGTGCAATATACCTGGAGGTGTGGCAAAATCCACAAGGAAGGAGGCATCCGAAGGGGTCTCCGATCTGGGTGCAAGACCGGCCCTCTGAAGCTCCCTACGCAGCTCTCCGGGCGGCAGAACCGCTCTGCCTCTGCCTCTGCCGGTGCCGCGGCTGGAGCTCCTGCCGCCCCTCGCTGCTCCCGTCATCGTCATCAAATCTAGATAAACGGTTCGTGGACGCATTAGACAATCATTAAAAGTATTGACTATATATGTATAGATCGTAAAATGTGAAGTAATAATATAACATTACTGATAACCTTTTTCGTTTCGTGGGCGCATTATACATATCTACTTGGATTTCATCGTCGATGTCATTTCTAACCCACGTAACTTCATGATCGGCCGAAGACAACCCGTCCTTCGAAACAGACGGTCGGAGCACTCTAAACCTTCTCTCTTCTTCATCCTCATCGCTGTCCTCGAATTCTGGGACATCGTAAACATCCCTGGGTTTCCATCGGCATACAACACTCCATCCCGGATGCTTCAAACACTGTGAGTAATATACTTGGAACGCTTGGTTCGGAAAGATAAACGGATCTTCCTGACCGTAAAATCGAAGTGTGTTCACATTGGTCAATCCATATTCATCTTTCCAAGTTCCAAGATCGCTTCTCCACTTATCCGTATCGGTTCGCGTATCGTACCAAGTACACTGGAATATATAAAAGGGTTCGATCGTCCGGGATAGTGGATGCCGAGTATACAATTTAAGTACCCATAATAAATCACACCGTCCGATCCTACCGTCGCAATCCCACTATTCTGAGTGGTTCTAGATGTTTCTATATCCTTAACTTCGAATTTGTATCCAAGGACACCAAATCCTTTGTAATATGCAACCTCCATACTAGGAAATTGAACTAAACATCTTGAATCACTCTCAAATGATGCAGACAAGTTCGGATCGTGGATCTAACAAAACAAATTTTACGAAAAATACATAACGATACAAGTTTAGATTAAAACTGATAGCATTAAAATGTTATTCGAATAACTTACATGATCTGTGACCCAATTACAAAAATTATCCTGATGATATTTTTCCAATCGTTCTTCGTTCCAATCAGGATGCCCCTCACGTACCTCGTTAAAATGAATTCTGTTTTCGAAAAATAATGGTGACATTAATATTATATCATTTCATACACACACAAACACAAATATAACAATTAATCCAAAAAAACTTACTCTCTAATTTGTTCAAGACATGCGCAATTAAGCAAGATAAACCGGTATATCTTGTTGATAAACATAGTGTCTACCCTCGTATACTCGGTTTTACCGTATGGCCCGTCTTGAATTCTTCGAGGCCGGTTAAGTCTTGTCTCAATGTTCTCGTCCAGATAGCGGGAACAAAATGTGGTTGCTTCATCAAGAAGATAACCTTGCATGATAGAACTCTCTGGTCGATTTTTATTGCGTATATATTTTTTAAGAGTGTAGAGCTACCTAATGAAAATATGTTGAATAAATAAATACGGGCATACAGGACAACAATAAATTTATAAATTGCGCGAAACGAAAAATTACACGTACCTCTCGACGGGATACATCCATCGATATTGTACCGGTCCGGCTAACTTAGTCTCAGTTGCAAGATGAACCGTCAAGTGTATTATGATATCGAAAAATGATGGTGGAAAAATACGCTCAAACTTGTAAAGTATCAACGCAATAGAATTTTCTAGTTTATCCAGCGTCACAACCTTCAGTGTTTTAGCACACAACTCTCTGAAAAAACAACATAGGTCATTGATTACTAGACCAACCGATTCGGGGAGAGAAGTTCTGAGGGCTAATGGAAGAAGGTGCTCCACGATAACATGGTGATCATGACTTTTCAGCCCATCAATCTTGCCTTTCACAATTCTTATTTTCTTGCTGAATGATCCTGAGAAACCTGTGGAAACTTTCAAATCATGCAACACCTGCAGGAATCTTTTCTTCTCCGGTTGTGACATATGATAAGCGGCATTGGGAAGTACAAACTTGCCCGGTTTACCCGCTACCGGTCTAGGGTGCAATTCACTTCTTATTCCCCACTCCTGTAGATCCATCCGAGCATTCAGGTTGTCTTTCGATTTCCCGTCTTTACAAAGAAGCAAGTTGAGTATGTGCTCTGATACTCCCTTCTCTATATGCATGACGTCCAGACAATGACACATTAAATTTGTTGACCAGTACGGAAGCTCGAAGAAAATGCTTAACTTGTTCCAAAATGGTGGTTTGACCTGTTTCGTCGGATCCATCCCGAAGGTCACATTATTGTAACCATCCCATTGAGCTGTCACGTTCTCTCCGGACAATGGGGATGGAGGTCCAAGAAGCTCCTGATGACCATCAAAGTGAACCGTGTCTAACCTATAGGGGTGGTCTGGAGGCAGGAAACGTCGATGGCCGCAATAACAAACCTTCGTGCTAAAATTCAAGAATTTCGATGTTGTGTGTTCATGGCAATGAGAACATACTTTGTGACCATGTACGGACCAACCTGATAGCATTCCATACGCAGGAAAGTCATTAATTGTCCACATTAAAGCCGCACGCAGTATGAAGGTTGTATTTGTGTTTGCATCGTATGTCTCTACACCATCAATGAACAAAGATTTCAACTCCTCGATCAGAGGTCGGAGATAGACGTCGATATTGTTTCCCGGTGAGTTTGGTCCGTCGATAAGAAGAGGCATCATAAAGTATGATTGGTCCATAGCCAACCAAGGCGACAGATTATAAATTATCATTACAACGGGCCATGTGCTGTGACTTCCAGCCATATAGTTGAATGGGCAGAAGCCATCACTAGCCAGTCCGAGCCGGACATTGCGAGGATCACTACTGAATATTGCGTGCCTCTTATCGAAATCCTTCAATACCGGTGAATCTCTTTGATGGCTCATTTTCCATCTTCACTTGGAGGAGCACGGTGATACCAAATCATTGCTTCGGCTGTTTTCTTGCATCTGAATAGCCTCTGTAGCCTCTGTGTTATGGGAAAGTATCGTGCTATCTTGACAGGTATATCAGGCTTCTTATCAGAATCTTTCGGTTTATACCTGGCCTCTCCGCATGTTGGACACTCTTTCAAATCTGAATTCTCTTTCCGGTACAACACGCAATTTTTAGGACATGCTTGAATCTTCTTGCACTTTAGACCCAAATCAGACATCATCTTCTGGGCTCCGTACCAGCAGTCGGGCACGTTATTTCCCGAGGGCGTAGAATCTTTCAAGAACAAAAGAAGCATTGTGAATGACTTGTTGCTCCATCCATTTAGGCACTTAATCTGGAAAAGTTGGACGAACCATGAGAGGGTGGAATACTTCGCATTCTCATAAATTGGTTCTCTAGCATCATTCATGAAATTTTCATATTTATCCGCACGCGGTCCTTGACCGGAAGGTATGTCATTTTCGGTACGAATAGATTCACCTAGGGCAGCCTCTACCATATCCTCCATTTCGTCTGATGAAAATAAATTACCGTCTTCTCCTTCTGCCGCATTACCGAATTCTCTTTCTTCTCCTGCCGCATTATCGTGTTCTCCTTCTTCTTCTGCCGCATTACTGCATTCTTCTCCTTCCCCGTGATATTTCCAAGTTGTATAAAGTCTAGTAAATCCATATTTTACAATATGAAGCTCTGCCAATTCTACCTTCTACCAGTACTTATTGCCACATCTATCGCACGGACAGAGAATCTTCTCTATTATGATCTTATTATGTGCGCGTGCAAATTCAATGAAAGCAGCAACTCCTGCGACAAACTTAGATTGCATACGTTGTTGCCAATCCACATACATCCAGTCCTTAACTCTGACGTACTCATGGGCCATGTTAGACCGTATAACATATAAATTGTAGGTTATGGTGACTATATTGAGAAATATAAGAACGGGATAGTTACTGACAAAGGAGAAAATCCGTGTATATGCTTTGTGTGTGCGTTTGTCGTTGAAAAGAATAAATTATCGAACGTATGTTAACCGATAGACGGGGACTAAGTGGCGCTTTTAGTTTCATATATGAGTATCGATGAGAATATGAAGGTTTCATATTATCATCGAGTATCATATATTGGTTTTAACTTGAACACGTTGAATCACTCTCTGATTATGCTTTTGTTGTGTATTCTTGTTGTATGTGTGTGTTCCGGCTGTCGGGGGTAAGGCTTCTATCCCATTAAGAATGTATAGAGCGAACACCCATTCGATTGTGCTTTCAACCGTTTCGACTAAATTTCGGCAGCACCTCCCCGCTGTTCTCCGAGTACACTGTAATAGAATAGATAATCATTTTAAAGCTGCGAAACAACGTTGAAATGAACATCTAATCTATTTTTGTACACGGAGAACCAGCGGAAAGGTACCGACGAAATATCTCGAAGCGGATGAAAACACAAGTGAATGAAGGTGTTTGCTTTATACATTCCTAACTTGTCCACACGGGACAAATCTATCGGTTACCATACGATTGAATCTTCTCGTCGCATAGACTATACGACGGTTGTTAGTATCGAGCTATACCGTCCGATATTTAACAATCTTCGTATAGTTCTATATCACGATGAACATCGCACGTATGTTAACCGATAGACGGGGACTAAGTGGCGCTTTTAGTTTCATATATGAGTATCGATGAGAATATGAATGTTTCATATTATCATCGAGTATCATATATTGGTTTTAACTTGAACATGGTGAATCACTCTCTAATTATGTGTTTGTTGTGTATTCTTGTTGTATGTGTGTGTTCCGGCTGTCGGGGGTAAGGCTTCTATCTCATTAAGAATGTATAGAGCGAACACCCATTCGCTTGTGCTTTCAACCGTTTCGAGTAAATTTCGGCAGCATCTCCCCGCTGTTCTCCGAGTACACTGTAATAGAATAGATAATCATTTCAAAGTTGTGAAACAACGTTGAAATGAACATCTAATCTATCTTTGTACACGGAGGACCAGCGGAAAGGTACCGACAAAATATCTCGAAACGGATGAAAACACAAGTGAATGAAGGTGTTTGCTTTATACATTCCTAACTTGTCCACACGGGACAAATCTATCGGTTACCATACGATTGAATCTTCTCGTCGCATAGACTATACGACGGTTGTTAGTATCGAGCTATACCGTCCGATATTTAACAACCTTCGTATAGTTCTATGTCACGACGAACATCGCATATATGTTAACCGATAGACGGGGACTAAGTAGCGCTTTTAGTTTCATATATAAGTATCGATGAGAATAAGAAGGTTTCATATTATCATCGAGTATCATATATTGGTTTTAACTTGAACATCTTGAATCACTCTCTAATTATGCGTTTGTTGTGTATTCTTGTTGTATGTGTGTGTTCCGGCTGTCGGGGGAAAGGCTTCTATCCCATTAAGAATGTATAGAGCGAACACCCATTCACTTGTGATTTCAACCGTTTCGAGTAAATTTCGGCAGCACCTCCCCGCTGTTCTCCGAGTACACTGTAATAGAATAGATAATCATTTCAAAGCAGTGAAACAACGTTGAAATGAACATCTAATCATCTTTGTACACGGAGAACCAGCGGAAAGGTACCGACGAAATATCTCGAAACGGATGAAAACACAAGTGAATGAAGGTGTTTGCTTTATACATTCCTAACTTGTCCACACGGGACAAATCTATCGGTTACCATACGATTGAATCTTCTCGTCGCATAGATTATACGACGGTTGTTAGTATCGAGCTATACCGTCCGATATTTAACAACCTTCGTATAGTTCTATGTCACGACGAACATCGCACGTATGTTAACCGATAGACGGGGACTAAGTGGCGCTCTTAATTACATATATGAGTATCTATGAGAATATGAAGGTTTCATATTATTATCGAGTATCATATATTGGTTTTAACTTGAATATCTTGAATCACTCTCTAATGATACGTTTGTTGTGCATTCGTGTTGTATGTGTAACATGATTTTAAACCATTGAGATCAAGATTGATAGAACTGATCATCCATAAAGAGATTAAGGATTGACTTTTGACAGCCATATGAAGGAAAATTTTCTCCTACGGCAACTTAATAATATACCCATTATCCTCATATATACATATATGCAGGCAGGCATGGATACATACATGCAAATATTTGAAAAATTAATATATCAACCAAAAACTATTATTGCAATGGCATTCATCTATAACAATCAACAATTAAAACTACAAATGTAGGATACTGATATCATAAAGCGTTATACGCAACATATGAATTCACATGACTGAAACATGCATCAAAAAAACATGTTCATCCAAAAGAAAGGCCGCTGTCAACAAATATAGACAAATACGTCATAAAAACGGTAACTAATTAACAAGTTGATTAGCATCTGGATCAAGAAAATGATAGGAAAAACAATTGACTATGATCTATAATGACAAGTCTATTAGCATGACTCTCGACTAACAAAGGTGGCTTTTCGGTAGCTTGATAATTGGGATTTCATGGCGAATAAAAATATGCATATGCCGTTTGACCGGGAACTTCAATAGGAAACTCAATGAGGTCGGGTGTACTGAAGTACGCTTTGTATTTAGCTATATTAGGTGATGAAGCCCAAGCCCTAGCTAGCCCCAGCCCCACCCCAACCGAACCCTAGCCCCAGCCCCAGCCCAGCCCCAACCCCAACCGAACCCTAGCCCCAGCCCCAGCCCAGCCCCACCCCAACCGAACCCTAGCCCCAGCCCCAGCCCCACCCCAGCCCCACCCCAACCGAACCCTAGCCCCAGCCCCAGCCCAGCCCCAACCCGAGCCCCAGCCCCAGCCCCAGTCCCAACCCCAACCGAACCCTAACCCTAACCTTAACCCTAACCGAACCCGCTGCCGATGCCGATGCCAAACCCTCACCCCTATCCGAACCTGGCCTGAACCCTAGACCTAACATCATCAAAATTAATAATAATTTGAGAGTTAATTACTAACCGGGCGCGCGGTGGAGGAGATGACAGAAATCGGTGGTCGACGACGATCGGCGAAGGTGGCGACGAGGCGCGGGAAGTCGACGAAGGTGTGGGAACCACCGACGAAGGTGGCGACGAGACGCGGAGCGCGGTGGCGACGAGGTACGGGAACAGGCGATATGAGGCGCGGGAGTGAGAGAGAGAAATTTTGGAAACGACGAATGACTTTTCTGTGCTTTTTTTATATTATTAATAACCTATTTATATGCCCCTACGGATATAACGGTAGGTCCACCGTTTGCGGCTCCGTAGGGCCAAACAAAAAATTAGAACGTAAGGCACCGTAGGGACAACGATGTGGCCCTACGGATAAATCCGTAGGGGCAAGAAATATTTGCCCATACGGATTCCTGAGTCCGTAGGGGCAACCCCATATTATAGTAGTGTCCAAATCTTATGAATTTTGATACCTAAGCTATTCATGATATGTAGATCATGATGACCAGTCGGATTGGTGAAAAACAAGATGGTTTGAAAGTTTGAGGAGTTGGCCTCATTTTACGGTCTCAATTAATCGGCTCTCTCTACACACGTGTGTGAGAGCGTTCTTACAAAAAAAAAAAAAGAAAAAGAAGAAAAAAGAATAAAGAAAAAAGAATATGGAGGTAGTGGTGTTATAATCTTATCTTGAGAAAGCTTATTCATGAGGGTGGCCCAGGATTGGTGTCTAGTAATTTCCATGTGGGCGCGCATATATATATATATATATATATATATATATATATATATATATATGATTAATTGCCTCAAAAGTTGTTACTGCTAATATTGTAAGCTTTTCATAGATTCGATTAATTCATTGGAGTGCTATCATCAGTTGGTGAATGGTCAAAAGCTGGAAAACAAAAACCTTTTACTCCATATATTTTAACCGATTTAACAACCCATGAAGCTGGCTGCAGATAAGTTAATTGTAATATTTTATGTATTAGTTCATGTGTTATTCATTGTATTGAACTTGTAATTCAATCATTAAATTAAGGAGCATCGATAATATGAGATTATCGGGCCTGCGGCGGATTAGAGTAAAATGGGGTGGAGGCTCCTTTGTTTTAAGTTGCACTGATATGCATCCATGCCTCATAGTCTCTGCTTTATTGGAGAAAATGGGTTTGCGGGATACCGTCAGCCTATTTAAACCTAATAATATTAGCGCTCAAGAATTGAATTTGGTGTGTCCTAGGTATATAGAGGAAAAAAATTAAAAAATGTTCCATGAACATATATAAACAATTCCAACCTATATGCAAGTTTAAGGGAATTTCTTGTTTCCTTTTTCTCTTTTTATTAACATCCATTTTGTACTTATTCCATATATGACATTTTCTTAATTAATTTATTTTGAAAGAGTAAAGAATAGCTATGCAATTTTACTATAAAACACATTCGAACATTTGGTATGGGGTCCACACACTTAAGTACGGGACACGCTGATCTCGTGAGTGCTAACCCTCTTCCCTTTTTGAAAAGCCATTGAACTTGATTTTTTCCCCTTTTGGGAAAAATCAAGGCTATAATTCACCTTATGATATTAACTTAAAAAAATTTCCAAGCATGACGTCTGCATCAAAAACAAGGATGATCAATTTATTTCCGGTCCAAATTAATCATGAACATAAATCACTATTTTATTTCGGCTTACTTCCAGAAAGACTATCAATATGTTTCTACATTTGACAAAAAACCATCACAACTTTGAAATCTCCAGAAAACTAATATATATGGCTATTAACGCTAACACTACTGTAAAGAGGGCTACAGTAATGAGGAATCGGTCACGGTTTAGACCGTGACCAATTTTTCATAATTGTTGTTTTGATGTCGTCACGGTTATAACCGTGATAAAATCCTATAAGTGACGGGGCTCACTCCCCACTCATGATAAACTTCAATCTCCCTCTTTTTTCCCCGAGCCCTAATTTTTCCCTAAAAAAAAGCTCTCGTCGTCTCCTCCTTGATCGCTCTCCGCCACCGCCTCGCCTGTCGCCGGAGCTGCCTGCCTGCCGTCGCCGTGGCCGCCTGCCTGCCGTCGCCGTGGCCGTGGCCGTCCCTTTCGAAGCCCTCGCCTCCTCTCATCCATCGTCAAGCCTGGCACCATGGATCGAAGCCATAAGCCGCGATCGAAGCCCTAGCTTGTCACTGGAGCTCGCTGGAGTGAGATCGTCATCGTCGCTGAAGGGTGTAGCCTCCATCGTCAAGCCCCCGTCAAAGATCTTGCCATCGATCGTCAAGAGATAAGTATGAATTCAATTTTTTTGTTTAATTATATTTTCCCAAAATTAAATTAAATTTTCTGTTGTTGAATTGCTGCTGCTGCTGCTGTTTTAATGTCATTCCTGGTGTTGTTAGTGTTGGTTTTGATGTTGTTGGTGTTGGTGTTGGTGTTGGTGTTGGTGGTGATGTTGTAGTAGTAGTTGATATTGGTGGTGTTGTTGTAGCTGGGGGAGAGTTAGGGTTTAGGTTGAGGGTTAAAGCCGGAGGGTTAGGGTTAGGCTTAGGGTTAGGGCTAGTAAGGGTTAGGGTTTAGGGTTAGGATTAGAGATAGACTAAGTTTTAGGGTATTTTAGCGTAAAATTGAAACAATAGTAGTTAAAAGATATTTTAGTGAAATTGTAACAATAGTTAAGAGTATTTTAGTGTAAAAGGGTAAAATTGAGCAAACGAGGTTTTTGAATAAAATTTTAAGTAGTTTAGTGGAAAACAACCAATAGCTAAGGGCATTTTAATGAAATTTATAGTAATTTAGTTAATTTAAGAAGATGAATTGTTTAGGGGGTTATGTTTAATTAGGGTTAGTGTTATGATTAGGGTTAATGGTTAGGGTTAGGGTTATGATTAGGGTTAAGGTTAAGGTTAAGCTTAATTAGGGTTAGGATTATAACCGTTACCAAATACATAATTTGTATGAGTGTGCGCGCGCACGCATACACACACTCACACACACACACACAAGCATACACACACATACTACATACACACAGACATAGACATGCATACACGGACATTGACACGCAAGCATACATGCATTGCCCACACGCCCCCCCCCACACAAGGACAAACCTTGAGTCATCGTCATTCTTCTCTACATTGAACTCTTTTCAAATCCCACCAACCTTAAATCCAATATTTTAAACTCGATTAAGAAAACCTTTAACTTTAAAGAACCCTAAAATAAAAACTTCAAAGCGTTGAAATTGAAACGTAAACGTAAAACCAATCCAAATTAAATCTTAAAGTAAGTGTATGACACTCGATGATAACATGAAATTTTTATATTCGCATCGAGAATCATATATGAAAATCAAAACGTGACTTAGTTCCCATCTATTGGTTAACATACGTTCGATATTCGTCGTGACATAAAACTACACGAAGGTTGTTAAATACTGGACGATATTGTTTGGTTCTAACAACCGTCGTGTAGTTTATGTGACGAAAAAATTCAATCGTATGATAACCGATAGATTTTTCCCGTGTGGATAAGTTATAAATGTATAAAGTAGACACCTGATTCACTCGTGTTTTCATTCGTTTCGGGATATTTCGTCGGTATCTTTCCGCTGGTTCTCCATGTACAACGATAGATCAGATGTTCATTTCAATGCCATTTGACAACATTGAAATGATTATCTTTTCTATTATAGTGTACTCGGAGAACAGCGGGGAGACGCTGCCGAAATTTTCTCAAAACGGAAGAAAGCACAAGTGATGGGTGTATACTCTATATATTCTCAATGGGATATGTGCCTTATCCCCGACAGCCACTACCTTCAACATGAACCATTAATACCATCATCATCTTTCTTGGATGAAGAATCCAACTTTTAAGCTTTGAGATTAGAAGGAGAAAATTTTCAATAGGAGTTGGAGGAGATTAGAAGGAAAAAGTTCTAAATAGGAGTTGGAGGATAGCCCAATCTATTAACAATTGAAACCAAATTTAACGAAGTCGTCAATTAAACCTAACATTAACGCTTCTTAGTATCCGTCTATCACGTATTTGTCAAGAAATCTTAATTTCATGACTCTTATCTATAGAAACCTTACTTCGTCTGGACTGTTTCTATATGACACTTCCGTACCTCCACAATAAGAGTTGGATATACGTTGATGCTCCCTCTAGACTCAATGAATTTTTCGTCAACGCTGTTAAATTTTTCATCGATTTTGCCTACGCACGTCTTGGGTTACCGAATGTGCACAAAATCTATTGTCCTTACTCTAAGTGTACAAACAAGCGATTTCTCAAAAAGTCGGAAGTAGAGTTACATATCGTGAGATACGGTTTCGTTAGAGATTACACTATGTTGGAACTTCATGGAGAAGAAGTCGTTGTAATGCGAGACGAGGCATGGGTGCAAGAGACCAAAAATGAATTCATTGAAATGGAAATCGAAAAGTGGTAAGGGATAGTAGAAGAAGAGGAGGAAGATGAATGGTAGTTTGAAGAAGACGAAGTCGTCGAAGAATATAATTCTGTATTCATGTTGATCGATGACATGGATGGGTTTATAAATACCACGGGACTTCCTGATGATACGGAATGCATTGTTGGATATAGTGCCCTCAAAGTCAATTATTGGATCGCAGGCATGTGATTGCAATGATTGAGGAGGACCTATACCGGTAGGACAGTCTTACTCGAGATGATAGTATGCTATCTGGTTTGCCTTTATCATCGTGTACTGTTTTAGGTGACGTTACAGATCACTATTGCACGTTGATAGAGCCCTTGGGATTCTCTCTTGACTACCATCAGTATGATGGCGATCATATACGTGAGAGTTGGGTAGTCTATAAGCACATCCTTAAAAATGGTCCCTAGTCATGGGAGTTTCGAGACAGGGTATCGATACTCCGGAGTAGACTAGTGTATACAGTCGAGACCCCGACGAGGGGCGGTGGCCGGTCTCACAAGCCATTGGTGTCAGTTGGTTCACCTAAGATGTATATAGGTGCTCATTGGGTTATGAGTGCACCGGATATGACTCTCCGGGAACCTGCTAGTTGGTATTATACTTAGCGTCAGATTGCAGTTCCTTGATGACATGTGTACAGATTAGTTCATCGACCTGAGATCGTTATTTGTCTCGTGTGAGTTCCCACTGTACTTTGATTACTACCCTACCACGGTTCAAAGGAGTCGTGCAAACAGGTTTTAGTTGGGTATAGTCCCGAGCCACATGGAGGCAGTGAGCGGATCGGCAGGGGTTTCGTCTCTCCCGGTATTGGGGGTGAGATCGCGCTGTGTCTAGGAGAGCCATTACAAAAAGTTCTTAGCCAAAGCAGGAGATTTACTGGTAGGTACTCCCGTAGTATCTCAGGGTGTTCTAGGCTACACTCCGACACGACTTATACCGCTTTTGGAGGTCTGACGTTACCAGCCCCCTAGGCCCGATATGTGATGCTCATAGACGAATGGACCGGACTGTACGGATATTGTCACTGATAGGCTCAGTAGGATTCCAGGATGAGTCCGCTCATCGGCTTCCCTTTCGCTCAATACATAGGCAGCCGTTATGAACAGCTAGTGCTACTGACATGCTCGTGGTTAAACCCACTGCCAGGGTATTGACGAGTCTTTAGAGTCCCCCACAGATAGTTTCCCAAGTTCGGGCGAAACGTTGTAGAGGCCGTATGGTTTTATGGCAGGGTTCGAACATACACGTGCACTTGTGCACGTGTCATGTTTCAGACAGATAATACTAGTGGGCTTTGGTTTAAGCCGGATTCTAGTATTATATTGAGTCGGAATATTTTAGTCTCATTGTATTCGTATTCGGTCGGAATACGGATGCAGGTATGTATATACAGGTGAGGGGTATTCTTGTGATCCGTCACGAGATTACTATAGAAGATGCATTTCTTTTTGTTTAAACATTTTGGTTTAAATGTTTATTGGATTTGGAAATTGTGACTCATTTGTGAGTCATTATTCTAGCATGTTCACTAATGACTCATGGTAATGAGTCATGTAGTGAGTCATGATAGAGTTAATGGGCTTTGTTTTTGGTAGGATATTTTGAGGGTTTTGTGAGAGATATTTTGATATATCTTTTCCTTGTTTTTAAATACAAAACCAACACAATATCACAACCACATAAGGGAGAGGGCAGCCATGCATTTTTTGGGCTTGGTTTTTTGCTCTTTTGATTTTTCATGAGCTCACACTCTTCATCTCTTAGCATCTTCTTCAACCTCTATCCTAACCCTCTCATGTGATGAGAATCCTAGGGTGTATTGAGACAAAGTATTCACACTCATTCTCTACTTCATCTTGGACATGTCATTTAGCATACTTCATGTTCAAGTTGCTTCGGTTTGAAGCGGGAGCCCGTATAAAGGTTCGTTGACGTGGTGCCACTTCGACGAGGAGATCGAGTGAGATCGGAGATGCCGCGAGGAGCATGGGATGATGGCTAAAGACCGAAGGACACGGATCGATCGGTATAGCCATTCTTACTCTTTGTAGTTTGCTAGTTTAGCGTTAATGGCACGATCCGGGTGAAAATCTATGTTAGCGCTAGTTATAAAAGTTTTTGTTCCGCGTTTGGCCTCGGATTGACGGCCGGGGCGCTACCGTAGACTTACACATTGGACCCTCGTTATTGGAAAAGTACAAGACCGGCTCATGAATTATCCAAATTGCCCAGGGTTTTCAAAATTGTCCTTTTTCACACGTCTCTTCTAGATCAAGTGCAAGAACAGATGGAGCAACTAGTCTTTCATCGATCTCCTAGAATTGTTGAAGGAAGTTTTTCCCGACGAAAATGAAGTGCCACCGAATTGGTATGCGGCACAAAAGATAATCATAAATATCGGTCTAAAGTGTGAGAAGATCCATGCATACGGGAATGACTGTGTTTTGTACCGGAATGAACATACCACACACAGAAACTGCCCCGCGTGCGGGAAGGATCGATTTAAGCCTAAGAAGACTTTCTCGAGCGATTTCCCGTGAAAATTCTTCGTCATTTTCCACTAATACCAAGACTGCAACGGTTATTTATGTGTGAGGAGACGGCGTCTGAAATGCAATGCACCATAAAGCGCCTCGTAAAGAGTAAAAAATGAGTTATCTTTTAGATTCGATATTATGGAAAGTCTTAAATGAAAGACATCTTTCGTTTAGCGCAGACCCTCGTAACATGAGGCTGGGAATTGCGAGTGACGGTTTTAGTCCATTTGGGATAGTTCGCGGCTGGCGCACTCACAGTACTTAGCCCGTTGTGGTGACTATATACAACCTGCCTCCATGGAGAGCTATGTCGCAATCTTATTTTAGGATGGCGCTTTATATAGACAGTCCATCATTGTCTGGGAAACACATCGACGTGTACCTTCAGCCCTTGATCGATGAGTTAAAGTCGCTATGGGAAACTGGCATAAGAACCTATAATGCACATGATAAACATTTTTTTCAGATGTGTGCTGCTTTGTTGTGGACAATTAATAATTTTTCTGCCTATGGCATGATTTCGGGGTGGATAACTCAAGGTAAGCTTGCGTGCCCTTGTTGTCATATTGACATGATACGTTTGAAGTTTAGTGGGAAAGAGTCGTATATGGGCCACCGAGGTTTCTTTCCTATAGCCCACAGATTCAGAAGGAATGAAGAATTGTTCAACGGAAAAACGGAGACCGGTACGCCTTCTAAACTATTGTCTGGTAATGACATACCGCAATAATGGAGAGATTATCAGAATATCACATGCGGAAAGATATTGAACAAAGATACAATGTTAAGCCCACCTGGCTGGAAGAAACTTAGTGGTTTATTTCAGCTTCCGTACTGGTCCGATCTACCGATGTACCACAATTTAGGAGTCATGCATATCGAGAAGGGTGTCTCTGAACACGTGATCAATCTTCTGTAAGAATGAAAAAACGAAGGACAATCTCAACGCCCGTTGTGATTTAACAAATTTGGATGGTTTGTTCATTAGAAAAGAATTTCAACCTCGTCTTGTGGCAAGTAAACCAGGTTACTACGAAATTCTAGTGGCGGTCTACAACATGAAGAAAGAGGAGAAGCGGCGGTTCTTGCGGGTGTTGAAAGAATTAAAAGCCCCCAACGATTTATCATCAAACATTGCCAAACAGGTGCAAGCAGAGAACGGAAAAATTGTATGACTTAAGAGCCACGATTACCACGTACCGATGCAACATCTTCTTCCTTTATGCCTCATAGCATCAGTAAAATCAGAAGTTGGTCTGGTGCTTAACGTCTTTTGCACGTATTTTCGCCAATTGTGTTCTAAAAATGTAGACATCAGTGCGATAGTATAGCTCGAAAAAGATATTATTTTGATCCTCTGCAAGCTCAAAACTATCTTTACACCTTCATTTTTTGACATTACTATTCACATGTTCGTCCATCTGGCAACCGAGGTCAAGATTGGCGGTCTAGTGTATTACCGTTGGATGTATCCCATCAAGAGGTATGAAAATGTTTATTATTCATCATTTAAATTGTAAATCATTATCATGGTAAATTAATATCTATAATATTTCAACAAATACTTATTAACTTTACACAACTATATCCGCAACAACTGTCGTCCTGAATGTTCGAATGCGGAAAGTTTGTTGGGGTCAAAAATTACACCCCGGTTGACCATGCTAAAGTCAAAGTCAACCCCAAGACAATTGGGCCCAAGCCCAGGTCAAGTGGACCCATGCCCAAGTCGAGCCCGAACATGAGGCGGCCGGCCCGTCCCATGACAAAATAAAAATTATGTAATAAATAATTTTGATATAATTTTTATGAATAAATGTAAGAAAAATGGGTATAAAGCCAAATTTTTGTAAAGCCCTTGGCTCCTGTGCAAAAAAAATGAGCATATGAAGTATGGGATGGGCAAAATGCCATTTTGTAAATCCCAAGAGATTATGTGTAAACTTGTAAGCCTATATAAGGCAATATAATAATGAAATAAAGGACAATAATTCATTCCTTTCAAAAATTAGGGTTTTTGTGCCTTTTTCTCTTTTCTCAAGGTTCTAAATCTTCCTCTCCTTTTTGAATTAAATCAAGATTTTAACTCTTCTTTTTCAAAAAAGAAACAGTTTTTCACTATAAAACCCTTGAAGGGGAGGTCGGATCTTCCATCAAATCCCCAAAAGAGGAGATTTTTAAGTCTCACCCCCTTTCTTCCAAGATCTAGCCAACAGAGAGGAGGAAGAAGAAGACCCATCTCCAAAAATCCCACTTTGGGAAAAATCCAAGGTTCAGGAGAAGATTCAGGGCTCAAGAGAGAGAGGGCCCCCTTTGATCACCTCCGAAGATCTTCGAGGAGTTCAACTCCATGATCCAAATTCTCAAAGGAGTTTAACTCCAAATCTAAATCTTGTGGGAGTTTAACTCCAAATTTATACCTAATTTCTGTTTGGGAGATCAACTCTAAAGCCCCTAAGGAGTTCAACTCCCAGCTCAGGGGATAAGCCCCTTTCTCTACTGGTGTTTCCAGCGGTCGCATGCCGCGCACGTGATCCGTTAGCGTCCAGCGCCCATGCGCAGAGCACGTGACCCGTGTGCTAGTGATATATGCCCTATAGGCCATTATTATATAGTACTGGATTGTATATTACATTTTGGAAGTTTGGGATACACTGATATCACAGTCTTTCTCAATATGATAGTATGCTATCTGGTTTGATTCTATCTTAATATGTGTATATGTTTCTTTTAGCATATCGCTAATACATATTGATAGAGCCCTTAGGATCTTTTCTTGACTACCAGCGTTGTGATGGCAGTCACACTAGTGGGGGCTGGGTAGTCTATAAGCACATCCTTAAGCTTGTCCCTAGTCGCAGGATAATCGAGACAGGGAATTAATACTCCAGAGTAGACTAGTGTATACGCTTCTCATCCCAGTCAGGGAAGATGACCTGTCCTGCAGCCATTGGTATGCCGTACCAGAGATAGTATACAGGCGCTCATTGTGTTATGAGTTACACTGGACAGACTCGATGGGAACTGCTGGTTGGTATTATACCTATTGTCAGTTAGCAGTTCCCTGATGACATGAGTACATGTTAGTCCGTTGACTTGACATCACTATTCGTCTCGAGTGTGTTCCCACTGTACTTAGATTACTACCTTACCTCGGCTTAAATAAGTCATGCAAACAGGTAGTGGTTGGGTGAAGTCCCGAAACACTTGGAGGCAGTAGTGGATAGAAAGGATTCGTCTCTCCCGGTATTGGGAGTTGCTATCACGCTATGTTCGGATAGCCAATACACAAAGTCCCTGGCCAGGGCAAGTGCGATTTACTGGTAGGTACATCAGTAGTTTCTCAATGTGTATTGGGCTCTACATTGACAAGACTTATTGCGCTATTAGAGGTATGGCATTTACCACCTCCCTAGGCCCGATATGCGATACTCTAAAATGAATAGACCGGACTGTACGGAGATTATGATGGATAGGCTCAGTAGGGGTTCAGATGAGTTCGCTCGTCGGCTTTCTTTTCGACAGATATCTTAGTAGCCGTTACGTACAACTAGTACCATTGACCGACTTGTAGTTAAACCCACTGCCAGCGTACTGTCTAGTCTTTAGAGTCCCACACAGAGGGTTTCCCTGGTTCAGGCGAAACGATGTAGAGGCAGTATGGTTTTACATGCAGGGTTCCGATCATATACGTATACTGGCTACACGGATGTTGTTCGGACGGATAATACTAGTGGGCTTTGGTTTAAGCCAGATTCTAGTATTATATTATTGGATTATTATTATCTCATCGTATTCGTATTTTTCAGTACAAATACAGGTATGTATATACGGTGAGGGCATTCTTGTAATTTTACAAAAGATGCTTCTAGAAAGGGACACCTCATTATTGGATTTATCTATTTTGGAAATAGATTAATGAGGTGGAAAATGGAGATATTTGTGGCATGGTGAAGCATGGCTTATTGATTTGTTTATTGGTTTGGACTTACTATTGAAGCATGGTTGATATTTTCTATTGAAAATAATCCATGCTTCATGTAAGGAAAACAACGAGCCATTCTTCACAAGCCTCAACACTTAGCTCATTTGTGGTTTTTTCTTTCTCTCTCCATTTTCTTCTCCTCCTTCTTTCTCAAGACCCTAACCCTCACATGTGTTGTGAATCCCAGGATCACTTGAGATTAAATACTCCAATTAATACTCTACATCCCCTAAGCTACCTAGTTTAGCAAACTAGGTACTTTAGTTTCCTCGGTTTAGAGGTTGGAGCTTGAACCATAGACTCTCGGGTGGATCGTCTTCGACACGAGAAGGCCGATGACCGAGCTAGATCCACACTTCTTAGGAGCTCAAGGAGAAGAGAACAAGACCCGAAGGACTTGATTCAACAAGGTATAAAACACTTATATAGTAGTTTAGAATTCTATGTAGTTTAGCTAGTTAAGGTTTCCGAAAAGATCCTGTATGATAGGTCGGTGTTGCAAGTATAAAAATCTTTTTTTGTAAATTTTGCCTCCCCACAAGTGCATGGGGTGTGTAACATCGAATTATAGTGGTATCAGAGCCTACTCAAATTTTAACTAGCTTGTTAATTGAAGTTTAAAGTTACGAAACCGAAATAACTCCGAAACGATAAAAACGAAATCCAAGTTTCTGTCGATTTTAAAAGAGCTTATAAATTTTTTTTAAATAAGTGCAGAATGCTCTTCATAAAGTAACTAGAACACCTAAGAAAAACGAGACCCAAACTCCAAGGTTCGACCGGCGAAAATGCCATTTTTCCCGCCCTCGCCGGTCAAGTGAGAGAGTTTGGTCTTGGGTTTTGTGTGGTGTTCTGTACTCTTGGATTTAGGTTTTTAGGTATTGTTTGATTTTGCCCAGATTTCATATTCTGTTATCTTTGTGTTGGGGCAATACGGAGTAATTCGAATTCGGAATTTTAACATCGTTTATTCATTTCTGTTTGTATATGTGCTAAACGTCTACTAATTGCTAGATATCGATTAGTGGGGTTACATATATCTTGTATCTTGTTGATGGTATGTGGATATGAAGTATTGGATCGTCGTGAATGAATAGCCAGGGGGATGTGAGAAGTGTGTTCTTTTCTTTCATTCATGTATATTTGTAAATTGATATAATATTCTTTTGCGGGGCACATCCGGGTTGAGCTTGTAGCCACCGTTGTATTATTTCATTTACTTTTTCTTGCACCTAGGATAGACCCAAGGAGGGGGTGCACAAACTACCGGGTTCTTGAAGTGCGGAGTGTCCTACTCATTTCATTGAGAGAGGTTACTTCACTTCAGGAATTTGGCGGGTAGTTTACCACACCCGTAGGGGTCTAGGGTGAGGTTTGGCTATTTATCACGACCGTGAAATCCGTTTTTTGTTCTAGGCTAAAACAAAATATGAATATCCAATATATTTATCTGTGTTGTTGTGATCTGTGATCTGGAATGCCTATTATTGCGTGAGACGAATGAATATATATATTATATATAATAAACGTTACTTATGTTTTGCACCCGTGCTAGTCCAGCCCCCGCTCTGCCGTTAATTAAGTAACCTAACGGTGCATGACGGGGCCCCGTGGCGAATGCGGATGGCACAAGCGTACGTTCTATTTTCGTTTCTTTCTGCAATGATAGGGTTAAATGATGGGACAACATTAATATTGATTAATGCAAAGAAAACAATCCAAATTTAAATCGTTGGAACAATTTCAAAATCACTCGGTTTTCTTGAAAATCAACTTTTAAATTCAAAGCCTAAACCACTCGTTTTAAAAGCTATCATGGTTCCTTCGACTATATCAAGTTCATTACGTTCACGGTTTTCGCCAAAAACAGCCGTAGCCCTCCGTCATTTCAGATGGGTATTCAGTAGTATTCAAGCTATGTATTTTGACCTTCGCCGAAGCATAGTGATTGGCAGCTGCTGGGTATTCATCTGTAACATAGATAGATGCGTTAATTTGGGACAGGCGTATAGTTATTTTGGCCTTCGTCAAGGGTTTATATGAATAGGTTCAAATTAATCTGGACAATGACGGGTAGAACTTGACTTGCGTCTTATGATATATTGGCCTTCGTCAAAGTCATAAGCACCTGGGGAGAAAATCCACATCGGGAGTTTCATAAAAAAAGAAGAAAACTTACTAGTTTTGCATACCATCTGGAGCGTGATGATTTTGGTAGAATTCCTTCAAAGTTGTCACACAATGATAGTTGGCTCTTGATCCCACCGTGAGTTTTATTACTCCTTGGGAGAGTTTTTCACTTTACAATCAATGCTATAAACTAATAGGTGCCTAGAACGGTGTTAGCGAGGCTATGCCTCCAGGGAAAAGAGATTATGTAATTAAGGAACTTCGCGAAAGTGTTGGAAAACCTCCCTCGCTTGGCCGAAAGGTTAAGCAAGAATTGTAAGGGTGTGATCAATCCCAACTAATTCTTCTTTTATGGTTTGAAGGAGGATTTGAGAAACAGTGGGAGCCATCCTGTTTAGATAAACTAATGACCAATCTAAGCTTGCAAGAGTATCATGCTGAGTATTTCTTCTCTCTCTCCTAATTGCAGCGACCAAAATGACCGGGCTTAAGTTACTGCTAGATAAAAATATATTGACGGGGCCAAACTGTAAAGATTGGCTAAGGAATGTCCAGATGACTATTACATATGACAAGCTGGGCTACCTCCTTACTACCAAAGCCCCCGCCGTCTCAAGTACATATTCCACCGTCGTGAATATTGAAATCCGTAAGACATGGGAAATAGATTGTACGAAAACCAAGTGCCTCATGCTGGCCTCAATGGATAATGAACACCAGAGGCGGCACGAGAAAATGGACTTAGCTTCCATCTTCCTCCATACCAAAGATTTATATGGAGAGCAATTCGTATTGCAAGATATGAGATCTTGAAGAAATTGTTTCAGGCGAGGTTGGTTATCGGGTCATCTGTAGGGGACCACGTCCTTAAGATAATTAGTTATATTGAAGATCTCACGGACATTGGGACCATGTTGGAGAACGAGTTGTATACAGATTTAATTCTACAGTCCCTCTTCTCTACCTATGCCCAATTTATCTTGAATTTCAATATTCAAGATAAGGAAGTTACACTTTCAGAACTCCTCAACATATTGAGGAGTGCAAAGGGCACCCTAAAGAAAACCAGGGAGACACCCATTCTGCTTATTGGGGAATTTTCCTCCTCTATGTCCAAGGCAAAAACAAAGGGGAAGAAGAAGAAGGCCCCCACGTAGCGAAAGGAAGTGTCAATAAGGTACAGGGGAAGGGCAAGGCAAAAGTTGGGTGGCCGACAGTAGGGAAAGAGGAATACTTCTATTATCACAGGAAAGGCCATTGGAAGAAGGACTGCAGGGCCTGAAAAGCCCAGAACCAGAATTCGAAGTAAGTTGTGGTTTCGATTTCAGGTGTGTTTATGATTGAAAACTGTCTGTCAATCAACTCTACTTCCTGGGTATTGGATACCAGATCAGGATCTCATATCTGTAATTCATTGCAGACACTGAGAAACCGTAGAGTTATAAAGGCAGGTAATATGACCCTCAGGGTTGCTAACGGAGCGAGCGTGGATGCTGTGTCCGTAGGGAAATATCACCTAGGATTGACAAGTGAACACATTTTGGTTTTACGTAACTGTTTTTGTGTATCTAGTTTGACATATAATATCATCTCTGTATCTTTACTTTCTAAAGAAGGTTATGATTTTACATTTGTAAGCGATGTTGTAAATATCCACCTTAATCATGGTTAGATTGGGTCCGGTACACTAGATAATGGTATATACGTATTAAATCAACACCAAGTTTTCAATATCCAGAACACACTTAAAAGAAAGTCTTCAGAATTAAATCATGCTTTCTTATGGCATTGTAGACTGGGTCACATCAATGAAACACGGTTGACGAAGTTACATAAAGTGGGATATTTGGATCCGTTTGAATATTTGTCTTATGCAACTTGTCAATCCTATCTCAAAGAAAAGATGGTAAAGACTCCGTTCACTGGACACGGAGTAAGAGTCACCGAGTTCTTGGGACTCATACACAGCGATGTGTGTGGTCCAATGTTTACACATGCAAGAAGTGGTTATTCCTACTTCACTACTTTTACGGATGACTTCTCAAGGTATGGACATGTATTCTTGATGAAATATAAATCCGAGGCCTTTGAGAAATTCCAAGAATACAAGAATGAAGTGGAAAAACAAACAGACAAAACTATCAAGACACTTCGATCTGAGCGAGATAGTGAATACTTAAGTGCCGAGTTCCTGGATTATTTAAAAAAGAATGGAATTCTCTCTCAGCTTACCCCTCCATATACACCTTAGCACAACGGTGCATCGGAAAGGCGGAATCGCACCTTATTGGATATGGTACGTTCTATGATGAGTAACGCTGAGTTACCGCGATCCTTCTGAGGTTATGCACTAGAATCAGCGACATATCTTTTGAACAAGGTTCCTACTAAGTTTGTGCCTACCACATCATATGAAATGTAGAGTGGGAAGAAACCCTATCTTAAGTATATTAAGATATGGGGATGTCCAGCGTATAAATCCCCAGTTCCGTATATAATTTTTTTTTGCATTTTCCCAAATTTTCCTTGAATTTTTCTATCTTATATATATATATTATTTATTTATAATTATTACCTAAACTATATGTAGCCTAACTCTACCCATACCCATACCCGACCCGACCCATGCCCGACCCGACCCGCTTTCCCTCTTCTTCCTCCCTCGTCTTCTTTTTCTCCCCACTTTCCCCTCACAACGGCTCCTTGCCCCCGCTTCTCGCGCCCACGCCTACTCCTCGCACCCACGCCCCTGCGACTCGCGCCCCGCTCGCTTCCCCAACGGCCACTTCCCCCACATCTCCCTCTCCTCGCCCCACGATCGCGAGCCTCGCACCCATGCCTCCAATGACCATGACTTCCTTCACCTTCGACTTCGTCTCGCCCTACAAAACTCCACCTCCTCTGCAACCGCGACCCCGAGTCCCCTTCCTTTTCCCTCCACTTCCTTCCCGAGCGACCCCTCTACCTTCGAACCCACAGCCTCGACCTCACCTCCGCCTCCACCTTCTCGTCTCCATCTCCCCAACACCAGAGCCCAATCCCCCACTGCCGATCCGTTGCAACTCCGACCCACCTCCAGCGACCACCGACCCGCTCGAGCTCGCTGCCTCCAGCAACTACGACGATACCGGCTACCCACTGCAGCATCACCTTGCTGCCAACGATATCCATCGCCGTTTCCGACCATCACCGAACTTCTTCCCTGCTCACCCTTCCTAAGCACTAACCCCAAGCCACTGCACCCTGCTCATCACCGACGAACCCAATCACCTCATCGCCGGCAACCCCATCTTCATCGCCCCATCGACTCTACGACTCCCCACTGCACACCCGAGCCCTCTGCGCTAAGTCCCCGTGCCACGCCAGTGCCAGCTCCGTGGCTCGCCGCGCCAAGTCCCCGTGCCACGCCAGTGCCAGCTCCGTGCCTTGCTCGTGCGTGTGTCGCTGCTGTGCCACCTTCGCCATAGGCAAGTGAAACTCCTCACTTGCTACTCATGCTATCGTATTATGTTATAACGGGTAATCTAAAATATGAACACTGTTATATATTTTGTTGTACAACCATTACCTTTAATTTTACACTCGTAGCTATGATGGTTGGAACATGATTGAGTGGATAACGTGTATTATTATTGTGTAGATCTTATAAGAATTACTTACCATTGTTTGATTGAAAGAAAACGAAGTATCGATTGTGACATATTTATATTTGGCAAGTGTTCGATACACCACTCTAATGAAAACCTCATTTCAAAATGGCGGAATTTATGGCGCATAAATCCCTTTAATGATAATAAAGGACTTATAAGAAATTGAGATGAAAATATTGACTTCATCGCTATGAAATGATACCTCCGTCTAGCTACGTTAAATCTGAAATTTTACCGCGCGTGTTGCTCATTAAAATCATTGTAAATTAAATACAGATTGGAATGTGATGTTCTATGGCTTATATCGAAGAAAACTCGGTAATCTAGAACCATATACAGTTTATTTTTGATATTGATAGATTACGGCAAGGAGAATGGACTGGAAATGCGACTCTGGACTGCAGTCCGGGGCAGCATTTCACGGGGGAAACCTGAATTTAAGCACCTGTACATACCTGTGTAAAACTGAAAATGCGCGGAGCCCCATATGGTCGCATAGATAACCTAATTAGATAACAAATGAATCTGGTCCCGTGGATTTTAACCGTCGTTTGATATTTAATTTGTATTTTAGAGTGCCGCTGTGTTCTACAGTTTCTGCAGTAATATTTCTTACCCCATCACATTAAACTGAACATAACTTCTAATACAGAGGTGATATTGATAATCTGTTTGATGCGTTGGAAACTTAACTGACAAAACTATATTTTATTCAACTATTCTAATACCTGAATCTGAACATAATCATAGATAAAACGCGCGCGGAGTTGGGCTTTCAGTTCTGAAACTGGAACTCCAGAAATCGATCGCTGCCTTAAAATGATGGTGATTCCCTAACCTGAATCCCGATTAACATGAAATAAATTTTAATGTTTAGATAATAAAGTGTTCTTCATACGTCCTTTATATTATTTTGGTCGAATCCTTGCGTATGATTTATCGTAAATTTTGCAAGTCGTATGGCATTGGTCGTCATAATATAGGGAATATCTGTTCAGTGCATTTCTGCTTATTTTTCGTGGTTGCTTTATACCTGCTGCATAGTGATCATTTACGTTGAAACCTAGCATCTGATTTGCATTGTCGATATATTAGTGTTAGTGGTTGGGTTGTGGCAAATACGACAGTGATACTGATAGTGGAAAAGTGATTGAAAGTAATAGCGATACGTATTTGTTCATAATCCATTGAATACATGAATGCATACTATAACCTGGGGAATGGGGAAATCAAGGTGGAATTGAACTCGTATTTAGCGAGGTACAGTGATTTAGAGGATGATTATTCGCTATTAGTGATATATATATATATATATATATATATATATATATATATATATATATATATATATATATATATATTAGGTCGTGGGCCTAGCGGCACGGCTGACAAGGTTATGTCCCGGGCACAGCGAATCGTTGTCTCGGGCATGCACGAGACCCTTATTAAACACGAGCATCCTTTCCACCAATTGATTTCATTGATTTAGTGACCGATAAGTAGTGACATGCATATGGCCTAGTTTATTGACATGATACCTACATTGCACCATTCATATTCAGTCAATGTTTATTTTACTCATGTTCTGCAATTCATTGTACTCCTCATGTTTAATAATATTGCATACCCATCATATGTATATATTTATTGCTATATGTGTCGCTCTGACGACCTGAGTGTGCATGCTCAGAGGACGAAGTGGATCCAGTCCAGGAGCAGGACCTGCCCTTCGAGATCGCGGAGATCTAGACTGCTTCATCAGCGCCATCTCTTTTGCTTTCTGCACCTTGTTTTGTTGGTTAGTTATTTTATTCCGTGAAATAAATGTATCTCGAACTCTTTTTATTTGCGATTTAATAAAGTTGCGAACTGTGATTTTCCTTTACTCAAGTACTATTTACTGACTACCATATAATACTAGAAACCGAAGTGTGACTACGGCGGGATCATTCTCTGACCGTAGGAGAATGGCTGGCTTAGTCATCCCTCGTATTCCGTATTTTGGGAAGTGGGGCGTGACACAGCATTTGTTAAAAAGCAACATGCGGATAAGCTCGAGGCACGATCAGTACTGTGTAGGTTTATGGGATACCCAAGAAACTCCAGGGGATATCTTTTCGATTATGCAGAGGAACAGAAGGTTTTCGTTTCTCGGCATGCCCACTTTTTGGAGACTCAATTTCTTGAAAAAGAAATAAGTGGGAGCGCAATAAAACTGGAAGAAATTACAGAATCACAAACTGTTACTGAAAGCATGGTGGAATCAGAAGTTTCAAAAGAACAGGACGTCCCTGTGCCACTCCACAGATCTAGTAGGCAGTCTCATCCGCCCGAAAGATACTACGGTTTTCTCATAGACGGGGATAGAGAGGATTGCGTCATCAATGATGATGAGCCAACTAGTTTCCAGCAGGCCATTACGAGCAGAGACTCAGTAAAATGGTTAGATGCAATGCGGACCGAGATGGAATCCATGTACACCAACAAAGTTTAGACTTTGGACATTGCACCTCAAGAGGTAAAACCCGTAGGCTGCAAATGGATCTTCAGAAAGAAGATTGGTGCAGATGGACATGTTGAAACCTATAAGGCTAGACTTGTAGCAAAAGGTTTTCGTCAAAGACCTTGCTTGGACTATGATGAAACCTTTTCTCCAGTGGCTATGCTTAAATCCATTCGGATCCTACTTGCCATTGCTGTCTTCCATGATTATGAAAGTTGGTAGATGGACGTAAATACTGCTATTCTGAATAGAAATTTGGAAGAGTGTGTTTTTATATAGATCAGCCAGAAAGTTTCATAGAGTAGGAGCAGCGGAAGAGTGTGCAAGTTACTTAAATCCATTTATGGATTAAAACAGACATCGCAGAGTTGGAACATCTGCTTTGATAAGACAGTCAAGGAATTTGACTTTATCAAAAATCCAGATGAACCATGCATTTATAGTAAGATTGTAGCAAGAACTGTAGTATTCCTCATATTGTACGTGAATGACATTCTTCTGATAGGAAATGACATTCCTATACTACAATCAGTCAAAGGGTTCTTTTCACAGAAATTCTCCATGAAAGGTCTGGGAGATGCCTCCTACATTCTTAGGATCCAGATCTATCGTGATAAGTCTAAAAGGATGTTGGGACTTTCACAGTCCAGGTATATCAACATCATACTGAAAATATTTAGTATGGAAGATTCTAAGCGCGATAATCTACTGGCTTGTCACGGAATCACCCTCTCCAAAGAGATATCTCCCAAGACCGATTTGGAAAGGGATTGCATGAGTATTATACCCTACGCTTCTGCAGTAGACTCTATAATGTATGCGATATTGTGTACTAGACCAGATGTTTCTTACACACTGAGCGTGGTAAGCAGGTATCAGTCAAACCCTGGGGAGAAGCACTGGATAGCGGTTAAGAACATTCTCAAGTACCTGAGAAGGACTAAAGAGATGTTCTTGGTTTACGGCAGTAAAGACCTCCAAATCGAGGCCTTCGCTGACTCCATCTTCCAGAGTGACAAGGATGGCTCCAAATCCATGTCGGGTTATGTCTTTACCCTCAATGGAGGGGCGGTCTATTGGAAGAGCTCCAAGTAGGATACCGTTGCTGACTCGACGATGGAGGCAGAGTATATTGCTACATGTGACACCGCAAAAGAAGCAGTCTGGATGAAGAAGTTCATTACAGAACTTCAGGTGGTTTCGTCCATTGTTAACCCAATACCTTTGTATTGTGACAACAACGGGGCAATAGTTTTAGCGAAGGAAGCAAGATCCCATCAGAAGTCCAGACATATCTTGAGGCGGTATCATCTGATCAGGGAGATCGTAGATCGCCGGGAGATCGAGGTGCGGAGAGTAGATACGGGGAACAACACTGCAGATCCACTCACAAAGGCCATCCTTCAGACGCGGTTTGAAGGCTATTCGAGATGATAGGTCTGCGATATGCCAATACATGGCCTTAGTGCAAGTGGGAGATTGTTAGTGATATATGCCTTAAAGGCTATTATTGTATAGTACTGGATTGTATATTACATTTTGGAAACTTGGGATATACACAGATATAATAACAGTCTTGCTCAATATGATAGTATGCTATCTGGTTTGATTCTATTTTAGTATGTGTATATGTTTTTTTAGCATATCGCTAATACATATTGATAGAGCCCTTAGGATCTTTGCTTGACTACCAGCGTTGTGATGACAGTCACACTAGTGGAGGCTGGGTAGTCTATAAGCACATCCTTAAGCTTGTCCCTAGTCGTAAGATTATCGAGACAGGGTATCGATACTCCAGAGTAGACTAGTGTATACACTTCTCATCCTAGTCAGGGGAGATGGCCTGTCCCGCAGCCATTGGTATGCCGTACCAGAGATAGTATACAGGCGCTCATTGGGTTATGAGTTACACTGGATGGACTCGATGGGAACTGTTGGTTAGTATTATACCTATCGTCAGTTAGCATTTCCCGGGTGACATGAGTACAGGTTAGTCCATTGACTTGACATCACTATTCGTCTCGAGTGCGTTCCTACTATACTTAGATTACTACCCTACCATGGCTCAAATGAGTCATGCAAACAGGTAGTGGTTGGGTGCAGTCCCGAAGCACTTGGAGGCAGTAGTGGATAGAAAGGATTCGTCTCTCCCGGTTTTGGGCATTAATATCGCGCTTTGTTCGGATTGCCAATACACAAAGTCCTTGGCCAGGGCAGATGAGATTTACTGGTAGGTACATCAGTAGTTTCTCAGGGCGTATTGGGATCTACACCGAAATGACTTATTGCGCTATTAAGGATCTGACTTTACCAACTCTCTAGGCCCGATATGCGATACTTTTAGACGAACATACCGGACTGTATGGAGATTGTCACAGATAGGGTCAGTAGGGGTTCGGAAGAGTTCGCTCGTCGGCCTTCTTTTCGACAGATACCTGGGTAGCCGTTACGTACAGGTAGTACCGTTGATGGAATTGTGGTTAAATCCACTGCCAGCATACTATTGAGTCTTTAGAGTCCCACACAGAGGGTTTCCCTGGTTCAGGCAAAATGATGTAGATGCCGTATGGTTTTATGTGCAGAGTTCCGATCATATACATGTACTGGCTACACGGATATTGTTCGGACGGATAATACTAGTGAGCTTTGGTTTAAGCCAGATTCTAGTATTATATTATTGGATTATTATTATCTTATTGTATTCGTATTTTTGCAGTACGAATACATGTATATATATACGGTGAGGGCATTCTTGTAATTTTACAAGAGATGCTTCTAGAAGGGGACACCTTATTATTGGATTTATCTATTTTGGAAATAGATTAATGAGGTGGAAAATGGAGATATTTGTGGCATGGTGAAGCATGGCTTATTGATTTGTTTATTGGTTTGGACTTACTATTGAAGCATGGTTGATATTTTCTATTGAAAATAATCCATGCTTCATGTAAAAAAAACAATGAGCCATTCTTCACAAGCCTCAATACTTAGCTCATTTGTGGTTTTTTCTTTCTCTCTCCATTTTCTTCTCCTCCTTCTTCCTCAAGGCCCTATGTCATGCCCTGCTTCCCACTGTACGGGTAAGGGGACGTGACTGACCCGCGATGTATTTACCCAGAAGAAAACACGTTAAGCGTAAATAAGTAATATAATAAATGTACACAAGAAATGACAAGAGATATAAACAAACAACAACTTTTTATTGATTAAATATTCTTTACATATAACTGGAAAGTAAATACAATGATGGAAAGCGATGCCTAAACAATGGCATATGAACTGAAAATAAAAGTATGTACAAATAGAACTAGAGCTCGGGATTCTCAATGTACTGCTCCAAATCTTTCTGGCTGGGCTCGACTCCTGAGAGTCGGGTCCTCTTGACAACATTCCAAAAAAAGAAGAAATATGAATGTCGTCAGTGAACAATCGCTCGGTAAGTCCCAAGAGATAGATAGATTTAGTAAAATGAATAGATCTGGTAATTTATCTGTTTTAGTTATACTAACGTAGTTGTTTGTAGGTTGGTACAGAATATATCAGTGTATATGAGAGGAGTCCAACTTCTCCGTGGACTAATACATATGGAGTACAAGGCCCCGTCAAAACCCACGGGAAAATGGCAACGGATATTCAGGTTAGGTGTATTATAGGGACCGTCTCATTCTACTTCTAATACATTCCATACCAATCTACCCCTTAAAAACCCCGTAAATGTATATTGTATTGATTGTAATGATTTGTTGTATAAGATTTGCCGAAACCATGGGATAAATTGTTCATGTAAACGGATTGGATGTAAACGGATAGTCATGTAGTCAAGTCAAGATATATTCATGGTTCGGTCAATCCAAGTCATGTTGATGTTGTTCTGGTATAGTTCTGGTATTCATATTCAAATTCAAGTATAGATTGGATTCATGTTATATTGGAGTTAAGATTGAACCGAGTTCATGCTTAGATTGTATTCGGATTAGACTGAAACTCAGATTGAGTTAGACGCTTAAACAGAATTTGATTCCTGAATTAAGTTTTGGAGTTATCGGTAACTGTTGCACATGAACGGTAGGATTTGTGACTTTTTCCAAGCCAATTACCATTGATAATCCCGTTTTAGTTTTCTACCTTAAATAGGCAAGCACCCACTTTCTCCGGCTCGCTGAGGCTCAAGAGAATTGGTCTCGCTTAAACCTATATTTACTAGGGTCCTTAATGTAAATTAATATAACTTGAGGGGGTTTTATGAAAAAATAGTTTTAGCATACTTTCAAAATAAACCTCAAGTATTTATTTATAGTATTTAGGGTTTTCATGGATGTAACTTTTAAAAGTGAGGTATTCTAGTGAATAAATACCTAGTTGAATAGTTGATGGTCTTTTTGTGAAAATTTGACTTGTATGGATTCTTGATGGTATTTTCATGGAAATGTAATTCTTTTCTTTTGTTTAGAAAAACATGGAATTTATTATATATTTAAAATAGATGGTTTGATAATATTTATATATAATTAGTAAAAATAAAATTTATTTATTAAATAGAAAATCACGTTTTTCTTAAAAATTGTATTAAAAATTCCATCGAGATCGTATGCTCCGTGAGAAGATCCGCATCTCGCTCTACTAGTCCCGAGGATGTGCGATAACCTGCACCATCTCGATCGAGTTCCCCAAAATGGGTTGTAGAGGAATAATTGCAAGGAATGTAAATACACAATTTAAAGAACACGGTTTTTTAATAGTTTATGGTATTTTAATGTAAAAGTCGTATTTGTCCCCAAAAAAATTGTAAAAAGGAAATCGTGCCATGTCATGATGCGTGTTGTGAAAGTTAGGTCATTATCTCTTGAGATTTTCTAAAAGTAATACAAACAAAAAAATGATAAAAGATGTCATATGTAACTTTATGGTATTTAAACGTAAAAGTGTAATAAAAATTGTTTTACTTAGAGTTTTAATATGAAACTTGTTTCTAAATTTTAGTTAATGTCTAACAAGCAAGATATAATGATATGATTAAGTGGTTCTTAAGAGAAAATTGAAATTTAAAAGAGAATAGTATTAAGGGTCGGTATAACTCCACTTACCGACGTGATTTGAAAAGAGAACATTTTAAGTTAAGAATAGGAGGAGAGAAGGGGAACTTACGAGTTTAGAGAAGAGAGGGGAGGTGTAGGAATAGAGTGGTGGCTTCGATTGATTTGAAAGAGAACATTTTAAGTTAAGAATAGGAGGAGAGAAGGGGAACTTACGAGTTTAGAGAAGAGATGGGAGGTGTAGGAATAGAGTGGTGGTTTCGTGGAATCGCGGGGTCGCCGGAATCGTCTTGAATCGTCGCCGGAAAGTGACCTTGGCTAACTCCACTTATATTCTTCTTTGACTTGGATAAATTTGAGAATTTTTGACAAAAGATTTCAGAATGAAGAGGGACAGGGTGTGGGATTGTATTTATAGGGTAGAATTAGGGTTTTGTGAGTGAAGATAGAATTAAAAAGAGAGTTAAAATACATTAAAATTTGGTTTTAAAGCTTATTTTTAATTCTCTGGTTAATTGCAGGGAAAACAAACAGACTAAGAGTAGTGGGGGTAGGCCAAGGGATTAGGATTCAGAAATTTGGAGCATTCCCGATGGGGGAAACCGGCGGCACCGGCCCAAACGACGATCTCGCCGGTCGTTTTGGGAGTGTGAGGTCTTGGATGAATGCCACATGTTCTACTCTGTTCATATAACATTTTCCACATGTTTGTTTTCTGTAACTTTTCATTTTTTACGTGTATTGCACATGCAAACTTTTGGGCTTCCAAAAAATTTAAAAGAAAAATCAGTAAAAATATATGTGGCTGATGGTATTCGAACACAGCGGCGATGTTACAAAAGTGCAAGACTTTACCAATGAGCTACAAGTTATTTCTTGATGTTCACAAACAAAAATAATACTTAAAGTATGCTCAGTCTTTCAAATACTCCATTCAGTACATTAATTTTAAGAAAGTTTTGTATATTAAAACAGAGTCGTTACATTCTACTTTCCTTACAAAATTTTCATCCTCAAAATTTACAAATATATAAGGACTAATTTACAAATAAGAGAGGGTATCTTGCATACATGTCATCTTCTCTTTCCCACATTGATTCTCTTGGTGAATCTTTTCTCCATATCACTCGGACCAAGTTTACTTCCTTGTTCCAAAGTGACTTTACCTTTCTGTCCAGGATTTCAATGGGTTGCTGCTCACAAGATAGATCTGTCTGTACAGTGAGCTCGGAGTGATCAAGGACGTGGCTGGGGTCGCTCACATATTTTCGAAACTGGGAGATGTGGAACACGTTGTGCACTCCTTCCAATGAGGGTGGAAGTGCCAAACGATATACCACTTCTCTGACTCGTTCAAGTATGTCGAACGGTCCAATGTATCTCGGACTTAGCTTACCTCTCTTTCCAAAGCGAATCACTCCACGGTTTGGAGAGATCTTTAAGAACACATGATCTCCCGGTTGGAACTCTAGATGTCAGCGTTTTGCATCAGCCCAGTGCTTCTGTCGGTCTTGAACTATGCTCATTCTTTCCCTGATCATGCGAACTACATCCACAGTCGCCATGATCATCTCAGATCCAAGGAGTTTCCTATCTCCGATGTCGTCTCAACTTAATGGTGATCGACACTTCCTTCCATAAAGAGCTGCAAACAGTGCCATTCCAATACTTGCTTGATAGCCGTTGTTGTATGAAAACTCCACAAGATGTAGGTGATCTTCCCACGATCCTCCAAAGTCTAACATACATGCTCTTAGCATATCTTCAAGAATCTGAATCGTTTTTTCAGACTGTCCATCTTTTTGTGGATGGTAATTTGTGCTGAAGTTCAGACACGTTCCCAAGCTAGTTTGCAGACTCTGCCAAAACTGCGCTCAGAATCTGGTGTCACGATCGGAGACAATGCAAACCGGTACTCCATGTAATCTCATGATCTCCTGAATGAGTTCATGGTTATCAGAAATAGTACACTATGAAGAGTTAAATCTTACTTAGATTTAGACTTACTTCCATGTAATTCTTTGCTGGTGTCTCGGTAGATTGGCCAATTCGAAATGGGATGAAGTGAGCTGACTTTGTGAGTCTATCCACAATAACTCATACCGCATCGTTACTTTTCGGTGCTGCGAGGATGTGCAGTCACAAAGTCCATGGTGATGTGTTGCCACTGCCATTCTGAAAAAGGTAACGGTTGAAATAAACTAGCAGTTCTGTGGTGTTCAGCTTTTACTTGCTGACACACCAAGCATTTGGCTACGCTTCTGGCTACTTCACGCTTCATTCCATGCCACTAGTAATGTTGACGTAGATCTTTGTACATTTTTGTACCACCAAGGTGTGCTGAGTATGGAGAGCTGTGAACTTCTTTCATCAACTCTTTCCTAACAGAACCTTGTAGTACACACAACCTGGTAGTACACACAATCTGCGTCCGTATCTCAAAGATCCTTCTTCATGGATGATGAATTCTGTTCTAAGTCCACTTTCTACTTATTCTCTAATCTTTTGCAACTTGGCATCACTTGCTTAAGCTGCTTTGATCTGATTGACAATAGTAGACTGAATTTGTAAGTTCATCAACTTTGAAGTATTACCTGGTATAACCACTTCTATCTCCATCTTGTGAAAATCTTGCTGAAGCTTCCATTGTGCGGTGAGATTCATTGATAGTGGTTAGCGACTAAGTGCATCAGGAAGTACATTCACCTTCCCTGGATGATATTGTAGGTTGATGTCGAAGTCCGCCATAAGTTCTAACCATCTTCTCTGCCGCAAGTTCAATTCTTTCTGAGTAAACACATATTTTAGACTTTTATGGTCTGTATATATGTCTACCCTGTTGGGGTCGAAAATTACACCCCGGTTGACCAATTCAAAGTCAAAGTCAATCCTAAATAAGCGGGCCCAAGCCTAGATCAAGTGGGCCTATGCTCAAGTCGAGCCCCAGGGCCGGCCTCCCCCATACCAAAATGAAATCATGTAATAAATAATTTTGATGTAATATTTTATACATGAATATAAGGAAAATGGGCATAAAGCGAAATTTTTGTAAAGCCCATGGCTCATGTGCAAACGAAATGAGCACATGAGGTATGGGATGGGCAAAATGCCATTTTGTAAAGCCCAAAGGGCTATATGTAAATTTGTAAGCTTATATAAGGCAACATGATAATGAAATAAATGAGAACTTTTCATCCCCCTAAAAATCTATATAAGGCAACATGATAATGAAATAAATGAGAACTTTTCATCCCCCTAAAAATCAAGGGTTTTTGTGCCTCCTTCTCCTTCCTCAGGGTTTTACTCTTCTTTTTCCAAAATTTAATAGTTTTTCACCACAAAACCCACAAAGGGGAGCTCAGATCTTCCATCAGATCTCAAAAAGGGAACCTTTTTAAATCTCACCCCTTTCTCCAAGATCCGGTCAACCGAGAGGAAGAAGAAGAAGACCCATCTTCAAAAATCCCATCTTGGGAAGATACAGGGCCAAAAAGAAGAGAAACAAAGGGGCCTCCTTTGATCATTTCTAAAGATTTCTAGGAGTTTAACTCCATTCAAAATCTGTTGGAGTTCAACTCCATAAATTAATCTATTTTTAGGAGTTTAACTTCAGACGTCAAATCGGGAGCACAGCTCCCAGTGCAGGGACAAAGTCCTTTTTCCTGCTGACGCCCAGCGCTTAGCGCTTAGCGCCCAGAGCCTATCGCCCATGTGCCAAGGGTGTGAGGCCCCAGCGCCTAGCGCCCGTATGCTAGGCACGTGAGGCACTGGCACCCACGCGTCCTTTAGACGCTATTCTTCCCTTTTTTATACACACACACACACACTCTACAACACTGTCCCCGTTAAAAAAAACTCTGCGAGGACCCCGATATATCCAAAACCCCTAAAGACACACATACGCATACTGCACATTGAGTTCGCATGACCTGTCAATCGAAGGTTCCCTCGCTCCAAAGGCGAGGGGTAATTAACGACAGCTTAGTCCGCAGCTGCCGCAGATTTGGATCCCCACAATCAATAGACCCCAGCCTACCCTAGGCAGGGAAAATCTGTAGTACGCCTGACAAGCGCGTGCGTATTCCCATCTTAATAGGGTGACAAAAAACACCTTACATACCCATTCTCCAAGAAGATAATGATGCCAAATCTTCAGTGCAAAGATAACGGCTGCCAACTCCAGATCATGCGTTGGATAGTTGCGCTCATGAAATTTCAGCTGTCTTGATGCATAAGCTATAACTTTTCTATGCTGGTGTAGAACACATCCTAATCCCTTACCGGATGCATCGCAATGCACAACAAATCCTCCTGATTGGTCTGGTATTACGAGAATAGGCGTTGATGTCAATCTTGACTTGAGTTCTACAAAAGTTTGTTCACATGCTTCTGACCACACAAATGCTTCATTTTTATGTGTGAGCTTGGTCAGGGGTGTTGTAATCTTCAAAAAGCCTTCTATGAATTTTCGGTATATCCCGCTAATCCCAAGAAACTTCGAATGCCCTTCACTTTCTTTGGTGTCAGCCATTCGCTTACTATTGATACTTTAGCTGGATCCACAGAGATTCCTTCGCCTGAAACGATATGTCCGAGAAATCTGACTTGATCTAGCCAAAACTCACACTTGTTGTACTTGGCATAGAGTTGATGCTGTCGCAAAGTCTCCAGGACAATTCGTAAATGTTCACCGTGTTCTTTCCGATTCCTTGAATATACCAGGATGTCGTCGATGAAAATAACAACAAATCTGTCTAGGTACTCTTGGAACACTTAGTTCATTAGATTCATGAATATGGTTGGTGCATTGGTCACTCCAAATAGCATCACGAGAAAATCATAATGACCATAGCGATCCCGAATGCCATCTTAGGAATATTAGACTCTTTGACCTTCACTTAATGATAACCCGATCGAAGATCTAGTTTTGAGAAAACGCAAGACCCACTCAGCTGATCGAATAGATTGTCGATACACGGTAGTGGATACTTGTTCTTTATCGTGATTTCATTCAGAGCTCTATAATCAACACACATTCTGTATGAACCTTCTTTCTTATTCACAAGCAGCACTGGAGATCCCCAACTTGAAGTACTGGGACGAATCCATCCTTTCTTCAGAAGTTCATCTAATTGAGTACGGATCTCCTTTAATCCTTCTGGACTTAACCGGTACGAGACTTTGATCACCAGTTGTGCACCAGGTACTAAGTCAATACTGAATTCAAGAGCTCGATCGGGAGGCAAACCTGAGATATCTTCACGAAATACATTTTCGAACTCTCGAACAACCTCTGGCCTGTCTTCTTCAGCTTGTGTTGTTGCAATCACTGCCTTCCTTGGTTTAACTTTGTAAGTGCTAGGCTCCAGTGTACAGTCTCCACTCTTGAAATAAAAGACTGGATGGTCTGGAATCTCGAACACTACCCTCCTTTGACGACAGTCGATGGTAGCGTAGAAAGTTCCTAGCCAATCCATACCCAAGACTACGTCGAAGTTCGGTATATCCAGCACATTGAAGTCCGCATAAAATTCTCTGCTACAGATGACCACTGGACACAGGTCGTATCCCAAAGTTGCCTTTAGAACGCCATTCCTGAAACTGACATTCCAGCTGGATACAAGTGGCTTGACTAGAATCACATGAGTTCGAACGACCCGTTGCGACATAAAGTAATATGATGCTCCAGTATCGAAGAGTGCTAAAGCAGGTAGGGAGGCTACTAAGATTGTACCTAAGTTGTGTGGGATATGTTTAGGTATAGAAAAAGATATATATGGAAATAAACAAGTATTGAACAGATTTGGAAGATGGGAAGTTACCAATGATGACTTGGCCAGTGGCTTCAGCTTCTTCTACAGTCATTGTGAAAGCCTGACGCCTAGGTACGTTCCTCCTTACTGGGAGAGCATTCCTCTGTCCGTTCCTTTATCCTTGAGTTAGGTTCCTTTGTGCTTGATGGAATTGACGAGGAGGAGGTGCACTAGGTCTACGAGAAGGTGGAGCTGGGAGAGCAAGTCGAGGAGCAGGTGCCTGGATAGCTGGCCGCTGTAGATAGGTGATTGCTGGTCTGGGTGCAGGGTTTGGATTAAGTCTATAAGGACAAGATCCAATATCGTATGTGGATGAGCTACTGACTAAGCATAGGCGATGTCATGCCCCACTTCTCGATGTACGGTAAGGAGACGCGACGGGTCACGCAACGTATTTACTCATAAGTAAACACGTTGTAACAACCCTAAACTTTCTGTACAATTTTTTTCAAAATACAGAAATGGGTACTTGACCTGAGCACAAGTTATAAGTTTGATTTGCTTTTGAACAGCAAGAAAGAGCTTGTAGCTCATGGGTAAGACCTTACACTGCTGAACCAAAGCACCAGAGTTCAAATCCCATCAGCCACACATTATTTTTATTTTGATTTCTTTTAATCTTTTTAGAAGCCCAAGATTCTATACATGCACAACACGTAAACTGAAGAGTCACACATAAAACAAACGAGTCCACTGCAGTAGACCAAGCGACAGGGACACGTAGCAAGGAGACGCGGCCTGACTCGGTCAACTCGGGCCGACGACTCGGCTGACTCGGCCGGCGCCGTCGGGTCAACTCGGCCGAAACCCCGATTTTCTTCTTTCCCCTGCACCCTTTGGACTACCCCACTCCCCCTGCACTGTTTAAATTCCCTGCACATTTACAGAGCAAATTAAAAAACCCATTTAATCCATTTTAATATAAAATTTTAATACATCCTTTCATTACCCCAAACCATAATTTTTCCTATAAATACCACACCAAAAATCACCCCTCCTCACTCCCATATCCTTGCCCAAACTCTTAAGAAAATTCCTAAGACTTTTTGTATGCAAGTGGAGTTAGCAGAGGGCGAAACTCCGATGAACTTCCGACGACAATCTGAGAAGTTTCCGACGACGAAACAACGCACCGGCACCTCCCATCTCTTCCTCTTTCTCTTCTCTAGCTAAGCAACATGTAAGTCCCCCTTCTCTCTCTCTTTTGCTGTTCTCAAATTCTTAATTCTTAAAACGTGTCGGAAGCGGAGTTATCCGGCTTCCGATTCGCTTTTCTTTCAAAAAATACAATATTTTTTTAATAACAAACCTACAACTTTTGATATATTGTTTAATACTTATTAATTAAGACAATAGAACAAGTTTGATATTAAAATGATAACCATAGCAAGTTTTATTCCACTTTTACATTAAAATACCTCTATATTTCATATCGACATGTTTATACCTATTAACCATGCTAGTTTTAGAAAACTCACGAGGTAATGAACTATCTCCTCACAACACTCATATGTAACATAGCACGATGAAATTTGGGAAAATAGATTTGGGAAAAATACGATTTTACACATAATTACCTCCTACTTATAAAAACCTTTTTCTATAAGATGTGTATTTTAACAAATCTTTGCAAATGCGCCTCTGTAACCCATTTGGGGAACCCGTTCGGGAAGGTGCGGATTATCGCACATTCTCGGGCTTAGTAGAATGTGATGCAGATCTCCGCAAGGAGCATACGATCTCGAAAGATTTTAATATAATTTTCTTTAGAAAATGAGATTTCTGTTATAAATAAAACTTATATTTTTTATAAATATATATATATATATATATATATATATATATATATGTAATTAATATCAAAGTATCTATTTTTAATATTTATAATATTCCACATTTCCAAAATTCAAGAAAAACATTCCATTTACAAGAAAATACCATACAACTCCAATATTACAAATAAATATCATATATTATTAAATTAGGTTTATTTTACTAGAAATGTCACATTGATAAAATATATATCAATGAAAACTCTAAATACGATAATAAAATATTTGAGGCGTATTTTGAATATTATACAAAATTATTTTTACATAAAACCCCCTCAGGTTATACTAAATTGCAATAAGGACCCTAGTAAACATAGGTTTAAGCGGGACCAGTCTCTTGAGCCTCAGGGAGCCGGAGATATGGGTGCTTGCCTATTTAAGATAGACAACTTAACAAACGGTGTTATCAATACGGTAATTGTCTTTGAAAAAGACACAAATCCTGCCGTCCATATGCAGCAGATACCGATAGAACCAAAATATAATTCAGAATTCAATTTCTTTTCTAATTGTCTAACTCGGACTGAGTCTCGATATAATAAATCTGAATTGAATATGATTCAAGTACAAACTACAATTCAACATGAATCCATATATTCAATCTAATCAATCTATATTGACTGAACCGAACCATAGATATATTCCATTTACATGTTCATCCATTATGTCCGTTCCATTACTGATATCATGGTTCCGGCAAATCATCCATCTATACAACTCAATTTACAAGACAATACAATATAAACAATATAAATAAGACATCGCGGGGTTTATAAGGGGTAGATTGGTATGGAAGGTGTTAGAAGTGGCACAAGACAGCAACCATAAAGACACCTAACCTGAATTCAATTGCCGTTGTTCCGTGGTTGTAACATTTCAAAAAAAATAAAATATTATTTTTGGGAATTTTCATAATTTAATATTAATTTTTAATGAATATTTTAATAGTCGGTATAATTAAATACCGATAAATGGGGAAAATTTTGGGAAAAACTTATGGAAATTCTAAAATAGGTTATTTTGTGGAAATATGCCATTTTACCGTTTTTATGATGAATTATATGCTATTTTGGTGTTAATTGCGATTAAAAATCGCTAATTGGTTTTTTAGCTTTTGTGCAAAAATGTACACCTAACATTTTCTACACTTGTTTCATGTTTTGGACTCATGGTAGCCTAGGGTTGAACCATGCTTAGATGACCATGGTGACTTGAACCATTTGATTAGGTTAATTGGGTTAATTAGTGTTTTGGTTTTGTTAAGGGTGATTAGCATGGGAGTTGACCTTGTGTAGGGGGGAGAGAGAGAGAGAGAGAGAGAGAGAGAGGTGGCTAGGGTGTGCCATGATCCATCCCATTTCATTATTCCTTGTGTTCTTTCACTCCCTCTCAAATGATAATGCCTCCAAGTTAAGACATCAGCACACCCACCAGCCCCAACTTCAGCCCCCAATCATACGTCAGCAGCAAGAACAGCCCAGCACTTCAGCACCCTACACCCACACACCAGCCACCCTAGCTGCTGCTACAAGCTGCAACATCAGCTACACCAGCTCCTAACCCCCTTAGCCCAATAGCTACACACTCACATCAGCCCCCATATCAACACATCAGCCCCAAATCCCTCACATCAGCCACCCCAACACTTCAGCTGCTCAACAGCTACAACAGCTGCTGAAATCATAACACATTTCAGCCACCAATATACCTCAGCTGCATCAGCAGTAGCCTCAGCTCATACCAACAGCCACAACAGCAACATCATTTGAAAGAACCCCACACCCTCATCAACCACAACCTGAGCCCAAAACAAACAACAACAGCCTTAGCAGTTGCAAGCAGCAGCTGCAGAACCAGCTCCAGCAACACCATAAACCCCTGCTGCAGCATACAACACCACCACAACCATTTCCACAACACCAAAACCACAACAACACAACACCAATACAACAGCAGCAACTAAAACAACAATTCCTGCAGCAACAGTTTTGCAGTTTCAGCCCAGAACAGCAACTTGAAGCTGCTACAGAGCACTTCGGCAGCCCTTCCTCCTCCTTCTTCCCTTTTCCTTCATTCCAGGATTTCCTTAAGGTATAATCTTGCAACCCAATTCCTATCTCGCGAGTTGTAGCTGTTAAAACTGAAATTTAGTGTTATATTGAAGATTAGTGCTAGTTTAGGAGAATTTGAGTGAGACTTGACCAAGTGTTAGTTTTGATTGTTAGTATAGCCTTACTAGGTGTTGTTAATACCAGTTTAACCAAGATTTGTTCCAGATTTCACCAATATACCAGATTTGTTATACTTGGCGTATTTTAGCGATTTTGTCGATTTATTGACCTTTCTAAGATCTGCTTTCACCCCGGAAACCCTAAAATGAAATTGACCTGGCAGTAAGCTGTGCAGGCACCCTGGAACCATCCCACAAAATCCTAGCCCCCACCTCAATTTCTTGGCCGCAGATAAATTCCATCTGGCCGCAATTTGCGGCCAGATCTGTAGGGAACCCCCTCGTTTTGCGTGCACAGCCCTATTTCATGTAAACTTGACCCTGGGTATGTCTAGTTTTGACTGATTCCAGTTAGGATAGAATCTGAGTTGATTTTCATGAGTTGGCGTATGATTTACGACTTGTTTAGCATGGGTTTTGGTATTCGATGATTCGTTTTCGTCGGGTGGTGTTTGAACGCCAACGACCAGTGAGCATTGGCTGTGTTTGTACGCACGGCTACAGGTTTTTACCTATGGACGTAGTGTGCACTATTTTGGTTTCCGACATGGTTTTTATGTGTTTTAGCCTGTGATATCCTTGTAGGTACCTCACGTGACGTCGAAGCGTTAAAGATGCAGATGGCGACATCGGCACCGACACACATGAACAAGGTGAGTAGATTTATATCTACGGGGAGAAGTCGGGTGGATGGCGTATAGCACCCCCGCAGTCCGTGGTGATGTATACGGATGCGTATACAAACCTATAATTAGTATATGTTATTTGGGATTAATGGTGATGTTTAGGATGGACATTAGTATGTTGGATGATTTAGTGTTGCGAACCCTAGGTAGTGGGTGCACTACACATACATATACACACATACATGCTTGCATACATCCTTGTCCATATGTGCTTATGGGATTCTATATAGATATGTGTTCACATAGGTTTGGGACTACGTGTTCACATACAGACTTGAGGATGAGACATGGGATTGAGATGGGTCGATGATATTTGATCCAAGATTATGATATCGGTGATATGGTAAAATTCGTATTTGGGATACGTCTTGATGCTTTAGCGGATTTTGGGATGATGATGCCATAAGAATGATGACATAAATATATAATGATCGACACGTGATTATGTTATGAGATATGATATGATATGATATGACCAGAAAATTATGATAGGCCGCATTCGGCGATGTTTACTCCTTGTGAGGATATGTGATGATGATATCGATTTATACTAGACTGTCGATCAGTAGTCTGATCTTGATTATAGTGATGATGTTAGCATTGTACTAGACATAGGTCAGTACCCCAGATAATGATCTTGATAAAGAGAATACTAGATGAATGATATGACCGATGTGATATTGACCCGTACCCAGATTTGGGGATGCCGTACGACGGATTTATGTACGAGCTATAGTTGATGTTTGATCCGCACTCTTGATTTGGGAATAACTGATTATAGAGATATGTTATCGGATGTGATATTATCGAGGCGGGATCATCGACTATATATATATATGTATATATGTGTATCGACTCAGAGGTTAGGCGGTTTCCCTTACCTACTGTTAGTTTTAGCTCAGCCTTATAGTGGTGTAGCTATAGGACTCTTATGACATTAGATGCAGTTCAGCCATCATTGTGTTAGTATTCAGCTCCCGCACTTTATCATTGTTGCTCTGCATTGCATACTGTTGTGATTCATATTTCATTATTGATATCCTGCTGTTAGGACACCAGCACCATTACCGATGATGCGTATGTACCACGTACACTTATTTGCCGGCTCACACACATCTTCATCGGTAATTGCCATGTCACGAACACTTAGAAAATATTATTGCTTGATTTAGCTTGTTAGCTAGTAGTGACATGATATTAGTATGCTTGGCTTATATGCCAGCTTGACATTGTAGTTATTACCTGTCACTTCATGCATACTGTTGTTCATTATATGCCGCATTCATGGATTCTCATGCTTATATTCATGGTTTTACATGCTATTGATGATTCGGATTTCCATGATATTTTCTGGATTTGGGGGAAAACCGCAAAACTTATATAAACTGCTTTCTCTCTTTTTAAATAAAAAAGTGCGGTTTTCCCATGATGTATGAGTCGTCCACCATGAGTTTGCTGATGGATTTCGAGACCCGATTCGAGGAGTGGAGGAACCATTTCGGGTACATGTTGGATCCGGTGCGGTACCCCGGGGCAAGAGGATCGCAGTTGATGGCGTTGAGCCTGTGCAGGGGAGCACGACCGACCGGTGACTTTACCCGACACGTCGGATATCCGGAGGATACCGTCGTAGTCATGAGATGGATGGTAGGGGCCGATCTGGACTGACGGCACCCTGGATTTTATGATTGAGATATTGAGGTACAGAGATTGTGATACAGAGATATCGAGATATTGGGATTTATGTTTTGTGCCGATGCTGGGCACAGGCTTCATGATGTTTTTCCATGATTTTGACTATATCCTCATATTTACATGCATGATTACATTGATTATACTTCATTTGTATATATAACAGGGTATGAGGGCGCTGTTATATATACCCTTACACCAATATTAGTGGAATGAGATGATAATATATGTGTATTGATATCATTTTAAAAACTTCATCATACTTTTCATGCATTCATACATCATCCATTTATACATTGCCACCTGATGCACTGACACGGGCATATGGGTTTATACTTGGGTTAGATATTTACCCTAGCCATTGTTATAGGTTGCTGGTTATATATATTTGAGGTTTATATATATATTGATCGTATGACCTAGGATTGCGTCATACATGCGATTTCTGTTCATAGATCTTTTTCTATTCATGAGTTGGCAACTCACCCCCGTTGTGCCCCAGTTCTTGCAGGTGTTGCCGTACGGGTTGCTTTACGGCTTTGCGGGCACAGTTTCTTTCAGGTGACTTGCTAGTAGGTGGGTTATTTGTATCGTACCCATCATTATACATTGTATATTATATTTCAGTTGTATCTAGAAGTTCCATCAACCAAACATGTACTTATTTGAGATAGAGACCAGTGATGTTTATTCTTTCGACCTTAGAGTCGCACGTTTTATTTCTGTGGATTTCTTGTTGTTGGAGTTTCCTTTCTGTTGTGATCCTCGCCTTTAGGCGTTGTATATTATGTTGCTAGCTGGTTGACTCATAATGGTTTTCCTACACTCTACTTCTTTCTTGGTTTGGATTTCAGGGCTCGGCTTACTTAGAGCACGTACGCCTTGAGATGTTCATTGCCTAAGTGCCGGTCATGTTCCGTACTTTCGGAACATGACAGTGGTATTATCGACGGAGCCTTGTACTCTTAATACCGTAGTCTCTGGTCTAGTGAGACTCCTCTTATATACACCGGCCTCTTCTGTACCAAGCTACAAACAACAGCGTTAACACTAAATATAACATTATAACAATATACTCTCTATTCTGTCTATTCCATTCTTGTCTATTTACGGGACTTACCGAGCGATTTATTCGCTGACGACATTCTTTTTTCTTCTTCTTTGGAATGTTGTCAGGTGATTCGGACTCACTGGAGATCGAGCCCCACCAGCGAGGATTTGGACCAGCTAGCTTTCGACCTGGAGCTCTAGTTACTTGTACATTTCATTTTAGTATTTTCCATTTATGTTATGCCACTGTTTAGGCATTGCTTTCCATTTCATGTATTTACATTTCAGATGTATTGTAAAAAGAATGTTAATAAATAAAGTTGATGTTCAATTATATCTATTGTCTCTGTCTCTTGTCCATTTTATTTATATTGCTTAGATACGCTTAGCGTGTTTACTTCAGAGTAAATACGTAGCGGCCAGTCGCGTCCCTTTCTCCGTACACCGGGAAGCGGGGCGTGACAGGTTTTTTGGCGGCCCATGCAGGTCAGAGCTGTATGGAACCCTACCATGCAGTTCAGTTCTGCGTAGACAACCTAAGCAATATAACACAAGAACTAGCTACTGAAAACATTCTTTACAATTCAAATTTCTTGAATCTTCCAATTCCACATATTTTGAATCTATCCTAACCAAAATATTTCTTCCAAGGTTATGGATTCCCCAAACAACACCAGCACAAATGTCAACAATACTCCCCCACCATGACCACTCACACCTGTTGTCGCTGCTCCGATCAACGAGCAGACGGTTCTGCTTGAGGCAATCCGAAGCCTCCTGGAAGGACTGCGGCAGCAGACTGTTATATTATTGAACCGACCAGAAGCGGAAGCAACCGGTATAAAGCGCTCTGCCATCCAGATGGCAGGTGGAGCCTATCCTATACAACTTTCAAAACCCAAGAAACAGAAAGAAACAATTAACCAGTCAAGTCCAGAATTTTACTTCTATTGCAAAAGGAATGGACATTTAGTGAAGGAGTGTAGGCGCGCCAAAGGCCTGTGTCTAGTTTGTGGTGCATCCAATCACGGAATTGGAAACCGTCTTTATAGACGTAACCCAGCTCACACACCCACCAACTACCCGCAGCGGCCAGCTATTTAGGCTCCTGCACCTCGTCTTGCACTCACAGCTCCACCACCTGCACAGCCTAATCGCCAATTCCATCTGGCTCTGAGAAACATGCCTCGAGGGCAGGGAAACATACCCCAAGGATAGAGGAATATGCCCCCGGCTAGGAGGAATGAACCACAGCGTTAGGCTTTCCTTTTAGCGGCCGAAGAAGCATAGGCCGTAGACCAAGGTAACCCTGATAATTTCCTCAACTCTTTTTAAACCTTTCGCATTCTTTCATTCTTTCACATATTTTTCATACACTACCAATAGTTCTATCACCAAACTTTTCTTGAATCAATTAAACTTTTCTTTTACAAATTTCGAGGACGAAATTTTTTTAAGGAGGGTAGAATGTAACAACCCTAAACTTTCTGTACAATTTTTTTCAAAAATACAGAAAAGGGTATTTGAGCCTAAGCACTAGTTATAAATTTGATTTTCTTTTGAACAGCAAGAAAGAGCTTGTAGCTCATTGGTAAGATCTTGCACTGCTGAACCAAAGCACCAGAGTTCAAATCCTATCAGCCACACATTATTTTTATTTTGATTTCTTTTAATCTTTTTAGAAGCCCAAGAGTCTACACGTGCACAACACGTAAACTGAAGATTCACACATAAAACAAACGAGTCCATTGCAGTAGACCAAGCGGCGGGGACACGTAGCAAGGAGACGCGGTCTGACTCGACCAACTCGGGCCAGCGACTCGGCTGACTCGGCCGGCGCTGCCGGGTCAACTCAGCCGAAACCCTGATTTTCTTCTTTCCCCTGCACCCTTTGGACTACCGCACTCCCCCTGCACTGTTTAAATTCTCTGCACATTTATAGAGCAAATTAAAACACTCATTTAATCCATTTTAATACAAAATTTTAATACACCCTTTCATTACCCTAAACCTTAATTTTTCCTATAAATACCACACCAAAAATCACCACTCCTCACTCCCAAATCCCTGCCCAAACTCTCAAAAAAATTCCCAAGACTTTTTGTGTGCAAGTGGAGTTAGCAAAGGGCGAAACTCCGACGAACTTCCGACGGCAATCCGAGAAGTTTCCGACGACGAAACGACGCACCGACACCTCCCATCTCTTCTTCTTTCTCTTCTTTAGCAAAGCAACCTGTAAGTCCCCGTTCTTTCTCTCTCTTTTGCTATTCTCAAATTCTTAATTCTTAAAACGTGTCGGAAGTGGAGTTATCCGGCTTCCGATTCTCTTTTCTTTCAAAGAAATACAATATTTTCTTAATAACAAACCTACAATTTTTGATATATTATTTAATACTCATTAACTAATACAATAGAACAAATTCGACATTAAAATGATAACCATAGCAAGTTTTATTCCACTTTTACATTAAAATACCCCTATATTTCATATCGATATGTTTATACCTTTTAACCATGCTAGCTTTAGAAAACTCACGAGGTAATGAACTATCTTCTCACAACACTCATATGTAATATAGCACGATGAAATTTGGGAACATAGATTTGGAAAAAATATGATTTTACATATAATTACCTCTTACTTATAAAAACCTTTTTCTACAAGATGTGTATTTTAACAAATCTTTGCAAGTGCGTCTCTACAACCCATTTGGGAAACCCGTTCGGGATGGTGCGGATTATCCCACATATTCGGGCTTAGTAGAGTGAGATGCAGACCTCCGCAAGGAGCATACGATCTCAAAAGATTTTAATACAATTTTCTTTAGAAAATGAGATTTCTATTATAAATAAAACTCATATTTTTTATAAATAAATATATATGTAATTAATATCAAAATATCTATTTTTAATATTTATAATATTCCACATTTCCAAAATTCAAGAAAAACATTCCATTTATAAGACATACTACTCCAATATTACAAATAAATACCATATATTATGAAATTGGGTTTATTTCACTAGAAATGTCACATTGATAAAATATAAATCAATGAAAACTCTAAAGATGATAATAAAATACTTGAGGAGTATTTTGAATATTATACAAAATTATTTTTACATAAAACCCGCTCAAGTTATACTAAATTACAATAAGGACCCTAGTAAACATAGGTTTAAGCGGGACCAGTCTCTTGAGCCTCAGGGAGCCGGAGATATGGGTGCTTGCCTATTTAACGTAGACAACTTAACAAACGGTGTTATCAATACGGTAATTGTCTTTGAAACAGACACAAATCCTGCCGTCCATGTGCAGCAGTTACCGATAGCACCAAAACATAATTCAGGATTCAATTTCTTTTCTAATTGTCTGACTCAGACCGAGTCTCGATATAATAAATCTGACTTGAATATGATTCAAGTACAAACTACAATTTAACATGAATCCATGAATCCATATATTCAATCTAATCAATCTATATTGACTGAACCGAACCATGGATATATTCCATTTACATGTTCATCCATTATATCCGTTCCATTACTGATATCATGGTTCCGGCAAGTCATCCATCTATACAATTCAATTAACAAGACAATACAATACAAACAATACAAATAAGATATCGCGGGGTTTATAAGGGGTAGATTGGCACGGAAGGGTTAGAAGTGGCACGAGACAGCAACCATAAAGACACTTAACCTGAATTCAATTGCCATTGTCCCGTGGTATTATCGACGGAGCCTTGTACTCTTGATACCATAGTCTCTGGTCTAGTGAGACTCCTCTCGTATACACTGGTATCTTCTGTACCAAGCTACAAACAACAGCATTAACACTAAATACAACATTATAACAATATACTCTCTAATATGTCTATTCCATTCTTATCTATTTACGGGACTTACCGAGCGATTTGTTCACTGACGACATTCTCTTTTCTTCTTCTTTGGAATGTCGTCAGGTGATACGGACACACTGGAGATCGAGCCCACCAGCGAGAATTTGGACCAGCTAGCTTTCGACCCGGAGCTCCAGTTACTTGTACATTTCATTTCAGTACTTTCCATTTCTGTTATGCCACTGTTTAGGCATTGCTTTCCATTCCATGTATTTACTTTTCAGATGTATTGTAAAAAGAATGTTAATAAATAAAGTTGTTGTAACAACTCCAATTTTAGTGTACAAAAATTGTTTAAAAGTTAATGTATACTTAGGGTATTTGCATTTCCTGTGAGTACTATAAATAATTGTTTTGCTTTTTAATTTCAAGAAGGAGCTTGTAGCTCATTGGTAAGACCTTGCACTGCTGAACCAAAGCACAAGAATTCAAATCCAATCCCCCACATTATTTTTAATATTGTTTTCTTTTAAATTTTTAGAAGTCCAAGAGTTTACATGTGCATAACTCGTAAAAACCCAACGTAACATATAAAACAAACTGGCTCAGGGGGATAGAAAAATCGCCAAAAGACACGTGGACCCATGAATCTGCGCGACTCGGTCGACTTGGGCCGACGAATCGCCCGACTCGGCCCGCCTCCGCCAGCCGAACTCGGTCAAAACCCGAGTTGGTCTTCATGAAAGTTCTGCCTCTTGGCCTCCCCATTACCCTTGTATACTTTAAATTTTCTGCACATTAACAGAGATCTTTAAAAATCCATTAAACAATTTTTTTAATACAAAATTTAATACTTTTCTCACACCCTTTCACCTACCCTAACCCTAATCTTTTTCTATAAATACCACCACTAAATACACTCTCTTCACTTCCAAATTTTGTCCAAAACTCTCAAGAAAACTCTCTAGAATTTTGTGTACAAGTGGAGTTAGCGATGGGCGAAGCTCCGGCGAATTTCTGACAACGATCCGAGGAGCTTCCGGCGACGAAACGACGCACCGGCAAATCCAACTTCCTCCACTTCCTCTTCTCTAACCTAACAATAAGTAAGTCCCTTCTCCCCCTTCTCTACTCATTTCTAAAAATTTGTAAAACTAAAACCCGACGGAAGCGGAGTTAATCCGACTTCCGATTTGGTTTCTTTAAAAAGATCAACTTTCCTCAAATACAACCATGCTAAACTCTTACATCTTGACTATTATTCATTAACAAAATATGTTGAACAAGTTTCATAGCAAAATATTTCATATTGCAATTTTTATCGTACTTTTTCACTAAAATACCATGTAGTTTAGTTTCGACTTTAAAACATTACAATTCTTGCTATACCTTTAGATAGATCACGAGGTAATGACCCACCTCTTCACAACACTCATATGCAATATAGCACAATCCTTTCGGGAACATAGAATACGAGAATACGAATTTACAATTAAATACCTTTTACTATTAGATCCGTTTTCTACAAGATTATGTATTTTTATAAATCTTTGCAAAGCGCCGCTACAACCCATTTTGGAGAATCCGACTGGGATGATGTGAATTATCGCACATCCCTGGGCTTAGTAGTACGAGATTCAGACCTCCGCAAGGAGCATTCGGTCTAGAAAGATTTAAAAATACAAATATCTTAAAAAAATATGATTTCTAGAAAATTAATAAATTAAAATTATTTTTATAAATATATATATATATATATCATCAAAATATCTATTTTTGATATAATATGAATATTCCAACTTTTCTATATCAAAATAATCACTTTACATGAAAATACCATGAAATTCCATACAAGTCAATACTTTACAATTAAATACCATGTATTATGAAAAATACGTTTATCTCACTAGAAATGTCACATATATAAAATCTACATCTATGAAAACTCTAAAGACGATAATAAAATATTTGAGGTGTATTTTGAAAAGTATACAAAATTATTTTACATAAAACTCTCTCAAGTTCTATAAATTACCCTGAGGACCCCAGTAAACATAAATTTAAGCGGGACCAGTCTCTTGAGCCTCAGGAAGCCGGTGATATGGGTGGTTGCCTATTTAAGGTAGACAACTTAACAAACGGTGTTATCAACACGGTAATCGTCTTTGAAAAAGACACAAATCCTGCCGCTCATGTACAGCGGTTACCGATAACATCAAAACCTAATTCAGGATTTCAATTTCTTTTCTAATTGTTCTGACTCAGACTGAGTCTCATTATAATAATCTAACTTGAATATGATTCAAATACAATCTACAATACTACAATTCAATATGAATCCATGAATCCATATATTCAACCTATTCAATCTGTATTGACCGAACCGAACCATGGATATACTTCCATCTACATGATTCTCCAGTTACATCCATTTTACTGATATCATGGTTTCGGCAAGTCATCCATCTATACAAGACAATACAATTTACAATATGATACAATAATACAATCAAGACATCGCGGGGTTTTAAGGGGTAGATTGGTACGGAAGGTGTTAGAAGTGGCACGAAACTGCAAGATTTAAGACACCTAACCTGTATTCCGTTGCTGTTGTATCATGGCATAACGGTTCCTTATATATTCCATTCAGCTTAGTCTCTGGTCTACTGAGACTCCTCTCGTATACACTGGCATCCTTCTGTACCAAGCTACATACAACAGCGTTAAAACTAAATACAACTTTAAAATTTACACTCTCTGTGTGTCTATTCTACTTTCCTTATCTTTGGGACTTACCGAGCGATTTGTTCGCCGACGACATTCCTTTTCTTCTTCTTTGAATGTCGTCAGGTGATTCGGACCTTCCAGAGATCGAGCCCAGTGCCAAAGACTTGGACCAGTTTATTGAAGATCCCGAGCTGTAGTTATACTTGTACATTTCCTTTACATTCTGTATTTTCTATTTCTGTTATGCCACTTTTTAGGCATTGCTTTCATTCAGATGTATTTACTTTCTATGCATTGTACAAAAGAATGTTAATAAATAAAGTTGCTGTACATTACATTTGTCTCTTGTGTATATTTCTTTTATATTTCTTAGATACGCTTAGCGTATTTACTTCAGAGTAGATACGTAGCGGCCTCGTCGCGTCCTCTGCCCGTACACTGGGAAGCGGGGCATGACAGGTTTTGTTGGTGGCCCATGCAGGTGATTGAATTGATATTTCTCGATTGTGTATGTTTGAGAAAATAGAATAGAAATCACAACCAAAAATAATTTGACCGCAATCAATAACGGTGTCGAATGTAGCGCGTTAGTAAGTGCGGATCGTCCACAGGGAAAGTGTAATTGTTCGGGTTTCGAATTAGATGAATTGAAACTTTAAAGAAAAGAAACGAAAACAATTCATGATTTATATTTGAAGTTCAAGAATTAGAAAATCTAGATCTAATAACAAGAAAAAGATAGAATCAAGAATTGATAGTTTGATGATTTTTCCAAACCAAATATCAAGAATCTAAATGAGGCTCGTAGGAATCGATCGGATCTATAGATGTGATGCAATCTTACAATGACGTATTCTTATCCTTCGATGAATTGATACTAGATCGATGATGATCGACAAGAATTAAAGATTTCTTGTGAAACTAGGGTTTCATCTTATCCCTTGTTCTTTCATCGATATCATTCACATTCTAGCCTCTAGTAAATTCAAGAAACGATCGTAGGTCCCTAATTTCGAGCGATCACAATCATGAAAGCATCGCAACGAAACTAGGTCATCGATTCTTGAACTTGCTAGGGTTTACAAAACTCGTAGGACTTAAAAGTCATTTTAAGATTTGTTACATCATCATTCTATTGATCTTCTCGACTCCTTTACGAGCGGAGTTTTACTCAAACATCACAACAAGAACTACAATTACAAATTGAGATCTAATCATGATGCAAGAATTACAAGAAAGCAAGATTAAAGGATTTCACCTTTTATTTGTATCAATAATTTCATTACAATCGCTCAAGAACTACAAGAGGAAGAACTCGATCATCGATTTGGCTTCGCTCGTCTCTGTGAGTCGCGGATCGGCTTGGATCACTTGCCCGATTGAAGGTCGGCTCGGCTCCTAAAAGGTTGAAGGCTTCTCACTTGATTTGGTACTCGGGATCTTGAATTTGGAGTGGAATTAGGGTTAGGGTTTCGCACAAGTCTTGTCACTAGACTTGTGGAAGAAGATGAAGAAAGAGGTAAAGATTAAGGAACTAATGAAGAACTAAAGAACTAATCAAGATTGAACATTAACCCTAGGCCTAGGCTTCTATTTATAGACTTCCCTAAACCTTAGATCTAGGATTAGAATTTGAATTTCCCTCCAAAAGTTAGTTAGAAGAGATTTGAATTTCCCTCCAAAAGTTTGTTGAGGAGAAGCTTCTAGATGTGATTAGTTAGAAGCTTAATTAGGATTAGCTTAATGATCTTTGCTGATCTGGCAGAAGACTCTGGAAAATTCTGGAATTTGACGTGTCAAAATGAGGTGTACCCACTGAGATAGGAATTATGCCCTGAAAATGGAATGATGATCTGACCAAACCGCCGCGGAACCGCGGCGTAAGACGGCTCCCGCCACGGTTCCGCGGCTCTTTTGAAGAGTTGGAGCTTGGGCTCTCTAGTGCTTGTTGGTCTTGAGTTGTGGGCCTTTCTTTGATATGTTGATTTGTATATTTCCTTTTGAATTGCTACCAGATCTGAAAACATGGAGTTGGTGTATTTTTGATCAGCTTCTTTTGACTTTGCTCCTGTAATTAACACCACAAATCTCGACACAAGTGTTGCGCAATATAGGGATGATACGATGCCATAAAATACAGTCAATTTCCCTTAAAGTGCCGGTTTTAAAGTCTAACACATGCAATCTGATATTTTACGACTGATTTGCTAATATGTGAAATATGAATACCGAACACTTCTAAATGAGTGCAAATGATAAGGAAATTGCCGTGTTAAAAATGCAGTATTTTCGACTGATCAAATTCCCCCAAACTTATTTTCGATCGTCTCGAGCGAACTTTTTTATTAAAAAGAGAAGGAGAAAATAAAAAAAGAGAAAAAACTAAGTAGCACACTTTCGTAGGCAACACGATTTCACTGAGCACGTGCAACAAGCCTTTAAACCTCTAGGTGTCCCTAGTAGGAGGAGTGTTGTCTCCTGAGGGTTTTTAGCGGATTGCACCCACAAAATCCAATAATAAAAGGAAGATCATGAATATTACATTTAAAGACAAGAATTGTAAAAGAAAAGCCTTGAAAATTAGGGTTTCCAACTAAGCTAGCTTTTCGGTTGTCATGAGCCCTATCTTAATGGTCATAAAAAGATGTCAGAAATCACGTCCTCCCTCAATAAAACATCGTCTTATTCTTCATTCCTATCTTTCTTCCAAACATCGATCATATCACCCTGCGTGTGTGTAAAGACATCCCTACACCCGGAGAATTCAATTCAAGCTATCATACTCTTGCCCATCAGCCTCAGTACTTTTTAATTAATGAATATTTAGATGAGATTGTTCACACACTTTCATGCGACCGTTAATACTTCTTGAGGTATTAACCGACCGATTACTCATGTACTTGCTTATTTGGTGTATTTTCCTCATCTTGCACCACCTCAGGCATAGCAGTGACTCGTAGACCAGTTGGCCTTAGGGCACTAGGTGAAGAGGCACCCTCGCTATATATTTTTTTTTTATTGTCCTTGGTGATAACAAAACCAGTGTCCATTTTTCTCACCACTTTATATATTTTTTTATTCACTTTTTTCTTTTTATTTCCTTCATACATCGGCTTTAAGACAAGAGCATTTTAAGGTATCCTCTACTATCCCGGGCTTCAAGACGTGTGTAAGTGCGAATAGCAGGGTATCAACATTCAAAATGTTTGGCTTTCAGAATAGAAACTATTTTTCAGACTTATTTTTATCCTCAGATTAGTGACGTCCTTCATCTTACTAACCCTTGGGACAACGGCTCATAACTACTTATTACTAGTTCATATAAGAAAACTTCTAATTTTCTTGGTTTTCTTAAATTTTTCTAATCTCATGGATGTAATTTTTCACTATCTAATCTTTTATTATCTTATTTATATACAAAAAATATTTTTATCTTTGAATTTTTTAAATTTTTTTTATAGGTTTTCAAAAAAAATGTTTTGTGCTTATGCAAAGTTTGATGCAAATGATGCGAAAATAAGCACAAATCTCCCCCAAACTTGTTTCCAACAGTGTCCTCACTGTTGCCATCTGCTAAATCTCGAAAAAACCTGTAAGCTTGGGAGGAATTATTACTGGGGGCAAAATATTTAAGTGAAGAACCTCCCCCAAACTTATTTTTGGCTCCAAATTTTGTAAAAATTTTCTTTTCGAGAGCCAGAAAAATACCCCCCCCAACTTAAGCAATGTTAATCTTTTGAAAATCACATGAGGGGGTTAAAAATCATTGGTCGATGCTAAGCTTTGCAAAGACCAAATGTCAACACCAACCATTCAAAAATTTTGTCAATGCAGTGCTTTGGTTGGTGGAAGAAGAAGTGGGGAAAGGTTAAGTGGTGGAAAATAATGTGTGTGCGTCTCATTTTGGAGAGACGATGCAGTGAATGTGATAGATTGCTCACATTCTTTTTACAGTTCAGAAGAAGGGGTGGAGGTTCAATTTTAGTGATTGGATGTGGATTCATCTCAACACCCGTGTCATTCAAAAATGCGAGTTCATCAGCGAAGATCTTCTCAAAAGTTCCATCAATACCTCGATGAGTAGTGTCATCACAAAGTGCGGGGTGATCTTCAGACTCTAAGAACAGTTCATAATCCGTGTTAATTGTTGACCCGGACATCTCAGTGGAAGAGTCCGTATGTGTACGATACATAGTTGGGTCAAACAATAACGTATGAAAAGAGTCTAGATCGGTATCAGGAGGATCGTCAAATTCGCTGCTGTCGACATCCATTAAGTCGACAGAACAGACCTGAGCAGTAGGTTCGGAGGGTACACTTCCCAACTTGTAAATGTTCAGCTCTATTGACCTATTCCCGAAAGATAGGGTCATAGAGCCATTACGACAGTTGATGATAGCGTTGGAAGTGGCCAAAAAGGGGCGACCTAAAATCACCGGAATTTGATTCCGTGGGTTCGCTACAGGCTGTGTATCAATTACAATAAAATCCACAGGGAATATAAATTCCCCGATTTTTATTAACACATCCTCCAGTTCACCCCTAGGTTTGGTGATTGATCGGTCAGCCATCTGAAGAGTGCAATGGGTTGGCTTCAACTCTCCGATACCTAATTGCTCATAGACTGAGTATGGAAGCAAGTTAACACTAGCGCCAAGATCAAGTAGAGCACGGTTAATGTGTTTCTCCCCGATAGAAATGGAAATCGTAGGATATCCAGGATCCTTACGTTTCCTCGGTAATTGTTGGGGGAAAGCCGTGTCTACTGTTTTGCCATGAAAATCTTCTTGGGCACTTGAGTCTTCCTCTTCCTAGTGCACAAGTTCTTAAGAGTTTTCGCATAGGACGGAACTTGTTGGATGGCATCTAGGAGAGGGATGTTGATGTTAACTTGCTTAAAAATGTTCATAATCTTCTCCATATGTGGACTCGGTGTGTTTGCCCTTAACCGATTAGGATAAGGTGCTTTAGCAATAAGCGCTGGGTCCATCATAGGAGAAGGAAGTGGGGGTAGACATGATCCCAAAAGAGAAGTGGGGATCGTCTGTGGTAGACTAGAAGAGATGGGCTGAGGTGGCGAGCTTTTTGGGAAACGAAGAATAGGCTCGCAAGAAGGTGGTGGGGTAGAAGAACTGGGATCAGAATTAGAAGTGTGTGTATGAGGAAAGGTCTCAGCCAGGGTGTTATTGATTGATTTGTCAGTATCATCAAACTCTTCCCCAACGTGAGTGTCAAGCACTCTTCCAGATCTCAACGTGGTTGCATTCACAAGATGTGAATAGCCAGGATTGGGTAAAGGTTGAGCTGGAAGTTTCCCTTTCTCTCTTGCACTCATTTCGGCTTTTAGTTGTGCAATTTGTGCTTCCATCGATTTGATATTCTCATTTTGAGAGACAATGATCTTCATTACATTCTCGATGGAAGATTGCAAACTTGCCGTCCCTTGGATGGATTGTTTCATGAAAGTATCCAAGGTTTGTGCTAGTGCAGAGATGTTATCTGTACCGGTCAATTGCAAAAAGTTTTCATGTGGTGCAAAAGTGTTGGCCGGATTTTGGAAGTTATGTGCTTGGAAGGGGTGCTGACTCAATTGAAGTGGTGGTTGCTGTTGTGGTGGAGGGACCCTTTGGAAATTGTGTTGGGTTGGAACCGTGTTTTGAGATTGTGATTGGTTCCAAGCAAAATTAGGGTGATTCCTCCAACCCTGATTATATGTGGAAGAAGATGGATCGTTTCTAGGTCTTTGAAAGGCAGAATTGATATGACCATGACCTTGAAACGGAGAATTTAGTGGACATTCTTCCGTGAGATGTGATGAATCAGAACAGTATCCACATACAGTTTTGGAGAGTGGCATTTGACTTAGGGTGGAGGCTAAAAATTTATTTTCCATAGCATTGAATTTCTTGTGTAAAGCTGCAATGTCAGCTCTAATTCCTATGGAAACATCATTGCCATCCCTAGACGATTGAGTCATACCCTCCCACTGTAAAGATTTTTCAGCGAAATCTTCTAGGAATTCCCAGGCTTCCCCATCATTCTTAGTCATAAAGTTGCCTTGACACATGGATTCAAGGGTCTGTCTTGTGTAAGGAGTAATGCCCTCATAAATGATTCGGCACAGTTCCCATCTCGGGATGCCGTGATGTGGACATTGGACTAACAGATCCTTGAAACGTTCAGACATTTTGAAAATGTTTCATTTGGAAGCTGGGTGAATTGATAGATTTCGCTACGGACTTGAGCTGTCTTTTGATGTGGGTAAAATTTCTTCAGGAATGCTTTGACGAATTCATCCCAATTTGAAATGGAATGTGCGGTAGTGTTATATAGCCACTTCTCGGCTAAATCGCACAAGGTAAATGGGAGAAGACGAAGACGCAAACATCCACAGACAACTGTGAGGTACCCATCATTGCGCATACATTTTCAAATTTGTTAAAAAAGGCGTATGCATCTTCAGACTCGAGACCGTGAAATTTTGGTAGAAGGTTGATGTATTGGGGTTTTATTTGAAAATTTTCCCCGTTGGCTGGTGGTATGGAAAGACAGGTGGAAAGTGGGCCTCGTATAGGATAGCACCTCTCTTGGAGAGAGATGCGAGGTGGATTCTGCGCACCAACGGACGGCGGCAGGGTAGTGGTAAAGAAGTTCGATGGAGACGGATCCATCGATGTGGGTGTGGTGGTGGGTAAAGAAAGGGTAAATGTAGAAATACCGACTTTAGGGTTGATCAAGAAAACGAGGACTTAACGGGCACTAGAATCCCGTGTCCAGCCTATCTTGCACTAAAAAGGGTTAGTACAAGTGGCAGCGTGAATTTATAATTAGGGGAATGATGAATGAATGTGGTGTTTGTTTTGAAAGTGGACGGATTTTAGAAAATATGATGCAACACAACAAATGCAACAACAAAAACCCTAGAATCTAATGGTCACCTAGGTCAGGCTCTAGACCGCTCCTAACTGCCAAAAGACAAGTCGTAGGATAGAATCCTCCACTGCCTCTTTGTCCCCCTGTGGCCAGGTAAGTGCCAGGTAAATGGGAAGGTACTCCACTACGTAAGTAGTGGACCTAATTAATAACCACTAGCATTCGACACACTTGCCTTAGACACCACAAGAAAACGCGGATAAGCAATGAATTACCCACGGCCTTCTCTTGTCCTAAGTGAGCGCGATGGTCCTTAGAGTCATCTCTAGATTTCTTTTAATTAATGAGGGTAAATGCGGATGCAAGTTTGTGATTTTCGGGGCTTAGGAAGGGTAATGAACTCCCCACCTAATTTGGATTTGGTCATGCCCCTTAATATCCGTATTAATATGCAAACAACTACAAATATCAAAACAAGCACAATTTAATTTTTTCTTTTTGCGCGGCGCTGCGATTATTTGCAAAGAATCCTGCACAAAATGTTAGTTGGAGCTAAAAAGAGGAGAGAGGAGAAGGTAAGAAACTTACAGAGGAAAATTGGCAGAGAGAGGGCTTTACCAAGGCGCGGAACCGCCGCACTCTGGGGGTATTTGCCGCGGAATCGCGGTCTCTTGAAGGGATCTCTGCAAAATGTTTTTAGGATAATGCTTCTGTTGCTCCCCTTAGCTCTCTGGAATATTCACAAAAATTTTATCCAAGCTCCAATGATTCCAGATTTCCTCGCAATCAAATCACAACACACGTATTAGGGTTTGTGCGAGTTTAGATCTAAAAATTTTAATGGAATAAATCTTTCAACTCAAATTTCAAAATACGAACAATTAGCGCACTATCCCCGGCAACGGCGCCATTTGATTGAATTGATATTTCTCGATTGTGTATGTTTGAGAAAATAGAATAGAAATCACAACCAAAAATTATTTGACCGCAATCAATAACGGTGTCGAATGTAGCGCGTTAGTAAGTGCGGATCATCCACAGGGAAAGTGTAATTGTTCGTGTTTCGAATTAGATGAATTGAAACTTTAAAGAAAAGAAACGAAAACAATTCATGATTTATATTTGAAGTTCAAGAATTAGAAAATCTAGATCTAATAACAAGAAAAAGATAGAATCAAGAATTGATAGTTTGATGATTTTTCCAAACCAAATATCAAGAATCTAAATGAGGCTCGTAGGAATCGATCGGATCTATAGATGTGATGCAATCTTATAATGACGTATTCTTATCCTTCGATGAATTGATACTAGATCGATGATGATCGACAAGAATTAGGGATTTCTTGTGAAACTAGGGTTTCATCTTATCCCTTGTTCTTTCATCGATATCATTCACATTCTAGCCTCTAGTAAATTCAAGAAACGATCGTAGGTCCCTAATTTCGAGCGATCACAATCATGAAAGCATCGCAACGAAACTAGGTCATCGATTCTTGAACTTGCTAGGGTTTACAAAACTCGTAGGACTTAAAAGTCGTTTTAAGATTTGTTACATCATCATTCTATTGATCTTCTCGACTCCTTTACGAGCGGAGTTTTACTCAAACATCACAACAAGAACTACAATTACAAATTGAGATCTAATCATGATGCAAGAATTACAAGAAAGCAAGATTAAAGAATTTCACCTTTTATTTATATCAACAATTTCATTACAATCGCTCAAGAACTACAAGAGGAAGAACTCGATCGTCGATTTGGCTTCGCTCGTCTCCGTGAGTCGCGGATCGGCTTGGATCACTTGCCCGATTGAAGATCGGCTCGGCTCCTAAAAGGTTGAAGGCTTCTCACTTGATTTGGTACTCGGGATCTTGAATTTGGAGTGGAATTAGGGTTAGGGTTTCGCACAAGTCTTGTCACTAGACTTGTGGAAGAAGTTGAAGAAAGAGGTAAAGATTAAGGAACTAATGAAGAACTAAAGAACTAATCAAGATTGAACATTAACCCTAGGTCTAGGCTTCTATTTATAGACTTCCCTAAACTCTAGATCTAGGATTAGAATTTGAATTTCACTCCAAAAGTTAGTTAGAAGAGATTTGAATTTCCCTCTAAAAGTTTGTTGAGGAGAAGCTTCTAGATGTGATTAGTTAGGAGCTTAATTAGGATTAGCTTAATGATCTTTGCTGATCTGGCAGAAGACTCTGGAGAATTCTGGAATTTGACGTGTTAAAATGAGGTGTACCCACTGAGATAGGAATTATGCCCTGAAAATGGAATGATGATCTGACCAAACTGCCGCGGAACCGCGTCGCAAGCCGGCTCCCGCCGCGGTTCCGCGGCTCTTTTGAAGAGTTGGAGCTTGGGCTCTCTGGTGCTTGTTGGGCTTGAGTTGTGGGCCTTTCTTTGATATGTTGATTTGTATATTTCCTTCTGAATTGCTACCAGATTTGAAAATATGGAGTTGGTGTATTTTTGATCAGCTTCTTTTGACTTTGCTCCTGCAATTTCCTGCACAAATCTCGACACAAGTGTTGCGCAATATAGGGATGATGCGATGCCATAAAATAAATTCAATTTCCCTTAAAGTGCCGGTTTTAAAGTCTAACACATGCAATCTGATATTTTACGACTGATTTGCTAATATGTGAAATATGAATACCGAACACTTCTAAATGAGTGCAAATGATAGGGAAATTGCCGTGTTAAAAATGCAGTATTTTCGACTGATCAGCAGGTCAGAGCTATATGGAACCCTACCATGCAGTTTTATTCTGCGTGAAAAACCTAAGCAATATAACACAAGAACCAGCAACTAAAACATTCTTTACAATTCATACTTCTTGAATCCTATCATTTCATATACTTTGAATCTGTCCTAACTCAAATTTTTCATTCAAGGTTATGGATTTCCCGAACAACACCAGCACCAACTTCAACGACACTCCACTTTCCCTACTAATCACTCCTGCCATCCCTGCTCTGATCTACGAGTAGACAGTTCTACTGGAGACGATCTGCAGCCTCCTAGAAGGACAGCAGCAGCAGACTGCACTTTTAATGAACCGTCCCAAGGCAGAAGCACCTGGGGTGAAGCAATTCAGGGCTCTGCACCCCAAATAGTTCTCAGGAAAAGAGGGCCCTCTAGAAGCTGAGGAATGGGGTCAGAGCATCGAAGATGATCTGGCAGCGACACAAGTGCCAGAGGGAGCTTGGGTCCGTGTTGCGAAAGTGTAGCTCACGGACAATGCACGAAATTGGTGGAAGGCGGAAGAAAACCGTCTTGAAAAACCCATCGAATGGAAGACTTTCCGAGACATGTTCGACGCTAAGTACTTCCTTGAGACTGCCAGGTTCGACATGGAACAACAGTTCATCCATCTGCAACAAGGTTTGATTTGGACCAAGTCGATAGATAAATATGACGCCGAGTTCACCATGCTCGGTTGGTAAGATATGTCTCAATAATTCGATTTTTTCAATATATCACATATTACACAGCTAATACAATCCTTTAACAGATTTGCGGCACACCTGATACCGACGGATGAGATCAGAGCCCGTCGATTTTAACAAGGTTTGGATTCGGAGATCCAGGCTGCACTGGCCACAGGAGATTTTCCGACTCATGAATCGGCTCTGAAAACTGCCCGCCGTTATGAGGTAGTAGAAAAGATAAGTGTCAGACCTCAATCTGCTGGGGTTAAGCGCTCTGCCAACCAGATGGCAGGAGAAGCCTCATCAAGGCCATATTTTGTGCCAAGGAGACCGGGAGTACCGAGCAACAGGCCCAGCCCAGCCTTTTGTACATACTGCAAGAGAACTGGACAAATGATGAAAGATTGCCGGCGAGCCAACCGTCTTTGCTTAGTCTGTGGCTCAGCTACTCATGACATTGGGTCTTGTCCCCAAAGACAAAACCCAATTGCTGCACCCAAGCCAGCTATCAACTATCAGCAGCGACCAGCCCTTCAGGCACCTGCTCCAAGACTCGCTCTCCCTGCTCCACCACTTAGAGGACCACCGACTGTACCTACTCCTCACCAGTTCCATCAAACTCAACGGAACGTTCTGAGGAATGCTCCTCAGGCCAGGATGAATGTACCACGACGACAGGCTTTCACGATGACCGTGGAGGAAGTTGAGGCCACTGGCCAAGTTATCACTGGTAACCCTTTCTTTTCAAGCTTTCCTTTCAGTCTTAATATCTATACACATATTTACCAAAAACATCCTGTTCCCTGATTAAAAATCAGAAACTATCTCAATGAGGTATCACGTGCTCACACGTGACCAATGGTCACGTGTTGACACGTGATGGTTAAAACAGAAATGAAAACAAGCGGCGGAGGAAATGACTTAATGGCACATGACCAGGGGTCACGTGCACGCACGTGACCAGGGGTCACGTGCTCGCACGTGACCAGGCTTTGAAAGCCTTATAGTTTAATAGAATTAAATTCTAAATTTCTCTAAATCTTTCCAAATGGAAAAGGGTTATAGGGAACCGTTGGATTAAAAATCCAGAGGTGATTAAAAATCACCAATTTATGGAAAATTCTTAGACAAGAAAAAATTTCCCTAAATCTCACCGAAAATAACAAACAGAATATCTTTGGATTGAAAATCCAACGGTGAATAAAATTCACTGAATGATCTAAACGATCATATTAATTATAAAAAACAAACAAAATCTTTCAATGAAAAATTTACTAAACAAATTGATTCTTTTCCTTCACCTATAAATAGGAGCCAAGAGGAGAAGAAAGATATAGAATTTTGGAATCTTGAAATTTCAGAGAGAAAACAAAGGAGAATTTAATTCTCAACAAAGAAAACCCTAGGTGAGAAAAGAAAGGGGATCAAAACTTCAAACAGAGAATTTAATTCTCAAAATTTAAGAGTTTAACTCTTCTGCAAAAAAGAACTTAGTTCTTTCTCTAGTTGAAGATCTGCAGAAGCAAATCTCCCCATAGGTTGAGAATTTAATTCTCATTAGGTTGAGATTTTACCATGCAGATCCAAGACTTAGAGGGAGAATTGAGTTCAGAGAATTTAATTCTCCCAAATTTATAGGAATTTAATTCCTTCAAGATAAATTAGGGTTTAAACCCTATCTGAGAATTTAATTCTCCTAAAATTATAGGAATTTAATTCCTTCAAGATGGACAAAACTAGGGTTTAACCCTAATTGAGAATTTAATTCTCTCAGATTTACAGGAATTTAATTCCTCCTAAAATGAAATTAGGCTTTCACCCTTACACAAGAATTTAATTCTTTTACATATATGGGAATTTAATTGCTCTAAAGAAAATTAGGGTTTAACCCTATATAAGAATTTAATTCTTTCACATAGGAATTTAATTCCTCTAAAACATAACTAGGGTTTAACCCTACAGAGAATCTAATTCTTAAAAAACAAAGAGCCTTGAAAGATCTCCATGCATGCAAAAGACTAAGGTCACGTGTCCCCACATGACCCCTGAAAAGATCCCCAAAAATGAGAAGGAATAAGGTTTGAGACAATGCATCACGTGCTCCCACGTGACCTACAAAATACAGAAAGAAAAAGCAAAGGAAATATGAGCTTTGGGCGCTCTCACGTGTCCCTACGTGACCCCTTAGCAAGTGCTTTAATGATCAGTGCATAAATCTCCATCACGTGTCAACACGTGATGCTCAAAAGATGAAAAAGTGTTTAACACTTATTTGCAAAGCAAAGTAAAAGGAATCTGGTCCCACCTCTGGGTGTCCTCGCATGGCCTCACGTGACCCATTCCTATTTAGTGTTTAACACTAATTTAAAGGATTTATTCCCAGTGTTTAACACTGGTGTTTTCTAGTGTGTAACACTAATTTAACTTCATTTCCAGTGTTTAACACTGTCATGTTCTAGTGTTTAACACTAAATTAGGGATTATATTTCCAGTGTTTAACACTGATTGTCTTTTAGTGTTTAACACTAATTTGAGAGTTCTATCTCTAGTATTTAACATTATTATTCTCTAGTGTTTAACACTACTTTTAGCCAAATCGGCTAATTCTCCAGAGGCAAAAGTCTCCCCTTCAACTGAATCTCAAAATTGAGTAAAATTCAGAGCTATAATGTCCATTGCTCAATCAAAGATAAAAAAAATGTTACCAAAGCCCTCAAACTCTTGTTTAGCATTGCTAAATAATGTGGGCTGAAACCGGACAAATGTCTAATGGTCCAACAAAAGGGCCAATATTTCAAACTTAATTGGACTTAGCCCAAAATGGCCATAAGTCATCAATTCAGACTCAACTGAGCCAATGTGCTCATAATATAATTAATTGATCTTAGTTCCAAATTGGGCTACAGATCACTTAATCCACTTTGGTTCGAGGGTACATTTCTTCACTCCTTTGATATTTGTCGTTGTAATTCCTCAACGTCTTCAAAAAGGTGACGGGTCCCGACAACCACACATTTCATGGACTGTAGGGTCTTTAAACCCATGGACTATGATGTCCTTAACCTCGACCGTGATATCTTAAAACTAACAACGGACTGTGGGGTCCTTAAACCCATAGGCTATGATGTCCTTAACCTCGACCGTGATGTCTTAAAACTAACATTGGACTGTGGGGTCCTTAAACCCATGGACTATGATGTCCTTAACCTCGACCGAGATGTGTTTAAACTAACAATGGACCGAGATGTCCTTAAACTAACATTGGACCGTAATGTCCTTAAACTAATCGACCGCAATGTCACTAAACTAAATAATAGAGCCCAAATGCTCTCTTGTCGGATCTAAACGATCCCGTTAAGTTGATCTTAGTCAAAAATGAGACTAATGTATCCTTAACAAACGTTTAAGTTGATCTTAGTCTCAAATGAGGCTAACGTATTCTTAAACCCAAACCCCCAAACCCAAATCTAAGAAAGATACGGATTTGGACTAGTCCACGCCCTACGGGCGACAACATAAATTAGTCTCCGTATACAATCCACGGGCAACCAAACACAAAACAAACACCCACGACACGAAGTGACCATCTGGAGAAGGTGAAAGTTGTTACCGCGATGCGGTAGCGTAATTAACTGCAGGGGCTTACGCCTGCAGGGAAGAGCGTCCCCACAATCAAAAACCTCTCAAACGAGCGGGAATCTGATGAATTCTGCTACATCGGTCGCATCCGTTTAAACCTTCGATACATGGTGCCATAAATCAACTTGGCATTTTCGGAGAGGTGGACGGATAGCACCAATTAGCATCTGCCCCAAAATTCAGGCTAGACGTTTATCGCGTCTTTCGGCGGGGAACAGATTCCAGAATCTGTTCACCGCCGAACACAGAGACGCGACCGCGTAGGTTCGTCTTGCCTGAAATTCAGGGCAGATACTAATTGGTGCTATCCGTCCACCTCTCCGAAGATGCCAAGTTTATTTATAACACTATATATCGAAGGATTAAACGGATGCGACCGATGTAGCAGACTTCGTCAGATTCCCCCTCGTTTGAGGGGGTTTTGATTGTGGGGACGCTCTTCCCTGCAGGCGCAAGCCCCTGAAGTTAATTACACTATCACATCACGATAACAACTTTCTCCTTCTCCAGATGGTCACTTCGTGTCGTGGGTGTTTGTTTTGTGTTTGGTTGCCCGTGGATTGTATACGGAGACTAATTTATGTTGTCACCCGTAGGGCGTGGACTAGTCCAAATCCATATCTTTCTTAGATTTGGGTTTGGGGGTTAGGTTTAAGGATACGTTAGCCTCATTTGAGAATAAGATCAACTTAAACATTTGTTAAGGATACGTTAGTTTAATTTTAGACTAAGATCATCTTAACGGGATCATTTAGATCCAACAAGAGAGCAATTGGGCTCTATTGTTTAGTTTGGTGACATTGCGGTCGATTAGTTTAAGGACATTATGGTCCATTGTTAGTTTAAGGACAATACGGTCCAATGTTAGTTTAAAGACATCGCGGTCGAGGTTAAGGACATCATAGTCCATGGGTTTAAGGACCCCACAGTCCAATGTTAGTTTAAAGACATCACGGTCGAGGTTAAGGACATCATAGTCCATGGGTTTAAGGACCCCACAATCTAATGTTAGTTTTAAGACATCACGGTCGAGGTTAAGGACATCATAGTCCATGGGTTTAAGGACCTCACAGTCCGTTGTTAGTTTTAAGACATCACGGTCGAGATTAAGGACATCATAGTACATGGGTTTAAGGACCCCACAGTCCGTTGTTAGTTTTAAGACAGCACGGTCGAGGTTAAGGACATCATAGTCCATGGGTTTAAGGACCCCACAGTCCATGAAATATGTGGTTGTCGGGACCCGTCACCTCTTTGAAGACGTTGAGGAATTACAACGACAAATATCAAAGAAGTGAAGAGATGTACCCTTGAACCAAGGTGGATTAAATGATCTGTAGTCCAATTTGGAACTAAAATCAATTAATTATATTATGAGCACATTGACTCAGTTGAGTCTGAATTGAGGACTTATGGCCAATTTGGGCTAAGTCCAATTAAGTTTGAAATATTGGCCCTTTTGTTGGACCATTAGACATTTGTCTGGTTTCAGCCCACATTATTTAGCAATTCTAAACAAGAGTTTGAGGGCTTTGGTAACATTTTTTTATCTTTGATTGAGCAGTGAACATTATAGCTCTGAATTTTACTCAATTTTGAGATTCAGTTGAAGGGAAGACTTTTGCTTCTGGAGAATTAGCCGATTTGGTTAAATGTAGTGTTAAACACTAGAGAACAACAGTGTTAAACACTAGTGATAGAATTCTCAAATTAGTGTTAAACACTAAAAGACAATCAGTGTTAAATACTGGAAATATAATCCCCAATTTAGTGTTAAACACTAGAACATGACAGTGTTAAACACTGGAAATGAAGTTGTCAAATTACTGTTACACACTAGAAAACACCAGTGTTAAACACTGGGAATAAATCCTTTAAATTAGTGTTAAACACTAAATAGGAATGGGTCACGTGGGGCCACGTGAGGACATCCAGAGACGGGACCAGATTTCTTTTACTTTGCTTTGTAAATAATTTTTAAACACTTTTTTTATCTTTTGAGCATTACGTGTTGACACGTGATGGAGATTTATGCACTGATCATTAAAGCACTTGCTAGGAGAGCGCCCAAAACTCATATTTCCTTTGCTTTTTCTTTCTGTATTTTGTAGGTCACGTGAGAACACGTGAGGCATTGCCTCAAAGCTTATTCCTTCTCATTTTTGGGGATCTTTTCAGGGGTCACGTGGGGACACGTGACCTTAGTCTTTTGCATGCATGGAGATCTTTCAAGTCTCTTTGTTTTTAAGAATTAGATTCTCTGTAGGGTTAAACCCTAGTTATGTTTTAGAGGAACTAAATTCCTATGTGAAAGAATTAAATTCTTATATAAGGTTAAACCCTAATTTTCTTTTATAAGGAATTAAATTCCTGTAAATCTGAGAGAATTAAATTCTCAATTAGGGTTAAACCCTAGTTTTGTCCATCTTGAAGGAATTAAATTCCTATAGTTTTAGGAGAATTAAATTCTCAGATAGGGTTTAAACCCTAATTTATCTTGGAGGAATTAAATTCCTATAAATTTGGGAGAATTAAATTCTCTGAACTCAATTCTCCCTCTAAGTCTTGGATCTGCATGGCAAAATCTCAACCCGATGAGAATTAAATTCTCAACCTATGGGGAGATTTGCTTCTGCAGATCTTCAACTAGAACTAGGTTCTTTTTTGCAGAAGAGTTAAACTCTTAAATTTTGAGAATTAAATTCTCTGTTTGATATTTTGATTCGCTTTCTTTTCTCACCTAGGGTTTTCTTTGTTGAGAATTAAATTCTCTTTTTTTTCTCTTTGAAATTTCAAGATTCCAAAATTCTATATCTTTCTTCTCCTCTTGGCTCCTATTTATAGGAGAAGGAAAAGAATCAATTTGTTTAGTAAATCTTTCATTGAAAGATTTTGTTTGTTTTTTATAATTAATATGATCGTTTAGATCATTCAGTGAATTTTATTCACCGTTGGATTTTCAATCCAAAGATATTCTGTTTGTTATTTTCGGTGAGATTTAGGGAAATCTTTCTTTGTCTAAGATTTTTCCATAAATTGGTGATTTTTAATCATCCCTGGATTTTTAATCCAACGGTTCCCTATAACCCTTTTCCATTTGGAAAGATTTAGAGGAATTTAGAATTTAATTCTATTAAATTGTAAGGCTTTCAAAGCCTGTCACGTGTGGGCACATGACCCCTGGTCACGTGTGGGCACGTGACCCCCCAATTAAGTCATTTCCTCAGTTGCTTATTTTCATTTCTGTTTTAACCATCACGTGACCATTGGTCACGTGTGAGCACGTGATACCTCATTGAGGTAGTTCCTGATTTTTAATCAGGGAACATATCCCACATACCTTAGGTACAATCTTAGTTGCCTCACTTCCTGCACTAGCACTCTTCCATACTGGAGCATCTCACTGCTTTATGTCGCAAAGGTTCGTCCGAACTCATGTGATTTCAGTTACACCGCTCGTATCCAGTTGGAATGTCAGTTCATGGAATGGCGTTCTAAAGGCAACAATGGGATACAGTTTGTGTCTAGTAGTCATCTGCAGAATTCTATGCCGAATTCAAGGTGCTGGATATACCGAACTTCGATGTGGTTCTAGGTATGGATTGGCAAGGAATCTTCTATGCTACCATCGACTGTCGTCAAAGGAGGGTAGTATTCGAGATTGCAGACCATCCGGTCTTCTATTTCAAAAGTGGAGACCGTACCCTGGAGTCAAGTACATACAAGGCGAAGCTAAAGAAGGCAGTAATTGCAGCAACTCAAGCAGAGGAAGAATCAAAGCCAGATGTGGTTCGAGAGTTCGACGATGTGTTTCCTGACGATATATCAGGTTTGCCTCCCGATCGAGCTCTTGAATTCAGCATTGATTTAGTACCAGGAGCACAACCGGTGATCAAAGCACCTTATCGATTAAGTCTGAAAGGTCTGAAGGAAGTCCGAACTCAGTTGGACGGATTATTGGCGAAAAGATGGATTCGTCCCAACACTTCAAGTCAGGGATCACCAGTATTACTTGTGAAGAAGAAGGAAGGTTCATACAGAATGTGCATTGATTATAGAGCCTTGAACGAAGTCATGATAAAGAACAAGTATCCGCTACCGCATATTGATGATTTATTCGATCAGCTAAGTGGATCTTGTGTTTTCTCTAAACTAGATCTTCGTTCAGGTTATCATCAAGTGAAGGTCAAGGAAGATGATATTCATAAAACGGCTTTCAGAACTCGCTATGGACATTACGAATTTCTTGTGATGCCATTTGGAGTGACCAACGCACCAGCAATATTCATGAACCTAATGAATCAAGTTTTCCGGGAGTACTTAGACAGGTTCGTTGTCATCTTTATCGACGACATCCTGGTGTATTCTAAGAGTCGGAAAGAACACGCCGAACACCTATGAATTTTCCTGGAAACTCTATGACAACATCAATTATATGCCAAGTACAGCAAGTGCTAGTTTTGGCTAGATCAAGTTGGTTTTCTTGTACATATCGTATCAGGCGAAGGGATCTCTGTGGATCCAGCGAAAGTTTCAGCAGTAAGCGAACGGCTGACACCAAAGTCAGTGAAGGACATTCGAAGTTTCTTGGGTTTAGCTGGATATTACAGAAGATTCATTGAAGGCTTTTCTAAGATAGCAACACCCCTGACCAAGCTCACACGTAAAGATGAAGAATTTGTATGGTCAGAAGCATGCGAGCAAGCTTTCGTAGAACTCAAGTCAAGGTTGATATCGACGCCTATTCTCGTTATACCGGACCAATCTGGAGGTTTCGAAGTGCATTGTGATGCATCCGGTAAGGGATTAGGATGTGTTCTACATCAGCACGGTAAGCTTGTGGCTTATGCTTCAAGACAGCTGAATATTCATGAGCGCAATTATCTGACGCATGATTTGGAATTGGCAGCCGTTATCTTTGCTCTTAAGATTTGGCGCCATTATCTTCTTGGTGAACGAGTGAATATATACACAGATCACAAGAGTCTGAAATATGTGTTTACCTAGAAGGAGCTTAATATGCGGTAGAGACGATGGTTAGAACTCATGGCGGACTTTGACATCAACCTGCAATATCACCCAGAGAAGGTGAATGTGGTACTCTATGCCTTTAGTCGCCAACCATTATCAATGAATCTCACCGCTCAGTGGAAGCTTCAACAAGATTTACACCAGATGGAGATTGAAGTGGTCATGCTAGGTAATGCTTTAAGTTTGATGAATTTAAAAGTTCAATCTACCATTGTCAATCAGATCAAAGTAGCCCAAGAAAGTGATGCTAAGTTGCAAAAGATCAGAGAACAATTAGAGAATGGACTCAGAACAGACTTCATCATCCATGAAGACGGATCTTTGAGATACGGCAGCAGATTATGTGTACCAAAAGGTTCTGTTCGGGAAGAGTTAATGAAAGAAGCTCACAGCTCTCCCTACTCAGTACACCTTGGAGGTACAAAGATATACAAAGATCTACGTCAAAATCACTGGTGGCATGGAATGAAGCGTGAAGTAGCCAGAAGCGTCGCTAAATACTTGGTGTGTCAGAAAGTGAAGGTTGAACATCACAGGACTGCTGGATTACTTCAACTATTACCGATCCCAGAATGGAAGTGGTAACACATCATAATGGATTTTGTGACTGCATTTCCTCGCTGCATAAAGGGTAATGATACAGTATGGATTATTGTGGATCGACTCACAAAGTCGGCTCACTTCATCCTATTTTGAGTTGGCCGATCAACTGAGACATTAGCAAAGAAGTACATGGAGATAAGAATCTAAGTAAGATTTAAACTCTTCAAATATGTACTATCTCTGATACCCATGAACTCATACAGGAAATTGTGTGACTTCATGGAGTACCGGTCTGTATTGTCTCCGATCGTGACACCAGGTTCCGATCACAATTTTGGCAGAGTCTGCAAGCAAGCTTGGGAACAAGTCTGAACTTCAGCACGGCTTATCATCCACAAACTGATGGTCAGTCCGAGCGAACTATTCAGATGTTGGAGGATATGCTCAGAGCGTGTATGTTGGACTTCGGAGGATCGTGGGAAGACCACCTACATCTTGTGGAGTTTTCGTACAACAACGGCCACCAAGCGAGCATTGGAATGGCACCTTTTGCAGCGCTTTATGGAAGGAAGTGTCGATCGCCATTAAGTTGGGACGGTATCGGAGACAGAGAACTTCTTGGACCGGAGAAAATAGTAGCAACTGTTGATGTGGTTCGTACTATCAAAGAAAAGATGTGCATAGCTCAAGATCGACAGAAGCACTGGGCTGATACAAAGCGACGTCACTTGGAGTTCCAGCCAAGAGATCACGTATTCTTAAAGATATCTCCGAACCGTGGAATGATCCGATTTGGAAGACGGGGTAAGCTAAGTCCGAGATACATTGGACCGTTCGACATACTCGAACGAGTCGGTGAAGTGGCATACCGCTTGGCCCTTCCACCTTCATTGGAAGGAGTTCATAATGTGTTCCATATATCCCAACTCAAAAGGTATGTGAGTGATTCCTGCCATATTCTCGATCATTCCGAGCTCACTGTACAACCCGACTTATCTTGTGAGCAACAACCTCTGGAGATCTTGGACATGAAAGTGAAGTCACTTCGGAACAAGGAAGTCAACTTGGTTCGAGTGATATGGAGAAAAGAAACTCCAGAAGAATCAACATGTGAAGGGAAGATGAGATGCATGCAAGATATCCTCACCTCTTTGTAAAGTATTCCTTAAAATAAAATTTATAAATTTCGAGGACGAAATTTTTGTAAGGAGGGTAGACTGTAACAACGTCAATTTTAGTGTACAAAAATTGTTTAAAAGTTAATGTATACTTGGGGTATTTGCATTTCCTGTGAGTACTATAAGTATTTTATTTGCTTTTTAATAGCAAGAAGGAACTTGTAGCTCATTGAAAAGACCTTGCACTGCTGAACCCAAGCACCAGAGTTCAAATCACATCCCCCACATTATTTTTAATATTGTTTTCTTTTAAATTTTTAGAAGTCCAAGAGTCTACACGTGAATAACTCGTAAAAACCCAATGTAACATATAAAACAAACTGGGTTAGGGGGTAGACAAATCACCAAAAGACACGTCGACTCCCGAATCGGCGCGACTCGGTCAACTCGGGCCGGCGGATCGCCCGACTCGGCCCACCGCCACCGGCCGAACTCGGTCAAAACCCGAGTTGATCTTCATGAAAGTTCTGCCTCTTGGCTTCCCCATTACCCCTGTATACTTTAAATTTTCTGCATATTAACAGAGCTCTTTAAAACTCTGTTAAACCATTTTTTAATACAAAATTTAATACTTTTCTCACACCCTTTCACCTATCCTAACCCTAATCTTTTCCTATAAATACCACCCCTAAACACACTCTCCTCACTTCCAAATTCTATCCAAAACTCTCAACAAAACTCTCTAGAATTTTGTGTATAAGTGGAGTTAGCGAAGGGCGAAGCTCCGGCGATTTTCCGACAACGATCCGAGAAGCTCCCGGCGACGAAACGACGCACCGGAAAATCCTACTTCCTCCTCTTTCTCTTCTCTAACCTAACAAAAAGTAAGTCCCTTTTCCCCCTTCTCTATTCATTTCTAAAAATTTGTAAAACTAAAACCCGACGGAAGCGGAGTTAATCCGACTTCTGATTCGGTTTTCTTTAAAAAGATCAACTTTCCTTAAGTACAACCATACTAAATTCTTACATCTTGACTATTAATCATTAACAAAATATGTTGAACAAATTTCATAGTAAATATTTCTTATTGCAATTTTTATCGTACTTTTTCACTAAAATAGCATGTAGTTTAGTTTCGACTTTAAAACATCATAATTCTTGCTATACCTTTAGATAGATCACGAGGTAATGACCAACCTCTTCACAACACTCATATGCAATATAGCACATTACCTTTCGGGAATACGAATTTACAATTAAATACATTTTACTATTAGAACCGTTTTCTACAAGGTTACGTATTTTTACAAATTTTTGCAAAGCGCCGCTACAACCGATTTTGGGGAACCCGACTGGGATGGTGCGGATTATCACACATCCCTGGGTTTAGTAGTGCGAGATTCAGACCTCCGCAAGAAGCATTCGGTCTCGAAAGATTTAAAAATACAAATATCTTAAGAAAAATGTGATTTCTAGAAAATTAATAAATTAAAATTATTTTTATAAATATATAAATATATATATATATCATCAAAATATATATTTTTGATATAATATGAATATTCCAACTTTTCTATATCAAAAGAATCACTTTACATGAAAATACCATGAAATTCCATATAAGTCAATACTTTACAATTAAATACCATGTATTATGAAAAATAGGTTTATCTCACTAGAAATGTCACAGATATAAAATCTATATTTATGAAAACTCTAAAGACGATAATAAAATACTTGAGTTGTATTTTGAAAACTATACAAAATTATTTTAAATAAAACCCCCTCAAGTTCTATAAATTACCCTAAGGACCCTAGTAAATATAGGTCTAAGCGGGACCAGTCTCTTGAAGCTCATGGAGCCGGAGATATGGGTGCTTGCCTATTTAAGGTAGACAACTTAACAAACGGTGTTATCAACACGTTAATCGTTTTTGAAAAAGACACAAATCCTGCCGCCCATATGCAGCGGTTACCGATAACATCAAAACCTAATTCAGGATTTCAATTTCTTTTCTAATTGTTCTGACTCAGACTGAGTCTCATTATAATAATCTGACTTGAATATGATTCAAGTAAAATCTACAATACTACAATTCAATATGAATCCATGAATCCATATATTCAATCTATTCAATCTGAATTGATTGAACCGAACCATGGATATACTTCCATCTATATGATTCTCCAGTTACATCCATTTTACTGATATCATGGTTTCGGCAAGTCATCCATCTATACAAGACAATACAATTTACAATATAATACAATAATATAATCAAGACATCGCGGGGTTTCAAGGGGTAGATTGGTACGGAAGGTGTTAGAAGTGGTGCGAGACTGCAAGATTTAAGACACCTAACCTGTATTCCGTTGCTGTTGTACCGTGGCATAACGGTTCCTTGTACATTCCGTTCACCTTAGTCTCTAGTCTACTGAGACTCCTCTCGTATACAGTGGAATCCTTCTGTACCAAGCTACAAACAACAGCGTTAACACTAAATACAATTTTAAAATTTACACTCTCTTTCTGTCTATTCTACTTCTCCCTTATCTTTGGGACTTACCGAACGATTTGTTCGCTGACAATATTCTCTTTCTTCTTCTTTGAATGTCGTGAGGTGATCCGGACCTTCCAGAGATCGAGCCCAGTGCCGAAGACTTGGACCAGTTTATTGAAGATCCCGAGCTGTAGCTACACTTGTACATTTCCTTTACATTCTGTATTTTCCATTTCTGTTATGCCACTGTTTAGGCATTGTTTTCATTCAGATATATTTACTTTCTATGAATTGTACAAATGAATGTTAATAAATAAAGTTGGTGTTCATTACATTTGTCTCTTGTGTATATTTCTTTTATATTGCTTAGATACACTTAGCGTATTTACTTCAGAGTAGATACGTAGCGGCCTCGTCGCGTCCTCTGCCCGTACACTGGGAAGCGGGGCATAACAGTTGCTGTTCAATTATATCTATTGTCTCTGTCTCTTGTGCATTTTACTTATATTGCTTAGATACGCTTAGTATGTTTACTTCAGAGTAAATACATAGCGGCCAGTCGCGTCCCCTTCGCCGTACACTGGGAAGCGGGGCGTGACACACGCTAAGCGTATCTAAACAATATAAAGTAAAATGTACACAAGAAACATGAATATAAATGAACAACAAATTTTATTTATTCAACATTTCTTTACAATACAATACTGGAAAGTAAATACAAGTCTGGAATGTAATACCTAAACAATTGCATAACTGAAATGAAAAGTATGTACAAGTAAAGTCAATACTCAGGGTCTTCTGTGAACTGCTCCAAGTGCTCCTGGCTGGTCTCGAACTCCTCGGAGTCGGGTCCTCCTGAAAACATTCCAAAGAAGAATAGAAATAGAAATGTCGTCAGAGAACACTCACTCGGTAAGTCCCAAAGAAAGAAGGAGAAATAGACAAAGAATAGAACGGTTGAAGTAGATAATGTTATATTTGTTATACTAACGTAGTTATTGTAGCTTGGTACAGAATATGCCAGTGTATACGAGAGGAGTCCAACTTACACCGTGGAATTTGGTAACCCGTAGTACAAGGCTCCGTCGATAATACCATAGAACAACGGTATGGATGTAATTACATCTTTTAGTGACCACCTCGTGCCACTTTTAACATGTTCTATACCACTCTACCCCTTTATAAACCCCATAATGTTTATTGTATTGATTGTATTGTATTGTCTTGTAGTAAATGGAAGACTTGCCGAAATCATGATATCAGTAAACGGAATAGATATAAATGGATAGTCATGTAATCAGAGTATATCCATGGTTCGGTTCGGTCATGTTCATGTTGATATGGATTGTATTATGGTATTCATGGATTCATGTTGTATTGCAGTTATACTTGAAAAGAATTCAAGTCAGATTGATTTCATATCAGATTGATACTCTGTCTGAGTCAGACACTTTAAAAGAAATTGAAGTCCTAAATCATGTTTTGAAGTTATCGGTAACTGCTGCACATGGACGGCAGGATTTGTGTCTTTTTCCAAAACAATTACCGTGTTGATAACACCGTTTTTAGGTTGTCTACCTTAGATAGGCAATGGCCCATATTCTCCGGCTCTCTGAGGCTCAAGAGAACTAGTCCCGCTTAAACCTATATTTACTAGGGTACTTATTGTAATTTAATATAATTTGAGGGGGTTTTATGAAAAATAATTTTGATATATATTTTCAAAATACGCCTCAAGTATTTAATTATCGTCTTTAGGGTTTTCATATATGTAGCTTTCATAAAATGAAGTTTTCTAGTGAATAGAACCCAGATTACATTGTATATGGTATTTTAGTGTAATCTTGGAATTGTATTGAATTGTAATGGTAGTTTCATGAAATTTGTAATTCCTTTGATTTAGAAAACATGGAATATATAAATAATATATTTAAAGTAGATATTTTGATAATATTTATATATATCTAATATTTATAAAAATAGAATTTATTTATTAAATAAAAATCACATTTTTCTTAAAAAATGTATTAAAATTTCCATCGAGATCGAATGCTCCTTGCGGAGGTCTGCATCTCGCTCTACTAGGCCCGAGGATGTGCGATAACCCGCACCATCCCAATCGGGGTTCCCCAAAATGGGTTGTAGAGACGTATTTGCAAGGAATTAAGCAATACACTTTTAAGGAAAACGGTTTTTGAATATTTTATGGTATTTAATCGTAAACTCGTATTTTTCCATAAAATATTATCCCAAGAGTTATCGTGCTATGTCAAAAATGTGTGTTGTGATGAGGTACCTCGTGAGTTTTCTAAAGGTAATATAAGAGAATATGTTGAATTGTGTTGAAAGTAAAGTGTATAGTATTTAACCGAAAAATACGATAAAAGTTGCATAATAAATTCTTTTGAGATGAAATTTGTTATAATGTGTTTGTTTATGATTACTAAACAATCTATTAAAAATTTGTAGGTTTTTTTATTAAGAAAAAAATAGATTTTTAAAGAAAAGAGAATCGGAAGCCGAAATAACTCTACTTCCGACAAGTTTTGAAAAGGAGAAGTTTTAGAATAGCAAAAGAAAAGGGGAGAGGGAACTTACAGGTTGGAAAACAAGAAAAGAGATAGGGGAAACTATCGGAATTGTCGGAGAGTCATTTCATCGCCGGATTCATCCTGAAACGACCCCGGAATTTTGCTTTGAGCTAACTCCACTTGCACAACTTTGGACTTGAAAATTTTAGAGAGTTTTTGTAAGGGATTTATGAATGAGGAGGGGTGAAATGTAGTGTGGTATTTATAGAGAAAATTAGGGTTTAGGATAATGAATTTGAGAAATAAAAGTGCATTTAAATTTTGGTTTAATGTCACTTTTTTAATTCTCTGTTTATTTTTAATAAAAACAAACAGTATAGAGGTTAAGGGGGGAGGCCATGGGGTGCAGGGTAAAATTTTGGGAGCAATAGGAACAGGGGGGCATCGAGCCCAATGGAGATCTTGCCGGACATTGGTTGGGTGGGGGGCTCTAGATTGAAGACACGTGTCCTGGCTGTATAAATACCAATTTCCACATGTTTGTTTTTTTTGTGACTTTCATTTTACGTGTAGTGCACGTATAAATCTTTGGACTTCTAAAAGATTAAAAGAAAAATCAATTAAAAATATATGTGACTAAGGGGATTCGAACACAGGGGCTACGTCACAGCATTGTAAGGCTTTACCAATGAGCTACAAGTGCTTTCTTGCTGTTCAAAAGCAAATTAAATTTATAACTTTTGCTCAGGCTTAGGTGTTCCTTTATGTATTTTTGGAAAAAAATTCTGTACAGAAAGTTTAGGATTGTTACATTCTTCTTTCCTTATAAAAATTTCGTCCTCGAAATTTATAGAAGGAAAGTGTAACAGATTCAAGAAAAGTTTATTAATAGTGATGGTGATAGAACTAGAGATAAAGCATAAAAAATATTTGGAAAAACGAAAGAATGCAAAAGTTTTGGAAATATTGAAAAAGATGTGTGCGAATTATCAGGGTTACCTTGGTCTATAGTCTCGGCTTCTACAGCCGCTAATGTGACAGCCTGACGCCAGGGTACATTCCTTTTAGCTGGAGGCACATTCCTCTGTTCTTGAGGCATGTTCCTCAGTGCCTGATGGAATTGGCGATTAGGCTGTACAGGAGGTCCACATGGAGGTGGAGATAGGAGAGCAAGACGAGGTGCAGGTGCCTGGATAGCTGGCCGCTGCGGATAAGTGTTGTGAGTTGGAACTGTGTTGCGCCTATAAGGACATGTTCCAATTCCAAGATTGGATGCGCCACAAACTAAGCACAGACTTTTTGTGTGCCTACAGTCCTTCCACAGGTGTCAATTCCTCTTGCAGTAGAATTAAAAATCTGGACTTGGCCAGTTATTGGTTACTTCCAGTCTCCTGAGTTCAAAAGTTGGCCTTGAAGAGGCTCCTCCTGCCATCTGGGTGGCAGGACGCTTCACTCCGGCAGATTGAGGTCTGCCCTTCTTCATCACTATTGCCTCATATCGACGGGCAGCTTTCAAAGCCAGTTCGTGGGTTGGGAAATCCCCTGTAGCTAAGGCAGTTTAGATCTCCGAATCTAACCCTTGCTAAAATCGTCTGGACCTGATCTCCGCAGTCGGTATCAAGTGTGCCGCGAACCAGTTAAGGTCTTGTGTTAGCTGTGTAGTATGTGATAGTTGAAAATTGAATATTGAGACATATCTTACCTACTGAGTATGGTAAACTCAGCATCATACTTATCCAAAGATTTGGTTCACATCGAACCCTGTTGTAGATAGATGAATTGTTGATCCATGTCAAATAGGGCAGTCTCTGGAAAGTACTTCGCGTCGAACATGTCGCGAAAGGTTTTCCATTCGATCGATTGGGTAAGATGGCTTTCTTCCGCCTTCCACCAAATTCGGGCGTTATCAGTGAGTTGCAGCTTCGCAACTCGTACCCAAGCGATCTATGGCACTTGTGCTGTTGCCAGATCATCCTCGATACTTTGAGCTCATTCTTCAGCTTACAGAGGGCTCTTTTTCCCGAAAATTGCTTTGGGTGCAAAGTCCGAAATTGCTTTACTCCGGGCGCTTCCACTTCTGGACGGTTCAGTAAGATAGCAGCCTGCTGCTGCTGTCCTTCGAGGAGGCTTCGGATTGTCTCAAGCAGTACCGTCTGCTCATTGATCAGAGCAACAATGGTAGGCGTAAGCAGTAGAGGTGGTGGTGTGTTGCTGAAGTTGGTGCTAGTATTGTTTGGAGAATCCATAACCTTGAAAGAAAAATAGGATTAGGATAGATTCAAAATATATGAAATTGTAAGATTTAAGGAATAAGAAATGTAAAGAATGATTTTAGTTGCCGATTCTTGTGTTATGTTGCTTAGGATTTCATACAGAATTGACCTGCATGTCCATACAGAACTGACCTGCATGGTAGGATTCCATGCAGCACTGACCTGCATGGTAGGGTTCCATGCAGAACTGACCTGCATTGGCCACCAACAAAACCTGTCACGCCCCACTTCCTGATGTACGGTAAGGAGATGCGACGGGTCACGCGACGTATTTACTCAGAAGTAAACACGCTAAGCGTATCTAAGCAATATACAGTAAAATGTACACAAGAGATATGAATATAAATGAACATCAACTTTTATTTATTCAACATTTCTTTACAATACAATACTGAAAAGTAAATACAAGTCTGGAATGCAATGCCTAAACAATGGCATAACTGAAATGAAAAGTATGTACAAATAAAGTCAATGCTTAGGGTCTTCTGTGAACTGCTTCAAGTGCTCCTGCCTGGTCTCGAACTCCTCAGAGTCGGATCCTCCTGACAACATTCCAAAGAAGAAGAGAAATAGGAATGTCTTCAGCGAACACTCGCTCGGTAAGTCCCAAAGAAAGAATAAGAAGAATAGGCAGAGATTAGACCAGTTGAAGTAGATAATGTTATATTATACTAACGTAGTTGTTGTAGCTTGGTACAGAATATGCCAGTGTATACGAGAGGAGTCCAACTTACATCGTGGACTTTGGTATCCCGTAGTACAAGGCTCCGTCAATAATACCGGAACAACGACATAGATGTAATTACGTCTTTTAGTGACCACCTCGTGCCACCTTTAACATATTCCGTACCAGTCTACCCCTTTATAAATCTTGTAATGTTTATTGTATTGATTGTACTGATTGTATTGTATTGTCATGTAATAAATGGAAGACTTCCTGAAACCATGATATCAGTAAACGGAATGGATATAAATGGATAGTCATGTAATTAAAGTATATCCATGGTTCGGTTCGGTCATGTTCATATTGATATGGATTGTATTCTGGAATTCATGGATTCATGTTGTATTGCAGTTATACTTGAAAAGAATTCGAGTCAAATTGATTTCATATCAGATTGAGACTCTGTCTGAGTCGGACATTTTAAAAGAAATTAAAGTCCTGAATCATGTTTTGGAGTTATCGGTAACTGCTGCACATGGACGACAGGATTTGTGTCTTTTTCCAAGACAATTACCGTGTTGATAACACCGTTTTTAGGTTGTCTACCTTAGATAGGCAAGCACTCATATTCTCCAGCTCCTTGAGGCTCAAGAGAACTGATCCCGCTTAAATCTATATTTACTAGGATCCTTATTGTAATTTAATATAACTTGAGGTGGTTTTATGAAAAATAGTTTTGATATATATTTTCAAAATACGCCTCAAGTATTTAGTTATCATCTTTTGGGTTTTCATATATGTAGCTTCCTTAAAATGAAGTTTTCTAGTGAATAGAACCTAAATTATATTGTATATGGTATTTTAGTGTAATCTTGGAATTGTACTGAATTGTAGTGGTAGTTTCATGAAATTTGTGATTCCTTTGATTTAGAAAACATGGAATATATATATATATATATATATTTAAAGTAGATATTTTGATAATATTAATATATATCTAATATTTATAAAATTAAATTTTTTTTATTAAATAGAAATCATATTTTTCTTAAAAATTGTATTAAAAATTCCATCGAGATCGAATGCTTCTTGCGGAGGTCTGCATCTCGCTCTACTATACCCGAGAATGTGCGATAACCCGCACCATCCCGATCAGGGTTCCCCAAAATGGGTTGTAGAGTTGTATTTGCAAGGATTTAAGTAATACACTTTTAAAGAAAACGATTTTTGAATGTTTTATGGTATTTAATCGTAAACTCGTATTTTCCCATAAACTATTGTCTCAAGAGTTATCGTACTATGTCAAAAATGTGTGTTGTTATGAGGTAGGTCATTACCTCGTGAGTTTTCTAAAGGTAATATAAGAGAATATGTTGAATTGTGTTGAAAGTAAAGTGTATGGTATTTAACCATAAAAATGTGATAAAAGTTGCATAATAGATTGTTTTTGAGATGAAATTTGTTCTAATGTGTTTGTTAATGATTACTAAACAATCTATTAAAAATTGTAGGTTTGTTATTAAGAAAAAATTAGATTTTTAAAGAAAAGAGAATCAGAGGCCGGAATAACTCCACTTCCGACGAGTTTTGAAAGGAGAAGTTTTAGAATAGCAAAAGAGGAGGGAAGAGGGGACTTACATGTTGGAAAACAAGAGAAGAGATAGGGGAAACTATTGGAATTGTCAGAGAGTCATTTTGTCGCCGGATTCTTCCCGAAACGTCGCCGGAACTTCACCTTGAGCTAACTCCACTTGCACAACTTTGGACTTAGAAATTTTAAAGAGTTTTTGTATGGGATTTCTGAATGAGGATGGGTGAAATGTAGTGTGGCATTTATAGGGAAAATTAGGGTTTAGGGTAATGAATTTTAGAATTAAAAATGCATTTAAAATTTAGTTTCATGTCACTTTTTAATTCTCTGTTTCTTTTTAATAAAAACAAACAGTACAGGGGTTAAGAGGTGAGGCCAAGGGGTGCAGGGTAAATTTTGGGAGCAATAGGAACGGGGGCTGGCGGCGCCGGCCCTAATGGAGATCTCGTCGGCCATTGGTTGGGTGGAGGGCTCTGGATTGATGACACGTATCCATGGCTGTATAAATACCAATTTCCACATGTTTGTTTTATTTGTGACTTTTCATTTTACATGTAGTGCTCGTGTAAATCTTTGGGCTTCTAAAAGATTAAAAAAAATCAATTAAAAATATATGTAGCGGGGGGGATTCGAATACAGGGGCTACGTCCCAGCAGTGCAAGGCTTTACCAATAAGGTACAAGTGCTTTCTTTCTGTTCAAAAGCAAATTAAATTTATAACTTGTATTCAGGTTTAGGTGTTCCGTTCTGTATTTTTGAAAAAAAATTCTATACAGAAAGTTTAGGGTTGTTATAGGCGATTTGTACACCTGCATTTTTTCGCCAGGTGTCCATTCCTTTTGCAGTAGAAACAAAAGTCTGGATTGAGCCGATTAAAAGTTACTCCCGGTCTCCTGGGTACAAACGGTGGCCTGGAAGAGGCTCCTCCTGCTATCTGAGTAGCAAGGCGCTTTATACCGGCAGATTGAGGTATGCCCTTCTTCTTCACCACTGCCTCATATTTTCGAGCAGCCTTCAAAGCTAAATCATGGGTTGGGAAATTCCATGTAGCCAGAGCAGCTTGGATCTCCGGGTCCAACCCCTGCTGAATTCGTCGTGCTCTGATCTCAGCAGTCGGTATGAGATATACCGCGAACCTGTTACGGTCTTGTTTTAGCTGTGTAATATTTGATATTAAAAAATCGAATATTTGATACATATTTTACCTGCTCAGCATGGTGAATTCAGTGTCATACTTATCCACAGATTTGGTCCATATCGAACCTTGTTGCAGGTGGATGAATTGCTTCTCCATATCAAAGCGGGCGGTCTCGGGAAAATATTTTGCGTCGAACATCTCGCGAAAAATCCTTCATTCGATCGGCTGAGTAAGTCGGCTTTCTTCAGCCTTCCACCATACCCTGGCATTGTTTGTGAGTTGCAGCTTCGCAACTCTTACCCAAGCGATCTCTGGCACCTGCGCTGCTGCCAGGCCGTCTTCAATCGACTGAGCCCATTCTTCAGCTTGTAGGGGGCTCTCTTTCCCAGAGAATTGCTTAGGGTCAATGCCCGGAATTGTTTCACACCGGGTGCCTCAGCTTCTGGGCGATTCAGAAGTATAGCAGTCTGCTGCCGTTGTTTTTCCAAGAGGCTCTTGATCGCCTCGAGCAATATGGTCTGCTCGTTGATAGGAGCTGCTATGGTAGGTGTAAGTGGAAGAGGTGATTGTGGGGTGTTGCCATTGACGTTCGTGCTCATATTGTTTGGAGAATCCATAACCTTGAAAGAAAAATAGGGTTAGGATAGATTCAAGAAATATGAAATGTAAAGAAAGTTTTAGTTGCTGATTCTTATAATTCTTGTGATATATTTCTTAGGTTTCCATGCAAAACTGACTCTGCATGGTTATGTAGGTTTCCACGCAGAACTGACCTGCATGGGCCACCAACAAAACCTGTCACGCCCCGCTTCCCACTGTACGGGTAAGGGGACGTGACTGGCCCGCGACATATTTACTCAGAAGTAAACACGTTAAGCGTAAACAAATAATATAATAAATATACACAAGAAATGACAAGAGATATAAATAAACAACAACTTTTTATTGATTAAACATTCTTTACATACAACTGGAAAGTAAATACAATGCTGGAAAGCGATGCCTAAACAATGGTAAATGAACTGAAAGTAAAAGTATGTAGTAGAACTAGAGCCCGGGATCCTCAATGAACTGCTCCAAATCTTCCTGACTGGGCTCAATCTCCTGAGAGTCGGATCCTCCTGACAACATTCCAAAGAAAGAAGAAATATGAATATCGTCAGCGAACAATCGCTCGGTAAGTCCCAAGAGAGAGAGAGATCAAGTAAAAGGAATAGATCTGGTAATTTATCTGTTTTTCTTATACTAACGTAGTTGTTTGTAGGTTGGTACAGAATATATCAGTGTATATGAGAGGAGTCCAACTTTCTCCGTGGACTAAGGCACATGGAGTGCAAAGCCCCGTCAAAACCCATGGGACAACGGCAATGGATATTCAGATTAGGTGTATTATAGTGACCGTCTCATTCCACTTCTAATACATTCCGTACCAATCTACCCCTTAAAAACCCCGTAAATGTATATTGTATTGATTGTAATGATTTGTTGTGTAAGATTTGCCGAAACTATGGTATAAGTTGTTCATGTTAACGGATCGGATGTAAACGGATAGTCATGTAGTCAAGTCAAGATATATTCATGGTTCGGTTAATTCAAGTCATGTTGATATTGTTCTGATATAGTTCTGGTATTCAGGTTCAAGTTCAAGTATTGATTGGATTCCTGTTGTATTGGAGTTAAGATTGGATTGAGTTCATACTTAGATTGTATTCGGATTAGATTGAGACTCAGATTGAGTCAGACACTTAAACAGAATTTGATTCCTTAATTAGGTTTTGGAGTTATCGATAACTGCTGCACATGGACGGCAGGATTTGTGACTTTTTCCAAACCAATTAAAATTGATAACCCCGTTTTAGTTTTCTACCTTAAATAGGCAAGCACCCATTTTCTCCGGCTCCCTGAGGCTCAAGAGAATTGGTCCCTTTTAAACCTATATTTATCAGGGTCCTTAATGTAAATTAATATAACTTGAAGGGGTTTTATGAAAAAATAGTTTTAGTATACTTTCAAAATAAATCTCAAGTATTTATTTATCGTATTTAGGGTTTTCATGGATGTAACTTTAAAAGTGAGGTATTCTAGTGAATAAATACCTAGTTGAATAGTTCATGGTCTTTTTGTGTAAATTTGACTTGTATGGATTCTTGATGGTATTTTCATGGAAATGTAATTTTTTTCTTTTGTTTAGAAAAACATAGAATTTATTATATATTTAAAATATATGATTTGATAATATTTATATATAATTAGTAAAAATAAAATTTATTTATTAAATAGAAAATCACGTTTTTCTTAAAAATTGCATTAAAAATTCCATCGAGATCGTATGCTCCGTGAGAAGGTCTGCATCTCGCTCTACTAGTCCTGAGGATGTGCGATAACCCGCACCATCCCAATCGAGTTCTCCAAAATGGGTTGTAGAGGTATAATTGCAAGGAATGTAAATAACACATTTAAAGAATACGGTTTTTAATAGTTTATGGTATTTTAATGTAAAAGTCTTATTTGTCCCAAAAATATTGTAAAAAGGAAATCGTGCTATATCATGATGCGTGTTGTGAGAGGTAGGTCATTATCTCGTGAGATTTTCTAAAGGTAATACAACGAAAAAAAGATAAAAGATGTCATATATAACTTTATGGTATTTAAACGTAAAAGTGTAATAAAAATTGTTTTACTTGGAGTTTTAATATGAAACTTGTTTCTAAATTTTATTTAATGTCTAAAAATCAAGATATAATGATATGGTTAAGTGTTTCTTAAGAGAAAATTGAAATTTAAAAAAAATAGTATTAAGGGTCGGTATAACTCCACTTACCGACGTGATTTGAGAAGAGAACATTTTAAATTAAGAATAGGGGGAGAGAAAGGGAACTTACGAGTTTAGAGAAGAGAGGGGAGCTGTAGGAATAGAGTGGTGGTTTCGTAGAGTCGCGGGGTCGTCGGAATCGTCTTGAATCGTCGCCGGAAGGTGACCTTGGCTAACTCCACTTGTACTCTTCTTTGACTTGGAAAAATTTAAGAATTTTTTACAAAAGATTTCAGAATGAAGAGGGATAGGGTGTGGGGTTGTATTTATAGGATAGAATTAGGGTTTTGTGAGTGAAGAGAGGATTAAAAAGAGAATTAAAATGCATTAAAATTTGGTTTTAAAGCCTATTTTTAATTCTCTGGTTAATTGCAGGGAAAACAAACAGACTTGGAGTAGTGGGGGTAGGCCAAGGGATTAGGGTTTAGAAATTTGGAGTATTCCCGATAGGGGAAACCGGCAGTGCCGACCCAAACGACGATCTCGCCAGTCGTTTTGGGGGTGTGGGGTCTTGTTCATATCATAATATTGCATTTTATATTCCCCATTCTTATGCATTTTACAATAAAACAGGTGCTTTTGACGCATGTCTGCTATATATTATAGGTTACAGGTTCTTGGACAGAAAACAGTGAAAACGATGAAAAGGCGAAGCAAAAGTGGACTTTGACCAACAAACAGAAGACTCTTTATCAAGCCTACATCAAAAATAAAATTCACAAAGTACAAGGCAATGCAAGATCCAAGATTACAAAGCGAACGGTTAAAAGTCCACCGCAATTATTCACTGGAGATCTGGAAGAAACATAGAAGCTATTTTAATAAAAGAACCAAATAATAAGGAAGCCCAAAGATTCAAGGCCCAATACTTCCTTTTAAAGAGACAGAGACATAAAATTTTACCAAAGTTTGGAGTCTACTTTGACTAGGTCTTCCTAAAGATATTTTGGTAAATGTAGACGTGCGAATCAATTGTAACCTAGGGTTTTCTATCCTCTATAAATAGGAACTCTAAATCATTGTAAAGGCTATGCCTCCCTCATGCCTTTTTTTATGAATAAAATTTAGAAATCTTTTGGAGAGTATCGATGCCTCTTTTCATATCATCTATTCAGATCTGACAACCCTGTGTAAATGTTTGGAGAGAGCCATCTGTAAAGTAAGTAGATTTATTTAATTGCCCTAGTTTAGATTTCAATTCATGCCCTAGTTAATTTTTCATTCTCTGCCCTAGATTAAATTTAATTCCTTACCCTAGTTAGATAGTTAGATCTTTAATTCAATTGCCCTAGATTAATTTAGTTTTTAGATTTAATTAATCCATTCATACCATTTGGAATTAACTCGTAAGAGCGATTAGGAAATTCACAACATCCCTGTGAACCGACCCGTACTTACCGGCTAGCTACATGCGACGCCGTTCTTGATTGCGGTAATATATTTTTGATCGATAAAATCTCTCTAAATTAAATGGCGCCGTTGCCGGGGATGGCGTGTTATTTCTTTTTTGCAATTTCGGGTTAATATAAAATTAAAAAATCATAAAAACTGTAAAATCAAAAAATATAAAAATTTATCATCTTTGTATTTTGTGAAGGGTATTTTTTGTTTGAATTTTGCAGGATCTACAATCGAGACGGATCTGGAAAAATCCAGAGTTCGAAACAGAAAAAGATACATCAGAACAGAAAGAGGTTGGAAAATCAGAACAACACAATTTTTTTGGAGACCTGAAGCCTCCGTACCGCCGCCATTCCGCCGCGCAAGCACGCTACCGCCGCTGAACTGCCCCGTCATGCCGACGTCATCGCGCGAAATTTTCACTGTTTGTTTTATTTTTCCCCTCTCTGCAACCTAAAATATATCTTTTTTCCAAATCTTCTGCAGGATTCTTTGCGCTAAAAATCTTCTCCCTTCCAATAATTGATTTTGTGCAGGATTCTTTGCGCCGCGCATAAAATAAAAAAAAGATTTGATTGCAAGTGATTTACTGTTTTGCATATCTTTAATCGGACTTTAAGGAGCTTTTGACCAATTCAGATTGGGTGGGGATTTCATCACCCTTCCCAGGACCCCAGAAATCACATAAGGCATTTGCATTGACCAATCTTTAATTAAAAAAATACTAGACTCAGTCCTAAGGACTTCGAGCTCAATAGGACAGAGGACTAGTTATAGGCATCGACCGTTTATCCTAACCTGACTTTGCGGTGTCTAGGCAAGTGTGTCAAAGGCTAGTGGTTATTAATTAGGCCCACTACTGTGGTTCCTTCCCACTTACCTGGCACTTACCTGGCCGCAATTGGCGGTGAAGAGGCGGTTTGAGGTCCTATCTCTAGCCCTTTGGAACAGTTAGGAGCTGTCTAGCTGACCTAGGTGACCCTAGATCTAGGCCTGATTTTGCATTTTTGGTTGATCGAAAGTGTGTCTTAACCCTTTATCAAAAAATCTTTTTTGCAAACAGTTCCAAATAAAAAAAAAGAGAAAAAAGGAAAATTTTTATTAGAAAACTTGCAAATTTTTGCCGCAAATAAATCCTTGCACCACCCAAGCTTCTTTCTTTTCCCCTTTCTTCTAACATGGGTACCCCACATCATAAATCTCTTGCCGAACTTTGGTATCCTGAACTTAACTTTGCGTCGTACGTCAATTGTTTCGGTTAATTTAAAGACGATCCTTCCATGCCTAAAATATCTTTGAAAGATCAAATAGAAGCGTCTAGGAGAAACAGTTTGACTTTGCAACCCACTTTGTGTCAACCAAGTCAACATTTACCACCTTCATATGTTGATACCACTTTTTCAAGTCCTGCTGTAACTCCTAAACCGATGTCCATTGCTGAGCATATTGCTCAATCTCGCAGCCGATCTTTCACCCCTCTCCACTCATCTAGTTCTAGGGATCAACAAGTCCATTCACCTTTTTATCCACATGTTGACCCTACCCCTGTCCACCCACCCACTTCCTTCCAGTCCTACCCGACTTTCCCACCTTCACTAGACCCTGTTTCTTCACAGCCTTTTGGTAGTTTCACGTATCCAAACAGTTTTGAATCTTTTACCGAAACCCCCTTACCACCCATGTCTAGTTTGGAAGAGTCGTTGGAGGCTTATATCTTAGCAACAAACAAAATGACTAGGAATGTGGAAGCGTCCGTGGCTGCCCTTATGCAACCTAGTGAACCGGTAGCTAGTTTCCAACTAGCTTCAAATTTTTCAATGTATAAGGAGGCGGTTGGACAGAGTGAGAATGTGAGAGGATTTCTAAATCAAACCTACCCATTCCCAATTGAATCCAACAACTCCAATTTTCAAACATGTGTCCAAAATGATGAGTTGTGCGACTTTGTAGTGCTTGATTTGCCAAATTGTGAAGAACCCCTTTCGAGTGAAACCACACTTAATCCTTTCGATCTTTACACCTCCACTCTAGAACCTAAATCGATAAATATCCATGCTTTTGATGAGGTGTCAGAAAAAATTGATTTTCACTTGATTGAGGATATAGACGCCGGGAAAATTTCGGATGATGAACCTGTTGATTTGATTGAACTTTTATGTCCAATTCATCATCCCGAGTCATTAATTGTTTCTCCCGAACTTCATATGCGTCTTGATTTTGATGATAATGGCATGGATGAGATAAATATTAAGGAGAATTGTTCAGTCGATAAAACTGCACATTTGTAGTACATTTTTCCTACCATTTTTATATTAAAAAAGGACTTTATTATAATATATTATACATATGAGGGTTTATGTGTAAAAACATTATTTTCCATGTGTTAATATATTTAACTATCATTTGGTAGGAAAATGTATGCAAATAATATTATTGGTCTAATCCTAGTAGAACAAAGTCTACTAAAATCTTATATGAGTTGTTGTGCAGATTATTTCCAAGTTGTTATGAAGGATTTAACAAACAAATCAATTTGTTGAAGAATACTTTCCAAATTAAAGAGCAAACTTGGAGACTAAGTCTGGAAGCAACCGAGAAAATATTTTCAGATTCTGAAGAAGCCTAGGAATGCCAAATGTCACCATCAGAGAGCCCAAGAAAAACGACAAAATGATCCACACCATGGAGCGCGGATCCGCGGCCAAATCCACCCTGGGGCCGCGGATCCGCCGCGGTTTGATGAGGTCAGAATGCAATATTTTGGGAGATTTTCAAGTGCTGAATTTTACCAACTTCGCAACAAAAAGATTCTGGGTTTTCACTATATAAAGGCACCGAGGGCATCTTGGAAAAGCTATCAAGCCGAAGAGATCACGAAGCTCCCGACGCTCACGCATCCAGGCTGATCATCGACTGTTCGACTACCTCCCTAGGAAAGATCGAGAAGCAAATCAAGTTTTGTAATCATTTTCTATGGATTAAAAGTGTAGTTGAAGGAGTTGATTAATAAAGGTAGTTTTTATTTAATTATTTGTTTTCTTTTACATTATGTTTTCCATCTCTTTCTTTTCATATTCTTCTCCCAACATGCGCGAGTAATTCTCCGCTTGTTAGGGTTCGTAGGATTAGGGTAGGCTAATGAACGATGAAAAATATCTAAACCCTTTTTAAGTCCTATAAAGTTTAGGAACTTTATCAAAATAATCATTAACATCCTAATCGGGCGCGCTAGCAATTCTTTACTAGTTCCGACCGCGATTAGAGATTAGATTAATGATTGTTTTGGTAAAGGCTAGATATGAACGGAGTTCCGTGTCGAGATAAGGGTTAAGAGTGGGATTCCTTTTCCCTCCAGAAACCCTAATCTACACGCATCGCCGTCGTTCTAGTTCTAAATCTATTAATGGATAAAAAGGGTAACTTTAATTAATCATTCATAACTACTAAATCCTAACGAACCCTACAAGCCCTTCTTATTATAATTAATCACATCTTTAAACTATTCTAGATTTATATTTACATTCTTATTAAACGTAGATCTAGAAACCATCCTACAACCATTCTTATTTCTTTCTCCTTTTCAACACATCTAAAGTAAAATTAAAAGGTTCCACGTTTCCCAGAGGACGACCCGTACTCATCTCGGTCTAGCTACGTGCGACACCGTTATTGATTGCGGTTAAACTAAAAACACGATTTTTCGTAACAATCAAATGGCGCCGTTGCCGGGGATACGTGCGTAATTTTTTATTTTTACTATTTGTGTTGATTTCTTAGACGAGTCATATCATTATTAACACAAAACTGCAAATTGCATATTTAACGATTTGTGCGTGGATTTTTGCAAGGAGATCTGGAGTCACAGAATTGAGGGAAACAGGAAACAGAGACATTTTTAGAGATCCAGAGGAGCACAGAGGGACACAGGAAATTTTTCATCAAGCGATCCAACCACCTCGCGGCGGAAGCGCGGCATAAAGGCATCTTTGGCGGCGGAAGCGCGGCGTCTTGGATGGATTAGGGCTACAGAACTCTCTGGTATCTTTCTTAACTCCTCCTCTCTCCTCCCAAATCCAATAAAATCTATTTTCTGCAGGATTCTTTGCAAATTGCGCCGCTCAAAAATCTCTTTGCAAAAGTTTTGTGTTTGGTTTTGTTTTGCATATTTAATACGGATTTTAAGGGGCAAAGACCAAATCAAGATTAGGTGGGGATTTCATCACCCTTCCTAAGCCCCACAAATCACAAACCGAGCATATAGATCAACCCTTCTTTAATTTAAAAAATATCTAGACCAGACTCTAAGGACTGTCGCGCTCAATAAGGACAGAGGAAGGTCGTGGGTAATCTATCGTTTATCCGCATTACTTTTGTAGTGCCTAGGCAAGTGTGACAAAGGCTAGTGGTTTTTAATTAGGCCCACTGTAGTGGTGGTTCCTTCCCGCTTACCTGGCACTTACCTCGCTACAAGGGTAGTACGGAGGCGGTAGAGGATTTATCCTGCGGCTTGTCCTTTGGAAGTCTAGGAGCGGTCTAGAGACTGGACCTAGGTAACCTTAGTTCTAGGGTTGCTTGTGCATTTAGGGAAATTTGTCTTGAGTCCCACTTTTTCAAAACAAGCCAATTTTAAATCACACACACGCTGCCACTTGCACTAAACCCGCTTAGTGCATGCTCGGCTGGACACGGGATCCTAGTGCCCGTCTTGTCCGCGTTCCTGCTATCGACGCCAAAGTCGGTACTTCTTCATCTTCTTTTCCCCCACCACACACCACGACCGTGATGGACGGCACTCCATCTAATTATAACACCACGCTGCCACCACCCGCAGGTGAGCAGAATCCACCGCGCATCTCTCTCCAAGAGAGATGCTATCCTATTCGTGGTCCCCTTCCTACTTGTCTATCTCTTCCACCACCTAACGGGGATAATTTCGAAATTAAACCCCACTACATCAATCTGCTGCCCAAATTTCACGGGCTTGAGTCGGAAGACGCGTACGTTTTCATCACCAAATTCGAAAACGTATGCGCAATGATGGGTACTTCACAATTGACTTTAGATGCTATGCGCTTACGTCTTCTCCCATTCACACTATGCGACTTGGCAGAAAAATGGCTTTATAATACTGCCGCACACTCTATCGCTAATTGGGATGAATTCGTCGTAGCATTTCTTAAGAAGTTTTACCCAAATCATAAGACTGCACATGTTAGGAGCGAGATCAATCAGTTCACCCAGCTTCCCAACGAACCATTTTGGAAGTGCTTTGAACGTTTCAAAGATCTGCTTGTCCAATGCCCCCATCACGGAATACAAAGATGGGATTTATGTCGGATTATATATGAGGGCATTAATCCAGCGACAAAGCAGATGCTTGAAACAATGTGTCAATGCAATTTCATGTCTAAAGATGACGGTGAAGCATGGAAATATCTGGAAGATCTCGCAGAAAGCACTTTGCAGTGGGAAAGCGTAAGACCACCTTCAACTAAGGGAGGTATTCACCAACTCGACGTTTCCATCGCAGTAAAAGCCGAAATGGCAGCGATGCAAAAGAAACTCGATGCTATGGAGAACAAATTTTCATCATTCTCCCTAAATCAGGTTACGCTTCCTAAGACCGTTTGTGGTTGCTGTTCGGATCCTTCACACTTAACGGAAGAATGTCTTATGAATGCATCGTTTCAAGCTAATGCTGCTTTTCAGCAGCGACCTAGAAACGATCCTTATTCTTCCACATATAATCAAGGATGGAGGAATCATCCTAACTTTGCTTGGAATCAAAACCAACAAAGTAATTATCAAAGACCTCCTCCACAGCAACCACAACCACAGAATCAGCCCCCCTTTCAGTCACAAAATTTCCAAAATCCGGCCAACATTTCTACACCACAAGTGGCCGGTATTGACAACTCACTTGCACAAACTTTGGATATGTTCATGAAACAATCCATGCAAAATTCGGCTGATATGAGGTCTTCTATTGATGCCCTAACGAAAAACTCCTCCTCCCATGGTGAGAGTATTAAATCAATAGAAAACCAAATCGCACAGTTAAACGCCGCATTGAGTGCGAGAGAGAAAGGGAAACTCCCATCTCAACCCCTACCGAATCCTGGCCATTCACAAAGTCATAATGTGAATGCCGTCACTACGTTGAGATCGGGGAGAGTGCTGAATAACCAAGTGGGCGAGCAGGTTGATGATAGTGACACATTTGATACCCCTTCTTCTTCTTCTTCCCCTAACTCGTCTAGTCTCCCACCTTCATCCGAGCCTATTCTCCGTTTTCCCCAAGGCTCAAACATTTCGCCAAATCTATCTAAGTCGATGCCCACTCCAATTTTGGGATCGAATCAGTCGCCACAGTCTTCTCCACAAACGTTGGACCCAAAACTTATTGATCGTGCTCCATTTCCAAACCGATTAAGGGCCAACCGACCTAACCCGCAAATGGAGAAGATTGTGGAAATGTTTAAGCAAGTTAGCGTGAATATTCCTCTTCTAGATGCTATTCAACAAGTCCCATCTTATGCAAGAATCCTTAAAGACTTGTGCACTAGGAAGAGAAAAACTCAAGTGCCTAAAAAGGTTTTCATGACGAGTAATGTTAGCACAGCTTTTACCCAACAAATACCAAAGAAACGTAAGGACCCCGGCTGTCCTACAATCTCTATTTCTATTGGGGGTAAAAATATAAATCGTGCTTTACTCGATCTAGGCGCTAGCGTCAACTTACTTCCTTATTCGGTATACGAGCAGTTAGGAATTGGAGAGTTAAAACCCGCCCATTGTACTCTTCAAATGGCTGATCGATCTATCACCAAACCTCGGGGCGAACTAGAGGATGTGTTAATTAAAGTCGGGGAATTCATATTTCCCGTGGACTTTATTGTTTTAGATACACAGCCTGTGGCAAACCCACGCAATCAAATCCCGGTGATACTTGGTCGACCCTTCCTAGCAACTTCTAACGCTGTGATTAATTGTCGTAACGGTTCTATGAACTTATCCTTCGGGAAAATGACAATTGAGCTTAATATTTACAAGCTAGGAAGTCAGCCATCAGAACCTTCTGCTCATTTACTGGACGTTTGTTCCATCCACGAGATAGCTCCCGAAAGCTGCATGGATGAGGAACTTTGCTTTGATGTTCTCGACAACACTAATGAGACATCGTTTGATCTTGCACCACTTCACAGTGAGGATATGTTCAATGAGTCCGACCTTGAGATTGAACCCTTTGACTCGTTGCAAAAGTCAGCAGCACTTTCCGAGTCAATATCTTATGCAAGTTTTGAACCTCTTAAGGAGTCCGAGTATCATTCCGTTACCCCTCCTTCTATTGTCTCTCCGCCAATTCTTGATCTCAAACCGCTACCTTCTCATCTTAAATATGCATATTTAGGAGAGAATGAGACTTTGCCAGTGATTATTTCCGCTTCTCTAGCCTTAGAGCAAGAGAATGCACTTTTGGCAGTGTTGAGATCGAATCGGGAAGCATTTGGTTGGACAATGGCCGACATCAAAGGGATTAGTCCCTTAATTGTTGAACATCACATACATCTGATGGATGAAGCCAAACCAACCCGAGACCCACAAAGACGGTTAAATCCCGTTATGAAGGAGGCGGTAAAGAAAGAAATCGTCAAGTGTCTTGATAGTGGAATAATTTACCCCATATCTGATAGTCAATGGGTAAGTCCAATTCATGTGGTCCCTAAAAAGTCTGGCATCACGGTAATCACTAACGAGGCTAACGAGTTAATCCAAACACGCACCCAAACTGGGTGGCGCGTATGTATCGATTACAGGAAACTCAATGCCGCGACGAGGAAAGATCACTTCCCTCTACCTTTCATTGACCAGATGTTAGAACGATTAGCGGGACACGAATACTATTGTTTCTTGGACGGATACTCTGGTTACAACCAGGTCCCCATCGCCGAAAAGGATCAAGATAAAACCACTTTTACTTGTCCTTTCGGAACTTTTGCTTATAGACGCATGCCCTTTGGGTTATGCAACGCTCCCGCTACATTTCAGCGGTGCATGATGGGGATATTTTCAGATATGGTGGAAAATTTTCTAGAAATTTTTATGGACGATTTCTCCATTTTTGGGGACTCCTTTGAGGACTGCCTTCGTAATCTTGACGCTGTTCTTACCCGCTGTAAGGATAAGAACTTGACTTTGAATTGGGAAAAATGTCATTTTATGGTTCAAGAAGGTATTGTACTTGGACATATAATTTCACATAAAGGCATTGAGGTAGACAGAGCTAAAATAGATGTCATTCAAAACCTCCCTCGTCCCAATTGCGTCAAAGATATACGATCCTTTCTTGGTCATGCAGGATTTTATAGGAGATTTATTAAGGACTTTAGCAAAATTGCTAGACCCTTAACCCTTCTATTGGCCAAGGACACTACATTTCACTTCGATTCGGATTGTGAGGCTGCTTTTGAATCACTTAAAGAATCACTCACTACAGCCCCCGTTCTATCATCTCCGGATTGGAACCACCCGTTCGAGCTTATGTGTGACGCATCAGATTTTGCTATTGGTGCTGTCTTGGGACAGCATATTGATAAGATGCCACATGTAATTTACTATGCAAGTAGGACCCTGAATGATGCACAAATAAATTACACAACTACCGAGAAAGAACTCTTAGCAGTTGTATTTGCATTAGAGAAATTCAGGCCCTACTTGATTGGCTCGCCTATTGTGGTTTACACAGATCACTCCGCCCTCCGACATCTTTTAACGAAGAAGGATGCAAAAGCCAGGCTAATACGTTGGATTCTATTGTTACAAGAATTTGATCTTGTTATCAAAGACAAGAGTGGATGTGAAAACGTAGTAGCAGACCATCTTTCACGCATCACTTCTTCGCCAACTGTGACCGTGCCGATAAATGACTCATTTCCCGACGAACAACTCTTGAATGTATCCTACGAACCTTGGTTCGGAGATATCGTGAACTATCTTGCGACGGGACTTATACCTAGCGATTGGTCGAAACAAGACAAACTTCGGTTTTTATCCCAAGTAAAATATTTTTACTGGGATGAACCATATCTATTCAAGTATTGTTCCGATCAAATCATTCGCAGGTGTGTCCCTAACGATGAATTCAAGAGCGTGTTATCATTTTGTCATGATCAGGCGTGCGGCGGTCACTTTGGACCTCGAAAAACGGCGGAGAAAGTTTTGCAATGTGGCTTTTATTGGCCAACATTATTTAAAGATGCATTTGAGCATTGCAAAACTTGTCCGCGATGTCAGCATTTGGGTCGGATTTCACGTAGGAATGAGATGCCGCTCCAACCTATCTTGGTTGTGGAAATATTTGATGTTTGGGGTATTGATTTTATGGGCCCTTTTCCCAACTCCTTTGGGAATCTATATATCTTGTTAGCAGTTGATTATGTCTCGAAGTGGGTGGAAGCTATACCGTGTCGCACTAATGACAACAAAGTTGTCATTAAGTTCCTTAAAGAAAACATCTTCTCGCGATTCGGACACCCTCGCGCTATCATTAGCGACAACGGGACACATTTCTGCAATAGGTCTTTCGAGGCCTTGATGCGGAAATATTCAATCACTCACAAGCTTTCTACGCCCTATCACCCCCAAACAAGCGGGCAGGCTGAGATCTCAAATAGGCAGATCAAACAGATATTGGAGAAGACGGTTTCGAAAAACCGTAAGGATTGGTCAACCAAATTGACGGATGCTCTTTGGGCATTCCGCACCGCTTATAAGACCGATCTTGGTATGTCTCCTTACCGCCTTGTGTTTGGGAAGGCATGTCACCTCCCTGTTGAGATTGAACATAAGGCAATGTGGGCAATTAAAGAGCTTAATTTTGATCTTGATCATGCTGGCGGCTTTCGGAAGCTGCAATTAAATGAGCTAAGCGAACTCCGCGATGAAGCTTACGATAATGCGGTGATAGTAAAGAATAGGACTAAAGTGTTTCACGATAAAAATCTTTCTAGAAAAACCTTCACATCGGGGCAACAAGTCCTTCTTTATGATTCACGTCTCCATCTTCATCCGGGTAAGCTTAAATCTCGTTGGAAAGGACCTTTTGTGGTGCGGTATGTACACCCGCACGGGGCGGTTGAAGTCGAAAATTTGAAAAACGGTTCGATTTTTAAAGTAAATGGGCATAGATTAAAACCGTATTTTTCTGCTGACCCCGCGGAGGAGCTCCTGTTTTTACAGGAGCCGCTTTATCAAAACTAAATTTCCTCCGCCTCACCTCCATGTTTTTTAAAAAACATTTTCTCATTTTAAAAATGGAGGTGAGTAAAAAATGATTTGATTGAATATCTGTGCGTGTCAAAGAATAAGTTTGGGGGAATTTATCATTTAACTATTATTTTATCCCTTGTATCTCTCCCTTAGTATACAGGTCCATGTTCTCAAAAGGCTGCATCAGTGAGGACACTGCTAAAAACAGGTTTGGGGGGGAGGTTTGTATTCACTGAATTATCTTTGACACCGGGCATTAAAAAAAAAAATAATAATAATAATAAAAAAATTATAACAAAAGAATAGAAAGTGAAACATTACATCCAAAAGATAGGAATAGTTTAAGAAAACCAAGAAAATTAGAAGTTTTCTTATACGAACTAGTAATAAGTAGTTATGAGCTGTTGTCCCAAGGGTTAGTAAGATAGAGGAAGTCACTAATCTGAGGATAAAAATAAGTCTGAAAAATAGTTTCTATTCTGGAAGCCAAACATTTGAATGTTGATACCCTACTATATGCACTTACACACGTCTTGAAACTCGGGATAGTAGAGGATACCTTGAAATGCTCTTGTCTAAAAGCCAAAGTATGAAGGAAATGATGAAGAAAATATAAAATGGTGAAAAGAAAAAAATGAACACTGGTTTTGTATCACCAAGGCAGCAATAAAAAAATATAGCGAGGGTGCCTCTTCACCTAGTGCCCTAAGGCCAACTGGTCTGGGAGTCACTGCTAAGCCTTAGGTGGTGCAAGACAAGGAAAATATTATCACCAAATCAGCAAGCACATGAGTAATCGGTCGGTTAGTACCTCAAGAAGTATTAACGGTCGCATGAAAATGTGTAAGCAATTCTAAGTATTCATCAAAGAAAAAGTACTAAGGTAGATGGACAAGAATATGATAGCTTGAATTGAATTCTCTGAGTGTAGGGATGTTCTTTACACACACGTGGGGTTATATGATCAATGTTTGGACAAAAGGTAGGAATGAAGAATAAAGACGATGTTTTATTGAGGGATGATGTGATTTCTAACATTTTTTCATGACTATTAAGATAGGGCTCATGACAACTGAAAAGCTAGTATAGTTGGAAACTCTTCTTTTCAAAGTATTTCTTTTATGGTTCTTATCTTTATATGTAAATTTCACCATCTTTCTTTTGTTATAGGATTTTGTGGGTGTAATCCGCTGAAAACCCTCAGGAGACAACACTCCTCCTACTAGGGACACCTAGAGGTTTAACGGCTTGTTGCACGTGCTCAGTGCAATCGTGTCTGCCTACGAAAGTGTGCCTAGTTTTCTCCTTTCTTTTTCTTCTCTTAAATAAACTAATTTGCTCGGGACGATCAAAGATAAGTTTGGGGGTATTTGTTCAGTCGATAAAACTGCACATTTGTAGTACATTTTTCCTACCATTTTTATATTAAAAAAGGACTTTATTATAATATATTATACATATGAGGGTTTATGTGTAAAAACATTATTTTCCATGTGTTAATATATTTAACTATCATTTGGTAGGAAAATGTATGCAAATAATATTATTGGTCTAATCCTAGTAGAACAAAGTCTACTAAAATCTTATATGAGTTGTTGTGCAGATTATTTCCAAGTTGTTATGAAGGATTTAACAAACAAATCAATTTGTTGAAGAATACTTTCCAAATTAAAGAGCAAACTTGGAGACTAAGTCTGGAAGCAACCGAGAAAATATTTTCAGATTCTGAAGAAGCCTAGGAATGCCAAATGTCACCATCAGAGAGCCCAAGAAAAACGACAAAATGATCCACACCATGGAGCGCGGATCCGCGGCCAAATCCACCCTGGGGCCGCGGATCCGCCGCGGTTTGATGAGGTCAGAATGCAATATTTTGGGAGATTTTCAAGTGCTGAATTTTACCAACTTCGCAACAAAAAGATTCTGGGTTTTCACTATATAAAGGCACCGAGGGCATCTTGGAAAAGCTATCAAGCCGAAGAGATCACGAAGCTCCCGACGCTCACGCATCCAGGCTGATCATCGACTGTTCGACTACCTCCCTAGGAAAGATCGAGAAGCAAATCAAGTTTTGTAATCATTTTCTATGGATTAAAAGTGTAGTTGAAGGAGTTGATTAATAAAGGTAGTTTTTATTTAATTATTTGTTTTCTTTTACATTATGTTTTCCATCTCTTTCTTTTCATATTCTTCTCCCAACATGCGCGAGTAATTCTCCGCTTGTTAGGGTTCGTAGGATTAGGGTAGGCTAATGAACGATGAAAAATATCTAAACCCTTTTTAAGTCCTATAAAGTTTAGGAACTTTATCAAAATAATCATTAACATCCTAATCGGGCGCGCTAGCAATTCTTTACTAGTTCCGACCGCGATTAGAGATTAGATTAATGATTGTTTTGGTAAAGGCTAGATATGAACGGAGTTCCGTGTCGAGATAAGGGTTAAGAGTGGGATTCCTTTTCCCTCCAGAAACCCTAATCTACACGCATCGCCGTCGTTCTAGTTCTAAATCTATTAATGGATAAAAAGGGTAACTTTAATTAATCATTCATAACTACTAAATCCTAACGAACCCTACAAGCCCTTCTTATTATAATTAATCACATCTTTAAACTATTCTAGATCTATATTTACATTCTTATTAAACGTAGATCTAGAAACCATCCTACAACCATTCTTATTTCTTTCTCCTTTTCAACACATCTAAAGTAAAATTAAAAGGTTCCACGTTTCCCAGAGGACGACCCGTACTCATCTCGGTCTAGCTACGTGCGACACCGTTATTGATTGCGGTTAAACTAAAAACACGATTTTTCGTAACAATCAAGAATTATGAGGATAGTATTGAGGAGAGTAGTGAGGATAATATTGAGGTTGACCCATTTTTGTTTGATGTGTCGGATTTTCCAATTCATCCTCTTGAAACTTTAACTAAATCACCCTCCCTCCTTTCCATCGTTCCGACCACGCCTAATATCACACTTGAAGACTGTGAGCTTGAAAAATTTCTTTTTGAATCTGACACAGTTCTCACAGACGATAATGATTACGAGTGTTTCACTTTTTCGGATGATATTGATGACTCACCGCCCGAGTTTGAGTCCTTTACATTTTCAGATGAGTTAGTTGAACCATCAGACTTGGTTGCATACAGTCGTTTCGAACCATTGATGGAATCTTTCAAGTTCGAGACAGTTTACTACGGTGAGATTACGACTATCCCTAAATCACTCCCTTCCCTACCTTCCATTGTTCCGACCGTACAAGAGACCGTTACGCTTTCATCTCCAATACCAAGTTCGGCGTACCCATGTTTTCTTGCGAATCTTGAGGGATTTGACCCTATTTCTCGACGGGTTGATAGGTTAGCACAATCGCTTTTAACACATTGGTCATCACAAATTGTGCTAATTTATTCACTCGATTTACACCCTCAAGACCGTGCTACCATTCTTTCTCTTTTCCGCCATTCTTCTCCCCCACCGAGACCGTATACCGTTTCTACCTCCACACGGTCTCGTGTGCTTCTCATTTCTTTTCTTTCCACTCCATTCTTTCACCAACTCGACCATTACCACGATAAGATTTTTGAATGGTTGGTGCTAACCTTTGGCTTGTGTAAGGCCAAGCTTAAGTTTGGGGGAATCTTGTTGTATATATGTATATATATTTTTGTTTTCTTTTTCTATAAAAAATAAAAAAATAAAAAAAATAAAAAAAATAAAAAATTATAAATAAATAAACAGGGGCGTGCCGAAATTTTGACCCTCTTGGTGTAGCATGACAGTGAGGACACTGTCAAGTTTAAGTTTGGGGGTATGCTCGGTAAGTCTTCTTCCTTCGCATTCATTTGTACATATTTTTGCATTTGCATACTTATTTTAAAATCCATAAAAATTGAAAATTTTCAAAAATTATAAAAATTATTGTATTCAATTTTGGATTATTTGACTAGAGTTTGACAAATAGGTTAACTAGCTAGGAACAACTAGATCTTAGACTTAGTAAATTAAAAACCCTAAAAATAACCTTCCTTAAAGTTTAACAGTAGAAAGTATATGTCTTTGTAGTTTATTTAGAAATAGGCAAATTTTGAGTTCACTTCTTGGGCTAAGTCAAAGTAAAGGAAAAGTATTGATATTAGAGTATAAGTTTGAAAAATAATTCCTAGCTTAAGTCTAGATTCTGAAAATGTATACCCTACAAATTGCACAATCACGCACCTTGAAACTTGGAATAGTAGAAGAGACCTTGAAATGCTCTTGTCGAAAGTCCTTAGTACGAAGAAAATAAAATGAAAAAATACAAGTGTGAATAAAGAAAAAAAATGAACACTGGTTGTTGTGATTACTTAAGGCTGTAAAAAAATAGAAAAATATTTAGCGAGGGTGCTTCATCACCTAGTGCCTTAGACCAACTGGTTTGGGAGTCACTGCTAAAGCCTTGGGTGTTGCAAGACTAGGAATTACGCTTTAATGTGCAAACACATCTTGTAATCGGTTGTTGGTACCTCAAGAAGTATTAACGGTCGCATGAAGGATGTGTAAGCAAAATTCAATTAAAAATTTCACCAATTAAGAAGTGCTTTGGACAACGGACAAGGGTATGATTGCTTGATTTGAATTTCCAAGTGTAGGGGTGATTTATACACACATGTAAGGATATGTGATTGGAGTTTAGATGGGAGAAAGGAGTGAAGAATAGAACTTGTATGTTTAATAGAGTTGATAAAAATTTCTAAGTGGAGATGGAACCCTAGAAGGAAAACTTAAGAGATGTCGAAAGCTAAGTAAGTCTATAGAACATGTATAATCTTAAGTTAGATGATGAGGAAGTGTGAAAAATATGGATGGATAATTTGCAAGTCGAAGATAATAAAGTTCCTTGTTAGAAACCCTAATTGGAGAATTAAAGTCGAAAAAGCCAAATTGATAGGATTTTGTGGGTAGTATCTGCTGAAAACCCTTAGGAGACAACACTCCTCCTACTAGGGACACCTAGAGGTTTAACAGCTTGTTGCACGAGCTCAGTGCAATCGCGTTTCCCTGCGAAAGTGCGGTTAGGTTTTTTTGTAGAGAATAAAAAATAATAAGTTTGCTCGAGGACGAGCAAAAGATAAGTTTGGGGGAATTTGTTCATATCATAATATTGCATTTTATATTCCCCATTCTTATGCATTTTACAATAAAACAGGTGCTTTTGACGCATGTCTCCTACATATTACAGGTTACAGGTTCTTGGACAGAAAACAGTGAAAACGATGAAAAGACGAAGCAAAAGTGGACTTTGACCAACAAATAGAAGACTCTTGATCAAGCCTACATCAAAGATAAAATTCACAAAGTACAAGGCAATGCAAGGTCCAAGATTACAAAGCGAACGGTTAAAAGTCCACCGCAATTATTCACTGGAGATCTGGAAGAAACATAGAAGCTATTTTAATAAAAGAACCAAATAATAAGGAAGCCCAAAGATTCAAGGCCCAATACTTCCTTTTAAAGAGACAGAGACATAAAATTTTACCAAAGTTTGGAGTCTACTTTGACTAGGTCTTCCTAATGATATTTTGGTAAATGTAGACGTGCGAATCAATTGTAACCTAGGGTTTCCTATTCTCTATAAATAGGAACTCTAAATCATTGTAAAGGCTATGCCTCCCTCATGCCTCTTTTCAATAAATAAAATTTCAGAATTCTTGGGAGATTAAGAGCATCATTTTTCTGTAAGTTTTTAATTTTAATTTCTGTCTTAGTGATAATTTAATTATTGCCCTAGATCTAATTAATCTTTTGCCCTAGTTTAATTTAGTGTAGTTCTTTTAAATGCAATCGGTAAGTGTTTTTAAAATGTTATTTTTAGAAGATCCCCTAATGAGCGAGTAATTTCCTCGCTTGTTAGGGTTAGGAATAAATGAGGGATTGAGAGATGAATATCTCTCATCTCTTTCAATGCCAATAATTTTTCATAAGTAGAACTTCATGCACGCATGCATGATCCGCTCCCTACGGCACCCTATCCATGAGGTAACGGTGAAACCGTAGTATAAAGGACCGGACATGCATGACGTCCATGAAGGTTATAGCAATTAGTAGGAAAGGACGGACAAGGATCTAGAGGAAGAAACTTCGTTTCTTCTCAATCATCCTAATCCCCTTTACTAATAATTGTTCTGACTTCTAAAAAGTTTTAATCGAGTGCATTGAAAGAGGTGTTAATACCAATCTTATCAAACCCTACTTTAGACCTAACCCTAGCAAGTTCCTTAATATCATACAACTTAGTTTTTAGACTCAAATCAGCAAAATCAAACCACCATTGGAATCAACTCGTAAAAACACGTAAGAAAATTACACATCCCTGTGGATCGACCCGTATTCACCGGCTAGCTGCAAAGTGACGCCGTTTCTGATTACGGTAAAATATTTTTGGTGATCGTAAAACACACAACTAATCAGGTCTTGGATGAATGCCACGTGTTCTACTCTGTTCATATAACATTTTCGTGTAAACTTTTGGATTTCCAAAAAGTTTAAAAGAAAAATCAGTAAAAATATATGTGGATGATGGGATTCGAACACATGGGCAATGTCACAGCAGTGCAAGGCTTTACCAATGAGCTACAAGTATTTCTTGCTGTTCACAAACAAAAATAATACTTAGAGTATACTCAGTCTTGTAAATACTCCATTCAGTACATTAACTTTAAGAAAAATTTGTACATTAAAACAGAGTCGTTACACCCTAACCCTCACATGTGTTGTGAATCCTAGGGTCACTTGAGATTAAATACTCCAATTAACACTCTATATTTCCTAAGCTACCTAGTTTAGCAAATTAGATACTTTAGTTACCTCGGTTTAGAGGTTGGAGCTTGAACCATAGACTCTCGGGTGGATCTTCTTCGACATGAGGAAGCCAACGACCGAGCTAGATCAAAACTTCTTAGGAGCTCAAGGAGAAAAGAACAAGATCCGAAGGACTTGATTCAACAAGGTATAAATCACTTACATAGTAGTTTACAACTCTATATAGTTTAGCCAGTTAAGGTTTCTGAAAAGATCATGTATGATAGGTCGGTGTTGCAGGTATAAAAATTGTTTTTTTGTAAATTCCGCTTCCCCACAATTTTGCAGGGTGTGCGACATCAACTTACACCGTGGACGCCCAGTGCCCACGCGCCACTCACATGACCCACGGGCGCCCAGCGCCTACGCGCCACTCACGTGACCCACGGGTGCCCAGCGTCCGCGCCACGCGCGCGTTATTAGGATGCACATCGCCCCTCTTTTCCCATGCACTCCACACTAAAAATATCTCCACCGTTAGAAAACTCTGCGTGGCCCCCGATACATCCAAGTCTCCTCCAAAACACATCACACGTATACTGCATATTGAGTTCGCATGACCAGTTTGACCCGTTAATCGGAGGTTCTTTCGCTTCAAAGACGAAGGGTAATTAATGGCATCTTAGTCCGCGGCTGCCGAAGATTCGGATCCCCACAATCAATAAATCTCGGCTTCTCGTAGGCAAGCAAAATCTGTAATGCGCCTGACAAGTGACATGCATTTTCCATCTCAATGGGGTGATGAAAAACACCCTACAGATGCTAGAACGCCCGGTAGGACCTGTTCTCTCCTCCCATATTTCGGGTTAAACATTCATGCAAACTCAATCAACATACATATCGATATTTATATTAAAATAATGCGCTTTCATGTAGGATTTCAAGCGATCAAGCCTCAACAACGTCTTCAAAACTCAGCTCCCAACACTGCTCCCATCTCCTACACGATGAAGATGAACGCTGGGACGATCCTCCCGAGCAGTCTCGGGCGACAGTGGGAGGATCCGCTGCTACCATTTGGCTCTATTCTGTTAGTGCCAGCTAACGTCATCCCAGCTCCTAAAGCTCCGATAACAAACAGGAGGGCCTCGAAAGGCAGGAAGCCAAATGTAGTGATCTCGAAGGCACCTCAACTTAAGCACAAATCCATTTCCGAACGACTCTCCGTTAGTCCAGCTGAGGGCAAAGCCATCAACACCAACAAAGCAATAAGGCATCTCGGGAAAGCTCCAATGGTGCCTCTGACAACTGATCGATCAGGTATCTTCTCTAAGTTACCTGTCAATCGAATCATAGTGGCTTCCCGAAAAACGGATTCCCATCGAGCCCTTAAAATCGAGAAGCTAAGACAGAAAAGGCACAGATATAGAGCCAACAAAAGGGCTAGGTCTCCTGCTAGTCTGAACTTCGTAGGGTTCCAAGAACGAGGTTACCCCGCAACAATACCTGAGCTGGCTGTGAAGCTCGCTAACTCTTTTGAACCGCTGAAATTGGTTCAGAAAAATGTCATGACCGCAAGAGTCAAGAAAGCTACGATCCGGAAAGCACCATCCAAAGACCCTGTCAGACCAACCATCTTCAGTAGCATGTCCTTTTCAAAAGAGGAAGGGCCACAACGATGGTCCGAAAAATCAGCCACCAAAGATAAAGAGATGGCTGAATATGTGGTCCACACTGTCTACATGGTGGGCACGCGCAGCAAGAGCAAGGATGGGGCACCACATCTCAAATCCAATCTGGTGTGAATGTGGCTACCACTTCTCAAGACCAACCACTTCTGGAAGGTAATGAAAACCCTTCCAATAAGGATGATAAGCAGAGAGATCCCCCGGTTCATGAGGACTCGGGCTCGGAAAGCCAAGAGGAGCCAATCTTCCGTTCCAAGACCGCAGAGCAACAACTTCTCCAAGAGCTCCAAAAGCAGCTCAGAAACAAAAACAAGGAGATGGCCAAGCTCTACTCAAAGATTGACAACTTGACAAACGTTGTCTTACATCTCACGGTCCGAGTTGCCTCTCAACCGCCCAATCAAGCGTAGGGCTCTGCTCATGAACCGGGAAACGATGTTTCGAGGCAAACAGCGCCTATTCCTTTAGATCCAAAAGTGGGCGAGCCGCATGAAAGTCGGCCGCATCCTATCTCGGGAAATGTCTTGACTACCGATAACAGCAACCCGCTAATGCAAGATCAAATCATGGATTTGGTCGCCATCAAAGTCAAAATATTAGTAGCCAAAGTGCAAAATTATATCAGCAGTAGTGGGAGACCATATCCCGCTCGGTATGATCTGGTAGAGTTTCCTGGTGGTTATGTCATCCCCAAGTTCGGAAGATTCGATGGGACGGGAAATATGAATCGGCACATCGCCCACTTTAAAGACTCATGTGGGAATACTTGGGGCAATGATGCGCTTCTCCTCCGCCAGTTCGTTAATAGCTTAACTGATTTCGCTTTTGACTGGTACGCGAGCATACCGGATGACTCTATTACTACTTTCGTCCAAATGGAATCTCTATTTCGACGAATGTTCATGAGTGTCAGCGATAAGATCACCATCGCCAACCTCGTTAGAACCAAGCTAAAGAACAACGAAAGTAATACGGATTTTTATAACCCGATGGAGCAATCTCTCCGTCAAATATGAACCGCCGATAGAGCATGATCAATCTGTCAGCCTCTTCGTCGGAAATCTCAACAATTGGATGGCCCTGTTTTTATACACCGTGGGTCTCAAAACATTCCAAGAGCTGACCAGGAAAGTTCAAATGTTGGAGCACTCAAAGCAGGAGTCTTTCTCTGATTCCCAAAATAACAATAGGTCATGGAGAAAATGAAAAGACGATAATCGCAAAGGCGGAAATTCCGACGATGCTGAATCTTTTAACATTTCGGCTAATTAAGATAAGCGAGAGATAAGCAAGCCTAATGCCAACCGGCCTCGGAAGCCAGTGTTCGGAAAGGGAGGAGAATCTCCACTGAAATAGAAACTGGATAAAGTCTTTCGCTTTAGAAGGGACAAAGTCTGTAAAATATTTAAGGACGCTTTAAGAAACGGTTTACAATTGCCAGAATCAAAAAGATCTCAAGAAGCGAATATGACCGACGACCCCAAATATTGCCCCTATCACAGAGTGATAGGTCACACTATTGAAGACTGCTTCATCTTCAAAGATTGGGTCGAAAAGCAATATAAGGCTGGAGAGATAGAACTGTCTAAAGGCGTGTTAACAAACAGTTAAGCTACGACAGCCAATTTCATGCATACGGAGACCGAAGCCCTTCGAAAATCTGATTCTCTTAGACATCTGCCTTTCACTGATAAGAGCGGACCAAGGCAACAAGCTAAGAGACAAACGAGCAACATTGCCAATGAAGAAGCGATAGACGGGTACACAACCCATACAGTCTACATGATGGAGCCCAGAGGAATAAGTCCTCCTACGCCTTATAGCCATGACGATGAAGTGGTTGTTGTCATCCAACGTCGGCTCGGTCTAGATGATGAAGAGCCTGCTTATGCAATAAAGCCAAAAGATCCGGTGGTTCCCGCAGAATCGAGCCCAGGCTTCAACAATTGACCACCACATCTTTAAACTAGGAACGGTTGACCACCACGTTATGAAACTGGGAAAAAATGACCACCACGTCGTTAAACTGTGAACAGTCGACCTCTAAGTCGTTAAACTGTAAGTGTAAAAAAAATTGTAAATAAAAGATAAAGCCGAAATGATGGGGTAAACGCGAATAAATAGCTGAAATGATAAGGCAATCGCGACCTTTACGATAAGAAAATCTGAAAAGATAGAGCAATCGCGGTTAAAAAAACTTGTATACAAATAAATACCCCAAATTCCCAAAATGATGAATGATGAGTCGCTCCTGCTACCATATTCTAGTGCAGTGATGCAGATGCCAACCAAAATCCAAATCCCTAAATTTCCAACGGCGAATGATGAGTCGCTCCTGGTACCATATTCCAGTGCAGCGATGCAGATGCCAACCAAAATTCAAATTCCCAAAATTCTCCCTGCCCTACGGCCAGTTCCTAAATGGACTACCGTATACAATCCACGGGCTCAAATAATCCTCATCATAAGCCCTGCGGCCGGTCTCCGTCCTCGGAATTATGCTCCAATTGGGAAGACCCGCTCATGTGTCCTCACGATACATGAGGAGAACAAACCTTACGAGATCCTCTCAACTCGTAAGAAAATGCCTTCGTGGGATCCTTACGACTCACAAAGGAATAACACACTTGGGGGTCCCTACGACTCCTAAGGAGAAAATACACCTACGAGATCTTCTCGACTCGTAGGGAGAAAATGTTTATATGGCATCCTTACGGCCCATAAAATTGAAAAGCCTTAGGTTATAGGGACCTAAACCTGTCTCCTAAGCCATCACTCCCTAACAGGAAAAGGCAAATGATGAATTGCTCCTGGCACTTTTGCTCCAGTGTTAGTAATGCTGATGCCGACCCCAACCACAAAATTCCAAATTTTCGATCCAATAGACCCCTAAGTCGTTAAACTGGGAACAGATAACCTCTAAGTTGTTAAACTGGGAACAAATGACCCTAAGTCATTAAACTGGGAATGAGGGAAATCCCCTCACGGAAAATGATGATTCGCTCCCGGTACCATATTCCAGTGTAGCGGTGCTGATGCCAAACCAAAACCAAAATCCCCAATTCCTCTCATAGCAAATGATGATTCGCTCCTGGTACCATATTCCAGTGTAACAATACTGATGTCAACCCAAATCACATCAAATCAGTAAGTCAACTTCAACCTTGATACCGCAGAAAGCGGAGCAAGTCAAATCCAATCCCCGACACCGCGAAAGCAGAGCAAGTCAACTTCAAGCCTGACACCGCAGAAAGTGGAGCAAGTCAAATCCAATCCCTGGCACCGCAAGAAGCAGAGCAAGTCAAATCAAGTAACGACATTCCAAGTCGCAAAAAAGGCAGTACCGACCGTCCACGTTGCTAAAATGGCAGCACCGACAGTCCAAGTCGCAAAAAGGGTAGCACCAACCTCCGCATCGTCAAAACATGAAACAAATCAAACCAACCAATTTCAACCAACAAGATTTGCAGCGGAATCAAGCTTCTTCTCAGAATTTACCCCGTGTCAAAATCATGATTCGCCTCAGAATATCTGACCTCCCTGTCGGAATTATGTTCCGCCTCAGAATCAATTCAACCAACGACCTCCATGTCATAATTATGCTCCGCCTCGAAATCAAGTCAACCAACGACCTCCCTGTTGGAATTATGCTCCGCCTCAGAATCAAGCCAACCAACGACTTTCCCATCGGAATCATGCTCTGCCTCGGAGTATCTGCCTTCCATGTTGGAATTATGCTCCGACTCGAAATCAAGCCAACCAATGACCTCCCCATCGGAATCATGCTCAGCCTTGGAGTATCCGCCTTCTCTATCGGAATTATGCTTCAACTCGGAATCAACCTCTACATTGGAGCTATATTTCGTTCAGAATGTCTACCCTGTGCCGGAACTAAGCTTCATCTCAGGATATATCTATTTCGTGTCGAAATTATGTTTCACCCGGTTCCCTGCGTCGAAACAATGCTTCGTCTCAGAATATATCCAATCCCGGAATTATGTTTCACTCGTCGGAATTATGCTTCGATCTCTGGAATTATGTTCCGCTTTTTGGAATGATACTCCAATCCCGGAATTATGCTCCGCTCGTCAGATTTATGCTCCGATCCTTGGAATTATGCTCCACTTCTCGAAATTAAACTCCGATCCCAGAATTATGCCCCCGGAATGATGCTTCGTCCCCGAAATGATTATCCACCTTGAAGTCAAACCCCCCACGAACAAGATCCATCAATTTCATGCACACATCACATACACGCGGCGTGCATTTGTTGATGGGGAGCACTTTGTTAGGGTCAAAAATTACACCCCGGTTGACCATGCTAAAGTCAAAATCAACCCCAAGTCAAGTGGGCCCAAGCCCAGGTCAAGTGAGCCCATGTCCAAGTCGAGTCCGAACATTAAGTGGCCGGCCTGTCCCATACCAAAATGAAAATTATGTAATAAATAATTTTGATATAATTTTTATGAATAAATGTAAGGAAAATAGTCATAAAACAAAATTTTTGTAAAGCCTATGGCTCATGTGCAAAAGAAATGAGTACATGAGGTATGGGATGGGCAAAATACCATTTTGTAAAGTTCAAGAGACTATGTGTAAACTTGTTAGTCTATATAAGGCAATATGATAATGAAATAAATGACAATAATTCATTCCCCTCAAAACCTAGGGTTTCTGTGCCTCTTTCTCTTTCCTCAAGGTTCTAAACCTTCCTCCCCCTTTTGAATTAAATCAAGAATTTAACTTTTCTTTTTCCAAAAAAACAAACAATTTTTCACCATAAAATCCTTGAATGGGAGCTCGGATCATCCATCAAATCCCCAAAATGAAAGATTTTTAAGTCCCACCCCTCTTTCCTCCAAGATCCAGCCAACAGAGAGGAGGAAGAAGAAGATCCATCTTCAAAAATCCCACTTTGTGAAAAATCCAAGGTTCAAGAGAAGATTCATGGCTCAAGGGAGAAGAAAGGGGTCCCCTTTGATTACCTTCGAAGATCATCGAGAAGTTCAACACCTAAATCCAAATTCTCAAAGGAATTTAACTCCACTCCTAGACCCTTTACGAGTTTAACTCTAAATCCAAGCCTTTAGGAGTTTAACTCCAAATCCAAATCTTCTGGGAGTTTAACTACAAATTTATACCTAATTTATATTTGGGAGTTCAACTCCAAAGCCCCTAAGAAGTTCAACACCCAGCTCAGAGGCTAAGCCCCTTTCTCTGCTGGTGTTTCCAGCAGTCGCGTGACGCACACGTGAACCGCGGGCGCCCGGTGCCCTTGCAGGGCACGTGATCCGCAGGCGCCCAGCACCCACGCGCAGGGCACGTGACCCGTACACGCCACGCATGCATTCTTAGGATGCTCCTCGCCCCTCTTTTCCTATGCATCCACACTAAAAATACCTCCCCCGTTAGAAAACTCTGTGTGGCCCCCAATACATCCAAGTCCCCTCCAAAACACAACACACGTATACGGTACATTGATTTCGCATGACCAGTTTGACCCGTCAATCGGAGGTTCCTTCGCTTCAAGGGCGAGGGGTAATTAACGGTAGCTTAGTTCGCGGCTGCCGGAGATTCGGATTCCCACAATCAATAAATCCCGGCTTACCCTAGGCAAGAGGAATCTGTAATGCGCCTGACAAGTGACGCGTATTTCCCATCTTAATGAGGTGACGAAAAACACCCTACAAGGTTACTTCTTGGAAAAAGTCATGTATTTTTGTGCTCGTTTTTCGAACAACGATGTTAGGACGAAACGGAACAAACCACCGCGTGTGTCTGACGGTCCAATCGAAATAGGAAAACTGAAAAACATGTTTTATGATCTCATGGGCGGTGTACATGCATACATTTCGTTAAATAGAAGATGTTTTGCTAAATATGTAGAGGGAGTTTTTCTAATTTTATCCTTTTAAACGTTCGAAATTAAATATAATCTAACTGATAAAACTGTATGAACAGAGCGCACAAAACTATACTCAAGATATCGATTCTTAGGACGTGGTTGGATGATAAAATCGAAGAAGAACAAAGACGCATTTTCGTCGCTTGGTGTAGACAAGAAGTCGAGAGACAAATGAATCATGGAGAGTAGATTGATATAGAGGTTTAGGACCTTTTAATTGATCCATCGATTGCAGGTACGTTTTACAACGGGTACGGGGTTTCCGGCTAAAAATTTGAGATCGAAAGGACGAAACATATTAGAGCTACACAAAATAGCGACGTCACAACCGCCGCCAACAGAGGAAATCCCTACTACAGTGTTCTTAAGAAAGTTATAGCGGTCTCATACATGCATAAGGCTGTCCCATTTTTTATATTTCAATATAGATGGTACGATAACAAATTTGAACGGGGTATGAAGGTCGATGAATACAAACTCACTATGGTAAACACCAAATGGACAGCCTACGAATATGATAACTTTATATTTCCCTCAATGGCAACACAAATATATTATTCTTGGGACTTAAAGAAAGTTGACTGGAGTGTTGTTTGTCGTTGAGAACCGAGAGATTATTATAATGTGCCGACATTGAATGACTATGAAAATGAGAGTGACGGGAAATAGACGATAACACATCTCAGTCCTTCTATTGAACGTACCAACATTTCAAACTATTCTGTGGCATCCATCAATACGTTAGTAAAACGTGATATCGGCCAATTGATTGTCATAGATCAAGATTTCGAGAATCCACCCAACGAATCTTCAGCTAATGTACCGAAGAAACATGCTAGGTAATAAAATTGTATAATGAACTAAATGTTTTAAATTATATAATGATTGTAATCAATTTTTTAATATTTGGATAAATATATAGGGTCTGATGGGAGGCGCGGGCTCAGGCTCTAAACGTCAAAAGAAAAAACATCTAGACGAGATTGACGGAAGCTCAGCAGCCGCAGTAGTAGCGTCTATTCCAACCCGCGCCCCCAATACTACCACCCCAGCAGCCATAGCATCCCCACCTCTCCATACCAGCGCCCCACCTCCTATTGTCGCAGGCCTCCCTGCAGCCACAGCAACCCCGTCTATCCCTATTAGCGCGGTAGAAGATCCTTCTACCCCAGTCACTCCTACACATGGCATATGGTTATCCATTGAATTTTTAGTTATCCATTAAATTAAATCTATTGAATCGTCTATCAGTTTATTATTTGCAGATCCATATAATACCGACGAGATAGAGTCTGTCGCCGGTTCTAGGGCCACGCCAGAGATGGCAGATATAATCGTTATTGCTTAAAGTTTTTAAATAAAGATTGTAATTTAAATTTGTCAAATACTATATACACACTATGAATATTATAATATTGTGTCTGTATATCTATATTTTTACAGGCTCCACCAGTGTTAGGACAAGGGGTTCTATTGGGCCCTCCTTCTCCAGGCCAGCCCCTGGCGCCGGTTCATTGACGTTGGAGTGGACCAAGCAAGGTGTGTCTGTTGGTGATTACTCGACCAAACGCGGGGATTACATGGGAGCAGAGATCCGTACTTACTATAAGTACCCACTCCATCTTAGGTGGAACCAGCGCCAGAACAACAATGTTCGGAAGTTTTTTGTATCGGCCACGGTATCACATATCTTTTTATATATTTAAATTTTAATCTTCATTATATATATTTGTAATTTCAGACCCAGAAACATTACAGATTCATCGGCGTCACCGGCGAGGATGGTATGTCTGTGCCGTTCGATACACATAGCGCCCAAGAATGGGTCATACCTGAGTGTCGGGCTATCAAAAGGAGATGCTGATATGAAGTAAAGAGGGATCATTACATTCCCCGGGCCGAGGCGACTGAGGGGGAGCGGAGGGCAATGATGGACACCATTTTTCGGGATGTTCCGAGAGAGAATTGGCCGCTGCTGGTCGCGTATTACGAGCACGATGATGTTCGGGTATAAATTTTATTTTTAAGATTATAATAATATAACATGTAATCATATTCTGTGATATATAATATTATCTTTTTTATATTTGCAAGACGGTGTCGGTTCGCAATAAGAAGAACCGGAACAACGGTGTCAGAGACCGCACTATCCCGATCCAAGGAAAATGCTCGCAGGTTAGCGCTCAACACCAGCCCGTGAGTATTTAGACGTTTAAGAATATATGCTTTTTATCGCAAATTACTTATTAAAATAAATCATAATCTTATCATAGAAAATGAAAGACCCCGCCAACTACACTGCTTCTAAGGGATGGTCCGCGTTACACAAGGACATGAGCGAGCATATGGTAAGTTTCATATAATCAAGTTGATTCGGTATTTTTAATACGTTTATATATATATATATATATATATATATATATATATATATATATATATATATATATTCTTCACAGATCCAGTTTTAGAAAAGGACGGATGCCTTCTGACTTGGTCCCGACGGCCCGATTACCGCTATTGTCGTTGCTCTGGATTCGATATCCAGTGGGTATCACGGTGGGTATGAGCGCAAGGTTGGTCTCAGAGCCCACCAACACTTTGCTAGGCGTCCGTCCGTCCATGAGTACGCCGTGGTCCAGACAGCGACAGATGCAAAAGCTGCATCACTGGTGGAGATTTGTCGGCTACACGAGCGGGTAGAGCAGTAGAATGAGCCGGTACAAATGCTTGCGGCGCAAGTCGAGGAGTTGAGACAGACGAATGCGGAGTCCATCCGACAGGCCATACAAGAGGAGTTTAGGAGTATGTTCAAGTCACGGAACGATGGAGGTAGATCGTCCCAACGACCATAGATTTATTGATTTGTTGATTGGTTGATACAAAACATTTTTTTGTTGGTTTATTGATTATACTGTTTGGTATATATTTTATGTTTATAATTGCGTGTGATTCTAATCATATTACTTCTTCATTATTATAATTGCATGAGATTTGATCATATTATTATTATCTATTACTGGTTGTAAATGAAAGCAGCACATGTGGGGCGTGGAGATTTCCGGTTTTAAAAAAATATATAATATCTTTTGTCATGGTCATAACTGTTGCCAAATGATATGTGGTCACGGTTGAAACCATGACAATAGGATACTGATATCTGAAATATATCAGTAACAGGTTTTCTTTCATAACGGTAGACTATATGGTCACGGTTGTAACCGTGACCATAGGATATATGTAGTCACAGTTAAAACTGTGACCATATAACGGTTTAAATTGTGACGATATATGTGGACGCTATACGGATCTGTTTCAGTTATCAGACCTTATTTGGTAATGGTAGATGTTATGGTCACGGTGTTAATCGTGACTATAAAAACCTATGGTTACGGTTTTAGTCGTTATCAGGCTTCTGGTGACAGGATTTTTCACAACGGTTGTATCACAGTTGTAACCGTGATCATATGTGTTTTTGGTCACTGTTAAAACCGTGACCAAACCTACAGCGCGTAGTAGTGTAAGGAGGCGCCATGGCAATGGAGTTTTAGAAATTAATTATGACATGGTTCACTTATTCATTTCTCCAAAACTCTTAATTTTTGGTATATATTATACCAAACCCTAATCTACATGATATACACATTAAACCAACCATATGAAGTATACTACTCATTTAAGTTGCATGACATGGTTGAGTGTACATTTCTTACCCTGAGTAATCACGTTTTTGATGATCAAAAACCAACAATACACTATCTATTTAGTCTACTCAAATATTTGACACCAATTCTAATTCCATATTTTGACAAATATGAATTACACAATTATCAATTTTTCTAAAATGGATGAGAATAGGCTAATAGCTAAATATTTCAATACACAAATATATATATAAAAAATTCATTTTACATCCGACATGCATTATCATACATAGAAGAATCGTGAAATATGAATTTACTTAGATCGATTTTGGAAAAATTTAGATTTTATGATGAATAAGGTTACTTAGAAAAAATATAGCTAATACATAACTTCTTGAATTCCTCCATTGCTAACAGAATAATAGTTCCGGATTTACATCCGCCGGTATTACACACAAATCGACGGAAAATTATTCATGTCTCATAAGCAAATCATTTAGCAAGAGAGATTCTTTGTTCCTATAGAAGAAACGCTTAAAAAGTTACAATGGCCCGCTTTAAAAGAACATGCATGTTTGAAAAATTCAATCTAACCGGATTTCTTGACCCGAATCTGATGGGATAGAATAAAATCACTTTCTGCGAAGCAAGACCACTGGGGGGGGGGGGGGGGGGAGTTTACTTCTACAGAGTTGCAATATTATTATAATGCCATATTCCAGGCCTATCAACATAAGTATTATTAAGCAAGTTTGATGGTTGTGAGATGAGTCAACTGAGTGTTGAATCCACTTGCTCTTTTGTAGTACAGGTCGGCCAAATGATTGATCTCTATTGGTGGTTTGTGCCCATGGGTCAAAATCTCTCAAGTTTTATGGCATAATTTGATTAATTAGTTCACTTCGAGCTAAGGCCCAGTTTGGGGACAAGGTCTATGAAACCCGACCCCGCGGGTTTCGTAAAAATATGGTTTAAACATACAAAGAGACTCTAAAAAGAAAACGGCATGAACATTACGCTACCGGGTTTCAAGCCCTTGAAATCCTTTTAAACCGTGGTCTCAGAAACTCTACTTTTGCTATCATTTTTAAAATATTCTTAAAACTCGGGATTCAGAAACCGTAACCATGGCCTAATTAGCCATTTTAGCCTACCGTCATCAAGCCTAACAAATTGCTCCCCACTTTCATTAACTTTGGGACCTAAAAGGTGATGGAACAGTTCATAGGAATATACGGTAGGCCACAAACGGAGAAGTGATTTTACAGAAAGATCCCTGAAGATATGATTTCTGTCCAATTGAGAATTATCATATTATAGGGGGTTAGATTAGTAAACAATTAACAAAATCTTGCAGTTGTGGAAGATCTTTGTTTTAGAAATACGGAAGCCAGATGTGGCCATTTCTCATGTTTTTTATGCATGTGCCGACAATCCACTCATTCTTGCCCCTAGCATTCTTATATGCACGAAATGACAGCTCTAACGAAAACTTCGGAACATGCTAGATATCGGATGATATTGAAGAGAGTTTCTCTTGCTGAACTGATGAAAATATCAATCCTCCACACTTATTTGATGTCCAACATCGTCCCTTGTCATCTTCCCATGTGATCCTGATATTTGTTTATAAAAACGTTCTATTAATTATCATTAAAATGTTATTTTACGAGCACAAGAAGTAGCAAAATCACTTATGTTAACGGTGCATGTCTAAACAGTCACCCTGCTTTATCCCAACCTACGCACTAGAATCGAAGCTGTTATAACACAATCACCTTGCTTACAAAACTTCTTTTCGCGAGACAAGAGTTCTAGCTCAAACCAACCTGCATATATATTAGGGTAAAATGTTATAAAAAAAAACCGTGCAAAGTTATCCGTTGTCAAAAAACCCTGGCCTAAAAAATCTCGCCAAAATCCTCCGGGCAAAAATCCCTTGTCCTGCAATATCTAAAGAGTGCAAATGTATTGCAGGGAACTATTGATTATATGCATAATCCGCATGAAACTAGAAATTGCAATCAACTATATATAGATATTGCATGCATGATAGTTTTTTGACAAGGAAAATCTTTTCCAAGTGACGAGATTTTTTGGGCCAGATGTTTTTTGACAGCGGAAAACTTTGCCTGGGGGTTTCTGGAAATTTACTCTAAATATTATGAGAATGATAAGGTTTTTTTTTTAATATAGAAAAAAGATTTTATGGCCATACTCAAATTTTGATGGACACACAAAAAAAAACCCACAAAAAGAAGAGCCCTGTAGAAAGATTCCCTTTCCCTCTCTTCTCAACCTTTTCCTCCACCTATAAAATGCTCTCCCCACTCTCTAACACCTCTCAACTTCTTCCAAACTCTCTAAAGAGAACACCATTAACAAGAAGAAGGAAGCCATGGGAGATGAGAAGAGATGCAAAGTAAAGAAAGGATACTTGGTAGTAAGAGTCGGGCTCGACGAAGAAGAGTGTTTCAAGAGATTCACAATCCCTATAACTTATCTCCACCACCATCTCTTCAAGAGCTTGCTCGACACATCAAGGGAGGTGTATGGATACCCTTCCTCGGGCCCGTTGAAGCTCCCTTGCTCCGTCGACGACTTCCTTCATATCCGGTGGCTCATCGAGCGCGAATCGCAACAATCTCATCATAGCCATCATGGCAGCAGTCACCACCACCATCAATCTTCTTTCTCTTTGTACTCTTGTTGAAGTATAATTGGGGGTTTATTTGGCTATTTTTATCATTTCATCTATAGCTAGCATGGTCATTTTGAAGTTGTATATTAGAAGGCCGAGGTGAATGGATTATGGAATTGGCTTGGCTCACTTAAAAGAAATTTAAGAGGAGTTGCAGATTATAATTAAGTGGAGCTAGGTTTGAGTATAGTTTTTACAACAAGGCTGTTTTATTTGATGCAAGCCAGCAGAAATTAAGATTGTTTTAATGAATCTCTCTCCCTCTAGCTCCTCTCATTCTTAGCATTTGATTAATCAGTTGGATCACGGAATGTTTACAGCTGAATTAGCCAGTCGGCGATTCATCTATCGTATGGGCCAACATAAACAAAATAAACGATATTATAGAAGATCGTCTCCCCCAAACACGCACCTATCTTTAAAAAAGAGTTTTGCAAGGGAAACGAATCAAAAGCTGTTAAATTTATTTGATTCCTTCAAAAAAATTCTTTGATTCAAGCTTATTATAGAATGGGAATGCTTTGGTTTTGTAATTGAGTCTATGGCCCTTGTGGTGTATGAAAGCATTAGAATATTAGATCAACATGACCTATTGAGCACTGAGTTGGTGAAAACGGCACAAAATCATATTTAAAATGGAATCCCCATCAAAGAGTTGAAGATATGCAGAAATAAATACGGTTCTTGCTCTCTTTACGTTTCATTTGCCTAATGTCTCGCATGAGAAATAACTCAGTATACCGGATTAAATGCATCTTAACATGAGAGAAAGAGCTAAGATTTCACAAACATCCTTTAGCAAAAAGATTTAGGGGTCTCATACTTATATTTCTTTCTTTCGCAAAACTTGACACATGCGTCCAGTACATAGAACAATTTTTCACCGCAACTTTGTATTTGCAGTTTTATTTTTAGCTGGTGATACTTCACTATTTTGTGGGTTCTCATTGTGGGGCCCCTTTATTATTCTATGAAGAGCTTTACAGAAGAGAACACATAGAGGGGCAACACTAGGGCGTGGCACTCGCTTCGCGAATCGAGATGAGTTGAGATCGTCTCGCTTAGCCGACGAGACAAAGCGAGACGAGTTCAACAGTAGCGAAGCCTGACCCTACTCGTCTCGTCTAAGCGAATCACGAGATGAGACGAGGCGACTCGCCCGAGTCAGGCGAATCAATGACTCTGGTTTTTTTTAAATAAAAAAACCATTTCTTGAGACGGCCGTGCCATTTTAAACTGGCTCAAAATATACCTGGAAAGTTTGATTCTTCTCTATTTTTTTTGAGACGGTTCAGGCTCTGTCACGCCCCGCATCCCAAAGTGCGCTAATTACGGCATGTGACAGACCCAACCATACTATCTATGACTAGAAACCATCCTCCCACAGTCACATTACGGCTGTTTATAAGATATCAAGAACAGTAAAATATAAAATCTATCTAATACATGTCCGTTTGCCAAAATAAAAGAGTCAAGGAATGTATAAGCGGAAACGATAATAATATCCAATAACATCTGAAAAATACGTTCCAATATGGGCTTACATCAAGAAATAAATGTGCGGAAAAATAAGCTAAACTAAGTATCACTAAACTCAATTCCTCATAGCTCGGCTTGACGGCTAAAATACTTCTTTTCAGCCTGCGATAGAGATAGAGGAACTGGGTCATGCAGAACCCAGACGTCAATACGTCATAACATCAAAATAACAGTAATAACCAGGATGTAACAAGATATATAGATATGAATATAAATCAACAACATGAACATAAACAGTGAGGTATGTGTGTGCATGTGATGTGCAACTTATTTCTGGGCTTCTAGGTTATCTAATATAAAGTCTTCGAAATTAATTAATATAATTCTCATCGTAACCCATCAGTCTATACCCCGTTCATTCCCCACGGGACCATAGTAACAGGATTATTTCGTAACGTCCGGAAAAACGGCAAACATGATATTCCGTAACAGCCGGAAAAATGGCAAACATGATATTCCGTAACACCCGGAAAAAGGGCAAACATGTAATAATAGCCTTTTGAGTTACTCTTTGGATACTGTTAGGAATTCACCCCACGCACAAACGCGTATTTTTTGGAAAAGAAAACGTTTTAAGGAAATGGATGCGCACGCGAGCTCGTTCTTGTTTTAAAATTTATAAACCGAAAGTGCACGGCGTGTTGTAGCAAGCCGGCAAGTACGGGTCGATCCGCAGGGAATTATGTATTAGGTTTTGTTGTTCAAGTTTCAACAAATAATGAATTGGGGTGGTTGTCATAAAAAAAAATAGAAAGAATAGGAAAACAAGAAAAGCAAGCAAAGAGGATAAGAAAAAATTGGTTATGGTTTTGGCTCGGAAGGTCGAATCGCGACGATTCTTTCGATGCTCCCTAGATCATGAGTTGTCCGTCCTTACGTCGATTCCGGCATGACGCATGACTTGTCAAGACGGTTGCGAAGCACAAATCATCAAATTCCGATATTCGCTGTAAAACACGAAACGAGTCCGTTTTGTTCACTTACCGTTTGTATGTCCGAGCTTGGGGTATCAATACTAAGCACGAGGGTTAGCGAGCTTACCACAATATCAAAAACACAAATTAGTTAATGAGAACAAATGATTTTAGTGTTGAGTTTGCTAAGTGTTTGTGATAGTATATAGTATATGAAACCAAGATATTGTCAAGCACTTGATCACAAAATATCATATCTAAACCTAGCAACCTTAATACTAAATTGATTTTAACTTAAACATTGAAATGAGGAAAGAGAGTGAATATGGTATATGAGGAGGTTACAAAGTAACCATGTTTCAAAATACTATATCACATCAATACATAAACAATTTTTAAGTTAGAATCATTTATATAAGCACATTAAACATTTACAAGAGGAGGAGCAGGCAAAACCTTTCATCTCATTTTCTCACCAATACCACAACCAAAGAAAGATTAGTTAAGCATGATAAAGAAAAGCAAATAAGAAAAAGAAGCAAGTAATCAAAAAAAAACAATATTATTAACATTTGAATTTGAGGTACAAGATATTGGTAATTTGTTCAACCTCCATAATGAAGCTCTCAAGAGAAAACTTTAAGAGGGAAGAAGAAGAAGAGACCAAGTTAAAGCCTACCCACTCTCAAGCCTAAACCAAAAATAAACTAAAACAAAACTATATATAAGAGAGAGAGCCTTTCCCTTGCTCACTGATCTGGTTTTTATAGGCACCAAAAAAGATTAAACAAATAATAAAAATAAGGTGATGTGACTGCAAGAGAGGGATGTTCTCCGCCGAACACGGGAGACAAGACCGCGTAGGTTCGTCTTACCTGAATTTCGAGGGCAGAAGCTATTTGGTGCTATCCGTCCACCTCTCCGAAAATACCAAGTTGATTTATGGCACCATGTATCGAAGGTTTAAACGAATACGGCCGATATAGCAGACTTCGTCAGATTCCCCCTCATTTGAGGGGGTTTTGATTGTGGGGACGCTCTTCCCTGCAGGCGTAAGCCCCTACAGTTAATTACGCTACCGCATCGCGGTAACCACTTTCTCCTTCTCCAGGTGGTCACTTCGTGTTGTGGGTGTTTGTTTTGTTTTTAGTTGCCCGTGGATTGTATATGGAGACTAATTAATGTTGTCGCCCGTAGGGCGTGAATTAGTCCAAATCCGTATTTTCTTAGATTTGGGTTTGGGATTGGGTTTAAGAATACGTTAGTCACATTTGAGACTAAGATCAACTTAAACGTTTGTTAAGAATACATTAGTCTAATTTTAGACTAAGATTAACTTAACGGGGTCATTTAGATCCAACAAGAGAGCATTTGGGCTCTATTGTTTAGTTTAGGGACATTGCGGTCCATAATTAGTTTAAAGATATTACGGTCCAAGGTTAAGGACATCATAGTCCATGGGCTTAAGGACCCCACAGTCCGAGATTAAGGACATCATAGTCCATGGGTTTAAGGACTCCACAGTCCAGTTTAAAAACGTCATAATCTATGGAATGTATGGTTGTCTGGACCCGTCACCTCTCTGAAGACGTTGAAAAATTACAACGACAAATATCAGAGGAGTGAAAAGATGTACCCTTGAACCAATTTTGGTTGGAAGATCTGTAGTCCAATTGGGACTAAGATCTGAGATTTATGAGCATATGGGCTCAATTAATCTGAACGAGGGGTTCATAGCCACTTTGGGCTCAGCCCATTCAGTTAGAATGTTAAACATTTAACAATGCTGAGTATTGATTTGAATTCTGACAATGTTTTTGTCTTTTATTGAATACTGAACATTTATCATAGCTCTAGGGATTTATTTTAAAGAACAATTTATGTTCTATCAGCGCACACGTGAGGGACACGTGATGCGCTTGGCGCTTTGCGCCTGTCAAAGAGCGCAGTGCGCTTCTGCCGAGTAGCGAACACATGAGGGACACGTAGTACGCTTGGCGCCGAGCGCCAGTCCATGAGCGCATTGCGCTAATTTATGAGTGCAAAGCGCTATTTGTTCAGTGGCGCACACGTAAGGAGCATGTGGTGTGCTTGGCGCTGAACGCCGGTCCATGAGCGCAAAGCGCTAGTTCAAGAGCGCAAAGCGTTAACTGTAAGTGGCGCACACGTGAGGGGCACGTGGTGCGCTTGGCGCTGTGCACCATTCCAAGAGCGCAAAGCGCTAGTTTATGAGCACAAATCGCTGTCTGATCAACTTTATGATCTGAGAAATAAATTCTCGTTTCGAAGAGACTTTGCCTCAAGGTTCTAAGAACAAAGTTCTTATTTTGTAGGAGATATTTCAATCTCTTATTTTGATGAAAGGGTTTGCCTTTATGGATCTTTGATCCTAAGAGAATTGACTTATTCTCCCCCCTCCCCTTTATTTTATAGACCTATGATCTGTGAGAAAAATTATGTTCTTTTTCTTATTTTGTGGTGAGATCCTTTAATCTCTTTGTGAAAGACCTTGGTCTTGTAGATCTATGATCTTAAATAAAGAAGTGAATTCTTCTTTTTAATATGAGATGATTTCATCTCTCTGTTTATTTTTACCTTGAAGAAAAATTGTTCTTCTACCAGGAGCTTGGCTCTTCTTTCTCAGATTTCTCAAAGTTTATGAGGGGGGGGGTTCCTCTATATGAGACTTGAAGTCTTAGGCCTTTTATATAGTGAGGGCTGATCAGTTCAATCAGTTGAAGAGATCTTCTCTTTAATTGATTTGGGGATGTTTCCCCCGTTGGATCTTTGATCCAAGGGCTTCTGATTTACAGAAGGCAATCTTCTTGTTTTTAACAAGATTGGGGAATTTCCTCTAAACAAAATTTATTCTATGTTTTTGGTGATTTTTAATCACCATTGGATCATTGATCCAACGGTGCTCTGATTTACAGAGCACAATCTTTTTATTTGGAAAGATTTTGAGGGATCTTTCTTTAACAGAATGTTATTCTGGTCAATTAATGATTTATCATTATTATTGGATCTTTGATCTAACGGTGGGGAACATTTAGTTCCAGCGCTAGCACACTCGTGCTTTGCACGTGATGCGCTACTTCAGAGCGCTGGCGCTCTTGGCGCACTTAGCGCTAGCGCACTCGTGTTTTGCGTGTGGTGCACTGCTTCAGAGCGCTGGCGCTCTTGGCGCACTTAGCGCTAGCGCACTCGTACTTTGCACGTGGTGCGCTTCCTCAAAGCGCTGGCGCTTTTATGAAGCGCCGCTTCATTTCAAATTTTGAAAATTTGAACAGAGCCTTGCTCTGATTGGGGGAATAAATACCCCACACCGTTGCGCTCACGTGGCTCACACGTGAGTGCAGCGATGGCAGCATCTCCAACATTAGATTAACTTAGAAGTTGAAACGGCACTCGGTGCCTATAAATAGGATCTTTGGTCCTTAGGATGATTTCTGTTCATCTTCATTTTTGTCTTTTGAGAATTTTTATTCTCTTTCAGAGCATAGCTCTTCATTTTAAGAACCTTCAAAAGTCAAAACTCTGCCAAATTTTTTGTAAGATTTGAACTTTATCAATAGAACTTTGATCTTCCTCCGATCTTAGATCTCAAAATGTTTTTAGGGTTTTACCCGTTAAGAGAGCTTTGCTCTTCATAGATCTTAGATTTTAAAATAAAATGTTATTAGGGTTTTACCCATTAATAGAGCTTTGCTCTTCATAGATCTTTGATCTAAAGAAAACCCTTTTAGAGTTTCATTAACAGAGCTTTGCTCTCTTGGAATCTTAGATCTAAAGAGATCTTTCTTGAGGTTTCTTAACCCATTAACAGAGCTTGCTCTCTTGAATAATGGAGATTTGTTAATCTCTTATGAAGAACTCTCAAGAGTTTGTTCATAGATCTTGAATATCTCAGAATTTTAATTCATTAAAAAAATTTATTTCAATTTTTCTGATGGGTTATTCCATTATTTTTACAGAGCAAGGTTCTAGAGGAATTTTATTTCTTCATCATTAGAGTTGACAGATCTCACTCTGCTACAGAGCACTGCTCTCAAGGGGAGATTTACTCCTTGGCCCGAGGGGTTCTTATTGAATGAGAATCAATTGAGGATTTCCTCATTTAATGACAGTCTCATCAAATGATGAGGCTGTTTTATTAATGATGAACGACCATCTAGATTATGTGGGTCCCCTTTGGTCCCTTTTCACTGCATTGCAGTGTGGTACAGATTTAAAGTACCTAATGACAGAACTTAAACTGTAGCATTGGTGGCTGAAAATTTGTTCTTTTCCCCGCAGATACTATGTGTTTCGACACTTCCTTTCCGTTCGTCCATTCGGAAGGCGGATTCCCCGAAGCGCCCGTTGACCGAGAGGTTTTTACGCTGATCAAATACCATGACCCGGAGCACAAGAATCTTCATTTGTGGGGAACATGGTATAACCAGATCATCATGGGTCAGCGCAGCTTCCCTTGCGCAACACCTTCAGAGGCCATCTCGGTGATTCATTATGCTGACGTATCCCCAGCAAACTATGCCATGGAGGTGGTTAATTGGACTTCAGAGGGTTGTCTTCAGCCCTCTATGGCTGCAATATCTGTACAACCGCCGATGGCTCTGGACATTCTAGGGCGGCGTATATGCCAGGGTGAGTCGCGCCCTTGAGGACAGCCATACAACATAGGCCCGACTCTCCGTCACTCAGCTGGATATCTGCAGTGGGCCCGATACATCCTATCGGCAAAGAAGTCAGAGTTGCTGAGGCTCGGGTTGTACCCCGAGATCTATGCTTCCCTGTTTCAATATTCCCCACCTCCAGCCTGGTGGGTCAAAGCCTTTTTGGAACAGTGGAACGTTCCAACTCATACCTTCCTTATGCTAGATCGAGAAGTTTCCATCTCTTTGGAAGAGTTTACAGATATCTCTGGCTTGCCTGTCAGAGGGGAGCATTATGAGGAGATCTTGCCCCCTGATGAGTATATTTTCGCTACCCGACTGGTGATGACGGGTCTAAACCCAGAGAATGCCACTCAGCACCGATTCCCCAGCTTGATCAAGGTGCTAAATATTTACGAGGGCCTATTTCTTGAATCTGGAAGCCATGGGGTTAGTTTTGCGGATTTCATCGCCCATTTTCTCCGCCCTGAAGTTTTATCGCAACAAGGTGAAATGTTTGCCAAACTTGATGATCCTTTCGGCTTTGGCTTGAATAGCCAGCCAATATTGGAAGCCGATCAAAAGAGTTTCTTTCTTCCAAATGTCGCGATCGTCCCCTTTTCAGAAATTGCCGCTCCAGGTATCGATGAGGAAGCGTTCTTTCTAGGGTTCCTCGGTTTGTGGTTAAGCTGGTTTGCGCTTCCCATGCACCCTCGCTACATGAGGCCGTCTGTTTTCTACCCAGCTCATCGGATGGTTGAAGGGAGACAGGTTGCTGTTGGGATTGCCGGGCTGGCTCATTTATATCACGGTCTTAGTTTGGCGGCCGACACTACTCAACCAGGGGTGCAGCCCGTGAACTTCCCGATGCATTATTTTACCTCATGGCTCGAGTTGCGTATGCTCGGTGTTTTTGGAATGCACAAGCGGCCTCATTTCTATGAAACTTGCAATTTTCCACGGATCATACGGCTGGTCAATGCTTCCATTATGGAGCCAAGTCAGCGAGAGGCTCGGGGTGTAATTCTTCGCCCACGTACCGTCGGGGATGGCATGACCTTTGTTGATAAGGTTATGACCATCAGTAAGGAATCTTCTAAGACAGTGCAGCCGTTGCGGGACACTTTTAAGGACGGAGCTTCTACCTTGAAAGCTCGGGAGATTCTCCATTTGTACTCGATCAGGCCGGGATACTTGGTGTTCAGGCAGAACGACTCGGCTTTGTTTATGAGATATAACCCCCACCGTTTTGCCCAGCAATCAAGTTATAATCAGGGCGTCCCGCTCGAGGCATTCTTGGAAGAACCGGTTTATACTGGAGAGGGTATCCGGAGCGCTTTGCACCACTTCATGCGCCTAAAAACAGGATCCAATTTCTTCATTAGTGAGCCAAGTTGTGTTCCGAAAGCCCTGAACGTATACGTGGCATGGTATCAACACGCGATGGGTGCCGTCATCAGGGAGGAAAAGAAGTTGTTGCTCGATCGTAAGGGTGCAGCCCCTGCTGGTAATCCAGCCATCCCTTTGAAGCAACGGACCATCGTTCGTCCTCTTTTGAGAGAGGTTGCTGAGGTTGTGGTCCGGCGTGATAGGCCTGAGCTACCGATACCCCGTGCTCCCGTGAAAGCGGTGACTGTGGCGTCTCCCGAGTCTGGTATGGGTTCAGATATCGGGACTCGTCGTCCCAAGGTGCCCACTAAGCGTAAGCTTGTGCTAACGGTGACCGGTACTCGCTCGCAGAAGAAGATGAAGAAGTCGATTCTTTCTGCAGACGTTGTACTTAGCCAGGAGCCTCATGCTCCTTATAGCGAGGGCCTGAGTGAATATGGGACCAACGAGGGTCTATTCATGGCGCCAGATGATACTGATCTGGAGGCTGCCATCGCAGCTTCTGAGCGTCTAGCTAGCCACAAAGCAGGACTGATCATCCTCGCACAATCAAGTAAACTTCAACCGTGTCTTTTTGCTATTATATTTTTGTTATCTTGTTTTGACTGACACTCCTTTTTTTAACAGGCATTTCTACTGAAGAGGCTCTCGTGGCTTCCCTCAAGACTTTTGAGGAGGAGGAGAGGTTTCGTGCTTCGCTGGGCCTTCGTATATTTCGGCTCATTATTCCTTCATTCCCCTTTCTTATGGGTAATCTGGCCCCTTTTTCATCTTATCGCAGGGACTATCTCGACTCAGGTCATCCCCAGTACAATGTCAATCCCGCATGGTGATGCGGAGATGCTTCCAGGGCCAGCTATCGAAGTCCCGGCCTTCCCAGCATTGCCAAAAGAGGCTTTACTTAAGCAACCGATGACGGACGCCATAACGGCTCCAGAGGTAGCTCCTGGCACGGACGATGACGTCTCCTTGACGGAGGTCCTAAGAAGATCAGCTCTCACGACCCAGGTGGAAAGGAAGCGCAGGAGGCGTGCAGCATGAGAACGTAACGCCGTCTTAGCCGCGGGTGCAGGCTCGAGCGCTGCTTCCCTCGTCCCTGCTTCTTCAGAGGGTGTTCCGGTCACCCTGTCTACTGCTTACAGACAGGCGGCACGTACGGCTCGAGAAGCAATTGAATGGCCGACCCAAGGTAACGTAACACTGAGTCCTTTTGTCAAAGTTTTAATCTTCAGATTCTCATATATCCTATCCTGCAGGGCCGAGTCTTGATGAGCAAGTGGTAGGTGAGACGGTGGCAACAACTGAGCCTGAAGTGGCCACTCTTTCTCAAGAGTCTGGAACTGCCCCAATTGACACTCTTTCCCCTTGCGGTTCCTTACCGTTGCCGGGCGCTGCAAGTATCACGACGGTTCTCATGGAGTCGGGGGATGAAGCTACGGGCGGCGAAACCATTCTGATGGAGGAGGGTGAAGCAGTCACTGCACCCAGTGATGCCCTTGTCGCGGTTTCGACCGGCGACTCACCAGGTAGATTTTAGGTCATTGCTTTCCTTTTCATTCTGCAATTCCTTTCAATCTCTTCTGACAGTATTTCTCTCGTTTCTAATGCAGGTGTGGTGAGCGTTGAGGTTGTGCCACCCGAGAAAGCATCACCAGTTGCTGCTTTGACGGTGGCCGCCCCTTTGCCTTCTCTCGTGTCCTCCCGAATGCTGGAAGGTACGGGTTTGTGACTTATCGGTTTTATTATAGGCAATATACTTTATGTACTGACATTGCATTATTACACCCTTGCAGGAGTCCTTTTTGATCATCTGTATCAAGTGTTGCACCCACATTTCTCCTTCCAGTCAGAGATTGCTTCATCTAGTGGCGTTGGTGAGTACAGCCTCTAGCTAATATCTTCTCTTTTCTTTTACGGGCAGCCAGGTCGTTGCTAATTTTTCTTTGTTTTGACTGCAGTACTACAGATTGAAGGAGTAGATGAAAGAATAGTTGCGCCACTGGTACTCCTGGCCTTGCCACCTGCCGCAGCCGGTATAGTATACTTCATCACTCATGTGATTTATTTATTTTGCGAGTTAGATTTTAACCGTAATTCATTTCGCAGCAGTCGTACCGGTTCCTGCTCCCTTCGAATCTTGTATATTAATGCCAGCAGGACCATTTTCTAGACGTCCATCTTCTATGGGCGCTGCGACCAGCCTTCGTATGTTGAGTGAATCTATTGAAGAGCTTGACGCGGAGATCCCTGCCCTCGCTGCAGATTTTGCTGCCAAGGTTAATCCTATACTGGCGACGCTCATGAACTTCCATAGCGAGGGCGTCGTTGAGTCTTGGGTTAATCACTGCAGGAAAATTGAGGCCTGCCTGCATGAGCTTGAGCTCGGACGTCCTACTCCCGAGGTCCTGGCTGTGAACTCCTAACGGGCTGCATGGGTCGAGCAGAGTACTCCCTACCACCGCCATCTTGAACAAGAAGCGGCCTTAAAGCATAAGGAGCGCGAAGAGACTTCAAGTGAATCTGCCCAGCTGCATGCTCAGGTTGACGCAAATGCTGTACAGCTGAAAGCCATCTTTGAGGGTCTTCTACGATGTATTTCTGACGGGCTAACGCTGAGACAGAAGCTCGACCTCATCGAGCGAGATGCGTAGAGTCGTGGGGCAGCTCAGCAGGCCATCGATGAGCAACTTTCATCTTATTTACAGCAACGGGCTCAGGTCGAAGCGGAGTTGGCCGCGACAGCTGACCGTGAAAAGAGGCTGAGGGGAGTGCGCGAGCAACTGATTAGTTTATTGAAAATGCCTCCTACCCAATAGTTGTTTTTATACCAATTAACATTTGTAATTTTTGAATAACATGTATCCATTTTTTTTCTTTCATATGATCTATCTTGTACCCAATTGAACTTATAAATAAAAGATACATTTCTTTCGTACTATCTTGTGTTATCTCTTGCTTTCTTCTCTTTTGTGTCATCGCCATGTGATTTTAGCAAGTGTGGCCTGTAGATAGTAAGTGACGGTCCATCTTAGACTCTTTGCAGGGTAACGATGGTTTAGGAAACAGGTTCAGATATGCTGCCTAAGACTTTTCAATTTTATGAGCCGTGAGGGTCTCATAAAGGATTTTCTCCCTACAGGTCGAGAGGATCCTGTAGGTGTATTTTCTCCTTAGGAATCGTGTGGATTCCTAAGTGCGTTTTCTCTTGAGAGTTGTAAGGATCTTCCAAGAGAATTTTCTCCTTACAAGTCAAGAGGACTTGTAAGTGATTGTTTCTTTTCTTATCGGAGAGTGCGGCCTGTAGAAAATCTACCTTGACCTTTCTACGAGGCAATGATGGCTTGGGAGACAGGGTTAGGATATGTTACCTAAGACTTTTCAACTTTATGAGCCGTGAGGGTCTCATAAAGAATTTTCTCCCTACAGGTCGAGAGGATCCCGTAGATGTATTTTCTCCTTAGGAATCGTAAGGATTCCTAAGTGCGTCTTCTCTTGAGAGTCATAAGTATCTCCCGAGAGAATTTTCTTCCTTACAAGTCGAGAGGACTTGTAAGTGGTTGATGAGTTAACTTGCTCCCGAATCAAAGAATTGTTTTGACGGGGAAGTCGAGAGTTGACTTTATCCGCATTTCACGGAGTCAGGGGGTTGACTTTATCCGCATTTCACGGAGTCAGGGGTTGCTCTAGACGTTTCCCACGGGGCCAGGATTGACCTTAGCCGTGTTCTACGGGACCGGGAGGTGCTCTGGGCGTTTCCCACGGGGTCAGGATTGACATTAGCCGTGTTCCACGGGACCAGGATTTTCTTTGGGCGCTTCCCGCGGGGTCAGGATTGACATTAGCCGTGTTCCACAGGACCAGAATTTGCTCTGGGCGCTTCCCACGGGACCAGGATTTGCTCTGGGCACTTCCCACGGGGTCAGGATTGACATTAGCCGTGTTCCACGGGACCAGGATTTGCTCTGGGTGCTTCCCACGGGGTCAGGATTGACATTAGCCGTGTTCCACGGGACAAAGATTTGCTCTGGGCACTTCCCACGGGGTCAGGATTGACAGTAGCCGTGTTCCATGGGGCCAGGATTTGCTCTGGGCACATCCCACGGGGTTAAGATTGACGTTAGCCGTGTTCCATGGGACCAGGATTTGCTCTGGGCGCTTCCCACGGGATCAGGATTGACATTAGCCGTATTCCAGGGGCCAGGATTTGCTCTGGGCGCCTCCCACAGGGTCAGAATTGACATTAGCCGTGTTCCACAGGACCGGGATTTGCTCTGGACGCTTCCCACGGGGTCAAAATTGACATTAGTTGTGTTCCACGGGACCAGGATTTGCTCTGGGCGCTTCCCACAGGGTCAGAATTGATATTAATCGTGTTCCACGGGACCGGGAGGGGTTGACTCTCGGTTGTCTGCGCATCGCCGAGTCATGGAACTGGGATCTTTGCCGCGGCTCCGATTTGCTGATGTTGCGTTTGTTGTAATGAGACGAATGTCGAGATGATCTCCAGGCTGTCTGTGAACCATCGAGATTTGGCTTCTTTTTCTGATGGAGCCTGGTGGGAAGGTATGGTTCCCTCTTTGTTTGTGTCCCTGGATTGTATACAGGGATCGATGTGATCTCACCTGTAGAGCAAAAATTTTCATTTTATGTATTTTTCTTTCCGCGATACTCTATCATTTCAGCTTTAATATCGCAAAAGTCGCGATTGCCCAATCATTTCGGCTATTTTTCGCGGTGCCCAATCATTTCGGCTATTTGTTTTATTTACTCGCTGCTTTTTATTGCGAGTTGCCCAACCATTTCGGCTATTTTGTATGCATACATTTTTATTTGCTGATTTTGTTGCATGTTTCCCTATCATTTTGGCTATTTCATATACGTTTGTGGCTGGCTGGCTTTTCGCTGAGTGTTTGGGATTTGATACCGATTTAGGCATCAGCATCGCTGCAACTTGGATATTGCCAGGAGCGAATCATCATTTGCCTCTGTCAGTTCGAACAAAGGTGGCTTAGCAAACAGGGTTAAGATCCTGTCGACTAAGGCTTTTGACTTCGTGAGCCGTAAGGGTCTCATAAAATTATTTCTCCCTACGAGTCGTGAGGATCTCGTAAGTGCGTTTTCTCCTTAAGAATCATGAGGATTCCCAAGTGTATGGTCTCTTATAAGTCGTAAGGATCTTACAAGAGTGTTTTCTCCTTATAAGTCGAGAGGACTTACAAGGATTGTTCACCGTGTGAGCATATCCCCAGTCTCTGGTGGGACTTTGTTAGGGAAATATTTATTCGCACCCGTGGATTGTATACAAGGGTCAATACTGAACCACTTGTAGGGTAACATTGAAGATTGTGATGGCTTAAGAACAGGTTCAGGTCCCTGTAGCTTAAGGCTTTTGAACCCTGTGAGCCGTGAGGGTCTCAAAGGGGAATTCTCCTTACGAGTCGTGAGGATCTCGTAAGTGTAATTTCTCCTTAGGAATCGTGGGGATTCCCAAGTGTGTTGCTCCTTTGTGAGTCGTAAGGATCTCACGCAGGTATTTTCTCCTCACAAGGTCGAGAGGACCTTGCGAGTGTCTTTTAACGAGATTGCGCCCTTTCGGGTTTTCACAAAACTCGCCGGTAGTCCTGCTATTTTTACTCACGGAGCCCTTTCGGGTTTTCATCCGTACCCATTTCGCTTATGGACGTACCCTTTTTTTTGTCAGCCTTGGGATGCTGCGGTCCGTAGTAGTTTATAGACGTCTCGGTCGACAGCCAGTTTTAGGATATAGTGGTCCATCGTTAGTTTAAGGACGTTTCGGTCCGGCGTTAGTTTAAGGATGTATCGGTCCGTCGTTAGTTTAAGGACGTTTCGGTCTGTTAGCCGGTTACTACTTATAGAGTTTGGGCTTAGGAAGATAGCGAGCGGATATAGGCGTCGTCATCTATCGTTAACCTAAGCCATGACTCGTCAGGCATAGTATTTTTTTAGGAATCGACCGTTTATTGGCCTGAAAGGTCTTTCACCATGCATGTCCATGAGTAGGTAGGCTCCACCCTGGTAAACTTTGTCTATGATGTACGGGCCTTCATAGTTCGACATGAATTTTCCCTATTTGGCACGATTAAGGATCATAGGTCTCTTGACCACTAGCACGAGTTCGCCTTGGCGGAATGTTCTCGGCCTAGTCAATCTCTCGTATGAGCGCATCATTTTTGCTTTGTAAGCCTCCAGGTTTTGTTGCGCCATGAGCCGGGTTTCATCAAGGGCGTCGAGCTCCTCAAGCCGAAGGTGAGCATTTTCTTCGTCGGTTAGCTCGTAGTGAACCACCACTCGTAAGGAGGGTAGCTTTATCTCCAAAGGGAGTACCGCTTCTGTGCCGAATACCAATGTATACGGCGTTGTGTTCGTGGCTGTTTTGAACGTAGTTCGATACGCCCAGAGAGCTTCATGCAGTCTCTCGTGCCAGTCCCTTTTATTTCGAGACACCGTCTTTTTCACGATCTTCGTCAAGGTATTGTTGAAAGCCTCAGCTAGACCGTTAGCTCAGGGATTATAGACCGAAGAGTATCTCCAGTCTATGTTATGCTGTTGTGCAAAATGGCTGATCTTATGGATTCTGTAGGCTGGCCCGTTATTGGAGATAATCCGTCGTGGAGTGCCGAACCGATAGATGACGTGTGTCTTAAAGAAATGGAGGATATTCTCCGTCTTCACTTCTCTTAGCGGTACGGCTTCTGCCCATTTGGAGAAGTAATCAGTTGTCGCCAATATGAACCGATGTCCTCTGAATGATGCTGGTTCGATGGGGCCGATTATGTCAGTTCCCTACATTTCGAATGGCCAGATGGCCACCGTTGGATGTAGTGGATTTGGATGCTGGTGAATAAAATCCCCATGAATTTGGCACGAGTGGCACTACTTCGCGTATTCTAGGCAGTCTTAGATCATCGTGGGCCAATTGTAGCCCATCCTTTTGATCTTTAGTTTCATCTTCGGCCCGGTTTGGTGAGAACCGCAGAGTCCGTCGTGAGTTTCTTGGACGACTCTCTTTGCCTCTTCAGGTCCCAGGCATCTTAGCCACAGAGAATCAAATGATCTTTTATACAGAGTATCATTGATGAAGGCAAAAGATAGAGCTCGTTTCATGAGCTGATGTCTTGAGGACGCATCTTCAGGTGTTCGACGGGATTTGAAGTAGTCTATAAAGACTTCTCTCCAATCCATAGCCTTTTCCTGGTCTTTTGTTTGCAGGGTCGTTTGCTCGGGTAGCTCCCTTTTCTTCAAACGACTCCAGAAACATTTCTACTGGTACAAGAACCCGACGGCTTTGCACAACGATCCTTACGTCATCGAGATTCTCGTCGGCCAGTTCTTTAGCGAGCTTGGCTAATGCATCCACCTTGCTATTTTTCGCGTGTGGTATGCTTTCTAAGGCGTAGGCAGGGATTCAAGCCAGCAGTTGTTGCACTCTCTCACCGTACTTTACCAATTCTGGTTTGCACGTTTGGTAGTTGTTCATAACAGAATACTACATTTTATACCGCCCATTCTTATGCTCGTGTGTTTATAGGTAGGTGCTTTTAATCTGTGTTTGTTGCATATTTACAGAGTACAGGTTTCCAGTCCAAATATTGCAAATCATGACAAAATCTCCACAGTTACGCCAAAAGCAGAACATCTGTTGACAGCAGATAAAAGCCGGGTTCCGGTCATCCATATCCGTCCAGTGCCGAGTACCTGTTCCTGAGACAAGACATATGACAGTGGTCATTCGTGTCTGGGACAAGCACAGAGCACGAGGAGGGCAGCACAAGAACCAATGGGTGCACGGAGCTCGAGGGAGATAAATTCAAAAGTAAAGAAAAGAAAGCAATCTTGGACTAAGAATTCTGAAGATATTCTGGAAAGATTATCAGAAAATATATGTACCAGACAACAGGGGACAACAGACCAGGGACCTACAGAAAAGCCCATGCCATGAACCCTCTATAGTGCGGCGGATCCGCGGCCAATAGGTGGTATTGGCGGCGGATCCGCGGCCTTACTGACTCCTTGTCGTGTCGTTTTTTGGGGGTAGTTTGGGGACTTCATATTGTGGCAGATTCTTACCCTAGGTCTTCAACCCTCTGCCTATAAATACTCCAGAATTGAGCTAAGCCAAGGGTCCAATTCTTAGTTCATTCTTTGTTCCTCTTTTGTAGTTTTTTGTGTAGTTCTTCTTCTTCTTCTTCATTCTTTTTCCATGAAAATTGTAGTGAGAGCTTTTTGAGTGGGAGATCAATGAAGATGAGGGCTTTTTGTATCATTCTCTTTTGTTTCTTCTTCCCCTTGAGATTCTTGCTTTCCCTTGATCATTCAACCTCTTCATTGAGCTTGAATGGTTAGGGGTTGGTTATTAATCTCAAGGGTCGTATTTTCTTATGGAATTAGCGCTTCATTTCACATGCGTTCTCTACCCTTCCCTTGATCTTGCAACCTCTTGATTGAGCTTGCAAGTTTAAGGGTTGGCTATTGATCACATGCTTGTCTTGAGTTCTAGTTTCTTGTTCTTTTTATCGCTTTTTATTATTTGCTTATTATTATCTTGCTTTACTTTCTTGCAATTTAATTCATGCACTTAATTACTTGTAATCTTTTCTTTTCTTTGTTCTTTTCTTTTGCTCTCTTTTGTTCATTTTGTGAATGGTTGTAATTATTGTTGTTAAGATGAAATACGGTATTGTAAGTTAATATCTTCTTTCTCATTTCCTTTTCCCGTTATTTTCCATTGAACTCCGCCCAAACCATACGCAAGCGCTCCGTTAGGCACCCTACCCTAACAAGGTAACGGTGATTCCTAACCGCGACCGGTTGCGTTCGGTTTGGCCGGAGGCGAAAGCAAGAGACAAGAACGGAAGGACAAGGGTGAATAAGCCGTATTCCACGAATACCGCGCTTAAATCCCCCAATCCACGTTGTTGCCGATTGCTCTAGCTTCAATTGGTCAAGACTCGGCTCAAAGGTTTTGAGTACGGATTTCTGTAGCTTACAAGTTCGTATCTTTTTCTTAACAACTTTATACTTGCAAATATTACACATAGGATAGTCTCGAACAAACAAACACAAATTCTTTATTGACTCGTCTAAAACAAGAAAGGACATACAACCATCTCCCTGTGGATCGACCCGTGCTCAACCGGCTAGCTGCATAGCGACACCGTCTTGATTGCGGTTAACTTTAATTCTTCCAATCAAATGGCGCCGTTGCCGGGGAGACGGTAACGTATTTTCTTTCTTGTTATTCGGGTTAATATTCTTTTTGTATATATATAAAAAAAAATCTTTTTGTTTTTTTTTATCATTTTTGTGGGCAAGAGTGCAGATTTTTGCAGATTTGCAAACTGCGATTGTGGAGAGCAAAGTGTACATTCAAGGCTAAGGTGATTGCAAAGTACAGTGCCAAAGATCCGGATAGTTTGACCCGCGCAAGCGAACTTTTCAAGCTTACCGGATTTGATTCAACGGGGGTTTCCTAACCCAAAACTTAACGGTACGTACTTTACTAACACCTTCTTCTCAAATCCGACGCTTCCAATATACTATTCTTTGCAGGATTCTTTGCAAGTTCGCTAACAAACGCTAAAAATTGACTAACCCGTATTTGTTGCAGTGCCGCGCTTAAACTAAAAAACGATTTTTTGATTCTTTATAGAATTTTTATTGAATTGCGCATTGCATCAAATTAATACGGACTTAAGGGCAAGCGAACCCCACAATATACAGTAAAGGATTTCATCACCTTTTCCGTGGCCCACAAATCACGAACTTGAGCATAACGTTTACCCGCACAAATTTTAAAAGAAATTAGACTTTAAGCCTTAAGGACTTCGCGCTCACTAGGAGAAGTTAACTGTGTTTAGAACCTCGCTTAACGGTATATTGTTTACGGGGTGTCTAGGAAAGTGTTAACGGCGCAACCGCCAAAAGAGAAAGGGTTATTTAATTAAGGAACTTCGCGTAAGCGTTGGAAAACCTCCCCTTATCTCTGCACTTACCTGGCCTCGTGATCAGTGTATCTTGAGCCCGTTTCTCGACACAGTTTTACTTCGACAATCAAGTTCTGGAGCAGGTCTAGTTGACCTAGGTGAACCCTAGAACGATTAGGTGTGTGGTATTTTTGTGTCGTGATTGTTTTTGTCCATATTCTTTTTGTGTGTATATTTCATTCTTCTGTTAATATATAAACTAAAATAAAAAATAAAAAAATATCACATTCTTTTTCCCCTCCTTTTCTCTACCTTTCTTTCTCTCTCTTCATATCATGGGTACCCCACCTCGAAAAACTCTTGCCGAACTTTGGTACCCCCAACCAGACATTACTTCTTACGGTTCTTGCTTTGGCCGAACTTCGAACGATCCATCCATGCCAAAAATTTCATTGAAAGATCGGATAGACGCGTCTAGGACAAACAATTTGACTCCGCAATCAACTTCGTATCAACCATTTCAAACATTCACCCCTTCTTACGTTGATACCCCTTCTTCGAGTCATGTTGCAACTCCAAGACCTATGTCTATTGCAGAACGTATTGAACAATCTCGTAGCCGATCTTTCACTCCTGTCACCACTTCAAATTCTTGGGATCAACAATTTCATTCACCTTCTTATCCAAATGTTGATCCTACCCCTGTCCAACCATTCAATTCCTACCAGTCCTACCCTACTTTTTCACCTTCCCTAGACATTGTTTCTGAACCGCCATTTGGGAATTTTCAGTATCCAAACAACTTTGAATTTTTTACTGAAACCCCTTCACAACCAATGTCTAGTCTAGAACAGTCCTTGGAAGACTTTAGGGTAGCGTCAAGCCAACAGATGATGGATTTGAATGCGTCCCTGGCCGCCCTCATACAACCTAGTGACCCGGTAGCTAGTTTTCAACTAGCTCCAAATTTTCCAATGTATGAAGAGACGGTAGGACAGGATGTGAATTTGAGTGGAGAAAGTGAGCTGTATACCCTTCCAAATCAAATATACCCGTCTCAAATTGAATCCCACAACTCCTGTGTCGAAAGTCTATCAAGTGTCCCAAATGAATTATCAGTTGAAGATAGAATGTTTAATGAGTTGTGCGACTTTGTAGTATTTGATTTGCCAAATTGTGAAGGGACCTTGCCAAGTGAAACCACACCCAATCCTTTTGACCTCTACACCTCCATCTTAGAACCTGAATTGATTGAAATCCATGCTTTTGATGAGGTGTCTGAGAAAATTGACTTTCACTTGATTAAGGATATTGACGCTGGGACTATTTTGGATGATGAACCCGTAGATTTGACTGAGTTTTTCTCTCCAATTCATCATCCCGAGTCATTAAATGTTTTTCCCGAACAACATATGCGTCTGGACTTTGATGAAATATGCATGGATGAGCTTAGCTTGGAGGAGAATTTTGAGGATATTTTTGAGGATGAAACAGTTCTAGATGATGAGTCGGATTTTCCAATTCATCCTGTTCCTTTCACTGACTGTGTACACCCTCCAGAACCCTTAACCGATACCCTTCCTCAACCACTTCCCTCCATCATTTCCATCGTTCCGACCTTGCAAGAACCCGTACCATTTTCACTTCCTGTGTCTGGTTTACCGAGTTCGGCGTACCCATGGGTTCTTACGAATCTTGAGGGATTTGACCCAATCTCTCGCCGGGTTAATAGATTAGCACAATCGCTGTTTACACATCGCTCATCACAAATTGTGCTAATCTATTCACTCCATTTCCTCCCTCAAGTTCGTATTCCGCTTCTTTTTCCCTTCCGCCATTCTTCTTCCTCTCATATACCGAGACCGTATCCCGCTTCTCTCCGCATACGGTCTCGCATATTCTCCATTTCTTTCCTCTACGCCTTCTTCCACCAACCGGTACATTATAGCGATAAAATCTTTGAATGGTTGGTGTTAACTTTTGGCCTGTGTAAGGCCTTGTATAGCTTGATACTGTTCTCTTTCCCCCCTAATCCTGAATTTCAACGCTTAACAGTGGAAACACTGTTTTACTTAAGTTTGGGGGGGACACCTTTTTTGAATATATTTTTTGTTTTTCTTTTTTTGTTTTGTATATAATTTGTTTTTAGGGAGCGCCGGCAAGTTTGACCCTCTTAGTATAGCCTGACAGTGAGGGCACTGTCAAGTTTAAGTTTGGGGGTGTGCTCGGTAAGCTTTCTTCCTTCGCATTCATTTGTATATTTTGCATTTGCATACCCTATTAAAAACCCACAAAAATTGAAAAATTGAAAATTTTCCAAAAAATATAAAAACTTTGTCGTCAAGTTAGCTAATAGGGTAACTTAGATCTTTATTCCGAAAGTTTAGTTGATATGATAGAAATAACTAAATTCTAGGCTTAGGATTTGAAAACCCTAAAAAATAACCCTCATTCTGTCTAACTTTGGTAAGTATACGTCCTTACAGTTTTTTTTGAGAAATTGGTAATCTTGAGTTCAGTTTTTGAGTTAAGTCAAGATAAAGGGAAAGTATTGAAGCTTTACCGGAGGATAAGTCTGAAAAATAGTTTCTTTTCTCGAGTTCAAATTTAGAAAGTATATACCCTACAAACTGCACTTACACGCACCTTGAAACTTGGGATAGTAGAGGATACCTTGAAATACTCTTGCCTGAAAGCCTAGTATGAAAGAAAAAACGGTATTTAAAGCTAAACACCAAAAGAGCATGTTGAAAAATATATCCGGTCTTGAAAAAGAAAAAGAAAAAGAAAAATAGAATAAAGTCAAGACCTGGAAACTGCTATTTACGCTTTAAGTTCACACATTCAGTAATCGGTCGTTAGTGCCTCAAGAAGCATTAATAGTCGCATGAAAGGTGTGTGAGCAAATCCATCCATCCTTAATGAAAAGAAGTAGTATTAGGTATTAGGGCAAGGGTATTATAGCTTGAATTGAATTCTTGAGTGTAGGGGTGCAAATATACACACACGTAGGGGTATACAATCGATGTTTGAATAAAAGATAGAAATAAAGAATAAGACTTGTGTTTTCTGTAAAGTTGATAAAAATCCCTGATTTGAGGCCGCACTTTAGAAGGAAAACTCAGGAGAACCAACATCTTTCTAAACTTTTTTGGAACATATAGGATCTAAAGTTAAAACAGATAGAAGGTGTGAAAAATAAGGGTTGGATATTTCTAACTTAGGATAATAGAGTTTCTAACGTAAATACTAAACTGTAGGAGTAGAATCAATGTTAACTTATGACACTAGCTTGACGGGATTTTGTGGGTAGTATCCGCTGAAAACCCTCAGGAGACAACACTCCTCCTACTAGGGACACCTAGAGGTTTAACGGCTTGTTGCACGTGCTCGGTGCAATCGCGTTCCCTGCGAAAGTGCGGTTAGGATTTTATTTTTATGAATAATTGGTTTTGCTCGGGACGAGCAAAAGTTAAGTTTGGGGGTATTTGTTCATAACAGAATACTACATTTTATACCGCCCATTCTTATGCTCGTGTGTTTATAGGTAGGTGCTTTTAATCTGTGTTTGTTGCATATTTACAGAGTACAGGTTTCCAGTCCAAATATTGCAAATCATGACAAAATCTCCACAGTTACGCCAAAAGCAGAACATCTGTTGACAGCAAATAAAAGCCGGGTTCCGGTCATCCATATCCGTCCAGTGCCGAGTACCTGTTCCTGAGACAAGACATATGACAGTGGTCATTCGTGTCTGGGACAAGCACAGAGCACGAGGGGGGCAGCACAAGAATCAATGGGTGCGCGGAGCTCGAGGGAGATAAAGTCAAAAGTAAAGAAAAGAAAGCAATCTTGGACTAAGAATTCTGAAGATATTCTGGAAAGATTATCAGAAAATATATGTACCAGACAACAGGGGACAGCAGACCAGGGACCTACAGAAAAGCCCATGCCCTGAACCCTCTATAGTGCGGCGGATCCGCGGCCAATAGGGGGTATTGGCGGCGGATCCGCGGCCTTACTGACTCCTTGTCGTGTCGTTTTTTGGGGGTAGTTTGGGGACTTCATATTGTGGCAGATTCTTGCCCTAGGTCTTCAACCCTCTGCCTATAAATACTCCAGAATTGAGCTAAGCCAAGGGTCCAATTCTTAGTTCATTCTTTGTTCCTCTTTTGTAGTTTTTTGTGTAGTTCTTCTTCTTCTTCTTCATTCTTTTTCCATGAAAATTGTAGTGAGAGCTTTTTGAGTGGGAGATCAATGAAGATGAGGGCTTTTTGTATCATTCTCTTTTGTTTCTTCTTCCCCTTGAGATTCTTGCTTTCCCTTGATCATTCAATCTCTTCATTGAGCTTGAATGGTTAAGGGTTAGTTATTGATCTCAAGGGTCGTATTTTCTTATGGAATTAGCGCTTCATTTCACATGCGTTCTCTACCCTTCCCTTGATCTTGCAACCTCTTGATTGAGCTTGCAAGTTTAAGGGTTGGCTATTGATCACATGCTTGTCTTGAGTTCTAGTTTCTTGTTCTTTTTATCGCTTTTTATTACTTGCTTATTATTATCTTGCTTTACTTTCTTGCAATTTAATTCATGCACTTAATTACTTGTAATCTTTTCTTTTCTTTGTTCTTTTCTTTTGCTCTCTTTTGTTCATTTTGTGAATGGTTGTAATTATTGTTGTTAAGATGAAATACGGTATTGTAAGTTAATATCTTCTTTCTCATTTCCTTTTCCCGTTATTTTCCATTGAACTCCGCCCAAACCATACGCAAGCGCTCCGTTAGGCACCCTACCCTAACAAGGTAACGGTGATTCCTAACCGCGACCGGTTGCGTTCGGTTTGGCCGGAGACGAAAGCAAGAGACAAGAACGGAAGGACAAGGGTGAATAAGCCGTATTCCACGAATACCGCGCTTAAATCCCCCAATCCACGTTGTTGCCGATTGCTCTAGCTTCAATTGGTCAAGACTCGGCTCAAAGGTTTTGAGTACGGATTTCTGTAGCTTACAAGTTCGTATCTTTTTTCTTAACAACTTTATACTTGCAAATATTACACATAGGATAGTCTCGAACAAACATACACAAATTCTTTATTGACTCGTCTAAAACAAGAAAGGACATACAACCATCTCCCTGTGGATCGACCCGTGCTCAACCGGCTAGCTGCATAGCGACGCCGTCTTGATTGCGGTTAACTTTAATTCTTCCAATCAGTAGTCACCATATATGAGGAGGTTTTCAATTTCCATGTCGATAGCGATCTCAAGACCTGCTATCAAAGCTTCAAACTCGGCTTCATTGTTTGTCCTCGGTTCCGTTAAGGAGAAGGCAAAGCGCATTATCTCTCCTTGTGGAGTCACGAAGATGAGGCCTACCCCTGATTTAATTATGGGGGTGCTGTGTTTTCGCTTCTTCATAGAAGATGCTCCGTCGAAGTAGAGTTCCCATCGAGTATCACTCCCTCTTTTCTCCTCGTCAATTGTGTTAAACGCGTGCTCGTCTGGCAATTCGCAGTTCAAGGGAGAGTCGGCAGGTATCGGATGCTCGGCGAGGAAGTCGGCGATAGCCTGAGCTTTCACTGCCTTGAGAGGACGATATGTTATCGAGAATTCCATTAAGATTAAAGCCCATTTAGCGAGTCGTCTCGTTAGTATGGCTCTTGACATCAAATACTTGAGAGGATCCACTTTCAATACGAGATGGACCTCATGCGCCAACGCACAGTGCCTGAGCTTCGTTATCGCGAAGATTAACGCCAGGCAGTGTTTTTCAATAGGGGAGTAATTGTTTTCTGCCCCCAGAAGAACTCGACTCAAATAGTAGAGGGCTCTCTCCTTCCCTTGGTCGTTCTCTTGTGCCCACAGCTCTTCTAAGGAAGCTTCAAGGGCAGTTGTATACAGAATGAGGGGCTTTCCCTTGACTGGAGCGGTCAGCACCGGAGGATTCTGCAGGTATTGCTTAATTTCGTCCAGTGCGCTTTGGCATTTGCGATCCCAAACGAACGGGGTTTTCTTCTTCATTAGGTGACTGTAAGGACGGCACTTGCCGGAAAGATTGGCTATGAATCGCCGGATATATGCGAGCTTTCCTTGGAGAGACCGCAGCTGCTTGAGTGTTCTTGGTGGAGGAATTTCCACGATCGCCTTGATCTTCGACGAGTCTATCTCAATGCCCCAGTGTCGTACAATGAATCCCAGAAACTTGCCTGAGGAAACTCCGAATGCACATTTGAGAGGGTTCATCTTCAGGTTGTATTTCCGCAGACGTTGGAACACGATCTTCAGATGCTCCCAATGCTCCTCGTGCGATTTGCTTTTCACCACAAGGTCGTCAATATAGTATTCGACGATTTCATGTATGAGGTCATCGAAAATCTTCGTCATGGCCCTCTGATAGGTGGCACCGGCATTCTTTAGACCGAAAGGCATCACCTTATAGCAGAATATGCCCAAAGGGGTCCTGAAGGCGGTATGCTTCTGATCTTCAGGATGAATCTTTATCTGATTGTATCCCGATGAGCCGTACATGAAGGAGAAAACTTCATGAGTGGACGTATTATTTATCATCAGCTCGGTGACCAGTACTGGAAAGTCGTCCTTCGAGCAAGCTTTGTTGAGATCCCGGAAGTCTACGTATATGCGCACCGTCCCATTTTTCTTCATCCCTGGGACGATGTTGGCGATCCAGTCAGGATACTGAACCTTTTGGATGAAGCCGGAATCGATTAGTTTCTTGACTTCAGCGTTGATACTCATCTCAAGCTCGAGCCGCATTCTTCTCGGTGCTTGTTTAATCGGCTTGACGTCCGGAGATATCACCAATTTGTGCACAGCAATCTCTGGATCTAGTCCCGGCATATCAGAATAGTTCCATGCGAAGCAGTCTTTATATTGCATGAGCACGTCTTTCAGCGTAGTCACCCTTTCTTCAGACAACAACTCACTGACGAATGTCGGCCCCGGGTCATTTGCCGTCCCCAAGTCAATTTTCTTGAGGTTATCTGCAATAGCATGTATTCCATCTTCCAGCTCTTTTGGCGCCGGCGGAAACTGTGAGATCACCTCGTTATCCTCGTTTTCAAAGCACCGGGAGAGGTCATCCATATCTTCGTGTACTCCTCCTTACAGCATTATCGCGTGACAGGTACGAGATCGCTTCCAAGACCGATGTTGATCCGATTCTACTCTCGCTGTATACGTGGCTTTCGGTTCATGCTTCTGTGGCGGGGTTACCTTCCAACTGCTGGATAGAGCGAACCTGCCTTGCTGGTATTGGTATTCTATCCAGTCTTTGAATGTGAAGCAGTTTTCGAGAGAATGTCTTATCGCTCGGTGATAGGAGCAATAGTCTGGGTGAGAAACCTCGCCTGCTTGCTCGGGGTGCTTGGACTCCGGGAGTGTCATCATTTGATGTTTTATGACAAGCTCGAATATCTTCCTTGTCTTGTCTTGGGGAAAAGAATATTCTCGACCCATCTTCTTTATAAAAGACGGATCTCGGCTGCTCATTTCTGCTTCACGTGGCTTTTTAAACCCGCTACACTACTGTCGAACATATTTTCCGTTCTTCAGTTTATTTTTGCCTCCACGTCGAGTCTTCTTTGTGACGGGCTGGCGACGAAGGGCATCGTCGTTCTTTGTATATTGCTGAAGGAGGCGCTGCGTCCTGGCTTTCTCGTAAATAGCCATTTCGCGATTATGGTCGTCTCGGACCTTTTGACCCACTTCCCTTATTAGCTTGTCCATCTGTTTTTCGAATGACGGACTTGGCACTTTCACGGCGGGACCTCGTTTTGGTTCAGGGTTAGCATCTTCCCACAGAGCATCTCCTTCTTCATCGAAGTCATGTATGACGCAGCAGCCATGGAATCGCTCCCGTTTCTTGGATCGGATATATCCAAGCCCGATCTCTTCCATTCTCCCGTTAGGCAATTTTCGCTGAGTTCCGGGGACGTTCCAGATCCTGTTGTAGAACTGAGCTTGTCGAGCAGTCTGTTTGAAGGGTACGTCTTGGCGCCTCAACAGCCTTTTTAATCCTTCTGTGTAGTATCTGGGCAGACAGATGGGCTGGAGTCTATCAAGCGTAGAATCGACACCATGCCAAATTTCCTTCTCCACTTTGGTTTCTGTGGATTGATAAAAGAGGATCGCCTTTTCATATTTTCTCCTGGGAGGGACATAGAACGTCTGCAGTTCTTACACACTGTAGGTATCAAGTGCGTCGAGCTCTTTGTAGTGCTCTTGCGGAACCATGGTGATTTGCAAACTCCGATCATCGCCATCGAAGGCTTGTATTGATGGCCGAACAGAAAATACGGCATTGATCTCATCTTCCGAGTCGCTGCCGAAGACCAGAATAAGGATGGATGGTCCCGGCTTGTTGCATTAGGGCGGCCCTGAATAAACTATTTCTTCTTCCTCCTCAGTGTCACTCCCGAAAACTGGAATAGTGGTGATAGCCTTGTTCTTCAGTTTATGGCATCTTTCTGTATCTTCGAAATCTGGTAAGAAGTATTTTGCATCTTCATACTTCGAACTTCATTCACGGAGAATGGGTTTAATTGCCCTGTTACAGTATACTCGAGACCATTCTTGAAATACTTCATATACTGATGTTGTGTAGAAGGGATGATATTATACTCGTGTAACGAAGGCCTGCCAAGCAAAGCATTGTAGCATGTCTTGGCGTCAATGACGTGAAATTTAATGTCCGTGACGAGCAACCCAAAGCGTAACGTCGGTATCACAGACCCGAGCGTCCTTGATGACTGGGAGTCAAACCCGGAGATAGTGATCTTATCCCGAGCGATCCTTCAACACTCTTACATTAAGGAGGTTGACGGAGGACCCATTGTCAACCAGAATTTTGCCCATCTTGATATCATGACAGTATCCGGAGACATAAAGGGGACGGTTATGCTCGCACGTCCCGAGGAGGAGGTCTTCATCGCCGAAGGTGATATCAGCCGTGTGCACTTCTTCCATCTCATCCTTCATCTTTTCTTCGGCTAGGAAAGCTTGAAATTGGTCAGGCTCTTGTAATTCCTTGATCAAAGAATCACTCGCCTCCTTAGATAGCAGAAGGGCGTCGAGAATGCTTAGCTGTGAGGGGATCTTCCTCAGGTGTACGCGAACGTTGTAATCCACCTTGTTTTTCATGGGCGGGTCCTTGGCTGCCAGCTCTTCGAAGACTCGATCATCGAGGGTGATATCCTCAGGGACCTTTTCTTTTCCCTTATCCTTTTTGTTCGATCCCTTATTTACGGATCCGAGATTCTTTTCAGGTAATGTGCGATTGCGCAGCTGAATGTTCTCACAGCTCTTCGGTTCTTCCTCTTTTCCTGAGGTGGATTCTTTGAAGAGAGGGCCAAGAGCCATTTCTTCTTCAGAATCACTCCCGAAGGTGAGAACTTGCGATCCCCTGCTATCAACCATGTGACAATTGCCGGCAGCTCTTGCACATTCGTCTGTCGCATTTTTCCACTGTCGACGAGCTTCACGCTTCATCCTCTTGCAGTGCTGTCTGTGAGCGACATACCCTTTCCACCAATTTTTAAAGGTATTGCATTCCTCGGTAGAGTGTGCGATCTTCTGATGATATAAGCAGAACTTAGGATGTATGTCCGCTTCATCAAGATGTATACCGCCAGGAGAATTTCCTCTGAACGAGGGCAGCTTCATTCCCATCGATATGGCTTTGGCGAATCTTTTCCCTGTCTTGAACCTGATTTTATCTGTCGCGGGCATGCCTCGGTCTGGTTGGGGTGTTTTAACATTTTTGTCCAGTCGCCGGCGTTTGGCTTTTTCAAATATGGCCATTTCGCGCTCTCGGTCAGCTTTGCTTTTCAGAAGAGCTTCGTTCAGGAATGCATCAATCATTTCGTCTGATGGTCCTAGAAGTTCCGGCTCAGGATCTGCCCTTAATTTCTCTGCGTCAGGAGCTTCTTCCCCATCTATTAACGAGTGAGAGATCATATGGTAGCTTGCCACATAATTCTCAGGTTCATCCGACGAGTCTTCTCCATTGTCGTCATCTCCGTCCTTAAGGACGTGGCTGAGAAATTCTTGGAGTGTGACTGGGATCCGTGCCTTCTGGTTATATTCTTCCAGCACGTCAATCTGTTTTTGCAGGTCTGTGCGCTTATCACCATACTTCACAGGATTTTTGGTCTTCTTCTTCTTCTTCGAAGACCTTGACGGCTGGGTGTTGGCGTTTTTACTATCACCACTAATTTTTGGAGTTGGGCGCGGCTTCAGCATTCCCTTGATGACTTCGGATTCCAACGGACTTTTCCATTTGATCGCCAGGCATGTTTGGAGATCTTTCAGCATTCTTTTCGTTTTGGCTGAAAGAGCGCCTCCTATGGAGCTTCTTCGACAAAAGAGCACGATGCCCCCGGTGTGTCCCCCTTTTAAGAGCGTGCGGTTGAGACGGGCTTATTTTCCAATTCTCGGATAGTGCGAATTTACCCTGTTGGTATTGGTCTTCAATCCATCCTTTAAAGACGAAGCAATTTTCAATTGGATAGCCTATCGCTTGGTGATAGTGGCAATAATTGGGATTATTAGCCTCACCGGGTTGCAATGGCCGTTTTGGATTCGGCAAATTAATGAGCCTGTTGCGCACCGCTAGTTCAAACAATCTCCTCGTTTTATCCCGGGGAAACGAATAAGGGCTCTTCATTTTATCATTAAAGAATCGATGTTTCTCGTCTTGGCGATCAGTTAGTTTCGGACCACTGGGCTACTGTTGATCATTGGCTACGAAGGTCGCTTTCCTTTTCCCTTTCCCTTTTTCATTCCGAGATTCCAGCTTCGAAGGAGATGGTCTATGACCCATCTGATCCATTTGGGCTAGCTTGTCAATCAAGGCCTGGAAAGTAGTTGGCTTGAAGAACATCATGAATTGTGAAATGGTCGCCTGAGGGTCGAGGGTCCCTATGAACATGCCTACCGCAGGCGCTTCTTCGATGCACTGCTCACACTTCGACTATAAATTCCGCCACCGTATCGCGTACTGAACCCATGTTTCTTCAGGCTTCACCCTGGCATTGATCAATGATGTGATTGGGGTGCGTTCGCTAGCGCTTGCGAAACGCTGGGTGAATAGCAACTCCATTTCTGCAAATGTCTTGACAGAGTCATTTGGGAGTTCGGAATACCACTCGAATGCTGTCTCCGACAAGCTGCCAACGAATTGGCGAAGCAGTAGCTTATCATCACCTCCGGTGTTGCCGCATAAGGCTCTAAATTGAGCGACGTACTGATGCGGATTTCCCGTCCCTTTATATACGTGGAATTTGGGGATCGTGTATCCCGGCGGGTACTTTATTTGGTCATACCAACCCGGATAAGGTCGTCCAGTTTTAACAATTTGCCCAGCCGCTTCATTCGCCTGATGAACTGGTATCTGCTGAGCGATGTAATCATCCAGGGCGGCTTTTGAGATGGTCTTCTCCTTGGCTGCTGACAGAGCCGGCATAGGATTTGATGTCTCTCCTCTATCATCTTCAATTATTACTAGAGGGTCTTCAGCTGGAGGGTCCGGCTGGATCATCATGCCCACCATATCTTAGAATAGAAGGGCCATTTGTTTTATATTGGCCGCCTGTTCCGCGGTCTCTTTGTCCTTCTTCTCAAGCATACTCCGAAGGAATTCAATATCAGTTTCCTGCTCACGACGCTGCTCCGAGGATGTCTCCGGGCTTTCTTTCGGTCCCGTAAGTGCGGCCATAGCTGTTAGCATTTCTTGGAGCTTTTGTTGTTGTTGCTTCTGAGCCTTAGTCATTGATCGCGTAAGCGGTCGATGACCTGTGGAGATACGGCTATTCTCTTTTCCGGATGCCATATAGATGGTATGCACCACCATGCCCCCAGACTTGGGGCGTTTAGATTCAGTGTTCTTGCGATTCGTCGCAGACACCGGGATTTTCTCCAGCTTTCTCCTCTTGTGAGCGGTCGAGGTTGAGGGGGCCGTTGCAGCGGGCACCCAAGTAGCTGTCGCTTTCTGTGGTTTGACAGGGTGGTCCTCTTCTTACCGAACCTTCATCTTTTTCTATCGGCGGAGATAGTCTTGATCTATCACGGAGTCCTGGACCTGCCGCCAGACCTTGTAAATTTTAGAGGACAGCCGTTGAGGGGGCTGCTCTGGCTTCGCCTTTGTAACGTTCTCCATTGGTGGAGGAGATCTTTTCAGCACATCAGTTGGCGAATTCCTGCGCACCCTGTTAAGTAGTTGAAAGATGTTCCCAGTTGGAACAGCAGCATCAACTTCCACCATTGGAGCTGGTGGAGTCAATCCAGAAGGGGAATTGCCCCCAGCTTTCCTCACTCGGCGCCAGTGGCGACGTCGAGCATGTCGTGCGGTCGGGATCACCTCCGCTATTGGATCAGCTTTTTCATGCTTCCGGTTCTGATGAGAACCTGTTGTTGGCACCAGCCTGTCAAAGAAAGATGCTCACTGAGAGGGAATGGCCAATCTTAAAAAGGCCGTTTTTTGTGCGGGGGAAACGGCTTTGGTTACTTCACCCGGAGTAGGAGCTGAAACGGTCAGTCTTGTGAAGACCGACCCCTTAGCCGGAAAAGCCGCCTTGGTGATTTCAGGAGTAGGATTGGCTATCCTCTTAGGGATAACACCTTCAGGAATTGCGGGCTTCTTCATGGGCTCATCTAAGCTTCGGCCCAATCTGTTAAAAACTGAGATAGTGGACTTAGGCGACCCGCTGAGAGGGGCCGCAGTAGTTGCAAGCCGATCAAAGACCGACTTCTTGGGAGATTCTTGCGATGGTACAGGAGTGCTGAAGCTCGTTGGCGGGAGCATGGTCCCGAAGAACAATCCAATGGTAGCCTGAGTCACCTGTTCCACCGGCATAGTGAAGATGGAGGCCGCTTGGGGCCCGTAAGTCACTCCTCCGGACGGGACGGAGCGAGAGTTGCAGTTGCAGTAAGTGCAGTTTGAAGACATTGATCTTCTGTTTTCTGCACGGAGCAAGACACCAAATCTTAGTACCTTGAATCCAGGGGCAACCATGTCAAACCGTGATTCGTTCGCGAAACACGACACACGAAGTGTGGAGTTGAAAGAGGAAAAGGTCCAACCGGGCGTGCCAGAATCTGTTCTCCGCCGAACACGAGAGACGAGACCGCGTAGGTTCGTCTTGCCTGAATTTTGAGGGCAGATGCTATTTGGTGCTATCCGTCCACCTCTCCGAAGATACCAAATTGATTTATAGCACCATGTATCGAAGGTTTAAACAAATGCGGCCGATGTAGCAGACTTCGTCAGATTCCCCTTCATTTGAGGGGGTTTTGATTGTGGGGACGCTCTTCCCTGCAGGCGCAAGCCCCTGCAGTTAATTATGCTACCGCATCGCGGTAACCACTTTCTCCTTCTCCAGGTGGTCACTTCGTGTCGTGGGTATTTGTTTTGTTTTTGGTTGCCCGTGGATTGTATACGGAGACTAATTTATGTTGTCGCTTGTAGGGCGTGGATTAGTCCAAATCCGTATCTTCTTAGATTTGGGTTTGGGATTGGGTTTAAGGATGCGTTAGTCTGATTTGAGACTAAGATCAACTTAAACGTTTGTTAAGGATACGTTAGTCTAATTTTAGACTAAGATTAACTTAACGGGATCATTTAGATCCAACAAGAGAGCATTTGGGCTCTATTGTTTAGTTTAGGGACATTGCGGTCCATAATTAGTTTAAAGACATTACGGTCCAAGGTTAAGGACATCATAGTCCATGGGCTTAAGGACCCCACAGTCCGAGGTTAAGGACATCATAGTCCATGGGTTTAAGGACTCCACAGTCCAGTTTAAAGACGTCATAGTCTATGGAATGTATGGTTGTCGGGACCCGTCACCTCTCTGAAGACGTTGAAGGATTATAACGACAAATATCAGAGGAGTGAAGAGATGTACCATTGAACCAATTTTGGTTGGGAGATCTGTAGTCCAATTGGGACTAAGATCTGAGATTTATGAGCATATTGGCTCAAGTAATCTGAACGAGGGGTTTATGGCCACTTTGGGCTCGGCCCATTCAGTTAGAATGTTAAACATTTAACAATGCTGAGCATTGATTTGAATTCTGACAATATTTTTGTCTTTTATTGAATGCTAAGCATTCATCTTAGCTTTAGAGCTTTATTTTAAAGAACAATTTATGTTCTATCAGCGCACACGTGAGGGACACATGATGCGCTTGGCGCCAGTCAAAGAGCATAGTGCGCTTCTGCCGTGTAGCGCACACGTGAGGGACACGTGGTGTGCTTGGTGCCAAGCGCCGGTCCATGAGCGCATTGCGCTAATTTATGAGCGCAAAGCGCTATTTGTTCAGTGGCGCACACGTGAGGAGCACGTGGTGCGCTTGGCGCTGAGCGCCAGTCCATGAGCGCAAAGCGCTAGTTCAAGAGCACAAAGCGCTAACTGTAAGTGGCGCACACGTGAAGGGCACGTGGTGCGCTTGGCGCTGTGCGCCAGTCCAAGAGCGCTTTGACTGGCGCACAGCGCCAGTTTATGAGCGCAAAGCGCTGTCTGATCAACTTTATGATCTGATAAATAAATTCTCGTTTAGAAGAGACTTAGCCTCAAGGTTCTAAGAACAAAGTTCTTATTTTGTAGGAGATATTTCAATCTCTTATTTTGATAAAAGGCTTTGCCTTTATGGATCTGTGATCCTAAGAGAATTGACTTATTCTCCCACCTTTATTTTATAGATTTATGATCTATGAGAAGAATTATGTTCTTCTTCTTATTTTGTGGTGAGATCCTTTAATCTCTTTGTGAAAGATCTTGGTCTTGTAGATCTATGATCTTAAAGAAAGAAGTGAATTCTTTTTTTTAATATAAGATGATTTCATCTCTCTGTTTATTTTTACCTTGAAGAAAAATTGTTCTTCTACCTAGAGCTTGGCTCTTCTTTCTAAGATTTCTCAAACTTTATGGGGGGTTCCTCTATATGAGACTTGAAGTCTTGGGCCCTTTATATAGTGAGGGCTGATCAGTTCAATCAGTTTAAGAGATCTTCTCTTTAATTGATTTGGGGATGTTTCCCCCGTTGGATCTTTGATCCAAGGGCTTCTGATTTACAGAAGGCAATCTTCTTGTATTTAACAAGATTGGGGAATTTCCTCTAAACAGAATTTATTATGTGTTTTTGGTGATTTTTAATCACCATTGGATCATTGATCCAACGGTGCTCTGATTTACAGAGCACAATCTTTTGTTTGGAAAGATTTTGAGGGATCTTTCCTTAACAGAATGTTATTCTGGTCAATTAATGATTTATCATTATTATTAGATTTTTGATGTAACGGTGGGGAACATTTAGTTCCACCGCTAGCGCACTCGTGCTTTGCACGTGATGCGCTACTTCAGAGCGCTGGCGCTTTTGGCTCACTTAGCGCTAGCGCACTCGTGTTTTGCACGTGGTGTGCTGCTTCAGAGCGCTGGCGCTCTTGGTGCACTTAGCGCTAGCGCACTCGTGCTTTGCACGTGGTGCACTTCCTCAAAGCGCTGGAGCTTTTATGAAGCGCCGCTTCATTTCAAATTTTGAAAATTTGAATAGAGCCTTACTCTGATTGGGGGAAACAAGAGACAAAAGAAATATGGGGATAAATAGGACAAGGGGGCCGGCGAGCTCAAAATTTTATAGGGTGTGGCCAGTCTTGGTCCGAGCAAAGGAGCTCGTCTTGATGTGGTGGTCTTGTGTCTACTCCAATATTATTCTGGTGTTGTTTGATTTGTCTAAAATAACCCGGTTTGCATTCAGAGATTTGGAGGGAACTTGAAGCAATGTATCACATCAAAACTTTTAGCATTTATTACCCATGTCCCCCAATTTGCACAAGCCATCATTTGTGTGTGCCATGGGCAGCCCCACCATGGTCCATGCCATCAAGGAGTCATGTGCACACTTGTATGTGTTGGACCAAAATTGTGTGCACACATTTATTTTGCAAAAGCTCTTTGAATATCGGTCGGTTTCCTGTTCTGTTTGCAGTGTCGGCTCCCAAACGTTATATCCATGATATTGAGTTTGTTTCCAGTATTTAATCACGAACACCTGTAATCTGTAATTACTGAGCAGACACTGATTAATAGCACCGATATATAAAAAAATAGATAATGAATGAGCGGTATTAAAATGCAGTTTTCTGAGATGAACAAGTACCCCCAAACTTATCTTTTGCTCGTCCCGAGCAAAACAAAAAATCCTAGCCTCACTTTCACACGGAACGCGATTGCACTGAGCATGTGCAACAAGCCGTTAAACCTCTAGGTGTCCATAGTAGGAGGAGTGTTGTCTCCTGAGGGTTTTCAGCAGATTACACTCATAAAATCCAGTCAAGTTAGCGTCGTGGAGAAACTATTGATTCTAATCTTAAGTTAGAGATCAAAATTAGAAGTTCTATTACCCAAGTCAGAAACGTTAAACCCTATTTTTCACTCCTCGTAATTTGTTTAACATAAGCTCATACGCGTCTTTACGTGATTGTGCGGATAGTGTCCATGATGTTTTAAGAACTTTGATTAGGGTCATCATGTCATAATTACAGACCAGAATAAACTTCTGAAGGATCACACGAGTTTGAAAGGAGTTAAAATTTTCTCAAGTTTTTGTTCCCAAGTTAGATTTCAAGTCAAAATTTCAATCGTATTTAACAGAGAACCTAAGTTTTATTCTTCACTCCTACCTTTCACCTGTTGTTATTCATACACACCCTTCGTTATCGTGCAAATCGTCTTAATAAATATACCTTCATATTCCACGAAAAAAAATTTTAATAGAAAACTTGTTGTTCACCGCCAGAAGCCGGGAAGACTGGACGTCTTGCCTGAATCTGGGGGCAGATGCTAATTGGTGCTATCCGTCCACCTCTCCGAAGATGCCAAGTTGATTTATGGCACCATGTATCGAAGGTTTAAACGGATGCGGCCGATGTAGCAGACTTTGTTTTCCCTACAATCGATGTGAGCATGGAAAGTGCCGAGAAAATCCATTCCAAAGACGACATCATAGCTGCCAATGTCAATCACCAAGAAATCCGCGAAAAGCTCTCGTCCGCAAATAACAATCGGACAATCCTTGCACTCGCTACTAGATATAATCTTCCCATTCCCAGTTTGTATATCCTAGCAACTAGACAGGGCCGCGTGTGGAATCGAGTGTGCAGTGATAAATTTGGACGACATAAAATAATGGGATTCACCTGAATCGAATAATACTAATGTGGGAAAATTATAAACGAGTAGGATACCTGAAACGACTTCATCTGAAGCCTTGGCCTTCTCGGCCGTCAAAGTAAAGGCCCATGGTTGATTAGGCCCCTGAGTAATCTGCTTTTGCCCCTGAATCTGCCTTTGCGGTGGCTTCTGAATATCGCCACTCAATCGCAGCTTTGAAGGACAAGCATCGACGGTATGATCAGCTTATCTGCAAACAAGAAAGAATCCAAGCCTCCTTCGACAATCTCTCCTGAAATGACCCGGTCGTTGGCAGTAATCACAAAACACCCTTCCTTTCTGCATGGGTACGACGGGCTTCTTCATAGGCACAATGCCTCGCCTGTTCACCGGGATGCCTCTGCGAATAGGAGCTCGGTTTGGCGTAAACGCCAGCTTCCGCACTACGATGGCCTGCTGTTGAGTACTCTTCGCTTTCTCCGATAAGCTCTGTTGCTACCTCACTGCCTTGAGAACTTGTGAGAAAGTGGTCAATTCCATAAATATAATGTGTCTCTGGTGTTAGTGGATGTTGCACACTCTCACAACACTTTTGAGGAGGCGGAAGCGGTAAACAAAAAATTTCTTGCATGCAACACCCACATAACCCCAGATCTTATGCTTAAACCTTAACTAGCAAACCTATCTAAAGATCTTATCTACTATGATAGTGTTATACATAAGGAACCGGTCCTTCGGGTCTTTGTTTAGATGTGACTCCTGGGCTCCTTATGGTCGCAAAGAACTCGGTCTCGGGCCACCTCAAGATCCAAGATGATCCACCCGAGAGCTATTGAACAAGCTACAAACTCTTCATAAGAGTTTAACTAAGAGATCAAGTGTGCTAGAAGTGATTACTTAGATGATGTAGAGACCAAGTATTGGATTATTATGTCTCTTGACCTATGATTCACAACTCATGTGAGTGATTTAGGTCAAGAGGTAGAGGAAGGAGATAATGAGGAGAGAGAAGGTGAATGTGATGAATGAAAAAATCAAGCATGGAAAAATTGATATGTCTAAAAGAAAATAATTGAAGCATGTATTATTTTTATCTAAAATAATGCACCATGCTTCAATAGTAACTCTAAATGAATATAAAATGAATTTAGCCATGCTGTCACCCATGCTTAGACTTTCTCCAAATTCCACCTCATTGTTTTATTTTCACAAAATAAAAACTCATTTATGAGGTGTCTCCTTCTAGAATGTATTCTTGTACAATTACAAGAATACCCATCACCGTATACCGTATAAATATACCCGCATCCGAATTCCGAAAAATACGAATACAAATAATCCAATATATATAATACCGGCATGCGGCTTAAACCAAAACCTGCCAGTATTATCCTTCCGATCATCATTCCTGTAACCATTACACGAATATGATCGAAACCCTGCCGTAACAACTTACGACCTCTACATCTTTTGCCTGAACCAAGGAACCCTCTGTGTGGGACTCTAAAGACTCGGCAATACGCTGGCAGTGGGTTTAACCACAAGCACGTCAGCGGCACTAGCTGTGCGTAACGGCTACCCAGGTACAAGACGAAAAGGTGGCCGACGAGCGAACTCATCACAACCCTAACGAGCCTGTAAGCAACACTTACCGTACAGTCCGGTCTCTTCGTCTGATACGTCGCATATGAAGTCTGAGGGTGGTAAATGTCAGACCCTAGTAACTTTATAAGTCATGCTGATTTATACGGCCCATAACGGTTCGAGAAACTACTGATAACTTTTATCGGTAAATCTCGACAACCCTGGCCAGAGATTTGCTGTTATGGCCGATCAAGCATAGCGCGACATCAACTCCTTATACCGGGAGAGACGAAACCCCTCCTATCGCTCACTGCCTCCATGTGATTCGGGACTGTACCCAAAATGCACCTGTTTGCACGACTCAGTAGAGCCGTGGTAGGGAGGAAATCAAAGAACAGTAGGAATCACACAAGACACTATGACGATCTCGGGTCTACAGACTTACCTGTACAAGTTTCACCAGAGAACTGCTATTTGACAATAGGTATATATACCATCTAGGAGTTCTCGGCGAGTCCTGTTCGGTGTACCCATTCTCCAATGAGCACATGTGTACAATCTTTGACGTCAAACACCAATGGTTGTGGGATCAACCATCACCCACAGGGTCAAGAAACGTACACACTAGTATACTCTGGTAATATTGATGCCTTGTCTCGATATACCCTCGACTAGGAACTGTTAAAGGATATGCTTATAGACTGCCCAGGCCCCACTAGTATGATCTACATCATAATCCTGGCAGTCAAGAATAATCCTAAGGGCTTTATCAACATGTATATAAAGATATGCAATACAGCACATCACACGTTAAGATGAAGATAAACCAGATTGCATACTATCATTTCGAGCAAAGATTGTTTTTGTACATGTACATGCCTAACATCCTATACAGTACAGGCCTCTAGGGTATACATATCTAACAATCTCCCACTTGCACTAAGGCATGTAGTTGATGCAATAAGTACTCACTGTCTACACTAGAACTAGTTGCCAGCGTACCGCATGCCCAACAGCTCGAACAGTTTCTCAAACTGGACTTGAGGGATGGCCTTGGTGAATGAATCTGCTGTGTTGTCTTTCGTGTCTACTCTCCGTATCTCGATGTCCTGACGATCTACTATCTCCCTGATGAGGTGATACCGCCTCAAGATATGTCTAAATTTCTGATAGGACCGCGGTTCCTTTGCCAAAGCCATGGCCCCATTGTTCTCGCAATACAGAGGTATTGGATTAGCAAAGGATGGAACCACCTGAAGTTCAAAAATGAACTTCCTCATCCAGACTGCCTCTTTTGCAGTATCATTAGCGGCAATATACTCAGCTTCCATCGTGGAGTCAGCGACGGTATCTTACTTGGAACTCTTCCAACATACCGCCCCTCTATTTAGGGTAAATACAAACCGTGAGATGGACTTACTATTATCCTTGTCGCTCTGGAAGCTAGAGTCGGTAAAGCCCTCTATTTGGAGATCTCTGTTACCATATACCAAGAACATTTCTTTAGTTCTTCTCAAATACTTCAGAATGTTCTTCACAGCAGTTCAGTGTTTCTCCCCTTTATTGGATTGATACCTGCTTATTGCACTCAGTGCATAAGCTACATCTGGGCGAGTACATAACATCGCATACATTATAGATCCTACCGCCGAAGCGTAGGGTATAATGCTCATGCGAGCCCTCTCCTCATCAATCTTTGGAGACATCTCTTTGGAGAGGGTGATCCCGTGACAAGTGGGTAAATTACCTCGCTTGGAATCTTCCATACTAAACCTCTTTAGTATGGTGTCAATATATCTCGATTGGGACAATTCTAATAATTTCTTAGATCTATCTTTATATATCTTAATCCCCAGAATGTACGAAGCATCACCCAGGTCTTTCATGGAGAACCTCTGCGATAAGAATAGTTTGACCGATTTTAGCATAGAAACATCATTTCCTATCAAGAGAATGTCGTCCACGTACAATACAAGGAATGTAACAGTACTCTCTACAATCCTTTTATAAATACATGGTTCATCTACATTTTTTATAAAACCAAACTCTTTGATTGTATCATCAAACCAGATATTCCAACTCCGTGATACCTGCTTTAATCCATAAATGGATTTAAGCAACCTGCATGCTTTTCCGCTACTTCCACTATCAATGAAGCCTTCTGGCTGATCCATAAAAACGCATTCTTCTAAATCACCATTTAGAAATGCCATTTTAACATCCATCTGCCAGATCTCATAGTCATAGTGAGCAGCTATAGCAAGCAGGATCCGAATGGATTTGAGCATCGTAACTGGTAAAAGGTTTTATCATAGTCCAAGCCTGGTCTTTGACGAAATCCTTTTGCTACCAGTCTAGCTTTATAGGTCTCCACCTGACCATCCACACCGATCTTTCACTTAAAGATCCATTTGCACCCTATGGATTTTACTCCAGAAGGTGCAACCTCCAAAGTCCATTCTTTGTTGGTGTGCATGGATTCCATTTCGGATCTCATGGCATCCAGCCACTTCACTGAGTCACCACTCGTGATAGTTTGCTAAAAACTAGTAAGATAATCATCATCCATGATGCAATCTTCTCTATCACCATCAATTAGAAAACTGTAGTATCTATCAGGTGGGCAAGAAGTCCTACTAGATCTACGGAGTAGCTGAGGTTCGTCAGGTTCTATTAAAACCACAGGTTCAACCAAATCATCGGTAATTGTTCATGTATCTGGAATTTCTTCCAGTTCTACCGCATTGCCAACAGTATTATTTGTAAAAAATTCATTTTCTAAAAATGTAGCATACTGAGAAAAAACACCCTTTGTTCCTCCTTGGGGTAGAAATGATATCCATACGAGTGTTTTAGATATCCCACAAATTTACACAAAACTGATCGTGTCTCGAGTTTGTCCGGATTCTGCTTTTTCACATAAGTCGGACAATCCCATATCCTAACTCGCTTAAGAGATGGTCTCTTCCCATACCATATCTCATATGGAGTGGTAGACACGGTTTTGGTCGGAACCCTATTCAATAGATATATCGCAGTCTCCAATGCGTGCCCCCATAATGAAAGTAGTAACTCAGCATCACTCATCATTGATCGTACCATATCTAATAGGGTACGATTCCTCCGTTCCGACACACCGTTGTACTGTGGTGTCTACGGAGGGGTGAGCTGAGAGAGAATCTCATTCTCTTTTAGAAAATCTAGAAACTCTAAGCTTAGATACTCACCTCCTCGATCCGATCGAAGTTTCTTAATACTCAAGCCTGTTTGTTTTTCAATTTCAGATTTATATTCCTTGAAATTTTCGAAGGCTTCGGACTTATATTTTAATAAGAACACGTGTCCGAATCTGGAGAAATCATCAGTAAAAGTTATGAAGATGAAAAACCACCTCTCGCATATGTAGACATTGGTCCACATACATCACTATGTATGAGGCCTAAGAGTTCAGTAGCTCTCTCTCCGTGTCCACTAAATAGAGTTTTGGTCATTTTACCTTTGATACAAGACTGGCAAGTCGCATAAGATTTATATTCAAACGGATTTAAATATCCATCTTTATGTAGCTTGGTTAGTCTTGTTTCATTAATATGACCAAGTTTACAATGCCAAATGAAAGTTTCATTTATGTCTGAAATCTTCCTTTTGTTTGTGTGTTGTATATTGAAAACTGTATATTGATTTAGGACGTATATCCCGTTATTTAATGTACCAGACCCAATCAACTCTTGATTAAGATTAATGTTCATAACATTAAATTGTAATACAAAATTATGTCCTTCATTGTCCAACAACGATATTGATATAATATTACACAATATTGAAGGTACAAACTAACATAGGTTCAAAACCAATATACAACCCGACGTCAAACCAAGGTGATACTCTCCCACTACTATAGCATGTACAGAGGAACCATTCCCAATTCGGAGAGTGTGATCACCTTTCTTCAAAAACCTGCTATGTCTCAGCCCCTAAACACAATTGCAGTTGTGAGATCCTGACCCGGTATCTAATACCCAGGAAGCAGAGTTAATTGAAAAACAGTTTTCTGTTACAAACACACCTGAAGTGGAAGCATCACCTGCTTCTTCTTCTTGAGGCCGGCCAGGTATCCAACGCAGTTTCTTTTCCAGTGCCCAGTCTGGTAGCAGTGGAAGCATTCCCCTCATCCTGACGCAGCAGCCCCTATCTTGTCCTTTCCCGGTGCTTTTTTCACTCTTCCTCTCGGCTTGATGGGATTCTTCTTCTTCTATCTCTTGGCCTTGGCTTTCGGGACGGAAGAGGAAGATGGCCCAGCAATTAGAGCAGGAGTTTTCTCTATCTTTAGCGTGCTCTCTGCACTCCTCAACATATTGAGGAGTTCAGGTAGTGACTTCTCCATATTGTGCATGTTGAAGTTTACAATGAACTGAGCGAAGGCAGGGGGAAGGGACTGTAGAACAATATCAATATACTGTTCGTTCTCCATGGTCCAACCCAGGTTCTCTAGTTCTTTGATAAGTCTAATCATCTTCAATACATGGTCACCTACAAACGTGCCAGCAGCCATCCGCATCTGAAACAACTTTGGAGATGCCTCGTATCGGAGAGTACGAAATTGCTCTCCATACAACTCCTTTGTATGGAGAAAGATGGTTGTACATCCATCTTCTCATGTTTCTTTTGATGTTCATTGTTCAAAGAAGCAAGCGTGGGGCACTTGGCTGTTGCACAGTCAATATCCCATGTCTTGCAGATTTCTTTATCCGCAACCGAAGAATCAGGGCCTGGGCTAGAAGGAGCTGGAGTAGTCAGGACATATGCGACCTTATCATAGGTCAGGGCAATATTTACGTTCCTTAGACAATCTTTGTAATTCGGCCCCGTGAGTTTATTCTTATCTAATAAAAGCTTAAGTCCCGTCATAGGTATCTGCCATTAGGAGAGAGAAAAGAAGACACTCAGCGATTGCTCTTACATAATTAGATTGGTTATTAATCTTATCTAATCGATGTCTCCCACTGCTTTTTATCAAATTTTCCTTCAAACCTTAAAAAGAAAATTAGCCAGGATTAATTACAATATACAAGTTCACTAACCAGTCGGTTAGGCCAGTGTCGGTACTCCGAGGGTGGTTCCCCATGCTTTCGCACGGACCTAATTAAAATAAATCTCGTTTTCCTAGAGGCGTAACCCCTTTGACACCTTTCTAGACACCTACTGGATCAGCTAAGTGTAAAGTGCAAAACTCTTCCGCGAGTAATTTTTACTCACAGTGGGATCGGGATCCAATTATCAAATAGAAGGTATGCAATCTTATTGCAAATTTCAACTCTTGAAATTCCCGATATGATTTTTACCCCTAGTATCTTATGATCTTAACTATGGTCAACAAATCATAAGCACTAGTCAAGTTCTACCCACCATTTCGTGATTGATTTAGATCCACCCGCATGACCCTTAACTATAGTCAACAAAGTCATACGAATGTCCTAATCGATCGCATCAAATATTTTGTAGGAAGACATCACTTAGCTACCATACACCATGCCTTAACTATAGTCAACAAACGTGGCACGAATACAAACTACTCTGCTTCCTAAAATGGCGGAGGGCAACGGATGGTTTTTATGAAAACCCTTAACGTTTTAAACTTGATATCGTTGTAGAATCTAGTGAAAGGAGTGTTTTAAGCTCCTGTTTAAAAAATCGAATGGTTTTGTAGTATTTTTCCAATTTTGCTAAAGAAGTCACTCCCGGTGACGGGATCTCGGCTCTTTCCTTATCGAATAAGGTGCTAGATATTCATGAATACCACGATATAAAGCAAAAATTAGATCAAGTATAAAAACAATCGAGTGCTTTGTAACATTTACTAGTTTCGCTAAAGGGGTCACTACCGGTGAAAGGATCTCGGCCCTTTTCTCATCGAATGAGGTGCCGGATATTCATCAAGGAATACCACTATGCAAAGCAAAAACTAGAGTTACCCATTTTAAAAAGTTTGATTCTACAACATGTTTAGGTTTTTTTTTATTAACATTAATCACATTAATGTTGTCCCATCATTTACGTTTCTTAAACATCACAGAAAAGAAACAAAAATAGAACGTACGCTTATGCCATCCGCAGTCGCCATGGGGCCCGTCATGCACCGTTAGGTTACTTAACTAATGGCTAAGCGGGGGATGGACTAGCGCGGATGCAAAATATAAGTAACGTTTATTATATATCTCATATATAAATAGCCATACGTCGCACGCATTTATAAACATTACAGATCACAGATGAATATATTGGATATACTAGGAATTCCGTATTTCATTTAAGTCCTTAATGAAAGACAGGTTCCACGGTCGTGATGAATAGCCAAACCCTACCCTAGACCCCTATGGGTGCGGCAAACTACCCGCCAAATTCCCAAAGTGAAGTAATCTCCTTCAACAAAGTGAGTAGACCACTCGGCACCTCGATAACCCGGTAGTTTGTGCACCCCACCTTGAGTCTATCTTAAGAGCAAAAACAGTAAAAAGAAATTACACAACGGTGGCTACAATCTCAACCCGGATGTGCCCCGCAAAATAATATTACATCGCTTTTTACAAATTATATGAATGAAAGAAAAGCGCTCGTCTCACATCCCCGGCTATTCATCCACGACGATCCAACATATTCATATACACATACCATCACATGATATCATTACAAATGTGTGCAACCCCGACTAATCGACATATAGCAATTAGTTGATGTTTCCAAACACACATACACATCACAAAGCTTGTAAAGTAACCGCGATATTAGAATTCCGCATGTGAATAGCAAACTAAATCAATTTTCCAACACTTGAAAAATCTAGTGAGCTAGTTTTCAAAAACCGATCGTTTTGAGCCAATCCGGGAGTCGAAACGAACTCGAAACCCGCCCGAATCTTTGCGGAGGCAAAGAACATAAAATTACTATCGAATGGGGGCCTCAGGAGGGTACCCACCCTAGGGGGCCACCTCGAGGTGGCCCCAAGGGGTTGGCAGACCCGAGAGCACCTTATTGGGGTGCTCTCGGGTCACCCACCCCTAAGGCCACCTTGAGGTGGTCTTGGGGTGTGGGTCCGGCCTCTGGCCCCCTTGAGGTGTCCCCGGGGTGCGCGCGCTCTACCTCGTGGCTTCTCGGTTCAAACCGTGAGCCCGCGGGGTGTGCAAACAACTCAAAACTTCGATTTTCGAAACTGTTTTATCAGCAGTTTTTGCGCAACAAAAAATGGCGGATTTCTAACGTCGCTACTAGCTATTTAAGGTTTAAGAGAGGCTTTGATAACATGTTAGTGGATTTTGCACACTCTCACAACATTTGTGAGGAGGCGGAAGCGGTAAACAAAAAATTTCTTGCATGCAACACCCACATAACCCTAGATCTTGTGCTTCAACTTTAATTAGCAAACCTATCTAGAGATCTTATCTACTATGATAGTGGTGTACCTAAGGAACCGGTCCTTCGGGTCTTTGTTTGGATGTGACTCCTAGGCTCCTTGTGGTCGCAAAGAACTCGGTCTCCGGCCACCTCAAGATCTAAGATGATTCACCCGGTAGCTATTGAACAAGCTACAAACTCTTCACAAGAGTTTAACTAAGAGATCAAGTGTGCTAGAAGTGATCACTTAGATGATGTAGAAATCAAGTATTAGATTATTACGTTTCTTGACCTATGATTCACAACTCACGTGAGTGATTTAGGTCAAGAGGTAGAGGAAGGAGATAATGAGGAGAGAGAAGGTGAATGTGATAAATGAAAAAATCAAGTATGGAAAAATTGATATGGCTAAAAGAAAATAATTGAAGCATGTATTATTTTTCTCCAAAATAATGCACCATGCTTCAATAGTAACTCCAAATGAATATAAAATGAATTTAGCCATGCCATCATCCATTCTTAGACTTTCTCCAAATTCCACCTCATTGTTTTATTTTCACAAAATAAAAACCCATTAATGAGGTGTCTCCTTCTAGAATGTATTCTTGTACAATTACAAGAATACCCATCACCGTATACCGTATAAGTATACCCGTATCCGAATTCCGAAAAATACGAATACAAATAATCCAATATATATAATACCGGCATGCGGCTTAAACCAAAGCCTACCAGTATTATCCTTCCGATCATCATTCCTGTAACCATTATATGAACATGATCGAAACCCTACCGTAACAACTTACGGCCTCTACATCTTTTTCCTGAACTAGGGAACCCACCGTGTGGGACTCTAAAGACTCGACAGTACGCTAGCAGTGGGTTTAACCACAAGCACGTCAGCGGCACTAGCTGTACGTAACGGCTATCCAGGTAGATGACGAAAAGGTGGAAGACGAGCGAACTCATCACAACCTTAACGAGCCTATAAGCAACACTTACCATACAGTCCGGTCTCTTCGTCTGATACGTCGCATATGAAGTCTGGGGGTGGTAAATATCAGACCCCAGTAACTTTATAAGTCATGCTGATTTATGCGGCCCACAACGGTTTGAGAAACTACTGATAACTCTTATCGGTAAATCTCGACAACCCTATGCAGGGATTTGCTGTTATGGCCGATCAAGTATAGCGCGACATCAACTCCCTATACCGGGAGAGACGAAACCCCTCCTATCGCTCACTGCCTCCATGTGATTCGGGACTGTACCCAAAATCCACCTGTTTGCATGACTCAGTAGAGCCGTGGTAGGGAGGAAATCAAAGAACAGTGGGAATCACACAAAACACTATGACGATCTCGGATCTACAGACTAACCTGTACAAGTGTAACCAGAGAACTGCTATCTGACAATAGGTATATATACCATCTAGGAGTTCTCGGCGAGTCCTGTTCGGTGTACCCATTCTCCAATGAGCACCTGTGTACAATCTTTGATATCAAACACCAATGGTTGTGGGATCAACCATCACCCCCAGGGTCAAGAAACGTATATACTAGTCTACTCTGGTAATATCGATGTCCTGTCTCAATATACCCTCGACTAGGAACTGTTAAAGGATATGCTTATAGACTGCCCAGGCCCCACTAGTATGATCTACATCATAATCCTGGCAGTCAAGCATAATCCTAATGGTTTCATCAACATGTATATAAAGATATGAAATACAATACATCACACGTTAAGATGAAGATAGACCGGATAGCAAACTATCATTTCGAGCAAAGATTGTTTCTGTACATATACATGCCTAGCATCCTATACAATACAGGCCTCTAGGGCATACATATCTAACATCTGGATCTCCACATCCAAGCTGCGCATAAACCTTCGTGCCCTATCTGTATCGTTGGCAACTAAAGGTCCTGCGAATCGACTGAGTTGCGTCCACTCAGCCGCATGTGCATCAACGGATCCGCCATTCTGCTTCAGGTTTTCTTTCATTTCCTCTCGAGCAGAATGCGGGAAGAACATCTCCAAGAAACTCTGTGAGAACGCTGCCCAAATAATCGGCTTGGGCAGACGGGTCTCCTCCACGAGCCACCACTCGCGAGCATAATCCACCAGTTGGATACGTACTACATCCACTTTCTTGTCATCTGGAATCTGCACGGCGACGAGCAGATTCTCCGTATCAACTAGCCACTGTTCCGCTAGCAATGGCTCCTCCAATCTCGTAAATGTGGACCGACCAAGTCTCCTGAAATCCGCCACGGTACCCTCACGCTGTGCTGGCCTAGTTGCTACTTCGTCTACGGACTACTGGGCTGTCCGCAGACCCTCCTGGAAAGCCTCGGCTTGCCGCTGATTCAGCTCGGTTTGCCGCTTCTGGTTTTCCAGCATTCCATGTATTACTCCAAGCAATGCGGCGTCATCAACACGCCTCTGGTACAATCGCAACTCTCTATCCGTCATTCTGAAGCCAACACACTGAAGAGGATTAGCAACGGTAAACATGATTCAATAACAAGATAGTTATAGATTCAAGAATGGCAAGATAGTAATGTTGCAGGACATGTTCCTAATTACGGGTTTTCTGATTAGCGTATTGGGTTTAATACCCAACTACAAAAGAAACCAAACCCGATTAATCCTAAATCCTATGGCTCTGATACCAAACAAACTATGTCACGTGATAGAGCCAACCATGCTACTTGTAGCTAAGAAACGTCCCTCCACAGTCACATTACGGCTGTCTATAGGATATCAAAAACAGTAAAATATAAAATCTATCTAATACATGTCCATTTGCCAAAATAAAAGAGTCAAGAAATGTATAAGCGGAAACGATAATAATATCCAATAACAACATCTGAAAAATACGTCCCAATATGGGCTCACATCAAGAAATAAAGGTGCGGAAAAATAAGCTAAACTAAGCATCACTAAACTCAATTTCCACTGCTCGGTTTGACGGCTAAAGTACTCTTATTCAACCTGCGATAGAGAAAGAGGAACTAGGCCATACAGAACCCAGACGTCAGTGCGTCATAACATCAAAATAACAGTAATAACCAAATGTAACATGATATATAGACATGAATATAAATCAACAATATGAATATAAACAGTGAGGTGTGTGTGTGTGCATGTGATGTGCAACCTATTTCTGGGTTTCTAAGTTATCTAATCTAAAGTCTTTGAAATCAATTAATGTAATCCTCATCGTAACCCATCAGTCTATGCCTCGTTCATTCCCCATGGGACCACGGTAACAGGATTATTCCGTAACGCCCGGAAAAACGGCAAACAGGATATTCCGTAACTCCCGGAAAAGTGGCAAACAAGATATTCCGTAACGCCCGGAAAAACACCAAACAGGATATTCCGTAACACCCGGAAAAACGGCAAACATGTAATAATAGCCTTTTGAGTTACACTTTGGATACATTCTTTATTTCCCCTTTACCCCCAGGTTTTTGTTCAAGTCAGGTATTGCCAAGATAGATCTAATACCAACACAGGATCAAGTAGCTACAGGTTTTCGTCTATGCAGACAACAGGTAACGTCCGTCAGGATAACATGTCAAGATTGTTGGCATTGGTAACAAGATCCATGTAACAAGTCAGTAGTGTGTCGTGAACCTGTCAGGTGATGCATATGCATCAACTAGATATCCAATGTAAACAATAACGAATATTGAAACACGATTAATGCACGGATGCACATGTATATGTCTGTGATAACCTTTTATAAGTCCATGACTACGTATGATGCACAATAGAAAGGACGTTGTACTAATAGAATGGTAGTATGATATAATAAGGTTCCGGAATGCAACTAGATATGCAATAGACGGTACGGATATGTACGGGTATCGAAAAACGGTAAATCTATAACATAGGATACATAATTAAATTACATGTATTATTTTTATTCATATGGATATAAATATAATAGCATAGCATGTAGCAAGATAAACTTACCTGATCGGATCTCATGTCAGGGTACATACGTCGCGTTCGACGTCGAGTAAACGTCGCGATGCGAACCACGTGCGTACAAGACTGGACTTGGCTACCCAAAGATGTGACCACGCTGTATGATGATGACGATTAGGTCGCCCGGATTGTCAGCGACGTGCGCGATTCCGGCGACGTCAAGAACAGAAAAGAAAAGAGAAAGAAAGAAAGAAGAAGAAGAAGAGGGGTTGTATTGTTCTCTTGTGTTGGCTCTGGGGTTCTGGGATAGAGAATAGAGACGACGACGAGATCGTGGGTGATCGGCAGTGAGGGGTGCGAGCGATAGGTGCGGGCGATGGGTGTGGGCTGCAGGTGAGGTTCGGGTTTGCAGGGGTTAGGGTTCTTGGGTTCTCGCCGGGGATGAAGGAGAAGAGAGGAGGTAGTGGTGATGGTGGTGATGAGGGCAGTGAGACGAGGGTGGTGGTGATGAGGGCAGTGAGACGAGGGTGGTGGTGACGGCGAAGTTTTTCGGCGAGGGCAGAGGAATTCTTAAGTTGGTCGGGGTGCTCGGGTTTTTGGGTGCTCGGGAGTTTGGAGTTGGTTGTTGGGTTCTTGGGGATGGAGAAGGTGATGATGGTGATGTCGGGCTGATGGGGACGGCGATGAGGTCAGCGGTGGAGGAGATGGGGTTCTTGGATGTTTCTTGGGTTTGCGATGAGGTCAGCGATGAGGCAGGGATGGGTCGTCAGGGTGTAGAGAGAGGTGACGGTGAGGTTGAGGAGATGAGGACATGATGGTGACGATGAGGGGGCGAGAGCAAAGGTGGAGGCGAGGTTATAGGTGAGGCTAGGGCTCAGCGTGGGTTTCGCGACGAGAGGGAGAAAAGAAAGAAGTGAGGAAAAGAGAGAGAGAACTACGAATATATTAGGTTTAATATATATATATATATATATATATATATATATATATATATATAACGAGAGAGAGACAGAAGGAATATCTTTTTTTTAGTTAAACAAATATATATTCATGTGTGTGTGTGTGTGTATGCTGAAGTTTAGATTAGGTTTAAAAGAAAATATTATAGTATATAATCTAGGATTTTATAGCTGATGCAAAAATACTCCGAAAAATGCCCGGGTTCTGTCTAAAAATATAGTTTTAAAACACGGATAATATACATACATATCAACCAAAACCATAATGCGATGTCCGGTTAAAGAAAATGCAAACCCCCAAGAACGGATACACGTAAAAACACCTAGCGATCCAAACGAGTCCGTTTCATTAAACGGGACAAGAATACGATGTCAAGATGCAACCATAGGGTATGTGGTATGATGCAGGCCGTGCTCGGTATTTAAAAAAATATAGTTTGGTTATAATATGTATTATTTAATATATATGCAGATACTAAATATAAGATACATGTAATAGAACATATATGTTTGCATGGATCCTCTGTACTAGTAAGGATATAACGTAATCTTGAACCATAATGGGTTCCAAGCATGCGGGTCGGGTCAGATACTATTCACAGATACCAAAAGCACTATCCGCACCCAAAACAAATAATAATCAAGAAATAGTCACAGGATTAGGAAAAACCCAAATAGAATATGGTATAAATGAACTAGGGTGTTACATTATACCCAACTATAAAATAATTTCGTCCTTGAAATTCACAAAACAAGAAAAGACAAGAAAACAGGAATCTAAGAGAATAGCTATGGAAACTTTTGTCGAATCTCATCTTCACGTTCCCAATTTGATTCTCTGTGTGAACGATTCCCCCATGAAACAAGTACTAGAGGGATAACCTTGTTCATTGTCACGCCCCGCTTCCCAAAATACGGGAAACGAGGGATGACTAGGCCAGCCATGCTCCTACGGTCAAGGAATCATCCCGCCGTAGTCACACTTCGGCTTCTAGCATTACATGGTAATCAGTAAATAAAGCACAGTGGTAAAGAAATCACATCACTAATTTATTACATTAAAATTCCATTGTTCACAAATTACAGATAACAAGAACAATTACTAACCAAGTTCAATCTCACGATCACTTTTATGGAAAGCAGTAAAGATAGGGAGTACACCAGACTATATCTCCGTGAACTCGAAAGGTAGATCTGTCTCCTGCGCTGGTCCTCCCACGGTATCTGAGCATGCATACTCAGGTCGTCAGAGCGACACAATAACAATTATTATTATAATAAGATGGAACAGGTAAATAAGGTAATACTAGTGTAAGAACAATGCAAGTAATCACTATGTCACTATATGATGCAGAATATGTTCTGTGTCCCTATCGGTCTCTAGGTCATGTTTGAAATCGCATAGTGGAAGGAGGATCATGTTTAACAGGAGTCTCGTACATACCCGAGACAACGGCCCACATGCTCGGGACATAATCATGTCAGCCGGATCGCTAGATCCTACCTAATATATATATTACTGCTCGAATGATCATCCTCTAAAACACGGTCCCGCTAAATACGACTCTCTTTCCACTTCGATTTCCCCTTTATCCCCAGGTTTACACTATCTATGATCTTGATTTAGTCGTGTACAAGTATACCAATGGCACGGTTTTTTCACTGTTCACTGTATCAATCACTGTCACGAATATTCACTTTCCATTGGTGTACTCGTCACTTCTAAACCAATATCTATCACGCACGATAATGCAATGTCCACTGATCCTAACACGCACTAACACTAACTATATGGCAAAGGGGGTATGATATATTTATGTATGCTATCAATAAGCTAAGTATGTTATGAATCAACATGCATGTCATTAACTTACATAAATTTCATAAATTAATATGTTAAGAATTCAGCAAAATGATACAAGTAAGATAAATAGAACACTCAGTCAACAATTCATCAAAATTAGTTTCAGTTCAATCGGGATTCCGGTTTTCAAGATACAGCTGTTTCATTTTAAGTGCTCGCGGCTGGAAATTCAGTTTCAGAACTGAACGTCCGTTTCGCGACACGAATTGCACCTAGTTGGGTTCAGAATTTAGCGATGCTACAGTTGAATTAAATCTAGGGTTTTCAATATAGTATTCAACGCAACAGACGGATCCTCAATCGCGTCTGTACGTTGAAAGTTATACACAGTTTAATATCAGTATATCACTTCTGAATCTGTTCTGGACAGTTATACGTTCTGCCCTTTTATTTACAGTTTAAAATAGCAAACGGCAATGAAACGGAATGGAACCACTTGTTTTGTTTAGCTAACAGAATTATCTTTAATTTACTGCAGAGTTCTGTAACATACGACTTCAGGAAACACAGTGACACACATTTTGGGACAGTACACAATAATCAGAGTCGCTCTGGACTGCAGTCCAGATTCGCACTCCGATCTAAATATCATCGCAGTTACAGAATAGAAAACATTAGAAGTTTACATAGGATTAAAGTTCGTCGAGTCGGCTTCGATTTAAGCCCTCGAACGTATCATTCCAATTTGTATATAATTTACGGTGATTTTATTCATTTTCAGATACGAGAAAAATTCTAGTTTTAACGGCATATTTGGGGGTATCAATTTTAGTCACTAACAATCGTATTTTCCAGCGAGATTCATACACGATATTTATCATTATGAGGGCCAACAGAAAACATCGGTTTCCGTCAAATTAAACAGGTATTTTCATTGGGGTCTAGCATCGAACACATATGTTGCATAATATAACAGGAATCGGTAAATTCGTAAACTATATGATTTAGGTTTGTACCATAATTATATTAGCATGTAGCAAGTAAACACTTGCCTGGAAACGTCTCGGGGTCGCACGGCAGCAGCGGCATCACGAACGCGAGATGTACCCCATGAAACAGATTCGCGCGAGCTTGGCTCGAGATGCGGAATTTGCGTCGGGGTTGTCCGGAGACTTCTTGTACTCACTGGAAGGGTGAAGTAGACTCTGTGGATTTCCTGAGTAGTGCTGGGATTGCCGGCGGTCGACGACGGTGTTCCGGCGAAGGGCAACAGTGGGCGTGGGTGCGTTATTGGTTTTGAGAGAGAGGTAGAGAGAGAGAGATAGTGGCTCGGTTGTGTAGGTTTAGGGGGAGTGTGGGTGTTGATGCTGATGGCGAGGAGGTCGTAGGGTGGTCGGCGATGTGGTGGGGAGTTCGCCGGCGGCGAAGTGAGGGAAAAAAATTGTGCTCGGTGAGTTTTTTGTGAGTGGAGAGGAGTTGGGGAAATTTGAAAATGGTAGAGAAGAGAGAGGTGAGGGTGTGAGGAAGAGAACGAGGGTGGTAGTCGTGGGTGAAACGTTGCGAGAACGGGGGCGTGGGCGAGGGCGCGAGGCGCGGCGGAGGAAGTGGATCGCGCGCGGGAAAGGGAGAGAGCCGTTGGGGGAGATGCACAGGAGTGGGCAAAGGAGTGGGCTTGGGGTTTAAAATAATTCCTTATTTAAAAAATTTATGGGCTGAGGGGAGAATGGGCCGTGGAGTTAATTAAAGAATTTCTTTGAAAAAAATGTGTGGGCTGATGAAAAGGAAACGGGCTGGGTTTGATTTGTTTTATGTTTTAATTGGGAAAATTTTCAATGGCCGGCAGGGAAAAACAAGCTTGGGCTGGGGATTTTTTTTTTTTTAAAAGGGAAATTATTTGTTTTGGGTTTTAATTAAATGTTTTGGAAAAGATTTGGGCTGAAGGTTTATAAATAGGGTTTAAAGTAAAGTATTGTACTCATTTTAGTTTAATTCGGCCTTGGTTTTAAATCTTGGGTTTTGGCTTTTAGGGTTAAGGAAATTATAAATATTGGGATTCAAGCAACCACCTTCTGCAAAAAAAATATACGAGGAAAAGTAAATCTTTGGGATTTAGAAAATAGGAAAAACTTTTATTAAGATGGTAACGGGGATTTACATCATACCCCCCTTAACAAAAATTTCGTCCTCGAAATTTAACAAAGATACAAGGAAACAATGTACTAAACAAAGAGATATGGATACGATCACGGATATCTTCCTCCCGCTCCCAGGTGGAATCTCCTTGGGAACGACCGCCCCAAGACACTCGGACTAACGGAATGATCTTATTCTTCAGCACTTTCTCTCTGCGGTCGAGGATGGTAGTGGGTTGTTCTTCGTATGACAGATCGGCTTCCAAAACTAGCTCCGAATGGTCCAGGACATGGCTCTCATCCCGAACATATCGCCGCAACTGTGACACGTGAAAGGTATTGTGCACACCAGCTAGCGATGGAGGCAAGGCGAGTCGATAGGCCACCCCTCCTACTCGCTCTAGCACCTCAAAAGGTCCGATAAAACGGGGACTGAGCTTTCCCCGACCTCCGAACCTGATAACTCCACGAGTAGGGGAAATCTTCAAGAACACGGGATCTCCGACTTCGAATTCTAGTGCCCTCCTGCTGGTATCTGCCCAACTCTTCTGTCGATCCTGAGCCGCCTTGATACGCTGCCTGATCGTTTGGACCTTATCGACTGTCTGAACAATGAGTTCGGGGCCCAGTAGTCTTCGCTCTCCCACATCATCCCAACATACTGGGGATCGACACTTCCGCCCGTAAAGTGCTTCAAAAGGAGCCATCTGAATACTAGCCTGATAACTATTGTTGTAAGAGAACTCGACTAGATGCAGATGGTCCTCCCAGGAATCCTGAAAGTCCAACATACAGGCTCTCAACATATCCTCGAGCGTCTGAATCGTACGCTCGGATTGTCCATCCGTCTGTGGGTGATAAACTGTGCTGAATTTAAGGCGGGTACCCAAGCTCTCCTGTAAGCTCTTCCAAAAGTGCGACAAGAATCTGGTGTCCCGGTCTGACACAATACTGACTGGAACACCGTGAAGTCGTACAATCTTCTGCATATATCTTTCTGCCAGTGATTCTGTCGACTGTCCCACTCGGAAAGATAGGAAGTGTGCAGCTTTTGTGAGGCGATCGACGATAACCCAAATGGCATTATTGCCCCTAGGGCTCCGTGGTAAGGCCGTCACAAAATCCATAGTAATGTGCTCCCACTTCCATTCAGGTACCGGCAGTGGTTGTAACAATCCTGCTGTCCTCTGATGTTCTGCCTTCACCTGCTGACATATTTTGTGCGACAAGCACCTGGATATGAACCTTGCAATTTCCCGCTTCATTCCGTTCCACCAAAAGTGCTGCTTTAGGTCCTGATACATTTTTGTACCTCCTGGATGCACAGAATAAGCTGAACTGTGTGCTTCAGCCAAAACTTCTCCTAGAACATCTCCCTTAGGTACGTAGAGTCTGCTACCGAATCTCAGAGAGCCATCTTCATATATAATCAAATCCGTTCTCAGTCCAGCTTCCACTTGCTCTCTGAACTTTTGCAATCGGGGATCATCCGCTTGTGCAATCTTGATGCGATCCACCAGGGAAGATTGCACCTGTAGTTGCCAAAGTTGACTGAGTGCGTTCGGCGTAACGACTTCAAGTTCAAGTCTCCGGAAGTCCTCAATAATGCTCCTCTGATCGGTCAACATCATGACCGCTGGCTTGCGACTGAGCGCATCTGGTACAACGTTCAACTTTCCCGGGTGATACTGAAGGTCCAAGTCATAATCTGCCATCAACTCTAGCCATCGGCGCTGCCTCATGTTCAGTTCCTTCTGAGTGAAAACATACTTCAAACTTTTGTGATCAGTGTACACCTCCACTTTCTCACCCAATAGATAGTGCTTCCAAATCTTCAACGCAAAGACTACCGCAGCTAACTCCAAGTCATGCGTAGGGTAGTTCTTCTCGTGATTTCTTAGTTGTCGAGAGGCGTAAGCAACCACTCGGCCGTGCTGCATTAGAACACAGCCTAATCCCTTTCCTGAGGCATCACTGTGTATCACCAAACCACCGGAATTATCTGGTACTGTAAGTATAGGTGCCATGGTTAACTTCTGCTTCAGTGTGTCAAATGCCTGAGTGCACTCCTCTGTCCATGTAAACGGCACGTCCTTCCGTGTCAGCCTCGTCAATGGTTCAGCAATTCTTGAGAAATCTTGGACGAATCTCCGATAATAACCTGCCAATCCCAGAAAACTCCTAATCTCGGCCACTAACTTCGGCGTTGGCCAATCTCTGACAGATTCTATCTTTGCTGGGTCCACCGAGATGCCTTCGCCCGAAACAATATGTCCCAAAAACTGAACCTTGTCAAGCCAGAATTCACACTTGCTTAGCTTCGCATACAGCTTCTCTTCCCGAAGAATTTGTAGGACCGTGCGCAAATGTTCAGCATGCTTTTCCCGGGTCTTCGAGTAGACAAGTATGTCGTCGATAAATACAACGACGAACGTGTCCAAGTATTTTGCGAACACCCTGTTCATCAAGTCCATGAATATTGCTGGGGCATTGGTAACACCGAACGGCATCACAAGGAACTCGTAATGTCCGTATCGGGTCCTGAAAGCCGTCTTGCATACATCCTCGGCTGCTACTCTGATTTGATGATATCCAGAACGGAGGTCCAACTTCGAGAATACCTTGGCTCCACTTAGCTGATCGAATAGGTCATCAATGCGCGGGATTGGGTACTTGTTCTTTATTGTGACCTTGTTCAGTTCCCGATAATCTATACACATTCGCAGCGATCCATCCTTCTTATTTACTAACAGAACTGGTGCACCCCACGGTGAAGCGCTTGGCCGAATAAATCCCTTCTCCAATAGTTCTTCAACCTGCTTCTTCAATTCCGCCAACTCAACTGGTGTCATTCTGTAGGGGGCTCTGGATACTGGGGCTGTACCTGGAGTCAAATCGATTGAGAACTCCAAAATTCGAGAAGGTGGTAGACCTGGTAGATCTTCAGGAAATACGTCCAGAAAGTCCCGAACAATTTCTGGGACTGGGCTCTTATCAATCTCCATCGCTGTCAGCTCCTTGGGCTTGGCTCTGTACTTAGCTGGTTCCAACGATTTGCTTCCGCCCTCGAAAATAAACTCCGGATGATTGGGAATACGGAAGATCACATTCCTTGCACGACAATCGATAACTGCATGGAAAGTGCTCATCCAATCCATCCCGAGAATTGCGTCGTAACTGCCTGTCCCAATCAGAAGGAAATTCGCATAGAATTCCCTGCCACACACTACAACCGGGCATAATCTACATTCTCGACAAGATATTATAATGCCATTACCCGTATGAATTTCCCATCCCTTGGTCAGTGGTTCATGTGGTATGGAGTGTGTATCAGTGAAATGTTCAGACAAGAAACAATGTGATGCTCCCGAATCAAATAGTACTTTAGCTGGCAAGGAATGTACAAGTAGAGTACCTGTAACAACGTCTCCTGACGCCTCTGCCTGCTCGGCGGTCAAGGAATCATCCCGCCGTAGTCACACTTCGGTTTCTAGCATTACATGGTAATCAGTAAATAAAGCACAGTGGTAAAGAAATCACATCACTAATTTATTACATTAAAATTCCATTGTTCACAAATTACAGATAACAAGAACAATTACTAACCAAGTTCAATCTCACGATCACTTTTATGGAAAGCAGTAAAGATAGGGAGTATACCAGACTATATCTCCGTGAACTCGAAAGGTAGATCTGTCTCCTGCGCTGGTCCTCCCACGGTATCTGAGCATGCATACTCAGGTCGTCAGAGCGACACAATAACAATTATTATTATAATAAGATGAAACAGGTAAATAAGGTAATACTGATGTAAGAACAATGCAAGTAATCACTATGTCACTATATGATGCAGAATATGTTCTGTGTCCCTATCGGTCTCTAGGTTATGTTTGAAATCGCATGGTGGAAGGAGGATCATGTTTAACAGGAGTCTCGTACATACCCGAGACAACGGCCCACATACTCGGGACATAACCATGTCAGCCGGATCGCTAGATCCTACCTAATATATATATCACTGCTCGTTTTCTCATTTTCTCAATTTCCATTTTCTCAATTTCCCAATGATCATCCTCTAAAACACGGTCCCGCTAAATACGATTCTCTTTCCACTTCGATTTTCCCTTTATCCCCAGGTTTACACTATCTATGATCTTGATTTAGTCATGTACAAGTATACCAATAGCACGGTTTTATCACTGTTCACTGTATCAATCACTGTCACGAATATTCACTTTCCATTGGTGTACTCGTCACTTCTAAACCAACATCTATCACGCACGATAATGCAATGTCCACTGATCCTAACACGCACTAACACTAACTATATGGCAAAGGGGGTATGATATATGTATGTATGCTATCAATAAGCTAAGTATGTTATGAATCAACATGCATGTCATTAACTTACATAAATTTCATAAATTAATATGTTAAGAATTCAGCAAAATGATACAAGTAAGATAAATAGAACACTCGGTCAACAATTCATCAAAATTAGTTTCAGTTCAATCGGGATTCCGGTTTTCAAGATACAGCTGTTTCATTTAAGTGCTCGCGGCTGGAAATTCAGTTTCAGAACTGAACGTCCGTTTCGCCACACGAATTGCACCCAGTTGGGTTCAGATTTTAGCGATGCTACAGTTGAATTAAATCTAGGGTTTTCAATATAGTATTCAACGCAACAGACGGATCCTCAATCGCATCTGTACGTTGAAAGTTATACACAGTTTAATATCAGTATATCACTTCTGAATCTATTCTGGACAGTTATACGTTCTGCCCTTTTATTTACAGTTTAAAATAGCAAACGGCAATGAAACGGAATGGAACCACTTGTTTTGTTTAACTAACAGAATTATCTTTAATTTACTGCAGAGTTCCGTAACATATGACTTCAGGAAACACAGTGACACACATTTTGGGACAGTACACAATAATCAGAGTCGCTCTGGACTGCAGTCCAGAGTCGCACTCCGATCTAAATATCATCGCAGTTACAGAACAGAAAACATTAGAAGTTTACATAGGGTTAAAGTTCGTCGACTCGGCTTCGATTTAAGCCCTCGAACATATCATTCCAATATGTATATAATTTACGGTGATTTTATTCATTTTCAGATACGAGAAAAATTCTAGTTTTAACGGCATATTTGGGGGTATCAATTTTAGTCACTAACAATCGTATTTTCCAGCGAGATTCATACACGATATTTATCATTATGAGGGCCAACAGAAAACATCGGTTTCCGTCAAATTAAACAGGTATTTTTATTGGGGTCTAGCATCGAACACATATGTTGCATAATATAACGGGAATCGGTAAATTCGTAAACTATATGATTTAGGTTTGTACCATAATTATATTAGCATGTAGCAAGTAAACACTTGCCTGAAAACGTCTCGGGGTCGCACGGCAGCAGCGGCATCACGAACGCGTGATGTACGCCGTGAAACGGATTCGCGCGAGCTTGGCTCGAGATGCGGAATTTGCGTCGGGGTTGTCCGGAGACTTCTTGTACTCGCTGGAAGGGTGAAGTAGGCTCTGTGGATTTCCTGAGTAGTGCTGGGATTGCCGGCGGTCGACGACGGTGTTCCGGCGAAGGGCAACAGTGGGCGTGGGTGCGTTATAGGTTTTGAGAGAGAGGTAGAGAGAGAGAGAGATAGTGGCTCGGTTGTGTAGGTTTAGGGGGTGTGTGTGGGTGTTGATGCTGATGGCGAGGAGGTCGTAGGGTGGTCGGCGATGTGGTGGGGAGTTCGCCGGCGGCGAAGTGAGGGAAAAAAAATGGTGCTCGGTGAGTTTTTTGTGAGTGGAGAGGAGTTGGGGAAATTTGAAAATGGTAGAGAAGAGAGAGGTGAGGGTGTGAGGAAGAGAACGAGGGTGGTAGTCGTGGGTGAAACGTTGCGAGAACGGAGGCGTGGGCGTGGGCGCGAGGCGCGGCGGAGGAAGTGGATCGCGCACGGGAAAAGGGGAGAGCCGTTGGGGGAGATGCACAGGAGTGGGCAAAGGAGTGGGCTTGGGGTTTAAAATAATTCCTTATTTAAAAAATTTATGGGCTGAGGGGAGAATGGGCCGTGGAGTTAATTAAAGAATTTCTTTGAAAAAAATGTGTGGGCTGATGAAAAGGAAACGGGCTGGGTTTGATTTGTTTTATGTTTTAATTGGGAAAATTTTCAATGGCCGGCAGGGAAAAATAAGCTTGGGCTGGGGATTTTTTTTTTTTAAAGGGAAATTATTTGTTTTGGGTTTTAATTAAATGTTTTGGAAAAGATTTGGGCTGAAGGTTTATAAATAGGGTTTAAAGTAAAGTATTTTACTCATTTTAGTTTAATTCGGCCTTGGTTTTAAATCTTGGGTTTTGGCTTTTAAGGTTAAGGAAATTATAAATATTGGGATTCAAGCAACCACCTTCTGCAAAAAAAATATACGAGGAAAAGTAAATCTTTGGGATTTAGAAAATAGGAAAAACTTTTATTAAGATTGTAACGGGGATTTACATTCATGATGACCTTTTCTCTTCAATCTACAATCGCCATCGGTCGTTCTTCGTATGTCAAGTCTTCCCTTACTGTCAGCTCCGAGTGGTATAGGACGTGCGTCTCATCTCGAACATACTTATGGAGTTGAGATACTTGAAACACGTCATGAACACTCGCCAAGGATGGTAATAACGCCAATCAATATGCTCCTTTTTCCAACACACTCGATAATATCGAAAGGCCCTACAAATCGAGAACAAAACTTGCCTCGACTAACAAATCGAATCACTCCTCTGGTCAGTGATATCTTCAGGAATACAAGATCACCAACTGCGAACTCTAGAGGTCTTCGTCCTGTATCTGCGCAACTTTTTTGTCGATCCTGCGCTGCCTTCATATGATTTTGGATCGTATTAACTTTCTCCACGGTTTGCATGATAAGATCCGGTTCCAATAATCTTCGTTCTCCAACATCGTCCAAACAGACAGGAGAGCGACACTTACGACCATATGATACTTCGAATGGAGCCATCTGAATAGTCGTCTGAAAGCTGTTATTATACGAAAACTCTACCAAGTGTAGATGATCCTCCCATGAACCCTTGAAGTCCAACATGCATGCTCTCAACATATCTTCAAGAGTTTGGATTGTTCTTTCAGACTGGCCATCTTTCTGAGAATGATAGGCGGTGCTAAATTTCAATAGAGTCCCCAAACTTTCCTGTAAACTACTCCAAAAGTGCGATAAGAATCGGGTATCACGATCAGAAACGATGCTCATAGGTACTCCATGCAATCTTAAAATCTCCCGCATATACCGCTCTACTAATGCTTCCGTTGACTGACCAACTCAAAATGGTATAAAATGAGCTTCCTTGGTCAATCGATCAACAATCACCCAAACTGCATTGTTGCCTTTTGGACTCTGCGGTAATGCCATCACGAAATCCATGGTTATATGTTCTCACTTCCACTGAGGAATCGGAAGTGGTTGCAACAAACCGCTACTTTTTGATGTTCAGCCTTGACTTGCTGACACACCAAGCTCTTCGCTACATAGCGAGCAATCTCCCTTTTCATGCCTTCCCACCAGAAATGTTGTCGTAAATCTCGGTACATTTTTGTGCCTTCCGGATGTACGGAATATGCGGAACTATGCGCCTCCTTCATAACTTCTTCACGAATATCTCCTTTCGGCATACATAAATGGCTCTCATATCGTAACGAACCATCTTCATGAATCAATAAGTCCGTTCGAAGTCCCGCTTCTACCTATTCTCGAAACTTCTGCAACCTTGGATCGTGCGACTACGCCGCTTTAATATTATCGATTAGGGACGACTGTACTTGCAGCTGCATCAACTGACCCGATGAATGCGGTAACATGATCTCCAACTCGAATCTCTAATAGTCATCTATAAGCTCCTTCTGTGCAGTCAACATCCGTATTGCTGGAAACCAACTTAGCGCATCCGGTACTACATTAACTTTCCCCGGATGATATTTGAGATCAAGATCATAGTCGGCCATCAGCTCCAACCATCAACGCTGCCTCATATTGAGTTCTTTCTGCGTGAACACATATTTTAGGCTTTTGTGATCGGTAAATACTTCTACCCTTTCGCCCAATAAGTAGTGTCTCCAAATCTTCAAAGCGAAAATCACTACTGCAAGCTCCAAATCATGAGTTGGGTAATTCTTCTCATGAGTCATCAATTGTCTCGATGCGTAGGCTATAACCTTCCCATGCTTCATCAGAACACATCCCAAGCCTTTCCCAGATGCGTCACTGTGAATAACCAACCCTCCGGAACTGTCTGGCACAGTCAAAATATGAGCGGTGGTCAATCTTTGCTTCAACGCTTCAAAAGATGATACACATTTATCCGTCCATACGAATGGTACCTCCTTTCGTGTTAGCTTGGTCAGTGGTTCAGCTATTCGAGCGAAATTCTCCACGAATCTTCTATAATATCCGGCGAGCCTAAGAAAACTTCTAATCTCCGCTATATTCTTCGGAATCGGCCAATGATGAACTGCTGCAATCATTTCAGGATCAACAGCAATTCCATCTCCGGATACGACATGACCCAAAAACTTCACTTCTTCGAGCCAAAACCCGCACTTGTTCATCTTAGCATATAACCTTTCTTGCCTCAACGTTTGCAGTGCGATCTTCAAGTGTTCAGCATGCTCTTCTTGGCTCCTCGAATATACCAGAATATCATCGAACACTACTATAAACCGGTCCAAATACAGTGAAAAGATTCGGTTCATCAAGTCCATAAATATCGCCGGTGCGTTCGTGACTCCGAATGGCATCACTAAGTACTCGTAATGCCTATATCGAGTTCGGAACGCTGTCTTGAAAATATCTTCTGATTTTACTCAAACTTGATGATATCCGGATCGCAAATCCAATTTCGAGAATGTTAGTGATATATTCCCTAGAGGCCATTAATGTATCATACTGGGTTGTATATTATATATTGGAAGCTTAGGATATTCACAGTTATAATAACAGTTCTGCTCGAAATGGTAGTAGGCTATTTGGTTTGATTCTATCTCAATATGTGTATGTGTTTCTTTTAGCATATCACTTATACATATTGGTAGAGCTCTTAGGATCTTTGCTTAACTACCAGCGTTTTGATGGCAGTCACACCAGTGGGGGCTGGGTATTCTATAAGCACATCCTTATACAGGTCCCTAGTCGTAGGATTATCGAGACGGGGCATCGATACTCAAGAGTAGACTGGTGTATACGCTTCTCATCCCAGCAGGGGAGATGGTCTGTCCCACGGCCATTAGTACGTCGTACTGGAGATAGTATATAGGTGCTCATTAAGTTATGAGTCACACTGGACAAGACTCGTTGGGAACTGCTGGTTGATATTATACCTATCGTCAGGTAGCAATTCCCGGATGGCATGAGTACAAATTAGTCCGTTGACTTGACATCGCTATTCGTCTCGAGTGTGTTCCCACTACACTTAGATTACTACCTTACCACGGGTCAAAAGAGTCGTGTAAACAGGTAGTAGTTGGGTGCAGTCCCGAAGCACTTGGAGGCAATAGCGGTTAGATAGGATTCATCTCTCCCGGTATTAGGGGTTGATATCACGCTGTGTTCGGAAAGCCATTACACAAAGTCCCTGGCCAGGACAGTCGAGATATACTGGTAGGTACTCCAGTAGTTTCTCAGGATGTATTGGGCTCTATCCCAGTATGACTTATTGCGCTGTTAGGGATCTGACGTTTAGCATCCCTCTAAGCCCGATATGCGAGTATCTCAGACGAACAGACCGGACTGTATGGAGACTGTCATATATAGGCTCAGTAGGAGTTCGGATGAGTTTGCTCATTGGCCTTTTTATCGACAGATACATGTGTAGCCGTTACGTGCAGCTAGTACCGCTGACGGACTTATGGTTAAACCCACTGTCATCGTCCTATCGAGTGTATAAAGTCCCACACATAAGGTTTCCCTACTTCGGGAGAAACGATATAGAGGCCATATGGTTGTACGGCACGGTTCCGATCACATACGTGTACTAGCTACACGGATGATGTTCGGGCGGATAATAGTGGGCTTTGGTTTAAGCCAGATCCTAGTATTATATTAATGGATTGTTACCATCTCATTGTATTCGTATTTTTCGGAATACGAATACGGGTATGTATATACGGTGAGAGCATTCTTGTAATTTTACAAGGTATGCTTCTAGAAGGGGACACCTCATTATTAGATTATCTATTTTGGGAAATAGATTAATAAAGTGGATATTTGGGGACATACATGGCATGGGTGAGGCATGGCTATTTTGATTTCTGTATTAGTTTGGACTCACTATTCAAGCATGGGTGATATTTCTTATTATGAAATATTGCATGCTTGAATAAGTGATGAGAGGGTAGCCATTCTGCACTTGACATTAACTTTAGCTCATTTGCTTCTTTTCATTCTCTCTCCAAGTTTCCTCTCCTTCTTCCTCAAAGATCCTTACCCTCACATGTGTTTTGAAATAAAGGATCTCATGAGATAATACACTCTATTAGCTACTCTACATCATCTAGGCTACTTAGATTAGCGAACTAAGTACCCTAGTTACCTCGGTTTAGAAGTAGGAGTTTGAAGTACAAACTCTCGGGTGGATTGTCTTCGACACGAGGAGACCGACGTTGCAACCTTCATCCTTGCTTTGAGAAGCTCAAGGAGAGGAGGAGAAGAAGACCCGAAGGACTGGTTCTAGGAGTTATAACAATCTATCATAGTAGTTAAAACCTCCTAGATAGTTTCGCTAGTTAAGGTTCTGTAAAGATCCTGGAGTTTAGTCGATGTTGCGAGCATTGAAAAATCGTTTTTTGTAAATTCCGCCTCCCCGTGAACCCGCGGGGTGCGCGACATCGACTTACAGTGGTATCAAAGCCTACTAAATCTTAACTAGCAGTTTAGACGATGTATAGAATTACGAAACTGAAATAACTCTGAAACATCGAAACCAAAATTCAAGTTTCTGTCAATTTTTACAGAGGCTCTAAAAATTATTTAAACAATTGCAGAGTACTCTTCTTGCTGTAGATAGAACACCATAGAAAAACGAGCCCAAATGCCCAATTTTTGGCCGGCCAAAATGCAAAATTCCCGGCCTGGCCGGTCCTTATAAGGTGTTTGGTCTCGTAATTTTTGTGGTGTTATGGAAACTTGTATTTAGGGTTTCAGGTGATGTTTGATTTTGCCACGATTACAGGTACCGTTATCTTTGTGTTGTGGCAATACGGAGTATTTCAAAGTCGCGGTTTTAACATCGTTTACTAGTTTATGTGTTGCGAAACGTCGACTAATTGTTATATGTCGATTAGTAGGGGTTGCACATATAAGTATATCTTGTGATGGTTTATGCATATGGAGTATTGGATCGTCGTGGATGAATAGTCGGGGGATGTGCGAAGAGTGTTTTCTTTTCTTTCATTCATATAATTTGTAAATGTGATGTAATATTATTTTGCGGGGCACATCCGGGTTGAGGTTGTAGCCACCGTTGTATTATTTCATTTACTGTTTCTTGCAACTAGGATAGACCCAAAGTGGGGTGCATAAACTACCGTGTTCTTGAAGTGCCGAGTGACCTACTCATTTTATTGAGAGAGGTTGCTTCACTTCGGGAATTTGCCGGGTAGTTTGCCGCACCCGTAAGGGTCTAGGATGGGATTTGGCTATTCATCGAGACCGTGGAATCCGTCTTTCGTTCCGGGCTTAAACGAAACATGGAATTCCTAGTATATCCAATATATTCATCTGTGATCTGTGATATGTAATGCCTATTATTGCGTAAGACGAATGGATATATATATATATATATGATATATAATAAATGTTGCTTATGTTATGCACCTGCGCTAGTCCAGCCCCCACTCTACCGTTAGTTAAGTAACCTAATGGTGTATGTCAGGGCCCCGTGGCGAATGTGGATGGCATAAGAGTACGTTCTATTTTCGTTTCTTTTCTGCAATGATAGGATTAAATGATAGGACCGCATAAACATTGATTAATGCAAGCAAAACAAACCAAAGCTTAAATCGTTGGAACAGTTTAAAAACCACTCGGTTTTCTTCAAAACCAATTTTTAAATGCGGGGCCTAAACCACTCCTTTTGAAAGCTATCATGGTTCCTTCGACTATATCAAGTTCATTACGTTCACGGTTTTGCCAAAACCATTCGTAGCCCTCCGTCATTTCATATGGGTATTCAGTAGTATTCAAGCAATGTTTTTTGACCTTCGCCAAGGCATAGTGATTGGTAGCTGCTGGGTATTCATCTGTAATATAGATAGATGCGTTGGTTTGGAACAGTCGTACTACTATTTTGGCCTTCGTCAAGGATATGTACAGGTGGGTTCAAATTAACCTGGATAATGACGGATAGAACTTGACTTGCGACTTATGATATGTTGGCCTTCGTCAAGGTCATAAGAGCTTGGGGAAAAAATCCACATCGGGAGTTTCTAAGGAAATTGAAACTTGCTAGTGTTGCATACTATTTGGAGTGTGATGATTTTGGTAGGATTCTTTCAAGATTGTCACACGATGATATTTGGATCCCGAACCTACTGTGAGTATCTGCTACTCTTCGGGAGATTTTTTCACTAACCAATCAATGCTATAAACCAAGTAGGTGTCTAGAACGGTGTTAGCGGGGCTACACCTTCAGAGAAAATAGGTTATGTAATTAAAGAACTTCACGAAAGCCTTAGAAAACCTCCCTCGAAGTACCAACACCAGCCTGACTGAAAGGTTAAGCAAGAATTGTAAGAGTGAGATTAATTCTAACTAATTATTCTTTTATGGTTTGAGGAAGGATTCAAGGAACAGTGGGAGCCATTCTGTTTTGATAAACTAATAACCAATCTAAACTTGCAAGAGTATCATGTTGAGTGTTTCTTCTCTCTCTCCTAATTGCAGCAACCACAATGACCAGACTTAGGTTACTGCTAGATAATAATAAATTGACTAGGACAAACTATGAAGATTGGTTAAAGAATGTCCAGATGGCTATTACCTATGACAAGCTGGACTCCCTCTTTACTACCAAAGCCCCCGCCGTCGCAGGTCCAGATTTCACCGTCGCGGATGTTGATATCCGTAAGACATGGGAAAAGGATTGTGCGAGAGCCAAATGCTTCGTGTTAGCATCAATGGATTATGAACACCAGAAGCAGCACGAGAAGATAGACTTGGCTTCCATCTTCCTCCATACCAAAGTTTTATATGAAGAGCAATCTCGTATCGCAAGATATGAGACCTCGAAGAAATTGTTTCAGGGGAGATTGACTGTCGGGTCATCTGTAAAGGACCACGTCCTTACGATGATTAGCTATATTAAAGAGCTTGCGGACCTTGGGACCACGTTGGAGAACGGGTTATTTACTGACTTGATTCTACAATTGCTCCCCTCCACCTACGCCCAGTTTATCTTGAATTTCAACATTCAAGAGAAGGAAGTTTCACTTCCAGAACTCATCAACATGTTGAGGAGCGCTGAGGGCACCCTGCAGGAATCCAGGGAGACACCCACTCTGCTCATTGGGGAATATTCCTCTTCTAGATCCGAGACGAAAGCCAAGGGAGAGAAGAAGAAGGCCTCCACCAAGCCGATAGGCGTTGTTAGTAAGGTAGAGGGAAAGGATAGGGAAAAAGTTTCGGGGCTAATATTAGGGAAGGAGGAATGTTTATATTGTCACGGAAAAGGGCATTGGCAGAAGGACTGCAGAGTTTGGAAAGCCAGAAACCAGGATTCGAAGCACGTTGTGGCTTCGGCTTCGAGTGTGTTTATGATTGAAGACTGTCTGTCAATTAACTCTACTTCCTGGGTACTAGATACCGGATCAGGATCTTATATCTGTAATTCATTACAGGCTTTGAGAAACCGTAGAGTTATCAAAGCAGGTGATATGACTCTCAGGGTTGCTAACGGAATGAGCGTGGACGATATATCCATAGGGGAATATCTTAGGATTGACAAGTGGGCAGATTTTGATTTTGCGTAACTGTTTGTATGTACCTAGTCTGGGTTGTAATATCATCTCTGTATCTTTACTTTCTAAAGAAGATTATGATTTTACATTTGTAAGAGATATTGTCAACATCCACCTAAATCAAGCTTTGATTGGGTCAGGTACACTAGATAACGGTATATACATATTAAATCAAGTTCAGGTTTTCAATGTCCAAAACACACTTAAAAGAAAGTCTCCAGTATTAAATCAGATTTTCTTATGGTATTGTAGACTGGGTCACATCAATGAAACACGATTGACAAAGTTACATAAAGAGGGATATTTGGATCCGTTCGAATATCAGTCCTATGCAACTTATCAATCATGTCTCAAACGAAAGATAACAAAGACTCCACTGGACACGGGGTAAGAGCGAGCGAGCTCTTGGGACTCATACACAGCGACATGTGTGGTCCAATGTCTACATATGTAAGAAGTGGTTATTCCTATTTCACTACTTTTACGGATGATTTCTTAAGGTATGGACACGTATTCTTAATGAAACATAAATCTGAGGCCTTTGAGAAATTCCGGGAATATAAGAATGAAGTGGAAAAACAAACCAGCAAAAGTATCAAGACACTTAGATCTGATCGAGATGGTGAATACTTAAGTGCCGAGTTCCTGGATTACTTAAAAGAGAATGGAATTCTCTCTCAGCTTAATCCTCCATACACACCTCAATACAACGGTGTATCAGAAAGGCGGAACCAAACCTTATTGGATATGGTACGTTCCATGATGAGTATCGCTAAGTTACCGCGCTCTTTCTGGGGTTATGCACTAGAATCAGCTGGATATCTTTTGAAAAAGGTTCCTACCAAGACTGTGCCTACCATACCATATCAGATGTGGAGTGGAAAGAAACCCTATCTTAAGTATCTGAAGATATGGGGATGTCCAACTTTTATAAAAAAGCAGCATGCAGACAAGCTCGAGGCACGTTCAGTACTATGTAAGTTTTTGGGATACCCAAAGAACTCCAGGGGGTATCTTTTCTATTACGCAGAGGAACAAAAGGTTTTTTTTTCCTCGGCATGGCTACTTTTTGGAAACTCAATATTTAGAAAAAGAAATAAGTAGGAGCGCAATAGAACTGGAAGAAATTCCATTATCATAAGCTATTACTGAAAGAATGGTGGAACCAGAAGTTTCGAAAGAACCGGACATCCTCGTGCCACTCCGCAGGACTAGTAGGCAGTCTCATCCGCCCGAGAGATACTATGGTTTTCTCATAGACGGGGATAGAGAGGATTGCATCATCGACGATGATGAGCCAACTAGCTTCCAGCAAGCCATTCAGAGTAGAGACTCGGTAAAATGACTGGATGCAATGTGGACCGAAATAGAGTCCATGTACACTAACAAAGTATGGACTTTGGACATTGCTCCAGAAGGGGTAAAACCCGTAGGCTGCAAATGGATCTTCAAAAAGAAAATTGGTGTAGATGGACAGGTTGAAACTATAAGGCTAGACTTGTTGCAAAAGGTTTTCGTCAAAGACCTGGTTTGGACTATGATAAAACCTTTTCTCCAGTGGCTATGCTCAATTCCATTCAGACCCTTCTTGCCATTGTTGCCTTCCACGATTATGAAATTTGGCAGATGGACGTAAAAAACGCTTTTCTAAATGGAAATTTGGAAGAGTGTGTTTACATGGATCAGCCGGAGGGTTTCATAGAGAGTGGGAGCAGCGGAAGAGTGTGCAAGTTGCTTAAATCCATTTATGGATTAAAGCAGGCATTGCGAAGTTGGAACATCTGTTTTGATGAGACGGTCAAGGAATTTGACTTTATCAAAAATCCAGATGAACCATGCATCTATAGTAAAATTGTAGCGAGAAGTGTGGTATTCCTCTTCTTGTACATGGATGATATTCTCTTGATAGGAAATGACATTCCTATACTACAATCAGTCAAAGGATTCTTGTCACAAAGGTTCTCTATGAAGGACCTGGGTGATGCCTCCTACATTCTGGAGATCCAAATCTATCGTGATAGATCTAAACGGATGTTGGGACTTTCACAATCAAGGTACATTAAAACCATACTCAAAAGATTCAGTATGGAAGATTCAAAGCGCAGTAATTTACCGGCTTGTCACGGAATCACCCTCTCCAAAGAGATGTCTCCCAAGACTGATTTGGAAAGGGATTGCATGTCTATTATACCCTACGCTTCTGCGGTAGGCTCTATAATGTATGCGATGTTGTGTACCAGACCAGATGTAGCTTACGCACTAAGCGTTGTAAGCAGATATTAGTCAAACCCAGGGGAGAAGCACTGGATAGCAGTGAAGAACATTCTCAAGTACCTAAGAAGGACTAAGGAGATGTTCTTGGTGTACGGCAAAGAAAACCTCCAGGTCAAGGCCTTCACTGACTCCAGCTTCCAAAGTGACAAGGATGACTCCAAATCCATGTCGGGCTATATCTTTACCCTCAATGGTGGGGCGGTCTGTTGGAAAAGCTCCAAGCAGGACACCGTTGCTGATTCGACGATAGAAGCAGAGTATATCACTGTATGTGACGCCACGAAAGAAGAAGTCTGGATCAGGAAGTTCATGACAGAGCTTCAGGTGGTTCGTCCATTGTTGATCTAATACCGTTGTATTGTGACAACAACGGCGCTATAGTTTTAGCGAAGGAACCAAGGTCCCATCAGAAGTCCAGACACATCTTGAGGGGGTATCACCTGATCAGGGAGATCGTTGATCGCTGGGAGATCGAGGTGCGGAGAGTAGATACGGAGAACAACACTGCAGATCCACTCATAAAGGCCATCCCTCATACACAGTTCGAGAGGCTGATCGAGATGATAGTTCTGCGATATGCCAATACATGGCCTTAGTGCAAGTGGGAGATTATTAGTGATATATGCCCTAGAGGCCATTATTATATCATATTGAATTGTATATTACATATTGGAAGTTTGGGATATTCACAGTTACAATAACAGTCTTGCTAGAAATGGTAGTATGCTACTTGGTTTGATTCTATCTCAATATGTGCATGTGTTTCTTTTAGCATATCGCTTATACATATTGGTAGAGCCCTTAGGATCTTTTCTTGACTACCAGCGTTGTAATGGTAATCACACCAGTGGGGGCTGGGTAGTCTATAAGCACATCCTTATACAGGTCCCTAGTTATAGGATTATCGAGATGGGGCATCGATACTCCAGAGTAGACTAGTGTATACGCTTCTCATCCCAGCAGAAGAGATGTTCTGTCCCACAGCCATTAGTACGCCGTACTGGAGATAGTATACAGGTGCTCATTAGGTTATGAGTTACACTGGACAGGACTCATTGGGAACTGTTGGTTGGTATTATACCTATCGTCAAGTAGCAGTTCCCGGGTGGCATGAGTACAGGTTAGTCCGTTGACTTGACATCGCTATTCGTCTCGAGTGTGTTCCCACTGCACTTAGATTACTATCCTACCACGGCTCAAAGGAGTCATGCAAACAGAGAGTAGTTGGGTGCAGTCCCGAAGCACTTCGAGACAGTAGCGGTTAGATAAGATTTGTCTCTCCCGGTATTGGGGGTTGATATCGCGCTGTGTTCGGAAAGCCATTACACAAAGTCCTTGGCCAGGGCAGTCGAGATATACTGGTAGGTACTCCAGTAGTTTCTCAGGGTGTATTGGGCTCTATCCCGGCATGACTTATTACATTATTAGAGGTCTGACGTTTACCATCCCCTAGGTCCGATATGCGAGTATCTCAGACTAACAGACCGGACTGTACGGAGATTGTTACAGATATGCTCAGTAGGAGTTCAGATGAGTTTGCTCATCGGCCTTCTTATCGAAAGATACATGGGTAGCCGTTATATGCAGTTAGTACCGCTGACGGACTTATGGTTAAACCTACTTCCGGCGTACTGTTGAGTCTTTAGAGTCCCACACAGAGAGTTTCTCTGCTTAAGGCGAAACGATGTAGAGGTCGTATGGTTTTACGGTAGAGTTCCGATCACATACGTGTACTAGCTACACGGATGATGTTCGGGCGGATAATACTAGTGGACTTTGGTTTAAGCCAGATCCTAGTATTATATTAATGGATTGTTATCATCTCATTATATTCGTATTTTTCGGAATACGAATACGGGTATGTATATACGGTGAGGGCATTCTTGTAATTTTACAAGGTAAGCTTCTAGAAGGGGACACCTCATTATTGGATTATCTATTTTGGGAAATAGATTAATGGGGTGGATATTTGGGGACATACATGGCATGGGTGAGGCGTGGCTATTTTGATTTCTTTATTAGTTTGGACTCACTATTCAAGTATGGGTGATATTTCTTATTGTGAAATATTGCATGCTTGAATAAGTGATGAGAGGGTAGCCATTCTTCACTTGACATTAACCTTAGCTCATTTGCTTCTTTTCATTCTCTCTCCAAGTTTCCTCTCTTTCTTCCTCAAAGATCATTACCCTCATATGTGTTGTGAAACAAAGGATCTCATAAGATGATACACTCTATTAGCTACTCTATATCATCTAGGCTACTTAGATTAGCGAACTAAGTACCCTAGTTATCTTGGTTTAGAGGTAGGAGCTTGAAGTACAAACTCTCGGGTAGATCATCTTCGACACGAGGAGGCCGACATTGCAACCTTCATCCGTTCTTCGAGGAGCTCAAGGAGATGAGAAGAAGAAGACCCAAAGGACTGGTTCTAGGAGGTATAACAATCTATCATAGTAGTTAGAACCTCCTAGATAGTTTAGCTGGTTAAGGTTCCGTAAAGATCCTGGAGTTTAGTCAGTGTTACGAGCTTTGTAAAAATCGTTTTTTGCAAATTCCGCCTCCCCGCGAACCCGCGGGATGCGCGATATCGACTTACAAAGAAAACCCTCGCGCCACTGAGTTGATCGAATAATTCGCCGATGCAAGGGATTGTGTACTTGTTTTTAATAGTCACCCGTTTTAATTCTCGATAGTCGATGTGCATCCGTCGTGTGCCATCTTTCTTCTTGACTAGAAGAGCTGGAGCTCCCCATGATGAATTGCTGCTGCAAATCCAACCCTTCTCTAGTAATTCGGCGACCTGTTTCTTGACTTCTTCTAGCTCCACCGGTGCCATTGGATAATACGCCTTTGAAATCGACACTGCTCTAGGAACAAGATCGATCACGAACTCCACATCTCGTTTTGGCGGTAAACCCGAGATGTATTTGAACACGTCCATAAATTCCCGGACTACTGCTGATGCTTCCTCCTTATCTACTTCTATTGACGAAAGAACGGTGCTTATCGGCCTAGCCCTAAATTCGACTGGCCCAACAGATCTGCTACTTCCTTAAAATATAAACTCCGGATGTCCGAGAATCTGGAAAATCACTTTCTTTGCCCTACAATCGATATGAGCATGGAAAGTGCCTAGAAAATCCATTCCCAAAACAACATCATAGCTGCCAGTGTCAATCACCAAGAAATCCACGAATAGCTCTCATCCGCAAATAACAATCGGACAATCCTTGCACTCGCTACTAGATATAATCTTCCTATTCCCAGTATGTATGTCCCAGCAACTAGACAGGGCCGCGTCTGCAATCGAGTGTGCAGTGATAAGCTTAGACGACATAAAACAATGGGATGCACCTGAATCGAATAATGCTAATGCGGGAAAATTATGAACGAGTAGGATACCTGAAACGACTTCATCTGAAGCCTTGGACTCCTCGGCCGTCAAAGTAAAGGCCCGTGCTTGATTAGGCCCCGAGTAATCTGCTTCTGCCCCTGAATCTGCTTTTGCGGTGGCTTCTGAACATCGCCCCTCAATCATAGATTTGAAGGACAAGCATCGACGGTATGATCAGCTGATCCGAAAACAAGACAAAGTCTAAGTCTCCTTCGACAATCTCTCCTGAAATGACCCAGTCGTTGGCAGTAATCACAAAACACCCTTCCTTTCTGCTCGGGTACGACAGGCTTCTTCATAGGCACAATGCCTCGCCTGTTCACCGGGATGCCTCTGCGTATAGGAGCTCGGTTTGGCATAAACGACGGCTTCCGCACTACGACGGCCTGCTGTTGAGTACTCTTCGCTTTCTCCGATAAGCTCTGTTGCTCTCTGCCTGCCTTGAGAACTTGTAAGAAAGTGGTCAATCCCAGAGATATAATGTGTCTCTGGATCTCCACATCCAAGCTGTGCATAAACCTTCGTGCCCTATCTACATCGTTGGCAACCAAAGGTCCTGCGAATCAACTGAGCCGCGCCCACTCAGCCGCATGCGCATCAACGGATCCGCCATTCTGCTTCAGGTTTTCTTCCATTTCCTCTCGAGCAGAATGAGGGAAGAACTTCTCCAAGAAACTCTGTGAGAACGCTACCCAACTGATCGGCTTGGGCAGACGGGTCTCCTCCACGAGCCACCACTCGCGAGCGTAATCCACCAGTTGGATGCGTACTACATCCAGTCTATTGTCATCTGGAATCTACACGGTGACGAGCATATTCTCCGTATCAACTAGCCACCGCTCCGCTGGCAATGGCTCCTCCAATCCAGTAAATGTGGACGGACCAAGCCTCCTGAAATCATCCATGGTACTCTTACGCTGTGCTGTCCTGGGTGCTACTGCGTCTATGAACTGCTGGACTGTCCGCAGACCCTCCTGAAAAACCTCGGCTTGCCGCTGATTCATCTCGGTTTGCCACTTCTGGTTTTTCAGTATTCCTCGTATTACTCCAAGAAATGCGGCGTCATCAATACGCCTCTGGTACGATCGCAACTCTCTATCCACCATTCTAAAGCCAAGACACTGAAGAGGATTAGCAACGGTAAACAGAATTCAAAAACAAGATAGTTATAAATTCAAGAATGGAAAGATAGTAATGTGGCAGGACATGTTCCTAATTACGGGTTTTCTGATTAGCGTATTGGGTTTAATACCCAACTACAAAAGAAACCAAACCCGATTAATGCTAAATCCTATGGCTCTGATACCAAACAAACCCTGTCACGCCCCGTTTCCCAGAGTGCGCTAATTATGACACATGACAGAGCCAACCATGCTACCTGTGGTTAGGAAACATCCCTCCACGGTCTCATTACAGTTGTTTATAGGATATCAAGAACAGCAAAATATAAAATCTATCTAATACATGTCAGTTTGCCAAAATAAAAGAGTTAAGAAATGTATAAGCGAAAACGATAATAATATCCAATAACAACATCTAAAAAATATGTCCCAATATGGGCTCACATCAAGAAATAAAGGTACGGAAAAATAAGCTAAACTAAACATCACTAAACTCAATTCCTCACTGCTCGGTTTGACAGCTAAAGTACTCATGTTCAGCCTGCGATAGAGATAGAGGAACTGGGTCATGTAGAACCCAGACGTCAATGCGTCATAACATCAAAATAATAGTAATAACAAGGATGTAACAAGATATATAGACATGAATATAAATCAACAACATGAATATAAACAGTGAGGTGTGTGTGCGCATGTGATATGCAACTTATTTCGGGGCTTCTAGGTTATCTAATCTAAAGTCTTCGAAATCAATTAATATAATTCTCATCATAACCCGTCAGTCTATACCCCGTTCATTCCCCACAGGACCACGGTAATAGGATTATTCCGTAACACTCGAAAAGACGACAAACAAAATATTCCGTATCACCTGGAAAAACAGCAAACAGGATATTCCGTAACGCCCGGAAAAACGGCAAACAGGATATACTGTAACGCCTGGAAAAATGACAAACATGTAATAATAGCCTTTTGAGTTACTCTTTGGATACATTCTTGATTTTCCCTTTACCCCCGGATTTGTGTTCAAGTCAGGTATTGCCAAGATAGATCTAATGCCAACACAGGATCAAGCAGGTACATGTTTTCGTCTATGCAGACAACAGGTAACGTCCGTCGGGAAAACATGTCAAGATTGTTGGCATTCGTAACAAGATCCATGTAACAAGTCGGTAGTGTGTCGTGAACCTGTCAGGTGATGTATATGCATCAACTAGATATCCAATGTAAACTGTAACGAATATTAACACGGTTAATGCACGGATGCACATGTAAGTATCTGTGATAACCTTTTATAAGTCCATGACTACGTATGATGCACAATTGAAAGCACGTTGTACTAATAGAATAGTAGTATGATATAATGAGGTTCCGCCATGCAACTAGATATGCAATAGACAGTACGAATACGTACGGGTATCCAAAACGGTAAATCTATAACATGGGATGCATAATTAAAGTACATGTATTATTTTTATTCATATGGATATAAATATAATAGCATAGCATGTAGCAAGATAAACTTTCCTGATCGGATCTCACGTCGGGGTACGTACGTCGCGTTCGACGTCGGGTAAACGTTGCGATGCGAACCACGTGCGTACAGGACTAGACTTGGCTACCCAAAGACGTGATCACGCTGGATGATGACGATGACTAGGTCGCCCGGATCATCGGCGACGTGCGCGACTCCGGCGACGTCAAGAACAGAAAAGAAAAGAGAAAGAAAGAAGAAGAAGAGGGGTTGTATTGTTCTCTGGTGTTGGCTCTAGGATTCTGGGACAGAGAATAGAGACGACGACGAGGTCATGGGAGATCAGCGGTAAGGGGTGCGGGCGATGGGTGTGGGCTGCATGTAAGGTTCGGGTTTGCAGGGGTTGGGGTTCTTGAGTTCTCGTCGAGGATGAAGGAGAAGAGAGGAGATAGTGTTGATGGTGGTGATGAGGGCGGTGAGACAAGGGTGGTGGCGACGGCGAAGTTTTCCGGCGGGGGCAGAGGAATTCTTGAGTTGGTCGGGGTGCTCGGGTTTGTGGGTGCTCGGGAGTTTAGAGTTGGTTGTTGGGTTCTTGGGGATGGAGAAGGTGACGATGGTGATGTCGGGGTGATGGGGACAGCGATGAGGTCGGCGGTGGAGGAGATGGGGTTCTTGGGTATTTCTTGGGTTTGCAGGTGTAGGGATGGGTCGTCGGGGTGAAGAGAGAGGCGAGGGTGAAGTTAAGGAGATGAGGACATGATGGTGACGATGAGGGGACAAGGGCGAAGGTGGTGGCGAGGTGAGGTGAGGCTAAAGGCTCGACGTGGGTTTCGCGACGAGAGGGAGAAAAGAGAGAGGTGAGGAAGAGAGAGAGAACTGTGAATATATTAGGTTTAATATATTATATATATATATAATATATATATATAACAAGATAGAGAGAGACAGAAGGAATATCTTTTTTTTAGTTAAACAAATATATATTCGGATATAATATGTATATATATATATACATATATATGCTGAAATTTAGATTAGGTTTAAAAGAAAATATTATAATATATATATGCTGAAATTTAGATTAGGTTTAAAAGAAAATATTATAATATATAATCTAAGATTTTATAGCCAATACAAAATACCCGGGTTCTGTCTAAAAATCTAGTTTTAAAATACGGATAATATACGTATCAACCAAAACCATAATGCAATATCCGGTTAGAGAAATGCATACCCACAAGAACGGATACACGTAAAAACACGTATCGATCCAAATGAGTTTGTTTCGTTGAACGGGACAAGAACTCGATGTCAGGATGCAACCATAGAGTATGGGGTATGATGCAGGCCATGCTCGCTATTTTAAAAAAATATAGTTTGGTTATAATATGTATTATTTAAAATATATGCAGATACTATATATAAGATACATGTAATAGAACATATATGTGTGCACGGATCCTCTGTAATAGTAAGGATATAACGTAATGTTGAACCATAATGGGTTCCAAGCATGCGGGTCGGGTCGAATACTATCCACAGATACCAATAGCACTATCCGCACCCAAAACAAATAATAATCAAGAAATAGTCACAAGATTAGGAAAAACCCAAATAGAATATGGTATAAATGAACTAGTGTGTTACAGGCTCTGTTTGAACCAACTCGAAATATGACAGTTGCGAATTTTCAAAATACTTTTGACCTGATCTCTTTCCTATTTTGTGTGATTATTTCCCATATATTAAAAGAGATTATCTTTAACGAAATTTTTATTAGAATCATTATAAAAAAAATAAATCAACTTACAATTAAATAATATAATTTGTTTTTTTACATTAGTGACTGAATCCACTCAGGTTGCTCATGTATCCCTCCTAAATATTGAGCTTAATGAGAAGGAATCAGTTCTACGTAGTTCTTTTTCTACTATTACAATTTCTACTCACTACTCGCCGCCGCCAGTTGTGATTCCTCCTTCGGTGTTGGTCTCGTCCGATCCTATAAGCTCCTCAGGTAGATAATCTAAGTCCAAAATCATTGCATTTTGTTTCCTGGCAGCTGCTGACAAATCATGCATTCAATAGTGTCGTACGACAAACTGCATCTCTTCTCGCTTAATATCCTACCACCTGTACTAAAAGTATTTTTCCGATGCTGCTGTGGACACTGGAATGGTTAGTAAATCATGGGCCATAGTATAAAGCACTCGATACAAATGTCCGTGGCTTTTCCACCAGACTAAAACATCAATCTTATCTATAGCATAATCTACGTCTAACTCAATTTGTAAATATATTGTTAAGTCATTTAAAGATGACAATGATGAAGCCACGGGACCTCGTGCCCTTTTCGACCGTTGAATAAGTGCAAAGACTAGAGTCGAAGCACGAGAACTGGTTGCGACTGGTGGTCTAATACTTCTACTAGCAGAAGATCGTGCAACATACAAAAAAAACACTTCATTTAAAGTATTTTTAATAGTATTAACATAAGCATCAATGTCTATACTATACCCCATGCATCCATGGAACCTATTTAAAAGAGCCTCAAAACTTTCTAGTTTAATTCTATGGTCCACTACTGAACACAAACAGTAAACAATTGGAATTCCATAACAATATTTAGAAATCATAGCTAGCATAGCAAGTATGATAGGCTGAAGTATCTCATTATTACAATGACTAGCAAAATATTGAGATATATTATACAATTCAGAAACAATAATATGAGAAATGGGATTATAAGTCACAGAAAAACGTTCGGTTGCTATTTTAAAAGTCATGAGAAAATGTTTGAAAAGTTATGCAACCACCCAATGACCATCTGTTAAGTGGTTTTCTACATGCATTTGCTCATTCCGCATGTTACTAATAATTCCATTAGTCTTTGATGCAGCACGAAATATGTTATATATACTATTCCATCCAGTGGAAACATCTTTTCTAAGAGACGGCCTTATTCCTACAGATTGACATCTAGCTTTATATTCAGATTTTCTTTTTCCATAAATTTTAATAAAGCTACATGCATCTTTAATTGTTTGAATATTTGAAGAACATACTTGATTTACATCAAATACGGCAAGATTAATTATATGACATGCATATTTAATATGAAAAAATGACCACTGCAAATTAGTTTGCACAGCCTAATAAATTCGGTAACAACAGAATTATTGTTGCTAGCATTATCAAAAGAAATAGAAAAAAAAATTTATTTACACAATGATATTCTTCTAAAATAGATATAATTTCAGAAGTTATATTAAAAGCACTATGCGGGAATTGATATTGTCTAAAAACAATAATTCTTTTTTGCAAATACCGGTCAGAATCTATCCAATATACAGTAATACAAATCCAAGGAAATTCTCTTATACCAGTCCAAACATCAGAAGACAATGAAACACTAGGATCTAAAGAAATAAGAGTAGCAATTAATACCTGTTTACCTTCATTATAGAGGCTAAAACAACGACTTGTAAGCGTACTCCTCGGAACTCCTGTGTATCCCGGTTGTAATACCCTTTGAACGTCCCGCTCAAAAAGTTGGCTTTCTCCGAATCCGAGAACGTGTTCATCTGCCTTAACAAATCTTGTCATTTCTTCAACATTTAAATCATGGTTATATTGAAAAAGTTCTTCACCGAAGAAATTAATTTGTGATTGTGCGGAGGAGAAACCGGACGTGCTATCTAAATGTTTTTTATATGTTTATGTAAAGTATCGGTGCTAGTGTCTTCCTTATATTTATATGCAGTGGCACAATATTTGCAAACTATGTATCTTGCACCTTCCCTCTTTTCAGTTGTATAGTGGTCCCAAACATTACTATTAAGCACATGTTTTCTAGGTTCTCTAGATGTACGTATGGATCCGTCTACTTATGTTTCAAATTCGGAATTAGGAACTTGGGTTTGATGCGTATCGAATGAACCCTCCATATAATTTTTTAACTAATAAAAAAATAAATACTAAATATTACAACACCGGCACTACCAATTTAACCGCAAAAAATAACTAATAAAATAAAAACAAGGAAAAAGAAAAAGAGCAGAATTCCAAAATAGCAGTAGAGTAAAATAAGTCTGTCAGAGGGTCGAAAACTCGGATTCGGAGCTTCAATTCTTCAAAACTTGGAAGTTAGAGTTGAGAGTTGATATATGATATTTTTTTAATTTGGAAGAGAAAAAGATTTGAAATGAAAAGTGTCACGTCCTGCTTTCCAAAAGAAGGTGAAGGGTAACGTGGCATGGTCCGCAACTAACTGTATTGAAGGTGGTCTATTCAATACAGTTACGTTAAGCGTATGAATATCTATAACGCGCAGGATATGTACCAAAACAAAATATTAAAAGCAGAAGGCATTTATTTCCATTAACCAAACTTTATTACAATCCAAAAAAACAAGTAAAATAAACTAAATAGTTTAATTACATCGAAGAAGCAAAAACCCTAAACATGTGGGCAACAAACAAAAATAAAACTAGCTAATCTTCCATCGTCAAGTCCGCATAATCTTCATTAGTATGCTCCACACCTTGATCCTCATCATAACACACATCCCCATCTAACGGATATTCCAGAGGTAGAGAAAAGAGAAATGAAAAGTCCATCAGCAAGTTACACTCGAGTAGGATTTCCTCATAAGGAAATAAAGGTACAAAACGAGCAAGGGTATATAGATATGATGTGAGTGTACAGATAAGATGTATATGGGTATAAGGGTATGAGATGTATGCAAATAAGGCATGTAGAATGATGTATATATGAATATGGGTATGTTATATGAGATATCTGTTAGGTAAAATTTTGCATTAGTTAGTTAATCAAGGGTCCGGATACTCGCGATTATTCTGTTGTGGCCAGGGAACAACAACTGGGGAAGTGAAATGTACAGTTTCACCTCCCGGGATCATGATCGAGTAGTAGGGGAAATCCAAATTCCGCATCTCCTTACCTAATCAAACTACCCATCCCCGTTATTCAGTATAAAGGTTTTGACAAATTATAGTTAGTGCGTATATCATGTAGGTATGGAATTTCCAGCCGTCCATGTGCAGCAGTTGCCGATTACTCCCAAACTTAAGAAAAAAAATTCAAGAGTTAAATCTGTTCACAAGTTTTTGACTCAATCTGAATCCAAACTCAAACCAGAATTCAAAATCAAACACGAACTTGAATACTTGATCATGAACCTGAACACTCGAATTCAAATATCAAATTCAAACTTGTATACTTGTCTCGACTTGACCGAACCATGGTTATAACTTGACATGAACTTGATATGAATACCTGAACACATGCTTACATCTTGAACATGAACCTGCATATTTTATATCCATGGATTCGACCAAGGCCTATAATCTTAATCTATACAATACAATATGCAGGGATAAAGGGGTAGATTGGTACGAAATATATATCGTGGCATGAGAGGTCACTTTAAAAGACACCTACATGAATTCACGTAACGTTGGCCTGTGGGTTATGACGGGACCTCTTACTACATGTTATCATAGTCCACGGGGTAAGATGGACTCCTCTCGTATATATGAATACCTTCTTTATCAAATTACAAATAACCACGTTAGAATAACTATCCTATACCCGTGAATGATCATATACAATTTTACCTGTCCTCTTTTCATTTGGTTTCTATTCACATTATATACTATCTTCTCTTAGTTCTTATGGGACTTACCGAGCGCTAGTTCGCTGACAACATTCCTTTCTGTTTCTTTCTTTGGGATGTTCGTCAGGAGGACCGGACTCTGAGGAGAAAGAGTCGAGCCCGGAGAACTTGGACCAGATTACTAGCTCTTTCCAGCCTACACTTACTTTCTTTATGCCATTGTTTAGGCATTTGCTTTATTTATTGTATCTTTTATTTCAGACAGTTGTATGTATAGTTGAATGTAAATAAAGTTGATGTTTCATCTTACTACTCTGGTCATTCTTGTTCATTATTATATTGCTTAATTACACTTAACGTACTTGTTTCATAGCAAATACGTTGTGGGCTTGCCACGTCACCGTTTCTGTCTATTGGGAAATGGGGCGTGACAGCGGTGGTGAGTGAGGAGTAGAGAGGGTGATAAAGAGAACGAGAGAGAGGTAGTTTTGAAGAGGGAAAGAGAGCTTGGAGGTGAAGGGTTGTGAGGGAAGATTCGAGAGAGGCGATCACGGAGGGGTTAGGATCGAGGGTTGGGTCGTGGGTGAACGGGTCTCAGGGCGAGAGCGAGAGAGGAAGGGAGCCATTGGGGCAAGAGAAAGAGAGAGATTGGAAAGATGGGGATTCGAAGGAGGTGATCTCGGAGTTTGTTGGCGATGAGGCGAGAGCGTGGGCGAGCACGGGTCACGAGGCGGCGGTTGTGCGGAAGGAGGGGGACGTTGAGGGGAAAAAGGAAGGAAACGAAAGAGAAGGAGAAGGAGAAGGAAAGAAAAAGATAGGAACGGGTTGGGTCGAGTGCGTGGGTTTGGGCCGGGCTCGGGCTATATATATATATATATATATATATATATATATATATATATATATATATAAGAAAGATTAAATTAGGAAAATATTATATATATGAAAGATTAAATTAGGAAAATATTAGAAAGAATAATTGAGGAAAATATTTGTAAGGAAAAATACAGATAAATACAAGGGACTGGGGATTTACATCATACCCTCTTATAAAAATTTCGTCCTCGAAATTAAAGAACGAAAACAACGTAAACAAACAAATAAACAACTACACAAAGAGGTGCGGAAATCGTGAACGGATGTCCTCCTCACGTTCCCAGGTAGGCTCCCCTGGAAACGACCACCCCAAGAAACTTGAACCAAGAGAATGACTTTATTCTTCAGCATTTTCTCCCTACGATCGAGAATAGTGGTAGGCTGCTCCTCGTAAGACAGATCGGTGCCCAATGTCAACTCTGAATGGTCCAAGATATGGCTGTCATCCCGAATGCAGTGCCTCAACTGAGATACATGGAAAATATTATGCACACCAGCTAACGATGGAGGCAAGGCAAGTCGATAAGTCACCTCTCCTACTCGCTCTACCACCTCAAAAGATCCGATGAATCAGGAACTGAGTTTCTCATGACTACCAAACCTGATCACTCCCCGAGTAGGTGATATCTTCAAAAATACATGATCACCCACACTAAATTCCAACGACCTTCTACCAGCATCAGCCCAACTCTTCTGTCGGTCCTGAGCAGCCTTGATATGCTGCCTGATCATCTGAATCTTGCTCACTGTCTGAACTATAAGCTCACGGCCCAGCAATTTTCGTTCACCTACGTCATCCCAACAAAGAGGGGATCAACACTTCCGTCCGTAAAGAGCTTCGAACGATGCCGTCTCGATGTTAGCCTGATACCTGTTGTTATACAAGAACTCCACCAGATGAATGTGATCCTCCCAAGAGCCCTGAAAATTAAGCATGCATGCCCTCAACATATCAACATATCCTCGAGTGTCTGGATAGTACGCTCGGATTTCCCTTCTGTCTGTGGATGATAAGCCGTGTTGAACTTGAGATGAGTGCCCAAACTCTCCTGCGGGCTCTTCCAGAAGTAGGAAATGAACCTGCTGTCTCGATCAGATACGATACTAATGGGCACTCCGTGTAGCCTCACAACCTCCTGCATATACCTCTCTGCAAGCGACTCCGTTGATTGTCCCACTCGGAAAGGTATGAAATGTTCTACCTTCGTGAGACAATCAACAATCACCCAAATAGCATTGTTGCCCCTCGGACTTCGAGGTAGCGTCGTCACAAAACCCATTGTGATGTGCTCCCATTTCCACTCTGGTGCTGGAAGCGGTTGCAACAGTCCAACTACCCTCTGATGCTCGGCTTTCACCTGTTGGCATGCCAAACACTTGGAGATAAAGCGACCAATCTCTCTCTTCATTCCATTCCACCAGAAGTGTTGCCTCAGATCTCTGTACTTATGCCTCCTGGGTGCACCGAGTAAGCGGAACTGTGTGCCTCGGCTAGAACTTCATCTCGAATACTCCCCTTAGGAGCACACAGCCGACTGCCAAATCTAAGGGACCCATCTTCGTGAATCAGCAAGTCCGTCCTCAAACCAGCTTCAACTAACCCTCTGAATTTCTGCAACTGAGAGTCTCCAACCTATGCAGTTTTAATGCAATCTATAAACGACGATTGAACCTGCAACTACCAGAGCTGTCCGGGCACACCCGGTATAACTACCTCCAATTCGAGTCTCTGAAAGTCTTCGAGAATCCCCTTCTGGAAAGTCAGCAACATAGCTGATAGCCTGCAACTGAGAGCATCAGGAACGACGTTCACCTTACCCGAGTGATACTACAGATCGATATCATAGTCTGCCATCAGCTCCAGCCATCTTCGTTGTCTTATATTCAGCTCCGTCTGAGTGAACACGTATTTCAAACTCTTATGATCCATGTACCCCTCAACCTTTTCGCCCAGTAAGTAATGCCTCCATATCTTCAAGGCGAATACGACGGTTGCTAACTCCAAGTCATGCGTGGGGTATTTCTTCTCGTGGGTCATCAACTGACGAGAGGCGTAAGCCATCACTCGACCGTGTTGTATCAATACACAGCCTAAACCCTTTTCCGACGCGTCAGTATGCACGACCAAGTCAACGGAGTCATCTGGCACAGTCAGGATTGGGGCCGTGGTCAGCTTTAGCTTTAGCAGCTCGAACGCTTGGGTGCACTCCTCCGACCAAATATAAGGTACCTCTTTCCATGTAAGCTTCGTCAAGGGTTCTGCTACTCCGGAGAAATCTTGGAAAAACTGCCGATAATACCTTGCAAATCACAGGAAGCTCTTTATCTCAGCTACCGATTTCAGGGCCGGACAGTCTTTGATAGATTCAATTTTCGCCGGATCCACTGAAATGCCGTCACTCGAAACGACATGCCCCAGAAATTGCACCTTATCGAGCAAAAACTCGCACTTTCTCAATTTAGCATAGAATTTCTCCTCCCGTAGAATCTGCAATACAATTCGTAGATGCTCAGCATGCTCCTCTCAACTTCTGGAATAGATTAGAATGTCGTCGATGAATACAGCGATAAATGGGTCCAAGTATTCAGAGAAGACCCTGTTCATCAAGTCCATAAATATGGTTGGCGCATTGGTAACACCAAACGGCATCACGAGAAACTCATAGTGTCCATATCGGGTTCGAAAGGTGGTCTTGCACACATCCTCTGCCTTGACCCTGATTTGGTGATATCCTAACCGAAGGTCCAGCTTAGAAAATACCCGGGCACCACCCAGCTGATCAAACAAGTCGTCGATACGGGGAATGAGATACTTGTTCTTCACTGTCACCCTGTTCAACTCACGGTAGTCGATGCACATGCGCAAAGAATCGTCTTTCTTCTTCACCAGTAACACAGGAGTACCCCACGGGAAAGCACTTGGACGAATAAATCCCTTGTCCATAAATTCTTCTATTTGCTTCTTTAATTCTTCCAACTCAACTGGCGCTATCCTGTATGGAGCCTTAGAAACTGGCGTAGTATCTGGAATCAGGGAGCCTTGGAAACTGGCATAGTATCTGGAATCAGGTCGATCGAGAAACCCAATATGCGAGACAGGGGTAAGCCTGGTAGATCTTCGGGGAACACGTCAAGAAACTCTAGAACTACCTCCAGTGCTGGCTTCTCGTCTATCTCCATAGCGATCAAGGTCTTCGGCTTCGCTCGGAACTTAGCTGGCTCCAATGACTCGCTACCACCCATGAACACGAACTCCGGATGATTAGGAATGCGAAATGTCACACTTCTAGCCCGGCAGTTGATAACAGCATGGAACGTGCTCAGCTAATCCATCCCCAGAATGGCTTCGTAGATATCAGTCTTAATCAAAAGGAAGTTTGCATAAAACTCTATGCCGCAAACCACCACAGGGCATAGCCTACACTTTTGGCTAGACACAATAATTCTGTTACCCGTATGTATATCCCAACCTTTGGTCAACGGCTCGTGAGGTATGAAGTGTGTGTCAACAAACCATGCAAAAATAAAGTAATACGAAGCTCCTCAATCAAATAAAACTCTAGCTGGTACAGAATGAACAAGGAGAGTACCTGCAACACCTTCTCCAGATGGTTCTGCATGCTCGGCAATCAGGGCGAAAGCCCGTCCCTGATTCCTACCCGTACAAGTCTGCCTCTGATTGAATAATCCCCGTTAGGATACAAGAGATGGATCCTTCTGAGCTGAAGTACCGAACGAAGATTGTTGTTGCTCGGACCCTCCCTGTAGCTCGGATCTCTGGGGACACCCACTGACCCTGTACTCACTGGATCCGCAAATCAGACACTGTCCCTTAGCTCTGCAACAATCTCTCTGCATGTGCCCTAGCCTCTGGCAATAATCGGAAATCAGGGCCCTCCGCTGCGGTTGTTGGGGTAAGAAGGTACGCTTCATCTGCGTAACTCCTGACCTGTGAACTGGGATTGCTCCACGAAGGGAAATGGTAGCTCGTGATGGAACTACATGGGGTCTCCTGTCCACCGATTGCTGGCCCTTAGCCTTCTCCGCCAACCTTTCCTATACCCAAACAGCGTTCAACACCTGTGCGAAGGTCTGTAGGTCGAGAGAAGCGATAAGCTGTTGCAACTCGATATCGAGCCCCTGCTGCAACCATCTAGCCCTGGCGGCTTCGATGGCTACCATGTACAGTGAAAAGTGACTCGGCCGGTTAAACTCTGCGGTGTAGATATCCACAGGGCGGCCATTTTGCTTCAACGTGATAAATTTCTCCTCCATCTCGGCATTAACGGTGGCCGGAAAATAATGAACTAGGAAACACACGGAGAAAGTGTCCCATCCGATAGGTTTCTCTAGCCTGCTTGCCTCTACGGACCACCATGTGCGGGCCTCGTCCTCTAGCTGGATCTTCACAACGCTCACTCTGTCATCGTCAGGGACTCGAGCAGCTGTCAAAAAATTCTCCACATTGATTAGCCATTGCTCAGCCTCAAGTAGGTCTGCTTCTTCCGTGAATACCACAGGGTGAAGTCTCCTGAAATCAGAAACGGTACCAGCTCTAATCTGTGTAGCCGGTACGAGAGCACCCTCGAGGGCAGCAGGGACAGCTGTAGATCTCTCCAAAGCGGAAATTGTGGTCTCTTGCACCGCCTTCAATCCCTCGGCCAAGAGATCAGTCTTTCTTTCCTGAGACTGTGCTAAGATCGTCAGTGTGCTGAGTATCTTCTCTGTACGATCGTGGGGACTGGCACCTGAGGAGTCCATATCTCTGAAAGATGATCAAGGAAAGGAATCAGATTCACGCAAGAATTCTAAGAGGGTTCAACGAGAATTATAAAAAGTGAAAATGCGGTATAATAAAGTATAAATCAAGGGTGTATCTTAGTGTAGGGATCCCTTGACGGAACTGCAATTTCATTCTAAACCTGGCTCTGATACCAACAAAACCATGTCGCGCCCCGCTTCCCAAAATGCGGAATACGAAGGGTGCCTGGGCCAGCCATACTTCTACGGTCAATGAATAATCTAGCCGTAGTCACATTTCGGTTTCTAGCATTACATGGTAATCAGTAAATATGGCATTAGAGTAAAGGAAATCACAGCTCACAACTTTATTGCATTAAAATAACAGAGTTCAGAATACATTTATTTCCATGAAAAAAATAACTAACCAAAGAAATAACAATGTTTTTATAGCAAGCAGAATGCGATAGCGCTAATGTCATGGTCTAAATCTCCGCGATCTCGAATGACAAACCCCGCTCCTGAGCTGGGTTTACTTCGTCCTCTGAGCATGCATACACAGGCCGTCAGGGCGACATATATATATATATATATATATATATATATATATATATATATTGTGTGTACTATGATATTAAATATGAAACGGACGGCAGAATATAGCAACATGAGAATAAAGAATATCAATGAACAGTACGGTATATGTATCATGCAGCAATTCTCACAATATGTATGTCATTACCTATCAGCCGCTAAGTCAAATGAAATCAATCGGTAGAAAAGGGTGCTCGTGTTCAACAAGGGTCTCGTGCATGCTCGAAACTACGGTTCACTATTGCCCGGGACATAACCCTACAGCCGTGCTGCTAGACCCACGACCTATATATATATATATATATATAATATCGAATGATCATCCTCTAAGTCACTGTATCTCGTTAAATACGAGTTCGATTCCACCTTGATTTTCCTATTTCCCTAAGTTACAATAATTATATGTATAAGACTAAGTGTATACAAGCACGCGCCAAATCATGGTCGTATTCACTTTTCACTGCACTGTTCACTTTCACGAATCAATCACTTATCACTGGCGTACTTGATATAACTAATCCAATATCACTCCCGTTCGACAATGCAAAGTTCGCTATAAATCACAATGAACGTTCGCTTTCACTAAAAATATCACGGTCGGGTAAAATACAAGAATGATATAACATAGCAAGTCATGTACGATATGAAACACAATATACTTTATGAGTTCAGAAAAACATATTAATTTGCACGATAGTAATCAGGCAAAATGTTACAAAAGAGACAGTAAATAAACTTAATTAGCAATCCAACAAAATTGGTTTCAGATCAATCGGGTTTCAGGTTTGTGAGTTACGGTCAATTCATTTTTAGTGCTCATCGCTGGAAATTTAGTTTCTAAGCTGAAAGTCCATTTTGTAATACATTTTAATCCCTTTTAGGATCATAATTAGACGATGTTGCAGTTAGGTAAAATCTAGATCTATCAATTACGTTTCCAACACACCAGACGGATCGACAATATCCGCTGTGTGCTGGGAGTTATGTCCTGTGTAAAGCTAAGGTATACAATCTGTCCATGTACTAAACTGCGGTACACCTCGACGGTTTAAAATGCAATTAAAATATCAAACGGCAGCAAAAATCAAATAAAACCACCACCTATAGTTAGCTAACAGGATTATCTTCGCAACGGTATAGGGTTCCGCACAATTTCATTCTCATACGGTGCTACATTTTCATTTAAAGTTAGGTGTCAATATAGAATGTTGCTCTGGACTACAGTCCAAAGCCGCATTCCATGTTAGTTTTCGTCGTTGTGATAATTCATCATCGAAATATAAACTATAGGGGGTTTTAGCTTGTTGAGTCGGTTTCGATATGAGCCGTAGAACATCTCGTTTCGATTTACATCTGATTTAATGAAGATTTTAGAACGCAACATGCACGGTGAATTCCAGATTCAACATCGGCCTTTGGAAGCGACATTACGTGACGGTAATCTCAGTATTTTAAACTTAAATCTCTACATATAAGCATTTTGAAACAATAATTGTTAACAGTAACGATATCTCCTAAACACCAGATATGAGCATTTCGAAAGAGTATTCGTCCATGAATCACATCGAACACTCGGGTTACATCTACGGGTAATAACCGAAATATCAATTCTATCTATTTAATTCGAACTAGACGTCGTTTAATTAAATTCTATTTGGCATTGTTACGGATTAGAAGACCGGGTCGAGCTTCCACCCATCACAGTTAGACTGTAAGGGTTAGCCAGAGAAATAGTTTGATTACACGTTATCGATATAACTATACAAATATGCACAAAACATTTATCGTGATTACGCCGATTAACTAATACTTTAGCATGAATAAACAAGTGATAGACTTTCACTTGCCCGGCGATGATCGTGACGATGAGTAGTACGAGCACGACACGATAAGCAGCAGCAACACGGCAACGACACAACGACGGCGATCGTACGCTCACGAACACGGCGAAGGAACGGCCACAAGCACGTCACTTCATGGATGCGACAGCGACTAACTGGCTCGGCCACAGGCTCTGGAGAGGAGGGTGATGAGCTCTGGCTCTGGGGAAGGTTGACGGCGAGGTTGGCAGCCGGAGGTGCTCGTCGTGTCGACCGCAGTAGGCTGGGTTGTAGTAGGAGGAGACGAAGGCGCGGTGGATGCAGGTTGGTGGAGGGCTCGGGGTTGTGGTGGTGGAAGCGAGCTCGTCGGCGATAAAGGCAGTGCCCGGTGGTGGGAAAAGTTCGCCGGCGAGAGGAGGAAAGCTTAGCTGGTACGGAAGAGGTAATAGCGGGGTCACAGCGGTGATGGTTTTGGGTGTCGTAGTTGGCGAAGGTCGCCGGAGTGGAGTGCGGGGTGTTTACAGAGGGTGTTCGTCGGTGATGAAGGGGACGCCTGCAATGTGCTGTGGTGAGTGAGGAGTAAAGAGAGTGTGAGAGAGAGAACGAGAGAAAGGTAGTTTTGAAGAGGGGAAGGGAGCTTGGAAACGAGGAGTTGTGATGGAGGATTCGAGAGAAGCGATCACAGAGGGGTTAGGATCGAGGGTTGGGTCGTGGGTGAACAGGTCTCAGGGCGAGAGAGAGAGAGGAGGGGAGCGGTTAGGGCAAGAGAAAGAGAGAGATTAGAGAGATGGGATTCGAAGGAGGTGATCTCGGAGTTTGTTGGCGACGAGACGAGAGCGTGGACGAGCACAAGCCACGAGGCGGCGGTTGCACGAAAGGAAGGGGACGTTGAGGGAAACGAAATAGAAGAAGAAGAAGAAAGAGAGAAAGAGCGAGGAATGGTTCGGATCGAGTGCGTGGATTCGTGGATTTGTGCTGGGCACGGGCTGGGGAAAGGGTTAGGGTTTGGTTATATATATATATTCGAAGGAGGTAATCTCCGAGTTTGTTAACGACGAGACGAGAGCGTGGACGAGCGCGGGTCACGAGACGGCGGTTGCGCGGAAGGAATGGGACGTTGAGGGAAAAAAGGAGGGAAACGAAAGAGAAGGAAAAGGAGAGAAAGAGAGAGGAACGGGTGCGTGGGTTTGGGCCGAGCTCGGGCTGGGAAAAGGGTTAGGGTTTGGTTATATATATATATATATATATATATATATATATATATATATATATATATAAAGAAAGATTAAATTTGGAAAATATTAGGAAGAATAATTGGGGGAAACATTTGTAAGGAAAAATACAGGTAAATACAAGGAACTGGGGATTTACAGCCGTCTCAAAGAAACAGAGAAGAATATAGCTTTCTCGGCGTATCTTGAGTCGGTTTAAATGGATTGAGCCGTCTCAAAGAATAGGCCAAGCCGGATGAAGAATGGTCATGAGCCATTTCAAGACCCAGAGAAGAAATGAAGTATCCAACAGTTGCCGACCATTGGATGTGAGTTTCGAGACGATGCGACAACCGAGTTGAAGCGAGTCGATGAGTCGAGACGAGTCAACTCGCGAGTTGACTTGACGAGACGAAGGACGAGTTAGACGAGACAACATCAAGGATTTTGTGAACCTGCCCGTCTCGTCCAACTTGTCTAGACGAGACTCGTCCACGTCAGCAACGAGACAAATCACGGTTAGCTTGCCTCATTTGCCAGGCCTAGGTAACACCATAGCAACAAAATCATATTAAAAATATATATAATTTTGAAGGATGATATATGTTTTGATTTTGCTTTTTGCCAATTTGTGGGGTGCTTTGAAATGTTGCTTTCTAACAAAGCCAAACCCTTATCAGCTTATCTTAACAAACAGTGATGCATTAGAAAGTGAGGTCAAGTCAAAAAAAATAAATGATTAAAGAAAAAAGAGATTTGGTTACAGTGTTGTGATTGTACCTTTGATGAGCTTTTGATACGTGGTAGGAAAGCATAGAATTACAAATTGAGTTCAGCTGAAATGGGTAAATATTATTTAGAGGCCAAATTTGAGTTGGTTAAGTGCATCGTGTGTATCTCCATGTACTTTCCTTTTGCCTTTCTCTTGTAACCAAATGAGTCAAAGCATGAAACACATTTATTCTAATCTAACCTAACCCTTCAAAACTTTTTACCAACATCTATACTATAAGTGTGTGCCAGATCGTTTCAGACCCGGACCCCCCCCCCCCCCTCCCACGCCCCAATGCACATTTTGTCCGTAAAAATCTTGTTCAAAACCCACCCGTCTATCTCTATATTGGACGGGTTTAACATATAGTGTTTTATAAACCAGACGGGTTTTAAAAAATGGAAATCCACCCGAACCCGCTAGCTAGCAAACCCGATTCCATACCCACCAAAACACATTAAATCACGGCTCATAATTTTGAACTTTTATATATGAATTTATTTGATTACTACATAAAAATATTTTATTAGTTAATTTCAACTTGAAATTTAACGTTGTTGCACTAATATACCTACCATATTCATCTTTAGATTTTATTTTGACAATAGCTTAAACTCTAGCCACCTACACTAATCTGTACAAACCCGCTCCAACAGGTACGGGTGCAGGTTTTAAGATCCCTCCGCCAGTTCAGGTTCAGATACGAAAACACGTAAAAACCTGCACCAACCCAACCCATGAATACCCTGTTACTTACAAGGATGCTGAAGCAAGTGGCAGACACACGGCATCACGTATTATTAACCCATGTCTTTTTACCTTACCTTTCATTTCATTTTATAATTATAATATAAAGGGTAAAAAAACATAGGTTTTTCCCGCTAACAAAAAACCCTAGCCCACAGCACTTGTCAACCCCCCCCCCACCCCCACCCCCCACCCCCAACCCCAAAAAAAAGGTTTTCAGTTGTCAAAAAAACACTGTCTGCGATATCTATATAATTGCCTGTTAAATTTAGTTATTATGCAATATCTATGCAACCGTCTGAGATATCTAAGCAATTGGTTGCGATATGTATGACCTATTTAGATATAGCAGGCAACTATATAGATACTACCAATTGGACTTTAGCTCAGTTGGTACCAATTTTCTCTCCAATGTAAAACATTAACAAGTTCGATCCCGAGAGAGGGTTGGTTGATTTCCAAAAATAAAACCTATACAGATGCTACATGAAAATTTTCTAGGGTTTTAACAACAGCTTCAAGACCAGGGATTTTTGTCAGCGGGAAAACTTGCTTGACGTTTTTGACAATTTACCCTAATATAAATATAAAAGATTCTTGTATATACAAATTAGAAATGCACATGCATCGATGGCCCCAATTGGCGACCGTTTTCAAGGTTGGTACATTTCAAAACTGCAGTAGTTGAAGAGTCGTATGCAATTTAAATGCATTGAGGCTTGAATAATATGAAAAGTATAATTAGAAATATGATAAAATCATGAGAACGGAAAACAAGAACAATACACACAATCAATACATGGGAATAATTACCAACTCTGAAGGGAGAAAGCCTTGACAAATAACCAAGAATAGACGGGAAAATTCTTTTAAAAATGAGAATGCCCCCTAATACTTGCATGATTACATCAAATGATCGAAGAAACTTGCTCTCATCATAAAATCTTAGGAGAATTCATAATCTCATAAACCTGTTTTGTATCAAGTATTAGAAAGGTTGGCTCATAAAAGCCAAGGGTTTAAGAAAATGGGAAACTCAAGTCACAATGAGGTCGAATTGCCTGGGCGTTCAATTCCTTTTCTGTCTCTATGACCTAAGACAATTGGTAAAAACAAGAACGTGGTGGTACAAACTACAGTTCATAAGCATGCATAAACAATATTACAGGATCAAAAACATCTGGAAAGCGTTCGCATTAGAAAAATCTTGGAACATAAATTAGAGACCGTCAAAAAACCTGGTAAAATCTTCAAATGTTTCTGTGTGCCTGATTTTCACAAGAGAACCATTGTCCACCTATGCAAAAAGCAGTAAGTTAATTGGTGACAGCATAAAAAATGAATTATCATAGCGACATTTATACAGGATTTACTGGTGCATAAAGAATAGGAGATATACAAACATACACATACCCGTACATGGTACGCATACACACATCTGAACAGAATGATGTGTACCAATATGGGATACATATGCACGCATATTTCTATGTATTCTTATTTATTCATCCGTGATAGTTTTAATAAAATCTCCCTAAATCAATTTAGAGAAACCTTATTTTCCAAAACTTTCTGATATATAACATGTTTTGTTATAAAAGTTTCACTTCTATAAAATGGCCTACTTTATCGAGAAATAATTTCAAAAAAATATAAATTGGTTTCCTGAAAGGTTTTTAAACCAACATTTTGTTAGATATAGGTGTCTTGAAGGAAACTATTGTAATTTTATATGGACTTATATGAATAGAACATTATTGCTCGAGATAATAGTTTGCTATCTGGTTTGATTTATCAATCATGTGTATATGTTTTACTTGCTATTATATATCGCTAATACATGTTGATAAGCCCTTAGGATCTTTGATTGACTACCAGAATTAAGATGTGATCATTACTAATAGGGTCTGGGTAGTCCATAAACACATCTTTAAATATTCCTAGTCGTGGAAGTGTCAAGACAGGGCATCGGTATTCCAAAGTAGACTAGTGTATATGTTTCTTGACCTTCGACCGGGACGATGGTTGGTCACACAGCTATTGGTGTTTGACACCGAAAATTGTATATAGGTGCTCATTGAAGAATGAGTACATCAAACGGACTCACCGAGAACTCGTAAATGGTATAATACATATTTTCATATAACAGTTCTCTGATGACAATGGTACATGATAGTCTTTTGACCTAAGATCGTCATAGTGTTTTGCGTGTTCCCACTATATTTTGATTACTACCCAACCACGTGCATACAGGTTTTAGTTTGGTATAGTCCCGAAGCACATAGAGGCAGTGAGCGATCAAGAGGGGATTCACCTCTCCCGGTCTTCCGGTATAAAGAGTAGATGCCGTGTTGTACATGATATGACCAACCTGAAATCCCTGACTATAGTGGTTGAGGTAAACTGATAAGTGTTACCAGTTGTATTTCGGACGGTTATGAGTTTGATATTGGCATGACTTATTGCGTTATTAAGGATTTGACAGTTTCAACCTCCAGACCCGGTATGCGATACTCTTTGACGAAGAGAACGATTGTACGGTAATTGTTGCTAATAGGCATTGTTGGGTTCGAATGAGTTTGCTCGCCGACCTACCCTTTGATCAATACCCGGATAGTCGTTACGTACAGCTAGTGCCGATAACGTGCTTGTGAACCCGTTAAAAGATTGATCTGAAATTGTTTCAGATTCAATCGGATATAATCCTATTAACCTACTGCCAACGTATTGTCAAGTCTTTGGAGTCCCACGCCGAAAGTACCCGCTCAAGTGAGACAATGATGTGGATTGGTATTGTGCGAACGTGCGAGAGTTCAATTAAATACGTGTATATGATACACGTATATTAATCGGACGTTTGATAATACTAACCGGTTAATTTATAAGCCGGAAAATTAAGTCCATATTTATGATATGGTTGCTAGTATAGCGCATATGATACTCTCTCTCATTAGTATATGATACTAATATATTAATATGTATATGATACATATACTTGTTTGTCATTTAGTGGCAAGCATGCATATAGGTGGCAGGGACCACTTGAGAATAGATTTTTCTCATATGTTGGATGAGAGAAGAAATAGAGGAATTATCATTATCATTTCCATCTTCTTCACTCTTATGTGATGAGAAAAATAGTGAAAAACTTGCGAGAGAAAAAGCGAAAACTTTTCCATATCTTCTTCTACCTCTTGGTTACTAGCAATTTGTGAGAGCTAGTTGCTTCACAAAGAAGTGTTCATTTGTGATGTTGGGGCTTGGGTAGGTTGCTTTCAAGGTGAACCATCTTCGGCGAGGAGGTCTTAGATCAAGCTCGATCTCGCAACCTTGGAGCGAAGCTTGAGTCTTCCACTAAAGAGTAGACACGCTGCAAAAGTTGTAGCCCCCTTTTCCTTTAGTATAGCTCTTTTGATCTTTTATAATTGCCAGTATTTGGATGATCTTGGTTGTAGTCTATGGTGCTATTGTTAAAAAAAATTGTTCTATGTTTCGCCGCGGTCCACAAGTGTTGCGATCCTCGCACCCTCGAATTACATAGTATCGGAGCCGATCCATCTACTAGTAGTTGTTCCAATAGAACCAAACTTGTTCCATGCTTTTTTTTAGTTTTCAAAATCTGATTTTAAAAATTTTTTTGGAGCTCACCCCCGCCCCCAAACAAACCCGAGCCCCTTAGGTGCTCAGGGCCGAACCCGAGCTCTAGCGCTTGGGTTCAGGGCTGAGCCCTGAATCAGGGTTGAATTCAGCCAACCCGGGGCTGAATTCAGCCCTGGTTCCAGGGCTGTCCAGAGCCCAAGTTGGGCTTGGGGCGAGTCCACTTGGGCTCGGGGGTGGGGGTGGGGGTGGGGTGGTGTGGGGGGATCTACCTGTGTCCGTCGTGTTTTCTTTTTCGTGGCGGGGGTCGAGTTTTTGGAACCGGGTGTATGTGTCGTGTCTTTTTGCGACGGGTTCGACTCCGGCTTATCTTTTGGAAATATTTAGATGTTTATTGGATCATTAGGATACAAAATAGTTTGATTAAATGTTTAATCAAATTAGTTTGTATATATATTTGTGTTATGTGGTGCTAAACGTAGCCTAATTGATGTGTGATCAATTAAACTAGCTTGCACATTTAGAATGTGATGTTGTGTATAGTTTGGTTTAGATTGTCGTGTTTGAATAGCCCCTCGTATGAATTTGATGCATACAAATGTTGTATTTTCAATTTATGTATTATGTGGACTGCCAAAATATATTATTCTTTTATTCGGACCTTCGAGTCCTATTAGTGATGTATATTATACAGGTTGCCCCGCGATGAAGTGCCCGAAGTACCAGATTCAAGAATGTGGTAGGTGGCCCACTCAAGAAGCTGAGACCTTGTCGTCTCGTTCTAGAATTAGCGGGTGGCTCGCCGCACTTGTAGGGGTTTTGGTTGATGATGTACGGGTTATTCACATAACCATTGAATGTCGCGTTTCGTTTACGGCTTAAACGAAATGCAAAATACCTAGTATATCCGACCATTCCATTTTCTGTGATGTTTACCGCATGCCTATGATGTGATTACTTGCTTATGATGACTTTAAATGCATATGATGTGATTACTTGCATTTGATGTTTTTATATACTTTACATTTGCAAAAGTATTGTGTCAGCCACGCTGTTAGTTATCTAACCTAACAGTGAAGACCTGATACTACGTGGCGGTTGCAATTGACATATAAACACATGTTTTTCTTTACTTTGTGTTTGATGTGAAACATAAGATACTAGTGTTGGGATAAAAAATTACACCCTATTGTCAAAATTAAAAATCAAAGTCGAAGTCGAAGTCGAAGTGAACGCCTAAGTGGACCCGGGTCCGACCCCAAGCAACTGGGCCCACGCCCAAACAGCCTGAAACCCAAGCAATGTATTTTTTTTATGAATAAATGTAAAGAAATGGGCAAAAATCCAATATTGTAAAGCTCATAGCTTATGTGCAAAAATAAATAAGCACGTGGACATGGGAGAGGCAAAAAGCCAAAATTGTTAAAATCCAAAGGGCCAAATGTAAAGTATAAAGGTTATAAATGCCAACCCCATGATGAAATAAAACATTATTATTCTCTCCCTAATCATTTCTAGGGTTTAGAGCCATCACTTTTCTCTGTCTTCTTGCAGGTTCTCCTTCTCTTGTTTTTCTAAAATATTTTTGGAGAAAATCCCTCTTTTCTCTCTGTAAACATATTCATACTTCAAGACTCAGACAAAAGAGGGAACGGGATCCCCTTATCTTTTCTTCTCCATTCATCAAAAGCCTAAAAGGCAAAGGAAGAAGGCACAAGGAGAACCGCATCTCCAAAACTCTATTGCGACAAGAAATAAAAAAGCGAGCAGCAGAGGCATTTCCTTTCTTTGTTATTATTCAAGAACCATATCTGGAGTCTTGCGGACTCAAGAGAGCTTTATATTCTTTTTTGGGACTCAATCGGAAACCGAGGAGGGTGGCCCCATCAAAGGAAAAGTCTTTGGGCTTTTTCCTTAGGGAAAAGCTTGGGAATGCGGATTTCGGTCCATAATTCCTTTCGGAATGCGGATTTTGGTCTGTATTTCTTTTTTTGGTGGGCGCGGAGTTTTCCGTATTTCACCGTTACACGCGATAAATCGACAAATCGAGCGGTCACGCCGCCAAAATTCCGTCGACATCTGTGTGTTTAGTTTTGTTTACGAAATTAAACAAAAGATAAAAAGAAAATAAATAATAATGCTATATATATGTTTTGAAATAAAATACGTGCTATCAAAGTTTTGACGTAAACCGTCGGGGACCCCCATAAATGGGGAGGTCTCAAAAAGAAAAAAATCCCCGAAGCTTCGGAACCCTTCCCCAAGATGGAAGGGAGTCCTAGCTTTGGGGATCCCTCCCATGGAGGGCATAATGCTCGGGGACAAGGTCCCCACTAAAAAAAATTTAAAAGTTTTTTTTAATAGAATAAGATGAAAAAGGCATTTGCCAATACAATAGAAAAACAAAGCCTCATAAGAATAGCATTCTATGTGCATGTATGCATGATTGTGAGCACTAAATTTTTATTATCAAATATTATGATTAATAAAATGACCTCATTCCTAAAATATAAAACTAAAAAAAATGATGAAAATAAAACATGAGTAAACTAAATAAAAATCAGAAGAACCGTTTTACATTTATTTTCAAGCACCCATGTTCCATATCAAGTTCGCATGATTTACGTGACTCGTTAATCGGAGGTCCCCTCACTTCGGAGTGACGTGTAATTAACGGCAGTTTTGTTCGCGGCTGCCGGAGATTAGGATCCTCACAATCAATAAACCCCCGCATATCCTAAATACGGAGAATCTGTACCATGCCTGACAAGCGAGCATATTTCTATCTCAATAGGGTGGTAAAAACACTCTATAGATTCTGGCACACCCGGTGGGACCCATTTCTCCTCCCATCCTCCCATCTCTCGGGTCAACAAACTCAGCCAAGACATACGTTGTCTGTACAGAACCATGCTCTTTCTCCAGATCAACTTTCAACAACAAACTCCTCTCAAAAATAATCAACAAAGATGGCATTTCGAATGCTTATTAGTCGCAAGTAACAGATGACGACCAGAGTCCGCTTGTCGTTCATCGCTTCTACCTTGTGTTCGAATGCCAACAAAGAACCACTTCACATACTTGCTCCATAAGTTACGTCCGAAATGACTTTAAACTAATGTATGTTAAATTTCCGGAAAAACAAGCTCAGCTTCCAACGCGACCACCGTCGCATACACAATCAAGGCTATCGCCAAAGTGATCCTCCCTTCAAGTCTCATACAGCAGAGGGCGGGACATCCGATCCGATTCGGGCCCATCATATTCTTTTCAATCTCTTCCCTGCCGCGGAGACTCCAATAAGCCAAATCAACAAACCAGCCTAAAAAAAAGAGCCGAACATCATAACTGCAAAGATGTCCAAACCAAAGCACAAATCGGTGTTTGAGCGGCTTTTTATCTCCCCATCTGTGGGCAAATCCATCAACTCACAGGGGGCAACATGACGTCCTAGACCAGACCAAGCAAAACCCATGATGAATGCAAATGCAAGTGTCTTCTCTAAACTATCTATCGGTCAGCCCAAAACGGCCGCCAAGGAAGCAGATGCCGGCCAAGCCCTTAAAACCGAAGAGTTGAAGCAGAAACGGCTCAGATATTGAGCCAATAAAAGGGCTAAGGTCCGCTAAATTGGAGTTCGTCAGGTTCCAAGAACATGGCCACCCTGCGACAAAAGCCAAATCTGCCGTAAAAATCAACAATTCTTTCAAACCCCTAAGGTCGGTGCAGAAATACGCTATGGCTACGTGGATCAAGAAGACGGTGATTCAAAGAGTTCTGTAAAGAGGTGTGTCTAAGCCCCAGAATCAAAAGCATAGCACAGTCTCATCAAGGACATACCAAGCTCCACTCGCCAAGCAAAATCAAAAGAAATAACTCAAACAGAAGGTACCAGCTATAATCAAAACCCTGGTCGGACCGATTGCTCTCAGCGCTTGTCCTTTCCTGAAAGGAGCGGACTACAACAATGGTCCAAAAGCCTAGCAAATATCTCTGCCAATGATATAGCAATGAACAGATACACAATCCACACAGTCTATATAGTAGGACCCGAAAGAACAAGTCCTCCTACGCTTCACGGCTATGATAATGATATGGTTGTCATTACCCAATCCCGGCTCGATTCAGATGATGATAAAACCTCTGCTCAGGCCACTAGGTAAAAAGAGCCCTTGGTTCTTGGAGAATTGAGCTCAGACGGTGAAGATAACCCCGTCATCATCCCCAAAACTACAGAACGAGTGTTATTCCAATGATTTTCGGAGCAGCTTCAGGACAGAGATAAGGAGTTAGCCAAGGTCTGTTCCAAAATCGACGAGCTGGTGAATGTCATGGCAAATCTCACGATCCAAGTCGTTCGAATGCAATCACAACAAAATCAAAGTTTGGTCCATGAACCAGGGTTTAACGCCCCAAAGCAGCCAGCAGCTACTCCCTCCGGTCCAAGAGTGAAGCGTCTTCACGAAAGTAAACTAAGACCGGCCTCCAGGGAAGTCCTGATGCATGATTGCGACAAGTTAACATGGGACAAAATCAAAGGCAAGTCATCAGCAGATCCCAAAACTCTTCAGGGCCTAATTAAAAGAATCCAAATGTTGGAATATGCAGGTCCCAAATCTCTTCCAGAGTTCCAATATAACAACAAATTCAAATGCCCGGAAGACGACAACCGTAAAGGTGGACGTCCCAACAACACTGAATTCTTTAATACATCTGCTGACCGAAGCGAGAAACATGCGGGGCTAATGCCGACCAGCCTCGAAAACCAGTGTTGAAAGGAAGAGAATCGCCTCTGGAAGAGAAATTGAATAAAATCTATATTCCTTCAGAAGGGACAGAGTCCATAAAATATTCAAGGACGCCCTAAGCAACGCTCTGCAACTACCCGGAAAAAAAAGACCACATGAAGCAAACATGACCGACAATCCTATGTACTGCCCATATCACATAGTGGTGAGTCATACCATTGAAGACTGCTTTGTTTTTAAGAATTGGGTTGAAAAACAATACAAGGAGTGATCTTATTGGCTAAAGGCATGTTATCAAACGATCAATCTACGATCATCGGCTCTATGCAAATGAAGACCAAAACCCTATGGGGACAGTCGTCCGCTTCAGAAAAATGTCTTGGTCCACCGCAGTTTCTATGAGACACATCTGTCCAAAAAGACAGAATGTTGAAGCACTTTGAGAAAGAGTCAGGGATTAAATGAGGAAGCTAATCAAAACTCGTCGTCTCGGCAATCAACTCAACTTCATCAAACTCAAAGTTCAAGGGTCTTGAATAAGCGCACAAGTTCGACCTCTAAGTCGTTAGACTGAGAGATAAAAAAAGAAAAGAAGGTCAGTCCACAAGCGATAGGGACACGGATGAAAATATGAGAAGGCTTCGTGAGTAAAAACAGCGAGAGAACCCGCGAGCTTGTGAAAACCCGCAATGGCGCAAACTCGTATAAAAAATGGCCCGTAAGTCATTAAACTGGGAACAAATGACCCCTAAGTCGTTAAACTGGAAACAAATAAAATCCTCTAAAGGCGAATGATCAATCGCTCCTAGCATTATTCCAGTGTAGCGATGCAAGCACCAACCGAAATCCAAATCCCTCAAATCCTCCAATTGCAAATGATGAGTTGATCATGGCACTATACTTCAATGTTAGCGTGCCGATGTCGAACCAAAACAAAAATTCCAAGTTCTCCCAAGACAAATGATGAATTGCTCCTACCACCCACACTTCAGTGTTAGCAACACTAATGCCAATCCGGAATCCAAAATTCCAACTCAAATCCGACTCTACTAACATAAAAAAAAAAGGATCCAAGTCCCACATGAAGAGTACTTGCAAGCCCAGAAGGTCCTGCCGAACAAGTCAAGGATCGGACAAATCAAATTAAAGTTCCACCCAGCAGAGTTTCCAAGCTCAAAGGTCCCGCCGGATAGATTGGGACCACCCAAATCACATCAAGTCAAATCAACTTCAAGTCAAATCAAATTGGGTATCGAACGAGTTACCTCTGGAACCCAATTCTAATGGTAGAAATGTTGACTCCAATCCCAAAACAGACCAAATCAACCAATTCAAAAACTACGACTTCTACGTCAAAAACAGTGACTCCGTGCTGGTGTTACATCAAACAGCGACTCTCCATCTCGATGACACGTCAAACAGCGACTCCATCTCGGTGACACGTCAAACAGCGACTCCACGCCGGTGACACGTCAAACAGCGACTCTCCGTCTCGATAGTATGTCAAAAACGACTCTCCGCCTCAGTAGTATGTCAAAAACGACTCTTCGTCTCGATAACACGTCAACGGCAACTCTCGTATCGGCAACACATCAGCAACGACCTCCGCACCAGAAGCACGTCAACCAGCGACTTCCATGTCGCAAAAATAGAGCACAACATCCTCTTCACGAAGCAAAGATACATCAATTTCAAGCACACGACCCATGCATGCATGCATTTATTGATGGAGGGCACTTTGTTGGGGTCAAATCACACCCCATTGCCAAAATTAAAAGTCAAAGTCAAAAAGTAAAAGTCAACGCCCAAATGGACCGGGATTTGACTAACCCGAGTACGACCCCAAGCAACTGGGCCCACTTCCAAACCGCATCAAGCCCAAGCGAAGTCGACCATCGACAAAGAGAAGAAAAGATTATATAATAAATAAATTTAATATATTTTTTATGAATAAATATAAAGAAATAGACAAAAAACCAATATTGTAAAACCCGCTTATGTGCAAAAATAAATAAGCACATAGGCATGAGAGGGCCAATAAGCCAAAATTGTTAAAGCCCAAGAAGCCAAATGTAAAGTGTAAAGGCTATAAAAGCCAACCCCATGATGAAATAAATCATTATTATTCTCTCCTAATTATTTCTAGAGTTTAAGCCGTCACTTTTCTTTGTCCTCTTGCATGTCCTTTTTTTTCTAAAATGTTTTTGGAGAAAATTTCTCTTTTCCCTATGTAAACATATTCATACTTCAAAACTCACACAAAAGAGGGAAAAGGACCCCCTTGTCTTTTCTTCCCCATTCATCAAAGCCTCAAAAGCAAAGGAAGGAGGTACGAGGATAACGCGTCTCCAAAACACTATTGCGGCAAGAAATAAAAAAGAGAGGAAAGGCGTTTCTTTTTTTTGTTATTATTCAAGATCCATATCTAGAGTCTTACGGACTTAAGAGAACTTTATATTCTTTTTTGGGACTCGATCGAAAACGGGGGAGGGTGACCCCATTAAAGAGAAAACCTTTGGGCTTTTCCCTTGGGGAAACCCACAGGAATGTGGATTTTGGTCCGTATTTCCCTTTGAAATGCGGATTTCGGTTCGTATTTCTTTTTTGGTGGGCACGGAGTTTTTCGTACTTCACCGTTACTCGCGATAAATCGGCAAATCTAGCGGTCACACCGCAAAAATTCCATCGACATCCGCATGTTTAGTTTTGTTTACAAAATTAAACAAAATATAAAAAGAAAATCGATAATAAAAACATATATATGTTTTGAAATAAAATGCGTGTCATCAAAAGTTGACGTGAATCGTCGGGGACCCCCATAAATGGGGAGGTGCCCGCTTGTTGAAAAATCCCCAAAGCTTCGGGACCCCTCCCCAAAAAGCCAAAATCTAGGGAAGGGAGTCCCAGCTTTAAGGGGTCCCCTCCTAGGGAGGCCCACCCGAATTGTCGAGGACCTTTCCCAAATGGGAAAGATCCCCCAGGCTCGGTCTCCTACTACTAAAAGAAAATTAATAAAATATTTTTAATAAAATAAAATGAAATAGGCATTTGCCAATACAATAAAAAAACAAGGCCACTTGAGAATAACATTCCATGTGCATGTATGCATGATTATAAGCACTAAATTTTTGTTATCTAATATTATGATTAATAAAACGGCCTTATTCCTAAAATATAAAACCAAAAAAATGATGAAAATAAAACATGAATGAATAAACAAAATAAAAATGAGATGAACCATTTTACATTTATTTTCATACACATGTTCCATATTGAGTTCGCATGATTTACGTGACCCGTTAATTGGAGGTTTCTCGTTTCGGAGCGAAGGGTAAGTAACGGCAGTTTTGTCCATGGCTGCCGGAAATTAGGATCCCCACAATCAATAAACCCTCTAGACAGGAAGGATTTGTACCATACTTGACAAGTGAGCGCATTCCTATCTCAATAGGGTGGCGAAAAATACTCTGCAGCTAGATAAAAAGAGTTTTTATCTAAAAGATGGGACGACATTAATATGATTAATGTAAAGAAATAAACATGCGCTGATATTGTAGGAACTAATCCGTTTTTCAAAACAACTTTGTTTCGATTTCTTCAACGATATCAAGTTCATAACGTTAAGGGTTTTCTTCAAAACCAGTCGTAACCCTCTGTCATTTCAGATAAGTAGAAAACTTAGTATTCGTGTTGCATTTGTTGCCTTCGTCAGGACGTAGTGTTCGGTAGCTAAGTGACGAGTATCTGCCTCATACGATGACGATGAGATTAGTTAGGACAACTGCATAGCCTTGTTGGTCTTCGTCAAGAGCTCGTACGGGGGATCTAAATTGATCAAGAAACGACGGGTTGAACTTGACTAGCGATTTATAGTTTGTTGGCCTTCATCAAGATCATAAGCCGTTAGGGGTAAAAACCACATCAGGAGTTTCATTGTTGAAACTTGTAATGTGATTGCATATCTTCTATGGGGTGGTGATTTTTTGGCCTTAGTCAAGGTTAACATGCCATGATAATTGAATTCCGATTCCTACTGTGAATAAAAGTTATTCTCGGGTAAATCTCACTTTCATATTGAGCCGACTCAGTGGGTGTCGAGGAAAGTGGTTACGAGGTTAAGCCTATAAGGAACAGGATTATTCAATTAGACCCGTGCGAGAGCACGGGAAGCCTCCTTAATACTTTCGCTTACTTGCGACCAGTTAGTGATTTGTGGGGTTTGGAAGATCCCAGCTAGTTTTCCTTTTATAAGGTATTAAAGGAAAATTTGAAAAACAGTGGGAGTCATCCTGATTGGATGAATTAATAAACCAATCTAATCTTGCATGAGCACACGCTGAGTGTTTCTTTTCTCTCTTGGCAGCGACCACGACTGATCTTAAACTAAAACTCATAAAAACAAGTTAACCGAACCTTATTATAATGGTTGGCTTTGGAATGTCCTGATTACCCTAATTCGCGATGATGTCGCATATGTTCTTAACGCTCCTACTTCCCCTTTACTTACTCCAAAATTCTCTGTATTGGATACGGAGATCTATATTGTATGGAAGGCCATCTCGTATAGTTAGATACGAACTCGAAGAAATTGTTTCAGTCGAAAATGGCTACTGATATAGTTCTGGAGAAGATGAATTATATATTGATATAATTGTATTGTCTCTCCCTCCATCTTCTCTCAAGTTGAGAGCTCAGAGAATACACCAGTTATGCTTGTCGCATAGTCTTCTTCCAAACCCAAGCCTAAAGTTAAAAAGAAGGGAAAGAAGAAAACCAACAAGTCTAAGCGTAGTGTACAGAAAGTAAGACGTAAAGACATTAAAAGGGGTTGCAGTTGAGAGGAAAGGAGATTACAACTACTGTCATTTAGCCCGGGCATTGAAAGAAGCATTACAAAGAATACATGGACACCCCCTTGAATCATAATGATGCTTCATCTTCTGGTGTATTAATTGAAAAATGGTTCTCAATTGACTATGCTTCCTGGGTATATGATACCGGTTCAGGAGCTCACATATGTAAGGTGTTATAGATGCTGAAAAGAAGCAAAGTATTAGGAAAAGGTGATTCGATCCTTAGAATCGGAAATCGAAGCAAATATTGCTATTGGAGAACATCACCTGGTTTTGCCTAGCGGCAAACATTTAGTTTTGAATAACTGTTATCGTGCACCAGCTTTACTTTTAAAAATAATATATGTCTCTTTATTAGATAAAGAAAGATATAAACATGTTTCGAAAATTGTGTTATAAACATTTACCTTAGTCAAATTTTGATTGAGTATGCGGCATTGAATAACGGTATAGATATTCTTAACCAAAAAATAGTTCTCAACTTACAACATACAGAGTAAGAGTCGGTGAACTCTTAGGACTTCTACAAGGTAATGTATGTGGTCCGATGTCTACACATGAGAAGGATGGGTACTCATACTTCATTCCGTTCACCAATGAATCCTCTAGTTTTGGACACATGTTTTAGTTGAAACGCAAAGTCTGAAGTTTTTGAGCAGTTCACAGAGAATAAGAATGAAATAGAGAACCAGGCGAGCGAAAGTATCAAGATTCTTTGATAAGATCGAGAAGGTGAATACTTAAGCTCAACATTTCATGGTTGTCTAAAAGAGAATTTAATTCTCTCAGCTTACTTCTCCGCATATATCATAGCACTACATAGTATCGGAGAGAACTCACACCCTATGGAATATGGTGCGCTCTATGATGAATATTGCTGAGTTACCTCTTTCATTTTGGAATATGCACTGAAAACAGCTGCGTACTAATTGAATAATGTTCCGTCTAAATCAGTGCCTCCGATTCCATATGAGATATAGAATGGAAGGTGACCATGTCTTAAGGTTGTTAAGATACGAGGATATCCCGCTTATGTTGAAAGCAAAATCCGGATAAGCTTCAAGCACGTTTTCAGTGGTATGCAGTTTATGGGCTATCACAAGCATTTGCAAAAGTTTAACTTCTACCACGTTAAGGAACAAAAGTTATTTTGTTCTCGACACGCTACCTTTTTAAAAAGGGAAGTTCTTACAAAAGAAATTAGTGGGAGTCTGGTAGAACTGTAAGATATTCCGGAACAACAAACGGTTACTGAAATTTAGAACCTGAGAATTCAATTGTACCCGACAAACCTTAATCACTCCGCAGATCTAATGGACGACCTCAGTCACCCGAGAGAAACTACGGTTTACTCATAGACGGTGACAGGGAGGTGTGTATCATGATTGATGATGACCCTACTAGTTATCAGAAGGCTATAGCAAGTAGTAACTTCTGACTGATAGTTGGATTCCATGAAATCCGATTTGGACTCCATGCACTCCAACAACGTATAGACCTTATTGGATGCTCCTGAAGGGGTAAAACCCATTAGGAACAAATAGATCTTCCAAAAGAAAATCAGACTTGTAGCAAAAGGTTTTCGTTAAAGCCCCGGTGTGAATTGTGATGAAACATTTTCTCCAGTGTTTATGTTGAAGCCCATTAAAATACAACTTGCCATTGTTGTGTTTCAGGACTATTAGATCTTGACAGGTGGAAGTCAACGTTTTTCTAAATGGAGATTTAGAAGTGAGCGTGTGTATGACTATGTCAGAGGGCTATGTAGTTAGTAGGAGCAGCGGAAATGTGTGCAAATAGCTTAAGTCCATTTATGGACTAAAACAGGTATCGCGGAGATGGTTCATCTGTTCTGATGTGACGGTCAAAGAGTGAGTTCATCAAAATTAAAGATGAACCAAGTATTTGTAAAAAGGTTGTAGGGATGGTGTTACGTTCCTCATATTGTATGTGGATGACATTCTTCTAGTAAGAAATGATGTTCATATGCTACAATTCGGTCAAACTATGGTTGTCACAAAAGTTTCTCTATACAGGATCTGGGTAACATATCATACTTTCTGGGGACTGGATCTATAAAGATATATCTAAAAGGATTTTAGGATTGTCCTAATCCAGGTACTTTAACACTATTCTAAAGGGGTTTAGAATGGAAGACTCTTAGTGTGGTAGTGTACACGCATATTATGGAATCACTCTCTAAAGAGATGTCTTCCAGACTGATGAGGAAGGGAACTCGTATGAATGGCATTCCCTACGTTTCGGCAATAGGGTCTATCATGAGATGTTATGTACTAAGCCAAATGTAACTTACCTACTAACCGTGGTAAGCAGATATCAGCTCAATCCTAAAACCATTGGAAGCTACAAAGAACATAGTCAAATACTTGAGAAGCACTTAGAAGTTGTTCTTGGTTTTTGGTAAAGATGACCTCAAGTTGAAGACGTTTACCGATTCAAGCTTCCAAAATGATATATATGACAGAAAATCTGTCACGGGTTATATATTTACCCTCTATTGAGAAGCAGTATATTGGAAAAGTTCCGAGTAGGATACTGTGGCATACATGACGTTGGATACTGAGTGTGACTCAGCAAATGATGCAGCCTAAGAAGCTGTTTGAATAAATAAGTTCATTTCTAAACTTGGTCCCATCAGATATCCAGACAAATTCTAAGATAAGTATCGCTTGATTCGGGAGAAAGTTGATCTCCGCGAGATTAAGATAAAGAGAAAAAATTAGAGACATTGTTTGGAAATTGTGTCATTACCTACTGGCAGCGTATTTTCAAGTCTTTAAAGTCATGCCAAAAGTATCCGCTCAAGTGAAACGATGATGTGGATTAGTATTGTGCGTATAGTTGATACGTGCGGGAGTTCGATTAAACACGTGTATATGATATGCGTATATTAATCGAATGTTTGAAAATACTAGCCGGTTTATTTATGAGCCGGATAATTAAGTCAAGCGTTGGCTTAATATCCATATATGTGATATGGTTGTTAGTATAGTGTATATGATGTGCACACTCTCTTATTAGTATATGATTCTAATGTATTAATATGTATATGATACATATACTTGTTTGTCATTTAGTGGCAAGCATGCGTGTGAGTGGTAGGGACCGCTTGAGAAGAGATTTTTCTCATTCTTTCTCATGACATATATGTTGGATGGGAGAGAATAAACAGAGGAATTATCATTATCATTTCCATCTCCTTCACTCTTATGTGATGAGAAAAATAGTGAAGAACTTGAGAGAGAGAAAGAGAGAGCTTTGCTATATCTTCTTCTACCTCTTGCTTTCTAGCAATTTGTGAAACCTAGTTGCTTCATAAAGAAGTGTTCATTTATGGAGTTGGAGATTGGGTGGGTTGCTTTCAAGATGGATTATCTTCAGCGAGAAGGTCGTAGATCAAGCTCGATCCCGCAACCTTGGAGCAAAGCTTGGGTCTTTCACTAGAAAGTGGACACGTTACAAAGGTTGTAGCCCTCTTTTTCCTTTAGTATAACTCTTTTGATCTTTTGCAATTGCTAGTATTTGGATGGTTTTGGTTGTACTCTATGTGCTATTGTTAGAGATTTTTGTCCTATGTTCCGCCGCGGTCCGCAAGAGTTGCTATCCTAGCACCCTAGACTTACACATTTTCCATTTATATCGACAAATCTTATTTCTCGCCTTCTCAGACAAAAATCACATAAACAAAAAAATCACTAAGTAATGACAATGAAGTTTCCAAACAGTATGCAGGGTGTTGTTAAATTAATCTAATTTCCCAGGTCATATACAAAGTTAAGTAAATAAATACAAGTGATGGTTCATTAAAGGGAAAATAGTTTCAATCACCGAGCGAAGAAGAGAATGCTTACCCAATACTCAGGTGGCCTCATTTTCAAATTATATGTTGAAGCCATACTCATGCAGTAAGCACCGGCATCATGTACAACCAATCCAGCTCCCTGGAATTGTATTGATCGACTTGATCTTATCAACTCTCAACAGAAATGAAATTATAAGCAAATAAATTGTTAAAAAAGAGTGGTGAGAACAAACCTTAGGCGGCGTTGGAAGCTCTCGGTCCTTTCCTAGGAAATCTGCTGATTCACAGACGGGTCCCACCACATCAAATGTAGAAACTTCAGCGTCCTGAGGGGGCGGCGAAACCAATTCTATGTGCTGCACCAAGAGATCATAATATTTATTTATATACTTTTGATTAATAAAAATACTTATAAACATTGTATTCATATGTTAAGGGGAAACTATCCTCTGGAATCATGATGCTGTATCGAAATATGTTTTTGGTAAATAAAATGAAATGAAAAAAATTAAGCATTAAAATGAATCCCCATTGGCCAAAGCATAGAAGTGCTTAATACTGCTGTGTCAATTATCTTTACCGCAAGGGAATACACGAGTAACTTCCACAGAATAAAAGTCCTTAAGTTTGCAGATGGACCTAAAGCTTATTTTTGAATTTTCAAGCATGATGTGTTTCTTTTCTTTAAAGTTAAACAGGTTGCAAATATCATTTGCAAGAGAGGTAAAATATGCAGCATGAATCAGTGCGTTAGATTTTTACGTATGACAACATGCAATATACCTGATATGCTCCATAGAGACTAGGTCTTATAAGCTCAGCCATGCTGCCGTCAATCACAATAAAATTTTTCGTGCCGTTTGTCTTCACTCCGGTCACGCGATTAACAAAGCAGCAAGTATTTGCAATAAGTGATCTTCCAGGTTCAATTATCAGTGTCAAACCTCGAGAGAGAACCTGATCTCGTACCTGCAAGTGTACCAACTTAGCATATTACTATTGACTCGATTCGCTTTCTGCCACGTGCCATGCACATGAATTAAATAAGGCGTCATGACAGAATGATTGGGACGGATTTGCAATCTTACTTAATGAAACTCAAATGCAGAAGTTATGTTCTTTCTAATTTTTAATTGCTATTGAGGAAAGCCGGAGACAACTTTTCATAAGTAAAGTTGGGTAATTGGCCTCTTCAATAAGGACGGCATTTGTCATATTCTCCTCATAGTACATTTCAAATCTCTGCTATTTAACTAGGAAGGGATGGGGGTCATCGATACTAAATTAATTAATGGCATGGTTTTTTCTCCTTTTTGCAAACAAAAGGGGGGGGAAATGAGAAAATTCCATGTCATCATAACAACTCATTTTGTTTCTTAAGCTTGCTATTCTCTCTCTAGCCACTCCTTTACTCTCTTTCTCATGTGCATTCATACTTGGTCAAGTTGCATTATGATAAGTAGAGATTAGCTGATAGTTTGCATCTTATGTTTTGTTGTGTATGACTCGCACATTGTCCCAGCCCTCATACTGTCCAAACTATATAAGTGCGAAAAGTACAAACAAAACTGACTAAATCAAAGACTAGTATAATGAGCTTACAGTGTTGATGAGATCCATGGGTGTAGGAAGGATTGTACCAGTATGGTAGTAATCTATCCCCAAACCACCTCCAATATTTAGATATTTCATGACAAAACCTTGGGCTCGAATTTGGTCGATATAGTTCACCATCAAATCGGCAGCATCTCTGAAAATATCAACCTAAGAGATAGATTACCGTAAGATTTTTCACAATCAGAAATTTCTATGAATCAGAATGGGTCCCACAATGTGAGAGTTCCAGGAAGATCAAGATACATATAAAAAAATTGAAAATAATTAATTCATATGATATATACTAATATTTAATAGTAGAAGGCTCAAAAGAGCTTTCACTCAGGTGATGGATATCAAAGAGAGATAATTGAACTACTTTTTGGAAATAGGATGATTGAACCATTAAAGAAGCTTATTCTAATTATCCATTGGAATAGGTCCAGACTCCAAATTTCTAGCTACACATCTCCTGTAACAACTTATATATTAGAAACAAGTGAATAGATAAAGCAATCTGATAAAAGAGATGCATGAAGAGAGGAGTTTATTATAATTAGGCTTCCCATGTAGAATCTTGAATATAATCATTGCAGTGAAAATCAATGAAAAGCATACAAATTGTACATAGCTGCACCTAAGTGATGGAAGTTATAAACTTATAATTATTAATTGACAAGAGCAAGATATGAATACCTTTGTAATGGTTGAGCCCAGGTGGCAATGAGCTCCGACAAGCTCAAGTTCATTTGGATGTGACTTGACAGCATCTAGAAACCACTGCAATTTCTCATTTCTAATACCAAACTTGGAATTCTTGTTCCCTGTGGCAACATAAGCATGAACCTAACAGAAGTTTTAAGAACAGAAACTAGTAAGCACTGGAGTTATTAAATGGAATCACTAGATGCTATATTAAGACTACGAGCGGATCTGAAAGAAATGTTAAGATTGTGTCGATTCATGTGCTTGATTCTGTTATATGATTCCCTCAAGTTAATATAGTGCTACAATGGATCTTGACAATACAAGAATCAATACAATCCACTCACGACCCATAATATTTTTAGTAAATGACTGCAATAAAAAACCATAGCATTCTGGAAAAATTTAAGAGTTTGATGCCAGAGTTGTGTAATAGTAAGAATTCAGGAGCATGAGAATATCATGACATTACAACAAAATGATAGTTGGCAAATCTTGGTTGACCGTTTAATGAAAAGAAAAACTCAAGTAGGCTAATATAGGATAGATTGCTACCGAAACAATTAGCTACGGTTAAGACCAACATTATTCAATTATGAGTTATTCTAATCAAGAGAAAGTCATAAATTCTCGCTTGTCACATGCAAACACTTGATACTGGATGAATATGTAGTAAATATCACGCTCAGGAATTATGATATTCAAAAAATGGATTAATACTGATAGATGAGAAATAATCCAAACATGGTCACATAGACATAAGTAGGCTAGGTCAAAAGAGTGCTTTTTTTTTTTGGAATATAGTCTAATCGTGACAAAACTAAAGGAGGAATAAATATAAGTAATATCACATCTAAATATGCATGTTGTATACAGATCCATTAATACAATGAGTTTGCTCTTAAACATATCAATATATCTATTGTAAATTGGAGTCATTGTACCTGAGGGTCCACATCAGGATTTATCCGAAGTAAAACAGGAACTTTCTTTCCAGCTATTCTTGCAGCCAAAACAATGTTTTCCAAGTCGAATTCACTATCAATATTCACAAAAACTCCTTCATTTGCAGCAAGCACTAGATCCTCCAAGAACTTTCCATTTCCGTTAAATATGCACCTGATGTCAAAGTTTCAGCTATAAACATCAAACATCAATAATCACACATAGATGAAGCTTACCACTTATTGTAAATGTAGGAATACATTATAAGAGAATTTTAAACATCAAAATATATGATCAAACATCGAATACTTTTTTTTTATATCGGAGCAATACCTAAATGATTGGTATTCAAATATCTCCAAAAAAATATTCATTTAAACTACACTTTTTTTCGGACACAACCTTTCTAAATTGTGCAACAGTTATCGAAGAATTCAGTAAAATGTCTGCAAAATTGCAAGAAAAGGGGAAAAGGCCACACCTTTTAGGATCAAACCCAGCACGAAGCGCCAGCCTCAGCTCATTCCCACTGACAAGAACAGCGCCACACCCCAGCCCCCTCAAATGCTCCAAAATCTTCAGATTATTATTCGCTTTAATCGCATACCCCACGACCGAATCCAGCCCCTCCAACGCCTCTCGATACGCCTCAAAGTTCCTCGTGATCTGATCCTTGCTGTAAAGATAAAAGGGGCTCCTTTCGACCTTATCCATCAATTCCTCGACCTTCAATCCCTCGATGAGGAGATACCCATCCGAGGATCGACCAAAGGCGTTGCTAGGGTTTGATTTGGCGGCGGCGGCGGCGGTCGATTTGGGGGTTTGGGAGAGGACCGCTTTGAGGGATAGGGGTCTGCGTCGAGATTGGGAGGAGATTGGGAGGAGAGAGGGTTTAGGGATTCTGAAGAAATTAGGGTTTCGAGAGGGGATTTGGGGCTTGAAGGAGGTGGAAGACGATGAGAGAGAGTGAGCGGCCGCCATTGATGAGGGTTTTTGGGAGAGGATTTGGGAGTTGGCGGCTGCTGCTTGCTGAGATTTTATAGAGAGAGGGGAATAGGGGTAGGTTTGTAAGAGGTTTTTCGGGTAAATTGTCAAAAAAGGGAAGCATTTTTTCCCATTGTGAAAAACCCTACCCTCGAAACTGCAGTAAAAAACCCCACTAGAAAGGATTTTTGTTGTCAAAAAAATCCCTTATTTATGACATCTAGCAGTTTTTAAATGTATCAAGTTTCTTGCGATATCTAAGCAGTAGCCAAAAATATCTAAACAGCTGACTGTGATGTCTAAATTGTTTCCTGTGATATCTAAATAATTTGTATGAATTGGTTAGATATAGCAGTTTACTATGTAGATACTGCTGGAAATTTTTCCGAGGGTTTTGACAGCAGAAAAAAACATTTGGTTTTTTTATGACAATTTACCTTTTTTCCTTTTTTTTTCTTTTTTGCACTGGCCCGAGCTAACTTATGCATATAACAATTAACACATACAACGCACGCACGTACACATCACACACAAGCACACAACACACGTATCCGGGGGGCCCACGAATTTACCCCGAAAGCATTAATTTATGGCCACTTCTTGGTTCTTCCAATCTGTTTTTTCCTATCGAATTCCGTATTAGTTCCTCGAGACTTCATATGTTCTCTGGGTTCCTTTGAATCTTGTTACTTTTATAGCCAGGTTGATGGAATGTTCCGTCCACTGTATGTTAAGACGGTTGTGTCCTTGGTTTCGATTCGTCTATATTACTTGAACCACCGGGGCAAAATTAAGGTTAGAATTGGAGAAGAAAAAGGTTTTGACTTTGACGGATTGTGGATTTTAGATGAGACAGGGGTAATTTCGTCATTTTCCATGTGTTGTTAAGGGATCTGGGTCATGGTAGATTTGACGGTGCCTAAAATGAACTAATCTGTAGTAACTTCAGTTATTTGAGGTCCTTACAGTAAATATTAAGCTTTGAGGGACCAATATGGAATTTGAGAAGATTGTGAGGACTAATTGAAAACACAACTCCTATTTTCAGTATTGGCTTAAAGTTTTTCTATTATTATTTTGGGCTGGCCTCTCAGCCTCATCTCTATGAGCGTATGTAACCACACGTCAACTTATATGAAATGTCACTTCCTCCGCACTAAAACTCTGAAGTTATTTAATATTCCAATACACCCCTGCAGGTGGAAAGCCCTTTAGACTGAAATCTTGGCTTTTCGGCAACGGCATTTTTAATTTAAATATATCCCTCAATGGAAAAATCAAATATGGATTAATTTGATACCATATAAAATGTCTCTTCCACAACACCAAACTCCAAACTCTGAAGTGTGAATATATTTTATATTCTAATAGTTCCAATCTTTATGATCCCATCAAGACAATACATGAATATAGCAAGAAAAAACACAAATAATGCAGAATGGACCTTGACGTATTAAATTTTATGTAAGTCTCTTAATACAAATTTTCACAGTACTTATGAACATCTATAATTCTACATCACACCGGATCTGTATAAATGGGAGCTCACAACTGACAAAGAAAAACTCCCTTCCCTCATAGAACAAAGATAAATTAAACACACTCGTTGTCGTCATCAATTTCAATAAATCATCTTGAACCCGAATCTCTATAAATCATCTTGAACCCGAAAGGATCAATGAATCAAAACTGCTCCGAGATGAGAGAAGACTATTTGCGTCCGTGGTGACGCAAGAATCAACGAAGAAGAAGAAGAAAAGGATTTGTTAGAAGAGATCGCTCCAAACGGCACCATCACCTTCGCCGCACCTTGCATGAACATCCTTCATTCTCTCCACGGATTTGCAGATGCCGCTGCAACTCCAATCGAATGATGCGATGCACACGTTCCCTGCTTGGGCCTTCCACTCGCAATCTGAAGAAGAAAAGAGCAAAGAAAATGCATGGGTACTTAAGTATGATATAATGGCTATGTTGCCAGACAACGGAGGAATCATATTTTACATGACATTTTCATCGTTTAAGTTTTCGTTTTCATTTTCTAAGTTTTTTCGACATCTCTAACAAATATCAGAAAGAAAAGAAACCATTAAAGAAGCCTGGAAAGTAAATTGTGTCTGCTAAGTTTTTAGTTCATTTTAAGGCTTCTATCAATTGTCCAAGTGAATTGAGATATATCTGTAATCCTATCATATGCAAGGTTTTAAAGCACTTGTTTTAAATATCTTTTGTGGATTTATGTTAGCCAGTTTGGATTTAATTTGCAAAAAACTCAATATCCGAAACAAAAATGAGATATAAACTACGTTTCTACTCATTTTCTGACTCCAATACGAGACTCATGCAGGATCCATATACCATGCGGACAGTTTTTTCTTTAAAAAAGTGAGGGGAAAATGGGTCTAACTCGCTATGCTAAAAAAGTAACATGTTTAAGTCCCTATCCAAAAAAAACTAGTAGAAAACTCCCAATCCAAAAAAAGCAATATGTTAAAGTCCCTGATGTACTTATATTTTCCTATATCTCTATAACACCCTTCTAAAGTATTATATTAAGAGAAGTGTAAGTTACTACATATACTTGATAAGTACTATATCCGGTAAGTTACTACATATAACTAAATAACTACTGCATCTTATAATACTTGCGATTTACATAATTAATTTGAGAAAAAACCAACACTTCAAAATAACCGGACAGAAAAATTATTATAATACAGAAAATGTTTTGGGGTGTTAGTATTTTTCCAAAATTAATTATATAGCCCGTAAGTATTTTAAATGTAGTAATTATACAATTATATGTAGCACTTATTCAGATATGCGTAGCACTTACAAGGTATATATAGTACTTAATCAGATATATATATAATACTTTCACGGTATATGTAGTACTTATTCAGTTATATGTAGTACTTCTAGGATATATGTAGTATCTTTTTAGCTGAGGGTAAGATAGGAATATTGCAAAAATATATAGTGGCTGAAGTACATACAAGGACTTAAACATGTCGCTTTTTTAAGAGAGGGAGTTTTTCACAAGAGTTTTTTGGCAAGGGACTTAGACATGTTGCTTTTTGAGTCTAGAGAGTTGAACCCATTTTTCCCAAAAAACAAACATATATTCCTTGTTTTTATGTCCTATTATTATAGCGATTTTAGATTTACAGGTAATCATAAAAAAATATCTTGCTTTATTTAGAAACCTAAAAAAGAAGAGGGAAGTAGACCTGGTGGAGTTCCGCAGCACATGTTGCGCTCATCAATGTGTTCCACTTCAAGCCCAATAAACCAAGCACCGAGCGATACATCTTCATTAGCATATTTGTGCAATATAGGCCTGAAATCAAAATTCAGGTTCAAACAAGTTAGAATCAAATCAATAAGCACTACATTATATTGCATAAATAACAAGGCCATTATTAGATCGTACTGGTTTATTGAAATATATGTGGCCAGATCTTTTGAGAGGGCATATATTTGCCCAGTTGCATGACGGAAATATTTGTTTCCTTCCTCTCCAAATTTCCAGTACTCAGGTTCATGGTATTTCACATTCCTGAAGTAAAATATGCACCAAAATTAAAGAGTTCAAATTAAACTAATGTTGATTTAAGACACATGCATCAAGGAGAAGGCAAGAGAGCAAGTTACTTGTTAGAAAGAACTGGACCAGATTTCATACACCCGATGTATACTCTCGGCTTTGATCTGTGCCGGGCAAGCGTTGCAGCTAACATACCTGTCATGATATTTTTAATTAAGTTTCAGCAAAAAATAATGGATGCAGAGTAGATATTTTAAGGTATTGACTTGCAATACCTAGATCAAATTGCAACATATCTTTAAGTGACTAGGTCCATGTTAGTGTCAAAAGTAACTTTTTGTTCCTCAGACTAGTATCAAAAGACAGTTTCTCGATACTCTTAAATAAGTCTTGTGGAATTTCTGCGTTTATAAAGCTCTTGGTTTGCTTTATGCCTTAAGAGTGAATATAATTCTGCAGGTCCAAGGACTTACCTAAGTTGACGTGGACATCGTCATCAACCTTGATATAAAACTCGGCATCCCACTTGGCTACTGCGGTCGAAAAGAATATCTTTGTTTTGGCAGATAACTCATGATAGCCTTCAACATGTTCCTGCATGGAACAAGAATTGTAATAAAATTAATGCACTATTTTGATGCAAGTTCGAGATGCCGAAGGTGCTATTAGAGTATATATACCAGCCTAAGAAAGTCATTGTGCTGAGCCTCCTCTGAATCAATTGCTCGGTCTAGAATGCTGTTGGATGTAGCACTGTGAAGGAAGAAAAAAGACAGGTTAAAAAATTAAAAATTAAAAAATCCCTGTAGTGTTCCAGTTCGCTATCATCATCGATCAATTACCAATAGTTGTGTTTCTCGGTTTTGGTTTGCCGATTATGATTAGTTAGTAACCATGAAAATTTTCTCTTCTATGCAATATCTACATATAGTCCAGAAAACATTTCAAATAAAGAAAAGAAAATATACTAAGAAAGCCAATAGAATCCACAATGTTTATTGGAATAGTAAACTGTGTTGGAGAGTCTAAGTAATACTTAGATGCAATAGCTAACGATAGAAAAGTTTTGAACGATGGAATTCCGCTGCAAAGACTACGGGCAGCATAGAGTGTACAGTAGAGGTTATGCTCGCTGTATAACTTTTTTCTTATTTAGTTATTATTATTATTATTTGGGGGTGGGGGGGAGGGGGGTATGGATGTGATCTATACCTGTGGCCAATCATGAATCTGATAACAATTCCCTTCTCCTTCTCTAGTTGTTGGAGTTTCTCACCTAGTCAGACAAAAAAAAGGAGAAAAAAAGGAAAAATAAATATATGTGCCAAATGTTTGGTCTGCAAGATCGAAAAAGTATATATCTAGAGGTCAAATAAGAAACAAGGAAAATGGATATGTGGCGGGTTTGGAAAACTCGGAACTATCAAATACTCCTATCAAATTGATACCTCTTGTCAGAAGACCGACTTGCAAGCGGAGATAAACATGTTCGTGTTTGATCAAGCTTTATGAGAAAATGTACCGAAACCTAAGGTGCCAAGAATAAAACGGCAGATCAAAAAGCTAAAAGCCAAAATTTTGACTCTCCAAATTTCTCATTTTTATATTTTTTTAAAATCAACCCCCTTTGGGGATCGAACTTGCGACCTCTCAGATTCGAGGGGAAAATTGATACCAACTGAGCTAAGCCCGGTTGGTTCCAAATGTCTCATAGCCTACAATACACCACTAGCATAGGAATTAGGTTAAAATAATTGCAGTTTTCTATAGTTATCTTATTTAAACTCTAAAATCCTAGACATTCCTTTTCATTTTTGATTTTAGAATTAGGATAATTGCAGTTATCACAACTCCAAATTAGAGATGGATGAAGTTATCTAAAATCCAACCCTACTCTTTTGTTTCCCACTTAACTCCAAAATTGAGTTTTTCATGTTTGGCTTTCGAGGTAAAGCCTTGCAAACCTAAAGAGTAGAGATTGCATAACCTATACCTCCATGATTAACTAAAAAGAAGAAACAGAAAATTGCTTATCTTATTCCAAATACAAACAACAATCCAATGCAAAATTGTAGATATTGTTCGGAAGAATACCTTGAGGCATCCAGGTCTCTCTAACGGAGTCTCGTCTTTTCCGACTACTGAATGCGGTATTAATCCCAATAACAATGAAAGCCTTCTTCCTATTTGATCCAGAGATCAACAGGGAACCATCCACACCCTTCATCTCTTGAGAGCTCCTAGTAGCAGCAAGCTCCATTTGAAGCGTCGAAATTGTTTTATCCAAAGATCTGGCACCAATTAAATCGTTGGTACTTAAAATTTGAATTTTATAATATAAAAAAAATACAAAATTTTACATTGTTAAAGAGTTATGTACATACTGAATGGCTTCATGGGTCTTGGTCACTTCATCCATTACATTTCCATCCTTCTCCTGGCCAAGCTTCTGATGCCAAATTAAGAAAATTATAGTCAGAAACAAGAATCTAAGAGTTGATTGAGTTTGATAGAAATAAGAAGATAAATGTAACAAACCAACCTTTTTTGTTATGCAATCCTCTGAGATGACTTGAAGCTCTTGCTCTTGTCGCTGTCTGGAAATGATTTGTGCATTTGATTCAGGGGCAGTCCAGAATCTACACAAATAAAACAGCCCATAGTCATGAATATACAAAAAAGAAAAGAAGAAAAAAGGGGATCAATTTTTTTGCTGTTGAAGGAACTAACAAAGGTTAAGGTTGGGTTCAACTTAAAACTATAAATACAGGGTCTTTTTTTTCTAACGGGAAAAAATTAAGCCCCAATTCTGAGAGAGAAAGAAAAAGGAAAGTGCAAATTCAAAACAATTAGCAATTCAATAGTTGCCCATGAAGCAAAATTGCAACTTTTGAAGAACCCAGATCTCAATTTTCCTCAAATATGCATCAATTTTGAATTCAACAGATACCCATTGAGCAAAATCGTATCTTTAAACAAACCCAGATCTCAATTTCTCAATTCAAAGACAAAAAAGAGCTTGTACCTATTAGTGAAGAGCCATCCAAGGCAGAAGCTCGAGACGCAGAGCAGCAGAATCCATTTGGCCGAGACTCTCCTATCGCTGCTGCTGCTGCTTCGACCCTTCATCGTCACCTCTCTTCTCTCTCTTTCTCTCTCTAAAATTTGAGCTTTGTGTTGGGATTTTGTAGAGGGGAGAGAGAGAGAGAGAGAGAGAGAGATCGGATGTCAAATTAGACGGCTGCTTGACGCTGGCGGAGCATGAACACAATACTTCGTGGTGGTGGGGGAAATCCTCCTTATTTTCTCTTCTCTCTCTCTCTCTCTTGGAATTTTGATGAGGGAGAAAGAGTTTTTTAACTCTTAAAACCATTGAGTTGTTTGTTTGGAAAGAATAACCACATTGAGTTGTTATTTTAATTAATATTCCTTCAGTTTCAAACACAGGTCGTAAGGATCCTGTAAAATTCTACGTTTTTGCGTAGAAAATTAGATTATCCTCCGTCTCTCTCTGATTAATACATAAACAAACAAGATTGAAAGAAAAAACAAACATTATTTTTAAGGAAGGATGTTATTCTCGCTTACTAAATATTAACCGTATGTCTATACACCATGAACGATGAATAAACTTTAAACCGTCTAAAAATGTCAAATGAGAATTATAAAGAATCCTTGCCTATCATTTCTTTCATCGTGCATACTTATTAAGAGTAGTATAACCTTTTGTATAAAAAGAAAGTGTGCAAGAAGGATTTTCCATTGTCTTTGTTATAAGAAAATGAAGAATTTTTTCTAAAATCTAAAATATTATATATGTAGAATTTTGCATTTATTGTTGAAATGACACCTTATTTATAAATTTTTTTATAGTTTTTCAAGATTTTATGGTAGTTTCACGCAGATTTTGAAAGTTCTATGCGTTTAACAAAAATTTGGCAGTTTCTCCTAATCAGATGATAGTATTTGATAGATTATTGGAATTAAGCCAATTTTATGATGAGTCACATGGCAATGGTCACAAATGGGTCCCTGCTACAATGATTCTATCAGACATCTAGTAATTTTTTTAGGCTAGGGAGGCTGGTTGTTGAGTTTAGACCAAGAAACTGTTTTTCTTGTCATGACTAGTCGTATTACAATCTTGTTTTTGGGCATGATTAGCTGCTCTAATTATCATTGCTTTATTACAGAAATCAACCTCTTTTCTCCTTCTGTGGTTGCCACACCGGACTACCAATAAACTATCAAAAAACGAACAAAACACACACACACACACATATATATATATAATGGAGGAAAGATGGCATAAGAGGGAATTTCTTTTTATGGCGTAGAAAAAACATACCCTCCCTCATTTTTTCCAACGATCGACATCCATCATCTTCATCGTTATCATCTAAAATGTGGATATACCAAATTTCATATGATTCTACAACTCTTTCCTCCATTATTCTCTCTCTCTCTCTCTCTCTCTCTATATATATATATATTCTATTTAGAGAGAGAAATGAACTCCACATGAATATAATAATCTCTCCAAAGAAAATTCTCAACATGGTTTTGGAAACGATTGCTTAGAATGAATGTATAATATTCTACGGTAAACCAACTTTTATCCGTCATTTTCTCTGATGAAGAATTGATTAAAAAAAATTGAGATAGACATGATGAAAACAAATAACAAAAATTAATCAGATATTTTAAACGACCTTGTTAATTATAAGCAAGTAATTTTATTTTGATGGTATGTTGTCCATATGTAATATAAGAACCGACGGTTTTAAGTTGAAGGTAAAACTACCAAGAGGAAAGACAAAATTTGGAAATTCCAATGAAATATGACTTCTTGGTTAGAAACAAGAATTTATTATTTCTGCATGAGGTTTGATTGCGATGTTCACTATGTTTCCTAATCAAAATTTTGAATTCAAATGTTAAGGGGACAAAATGGGTCCCTATTGATGCATGCATAATTCCATCTGACTTAAAATCGTTAGCTTTCATTCATTTTGCCTTGGCCCCAAGCTTGAAGCTAAGCTTTTTTATTAGGATAAATTGCGAAGGAAAAAACCTGGCAAATTTCCCCGTTGTTAAAAAACCCCTGCCCTGGAGAATCTAGTCAAAACGTCCCTCAGGGAAAAGTTTTCCACTATTAAAAATCCCTTACCTGAAATATTGCGGGAAACCGCATACATATTGCGGGAAACCATATATTGCATGCAACTATACAAATATTGTATACAAGGGTTTTTAACAACGGAAAACCTTTTTAGGGGGTTTTTGACGAGATTCTTTGGGCCAGGGGTTTTTTGACAACAGAAAACATTACCAGTTTTTTTTGTTCACAATTTCTCCTACTTATTAAGTCTTTTGGTCGAAATTTTGGTTGTTTAATAAATGTCTGGTACCCCAATCATACTCTAACAGAATGAAGAGCTATATAAATGGTTAGTTCCCCAATCATACTTTGTGATTTGCTCTTGGACTCAACTTGAAGAGCTTTTGTAATTATCAATGAATTTTTAATGAGCTCTCAGATACTTAATTATAAGAAAATCTAAGCCTGCAGAACAAATTCGGTATTCACACATATACGGTATATATCTATACCTACATACCAAAATTTAGACACATATATACTCTAATACATACACATGTACACATTACGTAAAAAGAAAGTGATGGAGGTCGGAATCTCCCTCAAATGTTGTCCTCCGTCGATCTTGCGACCAGCGAGGCTGCAACGGTTGAGATTTAAGATGAGGGTTGAGCGTGTGAATCTCAATGGGTTGTTGGTTATTGTTGATACCGAACTACCTATAAGAGAAGTCTCGGGGTGGAAAACCATTATAGGACCCTCCGACGATCAAGTAAGTTCCGAGGAATATTGAGACGGAATAGCCCTTAAAGGCCGCTCGGTAAGAACGAGAATGGTGTGCGCCTGGAAATAGTGTCGTAGTTTCCTTGAGGCCACGATCAGTACCAAGACGATCTTCTCTATGGTCGGGTATTTCGTTTCCGCGTCCTTGAAGACGTGGCTCACATAATATACCGGCTTCTAGACTCTTTCGACCTCTTGGACGAGCACCGAACATGCGGCTTGGTCGGACACTGCTAGATATAGCGATAGCTCGTCCCCTTCAACTGGACGGGTGAGCGGTGGGGGGGTCACAAGATGCCTCTTTAATTGCTCTAAAACGGTCGGCACTCCTCTGACCATTCGAACCTTGGTATCTTCCTCAAGGCTTTGAAGAATGGGAGGCATTTCTCGCCGGATCGTGACATGAAGCGACTCAGGGCAGCTACCCGCCCTGTTAGCCGCATGATTTCGACGTTAGTCTTGGGCGCGACCATGTTGAGGATGGCGTTGATTTTTTCCGGGTTAGCCTCGATTCCACGGTGGGTGACCATGAAGCCGAGGAACTTTCCACTGGTGACCCCGAATGCGTACTTGGCGGGATTCAGTTTCATCTTGTATTTGCGGAGGACGTCGAAGGCCTCGCCCAGATCCTTGGCGTGTTCATCTGACGAGGTCAATTTGACGAGTATGTCGTCGACGTAAACCTCCATATTTCTGCCGATCTGTGGCTTGAACATCCGATTAACCAAGCGTTGGTACATAGCCCCAGCGTTTTTGATGTTAGGGTTACCTAGCACCTACTTATGAGTATGAAAGTATCACACATGCCACTTTAAAATTTCTAGAGGTGCTAAGCAAACTAAGCATGGATCTTTAACTAGAATAGCTAGGGTAACATCACAAGTATCACATACAAGATCTATATTTATACTAAGTGAAAGGAATACAATCTTTGTAGTCCTCTTTGTAGTGACTCCTAAGATCATTGAGAGGTTGGAAAGGCTTGCTAGTAGGCTCCTACGTCCACGATGATCCACCTGAAGTTCACTAGCTCCAAACTTGTAGCTCCACTTGATACAAGAAGAAGTTGAAGCTAAACACTCTAAACTAATTGGCTAGATTAGAGTAGAATGATGAAGTGGTAAGTTTTCTTTTATCAAAACCCTTTCTTTTTATCTCTCTCTCACTATGGAAAAACCTAAAGAGCAGGGAGGAAGAAGAAGATGAAGGCAAAGGCTTTTTTGTGAAGTGATAAAACTTGTTAAAGAAAAATAGAAAATATAGTATATATATTTTCCATCTCTCTCTCAACCATGGTTGCTATAATATCTAGATATTTAGTAAATGGGTTAAAAACCAAAAGAAAATTTAATCCATGGTTAAAAAGTGGGTGAGCAAGGTTAAGTTCAAGAAGAGTGTAGAATGTCAACCATGAATTAATCTTTTCTTTTCTTTTTGTTTTAAACCAAATACAAATATATATCCATATATTATACAACCATGTAAGTCTTATATTGCCTTCAAGTGTGTATCATCAACCATGATACTTTGTATGTATGTATCCTATGCACATCATCATGTGCATGCTTGCATATCATCATATGCATACATGCATGCATTCTTCCTCTTTAATAAAAAGAGTTTGACTAAAGAATTAAAATAAAACTAAAAGTCAAAATGTTAAATCAACAATTGATTTAACAATCCGGTCATATCATATACGACCTGACCAATAGAAAAACGCCCGATTAACATACGGTATCACATGGTCGTATTCAATCGGGTCCCCGCGCATATCTCATATGCACACCACATCTTTTCGCCTGGGCTAGGAAACTTCTGTGTGGGACTCTAAGACTCGTCAATACGCCGGCAGTGGGTGATGATCATATCAAATACCCACAAGCCGCAAGCGGTCAGATAAACGTAACGGCCACCCGGGTATTGAACGATCAGAAGAAAACCAGCAAAACTGTCAAAACTCCCGTCGAGCCATCTGACAACACTTACTGTACAGTCCGGTCTCCTCGTCAGATATGTTGCATATCGAGTCTGGGGATGGTGTCGTCGACCCCAATAACTCAATAAGTCATGCTGGTGTATGGCTGATAACAGATCGAGAAACTACTGATAACGCTTATCAGTAAATCTTAGTAGCCCTGGCCAGGGACTTCCTGTTATATCCAATCAAGCATAGCACAACATCAACCCCCAATACCGGGAGAGACGAAACCCCTCCTATCGCTCATTGCCTCCATATGCCTCGGGACTGTACCCAAAGACCACCTGTTTGCACGCTCAGTAGAGCCGTGGTAGGATGGAGATCAAAGTACAGTGGGAGGACACACAAGACTCTATGATGATCTCGGGTCTACAGACTAATCTGTACCAGTGTCACCTGAGAACTGCTATCCGACGATAGATATAATACCACATAGGAGTTCTCTGTGAGTCCGTTCAGTGTACCCAGTCTCCACTGAGCACCCGCATACATTCTTTGGTGTCACCTCACCAGATGGATATGGGAACATCCATCGCCCATCATATGGGACAAGAATGGTATACGCTAGTCTACTCTGGAATATCGATGCCCCGTCTCGATACACCCACGACTAGGAACAGTTCAAGGATATGCTTATAAACTACACGTGTCCCACTAGTATGATCCGCATCATAGTCACAGTAGTCTAGCAAATATCCTGAGGGCTTTATCAACATGTGCGAATGAATAAAAGCATGATCAAATCAACATGTCAGATAAAGTAAACCAGACAGCATACTATCATGTCAAGCAAGAAAGTAATCTATATATATACATGTCCAAGCATTCACTATACATATAATGGCCTCTAGAGCATACATATATCCAACAATCTCCCACTTGCACTAAGGCCAGTTATTGGCGTATCTCATACCCAACATCTCAAAAAGTCGCTCATGCTGCGGCTGTGAAAGGGCCTTGGTGGGTGGATCCGCTGTGTTATTCTTTGTATCTACTCTCCGAATCTCGATCTCGTGGTGATCTACTATCTCCCGGATCAAATGATATCGTTTTAGGATGTGTCTGGACTTCTGATAGGATCTGGGTTCTTTGGCTAACGTCATAGCCCCATTATTATCACAATACAAAGGTATTGGATCAACAATGGTTGGAACTACTCCTAGTTCCGTGACGAACTTCTTTATCCAGACGGCTTCCTTAGCAGCATCATTTGCAGCAATATACTCAGCTTCCATCATTGAGTCTGCAACGGTATCTTGTTTGGAACTTTTCCAACTAATCGCCCCTCCATTGAGGGTAAATACAAACCCTGAGATAGATTTACTGTCATCCTTATCACTTTGGAAGCTGGAATCGGTAAAGGCCTCCATTTGGAGATCCTCATTACCATACACCAAGAACAATTCTTTAGTCCTTCGCAAGTACTTAAGAATGTTCTTCACTGCTATCCAATGTTTCTCCTCTGGGTTGGAATGATATCTGCTTACAACAGCTAGTGCATAAGCAACATCAGGGCGAGTACATAACATCGACTGACAGCTATACGCTATCTACAGACCGCACTTACTAAAATCACATGACAAATAACACAGCAAGAAAGAAGAAAGCAGAGAAATGACACAAGACATTACTAAGAACGTGTATCTTTTATTCATGAATTCGATTGGGTACAAAATACATCATATGAAAGAATAAAAGAACAAAAACATTTATTCAAAATTACAAAGGGTACAAAATTTTTATTGAGAGGAAAGCGCTTTCAGTAGTCTAACCAGCCGCTCGCGCACTTCCCTCGGCCCCTTTTCCTGGTCGGCTGCCGCGACCAACTCTGCTTCGACCTGGGCTCGTTGTTGCAAGTAAGATGAGAGTTGTTCCTCGACGGCTCGCTGAGCTGCTTCACGATATTGTGCATCACGCTCAACGACATCAAGCTTCTGCTTCAATGTTAACCCATCAGAGATACATTGCAGAAGGCCCTCGAAGATAACTTTCACCTGGGCAGCGTTCGCGTCGACCTCAGCACGCAGTCGAGCAGACTCGCTTGAAGTTTCTTTGCATTCCCTTCGCTTTAAAGCCACTTCTTATTCGAGATGGCGGAAGTAAGAAGCGCTCTGCTCGATCCATGCCGCCCGTTGAGTGCTCGTGGCCAGAATCTCAGGTGCCGGACGCTTAAGCTCAAGCTCATACAAGCAAGCCTCGATCTCCCGGCAGCGATTAACCCAAGACTCAACGACACCCTCACCGTGAAAGTTCATGAGCGTCGCCAGCATAGGGTTAATCTCTGCGGAAAAATCCGCAGCAGATGTGGGAGCCTCTGCGTCGAACTCCTCGATATACTCGCTTAGCATGCGTAGGCTGGTCACAGGACCTTTGGATGACGGACGCCTTAAAAAGGGCCCGGCCGGCATTATAATACGAGACTCGAACGGGGTTGGAGTCGATGTGATTGCTGCAAAATAGAGCATAATCAGATGTCGGCTCAAGAAATAAAGAAAACAAGCAAAAAGTAGAGTCTACTATACCGGCTGCAGCAGGGGGCAGAGCTGGGAGTACTGGTGGCGCAACGCCAGCCCCGTCCCCTCCTTCGATTCGTAAGGCTACATGCAATATAAAGAAGAGTTAGCAATAATGCGACTGCCCGGTAAAGAAGAGGACGTCATTTAAAGAAAACACTCACCGACACCAGCAGGTGGACTAATCTTTGACAAGAAGGAGAAGTGTGGATGCAGCACCTGCTACAGGTAGTCAAAAAGGACTCCTGCAAAAACGCGATGACTCGACATCAGTACATGAATTATACGCCCGAGGGATAAGACTAATGGGTTACAAATCCATACCTTCTAGCATTTGCGACGGTGCGAGAGAAGGCAGAGGGGTGGTCACCGTCAAGGCGGTAACTGACGGCGCCGTCTCGAGCAGCTCGATTTCAGCACTATCCACACCTGCATTAGAAGCAAAACAAACTTTATTAGGAAAGATTGCAAAATAAAGAAAGAAGGGCGGTGACCCAAGATTTACCTGAAGAGTCGCCGGTCAGAGCCCTAATGAGGGCGTCACTTGATGCAACAGTGGCGTCTCCCTCCTCCATTGAGATGGTCTCACCTCCCGTTGCCTCATCGCCCGACTCTACAGGAGCCGTCGTTACGCTCGCGACGCCGTGAGACGACAAGGAACCGTAAGCAGGGAGTGCGATGATCGGAGCGGTGCCTGACTCTTGAGAAAGAGCGGCCATCTCGTGCTCAGCGAGCATGCCCGTTTCGCCCGTTACCCCCTCGGGCTCAGTGGTCGCAACCATTTCGTCCACTGCTGCCTCAAGCTCGGCCGTAGCAGCCGTCTCACCCGCCGCCACCTTGGGCTCAGCATTGGTAGCCACCTCGGGCATAGCAGACGTGACTGTCTTGTCAGCCACTATCTCGGGCCCGACAATTACGGTTACATCGCCTACCGTCGTCTCGGGTTCAGCGGCTACCTCCTCTACCAGCCCCTCAGGCTCGACGGTCGCCGCCACTCCTTCAGTAAGACTCGGCCCTGCAGGACGAGATATATAAGAGCCGATAGTTTAAAACTTTGGCAATAAAGCCTCAAAAACACATTACCTGAGGCGGATTTGCCGTTGGCTTCCCGAGCTGCACGTGCCGCCTGTCTATGAGCAGTAGACAAGGCGACCGGGAGCTCCTCTGAAAGAGTAGCGGCGGGAGTAACGGCGCTTGAGCCTGCTCCCGCAGCCAAAGCAGCGCTACGCTCCCTTGCTGCGCGCCTCAGACGCTTCCTTTCCTCCCGGGCCGTCACGACAGACCTTTTGGAAGCCTCCTTCAGCAAGGCGTCGTCGTCCGCGTTCAGGGTTGCCTCCAGAGCCGTCAAGGCTTCCATCATCGGCTTTTTAAGCAGGGCCTCTTGCGGCAATCCCGAAGAGGCCGGGACTTCGGTAGCTGGCCCGGGGAGAATTCCCGCATCGGTTTGCGAGGTAGGTCTTATGGTCCCTGCGATAAGACAAAGAGAGGGTCAGATTACTCATAAGAAATGGAAGGAGAGATATAGTAAACCGAAATGTACCAAGGCTTAAGGATGCTCTGAGTCGTTCCTCCTCCTCGAAAGTTTTGAGAGAAGCAGCGATGGCTTCTTCGGTAGAAATGCCTGTTAAAGAAGGAAAAGCGTTAGTCAAAAACAACGGTAGAAGTACGATGCAATGACAAAAGAAAATACAACTAATGATTACCTGATTGTGCGAGTTTAGCTAACCACGCGTCGCGCCTTGCCAATCGCTCGGAAGTTGTGATGGCAGCCGCCAGATCAGTGTTGTCTGGCGGCGTGATTAGGCCGTCATTGGTCCCATACTCACTCAAGCCCTCGCTATAAGGAGCATGAGGTTCCTGGCCAAATACAACATCAGCAGAAAAGATCGACTTCTTTTTCCTCTTCTGCGCGCAAACTCCGGTCGCACCCAAAATCAGCTTACGCTTCGTGGGCACCTTGGGACGGCGAGTCCCAATATCCAAGCCCACGCCGGATTCAGGTGAAACCACGTTTACGGTCTCCACGGGAGCACGGGGCACTGATGGCACGTCCACAGGATCGTGGGGCAATCCACGCGGGGGGCTTAGCACGCGTGGAGGCTCATCTACAGCATCTCCTCTTAGCGGAGGAGGGACATGGGTCCTTCGCTTTAAGGGAACGTTGCGATCGCTGGCGGGGGCGCACCCTTGCGATCAAGCAGCAGCCGCTTCTCTTCCCTGATGACAGTGCCCATCGCGTGCTGATACCAAGCCCCGTATACGTTGAGGGCCCATGGAATGCAACTCGGCTCGCTAATGAAGAAGTGGGAGCCCGTATTTAGCCGCATAAAATGATGTAGTGCACTCCGTATTCCCTCTCTGGTGGCCGCAGGCTCTTCCAAAAACGCCTCTAATGGGACCCCCTGGTTATAACTTAACTACTGGGCGAAGCGATGGGGGTTGTATCTCATAAAAAGCGCCGCCTCATTCTGCCTGAACACGAGGAAGCCCGGCCTAATGGAGTATAGATGTAGAATCTCTCGGGCTTTCAATACGGAGGCCCCGTCCTTGAAATTATTGCGCAACGCCAACACCGCCTTGGAGGTCTCCGGGCTGATTGTCAAGACCTTGTCTGTGAAAGAAATACCCGCTCCGACCGTGCGTAGACGAAGAAGTAACCCCCTAGCCTCCCGCGGAGGCGGATTCACGATAGAAGCCCCGATCAGCCGCATAACTCTCGGGAGTCTGCACTTCTCATAAAACGAGGGTCTATTGTGAATACCAAATACCCCGAGCACGTGCATTTCCATCCACGAAGTAAAGTAGTGCATCGGGAAATTAGCGGGTTGCACCCCCGGTTCAGTTGCGTCCGTCGCCACGCTAAGACCATGATACAGATGAGCCAACCCGGCAATCCCGAGGGCCAATTGTATGCCAGCCACTATCCGATGTGCTGGGTAGAACACGGACGGCCTCATATAGCGAGGGTGCATGGGGAGCGCGAACCAGCACAACCATAGCCTCAGAAACCCGAGAAAGAAAGTCTCCTCGTCGATGCCCGGAGCGGCGATTTCCGATAAGGGGATGATTGCAGCATCGGGGAGGTAAAAACCCTTTTGATCGGCTTCCACTGCTGGTCGACAATCTAGGCCAAGGCCGAAAGGGTCATCAAGCTTGGCAAATTTTTCTCCCCGTTGCGATAGAATCTCCGGTCGAAGAAAGCGGGCGATGAAGTCTGCGAAACTAACTCCCCGGCCTCCCGATTCCAAGTAAAGACTTTCATACATATTCAGCACCTTTACCAGACTTGGAAACTGGTGCTAAATAGCGTTCTTTGGCATTAAGTCCATCACCAACGGCTTGGTGGCAAAAACATATTCGTCAGGAGGAAGCAGCTCCTCATAGTGCTCTCCCCTCACCGGCAGACCGGAAATTTCAGCAAATTCTTCCAGAGAGATGGAAACTTCCCTGTCCATTAGAAGAAAGGTATGGGTGGGGATGTTCCATTGCTCCACGAACGCCTTAATCCACCATGTCGGAGGAGCAGAATATTCGAACAGCGAGGCGTAAACTGCAGGGTATAGACCGATCTTCAGCAAATGCGTCTTCTTCGCTGACAAAATATACCTGGCCCACTGCAAATACCCTGCCGAGTGTCGAGGGGTCAACCCGGTATTGTAGGGTTTTCCCCAAGGGCGCGACTCGTCCTGGCATATGCGCCGTCCCAAAATATCCACGGCTGCCGGCAGCTGCAGGGGTATGGCAGCAATTGAAGATTGAAGAAGACCCTCCGAATTCCAATTTACGACTTCCACGGCATAGTTCACCGGGGGTATATCTGCATATGAGATCGATGAGATCGGCTCTGACGGCGTCGCACAAGAGAAGCTTCGGCGACCTTTGATAGTTTCGTTGTACCACCTACCCCACAGGTGAAGGTTCTTGTACTCCGGGTTGTAGTCCTTAATGAGAGCAAGAACCTCCCGGCCTACCGGTGCCTCAGGGAATCCTCCCTCTGAACGGAAAAACGGGAACGAGAGATCAGAAGACATGTTGCCTGCAAGAAAAAGCGAAATTCAATTATCAATATCATAATTTAATTTTAAAATCCCAACGCTTGGTACTTTAAAATTTGTACCACACTGCAATGCAGTGGGGAGGGGACCAAAAGGGGACCCACAAAATCCAGATGACAATGCATTAGTTAATAAGACAGCCTCATCATTTGATGAAACTGTCAATTAATGAGGAAATTCTCAAAATTAAATGAGAAATCACTCGAGACAAGGAGAAAATCTCCCTTTCAGAGCAAAGCTCTATAACAGAGTGACACTTGTCAAACTCTGGTCACGAGGGAATAAAATTCCTTAAAGAGCCTAGCTCTGTAATGATGATGGAAAATCCATCAAAAGTTAACGAAAAATAATTCCTAAGAATTAAAGTTCTGGGATCTTAAAGATCCATGAAAAAACTCTTGAGAGTTCTTCATCAAAAGATCAAAAGATCTATACATTGTCAAAAGAGCAGAGCTCTAACCCATGGGCTAAGAAACCCTAAGGAAAGATCTATTTAGATCTATGGGTTTTTGAGAGCAAAGCTCTGTTTATGAAACCCCCAAGGGGTTTTCTTTAGATCAAAAGATCTATGAGAGCAAGGCTCTGTTAATTAAAATTAATTTAATTTAATTTAATTTTTACCTAAAATTTTCTAGAGTTTTAACTCTTGAAGTTCTTGGAAATGAGAGTAAGGCTCTAAGATAAAAATTCTTGAAGATGATAATCATCTGAGGACCAAGGGTCCTATTTATAGGCGCTGAAGCGCCTCCTCAACTTCTGAGTTGATCCAATGGCTCAGATGTTGCCACCACTGCACTCACGTGTGCGCCACGTGAGCGCAACGATGGGGGGGCATTTGTTTCCCCCCATCAGAGCAAAGCTCTGTTTGAATTTCAAAATTCAAAAATTGAAGCAACGCTTCAGATTCCTTGCGCTGCGCGCTGTGCGCCACGTGTCAAAAACAGACACGCCAGCGCCAGGAGCACTGCGCCCTAGGCAGCGCACCCCCAGTCAGAGCAAAGCTCTGTTTCAAAATTCAAATTCTAAAAATGAAGCAACGCTTTAGATCCCTTACGCTCTGCGCTGCACGCCACGTGTCATACACAGGCGCGCTAGCGCAGTTGCGCTGCGCGCCACGTGTCAAACGCAGACGCGCTAGCGCCAATTGCGCCAGCACTGGAATTTAAATAATAAATTATTAAGTAATCAGAATTAAAATTCTGTTCTAGAAAAATCTTTCCAATCTTATTAAAACAAGAAGATTATCTTCTGTAAAATAGAGGCCTTAGGATCAAAGATCCAACGGTGGGGAAATATTCCCAAATCAATCAGAGAAAAATCTCTGTAACTAACTTAACAAATCAATTGGCCCTATATAAAGGCCCCAAGACTTCAAGTCTCATATAGAGAGAACCCTCTGCAAACTTTGAGAAAAAACTCAAAGAGAAAGAAAGGCAAGCCTTTGAAGAAAGAAGATCATTTTCTTCATCTTTAAAGGTAAAGAATTTATATTTGTTGAAGAACAGAGATGAAAACATCTCACAAAAAGAAGAAACCTCTTCTAAAAAGATCAAAAATCTAAGAACAAGATCAAGATCTTAAATAAAAAAGAAAAAGATCAAAAAGATCTAATTATAAAAGATTAAAAAGAAGTAATTTACTTCATTCATAGATCTTTTGATCTATAAAGGCACATCCTTTTGATGAGAATAAGAACCTTGGTTCTTGGATCTTGAGGCAATGCCACTTTTGAAGAACAGAAAAAAAACTTGTTCTTTGATCTTAATTTGATCAAAATGCGCTCTGCGCTATTGGACAGTGCTTTGCACTCTTGAATTGCGCATTTGCAATCCTCGGACTGGCGCACTGCGCCAGAACGCGCCACGTGTCAATCACAGAACAGTTTGCGCTTTGCGCTCTTGGACTGGCATACTGCGCCAGAGCGCGCCACGTGTCACTCACTGGCACAGCGCACTCATAAAGCGCAGTGCGCTAACAAACTGGCGCATAGCGCCAGAGCGCGCCACGTGTCATTCACTGGCGCAGCGCACTGGCGCAGCGCACTCATAAAGCGCAATGCGCTAACAGACTTGTGCTTAGCGCTGAGCGTGACACATGTCATCTTCGCATGCGCTAGCGCAATGCGCTCTTTGATTGGCGCAAAGCGCCTGACAAGCCACGTGGCGCACTATCAGACCACTATTTTGCTCCTGATAAATGCTATGCATTTAATTACAGAGCCCAATGCTATGCATTAATAAAAGGGCAGAGCCCAAGTAAAAGCCTAATAGGCAGAACATGAATAAAATGTTAAACATTTTTAACTGGACTTAGCCCAATTCTGGCTATAAGTCCTCAATATAAATTGAACTGAGCACAACTGCTCTTCCAATCAATTTACACCCGGTTCGAGGGTACATCTCTTTACTCCTCTGATATCTGTCGTTGTAATCCTTCAACGTCGTCAGAGAGGTGACGGGTCCCGACGACTACACATTGCAACGGACTGTGGGGTCCTTAAACTCATGGACTATGACGTCCTTAACCTCGACCGTGATGTCTTAAAACTAATACCGAAGTATGATGTCCTTAACCTCGACTGTGATGTCTTAAAACTAATACCGGACTGTGAGGTCCTTAAACTCACGGACTATGATGTCCTTAACCTTGACCGCAATGTCTTAAAACTAACATTGGACCGCAATGTCCTTAAACTAATTATCGACAGCAATGTCATTAAACTAAATAATAGAGCCCAATTGCTCTCTTGTTGGATCTAAACGATCCCGTTAAGTTGATTTTAGTCTAAAATTAGACTAACGTATTCTTAACAAACATTTAAGTTGATCTTAGCCCCAACGTATCCTTAAACACAACCCCCCCAAATCCAAATCTAAGAAAGATACGGATTTGGACTAGTCCACGCCCTACGGGCGACAACATAACTTAGTCTCCGTATACAATCCACGGGCAACCAAACACAAAACAAACACCCACAACACGAAGTGACCATATGGAGAAGGAGAAAGTTGTTACCGCGATGCGGTAGCGTAATTAACTGCAGGGGCTTGCGTCTGCACGGAAGAGCATCCCCACAATCAAAAACCCCTCAAACGAGGGGGATTCGTCTGCTACATCGGCCGCATCCGTTTAAACCTTCGATACACGGTGTCATAAATCAACTTGACATCTTCGGAGAGGTGGACGGATAGCACCAATTAGCATCTGCCCCCAGATTCAGGCAAGACGTCCAGTCTTCCCGGCTTCCGGCGGTGAACAGATTCTGGCACGCCCGGTGGGACCTTTTCCTCTTTCTACTCCACACTTCATGTGTCGTGTTCACGAACAAATCGCGGTTTGCCAATGGTTGCCCTTGGGTTTCAAGGTACTAAGATTTGGCGTTTTGCTTGCTGCAGAAAGCAAAGAATCAATGGCATCCACTTGTGCAAGATGTTCCAACTGCAACTGCAACCTACGCTCCACCTCACATGGAGGTGTAGCTTATGGACCTCAAGCGGCGTCCCTGTTCATGATGCCGGTGGAACAGGTCACCCAGGCTACTACTGGATTGTTTTTCGGGACCATCCTCCCGCCAACGAGCTTCATCGCTCCCGTGCCCGTACCAGAAGCTCCCAAGAAGTCAGTCTTCGATCGACTTACAGCTACTGCGGCCCCTCTCAACGGGTCGTCCAGCACCAGCTCCTCGGTCTTCTCCAGATTGAGCCAAAATTCCTGTGGGCCCGCAATGAAGCTTGCAATCCCAGAGAAGGTTATTCTGAAGAGAGTAACCAACCCTGCTCCCGAAGTCGTCAAGGCGGCTTCTCCTGCCAAGGGGTCGGTCTTTACAAGACGGACCGTCCCAACTCCCACTCCCGCTCCTGCTACTCAAAGGACATCAGTCTTCAACAGGCTGACACCAGCAACAGCCCCTCACCTGAACAGGAGGCAAGACAAAACCATCCTCATCACCGAGCCAACTCCATCAGCTCAGCGCGCTCAGCGCCGCTACTGGCGCCGGGTAAGGAAGGCCGGGGGCAACTCCCCCTCTGGGCTAACTCCACCAGCCCCGACGGCGGAAATCAATGCTGCTGTTCCAACCGGGAACAGCTTTGAGCTGCTGAATAAGGTGCGTAGGAATTCTCCTACCGCCGTACTGAAAAGATCTCCTCCTCCGGTGGAGAATATTACGGAAATAAAGCCGAAACAGTCCCCTCAGTGGCTGTCCACCAAGATCTGCAAAGTCTGGCGGTAGGTCCGGAACTCGGTGGTGGATCAAGAATACCCTCGCCGGCAGAAGAAGCTGAAAGTCCGACAGGAAGAAAGCCATCCTGCCAAGTCACAAAAAGCTATCTGGGTGCCCACTGCGACGGCCCCCTCAAGTTCGACCGCTCATAAGAAGAGAAGGCCGAAGAAAATCCCCATGCCTGCGACAAATTTCAAAGGCACTGAGCCCAAACGCCCTAAGTCTGGGGGCATGGTGGTCCATACTATTTACATGGCATTCAGAAAGGAGGATAGCCGCACTTCTATGGGCCACCGACCACTCACCCAATCCATCATAAGAGCCCAGAAACAGCAGCAGCAGAAGCTCCAGGAGATGCTGACTGCGATGGCCGCACTCACTGGACCAAAAGAAAGCCCAGAGGCGTCATCGGAGCAACGTCGCGAATACGAGACTGACACTGAATTCCTTTGTAGAATGCTCAAAAAGAAGGATAAGGAGGCTGCGGAATAAGCGGCCAATATAAAGCAAATGGCTTTTCTGTTCTAAGACATGGTGGTTATGATGATCCAGCCGGATCCCCAGCTGAAAATCCTCCGATTATCCTCGAAGACGACAGAGGAGAAACATCAAATCCACCTCCGGCTCTTTCAACAGCCAAAGAGGAAACAATCTCTAAGGCCGCCATGGATGATTATATTGCTCAACAAATACGAATTCACCAGGCAAATGAGGCAGTCGGCCAAGTTGTTAAAACAGGGCGACCGTATCCAGGCTGGTATGATCAGATAAAATAGCCGCCGGGCTATACGATCCCGAAATTCCATGTGTACAAGGGGACAGGCAATCCCCATCAACACGTCGCCTAGTTCAGAGCTCTGTGCGGTAACACCGGGGGCGATGATAAGCTTCTGCTCCGTCAATTCGTCGGCAGCTTGTCAGAAACGGCGTTTGAGTGGTACTCCGAGCTTCCAAACGACTCCGTCAAAACTTTCGCGGAAATGGAGTTGTTGTTCACCCAACGATTTGCAAGTGCCAGTGAACGCACCCCAGTAACGGCATTGATCAATGCAAGGGTGAAGCCGGGCGAAACTTGGATTCAATACGCAATCCGATGGCGGAACCTGTGGTCGAAGTGCAAACAGCGCATCGAAGAAGCACCGGCAGTGAGCATGTTCGTGGGCACCTTAGACCCTCATGCAACTATTTCACAGTTCATGATGTTCTTCAAACCGACCACATTCCAGGCTTTAATCGACAAGCTAGCCCAGATGGACCAGATGGGTCACAGACCGTCTCCTCCGAAACCGGAACCACGGAACGAAAAGGGTAAAGGGAAGGCGACCTTCGTCGCGAACACCCAACAACAGCCCAATACTTCAAGACTAGCGGATCAATTGGAGGAGAGACGGCGCTATTACAATGAGAAAATGAAGCGCCCTTACTCATTCCCGCAGCATAAAACGAAAAGGCTGTTCGAGCTGGCGGTGCGCAACAGGCTTATCAATTTGCCAAATCCAAGGCGACCGCCGCAACCCAGCGAAGTGAATAATCCCAATTATTGCCCTTACCACCAAACGGTAAGCCATACGATCGAAGATTGCTTCATCTTTGAAGGATGGATCGAGGATCAGTATCAACAGGGCAAGTTTGCGTTGTCCGAAAACTGGAAAGTAAACCCACCACAACCACACACTCCTAAGGGAATGGACACACCAGGGGCAACGTGCTCTTTTGTTGAAGAAGCTCCATGGGAGGTCGTGCTTTCAGCCAAAACCAAAAGCATGCTGAATGATCTTCAGACATGCCCGGCGATCAGGTGAAAGAACCCGCTAGAACCCCAGATCATCGAAGGGATGCTGAAGCCGCGACCAACTCCAAAGATTGGTGGTGATAGCCAAAGCACTCACACCCAGCCGTCAAAATCTTCAAAGAAAAAGAAGAAGAGATCCAAAAAGCCCGTGAAGCCTGGCGACAAGCGCACGGACCTACAAAAACAGATTGACGCGCTGGAAGAGTATAACCAGAAGGCGCGGACTCCAATCACGCTCCAAGAGTTGCTCAGCCACGTTCTTGAGAATGAAGATGATGGAGAAGACTCATCAGATGGATCTGAGGATTACGTAGCGAGTTGTCATGTGATCTCTCATTCATCGCTAGACAATGAAGAAGCTCCATGCACAAAGAGATCGGGGACAAATCCTAAGCCGGAACTTCTGGGGCCATCAGATGAGATAATTGATGCATTCCTGAACACGGCTCTTTTGAAAAGTAAAGCTGATCGGGAGCGCGAGACGGCCATATTTGAAAGAGCCAAACGTCGGCGACTAGATGAAAGAGTCGAGACACTCCCGCCGAATCAAGGAACATCCGTCACGGATAAAAACAAGTTCAAGACGAGGAAAAGGTTTGCTAAAGCCATATCAATGGGAATGAAGCTGCCACCCTCCGAAGGAAACACTCCCGGTAAAGCAGAGATGCATCCTAGCTACTGCTCATATCATCGGAAGATTTCGCACCCCACCGAGGAGTGCAATGCTTTTAAAAGATGGTGGTAGGGATATGTTGCTCACCGGTAACATTTTAAGTGGATGAAACGCGAAACTCAGCAGGAGCAAAGAAGTGCGACTGAGGAGCATAAAAGAGATACCGGCAACTGTCGCATGGTTAACACTGGGGGATCGCAAGTTCTCACATTCGGGAGCGACTCCGATGAAGAGGTAACTCTTGGCCCTCTCTTCAAAGAATCCACCTCGGGAAAAGAGGAAGAGCCGAAGACCTGCGAAAATATTCAGCTGCACAATCGTACGCTGCCCAAAAAGAATCTCGGACCCGCAAACAGAAAAGATAAGGGAAAAGAGAAGGTCTCTGAGGATATCGCCTTGGATGACCAAGTCATGAAAGAGCTGACCGCCAAAGACCCGTCAAAGAAAAGTAAGGTGGACTACAACGTGCTGGCGCACTTGAGAAAGTTACCCTCGCAGCTCAGCATTCTCGATGCCCTTTTACTATCAAAAGAAGTGAGAGATTCATTGATCAAGGCGCTACAAGAGCCAGAGCAATTCCAAACTTTTCTCGCCGAAGAAAAGATGAAGGACGAACTGGAAGAAGTACACACAGCCGATATCACCTTCGGCGACGAAGACCTCCTCTTTGGGACGTGCGAGCACAACCGTCCCCTCTATGTATCAGGATACTGCCACGATATAAAGATAGGCAAAATCCTGGTCGACAATGGGTCTTCCATCAATCTTCTCAATATGCGAGTGTTGAAGGAAATCTGCATGAGCGTCCAGCATCTCGCTCGTGATAAAATCACCATCTTCGGTTTTGACTCCCAGTCATCGCGGACCCTCGGGTCTGTGATATTGACATTACGATTCGGGCTACTTGTCACGGATATTAAATTTCATGTCATTGACGCCAAAACATGCTATAACGCTTTGCTCGGCCGGCCTTAGTTACACGAGTACAACATCATCCCTTCTACACAACATCAGTGTATGAAATACTTTAAGGATGGTCTCGAGTATACCGTAACGGGAGAGCTGAATCCATTCTCCGTGAACAAAGTCGTAAGTACGAGGATGCAAAATACTTCTTGCCAGACTTTGAAGACACAGAGAAATGTCATAAACCGGAGAACAAAACTATCACCACCATCCCAGTCTTCGGGAGTGATATCGAGGAAGAGGAAGAGATAGTTTATTTAGGGCCACCCCAGTACAACAAGCCGGGACCGTCCGCTCCTATGCTTATCTTCGGCAGCGACTCGGAAGATGAGATCCACGTCGTACTCTCTGCTCGGCCTTCAATACAAACCTTCGCTGATGAAGAGCAAAGTTTGCAAGTTGCCATAGTTCCACCCAAACATCATAAAGAACTAGACGTGCTTGATACCTACAGTGTGGAAGAGCTGCAGACGTTCTATGTCTCTCCCAGGCGAGAAGGTGAAAAGGCAATCCTATTCTACCGATCCACGGAAACAAGAGTGGAGAAAGAAGTTTGGCATGGCGCGGATTCTATACTTGACAGGCTCCAGCCCATCCGTCTGCCTAGATATTACACAGAAGGCTTGAAAAGGCTATTGAAGCGCCAAGGAATACCCTTCAAACAGACCGCTTGAAAAGCTAAGTTCTACAACAGGATCTGGAACATTCTCGGAACTCAGCGCAAGTTGCCCAACGGGAGAATGGAGGCGATCGGGCTTGGATATGTTAGGTCCAAGAAGCGGGAGCTACTCCACGACTGCTGTGTCATACATGACGTTGATGAAGAAGGAGATGCTCAATGGGATAATGCTAAGCCTGAACCAGAAAAAGCCCCCAACGTGAAAGTGCCCAGTCCGTCGTTCTAAAAACAAATGGACAAGCTTATAAGGGAAGCTGGTCAAAAAGTTCAAGACGATCATAATCGCGAAATGGCCATCTACGAGAAAGCTAGGACGCAACGCCTTCTTCAACAGGCTGCGAAAGATGAAAATACTCCTCCCTGTCAACCGGTTGTGCAAAAGGCCCGACGCAGAGGCAGAAACAAACCAAAGAACGGAAAAGGCGTTCGATAACGACAAAGCGGGACCAAGAAGTCACGCAATCATGAATCGAGCGGTCCGGATTTGTCCCTTATGAAGAAGATGAGTCGAGCATACTCTTTTCCTCAAGACAAGACAAAGAAAATACTTGATCTTGCCATAAGACATCAAATGATTACACTTCTGGAGTCCAAGCACCCCGAGCAAACAGGCGAAGTCTCTCACCCGAACTATTGCTCCTATCATAGGGTAATAGGACATCCTCTCGAAAAATGCTTCACCTTCAAGAACTGGGTCGAAGATCAGTATCAGCTCGGCAAGTTCGCTCTATCCGACAGTTGGAGGATAACTCCGCCGCAAAAGCATGAACCTAAATCCACGAGGATAGACCCAGATCCACATCGGTCTTGGAAGTGAGCTCGTACTTGTCATATGATAACGATATCAAGAGAAGAACCCAAGAATAGGGATGATTTCCCTTGGTGCTTCGAAAACAATGATGACGAGGTAATCTCAGAATTTCCAACGGCGCCGAAAGAGCTGGAAGATGGAATATATACCACAGTAGATAACCTCAAGAAAATTGATTTGGGGACGACAAGTGACCCGCGACCGACATTCGTCAGTGAGTTGCTGTCTGAGGAAAGGGTAGCTACACTAAAAGACATGCTTATGCAGCATAAGGATTGCTTCGCGTGGAACTATTCCGAAATGCCAGGATTAGATCCAAAGATTGCTGTCCACAAATTGTCAATATCTCCATACGTTAAGGCAATCAAACAAGCACCAAGAAGAATGCGTCTCGAGCTTGAGATGAGCATCAACGCCGAGGTTAAGAAGCTGATTGACTCTGGCTTCATCCAGGAAGTTCAGTATCCTGACTAGATCGCTAACATAGTCCCGGTGATGAAGAGAAATGGGACAATACGCATATGCGTGGACTTCCGGGATCTCAATAAAGCCTGCCCGAAGGACGACTTCCCAGTACCGGTCACTGAGCTGATGATAGACAACACGTCCACTTACGAAGTTTTCTCCTTCATGGATGGCTCATCAGGATATAATCAAATAAAAATGCATCCCGAGGACCAGAAGCACACCGCTTTTCAGACCCCTTTGGGAATATTTTGCTACAAGGTAATGCCCTTCGGACTAAAGAACGCCGGTGCCACCTATCAGATGGCCATGACGAAGATCTTTGATGACCTTATACATGAAATCGTCGAATACTATATCGACGACCTCGTGGTGAAAAGCAAATCATACGAGGAACATCTCGAGCATCTGAAGATCGTGTTTCAACGCCTCCGGCAATACAACTTGAAGATGAACACTCTCAAGTGCGCGTTCGGGGTTTCCTCGGGCAAGTTCCTAGGATTCATTGTCCGGCACCGAAGCATCGAGATAGAGCCGTCAAAGATCAAGGCGATCATGAAAATGCCTCCGCCAAGGACTCTCAAACAATTGCGATCTCTCTAAGGGAAGCTCGCGTATATCCGGCGATTTATAGCCAATCTCTCTGGCAAGTGCTATCCTTACAGTCACCTGATGAAAAAAGGGATCCCGTTCGTCTGGGATCATAAATGCTAAGGCGCGTTGGACGAAATCAAGCAGTATCTGCAGATTCCTCCAGTACTAGCCGCTCCGGTCAAGGGAAAACCTCTTGTTTACCCTAATCAGAGCAAAGCTCTGTTCAAATTCCAAGGCGGGAAACGAAGCAACGCTTTTGTTTCCCCCAATCAAAGCAAAGCTCTGTATTGAAAATTAAAATTGAAATAAATGAAGCAACGCTTCAGATCCTTTGCGCTGCGCGCAACGCGCCACGTGTCAAAAGCTGATACAATAGCGCAGCGCCCGAGACAGCACACCCAATCAGAGCAAAGCTCTATTTAAACTAAAATTAAAGGAAGCAAAGTTTCAGTTGCGCAAGCGCTGCGCTGCGCGACACGTGTCAGCGCAGTCGCTTTTGCGCAAGCGCAAGCGCTGCGCTGCGCGACACGTGTCAGCGCAGTTGCGCAATAGCAGCAGCGCTGCGCTGTGCGTTGCGCGACACGTGTCAGCGCAACTGCGCTGCGCTGTGCGCTGCACGACACGTGTCAGCACAGATGCGCAAGCACAGCTGCGCTGCGCTGTGCGCTGCGTGACACGTGTCATGCTCTGGAGCATTTGCGCCAAACAGAATTAAAATTCTAAGAAATCTTTCTGTTCTTGTTAAAACAAAAAGATTTTCTTCTGTAAAACAGAAACCCTTGGATCAAAGATCCAACGGTGGGGAAAATTCCTCAAATCACTCAGAGAAAAATCTCTTAAACAAATTTAACTAATTTATGGGCACTATAAAAAGGGCCCTAGACCTCAATTCAAAATGAGGAATTTTTTTGTGAGAAATTAAACAGAGAGAGAGCTCTGAAGAATTGGAGAGAAATCCTCAAGAACAAAAAAGGTAAAAAGCCTTTAGAAAAAGAGAAAATTCTCTTGTGAACAGATCATCAATCTAAAAACAAGATCAAAGACCTTAAATAAAAAATAAAAAAAACAGTGCTTTGCACTTTTTATGAATCTTTGGTTCTCTGAGATAAGAAAAACAAGAGAGACTTGTTTTCTTTGATCTAAATTAGATTAAGAAAGCAAACAGTGCTTTGCACTTCTGATTATGAACCATTGGTTCTAAACTCTAAAGGATTCTCAAATTTATAGTGCCTTGCACTTGGAGATCTGCACTGTTGCGCTCCTGGGTTGGCGCAAGCCACCTGAGAGCGCCACGTGTCAGCATCTGAACCATTTGCGTTATGCGCTTTGAGATAAAGCTTTGCTCTCTGTAATTGGCGTAACTCACCAGAGTGCGCCACGTGTCAGCAGCGCAAGCGCAGCGCACTGCGCTTGCGCGACACATGTCAATACTACAAGCGCTTGCGCTTTCTGATTGGCGCAAAGTGCCTGATAAATGCAAGGCATTTCCTAAAGAGCCAGGCCCAAATTAAAAGACCAAGCAGGCCTAATTAAATAGATGCTCTGCATCATTTATAAAAGGGCAGAGCCCAACCAAAACAAAGAAAGGTAATGCAGTGAAGGGGCAAGTCCCTAGCACAGGTCCAATAGGCCAAAGACAAAAGAATATTGAAACTGGACTTAGCCCAGTCGTGGCCATAAGTCCTCAAATTAAATTGACTGAGCACGGCTGCTCCCTAAATCAATTTACATCCGGTTCGAGGGTACATCTCCGAACTCCTCTGACAGTTCTCGTTGTAATCCTTCAACGACGTCAGAGAGGTGACGGGTCCCAACGACCACATATGAATACGGACTGCGGGGTCCTTAAACTCGTGGACCGAAACGTCCTTAAACTAATGTTGGACCGAAACGTCCTTAAACTAATGATGGACCGCCACGTCCCTAAACTGGAACATGGACCGCCATGTCCCTAAACTGGAACATGGACCACCACGTCCCTAAACTGGCGATGGACCACCACGTCCCTAAACTGGAACGATAGAGCCTCCAAACGCTCTTTTGCCGGATCTAAACGATCCCGTTTAAGTTGATCTTAGCCCCAACCACGGCTAACGTATCCTTAAACATTTAAATGGGCTATAAAACTTCAAATTAACTTTGGTCCTAGGGTACATCTCTGAACTCCTCTGACACCGATCGTTATAATCCTTCAACGACGTCAGAAAGGTGATGGGTCCCGACAGCCATACATTAAATGGATCACCACGTTAAGTCGATCTTAGTCCTAAACGGGACTAACGTATCCTTAACGAACGTTTAAGTTGATCTTAGCCTCAATACGGCTAACGTATCCTTAAACTAAAAACACCAAACCCAAATCTAAGTAAATACGGATTTGGATTAATCCACGTCCTACGGACGACGGCATTACTCAGTCTCCGTATACAATCCACGGGCAACCACAAACAAAACAAACACGCACGACACGAAGTGAAATTCTGGAGAAGGAGAAACTGGCTACCGCGATGCGGTAGCGTAATTAACTGCAGGGGCTTGCGCCTGCAGGGAAGAGCGTCCCCACAATCAAAAAACCCTTCAACGAGGGGGAATCTGACGAAGTCTGCTACATCGGCTGCATCCGTCTAAACCTCCGATACACGGTGCCATAAATCAACTTGGCATCTTCGGAGAGGTATACGGATAAAACCAAATAGCATCTGCCCCGAACCCCAGCGTCAGGACTTCGCAATCTTGTGCGCCGTCTTTCGGAGGGGAACAGATTCTGGCACGCCCGGTGGGACCTTTTCCTCTTTCCACTCCACACTTCGTGTGTCGTGTTCACGAACAAATCGCGGTTTGCTGTGGTTGCCTGTGGATTCAAGGTACTAAGATTTGGTGTCTTGCTCCGTGCAGAAAACAGAAGATCGATGGTTTCGAACTGCACCGCCCGCAGCTGTAACTCTCACTCCGTCATTGCTGGAAGAGTGACTTATGGGCCCCAAGCGGCCTCCCTTTTCGAGATGCCAGTGGAGCAAGTAACTCAAGCCACCACTGGATTATTCTTCGGGACCATGCTCCCACCAATGAGCTTCAATGCCCCCAACGACGGTGCACGAAGCCCCAAAGAAGTCAGTCCTCGATCGACTTACCACTGCCGCGACCCCTCTCAACGGGTCGCCCAACTCCACTGCTTCAGTTTTTAACGAACTAGGCCAGAGCTCCATCGGGCCCATAAAGAAGCCTGCCATACCAGAAGGCGTTATCCCGAAGCGGATAGCTTTCCCTACTCCAGTTTCAGGTGAAATCACCAAGGTTGCTTCCCATGTTCGGAAGTCCACTTCTGACAGGTTGGCCGTCCCCGTTCAACGGACGTCGATCTTTAAAAGGCTGGTACCAGCATATTCTGACCAACACAGGGGGCGTGAGGAGGTCACCCCTATAGCTGAAACAACTCCATCAGCATGACATGCTCGACGTCGCCACTGGCGCCGAGTAAAGAAGGCTGGGGGCAACTTCCCCTCTGGATTTACTCCTCCAGCTCCAACGGTGGGGATCGATACTGCTATTCCAACCGGGAACAGCTTTGAATTGCTGAACACGGTGCGCAGAAATTCCCCTACTGCAGTGTTGAAACGAACTCCTTCACTTGTAGAGAATACTTCAGAGAAGAAGGTAGAACAGCCCCCTCAACGGCTGTCCTCTAAGATTTACAAAGTCTGGCGACAGGTCCAGGAGTCAGTGATTGGTGAAAACTATCTCCGCCAACGGAAAAAGATGAAGGTTCGGCAAGAGAAGGATTACTCCGTCAAGCCACAAAAACCAATAGCTACCCGGGTGCCCACTGCAACGGCCCCCTTAACTCCAATCACTCAAAAGAAAAGGAGGCCGCAAAAAGCCCCTGTGAACATGGCGAAATATAAAGGCGCTGAACCTAAACGCCCTAAGTCTGGGGGCATAGTAGTTCATACCATCTACGTGGCGTCCGGTAAAGAGAACAGCCGCATATCAACAGGTCATAGACCGCACACGCGGTCGGTGACCAAGGCGCGGGAGCAGCAACAGAAGCTCTGAGAGATAATGAATGCTATGGCCGCACTTACCGGGCCAAAAGAAAACCCTGAAACATCCTCGGATGAACGTCAAGAGGAAGAAACCGACGCCGAATTCCTTCGCCGAATATTGGAGAAGAAGGACAAAGAGGCTGCTGAACAGGCAGCCAACATACAGCGTATGGGCCTCCTCTTCCAAGATATGATAGGGATGATGATACAACAAGATACTCCGGCTGAAGAGCCCCCGATCGTCCTTGGTGACGATATGGGAGAGACATCTAATCCTCCGCCGGCTCTTTCAGCAGCCAAAGATGAAACCATTTCCAAGGCCGCGCTAGACGATTATATAGCTCAGCAGATCCGGGTTCATCAGGCGAATGAAGCGGCTGGGCAAATTGTTAGAACCGGTCGACCGTATCCGAGATGGTACGACCAAATCAGTTACCCGCCGGGATATACGATCCCTAAGTTCCATGTATATAAAGGGATAGGGAATCCGCATCAACATGTCGCTCAATTCAGGGCCTTATGCGGCAATACTGGAGGCGATGACAAATTGATGCTTCGCCAATTCGTCGGCAGCTTGTCAGAAACAGCGTTCGAATGGTATTCCGAACTCCCGAACGATTCTGTCAAGACGTTCGCTGAAATGGAGTTGCTATTCACTCAGCGATTCGCGAGCGCCAGCGAACGGGCCCCGATAACAACGTTGATTAACGTCAGGGTAAGGCCGGGTGAGACGTGGGTCCAGTACGCTATACGCTGGCGAAACTTGTGGTCAAAATGCGAACAACGCATTGAAGAAGCGCCTGCGGTGGACATGTTCGTGGGTACCCTAGACCCTCATGCCACTATCTCACAGTTCATGATGTTCTTTAAGCCGACCACATCCCAGGCTTTGATCGACAAGCTGGCCCAGATGGATCAAATGGGTCACAGGCCTTCTCCCCCAAAGCCAGAACCACGGAACGACAAGGGTAAAGGGAAGACAACCTTCGTTGCGAATGCTCATCAACAACCCAGCACCCCAAAGCTAGCAGATCAACCGGGAGAGAGACGGCGGTTCTATATTGAGAAAATGAGGGGCCCCTACTCATTCCCGCGGGATAAGACGAAGAAGCTGTTCGAGCTGGCTGTGCGCAACAGGCTTATCAACTTGCCGAATCTAAGGCAACCGCCACAACCCAACGAGGCGAATAACCCCAATTATTGCCCTTATCATCAAACGGCAAGCCATCCGATTGAGGATTGCTTCGTCTTCAAGGGATGGATTGAAGATCAATACCTACAAGGCAAGTTTGCCCTATCTGAAAAGTGGAAGGTAAATCCACCCCAGCCGCACACTCCAAAGAAGACGGACACGATGGGGGCAGCTTGTTCTTTTGTCAAGGACGAAAACGATGGGCAAAACTCATCAGACGAATCCGAAGACTGCGTAGCGACTTGTCATGTGATCTCTCATTCACTGGCGGATGATGAAGAGGCTCCTCGCGCCGAGAAACCAAGGGCGAACCCTGAGCCGGAAATTCTACGGCCGTCAGACGAGTTGATCGATATCTTCTTAAATGAAATTCCTCTGAAAGCAAAAGCCAATCAAGAGCGTGAGATGGCCATACTGGAAAGAGCCAAGACACTCCCGTCAAATCAAAAGCCATCCACTGCAGATAAAAACAAATTCAAGACGAGGAAAAGGTTCGCCAAAGCCCTATCAGCGGGAATGAAGCTACCGCCCTCTGAAGAAAATACTTTCGGTGGAGTAGAGATGCATCCTAACTTCTGCTTATATCATCAGAAGATCATGCATCCTACTGAAGACTGTGAATCCTTTAACTGTTGGTGGCAATGGTTTGTCGCTCAAAAGCAACACTTCGACAGGACAAAGTGTGGAGCTCGAAGACATCAGAAAAATGCGATAGATGAGCGCAAGAGAGCCGCCGACGACTGTCATATAGCCGACTCCAAGGGATCGCAAATTATCACCTTTGGAAGCGACTCTGAGGAAGAAGCTGCCCTCAACCCTCTCCTCAAGGAATCTATTTCAAAAATGAAAGAATTGAGGAGTTGCGAGAACGTTCAGCCGTGCAAACGCACGCTGCTCGGAAAAAATCTCAGCCCCACAAATAAAGGATCGAGCACAAAAGATAAAGGAAAGGAAAAAACAGCCCTCGAGGCCAACATTCAACAGCAATCGAGTAGCCCTAGACCGGTTGTTCGCCAAAACAATCCGCAACCACGCCCGTCCCTCGAAGAGAGGTTGAAACATCCTTACTCATTTCCCCAGGGTGAAACAAAGAGGCTATTTGAAGTGGCAGTGCATAACAGGCTTATCACTCTACCGAAACCGAAACACCAGCTACAACTGAATGACGTCAACGATCCTAATTACTGCCCTTACCACCAAGTATTGGGTCATCTGATCGAAAACTGCTACACCTTCAAAAACTGGGTTGAAGATCAACACCAGCAGGAAAACTTCGCGCTGTTTGAAGACTGTAAGGTGAGCCCACCACAGCCTCATGCTCCTAAAAAGATAGATACATCGGGAGCATCATGCTCGGTCATAGAGAAAGCCCCATAGACCGAAAAGTCATTAAACTAGAGATTCGCCTCGAATACGGCGACAGCGGACTGAAACGTCCTTAAACTAACAACGGACCGTAATGTCCTTAAACTAATGACGGACCGAAACGTCCTTAAACTAATGAACGACCGAAACATCTTTAAACTACTACCGCAGCGTCCTTAGGCTGACGAGATAAAAAAATGATAAGAACGGTATGTCCATAAGCAAAACGGGCACGGATGAAAACCCGAAAGGGCTCCGTGAGTAAAAACAGCAGGGCTACCGGCGAGTGTTCATGAAAACCCGAAAGGGCGCGACCTCGTAAAAAAAACGGTAAAATGGGCACGGATGAAAACCCGAAAGGGCTCCGTGAGTAAAAACAGCAGGACTACCGGCAAGTGTTTGTGAAAACCCGAAAGGGCGCAACCTCATTAAAAGACACTTATAGGGTCCTCTCGACCTTGTAAGGAGAAACCACCCGCGTGAGATCCTTACGACTCAAAAGGGAGCAACACACTTAGGGATCCTCACGATTCTTAAGGAGAAAATACACTTGCGAGATTCTCACGACTCGTAAGGAGAACTCTCTTATGAGACCCTCACGGCTCATAAGATTTGAAAGTCTTAAGTTACAGAGACCTGAACCTGTTCTTAAGCAAACCCCCCACAACCTTCGATATTACCCTACAAGTGGTTCAATACTGGCTCTTGTATACAATCCATGGGCGCGAATAAACATTCCCCAATCATGTTTCATCCGTGATTGGGAATATGTTTGTATGGTGAACAACCCTTGTAAATCTTCTCGATTTATGAGGAGAAAACCCTCCTATAGGATCCTTATGACCTACAGAAGAACAAAACACTTAGGAATCCTCACGATCCCTAAGGAGAAAATACACCTACAAGATCCTCACGACTTGTAGGGAGAAATACCTTTGTGAGACCCTTACGGCTCATGAAGTCAAAAGCCTTAGCCAACAGGACCCTAACCCTGGTCGCTAAGCCACCTTTGTTCGATATCGACAAATGCAAATGATGATTCGCTCCTGGCAATATCCCAGTTGTAGCGATGTTGATGCCTAAAACGGTATCAAATTCCAAACCCCTTCATGGCAAATGATGATTCGCTCCTGGCAATATTCCAGTTGTAGCGATGCTGATGTTGAGATTGGTGTCAGATTCCAAGTTCCACACTCGCGATAAAAAATCAGCGAGTCACACATGCATACGAAATAGCCGAAATGATTGGGCAACTTGCAATAAAAAGCAGCAAGTAAAAATGTATGCATGCAAAATAGCCGAAATGATTGGGCGACTCGCAAAAAAAAAACAGCGAGTAAAAATAAAATAAACAGCCGAAATGATGGGGCACCGCGAAAAAAATAGCCGAAATGATAGGGCAATCGCGACCTTTGCGATATAAAAGCTGAAATGATAGAGCATCGCGGAAAAAGAAACAAAATAAAAAAAATGAAATTTATGCCCTACAGGTGATGGTACATCAAACCCTGTATACAATCCAAGGGCGTAAACAAAGAATGGATCATACTCCTCTCCCAGATTTCATCATAAGAAGAAGCCAAATCTCGACGGGCCGCAAATGACCTAGAGGTCATCTCAACACTCGTCTCGTAACAACGGATACAACTTCAAGCGAAGCGGAACAGCGGCAACTCCCAGTTCCGTGGCTCGGCGATACACAAATCACCAAGAGTCAAACGCTCATTCCATGAAATACGGATACAATCAACAAAAATTCCTAGTACGTGGAAAGCGGCTCATGTCAATCCTGACCCCGTGAAAAACGTCCAGAGCGGATCCAGGTCCTCGCAGAGCACAGCAATGAACCCGTGTGAAGCATACAGAGCGGAACTTAGTCCTCGCCGAATACGGCAGTGAACCCGTGGGAAGCATCTAGAGCAAAATTCCTGGCTACGTGGAACGCGGCTTATGTCAATCCTGACCCCGTGTGAAACATCTAGAGCAAAAATTCCTGGTACGTGGAAAGCGGCTCATGTCAATCCTGACCTCATGGAAAACGTCCAGAGCGGATCCTGGTCCTCGCAGAGCACGGCAATGAACCCGTGTGAAGCATCCAGAGCGGAACCTAGTCCTCGCCGAACACGGCAGTGAACCCGTGGGAAGCATCTAGAGCAAAAATTCCTGGCTACGTGGAATGCGGCTTATGTCAATCCTGACCCCGTGTGAAACATCCGGAGCAAAAATTCCTGGCTACGTGGAATGCGGCTTATGTCAATCCTGACCTCGTGTGAAACATCCGGAGCAAAAATTCCTGGCTACGTGGAACGCGTCTTATGTCAATCCAGACCCCGTGTGAAACATCCAGAGCAAAAAATTCCTGGTACGTGGAAAGCGGCTCATGTCAATCCTGGCCCCATGGAAAACGTCCAGAGCGGATCCTGATTCTCGCAGAGTACGGCAATGAACCCGTGTGAAGCATCCAGAGCGGAACCTAGTTCTCACCGAACACGGCAGTGAACCCGTGGGAAGCATCTAGAGCAAAAATTCCTGGCTGCGTGGAACGCGGCTTATGTCAATCCTGACCCCGTGTGAAACATCCGGAGCAAAAATTCCTGGCTACGTGGAACGCGGCTTATGTCAATCCAGACCCCGTGTGAAACATCCAGAGCAAAAAATTCCTGGTACGTGGAAAGCGGCTCATGTCAATCCTGACCCCGTGGAAAACGTCCAGAGCGGATCCTGGTCCTCGCAGAGCACGGCAATGAACCCGTGTGAAGCATCCAGAGCGGAACCTAGTTCTCCCCGAACACGGTAGTGAACCCGTGAGAAGCATCTAGAGCAAAATTCCTGGCTACGTGGAACGCGGCTTATGTCAATCATGACCCCGTGTGAAATATCCAGAGCAAAAATTCCTGGTACGTGGAAAGCGGCTCATGTCAATCCTGACCCCGTGGAAAACGTCCAGAGTGGATCCTGGTCCTCGCAGAGCACGGCAATGAACCCGTGTGAAGCATCCAGAGCGGAACCTAGTCCTCGCCGAACACGGCAGTGAACCAGTGGGAAGCATCTAGAGCAAAAATTCCTGGTATGTGGAAAGCGGCTCATGTCAATCCTGACCTCGTGGAAAACGTCCAGAGCGGATCCTGGTCCTCGCAGAGCACGGCAATGAACCCGTGTGAAGTATCCAGAGCGGAACCTAGTCCTCGCCGAACACGGCAGTGAACCCGTGGGAAGCATCTAGAGCAAAAATTCCTGGCTACGTGGAACGCGGCTTATGTCAATCCAGACCCCGTGTGAAACATCCAGAGCAAAAAATTCCTGGTACGTAGAAAGCGGATCATGTCAATCCTGACCCCGTGGAAAACGTCCAGAGCGGATCCTGGTCCTCACAGAGCACGGCAATGAACCCGTGTGAAGCATCCAGAGCGGAACCTAGTTCTCGCCGAACACGGTAGTGAACCCGTGAGAAGCATCTAGAGCAAAATTCCTGGCTACGTGGAACGCGGCTTATGTCAATCCTGACCCCGTGTGAAACATCTAGAGCAAAAATTCCTGGTACGTGGAAAGCGGCTCATGTCAATCCTGACCCCGTGGAAAACATCCAGAGTGGATCCTGGTCCTCGCAGAGCACGGCAATGAACCCGTGTGAAGCATCCAGAGCGGAACCTAGTCCTCGCCGAATACGGCAGTGAACCCGTGGGAAGCATCTAGAGCAAAAATTCCTGGCTATGTAAAACGCGGCTTATGTCAATCCTGACCCCGTGTGAAACATCCGGAGCAAAAATTCCTGGCTACGTGGAACGCGGCTTATGTCAATCCAGACCCCGTATGAAACATCCAGAGCAAACAATTCCTGGTACGTGGAAAGCGGCTCATGTCAATCCTGACCCCGTGGAAAACGTCCAGAGCGGATCCTGGTCCTCGCAGAGCACGGCAATGAACCCGTGTGAAGCATCCAGAGCGGAACCTAGTCCTCGCCGAACACGGCAGTGAACCCGTGGGAAGCATCTAGAGCAAAAATTCCTGGCTACGTGGAACGCGGCTTATGTCAATCCAGACCCCGTGTGAAACATCCAGAGCAAAAAATTCCTGGTGCGTGGAAAGCGGCTCATGTCAATCCTGACCCCGTGGAAAACGTCCAGAGCGGATCCTGGTCCTCGCAGAGCACGGCAATGAACCCATGTAAAGCATCCAGAGCGGAACCTAGTCCTCGCCGAACACGGCAATGAACCCGTGGGAAGCATCTAGAGCAAAAATTCCTGGCTACGTGGAACGCGGCTTATGTCAATCCAGACCCCGTGTGAAACATCCAGAGCAAAAAATTCCTGGTACGTGGAAAGCGGCTCATGTCAATCCTGACCTCGTGGAAAACGTCCAGAGCGGATCCTGGTCCTCGCAGAGCACGGCAGTGAACCCGTGCGAAGCATCCAGAGCGGAACTTAGTCCTCGCCGAACACGGCAGTGAACCCGTGGGAAGCATCTAGAGCAAAAATTCCTGGCTACGTGGAACGCGGCTTATGTCAATCCTGACCCCGTGTGAAACATCTAGAGCAAAAATTCCTGGCTACGTGGAACGCGGCTTATGTCAATCCTGACCCCGTGTGAAACATCCAGAGCAAAAATTCCTGGCTACGTGGAAAGCGGCTTATGTCAATCCTGACCCCGTGGAAAACGTCCAGAGCGGATCCTGGTCCTCGCAGAGCACGGCAGTTAACCCGTGCGAAGCATCCAGAGCAACTCCTGACTCCGTGAAATGCGGATAAGGACAACTTCACCCATCACTTGCGGGTCCTCACGACTCGTAAGGGAATAAATTCTCTTGTGAGATCCTTACAACTTTCAAGAGAACGCGCTTAGGAATCCTCATGATTCCTAAGGAGAAAGTACACCTACGAGATCCTCTCGATCCGTAGGGAGAAAAGTCTCTATGAGACCCTCACGGCTCATAGAGTGGAAAAATTTTAGGCAGCAGATCTGAACCTGCGGCCTAAGCCATCTCTACCTCTTGAAGAAGCCAAGACAGACTGCTCGCTCTATCATCTGTCAACCATGTTCACTAAGGTAACATGCGGATAATAAAAGGAAGAAGAAAGCGACAGAAAGAACACTTGACTGGCGTTGGATCAAGCATTCGAGACACACTCATTCATGCATGTGCAAAAGACTCAGAACGAGAAATAAGACAGGCTGAAATAAATTGTTTCATTAATATTTCAAGAGGGTTCTTACAATCATAAAAGCAATAAACGAAAAACATTATTACAAGGGAATAACCTCGAACCCAGGACATGGATTGAGGAACTCGAAAGTGACCTATCTATGACTTTCCAAGCCTCGCGGACCATCCTAGTGTGCTTTCTTTCGCGAGCACAAGCGTCAGGGTCCCACCTGATGTCTTCCACCCTCCGATAAGCAGCGAGTATGGCAGACTGTTGAAAGACCTCGTGCAAGAGATCGATAAGACTGTCTCGCCGTCTTTTTGAGATAAAGTTTAACAGGTACACCGAGTGCACCTTATCCTCAGCGGCATCCAGCGTCCTAAGCGGCACACCGGAACAGAACAGGGGAAGCGCTTTCCAGATGGCTCCCACGATAAGCTTAAGAAGGGAGGAACGCCGGGGAAGCAGAGGACCGTTGTACGTGTCGAAGCGGCTCATGATTTCAGCACACTCTGCGTTTGTGAACTCTCGATTTTGAGAGAGGCCAAGTCGGCGGATGTCCCCATAAGAGATGATCTCGTTAAGAGCATACATATGGGCGTCCATTGTTCCTGTGAAAGAAGATCAGCAAAATTAGCAGACCGACTGATTAGGTGAATTCTTGTTAAAAAATGAGCACAGAGAGTTAAACTCCTCGAGAGCAATGCTCTACGAATAGGGGTGATGCCTATCAGACGCCATAATAATGGAAATTTGAAGAAGTCCCCCAAGAACTCTGAGATCATTATTATTAAAAGATGATATAATCCTTTAAAAACAAAACTCCATTTTTAATTTTCATTATCCATACTCAAACTCTTAAGAGTTCATCTCATTTTTAGATCAAAGAGATCTATGTCTTGACAAAGATGCAAGGTTCTGTTCATGGGTCAAGAAACCCTGAAACAGATTCTTGAGAGCAAGGCTCTATTGGTGAAACCCCAAAAGGGTTTTCTTTAGATCAAAGATCTATGAGAGCAAAGCTCTATTAATTGAAATTAATTTAATTCAAGGTTACTATAAAGTTTCTTTTGAGGAAAATTTAACTCTGAGAGTTCTTAAAGGCAAGAGCAAAGCTCTGGAGTTTTGAAAGTAAAAGTCTTAAGGATGATAATCATCTGCTGAGGACCAAAGGTCCTATTTATAGGCATCAAGTGCCCTTTCAGCTTCCAAAGTTGCCACAACGGCTGGAATTTCGCCACTGTTGCGTTCACGTTTGGCGCCACATAAGCGCAACGGTAGGGGGGCATTTGTTTACCCCAATCAGAGCAAACCTCTGTTCAAATTCTAAGGCGGGAAACGAAGCAACGCTTTTGTTTCCCCCAATCAAAGCAAAGCTCTGTATTGAAAATTAAAATTGAAATAAATGAAGCAACGCTTCAGATCCTTTGCGCTGCGCGCAACGCGCCACGTGTCAAAAGCTGATACAATAGCGCAGCGCCCGAGACAGCACACCCAATCAGAGCAAAGCTCTATTTAAACTAAAATTAAAGGAAGCAAAGCTTCAGTTACGCAAGCGCTGCGCTGCGCGACACGTGTCAGCGCAGTCGCTTTTGCGCAAGCGCTGCGCTGCGCGACACGTGTCAGCGCAGATGCGCAAGCGCAGCTGCGCTGCGCTGTGCGCTGCGCGACACGTGTCACGCTCTGGAGCATTTGCGCCAAACAGAATTAAAATTCTAAGAAATCTTTCTGTTCTTGTTAAAACAAGAAGATTTTCTTCTGTAAAACAGAAGCCCTTGGATCAAAGATCCAACGGTGGGGAAAATTCCCCAAATCACTCAGAGAAAGATCTCTTTAACAAATTTAACTAATTTATGGGCAATATAAAAAGGGCCCTAGACCTCAATTCAAAATGAGGAATTTTTTTGTGAGAAATTAAACAGAGAGAGAGCTCTGAAGAATTGGAGAGAAATCCTCAAGAACAAAAAAGGTAAAAAGCCTTTAAAAAAAAGAGAAAATTCTCTTGTGAACAGATCATCGATCTAAAAACAAGATCAAAGACCTTAAATAAAAATAATAATAAAAACAGTGCTTTGCACTTTTTATGAACCTTTGGTTCTCTGAGATGAGAAAAACAAGAGAGACCTGTTTTCTTTGATCTAAATTAGATCAAGAAAGCAAACAGTGCTTTGCACTTCTGATTATGAACTATTGGTTCTAGAATCTAAAGGATTCTCAAATTTATAGTGCCTTGCACTTGGAGATCTGCACTGTTGCGCTCCTGGGTTGGCGCAAACCACCTGAGAGCGCCACGTGTCAGCATCTGAACCATTTGCGCTATGCGCTTTGAGATAAAGCTTTGCTCTCTGTAATTGGCGCAACTCACCAGAGTACGCCACGTGTCAGCAGTGCAAGTGCAGCGCACTAGCGCAGCGCACTGCGCAGCGCACTGCGCTTGCGCGACACGTGTCAATACTACAAGCGCTTGCGCTCTCTGATTGGCGCAAAGTGCCTGATAAATGCAAGGCATTTCCTAAAGGGCCAGACCCAAATTAAAAGACCAAGCAGGCCTAATTAAATAGATGCTCTGCATCATTTATAAAAGGGCAGAGCCCAACCAAAACAAAGAAAGGTAATGCAGTGAAAGGGCAAGGCCCTAGCACAGGTTCAATAGGCCAAAGACTAAAGAATATTGAAACTGGACTTAGCCCAGTCGTGGCCATAAGTCCTCAAATTAAATTGACTGAGCACGGCTGCTCCCTAAATCAATTTACATCCGGTTCGAGGGTACATCTCCGAACTCCTCTGACAGTTCTCGTTGTAATCCTTCAACGACGTCAGAGAGGTGACGGGTCCCAACGACCACACATGAATACAGACTGCGGGATCCTTAAACTCGTGGACCGAAACGTCCTTAAACTAATGTTGGACCGAAATGTCCTTAAACTAATGATGGACCACTACGTCCTTAAACTAGAACATGGACCGCCATGTCCCTAAACTGGAACATGGACCGCCACGTCCCTAAACTGGAACATGGACCGCCACGTCCCTAAACTGGCGATGGACCGCCATGTCCCTAAACTGGAACGATAGAGCCTCCAAACGCTCTTTTGCCGGATCTAAACGATCCCGTTTAAGTTGATCTTAGCCCCAACCACGGCTAACGTATCCTTAAACATTTAAATGGGCTATAAAACTTCAAATTAACTTTGGTCCTAGGGTACATCTCTGAACTCCTCTGACACCTATCGTTTTAATCCTTCAACGACGTCAGAGAGGTGACGGGTCCCGACAGCCATACATTAAATGGATCACCACGTTAAGTCGATCTTAGTCCTAAACGGGACTAACGTATCCTTAACGAACGTTTAAGTTGATCTTAGCCTCAATACGGTTAACGTATCCTTAAACTAAAAACACCAAACCCAAATCTAAGTAAATACGGATTTGGATTAATCCACGTCCTACGGGCGACGGCATTACTCAGTCTTCGTATACAATCCACGGGCAACCATAAACAAAACAAACACCCACGACACGAAGTGAAATTCTGGAGAAAGAGAAAGTGGCTATCGCGATGCGGTAGCGTAATTAACTGCAGGGGCTTGCGCCTGCAGGGAAGAGCATCCTCACAATCAAAAACCCCTTCAGCGAGGGAGAATCTGACGAAATCTGCTATATCGGCCGCATCCGTCTAAACCTCCGATACACGGTGCCATAAATCAACTTGGCACTTTCGGAGAGGTAGACGGATAAAACTAAATAGCATCTGCCCCGAACCCCAGCGTCAGGACTTCGCAGTCTTGTGCGCCGTCTTTCGGAGGGGAACACCTCTCATTCTTTATACAACCGTCCTCGAAGGTTCCTTAGATGCATTATGGGTACAAGAGAACGACCAAGGAAAAGAAAGAGCTCTCTATTACTTGAGTCGAGTCCTCCTGGGGGCAGAAAGCAATTATTCTCCCAACGAAAAACACTGCCTGGCGTTGATCTTCGCGATAACGAAACTCTGGCACTATGCATTGGGGCATGAAATCCGTCTCATATCGAAGGTGGATCCTCTCAAGTACTTGATGTCAAAGGCCATATTGACAGGGCGACTCGCCAAATGGGCCTTGCTCTTGATGGAGTTCTCAATAACTTATCAGTCTCTTAATGCAGTGAAAGGCCAAGCCATCGCCGACTTCCTCGCTGAGCATTCAATACCTGCCGATTCTCCTTTGAACCGCGAGCTGCCAGACGAACATGCGTTTGATGCGATCGACGGCGGTGATGTCCGATAGGAACTTTATTTTGATGGAGCCTCCTCCATGAAGAAGCGCAAGCAGAATGCCCCTATAATCAAATCAGGGGTAGGCCTTATCTTCGTGACCCCACAAGGAGGGATAATGCGCTTCGCCTTCTCCTTGACAGAGCCGAGGACGAACAATGAAGCCGAATACGAAGTTTTGATAGCAGACTTCGAGATCGCCATCAACATGGGAATTGAAAACCTCCTCATATATGGAGATTCCCAACTGGTCCTCAGACAAGTAAATGGCGACTACCAGACGTGCAAACCAGAACCGGTAAAGTACGGCGAGAGGGTACAGCAACTGCTGACTCAAATTCCCTCTTACACCCTCGAAAGCATACCGTGTGCGGAAAATAGCAAAGCAGATGCATTATCCAAGCTTGCTAAAGAATTGGCTGACGAGAACCTCGATGACGTGAGAATCGTTGTGCAAAGCCGTCGGGTTCTTGCGCCGACAGAGATATCTCCGGAGTCGTCTGAAGAAAAAGGAGTGACTGAGTAAATGGCCTTGCAAATAAAAGACCAGGAAAAGGCTGAGGATTGGAGAGAAGTCTTTATAGGCTACTTCAAATCCCGTCGAACGCCTGAAGATGCGTCCTCAAAACATCAGCTCATGAAGCGAGCCCTATCTTTTGCCTTCGTCAATGATACTCTGTACAAGAGGTCATTTGATTCTCTGTGGTTGAGATGCCTGGGACCTGAAGAAGCAAGAAGAGTCATCCAAGAAGTTCACGACGGACTCTGCGGTTCTCACCAAGCAGGCCCGAAGATGAAGTTGAAGATTAAACGGATGGCCTACTACTGGCCCACGATAATTCAGGACTGCCTCGAATATGCGAAGCAATGCTACTCATGCCAGATCCATGGGGACTTCATCCACCAGCATCCAAACCCACTACATCCGACGGCGGCTAGCTGGCCGTTTGAAATGTGGGGAACCGACATAATCGGCCCCATCGAGCCAGCATCGTCCAGAGGACATCGATTCATTTTGGCGACGACTGATTACTTCTCCAAATGGGCAGAAGCAGTACCGCTGAGGGAAGTGAAGACGGAGAATATCCTCCATTTCTTCAAGACACATGTCATTTATCGGTTTGGAACTCTGCGACGGATCATCTCCGATAACGGGCCAGCCTACAGAAGCCACAAGATTAGCCGCTTCGCACAACAGCATAACATAGACTGGAGATACTCTTCAGTTTATAATCCCCGAGCCAACAGTTTAGCTGAAGCTTTTAACAAGACCCTGACAAAGATCGTGAAGAAGACGGTGTCCCGAAATAAAAAGGATTGGCATGAGAGACTGCATGAAGCTCTCTGGGCATATCGAACTACGTTCAAGACGGCCACGGACACAACGCTGTACGCGTTGGTATTCGGTACAAAAGCAGTACTCCCCCTCGAGATAGAGTTACCCTCTCTACGAGTGGCAGTCCATTATGAGCTAACGGACGAAGAGAATGCTCACCTTCGGCTTGAGGAGCTCGATGCCCTTGACGAAACCCGGCTCATAGCGCAACAAAATTTGAAAGCTTATAAAGCAAAGATGATGCGCTCTTACGAAAGATTGATCAGGCCGAGGACATTCCGCCAAGGCGAACTTGTGCTAGTGGTCAAAAGACCTATGATCCCCAATCGCGCCAAGCGGGGAAAATTCTAGCCGAACTATGAAGGCTCGTACATCATAGACAAGGTCTACCAGGGTGGAGCCATCTACTCATGGACATGCATGGTGAAAGACCTTTCAGGACAATAAACGGTCGCTTCCTGAAGAAGTACTACGCTTGACGAGTCATGGCCTAGGTCAATGATAGACGACGACGACTATGTCCGCTCGCTATCTTCCTAAGCCCAAACTCTATAAGTAGTAGCCGGCTTACTTTACAACGGACCAAAACGTCCTTAAACTAACAGCGGACCGAAACGTCCTTAAACTAACGCCGGACCGAAACGTCTTTAAACTAACGCCGGACTGAAACGTCCTTAAACTAACAGCGGACCGAAACGTCCTTAAACTAACAACGGACCGAAACGTCCTAAAACTAGTTGCTGACCGAGATGTCGATAAACTACGGTGGATTGCAGCATCCCAAAGCTGATACAAAAATAAAAAAAAGAAAAAAAAAATAATAATAAAAAAATTAAAAAAAGAGAAAACGGTATGTCCATAAGCAAAATAGGCACGAATGAAAACCCGAAAGGGCTCCATGAGTAAAAACAGCAGGGCTACCGGCGAGTCTTGTGAAAACCCAAAAGGGCGCAACCTCGTTTAAAAAAAAAGAATAAACAAAAAAAAAGAAAGAAAACGGTATGTCTATAAGCAAAATGGGCATGGATGAAAACCCGAAAGGGCTCCGTGAGTAAAAACAGCAGGGCTACCAGCGAGTGTTTGTGAAAACCCGAAAGGGCGCAACCTCGTTAAAAGACACTTACAAGGTCCTCTCGACCTTGTAAGGAGAAATCACCTACGTGAGATCCTTACGACTCACAAGCGAGCAAAACACTTAGGAATCCCCACGATTCCTAAGGAGAAATCACACTTGCAAGATCCTCACGACTCGTAAGGAGAATCCTCTTATGAGACCCTCACGGCTCATAAGATTTGAAAGTCTTAAGCTACAGAGACCTGAACCTATTCTTAAGCAACCTCCACAACCTTCGATACTGCCCTACAAGCGGTGCAACACTGACCCTTGTATACAATCCACGGGCGCGAATAAACATTTCCCTAACCAAGTCCCACCCGTGACTAGGGACATGTTCGCACGGTGAACAACCCTTCTAAGTCCTCTCGACTTATAAGGAGAAAACGCTCTTGTAAGATCCTTACGACTTACAAGAGAACATACACTTAGGAATCCTCACGATTCCTAAGGAGAAAACACACCTACGAGATCCTCACGACTTGTAGGGAGAAATACCTTTGTGAGACCCTTACGGCTCATGAAGTCAAAAGCCTTAGTCGATAGAATCCTAACCCTGTTTACTAAGCCGCCTTTGTTCGACATCGACAGAGGCAAATGATGATTCTCTCCTGGCAATATCTCAGTTGTAGCGGTGCTGATGCCGAAATTGGTTTCTAATTTCAAACTTGCAGCGAAAAGCCAGCAAGCCACACATGCATAATAAATAGCTGAAATGATGGGGCAACTTGCGACAAAATCAGCAAGTAAAAATATATGCATGCAAAAGAGCCGAAATGATTGGGCAACTCGCAATAAAAAGCAACGAGTAAAAATAAAATAAATAGCCGAAATGATTGGGCACCGCGAAAAATGGCCGAAATGATTGGGCAATCGCGACCTTCGCGATATATAAAGCTGAAATGATAGAGCATCGCGGAAAGAAATAAAAAAATGAATAAATGAAATTTATGCCCCACAGGTGATATCACAGCAATCCCTGTATACAATCCAGGGGCGCAAACAAAGAAGGAATCACATTCCTCCTCCCCAGGTTTCATCAGAAGAAGAAACCAAATCTCGACGGGTCACAGATATCCTAGAGATCACCTCAACATTCGTCTCATTGCAGCAGACACAACATCAAGCAAAGCGGAACAATGGCAACTCCCAGTTCTATGAATCGGCAGTGTACAGATGACCGAGAGTCAAATTCCGACTCCGTGAAATGCGGATAAAGTCAACCCTTCCTGGTTACGTGGAACGCGGATTATGTCACTCCTGACCCCGTGGAAAACGTCCAGAGCGGATCCTGGTCCTCGCAGAGCACGATAATGAATCCGTGTGAAGCATCCAGAGCGGAGCTTGGTCCTCGTAGAACACGGCAGCGAACCCGTGGGAAGCATCCAGAGCAAAATTCCTGGCTACGTGGAACGCGGATTATGTCACTTCTGACCCCGTGGAAAACGTCCAGAGCGGATCCTAGTCCTCGCAGAGCACGGCAGTGAACCCGTGTGAAGTATCCAGAGCGGAGCCTGGTCTTTGCAGAACACGGCAGTGAACCCGTGGGAAGTATCTAGTGCAAAATTCCTGGTCATGTGGAATGCGGATAACGTCACTTCTGACCCCATGGAAAACGTCCAGAGCGGATCCTGGTCCTCGTAGAGCACGGCAGTGAACCCGTATGAAGCATCCAGAGCGGAGCCTAGTCCTCGCTGAACACGGCAGTGAACCCGTGGGAAGCATCTAGTGCAAAATTCCTGGTCATGTGGAACGCGGATAACGCCACTTCTGACCCCGTGGAAAACGTTCAGAGCGGATCCTGGTCCTCGCAGAGCACGGCAGTGAACCCGTGTGAAGTATCCAGAGCGAAGCCTGGTCTTTGCAGAACACGGCAGTGAACCCGTGGGACGCATCTAGTGCAAAATTCCCGGTCACATGGAACACGGATAACGTCCCTTCTGACCCCGTAGAAAACGTCCAGAGCAGATCCTGGTCCTCGCAGAGCACGACAGTGAACCCGTGTGAAGCATCCAGAGCGGAGCCTAGTCCTCGCTGAACACGGCAGTGAACCCGTGGGAAGAATCTAGTGCAAAATTCCTGGTCACGTGGAACGCGGATAACGTCACTTCTGACCCCGTGGAAAATGTCCAGAGCGGATCCTGGTCCTCGCAGAACACGGCAGTGAACCCGTGTGAAGCATCCAGAGCGGAGCCTAGTCCTCGCCGAATACGGCAGTGAACCCATAGGAAGCATCTAGAGAAAAATTCCTGGTTACGTGGAACACGGATAACGTCACTTCTGACCCCGTGGAAAACGTTCAGAGCGGATCCTGGTCCTCGCAGAGCACGGCAGTGAACTCGTGCGAAGTATCCAGAGCAGAGCCTGGTCCTCGCCAAACACGGCAATGAACTCGTGGGAAGCATCCAGAGCAAACATCGGACTGTGAGGTCTTTAAACTCACGGACTATGATGTCCTTAACCTCTACTGTGATGTCTTAAAACTAACAATCAACCACAATGATTTTACACTAATTTTACCTTGGTTCAAGGGTACATCTCTTCACTCCTTTGATATTCGTCGTTGTAATTGCTCAACGTCTTCAAAGAGGTGACGGGTCCCAATAACCACACATCTCACGGACTGTGGAGTCCTTAAATCCACGGACTATGATGTCCTTAACCTCGACCACAATGTCTTAAAACTAACATTGGACTGTGGAGTGTTAGTTATATGTATGCCCTAGAGGCCATTACTATACATAGGATGTATATTGTAGTGGATGCTGGGACATATATAGGGAGGACTTTCTTGCTCGACATGATAGTATGCTATCTGGTTGATCTTTACCTTAACGTGTACACTGATTGTCTCCCTGTTACATGTTGGTAAAGCCCTTAGGATGTGTACTTGACTACCTGGACTATGATGCGGATCATACTAGTGGGGACATGGTAGTCCATAAGTACATCCTTCAAAGTCCCTAGTCGTGGGTATATCGAGACGGGGCATCGATATACCAGAGTAGACTAGCGTATACCTTCTCGACCCATACAGATGGGCGATGGATGATCCCATATCCATTGGTGTTTGACATCAGAGATGATATACGGGTGCTCAGTGGAGACTGGGTACACTGGACGGACTCGCCGAGAACTCCCAGATGGTATTATACCTTACGTCAGATGGCAGTTCTCTGGTGACACTGGTACAGAGTAGTCTGTTGACCCGAGATCGTCATAGAGTCTTGTGTGGTTCCCACTGTGCTTTGATTTCCATCTTACCACGTCCAAGAGGGCGTGCAAAACGGTGGTTTTTGGGTACAGTCCCGAGTCACATGGAGGCAATGAGCGATAGGAGGGGATTCGTCTCTCCCGGTATAGGGAGTTGATGTTGCGCCGTGTTCGATTGGCTATAACCGGAAATCCCTGGCCAGGGTTGCTGAGATTTACTGGTAAGTGTTACCAGTAGTTTCTCGAATTGTTATAGACCTCATATCGACACGACTTATCGAGCTATTGGGGTGGTAAACGTCAGAGTTCCGCCGCATAGTGTACTGTTCATTGGAAACAAATTGCGAGCCGTCGATGACCTAGCCCGCTTTTTCTCCGATGAAGCCGACGCTAGAGCCCGGGATTTGATATGGACAGCGAGGAGACTTCATTGCGGAGCTATGGAGGTGGAGAAATGGATCTACAAAGGTTGTATGTTCGTTTACTTGTAGTTAAGTGTTAACTAGTTTGCTTTGTCGCCTAAAATTCTAGCCAACGATCTTGTTAGGGTTTCTCGGCACCGTTAAGCTTTGAAATTGGCATGGTTGATGCCTTGTGAGACCTCACTAGGGTGCCTAGGAACCTTTCATTGGTATCAGAGCCTAGCTAGAGCCTTAGGCGAAGTCTAGACGACGTTTGAAACCCGAACGAACCCGAAACCCTAAAACCCAAGTGCTCTCTGGACTTTTTCTATAATCTGGGATTTTTCAAGATTAAAAATGCTTAAAAAATTCAGCAGAGAATTCTAAGAATTACGGTGAAATTTGTTTCCAATGAACAGTACACTATGCGGCGGAACCGCGGCCTAAGCCAGCTTAGGCGGCGGTTCCGCGGCTAAAGGATGACGTCATCCCTCCTACCTTGCACAGTAATTCACAATTTCTGTAGCTGAGTTTTATAGGTATTTTTAATATTTATTCAAGAGTTGAATTTTCTGAGGTGTTTTAGAGCTTCGATGTTTCGATCGGATTATCAAATTTCGTCTTTGTGTATTTCCGGATGACTTTAGAATATGTTAAAAAGTTCGACCGGATATAAATACCCAATTTTTCCCCTGTTGGGAAATTTCCAAGTGTTGGATTTTTCCGCAGTTTAACGACGTTCTAAGTAGTGCAAGTAACGCAATGGACCCTCTAGAAGACAACAAACCTTAACTCGATTATGTGACTGTCTTGAACTGCCCTTTGAACCTTCGGGTTTGGGGCAGTACGGCGTGCCACATGTGAGGCGTTGGCTTGACCCTACTACGGCTGGACCGTTGGTACTGAGGCACGAACTGAATGTTGTTAGACTTATGTTTCATATGTTGATCTATATTGGGAAAACTTGGGTGTTTAAATGTTCGATCGAAAAGTTTAACATTTTCTATTTATCCGGAATGTGATACAATACTTGGAATCCACAAGTAGTTATGAGATAACTGAATGAATGTTATAAATCTAGCGGTTTAGTCTCACTTGATCGGTTGCCACGGAATTTTGATGTGATCAAAAGTCCGTCGCAATCACGTAGCGTACGCGGATACTCGCCGGGTAAACTTAATAGACAGCCTCACTCCATAGCCCCGACCAAGTGACTGTAGGAGAACCCCGTCGCCGAAAGCATCCGTCCGGGTGCTCGCGGCAGCGGTGTTCCGCCTTGGTGCACTTCGTCGACGGTATCGGGGGTGCGGCCGTCTACTGAAGTTTGCGACGAGCATTCGATCTGCATGTCGGGAATCTTGTTGAATTGCCCGACTTGATATTGAAAAGTGTTTTCGATTTTGAGACTAAAATGCGGGGTTTATAATTGTTAGGCATGTGATGTCTAAGGTATTCATTTGATTAGGCATGCGATGTCTGTGCGGATTGCGGATTCCAACTGTTGTAGTTTTACACTTTCTTTTCTGTGACCGTAAGTGTAATATGTGATATCGCCGGTTTCGTTGCTATATGTCAACGACAATTGGGATACGCATATTTACTTACGTTGATGACATGTGATGTTATGTGTTGCTGGATATATTATATTGGATCGTCGTGTTTGAATAGCCGGGGGTTTTTATGTGAGATGAGTGTTTTCCATTTTCATTCATGTAAAAACTTGTATGTAATATTCTTTTATTTGGGGCACTTCCAGGTTGCGGAAGTTGTCACCGTTTGTATATTATTTACTTTTCCGCACTAGGATAGACCCAAGAAGGGGAGCACAAGTAACCAGGTTCTGGAGTCCAGTGGGAGACCAACTCGAGGAGTCGAGTCCGGGTCTCCTAACTCAAGAATTGGTAGGGTTGCTTGCCGCTCTCGTAGGGGTCTAGGGGTGTGGGTTTGGCTATTCATCACGACCGTGGAATCCGTGTTTTATACTGGCTCGTATTGAAAACACGGACGTCCTAGTATATCCAATATTTCATATGATTCTTCTGCTGCAATATCTGTGATGTGATCATGTGATGTTCTGTGATAGATACAGTATATAGTATATATGATATATTATATAGACGTTACTTATGTTTTACACCCGCGCTAGCCCTGCCCCGCTCTGCCGTTAGTTACCTAACCTAACGGTGCACGAGGGGACATCGAGGCGAATGCGGATGGCATAAGTGTACGTCGTATTTATCTGTGATGTTTAGGTATTTAAATGATGGGACTTCATTAATGAGATTAATGAAATAAAAGAAACCTAAGATGTTGTAGAGTCGAATTTCAAAAAATAAAACAGGTAGCTACGGTTCTTGCTTTGCACAGCGGTATATGTGATATATCCTGCACCTTATTCGATGAGGAAAGGACCGAGATCCCTTCACCGGGAGTGATTCCTTTAGCAATAACCGGCAGATGCTACACACTCGGTTTGTCTTTTGATTGCTTTTAAGAGTTTTTGCTTTGCACAGTGATATATATGATATATCCCGCACCTCATTCGACGAGGAAAGGGCCGACGATCCCTTCACCGGGAGTGACCCCTTTAGCAAAACTAGAAAAGCCTCAAAAATACTCCATTTTAAAATCATTTGATTCTACAACGATATCAAGTTCATTACGCAATAGGTTTTCAGAAAAACCTGTCGTAGCCCTCCGTCATTTCAGATAAGTCCTATTTAGTATTCGTGCTACGTTTGTTGGCCTGCGTCAAGGCGTAGTGTGCGGTAGCTAACTAGTATTTATCTGCTTATGCATATGATGCAGATTGGATTAGGGTAGTCGTGCGACTTTGTTGGCCTGCGTCAAGGGTCGTGCGGGTGGGTTTAATTCAATCAAGAAATGACGGGTTGAACTTGACTAGCGGACTATGGTTTGTTGGCCTGCGTCAAGGTCATAGGACGCTAGGGGCAAAATATTATCGGGAATTTCAAGTGTTGAAATTTGCAATGAGATTGCATACCTTCTATGAGATAGTTGGATCCCGATACCCGCTGCGAATAAGTGTTACTCCTGGGAGAGTTTTACACATTACAATTAGCCGATCAAGTAGGTGTCTAGAAAGGTGTCAACGGGGTTACGCCTCTGGGAAAACGAGGTTTACAGTAATTAGGTTCGTGCGAAAGCACGGGGGACCTCCCTCAAAGTACCGACACTGGCCTGGCTGAAAGATTGGCGAACTTGTAGTGTGTAATTAATCCCGGCTAGTCTTTCCTTTTAGGGTTTGAAGGAAGATTTGATAAAAAGCAGTGGGAGCCATCCTGATTAGATAAAATAATAACCAATCTATTCTTGCAAGAGCGCACGCTGAGTGTTTTCTTCTCTCTCTCTCCAGGTAGCGACCATATCACGCCTTAATCAAGATAATAATACGGAATATTGACCGAACCCGCTTGTTATTCTGAGCTGGGGAACGTTGGTCCCGCTCCAACTTATAATTGTTATAAGACAGAGCAGGAAATTGGGGAATACCAGATTTCCCGTGCCGCCCAAACGAAGAGAGTGCATGCTGATGCGTCATCTTCGGCTGTGTTCATTACAAAGAACTGTTTCTCTGTATTCTCTACGTCCTGGGTATATGATACCGGATCAGGATCCCGCATATGTAATCTGTTACATAGGGCTACAGATAGGTAGAAAAACTGAGAACGGGTGATAAGTTTCATGAGACAGAAAACGGGGCAAGTGTTGCAGCCAAGTCTGTTGGTCACTGTCACCCTGTATTCCAAATACATTGATTCTGAACGAATGTTATTAGATACCGAACCTGATATACAAAATCATATCAGTCTCTTTATCAGTAAAGAAATGATAAAATTTTGTATTGTTGGATAATGTTTTGAACATTTCCTATATCAAAAGTTGACCGGTTCAGGCACGTTATCTAAAAGCATTGATGTTCTAAATCAAACTACAGTTCTTAGTATATGGAACACACACAAGAGGAATAGTTCAGAAATGAACGAATCCTTCTTGAGGTATTGTAGACTAGGTCATATCAATGCGACCCGACTAGCTTAAGTTACATATAGATGCATATTTAAATGAGTTTGAATTTACATCTTGTGAAACTTGCCAGTCATGTCACAGAGATAAGATGACCATAGCCCTGCTTATTAGAAACAGAGAAAGAGTTAATGAACTCTTGGGACTGATACATGATGATGTATGTAAGGTCCCCTGTCTACACATGCCAGGACCGGTTCTTTGTACTTTGTTACATTCTCTGATAAACTCTCAAGATTCAGACATATGTTCCTGTTGAAACACAAGTCCGAACCTTTTGAGATATTCACAGAATATAAGCTAGAAGTAGAGAACCAAAATAAGGGTATAAGTATTATGTCCTTTGATGTGATCAAGGAGGAGAATACTTGAGCATGGAAATCCTGGATCATTCTAAAGAGAATGAGATTCTCTCTCAGCATTACTCCTCCGCATACACCATAGCACAATGGTATATCGGGGTGGAGCAATCACACCCTATATGATAAGGTGTGCTCTATGATGAGTACTACTGAGTTACCTATTTCCTTTTGGGAGTCATGCACTTGAGAAGCTGCATACCTATTGAATAGGGTTCAAATCAAATCAGTTGCCAACCACTTCATATGTGATATGGAAAGGGAAGAGCCCATATCTTAAGTTGGTTAAGATTTGGGGTTGTCCGGGCTATGTCTAAAAGAAAAATCCGGACAAGCTCGAGGCAAGGTCTGTAATGTAGAACTGGAAAGGTTCCAGCTATACAAACTACAGCAGATGATTTGATACAACCAAAGGATTCAATAGTTACCAACGAACCTCAGCCTCTCCGCCGATCTAGTGAGGTTCCTCACCCGCCTGAGAGATATTTCGATTTCTCTATGACAGTGGGAGCGAGGATTGCATCATGAGATGATGACCCAACTAGTTTCGAGCTGGCCATCAGGAGTGGGACTCTATAAGAATGGCTGGATGCTTAGCGATCTAAGATGGAATCCATGTACACCAACAAAGTATGGACTTTGGTTGCTATATCTGAAGGGTTAAATCCCCATCAGGAGCAAGTATATCTTGAGAAGATTACTTGGTGTAGATGGAAAAGTTAAGACTTTCAAAGCTAGACTTGTTAAAGCTTTTCGTCATCGACCAGGTGTGGATAATGATGAAACCTTTTCAAGTAGCTATGCTTAAGTCCATCCAGATCCTACTTGCCACGGCTACATACCATGACTACGATATCTGGCGGTTGGGTGTCATGACTGCTTTTCTAAATGATGTTTTAGAAGAGAGAGTCTATAAGTACACAGCCAGAGGGCTTCGTAGACAGTGGGAGCAGCGGAAACGTGCACAAGATGCTTTATAGGATAAAACAGGTATCGCGGAGTTGGAACATCTGTTTTGATGTAGTAGTCAAACAGTTTGACATCATCAGAATGGTAGATGAACCTTGTATATACAAAAAGGTAGTAGGGAGTATGGTGATGATCCTCGTAGAGTACGTGGATGACATACTCTTGATAAGAAAGGAGTTTCCTATGCTACGCTCGGCCAATCTCCGTTTATCACAAGGATTCTCCATAAAGGATCAAAGTGATACCTCCTAAATCCTGGGTTTTGGATCTATGAGATAGATCTAATTGGATGTTAGAATTCTCACTAGTAGTAGTGAGATGGTATCAACTGATCCTGGGGAGAATCACTGGAAGGGTTCCAGGGTGATAAGGACGACTGAGAGTCAGTCGCAGGCATTGTCTTTACCCTCAGTAAAGGGACGGTATGTTGGAAGAGTTCCAAGCTAGATACCGTGGAATACTAGACGATTAAGGCTGGATACATCGCTACTTAAGATGCTACCAAAGAGGTTGTCTGGGTGTATATTAGTTCATGAGATGAACTACGTTCCAACCATTGTGAGACAATGGAGTTGTGGCTTATGCCAAGGAACGTCCGTCCCATCAGTGATCCAGACATATTCTAAGGCAGTATCACCTGATCATGGAGATGCTTGATCTCCAAGGGATCGAGGTCAGGAGAGTAGACTCAGAGGACAACACGGCGGATCCACTTACAAAGGCCTTTTCCCAGAGAGAGACTTTTATGGGATGGTTGAGTATGAGATACTACAACCACTGCTATCAGATGGCCCTAGTGCAAGTGGGAGATTGTTAGTTATATGTATGCCCTAGAGGCCATTACTATACATAGGATGTATATTGTAGTGGATGCTGGGACATATATAGGGAGGACTTTCTTGCTCGACATGATAGTATACTATCTGGTTGATCTTTACCTTAACGTGTACACTGATTGTCTCCCTGTTACATGTTGGTAAAGCCCTTAGGATGTGTACTTGACTACCTGGACTATGATGCGGATCATACTAGTGGGGACATGGTAGTCCATAAGTACATCCTTCAAAGTCCCTAGTCGTGGGTATATCGAGACGGGGCATCGATATACCAGAGTAGACTAGCATATACCTTCTCGACCCATACAGATGGGCGATGGATGATCCCATATCCATTGGTGTTTGACATCAAAGATGATATACGGATGCTCAGTGGAGACTGGGTATACTGGACGGACTCGCCGAGAACTCCCAGATGGTATTATACCTTACGTCAGATGGCAGTTCTCTGGTGACACTGGTACAGAGTAGTCTGTTGACCCGAGATCGTCATAGAGTCTTGTGTGGTTCCCACTGTGCTTTGATTTCCATCTTACCACGTCCAAGAGGGCGTGAAAAACGGTGGTTTTTGGGTACAGTCCCGAGTCACATGGAGGCAATGAGCGATAGGAGGGGATTCGTCTCTCCCGGTATAGGGAGTTGATGTTGCGCTGTGTTCGATTGGCTATAACCGGAAATCCCTGGCCAGGGTTGCTGAGATTTACTGGTAAGTGTTACCAGTAGTTTCTCGAATTGTTATAGACCTCATATCGACACGACTTATCGAGCTATTGGGGTCTGACGTTTACCATCCCTAGGTGAGATATGCGACATATCAGACGATCAGACCGGACTGTACGGTAGTGTTACTGGTTGGATTCACTGGAGTGTGAGCGGGCTTGCTCGTCGATCTTCTGATCGTTCAATACCCGGGTGGCCATTACGTTTAGCAGACCGCTTGCGGCTTGTGGGTGTTAGATATGATCATCACCTGCTGCCGACGTATTGACGAGTCTTTAGAGTCCTACACAGAGGTTTCCTGGCTCAAGCGAAACGAAATAGGAGCGCATATGAGATATGTGCGGGACCGAGAATAATGCGTGTATGTGATACCGTATTCTATTCTCGCGATGAATGTATCGAATGGTTATATGTGATATAACCTAGTTATCGAATCGAGGGTTGATTCGATAAACCGATACATTGGATACTAGTCGGTTATATGCGATATGACCGGATCGTTAAATCAAGAGTTGATTTAATGATTTAATGCATAATTATATATTTGATATATTACTTTGCATTAACTAATATTGGTTCACTTTAAATGGATTTTCTCACTTGGGTTGTGCACATTGTATATGTGATATACTTTTGTACACATGTTTGTATCATGTTTGATGATACATGTTTGCTAGGGTTTGTGTAAAGAATTAAACTTTGTTTAAATAAATGGTTAGGGTTTTTTTTGGTTATTCATTCATTTATTTATTTGTTTTTGGATTAAAGATAAGAGAAAATAAGAACAAAAAGGTTTGTTTCTTTCATGAAGCTTGTTGAAGCTTCATGAAGCTTTGACCAAAGAAACCCTTTTGTCTTCATCTCATTAACCCTAACCATTCACTTAACCTTAGTCAATTCTCTACACATTACCATGGTTAATATTATGATAAGAATTGATTTTTCTATTCTATTCTAACACTTATCATAATATTCATCATATTATTATCATCTTCTTCTTCATCTTCTTCACTTGAAGAAAACCTTTCTTCATCAATGGTGATTGATGAAAATGAGTGAGAAATCCAATTCTAAAGTGAACCCTCTTCCTATTTCTTCATCCTCTACCTCTTGCCAAGTAGTAGAGTGTGTTTCCTTCACAAGTTTTCTTGACTTGGTGAAGTTGGAGCTTGATCTTGCGATGCCTCGACGTAGATCATCTTCGGCATCGTCGTCGATGACCTAGCCCGCTTTTTCTCCGATGAAGCCGACGCTAGAGCCCGGGATTTGATATGGACAGCGAGGAGACTTCATTGCGGAGCTATGGAGGTGGAGAAACGGATCTACAAAGGTTGTATGTTCGTTTACTTGTAGTTAAGTGTTAACTAGTTTGCTTTGTCGCCTAAAATTCTAGCCAACGATCTTGTTAGGGTTTCTCGGCACCGTTAAGCTTTGAAATTGGCATGGTTGATGCCTTGTGAGACCTCACTAGGGTGCCTAGGAACCTTTCATGTGGAGTCCTTAAATCCATGAACTATGATGTCCTTAACCTCGACCGCAATGTCTTAAAACTAACATTGGACTGTGGAGTCCTTAAATCCACGGACTATGATGTCCTTAACCTCGACCGTGATGTCTTAAAACTAACAACGGACTGTGGAGTCCTTAAATCCACGGACTATGATGTCCTTAACCTCGACCGTGATATCTTAAAACTAACAACGGACTGTGGAGTCTTTAAATCCACGGATTATGATGTCCTTAACCTCGACCGTGATGTCTTAAAACTAACAACGGACTGTGGAGTGATTGGTGTCAAAACTTGTATTTACCGCAATCAGAAACGGCGTCGCTTGGCAGCTAGCCGGTGAGTGCGGGTTGATCCACAGAGATGGGTAATTTCCTTTTATGTGCTTTAACGAGTTGATTCAAAGTGTCGTTTTGGTTGATTTCTAAAATCTATAAAAACTGGATCTTAATTAATCTAATTTAAAGTCTTGCTAGGGTTAGGCTTAGGGGAAGTTTTGGAGATTAACGTTTTCCTCACTGCTTTCATTGCCGTATTTTAGATCTATTAGATGTTACGGTGATTATCAATAAAGTGGATCCGAATCTTTTGGGAGGATATTTCTTCCTCTAGATTCGCATCCTTCCTTTGTTGATAATTACCCTAACCCCCATGGAAAACGCGCGCAACCGGCCCTTTATACTACGGTTCACCGTTACCTTGAGGGGTAGGGTGCCGCAGGGAGCGGTTGTGCGCGTATGCATGGAGTTCTAATTCATTAGGTGAATGTGGCATTGAAAGGGGTGAGAGATCTCATCTCTCAACCCTTTCCCTAAGGCTAACCCTAACAAGCGAGGAGACTACTCGCTCATTAGGGGATGAGAAAACATACTAATTAAAAGAAAGAAAGACATAATTTACCTTCCTAGGTTGACGGCTCCCTCCAAACGATATAGAACAGATCTGAATATAACTCCCAGAAATTCTGAAATTTATTGATTGAAAAGAGGCATGCTTTTTACAGATCTGGAAAAACAATTTATAGGAAAACAGAAAACCTAGGGTTACAGACTCTCGCACATGCGCAATTACAGATTTGACCTCTAAAAATCCCAACACCCGCACCGACGAACCGACACGAGGAAAATCCACCGACACGGGCTCTTAATAGCCGCGGAACCACGGCTCCAGGCTGGGTTTGGCCGCGGTTCCGCGGCCAAAGAAGGGAGTTGGGCCCTGAACTTTTTGGACTTGGTTCAGGGGTTCTTGGGCTCTGTATTTTTATATGTATTTTCTCTGTTGGGCTTCTTATTCTCCTCCAGATATTTCAGTGAATACTTGTAGCGATCTTTTAACCGTTCACTTGACATTTTGGACCTTGCACTGTTCTTCAACTAGACTTGACTAGGATCCGTCTACTTGTTGGTCAAAATTCCTTTTTCTGTATCAACTTTCGTCTTTTTCACTGTATTCGCGTCCAAGCCCTGTATCCTGTAACATGCAACAAACATGCGTCAAGAGTACCTGTTTATTCATAAAAAGAATAAGAATAGGGGAATGAATAATGCAATATTATGGTCTGAACATGGAGTCCTTAAATCCATGGACTATGATGTCCTTAACCTAGACCGCGATGTCTTTAAACTACGGTATCCTGGAAAACGTCCAGAGCGGAGCCTGGTCCTTGCCAAACACGGCAGCGAACCCGCGGGAAGCGTCCAGAGCGACCCCTGACTCCGTGAAATGCGGATAAGGGCAATTTCACCCATCACTTGCGGGTTCTCACGACTCGTAAGGAAGTAAATTCTCTTGTGAGATCCTTACGACTCTCAAGGGAAAACACACTTAGGAATCCTCACGATTCTTAAGGAGAAAATTACACCTACGGGATCCTCTCGACCGGTAGGGAGAAAATTCTTTATGAGACCCTCACGGCCCATAAAGTTGAAAAGTCTTAGGTGACAGATCCTAACCCTGTTTTCTAAGCCATCACCACTCTGCAAAGAGCCTAAGACTGACAGCTATACGCTATCTATAGATCGCACTTGCTAAAATCACATGACAAACAACACAGCAAGAAAGAAGAAAGCAGAGAAATGACACAAGACATTACGAAGTACGTGTATCTTTTATTCATGAATTCGATTGGGTACAAAATATATCATATGAAAAAACAAAAGAACAAAAACATTTATTCAAAATTACAAAGGGTAAAAAATTATTATTGAGAGGAAAGCGCTTTCAGTAGTCTAAGCAGCCGCTCGCGCACTTCCCTCAGCCCCTCTTCCTGATCGGCTGCCGCGGCCAACTCTGCTTCGACCTGGGCTCGCTGCTGCAAGTAAGATGAGAGCTGTTCTTCGACGGCTCGCTGAGCTGCTTCACGATCCTGTGCATCACGCTCAACGACATCAAGCTTCTGCTTCAATGTTAACCCATCAGAGATACATTGCAGAAGGCCCTCGAAGATAACTTTCACCTGGGCAGCGTTCGCGTCGACCTCAGCATGCAGTCGAGCAGACTCGCTTGAAGTTTCTTTGCATTCCCTTCGCTTTAAAGCCACTTCTTGTTCGAGATGGGAGAAGTAAGAAGCGCTCTGCTCGATCCATGCCGCCCGTTGAGTGCTCGTACCCAGAATCTCAGGTGCCGGACGCTTAAGCTCAAGCTCATGCAAGCAAGCCTCGATCTCCCGGCAGCGATTAACCCAAGACTCAACGACACCCTCACCGTGAAAGTTCATGTGCGTCGCCAGCATATGGTTAATCTCTACGGCAAAATCCGCAGCAGATGTGGGAGCCTCTGCGTCGAACTCCTCGATATACTCGCTTAGCATGCGTAGGCTGGTCACAGCACCTTTGGATGACGGACGCCTTAAAAAGGGCCCGGCCGGCATTATAATACGAGACTCGAACGGGGTTAGAGTCAATGTGATTGCTGCAAAATAGAGCATAATCAGATGTCGGCTCAAGAAATAAAGAAAACAAGCAAAAAGTAGAGTCTACTATACCGGCTGCAGCAGGGGGCAGGGCTGGGAGTACTGGTGGCGCAACGACAGCCCCGTCCCCTCCTTCGATTCGTAAGGCTACACGCAATATAAGGAAGAGTTAGCAATAATGCGACTGCCCGGTAAAGAAGAGGACGTCGTTTAAAGAAAACACTCACCGACACCAGCAGGTGGACTAATCTTTGACAAGAAGGAGAAGTGTGGATGCAGCACCTGGTACAGGTGGGCAAAAAGGACTCCTGCAAAAACGCGATGACTCGACGTCAGTACATGAATTATACGCCCGAGGGATAAGGCTAATGGGTTACAAATCCGGACCTTCCAGCATTTGCGACGGTGCGAGAGAAGGCACAGGGGTGGTCACCGTCAAAGCGGTAACTGACGGCGCCGTCTCGAGCAGATCGATTTCAGCACTATCCACACCTGCATTAGAAGCAAGATAAACTTTATTATGAAAGATTGCAAAATAAAGAAAGAAGGGCGGTGACCCAAGATTTACCTGAAGAGTCGCCGGCCGGAGCCCTAACGAGGGCGTCACTTGATGCAACGGTGGCGTCTCCCTTCTCCATTGAGATGGTCTCACCTCCCGTTGCCTCATCGCCCGACTCTACTGGAGCACGCTCGTGATGCCGGGAGACGACAAGGAACCATAAGCAGGGGGAGCGATGATCGGAGCGGTGCCCGACTCTTGAGAAAGAGCGGCCATCTCGTGTTCAGCGAGCATGCCCGTTTCGCCCGTTACCCCCTCGGGCTCAGTGGTCGCAACCGTTTCGTCCACTGCTGCTTCAAGCTCGGCCGTAGAAGTCGTCTCACCCACCGCCACCTTGGGCTCAGCATTGGTAGCCACCTCGGGCATAGCAGTCGTGGCTGTCTTGTCAGCCACTATCTCAGGCCCGACAATTACGGTTACATCGCCTACCGTCGTCTCGGGTTCAGCGGCTACCTCCTCTACCGGCCCCTCAGGTTCGACGGTCGCCGCCACTCCTTCAGTAAGACTCGGCCCTGCAGGACGAGATATATAAGAACCGATAGTTTAAAAATTTGGCAACAAAGCCTCAAAAACACATTACCTGAGGCGGATTTGCCGTTGGCTTCTCGAGCTGCACGTGCCGCCCGTCTATGAGCAATAGACAAGGCGACCGGGAGCTCCTCTGAAAGAGTAGCGGCAGGAGTAACGGCGCTTGAGCCTGCTCCCGCACCCAAAGCAGCGCTACGCTCCTTTGCTGCGCGCCTCAGACGCTTCCTTTCCTCCCGGGCCGTCACGACAGACCTTTTAGAAGCCTCCTTCAGCAAGGCGTCGTCGTCCGCGTTCAGGGTTGCTTCCAGAGCCGTCAAGGCTTCCATCATCGGCTTTTTAAGCAGGGCCTCTTGCGGCAATCCCGAAGAGGCCGGGACTTCGGTAGCTGGCCCGGGGAGAATTCCCGCATCGGTTTGCGAGGTAGGTCTTGTGGTCCCTGCGATAAGACAAAGAGAGGGTCAGATTACTCATAAGAAATGGAAGGAGAGATATAGTAAACCGAAATGTACCAAGGCCTAAGGATGCTCTGAGTCGTTCCTCCTCCTCGAAAGTTTTGAGAGAAGCAGCGATGGCTTCTTCGGTAGAAATGCCTGTTAAAGAAGGAAAAGCGTTAGTCAAAAACAACGGTAGAAGTACGATGCAATGACAAAAGAAAATACAACTAATGATTACCTGATTGTGCGAGTTTAGCTAACCACGCGTCGCGCCTTTCCAATCGCTCGGAAGCTGCGATGGCAGCCGCCAGATCAGTGTCGTCTGGCGGCGTGAATAGGCCGTCATTGGTCACATACTCACTCAAGCCCTCGCTATAAGGAGCATGAGGTTCCTGGCCAAATACAACATCAGCAGAAAAGATCGACTTCTTCTTCCTCTTCTGCGCGCAAACTCCGGTCGCACCCAAAATCATCTTACGCTTCGTGGGCACTTTGGGACGGCGAGTCCCAATATCCGAGCCTACACCGGATTCGGGAGAAACCACGTTTACGGTCTCCACGGGAGCACGGGGCGCTGATGGCACGTCCACAGGATCGCGGGGCAATCCACACGAGGGGCTTAGCTCGCGTGGAGGCTCATCTACAGCATCTCCTCTTAGCGGAGGAGGGACAGGGGTCCTTCGCTTTAAGGGAACGTTGCGATCGCTGGCGGGGGGCGCACCCTTGCGATCAAGCAGCATCCGCTTCTCTTCCCTGATGACGGTGCCCATTGCGTGCTAATACTAAGCCCCGTATATGTTGAGGGCCCGTGGAATGCAACCCGGCTCTCTAATGAAGAAGTGGGAGCCCGTATTTAGCCGCATAAAATGATGTAGTGCACTCCGTATTCCCTCTCTGGTGGCCGCAGGCTCTTCCAAAAACGCCTCTAATGGGACCCCCTGGTTATAACTTAACTGCTGGGTGAAGCGATGGGGGCTGTATCTCATAAAAAGCGCCTCCTCATTCTGCCTGAACACGAGGAAGCCCGGCCTAATGGAGTATAGATGTAGAATCTCTCGGGCTTTCAATACGGAGGCCACGTCCTTGAAATTATCGCGCAACGCCAACACCGCCTTAGAGGTCTCCGGGCCGATTGTGAGGACCTTGTCTGTGAAAGAAATACCCGCTCCGACCGTGTGTGGACAAAGAAGTAACCCCCTAGCCTCCCGCGGAGACGGATTCACGATAGAAGCGCCGATCAACCGCATAACTCTCGGGAGTCTGCACTTCTCATAAAATGAGGGTCTTTTATGAATACCAAATACCCGAGCACGTTCATTTCCATCCACGAAGTAAACTAGTGCATCGGGAAATTAGCGGGTTGCACCCCCGGTTCAGTTGCGTCCGCCGCCACACTAAGACCATGATACAGATAGGCCAACCCGGCAATCCCGAGGGCCAATTGTATGCCAGCCACCATCCGATGTGCTGGGTAGAACACGGACGGCCTCATATAGCGAGGGTGCATGGGGAGCGCGAACCAGCATAACCATAACCCCACAAACCCGAGAAAGAAAGTCTCCTCGTCGATGCCCTGAGCGGCGATTTCCGATAAGGGGATGATTGCAGCATCGGGGAGGTAAAAACCCTTTTGATCGGCTTCCACTGCTAGTCGACGATCTAGGCCAAGGCCGAAGGGGTCATCAAGCTTGGAAATTTTTTCGCCCCGTTGCGATAGAATCTCCGGTCGAAGAAAGCGGGCGATGAAGTCTGCGAAACTAACTCCCCGGCCTCCCGATTCCAAGTAAAGACTTTCATACATATTCAACACCTTTACCAGACTTGGAAACTGGTGCTGAATAGCGTTCTCTGGCGTTAAGTCCATCACCAACGGGTTGGTGGCAAAAACATATCCGTCAGGAGGAAGAAGCTCCTCATAGTGCTCTCCCCTCACCGGCGACCGGAAATTTCAGCAAATTCTTCCAGAGAGATGGAAACTTCCCTGTCCATTAGAAGAAAGGTATGGGTGGGGATGTTCCATTGCTCCACGAACGCCTTAATCCACCATGTCGGAGGAGCAGAATATTCGAACAGCGAGGCGTAAACTGCAGGGTACAGACCGATCTTCAGCAAATGCGTCTTCTTCGCTGACAAAATATACCTGGCCCACTGCAAATACCCTGCCGAGTGTCGAGGGGTCAACCCGATGTTGTAGGGTTGTCCCCAAGGGCGCGACTCGCCCTGGCATATGCGTCGTCCCAAAATATCCACGGCTGCCGGCAGCTGCATGGGTATGGCAGCAATCGAAGGTTGAAGAAGACCCTCCGAATTCCAATTTACGATCTCTACGGCATAGTTCACCGGGGGTATATCTGCATAAGAGATCGATGAGATCGGCTCTGACGGCGTCGCACAAGAGAAGCTTCGACGACCTTTAATAGTTTCCTTGTACCACCTACCCCACAGGTGAAGGTTCTTGTACTCCGGGTCGTAGTCCTTAATGAGAGCAAGAACCTCCCGGTCTACCGGTGCCTCAGGGAATCCTCCCTCTGAACGGAAAAACGGGAACGAAAGATAAGAAGACATGTTGCCTGCAAGAAAAAGCGAAATTCAATTATCAATATCATAATTTAATTTTAAAATCCCGACGCTTGGTACTTTAAAATTTGTACCACACTGCAATGCAGTGGGGAGGGGACCAAAAGGGGACCCGCAAAATCCAGATGACAATGCATCAGTTAATAAGACAGCCTCATCATTGGATGAAACTGTTAATTAGTGAGGAAATCCTCAAAGAATATTCTCATTAAATGAGAAATCCCTCGAGACAAGGAGAAAATCTCCCTTTCAGAGCAAAGCTCTATAACAGAGTGACACTTGTCAAACTCTGGTCACGAGGGAATAAAATTCCTTAAAGAGTCTAGCTCTGTAATGATGATGGAAAATCCATCAAAAGTTAACGAAAAATAATTCCTAAAAATTAAAGTTCTGGGATCTTAAAGATCCATGAAAAAACTCTTGAGAGTTCTTCATCAAAAGATCAAAAGATCTATACATTGTCAAAAGAGCAAAGCTCTGACCCATGGGCTAAGAAACCCTAAGGAAAGATCTATTTAGATCTATGGATTTTTGAGAGCAAAGCTCTGTTTATGAAACCCCAAAGGGGTTTTCTTTAGATCAAAAGATCTATGAGAGCAAGGCTTTGTTAATTAAAATTAATTTAATTTTTACCTAAAATTTTCTAGAGTTTTAACTCTTGAAGTTCTTGGAAATGAGAGTAAGGCTCTAAGATAAAAATTCTTGAAGATGATAATCATCTGAGAACCAAGGGTCCTATTTATAGGCGCTGAAGCGCCTCTTCAACTTCTGAGTTGATCTGATGGCTTAGATGTTGCCACCGCTGCATTCACGTGTGCGCCACGTGAGCGCAACGGTGGGGAAGACATTTGTTTCCCCCAATCAGAGCAAAACTCTGTTTGAATTTCAAAATTCAAAAATTGAAGCAACGCTTCAGATTTCTTGCGCTGCGCGCTATGCGCCACGTATCAAAAGCAGACATGCCAGCGTCAGGAGCGCTGCGCCCTAGGCAGCGCACCCCCAATCAGAGCAAAGCTTTGTTTCAAAATTCAAATTCTAAAAATGAAGCAGCGCTTCAGATCCCTTGCGCTCTGCGCTGCGCGCCACGTGTCAAACGCAGACGCGCTAGCGCAGTTGCGCTGCGCTCTGCGCTGCGCACCACGTGTCAAATGCAGGTGCACTAGCGCCAATTGCGTCAGCACTGGAATTTAAATAATAAATTATTAAGTAATCAGAATTAAAATTCTGTTCTAAAAACATCTTTCCAATCTTATTAAAACAAGAAGATTATCTTCTGTAAAAGAGAGGTCTTAAGATCAGAGATCCAATGGTGGGGAAATATCCCCAGATCAATCAGAGAAAGATCTCTGTAACTAACTTAACAAATCAATTGGCCCTATATAAAGGCCCCAAGACTTCAAGTCTCATATAGAGAGAACCCTCTGCAAATTTTGAGAAAAAACTCAAAGAAAAAGAAAGGCAAGCCTTTGAAGAAAGAAGATCATTTTCTTCATCTTTAAAGGTAAAGGATTTATATTTCTTGAAGAACAGATATGAAAACATCTCACAAAAAGAAGAGACCTCTTCTAAAAAGATCAAAGATCTAAGAACAAGATCAAGATCTTCAATAAAAAAGAAAAAGATCAAAAAGATCTAATTATAAAAGATTAAAAAGAAGTAATTTACTTCATTCATAGATCTTTTGATCTATAAAGGCACAGCCTTTTGATGAGAATAAGAACCTTGGTTCTTGGATCTTGAGGCAATGCCTCTTTTGAAGAAAAGAAAAAAAACTTGTTCTTTGATCTTAATTTGATCAAAATGCTCTCTGCGCGATTGGACAGTGCTTTGCACTCTTGAATTGCGCCTTTGCGCTCCTTGGACTGGCGCACTGCGCCAGAACGCGCCACGTGTCAACCCCAGAACAGTTTGCGCTTTGCGCTCTTGGACTGGCGCACTGCGCCAGAGCGCGCCACGTGTCACTCACTGGCGCACCGCACTCATAAAGCGCAGTGCGCTAACAAACTGGCGCATAGCGTCAGAGCGCGCCACGTGTCATTCACTAGTGCAGCGCACTGGCGCAGCGCACTCATAAAGCGCAGTGCGCTAACAGACTTGTGCTTAGCGCTGAGCGTGACACGTGTCATTTTCGCATGCGCTCTTTGATTGGCGCAAAGCCCCTGACAAGCCACGCGGCGCACTATCAGACCACTATTTTGCTCCTGATAAATGCTGTGCATTTAATTACAGAGCCCAATGCTATACATTAATAAAAGGGTAGAGCCCAAGTAAAAGCCTAATAAGCAGAACATAAATAAAAATGTTAAACATTTTCAACTGGACTTAGCCCAATTCTGGCTATATGTCCTCAATATAAATTGAACTGAGCAAAACTGCTCTTCCAATCAATTTACACCCGGTTCGAGGGTACATCTCTTTACTCCTCTGATATATGTCGTTGTAATCCATCAACGTCGTCAGAGAGGTGACGAGTCCCGACGACCACACATTGCAACGGACTGTGGGGTCCTTAAACTCATGGACTATGACGTCCTTAACCTCGACCGTGATGTCTTAAAACTAATACCGGACTATGATGTCCTTAACCTTGACCGTGATGTTTTAAAACTAATATCGGACTGTGAGGTCCTTAAGCTCATGGACTATGATGTCCTTAACCTCGACTGTGATGTCTTAAAACTAATACCAGACTGTGAGGTCCTTAAACTCACGGAGTATGATATCCTTAACCTTGACCGCAATGTCTTAAAACTAACATTGGACCGCAATGACCTTAAACTAATTATCGAATGCAATGTCATTAAACTAAACAATAGAGCCCAATTGCTCTCTTGTCGGATCTAAACGATCCCGTTAAGTTAATCTTAGTCTAAAATTAGACTAACGTATTCTTAACAAACGTTTAAGTTGATCTTAGCCCCAAATAAGGCTAACGTATCCTTAAACACAACCCCCAAACCCAAATCTAAGAAAGATACGAATTTGGACTAGTCCACGCCCTACGGGCGACAACATAACTTAGTCTCCGTATACAATCCACGGGCAACCAAACATAAAACAAATACCCATGACACGAAGTGACCATATGGAGAAGGAGAAAGTTATTACCGCGATGCGGTAGCGTAATTAACTGCAGGGGATTGCGCCTGCAGGAAAGAGCATCCCCACAATCAAAAACCCCTCAAACGAGGGGGAATCTGACGAAGTCTGCTACATCGGCCGTATCCGTTTAAACCTTCGATACACGGTGCCATAAATCAACTTGGCATCTTCGGAGAGGTGGACGGATAGCACCAATTAGCATCTGCCCCCAGATTCAGGCAAGACGTCCAGTCTTCCCGGCTTCCGGCGGTGAACAAAAACATGGTCTCCTAAGATGCACCAGGGGCCATTCGCATCTGAAACATCTTTCGAGATGTCTCGTATCTCAAAGTACGAGATTGCTCTTCATACAACTCCTTTGTATGAAGAAAGATGAATTGTACATCCATCTTCCCGTGCTGTTTCTGATGGATGTTGTCCATAGAAGCAAGCGCGAGGAACCTGGCCGTGTTGCAATCAATATCCCATGTTTTTCGGATCTTTCTATCCGAAACAGATGATTCAGGTCCTAGGACGGGTGGGGTTTTGGTAGTGAGGACATATGATACTTTATCATATGCGAGTGCAATGTTCAAGTTCCACTTCCATTCTTTATAATTCGGCCCAGTCAGTTTGTTTTTCTCCAGTAGAAGTTTAAGTCCCGTCATCGGTATCTGCCATTAGGAGAGATAAAAGAATACACTCAGCGAAATGCTCTTGCAAAGAATTAGATTGGTTATTATCTTATTTAATCGATGTCTCCCACTGCTTTTATCAAATTTTCTTTCAAAACCTGAAAAGAAAACTAGCCAGGATTAATTACATTCTACAGTTTCGCTAACCGGTCAGCCAGGCCAGTGTCGGTACTTTGAGGGAGGTTTCCCGTGCTTTCGCACGGACCTAATTAAAATAAACCTCGTTTTCCCAGAGGTCAATCCCCGTTGACGCCTTTCTAGACACCTACTGGATTAACTAATTGCAGAATGCAAAACTCTCCTGGGAGCAACTCTTACTCACAGTGGGATCGGGATCCAACTATCATATAGATGGTTTGCAATCTCATTGCAAATTTCAACTCTTGAAACTCCCGATATGGTTTTTACCCCTAGATGTTTATGACCTTGGCTATGGTCAAAATATCACAAGCACTAGTCAAGTTCTACCCGTCATTTCGAGATTAACTAGACCCACCCATATGACCCTTGACTATGATCAACATAATCACATGAATGTCCCAACTGATCGCATCATATGTTTTGTAGGAAGACACCACTTAGCTACCGTACACTACGCCCTGACTATGATCAAAATACGCAGCACGAATACTAAGTACTCTGCTTCCTAAAATGACGGAGGGTTGCGGATGGTTTTTTATGAAAACCTTTAACGCTTTGAACTTGATCTCGTTGTAGAATCAAAACAGTTTAGAAAAGGAGTGGCTTAAGCTCCGCATCTTTTGAAACTTGCATTTTTCATAAAAAGGCCAAGTGGGTTTCAAATCTGATTCTACAACATCTTTAGGTTTCTTTTACTTTACATTAATCTCATTAATATAGTCCCATCATTTAAGTTCCTAAGCCATCACAGAAAAGAAACGAAAATAGAATGTATATTTATACCACCCGCATTCGCCACAGTGTCCCGTTATGCACCGTTAGGTTACATAACTAACGGCATAGCGGGGCGGGAAATATAAGTGACGTTTATTATATATCATATATATAATAATAATCCATTCGTCTCAGATACTAAGTAATCACATTATAGAATATCAACAGCAGCAGAAGCACATATGAAAATAAAAAGGATATCTAGGAGGTCCGTATTTTGTATTCAGCCAGCAATAGAAAATACGGATTCCACGGTCACGATGAATAGCCAAGCCCACACCCCTAGACCCCTACGAGAGCGGCAAGTGATCCTGCCAATTCTAGAGTTTAGGAGACCCGGTCTCGACTCCTCGAGATGGCCTCCCACTGAACCCTAGAACCCGATCACTTGTGCTCCCCTCCTTGGGTCTATCCTAATGCGGAAAAGTAAATAATATACAATAATGGTGACATCATCCTCAACCCGGAAGTGCCCCAAATAAAAGAATATTACATACAATTGACTTTTACATGAATGAAAATTAAAACTCCCATCTCACATAAAACCCCTGGCTATTCAATCGCAACAATCCTGCATCATATCTCAGCAACACATAATATCCCATATCATCAACATAAGCAAGTATGCGTATCCCGATTGTCGTTGATGTATAGCAACGAAGCCGGCGATACACCACATACTACGCTTACGGTCACAGAAAAGAAAGTGAAAAACAATAATTGCAATCACATATATCAAGACGATGTTTAACGTTTCGATCAAATCAACAAATACCCACGTTTTACCCCAAGAGCTCAACGCTTGAGCAAAGTTACAAATACTCAAAATCGCACCACAGTGTCTTATGATCCAGCCTTAAAAGGAGTTAACCAACGCCTCACCTATGACACTACGGCACTACGGCAAACCCGAAGGTTCGTTCGCGGTTTCGTGGGCATAGAATCGAGTTAAGGTTATTATGATCTTCTAGAGGGTCCATAGGATACTTGCGCTACTATTGAATATAAACTTAACTTAGGAAAATTACAACACTTAAAAATTTCAGCGAGGTGGAAAGTGGGGTGTCCGATGTTCGTTCGAAATGCTAAAAATAGCCTAGGTTACCAATTTAGTGTTAAAAATACGACTACGAATCACTATGAATTAGCCCCAAGTCTAAACAGTCATCACATGAAAACTGGGCTAAAACAAACAATACCACAAAACCCAAAATGAACCCAAAAGAGCACTGGAGCAATACGGGGGGCTTCTGGGTACAGGGGGCCGGCCTGGCCGGAAAAAATGCAAGGGTGGCCGGCCAAAATCCGATGACCCCCCCCCCGTATTTCACCTGTGTGCTTATGTCAGTCCAAATATGACTCTGTACCTGTTTGAAAAATTTTTAGACGACTTTCAAAAAAATTTCCAGAGAGCATATCAAGGGTTCCGTAATATCGTATTTTCGTAGTCGGATTCGTTTTCGTATTTGTTATAACACCAAGTCCAGAATTCTAGCTTGGCTCTGATACCATTGTTAGGGTTACCTAGCACCTACTTATGAGTATGGAAGTATCACACATGCCACTTTAAAATTTCTAGGGGTGCTAAGCAAACTAAGCATGGATCTTTAACTAGAATAGCTAGGGTAACATCACAAGTATCACATACAAGATCTATATTTACACTAAGTGAAAGGAATACAACCTTTGTAGTCCTCTTTGTAGCGACTCCTAGGATCGTTGAGAGGTTGGAAAGGCTTGCTAGTAAGCTCGTATGTCCACAATGATCCACCCGAAGTTCACTAGCTCCAAACTTGTAGCTCCACTTGATACAAGAAGAAGTTGAAGCTAAACATTCTAAAACTAATTGGCTAGATTAGAATAGAATGATGAAGTGGTGAGTTTTCTTTTGTCAAAACCCTTTCTTTTTATCTCTCTCTCACTATGGAAAAACCTAGAGAGCAAGGAGGAAGAAGAAGGTGAAGGCAAAAGCTTTTTTGTGAAGTGATAAAACTTGTTAAAGAAAAATAGAAAATATAGTATATATATTTTCTATCTCTCTTTCAACCATGGTTGCTATAATATATAGATATTTAGTAAATGGGTTAAAAGCCAAAAGAAAATTTAATCCATGGTTAAAAAGTGGGTGAGCAAGGTTAAGTTCAAGAAGAGTGTAGAATGTCAACCATGAATTAATCTTTTCTTTTCTTTTTGTTTTAAAAAAAATATAAATATATATCCATATATTATACAACCATGTAAGTCTTATATTGCCTTCAAGTGTGTATCATCAACCATGATACTTTGTATGTATGTATCCTATGCACATCATCATGTGCATGCTTGCATATCATCAATAAAAAGAGTTTGACTAAAGAATTAAAATAAAACTAAAAGTCAAAATGTTAAATCAACAATTGATTTAACAATCCGATCATATCACATACGACCTGACCAATAGAAAAACGCCCGATTAATATACGGTATCACAAAGTCATATTCAATCGGGTCCCCGCGCATATCTCATATGCACACTATATCTTTTCGCCTGGGCTAGAAAACTTCTATGTGGGACTCTAAGACTCGTCAATACGCTGGTAGTGGGTGATGATCATATCAAACACCCACAAGCTGCAAGCGGTCAGCTAAACGTAACGGCCACCCGGGTATTGAACGATCAGAAGAAAACCAGCAAAACTGTCAAAACTCCCGTCGACCCATCTGGCAACACTTACCGTACAGTCCGGTCTCCTCGTCAGATATGTTGCATATCGAGTCTGGGGATGGTGTCGTCGATCCCAATAACTCAATAAGTCATGCTGGTGTATGGCTGATAACAGATCGAGAAACTACTGATAACGCTTATCAGTAAATCTCAGTAGCCCTGGTCAAGGACTTCCTGTTATAGCCAATCAAGCATAGCACAACATCACCCCCCAATACCGGGAGAGACGAAACCCCTCCTATCGCTCATTGCCTCCATATGCCTCGGGACTGTACCCAAAGACCACCTGTTTGCACGACTCAGTAGAGCCGTGGTAGGGTGGAGATCAAAGTACAGTGGGAGGACACACAAGACTCTGTGACGATCTCGGGTCTACAGACTAACCTGTACCAGCGTCACCTGAGAACTGCTATCCGACGATAGATATAATACCACATAGGAGTTCTCTATGAGTCCGTTCAGTGTACCCAGTCTCCACTGAGCACCCGCATACATTCTTTGGTGTCACCTCACCAGATAGATAAAGGAACATCCATCGCCCATCATATGGGACAAGAATGGTATACGCTAATCTACTCTGGAATATCGATGCCCCGTCTCGATACACCTACGACTAGGAACAGTTCAAGGATATGCTTATAAACTATATGTGTCCCACTAGTATAATCCGCATCATAGTCACAGTAGTCTAGCAAATATCCTGAGGGCTTTATCAACATGTGCGAATGAATAAAAACATGATCAAATCAACATGTCAGATAAAGTAAACCAGATAGCATACTATCATGTCGAGCAAGAAAGTAATATATATATATATATATACACACACACACACACATGTCCAAGAATCCACTATACATATAATGGCCTCTAGGGCATACATATATCCAACATTTGAGGCCGAAGGGCATTAACTTATAGCAGTATACCCTCCGGTCCATTGTGAATGCGGTGAGATCCTCGTCCGCCGGATTCATACGGATCTGGTTGTAGCCGGAGAAAGCATCCATGAAGCTAAGTATCTCGTGACCTGCCGAACTGCCGACGAGCTGATCTATCTGAAGGAGGGGATAGTTGTCTTTCGGGCAGGTCTTGTTGAGGTCAGTGAAGTCGACGCACATGCGCCACTTCCGGCTAGACTTTTTAACCATGACTATATTCGCCAACCATTCCGAGTAAGGCACGTTCCGAATGAAGTTGGCAGCGAGGAGCCTGTCTACCTCGTCCTCGATCGCTTTTTGTTTGATCGGGGCGAAGCTTCGCTTTTTCTGCCTGACGGGCCAGACCGTAGGGTCCACTCCGAGCTTATGTGATATGATTTTGGGGTCAATCTCAGACATGTCGGCGGGCGCCCAGGCGAATACGACCGAGTTATTTCTGAGGAAGTGGATCAGGTCGTCTCGGCGATTCCCCGTCAAGAGTGACCCGATCTGGACGGTTCGCTCATTGTCCCCCTCCACAAAAGGGACCTCAATCAGTGGTTCCATTAGGGTTTCTCGGACCTTTTTTTGCTCGTCTCGAGTATCCAGGGAACCCTTGATATCATCCTTGCCCTCAAGGTCATTGTTTTTCCGCTTTGACGTAGATGTTGCTGTGAAGCAAACCTTTGCGATTTGTTGGTTCCCGTAGGCCCGACCTATCCCGCCTTGGTCGAGTGGGAACTTCATCGCTAGGTGGTAGGTCGATATCTGGGCCCGGAGGGAGTTCAGTGTCAGGAAACCTAGTAGGATGTTGTAGGCCGATGGAATTCTCGCGACGATAAAGTCCACAAGCACGAAGCGCGTACGGCTCGTCTCCCTGATGTTAAGTTGGAGGGTGATTACCTCTTTCGCCGGGATGGAGTGGTTGGTGAACCCCGACAGGATGTGGGCGGTTGGCCTTAGGTCCGACGGGGTGAGTCCCATACGCAGAAAGCAGTCATAAAAGAGAATATCCGCCGAGCTTCCCGAGTCGACCAATGTCCTTTGCATTTCGTAGCGGTGGACCCGGGTTGTGATCACCAGAGGGTCATTGTGAGGCAGGGATATCCCGTGGAGGTCCTTATCGGTAAAGATGATCGGCTCGGCCGCTTTAACCTTCTTCCTTAGGTGGCTGCCATTCCCCTCGACCGGTAAGGGGCGCCGCGTTTCGTCGGTCCCCGACGTATCCCCCGCTGACACTATCATGATTTGGCCGATTGTTAACTCGTCGGGAGGGGGATGGTGCTCTTGCTCATGGTCAGCTTACCGCTTGTCTCGCAAGTACCTTGCTAGGTGCCCTGAGCGAATCAACTCCTCGATGTAGTCTCAGAGCTGCTTGCAATTCTCGGTGGGGTGGCCCTGCGACCTGTGGAGAGCGCAGTAGGGGCTCCGGGTATGCTTGGCCGCCCTATTAGAGACTGGGGGGAGTTTGAAGAACCTCTCGCCTTTTTCCTCCTCTAACAGTTCCGTCTGGGAGACATTGAGCGGGATGTACTCCTGAAACTTCGGGGAGTAGGGTTTTGGCCGCTCAATCTTCTTTTTCTCCTCCCTAGCCCTTTTCTTCTGATCGGTTTGCTCGGCCCCGGGTAGGTTGGCGTTCACCTCGAACTCAAGCTGGATCTCACGTTCGGTCCAGGCCTTTACCTCGGCCATTGTCTTAGGTTGCACTAATGAAAAGGAGCATAGCCACTCCTTGTGCCTAAGACCCGACCTAAGGGCCGTAATGACCGTCTCGACCCGGTGCTCTGGGACCTCAAGGAGAGCGTTGTAGAAGCGGATGACGTATCCTTTGAAGGATTGTTTATCCCCGCTCTTTATGGTGAAGAGATGATCAATTGTCCGCTTCTGCCGTCTGTTCCCGACGAAATGACCGAGGAATTGGATGGCCAGCTCATCGAAGGTCGAGATTGAGCATGGTGCAAGTCCTCAGAACCAGTCTCGTCTAGAGCGGATGAGAGTGGCGGGGAAAGCACGGCATTGAGCGGCGTCGGAATTGTCCTGGAAACTCATCCCGGTTGTGAACGCATCCAAATAGTCTTTCGGGTCGGACTTCCCATCGAAGAGAGAGACCTTCGGGAGCTTGTTCCGGGAGGAGACGTGGACGGAGAGCAGCTCTTTGGTGAAGGGATTCGTGAGCGAGTCGGCGGCATATCTAGCCCCGTTGCTTGAAGGACGATTTTCCCGATGTATGCCCTCGATCTTCTTTTCGAGGGCGTCGAGTCGATCGTAGTATCTCGATGATTCGGCATACTCTGATTTATGGCCTTTGCTGCTGGAGACCTGCGCCTGGTCGCGGCTTCGGTTCCATTCGATGAGATTCCTTAGGTCCCCTAGCGAGGTCGTCTTCGAGCTATCGTGGTGAGTCCCGTCCGCGCGACCCTGTCGAGGGAGGGGGCGTTGTTCATGCCTGGGAGCAGGCAAGCTGACCGACACCTCCTTGGAAGGGACATGAGCGCGATGGGCCTGAGGGCGGGGTGCTCTGGCGAGAGACCTCGGTGTGGAACTGAGAGGCGCCCAACAGGTCATCAAGTTGGTCGCCACGGGGGATCTGTGGCCGCCCAAGATAGCGAGGTGGCGCCCAAAAGTGCCGACGCGGGTAGTGTCTTCTCTCCCCATGTGTCACTCCCGAGGTGGGGGAACGGCGGCTTGGGGAGCTTGTCCCGCCGTTTGGACGCGGACAAGCACATTTACGACGGATGTGAGCCGATCTATCCGAGCCGATAGGGCATGAATGGCGTTCGGGGGAGGAGGGGATCCACCCGCGTCTCCGTTGTGGAGAGGACGGCGGCTGGAGCTCGGGTCGTTGCGGTGATCACTCTCCAATCGCCATATGTTCGAGACCGGAAGGTGAAATTTCGTTGAGTGGAACTAGCTTTTCCCGCAGACGACGCCAACTGATGGAGCTCTGGATCTCCTTCAGATGTTACCTTCCGTTGATCCATAGTGAGTGGTGATGAGTGGCTGAGATTGGATCTGAGGGTTTCCCCATGGTGCGTGTGGATCTCGGTGGGCTTGATGTGGATGGAGTCGAGCTACCTGCAAGGAAGTCCCGGGGTGGTTGTGCCACCGAGGATCCTCCGACGATCAAGTTAGACGGGCTAATTGGGCAGAGTAGCGGCTTGTTGGATTAAAATTGCCTTATCTGAGTCATCTGAGAGAGGGGTTTATATAGTGGCAGCCATGGGCTGGCAGGCGCGAGATTCACGCCGGCCGTTACGCCTTTGGCGTTACGCCTGTGTGAAAGGCGGGATTCCCCATTAATGACGAGATATGCTCGTTAATGGGGGAACGTGATGGCGTGGAACGCAGGATCATGGGCGGCGGATATCTCGTGTCTGGCGAGATTCGCGGAGCCGTGGCGGAGGCGCCTATGATCTGTGCTGTGGGTCGGTCGATAAGACCGAGGAAGCTAAGCTTGGCAGGAGGCTCGGGAACGAGCGGGAGGCCGAGCAGGCTTGGTTTATGTGATATCTCGGAGGAGAGCTAGGAGGGCCGAGGGAACTCAGCGTGCGGGAGGGCTCGGCGGCGAGCCAATGGTTGTTTGTAAGGCGGGCACAGGAGTGGTCGGAAAGGCCGCCGAAGGTCGGGAACTGTAGGATTGCCTAGCACGGCAACAAGGTTTCGGGAGGTATCGTCCATGCCGATTTCAAAAATTTGCCGTTCTAGCTAACCCTTGTAGGGTTCCTAGGCACACTAATGAGGTCTCACAAGGCATCAACCATGCCAATTTCAAAAATTACAAGTGCCGAGAAACCCTAATACGGATCGTTAACTAGATTTTAGGTGAAACAAAGAAACTAGTTAACAACTTAACTAAAAGAACGGAAATACAACCTTTGTAAATCCGGTCCTCCACCTCCATAGCTCCATGATGAAGTCTCCTCGCTGTCCAAATAGAATCCCGGGCTCTAGCGTCGGTTTCATCGGAGAAAAAGCGGGCTAGGTCATCGACGACGATGCCGAAGATGATCTACGTCGAGGCATCACAAGATCAAGCTCCACCTTCACCAAGCCATGAAAACTTGTGAAGGAAACACCCTATACTACTTGGCAAGAGGTAGAGGATGAAGAAATAGGAGGTGGGTTCACTTTAAATTTGGATTTCTCACCCTTTTTCATCAATCACCATTGATGGAAACTTGGTTTTCTTCTTGAAGAAGAAGAAGAAGATGAATATTATGATAAGTTATTAGAATAGAAAAGAAAAATCAATTCTTATCATAATTTTAACTATAGTTATGTGTAGAGAATTGACCAAGGTTAAAGGAATGGTTAGGGTTAAGGAGATGAAGACAAAATGGTTACATTGGTCAAACCTTCATGAAGCTTCAACAAGCTTCATGAAGAAAAGCAACCTTTTGTTTTCATTTCTCATTCATTTAATCCAAAAATAAATAGATAAATGAATGAATAATCAAATAAAAACCCTAACCATTTATTTAACCAAGGTTTAATTCTTTACACAAACCCTAGCAATCATGTATCATCAAATATGATACAATCAAATGCACAAAAAATATATCACATATACAATGTGCTCATCAAGTGAGAAAATCCATTTAAAGTGAACCGATACTAGTTAATGCAAAGTAATATATCAAATATATAATTATGTATTAAATCATTAAATCAACACTTGATTTAATGATCCGGTCATATCGCATATAACCGACTAATATCAACAGTAACAACTTATCGAATCAACACTTGATCCGATAACCCGGCTATATCGCATATAACCGATCAATGTCACAAATCGCGAGAATCGAATACAGTATTACATACTGGTATCATTCTCGGTCCCGCACATATCTCATATGCGCTCCTATTTCGTTTTGCTTGAGCCAGGAAACCTCTGTGTAGGACTCTAAAGACTCGTCAATACGCCGGCAGCAGGTGATGATCATATCAAACACCCACAAGCCGCAAGCGGTCTGCTAAACGTAACGGCCACCCGGGTATTGAGCGATCAGAAGATCGACGAGCAAGTCCGCTCACACTCCTGTGAATCCAACCAGTAACACTTACCGTACAGTCTGGTCTGTTCGTCTGATATGTTGCATATCTCGCCTAGGAGTGGTAAACGTCAGACCCCAATAGCTCGATAAGTCGTGTCGATATGAGGTCTATAACAGTTCGAGATTCTACTGGTAACACTTACCAGTAAATATCAGCAACCCTGGCCAGGAATTTCCGGTTATAGCCAATCGAACACAGCGCAACATCAACTCCCTATACCGGGAGAGACGAATCCCCTTCTATCGCTCATTGCCTCCATGTGATTCGGGACTGTACCCAAAAACCACCGTTTTGCACGCCTTCTTGGACGTGGTAAGATGGAAATCAAAGCACAGTGGGAATCACACAAGACTCTATGACGATCTCGGGTCAACAGACTACTCTGTACCAGTGTCACCAGAGAACTGCCATCTGACGTAAGGTATAATACCATCTGGGAGTTCTCGGCGAGTCCGTCCAGTATACCCAGTCTCTACTGAGCACCCGTATAACATCTCTGATGTCAAACACCAATGGATATGGGATCATCCATCGCCCATCTGTATGGGTCGAGAAGGTATACGCTAGTCTACTCTGGTATATCGATGCCCCGTCTCGATACACCCACGACTAGGGACCTTGAAGGATGTACTTATGGACTACCATGTCCCCACTAGTATGATCCGCATCATAGTCCAGGTAGTCAAGCACACATCCTAAGGGCTTTACCAACATGTAACAGAGAGACAAACAGTATACACGTTAAGGTAAAGAGTAACCAGATAGCGTACTATCATGTCGAGCAAGAAAGTCCTCCCTATATATGTCCCAGCATCCACTACAATATACATCCTATGTATAGTAATGGCCTCTAAGGCATACATATAACTAACAACCCTAACCCTAGAATCTTTACTAGAAAATCCGACGAAAACATATGTAAACTACTTTACATCTAAGTGAATGAGGAATACAACCTTTGTAGACCGGTCCTTCACTTCTAAAGCTCCGTGTAGTAATCCCTTCGCTGCATATAGTGAACTCTCGGACTCTTGAAAGGGTTCAATTGAAGAAATGAACGAGCTTGCTCAATGTCTTTGAGGCCGAAGATGATCTACGTCGAGCTCTCGGACTCAAGCTCATGCTATCTCTTCACTAATGATGAAATTAGTGAAGCAAACACGCTAAACTAAATGGCTAATAGTAGAGAATGATGAAGTAGGAAATGAACTCACTTTAAATTTGTTTTTCTCACAATATTTTCTCACCTTGAGAAAAGCTACCAAGCTTTCTCAATGAAGAAGAAGATGAATAATCAAGATAAGAGAATGAACTCATGAGGTGAGAATAGCAATCATGGGCGAGTTAGTGTCATACACTAATCCATATAGAGAATAAACCATGGCTAACTAATAATGGTTAGGTTGATAAATATCTGCAAGTAAAACAAAATTAGTGGACTTGGTCAATGGTTCCACAAGCTTCTACAAGTTTCAACCATGTGACTAATTTCCATTAATTTAGTTTACTTTAGATAAATAAAAACCTTACATTATATTAAGTATGGTGTGAGTCTCATACACCCATGTCATACGTGGCATCAAGCATGACACAAAATAATGTACATGAATATATATCACATATATACTGATGCACACGAGTGAGAAAGATAAATCACAAGTGAGCTAATATTAGTTAATGTAATTTAATATATCAAATATATAATTCTATATTAAACTATTAAATCAACACTTGATTTAATAATCCGGCTATATCACATATAACGTACTAATATCAAATGTAACAACTTATCGAATCAACACTTAATCCGGCAACCCGGTTATATCTCATATAACCGACCGATGTCATATGTCGCGAGAATAGAATGCGGTATCACATATGCGCATTAATCTCGGTCCCGCACATATCACATATATGCTTCTACTTCGTTTCGCATGAACCAGGAAAGCTCTGTGTAGGACTCTAAAGACTCGTTAATACGCCGGCAGTAGGTGATGATCATATCAAACACCCACAAGCCGCAGCGGTTTGCTAAACGTAACGGCCATCCAGGTATTGAGCGATCAGAAGATCAACAAGTAAGCCTGCTCATACTCCTGCGAATCCAAACAGTAACACTACCGTACAGTCCGGTCTCTTCGTCTGATATGTCGCATATTTTGTCTGGGGGTGGTAAACGTCAAACCCTAATAACTCGATGAGTCGTGCCGATGTGGGGCTCATAACGGGTCGAGAAACTACTGATAACACTTACCAGTAAATCTCAGAAACAGCCATGGCCAGGGACTTACTGTTATGGCCAATCGAGCACATCGCAACATCAACCCCCAATATCGGGAGAGACAAAATCCCTTCCTATCGCTCATCGCCTCCATGTGACTCGGGACTGTACCAAAAAACCACCATTTTGCACGTTCTTTTGAACGTGGTAAGATAAAAATCAAAACACAGTGTGAATCACACAAAACTCTATAACGATCTCGGGTCGACAGACTAACCTGTACCAGTGTCACCAGAGAACTACCATCTGACGTGAGGTATAATACCATCTAGGAGTTCTCGGCGTGTCCGTCCCAGTCTCCACTGAGCACTCGTATATCATCTCTGATGTCAAACACCAATGGATTTGAGATCATCCATCGCCCATCTACATGGGTCAAGAAGCTATACACTGGTCTATTCTGGTATATCGATGCCCCATCTCGATACACCCACGACTAGGGACATTAAAGGATGTACTTATCGACTACCTTTGTCCCACTAGTATGATCCGCATCATAATCCAGGTAGTCAAGTAAACATCCTAAGGGCTTTATCAACATGTAACAGAGAGACAATCAGTGTATATGTTAAGATAAAGAGTAACCAGATAGCATACTATCATGTCGAGCAAGAAAGTCCTCCTTATATATGTCCAAGTATCCACTATAATATACATCATATGTACAATAATGGCCTCTAGGACATACATATAACTAACATGAACATTCTCGGATCGAAGGCCCGAGGCATGCTCCCAATGTACTGTTCCTGCTCTTTTTCCGTAAGTCTCGGGACACGTCATCTGCCACGTGTCACGATCTGGGGAGTGCTCAGTACCGAGCATCATCACTTCTGCCTCTGATTACGTCAAATCCATCAAGAAGTAAAATTCCCCCTTTTCTTTGCTCTTATTTTATTTTTTCAATCAAAGTTGTCATTTTGATCATATGGGTCAAATTTGGAATAAAATTGTTCTTTATTCAACGTTGTTGATGTGATCTCGCTCCCAACATTGTGTATTTTTTGGACTGCAGTGTTCTGCTTAAGCTTAATTTGATGGATTATGGGAACAAAATTGTAGATTAAGCAACCCTAAATCTTGATCTTTGTTGGAGTTTATCTTAGCTGTTTGTTTGTTTGCTTCATTGGACCTCATAAGTTGAAGAGATAATCACTCTCTTGAGAAAACATAAGCTGACTGGTTGAGACTTGTGACCCAACAATGCACATCAAGAAAATATTGACACAGCTAGGATAGTAGAATCGCCGGGCAACAACGTTTGGTTAGAGACATGGGGCATTGAAACTGTAAAATGTGAATAATGCAATAAATCATGCAACTTTGGGAAATGTGGAGATGTCGATTGTTAGGGAAGACGCATTAACCATTTGACTTTACTCTCATTGTATCCAAAATGAGCTCGCTATGAATTGTTGTCGTTCATGTAAAATATTTGTACGAAGATAGGGGTATATGCTAACGACTTACCCTAGATACCCAGAAGAAGTCTTGATGGTTATGGTGATATACGCACACCCTTTTGAGTTATAATATTTTGAACTATCCCTGTTTTATAATTTCTTCTACTCATGTTATTGCTTAGAAGAAGGTATGCACGATGGCAGCTTCGTTAGGTCGATGTCGAACAAACCTCCTGATCCAGAAAAAGATAGTGCTACTGCTGCCAAGATCATGGATGGTAGAGAACGAGAATGGAGATAAAAAGATTGAAAGCGCATAACAATTCTAATCCGTTTTTCCTGCACATAGATAATAAATGAGCTTTTATTATTCGGTTTCATATACCACGAACTCAAATCTCAAATAGTTGTATAATGAGCTTCCAAAAGCGCAATCCATACATTTTAACTCTAAGATTGAATTTCCAAATGCATATAGCAAGATACAAACCCACAATTGGCCAAAATAACAAAAGGAAATTATGGAAGCTTTGGATCTACATACTATCCATGGATCTAGTTTCGAGGTCAAACTAAAGCCGATCCGGATAACTCAGACCCATTTTCACCCTAGTACTCCTTCTCGATAACAATTCATGGCGGTTATGGGTTAATTTAACAATATACGACCAACCCGAACCATTTTCTGTCCCGAACAACTCAGAAGAAACTCGTTTTGGTATCTCCGTTGTCAGTACTCGGCAGTCTTAGTTATCAACAATTTCCATCTCCCCCCTTCACACTCATCTTCGTTTACGTGCCATTAAAATTTATTAGGTGATGCAATGGAGATCTGCAGCTCTCATGCTCCAGTCGATTGGCACGACTTTAAGGAGCTTTTGTGTCACCCATCCGCCGCTGATTTCGTCACATCCATCAGGAAGTAACTTACCTATAGTGGCTTGGTTGTTTGAGACAGTGTATTATAACAGATCTTAACATAGATTTTATAGTTTAATGTTGCTTAGTTACACTGTTTAGAGCCAAAAGGAGGAGCTGGTGGATAACACTCTGACCAGCTGGCCCAATCCTCTTCTGTTTGCATTTAACCGAGCCTAAGGCGGCAAATAAAGCCAAGGGTCAAAGCAGTGTGCATTCCAAAGTGGGTAATTATTTCAACCTTAAAAATTATTTATTGAAATTGTAATGTGTAAGATGACTCAAATTTATTTGTTTTATTTTTATTTGGTGTTGCATAGTGTTGGCCTTAAAACTCTTAAACATTTCCATGAGAAATGTACATTAACCTTTTTTTTCTTGTACCGTATGAACAATTAATAATGAAAGTATCGAGCAATGTAATTAATGTGCCGATTTTGTGCTGGCAAATCCTCCACAGCTTCATTCAAATCTCTTGTACATACAGCAATATAGACTCAAATCACGACTAGTTTCGGAAGTGGCATATTACTTCACAAATATTCTCTCTGCAGAAACTTTCATATGGAATGTTGATGCAAAATTTCTTTCAATGGATGAAGTAGAATTTCAGAACAGAATTGAATCTGCGAGAGCTCGTCTTTTGGGTCTATCAACCAATACAGAAAGTTTCAAAAGCCAAACTGATCATGACCTCAACGAGCAAACTAAATATACAACCAATGAGATAGAAGCTTATGCATTTGTAAGAGAGCAAGGGCAGGATCAATTTAATACCAGTAAGGAGTCGGAAGATGGTTAAACTGAAAAATTTACTTTTGGGAAATGATTCCGATTATGAGATTTCTACAAGATACTAAATTGCCCGTGGAAGCAAAGAAAAGGCGCAACTGATTGGATATTGTTTTGGGATGAGGTGCAATGAATACAGATATTTATGAAGAAAGAGGATTCAAATAACCAATTCATAAATATCTGCGAGAAGCTTGTTTTTGTTGTTGTTGATGTTCATCAAGAGTCTTTTCACCGGAGATTAAATGAAAAGGAGCCTACTCCAGTGATCATCCTTGATATTTTCCTTAGCCATTACAATATACTCAATGATGAATTAATGAATGCAATAAAGGGTTTATGATTTCTGAGTTATTCTGTATTTTTTACTTATATTATGTTGAAGCAGTTGGAGACTGACCGTTCAGTATACCAAATAGAACCTCCCCCTGCTCTAAGGAAATTTTGCATCCTAGGCGTAAATTCAACCTTAGCTATCATCCTCGATCCTCGATCCTCAAAATCATCATTTAAGTCTATTTCCATCACAATTGGGTTGCCAGAAAGGTAAAGCTTTCATGGCTAGGTTAACCTACCCAGTTTTCCTGTTCTACAATCGATCCTATCCCAATTAGTGCCAGTTTCTTTTACCGATAGAACCATGTATGAAAAGAGGTATACGATAATCCTATGAAGCAGCTCAGTTGCTTCTTTCAAGTTCTGCTAGGCTCGGCTTTTAGTCTGTAATACCTAATGAGGGAATAGATGATCCATTTTCTATAAAAAAAAATTGCGTTCGAGGCGCGCACATCAAGAGGGAAACCGACCCATTCCAATCGCCTTAGGTTTATGATACCCTAATTTCTTCATTTAGCAAGGGCAAGGAATTAACTAACTCATGCTCATAGATACCCATTATTGGGGAAAAAATTCAGGTCTCTGATTATGACTAACTAGGAAACTATGGGCTTTAGATGGTACAACTTGCTTTTCAAGACTTTTCTGACAGCTAAATGCGAGCCAAAAGACTGTTAACAGACCAGTTCAAGTCTTGGGAGGGTAATAGAAATCATACTTCTGATGAACTTTTTCATCATCTGACACGTGACAATTTGTTAGGAAACAAACATGGCCATCTCAATATTGCATGTATCTCCATCAATATCAGAACGGCTCCATTTGACATGGTTTAGTGAATGGCTGTTGACCTGATATCTGCTCTCTTTTAATCGCTGTCAAATCCTGACGGAGCAAGTGTAGGGGGGGGGGGGGGGTGAGGGAGGAACAAACACACACACACACACACACACAGAGAGAGAGAGAGAGAGAGAGAGAGAGAGATGAATTATAAATAATGGATTAATTTGAGAACATGGCAGAATGTTAACTGAGTGTTAAATACATTGTTTAGGGGCTTTCCTATAGTTAACAGTTATGACAGAGTTCAGATGAACTTTGTCTAGGATTCTCTCATGTGTCAGCTGCTCAACTCTTAGAAATCCCTATCATGTATTCGAAAGCATTTTAGGTTTAGTGCAAGACTAAACTCACACCGTTCAATCTCCATGTAATAAAATGGTTACGAATATAAATCATCTTATGTAAATACTTTTCACCGTCGATCAAATGGGATTATCTGTTCGTCTATTGGGATCGTTCTTGATCATCTATTGGAATAATCGTCCATGATTTTTTAGGTAGAATATATATGTAAAAAGTCAGCTTAAGCCTGTGTATCGCCTGTGTGGTCTTGATGAGCGTATACCTGCTTGATTTAAAAGTGAAAATATCTCCGTCTTTGATTTAAGAGTTATTAATATGGTATAATAGCTGACTTATTCATATGTAATTAATAATGTTTTAACAGAATAGAGCACAACTTTGTCTTAGATGTCGAGTTTAGGGTCACATCACCTGTTGTTCAGTATCAAAAAGTCCCCGCAGTATCCTTTCATAAGAAGTTTCAAACATGCTAATTCTCTTGTAATTATATGCACTGTATAGCAGTACTTGGACCTTGGCTTCCCACTTGCGTTTCACTCATCATTATCTATGAATTCTATAGCAAAATAGGATCGGCTTTATGAATAGATTTAACATTGTATGGCGATTTCCTGTCAATCTGACATCATCCTTTTCTTAATCGGTGTCAGTTGCCTACTTAATAAATCTATTCATCATCATCAACTTCTTCAAAGCCTGGAGCCATCCAAATGGGGTCGGCCATGAAGAAAAGCTCGAGTACAATTTGATAAAGTTTTACAACCGGTTGTCGTCTCATCCTTTCCAGATAAGTGTCGAATTCCTGGTTCAAAAAGGAGAAAGACGATATATTTTGCCATATAGAATCATGTTCAACTCTAAGGCTCAAATATAACCAAGAGTGATAAGAAAAAGGCTCGATAGTTCTTCCATCGGATTCTTCTCGACTAAAGATAAGTTTACAAGAAGCGAAAGATTATAGAATTGTTATAAGTTAATTTTATTAACTCTTAGGCATAGTTAAAACCATACACAAAACAGTAGGCATTCCCTACCGCAGCTTTTTAACAATAGAAAACTTTGCATGAGGCATATATTCATTGAGACATTCTTATACCTTTATAAAAATGAAACTTCTCATATAAAAAATAAGGCATAGCCCATTAGCCCAGTTGGCATGAAACTTCCCCTTCTAGGAAGAGTGCGGGGTTCGAACCCAGGAGGGGAAATGACCACAAATTAACGTTTTCGGAGCAAATTCGTGCGTCCTTAGGTGTGTGTAAGTGTGCTTGGGTGTGGTGTATGCTTGGGCAAGGCTTATGGGCCTGTTCCTAAAAAAATAAAAAAATCACACTTGTGACATATTACTGAAAAATGGAAGTCGGAAATCTTATCCTAACTCATAGACTTATACATAGTAGAATTAGTCACCTTGAAAATTCAAATCCTCTTAATTAATTTGATCAAAACGTAAACCTCTGCCCCTTGCTTCCTTCACTTCCCTTCTCCAACTATATGTACAAAATCTCCTCTCCCAAATCCAAACACCAAAGAAAACTAAATCACTCCATAATTAACAGACAATGGCCACGAAAGTCCATTCCCATCACAAAGTCAGCTCCTTCAACCCTGCATGGTGCTTAAGACCTCCAATAAAAGTTTCAACTCCTCAAAATGGCAACAAGGGGCCTTCAAATTCGCCGCTCCGAGCCAAGAAATTAAAAGACCGTCACCACCGCCGGCACAGCCCTAAGCCAAGTAGTGTGGAGCCCACATCACCAAGAGTCGGCTGCATGGGACAGATACGGCAGTGCAAAGCTCAGTCATCATGGTCATCGTCTTCTTCTTCACGATCATCGAGTGCCAGTACTCCGAATATTACAGGCCAATTCAGTTTGTCGATGCCGAAGAAAGGGGCAATATCGTCCTTGCCATCACCATCGGCGCCGTTGAGTTCTGGCTTGTTGGTGTTGAAGAGAGTTTTGCCGGCGAAGGTGGTGGTTGAGGAGATGGACCCACCGAGGCCGGTGGAGTTGAAGTCGAGGCCGCAGAATCTGGTCGGTTTGTGGGAGAGGAGAGGCGGGGGAGGTGAGGGTGGTTTAAAGGTGCAGCTGCCATTGATAGAAGAGGTCTGTGCTTAATCACTTGAGAAGGTGACGAAAATACATGCATATATATATATATATATATATAAGAATCTCTCTCTTCTAATGGGAAGGATATATACTCAATAATTGATTTGTTAATTAATTATGTTTGTTAATGAAGGAAGCTGATAAAATATGTGTATGTACATATATAGAGTTGTATGAAAATAGATACTGCATGTTAATTTTGCAAGGATCAACTCTAGGCACTTGCTTTTTCCTGGTAATTTCAGGGCTAGCTCTACTCAATATACTCTTTTCGGTCGTTAATATAATCTTGTTCGGCTACCAGAATTGTTTGCTTCATTTATCTTATAATTCACTAGCGCCATGCCCGAACTATATCCTGTTTTGGGTTTTTTCGTTTTCGATCAGTAAATGTCAAAAATGGATATTTTATATGTACCCGCCTGCAATATTTACTATTTATATACCTCTCCTCTGATTTTCGGATCCGTAAGCATTCCTCTAAAATCTTTAGAGTTGTTATATAAACACCTTTTCGTATTTGCTCAAAGCAAAATGATGAACTTTATTCTGTCCATTCAGTAGGAATATGGAAAATAAATATTATTTCTAATTTTTCACTCTTTAATGAGTTTTGGTAATAAATGCAAGAAATATATTTTATTCTAACTTCATTAAAGTTTCTTAGATTAAACAAACTTATCATTACCATTTCATCATATCATATTTGTTTTACTTAAATATAACCACAATTACGAAGGTTTGAGTGGAAAATTAGAAAATTAAGTTTTATTAAACATAGGTGATAGTGCTCTTAGCTATGAAAGATAAAAAGTTAGAGATAAAAGATTCCAGATAAATATAAAAGGCTTTGCATTAAATAAACTAATATCTGCGTTGTACATCCACTCTGTGCAAAGGGCTTTTTTGAGACAATATTAATTTTTGAGGGGTATACATAAATGCAAAGATTATAATGGGTATATAAATATGGAAGATTGTAGGGGGTATATATATATAAGAAAAAAAAGAACGTCAAAATTTTCAAAGTGAGCTGTTTCAATCACGTTCGGTTCATTTTCCAAATTTTAAGCGACAAGGAAAAGAGCAAGACTTAGACTTAATCAAACCATTACAAAGTGGCTGGGACCCATTTATCGTAGACTTGCTTTTCAATTTGCAATTTGCTGGAAAAATTTTCTGAGTAAAATCAGCTTCTTTTTTTTTATATTTTAAATCGATCTTTGGGAATCGAACTTGCAATATCTCATATCTCATGTTGTTGAGGAAATAGATACCAAGAAAATTAGTTAAGCAGACATGGAAATCATTCAATTAATTAATGTATTGGAAGTATGGGGACCAGACATATGATGATATGCCTTAAAATATTATGAAATATATATTGTCTCAGACTCCATAAAACTTTGGGTTTTGATGCAGTGAAATTGACGTTTAACATGGTATCCAAACAAACCAGCTTCAATTTTTATCGGACGGCCCACCAAAGCACGAAAACCGGGATCTTTTAGAAAATGGATCCATTGAGCGACGGCCCTTCCACTCGGCACCGTCGGATCACTAGGGCCGACTTTCGTCCCTGCTCGATGGGTGGGTCTTACAGTCAAGCTCCCTTTTGCCTTTGCATCCGAGGGCCAATCTCCGTCCTGCCCGAGGAAACGGATTAATTTAAAATCAAAATACTATGGCAGAAAAGCCCAGTTTCTGGCCCAAAGGTTCGTTGGGCTTTGCAGTTAAGCAGCTAAGCAGTTCCGGATGCCCGCAACAACAATTCTCTCTCTCAACTTGTAGCTTGTATATGATGGTGGTTTGCCCCCCTCCCCCGTCCAACCCCCCAACCCCCAAAACACACACACACACACACCACCCCTAACCCCAAATGTATCTTTGTGGACGAATGTTTCTCCTTAATGATTAAGGTTTTGTCAAATACCATCATACCCAAAAAGCTCAAGCTATTAGATATTATAAGTTAATGCTTATTAAACTAACATACACTTTACATGTTTTACTCGAGAAAAAAATAACCTGGTTTTTCATTTACATTTTAGTAACAATTATGGATTGTTGAAATTATATGATTGTTGAAATTATGGAGAAATTTCATGCAGATATCTGGACGTGCACACAAGCCATATCAGATTTTACCAGAACCACAGTTTCTTAATTAAGGAGTGTCTTATAACGGTTTCTTAATTATGGCAGTTTCTTAATTAAGGAATTGGTTTGTTTATAAATAGGGACCTCTTATATATTTTATGTACAACCAAATAGAAGAGAAATCATTATATGAGAGGGTGACGGTTTAGATATAGAAAAATTTGAAAGAAATCTCCTAGGCTTTGCTTATGGTGTACTTGATTCAAGATTATAGTAGACTTTGCAGATTCCACTCTGCCGGGGACTAATTATACAGTGGGTGAAACTCGTTAACAAATCCCTCTCTTGTTTGGTTTGTAATTCTTATTTACTTATTCCCGCATCGTTATTAATTTGTCTTCTCGTTATTAATTGCGTGGTTGTTAATTGCGTGATTTGGTTTGTCATGAGTATTATTCCGTGCATCGTTTTTTCATCCCCAACAACCGGTATCAGAGTTTGGTTAAGAAACCTAGGGTTCTTCAATTCCACGATCTAAATTAACGGTGGGTAACGACGCCTATGTCCTCCTTCCCATTTTCTTAGATCGTTATTTTGAAGGTGTCACGCCCCGCTTACTAAAATACGTAAACACGGCACGTGACAGAGCCAACTATGCTACTTATGGTTAGAAATAATCTCTCCATAGTCACATTATGGCTGTCAATCGGATATCAAGAATAGTAAAATAAAATCTAGCTAACAGATGTCCATCTACCACAGTAAATAAAATCAAGAAATGCATATAGCGGAAATGAATCAAGATCAAAATAAAAACAATATCTGAATCATGTCCCTTATGGGCTCACATCGATAAAATAAAACTACAGTAAATAAAAGAAACTAAGCATCTCTAAACTAAACAGCTAGCTCCTCATTGCTCGGCTTGCTTGCTGAAATACTCTTGATCTGCCTGCGATAAGTCAGAGGAACTGGGCCATGTAAAACCCAGACGTCAGTGCGTCATAATATCAAAGTAATAGTAATAACCAGGATATGATGCTATGATTAAACATGAATATAAATAATAAACACATGTATAAAATAGTGAGGTATAGGTATGTGATGGGTATCCTAAAGTCTGTGCCTCTAGCTTATCTATTCTTCAAGTCTTTGAAATCAATTTAATGGAATCGTCGATATAACTCAATAGTATCCCGTGCGTGTCCGGGACCACGGTCAAGATTCTCGGGCTAAATCCGAGACGTGCTGCTAAACAGTAAACAAGTAACATGTACAGATGAATAATATCAGCAGCATCATTCCGGGGCTAGCCGATCCCGTAAAGACTGATCAGTATCTAGAGTATCGAACTGTTGAGTTACAAGTCAGGTTTCATTATTGATTTCCCCTTACCCCCAAGGTTTTGTGTTCAAGTCGGGTATTGATGATATAAATCTAATGCCAATACAGGATTAAGCAGGTACATGTCTTGTCTATGTAGACAACAAGTCACGTTCGTCAGGACGATAAATCAGGATTGTCGGCATTAGTAATAAGATCCAAGTAGCAAGTCTGGAAGTGCGTCGTGAATATGTCATGCAATGTATTTTAACTAGAATAGATGCCAATTGTAAAACTGTAACCAATATCGAAACACGGTAAACATAACTAATGCCAGGAAGTATATGTATCTATCTGTAATAACCGTTATACGTCCATTGCCATGTATATAGCAATCCAGATAGCATATTGAACTAATATAGTATTATAATAATATCGTGATATTCTGGCATGCAACTGGATAACCCATTTTCAGTACGGATACGGGCGGATACTATAAAATTGTAAATCACTACTTTTTACTGAATATTAAAACATATGTACTATAGTCAAGCATATAAATATTGGTATAATCAAAATAGCATGTTGCAACTTTAGAACTTACTTGATCGAATCTCACGTCGAGATACGGATATCACGTTCCGACGCCGAAATAAGGTCACGGCGCAAAACTTACGTACGCAGGACTTGACCTGACTGAGCAGTTGCGTAACGTGGTAACTGGGTTAGATGACGACGGTGACTGGGTCGTCTGGATCGTCGGCAACGTGCGCAACTCCGGTGAGACGATCGGAAGAAAAAGAAAGAGATGAAGAAAGAAAGAAGAAAAAAAAGAAGAAAGAAGAAGGTGATGGCGGGAGTTTACTGGTGTTCTGGGGGTAGGTGATGACAGCAAGATGGTGGCGGTGAGGTGAAGGGGAGCCGACGGCGAGGTCGACGAGATGGGTGGCCATGAGGGTTAGAGTGATCGGGGAAAGAGGAGGGGGTGAAGAAGAGGGTGCGGTGCGGTATGGTGCTCTGGGGTTGCTGATGAGGAGACGAGGAGGTGATGGCGAGGTAGGGGAGAGGACGGCGACGATGCTTGGACGGCGACGACGAGGGGTGTCGACGAGGTTGATGAGAGTTTGAAGGAAGTGGGTTCGGCGTCAGGGTTCTACAGTCGAGGTCTCGGGAATGGGGTGGAGGTGAAGGCGGTGATGACGAGGATATGGGGTCTATGGCGACGAGGTGGGGACGTCGACTGTGTGGGTTTGGGTTGGCGACGGAAGAAGAAGACGAGGGAGAGATAGTGTTTTATAAATTTATTATATTATTATAATATATACAGAGCGGGGGGGGGGGGAGAGTGGGGACGGGGGGAGAATTTGAGAGAGACAGAGAGAGAGAGAAAGATTTATTTTTTTTAAAAATAATTAAATTTAAATATATATATATATATATATATATATATAGATATATATAATATGAGAATAATGGAAGAAAGAGGTCATAGGAGGGAATTCCCTCCTATAGAGTCGAAAAAATACCTCCTCCTTCTTTTTTTCCGACGATCAGCACCCACCATTTTCATCGTCATCATCTAAGATGTGGGTACACCAAATTTCATGTGATTCTACAACTTTTTCACCGTTGATTTAGTGGGTTCAAAATTAACGGTTTACCGACAATAGAACTTTTTACATTGCTAAATCAACGGTGAAAAGTTGTAGAATCACATGAAATTTTGTGTACCCACATCTTAGATGATGACGATGAAGATGGTGGGTGCCGATCGTCGGATAAAAACTATGGAGGGGGTATTTTTTCGACGCCATGGGAGGGAATTCCATAGGATCCCTCCTATGGCATCTTTCCCCATTATTCTTATATATATATATATATATATATATATATATATATATATATATATATATATATATATATATAATGGGATTTTACAGATAATACCAGATTACTCCGAATATTACCTGTATCCCTCCAAAAATCTAGTTTTTATATATGAAGAATATACGTAAGAATTTAAATCATGATGCAAATGTATATGATTAAAAACATATATCCCTAAATAAAATCTATGTAAATATCCAATAATTGGTCTGTCTAACTCTTAGGATACGGACATGATATAGGGCGCAACCACCTGATATGGGGTAACATGACATACAAGGCTAGATGGGAAAAATATTATTTGGTTTTATATTGTATCATAATAAGATATGTGGATTCTAAAATATATTATATGTGTATATATATTCTAGATTTGTATGGATACCATGTACTAGTAAATATTTGATGTAATCTTGAACCATGTTGGCTTTCAAACATACGGGCCGGGTCGGATACTAACCCCGGCTACTACATACATTATTCGCAACTCAAAAGAAACAATAAGAAAGAATTTTACTGCAAGATTTGAAATACCCAAAAATATATCGTATAAATGTGCTAGGGTGTTACAGAAGGCGCTAGTTCAGTTCAAGGAAGAAGTTGTGTTTTGTTGTGACGTCAGACGAAAAGATGGCAGAGGATAAAAGGACATACATCTTCCGTTGCAAGGAAAAAAGCTAAGAAAATGACCGTTGAGACTTGGAACCTTTCGGATAGGAAAGGCCTGGCGACGATCAGATTGTCATTGACTCTGCAGGTGGCCTTTAACATCTCAAAGGAGAAGACAACCATGGCGCTAATGATGACGTTAGCAAAGTTGTATGAAAAGCATTCGACATCAAACAAGATATTTTTGATGAAGAAACTTTTCAACATGAAGATGGCTGAGAGTGGTTCGGTGACGGAGCACCTGAACGAGTTTAACAGCGTGACGAACCAGTTAGAATCCGTCTCGATCATGTATGAAGATGAGATTTAGGCCCTGTTATTCCTCTATTCGTTGCCGGAGAGTCGGGAGAACTTAGTTATGGCGGTTAGCAACTCTATCTCAGAGACTCTCACATTTAATGATGCGGTGAGTTTCATATTAAACGATGAGATGCGGAGAAAGGACGTGAGTGGGAGTTCGGGAACTTCTACACTTTCAGTAGAGAATCGCGGTAGAACGATGGAAATGGGAAAGGGCAAGAAAGGCAAGTCCAAAAGCTGAGAAAAATCTTAAGAAAAAATCCAAGGCGCGTATTGGAATTGTGGGAAGAAGGGTCACAGTAAATTTGTCTGCAAATCACCAAAGAAAGGCTTAGATGGGAAGGTAGATGAAAATGAAGTTAATATGATGTCTACACAAGAATAAGGGGAACAAGGGCCTTGTTTATTGGCGAACGACAACACAAACGCGGATGCTTGGTTCCTATATTCAGGGGCATCCTTTCATTGCATTTTAGGCCGGCATCACTTCAGTGAGTATGTTCAAGGCGATCTTGGACATGTGACGGTGGGAAATGGTCGGCCGTGTAAGATCGTTGGTAAAAGGGACGATCATCTTGTAACCGTCAGGAGAAGGTCAAATCAAGCTGAAGAACGCACGACATATTCCAGATTTGAAGAAAAGTCTTATTTCCACAAGTCAGCTAGACAACGAAGGGTATAATACGGAGTTTGGAAGTTCATAGTGGAAGATTTCCAAAGGATCGTTGGTGGTTGATAGGGACAGGTTGAACGGTTCGTTGTATTCCTTTAGTGGGAGCAGTGGAGCTTCGGTTGCATTAGCGACGGGTTCAGAGATTGATTTGTAGACTTCGTTGTGGCACAAACGATTGGGGCACCTTAGTGAGAAGAACATGAAAATTCTTCAGGATAGGGGCTTCTTTCGGAGATGAAGAAGGTGGAGTTGGGATTTTGCGAGAGTTGCGTTTATGAGAAGCAAAACGCGCTCTGATTTCAAATTGGAGGCGTTACTAAGAAGACCAAAAAGCCGGAGATGGTACATACGGTCGTATGGGGTCCGGCCTCGGTGGAATCTTATGCAAGAAATCAATACTTCATGACGTTCATCGACGATACAAGCCAGAAGACTTGAGTGATGCGATAAAAAAGAAGTCCGATATGTTTGGCATCTTCAAACACTAGATTGCGCAGGTTGAGAACCAAACAGAGGTTAAGGTAAAATGCCTTAGGTTCGATAATGGAGGGGAATACTGCATATAGGAGTTCGAGGTGTTTTGCTCGCAGAAGGGTATTTGTTAGCTGAAACGGTACCAGGGACGCCACAACAGAATGACATCGTTAAATGGATGAACAAGATAATCCTAGAGCGAGTGAGGAGCATGAACTTAGATGCGGATATGTTAAAGTTCTTATGGTCAGCGGCGGTTGATGCTACTCTGTACTTGATCAACAGAAGCCCGGAAAGTGTACTTGATAGAGGCATTCCGGAAGAAATTTGGTCAGATAAACCGGTTAATTACGCGCACCTAGAAGTATTTAGTTGTATTGCATATTTTTTGGTTGATAAGGCAGAAAGGAGTATGCTTGACTCCAAGTCTCAGAAGTGTGCTTTCATCGGGTATGGTGGAGACGGGTTCGGATATCGGCTTTGGAATTACACAAGAAAGAAAGTAATACGAAGCCAGAACGTTGTCTTTGATGAGAAGCACTTGTATAAAAAAGAGAAGTAAGCCAAAGATGGTGTGGTATCGGAGTTCTCCAAGTTGTACGGAACTCAAGAGAACATTTAGATACCTACAGGTGGAGACCAGAATGTGGAGGAAGCGATAGTGTATGATCGGGTTCAAGAATAGGATGGTGACCATGTTCAGCAACCAGATGTACCAGTTCTGAGAAGATCTACGCAAGATAGGTGGCTACATGAAATACTTGTGACCAACTTCGTATTGTACACAGATTCGGGGGAGCCCGAATCCCTTGAAGAAGTAACAAGCGACGGTGCTAGCAAGCAGTGGGAGAGAGCTATGGACAAGGAGATAGATTCTTTGAAGAAAAACCGTACGTGGGGCCTAGTGAAGAAACTCAAGGGTCGAAATACGTTGCTAAATAGGTGGGTATACATGATTAAAGATGAGGCTGATGGTGTGAAGCGGTACAAGCCTCGCTTGGTAGTCAAGGGTTACGCACAAAAGAAAACTATTGACTATCAAGAAATATTTTCCCCCGTAGTGAAGATGATATCAATTCGGATGATTCTTAGTATCATAGCGGTGGAGAATTTTCACTTAGAGCAGCTGGATGTGAAGACTGCGTTCCTTTATGAAGATTTGGAGGAGAAGATTTATATGATGCAGCTACCGGAATATAAGGTGAAGGGGAAAGAAAATATGGTGTGTAAGCTGCGAAAGAGCTTGTATGGACTTAAGCAAGCTCCTAGTCAGTGGTATCTCAAATTTGATCAGTTTATGTTGGAGACGAGATTTATATGCTGTGAATCAGATCACTGTATGTACGTTCAGACTTTCAAGGACGGAGACTACATTATATTGTCGCTGTACGTGGATGACATGTTGGTAGCGCATTCGAATTTAAAGAAATTCAGAGTTTGAAGAAATTGATGGCTGAGAAATTCTCTATGAAGGATTTGGGAGCGGTCAAGCAAATCTTAGACATGAAAATCGTGAGAGATAAGAAGCAGCGGAAACTGTGGTTATCGCAAAGGGACTGTATCGAGAAGGTTTTGAAGCGATCCAATATGGACAAGTCAAAACCGGTGAGTACGCCTTTAGCAAAATAGTTCAAACTCAGTAAGGAGTTGTGCCCGACAACTCAAGAGCAGAAACATGAAATGGAAATGTGCCTTATGCATCTGCAGTGGGGAGTTTGATGTATGCAATAGTGAGTACGAGACCAGATATTGCACATGCAGCGAGAGTTGTTAGCAGGTATATGCAAAACTCGGGAAAGGAGTATTGGAATGCGGTGAAGTGGATGTTGAGCTATCTAAGGGGTATGTCAAGTCACTGCTTATGTTTCAAGAGTGACTCTTTAAAGATGGAAGATTACGTTGATGCGAACTACTCGGGTGATCAAGATAGTGGGAAAAATACAACGGGGTACGTATTTACAGTTGGGGGAACAGCGGCGAGTTAGGTCTCTCAATGGCAAAATGTGGCGTTATTGTCATCAACAGAGGCTGAATACGCGGCGATCACGAAATCCAATAAGGAGATATTATGGTTGCAAAGGTTACTTGAAGAATTGGATAAGAAAAAAGACTTCAATATCTTGTCGTGCGATAGCCAAAGTGCGATACATTTGGCGAAAAACGCGACTTATCACTCGAGGACGAAGCACATCAAGGTGCGGTATAATTTCATTCGCATTGCGGGGCAAGAAGGCTAGTTGACATTGCAAAAATTCGCGGAAGATAAGAATCCGGCGGATATGTTGACCAAGATCGTAGACAGAGATAAGCTGAATCTCTGTTGCAGATTGGTGAAACTCTCCATGAAAATTTGATAAGAAGAGAGTAGAGCGGAGTCATGTGAACTCTACTGGCATTGGGAATTAAGGCTGAAATATCCATAAGTGGGAGATTGTTGAAATTATGGACAAACTTCAGGCAGATGTCTGGACGTGCACACAAACCATATCGGATTTTACCAAAACCACCACAGTTTCCTAATTAAGGAGTGTCTTATGACAGTTTTATAATTATGGAAGTTTCTTAATTAAGTAGTGTCTTATGACAGTTTCTTAATTAAGTAGTGTCTTATGACAGTTTCTTAATTATGGTAATTTTTTAATTAAAGAATTGGTTTGTGTATAAATAGGGACCTCTTATATGTTTTATGTACAACTAAATAGAAGAGAGATCATAGTATGAGAGGGTGGCGGTTTAAATTTAGAGAGATTCGAGAGAAATCTTCTAGGGTTTACTCGTTGTGTACTTGATTTAAGATTATAGCAGACATTGCAGATTCCGCTTTGCCGGTGGCCATACGGTGGGGGAATCTCGTTGAGAAATTCCTCTCTTGTTTGGTTTGTGATTCTTATTTACTTATTCTCACATCGTTATTAATTTGTCTTTTTATTGTTAATTGCGTGGTTGTTGATTGCGTGATTTGATTTGTCGCGAGTATTGTTCCGTGTATCGGCTCTTTTTTACCCCAACACTGATATCGGATATCGAGATAGTATAGGATGTGTGTTTTTAATATCATACGACGGGCATGTGACAATATATTAGTGATACGGGTTAATATCGCGAATATCGGTGCCCAATGCATGTTAGGCATTTCCATCTACTCCACAATAAACATTATACAGTTATTTTAAAAAACTTATAAATCAAAATTATGACAAAGTCTTAAAATATCATATACTGCATGCATGCATATATTTTGCTGAACATCATACATAGCTTCTTTATCGGCCGAAAAGTTTTGTATCGGCTCACATTTCGCTAACATAATAATATTGGTAAATTAACTGATAATTCAAATATCGGTCAATGTTGAGTCCAAAAGATATTTCTAGTAAACAGTGCGTATTCAAAAAGTGACGTGCTAATGTTACTTGGAAAATTCTTTTTCTACCGGCTTGATATGCAGATTCCATATAAGATACCAAGTATTTCATTGGATATAAAATGAGTCATGTTATCTACTATCTAGATAAATACATACACTCCATACCCCAACTTGTATCCAATAAGAGGCTTGGTAGGCTATGTGGATTCTGTCACATGGGTAATAAAAATATTACTCGACCTAACCAATAGGAGCAATACTTTACCTACCAGCTTGAAACCGTACCACAATTTACCCAAGAAATAAAATGGTGGGACCCACAATATTTAGATACTAGTGCCGAAGAAGCATGTTTCACTTCTTGGACAGATTGTTTGTGGTAGTATTTCAAGCCGGGCGGGTTAAGCATTTTTCAACCAATAGTTCACTTTCTGTGGGAGAATTTTCTACCTCTCAAGCTGCATGCATTCATGACATGAGCAGTTTATTGACTTCGAAAGGACTTCGAAGAAAGTAAGGTCCTTCGTCACACAAGAATTTAGATTGAGGAATCATGGTACAGGGGCCGTACAATTTATCAGATGTCGGATAACGAGATAGTACAGACCTTTTTGTTCCCTCCTTAATTTCAGTGACTCAGTAAGCATGTAAGGCCCCTGTATCATGATTCCATGAAGACTTTCAACAAGAGCAAAGTTACTTCCATTATGTTATAATATTATTTATAACATAATTAATTTCAATAAATTAAAATGTATAATTTCTTTGGATTTATAATTATTTAATGGGATAAAGTTTCGTTTGAATTCAAAACTCCTATCCATTTCGTTGGAGGTAAATCTCCATCTCTTTTTATTGGAGAGAGTGGTTATGAAAGTTATGGTAGCCACGAGAAGTTTAATTTTGAATTCAAATGGTGAAATGATCCCATTCGTGTTTCTTCACTCCTATTTAAACCAACTTGTTTTCTTTGCTCCATACACACAAAAAGCAAACAATCCATTCTCTTCTCTTCTTTATTTTTCTTTTGGTACTCATAAAGATCAAGTTCTTCGGAAAAATTTCCTGCGAGTGCAACGCGAGAGATTGTAAACACAAGATTGGGTTGTTGTATTATGAAAGCAAATCACATTAATCCCCGTTGCATTGTAGGGGAGCGAATATTGCTTTAAAGACAGCGATTACGTGTCTCAACCTAATCTGTTGTGTTTGTGTTTTTTCTTATCATTGATTTCAACCACAATTTTGCAACAACATTAAAAGGCAATATTTCATGTTCATCAATGGCACCGAAAATATCAACGATGAAGATGACGAGTCTCAAACTTGTCAAACCGGACTACGTACTCATTGCTCTGATTCCCACCATGTCGAAATATGAAAAGGATTTATGGAAAGTATTTGACTCAAAGCATAAAAATGTAGGTTTGGAAAAGAGGAAAATTTTAGGTAGCAAGTATATAAACTTTATTTTATTAATACATTTTATATTCATGCATTTTTTCATAAATTCTCTAACTTTTAGAAAGATTATCGATTTCTCAAAATATAGAAGAAATTGGAAACGAAGGATGAGTTCACCATAATGATTTCTGAAATCAATGTATTTGGAAGTGACATAATGTAACAACCCTAAAGTTTCTGTACAAAAATTTTCCAAAATACAGAAGGAATATCTAAGCCTGAGCACAAGTTATAAATTTGATTTGCTTTTGGACAGTAAGAGCACTTGTAACTCATTGGTAAAGCCTTGCACTGCTGTGACGTAGCCCTTGTGGTTTCGGACGGATGAGACTGCCTACTAGTCCTGCGGAGTGGCACGAGGATGTCCGGTTCTTTCGAAACTTCTGGTTCCACTATTCTTTCAGTAATAACTTATGATTATGGAATTTCTTCCAGTTCTATTGCGCTCCCACTTATCTTTTTTTCTAAAAATTGAGTTTCCAAAAAGTAGGCATGCCGAGAAAAAAAAGCTTTTGTTCCTATGCGTAATAGAAAAGATACCCCCTGGAGTTCTTTGGGTATCCCACAAACTTACACAGTACTGAACGTGCCTCGAGCTTGTCTGCATGCTGCTTTTTTACAAAAGCTGGACATCCCCATATCTTCAGATACTGAAGATAGGGTTTCTTCCCACTCCACATCTGATATGGTGTGGTAGGCACAGTCTTGGTAGGAGCCCCGTTCAAAAGATATGCAGCTGATTCTAGCGCATAACCCCAGAAAGATCGCGGTAACTCAGCATTACTCATCATGGAACGTACCATATCCAATAGGGTTCGGTTCCGTCTTTCCGATACACCGTTATGCTGTGGAGTGTATGGAAGAGTAAGCTGAGAGAAAATTCCTTTCTCTTTTAGGTCACCTAGAAACTCGGCACTTAAGTATTCACCACCTCGATCGGATCTCGGTGTCTTGATACTTTTGCCGGTTTGGTTTTCTACTTCATTCTTATATTCTTAGAATTTCTCAAAGACCTCGGATTTATATTTCATCAAGAAAATGAATCCGTACCTAGAGTAATCATCCGTAAAAGTAATGAAATATGAAAAACCAACTCTTGCATGTGTAGACATTGGACCACATACATCGCTGTGTATGAGTCCCAAGAGCTCGCTCACTCTTACTCCATGTCCAGTGAATGGAGTCTTTGTTATCTTTCCTTTGCGACATGATTGACAAGTGGCATAAGATTAATATTCGAACGGATCCAAATATCCTTCTCTATGTAACTTAGTTAACCTTGTCTCATTGATATGACCTAGTCTATAATGCCATAAGAAAGCCTGATTTATATCAGGAGACTTTCTTTTTAGTGTGTTCTGGACATTGAAAATCTGTAATTGGTTTAACACATATATACCGTTATCTAGTGTACCGGACCCAATCAAACCATGATTAAGGTGGATGTTAACAATATCGCTTACAAACGTGAAATCATAACCTTCTTTTGATAACAACAATACTGATATGATATTACACGTTAAACTGGGTACACAAAAACAGTTATGCAAAACCAAAATATGTCCACTCGTCAATCCAAGGTGATAATCCCCTACGGACACAGCACCCACGCTAGCTCCGTTAGCAATCTGGAGGGTCATATCACCAACCTTCAGCACTCTACGGTTTCTCAGTGCCTGCAATGAATTGCATATATGAGATCCTGATCCGGTATCCAATACCCAGGAAGTAGAGTTGATTGACAGACAATTTTCAATTACAAACACACCTGAAGTCGAAGCCACAGCTTACTTCGTTTCCTGGTTCTTGGCAATCCAAGCTTTGCAATCTTTCTTCCAATGGCCTTTCTTACGACAGTGGAAGCACTCGTCCTTTGCCATTTCTGGCACCGCAACCTTTGCCTTTCTCTTAGCTCCCACCTTACCAACACCACCTCTTAGTTTGGTAGCGGCCTTCTTCTTCCTTTCTTTGGCCCTAGCCTTGGACCCGGAAGAGGAAGCACCGCGAACAAATATAGTGGGTGTTTCCCTTGCCTTCTGCAAGGTGCCCTATGCACTGCTCAACATGTTAAGGAGTTCTGGAAGTTCAACTTCTTTTCCTTGAATGTTGAAATTCAGAATAAACTGGGCGTAGGTGGAAGGAAAGGACTGAAGAACCAAGTCTGTATATAGCTCGTTCTCTAAAGTCGTCCCAAGGTCCGCGAGCTCTTCAATATAGCCAATCATCTTTAGGACATGTTCTCCTACAGATGATCCGATGGCCAGCCTCGACTGAAACAAGTTCTTCGAGGTCTCGTATCTAGCTATACGAGATTGCTCTCCATACAGTTCCTTGGTGTGGAGAAATATGGACTCAAGATCTATATTCTCATGCCTTCTCTGATATTCATTATTCATAGAGGCAAGCACGATGCATTTGGCCTTCGCGCAATCTAACTCCCAGGTCTTGTGGATTTCCTTATCCGCAATACTGGATTCTGGACCAGGGACAGCAGGTGCCTTAGCAGTAAGGACATACCCCAATTTGTCATAAGTCAAAGCCATCTTGACATTCCGTAACCAATCTTTATAGTTTGACACTGTCAGAATATTTTTATCTAATAGTAACTTAAGGCCTGTCATGTTCTGGGTCGCTGCAATTGAGAGAGAGAGAGAGGGAACACTTTAGCATGATGCTCTTACAAGTTTAGAGTGATTTTTAGTTTATCTAAACAGGATGGCTCCCACTGTTTCTCGAATCCCTCCTCAAACCAAAAAGGAAGAACTAGTCAGGATTATTCTCACCGTACAATACTTGCTTAACCGTTCAGCCAGGCCGGTGTCGGTATTTCGAGGGAGGTTTTCCTACGCTTTCGCGAAGTTCCTTAATTAAATAACCTCTTTTCTCTGGGGGCGTAGCCCCGCTGACACCTTTCTCGACACCTACTTGGTTTATAGCATTGATCGTTAAGTGACGAATCTCCTGATGTGTAGCGGATACTCACAGTAGGATCGGGATCCAAATATCATCGTGTGATAAAACTGAAGGAATCCTACCAAAATTATCACACTCCAAATGGTTTGCATCTCTTTGCAAATTTCAGTTTCTTTAGAAATTCCCGATATAAATTTCTGCCCCATGCTCTTATGACCTTGGCGTTGGTCAAAATGTCATAAGTCACATGTCAAGTTCTACCCATCATTATCTTGTTAATTTGAACCCATCCGTACATACCCCTGACGTTGGCCAAATGATAATACGACTGTCCCAAACTAACTCATCTATCTATGCAACAAATGAATACCCAGCAATTACCAAACACTATGCCTTGACGTTGGTCAAAATATATAGCTTGAATACTACTGAATACCCAAATAAAATAACGGAGGGCTACGAATGGTTTTGGCGAAACCGTGAACGTAGTGAACTTGATATGATCGAAGGATTCTGATAGCTTTTAAAAGGAGTGGTTAAAACTCCGCAATTAAAAATATCTTCTGTTTTAAAAATAACCGAGTGATTTCTTTTAAACTGTTCCAACGATTCAACTTTGGTTTATTTTCTTTGCATTAATATAATGTGTCCCATCAATTAACCTATCATTGCAGAAAACAACGAAAATACAACGTCCTCTTATGCCATTCGCATTCGCCACTGGGCCCCGTCATTCACCCGTTAGGTTACTTAACCAACAACAGAGCGGGGGCTGGGATAGCGCGGGTGTAAAACATAAGTGACGTCTAATAAATATCATATATAGATATTGTACATTCGTCAGACGCAATAATAGGCATTCCAGATCACAGATGAACATATTGGATTTTCTACGAACCCGCATTCCTTTTGAGCCTGCAAAGAAAGACGGATTACACAGTCGCGATGAATAGCCAAAACCCCACCCTAGACCCCTACGGGTACGGCAAACTACCCGCCAAATACCCGAAGTGAAGCGGTCTCCCTCAACTACGTGAGTAGGCCACTAAACACTTCAAAGTACTCGGTAGTTTGTGCACCCCACCTTGGGTCTATCTTAGGAGCAGAAAATAGTAAATGAAATAATACAACGGTGGTTACAAGCTCAACCCGGAAGTGCTCCGCAAAAGAATATTACAACAATTTACAAATTACATTTGAATGAAAAAAACGCTCGTCTCACATCCCCGGCTATCTATTCACGACAATCCAACAAGTCCACAAACACAAACCAGTAAAAACCATTACATAAACGTGCAACCCCCTGCTAACCGACATACTAGCAGTTAGGGAAAGTTTACGAACACATTAAACAAATCACAGATATAATCAAGTTAGCCAAACATCTTAGAATTTCGATTAAGCAAACACAAATGATTCTACTCCAAACAATTCTCTGTGCACATTAAACCTGAGCAGAAACAAAACATCTCAGAAAATACAACATCAACACAGAAGAGTTACTGGGCAAATTTGGGCTGACTCGGCTTCAACTCGGTGGCGGATCGCTTGGATCGACCGCGGATCCGCGGCGGTTTGGCCGAGTCACGATCCCATATTTCTCCAGTAATCTTATAATTCCCTGCTTGTATTTTTAAGGGTCCCTGAAAAATTTTTAGATCCCGTTTTAAAATCGGCAGAAACTAGGTTAAAGTGATGTTTTTTTGGGTTCATTTTGCGATCGAATTTCTAACGACTTTGCTAACAAGTTAGTTATTGTTTAGCGAGGCTCTGATACCACTGTAAGTCGACGTTAGACACCCCACATGATGCGGGGAGGCGGAATAGGTAAAACAATCTTTTTGTTTAAACTAATATCGACTAACTTTACGGATCTTTGCTAAACCCTAACTAACAACAATATAGAAGTGATTAGCTACTATGAAAGATGATTATACCTAATGAATCAAGTCCTTCTTGTTCTCGTTGACCGCCTCCTCGTCGGACTCCTCGTTGTGATAGAAGATCCATCCGAGAGCTACTTCTCCAAGCTTCAACCTCACACTTGAGGTAATTAAGTGGCTATGAGTGCTAATCAAAGCAACCTAGAGGATATAGAAGAGAATTAGGAATCTATTAGTCTTGCTAACCCTTGGATCTCAACACATGAGAGATTAGGGTTAGTTCTTGAAGAGAGAGAGCTTGAGGAGAGAGAAGGTGAGAGTGAGAATGATAATGAAATAATATCTCATATGTGAATATATGAAGCATAATAATTATTAAATAAATAATCATATGATAATATCAACCATGCTTCATTTAATCACTTTGTGTGAATCACACCATGAGTTATTAAGAAATAAATGCTTCATTAACTCCTTTGTATGAATCACACTATGAGTCATTAAACCATTTAATGCAAATTCCACCTAAGCCTCCAACTCATCAATCTTCTAGAAGCTTCTCGACTAATTACGAGAATGCCCCTCCCATCCGTGAAAACACGGAAATACTGAGACTGTATAAATCCAATAATCCAATACTAAAATCTGGCTTAAACTAAAGTCTGCTAGTATAAACTGTCCGAACATCGTACGTGCGTAAAAACACGTATGTGTCCGAACCCCGTCGTAAAACCATACGACCTCTATATCGTTTCGCCCGAAGCAGGGAAACTCTCTGTGTGGGACTCTAAAGACTCGACTACTACGCTGGCAGTGGGTTTAACCACAGGCCGCAAGCGGTACTAGCTGTACGTAACGGTCCCCAGGTAGATGTCGATAAGAAGGCCGATGATGAAACCCAACCGAACTCCTACTGAGCCTGATGAGACAATCTCCGTACAGTCCGGTCTGTTCGTCTAGGACTATCGCATATCGGGCCTAGGGGGCGGCAAGCGTCAATCCCCTAAAGACGGTATAAGTCGTGTCGGAGCGAAGCCCTTTACACCTTGAGAAGCTACTGGAAATTCTACCAGTAAATCTCGTTTGCCCTGGCCAGGGACTTTGCGTAATGGCTCTCCAGACACAGCGCGATATCAACTCCCAATACCGGGAGAGACGAATCCTATCTAACCGCCATTGCCTCCAAGTGCTTCAGGACTGCACCCAACTGCTATCTGTTTGCACGACTCCTTTGAGCCGTGGTAGGGTAGCAATTTAAGAACAGTGGGAATACACTCGAGGGGAAGCAGCAGTGTCAAGTCTGCGGACTATGCTGTACTCATGTCACCTGGGAACTGTTAACTGACGACGGGTATAATACCAACTGGTTCCCTGCGAGTCTTATCCGGTGTACTCGTAACCCAACGAGCACCTGTATACTATCTCCAGTACAACGTACTAATGGCTGTGGGACAGACCATCTCCCTAACTGGGATGAGAAGCGTACACACTAGTCTACTCCGGAGTATCGATGTCATGTCTTAATAATCCTACGACTAGAGACCTGAAAAAGGATGTGCTTGTAGACTACCCAGCCCCCACTAGTGTGACTGTCATCACAACGCTGATAGTCAAGCAAGATCCTAAGGGCTCTATCAATATGTATTCTCGATATGCTAACATATACACATATTAAAATAGACATAAACCAAGTAGCATACTATCATGTTTAGCAAGACTGTTAATATAACTGTGAATATCCCAAACTTCTATTAAGTAATATACAAGCTAGTATGATACAATAATGGCCCCTAGGGCATATACACTAACAGCCTAGACAAAATTTATCGCTCCATCCAATTACAGAAAGAAAGCGGAGTGGTCAAGAAATTTTCTTTATACCATTTGTGGCCTAAGACTAAACCACTGATTGCCATTAACCGCGACAATGATGATGTTAAATTAATAGTATGGAAACTCTAGACACTCAAGTCTGAGATATTGTTGTATCTGAAAATTACTCAATAATGAGTGAGTGATTGGGATAAACTGTATGCGTACAAATTGGAATCATGTTGATCCTTTTATCAAAAGTTTGCCAGAAGATTTGTTACAGAAGATATTATTGGGGATAAGGCGAAAACCTTACAATTAGATCAACTATTTTTGAAATCCTACTCGATCCTTGTGCTCCAAGTACTGCGAGTTCAAAGATAGAGTAGATGTTACGGTTGATTGTAAAAGCATGAAAACTTATTCTTATCTCTGAAATGAGCATACTTGGATCGTGTAAATAAAGGAAGAGAATGGATATTTCTTAATAGGTGATAAAGTATGATACAAGATATACTAGATTGCTTATCTATATGAATGTGAGGGTACGGACGTCTTCTATGAGATCAAAATGTTTTCTCAGAAGCGTTGATGAAATCAGGACATGCATATGGTCATAATAGTGCAAATTTATGAATTACTTGATCTTTGAAATGTACGTATGTGCTTTATATCCGGTACTTTCGCAAACGGGTCCTCGGTTCAAAACTTCGGTTACGGTGCATCTTGATTGAACTTCGATGTGAATGCACCAAGCGAAGATTCAAGTTCAGAAGACATCTTCATGGTATGCATGTATATTTAGTATCAACTTTGTTTGTTTTTGGAACTTTTTGAAATTGGTGAGGAATGTTATATTATTTATGATATAAGTAATTTCAATAAATTAAAAAATATATATATTTTTTGGATTTATAATTATTTAATGGGATGGAGTTTCATTTGAATTCAAAACGTCCCTCCCATTTTGTTGGAGGCAAACGTCCCTCCCGTTTTATTAGGAGTAGTTATGAAAGTTATGGAAGTTATGAGAAATTTGATTTTGAATTCAAATAGAGAAAGAATTCCATTCGCATCTCTTCACTCCTATTTAAACCAACTTTTTTTCTTGATTCCACACATACAAAAAATCATAACAACCCATTCTCTTCTCTTCTTTTCTTTATTTTTCTTTTGGTATTCATAAAGATCAAGTTCTTCGGGACAATCCCTGCGAATGCAATGCGGGAGATTATAAACATAAGGCTAGCTAGGTCGTAGCATCTTGGAAGCAAATCGCATCAATCTCCGTTGTATTGTAGAGGAACGAATATTATTTTAAAAATAGAGATTACGTATCTCAACACAATCTATTGTGTTTGTGTTTTTTCTTGTCATTGATTTCAACCCCAATTTTGCAACAACACGTTATCCATCATCAATCATAGCTAAATTTGAATCCACAGTAAAATGGTAGGGGATCCATTCGACAAATAAGAAACAGGTATCCATTGCTGCTAAAAAGGGGACGTAAAAGAGAAGCACCAGCCTTGCAATGTGGTTCAACTACTAAGAACTCCACACACCTGCCAGCCGCCTCCAACCAAAACCTATATTCTGGAGAATCCTGTTGAATGATAGTCATATCTGCTGGTGGATATCGTTGCGCAAACCGTGCATAAAGAGCACCCACAATCTCAGCAACTCTATCCTCCACTTGATCGTCTCCTTCAAAGACTTTTCTTCAAATTCTTGCATTCAGCCTCTTCAATCCATTGCGCTTACACAGTATATTTTTAAGCAGCCTGATCTCTCTCTACCGATTCCTGATAACATCATTCACCCTGAACGAGATTATCTCATCCTTGAGCTGCCTTCGCGATCCCATCAAGTCATTAATTCTGATGTGCTTGAACTCCTTAATACGTGGCTTCTTTCGGAAGTTTGACCACGCTTTCTTCTCCTTAAGCTTTCCAGAAGCCTCCTCGAATCCAAATTTCCTCTGTTGTTTGTTTTGTGTGTGTGTGTTGCGGCGGGGTGGGGGGTGGGGGGGAGATGATAAGAAAACTATAATAAAAACGACATAGATTTTTAATTGATTGTAAAATTTAATATATCTTACGTTAGTTGATTACACCCTGCGACTGACTGATTTTTTGGGACGAATGTCAGTATAAATTTCCATGTCAGGAACGCTCTTCCGCAGTTGGAGAAGCCCGTATGCGCTTTCTCTATCCACAGGTTACTTTCAACACTGTCGCATGCAAAACGAGGGGACTTTTTCTTCCTGGGGATCTATTAATGTTACTTTCAACACTGTCGCATGCAAAACGAGGGGACTTTTTCTTCCTGGGGATCTATTAATGACAATACCAAGGGGGGGGGGGGGGGGGGGAGGGGAATAACTATAAGGGATTTAGCCAAAAACATAGTATTATTTATTTATAAAAAGGTTTTACTTTGGAAATGAGACAGGTAAAGACGAGCAACAAGATTAAGCCTAGCCATTATTCCCTACAGTTCATGTACTTCATAAAAATAATCTTAGTAAAAATAAATTTACATATTACAAACAGTGTATGGCCATCTAACTTTCATGTAGAATTTTTCCCAAGAAAGAAATGAACATCATGTATGACTCACAATAGCATATAGCAAGAAGTTTTCAAAGCTTAGAAAGTACTCAAGACGAGCAGGAGATAAATAATTGACATGCATGCTCGATGTATCTACATTCAAAATGATTTGTCACAATCAATCAGTCATCAAATAAAAATCTCTTGGGTTTTTTTAGAAAATAGGATAGTTACGGATTAAAATTAATAAAATAGGATGATTTAAAATTTACTTATAAGATTATGACGGTTTTGGACCGTATAGGTATGGCCCAAGCCCATTCAAAGAAAGGCCCCGCCCTCACCACTAAAAAGTGGAGGACCATCCCACCCCACGCCACGCAACCCCCTTCGCTTTGGAGGATGGGTTCTAGGAACCTATCCATGCCCCTCTATAGGGTGTGTGTGTGTGTTTCAACCCGCCCTCTCCACCTTCGAAGTGAGGACGGGTTTCCGGAATCCGTCCTTAAAAAATTAAAAAATCAAAAAAATTAAAAAAAAGCTATTCTTAAGTAAAAATAATAATTCAAAAAAATAATTTCTAATTTAGGTGGATCCGGAATACCTAATTTGCTGGAATAAATAAGGGTTCCAAAAACCCACACTTCTGTGTATGCTTAAGAGGGTGGGAAAAAAATTTCCGACATATCAATTCTCATCAATATAGTAAATATTGGATAAGATTGACAGATAAGGATTGTTACTGTTTACTGACGTGAAAATAAGATCGACAGATAAGTGTTGTTACTGTTTTTATAGAAGGATCCAATACATGGATCATACTATAAATATGAATGAGGATCACTTCAGTAACAACATACAAGAAAGCAAAGCAAACAAGTTTGAGCTTTAAGTTCTGTCATCATGAAAGAATTAGAGAAGATACGAAAAACACAACTGCAGTTGCAATGAAGTTTCTAAATGGCTACTAAAAGGTGAAAGATATGGGGGTGGATGGCTCAAAATTTCTAAACGGTTACTAACGTAATTTCTTAATACTAGAAGTCCATCTCATTGCCAATCTAACCCACGGCACTCGTTCAAGAGGGCATTATAGTATGCCGTGGAAGCTCGAGGGAGAAAATTGACCCATGTAGGAACACGCTCTTTTACCCCTCTCAGAACCGCATTCTATCCAACATCACAGACTGTATAACATCTACTTCTTTAATATTATTGTATAATATTTAATTGATATATGTGTCGTAGCACAAATTTTTAGCACTGTAGTAGAAAATCAGCATGCCGCAGAAGCTATTTCAGTTGAAAACAAGCAAATTCAAGTGTTATTATTCGCTACCCAATTTACATATTGCAATTTTAATGGTAGTTTACAGTAAATTAGCCTCCAACGAATAATACAAAAAGATCATACTAAAATTAAAATTGTACAAGTTTCCTTACAAATGATAATTGATTTTCCTTCCGTTGCTTCTTCTTCATGACCTCGAAGGTCCTGCCCCTGATGACTGTCCTGCACATCTGGTCTTATAATGATCTGGTTGTTTGTATAAACTACATCTGCCGTGCATTTGCTGAAGATCAGCAACCATTGTCATTTGATCTCGACGCACTTTAGGTCTTCCGGATCCTATATTTTTGTCCAGTGGTAATACCGTCGGTGTTTGTCGGTTCCCAGTATAATAATGCTAATAGAGATTGTCTGGTATATGGTGAAATTTTGGATCGTATGCATCTTGATAACTGGAAACCGTTGTTGGGGTAAAAATTTACACCCCGGTTGACCAAGTCAAGATCAAAGTCAACCCCAAACCAGATGGGCCCAAGCCTAAGTCAAGTGGGCCAATACCTAGGTCGAGTCCGAACAAGAAGTGGCCGGCCTCCCCCCATGCCAAAGTAAAAAAATTTGTAATAAATAATTTTGTTGTATTTCTTTTATTTTATTTTATGAATAAATGTAAGAAAATGGGCATAAAGCCAAATTTTTGTAAAGCCCATGGCTTATGTGCAAAAAGAAATAGCACATGAGGCATGGGATGAGCAAATGCTATTTTGTAAAGCCCGAAGGGCTATATGTAAAGTGTATAGGCTATAAAGGCAAGGATAATAAAAATATCCCAACAACTTTTTCTCTCTCCAAAAACAAATCCAGATCTGTGATCTTCTCCTTCCTCAAGGTTCTAAAACCTTTTTCTTTCTTTTGAATTAAATCAAGAGTTTTACTCTCCTATTCCAAAACTAAATAGTTTTTCACCACAAAACCCACAAAGAGGAGCTTGGATCTTCCATTAGATTTTAAAAGGGTGAGATTTTTAAATCTCACCCCCTTTCTCCAAGATCCGGCCAAACGACAGGAAGAAGAATGAGACCCATCTTCAGAAACCCCACTTTGGGGAAGATCAAGGGCTCAAGGGGAGAAGCCCCTTCATCAGCTTCAAAATATCCTAGGAGTTTAACTCCTCATACACACACACACACACACCAAAAAATAATAATAATAATAAGTGTTACTTTCTGGGAGTACAAATCCCGTTGCAGAGACCAAGTCCCTTTTGCCTCCTGAGCGCCCTTGCGCTCGAAGCGCTAGCGCTTTGGACGCTAGTGCTCGAGCGCCCATGTGCCTGGCACGTGGGACGCTAGCGCCCTTACGCTCAAAGCACTAGCGTCTGAGCGCCCACGTGCCTGGCACGTAAGGCGCTAGCGCCCTGCCGCCCAAAACGCTAGCGCACGAGCGCCCACGTGCCTGGCACGTGAGGCGCTAGCACCCAGAGCGTTAGCGCCCTGGTTCTCAAAGCGCTAGCGCCCGAGTGCCCACGTGCCTGACACGTGTGGCGCTAGCGCCCTAGCGCCCAAAGACGCCAGCGCCCGAGCGCTTTCTCCCACGCATCCTTTGGATGCCCTTTTCCCTTATGTGTGTGTGTGTGTGTATATATATGTATGTATGTATATATACATATACAAACACACACTCATACTCCACGACACTGTCCCTGTTAGAAAAAAATTTCTAACGGGGTGCTGCCCCCGCACCCCGCAAGGGGCTACTAGCCCCCTTGACCCCGGCCCGCTATCCGGGTAGCGGTACCCCGTAAAAACTCTGCGGGGCCCCCGATATATTCAAAATCCCTTCAAAACACAACACTGCACATTGAGTTCGCATGACCAGTTCAACCCGTCAATCGGAGGTTCTCTCGCTCCAAATGCGAGGGGTAATTAACGGCAGCTTATTCCGCGGTTGCCGGAGATTTGGATCCCCACAATCAATAAACCCCAGCCTACCCTAGGCAGGAGGAATCTGTAATGCGCCTGACAAGCGCGCGCGTATTCTCATCTCAATGGGGTGACGAAAAACACCCTACAGATTCTGGCACGCCCGGTGGGACATTTCTCTCCTTCCATATTTCGGGTTAAACGTTCATGCGAACTCAATCAATATACATATTTATATTTATACTAAAATAATGCTCTTTCATGAAGGTCTTCAAGCAATCAATTTTCAATGACAATGTCTCCCAAGACGAATTCAGCTTCCAACGCGACCCCGATCCCGTATGTGGTCAAGGTCAATGCTCGTGTGGTTTTCCCCGCAAGCCCTCAGTCGACAGTGGGAGGAACTGCCCTGCCAGTTCGGTTCCGTCGTTATCTACCGTGCCGGAGGTGCTCATCTGGCAGAAATCCCGGCAAAACAGCTGGCCAAGCCGGTCTCAAGGGGCAAAAGGCCGAATGTTGTAATCGCCAAGGCACCGCGATCGAAACTTGAGACGGTGTCTGAACGACTCTCTGGTGCTCCAGCTGGGGGCAAGACTTCCGGTACAAAGGGCAACATCAATTGTTGCGGACAAGCTCAGGCGATGACTCCAACAAATGCACAATCGGGCGTATCTCCAAAGTCCTCTATCGCCCGGTCTACGGCGGCTTCCCGAAGAGCCATAACCAGCCAAGTGCTCAAAACAGAAAGGCTGAGACAGAAGCGGCTCAGGTATCGAGCCAACAAGAGGGCCAGGACTCCGGCCAAGTGGAATCTTGTAAGGTTCCAAGAGCAGGGTTACTCCACGACGACAGCTGAGCCAGCCATAAAAATCAGCAATTCCTTCGAACCTTTGAAGTGGGTCCAGAAAAATGCTATGACTGCTAGAATTAAGAAGACAGTGGTCCGAACGTCGCTACAAAGAGACGTGTCCCGGCCCCAACAGAAAAAGTATGACATTGTCTCTTCAAGAGTCTATCAGGCGCTCTGTGCTACGCGAAAACAGCGGGGCAACACCAAAAAGAAGCGTCAGCAACATTCAAGAATCCGGCCAGGCTAGCCGCTTTCAGTCGACTGCCCGTTACCGAAACAGGAGGGTCAAGACAGCGATCCGTGAAATCAGCCGCCGATAATAAAAAGACGGCTGGATATGTTATCCATACGGTCTATATGGCGGGCGGGCGCCCCAGCGACAACATTCGCAGTAAAAGCAAGGATGGGGCCACCACATCCCAAACCCAATCTAGCTTGAATGTGGTTGCCGCTCCCCAAGAACAGCCGCCCCCGCTGGATGATGAAAACCCTCTCGACGAGGATGATAGGCAGAAAGACCCCTCAGTCCATGCAGAATCAAGCTCGGACAGCGAGGAAGAGCCGACTTTCCGCCCCAGGACCGCAGAGCGAGAGCTGCTTCAAGAGCTTCGAAAACAGCTCAAGAGCAAAGACAAAGAGATGGCCAACCTCTATTCGAAAATTGATGACCTAACGAACGTTGTGATGCATCTTACGGCTAAAATTGCTCGAGTGCCTCCCAATCAAGCACAAGTCGCTACTCATGAGCCGGATGATGACAATCTGAAGCGGCTGAAACCTGTCCCTCTAGGTCCAAGATTCGTTGAGCCACACGAAAGCCGACCACATTCCGCTTCTGGGGACGCCTTTGCCCCAGATAACACCATCCCGCTAACACAAGATCGGATAATGGATTTGGTCACCAGCAAGGTTAAAACATTGGTGGCCGAAGCTGAAACTCAGAAAGAAATTGGCAGTAGCGGGCGGCCATATCCCGCACAGTACGATCTGATCGAGTACCCGAGCGGCTACGTCATTCTTAAGTTCGGAAGATATGACGGAACGGGAAATGCAAATCAGCACGTCGCCCACTTCGAAGTATCGTGCGGAAATACACGGGGCAATGATGCGCTCCTTCTTCGTCAGTTTGTCAACAGCCTGATCGGTGTCGCTTTTGACTGGTACGCGAGTATACCATACGGGTCCGTCATTACCTTTGCCCTAATGGAGTCTCTGTTTCGGCAAAGGTTCATGAGTGTCGGTGATAAAATCTCCATTGCTGACCTTGTGAGGACCAAACTGGGGAAGAATGAAAGCAACACCGAATTTATCGCCCGATGGCGTAATCTCACAGTCAAGTGCGAACCGCCGCTATAGCAGGACCAGTCCGTCAGCCTTCTCATTGGGAACCTCAGCAATTGGATGGTCCCTTTCTTGTGTACAGCAGGCCTCAAGATATTTCAAGAGCTAACCAAGAAAGTCTAAATGCTGGAACGCTCGAAGCAAGAGTCCACCCCGGACTCTCAGAGAGACAAGACTTGGAAAAGCAAACAGGATGACAACCGTATAAGCGGGAGTTCCAGCAGTACCAATTTCTTCAATGCGTCCGACAATGAAGAAAAGCGAAGGGCAAGCGAATCCAAAACCAACCGGTCTCGAAAGCCATTGTTGGGAGGAGATGGGCCTTCCCTAGAGGAGAAAAAGAACAAGGTTTACTCTTTCAGAAGGGACAAGGTCCGCAAGATATTTAAAGATGCCTTGAACAACGGTCTACAATTGCCGAAGTCGAAAAGACCTCAAGAAGCAAAAATGGCCGACAATCCCCTGTATTGCCCGTACCACCGAGTAGTGAGCCATGCGATCGAAGATTGCTATATCTTCAAGGACTGGGTCGAGAAGAAGTACAAGGCTGGAGAGATCGAGCTGTCCAAAAGTGTGTTGGTGAACAATCAAGTTGTAACCACCAACTTTATACAGACAGAAGCTGAAGCCTTCTGGGAGAAGACAGCCGAACCCGTTGCCCTGAGAAATGAAACGGACTCACCGTAGCCTCCGTGGAGTACGCACATATCTAATAAGACAAATAAGATGATAAAACTACTTCGGAAAGAGCCCAGGACGGAATGGAAAGGGCAGAAGAAGCCTACCTTTCCAGCTGCCAATACGGCTCCATCAGGCTCAAAATCCAAAAAGCTCAAGAAGAAGAAAAGTACAACTCGGCACGAAAAGGAGTCTGCAGGGATATCGACCATTCAAAAATATATCGATTCCCTCGAAGAATATGAACAGAAGGAAAGAACAATTGAAGGAGTTCCTCTCTGTACGAGCGGCTGAAATTCTGGAGGAGTTAGAAGAAGACTCCAATGAAGAGATCCCAGTAGTGATCTGCTACGCCATCCATCTTAGCAGCGACTCTGAGGAGGAGCTCTGTTTTCCCGAAAAGGACGAGAAGCTCGCCACAAAGGCCAACCAAATCTACCTTAGAAGCGGCAGGACTCTACCGCCAAATCAGGGCAACGCCCCAAAAGGGAAGGAAAAACAAGTTGCTGATGAAGAAGATGGCAGAGAACTTGCTTATGAAGATTCGAGTCCTTCCCTAGTAGACTATAATGCCTTGGCTTACCTCCGAAAGCTTCCGTCTCTCCTTAGCATCTACGATTGTAACACCCGAGCCCAATAATACTATTTCTGTTACTGGTTGAGTGTTTGACATTGCTCATTTCATTTATTTTGCCTGTTTGGGTCTCACTGTAAAATTTTAACCGGCTAAGTCATTTTTGCATATAACAAATTTTAGCACCTAAAATGAAATTAAAAATATCCATATTGGCCTCCTCGTCACCCCTAGCCACGTGGTAGCGTCCGCGCGTCGAGTTTTCATCCCGTTCGGTGAAACGGGCGAGTTTGGACGGCTACGCGCGCGCGCAAGTATCCGACTTGGGGGCATACTTTTTAATTATAAAACATCTCATTTTAAAATTTGGAACCCGCTTAAAATCCTATTATTTAAATTTCAAATATTTGGGCGCAACCCGGGCACGATTTGGAAATGTTTCATTTAGCGCCAAAATCCCAATTTAATTAAATATTCTAAAACTATAATATATATTCTAAACCTTAATCTGTTACTTATATATTCATTTAATCTTTAAGGAAATCTTTTAAATTTCCTTTTTCCCCACGCCTGGCCAATCACGAGGGGTTTAAACCCCCGTGGGCCCCGCCTCTTTTCCTCTCTCTTTCCCTGTCTCTATCTCTCTCTACCTCTATCTCTCTCTAATCTGATCTCTCTCTCTCTAACCCTCTCTCTCCATCCCCTATATATTATCCTCGTCTCCTTCTTCTTTCGCAGAACCATCACGAGAACCCCATCGCAACCCTAGCCAGCCGCCGTGTCCATCGCCGCCGCAACTCGTCGCCGACGCCGCCAGCATCTCCCCCTTCGCCCCTTTTCCCGACCTCGACACCTTCCTCCTCCTCCCGAGTGCCCGGCGCCGCAACAGAACCCAACAGCAACCCTAGCACCTTCTCCGGTTGTCCGGAACGCCGCCGTCGACCCTCGTCGTCGTCACCTGCGCCACCGCCGATCACCTCCTCTTCACCTGCAACCCAAACCCGGCCATTTCCTCTCCCTCCTCACCGTTTCTCCTTCTCCAGCACCCGCAGCCGAGTCTGCCGCCGCAGCCTCCTCGCCGGCGCCCCATCGCCGTCGACCCCGTCGCTATCGCGACCCTTGCAATCCCAATAAGCTTCCCTTCACTTTCCCCCTTCCTTTTTCCCCTCGCTGGTTGATATTTGTCCGTGCGTGGTATTGCTAACTTTTGTCGCTGTTTTGGCGGTTCGCCGGAATCCGGCCGTGCCGACGACTTGACCCGACATTCCAGCAAGGTACCCCGGTCCGCGTGGTCCCACTGTTCGTTGTTTGGATTCGATCCGTGAACCGTGCGTCCGTCGCCTGTTTTTCCCGCCGACGTTACGTCCGTTTTTCCCGGTTCGCGAACCGTCGAGGCAAGTAACACTTGCTACATGCTATACTATCCAATTAAATGTGTTTTGACTCATTAAACGTGCAAACTTAACTAGGTATAGCTATTTTATTATTTGGACGCATTATGATATATATCATGATACTGTAACCTAAAATCACATTTGCCACTTTAACCCTAATAACGAAGTTACCAGTTAATCACATTTTACCGTCTAAAGGACGATAGTCGTACACATGTAGCTCTATTTCATTCTGATATTGATATAACAGTATTGCACCGTCATGTGATCCATTGCACCGCAAGGGGTGCTTGAAACCTGCTAATATGATGAAACGTCTGTACTATACCAATGCACTAATGTGATTAAATAAATTGCTTATTGTTGTTTAATTCATTGCTTATTTCCTGCTATTATTCCTTGTTCGATTTTATACCTGTTGTGAGCACACCCTCGATTGTGTTACATATTGACCTGACCTTGCTACACATGACATATATATATACCGATGCACCGGACATGGTACCCTTTACTATCGACTTGACCTGATGTACCATGACCTGACCTGTTACCTGATCTCATGCCTAATGCCAACAAACCTGACATGGAGTCCTCATGGACCATTCCTGTTGTCTATCCAGACAAACCTGACATGTTACCTGATCCTGTGTTGGCATTAGTCCTTGACTACTGAATACCCGACCTGACACATATAACCTGGGGGTATGGGGAAATCAAACGGGTAATCTAAAGTATAACTTAAAAGGGTATTACTTGATCCGTGGTCCCGGGAGGTAACGGGACAGAGCCATTCGTGACTCTTACATTCCTGATCCGTGGTCCCGGAGGGCAACGGGACAGAACCATTATTGGTTCCCATCTTCCTGATCCGTGGTCCCGGGAGGTAACGGGACATATCCTTTGAGTTACATGGAGGATTACTCGAATTGATTTCAAAGACTTTAGAATAGAAAACCCGATAGAACAGTTTAGTTACCCACTGCACACTACCCTGCACTGCTTGTTTCATACTATTGCTTTATTCATGTTTATTCCTGCATTGCTTATTACCATGTTCATATTATATTATTGGTTGACATGACGCGCTGACGTCTGGGTTTTGCATGGCCCAGATTCTTTACCACTGCCGCTGACCGAGCAGGAGTACTTCAGCCAGCAGGCTGATTTGTGAGTTCTGTAGTGATTAGTTTATTTCTTGCATTTTATTTCCAGATGTGAGCCCGCATTATGGGACGTACTTTTCTATTATTGTATTGGATCATTCGCTTCCGCACTATTTATCATTGACTCTTGTTATTCTGGATTTGGACATGTGTTAGATAGTTTTTTTTATCTTGTTCTTGATATCTCTACAACCGTAATGTGACTGTGGATGGATACTTCCTACCCACAGGTAGCATGGTTGGCTATGTCACGTGCCCAATCTTGCGTACTCTGGGAAGAGGGTCGTGACAACGATGCGTTGGTTCTATTTCAAGAGCTTAGAGATGTTCTTATTCATGCTCTACAAAACCCTGAGCGGTATCAGGCTCGCTTTGCGGAAATTAATATGAAAGAAGCTCAGTACACTTTGCAAGCCACCGCAGTCACGTTTAAGGATGAAGACTTACTACTGGGAACGACTGAGCATAATCGGCCGCTTTACATGACCGGATACAGCGACGGAGATCGGATTAATCGCATATTGATTGATCCGGGGTCCTCAGTGAACATCATGAACTTGCGGACACTGAAGAGTTTGTCAATGGACGTTCGACACCTGTCAAGGGAAAGGATTGTCATTCAAGGCTTCAATCAAAACTGCCAGCAAGTTCTGGGGTCTATAGTTTTGCCAATCAAATTCGGGGATCTGCAAAATGAAGCTAAGATATATGTAATCGGCGCCGACACGTCTTATAAGACTCTCTTGGGACGGCCGTGGCTCCACTATTACGGCATCGTTCCGTCAACTCTCCATCAATGCATGAAGTATACTAAAAATGGCGAAGAAAGACGCATTGACGGAGACATCCAGCCGTTCGGTGTGCATGAAGTCCGACATGACGATTCTCGGTACTTTATGAACCACCAAAATGCTAAGCCACAACTGATTGAGGATAGAGTGGCCCCAAGACTTAAAAGCAAATCTGAGCCAGCTGTCAATTTCAAAAGCAAAAACGCCCAAGTGCGCTCGTGTTTCGGTAGCGACACTGATGAGTCCGACGCTGGAAGTCCGTCCTTCCGTAAAACTCGCCCTCGTTTCGGTAGCGATACGGACGAATCTGTTACCGAAGCCCCATCTAGCAGCAAAGTCCGCCCTCATCTTGGCAGCGACACTGAAGAGTCGGAGGAAGAGGACCTGCCGTGCAACAGCTGTGCAGATTGGACCCCTATGCAACAAACAAAACTACGAGAGACCTTCGAAATTGCAGAAGGGTCCCTAGCTGTCACAAGGGTGCCGGAGCAGATGTGTAAAGAGCTCGATGCATTGTCAGTCTCCACCGTGGACCAGCTGAAAACTTTCTACGTTCCCGGAAGGAAAAATGGACAAAAGGGCATCATGTTTTATGGGTCAAATCCTGTTGTGCACCCGGACGATTTGCCTGTCACGTGCCTTCCCTATGAGAGAGGCATAAGAGCCGTCCTTAATCCCAGATACTATGCACCCGAGATGTGAGAATATTTCAAAAAGTGCGGATACCGGTTATATCAAACGGAGTCCGAAGCAAAGTTTTATGAAGGGCTATGGCATCCGCCCCAGGTCCGAGCACTCATCGATGGACGAATTCCAGATAGACGGGGCATAGGCTATATTCAACCTGATTCCAAAGCGTGCTACATGATCCATGTTGGTGAGGCCAGCGAAAGATCAAATGATGATGACGAGATAGCCGAGCCAGAAGAAGCTCCTCAAGAGCTTGAAGATGGAGGACAAGCAATCTTTGACGAGTTAATCGAGATTGACTTAGGAACGCCCAATAATCCAAGGCTGACCTGCATCAGCTCACTCTTGTCAGAGGAAATGAAAGAGCAGATAATTGCCCTGCTGCATGAGTTCGTCGACTGCTTCGCGTGGACGTAAAAAGAAATGCCTGGCCTCTCCCCTGAAGTGGCCGTGCATAAGCTGGCTATATCTCCTGATGCTAAGCCAGTCAAACAAGCTCCTCGAAGAATGAGAAGGGAGCTAGAAGAAAAGGTCACCGAGGAAACTAAGAAACTTATCGATGCTGGCTTCATCAGAGAAGAGAAATATGCAGACTGGATCACATGCATAGTCCCAGTGAAGAAGAAAAATGGGCAGATTCGAGTTTGTGTCGATTTCAGGGAGCTCAACAAGGCATGTCCTAAAGACGACTTCCCGCTACTGGTCATGGAAATGATGGTCGATGACACCTCAAATTACGAGCTGTTCACCTTTATGGATGGCTCGTCTGGATATAATCAGATCAAGATGTCGCCTGAGGATGAGAAACACACAGCATTTCGAACCCCGATTGGAATATACTGCTACAAAGTGATGCCGTTCGGACTGAAGAACGCAGGTGCTACATATCAAAGGGCAATGACCAATATCTTTGATGACCTAATCCATAAAGTCGTCGAATGCTATGTTGATGATCTGGTCGTCAAGACTAAAGCCAAGGCCGATCACGTCTAAGATCTTAGGACCGTTCTCACCAGGCTGAGAGAGTACGACCTGAAAATGAATCCTCTGAAGTGCGCTTTTGGCATGTCATCGGGAAAATTCCTGGGCTTCATAGTCCGACATCGAGGGATTGAAGTTGACCCATCCAAGATAAAGGCCATCATGGAGATGCCCCCTCTGAAAAATCTGACGCAGCTAAAATCCTTTCAGGGCAAACTTGCGTACATACGGAGGTTTATCTCAAATTTATCGGGGAGATGTAGGCTCTTCTCAAAGCTCATGAAGAAAGGAGCTCTTTTTGTCTGGGATGCCGAATGTCAAGAAGCGTTCGAAAGCATCAAACAGTACTTGTTGCACCCTCCAGTGCTGGCCGCTCCTGTTCTAAAAAACCCGCTGATTCTCTACACTGCCGCACTAGATGAGTCACTCGGTGCGCTCCTTGCCCAGAACAACGAGGAAGGAAAAGAGAATGCCCTCTACCACCTCAGTCGAAGTTTAGTCGGGGCGGAACACAACTATTCCCCGATCGAAAAGCAATGCCTGGCTCTGATATTCGCTGTGAAGAAGCTGAGGCACTATCTGCTCGCTCATCGGGTTATGCTGATCTCTAGGGTCGACCCACTCAAACACTTAATGACCAAAGTAAGCCTAGCCGGTAGAATGTCGAGATGGGCTGTCATGCTACTTGAGTTTGACATAGTTTATACTTCTTAGAAAGCAGTAAAAGGGCAAGCTCTTGCGGAATTTCTCGTTGCTCATCCCATACCGGAAGGGTCACCACTCAATTGCGAGTTACCCGATGAACAAATATTGCACCTCGAGGATAGCGAGCCATGTTGGGAGCTCTACTTCGATGGGGCCTCATCAATAAGGACCTCCAGTAAATCAAGCGTCCCGGAGATAAAAGCAAGGATAGGATTGGTGTTCATCACGCCATCGATGGGAACCCTACGACGTTCTTTTGCTCTCACCGAGTCTCGAACAAACAATGAAGCTGAGTATGAAGCTCTGATAGCTGGTATGGAGCTCGCCAGAGAAATGGAAATCCTTCGGCTACGGGTTTAGGGTGACTCCCAGCTTGTCGTCAACCAAGTAAGCGGCGACTATAAGATATACAAACCCGAGTTAGCTCGGTACAGAGGCCGAGTGGTGGAACTCATGAAACGGTTCACTCACATTGAACTAATGAGAGTCCCCAGAGCATTGAATGGAAAGGTCGACGTACTCGCTCGCTTAGCCAAGGAGCTGGCTAATCCTGACATAGACGAAATTCTGATCACAGTCAGGAGCCGGAAAATTCTACCCCCAGTCTCTCTACGAGAAGAGGAAAGCGCGGAACATAAGAGCAGTCCTGCCGAAGAAGCTTCGATCATCCAAGACGAGCCCGATTGGAGAGAACCCTTCATAGAGTACCTCCGATACGACGAGCTGCTCGAAGGAAAACCTGCAAGGATTCAGCTGAAGAAGAGAGCTCTCCGATACGTGTTTATAAATGACACGCTATACCGCAGGTCATATGACCAACTCTGGCTCAGGTGCCTGTCATCGGCCGAAGTCCAGAAGGTTATGAAAGAAGTTCACTCAGGCGTCTGCGGTGCCCACCAGTCCGGCCCCAAGATGCGGCTTCAGATCAAACGTCTTGGATATTACTGGCCCACCATGATACAGGATTGCGGAGAGCATGCAAAGAAATGTCATATCTGCCAAATTCACGGTGATTTCATTCACAAGCATCCCAATCCGTTGCATCCTACGGTGGCGTTGTGGCCTTTCGAAGTTTGGGGAACCGACATAGTTGGCCCAATTGATCCTCCGTCATCCAGAGGCCATCGGTTCATATTGGCCACAACTGACTATTTCTCCAGATGGGCTGAAGCTGTCCCGCTAAAAGAAGTCAAGACAGAAGATATTCTGACGTTCTTCCAGCATAATATTCTATACTGCTTCAGTACACCAAGAAGAATCATATCTGACAACGGGCCTTCTTTCAAGAGCTTCAAAGTCGCAAGGTTCTCTACTCAATATAAGATAGACTGGAGATATTCCTCCATCTATAATCCAAGAGCCAACGGGCTAGCCGAAGCCTTCAATAAGACTCTATGCAAGCTCTTGAGGAAAAATGTTTCAGCCAACAAGAGAGACTGGAATCTCAAACTTCACGAGGCGTTGTGGGCATATCGTACCACGCACCGTACTCCAACTCAATCGACTCTGTACTCATTGCTCTTCGGAGTGGAGGCGGTCCTCCCCCTCGAAGTCGAAGTTCCAAGCTTAAGATTGGCCGTTCAGCACGAGTTGACGGAAGAGGAAAACATGCTCCTTCGGCTGGAAGAGCTTGACGCCCTCGAAAAAAAGAGGCTCGCGGTGCAGCAAAATCTGGAGCTATACCGAGCCCGAATGTCACGGGCCTATGACAAGATGACTCATCTCCGCGCTTTCAAGAAAGGAGAATTGGTGTTGGTCCTCAAAAGACCGATCATCCCAAATCGACATGCAAAGGGAAAATTCGAGCCAAACTGGGAAGGACCATACGTCATCGAGAAAGTGTTCAACGGAGGATCCTACCAACTAATAAGTGCCGAGGGAGAAAGGCCCATGCCACCCATCAATGGCCGATATCTCAAGAAATACTACGCGTGAATGCTCCAAGTCGCAGGCGAATTGAGCAGACCAGCCCTACGGTCTGGATCATACATCCTGCAAAACCGTATACAATCCACGGGCATAAACGCCCCCTATCTCTCCCAAATCCTGCCGGTGAGACTACTTTTATAGTCCCACCAGCGGCAAATAAAAAACGGTATGTCCACAAGCAAAACGGGCACGGATGAAAACCCGAAAGGGCTCCGTGAGTAAAAACAGCAGGACTACCGGCGGGTTTGTGAAAACCCGAAAGGGCGCAAACTCGTGAAAAAAGATGAAATACACTCGCAAAGTCCTCTCAACCTTGTGAGGAGAAAATCCCTGCGTGAGATCCTTACGACTCACAAAGGAGCAACACACTTAAGGATCCCTACGATTCCTAAGTAGAACATACACCTGCGAGATCCTCTCGATTCGTAGGGAGAAAGCGCTTTTATGAGACCCTTATGGCTCATAAAATTGAAAAGCCTTAGGTGATAGGGATCTAAACCTGTCTCCTAAGCCATCGCCCCCCCAACAGGAAAAGGAAAATGATGAATTGCTCCTGGCACATGTGCTTCAGTGTTAGCAACGCTGATGCCTACCCTAACCCCAAAATTCTAAATTCCAATCTAAACGACCCCTAAGTCTTTAAACTGGGAATAGATGACCACTAAGTCGTTAAACTGGGAACAGATGACCCCTAATTCGTTAAACTGGGAACGAGGGAAATTAAGTCATCGACCGTCCAAGTCGCAAAAAAGGCAGCACCGACCGTCCACGTCGCTAAAATGGCAGTATCGACCGTCCAAGTCGCAAAAAGGGCAGCACCGACCGTCCACGTCGCAAAAAGGGCCGTGTTGGGGCAAAAATTTACACCCCGGTTGACCGAGTCAAAGTCAAGGTCAACCTCCAAGCTAGGTGGGCCCAAGCCCAGGTCAAGCGGGCCCATGCCCAAGTCGAGCCCGCGGCCAGCCTTCCCATGCCAACAATGAAATCATGTCATAAATAATTTTTATGTAATTTTTTATGAATGAATGTAAACAAAATGGGCATAAAGCCAATATTTTGTAAGCCCATGGCTTATGTGCAAAAATGAAATGGCACATGAGCCATGGGATGGCTAAAATGCCATTTTTGTAAAGCCCAAGGGGCTATATGTAAATATGTAAGCCTATATAAGGCAACATGATGATGAATAAAGTATACACTTTTTCATTCCCCAAAAAAAACTAGGGTTCTTGGTACCTCCTGCTCCTTCCTCAAGGTTCCAAAACCTTCTTTCCCTTTTGAATTAAATCAAGAGTTTAACTCATCCTTTAGCAAAAATAAATAGTTTTTCACCACAAAACCCACAAAAGAGAGCTCGGATCTCCAATCAGATCTCGAAAAGGGGAGACTTTTAAGTCTCACCCCCTTTTCTCCAAGATCCCGCCGATCAAGAGAAGGAAGAAGGAGACCCATCTCCAAAAATCTAACTTTGGACAGATCCAAGGCTCAGAAGAAGAGCACTAAATCCCCATGAGTTTAACTCCTTTCTAGATCTGTTGGAGTTTAACTCCATAAATTAGTATCTGTTAGGAGTTCAACTCCAAAAACTTCTTGGGAGTTCAACTCCCCAGCCTAGGGGCTAGGCCCTTCCCGCGGGCGTTTCCCGCGGTCACGTGTGCGCTACGTGACCCCGGGGCGCTGAGGCGCCCAAAGGTCACGTGTGCGCCACGTGACCCCGGGGCGCTGAGGCGTCCAAGGTCACGTGTGCCCCACGTGACCCTGGGGCGCTGAGGCGCCCATCGGTCACGTGTGCGCCACGTGACCCCGGGGCGCTGAGGCGCCCAATGGTCACGTGTGCCCCACGTGACCCCGGGCGCTGAGGCGCCCAATGGTCCCGTGCGCGCACGTGACCCCGGGCGCCATGCGCCCATGTGCTACGCACGCGTCTTTAAGACGCTTTTTCCCTTTCTTTTTTTGTGCACTCCATATTAAATGTGTCTCCCCCGTTAGAAAAAATTTCTAACGGGACGCTGCCCCGCACCCCGCAAGGGGGCTGCTAGCCCCCTTGACCCCCAGCCCGCTATCCGGGTAGCGGGACCTCCGTAAAAACTCTGCGGGGCCCCCGATACATCCAAACCCCCCTTTAAAACACAACACGACAAATTGAGTTCGCATGAACAGTTTAACCCGTCAATCGGAGGTTCACTCGATCCAAAGGCGAGGGGTAATTAACGGCAGCTTAGTCCGCGACTGCCGGAGATTCGGATCCCCACAATCATTAAACCCCGGCCTACCCTAGGCAGGAGGAATCTGTAGTACGCCTGACAAGCGTGCGCGTATTCCCACCTCAATGGGGTGACGAAAAACACCCTACAGATTCTGGCACGCCCGGTGGGACCTAATTCTCCTCCCATATTTCGGGTTAAATGTTCATGCGAACTCAATTAATATACATACCTATATTTATACTAAAATAATGCTCTTTCATGCAGGTTTTCAAGCAATCATTTTCAACAATGTCTCCAAAAATGAACTCAGCTCTCAGCACGGTTCCCATTTCTTACACAATGAAGATAGACTGCAGGACGGTCCTCCCGGCCAGTCTTGGGCGACAGTGGGAGGAGCCGCTGCTACCATTCGGCTCTATCATGTTCATGCCAGTGGGCGCCATCCCAGCTCATCAAGCCCCGGTGGCAGACAAACCGGTCTCGAAAGGCAAGAGGCCAAATGTGGTGATCGCGAGGGCACCTCAGCCCAAGTGCAAGTCCGTTTCCGAACGACTCTCCATGGCCCCAGTTGGGGGCAAGGCCATCGACACCAACAAAGCGACAGGGCGTCTCGCGCAAGCTCCGGCGGTGCCCCCGACAACTACTCGATCGGGTGTCTTCTCTAAGCTCCCCGCTAATCAACTCACAATCGCTTCCCGGATAATGGATGCCCGCCAAGCTTTCAAAATCGAGAAGCTGAGGGAGAAAAGGCTCAGATATAGAGCCAACAAAAAGGCTAGGGCTCCTGCCAGGCTGAACCTCATGAGGTTCGAAGAACAAGGTTACCCCGCCGAAGATGAGGAAATGGCTGGGTATGTGGTCCACACTGTCTATACGGTGGGCACGCGCAGCAAGAGCAAGGACGGGGCTACCACATCTCAAACCCAATCTGGCTTGAATGTGGTGGCCGCTTCCCAAGAACAGCCGCCTCTGCTGGGTGATGAAAACCCTCTCGATGAGGATGATAGGCAGAAAGACCCTTCGGTCCATGAGGATTCGGGCTCGGAAAGCGAAGAAGAGCCGACTTTCCGCCCCAGGACCGCGGAGCAAGAGCTACTTCAAGAGCTCCGAAAGAAGCTCAGAAACAAAGACAAGGAGATGGCCAAGCTCTACTCAAAAATTGATGACTTGACAAATGTCGTCCTACAGCTCACGGCCCAACTTGCCTCTCAGCCGCCCAAAACGGTGGTCTTTGGGCACAGTCCCGAGTCACATGGAGGCAATGAGCGATAGGAGGGGTTTCGTCTCTCCCGGTATTGGGGGTTGATGTTGCGCTGTGCTCGATTGGCCGTAACAGGGAAGTCCCTGGCCAGGGCTGATCAGAGATTTGCTGGTAAGTGTTACCAGTAGTTTCTCGACCCGTTATGAGCCTCACATCGGCACGACTTATCGGTTATTGGGGTCTGACGTATACCACCCCTAGACTTGATATGCGACATATCAGACGAACAGACCGGACTGTACGGTAAGTGTTACTGGTTGGATTCACAGGAGTGTGAGCGGGCTAGCTCGTCGATCTTCTGATCGCTCAATACCCGGATGGCCGTTACATTTAGCAGACCGCTTGCGGCTTGTGGGTGCTTGATATGATCATCATCTGCTACCCGGCGTATTGACGAGTCTTTAGAGTCCTACACAGAGGTTTCCTGGCTCAAGCGAAACGAAATAGGAGTGCATATGAGATATGTGCAGGACCGAGAATGATGCGTGTATGTGATACCGTATTTCATTCTCGCGATGAATGTTTCGATTGGTTATATGCGATATAACCTAGTTATCGAATCGTAGATTGATTCGATAAGTCGATACATTGGATACTAGTCGGTTATGTGCGGCATGACCGGATCATTGAATCAAGTGTTGATTTAATGATTTAATGTATAATTATATATTTGATATATTACTTTGCATTAACTAGTATTGGTTCACTTTAATAGGATTTTCTCACTTGTAGTTCACAAGTTGTATATGTGATATATTTTTTGTGCACTACAATGTGTCATGTTTGATGATGCATGTAAATTGGTTTTGTGTTAAGACTTAAACCATGGTTATGATAATAGTTGGGGTTTTGATTTATTTACTTATTTATTTATCTATTCTTTTTTGATAAATAAATAAAAGATAACAAAATGGTTTCTTTCATGAAGCTTGATGAAGCTTCATGAAGCTTTGACTAAAGTGACCATTTTGTCATCATCCTTAACCCTAACCATTCTCACTTGACCATGGTCTATTCTCTACACTTAACCAAGGTTAGAAGATGATAAGTATTGATTTTTATTATTCTTTTAAGAACACTTATCATAATTCTAGCTTCATCTTCTTCTTCATCTTCAAGAGAGAAAGCTTGATGCCATCAATGGCAACTTGAGCTAAAGTGAGAGAAATCCAATTCTAAAGTGAACCCACCTCCTATTTCTTCACCCTCTACCTCTTGCCAAGTTGTTTTGGGTGTTTTCTTCACAAGTTTCACAACTTTGTGAAGTCGGAGCTTGAACTTGTGATGCCTCGACGTAGATCATCTTCGGCACGAAGCCGACGACCTAGTCCGCCCATTTCTCTGATGAAGCCGACAATCGAGTCTAGGATTCAAGATGGACAGTGAGAGGACGCCTACGTGGAGCTAAGGAAGTGGAGAACCGGATCTACAAAGGTTGTAACCTCTTTCCTTTAGTTAAGTTGTTAACTAGTTTAGTTTATCGCCTAAACTTCTAGTCAACGATCTAGTCTAGGGTTTCTCGGCACCGTAAAATTTGAAATTGGCATGGTTGATGCCTTGTGAGACCTCTATAGTGTGCCTAGGAACCCTACACCTTTTCTATGCACCGCGGGTCTCAAAACATTCCAAGAACTGACCAGAAAAGTTCAAATGCTGGAGCGCTCAAAGCAGGAGTCCTCCTCGGATTCCCAAAATAACAATAGGTCCTGGAGAAACCGAAAGGATGATAATCGCAAAGGCGGAAATTCCGACGATTCTGAATCTTTCAATGCCTCGGCCAACCGAAATAAGCAAGGGTTGAGCGGGCCTAATGCCAACCAGCTTCGGAAGCCAATGTTCGGAGAGGGAGGAGAATCTCCACTGAAAGAGAAGTTGGATAAGGTCTATTCCTTCAGAAGGGACAAGATCCGTAAAATATTCAAAGACGCCCTGAAGAACGGTCTACAACTGCCAGAGTCAAAAAGACCGCAGGAAGCGAATAGGACCGACAACCCCAAATACTGCCCCTATCACAGAGTGATAGGTCATGCCATTGAGGACTGCTTCGTCTTCAAAGATTGGGTCGAAAAGCAACACAAGGCAGGAGAGATAGAACTGTCTAAAGGCGTGTTAACAAGCAGTCCAGCTGCGACCGCCAATTTCATACAAACGGAGACCGAAGTTCTTCGTGAAACCGATTCTCTCAGACATCTGCCTTTTTATGAAAACAATCGACCACTACGTCATTAAACTGGGAACAATTGACCACCATGTCACTAAACTGGGAATAATCGACCTCTAAGTCGTTAAACTGGGAATGTAAAAAAAAATATATATGTATAAATAAAAAAAAAGTGTAAATGAAAGAAAAATAAAGAAAAGCCGAAATGATGGGGCAACTCGCAATAAAAATTAGCGAGTAAAATAAAAATGGAAATAAAGCCGAAATGATGGGGCAACTCGCAATAAAAATCAGCGAGTAAAATAAAGATGAAAATAAAGCCGAAATGATGGGGCAACCGCGAATAAAAGCCGAAATGATAGGGCAATCGCGACCTTCGCGATAAGAAAAGCTGAAATGATAGAGCAATCGCGGTAAAACAAAAAAAAAAAAAAACAAAAAACAAAACAAAAAAAACTGCGAATGATGAGTCGCTCCTGGTACCATATTCCAGTGCAGCGATGCAGACGCCGACCAAAATCCAATTTCTCGAAATTCCTCCGGCCCTACGGCCAGTCCCCAAATTGACTGCCGTATACAATCCATGGGCTCAAATAATCCTCAGCATACCCATGCCCCACCGCAATCACCAGTTACGTGGCTGGCCTCCGCCTTTGGAATTATACTCCATTGGGAAGACCCACTCATGTGTCCTGGCACATGTGCTTCAGTGTTAACAACGCTGATGCCGGCCCCTATCCCAAAATTCCAAATCAATCCAATAGACCTCTAAGTCTTTAAACTAGAAACAGATGACCACTACGTCGTTAAACTGGAAACAGATGACCACTACGTCGTTAAACTGGAAACAGTAGACCTCTAAGTCTTTAAACTGGAAACAGATGACCACTATGTCGTTAAACTGGAAACAGATGACCTCTAAGTCGTTAAACTGGAAACAGCAGACCTCTAAGTCTTTAAACTGGAAACAGATGATCTCTAAGTCGTTAAACTGGAAATAGAAGACCTCTAAGTCTTTAAACTGGAAACAGATGACCACTATGTCGTTAAACTGGAAACAGATGACCTCCAAGTCGTTAAACTGGAAACAGATGACCTCCAAGTCGTTAAACTGGAAACAGATGACCTCCACGTCGTTAAACTGGAGACAGATGACCTCCACGTCGTTAAACTGGAGACAGCAGACCTCTAAGTCGTTAAACTGGAAACGGCAGACTTCTAAGTCGTTAAATTGGAAACTGATGACCACCAAGTCTTTAAACTGGAAACAGATGACCGCTAAGTCGTTAAACTGGGCACCACAGACCCCTAAGTCTTTAAACTGGAAACAGATGACCTCTAAGTCGTTAAACTGGAAACAGTCGACCTCTAAGTCGTTAAACTGGAAACAGTCGACCTCTAAGTCATTAAACTGGGAACGAGGGAAATCCACTCATGTGTCCTAACGATACATGAGGAGAACAAACCTTTGTGGGATCCTTACGATTCACAAAGGAAAAGCACCCTTAGGAGTCCTCACGACTCCTAAGGAGAACATACACCTGCGGGATCCTTACGACTCCCAGGGAGAAAATACCTTTATGGGACCTTCACGGCCCATAAAATTGAAAAGCCTTAGGCGATAGGGATCTAAACCTGTCTCCTAAGCCATCACTCCCCAGTCCCCAAGTGGCGAATGATGAGTCGCTCCTGGTACCATATTCCAGTGCTGCGATGCAGACGCCAACTAAATTCCAAATCCAAATCCCCAAGTAGCGAATGATGTGTCGCTCCTGGTACCATATTCCAGTGCAGCGATGCAGACGCCAACCAAATTCCAACTCCCATACCCCAACGGCGAATGATGAGTCGCTCCTGGTACTACATTCCAGTGCAGCGATGCAGACGCCAACCAAAATCCAATTCCTCAAAATTCTCCTGGCCCTACAGTCTGGATCATACATCCTACAAAACCGTATACAATCCACGAGCGTAAAACCAATTCCCAAATCCTCCTGGGGCGAATGATGAGTCGCTCCTGGTACCATATTCCAGTGCAGCGATGCAGGCGCCAACCAAATTCCAAATCCAAATCCCCAAGTGGCGAATGATGAGTCGCTCCTGGTACCATATTCCAGTGCAGCGATGCAGACGCCAACCAAATTCCAACTCCCATACCCCAACGGCGAATGATGAGTCGCTCCTGGTACTACATTCCAGTGCAGCGATGCAGACGCCAACCAAAATCCAATTCCTCAAAATTCTCTTGGCCCTACGGTCTGGATCATACATCCTGCAAAACCGTATACAATCCACGGGCGTAAAACCAATTCCCAAATCTTCCCGGGGCGAATGATGAGTTGCTCCTGGCATTATTCCAGTGCAGCAATGCAGATACCAAACAAAAAAAAAACAATTCCCACAAAGACACTCCGTCTCGGGGATACGCCCTACAACAGGCACTCCGTATCGGGGAAACGTCCTACCACAGGCACTCCGTATCGGGGATACGCCCTACCACAGGCACTCCGTCTCGGGGATACGCCCTACAACAGGCACTCCGTATCGGGGAAACGTCCTACCACAGGCACTCCGTATCGGGGAAACGTCCTACAACAGGCACTCCGTCTCGGGAAAATGCCCTACCACAGGCACTCCGTATCGGGAAAACGTCCTACCACATGCACTCCGTATCGGGGATACGTCCTACCACAGGCACTCCGTATCGGGGATACGTCCAACAACAGGCACTCCGTCTCGGGGAAACGCCCTACAACATGCACTCCGTCTCGGGGAAACGCCCTACCACAGGCACTCCGTATCGGGGAAACGCCCTACCACAGGCACTCCGTCTTGGGGAAACGCCCTACAATAGGCACTCCGTATCGGGGAAACGTCCTACCACAGGCACTCCGTATCGGGGAAACGTCCTACCACAGGCACTCCGTATCGGGGATACGCCCTACCACAGGCACTCCGTATCGGGGAAACGTCCAACAACAGGCACTCCGTCTCGGGGAAACGCCCTACCACAGGCACTCCGTATCGGGGATACGCCCTACAACAGGCACTCCGTATCGGGGATACGCCCTACAACAGGCACTCCGTATCGGGGAAATGTCCTACCACAGGCACTCCGTATCGGGGAAACGCCCTACCACAGGCACTCCGTCTCGGGGATACGTCCAACAACAGGCACTCCGTCTCGGGGAAACGCCCTACAACAGGCACTCCGTATCGGGGAAACGCCCTACCAAAAGCACTCCGTATCGGGGAAATGCCCTACCACAGGCACTCCGTCTCGGGGAAATGCCCTACAACAGGCACTCCGTATCGGGGAAACGTCCTACCACAGGCACTCCGTATCGGGGATACGTCCTACCACAGGCACTCCGTATCGGGGATACGCCCTACAACAGGCACTCCGTATCGGGGAAACGTCCTACCACAGACACTCCGTGCCGGGGACACGTCAAGCAACAGGCACTCCGCCTCGGGGAAACGTCTGCCAGCGACACTCCGCGCCGGGGAAAAGTCGATCAGCGACACTCCGTGCCGGGGAAAAGTCAACCCGACACTCCGCGCCGGGGAAAAGTCGATCAGCGACACTCCGTGCCGGGGAAAAGTCAACCCGACACTCCGCGCCGGGGAAACGTCAAGCAGACACTCCGTGCCGGGGACACGTCAGCAAGCGACACTCTGCATCGGGGAAACGTCCAACACAGACACTCCGCATCAGGGAAACTTCCAACACAGACACTCCGTCTCGGGGACACGTCAACCAGCCGATACTCCGCCTCGGGGAAACGTCAAGCAGACACTCCGTGCTGGGGGCACATCGCCATCAGACACTCCGTGCCGGGGACACGTCAACCAACAGGCACTCCGCCTCGGGGAAACGTCGGCCAGCGACACTCCGTGCCGGGGACACGTCTACCAGATCGCTCCGGATTAGAGCGTCGACCGTCCATGTCGTAAAAAGGGCAGTGCATCCTAAAAAGTGGGAACCAAAGCAAGTCGCCTCTGCGTGAAAGAAGATCCATCAATTTCATGCACACGACCCACATGTGCGGTGTGCATTTATTGATGGGGGGCAATTTGTTGGGATAAAAATTTACACCCCGGTTGACCTAGTCAAAGTCAAGGTCAACCCCCAAGCTAGGTGGGCCCAAGCCCAGGTCAAGCGGGCCCATGCCCAAGTCGAGCCCGCGGCCAGCCTTCCCATGCTAACAACGAAATCATGTCATAAATAATTTTTATGTAATTTTTTATGCATGAATGTAAATAAAATGGGCATAAAGCCAATATTTTGTAACCCATGGCTTATGTGCAAAAATGAAATGGCACATGAGCTATTGGATGGCTAAAATGCCATTTTTGTAAAGCCTAAGGGGCTATATGTAAATATGTAAGCCTATATAAGGCAACATGATGATGAATAAAGCATACACTTTTTCATTCCCCAAAAAAACTAGGGTTCTTGGTACCTCCTGCTCCTTCCTCAAGGTTCCAAAACCTTCTTCCCCTTTTGAATTAAATCAAGAGTTTAACTCATCCTTTCCCAAAAATAAATAGTTTTTCACCACAAAACCCACAAAAGAGAGCTCGGATCTCCAATCAGATCTCGAAAGGGGGAGACTTTTAAGTCTTACCCCCTTTTCTCCAAGATCCCGCCGATCAAGAGAAGGAAGAAGGAGACCCATCTCCAAAAATCTAACTTTGGACAGATCCAAGGCTCAAAAGAAGAGCACTAAATCCCCAGGAGTTTAACTCCTTTCTAGATCTGTTGGAGTTTAACTCCATAAATTAGTATTTGTTAGGAGTTCAACTCCAAAAACTTCTTGGGAGTTCAACTCCCCAGCCTAGGGGCTAGGCCCTTCCCGCGGGCATTTCCCGCGGTCACGTGTGCGCCACGTGACCCCGGGGCGCTGAGGTGCCCAAAGGTCACGTGTGCGCCACGTGACCCCGGGGCGCTGAGGCGCCTAAAGGTCACGTGTGGCCCACGTGACCCCTGGGCGCTGAGGCGCCCATCGGTCACGTGTGAGCCACGTGACCCCGGGGCGCTGAGGCGCCCAATGGTCACGTGTGCCCCACGTGACCCCGGGTATTAAGGCGCCCAATGGTCACGTGTGCGCCACGTGACCCCGGGCGCTGAGGCGCCCAATGGTCCCGTGCGCGCACGTGACCCCGGGCACCATGCTCCCATGTGCCACGCACGCGTCTTTAAGACGCTTTTTCCCTTCCTTTTTTTTGTGCACTCCATATTAAATGTGTCTCCCCCGTTAGAAAGAATTTCTAACGGGGCGCTGCCCCGCACCCCGCAAGGGGGCTGCTAGCTCCCTTGACCCCCAGCCCGCTATCCAGGTAGCGGGACCCCCGTAAAAACTCTGCGGGGCCCCCGATACATCCAAACCCCCCTTTAAAACACAACACGGCAAATTGAGTTCGCATGAACAGTTTATCCCGTCAATCGGTGGTTCCCTCGCTCCAAAGGCGAGGGGTAATTAACGGCAGCTTCGTCCGCGGCTGCCGGAGATTCGGATCCCCACAATCATTAAACCCCGGCCTACCCTAGGCAGGGGGAATCTGTAGTACGCCTGACAAGCGTGCGCGTATTCCCACCTCAATGGGGTGACGAAAAACACCCTACAGGCCGCATCGACCATCCAAGTCGCTAAAAGGGCAGCATCGACCGTCCACGTCGCAAAAAGGGCAGCACCGACCGTCCAAATCGCTAAAAGGGCAGAATCGACCGTCCAAGTCGCTAAAAGGGCAGCATCGACCGTCCAAGTCGCAAAAAGGGCAGAATCGACCATCCACATCGCAAAAAGGGCAGCACCGACCGTCCACGTCGCTAAAAGGGCAGTATCGACCGTCCAAGTCGCAAAAAGGGCAGAACCGACAGTCCAAGTCGCTAAAAGGGCAGCACCGACCGTCCAAGTCGCTAAAAGGGCAGCACCGACCGTCCAAGTCACTAAAAGGGCAACATCGACCGTCCACGTCGCTAAAAGAGCAGTATCGACCGTCCATGTCGCTAAAAGGGCAGCAACGACCTCCTCGTCGGAATTATGCTCCGCCTTGGAACCAAGTCAACCAGACACTCCATCTCGGAGACACGTCAAGAACCGACTGTCCATGTCGTAAAAAGGACAGTGCCAGCACCAAAAAGCGGGAACCAAATTATGTCGCCTCCACGTGAAAGAAGATCCATCAATTTCATGCACACGACCCACATGTGCGGTGTGCGTTTATTGATGGGGGCAATTTGTTGGGGTAAAAATTTACACCCCGGTTGACCAAGTCAAAATCAAAGTCAACCCCAAGCCAGGTGTGCCCAAGCCCAAATTAAGTGGGCCAATACCCGGGTCGAGCCCGAATATGAAGCGGCCGGCCTCCCCCCATGCCAAAGTAAAAATTTTTGTAATAAATAATTTTGTTGTATTTCTTTTATTTTATTTTATGAATAAATGTAAGAAAATGGGCATAAAGCCAAATTTTTGTAAAGCGCATGGCTTATGTGCAAAAAGAAATAGAACATGAGGCATGGGATGAGCAAATGCCATTTTGTAAAGCCCAAGGGGTTATATGTAAAGTGTATAGCTTATAAAGGCAAGGATAATGAAAATATCCCAACAACTTTTTCTCTCTCCAAAAACAAATCCAGATCCGTGATCTTTTTCTTCCTCAAGGTTCTAAAACTTTCATCTTTCTTTTGAATTAAATCAAGAGTTTTACTCTTCCTTTTCCAAAACTAAATAGTTTTTCACCACAAAACCCACAAAGGGGAGCTTGGATCTTCTATTAGATCTTAAAAAGGGGAGATTTTTAAATCTCACCCCCTTTCTCCAAGATCCGGCCAAACGGCAGGAAGAAGAAGGAGACCCATTTTCAGAAACCCCACTTTGGGGAAGATCCAGGGCTCAAGGAGAGAAGCCCCTTCATCAGCTTCAAAATATCCTAGGAGTTTAACTCGTTATACACACACACATACACACATGCACACACACAAAATAATAATTGTTCCTTTCTAGGAGTACAACTCCTGTTGCAGGGACCAAGTCCCTTTTTCCTCTTGAGTGCCCCGAGTGCCAGTGCCCTTGCGCTCGAAGCGCTAGCGCTTGGGGCGCTAGCGCCCGAGCGCCCACTTACCGGGCACGTGGGGCGCTAGCGCCCAAAGCGCTAGCTCTTTTGCGCTCAAAGTGCTAGCGCCTAAAGCGCTAGCGCTCGAGCGCCCACGTGCCTGGCACGTGAGGCGCTAGCGCTCTGGTGCTCAAAGCACCCTGGCGCCCAAAGCGCTAGCGTCCGAGCGCCCAGAGCGCTCGCGCCCTGGCGTCCAAAGCGCTAGCGCCCAAGCGTCTACGTGCCTGGCACGTGTGGCGCCAGCGCCCAAGGCGCTCGCGCTAGCGCCCAAAGGTGTCAGCGCCCGAGCGCTTTCTCCCACGCATCCTTTGGATGCCCTTTTCCCTTACACACACACACACATACAAACACACACACATACTCCACGACACTGTCCCTGTTAGAAAAAAATTTCTAACGGGGTGCTGCTCCGCACCCCGCAAGGGGGCTACTAGCCCCCTTGACCCCGGCCCGCTATCCGGGTAGCGGGACCCCCGTAAAACTCTGCGGGGCTCCCGATATATCCAAAACCCCTTCAAAACACAACACTGCACATTAAGTTCGCATGACCAGTTCAACTCGTCAATCGGAGGTTCTCTCGCTCCAAATGCGAGGGGTAATTAACGGTAGCTTAGTCCGCGGGTGCCGGAGATTCGGATCCCCACAATCAATAAACCCCAGCCTACCCTAGGCAGGAGGAATTTGTAATGCGCCTGACAAGCGCGCGCGTATTCCCATCTCAATAGGGTGACGAAAAACACCCTACAACCGTATAGTAACGTGAAGCAAAATTGTAATGTGAATTATGCATGTTGCTCGAAGCAGCAATTGCGTGGGCACACGGTAAATATTGTTACTGAAAAACACCGCATGTGCATGAAGAGAGCCCTTCATCTCTAAAATTAACGGTATATTGATTCTCATTGCTTCCCGTAATTTGAAATTTCGCTGCGTCGAACCTTTTAGATCTGTAGTATTGTGATCTGCGCTCTTTTTTCCGAAATATATCTTCACAATACGCGGTGAGTGGAGTCTCTATCGCCAAAGACTTTTCCCTTCTTTGCACAAAATAAGTATTCACTCTGGAAAATGTTCGAACAATGAACCCCTGTATCGGTAAGTCTCTAACACCCTTAAGGATCTCGTTGAAACTTTCAGATATATTAGTGGTGAATAGTAGATACCTATATCTATTATCATGTGCTTTTATCCACATATGTGTTGGATACCCATCTAACCACGCTTTCGCTGCTTGACTCATCTCTCCAATTTTCGCCATGTATGTGTCATAAACATTAGGGTCAGACGCTTCATCGGTTTTTTACATAAGCTTATGTAGATCTGAATTTTAAATTTCCTATCAAAATTCTGTCTGAAGTGCCGCAAGCAAAACTTATGTGGTGTCGTCGGAAATACAGCTCTCATAGCAGCTGATATTCCAAGATATCTATCAGATATGATATATAAATCTGTTTTATCATTAACAGATGGGATACTTTTGAGTTGATGAAAAAACCATGACCAAGATGATGTATTTTCACCCTCGACAATAGAAAATCCCAACGGAAATATACCGTTATTAGCATCAACACCTGTAGCAATTAACATGCAAACTCTATACTTACCATACAGATACGTCCCATTCACGCATAATACCGGCCGACGGTGTATGAAACCAGCCGTGTAAGGAGCAAAACATCAGAAAATTCTTTGATACCTGACACAGCCTTCAACATCTGTTTCTGTAGTTTTTAATTGGTATACGGTCCCCAGATTTGATGCTTTCATGGCTTCCATAAAAGAGACTAGCGAGTTGTATGAGATTTCCCAATCCCCAAATATCTTGCATAAAGCTCTTCTACGAGCATCCCATGCCTTCACATACGAAATTTGAATTTTATACTCTCCACTTACGTAGAGCCGTATCTCTCGAGGAGTCATCGCCACCTCTGTACGGATAAGTGGCATGATAAGTGAGCAAATGTATGATGAAGTGAAATTCTTGTGATCTTTTAACATAATCGAATTGATACAAGTGTGTTCCCGGCTGTATTTCGTGACTTTTCAAGTTTTGGTTCTTTTGGAACAACATGCATGCAATCTCCACTTGCATTCAAGAGCTTTCATACATATCACGGTATAGTACGTCTTATTTGACTTTTTGGTTTTAAATGTAACATTTTTTTCAATAGTCCACAACTTCAGTTTATAAATAAGATCTCCTTTTTCCGGAAATATATCTCCAACAGTTACATAATCTTTGCTTGCTACACTCGCTTCCAAATAAGGGTCATCATTTACTTCTACCACAGCTAAATCTACCCAACCATTATCTTCCAATGAATCGAGACCGGGATCTTCTAGTTCGACTGTTCCCCTCCGAAAGACGCGCAAGACAAACGTCTTGCCTGAGATTCGGGGCAGATGCTAATTGGTGCTATCCGTCCACCTCTCCGAAGATACCAAGTTGATTTATGGCACCGTGTATCGAAGGTTTAAACGGATGCGGCCGATGTAGCAGACTTCGTCAGATTCCCCCTCGCTTGAGGGTTTTTTGATTATGGGGACGCTCTTCCCTGCAGGCGCAAGCTCCTGCAGTTAATTACGCTACCGCATCGCGGTAACAACTTTCTCCTTCTCCAGATGGTCACTTCGTGTCGTGGGTGTTTTTTTGTGTTTGGTTGCCCGTGGATTGTATACGGAGACTGATTTATTTCGTCGCCCGTAGGACGTGGATTAGTCCAAATCCGTATTTTCTTAGAATTGGGTTTAGGGTTTGGGTTTAAGGATACGTTAGTCTCATTTTAGACTAAGATCAACTTAAACGTTTGTTAAGGATACGTTAGTCTAATTTAAGACTAAGATCAACTTAACGGTTTGTTAAGGACACGTTAGTCTAATTTTGAACCAAGGTCAACTTATCCATTTGTTAAGGATACGTTAGTCTAATTTTAGACTAAGATCTACTTAACGAGATCATTTAGATCCAACAAAAGAGCATTTGAACTCTATTGTTTATTTTATGGACATTGCAGTCGATTACCAGTTTAAGGATATGGTGGTCCATTACCAGTTTAAGGACATAGTGGTCCAAGGTTAAGCACATCATAGTCTGTGAGTTTAAAGACCTCACAGTCAAGGTTAAGGACATCATAGTCCGTGAGTTTAAAGACATCACAGTCAAGGTTAAGGACATCATAGTCCGTGAGTTTAAAGACATCACAGTCAAGGTTAAGGACATCATAGTCCGTGAGCTTAAGGACCCCACAGTCCAGTTTAAAGACGTCATAGTCTATGAAATATGTGGTTGTCGGGACCCGTCACCTCTCTGAAGACGTTGAAGGATTACAATGACAAATATCAGAGGAGTGAAGAGATGTACCCTCGAACCAAAGCGGATTAAGTGATCTGTAGTCCAATTTGGAACTAAGATCAATTAATTAGAATTATGAGCGCATGGGCTCAGTTGAGTCTGAGTTGAGGACTTATGGCCAACTTGGGCTAATTCCAATTAAGTTTGAAGAATTGGCCCTTTGTTGGGCCATTAACACTTGTCTGGGTTCAAGCCCATATTATTTAGCAATCCTAAACATTTTCATCTTTGATTTCCTCAATTTTGAGATTCATTTGGAGGAGGGACTTTTGCCTCTGAAAAATTAGCCAATTTGGCTAAAAGTAGTGTTAAACACTAAAGAACAACAGTGTTAAAATTTGGAGACAGAACTTTCAAATTAGTGTTAAACACTAAAAGACCAGCAGTGTTAAACACTGGAAATACAGAATCCCAAATTAGTGTTAAACACTAGAAGGTAACAGTGTTAAACACCGGAAATTAGTGTTAAACTCTAAAAGATAATCAGTGTTAAACACTGGGAATAAAGCTCTCGAATTAGTGTTGAACACTAAAGGAAAAGGGGTCACGTGTGGACATGTGAGGGCGCCCAAAGGTGGGACCAGAATCCCTTTTACTTTGCTTTGCAGATAAGTGTTAAACACTTCTTTTATATTTTATTTTGAACATCACGTGTTGACACGTGATGGGGATTTATGCATCGGGAATTAAAGCATTAGCTAAGGGGTCACGTGGTAACACATGAGAGCGCCCGAAGCCTCTTTTCTTCTGCTTTTTCTTTTTGTGTTTTGGAAGTCACGTAAGAGCACGTGAGGCGTTGCCTCAGATCTTTTTCCTTCTCATTTTTGGGGATCTTTTCAGGGGTCACGTGGGGACGCGTGACCTTAATTCTTTCCATGCACAGAGATCTCTCAAGTCTCTTTATTTTTAAGAATTGAATTCTTTTATAGGGTTAAACCCTAATCATGATTTTGGAGGAATTAAATTCCTATTGTGAAGAATTAAATTCTTATATAGGGTTAAACCCTAATTTCATTTTAAGGGGAATTAAATTCCTGTGAATTTGAGAGAATTAAATTCTCAATTAGGGTTAAATCCTAGTTTTGTCCATCTTGAAGGAATTAAATTCCTGTAACTTTTAGGAGAATTGAATTCTCATATAAGGTTAAACCCTAGTTTCATCTTGAAGGAATTAAATTCCTGTGAGTTTGGGAGAATTAAATTCTCATATAGGGTTAAACCCTACTTTTGTTTTGGGAGAATTAAATTCTCTAAACTCAATTCCCCCTCTAAGTTTTGGATCTGCATGGCAGGATCTTAACCCGATGAGAATTAAATTCTCAACTTATGAGGAGATGTGCTCTTTGCAGATCTTCAATGAGAGCAAGAACTAAGTTCTTTTGTGCAGAAGAGTTAAAATCTTAGATTTGAGAATTAAATTCTCTGTTTAAAGTTTTGATCCCCTTTCTTTTCTCACCTAGGGTTTTCTTTGTTGAGAATTAAATTCTCCTTTCTTTTCTCTCTGAAATTTCAAGATTCCAAAACTCTATCTATTTCTCTTCTCTTGGCTCCTATTTATAGGAGAAGGAGAAGAATCAATTTGTTTTAGCAAATCTTTCATTGAAAGATTTTGTTTGTTTTCATAATTAATATGAGCCTTTAGATCATACAGTGAATTTTATTCACCGTTGGATTTTAAATCCAAAGATATTCTGTTTGTTATTTCTGGTGAGATTTTCAGGGAAATCTTTCCTTGTCTAAAATCTTTCCATAAATTGGTGATTTTTAATCACCCTTGGATCTTTAATCCAACGGTCCACATAATCCTTTTCCATTTGGAAAGATTTAGAAGCTTTTAGAATTTAATTCTATTAACTGTAAGGCTTTCGAAGCCAGTCACGTGCTGACACGTGACCCTTGGTCACGTGTGAGCACGTGACCCCTAATTGAGTCCTTTTCTCAGCGTTTACTTACGCTTCGGTTTTAACCATCACGTGTCAACACGTGACCATTGGTCACGTGTGAGCACGTGACACCTCATTGAGGTATTTCCTTCAGCCGTTTGTTATTTTATTTCTGTTTTGATTGTCACCTGTCAACACGTGACCATTGGTCACGTGTGAGCACGTGACCCCCAATTGGGTCCTTCTTCAGCCGTTGTTTTTATTTCTGTTTTAACTATCACGTGTCAACACGTGACCATTGGTCACGTGTGAGCACGTGATACCTCATTGAGGTAATTCCTGATTTTTAATCAGGGAACGATGCATAATATATTTGCTCATAACTTTTGATCCTGGATGAATTATGAAGCCCATAATATATCAAATCGAAGGGTTTTTCGAGACGCTTTCGATACCATCAGAATTTAGCTATTTCTCATTCGGGAGTTTATCAGAATACAGCCCGGAAAATACTGGTTCACATTTTCTTAAGCGTATCGCTGCCATTTGATACCTTGGGCTCTTTTGCCCAGAAATTTTTAGCGGGAACAAATGCCCCTCACTACTTTGCCCACGTAAGTATGTACGTGGGTGAAGTAGTGCAGGGTTATGCATAGCGTATGACTGTTTCCCCCAATCAGAGCAAGGCTCTACTGAATTTTGAAAATTCAAAATTTGAAGCAACGCTTCGGTTTCCGTGCGCAGCGCGCAATTTGCCACATGGCAGAAGCTGATTCGGCGGCGTAACGCCCGAGACAGAGCGTCCCATCAGAGCAAGGCTCTTCAGAAAACAAAATTAAGACTTAAACTGCGCAAATGCATGACAGCGCGACACGTGTCTGCGCAAGCGCATGGATGCACGACACGTGTCTGCGCAGTTGCGCAATCGCAACTGCGCAAGCGCACGGATGCGCGACACGTGTCTGCGCAAGCGCATGGATGCGAGACACGTGTCTGCGCAGTTGCGCAATCGCAACTGCGCAAGCGCACGGATGCGCGACACGTGTCTGCGCAAGCGCACGGATGCGAGACACGTGTCTGCGCAGTTGCGCAATCGCAACTGCGCAAGCTCACGGATGCGCGACACGTGTCTGCGCAAGCGCACGGATGCGAGACACGTGTCTGCGCAGTTGCGCAATCGCAACTGCGCAAGCTCACCGATGTGCGACACGTGTCTGCGCAAGCGTACAGATGCGCGACACGTGTCTGCGCAGTTGCGCAGTCGCAGCTGCGCAAGCTCACGGATGCGCGACACGTGTCTGCGCAGTTGCGCAGTCGCAGCTGCGCAAGCGCTCGGATGCGCGACACGTGTCTGCGCAGTTGCGCAACCGCAACTGCGCAAGTGCACAGATGCGTGACACGTGTCACGCACTGGTGAGTTGCGCAGCAACTAAATGAAAATTTATGTGGATCTTTTCTGTTCTCCTGTAAAACAGGGACCCTTGGATCTCTGATCCAATGGTGGGAAAATTCCCGAAATAATTCAGGAAAGATTTTGTTAACAAATCCAACAACTTTGTGGGCACTATAAATAAGACCCCAGACCTCATTAAAAAAAAAAAAGAAGGATCAACTTCTGAGAAAAAAGAGAGCTGGTGAAGATTAAGAACAGAGAAGAAGAAACAAAGAAAAGAGGTAGAATTTCTGAAAAGAGAAAAGAAATAAGAAAAATAAAAAGAACAATAAATAGTGCCTTGCACTTGATATGAACCCCTGGTTCTAAAAAAAAAAAATAATAAAAGAATAAAAAAAAAAAATAGTGCCTTGCACTTGATATGAACCCTTGGTTCTGTATGATCAGGAAAAAACAAGAACTTGTTTTTCTTAGATCCAAATTCAAATCAAAAGTGCCATGCACTTGTGTTCTTAAACCTAAAGGTTTCTAGGGTTTCTGCAACCCCTTGATTTGGGCCTGGCCCAAATTAAATTGCAGAATAAATAAAAGGGCAATGCCCTGTTGGGAAAATTCCTGAGTTTCTGCAAACTCATTAAAAGGGCCTGGCCCAAACTAAATTACAGAACATCTCTTGAGTTCCTGCAACTCATCATTTAAAAGGGCCTGGCCCAACTCAAGAAAATTATTGAGTTTCTGAAACTCATTATTTAAAAGGGCCTAGCCCAATTGCAGAATAAATAAAAGGGCAAGGCCCTGTGTGGAGAATTTCTGAGTTTTTTTTTTGTAACTCATTATTCAAAAGGGCCTGGCCCAAAATCAGACTTGCAAAATAATAAAAGGGGGCAGAGCCTTGTTTAGATTGATTCTTCTAATCGGGCAGAGCCTAAAATAAAAATTGGACTTAACCCAATCCTGGCTGTAAGTCCTTAAATTAAATGCCCCTCATAAACCAAGTCACGACCGGTTCGAGGGTACATCTCCGAACTCCTCTGACATCTGTCGTTGTAATTCCTCAGCGACGTCAGAGAGGTAACGAGTCCCAACGACCACTCATCTAATATCGGACCGAAACGTCCCCTAAACTAATATCGGACCGAAACGTCCCTAAACTAATGGACCACCACGTCCCTAAACTGGAATATGGACCGAAACGTCCCTAAACTAATATCGGACCGAAACGTCCCTAAACTAATAATGGACCACCACGTCCCTAAACTGGAATATGGACCGAAACGTCCCCTAAACTAATATCGGACCGAAACGTCCCTAAACTAATGGACCACCACGTCCCTAAACTAGAATATGGACCGAAACGTCCCTAAACTAATATCGGACCGAAACGTCCCTAAACTAATAATGGACCACCACGTCCCTAAACTGGAATATGGACCGCTACGTCCCTAAACTGACACGATAGGGCCCAAACGCTCTTTTGTCGGATCTAAACGGTCCCGTCTAAGTTGATCTTAACCCCAAATACGGTTAACGTGTCCTTAGACATCTAAATAAACAATAAAATCCCAAACCAACTTTGGTTCAAGGGTACATCTCGGAACTCCTCTGACGCCTGTCGTTGTAATCCCTCAACGACGTCAGAGAGGTGACGAGTCCCGACGGCCGAATAATTAAATCAATCACTACGTCAGGTCGATCTTAGTCCAAAACAGGACTAGCGTATCCTTGATGAACGTTTAAGTTGACCTTAGTCGCAACGCGACTAATGCATCCTTAAACTAAAAAACACCAAACCCAAATCTAAGCAAATACGGATTTGGACTAATCCACGTCCTACGGGTGACGATATTACTCAGTCTCCGTACACAATCCACGGGCAGCCACAAACAAAACAAACACACACGACACGAAGTGAAATTCTGGAGAAGGAGAAAGTTGTTACCGCAAAGCGGTAGCGTAATTAACTGCAGGGGCTTGCGCCTGCAGGGAAGAGCGTCCCCACAATCAAAAACCCCTCAAGCGAGGGGGAATCTGACAAAGTCTGCTACATCGGCCGCATCCGTCTAAACCTTCGATACACGGTGCCATAAATCAACTTGGCATCTTCGGAGAGGTGGACGGATAAAACCAAATAGCATCTGCCCCGAACCTCAGGCACGTGACGTCCTAACGTCGCAGGCCGCCGTTCGGAGGGGAACAGATTCTGGCACGCCCGGTGGGACCTTTTCCTCTTTCCACTCCACACTTCATGTGTCGTCTTCGCGAATCAATCGCGGTTTGTTAAATGGTTGTCTTCGAATTTCAAGTTGCTAAGATTTGGTCTTTTATCTGGCGCAGAACTCAAGCATCCATGGATTCCCACTGCACCAAATGCGCGAAGCACCACTGCAACGGACGCTCCACCTCACCGAGAGGTGTAACATATGGGCCCCAAGCGGCCTCTTTCCTTACTCTGCCGGTAGAGCAGGTGACCCAGGCCACCACCGGCCTATTTTTCGGGACCATGGTCCCCCCTGCAAGCTTCTCTATGCCGATATCCGCACCAGAAGCGAACAAGAAGTCGGTATTTGACCGGCTCACTGCTACTACGACCCCTGTCAACGGGTCGCCCGCTACTAAGCTGACAGCCTCTGTTTTCACCAGGCTAGGTCAGGATCATAAAGTGGCTGTCCCAAAGAGGGCAACGGCCACAGCTTCGGAAGTCGTTGAAGCGGCTTCTCCTATCAGAAAGTCAGTCTTCACAAGATTAACGGTTCCTACTCCTCCTTCAGCTGATCAAAAAGCATCAGTCTTTGATAGGCTGACACCGGCAGTTGCCCCACTCCCAAACAAGGGGCAACAAGAAACTGTCCCGATATCTGAGCCAGTCCCAATGGCTCGTCGTGCGCGACGTCGCCATTGGCAGCGAATAAAGAAAGCAGGAGGCAACTCCCCTTCAGGGCTAACCCCGCCTGCTCCAGTGGCGGAGATCAACGCTGCTGTTCCAACTGGGAACAGCTTTGAATTGCTGAGGAAGGTAAGAAAGAACTCCCCGGTTGCTACATTGAAAAGGTCTCCTCCACCCATGGAAAAAGCTCCGGAGACGAAACAGGAACAGCCCCCTCAACGGCTGTCATCAAAAGTTTATAAAGTATGGCGCAGGGTTCAAAACTCTGTGATCGATCCAGACCACTTGCGTCACCAGAAAAGGGCAAAGGTGGAAAAGAACAAAAACTGCCCCATTCAACAGCAGGGGGCAACAAATGCTAGAATGCCCGCTTCAACGGCTCCTTCAACCTCAAAGGTCTACAAAAGAAGGAGGCCGGAGAAAGCTCCCGCAACAGCAGCAAGAGTTAACAATGGTGAACCTAAACGCCCCAAGTCAGGGGGCATAATAGTTCATACAATCTATATGGCTTCAGGAAAAGAAGAAAGTCGTACTTCTACGGGTCACCGACCGCTTACCCGGTCAGTGACCAGGTCTCAGGAGCAGCAACAAAAGCTCCAGGAGATGATGACTACAATGGCTGCACTCACGGGGCCAAAAGAGAATCCTGAGACGTCCTTAGATGAACGTCAAGAGGAGGAAACCGACGCTGAGTTCCTCCGCCGAATACTGGAAAAAAGAGACAAAGAGGCTGCAGAACAGGCGGCCAACATAAAGAAAATGGCCCTCCTGTTCCAGGATGTGGTGGGTATGATGATTCAACCAGATCCACCTGCTGGAGATCCCCCAATCATTCTTGAAGATGATAGGGGAGAGACATCGAATCCTCCACCGGCTCTATCCGCAGCTAAAGAAGATACTATATCAAAAGCTGATTTGGATGAATATATCGCTCAACAAATACGAATGCATCAGGCGGTTGAAGCAGCCGGTCAGATCGTGAAAACGGGGCGCCCATATCCGGGATGGTACGACCAAATTAAGTACCCGCCAGGTTACACGATTCCTAAGTTTCATGTCTACAAGGGGACCGGCAACCCCCATCAACATGTTGCCCAGTTCAGGGCACTGTGTGGTAACACTGGAGGCGACGACAAACTTTTGCTGCGCCAATTCGTTGGAAGCTTATCAGACACAGCTTTCGAGTGGTATTCCGAGCTCCCCAACGACTCTATTAAAACCTTTGCGGAGATGGAGCTGCTCTTCACCCAACGTTTTGCAAGCGCCAGCGAGCGTACTCCGATGACGGCGCTGATTAACGCCAGGGTAAAGCCCGGCGAGACGTGGGTTCAATACGCTATACGGTGGCGTAATCTATGGTCTAAGTGTGAACAACGCATAGAAGAAGCGCCGGCAGTAGGGATGTTTGTTGGAACGCTTGATCCGCAGGCAACCATCTCGCAGTTCATGATGTTCTTCAAACCGACTTCCTTCCAGGCTTTGATCGACAAATTAGCGCAGATGGACCAGATGGGCCATAAACCCCCTCTCCCGAAGCCGGACCCCCGAAACGATAAAGGAAAGGGAAAAGCGATCATCGTCGCCAATGCCCAACAACAACCGAGCGACTCGAAGCCGGCTGCTCGTCCAAACAATACACGCCCATACGTACCCCTTGAGGACAGGATGGGACGTGCTTACTCCTTCCCCCGTGATAAAACAAGGAGGCTATTCGAGCTGGCGTTGCGCAACAGGCTTATAAATCTGCCAGATCCAAAACGTCCGTCACAACTGAATGACGTCAACGATCCTAATTACTGCCCTTATCACAGAGTGTTGGGACATCCAATCGAAGACTGTTACGTTTTCAAAAATTGGCTTGAGAATCAATACCGTCAGGGCAAATTTGCGCTGTCTGACAAATGGAAGGTGAACCCTCCGCAGCCCCACACCTATAAGGGGACGAATACGCCGGGGGCAACATGCTCCGTTATTGAAGAGGCTCCCTGGGAGGTTGTATTATCGGCCAAAACGAAAAGAATGCTAGATGATCTTCAAACCTGCCCAGCGGTCAAGTGGAAGAACCCCTTGGAACCGCAGGTTATTGAGGGAATGTTGAAGCCACGACCGACCCCGAAGACCGATGGTGGTAGTTCAAGCGTTCATAGCCAACCGTCAAAATCTTCGAAAAAGAAGAAGAAGAAATCTAAGAAGCCCGTGAAGCCTAGCGACAAGCGCACGGACTTACAAAAGCAAATCGATGCGCTGGATGAATATAACCAAAAGGCGCGAACTCCCATCACGCTCCAAGATTTCCTTGATCACGTCTTCCAAAAAGAAGATGAAGGAGAAAGTTCATTGGATGAATTTGACGAATATGTGGCAAGCTGTCATATGATCTCCCATTCGACCACGAACGATGAAGGAACTTCTGGCACTGAGACGCTGGGGGCAAACGCCGAATCAGGAACCCCAGGGTTACCGGTTGAAATGATTAATTCGTTTCTTAGTGAAGCTCGGTTGAAAAGCAAGGCTGATCGAGAGCGCGAGACGGCTATATTCGAAAGGGCTAAGCGTCAGCGACTTGAGGAAGGAGCTGAAATGATCCCGTTGGAGCAAAATGCCTCCACCACTGACAAAAGCCAATTCAAGATAAAAAAGAAATTTGCTAAGGCCATATCGATGGGCATGAAGCTACCACCCTCTGAAGAAAAAGTTACGGGCGCGGTAGAAATGCACCCCTCTTATTGCTTATACCATCAGAAGGTCTCACATTCCACCCAAGATTGCAAAGCTTTCAATGGATGGTGGCAAGGATACGTCGCTGATCGACAACGATTTAAACGGGAAAAACGTAAAATTCGCCGAGAGCAAAGAAATACGACTAAAGAACTTGAAAGAACTACCGGCGATTGTCACATGGTTAACACTACCGGGTCACAAGTGCCTACATTTGGGAGCGACTCCGATGAAGAGCTAGAGCTTGGCCCCCTCTTCGAAGAATCCACTTCAGGAAAAGAAAAAGAACTGAAGGCCTGCGAGAATATACAGCTGCGCAATCGAACATTGCCCGAAAAGAACCTCGGACCCTTGAACAAGAAAAACAAAGGGAAAGAGAAGGTCTCTGAAGACATCGCTTTGGATGACCAAGTTGCGGAAGAGTTAACAGCCAAGAATCCCCCAAAAAAGAATAAAGTAGATTATAATGTCTTGGCGCATCTAAGAAAGCTACCCTCACAACTCAGCATTCTCGATGCCCTATTGCTATCAAAAGAAGCGAGGGATTCTTTGGTTAAGGCCCTACAAAATCCGGACCAGTTCCAAGCCTTCTTAGCCGAACAAAAGATGAAGGATGAATTGGAAGAGGTGCACACAGCCGACGTTGCTTTTGGTGATGAAGACCTTCTCCTCGGGACGTGTGAACACAATCGCCCACTTTATGTTTCAGGATACTGCCATGACATAAAGATAGGAAAAATCTTGGTCGATAACGGATCGTCTGTCAATTTACTCAATGTGCGAGTGTTAAAGGAGATTTGCATGAGTGTCCAACACCTCGCCCGGGACAAAATCACCATCTCCGGTTTCGACTCTCAATCCTCAAAGACTCTTGGATCTGTGATATTGACGCTCCGCTTCGGGGTGCTCGTCACAGACATCAAGTTCCATGTTATAGACGCCAAGACGTGCTACAATGCTCTGCTCGGCCGACCATGGCTACACGAATACAACATCATCCCTTCTACACAGCATCAGTGCATGAAGTATTCTAGGGACGGCCTCGAGTACACAGTGGCAGGAGAGTTGAATCCGTTTTCCGTGAACGAAGTTCGCAAGTATGAAGATGCCAAATACTTCTTACCGAATTTCGAAGACGCGGAAAGGTGTCACAAACCGGAGAACAAAACTAACGCAACCATCCCTATCTTCGGCAGTGACACCGAGGAGGAGGAGGATATAATTTATTCAGGTCCGTCCCGGTCCACCAGGCCAGGACCATCTGTTCCTTCATTGATCTTCGGTAGTGACTCAGAGGATGAAGTTCATGCTGTATTCCCTGCTCGGCCTTCGATACGGGCTTCTGCCGATGAAGAGCGAAGTCTACAGATAACCTTGGTGCCGCTCGAGCATTACAAAGAACTGGATGCACTCGACACCAACAGCATAGAAGAATTGCAGACATTCTATATCCCTCCTGGACGAAAAGGTGAGAAAGCAATCCTATTCTACCGTTCTGAAGAAAACAAGGTGGAAAAGGAAATTTGGCACGGCGCGGATCCTACGCTCGACAGGCTCCAGCCTATCCATCTTCCCAGGTATTATACCGAAGGTTTGAAGAAGCTGCTGAAACGCCAAGGGATGTCCTTCACACAGACCGTCAGAAAAGCCAAATTCTATGACAAGGTCTGGAACGTTCCCGGAACTCAATGCAAACTGCCTAACGGGAGAACGGAAACAAAAGGGCTCGGGTACATCCGGCCAAAGAAACGGGAGTTAATAAACAGCTGTTATGCCATGTATGACTTTGATGAAGAAGCGGACGCTCAATGGGAGGACGCTAATCCCGAATCAGCAAAAGTTCCTGACACAAAGCCGCCCAGTCCATCGTCTAAAGACCCGGTGAGCAAATTTATAAAGGATGCGAGTCAAAAAGCCCGAGATGATCACGATCGTGAAATGGCGATCTATGAGAAAGCCAAGACACAGCGTCTCCTTCGACAGGCAGTAAAGAACGAAGATGTTACCCCACGTCAGCCTGCTACAAAAAGGGTTCGACGCGAAAGCAAAAACAAGTCGAGGGGCCGAAAAGGTGCTCGACAACCACAAGACAGAGCTAAGAAGCCACGCATACGAGAGGCGAGCGTTATTGACCTAGCCCTTATGAAGAAAATGGGTCGAGCATACTCGTTTCCTCGGAACAAAACAAGGAAAATACTTGATCTTGCTCTAAAACATCAAATGCTAACTCTGCCAGAGTCTAAACACCCTGAGCAAGCAGGCGAAGTCTCCGACCCAAATTATTGCTCTTACCATCGAGCAGTAGGGCATCCGCTTGAAGATTGTTTCACCTTTAAGAATTGGGTTGAGGACCAATATCAGTTAGGCAAATTCGCGCTTTCTGACAACTGGAGGGTAGCACCACCACAGAAGCACGAACCCGAGGCTGCAAAAGAAAAACCAACTCCGCATTGGGACTGGCAGAAAATTCGCACTTGCCACGTGGTAACAATATTAAAAGAAGAATCCGAGGACATGAACGACTTCCCTTGGTGCTTTGAAAACAGCAGCGATGAGGTAATCTCAGAATTTCCCCCAGCTCCGAAAGAACTGGAGGATGGAATCCACACCACTGCAGATAATCTCAAGAAAATTGAGTTGGGGACGGAAAATGACCCGCGACCAACATTCATCAGCGAGCTGTTATCTGAAAAAAGGGTGACTGTGTTGAAGGATGTGCTTCTACAACACAAAGATTGCTTCGCGTGGAACTATTCCGAAATGCCGGGACTAGATCCAGAAATTGCTGTACATAAATTGGCGATATCTCCGGACATCAAGCCCGTCAAACAAGCGCCGAGGAGAATGCGACTCGAGCTTGAGATGAGCATCAACGCCGAAGTCAAAAAGCTTATAGACTCTGGCTTCATCCAGGAAGTTCAATACCCTGAATGGATCGCTAACATCGTCCCAGTGATGAAGAAAAATGGGACAGTGCGCATATGCGTAGACTTTCGGGATCTTAATAAAGCCTGCCCAAAAGATGATTTCCCAGTGCCAGTTACTGAACTTATGATAGACAATACATCCACTCATGAGGTTTTCTCCTTCATGGACGGCTCGTCGGGGTATAACCAGATAAAAATGCATCCCGAAGACCAGAAGCACACAGCCTTCAGGACTCCTCTTGGTATATTTTGTTATAAAGTGATGCCCTTTGGTTTGAAGAACGCCGGTGCTACTTATCAGAGGGCCATGACAAAGATTTTCGACGACCTTATACACGAAATCGTCGAATGCTACATCGACGATCTCGTGGTCAAGAGCAAATCATACGACGAACATCTTGAGCATCTGAAGACCGTGTTTCAACGTCTTCGGCAGTACAACTTGAAGATGAATCCTCTTAAATGTGCGTTCGGGGTTTCCTCGGGCAAATTCCTGGGATTCGTTGTTCGGCATCGAGGTATTGAAATAGATCCTTCAAAGATTAAAGCGATCATGGAAATGCCTCCGCCGAGAACTCTCAAGCAACTTCGGTCTCTCCAAGGGAAACTCGCATACATACGGCGATTTATAGCCAACCTTTCAGGAAAGTGCCGTCCCTATAGTCACCTGATGAAGAAAGGAACCCCATTCGTTTGGGATCAAAAATGTCAAGGCGCACTGGATGAGATCAAGCAATACTTGCAGAACCCACCCGTGCTGGCTGCCCCGGTTAAAGGGAAGCCTCTCATTCTTTATACAACCGCCCTCGAAGGTTCCTTAGGCGCATTATGGGCACAAGAGAACGATCAAGGGAAAGAAAGAGCACTCTATTACCTAAGTCGAGTTCTGCTGGGGGCAGAAAGCAATTACTCTCCCATTGAAAAACACTGCCTGGCGTTGATCTTCGCACTAACAAAGCTTAGGCACTATGCGTTGGCGCACGAGGTCCGTCTGATTTCAAAAGTGGACCCTCTCAAATATTTAATGTCAAAAGCCATATTGACAGGGCGACTCGCTAAATGGGCCCTGCTCTTGATGGAATTTTCGATAACATATCAACCTCTCAAGGCAGTAAAAGGCCAGGCCATCGCCGACTTCCTTGCTGAGCATCCCATACCTGCCGACTCTCCTTTAAATTGCGATTTGCCAGACAAATATGCGTTTGACACAATCGACAGTGGTGATAGCCGTTGGGAGCTGTATTTCGATGGAGCGTCTTCCATGAAAAAGCACAAACAAAGTACACCAATGATCAAATCGGGGGTGGGACTCATCTTCGTGACTCCACAAGGAGGGATAATGCGCTTCGCCTTCTCCTTGACAGAACCGAGAACGAATAATGAAGCTGAATATGAGGCTCTGATAGCAGGCCTCGAGATCGCCATCGATATGGGAATTGAGAGCCTCCTCATATATGGGGACTCCCAATTGGTCGTCAGTCAAGTGAACGGCGATTACCGAACATGTAAACCGGAATTAATAAAATACGGTGAAAAAGTGCAGCAACTGCTAACCCAAATTCCCTCCTACACGTTGGAAAGCATACCGCGTGCGGAAAACAGCAAAGCAGACGCACTAGCCAAACTTGCTAAAGAACTGGCTGACGAGAACCTCGACGACGTTAAAATCATAGTACAAAGCCGTCGAGTGCTCGCCCCAACAGAAATATCTCCAAAATCGTCTGAAGAAAAAGAAGCGGAAGAGGAGACAACCCTACAAACAAAAGACAGGGAAAATACCGAGGACTGGAGAGAAGTCTTCATAGATTACTTCAAGTTCCACCAAATACCTGAAGAAGCGTCCACAAGACATCAGCTCACGAAACGGGCTCTGTCTTTCGCCTTCGTCAATGATACTTTGTATAAAAGGTCATTCGACTCTCTGTGGCTAAGATGTTTAGGACCTGACGAGGCGAGAAGGGTCGTCCAAGAGGTTCACGACGGACTCTGTGGTTCCCACCAAGCAGGCCCTAAAATGAAATTAAAGATAAAGCGGATGGGCTACTACTGGCCTACGATGATGCAGGATTGCCTGGAATACGCCAGACAATGTCACTCATGCCAAATTCATGGGGACTTTATCCATCAGCATCCTAATCCACTGCACCCAACAGTGGCTAGTTGGCCGTTCGAAATGTGGGGAACTGACATAGTCGGTCCCATCGAACCAGCATCGTCAAAAGGACATCGTTTCATCTTGGCGACGACCGATTACTTCTCCAAATGGGCGGAGGCGGTACCGTTGAGGGAAGTGAAGACGGAGAACATTCTCCATTTCTTCAAAACGCACGTCATATACCGGTTCGGAACCCCAAGAAGGATCATCTCTGACAATGGGCCAGCCTACCGAAGTCATAAGATTAGCCGTTTCGCACAGCAGCACAATATAGACTGGAGATATTCATCAGTTTATAATCCGCGAGCTAACGGTCTAGCCGAGGCCTTCAACAAGACCTTGACGAAGATCATAAAGAAAACAGTATCCCGAAATAAAAAAGACTGGCACGAGAGGCTGCAAGAAGCTCTTTGGGCGTATCGAACTACGTTCAAGACAGCCACAAAAACAACGCCATACGCGTTGGTGTTTGGGACGGAAGCAATACTCCCTCTCGAAATAGAATTACCCTCTTTGCGAGTGGCAGTTCACTACGAGCTGACGGATGGAGAAAACGCACACCTCCGGCTTGAGGAGCTTGACGCCCTTGAAGGAACACGGCTCATAGCGCAACAAAACCTAGAGGCTTATAAAGCAAAGATGACGCGATCATACGAAAAGTTAACCCGACCGAGGACGTTCCATCAAGGCGAACTCGTGCTAGTGGTCAAAAGGCCCATGATCCCCAATCGCGCCAAGCGGGGAAAGTTTGAGCCAAACTATGAAGGACCGTACATCATCGATAAGGTCTACCAGGGTGGGGCTTATCTACTCATGGACATGCACGGTGAAAGACCCTTCAGACCAATAAACGGTCGCTTCTTAAAGAAATACTACGCTTAATGGGTCACAGCCTAGGTCAATGGCAGATGACGACGACTATGTCCGCTCGCTGTCTTCCTAAGCCCGAGCTTATAAGCAGTAGCCAGCCCTTTAACGTTGGACCGAAATGTCCTTAAACTAATAACAGACCGAAACGTCTTTAAACTACTACCACAAAAAAAAAAAAAAAAAAAAAAAAAAAAAAAAAAACGGTATGTCCATAAGCAAAATGGGCACGGATGAAAACCCGAAAGGGCTCCGTGAGTAAAAACAGCAGGGCTACCGGCGAGTGTTTGTGAAAACCCGAAAGGGCGCAACCTCGTTAAAAGACACTTATGGAGTCCTCTCGACCCTGTAAGGAGAAACTACCCGCGTGAGATCCTTACGACTCACAAGGGAGCAACACACTTAGGGATCCCCATGATTCCTAAGGAGAAAATACGCTTGCGAGATCCTCACGACTCGTAGGGAGAACTCTCTTATGGGACCCTCACGGCTCATGAGATTTGAAAGTCTTAAGTTACGGAAACCTAAACCTGTGCTTAAGCAAGCCCCCAAAAACTTCCAATATGGCCCTACAAGTGGCTCAATATTGACCCTTGTATACAATCCACGGGCGCGAATAAACATTTCCCTAATCAAGTCTCATCCGAGACTGGGGATATGTTCGCATGGTAAACAACCCTTATAAATCCCCTCGATTTATGAGGAGAAAACCCTCCTGTAGGATCCTTACGACTTACAGAAGAACAAAACACTTAGGAACCCTCACGGTTCCTAAGGAGAAAATACACCTACAAGATCCTCACGACTTATAGGGAGAAATACCTTTATGAGACCCTTACGGCTTATGAAATCGAAAGCCTTAGTCGACAGGTCCCTAACCCTGATCGCTAAGCCCTCTTTATTCGACAATAACGTAGGCAAATGATGATTCGCTCCTGGCAATATTCCAGTTGCAGCGGTGCTGATGCCGAAATCGGTGTCCAATTTCAGGTTTATGGCGAAAGCCAGTAGGCCGCTCATGCATACAAAATAGCCGAAATGATAGGGCAACTTGCAATAAAAAGCAGCAAGTAAAATGTATGCATGCAAAATAGCCGAAATGATCGGGCAACTCGTAATAAAAAGCAACGAGTAAAGATAAAATAAAAAAGCCGAAATGATTGGGCACCGCGAAAAATAGCCGAAATGATTGGGCAATCGCGACCTTCGCGATATAAAAGCTGAAATGATAGAGCATCGCGGAAATAAAATAAAACAAAAATTAGAAATGATGAAACTTCGGCCCTACAGTTAAGATCACATCGATCCCTGTATACAATCCAAGGGCGCAAACAGAGAAGAAACCATACTTCCCCAGCAGATTCCGTCAAACGACGAAGCTAAACCCCAACGGTTCATTTCAACCGAGGAAACCAACGACTTCAGCAAAACTTCTCAACTCACGGATACAAACACTCCTTGACGAGAGCCTTCTGATCCGCGTCGACTCGCAGAGCCACCAGCGCCTCCGTGGGAACCATCGACTCGTTTCAAACCCCAAGGACACAAATAATCCTTGGCGCTTGGGAAACAAATAATCCCTCGCAAAACTTCTCAACTCACGGATACAAACACTCCTTGACGAGAGCCTTCTGATCCGCGTCGACTCGCAGAGCCACCAGCGCCTCCGTGGGAACCATCGACTCGTTTCAAACCCTAAGGACACAAATAATCCTTGGCGCTTGGGAAACAAATAATCCCTCGCAAAACTTCTCGACTCACGGATACAAACACTCCTTGACGAGAGCCTTCTGATCCGCGTCGACTCGCAGAGCCACCAGCGCCTCCGTGGGAACCATCGACTCGTTTCAAACCCCAAGGACACAAATAATCCTTGGCGCTTGGGAAATAAATAATCCCTCGCAAAACTTCTCAACTCACGGATACAAACACTCCTTGACGAGAGCCTTCTGATCCGCGTCGACTCGCAGAGCCACCAGCGCCTCCGTGGGAACCATCGACTCGTTTCAAACCCTAAGGACACAAATAATCCTTGGCGCTTGGGAAACAAATAATCCCTCGCAAAACTTCTCGACTCACGGATACAAACACTCCTTGACGAGAGCCTTCTGATCCGCGTCGACTCGCAGAGCCACCAGCGCCTCCGTGGGAACCATCGACTCGTTTCAAACCCCAAGGACACAAATAATCCTTGGCGCTTGGGAAACAAATAATCCCTCGCAAAACTTCTCAACTCACGGATACAAACACTCCTTGACGAGAGCCTTCTGATCCGCGTCGACTCGCAGAGCCACCAGCGCCTCCGTGGGAACCATCGACTCGTTTCAAACCCCAAGGACACAAATAATCCTTGGCGCTTGGGAAACAAATAATCCCTCGCAAAACTTCTCAACTCACGGATACAAACACTCCTTGACGAGAGCCTTCTGATCCGCGTCGACTCGCAGAGCCACCAGCGCCTCCGTGGGAACCATCGACTCGTTTCAAACCCCAAGGACACAAATAATCCTTGGCGCTTGGGAAACAAATAATCCCTCGCAAAACTTCTCAACTCACGGATACAAACACTCCGTGACGAGAGCTTTTCTGACTCACATCTCGGGCAGTAAGGATTCAAAAACCTGCTTCCTGAAAAATGGGACCCTGCAAGTCAATCCTAAATGGTCTCTTGCATACTATTCACGGGTCTCACTCTCTGAAGTCGATTCTCGACAAGGAGGGAAACAACCGCTTACGAGCCCTCTCGACTCGTAAGAAGGGCAATGGGATCCTGCAGGTCAATCCTAAATGGTCTCTTGCATACTATTCACGGGTCTCACTCTCTGAAGTCGATTCTCGACAAAGAGGGAAACAACCGCTTACGAGCCCTCTCGACTCGTAAGAAGGGCAATGGGATCCTGCAGGTCAATCCTAAATGGTCTCTTGCATACTATTCACGGGTCTCACTCTCTGAAGTCGATTCTCGACAAAGAGGGAAACAACCGCTTACGAGCCCTCTCGACTCGTAAGAAGGGCAATGGGATCCTGCAGGTCAATCCTAAATGGTCTCTTGCATACTATTCACGGGTCTCACTCTCTGAAGTCGATTCTCGACAAAGAGGGAAACAACCGCTTACGAGCCCTCTCGACTCGTAAGAGGGAGAAATTCTCTCATAAGATCCTTTCGACCTATGAGAGAAAACCACACTTAGGAATCCTCACGATTCCTAAGGAGAAAATCCACCTATGAGATCCTCTCGATCCGTGGGGAGAAAAATCTCTATGAGACCCTCACGGCTCATAGAATTGAAAAGTCTTAGGCGGCAGATCTGAACCTGCGGCCTAAGCCATCGTTATATCTTGAAGAAACCAAAATGCTTACTCTGTTACCTGTCAAACATGTTTATCAAGACAGCATGCTGATAATAAGAGAAGGGAGAAAGCAGAGAAATAATACAAGACATTGCAAAAAAAATGTGTATCTTTATTTATTAACTTAATCAAGTACATGGCGAATCGTATAAAAGAATAAAGAATGTATACATCTTATTCAAAAAAGAAAATTACAAGTATATTGATACAATGGCAGTTATTGGGAAGGAAGCGTCTTGCATAGGTGCAGCAATCGCTCGCAGACGTCCTTCCATGCCTTCTCTTGATCGGCTACCACCGCCAGCTCTGCCTCCACTTGGGCTCGTTGCCGCAAGACCACTGCAAGCTGCTCCCTCACGCCCTGATAAGCGGCCTCCCGACTGGGGACATTGCGCTCAGCCACGTCAAGCTTCCGCTTTAAGTTTAGCCCGTGGGAGATGCGCCCCAGGAGACCCTCAAAGATAGTCTTCACTTGGGCAGCATTTGCCTCAACCTCAGTGCGCAGATGGGCCGTTTCGTTTGAGGTCTTTTGGCATTCCCTTAGTCTCCGAGCTGCTTCTTGCTCCAAGTAGCGGGAGTGCGAAGTGCTTTGCTCGAGCCAAGTTGTGCGTTGGGCGCTCAGAGCTAAAACTTCGGGAGCAGGACGCGTCAACTCCAGCCGATACAAGCAGGCCTCGATCTCCCTGCAGTGGTTAACCCAAGATTCAACGACGCCCTCGTCATGAAAAGTTACGAGCGCCGCTAACATTGGGTTAACATCTGCAGCGAAATCGACAGCAGAAGGGAGAGCGTCCATGCTGAGCTCTTCAATATACCCGCTCAGCATGCCTAGACTCATCACCGCACCCTTTGAAGACGGACGTCTCAGAAAGGGGCCTGCCGGTAAAAGGACGCGAGCCTCGAAGGGGACCGGAACCGGAACGATAGCTGCAAAACAAAACAGGGTTAAGCGATGGTTCAAAAGATGTTAAAGGATTACCAAAAAGGAGATCTACTATACCAGCAACAACGGACGGCAGAGCCGGAAGGGCCGGTAGCACGACGGGGCTTACAGCCCCTCCTTCGATTTGTGGAACTACAATAAAGAAAAGGAAAAGTCAGAAATCATCCCATTGCTAGAAAAAAGAAGTAAATAAAGATATTACCGGCGCCACTAGAAGGAGAAGCGAGTTCGGATGGGAAAGAGAAGTGTGGGAGCAACACTTGATATAAATGGTCGAAAAGCACTCCTGCAAAGGCACAATGGTGTAACGTTAGTACAAAAGCTGCATTTTTGAAAGATTAATGCATGAGTCGTAAATCCATACCTCCCAACATCCGTGACGGCACAAGGGAAGACGGAGAGGTGACTACTGCCAAAGCAGTAGTTGACGGTGCCCCCTCGAGCAGTGGAGCATCGGTACTGGCCGCACCTGCAAGAACAAATTCGTTAGAAGAGATCACAAGATATATACAAAAAAAAAAGGGGAATGCTGGTGATAAAATTTTTACCTGACGAGCTGCCAGCAGAAACTGAGGCGGTCCCCTCCTCCACTGACGGAAGACCACCGCCTGTAGCTTCATCACCTGACTCAAGGGGAACCGTTGTTATGCTCTCAAGCTCTGCAGGCGGTGGGGAACCATAGACAGGGAGGGCCAAGACAGGAACATTGCCAGATTCCTGAGAAGGAGCGCCTAGCTCGTCCTCAGGAATCATGGCCGCCTCACCTGCTGCTCCCTCAGGATCAGCGATTACAGCTGCCCCGTCCACCGGCACCATGAGGTCCCCAGCCTCAAGTACCTCGCCCTCTACCGCCTGCGGCTCGGTCGAGACAATCATATCATCTGCCACCGCTTCGGGTATGGCATCAATGATTTTCTCCGCGGTAGGTTCCTTAATCTCGGCTCCAGTCCCCACGGCCCCGATAAAGTTGTCCACTGTCGGTTCGGGTTCGGCGAGTACCGCTTCTTCCGCTCCCTTGGGTTCGACGGTCGTCTCCGCCTCCCCCTCAGTTGGACTTGACCCTGCAAGATGAGATATGTATAAGCCAATAGTTTTACAAGTCATACAACAAGGCTCTGAAAGGAGTACTACCTGAAGCGGATTTATCATTGGCGTTCCGAACCGCGCGCGCAACTTGCCGACGAGCGGTAGACAGGGCCACAGGAGGCTCTTCAGAAGGAGTACTAGCGCGAGGAACAGTGCTGGGGCCCGCTCCTGCGGCCAGAGCAGCTCTGCGCGCCTTAGCTTCGCGTCTGGACCGCTTCCGTTCCTCTTGAGCCGATGAGACAGATGCCATCAAAGCCTCCTTAAGCGAAGCCTCCTCATCCGTGTAGAGGGATGCCTCCAGATTTTTCAGAGCATCCCTCGTCGTTGCATCGAGCTGAGGCTCCCGCGGCAACTTCGCCGGAGCTGGGACTTCGATGACGGGCTTAGGAAGGGCTCTTGCGCCGATTAATACAACCCCTGTAAAGAAACGAGAGAAGGTCAGGTCGATTATCATAAAAAGACAACAAACTCTCCTTATAAAAGAGAACGGGGTAAAACATACCGACGCTTTCTAGGGCGCGCTTCTTCTCCTCCGCCTGGAAGGTCTTCAGAGAGGCATCGATGGCCTTTTCAGTAGATTCACCTGCAGGAAATGAGGCAAATATTAGCTAAAGGCAGTAATAAAAAGTGGGATAAAATGACAAATAAGGAGGCTGATGATTACCTGACTCGGCGAGCCTGCTTAACATTGCCTCGAGCCTCGCTGATCGCTCCGAAGCGGCGATGGCAGCGGCCAGATCGGTGTCCTCAGGGTCCACCACGAAACCCTCGTTGCTGCCGTATTCACATATAGTCTCGACGGGATGAGCCGCGGGCTCTAAGTTAAGAATTGCGTCGAGAGACAAGGTGGACTTCTTCTTCTTCTTTTCACCAGCCTTGGATCCACCCGGAGCATCTTTGCGCTTGCCAGTTTTGGCAATCACTTTCGGGCGGCGAGTCCCGACATCCGCTCCTACACCCGACTCCGGCGATGCCGCTTTAGCCGTCTTTGTCGAAGCACGGGGTGCCGTTGGGGCATCCACCGTAGTAGGCAGTGGCAACCCACGCGGAGGGGCCAACACGCGTGGCCGATCAGCTCCGGCCTCTTTCGTCGGAGGGATGACCTGAGCCCTAGGCTGCAATGGAGCCTTGCGATTGCCGCCGGGAGGCGCAGCTCTACGATCGACCAGTAGGCGTTTCTCCATCAAGATGATCGGGCCCATCGCGTGCGCGTACCAGGCTACATACGGATTAAGTATCTTAGGGGTACAGCTGGGCTCACTGATGAAAAAGTAGGAGCCCGTATTCAGTCGGATGAAGTGATGCATCGCATTTCGTACCCCCTCTAGGCCGACTGCAGGTGTCCCCAAGAAGGCTTCCAACGGGACCCCTTGGTTGTAACTCGATTGTCGGGCAAATCGATGCGGGTTATACCTCATGAAGAGGGCCGTTTCATTTTGCCTGAATACCAAGTAGCCCGGCCGAATGGAATAGAGGTGGAGGATTTCTCGAGCCTTCAACACGGAAACACCGCCTTTAAAGTCATCGCGCAGCGACACCACCGACTTAGTGGTCTCGGAACCTATAGTGATGACCTTATCCACAAAAGAGGTCTTCGCCCCGACTAAATGCGAACGCAGAAGCAGTCCCCTGGACTCCCGCGGAGGTGCAAACACGATGGAGGCCCCGACCAATCGCATGATTCTTGGAAGTTTGAATCTCTCAAAGAACTGAGGAGTTTTATGGGCACCAAACACTCCCCGAACATGCAGCTCCATCCAAGAAGTGAAGTAGTGCATCGGAAAGTTGGCAGGCTGTACCCCAGGTTCGTTAGCGTCCGCCGCTATGCTAAGTCCGTTGTAGAGGTAAGCCAACCCGGCGATCCCCACTGATAACTGCAAGACCGGCCACCATTCGATGCGCCGGGTAAAATACAGAAGGCCGCATGAGGCGTGGGTGCATGGGAAGCGCAAAGCTGCATAGCCACAGACCTAAGAACCCTATGAAGAAGGTCTCCTCATCCATGCCAGGAACGGCAATCTCTGAGAAAGGGACGATAGCAGTGCCGGGAAGGTAGAATTCCGCTCATCGATTTCTGATGAAGGCTGGCGGTCCAAGCCGAGACCAAAAGGGTCAGCGAGTTGGGCAAACTTATCACCTCGCTCTGATAAAAGTTCCGGGCGAATAAAGCGAGCAATGAAGTCCGCAAAACTAACGCCTCGGTCGCCCAATTCCAAATGAAGCTCCTCGTAAATCTCCAATACCCTCACCAGGCTCGGATGCTGATGCTGGATAGCATTTTCCGGAGTTAAGTCGAGTACCACCTGCTTGGTGGCAAAGACGTATTCATCAGGAGGAAGCAGCTCCTCATAATGCTCCCCCCTCGCCGGTAGACCCGAAAGCTCAACGAACTCCTCTAGAGAGATAGAAACTTCCCTATCCGCCGTTAGGAAAGTATGCGTGGGGATATTCCATTGTTCAATGAAAGCCCTTGTCCACCACGTTGGAGGAGTAGGATATTCGAAAAGCGAGACATAGACGGCGGAGTATAAACCGATCTTCGTCAGATGAGCTCTTTTCGCCGCTAAGATGTACCGGGCCCATGGCAGGTATCCAGCAAGCGGCCGCGGATTCAATCCAATATTATAGGCCTGTCCCCAAGGGCGTGCTTCACCCTGACAGATTCGCCTTCCCAATATATCTATGGCTGGCGGCGGCTGCACTGGAATAGCACCGATCGCGGGCTGGAGGAGGTCATCGGAATTCCAATTTTTAACCTCCACGGCATACTCCACCGGGGGTTTGTCCGCATAGGAAAGCGTGACTATGGGCTCAGAAGGCACGGCGGAACTAAAACTGCGACGGCCTTGAATAATCTGGTTATACCACCTTCCCCATAGGTGGAGATGTTTGCACTCAGGATCACGATCTTTAATCAGAGCGAACACTACCCGGTCCACTGGTGCATGGGGGAACCCTCCTTCCGAGCGAACGAAGGGAAAAGACAAGTCGTCAGACATATTCTGTGGAAAGACAAAGAAAAATACGTCATTAGTGGCTTAACGCTTGGCATATAAAAGAAAGATATGTCTCGATTCACACTGTGGTGCAGTGGGTAGGGGACCAAAGGGGGACCACAAAATCTGAATGATGTGCATCATTTGATAAGACAATCCCATCATTAGATGTGACTGTCAATTCATAAAAAAATTCCCAATGGGATACACCCATTGGTTGGGGATCCCCAAGGAAAAGGAGAAAATCTCCTCTTTTCAGAGCAAAGCTCTATCACAGAGTGACATTTGTCAAACTCCTGTTTCAGAAGAATAAAACTTCAAAAAAAAAAAAAAAAAAAAAAAAGAGCCTAGCTCTATAGCAATAATAAAAATTTATAACTCCTAAGAATTAAAATTTTGGGGTCTTAAAGATCCATGGAAACCTTTAAAAAGTTTTCTAGTTGATCTGTGAGCAGGGCTCTGTTCATGGGTTAAAACCTAAGAACAGAGTCTCTGCAAATTTTTGAGAGCAAGGCTCTGTGAATAGAAACCCCAAAGGGGTTTCCTTTAGATCAAAGATCTATAAGAGCAAGGCTCTGTTGAAGAAACTCCAAAGGGGTTTCCTTTAGATCAAAGATCTATAAGAGCAAGGCTCTGTTAATTAAGTTTAATTTAAATTAAATTAAATTAATTTTACCTATAATGGTTCTGAAGTTAGAACTTGGAAGTTCTTAAAGAAATCACAAGAGCAAGGCTCTGGAAGTTCTCAAATAAGAGCAAGGCTCTGAAATTCAATTTCTTGAGAATGGTAAAAAATTTACCAAGGACCAAGGGTCCTATTTATAGGCGCCTGCGCCTGTTCACCTGACCCTTCGATCCGATGGTCAGGATCTTGCCACCGCTGCACTCACGTGCGCGCCACGTGAGCGCAACGGTGGGGGGGCATCTGTTTCCCCCAATCAGAGCAAGGCTCTACTGAATTTTGAAAATTCAAAATTTGAAGCAACGCTTCGGTTTTCCGTGCGCAGCGCGCAATTTGCCACATGGCAGAAGCTGATTCGGCGGCGTAACGCCCGAGACAGAGCGTCCCATCAGAGCAAGGCTCTTCAGAAAACAAAATTAAGACTTAAACTGCGCAAATGCATGACAGCGCGACACGTGTCTGCGCAAGCGCATGGATGCACGACACGTGTCTGCGCAGTTGCGCAATCGCAACTGCGCAAGCGCACGGATGCGCGACACGTGTCTGCGCAAGCGCACGGATGCGAGACACGTGTCTGCGCAGTTGCGCAATCGCAACTGCGCAAGCTCACGGATGCGCGACACGTGTCTGCGCAAGCGCACGGATGCGAGACACGTGTCTGCGCAGTTGCGCAATCGCAACTGCGCAAGCTCACCGATGTGCGACACGTGTCTGCGCAAGCGTACAGATGCGCGACACGTGTCTGCGCAGTTGCGCAGTCGCAGCTGCGCAAGCTCACGGATGCGCGACACGTGTCTGCGCAGTTGCGCAGTCGCAGCTGCGCAAGCGCTCGGATGCGCGACACGTGTCTGCGCAGTTGCGCAACCGCAACTGCGCAAGTGCACAGATGCGTGACACGTGTCACGCACTGGTGAGTTGCGCAGCAACTAAATGAAAATTTATGTGGATCTTTTCTGTTCTCCTGTAAAACAGGGACCCTTGGATCTCTGATCCAATGGTGGGAAAATTCCCGAAATAATTCAGGAAAGATTTTGTTAACAAATCCAACAACTTTGTGGGCACTATAAATAAGACCCCAGACCTCATTAAAAAAAAAAAAGAAGGATCAACTTCTGAGAAAAAAGAGAGCTGGTGAAGATTAAGAACAGAGAAGAAGAAACAAAGAAAAGAGGTAGAATTTCTGAAAAGAGAAAAGAAATAAGAAAAATAAAAAGAACAATAAATAGTGCCTTGCACTTGATATGAACCCCTGGTTCTAAAAAAAAAAAATAATAAAAGAATAAAAAAAAAAAAATAGTGCCTTGCACTTGATATGAACCCTTGGTTCTGTATGATCAGGAAAAAACAAGAACTTGTTTTTCTTAGATCCAAATTCAAATCAAAAGTGCCATGCACTTGTGTTCTTAAACCTAAAGGTTTCTAGGGTTTCTGCAACCCCTTGATTTGGGCCTGGCCCAAATTAAATTGCAGAATAAATAAAAGGGCAATGCCCTGTTGGGAAAATTCCTGAGTTTCTGCAAACTCATTAAAAGGGCCTGGCCCAAACTAAATTACAGAACATCTCTTGAGTTCCTGCAACTCATCATTTAAAAGGGCCTGGCCCAACTCAAGAAAATTATTGAGTTTCTGAAACTCATTATTTAAAAGGGCCTAGCCCAATTGCAGAATAAATAAAAGGGCAAGGCCCTGTGTGGAGAATTTCTGAGTTTTTTTTTTGTAACTCATTATTCAAAAGGGCCTGGCCCAAAATCAGACTTGCAAAATAATAAAAGGGGGCAGAGCCTTGTTTAGATTGATTCTTCTAATCGGGCAGAGCCTAAAATAAAAATTGGACTTAACCCAATCCTGGCTGTAAGTCCTTAAATTAAATGCCCCTCATAAACCAAGTCACGACCGGTTCGAGGGTACATCTCCGAACTCCTCTGACATCTGTCGTTGTAATTCCTCAGCGACGTCAGAGAGGTAACGAGTCCCAACGACCACTCATCTAATATCGGACCGAAACGTCCCCTAAACTAATATCGGACCGAAACGTCCCTAAACTAATGGACCACCACGTCCCTAAACTGGAATATGGACCGAAACGTCCCTAAACTAATATCGGACCGAAACGTCCCTAAACTAATAATGGACCACCACGTCCCTAAACTGGAATATGGACCGAAACGTCCCCTAAACTAATATCGGACCGAAACGTCCCTAAACTAATGGACCACCACGTCCCTAAACTAGAATATGGACCGAAACGTCCCTAAACTAATATCGGACCGAAACGTCCCTAAACTAATAATGGACCACCACGTCCCTAAACTGGAATATGGACCGCTACGTCCCTAAACTGACACGATAGGGCCCAAACGCTCTTTTGTCGGATCTAAACGGTCCCGTCTAAGTTGATCTTAACCCCAAATACGGTTAACGTGTCCTTAGACATCTAAATAAACAATAAAATCCCAAACCAACTTTGGTTCAAGGGTACATCTCGGAACTCCTCTGACGCCTGTCGTTGTAATCCCTCAACGACGTCAGAGAGGTGACGAGTCCCGACGGCCGAATAATTAAATCAATCACTACGTCAGGTCGATCTTAGTCCAAAACAGGACTAGCGTATCCTTGATGAACGTTTAAGTTGACCTTAGTCGCAACGCGACTAATGCATCCTTAAACTAAAAAACACCAAACCCAAATCTAAGCAAATACGGATTTGGACTAATCCACGTCCTACGGGTGACGATATTACTCAGTCTCCGTACACAATCCACGGGCAGCCACAAACAAAACAAACACACACGACACGAAGTGAAATTCTGGAGAAGGAGAAAGTTGTTACCGCAAAGCGGTAGCGTAATTAACTGCAGGGGCTTGCGCCTGCAGGGAAGAGCGTCCCCACAATCAAAAACCCCTCAAGCGAGGGGGAATCTGACAAAGTCTGCTACATCGGCCGCATCCGTCTAAACCTTCGATACACGGTGCCATAAATCAACTTGGCATCTTCGGAGAGGTGGACGGATAAAACCAAATAGCATCTGCCCCGAACCTCAGGCACGTGACGTCCTAACGTCGCAGGCCGCCGTTCGGAGGGGAACAATGACCAGTTTCGGGTTGGTATATAATTTTCAGAATCTTGATCTGAGAAGATAACGAGCGGACACAAGTGTCGTCATTTATCATTGACTCAAATCTCGACTCTTAAGAGATATAGTTCCAAACCCTTAACTCCATGAGCCGCACCCTTCTATCTCTTTATGTCTTACTCTGGCGTGAAATAGTTTATATGCTCATGGGTAACTTCTCCATTTCAGTGGCATGTATCTTTGGTAAGTGTGGCTCATAGATGGTCCATCTTGACCTCTTTGCAGGGCAGTGATGGCTTATGAGACAGGGGTAGGATCTGCCACCTAAGACTTTTCAAGTTTACGAGCCGTGAGGGTCTCATAAAGAATTTTCTCCCTACGAGTCGTGAGGATCCCGTAGGTGTATTTTCTCCTTAGGAATCGTGCGGATTCCTAAGTGCGTTTTCCCTTATAAATCGTAAGGATCTTATAAGAGAATTGCCCCTCCTACAGGTCGAGAGGACCCGTAAACGGTTGTTTCCCTCCTTGTCGAGATTTGACTTTGGAGAGTGTGGCCCGTGAATAGTATGCAAGAGTCCGTTTTAGACCGACCTGCAGGGCCCCAGTGCTTAGGAAACCGGTTCTTATCCCGATTGCCTAAGGCTTTTTCCCTACGAGTCGAGACGAATCGAGCATTTCTCGCAAGGATATCCTAACGTCACAGTTAACCTCTGCTCTTTACGATAAAGGTCCGTTAGGGTCTGTGGTACTAGGGTTTTGTCCGTCGTACCGTCACGTTGGCTGATGTATTTCTCGATAGGCAATCTTGCTGTTCGAGTAGCCTTGCGACTGTCGTGTCTCTGATCCCTTCGGGGGCTGGACAAGACGTCTTCAAGCAATCTTCTTAGGCAGTTTGGCCATCAGAAGAGCAAGCGTTAGGAATTTTTCCATGCCGCTTTTTACTTGAGGTTAGGCTCATTTTGGAGAGCCCCGATGAGTCATAACCTCTCCACGCTGGTGTGGGATGATCTCCGATAGTCTTTCAGGTTTTATATGAGTTGCCGTCAAAACCCTGAAGCTGGGAATTTGGCCTTTGCTTCATTTGCTGGCATTGCATCTGCTGTATCGAGACGAATATTGCGGTTGTCTCTAGGTTGCTGGTGAACCGTCGAGGTTTGGAACTAGAGATTTTGCCGTGGCTCCGTTGTTTGATTGTCGCGTCTGAATCCTGCTGGAAGAAGAACGCTGTGGTGACATCTCGTCTGCTGTATCGAGACGAGCGTCGCGGTGGTGACCACTCTGCGCTGGTGTGGGATGATCTCCGATTGTCTTTAAGGTTTTATATGAGTTACCGTCAAGACCCTGAAGTTAGGAATTTGGCCTTCGCTTCGTTTGCTTTGGCGCGTCCGAATCCTGTTGGAGGAAGGACGCTGTGGTGACATCTCGTCTGCTGTATCGGGATGAACGCCAAGGTGGTGACCACTACGCGCTGGTGTGGGATGATCTCCGATTGTCTTTCAGGTTTTATATGAGTTACCGTCAAGACCCTGAAGCTAGGAATTTGGCATTCGCTTCGTTTGCTTTGGCGTGTCTGAATCCTGTTGGAGGAAGGACGCTGTGGTGACATCTCGTCTGCTGTATCGGGACGAGCGTCGAGGTGGTGACCACTGCACGCTGGTGTGGGATGATCTCCGATTGTCTTTCAGGTTTTATATGAGTTACCGTCAAGACCCTGAATCTAGGAATTTGGCCTTCGCTTCGTTTGCTTTGGCGTGTCCGAATCCTGTTGGAGGAAGGACACTGTGGTGACATTTTATTTGTTGTATCGAGACGAATGCCGAGGTGGTGACCATTCCATGTGGGATGATCTTCGATTGTCTTTCAGGTTTTATATGAGTTACCGTCAAGACCCTGAAGCTAGGAATCTGGCCTTCGCTTCGTTTGGTTTGACCGTGAGGTCTTTTGTTGACGTTGCGTCTGCATCCTGCTGGACTGCGAAGGAACGCTGCTGTTGACATTGCGTCTGCTGTAACGAGACGAATGCTGAGGTGGAGCTAGGATTTTGCCGTCACTCCGCTTTGCTGACCATGGGGTCTTTCGTTGATGTTGCATCTACATCCTGCTGGACTGCGAAGGAATGCCGTTGTTGACATTGCGTCTGCTGTAACGAGATGAATGCTGAGGTGGAGCTGGGATTTTGCCGTCACTCCGCATTGCTTCGACCATGGGGTCTTTCGTTCGCGTTGCATCTGCATCCTGCTAGACTGCGAAAGAACGCCGTTGTTTACATTGCGTCTGCTGTAACGAGACGAATGCTGAGGTGGAGCCGGGATTTTGCCGTCACTCCGCATTGTCTCGACCATGGGGTCTTTCGTTGACGTTGCATCTGCATCCTGCTGGACTGCGAAGGAACGCTGCTGTTGACGTTGCGTCTGCTGTAACGAGACGAATGCTGAGGTGGAGCTAGGATTTTGCCGTCGCTCCGCATTGTTTCGACCATGGGGTCTTTCGTTGACGTTGCATCTGCATCCTGCTGGACTGCGAAGGAACGCCGTTGCTGATTCTTAGGCTGTAGATATTGCCGTTAAGATTTGGAACTAGGGATTATGCGGTGGCTCCGTTTCGTTGCGACTCTGAGGTCGGTTGTTGATGTCATGTCTGCATCTGGTTGGAAGGACGAAGAACGCCGGTGTTGATCTCTAAGTTGTCGATGTTGACGTCGAGACCCTAAAGCTAGGGATCTTCCTTTACTTCATTTGTTGACATTGTGTCTGCAATATTGCGACAAATGTCGAGGCTGTCTCTAGGTTGTCTATGAACCATCGAGATTTGGCTTCGCTTTCTGATGGAGCCTGTCGGGAAGGTATGGTTCCCTCTTTGTTTGCGCCCCTGGATCGTATATAATGATTGCTGTGATATTACCTGTAGGGCATAAATTTCATTTTTATTTTTATTTTATTTCTTTCCGCGATGCTCTATCATTTCAGCTTTTTATATCGCGAAGGTCACGATTTCCCAATCATTTCGGCTATTTTTCGCGGTGCCCAATCATTTCGGCTATTTGTTTTATTTTTACTCGCTGCTTTTTATTACGAGTTGCCCAATCATTTCGGCTATTTTGCATGCATACATTTTTACTTGCTGATTTTGTTGCAAGTTGCCCCATCATTTCGGCTATTTCGTATGCATGTATGGCTTGCTGGCTTTTCGCTTGCAAGCTTAGAATTAGACACCGATTTTGGCATCAGCATCGCTAAAACTGGGATATTGCCAGGAGCGAATCATCATTTGCCTTTGTCAATATCGAACAAAGGTGGCTTAGTAGACAGGGTTAAGATCCTGTCGACGAAGGCTTTTGACTTCATGAGCCGTAAGGGTCTCATAAAGGTATTTTTCCTTACAAGTCGTGAGGATATCATATGTGCGTTTTCTCCTTAGGAGTCGTGAGGATTCCTATGTGCATGGTCTCTTATAAGTTTTAAGGATCTTACAAGAGTGCTTTCTCTTTATAAGTCGAGAGGACTTATAAGGGCTGTTCACAGTGTAAACATATCCCTAGTCACAGATGGGACTTTGTTAGGGAAATGTTTATTCGCACCCATGGATTGTATACAAAGGTCAATACTGAACCGCTTGTAGGGCCGTAGTGGAGGTTGTGGGGACTGCTTAAGAATATGTTCAGATCCCTGTAGCTTAAAACTTTCAAATCTTATGAGCCGTGAGGGTCTCATAAGAAGGTTCTCCTTACGAGTCGTGAGGATCTCGTAAGTGTAATTTCTCCTTAGGAATCGTGGGGATCCCTAAGTGTGTTGCTCCCTTGTGAATCGTAAGGATCTCACGCGGGTGATTTCTCCTCACAAGGTCGAGAGGACCTTGCAAGTGTCCTTTAACGAGGTTGTGCCTTTTTGGGTTTTCACAAACACTCGCCGGTAGCCCAGCCGTTTTTACTCACGGAGCCCTTCCGGGTTTTCAACCGTGCCCATTTTTCTTATGGACATACCGTTTTTTTCTTCGAGTCTGTGCCCTTTCGGGTTTTCACAAACATTGCCCGCAGTCCTGCTGTTTTTACTCACGGAGCCCTTACGGGTTTTCATCCGTGCCCATTTTGCTTATGGACATACCGTTTTTTTTACGAGTCTGTGCCCTTTCGGGTTTTCACAAACATCGCCGGTAGTCCTGCTGTTTTTACTCACGGCGCCCTTTCGGATTTTCATCCGTGCCCATCTCGCTTGTGGACGTACCATTTTTTTTACCACGTTAGCCTGAAGATGCCGCGGGTTGGGAGAAGTTTAACGACGTTTTGGTCATAGGTTAACGTACGATTACACAGCTAGATTTTACCGCAAATCTTCGCATGTTTGGTGCCGGTGGTGGATTCCTTGAAGAGAGGGCTGAGGGCGACTTCTTCGTCAGAGTCGCTTCCAAAGGTGATAACTTGCGATCCCTTGGTGTCGGCTATATGACAGTTGCCAGTAGCTCTTTCACGCTCATTTGTCGTGCTTTTCTGTTCCCGACGAGTCTTGCGCTTCACTCGTTGAACGTGTCGTCGATGGGCAACATATCCCTGCCACCAGTTTTTAAAGGCTATGCACTCCTCGGTGGGGTGTGCAATCTTCTGATGGTATAGACAGAAGTTAGGATGTATGTCCGCTTCATCAAGACGTATATTGCCAGGGGAATTTCCTTTGAGAGAGGGCAACTTCATTCCTGTTGTCAGGGCCCTAGCGAATTGATTCCTTACTTTAAGCTTGCTTTTGCTGGCGATAGGGATGCTTTGCTCCAGTCGGGGTGTCTCGACCTTTTCCTACAGTCGTCAGTGTTTGGCACTTTCAAATATAGCCAGTTCACGCTCTCGATTGGCTTTGCTTTCCTGACGGGCTTCGTTTAGGAATGCATTAATCTTTTCGTCTGATGGTCCTAGAAGTTCAGGCTCAGGATTTTCCCCTGGTTTTTCTACATCCAAAGCTTCTTCACCGTTTATTAACGAGTGAGAGATCATATGACAGCTTGCCACATAATCCTCAGACTCATCCGACGAGTTTTCTCCATTGTCATCATCTTTGTCCACAAGGATATGGGTGAGAAATTCTTGGAGTGTGACTGGGGTCCGCGCCTTCTGATTATATTCTTCCAACGCGTCAATCTGTTTTTGCAGGTCCGTGCGCTTGTCACCAGGCTTCACAGGCTTTTCGGTCTTCTTCTTCTTCTTCGAAGACTTTGACGGCTGGGTGTGAGCGCTCTGACCATCACCACCAGTTTTTGGAGTTGGGCGCGGTTTCAGCATTCCCTCGATGATCTCGGGGTCCAGTGGATTTTTCCACCTGATCGCCGGGCATGTTTGGAGATCCTTCAGCATTCTTTTCGTCTTGGCTGAAAGAACGTCCTCCCATGGGGCTTCCCTTATGAATGAGCACGATGCCCCCGGCATGTCCACCTTTTTTAGGGCGTGAGGTTGTGGTGGGTTCACCTTCCAATTTTCGGATAATGCGAACTTGCCTTGTTGGTATTGGTCCTCCATCCAGCCTTTGAAGATGAAACAATTTTCGATTGGACGGCTTACTGCTTGGTGGTAAGGGCGGTAATTAAGATTGTTGACATCGCCTGGCTGCAACGGACGTTTTGGATCCGGCAGATTGATGAGTCTGTTGCGCACTGCCAGCTCGAACAGTTTCCTCGTTTTATCCTGGAGAAACGAGTAAGGATGTCCCAGTCTCTCCTCAAGGGATGGGCGTGGACGCACGTTGTTTTGGCGAACAATCGGCTTTAAGTTGCTCGGCCGTTGTTGAGTATTGGCAACGAAGGTTGCTTTTCCTTTCCCTTTTTCATTTCGAGAGTCCGTCTTTGGAGGAGATGGTTTATGTCCCATCTGGTCCATTTGGGCCAACTTGTCAATCAAGGCCTGGAAAGTAGTTGGCTTGAAGAACATCATGAACTGGGAGATGGCCGCTTGAGGGTCAAGAGTGCTCACGAACATGCCCACCGCCGGCGCTTCTTCGATCCGCTGTTCGCATTTCGACCACAGATTCCGCCATCGGATGGCGTACTGGACCCACGTCTCGCCTGGCTTCACCCTGGCATTGATCAATGCCGTTATCGGGGTGCGTTCACTAGCACTCGCGAATCGCTGGGTGAATAACAACTCCATTTCTGCGAAAGTCTTAATGGAGTCGTTTGGAAGCTCGGAGTACCACTCAAATGCTGTTTCCGATAAGCTGCCGATGAACTGACGGAGCAAAAGCTTATCATCGCCACCGGTGTTGCCACAAAGAGCCATGAGCTGAGCGACATGCTGGTGAGGATTGCCCGTCCCCTTGTACACATGGAATTTGGGGATTGTGTATCCCGGCGGGTATTTTATCTGGTCATACCAGCTTGGATATGGTCGCCCAGTTTTGATGACTTGGCCGGCCGCTTCATTTGCCTGATGAGCTCGTATTTGCTGAGCTATATAGTCATCCAGTGCGGCTTTGGAAATGGTTTCCTCCTTGGCTGCTGACAGAGCCGGCAGAGGATTCGATGTTTCTCCTCTGTCGTCTTCAATTATTACTGGAGGATCTTCGGCTGGGGGATCCGGCTGGATCATCATGCCCACCATCTCTTGGAATAGAAGGGCCATTTGTTTTATGTTGGCAGCTTGTTCTGCTGCTTCTCTGTCCTTCTTTTCGAGGACTCTACGTAGGAAGTCAACATCTCCTGAAGCTTCTGCTGTTGCTGTTCCTGGGCTTTTGTCATGGATCGGGTGAGCGGTCGGTGACCCGTCGAAGCGCGGCTTTCCTCTTTTCCGGAAGCCATGTAAATAGTCTGCACCGTTATGCCCCCAGACTTGGGGCGTTTGGGCTCAGCGTCTTTGTGATCTGCCGTAGTCACAGGGGCTTTCTCCGGCCTCCTTTTCTTTTGAGCAGTTGACGTTGAGGGGGCCATTGCAGCGGGCACCCAGGTGGTTGTCGTCCTTTATGGCTTGCTAGGACGGTTTCCTTCCTTCTGAACCTTCAGCTTCTTCTGTCGGCGGAGATAGTCCTGATTGATCACCGACTCCTGGACCCGTCGCCAGACTTTGTAAACTTTGGAGGACAGCCGTTGAGGAGGCTGGTCCAGCTTTATTTCTGTAACATTCTCCACCGGAGCAGGAGATCTTTTCAGTACGGCGGTAGGAGAGTTCCTGTGCACCTTGTTCATCAGTTCGAAGCTGTTCCCAGTTGGAACAGCAGCATCGACTTCCACCGTTGGGGCTGGCGGAGTTAGCCCAGAGGGGGAGTTGCCCCCCGCCTTCCTTACTCGGCGCCAGTGGCGACGTCGAGCGCATTCGAGATGTTGGGATGGTTTCAGCTTGAGGGGTGACTTCATCTTGCCCCGTGCTTTGGAGAAGGGCTGTTGCTGGCGTCAGCCTCTTGAAGACCGAGGTCCGTTGAGTAGCAGGATTTAATCTGTCAAAGACAGACTTTGGAGCAGGAGCTGGAGCTGTAGTCTTGCAAAGACCGACCCTTTGGCAGGAGAAGCCGCCTTGACGACTTCAGGAGCAGGGATGGCTATTTTCTTCGGAACAACCTTTTCTGGGATTGCAGGCTTCATCATGGGCCCACATGGACTTTGGCCCAATCTGGAAAGACTGAGGCGCTGGAGCTAGAAGACCCGTTGAGAGGGGCTGCGGTAGTAGCAAGCCGATCAAAGACCGAGTTCTTGGGAGCTTCTGGTGTTGGTACAGGGGTGCTGAAGCTCATCGGTGGGAGCATAGTCCCAAAAAACAATCCGGTGGTGGCCTGAGTCACCTGGTCCACCGGCATCGTGAACAAGGAGGCTGCTTGGGGCCCGTAGGCTATGCCTCCAGATGAGGCGGAGCGCGAGTTACAATTGCAGTTGGAACACTTCTGGCAAGTGGATGCCATTGATGTTTCGCTTTCTGCGCCAAGCAAGAAACCAAATCTTAGTATCTCGAACCCAAGGGCAACCATATCAAACCGCGATTCGTTCGTGAACACGACACACGAAGTGTGGAGTGGAAAGAGGAAAAGGTCCCACCGGGCGTGCCAGAATCTGTTCCCCTCCGAAAGACGCGCAAGACAAACGTCTTGCCTGAGATTCGGGGCAGATGCTAATTGGTGCTATCCGTCCACCTCTCCGAAGGTACCAAGTTAATTTATGGCACCGTGTATCGAAGGTTTAAACGGATGCGGCCGATATAGCAGACCTCGTCAGATTCCCCCTCGCTTGAGGGGTTTTTGATTGTGGGGACGCTCTTCCCTACAGGCGCAAGCCCCTGCAGTTAATTACGCTACCGCATCGCGGTAACAACTTTCTCCTTCTCCAGATGGTCACTTCGTGTCGTGGGTGTTTTTTTGTGTTTGGTTGCCCGTGGATTGTATACAGAGACTAATTTATTTCGTTGCCCGTAGGACGTGAATTAGTCCAAATCCGTATTTTCTTAGATTTGGGTTTGGGGTTTGGGTTTAAGGATACGTTAGTCTCATTTTAGACTAAGATCAACTTAAACGTTTGTTAAGGATACGTTAGTCTAATTTAAGACTAAGATCAACTTAACGGTTTGTTAAGGACACGTTAGTCTAATTTTGAACCAAGGTCAACTTACCCATTTGTTAAGGATACGTTAGTCTAATTTTAGACTAAGATCTACTTAACGGGATCATTTAGATCCAACAAAAGAGCATTTGGACTCTATTGTTTATTTTATGGACATTGCAGTCGATTACCAGTTTAAGGACATGGTGGTCCATTACCAGTTTAAGGACATAGTGGTCCAAGGTTAAAGACATCATAGTCTGTGAGTTTAAAGACCTCACAGTCAAGGTTAAGGACATCATAGTCCGTGAGTTTAAAGACATCACAGTCAAGGTTAAGGACATCATAGTCCGTGAGTTTAAAGACATCACAGTCAAGGTTAAGGACATCATAGTCCGCGAGTTTAAAGACCTCACAGTCAAGGTTAAGGACATCATAGTCCATGGGCTTAAGGACCCCACAGTCCAATTTAAAGACGTCATAGTCTATGAAATGTGTGGTTGTCGGGATCCGTTACCTCTCTGAAGACGTTGAAGGATTACAACGACAAATATCAGAGGAGTGAAGAGATGTACCCTCGAACCAAAGCGGATTAAGTGATCTGTAGTCCAATTTGGAACTAAGATCAATTAATTAGAATTATGAGCACATGGGCTCAGTTGAATCTGAGTTGAGGACTTATGGCCAACTTGGGCTAAGTCCAATTAAGTTTGAAGAATTGGACCTTTGTTGGGCCATTAACACTTGTCTGGGTTCAAGCCCACATTATTTAGCAATGCTAAACATTTTCATCTTTAATTTCCTCAATTTTGAGATTCATTTGGAGGAGGGACTTTTGCCTCTGGAAAATTAGCCAATTTGGCTAAAAGTAGTGTTAAACACTAAAGAACAATAGTGTTAAAATTTGGAGACAGAACTCTCAAATTAGTGTTAAACACTAAAATACCAGCAGTGTTAAACACTGGAAATACAGAATCCCAAATTAGTGTTAAACACTAGAAGGTAACAGTGTTAAACACTGGAAATTAGTGTTAGACACTAAAAGATAATTAGTGTTAAACACTAGGAATAAAGCTCTCGAATTAGTGTTAAACACTAAAGGAAAAGGGGTCACGTATGGACACGTGAGGGCGCCCAAAGGTGGGACCAGAATCCCTTTTACTTTGCTTTGCAGATAAGTGTTAAACACTTCTTTTATATTTTATTTTGAACATCACGTGTTGAAACGTGATGGGGATTTATGCATCGGTAATTAAAGCATTTGCTAAGGGGTCACGTGGTAACACGTGAGAGCGCCCAAAGCCTCTTTTCTTCTGCTTTTTCTTTTTGTGTTTTGGAAGTCACGTAGGAGCACGTGAGGCGTTGCCTCAGATCTTTTTCCTTCTCATTTTTGGGATCTTTTCAGGGGTCACGTGGGGACGCGTGACCTTAATTCTTTCCATGCACAGAGATCTCTCAAGTCTCTTTATTTTTAAGAATTGAATTCTTTTATAGGGTTAAACCTTAATCATGATTTTGGAGGAATTAAATTCCTATTGTGAAGAATTAAATTCTTATATAGGGTTAAACCCTAATTTCATTTTAAGGGGAACTAAATTCCTGTGAATTTGAGAGACTAAATTCTCAATTAGGGTTAAATCCTAGTTTTGTCTATCTTGAAGGAATTAAATTCTTGTAACTTTTTAGGAGAATTGAATTCTCATATAGGGTTAAACCCTAGTTTCATCTTGAAAGAATTAAATTCCTGTGAGTTTGGGAGAATTAAATTCTCATATAGGGTTAAACCCTACTTTTGTTTTGGGAGAATTAAATTCTCTAAACTCAATTCCCCCTCTAAGTTTTGGATCTGCATGGCAGGATCTCAATCCGATAAGAATTAAATTCTCAACTTATGGGGAGATGTGCTCTTTGCAGATCTTCAACCAGAGGAAGAACTAAGTTCTTTTGTGCAGAAGAGTTAAACTCTTAGATTTGAGAATTAAATTCTTTGTTTGAAGTTTTGATCCCCTTTCTTTTCTCACCTAGAGTTTTCTTTGTTGAGAATTAAATTCTCCTTTCTTTTCTCTCTGAAATTTCAAGATTCCAAAACTCTATCTATTTCTTTTCTCTTGGCTCCTATTTATAGGAGAAGGAGAAAAATCAATTTGTTTTAGCAAATCTTTCATTGAAAGATTTTGTTTGTTTTCATAATTAATATTAGCGTTTAGATCATACAGTGAATTTTATTCACCGTTGGATTTTAAATCCAAAGATATTTTGTTTGTTATTTCTGGTGAGATTTTCAGGGAAATATTTCCTTATCTAAAATCTTTCCATAAATTGGTGATTTTTAATCACCCTTGGATCTTTAATCCAAAGGTCCACATAATCCTTTTCCATTTGGAAAGATTTAGAAGCTTTTAGAATTTAATTCTATTAACTGTAAGGCTTTCGAAACCAGTCACGTGCTGACACGTGACCCTTGGTCACGTGTGAGCACGTGACCCCCAATTGAGTCCTTTTCTCAGCGTTTATTTACGCTTCAGTTTTAACCATCACGTGTCAATACGTGACCATTGGTCACGTGTGAGCACGTGACACCTCATTGAGGTATTTCCTTCAGCTGTTTGTTATTTTATTTCTGTTTTGATTGTCACGTGAAAATACGTGACCATTGGTCACGTGTGAGCACGTGACCCCCAATTGGGTCCTTCTTCAGCCGTTGTTTTTATTTCTGTTTTAACTATCACGTGTCAACACGTGACCATTGGTCACGTGTGAGCACGTGATACCTCATTGAGGTAATTCCTGATTTTTAATCAGGGAACGGTGCATAGCATATTTGCTCATAACTTTTGATCCCGGATGAATTATGAAGCCCATAATATATCAAATCGAAGGGTTTTTCGAGACACTTTTGATACCATCAGAATTTAGCTATTTCTCATTCGGGAGTTTGTCAAAATACAGCCTGGAAAATACTGGTTCACATTTTCTTAAGCGTATCGCTGCCATTTGATACCTTGGGCTCTTTTGCGCAGAAATTTTTAGCGGGAACATCGACAAAATCATTATTCGCAGCCATGTCATCAATCAATACTATTTCATTCAATTTAGCGGTATAATCCACGCTATCCTGCCCTTGATGATCTTCATCAGCTTCATCATTATCCCTTTCACCCATATCATTGTCATCTATAGAAATATAAGACTTGGATGTAATATATGATGGTTTAGGTTGATATACCGTGGATGGTTCGGGTTGAAAAGACAGGAATGATGTGAATGGACATGCTTGGAATGCGCTACTTGGATTGTATTGGAATGATGCAGAAGAAAAAGATTGAAATGCAAGAGTTTTAGAAAATCTGCATTTAGTATATAAAATTTGTTTAATATTTTCGTATTACAAAGAAAATAAACACAACACCACTGGTTTCAGATTGATTTACCCTTAGAATGTTGTATATGGTAACCCTTGTTGTTCTTCAGATGTGCATGCCGCTGCAGCAGCCACTTGATAAAATTTGTTATAAAATGTATTAGTATTTTGGTATTACAAAGAAAATAAATAAGTAAACTAATTATAAAATGTTTACCCTTGAGTTTGAATGTGTGAATAATAATGTTTGTGGTCGTATCCACTGAGACTAAAGATATCTTCGTTAACCATGGGACCATATCTTCAGGAACTATCTCCAGCATTACCATCAAAATAATTCGTTGGGGCGATATCTGATACTTCCAATTGTTCCTTCTCAACTAAACGTTTAAAAGAATGTTGAGTGTTTGCCAAACCAAAGTCTATCATTGAAAATATTGTTGTATCGTCTATAATTTCAACCAATGCATTTCTATTAAACAGAGGCTATATACAACTTAACCTAACCTTAATTTCACAGAGATCGTATTTCGTGATTTTAAACACTTTATTCTCGAGTTCATTGTAAGTTCATTGATAATCCTAATCGCATAATCCTTGCACACCCGCCCATATACCCGGGATCTTGTGCACTTGTCACAATCTGGCCATCGTATTTACATAGAACAAATAAACTTGAACTTGACATTATCTATATCAAACAATATCAACCAAACAATAAATATAAAACGTTAATAACTGAAGTAATGATTGTATTCACTGAAAAATAAATAAACGGTAAATAAAATTTACATACGTTTGTCAATCGGGAACTTTGATAGAGAAATCTATAGGGATAGAGAGATCGGGCTCCTTTGAAGGGGTGCGGATGAGAGATTTAGGTTTTTTAGGAGGCGCAGATGCAAATTGGAGTAGAACAGGGAACAAATGGGAGGATGGCAAGTTTTTATAGGTATTTGGTCGTCTTTGGTCAAAAATAAGGGCCACGCTTGATTTCAGAAAAATTGTTCACGGATCTTGTTCTGAGATAAAGAGTCACGGGATTGCCTTGGATTTAGAGAAAGGATTGGGCAGAAATGGTTCACGAGTCACGGGATTGCCTTGTTTTGAGAGAAAGGGGTCACGGGCTCATCTTGGGTTAAATAAAAGGGGTCACGAGTCAAGGCGTGACCAATTATTGGACAACCCATCAATAAGAGAAATTATTGAAATTAGATTTTTAGCAGCCTTTGTTTGGGAGGAGGGCGGGTTCTTGCGTGTTCCAAGAACCCGCCTTCTCCTTTTTAAGTGAGAGAGCGGGTTCTTGAAACCCGCTCTCCCCTTTAAAAAGCCATCTCCTTTTTAAAAGAGATTCTTTCTCCTGTCAGGTATTGACAAATCTCCTTTAAAAATGGGTCATCTTCTTTTTAAAGACGAGGGCGAGTTCTTAGAACCCGCGTCCAGAAAATGGTCGGTGGAGAAAAGAAAGAGATAGTGAAATTATTAAAACGAGGCAAGATGTGGCCAATTAATGGGCAACCCATTAAAAATTAAAATTAGTTTTTTAACAGTCTTTTTTTGGGAGGAGGGTGTGTTCCAAAAACCTGCCTTCTCCTTCTTAAAGGAGAGGGCGGGTTCTTGGAACCCGCTCTCCCTTTTTAAAAGCCATCTCCTTTTTAAAGGAGATAGGGGAGGTAGGGGGGATGACAAAGCCCTTTTAAAAAAGGGCCTTCTCCTTTTTAAAGAAGATTGGTTAAAGCGGGTTCTAAGAACCCGCGCTCAATTAATGTCTTTTAAAAACCCCTTCTTCCCTCTTTTAAAACCCCCTTCTTCCCTCTTCTTTCCCTTGTCCTTTTTCTCTCCGAATTTCATTCTATACTCACTGTCTTTCCCAATATTTCAATTATTTGAGTTTGAAAAAAAATACAACGATAGATCAATCATTCAACAAATCACACTTCATAAATCAAAACGAGTATAGATCTTTCAGTATATTACTTGGGGAGGAAAGATTCAAAACTTATTAAATTTGTTTCAAATATTGCCACATATATTTTAATTCAAATAGTTGAAAATAACATGAATAAATTTTGTAGGAAGGAGATAATAGTCACGTTCCGTCATAGTTCTGACAAATGGCAAGTTACTGATTATCGTATTATCGAGCGGATTCGAAAAGCCAGTTTTTATGAATCTTCATTACTGCATCATATACAATTCGACCACAGCCTCGTTACACCTCTTTTTGAGCGTTGGAGAAGAGAGACTCACACTTTCATCTTAGATGGGGTAAGAGCACTATCACACTACAGAATATTGCCATTTTGCTTGGTTTACAGGTGAATGAACTTGGATTGGTTGAAAGTACAATTGTGGGTCCAGAAACTGAGCACCCATATTGGAATATGTATTTTGAGTCTGCTTTCAGACAGATATAATTTGTAATTTCTTGAAATTAAAAGTTGAAGTATATTACAGTGATATTAATTAACAATTAGTTGTAAAATTCAGGTACCAGGATGGTCTATTAAGGGGTATAAAATCATTTTAAGCTGGCTCAAAAATACATCTGCTAATATCTCTAATGAAGCGAATGATGTTGTCTTGGATAGACATGTACGTGCCTACATTCTATACATGATCGGTTCTTGGTTGATGCCGGACCAGTCGGCAACGCATGTTTATCCATTATAACTTGAGTTTCTCAGGGACTTCGATATGTGTGGCCAATATATTTGGGGAGTAGAAGTCATGGTATATATTTATAAAGAACTAGATACGACATGTGCTCCTACGAAGAATAAAATTTATGCTTGCATTACATTATTTCAGATACATAATAATTTTGATATAAATATTTGAAAAATTATAATATCGGTTTTTTATGATATTATGACACTTTATGTATAGATTTGGTTATGCGGGCACATGTATATTGGAAGACCAGATCATATTTGTATTTCTGGTAAGGATGTCCCTAAAAATTCTCTCAGCTATTAGTGGAGTGACAAGAATCATATAAGCCTTCTCGTCAAGTGCTTAAGTATTATACAGATGAGTTGGATCAAATGGAGGCAACTCAGGTAACCATTAATTAGATAATTAAATTTATTTAAAATTTTTGATTGACATTATTTACAATTTTTGTACTATATTATTTACGCAGTTCACGTGGACTCCTTATACAATAGATCGTTTGCAAGAATTACCTGGTATCTGTATCGAAAGAGTGCCGGTTTGGCGGGATCGATTCCCACTACTGTGAATTAATATCGTGGTCATGCATTTACCGGACTGGGTGTTGCGACAGTTTGGTAGATTGCAACATATTTCTGGTCCGCCGCTACGCCTATGACAATATAGAGAGACATGCGAGGAGAAAAAACGGAGCGTGATTGGAGAGAGTATCATCATCAATATTTGCTGAGATAGGAAGATATGTTTCGTAGTATTGCTTTACAGCAAATAGGTGACTATACACCCACCAGCACTACAAAAATATACCTATAATGGTATAAACGTGTCACCGTAAGATATCTTTCTTTTTCTCCTACCGACTTTTTGAACGTTCAGCGGTACAAACCTACATGCTACGTGGAATGAGAAATAGTAAGTTAAATGTTTTTAAAAATTAAATTAGTTTTTAACATTCAGCGATACAAGCCTATAAATATATATTATTTTTATGCAACGACAGGGCAGTGGGTTGCATCATATCCAATAATTGATACAAGATTCATATCGGACTGATACTAGTCCAGATAGTCAGGCTTTATTTTTTTACCATAAACTCATATATTGGCGGTATATTCAGCTCATATCATATGTTTCCACAGTTGTCTCCATCATACGGTCAGCAGTAATTCTGGTATAGTCAGTGGTATCGACAACCGTCAGAAGATGATGAACAAGCACAACAATCGGAGCAACAGTAGTTTTAGAGGACAGGTTTTGCGCAACAAAAGCAGTCTTGTGAGGCAGGTTTTGCACAACAATAGTCTTGAGAGATAGGTTTTACGCAGCCTTAGGGGGAAGATTTTGTGCAACAACAGTAGCAGAAAACCGGGACAGATTCTTCACAACAACAGCCCAGCTGGAGGACGAATTTTGTGTCCTACATATAGTTGTTAGGAGGCAACACATATCCGGAAGCTATCCCACATACAGGATTTGCGCGACAATAGCAGCCTGTCCAAGACGAAGCTGAAGACGTAGTAGAAGAGCAAGCGCAAAAACAAGCAGAAGAGCAGACACCATCGCCACATACACATGACACGGGAGAGTCGTCGAGTCAGTCCAAAAGGCATACGCTTATACCAAGCCTTCTTGGTTTGGAAAGGAAAAGCGTAAAGTGTATAATTTTAATTTGGATGTCAAAAATATTAAGTTCATGTGTTATTGTTCGTCGCCAAAATTTTACTTATTTTAATATCAATTTATATATTAATTTGGGTTCGTCTTGTTTTTTGATAAATTTTCAGAATATTGATAATAAATGTTCAGAATATTGGATTTTGGAAAAAAAAATGAAAAATGCGGTAAAAAATCGTTGTTGAGGGGGGTCTGGTTCTTGGACCCGCCCTGGTACATAAAGAAGGACGGGTTCTTGGATCCCGACTTTACTCCAGATCCTGTTATTGGGAAGTACATTTCATCTAAAGCTTGCTCAAAGATAGTATGATCCAAGCATTGTATTTCTTCTTTGGAAATAGCGAAAAATTGGGGCAAATTTGTTTTTAAAATTTTTTTTTGCCCTTTCTTAAAGGACGGGTTCTTGAAACCTGTATTTACTCGACGCAACTTCGATATTCCGGGTCCACATGAAATTACTCTTTTGAATGATTTTTTTAATTTAATAATATTTTAAATTTTTTTTTGATTTTTAAATTTTAATATTTTTTAGGAGAGGGGTTCCGGGACCTGCACTCCCCATAGGGGAGGACGGGTTCTAGGAACCCGCCCTCCACTGGAGAGGGGGGTTCGTGGGGTGGGGCGGGATAGGGGTCAGGACGACACTTTTTAGTGGTGAGGACGGGTTCTATGAACCTGCCCTCCTTTGACGAGGGCTTGAGGCCATGCCTATGTGGTCCCAAACTGTCCTATTCTCGTAATTAAATTTTCAAATTTCCTATTTCACTAATTTTAATTCCTCTCAGTCCTATTTTGAGGGGAAAAAATCCAAATCTCTTCTTTGCTTGGTAAACACGCTCAAGTGTCTCCGACATTTAGAAATTGTTATACCTCGAATACACAACAAAACCTTCATGACTGAATAGAGTACCACATTAGTATGAATCAACATTAGGCATTCAAGTTTCAATATTTCACAATTCCAGGAATGGTGATAAAAGATTTTACAAATTTTTTTTTCCATCTCCCCTGTAAAGAAAAACAGAGGCCTTAGCTAACTTGATCTCAACCAACGACACGAGTGAAAACAATAGCCTTTTTGTTCCCTGCTTTCGGTGACTCAATAAATATGTAAGACCCTTAATTATATCATGATTCCATGAAGACTTCAACAAGAGCCTATTTACCTTGGTTATTCATTATCAATCATAGATAAATTTGAAATCACAGTAAATGGTTCCAAATCCGTTCGACAATAAGTGTTAAGAAAGATATATATTAGGTTTATTGAACAGTGCAAGGTATGAACAAGTTTACTTATACACATCAGGTTAAAAGGAAATGAAGGGACATATAATGCTGATCATAAAGACAGAGATGTGATAAGAGAAATAGAACCAATGCTCTCTCATTTAGAGAGTGAACTATCTGCAAGTGTAATACTGCCGGTATATGAAATTTTAGACAAGGAGGTGAAAACACACGATGTTCCAGTCATATATGATATGATGCTCCCGAGTCAACAATTTATGATGATGGATATGTGTCGGTTAGAAGACATGTATTGCCTTATCCAGAACGGTAGTGGAGCTCGAGAAAATAAATCATGTTAGAAGAGACCTAAGTTGCAATATTTCCTCCTCAGAAAGTCCAGAAACACCATGAGAAATAGAAGTGACAAGTGTCATATCAGATGCTGCTACTCTAGCAGCATGATGAAATCGGAGCTCCGGTTGAAGCGAATAGTAATAATTCTTGGTCTGGCTAGTCATCTCACAATGTGAACAGAAACGGTCACCTCTTTGCCCTCTTCCTCCAAAGGGTCCTTGACCTGCTCTACCACGTTCTCATACACTATCTCCATCTCGTATAGTAAAATTAGGATACGAAATATAAGTGTATCCTTCAAAGACTTTTTCTTTATCATTCATGATCAAAGAATGTTAACAACTTCACAATAATCAACAAAATGACAAATTTCTGCATGAAACACCAAACAATCACGAATCAATTTTCTAATACTAAGCAATAGAAATCAATTTTTTTAAAACTCTCTCGAGCAGTCTCCATGAACCAATCATTCTGTTTTCTAATCAATATTTTAACACTCCAAAAGGTCCTCGAACCGAACCAATTATTTTGTTTTCTAATCAAATGCCATCCAACACCAATCAAATTTTATTTTGGGCCGCATTCTCGGGAGGACTCTAATCAAATGCCATTTAACACCCATCAATTTTTTTCACTCTAAACCCTTCAAAACCAATAATGTAGTCTACCTTTCAAAAACCAAAAGAAAAAAATCGGTGAGGCCACCGCTAACCCCTCCAGGACGATGAAGAAAAAAACCAAGAACAAGGGTTTTTCATTTCAATCACCAACCTTCGATTATTAGTTCAGTGAGGGTGATGGCGACGAGTATGAGTCGATCGCGAGGACACCGGCGATCTGATGATTGACGGTGGTGATTAGGTGGTGGTGATATGATGGTTGGTGGCGACGATTGGGTAGCGAAGGCAGCAGCGGTTGGGTAGGGAGGATGATGGCGGCGGCTATTGGGTAAGCGATTCGTTGCGGTGAGGAGCAATTAGGTAGCTGGGGTAGACGGCGGCGAACGGTGAGGGTAATGAGGGGATGGTTAGGTATTGAGGTTAGAGTTGGACTTTGATACCTTGAAATTAGAGAAAAATTATGAGGTATCTAGAGAATCCCTTCCACTTTATGTATGTATTATTAATTTTTTGATAATAGAAAATACAAATAATCTAAATAAAGCTAAATCTAATAAACCTATAAGAAACAAGGATCCATTGCAGCTAAAAAGGGGACTAAAAGAAAAATGCCTATACTTTGGCTGCAATCGTAGACAACCAACCTGTCTCATATACGCGCAACTAAGGTTTCAACTGCTAAAAACTCCATGCACCTGCAAGCCTCCTCCAACTAAAACCTCTATTCTAAAGCCTCTTATTACACTTCTTTTCACTTCTTTTCGAAGCACAGATTTGATCCACGTACACAAGAATGAGCTAATATGATTATCCACATGGAAACATAAAAACAGAAGCCTACGACTGCTTTAAAGACAGTCAAGTAATTATTTCTTTATTAATTTTATTACACTAAAATATCTTAATCATCTTTGTCATCGCCATCATTTTCTTCAATTTTCTAACCATACCCGATCCTAATAAAAAATGTAGGTCACATGCCATTGCTGCCTCGTCGCTGATCCCATTTCGCTGTCAACACAATTTCATTTAACTGTTTAGTTAATAATCAATAATTATCTAGTATTATTAGTAGTGTTATTATAAATATTTAATAAAATTAATTATATTTAATAAAAGGGATATATATAGTCATAATGAACACAGTCAGATGTTGACCATTAAAGTGTGTAGTTTTCTAGAGATTTCATGATCGTTTGGTTTGGTAGTTCCGTGAAGAAGGACGAAACATTTAAGAAGTTATAAAAAATTAAGACTGTAATTAATTATTTAATTTAAAAGGTTGTTGATTTTGTCTTCTCGCTGCTGCAGCCAACCAAAGGTAAAATAGGCGGCCCTGGCTTCCTTTTTTTTTTTTTAGGTCGGAGAGGACCCATCCCTCTCCTTTTGGTCTGCCCACAGGTAGCGAGAATATCTTATGACATATGCCTATTAAATCTCATTTTATTGGAAATAGAGAGTGGACATGCAGAAATCGACCGTCCAAGCTAGTTATGGGACCCTTCCATTTTACACTTGCCAGCTTGCACCTAACTAGTTGCGGTTATAGCTTGTAGAGCCTATATATGGGACCGTGATAAATTACCTTTTCCTCCAAGTGCATTTTTAAATGCGTGCGGTTCCGGTGTAAGGTGTCTCTGACATTTTTCTGTCAAAAATGGATATCCACCGTTCATCACCATAGGGATCAACGGTTGATATTATTCTTTTTCTATTTTTATGAGAGATACAAAATCAATAAAGAATTTGCAAATGGAAATAAATAATATCAGCCATTGATTCACTTGATTTGCTATGATGATAAACGGTGGATATCCATATTTGACAAAAATATGTCAAAGACGCCTTTCACCGGAACCACACCCTTTTTAAATTGAACATTTTCTCCTAAAAGATTAATTTTTGAAAAAAGAAATCACTAAGCTTCTGAAGGTATTAGTAGACCATGCGGCACACATATCAAACTAAATTAACACATTTCAATATTGAAAAATGGGGCGTGTTTTATTCAGATGCATCAGAGAGAGAAAAATAATATTGTAAGCTTCATGAACATACTAAAAACCATTATATATAAACACTAAATAATTTCTACTTCTTGTAAATAGTGACTTTGAGGCCAAATAATTCAGGAAGTCAGGAGACCTGTTGAGTTGTCCGTAACCATCCCACACAGACGGTGACGTCTTGACTTGAAGGACTTGGATTGATGAAGTCAGGTCCTCGCCACACGAGAAATTGGATCAAGGAATTTTTGGAAGAATTGTCAAAATCCCACTAAGGGCCAGTTTGGTTGCAGGATTATGGAATTTGGAGTCCAAAATAGTACGGTTGAAATTTCTGGATTTGGTAATTTGTTGTTTGGTTGGTTTTGGATTTCTAGTTTTGAATTTTTAGATCTTTATAATTTTTGTTTGGTTGGTGAAAAAATAGTGGGATTTAGATTTGAGGATTTCAGAGAGAGATAGATAAAGAGGGAATTATTAAATAAATAAAGTACACAGGTCCCATCTAAAAGTACAATGAATAGTGTCAAATCCTTGAAAATCCTTGAAATTTTTTAGGATTCAAGAATTCTTGTTTTGTGGTGGGCCCTCCCATAAAAAATAAAGAAATCATAGAAATCCAAACTCATCAACCAAACACAAAATTATGGAATCTCAGAATTCCACTGTCCAAAATCCAAATCCAAATCCATAATCCTGCAACCAAACAGGGCCTAACGCATTCCAAGGCTGTCAAAAAACCCAGCTTGTTTACTTGATAAAAACCCCTGGGCCTTATTTTCTTGATAAAAACCTCTTAGGCCCACTAAACTTTGTCAATACCTTCCCAAGCTGATGCGAAGCATCTTTGACTCTCCTTCTCTCTCTTCTTCTCTCTCACAATTCCTAACAGCCTATCACCATTGTACTCATCAGACTAAGGGCCTGTTTGGTTGCAGGTTTATGAGTTTGGATTTGGATTTTGGATTGTGAAATCCTAGGATTCCACAATTTTGTGTTTGGTTGCAAGATAAGGATTTCTAGGATTCCTTTGTTTTGTATGGGGGCCCACCACAAAAGAAGGATTCATGAATCCTAAAATTTTTCAAGAATTCTCGGATTTGGCACTATTCATTGTACTTTTAGATGGGGCCCATGTACTTTATTTATTTAACAATCCCCTCTCTCTCTAAAATCCTCAAATCCAAATCCCATTTTTTTTCCACCAACCAAACAAAGATTACAAGGATCTATAAATCCAATATTAGGAATCCAAAACCAACCAAACAACAAATTACCAAATCCAAAAATTTCAACCGTACTATTTTTGGAATCGAAATTCCATTCCTGCAACCAAACAGCACCTGAGGAACCTCTGCTTGGGTTCTCTACTATTTCCATCCTATTAGCAATCCTGACAACCCATCTTGAATATAAAAAAAACGCCAATCTGTGGGCCCAGGACACGCATCTTAGATAAAAAAAACCACTCTGTGGGCTCTCTGTTCTACGAAATTGTAAGTCGTTGGATCCTAATAATTTGTAGAGAATAATGGAGAAAAGAGGCCATAGGAGGAAATTTCCTCCTATGGTGTGGAAAAAATACAACCTCCATCAATTTTTTCGACGATCGGCCCCCATTATCTTCATCATTATCATCTAAGATGTGGGTACACCAAATTTCATATGATTTTACAACTTTTTCACCGTTGATTTAGCAATGTAAAAAGTTCTATTGTCGGTAAACCGTTAATTTTGAACCCACTAAATCAACGGTGAAAAAGTTATGGAATCACATGAAATTTGGTGTACGCACATCTTAGATGATAACGATGATGATGATGGGTGCCGATCGTCGGAAAAAATTGTGGAGGTTGTATTTTTTCCACGGCATAAGAGGAAATCCCCTCCTATGACATCTTTCCTCCATTAATCTCTAATTTGTAATAGCATAGAAATATAATAACAGGGACTTCGGATCTCGTCCTCATCGACTCCCCTCCGCCACTTCTTTATCCTCTCCCTCCTCCACCGTCTCTTCTCCCTTCTCTCTTTCTCCCACCACTCTAAGGGAGCTCCTTCTTTCGCTCTCTCTGCGCCGCTCTCTCCCTCCACTCCTTCCTCCATCTCTCTAAAGGAGCTTCTCAACCAATATTACGGTCTCGGACTCCACAACGTGAAGGAAGGAGTTGAGAAGGTCTCGTGTGGCGGCAGTGGAAGAGGTGGACGGCGATGAAGGAGGTTGTGGCGATGATGGTCGAGAAATGGCGTGAGATCGAAGAGGGAAGGGGAGTTGGCGATGATGGTGAGAGCTTTGTGCAATAACAATGTTCATGTAATATTTGCATAATTTTGTACAATATGTATGGATTTTCATTTAATATGAAAGTTTCATGCAATATGAGAGTCACAGGTTCGATCCCTCAAAGGGGTTTGATTTCAAAAGAAAAATTCATGCAATATCTAACTAGTTACTTATAATATAAACTTAGTTTCATGAAATATTTGAGTAGTTGCTTGTATTACCCGTCTCGTTTCATGCAATATCTAAACAATTGCCGGTAATATTCGTCTAGTTTCATACAATATTTGAAAGTTACTAATGCACTTGCTGCTATAATCATGGCCAATGTGGAATCGAAAAACAAAAAATTTTACGGGAGCATTAGAAACTAATCTCTAGCGATCGATCTAAACATTAAACTAGTAAACTAGCATACAAGATTTAGGGATTGCAGCCTTTGATGCGTGTCCACTAAATCGTGGAAAACCCCTCTAAACTTCTCATAGGCCATTGGGAATAAACTTGAGAGGAGACCGTCCTTACCGAAAATGATTCATCCGAGAGAACCGATCTAAGATCCAGTTGCATCTAGTAGAGCAATCGACGCTCCAAACTTATTAGAAATGGAGAGTGGGGATGTAGAAATTTTCCACTATCATTTTCTTTCAAACGCTCGAGCTTAAGAAAGCATGCAAGAAGAAGGAGAAAAGAATGAAGAGGCAGCCATGTTACAAAAATGAGTCGAGTGAATCAAAGAATGGCATCATAAATTTTCCAACCATAAAAAAATTTATCACAGCCATTTACTAAAAAACAATGAAGCCCATTCCTTTCGATATTGCCACAACCATATCCAAACGCCTCCTCATCCTCCATCTCATATTTGATTTTCCTAAAATGAAAATCAACAAATAAGATATCTTTCTAAAAGTATTTTCGTATAAATACGGAATACTTATAGATATACGTATCGAAATACATATATATATATATATATATATATATATAAAATCAAAACTTGATTTAATAATCCGGCTTAATCCTAAACCGGATAGTATTATCAACCGTCTGATTAAAATCCGTGTAGTTTGTACACGTATTTAATCAGACCTTTGTATGTACCAACATAGGTCATTTACATCATATCGTCTGAACCGGGAAAACGCTCTGTGTGGGGCTCTAAAGACTCGACGATACGCTGGTAGTGAGTTATTGGATAAATTTAAAACCACAAGCACGTCAGCAGAACTAGCTATACATAACGGCTACCCAGGTATATGCCGAAAGGGAGGTCGACAATCAAGTCCGTCCGTACACAACTGAGCCTGAATATGACAATCTCTGTACAGTCCGGTCTCATCGTCTAAGAGTATCACATACCGGATTTAGGGGGTGGATAACGTCAAACCCCTAATAACCCGATAAGTCGTGTTGGAGTCAAGCTCATCACCAACTGAAATACTACTGAACTCCTATCAGTAAATCTCATCCACCGTGGCTACGGATTTAGGGTGATGACCAACTGTACACAGCGCGATATCGACTCCTAATACCAGGAGAGACGAATCCCCGATAATTGCTCACTGCCTTCATGTGGCTCGGGAATGTACCCAACTAAAACCTGTTCGCACGACTCCTTTGAGCCGTGGTAGGGTAGTAATCTAAGTACAGTGGGAACTCACACGAGACAAATGACAATCTCAGATTAAAAGACTAATATGTATTTACGCCACTAGAGAATTTCTATCTGACGATAGATATAATACCATTTAGAAGTTCTCGGCGAGTCCGTCCGGTGTACTCACCTCCAGTGAGCACCTGTATGCTATCTTAGGTGACACAACACCAATAGCTTGTGAGACCGGCCACCGCCCCTCGTCGGGGTCTAGAAACATATACAATAGTCTAATCCGGAATATCGATACCCGATCTCAATACTCTCTCGACTAGGGACATTTAAGGATGTATATGAACTACCCAGCTCCTACGTATATGATCACCATCATAATACTAGTAGTCAAGCAAAAATCCTACAGGCTTTATCATTTTATATTAGCGATACGTAATAACAAGTAAAACGTATACACATAAAAAATAAAGACCCGGATAACATACTATCATTTCGACTAAGACCGTTCTACCTGTATAGGTCCTCCCCCAATTATCATAATTGCGTTCCTGCAATTACAATAATTGCCTTGAGGGTATTATATCCAACAATCTCACACTTGCACTTAAAGCGAATTATTGCAATACCACATACCCACATCCCGTGTGTTAGGGAATACCCAATTTCTCTACTAATCAGTTTCGCAAATCGTATTTGTGAAACATCCATGTTCGAGAAATAGCCTCAGTGAATGGATCGGCTATAATGTTCCAACTTCCTCTCTCTCTATATTTCAACTTCACGGAGATTAATATTCTGAACTGAGCGATACCCGCCTCAAGAATTTTTCTGGATATTTGATGGGACCAAGTTCATAAATGAACAATTTTATCCAACAAACTTCTTGGGTTGTATAATCTGTTGAGTCATAACCAGTAAGTTGCACCATGTCTACTTCAGTATCTCTATTGGAACCCTATCCAATATACTGGTCCTTAGAAGAGGGTAAACTCAAAACTCTGACAGTATCTCTATCATCCAAGTCAACTTGGAAGTCAGAACCGATAACTGCTTCCTATAGGAGACTGTCGTTACCATATACCAAGAACATCCTCTTATGTTCTTAACTGTTTCCCTTTATTTCTCCATAATTGGATTAATATCTGTTTACTATGACAAGTGCAGAATCAACATCTGGTTTGGTACAAGACATTGCTTGATTGACTCAATTTCCTAAGCAAATGATATGTCATTCATGTGAGTCCCTCTCCTCATCAGTCTAGAAGACATCTTTTTAGAGAGGGTGACTTCATCACCTGCGAGTATACTACCATGCCAGGAGTCATCAATTCTAAAACACTTTTAGAATGGTGTCTAAGCATCCGGGTTGGGACACTTCCCAAATCTAGATCTATCGATATAGATCTAGTCACCAGAATCCTTGATATCTCAGCAAGTACAAAAACAAATTCTGGTTTGGTACATGACATCATATGATTGACTCAATTGCCTAAGAAAGTGATATGTCATTCATATAAGTCTTTCTCCTCATCAGTCTAGAAGACATCTCTTTTAGAAAGGATGACTCTATCACTTGCCGGTACACTACCACACCAGGAGTCTTCCATTCTAAACTACTTTAGAATGGTGTCTAATTACCCGAATTGTTAAACTTCCTAAATCTAGATCTAAAACCATAAATCTAGTCATCATAATTCCTGATATCTTATCCATATTTTATGTGGAGAAACATTTGTGACAACCAAAATATGACCGATTGTAGTATAAGAACATCACTTCTTCTCAGGAGTATGTCATCCAATTCCCAGGACATAACTCCTTACATCTTTCTTACTAGATTCATCTGTTGTTTTGATGAAGTCAATTATCTTGACTGTCACATCAAAATAAATGATCCATCTCCGTTATGCATGTTTTAGTCTACGAATAGACATAAACATCTTGCACGCCTTCCGCTGCTCCCACTGACTACGATAACCTTCCGGCAGAGTCATATACATGTTCACTTCTAAATTCCCATTTAGAATGATGTTATAGTCATCTACCTGCCAGATATCATAGTCAAGAACAGTAGCATTGCCAAGTAATATCCATATGGAGTTCAGCGTAGACACTGAAGTAAAAGTCTCATCACAATCCACAACGGAAATTTGATGAGAATCTTTACAACAAGTCTAGCCATATTAGGTTAATATCTTTCCACCTGCACAGATTCGAAAGATCTACTTGCTCCTAATGGGTTTTACCCCTTCAGGAGCACCCAGCAAATACCATAATTTGCTGATGTGCGTGGAGTCCAACTGGGATATATCGCATCCAACCATCATTCGGAAGTCACCACTTCCCATGAACTGCTGATAACTAGTAGGACCATCATCATAATGATGCTGACCTCCTTGTCACCGTCTACAAGAAAACCGAAGTATCTCTCGGGTGGCTGAGATCACCAACTAATATCTGCGGAGTGGCTAAGGTTTGTCGAGTTCAATTGAATCTCCAGGTTCTACTAAATTTTCAGTAACCGTTTGTGGTTCTGGAATCACTTCCATTTCTACCATACTCCCACTAGTTTCTTCTGCAAAAAGATTCCTTTTATAAAAAGGTGGCGAGTCAAGAACGATATAACTATTGATCTTGAAAATGATAGAAACAAAACCCTAGCGAATGCTTGGGATAATGCACAAAGTACCATTACAAAATATACCTTGAGTTTGTCCGAATTCTGCTTTTAAACAGAATCGGATAACTCTATATCTTAACGATCTCAAGATATACAACCAATCTATGCCAATATAAAATCAAAGGAACTAATTTAGATGGAACCAGATTCAAAAGTTATGCAACTATTTCCAGTGCATATCACCTAAATGTGAAAAGGCCAATATAACATTACTCATCAAGGAGCGCACCCACGGATGAGTAACCTGTGAGAGAATCAAGTTCTCAATATTACTACGATGGAATACCTAGTATAAGTATTTACATCTTCGATCACTTTGACTAGTGCGGATGCAAAACATATAGAAACATTATATATATATATATCATCGCAGGCAGGTAATAATCATCATAGGCATGCGGCAAATAATATGGAATAGCAGATAAATTAGAAGCCCCACATTTCATTTGAGCCACAAATGAAACACAACGTTCCCTGGTCGTGTGGTAGCCCGTACATCAACGATCCAAGACCCCTATGAGCACGGAAAGCTACCCGCAAATCCTAAAAATGGGGCAACCCGGCCCTAATATCATGAGGGGGCCACCCGACACTTTCTAAAATCCGGTAACTTGAGCACCCCTCCGCGGGTCTATCCTAAACCCTTACAAGTACGGCGGGAAACCCGTCAATTCTAGAGTGAGGCGGCCCGGTCTTAACTCCATGAGATAGCCACCGTCCGCACTATAGAACCTGGCAACTCGAGCACTTCTTCGTGGGTTATCCAAGTACATCAAATGAAAAATATGCAATGGTAACAACGACGTCAACCCGGATGTGTCCCAATAAAAGAATATACATACACCGGCAACGACGGTCACAAACCGGCCGCTCATCCCAAATAAATAAAAATACATACAAATCAAATGGGGGGGTTATCCATCACGACAATCCGGCCAAACTATAAAATGATATACACACCAACCTCATAAGTATCATATGTGCAACCCCATCTAGTTGACCATATAACAATTAGACGACGTTTTTCAACACATATACATAAACACGGATAATAAATGATGCTATAGTTTTGACCAATACTTATCCGTATTGCCCGAATACACAAATCACAACCACAGAAATATGTGCAAATTTGATAAGTACCAAAAGCCCCGTTTCCATAAGATTAAGCCACCGTGAGGAGCACGAGACATGACCTTATAGTCTGGCCGACCCAGGCGGCCTGGGGTCCAGGCAGCCAGATCATAAGGTCTTGGCATCGTACTCCTCCAGTGTGATTCTATTTAAAAACCCAGTTTAATGGTATGCACCAAAAAAATTTCAGAGATCGTTTTGAAAATCAACAAAGGCTTAAAATTGGAAATGAATAATGTTAAATTTTTGGTTTCGAAACTATTACATTGTCTACAGATAGTTCTAGCATTTAGGAGGCTCTTATACCAGTTTAAGTTGCTAGTGCTCGCGCCGCTTGACACGCGGTAAAGACGAAAGTGAAAACAATGGTTTTTAAGCAAGCACTAGAAACTAAATACCCTAGAAATCGTCCAAATACTAAACTAGCAACAAAAACATGAGAGCTAGCTACTAGGTTATGAATATACAGCCTTTGTAGCGTGTCCATCCAATCGTGGAAGACCCCTTCTATGCTCCTTGGTCGTCGGGAACGAGCTGAAGAATCGATCGCCCTTACCGAAAATGATCTACGCGAGAGAACCCGATCCAACTTTTAGCTTCATTCTAACAAACTTTTGTGAAGCAACTAACAATCTAAACTTACTAGGTAGAGAGGGTTAAAGATGCAGGAATTTATCACAATCATTTTATCTTTCATTTTCATCCTCCAGCGAGCTCAACTAAAGAGGAAGAAGGAGGAGGAGGAGAGGATGGAGAATGTACAAGTGTGAATGAATGATTGAGGGATTTTTTTCCAACTATAACAAAATAGTGTTGCATTTTTCTCATTAAAAAGCAAGCCCATCCCTCTCATGACATCCCTCCAAAAACAAGTCCATCCCTCTCATGCCATCCTTCCTTTACACCTTACCTTCCATTTCATTTTTATGATTTTCTAAAAAGAAAATCATAAATGAGGTGTTCTCCTTCTAAAACTATTTTGTATAAATATAAAATATATTTCCGATATATATATCGTATACATATACGCGCATCCGTATAAAAATATGAATAACCAAGAGAGAGAAATAGAAAGTGAAAATAATACTAAAATATATATATATATACACACACACACACATACACACACAGAGAGAGAGAGAGAAATGGAGGAAAGAGGCCATAGGAGGGAATTTCCTCTTATGACGTCGAAAAAGCACGTCCTCTCTCATTTTTTTCCGACGATCAGTACTCATCATCTTCATCGTTATCATCTAAGATGTGGTTACACCAAATTTCATGTGATTCTACAACCTTTTCACCGTTGATTTAGCAATGTAAAAAGTTATGTTGTCGGTAAACCGTTAAATTTAAACCCACTAAAGCAACGGTGAAAAGGTTGTAGAATCACATAAAATTTGGTGTACCCACATCTTAGATGATAACGATGAAGATGATGGGTGTCGATCGTCAGAAAAAATAAGGGAGGGCGTACTTTTTCGACGCCATAGGAGGGAATTTCCTCCTATGACGTCGAAAAAGTACCCATTTTCTCATTTTTTCCGACGATCGGCACACATCATCTTCATCGTTATTATCTAAGGTGTGGGTACACCAAATTGCATGCGATTCTACAACCTTTTCACCGTTGATTTAGTGGGTTCAAAATTAACGGTTTACCGACAACAGAACTTTTTACATTGCTAAATCAAGTTGTAGAATTGCATGAAATTTGGTGTACCCACATCTTAGATGATAACGATGAAGATGATGGCTACCGATCGCCGGAAAAAATGAGATAGGACGTACTTTTTCGACGCCATAGGAGGAAATTCCTTCCTATGGCTTCTTCCCTTCATTAACCTCATATACATACATACATACATACAAACATACTTGATTTAATAATCCGGTTTAAACATATGCCGATACATACATACATACTTGATTTAATACTCCGGCTTAAACATAATCCGGCTAGTATTATCAAACGTTCAATTAAAGTTCGTGTATCCAGTACACGAATTTAATCAGACTTCTGCACGTATCAACATACGTTCTTTACATCGTTTCGTCTGAACCGGGAAAACCCTCTGTGTTGAACTCTAAAATCTCGACAATATGCTGGCAATAAGTTACTGAATAAAATCCATAACCATAAGCACGTCATTACCACTAGCTGTGCGTAACGGCTACCCATGTAACTGTCGAAAAGGGAGTGCTTCTCAGTACTGTTTTATATAAAACGTGTGTTTTATTGCTGGTTTTTGAGACTTGGTATATTTCCTAATAGAATTACTACTGTGTAATAGATGCTTCGCGTGTCTATATCGGAAAGAAATGCTTATCAGTATACATACGTTGCGGGTCTTGTCATGTTTCCGCTATTGTGTATTTGTTTTGCGAAGCGGGGTATGACATACGTACAAGAGTTCGTCATAATTGAATTACCGAAACAGAAGTTATGGTCTGTACAGCGGGAGGTATAAGTACAGTTTGGGGCAGAAAGATAAATGACCACTTGTGGAAGCCGTAAAACATATTTCCGGTGTCGGAATGCTTTGAAAATTTAATAGAGGCCATAAAATGATGTCTAATATGTACTGAAATTTTCTTGGAATTTGTTTAAGTGAAACATTGCCTGAAACCAATTAAAATCTAGCAAAGTACTAAACAGGAGACAAAATCGGTATTATCCTAAACCGTGTAAGTTAGTAATTTAGATTTTTCCTCCAATCCTTTAAAAGAAAAGGCAGCGTATCCAACTCTCTTATTAATATAAAGAAATCTAACAAATAATTTATTCATAACAATAGAGATCATCAAGAGTATTTCGGATGGTTAGAAATCATGAAATGAAGATATGTTATCATGAAATTCGTTCAAATAATCATATAACCCTCTACTTACTTACCCAATGTGCCGAAGATATGTTATCATGAAATTCGTTCAAATAATTATATAACCCTCTACTTACTTACCCAATGAGCACGGGACGGTTATTGGCCGCCGGAGTCCGTCTGGGTGGGGCCCCCCAGCTCCCTCAAGGACCCACTTGTTGGGCCCAACTCTAATATCTTAAATACAGCTTTGGAAAAAAAAATTAAAGTCTAAGGTTTACGAGTTTGGAATATTTAAAAACAATAGATAAAAAGAAAACGACAAACGTCAAACTCTCTATCTAAAGATTGGAACTTTTGAGTTGAAACCAACTTAACACACAAAGTTCCTCAACACAAGAATACTCTTTTAAAGTATAAAGTTTCAACAAGAGAGCGGAAAGGAGAACTTCATAAAATACCACTAAATACAAAAGCGACCTTACAAAAGTGGTATTACAAAATAGCAATCGTTACAGATGTGTTATATCATGAAAAATATTGAAAAACCAAAGAAAACAAAAAATATGTTATTTTTGAAAATTGCATGATTTTCATATACTATATCAAGCAAAATATTGGAAAATTAAAGATAAAAAATATATAAATTTATAAATTTTCACTATTTTCATATGCTATATATATATAACGTGCAAAATGTTGAAAATTTAAAAAGAACCGTAATTTAAATCTTCTTGTACATTTCGTTATTTTAGTGTGATATAATAAAGAAAATATTGAAAAACCAAAGGAAAAAAAATTAAGGTTTTTAAGAAAAATTGCAATTTTGTATGCTGAGGAAAATATTGAAACGCTGAAGAAATATGACGAAAAATTTGTAAATTAATTTTTCATATATTTTACTTACAAAGTTCATAATATAAGATATTACAACCACGAATCATATAATAATAAGGTTTTAAATTAATATGATTCTCCTCGACTTTGGACTTCATATCCACGTCCGGGCATTACATGGGAAAGCAGGGGCCCCTTTGCTAGTTGCATCTATAGAATCATAAACAACTGTATTTGATGCAAGATTGAATCTGTGAACACAAAAAATATCTTAATAATTATACACTTGTTATTTTCTTCTCTCTGTAATGTTCAAGCTTCTGTGGAAGGGGTCAGTTTGAGGTAACTTTTTTGTGGTAACTTTGAATGTGTAAATGTCAAAAAATTTCTAAGTAATCAGTTACAAAGTCGTTTTCGGTTTTATAACATGAAGTCTAAGTCTATGGTCTGTGATGTCATTTTCCAAATTTAAAGCCAACATATAAAAGAGCAAGACTTAGACTTGGTCCAAACATTATATATTAAGTTAATTACTGAGACTTAGTTATCGTAGGCTTAATCTTCATTTAATTAGCAATTTGTTGGAAAATTCACTTGGAGCAATGTTTAGTTAATTGGTTAAGTACACTAGCTAGACAATTAATAACTTAATAACTTAGGGGACACGTTGAGCTGCGTGTATCTGAAGGACTTGAATTAAAGTCAGGTCCTCGTCACACAAGAAATTAGATTGTTTCATCTTTAGAACTGACTTGTGTTTTAACTTTTAGCTTAAATCTCCAATAAATTCCAAAGTGGAAGTGATAGTCTTGATTGATTATAGAAATTAACAACCCATCAAAACATGGACTTTAGACTTTAGCTCTATTAATAATAGATGGAGTATAATTTTCATAACTTTCAAGTGAAGAATTTAAAATATAATTAAGAGAGGATTATCTTATATTGTAGACATCCAGTAGGGATTAATCACTTACTGATCAGTGCCAATTTAGCAGCTGCAAATTTAAGATGTAATGAGCAATAGCTCAGTTGTCATGACACTTTCCCTCCCGAGAAAAGTGCGGGGTGCGAACCCAGGAGAGAAAGCGGCCGCAAATTAATATTTTTGAGACAAATTGGTGGGTCTCCTGAATGCGTGTGTGTATTGTGTAGTTATGTGCGCTGTTTGTGTGGATGTGGTGCGTGTTTGGATGAGCATTGTTAAAAAAAGTTTAGAATTAAATTCATGCGCTAGGTTCATCAAATTAATTACCTTTAGCAAAAATAAATTTTTCAGAAAACGACTATTAGTATATACATTATAGTCACATACAACAGACCAGGACAACTCCAGTTAATAATGCCCTGTTTGGGAATGGAGTTAAGTTTTCGAAAATGTAGTTTCATAAAGTTAGCAAACCCAAATTAACTCCAAAATCCTGGCAACCATTTTGGAGTTAGAGTCAACTCCAATCTGATCAAAGTTCTGTAAACTCCATTTTTGAAGTTTGGGACTTGCAAACCACGGTTTGCATTTTACTACCTCTACGTAAAAATAAACTATAGTTATCCCAAGTTCATATCCAAACGTGGTAAGAACACCTTCACTTGTTTCCACTGTAGATAACTTAGTTTGTATACATTTTATATATGTTTATGCAAAAGTTTCCTCTGCTTTAAAAATTTAAAAAAGAAACAAATAATTAAACATGAATGATGTGAACGCGCGTAGCTTAAAGAAAAAGTAAAAATCCTAACTCTCATTAATCCATTCTTCTTGATTTGACCAACCTAACTTCTCTAATTTCTTGTATATATACTATCTCCTTCTATATATCTCCTTGTCTCTCTCTAGATCTCTCTCTCTCTAAACACAACAATATTGAGAGACATATACATTTATGGCCATCAAGCACAAGGTGAGCTCCTTTAGCCCTTCATGGTGTCTGAGCCTGCCTCCAAGCGAAAGCTCTCCGGCTCGAGCCAAACCAACCTCAAACTCCAACAACAACAACAACAACAAGAAAAAGAAAACGGGCGAGCCCGAAAGCCCGAAATTTATGAAGGAGCCATCATCACCAAGAGTCGGTTGCTTGGGCCAAATCAGACGACGCAAGCAGTCGTCGTCGTCGTCTTGTACATCATCATCATCATCATCATCAAGGGATAATAGCCCTTCGTACAATTTCACGCGACAATTCAGTTTGTTAATGATAAAGAGAGTTATTTCGTCGAAGATTTTGCTTAGGGAGATGGACCCACCGAGGCCCGTAGAGAAGAAAGAGGTGAAGGCAGAGGATTCGGCTAGCTTGTGGAAGAGGCGGCAGTGCAATGGAGGGGATACGCTCAGGTTACAGCTTGGATCTACGGTGAAGGTTTGTGCGTAAACGGTTGAATGATAAAGATGGGCGATGAGAATAATTATTGATGAAACTTTCATAGATTTTCATAATAATATATATATATATATATATATATATATATATATATATATATATATATATATATATATATATATATATATATATTTGAGGCTGCCATTTTTGTCATAGCCAATATTATTGTACAAAATTAAATGATATATTTCAAGATGGTTAAATTACAGTGATAATACCTTTAACTATCGATCACTGTTTTCAGCTGAACTAATTTAAGTTTTTAAAATGACAATAAGCTAACATGAAGTGCTACTTTTGGAGGGTATTTTAATTCAAAGTCTAGGAGATTTTTCTGTAATAAAAACATTGAAGTAGTTTAATTGAATGCACTGATGATTAAGGGTATTTTAATTACTTCACCATTTGAAGAATATATAGACATGATTGACTGAAAAGCTCTAAAATAAGTATGGAACTAGTTTTCGTCCCTTTGGAGCCAGCAACAGAGAAAAAAGAGAAATGCACAGCATCCTCTTGATCATATAATAAGACAGGCTTGGGTGAAGGGAGGAAGGTGGAGAGAGCCCGATCGAGTTTACCGCACATGGCTTCAATAAACTTACTGAACGTAGGGGCAAGCTTCAAAGTGATTACTATTACTAGTATCTTGCAAGTGTTCAAATAAAAATCATGCTTCACCTTCTAACTTGAATTCAAAAAAGTTAGAGACGATTAAAACCTACGTGGTGGGAATGGTTAATTTGTTTTCAAAATGATTCACAATGATTCTGGTAGTCGTTTAAGATCAATAGGGATGATTATATACTTATAATTGATTTAGTTGATGATTGTATTTATTAAATATTTGTTAAAGAAAATTCAATATTCAAGGTTTTTTTCACTCTTTTTTACTCTATTTGAGATTATGTTAGATCATCAAAATAAAATCAATTTAAAGACCCTTAAGTTTTGTGGTCATAACAGGAAGAGAGATGATAATATATGAAATTGTCAATCCTGCTAAAAATATGAAAGTGAATAATTGGATGCTTTATACAGATGTATTTTTGTTGGTCTAACATAATCTGAGCTATTGTTGAATAATGAACCCAAAATTCAGCCCATGAAAAGCCCATGGGTATCGTTATAGGATGTAGGCATATAATAATGCGATTTGGTCCTTTTGTAAGGCGGGGCCCATGCCTTATCTTTTCTATCGGCAAACAGGTAATTGAACCAAGTGGACCCGCATCTATCTTCTCTTTTTGAACATAGACAAACAGTGTTGGGCAGAATTTTATCCCATGCTTTCCTCAACTACCCTCACAACATGGTTACATTATCAAAAATACCTATATACGCCATTTTTCGAACTCAAACCCTAAGAGCCAAGGCCTAATTATGAAAAATCCCACATTCGCATTCACCCAGCTTTCTATCAGTATATTGATAGGTAGATAGACCGACAGATTGATTGTAATGAACATGAGTGAAAATGAGATGTTATCAATTTTAAGATTTAGTTTAAATATTTTTGCATTTTAACATCAGTTTTGTTCGTAGCTGTTGAAGATTAGGCTTCTTGTGATCAATAAACCGCTGTCTGTAATGAGCAGGGAAAATCTGTACATGCTACACGCACATCCATCTCCACCATGGGACACGATAAAAAAACACCCTGCATACATCACACAAAAAGAAAAGATATCTAACAGGAAAGTTAATTAACTAGCCAATAGTTCTAATGATTCGTTCAAAAATAAAAACAGTTCTAATGATTGATAGTATTATAAATTAGGCAAGCATATATTTGATGCCTTACAATATAAATGACAGAAGGTTCTATCAATCCTAGTACAACAAACTAACCAACCTAAAAACAGGCTTGAATACAAAAGACTACCAAATACTTGGGCCCAATTATAAAACTACCAAATTCTTATTAAATACACAAAAGATCTACCACAAAACTTTCAAAACTACATGGAACTATTACAAAACTAAGAAAAACTACTATAAATAAAATTGCCACATCAGCAATAACTGCAAAAAACTACCACAAAAATTTCAATGCACGATAGTTTTTCGTAATTTAAAGAGAGTTTCTTGTAATGATGCGGAATTAAGCCCAAAAAACAGGGTATGGTTAACCACAATAAACCCATTGCAAGAAAAAAGAGGGAGGGTGGGGGAATCCTTATCCAGCAAGACATGACTTCTTTAATAACAAGCCATATAGTTTAATAATTCTTAACGAAATGTGTGTATCTTGAACATCACCCTATTTGAAGCACTCCCTTTGGTCTACCAAAAGATCACACTTGAAGGAAAAATACAAAACCAGACTCAAGAAGTCATAGTAGCGTCAAAGACTCGCTCAAATTTCAACCAGACTCAAGAAGTCATAGACGCGTCCAAGACTCGCTCAAATTTCAACAGCCTCGTACCTATTTAAGACTTGAATAAGACGGTGCAATATCGCAAGTTCATTTACAGATAATTAAGTGATTATTTATAATCATGTGGCTTGAGCTCATTAATCAGAATGCAACTCTTCAGGTTCTCCTAAACTCAAAAAAGATCGAAGAGTTGGTATTAATTATCCTAGAAGTGGCCTTCATAATTTCAAGCAGCTTCTCTTGATAATGCTGCAGCCAGCGACACAAACAAATTCCATATCCTCAAACTGGTATAATGTGAATAAAGGACACACACAATGTAGCGTAATCTTTTTCCAGTGAAATGAATAAGACATTCTCGAGTTTGAGATTTAAAAAAAAAAATGCAGGCAGTAAGATAAACTCACTTCTCAATTCTCAGAACATATAGTAGCTGCAATTGAAACATAAATGAATTAATTAGAAGACTGTATGAAATACTATATACTCCTCTTGGATGCTTGCTCCAAAGTAATCAAGACTGCACCTAAAGTACTTTCATTTGCATTGTTTTCCTTCATGGAAAGCACATGAAAAGATAAGAAAACATAAAAAAAAAAAAATGAAGTTCCATCTTTTCTAAAGTAAGCAGATAAAGGCTGTGGTGGAATACTCTTCTTCTGTTACAGAAACCCAAAGCAATATTGAAGGGAAAGACTGCCATCTTTACTGACTTTAAGATGATAAAAAATAATAAGTCAAAGGGAGCTTTTTTTAAATACTTTAGGTTTGTATTCTGCTTTCCTATGATAACTGAAACAGGAAAAAGCAAATAATCATACCTTCTTTATCTTCCCTCGTTATGTAGGAGACGGATCTTGCTAGCTACAAGTCTTCAAGCATGCTCACATCGATCAACAAATATGCCTCTAACTTCAAGAACAAAATCATCATCAGACACACAGAGAGGAGAAAACACGGTCCATAAGGCAATTCTTGCAACCCACCATAATATGTAAAGCTTCATGACTTTGATGATATAAAGCTTCATGATTTTGATGATAGAACCTTGATAGTAACACCAACAAGTAGACTAGCATTCAACATGCATCATAATGGTGGTCATTGAATTCCACAATAACAAGTATAGAGACAACAATATACAACACTTTGCAGCAAATAGACCATGTTGATTACAAATATTGTGAAATTCAAATAAAAAACGGAAATGTGAAACAGAAAAATAAAAATAAAAAATTCACACACCATACACTAATACCCATACACAATATATCATGTATCAGACGAAGAAGTATACTGTTGAATGCTCATTTCGGCTCAGAAACACCCCGTTTGAGAATATACAGCAGAAGGAAACCTAAAAATGAACCTGCAAATCCCTAAAATTCAAATTAATGACCAAATATACACAGAAGGTAAGAATGTACAAATCACTAGGAGAAAACCTATGTTCTTTTGTATAATGTTACAACAGAAATTTATCTCCCAGACCATCTCTGGGGCAGCAAAGATGCTTGGGATTCGGGAAACCAAACAAACCCTCCATCATAATAGATCAATTAAATTTAGCTCACCCTTTGTACAATTGCTCTCAGATATACAAAGCTGATATCAAAACTTTATGACTAACAATTTTGCATCTGTGGAAAGATAACATGAAATATGCCCTTATCCCCTTATCCGTTTGCTCCTCCTCATCCACAGTAGATTCATAGGTGAAAACTGATCAGTTCTAAATTACAAATCGGGGATAACCACCATGGCCAACACGACTAATAAGACTGAAAGAACCAATAGACTTATAATAATTTACCCACCAGGCTCTTCTGGTTCATGACACGGGGATTCATGAACTTCTTGATTCTCTTTAGAGAGAGAATCAATAGGAACATATACAAAACCTTTAGGAAGGCGACGGTTCTGCATTGATGCCTGATGAGAAGTCATCACTACCTCTTTGTGAAAAGTTTCTGGGTCCTGCACAAGCAATAAAAAGAAAATAATAAAATAATATATATACAAACATCAAAAGCATACTCCAGATTATAAATATGTTAAATAAACTCATGAAAAACTTGGCTTTAAAAACAAAAAAGAGACTTGCTAAAATCACCTAAAGAAAATTATACAAATTTAAACAGGTGTTCAACTGCATCTGTGTTTATAATAACAAAATTTTGAAGCGTCAAGGACAAACAGAATAAATAACCAATTAACTAATAATGCAATGTGCAAGTTGGAAATACTGTGAAGGCATCTTGAAATCAACAAGCTTTGGGATAGCTCATAATGAACTGAGCAGTAAAGAGAAACAAGAGAGTTTAACCTACAGAAAGCATGTGGTTAAGCTCCCAGGTGTCATTGAAAAACTTGTAGGAGTCATTTTTAATAAAGCTCCTAGATGTCACTTAAAGAATGTTCTGTTGGTTAAGCAAGTCTAACTATATACATTCCTAACATAAAACAAAGAATTATCATACTACCTTCCTTGCCTTGAACTTTTTTCCTCCATCACATGCCGAGTTTCGGAAAGAAACAGTCTGTGTTCTATGAGGAAGTTGCTTTCCAGAGCATGATGTCCTATCAGCTATCTTCCGTTTAAATGAAGGTTGGGATGTGGAGCTATCATCAATTTTCCGGCCCAAATCCATGGAAATCTTAATCCTGTGTTGGCCAGAAATTTTACTGTCCACAGTAATATCCTCAGATCTTTGGATTGTTTCACTGAACGATTTGTTATCAAGAGATGTGGTCACAGACTCTGAGCTGGCTCCAGGTGGACAGAATGAACCTCTTACACGTGTCGAGTAAGCAGCATGATCATTTCTTGAAGCGAGTATGTCATGCGCGCAAAGAACCAAGTCTCTCTGATAAAAACTAAGTTAGAACACATACATGGATACTTCAAAACTGACCGACAAGCATCTATATACTAGAGATGACAGTTACTATGGCAGAAGAATCTAATATAACAAATTTGGAAGAAAGAGACGCTAAATACAGCTGATAGTGCTTTCAATCAATATTATGTAGCATGGACACACGCCCAACCACGGTCTATGGAGTGGGTTTAGACATTTAATCTCATCTAAAATCATATAAATGGGCTTCAAATGATTGTAAAGCAGAAAATTATTCAGTGATTCACAATTAAAACATCCATCCGATCGTGTAGCCGCAAGAACCATAAGTAATGAATTGAACTGGTAATCAACCTAGAAATTTTAACTGAAAAGATGGCAGTTAATGAACCGGATTCATTGTGGCCGCGCCGCAGACCACAAACATTTCGGCAAAGCCTTTGTTTTGTTGTAGTTATTGTGGTATAACGCAGCACACTAAACGAGATGGAAAAGAGAACTAGACTAGATATACAAAGATAACATATCACTTTAAGCACACTACCAAGAAATTAATATTTCTATATAACATGTGACTAAAGGGATCTCTAAAATAGTTAAAAAGAGATTAAGCGGAAGAACCGATATATTATTATTTCTTATCTATGGCACAGCCTAATGGCAAGAGTCAAATAAGCTCAGAGAAGCGGTGCACTGAATGCTAAAAAGAATGTGGTCAGGACATATCTAAGGATGGGAAATATAACAGTGATACAGAAATTTAGATGAAAAATACAGGCTATTTGCTTGGAAGGGAAATTTTTTGCAGACCCATGTTTGGAATCTGATCTATTAGAAAGTTCCAAGATATCACACAAAAAAATGCATGATTTAAATTTCATACGCCTTGCACACAAATTATACACGTGAGTTCCCTTCTGTAATTCCAAATTTACTCCTACTTAATTTTAGAACAGGGTATTGTTTGCAACCTCAAATCTGGAAAGCAATTTATTTCTAATTCAACAAAATTCAAAATTTGTAATAAAAACTATTAAGACAAAATTCAAAATTTGAATTCTCTTGTAGTGAAATTTGTAAACTTCCCAGGAAACACCACTTATAGTTTGCCCTTCACGGTGGGATTATTTATCTTGCTAGTATGCATTTCATGATAGGTTACCAGAATGTTTCGGCAATTAGCACTAGAGTAAGATTGAGATATTATATAAAATCAGAATGCTTGATATTTAAATTGGGGTTAATAAAGTTCGAGCGCTATTCAGACCAACCTCTTTTATGATTATTCTGGTCATTTATTTACCTGGTTGGGACCATCTGGGTTAGTAAGAAACTTGTAAAAAAGATTATAATTTTGTAAGTCACGCAAACATTTGATGAAATGTGTTATAATTCGAAGATGACACGGTTCAAAGCAATGTCCTCCAATGAGTAATGCACTGTGAAAGCAATGCCTCAGGTCCATACAGTAAAGATTGATAGCTGGAGGTGGAAAGTAACAAGCACGGTCTTTTTCTAGCATCATGCATCGGAGACAGCTTGGTCAGTGAACACATGAGGATTCTAAGGTGGGTACACCCGTAAAATATGGCAGACAGCTAATATCAGCTGAAAGCCCTATGTGGTAAAACATAGAATTGAGAAGATTACTTGTAAAAGAAAAGGATGCCAAGCCAACAACCCATGACTGATTAAAAGGGGTGTGTTCAATACTTCAGTGTTATGGAATGCGATATGTGATTTCACCGCATAGCGCATAAGTATGTGTCACATATGCAATTCACATTATTTAATTTTTAAAATCCAAATATATATAAATGATTAAAAATTGGGGGGGGGGGATACTAAACATGTAATCATGTATACAAAATATTTTGTGTCCATAATTTCAATGTTATGATTATTGATGAACAACAGGTCATTAGCTTATTTCAAACCAGCAATAAGACAATATCATAATAATAATGCAATGCTAAGAGAAAGAACACATCACAACTATACGTAAATCCATGCAATTTCATTATAAATTCATAGCAAAACACTAAATTGATTTCTAAGAATGAAAGATCAAAATGAGAATTGTTCATCAATCATCACAAGTAGTAAATATTTCAAAAGAGACAATTAAAACATTGTCATCACAAACTAGCCAAATAGACATTAAATTAAAGTCAATACCGTCCAATGATTCAAGCAATAACTCATCAGTATCGTTAAATGTTCTGGAGGAAGTTCTTTGTATTCATTCTCCGAGTCCACCTCCTCATCACCTTCATCCTCCACTTCATCACCGTCTTCAACCTCGTCTCATTATGATGCCTCTCCAGATTTTATAGTTGTCCTTAAGTTATTGGGTTTGGATACGAGTACAATTAAAATACTCACTTCATAATCCAACTATATGCGGCCGCATAGGCGCATTCTGCAATATGCGGTCGCATAATGCAATATGCAGACGCATAACAACATTTATGCACCAAGCATACATTTTTACCGCATATATCAAAAAATATGCACGTTTTTATGCGCTAAGTAGCTGCACACGCATATGTGGCCATATAGAACGCATTTTATAACACTGAGTGTGCTCGTGCAAAGTAGACGCACAGCTTATCTTTTCAATGCTTGTACACTAAAACTTTTTTTTTAATAGAACTTGTACACTAAAACTGATAGTGAGGGGCAAACAATGCACTACCAAAGGAAGCCAACGATATTGTAACAAAATTAAACAAGAACAAGCTCATTTATTTAGCAAGAATGACACATTTGAGCGGAGAGGAATAAGTTTTTAAGGGAGAGCAATTACAAGAAATTACAAATATGCGATTACTAATATGTAAACCTGTCAAAACACGACTAGACACTTTAATGCCAACTTCCAAATTCCAGCTAATCGGGAGATCTATTGCTAGAAACTACAAAGGGAGCTACTTAATTGTACAAAGACAACGATATGTGTATTTTTCACAGTTTTCACCGATTTAAAAATGTTCATTTACAATTCATTTGCTCTCCACAAGGGAAGGTAAAACTCTAAAATCTAAGACAGCAGAAGGATTTCCCTCGTTAAATAAATATCCAGAATGAATATAATATATAATCAAGTAAAACATTGCATAAAATAAAATCCATCAATAAGATTTGACTTAAGTAAACCAAATACCTTTACTTTTTCCCTTTTGACAATTCGCTCGCAAAGTATGCGTATTTTCTCTAGTTCAAACTGCAAAAAAGGAATAAAATGTCACAAGAGAAACTTCGGGTTTTTTTTACCTCAAAACATATATTCAAGATTCTCAAACATTTATGATTATAAAGTGACAGTTCTGTTTTAAATCTGACCGCATTTCAAATCCATTCACACATACCCGTATTTGTTTTAGGCTCTTCAGCTCCTCGGTTCCATATTTTTTATTATCAGCCTGTGGATTTTGAATGAAAGCATGATATTAATTTCAAACTTAACCAACAAAATAAGAAATATTTCCTTAACCTTTTGTCTCTGCTCCGCGCTATGCTTTTCACAATAGGCCTTGTGGTGAGGCCTGCCACCAGTGGTCTTTACATCCATGCAGAAGCCAGCAGCTCTAGCACAATATGGGTGGAATGCAGCTTGACAATGCCCATAACTGCACTGCAGGAAATAAAGAACAAGGAAAACAGTGAAGTCAGGGTGAAAATATCCTCAAATTTGCTTTTCCTTCATATTACCATAAAAGAGTAATAATGCAGCAAATCTAACCTTCAAGCAAACACCAGATTTCTTCTGGCAGATACAGCAGGTGAGCAAGTTTTTTTCTTTGGAAATGACGTCCTGAACAACAAGAAGGTCAAAGTCAAATGATAGAACAAATTTACCAAGCCAAAAGTGGCTTTCTCAAGTTACAAGTTTTCTGCGAGCGGTATACAGTAAATGACAAAGGAAACAATCTAAAACCACTCCAGATTTATGAGCTTACTATTCCTTCTATAAGATTTTCTTGTCCCCTTCTAAATGTTGACTCCAACAGCCACTAAGAAGACAAATATTTGCAAAATGAACCCATTAGAGACAAATATTTGCAAACAAAAACCAAGTATATTTCAACACAATACAACAACTATTAGAGAGAAAAGAAGAGATAAATTCAAATACCTCCGCACAGAAAGCATGAACCCATTGGTCATTTGTTGCCTTTCGGAAAGCACCAGTACCACTACCACACAAACCACACTCCACTGTTTGATTTCTAGGGCTTCCTAACTGTGACATCTCTTCACACAATTCACACTTCCAGGGACCAATTGGATCTTTAAGCTTGCGATAGCAGTCCAAGTGAACAGCAAGCTGTCAAGAAAGTTCTTTAATGACAAATTCGGATGAGAAAGAAAACGAACAAAAGAAACAAGTTGGGTAGCAAGTAGGAAAATAGCATAAACCTTGCAGCTTGAACAAACGGATATCCGGTTCAACAATGTTTCAGACCTCCTACAGATGTTGCACAACAGTGAGTTCTCTTTTGAAAACTCTGGCAGTTGGAAAATACAAGAATGTTTATCCGGTAAAACATTAACAGTAACAGATCTTGAGGTCTCCTTCAACCGTGGCCCCGCTAGAGGCTGTCTAGAAGCTCTCCCAGGCAGTGCACTAACGTTTTGAGGACTCTGCAGACAATGCAAAGAATAAATTAAGGCATTTTATCTTAACTGGAGAGAAATGTGTCACGCAAACACAAAAACAACAGCACAACGTAGACACAGAAATGAGTGATATCATATCAACGTACAGAAGGACATACATTATAAAGCAGGGTAGCATGCACTAGCAGTCTAGCACGCACTCACGCAGGTTCTAAAGGTGACTTCTTATGCAATTACCTAAAGAGTTCGCCTAAAATCTCATGTTGCGCCATCTAAATAGATAATCTACATCATCCATAATATGCAGGTTATAAAATTTGTTGTGTATAAAAACTATAGTGATTTTGATAACTCTCAAACATGTATCAAAAGGTTGTAAGTAAAATAAATAATATATCGACAAATAGAACATATAAAACCACTTGAACAGTGGCTAAAAGGTAACTGAGACAGTGGGGATCATCTATTTTTCAGAAGGTACACAATGAGAATTTAGGTCAGCTGCTTAAATAAATAGCTAACTAATAACCTTAGGAATGACGCATTAATGCACGCACGCACGCAAACAAACGCATATTTGTGTATATGTATAGAGAGAGATGAAAACAATAAATCATTCTGAAAAATGGTGGGCGGATTTTTAACTGCCAGAGTAGGAAAACTTCTTAATATGGTGTCCTAACCCATTAACCTTATATATATATATAAGGAATGTGCTCACACAACACTCAAAAACACCTGACACAAGTACATATATCCACACACATGCGCGCGCACGCGCGCGTGTGTGTGAGAGAGAGAGAGATAGAGAGACAGAGAGAGATTAGAACCTCAACATGAGGAGAGCCAATCTCATCATTTCCATCTTTTCTTAGCAATGGATTCCTAGAAGAAGCTGCAGCTGCAGCTGCAGCTGCTGCAAGCACAGCCTGAGCTTCTCGGTGTTTTCTTTCTTTCCTTCCCCATTTCTTCGCCTCGGTCACTTCACGGAGATATTGATTGACAAGTACCAAATCCCATTGCTTCTTCTTCAGAGCATCTAGTTCTTGAGGAAGTCTTTTTACCACCCTGCCTAATAAATCTTCTGCATGAAAGTATAAAAAATAACCACTTAGTAATGAAGAAATATTTTATAGTGTTGGTGCGAGATCCATGAACAAAAATAAAGTAAGCAAACAAGATTCATTGACTAGGTTCCCTTGTCTAACCTAAACTATGCTCGACTTGAAATGCATTATTAAGTAACTTGTTCTGTAAGTAGAGCATTTCTCCTTCTACTTCATCTTCAGGAGAAAACTCCAATATTCCCATTTGTTTGGCTGTAGCAATCTGCTCGAACTGTTCAGAATCAAGTATCCCATCCAAATCAGTGCAAACAGGTGACGAGGAGGAGTGATTGCATGAGTCACTAGCTTCGGGAGATGACATTCTGTCCTCGATATGACCTGCCAATCAAAAAATTAGCACTTGGGAAATAATTTTAAAAAAATATATAGCCAGCATGAGGATTATAAGTATGCACAAGCACAACATTAGTGTACCATTAGAGTAAGAATCTAGGGTTTCCCACATAAAAGGCACACCCTTCTGTGCTTGCATCAATCTTTTCTGGATGTATGGATGAACATAACTAGAGCATGATCCGCAACTTCTGTATAGGAGCAAATTACAGGTAGAAAAATTATTTAGACTTTGGGACTAATATAATCTACAGAGGGAAGGTGATTTTAAATGCACGACTGCAGTACTTATAAAAGGCCCTTTAAGAAGCAAATATATCGGGCAGATTTGTAATCAATAGTAGAAGAAAGTAAAACCATCATATCGTCATTGAAATACAGGCATACTAACCTTTTTCCCTTTGCAGCGTCTTCTTGGGAGAAATTAGCCTCGTCAGCTTGATTATTTTCCAGTTTGATAGAAAGGCCAATATCAACTGTACACTCTGGCTCATGTTGTGTCTCAGACCACTCCTTTTCTACTGTGGTCAAATTTCCTGTCAAAACACATGCTAAAAATATGATTGCTCTGAATCAAATAAAAGAAAATAACGCTAAGGGCACATTTGGAATGTTGATTTTATAGAAGGATTGGCATAGGATGTTTCTAAGATATAGTGCTTCCAAGCCAGTTCCACAATTCTAAAGAAAGAGTCCAGCGTTTTCCAGCATAGAAGTACTAAAGTCTGCTAACAACAACCTTTAACAAGAAGTTGATAAGAATATGTTATATATAACAGCACAATCAGATCGTGATAAAAAAATAATGAAAACATACAACCTCATTCTCCTCCTAAAATGTAGAAATTCAAGCAAAAAGACCAGGAAATGAAGCTTTAAATAGAGAGGGAACATAAAGCATAACACGGAATCAAATACAACTACAAAATCATGTGAAAGTCAATGTGGTCGATGTATTCATGTATAAAAGATATCTCCAAATAAAAAAGATAGATTCCACAAGGCATACCTTCCACTTCAGGAGGTCGAATCTGAGAGCTCAAATTTGGAGATGTACAAGCATCTTCAGTTATCTGACAAAACCAAATAAAACTAATCAAGTAATTTTCATTGATATCCATAAAAGAAAATTACATTTGATGCCGCAGAGAAAGTTATACTGATAACACGAAAGCAACTTGTAAAAATGTTGGATGAAGCGTTCAGACATAATGAAACAAGACCTCAAATATTGTCAAGTATCATCAGCATTTAAGCAACAGGCAATAACATCCACATCTCATGAAAAAGCATAATTCTTTAACACATTTTAACAAGACTGGGCTATAAAAACATATACTGTAAGCAAAAAATAGGAAAAAATCCCATGACTTTGTTATTTAACAGAAATTTGGAAACAGTAAATAAAATAACATAAATATAACCTTTATGCAGAACATAGACCAAAACTAGAAAGACTGGAGTTGCAATTCTACAGCAGAACTTGAGCCAAGAAACGATTACATAAATGGACACTGACAGAAAAGCTATTGAATATATACTGAAGGTAAAAGAAGCTCATAAAAAATGGAGAGACATTTTTTATTGAAATTTTTTTATAAGAACAAATAAAGAAAAGTGTAGTTTATAATGTGAACTGAGTGGTTTTCCAAAGAGTAACGATACCAGTTGGCTGGTCAACAACCTACAACCGTCCATTTTGGCGGCACCGCTTAAACTCATGAAACCAAGGTGAAAAGGCTCCAGAATAAATATAAGAAGGAAACTGTCTCAACCAGGTGACTGTGTAGATGATAATCTTGACTAATCGATAGATGTTCTCTTCCAGGATATTCAGTTCCCTATTAGACGACCTGCTGTTACTGGTGACAGCGCTCAAGAAGCAAATTATTTCCAAACAAATAAAAAAGACAAGCGGGAAACTGTCTCAGCTAACCTTCAACTCAATGATGATCCTAACTTCCCACTAAAGGTTCTCTTAGACGCTCCTCGCTATTAATACCCACCCATTTTTGCCCCAAACGATTCAAAAATTCATTATCAGCAATTGGGCTGCACTCCAGAACATGTATGTTAAAATCATTGAACATGCTATATAAAACATTTGAACTTCAATTGCATCAATAATTTATGAACACATGATTATCCCTCCCTCACATTCCAGCAACATAATTGGTAAAATCTAATAGAGATCAAGAACAATCATCATTATACTACTACAAAGTTGGGTCACTTAAGGGAATCTTTTGCAAAAATGGAATCTTTTCCCAAAACGCTATTTTTCCTCTTTCCCTTTTTGCCCTTGCCTCTTCATTTTATTCTTTTTCCTACCCATTTCCAAATGGTCCATGTGAGGCCCAAATATGTGTGTGTGTGAGAGAGAGAGAGAGAGTTTTCTCTAATTATTTGGTTTTAATTTTTATTTCTGTCCTTTTTTATTTCCTTAATTTAACCTTAAATCCTATGACAAACAATAATTTCGTGTTAATTTAGAAAGAAATACTGGTGTTTTTATTTTTTTCAAGAAAACCATTAGTATTTTTTATCTCCACACATATTTTTTTAAAGGCAAAACATAATAGAATAAAATATATTTACTAGATAATCCATTCCTTACATTTGCTTATAAAAAATATAGTTGCTTTAAGGTTGGTGCTAATAATTATCAATGTTCCTTCAAAAAAGAAATTATCAATGTTTAAAATGCCATACTTTCAAAAAAAATAAATCATAATATAGATTTCTTAAAATGAAACTAATACTAATTTTCTAAGTTTTTAAAATGGGTACTAACTTCTTCTTGACAAAATGAATGTATATTGATTTTCTATTTGCTTTTTCCATTTTCTCAGAAATATCATAAATCATTTTGATCCCAAGCGTTACGCGTGGGAAGGTACAAAAAAGTAAGATACCAGAGCAACTTATCATAACACGCATCACCAAGCATGTCCGATCCAATAAAGTCACAAACAAATATAGGTTATGGAATAATTGAAAACTGGAAAGGAACCATGCAATGCACATATCTATAAAACATTTAAATATGTATGAATTCGAGGCTCGGTGCAGTAAATGCACAATTGTCTAGACATTATCGGAGAATGCAATGTTGCAACTGAATACTGCTAAAGATTGCAGGTAGCAGTGTGCAATATGTAAAATTTGTTAAACTAAAGGGGCGGGGGGGGGGGGGGGGCTGAATAATAAATCAATGTAAAAAGTGTTATCAACTTCAAACATGAATAGATTGGAAGGGTAAGTTAGCACACCACTAATCCAGATTCCAACTAAAGAATACAAGATGAAGCCTACGTCATGTGCAACAATCAAATTATAACACAATTCATGACAGTTTATTTAAATGAACACAGGTCAAGGAACATCATAGAATTGCTCAATTATATTGTATAACATATCTAGGATAATGACCAGGTTTGATTTAGAGGAGCTGTTATGTTGTTGCTGATCCCTATAACCAACACACACACACACACACACACACACACCCCTATGGAGAAACTTTCATGTATATCAACAAAAGTTACTCACAAGTTAGAAAAATATAAAGGTTTTTCCACCTAAAAAATTGGTATTTTGGAAAAGCACCCCCTAAAACCTCTTTGATAACTAAAAACACCCTTTTGCTTAAGTTAATTAGGATTAACAATTGGATTAGAGCTAAAATGATGAATTGTGAGATAAAAAGGGTCTTATGTAACATCAAAACCCTCGTCTCTTTTCATTTTTTTTGCAAATCCCATTAGTCTTACTCTTCCAAACTCTCAACTTCAACTTATCTTCTTAACCGAGATTTCTAAAGGTGTTAGGGATGATGATAATTAAGCATCGAGGACAATTTAGTTTAATTAGCAGTTTTTGGGGCTGTATTAAAAAATATGAAGTTTTTGGGGGTATTTTCAAAATAGCAATGTTTTAGGGGGCCTATATAAAAAAACCCAAAATATAAAAAAATATAAAGATTGACAATTCATGCAAGAAAGAAGAGCAACTTACCATTTCTAAATCACCTAGATCTCTATATTGGCGTTGGCCCTGAAAAGGAGACGTATTGCCCGAATTATCTTCCGTTGTGTCATTTGTCTGAATAACCGGAACATGACCAATTTCATCTACAGATTCCCCGTTAGAACTTTGTTCATTTTTTTCTACAGATATACAGGCCATCTTATCTTCCTCCAAAACCCGCGTGTGGTTGTTCATTCTTCTATCTGATGATAATGACTTATCATAACAAGCAACAACATTGCCAGGATGTGCAACTTCGATTGCAGAACCATTTCTAAATTTTAGAGCAGCAGGCATGTATATAGACTCTTGAAACCATTTGGCGACTTTCAATCTCAATTCGGATGGGATGGAAGAGTTATCACCCTGCCAATGAAAGTTATATGAGTTAAACACGAGAAATATAGATGTCAAATGAGCAAATAACAAACAGCACTTGAGAATACCATGAGAGCTACTTCCAAGGAATGGGAAGAAATGCCTAAATCTGATGCAACATCACCAACAATAATTTTACCTCGACTAATTAACTGAACAGCAATTGAAGTTTAAATAGAAGTTCATTAGAATCAATGTGGTGCATACGTACTGAAATAACAAAAGCAATAAAGCTCACATCACCTTTTTAATAACTGGAATAAGATTAGAGAAGTCTGGCAAACTGCTGTTTCTCTCGGAAACTAAAGTATCTATGTTCTTACTTGACTGCATATGACCATCTTCTGGGCTCAGCTTAGTAGCCAAAGCATCTTGTTCAAGAGATGCTTCGTTTTCAACCACTTCACTAGAAATTGAACTCGTCACTTCGGCGCAGGTCATGTTTTTCTCTTTACTCTTGCGACTGAACTTTAATTTTGGTAGCTTCTTTGGCAGCAGAGGCGTGGGTAGAAGTTTGGCAACTGAAAATCCATCATCAACAGACTGGATAAGGTTCCTTGTGCACTGGGAACTGCCAACATCCTGAGAAACAGTCTGGGTAATGTTTCTTGTGCGCTGGGCACTGCCAACATCCTGAGAAGTTGAGTGCTTCGAACAAAAAGCTCGCAGCTCAACCTACACAGTTTTGAAGACAATCGCGTATAAATCCTCTACCCGGCAATCAAACAGGGAAAAAGATTCTGAAGATAAAAAAACGAAATGAAAATAAAGAACCCAAAGAAGACTTGCGTTATCACATCCAAACTTTCCCCAGATCTCCATTTGATGTCTCGAGTCCCTTGCGCATATAGGATGAAAAGCAGCTCTGCATGTTCCTGAAGGATATCCAAAACACATGACTTCACCTAAACATAACAAGGCCTCAAGAAGAAAGAACATATTAACAGATTGAATTACAGAGCTATGTGAACCTTAGAATCAGCAAAAATTGCAATTTGTTTTGTTAAACATGGCATAGTATGTGTGCATGCATGCATGTGTGAGTTGTCTGGACTATCAGGAGGGCAATAGCAGTAAACAGAGGTAGTGGGATGCAGATGACAATGGTTCATCAAGATAGCTGCACTTGACACTTATCAGTTTTGTGTGATAGCAAATATCATCTCACAATGGTGACCAGAGATGATAAGCAAGGGATGGAACAGATGACAATCCAGTTGCAAAAGAGCCTGTTTTACTGGTCCCTTGACTGCTGAGTCAGTATTTCATCTTTTAACTTGGGAGTCATGAGCGAAGCAAACATGTATAAACAATCATATAGGACCTCCTCATCGGCACAACCAAAATACCTGGAAATTCCATGTGTTTTTTTTATCAAGGACAAGCCCTAAAAGCAAGTCCTTGCCACCGCTAGATTTCACATCATCTACCTATCTATGGAACCAGCAGACTTGTTAAACTAATTATAGAAACACTTGCAGGGGCGGATCCATTCATGAGGTTGCAGGGGAACGCGCCCCCACTTGAACGGTTTTACTTTATATGTATAATACATGTCGAATCTATACAATTACATTTAGTTCTGTTTTGCAATATGCAGAGTTGCTCTAGCGGTTTGAGAGGTTAGGTCATGTTCCCCACAACGGAATGGTCGCAGGTTCGACTCCCTGACTGTGTTTAATTAATTTAATTTTTTTAAGCAATCATCATTATCTCTTCTTTCTTTACATGTAGAGTAAAGCCTCACTTTTGGTTTCTAAAACAATCATCATTTCCTATTCTTCTTATTATATGTACCATAATGCTACTGGCTAGGACACTTAAATATTATGTATAGTGAAAATTTTACTTCGTTTGACATAATATTACTTTTTGAGATTTCGATATCTACTATAATGATTTTCGTTCTATCTTGCATAAACTTTGGCCCGGCGGTAATGCCTCCTCTAGTCAAATTTTCTGAATCCGCCCCTGATCACATGCAACATTAAAATATTCCGGTCGCATCAAGATATATAGCTGAACCTTGTACCTACAATAATGAGCACCTCAAAATGAACTTTCCAATAAACAATTCGGTAGTTTACTTGCACTTATTTCGTATAATTATTCTCTTCAAGAAATTTATAGATAGGATACTTACCGTGTAGTTGCCCATTTACAAACAAGTTTGTTTATTGGAACGTATAGGCTGAACTTAGGTAAAAAATCAATTAAAGATCGAATAAGTGTATGCTACAAAAGGTATCCTAAACAGAACCTTCATGGGTCCAAATTTGAAATCATTGGGGAGGTCAGCGGAGGAATTATAGCTGTCCAAAACAATGATAGTTGTCCAGAGCAATTATAATCGTCCAAATGATTTGGACGGCTATAAGACCTTAACCATCAATGAACGTGGGTCCCGCGATCTTTTAATTCCCACTTCTCAGTCGAAGCAATCTCTTCCCCCCTTTCACTTCTCCTTTTCTCTTTCAAAGCATGAGCTCGATGCTACCTTGAAATATTCATCTCCATTGCTTTCTTAGAAACCAAACAAAAAAAATCGCTCATCTATGTAGCATGTGTCCATGTCAGATTTGTATCGGATTCGTACCCATATCGTATTCTTTTTCTAACTCATCGAGCATGGTTGAGGAACTCCATCAACACATTCTAAAATCTAACGTGTACTCTAATTTTAAGTACATGCATCAATTGTTTAGACCCGTGTTACCATAAATCGCCAAACCGCTATCGAATTGCGATTTGGAACAATCGTTCCCAATTCGGGAACACTAGCGTTCCGGATCAGAAAAATCACCTTTCCGATCAAAACTTAAGTACTATTAATATAGGGTTTGGGTTCATTTTTTGCAGTTTTCTAACAACGAAGGCCTACAATGATCACAATGACAATAAAAATGGTATAAAAAATAAGTTTTTAAAGGTTTCAGCCGAAACGATATTGTATGGTTGGTCTCATATCGGTTTCGGGTTTCGTATCGGTCTCCACCGAAACCGATACGAAACCTCCACGTATAGGTGGTTTCCGCCGAAATCTCGAACCTTGCTTAAGTTAAAAGGGGCATATAATCAGGTTTGTAATAGATTATACTATAAAACATTTATTTTTTAGCAAAAGAAATTGAATTATGTTTATGTATTGTCAGAATACCCGTATTGTACACAGGTTTCTTATATATAATTAGATGCTAAGTAAGGATGTAATAGCATAATGGTATTGTCTATATAAAGAGAACGATTAGAATTAGTACAATCCATCCATTACACATTTCCTCTGAAACTTTCTCTCTTGATTCTCTCTCTATTAATATTCTTCACATGGTATCAGAGCAATCTCGACCACTCATCTAAAATCCAAAAACAATCATAACCGTCCATCATCCAAAAACAATTACCTCATCACATCCACCACTACTGCCCTAACTCGTCACTGCACCGCCACAGCCTCGCCCGAGTTCGTCGACCCTCGCCGAAGCTCGCTGGATTCGTTCATTATTGATGGCTGCTAATTGAAGATGCTTGAGTTTGCAACGACAGACATCGATTTCAAGATCTGAATCTTCCTCGACCATCAATTTCAAGATCGATAACATCTCAGCCTCATTCTTGACCGTAGAAGCTTCAAGTTCTCTTCCCCTTCAATCGATCCCCTTTCTTGACTCGACTTGGCCGAAGAAGCTTCAAGGTGCAGACTGTTGAGCTCGATCTGGAATTTTATATTTTCGGATCGATTTGGAGTTTTGGGGGTATTTTTTCTTGTGCTTGACTAAAAGATTTGGGATGTTTCCTGTGATCGATTTGGAGTATTGAGGGATTTGGAGTTTATTTCTTGTTGTTGGAAGTTTATTTTGGGCATATTTGGGGTTTTTTAATCTTCTGCTGCAGTAACCCGAGCCCAATAATAGATTTGAGGTAGTTTCTTGATATTTTTTGGGGGTTTTGATGTCTATTTTTGCTGTGTTGGTATATGGATTGCATTATCGGAGTTTTTGGAGATCAATCACCACGATTGAGTTGATTTGTGGGTGTTGTGTTGTGGATCGGATCTTGGAAGATCGATCGTAGTGGAATCTTTGGGATTCCTTTCATTATTTGATTGGAGCTTGTTCTTGTTTGAAGAGTGGTTCTTAAATTCTTTGAAATGGAAAGCAAATTCGAGCGCAAGCAGGTCTCTTCCACCAATGTCTTGACCATGAAAATGATGGATTTCAAACTTGATTATCAGAATTTCCATATTTAGAAGCTCATGGTGGAGCGTTATATCAAAGGGAGGAGAAAGAACGATCACTTGACGAAGCCTCCCCCTATCCAATTACCGCCGATTGGGAGGCGGATGATTTCCAGCTTAGCCACCTCATGCTTAGCTCAATGGAGCGGCGAATCATGGATGGACTTGTCCACTTAGGGTCGTGAAGGCGATCTGGGATCAGCTCCATAAACTTTATTCTACGAAGCAGAGTCTCTCGAAAGCCTATAATTTGGTACATCAGTTGTACAAGATCCAACAAAGGACTCGCTCACTGCATCAGTGCTACTCAGAGTTTTGGCGTCTCGTCCAGCTGGTCTCAGAGTTGTTCCCGATCACTAGTGACGTTGCGGAGATGAGACGACATGAGGATCTTCTATGTTCATTTTCCTTGCTGGGCTACGGCCTGAATATCAATTTGCACGTCCGGCCTTACTTGGAAAGGCGGATATTACTCTTGCGACCGTTTATCATACGTTCCACCAGATATTTCAGTCGGGGATTACCGATGAGCAGCCTACATCTGGTGAGCACAGTGCTCTTATCAGGCCGGAAAGTACTCCCACCTATTACTCTTCACGAAAGAAGGGCGCGGGTCGTGGGGAAGGTAGGGCTGGAGGTTGAGGTTGAGGCAAAGGCTAAGAAGAGCCTCGTTTTTTTACTACTGCCATCAGGAGGGACATATTCGCAATACCTACTGGAAGTTGAATGGGAGGCCTCCTCTGCCTCCTCGCCCTGCTGTTCGTGCATATATTAGGGCTTCATCTTCTGCATCCTATGCTATTTCGATGAATTCAGCATCATCTGCGAGTTTTGTCATGTCTATAGAGAAAGAGATTGCTTGATTGAGGCTTCTTGCAATCTCGTCTGCTTCTAGTAGCCAGACCTAGATCGGCTATACCACGGGCTTCGACTGTGACCACTTTGGGTCTTTCGAGAGGTAATCATACAGCTTTTATTACCCCGATTTCTGTGTCATCTCTAGATGATCGATCCAGGAGCGATGGATCATATAACAAGAGAGGCATATTGTCATCATATAGGCTAAGGCATGGGTGTACCCCAGTAACCTTAGCGAACGGCACCACCCCTGCTATAGAAGAATGGGATTTGTTTGTGCCACATCACAGTTGCCCCTCTCTACTGTCGTATACTTGCCTGGCTTTCCTTTGAACTTACTTTCTATTAGCCAGCTGTCTTGAGATTTGAACTGTGACGCGGCTTTCTTTTCTGGTGGATGTGTTTTTCAGGAGCTTGGGACGAGGCATACGATTGGCACAGAGACTAAGGTTTACGAGTTGTACCACCTCAATGAGCATCCATGCCCTATAGCCTGCCCAGCAGCATCCACATATGCCTTTGATACCCATTGTCAGTTTGGTCACTCTTCTCTGCAAACCTGAAAAGGATTATTCCCTCTCTTCATACTTTGTCTAGTTTAGAGTATGAGTCTTGTAAGTTGGGTAAGTATCATTGCTCTTAGCTATCCATCCTGTATCAATAAGAGAGCTGGAAAAACCTTTTAATTTAGTTCATTCTGATGTTTGAGGGCCATGTCTTGTTACCCAAGAAGGTTTTCGCTACTTTGCAACCTTTATTGATGATTTTTCTCGAGTCTTATGATTATATTTGATGAAATCTAAGAATGGGGTGTTTTATCATTTCCAAATCTTTTTTCTGAAGTTCAAACCCAGTTTGGGGTCATTTTTAGTATCTTGAGGAGTGATAATGCCAAGAAGTATTTTAGTACGCTCTTTAGAGAGTATATGGAGAAACTTGGTATTATTCATGAATCTTCTTGTCATTATACCTCCAACAAAATGGAGTGGCAGAAAGGAAGAATAGACATCTGTTAGAGCTCACTCGTAAGTACCTAAATCTTTTTGAGATGCAGTTCTTAATGCTAATTACTTGATCAATCGTATGCCTCCTCTGTCTTACATGGACAGTTCATCATTCTATAATGTTCCCTTCGATGGTCTCTTTCCCTGTTCCTCCGCGGGTTTTTGGATGTGTGTTTTGTCTATGGCCTGGGGATCTAAAATGGACCAAGGCTATTAAGTGTGTTTTTCTTAGGTATTCTAGGACTCAAAATGGATATCGTTGTTACAGTCCTGGGTTACGTCACTGATTTATATCGGCTGACGTGACTTTTCATTAGTTCACCAGATATTTTTTTATATCTCATATTTTTTTATATCTCATACCCCTTCTGAGTCGGTTGATTCTCCACCCTATGTGTTGAAGGTCATCCGTTTTGTTTCCATTCGTCCACCTTCCCGTTGTTGGGCCCCACACCACCGGTTACAAAGCTGTATGATCGGCGAACCCATACGACTCCTAAACCTCAACCTTCTGCTGTCGATCTTCTAAAGTCTCAAGCTCCGCCGGAGGTTGATATTGATCTCCCTATTGCCTAAAGGAAAGGCACCCGAAACTATACTACTCACCCTATAGCGCATCATATGGCGACTTCTCATTTATCTCCGGCATATCAAGGGTTTCTCTCCTTTCTCGACTCTCATGTTTTACCTAACTCCATCTTCAATGCTTTATCTCATAAATGGCGGACCGATACTATGATTGATGAGATACTCGCCCTAAAACAGAATCAAACTTGGGATTTGGTTCCTCTTCCTATGGGGAAGAGGGCGGTCGGATGCTACTGGGTCTATACTGTGAAGTTTCATCCTGATGGGACCCTTTCCCGCTTAAAGGCATGCTTGGTTGCTAAGGGTATTCGCAGACTTATGAGATTGATTATGAGAAGATTTTTTCTCTGGTGGACAAGATGACCTCTGTTCGTCTACTTATATCTCTTGCGGCTACTCATCATTTGTTGTTGCATCAGCTTGATATGAAGAATGCGTTTTTTCATAGTTTTTTGGTGGAGAAGGCCTATATGGAGCAACCACGTTTTGTTACTCAGGGGAAGTCTGGTCTAGTTTGTCGTTTGAAAAAATCATTGTATAGCTTGAAAATGTATTCTCGAACATGGTTTGAAAAGTTTACTGAACTGGTTATTTTGTTTGGTCTCAAACGATGTGCTCAGGATCATTCGATGTTCTATCGTAATAACACCCAATGGTCTTCGCATTCTTTTGGTAGTATATGTTAATGACATGGTGATTAATGGCGATGATGTGCCTGGTATTGCACAGCTTAAGCACCGTCTTCAAACAAAGTTTCATACTAAGGATCTTGGAAGTCTTAAATATTTCTTGGGTATCAAGATTGCTCGATCGAAGGATGACATCTATATCTCACAGAGGATGTGTGTGCTTGATATGATGACTGAAACTGGGATGTTAGGGTGCAGACCTATAGAGGCTCCAATGGATCCTAATACTAAGCTGCTTCCGAGAAAAGTGATTTGTTTGAAGATCCTGAAAGTTACCGACGATTGGTTGGTAAGCTGAATTATCTCATCGTCACTCGACCTGATATTTCATATCCTGTTAGCGTTATGAGTCAATTCATGACCGAACCTCGAGTTGCTCATTAGGATGTGGTGATTCAGATACTTTGATATTTGAAGAGTGCTCCATGGAAGGGACTACTGTATTCAGATCATGGCCATTATCGGGTAGCATAATTTACCGATGCGGATTGGGCTGGATCTCCAACTGATCGCAGATCTACTACAGGATATTATGTGTTTACAGGAGGTAATTTGATCTCCTGGAAGAGTAAGAAGCAGTGTGTAGTATCTCATTCCAGTGCTGAGTCAGAGTACCGAGCCATGGCGAATACTACTTGTGAGCTTGTATAGATCTGTTTTCTAGTTGGAGAGCTTGGCTTTGAGCTAACTTCCTCTATGCGGCTATATTGTGATAATAAGGCTGCAATCTATATCGCCTCTAATCATGTATGACATGAGCAAACGAGACATATTAAGATTGATTCCCACTTTGTGAGGGAGAAGATTAAGGATGGGATCATCGACACTTACAATGTTCAATTTGTTCATCAATTAGCAGATTTATTCATAAAATTCTTAGGAAGGAATAGAATGCATTTTATTTGTAATAAGCTATACATGTATGATACGTATGCTCCAGCTTGAGGGTGGTGTTTGAATACCCGTATTGTACATGGGTTTCTTATATGTAATTAGATGCTAAGTATGGGTATAATAGCATAATGGCATTGCCTATATAACTAGGAAGATTTGGATTAGTCCAATTCATCTATTACATTTCCCCTAAAACTTTTTCTCTTAAGCCTCTCCTAATATTCTTCACATGTATAATATACATAAATACACACATATACATACAAACGGGCTAAAAGCACTTCCTTTTTTAAAAAGAAGTTTTCCATCACATATAAGCATACGGAAGAAAACTACCCTTCCCCTACCGCGTTCCACAACAAGTGATGTTCCACGTTTCCATTTTCGTTTTGCGTAACGAAATGTTCCACGTTCCAGATAACATAGGTTAAGACACAAACTATCTAATCAACAGTAACAAATTATTTGTATTCTTAGTTTAGACTTGCTAAAATGATAGATTTTTGTAGGGGATGTGTGTGTTAGCTAAAAAACTTAGCATATCCCAACGAATCATATCCTTGACTTTTGGAAAGCTGTGAATCCCCAAATCCGACTCTAATCGCTACATTATGCTAGTTAGTCTCTCGGCCACATGTATCCATTAAATCAGTTAGAATCTAAAGTTGACGAATTGGAAAATCTTTCCGGATGGACTCAAAACTAGTAAATGAATCCTCCATTAAAGTTCTGAGTATGTAAAACAAAGTCAAATGTGACTCTTGATGTAATTGAATGTTTGATTACATAATGTTTGAATTACGATCCAGAAAGTGAGACTATTTTGCTCACAAACGTGTATTGTAGTATCTCATATCTAGAATAATGAATAATTAATAACTGAAAAATAAAGTTCTGAACTACTGTTGATAATCGATGTTATTGAATTTATCCTACCTTAGTTGAAAGCTTTTTTAAGGATGGTCATGTATTCCTCTTTTTAGAAAAAAAATTCTATGCTAAGTAGCTATAGCTAGTGAGTTCCCTCAGGGCTATTGCAGCTCCTCAGCTAGTAGACCCATCGGGGTTAAAAGCTCAATCCTTTTGAGAAACCGTTCAGAGAAAGAGAATGATATAAGAGAGGCTCGGATAAGGGATTAAAAGAGAGAAATAAGCAGCTCAGACATAAAAATATCAATCAATTACTACTAAATCGTTAACCCGTGAAAATTGAATGAACTGGTTCTGAGGAAGCAAGCTCCATGGTTAGAAATTTGCAGGTGCAAATAGGACAGTGTCATTGGCCCTGAAGACTTACAGAGACAGAAAAATAAAATGAAAAACAAATATCAAATACACGACATGTGAGGCGATAAACATAGAGACATAGGCCATATTAAAAACACCAGCCAACAAACATAAATCACGGGTTAATCACAGTCCATGCCATGGAATCGAAAAGCTTTTTTAGAAGGGAAAAAAGAGGCAACATGATGATAACGATGGATTCATATAATAAGAAATTGAAAGGGAAAACCATATGCAATATAAAGAAACTTACCGTAACTGCACCGAACACAGACACCATGCTTCACCTTGCACACATTGCAAACCAGCTTCGTCCGCATCTCCGGTACTCCCCCAACATTCACAATCGGCTCCATCACCGTAGTGTCTTCCACATACACCTCAGGTGTCCAGAGGCAACAGAACAAGTGTGCAAACTTCCCATCGTTTCTAGGGTCCCCGCCAACTGGCTTTAAAGCACCACCTTCCTTCGAGCAAAGCAAGCAAGGCCTCTCTCCTCTCTTCTCATCTTCCATCCCCTTCAAATGCTCACACCAAGAACAAACCCATGACCCATCAACAACCCGCACCCCATAACACATCTTGTGCACCAAAACACTACATTGACTGCAAGAAACAATTTTGTTCCATTTCCCTTCAGTCTCTCCCAGGTTACACACATCACAAACAACAGAACCCTCTTCCGAGCAAGGAAGTGCCAAGAGCTGGTCAAGCCCAGCATCACTTCCCAACAGCTTCCGTTTCTTGTTAGGCCGCTGCGTGGTGAGAATCGCTCTATGCTTCGAACCCACCAACCAACTCATTGACGAGCCTTCATCCTCCTCCTCCTCCTCCTCCCCCTCTTCTTCTTTAATTGGTAATGTACTAGCTGCAGTGTTATCAACACTGTCTATTTCCATAAGATCCTCAACCTTCTCACTCTTCTCTTCAACTTCGCTCACTGGGTTCAAACTCACTCCCGCTTCAGCACCTTCAATCTTCGGAATCAAGAAGCAAGAGTCAGGCAAAGGTCTAGGTTTCAAACTCTCGATGTCGGCCACGATGATAGGCCGAAAGTAAACCTCCATCTCCTCCCACCAACTCCCCCCCTTCGACTGCTTCGAAACCTGCGGGGCGGCCGCCGCGGCGGAGGAGTCGGCGGCCGCTCCTCCGCAATGAGCCGCCGCCGCCGCCTTCTTCAACTTCTTCCGGCTCGAGAGGTGCCTCGCGACACGAAAGGGCAGCGTGGGGGCCCTCGAGGCGAACTCCTCCGTCTCGAATGGGCATCGCTCGGAGAGCGCCTTGAGCGCCTGGGCGCAGAGATCCACCGCCTTCGCCGTCATTCTAATCCCATCGCTGGTGGCCGCTAGGGTTAGGGTTAGGGTTTCGGTTTGGGGATTTTTCCTTTTTCGCGTCTTTTTCTGTTTGTTTTTGGTGGCTTCGATTTCGGATCCGCGAGCGAGTGGGTTTCGAATTTCTTATGGTTTGTGGGTTGGGACTAATAATAAAAAGAGAGCTCGCACGCGTAAAAATTAATAGGGACTTGAATTCGTGAGGACGTGGAGACTATCCACATTTTTATAGTGGATTCGTGTTTGTTTCATTAGAAAGAGGTCGTTTTAAACGTCACTATTTTGTTTTTTGCCGCACCCAATGGTAAAGCACCCCGTGGATATAGTAACGGTGGCAATGGGCCGGGTTTGGGCTCTACTTTGCTAGGTCCAAGATTGGATTCTTCGTATCTATGACATGTGAAAAATAGGAATGAAACTCAAATAATCCATTGGGTTTTTTCCATGTCCCCTGAAACATTCAGTTTCTAAATACTACCCCTGGCCCTGGTTTGACACCAAGGTTTATGACTCGATTAAGTTGCAAGCCACGGTTTTGTGATATCCATGGCTTTAAAGTTTAGGTTCGTTTGGCAACACAGTTTTAAAACTAATAATACATATAAAATAGAGAGGGGATTGAAGCTTTACAAAACTGCATTCTTTTTTGAATTAAAAAAATGGGGCACCCTCGAAACTCTTTTAAACTGCATTTTGGAAAACCCCCTAAATTTTTGTTGCCAAACAGGGCTTGGTTATAAATTTCGGTGTTTGGTGTTGAAACCATGATTTCGTTGACAAAGCCTAAAACTTTTCTGTCAATCAAGACGTGCCCCTCTTTTGGGGTATAGGACTAAATTGGGTTAGGCTGCGATGATTTTTTTCTTGCTTGTTTACAACTCTTCTTAGCTAAACTTTCTTCAAAACCTCGAAAGTCACTCATTTCTTTTAACTCTTTGATCACTCAAAAGCTTAACATGACGGTAGCAATTGAAGTTTTCTCAATGTTGCAAGCTTCAACAACACAGCCGAAAGACTCTAACCAAGACTTCGGTGTTTATTAAAGGTATGATATTTATATTTTTTTGGAAAAGTTTCAGCAAACGCGGCAACAGGAAGAAGCAAATCGAGGGGTAATGTCATTTTAACGCCTCTCATGGCTAGAACTGTTGGCTAAAAAGATGAAAGTTAATCATGAGCTTCTATTTACTCTGGCTAGAAGTTTGAACGGTTGTATTTTAAAGTTAAAGGTGTTATGAGTTATATTTAAAATTAGCAAGTTTTAGTGTCCGGTATATAAAAAATAACCTAATCGATTTCGGGTGAAAGGAAATTTTGATTCCACGCTCGCGCCCCCATTTTCAAAAAGCCAGGGAGCTCGACGGCTCGGGACAGCGGAGGCGAAGAGGCGAAGAACACGTGCCTTCCCCATTCCTTCCTCTAGGGTTAGGGTTTCATCTTCATCCAATCTCGTTCGCTTTTAATTTCTTTCAACGATGTTTTGATCCTTTGTTTACTTGCTCAGTTCTGTAAACGATGGTGGGATTATCTCTCGGGGAGAAGCAATTCATACGCGGCGGAATCGCTCAAGACTTGAGATCAGACGGCAGGCAAAGGCGAGACTTTCTCCCCATTTCGGTCGAAACCGGAGTCATCCCACAGGTGAGAAATACACAGCTTCAGTCACTTATCGATCCATCGAATGATCCATCGACTGTTTCATACTCGATTTTTGTTGAATTTAATCATAGGCAAACGGTTCGGCTCGAGTTAAACTGGGTGCAACAGATGTGATTGCTAGTGTTAAGGTATCGTTACTGAAATTTTCGTATGGGCATCGTATATCTCTGGGAATGTAATAGGTTACTTTATTGCAGGCGGAACTCGGGAGACCGAGCGCTCTTCAACCTGACAAAGGCAAAGTTGCTATTTTTGTTGACTGCAGTCCGACAGCAGCTCCTATGTTTGAGGTTGGGGTCTTCAACTGATTACGTATCTTGCAGAGTTTAGAAAGTTTAGTTATACACTTCGAAACAAATTATTCATGCACTTGTTCCATATGGATATGCAACTATCAATACTCACGATACCGACCACTAGGAGAATAATGCAAAACTGCAAACGCCTTTATGATTACAAATATCATGATAAGTAAATGATACTAATTGAACTTTTTGATTGTATCAAGTTCCTTTATATGTATGTGACCACAAAAATGGTAGCTTAGTTGCTGCTGCTCTGTGTATGTGTGTGTCATGTGACTCTGATTTCTTTTAGTTTCCCACTATCTTTCTCTTCTCTTATATTCACATCTGTTGCTTCTTACAAGAGTGGTCCGCAGAAACTGAATTTGCTCACAAATACTATGCACTAAATAATCCCTTCCCTAAAAAAAACTAACACTTTTTGGGTTTTAGGCCTGTTTTTCTACATATTTGAATTAGTTTTGAACTCATGCTTCCTGGATCATGTTAGGGCAGAGGCGGTGAAGAGTTGGCTACAGAGCTTTCTGTTGCACTTCAGAGATGCTTACTAGGTGGTAAGAGTGGAGCAGGTAAGAACTTTTGCTAAATATCTGATTATCGGGCGTTTGCAAGCTAATGTTATTCTTCATGATTACCATACAAAATAATCATGAATTTTAATCATGGACACTGTTTAACTGGAAGCTTGACCTTGTGTTTATTCCTATACTTTCATGACTGTATCCTTCAAAGTTCGAAGGCAATCTTAGCCCCACTGATCTTTTGGAATGAACACTGGTCAGCATTAGGAGGTGATTCTTGCAAGTAGTTACACTTAGGAAGAGGTCCAACTACGGAAAGCGGTCAAGAATTTTTTTACTAATATTTCTTTATTTTTATCTCTAATTGCTCTCTATGAATCATCCAGAATAAAGTCCTTACCATTCTATATGATCAAAAGCATATTATCAGTGATGGTAACAGAATTATGCATTTATCTGCTAAAGTTCATCTCAAATTAATGAGTCAAATGAACTTGTAATTGCTGAACCGCTTCTGAAACAAAAAAAATGGATTGAGAAAAATATAACAATTGATACACTTTAGCTTGTTTCATTAACGCACGCTTGACTGTTGGAAAAGAAAAGGTACATAAACTTATAAGCGTTCTGGCGATGAGTGCACTATTGCTAAATTAGGTATCAAGTTATCATGCCAAGTTACCCTCCGGGAAGAGTGCGGGGATTCGATCCCAGTGTGGGAAGTGGCCACAATTTAATGCTTTCGGGGCAAATTCGGGGGGTCCCCCATGTTGTGTGTGTTGCGTGCTTAGGTTAGGGGCTTACGGGCCAGTTTACAAAAAAAGTTTATCGTGCCATGTTTTATGCTCATTGTAAACAAACTCTAATCTTTTTTTCTGATGAAAGATTTGATAACAGCATGTTCCTATGCTTTGTGGATAAATATACTCTTTAACTGGCACCCCAAATTTAACCAATTAGAGAATAGAACCTGAGCTTCGTATCGCTAGATGTTGGAGCCTATTTGTTAGACTTTGGAACCTCGATAAACTTAAGTGAACCTGAGTTCCTTTTGAGTTATTCATTTCATAATCTGTTAGCCAAAGATAAATCCATTTAGGAATCACAAGGCAGGAATTAGGATTCGTTGGATACAAAAAAGACCTTCACTGACCACCAGTATGATATTCTCTCTCTTTTTTCTCCTTGGTTGAATTTCCTTGTGCTTTGTCTTTTTCTGTGTTATTCAGCTTGCAAAACCTTTATTTTGTTCTCTTTTTCTGTTTATGAAAGTATCATGGGCTTTCATATGTCTTCATGCATGTTCTGTCCATATATTGATTGTCAACACTTTCTGCATAGATTGGTGAAGAATAATTTCTCATGGTTTGGTTTTCTAGGATTCAACCATTACTGCCCTTTAAATTCTTAAAATGTGTACCAGGTGCTGGAGTTGATCTTTCATCTCTGGTAGTTGCTGAGGGTAAAATTTGTTGGGACCTCTATATTGATGGGCTTGTTGTGAGTTCAGATGGTAATCTACTGGATGCACTAGCTGCTGCTATTAAGGTACAAATCTATTTATGTTTGAGCTTAAAGAGACCCTTTATTAAATGCTACAGCCTTTTCATGTTTTGAATGCTTCATAACCGTCAAATTCTCTATTGATTAATGACCTTATAGAGGTATGGAATGATATGTTAAGCGTCAGCATAAAAAATATAAACTCAAATTGGCACTATCCTTCTTAATTTGTGGTGGCAGTGGTTGCCGTCGTCCTCCTCGGAGTCTCTCTCTCTCTCTCTGCATGTGTTTTTTGTTGTTGTTGTTTTTTTTTTGGGGGGGGGGGGGAATAAAACAAGTGTGTTAAATTTTAAATTTATAATCTCGAATATGTAGCTAAAAACAGAATGTTGAGAGAAAGAGGGGCAAAACAGTAAAAGAAATGGATATGAAATAAGATTGGGGTAGATTCAACCGAGCATTTAGTAAGGCAAGGGATGGTTCGCATAAATGCTGTCGGCTTGACCTTTCATGAGTGGGGACAGAATGAAACGACCATAATAAAGACGCTTATTATCTACTCTTGATTCAACACATTTCCACCGTAGTGTTCGACACCGTTTGGGTCAAAAATTATACCTCGGTTGACCAAGTCAAAATCAAAGTCAACTCCAAGTCAAGTGGGTCCAAGCCCAAGCCAAGCAGGCCCATGTCCAAGTTGAGCCCGAACATGAAAAGGCCAGCCTCCCCCATGCCAAGAAGAAAATTATGTAATAAATAAGTTTGATATAATTTTCATGTATGAATGTAAAATAAATGGACAAAAAGCCAAATTTTTGTAAAGCTCATGGCTCATGTGCAAAAAAAATAAACACATGAGGTATGTGATGGGTAAAATGCTATTTTGTAAAGCCTAAGGGGCTATATGTAAACTTGTAAGCCTATATAAGGCAACATTATGATGAAATGAAGAGAACTTGAATTCCCCACAAAAATTAGAGTTTGTGCCTCCATCTTCTCTATCTCAAGTTCGTCCTCTTTCTTTTCATTTCCAATTAAATCAAAGATCTTAGCTCTCTTTTTCTCGAAACCAAATAATGTTTCACCATAAAACCCTCGAAGGGGAGTTCAGATCTCTGATCAAATCCTTAAAAGGGGATTTTTTTTATCTCACCTTCCTTTTTCTCTAAGATTCAATAAAAAGAAGGGAGGAAGAAAATCACCTCTTAAAATTCCACATTAGGAGGATCCAAGGCTCAAAAAAGAAATAAGGGATCTTCTTTGTTCATCTCCGAAGATCTTTGAGGATTTCAACTCTAAGATCCAAATTCTCAAAAAAGTTTAACTCCAAATCCAGATATTTTGGGAGTTTAACTCCAAAGTCTCTCGAGAATTTAACTCCCAGTCCAAGGGCTAAGTCCTTTCTTCTGCTGGTGTTTCCCAGTCCAAAGTCTCTCGGGTCACGCATACATGACCCGCTGGCGTCCAGTGCCCGCGCGCCGTGCACATGACCCGCTGGCACCCAACAGTCATGTGCCATCTCACGCATCCTAAGGACGCTCCTCACCCCTCTTTCTCCCCTACACTCCACATTCAAAATACATCCCCGTTAAAATTTTTCTAACAGGAGGCTGCTAGCCCCCTTAACCCCAGCCAGCTATCCGGATAGCGGGACCTCCGTAAACTTTGCGAGGCTCCCGACATGCCCAAAGCATAATATGCACACACTGCACATTGAGTTCACATGACCAGTTTGACCCGTTAATCGAAGGTTCTCTTGCTCCAAAGGCGAAGGGTAATTAACGGCGGTTAGTCCGCGGCTGCCGGGGATTTGGATCTCTACAATCAATAAACCCCAGTCTATCCTAAGCAGGGGGAATCTGTATACGCCTGACAAGCGTGCGCATTTCTATCTCAATAGGATGACGAAAAACACCCTACAGTTACAATCAAACCCGAAAAAACAAAATGTCTCTTAGGCATATGAAAGACTAGTTAGAAGCCATCGGATTATATTATATGGAACAATGAGGACTAGACATAGATCTAAATGAACAGGATTTTGTGCATCAATATGCTCATTTAAAATAGGAGATAGCTTGAGCAATGTTGAATGGGGGAAAAATAGTTCACGCTTCACATAACAAAGTTTTTGGGACAGAGGCAATGTTATTGCTGCTGCAATAGTCTAGGGGTGTGTTAGGATCAGTTATGGAGCGAATATTAGCATTACCATATATGTATTGGTCTACTCACACATACACATACGGATACAAATATAGTTCGATAAAAAAAGTTCTATTTGTATTTGGCAAAATCGAATGCAGACACGAAGCAAATATGAAAGAGATAACTATGCAAACGAAGGAGCCATGGGTAGAAAGTAAAAAAAAATATTAATATGGAGAGGAAATGTGCATGTAACCAATACATAGGCCCGGTTAATGAAGTGAGGCGAGGCAATTTGCCTCGCAATTCGTCGAGACCGACGAGGTGAGGCGACGTTTCATTAGCCGGAGCTGGAACCCGCTCGCGTCGTCGAATCGCGAGGCGAGGCGGTGAGGCATGCGAGTCAATTTGCCCCTCTGTGCTGAATTTTTTTTTTCAAAAATAATTTTTTTTAAAAATTTAAGGAAAAAATGAAAATTGAACCAAATTTTTTATTAAAATAAATCAAACTGCAATTTTATAATACAATTTGTTATTTTTTTACATTAGAGACCGAACTCACACGGGATGCAAACGTATCCCTCCCAAATATTGAGCTTAATGAGAGGGAATCAGCCCTACGTGAAACGAGACGAAGCGAATCGCCGATTCGGGACGAATTTCGACGAGTCACGAAGCGAGGTGACTCGGCGAGTTGGACGAAGCAACATTGCGGATTTTGGGAACCCGCTCACCTCGCTGGATTCGTCATGACGAGGCGAATTAATTCGCCGCCTCTTACGTCACCACGAGGCGCGGGCGAATTTTTTTCGCCTCGTGGCGACGCAAAGTGAGGTGGTTCGCAAATTTTTCGCTCCTTAGCCGGGCCTACCAATACATATAAAAAATGAATTTGAAACTAACTTATTATAATTACTTGAACTATATGATAAAAACAGATTTGCATGCAAACAAGAGTATTATATGAATAAATTAATATGTTAACAGATATGGTATACTCATTAGTAGCCTATTTGGAATATTTGGAATGAACACGATAAAATAATATGCCAAAATATTCTATTAGACGCATAACATGTTAAATGAACAAAAATTGTAATCTTTAATTAAGTATTCTTAACTAAAAATATATTAAATTGATATATTTACTTGTATTTATCTGCGGATCCATATCCATACCAATATCCGAGTTCATATTTTCATATATTCGTATCCATATTTGAATAATTTTACTAATACCGTATCCGTATCAGAATAGGAGAAAATATTTAAATATATATTTGTTTCAGTAACTTATCTGATCGGATATGGAATTTCGTATCCATATCGAAAAGATATTTGGGTCGGATAATATCCGGATATCCGTATCCAGATGCACCCTATCTAAAACTAATAATTCTCATTGTAGAGCCTTTCCAAACGAATAGTAAGCTCGTCACTTCCTTGCCGACTTGAAAGTTGTTTTAAGATGCTATAGCAGCTTTCTTCATCAGGCTTGAAATAATGGAGGGCATGATGTCTCTTCCTTAATCTGTACTTTCTTTAACCCGTACTTCTTGTAGTGGAAGAAAAGGAGTAATAACCTAATCAAATTCATGTTCTAGGAATGGGGATTCAAAAGTTCTGTTTATCTGTTTCTTTCACGTCTCACTATTCTCTTCTTTACTTTGCTAGGTAGCCTTGAGCAATACAGGCATCCCAAAAGTTACTGTGGATGTTGCAGCCTCACGTGACGATCAGCCAGAGGTCGATGTAAGTGATGAAGAATTCCTTCAGTTTGATACCTCTGGGATTCCTGCAGTGATAACCTTGACCAAGGTGAGTCAACAAAGAGAGTATTCTCACTATCAAATTAACAGAGAATATCATTATTCCCTCACTTTCATGTAGCCTACCTGATATGCTTAGAATAAAAGGCTCAGTTGTTGTTGTTGTATCATTATTCCCTCACTGTGGACTTTCAGATCCATTAAATATAAAAGTTGAATTAAAAAGAATTCATCGTACTCCTGTGGAAAACGGACAGTGGCTTAATGCAGTGAAAAATCATTGCCGATGCAAATGCATCAATCACTATTTTCTTCAGAAGTCGAACCAAAAAATGGGACTGTAAATAGTTAGACTGAAAATACACAAGGACTTCCATTGTATAAAAAATAAAAAAAATAAGCCGAGCATCGCAACAACACGTGCTTATTAGACATATACTTCCCTAACCATAAGGCCTTGTTAATTTAGGAATACTTGTTCTTTCGCTCATAATTTTTCACAATTATTCTATATTTGTGGTGTGAGGACGCGGTTCAAGTTTCTTTTTTTATTTCCTAAGCTTATAAAACATTGATAGTCCCATTAGGGCACTTTTATTTATATTTTTCGAGTCCATTCATTTCTTGAGCTCACCGAGTATAAAAGAACCATACACAAATCCAAATCCTAATATTCTCGGGGCTATATATTGGTTGCGGTTGAGCAAACTCATCTCTGAGAATAAAGTTGTAGTGATAATATGCATATGTTATATCGTCTGGTTTAAGTCAGCTAAAGAAATGGACCTACATCCGGGTTCCATCGGATTCCATAATCTCGAGAAGAGTAGATACTTTGGCAGTCTTCCTTTTCCTGTTTTGTTCTTTTCTTTATTTTATTATTATTATTGGGTCTTCTTTTTATTTGGCGTTTATGTATTTCCTTTGATGCTTCTCTGCCTCTGGTAATGATAAAAGCACCACTTCACGGAAGCTTTTTCTATGGAACCACTTGGAATAAATTCATGAGTACTGATATCTTATTCAATCATCAGGTTGGCCGGCACTACATTGTGGATGCAACTTCAGAAGAGGAGTCTCGGATGAGTTCTGCCCTTACCGTCTCCATGAACAGGCATGGGCAAATCTGCGGCATGACCAAACGAGGCGGTGCTGGTCTGGATCCCAGCGTCATCCTCGACATGATATCCATGGCAAAAGCAGTGAGCCAACAATTCATTGCTGTGCTCGATTCCGAGATTGCAGCTGCTGAGGCTTCCGAGGCTGATTAAATGAGATTTATTCTAATGTGACGTTTTGGATAGCTACATGCCAAAATGGCGAGATCTAGTTTTTTTCCGCCTTTATGTTAGGTTGGAAACTTTTTAATGTTGGGTACAGCTGAGTTGATGGGACTATGTATTTGCAATTGCTTTTTTCGGTTCGACTGTTGTGTGTCTGCAGATTCAAGAGATTCATTCATGTTTATTGCATATCACAGAAAAGTTTGCGTTATGTAGATCACAATAACGACCTTTTTGATATTAGAGGAAAACTAGGGAATGTCTCCCTTGTGTATTCAAGGGATGTGATAATTGTATGTGTATTCTTTTTTCTAATTGTTGAGCAATAGCTCAGTTGGTATAACACTTATTTTTTTGGGGAAAGTGTGGGGTTGGAACCTGAAGGGAAATGGGCATAATGTAATGTTTTTTGGGGGTATCTTTACATGTTTGGGAAATGGGCATATAATGCAACTTTATTTTGGATAAATTCATGGGTCTCTTGCATTTGTGGGAAATGAGCATAATTTAACTCTTTCCTAGAATTTAACTCTTTCGGAGTTAATACATGGATAGTGTTTGTGTGTTGCGTGTATGGTTTAGTGTATGGTTTAGGCTTATGGGCAAGTTCCTTTCCTTAACCATCAGTAGCTAGCAACAATAGATTGCAGCACAAGGATACATAAAGGATATGTGTTGTATGTTGATATTCTCATGTAGAAAAGAAAGCGGAAAAAAAAAGGAGGAAAATACTTGCTGATGCCACAAAATCTAAAGCATGCTCGATCATCCACAAGTAATGTATATATATAAATATATATGCCTGTATATCCAACACAAGATTTTAGCTTACATCACCCTATAAAAACAAACATAAATTAATGACGATCAGTAAAACATATAGTTCCATGGAAAAATAAACATCAGAGAAAAAACTAAAGAATAAAGACTTGAACAATCTTCAAATTATCCTAATCAACAAAAATAACATGTCCAATAAAATCAAAATTATAAAAAAAATATCCCAATTTTCGATCTCTAAGTAGATATTGATGGAGGTCCTTTTCAGGTCTCCGTCAGATGTTGTCTTCCGTTGATCTCCCGGTGGATTTTGATGGTGATCTTCTGTTGCGTGTGGGTCTCAATGGGTTTTCGTGAAAGAGGTGGTATGAGGAGTTTGGCGCCGAGTACCTGTAAAGAAGTCCTGGGATGGTTTGGTACCACCAAGGACCCTCCGACGATCAAGTTAGTGATGAGATCCGAGCAGAGTAACGGCTTAGTAGAGTAAAGAATGACTTCCCTGACCCCTCTGTGATGGGGGTTTATATAACGTTGATGGCACGCAGCAGCAGGCGCGAGAATCTCGCCAGCAGTTACGCTCCCGACGTCATACCCACGTAGAGAGCGGATCGCCCATTAATGGGGATCGCGGAGGCGTGGAACGTGGGATGTTGCTGGCGGAGAATCCGCGCATGGCGAGATTCGCGGAGCGGCGGTTACGCCTGTGAGCGGTGGAGCTGGTCGGAGGACCAAGGGAGACCTCCTCGGCTGGGGGGGCTCGGGGACGAGCGAGAAGGCCGAGGAGTCTTGGTCTTGTGGCAGCTCGGGACGAGCTGAGGGGCGGAGGAGGCCAGTTTGCAGGGGGCCCCAAGGAGGGCCAGCTTGTGATTGCAGGTCGGGTACAGGGTGGCCTGGTCGGCCCTTGTGGGCCCTTTCTTCTGAGTTCAGGGACACGTCATTTGCCACGTGTTCTGATCTTAGAGATCGCCAATATTGAGCATCATCATTAGCCCCCCACTCTTGTCCCGACCAGCCAGCGGGTCGGGTCAGGAGTGGACTGCTAGGCCTCCCGAGGCGGGCTCCTTCCCAGGGCTTTTGTCAGGACGAGTTCTCGGGCCGTCAGTTGTCTTTTCTGTTAGCGAATCAGGGCGAGATCTTTGCATTTAAAGAAGGTGCGCCGGTTCGTGCACTTCGCCACTGAAGCGACGGTCTACGCGTCAAGCGTCGATTGGCTGACATGGCGTATGCAGGCCTGCGGTGTCTGATGGGACGCGGTCCAGCGCAGGATCGACATGTGGAGCGATCGGAGCCGCTGGGCGCGAGGAGTCATTTCGGCGGGAGATGACGGGCGCCGTTGGATGAAGCCGCTTGCAGCAATAAACAGGGGTGGGGTCCGCCCTTGGGCCCTTACTCCTTCATATTTCCCTCTCTAAAGTCTTGGTTGCTCGGCGCTCGTCTCCTTTCTCCCGCTTTCGGCCCCTGAAGATTCCCTTTCCCAAGGTTAGATGTCTTCCTTTGTAGAGTCAGTAGATGTTGTAAGAGTAGGTTCTAGGGTTCCTTTAGTTGCGTCTGAGTCCCCCCGGGGAGCAGGGGTTGGATCCTCTCCCCGGGATCGTGAGGCGGGGGCAGCCCCCACGGAGGAGGCGGCAGATGCGACCCCTGGCTCCTCGTGCTAGGTGAGGCGTGAGGACGAGCTCGCCAATGCTCGGGCTCGCTTCTACATTCCTCCGCGCTACACGCTCCGACTGGCCAAGGAGGGAGAGAGGGTGGATCAAGTACAGGGTAGGGAAATCGCCCTGTACTTGGAAGCTTTTTGGGGCGGAATGCGCCTGCCCTTCTCTCCCGAGGTTGTCGCTGCGCTGAATTTTTTCGGTTTGGCCCCCGACCAATTAGTGCCGAACTCGTGGAGGATCCTCCTCGGGTTCTTGATCCGCCTGAAGTTACAGGTGGTTCCCTTCAGCCTTTCCTTTCTTAATTCTTCTCTCTTCTTCAAAAGTCACCCTGGTGGTCGAGCGGGCGACCCGAGATGGGTTTATCTCTTTTTCAGGAAGCGGCCGGGGGGCGCTGCCGGGACCGGGGTCGTGGCCTTGCCCTCTTCTATTCATGATTAGAAAAAGAAAATTTTCTTCGTTTCCCCTTCCGAGGGCGAGGACTGGCCTGTGCCTACCAAGTGGTCGTGGGAGAAATGTTTGCCGGGGAACCAGTCCGATGACCCCGCCGCGGTGAGAGTGGCGTCGTGGGAGCCCATCCCCTGACCTGACGTGCTGCTGTCTGAGAAGGTCCTGAGCTGGGCCGGGCTTAGCCCCGTCGAGTTCGTCGGTAAGTTAGGCTTGCTTTTTTGGCTTGTGTTTTGCTCGTGTCACTGATTCGTTGGGTATTTGTTTGTGCAGGATCCATGGGCTTCGACTCGTTTAAAACCTCCATGCGCCAGCCGAAGAAGGCAACGAAGGCTGGGGGAGCCAGCTCTTCTCGCGCGAAGCCCGCCCTGGCTCTTACTGCTCCGGTGGTGGTGCCCTGTGAGCGCTCGGGGGCGGACCCCGCCCAGGGTCCCAGCAGAGTGTCAGGCCGGAAGCGGGCCCTGATTCTGGAGGACCCGGCCTCGGAGGAGGAGATCGGCTCTCCTTTGGAGCCGCTCAAGAGGAGCTCCCGGGGACCTTCCCGGGGCCGGTCCTCGCCGACCGTGGTGGAGGAAGGGGGCCTCCGGTTTGCAGTGCCATCGGGACTGTCCGTTGCGGACAGCCTTCTGCATGAGATAGAGATCTCAGCAGGGGGTAGAGTCCCTGGGGGGACCTTCAGGGCTCAGCTGGCGTCCATCGCCCAGGAGTCCGTGCAGGTAAGTTTTTTGGTTCATTGTGAGATTCAGTGCCTCCTTCATCTTTCTGATCTTTTCCGTGTCTCCCAGGTTCTCCAGCACGTAGCCCTCGCCTTGCGCATGGAAGCCGAGATGGTAGCCCTGGCGCTGGAGGCTGCGGGTCGGCTCGCCTCGTTGCAAGAGAGCTCCAGGCGGGAGCTGGAGGCGATGCCGGTGAAGGTCGCCGCCTTGGAAGGCGAGGTGGAGGCCGGGAAATGGGAGGTAGCCCGGCACCGCGAGGCCGCCGTGATTGCCGAGGTCAAGCTCGAGGATGCCCAGGTGCTCGCCGGCAACCTGAAGAGGACGGTGAAGACCCTCCGAAAGGAGCTGGGGGCGGCGGTCGAGACGGCCAAGTCGGCTGAATCGAGGGCGGTGGAGGGCTATAAGAAGTCGATGGACTTCTATGACGACTTGGCCGTGGCTACGACCCGTATTTGGCATGACGCCCTCGATGCTGTTAAGACCCGGATGCCGGAGTTTGCCGACGGAGATCTCCGGGCCGAGTTCCCCCTCGTGGACGCCGATGAGCAGGGGGAAGAGGTTCCTAGCGAGGAAGCCACCGAGGACCCCGCGCGTCACGTGGTGGAGGTCGAGGACCTCGAGGTCGTACCTGGCCCCCAGGTGTAGAGCCCCCGTCTTCCTTCTTTTATTTTGTTTTTGAATTTTGTAAGGCTAGGGAGCCCCAAAAAATACCCTTTGTAAAGCTTTTGTCTTTGGTAGTAATAAAATTTTCTTTGGCTTCATCGAATCGTACTCTACCATCTGTTTGTGAAGAATGCTCGTAGGATATCTTTGCTTGCACCGTTGTGTTTTCATGTCAGGTTTGCCGCTTGTCTAGCAATCGCCCGTCGGGTTGACTTCGATCACTCGCCGACGAGCATGCCAAGCGCTGCCGAGGAGGTATCCCCATGGGCCCCGAAGTCAAGGGGAGATTTCTTAGACCTGGATAGATCTGATGCCCCTCACTGGGGTCTCGGATCTTCTGCGGGTGACGGGCAAAGCGCTGTTCACCATACTCGAGCCGAGCGCGAGTGGGCGCCTGCTCGGTGTCTCTACCGGGGGTGCCATCTTTTGACCTCGGTCAACGCGAGTATCGACCACCAGCCGGGGGTGACTGAGCAGGGTAGCCGCTCGGTTGCCTCTTGCGAGGGCTTTCTGATCCTTGGCGTTGCGGTAGGGAAGCTACCCGCCAGGGACGACCGAGCAGGGTAGCTGCTCGGTTGCCTCTTGCGAGGGCTTCGGACCTTAGCGTTGGAGGGGTTGTAAGAATCCTACCAAGGATGACCGGGCAGTGAAGCTGCGCGGTTGCCTCCTAGCGAGGGCTTTGATCCCTGTCGGTTGTGGTAGGAAGCTACCGGCCGGGGATAGCCGAGCAAGGACTCGACTGCCTCTGGGAGAACTTTGGTCTTTAGCGCTGGAGGGGATGTAAGAAGCCCACTAAGGGTGACCGGGCAGTGAAGCTGCACGGTTGCCTCTTGGCGAGGGCTTTGACCTCTGGCGTCATGGGTAGGCAACTACCAGCCTGGGATGGACGAGCGGGGTAGCCGCTCTGGTGCCTCTTGTGAGGGCCTTCGATCCCAGGCGTCGTGGGTAGGGAGCTACCAGCCGGAGTTGACCGAGCAGGGTAGCTGTTCAGTTGCCTCTTGCGAGGGCTTTGATCCTTCAGGATGGGGACCGAGAAGGGTTACTGCCCAGTGCCTCTTGGCGAGGACTTTGATCCATGTCGGTTGTGGCAGGAAGCTACCAGCCGGGGATATCCGACCAAGGACTCGACTGCCTCTGGGAGGACTTTGGTCCTTAGCGCGGGAGGGGCTGTAGAAGCCTACCAAGGACCTTTGGCCGGGCAGGGTTACTGCCCGGTGTTTCTTGGCGAGGGCTTTTGTCCTGAAGGATAGCCGAGCGAGGGATCCTCGGGCTCGACCGTCTCTGGGAGGGTTTTTTGATCCCCGGCGTTGTGGCAAGGAAGCTGCCCGCTGGGGATAGCCGAGCAAGGGATTCTCGGGCTCAACTGCCTCTGGGAGAGCTTTCTAATCTCTGGCGTTGCGATAGGGAAGCTACCCGCCAGGGGTGACCGAGCAGGGTAGCTGCTGGGTCGAATCTTGGTGAGGTGTAGCCCGACCGTCCAGATGTAGGCATGGGGAATATGAACGGTCGTGGCAACAGTGCGCGTAGCATGTGCATTGAATGCGGGGGGAGGCGAAGCACTAGGGGCGCGTCGCTTCGATTCCACCAGAGAAGGCTTGACGACCGCCGCGTGGCAGCGACCTTTTAGGTGAAAGCGGGCGACTGTTGAGCTGCGCAGCGGGCTATATAAAGCTGAAGGAGTACTGGTCCTTCCATCCTTCATAAACAGGTCGTTGAAAATGCAAGACTTCCCGTTTACCATCCCCGACATCATCCACTTCGAAGACGTGTACCTTTACGACCAGTACTGCACCGAGGACACGGTGCAGTTGGTCTATGGGAGCATTGAGGACCATTTCGGCCGGCTGCTCCCCCGACGCTCCTCCCTGCTGCAGCTGCTGATGTACTCCATCTGGAGGGCGTCGCCGGGGCTTTACAACCCCTTGTCCGAGCAGCTCTATGACGAGGCCGTGGGCAAGCTGCGGTCTCTGAGGCGCTTGGGCCTGATCTCCGCGAACCGGCTGGCCCGCTCAAAGGCACTCGTCCGCGAATGCTACGAGCTGAGGCTTGGGATCGACGCGCGCGGGGGGAACTGGGGACAGAGGTTGGACCTCGCTAGGCCCCGGCTGGCGGAGATCTTTACCGAGTATCACGAGCAGTGCTCGCTGCACCCCCTTCCCCCACTGTTGTAATTTCCTTTTCTTTTTGCGTGTATGGCTGAGGAGCCCATAATACCTTTTGAATAAACAAGGTTTTTCTTTTTTTTCGCAATGTTCCATTGATCTTTATTAAATTAACAATAGATCCTAGGAAGGGTTTACATTGCCCTAAAGAAAAGGTACAGGCTAGTAGATGATCTTATTGGCTTGGTCCGAGCTCCCCGGAGGACTGTGGGTCTCCGCGCTTGGCGCAGGGTGCGGGGCTCCCTGATTTCCGTGCTGGCCGTCCGCCGAAACGAGCAAGATCTGACCGATGGTCAGGTCAGCGGGAGGGCGATGCTGCTCCTGCTCACGGTCGGCCTGTCGTTTGTCCCTCAAGTATGTAGTGAGGTGTCCCGATCGGATGAGCTCTTCGATATAGTCCCTGAGTTGTTTGCAATCCTTCGTGGCGTGGCCCAGTGTCCGGTGGAAAGTGCAGTAAGGGCCCGAATTCGCTTCGCAGCCTGACGTGGGATCGGAGGGAACTTGAAGAACCCCTCGTTCTGGGCCTCCTCCAGCAATACTGCGAGGGAGACGTTGAGGGGGGTATACTCCTGGAACTTCGGGTGGTAGGGCTGCTGACGCTTCGGTCTTTCTTCCCGAGCCCTCTTCTTCTGGTCAGATCGTTCTGCTTGGGGGAGGTTAGCGTTCACCTCGGATTCCGGCTGAACCTCGTGCTCGGTCCATGCCTTGACCTCGGCCATGGTTTTGGGTTGCGCCAATGCAAAGGAGCGTAACCACTCCCTGCGCCTCAGACCAGATCTAAGCGCCATGATGACGGTCTCGTCCCGGTGCTCGGGTACCTCGAGAAGGGCATTGTAGAAACAGGTAATGTAGGCTTTGAACGTTTCCTTGTCCCCACTCTTAACCGTGAAGAGGTAGTCGACCGTGCGCTTCTGTCGACGGTTCCCAACGAAATGGCCTAGGAATTGAGTAGCCAGCTCGTCGAAGGTCGAGATCGAGCGGGGCTCGAGCCCCCGGAACCAGTCTCGACCTGCGCGGATAAGGGTGGCCAGGAAGGCCCTGCACTGGGCGGCATCGGAGTGGTCCTGGAAGCTCATCCCCGCGGTGAAAGCGTCCAAATGGTCCTTCGGGTCGGTTTTCCCGTCGAACAGAGAGACCTTTGGGGGCTTGTTACGCGAGGAGACATGGACGGCGAGCAATTCCTCGGTGAACGACTTTGTGAGCGAATCGGAGGCGTACTTAGCCCCGTCGCTCGAGAGGTGAGCCTCCCGGCACATGCCCTCGATTTTCTTCTCAAAGGCGTTGAGCCGACCGTGGTATCCCGAGGAATCGGCGCCTTGTGATCCCTAGCCTCCACTGCGGGTAGCCTGCGTCTGGGAGCGGCCCCGGTTCCTCTCGATGAGGTGCCTCAGATCCTTGAGCGAGGTGGCTCTTGAGCCGCCGAGGTGAACCCCTTCTGTGCGGCCCCACCGAGGGTGGTGGTGTCGACCATGCCTGTGGATAGGCGAGGTGACTGACATCTCCTCAGGGGGATAAGGGTCGCGAGGAGGCTCGAGGTGAGGCGTTCTGGTGGTGGACCTCGGTGTGGAGCCGTGGGGCGCCCAGCGGGCCTTGGGGGGTACCGGCTCGATAGATCGGTGGCCAGAAGTCGCAGGCTGCTGGTGGTCAGTCTTCCAGACGGGGGCAAGGCCCTCCGGAGGCGGTAGAGCGGCGATCTGGGGCCCGGGCCCGGCCGCTTGGACGCGGACGAGCGCCTCCACGAGGGACTGTAGCCGATCTATTCGGCTGGCGAGGGCGTTGATGAGGGTCGCTGGAGGAGGTTCGTCCACGCCTTCGGTGAGGGGGAGGCGGCGGCTGGTGCCGGGATCTTCAGGATGGTTGCTCGCCATGCGGGCGGAGATCGGAAGGCCAACTTTGTTTTTGTGGAGTTTGTGCTTCCCATAGACGGCGCCGACTGATGGAGGTTGTTTCCCCCAATCAGAGCAAACCTCTGTTTCAAAATTCAAAATTGAAATTGAAGCAACGCTTCAGATTTTGCGCGCTGCGCGCCACATGTCAAACACGGGTGCGCTAGCGCCGTTGCGCTGCGCTCTGCGTTGCGTGCCACGTGTCAAACACGTGTGCGCTAGCGCAGTTGCGCTGCGCTCTACGCTGCGTGCCACGTGTCGAACGCAAGTGCGCCAGCGCTGGAATTAAAAATCCCCCACCGTTAGATCAAAAGATCTACTAATAATAAATTATTAATTAATTAGAACTAAAATTCTGTTATGGAATGATCTTTCCAATCTTATTAAAACAAGAAGATTATCTTCTGTAAAACAGAAACCTTAGGATCAAAGATCCAACGGTGGGAAATATTCCCAAATCAATCAGAGAAAGATCTCTTAAAACTAATTCAACAAATCATTTGGCCCTATATAAAGGCCCCTAGACTTCAAGTCTAAAAAAGAAAGAGAGAGAAAAACCCTCTGCAAACTTTGAGAAAAAGAAGAGCAAGCTCTTAGAAAAAAGAAGATTTTTCTTCATCTTCAAGGTAAAAAACTATGTTCTTGAATAACAGAGATGAAATCATCTCGTTAAAAAAAGAACCATCTTCTAAAAAGATCATAGATCTGAAAAAAGACCAAGGTCTTTAATAAAAAGCAAAAGATCAAAAGATCTAATCATAAAAAAATATATAAATATAAAAGAAGTATTTCACTTCATTCACAGATCTTTGATCTATAAAGGCAGAGCCTTTTATGAAAACAAGAACTTTTGTTCTTGAATCTTGAGGCAAAGCCTCCTTTAAGAAGAACATAAATTTGTTCTTTGATCTTAAATCTGATCAAATGCGCTTTGCGCTATCAAAAAGTGCCTTACACTCATGAACTGCGCTCTTGCGCTCCTTGGATCGGCGCTCAGCGCCAAAACATGCCACGTGTCAACCATAGACACCACTTGCGCTTTGCGCTTTTAAAACAAAGCACTGCGCTCATGGACTGGCGCTCAGCGCCAAGCGCGCCACGTGTCACTCACTGGCGCGCCCCTAAATCAGCGCAAAGCGCTCATAAATTAAAAGCGCAATGCGCTAATAAACTAGCGCTTTGCGCTAAGCGTGACACGTGTCCTCTTCGTGTGCGCTATCCGACAGAAGCACAATGCGCTCTTTGACTGGCGTAAATCGCCTGGCGCGCCACGTGGCGCACTGTCAGAACGCACTCTGTTATGATGAATGCTATGCATTCAATACAAGACAAAAAATGTCAGAGCCAAATGCCTAGCATTATTAAAAGGGCCGAGCCCAAATAAAGGCTTAATAGCCAGAACAAAAATAAAATGTTAAATATTTTTAATTGGACTTAGCCCAATTCTGGCCATAAGTCCTCAACTTATCTTGAATTGAGCACATCTGCTCTTTCAACCAACTCACCTTAGTTCAAGGGCACATCTCTTCACTCCTTTGATATTTGTCGTTGTAATTCCTCAACGTCTTCAAAGAGGTGACGGGTCCCGACAACCACACATTCAATGGACTGTGGGGTCCTTAAACTCATGGACTATGATGTTCTTAACCTCGACCGTGATGTCTTTAAACTAACATCGGACTGTGAGGTCCTTAAACTTATGGACTATGATGTCCTTAACCTCGACCGTGATGTCTTTAAACTAACATCGGACTGTGAGGTCCTTAAACTCATGGACTATGATGTTCTTAACCTCGACCGTGATGTCTTTAAACTAACATCGGACTGTGGGGTCCTTAAACCCACGGACTATGATGTCCTTAACTTCGACCGTGATGTCTTTAAACTAATATCGGACTGTGGGGTCCTTAAACCCACGGACTATGATGTCCTTAACCTCGACCGTGATGTCTTTAAACTAACATCGGACTGTGATGTCCTTAAACTCACGGACTATGATGTCTTTAACCTCGACCGCGATGTCTGTAAACTAACAATGGACCGTAATGTCCTTAAACTAATTATCGACCGCAATGCCATTAAACTAAACAATAGAGTCCAATTGCTCTCTTGCCGGATCTAAACGATCCCGTTAAGTTGATCTTAGTCTAAAATTAGACTAACGTATCCTTAACAGACGTTTAAGTTGATCTTAGTCTCAAATGAGGCTAACGTATCCTTAAACCCAACCCCCCAAACCCAAATCTAAGAAAGATATGGATTTGGACTAGTCCACGTCCTACGGGCGACAATCTAAATTAGTCTCTGTATACAATCCGCGGGCAACCAAACACAAAACAAACACCCACGACACGAAGTGACCACATGGAGAAGAAGAAAGTTGTTACCGCGACGCGGTAGCGTAATTAACTGCAGGGGCTTGCTCCTGCAGGGAAGAGCGTCCCCACAATCAAAAACCCCTCAAACGAGGGGGAATCTGACGAAGTCTGCTACATCGGCCGCATCCGTTTAAACCTTCGATATATAGTGTCATAAATCAACTTGGCATCTTCAGAGAGGTGGACGGATAGCACCAATTAGCATCTGCCCCGAATTTCAGGCAAGACGTTCGCCGCGTATTTGTCGCATCTTTCGGAGGGTAACAGATTCTGGCACGCCTGGTGGGACCTTTTCCTCTTTCCACTCTACACTTCATGTGTCGTGTTCGCGAACGAATCGCGGTTTGCTAATGGTTGCCCTTTCGAGGTACTGAGATTTGGCGTTTTGCTTGGTGTAGAAAGCGAAGAATCAATGGCGTCAACTTGCGCGAATTGTTTCAACTGCAACTGCAACCCACATTCTGCCTCATCTGGAGGCATAGCCTACGGGCCCCAAGCAGCTTCTCTGTTCACGATGCCGGTAGACCAGGTGACTCAGGCCACCACCGGATTGTTTTTCGGGACTATGCTCCCACCGATGAGCTTCAGCGCTCCTGTACCAACACCAGAAGCTCCCAAGAAGTTGGTCTTTGATCGGCTTACAACTACTGCGGCCCCTCTCAACGGGTCGTCCAGCTCCAGCGCCTCGGTCTTCACCAGATTGGGCCAAAGTTCCGATGGGCCCATGATGAAGCCTGCAATTCAAGAGAAGGTTATTCCGAAGAGAGTAGCCATCCCCGCCCCTGAAGTCGTCAAGGCGGCTTCTCCTGCCAAAGGATCGGTCTTCACAAGACTGACTGTTCCGGCTCCCACTCCAGCTCCCGTTCCCGCTCAAAGGTCTGTCTTTAACAGATTGGATACCGCTACTCAACGGACGTCGGTCTTCAAGAGGCTGGTACCGGCAGTGCCTCACCTGAACAGGGGGCAAGACGAAGTCTCCCTTCAAGCTGAAACCATCCCAACAGCTCGACGCGCTCGACGTCGCTACTGGCGCCGAGTAAGGAAGGCTGGGGGCAACTCCCTCTCTGAGCTAACTCCACCAGCCCCAACGGTGGAAGCCAATGCTGCTGTTCCAACCGGGAACAACTTTGAATTGCTGAACAAGGTGCGCAGGAACTCTCCTACCGCCGTACTGAAAAGATCTCCTCCGCCCACGGAGAATGTTATAGAAACGAAGCCGGAGCAGCCCCCTCAACGGCTGTCCTCTAAAATTTACAAAGTCTGGTGATGGGTTCAGGACTCAGTAATCGATTGAGATCACTCTCGCCGGCAGAAAAAGGTGAAAGTTTCTGGAAGAAGAGAACCGTCCTGTCAAGCCGCAAAGGACGACAACTATCTGGGTGCCCGCTGCAACGGTCCCATCAACGTCAACTGCTCAAAAGAGAAGGAGGCCAGAAAAAGCCCCTATGAACGTGGCGGGCCACAAAGACGCTAAACCCAAACGCCCCAAGTCTGGGGGCATAACGGTACATACTGTTTACATGGCTTCCGGAAAAGAGGAAAGCCGCGCTTCGACGGGTCACCGACCGCTGACCCGATCCATGACAAAAGCCCAGGAGCAGTAACAGAAGCTTCAAGAAATGCTGACGCAGATGGCCGCACTCACCGGGCCAAAAGAAAGCCCGGAAACGTCATCGGAACAACGTCAAGAACAAGAAACCGATGCCGACTTTCTCCGCAGAGTCCTCGAAAAGAAGGACAAAGAGGCAGCGGAACAAGCTGCCAACATAAAACAAATGACGCTTCTCTTCCAAGACATGGTTGGGATGATGTTACAGCCGGAACCTCCAGCTGAAGACCCTCCGATCATTATTGAAGACGACAGAGGAGAGACATCGAACCCTCCTCCGGCTCTTTCAGCAGCCAAAGTGGAAACAATTTCCAAGGCCGCTCTGGACGACTATATTGCTCAGCAAATACGAGCTCACCAGACGAATGAAGCGGCTGGCCAAATTGTCAAGACCGGACGACCCTATCTGGGCTGGTATGACCAAATAATTTACCCGCCGGGATATACGATCCCCAATTTCCATGTGTACAAAGGGACGGGCAATCCCCACCAGCATGTCGCCCAGTTCAGGGCTCTATATGGCAATACTGGGGGTGATGATAAACTTCTACTCCGCCAATTCGTCGGCAGCTTGTCGGAGACGGCATTTGAGTGGTACTCCGAACTTCCCAACGACTCTGTCAAAACATTTGCAGAGATGGAGCTGCTGTTTACACAGCGATTTGCAAGTGCTAGCGAGCGCACCCCGATAACGGCATTGATCAATGCCAGGGTGAATCCTGAAGAAACATGGGTCCAATATGCAATACGGTGGTGGAACTTATGGTCGAAATGCGAACAACACATCGAAGAGGCTCCTGCGGTAGGCATGTTTGTGGGTACTCTCGACCCTCAAGCGACCATCTCGCAATTCATGATGTTCTTCAAGCCAACTACTTTCCAGGCCTTGATCGACAAGCTGGCCCAAATGGACCAGATGGGTCATAGACCATCTCCTGCAAAGACGGGTCCTCATAACGAAAAGGGGAAAAGAAAAGCGACTTTCGTCACTGATGCTCAACGACAGCCGAGCAACTCAAAGCCGGTTGTTCGCCAGAACAATATGCGTCCACGCCCATCCCTCGAGGAGAGACTAGGACGTCCTTACTCATTTCTTCAAGATAAAACGAGGAGGCTGTTCGAGCTGGCAGTGCGCAACAGACTCATCAATCTGCCAGATCCAAAACGTCCGTTGCAACCAAATGACGTCAATGATCCCAATTACTGCCCCTACCACCGAGTATTAGGCCATCCGATCGAAGACTGCTACGTCTTCAAAAACTGGATTGAAGACCAATACCAACAAGACAAGTTCGCATTATCAGAAAACTGGAAGGTGAGCCCGCCATAACCTCATGCCCCTAAAAAGACGGGCATGCCGGGGGCATCGTGCTCATTCATAGGAAAAACCCCATAGACTGAAAAGTCAGTAAACTAGAGATTCGCATCAAATACGGCGACGGCGGACCATTATGTCCTAAAACTGGCGTCGGACCGGAATGTCCTTAAACTAACAATGGACCACTATGTCCTGAAACTGGATATTGACCGAGACGTCGATAAACTACTACAGACCGCAGCATCCCAAGGCTGATACAAAAAAAGAGACAAAAAAGAGAAAAAAGAAAACGGTACGTCCATAAGCGAAAATGACACAGATGAAAACCCGAGAAGGCTCCGTGAGTAAAAACAGCAGGGCTACCGGCGAGTTTTGTGAAAACCCGAAAGGGCGCAATCTCGTTAAAGGACACTTGCAAGGTCCTCTCAATTTTGTAAGGAGAAACCACCCGCGTAATATCCTTACGACTCACAAGGGAGCAACACACTTAGGGATCCCCACGATTCCTAAGGAGAAATTACACTTGCGAGATCCTCACGACTTGTAAGGAGAATCCTCTTATGGGACCCTCACGGCTCATAAGATTTGAAAGTCTTAAGCTACAGGGATCTGAAGCTATTCTTAAGCAGCCCCCACGACCTCCAATACTGCCCTACAAGCGGCTCAACACTGACCCTTGTATACAATCCATGTGCGCGAATAAACATTTCCTTAACAAAGTCCTATCCGCGACTAGGGATATGTTTACACGGTGAACAACCCTTATAAATCCTTTCGATTTATAAGGAGAAAGCACTCTTGTAAAATCCTTATGACTTATAAGAGACCATACACTTAGGGATTCCCACGATCCCTAAGGAGAAAACGCACCTACGAGATCCTCACGACTCGCGGGGAGAAATACCTTTATGAGACCCTTACAGCTCATGAAGTCAAAAGCCTTAGTCGACAGGATCTTAACCCTGTTTACTAAGCCACCTTTGTCCGACATCGACAGAGGCAAATGATGATTCACTCCTGGCAATATCTCAGTTGTAGCGGTGCTGATGCCGAAAATCGATGTCTAATCCCAAGCTTGCAGCAAAAAGCCAACGAGCCACACATGCATATGAAATAGCCGAAATGATTGGGCAACTTGCAAATCAGCAAGTAAAAATGTATGCATGCAAAATAGCCGAAATGATTGGGCAACTCGCAGTAAAAAAGCAGCGAGTAAAAAAATAAAACAAATAGCCGAAACGATTGGGCACCGCGAAAAATAGCCGAAATGATTGGGCAATCGCGACTTTCGCGATATAAAAGCTGAAATGATGGAGCATCGCGGAAAGAAATAAAAAGAAAATGAAAAAAGTAAAACTTTTTGCCCTATAGGTGATATCACATCAATCCCTGTATACGATCCAGGGGCGCAAACAAAGAAGGAATCACGCCTTCCCTCCTCAGGCTCCATCAGAAAGAGAGCCAAGTCTCGACGGTCACATGTGCATCCCAGAAGACCAACAACAGCGTTCCTCCTTATGCCAGCAAGGCGCGGAAGCGACACAGCGAAACGGAGCCACGACATAGTCCCTAGTTCCAAATCTTAACGACAATATCTACAGCCTAAAAAATCAGCAACGGTGATCCTCCTCATTCCAACAGGACTCGGACACAACATCACCAAGAGGAGTGATGGCAAAATCCCAACCCCACCTCAGCATTCGTCTCGTTACAGCAGACGCAATGTCAACAACGGCGTTCCTTCGCAATCCAGCAGGATGCAGATGCAACGTCAACAAAAGACCCCATGGTCGAGACAAAGCGGAGTGATGGAAAAATCCCAGCTCCACCTTAGCATTCGTCTCATCACACCAGATGATATGTCACTACAGCGTCCTTCCTCCAACAGGATTCGGACACGCCAAAGCAAACGAAGCGAAGGCCAAATTCCTAGCTTCAGGGTCTTGACGGTAACTCATATAAAACCTGAAAGACCACCGGGGGTCATCCCACATAGAATGGTCACCACCTCGACGTTCGTCTTGATACAGTAGACGAGATGTCACCACAGTGTTCTTTCTCTAGGAGGATCCCGACGCGACACCAACAATGGAGCCACGGAAAAGTCCCTAGTTCCAGGTCCCGACGGTTCACCAACAACCTAGAGACCACCTCGACATTCGTCTTGATACAGCAGACGAGATGTCACTACAGCGTCCTTCCTCCAACAGGATTCGGATATGCAAAAGCAAATGAAGCAAAAGCGATATTCCTAGCTTCAAAGTCTTGACGGTAACTCATATAAAACCTGAAAGACTACCGGAGATCATCCCACATAGAGTGGTCACCACCTCGACGTTCGTCTCGATACAGCAGATACAATGCCAGCAAACGAAGCGAAGGCCAAATTCCTAACTTCAGGGTCTTGACGATAACTCATATAAAACCTGAAAGACTACCTGAGATCATCCCACCAGCGCGGAGTGGTCACCACCTCAACGTTCGTCTCGATACAGCAGACGAGATGTCACTATAGCGTCCTTCCTCCAACAGGATTCGGACACGCTAAAACAAACGAAGCAAAGGCCAAATTCCTAGCTTCTGGGTCTTGACGGTAACTCATATAAAACCTGAAAGACCACCAGAGATCATCCTACACCAGCGTAGAGTGGTCATCACCTCGACGTTCGTCTCGATACAGCAGACGAGATGTCACCATAGCGTTCTTCCTCCAGCAGGATTCAGACGCGATAATCAAACAACGGAGCCACAGCAAAATCCCTTGTTCCAAACCTCAACGGTTCACCAGCAATCTAGAGACAACCGTGACATTTGTCTCGATACAGCAGATGCAATGCTAGCAAACGAAGCGAAGGCCAAATTCCTAGCTTCAGGGTCTTGACGGTAACTCATATAAAACCTGAAAGACTATCAGAGATCATCCTACACCAGCGCGGAGTGGTTATGACTCATCGGGGCTCTCCAAAATGAGCCTAAGCTCAAGTAAAAAGCGGCGTGGCAAAACTCTTTACGCTTGCTCTTCCGACGGTCAAACTGCCTAGGAAGATTGCTTGAAGACGTCTTGTCCAGCCCCCAAAGGGATCAGAGACACGACAGTCGCAAGGCTACTCGAACAGTAAGACCGCCTATCAAAGAATACATCAGCCAACGCGACGGTATGACGGGCAAAACCCTAGTACCACAGACCCTAACGGACCCCTATCGTAAAGAGCAGAGGTTAACTGTGACGTTAGGATATCCTTGCGAGAAATACTCGATTCGTCTCGACTCGTAGGGAAAAGCCTTAGGCAATCGGAATAAGAACCAGTTTCCTAAGCACTGGGGCCCTGCAAGTCAGTCCAAAATGAACTCTTGCATACTATTCACAGGCCACACTCTCCAAAGTCGAATCTCGACAAGGAGGGAAACAACCGCTTATGGGTCCTCTCGACTTGTAAGAGGAAAAATTCTCTTGTGAGATCCTTACGACTCTCGAGAGAAAACGCACTTAGGAATCCTCATGATTTCTAAGGAGAAAATACACATACGAGATCCTCTCGACTCGTAGGGAGAAAAGTCTTCATGAGACCCTCACGGCTCATGAAGTTGAAAAGTTTTAGGCAGCAGATCTGAACCTGCCTCCTAAGCCATCACTACCCCTCGAAGAAGCCAAAACAAGATGATCACCCTGTCATCTGCCGGCTATGCTTGGTAAGGTGACATGCTGATAACAAAAGAAAGAAGAAAGCAGAGAGATGACACAAGACATTGCGAAAGAAATGTATCTTTTATTCATGAATTCAATTGAGTACAAGCTACATCATCTGAAAGGATAAAGAAAAATGAATACATTTTATTCAAAATTTACAAATGGCGCAAAATGCAACTATTGGGAGGGAAGCATCTTCAGTAGGCCAATCAATTGCTCACGCACTCCCCTCAGCCTTTCGTCACGGTCATCTGCCACGGCCAACTCCGTTTCAACCTGAGCCCATTGCTGCAAATAAGACGAAAGTCGCTCATTAACGACCCGCCGAGCTGCCTCACGACTCTGCGCATCCTGCTCGATGAGGTCGAGCTTCTGCCTTAGCGTTAGCCCATCAGAAATGCATCGTAAAAGGCCCTAAAAGATGGTTTTCAACTGCACAGCATTGGCGTCAACTTGAGCATGCAGTCGAGCAGATTCGCTTGAAGTCTCTTCACATTCTTTATGCTTTAAGGCCGCTTCTTGTTCAAGATGACAGAAGTAAGGAGTGCTCTGCTCGACCCACATTGCCCGTTGAGAGTTCACAGCCAGGACCTCGGGAGCAGGACGTCTGACCTCGAGCTCATACAAACAAGCCTCAATTTTCCTGCAGTGGCTAACCCAAGACTCAACGACGCCCTCACTATGAAAGTTCACGAGCGTCGCCAGCATAGGATTAACCTCGGTGGAAAAATCCGCAGCGGATGTAGGAGTCTCCACGTCGAGCTCCTCAATGTAGTCGCTCAGCATGCGCAGACTATTCGCGGCGCCTTTCGAGGACGGACGTTTGGAAAAGGGCCCTGCCGGCATAATAATGTGAGATTCGAACGGGGCTGGAGTCGATGTGATCGCTGCAAAATAAATCATAGTCAGATGTCGGTTCAGGAAATAAAGAAGATATAAGAAAACAGAGTCTACTATACCAGCTGCAGCAGGTGGCAAAGCCGGAAGGACCAATGGCGCAACTGTTCTCTCATCTACTCCTTCAATCTGTAGTACCGCAATCAAGAAAAAGAAGAATCAGAAATGATTTCACTGTTGGTAAAACAAAGAACATTAACTGAAGGCTGTATTCACCAGCGCCACTGGATGAAGCAATCTCCGACGGGAAGGAGAAGTGGGGGTGCAGCACCTGGTACAGGTGGTCAAGAAGGACTCCTACAAAGACGCAACGTCAGTACATAAATTATACAGCCTAGAGATAAGACTGATGGGTCACAAATCCATACCTTCCAGCATCTGAGATGGTGTGAGAGAAGGTAAAGAGGTGTTCACCGTCAGGGCGGTAACTGACGGCGCTGCCTTGGGTAGCGCGACATCAGCACTAGCCGCACCTGCATTAGAAACAAGATAAACCCTTTCAGGAAAGATTGAAAAAGATTGCAGAATAAAAGAGCGGTGACCTAAAATCTACCTGATGAGTCGCCAGCCGGAACCGTGACGAGGGCGTCACTTGACGCAACAACGGCGTCTCCCTCCCCCGTCGGGATGGTCTCACCTCCCATCGCCTCATCCCCTGACTCTACAAGAGCCGTCTTGCGACGCCATGAGATAGCCAAGAGCCGTAAATGGGAAGAGCAATGATCGGGACGATGCCCGACTCTTGAGAGGGAGCGGTCAGCATAGGCTCAGCAATTGTAGCTGTCTCACCCATCACCACCTCGGGCTCGGCAATGGCAGCTATCTCAGGCACAGTAAACGTGATTGTCTCACCAGCCGCTGCTTCGAGCTCGGCAATTGGAGCCACCTCGCCTACCGCCGCCCCGGGTTCGGCAATCACAGCTACCTCCTCCACCGCTACCTCAGGCTCAACGGTCGCCGCCACCTCTTCGGGAAGAATCGGCTCTGCAAGATAAAATATATGAGAATTGATACTTAAAACTTTGACAACGGAACCCCGTGTCACATTACCTTGGGTTGGTCTTCCGATCGCTTCCCGAACCACACGTGCTGCTCGTCTATAGGTAGTAGACAAGGCAGCCGGGGACTCCTCCGAAGGAGCAGGGGCAGGGGTAGCGGTGCTCGAACCCGCACCCGCAGCTAAGGCAGCATTACGCTCCCTTGCCGCGCGCATCCGGCGCTTCCTTTCCGTCCGGGCTGTGAGAGCCGATCTTCTCAAGACCTCCGTCAATGGTACGTCATCATCTACGCCAGGAGCTACCTCTGGAGCCGTTACGGCGTCCGTCATCGGTTACTTGAGTAAAGCCTCTTTCGGCAGTGCCGAAAAGGCCGGGACTTCGGTGGCTGGCCCGAGAAGAAATTCTGCATTACCTTGCGGGATCGACATTGTGGTCCCTGCGATAAGATAAAGAAGGGGTCAGATCACCTATATAAAAAAAACGGAAGCGGAGACACGATAAACCGAGGCATACCGATGCCTAAGGATGCTCGAAGTCTTTCCTCTTCCTCAAAAGTCTTGAGAGAAGCTGCGAGAGCTTCTTCAGTCGAAATGCCTGTTAAAGAAGGAAAAGCGTGAGTCAAAACATGATAATAGAAATACAATGCAATGGCGAAAAATACAGCTAATGATTACCTGAGCGCGCGAGGATAGCCAACCCTTCTTTGTGGCTTGCCAATTGCTCAGAAGCTGCGATGGCAGCCGCCAGATCAGTATCGTCTGGCGGCATGAATAAGCCCTCGTTTGTCCCATACTTGCTCAGGCCCTCGCCGTAAGGAGCGTGAGGCTCCTGGCCAAGTACAACGTCGATAGAAAAGATCGACTTCTTTTTCCTCTTTTGCGAGCGAGCTCCGGTTGCCGCTAACACCAGCTTACGCTTGGTGGGCACCTTGGGGCGACGAGTCCCGATATCTGAGCCCACGCCAGATTCGGGGGAAGCTACATTTACCGTCTCCATGGGAGCACGGGGCACCAATGGCACATCCACCGTCTCCACAGGAGCACGGGACAACCCGCGCGTAGGGCTTAGCACGCGTGGAGGCTCAACTGCAGCGACCTCTCTTAGCGGAGGGGGGACGGTGGTCCGTCGCTTCAAAGGGACGCTGCGATCACCGGCAGGGGGTGCGCTCTTGCGATCGAGCAGCAGCCGCCTCTCTTCCTTGATAACAACACCTATTGCATGTTGATACCAGGCCACGTTCACGTTGAGGGCCCTCGGGACACAACTCGGCTCACTGATAAAGAAGTGAGAGCCCGTATTCAAGCGCATGAAGTGATGTAGCGCACCTTGCATTCCGTCTCTGGTGGCAGCGGGTTCTACCAAGAAAGCCTCCAGCGGGACCCCCTGATTGTAACTCAGCTGCTGGGCAAAATGATGGGGGTTGTATCTCATGAATAGCGCCGCATCATTTTGCTTGAATACAAGAAAGCCCGGCCTGATGGAGTATAAATGGAGAATCTCCCGGGCTTTCAACACGGAGGCCCCGTCCTTAAAAACGTCGCGCAATGCCAGCACCGTCTTGGAAGTTTCCTGGCCAATCGTCAGGACTTTGTCCGTAAAAGACATACCAGCTCCGACCGTGTGCGGATGAAGAAGCAGACCCCTTGCTTCCCGCTGAGATGGATTCACGATAGAAGCGTCAACCAGCCGAATAACTCTCAGGAATTTGCATTTCTCGAAAAACAAAGGTCTTTTATGAATGCCGAATACCCCGAGCACGTGCATTTCCATCCACGAAGTAAAGTAATGCATCGGGAAGTTAGCGGCATGCACCCCCGATTCAGTTGTGTCCGCCGCCACGCTAAGACCATGGTACAGATGGGCTAACCCAGCAATCCCAATGACCACTTGTATCCCGGCAACCATTCGATGCGCTGGGTAGAAGACGGACGGCCTCATAGAGCGAGGGTACATAGGGAGCGCAAACCAGCACAACCACAGCCCAAGAAACCCAAGAAAGAAAGCCTCCTCGTCAATGCCCGGAGCGACGATTTCTGACAAAGGAATGATCGCGGCATTAGGAAGAAAAAAGCCCTTCTGATCATCTTCCAGTACTGGTCGACGGTCCAAGCCAAAGCCGAAGGGGTCGTCGAGCTTGGCAAATTTTTCGCCTCGTTGGGATAGAATCTCCGAGCGAAGAAACCGGGCAATGAAGTCTGCGAAACTGACCCCCCCGGCCTCCGGATTCCAAGAAGAGGCTCTCGTACATATTCAGCACCTTTATCAGACTAGGAAACTGGTGCTGAATGGCGTTTTCCGGCGTTAGGCCCATCGCCACCGGCTTAGTGGCAAAAATGTATTCATCCGGAGGAAGCAGCTCCTTGTAATGATCCCCCTAACCGGTAGACCGGAAACCTCAGCGAATTCTTCTAAGGAGATAGGGACTTCTCTGTCCAGTAGAAGAAAGGTATGGGTTGGGATGTTCCATTGCTCCAAGAACGCTTTAATCCACCATGTCAGAGGAGCAGAATATAGGAACAAGGAAGCATAAACCGCAGGATATAGGCCGAGCTTCAGCAATTGCGTTTTCTTCGCTGACAAGATGTACCTGGCCCATTGCAAATACCCGGCCGAATGTCGGGGGGTCAACCCGATGTTGTAAGGTTGTCCCCAAGGGCGCGACACGCCCTGGCATATGCGCCGCCCCAAGGTATCCAAAGCTGCCGGCAGCTGCATGGGTATGGCGGCAATCGAAAGTTGAAGAGACCCTCCGAAGTCCAATTGACAACCTCCACGGCATAGTTCACCGGGGGTGCATCTGCATACGAAATCGACGAGATCGGCTCCGACGGCGTTGCACAAGAGAAGCTTTGATGACCTTTGATAATCTGGTCATACCACCTACCCCACAGGTGAAGGTTTTTGTGTTCCGAGTCATAATCTCTGATGAGCGCGAGAACCTCCCGGTCTACAGGTGCTCCAGGAAATCCTTCCTCTGAACGGACGAACGGAAACGAAGCATCGAAAGACATGTTGCCTGCAAAAAGGGGGGACAGAAATCGACTGTCAGTGCTATAATTGAATTCTAAATTTCTGACACTCGGTACTTTAAAAGTTGTACTACACTGCAATGCAGTGGAAATGGGACCAAACGGGGACCCACAAAATCTAGATGACAATGCATCAATTAGTAAAACAGCCTCATCATTGAATGAGACTGTCAATTAATGAGGAGATCCTCAAGGAAATTCTCATTGAATGAGAATCCCTAGGGAAAAGGAGAAAATCTCCCTTTGAGAGCAAAGCTCTGTAACAGAGTGACACTTGTCAAACTCTGGTCATGAAGGAATAAAATTCCTTAAAGAGCCTGGCTCCGTAATAATGATGGAAAATCCATCAAAGATTAATTAAAATTAATTTTAACAATTAAAAATTCTGGGATCTTCAAGATCCATGAAAAAACTCTTAAGAGTTCTTCATCAAAGATCAAAAGATCTACATATCATCAAAAGAGCAGAGCTTTGATTCATGGGCTAAGAAACCCCAAGAAAAGATCTGTTTAGATCTATGGGTTCATGAGAGCAAGGCTCTGTTTATGAAACCCTAAAGGGGTTTTCTTTAGATCAAAGATCTATGAAGAGCAAGGCTCTGTTAATGGGTAAAAACCCTAATTTATTAAAATGCTTTAATTTTACCTAAGAATTATGACTCTTGAAAGTTCTTAACAAAAGAGCTGCGCTCTGAATGAAAATTCTCAAGAAGAAGATGATAATCATCTGAAGGACCAAAGGTCCTATTTATAGGCACTGAACCGCCTCTTCAACTTTTGAGTTGATCCAAGGGCTCAGATGCTGCCACCCCGCTGCACTCACGTGTGCGCCACGTGAGCGCAACGGTGGGGGGCATTTGTTTCCTCCAATCAGAGCAAAACTCTGTTTCAAAATTTAAATTGAAGTAACGCTTCAGATTCTGTGCGCTGCGCGCCACATGTCAAACACAGGTACGCTAGCGCAGTTGCGCTGCGCTCTGTGCTGCGTGCCACGTGTCAAACACGGGTGCGCTAGCGCAGTTGCGCTGCGCTCTACGCTGCGTGCCATGTATCGAACGCAGGTGCGCTAGCGCAAGGTGCGCCGGCGCTGGAATTAAAAATCCCCCACCGTTAGATCAAAAGATCTACTAATAATAAATTATTAATTAATCAGAACTAAAATTCTGTTATGGAAAGATCTTTCCAATCTTATTAAAACAAGAAGATTATCTTCTGTAAAACAGAAGCCTTAGGATCAAAGATCCAACGGTGGGAAATATTCCAAAATCAATCAGAGAAAGATCCCTTAAAACCGATTCAACAAATCATTTGGCCCTATATAAAAGCCCCTAGACTTCAAGTCGAAAAAAAAAGAGAGAGAAAAAGCCTCTGCAAACTTTGAGAAAAAGAAGAGCAAGCTCTTAGAAAAAAGAAGATTTTTCTTCATTTTCAAGGTAAAGAACTATGTTCTTGAATAACAGAGATGAAATCATCTCGTTAAAAAAAGAAGAACCAACTTCTAAAAAGATCATAGATCTGAAAAAAGACCAAGGTCTTTAATAAAAAGCAAAAGATCAAAAGATCTAACCATAAAAAAATATATAAATATAAAAGAAGTATTTCACTTCATTCACAGATCTTTGATCTATAAAGGCAGAGCCTTTTATGAAAACAAGAACTTTTGTTCTTGAATCTTGAGGCAAAGCCTCCTTTAAGAAGAACATAAATTTGTTCTTTGATCTTAAATCTGATCAAATGCGCTTTGCACTATCAGAAAGTGCCTTGCACTCATGAACTGCGCTCTTGCGCTCCTTGGATTGGCGCTCAGCGCCAAAACATGCCACGTGTCAACCATAGACACCACTTGCGCTTTGCGTTTTTAAAACAGAGCACTGCGCTCATGGACTGGCGCTCAGCGCCAAGCGTGCCTGTAACAACTCCAATTTTTGTATACATAAATTTGATTTAAATTTTGAAGTATACATGGAGTATTTAATGTTGCTGATAACACTTTAAGTATCTATTTTCTTACAATAATTACAAGAAGGAGCTTGTAGCTCATTGGTAATACCTTGCACTGCTGAACCAAGCCACCAGAGTTTGAATCCCATGCCCCACATTATTTTTAGTTTATTTTTCTTTAAAAATTCTTGGAAGCCCAACAGTCCACAGGCCATAACTCCCAAATGTTGAACTGAACCCAAAAAACGGAGTATGCCAAAGTCTTAATCAGAGAACCCCGCACCCGACCGTCGCCGAACCCGGCCGGGATCGGCCAATCGGCCGGCCGGCGCCGCCGGCAGGACTTGGTCGGATGGCCGGGGTCCCAAAACGAAAAGTGTGCCTTTTCGTATTCCATAACCCCCTGTTAACTCCAAATTATTATATCAGTTCCAGAATTTTTAATACACCCTAATTACTACAAAATTTTAATGATTTTCTTTAAATTTTATAATTTTTTTTAATAAACAAAACCTTTCACCTACCCTAACCTAGCTACCCTATAAATAGGCCCCTACCCTCTACCCTCTCATCCCAAAATCTTAGATTTACTCTCTTGAAATTTCCACAAGAAAGTGTGCTTTGAAACCGAGTTCACGGCGAAGCGCTGACGGATTCCGGCGTCGTTCTTTGAAGCAACCGACGACGAAACAACATCTCGGCAATTTCCCTTGTTCCTCTATACTCTTTAGAAGAGTTTGAAACCCGTAAGTCCCGTTCTTCTCTCTTTTCTACTTCTCAAAATACGACTTTATGAAACCCGACGGAAATCGGAACAAATTGATTTCCGATTCGGTTTTTCTACAAAATCTCACTTGTCACCCATACCATAACACCTAAACATATTCATGATGACTATTAATCATATAAAAATCAATTTGGACAAAGTTTCTCACATGAATTGATAACTTTCTTGTAATATCAACATGTTCATCTTGATCACTAAACTTGTAAAAATCAATTTGAATGAGTTTTCACACATGAAATGATAACTTTTGCAAATACCGTATTCTTTCACTTAAATACCCTCATGTTTAATTTATCATGTTTAACCCCTAAACATCATAATACCTTAAAATAAGTCACAAGATAATGACCTACCTCCACACACACGCAAATACAACCTTAATTGATATCATCAAAATTTAGAATACGAAAATACAAGACTTTACATTAAAATACCATAATCTTTATAAAACCATTCTTAAAGATTTTAGATTTGTTACACTTTTTTAGTAAATAGTTCTTACTAGGAAAATACGATAAGTTGTGGACATCGATCATTTATCTAAACTGACTTTGTGGTGTCTAGGCTAGACAAGTGAGCTTGGGTAACTTTAAAAGGCCTGCCTCACGATTCGTGAGCAGATCCCTCCCTCCTCACTTGTACTTACCTGGCCACAATTGACGGTGAAGAGGCGATTTGAGACTTCTAACGACTTGTCGTTTAGACCTTTAGAAATAGGCTAGTTGGCTTAGGAAACCCTAGAAACTAAAATACGGAAATTTACATCCTTTACAAATAAATACCTTATCTTTATTAAACCATTTTTTCTAAATGACTAGTATTTATTAAACCTTTGCAAAGCGCCGCTACAACCCACCTTTGGGGAACCCGTTAGGGATAGTACGGTTTATCGTGCACCCGCGGGCTAGTAGTGCGAGATTCAGACCTCCGCAAGGAGCATTCGGTCTCGAAAGGTTTAAAGTACGACATCTTAAGAAAAATGAGAATTTTGAAATATAAAATATCTATTAAAATTATTTTTGTATAAACATATGTATATTTATCTTTTAAATACCTATTTTATTATAATATAAATTTTCTACCTTTTCCTAAAAATTACAAAAGAATATATTTTACACTAAAATACCATGAACTTCAAATAAACAATATTACAACTAGGATATTCTCACTAGAAATGTCACAATATAAAATCCACCCTCATTACAACTCTAAAGATGAGTAATAAATACTTGAGGTGTATCTTGAAAACTATACAATAATACTTTTTACATGAAACCCCCTCAAGTTTTATAAATTACAATAAGGACCCTAACAATTAAAGAACTTCAAATTACCTTTCTTTTAGTCTGACTCGGGTTAGAGTCTGACTATTTCTGACTTGAATATGATTCAAGTCAATCTATATTCTTTTATATTCCAACTCAATATGAATACATGAATCCCTGAATCCAGTTAACAATTTATTCAATTTGACTGAATCAAACCATGCATATACATCCATTATCCTGTTATTCCATTTACTTGATTATGCAGTTACAACATGTTTACTGATATCATGGTTTTGGTCAGTCACCCAACTTACACAATACAATATAACAATACTGTTAAAACACTACGGGGTTTAAGGGGTAGATTGGTACGGAAAGTGTTAAAGGTGGCACGAGGTGGTCAGATTAAGACACCTAACCTGAATCCTATTGCTGTTGTACCGTGGCTTAACGGTTCCTTGTACTTTCCGTTTGCCCTGGTCTCTAGCATATAGAGACCCCCCTCGTATACACTGGCATCCTTCTGTACCAAGCTACAAACAACAGCGTTAATATAACATTACAACAATAGTTTACACTTTAAAATGCATCTTCTTATTCTGTCTTCTCTACTTCCCTCTTACCTTTGGGACTTACCGAGCGATCTGTTCGCTGACGACATTCTGTTTCTCTTTTCTTTGAATGTCGTCAGGTGACCTGGACCCGGCAGAAGTTGAGCCAACACAAGAAGACTTGGAGCAATTTGCCGAAGACCCTGCAGTATAATTTCATTGTACACTTTTCTTTTCAGTACTTTCCATTTCCTGTTATGCCACTGTTTAGGCATCTTTATTTCAGTTGTATTTTCCTTTCCATGTATTGTACAAAGAATGTTAATAAATAAAAGTTGCTGTTCTTTTTATACTCTTGTCTCTTGTGTATTTATTTTATATTGCTTAGCTACGCTTAGCGTATGTACTTCTGAGTACATACGTAGCGGACCTCGTCGCGTCCCCTTCGCCGTACACTGGGAAGCGGGGCGTGACAGCGCCACGTGTCACTCACTGGCGCGCCCCTAAATCAGCGCAAAGCGTTCATAAATTAAAAGCGCAATGCGCTAATAAACTAGCGCTTAGCGCTAAGCGCGACACGTGTCCTCTTCGTGTGCGCTACCCGACAGAAGCACAATGCGCTCTTTGACTGGCGCAAAGCGCCTGGCGCGCCATGTGGCGCACTGTCAGAACACACTCTGTTCTGATGAATGCTATGCATTCAATACAAGACAAAAAAATGTCATAGCCAAATGCCTAACATTATTAAAAGGGCCGAGCCTAAATAAAGGCTTAATAGCCAGAACAAAAATAAAATGTTAAATATTTTTAATTGGACTTAGCCCAATTCTGGCCATAAGTCCTCAACTTATCTTGAATTGAGCACATCTGCTCTTTCAACCAACTCACCTTGGTTCAAGGGTACATCTCTTCACTCCTTTGATATTTGTCGTTGTAATTCCCCAACGTCTTCAAAGAGGTGACGGGTCCCGACAACCACACATTCAATGGACTGTGGGGTCTTTAAACTCATGGACTATGATGTCCTTAACCTCGACCGTGATGTCTTTAAACTAACATCGGACTGTGAGGTCCTTAAACCCACGGGCTATGATGTCCTTAACCTCGACCGTGATGTCTTTAAACTAACATCGGACTGTGGGGTCCTTAAACCCACGGGCTATGATGTCCTTAACCTCGACCGTGATGTCTTTAAACTAACATCGGACCGTGGGGTCCTTAAACCCACGGGCTATGATGTCCTTAACCTCGACCGTGATGTCTTTAAACTAACATCGGACTGTGGGGTCCTTAAACCCACGGACTATGATGTCCTTAACCTCGACCGTGATGTCTTTAAACTAATATCGGACTGTGGGGTCCTTAAACCCACGGACTATGATGTCCTTAACCTCGACCGTGATGTCTTTAAACTAACATCGGACTGTGAGGTCCTTAAACTCACGGACTATGATGTCTTTAACCTCGACCGCGATGTCTGTAAACTAACAATGGACCGTAATGTCCTTAAACTAATTATCGACCGCAATGTCATTAAACTAAACAATAGAGTCCAATTGCTCTCTTGCCGGATCTAAACGATCCCGTTAAGTTGATCTTAATCTAAAATTAGACTAACGTATCCTTAACAGACGTTTAAGTTGATCTTAGTCTCAAATGAGGCTAACGTATCCTTAAACCCAACCCCCAAACCAAAATCTAAGAAAGATACGGATTTGGACTAGTCCACGCCCTACGGGCGACAACCTAAATTAGTCTCCGTATACAATCCACGAGCAACCAAACACAAAACAAACACCCATGACACGAAGTGACCACATGAAGAAGGAGAAAGTTGTTACCGCGACGCCGTAGCGTAATTAACTGCAGGGGCTTGCGCCTGCAGGGAAGAGCGTCCCCACAATCAAAAACCCCTCAAACGAGGGGGAATCTGATGAAGTCTGCTACATCGGCCGCATCCGTTTAATCCTTCGATACATGGTGTCATAAATCAACTTGGCATCTTCGGAGAGGTGGACGGATAGCACCAATTAGCTTTTGCCCCGAATTTCAGGAAAGATGTTCGCTGCGTCTTCGTCGCGTCTTTCGGAGGGTAACAGAGGTCCTTTTCAGGTCTCCGTCAGATGGTGTCTTCCGTTGATCTTCCGGTGGATTTTGATGGTGATCTTCTGTTGCGTGTGGGTCTCAATGGGTTTTGGTGAAAGAGGTGGTATGAGGAGTTTGGCACCGAGTACTGTTACGCCCCGCTTCCCAGTGTACGGCGAAGGGGACGCGACGAGATCCGCTACGTATATACTCAGAAGTACATACGCTAAGCATATCTAAGCAATATAAAAGAAAATACACAAGAGACAAGATATAATAAAAACATCAACTTTTATTTATTAACATTCTTTTGTACAATGCATGAAAAGGAAATACAACTGAAATAAAACGATGCTTAAACAATGGCATAATAGGAAATGAAAAGTACTGAATGGAAAATGTACAATGAAACTAGAGCTCTGGTTCTTCAGCAAACTGGTCCAAGTCTTCTGCAGATGGCTCGATCTCCGCCGGGTCCAAACCACCTGACGACATTCAAAGAAGAAAGAAATAGAATGTCGTCAGCGAACAGGTCGCTCGGTAAGTCCCAAAGATAAGAGAGAAATAGACAGAGAGTAAGAGAGAGAGAGTACCTTTTAATGTTGTATTATAATATTGTAATATTGTATTAACGCTGTTTGTAGCCTGGTACAGAAGATGCCAGTATATACAAGGGGAGTCCCACTTACACCGGGGACCTTGGTAACCTGTAGTACAAGGCTTCGTCGATAATACCACAGAACAACGACATGGATGTAATTACGTCTTAAGTGACCACCTCGTGCCATCTTTAACATATTCCGTACCAGTCTACCCCTTAAACCCCGCAGTGTTTTGATTGTATTGTTTGTCTTGTAAATTGTATTGATTGTATATTGATTGACTGACCGAAACCATGATATCGGTAAACAGATATAACTGTAGAGTCATGTAAATGGAATAACTGGAGAATCATATAAGTGGAATATATCCATGGTTCGGTTCGGTCAAGTCATATAGATTGATAATTGGATTCATGGATTCATGTGTTTCTATTGAATTGGAATATTGTAGATTGTAGATTGACCTGAATTATATTCAAGTTAGATTAATCAGACTCAAACCCGAATCAGACAATTAGAAATGTAAGTCGAAATCTTGATTATTTCTTAAACCTATAATTTGCTAGGGTCCTTACGGAAATTTATAAAACTTGAGGGGGTTTTATGTAAAAATACTTTTATATACTTTTCAAAATACACCTCAAGTATTAATTATTCGTCTTTAAAGTTGTAATGAATGTGGATTTTATATTGAGTCATTTCTAGTGAAAATATCCCAGTTTTATAAATAAGGTATTTATCTGTAATATTGATTTATTTGAAGTTCATGGTATTTTAGTGTAAAATTTATTCTTCTGATTTTTAGAAAAAGGTGGAATATTTATATCATAATAAAATAGATATTTAAATAATATATATATATATATATTTATACAAAAAATAATTTTAATAAATATTTTATATTCTAAAAATCTTATTTTCTTAAGATGCCGTATTTTAAACCTTTCAAGACCGAATGCACATTGCGGAGCTCTGAATCTCGCACTACTAAGCCCGAGGATGTGCGATAATCTGCACCATCCCAAACGGGTTCCCCAAGATGGGTTGTAGCGGTGTTTTGCAAAGATTGAAAAATACTAAATTCTTTAGAAAATGGTTTTATAAAGTAAAAGGTATTTATTTGTAAAAATATCAATTTTCCATATTTTAGATTCTAGGGTTTCCTAAGTCAACTAACCTATTTCTAAATGGTCTAAACGATAAGTTGTTAGATGTCTCAAATCGCCTCTTCACCGCCAATTGTGGCCAGGTAAGTACAAATGACGAAAGGAGGGATCTGCTCACGAATCACCATGAGACGGGCCTTTTAAAGTTACCTTTCTCACTTGTCTAGCCTAGACACCACAAAGTCAGGTTTAGATAAACGACCGATATCCACAACTTATCGTATTTTCCTAATAAGAGGTGTTTATTTAAAAGTGTATCAACTCTAAATCTTTTATGATAGTTTTATTAAGTATATGATATTTAAATGTAAATTCTTGTTTTCTCGTATTCTAAGGTTTCAATGGTATCGTGTTAGGTTGTATGTAAGTGTGCGAGGAGGTAGGTCGTTATCTCGTGATCTACTATAAATGTATAGCAAGTTTGATGGTGTTAAATGAAAGAGTGAAACATTGTGGTATTTAAGCGAAAAATACGGTAAATTGAGAAAGCTATCATTTCATGTGGTGAAACTTGTTCAAATTCTTTGATTAGTGTTTAGTAGTCAACATAAGAATGTTTAATTATGATTGTATTAGTGAGAAGTGGAATTTATAGAAAACCGAATCGGAAATCGGATTTGTTCCGATTCCGTCGGGTTTGTAATTTCGTATTTTCTTGAATAGGGAAGAGAGAGATAGAAAGGGACTTACGGGTTTTCGATTACACTAGAGTGAGGGGGAACTAAAGGGATTGCCAATGCGTTGCGTCGTCGTCGGTAGTTCCTAAAAACGTCGCCGGAATTTCCGCCGGAATTTCGCCGGAGCTTCGCCGCGAGCTTGTTTTCAAAGTACACAACTCTTGGAAAATTTTGAGAGAGTGAGCTTAGGATTTTAGGATGAGAGGGTAGAGGGGAGGGGGTGTATTTATAGGGTAGGCTAGGGGTAGGTTAGGTGAAGGGTTTTTAAATTAAAAAAATATAAAAATGTATAAAATCATTAAAAATTGGAGTAAATAGGGTATATGAAAGGTTTTAATGTAAAAATGTATTAAAAAATCATTAAAATGAAGTAAATGGGGATTTCAAAGGTTTCTGAAACCGATCTAGGAATTTGAAGTGTACAGGGGGGTTTAGAAGATGAAGAGACACAATATTGAAGAAGGGAACTCGGCCGTCCGGACGAGTCCGGCCGGCGGCGCCGGCCCGAGTCGACCGGTCTGCCGGCCGACTCGACAGAGTCAGGGCATGGGGAGGTGGAGGGTCGTCTAGTGTAGCCTCTGGTATATTTAGTTTTTAAAATATAGCGGGAAAATCTGGTGTGTGGACTATTGGGCTTCCATAAAATTTAAAACAAAATAAATATTAAAAATAATGTGGGGCATGTGATTTGAACTCTGGTGGCTTGGTTCAGCAGTGCAAGATATTACCAATGAACTACAAGCTCTTTCTTGTAATTAAATTGCTAATCAATTACTTAAGTCTTGTGCTCAGGCAATAAATACTCCTTTATGGATTTTTAAAAAAAAATATTTGAAAAAAAATCGTATAGGAAAAAGTGTATAAGAAAATTAGGGTTGTTACAAGTACCTGCAAAGAAGTCCCGGGGTGGTTTGGTACCACCAAGGACCCTCCGACGATCAAGTTAGTGATGAGATCCGAGCAGAGTAACGGCTTAGTAGAGTAAAGAATGGCTTCCTTGACCCCTCTGTGATGGGGGTTTATATAACGTTGATGGCACGCAGCAGCAGGCGTGAGAATCTCACCAGCAGTTATGCTCTCGACGTCACGCCCGCGTAGAGTGCGGATCGCCCATTAATGGGGATCGCGGGGGCGTGGAACGTGGGATGTTGCTGGCGGAGAATCCGCGCATGGCGAGATTCGCGGAGCGGCGGTTACGCCTGTGAGCGGTGGAGCTGGTCAGAGGACCAAGAGAGACCTCCTCGGCTGGGGGGATCGGGGACGAGCGAGATGGCCGAGGAGTCTTGGTCTTGTGGCAGCTCGGGACGAGCTGAGGGGACGAGGAGGCCAGTTTGCAGGGGCCCCGAGGAGGGCCAGCTTGTGACTGCAGGTCGGGTACACGGTGGCCTGGTCGGCCCTTGTGGGCCCTTTCTTCTGAGTCCTGGGACATGTCATTTGCCACGTGTCCTGATCTTGGAGATCGTCAATATTGAGCATCATCAGATATAAATGTTAAATCAGCTAGAATGCACTCAAATATGTACATGGATTGATGTATGAACACAACACACATCAACCGAAAGACCTACACTTTCCTAGTACTTTCCCTATTTTTTTCTTAATGTTTGATACTTCTTATAATAAGTTTGTTAAATAGAAGTTTTTTAAACTTGATTACTTTGTTATAAAGTTTGTTAGGATGTAATTAGTAAAGATCTATAGATAAATATTCTATGTGATAGAAAGATGTGTTGAATGTTAAATGAAAAAATGAATTCTCACTTTTACTAATTGTATCTTTTCTACTTGTCTTTTTTCTCTATTAAAAAGTTCTTTCCATTCAATTTCTGTTGTTCTTCAATTGCATTCCAAATTTTCTCCAAATCAAATCTAGATTGAAAAAATGCCTAAAACAATACGAAGGTGGGCGATCAAGCTCATCATTTAGTATCAGAGATTCAAGAAGAGGATCATGGTGTCGATGAAATTGATGCGGATTCATCGACAAGGGTCCAAGATTGGGGTCCTCAAATTCAACAAATTGATACCCGATTGGATCAATTCGATGAGTTTAAGGCTCAAATGGTTCATCAGCACGCCGATTTCAAGCAACAACTTTTCCAGTTGCAGAATTCAGTTAATGCGATCTTGATTGAATTCAAGAATTCAAGAAATGCTGAGCTTAGGGTTTCACCATCTCAGGGCCACGTTTTGGGAGCGAGGATGGCATCTCCTGCAGCGCAAGGATTGGGATGTAGAGCTGCTGTAGATCCTAATCTGGGAGCAGCAGTAATTAGGCTCCAACCTGAAATAAAGTTTCATGTCCAAATTCTTGAATCAAAATCCTTATCAAAGACAATCAAATTGGCGAAATTAAAAGAAGCGGAGCTCAAGACTCGACAAGAAAGATTGGCAATCAAGAATGTTGGGTTTCATTTGGCGATAAGTGGAGAAGGCAAAGGATCTTTGTCATGCAAGAAACCGTCGTTGTATCGTCGAAGTCCTTGATATTTCCCTCAACCATGTGCACCATGATTTCGTCGTTCTTTACTACCGATCTTGACCTCGATGCCCTCGCAAGTTTCGAAGCGGGCTATTAAAGTGAACTTGAAACAATCTCGTTTCGAAAGCAAATCGAAGCCACACACCAATCTTTTTATCTTTGTTCAATGCCAATTTGATGAAGGACGACATTTCCAACACTTTGTTCTTAATGATTACGATTCAAGTGCCCAAAGAAAGAAGAAAAAAAAGGAATGAGAGAAAGAAAAAAGAAAGAAGTGGAGAAAAAAGGTTAGTAAGAAAAGAGGTAGGCATGTCTCTAGGTTCTTGAACTTGACATTGGAGTCGCCTCTCCCAGAACCGCCGCCGCAAAAACCGCCACCATTCGAATTGCCTCTCTTGTGCTTCATTTCATTCTCTTACTACCTAAAAAAGTCTTTTTCAATGTGGCTGATATTTCGTTGGAGATCACTACATTTCTTGGTTTTGTGCAATTGAAGCCGTTATGCGGATATATGACTCTTGATTCAAGATGAAAATTATGAAACTGTAGTGACTACACGAAAGAATCCATTTATGTTCTTCAAGAAAGTTTGAAGCATATACATCGACAAGGTATTCGTTGACGATCGATTCTTGACCTTAATGACAAGGTCAATTTTGAGAGGGATGTACTGTTAGATACCTCTTATGAGTTTGTTATATAGTTAGTTAAGGAACTTGATTACTTTTTTATGAATTGTTAGGATGTAATTAGTTGAGATCTATAAATAGATATTCTATGTAATAGAAATATATGTTGAATGTTGAATGAAAAAATGAATTCTCTCTTTTACTAATTGTATCTTTTCTACTTGTCTTTTTTCCCTATTAAAAAGTTCTTTCCTTTCAATTTTTGTTCTTATTCTTCAATTGTATCCAAAATTTTCCCCAAATCAAACCCTAGATTGGAAAAATGCCTAAGAAAAATACGAAGGTGAGCGATCAAGCTCATCACTTACTTATCTTGAAAATTAAAAATCTATATTATGATTGATGATGCTCACAAGTGGTGTCCCCCCAGATTACGACACGTGGCAGATGATGTGTCCCGGATTCCACTGGGGGTGGAATAAGTGAGCCGCATCGGGGACATTCCCCGGGGCCCCTTCTCGGGGGAGTTCCCCGACCTTTCGGGATACCCCCTGAAAAACATTCCCCCTTCATCTAAGGGACTACCAACAGCTCGCCTCTAAGCTTCCTCGGTCTCCTCGCCTCCGAGCCTTCTCTCGTATCGAGCTTCCTCGGCCTCTCGCTCGTCTCCGAGCTCCAAGCACGCCGAGCTTCCTCAGCCTCCTACTCGTCTCCGAACCCCTGATGTGTCGAGCTTCCTCGGCCTCCCCGATCAACCGAGATTGCGAAGCCCTAGCGCTTCTGCAACGGCTCCGTGTATCTCGCCAAAGCGAGATAACCGCCGCCCTATGTCCCGTGTCCCACGCTAGCACGTCCTCCCCATTAATGAGCGTATCCCGTCATTAATGAAGGGATCCCGTCGTTCACGCACGCGTAACGTCAGGGGCGTAACCGAAGGCGAAGATCTCGCGTCTGCTCGCTCCAAGCGACCACTATAAAACCCCTCTCCCAGACGACCCAGGTAAGGCAACTTGCACCCAATAGGCCGCTACTCTGGCCAAATTCCTTGGCTAACTTGATCGTCGGAGGGTCCTACGGTGGTCACCCACCACGGGACTTCTTTGCAGGTAGCTCGGCTTCCACCTCAAACTCAACCCATTAAGATTCACACACTCAAGGTGAGCGAGCAACGCTCGCGACGGATCGACGGAGGACATCATCTAAAGAAGATCAAGGCCTCCATCAGTTGGCACCGTCTGTAGGAACGTAGACTTATCTTGTTCCACCAACAAAAGTTGATCCTCTGCCCTCGATCCAAATGGCGAGCGATAACCGCAACGATCCAAATACGAGCCGCCATAACGGAGACGGGAGCGGTTCGCCTCCCCCTCCTAACGCCATCGGCGCCTTATCCACTCAGATAGATAGGCTCACATCGCCGGTGGATACCCTTGTTCGCGTCCAAGCAGCGGGCCACACCCACCAGGCCGTAGTTCCCCCTCTCCGGGACAATGACGTCCATCGAAGGACGGACAGGCACGCTCAGGTCCTCGATCTACCCCGTCCTCGTCATAGCGCCATTGAGCGTCGGTGGGCCGACTCCGGCCACCTTAACCAATACGCGGCAACTGATTCCATGACCCGCTGGGCGCCGAACAGCTCCACGCCGCGGTCTCAGGGAAGACTGGGCCGTCGTTCCAACGCCCGCCATGCGTTCTCGCCCTCCGAGGAGGTATCGATAAGCTCGCCTGCTTCCAGGCATGACCGCCAACTCCCCTCCCGCCGGGGTCACGCAAACGACGAACGCCAGGACCACTCGAGAAGGACCTCGCCTGAGGATTTGCGAAATCTGATAGAGCGGAATCAAAGCCGCATGCTAGCGCAGACCCGTAGCGGGGACAGTCACCACTCCGGCTGCGTGGAATCCTCAGGCTACCACCACCGACTCAAGGCCCTCGAGAAGAAAATTGAAGGCATACACCGGGATGACCAAGCATCCGGCGAAGGGGCCTGATACTCCGCCGATTCGCTGACGAAACCCTTTATGGAAGAACTTCTGGCCAAGTACGTCTCGTACAGGAACAAAGCGCCCAAGGTGGCCCTCTTCGACGGGAAATCCGACCCGAAGGACCATCTATACGCCTTTACGGCGGGCATGAGCTTCCAGGATAACTCCGACGTGGCCCAATACAGAGCTTTTCCTGCCACTATCATCCGGGCTGGCCGAGACTGGTTTCAAGGTCTAATGCCACGCTCCATATTGACCTTTGGTGAGCTGGCCACCCAATTCCTCAGACACTTCGTCGGGAATCGACGATAAAAGAGAACAATCGACTACATGTTTACCATAATGAGCGGTAACAAGGAATCCTTTAAAGGATACGTCATTCGTTTCTACAACGCTCTCCTCGAGGTCCCCGAGCACCGGGATGAAACTGTCATCACCGCACTAAGGTCGGGTCTTCGGCACAAAGAGTGACTCCGCTCTTTTGCATTAGTGCAACCTAAGACCATGGTCGAGGTAAAAGCTTTGACCGAGTGGGAGATCCAACTCGAGTCGAAGGTGAACGCTAACCTGCCCTAGGGCAGTCAAGCCGCTCAGATGAAGAGGGGCAGAGAAGATAAGAAGAGGGTCGACCGACCAAAACCCTACTCCTCGAAGTTCCACGAGTACACTCCTCTTAACATCTCCCAGACCGAGCTGTTGGAGGAAGCGAAGGGCGAGAGATTCTTCAAGCTCCCGCCAGTCACCCAATGGGCGGCAAAGCGTATCTGGGGACTGTACTGCGCCTTCCATAGGTCGCAGGGTCACCTGATCGAAAATTGCAAACAACTCCATGACTACATCGAGGAGTTGATCCGTTCTGGCCACCTGGCGAAGTACCTGCGGGACAAGCGACAGGCAGACCGGGAGCAAGAGAACCAGCCCCCTCCCAATGAATTAACGATCGGGCAAATCATGGTCATTACCTCAGCCGTTATCCCAGAACTGCTCGGGAAGCCGGCGAAAATCGACAGCTCCTACCAGTCGAGGGTACAAGCGAAACACCCCAGAAGAAGTGCAAGCGGCCGAGCCCATCGTCTTCACCGATGAAGACCTCCATGGTATATCCTTGACTCACAACGACCCCCTCGTCAAAACAGCCCGGGTCCACCGTTACGAGGTACAGAGGATACTGGTCGATTCCGGGAGCTCGGCAGCATCCTCTTCTACGACTGTTTCAAGCGTTTGGGGCTGGGACCGTTCGACCTACGGTCCACCTCCCATGTCCTCTCGGGGCTCACAAACCACTCTATCCCGGCCGAGGGAGTGGTCACCCTCCTCGTCAACATCAGAGAAACAGGCCATACGAGGACGATACCTGTGGAATTCATCGTCGCTAAAATCCCCTCATCCTATAACATCCTCCTGAGGCGCCCGACTTAATTTACCCCGTCTTCCAAATCGGATCACTCCGCGGTTCTGGAACTCCAAGTGTCGTCTCTTCGCATCAGCCCAGTGTTTCTGTCGATCTTGGGCTATGCGCATCCTTTCCCTGATAGTACGAACCACATCAACGGTCGCTACTGTCATCTCTGGTCCAAGAAGTTCCCTATCTCCGATGTCGTCCCAACTTAATGGTGATCGACACTTCCTTCCATACAATGCTGCAAAAGGTGACATTCCTATGCTTGCTTGGTAGCTGTTATTGTACTCGAACTCCACAAGATGCAGGTGATCTTCCTACGATCCTTTGAAGTTTAGCATACACGCTCTGAGCATATCCTCCAAGATCTGAATAGTTTGTTCCGACTGACCATCTATTTGTGGATGATAAGCCGTGCTGAAGTTCAGACTTGTTCCCAAGCTTGCTTGCAGACTCTACCAAAATTGCGACCAGAACCTGGTGTCACGATCGGAGACAATGCAGACCGGTACTCCATGAAGTCTCACAATTTCCTGTATGAGTTCATGGGTATCAGAGATATTACATTATGAAGAGTTTAAATTTTTAAGTAGATTATTACCTCCATGTACTTCTTTGCTAGTGCCTCAGTTGATTGGCTAACTCGAAATGGGATGAAGTGAGCCGACTTTGTGAGTCGATCCACAATGACCCATATGGCATCGTTACCCTTTGTGCTGCGAGGAAGCGCAGTCACAAAATCCATCGTGATGTGTTGCCACTTCCATTTTGGAATTGGTAACGGTTGAAGTAGTCCAGTTGTCCTGTGATGTTCAGCCTTTACTTGCTGACATACCAAGCATTTTGCGACACTTCTGGCTACTTCACGCTTCATTCCATGCCACCAATAATTCTGACGTAGATCTTTGTATATTTTGGTACCTCCAGGATGTACTGAGTAGGGAGAGCTATGAGCTTCTTTCATTAACTCTTCCTGAACAGGACCTTTTGGTACACACAATTTGCTACCGTATCTCAAAGATCCGTCTTCATGGATGATGAAGTCTGTTCTGAGTCCATTCTCCACTTGTTCTCTGATCCTTTGCAACTTAGCATCACTTGCTTGAGCTGCTTTGATCTGATTGACAATGGTTGATTGAACTTGTAAATTCATCAAACTTGAAGCATTACCTGGCATGACTACTTCAATCTCCATCTGATTCAAGTCTTGTTAAAGTTTCCACTGAGCGGTGAGATTCATTGCTAATGGTTGGCGACTAAGAGCATCAGGTACTACATTCACCTTCCCTGGGTGATATTGCAAGTTGATGTCAAAGTCCGCCATGAGTTCTAACCATCTTCTCTGCCGCATATTCAATTCCTTCTGAGTAAACACGTACTTCAGACTTTTATGATCTCTGCAGATGTTCACTCATTCACCAAGTAGATAATGGCACCAAATCTTGAGAGCAAAGATGACGGCTGCCAACTCCAGATCATGCGTCGGGTAATTGCGCTCATGAGTCTTCAGTTGTCTTGAAGCATAAGCCACAACCTTACCGTGCTGATGTAGAACACATCCTAATCCTTTACTGGATGCATTACAATGCACTTCGAATCCTCCAGATTGATCCGGTATTACGAGAATAGGTGCTGATGTCAACCTTGACTTGAGTTCTACGAAAGCTTGTTCGCATGCTTCTGACCACACAAATTCTTCATCTTTACGTGTGAGCTTGGTCAGGGTTGTCGCTATCTTCGAAAATCCTTCAATGAACCTTCTGTAATATCCAGCTACACCCAAGAAACTTCGAATGTCCTTCACTGACTTTGGTGTAGGCCATTCGCTAACTGCTGCAACTTTCGTTGGATCCACAGAGATTCCTTCTCCTGATACGATATGCCCAAGAAAACCAACCTGCTTTAGCCAAAACTCGCACTTGCTGTACTTGGTATAGATTTTATGTTGTCGAAGAGTTTCCAGGACAATTCGTAGGTGCTCTGCATGCTCTTTCCGACTCTTAGAATACACCAGGATGTCGTCGATGAAGATGACAACAAACCTGTCTAAGTACTTCCGGAAAACTTGATTCATTAGGTTCATGAATATTGCTGGTGCATTGGTCACTCCAAATGGCATCACTAGAAATTCGTAATGTCCATAGCGAGTTCTGAAAGCTGTTTTGTGAATATCAGCTTCCTTGACCTTCACTTGATGATAACCTGAACGAAGATCCAATTTAGAGAAAACACAAGACCTATTTAGCTGATCGAATAAATCATCGATGCGCGGGAGTGGATACTTGTTCTTTATAGTGACTTCGTTCAAGGCTCTTGTTCCCGCCAAAAATTTCTGCGCAAAGGAGTCCAAGATATCAAATGGCAGCGATACGCTTAAGGAAATGCGAACCAGTATCTTTCGGGCTATTTTTTGACAAACTCCCGAATGAGAAACAGATAAATTCTGATGGTATCGAAGGCGTCTCGAAAAACCCTTCGATTTGATATATTGTGAGCCTCATAATTCATCCGGGATCAAAAGTTATGAGGCATCACGTGTCCACACGTGATGGACCTTTAAGAACCCGCTGGAGGAGTTAAAAGATATAACAAAAACTCAAAAAAGACCCCAATGGGGGATCACGTGCTCACACGTGACCATGGGTCACGTGCAGACACGTGATGGGCTTTTAAGAACTCTAAAATAATGAATAGAATTTAATTCTAAAAGTCAGAAAATACCTCAGCGAGGTATTACGTGCTTACACGTAACCAATGGTCACGTGCTTACACGTGATGGTTAAAACAACAACATAAACAAGCGGCTGTTAAAGGAACCAATTTGGGGGTCACGTGCTCACACGTGACCAAGGGTCACGTGCCAGCACGTGACAAGCTTTGAAAGCCTTACAGTTTAATAGAATTAAAATTCTAAATTTCTCTAAAATCTTTCGAAATAGAATTAAATTCTAAAAGCTTCTAAATCTTTCCAAATGGAAAAGGATTATGGGGACTGTTGGATTAAAGATCCAAAGGTGATTAAATATCACCTATCTATGGAATAATCTTGGACTAGGAAAGATTTCCCCAAATCTCACCGAAATAACAAACATAATATCTTTGGATCTAAAATCCAACGGTGAATAAAATTCACTGAATGATCTAAAGGATCATATTAATGATGAAAGTAAATCAAATCTCTCAATAAATAAATCAAATCTTTCAATGAGAGATTTTCTGAACTAATTGATTCTCTTCCTTCTCCTATAAATAGGAGCCAAGAAGAGAAGAGAAAGGGGGACTACTTTTTTGAAGAGAAAAACAGAGAGAGGAGAATTTAATTCTCAAGAGGGAAGAAAAGAAAGGAGAATTTAATTCTCAACAAAGAAAACCCTAGGTGAGAAAAGGGAAAAAGATCAACTTTAAAAAGAGAATTTAATTCTCAAAATTTAAGAGTTTAACTCTTCTGCAAATAAAGAACTTAGTTCTTCTTCTGGTTGAAGATCTGTACAGAGCACATCTCCCCATAGGATGAGAATTTAATTCTCATCGGGTCGAGATCTTGCCATGCAGATCCTAAATTTAGAAGGGGAATTGAGTTTTGAGAATTTAATTCTCCTAAAACAAAACTAGGGTTTAATCCTAATCAAGAATTTAATTCTTTTACATATCTGGGAATTTAATTCCTTTGAAAAGAAATCAGGGTTTCATCCTAAATAAGAATTTAATTCTTTCACAATAGGAATTTAATTCCTCCAAAATCATAATTAGGGTTTAACCCTACAAAGAATTCAATTCTTAAAAGATCTCTGTTCATGAAAAGAACTAGGGTCACGTGCCCCCATGTGACCCTTGAAAAGATCCCCTGCAAAGAACTTTGAAGCATCACCTCACGTGCTCCCACGTGACTCCCAAAACGCAGAAAGAAAAAGCAAAGGAAATGAAAGCTTTGGGCGCTCTTACGTGTTATCACGTGACCCCTCAGCAAATGCTTTAACAATTGGCACACAGATCCCCATCACGTGCTAACACGTGATGCTCTAAAATAAAACCAAAAGTGTTTAACACTTATTCGCAGATTTGAGGATAAACCAAAAGGAGATCTGGCTCCACATTTAGGGCGCCCTCACGTGTCACCACGTGACCCCTAATGAGCATTCTAACAGACCAGAGCGGGGGCCTCCATCACGTGCTCACACGTGATGGCCGTCAGAATTAAAAGAGTTAAACACTGATCTGCAGAATAAAATAAGGGAAATCAGGGCGCTCTCACGTGTCCACACGTGACCCCTTTCTCCTTATTGTTTAACACTAATCTGAAGACTTTGTTCCCAGTGTTTAACACTGATTTGCTTTAGTGTTTAACACTAATTTGAAATCTCTGATTACCAGTGTTTAACACTGATTTGCTTTAGTGTTTAACACTAATTTGAAAGCCCTGTTGCCAGTGTTTAACACTGGTTATCTTTTAGTGTTTAACACTAACTTGCTAATCTTATTCTCAGTGTTCAACACTGTTGGTCTTTAGTGTTTAACACTAGCCCAATTGGCTAAGTTTCTAGAAGCAAAGCCTCTCCTTCAATGGACCAACAGAGGGCCAATATTTCAAACATAATTGGACTTAGCCCAAACTGGCCATAAGTCCTCAAATCATCTTGAACTGAGCACATCTGCTCTTTCAATCAACTCATCGGTTCAAGGGTACATCTCTGAACTCCTCTGATATTTGTCGTTGTAACCCTTCAACGTCTTCAGAGAGGTGACGGGTCCCGACGACCACACATCAAGACGGACCGTGGGGTCCTTAAACCCACGGACTTATGCGTCCTTAAACTAAAATACGGACTGTGGGGTCTTTAAACCCACGGACTTATGCGTCCTTAAACTACCTATGGACCACCACGTCCCTAAACTGGAACATGGACCACTATGTCCCTAAACTGGAAATGGACCACCATGTCCCTAAACTGTCAATGGACCACCATGTCCCTAAACAGGAACAATAAAGCCCAAACGCTCTTTTGTCGGATCTAAACGATCCCGTTAAGTTGATCTTAGTCTCAAACTGGACTAACGTATCCTTAACAAATGTTTAAGTTGATCTTAGCCTCAAATACGTCTAACGTATCCTTAAACCCTCAAACAGACTTTAGTCCCAAATTGGACTACAGGTCTCCCAATCGACTTTGGTTCAAGGGTACATCTCTGAACTCCTCTGACATCTGTCGTTGTAATCCTTCAACGTCGTCAGAGAGGTGACGGGTCCCGATGGCCATACATGCAATGGACCACTGTGTCCCTAAACTGGAACAATAGAGCTCAAATGCTCTTTTGTCAGATCTAAACGATCCCGTTAAGTTGATCTTAGTCTCAAATTGGACTAACGTATCCTTAACAACTGTCTAAGTTGATCTTAGCCTCAAATACGGCTAGCGAATCCTTAAACCAAACCCCAAACCCAAATCTAAGAAAATACGGATTTGGACTAGTCCACGCCCTACGGGCGATGACATAACTCAGTCTCCGTATACAATCCACGGGCAACCAAGCACAAAACAAACACCCACGACACGAAGTGACCAGCTGGAGAAGGAAAAAGTTATTACCGCGATGCGGTAGCGTAATTAACTGCAGGGGCTTGCGCCTGCAGGGAAGAGCGTCCCCACAATCAAAAACCCCTCAAGCGAGGGGGAATCTGACGAAGTCTGCTATATCGGCCGCATCCGTCTAAACCTCCGATATACAGTGCCATAAATCAACTTGGCATCTTCGAAGAGGTGGACGGATAGCTCCAATTAGCATCTGCCCCGAATCTCAGGCAAGACAGTCCATGTCTTGGCCGTCTTTTGGAGGGGAACAGCTCTATAATTGATGCACATTCTGTATGAACCTTCCTTCTTCTTCACAAGTAGTACAGGTGCTCCCCAACTTGAAGTGCTGGGACGAATCCATCCTTTCGCCAATAATTCGTCCAACTGTGTTCGGGCTTCCTTCAAACCTTCTGGACTTAATCTATAAGGTGCTTTGATCACCGGTTGTGCTCCTGGTACTAAATTAATACTGAATTCAAGAGCTCGATCGGGAGGCAAACCTGATATATCGCCAGGAAATACATCGTCTTACTCTCGAACTACCTCTGGTCTTGATTCTTCCTCCGCTTGAGCTGCTGCAACTACTGCTTCTCTTGGCTTCGCTTTGTAGGTACTTGGCTCTAGGGTATGGTCTCCGCTTCTGAAATAGAAGACCGGATGGTCTGGAATCTCGAATACTACTCTCCTTTGACGACAGTCGATGGTAGCATAAAAAGTTCCAAGCCAATCCATTCCTAGAACCACATCGAAATTCGGTTTGTCCAGTACTTTGAAGTCAGCATAAAACCTTCTGCTGCAGACGACGACTGGACACAAGCTGTATCCCATGGTTGCCTTTAGAACGCCATTTCCTGAACTGACATTCCATCTGGATACAAGCGGTGAGACTGGAATCGCATGGGTTCGGACGAACCGTTGCGACATAAAGCAGTGCGATGCTCCAGTATCAAACAGTGCTAGTGCAGGTAGTGAGGCTACTAAGATTGTACCTAAGGTATGTGGGATATGTTTTAGGTATAGGGAAAGTGTGTAGATAAACAAGACTGAAAGAAAAGTTTGAGAAGAAAAGTTTACCAGTGATGACTTGGCCAATGGCCTCAGCTTCTTCCACTGACATAGTAAAAGCCTGGCGTCTTGGTACATTCCTCCTGGCCTGAGGAGCATTCCTCGGAACGTTCCTTTGTGCTTGATGGAACTGACGAGGAGGTGGTGCAGCTTGTGGTCCTCTAGGTGGTGCAGGTAGTGCAAGTCTTGGAGCAGGGGCTTGGATGGATGGGTGCTGTGAGTAATTATTTGTTGGCCTTGGTGCAGCAATTGGATTTTGTTTGTGAGGACAAGACCCAATACCATGAGCAGCTGAGCCGCAAATCAAGCAAAGGTTGTTCGCACGCCGGCACTCTTTCGCCAGATGCCCATTTCTCTTGCAGTAGTTACAAAAGGCTGGGCTGGGCCTGTTGATTGGTGCTCCTGTACGTCTTGGCACAAAAGGTGGTCTGGACGAGGCTCTTCCTGCCATCTGGTTGGCAGGGCGCTTAACTCCTGCAGATTGAGGTCTGCCCCTTGCTTTTATCACTGCCTCATAACTGCGGGTAGCTTCTAGAGCATCCTCATGAGTTGGAAATTTCCCTGTGGCTAGAGCAGCCTGAATTTCCGTGTCCAAACCTTATTGAAAGCGACGAGCTCTGATATCATCCGTCGGTATCAAGTGTGCCGCGAACCTGTTTAAGGATTGTGTTAGCTGTGTAGTATGTGATATTTAAAATTTGAAATACTGTGACATATCTTACCGACTTAGCATGGTGAATTCAGCGTCATACTCATCTACTGACTTGTCCCATATCGAACCTTGTTGTAGATGAATGAACTGCTGTTCCATGGCAAACCTGGCAGTCACAGGAAAGTACTTCGCGTCGAACTTCTCGTGAAAAGTCTTCTATTCAATAGGCTGTACAAGACGGCTTTCTTCCGCCTTCCACCAGTTGCGAGCATTGTCCGTGAGCTGCAGTTTCGCCACACGGACCCAAGCTATGTCTGGCACTTGTGCTGCCGCCAGATCATCCTCTATGCTTTGTGCTCATTCCTCAGCTTCAAGTGAGCTTCCCTTTCCGGAGAACTGCTTGGGATGTAAAGCCCTGAATTGCTTTACCCCAGACGCGTCAGTCTCGGGACGGTTCAGGAGTTGTTACTGTCCCTTAAGGAGGCTGCGGATCGCCTCGAGTAGAACCGTTTGCTCGGTGGGTGGCACAGGAACATCAGGAACGATTGGTAGTGGAGGTGGAGGTGGAGGTGTGCTGTTGACATTGATGCTAGTGTTGTTCGGGGAATCCATAATCTTGAAGAAAAATTTGGGTTATGATAGATTCAAGTACATGAAATGATAAGATTCAAGGAATATGAAATTGTAAGATTCAAGGAACATGAATTGTAAAGAATGTTTTAGTTGCTGGTTCTTGTGTTATATTGCTTAGGTTGTTCACGCAGAACAGAACTGCATAATAGAATTTCATACAGCTCTGACCTGCATGGGCCACCAACAAAACCTGTCACGCCCCGCTTCCCAGCCTACGGCTAAGGGAACGCGACTGGTCCGCTACGTATTTACTCTGAAGTAAATACGCTAAGCGTATCTAAGCAATATAAAAGTAAATACACAAGAGACAAGATATAATAAAAACAACAACTTTAAATACCCCAAGTATACGTCAAATTTAAATCAAATTTATGTTCACTAAAAATGGAGTTGTTATACAAAGCCCGTCCGGCAAAAGAAGAGAAGCTTTCCGCCGGCAAAGCAAAGGGCGAATGAGGATGAAGTAGATCGATTGCTTGCCGCCAAGTTTATCAGAAACCTGGACTATTCAGAGTGGCTGGCGAATATGGTCATGGTCAAAAAGGCCAACGGGAAATGGCGTATGTGCGTGGACTTCAACGATCTGAACAAGGCTTGCCCCAAAGACAACTATCCCCTCTCTCGGATAGACCGGTTGGTGGATAGCTTAGCCGGCCATGAATTACTTAGATTTATGGATGCGTTTTCCGGTTACAATCAGATCCGAATGAACCCGACAGATGAAGAGCTTACCGCGTTCACCACAGCTCAGGGGGTATACAGCTACAAAGTGATGCCCTTCGGTATTAAGAATGCTGGGGCTACATATCAACGCCTTGTCAACAGACTGTTCAAGCCGTAGATCGGGAGAAACATGGAAGTTTATGTCGATGACATGCTAGTGAAATCCGTTTCTTCGGCGGGGCACACCAAAGACCTCGGCGAGACATTCGACGTCCTGCGCAAATATAAAATGAAACTCAATCCGACTAAGTGCACGTTCGGAGTCACCAGTGGGAAGTTCCTCGGGTTCATGGTAACCCACCGAGGAATCGAAGCAAACCCGGAAAAGATCAAAGCCATCCTCGAGATGGCATCCCCCAAGAGTAATGTGGAGATCATGCGCCTCACTGGGAGGGTCGCTGCCCTGAGTCGTTTCATGTCCAGGTCCGGAGAAAAGTGCTTACCATTCTTCAAAGCCCTAAGGAAGATTCCCAAGTTCGAATGGTCTGAGGAATGCCAGAACGCCTTCGAGCAGCTCAAGGCACACCTAGCGACTCCTCCGCTACTCACTCGACCAGTCGAAGGCGATAAGCTATTGTTATACCTCACGGTCTATGATCAAGCTGCAGGCTCGGTGCTCATCATGGAAGTCGATGGTGTGCAGAAGCCGGTTTACTACGTGAGCCATGTCTTTAAGGATGCGGAGACAAGATACCCTGCCATGGAGAAGATAGTCCTGGCACTTGTCGTCACTTCCAGGAAGCTCCGACATTACTTCCAAGCACACACAATCCTCGTTCTCACCGAGCGACCTTTAGGGTCCATCCTTGCTTCCCCCGAGTCTTCGGGTCGTCTGGAAAAATGGAGGTGGGAATTATCCCAAATCGAAATTAGGTACCGCCCCCGGCAAGCCATCAAAGCGCGAGTCTTAGCCGATTTTGTTGTCGAGTGCACCATTCCCATTAAAGGCGGAACGGTAGAACGCGGCCCCGAACCACATCCGTCGGTCAAAAAGATATCCGACCCCATCCCAGACTGGGTGCTATACGTGGACGGATCCTCCACCGAGGAAGGGAGCGAGGATGGTCTAATCATCCGCGGCCCAAATGAAGCAGAGTTGGAATACTCCTTAATGCTCGGGTTCAGAGCATCAAACAGCGCTGTGGAATACGAAGCCTTATCAGCAGGATTGCGAATCGCATCCGAGGTGGGGCTGAAGACCATCAGGGTCCGCAGTGACTCCGCACTAGTCGTCGGCCAGGTAACCGGGCATTTCGAAGCCCGGGAACCGCTCATGATAAAGTACCTAGCTAAGGTAAAAATACTTTATAAAAATTTCAACGAAGTCCAGGTAGAGCAGATTCCCCGAAATCTGAACACCCAAGCTGACGCATCGAGCAAGCTCGCCTCTTCCTATATGGCCAACCATAAAAGAAATATCATCTTCGAAGTATTACCATGACCCATCGTGAAGGATGGAAAGGTAACACTCCAGGTATACATGACTCAGAAGGAAGGCCAAGATTGGAGTAAGCCCCTCGTAGAATTCCTAAAAGATGGCACACTTCTAGACGACCGAGGAGAGGCACGCCGCCTTCGAGCAAAAGCTCGTCATTTCATCTGGAGCAATGGGAACCTTTACAAGAAATCGTACACTCAGCCCCTACTCCGATGCGTCGACCCCCCGAAACCGACTATGTTTTACGAGAGATACACGAAGGGGTCGGCGGGACGCACTAAGGGACCCGCACCCTGGTACAGAAGACGCTGCTCCAAGGATATTATTGGCCGAGCATACACCAGGATGCCGAGAAGCTTGTAAGAAGATGCAAATGTTAGTGTATATGCCCTAGGGGCCATTATTGTATCATACTAGCTTGTATATTACTTAATGGAAGCTTGAGATATTCACAGTTATATTAACAGTCTTGCTAAACATGGTAGTATGCTACTTGGTTTATATCTTAATATGTGTGTACGTATTGATAGAGCCCTTAGGATCTTGCTTGACTACCAGCGTTGTGATGGCAGTCACACTAGTGGGGGCTCGGTAGTCTACTAGCACATCCTTTTTCAGGTCCCTAGTCGTAGGATTATCGAGATAGGGCATCGATACTCCGGAGTAGACTAGTGTGTACGCTTCTCATCCCAGTTGGGGAGATGGACTGTCCCACAGCCATCAGTACGTCGTACTGGAGATAGTATACAGGTGCTCGTTTGGTTATGGGTACACCGGATAGGACTCGCAGGGAACTGTTGGTTGGTATTATACCCGTCGTCAGTTAACAGTTCCCAGGTGACATGAGTACAACATAGTCCGCAGACTTGACACTGCTGCTTCGCCTCGAGTGTGTCCCACTGTTCTTAGATTGCTACCCTACCACTGCTCAAAGGAGTCGTGCAAACAGGTAGCAGTTGGGTGCAGTCCCGAGCACTTGGAGGCAGTAGCGGTTAGACAGGATTCGTCTCTCCCGGTATTGGGAGTTGATATTGCGCTGTGTCAGGAGAGCCATTACGCAAAGTCCCTGGCCAGAGCAAGCGATATTTACTGGTAGGTTTTTGTAACATTTCAAAATATAAAATATTATTTTTGAGAATTTTCATAATTTAATATTAATTTTTAATGAATATTTTAGTATTTCGGTATAATTAAATACCGATAAATGGGGAAAATTCTGGAGAAAATTCTGGAAATTCTAAAATAGGTTATTTTTGTGGAAATATGCCATTTTACAGTTTTCACGATGGATTATATGCTACTTTAGTGTTAATTGCGATTAAAAATCACTAATTGGATTTTTGGCTTTTGTGCAAAAATGTGCACATAACATTTTCTACACTTGTCACACTTGTCCCATGTTTTGGACTCATGGTAGCCTAGGGTTGAACCATGCTTAGATGACCATGGTGACTTGAAACATTTGGTTAAATTAAGTGGGTTAATTAAGGGCTTAGCTTTGTTAAGAATTGGTTAAGATTAAGGTTGACTTGTGTAGGGAGAGAGTGAGCCATGATGGCTTGTGTGTGCTAGCTTTTAAGAGAGAGAGAGAGAGGGGTGGCTCTAGGGTGTCATGGTCCCTCTCATATCAACTCTTTTGCTTTCATCTCTCATATCTCCCTCTCACTCACACACCCCCATCCACACCACATCACTCTCACACTTCACCAAAGCCACCACCACTACTAAAACAGCTCCAGCCCAGAAAATTTCAGCAGCTGAAATATTGCTTCAGCCAACCCTACACAGCCACAAAACAGCCTCCTACATCAGCTGCTACATCAGGTACCTTCAGTTGCCCAAACCCATCCTAACCCCTTAGCCCAATACCTATACACTCACATCAGCCCCCATATCAACACTTCAGCCCCCATATCAAGACATCAGCCCCAAATCCCTCACATCAGCAGCTATATCAGCCACTTTCAGCAGCTACATCAGCTACTGCTATGAAAAACAGCCATAGCAGCAGCAACTCCATTCAAAACCACACCACACCCCCAGCATACTCCACCCCACACAACACATACCAGCCTTTAACACCATAGGTTAACACCACAAACAAATACCCCAACCTGAAATAACAACAACAGTAGCTGCTGCACTCAGCCAAAAAGAAAAGCAAAGGAAATTTGCAAGCAGCAGCAGCTGAAACCAACAGCAACAGCAACCCAACACCATAAACACACCAACACAACTACATCCACAACAGCCCAGCACTGCATCAGCACACAGAAACAGCAGCAGCAGCAGCCTGATGCAGCAACAACTCAGCATCAGCAACTGGAGCAAATAGAGCAGCTCCACAGCAGCAGCAACCCCTCCTCTTTCTTCCCTTCTCCTTCATTCTAGGATTTCCTTAAGGTATAATCTTGCAACCCAACTCCTATCTTGCCTAGTTCTGGTTTTTAGCTGAAAATTTACAGTTATATCTGTGACCTAGTGCTAGTTTAGTGATTTTGAGTGAGACTTGACCAAGTGTTGGATTTGATGATTAGCGTAACCTTATTAGGTGCTGTTGAGACCAGTTTACCCTAGATCTAACCCAGATTCCAGTATAACACCTGAAAGTTTAGAATCGGTGTAAATCAGCAACTTTGTCGATTTGGTGACCTTTCTGGAAACAGCTACAACCCGAGGTACCCTAAAATAATATTGACTTGGCAGTAGGATGTGCAGGCAGATAGAAACCAACACCTAAAGCCCTAGCCCCCAACTCCCTTACCAAGCCGCAGATAAATTCCTTCTGGCCGCAATTTGCGGCCAGAGTAGGAGGAAACCCCCTCGTTTTGCATGCACTGCTCTTTTACCTGTAAACTTGACCCCTGGTATGTCTAGTTTTGACTGATTCCAGTTAGGATAGAATCTGGGTTGACTTTCATGAGTTGGCGTATGATTTACGACTTGTTTTCGTATGGATTTTCGGTATTCGATGATTCATTCTGTCGGGTGGCGTTTGGACGTTAACGACAGTGGATATTGGCTGCGTTTGCATGCGAGTCCACAGGTTTTTACCTATGGGCGTAGCACGCACCATTTTGGTTTCCGATATGGTTTTCATGTGTTTTAGCGTGTGATATCCTTGTAGGTACCCCACGTGGCGTCAGAGCGATGGAGATGCAAATGGAGACATCGACACCGGCACGCTTAAAGAAAGGTGAGTAGATTTATATCTACGGGGAGAAGTCGGGTGGATGGCGTATAGCACCCCCGCAGTCCGTGGTGATGTATACGGATGCGTATACACACCTATATTTAATATATGTTGTTTGGGAAATTATTGATGTTTCAGGATGGATAATTGATGGACTTGGATGATTTAGTGTCACGAAAACCTAGGATAGTGGGTGCACTACACATACACACTCCCACACATACATACTTGCATACATCCTTACTTCATATGTGCATAGATCGGATTCTATATAGATATGTGTTCACGTAGTATGGGACTATGTGTTCACATACGGATTTGAGCATGATACTTGGGTTGAGATGAGTCGATGATATTTGATCCGAGATTATGATATCGGTGATATGGTAGAATTCGTATCTGAGATACGTCTTGATGCTTTAGCGGATTTTGGGATTATGATGCCATAGAAATAGTGACATGTATATGTAAAATGATCGACATGTGATTATGATACGAGATAGGTATGATATGATATGATATGACAAGATATTTATGATAGGCCGCCTTGGGCGTTGTTTACTTCTTGAGATGATATGTGCTGATGATATCGTTTTTGCTAGAGGCTGTCAATCGGAAGCCGGATTATGATTATATTGACGATATATGATGATGATATTGATTTATACGAGACTGTCGATCAGTAGTCAGATCTTGATTATAGTGATGATGTTAGCATTATACTAGATATAGGTCAGTACCCAGATTATGATATTTAACAAAGGGAATACCATATGAATGATATGACAAATGTGATATTGACCCGTACCCAGATTTGGGGATACCGTACGATGGATTTACGTACGAGCTATAACTTGATGTTTGATCCGCACTCTTGATTTAGGAATAACTGATTATAGAGATATGGTATCGGATGTGATATTATCGAGGCGGGATCACCGACTATATATGTATATTTATGTATCGACTCAGAGGTTAGGCGGTTTACCTTACCTGCAGTTAACCTATTAGCTCAGCCGTATAGTTGGTGTAGCTATAGGACTCTTATGACATTAGATGCAGTTTAGCTATCATTATGTTTAGCATTCAGATCCCGCACATTATTATTATTGTTACTCTGCATCGCATACTTATTGTGATTCATATTCCATTATTGATATCATGCTGTTAGGACACCAGCACCATTACCGATGATGCGTATGTTCCACATACACTTACTTGCCAGCTCACACACATCTTCATCGGTAATTGCCATGTCACTACACAGTAGTATTATTGCATCAGGATATGACCCTTGTATGTGCATACTATTATTCCATGTTGCATGATATACTGTTATACTTGCATTTCATCTATATGTCACATACATCATGTTTCCTGATTATACGCATTTAGATATATTGTTTCTATGATATTTCTGGATTTGGGAACCGAGGATATTTCAAAGAGATTATGTAAATGTTTTAAAAACCCGGTTACCCTTGATATGATATTTCAGTGCGTCAACTATGTGTTTTCTCGGTGCTGAGAGCGACATGTGAAACCCGATTCGAGGAGGCGGATGAGACCGATTGCGGGTACATGGTGGACCCGGTGCGGTACCCCGGGGCAAGAAGATCGCAGGAGATGGCGTTGAGCCTGGCAGGGGAGCACTACCGACCGGTGATTTTACCCGACACGTCGGATATCCAGAGGATACCGTCGTAGTCATGAGATGGATGGTAGGGGCCGATCTGGACTGACGGCGCCCTGGATTTTGTGATTGAGACATTGAGATTTGAGATATTGAGGTACAGAGATTGTGATACAGAGATATCGAGATATTGGGATTTATGTTTTGTGCCGATGCTAGACACCGTTTATGTTGATTTCATTTATGATACCTCATTTTAAAAATACAGAAATCTCACAACTTTATGAAAGCAGTTTTCTTCAGTACATGCATTCTGTTCATGCATTCATACATTATTCACATGATACATTGCCACCTGATGCACTGACACGGGTACATGGGATTAAATTTGGGTTAGATAGTTACCCTAGTCCTGTTATAGATTGCTGGTTATATATTTGAGGGTTATATATTATGATCGTATGACCTAGGATTGCATCATACATGCGATTTCTGTTCGTAGATCTTTTTCTACTCACGAGTTGGCAACTCACCCCCGTTGTGCCCCAGTTTCTTGCAGGTGTTGCCGTACGGGTTTCATTACGGTTTTGCGGGCACAGCTTCTTTCAGGTGACTTGCTAGTAGGTGGGTTATTTGTATCGTACCCATCATTATACATTGTATACTATATTCAGTTGTATCTAGAAGTTCCATCAACCAAACATGTACTCATTTGAGATAGAGACCAGTGATGTTTATTCTCTCGACCTTAGAGTCGCGCGTTATATTTCAGTGGATTTCATGCTGTTTGAGTTTCCTTTTCTGTTGTGATCCTTGCCTTTAGGCGTTGTATATTATGTTGTATACTGGTTGATTTGATATGCTTTTCCTACACTCTACTACTTTCCTTGGTTTGGATTTCTGGGCTCGGCTTACTTAGAGCGCGTACGCCTTGAGACGTTCGTAGCCTAAGTGCCGGTCATGTTCCGTACTTTCGGGACGTAACAAAGTTGGTATCAGAGCGTTAGGTTTTACCTTCGGAGTGTAGGATGACCCTTGGTTGATGGAATAGGTGACTAAAGTAGAGTGACGTACCGTTGGTATGTTCCGCGGCATATTTACGACAAGCCACTCCACTTAAGATGCCTTAGGATGTACATTTCTTTGTTCAGTATCATATTCATTCCTGATCTAGCCTCATCGGTACCCGTTATGGTTTTGCTGCCATGATTACGGGTAGCGAGAGCTACGGCTAGAGTTGCGGTCAGCACGAGCCCGTCACGAACGAGGACTGACCAGAGCATAATTCCGGTGACACACGATTGCAGAAATGTGTCTTTTGATTGTGTTTTCACGCCACGAGCGTTGGATGGATCGCTATAGGAGACTTCTCGGACGTGCAGATTAGCACCAGAGGATTGAGCCACTGACCGAGGCCAGCCAGATTTTGATGACCGTTGACGTATGGATTATTCATAAGGATTGAGGCACGGTTCAACGTGCAGACGAGTGAGCCAGTTATTGCTACGAACGATGAGATATCGCCCAGATGTTGGAGCTATTTCGGTACGAGTGTACTAAGAGATGATCGAGGTCGCTAGTCACCGAGGATGAACGACTAGGACACGTGGTTCGTTCGCTACCTAGATGCGAGGTCATCAGATAGATTGATTCCGGCTAGAGACGACTTCACGCGGAGACGTTGAGAGTCGACAGAGACGATCGAATGTCAGTAACCTATTATTCCAAGTTTAAAGTATTCGGAAAGACATGCAGGCAATTCTATGGTCCCTCTAGAAGAATGAAACCCTAACTCGACTTAATGACCGTGTGAAAGCCTTCGAACCTTAGGGTTTACGGCAATTCTGCGGCGCCATTAGTGAGGCTTGGGTTTGCCCTTCTACGGCTGGACCACCGATGCTGTGGTATGTACTCGATACTATTACACTGTACCCAAGATATTGAGCTCTTGGGGGATTATGAGGTCCTGACAAATAGATCGGACGACTCGACTTAATTCGGATGCTAGGTGGTGAGGTGCATTTCTTGGGAGACTCCAGATACGAGGATAGCCATTGGAGCTCAGTCCATGCAGCCACGACGAGACGAGTCCGAAGCAGTCGACATTAGAGAAAAGTGGAGTAAGAGGTTCGTACAAAATCTGGATATGATGACGTTCCATTTCGCCGACATCAGTGATGCAATGCACATGCCGAGGCAGAGTACTGGATATACCTTCCAGAAGGAGTCGCGATGAGTATGTAGCCGTTTCGATGCAAGAAACAGATATAGTAAAGGACGATGATTTCCGGACAGTTCGGCAGAGATGAGACTTGGAAGAGACCTGAGCAGGATTCCTCCCAGAACACTGCTGCAATGATACTTGCACCCAGGATCAGATGTGTCACGTGCATTCAGAGAGCCAGATGCCGACGCCAGTGACTTGCTGCCTTACGAGTGATCGCGATGATTGACCGAGAGATGACTAGAGAAGTGCCAGAACGGAATCGTCCCCGTTAGCACACCTGACAGGGCCGATGAGCCGATGGATCGTGAGATTGGTAATTCACAGAGAAGACTTGGACCCAGGAGTGGCCATGTTACGCACACCAGTAGGCCAGAGTTCAGGATCGTCGACGAGATATGCTATGAGTGAGCACGAAAGTTGGCCAGAGATTCTTGGAGGATGCGCTTGAGCGGGACTACTCCGCCATACTTGATTTCGGTATTTTGGGCGATTTATTCGCATGATTTGGTTTTGATGATTGAGTTTCATGATATTTGGTTTCATGCACCATGGTTGCACCTATTGAGTATTTACGATTTTCGCCCAGTTGTTGCACTTGATATGAGTTTACCGCAATCAAGAACGGCGTCGCTTCGCAGCTAGCCGGTGAGTGCGGGTCGATCCACAGAGACGGGTAAATTCCTTTTATGTGTTTTAACGAGTTGATTCTATTTATCGTTTTGATTGGTTTATAAAATTTTATAAAAACTAGATCTAATTAATCTAATTAAAAGTCTTGCTAGGGTTAGGCTTAGGGGAAGTTTTGGAGATTAATGTTTCCTTCACCGCTTTCAATGCCTTCTTTTTTTAGATCTATTAGATGTTACGTTAATTATCAATAAAGTGGATACGAATCTTTTGGGAAGATGTTTCTTCCTCTAGATTTGTATCCTTCCTTTGTTGATAATTACCCTAACCCCCATGGAAAACGCGCGCAACCGGCCCTTTATACTACGGTTCACCGTTACCTCGAGGGGTAGGGTGCCGTAGGGAGCGGATGTGTGCGTATGCATGGAGTTCTAACTCTAAAGTGAAGATGGCATTGAAAGGGGTGAGAGATCTCATCTCTCAACCCTTTCGCTAAGGCTAACCCTAACAAGCGAGGAGACTACTCGCTCATTAGGGGATGATAAATTATACTAGAAAATAAAAGCAAGGAAATAAATTACCTACAGATTTGATGGCTCCCTCCAAGTAGAAGACAGAATAGATCTGAATGTCACTCCCAGAAATTCTGAATTTTATTTATTGAAAAGAGGCATACATTTTTTAGATCTAAGATTACAATTTATAGGAAAATAGGAAATCTAGGGTTACAGACTCTCGCACATGCGCAATTACAGATTTGACCACTGAAAATCCCAACATCTGAACCGACGCACCGACGCACCAAAATTCCACCGACAAGCTCTCTGTACGGCCGCGGAACCGCGGCGCCAGGCTTGGTTTGGCCGCGGTTCCGCGGCCAAAGAGAGGAGTTGGGCCCTGCACTTTTTGGGCTTGGTTTAGGGGTTCTTGGGCTCTGTATTTTTATATGTATTTTCTCTGTTGGGCTTATGGGTCTTCTCCAGATCTTCAGTGAAAACTTGTTCGTATCTTTTGACCGTTCACTTGCCATTTTTGGACCTTGTACTATTCTTCGTCTAGGTTTGACTAGGATCCGTCCAATAGTTGGTCAAAAGTCCCTTTTTCTGTTGTGTTGTGTCTTTTTCACTGTATTTGCTCCAGAAACCTGTATCCTGTAATATGCAACAAACGTGCGTCAAGAGTACCTGTTTATTTATAAAAAGGATAAGAATAGGGGAATGATAAATGCAATATTACGGTCTGAACAAATACCCCCAAACTTACCTTTTGCTCGTCCTCGAGCAAACTTATTAATTATTCACTAAAATCCTAACCACACTTTCGCAGGGAAACGCGATTGCACTGAGCCCGTGCAACAAGCCGTTAAACCTCTAGGTGTCCCTAGTAGGAGGAGTGTTGTCTCCTGAGGGTTTTCAGCGGATTACACCCACAAAATCCTATCAACTCGGCCCATTGACTTTTGTTCACCAATTAGGTTTTCTAACAAGGAATTCTGTTATCGTTGACCCGCAAATTATCCACCCATATTCTTCACACTTCCTTATTATTTAACTTAAGATTATATATGTTATGTAGACCTACTTAGCTTTCGGCATCTCTTAAGTCTTCCTTCTAGGGTTTCATCTCTACTTAGGAATTTTCTATCAACTCCATTAAAGATACAAATTCTATCTTTCATTTCTCTCTTTTATCTAAATTCCAATCACATGCCCCTACGTGTGTGTAAAGATCATCCCTACACTTGGAAATTCAATTCAAGCAATCATGCCCTTGTCCATTGTCCAAAGTACTTATTAATTGGTGAATTTAAATGAAATTTGCTTACACATCCTTCATGCGACCGTTAATACTTCTTGAGGTACCAACAACCGACTACAAGATGCGTTAGCACTTTAAAGCGTACTTCCTAGTTTTGCAACTCCCAAGGCTTTAGCAATGACTCCCAAACCAGTTGGTCTAAGGCACTAGGTGATAAGGCACCCTCGCTAAATATTTTTCTATTTTTTACAGCCTTAGGTAATCACAAAAAAACCAGTGTCCATTTTTTTTTTCTTTATTCACACTTTTTCTTTTATTTTCTTCGTACTAAGGACTTTAGACAAGAGCATTTCAAGGTCTCTTCTACTATTCCAAGTTTCAAGGTGCGTGATTGTGCAAATTGTAGGGTATACGTTTTCAGAATCTAGACTTAAGCGAGGAACTATTTTTCAAACTTGTATTCTAATAAGAACATCAATACTCTTCCATTGTTTCGACTTAGCCCAAGAAGTGAACCTAAAATTTGCCTATTTCTAAATAAACTACAAGGCATATACTTTCTACCGTTAAACTTTAAGGAATGTTATTTTTAGGGTTTTTAATTCAGTAAGTCTAAGATCTAGTTGTTCCTAGCTAGTTAACCTATCTGTCAAACTCTAGTCAAATAAGCCAAAATTGAATACAATAATTTTTATAATTTTTGAAAATTTTCAATTTTTATGGGTTTTCAAATAGGTATGCAAATGCAAAAATATGTACAAATGAATGCGAAGGAAGAAGACGTACCGAGCATACCCCCAAACTTGAACTTGACAGTGTCCTCACTGTCATGCTAAACCAAGAGGGTCAAAATACCGATACTCCCCTGTTTATTTATTTATAATAAATTTTTTTATGTTTTGAATTTTTTTTAAATATTTTTTATAGAAAAAGAAAACAAAAGGATATATACATATATACAACAAGATTCCCCCCAAAGTTAAGCTTGGTCTTACACAAGCCAAATGTTAGCACCGACCATTCAAAAATCTTATCATGGTAATGGTAGAGTTGGTGCAAGAATGGGATGGAAAGAAAAGAGATGAAAAGCATGCGAGACCGTGTGGAAAGAAGAATGGTAGAATATGGTCTCGGTGGGGGAGAAGAAAGACGGAAAGAAGAAAGAAGTGGAGTGCGATCTTGAGGGTGTAAATTGAGTGAATAAATTAGCGCAATTTGTGATGACCGATGTGTTAAAAGCGATTGCGCTAACCTACCAACTCGTCGTGCAATGGGGTCAAATCCCTCAAGATTCGCAAGAAAACATGGGTACGCCGAACTTGGTATAGGAGATGAAAACGTAACGGTCATTTGTTCGGTCGGAACAATAGGAAGGAGGGAGGGTGATATAACAGTCAAAGGTTCAGGAGGCTGAATTGAAAAATCCGACACATTAAATAAAAATGGTTCAACCTCGATATTATCCTCAAGACTCTCCTCAATATTTAATCCATCTATGCCATTGTCATCAAAATCTAGACGCATATGAGATTCGGGGGAAACATTTAATAACTCAGGATGATGATTTGAACATAAAATTTCTATTAAATCGACAGGTTCATCATCCGAAATATTCCCGGCGTCTATATCCTCAATCAAGTGAAAATCAATTTCTTTAGACACTTCGTCCACAGCATGTATATTTATCAATGTAGGTTCTAGAGTGGAGGTGTAAAGATCGAAAGGATTAGGTGCGATTTCACTCGAAAGGGGTTCCTCACAATTTGGCAAATCAAACACTACAAAATCGCACAACTCATTTTTATTTTCAACTGGTGAATCATTTGGAACAATCGATGGAAAACCGGAGTTGTGGGCTTCAATTGGGTAAGGGTAGGTTTGATTTGAAAATCCTCTCTCATTCTCACTCTGTCCAACAGCCGCCTTATACATTGAAAAATTCGGAGCTAGCGGGACACTAGCTACCGGTTCACTAGGTTGCATAAGGGCGGCCATGGATGCTTCCACATTCCTCATTATTTTATTTGTTGCAGCAATATATGCTTCCAACGACTCTTCCAAACTAGACTTAGGTGGTGAGGGGGTTTCAGTAAAAGATTCAAAATTAGTTGGGTATGTGAAACTCCCTAATGGCTGTGTCGAAACAGCGTCTAGTGAAGGTGGGAAGGTCGGGTATGACTGGTAGGAAGTGGGTGGTAAGACAGGAGTAGGGTCAACATATGGATAAGAAGGTGAATAATCGTGCGGATCCCTAAAACTAGATGAGTGGAGAGGGGTGAAAGATCGACTGCGAGATTGAGCAATATGCTCAGCAATGGACATCGGCCTAGGAGTGACAGAACGACTTGAAGAAGTGGTATCAACATATGTAGGTTGTAAAGGTTGACTCGGTTGACACGAAGTGGGTTGAAAAGTCAAACTATTTCTCCTAAACGCCTCTATTTGATCTTTCAACGAAATTTTTGGCAAGGAGGGATCGTTTTTAAATTGACCGAAACAATTGACGAACGACGCAAAGTTAGGTTCGGGATACCAAAATTCGGCAAGAGATTTATGATGTGGTGTACCCATGATAGAAGAGTGCAAGGATTTCTTAGCGACAAAATTTTTGCAAGTTTTTAAAAGATTTTTCTTTATTTTTTTTATGTGAAAGTTTTGCAAAGAGGTTTTTTGAAAACGGACTCGTGACACAAAAGTATCAACCACACATGCACAATCAGGCCTAGATCTAGGGTCGCCTAGGTCTGCTAGACAGCTCCTAACTAGGGCTAGAGATAGGACCTCAAACCGCCTCTTCACGGACAAGTACGGCCAGGTAAGTGGGAAGGAACCACCACTACAGTGGGCCTAATTAATAACCACTAGCCTAGACACCGCAATGTCGGTTAGGATAAACGGCTGATGCCTACCCTAGTCCTTTTCCTATTGAGCTCGATGTCCTTAGGTCTGAGTCTAATCTTTTTTAATTAATTGTGGTCGATGCAAAATGCTTTAAGTGTTTTCTGGGGTCCTGGCAAGGGTGATGAAATCCCCACCCAATCTGAGTTTGGTCGATTAGCCCCTTAAGTCCAATTAAATTATGCAAAACAAAAATTCACTTGCATTCAATTTTAGCGCGGCGCAAAGAAACCTGCAGCAAATCTGTTATTTAGAAGGGGGTAGAAGATTTTTTAGCGCAAAGAAACCTGCAGAAAATTTTTACAGTGGAGATATGGAGGTTGCAGAGGGGAAGAAAAGAGAGCAAACCGTGCAAAAATGATGCGCTGACGTGGCAGGCAGAGCGCGGATCCGCGGCGGGAGGCCCCTAATGCGGCGGAAACGCGGTCGTCTGGTGGGATCGTCGCTCCAGAAAATTTCTATCCCTCTGTTGTGATATTTCTCCTCTGTTCTGATATGCACTTTTCTGATCAGCCTTCTGTAAAATTTTCAGATCCTCAATTCTTCGCTATTCCTGCAAGATTCAAAAGATACACCCTTCAAACAGATCAAAGTTGATAATTTTTTATTTTTTTTATATTTTCAGATTTTTATAATTTTTTAAAATTTATATCAACCCGAAAATTCACAAAAAGAAAAATTACACCGTCCCCGGCAACGGCGCCATTTGATTAGATGTCAAAGATATGAGTTTACCGCAATTAAGAACGGCGTCGCTTCGCTGCTAGCCGGTGAGTGCGGGTCGATCCACAGAGACGGGTAAATTCCTTTTATGTGTTTTAACGAGTTGATTCTATTTGTCGTTTTGATTGGTTTATAAAAATCTATAAAAACTAGATCTAATTAATCTAATTAAAAGTCTTGCTAGGGTTAGGCTTAGGGGAAGTTTTGGAGATTAATGTTTCCTTCACCGCTTTCAATGCCTTCTTTTTTTAGATCTATTAGATGTTACGTTAATTATCAATAAAGTGGATACGAATCTTTTGGGAAGATGTTTATTCCTCTAGATTTGTATCCTTCCTTTGTTGATAATTACCCTAACCCCCATGAAAAACGCGCGCAACCGGCCCTTTATACTACGGTTCACCGTTACCTCGAGGGGTAGGGTGCCGTAGGGAGCGGATGTGTGCGTATGCATGGAGTTCTAACTCTAAAGTGAAGATGGCATTGAAAGGGGTGAGAGATCTCATCTCTCAACCCTTTCGCTAAGGCTAACCCTAACAAGCGAGGAGACTACTCGCTCATTAGGGGATGATAAATTATACTAGAAAATAAAAGCAAGGAAATAAATTACCTACAGATTTGATGGCTCCCTCCAAGTGGAAGACAGAATAGATCTGAATGTCACTCCCAGAAATTCTGAATTTTATTTATTGAAAAGAGGCATACATTTTTTAGATCTAAGATTACAATTTATAGGAAAATAGGAAATCTAGGGTTACAGACTCTCGCACATGCGCAATTACAGATTTGACCACTGAAAATCCCAACATCTGAACCGACGCACCGACGCACCAAAATTCCACCGACAAGCTCTCTGTACGGCCGCGGAACCGCGGCGCCAGGCTTGGTTTGGCCGCGGTTCCGCGGCCAAAGAGAGGAGTTGGGCCCTGCACTTTTTGGGCTTGGTTCAGGGGTTCTTGGGCTCTGTATTTTTATATGTATTTTCTCTGTTGGGCTTCTGGGTCTTCTCCAGATCTTCAGTGAAAACTTGTTCGTATCTTTTGACCGTTCACTTGCCATTTTTGGACCTTGTACTGTTCTTCGTCTAGGTTTGACTAGGATCCGTCCAATAGTTGGTCAAAAGTCCCTTTTTCTGTTGTGTTGTGTCTTTTTCACTGTATTTGCTCCAGAAACCTGTATCCTGTAATATGCAACAAATGTGCGTCAAGAGTACCTGTTTATTTATAAAAAGGATAAGAATAGGGGAATGATAAATGCAATATTATGGTCTGAACACATGTTTATGATTTTATAGGTTTCATACAGTTGAGTTGATTTTGTGCATATGTACGCACACGATTTGGTTTTTGCACTCTGTATAGTTTACATATGCTTGCAGTGCAGTGACATGTATTTTGTGCACTTGGATGCACTGGATTTCGATTTCGATGGTGATGCTCGATATTCGTTTTGTGCACTTTATGCACCTGATTGGATTTGCGCGTGTTCGGCGCTTGATATTGGATTTCATGATTTCGTGCATGATGGATGCACTGGATTTGGATTTTTAGCTCATATTGGGCGCATGATGCGATTTGGTGCGCACTAGATGCACTAAATCGAGATTTTTCGTGCATATCAGATGCACCTGATTTTGTTGTCTGGCACACACGTTGCCTATGACTGATGTTGTGTGCACAACCGTTGCACCTTGAGCTTGTTTCTGTGCACATGTACGGCACATTCATGGATTTTGATTTCCGTGCGCACCGGACGCATAGGGTTTTCATATGCACTTTTGGGATTGATTTCTTATGGAGCAGTACATTTTTATGATATTGCGATTTGTTTTCATACTGAGCAGGACTAGTCAGATGACAGTACCTAAGTGTGTTTTGCATGCATAGATAGTTATTGAAGGGATTTCCAAAAGCGGGCTATAATCTCATTATTTATATACGTGTCCGATATGACACGAAACATTTAAAATAGGGAACCCTTCTAAATTGTTTTCAAAACGGCGGGTCGTGAATATTAAACAAAAGATATATACGTATATGGCTATTTCTTATAGAGACGTCCGCCACTGTGCAGTGTTATGCGCATTGCACATTGACTTTAAAGAGTTTTGGCATGCATTTCCTTCATATATTTACATGTATAGTTCCGATTTCTAGCATATCGGTTTTGCCTTAGATTTGGCATTCGTGTTTTCACCTTAACTCCGATGATTGCGAGATGCGTGACGGAGTTTTGTTTTCGAGTTATCTGCCCGTTACTCATGCGCATGTATTGCACTACGATACCTTTTATGTATTGATGATTTCGGAGTCCCGTTGACTTGGACATTTTATTGAAATGTTTTAGAATTTGGGGGTTTAAATTTAAATTCGGGGACCGAATTTCTTTAAGGGAGGAAGACTGTAACATTTCAAAAAATAAAATATTATTTTTGGGAATTTTCATAATTTAATATTAATTTTTAATGAATATTTTAATATTTCGGTATAATTAAATACCGATAAATGGGGAAAATTCTGGAGAAAATTATGGAAATTCTAAAATAGGTTATTTTTGTGGAAATATACCATTTTACAGTTTTCACGATGGATTATATGCTATTTTAGTGTTAATTGCGATTAAAAATCGCTAATTGGATTTTTGGCTTTTGTGCAAAAATGTGCACATAACATTTTCTACACTTGTCACACTTGTCCCATGTTTTGGACTCATGGTAGCCTAGGGTTGAACCATGCTTAGATGACCATGGTGACTTGAACCATTTGGTTAAATTAAGTGGGTTAATTAAGGGCTTAGCTTTGTTAAGAATTGGTTAAGATTAGGGTTGACTTGTGTAGGGAGAGAGTAAGCCATGATGGCTTGTGTGTGCTAGCTTTTATAAGAGAGAGAGAGAGAGGGGTGGCTCTAGGGTGTCATGGTCCCTCTCATATCAACTCTTTTGCTTTCATCTCTCATATCTCCCTCTCACTCACACACCCCCATCCACTCCACATCACTCTCACACTTCACCAAAGCCACCACCACCACTAAAACAACTCCAGCCCAGAAAATTTCAGCAGCTGAAACATTGCTTCAGCCAACCCTACACAGCCACAAAACAGCTTCCTAGATCAGCTGCTACATCAGGTACCTTCAGCAACCCAAACCCATCCTAACCCCTTAGCCCAATACCTATACACTCACATCAGCCCCCATATCAACATTTCAGCCCCCATATCAACACATCAGCCCCAAATCCCTCACATCAGCAGCTATATCAGCCACTTTCAGCAGCTACATCAGCTACTGCTGTGAAAAACAGCCACAGCAGCAACAACTCCATTCAAAACCACACCACACCCCCAGCATACTCCACCCCACACAACACATACCAGCCTTTAACACCATAGCTTAACACCACAAACCAATACCCCAACCTGAAACAACAACAACAGTAGCTGCTGCACCCAGCCAAAAAGAAAAGCAAAGGAAATTTGCAAGCAGCAGCAGCTGAAACCAACAGCAACAGCAACCCAACACCATAAACACACCAACACAACTACATCCACAACAGCCCAGCACTGCATCAGCACATAGAAACAGCAGCAGCAGCAGCCTGATGCAGCAACAACTCAACATCAGCAACTGGAGCAAATGGAGCAGCTCCACAGCAGCAGCAACCCCTCCTCTTTCTTCCCTTCTCCTTCATTCTAGGATTTCCTTAAGGTATAATCTTGCAACCCAACTCCTATCTTGCCTAGTTCTGATTTTTAGCTGAAAATTTACTGTTATATCTGTGACCTAGTGCTAGTTTAGTGATTTTGAGTGAGACTTGACCAAGTGTTGGATTTGATGATTAGCGTAACCTTATTAGGTGCTGTTGAGACCAGTTTACCCTAGATCTAATCCAGATTCCAGTATAACACCTGAAAGTTTAGAATCGGTGTAAATCAGCAACTTTGTCGATTTGGTGACCTTTCTAGAAACTGCTACAACCCGAGGTACCCTAAAATAATATTGACTTGGCAGTAGGATGTGCAGGCAGATAGAAACCAACACCCAAAGCCCTAGCCCCAACTCCCATACCAGGCCGCAGATAAATTCCTTCTGGCCGCAATTTGCGGCCAGAACAGGAGGAAACCCCCTCGTTTTGCGTGCACTGCTCTTTTACCTGTAAACTTGACCCCTGGTATGTCTAGTTTTGACTGATTCCAGTTAGGATAGAATCTGGGTTGACTTTCATGAGTTGGCGTATGATTTACGACTTGTTTTCATATGGATTTTTGGTATTCGATGATTCGTTCTGTCGGGTGGCGTTTGGACATCAACGACAGTGGATATTGGCTGCGTTTGCACGCGATGCCACAGGTTTTTACCTATGGGCGTAGCATGCACCATTTTGGTTTCCGACATGGTTTTCATGTGTTTTAGCGTATGATATCCTTGTAGGTACCCCACGTGGCGTCGGAGCGATGGAGATGCAAATGGAGACATCGACACCGGCACGCTTAAAGAAAGGTGAGTAGATTTATATCTACGGGGAGAAGTCGGGTGGATGGCGTATATCACCCCCGCAGTCCGTGGTGATGTATACGGATGCGTATACACACCTATAATTAATATATGGTGTTTGGGAAATTATTGATGTTTCAGGATGGATAATTGGTGGACTTGGATGATTTAGTGTCGCGAAAACCTAGGATAGTGGGTGCACTACACATACACACTCCCACACATACATACTTGCATACATCCTTACTTCATATGTGCATAGATAGGATTCTATATAGATATGTGTTCACGTAGTATGGGACTATGTGTTCACATACGGATTTGAGCATGATACTTGGGTTGAGATGAGTCGATGATATTTGATCCGAGATTATGATATCGGTGATATGGTAGAATTCGTATCTGAGATACGTCTTGATGCTTTAGCGGATTTTGGGATTATGATGCTATAGAAATAGTGACATGTATATGTAAAATGATCGACATGTGATTATGATACGAGATAGGTATGATATGATATGATATGACAAGATATTTATGATAGGCCGCCTTGGGCGTTGTTTACTCCTTGAGATGATTTGTGCTGATGATATCGTTTTTGCTAGAGGCTGTCAATCGGAAGCCGGATTATGATTATATTGACGATATATGATGATGATATTGATTTATACGAGACTGTCGATCAGTAGTCAGATCTTGATTATAATGATGATGTTAGCATTGTACTAGACATAGGTCAGTACCCAGATTATGATATTTAACAAAGGGAATACCATATGAATGATATGACAAATGTGATATTGACCCGTACCCAGATTTGGGGATGCCGTACGACGGATTTACGTACGAGCTATAACTTGATGTTTGATCCGCACTCTTGATTTAGGAATAACTGATTATAGAGATATGGTATCGGATGTGATATTATCGAGGCGGGATCATCGACTATATATGTATATTTATGTATCGACTCAGAGGTTAGACGGTTTACCTTACCTGCAGTTAACCTATTAGCTCAGCCTTATAGTTGGTGTAGCTATAGGACTCTTATGACATTAGATGCAGTTTAGCTATCATTATGTTTAGCATTCAGATCCCGCACATTATTATTATTGTTATCTGCATCGCATACTTATTGTGATTCATATTCCATTATTGATATCATGCTGTTAGGACACCAGCACCATTACCGATGATGCGTATGTTCCACATACACTTACTTGCCAGCTCACACACATCTTCATCGGTAATTGCCATGTCACTACACAGTAGTATTATTGCATCGGGATATGACCCTTGTATGTGCATACTATTATTCCATGTTGCATGATATACTGTTATACTTGCATTTCATCTATATGTCACATACATCATGTTTCCTGATTATACGCATTGAGATATGTTGTTTCTATAATATTTCTGGATTTGGGAACCGAGGATATTTCAAAGAGATTATGTAAATGTTTTAAAAACCCGGTTACCCTTGATATGATATTTCAGTGCGTCCACCATGTGTTTTCTCGGTGCTGAGAGCGACATGTGAAACCCGATTCGAGGAGGCGGATGAGACCGATTGCGGGTACATGGTGGACCCGGTACGGTACCCCGGGGCAAGAAGATCGCAGGAGATGGCGTTGAGCCTGGCAGGGGAGCACTACCGACCGGTGATTTTACCCGACACGTCGGATATCCGGAGGATACCGTCGTAGTCATGAGATGGATGGTAGGGGCCGATCTGGACTGACGGCGTCCTGGATTTTATGATTGAGACATTGAGATTTGAGATATTGAGGTACAGAGATTGTGATACAGAGATATCGAGATATTGGGATTTATGTTTTGTGCCGATGCTAGGCACCGTTTATGTTGATTTCATTTATGATACCTCATTTTAAAAATACAGAAATCTCACAACTTTATGAAAGCAGTTTTCTTCAGTACATGCATTCATACATTATTCACATGATACATTGCCACCTGATGCACTGACACGGGTACATGGATTACATTTGGGTTAGATAGTTACCCTAGTCCTGTTATAGATTGCTGGTTATATATTTGAGGGTTATATATTATGATCGTATGACCTAGGATTGCGTCATACATGCGATTTCTGTTCGTAGATCTTTTTCTACTCACGAGTTGGCAACTCACCCCCGTTGTACCCCAGTTTCTTGCAGGTGTTGCCGTACGGGTTTCATTACGGCTTTGCGGGCACAGCTTCTTTCAGGTGACTTGCTAGTAGGTGGGTTATTTGTATCGTACCCATCATTATACATTGTATATTATATTCAGTTGTATCTAGAAGTTCCATCAACCAAACATGTACTCATTTGAGATAGAGACCAGTGATGTTTATTTTCTCGACCTTAGAGTCGCGCGTTATATTTCAGTGGATTTCATGCTGTTTGAGTTTCCTTTTCTGTTGTGATCCTCGCCTTTAGGCGTTGTATATTATGTTGTATACTGGTTGATTTGATATGGTTTTCCTACACTCTACTACTTTCCTTGGTTTGGATTTCTGGGCTCGGCTTACTTAGAGCACGTACGCCTTGAGACGTTCGTAGCCTAAGTGCCGGTCATGTTCCGTACTTTCGGGACGTGACAGTTTTCCAGTAGTTTCTCAAGGTGTAATGGGCTTCACTCCGACACGACTTATACCGCTTTTAGGGGACTGACGCTTGCCGCCCCTAGGCCCGATATGCTATAGTCCTAGACGAATAGACCGGACTGTACGGAGATTGTCACATCAGGCTCAGTAGGAGTTCGGATGGGCTTTCTCATCGGCCTTCCTATTGACATCTACCTGGGGACCGTTACGTACAGCTAGTGCCGCTTGCGGTCTGCGGTTAAACCCACTGCCAGAATAGTAGTCGAGTCTTTAGAGTCCCACACAGAGAGTTTCCCTACTCCGGGTGAAACGATACAGAGGTCGTATGGTTTTACGATAGGGTTCGGACACGCACGTGCATTTATGCACGTACGATGTTCGGACAGTTTTTACTAGCCGGCTTTGGTTTAAGCCAGATTCTAGTATTGGATTATTGGATTTATACAGTCTAAAGTATTTCCGTGTTTTCACGGATATGAGGGGCGTTCTCGTAATTTGGCGAGATGCTTCTAGAAGGATGATGACTTGGGGGCTAAGGTGGCATTTGCATTTATTGATTTAGTGACTTATTTGTGTGATTCATCCATGGAGTTAATGATGCATTTAATGACTAATGACTCATGAGATGAATCACACAAAGTGAATAAATGAAGCATGGTTGATAAATCATTTGATTTATTTTTTTGATAAATCATTATGCTTCATATATTCAAGATGAGATATTATTTCATTTCATTCTCACTCTCACCTTCTCTCTCCTCAAGCTCTCTCTCTTCAAACCCTAACCCTAACCTCTCATGTGTTGAGATCAAAGGCTAGCAAGACTTATTAATCCCTAATCACACTCTATATTCCCTAGGTTGCTTTGATTAGCACTTTGAGTAACCTAGTTTCCTCAAGTTAGAGGCAAAGCTTGGAGTTGTAGCTCTCGGGTGGATCTTCTATTACAAAGAGGAGGCCGACGAGGAGGTGGTTAACGAGAAGAAGAAAGACTTGGTTCATTAGGTATAATCTTCTTTCATAGTAGCTAATTCCTCCTATGATAATGTTAGTTAGAGTTTAGCAAAGATCCTTACGGTTAGTCGATGTTAGTTTAAAGAAAAAGATTGTTTTTCATATTTCTGCCTCCCCGCAACTCGTGGGGGTGTACAACGTCGACTTACAGCAAAAGCTGCCAACTCCATGGCAGCATACCTCGTCTCCCCGCTACCGAGCTAACAACCCTCAGCTCCCCTTGGCCGTTTGAATAATGGGGGATGGACATGGTGGGCCAACTCCCCACCGGCACGGGCAAACACAAATACATCCTTGTCGTGGTAGACTCCTTCACAAAGTGGATAGAGACCGTCCCCATCAGAAAACCAGACGCCGCCTCCACTATAAAGTTCCTTCAGAACAACGTAATCACCCGATTCGGGATCCCAAGGTGCATCATCACCGACCACGGGACCAACTTTGAAAACGAAAAAGTCAGAGAGTTTAGCAGCGAGTACCACATATTGATGAAGTTTTCCGCGGTCACTCATTCTCAATGCAACGGGCAGGAAGAGGTTGTGAACCGGGACGTTATCCGCGGTTTCCAAGCCCGTCTAGAAGGAAGACAAGGCGGCTGGGTCGAGGAACTACCTCGTGTCCTGTGCGCACTACGAACGTCAAGAAAAACACCCACGGGAGAAACCACCTTCAGCTTTTGCTACGGCACCGAGGCCATGGTTCCAACGGAGATCGGATTGCCCAGCTACAGAGTTGAACACTTCGATGACGAAGCTAACACCTCGGCTCTCCGGACCAACTTGGATATCCTACAAGAGAAACGGGACCGAGCGCAAATCAGAGCGTCCGCCTATCAACAACAAACTGCTCGCTACTACAACGCCCGAGTCAAGTATCGCGCCTTCAAGGTGGGAGATCTAGTCCTACAGAGGAACGAGTTCGTAGACCAAACGAAGCTGCACAAATTCTCTCCAAAATGGGACGGCCCATTTCTCGTAGCAGAAACATTGCCCGGTGGAGCATATCGCTTGCAAGACGCCAGGGGACGAAAGTTTCTTCGGCCTTACAACGCCGAGAAACTCAAATTGTATAAATGAATATATTTTCTCCTTTTTGAAGCGATGTAAATTTTATTAAGTTATAAGAGGCTTCTTCCATAAATTTTGTCTTCTTTATCAGTTTCGTGACCCATAAGCTCGTCTTGAAAAACCACGTAAACAATGCGAAAGGAACAGAAGAAAACAAAATGCTTCAACAAGAAAAACTTTTATTCATCAAAGGGGTATTATATGCTCTTCAGCCTTACAAAACATATATATTTATAACAAGGGGGGCGAGGATTAAGAAAGCATTGCTGATGGTACTCCAAGGAAATCTCCGCCAGCCGAGCCCGAGCTTCCTCGGCTGCCAAGGAAGCACCATCCGCTGGACAAAGTCAACGATCGGCCTCTTCTGGAAACTCTCCAGAAGAAGGCCCACTGATCGGTCCCGCCTGCTCCTCAAGATCAAGCCGAGGTGGTAGAGCGAGTGTAACTTCTCGACCGCCTCGTCCCTCAGCTGTGTAGATGGGGCATTGTGCAGCCCCGGGGACTTCCTCCAGATCGCGTAGATGAGCAGTTGGAGGAGCGGAGAACGCCGGGAAAGAAGGTGTCCAAAGTGCCCCTCCACACGGTCTATCACCGCCTCGTAGGTCTGCTCAAAGCGGTTGAGATTGTAAAGATACACATCGTCACTAAAAATGATCTCCCCGATGAGCACACACGGACGACCGGCCTTTTTCAGAAACACAAGGCTAGAAAGAAACCAACATGCCCTCGCTATTTATAGCCTCAACCAAAATCTCCAAAGGCAGTAATTTACGCGCACAAGCGACACGAATCGCGGGACGTCTTAAATTCCTGATATGGAACGGACACGTGTTGGCCATGCCTGTTTTCAAGGGCGGCAACGACGCCACGGAAGGTTGAACGATACCCTCAATCCCGCCAACGCCGCCACAGGAGTTTGAACGACGCCCCAGGGAGGTGCAAGGGTCTCTCTAAAAGCCCTCCTCGCGAGGCAACCGAGCAGCTTCCCAGCCCGGTCCATCCCTAGCAGGTAGATTCCTACCTATCTACGCTAAGGATCCAAAACCCTCCTCACGAGACCACCGAGCAGCTTTCCTACCCGATCCATCCCTAGCAGGTAGATTCCTACCCATCTATGCTAAGGATCCAAAGCCCTCCTTACGAGGCCACCGAGTAGCTTCCTTTCCCGGTCCGTCCCTAACGGGTAGATTCCTACCCATCTACGCTAAAGATCCAAAGCCCTCCTCACGAGGCCACCGAGCAGCTTTCCTGCCCGGTCTATCCCTAGTTGGTAGGCTCCTGCCCATCTACACTAAGGATCCAAATCCCTCCTCACGAGGCCGTCGAGCAGCTTCCCTGCCCGGTCCATCCATGGCGGGTAGATTCCTACCCATCTACGCTAAGGATCCAAAGCCCTCCTTACGAGACCACCGAGCAGCTTCCATGCCCGGTCCGTCCCTAGCGGGTAGATTCCTACCCATCTACGCTAAGGATCCAAAGCCCTCCTCATGAGGCCACCGAGCAGCTTCCATGTCCGGTCCATCCCTAGCGGGTAGATTCCCATCTACGCTAAGGATCCAAAGCCCTCCCCACGAGGCCACTGAGCAGCTTCCCTTCCCAGTCCATCCTTAGTGGGTAGGCTCCTACCCATCTACACTAAGGATCCAAAGCCCTTCTCACGAGGCCACCGAGCAGCTTCCCTGTCCGGTCCATCCCTAGCGGGTAGGCTCCAGCCCATCTACGCTACGGATCCAAAGCCCTCCTCACGAGGCCACCGAGCAGCTTCCCTGCCCGGTCCGTCCCTAGCGGGTAGATTCCTACCCATCTATGCTAAGGATCCAAAGCCCTCCTCACGAGGCCACCGAGCAGCTTTCCTGCCCGGTCCATCCCTAGCGGGTAGGCTCTTGCCCATATATGCTACGGATCTAAAGCCCTCCTCACGAGGCCACCAAGAAGCTTCCCTTTCCGGTCCATCCCTAGCGGGTAGATTCCTACCCATCTACGCTAAGGATCCAAAGCTCTCCTCACGAGGCCACCGAGCAGCTTCCATGCCCGGTCCGTCCCTAGCGGGTAGATTCCTACCTATCTACGCTAAGGATTCAAAGCCCTCCTCACGAGGCCACCGAGCAGCTTCCCTGCCCGTTCCATCCTTAGCGGGTAGGCTCCTGCCCATCTACGCTAAGGATCCAAAGCCCTCCTCATGAGGCCATCGAGCAGCTTCCCTGTTCGGCTGGTCTCCGAGGGGTAGATTTCTGCCCTACGGAGACATGAGTCTAGAAACCGTATAAAGAGGAATCAAGCAATGCATGGCTATTCTAACTTGACTATTTTACAACTCGTGCTAGACATGGTCGTCAATCCGATGCTGAGGAAGGGACTAATATTGACCTTCCTACACTTGGATGTCTTTGGATTCATCCTAAATGATCGATCGCCATCTCGGCTTCGGAGAGCAGGAGGGCACCGACCTTCCTACATTTGGCAATTAATCGGCTCACACTCGACGCGCGATCGTCATCTAAAATGTCAGGCATCTAAAAATCACACGGTCATGCAGAGGAAAATAAGCTCAGTTTTATTTGTATTCCAAAATTTTTTACAAGGTATTCTGGGCTCCTCAGCCTTACAAAACGCGCAGAGGCATACAAAACTTAAAAAAGGAAAAGGCAGGAAAGCTCAGGCCGCAGGACCGGGGAGGATCTCTCCCTGCTCAACGCCAGTGTCGGGACCCAAAACAGTGAGATTTGGGTCGGTGCTTCCACCGGCAGCCTCTCCCCTGGCGACATCCCCAGCAGTTTCCGCCTGCGGCGCATCCTCGGAGAAGGGCACTGGAGCCGAAGCTCACCGTAAACAAACCTCGGCATCAATGCCTCGACAGCGTCGAGATCCTGGTGCCAAACAATGGCTGAGGTGTCGGCGAGGTCGGCGTAGAACTGGTCCGACGCCTTATACCTCTCTACGGACTTTGAAGCTCGAAGATCGGCAAGCTTCACCGCATCAAGCGCCGCCTGGGTGTCCCTCTTGTAGGCATCCCGCGACTTCTTCATCGTGGCATAGAGCTGGCTAGCCTCCTCCAACTTAGCCTGGATGGCCTCGTTGGATTCACTCAGAAGTCGGATTGACTCCTTACACTTGGAGTTCATCAACTCGTTAGCGACCACCCGGATTTCGAGGACGGCTGTCCTCTCCTTCTCCTGCTGCAGCTCCAGACGCAGATCCTCCTCCCGCGAGGACGATTCGCCCGCCTTCCTCATGGCCGGGGCAATCTCCTCGGACTCCATATTGACGATAAGGGCGCAGTGTTGGAGGACCTGAGGAAAGCAGCAAAAGGAGTTAAAAATGTTCAAAATGAGGAAAAATACTTAACGAAATCCTTAAGGGAAAATGGATACCGACCTGGACCGCCTCCTGAGCGATGACGGCCACTTAGGCCTTTAGGGTCCCCTGAGGAATTTTGCTCCCGGCCAATCGCTCCATGTCCGAGAGCAGGCTATTGGCAACGGAAAGCCCCGAAGGCACCTCAAAACAGACGTCCCCCTCCTGCACGGGGATCCCGGAGGGTGTCAAGCGAGAGACCGTCCTTTTGTGCCTCTCGAAGGGGACATCGGTGAGGTCGGCCTCATCCTCCGCCCCCTCGCCCGGGGCTCTGGTCCCCATGCATGTTTCTGGCTCTCCCCGCGGCTGACTTACGGGGCTTGGGGCGCAGTGGAAGGCTTCGCCGGTGCAGTCGGTTTCGGGGCCGAGCTCGAACCGGGACGGGACGAGCTAGCGCCCCCGGTCTTCTTTCCTGCCTTCACGGCCATAGCAGCTAAGAATTTGGATCGGTCTATTTGCTCTGCAAAAAGGAGAATACACAAAGAGAGTTAGTAACGCTGAAAAGGGTAAAGAAAATTCATCAAAGTCTAAATAGATCTTCTACGACGGCCCTAAATTACCCACAAAGCGCCCAGCCCAGCTTAGGGCCTGCTCAGAAAGCAGAATGTCGGCACGCTGGATCGGCTCCCACATGGATGCCGCCCTCGCCTCGGGTGAGGACGACTGCCTCGCCCTAGCCTCGGGTGAGGACGACTGCCTCGCCCTCGGGCAGTCGGCCCTGTGCCACTGTGTAGGCACAGGCCAATCCTCACCCTCGGGTGGCCCGACGAGTATGAACTTCTCCTTCCATTCATGAATGGAAGAAAGGACGACTACTACCCCCGACCCGGCCACCCCACCTTTGCATTTTCTGAAAGAAAAATACACCCAGATCGGCTCATCCTTGCTGGTTCCGGGATGATTCTTATAACAAAGAAAGGAGACTAAGAGGTCAAACTAAAAGGGATATTTTCAAGTTTCAACCGGACCAGAGACCCGAGGAGAATTCTCCACGAGTTCGGCGCTAGCTGGCCCGGAGCAAGATGGAAGCAACAAAGCACCCCACATATCTCGATTGGTAAGGACAGACGTATTCCAGTCCGGAATGTTTCCAAATATAGGGCAATCTCCTTACCCTGCACCTGGTCCGCCCGCTCACCCTCTCTGGCTAAACGGAGAGAATAGTTAGAGAGGATATGGAACCGAGACCGGATCTCGGTAAGCTCGTCCACATTCCTCATAATGGAGGGCGCATTGCGGGCGTTCCCGACGCGTACCTTGGGAGCCCTTGTTGCAGTCCGATGGCGGGCGACGGGGGAAGCCATGACTCTCGGATGCGATCCCGACACAGAGGACGAAGAAGAACAAGACGAACCATCTTGGCTATCTGAAGCCGAAGAGGAGGAAGACCTTCTGGACTCAGCTCCAACAACTGGAACCTCATCGCTCGACTCTGCTGGGTTCCTTAGCACTCTCACTAGGTTTTTGGAGGCATCAAGTATGCAATTTTAAAATTTCTAGTGTGCTAAGCAACCAAACCAAGGATCTAACTAGAGGATTAGGGTTATAACCAAACAAGTAAACAACTTTACTCTAAGTTGTAGACCGGTCTTTCACTTCTAAAGCTTCGTATAGTAGTCTCTTTCGCTTCAAGTAGTGATGTCCCGGACTCTCCTTTGGCTCTACTAGGTGAAAGAAACGAGCTTGCTCAAGAATCTTCGAGGTCGAAGATGATCTATGTCGAAGAATCTTTAACTCGAGCTACCTCTTCACTAATTGATGAACTAGTGAAGAAACAATCTATACTAAATAGCTAGTTTGGTATAGATTGGTGAAGTAGGAATTTTGCTCACTTTAGAATACTTTTTTTCTCTTTCTTTTATTTTCTCACTCAAAACTAGAAAGCAAAAATGGAGGAGATGAAGAAAATGACCAAGTGATCAACTCATGAACCATGGGTGAGAAAATATTATATATAACTCATCTAGAGACTTAACCAAGGCTAAAGATAATGGTTAGGTTAATAAATATCTAAGATAAAACAAAATTAGTGGACTAAGTCAGGGTTTCCACAAGCTTCTCCAAGCTTCACAAGCCATGACAAATTTCCACCTAATTTTGATTTTCCCTTAATAATTAAAACCCCACATTATCTTAAGTATGGTATGAGTCTCATACACCCAAGTCCAATGTATCATCTAGCATGACAGAAAATAAATACATTAACATATATCACATATATATTAAATGTATAAAGAGAAAACATTTTCTTAAGTGAACTAATATTAGTTAATGTATATTAATATATCAAATATATAATCTTACATTAAATTATTAAATCAACACTTGATTTAATAATCCGGCTGTATCGCATACAACCGACTAATATCATTTATATGTATATCACATATCCATATAACATATCATTGAATCAACACTTGATTCAACAATCCGGTTATATCACATATAACCTGTATCGCGAGATTGGAATACGGTATCACATACACGTATTAATCTCGGCCCCACACATATCACATATGTGCGCTACTTCGTTTCGCATGAGCTAGGAAACCTCTGTGTAGGACTCTAAAGACTCGTCAATACGCCAGTAGTAGGTGATGATCATATCAGTCACCCACAAGCCGTCAGCGGTACTAGCTGGACATAACGGCTACCCAAGTATCGAGCGATCAAAAGATCAACAAGCAAGCTTGTCCATACTCCTGTGAATCCAATAAGTAACATTACTGTACAGTCCGGTCTCTTCGTCTGATATGTCGCATATCTAGTCTGGAGGGTGGTAAATATCAGACCCCAATAACTTGATAAGTCATGCCGATGTGAGGATCATAACGGGTGGAGAAACTACTGATAACACTTACCAGTAAATCTCAGTATCAGCCCTGGCCAGGGACTTCCTGTTATTGCCAATTGAGCACAGCGCAACACCAACCCCCAATACCGGGAGAGACGAAACCCCTCCTATCGCTCATTGCCTCTATGTGACTCGGGACTGTACCCCAAAACCACCGTTTTGCACGCTCTCTTGAACGTGGTAAAGTGGAAATCAAAGCACAGTGGCAATCATACAAGACTCTATGACGATCTAGGATCTACAGACTAATCTATACCAGTGTCACCAGAGAACTGCTATATGACGTTAAGTATAATACCATCTAGGAGTTCTCGGTGAGTCATGTTCAGTGTACTCATTCTCCACTGAGAACCCATATACAATTTTTGATGTCAAACACCAATGGATGTGGGATCATCCATCGCCCATCAAATGGGTCAAGAAACGTATACGCTAGTCTACTCTGGAATATCGATGCCCTGTCTCGATACACCCACGGCTAGGAACAATTAAAGGATGAACTTGTGGACTACCCTGGCCCCACTAGTATGATCTGCATCATAATCATGGTAGTCAAGTATACATGCTAAGGGCTTTATAAACATGTGAGAGAAAGACAATACCATAGTACAAGTCTACATGTTAAGATAAAGAGCAATCAGATAGCATACTATCATGTCGAGCAAGAAAGTCCTCTCTATATATGTCCAAGAATCCACCATAATATACAATCATGTACAATAATGGCCTCTAGGGCATACATATAACTAACAATCTCCCACTTGCACTAAGGCCAGTTGTTGTAGTATCTCATACCCAACATCCCGAAGAGTCTCTCAAATTGTATATGGGGTATGGCCTACGTGAGTGGATCCGCTGTGTTATTCTTCGTGTCAACTCTCCTGATCTCGATCTCATGGCGATCAACTATCTCCCGGATCAAGTGATACTGCCTAAGAATATGTCTGGATCGCTGATGGGACCGGGGTTCCTAGGCCAAAGCCACAACTCCATTGTCACCACAATGGTAAGAACCAAGTTCATCTCACGAACATCTATACCCAGACAACCTCTTTAGTAGCATCGTTGACAACGATGTATTCACCCTTAATCGTTGAGTCTGCCACGGTATCTAGCTTGGAACTCTTCCAACATACCGTCCCTCCACTGAGGGTAAAGACAAAACCCGAGACCGACTTAGAGTCGTCCTTATCACTCTGGAAGCTCGAATCGGTAAAGGACTCCATTTGGAGTTCACCGTTACCATACACCAAGAACATTTCTTTAGTCCTTCTCAAGTACTTAAGAATGTTCTTCACAGTTGTCCAGTGATTCTCTCCAGGATCTGCTTGATACCTACTCACTACACCTAGTGAGTATGCTACATTAGGTCTGGTACATAATATCGCATACATGGTAGAGCCTACTGCCGAAGTATAGGGTATCTCTTGCATGCGAGCTCTCTCCAAATCAGTCTTGGGAGACATCTCTTTGGAGATAGTGATTCCTGAGATCGTGAGTAAATTCCCACACTTGGAATCTTCCATACTAAACCTCTTTAGTATGGTGTCAATGTACCTGGATTGGAACATATCCGTTTAGATCTATCTCTATAGATCTTAATCCCCAAGATGCAGGAGGCATCACATAGATCTTTCATTGAGAATCTTTGTGATAAGAAGAGCTTGACCGAGTGCAGCATAGGAACATCATTTCCTATCAAGAGTATGTCATCCACGTACAATACAAGGAAGACGACCTTACTCTCTGCAACCTTCTTGTACACACAAGGTTCATCTACGTTTTTAATGAAGTCAAACTCTTTGACTGCTACATCAAAACAGATGTTCCAACTCCGCGATGCCTGCTTTAACCCATAGATTGATTTAAGCAGCTTGCACACCTTTCCGCAGCTCCCACTGTCCATGAAGCCCTCTGGCTGTATCATTTACACGCTCTCTTCTAAATCACCATTTATAAAAGCGGTCTTGACGTCCATCTGCCAAATTTCATAGTCATGGTATGCAGCGATGGCAAGTAGGATCCGGATGGACTTAAGCATAGCTACTGGAGATAGGGTTTCATCATAATCCACACCTGGTCGTTGACGAAAACCTTTTGCTACAAGTCTAGCTTTGAAAGTCTCAACTTTTCCATCTACACCAAGTTTTTTCTTGAAGATCCACTTGCACTCGATGGGTTTTACCCCTTCAGGAGCATCTTCCAAAGTCCATACTTTGTTGGTGTACATGGATTCCATCTCAGACCGCATTGCATCCAGCCATTTCACAGAGTCCCCACTCATGATGTCCTGCTCGAAGCTAGTTGGGTCATCATCTTCCATGATGCAATCCTCGCTCCCACCATCAATGACAGAACCGTAGTATCTCTCAGGTGGATGAGAAACCCTACTAGATCGGCGGAGAGGTTGAGCTTTGTCGGGAACTATTGAATCATCTGGTTCCACCAAATATTCTGTTGTAGTTTGTGTAGCTGGAACTTCTTCCAGTTCTACCTCTTTGCCACTAATTTCTTTTTCAAGAAATTCCTTTTCTAAAAAGGTGGCATGCCGAGAAACAAACACCTTTTGTTCCTCGGTGTGGTAGAAGATATACCCTCGTGAATGTTTGGGATATCCAATAAACTTACACAGAAATGACCTTGCCTCGAGCTTGTCCGGATTTTGTGTTTTCATATATGCCGAACAACCCCACATCTTAACATAATTAAGACATGGTCTCTTTCCTTTTCATATCTCATATGGAGTGGTTGACACTGATTTGGATGGAACTCTATTAAATAGGTATGCAGCTTCTCAAGCGTATAACCCCAAAAAGAAACAGGCAACTCAGCGTTACTCATTATAGAGCGCACCATATCTAATAGAGTGCGATTTCTCCGCTCCGATACACCGTTGTGCTGTGGTGTATACGGAGGAGTAAGCTGAGAGAGAATCTCATTCTCTTTTAAATAGTCCAGGAACTCCATGCTCAAGTATTCTCCTCCCTGATCAGATCGAAGGATTTTAATACTTTTACCCGTTTGGTTCTCTACTTCGCACTTATATTCCTTGAATTTCTCAAAAGTTTCAGACCAGTGTTTCAACAGGAACACATGTTTGAATCTTGAGAGATCGTCAGTGAATGTAATGAAGTACGAGAAACCATTCCTGGCATGTGTAGACATGGGATCATATACATCACTATGTGCCAGTCCCAAGAGTTCAGTAGCTCTTTCTCCGTGTCCAGTAAATGGAGTTTTGGTCATTTTATCTTTGAGACATGACTGGCAAGTTTCATAAGATATAAATTCGAATGGATTCAAAAATCCATCTTTATGTAACTTAGCTAGTCGTGTCACATTGATATGACCTATTCTACAATGCCACAAGAAGGATTTGTTCATTTCTGAACTTTTTCTCTTGTCTGTGTTTTGTACGTTAAGAACTGTAGTTTGATTTAGAATGTATATGTCATTATATAACGTGCCCGATCCAATCAACTTTTAATTTAGGAAAATGTTTATAACATTATCCTGCAATACAAAATTATATCCTTCTTTACTCAATAAAGAAACTGATATAATTTTGCATATCAGGTTCGGTATGTAATAACATTTATTCAGAATCAATATATTACTAGTTGGTAATATAAGGTGATATTCACCGACTGCTTTGGCTGCAACATTTGCACCATTCCCTACCATTAGAGAATGATCACCTTTTCCCAGTTCTCTTCCTTTCTTTAGCCCATGTAACATATTACATATGTGGGATCCTGATCCGGTATCTAATACTCAGGACGTAGAGTGTACTGAGAAATAGTTCTCGGTAACTAACACACCCGAAGAAGATGCATCAGCATGCTTATTCCTCGTTTGGGTGGCGTGGGAATCCGGATATTTCCCTATTTCTTGTTCAGACTTATAACAATTATAAGACAGAGCGGAACCAACGTTCCCCAGCTTAGTATAACAAGCGGGTTCGGTCAATACATCCATATTATTATCTTGATTAAGGCGTGATATGGTCGCTACCTGAAGAGAGAGAGAAGAAAACACTTTAGCGTATGCTCTTGCAAAATTAGATTGGTTATTATCTTATCTAATCAGGATGGATCCCACTGTTTTTATCAAATCTTCCTTCAAACCCTAAAAGGTAAGACTAGCCGGGATTAATTACACCCTACAAATTTGCCAATCTTTCGGCCAGGCCAGTGTCGGTACTTTGAGAGAGGTTCCCCGTGCTTTCGCACGGACCTAATTAAAATAAATCTCGTTTTCCCAGAGGCATAACCTCGTTGACACCTTTCTAGTCACCTACTTGATCGGCTAATTGTAAAGTGCAAAACTCTCCCAGGAGTAACTCTTACCCGCAGTGGGTATCGGGATCCAACTATCTCATAGAAGGTATGCAATCTCATTGCAAATTTCAACACTTGAAATTCCTGATAATGTTTTGCCCCTAGCGTCCTATGACCTTGACACAGGCCAACAAACCATAGTCTGCTAGTCAAGTTCAACCCGTATATTTCGTGATTGAATTAAACCCATCCGCACGACCCTTGATGCAGGCCAACAAAGTCGCAAGACTACCCTAATCCAATCGCATCATATGCAGCAGATAAGCACTAATTAACTACCGCACACTACGCCTTGACGTAGACCAACAAACGTAGCACGAATACTAAATAGTACTTATCTGAAATGACGGAGGGCTACGACAGGTTTTTAAGAAAACCTTTTGCGTAATGAACTTGATATCGTTGTAATCGAGTGATTTGAAAAGGAGTGGTTTAAGCTCCGCTTTTTAAAATCGAATAGTTTTCAAAACAAACCGAGTGGGTTGTAGCATTTGCTAGCTTTTTGCTTAGAGGTCATTCCTGGTGAAGGGATCTCGGCTCTTTCCCCATCGAATGAGGTGTTGGATATTCATAAAAATACCGCTATGCAAAGCAAGAACTAGAGCTAACTTTTTGAAAATTTGATTCTACAACATCTTTAGGTTTCTTTCCTTTCATTAATCTCATTAATGAAGTCCCATCATTTATGCTTCCTAAGCAACACAGATAAAGAAACGAAAATACTTATATAACGTACGCTTATGCCATTCGCATTCGACACGGGGTCCCGTCATGCACCGTTAGGTTAGATAACTAACGACAGAGCGGGGGCATGACTAGAGCGGATGCAAAACATAAGCAACGTTTATTATATATCATATATATAACATAAAGCATTCATCTCACGCAGTTATATGATCTCATCACAGAACATTACAGCAGAAGTCAACATATGAAATATTGGATATATTAGGAGGTCCGTGTTTTAAATTAAGCCAGTAAAAAAACACGGATTCCACGGTCGTGATGAATAGAAAAACCCACATCCCTAGACCCCTATGAGAGCGGCAAGCAACCCTACCAATTCTAGAGTTAGGAGACCCGGTCTCGACTCCTCGAGGTGGTCTCCCACTGGACTCTAGAACCCGGTTACTTGTGCTCCCCGCCTTGGGTCTATCCTAATGCGGAAAAGTAAATAATATACATCAATGGTGACATCATTCTCAACCCGGATATGCCCCAATAAAAGAATATTACATACAAGTTTTTACATGAATGAAAATGAAAAACTCCCATCTCACGCAAAAACCCCTGGCTATTCAAACACGACGATCCAATATAACATATCACAGTAACACATAATATCACATGTCATCAACGTAAGTAAATATATGCATCCCAATTATCGTTGACATATAGCAACGAAAACCGTCGATACTCCACGTAGTACACTTACGGTCGCAGAAAAAAAGTGAAAACTACAACAATTGGAATCCGCAAGGATCTTCGAGGCCGAAGATGATCTACGTCGAAGAATCTCTAACGCAAGCTACCTCTTCACTAATTGGTGAACTAGTGAAAAAACAAGCTATACTAAATGGCTAGTTTGGTATATATTGGTGAAGTAGGAATTTGCTCACTTTAGAATAATTTTTCTCTCTTTCTTTTCTTTTCTCACTCAAAACTAGAAAGCAAAAATGGAGGAGATGAAGAAAATGACCAAGTGATCAACTCATGAACCATGGGTGAGAAAATATCATATATAACTCATGTAGAGACATAACCAAAGGCTAAAGATAATTGTTAGGTTAATAAATATCTAAGATAAAACAAAATTAGTGGACTAAGTCAAGATTTCCACAAGCTTCTCCAAACTTCACAAGCCATGACAAATTTCCACCTAATTTTGATTTTCCCTTAATAATTAAAACCCCATATTATCTTAAGTATGGTATAAGTCTCATACACCCAAGTCTAATGTATCATCTAGCATGACACAAAATAAATACATTAACATATATCACATATATATTAAATGTATAAAGAGAAAACATTTTCTTAAGTGAACTAATATTAGTTAATGTATATTAATATATCAAATATATAATCTTACATTAAATTATTAAATCAACACTTGATTTAATAACCCGGCTGTATCGCATACAACCGACTAATATCATTTATATGTATATCACATATGCATATAACATATCATTGAATCAACACTTAATTTAACAATCTGGTTATATCACATATAACCTGTATTACGAGATTAGAATACGGTATCACATACACATATTAATCTCGGTCCCGCACATATCACATATGTGCCCTACTTCGTTTCGCATGAGCTAGGAAACCTCTGTGTAGGACTCTAAAGTCTCGTCAATACGCCAACAGTAGGTGATGATCATATCAGTCACCCATAAGCCGTCAGCGGTACTAGCTGGACGTAACGGCTACCCGGGTATTGAGCGATCAGAAAATCAACAAGCAAGCTTGTCCATACTCCCGTGAATCCAATAAGTAACACTACCGTACAGTCCGGTCTCTTCGTCTGATATGTCGCAAATCTAGTCTGGGGGTGGTAAACGTCAGACCCCAATAACTTGATAAGTCACGCCGATGTGAGGCTCATAACGGGTAGAGAAACTATTGATACTTACCAGTAAATCTCAGTATCAGCCCTGACCAGGGACTTCCTATTATAGCCAATCGGGTACAGCGCAACATCAACCCCCAATACCGGGAGAGACGAAACCCCTCCTATCGCTCATTGCCTCCATGTGACTCGGGACTGTACCCAAAAACCACCGTTTTGCACGCTCTCTTGAACGTGGTAAAGTGGAAATCAAAGCACAGTGGGAATCACACAAGACTCTATGACAATCTCGGGTCTACAGACTAACCTGTACCAGTGTCACCAGAGAACTGCTATCTGACGTTAGGTATAATACCATCTAGGAGTTCTCGGCTAGTCCTGTTCAGTGTACCCAGTCTCCACTGAGCACCCGTATACAATCTTTGATGTTAAACACCAATAGATGTGGGATCATCTATTGTCCATCAAATGGGTCAAGAAACGTATACGCTAGTCTACTCTGGAATATCGATGCCCTGTCTCGTTACACCCACGACTAAGAACAATTAAAGGATGAACTTGTGGACTACCCTGGCCCCACTAGTATAATCTGCATCATAATCCTGGTAGTCAAGTATACATCCTAAGGGCTTTATCAACATGTGAGAGAATGACAGTATCACAATACAAGTCTACATGTTAAGATAAAGAGCAACCAGATAGCATACTATTATGTCGAGCAAGAAAGTCCTTCCTATATATGTCCAAGCATCCACTATAATATACAATCATGTACAATAATGGCCTCTGGGGCATACATACAACTAACAGACTCTACCCTAACTATCTCTACAGACTTCTCAGATGAAGACATCTAACCTGACTCAAAGGAAGGGGCTGGCCGAAGAAAAAGTACGGACGATCCGATCTAAAAGGAAGGAGCATCGGGCAATCTCTGACAACGAGGGTAAATTATGGTGGAAGTATCGGCCCTAGGGGGTCTCCTCCTATTTATATACTTCCAAAGAAGAACATCCAACGGCCCAGACTGATTCCTGCCAAAACGAAACGTCGCGCCCAAAGACTGACGGGGCGCCACGTTGCGATCAGCCATTGGGGACGTCCCTTCGGTTGCAGGTGGCAGCGACAGCCTGTCGCTTCCACCAACCCATATCGGACACGTGGCCTGCAGCCCAATAGACGTATGAGCGAAGCGGCGCGCCCCCTCTTAAAGCGCAATCATTTCACTTATCCGCTGACGTCATCGGGGATACGTGCGAAGATTCAGACGAACGACGAGGCGACACATAGGCCCAATGATCGAAACGACGTAACCGCCAAATGCCAGGCCGTTCCCGGGCGATCCGCATTATGATTCCATGGCACCAAATTGAGCAGAAGAAAGACCGAGCAGACCACTCTCGACCCGACCCTTGGATAGGTCGGACTGAGAGTGGGGGCTAATGATGATGCTCACAAGTGGTGTTCCCCCATATTACGACACGTGGCAGATGACGTATCTCGGATTCCACGTGGTGTGGAATAAGTGAGCCGCATCGGGTACATTCCCCAGGGCCCCTTCTCGGGGGAGTTTCCCGATCTTTCGGGATACCCCCTGAAAGACATTCCCCATTCGTCTAAGAGACTACCAACAGCTTGTTTCCGAACTTCCTCGGTCTCCTCACCTCCAAACCTTCTCTCGTGCCGAGCTTCCTCGGCCTCTCACTCGTCTCCGAGCTCCAAGCACGCCGAGCTTCCTCGGCCTCCCGCTCGTCTCCGATCCCCTGATATGTTGAGCTTTCTCGGCCTCCCCTGATCAACCGAGATTGCGGAGCCCTGGCGCCTCCGCAACGGCTTCGCGTATCTCGCCAAAGCGAGAAAACCGCCGCCCCACGTCCTGTGTCCCACGCTGGCACGTCTCCCCATTAATGAGCGTATCCCATTATTAATGAAGGGATCCCGTCGTTCACGCAAGCATAACGTCAGGGGCGTAACCGAAAGCGAAGATCTCGCGCCTGCTCGCTCCATACGACCACTATAAAACCCCTCTCCCAGACGACTCAGGTAAGGCAACTTGCACCCAATAGGCCATTACTCTGCCCAAATTTCTCGGCTACCTTGATCATCGGAGGGTCCTACGGTGGTCATCCACCCCGGAACTTCTTTGCAGATAGCTCGGCTTCCACCTCAAACTCAACCCAATGAGATCCACACACTCAAAGAGGCAATCTCCGAATCCAATTCAACCATCCAGCAACGCTCGTGACGGATCGACGGAGGACAGCATCTGAAGGAGATCAAGACCTCCATCAGTGATAAAATTTTAGCTACAATGATTATCAATTATAATTAGCATAGATTCTTTCTCATCAATTAAAAGGTAAAGATATAATATAAGAATTCGTCGACTTATTTTCAGTTAGTAATTTACACGTGAACGTGTATATGTTTTAAGTTTATACAAACTATTTATAAGCCTGGATTCGAAAGTCGCTAGTGGATAAAATCTAAAAGTGGCAATATTAAATAATAATTAGGCCTCGAATATTTTTTATTCATAATTGATGGTATTTTCGCATCTTTTATGAAATTGATAATTCTTTATACATTATGAACTTTTTAGCATGAAATTTATAGCTTTTTGCATGCCATTTAATTATTGAAACCTAATGTTAAACTAGACGTAGATCAGATCAAAACTGGATTTGAAACTTTTTTGTCAAATCTGACTATCAACCGTCGTGGTGTGATATATGGATGGCTGAGATTGAAATAAAATAAAATTCTCTGGACTCATAACAATTGGATTCAAACTCCCAATCTCATTAGTCTAGGCCTATATATATACTATATACGCGCGTGTGTGTTTTTTTAAAGCCCATATAATTTTGGTTTAAACATGCTGACATGCAAACTGTGTTTTCATGTCGTATGTACTGTATGATTCGTTAATATCCTGGGTAAGTGCACAGAAAGAAAAGTAGCTTGAAACTGATAAAAGACTCAAATTAAATTTCTTATGCTTCCATTTCTTTCTTTGATTTTTATGTAGTTTGTATATTAAGATATTTTATTGGTTGGTAAATCTTTGCTCTAAATGCCATGAGACATAATTTAGATATAACATAGATGAATTGTGATGGAAACAAGATATTAGAAGATGATCAGCAGAATTGACAAATGTAAAGTTCAACCTTGTATGCTTAAAGAAAAAAACTTGAAGCCAAACGCTAATTAAAAATTTATCTATCAAATTCAATGTTAAATTCATTATTGTTCCATACTCTTTCAGCAACCTAGCACCTATATTTTCACTCAAAAACGGACGGACCGGTGGTTAAGGAGCTCACGGTCCACGGAGCAAATCCGAGTAAGGAGGAAATATATGTATATAGAAGAATTGTTTGTGATTTTTTTATTAAATCTTGTTTTTTTAATATTCATATTTTTCTTTCTCATCTTGAAAATAAAAAATCCATTCATGCAATATATTATGGAAATTTTAGTTACGATGATCTAACATATAGTATCTAAACATATAGTTATAATAACATAGATTCTTTCTCATCTTTAAAATTAAAAGTTAAAAATATCTGCACTATTGATGTTCCTCACTTTATTTCCTATCTTGTTAGTAATTGTATGTATAAGTTTATTCGTTCAAACGAATAGGGAAGACCATTATAATGAAAAGAAATATCATCATACAAAGAGAAGCCGTTATTTCTTTTGCAAATCATGGCTAAATTGTTGATACAGAACCCATTAGTTTCTTTTGTGCTGGTCAAAATTTAAATCAGCATAGAAATCGATATTCGCACTCAAAATAAAAAATTGTGTGATTAATGTTAAGTCTAGGATTTGGAATCCTGGATTTGAAAGTCGCTAAAAATGGCGAGCAAGAGGGAATTAGACAGTGGACAAAATCTAAGATTCGATGATATAAGATTTTTTAATTTGAAGAAATCAAACAACAAAGTTGACACTGAGCCCGTCCCATTTAAATTTTATCGATGTGTTCTACTGTAGCAGTTACAGAGGTATTCATACAATGTATCCGGAAATTGTCCGTATGAGATAATAATTAGGCCTCAAATATTTTTGGGTTAATTGCTAAATAATACCCTAATATTTCACCTAGCGCTTAAATGTCTTATAGGTTTTTTTGCTTCACTTATATACCTTAAAATACAAACCGTTAATACCTTGCTCTCTTCAATTAACCACCAAATCTATCACTATATTAAACAAAATCCATACGGTTTGTACTTTAGCATATCAAAGTGCACCAAAAAAATCAATAAGTGATAGAGGTCTGGATCTCCTTCAGATGTTATCTTCCGTTGATCTCTTCGCATAATGGCGGACGACTGAGATTTAATCTGGAGCTTGTCTCCTTTAGCATGTGGATCTCAATGGGCTTGGATTTGAGGTTGAGCCGAGCTACCTACAAAGAAGTTCCGGGGTGGTTGTACCACCGAAGACCCTCCGACGATCAAGTTAATGGTGCAAGTTGGATAGAGTAGCAGCTTAGTGGAAAGAATCGCATACCTCGATCGTCTGAAAGAGGGGTTTATATAGCGGCAGCAAAGGGCAGACAGGAGCGAGAATTACGCCGGCCGTTACGCCCCTGGCGTCACGCCCGCGTGATAGGCGGGATCCCGCATTAATGATGAGGCATGCTCGTTAATGGGGGATCGTGGTGGCGTGGAACACGGGATCGTGGACGGAGGATATCTCGCGCATGGCGAGATTCGCGGAGCCGTGACGAAGGCGCCAGTGATCAGTGCCGCAAGTCGGTCTGATTGAGACCGAGAAAGATGAGCTCGGTGGAAGGCTGGGACACGAGCGGGAGGCTGAGGCGTCTTGGTTCTGTGATAGCTCGGAGGCGAGCCGAAGGGTGGTCTGGGAGGCCACCGGAGGTCGGGAGACTCCTCGGGCCGTAGGCCTGAGGTGCGATCCCAACCGAGGTTACTGATCCTCTCTCGTAGGTTCTGGGACACGTCATCTGCAATGTGTCAGCATCTGGAGAGTCATCGATATCAAGCCTCATCATTAGCCCCACACTCTCGTTCCGATCTATTTGTGGGTCGGGTCGAGAGTGGACTGCTTGGTTCCTTCTGTGCGGCTTGGCGCTGTTAATTCCTCATGGTGGATTGTTCGGGAAGACACGACGTTCTTGTTGTCGCGCATCGAGTACGAGTCGAATGAAGGACAAGTGTGGGAAGGTCGGTATCCCCCCTTTGCCGGAGTTGAGGCGCTGATCGCGCGTTGAGTATGAGTTTATTCGGCAGGTCTTGGATCCGTGTCTTTGTAGGGTAGGAAGCTACCCGCTGCGGATGCACCAAGTAGGAAGCTACTAAGCGGCATCGTGAGGAGGGCTTTGGACCCACCGCGTTGATGGATAAGAGGATGCCCACTGGGGATGCGCTGAGCAGGAAGAAACTCGGCGGCCTTGTGAGTAGGGCTTCAGATCTTCAGCATCCGATGGGCAGGAAGCTGCCCGCTGGGGATGCGCCGAGCAGGAAGAAACTCGGCGGCCCCGTGAGGAGGGCTTCAGATCTTCAGCGTCTGATGGGCAGGAGGCTGCTCGCTGGGGATGCGCCGAGCAGTAAGAAACTCGGCGGCCTCGTGAGGAGGGCTTCAGATCCTCAGCGTCTGATGGGCAGGAAGCTGCTCGCTGGGGATGCGCTGAGCGGGAAGAAACTCGGCGGCCTCGCGAGGAGGGCTTCAGATCCTCAGGGTCTAATGGGCAGGAGGCTGCTCGGTGGGGATGCGCCGAGCAGGAAGAAACTCGGCGGCCTCGCGAAGAGGGCTTCAGATCCTCAACGTCTGATGGGAAGGAGGTTGCCCGCTTGGGATGCGCCGAGCAGGAAGAAACTCGGCGGCTTCGTGAGGAGAGCTTCAGATCCTCAGCGTCAGTGGGTAAGAGGCTACTCAGTAAGGATTGGCCGAGCAGGGTAGCTGCTCGGTGGCCTTTTGGCGAGGGCTTTGATCCTTGGCGTCGGTGGGTAGTGAACTACCAGCCATGGATGACCGAGCAGGGTAGCTGCTCGGTCACCTCTTGACGAGGGCTTTGATCCTTAGCGCGGGAGGGGCCGTAAAAGGCCTGCTAAGGATTGGACAAGCAGGGTTGCTGCCTGGTGCCTCTTGAAGAGGGTTTTGATCCTTGGCGTCGGTGGGTAGTGAACTACTAGCCATGGATGACCGACCAGGGTAGCTGCTCGGTCGCCTCTTGGATAGGGCTATGATCCTTAGCGCGGGAGGGGCCGTAAGAGGCCTGCTAAGGATGGGTCGAGCACGGTTGCTGCCCGGTGCCTCTTGGCGAGGGCTTTGATCCTTGGCGTCGGTTGGTAGTGAACTACCAGGTATATGACCGAGCAGGATAGCTGCTCGGTCGCTTCTTTGGGAGGGCTTTGATCCTTAGCGCAGGAGGGGCCGTAAGAGGCCTTCTAAGGATGAACCAAATAATGAAGCTACTCAGTTGCTCTTGGCGAGGTCTTAGATTCCTGGCGTCGTGGGGTAGGGAACTACCAGCTAAGAATAACCGAGCAGGGGCGAGCCCGGTCGCCTCTTGGCGAGGGCTTAGATCTCTGTCGTCTTGGGGTAGGGAGCTACCAGCCAGGGATAACCGAGCAAGGGCGAGCCCGGTTGCCTCTTGGCGAGGGCTTAGATCCTTAAGGACGGGCCGAGCAGGGTTGCTGTCCGGTGCCTCTTGGCGAGGGCTTTGATCCTTAGCGCGGGAGGGGCCGTAAGTGGCCCGCTAAGGATGGGCCGAGCAGGGATGCTTCCCGGTGCTTTTTGGCGATGGCTTGGATCCTTAAGGACGCGCCGAGCAGGGTTGCTGCCCGGTGCCTCTTGGCGAGGGCTTAGATCCCTGGCGTCGTGGGGTAGGGAATTACCAGCCAATGATAACCGAGCAGGGGCGAGCCCGGTTGCTTCTTGGCGAGGGCTTGGATCCCTGGCTTCTTGGGGTAGGGAGATACCAGCCAGGGATTACCGTGCAAGGGCGAGCCCGGTTGCCTCTTGGCGAGGGCTTAGATCCCTGGCGTCGTGGGGTAGGGAACTACCAGCCAGGGATAACCGAGCAAGGGCGAGCCCGGTTGCCTCTTGATGAGGGTTTAGATCCTTAAGGACGGGCCGAGCAGGGTTGCTGCCCGGTACCTCTTGGCAAGGGCTTTGATCCTTAGTGCGGGAGGGGCCGTAAGTGGCCTGCTAAGGACGGGCCGAGCAGGGTTGCTTCCCGGTGCCTCTTAGCGAGGGCTTGGATCCTTAAGGACGCGCCGAGCAGGGTTGTTGTCCGGTGCCTCTTGGCGAGGGCTTAGATCCCTGGCGTCGTGGGGTAGGGAACTACCAGCCAGGGATAACCGAGTAAGGGTGGGCCCGGTTGCCTCTTGACGAGGGCTTAGTTCCTTAAGGACGGGCCGAGCAGGGTTGCTGCCCGGTGCCTCTTGGCGAGGGCTTTGATCCTTAAGGACGGCCCGAGCAGGGTTGCTGCCCGGTGCCTCTTGGCGAAGGCTTTGATCCTTAGCGCGGGAGGGGCCATAAGAGGCCTGCTAAGGACGGTCCGAGCAGGGTTGCTGCCTCTTTTTCTCTTCCCTCGCCCTTTTCTTCTGGTCAGTTTGCTCTACCCGGGGGAGATTTGCGTTCACCTCGGACTCGAGCTGGATCTCCCGCTCGGTCCAGGCCTTTACCTTGGCCATGGTCTTAGGTTGCGCTAATGTAAATGAGCGTAACCACTCCTTGTGCCTAAGACCTGACCTGAAGGCCGTAATGAACGTCTCGTCCCGGTGTTCTGGGACCTCGAGGAGGGCATTGTAGAAGTGGGTTACGTACCCTTTGAAGGTTTCTTTTTCCTCGCTTTTTATCGTGAAAAGGTGGTCGACGGTCTGCTTCTGCCGTCTGTTCCCGACGAAGTGGCTGAGGAATTGGGTGGCCAGCTCGTCGAAGGTTGAGATCGAGTGTGGCGTGAGTCCTCGGAACCGGTCTCATCCGGAGAGGATGAGAGTGGCTGGGAAAGCTCGGCATTGGGCGGCGTCAGAACAGTCCTGGAAACTCATCCCGGCTGTGAACGCGTCCAAGTGGTCCTTCGGGTCTGACTTCCCGTCGAAGAGCAAAACCTTTGGGGGCTTATTCCGGAAGGAGACATGGACGACGAGCAGCTCTTTGGTGAAGGGTTTTCTGAGCGAGTCGGCGGCGTACTTAGCCCCGTCGCTCGAATGACGACCTTCCCGATAAATACCCTCGATCTTCTTTTTGAGGGCGTCAAGTCGACCGTGGTATCCCAAGGAGTCGACATACTCCGATTTTTGGCCTCGACTACCGGAGACCTCTGCGTGGCCTCGGCCCCGATTCCGTTCGATGACATTCCTCAGGTCTCCGGCGAGGTCGTTTTCGAGCTGCCGTGGCGAGTCCTGTGCGCGTGACCCCGTCGAGGGAGGGGGTGCCGATCAAGCCTGGGTGCAGGCGAGCTAACCGACACCTCCTCGGGAGGGACGGGGGCGCGATGGGGCTCGGGGCGAGGCGCTCTGGCGTTAGACCTCGGAGTTAAACTGTGCGGCGCCCACCAGGTCATTGAATGTGTTGGCCCGAGGGATCTGCGACCGCCAGAGACAGCGTGGCGGTGATCGGTTGTGCCATCGCGGGTATAGTCTTCTCTCCCTCGGGAGGGGTCCCGATCCGCGGAAGGGGAGTGGCAACATGGGGAGCTTGCCCGGCTGTTTGGACACGGACGAGCGCATCTACGACTGACTTGAGTCGATCTATTAAGTTTTCTAACCTGAGTAGGCAAGCACTCACTTTCTCTAACTTCCTGAGGCTCAAGAGAATTGATCCCGCTTAAATTTATATTTACTAAAGTCCATAAAATATTGTTTTGTATATCTCGAGAGGGTTTTATGAAAAATATTTTTATTAAAATTAAAAATAAAACGTCGAGGGTGATTTATAACATTTAGGGTTTTCATGAACATGTGTTTTTTATTGGGGTATTTTAATGATAAATACCTAGCTTTTAAAAAATTATGGTATTTTATTGAAAACTACCCCTTTTTAGTAACTTAATGGTATTTTATTGACATTTTTTTTAATCTTTCATTTTTTAGAAAAATATAGTTTCATAATATAATGAAAATATGTGTAACGTTTTGAAAATCATTCAGGTGAAATTTCAGTTAATCGGTAAAATAACGGGTGTTTTCCGTAAAAATCAGGATATAAATATCTTTTAATATAAAATTAAATATACATATTCTAGCTATGTAATTGCTAGTATTTGGAGTTTATTGAGCCACTTGTAAAATTTCTAATTTATTGAAAAAATTTCCGAAATTAATTATTTTAATATTATTTTAAGCCGTCACTAATACATTTAATTAGGGATAATTAAAAATTGGAATGGGTTGATACAAATTTTGTGCACCATGACACATTAAACTAACATGTAAAATATTGTTTTTGAAATGAAATGAAATTGTCAAACGGTTTTAGAAAATATCGAAGAAAAATGCTTAAATAGTGAAATTAGTGTAAATAGAAATTGGGGTATAATATTTATCATTTTTCCCTCATCCACACTCATCCACACCCTCTCTCCTCTCCCCAAATCAGCAGCAGCCCCAAGTTGCCCCCTCATTTCCCCACTTGAATTTGCTAATAGAAAAACAAAAGAAAAGAATAAAGAGAGAAGAAGTTAAATGAGATATGGGCTTTGACTTTTGGGTTGACCTAATACTTTCTTCACCTCATTCTCTCTTCCCTCTCCCCATCATCAGGTCGAGCCCCCCTCTGTCATTTCAGTAGCTCCCCCCTCCCCCCGCCCCCCGCCCCCACATTTCATCTCTTTTTCCATCAAAAAATTCATCAATTTTCATCAAAAATCCAAACAAAATTCAAATCCAAGCCCTACCTATTTTTTCTTAGCCCATTATAACATGAATCTTGGAGAAAGTCTGCATTTGGAAGGCTAGATTGCAAGGTTTGATCCATGGATTGTGAGGTATAAAATCTTGACCTTTTGTTAAATTGTTTGTTTTGCTTCAAAACTAAGTTAATGAAGGGTTTAAATTAGGTTTTAAATTGCGAGTCCAAGTTCGAGATTAGGGTTTGTGAAATTCAAGTTAGGGTTTTTATTATATAATTATGGTTTCAAAGTGTAATTTATCATCTTATGAAATGATAAACCTAAGTTAGTTGCTAGTTTACTAATTGTTGCATGTAAATTGTGCTAATTAAGATTTCTAGCAAACTAGGTTTTTGTAATTAATTGAGAATTGAGAATTTAAAATATAGTAAGGGTTTCATTACATCATTAACATTATAATGAGTGGTTTAATACTTTAGGGCATGCAAAACCTAGTCTAGTTGTGAATTTGTGTATTGTTGCTTCGAAGTGGTTAAAATTGGGTTAATGTGCAAACTAAAAATGTTAGTTTAATACAAATTGATGAGAATAAATTATAGAAATGGTTTATATGACTTATTTAAGATGTTTAATAAGTATTATGGCCACTAGTTTTGCTAAAACATCAACTTTTGTACTAAAACGGTTAATTTTTGCTTGCTAGGTTTTCGGAAAAATGGCTTTTAAAGCGAGTTTGGGGGTTTTTGTGAATTTTAACCTATTTCATATTATAATTAGTGTTTGTGAATGTTCAAATAGGTGCGTTTGGGTTTTATCTCGATCAATTGGCGTTTATACGCCGATGTCGAGGGATATTTAGTTCTTTTACTTGAGCGGATCCTAGGTTTTAACTTATGTGAAATTCGTATGCTATTTTGGACTTTCATCCGCGATTTCGGTTTATGATACTATATGATTACATGTAGGCACCCCCATGTGGATTTCGAGTTGACAAGAAAGTGCGTGGCGACGTCAGCATCGGCAAACGAAGCTCAGGTGAGTAGATAATATCTACGGAGGAAGTCGGGTGGATGGTGTATAGCACCCCCGCAGTTCGTAGTATAGTTATGATATATATATATATATATATATATATATGTTTATATATGTGATTCATGATACTTGGATATTTATCAAGAGATGATTATTATGTTCATGGTTTAGTTTAGGGTAATTAGAAGTAAACTAGCATAGCTTCTTAGTCGCGAACCCTAGAACAGGTTCACACCCACACGCACACACGCATTTGCATACATCTATTTTACATGTGCGTATATGGGGATATGTACACACACACATATGGGTATGTGACTACACACACACACACACATCACACACACACACATCACACATACACACATGGATTTTGAGGATAAGTACTTGGGATTGGAGAGGAGTCGATGAGATTGGGCTTGGGACCATGAGATCGGTAATATGATATGGTTCGTATTTGAGATACGGCATGATATTTTATCGGGTTCTTTAGGCATGGTGTTTTCATACACACGCATGCATTACATAGATGGTATCAGTATTGTACTAGACTTAGATCAGTACCCCCAGGATCATGATATATGATGGAAAGGATACCAGACGAATAATGAGATAAATGTGATATTTGACCCGTACCTAGATTTGGAAGGCCGTACAACGGATTTACCGTACGAGCTATATATTGATAATAGATCTGCACTCTTGACTTGAGGATGCCATATTATATAGGGTATCGTATGGGATACTATTGAGGCGGGATCACCGACTATTATACACACACATATATATACCCAAATTTAGGTAGTTTCCATACCCCTTTCGATTGGTTGTTAGTTAGACCTGTAGTTACCTAGTAGATGTTAGACTGGATCCGAGTCATACCTATTTCCAAAACTAGCGAATCGTGAGCATTTTAAAGACATGTCAAGGGATATTACGGATATTTCAAAAGACGTACCTTTTCTTAAAAACACCGTAGCCCTTATTTTCAAAACACCACGATTCGTACTATTTCAAATGGCAAAACAGTATAACACAGGTATAGCGATGTAGATTCCTTATTGTTACGTTATCATTCATATTCCACATATTATTGTTGCAATTACTATTCATTACCATTTATCATGTTGTTATCGTCTTATTGCATATTTATTTTGTACTTAGTGATTATGAACCATGCTGTCAGGACACCAGCACCATTACCGATGATGCGTATGTTCCACATACACTTACTTGCCGGCTCACACACATCATCATCGGTAATTGCCATATCACGTACACTTTAGAAAATACTATTTCATTGACATAGCTTGCTAACTGATAGTTGCTACATGTTATAGCATTCATATGCTAGTTTAATTATTGCATGATATCAGATGCATCCATATATTCATTGGTTATGCGGTAGGATAGAGATTTATGCCGGTTTTCTTTGTTATTGACATGGTGACTTGATGATTTCGGATTCTTCTTCATATTTTCTGGATTTGGAAACCGTATGTGAAAGTTTTGTAAACTGAGGAACCATTTTAAAAAGAAAAATGTGGTTTTCCTTGATATGTTAAGTATCGTCCACCATGATGTTTTCTCAGTTCTGAGATGTTTTCGAGACCCGATTCGAGGAGTTGGATGAACCGTCTCGGGTACATGATGGACCCGGTATGATACCCGGGGCAAGAAGCTCAAGTTGTAGACGATGAGCCCGGCAGGGGCAGACTGCCTACCGGTGATTTTACCTGGCGCGGCGGATATCCGGAGGATACCGTTCGTGGTCGTGTGATTGATGATATAGGCCTATCCGGATTGACAGAGCCCGAGGTATTGAGATATTGAGATTTTAGATACTGAGATATATAGATTTGATGATACAGGCCAGTCCGAATAGCCGGAGCCTGAGATATTGAGATATTGAGATATTGAGGTTTATGTTTTGTGTCGATGCTTGAAACGGATTTGATGTTGATTTCATTGATGATATCTCGATTTATATACATACAGAAATCTCATTAAATAAAGAAAAACAGTTCTTTGATTCATAATGTACTTTGTTCTCATTATATGCATCTACACATCATTTTAGTGATATATTGCTACCTGACATTTGTACATCATATTAGTGACATGTTGTTACCTGAGGCACCGACACGAGTTCTTGGTATTACACTATATGGATAGATGTTTACCCTTTACCGTTATATTATGCTTCAGGCCATATTATTATTATTATTATTATTATTATTTGAGGATATTACTGATCGTATGACCTAGGATTGCGTTATACATGCGATTTCTACTTGTAGATGTTTTCTACTCACGAGTTGGCAACTCACCCCCGTTGTGCCACAGTTTCTTGCAGGTTTTGCTGTACAAGTTTCGTTGCGGTTTTGCTGGCACACTGTTCCTTCTGGGTGATTGCTTTGGTAGGTGGGTTTTTTTGCATCAGGACCACCATCGTTTATTTATTATTTCAGTTGTATCTAGAAACTCCATCAAGTAGATTGTATATTTGATAGAGATAGAAAACCAGACTTGTTATTATTTCGACCTTAGATTCGCACGTTGTATTATTATGGTTTTCATGCTGATTTTGGGTTTTCTTTTGAGTTTTGATCCTCGCCCTTCGGCGTTGTATATTATATTGCTTGCGTGGTTGTGACCGTCGATTGACGAAGAGCTAGCTCCCGCTTGGGGATGCCTTTTTATTTATTTCGTATACTATTCATGTTGTATCCCGTTATGGGTCCAATATTTACAAAGGAGACTGCCGAAATTTTCAGAAAATAATTGAGATTTTAAAAATACATATTTCAGTGTATGTTGTTGAAACTACTTACTTTAAATTGGTTTTTCCTTCACTCTACTGCTTCTTTGGTTTTGATTTTTGGGTTTTGGCTTACTTAGATTATGTATGCCTTGAGACGTTTTGTAATTTAAGTGCTGGTCATGTTCCGTACTTTTCGGGTCGTGACAATGTTGGTATCAGAGCGTTAGGTTTTACCTTCGGAGTGTAGGATGACCCTTGGTTGATGGAGTAGGTAGCTTGAGTAGAGTGACGTACCGTACTTATGTTCCGCAGCATATTTACGATACGATACTCCGCTTAAGAAGCCTTAGGATGTACATTTCTTTGCACAATTTATATTCATTCCTATGATCTAGCATCATCGGTACCAGTTTATGGTTTTGTTATCTCGTTTGTACGGGCAGAGAGCTACGGCTAGAGTTGCGGTCAGCACGAGCTCGTCCTAAACGAGGTCTGACCAAGGCGTAATTCCGGCAACACACGATTGCAGAGATGTATCGTTTATTTGTGTTTTCGCGCCATGAACATTTGATGGATCGCTTTTACGAGATTTCTCGGACGTGTAGATCAGCACCAGAGGATTGGGCTATCGCTAGAGGCCAGCCAGAATGTGATGACCGTTAATGCACCGTATTTTGATGATTTAGGCACTGTTCAGCGTGCAGATGGAAGATTCAGTTGTTGCTACGACTGACGAGATATCTCCCCAGATGTTTAAGGCCAATGCCGCACGAGTTATACTTCGAGATATGATAGAAAATCGCTATTCACCAGAGATGAAAGACTAGGACATGTGATTCATTGCCTACCCCGATGCGAGATCATCAGATTAATTTATTCCAGCTAGAGACGACTTCACGCGGATATGTTGAGAGTCAATAGAGACGATCGAATGTCAGGAACCCATTTTTCAAGTTTAAAGTATTTGGAAAACAATGTAAGCAATTCTACGGACCCTCTAGAAGAATGAAACCCTAACTCGACTTAATGACCATGGGACGCCGGTGAACCTTAGGGTTTGCGGCAGTTCAGCGGTGCCATTAGTGAGGCTTGGGTCTGCCGTTCTACGGTTGGTCCATAGGTGCTGTGGCATATATTTGATACTATTAAACTGTACCCAAGATATTGAGCTCTTGGGGGATTATGAGGTTTTGACAATCAATCAGATAGTTCGACTTCATTCGGACATCATGTGATGGGATACATTGCTTGGGAGACTCCAAATATGATATAGCCGTTGGAGCGTAGTCCATGCAACCACGAGGAGGCGAGTCCGAATCAGTCGACATTAGAGAAAAGTGGAGTAAGAGGTTCGTACGAGATCTTGATGAGATGACGTTCCACTCCGCCGACATCAGAGATGTGATACGCAAGCAGAAGCGTTGACTATGGATATATCTTACAGGAGGAGTCATGATGAGTATGCAGTCGTTCCGGAACAAGAAATAAATTTGGTAAGGATGATGACTTCCGGGCAGTTCAACAGAAACGAGACCCGGGAGAGACTTCGATAGGACCTTTCTGAAAATACTGAACGAGAAGACCTGGACCCAGGAGCGGTCATATGACGCACACCCAGTAGGCCAGAGTTCGGTATCGTCGATGAGACATGTTATGAGTGACTATAAGAATTGGCCAGAGATCTTTAGAGGATGTGTTAGAACAGACTGCTTCCATTATCGTTTCTATATTGGACCGTTGAGCCGGGGAGCTATGTACTTAGCAATTCGCAGTGAGAGACGAGAGCCTAAGGGCACCAGGCGACAGGCCATGATCAGGAGGCAAGTAGATATCTTGCTCTCCTAGCATTGGATGCACCGACACCTTCTCGACTTTGGAGGACGGACATATCGACGACAGTATTTATGATTTGTGATTTTGTGATTGACTATCACGTATCCGTTACTTTGGATTTCAGTATATTTGGATGATTTATTGGCATGATTGAGACTTTGTGCACCACAGTTGCACTTGACTTTGATTTGATATCATTAGAGATGTTGATTTTGATTTCATGCCTATGTTATGCATGTGATTTGACTTATACTTTTGGCATAGTTTTCATGCACTTTTAGTATTTTGATTTGCTTTTGGTGCACACCAGATGCACTAAATCGGGATTTTTGTGCATATCATATGCACCCGGTATTGTTGTCAGGCACACCGTTGCCTCTGACAGGTGTTTCGTGCACACCCGTTGCACTTAGATGTTTCTGTGCACATGTATGGCACATTTGTGGATTTTGATTTCCGTGCGCACCAGACGCACGTGGCATTCATATATATATATTTAGGATTGATTTCTTTTGGAGCAATATATTTTATGATACTTACTATTTGGTTTAGTACTGAGCAGGACTAGTCAGAGGACAGTACCTGAGTATATTTTTGCATGCATTGATAGTTATCGAAGGGATTTCCAAAGAGGAGCTATAGTCTCAGTATTTACCTACGTGTCCGAGATGACACGAAACATTTTATAAAGAAAACCCTTCTAAAATTGCTTTCAAAACAGCGGGACGTGCATATTAAACAAAGGATATATATGTGTATATATATAGTTATTTTTTTACAATAGACGTCCGCCACTGTGCAGTGTTGCGAACATCACACGGCGATTTGAAAAAGGTTTGGCATGCATTGCTTCCAGATGTTTTAATGATGTATATCATGTTGCTTTTCGTATTGGATCTTGATATTGATGTCTTCCCCATAACTCCGATGATTGCGGGATGCTTGATGGAGTTTTGATTTTGGTTTATATATCTGTTTTTCATGCGCATGCATTGCGCTACGATGTGTTTTATGTATTTATGATTTCGGAGCCCCGACGACTTGATGGTTTTGCTTAAATGTTTTAGTATTTAGGGGGAGTTTTATTTAAATTCGGAGACCGAATTTTTTTAAGGGGGGAAGATTGTAACGTTTTGAAAATCGTTCAGGTGAAATTTCGGTTAATCGGTAAAATAACGGGTGTTTTCCGTAAAAATCAGGATATAAATATCTTTTAATATAAAATTAAATATACATATTTTAGCTATGTAATTGCTAGTATTTGGTGTTTATTGAGCCACTTGTAAAATTTCTAATTTATTGAAAAAATTTCCGAAATTAATTATTTTAATATTATTTTAAGCCGTCACTAATACATTTAATTAGGGATAATTACAAATTGGAATAGGTTGATACAAATTTTGTGCATCATGTCACATTAAACTAACATATAAAATATTATTTTTGAAATGAAATGAAATTGTCAAACGGTTTTAGAAAATATCGAAGAAAAATGCTTAAATAGTGAAATTAGTGTAAATAGAAATTGGGGTATAATATTTATCATTTTTCTTTCACCCACACCCTCCCTCCTCTCCCCAAATCAGCAGCAGCCCCAAGTTGCCCCCTCATTTTCCCACTTGAATTTGCTAATAGAAAAACAAAAGAAAAGAATAAAGAGAGAAGAAGTTAAATGGGGTATGGGCTTTGACTTTTGGGTTGACCTAATACTTTCTTCACCTCATTCTCTCTCCCCTCTCCCCATCATTAGGCCGAGCCCCCCTCCTTCATTTCAGCAGCCCCCCCATTGCATCTCTTTTTCCATCAAAAAATTCATCAATTTTCATCAAAAATCCAAACAAAATTCAAATTCAAGCCCTACCCATTTTTCCTTAGCCCATTCTAACATGAATCTTGGAGAAAAGTTTGCATTTGGGAGGCTAGGTTGCAAGGTTTGATCCATGGATTGTGAGGTATAAAATCTTGACCTTTTGTTAAATTGTTTGTTTTGCTTCAAAACTAAGTTAATGAAGGGTTTAAATTAGGTTTTAAATTGCGAGTCCAAGTTCGATATTAGGGTTTATGAAATTCAAGTTAGGGTTTTTATTATGTAATTATGGTTGCAAAGTGTAATTTATCATCTTATGAAATGATAAACCTAAGCTAGTTGCTAGTTTACTAATTGTTGCATGTAAATTGTGCTAATTAAGATTTCTAGTAAACTAGGTTTTTGTAATTAATTGAGAATTGAGAATTTAAAATATAGTAAGGGTTTCATCACATCATTAACATTATAATGAGTGGTTTAATACTTTAGGGCATGCAAAACCTAGTCTAGTTGTGAATTTGTGTATTGTTGCTTCGAAGTGGTTAAAATTGGGTTAATGTGCAAACTAAAAATGTTAGTTTAATACAAATTGATGAGAATAAATTATAAAAATGGTTTATATGACTTATTTAAGATATTTAATAAGTATTATGGCCACTATTTTTACTAAAACATCAAGTTTTGTACTAAAACGGTTAATTTTTCCCTGCCAGGTTTTCGGAAAAATGGCTTTTAAAGTAAATTTGGGGGTTTTTGTGAATTTTAACCTATTTCATATTATAATTAGTGTTTGTGAATGTGCAAATGGGTGCGTTTGGGTTTTATCTCGATCAATTGGCGTTTATACGCCGATGTCGAGGGATATTTGGTTCTTTTACTTAAGCGGATCCTAGGTTTTAACCTATGTGAAATTCGTATGCTGTTTTGGACTTTCATCCGCAATTTCGGTTTATGATACTATATGTTTACATTTAGGCACCCCCATGTAGACTTCGAAACGACAAGCAAGCGCGTGGCGACCTCAGCATCGGCAAACGAAGCTCATGTGAGTAGATTATATCTACGGGGAAAGTCGGGTGGATGTCGTATAGCACCCCATCAGTTCGTAGTATAGTTATGATACATACATATGTGTGTGTGTGTGTGTGTGTGTGTGTGTGTGTGTGATTCATGATACTTGGATGTTTATCAAGAGATGATTATTGTGTTCATGGTTTAGTTTAGGGTAATTAGAAGTGTTTCCTGATTTAAAATCAGGAAAGCTTCTGGGAAAAGCTTCAAAAAGGGGTCACGTGTTGGCACGTGACACCTAAAAACATCAGCAAGGCAAGTTCAGTTTCCTGACTACGCTGAAGAAAAGGGGGCTTCAGAAAGAGTCACGTGCTCCCACGTGACCAGGGTCACGTGGCGACACGTGACATTTAAACGCAAGCGTCAAAGGCACACAAGTTCTCTGATCAAGTCAAGAAAAGGCTTCAGAAGAGGTCACGTGTTCCCACGTGACCAGGGTCACGTGTTGGCACGTGATGTTCAAGCAGCAAACTCGCTCTCCAATTGAACCAAAGAAAGAAGCGCCAGACAGGGGTCGCGTGCTCACACGTGACCGGGCGTCATGTGGTAGCACGTGATGGCTACAACAGCAACCGGAAGATAGCGCAGAAAGGAAGAGGATTCTTTATTCCAAAGGGGGTCACGTGTCTACACGTGACCATGGATCACGTGGTCACACGTGACCGGCTTTCAAAGCCCATATTTTTTTAACGACAGAATTAAATTCTGAAGGAAATTCGAATCTTTCCAAAGGAAAGTAATTATTTGGGACCAATCAAATTAAAGATTCAGAGATGATTAAATATCATCTATCTATGGAAAATCTCGGGTTTGGAAAGATTTCCCCTTTAAATCTAACCAAAATAGCAAGGGAGAATCTCTGGATTTAAGATCCAATGGTGAATAAAATTCACCTAATAATCCAAAGGCCCAAAATGAATGATGGACGCAAATCAAATCTCTCAATGAAGATTCACAAAAAACTGATTAATTCGGCTGCTTCTCCTATAAATAGGAGCCAAAAGACACAGAGAAATATATACATACGGAGAGAAGAAAAGAGAAAAGGAGAAGAGCTTTGATACTTGAAAAAGACTCAGATCTTCTGCAAAAAACCCTAGGTAAGAAAGGGAAAGCCTTTTGGAAAGAAAAAGAATTTAATTCTCAACAGAGTTTAACTCTGAGGCATAAAACGAGAGAGCATATCTCCTCCCTCTTTGATAGAGGATCTGCAAAGTGCACATCTCCCCTTAAGGTTGAGAATTTAATTCTCAATGGGTCGAGATCCTGCCATGCAGATCCAAAACATAGAGAAGGAATGCAAGTATGAGAATTTAATTCTCACAGAACTATAGGAATTTAATTCCTCCAAAATAAAGTTAGGGTTCGACCCTGTATTATGGGAATTTAATTCCTTCAAAACAAAAAGAAACATGGTTGAACCCTAATCAAGAACATAGTTTTGTCGAAACAGTGGGAATTTAATTCCTTTAATCATAATCCTCAGAAAAGGGGAGTTTAATTCCTTAAAAGCTTTTAGGGTTTAACCCTATTCGGTTCTTCGCATAAACAAGGAATTTAATTCCCACAGAAAACTCAGATTTAAACTCTGTTCCAGAATATAAGCCTTCAAAAGGAAATAGGAATTTAATTCCTCTGAAATTAAAAGTTCGAGGAATTTAATTCCTGAAAGAGGAGCAACAGATCCTCCAAAAAACAGCATTGAGGCAGGGTCACGTGTCACCACGTGACCCCCCCCAAAAGCCCTACAGAAAGCCCCTTTGAGGCAGCACCCCACGTGACACACGTGACTTTCAGCAGGAGCCTTAACACATAGGCATTTGAATGCCCGTCACGTGCTAACACGTGACGCTATCAAAGACACAGTAATTTCGGCAGAATCATTGAAGGGAAGGCACTCTCACGTGGGGCCACGTGACCGTTCTTGCTGTAGTGTTTGACACTAAGTTAAAACTCTCGAATCCAGTATTGAAGTGCTATCGGGCCTTAGTGTTCAACACTAATTAAAGAATTTTGTTCGTAGTGTTCAATATTAATTGTTTTAATATTCGGCACTAATCTAAGATCCCCATTGCCAGTGTTTAACACTGAGCTGTTTTAGTGCTTATGATCATTTCAAGGCCTTGTTGCTGGTGTTTAACACCAATTATTCTTCTAGTGTTAAACACTAACTTGTCAAACTCATTCCCAGTGTTCAACACTGATTGCTTTGAAGTGTTTAACACTAGTCTATAGCCCAATTGGCTAAAGGGATGGAGGCAAAGCTTCTCCCTCGATGGACTCACAAGGAATCAATATTCCAGACATGACGGGACTTAGCCCAAGCTGGCCATAAGTCCTCAATTCGTGACTAATTGGGCCAATGGGCTCATAACATGATTAATCAGTCCTGACCTCAAATTGGGCCAGGGGCTGCTCAAGCCACTCCGGTTCTAGGGTACATCTCTTCACTCCTTTGATACTTGACATTGTAATCCCTCAATGTCTTCAAAGAGGTGACGGGTCCCGACGACCACCCATGATATGGACTGTGGGGTCCTTAAACTCATACAAATTCCTGGTCACGTGGAATACGGATAATGTCACTCTTTGACCCCGTGGGAAACGTCCAGAGCGGATCCTGGTCCTCGCAGAGCACGGCAGTGAACCCGTGTGAAGCATCCAGAGCGGAGCCTGGTCCTCGCTAAGCACGGCAGTGAACCCGTGTGAAGCATCCAGAGCACATACCGGACTGTGGGGTCCTTAAACCCATGGACTACGACGTCCTTAACCTTGACCGAGATGTCTTAAAACTAACAACGGACCGCAATGTCCTTAAACTACCCACGGACCGCAATGTCCTTAAACTACCCACGGACCGCAATGTCCTTAAACTACCCACGGACCGCGATGTCCCTAAAACTAGAACAATAGAGCCCTTTCTTATGCTCTTTTGTTGGACCTAAACGGCCCCGTCTAAGTTGATCTTAGCCTTGGAGATGGTTAACGCGTCCTTAGACCCTCAAACATACTGGACTACGAATCCCCCGAATTAACTCCGGCTCAAGGGTACATCTCTGAACTCCTCTGGCATCTGTCGTTGTAATCCTTCAACGTCGTCAGAGAGGTGATGGGTCCCGACAGCCATACAGACGATGGACCACTATGTCCCTAAACTGGAACATTAGAGTCCAAACACTCTTTTGTCGGATCTAAACGATCCCGTTAAGTTGATCTTAGTCACAAAGTTAGACTAACGTATCCTTAACAAACGTTTGAGTTGATCTTAGCCTCGAGTAGGGCTGACGTATCCTCAAACCAAAACCCCCCCCCCAAAACCAAATTTAAGATAATGCGGATTTGGGCTAGTCCACGCCCTACGGGCGACGACATAACTCAGTCTCCGTAAACAATCCACGGGCAATAAAACAAACACCCACGACACGAAGTGACCATATGGAGAAGGAGAAAGTTGTTACCGCAATGCGGTAGCGTAATTAACTGCAGGGGCTTGCGCCTGCAGGGAAGAGCGTCCCCACAATCAAAAAACCCCTCAAACGAGGGGGAATCTGACGAAGTCTGCTACATCGGTCGCATCCGTTTAAACCTTCGATATATGGTGCCATAAATCAACTTGGCATCTTCGGAGAGGTGGACGGATAGCACCAATTAGCATCTGCCCCGAACCTAACGCCCTCAGACGTCCCGACGTCCCGGCCGCCGTTCGGAGGGGAACAGATTCTGGCACGCCCGGTGGGACCTTTTCCTCTTTCCACTCCACACTTCGTGTGTCGTGATTCGCGAACCAAACGCGGTTCGCTAATAGTTGCCCTCGGGTTTCAAGGTACTGAGAATTGGCATCTCGCTTATTCCAGAAAACAAAGGATCGATGGCTTCCACCCCTGCGAAATCCTCCAACTGCTCAGACGGCAATTGCAGCCGACGCTCTGCCTCGCCAGGAGGTATAGCCTATGGACCCCAAGCTGCTTCGCTATTCACAATGCCAGTGGAACAGGTCACTCGCGCCACCACAGGATTGTTCTTTGGGACTATGATCCCGCCGACAAACTTTACCGCTCCAGTGCTGACAAAGGAAACTCTCGGGAAGTCAGTCTTTGATCGTCTTACCCCTGCCGCGGCTCCTCTCAACGAGTCGCCCAACGTCGATGCCTCGGTCTTCTCTAGACTGGGCCAGGAATCCTGCGAGCTCATCACGGGGCCTACAATCTCAGAGAAGGCTGCTTTTAAGAAGATGGCCGTTCCCGTTCCCGAAATCGCCAAGGCAACCTCTCCAGCCAAAAAGTCAGTCTTTACAAGATTGACGGCTCCGGCCTTTGCTCCCGCTTCCCAAAGGACATCGGTCTTCGATAGGCTAACGCCAACAACAACCCCCCATCCACACAGGGGGCAAGAAGGAACCATTCTTACTGCTGACCCAACGCCACCCGCTCGACGCGCTCGACGTCGCCATTGGCGCCGAGTAAGGAAGGCTGGGGGCAACTCTCCCTCCGGGCTGACTCCAGCGGCCCCGGTGGCAGAGGTCAATGCTGCTGTTTCAACTCGGAACAGCTTTGAAATGCTAAATAAGGTGCGAAGGAATTCCCCCACGGCAGTACTGAAGAGGTCTCCTCCCTCATTGAAAAAGGTTGAGGAAACAAAACCCGAACAGCCCCGATCTCCTCAACGGCTGTCTTCCAAAATCTATAAGGCTTGGCGGCAGGCCCGAGACTCGATCATCGATCCAAACTTCTCCCGCCAGCACAAGAAGCTGAAAATCCAACCTGAAGCCAGTCACCAAGCTAAGCCCCAAAAAGCCGGTGATCAACTGACTCACAAAAGGAGGAGGCCAAAGAGGACCTCACAGCAAGTAGCGACGACTGAAAGCACTAAACCCAGACGCCCTGAGTCTGGGGGCATGGTGGTGCACACTGTCTACATGGCCTTTGGGAAAGAGGAAAGCCGCACTTCCACGGGCCACCGACCCCTAACCCGATCCGTGACGAAAGCCCAGGAGCAGCAACAAAAGCTTCAAGAAATGATGAATGCTATGGCCGCGCTCACCGGACCAAAAGAAAACCCAGAAACGTCCTCAGACGCACGCCGGGAGGAAGAAACAGACGCTGAATTCCTTCGCCGGACACTGGAGAGAAGGGACAAAGAGGCTGCTGAACAAGCATCCAACATACAACGGATGGGCCTTCTCTTTCAAGACGTGATAGGAATGATGATCCAGCAGGACTCACCCGCCGAGGATCCCCCGATCGTTCTTGAAGACGACCGAGGAGAAACGTCAAATCCACCACCAGCCCTTTCAATGGCCAAGGAGGAGGCAATCTCTAAGGCTGACTTAGCTGACTACATAGCCCAGCAAATCCGAGTTCATCATGCGACTGAGGCAGCTGGTCAAGTCGTGAAAACGGGGCGGCCGTATCCGAGCTGGTACGATCAAATCAAATACCCGCAAGGCTATACGATACCGAAATTCCATGTGTATAAAGGGACCGGCAATCCCCATCAACATGTTGCCCAGTTCCGGGCCCTCTGCGGTAACACCGGCGGTGACGATAAATTGTTGCTTCGCCAGTTCGTGGGCAGCTTATCAGAAACAGCGTTCGAATGGTATTCAGAACTCCCGAACGATTCCATTAAAACGTTCGCTGAAATGGAGTTGTTGTTCACTCAGCGATTTGCAAGTGCCAGCGAACGCACTCCAATAACCGCACTTATTAACGCCAGGGTAAAGCCGGGCGAAACCTGGGTCCAGTACGCTATACGCTGGCGGAACTTGTGGTCGAGATGTGAGCAACGCATCGAGGAAGCACCTGCGGTGGGCATGTTCGTGGGAACCCTAGACCCCCACGCAACTATCTCCCAGTTCATGATGTTCTTTAAGCCAACCACATTCCAGGCTTTAATCGACAAGTTGGCTCAGATGGACCAGATGGGTCATAGACCATCTCTCCCGAAATCGGAACCGCGGAATGACAAGGGTAAAGGAAGGGCAACCTTCGTCGCGAACGCCCAACAGCAACCTAACGTCCCGAAATCGGCGGATCAACTGGAGGAAAGACGCCGGTACTATAATGAGAAAATGAAGCGTCCCTACTCGTTCCCGCGAGACAAGACGAAGCGGTTATTCGAGCTGGCGATACGCAACAGGCTTATAAACCTACCAAATCCAAGGCGACCGCCGCAACCCACCGAGGTGAATGACTCCAACTACTGCCCTTACCATCAAACGGTAGGCCATCCGATTGAAGATTGCTTCGTCTTCAAAGGATGGATTGAAGACCAATACCTCCAGGGGAAGTTTGTACTGTCCGAAAAGTGGAAGGTGAACCCACCACAGCCGCATGCTCCTAGGAAAGCGGATACACCGGGGGCAACATGTTCTTTTATTGAAGAAGCTCCATGGGAGGTCGTGCTATCAACTAAAACCAAAAGAATGCTGAAAGACCTTCATGCGTGCCCTGCGATCGAATGGAAGGACCCTCTTGAACCTCAAATTATCAAAGGAATGTTGAAGCCCCGCCCAATTATAAAGACTAACGATAAGAGCCCAAATACTCACGTCCAACCGTCAGAATCTTCGAAGAAAAAGAAGAAGAAATCCAAGAAGTCCGTGAAGCTTGGAAACGAGCACACGAACTTACAGAAGCAAATCGACGCGCTGGAAGAATACAATCAAAAGGCGCGAACTCCTGTCACACTGCAAGAGTTCCTCAACCATATCTTTCAAGAGGAAGATGAGGGAGAGAGCTCGTCGGATGAATCCGAAGGATATGTGGCGAGTTGTAACGTAATCTCCCACTCGTTTACCGATGATGGGAAAACTCCCGGCACTAAGAAGATGGAGGCAGAGCCTGTACCAGAGCGTCCATGGCCAACAGACGAAATGATCGACGCTTTTCTAGACGAGATTCGTCTAAAATGTAAAGCGGACCAGGAGCGTGAAATGACCACGCCGGAAAGAGCCAAATGCGGGCGACTGAACGGAAGAGTTGAACTACCTCCGCCAGAGCGAAAAGTATCCGAGGTAGACAAGAAGATATTCAAGACGAGAAAAAGGTTTGCCAAAGCCATGTCAATGGGGATGAAGCTACCGCCCTCGGAAGGAAACACACACGATGGGGTAGAGACGCACCCTGACTATTGCACATATCATCGGAAAATCTCACATCCCACGGAGGAGTGCGACGCCTTTAAGATATGGTGGCAAGGATATGTTGTTCGTCAGCAACATTTTAAGCGCATGAAACGCAAGATCCGTCGGGAGCGAAGAAGCACTGTCAATGGGCACAACATAACGACTGGCAACTGTTGCATGGTTAACGCCAGGGAGTCACAAGTTCTCACCTTTGGGAGCGACTCTGATGAAGAAATGGCTCTGGGCCCTCTCTTTAAAGAATCTTTCTCGGGGAAGGAGGAGGAATCGGAGATCTGCGAGAACATCCAGCTGCGCAATCGCACGCTCCCAGAAAAGAATCTCGGGCCCGTCGGCTGAAAAGATAAGGGAAAGGAAAAGGTCATTGAAGATATCACTCTAGATGACCAGGTCATAAAAGAGCTAACTACCAAAAACCCTCCCAAAAAGGGTAAGGTAGACTATAACATCCTCGCGCACCTAAGGAAGCTGCCTTCTCAGCTTAGCGTTCTTGATGCCCTCCTATTATCGAAAGAAGCGCGAGACTCACTAATTAAGGCGTTACAAGAACCCGAGCAATTCCAAGCCTTCCTCGCCACTGAAAGGATGAAGGATGAACTGGAGGAAGTGCATACGGCCGATGTCACTTTCGGTGATGAAGACCTCCTTCTCGGGACGTGCGACCACAACCGCCCCCTATATGTATCTGGATACTGCCATGACATCAAGATAGGCAAGATCCTGGTGGATAATGGATCCTCCGTTAACCTCCTTAATGTTCGGGTGTTGAAGGAAATCTGCATGAGTGTGCAACACCTCGCTCGTGACAAAATTACTATCTCCGGTTTCGACTCTCAATCGTCACGGACTCTCGGATCTGTAATACTGACGTTACGCTTTGGACTTCTCGTCACAGACATCAAATTCCATGTCATTGACGCCAAGACCTGCTATAACGCCTTGCTCGGTCGTCCTTGGCTACACGAGTACAACATCATCCCTTCTACGCAACATCAGTGTATGAAGTACTTCAAGGATGGTTTCGAGTACACCGTAACAGGCGAGTTGAACCCGTTTTCTGTAAACGAAGTTCGCAAATACGAAGACGCGAAATACTTTTTGCCAGATTTCGAAGATACAGAAAGGTGTCGCGACCCAGAGGACAAAGCCGCCGCCACCATTCCCGTTTTTGGGAGCGATACTGAAGAAGAGGAAGAAATAGTGTATACAGGGCCATCCCAACGCAACAACCTGGGGGCGCCCACCCCCATACCGGTCTTCGGGAGTGATTCGGAGGACGAGGTTAACGCCGTATTCTCCAGTCGGCTGTCAATACAGGCACCCCTTTGCGAGGACCATAGTCTGCAAATCACCATGGTACCGCAAGAACACTATAAGGATCTCGACGCGCTTCAAGCTCACAGCGTGCAAGACCTGCAAACATTTTACGTCCCTCCCAGGCGAAGGGGTGAGAAGGTGATCCTATTCTACCAATCCTCAGAGTCGAAGGTGGAGAAAGAGATCTGGCACGGCGCGGATGTTATACTTGACAGGCTCCAACCCATCCGTCTGCCTAGATACTATACAAATGGATTGAAGAAGTTATTGAAGCGCCAAGGAGTACCTTTAAGACAGACGGTGCGGCAGGCTCGGTTCTATAACAGGATTTGGGATGTCCCCGGGACTCAGCGCAAATTGCCCAATGGGAAAATGGAAACACTTGGGCTTGGGTACGCGAGAACCGGAAAACGAGGGCGAACCCACAGCAGCTACGCTATATTTACCTTTGATGAAGAAGAGGACGCCCTGTCAGGAGAGGCCGACCCCTCATCAAAACTAGACCCCGCGATCGAAGCGCCAAGTCCGTCGTTTGAAGAGCGAATGGGCAAGCCTATCAGGAAGGTGGGTCAGAAAGCTCGGGAAGACCACAACCGCGAAATGGCCATCTACGAGAAGGCCAGGACGCAACGTCTATCTCAACGTGCTACAAAAGACAAACACGCTTATCCTCGTCAATCCGTTGTACGAAAGGCCCGACGCAGAGACGGAAATAAATCAAGAAGCGGCTCGGGCTTGTCCCTCATGAAGAAGATGAGTCGAGCGTACTCCTTCCCCCGAGACAAGACGGAGAGGCTGCTCAACCTCGCTATAAAACATCAAATGATCACGCTTCCAGAGTCTAGACATCCTGAGCAAGCTAGCAAGGTCTCTCATCCGAGTTATTGCTCTTATCACCGAGCCATAGGACATCCTACCGAAGACTGCTTCACCTTTAAGAACTGGGTCGAGGACCAGTACCGACGGGGCAGATTCGCTTTATCCGACGGTTGGAAAGTGACGCCGCCGCAAAAGCACGAGCCCAAAACCACAAGAGCAGAACCGGATCCGCCTCAGTCTTGGGAGCGAGTTCGCACCTGTTATATGATTACGATATTAAAAGAAGAGCCCGAGAACGAAGATGACCTTCCCCGGTGCTTCGAGAACAGCGATGATGAGTTGATCTCAGAATTCCCGCCCGCTCCGAAAGAACTGGAAGACGGTATACATACTACCGCAGATAACCTCAAGAAGATCGAGCTGGGATCGGCAGACGACCCGCGGCCGACATTTGTCAGCGAGCTGTTATCCGAGGAAAAGGTGGCCGCGTTAAAGAACGTGCTCCTACGGCATAAAGACTGCTTCGCGTGGAACTACTCCGAGATGCCAGGATTGGATCCGGAGATTGCGGTGCATAGATTAGCAATACCCCCGGATATCAAGCCAGTCAAGCAGGCGCCAAGGAGGATGCGACTTGAGCTGGAGATGAGCATCAACGCCGAAGTCAAGAAGTTGATCGATTCCGGATTTATCCAAGAAGTCCAATACCCCGACTGGATCGCCAATATCGTCCCGGTAATGAAGAAGAATGGAACGGTGCGCATATGCGTGGATTTCAGGGATCTCAATAAAGCATGCCCAAAGGACGATTTCCCGGTGCCGGTAACCGAGCTAATGATAGATAACACATCCACTCACGAGGTCTTCTCCTTTATGGATGGTTCATCAGGATACAATCAGATAAAGATGCATCCCGAAGACCAGAAGCACACCGCTTTCCGGACTCCTTTGGGCATATTCTGCTACAAGGTTATGCCCTTTGGTCTAAAGAACGCTGGCGCCACCTATCAAAGGGCCATGACAAAAATCTTCGACGATCTCATACACGACATCGTCGAATGCTATATCGATGACCTCGTAGTGAAGAGCATGTCATACGAAGAGCATTTAAAGCATCTCGAAACCGTATTTCAACGCCTTCGGCAATATAATTTAAAAATGAATCCCCTCAAATGCGCGTTTGGAGTCTCCTCGGGCAAATTTCTGGGATTCATCGTTCGACACAGAGGTATTGAAATAGATCCGTCAAAGATTAAAGCGATCATGGAAATGCCTCCGCCAAAAACCCTCAAGCAGTTGCGGTCTCTCCAAGGGAAGCTCGCATACATCCGGCGGTTTATCGCTAATCTTTCGGGCAAATGCCGTCCTTACAGCCACCTGATGAAAAAGGGAACCCCGTTCGTTTAGAATCACAAATGTCAAGGTGCACTAGACGAGATCAAACAATACTTGCAAAATCCGCCGGTGTTGGCTGCCCCAGTGAAAGGAAAGCCTCTCATTCTTTACACGGCCGCCCTTGAAGGTTCTTTGGGCGCATTATGGGCACAGGAGAATGATCAGGGGAAAGAAAGAGCACTTTACTACTTAAGTCGAGTGCTGCTGGGGGCAGAAAGCAATTACTCGCCCATCGAAAAACATTGCTTGGCATTAATCTTTGCAATAACGAAGCTCAGGCACTATGCGTTGGCACATGAAGTCCGCCTCATTTCGAAGGTGGACCCTCTTAAATACCTGATGTCAATGGCTATATTGACGGGAAGACTCGCTAAATGGGCCTTGCTCTTGATGGAGTTCTCGATAACATATCAACCCCTCAAGGCAGTGAAGGGCCAGGCCATTGCCGACTTCCTCGCCGAGCACCCGATACCGACCAACTCTCCTCTGAACTGTGATTTGCCGGATGAGCATGCATTTGATGCAATTGGCGGTGGAAGCACACGATGGGAACTCTATTTTGATGGAGCGTCCTCCATAAAGAAACAGAAACAGGGTAGCCCGATCATCAAATCGGGGATAGGCCTTATCTTTGCAACTCCACAAGGAGGAATAATGCGCTTCGCCTTCTCCTTAACGGAGTCAAGGACAAACAATGAAGCCGAATACGAAGCTCTGATAGCAGGCCTCGAAATCGCCATCAACATGGGAATTGAAGACCTCCTCATATACGGAGATTGTCAGCTGGTCATTAGCCAAGTAAATGGTGACTACCAAACGTGCAAACCAGAATTGGTGAAGTACGGCGAAAAGGTGCAACAACTGTTGGCCCAGATCCCCTTCTATATTCTAGAGAACATACCGCGCGCAGAGAACAGCAAAGCAGACGCATTGGCCAAACTCGCTAAAGAACTGGCCGACGAGAACCTCGATGACGTCAGAATCATAGTACAAAGCCGTCGAGTGCTCGCCCCGGCAGAAATACCTCCGGAATTATATAAAGAAAAGGGAGCGATTGAGCAAGCGACCCTACAAATAAAAGACCGTGAGAAGGCTGAGGACTGGAGGGAAGTCTTCATAGACTACTTTAAGTCCCACCGAATGCCCGAAGAAGCGTCCTCAAGACATCAGTTTATGAAACGAGCTCTATCCTTCGCTTTCGTCAACGATACCCTGTACAAGAGATCGTTTGATTTTCTATGGCTGAGATGCTTGGGACCTGACGAAGCAGAAAGAGTCGTTCAAGAAGTTCACGACGGGCTTTGCGGTTCTCATCAAGCGGGCCCAAAGATGAAGTTAAAAATTAAACGGATGGGTTACTACTGGCCCACGATGATCCAGGACTGCCTCGAGTATGCGAAGCAATGCCACTCATGCCAGATCCATGGAGACTTCATCCACCAACATCCGAATCCACTACACCCAACGGTGGCCAGCTGGCCATTCGAAATGTGGGGGACTGACATAGTCGGCCCCATTGAGCCAGCATCATCCCGGGGACACCGCTTTATCCTGGCGACAACTGATTACTTCTCCAAATGGGCAGAAGCAGTACCACTGAAGGAAGTGAAGACGGAGAATATCCTCCATTTCTTCAAGACGCAAGTCATCTATCAGTTCGGAACTCCACGACGGATTATCTCCGATAATGGGCCGGCCTACCGAAGCCATAAGATTAGCCGCTTCGCACAGCAGCACAATATAGACTGGAGATATTCTTCAGTTTACAACCCACGAGCTAACGGTCTAGCCGAGGCTTTCAATAAGACCTTGACGAAGATCATAAAAAAGACCGTCTCCAGGAATAAGAGGGACTGGCACGAAAGGCTGCAAGAAGCCCTTTGGGCTTATCGAACTACATTCAAGACGGCCACGAACACAACACCGTACGCGTTGGTATTTGGGACGGAAGCAGTTCTCCCCCTTGAGATAGAGTTACCCTCTCTACGAGTAGCAGTCCACCACGAGCTGACGAACGAAGAAAATGCTCACCTACGGCTTGAGGAGCTTGACGCCCTCGATGAAACCCGGCTCATAGCGCAACAACATCTAGAAGCCTACAAAGCAAAGATGACGCGCTCTTACGAAAGATTGACCAGGCCGAGGACATTCCGCCCAGGCGAACTCGTACTAGTGGTCAAAAGACCTATGATCCCCAATCGCGCCAAGCGGGGAAAATTTGAGCCAAACTATGAAGGCCCGTACATCATAGACAAGGTCTACCAGGGTGGAGCCTACCTACTCATGGACATGCACGGTGAAAGGCCTTTCAGGCCAGTAAACGGCCGCTTCTTGAAGAAATACCATGCTTAATAAGCTGCAGCCTAGGTCAATGATGGATGACGACGACTATGTCCGCTCGCTATCTTCCTAAGCTCAGACTTTACAAGCAGCAGCCGGCCTTCCTATATCGACGGACCGAAACGTCCTTAAACTATCGTCGGACCGAAACGTCCTTAAACTATCGTCGGACCGAAACGTCCTTAAACTAACGTCGGACCGAAACGTCCTTAAACTATCGTCGGACCGAAACGTCCTTAAACTATCGTCGGACCGAAACGTCCTTAAACTAACAGCGGACCGAAACGTCCTTAAACTATCGACGGACCGAAACGTCCCTAAACTATCGACGGACCGAAACGTCCCTAAACTACCACCGCAACGTCCTTAGGTTGACGAGATGGATAAAAAAAAAAAAAAAAAAAAAAAAAAAAAAAAAAAAACGGTATGTCCATAAGCAAAATGGGCACGGATGAAAACCCGAAAAGGGCTCCGTGAGTAAAAACAGCAGGGCTGCCGGCAAGTGTTCGTGAAAACCCGAAAGGGCGCGACCTTGTAAAAAAAAAAAGAGAAGAGTAAAAATGATATAAATAAAAAAAAACGGTATGTCCATAAGCAAAATGGGCACGGATGAAAACCCGAAAGGGCTCCGTGAGTAAAAACAGCAGGACTACCGGCGAGTGTTTGTGAAAACCCGAAAGGGCGCAACCTCGTTAAAGGACACTTACAGAGTCCTCTCGACCCTGTAAGGAGAAACCACCTGCGTGAGATCCTTACGACTCACAAAGGAGCAGCACACTTAGGGATCCTCACGATTCCTGAGGAGAAAATACACTTACGAGATCCTCACGACTCGTAAGGAGAATTCTCTTATGGGACCCTCACGGCTCATGAGATTTGAAAGTCTTAAGTTACAGAAACCTGAACCTGTTCTTAAGCAAATCCCCCACAACCTCCGATATTGCCCTACAAGAGGCTCAATACTGACCCTTGTATACAATCCACGGGCGCGAATAAACATTTCCCCAGCAAAGTCCAACCCTTGTAGGTCCTCTCGACCCATAAGGAGAAAACCCTCTTGTAGGATCCTTACGACTTACAGAGGAACATACACTTAGGAATCCTCACGATCCCTAAGGAGAAAATACACCTGCAAGATCCTCACGACTTGTAGGGAGAAATACCTTTGTGAGACCCTTACGGCTCATGAAGTCAAAAGCCTTAGTCGACAGGACCCTAACCCTGTTTGCTAAGCCACCTTTGTTCAACATCGATAGAGGCAAATGATGATTCGCTCCTGGCAACATCCCAGTTGCAGCGATGCTGATGCCGAAATCGGTGTCCAAAATCCGAGCTTGCGGCGAAAAAGCTAGCAAGCCACACATGCCTACGAAACAGCCGAAATGATGGGGCAACTTGCAATAAAAAGCAGCAAGTAAAAATGTATGCATGAAAAATAGCCGAAATGATGGGGCAACTCGCAATAAAAAAGCAGCGAGTAAAAATAAAACAAATAGCCGAAATGATTGGGCACCGCGAAAAATAGCCGAAATGATTGGGCAATCGCGACCTTCGCGATATAAAAAGCTGAAATGATAGAGCATCGCGGAAAGAATAAAAGAAATGATGGAAAAATGAAACCTTTTTGCCCTACAGGTGATACTACAACAATCCCTGTACACAATCCAGGGGCGCAAACAAAGAAGGAGTCGTACTCCTTCCCCCAGGTTTCACCAAAGAAGAAGAAGCCAAATCTCGACGGGCCAAAGGAGACCTGGAGATCGTCTCAACACTCGTCTCGTAACGACGGACACAACTTCAAGCTAAACGAAACAGCGGCAACTCCCAGTTCCATGGCTCGGCGGTGTACATATCGCCAACAGTCAAACCTCCATTCCGTGAAATGCGGATACAATCGATAAAATTCCTGGTTACATGGAACGCGGATAATGTCACTCTTTGACCCCGCGGAAAACGTCCAGAGCGGATCCTGGTCCTCGCAGAGCATGGCAATGAACCCGTGCGAAGCATCCAGAGCGGAGCCTAGTCCTCGCCTAACGCGGCAGTGAACCCGTGTGAAGCATCTAGTGCAAACTTCCTGGTTACGTGGAACGCGGATAACGTCACTCTTTGACCCCGTGGAAAACGTCCAGAGCGGATCCTGGTCCTCGCAGAGCATGGCAGTGAACCCGTGCGAAGCATCCAGAGCGGAGCCTAGTCCTCGCCTAACGCGGCAGTGAACCCGTGTGAAGCATCTAGTGCAAACTTCCTGGTTACGTGGAACGCGGATAACGTCACTCTTTGACCCCGTGGAAAACGTCCAGAGCGGATCCTGGTCCTCGCAGAGCATGGCAGTGAACCCGTGCGAAGCATCCAGAGCGGAGCCTAGTCCTCGCCTAACGCGGCAGTGAACCCGTGTGAAGCATCTAGTGCAAACTTCCTGGTTACGTGGAACGCGGATAACGTCACTCTTTGACCCCGTGGAAAACGTCCAGAGCGGATCCTGGTCCTCGCAGAGCATGGCAGTGAACCCGTGCGAAGCATCCAGAGCGGAGCCTAGTCCTCGCCTAACGCGGCAGTGAACCCGTGTGAAGCATCTAGTGCAAACTTCCTGGTTACGTGGAACGCGGATAACGTCACTCTTTGACCCCGTGGAAAACGTCCAGAGCGGATCCTGGTCCTCGCAGAGCATGGCAGTGAACCCGTGCGAAGCATCCAGAGCGGAGCCTAGTCCTCGCCTAACGCGGCAGTGAACCCGTGTGAAGCATCTAGTGCAAACTTCCTGGTTACGTGGAACGCGGATAACGTCATTCTTTGACCCCGTGGAAAACGTCCAGAGCGGATCCTGGTCCTCGCAGAGCATGGCAGTGAACCCGTGCGAAGCATCCAGAGCGGAGCCTAGTCCTCGCCTAACGCGGCAGTGAACCCGTGTGAAGCATCTAGTGCAAACTTCCTGGTTACGTGGAACGCGGATAACGTCACTCTTTGACCCCGTGGAAAACGTCCAGAGCGGATCCTGGTCCTCGCAGAGCATGGCAGTGAACCCGTGCGAAGCATCCAGAGCGGAGCCTAGTCCTCGCCTAACGCGGCAGTGAACCCGTGTGAAGCATCTAGTGCAAACTTCCTGGTTACGTGGAACGCGGATAACGTCACTCTTTGACCCCGTGGAAAACGTCCAGAGCGGATCCTGGTCCTCGCAGAGCATGGCAGTGAACCCGTGCGAAGCATCCAGAGCGGAGCCTAGTCCTCGCCTAACGTGGCAGTGAACCCGTGTGAAGCATCTAGTGCAAACTTCCTGGTTACGTGGAACGCGGATAACGTCACTCTTTGACCCCGTGGAAAACGTCCAGAGCGGATCCTGGTCCTCGCAGAGCATGGCAGTGAACCCGTGCGAAGCATCCAGAGCGGAGCCTAGTCCTCGCCTAACGCGGCAGTGAACCCGTGTGAAGCATCTAGTGCAAACTTCCTGGTCACGTGGAACGCGGATAACGTCATTCTTTGACCCCGTGGAAAACGTCCAGAGCGGAGCCTGGTCCTCGCCAAGCACGGCAGTGAACCCGTGTGAAGCATCCAGAGCAAACACCGGACTGTGGAGTCCTTAAAATCCACGGACTATGACGTCCTTAATCTCGACCGTGATGTCTTAAGACTAACGATCACCCCCCCCCGATTCCCTACGGATTTCGCCTTGGTTTAAGGGTACATCTCTTCACTCCTTTGATACCTGGCGTTGTAATTCCTCAACGTTTTCAAAGAGGTGACGGGTCCCTACAACCAAACACCGGACTGTGGAGTCCTTAAATCCACGGACTATGAGGTCCTTAACCTTGACCGCGATGTCTTAAAACTAACAGCGGACTGTGGAGTCCTTAAATCCACGAACTATGAGGTCCTTAACCTTGACCGCGACGTCTTTAAACTACGATACCTTGAGAGATCCCTAACCCCGTGAAACACGGAAAAAGGTGATCACACCTGGCACTTGCAGGCCCTCACGACCTGTAAGGAAGAAAAACTCTCTTGTGAGATCCTTACGACCCTCAAAGGAAAACCCGCTTAAGGATCCTCACGATCTTTAAGAAGAACTCACACCTATGGGATCCTCTCGACCTATAGGGAGAAAGACTCCTTATGAGACCCTCGTGGCTCATAAGATGCAAAGGCCTCAGGAAACAGATCCTAACCCTGAATCCTAAGCCACGGCCGTCCTGCAAGGAGATCGAGATAGAGTATCCGCAGAATACATTCAATAGAAAGGGGACACACCATTGAAGAGAAGAATATGTCTTCATTTATAAACCTCCCTTCGACAACAATACTCGATCTAAAGCCAGCACAAACCACCCGATACGGGAGATAACGTGGCAAGTTTCTGATCTGTATCCTATCAAGCACGCATTTGCAACTGTACGAATGTTTAAAAGGAAATGTTGCCGGAGGCACTGATGTGCATGCAACGTAACGATGGTGCTTATAATTAAAGAAAAACAGACATCTCATTTACGCAAGCAAGACACACGTACAACTATCTGACAAGCATGAAAATTCAACAGAAAGCATGCAAACCACCAATGATTAAAGGAGTACATTGATTCAAACATGCTACATCAGTGGGAAAAGATTACCAAACAAGGGATCAGAAATACAAGGGTTAACAAAGCAAAACACAAAATTCTCCAACTCCCTTTCCGCCTTCTCCAGCACGTCAAAACGGCGGTTTTCGCGAGGAGTCGCTCCCCACCGGTTGGAGCCGTGCTCATCAGCGAAAGCAGACATGACGGCCCGACGAGCTCTTATCTGACTCAGTAAATGAACTGAGTGATCCTTCAGAGCTTGAGTGATTAGACAAGCCTCATGAAAGCACTCAAGCTTGTCCTCTGCCGCGTCAAGGATCGCCGAAGTCATCTCCGCCGGATGAGGGGGTATATCGGCAAGCACAGATAGGAGGATCATCCGGAGCCAAATGGAGCCCATGGGAAGAGGAGAACCCCGACGGGTCAGTAGCTCGTACATCACAGTGTCACATTGAGCGTCGGTGAGAAGGGGATCCGCCAGCCGCGCAGCGAAGCGAGGAATTATATCCTCAAGGGGCACCTCCCATGGTTGCCGACGAGCATGGGGACGATCGCAAGCCATGGAGATTGATCGGGTTCTCAAAAAAAAAATGACCACCTTAAGGTATGAACGGGTTTCTCTGTGAAGAAAAGAAGTAAGGCATAAGGTTCAGGTTATAAAGGGGCGCATTTAATGCCATGCACAAAAAATGTTGTGCATGGTGGAACTATTCTCAAAGCCCGAAAAGAAGGGGAGAGCGTTGGAAATGAAATCCAATGACGCATTGGAATTAGGTTAGGGAAATGAAACGTCCCCATCAAGCAGATCCCTGCATACGCAACACGTGAGCACTAGCCTTTGATGGAAAATGAGGCGGCACTGCAAAGGCACAACAGAGAACTAAGCTCTGAGAACGAGAATCAAATTCTTAAAAGAAAGGTTTGAAAGGAAGGACATGAAAAAGTGAAGGAGCTTCTAAAAGGACGTTTCGTCTACCCTACTCCCCCAAAGCAGGTCCAGCGGTCATAAAAGGTGACAGCGTTGCACTCACGTGCTGACACGTGAGAACAACGCTGTGGGGGCATTTGTTTCCTGATTTAAAATCAGGAAAGCTTCTGGGAAAAGCTTCAAAAAGGGGTCACGTGTTGGCACGTGACACCTAAAAACATCAGCAAGGCAAGTTCAGTTTCCTGACTACGCTGAAGAAAAGGGGGCTTCAGAAAGAGTCACGTGCTCCCACGTGACCAGGGTCACGTGGCGACACGTGACATTTAAACGCAAGCGTCAAAGGCACACAAGTTCTCTGATCAAGTCAAGAAAAGGCTTCAGAAGAGGTCACGTGTTCCCACGTGACCAGGGTCACGTGTTGGCACGTGACGTTCAAGCAGCAAACTCGCTCTCCAATTGAACCAAAGAAAGAAGCGCCAGACAGGGGTCGCGTGCTCACACGTGACCGGGCGTCATGTGGTAGCACGTGATGGCTACAACAGCAACCGGAAGATAGCGCAGAAAGGAAGAGGATTCTTTATTCCAAAGGGGGTCACGTGTCTACACGTGACCATGGATCACGTGGTCACACGTGACCGGCTTTCAAAGCCCATATTTTTTTAACGACAGAATTAAATTCTGAAGGAAATTCGAATCTTTCCAAAGGAAAGTAATTATTTGGGACCAATCAAATTAAAGATTCAGAGATGATTAAATATCATCTATCTATGGAAAATCTCGGGTTTGGAAAGATTTCCCCTTTAAATCTAACCAAAATAGCAAGGGAGAATCTCTGGATTTAAGATCCAATGGTGAATAAAATTCACCTAATAATCCAAAGGCCCAAAATGAATGATGGACGCAAATCAAATCTCTCAATGAAGATTCACAAAAAACTGATTGATTCGGCTGCTTCTCCTATAAATAGGAGCCAAAAGACACAGAGAAATATATACATACGGAGAGAAGAAAAGAGAAAAGGAGAAGAGCTTTGATACTTGAAAAAGACTCAGATCTTCTGCAAAAAACCCTAGGTAAGAAAGGGAAAGCCTTTTGGAAAGAAAAAGAATTTAATTCTCAATAGAGTTTAACTCTGAGGCATAAAACGAGAGAGCATATCTCCTCCCTCTTTGATAGAGGATCTGCAAAGTGCACATCTCCCCTTAAGGTTGAGAATTTAATTCTCAATGGGTCGAGATCCTGCCATGCAGATCCAAAACATAGAGAAGGAATGCAAGTATGAGAATTTAATTCTCACAGAACTATAGGAATTTAATTCCTCCAAAATAAAGTTAGGGTTCGACCCTGTATTATGGGAATTTAATTCCTTCAAAACAAAAAGAAACAGGGTTGAACCCTAATCAAGAACATAGTTTTGTCGAAACAGTGGGAATTTAATTCCTTTAATCATAATCCTCAGAAAAGGGGAGTTTAATTCCTTAAAAGCTTTTAGGGTTTAACCCTATTCGGTTCTTCGCATAAACAAGGAATTTAATTCCCACAGAAAACTCAGATTTAAACTCTGTTCCAGAATATAAGCCTTCAAAAGGAAATAGGAATTTAATTCCTCTGAAATTAAAAGTTCGAGGAATTTAATTCCTGAAAGAGGAGCAACAGATCCTCCAAAAAACAGCATTGAGGCAGGGTCACGTGTCACCACGTGACCCCCCCCAAAAGCCCTACAGAAAGCCCCTTTGAGGCAGCACCCCACGTGACACACGTGACTTTCAGCAGGAGCCTTAACACATAGGCATTTGAATGCCCGTCACGTGCTAACACGTGACGCTATCAAAGACACAGTAATTTCGGCAGAATCATTGAAGGGAAGGCACTCTCACGTGGGGCCACGTGACCGTTCTTGCTGTAGTGTTTGACACTAAGTTAAAACTCTCGAATCCAGTATTGAAGTGCTATCGGGCCTTAGTGTTCAACACTAATTAAAGAATTTTGTTCGTAGTGTTCAATATTAATTGTTTTAATATTCGGCACTAATCTAAGATCCCCATTGCCAGTGTTTAACACTGAGCTGTTTTAGTGCTTATGATCATTTCAAGGCCTTGTTGCTGGTGTTTAACACCAATTATTCTTCTAGTGTTAAACACTAACTTGTCAAACTCATTCCCAGTGTTCAACACTGATTGCTTTGAAGTGTTTAACACTAGTCTATAGCCCAATTGGCTAAAGGGATGGAGGCAAAGCTTCTCCCTCGATGGACTCACAAGGAATCAATATTCCAGACATGACGGGACTTAGCCCAAGCTGGCCATAAGTCCTCAATTCGTGACTAATTGGGCCAATGGGCTCATAACATGATTAATCAGTCCTGACCTCAAATTGGGCCAGGGGCTGCTCAAGCCACTCCGGTTCTAGGGTACATCTCTTCACTCCTTTGATACTTGACATTGTAATCCCTCAATGTCTTCAAAGAGGTGACGGGTCCCGACGACCACCCATGATATGGACTGTGGGGTCCTTAAACTCATACAAATTCCTGGTCACGTGGAATACGGATAATGTCACTCTTTGACCCCGTGGGAAACGTCCAGAGCGGATCCTGGTCCTCGCAGAGCACGGCAGTGAACCCGTGTGAAGCATCCAGAGCGGAGCCTGGTCCTCGCTAAGCACGGCAGTGAACCCGTGTGAAGCATCCAGAGCACATACCGGACTGTGGGGTCCTTAAACCCATGGACTACGACGTCCTTAACCTTGACCGAGATGTCTTAAAACTAACAACGGACCGCAATGTCCTTAAACTACCCACGGACCGCAATGTCCTTAAACTACCCACGGACCGCGATGTCCCTAAAACTAGAACAATAGAGCCCTTTCTTATGCTCTTTTGTTGGACCTAAACGGCCCCGTCTAAGTTGATCTTAGCCTTGGAGATGGTTAACGCGTCCTTAGACCCTCAAACATACTGGACTACGAATCCCCCGAATTAACTCCGGCTCAAGGGTACATCTCTGAACTCCTCTGGCATCTGTCGTTGTAATCCTTCAACGTCGTCAGAGAGGTGATGGGTCCCGACAGCCATACAGACGATGGACCACTATGTCCCTAAACTGGAACATTAGAGTCCAAACACTCTTTTGTCGGATCTAAACGATCCCGTTAAGTTGATCTTAGTCACAAAGTTAGACTAACGTATCCTTAACAAACGTTTGAGTTGATCTTAGCCTCGAGTAGGGCTGACGTATCCTCAAACCAAAACCCCCCCCAAAACCAAATTTAAGATAATGCGGATTTGGGCTAGTCCACGCCCTACGGGCGACGACATAACTCAGTCTCCGTAAACAATCCACGGGCAATAAAACAAACACCCACGACACGAAGTGACCATCTGGAGAAGGAGAAAGTTGTTACCGCAATGCGGTAGCGTAATTAACTGCAGGGGCTTGCGCCTGCAGGGAAGAGCGTCCCCACAATCAAAAAACCCCTCAAACGAGGGGGAATCTGACGAAGTCTGCTACATCGGTCGCATCCGTTTAAACCTTCGATATATGGTGCCATAAATCAACTTGGCATCTTCGGAGAGGTGGACGGATAGCACCAATTAGCATCTGCCCCGAACCTAACGCCCTCAGACGTCCCGACGTCCCGGCCGCCGTTCGGAGGGGAACAAGAAGTAAACTAGCATAGCTTCTTAATCGCGAACCCTAGAACAGGTTCACACCCACACGCACACACGCATTTGCATACATCTATTTTACATGTGCGTATATGGGGATATATATATATATATATATACACACATGGGTATGGGACTATATATATATATATATCTATATATATATATATATCTATATCTATATATATATATATATATATATCTATATATATATATATATATATATATATATATATATGGATTTTGAGGATAAGTACTTGGGATTGGAGAGGAGTCGATGAAATTGGGCTTGGGGCCATGAGATCGGTGATATGATATGGTTCATATTTGAGATACGACATGATATTCTATCGGGTTCTTTAGACATGGTGTTTTCATACATATGCATGCATTATATAGATGGTATCAGTATTGTACTAGACTTAGATCAGTAACCCCAGATCATGATATATGATGGAAAGGATACCAGACGAATAATGAGATAAATGTGATATTTGACCCGTACCCAGATTTGGGAGGCCGTACGACGAATTTACCGTACGAGCTATATATTGATGATAGATCCGCACTCTTGACTCAAGGATGTCATATTATATAGGGTATCGTATGGGATACTATTGAGGTGGGATCACCGACTATTACACACATACACACACACACACATATATATATATCGACTCAGATTTAAGTAGTTTCCATACCCCTTCCAATTGGTTGTTAGTTAGACCTGTAGTTACCTAGTAGATGTTAGACTGGATCCGAGTCATACCTATTTCCAAAACTAACGAATCGTGAGGATTTTAAAGACATGTCAAAGGATACTACGGATATTTCAAAAGACGTACCTTTTCTTAAAAACACCGTAACCCTTATTTTCGAAAGACCACGATTCGTATTATTTCAAACGGCAAAACAGTATAACACAGGTGTAGCGATGTAGATTCCTTATTGTTACGTTATCATTCATGTTCCGCATATTATTGTTGCAATTACTATTCATTGCCATTTATCATGTTGTTATCATCTCATTGCATGTTTATTGTGTACTTAGTAATTATGAACCATGCTGCCAGGACACCAGCACCATTACCGATGATGCGTATGTTTCACATACACTTACTTGCCGGCTCACACACATCATCATCGGTAATTGCCATATTACGTACACTTTAGAAAATACTATTTCATTGACATAGCTTGCTAACTGATAGTTGCTACATGTTATAGCTTTCATATACTAGTTTAATTATTGCATGATATCAGATCCATGCATATATTCATTGGTTATGCGGTATGATGGAGATTTATGCCGGTTTTCTTTGTTATTGATATGGTGACTTGATGATTTCGGATTCTTCTTGATATTTTCTGGATTTTGAAACCGCATGTGAAAGTTTTGTAAACTGAGGAACCATTTTAAAGAGAAAAATGCGGTTTTCCTTAATATGTTGAGTATCATCCACCATGATATTTTCTCGGTTCTGAGATGTTTTCGAGGCCCGATTCGAGGAGTTGGATACCCCGGGGCAAGAAGCTCAAGTTGTAGACGATGATCCCGGCAGGGGCAGACTGCCTACCGGTGATTTTACCTGGCGCGGCGGATAACCGGAGGATACCGTTCGTGGTCGTGTGATTGATGATATGGGCCGATCCGGATTGACAGAGCCCGAGGTATTGAGATATTGAGATTTGAGACACTGAGATATATAGATTTGATGATACAGGCCAGTGCCTGAGATATTAAGATATTGAGGTTTATGTTTTGTGTAGATGCTTGACACGGATTTGATATTGATTTCATTGATGATATCTCGATTTATATACACACAGAAATCTCATTAAATAAAGAAAAACAGTTCTTTGATTCATGATTTACTTTGTTCTCATTATATGCATCCGCACATCATTTTAGTGATATATTCCTACCTGATATTTGTACATCATATAAGTGACATGTTGTTACCTGAGGCACTGACACGAGTTCTTGGTATTACACTATATGAATAGATGTTTATCCTTTACCGTTATTATACTTCAGGCCATATTATTATTATTATTATTATTATTATTATTATTATTATTATTGTTGTTGTTGTTGTTGTTGTTGTTATTTGAGGATATTACTGATCGTATGACCTAGGATTGCGTTATACATGCGATTTCTACTCGTAGATGTTTTCTACTCACGAGTTGGCAACTCACCCCCGTTGTGCCACAGTTCCTTGCAGGTTTTGCCGTACAGGTTTCGTTGCGGTTTTGCTGGCACACTGTTCCTTCCGGATGATTGCTTTAGTAGGTGGATTCTTTTGCATCAGGACCACCATCGTTTATTTATTATTTCAGTTGTATCAAGAAACTCCATCAACCAGATTGTATATTTGATAGAGATAGAAGATCAGACTTGTATTATTTCGACTTTAGAGTCGCGCGTTGTGTTATTATGATTTTCATGCTGATTTTGGGTTTTCTTTTGAGTTTTGATCCTCGCTCTTCGGCGTTGTATATTATATTGCTTGCATGGTTGTGACCGTCGATTGACGAAGAGCTAGCTCCCACTTGGGGATTGTCACGCCCTGCTTCCCGGTGTACGGCGAAGGGGGTGCAACTGGTCCGCTACGTATTTACTATGAAGTAAATATGCCAAGCGTATCTAAGCAATTTAAAAGTAAGCACAAGAGACAAGAGATATAAACTGAACAGCAACTTTATTTATTAACATTCTTTTGTACAATGCATGAAAAGTAAATACAACTGAAATAAAAGCGATGCCTAAACAATGGCATAACAGGAATGTAAAGTACTGAAAGGAAATGTGTACAATGAAACTAAAGCTCTGGGTCTTCAGCAAACCGATCTAAGTCTTCAGCAGAAGGCTCGATCTCTGATGTGTCCAAATCACCTGACGATATTCAAAAAAGAAAGAAAGAGAATGTCGTCGGCGAACAGATCGCTCGGTAAGTCCCAAAGATAAGAGGAAAGTAGAATAGACAGAATAAGAAGGTATCTTTTAAAGTTGTATTATATTGTTATAATATTGTGTTAACGCTGTTGTTTGTAGCTTGGTACAGAAGATGCCAGTGTATACGAGAGAAGTCCCACTTACACCGGGGACTTTGGTAACCCGTAATACAAGGCTCCGTCGATAATACCACGGAACAACGACATGGATGTAATTACGTCTTAAGTGACCACCTCGTGCCACCTTTAACATATTCCATACCAGTCTACCCCTTAAACCCCGTAGTGTTATCTTGATTGTATTGTTGTATTGTATTGTATTGTCTTGTATTATAAACTGTATAGATTGTATACTTGGATGACTGACCAAAACCATGATATCAGTAAACGGATGTAACCGTAGAATCATGTAAATGGAATAACGGGGGAACCATATAAATGGAATGTATATCCATGGTTCGGTTCAGTCAAGATGTATAGATTGATAATTGGATTCATGGATTCATGTTGAATTGTAATATTGAAGATTGGAGATTGTACTTGAATCATATTCAAGTCAGATTATACTGAGACTCAAATTGAGTCAGACAATCAGCAAAGTAAATTGAAGTCCTGATTGTTTTTATTAATCTGTCTACCTTAGATAGGCAAGCACCCACTTCTCCGGCTCCCTGAGGCTCAAGAGATTGGTCCTGCTTAAACCTATGTTTACTAGAGTGCTTAGGGTAATTTATAGAACTTGAGGGGGTTTTATGTAAAAATACTTTTATATACTTTTCAAAATATACCCCAAGCATTTATTATTCATCTTTAGGGTTATAATGAATGTGGATTTTATATTGTGATATTTCTAATGAAAATATCCTAAATTCAGAAATAAAGGTATGTATTTGTAATATTGCACTACTACAAATAAGGGTTGCCCCTACGGATTTATCCGTAGGAGCAAACAACTGCCCGTACGGATATATTCGTAGGGGCAAGAAAATACCCTGTAGGTGCAAACGCCGTAGGTGCAAGTCGCAGCCTTGAACATGCCCTACGGACAAAAACATACCCCTACGGAGTAATGTGTAGGTCTAGTTGTCCTTACGGATTAAGCTGTAGAGACAAAAAATTTATTTAATTTATGATTTTATAAAATAAATTAGGTGTCCCTACGGACTTATCCGTAGGGCCAAATAGTTTCCCCTTTGGATAAGTGCGTAGATATAAATCCGTAGGGGCAAAATATCAGGTATCCTGATATTTTGTCCCTACGGATACCTGTGTAGGGGCATTTGTTTGCCCCTACGGATATATCCGTAGGGGCAAGCTTAACCCCTAATACTAAGATCATAGGGGCAAAATAACAGGTATCTTGATATTTTGCCCCTACGGATAAATCTGTAGGTACATTGTTGGGCCCTACGGATTAATCCGTAGAGGCATTGATGGGCCCTACGGTTAAATCCGTAGGTACATATTATCAGGTTTTCGTTTTAAAAAAGGGCTGCCTATTTTTTTCTCGCCATGTGCACAATAATATATACATCATATATAAAATTAATCATCACGCAGAACATATATCACAGTATTCATAATCACATCTCACGCATAATATACAAAAGAAATCAACAAGCTGAATATGATATCAATATAAACACGCAAACACCACCAATATCAATATCGTCCAAAATGTAGCACAATATGTATCATATAAATAAATACATGTTTAAAATATAAAAATAAAAAAGCTATCCTAGTTCAGTCCAGCTCCACCTCTGATAAACGCCAGAATCTGGTGCGCCTGCTCCTCGGATATATCCTGAGTCAATAAATCATGCAATGCGGAGCATGTGGGAGTCTGAGCAGGCTGTAGAGCTGTAGGAGTGGTCTGCGCAGCCGCCGTTGAGGTAGTGGCTTGCGGAGCCGCGGCAGCGGGAGTCTGAGCGGGCAGTGGAGCTATAGGAGCTGTCTGCAGAACCGCAGCCGATGTAGTGGCTTGCGGAGCCGCAGCCGAAGGAGATGCATGTGGAGGCTCGGCCGATGTACCCTGTCACGTCTGGACCTACGTGTGTAATAAGCGAGTAAGAACTGTGTATTATTCGAATTCGTATCATTATCAAGTTATTTCGAAACCCCAATCTATATATACATAGGGACTTAGGCCTCGTTTGGACATCTAGTTTGGAAAACCGTAGTTTATTTTAATTAGATATGTATGTATGATTAATCAAAGCTAAGTCTACAACCAAATAAGCTCAGGCTACGTACTAATATTGGATATATTGCTATCTATAATATGACATAATATTTTACTATTAAGTAGTATACATACCAACATCTCCTTCAACTCCTGAACGGTGGCTTTCAAGCTCTCCAGTTCCTGCTGGAAACGTTGTTCACTGGAGACGAAGGAAGTAACCGCCGGGGTGGAGTCCAACCTCATATGGTCCCTGCTAGGGCCCAGTCCCCGGCCTCTCTCCCAACCTCCGTGGTGCCCTCCGTGTGCGGCATCCAGGACTGGGGTCAATAGCATCGGATCGTTCTGTCTAGTAAAATCGATCCCCGATGTCTCGGCCTGCTCAACCACCCGCTCCTACACCCACATTAACCAGTAAAATATAAGTATATCATTTAAATTTGAACCTTTCAAAACTAAAATTTCAAATAGGGGTTGAATAAATATTAACACTTACGCAATACTCCTGGGTAGCGGCGTCGGGGTATCGAAGCTCGCCCGTGGCGGGATCTGTCGAGGTGCCGTGGACGGCAAGATATGCGGACAACACGCTCGGTGTACCACCTTGCGCCATGGTCTGAACTCTCTGCAATATTAGAAAATAACTCTTAATATTAGATATATTAGAAAATAACTCTTAATATTGCATTATATCACAAAGGCCGGTCTATTGTAATTTACCGATAACTTCATGGCACGAGTAATATTCCTCGAGCCACCTGTATAAGTGGGGCGACCCCTCTTCGCCAACTTCTTATTCTCTATATTTTGAGCGGCCTATTTCTGCACAACACATTCACATTTAGTTGTCTAATTAAGGAACACAAAAATATAAATTATATACTAAACAATGAATTACATTTAAAATACATACCTGTTTGCGTTGAGAGTCGAAATATTTTCACAATAGAGACCATGTCTCTACGTCGACTCTCGCAAAAGCCGAAGTAGATAGGAGGGCCGCTCTCTCTGCCTCGGGGGTCGCCATCCACAGGGAGTAGCAGTCGGCCTGCAGCTCATTCCTGTTGTATCGGACCTTGGTCTGCATGTTCTTCATCAGGCCATTGTACAGAGCATGAAGATCGAGCACCCTCCCAGGGTGATCAGGGTCGGGTACAGGCTGAAAATCGTAATCCAACTGAAAATACAAAAAAAACATTGTTATTAGATTGCAAGTGTTAATAATAAATATATTGGATAAATCAAATGAAAATATATATTAATACCCGAGCCTGATCAAAGAAGAGGGCAAATGAGCGCCGGTGCTGGTCGTCCCACTCAACGTGAAGTGGATAGTTCTTCACGAGCCGGCTCTCATCCCCCATATAACGGCCGAACCTCTCGGCATGATCGCCGGTATAGCGATAATCAGGGTAAAAAAGAGGGGGAATGCTGCTTCCCCCTAGCTCTGTCAGGCCTCAACTTGTGGGACTGATTCGGGCCTCGAGTCCTCCTCTGGAGATGGGGAGGCCCTGCGTCTGCAAGAAATATCAAGACAATTAATATTAAGACAAAGTTGTATTAAGAAATCAAGATTAAACGAAAATTGAAGTGTGATATATACCTCCGGTGACTAAAGCATGAGCCTGGGCCCGAGCAGCAGCACGAGCGGGACGATAGTTCCTCCGGTGAGGAACAACCGGTGTCCCGAATGCGAACACATCCCCTCCAACTAGAAAATAAACATTGTCGCTAAATTTCCATGAAGTTCATATTTATTCTTTAGAGGATATGTAAAATGAATAAATATTTTATATTTATTCATACTAACCTACAGACTGAGCGGAGGGTACGGAAGTGGCGGGAGTGGCCCCTGCGTCAAATGTGGACGCACCACCTATAATTAGACAATTAAAAATAGATTATATAAGTAATTGCAAAAAAAATATGTAGATCAATAATATAACATTCTAAATCAATATGCATACACTATAGGATATATAAACATACCCGCAGGTGCGGTGGTGGCACCACCTACAGCTAAACAATAAAAAAAATGATTATTTAAGTAAGAGCAAAAGGAATGTGTGTGTATTTATGATATAGCATTCTAAATCAATATACATGCACTATATGATATATAAACATACCTGGAGGTGCGGGAGTGGCCTCTGTCCCTGATGTGGACGCATCACCAACAGCTAGACAATCAAACATTGACAATATAAGTAATTTTGACATGAACAGGCATGAATATCTATAATATTACATTCAAAATGGATATGCATGCAATATACCTGGAGGTGTGGCAAAGTCCACACGGAAGGAGGCATCCAAATTGGTCTCCGATCTGGGTGCAAGACCGGCCCTCTGAAGCTCCCTACGCAGCTCTCCGGGTGGCAGAACCACTCTGCCTCTGCCTCTGCCGGTGCCACGGCTGGAGCTCCTGCCGCCCCTCGCTGCTCCCGTTATCGTCATCAAATCTAGATAAACGGTTCGTGGACGCATTAGACAATCATTACAAGTATTGACTATATATGTATAGATCGTAAAATGTGAAGTAATAATATAACATTACCGATAACCTTTTTCGTTTTATGGGCGCATTAGACATATCTACTTGGATTTCATCATCGATATCATTTCTAACCCACGTAACTTCGTGATCGGCCGAATACAACCCGTCTTTCGAAACAGACGGTCGAAACACTCTAAGACTTCTCTCTTCTTCATCCTCATCGCTGTTCTCGAATTCTGGGACATCGTAGACATCCTTGGGTTTCCAACGGCATACGACACTCCATCCCGGATGCTTCAAACACTGTGAGTAGTATACTTGGAACGCTTGGTTCGGAAAGATAAACGGATCTTCCTGGCCGTAAAATCGAAGTGTGTTCACACTGGTCAATCCATATTCATCTTTCCAAGTTCCAAGATTGCTTCTCCACTTATCCGTATCGGTTCGCGTATCGTACCAAGTACACTGGAATATATAAAAGGGTTCTGATCGTCCGGGATAGTGGATGCCGAGTATACAATTTAAGTACCCATAATAAATCATACCGTCGCAATCCTACTATTCTGAGTGGTTCTAGATATTTCTATGTCCTTAACTTCGAATTTGTATCCAAGAACACTGAATCCTTTATAATATGCAACCTCCATACTAGGAAATTGAGCTAAACATCTTGAATCACTCTCAAATGATGCAGACAAGTTCAGATCGTGGATCTAACAAAATAAATTTTACGACAAATACATAACGATATAAGTTTAGATTAAAACTGATAGCAATAACATGTTATTCGAATAACTTACATAATCTGTGACCCAATCGCAAAAATTATCCTGAGGAAATTTAGGCACTTAATCTGGAAAAGTTGGACGAACCATGAGAGGGTGGAATACTTTGAATTCTCATAAATTGGTTTTCTAGCATCATTCATGAAATTTTCATATTTATCCGCACGCGGTCCTTAACCGGAAGGAATGTCATCTTCGGTACGAATAGATCCACCTAGGGCAGCCTCTACCATATCCTCCATTTCTTCTGATGGAAATAAATTACCGTCTTCTTCTTCTGCCGCATTACCGACTTCTCCTTCTTCTCCTGCCGCATTATCATGTTCTCCTTCTTCTTCTGCCGCATTACTGCGTTCTTCTTCTTCCCCGTGATATTTCCAAGTTGTATAAAGTCTAGTAAAACCATATTTTACGATATGAAGCTCTGCCAATTCTACCTTCTGCCAGTACTTATTGCCACATCTATCGCACGGGCAGAGAATCTTTTCTATCATGAACTTATTATGTGCGCGTGCAAATTCAATAAAAGCAGCAACTCCTGCTACAAACTTAGATTGCATACGTTGTTGCCAATCCACATACATCCAGTCCTTAACCCCGACGTACTCATGGGCCATGTTAGACTGTATAATATATAAATTATAGGTTATAGTGACTATATTGAGAAATCTAAGAACGGGATAGTTATTGACAAAGGAGAAAATCCATGTATATGCTTTGTGTGTGCGTTTGTCGTTGAAAAGAATAAATTATCGAACGTATGTTAACCGATAGACGGGGACTAAGTGAAGCTTTTAGTTTCATATATGAGTATCGATGAGAATATGAAAGTTTCATATTATCCTCGAGAATCATATATTAGTTTTAACTTGAACATCTTGAATCACTCTCTAATGATGCGTTTGTTGTGTATTCTTGTTGTATGTGTGTATTTTGGCTGTCGGGGGTAAGTCTTCTATCCCATTAAGAATGTATAGAGCGAACACCCATTCGCTTGTGCTTTCAACCGTTTCGAGTAAATTTCGGCAGCACCTCTCCGCTGTTCTCTGAGTACACTGTAATAGAATAGATAATCATTTCAAAGCTGTGAAACAACGTTGAAATGAACATCTAATCTATCTTTGTACATGGAGAACCAGCGAAATGGTACCGACGAAATATCTCGAAACGTATGAAAACACAAGTGAATGAAGGTGTTTGCTTTATACATTCCTAACTTGTCCACACGGGACAAATCTATCGGTTATCATACGATTGAATCTTCTCGTCATATAGACTATATGACGGTTGTTAGTATCGAGCTATACCGTCCGATATTTAACAACTTTCGTATAGTTCTATGTCACGACGAACATCGAACGTATGTTAACCGATAGATGGGGACTAAGTGGCGCTTTTAGTTTCATATATGAGTATCGATGAGAATATGAAAGTTTCATATTATTATCGAGTATCATATATTGGTTTTAACTTGAACATCTTAAATCACTCTCTAATGATGCGTTTGTTGTGTATTCTTGTTGTATGTGTGTGTTTCGGCTGTCGGGGGTAAGGCTTCTATCCCATTAAGAATGTATAGAGCGAATACCCATTCGCTTGTGCTTTCAACCGTTTCGAGTAAATTTCGGCAGCACCTTCCCGCTGTTCTCCAAGTACACTGTAATAGAATAGATAATCATTTCAAAGCTGTGAAACAACGTTGAAATGAACATCTAATCTATCTTTGTATATGGAGAACCAGCGGAAAGGTACCGACGAAATATCTCAAAACGGATGAAAACACAAGTGAATGAAGGTGTTTGCTTTATACATTCCTAACTTGTCCATATGGGACAAATCTATCGGTTATCATACGATTGAATCTTCTCGTCACATAAACTATACGGCGGTTGTTAGTATCGAGCTATACCATCCGATATTTAACAACCTTCATATACTTCTATGTCACGTAACAGATAGACGGGGACTAAGTGGCGCTTTTAGTTTCATATATGAGTATCGATGAGAATATGAAAGTTTCATATTATCATCGAGTATCATATATTGGTTTTAACTTGAACATCTTGAATCACTCTCTAATGATGCGTTTGTTGTGTATTCTTGTTGTATGTGTGTGTTTCGGCTGTCGGGGGTAAGACTTCTATCCCATTAAGAATGTATAGAGCGAACACCCATTCGCTTGTGCTTTCAACCATTTTGAGTAAATTTCGGCAGCACCTTCCCGCTGTTCTCTGGGTATACTGTAATAGAATAGATAATCATTTCAAAGCTGTGAAATAACGTTGAAATGAACATCTAATCTATCTTTGTACACGGAGAACCAGCGGAAAGGTACCGACGAAATATCTCGAAAATGATGAAAACACAAGTGAATGAAGGTGTTTGCTTTATACATTCCTAACTTGTCCACACGGGACAAATCTATTGGTTATCATACGATTGAGTCTTCTCGTCACATAGACTATACGACGGTTGTTAGTATCGAGCTATACCATCCGATATTTAACAACCTTCGTATAGTTCTATGTCATGACGAACATCGAACGTATATTAACCGATAGATAGGGACTAAGTGGCGCTTTTAGTTTCATATATGAGTATCGATGAGAATATGAAAGTTTCATATTATCATCGAGTATCATATATTGGTTTTAACTTGAACATCTTGAATCACTCTCTAATGATGCGTTTGTTGTGTATTGTTGTATGTGTGTGTTTCGGCTGTCGGGGGTAAGGCTTCTATCCCATTAAGAATGTATAAAGCGAACACCCATTCACTTGAGCTTTCAACCGTTTCGAGTAAATTTCGGCAGCACCTCCCGCTGTTCTCCGAGTACACTGTAATAGAATAGATAATCATTTCAAAGCTGTGAAACAACGTTGAAATGAACATCTAATCTATCTTTGTACACGGAGAACCAGCGGAAAGGTACCGACGAAATATCTCGAAACGGATGAAAACACAAGTGAATGAAGGTGTTTGCTTTATACATTCCTAACTTGTCTACACTGGACAAATCTATCGGTTATCATACGATTGAATCTTCTCGTCACATAAACTATACGATGGTTGTTAGTATCGAGCTATACCGTCCGATATTTAACAACCTTCGTATAGTTCTATGTCACGACGAATATCGAACGTATGTTAACCGATAGACGGGGACTAAGTGGCGCTTTTAGTTTCATATATGAGTATCGATGAGAATATGAAAGTTTCATATTATTATCGAGTATCATATATTGGTTTTAACTTGAACATTTAACATGAATAGGTTTTATGTTTACGTTTCGTTATTAAGGGTTCGAAATTTCAAGTTTAGGGTAAATTTTTCTTGCGTTTACGGTAAAGTTGTACATTTACATTATCATCGAGTATTCTACTGCAATGAACTATTGTATCCTATTAAATAAACTAGTGCACCATAAACCAAAATAACCCAAATTAACCTAATTAACCACAATTAGCCATAATCGTTACCCTAACACAAATTATCCCTAATTAACCCAAACTGAACCCAATTTACCCAAATTAACCCTAATCAACCCAAACTTAACCAAATTAACCCTAATCAACACCATAACCCTATCAAATTATCACTAATTAACCCAAATTAACCCTACCCTCTAATTAACCCAAATTAACCCTACCTTCTAACACTAAACCTGACCCTAACCCTAACCCTAACCCTAATTACCATAACCCTAAGCCCAACTAATTAACCCCAACCCTAACCCCAACATCAACCTTCGGTCTGTTTTGAAACCCAAGTTATTGTCATGAGTATTATCCAAAAGAAAAAAGATATCATACCAAGTTGTGAGTATTGTTTATTGGTTTTCGAATTAGCATATCAGTTAATACACTTAATTAGCGAATTTATAAGTTATGCAAACTTCGAACGTGGAGCGAAAATGAAAAAGGGGTTTGATTGGATTCTTAAGAACTGATTGTACGTCAACTTCAGTGATTCTAACTCCAATATCACATTACAAACCAGGAGACGACTGCAGTTATCTAAACTCCCGGCAGGTTCCAAAGTTAGCTTTAGCTTCCGCATACAATTTCTATGAGGTCAGCTTTAAAGCAGGTCAATCCCTCAGATATTCTGCTGCCACGAGGCGCCACCTCATTGGTGCAGGGCAGCAGTTGGAGCTTCCATGTGATAACCCTATCCCTCCCTCCATCGGTCTTTCCTCCTCTACGTGTCACTTCGCCATGCTCTCTTCACGCACAATAAGAGTTGTTTTCAAGAAAAAACAACTCTAACCCCAACCCTAATTCCGAACCCTAACCCCAACCCTAGCCCTAATTCCGAACCCTAACCCTAACCCCAACCCCAACCCCAACAGAACCCTAACCCTAACCCTGACCCCAACCCCAACCCCAACCGACCCCTAACCCTAAACTTAACCCTAACTTAAACTGACCCGATACCTAACCCTAACCCTCACCCGTACCCGAACCCTGCCCTGAACCTAACATCATCAAAAGAGGGAAATAAAGCATTAAATTAGAAGTAAAAATTGGAGATTTACAAACCTGTTGGGCGGTGGAGGAGACGACGGAGGAGGCGACGAGGAAGTCGATGAGGCTCGGGATCGAGGCGCTGGAGGAAGTCGACGAGGATGTTATGAGGAGACGACGGAGGAGGCGACGAGGAAGTCGACGAGGCGCGCGCGGGAGGAAATCAATTACGAGGCGCGGGAGAAGATGATAAGGATTTGGGAACGGAGGGCTTTTCTGTGCCTTTTTTTATTATTAATTAACCCATATACATGCCCCTACGGACATAACCGTAGGTCCTTTGTTTGCGGCTCCGTAGGGCCAAATATCAAATTACGATTAAATATTTTTAAATTAAATATAGAGAACCGTAAGGCCAAGTATAGGGACCTACGGTTCAATCCGTAGGGGCAAATCAATAGTTTCCCCTACGGATTCTTTTAACCGTAGGGGCAACCCCTATTTGTAGTAGTGTTGATTTATATGGAATTCATGGTATTTTAATGTAAAATTGATTCTTGTGATTTTTAGAAAAAAGTGGAATATTTATATCTTAACAAAATAGGTATTTTAATGATAAATATACATATATTTATACAAAAATAATTTTAATATATTTTTTATATTCTAAAAATCTCATTTTTTTAAGATGTCGTATTTTAAATCTTTCGAGACCGAATGCTCCTTGCGGAGGTCTGAATCTGGCACTACTAAGTCCGAGGATGTGCGATAATCCGCACAATCCCGAACGGGTTCCCCAAAATGGGTTGTAGCGGCGCTTTGCAAAGATTGTATAAATACTAAATCCTTTTGAAAACGGTTTTATTAAGTAAATGGTATTTATTTGTAAAGATGTCAATTTTCCGTATTCTATGTTTTAGGATCTCCTAAGTCAACTAGAGTATTCCTAACTGGTCCAAAACGACAAGTTGTGAGATACCTCAAATCGCCTCTTCACCGCCAATTGTGGCCAGGTAAGTACAAGTGAAGAAAGGAGAGATCCGCTCACGAATCACCGTGAAACGGGCCTTTTAAAGTTACCTTTCTCACTTGCCTAGCCCAGACACCACAAAATCAGGTTTAGATAAACGACTGATGTCCACAACTTATCCTAGTTTCATAATAAGTGGTATTTATTTAAAAAATGTATCAATACTAAATCTTTTAGAAATGGCTTTATTCAGTAAAGGGTATTTAAATGAAAATGTTTGTTTTCCGTATTCTGAGTTCTCGAGGGTATCATGTTAGGTTGTATGCGAGTGTGTGAGGAGGCGGGTCGTTACCTCGTAATCTACTTTAAATGTATAGCAAGTTTGATGGAGTTAAATGTAGGAATGAAACAATGTGGTATTTAAGTGAAAAATACGATGAATGGAAATAGCTATCATTTTATGTAATGAAACTTGATCAATTTGTTTGATTAGTGTTTAATAGTCAATATGAGGAAGTTTAAGTATGATTGTATTAATGAGAAGTGGAATTTTATAGGAAACTGAATCGGAAATCGAATTTGTTCTGATTCCGTCGGGTTTTGTAAATCCGTATTTTTAGATAGAAGAGATAGGTAGAAATTGGGACTTACGGGTTTTAGGTCACACAAGAGAGTGAAATAGAAGTAGGGGAAACGCCGATGTGTTGCGCCGTTACCGGTAGTTCCTAAAAACGATCGCTAGAAGTTCCGCCGGGAATTCGTCGGAGCTTCGCCTCGAGCTCGTTTTCAAAGTGCACAAGATTCTTGGAAAATATTTAGAGAGTTGGCTCAAAGTTAGGGGTGAGAGGGTAGAGAGTGGAGGTGGTATTTATAGGGTTAGGCTAGGGTTAGGATAGATGAAAGGCTAAAATGAAAAATGTGATAAAATGTATTAAAAATGTATTAAAAGTAGAGTAATTGGGGTTTTAAAAGAGCTTTGGAAATGTTCTGAGGCTAAAATTTTGTAGGTGTACAAGGGGAGACCAAAAGACACATTTTTTGTGTTGGGGTCATCGCCGGAATCGGCCGACTCGATCGCGACTCGGCCGTGACTCGGTCGACGGCCGAGTTGGCCAATTCCGTCCGAGTGAGACGGCCAGAATCCTCCCCCGACGACTGGTGATCTCACTGGTACAGTTACATTTCAGGGGGTTTTGTGAGATATGCACGTGTAAACTCTTGATATTCTAGAGGTTCAAAATAAAAAATATTAAAAATAATGTGGGGGTATTGGATTTGAACTCTGGTGGCTTGATTCAGCAGTGCAAGGTATTACCAATGAGCTACAAGCTCCTTCTTGTAATTATGGAGCTATTTAATTACTTAAAGTAGTTACAGAAAATATAAATATCCCAAGTATACATTAATTTTTAAGCAAATTTTGTACACTAAAAATTTAGTTGTTACATTCTATTAACTTGTAATTAAAAAGCAAGATAATTACTTATATCTTGTGCTCAGGCTAAAATACCCCTTAAGGATTAATAAAAAATATTTGAAAATTTGTATAGGAAAATTATGGTTGTTACATTCTACTCTCCTTATAAAAATTTCGTCCTCGAAATTTGTAAAAGGAAAGTGTAACAGATTCAAGAAAAGTTTGGTGACTAAAATACTAACAGTGTATGATAAATAATAAGGTGGTGCAAGTGTTTAAAAATATGAAAGAGTCTTACTAGTGTTACCTTGGTCAACTGTCTTGGCTTCTATGGCTGCTAAAGTTTAAGCATATCGCCGTGGCACGTTCCTCCTAGCTGGAGGCATATTTCCCTGTACTCGAGGCATGTTTCTCATTGCCTGTTGGAATTGGCGATTTGGATGAGCAGGAAATCCATGTGGAGGTGGTGCTGGGAGTGCAGGACGAGTTGCAGGAGCCTGGATGACTGGCTGCTGCGGGTAGTTGACGGGTGTGTGAGTCGAGTTGCGTTTATAAGGACAGTTTCCAATTCCATGATTGGACGCGCCACAACCAAGCATAGGCCTTTTGCGCGCCTACAGTCCTTCCACAAGTGTCCTTCCCTCATACAATAAAAGCAAAAAATCGGGTCTTGGCTGATCATTGGCTTCTTCCAGTCTTCTGAGTTCAACAGCTGTCCTTGAGGACGCCCCTCCTGCCATTTGAGTTGCAGAGCGTTTCACTCCTGCAGACTAAAGTCTGCCCCTTGCCTTTATCACTGCCTTATAACGGAGAGCAGCTTCTAGAGCATCCTCGTGAGTTGGAAATTTCCCTGTGGCTAGTGCAGCCTGTAGGGTTCCTAGGCACACTAATGAGGTCTCACAAGGTATCAACCATGCCAATTTCAAATTTTACAAGTGCCGAGAAACCCTAATACGAATCGTTAACTAGAATTTTAGGCGACAAATGCAACTAGTTAACAACTTAACTAAATGGTAAACGGAAATACAACCTTTGTAGATCCGGTTCTCCACCTCCATGGCTCCGCGATGAAGTCTCCTCGCTGTACAAATCGGATCTTGGGCTCTAGCGTCAGCTTCATCGGAGAAAAAGCGGGCTAGGTCATCGACGACGATGCCGAAGATGATCTACGTCGAGGCATCGCTAGATCAAGCTCCAACTTCACCAAGTCATGAAACTTGTGAAGAAAACACACTCTACTACTTGGCAAGAGGTAGAGGATGAATAAATAGGAAGTGGGTTCACTTTAGAATTGGATTTCTCACTCAATTTCTTCACTTGCCATTGATGAGGCAAGCTTTCTTCATGTGAAGAAGAAGAAGAAGAAGAAGAAGATGAAAATGTTATGATAAGTTAATTCAAAATAGAAAATAAATTGAATACTTATCATGTGGCAACCATGGTCAAGTGTAGAGAATAAATCATGGTTAAATGGAATGGTTAGGGTTAAGCATGAAGACAAAATGGTCACTTAGTCAAAGCTTCATGAACTTTCAATGTAAAACAAAACTAGCAACCATTTTCTTTTTTTTTGCCATTTCTTTTCCAAAATAAAATAAATGAAATAAATAAATAAATGAAAAAGAAAACCCTAACCATTACACAACCATGGTTTAATCTTTACACAAACCCTAGAGAGCTAGTATCATCAAACATGATACAATCAAGTGCACAAAAGTATATCACATATACAATGTGCACATCCGAGTGAGAATATACATTTAAAGTGAACCGATACTAGTTAATGCAAAGTAATATATCAAATATATAATTATACATTAAATCATTAAATCAACACTTGATTTAATGATCCGGTCATATCGCATATAACCGACTAATATCAACAGTAACAACTTATCGAATCAACACTTGATCCGATAACCCGGCTATATCGCATATAACCGATCAATGTCACAAATCACGAGAATCGAATACAGTATCACATACTGGTATCATTCTCGATCCCGCACATATCTCATATGCGCTCCTATTTCGTTTTGCTTGAGCCAGGAAACCTCTGTGTAGGACTCTAAAGACTCGTCAATACGCCAGCAGCAGATGATGATCATATCAATCACCCACAAGCCGCAAGCGGTCTGCTAAACATAACGGCCACCCGAGTATTGAGCGATGAGAAGATCGATGAGCAAGCCCGCTCACACTCCTGTGAATCCAACCAGTAACACTTACCGTACAATCCGGTCTGATCGTCTGATATGTCGCATATCTCGCCTAGGGGTGGTAAACGTCAGACCCCATTAGCTCGATAAGTCGTGTCGATATGAGGTCTATAACAATTCGAGAAACTACTGGTAACACTTACCAGTAAATCTCAGCAACCCTGGCCAGGGATTTCCTGTTATAGCCAATCGAACACAGCGCAACATCAACTCTCTATACCGGGAGAGACGAATCCCCTCCTATCGCTCATTGCCTCCATGTGACTCGGGACTGTACCCAAAAACCACCGTTTTGCATGCCCTCTTGGACGTGGTAAGGTGGAAATCAAAGCACAGTGGGAACCAGACAAGACTCTATGACGATCTCGGGTCAACAGACTACTCTGTACCAGTGTCACCAGAGAACTGCCATCTGACGTAAGGTATAATACCATCTGGGAGTTCTCGGAGAGTCCGTCCAGTGTACCCAGTCTCTACTGAGCACCCGTACATCATCTCCGATGTCAAACACCAATGGATATGGGATCATCCATCGCCCATCTGTATGGGTCGAGAAGGTATACGCTAGTCTACTCTGGTATATCGATGCCCCGTCTCGATATACCCACGACTAGGGACCTTGAAGGATGTACTTATGGACTACCTTGTCCCCACTAGTATGATCCGCATCATAGTCCAGGTGGTCAAGTACACATCCTAAGGGCTTTACCAACATGTAACAGAGAGACAATCAGTATACACGTTAAGGTAAAGATCAACCAGATAGCATACTATCATGTCGAGCAAGAAAGTCCTCCCTATATATGTCCAAGCATCCACTACAATATACATCCTATGTATAGTAATGGCCTCTAGGGCATACATATAACTAACAATCTCCCACTTGCACTAGGGCCATCTGATAGCAGTGGTTGTAGTATCTCATACTCAACCATCCCATAAAAATCTCTCTCTGGGAACAGGCCTTTGTGAGTGGATCCGCTGTGTTGTCCTCTGAATCTACTCTCCTAACCTCGATCACCCTGGAGATCAACTATCTCCATGATCAGGTGATGCTGCCTCAGAATACGCCTGGGTCACTGATGGGACGGGCGTTCCTTGGCATAAGCCACAACTCCATTGTCTCACAATGGTAGGAACGAAGTTCATCTCATGAACTAATATACACCCAAACAGCCTCTTTGGTAGCATCTTTAGTAGCGATGTATCCTGCCTTTATCGTCTAGTATGTCACGGTATCTAGCTTGGAACTCTTCCAACATACCGTCCCTTTACTGAGAGTAAAGACAATGCCTGTGACTGACATTCAGTCGTCTTTATCACTCTGGAACACTTCCAGTGATTCTTCCCAGGATCAATTGATACCATCTCACTACAACTAGTGAGTATCTTAACATCTATTTAGATCTATCTCATAGATCCAAAACCCAGGATTTAGGAGGTATCACTTTGATCCTATGTGGAGAATCATTGTGATAGGCGGAGATTGATCGAGCGTAGCATAGGAAACTCTTTCCCTATCAAGAGTATGTCATCCACGTACTCTACGAGGATCATCACCATACTCCCTACTACCTTTTTGTATATACAAGGTTCATCTACCATTTTGATGATGTCAAACTCTTTGACTTTTTCATCAAAACAGATGTTCCAACTCCGCAATGCCTGCTTTATCCTATAAAGCATCTTGCACACGTTTCCGCTGCTCCCTACTGACTACGAAGCCCTCTGGCTGTGTACTTATAGACGTTCTCTTCTAAAACATCATTTAGAAAAGCAGTCATGGCACCCAACCGCCAGATATCGTAGTCATGGTATGTAGCCGTGGCAAGTAGGATCTGGATGGACTTAAGCATAGCCACTTGAAAATGTTTCATCATTACCACTACTGGTCGATGACGAAAAGCTTTAACAAGTCTAGCTTTGAAAGTCTCAACTTTTCCATCTACACCAAGTAATCTTCTCAAGATATACTTGCTCCTGATGGGGATTTAACCCTTCAGATTTAGCAACCAAAGTCCATACTTTGTTGGTGTACATGGATTCCATCTCAGATCACTAAGCATCCAGCCATTCTTACAGAGTCTTACTCCTGATGGCCAGCTCGAAACTAGTTGGGTCATCATCTCATGATGCAATCCTCGCTCCCACTGTCATAGAGAAACCGAAGTAACTCTCAGGTGGGTGAGAAACCCTACTAGATCGGCGGAGAGGCTGAGGTTCGTTGGTAACTATTGAATCCTTTGGTTCTTTCAAATCATCAGCTGCAGTTTGTATAGCTGGAACATTTCCAGTTCTACATAACTGTCATGCCCCGCATCCCAAAATACGGAATACGAGGGATAGACAAGGCCAGCCATGCTCCTACGGTCAAGGAAATGTCCTGCCGTAGTCACACTTCGGCTTCTAGTTTATCATGGTAAACAGTAAATGATGCGCAGGTAATGAGAAATGCAGTAACTGAAAGATACAATAATATAAACTGACCTGAAGTGAACAAACGAATGTAACTCGGAATAGCGAGTCCAGAAGTCTGTCATGCACGTCTAGTTCTGATCCAAGCTAAATCTCATCCTCACACTGAGCATGCATACTCAGGTCGTCAGAGCGATACAATAGCAATATGATATATATAAAAATCAAGTGACAGTTCTAACAGTGGTAATAGATATGAACAACAGTAAATCAATGACAGCATGAATATGAATGTGCAGAAAGCAATGCAGCGGAATAGTAAAACAGTATAACGATATGTCACGTATGCCAACACAGTATATAAGGAATATAAATGCCAGTATCCCTATCAGTCTCTAAGTCTCACTGTACAGGTCACTAAGCCTATCGTCAGTCCAAGTGTGAGAGTCAACCACTCGCGAGTGTCCTCCACCCAAGGGTAGAACCCAAGGGCAAGGGACCACGGGCCCAACATGTAACAAGAATATCACGGTGTATATATCACGTACCCTGTAAATCTCCATATAACTCCCTAAATATATAAGCCGGCATGGGACTCCCGAGATTCTGTTGAACTCACACTTAAATTACCCCACACCCCGTGGTCTACATCAAACGCTAACCATCACCCTAAATACTAATCGATCCGTGACAAGTCTGCGCGAGAATTGGAGGCAGGACCTCCATCAAGCACGTCCCGACTAATACCTAAGATAAATGGCAGTGTCGGATGCCTTATCTGTGACACCCGTGCAAGCGCTTCCATAAGTGTCCCATACCACTTATAGTCACACGTACACGCATCCCACAGGCGTCGACAATGCAATAGAACAATAAGGTCACTGATTGTGTACAAGTACTCATCACTTTCACTTAATCACGAATACACAAACACTGACGTACTTGCCACAATCATCACTAAAATCTAACACTGGGTGAATGCACGATATCACTAGGTTATCACTACAATGATATGGGTATGATGTGATGCATGAACAGTATAAGAAACACAAATAAGGTGTCATAAAACAGTAGTCTATCACTTGCATGATTTATCATGAAACGTACGTATATAATTTAGCGAAACGATAAACAGGTAGTAATTAGTATGTTCAGTTATCTATCCATAGAATTTTGTTTCAAGCCAATCGGGTTCCAGAATCATTAATTATAACCATTTCATTTTAAGCGCTCGCGGCTGGAAATCCAATTTCAGAATCAGAAATCCATTTCGCAACGCATTTTAATCCCAGTTGGGATCGGATTTTAGCAACGCTACAGTTGGATGAATTCTAGGGTTTTCAGTAAAGTTTTCAACGCAACAAACGGATCCTCAATCGCGTCTGTTCGATAGGAGTTATACTCTGTTTAATATTAACCTGTCAATTCTGATTCTGCTGGTACTGTTATGTGTCCTGATCTATTAAATTACAGATTAAATATCAAACGGTAACGAAACAGAATGAAATCAATTGTGTTGTCTAGCTAACAGATCTATCTATAATAAACAGCGGAGTTCCACAACCTACGAGTTAAGGAAATCCTGTGGTGTCCAATACGGTACAGCAACCAACAATTGGAGTAGCTCTGGACTGCAGTCCAGAGTCGCACTCCGATCCAATTTTCATCACAATTTAAGTACAGAAATGTCAGGAAACTAGCGTAGTGTTAAAGTTCGTCGAGTTGGCTTCGATTTGAGCCCTCGAACGTACTATTCTAATACGTAACTTAGGTAAATAGCATGTAAGCAAGTAGAAAACTTGCCTGGATCAATCCCGGGGATGCACGGCAGCGGCGCGGTCTATTGTGATAGCCCGACGCGATCACGACAAGTATTGGCCTCGGCTTGATCTTGGCTCGGGTCTGTTCTCGTCCAGTGGGGGCTCGGGCGTCGTCTTGGGTTTGCGTCGCAGCCTTGCTGTTGATACGTGAATTCTCGATTGTGCTGGGCCGTTAATGGGGGAGAGAGAGTGAGAGGGATACGGAGAGAGAGAGACAGAGTTAAAGAGAGAGAGAGAGAGAGAGAGAGAGAGAGAGAGAGAGATGAAATAGAGAGAGAGAAATAGAGAGTGAGAGAGAGAAAGAGGTTTAGAGAGTGAGAGAGAGAAAGACAGAGAGAGAGGCAGTGAGGAGGAGGGAGAGAGTGAGAAACAGATGGAGAGAGAAATGAGATAAATAGAGAGTGAAAAACAGTGAGAGAGAGAGAGAAGGAACAGGGGAAAGAGAGAGAGAGTTAGAGAGATGCAGGGAGAGAGAGGTAGAGTGAGAAAGAGAGAGGGAGAGAGAAACAGTGAGGGAGGGGGAGGCAGAGAGAGAGATGGAACAGAGAGAGGGGAAGGCAGCGAGAGAGAGAGGGAGTATATAGAGAGAGAGAGACTGAAGGAAGAGGCAGATAGAGCTAGGAGAGGGAAGTGAGAGAGGGGGCCAGAGAGATTGCAGGGAAAGGGGAGGAGCGAGGGAGAGGGGAGGAGACGAGAGTGATGATGATGGTGCAGTCGACGAGGGGGACAGGGGTTTGCCGACGAGAGGGCGCCGGGGCACCGAGCTCGAGAGCAGGGGGTTTGACAGGGCTCGGGTCGACAAGGGTGAAGTCGTAGAGGAGTCATGCTGGTGGGTGAGAAGTGAGCGAGGGTGGTCGGCTGCGGTTGAGCGAGAGAGGAGAATGGAGGGTAGCGACGGCGGCGAAGGTGGGAGCACGGAGTGCACAGGTGACGGGGTTGAGGGAAAAGAGGAAGGAGGAAAGAGAACGAGTGAGAGAGAACGGGAGCGACGGAGGTTAAAGGGGGGGTTCGCGTCGTGGGGGTAACGGTGAGCGAGGCACGGCGCGGGTCGGGCGGCGACGTGGGCGCAACGGTAGAAAACGCGCGCGGAAATTAAATGAAGGTAGCCGTTGGGGGAGAAGCACAGTAACGGGCGGGTCGGGTTGTGAAACTGCGCGATGAGGGCTGAAGCGGGGGAGGGATGAAGCGGGCCTGGGCTGGGCCAGCAAAACAAAATAAAAGAATTAAATGGAGAAGAACGAAGCAGGCCGGGCCAAAAAGAAATGAGAATTTAAATTAAAATGAATGGGCTGGCCTGCAAGGAAAATGAATTTAAAAGAAAAGGAGACACGGGCCGGGCTCAGAGAAAAATAAAATAGAATTTAGAAGAGGAAGGAAAGACTGGGCCGAGGGTTTTTGATTAAGAAATTAAGTTTAAAGGAAAAGAAAAGGAACGGGCCGGAGAAAAATGGTGCTGGGCTAGTTTTAAAAATAAAAGAGTTTCTTTTACAATTTGAAGGGATGGGCTCGGGGATGAAGGGAAAAATTAATTAGAATTAGGGTTTGACTTCAATGGGGTTTTATTGATGAAGAAAATAGGGTCTAGAATGAAATAAATTTGTAAATAAAATAAATAAATTATAAGTAAAATGAATAAAATTGTAAATAATAATAAGTAGAATTCTAGAGCATAAAATACCGATTTTGATATAAAAAGGGGCTGGGTAAAAATGGGTTTGTAAAATTTACAAGAAATAACTTAAATAAAATTCAAGAATACAAAAAACAGATATTGGTTTAATAAAAAGCTGGGTATTACAATAACAGACCTTGCCTCGAGCTTGTCCGGATTTTGTTTTTAGACATAGGCCGGACAACCCCAAATCTTAACCATCTTAAGATATGGGCTCTTCCCTTTCCATATCACATATGAAGTGGTAGGCAACTGATTTGATTTGAACCCTATTCAATAGGTATGCAGCTTTTCAAGTGCATAACTCCCAAAAAGGAAATAGGTAACTCAGTAGTACTCATCATAGAGCACACCTTATCATATAGGGTGTGATTGCTCCGCCCCGATATACCATCGTGCTATGGTGTATACAGAGGAGTAATGCTGAGAGAGAATCTCATTCTCCTTTAGAATAGTCCAAGAATTCCGTGTACAAGCATTCTCCTCCCTGATCTCATCATAGGACATAATACTTATACCCGTATTTTGGTTCTCTACTTCTAACTTATATTCTGTGAATATCTCAAAAGGTTCGGACTTGTGTTTCAACAGGAACATAGGTCTGAATCTCGAAAGATCATCAGAGAATGTAATGAAGTAAAAAGAACCGGTCTTTGCATGTGTAGACAGGGGACCTTCATACATCAACATGTATCATCCCAAGAGTTCACTAACTCTTTCTCTGTTTCCAGTAAACGGAGCTATGGTCATCTTATCTCTGTGACATGACTGGCAAGTTTCATAAGATGTAAATTCAAACTGATTTAAATATGCATCTAAAATGTAACTTCAGCCAGTCGGATCGCATTGATATGACCTAGTCTACAATACCTCAAGAAGGATTTGTTCATTTCTGAACTCTTCCTCTTTTGTGTGTTCCGTATACTAAAGAACTGTAGTTTGATTTAGAACGTTAATGCTTTTAGATAACGCGCCTAAACCGATCAACTTTTGATATAGGAAATGTTCAAAACATTATCCAACAATACAGAATTTTATCATTTCTTTACTAATAAAGAGACTGATATGATTTTGTATATCAGGTTCGGTATCTAATAACATTCGTTCAGAATCAATGTATTGGTAATACAGGGTGACAGTGACCAACAGACTTGGCTGCAACACTTGTCCCGTTTTCTGCCTCATGAAACTTATCACCCGTTCTCAGTTCTTTACCTATCTGTAGCCCATGTAACATATTACATATGCGGGATCCTGATCCGGTATCATATACCCAGGACGTAAAGGACACTGAGAAACAGTTCTATATAATGAACACACCCGAAGATGATGCATCAGCATGCACTCTCTTCGTTTGGGAGGCACGGGAATTCTGGTAATTCCCAATTTCCTGCTCTGTCTTATAACAATTATAAGTTGGAGCGGGACCAACGTTCCCCAGCTTAGTATAACAAGCGGGTTCGGTCAATAATCCATATTATTATCTTGATTAAGGCGTGATATGGTTGCTACCTGGAGAGAGAGAGAGAAGAAAACACTCAGTGTGCGCTCTTGCAAGAATAGATTGGTTATTATTTTATCTAATCAGGATGGCTCCCACTGCTTTTTATCAAATCTTCCTTCAAACCCTAAAAGGAAAGACTAGCCGGGATTAATTACACACTACAAGTTCGCCAATCTTTCAGCCAGGCCAGTGTCGGTACTTTGAGGGAGGTCCCCCGTGCTTTCGTACGAACCTAATTACAGTAAACCTCGTTTTCCCAGAGGCGTAACCCCGTTGACACCTTTCTAGACACCTACTTGATCGGCTAATTGTAACGTGTAAAACTCTCCCAGGAGTAACTCTTACTCGCAGCGGGTATCGGGATCCAACTATCTCATAGAAGGTATGCAATCTCATTGCAAATTTCAACACTTGAAATTCCCGATAATAATTTGCCCCTAGCGTTCTATGACCTTGACGGAGGCTAAACTACCCATAGTCCGCTAGTCAAGTTCAACCCGTCATTTCCTGATTGAATTAAACCCACCCGCACGACCCTTGACGGAGGCCAAACAACGCCGTACGAATACCCTAATCCAATCGCATCATATGCTAGCAGATAAGCACTAGTTAGCTAACGTACACTACGCCTTGACGGAGGCCAAACTACCGCAGCACGAATACTAACTAGTACTTATCTGAAATGACGGAGGGCTATGACAGGTTTTTCTGAAAACCTATTGCGTAATGAACTTGATATCGTTGTAGGATCGAATGAATTTTGAAATGGAGTGTTTTTGAGGCTTTTCTAGTTTTGCTAAAAGAGTCACTCCCGGTGAAGGGATCGTCGGTCCTTTCCTCGTCGAATGAGGTGCGAGATATATCATATATATCACTGTGCAAAGCAAAAAAACTCTTAAAAGCAATCAAAAGACAAACCGAGTGTGTAGCATCTGTCAGTTATTGCTAAAGGAGTCACTCCCGGTGAAGGGATCTCGGTTCTTTCCTTATCGAATAAGGTGCAGGATATATCATATATACCGCTGTGCAAAGCAAGAACTGTAGCTACCCTTTTTATTTTGAAATTCGATTCTACAATATCTTTAGGTTTCTTTTATTTCATCAATCTCATTAATGAAGTCCCATCATTTAAGTACCTAAACATCACAGATAAATACAACGTACACTTATGCCATCCGCATTCGCCTCGATGTCCCCTCGTGCACCGTTAGGTTAGGTAACTAACGGCAGAGCGGGGCAGGGCTAGCGCGGGTGTAAAACATAAGTAACGTCTATATAATATATCATATATACTATATACTTTATCTATCACAGAACATCACATGATCACATCACAGATATCGCAGCAGAAGAAACATATGAAATATTGGATATTCTAGGACGTCCGTGTTTTTAATACAAGCCAGTATAAAACACGGATTCCACGGCCGCGATGAATAGCCAAACCCACACCCCTAGACCCCTACGAGAGCGGCAAGCAACCCTACCAATTCTAGAGTTAGGAGACCCGGACTCGACTCCTCGAGTTGGTCTCCCACTGGACTCCAGAACCCGGTTACTTGTGCTCCCCTCCTTGGGTCTATCCTAGTGCGGAAAAGTAAATAATATACAAAGGGTGACATCTTCCGCAACCTGGAAGTGCCCCAAATAAAAGAATATTACATACAAGTTTTTACATGAATGAAAATGAAAAACACTCATCTCACATAAAAAAACCCGGCTATTCAAACACGACGATCCAATATAACATATCCAGCAACACATAACATCACATGTTATCAACGTAAGTAAATATGCGCATCCCAATTGTCGTTGACATATAGCAACGAAACCGGCGATATCACATATTACACTTACGGTCACAGAAAAGAAAGTGTAAAACTACAACAGTTGGAATCCGCAATCTGCATAGACATCGCATGCCTAATCAAATGAATACCTTAGACATCACATGCCTAACAATTATAAACCCCGCATTTTAGTCTCAAAATTGAAAACACTTTTCAATATCAAGTCGGGCAATTCAACAAGATTCCTGACATCCTGATCGAATACTCGTCGCAAACTTTAGTAGACGGCCACACCCCCGATGCCGTCGACGAAGTGCACCAAGGCGGAACACCGCTGCCGCGAGCACCCAGATGGATGCTTTCGGCGACGGGGTTCTCCTGCAGTCACTTGGTCGGGGCTAAGGGATGTAGCTGTCTATTAAGTTTATCTGGAGAGTATCCACGTACGCTACGTGATTGCGACGGAGTTTTGTTCACATCAAAATTCCGTGGCAACCGATCAAGTGAGACTAAACTGCTATGTTTATAACATTCATTCAGTTATCTCATAACTACTTGTGGATTCCAAGTATTGTATCACATTCCGGATAAATAGAAAATGTTAAACTTTTCGATCGAACAGTCAAACACCCAAGTTTTCCCGAAACAGATCAACACATGAAACAAGTTTAAAAACATCCAGTTCATGCCTCAGTACCAACGGTCCAGCCGTAGAAGGGTCAAGCCAACGCCTCACATGTGGCACGCCGTACTGCCCCAAACCCTAAGGTTCAAAGGGCAGTTCAAGACGGTCACATAATCGAGTTAAGGTTTGTTGTCTTCTAGAGGGACCATCGCGTTACTTGCACTACTTAGAACGTTATTAAACCACGGAAAGATCCAACACTTGGAAATTTCCCGACAGGGGAAAAGTTGGGTATTTATATCCGGTCGAACTTTTTAACATATTCTAAAATATCCGGAAAGCCACATAGACAAAATTAGACAATCCGATCGAAACACCGAGTCCCCAATACAACCCAGAAAACTCAACTCTTGAGTTCAGAAAAAAAATATCCCAGGAAAACCAGCACTGCAAAATAGGAATTACCGTGCAAAATTCAATGAGAGAAGAGACAAAATGGCCGTGGAACAGCCGCATTAGCACGCTAATGCCGCGGTTCCGCCGCACTTTAGAAAGATCATTAGGTAATTTTTGCACTGTAATTCTTAGAATTTCCTGCTGAATTTTCTGCATATTTTTAATCTGGAAAAAACCCAATTTTTGGAAAAAGTCCAGAGAGCAAATTTGTGTTAGGGTTTCGGTTTAATCGGACTTCAAACTCCGTCTACGCATCGCCTAAGGCTCTAGCTAGGCTCTGATACCACTGTAGGGTTCCTAGGCACACTAATGAGGTCTCACAAGGCATCAACCATGCCAATTTCAAATTTTACAAGTGCCGAGAAACCCTAATACGAATCGTTAACTAGAATTTTAGGCAACAAATGCAACTAGTTAACAACTTAACTAAATGGTAAACGGAAATACAACCTTTGTAGATCCGGTTCTCCACCTCCATGGCTCCGCGATGAAGTCTCCTCGCTGTACAAATCGGATCTTGGGCTCTAGCATCGGCTTCATCGGAGAAAAAGCGGGCTAGGTCATCGACGACGATGCCGAAGATGATCTACGTCGAGGCATCGCTAGATCAAGCTCCAACTTCACCAAGTCATGAAACTTGTGAAGAAAACACACTCTACTACTTGGCAAGAGGTAGAGGATGAAGAAATAGGAAGTGGGTTCACTTTAGAATTGGATTTCTCACTCAATTTCTTCACTTGCCATTGATGAGGCAAGCTTTCTTCATGTGAAGAAGAAGAAGAAGAAGAAGAAGAAGAAGATGAAAATGTTATGATAAGTTAATTCAAAATAGAAAATAAATTGAATACTTATCATGTGGCAACCATGGTCAAGTGTAGAGAATAAATCATGGTTAAATGGAATGGTTAGGGTTAAGCATGAAGACAAAATGGTCACTTAGTCAAAGCTTCATGAACTTTCAATGTAAAACAAAACTAGCAACCATTTTCTTTTCTTTTGCCATTTCTTTTCCAAAATAAAATAAATGAAATAAATAAATAAATGAAAAAGAAAACCCTAACCATTACACAACCATGGTTTAATCTTTACACAAACCCTAGAGAGCTAGTATCATCAAACATGATACAATCAAGTGCACAAAAGTATATCACATATACAATGTGCACATCCGAGTGAGAATATACATTTAAAGTGAACCGATACTAGTTAATGCAAAGTAATATATCAAATATATAATTATACATTAAATCATTAAATCAACACATGATTTAATGATCCGGTCATATCGCATATAACCGACTAATATCAACAGTAACAACTTATCGAATCAACACTTGATCCGATAACCCGGCTATATCGCATATAACCGATCAATGTCACAAATCGTGAGAATCGAATACAGTATCACATACTGGTATCATTCTCGGTCCCGCACATATCTCATATGCGCTCCTATTTCGTTTTGCTTGAGCCAGGAAACCTCTGTGTAGGACTCTAAAGACTCGTCAATACGCCGGCAGCAGATGATGATCATATCAATCACCCACAAGCCGCAAGCGGTCTGCTAAACGTAACGGCCACCCGGGTATTGAGCGATGAGAAGATCGACGAGCAAGCCCGCTCACACTCCTGTGAATCCAACCAGTAACACTTACCGTACAGTCCGGTCTGATCGTCTGATATGTCGCATATCTCGCCTAGGGGTGGTAAACGTCAGACCCCATTAGCTCGATAAGTCGTGTCGATATGAGGTCTATAACAATTCGAGAAACTACTGGTAACACTTACCAGTAAATCTCAGCAACCCTGGCCAGGGATTTCCTGTTATAGCCAATCGAACACAGCGCAACATCAACTCCCTATACCGGGAGAGACGAATCCCCTCCTATCGCTCATTGCCTCCATGTGACTCGGGACTGTACCCAAAAACCACCGTTTTGCACGCCCTCTTGGACGTGGTAAGGTGGAAATCAAAGCACAGTGGGAACCACATAAGACTCTATGACGATCTCGGGTCAACAGACTACTCTGTACCAGTGTCACCAGAGAACTGCCATCTGACGTAAGGTATAATACCATCTGGGAGTTCTCAGCGAGTCCGTCCAGTGTACCCAGTCTCTACTGAGCACCCGTACATCATATCCGATGTCAAACACCAATGGATATGGGATCATCCATCGCCCATCTGTATGGGTCGAGAAGGTATACGCTAGTCTACTCTGGTATATCGATGCCCCGTCTCGATATACCCACGACTAGGGACCTTGAAGGATGTACTTATGGACTACCTTGTCCCCACTAGTATGATCCGCATCATAGTCCAGGTAGTCAAGTACACATCCTAAGGGCTTTACCAACATGTAACAGAGAGACAATCAGTATACACGTTAAGGTAAAGATCAACCAGATAGCATACTATCATGTCGAGCAAGAAAGTCCTCCCTATATATGTCCAAGCATCCACTACAATATACATCCTATGTATAGTAATGGCCTCTAGGGCATACATATAACTAACACAGCCTGGATTTCCGTGTCCAAGCCTTTGTTGAAATCGACGGGCTCTGATCGCATCCGTCGGTATCAGGTGTGCCGCAAATCTGTTACGGTCTTGTGTTAGCTGTGTAGTATGTGATATTAAAAATTTAAAATACTGTAACATATCTTACCGACTGAGCATGGTGAACTCGGCATCATACTCATCTACTGACTTGACCCACATAGAAACTTGTTGTAGATGAATGAACTGCTGTTCCATGGCAAACCTGGAAGTCATAGGGAAGTACTTCGCGTCGAACCTATCGCAAAAAGTCTTCCATTCAATGGGCTGTTCAAGACGGCTTTCTTCCGCCTTCCACCAGTTTCGTGCATTGTCCGTGAGCTGTAATTTTGTCACACGAACCCAAGCTATATCTGGTACTTGTGCTGCTGCCAGATCATTCTCGATACTCTGAGCCCATTCCTCAGCTTCCAGTGGGCTCCCCTTTCCTGAGAACTGTTTGGGATGTAAACCTCTGAATTGCTTCACCCCAGGTACTTCAGCCTCGAGACGGTTCAAGAGTTGCTGTTGTCCCTCTAGGAGGCTGGGGATTGCCTCAAGCAGAACCGTTTGCTCGTTGAGTGGAGCAGGAACGACAGGTGTGAGTGGTAGTGGTGGAGGTGTGTTGTTGACATTGGTGCCGGTGTTGTTTGGTGAATCCATAACCTTGAATGAAAAATTTAGGTTAGGACAGATTCAAAGTATATGATTCAAAGAATAAGAAATGATGGGATTCAAGGAACATGATTGTAAAGAATGTTTTAGTTGATGGTTCTTATGTTATATTGCTTAGGTTGTTCACGCAGAACAGAACTGCATGATAGAGTTTCATACAGCTCTGACCTGCATGGGCCGTCAACAAAATCTGTCACGCCCCGCTTCCCCGTATATGGCGAAGGGGACGCGACTGGTCCGCTACGTATTTACTATGAAGTAAATACGCTAAATGTATCTAAGCAATATAAAAGTAAGCACAAGAGACAAGAGATATAAACCGAATAACAACTTTATTTATTAACATTCTTTGTACAATGCATGAAAAGTAAATACAACTGAAATAAAAGCGATGCCTAAATAATGGCATAATAGGAATGTAAAGTACTGAAAGGAAATGTGTACAATGAAACTAAAGCTCTGGGTCTTCAGCAAACTGATCTAAGTCTTCATCAGTAGGCTCGATCTCTGACATGTCCAAATCACCCGACGACATTCAAAGAAGAAAGAAAGAGAATGTCGTCAGCGAATAGATCGCTCGGTAAGTCCCAAAGATAAGAGGAAAGTAGAATAGACAGAATAAGAAGGCATCTTTTAAAGTTGTATTATATTGTTATAATATTGTATTAACGCTGTTGTTTGTAGCTTGGTACAGAAGATGCCAGTGTGTACGAGAGGAGTCCCACTTACATCGGGGACTTTGGTAACCCGTAGTATAAGGCTCCGTCAATAATACAACGGAACAACGGCATGGATGTAATTACGTCTTAAGTGACCACCTCGTGCCACCTTTAACATATTACGTAGCAGTCTACCTCTTAAACCCCGTAGTGTTATCTTGATTGTATTATTTTATTGTATTGTCTTGCATTGTAAACTGTATAGATTGTATACTTGGATGACTGACCGAAACCATGATATCAGTAAACGGATGTAACCGTAGATACATGTAAATGGAATAACGGGGGAACCATATAAATGGAATGTATATCCATGGTTCGGTTCAGTCAAGTTGTATAGATTGATAATTGGATTCATGCATTCATGTTGAATTGTAATATTGATGATTGGAGATTGTACTTGAATCATATTCAAGTCAGATTATACTGAGACTCAAACTGGGTCAGACAATCAGCCATAGTCACAAATTCGTGATTCGGCAATAATTCGGCGAGGTCGAAAATTCGGATTCGGAGAACTATTCGGAAAAAATCGGCAGGTATTCGGGAAAGATTCGGTAAGTGTTCGGGAAATGTTCGGGAAGGATTTCGAGCAAAAAATTAATATAAAATTAATTTATGAGATGCTAGATTTTGATTTCGTGAATTATTTGTTGTTTTTTTGAATAATTCGCTTTTTTGAATAATTCGCTAATAATTCAGGAATTATTCGCGAATAATTCGGCGCGTTCGGTGATGGCAAATAATTCGCAGATTTAATCGGCAGTCACATAATTCGCGAATTATTCGCGAATTCGCCGAATAATTCGCGAATTATGTGACTATGCAATCAGCAAAGTAAATTGAAGTCCTGATTGTTTTTATTAATTTGTCTACCTTAGATAGGCAAGCACCCACTTCTCCGGCTCTCTGAGGCTCAAGAGATTGGTCCCGCTTAAACCTATGTTTATTAGGGTTCTCAGGGTAATTTATAGAACTTGAGGGGGTTTTATGTAAAAATACTTTTATATACTTTTCAAAATATACCCCAAGCATTTATTATTCGTCTTTAGGATTGTAATGAATGTGGATTTTATTTTGTGATATTTCTAATGAAAATATCCTAAATTCAGAAATAAAGGTATTTCTTTGTAATATTGATTTATATGAAATTCATGGAATTTTAGTGTAAAATTGATTCTTGTGATTTTTAGAAAAAAGTGGAATATTTATATCATAACAAAATAGGTATTTTAATGATAAATATACTTATATTTATAAAAAAAATTTAATATATTTTTTATATTCTAAAAATCTCATTTTCTTAAGATGTCGTATTTTAAATCTTTCGAGACCGAATACTCCTTGCGGAGGTCTGAATCTCGCACTACTAAGCCTGAGGATGTGCGATAATCTGCACCATTCCGAACGGGTTCCCCAAAATGGGTTGTAGCGGTGCTTTGCAAATATTGTAAAAATACTAAATCCTTTTGAAAACGGTTTTATTAAGTAAATGGTATTTATTTGTAAAGATATCAATTTTCCGTATTCTATGTTCTAGGGTCTCCTAATTCAACTAGACTATTCCTAACTGGTCCAAAACGACAAGTTGTGAGATACCTCAAATCGCTTCTTCACCGCCAATTGAGGCCAGGTAAGTACAAGTGAAGAAAGGAGGGATCCGCTCACGAATCACCATGAGACGGGCCTTTTAAAGTTACCTTTCTCACTTGCCTAGCCTAGACACCATAAAGTCAGGTTTAGATAAACGATTGATATCCACAACTTATCCTAGTTTCATAATAAGTGGTATTTATTTAAAAAGTGTATCAATACTAAATCTTTTAGAAATGGTTTTATTTAGTAAAGGGTATTTAAATGAAAATGTTTGTTTTCCGTATTCTGAGTTCTCGAGGGTATCATGTTAGGTTGTATGTGAGTGTGTGAGGAGGTAAGTCGTTACCTCATGATCTACTTTAAATGTATAGCAAGTTTGATGGAGTTAAATGTAAGATTGAAAAATGTGGTATTTAAGTGAAAAATACGATGAATGGAAATAGCTATCATTTTATATAATGAAACTTGATCAATTTGTTTGATTAGTATTTAATAGTCAACATGAGGAAGTTTAAGTATGATTGTATTAGCGAGAAGTGGAATTTTATAGGAAACCGAATCGGAAATCGGATTTGTTCCGATTCCGTCGGGTTTTGTAAATCCGTATTTTTAGATAGAAGAGATAGGTAGAAATTGGGACTTACAGGTTTTAGGTCACACAAGAGAGTGAAATAGAAGTAGGGGAAACGCCGATGTGTTGCGTCGTTACTGGTAGTTCCTAAAAACGATCGCCGGAAGTTCCGCCGGGAATTCGTCGGAGCTTTGCCTCGAGCTCGTTTTCAAAGTGCACAAGATTCTTGGAAATTTTTTAGAGAGTTGGCTCAGAGTTAGGGGTGAGAGGGTACAGGGTAGGGTGGTATTTATAGGGTTAGGCTAGGGTTAGAGTAGATGAAAGGTTAAAATGAAAAATATGATAAAATGTATTAAAAATATATTAAAAGTAGAGTAATTGGGGTTTTAAAAGAGCTCTGGAAATGGTCTGAGGCTAAAATTTTGCAGGTGTACAGGGGAGACCAAAAGACATATTTTTTGTGTCGGGGTCGTCGCCGGAATCGGCCGACTCGGTCGCGATTCGGCCGTGACTCGGTCGACGGCCAAGTTGTCCTGGTTTGCCGACCGAGTTGGGACTCTTGGTATTCTAAAAGTTCAAAATAAAACAATAATGTGGGGTATGGGATTTGAACTCTGGTGGCTTAATTCAGCAGTGCAAGATATTACCAATGAGCTACAAGCTCCTTCTTATAATTATGGAGCTATTTAATTACTTAAAGTAGTTATAGAAAATGTAAATACCCTAAGTATACATTAATTTTTAAGCAAATTTTGTACACTAAAAATAGAGTTGTTAAATTATTTTAACTTGTAATTAAAAAGTAAGATAATTACTTATATTTTGTGCTCAGGCTAAAATACCCCTTAAGGATTAATAAAAAATATTTGAAAAATTTGTATAGGAAAATTAGGTTTGTTACAGGGATGCCTTTTTATTTATTTCGTATACTATTCATGTTGTATCCAGTTTTGGGGCCAGTATTTACAATGGAGACTCTGCCGAAATTTTCAGAAAATACTTGAGATTTTACAAATACATATTTCGGTCTACGTTGTTGAAACTACTTACTTTAAATTGTTTTTTCCTTCACTCTACTGTTTCTTTGGTTTTGATTTCTGGGTTTCTGCTTACTTAGATTACGTACGCCTCAAGACGTTTCCTAATTTAAGTGCCGGTCATGTTCCGTTCTTTTCTGATCGTGACAATATGAATTTATAATTTTATTTAATTTTGAAAATTGGTTTTATTTAGAAAATTCGCATTTCTTAAAAACCGTATTTTGTATCCTTTCAAGATCGAATACTCCGCGAGGAGTGCTGCATCTCGCTCTACTATCCCCAAGATGTGTAATAATCCACACTATCCATTAGCGAGTCCTTTAACGAGAGTTGTAGATGCATAATTATAAAGGAATACAAATACCTCTTTAATAAATACCCGGTTTTTAAAATATGTGATATTTTATTATAAAGATTATTCTTTGAACCAAACATATATATATATATATATATATATATATATATATATATATATATATATCGTGCTATGAAAACCAAAGTGTGCGTGTGGGTTAGGTCGTTACCCCGTGAAGTTTTTCCTAAAAGTATTTAACAATCATCGAAAGAGGTGGTATTAAAGTTCAAGGTATTTTAATGAAAAAGTTCGTTGTTTCTGTATTAAATATGAAATTTTGGTTTCATAAAAAGACAATAGACGTGAGTTTTGTTTTAAAACGATATTAGGGTGATTATATGATATTTAGACATATCAAGCATGATAAAATTGTTTAGAAACGAAGATTGTTACATGTTAACTCCACTTTTGTCGATATTTTGAAAAAATACGAAATGAGATGAAAAAGAAGAAGGGAATAGGGACTTACGGTTTTGAAAATATTAAGAAAAGGGTGAGAAAGAGAAGGAGTGTCTTCGTGGCATCGCGGGAGCTCCGGAAATGGTTTCGATTTTCGACGGAACAAGTTTGCTCGCTAACTCCATTTTACTCCACATGCACTTAGGAACTTTTAAGAGAAATTTTGCTATTATTTTCAGAATGGTTGTAATGACTCTGAATTTACTGTACGGAATTTTCAAGTTTAATGTACTGAAATGAGTTTTACAGCCTGAGCTCGAGTTATAAATCAATTTTGTTAAATAACAACAAGAAACAACTTGTAGCTCACTGGTAAAGTCTTTACACTGCTGTGACGTAGCCCCTGTATTCAATCCCCATAAGACACATTATTTTTTTCTGATTTTTCTTTTTAACTTTTTGAAATCCTAAAAGTCTACACTACACAGAAAAATGAAAAGTCGAAGAAAAAACATGTGCAAAAGGGTTTAAATACTCTGTTGTTTAAGTGGCACAAATCTCGAAGCAAGTGCCTCGAGATCGACCTGCCAAATAGGCAAATCGACCGGCCCCGACGGTCAGATTTGAGCCAAAGAACCCTGGGCTCTGCACACTTGACTCTTCCCTAATCCCTTTCTCCCCTGCAATCAAACAGAGACCTTTCATTTCACCACTAAACCAAATTTTAATACCTTTTAATCCACATTTTAATTCCCAAACCCTAATTCTCCACTATAAATACCACCCCACATTTTTGTTCGGTATCATTCTGAAATTTCTAACCAAAACTCTCAAAAAATTTCTTAGTACATGTATAGTAAAGAGGAGTTAGCAAGCTGCAAACTTCCGACGAAGAATCGAAGCTATTCCGGAGCTCCCGCGACGCCACGACGACAACCTTCCCTTCTTTTATCTCTTATTAAGCTTCCTAATCAGTAAGTCTCTCTTAATCTCTTTTCTTTTTCATTGAAATCCCATCTCAAAACTTATATCGGTAAGTGGAGTTAATACTGATATCTATTTCTAAACCTTTGAAATTTACCTTTTTCCTATATATTGTTCATCCAAATTCTTACAAAATACTTGTAATCTTAATTATAAATGTTTAGAATAAATTGTAATCTAGAATTCCATGCAAAATAACTTTAATTTATGTTTTTCATTTAAATACCATAAACTTTAAATATCATCTTTTTTAGTTTTGTTAAAACAATACTTTTAGGAAAACTTCACGGGATAATGACCCACCCCACACGCACACATGGTTCCATAGCATGATACCTCTTTTATGTAAATTTTTGTTACGAAGACATTATTACAAGAAAATACCACTTACTATAAAAACCGGACTTCTTTTAAACGGTGTTTTAAATTCCTTTGCAATTATACCTCTACAATCCTTGTTAAAGGACCCGCTAATGGATAGTGCGGATTATCGCACATACTTGGGCTAGTAGAGCGAGATGCAGACCTCCTCACGGAGCATTCGGTCTCGAAAGGTTTTAAATACGGATTTTAAGAAAAACGCAATTTTCTAATTAAATAAATTTAATTTTTAATAATTATATAAAAATTACAAATCCATATATTTTTGAAATATAATAAACTTATATTTTTTAAAATAAAAGATTTACAAGTTTCACTAAAATATCATCAAGATACCAACAAAAGACAAGTTTTACAATAAAATACCATGAACTTTCCAAGCTAAGCAATTATCACTAAAATGCCTCAAATCCTTAAAATTCATATCCATGAAAACCCTAAATAATATAAATAAATTCTTGAGATTTATTTTGAAATTTTATTAAAAATATTTTTCATAAAACCCCCTCGAATTATATAAAACAATATTTAAGGACTTAGTAAATATAGGTTTAAGCGGGATCAATTTTCTTGAGCTCTGGAGAGCCAGAGAAAATGAGTGCTTGCCTATTTTAAAGTAGAAAACTTAACGGATTTATCAATGGTAATTGTCTTCGAAAAAGACACAAATCTTGTCATCCATGTGCAACAGTTACCGATGACTCCCTAACCTAATTCAGGATCTAAATCAGTTACAAGTGTCTGACTCGGTCAGAGTCCATTTCAAACCTGAATCCAAAGTCAAACATGAATACATAAACATGAACCTGAATACTTAAATTTTAAACATCAATATCAACATGAATACTTAACTTGACTTGACCGAACCATGGTTATAACTTGACATGAGTACTTGAATACAAGATTACATCCTGAACCTGACTACTTGAACATTTGTATCCATGGTTTCGGTAAGACTTGTAAATATACTCTATACAATACATTACGCGGGGATAACGGGGTAGATTGGTACAGAACGTATAGCGTGGTACGAGATAGTCACTTAAAAGACACCTACATGAACACTCGTGCCGTTGTCTCATGGGTTATAACGGGGTCTTGTACTACATGTTAGCATAGTCCACGGGGTAAGATAGACTCCTCTCGTATACACTGTAGGGTGTTTTTCGTCACCCCATTGAGATGGGAGTACGCGCGCGCTTGTCAGGCGTACTACAGACTCCCCCTGCCTAGGATAGGCCGGGATTTATTGATTGTGGGGATCCGAATCTCCGGCAGCCGCGGACTAAGCTGGCGTTAATTACCGCTCGCCTTTGGTGCGGGGGAACCTCCGATCGACGGGTTAAACTGGCCATGCGGACTAAATGTGCAGTGTACATGTGTTGTGTTTTGAAAGGGGGTTTTGGATATATCGGGAGCCACGCAGAGTATTTTACAGGGGTCCCGCTACCCAGATAGCGGACTGGGGGTCAAGGGGGCTAGCAGACCCCTTGCGGGGTGCGGGGCAGGCCCCGTTAGAAATTTTTTCTAATAGGGACAATGTCGTGGAGTATGTGTATGTGTACATATGTATGCATATGTATGTGTGTGTGTGTGTGTGTGTGTAAAAAAAGAGCGGGGAAAGGCATCCAAGGGATGCGTGGGGCCAGCGCCTTGAGTGCTGTGCACTTAGGTGCTGTGCGCTTAGGCACAAGCGCGCCACGTGTCGGCACGTGGGCGCTTTGCGCTCGAGCTCCGGGTGCTGGAGCGCAAGCGCGCCACGTGTCGGCACGTGGGCGCTTTGCGCTCGAGCGCAGGGCGCTGGCGAGAAAAAGGGACTTTTAGTCCCAGAAATAGGGTTTAGAGTGGAGTTAAACTTCTAAAAATGTTTTGGTTGAGGAAATGGGTTCTTCTTCTTCCTCCTCTGTTGGCTGGATCAAGAGATGTGAGATCTAAAAATCTCTTCTTTTTGAGATCTAATGACAGATCCAAGTTCCACTTTGTGGGTTTTGTGGTGAAAAACTATTTAGTTTTGAAAAAGGAAGAGTAAACCTCTTGATTTAATTCAAAAAGAAAGAAGAAGGTTTCAAACCTTCAGAAAGGGGAAAGAGGTACAAACCCTAGGTTTTTGAGAGAATGAAAAGTATTCCTTTATTCATCATCATATTGCCTTTTATAGGCTTACATATTTACAAATAGCCCCTTGGGCTTTACAAAATGGCATTTTGCGTATCCCATGGCTCATGTGCCATTTCATTTTTGCACATAAGCTATAGGCTTACAAAATATTGGCTTTATGCCCATTTTGCATACATTCATGTATAAAAAGTTACATAAAAATTATTTATTACATGATTTTGTTGTTGGCATGGGGAGGCTGACCGTGGGCTCGACTTGCGCATAGGCCCGCTTGACCTGGGCTTGGGCCTACCTAGCTTGGGGGTTGACCTTGACTTTGACTCGGTTAACCGGGATGCAAATTTTTACCCCAACAAATTGCCCCCCATCAATAAATGCACACCGCACATTTGAGTTGTGTGCATGAAATTGATGGATCTTGAAGCTGGACTTCGAGGTGGAACATCATTCCGGGGGCGGAGCATCATCCCGGGGAGCATGATTCCCGGGGATCGGAGCATCATTCTGATTCGCGGAGCATAATTCCAGGGTCGGAGTATCCTTTGGGGAGCATGATTCTCGCGGATCGGAGCATCATTCCGATTTGCGGAGCATGATTCCAAGGATCGGAGCATCATTCCGAAACGCGGAGCATGATTCTAGGGATCGGGGAGATCGGAGCATCATTCCGAAGGGCGGAGCATGATTCCAGAGATCGGAGCGTCATTCCGAAGGGCGGAGCATGATTCCAGAGATCGGAGCATCATTCCGAAGGGCGGAGCATGATTCTAGGGATCGGAGCATCATTCCGAAACGCGGAGCATAATTCCAAGGATCGGAACATCATTCCGAAGGGTGGAGCATAATTCCATGGATCGGAGCATCATTCCGAAGAGCGGAGCATGATTTCAGGGGATCGGATCATCATTCCGATGAGTGGAGCATGATTCCAGGGATCGGAGTATCATTCCGATGAGCGGAGCATGATTCCAAGGATCGGAGCATCATTCCGATGAATGGAGCATGATTCCAAGGATCGAGGCATCATTCCGATGAGCGGAGCATGATTCCAGAGGATAGGATCATCATTCCGATGAGCGGAGTATGATTCCAGAGATCGGAGCATCATTCCGAAGGGCGGAGCATGATTCCAGGGATCGGAGCATCATTCCGATGAGCAGCAGATATCCCGACCGAAGCATAACTTCAATACAGAGGTTGATTCCCAGGCGAAGCCTAATTCCGACAGGGAAGGCAGGTATTCTGAGGCGAAGCATGATTTCGACACGGGGTACATTCTGAGACGGAGCAAGTTTCCAGCGCAGAGCTTGTTGGCCGACTGGATTCCGAGATGAAGCATAATTTCGACAGGGAAGGCAGATACACCGAGGCGAAACATGATTTCGACACGGGGTGCACATTCTGAGACGAAGCATGATTCCGACGCAGAGCTTGCTGGTTGACTTGATTCCGAGGCGGAGCATAATTCCGACGAGGAGGTCGTTGGTTGATTCCGAGCCGAAGCATAATTCCGACAGGGAAGGCAGATACACCGAGGCGAAGCTTGATTTCGACGCGAGGTACACTCTGAGACGGAGCATGTCTCCGACGCAGAGCTGGTTGGTTGATTTGATTCCGAGGCAGAGCATAATTCCGGCAAGGAAGGTAGATATCCCGAGGCGAAGCATGATTTCGACACAGGGTAAATTCTGGGACGGAGCATGATTCCGCCGCGGAGGTTGTTGGTTTGATTTGATTTGGGTTGACATCAGCATCGCTACCCTGGAATATGGTACCAGGAGCGAATCATCATTTGCCTTGAGTGGATTTGAGGATTTCGGTTTTGGTTTGGCATCTTCATTGCTACACTGGAATAATGCCAGGAGCAACTCATCATTTGCCCCGGGAGGGCTTGGAAATTGGTTTTGGTTGGCATCAGTATCGCTACACTGGGATATGGTACCAGGAGTGAATCATCATTTGCGCTTGCTTATCAGGAAGCGATGGCTTAGGAGACAGGTTTTAGGTCCCTATCACCTAAGACTTTTCAATTTTGTGAGCCGTAAGGGTCTCACAAAGCATTTTCTCCCTACGAGTCGTAAGGATCTCGTAGGTGTATTTTCTCCTTAGGAGTCGTGGGGACTCCTAAGTGTGTTGCTCCTTTGCGAGTCGTAAGGATCTCACACGGAAATTTTCTCCTCACAAAGTCGAGAGGACTTTGCGAGTGCATTTCATCTTTTTTTCATGAGTTTTGCGCCCTTTCGGGTTTTTACAAACTCGCCGGCAGTCATGCTGTTTTTACTCATGGAGCCCTTTCGGGTTTTCATCCGTGCCTATTTTGCTTGTGGACATACCTTCTTTTTTTTCTTCTTCTTTTTTTTTTCCTTTTTTTTTGAATCTTCCCTGCCGGTGGGACTTTGAATGTGGTCTCTCCGGTAGGACTTGGGAGAGAATGGGATCATTTTACGCCCGTGGATTGCATACGGTTTTGTAGGATGTATGATCCAGACCGTAGGGCCGAAATTTTTTTTGAGATTTTGTTGGCGTCTGCATCGCTGCACTGGAATATGGTACCAGTAGCGACTCATCATTCGCCATTAGGGTATGGGGGTTGGAATTTGGTTGGCGTCTGCATCGCTGTACTGGAATATGGTACCAGGAGAGACTCATCATTCGCCATTTGGGGGTTGAGATTTGGTTGGCGTCTGCATCGCTGCACTAGAATATGGTATCAGGAGCGACTCATCATTCGCCACTTAGGGATTGGGATTTAGAATTTAGTTGGCGTCTGCATCGCTACACTGGAATATGCTACCAGGAGCGACTCATCATTCGCCACTTGGGGATTGGGGAGCGATGGATTAGAAGACAGGTTTAGATCCCTATCACCTAAGGCTTTTCAATTTTATGGGCCGTGAGGTCCCATAAAAGCATTTCTCCCTACGAGTCGTAAGGATCTCGCAAGTGCATTTTCTCTTTAGGAGTCGTGAGGACCCCCAAGTGTGTTTTTCCTTTATGAGTCGTAAGGATCCCACAAAGATTTGTTCTCCTCATGTATCGTGAGGACACATGAGTGGGTCTTCTCAATGGAACATAATTCCAAAGGCGGAGACCTGCCGCGTAACTGGTGATTGTGGTGGGGTATGGATATGAAGAGAATTATTTGAGCCCGTGGATTGTATACGGTAGTCAATTTGGGGACTAACCGTAGGGCCGGAAGAATTTTAGGAAACTGGATTTTGGTTGGCGTCTGCATCGCTGCACTGGAATATGGTACCAGGAGCGGCTCATCATTCGTCGTTTTTTTTGTTTTTGTTTTTTTTTGTTTTTTTTTACCGCGATTGCTCTATCATTTCAGCTTTTCTTGTCGCGAAAATCGTGATTGCCCTATCATTTCGGCTTTTATTCGCGGTTGCCCCATCATTTCGGCTTTATTTTCATCTTTATTTTACTCGTTGATTTTTATTGCCAGTTGCCCCATCATTTCGGCTTTTCTTTATTTTTCTTTTATTTACACATTTTTTTATTTACACATATATCTTTTTTTTTGCATTCCCAGTTTAACGACTTAGAGGTCGATTATTCCCAGTTTAGTGACATGGTGGTCAATTGTTTTCAGTGAAAGGCAGATGCCTGAGAGAATCAGTTTCACGAAGATCTTCGGTCTCCGTTTGTATAAAATTGGCGGTTGCGACTTGACTGTTTATTAACACGCCTTTGGACAGTTCTATCTCTCCTGCCTTGTATTTCTTTTCGATCCAATCTTTGAAGACGAATCAGTCCTCAATGGCATGACCTATCACTCTGTGATAGGGGCAGTATTTAGGGTCGTCGGTCATATTCGATTCCTGCGGCCTCTTTGATTCTGGCAGTTCTAGACCGTTCCTCAGGGCGTCTTTGAATATTTTACGGATTTTGTCTCTTCTGAAGGAATAGACCTTATCCAGCTTCTCTTTCAGTGGAGACTCTCCTTCCCCTCCGAACATTGGCTTCCGAAGCTGGTTGGCATTAGGCCCGCTCAACCCTTGCTTATTTCAGTTGGCCAAGGCGTTGAAAGATTCAGAATCGTCGGAATTTCCGCCTTTGCGATTATCGTCCTTTCGGTTTCTCCAGGACCTATTGTTATTTTGGGAATCCGAGGAGGACTCCTGCTTTGAGCGCTCCAGCATTTGAACTTTCCTGGTCAGCTCTTGGAATGTTTTTGTTTCCTGATTTAAAATCAGGAAAGCTTATGGAAAAAGCTAGAGGGTCACGTGCATACACGTGACCAGCAGTCACGTGTTGGCACGTGACACCCAAAAGTACCGGCAAAGCAAGTTCAGCTTCCTGACTACATCAAAGAAAAAGGGCTTAAGAAAGGGTCACGTGCTCCCACGTGACCAGGGTCACGTATTGGCACGTGACATTTTAAAGCGGATTCAAAGGCACATCGGTTCCCTGATCAAGTCAAGGAAAAAGAGTCCAGACCAGGGTCACGTGCTCACACGTGACCAGGGGTCACGTGATGGCACGTGACGGTTAAGCAACAACCAGAAGACAGCGCAAAAAGAAAGAAGAAGGCTCATTCCAAAGGGGGTCACGTGCCCACACGTGACCATGGGTCACGTGGTCACACGTGACCGGCTTTCAAAGTCCATTTTGTCAACAGAATTAAATTCTGAAAGAGATTCAAATCTTTCCAAAGGAAAGCGACTATCTGGAACCAATCGAATTAAAGATTCAGAGGTGATGAAATATCATCTATCTATGGGAAAATCTCGGGTTTGGAAAGATTTCCCCTTTAAATCTAACCGAAACAACAAAGGAGAATCCCGGGACTTGAAATCCAATGGTGAATAAAATTCACCTAATAATCCAAAGGTCCAGAACGAATGATGGATGCAAATCAAATCTCTCAATGAAGATTCGTAAAAAAACTAATTGACTCGGCTGCTTCTCCTATAAATAGGAGCCAAGAGACACAAAAAAAGAGGGAGATACACGCAGAGGGAAGAAAGGGAGAGAGAGCCTTGATACTTCGAGGAACTTGGATCTTCTGCAAAAGAAAACCCTAGGTAAGAAAGGGAAGGCTCCTTGAAGGAAAAGAGAATTTAATTCTCAACAGAGTTTAACTCTGATATATAAAACAGAAGAACATATTTCTTCTCTCTTTGATAGAGGATCTGCAAAGTGCACATCTCCCCTTGAGGTTGAGAATTTAATTCTCAATGGGTCGAGATTCTGCCATGCAGATCCAAAACATAGAGAGGGAATGGAAGCACGAGAATTTAATTCTCACAGAACTATAGGAATTTAATTCCTTTGAAATAAAACTAGGGCTTGACCCTGTGTTATGGGAATTTAATTCCTTCAGAACAAAAGAAACAGGGTTAACCCTAGTTAAGAACCTAGTTCTGTTGGAACAGCGGGGATTTAATTCCCTTGATCATAATTTAACAAGAGAGTGGGAATTTAATTCCTTAAAAGCTTTTATTAGGGTTTAACCCTATTTGGTTCTTCACATGTATGAGGAATTTAATTCCTACAGAAAATTCAGAGTCCAACTCTATTCAGAATATAAACCTTTAAGAGGAAGTAGGAATTTAATTCCTCTGAAATTACTGTCAGGGTTTAACCCTACGAGGAATTTAATTCCTGGAAAAGATTAACAGATCCTCTAAACAATATACATAGAGGCAGGGTCACGTGTCACCACGTGACCCCCCCAGGAGATCTACAGAAAACCCCTTTGAGGCAGCACCCCACGTGACCCACGTGACCCTTGACAGAAGCTTTAATACACAGGCATTTGAATGCCCATCACGTGATGGCACGTGATGCTCTGAAAGACGCGATAATCTCAGCAGAATAAATGAAGGGAGGGCGCTCTCACGTGCTGCCACGTGACCCCTCTTGCCTTAGTGTTTAACACTAAATTGAAACTCTCGAACCCAGTGTTAAAACACTGTTGGGCCTTAGTGTTCAACACTAATCAAAAAGCTTTATTTGCAGTGTTCAACACTGATCTGTTTTAGTGTTTAACACTAATTTGAAAAGCCTTGTTGCTGGTGTTTAACACCGATTATCTTTTAGTGTTAAACACTAACTCGTCAACCTCATTCCCAGTGTTCAACACTGATTGCTCTGTAGTGTTTAACACTAGGCTTTGGCCCAATTGGCTAAATGGATGGAGGCAAAGCTTCTCCTGATTGGACTTAGCCCAAGATGGCCATAAGTCTTCAATTTGTGATTAACTGGGCCAATGGGCTCATAACATAATTAATCGGTCTTGATCCCAAATTGGGTCAAAGACTATTTAAGCCATTCCGGTTCTAGGGTACATCTCTTCACTCCTTTGATACTTGGCATTGTAATCCCTCAATGTCTTCAAAGAGGTGACGGGTCCCGACGACCACACATTGATATGGACTGTGGGGTCCTTAAACCCGTGTTTAATGCAAAATTCCTGGTTACGTGGAACGCGGATAATGTCACTCTTTGACCCCGTGGAAAACGTCCAGAGCGGAGCCTGGTCCTCGCAGAGCACGGCAGTGAACCCGTGTGAAGCATCCATAGCACATACCGGACTGTGGGGTCCTTAAACCCATGGACTACGACGTCCTTAACCTTGACCGAGATGTCTTAAAACTAACAATGGACTGTGGGGTCCTTAAACCCATGGACTATGACGTCCTTAACCTTGACCGAGATGTCTTAAAACTAACAATGGACCGCAACGTCCTTAAACTACCCATGGACCGCAATGTCCTTAAACTAGAACAATAGAGCCCCGTATGCTCTTTTGTCGGATCTAAACGGTCCCGTTTAAGTTGATCTTAGCCTCAAAGATGGCTAACGTATCCTTAAACCTTCAAACAGACTGGACTATGAATCCCCCCAATTAACTCTGGCTCGAGGGTACATCTCTGAACTCCTCTGACATCCGTCGTTGTAATCCTTCAACGTCGTCAGAGAGGTGACGGGTCCCGACGGTCATACATATGATGGACCACTATGTCCCTAAACTGGAACATTAGAGCCCAAATGCTCTTTTGTCGGATCTAAACGATCCCGTTAAGTTGATCTTAGTCTCAAAGATAGACTAACGTATCCTTAACAAACGTTTGAGTTGATCTTAGCCTCAAGTATGGCTGACGTATCCTCAAACCAAACCCCCAAACCCAAATCTAAGATAATACGGATTTGGACTAGTCCACGCCCTACGGGAGACGACATAACTCAGTCTCCGTAAACAATCCACGGGCAACAAAACACAAAACAAACACCCACGACACGAAGTGACCATCTGGAGAAGGAGAAAGTTGTTACCGCAATGCGGTAGCGTAATTAACTGCAGGGGCTTGCGCCTGCAGGGAAGAGCGTCCCCACAATCAAAAACCCCTCAAACGAGGGGGAATCTGACGAAGTCTGCTACATCGGACGCATCCGTCTAAACCTTCGATACACGGTGCCATAAATCAACTTGGCATCTTCGGAGAGGTGGACGGATAGCACCAATAAGCATCTGCCCCGAATCTCAGGCAAGACGTCATGTCGCGCCGTCTTTCGGAGGGGAACAGATTCTGGCACGCTCGGTGGGACCTTTTCCTCTTTCCACTCCACACTTCGTGTGTCGTGACTCACGAACCAATCGCGGTTCGCTAATGGTTGCCCTTGGGTTTCAAGATACTAAGAATTGGCGTCTCGCTTATTGCAGAAAGCAAAGGTTCGATGGCTTCTACTTCCGTGAAATTCTCCAACTGCTCAGACTGCAATTGCAACCAACGCTCTGCCTCGCCAGGAGGTATAGCCTACGGACCCCAAGCTGCTTCGCTATTCACAATGCCCATGGAACAGGTCACTCGCGCTACCACAGGATTGTTCTTTGGGACCATGCTCCCGCCGACAAACTTCACCGCTCCAGTGCTGACAACAGAAGCTCTCAAGAAGTCGGTCTTTGATCGTCTTACCCCTGTCGCGGCTCCTCTCAACGAGTCGCCCAACGTCAACGCCTCGGTCTTCTCTAGATTGGGCCAGAAATCCTGCGAACTCATCATAGGGCCTACAATCTCAGAGAAGACTGCTTCTAAGAAGGTGGCCGCTCCTGCCCCCGAAGTCGTCAAGGCAGCTTCTCCGGCCAAAAGGTCGGTCTTTACAAGATTGACGGCTTCAGCTCCCGCTCCTGCTGCCCAAAGGACATCGGTCTTTGACAGGCTAATACCAACAGCGACCCTTCACCCAGACAGGGGGCAAGACGAAACCATTCTTACCGCTGACCCTACGCCGTCCGCTCGATACGCTCGACGTCGCCATTGGCGCCGAGTAAGGAAGGCTGGGGGCAACTCCCCCTCCGGGTTGACTCCATCGGCCCCGGTGGCAGAAGTTAATGCTGCTGTTCCAACTGGGAACAGCTTCGAAATGCTAAATAAGGTGCGAAGGAATTCTACTACTGCAGTGCTGAAGAGGTCTCCTCCCCCATTAAAAAAGGTTGTGGAAATAAAACCCGAGCAGCCCCGATCTTCTCAACGGCTGTCTTCCAAAATCTATAAAGTTTGGCGGCAGGCCCGAGACTCGATCATCGATCCAAACTTCTCCCGCCAGCACAAGAAGCTGAAAATCCAACCGGAAGCTGGTCACCAGGCTAAACCCCAAAAGGCTGTTGATCAACTGGCCCATAAAAGGAGGAGGCCAGAGAAGACCCCCCAGCATGCAACGACGGCTAAAAGCACTGAGCCCAGACGCCCTAAGTCTGGGGGCATGGTGGTGCACACTGTTTACATGGCCTCTGGAAAAGAGGAAAGCCGCACTTCTACGGGCCACCGACCGCTAACCCGATCCGTGACGAAAGCCCAGGAGCAGCAACAAAAGCTTCAGGAAATGATGAATGCTATGGCCGCACTTACCGGGCCAAAAGAAAACCCAGAAACATCCTCAGACGCGTGCCAGGAGGAAGAAACCGACACTGAATTCCTTCGCCGGATACTGGAGAAAAAGGACAAAGAGGCTGCTGAACAGGCGGCCAACATACAACGTATGGGCCTTCTCTTCCAAGATATGATAGGAATGATGATCCAGCAGGACTTACCCGCCGAGGATCCCCCAATCGTTCTTGAAGACGACCGAGGAGAAACGTCAAATCCACCACCAGCCCTCTCAACGGCCAAGGAGGAGGCAATCTCTAAGGCTGACTTGGTTGACTACATAGCCCAGCAAATCCGGTTTCATCACGCGACTGAGGCAGCTGGTCAAGTCGTGAAAACGGGGCGGCCGTATCCGAGCTGGTACGACCAAATCAAATACCCGCCAGGCAATACGATACCAAAATTCCACGTGTACAAGGGGACCGGCAACCCCCATCAACATGTCGCCCAGTTCCGGGCCCTCTGCGGTAACACCGGCGGTGATGATAAACTGTTGCTCCGCCAGTTCGTGGGCAGCCAATCAGAAACTGCGTTCGAATGGTATTCAGAACTCCCGAACGATTCTATCAAAACGTTCGCTGAAATGGAGTTGTTGTTCACTCAGCGATTCGCAAGTGCCAGCGAACGCACTCCAATAACTGCACTGATTAACGCCAGGGTAAAACCAGGCGAAACCTGGGTCCAGTATGCTATACGCTGGCGGAACTTGTGGTCGAGATGTGAACAACGCATTGAGGAGGCACCCGCAGTGGGCATGTTCGTAGGAACCCTAGACCCTCACGCAACTATCTCCCAGTTTATGATGTTCTTTAAGCCAACCACATTCCAGGCTTTAATCGACAAGTTGGCTCAGATGGACCAGATGGGTCATAGACCACCTCCCCCGTAGTCGGAACCTCGGAATGACAAGGGTAAAGGAAGGGCAACCTTTGTTGCGAATGCCCAACAGCAACCTAACGCCCCAAAACCGGTAGATCAACTGGAGGAAAGACGTCGGTATTATAATGAGAAGATGAAGCGTCCCTACTCGTTCCCACGGGACAAGACGAAACGGTTATTCGAGCTGGCAATACGCAACAGACTTATAAACCCACCAAATCCAAGGCGACCGCCGCAACCCACCGAGGTGAATAACCCTAACTATTACCCTTACCATCAAACGGTAGGCCATCCGATTGAAGATTGCTTCGTCTTCAAAGGATGGATTGAAGACCAGTACCTCCAGGGGAAGTTTGTACTGTCCGAAAAGTGGAAGGTGAACCCACCACAACCGCATACTCCTAAGAAAGCAGATACACCGGGGGCAACCTGCTCTTTTATTGAAGAAGCTCCATGGGAGGTCGTGCTATCAACTAAAACCAAAAGAATGCTGAGAGACCTTCATGCGTGCCCTGCGATCGAATGGAAGGACCCTTTTGAACCTCAAATTATCGAAGGGATGCTAAGGCGCCGCCCAACTACAAAGACTCGTGATAAGAGCCCAAATACTCACGCCCAATCGTCAAAATCTTCGAAGAAAAAGAAGAAGAAATCCAAGAAGCCCGTGAAGCTTGGAAACGAGCACACGAACTTGCAGAAGCAAATCGACGCGCTGGAAGAATACAATCAAAAGGCGCGAACTCCTGTCACACTGCAAGAGTTCCTCAACCACATCTTTCAAGAGGAAGATGATGGAGAGAGCTCGTCAGATGAATCCGAAGGATATGTGGCGAGTTGTAACGTAATCTCCCACTCGTTTACCGATAATGGGAAAACTCCTGGCACTAAGAAGCTGGAGGCAGAGCCTGTACCAGAGCGTGCATGGCCAACAGACGAAATGATCGACGCTTTTCTAGACGAGATTCGTCTAAAATGTAAAGCGGACCAGGAGCGTGAGATGGCCACATCGGAAGGAGCCAAATGCGGGCAACTGAACGAAAGAGTTGAACTACCGGAGCGAAAGGCATCTGAAGTAGACAAGAAGATATTCAAGACGAGAAAAAGGTTTGCCAAAGCCATGTCAATGGGGATGAAGCTACCGCCCTCGGAAGGAAACACACGCGATGGGGTGGAGAGGCACCCTGATTATTGCGCATATCACCGGAAAATATCACACCCCACAGAGGAGTGCGACGCCTTTAAGATATGGTGGCAAGGATATGTTGCTCGTCGGCAACATGTTAAGCGCATGAAACGCAAGGGCCGTCGGGAGCGAAGAAGTACTATCGATGGGCACGACAGAACTACTGGCAACTGTTACATGGTAAACGCCAGGGGGTCACAAGTTCTCACCTTTGGGAGCGACTCTGATGAAGAAATCGCTCTGGGCCCTCTCTTCAAAGAATCCGTTTTAGGGAAAGAGGAGGAATCGGAGATCTGCGAGAACATTCAGCTGCGCAATCGCACACTCCCAGAAAAGAATCTCGGGCCCGTAAGTAGAAAGGATAAGGGAAAGGAAAAGGTCACTGAAGATATCACTTTAGATGACCAAGTCATGAGAGAGCTGGCTGCCAAAGACCCTCCTAGGAAGGGTAAGGTGGACTATAACATCCTCGCGCACCTAAGGAAGCTACCTTCTCAGCTTAGCATTCTCGATGCCCTCCTATTATCAAAAGAAGCGCGAGACTCACTAATTAAGGCGTTACAAGAACCTGAGCAATTCCAAGCCTTCCTCGCCACTGAAAAGATGAAGGATGAACTGGAGGAAGTGCATACGGCCGACATCACTTTCGGTGATGAAGACTTCCTTCTCGGGACGTGCGACCACAACCGTCCCCTATATATCTCCGGATACTGCCATGATATCAAGATAGGAAAGATTCTGGTGGATAATGGATCATCCGTCAATCTCCTTAATGTTCGGGTGTTGAAGGAAATCTGCATGAGCGTGCAACACCTCGCTCGCGACAAGATTACTATCTCCGGTTTCGATTCACAATCGTTACGGACTCTCGGATCTGTGATACTAACATTACGCTTTGGACTTCTCATCACAGACATCAAATTCCATGTCATTGACGCCAAGACCTGCTACAACGCCTTGCTCGGTCGTCCTTGGTTACACAAATACAACATCATCCCTTCTACACAACATCAGTGTATGAAGTACTTTAAGGATGGTTTCGAGTATACCGTAACAGGTGAGTTAAACCTATTTTCCGTGAACGAAGTCCGCAAATACGAAGATGCGAAGTACTTTTTGCCAGATTTCGAGGATACAGAAAGATGTCGCAATCCGGAGAACAAAACCGCCGCCACCATCCCTGTTTTCGGGAGCGATGCCGAAGAAGAGGAAGAGATAGTTTATGCAGGGCCATCTCAACGTAACAACCTGGGGACGCCCGCCCCCATGTTGTTCTTCGGAAGTGATTCAGAAGATGAAGTTAATGCCGTGTTCTCCAATCGGCTGTCAATACAAACACTCCCTGGCGATGACCATAGTTTGCAAATCACCATGGTACCGCGAGAACACTACAAGGATCTCGACACGCTACAGGCTAATAATGTGCAGGACCTGCGAACATTTTACGTCCCTCCCAGGTAAAGGGGTGAGAAGGTGATCCTATTCTACCGATCTTCAGAGTCGAAAATAGAGAAAGAGATCTGGCATGGCGCGGATGCTACACTTGACAGGCTCCAACCCATCCGTCTGCCCAGATACTATACAAATGGATTAAAGAAACTATTGAAGCGCCAAGGAGTACCCTTAGAACAGACCGTTCGGCAGGCTCGGTTCTACAACAGGATTTGGGATGTCCCCGGGACTCAACGCAAATTGCCCAACGGGAAGATGGAAACACTCGGGCTTGGATACGCAAGAGCCGGAAAACGGGAATGGGCTCACAGCAGCTACGCTATATATACCTTTGATGAAGAGGAGGACGCCCTGTCAGGAGATGCCAACCCCCCATCAAAACTAGACCCCGCGATTAAAACGCCGAGTCCGTCGTTTGAGGAACGAATGGGCAAGCCTATCAGGAAAGTGGGTCAGAAAGCTTGGGAAGACCACAACCGCGAAATGGCCATCTACGAGAAGGCCAGGACGCAACGTCTATTTCAACGTGCTGCAAAAGACAAAGACGCTTATCCTCGTCAATCCGCTGTACGAAAGGCCCGACGCAGAGACGGAAATAAATCAAGAAGCGGCTCGGGTTTGTCCCCCATGAAGAAGATGAGTCGAGCGTACTCCTTCCCCCGAGACAAGACGGAGAGGTTACTTAACCTCGCTATAAAACATCAAATGATCACGCTTCCAGAGTCTAGACATCCTGAGCAAGCTAACAAGGCTTCTCATCTGAGTTATTGCTCTTATCACCAAGCCATAGGACATCCTACCGAAGACTGCGTCACCTTCAAGAACTGGGTCGAGGACCAGTACCAACGGGGCAGATTCGCTTTATCCGACGGCTGGAAGGTAACGCCGCCGCAAAAGCATGAGCCCAAGGCCGCAAGAGCAGAACCGGGTCCACCTCAGTCCGGGGAGCGGGTTCGCACTTGCTATACGATTACGATATTAGGAGAAGAGCCCGAGAACGTAGATGACCTTCCCCGGTGCTTTGAGAACAGCGATGATGAGGTGATCTCGGAATTTCCGCCCGCTCCGAAAGAACTGGAAGATGGTATACATACTACTGCAGATAACCTCAAGAAGATTGAGTTGGGATCGGCAGACGACCCGCGACCGACATTTGTCAGCGAGCTGTTATCCGAAGAGAGGGTGGCTGCGTTAAAGAACGTGTTTCTACGGCATAAAGACTGCTTCGCGTGGAACTACTCCGAGATGCCGGGATTAGATCTGGAGATTGCTGTGCATGGATTAGCAATATCCCCAGATATCAAGCCAGTCAAGCAGGCGCCAAGGAGGATGCGACTCGAGCTTGAGATGAGCATCAACGCCGAAGTCAAGAAGCTGATCGATTCTGAATTTATCCAAGAAGTCCAATATCCCGACTGGATCGCCAATATCGTCCCGGTAATGAAGAAGAATGGGACGGTACGCATATGCGTGGATTTCAGGGATCTCAATAAAGCCTGTCCAAAGGATGATTTCCCAATACCAGTAACCGAGCTAATGATAGATAACACGTTCACTCACGAGGTTTTCTCCTTTATGGATGGTTCGTCAGGATACAATCAGATAAAGATGCATCCCGAAGACCAGAAGCACACCGCTTTCCGCACCCCTTTGGGTATATTTTGCTACAGGGTTATGCCCTTTGGTCTAAAGAACGCTGGCGCTACCTATCAAAGGGCCATGACAAAGATCTTTGATGACCTCATACACGACGTCGTCGAGTGTTATATCGATGACCTCATAGTAAAGAGCATGTCATACGAAGATCATTTAAAGCATCTGGAGACTGTATTTCGACGCCTTCGGCAATATAATTTGAAAATGAATCCCCTCAAATGCGCGTTTGGAGTCTCCTCGGGCAAATTTCTGGGATTCATCGTTCGACACCGAGGTATTGAAATAGATCCGTCAAAGATTAAGGCGATCATGGAAATGCCTCCACCAAGAACCCTCAAGCAGTTGCGGTCTCTTCAAGGGAAGCTCGTATACATCCGGCGGTTTATCGCTAATCTTTCGGGCAAATGCCGTCCTTACAGCCACCTGATGAAAAAGGGAACTCCATTCGCTTGGGATCACAAATGTCAAGGTGCACTAGACGAGATCAAGCAGTACCTGCAGAACCTTCCGGTGTTGGCCGCGCCGGTCAAGGGAAAACCCCTCATTCTTTATACGACCGCCCTCGATGGTTCCTTGGACGCGTTATGGGCACAAGAGAACGATCAGGGGAGAGAGAGGGCACTCTATTACTTAAGTCGAGTTCTACTGGGGGCAGAAAGCAACTACTCTCCCATTGAAAAACATTGCTTGGCGTTAATCTTCGCGATAACAAAGCTCAGGCACTATGCGTTGGCACATGAAGTCCGTCTCATTTCAAAAGTAGATCCCCTTAAATACTTGATGTCGAAAGCCATATTGACGGGACGACTCGCTAAGTGGGCCCTGCTCTTGATGGAGTTCTCGATAACGTATCAACCTCTCAAGGCAGTGAAAGGCCAGGCCATTGCCGACTTCCTCGCTGAGCACCCGATACCGGCCGATTCTCCTCTGAACTGTGATTTGCCGGACGAGCATGCATTTGATGCGATTAGCGGCGGAAGCACCCGATGGGAACTCTATTTCGATGGAGCGTCCTCCATAAAGAAACAGAAACAAGGTATCCCAATGATCAAATCAGGGATAGGCCTCATCTTTGCAACTCCACAAGGAGGGATAATGCGCTTCGCCTTCTCCTTAACAGAGCCGAGGACAAACAATGAAGCTGAATACGAAGCTCTGATAGCAGGCCTCGAGATCGCCATCGACATGGGAATTGAAGACCTCCTTATATACGGGGATTCTCAGCTGGTCGTTAGTCAAGTAAATGGTGACTACCAAACGTGCAAGCCGGAGTTGGTGAAGTACGGCGAAAGGGTGCAACAACTATTGACCCGAATTCCCTCCTATACTTTGGAGAACATACCGCGCGCGGAAAACAGCAAAGCAGACGCGTTGGCTAAACTTGCTAAAGAACTGGCTGACGAGAACCTCGATGACGTCAGAATCGTGGTACAAAGCCGTCGAGTGCTCGCCCCGGCGGAAATACCTCCGGAATTATATAAGGAGAAGGGAGCGACTGAGCAGACGACCCTACAAATAAAAGACCATGAGAAGGCCGAAGACTGGAGGGAAGTCTTCATAGTCTACTTTAAGTCCCACCGAATGCCCAAAGAGGCGTCCTCAAGACATCAGCTCATGAAACGAGCTTTATCTTTCGCTTTCGTCAACGATATTCTATACAAGAGATCGTTTGATTCTCTATGGCTGAGATGCTTAGGACCTGACGAAGCAGAAAGAGTCATTCAGGAAGTTCATGACGGATTTTGCGGTTCTCACCAAGCAGGCCCAAAGATGAAGTTAAAAATTAAACGGATGGGTTACTACTGGCCCACGATGATCCTGGACTGCCTCGAGTATGCGAAGCAATGCCACTCATGCCAGATTCATGAAGACTTCATCCACCAACATCCGAATCCACTGCACCCAACGCTGGCTAGTTGGCCATTCGAAATGTGGGGGACTGACATAGTCGGCCCCATTGAGCCAGCATCATCCCGGGGACACCGTTTTATCCTGGCGACAACTGATTACTTCTCCAAATGGGCAGAAGCAGTACCACTGAAGGAAGTGAAGACGGAGAATATCCTCCATTTCTTCAAGACGCACGTCATCTATCGGTTCGGAACTCCACGGCGGATTATCTCCGATAATGGGCCGGCCTACCGAAGCCATAAGATTAGCCGCTTCGCACAGCAGCACAATATAGACTGGAGATATTCTTCGGTTTACAATCCACGAGCTAACGGTCTGGCCGAGGCCTTCAATAAGACCTTGACGAAGATCATAAAAAAGACCGTTTCCAGGAATAAGAGAGACTGGCACGAAAGGCTGCAAGAAGCCCTTTGGGCTTATCGAACTACATTCAAGACGGCCACGAACACAACGCCGTACGCGTTGGTATTTGGGACGGAAGCAGTGCTCCCCCCGAGATAGAGTTACCCTCTCTGCGAGTAGCAGTCCACCACGAGCTGACGAACGAAGAAAATGCTCACCTTCGGCTTGAGGAGCTTGATGCCCTCGACGAAACCCGGCTCATAGCGCAACAACATCTAGATGCCTACAAAGCAAAGATGACGCGCTCGTACGAAAGATTGACCAGGCCGAGGACATTCCGCCAAGGCGAACTCGTACTAGTGGTCAAAAGACCTATGATCCCCAATCGTGCCAAGCGAGGAAAATTTGAGCCAAACTATGAAGGCCCGTACATCATAGACAAGGTCTACCAGGGTGGAGCCTACCTACTCATGGACATGCACGGTGAAAGGCCTTTCAGGCCAATAAACGGCCGCTTCTTAAAGAAATACTATGCTTAATAAGCCACAGCCTAGGTCAATGATAGATGACGACGACTATGTCTGCTCAATATCTTCCTAGGCTCAGACTTTACAAGCAGCAACCAACCTTCCCATATCGACGGACCGAAACGTCCTTAAACTAACGACGGACCGAAACGTCCTTAAACTATCGACGGACCGAAACGTCCTTAAACTAACGACGGACTGAAACGTCCCTAAAACTACTACCGCAGCATCTTTAGGCTGACGAGATAAAAAAAGAGGAGAGAGAAAGAAAAAAAATAAAAAAATATATATATGAAAAAGAATAAAAAAAAAAGAGACGGTATGTCCATAAGCAAAATGGGCACGGATGAAAACCCGAAAGGGCTCCGTGAGTAAAAACAGCAGGGCTACCGGCAAGCGTTCGTGAAAACCCGAAAGGGCGCGACCTTGTAAAAAAAAAGTGAAAAAGAAAAAAAAACGGTATGTCCGTAAGCAAAATGGGCACGGATGAAAACCCGAAAGGGCTCCGTGAGTAAAAACAGCAGGACTACCGGCGAGTGTTTGTGAAAACCCGAAAGGGCGCAACCTCGTTAAAAGACACTTGTAGGGTCCTCTCGACCTTGTAAGGAGAAACCACCTGCGTGAGATCCTTACGACTCACAAAGGAGCAACACACTTAGGGATCCTCACGATTCCTAAGGAGAAAATACACTTACGAGATCCTCACGACTCGTAAGGAGAATTCTCTTATGGGACCCTCACGGCTCATGAGATTTGAAAGTCTTAAGTTACAGAAACCTAAACCTGTTCTTAAGCAAATCCTCCACAACCTTCGATATTGCCCTACAAGAGGCTCAATACTGACCCTTGTATACAATCCACGGGCGCGAAAAAACATTTCCCCAGCAAAATCCCACCCGTGACTAGGGATATGCCCACATGGTGAACAACCCTTATAATTCCTCTCGACTTATAAGGAGAAAACCCTCTTGTAGGATCCTTACGACTTACAGAGGAACATACACTTAGGAATCCTCACGATCCCTAAGGAGAAAATACACCTGCAAGATCCTCACGACTTGTAGGGAGAGATACCTTTGTGAGACCCTTACGGCTCACGAAGTCAAAAGCCTTGGTCGACAGGACCCTTAACCCTGTTTACTAAGCCACCTTTGTTCAATATCGACAGAAGCAAATGATGATTCGCTCCTGGCAACATCCCAGTTGCAGCGGTGCTGATGCCGAAATCGGTGTCCAAAATCCAAGCTTGCGGCGAAAAAGCTAGCAAGCCACACATGCCTACAAAATAGCCGAAATAATGGGGCAACTCGCAATAAAAAGCAGCGAGTAAAAAAATAAATAAATAAATAAATAAATAAATAGCCGAAATGATTGGGCACCGCAAAAAATAGCCGAAATGATGGGGCAATCGCGACCTTCGCGATATAAAAGCTGAAATGATAGAGCATCGCGGAAAAAGAAATAAAATAAAAATAAAATGTATGCCTTACAGGTGATGTTCCATCACACCCTGTATACAATCCAATGGCAGAAACAAAAAGGGAACATACCTCCCTCCCCCAGGTTTCACCAAAGAAAGAAGCTAAAGCTCGACGGGCCACAAGCGACCTAGAGATCAGCCCAACATTCGTCTCGTAACAACGGACACAACTTCAAGCTAAGCGGAACAGCGGCAACTCCCAGTTCCATGGCTCGGTGGTATACATTTCGCCAACAGTCAAACCTCCATCCCGTGAAATGCGGATATATTCAGCAAAATTCCTGGTCACGTGGAACGCGGATAATGTCACTCTTTAACCCCGTGGAAAACGTCCAGAGCGGAGCCTAGTCCTCGCCAAACGCGGCAGTGAACCGGTGTGAAGCATCTAGTGCAAAATTCCTGGTCACGTGGAACGCGGATAATGTCACTCTTTGACCCCGTGGAAAACGTCCAGAGCGGAGCCTAGTCCTCGCCTAACGCGGCAGTGAACCCGTGTGAAGCACCTAGTGCAAAATTCCTGGTCACGTGGAACGCGGATAATGTCACTCTTTGACCCCGTGGAAAACGTCCAGAGCGGAGCCTAGTCCTCGCCTAACGCGGCAGTGAACCCATGTGAAGCATCTAGTGCAAAAGTCCTGGTTACGTGGAACGCGGATAATGTCACTCTTTGACCCCGTGGAAAACGTCCAGAGCGGAGCCTAGTCCTCGCCTAACGCGGCAGTGAACCCGTGTGAAGCATCTAGTGCAAAATTCCTGGTCACGTGGAACGCGGATAATGTCACTCTTTGACCCCGTGGAAAACGTCCAGAGCAGAGCCTAGTCCTCGCCTAACGCGGCAGTGAACCCGTGTGAAGCATCTAGTGCAAAATTCCTGGTCACGTGGAACGCGGATAATGTCACTCTTTGACCCCGTGGAAAACGTCCAGAGCGGAGCCTAGTCCTCGCCTAACGCGGCAGTGAACCCGTGTGAAGCATCTAGTGCAAAATTCCTGGTCACGTGGAACGCGGATAATGTCACTCTTTGACCCCGTGGAAAACGTCCAGAGCGGAGCCTAGTCCTCGCCTAACGCGTCAGTGAACCCGTGTGAAGCATCTACTGCAAAATTCCTCGTTACGGTGAACGCGGATAATGTCACTCTTTGACCCCGTGGAAAACGTCCAGAGCGGAGCCTAGTCCTCGCCTAACGCGGCAGTGAACCCGTGTGAAGCATCTAGTGCAAAATTTCTGGTCACGTGGAACGCGGATAATGTCACTCTTTGACCCCGTGGAAAACGTCCAGAGCGGAGCCTAGTCCTCGCCTAACGCGGCAGTGAACCCGTGTGAAGCATCTAGTGCAAAATTCCTGGTTACGTGGAACGCGGATAACGTCACTCTTTGACCCCGTGGAAAACGTCCAGAGCGGATCCTGGTCCTCGCAGAGCACGGCAGTGAACCCGTGTGAAGTATCCAGAGCGGAGCCTAGTCCTCGCCTAACGCGGCAAGGAACCCGTGTGAAGCATCTAGTGCAAAATTCCCGGTCACGTGGAACGCGGATAATGTCACTCTTTGACCCCGTGGAAAACGTCCAGAGCGGAGCCTGGTCCTCGCCAAGCACGGCATTGAACCCGTGTGAAGCATCCAGAGCAAATACCGGACTGTGGAGTCCTTAAAATCCACGGACTATGACGTCCTTAACCTCGACCGTGATGTCTTAAAACTAACGATCAACCACCCCGATTCCCTACGGATTCTGCCTTGGTTTAAGGGTACATCTCTTCACTCCTTTGATGCCCGGCGTTGTAATTCCTCAACGTCTTCAAAGAGGTGACGGGTCCCTGCAACCAAACACCGGACTGTGGAGTTCCTAAATCCACGGACTATGAGGTCCTTAACCTTGACCGTGATGTCTTAAAACTAACAGCGGACTGTGGAGTCCTTAAATCCACGGACTATGAGGTCCTTAACCTTGACCGTGACGTCTTTAAACTACGATACTTTGATAGACCCCTGACTCCGTGAAACACGGATAAGGATGATCACAGCCGGCACTTACAGGCCCTCATGACCTGTAAGGAAGAAAAACTCTCTTGTGAGATCCTTACGACTCTCAAGGGAAAACCCGCTTAAGAATCCTCACGATCTCTAAGAAGAACTCACACCTATGGGATCCTCTCGACCTGTAGGAGAAAAACTCTTTATGAGACACTCGTGGCTCGTAAAAAGCAAAAGTCTTAGGAAGCAGATCTTAACCCTGAGTCCTGAGCCATTGCTGTCCTGCAAGGAGATCAAGATAGAATATTCGCAGAATACATTCAATGAAAAGGAAACACATCATTGAGAAAAAAAATGTATCTTTTATTCATAAACCAAAATGGGTACAAAGTACAATTCATGAAAGAAACAAAAAGAAAATACTCTCATTCATGAGTATGTACAAAAAGGAAGGAAAAGATACAAATGTTTCAAGCCGGCGGGCGATTCAGCAGCTTGGTCAGCTCATCCTGCTTTTGTTGGACCACGGCTTCATGATGCAAGATCTCCAAAAGACGAGCCTCCGCTTGAGCTTGCTGAGCCTGATACGAAGCGAGCCGGGCTTCAAGCTCTTTCTCAGTGGCCTTATGAGCCTCGACCCTCTCACGAGTGAACGTGGCAGCTTTATCGAGAGCCACCACCTCTTTGATGGACTCCTGAAGCACCCGCCAGAGTTCATACGCTTTGTTGGCTTTGGCTGTGAGATTGGCTTGAAGCTCGCCCAGCGCCTTGGAGGCTAGCTCCCTCTCCGAGAACTTGCGACCGAGCCTCTTCTCACATGACGTCATGTTTGCCGCGCACCGTGCTATCAGCCCCCGTAACTCCGCCTTTGCAGCCACGGCCTCCGAGGAAAGGTGAGAACATTCGAGGGCGTGCAGGCAAGCCTCCACCCGCCGGCAGAACTCCACCCAGACTCGCACCACCTCTTCGCTGTGGTAGGTGGCAAGAAAAGGAAGAGAACCGTTAGCCTCGGCAGCGAATGCTTCAGCCGTGGTCGTGCTGCCAGCATGAAGCTCCTCGATCAGAGACGACAAGGAGACGAGGCTTAATTGGGCCAAGCGCTCTGAAGCCCGCAAGGCATAAGGGCCGGGTGGCATCACGATGCGCGACTCCAACGCCGTGGAGACTGGCAGAGCTGTTCAAATTTGGAAGACGTCAGCAAAATTCTTAAGCAAAGAACGAGTGAGAATGCAATGAAATGTCACTCACCGACAGTCGTGCAAGTAGGAGCTGAAGGCTCCCCTGGCCCTTCGAGAACCTCGACCTCATCATCGGCTTCCAGAACTGTAGAAAACATCAATGTCAGTACGCAAAATAACGACGATGCTATGAGAAGGGATGGACGACACCAACCTTGCCCAGACGAGAGGACAATGCGCTGAGGGGAGATCGCCTGCGGAGCTGCCATCTCCAATAAACGCTGAAATGACTGTCGAGGCGACAGATCCGCGATCGTGGCCGCCAAACCGCGCAATTCTGGGAAAGATAAAAGAGTTCAGACTATGAAGGGGTTGCTAAATTAAAACGCAGAGGGGTACTTTCAACACTCCTCCCATTCTGAGCCGGGGGGATAGCAGCTTCAACGGTCTCCGCCGTGACCTCAGGCTCCAACAAAGGGAGAGTAGTCCCGACTACCTCGCTCCCAGCCTTTGGGCCGCCCTCAGTAAGAGTCATTGGGGCGGCGGCCTCCAAAGGAGCCTCCCCCAAAGGGGCAAGCACTCCCTGGTCAAGAACCGCCGCTGGAAGTTCCACCATGAGAGGAGCAGCCTCGTCAGCCCCCTCCACATCCAGCAAGGCTTCATTGAGAATTTCGGCGGGCTTTAGCTTTAATGGGCCCGTAGGGAGCTCCCCCAGCGTCGAAGATTCTGCACGATTCAAATAAGAATAATGATACATATGCACAGGCATAAATAATCAGAAAGACTACAAAGGAAGCACAACGTACCTATACGCAAAGAAGCCCTCAATATGGCTTCTTCAAGCCGCTGCTCCTTCTCAAGGAGGTGAGCTCGCCGGGGTTCAAGGGTAGACTCATGACCGCCGGTCCACAAAGAGAGTGCATCAGCTGCGTCTTCTGAAGCGGCCTGCTTCAAAGCCCTTTCCCCCCATTCCTCCAAAGGGCCGATAAATCGCCGCCGAATCCACGAAGGGTCTTCGTAAAAAATTACAGCGGGATAAGACTTCTTCGGAACCTTGGCGTTATGAGACGCGTCTTTTGAGCGCCGTATGGCCTCGGCCAACTGTGCAGCCTCCTCATCAGCCGAACTCGGAAAGAGAAGTCCAGCGTTTGACTCTTGCAGGGCCAATGGTTCATCTTCAAGAATAGGCTCAGACTCCGCCACAGAATCAAGCAGGGTGGTGGCCGCTTTCCTCCGCCGTTTAGACCCAGAGCCGGTCGCTGAGGATGACCGCTTCCTCCCTCACGAAGCCTTAGGGCGGCGCTGGCCCACATCGCCCTCAGCGCCCTCATCCCTGTTACTCTCGCTCGGTGCCACAACCGAGGATGACATCGCCATTGTCGACGCCACAGAGGGCGGCGCCGCCACCGGCAGGGGTGCTACTACTGGGGCCCGTTTACCCCGCGATCGGGAACCCAAGGGCATACCAGCTGTTGGAGTAAGGTTTACCCCCGACGCCCCCGGAATGAGCGCGGTGCCAATCTCCCTCAAAGGGAAGCGGACCGAAACCCTCGGCCATAGCTTAGCCCCCGAAACCTGAGGAGGGGCGTCGTGACCAAGAAGCACCCTTCTTTCTTCAAGAATAATCGGACTGATCCGATAAAGATACTAGCCCGTAAATGCACCTACACATCGGGGCATGTACTCGGCTTCAGGGACCATGAAATAAGAGCCGGTGTTCAGCCTCATGAAATGATGAGCGGCATCGCGAACAGCATCGAGCGAAGGGATCGGGGCAACTATAAAAGCCTCGAAAGGAACGCCCTGGTCGTATCCGAGCTGTCGGGCAAATCGATGCGGATTGTACCGCATGAAAAGAGCTGCACTGTCCTGGCGAAACACCAAGTAGCCCGGTCTAATTGTATACAAATGCGCGGCCTCCCGGGGCTTCAAAGAAGGTGTGTTGTCTTTCGACTGGTCCCAGAGTTGTTGGACGGGACCCGAAGGAGTAGACAAGACCCGATCATTAAAAACCAACCCGCCAGCGGGGGCATGAGGAGAAATTAGCACCCGAATAGCCCCGAATTGAGTCGGGTCGGCGGCAGAAGCATCCACTAACCGCATAAGTCGTGGAAAGGGGTAGGCATCGTAAAATGAGGGCCTCTGATGCATGGCGAAAGCCCCCAATACGTGCATTTCGATCCAGGACGTGAAATAATGAAGCGAAAAGTTTACCACATCCACGCCAGGCGTAGAGGTATTAGCTGCGGTGCCCAATCCATTATAGAGGTGCGCCAAGGCCGGGATGCCGATGGCCAACCGCGTCCCCTCAGCAATACGATGAGCCGGGTAGATGACCGAGGCTCTCATGAAGCGGCGATGCATGGGGATAACGAACCAACTAAGCCAAACACCGACAAACCCCACAAAGAATGTTTCCTCATCCATACCGGGTGCTGCAACGGACTCAAAAGACATCGGCGACACAATGGGAATATAATATTGTGGCAGGTCCGATTCAGCGGTCGGTAGCTTCTTCGGACCAAACCCAAAGGGGTCTTTGATGTTAGCAAACTTCGGAGCAGTCTTCGATATGATATCCTCACGAAGGAAGCAGGAAATGAAGCTTTTAAAAGTAACTCCCTGCTCCTCAGATTCAGTGAACAATCGATCAAAAATACCCAGCGCCTTGATCAAGCTGGGGCGCTTGTGGCTAACGGCGTTCTCAACAGACAAGCCGTCATCCGGTGCAGACTCGGGCTCAAAGACATACTCATCAGGAGGCAACAACTCCTCATACAGTGCACCCCTGATCGGCAATCCCGAGATTTCATAAAATTCTGCAAGAGAGATCGAGACCTCACGATCTCCTAGGATGAAAGTGTTGGTAGGAAGATTCCATTGGTTTAAAAACGCCTTAACCCACCAGGCATGCGGGGACTTATAATGGAATAGTGACGTGTATATGGCCTGATAAAGCCCGACTTTCTGCAACCGCGCACGATGGGCAGAAAGGATGTAGCGAGCCCAGAGAAGGTAGCCCGTAGGATGCCGGGGAGTGAGCCCTATCTTATAAATTTGCCCCCACGGGTGGGCCTCACCCTGGCAGATACGCCGCCCCAAGATGTCTACGGCCGGGATCGGATGGTTCGGAATACCAGTCGTCGAAGGCTCGAGCCTCCCCGTTGGAGTCCAGTTGGGCATTTCCACAGCAAAAACTGTCCTTGGAGGATCCATCGGTAAGAATGGGAAAGTGGGCTCCGTCGGCACCGCGCAAAGAAAACTCCGGCGACCCTGAATAATCTGACTGTACCAAGATCCCCATTGAAGAAGGTTGGTGCAGTTCGGGTCATGGGCCCGAATCATCGCCATCGCCTCCTCATCAGATGGTGACTGAGGAAAAGCAGCCTCCGAGCGAGAAAAGGGAAAGCGTGGAACAGAAGCCATTGCACCTGAAATCCAGTAAAGGAAGACCGTTAAAAGAAAAGTTAGCAATATATATTCATGCACGAACATGAAGACTAGTTGAAGAAAACAACAGCAAAGTTTCCTGGGACCATTGGCTACAAAACACATGGGCCCCACAGAATCCGGATGACGGCTCATTAATAATGAGACCAAATAGTTACAATAAAACAAAGGGAATATCCCCATTTAATAAAGAATGATGACCATGCACATTTCCCCCAACAGGATCTGTCTCGGGCTCTACAATGAATCCAACAAGATCAAAGGAATTAAATTCCCACAGAAGACATCATTACAAAACCCCCATTTCATTAACTGCAGAAGAACGACTTCGGGCCAAGAGACCCCAGGAAGCCTCCGCATGAAGAAATCAAGTCCTTCATTGGAATTAAAATTCCTTATTAAGAAAAGGGAATTAAATTCCCAGAAACATTTTTGATGGAATTAAATTCCATGGAGTTGAAACGCCATCATCATCTCCCCAAAGATCATCTAAACCCTAAAAAGATCTACAGTTTGAAGGTTAAGCGGTTCTTATGGGAAAACATGAAGAAAAAAGGGTAAAAACCCTTGTTTTGGATTTAAAATCCAGAGGAATGTGAAGGTCCATCGTTTGTCCAAGAACATTACCTGAGGAAAAGAAATCTTTTCGGACAGAGTTAAACTCTGAAAATTGTTTCAAGGCAGAGAACTAAGCTCTGGAAGCGAGAATTAAATTCTCAAGGAAAGAATTCTCAAAAGAAGAAGATGAACAAAGTGAAGGCTCCTCTGAAGAGACAGCGGTATTTATAGAAGGGGATAGAAACGTTTCATCTCCCTAAATCCCTAAAGGAATCCAACGGTCACAAAAGGTGACAGCGTTGCACTCACATGCTGACACGTGAGAACAACGCTGTGGGGGCATTTGTTTCCTGATTTAAAATCAGGAAAGCTTATGGAAAAAGCTAGAGGGTCACGTGCTTACACATGACCAGCAGTCACGTGTTGGCACGTGACACCCAAAAGTATCGGCAAAGCAAGTTCAGCTTCCTGACTACATCAAAGAAAAAGGGCTTAAGAAAGGGTCACGTGCTCCCACGTGACCAGGGTCACGTGTTGGCACGTGACATTTTAAAGCGGATTCAAAGGCACATCGGTTCCCTGATCAAGTCAAGGAAAAAGAGTCCAGACCAGGGTCACGTGCTCACACGTGACCAGGGGTCACGTGATGGCACGTGACGGTTAAGCAACAACCAGAAGACAGCGCAAAAAGAAAGAAGAAGGCTCATTCCAAAGGGGGTCACGTGCCCACACGTGACCATAGGTCACGTGGTCACACGTGACCGGCTTTCAAAGCCCATTTTGTCAACAGAATTAAATTCTGAAAGAGATTCAAATCTTTCCAAAGGAAAGCGACTATCTGGAACCAATCGAATTAAAGATTCAGAGGTGATGAAATATCATCTATCTATGGGAAAATCTCGGGTTTGGAAAGATTTCCCCTTTAAATCTAACCGAAACAACAAAGGAGAATCCCGGGACTTGAAATCCAATGGTGAATAAAATTCACCTAATAATCCAAAGGTCCAGAACGAATGATGGATGCAAATCAAATCTCTCAATGAAGATTCGTAAAAAAACTAATTGACTCGGCTGCTTCTCCTATAAATAGGAGCCAAGAGACACAAAAAAAGAGGGAGATACACGCAGAGGGAAGAAAGGGAGAGAGAGCCTTGATACTTCGAGGAACTTGGATCTTCTGCAAAAGAAAACCCTAGGTAAGAAAGGGAAGGCTCCTTGAAGGAAAAGAGAATTTAATTCTCAACAGAGTTTAACTCTGATATATAAAACAGAAGAACATATTTCTTCTCTCTTTGATAGAGGATCTGCAAAGTGGACATCTCCCCTTGAGGTTGAGAATTTAATTCTCAATGGGTCGAGATCCTGCCATGCAGATCCAAAACATAGAGAGGGAATGGAAGCACGAGAATTTAATTCTCACAGAACTATAGGAATTTAATTCCTTTGAAATAAAACTAGGGCTTGACCCTGTGTTATGGGAATTTAATTCCTTCAGAACAAAAGAAACAGGGTTTAACCCTAGTTAAGAACCTAGTTCTGTTGGAACAGCGGGGATTTAATTCCCTTGATCATAATTTAACAAGAGAGTGGGAATTTAATTCCTTAAAAGCTTTTATTAGGGTTTAACCCTATTTGGTTCTTCACATGTATGAGGAATTTAATTCCTACAGAAAATTCAGAGTCCAACTCTATTCAGAATATAAACCTTTAAGAGGAAGTAGGAATTTAATTCCTCTGAAATTACTGTCAGGGTTTAACCCTACGAGGAATTTAATTCCTGGAAAAGATTAACAGATCCTCTAAACAATATACATAGAGGCAGGGTCACGTGTCACCACGTGACCCCCCCAGGAGATCTACAGAAAACCCCTTTGAGGCAGCACCCCACGTGACCCACGTGACCCTTGACAGAAGCTTTAATACACAGGCATTTGAATGCCCATCACGTGATGGCACGTGATGCTCTGAAAGACGCGATAATCTCAGCAGAATAAATGAAGGGAGGGCGCTCTCACGTGCTGCCACGTGACCCCTCTTGCCTTAGTGTTTAACACTAAATTGAAACTCTCGAACCCAGTGTTAAAACACTGTTGGGCCTTAGTGTTCAACACTAATCAAAAAGCTTTATTTGCAGTGTTCAACACTGATCTGTTTTAGTGTTTAACACTAATTTGAAAAGCCTTGTTGCTGGTGTTTAACACCGATTATCTTTTAGTGTTAAACACTAACTCGTCAACCTCATTCCCAGTGTTCAACACTGATTGCTCTGTAGTGTTTAACACTAGGCTTTGGCCCAATTGGCTAAATGGATGGAGGCAAAGCCTCTCCTGATTGGACTTAGCCCAAGATGGCCATAAGTCTTCAATTTGTGATTAACTGGGCCAATGGGCTCATAACATAATTAATCGGTCTTGATCCCAAATTGGGTCAAAGACTATTTAAGCCATTCCGGTTCTAGGGTACATCTCTTCACTCCTTTGATACTTGGCATTGTAATCCCTCAATGTCTTCAAAGAGGTGACGGGTCCCGACGACCACACATTGATATGGACTGTGGGGTCCTTAAACCCGTGTTTAATGCAAAATTCCTGGTTACGTGGAACGCGGATAATGTCACTCTTTGACCCCGTGGAAAACGTCCAGAGCGGAGCCTGGTCCTCGTAGAGCACGGCAGTGAACCCGTGTGAAGCATCCAGAGCACATACCGGACTGTGGGGTCCTTAAACCCATAGACTACGACGTCCTTAACCTTGACCGAGATGTCTTAAAACTAACAATGGACTGTGGGGTCCTTAAACCCATAGACTACGACGTCCTTCACCTTGACCGAGATGTCTTAAAACTAACAATGGACCGCAACGTCCTTAAACTACCCATGGACCGCAATGTCCTTAAACTAGAACAATAGAGCCCCGTATGCTCTTTTGTCGGATCTAAACGGTCCCGTTTAAGTTGATCTTAGCCTCAAAGATGGCTAACGTATCCTTAAACCTTCAAACAGACTGGACTATGAATCCCCCCAATTAACTCTGGCTCGAGGGTACATCTCTGAACTCCTCTGACATCCGTCGTTGTAATCCTTCAACGTCGTCAGAGAGGTGACGGGTCCCGACGGTCATACATATGATGGACCACTATGTCCCTAAACTGGAACATTAGAGCCCAAATGCTCTTTTGTCGGATCTAAACGATCCCGTTAAGTTGATCTTAGTCTCAAAGATAGACTAACGTATCCTTAACAAACGTTTGAGTTGATCTTAGCCTCAAGTATGGCTGACGTATCCTCAAACCAAACCCCAAACCCAAATCTAAGATAATACGGATTTGGACTAGTCCACGCCCTACGGGAGACGACATAACTCAGTCTCCGTAAACAATCCACGGGCAACAAAACACAAAACAAACACCTACGACACGAAGTGACCATCTGGAGAAGGAGAAAGTTGTTACCGCAATGCGGTAGCGTAATTAACTGCAGGGGCTTGCGCCTGCAGGGAAGAGCGTCCCCACAATCAAAAACCCCTCAAACGAGGGGGAATCTGACGAAGTCTGCTACATCGGACGCATCCGTCTAAACCTTCGATACACGGTGCCATAAATCAACTTGGTATCTTCGGAGAGGTGGACGGATAGCACCAATAAGCATCTGCCCCGAATCTCAGGCAAGACGTCATGTCGCGCCGTCTTTCGGAGGGGAACAGTTTTGAGACCCGCTGTGCATAGAAACGGGGCCATCCAATTGTTGAGATTTCCGACGAGGAGACTGACAGATTGGCCCTGCTCTATCGGCGATTCGCATTTGACGGAGAGATTGCGCCATCGGGTTATAAAATCTGTGCTGCTTTCGTTATTCTTTGGCTTGGTCCTTACGAGGTCGGCGATGGTGATCTTATCGCTAACGCTCATGAACCTCTGCCGAAACAGAGACTCCATTTGGACGAAAGTTGTGACGGAGCCATCCGGTATGCTTGCGTACCAGTCGAAAGCAATATCGGCCAAGCTAATAACGAACTGGCGTAGGAGAAGCACGTCATTGCCCCCAGTATTCCCGCATGAGGCTTTAAAGTGGGCGATGTACTGATTCGCATTTCCCGTCCCATCAAATCTTCCGAATTTGGGGATGACATAGCCGCTAGGAAATTCTACCAGATCATACTGAGCAGGATATGGTCTCCCACTACTGCTGATATCTTTTTGCACTTCGGATTCGGCCACCAATTTTTGATTTTGCTGGCAACCAAATCCATGATTTGATCTTGAGTTAGTAGGCTACTGACATCAGTAGCCAAGACATTTCCCGAGATAGGATGCGACTGATTTTCATGTAGTTCGACCACTTTTGGATTTGAGGGAATAGGCGTCGGCTGCTTTCGGACACCATTTCCCGGTTCACGAGAGCCTTGCACCTGATTGGACGGCTGAGAGGCAAGTTGGGCCGTGAGCTGTAAGACGACGCTTGTCAAGTCGTCGATATTTGAGTAGAGCTTGGCCATCTTCTTATCTTTGCTTATGAGCTGCTTTCGGAGCTCTTGGAGAAGTTGCTGCTCTGCGGTCTTAGGATGGAAAGTTGGGTCATCTGCGCTTTCCGAGCCTGACTCCTCATGAATTGAGGGCTCTCTCTGCCTATCAGCCTCATCAACAGGTGTTCCCATCCGAAAGATGGCGCACAAGACTGCGAAGTCCTGACACTGAGATTCGGGGCAGATGCTATATGGTTTTATCCGTCCACCTCTCCGAAGATGCCAAGTTGATTTATGGCACCGTGTATCGGAGGTTTAGACGGATGTGGCCGATGTAGCAGACTTCGTCAGATTCCCCCTCGCTTGAGGGGTTTTTGATTGTGGGGACGCTCTTCCCTGCAGGCGCAAGCCCCTGCAGTTAATTATACTACCGAGTCGCGGTAACAACTTTCTCCTTCTCCAGAATTTCACTTCGTGTCGTGGGTGTTTGTTTTGTTTGTGGTTGCCCGTGGATTGTATACGGAGACTAATTTGTGTCGTCGTCCGTAGGATGTGGATTAGTCCAAATCCGTATTCTCTTAGATTTGGGTTTGGGGTTTTGGTTTGAGGATACGTTAGCCATATTTGAGGCTAAGATCAACTCAAACGTTCGTTAAGGATACGTTAGTCCAATTTGAGACTAAGATCAACTTAACGGGATCGTTTAGATCCGACAAAGGAGCATTTGGACTCTATTGTTCCAGTTTAGGGACATAGTGGTCCATTGCGTGTATGGCCGTCGGGACCCATCACCTTTCTGACGATGTTGAAGGATTACAACGACAGGTGTCAGAGGAGTTCAGAGATGTACCCTTGAACCAAAGTTAATTGGGGGGGTCTATAGTCCAATTTGGGACTAAAGTCTGTTTGAAGGTTTAAGGATACGTTAGCTATATTTGAGGCTAAGATCAACTTAAACGGAATCATTTAGATCCGACAAAAGAGCATTTGGGGGCTCTATTGTTCCAGTTTAGGGACATAGTGGTCCATGTTCCAGTTTAGGGACGTGGTGGTCCAACATTTCCATTTTGGGGACAGATATTAGTTTAAGGACATGTTAGCCATATTTGAGGCTAAGATCAACTTAAACGTTTGTTAAGGGTACGTTAGCCTAATCTCCAGACTAAGATCAACTTAACAGGATCGTTTAGATCCGACAAAAGAGCATTTGGGCTCTATTGTTTAGTTTAATGACATTGCGGTCGATTCCCAGTTTAGGGACATGGTGGTCCATTGCATGTATGGCCGTCGGGACCCGTCACCTCTTTGACATCGTTGAAGGATTACAACGATAGGTGCCAGAGGAGTTCAGAGATCCTCGAACCAAAGTGTAAATTGATTTAAGAGAGCAGTCATGCTTAGTCAATTTAATTTGAGGACTTACAGCCGGAATTGGGCTTAGTCCAGTTGAAGATGATCAACGTTTTTATTTGTCTTTGGCCTATTAGGCCTGTGCTAGGGCTTTGCCCCTGTTTTATAATGCACTGCATTTTATTTTGGCCTGTAAGGCTTATTTGATTTGGGCTCTGTTCCTTTATTTTTATGATGCAGAGCATCAGTTTTAGTCTGACAGACCTTTGCTTGGGCTCTGCCCTTTTTAAAAAAATAATGCATGGCATTTTATTAGGCCTGTTAGGCCTTTTTTAATTGGGCTCAGCCCTTCTTTAAATAATGCAGAGTATCGATTAAACTGACAGAGTGCCACGTGGCCTGTCAGGCGCTTTGCGCCAATCAATGAGCGCAAGCGCATGTGGAGGTGACACATGTCACGCTCTGATGAGCGCAAGCGCATTGCGCTGCGCTGTTGCGCTGCTGACACGTGGCGCGCTCTGGTGAGTTGCGCCAATTCAGAGAGTAATGCTCTATTTTTAGAAGCGCATAGCGCAGATCGTTATGGGGCTGACACGTGGCGCTCTCTGGTGGCTTGCGCCAACCCGAGAGCGCAACAGTGTAGATTTTGCAAGTGCAGGACACTGTTTTATTATTTTGATCAATTTTAGATCAAAGAAAACAAATTTTCTTGTTTTCAAAGAACCAGTGGTTCATCAAAAGGCAATGCCTTTATTATTATTATATTTTTATTGAAGATCTTTGATCTTGTTCTTAGATCAATGATCTTTTTAGAAGAAATTCTTCTTTATTCAGAGGTTTTTACCTTTTCTTTTTCTGAGCTCTTCTTAAAATTTTCTTTAGAGGAGTTCTTTGTTTTTCTCTCTGTGTTGATGTGTTTTGGACTTGGGGTCTAGGGGCCTTTTTATAGTGCCAATGAGTTTGTTAGACCAGTTAAAGAGATCTTTCTCTGAGTGATTTGGGGATTTTTCCTCACCGTTGGATCTTTGATCCCAGGGCTTCTGTTTTACAGAAGGCAATCTTCTTGTTTTTAACAAGATTGAGAAAGATCTTTCAGAATTTTTCTGTTTGGCGCTAGCACACCTACGCTTGACACGTGTCGCGCAGCGCAACTGCGCTGCCACGTGCAGCGCAACTGCGCTGACACGTGTCATGCAGCGCTGCGCTAGCGCAACTGCGCTGACACGTGTCGCGCAGCGCAGAGCGCAAATCAGCTAAAGTGTTGCTTTTTTTATAGAGCCTTGCTCTGATTGAGTGCGCTGCCTTGGACGCTGTGCTCCCTGCGTTGGCGTATCTGATTTTGACACGTGGCGCTCTGCGCGCAGCGCAGGGGATCTGAAGCGTTGCTTCATTTATTTTAATTTTAATCTTCACTTTAATTTTCAAAATAGAGCCTTGCTCTGATTGGGGGAAACAGAAGTGTTGCTTCGTTTCCCGCCTTGGAATTTGAACAGAGCTTTGCTCTGATCGGGGTAAACAAATGCCCCCCCCACCGTTACGCTTACGTGGCCTCCAAACGTGAGCGCGGCGGTGGCAGAATTCCAACCATCGCGCCATCCCTTGGAAGTTGAAACGGCTCTCAATGCTTATAAATAGGACCTTTGGTCCCTCAACAGATGATTATCATCTTCAAAAATTTTACTTTCAGAATCTTAGAGCCCTGCTCTTTATTTTCAAGAACTCCTAGAGTTAAACTCTTAAAACTTTTAGGTAAAATTTTTAATTTAAATTAAATTAAATTAAATTAATTTTCATTGACAGAGCCTTACTCTCAATAGATCCCAGATCTAAACAAAACCCATTTAGGGTTTCACTTAGCAGAGCTTTGCTCTAAAGGGGTCTAAAGAGAACTAAGGAGAACCCTATTAGGGTTCCATTAATAGAGCTCTGCTCTCTGAAATATTTTTCTTGCATTTTCTTAATTCATCAATGGAGCTTTGCTCTTTCCAAATCATACAGAAGAATTCTTAGGAGTTTTTCATGGATCTTGGAGTTTAAAGATGGCATTTTATTCTTTGATGAATTATATCGTTTTGCTTAATCAGTCTTCCTGATAATTTTGTTGATTCTCTTTTACAGAAACAATGGACGCCCACATGTGCGATCTCGACGAAATTATCTTTTACGGGGACATCCGCCGACTCGGCCATTCTCAGAATCGAGAGTTTACCAACGCCGAGTGTGCTGAAGTCATGAGTCGCTTCGACGCATACAATGGCCAACTGCTTCCTCGGCGTTCCTCTCTCCTGAAGCTTATCGTGGGAGCGATCTGGGAAGCACTCCCTTTATTCTGTACCGGCGTGCCGCTTGGAGCATTGGATGTCGCTGAGGATAAGGTGCACTCAGTGTACTTGATGAACCTAATCTCGAAGAGACGGTGAGACAATCTTGTCGATCTCTTGCACCAGGCTTTTCAACAGTCCGCAATTCTTGCTGCCTATCGGAGGGTGGAGGACATCAGTGGGGATCCTGACGCCCGTGCTCGCGAAAGGACGCATACTAGGATGGTTCGCCAGGCTTGGAAAGTTCTGGACAAGGTCAGTTATGAGTTCCTCAATCCATGTCCTGAATTTGAGGTTTTGCCATTGTAACCATCTCGATAATGTCTTTGTCTATTTCTTTATAATTGTAAGAACCTTTTGCAATATGAATGGAAAATTTCTCATTTCAGCTTGTCTTATTTCTCGTTCTAAGTCTTTTGCACATGCATGAATAGAGGTGTTTCGAACGCTTGATAAAATGCAATTTGGATGTTCTTTCTGTCGCTTTCTTCTTTCTTTGATTATCAGCATGTTGCCTTAGTAAACATGGTCGATAGATGATAGAGCGAACATTCTGTCTTGATTTCTTCAAGAGGTAGCAATGGCTTAGGCCGCAGGTTCAGATCTGCTGCCTAAGACTTTTCAACTTTATGAGCCGTGAGGGTCTCATAAAGACTTTTCTCCCTACGGATCGAGAGGATCTCGTAGGTGTATTTTCTCCTTAGGAATCATGAGAATTCTTAAGTGTGCTTTCTCTTACAAGTCGTAAGGATCTTATAAGAGAATTTTCCCTCTTGCGAGTCGAGAGGACTCGTAAGCGGTTGTTTCCCTCCCGAGATTTGACTTTGGAGAGTGAGACCCGTGGATAATATGCAAGAGTCCGTTTTGGACCAACTTGCAGGGCCCCAGTGCTTAGGAAACAGGTTTTTTTAATCCCCACCGCCTAAGGCTTTTCCTCACGAGTCGAGCCGTGTCGAGAAGTTCTCGCAAAGACATCAATTTCCTCACGAGTCGAGACGAATCGAGCATTTCTCGCAAGAATATCCTAACGTCACAGTTAACCTCTACTCTTTACGACAGAGGTCCGTTAGGGTCTGTGGTACTTGGGGTTTTGGCCGTCGTACCGTCGCGTTGGCTGATATATTCCTCGATATGCAATCTTGTTGTTCGAGTAGCCTTGCGATTGTCGTGTCTCTGATCCCTTCGGGGGCTGGACAAGACGTCTTCAAGTAATCTTCCAGGTAATCTTACCGTCGAAAGAGCAAGCGTAGGGATATTCCATGTCACTTTTTACTTGAGGTTAGGCTCATTTTGGAGAGCCCCGATGACTCATAACCACTTCGCGCTAGTGTAGGATGATCTCCGATAGTCCTTCAGGCTTTATATGACTTGCCGTCAAGACCCTGAAGCTAGGAATTTGGCCTTTGCTTCGTTTGCTGGCATTGCGTCCTCTATATCGAGACGAATATCGCGGTTGTCTCTAGGTTGTTGGTGAACCGTAGAGGTTTGGAACTAGGGACTTTGCCGTGGCTCCGCTGTTTGATGATGTCGCGTCTGTTGTGTCGAGACGAACGTCGAAGTGGTGACCATTCCACACTGGTGTGAGATGATCTCCGGTTGTCTTTCAGGCTTTATATGACTTGCCGTTAAGACTTTGAAGCTAGGAATTTGGCCTTTGCTTCGTTTGCTGGCATTGCGTCCTCTATATCGAGACGAATGTCGCGGTTGTCTCTAGGTTGTTGGTGAACCGTAGAGGTTTGGAACTAGGGACTTTGCCGTGGCTCCGCTGTTTGATGATGTCGCATCTGCTGTGTCGAGACGAACGTCGAGGTGGTGACCATTCCGCACTAGTGTGAGATGATCTCCGGTTGTCTTTCAGGCTTTATATGACTTGCCTTCAAGACCCTGAAGCTAGGAATTTGGCCTTTTGCTTCATTTGCTTTGGCGCATCTGAATCTTGCTGAGGGAAGAACGCTGTGATGACATTTCATCTGCTGTATCGAGACGAACGATGATGTGGTGACCATTCCGTGCTGGTGCGAGATGATCTCCGATTGTCTTTCAGGCTTTATATGAGTTGCCGTCAAGACCCTGAAGCTAGGAATTTGGTCTTTGCTTCATTTGCTCGCACTGCGTCTGCTGTATCGAGACGAATGCTGGGATGGAGCTGAGATTTTGCCGTCACTCCGCTTTATTTCGACCATGGGGCCTTTTGTTGATGTTGTTTCTGCATCCTGTTGGACTGCGAAGGAATGCCATTATTGATATCTCGTCTGCTGTATCGAGACGAATGCTGAAGTGGGGGCTGGGATTTTGTCGTCACTCTGCTTAGCTGACCATGGGATCATTCGTTGACGTTGCATCTACATCCTGCTGGACAGTGAAGGAACGCCGTTGTTGACATTGCGTCTGCTGTATCGAGACGAATGCTGAGGTGGAGCTGGGATTTTGCCGTCACTCCGCTTTACTGACCATGGGGTCTTTCGTTGACGTTGCATATACATCCTGCTGGACTGCGAAGGAACGCCGTTGTTGACATTGCGTCTGCTGTATCGAGACGAATGCTGAGGTGGAGCTGGGATTTTGCCGTCACTCCGCTTTACTGACCATGGGGTCTTTTGTTGACGTTGCATCTGCATCCCGGTGGACTTTGCGAAGGAATGCCGTTGTCGACATTGCGTCTGCTGTAACGAGACGAATGTTGAGGTGGAGCTAGGATTTTGCCGTCACTCCGCATTGTTTCGACCATGGGGTCTTTCGTTGACGTTGCATCTGCATCCTTGCTGGACTGAGGAGAAACGCCGTTGGTGATCTCTAAATTGTCGATGCTGACGTCGAGACCCTGAAGCTAGGGATCTTTCTTTGCTTCACTTATTGACATTACGTCTGCTGTAACGAAACGAACGCTAAGGTGGAGCTGGGATTTTGCCGTCGCTCCGCTTTGTTCCGACCGCGAGGTCTTTTGTTGGCGTTGTATCTGCATCTTACTGGACTGAGGAGAAACGCCGTTGTTGATCTCTAAATTGTCGATGTTGACGTCGAGACTCTGAAGCTAGGGATCTTCCTTTGCTTCACTTGTTGACATTGCGTCTGCGAAATTGCGACAAATGTCAAGGTGGAGCTGGGATTTTGCCGTCGCTCCACTTTATTCCGACCGCGAGGTCTTTTGTTGGCGTTGTATCTGCATCTTGTTGGACTGAGGAGAAACGCCGTTGGTGATCTTTAAGTTGTCGATGTTGACATCGAGACCCTGAAGCTAGGGATCTTCCTTTGCTTCACTTGTTGACATTGCGTCTGCAAAATTGCGACAAATGTTAAGGTTGCCTCTAGGTTGTCTATGAACCGTCGAAATTTGGCTTCGCTTTCTGATGGAGCCTGGAGGGAAAGATGTGTTTCCTTCTTTGTTTGTGCCCCTGGATTGTATACAGGGATCGATGTGATCTCACCTGTAGGGCAAAAGTTTCATTCATTTTTTTATTATTATATTTCCACGATGCTCTATCATTTCCGCTTTTATATCGCGAAAGTCGCGATTGCCCAATCATTTCGGCTACTTTTTCACGGTGCCCAATCATTTCGTCTATTTATTTTATTTTTACTCGCTGCTTTTTATTGCGAGTCGCCCAATCATTTCGGCTATTTTGCATGCATACATTTTTACTTGCTGCTTTTTATTGCAAGTTGCTCCATCATTTCGGCTATTTTGCACGCAAACATTTCTACTTGCTGATTTTTATTGCAAGTTGCCCCATCATTTCGGCTATTTTGCATGCATGTATGGCTCGCTGTTTTTTGTTTTTTTTGTTTTTTTGTTTTTTTATCGCGAGTGTGGACCTTGGGATCTGGTGCCAATCTCAGCATCAGTATCGCTACAACTGGAATATTGCCAGGAGCGAATCATCATTTGCCATAAAAGGACTTGGAATTTGATACCGGTTTAGGCATCAGCATCGCTACAACTGGGATATTGTCAGGAGCGAATCATCATTTGTCTCTGTCGACGTTGAACAAAGGCGGCTTAGCGAACAGGGTTAGGATCCCGTCGACTAAGGCTTTTGACTTCATGAGCCGTAAGGATCTCACAAAGGTATTTCTCCCTACAAGTCGTGAGGATCTTGTAGGTGTGTTTTCTCCTTAGGAATCGTGAGGATTCCTAAGTGTATATTCCTCTGTAAGTCGTAAGGATCTTACTAAAGGGTTTTCTCCTTATAAGTCGAGAGGACTTACAAGGGTTGTTCACCGTATAGACATATCCCCAGTCACGGGTGGGACTTGGTTAGGGAAATGTTTATTCGCGCCCGTGGATTGTATACAAGGGTCAGTATTGAGCCGCTTGTAGGGCAATATCGGAGGTTGTGGGGGTTGCTTAAGAACAGGTTCAGATCTCTGTAACTTAAGGCTTTCAAATTTTATGAGCCGTGAGGGTCCCATAAGAGAGTTCTCCTTACGAGTCGTGAGGATCTCGCAATTGTGATTTCTCCTTAGGAATCGTGAGGATTCTTAAGTGTGTTGCTCCCTTGTGAGTCGTAAGGATCTCACGCGGGTGGTTTCTCCTTATAAGGTCGAGAGGACTCTGTAAGTGTCTTTTAACGAGGTTGCGCCCTTTCGAGTTTTCACAAACACTCGCCAGTAGCCCTGCTGTTTTTACTCACGGAGCCCTTTCAGGTTTTCATCCGTGCCCATTTCGCTTATGGACATACCGTCTCTTTTTTTTTCCTATCGAGGTCGCGCCCTTTCGGGTTTTCACGAACACTCGCCGGTAGCCCTGCTGTTTTTACTCATGGAACCCTTTCGGGTTTTCATCCGTGCCCCTTTCGCTTATAGACATACCGTCTCTTTTTTTATTCTTTTTATTCTTTTCTTTCTTTTATTCCCTTTTTTTTAACGAGGTCGCGCCCTTTCGGGTTTTCACGAACACTCTATTCCCCTCCGAAAGACGGCGCACAGGACCGCGATGTCCTGACGCTGAGATTCGAGGCAGATGCTATTTTGTTTTATCCGTCCACCTCTCCGAAGATGCCAAGTTGATTTATGGCACCGTGTATCGGAGGTTTAGACGGATGCGGCCGATGTAGCAGATTTCGTCAGATTCCCCCTCGCTTGAGGGGGTTTTGATTATGGGGACGCTCTTCCCTGCAGGCGCAAGCCCCTGCAGTTAATTACGCTACCGTATCGCGGTAACAACTTTCTTCTTCTCCAGAATTTCACTTCGTGTCGTGTGTGTTTGTTTTGTTTGTGGTTGCCCGTGGAATGTATACGGAGACTAAGTAATGTCGTCGCCCGTAGGACGTGGATTAGTCCAAATCCGTATTTACTTAGATTTGGGTTTGGTGTTTTTAGTTTAAGGATGCATTAGTCGCGTTGCGGCTAAGATCAACTTAAACGTTCGTTACGGATACGATAGTCCTGCTTGAGACTAAGATCAACTTAACGTGATAATCCATTTAATATCTGGCCATCGGGACTCGTCACCTCTCTAACGTCGTTGAAGGATTACAACGGCAGATGTCAGAGGAGTTCAGAGATGTACCCTTGAACCAAGGTTGATTTAGAGTTTTATAGTTCGTTTGAATGTTTAAGGATACGTTAGCCGTGTTTGGGGGCTAAGATCAACTTAAACGGGATCGTTTGGATCCGGCAAAAGAGTATTTGGAGGCTCTATTGTTCCAGTTTAGGGACGTAGTGGTCCATGCTCCAGTTTAGGGACGTGGTGGTCCATATTCCAGTTTAAGGACGTGGTGGTCCGATATTAGTTTAAGGACGTTTCGGTCCAATATTAGTTTAAGGACGTTTCGGTCCACGAGTTTAAGGACCCCGCAGTCCGTATCCATGTGTGGTCGTTGGGACCCGTCATCTCTCTGACGTCGTTGAAGGATTACAACGATGGGTGTCAGAGGAGTTCGGAGATGTACCCTCGAACCGGATATAAATTGATTTAAGGGGGAGCTATGCTCAGTCAATTTAATTTGAGGACTTACGGCCAAAATTGGGCTAAGTCCAGTTGAAAATATTCAACACTTTTATTAAATAATGCATTGCATTTCTTCCATTTTTTTTGTTTGGGCTTTGCCCATAAAAATGCAGAGCATCGACTTATTCTGGGCTCTGCTCATTTATGAATGATGCAAGGCATCTGTTTTGTCTGGGCTTTCCCCCTTTATAAATGCATAGCATTTTTATTATTTCGTTTGGGCTCTGCCCATTTATAAATGATGCAGAGCATCAATTTAATTAGGCCTGTTTAGTCTTTTAATTGGGCCTGGCCCTTCAGGAAAAGAAATGCATTGCATTTGTCAGGCGCTTTGCGCCAATTACTGAGCGCAAGCGCTTGTGGTGAGGACACGTGTCATGCTCTGGTGAGCGTAAGCGTAACAGCGCAGTGCGCTGCGCTAGTGCGCTGCGCTGTTGCGCTGCTGACACGTGGCGCGCTCTGGTGAGTTGCGCCAATTCCAGAGAGCAAATCTCTTTTTCAAGAGCGCGTAGCGCAAGTGGTTCTATAGCTGACACGTGGCGCTCTCTTAAGAGCGCAACAGCGCACTTTGGAAGTGCAGAGCACTAAGAATCTTTTAGATTCAAGAACAGAAGTGCAAAGCACTATTTGATCTCTTGATCTAAATTAGATCAAAGAAAAATAAAAAAAAAAATTGTTTCAAGAACCAGAGGTTCATAAAGGTGCAAAGCACTATTTTTATTTTGTTGTTTTCTTGTCTTTTAAAGAACCAGAGGTTCATGAGAAGTGCAAAGCACTGTTTATTATGTGAAGAACATTGATCTGGTTTTTTAGATCAATGATTTATTAAAAGAGATTTCTTTTCTCTCTTGAAGGTCTTTACCTTTTTTTTCTTAAGGAGTTCTTCAGAGTTCTCTTTCTCTTTTTTTTTAGAAAATCTTGATGCTTTTGAATTAAGGTCTGAGGTCCTTTTTATAGTGCTCATAAATTAGTTAAATTTGTTAAAAAGATCTTTCTCTGAGTGATTTGGGGAATTTTCCCCACCGTTGGATTTTTGATCCGAAAGCCTCTGTTTTACAGAATAAAATCTTCCTATTTTAACAAGAACAGAAAAAAATTTCTCAGAATTTTAATTCTGCTTGGCGTAAATGCTCCAGAGCGTGACACGTGTTGCGCAGCTGATTTTTTTTTTTTTTGGTGCGCATCTGCGCTGACACGTGTCGCACAGCGCAGCTGCGCTGACACGTGTCGCACAGCGCAGCGCAGCTGCGCTTGCGCAACTGAAGTTTTTTTTTTGGTGCGCATCTGTGCTGACACGTGTCGCGCAGCGCACAGCGCAGCTGCGCTGACACGTGTCGCGCAGCGCAACTGCGCTTGCGCAACTGAAGTTGTTTTTTTTTTGTGCGCATCTGCGCTGACACGTGTCGCGCAGCGCAGCTGCACTTGCGCAACTGAAGTTGTTTTTTTTTTGTGCGCATCTGCGCTGACACGTGTCGCGCAGCGCACAGCGCAGCTGCGCTGACACGTGTCGCACAGCACAGCGCAGCTGCGCTTGCGCAACTGATTTTTTTTTTTACGCATCTGCGCTGACACGTGTCGCGCAGCGCACTGCGCAGCGCAGCTGCGCTGACACGTGTCGCGCAGCGCAGCTGCGCTTGCGTAACTGAAGTTTTTTTTTTTTTTAGTTTTGCTCTGATGGAGTACGCTACCTTGGGCGCTGCGCTCTCTGCGCTGGTGTGTCTGATTTTGACACGTGGCGCTCTGTGCGCAGCGCGGGGGATCTGAAGCGTTGTTTCATTTATATTAATTTTAATTTTCAATACAGAGCTTTGCTCTTATTGGGAAAATAGAAGCGTTGCTTCGTTTCCCGTCTTGGAATTTGAACAGAGCTTTGCTCTGATTGGTGTAAACACACTCGCCGGTAACCCTGCTGTTTTTACTCACGGAGCCCTTTCGGGTTTTCATCCGTGCCCATTTTACTTATGGACATACCTTTTTTTTCTTTTTTTTTATTTATTTTTTTTTATCTCGTCAGCCTGAGGATGCTGCAGTAGTAGTTTAAAGACGTTTCGGTCGTCAGCTAGTTTTAGGACGTAGTGGTCCGTCATTAGTTTAAGAACGTTTCGGTCCGCTGTTAGTTTAGGGACGTTTCGGTCCATCGTCGTCGTATTTGAGGCGAATCTCTAGTTTACTGACTTTTCGGTCTATATCTAGTTTTAGGACAAAGTGGTCCATTGTTAGTTTAACGACGTTTCGGTCTATATCCGGTTTTTGGACATAGTGGTCCACTGGGATTTCTCTATGAATGAGCATGATGCCCCCAGTATGTCCATCTTTTTCGGAGTATGTGGTTGTGGTGGGTTCACCTTCTATTTTTCGGACAGCGCGAGTTTGCCTTTTTGGTATTGGTCTTCAACCCAGTTTTTGAAAACGAAGCAATCTTCGATTGGATGGCTTACTGCTTGATGGTAAGGGCAGTAATTAGGATTGTTGAGATCGCCTGGCTGCAACGGACGTTTTGGACTCGGCAGATTAATGAATCTGTCGCGCACTGCCAGCTCGAACAGTCTCCTTGTTTCATCCTGAGAAAACGAGTAAGGACGTCCTAGCCTCTCCTCGAGGGATATGCGTGGACGCATATTGTTTTGACGAACAACCGGTCTAGGGCTACTCGATTGTTGTTGAGTGTTGGCAACAAAGGCCGTCTTTCCCTTTTCCTTTCTCATTTCGTTTGCTCCGTCGTTTGCGGGTCCGAGATTCTTTCCGGGTAGTATGCCTTTGCACGGATGAATGTTCTAATAATTCTTCAATTCTTCAGAGATGGATTCCTTGAAGAGAGGGTTGAAGGCTATTTCTTCGTCGGGGTCATTCCTAAAGGTGAGAACTCGTGATCCCCCGGGCTCGTCCCTGTGACAATTGCCGGCGACTCTTTTATGCTCATCTGTCGTATTTTTCCGCTGTCTATGAGCTTCCCGCTTTATTCTGTTGACGTATTTCCTGTGGGCGACATACCTTTACCACCAACACTTAAACGAGTCGCAGTCTTCGGTAGGATGTATGATCTTCTGAAGATATAAGCAGAAGTTAGGATGCATCTCTACTCTACCGAGAGTATTTTCTTCAGAGGGTGGTAGCTTCATTCCTATTGATAGGGCTTTAGCGAACCTTTTTCTCGTCTTGAATTTATTTTTATCTGCAGTGGATGACTTTTGATTTGACGGAAGTGCCTCGACCCTTTCGTCTAGTTGCCGGTGTTTGGCTCCTTCCAGTATGGCCATCTCACGCTCTTGATTGGTTTTAACTTTCAGACGAATCTCATTCAAGAAGGCATCGATCATCTCGTCTGACGGCCGCAGAATTTCTGGTTCAGGACCCGCCTTCGGTTTTTCGGTGCAAGGAGCCTCTTCATCATCTATCAATGAGTGAGAGATCACACGACAACTCGCTACGTAGTCTTCGGATTCATCTGATGAGTCTTCTCCATCGTTTTCGTCCTCAACAAGAGAACAAGCTGCCCCCGGTGTGTCCGTCTTCTTTGGAGTGTGCGGCTGTGGTAGGTTTACTTTCCACTTTTCAGACAGCGCGAACTTGCCTTGTAGGTACTGATCCTCGATCCATCCCTTAAAGACGAAACAGTCCTCAATCGGGTGACTTACCGTGTGGTGGTAAGGGCAATAATCGAGATTATTGAGATCGCCTGGCTGCAACAGACATTTTGGACTCGGCAGATTGATGAGTCCGTTGCGTGTGGCCAGCTCAAACAGTTTCCTTGTTTTATTCTGAGGAAACGAGTAAGGACGTCCCAGTCTCTCCTCGAGGGATGGGCGTGAACGCACGTTGTTTTGGCGAGCAACCGGCTTTGATTTGCTCGGCTGTTGTTGAGTATTGGCAACAACGATCGCTTTTGCTTTCTTCTCATTTCGAGAGTCCAGATTTGGAGGAGATGGTCCATGGCCTATCTGGTCCATTTGGGCTAATTTGTCGATCAAGGCCTGGAAAGTGGTCGGCGTGAAGAACATCATGAATTGGGATATAGTCGCCTGCGGATCGAGAGTGCCCACGAACATGCCCACCGCTGGCGCTTCTTCGATACGTTGTTCGCATTTCGACCATAGGTTCCGCCATCGTGTTGCATATTGGACCCACGTTTCACCTGGCCTTATCCTAGCATTGATCAGTGCTGTTATCGAGGTGCGTCCACTAGCACTCGCGAATCTTTGTGTAAACAGTAGCTCCATTTCCGCAAATGTTTTGACAGAGTCGTTAGGTACCTCCGAATACCATTCAAAGGCTGTTTCTGCTAAGCTGCCGACGAATTGGCGAAGTAACAGTTTATCATCGCCTCGAGTGTTGCCGCAAAGAGCCCTGAACTGGGCAACATGTTGATGTGGATTCCCCATCCCTCTATATACATGGAACTTAGGGATCGTATATCCCGGTGGGTAACTGATTTGGTCATACCAGCCTGGATAGGGTCGTCCAGTTTTAACAACTTGCCTAGCCGCTTCACTCGCCTGATGAGCTCGTATTTGCTAAGCTATATAGTCATCCAGTGCGGCCTTGGAAATGGTTTCTTCCTTGGCTGCTGAAAGAGCCGGAGGAGGATTAGATGTCTCTTCTTTATCGTCTTCAGTAATGGTCAGAGGGTCTTCAGCCGGAGGATCCTGCTGTAACATCATTCCTACCATATCTTGGAAAAGAAGCGCCATTTGTTTTATATTAGCTGCTCGTTCTGCTGCTTCTCTGTCCTTCTTTTCGAGGACTCTGCGTAGGAAGTCAGCGTCAGTTTCTTGCTCCCGGCGCTGCTCTGATGATGCTTCCGGGCTTTCTTTTGGCCCGGTGAGTGCGGCCATCGCGGTCATCATTTCCTGAAACTTCTGTTGCTGCTCCTGGGCTTTTGTCACGAATCGGGTGAGCGGTCGGTGACCCGTCGAAGCACGACTTTCCTCCTTTCCAGAAGCCATATAAACAGTGTGCACCACCATGCCCCTAGACTTGGGGCGTTTGTGTTCAGCGCTTTTATGGCTCGCCTTGTTCACAGGGGCTTTTTGCGGCCTCCTTTTCTTTTGAGTGATTGATATTGAGGGAGCCGTTGCAGTGGGCACCCAGCCAGCTGTTGCTTTTTCTGGCTTGACAGAGTAATCTTTCTCCTGCCGAACCTTCATCTTTTTCTGTCGGCGTAGATAGTTTTCATCAATCACCGACTCTTGGACCTGTCGCCAGACCTTGTAAATTTTAGAGGACAGCCGTTGAGGGGGCTGCTCTAACTTCTTCTCTGGAGTATTCTCCACAGGTGAAGGAGTTCGCTTCAGCACCACAGTAGGAGAGTTTCTGCGCACCGTGTTCAGCAATTCAAAGCTGTTCCCGGTTGGAACAGCAGCATCAATCCCCACCGTTGGAGCTGGCCGAGTTATCCCAGAAGGGGAATTGCCCCCAGCCTTCCTCACTCGGCGCCAGTGGCGACGTCGAGCGTGTCTTGCGGATAGAGTTATTTTAGCTATAAGGGTGACTTCGTCGTGCCCCCTGCTTTGAAGAGAGACTGTTATTGGTGCTTGCCTGTCGAAGACTGACACCCGTCGAGAAGCAATGTCTAATCTGTCAAAGACAGACCTCTAGGCAGGGGAAGCAGCTTTGAGGACCTCGCCTGGAGCAGCAACCGGAATGGCCAGCCTTGTAGAAACTAACTTCTTGGAAGGAGGAGCCTTTCCAATGATTTCGTCCGCTTGAGCCGGGATGGCTATCCGCTTTGGGATGGCAGCTTCGGGTATCGCAGGCTTGTAGACGTTCTGGCCCAGTCTATTGAAAACTGAGGTATTGAAGTTAGGCGACCCGTTGAGAGGGGCCGCGGCAATGGTAAGTCGATCAAAGACCAACTTCTTTGGGGCTTCCTGCAACGTCATTGGGGCATTGAAGCTCATCGGTGGGAGCATGGTCCCGAAGAATAATCCAATGGTGGCTTGAGTTACTTGCTCCACTGGCATCTTGAAAAGGGAGGCCGCTTGGGGCCCATAAGTCACTCCTCCAGCACGGATGGAGCGAGAGTTGCAGTTGCAGGCAGTGCAGTTTGAAGCCATTAATCTTCTTTTTTCTGCACGGAGCAAGACACCAAATCTTAGTACCTCGAATCCACAGGCAACCACAGCAAACCGCGATTCGTTCGCGAACACGACACACGAAGTGTGGAGTGGAAAGAGGAAAAGGTCCCACCGAGCGTGCCAGAATCTGTTCCCCTCCGAAAGACGGCGCACAGGACTGCGAAGTCCTGACACTGAGATTCGGGACAGATGCTATATGGTTTTATCCGTCCACCTCTCCGAAGATGCCAAGTTGATTTATAGCACCGTGTATCGGAGGTTTAGACGGATGCGGCCGATATAGCAGATTTCGTCAGATTCCCCCTCGCTTGAGGGGTTTTTGATTGTGGGGATGCTCTTCCCTGCAGGCGCAAGCCCCTGCAGTTAATTATGCTACCGCGTCGCGGTAACAACTTTCTCCTTCTCCAGAATTTCACTTCGTGTCGTGGGTGTTTTTTTTGTTTGTGGTTGCCCGTGGATTGTATACAGAGACTAATTTGTGTCGTCGCCCGTAGGACGTGGATTAGTCCAAATCCGTATTCTCTTAGATTTGGGTTTGGGGTTTTGGTTTGAGGATACGTTAGCCATATTTAAGGCTAAGATCAACTCAAACGTTCGTTAAGGATACGTTAGTCCAATTTGAGACTAAGATCAACTTAACGGGATCGTTTAGATCCGACAAAAAAGCATTTGGACTCTATTGTTCCAGTTTAGGGACATAGTGGTCCATTGCGTGTATGGCCGTCGGGACCCATCACCTCTTTGACGACGTTAAAGGATTACAACGACAGGTGTCAGAGGAGTTCAGAGATGTACCCTTGAACCGAAGTTGATTGGGGGGGTCTATAGTCCAATTTAGGACTAAAGTCTGTTTGAAGGTTTAAGGATACGTTAGCCATATTTGAGGCTAAGATCAACTTAAACGGGATCATTTAGATCCGACAAAAAAGCATTTGGGGGCTCTATTGTTCCAGTTTAGGGACATAGTGGTCCATGTTCCAGTTTAGGGACGTGGTGGTCCAACATTCCCATTTTGGGGACATATATTAGTTTAAGGACATGTTAGCCATATTTGAGGCTAAGATCAACTTAAACGTTTGTTAAGGATACGTTAGCCTAATCTCCAGACTAAGATCAACTTAACATGATCGTTTAGATCCGACAAAAGAGCATTTGGGCTCTATTGTTTAGTTTAATGATATTGCGGTCGATTCCCAGTTTAGGGACATGGTGGTCAATTGCATGTATGGCCGTCGGGACTCGTCACCTCTCTGACATCGTTGAAGGATTACAACTATAGGTGTCAGAGGAGTTTAGAGATGTACCCTCGACCAAAGTGTAAATTGATTTAAGAGAGCAACCATGCTCAGTCAATTTAATTTGAGACCTTACGGCCAGAATTGGGCTAAGTCCAGTTGAAGATGATCAACGTTTTTATTTGTCTTTGGCCTATTAGGCCTATGCTAAGGCTTTGCCCCTATTTAATAATGCACTGCATTTTATTTTGGCCTGTAAGGCCTATTTGATTTGGGCTCTGTCCCTTTATTTTTATGATGCAGAGCATCAGTTTTGGTCTGACAGACCTGTAAGGCCTATCGTTGAAGGATTACAACTATAGGTGTCAGAGGAGTTCAGAGATGTACCCTCGACCAAAGTGTAAATTTATTTAAGAGAGCAACCATGCTCAGTCAATTTAATTTGAGGACTTACGGCCAGAATTGGGCTAAGTCCAGTTAAAGATGATCAACGTTTTTATTTGTCTTTGGCCTATTAGGCCTGTGCTAGGGCTTTGCCCCTGTTTAATAATGCACTGCATTTTATTTTGGCCTATAAGGCCTATTTGATTTGGGCTCTGTCCCTTTATTTTTATGATGCAGAGCATCAGTTTTGGTCTGACAGACCTTTGCTTGGGCTTTGCCCTTTTTCAAAAAATAAAGCATGGCATTTTATTAGGCCTGTTAGGCCTTTTTTTAATTGGGCTCAGCCCTTCTTTAAATAATGCAAAGCATTGATTAAACTGACAGAGTGCCACGTGGACTGTCAGGCGCTTTGCGCCAATCAATGAGCGCAAGCGCATGTGGAGGTGACATGTGTCACGCTCTGATGAGCGCAAGCGCATTGCGCTGCGCTGTTGCGCTGCTGACACGTGGCGCGCTCTGGTGAGTTGCGCCAATTCAGAGAGCAATGCTCTATTTTTAGAAGCGCATAGCGCAGATCGTTATGGGGCTGACGCGTGGCGCTTTCTGGTGGCTTGGGCCAACCCGAGAGCGCAACAGTGCAGATTTTGCAAGTGCAGGGCACTGTTTTATTATTTTGATCAATTTTAGATCAAAGAAAACAAATTTTCCTGTTTACAAAGAACCATTGGTTCATCAAAAGGCAATGCCTTTATTATTATTATATTTTTATTGAAGATCTTTGATCTTGTTCTTAGATCAATGATTTTTTTAGAAGAAATTCTTCTTTATTCAGAGGTTTTTACCTTTTTTTTCTGAGCTCTTCTCAAAATTTTCTTTAGAGGAGTTCTCTGTTTTTCTCTCTGTGTTGATGTGTTTTGGACTTGGGGTCTAGAGGCCTTTTTATAGTGCCAATGAGTTTGTTAGACCAGTTAAAGAGATCTTTCTCTGAGTGATTTGGGGATTTTTCCCCACCGTTGGATCTTTGATCCCAGGACTTCTGTTTTACAGAAAGCAATCTTCTTGTTTTTAACAAGATTGAGAAAGATCTTTCAGAATTTTTCTGTTTGGCGCAAGCGCACCTACGCTTGACACGTGTCGCGCAGCGCATAACGCAGCGCAACTGCGCTGCTACGTGTCGCGCAGCGCGGAGCGCAGCGCAACTGCGCTGACACGTATCATGCAGCGCGGAGCGCAACTGCGCTGACACGTATCGCGCAGCACGGAGTGCAAATCAGCTGAAGCGTTACTTCTTTTATAGAACCTTGCTCTGATTGAGTGCGCTGCCTTGGGCGCTGCGCTCCCTGCGCTGGCGTGTCTGATTTTGACACGTGGCGCTCTGCGCGCAGCGCAGGGGATCTGAAGCGTTGCTTCATTTATTTTAATTTTAATCTTCACTTTAATTTTCAAAATAGAGCCTTGCTCTGATTGGGGGAAACAGAAGCGTTGCTTCGTTTCCCGCCTTGGAATTTGAACGAAGCTTTGCTCTGATCGGGATAAACAAGAGGGTTTTTATCATCCAGCGGAGGCGGCTGTTCTTGGGAAGTAGCAACCACATTCAAGCCAGATTGGATTTGAGATGTAGTGGCCCCGTCCCTATTCTTGCTGCGCGTGCCCACCATGTAGACCGTGTGGACCACATATCCAGCCATTTCCTCATCTTTAGCGGGGTAACCCTGTTCCTCGAACTTCATGAAGTTCAGCCTAGCAGGAGCCCTAACCCTTCTATTGGCTTTATACCTGAGCCTTTTCTGCCTTAGCTTCTCAATTTTAAAGGCTTGGCGGGCATCTGCTTCCTGGGAAGCCACCGTGAGTCGATTAGCGGGGAGTTAGAGAAGACACCCGATAGAGCAGTTGTCAGAAGCACCGCCGGAGCTTGCTCGAGTCGCCTTGTGGCCTTGTTGGTGTTGATGTCCTTGCCCCCAGCTGGGGCCAAGGAGAGTCGTTCAAACACCGACTTGCGTTTTAGTTGGGGCGCCTTCGACACCACCACATTTGGCCTCTTGCCTTTCGAGACCGGTTTGTCTGCTTCCGGGGCTCGAGGAGCTGGGATGGCGTTAATTGATACGAACAGGATAGAGCCGAATGGTAGCGGCGGCTCCTCCTATTGCCGCCCGAAACTGGCCGGATGGACCGTCCTGGCGTCCATCTTCATCGTGTAGGAGATGGGAGCCGTGCTGAGAACTGAGTTCATCTTTGGAGACATTGTTGGGAAGTGATTGCTTGAAGACCTACATGAAAGAGCATGATTTTAGTATAATTATAGACATGTATATTGATTGAGTTCGCATGAACGTTTAACCCGAAATATGGGAGGAGAGATAAGTCCCACCGGGCGTGCCAGAATCTGTAGGGTGTTTTTCGTCATCCCATTGAGATGGGAATACGCGTGCGCTTGTCAGGCGTACTACAGACTCCCCCTACCGAGGGTAGGCTGGGGTTTATTGATTGTGGGGATCCGAATCTCCGGCTGCCGCGGACTAAACTGCCGTTAATTACCCCTCGCCTTTGGAGTGGGGGAACCTCCGATTGACGGGTTAAACTGGCTATGCGGACTCAATGTGCGGTGTACGTGTGTTGTGTTTTGAAAAGGGGTTTTGGATATATCGGGAGCCACGCAGAGTTTTTTACGGGGGTCCCGCTACCCGGATAGCGGGCTGGGGGTCAAGGGGCTAGCAGCCCCCTTGCAGGGTACGGGGCAGCGCCCCGTTAGAAATTTTTTCTAACAGGGACAATGTCGTGGAGTATGTGTATGTGTACATATGTATGCATATGTATATATATATATATGTGTGTGTGTGTGTGTGTGTGTGTGTAAAAAGAGGGGGAAAAGGCATTCAAGGGATGCGTGGGGCCAGCGCCTTGAGCGCTGTGCGCTAAGGTGCTGTGCGCTTAGGCGCAAGCGCGCCACGTGTCGGCACATGGGTGCTTTGCGCTCGAGCGCCGGGCGCTTGAGCGCAAGCGCGCCACGTGTCGGCACGTGGGCGCTTTGCGCTGGGCGCTGGCGAGAAAAAGGGGCTTTTAGTCCTAGAAATAGGGTTTAGAGTGGAGTTAAACTCCTAAAAATGTTTTGGTTGAGGAAATGGGTTCTTCTTCTTCCTCCTCTGTTGGCTGGATCAAGAGATGTGAGATTTAAAAATCTCTTCTTTTTGAGATCTAATGACAGATCCAAGTTCCCCTTTGTGGGTTTTGTGGTGAAAAACTATTTCGTTTTAAAAAAGGAAGAGTAAAACTCTTGATTTAATTCAAAAAGAAAGAAGAAAATTTGAAACCTTCAGAAAGGGGAACGAGGTACAAACCCTAGGTTTTTGAGAGAATGAAAAGTATTCCTTTACTCATCATCATGTTACCTTTTATAGGCTTACATATTTACATATAGCCCCTTGGGCTTCACAAAATGACATTTTGCCTATCCCATGGCTCATGTGCCATTTCATTTTTGCACATAAGCTATGGGCTTACAAAATATTGGCTTTATGCCCATTTTGCATACATTCATGTATAAAAAGTTACATAAAAATTATTTATTACATGATTTTGTTGTTGGAATGGGAAGGCTGGCCGCGGGCTCGACTTGAGCATGGGCCCGCTTGACCTGGGCTTGGGCCCACCTAGCTTGGGGGTTGACCTTGACTTTGACTCGGTCAACCGGAGTGCAAATTTTTACCCCAACATACACAAATACCTTCTGTACCAAGCTACAAGCATCTACGTTAGAATAACAATCATATACCCGTACAACTTAACAATTTCATTTAACATTACATGTTCTATTCCATTTCTTCTTTTGGGACTTACCGAGCGCTAGTTCGCTGACGACATTCCTGTCTTTTCTTCTTTGGAATGTTCGTCAGGAGGACCAGACTCTCAGGAGATCGAGCCTGGCCAAGAGGACTTGGACCAGCATACTGTTCAGCAAGACTTCTAGCTCTCCTTGTATTTTACTTTCAGCTTGTATGCCACTGTTTAGGCACTGTTTATATCATTGTATTTTTTCATTTTCAAACAGTTGTATGTAAAGTGAATGTAAATAAAAGTTGTTATATATATATATATATATATATATATATATATATATATATATATATATATATATTGCTTAATTACGCTTAACGTATTTATTTCTTAGTAAATACGTTGCGGCCTGTCACGTCACCGATTCCATACACTGGGAAGCGGGACGTGACAATGGTGCTGAGCTAAAATATGGGGTGGTATTTACAGTGGGGAATTAGGGTTTGGAAATTAAAATTTTGGATTAAAAAGCATTAAATGGTATTAATTGGTGAAATGAAAGGTCTCTGTTTGATTGCAAGGAAATTAAACAGTGCAGAGGAGTTAAGAGAAGCTAAAGGGACAAGTGTGCAAAGTACAGAGCAATTTGGATGCATCCGGACCGTCTTCGCCGGCCCCTAAGGCATTTTTGCCGGCCGGATCTGAGGCAAATGTCTCGAGATTCGTGCCATGCGGGTTTTTAAGTGTGTACACCATTTTGCACATGTTTGATTTTTCTGAAACTTTTCCTTTCCCTGTGTATTGCACGTGCAACCTTTTGGGCTTCCAAAAATAAAAAGAAAAATCAGAAAAAAATAACTATGTCTGATAGGAATCGAACACACAGGCTACGTCATAGCAGTACAAAGACTTTACCGGTGAGCTACAAGTTGATTCTTGCTTTTATTAAACAATTCTAACTTACATCTCTTACACAGGCTGTAATATTCTTTTATGTATATTAACAGGAAAATTTATGTACAAAGATTTCAGAGTCGTTAAAGTTGTTGAACATCCTGTTACTCATGTTCATACACAAAATGATTTAGCTGAATTATTTATTAAATGCCTCCAATTAATAGCTAGACCATTAATTATAAGAACAAAGCTCCCAATTTCGATATGAGGGCATGGTATTTTGCATGCAGAGGCACTTGTACGTACAGACCACCAAGTTATCATAAGTTCTCCCCTTAACAATTTGCTTTTGGTCAGGGACCAAACATTTCACATTTAAGATTCTTTGGGTGTGCGGTATAAGTTCCAATTGCTCCAGCACGGTGCACTAAGATGGGTCCTCAAAAGAGAAATGGAATATATGTTGGTTTTGAGTCCTCCCCATAATTAGATATCTTGAACCATTGACAGGAGATATATTTACGGCACGGTTTGCCGACTATTATTTTAATGAAAATGTTTTCCCAACATTAGGGAAAGAAAATAAGCAGGAAAAAGAGATTACATGAAATGTGTTATCTTTACCTAAATTTGATTCTCGCACAAGAGAATGTGAACTAGAAGTTCAAAAGATGGTACAGTTGCAATTTATAATAACTCAGTTGTCAGATGCCTTTACTGACCTAAATAAATTAATCAAATCATATATTCCTGTTGTAAATGCTCTAGCCAGAATTGATGTCTCGGAAGGGGGATCATTGAATATTGCAGCGAATGAGTCTACGGCATGTCTAAAACGTGGTAAACCAGACGGTTCCAAAGACAAAAATCCTCGAAAGAGAAAAGGAGAAAATAATCAAAATGCTAAGATTTAGGAGGTAGATACTCATGAAGAGACCCAAGACAAAATTGATGATAAACCCCCAAAAGAGATTCAAGTACCTAGTAATAACAAAGATAATGAATATGAAGAGATCTCAATAAATTATGTCTTTACTGGAATAAGATGGAACCGAAAAGAAACAATCATGTATGATATTTTTGTTTATAATATAGCGCTAGATATTATGTAAGAAAGCGAGGATCTTGAAGCAAGATTAGTCGATGAATGTCGACAAAGAAATGATTGGCTAAAATGGAAAGACGCAATACAAGAAAAATTAAACTCACTTGCAAAACGTGAGGTTCTTGGACCTATAGTCTGAACACATGAAGGTGTAAAGCTAGTGTGGTACAAATCGGTATTTGTGCGAAAACGAAATGAGAAAAATGAAGTCGTTAAATACAAAGCACGACTTGTAGCACAAGGGTTTTCCCAAAGACCCGGTATTGATTTTAAAGAAACATATTCTCCTATGGTGGATGCTATTACAATTTGATATCTTATCAGTCTGCAGTAAAAGAAAAACTTGATATACGTCTGATGGATGTAGTTACAGTTTATTTATATGGATCCCGTGATAGTGATATTTATATGAAAATCTCTGAAGGTTTTAAGTTGCCAGAAGTATGTGGTTCAGTATCACAGAATATTTGTTCGATCAAATTATACAAATTTTTATATGGATTAAAACAATCTGGACGTATGTAGTATAATCACCTTAGTGAATATTTATTAAAAGAATGTTATATAAATGAAAAAATTTGCCCATGTGTTTTTATAAATAAATCTTTATTTGGATTTGCCATGATTGCCATATATGTTGATAATTTAAATATTATTGGAACTCCAGAAGAGCTTCCAAAAGCAGTCGATTATTTAAAGAAATAATTTGAAATGAAAGACCTTGGAAAAACAAAGTTCTGTCTTGGCTTGAAAATCGAGCATTTAGTTGATGGGGTTTTTATTCATCAATCAATTTATACAGAAAAGGTTCTAAAACAATTTTACATGGATAAAGCACATCCATTTAGTACCCAAATGGTTGTTTGATCACTTGATGTGAATAAGGACCCCTAACGGCCTCGAGAGGATAACGAAGAATTACTTGATCCTGAAGTTCCGTACCTTAGTGAAATAGGAGCACTAATGTATCTTGCTAACAATACACTACCTGATATAGCGTTTGCTATTAATTTATTAGCAAGATATAGTTCTTATCCAATCCGAAGGCACTGGAATGGAATTAAGCATATAATTCGATATCTCCAAACAACGATTGATATAAGTTTTTTTTATTCGAATATGTCAAAATCTCAACTAATTGGTTATGCAGATGCAGGATATTTATCTGACCCGCACAAAACTCGATCTCAAACAGGTTATCTATTTACGTATGGTGATACATCTATATTATGGCGATCCACGAAACAAACTTTAGTTGATACTTTTTCAAATCATGCAGAGATATTAGCAATTCATGAGGCAAGCAGGGAATGTATTTGGCTAAGATCAATGACTCAACATATGTAAGAAACTTGTGGTCTACGTTCATATAAAGAAATTCCAACAACACTATATGAAGATAATGCCACTTGCATTGCCCAGATAAAGAATGGATTTATCAAAAGAGATAGAACGAAGTATATTTCACCAAAGTTCTTTTTTATCTATGACATTCAAGGAAAGGGCAAAATTAAAGTTCAACAAATACGTTCAAGTGATAATTTGGCTGACTTTTTTACCAAGGCATTACCTACTTCAACATTTAAGATATTAGTTAATAATATTGGAATGCGCCGACTCAACGATATTTCTAATAAGGGGAGATAATACGCGCTGCACTCATTTTCCCTTGTCTATGCACTACTACAAAAAAAGGGTTTCCCTTACGGCTAGGAATGCGCCGACTCAACGATATTTCTAATAAGGGGAGATAATACGCGCTGCACTCCTTTTCCCTTGTCTATGCACTACTACAAAAAGGGGTTTCCCCTACGGCTTTAGCCGTAGGGGAAAAGCACTGCCCCTACGGATATATTCGTAGGGGCTCGAAAATTCACCGTAGGTGCAACGGCCGCAGATGCAAGTCTTCGCCCTGAACATGCCCCTACGGACAAATAATTGCCCTTAGGGTTGTATCCGTCGGGTATCATATCCCTACGGTGTATTCCGTAGAGATAAAATATTTATTTAATTTAGTGGTTTATAAAATAAAATACTTGCCCCTCCGGATATATCCGTAGGGAAAACTTCATGTCCCTACGGTATTAGCCATAGGTCCAGACATAAGCCCCTACGGATATAGTCATAGGAATAAGTGTAACATGTCACGCCCCGCTTTCCAGAGTACGCTAAGATCGGCACGTAACATAGCCAACCATTCTACCTGTGGATAGGAATTATCCTTCCACAGTCACATTACGGCTGTAGAGATATCAAGAACAGTAAAGTAAACTAATCTATCTAATACATGTTCATGAGCCAGAATAAATGAGTCAAGAAATAATATAATATGCGAAAGCAAAAGATCCAATAAACTAAACACCTGGAAAGTAAATCTGGATACCAACAGGATTCTCACTGCTCGGTCTAATAGCGGCAGTACTCCTGATCAGTCTGCAACAAAGGTAGAGGATCTGGGCCATGCAAAACCCAGACGTCAGTGCGTCATAATATCAAGCAATAAAATAAATAAGGGTAGCAAGACATACAAGTATGTGTATGAACAGTAAAACAGGTATAACATTAATATAAAAGTGACAGTGAAGGGTAAGGCACAGGTGATATGCAGTGAGTATTCTAAACTAGTCTACTGGGTTATCTACTCTCAAGTCTTTGAAATCAATTTGATGAATTATCGATATAACTCAATAGTATCCCGTGCATGCCCGGGATCACGGTCTATGACTCTCAGGCTGAATCCGAGACGTGCCGCAAGGCAGTAAAGGGTAGTAGGTAATGACGAGTGATGTCAGCAGCATCACCCCGGGGCTGGGCTGGCCCGTAAGACTGATCAGAAAAGGTATCGAACTGTCGAGTTATAAGTCAGGTTTCATCATTGATTTCCCCATACCCCCAAGTTATATATGTTCAAGTCAGGTATTAATAATCCGGAGCTAATGCCAACACAGGATCAGGCAGGTACAGGTTTGTCTGGATAGACAACAGGAAATGTCCGTAGGGACAACAGGTCAGGTTTGTTGGCATTAGTAACAAGATCAGGTAACAGAGAAAGCCATGGTACCTCAAGTCATGTCAGGCAATATCTAGGTATCATGTCATGTCAAGAAGTGCACGGTATCACGTCGTGTCAAGTAGTAGGTGTATCAAGTCATGTCGGGGGTGCACAACATGTCACATGGGTGTTCATAATCAAACTAAAATAAGCATGGGTATACAAAATAAGTATCGAGTACTAATGAAATGAACTAGCATGAATGGTATGCACATAGATAGAAAGACAACGACATGGATGCACGTTATCGATTAGGGTTACATTTAATAATTCTAAAACTAATTAGATTACACTTTATTAAACATGGAGTATTAAAACAACAATATTGGGTTATTAATAAGATCTGTAAATGCAGCTATATGTATTCTATTCGATATGGATGCGGATGGATATCATATAACCTTTAAATGATAAACTAGTTAATGCACGATATTCAATTAAACAATGTGAATGGTTATATTCAATTTGATGCAGTATATTGTAGTATGATATGTGACAAGATAGGTTTGCATATGTTAGATATGAAATGATAAGAATGGATGCATACAGTCATTGTAAAACAAGTACTTTGGATGCACGGTTGCAATTCACTTAATATGTTTATTAAAAAATAGATGCAAATAATGTAATATAGCATGTAGCAAGATAAACTTGCCTCGGGGATCCACAGATGCACGGCACGCAGCGAGAATGCGAGAAAACGACGAAAAATCTCCATTGGGGCATTTCGTCGAATACTTTGCGCGCACAAATACAGAACAGAACCAGGTAATGCAAGAATGTAACCGCGTAGGTAGGGAACGTCCACTGGGTCGCCCGGATCAGCGGCGTCACGTTCGGTTTCCGGCGAACTCGAATGCGATGAACGGATAAATCACGACGATGCGATGCTAAGGTCAAGCTTGAAGGCTCGGTTATGGGTTCCGGATCTCAAGAGAGAGAGGAGGCAATGATGCTTCTGAAGACAAGGTGATGGCCAGAGTTTAGGGCTGTTGCTTCTGCCGACGAAGGTGTTGCGGTCTTGAGGTGGGGACAACGGCGATGAAGGTTGCAAAGGGGGTTTCGGGATGATGGATGATGGTGTGTGTGGGTTCAGAGGAGATGGCAATGGGGTGAAGTCGATGATAGGCTGTCGAGGGTTTTCCGGCGAGGTTTCACGGTGATGCAGTGGGTTTTGAAGTCGGGTGATCGGGGTTCTTGCGCAGGGTAGAGATGCAGGTTAGGGGAGTAGGAGAGAGGAGAGAAGGGAAGAAAGTGGTGGAAAGTATGATGTGGTCGACGGGGAGGCGAGCTCCGGCGATGATGTAAGTGAAGGGTGCAGGCGAGGGTTTTTGGGTTTTTGGGGTCGGGTTGTTTGAAGAGAGGGGAGAGGGAGGAGAGGTGGTGGAGAGGTGAGTTGGAGGAGGAAGAGGAAGAAGGAAGTGAAGATGAGGATGTAAGACGACGAGGGTACCGATGACGTAGGGAAGATGGCGGCAAGGGTAGAGTTTGGGTTGCAGGGGGTTTGGTCGAGGCTGAAGGGTTTGGAGTCGGGAAAGGAGAGAGAGGAGAAAGGGATGGTGATCGTGGGAGATGAGGCGGAGGCGAGTTCAGAGATTTAGGCGACGGTGGAGGCGAGCCGACGGCGAGGGTATGGTTTTCTCGTGGAGCTGGCGAAGAAAATAAGAAGAAGAAGAGAAGGAAGGTGACGATAGGAGAGAAGCGGTGACGGGATCCCCGCGCACCTCGAGATGAGAGAGATAGAAAGAGGGTGAGAGGAGAGAGAGAGAAGAGGAGAAAGAAAGTTGTCGAGTAGCGGGGGAGAAAGAAAGAGAAGAGAGGAAAGAGGAAAGAGGGAGAGACGTGTAGGGGGAAAAAGAGAGAAAGAGAGAAGAAAGAGAGAGGGAGTGGGGACCACGAGCAGAGAAAAGAGAGAGAGATATAGAATTTGTTTAATTAGGTTAGATTTTAATTTAGGAGAATATTTTAGTTAGGTAAAAATATTCTGGAACAGTTAAACGAAATTTAGAAATTTAAATAATTTGAATTTTGGCGGAATACAAAAGTATTTCAAAATGCGCCCGGGTCGGGTCTAAAAATTCAGATTTAAAATATGGAAAATATATGCGACTTCCAAATTTTAAAAAGAATGCTCAGCTAACGAAAATGCATACCCCCAAGAACGGATGCACATACGTGTGCGTAGTCATCCAAACACGTCCGTTTCGCTGAATGGGATGCGAACAAGATGCGCGGATGCTACCACGGGGTTAGGGGTATCATGCAGGCTATGAAATGTAATTTTAAATTATTTTCTGTGACTTAAAATGTTATATAGTAAAAGATGCAATACCAGATGAAATGCCAGTATGCACTAAATATGAAATGCACAGTCTATGTAACAAGTCAGGGTAATTCATAAATATGAATTAAACAAATTCCAAGCAAGCGGGTCGGGTCGAATGCAAAGTAAAATGCAAAATACTATTCGCACCCAAACACGATAAATCAATAAAATACCACAGATAAAAGAATACGGAAACTGTACTTGGTATAAATGAACTAGGTTGTTACTTAACGCCTGTTACTGAGTCCATATGGGCAAAATGTCAGGTATCCTGATATTTTTTCCCTACGGACAAATATGTAGGGCCAAACTATGGACCTACGGATTAATCCATAGGGGAAACAGATGGATCTACGGCTTAATCCGTAGGGACAAAATATCAGGTTTTTAAAAAAAAGGGGCTTCCTTTTTTTTCTCGCCCTGTGCACAATAATATATACATCATATAACCAAATACCGCGGTAATATATACATCATATAATCAACATCTCACGCATAATATATAAAAGAAATGAACAAACAGAATACGATATCAATCTAAATCATCGTGAACACGCAAACACCACCAAAATTGTCCAAAATATATACGATATGTATCATATAAGTACATACATGCTTAAAATATTAAAAAAATCTACCCTAGCTCGGTCCAGCTCCTCCACCTCTGCTAATCACCGTAATCTGACGCATCTTCTCCTCGGTACAGTTCTGAGTTGTCAAAAACTCGACCAATGAAGGAGCGGCCTGTGCGGGAGTCTGAGCGGGCTGTGGAGCTGCTGGAGTGGTCTGCGCAACCGCAGCCGAGCTAGTGGATTGCGGAGCCGCAGCCGAAGGAGATGCATGTGGAGCCGTAGCCGAAGTATCATGTCGTATCTGTTCAATTTTGTGTGTAATAAACGAGTAAGAACTGTGTATTAGTCGAATTCGTATCATTATCAGTTTATTGCGAAACCCCAATTTAAGATTAATCAAAGTTAAGTCTACAACCAAATAAGCTCAGGCTACTAATATTGGATATGTTACTATCTATAATATAATATAATATTTTACTATTAAGTAATATACATGCCATCATCTCCTTCAACTCCTAGACAGTGGTCTTCAAGGTGGCAACATCTTTGCTCTAGACGTCGCTCACGGAGGGTAGGAGAAGTAACCGCCGGAGTAGAGTCCAACCTCATATGGGCCCTGCTAGGACCCATTCCCCGGCCTCTCTCCCAACCTCCGTGATGCCCTCCGTGTGCGGCATCAAGGACCGGGGTCAGCAGCATCGGATCGTTCTGGCCAATAAAATCGATCCCCGATGCCTCCGCCTGCTCCACCACCCGCTCCTACACCCACATTAACTAGTAAAATATAAGTATATCATTTAAATTTGAACTTTTCAAAACAAAAATTTCAAATTTAATAGAATAAATATTAACACTTACGCAATACTCCTGGATAGCGGTGTTGGGGAATTGAAGCTCGCCCATGGCGGGATCTGTTGAGGTGCCGTGGACGGCAAGATATGCGGTCAGCACGCTCGGTGTACTACCCTGCGCCAGGGTCTGAGATCTCTGCAATTCGCAAAAAATTTACATATATTATAAAATAACTCTTAATATTACATTATATCACAGTAGATCTATTGTAATTTACCGATGCCTCCATGGCACGAGTAATATTCCTCGAGCCACCTGTATAAGTGGGGTGACCCCTCTTCGCCGACTTCCTATTCTCTTTATTTTGATCCGCCTGTTTCTGCACAACACATTCAGATTTGGTTTTCTAATTAAGCAACACAAAAAAATAAATTATATACTAAATAATGAATTACATTTAAAATACAAACCTGGTTGCACTGAGAGTCGACATATTGGCACAAGAGAGGCTATATATCTACGTCGACTCTCGCAAAAGCCGGAGTATGTAGGAGAGCCGCTCCTCTGTCTCGGGGGTCGCCATCCACAGGGAATAGCCGTCGATCTTCAGCTCGTTCCTATTGTATCGGACCTTTGATTGCATGTTCTTCATCATGCCATGGTACAGAGCGTGAAGATCGAGCACCCTCTCAGGGTGATCAGGGTCGGGTACAGGCTGAAAGTCGTAATCCAACTGCAAATACAGAAAACAATGTTATTAAATTGCAAGTGTTAAATAATAATAAATATATTGGGTAAGTCAAATGAAAATATATATTAATACCCGAGCCTGATCCCAGAAGAGGGCAAATAAGCGCCAGTGCTGGTCGCCCCACTCAACGTGAAGTGGATACTTCTTAACGAGGCGGCTCTCATCCCCCATATACCGTCTGAACCTCCCGGCATAATCGTCGGTATAGCGATAATCAGGGGTAAAGAAGAGGGGGAATGCTGCCTCCCCCTAACTCTGTCGGGCCTCAGCCTGTGGGACTGATTCGGGCCTAAAGGCCCCCTCTCGGGATGGTATAGAGATAACCAGTACATATATTATAAAATAACTCCTCGGTGCAGTCCTCGAGTCACGCTTTGATTTTCATATATGAGTATCGATGAGAATATGAAAGTTTTATATTATAATCGAGTATCATATATTGGTTTTAACTTGAACATTTAACTTGAATAGGTTTTACGTTTATGTTTCGTTACTAAGGGTTCAAAATTTTTAGTTTAGGGTAAATTTTTCTTGCATTAAAGGTAAAGTTGTACGTTTACGTTATCATCGAGTATCCTACTGAATGAACTGGTGCACTCTAAACCCTAACCCTAAGTAACCCAAATTAACCTAATTAACCCTAATTAACCATAATCGTTACCCTAACATAAATTATCCCTAATTAACCCAAATTAACCTAATTAACCATAATCAACCCAAACTTAATCCAATTTACCCAAATTAACCCTAATCGACACCCTACCCTTTCAAATTATCACTAATTAACCCAAATTAACCCTAGCCTCTAATTAACCCAAATTAACCCTAGCCTCTAACCCTAAACCTGAACCAAACCCTAACCATACACTGAACCCTAACCCTAACCCTAGCCCAAGTCTTACCCTAACCCTAACCCCAACTAATTAACCCTAACCCTAACCCTAACTGAACCGAACCCTAACCCCAACCTTAACCCTAAACTGAACCCTAACCTTCACCCTAACCAAACCCTGACCCCTAACCCTGAACCCTAATTAATCCTAGCCCAAGTAGCAACCCAATAATTAACAAAAACAGAAATAAAAGTATAATTAGAAGTAAAAATATGAAATTTACTAACCTGTAGCTAGGCCGGCGATGGAGGAGACCGGAGATGGTCGACGACGCAATCGGCGACAAGTCGCGGGCGGTGGCGACGAGGAGGGCGATGGCGATGAGGCGAGGGCGGTGGCGACGAAAGGCGAGCGTGGGCGTGAGCGAGTAATCTTTGGGAACAAGGACTTTTCTGTGCTTTATTTTTTTATTAATTGTCCATATATATGCCTCTACGGATTAAACCGTAAGTCCTTATTTTGCGGCTCCGTAGGGCCAAATAACAAATTACGTTATAATATTTTTAAATTAATTCGTATGGCACCATAGAAGCAACCATGTGGACCTATGGAGTAATCCATAGGAGCAACCTTTTATTGTCCCTACGGATAACTTTATCCGTAGTGGCAACCCCTTATTGTAGTAGTGATGGTTTTTCCGCTAGGTTTTCCTGATAAGGTTTTTAACGAGACATCAATTTGTTCGTAATATCTAACGCGAAGAATAATGTACTTTTTTTCTTTAGCTAAGATTTTTCCCACTACGTATTTCCTAGTAAGGTCTTAACGAGGTATATATTTACAAAATGGATATCCAATGGGAGTTACAAATTGTATTATTATGACGTAGTGGATGTTTTTTGATTATCATAATCTAAGAAATTAACCCTTTGTACATATGACTTGTCATCAATATATGAGATAATGGAGAAAGTGGAGAGAGTGGATGATTACTCCTTGTAACATATGACTCTTGATTTCTCATTTCATGAGCGTACAAATAGAGGTATTTTAAAATGCATTAGATACAACAAGTATAAAAAAATACTTTCTCTATATTGATTTTCTATGTTTCTCTCTTATCTCTATAAACCTTTCTTAACACTCAAACGAATAAACTTACAAAAGTTGATAATAGTTAATAATTATGAACTCAATGAAATCACTTAAATGTGCAATCACCACTCCGTTTTCATTTTTAGATTCACACTTCTATTCATATTGACTTTTATTAGTATTAGAAGACACAACACTACTACAATATGGTGTTGCCCCTACGGATGATAAAATCCGTAGGGGCAGATTTTTCTTGCCCCTACGGACTAAGCCGTAGGGCCAAATGGTTGTCCCTACGGTGCCCGACATTTTAATTTAAAAATATTAAATCTTAATTTGTTGTTTGGCCCTACGGAGCCGCAAACCAATAACCTACGGTTATGTCCGTAGGGGCATCTAAATGGGAATTTAATAAAAAAAAAAGGCACAGAAATGCCCTACGCCTCGATCTCGATCTTTCCCTCTCGTTCCCAAAATTTCCTCTCGTTCCCGCGTCTCCAATTTTCTCTCAGTCGCCACCGCGCGCCCTCCGTTCTCAGCCCGCCACCGCCTTCCGTTCTCGGCCCACCACCGCCCTCGTTCTTCCTCGTCGAGTTCCTCGTCGCCGATTGCGTGTGTCGTCAACCGCCAAGCGTCTCCGTCGTCTCCTCCACTGTCTACAGGTAAGTAAATCTCCAATTAAACATAATTGTGATGATGTTAGGGCTAGTGTTCAGGGTTCGGGTAGGGATGAGGGTTAAGGTTAGGCATCGGGTTCAGTTTATGTTAGGGTTAGGGTTAGGGTTAGGGTTAGGGTTGGGGATCAGCTGGGGCTGGGGTTGGGGTTTAGCTGGGGCTGGGTCTGGGGTTAGGGTTAGGTTGGGGCTGGGGTTGGGGCTGGGGTGGGGCTGGGCTGGGCTGGGGCTGGGGCTGGGGTTAGGATTAGGTTGGGGTCGGGGTTTGCTGAATTTGGCAAACCTGAGAAGAATTTCCAGCAATTTTAGCCTAGTTTGATTACTATAATTATTGTTGATCGAGAAAATCTTGGGTCCTTCTAATCAAACATTGTTTGTTACTGTATGTTCAACGAGTACTGATAAAAGAAAAAATCGATTTCAAGTGGAAATTAGGTATGTACAATGTTCTAATATAAAAATTAAGAAATCCCTTTTATTTAAATATAAAGCATATGTTTCATGTTAACAATAGGAGTTTGGCTTCAAGCATGGTTAATTATATATGGATCTATGTTTATAATTATAAAAAAGAGTATCAAGTTAGAACTATCATACAATCATGTTGATCTGCATGGTGATCTGATGAATGTGTCTAAATTTTATATAATCTCCTAGAAATACCTTAATGCCTTGTATCGATAAATTTCAGGTTAATTAGTTAATTAGGCATATGGATTGTTATATTATAGGTGAGCCGAATATCAAGAAATTGTAGAATTATTGGATTTATGAGTTTTGATAAACATTGATTTGATAAAAAAAATGGTAATTTGTAATATCTTAGTTTTTCCCAAGTTAGGGCTTCAAGCCAAGGTTGTTCTCCTCGTCGCCACCGCCGGTTTCGTCGTCACTGCAGTTCTCGTCGCCACCGCGGTTCAGGTCGTCGCCACCGCCGTTCAGGTCGTCGCCCCAGCCCCAGCAGCCATTCAGGTGAGTAAATTTCGAGGTAAGTTAAAGAATTTATTGGATTATTTTGGGCTTAGGGTTCATGGCGTGCGAGTTGGGGTTGGGCTGGGGTCGCGGTCGCAGTCGGGGTCGGGTTAGGGTTGGGGCAGGGGTCGGGTTCGGGGTAGGGTTAGGGTCGGGGTCGGGGTCGGGGAAGGGTCAATTTATCAAATTTTTTATTGGGGGTGCGGCTGGGGCTGCGGGCTGGGCTGCGGCTGGGGCTAGGGTTGGGGCTGGGGCTGAGGCTAGGGCTGTGCGTCCTCTAGAGGGCGATCATAGGATCGGTGAAGTGAGGTGGCTGGATATGAGATATGATGGATTTCCATGTGTTCAATGGAATGCTGAGGGTCAGAGTCGGTTATTCATATATCTCCCAAAAAAGAATGAGTTTGTTATCAAAGGTGTATTGACTTCTACATCAAGGAATATCAGTTATATGTCATCCAGTGACTAAGTCTGTTTCTGGCCCAACCATATTTATGAATCGTTTCTTCTTTTTCCTTCTTACGTATATTTACTAGTTCAGACTGTATGCACCTCTGCAATCAACGCCGAGAACTTGTACATTATAGGTTAATAGACATATGCTATGAAATCACGGTGCATATCGAATTCATGATATGTTATAGTCCCTCATTATTTTTACTGTGGTGAGAAAGCAGTCGCTGGTGGCCACAAGCCATAGAATTGGCAGTTATCCTACCTGCGATAACATCTTACAAATCATCAGTAGACATCTCTGTTATATTAATCTTTTAATGTCTGCATGCATGCATGTTTATTTGCATATTTCCACTTGTTTGTGCCATAGTTTTTGTGTGCATGTGTGCGTGTGTGCCACAGTTATATTTACTTCTACATCAAGGAATATCAGTCGCATGGCAGGATTTAGTCCGGTTTTGGCCTAACCGCATTTATGAATTTGTCTTTTAGATGTTTTCCTGAGTGTCACATCGTTCTCACCCAAGTTTGTAAGCCATGTTCATTATTCTTTCAATTCTTTTAACTTGAATATGCCAGTTATTGTTCCGTTTACTATAAAGTTGCAACAAAGAGTCTCTGTTAGCACTTCCATGCACCCTTTACATGTTTTTATCATATCCACTCCTATCTATCCAGAAAGTCAACATCTTCTGGTATTTGTTTTCAAAAAGAAAAGATAAGAGAGGAAAAGATATTTGTCCGTCTCATATTTGAGCCATACTTTTGATTTTCTTGCAGATTCTGGGTTGATTTTCTGTGATAATTCATAAACATAGTAATATTTGTAATGTTTCTTCTTGTTAGTCTAGCTTTCCTCTTATGAATGCCAACACTGTTTTTGCCCTCCTTTTCTTCGTGGCACATGATATCTTGCACCTCTCCTCTCGAAAACTTATTTTCTCCTTTCCTAATCTATCCGAGGCTTAGCATAATCTAGTTGCGATAAACAATTCCATCTTCTGCTACTATGGTGGCACTGAGAAACTTCCATTTAGAAATGACAGCACGTATTTTGTGGAAGTACTGTACAGAAGTAAAACCACAACGGGCATGACAAATTTGTTGACCAGGTTCCGATTACTGTGTGAAAGTTGTTCGGATGAAATTCTAATTCTGGTGGAATTGAAACCGATAACCGGTTCATATGGTGATTTAGGCTGCTTCAGCGATATTTGTGCCTACATTGATGCCTCAAGCAACGAATCAAATGATGTGGATCACAAACTAATTAAATAAATTTTGAATACCAATCTGGACTGGGATTTGAATACCAATCCTAGTTTGCTACATTTTTTTATATATAGTAGATGGTGATACTTCTTTAAGTAAAAACAACCCTACACTTAAGCGAAATCATAAATTGAAACACACATATATAGAATACAACTCACATTCCTTGTTCTCTGTTTCAGCATCAATCTTCTGATATGAACTAATGATGGCTTTCACATAGGCTTTTCCCTTTAGAGACTTCTTAGTGTCCAATGGAAAGCATACATCAGATTTGTGCAGGTCGGGTTCTTCTATGACTTTCAAGAGTCTCAACTGATTCTGTAAATTACACCCTAGTTGGGTGATACTTTTACCACTTCTCACTGCAGGTGCGCTCTCGATATTCAAAATGGATATTAGAGAGCGCACCTGCAGTGAGAAGTGGTAAAAGTATCACCCAACTAGGGTGTAATTTACAGAATCAGTTGAGACTCTTGAAAGTCATAGAAGAACCCGACCTGCACAAATCTGATGTATGCTTTCCATTGGACACTAAGAAGTCTCTAAAGGGAAAAGCCTATGTGAAAGCCATCATTAGTTCATATCAGAAGATTGATGCTGAAACAGATAACGAGGAATGTCACTTTTTTCTTCTTCTGCCACATTACTGTCTTCTCCTTCTGCCACATTACTGTCTTCTCCTTCTTATTATGTGCGCGTGCAAATTCAATGACTATATTGAGAATATGGATTAATAGTGGGTAGGAAAAGTATTTCTCAAATGGCTTTTGCGTCTTAAAACCATAAACTACTAAGTAATGGCATACATAATTTTTTTAGTATAAAGGTTGTTATTTTAAGTTTTCCCTTATAGAGATATGATCTAACTGCATCTATAAACTATAAGTGTGCAGAAAATTATGATAAGAAACCATAAGAAAGGGTCGTAGCCATGCATAACCTTGAATCTACATACCAAATCATGCAAAAGCATGCACTTATTGTCACCTTGCCTTGGAATATAAAATATCTTGGAAGACTATAAGCGAGCATTTAAATCTTGATAGCTTTTGACTTCAACATATATTTTTCTCAAGTACCATGAAATATACTTCCTCCGTATAAACCGTTTTCAGGAAGATAGATTAATAATGACAAATTATCCATTGTGGCTCACTAGGTTAGCATTTTCTCTTCTATTGACCATCTTACTAATCTGCTTGGTAAATTTATTCGGAACCGGCTGTGAATCATTAAAAGACATGCATAAGAAAGAAAGCTAAAATACAGATATATAGCATACCGATACATCGAAACTTCATAGTTGCGATGGCAATCCAGAGATATTTATTTCTACACACGTGGTGCGCGTGCGAATGTGTCAGGCATCATGGACAAATATTTCAGAACATGGAAAGTATTATTCGTATAAAGTAATTAAAACTTTTAAACATCTTGGGTAGATATTTTCTTAGTTGATGCAATCATATCATGAGGACTAAATTTAAGCTATTATACATATGCATATGTATTTTTCTAACCTAATATATCTCACACACACACACAGAGAGAGAGAGAGAGAACACCAGTTTGGTAGAGAAATCAGCTAGCAGGACCCTGAAGAAATGGAGTCCATAGTATTGCTCATCATCATCATCCATGATCCCTTTGAAAAAATATTATCAAAGGGATCATGGATGATGATGATGAGCAATACTATGGACTCCATTTCTTCAGGATCCTGCTACCTGATTTCTCTACCTACCTGGTGTTCTCTCTCTCTCTCTCTCTGTGTGTGTGTGTGATATATTAGGTTAGAAAAATACATATGCATATGTATAATAGCTTAAATTTAGTCCTCATGATATGATTGCATCAACTAAGAAAATATCTACCCAAGGTGTTTAAAAGTTTTAATTACTTTATACGAATAATACTTTCCATGTTCTGAAATATTTGTCCATGATGCCTGACGCATTCGCACGCGCACCACGTGTGTAGAAATAAATATCTCTGGATTGTCATCGCAACTATGAAGTTTCGATGTATCGGTATGCTATATATCTGTATTTTAGCTTTCTTTCTTATGCATGTCTTTTAATGATTCGCAGCCGGTTCCGAATAAATTTACCAAGTAGATTAGTAAGATGGTCAATAGAAGAGAAAATGCTAACCTAGTGAGCCACAATGGATAATTTGTCATTATTAATCCATCTTCCTGAAAACGGTTTATACGGAGGAAGTATATTTCATGGTACTTGAGAAAAATATATGTTGAAGTCAAAAACTATCAAGATTTAAATGTTCGCTTATAGTCTTCCAAGATATTTTATATTCCAAGGCAAGGTGACAATAAGTGCATGCTTTTGCATGATTTGGTACGTAGATTCAAGGTTATGCATGGCTACGACCCTTTCTTATGGTTTCTTATCATAATTTTCTGCACACTTATAGTTTATAGATGCAGTTAGATCATATCTCTATAAGGGAAAACTTAAAATAACAACCTTTATACTAAAAAAATTATGTATGCCATTACTTAGTAGTTTATGGTTTTAAGACGCAAAAGCCATTTGAGAAATACTTTTCCTACCCACTATTAATCCATATTCTCAATATAGTCATTGAATTTGCACGCGCACATAATAAGAAGGAGAAGACAGTAATGTGGCAGAAGGAGAAGACAGTAATGTGGCAGAAAAAGAAAAAAATGACATTCCTCGTTCTCTGTTTCAGCATCAATCTTCGGATATGAACTAATGATGGCTTTCACATAGGCTTTTCCCTTTAGAGACTTCTTAGTGTCCAATGGAAAGCATATATCAGATTTGTGCAGGTCGGGTTCTTCTATGACTTTCAAGAGTCTCAACTGATTCTGTAAATTACACCCTAGTTGGGTGATACTTTTACCACTTCTCACTGCAGGTGCGCTCTCTAATATCCATTTTGAATGTAATATTATAGATATCCATGCCTGTTTATGTCAAAATTACTTATATTGTCAATGTTTGATTGTCTAGTTGTTGGTGATGCGTCCATATCAGGGACAGAGGCCACTCCCGTTCCTCCAGGTATGTTTATATATTATATAGGGCATGTATATTGATTTAGAATGCTATATCATAAATATACACACATTCCTTTTGCTCTTAGTCGTCCAACTCATTATCATGGGCTGCTTGATGAGATTAGATTTGCGCCTGATGATCTACAAGAGCTTGTTCACTCCCTGTCATATGTGTAAGCAGCGCTATATGCGAGTTTACCTTGTTAGTATGTATGTACTGAAATTAATTAATATTATTCAAATTTTGATACATGCAGATACCAGAGGAGCACATCTTCTATCTCTGTAGGTAAGGCTTTGAATTTGTTGATTTTGGTATTTCTTGTCAATTTTATAGACCAGTATGTGCTAAATATAATGTTCTGACAGTTGCTAGGGGGAAGGCAGCATTCGAGGCTGCTGACCCCAGTCCTGGACGCCGCACAATGATGGCACCACGGAGGTTGGGAAAGAGGCCGAGGACTGGGCTCTAGCAGGGCCCATATGAGGTTGGACTCCGCCCCGGTGGTTACTTCCTCCGTCTCCAGTGAGCGACGTATCCAGCAAGAACTGGAGAGCTTGAAGGCCACCGTTCAGGAGTTGAATGAGATGCTGGTATGTATACTACTTAATAGTAAAATATAATGTCATATTATAGATATCAACATATCCAATATCAGTACATAGCCTGAGCTTATTTGGTTGTAGACTTATGTTTTATTAATCATACATGTACATATCTAATTAAAATAAACTACAGTTTTCCAAACTAGATATCCAAATGGGGTTTCGAAATAACTCGATAATGATAAGAATTCGAATGTGGGTGTAGGAGCTGGTGGTTGAGCAGGCCCAGGCCTCGGGGATCGATTTTACCGGACAGAACGATCCGAGGCTGCTGACCCCAGTTCTGGACACCGCACACGGAGGGCACCACGGAGGTTGGGAGAGGCCGGGGATTGGGCCCTAGCAGGGCCCATATGAGGTTGGACTCCACCCCAGCGGTTACTTCCTCCGTCTCCAGTGACCGGCTTGTCCATCATGAACTGGATAGCTTGAGGGCCAGCGTTCAGGAGTTGAAGGAGATGCTGGTATGTATACTACTTTATAGTAAAATATCATTTCATATTATATACATATCAACATATCCATAATTAGTACGTAGCTTGAGCTTATTTGGTTTTAGACTTAAGTTTGATTAATCATACATACATATGTAATTGAAATAAAAAACGCTTTTCCAAACTAGATATCCAAACAGGGTTTCGAAATAACTTAATAATGATACGAATTCGAATAATAAACAGTTCTTACACGCTTCTTACACACATTATATCCAGACGCGACAGGGTAGATCGGCCGAGCCTCCACACGCATCTCCTTCGGCTGCGGCTCCGCAAGCCACTACATCGGCTGCGGTTCCGCAGACAGCTCCTGTAGCTCCACCGCCCACTCAGACTCCCGCAGCCGCGGCTCCGCAAGCGACTATCTCGACGGCGGCTGCGCAGACCACATCGCCGGCTCCACATGCCGCTCAGACTCCCGCTCGCGACGAATTGCAGAGTTTATTGACCGAGGAGCAGGCGCGCGTTATTCTATCGTTATTCAGAGGTGGAGCTGGACCGAGCTAGGGTAGATTTTTGGTTCTTTTTTTTTGAAACATGTATTTATTTATATCATACACATTGTACTACATTTTGAAACGATATTGATATTGGTTTGTATTTATATCATATTCAGTTTTTGTGTTTCTTTTGTATATTATATATATGCGTGAAATGTGATTATGAATACTGCAATATATGATTTGATTGATGTATATATTATTGTGCACAGGGCGGGAAAAAATCAAGCAGCCCATTTTTTAAAAAAAATTACAGACAATATGTACCTACAGATTAATCCGTAGGCACACATGTTACCCCTACGGATATGTCCGTATGGGTAAAATATCAGCAGTAACTGATATTTCCCCCAGATCACAGTGCCAGGAGGTTGGGAAAGCCCCTACGAATATATCCGTAGGGGCAACTGGCTCTCCCCTACGGCGTTATCCGTAAGGGCAAAATATCAGGAATCCTGAATTTGTGCCCCTACGGAAACGTACCTACGCATATATACGTAGGGGGTAGTACATGTCCCTACGGGTATATCCGTAGGGCCAAGTAATTTATTAAAATAAACCGTAAATAATATAAAATCTTATACCCTACGGCTTAATCCGTAGGGGAAACTGGACCTACACATATATCCGTAGGGGCAAGAATTTAACCGTAGGGGCAAGTTCAGGGCCTCAACTTGCACCTGCGGCCTTTGCACCTACGGGGTGTTTTTTCGCCCCAACGTATATATCCGTAGGGGCAGTGGGTTGCCCCTACGGATTTATCCGTAGGGGCAACCCTTCTTTGTAGTAGTGCAAATCAAATTAAAAGAGTATATTTAACAAAGAGGACCACCAAGACTATCAAAACTTTGCTATTATTTTCTCTTAGTAGAATGATATAGATAGATAGATAGATATAGATATAGATTCATATTATTCTTTATCATCTTGAAAATAAAAAAATCCATGCTATATATTATCGAATTACAATGATCGACATATAGTTTCTAAGCATGAAGTATGATAGCACGCAGTTATATTAGCATGAGTTCTTTCTCATCTTAAAAAATAAAAAATAAAAAAATCTGCACTATTGATATTCCTCACTTTATTTGTTGTACATGTTACTAATTTGCACGTATGATGCACGTGTATGTATAAGATTTCAAACATATATGGACCATTATACTCACAAAGAAATGTCACCATACAAATAGAGCGATTGGTTTCTTCAACAAATCATGGTTAAATTGTTCGATAGAAGGATGATTGATACAGAAGCCATTAGTTTCTTTTGTGCTGGTAAAATTTAAGCCAGCATAGAACTTGAGATTTCCTATAAAAATAAAAAATAATGTGATTAATGTTAAGTCAGGGATTTGTAATCCTGGATCTTGATTTGAAAGTCGCTAAAAATGGCGAGCAAGGGAATTAGACAATGGACAAATTCTAAGATTCGTGATATGGGATTCTTTTTATTTGAAGAAGAAAGCAAAGCTCATAGCGAGCACGTCCTATTTAAGTTTTATTGATATGTTTTAATACAGCAATTACAGAGGTAGATTCTGCATAATCACACAATGTTTCTGGGAATTGTCCATATTATCCTCAATTATTTTTATACATGATTGATAATTCCGCATCTCTTATGAAATTGATAATTCTTTATACATTACGAACTTTTTTAGCATGAAACTTGTATATTTTTGCATACCATTTAATTATAGAGACCTGTGTTTAAACTGGGCTCATAGCCATTGGGTTCAAAGTCCAACCTTGTTAGTCCAGCCCATCTGTCCAGCCCAACTTATGTTTAAAGCCCATATTATTTTGGTTTAAACATACTGTGACACGAAAAATGTGTTTTCATGTCGTCTGCAGTGTATGATTTGTTAAGATTTTGCTTAAATGTGCAGAAAGAAGCTTGAAACTGGTAGGAGACACAAAATATAATTTTATGCTTCCATTTGGTACTTTGCTTTTATGTAGTTTGTCTGTATAGTTATATTAAGATATTTTATTTGTTGGTAACTCTTTGCTCTAAATGTCTTGAGGCATAATTTAGATATGTCGGAGATGAATTGTCATGGAAACAACCGGTACATTATTAAGATATTAGAGGATAACTAAAAGAATTTATTAGTTTATTCATAAATTTGAAGTTCAACCTTGTATATTTATGGTATGTTTGGTTATTAAGATTTTGCCTGAATCCAGTGGATTTAACCTAATGGGTACTTTAGCATATGTCTAAATGCAAAAAAATTCTGAAACTATAGAAATTAGGAATTGGGTTAAGGTTTTCATATGATTTATTTACATATAAGCATTATAATACCACCAAAAATTCCCGACTGTAATCATCTTCCAAGATCTCAACTTTCTGGCCCAAGTTCTCATCTTCCAGTAACCATGACATGGTTTGATACCCGGATTCTATAAAAAATGATTTAATAAATATTCTTGAGAGTATACTCTCTTTTTCTTCTCTTTGGATCTACAAAATTGAGGTGTTGTTTACAGCAAAAAAAAAATAGAGGTGAATTTCCCCACCTTTATTGCATGTGCATGTATATGTATATGTTACTTATGTAAATTTAAATTTCAGTGTTTATCAACAATCAAATAATAAAATTCAATTATAACTCTAATGTTTATCTAGTTTTGATATCAGATCTCAACCATTGATGTTGGGGATGGAAGAAGCCGAAGCACGGAACAATGCTCGCGATAATACCTAAATCACGCAAACACAATTACGCAATTAAACGACGAAGAACAATATAAATATGCGAGAATAAAAATAGAAAATCAAACGCATAGAGATAAGAGATTTGTTAACGAGGTTCATCCACCGTATGATTAGGCCATAGGAGATTTCTCACAAAACTCTCTAGATCTCAACCCTACCAGTCTTCTCTCAAAACTCTCTAGATCTAAGCTTTTATCCTCTTATACAATGATCTCTTATATTTGGATATTATTGTACAAAATACAAATGAGAGGTACCTATTTATACACAAACCAATTTCTTAATTAAGTAACTATCATAGTTAAGAAAATGCCATAAAACACTTTCACATTCCAACTAAGACTCTGCCATCACTTTAATTAAGAAACTGTAATAATTAAGAAACTGACATAATACCTTATAATTAAGAAATCTTGATTTTGGTAAAATATGATATGAATTGTGTTTAAAGTTTCTCCATAATTTTAACAATTGAGAAATAAAAAAATCATCCAACTAACCAACCATGACCAATATTTCACATGTGTGATGCAACCGTTTGTTACAAAAACTTGACAAGATTTTTGTACATGATTAGTTAAGATAATATATGTTTTAAAGGTTATTTGTAGTATTTTTATTTTTTTAAAATTTAATAATAAGTTAGCTGTTTTAAATATTTTTTAAAATTCTTTATTATCTTGACTAAAAATACAAGAGATGCCAAATACACTTATTCCACTAGAAGTTTATTATTATTGTTTAATTTTGTTACCCCCTAGTTTAATTATAAATTGTGTAAGGTTTTATTTATATAAATATCTACCGAATATTTCTTCCTATTTATTTAGACACCCCTTGGTTTCTTCATATATTTGTAAACACCCTTCTTACATCTTATATGATATTTCAAAAAGCTCTTTCTTGATGTACATCTCAATAATATAAACTTGTTTAAAGTAAAATAAATTGCATTTATCTCAAAACTTTTATTTAAGTTCTTATGTTCATTGCTAAACCTTCTCGTGTGTGGCCCTTACATGATCTTAAAATTCATCACTCAAATCTCTACTATAGGAATCTTGCACGTGCGTGCTCAAACAAAAACCATGTTTAATATTTTAATTTGAATTCAAAAAAATTAAAGAAGATTAAAACTTATATTGAAGTGGTTAATTTGTTTTTAAAAGGATTCACAATGATTCTATTGGTTATTTAAGATCATTAGAGATGATTGTATAGTTATAACTGATTCAGTTGGTGATTATATTTATTAAATATTTGTTTAAGAAAATTCTGCACTTAATTTTTTTTACTACTAATGTGGCGCAATTCGAGCCTACGTCAGAGCATCAAATTAAAATCAATTTAGAGATCCTCAAGTTTTAGGTTATAACAGTAGAGATTTAAGATAATTCTTGATCGTGATTTGAACTAAAGAACTAACAAATCATCTAATTTTTTTTTAATATCTTATTAATTTAATAATATGCATCTTACATGCTATAATAAGTTGACAGGTAGGGATGATAATTTTGCCCCGCTCCGCCCCGCAGGTACCGCCCCTTCTCGTGCCATGTCTTGTCCCGCAATATAGATAATTATACATAATATTATTTACTTTATATACCTCCGTATATAAATTCTTGTTATCCCGTTTGTAACCCTAAACTCCTCTCCAGTTAAGCACTTTTGATCACCGGCTGCCTAAGCATCATTGATATGCACAATTACTCTCCCTCCCCCCCCCCCCCAAACCAACGATCAACGGCGGCATGTCACCATTCTCACATCTCTCCCTCTCTCTCTCTCTACATACACAAAAGGTTTAAGAACTCGGTTCGGTTTGCTGTTTTAATAAAAGGTTTGGTTAGGTTTCGGTTTCGGCCGTATAAACAAACTTAATGATAGGTTTCGGTGTTTTAATTTTTTAAAGGTTTCGGCAGATTTCGGTTTCGGTTGTATAAATTGTGAGGAGTTAATATTTATAGTTATTTATGACATGACTTAATTTTATCGGTTATGTATGAATATTTTGATCAAGTTGAACTTATTAGTTAAAATATGAACTCTTCAAAAATAAATGATAAAAATGATGGGTCGGGGTGGGGTCGTGAGGATTTAGGTTCCTCGGTGGGTGAGGGGGGCACGACAGGATAGACAATCTCCCGCCCCGTCCCATTGCCATCTCTACATCATCATTGCTTAGGTAGCGGCAGATTACATATTCGTTTTCTCATGTACTTCCTGCACTGCTCCTTTTGGCATTATAAAAGCAGAGATTTTCAGCTTAAAAAAAGTTGTTAAGCCTTTTATCAGAGAAAGTAATGCATGAGTAGGAAAACAATTGGGAGATAAAAATAAATAAATTTACAATTTATAGGACAGCTATAGTTTCATTTGTGAAGATTAAGTTCCATTTTTATGACAATCTCATCTTATTCATTTAATAACTATAAAGTTTGTAATAATCATTGTTAGCCGGTTGTATTCAAGTTGCTTCCAATATGGAACGATACGCCCGCATGCCATCATATACTTTTCTACTACAATCCTAATCTATCTAAATCCACAATCGTTGAAATCAACAGACATACACTACAAGAAATTGCCTAGTCGATTGTACCCCAGGGTCGACTGAACCCTGGCCATCGCCATCTTAGTCGACCAATAAATGTTGATTTTGGGGGGACTTGCTCGACTGATTAATACAGTTGATCAAACAAGTCTATGGTTTTATATTTATACACTTTAAAAACCCCTTAATTTAATTTATAATCTCTCCCCCCCCCCCCTCTCCCCCCCCCCCCTCTCAATCTCTCTCTTTTTCATCCACATGCCGGCGCCGATCCCCCTCGCCGACTGACGCCCTGTCCCCCCCCCCCCATCGCCACCATCGATCTCGAGGAGCTTTATCGTCGATCCCACTCGTCCAACGCAAATCCCCCTCGTCGTCGATCCAGTGCCGAGTCCCTCCTCCTCCTCCAGTGTAACAACCTAGTATGATTATACAATATCAATGGGCATTTTAACACTTACTTTATATTTCTTTTATTTTATTCTTTTAGGCTGCGATCGATTTGAATGGTAGAGATAGTTATCCGATCCGACCCGCATGTGTGGAATCCAGATGTTAGATTATATTTTATATATTATTTATCAGTATACTGGATTTATGTGAATCTAGTGTGTGTGACCTATATTTAAATCAATATATATCTATTAATAGTTACAAGTTATCGATAAATTATATTTTGCTAACTAACATCACATGATTAATCATCCCATATTTGAGGTTGTTTTTATCTATCTCGCTTAAATCTCAAGATATCGCTTAACCAAATATTTATTAAATCTTTATATATTTATTTAGTATCATTTTTAAATCTTTTAGGGGGCATATGAATTTAAAATTCTATTATTATATTATGGTTTAAAATTTTACGTATATCGATTATTTTCCAAAATATATTTTCGATGAGATTCCGGTGAAATTTGGTTGTAATTTGATTTTATCTATAAACCCTAAAACTATAATCTATATATTTTAACTATATTAGATCTATTCTACATTTTATATATATTTTTTAAAAACAATTCTCTCTCTCTGTTTTTCTTCTCTCCCCAACTCCTTCGACATCCCCGAGCCCTAGCCTATGCCTTCCTTCTCCTCATCGCCGACCTCCGCTCGTCCTCCTCTCAAGGAGCAAACCACTGCCCCTACGGATATATTCGTAGGGGCACAAAAAGTCACCGTAGGTGTAAACGCCGCAGGTACAAGTCTTTACCTTAAACATGCCCCTACAGTTTAATAATTGTCCCTACGGCTTACTGAGTAGATAATTATGTCCCTACGGCTTACTGAGTAGATAATTATGTCCCTACGGCTTACTGAGTAGGGACAAAATATTTATTCAATTTATCGGTTTATAAAATAAAATAGTTGCCTCTACGTATTACTCCGTAGGGCTAAATACATGCCCCTACAGAGTAATACGTAGGGCCAGATTTATACCACCGTAGGTCCGTCATTATGCCCATACGGATTAATCCGTAGAGGCAAGTCTAACACCTGATACTGAGTTCATAAGGGCAAAATATCAGGTATCCTGATATTTTGTCCCTACGGATAAATATGTAGGGGCAATGTTTGTTCCTACGGCTTAATCAGTAGGTGCAACTGTTGTCCCTACGGATTAATCCGTAGGGACAAATTATCAGGGTTTTTTTTATAAAAAAGGTCGTCTGTTTTTTTCCCGTCCTGTGCACAATAATATATATATATATATATATATATATATATATCATATAATCAAATACCGCAATACGATAATCAATATGAACACGCATAATATATAAAAGAAATCAACAAACAGAATACTATATAAATCTAAATCATCGTGAACACGCAAACACCATCAATATCGTCCAAAATATATACAATATGTATCATATAAGTATATACATACTTAAAATATAAAAATCAAAAAGCTACACTAGCTCGGTCCAGCTCCACCTCTGATAATCGTCGTAATCTGGTGCACCTGCTCCTCGGATAAACCCTGAGTCAACAACTCGACCAATGCGGACTGTGCGGGAGTCTGAGCGGGATGTGGAGCTGTAGGAGTGGTCTGGGCAACCGCAGCCGAGGTAGTGGCTTGCGGAGCCGCAGCCGAAGGAGATGCATGTGGAGCCGCAGCCGAAGGAGATGCATGTGGAGTCTCAGCCGAAGTACCCTGTCGTGTCTGTTCAGTTTTGTGTGTAATAAACGAGTAAGAACCATGTATTAGTCGAATTCTTATCATTATCAGGTTATTGCGAAACCCGAATCTATGAATACTTAGGGACTTAGGCCTCGTTTGGATATCTAGTTTGGAAAACTGTAGTTTATTTTAATTAGACAGTTCTATGTATGTATGATTAATCAAAACTAAGTCTACAACCAAATAAGCTTATGCTACGTACGAATATTGGACATGTTGCTATCTATAATATGATATAATATTTTACTATTAAGTAGTATACATACCATCATCTCCTTCAACTCCTGGACGGTGGCCTTCAAGGTGGCAAGATCTTACTCTAGACGTCGCTCACGGGAGATAGAGGAAGTAACCGCCGGAGTAGAGTCCAACCTCATATGGGCCCTGCTAGGATCCAGTCCCCGGCCTCTCTCCCAACCTCCGTGGTGCCCTCCATGTGCAGCGTTTAGGACTGGGATCAGCAGCATCGGATCATTCTGTCCAGTAAAATCGATCCCCTATGCCTCCTCCTGCTCAACCACCCGCTCCTACACCCACATTAACCAGTAAAATATAAGTATATCATTTAAATTTGAACTTTTCAAAACAAAAATTTCAAATAGGGGTTGAATAAATATTAACACTTACGCAGTACTCCTGGATAGCGGTGTCGGGGTATCGAAGCTCGCCCGTGGCGGGATCTGTTGAGGTGCCGTGGACGGCAAGATACGCGGTCAGCACACTCGGTGTACCACCCTGCGCTAAGGTCTGAGATCTCTGCAATTCGCAAAAAAATTACATATATTATAAAATAACTCTTAATATTACATTATATTACAGTAGATCTATTGTAATTTACCGATGCCTCCATGGCATGAGTAATATTCCTCGAGCCACCTGTATAAGTGGGGCAACTCCTCTTCGCCGACTTCCTATTCTCTTTATTTTGATCCGCCTGTTTCTGCACAACACATTCAGATTTAGCTTTCTAATTAAGCAACACAAAAAAATAAATTATATACTAAATAATGAATTACATTTAAAATACAAACCTGTTTGCGCTGAGAGTCGACATATTGGCACAAGAGAGGCCATGTGTCTACATCAACTCTCGCAAAGGCCGGATTATATAGGAGAGCCGCTCTCTCTGCCTCGGGGGTCTACATCCACAGGGAATAGCAGTCGATCTTCAGCTCGTTCCTATTATATCGGACCTTTGATTACATGTTCTTCATTAGGCCATGATACAGAGCGTGAAAATCGAGCACCCTCTCAAGGTGATGAGGGTCGGGTATAGGCCGAAAATCGTAATCCAACTGCAAATAATGTTATTAAATTGCAAGTGTTAATAATAAATATATTGGATAAATCAAATGAAAATATATATTAATACGCGAGCCTGATCCCAGAAGAGAGCGAATGAGCGCCGGTGCTGGTCGCCCCACTCAACGTAAGTGGATACTTCTTCACGAGGCAGCTCTCATCCTCCATATACCGGCCGAACCTCTCGGCATAATCGCTGGTATAGCGATAATCAGGGGTAAAGAAGAGGGGGAATGCTGCCTCCCCATAGCTCTGTCGGGCCTCAGCCTGTGGGACTGATTCGGGCCTCAAGTCTCCCTCTCGGGATGGGGATGCCCTGCATCTACAAGAAATATCAAGACAATCAATATTAAAACAAAGTGGTATTAAGAAATCAAGGTTTAATGAAAATTGAAGTATGATATATACCTCCGGTGACAGAAGCACGAGCCTGAGCCCAGGCAGCAGCACGAGCGGGACGATAGTTCCTCCAGTGAGGAACAACCAGTGACCCAGACGTGGACGCATCTCCAACTAGAAAATAAATATCGATAAAATTACATGAAGTTCATATTTATTCTTAAAGGATATGTAAAATGAATAAATATTTTATATTTATTCATACAAACCTGCAGGCTGAGCGGAGGGTATGGAAGTGACGGGAGTGACCCCTGCACCAGACGTGGACGCACCACCTATAATTAGACAATCAAACATTGACTATATAAGTAATTGCAAAAAGAATGTGTATATCAATAATATAACATTCTAAATCAACATGTTTACATTATAGGATATATAAACATACCCACAGGTGCGGTGGTGGCCTCTGCCCAAGATGTAGAGGCACCACCTGCAGCCCGAGATGTAAGTACGTAAAAGCAAAAATAATGTATGTATATTTATGATATAGCATTCTAAATCAATATACATGCACTATATGATATATAAACATACCTGGAGGTGCGGGAGTGGGCTCTGTCCCTGATATGGACGCACCAACAGCTAGACAGTTAATATTGACTATGTAAGTAATTTTGACATGAATATGTATGTAATATTACATTCAAAATGAATATGCGTGCAATATACCTGGAGGTGCGGGAGTCGCCTCTGTCCCTGATGTGGACGCACCACCACCAACTAGACAATCAAATATTGACTATGTAAGTAATTTTGACATGAATATGCATGTGTATATATAATATTATATTCAAAATGAATATGCGTGCAATATACCTGGAGGTGTGGCAAAGTCTACACGGAAGGAGGCATCTGAAGGGGTCTCCGATCTGGGTGCAAGACTGGCCCTCTGAAGCTCCCTACATAGCTCTCCGGGCGGCAGAACCGCTCTGCCTCTGCCTCTGCCGGTGCCGCGGCTGGAGCTCCTGCCGCCCCTCGCTGCTCCTGTCGTCGTCATCAAATCTAGATAAAACAGTTCGTGGACGCATTAGACAATCATTACATATGCATGCTATATATGTATAGATCGTAAAATGTGATGTAATAATATAACATTATTGATAATATTTTTCGTTTCGTGGACACATTAGACATATCTACTTGGATTTCATCATCGATATCATTTCTAACCCACGTAACTTCATGATCAGCTGAAAACAACCCGTCTTTCGAAACAGACGGTCGGAGCACTCTAAGTCTTCTCTCTTCTTCATCCTCATCGCTGTCCTCGAATTCTGGGTCATCGTAAACATCCCTGGGTTTCCAACAGCATACGACACTCCATCCCGGATGCTTCAAACACTATGAGTAGTATACTTGGAACGCTTGGTTCGGAAAGATAAACGGATCTTCCTGACCGTAAAATCTAAGTGTGTTCACACTGGTCAATCCATATTCATCTTTCCAAGTCTCGAGATTGCTTCTCCACTTATCCGTATCGGTTCGTGTATCGTACCAAGTACACTGAAATATATAAAACGGTTCTGATCGTCCGGGATATTGGATGCCAAGTATACAATTTAAGTATCCATAATAAATCACACCATCCGATCCTACCGTCACAATCCCACTATTCTGAGTGGTTCTAGATGTTTCTATATACTTAACTTTGAATTTGTATTCAAGGACACCGAATCCTTTATAATATGCAACCTCCATACTAGGAAACTGAGCTAAACATCTTGAATCACTCTCTAATGATGCAGACAAGTTCGGATCGTGGATCTAACAAAATAAATTTTACGACAAATACATAACGATATAAGTTTAGATTAAAACTGATAGCAATAACATGTTATTCGAACAACTTACATGATCTGCAATCCAATCGCAAAAATTATCCTGATGATATTTTTCCAATCGTTCATCGTTCCAATCAGGATGCCCCTCACGTACCTCGTTAAAATGAATTCTATTCTCGACAATAAATTATGACATTAATATTATATCATTTCTTACACACACAAACACAAATATAACAATTAATCCAAAAAAACTTACTCTCTAATTTTTTCAAAACATGCACTATTGAGGAGGATAAACCGGTATATCTTGTTGATAAATATAGTGTCTATCCTCTTACAATCGGCTTTACCATATGGCTCATCCTGAATTCTTCAAGGCCGGTTAAGTCTCGTTTCAATGTTCTCGTCCAGATAGCGGGAACAAAATGTGGTTGCTTCATCTAGAAGATAACCTTGCATGATAGAACCTTCTGGTCGATTTCTATTGCGTATATACTTTTTAAGAGTGTAGAGCTACCTAAAGAAAAATATGTTAAATAAATAAATACGGGCATATAGGACAACAATAATTTTACAAATTGCGCAAAACGAAAAATTCCGCGTACCTCTCAACGGGATACATCCATCGATATTGTACCGGTCCGGCTAACTTAGCCTCAGTTGCAAGATGAACCGTCAGGTGTATTATGATATCGAAGAATGACGGTGGGAAAATACGCTCAAACTTGCAAAGTATCAACGAAACAGAACTTTCTAGTTTCTCCAGCGTCACAACATCCAGTGTTTTAGCACATAATTCTCTGAAAAAACAACATAGGTCATTGATTACTAGACCAACCGATTCGCGAAGGGAAGTCCTGAGGGCTAATGGGAGAAGGTGCTCCATAATAACATGGTGATCATGACTTTTCAGCCCATCGATCTTTCCTTTCACAATTTTTATCTTCTTACTGAATAATCCTGAGAAACCTGTAGGAACTTTCAAATCATACAACACTGTTTCCCCCAATTAGAGTAAAGCTCTGTTGGAAATTCAAAATTCAAAATTTAAAGTAACACTTCAAATCTCGGGCGCAACGCGCCACATGTCAGGCGCTGATACGTCAGCGCAGCGCTCAAGAAAGCGCGCCCAATCAGAGCAAAGCTCTAATTTGAGCAAAGCAAAATTAAAGGAAGTAAGGCTTCAGTTGCGCAAGTACTGCGCTGCGCGACACGTGTCAGCGCAGATGCGCTGCGCTGTGCGCTGCGCGACACGTGTCAGCGCAGATGCGCTAGCGCAGTTGCGCTGCGCGACACGTGTCACGCGCTGGGGCATTTGCGCCAAACAGAATTAAAATTCTAAAGAAATCTTTTCTGTTCTTGTTAAAACAAGAAGATTTTCTTATGTAAAACTGAAGCCCTTGGATCAAAGATCCAACGGTGGGGAAAATTCCCCAAATCACTCAGAGAAAGATCTCTTTAACAAACCTAACTAATTTATGAGCACTATAAAAAGGATCCTAGACCTCAATTCAAAGGTATCAACATTTAGTGAGAAATCAAAAATTTCAAATAGAAAGAACTCTGAAGAAATTTCAAGAGGAAAAAAGGTAAAAACCTTTAAAAGAGAAGAATTTCTTCTAATAGATCATTGATCTAAGAACAAGATCAATGATCTTCAATAAAAAAACAAATAAAAACAGTGCTTTGCACTTTTTATGAACCTTTGGTTCTCTGAGATAAGAAAAATAAGAGAAACTTGTTTTCTTTGATCTAAATTAGATCAAGAAAGCAAACAGTGCTTTGCACTTCTGTTATGAACCTTTAGTTCTTGAATCTAAAAGATTGTCAAATTTAGAGTGCCTTACACTTGCAAACTGCGCTGTTGCGCTCTTGGGAGAGCGCCACGTGTCAGCATCTGAACCATTTGCGCTATGCGCTTTTGAAATAGAGCTTTGCTCTCTGAAATTGGCGCAACACACCAGAGCGCGCCACGTGTCAGCAGCGCAAGCGCAGTGTACTAGCGCAGCGCACTGCGCTTGCATGACACGTGTCATCACCACAAGCGCTTGCGCTCTTTGATTGGCGCAAAGCGCCTGAAATGCAATGCATTATTTAAAAAATGGGCCAAGCCCAAGTCAAAAAGACCTAACAGGCCAAATTAAATTGCAAAGCAATAAAGGGCAGAGCCCAAGTAAAATTGATGTTACTCATCATTTATAAATGGGCAGAGCCCCAAAACAAATTGATGCTCTGCATCCTTCATGGGTAGAGCCCAAATAAAAAGAAATGCAATGCAAAAGCAGATAAAATGCTGAACATCTTCAATTGGACTTAGCCCAATCATGGCCGTAAGTCCTCAAATTAAATTGACTGAGCACGGCTGCTCCCTAAATCAATTTACGATCGGTTCTAGGGTACATCTCCGAACTCCTCTGACACCCATCGTTGCAATCCTTCAACGACGTCAGAGAGGTGACGGGTCCCGATGACCACATATGAATACGGACTGCGGGGTCCTTAAACTCGTGGACCGAAACGTCCTTAAACTAATATTAGACCGAAACGTCCTTAAACTAATATTGGACCGAAACGTCCTTAAACTGGCGATGGACCATCACGTCCCTAAACTGGAATATGGACCACCACGTCCCTAAACTGGAACAATAGAGCCTCCAAACGCTCTTTTGCCGGATCTAAACGGTCCCGTTTAAGTTGATCTTAGCCCCAAACACGGCTAACGCATCCTTAAATATTCAAATGGACTATAAAACTCCAAATCAACTCTGGTTCAAGGGTACATCTCCTAACTCCTCTGACACCTATCGTTGTAATCCTTCAACAACGTCAGAGAGGTGACGAGTCCCGACGGTCATATATTAAATGGATCGCCACGTTAAGTTGATCTTAGTCTAAAACAGGACTAACGTATCCTTAACGGATGTTTAAGCTGATCTTAGCCTCAATATGGTTAACGTATCCTTAAACTAAAAACACCAAACCCAAATCTAAGTAAATACGGATTTGGACTAATCCACGTCCTACAGGCGACAACATCACTTAGTCTCCGTATACAATCCACGGGCAACCACAAACAAAACAAACACACACGACACGAAGTGAAATTCTGGAGAAGGAGAAAGTGGCTACCGCGATGCGGTAGCGTAATTAACTGCAGGGGCTTGCGCCTGCAGGGAAAAGCGTTCTCACAATCAAAAACCCTTCAAGCGAGGGGGAATCTGACGAAGTCTGCTATATCGGCCGCATCCGTCTAAACCTCCGATACATGGTGTCATAAATCAACTTGGCATCTTCGGAGAGGTAGACGGATAAAACCATATAGCATCTGTCCCGAATCTAAGGCAAGACGCCCCTCGCGTCTCCGCCACCATTCGGAGGGGAACAGATTCTGGCACGCCCGGTGGGACATTTTCCTCTTTCCACTCCACACTTCGTGTATCGTCTTCGCGAACCAATCACGGTCTGTTAACGGTTGCCTTTGGATTTCAAGTTTACTAAGATTTGGTCTTTCGCTTGGTGCAGAAGAGGAATCAAGCATCGATGGCCTCAACTTGTTTGAAGTGCTCCAACTGCAACTGCAACTCGCGTCCGGCCTCAACTGGGGGCATAACCTATGGGCCCCAAGCGGCCTCTCTGTTCACCATGCCTGTGGAGCAGATTACTCAAGCCACCACGGGGCTGTTTTTCGGAACTATGCTTCCGCCAACAAGCTTCAGCACTCCTGTGCCCGTACAAGAAGCTCCTAAGAAGTCGGTCTTCGATCGACTTTCAGTTACGACGGCCCCTATCAACAGGTCGCCCACTACCAAACCAACAGCCTCTGTTTTCGCCAGGCTGGATCAGAACTCTAAATTGGCTGTCCCAAGGAAGGCAATAACTGCTGCTCCAGAAGTCATCAAGGCGGCTTCCCCTATCAAAGAGTCGGTCTTTTCAAGACTAACGATTCTTGCTCCTGCCCCTGCTCGAGGATCCGTCTTCGACAGGTTGAATATCATCCCTCAAAAAACAACCTCAGTCTTTAAGAGGTTAACACCGGCGGCGCCTCATTCAGACAGGGGGCAAGAAGAAGTTGTTTCTGTCTCTGAGCCAATACCGACGACTCGTCGCGCCCGACGACGCCACTGGCACCGGGTAAGGAAGACTGGGGGCAACTCCCCTTCTGGGATAACTCCACCGGCTCCAACGGCGGAAGTCAATGCTGCTGTTCCAACCGGGAACAACTTTGAGCTGCTGAATAGGGTACGCAGGAACTCACCAACTGAGGTGCTCAGAAGATCTCCTCCACCGGTAGAGACTGCCGTGGAAACAAAAAAGCCGGAGTAGCCTCCGTCCTCCAGGATCTACAAGACATGGCGACGAGTCCGAGAATCTGTCATTGATCCTAACTTCTCTCGCCAGCACAAGAAGTCGAAAGGTCGGCAGGAAGAAAATCCCCTGGTCAAGCAACGAAAGGCGACGACCGCTTGAGTGCCCAAAGCAACGACCCCCTCAACATCTACGGCCCATAAAAGAAGAAGACCGGAGAAAGTGCCGACGCCGATGACGAATATCAAAGGTAGTGAACCCAAACGCCCTAAGTCAGGGGGCATTGTAGTTCATACAGTGTACATGGCGTCAGGAAAGGAGGACAGTCGTGCATCCACAGGTCATAGACCGCTTACACGGTCAGTGACCAAGACGCAGGAGCAGCAGCAGAAGCTCCAAGAGATGATGAACGCTATGGCTGCACTTACAAGGCCAAAAGAAAACCCTGAAACGTCCTCGGATGAACGCCAGGAGGAAGAAACCGACGCTGAATTCCTTCGTCGAATATTGGAGAAGAAGGACAAAGAGGCTGCAGAACAAGCAGCCAACATACAGCGTATGGGCCTCCTCTTCCAAGACATGATAGGGATGATGATACAACAAGATCCTCCGGCTGAAGTGTAGGGTTCCTAGGCACTCTAGTGAAGTCTCACAAGTGATCAAACATGCACAAATCAAATTTTACGGGTGCCTACAAACCCGACTACGGATCGTTTACTAGATATTTAGGCGAAACAAGCAAACTAGTTAACATTTTAACTAAGGGAACGGATATACAACCTTTGTAGATCCGGTCCACCACCTCCACGGCTCCGCAATGAAGTCCCCTCGCTGTCCAAATCATGTCTTGGGCTCTAGCGTCGGCATCATCGAAGAATGGGCGGGCTTGATCGTCGGTTCGATGCCGAAGATGATCTACGTCGAGGCATCGCTAGAACAAGCTCCAACTTCACCAAGTCGGAAAAACTTGTGAAGGAAACACCCTATACTACTTGGCAAGAGGTAGAGGATGAAGAAATAGGAAGTGGGTAAACTTTAGTTTTGGATTTCTCACTAGACTTCATGACTTGCCATTGGAGTAGCAAGCTTTCTTCAATGTTGAAGAAGATGAAGAAGAAGAAGAAGATATGATAAGTGTTGAATAATTAGATAAATAATTCAATACTTATCATACTATCAACTATAGTTAAGTGTAGATAATTAACATGGGTTAGTTAAATGGTTAGGGTTAAGCAAAACAACAAAAGAGTGACTTAGTCAAAGTTTCAAGAAACTTCAACTAAAAAACAAAACTTACAACCATTTATCTTTTCCTTTTTCCAAAAAGAATAAATAAGAAAAAGATAAATGAATAAATAATCAAAACCCTAATCATTAACTTAAACCATGGTTTGATTCTTTACACTTAACGAAGTAAGCATGTATCATCAAACATGATACAAACATGTGCACAAAACTATATCGAATATACAATGTGTACAATTCAAGTGAGAAAATCCTTTTAAAGTGAACCAATACTAGTTAACGCAAAGTAATATATCAAATATATAAATATGCACTAAATCATTAAATCAACACTTGATTTAACGATCCGGTCATATCGGATATAACCGACTAGTATCATATGTATCGGCTTATCGAATCAATCCTTGATTCGATAACTAGGTTATATCGCATATAACCATTCGATACATTCATCGCGAGAATAGAATACGGTATCGCATACACGCATTATTCTCGGTCCCGCCCATATCTCATATGCGCTCCTATTTCGTTTCGCTTGAGCCAGGAAACCTCTGTGTAGGACTCTAAAGACTCGTCAATACGCCGGCAGCAGATGATGATCATATCAAACACCCACAAGCCGCAAGCGGTCTGCTAAACGTAACGGCCACCCGGGTATTGAGCGATCAGAAGATCGACGAGCAATCCCGCTCACACTCCTGCGAATCCGACCAGTAACACTACCGTATAGTCCGGTCTGTTCGTCTGATATGTCGCATATCTCGCCTAGGGGTGGTAAACGTCAGACCCCAGTAGCTCGATAAGTCATGCCGACTTGAGGTCCATAACATTCATGAAACTACTGATAACTCTTACCAGTATATCACAACAACCCTGGCCAGGGATTTCCTGTTATGGCCAGTCGAGCATAGCACAACATCAACCCCCAATACCGGGAGAGACGAATCCCCTCCTATCGCTCATTGCCTCCATGTGAATCGGGACTGTACCCAAAAACCACCTGTTTGCACAACTCAGTAGAGCCGTGGTAGGGTGGAAATCAAAGCACAGTGGGAGACACACAAGACTCTATGACGATCTCGGGTCAACAGACTAAGCTGTACCAGTGTCACCAGAGAACTGCCATCTGACGTGAGGTATAATACCATCTGGGAGTTCTCGGCGAGTCCGTTCAGTGTACCCAGTCTCCACTGAGCACCCGCATACCATCTCCGATGTCAAACACCAATGGATATGGGATCATCCATCGCCCATCGCATGGGTCGAGAAGATATACGCTAGTCTACTCTGGAATATCGATGCCCCGTCTCGATATTCCCTCGACTAGGAACATTTCAAGGATGTACTCATGGACTATCCAGGCCCCGCTAGTATGATCTGCATCATAGTCCTGGAAGTCGAGTACACATCCTAAGGGCTTTATCAACATGTAATCAGAGAGACAGAAAGTATACATGTTAAGATAAAGTGCAACCAGATAGCGTACTATCATGTCGAGCAAGAAAGTCCTACCTATATATGTCCCAGCATCCACTACAATATACATCCAATGTACAGTAATGGCCTCTAGGGCATACATATAACTAACAATCTCCCACTTGCACTAGGGCCATCTGTAGCAGTGGTTGCAGTATCACATACTCAACCATCCCCTAAAAGTCTCTCTTTGGGAAAAAGGCCTTCGTGAGTGGATCCGCCGTGTTGTCCTCTGAGTCTACTCTCCTAACCTCGATCAACCTGGAGATCAACTATCTCCATGATCAGGTGATGCTTCCTCAGAATATGTCTGGGTCACTGATGGGACCAGGGTTCCAGGGCCTAAGCCACACTTCCATTGTCATACAATGGCAGGAACCAAGTTCATCTTATGAACCAATATACACCCAAACTGCCTCTTTGGTAGTATCTTCAATAGCGATGTTACCAGCCTTTATCGTCTAGTTTGCCACGGTATCTAGCTTGGAACTCTTCCAACATACCGTCCCTTTACTGAGGGTAAAGACAATGCCTGTGACTGACATTCAGTCGTCTTTATCACCCTGGAACTCTTCCAGTGATTCTCCCTAGGATCGATTGATACCATCTCACTACACCTAGTGAGAATCCTAGCATCCAATTACATCTATCTCATAGATGAAAACTCAGGATTTAGGAGGTATCACCTTTATCCTATTTGGAGAATCCTTATGATAATAGGAGATTGATCGATCGTAGTATAGGAAACTCTTTTCCTATCAAGAGTATGTTGTCTACGTACAATACGAAGATGACCACCTTACTCTCTACTACCCTTTTGTATATACAAGGTTCGTCTACCATTTTGATGAAGTCAAACACTTTGACTATCACATCAAAACAGACGTTCCAACTCCGCGATGCCTGCTTCATTATGTAAAGCAACTTGCACACGTTTCCGCTGCTCCCACTGTTTACGAAGACCTCTGGCTGTGTTCTTATAGACGTTCTCTTCTAAATTAGTATTTAGAAAAGCAGTCATGGCACCCAACCGCCAGATATCGTAGTCATGGTATGTAGCCGTGGTAAGTAGGATCTGGACAGACTTAAGCATAGCTACTGGAAAAAGGTTTCATCATTATCCACGCCTGGTCGATGACGAAAACCTTTAACAAGTCTAGCTTTGAAAGTCTCAACTTTTCCATCTAAACCAAGTAATCTTCTCAAGATATACTTGCCCCTGATGGGGATTTAACCCTTCAGATATAGCAGCTAAAGTCCATACTTTGCTGGTGTACATGGATTCCATCTCAGATCGCTAAGCATCCAGCCATTCTTACAGAGTCCCTACTCTCGATGGCCTGCTCGAAACTAGTTGGGTCATCATCTCATGATGCAATCCTTGCTCCCACTGTCATCGAGAAACCGAGGTATCTCTCAGGCGGATGAAGAACCCTACTAGATCGGCGGAGAGGCTGAGGTTCGTCGGGAACTATAGAATCTTATGGTTCTGTCAAATCATCAACTGCAGTTTTGTATAGCTGGAACCTTTCCAGTTCTACAGAACTGATCCTGCCTCGATCTTGTCCAGATTTTGCTTTAAACATAGGCCGTACAACCCCAAATCTTAACTCACTTAAGAGATAGGTTCTTCCCATACCATATCTTATATGGAGTGGTAGGCAGTGATTTGATTCAAACCTAATTCAATAGGTATGCAGCTTCTCAAGTGCATAACTCCCAAAAGGAAAAAGGTAACTCACTAGTACTCATCATAGAGCACACCATATCATATAGGGTGTGATTGCTCCGCCCCGATATACCATCGTGCTATGGTGTATTCGGAGAAGTAATGCTGAGAGAGAATCTCATTCTCCTTTAGAATAGTCCAGGAATTCCATGCTCAAGTATTCTCCTCCTTGATCACATCAAAGGATATAATACTTATACCCGTATATTGGTTCTCTACTTCTAACTTATATTCTGTGAATATCTCAAAAGGTTCGGACTAGTGTTTCAACAAGAACATATGTCTGAATCTGAAGAGATCATCAGAGAACGTAATGAAGTATAAAGAACCAGTCCTGGCATGTGTAGACAGGGGACCTTACATACATCAACATGTATCATCCCAAGAGTTCACTAACTCTTTCTCTGTTTCTTAGTAAACAGGGCTATGGTTATCTAATCTTTGTGACATGACTGGCAAGTTTCATAAGATGTAAATTCAAACTGATTTAAATATGCATCTAAAATGTAACTTCAGCCAGTCGGGTCGCATTGATGTGACCTAGTCTACAATGCCTCAAGAAGGATTCGTCCATCTCTGAACTCTTCCTCTTGTGTGTGTTCTGTATACTAGGAACTGTAGTTTGATTTAGAACGTCAATGCTTTTAGATAACGTGCCTGAACCGATCAACTTTTGATATAGGAAATGTTCAAAACATTATCCAACAACACAAAATTATATCCTTCTTTACTAATAAAGAGACTGATATGATTTTGTATATCAGGTTCGGTATCTAACAGCATTTGTTCAGAATCAATGTATTCGTAATACAGGGTGACAGTGACCAACAGACTTGGCTGCAACACTTGCCCCGTTTTCTGCCTCATGAAACTTATCACCCGTTCTCAGTTTTTCTACCTTTTTGTAGCCCTATGTAACAGATTACATATCTGGGATCCTGATCCGGCATCATATACCCAGGATTCAGAGGATACTGAGAAACAGTTCTTTATAATGAACATACCCGAAGGAGATGCATCATATGCACTTTCTTCGTTTGGGCGGCATAGGAATTCTGGTATTCCCTAATTTCCTGCTCTGTCTTATAACAATTATAAGTTGGAGCGGGACCAACGTTCCCCAGCTCAGTATAACAAGCGGGTTCGGTCAATACATCCGTATTATTATCTTGATTAAGGCGTGATATGGTCGCTACCTGGGGAGAGAGAGAAGAAAACACTCAGCGTGCGCTCTTGCAAGATCAGATTGGTTATATATTTTATCTAATCAGGATGGCTCCCACTGTTTTTATCAAATCTTCCTTCAAACCCTAAAAGGAAAGACTAGCCGGGATTAATTACACTCTACAAGTTCGCCAATTTTTCAGCCAGGCCAGTGTCGGTACTTTGAGGGAGGTTCCCCGTGCTTTCGCACGGACCTAATTACTGTAAACCTCGTTTTCCCAGAGGCGTAACCCCGTTGACACCTTTCTAGACACCTACTTGATCGGCTAATTGTAAAGTGCAAAACTCTCCCAGGAGTAACAATTACTCGCAGTGGGTATCGAGATCCAACTATCACATAGAAGGTATGCAATCTCATTGCAAATTTCAACACTTGAAACTCCCGATAAAGGTTTTTACCCCTAGCACCTATGACCTTAACTATGGTCAACAAATCATAAGTACTAGTCAAGTTCTACCCGTCATTTCGTGATTAATTAGACCCACCCACATGACCCTTAACTAAGGTCAACAAAGTCACGCGACTGTCCTAACTAATCGCATCATATGCGGTGTAGGAAGACATCACTTAGCTACCGTACACTGTGCCTTGACTATGGTCAACAAACACAGCACGAATACTAAGTACTCTACTTCCTAAAATGACGGAGGGTTGCGAATGGTTTTTGTGAAAACCTTTAACGCTTTGAACTTGATCTCGTTGCGGAATCAAACGGTTTTTAAATGGAATGTTTTTGAGGCTTTTCTAGTTTTGCTAAAGGGGTCACTCCCGATGAAGGGATCGTCGGCCCTTTCCTCGTCGAATGAGGTGCGGGATATATCATATATATCACTGTGCAAAGTGGAAACTATAGAAGCGATCAAAGACAAACCGAGGGTTGTAGCATCTGCCAGTTATTGCTAAAGGAGTCACTCCCGGTAAAGGGATCTCGGTCCTTTCCTTATCGAATAAGGTGCAGGATGTTCTACAATGAACACCGCGATGCAAAGCAAGAACTGTAGCTACCTGTTTTATTTTGAAATTCGATTCCACAACATCATTTAGGTTTATTTTCTTTCATTAATCTCATTAATGAATATCCCATCATTTAAATCCACCTAAACATCACAGATATATTTAACGTACGCTTATGCCATCCGCATTCGCCTCGATGTCCCGTCTGCACCGTTAGGTTAGGTAACTAACGCCAGAGCGAGGCAGGGCTAGCGCGGGTGTAAAACATAAGCAACGTCTATATAATATATCATATATACTATAATATCTGTCACAGAGCACAGAACATCGCATGATCACAGATAAAACACAGCAGAAGAAACATATGAAATATTGGATATACTAGGACGTCCGTGTTTTCAATACGAGCCAGTATAAAACATGGATTCCACGGTCGTGGTGAATAGCCAATCCCACACCCCTAGACCCCTACGAGAGCGGCAAGCAACCCTACCAATTCTAGGGTTAGGAGACCCGGACTCGACTCCTCGAGTTGGTCTCCCTCTGGACCCCAGAACCCGGTTACTTGTGCTCCCCTCCTTGGGTCTATCATAGTGCAGAAAAGTAAATAATATACATCAACGGTGACAACTTCCGCAACCTGGAAGCGCCCCAATAAAAGAATATTACATACAAGTTTTTACATTAATGAAAATGAAAAACACTCATCTCACATAAAAAAAACCCCGGCTATTCAAACACGACGATCCAATATAACATATCCAGCAACACATAACATCAGATGTCATCAACGTAAGTAAATATGCACATCCCAATTGTCGTTGACATATACCAACGAAACCGGCGATATCACATATTACACTTACGGTCACAGAAAAGAAAGTGTAAAACTACAACAGTTGGAATCCGCAACCTCTTTAGACATCACATGCCTAATCAAATGAATTACTTAGACATCACATGCCTAACAATTATAAACCCCGCATTTTAGTCTCGTTATCGAAAACACTTTTCAATATCAAGTAGGGCAATTCAACAAGATTCCCGAAAAACTGATCGAATGCTCGTCGCAAACTTTAGTAGGCGGCCGCACCCCCGATACCGTCGACGAAGTGCACCAAGGCGGAACACCGCTGCCGCGAGCACCCGAACGGATGCTTTCGGCGATGGGGTTCTCCTGCAGTCACTTGGTCGGGGCTATGGAGTGAGGCTGTCTATTAAGTTTACCGGCGAGTATCCGCGTTCACAACGTGATTGCAACGGACTTTTGATCACATCAAAATTCCGTGGCAACCGATCAAGTGAGACTAAACTGCTATGTTTATAATATTCATTCCGTTATCTCATAACTATTTGTGAATTCCAATTATTGTATCACATTCCGGATAAATAGAAAATGCTAAACTTTTCGATCGAACAATCGAACACCCAAGTTTTCCCGATACAGATCAACACATGAAACAAGTCTAAAAACATTCAGTTCGTGCCTCAGTACCAACGGTCCAGCCGTAGAAGGGTCAAGCCAACGCCTCACATGTGGCACGCCGTACTGCCCCAAACCCGAAGGTTCAAAGGGTAGTTCAAGACGGTCACATAATCGAGTTAAGGTTTGTTGTCTTCTAGAGGGACCATCGTGTTACTTGCACTACTTAGAACGTGATTAAACTACAGAAATATCCAACACTTGGAAATTTCCCGACAGGGGAAAAATTGGGTATTTATATCCGGTCGAACTTTTTAACATATTCAAAAAATTATCCGGAACGACACATAGACAAAGTTTGACAATCCGATCGAATGTATAAACTCCCAATACAACCCAAAATACTCAACTCTTGATTTCAGATTAAAAATTCCCAGGAAAACCAGCACTGAAAAATAGGAGTTACTGTGCAAAATTCAATGGCAGATAAGACAAAAGTGCGGCGGAAGGGCCGCATTAGCACGCTAATGCCGCGGTTACGCCGCACTTTAGAAAGATCATTAGGTAATTTTTGCATCGTAATTCTTAGATTTATCTGCTTGTTTTTCTTCATATTTTTAATTTGCAAAAATCCACATTTTACAAAAATGTCCAGAGAGCATTTTAAAGTCGGGGTTTTGGGTCGATCGGACTTCTAACTCCGTCTACGCATCGCCTAAGGCTCTAGCTAGGCTCTGATACCACTGTAGGGTTCCTAGGCACTCTAGTGAAGTCTCACAAGTGATCAAACATGCACAAATCAAATTTTACGGGTGCCTACAAACCCGACTACGGATCGTTTACTAGATATTTAGGCGAAACAAGCAAACTAGTTAACATTTTAACTAAGGGAACGGATATACAACCTTTGTAGATCCGGTCCACCACCTCCACGGCTCCGCAATGAAGTCCCCTCGCTGTCCAAATCATGTCTTGGGCTCTAGCGTCGGCATCATCGAAGAATGGGCGGGCTTGATCGTCGGTTCGATGCCGAAGATGATCTACGTCGAGGCATCGCTAGAACAAGCTCCAACTTCACCAAGTCGGAAAAACTTGTGAAGGAAACACCCTATACTACTTGGCAAGAGGTAGAGGATGAAGAAATAGGAAGTGGGTAAACTTTAGTTTTGGATTTCTCACTAGACTTCATGACTTGCCATTGGAGTAGCAAGCTTTCTTCAATGTTGAAGAAGATGAAGAAGAAGAAGAAGATATGATAAGTGTTGAATAATTAGATAAATAATTCAATACTTATCATACTATCAACTATAGTTAAGTGTAGATAATTAACATGGGTTAGTTAAATGGTTAGGGTTAAGCAAAACAACAAAAGAGTGACTTAGTCAAAGTTTCAAGAAACTTCAACTAAAAAACAAAACTTACAACCATTTATCTTTTCCTTTTTCCAAAAAGAATAAATAAGAAAAAGATAAATGAATAAATAATCAAAACCCTAATCATTAACTTAAACCATGGTTTGATTCTTTACACTTAACCAAGTAAGCATGTATCATCAAACATGATACAAACATGTGCACAAAACTATATCGAATATACAATGTGTACAATTCAAGTGAGAAAATCCTTTTAAAGTGAACCAATACTAGTTAACGCAAAGTAATATATCAAATATATAAATATGCACTAAATCATTAAATCAACACTTGATTTAACGATCCGGTCATATCGGATATAACCGACTAGTATCATATGTATCGGCTTATCGAATCAATCCTTGATTCGATAACTAGGTTATATCGCATATAACCATTCGATACATTCATCGCGAGAATAGAATACGGTATCACATACACGCATTATTCTCGGTCCCGCCCATATCTCATATGCGCTCCTATTTCGTTTCGCTTGAGCCAGGAAACCTCTGTGTAGGACTCTAAAGACTCGTCAATACGCCGGCAGCAGATGATGATCATATCAAACACCCACAAGCCGCAAGCGGTCTGCTAAACATAACGGCCACCCGGGTATTGAGCGATCAGAAGATCGACGAGCAAGCCCGCTCACACTCCTGCGAATCCGACCAGTAACACTACCGTATATTCCGGTCTGTTCGTCTGATATGTCGCATATCTCGCCTAGGGGTGGTAAACGTCAGACCCCAGTAGCTCGATAAGTCATGCCGACTTGAGGTCCATAACATTCGTGAAACTACTGATAACTCTTACCAGTATATCACAACAACCCTGGCCAGGGATTTCCTGTTATGGCCAGTCGAGCATAGCACAACATCAACCCCCAATACCGGGAGAGACGAATCCCCTCCTATCGCTCATTGCCTCCATGTGAATCGGGACTGTACCCAAAAACCACCTGTTTGCACAACTCAGTAGAGCCGTGGTAGGGTGGAAATCAAAGCACAGTGGGAGACACACAAGACTCTATGACGATCTCGGGTCAACAGACTAAGCTGTACCAGTGTCACCAGAGAACTGCCATCTGACGTGAGGTATAATACCATCTGGGAGTTCTCGGCGAGTCCGTTCAGTGTACCCAGTCTCCACTGAGCACCCGCATACCATCTCCGATGTCAAACACCAATGGATATGGGATCATCCATCGCCCATCGCATGGGTCGAGAAGATATACGCTAGTCTACTCTGGAATATCGATGCCCCGTCTCGATATTCCCTCGACTAGGAACATTTCAAGGATGTACTCATGGACTATCCAGGCCCCGCTAGTATGATCTGCATCATAGTCCTGGAAGTCGAGTACACATCCTAAGGGCTTTATCAACATGTAATCAGAGAGACAGAAAGTATACATGTTAAGATAAAGTGCAACCAGATAGCGTACTATCATGTCGAGCAAGAAAGTCCTACCTATATATGTCCCAGCATCCACTACAATATACATCCAATGTACAGTAATGGCCTCTAGGGCATACATATAACTAACAATCTCCCACTTGCACTAGGGCCATCTGTAGCAGTGGTTGCAGTATCACATACTCAACCATCCCCTAAAAGTCTCTCTTTGGGAAAAAGGCCTTCGTGAGTGGATCCGCCGTGTTGTCCTCTGAGTCTACTCTCCTAACCTCGATCAACCTGGAGATCAACTATCTCCATGATCAGGTGATGCTTCCTCAGAATATGTCTGGGTCACTGATGGGACCAGGGTTCCAGGGCCTAAGCCACACTTCCATTGTCATACAATGGCAGGAACCAAGTTCATCTTATGAACCAATATACACCCAAACTGCCTCTTTGGTAGTATCTTCAATAGCGATGTTACCAGCCTTTATCGTCTAGTTTGCCACGGTATCTAGCTTGGAACTCTTCCAACATACCGTCCCTTTACTGAGGGTAAAGACAATGCCTGTGACTGACATTCAGTCGTCTTTATCACCCTGGAACTCTTCCAGTGATTCTCCCTAGGATCGATTGATACCATCTCACTACACCTAGTGAGAATCCTAGCATCCAATTACATCTATCTCATAGATGAAAACTCAGGATTTAGGAGGTATCACCTTTATCCTATTTGGAGAATCCTTGTGATAATAGGAGATTGATCGATCGTAGTATAGGAAACTCTTTTCCTATCAAGAGTATGTTGTCTACGTACAATACGAAGATGACCACCTTACTCTCTACTACCCTTTTGTATATACAAGGTTCGTCTACCATTTTGATGAAGTCAAACACTTTGACTATCACATCAAAACAGACGTTCCAACTCCGCGATGCCTGCTTCATTATGTAAAGCAACTTGCACACGTTTCCGCTGCTCCCACTGTTTACGAAGACCTCTGGCTGTGTTCTTATAGACGTTCTCTTCTAAATTAGTATTTAGAAAAGCAGTCATGGCACCCAACCGCCAGATATCGTAGTCATGGTATGTAGCCGTGGTAAGTAGGATCTGGACAGACTTAAGCATAGCTACTGGAAAAAGGTTTCATCATTATCCACGCCTGGTCGATGACGAAAACCTTTAACAAGTCTAGCTTTGAAAGTCTCAACTTTTCCATCTAAACCAAGTAATCTTCTCAAGATATACTTGCCCCTGATGGGGATTTAACCCTTCAGATATAGCAGCTAAAGTCCATACTTTGCTGGTGTACATGGATTCCATCTCAGATCGCTAAGCATCCAGCCATTCTTACAGAGTCCCTACTCTCGATGGCCTGCTCGAAACTAGTTGGGTCATCATCTCATGATGCAATCCTTGCTCCCACTGTCATCGAGAAACCGAGGTATCTCTCAGGCGGATGAAGAACCCTACTAGATCGGCGGAGAGGCTGAGGTTCGTCGGGAACTATAGAATCTTATGGTTCTGTCAAATCATCAACTGCAGTTTTGTATAGCTGGAACCTTTCCAGTTCTACAGAACTGATCCTGCCTCGATCTTGTCCAGATTTTGCTTTAAACATAGGCCGGACAACCCCAAATCTTAACTCACTTAAGAGATAGGTTCTTCCCATACCATATCTTATATGGAGTGGTAGGCAGTGATTTGATTCAAACCTAATTCAATAGGTATGCAGCTTCTCAAGTGCATAACTCCCAAAAGGAAAAAGGTAACTCACTAGTACTCATCATAGAGCACACCATATCATATAGGGTGTGATTGCTCCGCCCCGATATACCATCGTGCTATGGTGTATTCGGAGAAGTAATGCTGAGAGAGAATCTCATTCTCCTTTAGAATAGTCCAGGAATTCCATGCTCAAGTATTCTCCTCCTTGATCACATCAAAGGATATAATACTTATACCCGTATATTGGTTCTCTACTTCTAACTTATATTCTGTGAATATCTCAAAAGGTTCGGACTAGTGTTTCAACAAGAACATATGTCTGAATCTGAAGAGATCATCAGAGAACGTAATGAAGTATAAAGAACCAGTCCTGGCATGTGTAGACAGGGGACCTTACATACATCAACATGTATCATCCCAAGAGTTCACTAACTCTTTCTCTGTTTCTTAGTAAACAGGGCTATGGTTATCTAATCTTTGTGACATGACTGGCAAGTTTCATAAGATGTAAATTCAAACTGATTTAAATATGCATCTAAAATGTAACTTCAGCCAGTCGGGTCGCATTGATGTGACCTAGTCTACAATGCCTCAAGAAGGATTCGTCCATCTCTGAACTCTTCCTCTTGTGTGTGTTCTGTATACTAGGAACTGTAGTTTGATTTAGAACGTCAATGCTTTTAGATAACGTGCCTGAACCGATCAACTTTTGATATAGGAAATGTTCAAAACATTATCCAACAACACAAAATTATATCCTTCTTTACTAATAAAGAGACTGATATGATTTTGTATATCAGGTTCGGTATCTAACAGCATTTGTTCAGAATCAATGTATTCGTAATACAGGGTGACAGTGACCAACAGACTTGGCTGCAACACTTGCCCCGTTTTCTGCCTCATGAAACTTATCACCCGTTCTCAGTTTTTCTACCTTTTTGTAGCCCTATGTAACAGATTACATATCTGGGATCCTGATCCGGCATCATATACCCAGGATTCAGAGGATACTGAGAAACAGTTCTTTATAATGAACATACCCGAAGGAGATGCATCATATGCACTTTCTTCGTTTGGGCGGCATAGGAATTCTGGTATTCCCTAATTTCCTGCTCTGTCTTATAACAATTATAAGTTGGAGCGGGACCAACGTTCCCCAGCTCAGTATAACAAGCGGGTTCGGTCAATACATCCGTATTATTATCTTGATTAAGGCGTGATATGGTCGCTACCTGGGGAGAGAGAGAAGAAAACACTCAGCGTGCGCTCTTGCAAGATCAGATTGGTTATATATTTTATCTAATCAGGATGGCTCCCACTGTTTTTATCAAATCTTCCTTCAAACCCTAAAAGGAAAGACTAGCCGGGATTAATTACACTCTACAAGTTCGCCAATTTTTCAGCCAGGCCAGTGTCGGTACTTTGAGGGAGGTTCCCCGTGCTTTCGCACGGACCTAATTACTGTAAACCTCGTTTTCCCAGAGGCGTAACCCCGTTGACACCTTTCTAGACACCTACTTGATCGGCTAATTGTAAAGTGCAAAACTCTCCCAGGAGTAACAATTACTCGCAGTGGGTATCGAGATCCAACTATCACATAGAAGGTATGCAATCTCATTGCAAATTTCAACACTTGAAACTCCCGATAAAGGTTTTTACCCCTAGCACCTATGACCTTAACTATGGTCAACAAATCATAAGTACTAGTCAAGTTCTACCCGTCATTTCGTGATTAATTAGACCCACCCACATGACCCTTAACTAAGGTCAACAAAGTCACGCGACTTTCCTAACTAATCGCATCATATGCGGTGTAGGAAGACATCACTTAGCTACCGTACACTGTGCCTTGACTATGGTCAACAAACACAGCACGAATACTAAGTACTCTACTTCCTAAAATGACGGAGGGTTGCGAATGGTTTTTGTGAAAACCTTTAACGCTTTGAACTTGATCTCGTTGCGGAATCAAACGGTTTTTAAATGGAATGTTTTTGAGGCTTTTCTAGTTTTGCTAAAGGGGTCACTCCCGATGAAGGGATCGTCGGCCCTTTCCTCGTCGAATGAGGTGCGGGATATATCATATATATCACTGTGCAAAGTGGAAACTATAGAAGCGATCAAAGACAAACCGAGGGTTGTAGCATCTGCCAGTTATTGCTAAAGGAGTCACTCCCGGTGAAGGGATCTCGGTCCTTTCCTTATCGAATAAGGTGCAGGATGTTCTACAATGAACACCGCGATGCAAAGCAAGAACTGTAGCTACCTGTTTTATTTTGAAATTCGATTCCACAACATCATTTAGGTTTATTTTCTTTCATTAATCTCATTAATGAATATCCCATCATTTAAATCCACCTAAACATCACAGATATATTTAACGTACGCTTATGCCATCCGCATTCGCCTCGATGTCCCGTCTGCACCGTTAGGTTAGGTAACTAACGCCAGAGCGAGGCAGGGCTAGCGCGGGTGTAAAACATAAGCAACGTCTATATAATATATCATATATACTATAATATCTGTCACAGAGCACAGAACATCGCATGATCACAGATAAAACACAGCAGAAGAAACATATGAAATATTGGATATACTAGGACGTCCGTGTTTTCAATACGAGCCAGTATAAAACACGGATTCCACGGTCGTGGTGAATAGCCAATCCCACACCCCTAGACCCCTACGAGAGCGGCAAGCAACCCTACCAATTCTAGGGTTAGGAGACCCGGACTCGACTCCTCGAGTTGGTCTCCCTCTGGACCCCAGAACCCGGTTACTTGTGCTCCCCTCCTTGGGTCTATCCTAGTGCAGAAAAGTAAATAATATACATCAACGGTGACAACTTCCGCAACCTGGAAGCGCCCCAATAAAAGAATATTACATACAAGTTTTTACATTAATGAAAATGAAAAACACTCATCTCACATAAAAACCCCCCGGCTATTCAAACACGACGATCCAATATAACATATCCAGCAACACATAACATCAGATGTCATCAACGTAAGTAAATATGCGCATCCCAATTGTCGTTGACATATAGCAACGAAATCGGCGATATCACATATTACACTTACGGTCACAGAAAAGAAAGTGTAAAACTACAACAGTTGGAATCCGCAACCTCTTTAGACATCACATGCCTAATCAAATGAATTACTTAGACATCACATGCCTAACAATTATAAACCCCGCATTTTAGTCTCGTTATCGAAAACACTTTTCAATATCAAGTAGGGCAATTCAACAAGATTCCCGAAAAACTGATCGAATGCTCGTCGCAAACTTTAGTAGGCGGCCGCACCCCCGATACCGTCGACGAAGTGCACCAAGGCGGAACACCGCTGCCGCGAGCACCCGAACGGATGCTTTCGGCGATGGGGTTCTCCTGCAGTCACTTGGTCGGGGCTATGGAGTGAGGCTGTCTATTAAGTTTACCGGCGAGTATCCGCGTTCACAACGTGATTGCAACGGACTTTTGATCACATCAAAATTCCGTGGCAACCGATCAAGTGAGACTAAACTGCTATGTTTATAATATTCATTCCGTTATCTCATAACTATTTGTGAATTCCAATTATTGTATCACATTCCGGATAAATAGAAAATGCTAAACTTTTCGATCGAACAATCGAACACCCAAGTTTTCCCGATACAGATCAACACATGAAACAAGTCTAAAAACATTCAGTTCGTGCCTCAGTACCAACGGTCCAGCCGTAGAAGGGTCAAGCCAACGCCTCACATGTGGCACGCCGTACTGCCCCAAACCCGAAGGTTCAAAGGGTAGTTCAAGACGGTCACATAATCGAGTTAAGGTTTGTTGTCTTCTAGAGGGACCATCGTGTTACTTGCACTACTTAGAACGTGATTAAACTACAGAAATATCCAACACTTGGAAATTTCCCGACAGGGGAAAAATTGGGTATTTATATCCGGTCGAACTTTTTAACATATTCAAAAAATTATCCGGAACGACACATAGACAAAGTTTGACAATCCGATCGAATGTATAAACTCCCAATACAACCCAAAATACTCAACTCTTGATTTCAGATTAAAAATTCCCAGGAAAACCAGCACTGAAAAATAGGAGTTACTGTGCAAAATTCAATGGCAGATAAGACAAAAGTGCGGCGGAAGGGCCGCATTAGCACGCTAATGCCGCGGTTACGCCGCACTTTAGAAAGATCATTAGGTAATTTTTGCATCGTAATTCTTAGATTTATCTGCTTGTTTTTCTTCATATTTTTAATTTGCAAAAATCCACATTTTACAAAAATGTCCATAGAGCATTTTAAAGTCGGGGTTTTGGGTCGATCGGACTTCTAACTCCGTCTACGCATCGCCTAAGGCTCTAGCTAGGCTCTGATACCACTGTAGGGTTCCTAGGCACTCTAGTGAAGTCTCACAAGTGATCAAACATGCACAAATCAAATTTTACGGGTGCCTACAAACCCGACTACGGATCGTTTACTAGATATTTAGGCGAAACAAGCAAACTAGTTAACATTTTAACTAAGGGAACGGATATACAACCTTTGTAGATCCGGTCCACCACCTCCACGGCTCCGCAATGAAGTCCCCTCGCTGTCCAAATCATGTCTTGGGCTCTAGCGTCGGCATCATCGAAGAATGGGCGGGCTTGATCGTCGGTTCGATGCCGAAGATGATCTACGTCGAGGCATCGCTAGAACAAGCTCCAACTTCACCAAGTCGGAAAAACTTGTGAAGGAAACACCCTATACTACTTGGCAAGAGGTAGAGGATGAAGAAATAGGAAGTGGGTAAACTTTAGTTTTGGATTTCTCACTAGACTTCATGACTTGCCATTGGAGTAGCAAGCTTTCTTCAATGTTGAAGAAGATGAAGAAGAAGAAGAAGATATGATAAGTGTTGAATAATTAGATAAATAATTCAATACTTATCATACTATCAACTATAGTTAAGTGTAGATAATTAACATGGGTTAGTTAAATGGTTAGGGTTAAGCAAAACAACAAAAGAGTGACTTAGTCAAAGTTTCAAGAAACTTCAACTAAAAAACAAAACTTACAACCATTTATCTTTTCCTTTTTCCAAAAAGAATAAATAAGAAAAAGATAAATGAATAAATAATCAAAACCCTAATCATTAACTTAAACCATGGTTTGATTCTTTACACTTAACCAAGTAAGCATGTATCATCAAACATGATACAAACATGTGCACAAAACTATATCGAATATACAATGTGTACAATTCAAGTGAGAAAATCCTTTTAAAGTGAACCAATACTAGTTAACGCAAAGTAATATATCAAATATATAAATATGCACTAAATCATTAAATCAACACTTGATTTAACGATCCGGTCATATCGGATATAACCGACTAGTATCATATGTATCGGCTTATCGAATCAATCCTTGATTCGATAACTAGGTTATATCGCATATAACCATTCGATACATTCATCGCGAGAATAGAATACGGTATCACATACACGCATTATTCTCGGTCCCGCCCATATCTCATATGCGCTCCTATTTCGTTTCGCTTGAGCCAGGAAACCTCTGTGTAGGACTCTAAAGACTCGTCAATACGCCGGCAGCAGATGATGATCATATCAAACACCCACAAGCCGCAAGCGGTCTGCTAAACATAACGGCCATCCGGGTATTGAGCGATCAGAAGATCGACGAGCAAGCCCGCTCACACTCCTGCGAATCCGACCAGTAACACTACCGTATATTCCGGTCTGTTCGTCTGATATGTCGCATATCTCGCCTAGGGGTGGTAAACGTCAGACCCCAGTAGCTCGATAAGTCATGCCGACTTGAGGTCCATAACATTCGTGAAACTACTGATAACTCTTACCAGTATATCACAACAACCCTGGCCAGGGATTTCCTGTTATGGCCAGTCGAGCATAGCACAACATCAACCCCCAATACCGGGAGAGACGAATCCCCTCCTATCGCTCATTGCCTCCATGTGAATCGGGACTGTACCCAAAAACCACCTGTTTGCACAACTCAGTAGAGCCGTGGTAGGGTGGAAATCAAAGCACAGTGGGAGACACACAAGACTCTATGACGATCTCGGGTCAACAGACTAAGCTGTACCAGTGTCACCAGAGAACTGCCATCTGACGTGAGGTATAATACCATCTGGGAGTTCTCGGCGAGTCCGTTCAGTGTACCCAGTCTCCACTGAGCACCCGCATACCATCTCCGATGTCAAACACCAATGGATATGGGATCATCCATCGCCCATCGCATGGGTCGAGAAGATATACGCTAGTCTACTCTGGAATATCGATGCCCCGTCTCGATATTCCCTCGACTAGGAACATTTCAAGGATGTACTCATGGACTATCCAGGCCCCGCTAGTATGATCTGCATCATAGTCCTGGAAGTCGAGTACACATCCTAAGGGCTTTATCAACATGTAATCAGAGAGACAGAAAGTATACATGTTAAGATAAAGTGCAACCAGATAGCGTACTATCATGTCGAGCAAGAAAGTCCTACCTATATATGTCCCAGCATCCACTACAATATACATCCAATGTACAGTAATGGCCTCTAGGGCATACATATAACTAACAATCTCCCACTTGCACTAGGGCCATCTGTAGCAGTGGTTGCAGTATCACATACTCAACCATCCCCTAAAAGTCTCTCTTTGGGAAAAAGGCCTTCGTGAGTGGATCCGCCGTGTTGTCCTCTGAGTCTACTCTCCTAACCTCGATCAACCTGGAGATCAACTATCTCCATGATCAGGTGATGCTTCCTCAGAATATGTCTGGGTCACTGATGGGACCAGGGTTCCAGGGCCTAAGCCACACTTCCATTGTCATACAATGGCAGGAACCAAGTTCATCTTATGAACCAATATACACCCAAACTGCCTCTTTGGTAGTATCTTCAATAGCGATGTTACCAGCCTTTATCGTCTAGTTTGCCACGGTATCTAGCTTGGAACTCTTCCAACATACCGTCCCTTTACTGAGGGTAAAGACAATGCCTGTGACTGACATTCAGTCGTCTTTATCACCCTGGAACTCTTCCAGTGATTCTCCCTAGGATCGATTGATACCATCTCACTACACCTAGTGAGAATCCTAGCATCCAATTACATCTATCTCATAGATGAAAACTCAGGATTTAGGAGGTATCACCTTTATCCTATTTGGAGAATCCTTGTGATAATAGGAGATTGATCGATCGTAGTATAGGAAACTCTTTTCCTATCAAGAGTATGTTGTCTACGTACAATACGAAGATGACCACCTTACTCTCTACTACCCTTTTGTATATACAAGGTTCGTCTACCATTTTGATGAAGTCAAACACTTTGACTATCACATCAAAACAGACGTTCCAACTCCGCGATGCCTGCTTCATTATGTAAAGCAACTTGCACACGTTTCCGCTGCTCCCACTGTTTACGAAGACCTCTGGCTGTGTTCTTATAGACGTTCTCTTCTAAATTAGTATTTAGAAAAGCAGTCATGGCACCTAACCGCCAGATATCGTAGTCATGGTATGTAGCCGTGGTAAGTAGGATCTGGACAGACTTAAGCATAGCTACTGGAAAAAGGTTTCATCATTATCCACGCCTGGTCGATGACGAAAACCTTTAACAAGTCTAGCTTTGAAAGTCTCAACTTTTCCATCTAAACCAAGTAATCTTCTCAAGATATACTTGCCCCTGATGGGGATTTAACCCTTCAGATATAGCAGCTAAAGTCCATACTTTGCTGGTGTACATGGATTCCATCTCAGATCGCTAAGCATCCAGCCATTCTTACAGAGTCCCTACTCTCGATGGCCTGCTCGAAACTAGTTGGGTCATCATCTCATGATGCAATCCTTGCTCCCACTGTCATCGAGAAACCGAGGTATCTCTCAGGCGGATGAAGAACCCTACTAGATCGGCGGAGAGGCTGAGGTTCGTCGGGAACTATAGAATCTTATGGTTCTGTCAAATCATCAACTGCAGTTTTGTATAGCTGGAACCTTTCCAGTTCTACAGAACTGATCCTGCCTCGATCTTGTCCAGATTTTGCTTTAAACATAGGCCGTACAACCCCAAATCTTAACTCACTTAAGAGATAGGTTCTTCCCATACCATATCTTATATGGAGTGGTAGGCAGTGATTTGATTCAAACCTAATTCAATAGGTATGCAGCTTCTCAAGTGCATAACTCCCAAAAGGAAAAAGGTAACTCACTAGTACTCATCATAGAGCACACCATATCATATAGGGTGTGATTGCTCCGCCCCGATATACCATCGTGCTATGGTGTATTCGGAGAAGTAATGCTGAGAGAGAATCTCATTCTCCTTTAGAATAGTCCAGGAATTCCATGCTCAAGTATTCTCCTCCTTGATCACATCAAAGGATATAATACTTATACCCGTATATTGGTTCTCTACTTCTAACTTATATTCTGTGAATATCTCAAAAGGTTCGGACTAGTGTTTCAACAAGAACATATGTCTGAATCTGAAGAGATCATCAGAGAACGTAATGAAGTATAAAGAACCAGTCCTGGCATGTGTAGACAGGGGACCTTACATACATCAACATGTATCATCCCAAGAGTTCACTAACTCTTTCTCTGTTTCTTAGTAAACAGGGCTATGGTTATCTAATCTTTGTGACATGACTGGCAAGTTTCATAAGATGTAAATTCAAACTGATTTAAATATGCATCTAAAATGTAACTTCAGCCAGTCGGGTCGCATTGATGTGACCTAGTCTACAATGCCTCAAGAAGGATTCGTCCATCTCTGAACTCTTCCTCTTGTGTGTGTTCTGTATACTAGGAACTGTAGTTTGATTTAGAACGTCAATGCTTTTAGATAACGTGCCTGAACCGATCAACTTTTGATATAGGAAATGTTCAAAACATTATCCAACAACACAAAATTATATCCTTCTTTACTAATAAAGAGACTGATATGATTTTGTATATCAGGTTCGGTATCTAACAGCATTTGTTCAGAATCAATGTATTCGTAATACAGGGTGACAGTGACCAACAGACTTGGCTGCAACACTTGCCCCGTTTTCTGCCTCATGAAACTTATCACCCGTTCTCAGTTTTTCTACCTTTTTGTAGCCCTATGTAACAGATTACATATCTGGGATCCTGATCCGGCATCATATACCCAGGATTCAGAGGATACTGAGAAACAGTTCTTTATAATGAACATACCCGAAGGAGATGCATCATATGCACTTTCTTCGTTTGGGCGGCATAGGAATTCTGGTATTCCCTAATTTCCTGCTCTGTCTTATAACAATTATAAGTTGGAGCGGGACCAACGTTCCCCAGCTCAGTATAACAAGCGGGTTCGGTCAATACATCCGTATTATTATCTTGATTAAGGCGTGATATGGTCGCTACCTGGGGAGAGAGAGAAGAAAACACTCAGCGTGCGCTCTTGCAAGATCAGATTGGTTATATATTTTATCTAATCAGGATGGCTCCCACTGTTTTTATCAAATCTTCCTTCAAACCCTAAAAGGAAAGACTAGCCGGGATTAATTACACTCTACAAGTTCGCCAATTTTTCAGCCAGGCCAGTGTCGGTACTTTGAGGGAGGTTCCCCGTGCTTTCGCACGGACCTAATTACTGTAAACCTCGTTTTCCCAGAGGCGTAACCCCGTTGACACCTTTCTAGACACCTACTTGATCGGCTAATTGTAAAGTGCAAAACTCTCCCAGGAGTAACAATTACTCGCAGTGGGTATCGAGATCCAACTATCACATAGAAGGTATGCAATCTCATTGCAAATTTCAACACTTGAAACTCCCGATAAAGGTTTTTACCCCTAGCACCTATGACCTTAACTATGGTCAACAAATCATAAGTACTAGTCAAGTTCTACCCGTCATTTCGTGATTAATTAGACCCACCCACATGACCCTTAACTAAGGTCAACAAAGTCACGCGACTGTCCTAACTAATCGCATCATATGCGGTGTAGGAAGACATCACTTAGCTACCGTACACTGTGCCTTGACTATGGTCAACAAACACAGCACGAATACTAAGTACTCTACTTCCTAAAATGACGGAGGGTTGCGAATGGTTTTTGTGAAAACCTTTAACGCTTTGAACTTGATCTCGTTGCGGAATCAAACGGTTTTTAAATGGAATGTTTTTGAGGCTTTTCTAGTTTTGCTAAAGGGGTCACTCCCGATGAAGGGATCGTCGGCCCTTTCCTCGTCGAATGAGGTGCGGGATATATCATATATATCACTGTGCAAAGTGGAAACTATAGAAGCGATCAAAGACAAACCGAGGGTTGTAGCATCTGCCAGTTATTGCTAAAGGAGTCACTCCCGGTGAAGGGATCTCGGTCCTTTCCTTATCGAATAAGGTGCAGGATGTTCTACAATGAACACCGCGATGCAAAGCAAGAACTGTAGCTACCTGTTTTATTTTGAAATTCGATTCCACAACATCATTTAGGTTTATTTTCTTTCATTAATCTCATTAATGAATATCCCATCATTTAAATCCACCTAAACATCACAGATATATTTAACGTACGCTTATGCCATCCGCATTCGCCTCGATGTCCCGTCTGCACCGTTAGGTTAGGTAACTAACGCCAGAGCGAGGCAGGGCTAGCGCGGGTGTAAAACATAAGCAACGTCTATATAATATATCATATATACTATAATATCTGTCACAGAGCACAGAACATCGCATGATCACAGATAAAACACAGCAGAAGAAACATATGAAATATTGGATATACTAGGACGTCCGTGTTTTCAATACGAGCCAGTATAAAACACGGATTCCACGGTCGTGGTGAATAGCCAATCCCACACCCCTAGACCCCTACGAGAGCGGCAAGCAACCCTACCAATTCTAGGGTTAGGAGACCCGGACTCTACTCCTCGAGTTGGTCTCCCTCTGGACCCCAGAACCCGGTTACTTGTGCTCCCCTCCTTGGGTCTATCCTAGTGCAGAAAAGTAAATAATATACATCAACGGTGACAACTTCCGCAACCTGGAAGCGCCCCAATAAAAGAATATTACATACAAGTTTTTACATTAATGAAAATGAAAAACACTCATCTCACATAAAAACCCCCCGGCTATTCAAACACGACGATCCAATATAACATATCCAGCAACACATAACATCAGATGTCATCAACGTAAGTAAATATGCGCATCCCAATTGTCGTTGACATATAGCAACGAAATCGGCGATATCACATATTACACTTACGGTCACAGAAAAGAAAGTGTAAAACTACAACAGTTGGAATCCGCAACCTCTTTAGACATCACATGCCTAATCAAATGAATTACTTAGACATCACATGCCTAACAATTATAAACCCCGCATTTTAGTCTCGTTATCGAAAACACTTTTCAATATCAAGTAGGGCAATTCAACAAGATTCCCGAAAAACTGATCGAATGCTCGTCGCAAACTTTAGTAGGCGGCCGCACCCCCGATACCGTCGACGAAGTGCACCAAGGCGGAACACCGCTGCCGCGAGCACCCGAACGGATGCTTTCGGCGATGGGGTTCTCCTGCAGTCACTTGGTCGGGGCTATGGAGTGAGGCTGTCTATTAAGTTTACCGGCGAGTATCCGCGTTCACAACGTGATTGCAACGGACTTTTGATCACATCAAAATTCCGTGGCAACCGATCAAGTGAGACTAAACTGCTATGTTTATAATATTCATTCCGTTATCTCATAACTATTTGTGAATTCCAATTATTGTATCACATTCCGGATAAATAGAAAATGCTAAACTTTTCGATCGAACAATCGAACACCCAAGTTTTCCCGATACAGATCAACACATGAAACAAGTCTAAAAACATTCAGTTCGTGCCTCAGTACCAACGGTCCAGCCGTAGAAGGGTCAAGCCAACGCCTCACATGTGGCACGCCGTACTGCCCCAAACCCGAAGGTTCAAAGGGTAGTTCAAGACGGTCACATAATCGAGTTAAGGTTTGTTGTCTTCTAGAGGGACCATCGTGTTACTTGCACTACTTAGAACGTGATTAAACTACAGAAATATCCAACACTTGGAAATTTCCCGACAGGGGAAAAATTGGGTATTTATATCCGGTCGAACTTTTTAACATATTCAAAAAATTATCCGGAACGACACATAGACAAAGTTTGACAATCCGATCGAATGTATAAACTCCCAATACAACCCAAAATACTCAACTCTTGATTTCAGATTAAAAATTCCCAGGAAAACCAGCACTGAAAAATAGGAGTTACTGTGCAAAATTCAATGGCAGATAAGACAAAAGTGCGGCGGAAGGGCCGCATTAGCACGCTAATACCGCGGTTACGCCGCACTTTAGAAAGATCATTAGGTAATTTTTGCATCGTAATTCTTAGATTTATCTGCTTGTTTTTCTTCATATTTTTAATTTGCAAAAATCCACATTTTACAAAAATGTCCAGAGAGCATTTTAAAGTCGGGGTTTTGGGTCGATCGGACTTCTAACTCCGTCTACGCATCGCCTAAGGCTCTAGCTAGGCTCTGATACCACTGTAGGGTTCCTAGGCACTCTAGTGAAGTCTCACAAGTGATCAAACATGCACAAATCAAATTTTACGGGTGCCTACAAACCCGACTACGGATCGTTTACTAGATATTTAGGCGAAACAAGCAAACTAGTTAACATTTTAACTAAGGGAACGGATATACAACCTTTGTAGATCCGGTCCACCACCTCCACGGCTCCGCAATGAAGTCCCCTCGCTGTCCAAATCATGTCTTGGGCTCTAGCGTCGGCATCATCGAAGAATGGGCGGGCTTGATCGTCGGTTCGATGCCGAAGATGATCTACGTCGAGGCATCGCTAGAACAAGCTCCAACTTCACCAAGTCGGAAAAACTTGTGAAGGAAACACCCTATACTACTTGGCAAGAGGTAGAGGATGAAGAAATAGAAAGTGGGTAAACTTTAGTTTTGGATTTCTCACTAGACTTCATGACTTGCCATTGGAGTAGCAAGCTTTCTTCAATGTTGAAGAAGATGAAGAAGAAGAAGAAGATATGATAAGTGTTGAATAATTAGATAAATAATTCAATACTTATCATACTATCAACTATAGTTAAGTGTAGATAATTAACATGGGTTAGTTAAATGGTTAGGGTTAAGCAAAACAACAAAAGAGTGACTTAGTCAAAGTTTCAAGAAACTTCAACTAAAAAACAAAACTTACAACCATTTATCTTTTCCTTTTTCCAAAAAGAATAAATAAGAAAAAGATAAATGAATAAATAATCAAAACCCTAATCATTAACTTAAACCATGGTTTGATTCTTTACACTTAACCAAGTAAGCATGTATCATCAAACATGATACAAACATGTGCACAAAACTATATCGAATATACAATGTGTACAATTCAAGTGAGAAAATCCTTTTAAAGTGAACCAATACTAGTTAACGCAAAGTAATATATCAAATATATAAATATGCACTAAATCATTAAATCAACACTTGATTTAACGATCCGGTCATATCGGATATAACCGACTAGTATCATATGTATCGGCTTATCGAATCAATCCTTGATTCGATAACTAGGTTATATCGCATATAACCATTCGATACATTCATCGCGAGAATAGAATACGGTATCACATACACGCATTATTCTCGGTCCCGCCCATATCTCATATGCGCTCCTATTTCGTTTCGCTTGAGCCAGGAAACCTCTGTGTAGGACTCTAAAGACTCGTCAATACGCCGGCAGCAGATGATGATCATATCAAACACCCACAAGCCGCAAGCGGTCTGCTAAACGTAACGGCCACCCGGGTATTGAGCGATCAGAAGATCGACGAGCAAGCCCGCTCACACTCCTGCGAATCCGACCAGTAACACTACCGTATATTCCGGTATGTTCGTCTGATATGTCGCATATCTCGCCTAGGGGTGGTAAACGTCAGACCCCAGTAGCTCGATAAGTCATGCCGACTTGAGGTCCATAACATTCGTGAAACTACTGATAACTCTTACCAGTATATCACAACAACCCTGGCCAGGGATTTCCTGTTATGGCCAGTCGAGCATAGCACAACATCAACCCCCAATACCGGGAGAGACGAATCCCCTCCTATCGCTCATTGCCTCCATGTGAATCGGGACTGTACCCAAAAACCACCTGTTTGCACAACTCAGTAGAGCCGTGGTAGGGTGGAAATCAAAGCACAGTGGGAGACACACAAGACTCTATGACGATCTCGGGTCAACAGACTAAGCTGTACCAGTGTCACCAGAGAACTGCCATCTGACGTGAGGTATAATACCATCTGGGAGTTCTCGGCGAGTCCGTTCAGTGTACCCAGTCTCCACTGAGCACCCGCATACCATCTCCGATGTCAAACACCAATGGATATGGGATCATCCATCGCCCATCGCATGGGTCGAGAAGATATACGCTAGTCTACTCTGGAATATCGATGCCCCGTCTCGATATTCCCTCGACTAGGAACATTTCAAGGATGTACTCATGGACTATCCAGGCCCCGCTAGTATGATCTGCATCATAGTCCTGGAAGTCGAGTACACATCCTAAGGGCTTTATCAACATGTAATCAGAGAGACAGAAAGTATACATGTTAAGATAAAGTGCAACCAGATAGCGTACTATCATGTCGAGCAAGAAAGTCCTACCTATATATGTCCCAGCATCCACTACAATATACATCCAATGTACAGTAATGGCCTCTAGGGCATACATATAACTAACATGAAGAACCCCCAATCGTCCTTGGAGACGATAGGGGAGTGACATCAAATCCTCCGCCGGCTCTGTCGACGGCTAAAGAAGATACAATCTCTAAAGCTGATTTGGACGAGTACATAGCCCAGCAAATACGGGTTCACCATGCGACTGAAGTAGCCGGCCAGGTCATAAAAACGGGGCGGCCATATCCAAGTTGGTACGACCAAATCAAGTACCCACCGGGTTACACAATTCCCAAGTTCCATGTCTACAAGGGGACCGGTAATCCTCACCGGCATGTTGCCCAGTTCAGGGCACTCTGCGGTAACACCGGCGGTGATGACAAGCTGTTGCTTCGCCAGTTTGTTGGAAGTTTATCAGATACGGCGTTCGAGTGGTATTCCGAGCTCCCGAATGACTCTATCAAAACCTTTGCTGAAATGGAACTGCTGTTTACCCAACGTTTCGCGAGTGCCAGTGAGTGTACCCCGATAACGGCATTGATTAATGCCAGGGTAAAGCCGGGCGAAACATGGGTCCAATATGCTATACGGTAGCGTAATTTATGGTCAAAATGCGAGCAACGCATTGAGGAAGCTCCTGCAGTGGGTATGTTTGTGGGAACCCTCGATCCGCAAGCAACCATCTCGCAATTTATGATGTTTTTCAAGCCGACTACCTTCCAGGCCTTGATTGACAAGCTAGCGCAAATGGATCAGATGGGCCATAAACCCCCTCTTCCAAAGCCAGACTCCCGAAATGACAAGGGGAAGGGAAAAGCGATCGTTGTCGCTAATGCTCAACAACAACCGAGCGACTCGAAGCCGGTTGCTCGTCAAAATAATATGCGTCCGTACGTGGCCCTTGAGGAGAGGTTAGGACGTTCTTACTCCTTTCCCCGTGATAAAACGAGGAGATTATTCGAGCTGGCATTACACAACCGACTCATAAACCTGTCAGATCCAAAACGTTCGTCACAACCAAGTGATGTCAATGAGCCCAACTACTGTCCTTATCATCGAGTACTGGGCCATCCAATCGAAGATTGCTACGTTTTCAAAAATTGGCTTGAAAACCAGTACCGACAGGGCAAATTCGCGTTATCTGACAAATGGAAGGTGAATCCCCCGTAGCTCCACACATCTAAGGGGACGAATACACCGGGGGCAACATGCTCCGTCGTTGAAGAAGCTCCTTGGGAGGTTGTATCATCAACCAAGACAAAGAGGATGCTAAACGATCTTCAGACATGCCCAGCGATCAAGTGGGAGAACCCGTTGGAACCGCAGGTCATTGAGGGGATGTTGAAGCCATGTCCAACTCCAAAGACCGATGGAGGTGGCTCAAGCACTCGCAACCGGCCATCAAAATCTTCGAAAAAGAAAAAAAGAAATCAAAGAAGCCCGTGAAGCCTGGCGACAAGCGCTCGGACTTGCAAAAACAAATTGACGCGCTGGAGGAATACAACCAGAAGGCACGGACTCCCATTACATTCCAAGAGTTCCTCAATCACGTCTTTCAAGAGGAAGATGAGGGAGAAAGTTCATCTGATGATTCTGAAGAATGCGTGGCGAGCTGTCATGTAATTTCCCACTCGTTCATGGACGATGAGGAGACCCCTTGTACTGAAATGCCGGGGGCAGATCCTGAACCAAAAATTCTGAGGCCATCGGATGAAGTAATTGATGCATTCCTTAATGAAGCTCTATTAAAAAGTAAAGCTGATCGGGAACGCAAGGCGGTCATATTTGAAAGGGCCAAGCGCCAGCGCCTTGACGAAAGAATTGAGATACTCCCGCTGGAGAAAAGTACACCCACTGCGGACAAAAGCAAATTCAAGATGAGGAAAATGTTTGCTAAGGCCATATCAATGGGCATGAAGCTACCATCCTCCGAAGGAAAAATTACTGGTGAAGCAGAAATGCACCCCTCCTATTGCTTATATCATCAGAAGGTTTCGCACCCCACTCAAGAGTGCAAAGCTTTCGATAAATGGTGGCAAGGATACGTTGCTCATAGACAACGCTTCAAGCGGGAAAAGCGCAAAACTCGTCGGGAGCGAAGAAATACGACCGAAGGGCTTAAAAGAACTACTGGCGATTGTTGCATGGTTAACACCGGCAGGTCACAAGTGCTCACGTTCGGGAGCGATTCTGATGAGGAGCTGGAGCTTGGCCCCCTCTTTAAAGAGTCCACCTCGGGAAAAGAAGAAGAGCCAAAAATTTGTGAAAATATCCGGCTGCGTAATCGCACGCTGCCCGAAAAGAATCTCGGACCCCCAAACAAAAAAGATAAAGGGAAAGAAAAGGTCTCTGAGGACATCGCCCTAGATGACCAAGACATGGAAGAGCTAGCTGCCAAAGACCCGCCGAAGAAAAATAAGGTGGATTACAACGTCTTAGCACATCTGAGGGAACCACCATCGCAGCTCAGCATTCTTGACACTCTTTTACTATCAAAGGAGGCGAGAGATTCGTTAATTAAAGCACTACAGGACCCGGAGCAATTCCAAGCTTTCCTGGCAGAAGAAAAGATGAAAGATGAATTGGAAGAAGTGCACACGGACGATGTCACTTTTGGTGATGAAGACCTTCTCCTTGGGACGTGCGACCACAACCGCCCCCTTTATGTCTCAGGATGCTGCCACGATATAAAGATAGGCAAAATCCTGATCGACAGTGGATCCTCCGTTAACCTTCTCAATGTGCGGGTGTTAAAAGAAATCTGCATGAGCGTCCAACACCTTGCTCGGGACAAGATCACCATCTCCGGGTTCGACTCCCAATCGTCAAAGACTCTTGGATCTGTGATACTGACACTACGTTTCGGGCTGCTCGTCACAGACATTAAATTCCGCATCATAGATGCCAGGACATGCTACAACGCTCTGCTCGGCCGACCATGGTTACACGTGTACAACATCATCCCTTCTATACAGCATCAGTGTATGAAATATTTTAGGGATGGTCTCGAGTATACCGTAACGGGAGAACTGAATCCGTTTTCCGTGAATGAAGTTCGCAAATATGAAGATGCCAAATACTTCTTGCCGAATTTTGAAGACACGGAAAGGTGTCACAAGCCGGAGAATAAAACTAACGCTACCATCCCTGTCTTCGGCAATGATACCTAGGAGGAAGAGGAGACAGTTTATTCGGGTCCGCCCCAATACATCAAGCCGGGACCGTCCGCTCCTACGTTGATCTTTGGTAGTGACTCGGAGGATGAGGTCCATGTTGTATTCTCTGCTCGACCTTCAATACGAGCTTCCGCTAACAAAGAGCAAGGTCTACAAGTCGCTATGGTGCCGCTTAAACATTATAAAGAACTGGATGCTCTCGGTACCGACGGTGTAGAGAAGCTGCAGACGTTCTATATCCCTCCCAGGCGAGAAGGCGAGAAGGCGAGAAGGCAATTCTATTCTACCGCTCTGAAGAAAACAAAGTGGAGAAAAAAATCTGGCACGGGGCAGATCCTACGCTGGACAGGCTTCAACCCATCTTTCTACCCAGATATTATACAGAAAGCTTAAAGAGGCTGTTGAAGCGCCAAGGGATACCCTTCAAACAGACCGTTAGGAAGGCCAAATTCTATGACAGGGTCTGGAACGTCCCCGGAACTCAGCACAAGCTGCCTAATGGGAGGATGGAGACAATCGGGCTCGGATACATTCGCTCCAAGAAACGAGAGCTGCTCCACGACTGTTACGTCGTGCATGACTTCAATGAAGAAGCAGATGCTCAACGGGAGGACGCTAATCCTGAACCAGTAAAAGTTCCTGATATAAAAGTGCCCAGTCCGTCGTTTGAAGAACAAATGGATAGGCTTATAAGGGAAGCTGGTCAAAAAGTCCGAGATGATCACAACCGCGAAATGGCCATCTATGAGAAAGCCAAAACGCAACGTCTCCTTCAACAGACCGTGAAAGATGAAAGTGCCGGCCCTTGTCAACCTGTTATAAAAAAGGCTTTGTTCCCCTCTGAACAGCGGCCGCGACGCGAGGACGTCTAGCCTGAGGTTCGGGGCAGATGCTATATGGTTTTATCCGTCTACCTCTCCGAAGATGCCAAGTTGATTTATGGCACCGTGTATCGGAGGTTTAGACGGATGCGGCCGATTTAGCAGACTTTGTCAGATTCCCTCTCGCTGGAGGGGTTTTTGATTGTGGGGACGTTCTTCCCTGCAGGCGCAAGCCCCTGCAGTTAATTACGCTACCGCATCGCGATAGCAACTTTCTCCTTCTCCAGAATTTCACTTCGTGTCGTGTGTGTTTGTTTTGTTTGTGGTTGCCCGTGGATTGTATACGGAGACTGAGTAATGCCGTCGCCCGTAGGACGTGGATTAGTCCAAATCCGTATTTACTTAGATTTGGGTTTGGTGTTTTTAGTTTAAGGATACGTTAGCCGCATTGAGGCTAAGATCAACTTAAACGTTCGTTAAGGATACGTTAGTCCTGTTTGAGACTAAGATCAACTTAACGTGGTGATCCATTTATTATATGGCCGTCAGGACTCGTCACCTCTCTGACGTCGTTGAAGAATTACAACGATAGGTGTCAGAGGAGTTCAGAGATGTACCCTTGAACCAAAGTCGATTTGAAGTTTTATAGTTCATTTAAATGTTTAAGGATACGTTAGCCGTATTTGGGGCTAAGATCAACTTAAACGGGACCGTTTAGATCCGGAAAAAGAGCATTTGGGGGCTCAATTGTTCTAGTTTAGGGACGCAGTGGTCCATAGGTAGTTTAAGGACGTTGCGGTCCATTGCCAGTTTAGGGATGTGGTGGTCTGTGTTCCAGTTTAGGGACGTGGTGGTCTATGTTCCAGTTTAGGGACGTGGTGGTCCGACATTAGTTTAAGGACGTTTCGGTCCAACATTAGTTTAAGGATGTTTCGGTCCACGAGTTTAAGGACCCCGCAGTCCGTATTCATGTGTGGTCGTTGGGACCCGTCACCTCTCTGACGTCGTTGAAGGATTACAACGAGAGGTGTCAGAGGAGTTCGGAGATGTACCCTCGAACCGGAGGTAAATTGATTTAAGAGAGCAATCTTGCTCAGTCAATTTAATTTGAGGACTTACGACCAAAATTGGGCTAAGTCCAGTTGAAAATGTTCAACATTTTATTTGCTTTTGCATTACATTTTTATTTGGGCTCTACCCATAAAAGACGCAGAGCATCAATTTGTTTTGGGCTCTGCCCATGATGCAAAGCATCTACTTTGTTTGGGCTCTGCCCCTTTTAAAATGCATAGCATTTTTATTATTTTGTTTGGGCTCTGCCCATTTATAAATGATGCAGAGCATCAATTTAATTAGGCTTGCTTGGTCTTTTTGATTTGGGCCTGGCCCTTTAGGAAATGCATTGCATTTTCAGGCGCTTTGCGCCAATCAGAGAGCGCAAGCGCTTGTAGTGTTGACACGTGTCGCGCAAGCGCAGTGCGCTGCGCTAGTGCGCTGCGTTTGCGCTGCTGATATGTGGCGCACTCTGGTAAGTTGCGCCAATTACAGATAGCAAAGCTCTATCTCAAAGCGCATAGCGCAAGTAGTTCAGATGCTGACACGTGGCGCTCTCCCAAGAGCGCAACAGCGCGTTTGCAAGTGCAAAGCACTATGATTTAGGAATCTTTTAGATTCAAGAACCAATGGTTCAAAGAAGTGCAAAGCACTATTCGTTTCCTTGATCTAATTTAGATCAAAGAAAAAAAAACAAGTTTTTTTCTTTTTATTTCAGGAACCAAAGGTTCATAAAAGTGCAAAGCACTATTTATTATGTGAAGATCATTGATCTTGTTTTTAGATCAATGATCTATTAGAAGAAATTTCTTCTAAAATGTGAAGGTTTTTTTTTACCTTTTTCTTGAAACTTTTTCAGAGTTCTCTCTGTTTGAAGCTCTTGATTTTTCCAAAAATATTGATGTCTTTGAATTGAGGTCTAGCGTCCTTTTTATAATGCCCATAAATTAGTTAAATTTGTTAAAGAGGTCTTTCTCTGAGTGATTTGGGGAATTTTCCCCACCGTTGGATCTCTGATCCAAGGGCTTCTGTTTTACAGAAGAAAATCTTCTTGTTTTGATAAGAACAGAAAGATTTCTTTGAAATCTTAATTCTGTTTGGCGCAAACGCCCCAGCGCGTGACACGTGTCAAGCAGCGCACACGTGTCGCGCAGCGCAAAACGCGGCGCAACTGCGCTAGCGCATCTGCGCTGACACGTGTCGCGCAGCACATTGCTTGCGCAACTGAAGCGTTGCTTCCTTTAATTTTGCTTAAAATAGAGCTTTGCTCTGATTGGGTGCGCTGCTTTGGGTGCTGCGCTGATGCGTCTGCGCCTGACACGTGGCGCGTTGCGCCCGGGATTTGAAGCGTTGCTTCAAAATTTGAATTTTGAATTTCCAGCAGAGCTTTGCTCTGATTGGGGGAAACAAATGCCCCCCACCGTTGCGCGCACATGAGTGCAACGGTGGCAAGCCCCTGATCGTTGGATCAAGGGGTGAGCTGAAAGGGCGCAAGCGCCTTATAAATAGGACCTATGGCCCTTAGAAAAATCTCACCATTTCAAGATTTTTGATTTTCTAGAGCTTTGCTCTTGCTTAAAACTTCAGAGCTTTGCTCTCGTTTCCAGAACTTTAGAGCTTTGCTCTCATTTTCCAAAGTTAGAAACTCTAGGTAAAAATTAATTTAAACGAAATTAATTTAAATTAATCATAACCAAAGAGTTTTGCTCTCACAGATCTTTTGATCTAAAGAAATTCCTTTGGGGTTTCACCAACAGAGCTTTGCTTTCATGAATCCATAGATCTACAGAGATCTTGTTCATGGGTTTTAACCCATGAGCAGAGCTTTACTCATGGATCCAAAAATATATCTTTTTGATCTAAAAATGAAGAACTTCTAAGAGTCTTCAAAATGTTTTAATTTCTTTAGGAATTTTAAATAAATTTTCTCAGCATCACCACAGAGTTAGGCTCTTTTAAGGAATCTTATTTCCCTGAGACCAGAGTTTGACATGTGTCACTCTGTAACAGAGTTTTGCTCTGAAAGAGAAGATTTTCTTTTTGTCCCTAGGGATTTATTAATATTATTATTAGTGGGAATGTTTCCCTGGGGACCAACTGACAATCTCATTCAATGATGAGGTTGTCTTATTAACTGACGTATTGTCATCCAGATTTTATGGGTCCCCCTTCGGTCTCCTACCCACTGCACTACTGTGTGGTGTAATTAATTAATTTTAATTTAATTAGTTTTTAAATTCATTTAATTGAAGATTTTTAAACGCCAAGCGTTGGTATTGTAGCACTGACGGCTATTTTGTTCTTTTGCAGCGATCATGTCTTTCGACACCTCGTTCCCGTTCGTTCGTTCAGAGGAGGGATTTCTCGAGGCGCCCTTGGACCGTAAGGTCCTGGCCATGATTAAGGAATACGACCCGGAATACAAGAGTCTCCACCTTTGGGGGTCGTGGTATAATCAGATCATCATGGGCCGACGGAGCTTCACATGCGCGGTGCCGTCAGAACCCATAACGGCGATTCACTATGCTACCCCACCCTCGGTGCAGTATGCCATGGAAATGGTGGATTGGACCGCGAAGAGCTTTCTTCATCCCGCTATGGATGCGGTTCCGGTCCAGCGTCCTATGATCTTGGATATCCTAGGACGCCGTATCTGTCAGGGCGAGGCGAGACCCTGGGGGCAATCATATAACATTAGTCTGATCCCTCGCCACTCGATTGGCTATCTGCCATGGGCCCGGTACATCCCGTCGACGAAGAAGTCGCAGTTGATAAGGTTAGGACTGTACACCGCGGTCTATGTCTCTCTCTTCCAGTATCCCACGCTCCCCACCTGGTGGTTCAAGGCTTTCTTGGAGCAGTGGAATATTCCTACCCACACTTTCCTTGCCATGGATCGGGAAGTGTCAATCTCCTTGGAGGAGTTCGCGGAGGTATCCGGCTTACCAGTCATGGGGGAACATTATGAGGAGTTGCTCCCGACAGATGAGTACGTCTTTGGTGCTAAGCCGATGGTAAGGGGGCTCACGCCGGAGAATGTTGTTCAACACCAGTTCCCAAGCTTGATTAAAGTGTTGAACATATATGAGTCCTTTTTCGTCGAACATGGGAGTCGGGGAGTTAACTTTGAGGATTTCATTGCTCGGTTTCTTCGTCCAAGCGTCCTCTCATCAGAGGCTGCCAAGTTCGCTACTCTGGATGACCCTTTCGGTCTAGGTGCGGATAACCTACCGGAGAAGGAGATAGATCAAAAAGGTTTTTTCCTTCCGGACTTCCCTACTATGTCTTTTGCAGAAATTGTGGCCCCTGGAATGGATGAGGAGGCCTTTTTCTTAGGATTTCTCGGGTTATGATTGAGTTGGTTTGCAATTCCAATGCACTCTCATCGCATGCGGCCCTCTGTTTTTTACCCAGCCCACCGGATGACTATCGGGGTAAAGGTGGCCGTTGGGATCGCCGGCTTGGCGCACTTATATCATGGCCTCAGCCGAGCAGCGGATGCTAATGAGCCTGGGGTACTGCACGTGGTCTTCTCGATGCACTACTTTGTGTCGTGGCTCGAGCTACACACGGCGGGAGTCTTCGGCATGCACAAAAGGCCCTCGTTCTTTGACAAGTGTGGTTTCCATCGCATCATACAGCTGATTGGCGCATCAATCGTGACCCCATCACCACGGAACGTCAGGGGTTTACTGCTTCGCCCTCACACCGTTGGAGTCGGGATGTCCTTCATCGACAGGTATTGACCATTGGAAAAACGTCCACCGCTGCGGTGCGACCATTACAGGACTCCTTTAAGGATGGAGCTTCAGTTTTGACGGCCCGGGAGACCCTCCACTTGTATTCTATTAGACCGGGCTTCCTAGTCTTCAGGCAGGACGGTGCGGCAATTTTCATGAGATATAACCCGCATTGTTTCGCCCAACAACTGGGCTACGATCAAGGGGTACCCTTGGAAGCTTTCTTACTGGAACCTGCTGCCAATGAAGAAGGGATGGAGAACGCGTTACATCACTTCATGCGCCTGAACACAGGTTCTCGTTTTTTTATCAGTGCGCCGGCCTGCGCTCCACGACTCCTTAATATATATAAAGAGTGGTACAATCATGCGATGGGGGCCGTTATAAAGGAAGAGAGGCGAGTGTTGATCGACCGTAAAGGTGCACCTCCCGACACCGACCGTAACGCTCCCTTAGTGCCAAGGACCCCGGTGGTTCCCCCTCTAAAAGACACCGGGGCCGGACCATCGCGTGCGCAAAGTCCTCCACGCGGATTGTCGCTCCCTGATATTGCGGATGCACCCCCAGCGCCCTGTGCTCCAGTGGAGACAGTGGTTGTAGTTTCGCCAGAGTCTGGCATGGGTGCGGACATCAGGACCCGCCGTCCCAAGGTGGCTGCTAAGCGTAAGTCAATCCCGAATGAGCCTAGGGTCGGGGGGCAGAAGAAAAAGAAGTCGCTCTTCGCTGCAGATGTCGTGTTCGGTCAGGAACCCCATGCTCCTTATGTCGAGGGCCTGATCGAATATGGGACTGACGAGGGATTAGTCATGCCGCCGCCGGATGATACAGACTTGGAAGCCGCTCTCGAAACTTCAGCGTGGTTGGCAAAGCGTGACGCGTGGCTAGCTGAGCTTGCGCAATCAGGTAACTACTAGTCGCATTTTCTTTATTGCATCATATTCTCCTCATTGCCTTTGACTAACGTTTTTCTTTCTTTTTTTCCAACAGGCATCACTGATGAGGAAGCCATTGCCGCTTCACTCAAGACCTTCCAAGAGGAGGAACGCCTTAGAGCGTCTTTAGGCCTCAGTAAGTTTTGATTCATCAAGTTTTTATTCTCCTTGTGTTATGGTCAATCTAATCTCTCCCTTTTTATTGCAGAAACCTCAATGCCGTTCCCGCCAAGTGACGCAAATGTTCCGCCAGCTACCGATGTTCCGGCTTCCTCTGGGCTACCGCAGGAGGTTCGTCTTGAAGAGCCGATGAGAGATGCCTTAAAGGCTCTGGAGGCATCTTTAAATGAGGACGAAGATGCTTCGATAAACGAAGCGTCAAAGAAGTCCATCGTGACGGCCCGGGAGGAGAGGAAGCGGTCGAGGCGCGAAGCAAAGGCACGCAAGGCTGCTTTGGCCATTGGAGCGGGCCCCAGCACCGTTCCTCGAGCCGACACTCCGTCAGAAGAGTCCCCGGTCGCCCTGTCTACAGCTCATAGACAGGCGATCCGCGCCAATAGAGAGGCTAACGACAAGTCTACCTCAGGTAATACTCAAAATTTCGTTATAAGACTCATAAAGCTGTCGGTTCTTATATATTTTATCTTGCAGGGCCAAGTCCGACCGAGGGGGAGGCGGAGACTGTTGAACCTAAGGAAACAGAGGAGGCGGCGCCTGCCGAACCTGAGCCGACAGTGGGCAACGTCGCTGAGGCTTCGGAGCCTGAGATGGAGGTTGGGGAGTCTACAGCTGAGAAGGTCATTGATGCCGAGCCTGAAGTGGCGGCAGATGAAATGATCATTACAACCGAGCCCATGGTGGTGGCGGACGAGGCGCTTGAGGCCGGCGGATGAGCCGATGGATACCGCGGAGCCCGCAGAAGTAGCGGGTGATATGGGTACGACTCTTGGGGAAGAGTTAGCCACTCTCTCCCAAGAGTCCGGCAACGCTCCAATCATTGCCCTCCCCGTGTACGATCTTCCGCCATCTCCAGGTCTTGCGAGCACGACAACAGTCCCTATCGAGTCGGGTGATGAGGCCACGGGCGGTGGCCTCATGTCGATGGAGGAGGGAGCCATCTCCGTTTCAGCCGGTAGCTCATCAGGTAAATCCCAGGTTGCTGTCTTTCTTTACCTCACAATCTTTTCTGACAAGTTCACCTTTTTTCGTAACGCAGGTGCAGCCAGCGCCGATGCCCCACTGCTCGAGGGAGAACCTTCAACGACTGCTTTGGCGGTGGTCACCTCTCAACTCTCTCTCATACCGTCGAAGATGTTGGAAGGTATGGGTTTGCAACTTATTAATCTCACTTTTCAGACATATAATTTGTGTACTAAAGTCATACTGTTATGTCTTTCAGGAGTGCTTTTTGACTATCTTTATCAAATGTTGCTCCCACACTTCTCCTTCCCATCCGAACTCGCTTCTTCCTCTGGTGGCGTTGGTGAGTATGATTTCCATTGACATCCTTCTTTTTTCATTGATGGAATTACTTCTAACCCCTTTTTTCTCATCTCGACTACAGTGCTACAGATTGAAGGAGGGGATAAAAGATCGGCTGCGCCACCGGTCCTTCAGGCCTTGCCACCTGTCTCAGCTGGTACGGCGACTATCACATCGATAACTCCCCCTTTTTTATTTTTTATACTGTTATCTGATCACATCTTGTTTCTTTTCAGCTGTCGTTCCGATCTTGGCGCCCTTCGAACCTCGCATCACAATGCCTGCAGGTCCTTACCTGAGACGTCCATCTTCGAAAGGCGCCGCGAACAGCTTGCGTATGTTGAGTGACTATATTGAGGAGCTCGACGTCGAGATCCCTACGCCTGCTGCGGATTTCGCTACGGCGGTTAACCCGATGCTGGTGATACTCGTGAATTTCCATGACGAGGACATCATCGCATCTTGGGTTAACCATTGCAGGGAGATCGAGGCCCGTCTGCATCAGTTGGAGTCGCTGCGTCCTGCTCCCGAGACCTTGGCCGCCAGCAATCAAAGAGCAGCGTGGATTGAGCAGAGCGCTTCTTACTTCCGCCATCTCGAACAAGAAGTCATTTTAAGGCGTAAGGAGCGCGGTGAGACTTCGAGCAAGTCTGCCCAACTGCATGCTCGGGTGGAGGCCAATGCTGCATGGCTGAAGGTTGTCTTTGAGGGCCTTCTGCAATATCTTTCCGAAGGGTTATCATTGAGGCAACAGATTAATGTTGTCGAGCGAGATACACCCAGCCAGGAAGCAGCTCAGAAGGCGGCGGAGGAGCAACTTTCATCTTTCTTGCAGCAGCGAGCCCAGGTGGAAGCAGAAGTGGCCGCGGCAGCCACCCATGAAGAGGCGCTAAAGGAAGTGCGAGAGCAGCTCATGGATTTACTAAAGACACTTCCTCCTCAGTAGCTATCCCTCTTTGTATCGTTTGTACTTGTAGATAAAAAATGTATATATATATTTTTTACTCTTTATCACAATGTATCCTGTACTCAATCAAGTTTATGAATAAAAGATACACATTTTCTGTAATGTCTTGTGTCATTTCTCCGTCTTTTCTTTCTTTTATTATCAGCATGCCACCTTAGTAAAACATGGTCAACAGATAATAGAGCACGCATCTTGACTTCTTCATGAGATAAAGATGGTTGAGGCCGCAGGTTCAGATCTGCTGCCTAAGACTTTTCAACTCTATGAGCCGTGAGGGTCTCGTAGAGATTTTTCTCCCTACGGATCGAGAGGATCTCGTAGGTGGGTTTTCTCCTTAGGAATCGTGAGGATTCCTAAGTGTGTTTTCTCTTATAGGTCGTAAGGATCCTGTAAGAGAATTTTCCCTCTTACGAGTCGAGAGGACCCGTAAGCGGTTGTTTCCCTCCTTGTCGAAACTCGACTTTGGAGAGTAAGACCCGTGAATAGTATGCAAGAGACCGTTTTAGATCGAATTGCAGGGTCCCATTGTTCAGGAAGCAAGCTTTTTAATTCCTGCTGCCTGAGGCTTCATCTTGCAATTTGAGACAAATCGGGAATTTTCCCGCGGAGACACTGGTTGCTCTGCGAGCCGACGCGAATCAGGAGGCTCTCGTCAAGGATTGTTTGTTTCCCTGAGTCGAAGGATTTTGCTAAGGATTATTTGTTTCCCTAGCGCCAAGGATTATTTGTTTCCTTGGTGTTGACACGGATCGAGAATTTCCTACGGAGACACTGGTTGCTCTGCGAGTCGATGCGAATCAGGAGGCTCTCGTCAAGAATTGTTTGTTTCCCTGAGTTGAGGTATTTGCTAAGGATTATTTGTTTTCCTAGCACCAAGGATTATTTGTTTCCTTGGGGTTGAAACGAGTCGAGAATTTCTCACGGAGGCACTGGTTGCTCTGCGAGTCGACGCGGATCAGGAGGCTCTCGTCAAGGATTGTTTGTTTCCCTGAGTGGAGGTATTTGCTAAGGATTATTTGTTTCCCTAGCGCCAAGGATTATTTGTTTCCTTGGGGTTGAAACGAGTCGAGAATTTCCCACGGAGGCACTGGTTGCTCTGCGAGTCGACGCGGATCAGGAGGCTCTCGTCAAGGATTGTTTGTTTCCCTGAGTTGAGGTATTTGCTAAGAATTATTTGCTTCCCTAGCGCCAAGGATTATTTGTTTCCTTGGGGTTGAAACGAGTCGAGAATTTCCCATGGAGGCACTGGTTGCTCTGCGAGTCGACGCACATCAGGAGGCTCTCGTCAAGGATTGTTTGTTTCCCTGAGTTGAGGTATTTGCCAAGGATTATTTGTTTCCCTAGCGCCAAGAATTATTTGTTTCCTTGGTGTTGAAACGAGCCGAGAATTTCCCACGGAGGCACTGGTTGCTCTGCGAGTCGACGCGCATCAGGAGGCTCTCGTCAAGGATTGTTTGTTTCCCTGAGTTGAGGTATTTGCTAAGGATTATTTGTTTCCCTAGCGCCAAGGATTATTTGTTTCCTTGGTGTTGAAACGAGTCGAGAATTTCCCACGGAGATACTGGTTGCTCTGCGAGTCGACGCGCATCAGGAGGCTCTCATCAAGAATTGTTTGTCTCCCTGAGTTGAGGGGTTTGCCGAAGACGCTGGTTTCTTCGGAGTTGGGATGAATCGTTGGGGTCTGGCTTCGTTTTCTGGCGGAGCCTGATGGGAAAGTCTGGTTCCCTCTTTGTTTGCGCCCTTGGATTGTGTACAGGGATCGATGTGATCTCAACTGCAGGGCCAAAGTTTTATCATCATTTTTTTTAATTTATTTCCGCGATGCTCTATCATTTCAGCTTTTATATCGCGAAGGTCGCGATTGCCCCATCATTTCGGCTATTTTTCGCGGTGCCCAATCATTTCGGCTGTTTATCTTATTTTTACTCGCTGCTTTTTATTGCGAGTTGCCTAATCATTTCGGCTATTATTTTTTTTATTTTTACTCGCTGCTTTTTATTGCGAGTTGCCCAATCATTTCGGTTATTTTGCATGCATAAATCTTTACTTGCTGCTTTTTATTGCAAGTTGCCTCCATCATTTCGGCTATTTCATATGCATGTGCGGCCTACTGGCTTTTCGCCGTAAACCCGAAATTAAACCCTGATTTCGGCATCAGCACCGCTACAACTGGGATATTGCCAGGAGCGAATCATCATTTGCCTCCGTCGATGTTGAACAAAGGTGGCTTAGCGAACAGGGTTAAGATCCTGTCGACTAAGGCTTTTAACTTCATGAGCCGTAAGGGTCTCACAAAGGTATTTCTCCCTACAAGTCGTGAGGATCTTGTAGGTGTATTTTCTCCTTAAGAGTCGTGAGGATTCCTAAATATTTGTTCCTCTGTAAGTCGTAAGGATCCTACAAGAGGGTTTTTTCCTTGTAAATCGAGAGGATTTACAAGGGACGTTCACTATGCGAATGCATCCCCAGTCTCGGATGGGACTTAGCTAGGGAAATGTTTATTCGCGCCCGTGGATTGTATACAAGAGTCAGTATTGAGCCACTTGTAGGGCAATATCGAAAATTGTGGGAGGTTTGCTTAAGCACAGGTTTAGGTCTCTGTAACTTAAGACTTTCAAATCTTATGAGCCGTGAGGGTCCCATAAGAGAGTTCTCCTTACGAGTCGTGAGGATCTCGCAAGTGTATTTTCTCCTTAGGAATCGTGAGGATCCCTAAGTGTGTTGCTCCCTTGTGAGTCGTAAGGATCTCACGCAGGTGGTTTCTCCTTACAAGGTCGAGAGGATCTTGTAAGTGTCCTTTAACGAGGTTGCGCCCTTTCGGGTTTTCACAAACACTCGCCGGTAGTCCTGCTGTTTTTACTCACGGTGCTCTTTCGGGTTTTCATCGGTGCCCCTTTTTGCTTATGGACATACCTTTTTTTTTATTCTTTTTATTTTTTTATTTACTTTTTTTTTACGAGGTCGCGCCCTTTCGGGTTTTCACGAACACTCGCCGGTAGCCCTGTTGTTTTTACTCACGGAGCCCTTTCGGGTTTTCATCCGTGTCCTTTTTGCTTATGGACATACCGTTTTTTTTATCATTCATTTTTTATCATTTTCTTTTTCTTTTTTTTTATTCATCTCGTCAGCCTAAGGATGCTGCGGTAGCAGTTTAAAGACGTTTCGGTCCGCCATTAGTTTAAGGACGTTTCGGTCCGCCATTAGTTTAAGAACGTTTCTGTCCGTCCAGGAATCGGCTGGCTACTGCTTATAAAGTTTGAGCTTAGGAAGATAGCGAGCGTATATAGTCGTCGTCATCTATCATTGACCTAGGCAGTGACTCGCTAAGCGTAGTATTTCGTTAGGAATCGACCATTTATTGGCCTGTAAGGCCTTTCACCGTGCATATCCATGAGTAGATAGGCTCCACCCTGGTAGACCTTGTCTATGATGTACGGGCCTTCATAGTTTGGCTCAAATTTTCCCCGCTTGGCGCGATTGGGGATCATAGGCCTTTTGACCACTAGAACGAGTTCGCCTTGGCGGAATGTTCTCGGTCGGGTCAATCTTTCATATGAGCGCGTCATCTTTGTTTTATAAGCTTCCAGATTTTGTTGCGCTATGAGCCGGGTTTCATAGAGGGCGTCAAGCTCCTCAAGCCGAAGGTGAGCGTTTTCTTCATCTGTTAGCTCGTAGTGGACTGCCACTCGTAGAGAGGGTAATTCTATCTCGAGGGGGTGTACCGCTTCTGTACCGAATACCAACGCGTACGGCGTTGTGTTCGTGGCCGTCTTGAACGTAGTTCGATACGCCCAAAGAGCCTCTTGCAGTCTCTCGTGCCAGTCTCTCTTATTTCGGGACACCGTCCTTTTCATGATCTTTGTCAGGGTCTTGTTGAAGGCTTCAGCTAGACCATTAGCTCACGGATTATAAACCGAGGAATATCTCCAGTCTATATTGTGCTGTTGCGCAAAGCGACTGATCTTGTGGCTTCTGTAGGCTGGCCCGTTATCGGAGATTATCCGTCTTGGCGTTCCAAACCGATATATGACGTGCGTCTTGAAGAAGTGGAGGATATTCTCCGTCTTCACTTCCCTCAGCGGTACTGCCTCTGCCCATTTGGAGAAGTAGTCAGTCGTCGCCAGGATGAAACGATGTCCCCTGGACGATGCTGGTTCGATGGGGCCGACTATGTCAGTCCTCCACATTTCGAACGGCCAGCTAGCCACCGTTGGATGTAGTGAATTTGGATGCTGGTGGATGAAGTTCCCATGAATTTGGCATGAGTGGCATTGCTTCGCATATTCGAGGCAGTCTTGGATCATCGTGGGCCAGTAGTAGCCCATTCATTTGATCTTCAACTTCATCTTTGGGCCTGCTTGGTGAGAACCGCAGATTCCGTCATGAACTTTCTGGACGACTCTTTTCGCTTCGTCAGGTCCCAGACATCTCAACCACAGGGAATCCAATAACCTCTTGTATAGAGTATCATTGACGAAGGCGAAAGACAGAGCTCGTTTTATGAGCTGATGTCTTGTGGATGCTTCTTCAGGCATTCGGTGGGACTTAAAGTAGTCTATGAAGACTTCCCTCCAATCCTCGGCTTTTTCCTGGTCTTTTACTTGCAGGGTCGTCTGCTCGCTCGCTCCTTTTTCTTCGGATGATTTCGGAGATATTTCTGCTGGAGCAAGCACCCGACGGCTTTGTACCACGATTCTAACGTCATCGAGGTTCTCATCAGCCAGTTCTTTAGCAAGTTTGGCCAACGCATCTGCTTTGCTGTTTTCCGCGCGCGGTATGCTTTCCAAAGTATAGGAGGGAATTTGGGTCAACAGTTGTTGCATCTTTTCACCGTACTTCACCAACTCCGGTTTGCACGTTTGGTAGTCACCGTTTACTTGACTAACGACCAGTTGAGAATCTCCGTATATGAGGAGGTTTTCAATTCCCATGTCAATGGCGATCTCGAGGCCTGCTATCAAAGCTTCGTATTCGGCTTCATTGTTCGTCCTCGGCTCTGTTAGGGAGAAAGCGAAATGCATTATCCCAGCTTGCGGAGTTACAAAGATGAGTCCTACCCCCGATTTGATTATAGGGGTACTTTGTTTGCGCTTTTTAATGGAAGATGCTCCATCGAAATAAAGTTCCCATCGGGTATCACCCCCGTCGATCGCATCAAATGCATGTTCGTCTGGAAGATCGCAATTTAAAGGAGGATCGGCCGGTATCGAATGCTCAGCAAGGAAGTCGGCGATGGCCTGGCCTTTGACTGCCTTAAGAGGTTGATATGTTATCGAGAATTCCATCAAGAGTAGGGCCCATTTAGTGAGTCGTCCCGTCAATATGGCCTTTGACATTAAATACTTAAGAGGGCCCACCTTCGAAATGAGACAGACCTCATGCGCCAACGCATAGTGCCTGAGCTTTGTTATCGCGAAGATCAACGCCAGGCAGTGTTTTTCAATGGGGGAGTAGTTGCTTTCTGCCCCCAGAAGAACTCGACTCAAGTAATAGAGAGCTCTTTCTTTCCCCTGATCATTCTCCTGTGCCCATAAAGCGCCTAAAGAACCTTCGAGGGCGGTTGTATAAAGAATGAGGGGCTTTCCTTTGACCGGAGCAGCCAACACCGGCGGGTTCTGCAGGTATTGTTTGATCTCGTCTAGCGCGCTTTGGCATTTTTGGTCCCAGACGAACGGGGTTCCCTTCTTCATCAGGTGGCTGTAAGGACGGCACTTTCCTGAAAGTTTGGCTATAAATCGCCGTATATACGCGAGCTTCCCTTGGAGAGACCGCGGCTGTTTGAGAGTCCTCGGCGGAGGCATTTCCATGATCGCCTTGATCTTTGACGGATCTATCTCAATACCTCGGTGTCGGACGATGAATCCCAGAAATTTGCCCGAGGAAACTCCGAATGCACACTTGAGAGGGTTCATCTTCAAGTTGTATTGTCGAAAGCGTTGAAATACGGTCTTCAGATGCTCAAGATGTTCTTCGTATGATTTGCTTTTAACCACGAGATCGTCGATATAGCATTCGACGATTTCGTGTATGAGGTCATCGAAGATCTTCGTCATGGCCCTCTGGTAAGTGGCACCGGCGTTCTTTAATCCGAAGGGCATCACCTTGTAGCAGAATATACCCAAAGGAGTCCTAAAGGCGGTGTGCTTCTGGTCTTCGGGGTGCATCTTTATCTGATTATACCCTGACGAGTCGTCCATAAAGGAGAAAACCTCGTGAGTGGACGTGTTGTCTATCATCAGTTCGGTGACTGGCGGAAATCGTCCTTCGGGCAGGCTTTATTGAGATCCCGGAAGTCTACGCATATGCGCACTGTCCCATTTTTCTTCATCACCGGGACGATGTTGGCGATCCATTCAGGGTATTGAACTTCCTGGATGAAGCCAGAGTCGATCAGCTTCTTGACCTCAGCATTGATACTCATCTCAAGCTCGAGCCGCATTCTTCTTGGTGCCTGCTTGACTGGCTTGACATCCGGGGATATTGCCAATTTATGCACAGCAATTTCTGGATCTAGGCCCGGCATTTCGGAATAGTTCCATGCGAAGCAATCTCTGTGCTGCATAAGCAGGTCTTGTAATGAAGCCACCCTTTCTTCAGACAGCAGCTCGCTGACAAATGTCGGTCGTGGGTCATTTAGCGTTCCCAACTCAATCTTCTTGAGGTTATCTGCGGTGGTATGTATTCCATCCTCTAGTTCTTTCGGAGCTGGCGGAAATTCTGAGATCACCTCATCATTGCTGTTTTCGAAGCACCAGGGAAGGTTGTCCATGTTCTCGGACCCTTCTTTTAATATTGTGATCATGTGACAAGTGCGAATCCACTTCCAATCCCAATGTGGAGTTGGTTCTGTTCTTGCGGCTTTGGGTTCATGCTTCTGTGGCAGCGCTACCCTCCAGTTGTCAGACAGAGCGAACTTGCCAAGCGGATACTGATCTTCGACCCAATTCTTGAAGGTGAAGCAGTCTTCGAGAGGATACCCTATTACTCGATGGTAAGAGCAATAATTTGGGTCAGAGGCTTCGCCTGCTTGCTCGGGGTTCTTGGACTCCGGCAGTGTAAGCATTTGATGTTTTAGAGCAAGATCAAGTATCTTCTTCGTCTTGTCCCGAGGAAATGAGTACGCTCGACCCATTTTCTTCATGAGGGATAGATCAATAACGCTCGTCTCCTGTTTGCGTGACTTCTTAGCCCCGCTTTGTTGCTGTTGAGCGTCTTTTTGGATTTTCGACTTGTTTCTGCCTCTGCGTCGAGCCTTCTTTATAACAGGTTGACAAGGAGCGGTATTTTCATCTTTCACGACCCGTTGGAGGAGGCGTTGTGTTTTGGCTTTCTCGTAGATGGCCATTTCGCGGTTATGGTCGTCTCGTACTTTTTGACTAGCTTCCCTTATAAGTTTGTCCATTTGTTCTTCGAACGACGGACTGGGCACTTTTGCATCTGGAACTTTCGCTGGTTCAGGATTAGCATCTTCCCATTGAGCATCCTCTTCTTCATCAAAGTCGCGCACGACGTAACAGTCGCGGAGCATCTCTCGTTTCTTGGAGAGAATGTATCCGAGCCCGATCGTCTCCATTCTCCCGTTAGGCAGTTTGCGTTGAGTCCCGGGAACGTTCCAGACTTTGTCATAGAACTTGGCTTTTCGAACGGTCTGCTTGAAGGATATCCCCTGACGCTTCAGCAGCCTCTTCAGGCCTTCTGTATAATATCTGGGGAGACGGATGGGCTGAAGCCTATCAAGCGTAGGATCCGCTCCACGCTAGATTTCTTTCTCTACTCTGGTTTCTTCAGAGCGGTAGAATAAAATTGCTTTCTCGCCTTCTCGCCTGGGAGGGATATAGAACGTTCGCAGTTCTTCTACACTGTAGACATCAAGTGCATCCAATTCTTTACGGTGTTTAGGTGGCACCATAGCAACTTGTAGACTTTGCTCTTCATCGGCGGACGCTTGTATTGAAGGCCGAGGAGAGCATATAGCATGGATTTCATCTTCCGAGTCACTACCAAAGATCAACGTAGGAGCAGGTGGCCCTGGCTTGCTGTATTGGGGCGGACCCGAATACACTATCTCCTCTTCCTCCTCGGTATCACTGCCGAAGACAGGGATGGTGGCATTAGCTTTATTCTCCGGCTTGTGACATCTCTCCGTGTCTTCGAAATCCGGTAAGAAGTATTTGGCATCTTCGTATTTGCGGACCTCATTCACGGAGAACGGGTTCAGTTCTCCCGCCACGGTATACTCGAAACCGTCCTTAGAATACTTCATACAATTATGTTGTGTATAAGGGATGACGTTATACTCATGTAACCACGGTCGGCCGAGCAAAGCGTTGTAGCATGTCTTGGCATCTATGACGTGTAATTTAATGTCCGTGACGACCAGCCCAAAGCGTAGCGTCAGTATCAAAGATCCAAGAGTCTTTGACGATTGGGAGTCGAACCCGGAGATGGTGATCTTATCCCGAGCAAGGTGCTGGACGCTCATGCAGATTTCTTTTAACACCCGCACGTTAAGGAGGTTAACGGAGGATCCATTGTCGATCAGGATTTTGCCTATTTTTATATCGTGACACTATCCTGAGACATAAAGGGGGCGATTGTGTTCGCACGTCCCAAGGAGAAGGTCTTCATCACCAAAAGCGACATCGGCCGTGTGCACTTCCTCCAATTCATCTTTCATCTTTTCCTCGGCCAGGAAATCTTGGAATTGCTCCGGATCCTGTAGTGCCTTGATTAACGAATCTCTCGCCTCCTTTGACAACAAAAGGGCGTCAAGAATGCTGAGCTGTGAGAGCAGCTTCCTCAGATGCGCTAAGACGTTGTAATCCATCTTATTTTTCTTTGGCGGGTCTTTGGCAGTTAGCTCTTCCATGACTTGGTCATCTAGGGCGATATCTTCAGAGACCTTTTTTCCCTTTATCTTTTCTGTTTGAGGGTCCGAGATTCTTTTCAGGCAGCGTTCGATTCCGCAGCCGAATATTTTCGCAAACCTTCGGCTCTTCTTCTTTTCCCGAAATGGACTCTTTAAAGAGAAGGGCAAGTTCCAGCTCCTCATCAGAATCGCTCCCGAATGTAGGCACTTGTAACCTGCCGGTGTTAACCATGCGACAATCGCCGGTGGTTCTCTTAAGCTCTTCGGTCGTATTTTTCCGCTCCCGACGAGTTTTGCGCTTCTCCCGCTTAAAGCGTTGTCGATGAGCAACGTATCCTTGCCACCATCTATCGAAAGCTTTGCACTCTTGAGTGGGGTGCGAAATCTTTTGATGATATAAGCAATAGGAGGGGTGCGTTTCCATTTCACCGGTGATGTTTCCTTCGGTGGATGGTAGCTTCATGCCCATTGATATGGCCTTAGCAAACCTTTTCCTCATCTTGAATTGGCTCTTGTCAGTAATGGAGGTATTTTGCTCCAACGGGATCATCTCATCTCTTTCATCAAGTCGCTGGTGCTTGGCCCTCTCAAACATGACTGCCTCACGTTCTCGATCAGCTTTACTTTTCAACCGAGCTTCGTTAAGGAATGCGTCAATTATTTCATCTGATGGCATCGGAATTTTTGATTCGATATCTGCCCCCAGCGTTTCAATACAAGAAGTCTCCTCATAGTTCATGAACGAATGGGAAATCACATGACAGCTCGCCACGTGTTCTTCGAACTCATCAGATGAACTTTCTCCCTCATCTTCCTCTTGAAAGACATGATTGAGGAACTCTTGGAATGTAATGGGAGTCCGTGCCTTCTAGTTGTATTCCTCCAGCACGTCAATTTGTTTTTGCAAGTCCGTGCGCCTGTCGCTAGGCTTCACGGGCTTCTTTGATTTCTTTCTCTTCTTCTTCGAAGATTTTGACGGCTGGTTGCGAGTGCTTGAGTCACCACCAGTGGTCTTTGGAGTTGGACGTGGCTTCAACATCCCTTCAATGACCTGCGGTTCCAACGGGTTCTTCCACCTAATCGCTGGACATGTCTGAAGATCGTTTAGCATCCTCTTTATCTTGGTTGATAATACAACCTCTCAAGGAGCTTCTTCAACGACGGAGCATGTTGCCCCCGGCGTATTCGTCCCCTTAGATGTGTGGGGCTGCGGGGGATTCACCTTCCATTTGTCTGATAACGCGAATTTGCCCTGTCGGTACTGGTTTTCAAGCCAATTTTTGAAAACGTAGCAATCTTCGATCGGATGGCCCAGTACTCGATGATAAGGACAGTAGTTGGGCTCATTGACATCATTTGGTTGCAACGGACGTTTTGGATCCGGCAGATTTATGAGTCGGTTGCGTAACGCCAGCTCGAATAACCTCCTCATTTTGTCGCGGGGAAAGGAGTAAGAACGTCCCATCCTCTCCTCAAGGGCCACGTATGGGCGCATATTATTTTGACGAGCAACCGGCTTCGAGTCGCTCGGTTGTTGTTGAGCATTAGCGACAACGATCGCTTTTCCTTTCCCCTTGTCATTTCGGGAGTCTGGCTTTGGAAGAGGGGGTTTATGGCCCATTTGATCCATTTGCGCTAGCTTGTCAATCAAGGCCTGGAAGGTAGTCGGCTTGAAAAACATCATAAATTGCGAGATGGTTGCTTGCGGATCAAGGGTTCCCACAAACATACCCACTGCGGGAACTTCTTCAATGCGCTGCTCACACTTCGACCATAAGTTCCGCCACCGTATAGCATATTGAACCCACATCTCGCCTGGTTTCACCCTGGCGTTAATCAGTGCCGTCATCGGAGTGCGTTCACTGGCGCTTGCAAAACGCTGAGTAAACAGCAGCTCCATCTCTGCGAAGGTCTTGATAGAGTCGTTTGGGAGTTCAGAGTACCACTCAAACACCGTATCTGATAAACTTCCAACAAAATGGCGAAGCAACAGCTTGTCGTCACCGCCGGTGTTGCCGCAGAGTGCCCTGAACTGGGCAACATGCTGGTGAGGATTGCCCGTCCCTTTGTAGACATGGAATTTGGGAATTATGTAACCTGGCGGGTACTTGATTTGGTCGTACCAACTTGGATATGGTCGTCCCGTTTTTACGATCTGGCCAGCTGCTTCAGTCGCATGCTGAACCCGTATTTGTTGGGCTATGTACTCGTCCAAATCAGCTTTAGAGATTGTATCTTCTTTAGCCGTGGACAGAGCTGGCGGAGGGTTTGACGTCTCTCCCCTATCGTCTCCAAGGACGATCGGGGGCTCTTCAGCCGGAGGATCTTGTTGTATCATCATCCCTATCATGTCTTGGAAGAGGAGTCCCATACGCTTTATGTTGGCTGCTTGTTCAGCAGCCTCTTTGTCTTTCTTCTCCAATATTCGACGAAGGAATTCGGCGTTGGTTTCTTCCTCCTGGCGTTCATCCGAGGACGTTTCAGGGTTTTCTTTTGGCCCTGTAAGTGCAGCCATAGCGTTCATCATCTCTTGGAGCTTCTGCTGCTGCTCCTGCGCTTTGGTCACTGATCGCGTAAGCGAACGATGACCCGTAGATATGCGACTGTCCTCTTTACCAGACGCTACATAGACGGTATGAACTACAATGCCCCCTGACTTAGGGCGTTTGGGTTCACCACCTTTGATATTCGCCATGGGTGTAGGGACTCTTTCTGGCCTTCTTCTCTTATGGGCCGTAGAAGTTGAGGGGGCCATTGCTTTGGGCACCCAAGCGGTCGTCGCCTTTCGTTACTTGACCGGGGGATTTTCTTCTTGCCGACCTCTCGACTTCTTCTGTCGGCGATAGAAATTAGGATCAATCACAGATTCTCGGACTCGTCGCCATGTCTTATAGATCCTGGAGGACAGCGATTGAGGAGGCTGCTCCGGCTTTTCTGTTTCCACGGCAGTCTCTACCGGTGGAGGAGATCTCTTGAGCACCGCAGTTGGCGAGTTCCTGCGTACCCTATTCAGTAGCTCAAAGCTGTTCCCAGTTGGAACAGCAGCATTAACTTCCACCGTCGGAGTTGGCGGAGTCATCCCAGATGGGGAGTTGCCCCCGGCCCTCCTTATCCGGCGCCAGTGGCGTCGTCGGGCGCGACGAGTCGTCGGTATTGGCTCAGAGACAGAAACAACTTCTTCTTGCCCCTTGTTCAGGTGTGGGGTGGTTGCCGGCGTCAGCCTATCGAAGACTGATGTCTTTTGAGCAGCAAGAGTAGGAGTGGGAGTTGGGACGGTCAATCTTGTAAAGACCGATCTTTTAGCAGGAGAAGCCGCCTTGACGACTTCAGGAGCAGGTTTGGCTACTCCTTTTGAAGCATCCTTTTCTGGGAATGCAAGCTTCATCGCGGGCCCGCGAGAGTTTTGGCCCAATCTAGAGAAGACCGAGGCACTGGTGTTGGACGACCCGTTGAGAGGGGCCGCAATAACTGAAAGTCGATCGAAGACCGACCTCTTAGGAGCTTCTTGTACGGGCACGGGGGTGCTAAAGCTTGTTGGCGGAAGTATAGTTCCGAAAAACAACCCCGTGGTGGCTTGAGTAATCTGCTCCACGGGCATGGTGAACAAAGAGGCCGCTTGGGGCCCGTAGGTTATGCCCCCAGTTGAGGCCGGATGCGAGCTGCAGCTGCAGTTGGAGCACTTCGAACAAGTTGAGGCCATCGATACTTGATTTCTCTTTTGCACTAAGCAAGAGACCAAATCTTAGTAAACTTGAAATCCAAAGGCAACCGTTAACAAATCGCGATTGGTTTGCGAAGACGACACACGAAGTGTGGAGTGGAAAGAGGAAAAGGTCCCACCGGGTGTGCCAGAATCTATTCCCCTCCGAACGGCCGCCGCGACGCGAGGGCGTCTAGCCTGAGGTTCGGGGCAGATGCTATATGGTTTTATCCGTCTACCTCTCCGAAGATGCCAAGTTGATTTATGGCACCGTGTATCGGAGGTTTAGACGGATGCGGCCGATTTAGCAGACTTCGTCAGATTCCCTCTCGCTGGAGGGGTTTTTGATTGTGGGGACGTTCTTCCCTGCAGGCGCAAGCCCCTGCAGTTAATTACGCTACCGCATCGCGATAGCAACTTTCTCCTTCTCCAGAATTTCACTTCGTGTCGTGTGTGTTTGTTTTGTTTGTGGTTGCCCGTGGATTGTATACGGAGACTGAGTAATGTCGTCGCCCGTAGGACGTGGATTAGTCTAAATCCGTATTTACTTAGATTTGGGTTTGGTGTTTTTAGTTTAAGGATACGTTAGCCGCATTGAGGCTAAGATCAACTTAAACGTTCGTTAAGGATACGTTAGTCCTGTTTGAGACTAAGATCAACTTAACGTGGTGATCCATTTATTATATGGCCGTCAGGACTCGTCACCTCTCTGACGTCGTTGAAGAATTACAACGATAGGTGTCAGAGGAGTTCAGAGATGTACCCTTGAACCAAAGTCGATTTGAAGTTTTATAGTTCATTTAAATGTTTAAGGATACGTTAGCCGTATTTGGGGCTAAGATCAACTTAAACGGGACCGTTTAGATCCGGCAAAAGAGCATTTGGGGGCTCAATTGTTCTAGTTTAGGGACGTAGTGGTCCATAGGTAGTTTAAGGACGTTGCGGTCCATTGCCAGTTTAGGGACGTGGTGGTCTGTATTCCAGTTTAGGGACGTGGTGGTCTATGTTCCGTTTAGGGACGTGGTGGTCCGACATTAGTTTAAGGACGTTTCGGTCCAACATTAGTTTAAGGACGTTTCGGTCCATGAGTTTAAGGACCCCGCAGTCCGTATTCATGTGTGATCGTTGGGACCCGTCGCCTCTCTGACGTCGTTGAAGGATTACAACGAGAGGTGTCAGAGGAGTTCGGAGATGTACCCTCGAACCGGAGGTAAATTGATTTAAGAGAGCAATCTTGCTCAGTCAATTTAATTTGAGGACTTATGACCAAAATTGGGCTAAGTCCAGTTGAAAATGTTCAACATTTAATTTGCTTTTGCATTGCATTTTTATTTAGGCTCTACCCATAAAAGACGCAGAGCATCAATTTGTTTTGGGCTCTGCCCATGATGCAAAGCATCTACTTTGTTTGGGCTCTGCCCCTTTTAAAATGCATAGCATTTTTATTATTTTGTTTGGGCTCTGCCCATTTATAAATGATGCAGAGCATCAATTTAATTAGGCTTGCTTGGTCTTTTTGATTTGGGCCTGGCCCTTTCGGAAATGCATTGCATTTTCAGGCGCTTTGCGCCAATCAGAGAGCGCAAGCGCTTGTAGTGTTGACACGTGTCGCGCAAGCGCAGTGCGCTGCGCTAGGGCGCTGCGCTTGCGCTGCTGATACGTGGCGCACTCTGGTGAGTTGCGCCAATTACAGAGAGCAAAGCTCTATCTCAAAGCGCATAGCGCAAGTAGTTCAGATGCTGACACGTGGCGCTCTCCCAAGAGCGCAACAGCGCAGTTTGCAAGTGCAAAGCACTATGATTTAGGAATCTTTTAGATTCAAGAACCAATGGTTCAAAGAAGTGCAAAGCACTATTCGTTTCCTTGATCTAATTTAGATCAAAGAAAAAAAACAAGTTTTTCTTCTTTTTATTTCAGGAACCATAGGTTCATGCAAAGCACTATTTATTATGTGAAGATCATTGATCTTGTTTTTAGATCAATGATCTATTAGAAGAAATTTCTTCTTAAATGTGAAGGTTTTTTTTACCTTTTTCTTGAAACTTTTTCAGAGTTCTCTCTGTTTGAAGCTATTGATTTCTCAAAAATGTTGATGCCTTTGAATTGAGGTCTAGGGTCTTTTTTATAGTGCCCATAAATTAGTTAAATTTCTTAAAGAGATATTTCTCTGAGTGATTTGGGGAATTTTCCCCACCGTTGGATTTTTGATCCAAGGGTTTCTGTTTTACAGAAGAAAATCTTCTTGTTTTGACAAGAACAGAAAGATTTATTTGAACGCGCAGCGCAAAGCGCAGCGCAACTGCGCTAGCGCATCTGCGCTGACACGTTGGTGCAGCGCAACTGCGCTAGCGCATCTGCGCTGACACGTGTCGCGCAGCGCAGTGCTTGCGCAACTGAAGCGTTGCTTCCTTTAATTTTGCTTAAAATAGAGCTTTGCTCTGATTGGGTGCGCTGCTTTGGGTGCTGCGCTGATGTGTCTGCGCTTGACACGTGGCGCTTTGCTCCCGGGATTTGAAGCGTTGCTTCAAAATTTGAATTTTGAATTTCCAGCAGAGCTTTGCTCTGATTGGGGAAAACAGGCTCGACGTAGAGGCAGAAACAAGTCGAAAGGCCAAAAAGACGCTCAACAGCAACAAAGCGGGACTAAGAAGCCACGCAAACGGGAGTCGAGCGTTATTGATCTATCCCTCATGAAGAAAATGGGTCGAGCGTACTCGTTTCCTCGGGAAAAGACGAAGAAGATACTTGATCTTGCTCTAAAACATCAAATGCTTACACTGCCGGAGTCCAAAAACCCCGAACAAGCAGGCAAAGTCTCTGACCCAAACTATTGCTCTTACCATCGAGTAATGGGGCATCCTCTTGAAGATTGCTTCACCTTCAAGAATTGGGTGGAAGATCAGTATCAACTTGGCAAATTCGCTCTGTCTGACAACTGGATGGTAGCGCCGCCACAGAAGCACGAACCCAAAGCCACAAGAACAGAACCAACTCCACATTGGGATTGGAAGCGGATTCGCGCTTGTCGCATGATAACAATATTAAAAGAAGGGCCCGAGAACATGGACAACCTTCCCTGGTGCTTCGAAAACAGCAATGATGAGGTGATCTCAGAATTTCCGCCAGCTCCGAAAGAGCTGGAGGATGGAATCCATACCACTGCAGATAACCTCAAGAAAATTGAGTTGGGAACGGCGAATGACCAGCGACCGACATTTGTCAGTGAGCTGCTATCTGGAGAAAGGGTGGCTGCGTTAAAAGATGTCCTTGTACAGCACAAAGATTGCTTCGCATGGAACTATTCCGAGATGCCAGGACTAGATCCAGAAATTGCTGTGCACAAATTGGCGATATCCCCGGACACCAAGCCAGTCAAACAGGCGCCGAGAAGAATGCGGCTCGAGCTTGAGATGAGCATCAACGCCGAGGTCAAGAAGCTGATCGACTCTGGCTTTATTCAGGAGGTTCAATATCCGGAATGGATCGCCAACATCGTCCCGGTGATGAAGAAAAATGGGACAGTGCGCATATGCGTGGACTTTCGGGATCTCAACAAAGCCTGCCCGAAAGATGATTTCCCGGTGCCAGTCACCGAACTGATGATAGACAATACGTCCACTCACGAGGTTTTCTCCTTCATGGACGGCTCATCAGGGTATAATCAGATAAAAATGCATCCCGAAGACCAGAAGCACACCGCCTTCAGGACCCCTTTGGGAATATTCTGCTACAAGGTAATGCCCTTCGGTCTGAAGAACGCCGGTGCCACCTATCAAAGGGCCATGACGCAGATCTTTGATGACCTTATACACGAAATCGTCGAATGCTATATCGACGATCTCGTGGTTAAAAGCAAATCATACGAAGAACATCTCGAGCATCTGAAGACTGTATTTCGACGCCTTCGACAATACAACTTGAAGATGAACCCTTTCATGTGTGCATTCGGAGTTTCTTCGGGCAAATTCCTGGGATTCATTGTCCGACACCGAGGTATCGAGATAGATCCGTCCAAGATCAAGGCAATCATGGAAATGCCTCCGCCAAGGACTCTTAAGCAGCTGCGATCTCTCCAAGAGAAGCTCGCGTATATACGGCGATTTATGGCCAACCTTTCAGGAAAGTGCCGTCCCTACAGCCACCTGATGAAGAAGGGAACTCCATTCGTCTGGGATCAAAAATGTCAGGGCGCACTAGACGAAATCAAGCAGTACCTACAAAACCCGCCAGTGTTGGCTGCTCCGGTTAAGGGAAAGCCTCTCATTCTTTACACAACCGCCCTCGAAGGTTCTTTAGGCTCATTATGGGCGCAAGAGAATGATCAAGGGAAAGAGAGAGCTCTTTATTACTTAAGTCGAGTTCTACTGGGGGCAGAAAGCAACTACTCCCCCATTGAAAAACACTGCCTGGCGTTGATCTTCGCGATAACAAAGCTCAGACACTATGCATTGGCGCATGAGGTCCGTCTCATTTCGAAGGTCGACCCTCTTAAATATTTGATGTCGAAAGCCATATTGACGGGACGACTCGCTAAATGGGCCCTGCTCTTGATGGAATTCTCGATAACATATCAACCTCTCAAGGCAGTCAAAGGCCAGGCCATCGCCGACTTCCTCGCTGAGCATCCGATACCCGCCGATTTTCCTTTGAATTGCGACCTTCCAGACGAACATGCATTTGATGCGATCAACGGTAGTGATACCCGATGGGAGCTTTATTTTGACGGAGCATCTTCCATGAAAAAGCGCAAACAAAGTACCCCTATAATCAAATCGGGAGTAGGCCTCATCTTCGTAACTCCACAAGGAGGGATTATGCGCTTCGCCTTCTCCTTAACAGAGCCGAAGACGAATAACGAAGCCGAATATGAAGCCTTGATTGCAGGCCTCGAGATCGCCATCGATATGGGAATTGAAAACCTCCTCATATACGAAGATTCTCAACTGGTCGTTAGTCAAGTAAACGGCGACTACCAAACGTGCAAGCCAGAGCTGGTGAAGTATGGTGAAAAGGTGCAACAACTGTTGACCCAAATTCCCTCCTATACTTTGGAAAGCATACCGCGCGCGGAAAACAGCAAAGCAGATGCGTTGGCTAAACTTGCTAAAGACTGGCTGACGAAAACCTCGATGACGTTAGAATCGTGGTACAAAGCCGTCGGGTGCTTACCTCAGCAGAAATATCTCCAGAATCACCCGAAGAAAAGGGAACGACTGAGCAGATGACCTTGCAAATAAAAGACCGGGAAATGGCTGAGGATTGGAGTGAAGTCTTCATAGACTGCTTTAAGTCCCACCGAATGCCCGAAGAAGCATCCACAAGACATCAACTCATGAAACGAGCTCTGTCTTTCGCCTTCGTCAATGATACTCTCTACAAGAGGTCATTCGATTCTCTGTGGCTGAGATGCTTGGGACCTGACGAAGCGAAAAGAGTCGTTCAAGAAGTTCATGACGGAATCTGTGGTTCTCATCAAGCAGGCCCAAAGATGAAGTTGAAGATCAAGCGGATGGGCTACTACTGGCCCACGATGATTCAGGACTGCCTCGAATATGCGAAGCAGTGCCACTCATGTCAAATTCATGGGGATTTCATCCACCAACATCCAAATCTACTACACCCAACGGTGGCTAGCTGGCCATTCGAAATGTGGGGAACTGACATAGTCGGCCCCATCGAACCAGCATCGTCCAGGGGACATCGTTTCATCCTGGCGACGACTGACTACTTCTCCAAATGGGCAGAGGCAGTACCGCTGAGAGAGGTGAAGACGGAGAATATCCTCCATTTCTTCAGGACGTACGTCATATATCGGTTTGGAACTCCGCGACGAATCATCTCCGATAACGGGCCAGCCTACAGAAGCCACAAGATCAGTCGCTTCGCGCAACAGCATAATATAGACTGGAGATATTCCTCGGTTTATAATCCACGAGCTAATGGTCTAGCCGAGGCCTTCAACAAGACCTTGACAAAGATCATGAAAAAGACGGTGTCCCGAAATAAGAAAGACTGGCACGAAAGACTGCAAGAGGCTCTTTGGGCGTATCGAACTACGTTCAAGACGGCCACGAACACAACGCCGTACGCGTTGGTATTTAGGACGGAAGCAGTACTCCCCCTCGAGATAGAGTTACTCTCTTTACGAGTGGCAGTCCACTACGAGCTGACAGACGAAGAAAATACTCACCTTCGGCTGGAGGAGCTTGACGCCCTCGATGAAACCCGGCTCATAGCGCAACAAAATCTGGAAGCTTATAAAGCAAAGATGACGCGCTCATATGAAAGATTGACCCGACCGAGGACATTCCGCCAAGGCGAACTCGTGCTAGTGGTCAAAAGGCCTATGATCCCCAATCGCGCCAAGCGGGGAAACTTTGAGCCAAACTATGAAGGCCCGTACATCATAGATAAGGTCTATCAGGGTGGGGCCTATCTGCTCATGGATATGCACTGTGAAAGGCCTTTCAGGCCAATAAACGGTAGATTCCTAAAGAAATATTACGCTTAATGAGCCACAGCCTAGGTTAATGATAGATGACGACGACTATGTCCGCTCACTATCTTCCTAAGCTCAAGCTTTATAAGCAGTAGCCAGCCTTCTCCATGACGGACCGAAACATCCTTAAACTAATAGCAGGACCGAAACGTCCTTAAACTAATACCGCAGCATCCGTAGGCTGACGAAATAAAAAAAAAAAAAAGAAGAAAAATATAATTAAAAAAAAACGGTATGTCCATAAGCAAAATGGGTACGGATGAAAACCCGAAAGGGCTCCGTGAGTAAAAACAGCAGGGCTACCGGCGAGTGTTCGTGAAAACCCGAAAAGGCGCGACCTCGCAGAAAAATACATATAAAAATAAAAAGAATAAAAAAACGGTATGTCCACAAGCAAAATGGGCACGGATGAAAACCCGAAAAGTCTCCGTGAGTAAAAACAGCAGGACTACCGGCGAGTGTTTGTGAAAACCCGAAAGGGCGCAACCTCGTTAAAAGGACACTTACAAGATCCTCTCGACCTTGTAAGGAGAAACCACCCGCGTGAGATCCTTACGACTCACAAGGGAGCAACACACTTAGGGATCCTCACGATTCCTAAGGAGAAAATACACTTGCGAGATCCTCACGACTTGTAAGGAGAACTCTCTTATGGGACCCTCACGGCTCATAAGATTTGAAAGTCTTAAGTTACAGAGACCTAAATCTGCGCTTAAGCAACCCCCACAACTTTAGATATTGCCCTACAAGTGGCTCAACACTGACCCTTGTATACAATCCACGGGCACGAATAAGCATTTCCCTAACCAAGTCTCATCCGTGACTGGGGATATGTTCGCATGGTCAACAACCCTTGTAAATCCTCTCGATTTATGAGGAGAAAACCCTCCTGTAGGATCCTTACGACTTATAGAGGAAACGAACACTTATGAATCCTCACGATTCCTAAGGAGAAAATACACCTACAAGATCCTCACGACTTGTAGGGAGAAATAACTTCGTGAGACCCTTACGGCTCATGAAGTCAAAAGCCTTAGTCGACAGGACCCTAACCCTGGTCGCTAAGCCACCTTTGTTCGACATCAACAGAGGCAGATGATGATTCGCTCCTGGTAATATCCCAGTTGTAGCGGTGCTAATGCCGAAATCGGCTTACAGCAGAAAGCCAGTAGGCCGCACATGCATGCAAAATAGCCGAAATGATTGGGCAACTCGCAATAAAAAGCAGCGAGTAAAAATAAAATAAACAGCCGAAATGATTGGGCAACTCGCAATAAAAAGCAGCGAGTAAAAATAAAATAAACAGCCGAAATGATTGGACACCGCGAAAAATAGCCGAAATGGTTGGGCAATCGCGACCTTCGCGATATAAAAGCTGAAATGATAGAGCATCGCGGAAATAAAACAAAAAAAATGATAATAAAACTTTGGCCCTACAGTTAAGATCACATCGATCCCTGTATACAATCCAAGGGCGCAAACGAAGAGGGAACCATACTTTCCCAATAGGCTCCGCCAGAAAACGAAGCCAGATCTCGGCGATTCATCCCAACTCCGAAGAAACCAGTGTCTTCGGTAAATACCATAACTCAGGGAAACAAACAATCCTTAACGAGAGCCTCCTGATCCACATCGACTCGCAGAGCAACCAGTGCCTCCGTGGGAAATTCTCGACTCGTTTCAACCCCAGGGAAACAAATAATCCTTGGTGCTAGGGAAACAAATAATCCTTAGCAAATAGCTCAACTCAGGGAAACAAACAATCCTTGACGAGAGCCTTCTGATCCGCGTCGACTCGCAGAGTAACCAGTGCCTACGTGGGAAATTCTCGACTCGTTTCAACCCCAAGGAAACAAATAATCTTTGGCGCTAGGGAAACAAATAATCCTTAGCAAATACCTCAACTCAGGGAAACAAACAATCCTTGACGAGAGCCTCCTGATCCGCGTCGACTCGCAGAGCAACCAGTGCCTCCGTGGGAAATTCTCGACTCGTTTCAACCCCAGGGAAACAAATAATCCTTGGCGCTAGGGAAACAAATAATCCTTAGCAAATACCTTAACTCAGGGAAACAAACAATCCTTGACGAGAGCCTCCTGATCCGCGTCGACTCGCAGAGCAACCAGTACCTCCGTGGGAAATTGTCGACTCGTTTCAACCCCAGGGAAACAAATAATACTTGGCGCTAGGGAAACAAAGAATCCTTAGCAAATAGCTCAACTCAAGGAAACAAACAATCCTTGACGAGAGCCTCCTGATCCGCGTCGACTCGCAGAGCAACCAGTGCCTCCGTGGGAAATTCTCGACTCGTTTCAACCCCAAGGAAACAAATAATCCTTGGCGCTAGAGAAACAAATAATCCTTAGCAAATACCTCAACTCAGGAAAACAAACAATCCTTGACGAGAGCCTCCTGATTCGCGTCGGCTCGCAGAGAAACCAGTGTCTCCGCGGGAAAATTCCCGATTCGTCTCAACTTGCAAGATGAAGCCTCAGGCAGCAGGGACTAAAAAACTTGCTTCCTGAACAATGGGACCCTGCAAGTCGATCTAAAACGGTCTCTTGCATACTATTCACGGGTCTCACTCTCCAAAGTCGAGTTTCGACAAGGAGGGAAACAACCGCTTACGGGTCCTCTCGACTCGTAAGAGGGAAAAATTCTCTTATAGGATCCTTACGACTTACAAGAGAAAACACACTTAGGAATTCTCACGATTCCTAAGGAGAAAACCCACCTACGAGATCCTCTTGATCCGTAGGGAGAAAAGTCTCTATGAGACCCTCACGACTCATAGAGTTGAAAAGTCTTAGGCAGCAGATCTGAACCTACGTCCTAAGCCATCGCTATTTCTTAAGAAAGTCAAGATGCGTGCTCTATTATCTGTTGACCATGTTTACTAAGGCGGCATGCTGATAATAAAAGAAAGAAAAGGCGGAGAAATGACACAAGACATTACAGAAAATGTGTATCTTTTATTCATAAACTTGATTGAGTACAGGATACATTGTGCTAAAAAAATAAAAAATATATATATATACATTTTTTATTTACAAGTACAAACGATACAAGGAGAGTTACTGAGAAGGAAGCGTCTTGCATAGCTCTAGCAATTGTTCGCGCAATTCCTTCCCCACTTTCTCCTGATCGGCTACCACCGTCAGCTCCGCCTCCACTTAGGCCCGTTGCTGCAAGACAGATGCAAGCTGCTCCCTGACGGCCTGATAAGCAGCTTCCTGGCCTGGGGTATCGCGCTCGGCTACATCAAGCTTTCACTTCAAGTTTAGCCCATGGGAGACGCGCTCCAGGAGACCCTCAAAGATAGCCTTCACTTGGGCAGCATTCGCTTCAACCTCAGCACGCAGACGGGCCGTCTCGCTCGAAGTCTCTTGGCATTCCCTTAGCCTTAAAGCTGCTTCTTGTTCCAAATGGTGGACGTAAGAAGCGCTTCCCTCGATCCATGCTGCTCTTTCATTGCTCGCGGCTAAAGTCTCGGGGGCGGGACGCATCGACTCCAGCTGATGCAGGCGAGCCTCGATCTCCATACAATGGTTAACCCAAGATGCGATGATGCCTTCGTCATGGAAATTCACGAGTATCACCAGCATCGGGTTAACCGCCGTAGCGAAATCCGCAGCAGGCGTAGGGGTCTCGACGTCGAGCTCCTCAATGTAGTCGTTCAACATACGCAAGCTGTTCACGGCGCCTTTCGAAGATGGACGTCTCAGGTAAGGACCTGCCGGCATTGTGATGCGAGGCTCGAAGGGCGCCGAGACCGGAACGACAGCTGAAAAGAAACAAGATGTGATCAGATAACAGTACAAAAAATACAGAGGGGGGAGTTATCAATGTGATAGTCGCCGTACCAGCTGAGACAGATGGCATGGCCGGAAGGGCAGGTGGCGCGGCCGATCTTTCTTCTCCCCCTTCGATTTGTAACGCTGCAGTCAGGACAAGAGAAAGTTAGAAATAATTCTATCACCGAAAAAGAAAGGTATCAGTCGGGGACTATACTCACCAGCACCGCCAAAGGAAGAAGTGAGTTCAGATGGGAAGGAGAAGTGTGGGAGCAACACTTGATATAGATGATCAAAGAGCACTCCTGAAAAGACATAACAGTGCGACTTTAGTGCACAAATTATGCGTTTGGAAGATAAGATTAATAAATTTCAAACCCATACCTTCCAACATTTTCGACGGTATGAGAGAGGGTTGAGAGGTGACCACAGCCAAGGCAGTCGTTGAAGGCGCTCCCTCGAGCAGTGGGGCATCAGCGCTGGCTGTACCTGCGTTACGAAAAAAGGTGAACTTATCAGAAAGGATTGTAAGGTAAAGAAAGACAGCAACTTGGGATTTACCTGATGAGCTGCCGGCTGAAACGGAGGCGACTCCCTCCTCCATGGACATGAGGCCACCGCCCGTGGCCTCATCACCAGACTCGATAGGGACCGTTGTCGTGCTCGCAAGACCTGGAGACGGCGGAAGATCGTACACAGGGAGGGCAATGATTGGAGCATTGCCGGACTCTTGGGAGAGAGTGGCTAACTCTTCCCCAAGAGTCGTACCCATATCACCCGCTACTTCTGCGGGCTCCGCGGTCTCCATCGGTTCATCCGCCGTCACCACGAGGTCGCCGGCCTCAAGCGCCTCGTCCGCCGCCACCCTGGGCTCAGTTGTAATGATCATTTCATCTGCCGCCACTTCAGGCTCGGCATCAATGACCTTCTCGGCTGTAGACCCCCCAACCTCCATCTCAGGCTCCGAAGCCTCAGCGACGTTGCCCACCGTCGGCTCAGGTTCGGCAGGTGATGCCTCCTCTGTTTCCCTGGGTTCAACGGTCTCCGCCTCCCCCTCGGTCGGACTTGGCCCTGCAAGATAAAATATATAAGAACCGACAGCTTTATGAGTCTTATAACGAAATTCTGAAAGAAGTATTACCTGAGGTAGACTTGTCGTTAGCCTCTCTATTGGCGCGGATCGCCTGTCTATGAGCTGTAGACAGGGCGACCGGGGACCCTTCTGACGGAGTGTCGGCTCGAGGAACGGTGCTGGGGCCCGCTCCAATGGCCAAAGCAGCCCTGCGTGCCTTTGCTTCGCGCCTCGACCGCTTCCTCTCCTCCCGGGCCGTCACGATGGACCTCTTTGACGCTTCCTTTATCGAAGCATCGTCGTCCTCATTTAAAGATGCCTCCAGAGCCTTTAAGGCATCTCTCATCGGCTCTTCAAGACGAACCTCCTGCGGTGGCCCAGAGGAAGCGGGAACATCGGCAGCTGGCAGAACATTTGCGTCGCTTGGCGGGAACGGCATTGAGGTTTCTGCAATAAAAAGGGAGAGATTAGATTGACCATAATGCAAGGAGAATAAAAACTTGATGAATCGAAACTTACTGAGGCCTAAAGACGCTCTAAGGCGTTCCTCCTCTTGGAAGGTCTTGAGTGAAGCGGCAATGGCTTCCTCATCAGTGATGCCTGTTGGAAGAAAAGAAAGAAAAACGTTAGTCAAAGGCAATGAGGAGAATATGATACAATAAAGAAAATGCGACTAGTAGTTACCTGATTGCGCAAGCTCAGCTAGCCACGCGTCATACTTTGCCAACCACGCTGAAGTTTCGAGAGCGGCTTCCAAGTCTGTATCATCCGTCGGCGGCATGACTAATCCCTCGTTAGTCCCATATTCGATCAGGCCTTCGGCATAGGGAGCATGGGGTTCCTGACCGAACGCGACATCTGCAGCGAAGAGCGACTTCTTTTTCTTCTGCCCTTCGACCCTAGGCTCACGTAGGATTGACTTACGCTTAGCAGCCACCTTGGGACGGCGGGTCCCGATGTCCGCACCCACGCCAGACTCTGGCGAAACTACAACCACTGTCTCCACTGGAGCACAGGGCGCTGGGGGTGCATCCGCAATATCAGGGAGCGGCAATCCGCGTGGAGGACTCTGCGCACGCGAGGGTCCGGCTCTGGCATCTTTTAAAGGGGGGATTACCGGGGTCCTTGGCACCAAAGGAGCGTTGCGATCGCTACCTGGAGGTGCACCCTTACGGTTGATCAGCAACCGCCTTTCCTCCTTTATAACCGCTCACGTCGAATGACTGTACCATTCTGTATATACCCTGAGGAGTCATGGGGCGCAAGCCGGCTCACTGATAAAGAAGTGGGAGCCCGTGTTTAGACGCATGAAATGATGCAGCGCTCTCTCCATCCCTTCTTCGGTCGCAGCAGGTTCCGATAAGAAAGCCTCCAACGGTACCCCTTGATTATAGCTCAGCTGCTGGGCAAAACGAAGCGGGTTATTTCTCATGAAGATCGCTGCCCCGTTCTGCCTAACCACCAAGAAGCCCGGTCTGATGGAATATAAGTGAAGGGTCTCCCGGGCCGTTAAAACCGAAGCTCCATCCTTGAAAGTGTCTTACAATGACCGCACTGCAGTGGTAGACGCTTTTCCAATAGTCAACACCTTGTCAACGAAAGATACACCGGCTCCAACGGTGTGGGAGCGAAGGAGTAAACCCCTGGCATTTCGTGGCGATGGATTCACAATTGATGCGCCAATCAGCTGTATGATGCGAGGGAAGCTGCACCTTTCGTAGAACGAGGGCCTTTTATGCATGCCGAAAACACCCGATGTATGTAGCTCGAGCCACGACATAAAGTAGTGCATCGGGAAGACCACGTGCAATACCCCGGGCTCGTTAGCATCCGCTGCTCGACTGAGGCCATGATATAGGTGTGCCAAGCCAGCGATCCCAACGGCCACCTTTACCCCGATAGCCATCCGGTGGGCTGGGTAAAAGACAGAAGGCCGCATACGGTGAGAGTGCATTGAAATCGCAAACCAACTCAACCATAACCCGAGAAATCCTAAGAAAAAGGCCTCCTCGTCCATCTCGGGGGCTGCGACTTCTGCAAAAGACATGGTTGGGGAGTTAGGAAGAAAAAAATCATTTTGGTCTATTTCCTTTTCCGGCAGGTTATCCACACCTAGACCGAAAGGGTCATCCAGGGTAGCGAACTTAGCAGCCTCTGATGAGAGGACGCTTGGACGAAGAAACCGAGCAATGAAATCCTCAAAGTTAACTCCTCGACTCCCATGTTCGATAAAAAGAGACTCATATATGTTCAACACTTTAATCAAGCTTGGAAACTGGTGTTGAACAACATTCTCCGGCGTGAGCCCCCTTATCACCGGCTTAGCACCAAAGACGTACTCATCCGTCGGGAGCAACTCCCCATAATGTTCCCCCATGACCGGTAGACCGGATACCTCCGTAAACTCTTCCAAAGAGATTGACACTTCCCGATCCATGGCGAGCAAAGTGTGGGTAGGAATGTTCCACTGCTCCAGGAAGGCCTTGAACCACCAGGTGGGGAGCGTGGGATATTGGAACAGAGAGACGTACACTGCGGTGTACAATCCTAACTTTATCAACTGCGACTTCTTCGTCGACAGGATATACCGAGCCCATGGTAGGTAACCGATCGGGTGGCGGGGGATCAGACCTATATTATATGATTGCCCCCAAGGTCGTGCCTCGCCTTGACAGATACAGCGTCCCAGGATATCCAAAACCACGGGACGCTGGACCAGGATTGCATCTATAGCGGGATGAAGAAAGCCCTTCGCGGTCCAATCCACCATCTCCACGGCATACTGCACCGAGGGTGGGGTAGTATAGTGAATCGCCATGATGGGTTCTGACGGCACTGCGCATGTGAAGCTCCGTCGACCCATGATGATCTGATTATACCACGACCCCCAAAGGTGGAGACTCTTGTATTCCGGGTCGTGGTCCTTAATCATGGCTAGAACTTCACGGTCCAAGGGCGCTTCAGGAAAACCTTCCTCCGAGCGGACGAATGAGAACGAGGTATCAAGAGACATGATCGCTGCAAAGGAACAAGAAATAGCCGTTAGTGCTGTAATTTCAACGATTAGCGTTTAAAAATCTTCAATTAAATGAATTTAAAAATTAATTAGATTAAAATTAATCACACTGCAGTGCAGTGGGTAGGGGACCCACAAAATCTGGATGAAAATGCCTCATTTAATAAGACAGCCTCATCATTGGGTGAGACTGTCAGTTAAAGAAAAGATCCCCAAGAGAATATTATCATCAGTAGGGAATCCCTAGAGACAAGGAGAAAATCTCCTCTTTCAGAGCAAAGCTCTGTCACAGAATGACACTTGTCAAATTCTGGTCTCAAAGGAATAAAATTCCTTAAAAGAGCATAGCTCTATGATAATAATGGAAAGATCCATCAGAAAATTTTAACACTTAAAAAATTTTAAAATTTTTGGGACCTTGAAGAATCCATGAAAACTTATAATAAGTTCTTCATTTTGCAGATCTAAAAGATCCACACTTGATCCAATAGCAAAGCTCTGTTCATGGGTTAGAACCCATGAACAAGATCTCTGCAGATCTATAAGTTTTGAGAGCAAAGCTCTGTTTATGAAACCCCAATGGGGATCTCTTTAGATCAAAAGATCTGTGAGAGCAAAGCTCTTTGGTTAAGATTAATTTAAATTAATTTGATTTAAATTAATTTTTACCTAAAGTTTCTAACTCTGGAAATGAGCAAAGCTCTGAAGTTCTTAAGCAAGAGCAAAGCTCTAGAAAATCAAAAATCTTGAAATGGTGAGATTTTTCTAAGGGCCAGAGGTCCTATTTATAAGGCGCTTGCGCCCCTTCAGCTCACCCCTTGATCCAACGGTCAGGAGCTTGCCACCGCTGCACTCACGTGCGCGTCATGTGAGCGTAACTGTTGGGGGGTATTTGTTTCCCCCAATCAGAGCAAAACTCTGTTGGAAATTCAAAATTCAAATTTTAAAGCAACGCTTCAAATCTCGGGCGCAACGCGCCACATGTCAGGCGCTGATACGTCAGCGCAGCGTCCAAGAAGGCGCGCCCAATCAGAGCAAAGCTCTATTTTAAGCAAAATTAAAGGAAGCAAGGCTTCAGTTGCACAAGCACTGCGCTGCGCGACACGTGTCAGCGCAGATGCGTAAGCGCAGTTGCGCTGCGCTGTGCGCTGCACGACACGTGTCACGCGCTGGGGCATTTGCGCCAAACAGAATTAAAATTCTAAAGAAATCTTTTCTGTTCTTGTTAAAACAAGAAGATTTTCTTCTGTAAAACAGAAGCCCTTGGATCAAAAATCCAACAGTGGGGAAAATTTCCCAAATCACTCAGAGAAAGATCTCTTTAACAAACTTAACTAATTTATGGGCACTATAAAAAGGACCCTAGACCTCAATTCAAAGGCATCAACATTTGGTGAGAAATCAAAAATTTCAAATGGAAAGAACTCTGAAGAAATCTCAAGAGGAAAAAAGGTAAAAACCTTTAAAAGAGAAGAATTTCTTCTAATAGATCATTGATCTAAGAACAAGATCAATGATCTTCAATAAAAAAACAAATAAAAACAGTGCTTTGCACTTTTTATGAACCTTTGGTTCTCTGAGATAAGAAAAACAAGAGAAACTTGTTTTCTTTGATCTAAATTAGATCAAGAAAGCAAACAGTGCTTTGCACTTCTGTTATGAACCTTTGGTTCTTGAATCTAAAAGATTGTCAAATTTAGAGTGCCTTACACTTGCAAACTGCGCTGTTGCGCTCTTGGGAGAGCGCCACGTGTCAGCATCTGAACCATTTGCGCTATGCGCTTTTGAAATAGAGCTTTGCTCTCTGAAATTGGCGCAACACACCAGAGCGCGCCACGTGTCAGCAGCGCAAGCGCAGTGTACTAGCGCAGCGCACTGCGCTTGCATGACACGTGTCATTACCACAAGCGCTTGCGCTCTTTGATTGGCGCAAAGCGCCTGAAATGCAATACATTATTTAAAAAATGGGCCAAGCCCAAGTCAAAAAGACCTAACAGGCCAAATTAAATTGCAAAGCAATAAAGGGCAGAGCCCAAGTAAAATTGATGCTACGCATCATTTATAAATGGGCAGAGCCCAAAACAAATTGATGCTCTGCATCCTTCATGGGTAGAGCCCAAATAAAAAGAAATGCAATGCAAAAGTAGATAAAATGCTGAACATCTTCAATTGGACTTAGCCCAATTGTGGCCGTAAGTCCTCAAATTAAATTGACTGAGCACGGCTGCTCCCTAAATCAATTTACGACCGGTTCTAGGGTACATCTCCGAACTCCTCTGACACCCATCGTTATAATCCTTCAACGACGTCAGAGAAGTGACGGGTCCCGACGACCACATATGAATACGGACTGCGGGGTCCTTAAACTCATGGACCGAAACGTCCTTAAACTAATATTGGACCGAAACGTCCTTAAACTAATGATGGACCACTACGTCCTTAAACTGGCGATGGACCATTACGTCCCTAAACTGGAATATGGACTACCACGTCCCTAAACTGGAACAATAGAGCCTCCAAGCGCTCTTTTGCCGGATCTAAACGGTTCCGTTTAAGTTGATCTTAGCCCCAAACACGGCTAACGCATCCTTAAATATTCAAATAGACTATAAAACTCCAAATCAACTCTGGTTCAAGGGTACATCTCCCAACTCCTCTGACACCTATCGTTGTAATCCTTCAACGGCGTCAGAGAGGTGACGAGTCCCGACGGCCATATATTAAATGGATCACCACGTTAAGTTGATATTAGTCTAAAACAGGACTAACGTATCCTTAACGGATGTTTAAGCTGATCTTAGCCTCAATACGGTTAACGTATCCTTAAACTAAAAACACCAAACCCAAATCTAAGTAAATACGGATTTGGACTAATCCACGTCCTAACGGGCGACGGCATCACTTAGTCTCCGTATACAATCCACGGGCAACCACAAACAAAACAAACACACACGACACGAAGTGAAATTCTGGAGAAGGAGAAAGTGGCTACCGTGATGCGGTAGCGTAATTAACTGCAGGGGCTTGCGCCTGCAGGGAAAAGCGTTCCCACAATCAAAAACCCTTCAAGCGAGGGGGAATTTGACGAAGTCTACTACATCGGCCGCATCCGTCTAAACCTCCGATACATGGTGTCATAAATCAACTTGGCATCTTCGGAGAGGTAGACGGATAAAACCATATAGCATCTGCCCCGAATCTAAGGCAAGCGCCCCTCGCGTCTCCGCCGCCATTCGGAGGGGAACAAACACCTGCAGGAATATTTTCTACTCCGGTTGTGACATACGATACGCGGCATTGGGAGGTACAAACTTGCCCGGTTTACCCGCTACCGGTTTAGGATACAATTCACTTCTAATTTCCCAGTCCTGTAGATCCATCCGAGTATTGAAGTTGTCTTTCGATTTCCCGTCTTTACAAAGAACCAAGTTGAGTATGTGCTCGGATACTATCTTCTCTATGAGCGTGACGTCCAGACAATGGCGCACTAAATTTATTGACCAGTACGGAAGCTTGAAGAAAATGCTTAACGTGTTCCAGAATGGTGGTTTGACCTGTTTTGTCGGATCCATCCCGAATGTCACATTATTGTAACTATCCCACTGAGCAGTCACGTCCTCTCTGGACAATAGGGCTGGAAGTCCAAGAAGCTTCTGATGACCATCAAAGTGAACAACGTCTAACTTGTAGGGGTGGTCTAGAGGCAGGAAACGTCGATGGCCGCAATAACTAACTTTCCTGCTAAAATTCAAGAATTTCGATGTTGTATGTTGATGGCAATAAGGACATGTTTTGTGACCATGTATGAACCAACCTGACAGCATTCCATACGCAGGAAAGTCATTAATTGTCCACATTAAAGCCGCACGCAGTATGAAGATTGTATTTTTGTTTGCATCGTAAGTCTCTACACCGTCAATGAATAAAGATTTTAACTCCTCAATCAGAGGTCGGAGATAGACGTCGATATTGTTTCCCGGTGAGTTTGGTCCGTCGATAAGAAGAGTCATCATAAAGTATGATTGGTCCATAGCCAACCAAGGAGACAGATTATAAACTATCATTATAACAGACCATGTGCTGTGGCTTCCAGCCATATAGTTGAATTGGCAGAAGCCATCACTAGCGAGTCTGAGCCTGACATTGCGAGGATCGCTACTGAATATTTCGTGCCTCCTATCGAAATCCTTCCATGCCGGTGAATCTCTTGGATGACTCATTTTTCCATCTTCACTTGGAGGAGCACGGTGATACCAAATCATTGCCTCGGCTGTTTTCTTACACCTGAATAGCCTCTGCAGCCTCTGTGTTATGGGAAAGTATCGTGCTATCTTGACAGGTATATCGGGCTTCTTATTAGAATCTTTCGGTTTATACCTGGCCTCTCCACATGTTGGACACTCTTTCAAATCTGAATTCTCTTTCCGGTACAACACACAACTTTTAGAACATGCTTGAATTTTCTCACACTTCAGACCCAAATCAGACATCATCTTCTGGGCTCCGTACCATCTGTCGGGTACGTTATTTTTCGGAGGCATAGAATCTTTCAAGAACGAAAGAAGCATTGTGAATGATTTGTTGCTCTATCCATTTAGGCACTTAATCTGGAAAAGTTGGACGAACCATGAGAGGGTGGAATACTTTGCATTCTCATAAATTGGTTATCCAGTATCATTCATGAAATTTTCATACTTATCCGCACACGGTCCTTGACCGGAAGGAATGTCATCTTCGGTATGAATAGATTCACCTAGGGCAGTCTCTACCATATCCTACATTTTTTCTCCTGAAAAGAAATTACCGTCTTCTTCTGCTGCTGCATTACCGTCTTCTCCTTCTTCTTCTGCCGCATAACTGTGTTCTTCTCCTTCCCCGTGATATAGCCAAGTTGTATAAAGTCTGGTAAAACCATGTTTAACGATATGAAGCTCTGCAAATTCTACCTTCTGTTAGTACTTATTCCCACATTTATCGTACGGGCAGAGAATCTTCTCTATCACGATTTTATTATGTGCGCGTGCAAATTCAATAAAAGCAGCAACTCCTGCGACAAACTTAGGTTGCATACGTTGTTGCCAATCCACATACATCCAGTACTTAACTCTGATGTACTCATGGGCCATGTTAGACTGTATAACATATAAATTGTAGGTTATGATGACTATATTAAGAAATCTAAGAACGGGATGGTTACTGACAAAGGAGAAAATCCCGGTATATGTTTTGTGTGTGCGTTTGTCGTTGAAAAGAATAAATTATCGATAATCAAAGTTAGATTTGAGGATACTCATGTATGAGTTGTATTCTATATATGTGTGTTTCAATTTATGATTTCGCTTAAGTGTAGGGTTGTTAGTGTGTATGTGCTGTGTGTGCATTTGTTGTGTATTCGTGTTGTATGTGTGTGTTTCGGCTGTCGGGGGTAAGCCTTCTATCCCATTAAGAATGTATAGAGCAGACACCCATTCGCTTGTGCTTTCAACCGTTTCGAGTAAATTTCGGCAGCACCTCCCCGCTGTTCTCCGAGTACACTGTAATACAATAGATAATCATTTCAAAGCTGTGAAACAATGTTGAAATGAACGTCTAATCTATCTTTGTACACGGAGAACCAGCGAAAAGTACCAATGAAATAACTCGAAACGGATGAAAACACAAGTGAATGCAGGTGTTTGCTTTATACATTCCAAACTTGTCCACACGGGACAAATCTATCGGTTATCATACGATTGAATCTTCTCGTCACATAGACTACACGACAGTTGTCAGTATCGAGCTATACCGTCCGATATTTAACAAGCTTCGTATAGTTCTATGTCACGACTGTGCCCCGCCGAACGCGGAGACGCGACCGCGTAGGTCCGTCTTGCCTGAATTTCGGGACAGATGCTAATTGGTGCTATCCGTCCACCTCTCCGAAGATGCCAAGTTGATTTATGATACCATGTATCGAAGGTTTAAACGGATGCGGCCAATGTAGCAGATTTCGTCAGATTCCCCCTCGTTTGAGGGGTTTTTGATTGTGGGGACGCTCTTCCCTGCAGGTGCAAGCCCCTGCAGTTAATTACGCTACCGCATCGCGGTAACCACTTTCTCCTTCTCCAGATGGTCACTTCGTGTCGTGTGTGTTTGTTTTGTTTTTGGTTGCCCGTGGATTGTATACGGAGATTAATTTATGTTGTCGCCCGTAGGGCGTGGATTAGTCCAAATCCGTATTTTTCTTAGATTTGAGTTTGGGGGTTGGGTTTAAGCATGCGTTAGCCTCATTTGAGACTAAGTCAACTTAAACGTTTGTTAAGAATACGTTAGTCTCATTTTAGACTAAAATCAACTTAACGGGATTGTTTAGATCCAACAAGAGAGCAATTGGGCTCTATTGCTTAGTTTTGGGACATTGCGGTCGATTAGTTTAAGGACATTACGGTCCAATGTTAGTTTAAAGACATCACGGTTGAATGTTAGTTTAAAGACATCGCGGTCGAGGTTAAGGACATCATAGTCCGTGAGTTTAAAGACCTCACAGTCAAGGTTAAGGACATCATAGTCCGTGAAATGTGTGGTTGTCGGGACCCGTTATCTCTCTGAAGACGTTGAAGGATTACAACGACAAATATCAGAGGAGTGAAGAGATGTACCCTTGAACCAGAGTTGATTGGGGATTTGTAGTCCAATTTGGAACTAAGATCAATTAATTAGATTATGAGCACATTGGCTCAGTTAAATCTGAATTGAGGACTTATGGCCAACTTGGGCTAAGTCCAATTAGATTTAAAGTGTTGGCCCTTTATTGGACCATTAGACATTTGTCTGGGTTCAGCCCCTCATCACTTAGCAATGCTAAACAAGAGTTTGAGGGCTCTGATAACATTTTTGTCTTTGATTGAGCATTAAACATTGTAGCTCTGAGTTTTACTCGGTTTTGAGATTTAGTTAAAGGGGAGGTTTTTGCCTCTGGAAACTTAGCCAATTTGGCTAAGATTGGCTTTAAAATAGTGTTAAACACTAGAGAACAACAGTGTTAAACACTGGAAGTGAAATGCTCAAATTAGTGTTAAACACTAGAGAGGAAGGGGTCACGTGGGGATACGTGAGGGCACCCAAAGATGGGGCCAGACCTTTATTTTGTTTTCAGAACTGTCAATAAGTGTTAAACACTTTTGATCTTCTGGCCATCACGTGTTGGTACGTGATGGATATTGGTGCATTGATTATTAAAGCATTTATTAGGGGTCACGTGGTAACACGTGAGAGCGCCCAAAGCCAATACTGTCTTTGCTTTTGTTCCCTATATTATGAGGGTCACGTGGGAGCACGTGAGGCATTGCCTCCAAGCTTTTTCCTTCTCATTTTTAGGGGATCTGTTTAGGGGTCAGGTGGGGAGATGTGACCTAGTTCTTTACATGCATAGAGATCTTTCAAGTCTCTTTATTTTTAAGAATTAAATTCTCTGTAGGGTTAAACCCTAATTATGGTCTTTAGAGAAATTAAATTCCTATGCACGTGGAAGAATTAAATTCTTATGTAGGGTTAAACCCTAATTTCATTTAGAGGAATTGAATTCTTTATGAATTTGGGAGAATTGAATTCTCATATAGGGTTAAACCCTAATTTTGTCTGTCTTGGAGGAATTAAATTCCTATAAATTTTGGAGAATTAAATTCTCATATAGGGTTAAACCCTAGTTTATCTTGAAGGAATTAAATTCCTGTAAATTGGGAGAATTAAATTCTCATATAGGGTTGAACCCTAGTTTTATCTTGGAGGAATTAAATTCCTGTGAATTTGGGAGAATTAAATTCTCATATAGGGTTAAACCCTAGTTTATCTTGGGGAGAATTAAATTCTCTAAACTCAATTCCCCCTCTAAGTCTTGGATCTGCATGGCAGAATCTCCCCGATGAGAATTAAATTCTCAACCTGTGGAGAAATTTGCTTCTGCAGATCTTCAACCAGAGAAAGAACTAAGTTCTTTTGGAGAAGAGTTAAACTCTTAGATTGAGAATTAAATTCTCTTTTTTTTATGAAGCTTTGATCCCTTTCCCCTTTCTCACCTAGGGTTTCTTTTTCTTGATAATTAAATTCTCCTTTCTTTTCTCTCTGCTATTTGCCTTTAGAAAATTTCAAGATCCCAAAATTCTATGCATTTCTCCTCTCCTTGGCTCCTATTTATAGGAGAAGGAAAAGAATCAATTTGTTTAGTAAATCTTTTATTGAAAGATTTTTTTTTGTAACTAACACGATCTTTTAGATCACTTAGAGAATTTTATTCACCATTGGATTTTTAATCCAAAAGATATTCTGTTTATTATTTTTGGTGAAATTTAGGGAAATCTTTCCTTGTATAAAATATTTCCATAGATTGGTGATTTTTAATCCAACGGTGCTCCACTTTACAGAGTATAGTTCTCTTTTGTTTGGAAGGATTTAAAGAAATACTTTCGCGGTTAGGATCTTTGATTTCCCTTATTTAGAATTTAATTTTATTAATTTATAAGGTTTTCAAAACCTATCACGTGTTGGCACGCCCTCCTTTATTCAGAATTAAATTCTGTCTTCTAACTGGGCTAAAGAACCATCACGTGTCAGCACGCGACCCTTGGTCACGTGTGAGCACGTGACCTTCGGTCACGTGTGGGCACGTGATTCCCCATTGGGGGTCTTTCCTTAGCCGTTTGTTTACACTTTTGTTTGATTTTAGAGTTTAATTCTATAAAGTGGAGGTCATAAGAAACTATCACGTGTCAACACGTGACCCTTGGTCACGTGTGAGCACGTGATACCTCATTGAGATAATTCCTGATTTTTAATCAGGGAACAACGACGAACATCGAACGTATGTTAACCGATAGACGGGGACTAAGTGTCGCTTTGAGTTTCATATATGAGTATCGATGAGAATATGGAAGTTTCATATTATCATCGAGTATCATATATTAGTTTTAACTTGAACATCTTGAATCACTCTCTAATGATGCGTTTGATGTGTATTTGTGTTGTATGTGTGTGTTTCGGCTGTCGGGGGTAAGGCTTCTATCCCATTAAGAATGTATAGAGCAGACACCCATTCGCTTGTGCTTTCAACCATTTCGAGTAAATTTCGGTAGCACATCCCCGCTGTTCTCCGAGTACACTGTAATACAATAGATAATCATTTCAAAACTGTGAAACAACGTTGAAATGAATATCTAATCTATCTTTGTACACGGAGAACCAGCGGAAAAGTACAGACGAAATAACTCGAAATGGATGAAAACACAAGCGAATGCAGGTGTTTGCTGTATACATTCCTAACTTGTCCACACAGGACAAATCTATCGGTTATCATACGATTGAATCTTCTCGTCACATAGACTACACGACGGTTGTTAGTATTGAGCTATACCGTCCAATATTTAACCACCTTCGTATAGTTCTATATCACGACGAACATCGAACGTATGTTAACCGATAGACGGGGAGTAAATGGCGCTTTGAGTTTCATATATGAGTATCGATGAGAATATGAAAGTTTCATATTATCATTGAGTATCATATATTGGTTTTAACTTGAACATCTTGAATCACTCTCTAATGATGCATTTGTTGTGTATTCGTGTTGTATGTGTGTGTTTCGGCTGTCGGGGGTAAGCCTTTTATCCCATTAAGAATGTATAGAGCAGACACCCACTCGCCTGTGCTTTCAACCGTTTCGAGTAAATTTCGGCAGCATCTCCCCGTTGTTCTCCGAGTACACTGTAATAGAATAGATAATCATTTCAAAGCTGTGAAACAACGTTGAAATGAACATCTAATCTATCTTTGTACACGGAGAACCAGCGGAAAAGCACCGACGAAATAACTCGAAATGGATGAAAACACAAGTGAATGCAGGTGTTTGCTTTATACATTCCTAACTTGTCCACACGGGACAAATCTATCGGTTATCATACGATTGAATCTTCTCATCACATAGACTACACGACGGTTGTTAGTACCGAGTTATACCGTCCGATATTTAATAACATTCGTATAGTTCTATGTCACGACGAATATCGAACGTATGTTAACCGATAGACGGAAACTAAGTGGCGCTTTGAGTTTCATATATGAGTATCGATGAGAATATGAAAGTTTCATATTATTATCGAGTATCATATATTGGTTTTAACTTGAACATTTAACATGAATAGGTTTTACGTTTACGTTTCGTTATTAAGGGTTCGAAATTTCAAGTTTAGAGTAAATTTTTCTTGCGTTTACGGTAAAGTTGTACGTTTACGTTATCATCGAGTATCCTACTGAATGAACTAGTGCACCCTAAACCCTAACCCTAAATAACCCTAATTAACCTAATTAACCACAATTAACCATAATCGTTACCCTAACACAAATTATCCCTAATTAACCGAAACTTAACCCAAATTAACCTAATTAACTCTAATCAACCCAAACTTAACCCAATTTACCCAAATTAACCTAATTAACCCTAATCAACACCCTAACCCTTTCAAATTATCACTAATTAACCTAAATTAACCATACCCTCTAATTAACCCAAATTAACCCTAGCCTCTAACCCTAAACCTGAACCAAACCCTAACCCTAACCATACACTGAACCCTAACCCTAACCCTAACCATACACTGAACCCTAACCCTAACCCTAATTACCCTAACCCTAACCCCAACTAATTAACACTAACCCTAACCCCAACTAATTAACCCTAACCCCAACTGAACCGAGCCCTAACCCTAACCCTACCCTAAACTGAACCCTAGCTAACCCTAACCCTAACCCTCACCGGCCCTCATCCTAACCGAACCCTGAACCCTGAACCCTAGCCCAAGTTGCAACCCATTAATCATCAAAATTATAAATAAAAGCATTATAAGAAGTAAAAATTTGAGATTTACTAACCTGTAGCGGGCGGTGGCGACGATAGAGGAAACCGGTGGTCGATGACGCAATCGGCGACGAGTCGCGGGCGGTGGCGACGAGGAAGTTTTGGGAACGATCGAGGGAGGTGGCGGGCGGAGGGTGGCGGCGACGAGGCGCGGGAGAGGTGGCGCGCGCGGGAGAGTGAGAGAGAGGAATTTTTGGGAACAATCAAGGACTTTTCTGTGCTTTTTTTATTTATTAATAACCCATTTATATACCCCTACGGACTTAACCGTAAGGCCATCGTTTGCGGCTCCGTAGGGCCAAACAACAAATTACGTTTTAATATTTTTAAATTAAAACATAGGGCACCGTGGGGACAACCACGGGGACCTACGGATGCCTTTATCCGTAGGAGCAACCCCTTATTGTGGTAGTGCTCCTCCTCCAATGTAACAACCTAGTATGATTATACAATATCAATGGGCATTTTAACACTTACTTTATATTTCTTTTATTTTATTCTTTTGGGTTGCGATCGATTTGAATGGTAGAGATAGTTATCCGACCCGACCCGCATGTGTGGAACCCAGTATGGTGTTAGATTATATTTTATACATTATTTATCAGTATACTGAATTTATGTGAATCTAGTGTGTGTGTGACCTATATTTAAATCATTATATATCTATTAATAGTTACAAGTTATGGATAAGTTATATTTTGCTAACTAACATCACATGATTAATCATCCCATATTTGAGGTTGTTTTTATCTATCTCGTTTAAATCTCAAGATATCGCTTAACCAAATATTTATTAAATCTTTATATATTTATTTAGTATCATTTTTAAATCTTTTAGGGGGCATATGAATTTAAAATTCTATTATTACATTATGGTTTAAAATTTTACGTATATCGATTATTTTTCAAAATATATTTTTGATGAAATTCCGGTGAAATTTGGTTGTAATTTGATTTTATCTATAAAACCTAAAACTATAATCTATATATTTTAACTATATTAGATCTATTCTACAGTTTATATATTTTTTTTAAAAACAACTCTCTCTCCCTCTCTGTTTTTCTTCTCTCCCCAACTCCTTCGACATCCCCGAGCCCTAGCATATGCCTTCCTTCTCCTCGTCACCGACCTCCGCTCGTCCTCTTCTCACCGTTGTCGCCAACCTTCCTCCCTCGTCCTCACCTGCACCCTGACCTCTCATGGTCTCTCTTCCGCCTCTATTCCCGAACCCTCACCGCACCCATCACCTTCGTCAACTCTACCCTTTCCCTAATCCACCGTCAACTCACCTCCCTCGTTCTCACCTTCGCCTTCTTCCTCCTCATCTCATCGCCCTCGTCATCATCTCATCATCGTCATCTTCCTTTTCAATCCTCGTGAGCCAAAACCTCTCACACCCATCCCCGACTTCCTTCACCGAGAACCCCATCGCCGATCTCATCCTTCCCCGTCATCGTCATCGTCATCGTCGACTCTTCTTCTTCCTTGCCTTCGCCGAACCCAGAGAACCCCATCACCACCATCACCAGCATCGATCTCATCTTCTTCTCACCGAGGACTTTCATTCCCGACCTCTTTGTCGCCATCCTGACCCATCGCCGTCGCCTTCGACCCAGATGCTAGACCCGAGACTTCTACAGAGCACAAGCAAGTCACCCCTGTGCAATACGTGGGTACTATTGGCCGAGGTTGCAAGTACGTCGTGTTTGGGAACGTTGTCGTCGTACATGTATCTGTATTTCATCGTGGTTTTACCGATGAAGGCAAGTTTCTAAACTTGCAACATGCTATGTTAGTTACACATACACACTTTGATTATTTTGTAAACTATTATCAATATACAATTTTATAGTAATAATCCGTATTTAGTGAAAATAACATGTTTATCTTGGAGCATAATAGTTTATTATAATTCCATTATCTTTTACCTATACTACATATATATCAAAAATAATATATTTGCATATATTTATAGTATGGTGAATTATTATCGATATATAGTTAATCTATATTACTGATAATAGCATGTGTATAGTCACAATTGTTGAGGTAATGCAAATTTACTTATTTGAACTATTTTAGTAGGTACAAATTAGTTTATATTAAGAAACAAACGTAAAACTTTATTATAAATAGGTTTAAATATATATTACATAGTAAATAAATTAGTCAGACCTTACAATTTAAATAGTATGCATTAGTTAATTGTACACTGGACTGAATAAACTAGTTATTGTTATTTCATTGAATATTTCTACTGTTTAATACACAATACCTGACATGTGTACGATACATTCCTTGCCATTGCCATTATTATATTGTTTACACCTGTTGTCTGTAATACTTACCGATACCAACAATCTTGACTTGTTATCCTGATCGATCTGATTTGTTGTCTTGCTAGACAAAGCTTGTTCACGATTGTTACTGTGTTGGAATTAGGTAAATATTCTGTTGATACCTGACTTGAACACGAAACCTGGGGAAATCAAGAATGTAACCAAAACGTAACTCAAGAGAATATTATTATTGTTTGCCGTGATTCCGAGCATGAACGGAATAACCATTGTTTATTATACCGTGGTTCTGTGGGGAATGAACGGGATATACTGTGCCATGGTCCCGTGGGGAATGAACGGGATATATACTATTGAGTTACGATAAGTTACTATTGAGTTACGATGAGAATTATACTACCAAGAAAGAGATTCTTTAAACCGATATGATTAAACTAGTCAATCTTATACGGGCGTGAGGGGATACTCTTTGAAGCGTCCTGGATCCGCATAATCAGAAGCTGTGAAGGAGTCCAAACCCTGCCTCAAAAAGCGAAGGCCGAGCTGTAGGTCACGTGACCTACATCGAAAAGGTGGCTGGCTGGGCTTTCTCTTGGATCAAAGCAGATCCGCTCGCCGAATTCGTCGATCCAATCGGGCGCTCCGGAACGTCGGCTTTACAGAATAAGAAGGGGGCGGGCTGGGTGCTTGTTGGCCCCCTTTGCTGCAAGTGCATCCCCGGTTAATCGCTCAAATTACAAAACAAGCTCGAGACAAATAGGGGTGGGGTAGAGGGAACAAAAGGTCAAACGGAAGTTATTCATGATTTTGATGGTTGATTTTTCGGTTCACTCGAATGAAATGTCTTTCATTCAGTATGATGAGGTTTAAAATGCATTGTTCTATCCCGTTTCAAAGTTCGTGATTAAGGATTAATCTTTAAACACGCGCATGTGTACGCGTATATGCGTGTATGCGCTCATGTGAATGAGAAAGATCGTTGAAGATATATCTTCAAAACGATCTCAGATACCCGAAATCTTAACTAAAACTTGTTTTTAATCTTCTCATGATAGATTCTCCATTGTGAGAATTCTATCGAGTTTTTATTAATAAAAGTTAACCGATTACGACGTTTTGCTCGTAAAACTCACTTCACTCCTTTATCGTTCACTTCGTTCACTTGCCTTCATAAATCGGTAGTTGGAATTCGTTTCAAATACCGTTAGAATAGATAACCTAGAAACATAGATTTTAGGATACACGCGAGATATCTATAGCCTGCTGATATACCATCTGTGAGTGTTTGTTTATAATTAAACTTCATTTTGCGCATAACACCTTATAGTATATTGCTCAGTTTTTTATTATGTTATTTATGACTCACTGACATCTAGGTTTTGTATGTCCCAGTTTCTTTAATTTTGTCGCAGGAAAATCGAGAATATTTTGTCAAGTAAGCTGAGTAGTGAGGAGCTTTGCCGATTAGTTTAAAGATGCTTAATTTATTTTTATTTTCTAGTTATGGTTTAACGTTGTGATCTCATAAGAGACGTGATTAGGATATTATTTACTTGTTAGATCTTTATCCGTTTCCGCTACTTTTCCTTGGTATTATTTTATTGTGGCGGTTGGACATGTGTTGGTTAGGTTTTTATTTACTGTTCTTGATATCTGATTGACAGCCGTAATGTCACTATGGAAGGATTTTTTCTCGCCATAGGTTGCATGGTTGGGTTTGTCACATACCGTATTTAAGTATCTTAGGAAGCGGGAAATGACATCCAGTGCTGCGCCCCTCCTCCTCCTCCAGTGCCGAGCCCCCTCGCCGTCGATCCCGCTCCTCCTCCAGTGTCGAGCCCCCTCCTCCTCCAGTGACGGGCCCATCGACCCTCCACCACAGCGCCGACCTTCTCCTCCATAACATCGTTTGATTCCCGGACCATCGAGTCCCCGCCGACCTCCACAGTGAGCGATTTATTTTTTTGGAAGAAATTGTTAGAAATTATTTTAAGGTTTTTAAATTAGTTAGTTTTGAATGCTAAGTTTAATTTGTTGATGAAGATGATGAGTTAATTTGTTTAATTTCTTAAATATGATGAAGATCTTGAGATTGGGAGGTATGTGATATGAATGTTGTTTGTAAATGGATGGATATGATTAAGATGATGATTTACTAAGTTTAATTTAACATATATGTTTGGTAGGGTTAAAGTTTGTAAAAAGGTGAAACCTTAGGTGTAGATGGATTTTTAACTACTCTTAAAGTTTGCAAATGTGTTGAGCATATATATCCTTCAGTATTTCTGAGAGTGATACAGGAGAAGCCAAAGCTAGTACACTTGGATCTCAGCATCAATATATATATTCAAATATTTGTGTAGCACATACATAAAAAATTGTTCTATGAATACCAAAATCCAAATAGAAGAGATATATCCTCAACAGGGTCCTCCAAATTGAGTACTTAGAACACAAATTCCTCTTTAATCTCATATATATGTTGCATGCAAAAGGGTTGCAGTATGCCCTCCACATTTCATTCAGTAAGAAATAGTAATGAAAATTTAAAAAGTAAACCAAAATATAAAAAAATTATATGACAATAGATCACCTAAGAGAGATGCCGAATAAATTGCACAATGATTGCATCCAGAGGGGGAAAGCACAAAGAGGTACACAAATAAATTTCAATATGCCATAAATTTTGGTTTATTGGGATGGCTATTTACTTGTCCCTTCAATCCATCCCAATCTCCTCCCTTGGGACCACTGGCATGTATGAACTTCCTTGAGCTTAGGCGGGTGATTCATGCCTGAAATTCTCGCCTGTCCTATGGTCCGTAAGGCTGGGGAAATGAATTCAAGACGAGGCATTGCTCCATCTTCAAAATGAACTGCCGTCGCCTTATTTAGCCAATGAAGATGCAAAATCTTCAGACTCGGAAATCTTTCAGCACCAAAAGACAAACTAAATCCATTGTAGGCATCCCAAACGAGCACAAGCTTCGAAAGTTTTGGCAGAGATCCAAGTACCTCTTATCCTCCTCCTCCTCCTCCAATTTACTGTCGTTGATAGTTATTTTGAGCACGTTACGGAGTGAGCTGACCCAGCTAGGCAGCGTTCCAAGCATTATCATCCTCCCCCTCAAATCTACAAGAAACTATCGTTCATAATTGCAATTGAAAGGGGATACTTATAATTTGCAAATATCTTGGAAAACCCTATGTTATGCATGCAAACCCTATCAATTGATTAAAACCTGAACTTAAAACCAAACCCAAAAACTTAATCCAAAATCTTAAACTTTATTATATGAATCCATGAACGGGATAATTTACATTTTTATCTGTATGTTTAATTAGCTTTTATTACAGCTAGATCCATGAGTAAAGTATTTGCTACATATTACTTTGCGAAAACTCAAGAATTCATCATGGAGTATCATTTATAGGGACCGGCGGTAAACTTAAGTCCTTTTTTGGAGCGATCACATTTATTGATGTATTGTTTTTTGGGTAAACAAATGCTTGTGGCTATTTTCATCTCGATTGATAAATAGGCATAATTTTGAAAAGAATATTCTTTAATTTTGTATATATTCGCATGGTTCTTGAAATTGTAGTATGAGGGGAAGGGGCTTTTGGGTGTTAGTCATTGAAAATTCATAGATTATGAGTTTACGAACATAGCTTGATGCAGTTGGATGCCTGGAATCATATGAAGTCTGTATATATTTTTCTTCACTTGGGTCATCTTTAGTTGTTTACCACTGACATTTGTTAAATGGGGATTTTGTCTACTTGTAGTCCTGGATTTTATGCGATCAATGTTGTAAAACATATATTCGTTCACTATTGAGTTGTCTAGCGTTTAATCGGATTATTTGGTGATTTAACGTTTTATACAGATTATACGGCCACATATATTTTATACTATTTTAGTATAATTATTATATATAAAATTATGACAAATATATAGGATTATAAATATTGAAAATTTGAAATATACCTGTGGCCTAAATGGTAAGGTGTCCGAACAAAATTGGAAGATTTGTGGGTTCGAATCCCACTAGATATGTATTCTTGTCAATAGAATTTTTTAAAACACTATATAACGTTCGTTATACAACAAAAAATAGCTCATACCAAAAGACAAATTACAACACAATGCAACATTAAACCCCTTAAACATAAGCAAACACTAAAGCATATATGCTAAAGTCTAAGAGCATAACACAAAAATAACATATAAATGTCTTATGTCACTACTTACTGTCACATAAACATAAGCAAACACAAAAGGCCTACGGGCTACAAATAACTTCAAAATCAACAAAATATCAAACTATATAATCATTTTTTAAAATTGTATAAACACTATTAAAATTGGATAAACACTGTTTAATCACTTTTTAAACCGTATAATTACCGTGTAAACGTTTTGGCTGTTTAATGACTTTAGTGTTTGTTTTGCCACCGTTTACACTTAAACGGCCGTGTAAACCGTTTTTTTAACACTGTATGTGATGAGTCTAACAGCATAACACCAAAATAACATATAAATGTCTTATGTCACTACTTATTTCACATAAACATAAGCAAACACAAAAGGCCTACGGGCTACAAATAACTTCAAAATCAACAAAATATCAAACTATATAATCATTATTCAAAATTGGATAAACACCGTTTAAACACTGTTAAAATTGGATAAACACCGTTTAATCACTTTTTAAACCGTATAATTACCGTGTAAACATTTTAGCCGTTTAATGACTTTACTGTTTGTTTTGCCACCGTTTACACTTAAACGGCCGTGTAAACCGTTTTTTTTTAAACAATGTATGTGATGAGTCCTACGTTGCTCGGACGCTTCCGACGGTTTGCCGTGTCCGTGTCCAACACATACTGGACACCAACACTTGCATGAAGCGTATCGGACATGCCGTACACGTTCCATGTGCATATTATATGTGTGTTCTATCCACGTCCTTATACATGTCTTGTCTTTTGACTTATTTTTAATATTGCTTGTTTCGACTGTTCTATTTTAAGTAAAAAGACTTGTTAATGATTTATCTTATCATTTTATATTTTGTTATTACCAATGGTAAATTTGAAGAATAATATATGATTATGTGTTATCATTATGACTAGTCTATTTAAATGTTAGACTTATCAGTTTTCTTGTTTTATGTTGTAGACTCGTGGTAGTTTGATATTTTATTTTGTTTATAAAATTATGTGTGTATAGACAGACACATTTACATATAAATGTATCCATATGTCCGGATATCATATGTTTTTAGATTTTGCCGAATTGTGTCCGTGTCCGTATCCCCATATCCTTGCAACCTTGGATGAGACTATTGGGTTTTGCTTCCAGTAGGTTTGTGAACGATTGTTATGGCCATATTGCTAATCTAATTTTAATGAAAAATTTGGGTGCTCAGCGATCATCAGCGGAAAAAAAATTAAACTATTTTCTGCTCGATCATGTGTTCGTTTCAGAACACAGGTACCTTTTCCTGAGCAAATTCTTCTTCTCATTCGTATGTTCTCGTCTTTTCCAGTAAGTTGATTGCTTCTGTGTCCACGGCCTTTATCGTGCATAATTCTTCCCTGCATCTGAATGTTATCAATAATGTAAAAACTCATAAAGCTTGAAGACCTTCAACGCATGTCTTCCATGCCTTTCAACCCGTTCGTGGATTCATTTATCAATTTTGTGTTAGCATATCACTATATCATACAGATCCAGGAAGTTTAATTAATATAGATCCGGTAAGTTTAATTAGCGTCTATTACATCAAATATGTTTATCTGTATGCTTATTGATAGGTAATTTTTTCTTCTTTATTAAAACCCGTATTTTTTTCTTTTTATCACAAGTGTTTTTAAAGAGCATAGATGTTGGTCATATTCAATTCACGAATACGTCTTGGATGCTGAATTCTACGCCAGATTTTCAACAAAGCGCTCTAGACCATTATGAATGGTACAGACTTCAATGAAATTCTCTTACCTCAATGAATTTTGTTTAGCCGTATATTTATTTGTGTAGCTGTTGAAATTCATGTACTTGTAGATTTGTGGTGGTTATTGTTTAGACTCGAATATTATGAACATGTATGACTTTTTGAATTTTAAGTAGTATATTTATAGTGTTTGTTCTGACTTGTGCATTTCGTTGAGTTGTGTTTTGTGGTTGTTTTGGCTACATTATGGAAATATATTGTTATTGTTATGGTGGAAGTTGTTGATTGTTGTATGTAATGTGAATTAGAAAATTAATTTTTTTTAAAAAAATTATAGTCTTGCTTGACCGAATAATTCAGTCTACCAAAAACTAGGTTGACTAAAATGTTTAGTCGACCAAGTCCCATTACTTTTTTAAAAAATAATTTGGTCATTTGGTCGACTGAATTTTTCAGTGGAACAAATACTTGCTCGACTAACATATTCAGTCCACCAAGACCCCTTATTTTTTTAAAAATAATTTGGTCAGTTGGTTGACTGAGGTTGACTGAATTTATCGGTGGAATAAATACTTGCTTGACTTGCTTGACTGACATATTCAGTCGACCAAAACCCCTTAATTTATATATATATATATATATATATATATATATATATATATATATATATATATATATATATTAGCTTGGTGGACTAAATATTTCAGTGGAATAAGTACCTTTGTACGACTGGGGAAAAAACGGCCGAACAAGCTAACAGTCGATCAAGCAAAACACTTAGTCAAGTAAGTGCTTAGCCGACTGGGTCTAACTTGACCGATTTAGTCAGTCAAGCAAATTACCTTGCTTGGATGTCTATCTCTTGATCGACCGAAATATTTAGTCGACCAAGAAAGTGAATCTTTGTAGCGAAACATTCCTATGCATTAAAACTTTGTAACATAGAGAGTTCACAGGTAAGCCTCCTTAAAAAAACATTACTATTGCAATGAACAATTGGCCAAAAATAAAAAGAAAACGAAAAATTACAATCAAAAGAGAAAACATAAAATAACACCAGCTTGCAAATCAACCCTCCGAAAGCCAAAATAACAATCAATTAGCCACCTTCTTTACTATTTTAATGCCAAAGGATGAGTGTAAATTTCTACCATGTATCAATGAGTAGTAGTTAGTTTATTTAGCATGGACACTTCCTTCTCGGGAAGAGTGCGGGTTTCGAACCTCGAGAAAGAAAGTGTCAACAAATTAACGCTTTCGGGGCAAATTCATAGGTCTCCTGAATGTGTGTGTGTTTGTGGGGAGGGGTGGGGAGGGGGGGGTTGGGATGGATGCGTCTCTGTGTTGTAGGTTAGTACGGGTCAGTGCCCAAAAAAAAAAATTCTGCCGTATCAGCATCGCTGATGTATCCCATAACAATCTCCCAACAACTGAAATATTTTAGGTTCTCATCATTTATATAACTCTCCGCATTCCCACGTTCCGATCTCTCCGACTAATTCTTTAAAATTCTTTTCAAATTTAAATGATGTAAAAATATACAAGAATTAGATTTAATTCTTTAAAAATCTTTTCAAAATTTTAATGATATAAAAATATACAAACATGCATTTAGCTTGCAACATACTTGTAAAGGAAAAAATAGTATGTAAGGATTTGTATGGTGCAAACCACTTGTAAACCCTTAAATGGTTTTGGATTTTGTACAATAAAAGACATCAAAAAATTTGTAAATGGTTTGCACCATCATCGCATTGAAGTTTGTTCCCTCCAAGTTTTTTCCCTTGTAACGATTAAAGCTTTATAAAAGCATCCCAAAGCTTTAAAAGTGGGGGTAAAAAGGTTTTAAAAAAAGTTATTCCCCCACTTCTCCCCAAATAATAAATAGTGACATATAAATAAATAAATAATAAATACCGGAGAGTGATTGAGCTTGAGCGGAGCACCACATCCCCCCCCCCCCTTCCACAATGACCTCCGACCCCCGCCACCTCCCCAACGGCAACCACCAGCAGCGCCACCGCCACTTCCTTGGCCCCACCACAACCACCACCTCCACTTCCTCCGCCTCGATCAAGGGATGCTGCTGCTGCCTCTTCCTCTTCCTCACCCTCCTCGCCCTCCTCCTTATCGCCGCCGCCCTCGTGATCGCCCTCGCGGTGCGCCCGAAGAAGCCCAGCTTCGATCTCAACCAGGTCGCCGTCACCTACCTCCTCGTGAGCCCCACCCCAACACAGCAGTCGGCGTACCTCACCCTCAACCTCACCCTCCTCTTCACCGCCGACAACCCCAACAAGGTCGAGATCCGATATGACCGCTCCGTCTTCTTCGTCATGTACCACGGCGTCCCCCTCGGCGTCGCCTTCGTCCCCGCCTTCGCCCTGCCCTCCCACAGCGAGAGGATGGTCCAGACCAGGGTCAGCGTCAGCCGATTCGACGTGATGCAGGCCGACGCCCTCGCGCTGGTCAAGGACGCCGCGGTGTACGATCGGGTCGAGCTGAGGATAGCTGGCGATGTCGGGGCCAGGATTCGTGTGCTGGGGTTCACTTCCCCTAGGGTTCAGGTGAGCTTTGCTTGGATTCAATTTTGGGGAAATTACACTAAAATACCTTAAACCATTATGTTTAGGGATTTTTTTTCCCACCCAAAATGCTATCAATTCACATTTGACATTTTCGGTTTAAGCGGATTACCTAATAGACAATAGACAGTGGTGTAATATGCAGACGACTGAGACTGAGACAACTGAGATTGCAAAAGAAAACAAATTCTATTTTTAACCAAATTTTAACCACCCTATGTTACACCATGATCCGCCTCCACAGAAAAAAAAAACTTTAAAGTACTTTAGTGGAAAAACGCTAGAGTTCATGGTGTTTTGGTGTAATCTATCTTTTAAAAAAAATTCAAATTTTTTTAATTAATTTATGAGAAATCAGGCGGCGGTGGATTGTGCAATCGTGATAAGCCCAAGGAAGCAGTCGCTCACCTACAAGCAATGCGGAGTCGATGGATTAAATGTGTAATTTTTTTTGTTTTATTTTTTTTTTTGAACATTTTGGAAAGGAAAAAAAATCTTGGTGGTTGCCAATGCTTAAGATGAAAGCAAAGTGGAGGCATGCTATCGTGCGCCGACAGTGGTGTTCGAGTTTTGTTTTTTTGGCATGGAACCCCTTTGTTAATGTATTTACCAGAAGAAACATTCATTCCGTGCTTAGAAATTATATATAGGGCGTAAAACATTCTTTGTGCTTTGCTAATTCCCCAAATTAATTGGAAACGAGGGCATAACTGTAATTTTTACCAGCCCTGATTTCGTGCACTGTTATATAGACAGTTGGGTAAATATGCTCTTTTTCTCTGAATAAATATTTAGTTATTGTTTTTGTTTTGCAAATAAATCGACAGTTATCAATATTACAGCTGCATTATACTTCCAGAAACTTACAAGCAACGCGGAAAACAAAATCGCTCCTTTTCTTCTGCAAAAAATAAATAAGACTAAATAGATAAAGGCAAATATAATTTTGTTTTCAAGTAGAGGGGTTGGTGTGAGATCACCGCATAATTAGGAGTCAACTAGAACAATAGAGACATCGTATTTGTTTGTCTTTGAGTCATCTCTAAGGAGAAATTATTCGGTGTGCCGCGTGTAATACAATCGGACAGGGGGTGAGAAAGAGGAGGGGGTTTTGGGCATTCTTGGGCAATATGTGGGGCTTATATTTTTATTTCTTTTCTCTTTTATCTGGAAGTATATGACCGGCGCGTGGAATCTTATCACCCACGTGATAGCGGTGTCAGGATCCAAGTGGTATGGTAAAAAAAATGGGCGCAGATCCAAAAAAAGAGCAAAAAGAGCATGTGCTTGTTGCTTTGATGGTTGATATTATTATAACTAGTAAGATGCACGTGTTCACCTTTGTTATTGGTTTAAAAATTTCTTTTGGTCCTGTGTGGAATTTTAAAACAAATTTCGGTCTTGGTGAGAGGGAGAGTCACGTTGGGAGGTGAGAGAGAGAGAGAGAGAGGGAAGATGTGGCAACTTGGGTGTTGATAGAAGAACGAGGGTATTTTGTGGTGTTTTTTCCCCTTCAAAACATGAGTAAAAAGCCATCTGGCTTCTATCTTATTGGGTATGGATCTGGGATATAACAGCAAAGAGAGAAAATTATGAAATGGGAAAAGGGTTGAAAAGGAAAGGTAATGATTTGGGGCCCACAAGCTAACTGGCTGTGTAATTATGCTATACTTTTTTTTCGCTATTGAATGAAATGTTTGCATTGAGATCATTTTAGACTTGGGTACAGAGATCTTTTACTCCCTGTAATTTTTTCCTGCTGGTGATTTATATTTGGAGAGCAGTCATTTTCTATGACCTTTTTAAGAGAAGGTGCCAGAGAACACTGAAAGTGTCCCAAGGAATAAGCCAATTGTAGGTTCTGTGTTTTGAGAGATTTTACGGAACAATTTGGGAGTAACATCAAAATAGCATGGAACAATTTGGGGGTAACAGAAATCTCTCTATCTATTAGAAACAGAAACGTTTCACTCGATCCTCTCCGTTTATATCAAAGAATACGACAGCTGTACGACAAACAAACATATAAATGATTTAATCACATGATAAATCAACTAATGATACAACTTGAAATCTACTCAGAATTTTACAGGAAAGTTATTTAATTTTTAGAATGCAATATCAACCAACTCGCATGGCAAAGAAACAAACGGTAAGAATCATTGACAATGTGATGCAGAAACACAATTTAAAACATGTACCGACTTCTGAGGGGAAACAAGATGCACCGAAATATTAAAGGCGTACGACATAATAAATGGTCCAGGATACAATAAATAGTTCGTAGGTTTCTTTCCACAAAATGGATGCCCTCTTTGTCTAGCTAATTAATTTACGGGCAAACCAAATTCAACAATGGCAGTCTCTCACTTAGATCCAATACCGAAGGACAATTTGGGTCGAGATTTGTTCTTACCTAATAGTTTCATCTGATTCGCCCGTTCTTCCTCCTCCTCCATCTTTTTCCTTCGCAAGGCTTCTTCCTTCTGACGTTGGATTCGCTCCAGCTCCTGATATCGCTCCAGCTCTTTCTGCTGTTGCTCGAGAGCTTCTCTTCTCTGAGCCTCCTCAACTTTTCTCCTGTTCTCTTCAAGCATCTTATCTAACTCCTCCCTTTCTCTTCTTTCTTGTTCCTGAAAAATCCAAAGACAAAGGTAAGGGAAATCCCCGTAAAAGATCAAACTCAATAACAAATAAATCCCCTTTAGAAACCAACTGAGGTTCTGAAGATCTATAATTTCCCCCTTCTTATGTTGAACGGTTCTCAGTTTAGTTTATGAGTTCTTTTCTCCAAAACCACCATGTGGTTTAGGCCATTCTCCAGTAAGCATCCTCCACCAAAAACAACAGTCCAGATGCCATATATAGTTTAATTCCATTACCCTGATCAGCTGCCGTTAATTTATGCATTAAACAGCCAAACTACGCTTCTTCCTCGACTAAAACCTAACTTGTCCCACATTAACCGCGGCCCCCATTGTAAAGCACCCACATCCAATCTAAGGCATCCAACATTCCACTTTCTCACTAAAATTTCGAGCAATCTTAACCTTTTTTAAGTTGAATAGAGCTGTCGTAGGGGTTAAAAAGTTTCTTTGTAATAGATCAAAGTTTCTAAGCAAGTTATGAAAATCAAATATAAATACGAACCAGGTCATCTAATATTTGGGATTTGTGATTCATCTAATTTTTAACCCCATTTCACCCCCAAACAACCCATATTTAACAGAACTTAACTACAAGGATGTATGAACCATCATTTTGAGTAAAGAATCATTACTGAAGAATAGCATACACCGGTGGTTTTGAAGAACAATTCTTTATTAAATTCAGTCCCTCGTCAAAATAAGCACCCTTAAATAATTATACAAAGTAAACCTACAGAAAATATACTGGGGGTTTGTTTTCATTAGAATGTTGGGCAATAAAGAAAGATGAAAATAGTTATTAAAAAAACAAGATTAGTGCAATGCACTTAGTTATGCTATAAGTAATAATAAAGTGGAATGGTTATACCAAACGTTGGAGCCGCACCATTGAGGACAAAGTGATGTAGCATCCCTTATGCCATATCTTCTGACTGCCAACATTGACCCTCAAGCTCCATCTTTGCTTCTCTCAGTCTTCTCCTTGTTGTAATCTTACATAATTGATAGAAATATCTCACTATGTATCTTTTGTTTTGACTTTGCTCGGTAGAAACTAAATTCTTAGCGTAAACGGATTCTAAGCGGATCCAACAAAGAAGGTCCCAAATGCATATTGGATTTGATCAAAGTTGGCTTGATCATATCCTGAAGCTAAAAACTGAGAGAGCCACTATAGAAGGTACTATGAGTGGAAACAGTGGAGAGGATATGAAAAATTACATTGATGGAAGCTATTAGGATTTGAAGCTGCCAGATCTTACACCTGATGAACCCCCTTGATACAAATGATTGGCGACAAAAGACAAAGCCAAAAGGGTGGCTAGGTTGATGGATATAAATGCAAACAAAACATTAAATGGTGTAATGTAACTGCTGACGAAGTCCCTCCCTCCCTCTCACAACAATCCAAAAACTAAAAAAAGCATTGAAAGGGCACCATTTATACAGACTTATCTAAACCTCTACCTGATGCAGTTTGCATGCCAACCATTACTTTTAGTGAACATAAGAAGAAAATAAAAAAACTGCATTTAGAAAGCAATCATGCGGAAAGTATATCCATACCGCTTTCTGCCTAGCTTCAACTAGTGCTGCTTCCTTTTCCTTGTCCAGTTGAACTGCGACCTCATCAAATAACTTCTTTCTGCCCTCTTCTATCCGCCACTGTATTTCTAGCTTGACCTCCTCAGAGTTCAAACTCTCCTCCACTTTTTTCCTAATTGCTTCTTCAACCCTCTTCGCAGTTTCCTCTTCTAACAGTTTTAACTCTGCTTCCTTTTGACGCCTATTAGAAGAAGAAAAAAAGTTAAAACGGGAAGTGCACATTCATGCAAGTTATTGAAGCTAGTAACATCATTACATGCCTTTTCGAGGCTTACAGAAAGCTACAACTGAATTAGCAAGCAGCATGAATAGCTTCATTGTATCATGAGCGGCTAAATCTTCCTTTCTCATCCATCATAGTATTAAAAACAAGCTTATGCTTTCAAGGCATACCTCTATAATAGATTCCAGTTCCAAATAAATGAGTTTTCAAACTGGTGAACAGTAGATAAACGAGTCAGCCAATGAGATCATCAAATTTAACAAGTGGTACTATAGCAGTATCTTCCTTCAAAGCCTGTGGAGAAGAATGTTAAGTAATTACCTGTAGCAGGTTTAAGCTTATCATGTAAACACTTTAATTCTCGCGTTAATGCACAATTGTTTTTGACACTACCAGATCTTAGTCCATTTCAATGAAAGCAAAACATAACAGATGATGTTTCTGCTCGAATATAGCAGAAGAATTTGTACGTCTGGACACCAAACTGCTTAACAAGATGACCACCACCATGGTAGAGAAATATTAATTGTATCATAATAGTGTCATTAAAAGTATCCTTTTGAAAGAAAAAAAGACAAATTCTGAAGCATGTTGATGTCAGATCAAAGAACTTTAGTGGCCACATTAGCTCACCGTTTACAACTCGTGTTCAAATTCAACATGCATCCAGTACCATAGATTTTCTTTCCATTTACGTATTTTTGTAAGAAATAGAATTAACAAAGATGAATATAAACCAGATTCATCTGCCTCGTACAAATTTAAGAAACCTAGACCATTTATAGATAAGATAACAATTTAAAGGTTAGCAAAACGAGTGATGAGACCTCACAAACGTAACGTGTCTCCAAAATCCGAGGTCTCCTCGTTTAACAATGGTGTGCAATCTTCGCTTTCCTCCCGATTTAAACTCTACCCATAATTGCCCTAATAAGGGTCCCGATAAGTACTGAAATAAGCTCAGAATAACAAATGATGGTTTTAACCTTACTTACCTGGCTCTAATATAGAGTACTGACTTCGACAAAGAATAACTATGACACCGCCTATCATGCCATTGAATGTTTGGTCGATTTGTTCTTTATTTTCCTTTTGTTATCTTTACTTCTATTCCTTCTTAATTCTCTCTCTCTTGTTAATATCCCATTTCCATCTTTCCACCTTTCCTAAAGGTCAGATAAAGGATTGTTGAATAAAAACCTTTGTAACAAGCTGTGTATGGTTGAAAAGTTGAAACTATGCTCCAACTTGAGGGAATTTCAAGGGCATTTGATGCTTGTTATGAATTGATAATGTTGTAATATGTAAGATATTATAAAGATAAGAAAACTGGCGGCAATGGTTAGGTTCGGTGTTTTAAAAGCGAAAGGCGAAATCAAGACGACGAAGCTTGCCTATCGCCTGAGGCGAGAGGCGCTAAAAAGACGACCACCTGAGTGAAGTAAAGCATCAAACATTTAAACCGCTTCCAGGATTTAGCTAGGTCGGTTTGAGAACTAGGGAAGGAATGTAAAAGAAAGGAACAAGACTTTTTCTATTTAGAATAAAAACCTAGTTTCTTGTCATTTTTTATTCAATTTTGTTATCATAGAAAACCTTCTCTATGATTCAAGAGAAAGCGAGTACACAAAACAAAAAGAATAGTGAATTAAATATATGAAATTTAATTTATTTCTATTTTTAAATAAAAATCACACAGTCGCATGCCTAAGACCTTCGCCTTGGACGCCTGAGGTGAGCGCCTGGGCACTTGAGGCTGTTGCAGCTCAGATAGCCTCGTCTTTAAAAAACTGGTTAGTTATCGTCGTTTTCCTGCCTGTGATCATTTGACGCAAATCATCCAAAAATGCTAACCAATGCTTATATTTTAAACACTGTATGCAATCTAGCACCTTGTTATCACTACCGACTCCTCAAAATTTGGTAACTTCAACTCAATCCTTCCACTTCCAAACTTTACCAAGAAATTCACTCTACCCAAACACTGAAATTAGTAATTTAGTATCACCAGAATTACTGGGTAAGAAGGAACAAGTTCAGCATAAGTTCTGCTTCGAACAGTAGAGTAGATACAATTAAAGCTTTAGACGCAAGTTACTAAGTGACATGGAATTGAGTCTGATCAAAGGTTGTCATGAATATAAACTACTTGAAACTTTTTCATAAAAGAGTCTTGCCAAAGTGGTGTGGTATACAGGATTTGGACTGCATATTAAAGACAAGCATGTTTACCAGATTATAGAAAGATTATCGGCATGTGTTTTGAATAAATTTGACTGTTACAATGTGCATGCACACGAATCCAGAGCGGTGACATCAAACTATCATAAACACTGGGGAAAAAAGTGAAAATAGTAACTGTAGTTAGAAACTCTAAGAGTGAAAAATTATATACCTTTTCTTTTCTTCCTCTTCCTTCCGTAATTTCTCAATGGAATTTTTGCGATCTACCGATCCAAGACTAGGGCTCGGAGACTTGTGAATAGGTGACTTTGTGATGCTCCTACTTCTTTGTCTTTTATACCGTCTTACGGATGGTGAGCGGCTTTTTCGCCTCCTAGGAGTTGGAGAGCGACTTTTACGCCATCTTGGGGAAGGAGACCGACTTTTTCTCCTGATAGAAGTATTTTCAACAATTAGGTAATAAGTATAACAAGTTCTCTGAAACTATTTGATATGACGTCCCAATTCAACCATAAGGTGACATGCTACAGCACTTCCAGAAAGTTTTTACGTTTAGCTCCAGGTTGTTAAGAATAATCTTTGTAAGCTCCATCTTTTTGTCAAAGTAAATATTGCAAGCCAATGCAACCAAAGGACAATCATGAATAACCATCATCTGCTATGTGGCTCCTATTTAAGGAAGATGCAAATAAAAGATCTTACAGTTTTTTTGTGTGTGAGAAATGCCTTCATGAATGGTAAGTACTTTATTTGTGCAAACTCAAATTCGCAATAGTTCAATGAATGATCTCATAAAACAAGAACCTGTTCTGACCTTCTCATGTGCATATGGCCAACAAAGTAACTAAAAATTACCTAAATCAGGTGCCCAAAGTTAAAATCCTCCCAACACTGTCGACGTTGTATAACTAAGGCAATGAAGATCAATGCCATGCAACTGTAAGCACAAATTGATTGTTATCGACGTCAAATCAAACTATTGTCTGCAAGAATCTCCAATGGTCAAATCATCAACTCACTACTAAACAACAAGACTAGCATCAGTCTTCACAATATAAGTCAACAGAGACCGATGGCATTAAGTTTAAATGAGTACAGAATTATAAGATGATCATGTTGTAGAAAAAGAATTACTCATGAGCGATCTAGATTATTGTTCGCACATGCGACTTTTCTTGAAATCCTATGTGCAACAACTGACTTTGCCTTGGAGGTAAAAAGTAGTCAAGGCAGCAGAAATAGATGAACAAAAGGTAGTGGGATGAATCTATACCAAATTAAGATGCTTTTTTATCTAGGAATATTGAACAGTTTACTTAAACGAACAAACTATAACACCAAAATTTTGCAGGGGAGATCAAAATGAAAGAAAATCAAAACACTGGGTCATTTCTTTTTCTGTAAATGTAATGTATGTTAACAAAATGCAACAGAAGTACCATTCCAGACTATAGAATGGATCACATCCTTCAAGTTTCTTTTATGCATTATTAAATTCTCGTCCAAACTCATTGAACTAACGATTAAAAATTTTAATTTAGTGTAGAGAGGATTTATGATAATCCTATAACTTTTTTTTAAAATACCTAAGATGAACTTAGCAGATTAAACAATCAATAAATGTTCTGCCAAGGTTATATACACAACTTATACAAATGCAATGTTGTGAATTACATTATTTAGAAGCATCAACTCCACATGCAGATTAAACAGGCTGGTGAAAGCAACTTAAGTGTCAATAATGAATTGGGTCCAAATTGTTAGTGAGAATGTGTCTATTACTAGGGACTGGAGCAGACACTCATCCCATGAGTTACTACTTAGAAGCAATGGTTAAACTGCAATGTCAAGATCTTCCATGTGCATGGCAAGGTACTGAAACCAACAAGTTCTTCAACTTAATCGGAAAAATGGACTGCATTTTTTCACTGATTAACTTGTTACAAACTTTCATACGGACATGGTGTTTGAAAAATCAATTGATCTCCGATAATAAATACCCATCTAACTTCTATGTATAGGCATGAACAATGCATGAAAAAATTATTGTTGAAGACAAACTTCATCCCGTAATGATGTTTTAAAAGTCTACAACATATGCCATAACTTAGACGTAACTTACACAATATAATAATATTAAGCTAACAATCATATCATTAGGGTTGGTGTGGCCAGACAAGAGTCGACATGATATCTACCATGAGTGTGGCTTCGATCTCAGCGATCCTACCCTTGTATGCCGTTCACTCTCGTTCACTCGTGGAAGCGCTCTTTTCGATTTTGAATCCTTTTACTATTCTCCCCAATTCCAGTCGGGCTATCGAACATGGAGTCAAAAGTGAATTACGAATGCCGTTCCACTCGTGCTTTTGTTAAGAGAAGCACATTGCTCCACTCCCCTTAAAGACTCTTATTAGTCTCTTTATCTTATGCTCTTTGCCTTCTATTCCACTTGAATATTGATCCTCGAAAGCCCTCACCGACTCTTTTCTTTATAGTAATATAGTCCTCACGAATTGACGAATGCCTTAAAACCTGTTAATTACCCACGCAGTCCAATGTAGCAAAGAGCGTGTGTGATCTGAGTAGCATTAGTAACTAAATTCAAAATGTTTCTCTAAAGTGATCGAGTAATTAATTGATTCGACGAGGCAGAACCAAGCCTTCGAAACAAGTAAATGAACTTAACAAATTCAACTTATCTTTAACAACCAGAAAATTATACTAAAGGAAAGAGCTGATGGCAAACATACTATCAATGCATGACATATTTCCACAAGCTTCTCATGTCATATCGTTATAACATGGCTTTCCCATTCAATTACTTGGAACGGGATCATTCTAGCTAATGATTTAAAGTGAACAGAGAGGATATCAAAACGCATGACATCCAAAACAATGGCCAAAGTAAATTTGCAACATGACCACTAATATATTAGCATACCTATCTCTAGATTATAACTCAAAATATAATTTTTTTTAAATGTCTCCACTGCTACACAAGTAGACTCTTTTATATCAAGACCTGTCATGAAAATAAACCCCCTCCTAGACTAAAGAGAAATTCCTGTAATGTTATAAAAAAAAAGGTTCATCAGGTAGAAATTACATCAATCATAAACCATCGGCGTCTAATGTCAGGTATGTTTCAATACAAAATGGGATCAAAATCTCTACTTTAGCAATTAATACAGAGTAAGTGGCTTCATTATGAGAAAAAGAAGAGAAAGATGAGGGGTTTGAGATCAGTAATGAATCCACCTATATGAATACGGGGACCTGCTCCGATCGCGCCTGTTTCTCCTGTGCCTATGGCTCACCGGCGACGGTGATCGCCGCCGCCTATATGAAGGCGAGCGAGACACCGATCGAGGCATCTCAGAATCAAAATTTTCAAATCAATCTCTATTGAAACAGCCCCAAAATCTATCTATAGATTCCCCTGCGAGGCAGAACCCTAAATTAAATTAGAAAGGGAATTTGATTGGAGAGAGGGGAGAGAGAGAGAGAAACCCTAGAATGTTTATTTGGGGGAGATGCTCAAGAGAAATATGGATGAGATCGAACCGGGGTTTGGGAATAGCTCTAGGGGTTGGGTTTTTTTAATGAGCCTGGTTTAGGTCGCTGGTCTGACTCGACCGGTATTGATTAATTTTTGGAGACTATATTAGGTTTATTTCTATAAAACTCCCAATAAGTTTCCATAATCTCCCTTAACTATTATTAGTTACCAGCAAATGGTCCTTGCACAAATGCGCAGGGTGCTTGCCCAAGGAAAAACGACTTAAGTAATACTATAAGCATAAATGACAGAAAATCGATATAAAGAAGTCGGATGAAAAATATTGCATTCATTTATCATATAAAGAAAATTATCGTAACACAAACTCATTCCGGAACAACACAACAAATTTTATCCGAAGATCGACAACGCCCGCCAAATATTGGCAACAAATAAGAATAAAATCATAAGATGAAAAAAAATTGAATGTTGACAAAGGAATTCATCTCCAATCATGAATAAAAATACACCCGTGCATGATGCACGGGGACAACAATCCGAAAACGAAAAACTTATGCAAAAAATAATATTCTGTTAAATTGCTGTTGTGAACTAAATTTCTTACAGATATGAATTGTTCGATACTGTATCACAATATCAAAAATAATTTAAGATAATGACTAATTAAATTAGATCTCGATATTAGCAATTGTATTGTCATGATTCAATGTTTTAACGCCGTTGCGATCAACTGTCCCCTGTCTAGACAGTCGTGATGTGAGAATCTATGTGAGAATAAGTGCAACGGCGACAAAATGGGAAAACCGAAAAGCTTGAATTTGAGTTGCTTCCCGGCTGTACCGAAAAGCTCGAATTCGAGCGCTCCCAGGAAATGATATTTATTTGTTCTCTTTCTGATCAATCATAATTACATCATCCTTTCAATAACAAAAGCTGTGTCTAATATAATTTCTAGATCGACTATTTATATGAAACGGTTCACTCTTTTTATCAAGAACATTATCTCGCGTTGATCCGCCAACAAATTACGCATTGAGACAATAATATCCCGCAAGGGGAATCTCTCTCTGGTTTTTTTTATCTTTACAAATTAAGGCCTTTTCATTTTGACCAATGTTTATAAGCCTGTCAAGATGAGCTTACAGGTGTGAAATGTCTGAGCCATTGCTTAGAAGTTATGATGATGGTTGTTAGAATATATTTTATATTCTAATTTTTGCGCAACAGTTTTTTAATTTAAATAAATTCGTATTTAATACATGCTCGATGGAAATTGAATCTGCGTTACTCTGATACCATCTGAAATGTCCCTTCGACCACACCAAAACTCCGAAATTATGATGAGAATTGAGAGGGTATATTTTATATTTTAACAACGGGAATCATATTTCTTGTGTTGGGGATTTCGACCCCCCTTCACCACATCAAGAACACAAAATGCATATCATAATCATACCATGAAGAAAACACACCGATATAATATGGTTCGACCATCTCGGCCTATATCCACAGGGTTAAATCCGGGGATCTCATTAACACACAAAAGAGATTAAAAAGCATCACACCACTCAACAATCTCTTTTTCATCCTTCTCTCTTGCTCTTATACTGTCTGCATTTTTGTCTATATCTTAATTAAAAATTTTGTGTTTACATTATTATATATAGTTAGTCGACAATCTAATGATTTGTTGTACTATTTAATTTTCATAATTATTTATTGTATTATTGTATGATTCATATATTATTATTTGTGTTGCCTATATGAAATATTACATATATATAATTAGTATTTTAAACATTTACCGTCTTAAAAGTTATATGTATCAGTGCTATATAAATATTGGATATTGAATATAAAATTCTTATATTGTTGCTCATATGATATTAAATACATAATAATCATAAATTATTTTGAGACAAACTTTAGTTTGACAAACTAACTATCTTTTCCCATAAATAAATCTTTGTACATACATAAATAATTTGAATAAATCTTGTTGTGCAAAATATTTACTTTCACCTTTATTTATACATATAGTTTCTGAGGGGGTTTGTGAAAAAGTCCCATGCCTATCTATTCCCTCACCTTCACCTTACCAATTTTTATTAATTGGTTTTAATTGTTATTAATTTTATTAATTATTGTTAATTGGGTCATTTCTTTTAACCAATTTCAAAACCATATTTTCCCATTCCTCAAACCCAGCGTTGCCACCTCTCTTCTTCCTTGCGTTCTTCTTCTCCCTCTCGACTTCATTCTCCCAGCAACCCAAGCCACGAACCCATCTCGTTCCCCACCTCCTCTCAACTCCGTCACATCTTCTTTCCAAACCGAACCAAAAACCCATCTCCCCAACTCGTCCTCTCTTCTTCTTCCTCCTCATCTCCATCACCTCCCTCATCACTTCTCCTTATTTGTAAGGACTCTGAAATCTCTATACAAAATTACTTGTTTATTGTATAAAAAGGGTATTTCAGCACGTTGTAAAGTAATAACTTAGATTTGTTTAATAAAATCAAGAAATGACTTGTACCTTATTGGTAAAGGTTCTACACTACTGCGACATAGCTTGTGCATTCGAATTCCATCAGACCCAATTATTTTTTAAAGATTTTTCTTTTTAATTTTTCGGAAGCCCGAGAGTTGCATATGCAGTTCACGGAGAAATGAAAAGTTTTAGAAAAATCAAACAGGCGCAAAGAGGAGTAAACACACACCTTGACACGTGGCACGAATCTCGAGACAATCCATCGAGATCCGACTACCCATTTCATGCTTCTGACCGCCATCGACGGTTGGGATGACCCTAATTCCCCCCGTGCTTTGCACACTCATCTCTTCAACTCATCTCAACTCTCCTGCACTGTTTAATTTTCCTGCAATCAAACAGAGACTCTTCAATTCACCATTTAACACCATTTTAATTCTTTTAATCCACATTTTTAATTCTCAAACCCTAATTCTTCACTATAAATACCACCACATGCCCTGACTCTCCTCCATTCTGAAATTTCTATCAAAAATTCTCTCAAACTCTCTAAATACCAAGTAGAGTCAAGCACCCAAGAGGAGTAGCAAGCCAAGCTCGACGACCGGAGCATCTCCGACGAAACCACGACTCCCGAAGGCTTCTTCTCTCTCTTGTTAATCATCTAAACCCGTAAGTCCTTCTTCTCTCCATTTCTCTCATCTCAATTCGTCTTCTAAGAAAATATCGACAAAAGTGGAGTTAACACGTAACAAGCTTCTCTTTTAAATATTTTATCATGCTTGATAGGTTTATATGTCACATAATCACCTAATATCTTTTTGAAACAAAACTCACATCTATTTTCTTTTAACTTAACCAAAATTTTAAGTTCAATACTCAAATAACGAACTTTTTCATTAAAATACCATGAACTTTAGTATAACCCTTTTTCCGATAACTAGTTTACCTACCTTTAGGAAAACTTCACGGGAAAACGACCTACCCCACACGCACACTATGGTTGCATAGCACGGTATTCCAAACATATGGTTAATTTTAAAAATAGGTTTACATTAAAATACCACGCCTTTTCAAAACGGGTTTCTTTTAATCAGTATTTTAGTAATTCTTGGCAATTACACCTCTACAACTCTCGTTAGAGGACCCGCTAATGGATGGTGTGGATTATCGCACATCCTCAGGACAGTAGAGTGAGATGCAGAACTCCTCACGGAGTATTCAGTCTCGAATGAAAATAAAAATACGGTTTTTAAGAAATACGACTTTTCTAAATAAAACTAAATTTTGGAAATTATATAAAACTATGAATTCGTATTTTCAATAAAGACATATTATGAAACTATATTTTTTAAAATGAAAGATTATAATTTTAATAAAATATCATCAGGTTTCCAAAAGAACTAGTTTTCATAAAAACATCATAAACTTTTAAAACCTAGTTTTTTATCACTAAAATACCCTAACGATTAAAATACATGTTCATGAAAATCCTAAATATTATAAATCACCCTCGAGGTTTAAATTTTAAACTATATTAAGGTATTTTTCATAAAACCCCATCGAAATATGCAAAACAATATTTTAAGAACTATAAATTAATATAGGCCTAAGCGGTATCATCTCTCTTGAGCTTCGGGGAGTCGGAGAAAGTGAGTGCTTGTCTATTCAGATTAGACACCTTAATGGAGTTATTAAATGACAATTGTCTTGGAAAAAACATAAATCCTGCCGTCTATGTGAGCAGTTGCCGATTTCTCTCGAACATAAATTTTTTAACAATTTACATCAATTCATGTGAAAAGACCTAAACTCGAATCTAAACTCGAATATAAATTTGAATTCGAACTCGAATAGAAATTCGAACTCTAACCCAACTCGAATCTAAACCTGAACATGAACTTGAATCCAATCAAACCAACTTGACTTGAACCAAGATTGCAACTGTCATGACTCGCATATTACTCGACTCACTCGACTACATTCTACACCTTTTGCAATCTATGGTTTCGATCAAGACATGTTAATCGATCGAATCAATTAAGTATATTAACCAGTTATAATATATTATACTCGGGGTGCTTGGAATAGTTTCTTGTGTGAATTCAACGGAGCTTCAGGAGTCCCGTATTAACCACTTTTTATTTTTACTCGAATATCAGTCAAGTTGACTCATTCACAGCCTAGAGGCCCAATGCTAACACATGAAATAGGCCCGTGTATCCTTACTCCTGGGGCCCCACTCTTGAGCTCGTGAATACTTCTACGGCTGCATTGACATTCACACTTGGAACTTGCTTTTAAGGTTGCCCGATACTATGAGGCAGTTGTAAAGAAGAAGGGCATGCCGGATACTGCCGGTGTGAAACGCCCTGTGAACCAGATCACAGGAAGGGCCTCTTCTAGACCCGCTTTTAACGGACCATTTCAAAGGCCAGTAGGTTCGTTCGCCAACAATAGGCCAGACTTTTGTATCTACTGCAAGAGAACATAGTATCTTGTGAAGAACTGTCACAGGGCGAACAACTTGTGCCTGATCTGTGGATCTTCTACTCACGCCATTGGAGCATGCCCACAGAACCGAGGACCCCACAACCCTCCAGCTAGACCGGCGATCCAAGCTCCTCCTACCCAGTTAGCTCTACCAGCTCCAGCTCCCCGCATCCAGACCGCTCAAGCCAACGCCGAGTATTTAACTAGGCATAGAAGAAAGTGCCACGACGCCAAGCATTCAATATGTCGGTCGAAGAGGCCGAAACCACGGGTCAGGTTATCACCGATAAATCTCTTTCCTATTTCCTTTCAAGTTATTTCATATCCTAGTCATCTATATTTGTTATACCTAAACCTATCCCGTGCGACTTAGGTACAATCTTAGTAGCCTCCCTACTTGCACTCGCGCTCTTTGACACTGGGGCATCACATTGCTTTATATCGCAACGGTTCATCCAAACTCATGCGATCCTAGTTAAACCGCTCGTATCCAGCTGGAACGTTAGTTCAGGGAACGACGTTTTAAAAGAAACTTTAGGATACGATTTGTGTTCAGTGGTCGCCTGCGGTCAAGAATTCTATGCGGACTTCAAAGTGCCGGACCTATCGAACTTCGACGTAGTCGTGGGAATGGACTGGTTGGGAACTTTCTTCGCTACCATCGACTGTCGCCAAAGGAGGGTAGTGTTTGAAATACCAGATCACCCAGTGTTCTACTTCAAAAATAGAGACCGGACCTTAGAACCTAGCGTCTACAGAGCAAAACCAAAGAAGGTAGACGTTGTAGTATTGCAAGCGGAAGAATCGAAGCCGGAGGTAGTTCGAGAGTTCGAGAATGTATTCCCGGAAAATATATCAGGTTTGCCTCCCGATCGAGCTCTTGAATTCAGCATCGATTTACAACTCGGCGCATAACCAATAATAAAAACTCCATACCGTTTAAGTCCGGAGAGATTGAAGGAGATCCGCATTCAGTTGGACGAATTACTGAAGAAAGGTTGGATCCGACCCAGTACTTCAATTTAGGGATCTTCGGTATTACTTGTGAAGAAGAAGGAAGGTTCATACAGGATGTGTGTGGATTATAGAGTTTTGAACGAAGTGACAATTAACAAGTATCCACTACCGGTCATCGATGAATTTTTCGATCAGTTAAGTGGATCTTGTGTCTTTTCAAAGCTAAATCTTCGTGCGGGGTACCATCAGGTGAAGTTCAAAGAGTTCGACATTCCGAAGACGGCGTTTAGGACTCGTTATGGCCATTATGAATATCTCGTAATGCCATTTGGAGTGACCAATCACCTGCCATCTTTATGAACCTGATGAACCAAGTTTTCCAAGAGTACTTAGACAGATTTGTTGTTATCTTCATCGACGACATCCTGGCGTATTCAAAAAATCAAAAAGAGTACGCCGGGCACTTACGAATTGTTCTGGAGACATTGCGACAACACCAGCTCTATGCCAAATACAGCAAGTGTGAATTTTGGCTAGATCAAGTCGGATTTCTCGGACATATTGTTTCAGGCAAAGAAATCTCTGTGGATCCAGCTAAGGTGTCAGCTGTCAGCGAGTGGCTGTAACGATCCTAAAATTCCTATATTTTCGTATTACCCTTCTTTAATAAAATACAGTATTTAATTGTTTTTGGTATTTTTTTCGTTTCATCTATTTTCTATTAAATATATTATGTCATTTATTTTGTTTACAAATAAATATACTATTTATTTATTCCACTATTTTCCTTCCATATTATTTTTTTTCAATACCCAAATTTTTAACCTAAACTCTAACCTACAACCATTTATTTTTTAAAAAAACCCTAATAAAGCCCAAAACCCATACCCATATATATATAAACCCTTAATGTACTACCTGCATACTAATAACTAATTGTTAGATATTATAACATATGGCCTTTAATTAAAACCCACAACTCTCTCTTTCCCTCCTCTTCCCTCTGTGCATAACCTCCTTAACCTCTTCTCATTCCCCTTCTTCCCATTCCCCTTGGCCGACCTCTCCTCTCCCCACTCTCTCTCTCTTCAATTCCCATTATTTCCCTCCTTAATTCTAATCAATTCCCTCATCAACTCTCTCTCTCCTTCTCCTCAAAACCCATGACCTCATTCTTTACATCTCTTCAACCACCAACATCAAACTTCCCTATGGCCGGCCACCACCTCCTTTGGACGAGCACCCTTTTCCCTCCATCTTCATCACCACCGACCCGACCCCGTCATCACCAGCAGCAACTACAGCAGCCGCAACATCAAACGAGCTACACACCATCGATTTTCAATCTCCTTCTCAATGCGTTCTAGACCATTAACCGAGGCTTCAGGGTGAATTCCAAGTCCGCGTGAGTGCCACGATAATATACATGCCTCCGGATCTTCGTTCCGTCGATATTTCGAATTTGTCGAATCGGCGTTCGATAAAATGGCTCAATGAAAATTTCCGTTATGTCCTTACGTTCTAACCACCCGTAAGTCTCCTCCTTTTCCTCCTGATCAGGATATGCTACGGCTAACTCTCTGCAAAGATTATCTTAAAAAAAAGGTTTTAACTTTAAGATGAACATGTGACATTCTTTTTTCCTATTTGAATCTTGATTTGTTTTAAAGTCAGAACCCTGCATGTTTCTCAGGGACCAAAATCAACATAGGCAGGAAAATTAGGCATGTTTAGTAATTATTTGGATGATTAAGTAGTTTACAAATTTTAATAGAATAGAATACATCATCAATTTGTGTTTCTATCATTTTTTTTACTTAGTCATACATGGTGTAACAATCCATATGGTTTGCAGGATGCTAATTATTTGACTAAAATATTAGTGCAACTAGTTCATAAGAGTAGTGAAGTAATAGCCTGAGCACAAATAATATTCTAGATTATTGATGGTATTATATGGCAATGGTAATGAAAAATTAGGTGTTCATGCATTTATATATGTAGGATATTGTACATATAGCAAATGAGTGTAAAATCATATAATACACAATTGCTGTTATATGTGAAGGTATGGAAGAGTTGTATGAAAATGCATATTAAGTGTAGAAGCACAACAAATAAACATTGTGAAAACAAAAAATTAGTAGTAACAAGAATAGATAAGTTTTTTACACATACTATGTCATAAATAATAGGTGGTTATATTATCGGTACAATTACTAAGCCATACATATTATCCTTTTTTTTCCTTTGCACAATTACGCATCTACAACCCACTTTTGGGGAACCCTGTTTCGGGATGGTGCGGATTATCGCACATCCTTGGGTCTAGTAGAGCAGAATTTGGACCTTCGCAAGGAGCATTCGAATTCCGAAAGAATTTTAATAACATTTTTTTAGAAAAAAGGATTTCTAGAAAATAATAAATTAAAATTATTTTTATATAAATATATAAATATACATACATACATACATACATATATATATATATATATATATATATTATCAAAAGATCTATCTTAAATATATTATACAATATTCCAAGTTTTTCTAAATCAAAGAAATCACTTTTACATGAAAATACCATTAAATACAAAACAAGTTCAATATATCAATAAAATACCATGTACTATGAAACTAGGTTCTATTCACTAGGAATTTCACATTTACAAAATATACATCTATGAAAACCCTAAAGACGATAATTAAATACTTGGGGTGTATTTTGAAATTATGCCAAAACTATTTTTACATATAACCCCCTCAAGTTCTATAAATTACCCTAAGGACCCCAGTAAATATAGGTTTAAGCGGGACTAATCTCTTGAGCCTCAGAGAGCTAGAGAAGTGGGTGCTTGCCTATTTAAGATGGACAACTTAACAAACGGTGTTATCAACACGGTAATCGTCTTTGAACAAGACACAAATCCTGCTGCCCATATGCAGCGGTTACCGATAACACCAAAACCTAATTCAGAATTCAATTTCTTTTCTAATTGTTCTGACTCAGACTAAGTCTCATTATAAATAATCTGACTTGAATATGATTCAAGTACAATCTACAATTCAATATGAATCCATGAATCCATATATTCAATATATTCAATCTATATTGACTGAACCGAACCATGGATATACTTCAATTTACATGATTCTCCAGTTACATCCATAATTCTCCAGTTACATCCATTTACTGATATCATGGTTTCGGCAAGTCATCCAATTATACAATCTATATTACAAGTTGCAATACAATACAAACAATAAAACCCAAACATCGCGGGGTTTAAGGGGTAGATTGGTACGGAAGGTGTTAGAAGTGGCACGAGACAGCAACCATAAGACGTAATTATATCCATGCCGTTGTTCCGTGGTATTATCGATGGAGCCTTGTACTTCCATTTGCTCTAGTCTCTAGCATATAGAGACTCCTCTCGTATACACTGGTATCCTTCTGTACCAAACTACAAATAACAGCGTTAACACTAAATACAATATTATAACAATATAATACAACATTAAAAGCTACTCTTCCTCTCTCTTACTCTCTGTCTATTCTACTTCTCCCTTATCTTTGGGACTTACCGAGCGATTGTTCGCTGACGACATTTCTTCTCTTTCTTCTTTAGAATGTTGTCAGGTGATCTGGACACTCAGGAGATCGAGCCTACCAGCGAGGACTTGGATCAGCTTGCTTACGACCCAGAGCTTTAGCTTCATTGTTCACATTTCATTTCAGTACTTTTCCTTTTCTGTTATGCCACTGTTTAGGCATTGCTTTCTTCCAGATGTATTTACTTTTCCATGCATTGTACAAAAAAAATGTTAATAAATAAAGTTATTGTTTTATTATATCTTGTCTCTTCTGCATTTATATTCTTATATTGCTTAGATACGCTTAGCGTATTTACTTCAGAGTAAAAACGTAGCGTCCTCGTCGCATCCTCTGCCCGTATACTGGGAAGCGGGGTGTGACAGTGGCCAACACCAAAGACGGTGAAAGATATAAGAAGTTTCTTGGGCTTAGCAGGATACTACCGATGATTCATCGAAGAATTATCAAAGATCGTAACACCCCTGACTAAGCTCATACGTAAAGACGAAGGTTTTTGTAGAACTCAAGTCAAGATTAATCTCTGCACCTATTCTTGTAATACCGGATCAATTTGGCGGATTCGTTGTGCATTGTGATGCGTCCGATAAAAGATTAGGATGTATTCTACACCAGCATGGAAAGATTGTGGCTTTTGCATCAAGACAACTAAAGGTTCATGAACGCAACTATCCAACACATGATCTGGAATTGGCAGCCGTCATCTTTGCACTCAAGATTTGGCACCACTATATTTTGGGAGAACGAGTGGATATATACACTGACCACAAAAGTCTTAAATATATATTTACTCAGAAGAAACTCAACATGCGGCAGAAAAGATGGCTAGAACTCATGACGGACTTCGACATCAACCTACAGTATCATCCCGGGAAGGTAAATGTAGTTCCTGATGCACTTAGTCGCCAACCATTAGCAATGATCCTCACCGCTCAGTGGAGGCTACAACAAGAACTGCATGGATTGAAAATTGAAGTAGTTGTGCCAGGCAACGCTTCATCTTTGATGAACTTATAAGTCCAGTCCACTCTTGTCAATCAGATCAAGGCAGCTCAAACATATGATGCCAAGCTATACAAGATCAGAGAACAAGTAGAAAGTGGATTACGAACTGCTTTCATCATTTACGAAGATGGATCCTTACGATATAGAAGCCATTTATGTATACCAGTCGGCTCTGTTCGAGAAGAATTGATGAAAGAAACTCACAGCTCTCCGTATTCGATACACCCCAGCGGTACACAGACGTATAAGGATCTACGACAACACTACTGGTGGTATGGAATGAAGCGCGAAGTAGCTAGAAGCGTAGCAAAGTGTTTGGTGTGTCAGCAAGTGAAGGCTGAACATCACAGAACTGTTGGTCTACTTTAGCCGTTACCAATCCCAGAATGGAAATGACAATATATTTCCATGGACTTCGTGACTGCTCTCCCTTGCAGCATGAAAGGTAAAGACGCCATTTGGGTTATTGTGGATTGACTCACCAAGTCGGCTCACTTTATTCCAGTTCGAGTTGGCCAGTCAACCGAGATATTAGTAAGGAAGTACATGGAGGTGAGTAAAAATCTAAAGTAAGATTTAACCCTTCAAGATGTATTATACTTGTTTTGATACCCATAAACTCATGCAGGAGATCGTGAGATTACATGGGGTACCTATTTGCATCGTTTCCGATCGTGATACAAGGTTCCGATCATAATTTTAGCAGAGTCTGCAAGCTAGCCTGGGAACGAGTCTGAATTTCAGCACGGCGTATCATCCACAAACAGATGGACAGTCCGAGCAAACAATTCAGATATTAGAAGATATGCTGAGAGCCTGTATATTAAACTTCGGAGGTTCATGGGAAGATCACCTACACCTTGTGGAATTTTCATACAACAACAGCTATCAGGAAAGCATTGGGATGGCACCTTTCGCAGCACTCTACGGATGGAAGTGTCGTTCCCCGTTGAGTTAGGACGACGTTGGAGATCGTGAACTTCTTGGCCCAGAGATGATCGTGGCAACTGTGGACGTGGTTCACACGATCAGGGAAAGGATGCACATAGCCCAAGACCGACAGAAACATTGGGCAGATGCAAAACGTCGACATCTGGAGTTTCAACCCGGAGAACATGTATTCTTGAAGATCTCTCCAAATAAAGGAGTGATATGTTTTGGCCAGAGGGGTAAACTCAGTCCAAGATACATAGGACCTTTCGACATACTCGAACGAGTTGGAGAAGTGGTATATCGTTTAGCACTACCACCTTCATTGGAAGGAGTGCAAAACATATTCCACATATCCCAGCTATGACGATATGCGAGCGACCCCATCCATATACTTGATCACTCAGAGCTCATGGTACAGATTGATCTAACCTGCGAGCAACAACCAGTTGAGATCCTGGACCAAAAAGTGAAAACACTGCGGAACAAGGAGGTGAACTTGGTCCGAGTGATGTAGAGAAAAGACTCGCCAGGAGAATCTACATGGGAGCGAGAAGACGATATGCGTACACGATACCCTCAGCTATTCGAAAATTAGTCCTTTATGTAAATTTCGAGAACGAAATTTTTATAAGGAGGGTAAAATGCAACGACTCTGAAATCCCTGTACAAAATTACTTGTTTATTTTATAGAAAGGGTATTTCAGCCTGTTTTAAAGTTATAAATTAGATTTGTTTAATAAAAGAAAGAAACAACTTGTAGCTCACTGGTAAAACCTCTATATTGCTGCGACATAATCTGTGCGTTCGAATCCCATCAGACATAATTATTTTTTAAAGATTTTTCTTTTTAATTTTTCGGAAGCCCAAGAGTTGCACGTGCAATCACGGAGAAACGAAAAGTTTCAGAAAAATCAAACAGGCGCAAAGAGAAGTAAACACACACCTTGACACGTGGTATGAATCTTGAGACAATCCATCGAGATCCGACCGCCCATTTCATGCTTCTAACCGCCGCCGCCGGTTGGGATGACCCCAATTCCCCCTTCTTTGCACACTCATCTCTTCAACTCTCCTCAACTCTTCTGCACTGTTTGATTTTGCTGCAATCAAACAGAGACTTTTCAATTCGCTATTAACACAATTTTAATTCTTTTAATCCACATTTTTAATTCCCAAACCCTAATTCTCCACTATAAATACCATCCCATGGCCTAACTCTTCCCCATTCTGAAATCTCTATTAAAAATTCTCTCAAATTCTCTAAGTACCAAGTGGAGTTAAGCACCCAAGAGGAGTAGCAAGCCAAGCTCGACGACCGGAGCATCTCCGACGAAACCACGACCTCCGAAGGCTTCTTCTCTCTCTTGTTAATCATCTAAACTCTTAAGTCCCTCTTCTCTCCATTTCAATCATTTCAATTCGTCTTCTAAGAAAACATCGACAAAAGTGAAGTTAATACGTAACAACCTTCTCTTTTAAATATTTTATCATGCTTGATAGGTCTATATGTCACATAATCACCCTAATATCTTTTTAAAACAAAACTCACATCTACCGTCTTTTGATGTTGTAGGGTGTTTTTCGTCACCCCATTGAGATGGGAATACGCGCGCGCTTGTCAGGCGCATTACAGATTCCCCCTGCCTAAGGTAGGCTGGGGTTTATTGATTGTGGGGATCCGAATCTCCGGCAGCCGCGGACTAAGCTGCCGTTAATTACCCCTCGCCTTTTGGAGCGAGAGAACCTCCGATTAACGGGTTAAACTGGTCATGCGAACTCAACGTGCAGTGTTGTGTTTTGAAGGGGTTTTGGATATATCGGGGGCCCCGCAGAGATTTTACGGGGGTCCCGCTACCCGGATAGCGGGCTGGGGGTCAAGGGGGCTAGCAGCCCCCTTGCGGGGTGCGGGGCAGCGCCCCGGCCTAAAAATTTTTTTGAGGGGGATAGTGTTGTAGAGTATGTGTGTGTGCGTGTCTATATATATATATATATATAAAGGGAAAGGGCATCCAAAGGATGCGTGGGGAAAAGTGCCAGCGCTTTGAGCGCTAGCGCACCACGTGTCAGCACGTGGGCGCTAGCGCTCTGAGCGCAAGAGCGCTAGCGCACCACGTGTCGGCACGTGGGCGCTCGGGCGCTAGCGCTCTGAGCGCAAGAGCGCTAGCGCACCACGTGTCGGCACGTGGCCGCTTGGGCGCTAGCGCCCTGAGCGCAAGAGCGCTAGCGCGACCGCAAGAGCGCTAGCGCACCACATGTCAGCACGTGGACGCTCGAGCAGCAAAAGAGACTTGGTCCCTGCAATGGGAGTTGTACTCCCAGAAAGGAGCACTTATTATTCTCTGTGTGTGTGTGTGTGTGTATATATATATGAGGAGTTAAACTCCTAGGATATTTTGAAGCTGATGAAGGGGGTTGCTCCCCTTGAGCCCTAGTTTTTCCCCAAAGTGGGGTTTCTGGAGATGGGTCTCCTTCTTCTTCCTGTCGTTTGGCCGGATCTCGGAAAAAAGGGGGTGAGACTTAAAAATCTCTCCTTTTTGAGATCTAATGGTAGATCCAAGTCCCCTTTATGGGTTTTGTGGTGGAAAACTACTTAGTTTTGGAAAAGAAAAGGTAAAACTCTTGATTTAATTCAAAAGAAATGAGAAAGTTTAGAACCTTGGAGAAGGAGCAGGAGGCACAAAGAACCCTAGTTTTTGGGGGAATAAAAAAGTATATTTATTTTATTCATCATCATGTTGCCTTATATAGGCTTACACATTTACATATAGCCCCTTAGGCTTTACAAAATGGCATTTTGTCCATCCCATGGCTCATGTGCCATTTCTTTTTGCACATAAGCCATGGGCTTACAAAAATTTAGCTTTACGCCCATTTTGCATACATTCATGCATAAAAAATTACATAAAAATTATTTATTACATGATCTATATTTTAGCATGGAGGAGGCTGGCCGCGGGCTCGACTTGGGCTTGGGCCCGCCTGACCTGGGCTTGGGCCCACCTGGCTTGGGGTTGACCTTGACTTTGACTCGGTCAACCGGGGGTGCAAATTTTGACCCCAACAGATGTAACCAAAATTTCACGTCCAATACTCAAATAACGAACTTTTCATTAAAATACTATGAATTTTAGTATAAACCCTTTTCCGATAACTAGTTTACCTATTTTTAGGAAAACTTCACAGGATAACGATCTACTCCACACGCACACTATGGTTGCATAACATGGTATTCCAAACATATGGTTAATTTAAAGAATAGATATACATTAAAATACTACGCCTTTTCAAAACGGGTTTCTTTTAATCAGTATTTTAGTAATGCTTGGCAATTACGCCTCTACAACTCTCGTTAGGGGACCCGCTAATGGATGATATGGATTATCGCACATCCTTGGGACAGTAGAGCGAGATGCAGAACTCATCACGGAGTATTCGGTCTCGAAAGGAAATAAAAGTACGGTTTTTAAGAAATACGATTTTTCTAAATAAAACTAAATTTTGGAAATTATATAAAATCATGAATTCGTATTTTCAATAAAGACATATTATAAAACTATATTTTTTTAAATGAAAGATTATAATTTTAATAAAATACCATCAGATTTTCAAAAGTGCTAGTTTTCATAAAAATACCATAAACTTTTAAAAGTTAGGTTTTTATCACTAAAATACCCTAACGATTAAAATACATGTTCATGAAAACCCTAAATATTATAAACCACCCTTGAGGTTTAAATTTTAAACTATATTAAAGTATTTTTCATAAACTCTCTCGAGATATGCAAAACAATATTTTAAGAACTATAGATTAATATAAGCTTAAGCGGTATTATCTCTCTTGAGCCTAGGGGAGCCGGAGAAAGTGAGTGCTTGTCTATTCATGTTAGAAAAATTAATGGAGTTATCAAATGGCAATTGTCTTGGAAAAAAACATAAATCCTGCTGTCCATGTGCAGCAGTTGCCGATTTCTCCCGAACATAATTTTTTTTACAATTTACATCAATTCACATGAAAAGACCTAAACTCGAATATAAACTTGAATTCGAACTCAAATACAAATTCAAACTCTAACCCAACTCGAATCTAAATCTGAACATGAACTCGAATCCAATCTACTCGAACCAACTTGACTCGATGCAAGATTGCAATTGTCATGGCTCGCATATTACTCGACTCACTCGACTATATTCTACACCTTTTGCAATCTATGGTTTCGAGCAAGATATGTTAATCAATCAATCAAATCAATTAAGTATATTAACCAGTTATAAAATATTATACCCGGGGTGCTTGGGATAGTTTCTTGTGTGAATTCAATAGAGATTTAGGAGTCCCGTATTAATCTCTTTTTTATTTTTACTCGAATATCAGTCAGGTTAACTCATCCGTTGCCTAGAGCCCCGATGCTAACACATGAAATGGGCCTGTGTTTTCTTGCTCCTGGAGCCCCACTCTTGAGCTCGTGAATACTTCTACGGCTGCATTGACATTCACACTTGGAACTTAATATTAACATAATGATCATATAAAGACTTATAGCACATATTTACCCATGAACATATACTCTTACTCATCATCTATATATTCTACACTTGTAATTTTCTTTATTCTTACTTTATCCTTGGGACTTACCGAGCGCTAGTTCACTGACGAGCATTCCACCTACTTTTCTTCTCTTGAAATGTTTGTCAGATACGGTCGAGACGGAGGAAGTGAAAGCCACAGAGAAGGACTACATCCGGATCTCTACTCAGGACTAACTCAGCTTCACTTTTCTTCAGTTTATGTATACCACATGTTTAGACATTTTCTTTTATTGTATTTACTTTCCAGCTGAAACTCATGTACATGTAAATATTGGAAATTGAATGTAAATAGAGATGTTTATTGAAAAATTTACAATCTCCATTTATTCTTGCATTGTGTATTATTGTTTCAATACACTTAGTATATTTATTTAAGGAATGACCTTCTTTGGATAAATATGTCGCGGGCTTGCCACGTCACCGTTTCCGTCTACTGGGAAGTGAGGCGTGACATTATTCCTATTCTTTACCGACGTGAGAACACCAAGCCACCATCGCCGCCTAGCCCTCGTGAGCCAACCCCGAGCCCAATATAAACCCGAGACCAAGTCGGGCTTGCAACGTCGTTGTCGTCATCTTCAATAACTATTGTATCAATAAAAACAATAGCATCATCATCCTCCCTCTTGGCTGAAATCGAGAGCAAGCCCTAGCCTAACTCAAACATCGACAGCACCAAACCCTCGACAGCCTATTCGATGTGACCTCGAGCCGAGAACCAAGGCTCCAAGGCCGGGCCCGAGTCCGCATGAGCGCAACGATTGTTTTCCTGCCTCTGGCACTCCGTTCTGACGACGTTTCAATTCTGCTCGCGAAGTGTTCAACGAAATGCCCCAAAAAGAACTTTGTCGTTTTCTTACGTTCCAGCTACGAGTCGGGCACCCGTGAATCCCCGAGGCAAGTATCTATCACTTGCTTGTCTAAGTTTGAGAACTTGGCACAATTTAATTTCTTCTTGTTACCGTATTTAATTTGTTTCATTTCATTTCATTAGCATGGTTTAAATTGATATAATGCATAATGATCAGTTTAATACACTTTAGTGCATGCATTTTTCTCTTAACCTCCGTTTGACCTGATTAGACATCCTGACACCTGATTTACCTTTGTAAGTAGATGCTTGTGCTCGTGCAGCTAACTTGCAGCTAAAGCGGAATACAAAACAAAAATTTCTAGAATAAGAGCACGAACTTCTACAATCTAGAATTGAATTCCAAACACTAAACTGTAAGCTATAAGGAGTTAACTACTCAGATAGTGATAGTTACCTTTGTAGTCGTGTCTTTCGTCTTCTTTCCACTTCTTACGCTTTTAGGAACTTAGTCAGGTTCCAATCAACAAGGCGACACTATGGTTCGCTACGCAATTTCAATAATAATTTATGATATAATTATATCTACACATATCTAGTTATAGTAAATTGCTTTGGCTAATGATTATAGTGGCATGATAAACAAGTGAAGGTTTTCACTTGCCTTCGGTCGCTGATATAGAAGCGACATAACGTGCAGGATTCATCTCGACACACGAGACGACGAGATACTGGATACGGTGCGTGGCGCGTGCGCGATGCGTGGTGATCCGGTATTGGATGCGGTGGTGACGCAGGCATGATACGGTAGTAGGTATGGTCTTGGCTCGGTACGTAGTGCGGGTGTGGCACGGTGTGACATTGTACTGGATGCGACTGAACACGATGATGGGCACGAAGCAGCTCGAAGTGGGCACAAGGTTTAGGCGTGGAGTGGGCACGGTGCCTGGCATAGTGCAGGGTACAGAGGGCACGATACGGGGCACAAAGCTGGCATACGTGGCAGTGAGGGTTGTGTAGGGCTGTCGGGGAAAGGTGAAGAAGCTCGGGTAGGGCTTAGCTACACAGCGGGGAGCTCGAGTCGGCAATGGAGGAGCTTGGTCGATGGAGGAGAATCTGGTGTTGGCAGTGGGGTTGCGTGGTTGCAGGCGATGATGGCAGTAAAAGTGGTTCGTCGGTGATCTCAAGGAGAGAGGGAGAAAGGCAGAGAGCTTGGCCTGCTTGGAGGAAAGTGATGGCTCGGTGTTGGAGATGGAAGTGTGCTTGATGGCGTCGATGGCAGCTGGGACGCGCCGGCAACGAGGAGGCTGGTCGGAGCTGGAAGAAGGAGGTGCTGGTAAGGTGGAGGAGAAGGCTTAGGAACGTCGAGGGAGTGGTCGGTGCAGTGGAGGGAGCTCGGGTGGATCGTCGTTGGAGGTAGAGGAGGTTGGCGAGGAGTCGAGGTCGGGGTGGCATTGGTGAAGGCTGTCCGCTCTGGTGACTAGGTCAAGATGGAGGGGAAGAGGAAGCTCGGATGTGGGTTGCAGCGATGGTAGTAGAGAGAGGAGGTGTTGGCGATGGTGGTTCATCAGGGATGGCAGCGGGATGGTCAGCCGGTGGTGAGCTTCAGTAAGGTAGTTGTTGATGGCGGGGCTTCGAGAGAGAGAGAGAGGGAGTAAGAGAGGGAATGAGGGACAGAGAGATAGAGAGAGTGTGTGAGTGAGCGGTTGAGAAGATGAAGGAGGTGGCCGTAGAGGTTGAGGGGATGTTGGGGCGAGGACGAGGTCGTAGGGAAGCACGGGTCATGGGGAGCTCGTTGCAGTAACGAGGGAGGAAGAGAGAAGGAGTATAGTTGAGGAGATGAAGGAGATCTCGGAGGAGTTGGCGATGAGGGCCACGTCGTCGTAGAGCGGGTCTTAAAGAGGTGGGTGTGAGAAAGATGACGACGAGGGCTCGGGAGATTCAAACGAGGAAAAATAGAGAGGAGAGAGGAAGAAGAGGAAGGAGAAGAGGGAGTGGGCTCGGATATGGGTTTGGGTTTGGGTAATAAGGCTTGGGCCGGGTGTGGGTCTAGGCTAGGAAATGGGTTAGGGTTTAATTAGGGTAAAAGTTTAGAAATTAGGTTTTAGAAAAATATAGAGAATTATATGGGAAATTTGGGGGGAAATGTCGGGAAATTATTATCAAAAATACGGATAGCAAACAAAATGCTGTGTTTAGAATCTTAAAGAATTAAAAAAATAAAAAGGTTTAGGGTTCATGGTTTCTGGTTTGGAAAAATAAGAAAAGGATTTTGAATTAATTTGTCAGGAAAAATAGCTAGAGGAATTAGATAATTAGTTGGGGAAAATATTTGAGAATGAAAATTAGGGAATTTATATAGAAAACAACTTAAGAAATTTAAATGAATTTATTATTGAAAATAATATAGAAAATACAAATAGAGGATACCGGTTATTACACTATAAATACCGCCCCATCCCTTAACTCTCTCCCATTCTGAAATCCATAGCAAAATTCTTCAAAATTTTCTAAGTACAAGTGGAGTTAAACAAGCCAAGAGGAGTAAGGATTCAATTTCGACGGCCGGAGTGGCTAATCGACGGTTCCACGAATCCACAAGACCCTCTTCTTCTTCCTCTCTTTTCCTTGCACAAAACAAGTAAGTCCTTTTGTTCTCTCTTTCGTTTCATCTCAAATCGTTCTTGAAAACAATATCGATAAAAAAAATGGAGTTAGCTTAATCACACTCTCTTTATAATATTTCTACTATCATTGTCATTCTACATAGATCACAAATAACTTGTAACCATGATCTTAAAATAATGTTCATATAATTAATTTTGCACGTGTTTAGAATTGCTCATTAAATAAAACGTATATTAAAATTTTACACAAAACTACCATGAACTTTACCTATACCCTCTTATCGATATCATGACTTATACTTATAGAATATTCACGGGGTAACGACCTACCCCACTCACTAACAATATGGTATCATAGCACGATCATACTTGTAGCGTTATTTTAAAAGAAATCAATTTTCAAGAAAATACCGTCACTTTATAAAAATACGTTTTTAATCGATTTTTACATCATTTTGCAATTACGCCTCTACAACCCTCTTTAGAGGGCCCGCTTGTGAATGGTGCAGATTATCTCCCGTCCTTGAGATAGTAGAGCGAGATTCAGAGCTCCTCACGGAGAATTCTGTCTTGACAGGAATAAGAATACGAATTAAAAAGAATACATTTCTTTCTTAAACAAAATTAAACTTTAAAAAAAATTATATAAAATTATGAATCCGCATTTTCAATGAAAACAAATTGTGAAATTATTATTTTTAAATGAAAGATAAAAGTTTTAAATAAAAATACTTTCAAGTTTCCAAAAGAGTAAACTTTTAAAAGCTAGGTTTTTATCATTAAAATACCACTTAAACTAAAATACATTTTCTATAAAACTCTTAATATTCTGAATCACCCTCGAGGTTTATTTTTAAACAATATTAAAGTATTTTTCATAAAACTCTCTCGAGAAATGCAAACAATGTAAATAAATAAGAATAAATCTTTATGGACACTAGATTAATATAGATTTAAGCGGTATCATTTCTCTTGAGCCCCAAGGAGCCGGAGAAAGTGAGTGCTTGCTTACTCAGGTTAGACAACACTGCAACTTAACAGAGTTATCAATGACAATTGTTTTGAAAAAAGACACAAATTCTATCGTCCATGTGCAGCAGTTGTCCGATTACTCTCAAACTTAAGAATTTCAACAGTTAAATCCATTCATAAGAAATGTCTATAACTCGAATCCAAACTCGAACTCGAATCCAAACTTGAACCCAAAATTGAACTCGAACTCGAACTCATTCTACTCGAACTAATTTAACTCGACCCAGAATTGCTATTGACATGACCCGTATTCTACTTGACTTACTCGACTATATTTTTTTTACCTTTGCAACCTATTGTTTGATCAAGACATGTTATAATCAACCAGGCAAATTGACTAAAGATATCTTATAGTTATAATATATTATACTCGGGGTGTATGTGATAGTTTCAAGTGTGAATCCAACGGAACTTTAGAAGTCCCGTATTAACCTACTCGAATTCTATCACTCGAATCTCAGTTAGGTCAACTCCTTCACAGTTTAGAGTCCCGATACTAACACATGAAAGGGACCCGTGTTTCCTTACTCCTGGGGTCCCATTCTTGAGCTCGTGAATATTTCTACGGTTGCGTTGACATTCACACTTAGAACTTAACGTTAACATAGCGACCATATAGAGACTTATAGATATATACACCCATATTCAGTTCTACACATTTTTACTTGTCATTTACATTACCTCTTTTATGTTATATCTGTCACACTTTACTTTTACCCTACCCTTGGGATTTACCGAGTGCTAGTTCGCTGATGTGCATTCCACCCACCTTTATTTTCTTGGAATATTCGTCAGATACTGTGGAGACGGGGAAGGTGAACGTCCAAGAAGAGGATTACAACCAGATAGCTACTCAGGATCATCTTTGTTTCCTTTTTTCAGTTTATGTATGCCACCTGTTTCGGCATTTCTATTTTTGCACTTACTTTCAGTTGAACTCATGTATTTGTAAATATTTCAAGTTGGAATGTAAATAAACATGTTTGTTGAAAATTTTACAGTCTCTATTTATTTTTGCATTGTGTATTATTGTTTCAATACGCTTAGCATATTTATTAGGGAATGACCTTCTCTGGATAAATATGTCGCGGGCTTGCCACGTCACCGTTTCTGTTTACTGGCAAGCGAGGCATGACAGACATCCAGCTTGACACCTTGTTTACTGCATTGGTACTTCTTGCATGTTTACCTTTTTGCATTCTTATTCATTTACAACACATGTTTTACATTATTTTACGTACATGAATTCCTATACTTTCGATTTACCTGTTTTTCATGTGTATCATGATTTACTGTTATTACTTGCATCACACTCTCCCGTCTATTTTTATGCTTGTTGGTGCTCTGAAACCTTAGGAATTATGTTCTCAGTTGGATAGTAAGATTTGTAGGACCAGACTCAGTCATCAGAGTGCGCAACGGAACCGTGGTGGACCTAAGATTCGTAGAGTTTCTATTTCTGTATCTTTCAGGTCGTACCCATATTGTATACTTTTATACCTTTTGGAATTTGTTGTGTATATTGTTACTATTTTATTATTGTTTGTAATAAATATTGGTTAATGAATAATGTTGATTTTATTTATCTTGCTTTTGTGTATTCCTACATTACTATACGCTTAGCGTAACTGTGTCGAGTTGAGTTTTCTCTCTCAGTATAGCTACATCGCGTCTCCGCTCCAGTATTTTAGGAAGCGGAGTGTGACACACACCACAAGAGATGAGTGACACATAATATCCTCACAAAATTAATTTCTTAAGCATCTCTTACCTAAACAGAGATATATATACCAAAACCCTAATATCTATTGGTAGCCCACACCAATAGATGATTCTGCTTGAATGACCCATAAATGCATACGGATACGAGATACAATCCCAATAATCTCTACCTTGGCTCGAATCCATAGCCCACATCTTGGAAGATATATCATTGTACTCGTAATCCGCTTCACAACATACACTAGCACATGCACCATGCTCCATCCGCAAGGAACATCTTACTGTCAACATTGTCTTTAACACGAGCATCATGACCAACTCAACCTGCCCTGTGCGAACAACCTTCAGCCTCTCATGAGCACTCATGATCATTACACCGTACTCTCCCTTTAAGCACTCATGATCACTATACCGCACTCTATACTGTACTCTTCTTAAAAGCAACAAGACCGGGCAATATACCATGCACCATGTTCTCATGACCATCTCACCGATCCACCTCGGTCCAACCCCAGGGATCCAATACCGAGACACCACCGATAACCTACTCACCATATGCCAACCATTTATGAACACACTATGCATATAAACCACAAGGACCACTTCCCAATGCACATGATAATGCCCCTATCAACTCCGATCAACCTTCAATTTACCCAATCATCATTAGCACATGATGGTCGTCGCACAAGAACTAAATTGTGCCATATCAGCCTTAAACAGGGTAATTTTACAAATCCGACACCATCACCGCATCCGGAGCATCTCAAAACATAGGACTGCATACATGGATAGCTAAAATCGGATTCTAAATGTTCGATTCACAACCAAATCAACCTAAACCGTTGAGTCAAAAAAAAAACATCAAAATTTGTGGAGCTACAATTTGTCCAAATCTAACCAAATCTCACCACCACCGGCTTCCCAACTCTAGATCCGCCAGTACCCGTTGTCCATAAACAAGATCCGGTTACCACGAGCCTCTGCAAGCTCCATCTCAACCAATCAACTTCGGACAACGACAGAACATATCGGATCTTGCTTTTCTTTATCAAACACAGCTAACTTGTGAACTCAGAATCGAAACGGATAACCCAAATGCAACCAAAGAGGCCAAAAGAGGTTTGAAGCAATTTCACAAACACTTGTAGGCAATGTAGAACAAAAGGAGATGAAAGCCTCTTTGAAGCAATTCCACAAATATCATGTGGACAACGTAGCTCTGATACCACTTGTTAGAGATTCCGACCCCCTTCACCACATCAAGAACACAAGATGCATATCATAATCACACCATGAAGATCAACACACCGATATAATATGGTTCGACCATCTCGACCTACATCCAAGAGCCTAAAAACGATGATCTCATTAACACACAAAAAAGATTATAAGATATCGCACCACTCAACATTCTCTCTTTCATCCTCCTCTCTTGCTCTCACGCCATAAGAGAGGGAAGATGCAAAATATCCTCGCAAAATAAATTTCTCAAGCCAACCCATCTCTTTCCCAAAAGAGATATACATAACAAAACCCTAATATCTATTGATAGCCCACACCAATAGATAATTCGGCCCAAATAACCCATAAATGCATTCAGATATGAGAGCCAATCCCAATATCTCAGTGCAAATGAACCGACAATACAATTCACTCAGCGAAGAATTTCTTAGTTGAAAGAATCCATTTTAGTAAAATGATTAAGTAATTTTTTCGCTTTACAATTAACTTTAACTATTATAAGTTTATATTCAGATTTATCAATAGAGGGAGCTGAATGAATTTTGCAAGAACATAGGGGGCAACACAACTTTTGCACTCATAGCCAAACACATTCAATCATATGTATTGGTGATTTGATATATTGATTGAGGGGGTAAGGTTGAATTTTGCAACAAAGAGAGGGGTCTGATTAAAAGGGCAGAGGCAGAATTGGAAATAAGAAGCTTGATTCTCGCCTCCTGCTGGTTGCGCACAGCTATTATATATACTAGAATTTGTGCACGAGTATTGCACATGCTAATTAAACAATTAATTACTTTTTGGAAAAAGAGAAAGAGAAGATGATGTGAAAGCTTTTATATATATATATATATATATATATATATGAGCTTAATGGAGGAAAGAAGGCATAAGAGGGAATTTACTCCTATGGCATCGAAAATATACACTCTTCCTCATTTTTTCCGACGATCGACACCCACCATCTTCATCGTTAACATCTAAGATGAGAGAGATGATGTTGAGGGCTTGAGAGCTGAGTATTTTTCTCCCTTTTTCTTTTCTTTTTTTAAGAAAAAAGGAAAAAGGTCTAACTATGTCCATTTGCATTATATATAGAAAAGATATGTAATAGACGGCAAGAGAGGGGGATAGTCAACAAATTATTTTATTTTATTTATTTTGCTTAAAAAAAAGAGAAAATTTTATATCCCTTTGTGAGGCTGTCATTGAAATTGGATTCTCGATTTTTTTGAGCCCCCTCCTTCTAGCATTATAATAGTAGAGATATAAACACAAATAAAATGTAAATTGTTTTGAGTAAAATCCTTATCTAATCGCCTCAAATTAACGCTTTCGAGACCAATTTGTGGATCCTTTGGGTGTGTATGGGATGGGGTGTATGGATGTGTTGTAGATTAGGGCTTACAGGCCAGTGCCTAAAAAAAAATCCTCATCAAATCTTCTAATAGTTTATAACCTTGTGGATAATATAATTTCTTGTAACAACATATCTAACGGCATAGATTTATCTAAATATTAATTAATGAAAAAATAAGATTTTTTATTTATATTAAATGTGTACACCTCATCATCTCAGAAATTTGCACAAAAAAAAGTTAAATAAATCATAACTGGCTATACCAATTTATATTATCTTTACTGAATCTTTATATAGTGATCTTTATTAAATCAACTAATATTTTGTAAGAATATTTTCACTGTAAATCTAAGATATTTGGAGCTTTAAAACTTAGTTGCAACAGTTGACAGATATACATCAATTTCAAAAAAATTATATTCTGGTTTCTCATTATAATTCCACCCTCTAAGGCCCCTCTCTCTGTATGGGCCTGTTTGGTTGGAGGATTATGGAATTTGGATACGGTTGAAATTTCTGGATTTGGTAATTTGTTGTTTGCTTGGTTTTGGATTCCTAGTATTGGATTTGTAGATCCTTGTAATTTTTGTTTGGCGGGTGAAAAAAATGGGATTTGGATTTGAGGATTTTAGAGAAAGATAGATAGAGAGAGGATTATTAAATAAATAAAGTAGACGGGTCCTATCTATAAATACAATAAATAATGCCAAATCCTTGAAAATCCTTGAAATTTTCTGGGATTCAAGAATCCTTGTTTTGTGGTGGGCCCCCCATAAAAAACAAAGGAATCCAAGAAATCCAAATCCATCAACCAAACATAAAATTATGGAATCCCAGGATTCCACAATCCAAAATCCAAATCCATAATCCTGCAACCAAACAGGCCCTATATAACTAGGTTTTTGATATGTTCGCTTGCATATAATTATAGAAATTTTATTGATAACTTGTTTATTAGTTTAATTATGTGCATTGCGCTTGTAAAATGATAATGACATGGCAATTTGATTACGTGCATCGCGCTTGTAAAATAATAATGACATGATATTTAATTATGTGCATTGTACATAAAACAATGGTATTTTTTGTTGGATTTCTCTAAAGAAACAAAGAGCCACGTTACCGATCAATTTCAAAATTAAATGGCCCATTTCCTTTTGCCCTATAATAATAGAGATATACATAATCAAACAGTTGTCTCTAACTTGCCTCATGGCTTCTGTTCGTGCATCGCGCTTGGATCGCCGCTAGATGTGTGTTTCTTACTGTCATTAGTACAAAGAGATAGATAATCATCGAGAATGGCGTAGCCAAATGCCAATGAACAGCTCTCACCTAAAAGGCTAAAACAAGCATCTTATATGACTGCAGGAAGTTCTATTGGTACAACGAAAGGTTTATAAATATATAAACATTATACATAATTTTACCTAGACACCAACGCGCACGCGCACACACGCACACACAAATATCTAGTTAAACAGAAGTGATTGTAACCAGCCGTAATTACTAAAACAAATATCATATATGATATCATAGAAACTTTAGCCGTAGATAGAACAAAGATTTATGACATAATATAGAGCTATACCGGCATATAGAACACATGAAATTAAAGGTAGGAAACATACAACAATATTAATTTGAAATAAAAATCGGGTTAGTATCAAGAGTTCTAAATTTTTCTGGCCACAGAATTCTGGGAATTATTGATGTTGTTCTATCCCTAAAAATTTCCACTTTGTTTATGAACATATCATCATGCATACTTCCATATTCCCCACAGTATCAGGCAGATGTTCTGCTAACGAGGCTTTCCGTGCTGCTTCGGACTCTCTTTTTGCATCTCCATTTGTCGTCAGTGGTCAATTCAATGTTTATCTGAAAATTTTGAAGATGATATCTGAAGAGGAGGAATGTGAAGAAGAATAGGAAGGTGTAGGAAAAGAGAAGAATCGTAATCTTTTCCTTTTTCTTTTTATGAATGGCAGGTAACTGAAACCACATTTCCTTATGCAAGCCGGGTTCACACCCCAGATCTCCCACTCAGATTGTAGACAATTATACTATTTGCAGGATATGGCCTTGATATAGTTTTATGCAAAATATTGGACTGGGTTAAGGTTTGGGCTTGTTCTGCGGCCATGCGTGCACACTGTAACCGGACATCGCTTGTTCAACTTCAAGCAAGAAGTTACAAGTTATTGCAGTGACTTGTAATTCAGTGTATCGACAACAATTACATTTTCTTGTCCAAATCATTGAAGCCGAGAATGCCCTTTGTCATGTCTAGCTATTTATGCAGTATCTTGCTTTTAAGATGTTGAATCACGGTGCTTAAAAAGCTCTCGGCTGTTGTAACGACGATATAGATATAGTTTTACGAGTTGTGCACCAGAGAAACAACAACATTGTTTGAGTTGCTCGGCAAATTGTCCACATCTTTGTTACTGTCAGTAACTGTGGTATATGTTGTTCTACGTGCTGCTCTCACTAGTTTTACTTTTAACTTATACTAGAAGAAAAATAAGGATCAATGTGAGGAAGTTCTCCATGAAAACAGTAGAAATATAAATTCAATTAGATAACAAAAACCAAGAGATTACATGTTCATGAATAAAAAGTAGAAAGTTTTGTGGGTCATGATATCAAGCAGTCCTTGCAGCCACTGCATCCTCATCATACCCTGGACCTCTGTCGATCGCCTCCATCTTTTTGCTAATCGATCTAAAACTCTCGAGCCCTAACCTCTGTTCCTGTTCCTCTCTCTTAACTAGCCTCGATAGTACGGCATAGCTCTTCTGGGCCCGGACGATCTTGATCCGTCTTATTGCTTTGTGCAAGAAATTCCGTGTGCTTGCTTCATCGATGCATTAATGCGTCTTGAATAAGGAACACCCCTTGCTACCGTGATGATTTAGAAAGTGAACCTTCTTTAGCTGCCACGATTCTCTGATGACTTTGTCGTCTGCTTCGATTGCATAGTCTAGTTGTTGTTGCTCCCATGATAGCATTCTCCTGAGCAACCATCCACACGCGAAGAATACGAAGACTTGGAGGTGCCATGCATGACACAAATAATAATTAATGGTGTATTTGAGTTTTTAATCTTTATTCAGCGCTGGAGGTTTATATATAGAGAGAGTAGATGGAATTAAAAGAAGATAAACAAGAAAATATTAATTTGAAATATATAGATTAATAGATATATGACTAACTTAATTTCAAGACCAAGTATTCTAGATTTTTTTTGTTTATGTTCATTCAAGAATATTACAAGAATATTACAAGATATATTTGTGATTTTATTTGCCAGTTGTGTGTTAAGTGAATCCAATTTATAGATCGATCTATAATTCTAACAAGAAATATTTACTCTACTAGACAAAAATTGGGAGTTATATAAGAATTTTATTTAAGATAATATTTTTTTCAAAGATCTGATATGATTTGGAAAATTTAGTTATGTTTTTTTTAATTGTCATTTTTCAAAGTTATGAGAATGTTATATCATGTGTCATCCTTAGAAATATAATTATAATTAACAAATTTAATTGTGGAAAGATGATTTTCCACGTTACGGCAAGAAATTATCATAGTTTTAAGAAGAAAATATTTTCTTGAAAAAATCATAACTAATTTTGATATTTTCTCAAATCTCTAAATCCTAAACAACTTTCCATAATCTTCCCTACTATTGTAACCCAAAAAATATATATTGTTTTAAGTAAAATCCTCATCAAATCTCACCATATCCACTACCATCTCTCTCTCTCTCTCTCTCTCTCTCTCTCTCTATATATATATATATATATATATCAAAAGAGACACACACACACTGAAAACATGATCGCATTTTTTTTTAAAATGGGAACTTTCGATCCACGACATATTTGAATGAGACCGTTCAAGTTGATCACCCTACCCTCAAGTGCATGTGTATGAAAAATCAAAGAATTTAAAGACCTTTAACTCATATGTTAAATTAGAGCAAAATGAACGCCATTTAATGTAGACACAAACTTTATCTAATACATTGGTTAGAGATTTTCAAATCCTTTAATTTTTTTATACACATAGATAGACTTGAAGGTAGGGTGATCAACTTGAACGGTTCGGATTGTTCAAATATATCGTGGATCGAGAGTTCTTGTTTTTAAAAGACGTGAACCGGTATGCACTAGAGCGCTTATATATATATAGACACGGGGGATAGGGGAGTGCTCCATTGCAAACTGATCCGTGTATTTTAAAAATGGGAACTCTCGGTCTTCGACATATTTTAACTATCCGATCAGTTCAAGTTGATCACTCTACCCTCAAATGTATGTGTATGAAAAATCAAAAGATTTGAAGACTTTTAACCTATGCATCGATGGGTGCAAAAATGAACGTCTTTCGATAATGCAATAGAAACTTCATCCGATATATAAGTTAAAGGTCTTCAAATCTTTTGATCCGTTTTTAAAAAACGCGGACCGGTTTGCAATAGATCACTCATATATATATATGGGAGTGATCTATTGCAAATCCGTTCGCGTTTTTTAAAAATGGGAACTCTCGGTTTATGACATATTTTAACGATCCGATCCATTCAAGTTGATCACCTTATCCCTAAATGTACATGTATGAAAAATCAAAAGATTTAAAGACCTCTAATCTATATATCGGATGAAGTTTATATTGCATTATCGAAAAACGTTCATTTTTACACCCATCGATGCATGGCTTAGAGGTCTTCAAATCTTTTGATTTTTCATGCACGTGCATTTGAGGGTGGGGTGATCAACTTGAACGGATCGAATCATTAAAATATGCTATATACTGAGAATTCTAATTTTTTAAAAACGCGGACCGATTTGCAATGGAACACTTCATTTTATATATATATATATATATATATATATATATATATATATATATATGGAAGTGATATTGTGAGATGGGATTCTTAAAGTGAGATGGACAAATCCGACCATCATCCATCAATCAAAACGACGATCAACTCCATACATTTTGTTCTACATGTCAATCAATATACATGTACAAAAATTTAAATGATTTAGACGCTTCTAAGCTATGGTTATCACGATCGCAAAATGGATGGTTGTTGCATACATTGCATGCCTTTGATGCATGACTTATGAGCCTTCGTATCGTTTAATTTTTATACACATACATATTTTGACGTGCAGAACATGATGCGAAAATCCGATCGTCGATCCAACGGTCGGATTTTTCCATCTCATTTTAAGAATCACTTCTCACCGTCTCGCCCCCCTCCCAATCTCTCTCTCTCTCTCTCTCTCAATATATATATATATATATATATATATATATATATATATATATATATATATATATAAACTTAAGTAGATAAAATAATTTCTTGTAACATATGTAACGGGCATTGATTTATCTAAATATTAATACATTAATGAAAAAATAATAAAATTTATTTATTTTAAGAGTGTACACATCTCAGAATTTTGGAGAAAACATGTTTAATAAATCATAACTAACTTTACAAATTTATCATATTCTTATAATTAAATATCTACTAAGTTCATTTAAATTTTTTTATTATCTTAACTAAATGTCCAAGTAATATTTTTTTATCTCAGCTAAACTTTTGTAAAAATCTAAGATATTCAGAGCTTTAAAACTTAGTTGCAACAGTTGGCAGATCTATCGCAACAATTTTATTTTCTAGTTTCTCATTATAATTCCACCTCTAGGGCGTCTCTCATTATAATTCATCTTGAGAAGCAATGGGTCGACAATGCAAGTACCCTGAGGTTCCTACAACAGGTGTACACAAAGATCAGAATGCTCGGAATGTTCACTTCTCGAATAGGAGAAAGTAAACAATCATCCATGGGGATCAATGGTTTTGTATCCCTTGGAGACGAGCTTAGGGCGATCCAGACGGATGCAGGAGACGATGATGTGGAGGATATGCACTGCAGTTTGGCGGAGGCGATGAAAAGGGAGCTTCTCTGAAAACTATTTATTTTTTTACCTTTTTTTTAAAGAGTTTCCATTAATCGTGTTTTTTTATTTAATTCATGGATCAATAAGGGAAGATCTATTATGATCGAAATATTTGCAGATTGTATTTTTTTTTTTTATTCATGGACCTATGACTCATGATAGACAAATTTCATGCTAGATCCTCCAACTATTTCGAGAAGCTGTATGCCTTTGAAAATTAAAAATTTAATTTGTTTCAATTTTGACCATTGACAAAATTCTTTCCAAGGAAAATATGGTCAAGAGATTGAAATTAGCGCAACCGGGTAGATGTCGTTTTACGGACCGATGGGGCAAATATGGTTCTGCGGAAACGATGATAAACCTAGTGCATCCGGACAAATCTCTAATTTCTAATTTTTATTCAAACGAAAACTTCACCAACAAAATAAAACCCTAACACCTTTAAACAGCCAAGCCCTAATAATAAAAGATTACCGTAAAATTTAAATTCCTAAAGATTACCATGAATCTCTAAAACGAAATACATCTCTAATGTTATAAGCACAAAACTTAAGGGTCCTCAAATTGATTTCAATTTGATGCCCTCAAATAGGACCATATCAGTAGTAATTAAAGAAATTAAATGTAGAACTTTTTAACAAATGTTTAATAAATATAATCATTCACTGAATCAGTTATAACTATACAATCATTTTTACCGATCTTGAATAACTACTAGAATCATTGTGTGAAAACAAATTAACCACTCCCTGTAAGAATTAATCTTCTCTTTTTTTTCTTTATTAAAGTAAGGAAATTAACCGTAAGCTTTATTTGAACAAGTGCATTGCGCGTGCAAGATATTAGTTTAAATAATTAAAAAAACCTAAAATTAGAGATTTTCTAAATTATTTAAATACGACATTTAAATAAACCTTAAAATTAGAGATTATATAAATTATTTAAATAAACAATATCTATCCGTTTAGATTTCTTTTGATCTAAACGAAACAGATATTCTTGTGCCATCTGCCCTTCATCATAGATTGATGAGCTAGGAATTACCTGATTTTTAAGGTTTTTTTTTTATGTACATGCCCTCTAAAATATTGGTATTTTGAAAAACTTCTCCTAAAACTTCATATATTTTAATATACCCTTGAAAACCTCTCTGTTAACTAAAAACGCCACTTTACTCAAGTTAATCAGGATTACTAATTGAATTAGAGCTAATATGATGAATTGCGAGATGGAAAGTTTTATGTAAAATCAAAACTCTCATCTCTTTTTAGTTTTGAGCAAGACTTTCAGGGTGTATTAAAAAATATTAAGTTTTAGGGGTTGTTTTTCAAAATACCAATGTTTTAGGGGTTTATATTTAAAAAGTTTTTTTTTTTATCTAAAAGGCTTATTGTTGATAATGTAGTTAATTGCTTTATATATCCGGTTGTTAATTGCGTTGGTAATGCTTATAACAAATTTAGAAACAAATTGCATGCTCAATGTGAAGGAGTTTAACGTTCTCAGGAATCCATTAATTTCATGGCGACTCTGAGGCCCTACTTCCTAAAACTTATGATCCTTATCTCACTCTCTATTGTTATCATAAATCGCTAAAATAGTAGCGATTTACCATTTGGAATGGCCGTTCTCAATCGGAATATACTAGTGATCCCGAACGAAAGAATCATTGTTCCGATCTAAAAATGAACATAAAGTTGCCTTTGCGTTAATAAATGTCTTCACTTGTGTATAATTGTATTGAAAAATATATATACCTTCCAATTGAGTTATGAAGGAAAGAGAGGGCCTTAGGAGGGTTTTTCATCTTGTGGCGTCGAAAGAATACAATTTCCAATATTTTAATCAACGATCGGCATCCATCATCATTCTCTTTATCATCTAAGATGTGAATACATCAAATTTCATATGATCCTACAACTTATTCAACATTGAATCAGTAATGTAAAAAGTTTTATTATCGGTAAACTGTTAACTTTGCATCCTCTACATCAATGGTGAAAAGGTGATAGAATCATATAAAATTTGGTGTATCCATAGGAGAATTTTCTTGACACATTTTCTCCATTATCCTAGACAAAATGTGCTATAGGAGGAAATTTCCTTCTATGGCATTGAAAAAATATATACTCCATCACTTTTTTCGACGATCGATCGACATTTATCATCCAAGATGTGGATAAATAAATTTTCAATGTTGATTTAGTGGGTGCAAAATTAACGGCTTACCGACAATAGAACTTTTTACATTGCTAATTCAACAGTACAAAAGTGATAAAATCACATTAAATAATTTGGTATATCCTATCTTAGAAGTTAAAGATGATGATGATGATGGATATCGATTGTCGAATAAAATATTAGATGGTGTAGGTTTTTTTACGCCACCTAACAAGTAAGTCTCATAGGGATTCTTTCCTTCATTATATATATATATATATATATATATATAGGAAAGGTTCCATGAGAGATTTTCCTGCCATGGCGTCGAAAAAATACACCCTCCACGATTTTATTCGATGATCGGCACCCATCATCTTCATCATTATCATCTCATCATTATCATCTAAGATGTTGATACACCAAATTTCATTTGATTTCAACAATTTTTCACCATTGATTTAGTGGGCACAAAATCAACAGTTTACCGACAATAGAACTTTTTACATTGATAATTCAACAGTGAAAAAGTGGTGGAATCACATAAAATTTGGTGTATTCACATTTACATGATAAAGATGATGATGATGATGAATGCCGATTATCGGAAAAAGCTGCGGAGGATATAAATTTTAGACGCCACCTGACGAAAAAACCTCTTAGGGCCTCTTTTCTCCATTATTCTCACCCTATATATAGGTGTGTGGGGAGAGGAGAAGGGAGGGCGGTTGGGCATTGAAAAAATACACCCTTCATTTTTTCTGACAAGTGGCACCCACCATTTTCATCTTTATCATATATGATGTGTATACATCAAATTTCATGTGATTCTACAACATTTTCTATTGCTGGTAAACCGTTAATTTTTCACCCACTATATCAATGATGAAAAACTGTAAGAATCATATAAAATTTGGCATATCCACATCTTAGATAAAAAGATGATGAATGTCGATTGTCGAAAATATCGTGGAAGGTGTATTTTTTCAACGCTACAGAAGGAAATTCCCTCCTACGATGCCTTTCCTCTGAGAAAAAAATCCTCCATATTCTAGAGTTGTGTTTACATTATGTAAGTGTATCAAAGAGAACAACCGATGTTGTACCAGATTCCATGAATAAGTTGTAATTTGCATCAGCATTGCGTGTGAAGAAACGTTCAGCGTTCCATGTAACAGAGCTCTAAACACCTCTTGAAATTTTTACTACTTCATCTATGCAGTCCTGAAGCATAGTATTTATTAATGAAAACATTACCAACGATTAATTAAACCAACAATATACATACATTCGACTCATTCTTGACTGCTTGTACATATGCTCGAAGCTTTCAAAAGCAATAGATTTGAATATTTATCTTTCCACTAGGCATTAGTCTGTGACACATTAACATATATATGCACTTTGCACTATTCTTGCTTGCTCAAGTCATTCTTGCTTGCTGCATAAAGTTTCCAACCAAAGGATGATACTTTCTTCCAAAAGATGTTACATCAAAGAACATTTCGATGTAATAATATATATTCATGGACCAGCATGAAAGGAACACATGGAAAAAACTATAAATATGAAAGAACAATGAGGAACACCGGTGTTTATGAAAGGCTAGCACATATCCAAGACTCCGATTGGTGCATGAATATAGTTTACCCACAATGCACCATGCATGCATGCATCCTCGTATTCTACCATATTTCTTTTTCTTGGATCATTCCAAGTATTATTCATCTGCCTTGATGTGCATGAAAGCTGAATAGGTACAGTATTTGAATGACAGGCATGACCTTAGCATCTTATTGGTGAGAAATATTCTCCGGCTTAATTCACCCAGCATTAATAGCAAGAGCTTGGTAGAAAAAGTTTGAGTTCTAATTAATTAAAGCATCTCATAACTTCATTACTCAACAAATTATTTCCACCTGAAATGCAGGAGAACAAAAGCAAAGGCAATTTATGGCAGCTAGCACATAAAGGATGTAGAAGGATAAAATTAACTACAGCAAAAGTTGCAACTAAGTATAGTAATATATGTTGAAAACTTAAAGGCGGTGAAATGAGATATATTGGAATAAAACGAGTGCTTGCAACTGCAGCACCAAGATTAGATAAAAATGTCTGGATACGCAATATAGATCGTAAATTCATTATCATAGAATTTTACTATTGCGTTGAGAAAAAAAGATTTAGATCCCTAATCCTGACATGATACAAAGAACAAAACAATAATCCTCCTTAAATCAGAGTAACTGAATGTATGGATTTCAAGAAGTGAACATATTCAAAATATAATTTTAGTTGCAAAACTTAGACAAAATGATCCATAATTGTGCATCTTACCTATCGTAATTCCAGAAGATTGACCATGTCGTAGAACCCAGTCTCCGTTAATTTCGCCAAAAAAGCAAGCTTATAATAAAAAGAGTAAATTGTTGGAAAAAAACCCGGCATTTTTAAAGCTTGCGACAAAATCCCTGGGCTTTTCCAACATGTAGAAAACCCCTCTACGCCCATCAATTGTTCCTTAAAATACTCACAGCGTTGGATATTTTGGTATATCCCAAAACTGCTCCTTGTGACCCATGTGCACAAGTACAATAGAACAGCTGCCATTTTCTTTGCAAAAAATCTACAGTTGAGTTGCCTATAACTTCTGAAGGCTTGCCAGTAACTTCCATTCTGAATTGATTTTTGCTTAAAGAACCGAGCATTAAATGCTCCAACTAATCCACTTTCCTTCCAAATTCATCAATTTTCCCACCAAAAACTATATTTGCCACCAGAACAAGAATTATCCCTTTCATTTTCTCCATTATCCATTATTTTCTCTGACTTACTCCATTTTTATTTACTACCTCATCAAATTAAATCTTTATTTAATATATTGCTCATTAATAATGACCCAAACTTGGAAATTAATGTGTTTTGTGAATGAATCCAATGATATAGATGCGGTCTTAACCATTTTGGAGTAGACAACATGGTTTGAATTGAAAGAGCAATCTAGTTTTAACTTAATATACTGGTTGATAAGTTAAAAATTTCATATAAAATAGAGAAATATGAATATCATGTGGTTAGGAAGATAACCGACAATAACTATACAAATATGGTCTGTATCCATCAAGAGACGAACGAGAAGGTCATTCATATGCAAACCTCTGTTTTGATACTCAAGTCCTTATGAGCAGGTTTGATCTTTAATGGACTTGTTTTTTTATTTGAAGAATATTTAAGGCAATTGCCTATAATATCTAAGCGGTTACCTGTAACATCTAAACACTTGTTTGTAACTTTTAAGAAGTTGCATGCAACTTCTAAGCCTGTGGCTTCTAACCACTTATCTATAATTTCTAAGCATGTAACTTCTAAGCAGCTACATGTAACTTCTAAGCGTCTGCATGTAACTTTTAACCACTTGTCTGTAACTTCTAGGCAGTTTTCTGTAACATCTAACCACTTACCTGTAAGTTCTAAGCAGTTGCCTATAACTTTTAAGCAGTTACCTGTAACATCTATACAATTGCATGTAAACATCTAAGCAGTTGCCTGTAATATCTATAAAAATTGCTTGTAACCTAAGTACTTACCTGTAACATCTAAACAGTTGCCTGTAATTTTTAACCATTTGCCTCTAACTTCTAAGCCTGTAACATCTAACCAATTGCTCGTAACTTCTAAGAAGTTTTCGGTAACTTCTAAGCAGTTGCATGTAACTTCTAAGCAGTTTTCTATAACTTCTAATTACTTACCTGTAATTTCTAAGCAATTGCCTGTAACTTTTGACACGGCGAAAACCATTACACATATAATTGATAGACAAGGTCTAGGGTGTGGTGATTTGTTATGTGATATCCTCGATGATAACATGGATTTTCCGTGTTGTCATCTCTAAGATATCATACACTTGGATAAGGGTTTTGTTTATTGAGATTTTCAAGATTTTAGTTTAGAGTTTCATAGTTCCTAATTTAGATTTTTCATATTATCATTTTTTGGTTTATTAGGGTTCACTTTTGAAGTTTTCAACTTTTCAACCTTTTATTTTAGGGTTTTCAAGATTTTACTTTATGGTGTTTAAGTTTTCAAGTTTTTACTTTACGGTTTTTAAGTTTTACTTTAGGGTTTTCAAATTCTCAAGTTCTCAAGTCTTCAAGTTTTTACTTTAGGGTTTTTCAAGTTTTTACTTTAGGGTTTTTCAAGTTTTCAAATGTATAATTTAGGGTTTTCTAGTTTTCAAGTTTACCTTCCAATCAAAATATCATGCTTTTCACAATAACCAATTTAAAAACGCAAAAGGTTCATCCACAATCTTCGTCTAACTTCAATAACCAAATAATGATAACCAATTAATCTTTCAATCAAGATCAATCACCACAAAGATTGATAAATGCAACTACCACAATATCAATTACCTCAAATTCAACATACTACTACCACACGAAATTATAAAAACCCTAAATCTAGAGAAGGAAAAGTGAAGCCTAACCTTTGTGGCGAAATCGGTGTCGAGGTTGGAGGAGGATCGGCTTCGAGCTCGAGGGAGGGCGTCGAGCTTGGAAGAGGATAAAGGAGGCGAATTGGTGGCGGCCTGAGCAAGGAGGAGGAGGCGGCAACCTGAGTTTGCAGGAGGCGGTGGCGTGGAATCGAGAATGGACGCGAAGGGTCTACGACGTTATCGTTCGATGGAGGGCAGTGGTCGAGTAGAGGTGGGGGCGTGGAGCGTCGAGCGACGAGGGGGCGTAGAGTTCGATGGGAGGTCGGCAACTTCTGTCGAGGGGGCATGGAGGTCGAGGGGGAGACGGAGGTCAAGGTGGCGTCGAGGGAGGTCGGGGTGGAGGTTGGCGTCGACTGGTGGTCGGCGACGAGCTCGATGGAAGGTCGGCGTGGACTAGAGGTCGGCGTGGACTAGAGGTCGGCGACGAGCTCGATGGGAGGGTCGGCGACTGGAGTTTGGGGGCTAGGGTTGATCTCAAACCCGAAGCCCCCAGAGTTTTATTCATTTCAAAGGCTCTTCATATCTGTCAGGAATAAATGAAAGTTTTGGCGCGCTGCCTCAACTTAATTAGCTTTGTTCCGCTGGAATTCATCCAACGGAATAGCCATGTTTTTCCTCTGGTGATTTTATGTATTTTGATGATCATCAAGATCCTCCATCCATGATGCTTGCTTGGGGCAAAAGCCCTTCCATGTCAAGAGTTCTCCTTCCTCCTTTCTTTAATTTAATGAAGAAAAACAAACTCTTTTCGTTTGATTTGGGTCTTGATACAGTTCTATTTAGAATTTTGAGAAGAAAAGAATTCGTTTTATAAGTTTTCTTGAGGTTGAAGATGAAACAGAAAGAGACTCTTCTTTCTTCATGGAGCCTCCAAAATCCTAGTAAATTTTATGGGAAGGGAAAAACTTTATATTTCATTATTTTGTTGGGTTTAAATACCTTACAAATTTGGATATTAGTCTTTGGGCTTTACAAAATTGCCTTTTTGCCCGTTTTCTTACATTATTCCTAATTATTACATAATATATCTATTTATTACATTTTAGTTTTTTATTTGGCATGGGGTCGGCTTCCATACTTAAGCTTAGACCGGTTTCGGCTGGACATTGGCCCACATGGCTTGGGTTTGGGCTTGGACTCACTTGACTTGAATTCGGGCTTGAGCTCGGGCCCACTTTTTGGGCCTCGACTTTAACTTTTTTACTTCGGCCGTGTAGTGTAGTTTTTGACCCCAACAGCTCCGACCGCACCATCTGCATTGACTTTTAAGCATCCTTCATTTCGTTTGGACCAAGCCTCCTTCGCATGTGCAGCATCCTTCATTTTGTTTGGACCAAGCCTCCTCCGCATGTGCAAAAGGAATTGTTGTGTTAGCTCTATCTCGCATTGCTTTGTGGTGCATTGCAAGTACTTGAGCAACAATGATTGTATGCGAGGGCGAAATATTTTCGGGATACATATTTGCATCGAGCCTTCCAGGACGTAATTTTTGTTATTATTGCGTATATTGTTTTCAATATTCGTTCCATATCCATATCTTTGTCCAACTTTCTTAACAAGTACGGATTGTAATCGTTGTCTCCATAACTATCAGTATCTATATTCAAATCTATCTACGATTGCCGGGTATGGATTTGGTAAGACCTATATCTAATCCATTTACATTTGCATGTTTGAGTGCATCCCCTATCATCATTAATATAAGTTTTTTTCATATTGCCCCCTAAAACATTAGTATTTGTTAGATATAGGTGTTCTGAAGGCAATTATTGCGATTGCATATAGACCTATATGGATAGAATAATGTTGCTCGAGATGATAGTATGTTATCTGGTTTGTCTTTATCATTCATGTATATATGTTTTATTTTTTATTACGTATCGCTAATACATGATGATAAAACCCATATGATCTTTGCTGGATTACCAGGATTATGATGGAGATCATAATAGTGGGGTCTGGAAAGTCCATAAGCATATCCTTAAATGTTTCTAGTCGTAAGAGTATCAAAACTGGGTATCGATACTTCATATTAGACTAGTGTATACGTTTCCAGATCCGGTTGGAGGGCGATAGCTGGTCCCACAGCTATTGGTGTTTAACACCGAGGATTGTATATATGTGCTCATTTGAGAATGAGTTTCACTGAACGGACTCACCGAGAACTCCTAGATGGTACTATATCTATTGTCAGATAGCAGTTCTCTGGTGACATGAGTACATGGTAGTCTTTTAACCTGAGATCGCCATAATGTCTTGTATATGTTCCCACTGTACTTTAATTACTACCCTACCAAGACTGTAAAGAGTCGTGCAAATAGCTTTTAGTTGGGTATTGTCTCGAAGCACATGGAGGCATTGAGTGGTGGAAGGGATTCGTCTCTTCCGGTACTGGGAGTTGATGTTGCACTGTGCTTGATTGGCTATAACCATAAGTTCTTGGCCAAGACGGTTGAGATAAACTGTTCAGTGTTATCTCATGTGGTTATTAGTTTGACAATAGCATGACTTATCGGGTTATTGGGGGTCTTATAGTTTCTACCCTCCAAACTCGGTATGCGACACTCTTTGACGAAGAAACCGGACTGTACGATGACTGTCACTGATGGACTATGATTGCGTACGTTTGAGTTTACTTGTCGACCTTTTTTTTTTGATAAATACCTGGATAACCGTTACGTGCAGTTAGTACCGCTGACATGCATGTGGTTTAACCGTGAGGGGGTTGATCTAAAAGTGTCTCAGATCAATGGAATATGATCCTAACCTACCGCTAACGTGTTGATTAAGTTTTTAAAGTCCCACACAAAGGTTTTCCCCATTCAGGCGAAACGATATAGTGCGCGTATGGCAATACGTGGCAGAATTCGATCAAATACATGTATTTGATACTCTAAAATTTGAGAACGTCTCTCTCTCTATATATATATTCTAGTATTATGTTCACTTTCTATTTCTCTCTCATTTGGTATTTGTGTAACACCCTAGCACTGTTATACTGTATTTATTTGGGGTATTTCAAATCTTGCGGTAAAATTCTTGACTATTATTGCTTATGGGTTGCGGATAGTACAATTAGCAGCTGTGGTTATTATCCGACCCGACCCGCATGTTTGAAACTCATCATGATTCAAGATTATATCAAATATTTGCTGGTACAGAATATCCATGCAAATTTAGATTTTATATACATATATGATATATTTTAGCATCTACATATCTTTTTAAAATACAAAATAAAATCAAATAACATATTTTCTTATCTACCCCTGCATGTCATAGTACCCTATATCATGTGGTTGCGTCTATATACCGTGTTCATATCCTAAGTGTTACACAGACTAATATTTGGAGTGCTACGTATATTTATGTAGACTCTTATTGGGGGTATATGTTTTTATTGATAGAATATCGCATTATGATTTGAACTTTTACGTATATTCTCCATATTGAAAAACTAGATTTTTGAATGGATACGGGTAATATTTGGAGAGATTTGGTATTATCTATAGAATCTAACTATATATATATATTATATATAATACATATACTATTATATATATATAATATATATAATATATTAATAAATTTTAATAAATAAATCTCTCTCTATATATCTCTCGTCTGTCTTTCTCTCTCTATTAAATTTTCCCCCACCTTATTCTCTCTCTCTCTCTAATATATATATATATATAACATATAATATATAATAAAATCTATTATAAACAAACCTACTCTCTCTCTCTCCTTCTTCTTCTTCACGTCCTTACCCGCGAACGCAAACCCTAACCCATGCAGCGCCCCTCGTCGCCGTTGGCTCCTTTCTCGTTGCCTTCACCTCCCTTCCCGTCCTCACCTCCACCTCTTCCTCCTTTTCCCGATCACCCAAGTCGACCTCCCCGACTGCAAGAACCCATCTCGTCCAAACCAACACCTTGCCGGCAACCCCTCGTCGCCGGTAAACCCACTAACACCCACCACCCTCCTCATCTCTGTCTCTCCAGCAAACCCCGAACACCATACACCACCACCACCGACCCCTGCTCCTTTCCCCGATCACACCAGAACTCACCGTCACCTCGTCGCCTATCTCCCCTCTGTCCTCGCCAAGTACAGAGAACCCCGGTAGCTTATTCTTCTTCTTTCTTTTCTTTTCTTGATTCCCGATCGTCTCGTCGAAGTTGCGCACGTCGCCGACGATCCAGATGAGTTGTCTATCCCTGTGACCACGTCACGCAGTTGCTCAGCTAGGTAAAGTTCTGCGTGCGTAAGTTTTGTGTCGTGACTTTATTTCGACGTCGGAACGTGACATCCGTATCTCGACGTGAGATCCAATTAGGCAAGTTCTAAACTTGCAATATTCTATGTTATTATATCAATATCTATTTGATAAATTATAGTGCATGTGTTTTACTATTCAGTAGAAATTACCGATTTACAGTTTTATAGCATCCGTCTGTATCCGTACTGATAATAGTTTATTTAGTTGCATGCCGGAACATCACGATATTATCATACTACTATATCAGTTCAATATGTTATCTAGATTGCATCATACATAGTAATGGACGTATAACGGTTATTACAGATAGATAAATATGCATCCTGACATTAGTTGTGTTTACCGTGTTTCGATATTGATTACAGTTTTACAGTGGTATCTATTTTGGTTAATATATAGTACATGATATGTTCACGACACACTACCAGACTTGTTACTTGGATCTTATTGCCAATGCCAACAATCCTGATTGTTGTCCTGATAGACGTAACTTGTTGTCTGCATAGACAAGATCTGTACCTGCTTGATCATGTGTGGGCATTAGATTTATATCGTCAATACCTGACTTGAATACAAAACCCGGGGAAAAGGGGAAATCAAGAGTGTAACCGAAACGTAACTCAAGAGAATATTATTATTGTTTGCCGTGATTCCGGGCGTGACGGAATAAATCATTGTTTGTCGTGGTCCCGTGGGGGTTTGAACGGGATATATACTGTTGAGTTACGATGAAAATTACATTAATTGATTTCAAAGACTTCTCAAATAGATAACCTAGAAGCACAGACTTTAGGATACACACCACATACACACAACTCACTATTTTATACCTGTGTTATTTATTTATATTCATATTTAATCATAGTATCATATCTTGGTTATTACTATTATTGTGGTATTCATGACGCACTGACGTTTGGGTTTTGTATGGCCCAGTTCTTCTACCTTTATCACAAGCAAATCAGGAGTATTTTAGTAATCAAACCAAACAATGAGGAGCTAGCTATTTAGTTTAGAGACTCTTAGTTTATTTATTTCAGCAGTTTCATATCTCTTGATGTGAGCCCATATTGGGATACGATTCAGATATTGTTTATTTGGGATCTTAATTCATTTCTGCTATATGCATTTCTTGATTTTATTTACTGTGGCAGATGTACATGTGTTAGCTAGATTTTATTTTATTATTCTTGATATCCGATTGACAGCCGTAATATGACTGTGGAGTGATGATTCCTAACCACAGGTAGTATGGTTGGCTCTGTCACGTGCCGTGTTTAGGTATTTTGGGAAGCGGAGCGTGACAGTGTTTGTTTGGTATCAGAGCATAGGTTTTAGGTTAGTTGGGTTTGGTTCAATTTGTAATTGGGTATGGTACCCAATACATTGTCTTTAAAACCCAGAATTTTAGGAACATGTCATGCCATATTATTATCTTGTCATTCGAATTCTTGAATCTTATCTTTCCCCTTGTCCCGTAGTGACCAGTCCGTCTGCGTTTCGAAGAACAAGGAGAAACACATGAGAATATATGATGATTGCAGTAGTTCGAGATTAACCCCAGCGGGAGCTGGTACAGACTGCTTTAAGGCCGATCGGCTGTAAGATGTTTGATTAAAGAAGTTCTGACGAACCCGCCTTAGTTTATCAGAGTGGCGCAGCGGAAGTGTGGTTGGCTGATAACCCACAAATCTTAGAACAGACTTATAAATTCATGATGAAGGGAACTATTTGTAGGTGTGCCGAAAGGTGAGGTTCGTGAACAGGTTGCAGATGAAGCACCGATAGTTGTTCGGGAATTCATGGAGGTATTCAAGGAAATCTCGGGTTTACCGCCAAAACGAGATTTAGAGTTCGCGATTGATCTTATTCCTGGAGTAGCGCCGATTTCAAAGGCTTATTATCCAATGGCGCCGGTGAAACTAGAAAAGGTAAAGAAACAAGTTGCCGAATTGCTAGAGAAGGGTTGGATTCACATCAGCGGGTCACCATGGGGAGCATCAGTTCTTCTAGTCAAGAAGAAAGATGGCACGCGGAGGTTTTGCATTGACTATCGAGAATTAAATCGGGTGACTATTAAGAATAAGTACCCAATCCCTTGCATCGGCGAATTATCGATCAACTCAGTGGCGCGAGAGTATTCTCGAAGTTGGATTTGCGATCCAGATATCATCAAGTTCGGTGAAATCAGAAGATATTTGCAAGACAGCGTTCCAAACTCGATATGGGCATTACGAGTACTTAGTGATACCATTTGGAGTTACTAACGCACCGGAAAGATTTATGGTATTGATGAACGGAATCCTTTCACCGTACCTGGACCAGTTCGTAGTGGTGTTTATTGATGATATTTTGGTCTATTCGAGAAGTAAAAAAGTGCATGCAGAACACTTGAGGATCACGCTGCAAACGTTGAGACAAGAAAAGTTATATGCTAAGATGATCAAGTGCGAGTTTTGGCTCGAAGAAGTGAAGTTCTTGGGTCATGTTATATCCGGAGATGGAATCGCCGTTGACCCCGAAAACATTGCAGCTGTTCATGATTGGCCAATTCCAAAGAACGTAATGGAGATCTAAAGTTTTCCTGGACTTGCCGGATACTATAGAAGGTTTGTGGAAAACTTCGCTCGAATAGCAGAACTATTGACCAAACTAATACGAAAGGAGGTACCGTTCGTATGGACCGAGAAGTGTGTGTCGGCTTTTGAAACACTGAAGCAAAGATTGACAACCGCTCCTATCTTGACTGTGCCAGATGGTTCCGGAGGACTAGTTATTCACAGCTGTTCACCGCCGAAAACCGGGAAGATAAACGTCTTGCCTGAATTTGGGGGCATATGCTATTTGGGTTTATCCGTCCACCTCTCCGAAGATGCCAAGTTGATTTATGGCACCGTGTATCGGAGATTTAGACGGATGCGGCAGTTGTAGCAAACTTCGTCAGATTCCCCCTCGTTTGCGAGGGGTTTTTGATTGTGGGGACGCTCTTCCTTGCAGGCGCAAGCCCCTGCAGTTAATTACGTTACCGCGTAGCGATAACCACTTTCTCCTGCTCCAGAAGGTCAGTTCGTGTCGTGTGTGTTTGTTTTATTTTTGGTTGCCCGTGGATTGTATACGAAGACTAATTTATGTTTTCGCCCATAGGGCGTGGATTAGTCCAAATCCGCATATTCTTAAATTTAGGTTTGGATTGGTTTAAGGATCGTTAATCTCGTTTGAGATTAAGATCAATTTAAATGTTTGTTGAGAATACGTTAGTCTAATTTTAGACTAAGATCTACTCAATAGGATTTTGGGATCATTCAGACCCAACAAAAGAGCATTTGGGCTCCATTATTTTAGTTTAAGGATGTTGCGGTCCATTGTTAGTTTAAGAACGTTTCGGTCTATAGCTAGTTTAAGGACGTTGCGGTCCATAGGGATGTGCTCATAGGTTTAGGAGTGTACCAAAGAGCCGTTGGTTGTCGGGACCCTCCACCTCTCTGAAAACGTTGAAGAATTACAACGGCATGTATTAAAGGTATGGAGAGATGTACCCTTGAACCAAATTCTAGATTGAAGGGAGAGATCATGGTGGAATGAACACCATTTTAGATACCATATGTTAGGAGATCATTAGTTATCTTTGGAACCAAGATCGATTTGGGGAGACCTGAGCATAGGAAGGCTCGGTTAATTGGCGATCAAAAGAGTTTTGGCCTCGGGATACTTGTCTAGTTTAGGCTAAGGTTGGCTTATCATAGTGTTAACACTAAAATTTGCTTGGCGATTATGTGTTCCTACGTGAGGCCCTAAAGCAGTGTTAAACCACTGAAATTTGGAGCGCTCACGTGCGGCACGCGAGGCGCTTGAGAATTGGGCACTGCTTCTTTGAGTTTATTCTCTTTTTCTTTTATAAGTGCTAAGCACTATTGGGGGTCACGTGGGCTCACATGAGGCGCCCCAAAAATGGAAACTATCTTTGATTTATTCTCATTTTCCTTTATAAGTGTTGAGCGCTATTAGGGGGTCATATGGGATCACGTGAGATGCCCCCCAAAAATGTGAACTGTCTTTGATTTATTCCACTTTTCCTTTTATAAGTGCTAAACACTATTAGGGGGTCACGTGAGATCACGTGACTCGATCCCAGTCGTTCTTTTGTTCATCAGGGGTGGTCACGTGGGAACACGCGATCTGTCGTTATAGTGTTGAATGCTGATATGCATGGAGATCTTGATCTGAGTTTTGAGAATTTTAAGTCCCTTGTTTTTATAAGAATTAAATTCTTTTATCGGGTTAAATCCTAGTTTTATCAGAGGAATTAAATTCCTATATCTTTTGGAAGAATTAAATCCTTCAAACTTAGTTCTTTCCTCTAAGTTTTGAGTCTGCATGACAGAATCTCCCCGATGAGAATTAAATTCTCAACTTGTGGGGAGATCTGCTTCTGCAGATCTCAACCAGAGGAAAAACTAAGTTCTTTTTTTTTAAAAGAGTTAAACTGTTGGAGTGGTAAAGAAGAGATAAAATAATCTCTAGGTCTTTCTTCTTACCTAAGGTTTCTTTTTCTAAAAAAGAGATCTTTTTTTTCAAATCTTATGGGGGGTCTTCTCTGTGCAAGACTTGAAGTCTTGGGTCCTTTATATAGTAGAGGTAAGTTTGTTGATTTAGTTAAAGAAATCTCTCATTGAGAGATCTTAATTGATTCGGGGATTTTATCCACCGTTGGATTTTTGATCCAAAGACTTCTGTTTTACAGAATATATTTTTCTTGTTTTTAACAAAATTAGGGAAATATTTCCCTAAATAGAATTTTTCTGTAGATAGGTGATTTTTTAATCACCATTGGATTTTTTAATCCAACGATGCTCTGTTTTACAGAGAGTAATCTTTCTTGTTTAGAAAGATTCAAGGAAATATTTTCCAAATAGGGTTTTGATCCCTTCACTTAGAATTTAATTCTATTAGCTCAAAAGGCATTTGAGACCACTCCCGTGTAGCACGTGACCCCACAGAGTCAAACTCATTTTCTTATGTGCAACAGCCCAAAAAGGGCATCACGTGCTGACACGTGAGCTTCCCTGGCCTGTTATTTGTTTTAAAAAGACGCCTATATACTTTGTATATAGATGCTCGCATGCTTGCACGTGAGGTTCAATTTCAGCCTTAATTGTTAAGCGCAATGCCTACAATCTTTGTTCCAAGTCGCATCACGTGTGGGCACGTGATGCTCCATTAAGGGAATTTTTCCCATCGCCTTTCTCTCTCTCTCTCTCTTTTTATAAGGGAACAACAGCGACGCATCTGGTTTAAAGGTACAAGGATGGGATAAAGTAATTACTTGCAATAAAGGAAAGAAATTTTGTAAGAAGGATCAATTAATGCATCAAGCGGGCTTTAAAGGTACAATACTTTAGGAAAAATTCGATCGAACCAGAACTTTATTATTCAGAAAATCTTGACAGAGTACAATTGAGAGATAAACGTGGCCCAAAACTATACATCGTTTTTATTTGGCCCTAAGAAAAGAAAATAAGTCGTGTCAGTCGCGATTGTGGAAGTTAAACAGGTAGCGATAAGTTCTCGTGCTGAGATGGGGGCGTCCATTCCTATAGTGTCTTGCCTGGATATCTGCTTGAGGTTCTTCAGCCTTGAGTTCCTCTTCACTCGAGGTTTCATCTTCCGACTCCTCCTGGGCTGGAGCTTCGTCTTCAGATTCCTCCCTATAGGGTTTTCTTCTCCTGGCTCTTCCTCTTCGATGGGAGCTTCCTCATTGGAATCCTCCTCCATATGTTTTGCCTCTTCCGGGTCCCTTTCTGGATTCTCTTTCATAGGGTCTTCCTTAGGATTCTCCTTTTCAGGATCCTCATCTGGATCCTCCTCTACTGCATTTTCCTGTGGATTCTCTTCCATCGGGTCTTCTTCGGGATCCCCTTCCACTGCATTTTCCTATGGATCCCTTTCTATCGGGTCTTCTTCGGGATCCTCCTCTTCAGGGCCTTCTTCTGGATCCTCCTCTTCATCGTCAGAATTATTAATCATATTGATCTTCGGAACTGCGACATCGACTCCCTCGTCCTCGGATTCACTGTCGTCGAAAATAATCTGTGGGCCATCGACCTCGTCGTCTGAACTCACTATAATACAGTCGAAAGAAATGCAGGACCGAATATCCTCATCGAGAAGCGGTGCTGCCCTAGGATTGGCCATGGCCTGAAAAGTAAAGGTCATGATCAGATAGTGGAACACGAAGGAAAATAACAACTAATGATGCCGAACATGAGGAAAAATAAGGTAGATAAGATTCAAAAACATGAACTTAAGTGGTGATGCATAAGTAATATATGGAAGTGAAAGTAAGGAAACAAAGTATGATTCAAGGGACCCTTAAATTGAACTGCAATCTTATTCTAAACACGGCGCTCCGATACCAACAAAACCATGTCATGCCCCGCTTCCCAAAATACGAAATACGATGGTGACTAGGCCAGCCATGCTCTTACGATCAAGGAAAAATCCTGCCGTAGTCACATTTCGTCTTTGTTCCCTGATTAAAAATCAGGAATTAGCTCAATGAGGTATCACGTGTTGACACGTGACCAAGGGTCACGTGTTGACACGTGATTTCGTTACAGAATTAAATTCTAAGCAAGCAGAAGTGTAAACAAATGGCTAAGGAAAGACTCCAATAGGGCGTAACGTGCTCACGCGTGACCAAGGATCACGTGCTGACACGTGGTGGTCTTTAGCCCAGGTAAAATATAGAATTAAATTCTGAATGAAGAGGAGCCACGTGCCAACACGTGATAGGCTTTAAAATCCTTCTGAATTGATAGAATTAAATTCTAAATAAGGGAAATCAAAGACCCTAACTGGGAAAGTATTTCTCCAAATCTTTCCAAACAAAAAAGGATTATGGGGGACCGTTGGATTAAAAATCCAAGGGTGATTAAAAATCACCAATTTATGGAAAGATTTTAGACAAGAAAAGATTTCCCTAAATTTCACCAAAAATAACAAACAGAATATCTTTTGGATTAAAAATCCAATGGTGAATAAAATTCACTGAGAGATCTAAAAGATCATATTAGTTATGAAAAACAAACAAAATCTTTCAATGAGAGATTTACTAAACAAATTTATTCTTTTCCTTCTCCTATAAATAGGAGCCAAGAGGAGAAGAAAGATATAGAATTTTGGGGAGATAGAATTTTGGATCTTGAAATTTTCTAAAGGCAAATAGCAGAGAGAAAAGAAAGGAGAATTTAATTCTCAAGAAAAGAAACCCTAGATGAGAAAGGTGGAAAATGATCAAAACTTCAAAAAGAGAATTTAATTCTCAATCTAAGAGTTTAACTCTTCTGTAAAAGAACTTAGTTCTTCCTCTGGTTGAAAATCTGCTGAAGCAAATCTCCCCACAGGTTGAGAATTTAATTCTCATCGGGGAGATTCTGCCATGCAGATCTAAAACTTAGAGGGGGGATTGAGTTTAGAGAATTTAATTCTCTCAGACTCACAGAAATTTAATTCCTTCAAGATAAAACCAGGGTTCAACCCTATATGAGAATTTAATTCTCTCAAACTCACAGGAATTTAATTCCTTCAAGATAAAATTAGGATTTAACCCTATATGAGAATTTAATTCCCTTAAAATTATAGGAATTTAATTCCTCCAAGACAGAACTAGGGTTTAACCCTATATAAGAATTTAATTCTTTCACATACATGGGAATTTAATTCCTCTAAAACATAATTAGGATTTAACCCTACAGAGAATTTAATTCTTAAAAAAATAAAGAGACTTGAAAGATCACCATGCACGTAAAGAACATTGGTCACGTGATGACACGTGACCAATGTTCCGCAGTGATCAGAAAAGAAAGAATAAACTAGGTTACGTGCCCCCACGTGATCCCTGAACAAATCCTCCGAAATAAGAAGGAATTAGCCCTGAGGCAATGCCTCACGTGCTCCCACGTGACTTCCAAAATAAAGAAAATAAAAGCAAAGGCAATGTTGGCTTTGGGCGCTCTCACGTGTCCTCACCCCTAATAAACACTTTAATAATCAATATATGAATACCCATCACGTGTCAACACATGATGGCCAGAAGATTAAAAAGTGTTTAACACTTATTTGCAGTTCTCAGAACAAAACAAAGGAGATCTGGCCCCACCTTTAGGTGCCCTCACGTGTCCTCACGTGACCCCTAATAAAAGCCTTAACAAATCAGCGCATGAGTGCCTATCACGTGCCCACACGTGATGGCCAGGAAATTAAAAGTGTTTAACACTTATCCGCAGATTTGAGAATAAAACAAAGGAGATCCGGCCCCACCTCTGGGTGCCCTCACGTAACCCCTTCCTTTTTAGTGTTTAACACTATTTTAAGTATTTCATTTCCAGTGCTTAACACAGTTTTAAATATATCACGTGAGGACACGTGACCACCAGATATTTTCTAGTGTTTAACACTATTTTAAAGCTAATCTTAGCCAACTTGGCTAAGTTTTCCAAAGACAAGTCTCTCCTTCAACTGAATCTCAAAATTGATCATTTCATATGACACACAAAGTAAAACTCAGAGCTATAATGTTTAATGCTCAGTCAAAGACAAAAATATATCAGAACCCTCAAACTCTGGTTTAGCATTGCTAAATAATGTGGGCTTGAACCTAGACAAATGTTTAATGGTCCAACAAAGAGCCAATATTTCTAATCTAATTGGACTTAGCCCAAATTGGCCATAAGTCCTCAATTCAGATTTAACTGAGCCAATGAGCTCATAATCTAATTAATTGATCTTAGTTCCAAATTGGACTACAGATCCCCAATCAACCTTGGTTCAAGGGTACATCTCTTCACTCCTTTGATATTTGTTGTTGTAATCTCTCAACGTCTTCAAAGAGGTGACGGGTCCCGACAACCACACATTTCACAGACTATGACGTCTCTAAACATTGGACTGCGGGGTCCTTAAACTCATGGACTATGATGTCCTTAACCTCGACCGTGATGTCTTTAAACTAACATTTGACTGTGGGGTCCTTAAACTCATGGACTATAGTGTCATTAATCTTGACCGCGATGTCTTTAAACTAACAATGGAATGAGATGTCCTTAAACTAATAATGGACCGTAATGTCCTTAAACTAATCGAACGCAATATCACTAAACTAAACAATAGAGCCCAAATGCTCTTTTATTGGATCTAAACGATCCCGTTAAGTTGATCTTAGTCTAAAATGAGACTAACGTATCCTTAACAAACGTTTAAGTTGATCTTAGTCTCAAATGAGGCTAACGTATCCTTAAACCCAACCCCCCAAACCCAAATTTAAGAATATACGGATTTGGACTAGTCCACGTCCTACGGGCGACAATATAAATTAGTCTCCGTATACAATCCACGGGCAACCACAAACAAAACAAACACCCACGACACGAAGTGACCATCTGGAGAAGGAGAAAGTTGTTACCGTGATGCGGTAGCGTAATTAACTGCAGGGGCTTGCGCCTGCAGGGAAGAGCGTCCCCACAATCAAAACCCCTCAAACGAGGGGGAATCTGATGAAGTCTGCTACATCGGCCTCATCCGTTTAAACCTTCGATACATGGTGCCATAAATCAACTTGGCATCTTCGGAGAGGTGGACGGATAACACCAATTAGCATCTGCCCCGAAATTTAGGCTAGACGTTTATCGCGTCTTCCCGCGTCTTTCGGAGGGGAACAGATTCTGGTACGCCCGGTGGGACCTTTTCCTCTTTCCACTCCACACTTCGTGTGTCGTGTTTGCGAACGAATCGCGGTTTGCTAATGGTTGCCCTTGGGTTCGAGGTACTAAGATTTGGCGTTTTGCTTGGTGCAGAAAGCGAAGGATCAATGGCGTCCACTTGCGTGAACTGTTCCAGCTGCAACTGCAACTCACGTTCCGCCTCATCTGGAGGCATAGCTTACGGGCCCCAAGCGGCTTCCTTGTTCACGATGACGGTGGAACAGGTCACTCAGGCCACCACTGGATTGTTTTTCGGGACCATGCTCCCGCCAACGGGCTTCAGCGCTCCTGTACAAACACAAGAAGCTCCCAAGAAGTCGGTCTTTGATCGGCTTACAACTACGGCGGTCCCTCTCAACGGGTCGTCCAGCTCCAGCGCCTCGGTCTTCGCCAGATTGGGCCAAAGTTCCTGTGGGCCCATGATGAAGCCTGCAATTCAAGAAAAGGCTATTCCGAAAAGGATAGCCATCCATACTCCCGAAGTCGTCAAAACGGCTTCTCCTGCCAAAGGGTCGGTCTTCACAAGACTGACTGTTCCGGCTCCCGTCCCTGCTCAAAAGTCTGTTTTTGACAGATTGGATACTGCAACTCAACGAACATCGGTCTTCAAGAGGCTGATACCAGCGGCGCCTCACTAAAACAGGGGGCATGACGAAGTCACCCCTCAAGCTGAAACAATCCCAGTAGCTCGACACACTCGACGTCGCCACTGGTGTCGAGTAAGGAAAGCTGGGGGCAACTCCCCTTCTGGGCTAACTCCGCCAGCCCCAATGGTGGAAGTCAATGCTGCTGTTCCAACCGGAAACAGTTTCGAACTGCTGAACAAGGCGCACAGGAACTCTCCTACCGCCGTACTGAAAAGATCTCCTCCACCGGTGGAAAATGTTACAGAAATAAAGCCAGATCGGCCCCCTCAACGGCTGTCCTCCAAAGTTTACAAAGTCTGGCGACGGGTCCAAGAGTCGGTGATTGATCAAGACTATCCCCGTCGATAGAAGAATCTGAAGGTCCAGCAGGAAGAGAACCGTCCTGGGCCTCTTGGCAAGCCACGAAAGACGACAACCACCTGGGAGCCCATTGCATCGGCCCCTTCAACGTCAACTGCTCAAAAGAGAAGGAGGCCAAAGAAAACCCCTATGACTACGGCAGATCGCAAAGACGCTGAGCCCAAACGCCCCAAGTCTGGGGGTATAACAGTGCATACTGTTTACATGGCTTCGGGAAAAGAGGAAAGCCGCACTTCGACGGGCCACCGACCGCTCACCCGATCAATAACAAGGGCTCATGAATAACAACAGCAGAAGCTTCAGGAGATGCTGACTGCAATGGCCGCACTCACCGGACCAAAAGAAAGCTCGGAGGCATCATCGGAGCAGCGTCACGAACAAGAAACCGATGCTGACTTCCTACGCAGAGTTCTCAAAAAGAAGGACAGAGAAGCTGCGGAACAAGCTGCCAATATAAAACGAATGGCACTTCTCTTCCAAGACATGGTCGGGATGATGTTACAGCCGGATCCTCCAGTTAAATACCCTCCGATCATTATTGAAGACGACAGAGGGGAGACGTCGAATCCTCCTCCGGCTCTTTTAGCAGCCAAAGAAGAAACTATTTCCAAGGCCGCTCTGGATGACTATATTGCTCAGCAAATATGAGCTCACCAGGCAAATGAAGCGGCTGGCTAAGTCGTTAAAACTGGGCGACTGTATTCAGGCCGGTATGACCAAATAAAGTACCCACCGGGATACACAATCCCCAAATTCCATGTGTACAAAGGGACAGGCAATCCCCATCAACATGTAGCTCAGTTCAGGACTCTTTACGGCAACACCGGGGGTGATGATAAGCTTTTGCTCCGCCAATTCGTCGGCAGCTTGTCGGGGACGGCATTTGAGTGGTACTCCGAACTTCCAAATGACTCTGTCAAGACTTTCGCAGAAATGGAGTTGTTATTCACCCAGCGATTCGCGAGTGCTAGTGAACGCACCCCAATAACGGCATTGATCAATGCCAGGGTGAAGCCAGGCGAGACGTGGGTTCAATACGCAATCCGATGGCGGAATCTGTGGTCGAAATGCGAACAGCGCATCGAAGAAGCACCAGCAGTAGGCATGTTCATGGGCACCCTAGACCCTCATGCAACTATTTCACAATTCATGATGTTCTTCAAACCGACCACGTTCCAAGCTTTAATCGACAAGCTAGCCCAGATGGACCAGATGGGTCATAGACCGTCTCCTTCGAAGCCGGAGCCGCGGAACGAAAAGGGTAAAGGGAAGGCGACATTCATTGCAAATACCCAACAACGGCCCAGTGCCCCAAAACTAACGGATCAACTGGAAGAGAGACGACGCTATTATAATGAGAAAATGAAGCATCCTTATTCGTTCCCACGGGACAAAACGAAGAGACTATTCGAACTGGCGATGCGCAACAGGCTCATCAATCTGCCAAATCCTAAGCGGCCACTGCAACCCGGCGAAGCTAATAGTCCCAATTATTGCCCTTACTACCTAACGGTAAGCTATCCAATCGAAGATTGCTTCGTCTTTAAGGGATGGATCGAGGATCAGTACCAACAAGGCAAGTTTGCGTTGTCTGAGAAGTGGAAAGTAAGCCCACCACAACCACACACTCCTAAAAAGACGGACACACCGGGGGCATCGTGCTCTTTTGTTGAAGAAGCTCCATGGGAGGTCGCTTTTTCAGTCAAAACCAAAAGAATGCTAAACGACCTCCAGACGTGCCCGGCGATCAGGTGGAAGAATCCGCTGGAACCCGAGATTATCAAGGGAATGCTGAAACCGCACCCGACTCCAAAGAATGGTGGTGATATTCAAAACACTCATACCCAGACGTCAAAGTCTTCGAAGAAGTAAAAGAAGACCAGAAAGCCCGTGAAGCCTGGTGACAAGCGCACGGACCTGCAAAAACAGATTGACGCGCTGGAAGAGTATAACCAAAAAGCGCGAACTCCAGTCACACTTCAAGAATTTCTCAGCCACGTCCTTGAGGACGGAGACGATGGAGAAGACTCGTCGGATGGATCTGAAGATTACGTAGCAAGCTGCCATGTGATCTCTCAATCGTCGATAGACGATGAAGAAGCTCCTTGCACCGAGAAACTGGGGGCAAATCCTGAACCGAAACTTCTAGGGCCATCAGACGAAATGATTGATGCATTCCTGAATAAAGCGCTTCTTGAAAGCAAAGCTACTCGAGAGCGTGAGATGGCTATATTTGAAAAAGCCAAGCGCCGGTGACTGGACGAAAGGGTTGAGACGCTCCTTCCAAATCAAAACACATCCGCCGCAAATAAAAGCAGGTTCAAGACGAGGAAGAGGTTCGCCAAAGCCATATCAATGGGAATGAAGCTGCCGCCCTCCGAAGGAAACATTCTTGGTAAAGCAGAAACGCATCCTAGCTACTGCTCGTATCATCGAAAGATTGCGCACCCTACCGAAGAGTGCAACGCTTTTAAAAGATGGTGGCAGGGATATGTTGCTCACCGGCAACATTTTAAGCGGATGAAACGCAAAACTCGTCGGGAGTGAAAAAGTACGGCCGAGGAACTTAGAAGAACTACCAGCAACTGTCGCATGGTTAACGCCGGGGGATCGCAAGTTCTCACCTTCGGGAGCGACTCGGACGAAGAAATGACTCTTGGCCCTCTCTTCAAAGAACCCACCCCGGGGAAAGAGGAAGAACCAAAGACCTGCGAAAATATTCAGCTGCGCAATCGTACGCTGCCCGAAAAGAATCTCGGACCCACGAATAGAAAAGACAAGGGAAAAGAAAAAGTCTCTGAGGATATCGCCCTAGATGACCAAGTCGTCAAAGAATTGACCGCCAAGGACCCGCCAAAGAAAAGTAAGGTAGACTACAACATTCTGGCACACTTAAGAAAGTTACCTTCGCAGTTAAGCATTCTCGATGCCCTTTTGCTATCAAAAGAAGCAAGGGATTCATTGATCAAGGCGCTATAAGAGCCAGAGCAATTCCAAACTTTTCTCGCCGAAGAAAAGATGAAGGACGAGCTGGAAGAAATACACACGGCCGATATCACCTTCGGTGACGAAGATCTCCTTCTCGGGACATGCGAGCACAACCGTCCCTTTTATGTCTCCAGATACTGTCACGATATCAAGATAGGAAAAATCCTGATTGACAATGGGTCTTCCGTCAATCTCCTTAATGTGCGAGTGTTGAAGGAAATCTGCATGAGCGTTCAGCACCTCGCTCGTGATAAAATCACCATCTCCGGTTTCAAATCCCAGTCATCACGGACTCTCGGGTCTGTGATACTGATGCTGCGCTTCGGGCTACTTGTCACGGATATTAAATTTCACATCATTGACGCCAAGACATGCTACAATGCTTTGCTCGGCCGGCCTTGGTTACACGAGTATAACATTATCCCTTCTACACAACATCAGTGTATGAAGTATTTCAAGGATGGTCTTGAGTACACTGTGACGGGGGAGTTGAACCTATTCTCCGTGAACGAAGTCCGAAAGTACGAAAATGCAAAATACTTCTTACCAGATTTCGAGGACACGGAGAGATGTCACAAACCGAAGGACAAAACTATCACCACTATTCCAGTCTTCGGGAGTGATACCGAGGAGGAAGAAGAGATAGTTTATTCAGGGCCGCCACAACGCAACAACCCGGGACCGTCCACCCCCATGTTGATCTTCGGCAGCGACTCGGAAGACGAGGTTAACGCTATATTTTCCGCACGGCCATCAATACAAGCCTTCGCTAGTGATAATCAGAATTTGCAAATTACCATGGTTACACAAGAGCATTACAAAGAGCTCGATGCACTTAAAACTTATAGTGTGCAAGAATTGCAAACATTTTACGTCCCTCCCAGGCGAAAAGGTGAAGAGGCGATCCTATTCTACCGATCATGAGAAACTAAAGTGGAGAAAGAAATCTGGCATGGCGCGGATTCTACGCTCGACAGGCTCCAACCTATCCGTCTGCCTAGATATTACATGGAAGGCTTGAAAAGGCTATTGAAGCGTCAAGGGGTACCCTTCAGACAGACTACTCGACAAGCTCGATTCTATAACAGGATTTGGGATGTCCCTGGAACTCGGCGCAAGTTGCCCAAAGGGAGAATGGAAACGATCGGGCTTGGATATGTACAATCCAGAAAACAGGAGCGAGTCCATGGCAGCTACGTCATACATGACTTCGATGAAGAAGGAGACATTCTGTTAAGAGAGGCCGATCCTGAACCAAAACAAGGTCCTGTCATCAAAATGCCGAGTCCATCGTTTGAAGAACGAATGGACAGACTAGTAAGGGAAGCGGGTCAAAAGATCCGGGATGACCATAACCGTGAGATGGCCATTTTCGAGAAAGCCAGGATGTAGCGCCTCCTTCAACAGGCCGCGAAAAATGAAAATGCTCCTCCTTGTCAACCCGTGGTACAAAAGACCCGACGCAGAGGCAGAAACAAACCAAAGAACGGGAAAGGCGTTCGACAGCGACAAAGCGGGTCCAAGAAGCCACGCGATCAGGAATCGAGCAGTCCGGATTCGTCTCTTATAAAAAAGATGGGTCGAGCATATTCTTTTCCCCAAGACAAGACAAGGAAGATATTCGATCTTGTCATAAAATATCAGATGATGACGCTCCCGGAGTCCAAGCACCCCGAACAAGCAGGCGAAGTCTCTCACCCGGACTATTGCTCCTATCACAGGGCAATAGGACATCCTCTCGAAGACTGCTTCACATTTAAAGACTGGGTAGAAGACCAGTATCAGCAAGGCAGGTTCGCTCTATCCAGCAGCTGGAGGGTAGCCCCGCCGCAGAAGCATGAACCCAAATTCACGAGAGTAGAACCAGATCAACATCGGTCTTGGAAGCGAGCTCGTACTTGTCATATGATAATACTATCAGAAGAAGAGCCCGAGAATATAGATGACCTCCCCTGGTGCTTCGAAAACAATGATGACGAGGTGATCTCAGAGTTTCTACCGGCGCCGAAAGAGCTGGAAGATGGAATACACATTACTGCAGATAACCTCAGGAAAATTGATTTGGGGACGGCAAGTGACCCGCGACCGACATTCGTCAGTGAGTTGCTGTCTGAAGAAAGGGTGGCTACACTAAAAGACGTGCTTATGCAGCATAAAGATTGTTTCGCATGGAACTATTCCGAGATGCCAGAATTAGATCCAGAGATTGCTGTGCACAAATTGGCAATATCTCTGGACGCCAAGCCAATCAAACAAGCACCGAGAAGAATGCGGCTCGAGCTTGAGATGAGCGTCAACGCCGAGGTTAAGAAGCTAATCGACTCTGGCTTCATCAAAGAGGTTCAATACCCTGACTGGATCGCCAACATCGTCCCGGTGATAAAGAAAAATGGAACGGTGCGCATATGTGTGGACTTTCGGGATCTCAATAAAGCCTGCCCGAAGGATGACTTCCCAGTACCAGTCACTGAGCTGATGATAGATAGCACGTCCACTCATGAAGTTTTCTCCTTCATGGACGGCTCATCAGGATATAATCAGATAAAGATGCATCCCGAAGACCAGAAGCACACCGCTTTCTGGACCCCTTTGGGTATATTCTGCTACAAGGTGATGCCTTTCGGTCTAAAGAATGCCGGTGCCACCTATCAGAGGGCGATGACAAAGATTTTCGATGACCTCATACATGAAATTGTCGAATGTTATATCGACGACCTCGTAGTTAAAAGCAAATCATACGAGGAACATTTAGAGCATCTGAAGATCGTATTTCAACGCCTTCGGCAATACAACTTGAAGATGAACCCTCTCAAATGCGCGTTCGGAGTTTCCTTAGGCAAGTTCCTAGTATTCATCGTCCGACACCGAGGCATCGAGATAGATCCGTCAAAGATCAAAGCGATTATGGAAATGCCCCCGCCAAAGACTCTCAAGCAACTGTGGTTTCTCCAAGGAAAGCTCGCGTATATCCGGCGATTCATAGCCAATCTCTTCGGCAAGTGCCGTCCTTACAGTCACCTGATGAAAAAGGAAACCCCTTTCGTCTGGGATCGCAAATGCCAAAACGCGCTGGACGAAATCAAGCAGTACCTGCAGAATCCGTCAGTACTAGCCGCTCCGGTCAAGGGAAAGCCCCTCGTTCTTTATACAACAGCCCTCGAAGGTTCTTTAGGCGCGCTATGGGCACAAGAGAATGACCAAGGGAAGGAGAGAGCCCTCTACTACTTGAGTCGAGTTCTATTGGGGGCAGAAAGCAACTACTCCCCCATCGAAAAACACTGCCTAGCGTTGATCTTCGCAATAACGAAGCTCAGACACTATGCGTTGGCACATGAGGTCCATCTCATATCAAAAATGGATCCTTTCAAATACTTGATGTCGAAGGCCATATTAACAGGACGGTTTGCTAAATGGGCCCTGCTCTTGATGGAGTTCTCGATAACTTATCAACCTCTTAAGGCAATGAAAGGCCAGGCCATCGCCGACTTCCTCGCTGAGCATCCGATACCTGCCGATTCTCCTTTGAATTGCGAACTGCCAGACGAACATGCGTTTGACACGATCGACGGGGACGATACCCGGTGGGAACTCTATTTTGATGGGGCGTCTTCCATGAAGAAGCGCAAACAAAGTACCCCCATAATCAAATCAGAGGTTGGCCTCATCTTCGTGACTCCACAAGGAGGGATAATGCGCTTTGCCTTCTCCTTAACAGAGCCGATGACAAACAATGAAGCCGAATACTAAGCTTTGATAGCAGGTCTCAAGATCGCCATCGACATCGGAGTTGGAAACCTCCTCATATACGGAGACTCTATGGTCGTTAGTCAAGTAAATGGCGACTATCAAACGTGCATGCCAGAATTGGTAAAGTACGGCGAGAGAGTACAGCAGCTGCTGACTCAAATTCCTTCCTACACCTTGGAAAGCATACCGCGTGCGGAAAATAGCAAGGCGGATGCATTAGCCAAGCTTGCTAAAGAATTGGCCGACGAGAACCTCGATGACGTAAGAATCGTGGTACAAAGCCGTCGGGTTCTTGCACCAACAGAAATATCTCTGGAGTTGTCTGAAGAAAGGGGAGCGACTGAGCAAACGACTCTACAAATAAAAGACCAGGAAAAGGCTAAGGATCGGAGAGAAGTCTTTATAGACTACTTCAAATCCCGTCGAACACCTGAAGACGCGTCCTCAAAACATCAGCTCATGAAACGAGCCCTATCTTTTGCCTTCGTCAATAATACTCTGTACAAGAGGTCGTTTGATTCTTTGAGGCTAAGATACCTGGGACCTGAAGAGGCAAAGAGGGTCGTCCAAGAAACTCACGACGGACTCTGCGGTTCTCACCAAGCTGGCCCGAAGATGAAGCTGAAGATCAAAAGGATGGGCTACTATTGGCCCACGATGATCCAAGACTGCCTCGAATACGCGAAGCAATGCCACTCGTGCCAGATTCACGGGGACTTTATCCATCAGCATCTAAATCCACTATATCCAACGGTGGCTGCTGGCCGTTCGAAATGTGGGGGACTGACATAATCGGCCCCATCGAGCTAGCATCATCCAGAGGACATCGATTCATTTTGGCGACAACTGACTACTTCTCCAAATGGGCAGAAGCAGTACCGCTGATAGAAGTGAAGATGCAAAATATCCTCCATTTCTTCAAGACACACGTCATTTATCGGTTTGGCACTCCGCGACGGATTATCTCCGATAACGGGCCAGCCTACAGAAGCCACAAGATCAGCCGCTTCGCAAAACAGCACAACATAGACTGGAGATACTCTTTAGTCTATAATCCCCGAGCTAACGGTCTAGCTGAGGATTTCAACAAGACCTTGACAAAGATCGTGAAAAAGACGGTGTCCCGAAATAAGAAGGACCGGCACAAGAGACTGCATGAAGCTCTCTGGGTGTATCGAACTACGTTCAAAACGGCCACGAACACAACGCCGTACGCATTAGTATTCGGTACAGAAGCGGTACTCCCCCTCGAGATAGAGCTACCCTCTTTACAAATGGCGGTTCATTATGAGCTAACGGACGAACAGAATGCTCATCTTCGGCTTGAGGAACTCGATGCCCTTGATGAAACTCGGCTCATAGCGCAACAAAATCTGGAGGCTTATAAAGCAAAGATGACGCGTTCATATAAGAGATTGACTAGGTCGAGAAAGTTCCGCCAAGGCGAACTCGTGCTAGTGGTCAAAAGACCTATGATCCCAAACCGTGCCAAACGGGAGAAATTCGAGCCGAACTATGAATGCCCGTATATCATAGACAAGGTCTACCAGGGTGGGGCCTATCTACTCATGGAAATGCATGGTAAAAGACCTTTCAGGCCGATAAACGGTCGCTTCCTGAAGAAATACTACGCTTGACAAGTCACGGCCTAGGTCAATGATAGATGACGACGACTATGTCCACTCGCTATCTTCCTAAGCCCAAACTCTATAAGTAGTAACCGGCTTCCTTTACTACAGACCGAAATGTCCTAAAACTAACAACGGACCGAAACGTCCTTAAACTAACGACGGACCGAAACGTCCTTAAACTAACGACGGACCATTATATCCTAAAACTAGCCGTTGACCGAGATGTCGGTAAACTACGGTGGATTGCAGCATCCCAAAGCTGATATAAAAAAGAAAAGAAAGAATAAAAAAAGAGAGAAAAAAGAAAACGGTATGTCCATAAGCAAAAAGGGCACGGATGAAAAACCGAAGGGGCTCCGTGAGTAAAAACAGCAGGGCTACCGACAGGTTAGTTCATCGACCTGAGATCGTCATTTGTCTCGTGTGAGTTCCCACTGTACTTTGATTACTACCCTACCACGTCTCAAAGGGGTCGTGCAAACAGGTTTTAGTTGGGTACAGTCCCGAGCCACATGGAGGCAGTGAGCGGATCTGCACGGGTTCGTCTCTCCCGGTATTGGGGGTGGGGTCGCGCTGTGTCTAGGAGAGCCATTACATAAAGCCCTCGGCCGAGGCAGGAGATTTACTGGTAGGTATTCCAGTAGTATCTCAGGGTGTTCTGGGCTACACTCCGACACGACTTGTACCGCTTTTGGGGGTCTGACTTTTACCAACCCCCTAGGCCCGCCATACGATACTCATAGACGAACGGACCGGACTGTACGGATATTGTCACTAACAGGCTCAGTAGGGTGTCAGAATGAGTTCGCTCATCGACGTCCCTTTTGGTCAATACCTGGTAGCCCGTTACGTATGGCTAATACCTCTGACGTGCTAGTGGTTAAATCCACAGCCAAAGTATTGACGAGTCTTTAGAGTCCCCCACAGACAGTTTCTCAAGTTTCGGGCGAAACGCTGTAGAGGCCGTATGGAGATATGGCAGGGTTCGATCAGATACGTGCGGTATTGCACGGATCATGATCGGACGGTTAATACTAGCGGGCTTTGGTTTAAGCCGGATCCTAGTATTGTACAATGTAGATTTTGTCTCATTGCATTTGTATTCGGTCGAAATACAAATGCGGGTATGTATATACAGTCGCGGAGTTTTCCTGTAATTTATTACGGGATCAGTTTTTTGAAGTTGCCAGTTTGCATTCCGTTTCGGCCATATTTCCTTTGTTCCTTCATGGCCGGATTTTTCTGGTGGAGGGGCTAATTTGCAAGTATGCAAATTAGCAAAATGGAGGGGGTTATTTGTAATTTGAGGCATTATGATAATACAAGCATATTTGCTTTTTTCTTTCATGATGGCTAGCATTAATGAGATGGAAATATGAAAGGATGTGGATTTGAATTGGTGTGACATATATACCTCTTTACATGAAACCTTTTCTCATGCTCACCCATTCTACCATCTTGTGCTCACCTCCCCTTGATACATTTTTTCTCCTCATTCTTAAAAGGGGCCGGCCACTTCTAATGGGAGGGAGAGAGAATTCTTTTGTGTGGGGAAAATTAGTTCATCTCATATTCTTTGCTTGCCACAAAAATTCCATAGTTCATTTCCTCCATCAAAAGGCAACTTCACAACCCCATGAGACAAACATTACTACACTTAGCCTACAGCATCCTTGGGCACGTCGACTCGCCAACTTCGTGCTCGAGTTGCCTCGGTCCAGAGGTGGGATCCCGTAAAAGAACCCGGCGATGTGGTGCCCGTTCCGATGAGGAGATGAAGACCGGAGATTCCGCGAGGAGATCGGAGTGGAGGCCGAAGACCGAAGGACACGGATCGCTCGGTATAGCATTCTATCCCATCTCTTGTTCGCTAGCATTAGGTTAATGGTTACGATCCGGGTTTTAAGCATATGATAGCGCCGGTTTTAAAGTTAAGAAAAATTTTCGTTTCCGCATTTTGGCCTCGGATAGACGGCCGGGACGCTACCGTAGCCTTACATGGTATCAAAGCCAGGCCATTAACCTAGTCTAGCTTTCTCTAATATGTTTACAAGTTCGATCGAACGGATTTTCCGAAAACCCGATTTCTAAAGTACAGTTTCTGTCGAATTTTTCCAGTGCTCTAAAAATTATTTGGTACATTGTAAAAATACGAGCAGGGTTTTTTAAGCATTCTGTGAAAATTTGGTCGCGTGACGTCACTGTTCCACCGCGGAACCGCGGCCAAACCCACGCATTGGCCGCAGTTCCGCCGCCACTTTAACTCTTCACAGCACCAAATTTTTACAGTGGGCTTCTGACTTGGAAATAGGGTTTTTGGTATATACTGTTTGGGCCCAGATTTTCTTTGAGTGCTACAGTTGTGCTTGGGGCCCACTTCGGTAAATTTAGTCGATCGAAAATTTTAAACATGTTAGTTCACAGTATTTATATTATATCTGCGACCGTGAATGTCATTTGATCGGTATATCCTGTCTAACTGCTATAGCCCTTTTAGACGGATTTGCGAACGTGACATTCACGTTGATGTTCTGTGTTGTGCTGTGATGTTGCGGATTGTCGTGGTGGATAGCCTGGATGCAATGGTAGTACAGTTTCGTTTTATATGTACATTTGATATTGCGGGGCAAGCGTCCGACATGTGGACTGCCGTCACTGCCTGTTTGTATATTATTCTTTTGGGGCACGACCGGGCTGAGGTCGATGTACCCGTTGTATGTATATTTTTACTTTCTGTACTAAGATTACCCCGATAGCCGGGTTCTAGAGGGCAACGGGCCCGCATCTCATGGCTTTGAGACGGAGGGGGCTTTACTCTAGAATTGGTAGGCTATTCGCCACACTCGTAGGGGGTACAGGTTGACCCAAAGAGGGGTGCACAAGTTACCGGATTCCGTGAAGTGCTGGGTGGTCCATTCACGTTGCTAAAGGGGGATGTCTCACTTCAGGTTTTGGCGGGTAACTTGCCGCACCCGTAGGAGTCTAGGATTTCATTGCACAGGCTATCCACACGACCAGGGGAACGTCGGGTTTCAGTAGCGGCTCTATGAAACCCGGGGATCCCAGATATCTGTATTGTTCTGTGATACTTATTACATTTATGTGATGTTGCATTTTATCACGCCTTGAGCGAATATTATATATTGATATATATACTAGTAGATGTTGTATAAGTTTTGCACCCGCGCTAGTCCAGTCCCCGCTCTGTCGTTAGTTAAGTAACCTAACGGGTGATGACGGGACCCAGTGGCGAATGCGGGTGGCATATACGTACATCGTATTTTCGTTCTTTATTGGTGTGATCAATTGATGGGACTGCATTGATTCGGATCAATGCAAGTTAAACAAACCTATTCTGATGTTGTTGGAACATTTTTCAAAAAGCTGTTATTGCAACAACGTTCTCTTTTGTTTTGCACAGTGGTATTCGGTTATGAATATCCAGCACCTCAGTCGACGAGGCAAGGGCCGAGATCCCTTCACCGGGAGTGACCCCTTGGACAGAAGTTTGCGTCAGGGTAATAACTTCACTATAGTCATTTACTTTTGCTTTGCATCGTGGTATTCAGTTGGAATATCCTGCACCTCATTCTACGGGGAAAGAGCCGAGTTCCCTTCACCGGGAGTGACCTATTTAGCAAAGGTTTTCGTCACTATATTTTTCTAAAAAGCTATCTGGTTCCTTCAACGATATCAAGTTCATTACGTTAAAGGTTTTTCGCCAAAAACCAGCCGTAGCCCTCCGTCATTTCTTACGGGTATTATTTAGTATTCGTGTTGCATTTGTTGACTCCGTCAAGGCGTAGTGTACGGTAGCTAAGTGGTGCTTGTTTGTAGCATGGATATGGGATTGGTTAGGACAGTCGTGCGGCCTTGTTGACTCCGTCAAGGGCACGTACGGGTGGGTTTAATGCAATCCAGATAATGACGGGTTGGACTTGACTAGGACTCTTTGATTTGTTGACTCCGTCAAGGTCACTTGGGTCCTAGGGGTAAAAACACACATCGGGAGTTTCTAAAAAAACTGAAACTTGCCAAGCATGCGCATACCTTCTGGAGTGTGGTGACGTGAGTGGATTTCGTCACGTTATCATGCAATGATAGTTGGATCCCGATTCCCACTGATGAGTTGGTTTACTCCTCGGGTGATCCGACTAATTCTTCTTTCAGATTTGGAGGAGAATTTGACGTTACAGTGGGAGGTTTCCTGATTAGATAAATTGGTAACCATTCTGATCTAGGTTAGAGTGCACGCTGAGTGTTTCTTTTCTCTCTCTCTTTGGCAGCGACCATGGCCCAACCCTTGACTATGACTCAGTGACCAAGATTAACCGAACCTTCTTATAAGACTGGCTTTTGGATTGTCAGAGTTGCATACCTCATTGCCACTCCTACTTTTACCCTTTTCTCCAGGACACCCCGTATTACTACGAACGTCCACTTCCATTGGATAAAACCATCGTATGGTTATATACGAACTCGAAGGAATTTATTCGAGGATGGTTTCCGGTTCTGGAGAAAACGAATAGGACTATTCAGTTGTCTTTTCCTTTTACCTTCTCTCAGGTTGCGAGTGCTCCTTGGATTAGGACAGTACACCTATTACGCTTATTGGATAGTCTTCTTCCAAACCATAGGCAGGTGCCGAACGGTAGGGAATGAAGAAAACCAATTAGCCTAAACGGTGTACAGAAGGTATTAAGAAAAGACAAATAAAGGGATTAAAAGGAGGGCAAAGTAAATTGCGACTGCTATTCATGACCAAACCAAGTATTTCATTACCACTCCCACTTCACCTTTGTATTTCTCCAGGACACTCCGTATCACTACGAAGATCCACGGTTATTTGGATACTCCATCGTATGGTTATATACGAACTCGAAAGGAACTCGTTCCAGTTCGGGGATGGATTCTGGTTCAGGAGAAATAGGAATAAGGTTTATTCAGTTGTCTTTTATCTTCACCTTTTCTCGCATTGCGAGTGCGCCTAGGATTAGGACAGTACACCCATTATGGTTATTAGATAGTCTTCTTCCAAACCATAGGCTGGTGTCGAACGGTAGGGAAGGAAGAAAACCATTTGCCTAAAGGGGTGTACAGAAGGTAACGACTAAAGACATATAAAGGGATTTGGAGAGATGGCAAAGAAATATAAGGTTGTAGTTGTGAATCTGATATTGGAAGAGGCATTACTAAGAATACCCGGATACCCCTTCGAAACATTTGTATGTTTCAGTTTCACTGTGTACTGTTAATAGAAAACTGATTTCCCAATTAGACACTTGCTCCAGGGTATGTATTTACCAGGTTTGATTCTCACATCTGTATGGTTTTACAGATAATGAGTGGGAGTAAGTTATTGGGAATTAGGTGATCATCCTCATTATATCGGAATTCGTTGTAATTGCTGATATTTGAGGAAATCGCCTGGGCTATTTGCCGGACGGTAAATATTTGGTTTTGAATATCCGTTGTTATGCACCAATTTCAAATTGATATATCTGTACGTATATTTTTATAGAGTGAGATATAACCTTTTGAAATTATGTCGGTGATATTTACCTATATCAGTTGATGGTTAGGTGAGGAGCGTTAACAGCGGTATAACTCTTCATAACCATAGTACAGTTTTCAACCTACGACACACAAGTATTGAGTTATTAGACTCAGGGGACTTATACAGAGTATTGTATGTTGTCCAGTGTCCATCAGGATAGAGGGGTTGGTACTCATACTATATTCTGTTTACATGTGACTTCTCTAGTTCTTAGACATGTGTTTCGCAGAAATGCAATGTCCAAGTTTTGAGAAGTTATAGGTATATGAATAAAGTAGAGAACCAGGTATTGCAAGTATCGGGATTCTTCAAGGTGATCGAAGATGTAGATACTTGTGTATGGTATTCAGTTAATAGTAATGATTAAGAGAACTTGCTTCTCTTTCAGGTTACTCATAATTGGAAGTACTCCTAAATTGAGTAACGCTGATCGGCCTCCTTCCATTTAGTTGACATGCACTGAAGACAGCTGCATGATTTGAATCTGGTTCAATTAAATCAGTGCCTCTGTTTCTGTATTGGATATAGAACAGTTCATATCTTGACATTGTTAAGGTACGGGGAGTTTTCCGGCTTATGCTTAAAACCAGACTCTGGATAACTCAAGGCACGTCTCTGTAATGGCTGTTTGTGGGTTGACCCGGGCTATGACGAGGGTTGACTTTCTACCATCTGGAAGATCAATAGTGATATTGTTCTTGACACGCCACAGTTTTAACAAAAATGATTTTTTTTTTCAGAAAACAGTAGTGGGAGTATGGTAGAACTGGAAGTGATTCCAGAACCGCAAACGATTACTGAAAATTTGATAAGAACCTAAACATTCAATCTGGTTTGACATTCTATTGGCCACTCCGCAGATATGGTGGGTAACCTCAAGCACCCGAGAGGTACTCCGGTAGCCTCAAGGACGGTGACAGGGAGGTTCTTGTTTACCCAGACTTGCCATTGCTGTTGTTCCAGACTATGAGACCCGGCAGGAGGATCAGTATAGCGTCGTTCTGAACTGGCTTTAGAAGTGCACGTGTATATTATTCTGTCAGAGGGTTGTCGTAGTCAATGGGAGCAGCGGAAGCATAATGGACAAGTAGATTATGTCTATTTATAGACTAAAGTTGATATAGCGGAGATAGATCATCTATTTCTGATATGATAGTCATAGGTTTGACTTCATCAGAATAGGGGATGGATCTGTTAAGAAGGTAGTAGGGTGTGATGTCCTGGTATTTGGATGACATACACATAGTAGGAAGTGAAATTCCTATACTACGATCGGTTATACTTTGGTTGTCACACAGTGGTTTCTCCACAAAGGACATGGATTTCATATCAGACATTCTGGTTACTAGATCTATGGTTTTAGATCTAGATTGGCAGATCACTTGCTTAGGCAATTGAGTCAATCATGAAATGTCAAGTACCACACCAGATGTTGTTTTTTGCAGGAGATGCAATATGTTGATATTAATCTAGTCCTGGAGAAACGATCGGAAGCAGTTTTAGAACATAAGTGGATGTTCTAGGGATTTGATAACGACAACCTTCTTCGGGAGACGGTTATCATTCCAGGCTTCCAAGGTGACGTGGATGACAGAGTGGCTGTCAGAGTTATAGTTTTCCCTCTGACGAGGGACGGTATTTTGGACAGGTGATCCAGGTGGATGCTGAGGGAGGCATGGCGCAGGATACTGATTAAGTTCAGTTGACGATACATTCTGAGAAGTTTGGATTTGGAGTTCGTTTATGAACTAGGTCCCATCAGATATCCAGACATATTCTAAGACAGGTATTGCTCATTTCGGGAGATGGGTTTCTCCGCGAACTTGAGATAAAGAGAGACATAAAAAGAAACATCAAAGCGGATTCACTCACTGAGGCTATTCCTCGGACGCATTAGTTTCGCAAACGGGTTTTGTGAGACTGATTAGTAGAGGAGTTGGGTGTTCGGTATCACACGGGCTGTGGGTATACGACATCACAATAATTAGCCTTGAGTGCAAGTGGGAGATTGTTGGATATAGTGCCCTCAGAGTCAATTATTGGATCACAGGCACGTGATTGCAATGATTGAGGGAGGACCTATGCCGGTAAAACAGTCTTACTCAAGATGATAGTATGCTATCTGGTTTATTTTTATCATCGTGTACTGCTTTAGGTGACCTTACAGGTCACTATTGCGCGTTGATAGAGCCCTTAGGATTCTTGTTTGACGGCCAGCAGTATGATGGCGATCATATACGTGGGAGCTGGGGTCTATAAGCACATCCTTAAAAGGTCCCTAGTCGTGGGAGTTTTCGAGACAGGGCATCGATGCTCCAGAGTAGACTAGTGTATACAGTCGAGACCCCGACGAGGGGCGGTGGCCGGTCTCACAAGCCACTGCTGTCAGTTGGTTCACCTAAGATGTATACAGGTGCTCATTGGGTTATGAGTACACCGGACATGACTCGCCGGGAACATGCTAGTTGGTCTTATACCTGACGTCAGATAGCAGTTCCCTGGTGACATGTGTACAGGTTAGTTCATCGACCTGAGATCGTCATTTGTCTCGTGTGAGTTCCCACTGTACTTTGATTACTACCCTACCACGTCTCAAAGGGGTCGTGCAAACAGGTTTTAGTTGGGTACAGTCCCGAGCCACATGGAGGCAGTGAGCGGATCTGCACGGGTTCGTCTCTCCCGGTATTGGGGGTGGGGTCACGCTGTGTCTAGGAGAGCCATTATATAAAGCCCTCGGCCGAGGCAGGAGATTTACTGGTAGGTATTCCAGTAGTATCTCAGGGTGTTCTGGGCTATACTCCGACACGACTTGTACCGCTTTTGGGGGTCTGACTTTTACCAACCCCCTAGGCCCGCCATACGATACTCATAGACGAACGGACCGGACTGTACGGATATTGTCACTAACAGGCTCAGTAGGGTGTCAGGATGAGTTCGCTCATCGACGTCCCTTTTGGTCAATACCTGGTAGCCCGTTACGTATGGATAATACCTCTGACGTGCTAGTGGTTAAATCCACAGCCAAAGTATTGACGAGTCTTTAGAGTCCCCCACAGACAGTTTCTCAAGTTTCGGGCGAAACGCTGTAGAGGCCGTATGGAGATATGGCAGGGTTTGATCAGATACGTGCGGTATTGCACGGATCATGATCGGACGGTTAATACTAGCGGGCTTTGGTTTAAGCCGGATCCTAGTATTGTACTGTTCCCCTCCGAACGGCGGCCTGGACTTTCGCGTCCGTGCCTGGGGTTCGGGGCAGATGCTATATGGTTTTATCAGTCTACCTCTCCAAAGATGCCAAGTTGATTTATGGCACCATGTATCGGAGGTTTAGACGGATGCGGCCGATGTAGCAGACTTCGTCAGATTCCCCCTCAGGATGAGGGGTTTTTGATTGTGGGGACGCTCTTCCCTGCAGGCGCAAGCCCCTGCAGTTAATTACGCTACCGCATCGCGGTAACAACTTTCTCCTTCTCCAGAATTTCACTTCGTGTCGTGGGTGTTTGTTTTGTTTGTGGTTGCCCGTGGATTGTATACGGAGACTGAGTAATGCCGTCGCCCGTAGGACGTGGATTAGTCCAAATCCGTATTTACTAAGATTTGGGTTTGGTGTTTTTAGTTTAAGGATGCATTAGTCGCGTTGCGACTAAGATCAACTTAAACGTTCGTTAAGGATACGTTAGTCCTGTTTTAGACTAAGATCCACTTAACGTAGTGATTAATTTAATGTATGGCCATCGGGACTCGTCACCTCTTTGACGTCGTTGAGGAATTACAACGACGGATGTCAAAGGAGTTCGGAGATGTACCCTCGAACCAGAGTTGATTGGGAGTTTTATAATCCATTTAAATGTTTAAGGATACGTTAGCCGTGTTTGGGGCTAAGATCAACTTAAACGGGACCGTTTAGATCCGGCAAAAGAGCGATTGGCTCTATTGTTCTAGTTTAGGGACGTAGTGGTCCATTATTAGTTTAGGGACATCTCGGTCTGTCGCCAGTTTAAGGACGTAGTGGTCCGTCATTAGTTTAGGGACGTTTCGGTCCATCGCCAGTTTAGGGACGTAGTGGTCCATCATTAGTTTAGGGACGTTTCGGTCCGATATTAGTTTAGGGACGTTTCGGTCCGATATTAGTTTAGGGACGTTTCGGTCCAATATTAGTTTAGGGACGTTTCGGTCCACGAGTTTAAGGACCCCGCAGTCCATTTGGATGTGTGGTCGTTGGGACCCGTCACCTCTTTGACGTCGTTGAGGAATTACAATGAGGGATGTCAAAGGAGTTCGGAGATGTACCCTCGAACCGGTCGTGAATTGATTTAGGAGAGCAGCTGTGCTCAGTCAATTTAATTTAAGGACTTACGGCCAGAATTGGGCTAAGTCCAGTTGAAAATGTTCATATTTTGTTTGCATTTGGCCTATTAGGCCTTTGTTTGGGCTTTCCCCCTTTTTAGAATAATGCATAACATTACTTCAGGCCATTGACTGGGCTCTGCCCTTTTGCAGAGCATTGTTTTTGGTCTATTGGACCTCTCAATTGGGCTATGCCCTTTAAACAATGCATAGCATTATTTTTGGTCTGTTTAGACTTTTTGATTAGGCTCTGCCTTTTTAAAATAATGTGCAGTACTTCTATTTGGTCCATTTGACCTTTGATTGGGCTCTGCCCCTTAATAATGCATTGCATTTAATACTCTGACAGTGCCCCACACGGCTTGTCAGGTGCTTTGCGCAATTTAAAGAGCGCAAGCGCTCTGGAGGTGACACGTGTCGCGCATGGAAGGCTTGCGCAACAGTGCTTGCGCAACTGCGCAGACACGTGTCGCGCAGTTGTGCACTTGCGCAACAGTGCTTGCGCAACTGCTCAGACACGTTAAGTCCAAAAAAATTTTATTTATTTTGGGCTTTGCCCGACTAGAAAATCAATCCAAACAGGGCTCTGCCCCTTTATTATTTTTGCAATTTGATTTGGGCCAGGCCCTTTTAAATAATGGGTTGCATTTGTGCAGAACATCAAGAATTTTTCAGATTTAAGAACAAAAGTGCATAGCACTTTTGATCTAAATTTGGATCAAAGGAAAACAAGTTTTTCTTCCTGTTTTCCCTGATTTCACAGAACCAAGGGTTCATAACAAGTGCAATGCACTATTTATTTATTTTCATTTATTTCCCTTTTTTTTTTAAAATCCTTCGTTCTTCAGAGATTTTTCTCTTAAAAAAAAGGTTTTTACCTTTCTTCTTTTTCTTGTTCTTGAATAATCTCCAAGAGTTCTCTTTTCTTCTTTTTTTTTTTTGCTAGAAGTCGCTTATTCCAGTTGATGCCAATCGAATGAGGTCTGGGGTCCTATTTATAGTGCTCATAAATTTGTTGAATTTGTTAACAAGATCTTTTCTGAGTGATTTTGGGAATTTTCCACCGCTGGATCTTTGATCCAAAGGCAGAAGAAAATCTTCTGGTTTTGGAAAGAACAGAAAAGATTTCATTAAATTTTCATTCTGTTTCTGCGCAGCTCCCCAATGAATGACACGTGTCGCGCAGTGGAAGGCTTGCGCAACAGTGCTTGCGCGACTGCGCAGACACGTGTCGCGCAGCGGTGCACTTGCGCAACAGTGCTTGATCGACTGCGCAGACACGTGTCGCGCAGCGGTGAACTTGCGCAACAGTGCTTGCGCGACTGCGCAGACACGTGTCGCGCTGCCGTGCGCTTGCGCAGTTGTGCTTGCGCAACTGCGCAGACACGTGTCGCGCTGTCGTGCGCTTGCGCAGTTGAACGTTGCTTATGTTTTTTAAAGAGCCTTGCTCTGATTGGACGTTCCGCCTTGGGCGTTGTGCTTCCGTGTCAACTTCTGACACATGGCGCGTTGCGCGCAGTGCACGGGAACTGAAGCGTTGCTTCAAAATTTGAATTTTCAAAATTTAAGCAGAACCTTGCTCTGATTGGGGGAACAAATGCCCCCCCACCGTTGCGCTCACATGGCGCGCACGTGAGTGCAGCGGTGGCAAGACCCCGACCGTTGGATCATTGAGATCAGGTGAAGAGACGCAGGCGTCTATAAATAGGACCCTTGGTCCTTGGTAATTCTTTACCAATTTCAAGAATTTGAATTTCAGAGCCTTGCTCTTGCTTAAAACTCTTAGAGCCTTGCTCTTGCTTCTTCCCAAGAACTTTGAAGTTCAGAACTTAGAATCACTCTTAGGTAAAAATTTAAATTAATTTTAATTAACAGAGCCTTGCTCTTGTAGATCTTTGATCTAAAGAAAACCCCTTTGGGGTTTCTTCAACAGAGCCTTGCTCTCATAGATCTTTGATCTAAAGAAAACCCGTTTGGGGTTTCATCCACAGAGCCTTGCTCTCAAAAAATTTACAGAGATCTGGTTCCTGGGTTTTAACCCATGAACAGAGCCATGCTCATAGATCAAATAGAGAACTCCTAAAAGTTTTCATGGATCTTTAAGATCCCAAAAATTTTAATTCCTAGGAGTTATAATTTTTCATTACTACTACAGAGCTAGGCTCTTTTTAAGAAGTTTTATTCCTTTGAGACCAGAGTCTGACAAATGTCACTCTGTGATAGAGCTTTGCTCTAAAAAGAGGAGATTTTCTCCTTGTCTCTAGGGATCCCCTCCCAATAGGGATATTCTTTTTGGGGGTCTTTTTCATTGACTGACAGTCTCATCCAATGATGGGACTGTCTTATCAAATGATGCGCCGTCATCTAGATTTTGTGGGTCCCCCTTTGGTCCCCTACTCACTGCACTGTAGTGTGATGTAGGACTTTGACATGTGAAGCATTGGAACTCTAACGGTTATATTTTTTTTTTTTGTCTACAGGGAACATGTCTGAAGATTTGTCTTTCCTTTTGTTCGCTCAGAAGGAGGGTTCCCACACGCACCAGTGGACCGGGTGGCGTTTGCCTTGATTAAAGATCATGATCCAGAGTACAAGAGACTCCATTTGTGGGGAAGGTGGTACAGCCAAATCATCCAAGGCCGTCGCAGCTTCAGCTCCGCTTCGCCTTCTGAGCCCATAGTTACGATCCCTTATGCGGACAAGCCCCCGGTGGAGTATGCCGTGGAGGTTAAAAATTGGAATGCCGACGACCTCCTTCAGCCTGCAATCGGTGCCATTCCGGTGCAGCCGCCGCCGGCTATAGATATCTTGGGGAGGCGAATCTGTCAGGGTGAAGCACGCCCTTGGGGACAGGCTTACAACATTGGATTGACTCCGCAACCGCTTGCCGGATATCTGCCATGGGCCCGTTACATTTTGGCGACGAAGAGGGCTCTCCTGACGACGATTGGCTTATACTCAGCTGTCTACGTCTCGATTTTCGAGTATCCCTCTCCTCCGACGTGGTGGATAAAGGCCTTCATCGAACAATGGAATATCCCCACCCATACCTTCTTGACAGCGGATAGGGAAGCCTCCATCTCTTTAGAGGAGTTTGCTGAAATTTCAGGTCTGCCAATGAGGGGAGAACACTACGAGGAGCTGCTTCCTCCAGACGAGTATGTCTTCGCCCCCAAGCAGCTTGTACTTGACTTAACTCCGGAAAATGCCATTCAGCATCAGCACCCGGGCTTGGTGTAGGTGTTGGAGATTTATGAGGAACTCCATTTGGAATCGGGCGACCGGGGCGTCAGTTTCACGGATTTCATTGCCCGTTTTATCCGCCCGGAGTTCCTATCAGAGCAGGGCGAGAAGTTCGCTCAGCTTGCTGACCCCTTTGGTTTCGGCTTGGACCGCCGACCTTCATTGGAAAATGACCAGCGGGATTTTTATTTCCCGGGCACTGCCAGCGTCCCTTTCTCAGAGATCGCCGTTCCTGGCATGGACGAGGAGACTTTTTTCATAGGGTTCTTGGGTCTATGGCTATGCAGCTTCGCGCTCCCCATGCACCCACGCCTCATGCGGTCCTCTGTCTTTTACCTGGCGCATCGAATGGCGGCTGGTTTGCAGCTATCGGTAGGGATTGCCGGGCTGGCTTACCTTTACAATGGACTTAGCGTAGCGGCGGATGCTAATGAGCCTGGGGTACAGCCTGCTAACTTCCCAATGCACTACTTCACTTCTTGGATGGAGCTGCATGTGCGTGGGGTGTTTGGTGCCCATAAGACTCCTCCGTTCTTTGATAAATTCAAACTCCCAAGAATTATGCGGTTGGTCGGGGCTTCAATCGTGATTGCACCTCCGCGGGAGTCTAAGGGACTGCTCCTGCGTTCACATCTAGTCGGAGCGAAGACTTCTTTTATGGATAAGGTCGTCACCATGGGCTCCGAGACCGCTAAATCAGTGGTGTCGCTGCGTGATGACTTTAAGGGCGGGGTTTCTGTACTGAAGGCTCGGGAAATCCTTCACCTTTACTCTATTCGGCCGGGCTACCTAGTATTTAGGCAGAATAAGACGGCTCTCTTTATGAGGTATAACCCACATCGATTTGCCCGACAATTGGGTTACAATCAAGGGATCCCGATGGAGGCCTTTCTGGAAACACCCGCGGTCGGCCCAGAGGGGATAAGGAATGCGATGCATCATTTCACCCGGCTCAATACAGGCTCCTATTTTTTTATCAGTGAGCCTAGCTGCGTCCCTAAAATAATTCATCCTTATGTAGCCTGGTATGCGCATGCTATGGGCCCAATCATCTTAATGGAGAAACGCCTGCTGGTCGACCGTAGGGCTGCGCCTCCCGGCGGTGATCGCAAGGCTCCCTTGCAGCCAAGGATCCAGGTCATTCCCCCGATAAAAGATGCCAGAGTCGACCGACCGCGCGTGTTGAGCCCCCCGCGTGGATTGCCATTGCCCACTACGGTGGATGCACCGCCGGCGCCCCATGCTCCCACGAAGACGGTTGATGTGGTATCGCCAGGATCTGGCGGAGGGGCAGAGATCGGGACTCGCCGCCCTAAAGTGGCTGCCAAGCGCAAATCCACTCCGGGTGGATCTAAAGCTGGCGGACAGCAGAAAAAGAAGAAGTCCGCCCTTTCCCTCGATGCGATCCTCAGCTCGAAGCCTGAGGCTTCTCCCGCCGGGGCTATATGTGAGTATGGCAGCAATGAGGGCTTCATGGTGGACCCTGAGGACACCAATCTGGCTGCCGCCATTGCAGCTTCAGAGCGATCGGTGAGGCTTGAAGCGATGTTAAGCAAGCTCGCTGAGTCTGGTAATCATCAGACGCTTTATTTGTTATTTCATTGCACTTTGTATTATTATATTTAACTAACATTTGCTCCATTTTCAACAGGCGTCTCTACTGAAGAGGCTATCGCTGCCTCCCTGAAAACCTTCCAAGAGGAGGAGGAGAAGCGTGCCCTAGCAAGCGTCGGTATGTTTTATCCCTTTCTCTTTTATAAGGAAAGTTTGTTGTCTTTTTATGATAGTCAACCTGACCTTCTTTTGTTTCATTGCAGGGGTTGTATTAATCGACGCAAGGATCCTTCCCAAGCCCGTCATCGAAGTCCCGGCTTCGTCGAAGTTGCCACAAGAGCCTCGGCTTGACAAAACGACGAGGGATGCCTTGAAGAATCTGGAGGCATCCCTATATACGGACGAAGAAGCCTCACTCAAGGAAGCCCTAGTGGCATCCGTCTCAACGGCTCGAGAGGAGCGGAAGCGGTTGAGACGCGAAGCAAGGGCACGCAGAGCTGCTTTGGCCACGGGAGCGGGCCCTAGCACTCTTCCTCGTGCCGACACTCCTTCTGAAGCAGAGGCGAGCAGAGCTGCTTTGGCCACGGGAGCGGGCCCTAGCACGATTTCTCGTGCCGACACTCCTTCTGAAGAGGCCCCTGCCGCCCTGTCTACTGCTTATAGGCAAGTGGCGCGCGCGGCTCGGAGTGCAAACGACAAGTCCTCTTCAGGTAGTACTTCTTTCAGAGCTTTGTGGTAAGAATTATGAAGCCATTGGCTCATATGCGTTTCATCTGGCAGGGCCTAGTCCGACTGAGGGGGAGGCGGAGATCGTCGAACCCAGGGGAATGGAGGAAACGGCATTTGCCGAACCCGAGCCGATAATGAGCACCGTCGTCAGGGCTATGGTACCTGAAACAGAAGTCGAAGGGTCCGCCGTCGAGAGGGTCATTGATGCCGCACCTGAAGTGGCGGCAGATGAGATGATTGTGTTAACCGAGCTGAAGGCGGTAGAGAGGGAGGCGCTTGAGGCTGGAGACCTCGCGGCGACGGTGGACGAGACAACTGTGACTGCAGGACTCGAAGGAGTAGCGGGTGAGGTGGCCACGATTCCTGAGGACGAGCCAGCCGCTCCTTCTCTGGAATCTGGCAATACTCCAATCATAGCCCTCCCCGCGTATGGCTCCTTTCCTTCTCTAGGGCTTGCGAGCACAACAACGGTTCCCATCGAGTCGGGTGACGAGGCTACGGGTGGTGGCCTGATGTCAATGGAGGAAGGAATTGCCTCAGTCTCGGCTGGCAGTTCGTCGGGTAAGTTTCGGGTTACTATCGTTTCCCCCCTTTTTTATATATCTTGCGATCTCTTCTAACAAGCTTGTCTTTGCAGGTGCGGCCAGTGCCGACGCTCCATTGCTTGAAGGAGCACCGTCAACTACTGCTTTGGCGGTGGTCACTTCCCCGTCCTCCCTCGTGCCATCGCGGATGTTGGAAGGTATGGATTTGCGACTCACAAGTTAATCTTTTAAACGTGTAGTTCATGGACTAACGCCATACCACCGCATCTTTTCAGGAGTGCTCTTTGATCATCTATATCAAGTGTTGCTCCCACGCTTCTCCTTCCCATCCGAACTTGCTTCTCCTTCTAGTGGCGCTGGTGAGTGTACGTTCAATACAATATCTTTGTTCATCCCCTTTTTCTAGCAATTGAATGATTTCTGACTTTTCCCTTTCTTTATTGCAGTGCCACAAATCGAAGGAGGGGATACCAGACCTGCCGCGCTACCGGCCCTTCCGGCTCTGCCGTCCGTTGCTTCTGGTATAGCAAATTCCTTTTTTGGTAACCCTTAAATATCTCTTGAACCATCGTTTAACCATGTTTTGTTTTGCAGCTATTGTTCCGGCTCCGGTCCCTTTTGAGTCTTGCGTCTTTCTACCGGCAGGCCCTTTCTTGAGACGCCCATCTTCAAAGGGTGCTGTGATGAGTTTGGGCATGCTGAGCGGGTACATCGAAGAGCTCAACATGGATGCTCTCCCTTCTGCCGTAGATTTCGCTGTGGATGTTAATCCAATGTTGGCGGCGCTCGTAACTTTTCATAACGAAGGCGTCGTCAGATCTTGGGTTAATCACTGCAGGGAGATCGAGGCCTGTCTATACCGGCTGGAGTCGACGCGCCCTTCTCCCGAAGTTTTAGCCCTGAGCACCCAACGCACAACTTGGCTCGAGCAAAGCACTTCGCACTCCCGCCACTTGGAGCAAGAAGCAGCTTTAAGACTAAGGGAATGCCAAAAGACCTCGAACGAAACGGCCCATCTGCGCGCTGAGGTTGAGGCAAATGCTATCCAAGTGAAGACTATCTTTGAGGGTCTCTTGGAGCACATCTCCCATGGGCTAAACTTGAAGCGGAAACTCGACGTAGCTGAGCGCAATATTCCAAGTCGGGAAGCTGCCTATCAAGTCGTGAGGGAGCAGCTTGCGTCGGTCTTGCAGCAACGAGCCCAAGTGGAGGCAGAGCTGGCGGTGGTAGCCGATCGGGAAAAGGCCTGGAAGGAAGTGTGCGAACAACTGATAAAGCTACTTAAGACGCTTCCTTCCCAGTAGCTGCCTTTGTATCAATGTATTTGTAAAATTTTCCTTTAAAATAATATGTATCCATTCTTTATTCTTTTGTACGATTCATCTTGTATTTGATTGAAGTCAATGAATAAAGATACACATTTTTTTTTTGCAATGTCTTGTATGCACTTTTTCTTTCTACATTCTCTTATTATCAGCATGTTGTCTTTGATAAACATAATTGGCAGATAACTTAGTTTTTTCCAAGAGATAGCGATGGCTTAGGCCGTAGGTTCAGATCTGCTGTCTAAGACTTTTCAACTCTATAAGCCGTGAGGGTCTCATAGAGACTTTTCTCCCTACGAATCGAGAGGATCTCGCAGGTGGATTTTCTCCTTAGGAATCGTGAGGATTCCTAAGCGTGGTTTTCTCTTATAAGTCGTAAGGATCTTATAAGAGAATTTTCCCTCTTACGAGTCGAGAGGATTCGTAAGTGGTTGTTTCCCTCCTCGTCGAAATTCGACTTCGGAGAGTGAGACCCGTGAATAGTATGCAAGAGACCAGTTTGGATTGACTTGCAGGGCCCCATTGCTCAAAAAGCAAGACTTCCTTGCTGTCTGAGACTTCTTCTTACAAATTGAGACGAATCGGGGATCTGTCTGCAGTTGTAGCGGAACAGTTGACATGGGTTAAGAAGCTCTCATCACGGAGTGTTTGTATCCGTGAGTCGAGGAGTTTGCTGGGATTATTTGTTTCCCAAGCGCCAAGGATTATTTGTTTCCTTGGGGTTTGAAACGAGTCGAGAATTCCTACGGAGGCTCTGGTAGCTCTGCGGGTCGACGCGGATCAGGAAGCTCTCGTCAAGGAGTGTTTGTATCCGTGAGTCGAGGAGTTTGCTGGGATTATTTGTTTCCCAAGCGCCAAGGATTATTTGTTTCCTTGGGGTTTGAAACGAGTCGAGGGTTCCTACGGAGGCACTGGTGGCTCTGCGGGTCGACGCGGATCAGAAGGCTCTCGTCAAGGAGTGTTTGTATCCGTGAGTTGAGGAGTTTGCTGGGATTATTTGTTTCCCAAGCGCCAAGGATTATTTGTTTCCTTGGGGTTTGAAACGAGTCGAGGGTTCCTACGGAGGCACTGGTGGCTCTGCGGGTCGACGCGGATCAGAAGGCTCTCGTCAAGGAGTGTTTGTATCCGTGAGTTGAGGAGTTTGCTGGGATTATTTGTTTCCCAAGCGCCAAGGATTATTTGTTTCCTTGGGGTTTGAAACGAGTCGAGGGTTCCTACGGAGGCACTGGTGGCTCTGCGGGTCGACGCGGATCAGAAGGTTCTCGTCAAGGAGTGTTTGTATCCGTGAGTTGAGGAGTTTGCTGGGATTATTTGTTTCCCAAGCGCCAAGGATTATTTGTTTCCTTGGGGTTTGAAACGAGTCGAGGGTTCCTACGGAGGCACTGGTGGCTCTGCGGGTCGACGCGGATCAGAAGGCTCTCGTCAAGGAGTGTTTGTATCCGTGAGTTGAGGAGTTTGCTGGGATTATTTGTTTCCCAAGCGCCAAGGATTATTTGTTTCCTTGGGGTTTGAAACGAGTCGAGGGTTCCTACGGAGGCACTGGTGGCTCTGCGGGTCGACGCGGATCAGAAGGCTCTCGTCAAGGAGTGTTTGTATCTGTGAGTTGAGGAGTTTGCTGGGATTATTTGTTTCCCAAGCGCCAAGGATTATTTGTTTCCTTGGGGTTTGAAACGAGTCGAGGGTTCTTACGGAGGCACTGGTGGCTCTGCGGGTCGACGCGGATCAGAAGGCTCTCGTCAAGGAGTGTTTGTATCCGTGAGTTGAGGAGTTTGCTGGGATTATTTGTTTCCCAAGCGCCAAGGATTATTTGTTTCCTTGGGGTTTGAAACGAGTCGAGGGTTCCTACGGAGGCACTGGTGGCTCTGCGGGTCGACGCGGATCATAAGGCTCTCGTCAAGGAGTGTTTGTATCCGTGAGTTGAGGAGTTTGCTGGGATTATTTGTTTCCCAAGCGCCAAGGATTATTTGTTTCCTTGGGGTTTGAAATGAGTCGAGGGTTCCTACGGAGGCACTGGTGGCTCTGCGGGTCGACGCGGATCAGAAGGCTCTCGTCAAGGAGTGTTTGTATCCGTGAGTTGAGGAGTTTTTTATTGAAGTCACTGGCTTCTTCGGTTGAAATGAACCGGTGAGGTTTGGGGTTCGTCGTCCGACGGAATCCGCTGGGAAAGTATGGTTCATTCTTCGTTTACGCCCTTGGATTGTATATAGGGATCGATGCGATCTTAACTGTAGGGCCAAAGTTTTATCATTTCTTCTTTTATTTTATTTTATTTCGGCGATGCTCTATCATTTCAGCTTTTATATCGCGAAGGTCACGATTGCCCAATCATTTCGGCTATTTTTCGCGGTGCCCAATCATTTCGGCTATATATATTTTTTATTTTTTACTCGTTGCTTTTTATTACGAGTTGCCCAATCATTTCGGCTATTTTGCATGTATACATTTTTACTTGCTGCTTTTTTTTATTGCAAGTCGTCCCATCATTTCGGCTATTTCGTATGCATGTGCGGCCTACTGGCTTTTCGCTGTAAACCTGAAATTGGACACCGATTTCGGCATCAGCACCGCTACAACTGGGATATTACCAGGAGCGAATCATCATTTGCCTCTGCCGTTGTCGAACAAAGGAGGCTTAGCGACCAGGGTTAGGGTCCTGTCGGCTAAGACTTTTGACTTCATGAGCCGTAAGGGTCTCGTGAAGGTATTTCTCCCTACAAGTCGTGGGGATCTTGTAGGTGTATTTTCTCCTTAGGAATCGTGAGGGTTTCTAAGTGTTTTGTTCCTCTGTAAGTCGTAAGGATCCTACAGGAGGGTTTTCTCCTCATAAATCGAGGGGATTTATAAGGGTTGTTCACCATGCGAACGTATTCCCAATTACGGATGAAATTTGGCTAGGGAAATATTTATTCGCGCCCGTGGATTGTATACAAGGGTCAATACTGAGCCACTTGTAGGGCAATATTGAAAGTTTGTGGGGGTTTGCTTAAGCACAGGTTTAGGTCTCTGTGACTTAAGACTTTCAAATCCTATGAGCCGTGAGGGTCCCATAAGAGAGTTCTCCTTATGAGTCGTGAGGATCTCGCAAGTGTGTTTTCTCCTTAGGAATCGTGGGGATCCCTAAGTGTGTTGCTCCTTTGTGAGTCGTAAGGATCTCACGTAGGTGGTTTCTCCTTATAAGGTCGAGAGGACCCTATAAGTGTCTTTTAACGAGGTTGCGCCCTTTCGGGTTTTCACAAACACTCGCCGGTAGCCCTGCTGTTTTTACTCACGGAGCCCTTTCAGGTTTTCATCCGTGCCCTTTTTGCTTATGGACATACCGTTTTTTTTTTCTTTGTTATTGAGATCCTTTCACCCTTTGTTATTGAGATCCTTTCACCCTTTGTTATTGAGATCCTGACTTTTCAACTCCCCATATTAATAATAATTACGATATTTATAACAAGTATATATGGTTTTACCAAATCCCACTCCATATATCATATGGTGTTAGCAGCATACTCATTGGTAATACCTTGCATTGCTGAACCAAGCCGCCAGCGTTCGAATCCCATACCCCACATACTTTTGTGCACTTGATTGTATCATGTTTGATAATACATGGAAATCTTTCTTCTTTTTTTTTTTTTTTTACGAGGTCGCGCCCTTCCAGGTTTTCACGAACACTCGCCGGTAGCCCTGCTGTTTTTACTCACGGAGCCCTTTCAGGTTTTCATCCGTGCCCTTTTTTGCTTATGGACATACCTTTTTTTTTTTTTTTGTCAGCCTAAGGATGCTGCGGTAGTAGTTTAAAGACGTTTCGGTCTGCTATTAGTTTAAGGACACTTCGGTCCATCACTTGAGAAGGCGGGCTACTGCTGATAGAGTTTGAGCTTAGGAAGATAGCGAGCGGACATAGTCGTCGTCATCTACCATTGACCTAGGCTGTGGCTCATTAAGCATAGTATTTCTTTAAGAAGCGACCGTTTATTGGTCTGAAAGGCCTTTCACCGTGCATGTCGATGAGTAGATAGGCCCCACCCTGGTAGACCTTATCAATGATGTATGGGCCCTCATAGTTTGGCTCAAACTTTCCCCGCTTGGCGCGATTGGGGATCATAGGCCTTTTGACCACTAGCACGAGTTCGTCTTGACGAAATGTCCTCGGTCGGGTCAATCTTTTGTATAAGCACGTCATCTTTGCTTTATAAGCTTCCAGATTTTGTTGTGCTAGAAGCCGGATTTCATCAAGGGCGTCAAGCTCTTCAAACCGAAGGTGAGCATTTTCTTCGTCTGTCAGCTCGTAGTGGACTGCCACTCGTAGAGAGGGTAGCTCTATCTCGAGGGGGAGTACTGCTTCTGTACCGAACACCAACGCGTATGGCGTTGTGTTCGTGGCCGTCTTGAATGTAGTTCGATACGCCCAAAGAGCCTCTTGCAATTTTTCGTGCCAATCTCTCTTATTTCGTGACACTGTTTTCTTCATGATCTTCGTCAAGGTCTTGTTGAACGCCTCAGCTAGACCGTTAGCTCGCGGATTATAAACTGAGGAATATCTCCAGTCTATGTTATGCTGCTGTGCGAAGCGGCTGATTTTATGACTTCGGTAGGCTGGCCCGTTATCGGAGATGATCCGCCTCGGAGTTCCAAACCGATATATGACGTGCGTTTTGAAGAAATGGAGGATATTCTCCGTCTTCACTTCTCTCAATGGTACTGCTTCTGCCCACTTGGAGAAATAGTCAGTCGTCGCTAGGATGAAACGATGTCCTTTAGACGATGCTGGCTCGATAGGGCCGACTATATCAGTCCTCCACATTTCGAATGGCCAGCTAGCTACCGTTGGATGCAGTGGATTGGGATGCTGATGGATGAAGTCCCCATGAATTTGGCATGAATGACATTGCCTCGCGTATTCCAGGCAGTCCTGCATCATCGTGGGCCACTAGTAGCCCATCCGTTTTATCTTCAACTTCATCTTAGGGCCTGCTTGATGAGAACCGCAGATTCCGTCATGAACTTCCTGAACGACTCTTTCCGCTTCGTCTGGTCCTAAGCATCTCAGCCACAGAGAATCAAATGACCTCTTGTATAGAGTATCATTGACGAAGGCGAAAGACAGAGCTCGTTTTGTGAGCTGATGTCTTGCGGACGCATCTTCAGGCATTTGGTGGGACTTGAAGTAGTCTATAAAGACTTCCCTCCAATCCTCAACCTTCTCGTGGTCTTTTATTTGTAAGGTCGCTCGTTCAGTCACTCCCTTCTCTTCGGGTGATTCCGAAGGTATTTCTGCGGGGGCGAGCACCCGACGGCTTTGTATCATGATTCTAACGTTGTCGAGGTTCTCGTCAGCCAATTCTTTAGCAAGTTTGGCCAGTGCGTCCGCTTTGCTGTTTTCCGCGCGCGGTATACTTTCCAACGTGTAGGAGGGAATTTGGGTTAGCAGTTGCTGCACTTTTTCACCGTATTTTACCAATTCCGGTTTGCATGTTTGGTAATCGCCGTTCACTTGACTGACGACCAGTTGGGAGTCCCCATATATGAGGAGGCTTTCAATTCTCATGTCAATGGCGATCTCGAGACCTGCTATCAGAGCTTCATATTCAGCTTCATTATTCGTTCTCGGCTCTGTTAAGGAAAATGCGAAGCGCATTATCCCTCCTTGTGGAGTTACAAAGATGAAGCCTACCCCCGATTTGATTATAGGGGTGTTTTGTTTGCGCTTCTTCATGGAAGATGCACCATCAAAATAGAGTTCCCATCGGGTATCACCACCGTCGATTGCATCAAACGCATGTTCGTCTGGAAGATCGCAATTTAAAGGGGAATCGGCAGGTATGGGATGCTCAGCAAGGAAGTCGGCGATGGCCTGGCCTTTTACTGCCCTGAGAGGTTGATATGTTATCGAAAATTCCATCAAGAGCAGGGCCCATTTAGCGAGTCGCCCTGTCAATATGGCTTTTGACATTAGATATTTGAGAGGGTCCACTTTTGAAATAAGACGGACTTCGTGCGCCAACGCATAGTGCCTAAGCTTTGTTATTGCGAAGATCAACGCCAGGCAGTGTTTTTCAATGGGAGAGTAGCTGCTTTCTGCCCCTAGCAGAACTCGACTTAAGTAGTAGAGTGCTCTTTCTTTCCCTTGATCGTTCTCTTGTGCCCATAATGCGCCTAAGGAACCTTCGAGGGCGGTTGTATAAAGAATGAGAGGCTTCCCCTTAACCGGAGCAGCCAACACCGGCGGGTTCTGCAGATATTGCTTGATCTCATCCAGTGCGCCTTGGCATTTTTGATCCCAAACGAATGGGGTTCCCTTCTTCATCAGGTGACTATAAGGACGGCACTTTCCTGAAAGGTTAGCTATAAATCGCCGTATGTATGCGAGTTTCCCTTGGAGAGACCGCAGCTGTTTGAGAGTCCTCGGCGGAGGCATTTCCATGATCGCTTTAATCTTTGACGGATCTATTTCAATACCTCGGTGTCGAACAACGAATCCCAGGAATTTGCCCGAGGAAACCCCGAACGCACATTTAAGAGGGTTCATCTTCAAGTTGTATTGCCGAAGGCGTTGAAATACAGTCTTCAGATGCTCGAGATGTTCCTCGTATGATTTGCTTTTAACCACGAGATCGTCGATATAGCATTCAACGATTTCGTGTATAAGGTCGTCGAAGATCTTTGTCATGGCCCTCTGATAAGTAGCACCGGCGTTCTTCAAACCGAAGGGCATCACTTTATAACAAAATATACCAAGAGGAGTCCTGAAGGCTGTGTGCTTCTGGTCTTCTGGATGCATTTTTATCTGGTTATACCCTGATGAGCCGTCCATGAAGGAGAAAACTTCATGAGTGGATGTATTGTCTATCATCAGTTCAGTGACTGGCACTGGGAAATCATCCTTCGGGCAAGCTTTACTAAGATCCCGGAAGTCTACGCATATGCGCACTGTCCCATTTTTCTTCATCACTGGGACGATGTTGGCGATCCATTCAGGGTACCGAACTTCCTGGATGAAGCCAGAGTCGATTAACTTTTTGACTTCGGTATTTATGCTCATCTCAAGCTCGAGTCGCATTCTTCTCGGCGCCTGTTTGACTGGCTTGATGTTCGGGGATATTGCTAGTCTATGTACAGCAACTTCTGGATCTAGTCCCGGCATCTCGGAATAGTTCCATGCGAAGCAATCTTTATGCGGCACAAGGACGTCTTTTAACGCAGCCACCCTCCCTTCAGACAGCAGCTCGCTGACGAATGTCGGTCGCGGATCATTTATTGTCCCCAACTCGATTCTCTTGAGGTTATCTGCAGTAGTATGGATTCCATCTTCCAGCTCTTTTGGCGCTGGGGGAAATTCTGAGATTACCTCATCGCAGCTGTTTTCAAAGCACCAAGGAAGGCTGTTCATGTCCTCGGACTCTTCTTTTAATATTGTTACCACGTGGCAAGTGTGGATTTTCTGCCAATCCCAATGCGGAGTTGGTTCTATCCTTGTGTCTTCGGGTTCGTGCTTTTGCGGCGACGCTACCCTCCAGTTGTCAGACAACGCGAATTTGCCGAGCTGATATTGGTCCTCAACCCAATTCTTAAAGGTGAAGCAATCTTCAAGCGGATGCCCTACTACTCGATGGTACGAGCAATAATTTGGGTTGGAGACTTCGCCCGCTTGCTCAGGGTGTTTAGACTCTGGCAGTGTAAGCATTTGATGTTTTAGAGCGAGATCAAGTATTTTCCTTGTTTTGTTCCGAGGAAATGAGTATGCCCGACCCATTTTCTTCATGAGGGCTAAGTCAATAACGCTCGACTCTTGGATGCGTGGCTTCTTAGCTCTGCTTTGTGGTTGTCGAGCGCCTTTCTTGCCTTTCGACTTGTTTTTGCTTTCGCGTCGAATCTCTTTTGTAGCAGGTTGACAAGGAGCGGCATTTTCATCCTTCACCGCCTGTTGAAGGAGGCGCTGTGTCTTGGCTTTCTCATAGATTTCCATTTCACGATTGTGATCATCTCGGGCTTTTTGACTCGCATCCCTTATAAGTTTACTCACCTGGTCTTCAAATGATGGACTGGGCGGTTTTGTATCAGGAACTTTTGCTGGTTCAGGATTAGCGTCCTCCCATTGAGCGTCCGCCTCTTCATCGATGACATAACAGCTGTTTACTAGCTCCCGTTTCTTTGACCGGATGTACCCAAGCCCTTTTGTTTCTATTCTCCCGTTAGGCAGTTTGCATTGAGTCCCGGGAATGTTCCAGACCTTGTTATAGAATTTGGCTTTTCTAACGGTCTGTGTGAAGGATATCCCCTGGCGTTTCAGCAGTTTCTTCAAACCTTCGGTATAGTATCTGGGAAGACGGATAGGCTGAAGCCTGTCGAGCGTGGGATCCGCGCCATGCCAAATTTCTTTTTCCACCTTATTTTCTTCAGAACGGTAGAATAGGATTGCCTTCTTGTCTTTTCGTCCGGGAGGGATATAGAATGTCTGCAATTCTTCTACGCTGTTGGTGTCGAGTGCATCCAGTTCTTTGTAATGTTCAAGCGGCACCATGGTTATCTGCAGACTTCGCTCTTCATCAGCGGAAACCCGTATTGGAGGCCGAGCAGGGAATACAGCATGAACTTCATCCTCTGAATCACTACCGAAGATCAATGAAGGAACGGATGGTCCTGGCCTGGTGGATTGGGATGGACCTGAATAAATTATATCCTCCTCCTCCTCGGTGTCACTGCCGAAGACAGGGATGGTGGCGTTAGTTTTGCTCTCCGGTTTGTGACACCTTTCCGTGTCTTCGAAACTCGGTAAGAAGTATTTGGCATCTTCATACTTGCGAACTTCATTTACGGAAAACGGATTCAACTCTCCCGCCACTGTGTACTCGAGGCCATCCCTAGAATACTTCATGCACTGATGCTGTGTAGAAGGGATGATATTGTACTCGTGTAGCCATGGTCGGCCGAGCAGAGCATTGTAGCACGTCTTGGCGTCTATAACATGGAATTTGATGTCTGTGACGAGCAACCCGAAGCGTAGCGTCAATATCACAGATCCAAGAGTCTTTGAGGATTGAGAGTCGAAACCGGAGATGGTGATTTTGTCTCGGGCGAGGTGTTGGACACTCATGCAAATCTCCTTTAACACTCGCACATTGAGTAAATTAACAGACGATCCGTTATCGACCAAGATTTTACCTATCTTTATGTCATGGCAGTATCCTGAGACATAAAGGGGGCGATTGTGTTCACACGTCCCGAGGAGAAGGTCTTCATCACTAAAAGCAACGTCGGCTGTGTGCACCTCTTCCAATTCATCCTTCATCTTTTGTTCGGCTAGGAAGACTTGGAACTGGTCCGGATCTTGTAGGGCCTTAATCAAAGAATCCCTCGCCTCTTTTGATAGTAATAGGGCATCGAGAATGCTGAGTTGTGAGGGTAGCTTTCTCAGATGCGCCAAGATATTGTAATCCACTTTACTCCTCTTTGGCGGGTTCTTGGCGGTTAACTCTTCCGCGACTTGGTCATCCAAAGCAATGTCTTCAGAGACCTTCTCTTTCCCTTTGTTTTTCTTGTTTAAGGGTCCGAGGTTCTTTTCGGGTAATGTTCGATTGCGCAGCTGTATATTCTCGCAGGCCTTCGGTTCTTCTTCTTTTCCCGAAGTGGATTCTTTGAAGAGGGGGCCAAGCTCTAGCTCCTCATCGGAATCGCTCCCAAATGTAGGCACTTGTGACCCGGCGGTGTTAATCATGTGACAATTGTTGGCAGTTCTTTCAAGCTCTTTGGTCGTGTTTCTTTGCTCCCGACGAATTTTACGCTTTTCCCGTTTAAAGCGTTGTCGATTAGCTACGTATCCTTGCCACCACTTATCGAAAGCTTTGCAATCTTGGGTGGAATGCGAGACCTTCTGATGATATAAGCAATAAGAGGGGTGCATTTCCACCACGCCAGTAACTTTTTTTTCAGAGGGTGGTAGATTCATGCCCATCGATATGGCCTTAGCAAACTTCTTTTTTATCTTGAATTGGCTTTTGTCAGCGGTGGAGGCATTTTGCTCCAGCGGGATCATTTCAGCTCCTTCCTCAAGTCGTTGGCGCTTGGCCCTTTCGAATATAGCCGTCTCGCGTTCTCGATCAGTTTTGCTTTTCAACCGAGCTTCATTAAGAAACGCGCTAATCATTTCAACTGATAACCCCGGGGCTCTTGATTATGCATTTGCCCCCAGCGTTTCAGTGCCAGAAGTCCCTTCATCGTTCGTGGTCGAATGGGAGATCATATGACAGCTCGCCACATATTCCTCGGATTCATCCGATGAACTTTCTCCCTCATCTTCTTTTTGGAAGACGTGATCAAGGAAATCTTGGAGCGTAATGGGAGTCCGCGCCTTTTGGTTGTACTCATCCAGTGCGTCGATTTGCTTTTGTAAGTCCGTGCGCTTGTCGCCAGGCTTCACGGGCTTCTTAGATTTCTTCTTCTTCTTTTTCGAAGATTTTGACGGCTGACTATGAGCGCTTGAACTACCACCATCGGTCTTCGGAGTCGGTCGTGGCTTCAACATCCCCTCAATAAACTGCGGTTCCAAGGGGTTCTTCCACTTGACCGCTGGACAGGTCTGAAGATCATTTAGCATTCTCCTCGTTTTGGCTGATAATACAACCTCCCAGGGAGTTTCTTCAATAACGGAGCATGTTGCCCCCGGCGTATTCGTCCCCTTAGAGGTGTGGGGCTGCGGGGGATTCACCTTCCATTTGTCAGATAGCGCAAATTTGCCCTGACGGTACTGGTTCTCAAGCCAATTCTTGAAAACGTAGCAATCCTCGATGGGGTGGCCTAGCACTCGATGGTAAGGGCAGTAATTGGGCTCGTTGACGTCGTTCGGTTGCAACGGACGTTTTGGATCTGGCAGATTTATGAGTCTGTTGCGCAACGCCAGCTCGAATAGCCTCCTCGTTTTATCGCGGGGGAAGGAGTAAGGACGTCCCATCCTGTCCTCAAGGGGTACGTATGGGCGCGTATTGTTTGGACGAGCAACCGGCTTCGAGTCGCTCGGTTGTTGTTGGGCATTAGCGACAATGATCGCTTTTCCTTTTCCTTTGTCGTTTCTGGAGTCCGGCTTCGAGATAGGGGGTTTATGGCCCATCTGATCCATCTGCGCTAGTTTGTCGATCAAAGCCTGGAAGGTAGTCGGCTTGAAGAACATCATGAACTGCGAGATGGTTGCCTATGGATCAAGCGTTCCAACAAACTGTCCCACCGCTGGAGCTTCTTCTATGCGCTGTTCGCACTTCGACCATAGATTCCGCCACCGTATAGCGTACTGAACCCACGTCTCGCCGGGTTTTACCCTGGCGTTAATCAACGCCGTCATCGGAGTACGCTCACTGGCACTTGCAAAACGTTGGGTGAAGAGCAGCTCCATCTCCGCAAAGGTTTTAATAGAGTCATTGGGGAGCTCAGAATACCATTCGAACGCCGTATCTGATAGGCTTCCAACGAACTGGCGGAGCAAAAGCTTGTCGTCGCCGCCGGTGTTACCGCAAAGCGCCCTGAACTGGGCAACATGTTGATGGGGATTGCCGGTCCCTTTGTAGACATGAAACTTGGGAATTGTGTAACCCGGCGGGTATTTGATTTGGTCATACCAGCCCGGATATGGCCGCCCCGTCTTTACGACGTGGCCGGCTGCTTCGGCCGCGTGATGAACCTTTATTTGCTGGGCTATATATTCGTCCAGATCAGTTTTAGAGATTGTATCCTCTTTAGCCATTGATAGAACGGGCTGAGGGTTTGATGTCTCTCCCCTATCATCCCCAAGGACGATCGGTGGTTCTTCAGTCGGGGGATCTTGTTGTATCATCATCCCTATCATGTCCTGGAAGAGGAGGCCCATACGCTGTATATTGGCTGCTTGTTCAGCAGCCTCTTTGTCTCTCTTTTCCAGTACTCGGCGGAGGAACTCGGCGTCGGTCTCTTCCTCTTGGCGTTCATCTAAGGACGTCCCAGGGTTCTCTTTTGGCTCCGTGAGTGCAGCCATTGTAGTCATCATCTCCTGGAGCTTTTGTTGCTGCTCCTGAGCCTTGGTCACTGATCGGGTAAGCGGTCGGTGACCCGTAGAAGTGCGGCTTTCCTCCTTTCCAGAAGCCATATAAACCGTATGAACTGTTATGCCCCCTGACTTGGGGCGTTTAGGTTCACCGCTTTTAAACTTTGTCAGTGTCACGGGAGCTTTCTCTGGCCTTTTTCTTTTGTGGACCATTAAGGTTGAAGGAGCCGTTGAAGTGGGCATCCTAGCATTTGTTGCCCCCTGCCGTTTAATGGGGCGGTTTTTGTCCTTTTCCACCTTTGCCTTTTTCTGGCGATGAAAGTGGTCTGGGTCAATCACGGAATCTTGAACCCTCCGCCAAACTTTATAAATTTTTGACGACAGCCGTTGAGAGGGCTGTTCCTGCTTTGTCTCCGGAGCTTTTTCTATAGGCGGAGGAGATCTTTTCAATGTAGCAATTGGAGAGTTCTTTCTCACCTTCCTCAGCAATTCAAAGCTGTTCCCAGTTGGAACAGCAGCGTTGACCTCCACCACTGGAGCAGGTGGGGTTAACCCTGAGGGGGAGTTGCCCCCTGTTTTCCTTACTCGTTGCCAATGTCGACGTCGAGCACGACGAGCCGTTGGGACTGGCTCGGAAATCGAGATAGTTTCTTGTTGCCCCCTATTTGGGTGTGGGGTAACTGCCGATGTCAGCCTATCGAAGACTGATGCTTTTTGACCAGCTGGGGGAGGAGTGGGAACCGTCAATCTTGTGAAGACCGACTCTCTGATGGGAGAAGCCGCTTCAACGACTTCCAAAGCAGCGGCCGTTGCCCTCTTTGGGACAGCCACTTTATAGTTCTGACCTAGCCTGGTGAAAACGGAGGCTGTCGGCTTAGTAGCGGGCGACCCGTTGACAGGGGTCGTGGTAGTAGTGAGCCGGTCGAACACCGACTTCTTGTTCGCTTCCGGTGCGGATATCGGCATAGAGAAGCTTGTAGGTGGGACCATGGTCCCGAAAAACAGGCCGGTGGTGGCCTGGGTCACCTGTTCAACCGGTAAAGCGAGGAAGGAGGCCGCTTGGGGCCCATATGTTACACCTCTCGGTGAGGTGGAGCGTCCGTTGCCGTGGTGCTTCGCGCATTTGGTGCAGTTAGAATCCATGGATGTTTGAGTTCTGCACCAGACAAAAGACCAAATCTTAGCAACTTGAAATCCAAAGGCAACCATTTAACAAACCGCGATTGGTTCATGAAAACGACACACGAAGTGTGGAGTGGAAAGAGGAAAAGGTCCCACCGGGCGTGCCAGAATCTGTTCCCCTCCGAACGGCGGCCCGGACTTTCACGTCCGTGCCTGGGGTTCGGGGCAGATGCTATATGGTTTTATCAGTCTACCTCTCCAAAGATGCCAAGTTGATTTATGGCACCATGTATCGGAGGTTTAGACGAATGCGGCCGATGTAGCAGACTTCGTCAGATTCCCCCTCAGGATGAGGGGTTTTTGATTATGGGGACGCTCTTCCCTGCAGGCGCAAGCCCCTGTAGTTAATTACGCTACCGCATCGCGGTAACAACTTTCTCCTTCTCCAGAATTTCACTTCGTGTCGTGGGTGTTTGTTTTGTTTGTGGTTGCCCGTGGATTGTATACGGAGACTGAGTAATGCCGTCGCCCGTAGGACGTGGATTAGTCCAAATCCGTATTTACTAAGATTTGGGTTTGGTGTTTTTAGTTTAAGGATGCATTAGTCGCGTTGCGACTAAGATCAACTTAAACGTTCGTTAAGGATACGTTAATCCTGTTTTAGACTAAGATCCACTTAACGTAGTGATTAATTTAATGTATGGCCATTGGGACTCGTCACCTCTTTGACGTCGTTGAGAAATTACAACGACGGATGTCAAAGGAGTTCGGAGATGTACCCTCGAACCAGAGTTGATTGGGAGTTTTATAATCCATTTAAATGTTTAAGGATACGTTAGCCGTGTTTGGGGCTAAGATCAACTTAAACGGGACCGTTTAGATCCGGCAAAAGAGCGATTGGCTCTATTGTTCTAGTTTAGGGACGTAGTGGTCCATTATTAGTTTAGGGACATCTCGGTCTGTCGCCAGTTTAAGGACGTAGTGGTCCGTCATTAGTTTAGGGACGTTTCGGTCCATCGCCAGTTTAGGGACGTAGTGGTCCATCATTAGTTTAGGGACGTTTCGGTCCGATATTAGTTTAGGGACGTTTCGATCCGATATTAGTTTAGGGACGTTTCGGTCCAATATTAGTTTAGGGACGTTTCGGTCCACGAGTTTAAGGACCCCGCAGTCCATTTGGATGTGTGGTCGTTGGGACCCGTCACCTCTTTGACGTCGTTGAGGAATTACAACGAGGGATGTCAAAGGAGTTCGGAGATGTACCCTCGAACCGGTCGTGAATTGATTTAGGAGAGCAGCTGTGCTCAGTCAATTTAATTTAAGGACTTACGGCCAGAATTGGGCTAAGTCCAGTTGAAAATGTTCACATTTTGTTTGCATTTGGCCTATTAGGCCTTTGTTTGGGCTTTCCCCCTTTTTAGAATAATGCATAGCATTACTTCAGGCCATTGACTGGGCTCTGCCCTTTTGCAGAGCATTGTTTTTGGTCTATTGGACCTCTCAATTGGGCTCTGCCCTTTAAACAATGCATAGCATTATTTTTGGTCTGTTTAGACTTTTTGATTAGGCTCTGCCTTTTTAAAATAATGTGCAGTACTTCTATTTGGTCCATTTGACCTTTGATTGGGCTCTGCCCCTTAATAATGCATTGCATTTAATACTCTGACAGTGCCCCACACGGCTTGTCAGGTGCTTTGCGCAATTTAAAGAGCGCAAGCGCTCGTGGAGGTGACACGTGTCGCGCAGTGGAAGGCTTGCGCAACAGTGCTTGCGCAACTGCGCAGAAACGTGTCGCGCAGTTGTGCACTTGCGCAACTGCTCAGACACGTTAAGTCCAAAAATTTTTTATTTATTTTCGGCTTTGCCCGACTAGAAAATCAATCCAAACAGGGCTCTGCCCCTTTATTATTTTTGCAATTTGATTTGGGCCAGGCCCTTTTAAATAATGGGTTGCATTTGTGCAGAACATCAAGAATTTTTCAGATTTAAGAACAAAAGTGCATAGCACTTTTGATCTAAATTTGGATCAAAGGAAAACAAGTTTTTCTTCCTGTTTTCCCTGATTTCACAGAACCAAGGGTTCATAACAAGTGCAAGGCACTATTTATTTATTTTCATTTATTTCCCTTTTTTTTTAAATCCTTCGTTCTTCAGAGATTTTTCTCTTAAAAAAAAGGTTTTTACCTTTCTTCTTTTTCTTGTTCTTGAATAATCTCCAAGAGTTCTCTTTTCTTCTTTTTTTTTTTTGCTAGAAGTCGCTTATTCCAGTTGATGCCAATCGAATGAGATCTGGGGTCCTATTTATAGTGCTCACAAATTTGTTGAATTTGTTAACAAGATCTTTTCTGAGTGATTTTGGGAATTTTCCACCGCTGGATCTTTGATCCAAAGGCAGAAGAAAATCTTCTGGTTTTGGAAAGAACAGAAAAGATTTCATTAAATTTTCATTCTGTTTCTGCGCAGCTCCCCAATGAATGACACGTGTCGCGCAGTGGAAGGCTTGCGCAACAGTGCTTGCGCGACTGCGCAGACACGTGTCGCGCAGTTGTGCCCTTGCGCAACAGTGCTTGCGCGACTGCGCAGACACGTGTCGCGCAGCGGTGTGTCGCGCAGCGGTGTACTTGCGCAACAGTGCTTGCGCGACTGCGCAGACACGTGTCGCGCTGCCGTGCGCTTGCGCAGTTGTGCTTGCGCAACTGCGCAGACACATGTCGCGCTGTCGTGCGCTTGCGCAGTTGAACGTTGCTTATGTTTTTTAAAGAGCCTTGCTCTGATTGGACGTTCCGCCTTGGGCGTTGTGCTGCCGTGTCAACTTCTGACACGTGGCGCGTTGCGCGCAGCGCACGGGAACTGAAGCGTTGCTTCAAAATTTGAATTTTCAAAATTTAAGCAGAGCCTTGCTCTGATTGGGGGAACATGTACAGTGTAGATTTTGTCTCATTGCATTTGTATTCGGTCGGAATACAAATGCGGGTATGTATATACAGTCGTGGGGTTTTCCTGTAATTTATTACGGGATCAGTTTTTTGAAGTTGCCAGTTTGCATTCCGTTTCGGCCATATTTCCTTTGTTCCTTCATGGCCGGATTTTTCTAGTGGAGGGGCTAATTTGCAAGTGTGCAAATTAGCAAAGTGGAGGGGGTTATTTGTAATTTGAGGCATTATGATAATACAAGTATCTTTGCTTTTTTCTTTCATGATGGCTAGCATTAATGAGATGGAAATATGAAAGGATGTGGATTTGAATTGGTGTGACATATATACCTCTTTATCATGAAACATTTTCTCATGCTCACCCATTCTACCATCTTGTGCTCACCTCCCCTTGATACATTTTTTCTCCTCATTCTTAAAAGGGGCCGGCCACTTCTAATGGGAGGGAGAGAGAATTCATTTGTGTGGGGAAAATTAGTTCATCTCATATTCTTTGCTTGCCACAAAAATTCCATAGTTCATTTCCTCCATCAAAAGGTAACTTCACAACCCAATGAGACAAACATTACTACACTTAGCCTACAGCATCCTTGGGCACGTCGACTCGCCAACTTCATGCTCGAGTTGCTTCGGTCCATAGGTGGGAGCCCGTAAAAGAACCCGGCGATGTGGTGCTCGTTCCGACGAGGAGATGAAGACCGGAGATTCCGCGAGGATATCGGAGTGGAGGCCGAAGACCGAAGGACACGGATCGCTCGGTATAGCATTCTATCCCATCTCTTGTTCGCTAGCATTAGGTTAATGGTTACGATCCGGGTTTTAAGCATACGATAGCGCCGGTTTTAAAGTTAAGAAAAATTTTCGTTTCCGCATTTTGGCCTCGGATAGACGACCGGGGCGCTACCGTAGTCTTACAGGTGCTGATGCCGAAATCGGTGTCCAATTCCAAGCTTACAGCAAAGAAGCCAGCGAGCCACACATGCATATGAAATAGCCGAAATGATGGGGCAACTTGCAACAAAATCAGCAACTAAAAAACTGTATGCATGCAAAATAGCCGAAATGATTGGGCAACTCGCAATAAAAAGCAACGAGTAAGAATAAAACAAATAGCCGAAATGATTGGGCACCGCGAAAAACAGCCGAAATGATTGGGCAATCGCGACCTTCGCGATATAAAACCTGAAATGATAGGGTATCGCCGAAAGAAATAAAAATATATTTTTATAAAAATTTATGCCCTACAGGTGGTATCACTTCAATCTCTGTATACAATCCAGGGGCGCAAGCAAAGAGGGAATCACACTCTTCCTCCGCAGGCTTCATCATCAGAAGAAGCCAAATCTCAACGGTTCACAGATAGCCTGGAGATCATCTCAACATTCGTCTCATTACAACAGACACAACATCAAGCAAAGCGGAATAGCGGCAACTCCCAGTTCCATGACTCGGCAGTACACAGATGACCGAGAGTCATACCCCGACTCCATGAAATGCGGATAAAGTCAACCCTTCCTGGTTATGTAGAACGCGGCTTATGTCAATCCTGACCCCGTGTGAAGCATCCAGAGCGGAGCCTGGTCCTCGCAGAACACGGCAGTAAACCCGTGGGAAGCATCCAGAGCAAAATTTCTGGTCAAGTGGAACGCGGCTTATGTCAATCCTGACCCCGTGGGAAACGTCCAGAGCGGATCCTTGTCCTCGCAGAGCACGACAATGACCCCGTGTGAAGCATCCAGAGCGGAGCCTGGTCCTCGCAGAACACGGCAATGACCCCGTGGGAAGCATCCAGAGCAAATTCCTGGTTACGTGGAACGCGGCTTATGTCAATCCTGACCCCATCGGAAACGTCCAGAGCGGATCCTGGTCCTCGCAGAGCACGACAATGACCCCGTGTGAAGCATCCAGAGCGGAGCCTGGTCCTCGCAGAACACGGCAGTGAACCCGTAGGAAGCATCCAGAGCAAAATTCCTGGCTACGTGGAACGTGGCTTAAGTCAATCCTGACCCCGTGGGAAACGTCCAGAGCGGATCCTGGTCCTCGCAGAGCACGGCAATGACCCCATGTGAAGCATCCAGAGCGGAGCCTGGTCTGTTGGATATATGTTTGCCCTAGAGGCCATTATATGATAGTGTATGTATATATATATATATACATATACATATATATATACATATATATATATATTCAGAGGACAGTCTTGCTCGACATGATAGTATGCTATCTGGTTTCTCTTTATCATATGTTCACTTGATCATGTTTTTACTCATTTGGTACATGTTGATAAAGCCCTAAGGATATTGGCTTGACTACTGGGATTATGATGTGGATCATACTAGTGGGACACCTGTAGTTTATAAGCATATCCTTAAAATGTTCCTAGTCGTAGGTTTATCGAGACAGGGCATCGATATTTCAGTGTGGACTAGCGTATACCATTCTTGTTCTATATGATGGGCGATGGATGATCCCAAATCCATCTGGTGTGCTGACACCAAAGATTGTATACGGGTGCTCAGTGAGACTGGGTACACTGAACGGACTCACCGAGAACTCTTATGTGGTATTATATCATACGTCGGATAGCAGTTCTCAGATGACACTGGTACAGGTTAGTCTGTAGACCCGAGATCGCCATAGAGTCTTGTGTGTCCTCCCACTGTATCTTGATCTCCACCATACTACGGCTCTACTGAGTCGTACAAACAGGTGGATTTTGGGTACAGTCCCGAGGCATATGGAGACAATGAGCGATAGGAGGGGTTTCGTCTCTCCCGGTATTGGGGGTTGATGTTGCGCTGTGCACGATTGGCTATAACAGGAAGTCCCTGGCCAGGGATGCTGAGATATTACTGATAAGTGTTATCAGTAGTTTCTCGATCTGTTGTAGACCATATACCAGATGACTTATTGAGTTATTGGGTTCGACGATTCCATCCCTAGACTCAATATGCAGCATATCTGACGAAGAGACCGGACTGTACGGTAAGTGTTGCCAGTTGGATTGACGGGAGTTTTGACAGGTTCGCTTGTTCTTCTTCTGATCGCTCAATACCTGGGTAGCCGTTACGTTTAGCTGACCGCTTGCGGCTTATAGGTGTTTGATGTGATCATCACCTACTGCCGGCGTATTGACGAGTCTTAGAGTCCCATATAGGAGTTTCCTGGCTCAGGCGAAACGATATGATGTACATATGAGATATGTGCAGGAGCTCGATTAAATACGTGCATATGATGCCGTATTTTAATCGGGTGTTTTATATTGGTCTGGTCGTATGAGATATGACCGGTTTATTAAATCAAGTGTTGATTTAATTTTGACTTTTATCTCATTTAAATAAACCTTTTCTTTATGATGGATGCATGCATGTATATGTATATATTGATGTGCATACACACATACATACATGCATTAGTATCATGGTTGATGATACATCAAAGATGGCAATATAAGAAATACATGGAAAGTAAATATATTTATATATATTAGAATGAGAAAAAGAAAATTGATTTTAAATCATTGTTGACTTTTCTTTACTTGACCCAAATTAAACCATGGTTTCTTTTTCTTTTGTTATTTTCTTCTCATTCTAAAATATCTAGATATTTTATTAACCATGGTTTGAGTTTAGATATTTATGCTTGATATTTATCTCTCTCTCTCATTAGTTTTTATCATTATCTTTTTCATCCAAAAGAAAAGAGTTGCCATCTTCATCTTCATCTCTCTAGCTCTCTCTTGAGTTTTATAAATTGAGTGAGGTTAAAAGAAACAAAGGGTTTTCATATGAGAACATAACCATATCATCACACTACATTTCTTTAGCCCCTTGGTGTAGTTTGTTTGCTTCATCTTCTTTGTGATCTATTAGAGCTAGGAGCTTTGAGCAAAGGAACTCCGGGTAGATCATCGTGGACGTGGAGGAGGTTCAAGCTAGCTCGTTCAAACCCTAGGAGGTCTACAAAGTTGTAGTCTCTCCACTTAGTCATAGATTGATTTTAGTATGTGATACTATATGTGTTACCCTATATTTCTAGTTCGATTCCTAGTTAAGTTTGCTTAGCACCTCTTAAAATTTAAATTGTGGCATGTGTGATGCTTCCAAACCCTATATGAGGTGATAAGGAAACCCTACAGTGGTATCAGAGCCAAGCTAGAGCTTTAGAGTAATCTAGACGACGTTAAAAACCTCGAACGAACGAAATACGACGCCCGGGGGGTGCTCTCTGGACATTTTTCAAAAACGTGGATTTTTTCACATTAAAAATACTCAGAAAATTATGCAGGGTATTTTATGGGCCCACAAGAAGTACAAAGCCCTAACTCCACTATAGGACCGCGGAACCGCGGCCAGAATGGTCTTTCTGCGGCGGTTCCGCGGCGCCGTAGGTGAAGCTTGGACCGTGCCTTCTTGCGCCGGCCCGTATGTACTTATTGCAGTTTCTGGTAAATTTTAAAGCTGCTCAAGTGTTGAGCTTTCTGAGACGTCTTTGGGTGTTCAATCGTTCGATCGAATGTTTTAACTGCGCCTAGTTTATTAGTATGTGATACAATAATTGGAATCTACAAATTTGTTTGTTGCGTGTAAATCTAGCATTTCGGTCTCGGGAATAATCGGAAATATTGTTGAATAATCCGACTTGTTATGAAAAGGTGTTTTCATGGGTTAGACCTAAATGCGAGCTTTACATTGATTAGGCATGAAATCTTGGATATGTGATATTCCGGGTTTGTGTTGTCTAAAGGCAGTTACGATTCCAATTGTTATAGTTTTTCATTTTATTTCTCTGTGACCGTAAGTGTAGTATGTGGTGTATCGCCGGTTTCGTTGCTATACATCAACGACAATCGGGGTACGCATACTTACTTACGTTGATGATATGTGATATTATGTGTTGCTGAGATTTAATAAGCAGGATTGTCGTGATTGAATAGCCGGGGGTTTTATGTGAGATGAGAGTTTTCTTTTCATTCATGTAAAATTCAATTGTATGTAATATTCTTTTATTTGGGGCACTTCCGGGTTGAGGATGGTGTCACCAGTGTTGTATATTATTTACTTTTCTGCATTAGGATAGACCCAAGGAGGGAAGCACAAGTGACCAGGTTCTGGGGTTCAGTGGGAGGCCATCTCGAGGAGTCGAGATCGGGTCTCCTAAACTCCAGAATTGGTAGGGTCGCTTGCCGCTCTCATAGGGGTCTAGGGGTGTGGGCTTGGCTATTCATCACGACCGTGAAATCCGTATTTTCTATTGCTGGCTAAATACAAAATACGGACCTCCTAGATATCCTATATTAAATGTGCTTCTGCTGGTTATATTGTATGATGTGATCATTTAATATATATCTGAGACGAATGCAATATTATATATATGATATATAATAGACGTTGCTTATGTTTTGCACTCGCGCTAGCCCCGTCCCAGTATGCCGTTAGTTAAGTAACCTAACGGTGCATAACGGGACACTGTGACGAATGCGAGTGGCATAAGCGTACGTTATATTTTCGTTTCTTTCTGTGATGGCTTTAGGAATTAAATGATGGGACTACATTAATGAGATTAATATAAAGAAAAATGAACTTAAAAAGATGTTGTAGAATCGGATTTGAAACATACTCGGGCTTTTATGAAAAAGCAAGTTTCAAAATGCGGAGCTTAAGCCACTCCTTTTAAACTCATTGGATTCTACAACGATAACAAGTTCAAAGCGTAAAAAGTTTTCTTAAAAACTATCCGCAGCCTTCCGTCATTTTAGGAAGTAGAGTACTTAGTATTCGTGCTGCGTATTTTGACTTTAGTTAAGGCGCAGTGTACGGTAGCTAAGTGATGTCTTCCTACACTGCATATGATGCAGATTAGTTAGGACATTCATATGATTATGTTGACTTTAGTTAAGGGTCATGTGCGTGGGTCTAGTTAATCACGAAATGACGGGAAGAACTTGACTAAGTACTTATGATATGTTGACCATAGTTAAGGTCATGAGTACTAGGGGTAAAAATAATATCGGGAATTTTAAGAGTTGAAATTTGCAATGAGATTGCATACCTTCTATATGATAGTAGGATCCCGATCCCACTGTGAGCAAAAGTTGCTCCCGGGAGAGTTTTGCACTTTACAATTAGCTAACCCATTAGGTGTCTGGAAAGGTGTCAAACGGGGCTACGCCTCTGGGAAGACGAGGTTTATTTTAATTAGGTCCGTGCGAAAGCACGGGGAACCTCCCTCAAGTACCGGCACCGGCCTGACTGAACGGTTAGCAAAGTTGTAGAATGTAATTAATCCCGGCTATTTTTCTTTTTAAAGGTTTTAAAGAAAATTTGATAAAAACAGTGGGAGACATCGATTAGACAAGATAATAACCAATCTGATCTTTGCAAGAGCTTTCGTTGAGTGTATTCTTTTCTCTCTCTTAATTGGCAGATACTGATGTCAGGACTCAAGCTTCTACTGGATAAAAATAAACTGAATGGGACTAATTATAAAGATTGACTGAGGAATCTCAACATTGCCTTGACTTATGATAAGGTGTCATATGTCCTCACGGCTCCAACCCCGCCCATCCCAGGTCCTAAATTTTCAGTTGCGGATAAGAAAATCCGCAAGACATGGGACGCTGACTGTTCCACGGCCAAATGCCTCGCGCTTGCATCGATGGATAACACACATCAGAAGCAGAACGAGAATATAAACGTACAATCCATATTCCTCCATACAAAAGAGTTGTATAGAGAGCAATCTCGCGTATTACGATACGAACCATCCAGAAAGCTGTTTTAGATGCGAATGGCCCCTGGCACACCAGTAGGAGACCATGTTCTGAAGATGATAGCTCTCATAGAAGAGCTTGAGGACCTTGGGTGAACAATGGACAATGAGCAATATACGGATATTATTTGCAGTCTCTCATCTCCACCTTTACTCAATTTATAGTTAACTTCAACATGCACAACATGGAGAAGAAATTACCTGAACTCCTTAATATGTTAAGGAGTGCAGAGAGCACGCTGAAGTCAGTAAAGACTCCTGTTTTGGGTGTTGGGCCATCTTCCTCCTCTCGCCCAAAGGCTAAGGCCAAGGGAAAGATGAAGAAGAAACCCACCAAACCTAAAGGTGAAGTCAAAAAGGTTAAGGGGAAAGACAAGTACAAGGTTGGGGAATCGGGGAAAGGAGAATGTTTCCATTGCAAGAAGAAGGGACACTGGAAGCGGAACTGTACTGAGTACCTTGAACTCAAGAAGAAGCATGGTGATGCTTCAGCTTCAGGTGTGTTAGTGATTGAAAACTGTTTTTCTATTAACTCTGCTTTCTGGGTATTAGATACCGGTTCGGGTTCTCATATTTGCAATTCTGTGCAGGCGTTGAGAAATAGCAGAGTTTTGATGACATGTGATCATACTCTCCAGGTTGGAAATGGTTCCAATGTAAATGCAGTTTCAGTGGGAGAGTATCACCTAGGGTTGCCGTCGGGTTGTATATTGGTTTTGAACCCATGTTATTTTGTGCCAAGTATGCTTTGTAATATTACATCCGTTTCTTTGTTAGACAATGAAGAATATCATTTTGCTGTGCAACACAATGTTATGAACATTAGACTTAATCAAAAGTTGATTGGTTGTGGTACACTAAATAACGGGATATACGTCCTTAATCAACACACAGTTTTCAACATTCAATACACAAATAAAAGAAAATTTTCAGATATAAATGAAGCTTTTCTTTGGCATTGTAGACTTGGTCATATTAATGAAATAAGACTAAACAAGCTTCATAAAGATGGATATTTAAATTCTTTTAAGTATAAATCTTATGCAACTTGCCAGTCTTGTATCAAAGGTAAATAACCAAAACTCCGTTTACAGGACATGGAGAAAGAGCTACTGAGCTCCTAGGCCTCATACATAGTGATGTATGTGGGCCAATGTCTATACATGCAAGAGGCGGTTTTTCTTACTTCATAACTTTTACTGATGATTCTCAAGATTCGGTCATGTGTTTTTGATAAAGCATAAGTCTGAAGCTTTCGAGAAATTCAAGGAGTACAAACTTGAAGTAGAAAACTAAATGTAATACCCAGCCCCTTTTATACCAAAATCTGTATTTTGTTGCCTTATAATTTTATTTATTTTATTTTATAATTTTTATTTATTTATAATTTTACCTATCCTAAACCTAACAAAATTTTCCCTTTCCTCTTCCTCATTGTTTTTCCTGCGGCCCATCCCCTCCATTTCTCACTAAATTCCATTTATATAATCCCTGGCCCGGCCCACTTCCAAGAATTATAATCCTTCCCTCTTATTTTAAATCCTAGCCCAATCCCTGGCCCGCGACTCCTTAACCCGACCAGGCCCACACCCACACCCTTCCCCTTCTCCTTCCCTTTCCAACGGCTACTTCCCTTAATCCCCGCCTTCTGTTCCTCGACCGCCTACCCCGCTCACGCCTGCGCCCACAACGCGCACGTTTCCCTGCGACCCGCTCCCTCAACGTTCACCCCTCTTTACTCCCATCACTTTCCCTCATCTCCCACTTCCCTCTCGTCTCCTCCATTCGCTTTCTCTCTCTCCCCTGCACCCAAAAAACCTACCTCCGCACTCCGATTCCCCTCACCGCTCCTCTCGCCAGGGCTCCGACCTCTATCACTTCTCTTCCCTACATCGAGCCCCTCCCCCGAACCCAATCCCCAGCAGTGCACTCCCACCGTCGCCTTCTCCTTCCAAGCACCACCGTGCACCCACTACCTTCATCACTCGCCGCCGTCGACGACGACGACTTCGACCACCTTTCACCTTCTCTTCTTCCGCAACGCATCTCATCGACCCGAGCACCTCCTCCAAAACACCACCACATCAAACTAATCCCTCCTCCTCCCGTGAGTACGTCGTCGCCAACCGAGCCCAACTTGCGTTTTCCCTCGCCGACGAGCTCTACCGCCGTCGCCTGCACCGAGCCTCACGACCCAACACCACCAGATACCCAAGCTCCCCGCTTTCCCTTCACCCCACCTCAACTCCTTCTCTCTCTCTCTCTGCTCCTTCTCCCTCTCTCTGTTCCTCTCTCAGTTTCTCTCTCTCTCTCTCTCTCTATACTCTCTCCACCTCTCTCTAATCTTTGCCTCTCTAACTCTCTCTCTCTCTCAGTACTCCATCTCTTTCTCTCTCACTCTCCTATCAACCGGCGGATACCACAAATTGCCAAAACCAAGCCCGTGCCAAACAGTTCAAGCCGAGACCAAATCTTGACGTTACCGCTCGCAGCGTGTGTCACTGCCGTGCCGCACGTGTGTCATGTCGCTACCGTGTGCCCCAACGTCTCCAGGCAAGTCCCCACTTGCTACATGCTATTTATTATTAGTCTACAAATTATAATCGTATATATATCCCATGTTTTGCCTTATGTTAAATATTACAACAAAACTGTTCGATGCTTGTTCTCATAGAAAATCATTATCAAATTTGGCGGAACTGGATATATTGCATTGGACCTTGTAGGGATGGATAATGTGTGTAAATTTCGCTGGAAAATATGACCGTTAACGACTAAAACAACTACCCCCAAGTTTAACCGTAAAACTGGAATTTTATTGTACCTGAAAACCGTTAAATTCACCATAAATCATATACATACTAGAATGGTGCGTTCGAGGGCTCAAATCGAAGAAGACTCGACGAAATTTAACCCTATACTGATTTCCTGGTATTCCTGTACTTAAATTGGGATGATAATTGGATCGGAGTGCGACTCTGGACTGCAGTCCAGAGCGACTCAAATTGTTGCTTGCTGTTCCGTAATGGGTACCACAGGATTTCCTTAACTCGTAGGATGCGGAACTCTGCTGTTTATTATAGGGGAATCTGTTATCTAGGCAACACCATTGGTTTCATTCTGTTCCGTTATCGTTTGATATTTAATCTGTAATTTAATAGATCGGGACACCTAACAGTCCCAGCAGAATCAGAACTGACATATTAGAGTTAAATAGAGTATATCTCCTGACGTACAGACGCGATTGAAGATCCGTCTATTACTTTGAAAACCTTACTGAAAACCCTAGAATTTATCCAACTGTAGTGTCGCTAAAATCTGATCCCAACTGGGATTAAAATGCGTTGCGAAACGGATTTCTGATTCTGAAACCGGATTTCCAGCCGCGAGCGCTTAAAATGAAATGGTTATAACTATTGATCCTGGAACCCGATTGGCTTGAAACTAAATTTGATGGATGGACAACTGAACATACTAATTACTACCTGTTTATCGTTTCGCTAAATTATATACGTACGATTCATGATAAATCGTGTAAGTGATAGAATACTGTTGTTGTAACACCTTAATCGTGCTTATATACTGTTCACGCATCATATCATACCCATATCATTGCAGTGATAACCTAGTGATATTGTGCATTTACCCAGTGATAGATTCTAGTGATGATTGTGGCAAGTACGTCAGTGTTCGTGTATCCGTGATTAAGTGAAAGTGATACGTACGTGTACACAATCAGTGACCCTAGTATTCTATTGCATTGTCGACGTCTGTGGGATGCGTGTACGTGTGACTATAAGTGGTATGGGACACTTATGGAAGCGCTTGCACGGGTGTCACAGATAAGGCATCCGACACTGCCATTTATCTTAGATATTAGTCGGGACGTGCTTGATGGAGGTCCTGCCTCCAGTTCTCGCGCAGACTTGTCACGGATCGAGTAGTATTTAGGGTTATGGTTAGCGTTTGATGTAGACCACGGGGTGTGGGGTAGTTTAAGTGTGAGTTCAACAGAATCTCGGGAGTCCCATGCCGGCTTATATATTTAGGGATATATATGGAGATTTACAGGGTATGTGATATACACCGTGATATACATGTTACATGTTGGGCCCGTGGTCCCTTGCCCTTGGGTTCTACCCTTGGGTGGAGGACACTCGCGAGTGGTTGACTCTCACACTTGGACTGATGATAGGCTTAGTGACCTGTACAGTGAGACTTAAGGACTGATAGGGATACAGACATTTATATACCTTATATACTGCGTTGACATACGTGACATATCGTTCTACTGCTTTACTGCTCCGCTGCATTGATTACTGCACATTCATATTCATGCTGTCATTGATTTACTGTTATTCATATCTATTACCACTGTTAGAACTGTCACTTGATTTTATATATAATATATTGCTATTGTGTCGCTCTGACGACCTGAGTATGCATGCTCAGTGTGAGGAGAAGATTTAGCCTGGACCAGAATTAGACGTGCATTACAGACTTCTTGACTTGCCATTCCGAGTTACATTCGTTTGCTTTCCCCTCAGGTCAGTTCTTTACATTGTTTCTTTCAGTTACTGCATATCTCATTACCTGCGCATCTTTTACTGTTTACCATGAAAAACTAGAAGCCGAAGTGTGACTACGGCAGGACATTTCCTTGACCGTAGGAGCATGGCTGGCCTTGTCTACCCCTCGTATTCCGTATTTTGGGAAGCGGGGCATGACACCAAACAAGAATGATAATCAAGATATTTCGATCAGATCGAGGTGGAGAGTACTTAAGTACTAAGTTCTTGGACTTCCTAAAAGAGAATGGGATTCTCTCTCAGCTCACTCCCCCTTACACACCACAGCACAACGGTGTGTCAGAGCGACGGAATCGTACCCTATTAGATATGGTACGATCCATGATGAGTGATTCTGAGTTACCCCTCTCCTTTTGGGGGCATGCATTGGAAACCGCAGCTTTTCTGTTAAACAAAGTTCCAACCAAGACCGTGTCTACCACTCCATATAAGATATGGCATGGGAAGAGACCATCTCTTAAACGAGTTAAGATTTGGGGTTGTCCGGCTTTTGTCAAAAAGCAGAATCCAGACAAACTAGAGACACGATCGGTCAAATGTATATTTATGGGATATCCAAAATATTCGTTTGGGTATCTTTTCTACCACAAGGAGGAACAAAAGGTGTTTGTTTCTCAGTATGCCACATTTTTAGAAAATGAGATTCTTCCAAATGATACTGATGGCAATGTGGTAGATCTAGAAGAGGTTCTAGAAACACAAGTTACAAATGACGACTTGGCTGAACCTGATGTTATAACAGTATCTAATGAACCCTAGCTACTCCGTAGATCTGGTAGGACTTCTCGTCCACCGGAGAGATACTACGGTTTTCTCATTGATGGTGATAGAGAAGATTGCATCATGGATGATGATGATCCTGCCAGTTTCATCAAGCTATCACGAGTGGTGACTCTGTGAAATGGTTGGATGCCATGAGATTTGAAATGGAGTCCATGTACACCAACAAAGTATGGACTTTGGAGGATGTACCCTCCGGGATAAAACCTGTAGGCTGCAAATGGATCTTTAAAAGAAAGATCGGTGTAGATGGACAGGTGGAGACCTATAAGGCAAAGTTGGTAGCGAAAGGTTTTCGTCAAAGACCAGATTTGGACTATGATGAGACTTTCTCTCTGGTAGCCATGCTTAAAACCATTCGGATCCTACTTGATATTGCTGCTCACTACAACTATGAAATCTGGAAGATGGACATTAAAACTGCATTTCTAAATGGTGATTTAGATGAATGCGTTTATATGGATCAGCCAGAGGGCTTCATTGACAGTGGGAGCAGCGGAAAAGCATGTAAGTTGCTTAAATCCATTTATGGATTAAAGCAGGCATCACAGAGTTGGAACATCTGTTTTGATGATGTTATCAAAGAGTTTGATTTCATCAAAAATCCAGATGAACCTTGTGTTTATAAGAAGACTGTAGGGAGATCCGTCACATTCCTCGTATTGTACGTGGATGACATATTTCTGATAGGAAATGACATTCCTATGCTACAGTTGGTCAAATCATTCTTATCACAAAGGTTCTCCATGAAGGACCTGGGTGATGCCAAATACATATTGGGCATACGGATCTATAGGGATGATCTAAACGGTTATTGGGATTGTCCCAAATCAAGTACATCAACACCATCCTAAAGAGATTTAGTATGGAAGACTCCAAACAGGGTGCCTTACCCGCTTGCCACGGAGTCACTCTCTCCAAGGACGATTGCCCAAAGTCTGATAAAGAGAGAGCTCGCATGAGCATTATTCCCTATGCTTCGGCCGTAGGATCGATAATGTATGCGATGTTGTGTACACGCCCTGATGTAGCTTATGCACTTAGTTTAGTAAGCAGGTATCAGTCAAACCCAGGGGAGAATCACTGGACTGCTGTGAAGAACATTCTTAAGTACTTGCGAAGGACTAAAGAATTGTTCTTGGTGTATGGTAACGGGGATCTCCAAATGGAGGCATTTACCGATTCGAGCTTCCAGAGTGACAAGGATGACAGCAAATCTATCTCAGGGTTTGCATTTACCCTCAATGGAGGGACGGTAAGTTGGAAGAGTTCCAAACAAGATACTATTGCAGATTCAACGATGGAAGCTGAGTACATTGCTGCAAATGATGCTGCCAAGGAAGCCGTCTGGATGAGGAAGTTCATCTCGGAGCTAGGAGTAGTTCCAACCATTATTGATCCAATACCTTTATATTGTGACAATAATGGGGCTATGGCGTTAGCCAAAGAGCTCAGGTCCCATCAGAAGTCCAGACACATCCTGAGGCGATATCATCTGATCCGGGAGATAGTTGATCGACACGAGATCGAGATCAAGAGAGTAGATACAAAGGATAACACTGCGGATCCATTCATCAAGCCCCTCCCTCAGCCGCAGCATGAGCGACTTTTTGAGATGTTGGGTATGAGATACACCAATAATTGGCTTTAGTGCAAGTGGGAGATTGTTGGATATATGTTTGCCCTAGAGGCCATTATATGATAGTGTATGTACTGATGTGTATGTGTGTGTGTGTGTGTGTATTTAGAGGACAGTCTTGCTCGACATGATAGTATGCTATCTGGTTTCTCTTTATCATATGTTCACTTGATCATGTTTTTACACATTTGGTACATGTTCATATAGCCCTGAGGATATTGGCTTGACTACTGGGATTATGATGTGGATCATACTAGTAGGACACCTGTAGTTTATAAGCATATCCTTGAAATGTTCCTAGACGTAGGTTTATCGAGACAGGGCATCGATATTCCAGTGTAGACCAGCGTATACCATTCTTGTTCCATATGATGGGTGATGGATGATCCCATATCCATCTGGTGTGCTGACACCAAAGATTGTATATGGGTGCTCAGTGAGACTGGGTACACTGAACGGACTCACCGAGAACTCCTATGTAGTATTATATCATACGTCGGATAGCAGTTCTCAGGTGACACTGGTACAGGTTAGTCTGTAGACCCGAGATCGCCATAGAGTCTTGTGTGTCCTCCCACTGTATCTTGATCTCCACCATACTACGGCTCTACTGAGTCGTACAAACAAGTGGATTTTGGGTATAGTCCCGAGGTACATGGAGGCAATGAACGATAGGAGAGATTTCGTCTCTCCCGGTATTGGGGGTTGATGTTGCGCTGTGCACGATTGGCTATAACAGGAAGTCCCTGGCCAGGGCTGCTGAGATATTACTGATAAGTGTTATCAGTAGTTTCTCGATCTGTTGGAGACCATATACCGGCATGACTTATTGAGTTATTGGGGTCGACGATTCCATCCTTAGACTCAATATGCAGCATATCCGACGAAGAGACCGGATTGTACGGTAAGTGTTGCCAGTTGGATTGACCGGAGTTTTGACAGGTTCGCTTGTTCTTCTTCTGATCGCTCAATACCTGGGTAGCCGTTACGTTTAGCTGACCGCTTGCGGCTTGTAGGTGTTTGATGTGATCATCACCTACTGCCGGCGTACTGACGAGTGTTAGAGTCCCATATAGGAGTTTCCTGGCTCAGGCGAAACGATGTGGTGTACATATGAGATATGTGCAGGAGCTCGATTAAATACGTGCATATGATGCCGTATTTTAATCGGGTGTTTTATATTGGTCGGGTCGTATGAGATATGACCGGTTTATTAAATCAAGTATTGATTTAATATTGACTTTTATCTCATTTAAATAAACATTTTTCTTTCTGATGGATGCATGCATGTATATGTATATATTGATGTGCATACACACATACATACATGCATTAATATCATGGTTGATGATACATCAAAGATGGCAATATAAGAAATACATGGAAAGTAAATATATTTATATATATTAGAATGAGAAAAAAAAAATTGATTTTAAATCATTGTTGACTTTTCTTTACTTGACCCAAATTAAACCATGGTTTCTTTTTCTTTTGTTATTTTCTTCTCATTCTAAAATATCTAGATATTTTATTAACCATGGTTTGAGTTTAGATATTTATGCTTGATATTTATCTCTCTCTCATTAGTTTTTATCATTATCTTTTTCCTCCAAAAGAAAAGAGTTGCCATCTTCATCTTCCTCTCTCTAGCTCTCTCTTGAGTTTTATAAATTGAGTGAGGTTAAAAGAAACAAAGGGTTTTCATATGAGAACACAACCATATCATCACACTACACTTCTTTAGCCCCTTGGTGTAGTTTGTTTGCTTCATCTTCTTTGTGATCTATTGGAGCTAGGAGCTTTGAGCAAAGGAACTCCGGGTGGATCATCGTGGACGTGGAGGAGGTTCAAGCTAGCTCGTTCAAACCCTAGGAGGTCTACAAAGTTATAGTCTCTCCACTTAGTCATAGATTGATTTTAGTATGTGATACTATATGTGTTACCCTATATTTCTAGTTCGATTCCTAGTTAAGTTTGCTTAGCACCTCTTAAAATTTAAATTGTGGCATGTGTGATGCTTCCAAACCCTATATGAGGTGATAAGGAAACCCTACATGGTTCTCGCAGAATACGGCAATGACCCCGTGGGAAGCATCCAGAGCAAAATTCCTGGTTACGTGGAACGCTGCTTATGTCAATCCTGACCCCGTAGGAAACGTCCAGAGTAGATCCCGGTCCTCGCAGAGCATGGCAATGACCCCGTATGAAGCATCCAGAGTGGAGCCTGGTCCTCGCAGAACACGGCAGTAAACCCGTAGGAAGCATCCAGAGCAAAATTCTTGGTTACGTGGAACGCGGCTTATGTCAATCCTGACCCCGTCGGAAACATCCAGAGCAGATCCTGGTCCTCGCAGAGCACGACAATGACCCCGTGTGAAGCATCCAGAGCGGAGCCTGGTCCTCGCAGAACACGGCAGTAAACCCGTGGGAAGTATCCAGAGCAAAATTCCTGGCTACGTGGAACGCGACTTATGTCAATCCTGACCCCATGGGAAACGTCCAGAGCGGATCCTGGTCCTCGCAGAGTATGGCAATGACCCCGTTTGAAGCATCCGGAGCCTGGTTCTCGCAGAACACGGCAATGACCCCGTGGGAAGCATCCAGAGCAAAATTCCTGGTCACGTGGAATGCGGATAATGTCAATTCTGACCCCGTGAGAAACATCCAGAGCGGATCCTGGTCCTCGCAGAGCACGTCAATGACCCCGTGTGAAGCATCCAGAGCGGAGCCTGGTCCTCGTAGAACACGGCTATGACCCCGTGGGAAGCATCCAGTGCAACTCCTCATTCCGTGAAATGCGGATAAGGGCAACCCCACCCATCACTTGCGGGTCCTCACGACTCGTAAGGGAGAAAATTCTCTTGTGAGATCCTTACGACTTTCAAGAGAAAACACACTTAGGAATCCTCACAATTCTTAAGGAGAAATTACACCTACGGGATCCTCTCGACCGGTAGGGAGAAAATTCTTTATGATACCCCCAAGGTTCATAAAGTTGAAAAGTCTTAGGAGGAAGATCTTAACCCTGAATCCTAAGCCATCGTTGTCCTGCAAAGAAATCGAGATAGACTACCCACAGAATACATTCAATAAAAAGGGACACACCATCGTAAAGAAAAATATGTCTTTTATTCATGAATCAAAATGAATACAAAGTACAATTCGTGAAAGAACAAAAAAATATACTCTTATTCAGGAGTATGTACAAAGGAAGAATAAAAAAATTTGTATACAATTCTTCAAGTCGGCGGGCGATTTAGCAGATTTGCCAGTTCATCCCTCTTTCGCTGGGCCTCACCAAAATATTTCAGTATCGCCAAAAGACGGGCCTCCGCCTGAGCTTGTTGGGCCTGGTATGAGGCAAGCCGACCTTCGAGCTCTTTTTCAGTAGCCTTATGGGCCTCAACCATTTCACGAGTGAACACGGCGGCTTTATCGATGGCTACCACCTCCTTGTTGGCCTCTTGAAGCACTCGCCATAGTTCATACGCTTTATTGGCCTTGGCCGTAAGGTTGGCTTGAAGCTCTCTCAGCGCCTTAGAAGCCAGCTCCTGAAAACTTGCGGCCGAGCCTCTTCTCACATGATATCATATTCGCCGCACACCGCTCAATTAGGCCCCGTAAACTCACTTTCGCGGGCACAACCTCCGAAGAAAGGCGTGTACATTCTAGCACATGCAAGCAAGCCTTCACCAGCCGACAAAACTCAACCCAGACTTGCACCACTGCTTCGCTATGATAGGTGGCAAGAAAGGGAAGAGAGCCGTTAGCTTCAGCAGCAAATGCTTCGACCGTGACTAGACTGCCAGCGCGAAGTTCCTCGATTAGGGATGACAGAGAGGCGAGGCTTAGCTTGGCCATCCGTTCCGAGGCACGCAGAGCATAAGGGCCGGGTAGCATGGCGATACGTGACTCCAGCACGGTGAGAACTAGCATGGCTGTTCAGATTTATAAACAGTCAGCGAAACCTGTAAGCAGAGAACAAATGGAACGACATTAAGACTTTACTTACCCACAGTCATGCAAGAGAGATCTGAAGGCTCCCCAGGCCCATCAAGAACCTCAACATCGTCGTCGGCCTCCAGGACTGTAAAAGACGCCGGTGTCATTTTACGAAACAGTGATAATGCTGTGAAAAGAGGGTAAAACAACACTAACCTTGTCTAGAAGATAGGACGATACGCTGAGGAGATATCGCCTGCGGAGCAGCCATCTCCAACAAGCGCTGAAAGGACTGCCTGGGAGATAAATCGGCAATAGATGCCACCAATCCGCGCAATTCTGAAAAGACAGAAAGGTTCAGATAATGGAGAAGTTATTAATGAAAAAATATAGAAAGCTACTTTCGACGCTCCTCCTATTCTGAGCCGGAGGGATAGCAGCTTCAACGGCCTCCTCCGTGGCCTCGGGCACATCCTCGGGGACGCGGACTAGTGTAGCGGCCTCTGAGCAAGGAGCAGCAGCTGCCACCACAAGCTCCAGCGGAAGGACGGTAGCCTCGACGTCTCCGAGCCGCCTCTAGAAAGATCCATCGGAACGGCGACCGACGAAGATGCCTCCTCCGAGGGAGCAAGCGCTTGGGAAGCGAAAACCACCGAGAGAGACTCTATCGCAAGAGCAACAGTTGCATCAACCCCCTCCACACTGATTGGTGCTTCACTGGGGATATCAGCAGACTCTATGGTCAAAGCACGACTTAGAGCCTCCGCCGCCGCCGAAGTCCCTGCAAATTTTGTACAAAGATAAGGATACATATATATGTATGCAAACAATATGAAATATTACAAAGAAATACAGGAACATACCGATGCGCAAGGGAGCTTCCAGTATGGCTTGTTCAAGCCGACGCTCCTTCCTAAGGAGATGTGCTCGCCGAGGTCCGAGGGTGGACTCGTAGCTACCAGTCCACAGTGAAAGCGTGTCCTCGACGTCGGCTGAAACAGCTTGTTTAAGGGCCCTTTCGCCCCATTCTTCCAAAGGGCCGATGAATCATCGCCGGATCCACGGAGGGTCTTCGTAAAAGATGACGGCAGGGTAGGGCTTCTTCGGAATCCTTACATTCTCCGATTCATCTTGCGAACGTCTTATAGCCTCAGCCAATTGTGCAGCTTCCTCGGCAGATGAACTCGGGAAAAGTAAGCCAACGTCCGATTCTTGCATAGCCGACGGTTCATCCTGAAGAATAGGCTCAGACTCTATTAAAGAGTCGAGCAGATTGGTAGCTGTCTTCCTCCGCCGCTTGGATCCAGAACCGACTCCCGAAGATGACCGTTTCCTCCTCCGTGGAGCTTTGGCACGGCGCTAACCCACTTCACCTTCAACGCCTTCGCTTCCAACGCCCTCGCTTGGCGGTGCTACTGAGGACGACACGGCCATTGTCGACGCCGCGGATGATGATACTGCTACCGGCGCCCTATTAGCCCTCGATTGAGCCCGAGTACCCAGTGGCATACCAGCTGTGGGAGTGAAGTCCACTTCCGCCGCCCCCGGAATGAGCGCAACACAGGTGTCCCTCAGGGGAAAGCGAACCGGTGCACGCGGTCGCGACGGAACTCCCGTAGCTTGAACCGGAATGGGAGCGCTGTATCCAAGAAGCACCCTCTTTTCCTCAGCAATAATTGGACTGACCCGATGGAGGTACCAGCCTGTGAAAGACCCCACACATTGAGGAACATGATCAGCTTCAGGGATCATGAAGTAAGAATCAGTGTTCAGCCGCATAAAGTGATGAGCGGTGTCACGAACAGCTTCAGGCGATGGGCTAGACGCCACTGTAAATGCCTCGAAGGGGACGCCCTGATCATATCCAAGTTGCCGAGCAAAGCGGTGTGGGTTGTACCGCATAAAGAGGGCCACACTGTTCTGATGAAATACCAGATAACTTGGTCTGATCGCGTACAGGTGCATGGCCTCCCTGGGCTTCAGAGAAGGTACCCCCTCTTTCGACGAGTCGTGGAGCTGTTGAATCGGTCCTGAGGGAGCAGATAGGGCTCGATCGATGAATACCATTCCGCCCGTATTAGCATAGGGAGCAATCAACACACGAATAGCCCCAAACTGAGTCGGGTCAGGAGCAGAAACGTCCACCAGCCGCATCAGTCGCGGAAAAGTGTAAGCGTCATAAAATTTGGGTCTCTGGTGCGCAGCAAAGGCCCCCAACACGTGCATCTCAATCCAAAATGTGAAGTAATGAAGAAAGAAATTTACCACATCTACTCCTGGAGTTGAGGTATTAGCCGCAGCGCCTAACCCATGATATAGATGCGCTAGCCCCGGAATGCCCACAGCTAGCCGTGTTCCCTCAGCAATACGATGAGCAGGGTAGATAACCGAGGCTCTCATGAAACGGCGATGCATGGGAATGGCGAACCAGCTAAGCCAAACGCTGATGAAGCCCACAAAGAAAGTCTCCTCATCCATACCAGGAGCTGCAATCGACTTGAAAGATACCGCTGACATGATGGGAATGTAGTACTGCGGCAGGTCCTCTTCGTTAATCGGCCGCTTATTTAAACCAAACCCAAAAGGGTCATTAGTGTTCACGAACTTCGGAGCCGTCTTCGATAGGACACCCTCGCGAAGGAAGCAAGCGATAAAACTTTTAAAAGTGACGCCCTGCTCCTCTGACTCTGTGAACAGTTTGTCAAAAATGCCCAAGGTCTTGATCAAACTCGGGCGCTTGTGACGGACGGCGTTCTCGGTAGACAGGCCGTCAAGCATTGCAGGCTTGGTTTCAAAGACATACTCATCGGGAGGCAGCAATTCTTCTTAAAGTGTCCCCCTGATCGGCAGCCTCGAGATCTCGCGAAATTCTTCCAAGGAAATCAAAACTTCACGGTCCCCTAGAAGGAAGGTGTTGGTGGGAAGATTCCATTGGTTTAAGAAAGCCTTAACCCACCAGACATGAGGAGATTGGTAGTGGAAGAGGGACGCGTATATCTCCTGATAGAGTCCAACCCTCTGCAGTCGCGCGCGATGGGCGGACAGGATGTAACGAGCCCAGAGAAGGTAACCCGTGGGGTGTCGAGGGGTAAGCCCTATCTTGTAAATCTGTTCCCTTGGCTGGGCTTCACCCTGGTAAATGCGGCGCCCCAAAATATTTATAGCCAGTACCAGATGGTTCGGAATACCAGTCGTTGAAGGCTCAAACCGCCCCCATAGGGGTCCAATTCGGCATCTCCACGGCAAAGACAGTCCGTGGAGGATCCATCGGCAGGAATGGATAAGTAGGCTCCATTGGTATCTCGCAAAGAAAACTTCGGTGACCGCGGATGATGTAACCGTACCAGGTCCCCCACAAGAGCAAGTTGGTGCTATTCGGGTCATGAACCCTGATCATATCCATTACTTCCTCGTCAGACGGTGACTGAGGAACAGCAGCTTCCAAGCGAGTGAAAGGAAAGTATGGAACAGAAGTCATTGTACCTGAAATAAAAGAAGGGGAAACTGTTAAAGCGAAGCCAACAGTGTATATATATATGTTTATAAATGTATATATATAAAAAGACAGTGAAAGAAAGCGACAGGGGACTCATTTTATGGGACCATTAGTTACAAAACACATGGGTCCCACAAAATCGAGATGGCGGCTTGCTAATGATGAGGCAAAGCAATTACAATGAGACAAAAAGAAGATTCTCAATAAATGAGCAGTGGATTTTAAATGACCTACACATTCCTCAAAAAGAAATTCATCTTGGAATCTGCAACAAATCAAGCAGAAGCTAGGGAATTAAATTCCCAGAAAGCACCACTGCAAACCTCTTCTTCTTGGTTGCAAAGAGACAACTCAGGGCAAGAAAACCCTAAGAAGCCCCCTGGGAAAAACTAAGTTCTTCATAGGAATTAAATTTCTTTTGAAAAAGGGGAATTAAATTTCCAGAGATATTTCTTCAGAGCCAAAGCTCTTTGAGATGGAATTAAATTTCATGGAAAAGACAAACACCACCATTGACCCCCGAAGACCAGAGAAACCCTAGCGAGGTCTATTGTTTAAGGATTGGATGGTTTTCTTTTTAAAGAACTTTAAAAAAAAATGGGTTCTTGTTAAAGGGAAAAACCCTTGATGTGGATTTAAAATCCAATAAAGATTTCTGCAAAGTTCTTCAACCGTTCAAGATCAATACCTGAGAAAAGGGAATCTTTTGACAGAGTTAAACTCTGGAAATTTTCAAAGCAGAGAACTAAGCTCTGGAAAAGTGAATTAAATTCTCAAAGGGAAAAAGTTAACAAGGAAGAAGATTAAAGAGTGGAGGCGCTTCTGAAAAGACCCCTGTATTTATAGGATGTGATGGGAAACGTTTCATCTCCCCTATTCCCTAGACAGATCCAACAGTCACAAAGGTGACAGCGTTGCACTCACGTGCAGAAACGTGAGAGCAACGCTGTGGGGGCATTTGTTCCCTGATTAAAAATCAGGAATTACCTCAATGAGGTATCACGTGTTCACACGTGACCAAGGGTCACGTGATCTCGTTATAGAATAAATTCTAAGCAAGCAGAAGTGTAAACAAATGGCTAGGGAAAGACTCCAATGGGGCGTCACGTGCTCACACGTGACCAAGGGTCACGTGCTGACACGTGATGGTCTTTAGCCCAGGTAAAATACAGAATTAAATTCTGAATGAAGGGTAGTCACGTGCCAACACGTGATAGGCTTTAAAAGCCTTCGGAATTGATAAAATTAAATTCTAAATAAGGGAAATCAAAGATCCTAACTGGGAAAGTATTTCTCCAAATCTTTCCAAACAAAAAAAGATTATGGGGGACCGTTGGATTAAAAATCACCAATTTATTGAAAGATTTTAGACAAGGAAATATTTCCCTAGATTTCACCAAAAATAACAAACAGAATATCTTTTGGATTAAAAATCCAATGGTGAATAAAATTCACTGAGAGATCTAAAAGATCATATTAGTTATGAAAAACAAACAAAATCTTTCAATGAGAGATTTACTAAACAAATTGATTCTTTTCCTTCTCCTATAAATAGGAGCCAAGAGGAGAAGAAAGATATAGAATTTTGGGGAGATAGAATTTTGGATCTTGAAATTTTCTAAAAGCAAATAGCAGAGAGAAAAGAAAGGAGAATTTAATTCTCAAGAAGAGAAACCCTAGGTGAGAAAGGGGGAAAAGGATCAAAACTTCAAAAAGAGAATTTAATTCTCAATCTAAGAGTTTAACTCTTCTGTAAAAGAACTTAGTTCTTCCTCTGGTTGAAAATCTGCGGAAGCAAATCTCCCCACAGCTTGAGAATTTAATTCTCATCGGGGAGATTCTGCCATGCAGATCCAAAACTTAGAACGGGAATTGAGTTTAGAGAATTTAATTCTCCCAAATTCACAGGAATTTAATTCCTCCAAGATAAAACTAGGGTTCAACCCTATATGAGAATTTAATTCTCTCAAACTCACATGAATTTAATTCCTTCAAGATAAAATTAGGGTTTAACCCTATATGAGAATTTAATTCTCTTAAAATTATAGGAATTTAATTCCTCCAAGACAGAACTAGGGTTTAACCTTATATAAGAATTTAATTCTTTCACATACATGGGAATTTAATTCCTCTAAAACATAATTAGGGTTTAACCCTACAGAGAATTTAATTCTTAAAAAAATAAAGAGACTTGAAAGATCTCCATGCACGTAAAGAACATTGGTCATGTGATGACACGTGACCCCAATCCGCAGTGATCAGAAAAGAAAGAATAAACTAGGTCACGTGCCCCCACGTGATCCTTGAACAAATCCTCTGAAATAAGAAGGAATTAGCTCTGAGGCAATGCCTCGCGTGCTCCCACGTGACTTCCAAAATAAAGAAAATAAAAGCAAAGGCAATGTTGGCTTTGGGCGCTCTCACGTGTCCTCACGTGACCCCTAATAAACACTTTAATAATCAATATATGAATATCCATCGTGTCAACACGTGATGGCCAGAAGATTAAAAAGTGTTTAACACTTATTTGCAGTTCTCAGAACAAAACAAAGGAGATCTGGCCCCACCTTTGGGTGCCCTCACGTGTCCTCACGTGACCCCTAATAAAAGCCTTAACAAATCAGCGCATGAGTGCCTATCACGTGCCCACATGTGATGGCCAGGAAATTAAAAGTGTTTAACACTTATCCGCAGATTTGAGAATAAAACAAAGGAGATCCGACCCCACCTCTGGGTGCCCTCATGTGACCCCTTCCTTTTTAGTGTTTAACACTATTTTAAGTATTTCATTTCCAGTGTTTAACATTGTTTTAAATATATCACGTGAGGACACGTGACCACCAGATATTTTCTAGTGTTTAACACTATTTTAAAGCTAATCTTAGCCAAATTGGCTAAGTTTTCCAGAGACAAGTCTCTCCTTCAACTGAATCTCAAAATTGATCATTTCATATGACACACAAAGTAAAACTCAGAGCTATAATGTTTAATGCTCAGTCAAAGACAAAAATATATCAGAACCCTCAAACTCTGGTTTAGCATTGCTAAATAATGTGGGCTTGAACCTAGACAAATGTTTAATGGTCCAACAAAGAGCCAATATTTCTAATCTAATTGGACTTGGCCCAAATTGGCCATAAGTCCTCAATTCAGATTTAATTGAGTCAATGAGCTCATAATCTAATTAATTGATCTTAGTTCCAAATTGGACTACAGATCCCCAATCAACATTGGTTCAAGGGTACATCTCTTCACTCCTTTGATATTTGTCGTTGTAATCTCTCAACGTCTTCAAAGAGGTGACAAGTCCCGACAACCACACATTTCACAGACTATGACGTCTCTAAACATTGGACTGTGGGGTCCTTAAACTCATGGACTATGATGTCCTTAACCTCGACCGTGATGTCTTTAAACTAACATTTGACTGTGGGGTCCTTAAACTCATGGACTATGGTGTCCTTAACCTCGACCGCGATGTCTTTAAACTAACAATGGACCGAGATGTCCTTAAACTAACAATGGACCGTAATGTCCTTAAACTAATCGACCGCAATGTCACTAAACTAAACAATAGAGCCCAAATGCTCTTTTGTTGGATCTAAACGATCCCGTTAAGTTGATCTTAGTCTAAAATGAGACTAACGTATCCTTAACAAACGTTTAAGTTGATCTTAGTCTCAAATGAGGCTAACGTATCCTTAAACCCAACCCCCCAAACCCAAATCTAAGAATATACGGATTTGGACTAGTCCACGCCCTATGGGCGACAATATAAATTAGTCTCCGTATACAATCCACGGGCAACCACAAACAAAACAAACACCCACGACACGAAGTGACCATCTGGAGAAGGAGAAAGTTGTTACCGCGATGCGGTAGCGTAATTAACTGCAGGGCCTTGCGCCTGCAGGGAAGAGCGTCCCCACAATCAAAAAACCCTCAAACGAGGGGGAATCTGACGAAGTCTGCTATATCGGCCGCATCCGTTTAAACCTTCGATACATGGTGCCATAAATCAACTTGGTATCTTCGGAGAGGTGGACGGATAGCACCAATTAGCATCTGCCCCGAAATTCAGGCTAGACATTTATCGCGTCTTCCCGCGTCTTTCGGAGGGGAACAGATTCTGGCACGCCCGGTGGGACCTTTTCCTCTTTCCACTCCACACTTCGTGTGTCGTGTTCGCGAACGAATCGCGGTTTGCTAATGGTTGCCCTTGGGTTCGAGGTACTAAGATTTGGCGTTTTGCTTGGTGCAGAAAGCAAAGGATCAATGGCGTCCACTTGCGTGAAGTGTTCCAGCTGCAACTGCAACTCACGTTCCGCCTCATCTGGAGGCATAGCTTACGGGCCCCAAGCGACTTCCTTGTTCACGATGACGGTGGAACAGGTCACTCAAGCCACCACTGGATTTTTTTTCGGGACCATGCTCCCGCCAACGAGCTTCAGCGCTCCTGTACCAACACAAGAAAATCCCAAGAAGTCGGTTTTTGATCGGCTTACAACTATGGCGGCCCCTCTCAACGGGTCGTCCAACTCCAGCGCCTCGGTCTTCGCCAGATTGTGCCAAAGTTCCTGTGGGCCCATGATGAAGCCTGCAATTCAAGAAAAGGCTATTCCGAAAAGGATAGCCATCCATACTCCCGAAGTCGTCAAAACGGCTTCTCCTGCCAAAGGGTCGGTCTTCACAAGACTGACTGTTCCAGCTCCCGTCCCTGCTCAAAAGTCTGTCTTTGACAGATTGTATACTGCAACTCAACGGACATCGGTCTTCAAGAGGCTGGTACCAGCGGCGCCTCACCAAAACAGGGGGCATGAAGAAGTCACCCCTCAAGCTGAAACAATCCCAGCAGCTCGACACGCTCGACGTCGCCACTGGTGGCGAGTAAGGAAAGCTGGGGGCAACTCCCCTTCTGGGCTAACTCCGCCAGCCCCAGTGGTGGAAGTCAATGCTGCTGTTCCAACCAGAACAGCTTCGAACTGCTGAACAAGATGCGCAGGAACGTTCCTACCGCCATACTGAAAAGATCTCCTCCACCGGTTGAGAATGTTACAGAAATAAAGCCAGATCAGCCCCCTCAACGGCTGTCCTCCAAAGTTTACAAAGTCTGGCGACGGGTCCAAGAGTCGGTGATTGATCAAGACTATCCCCGTCGACAGAAGAAGCTGAAGGTCCAGCAGGAAGAGAACCGTCCTGGTAAGCCACGAAAGACGACAACCACCTGGGTGCCCGTTGCATCGACCCCCTCAATTTCAATTGCTCAAAAGAGAAGGAGGCCAGAGAAAGCCCCTATGACTACGGCAGATCGCAAAGACACTGAGCCCAAACGCCCTAAGTCTGGGGGCATAACGGTGCATACTGTTTACATGGCTTCGGGAAAAGAGGAAAGCCGCACTTCGACGGACCACCGACCGCTCACCCGATCAATAACAAGGGCTCATGAACAACAATAGCAGAAGTTTTAGGAGATGCTGACTGCAATGGCCGCACTCACCGGACCAAAAGAAAGCCCGGAGGCGTCATCGGAGCAGCGTCACGAACAAGAAACCGATGATGACTTCCTACGCAGAGTCCTCGAAAAGAAAGATAGAGAAGCTGCGGAACAAGCTGCCAATATAAAACGAATAGCACTTCTCTTCCAAGACATGGTCGGGATGATGTTACAGCCGGATCCTCCAGCTGAAGACCCTCCGATCATTATTGAAGACGGCAGAGGGGAGACGTCGAATCCTCCTCCGGCTCTTTCAGCAGCCAAAGAAGAAACTATTTCCAAGGCCGCTCTGGATGACTATATTGCTCAGCAAATATGAGCTCACCAGGCAAATGAAGCGACTGGCCAAGTCGTTAAAACTGGGCGACCGTATCTAGGTTGGTATGACCAAATAAAGTACCCGCCGGGAAACACAATCCCCAAATTCCATGTGTACAAGGGGACATGCAATCCCCATCAACATGTGGCTTAGTTCAGGGTTCTTTGCGGCAACACCGGGGGTGATGATAAGCTTTTGTTCCGCCAATTCGTCGGCAGCTTGTCGGAGACGGCATTTGAGTGGTACTCCGAACTTCCAAACGACTCCGTCAAGACTTTCGCAGAAATGGAGTTGTTATTCACACAGCGATTCGCGAGTGCTAGTGAACGCACCCCAATAACGGCATTGATCAATGCCAGGGTGAATCCAGGCGAGACGTGGGTTCAATACGCAATCCGATGGCGGAATCTGTGGTCGAAATGCGAACAGCGCATCGAAGAAGCACCAGCAGTGGGCATGTTCGTGGGCACCCTAGGCCCTCATGCAACTGTTTCACAATTCATGATGTTCTTCAAACCGACCACATTCCAAACTTTATTCGACAAGCTAGCCCAGATGGACCAGATAGGTCATAGACCGTCTCCTCCGAAGCCGGAGCCGCGGAACGAAAAGGGTAAAGGAAAGGCGACCTTCATTGCAAATACCCAACAATAGCCCAGTGCCCCAAAACTAACGGATCGACTGGAAGAGAGACGGCGTTATTATAATGAGAAAATGAAGCGTCCTTATTCATTCCCACGAGACAAAACGAAGAGACTATTCGAACTGGCGATGCGTAACAGGCTCATCAATCTACCAAATCCTAAGCGACTACTGCAACCCGGCGAAGCTAATAATCCCAATTATTGCCCTTACCACCAAACGGTAAGCCATCCAATCGAAAATTGCTTCGTCTTTAAGGGATGGATCGAGGATCAGTACCAACAAGGTAAGTTTGCGCTGTCTGAGAAGTGGAAAGTAAGCCCACCATAACCACACACTCCTAAGAAGACGGACACACCGGGGGTATCGTGCTCTTTTGTTGAAGAAGCTCCATGGGAGGTCGCTCTTTCAGTCAAAACCAAAAGAATGCTGAACGACCTCCAGACGTGCCCGACGATCAGGTGGAAGAATCCGCTGGAACCCGAGATTATCAAGAGAATGCTGAAACCGCGCCCGAATCCAAAGAACGGTGGTGATATTCAAAACACTCACACCCAGCCGTCAAAGTCTTCGAAGAAGAAAAAGAAGACCAGAAAGCCCGTGAAGCCTGGTGACAAGCGCACGGACCTGCAAAAACAGATTGACGCGCTGGAAGAGTATAACCAGAAAGCGCGAACTCCAGTCACACTTCAAGAATTTCTCAGCCACGTCCTTAAGGACGGAGACGATGGAGAAGACTCGTAGGATGGATCTGAAGATTACGTAGCAAGTTGCCATGTGATCTCTCACTCATCGATAGACGATGAAGAAGCTCCTTGCACCGAGAAACTGGAGGCAAATCCCGAGCCGGAACTTCTAGGGCCATCAGACGAAATGATTGATGCGTTCCTGAATGAAGCGCTTCTTGAAAGCAAAGCTGCTCGAGAGCGTGAGATGGCCATATTTGAAAAAGCCAAGCGCCGGCGACTGGACGAAAGGGTTGAGACGCTCCCGCCAAATCAAAACACATCCGCCGCAAATAAAAGCAGGTTCAAGACGAGGAAGGGGTTCGCCAAAGCCATATCAATGGGAATGAAGCTGCCGCCCTCCGAAGGAAACATTCTTGGTAAAGCAGAAACGCATCCTAACTACTGCTCGTATCATCGAAAGATTGCGCACCCCACCGAAAAGTGCAACAATTTTAAAAGATGGTGGCAGGGATATGTTACTCACCGGCAACATTTTAAGCGGATGAAACGTAAAACTCGTCGGGAGCGAAAAAGTATGACCGAGGAGCTTAGAAAAACTACCGGCAACTGTCACATGGTTAACGCCGGGGGATCGCAAGTTCTCACCTTCGGGAGCGACTCCGACGAAGAAATGACTCTTGGCCCTCTCTTCAAAGGACCCACCCCGGGGAAAGAGGAAGAACCAAAGACCTGCGAAAATATTCAGCTGCGCAAACGTACGCTGCCCGAAAAGAATCTCGGACCCACGAATAGAAAAGACAAGGGAAAAGAAAAAGTCTCTGAGGATATCGCCCTAGATGACCAAGTCGTCAAAGAACTGACTGCCAAGGACCCGCCAAAGAAAAGTATGGTAGACTACAACATTCTGGCACACTTAAGAAAGTTACCTTCGCAGTTAAGTATTCTCGACGTTCTTTTGCTATCAAAAGAAGCAAGGGATTCATTGATCAAGGCGCTACAAGAGCCAGAGCAATTCCAAGCTTTCCTCGCCGAAGAAAAGATGAAGAACGAGCTGGAAGAAGTACACACGGCCGATATCACCTTCGGTGACGAAGATCTCCTCCTCGGGACGTGCGAGCACAACCGTCCCCTTTATGTCTCCGGATACTGTCACGATATCAAGATAGAAAAATCCTGATTGATAATAGGTCTTCCGTCAATCTACTCAATGTGCGAGTGTTGAAGGAAATCTGCATGAGCGTTCAGCACCTCGCTCGTGATAAAATCACCATCTCCGGTTTCAACTCCCAGTCATCATGGACTCTCGGGTCTGTGATACTGACGCTGCGCTTCGGGCTACTTGTCACGGATATTAAATTTCATGTCATTGACGCCAAGACATGCTACAATGCTTTGCTCGGCCGGCCTTGGTTACACGAGTATAACATTATCCCTTCTACACAACATCAGTGTATAAAGTATTTCAAGGATGGTCTCGAGTACACTGTGACGAGGGAGTTGAACCCATTCTCCGTGAATGAAGTCCGAAAGTACGAAGATGCAAAATACTTCTTACCAGATTTCGAGAACATGGAGAGATGTCACAAACCGAAGGACAAAACTATCACCACTATTCCAGTCTTCGGGAGTGATACCGAGGGGGAAGAAGAGATAGTTTATTCAGGGCCGCCACAACGCAACAACCCGGGACCGTCCGCCCCATTTGATCTTCGGCAGTGACTTGGAAGACGAGGTTAACGCTATATTTTCCGCTCGACCATCAATACAAGCCTTCGCTAGTGATAATCAGAATTTGCAAATTACCATGGTTCCACAAGAGCATTATAAAGAGCTCGATGCACTTAAAACTTATAGTGTGCAAGAATTGCAAACATTTTACGTCCCTCCCAGGCGAAAAGATGAAGAGGCGATCCTATTCTACCGATCCTGGGAAACCAAAGTGGAGAAAGAAATCTGGCATGGCGCGGATTCTACGCTCGACAGGCTCCAACCCATCCGTCTGCCTAGATATTACACGGAAGGCTTGAAAAGGCTATTGAAGCATCAAGGGGTACCCTTCAGACAGACTACTCGACAAGCTCGATTCTACAACAGGATTTGGGATGTCCCTGGAACTCAGCGCAAGTTGCCCAAAGGGAGAATGGAAACGATCGGGCTTGGATATGTGCAATCCAGAAAACGGGAGCGAGTCCATGGCAGCTACGTCATACATGACTTCGATGAAGAAGGAGACATTCTGCTAAGAGAGGCCGATCCTGAACCAAAACAAGGTCCTGTCATCAAAATGCCGAGTCCATCGTTTGAAGAACGAATGGACAGACTAGTAAGGGAAGCGGGTCAAAAGATTCGGGATGACCATAACCGTGAGATGGCCATTTTCGAGAAAGCCAGGACGCAGCGCCTCCTTCAACAGGCCGCGAAAAATGAAAATGCTCCTCCTTGTCAACCCGTGGTACAAAAGGCCCAACGCAGAGGCAGAAACAAACCAAAGAACGGGAAAGGCGTTCAACGGCGACAAAGCGGGTCCAAGAAGCCACGCGATCAGGAATCGAGCAGTCCGGATTCGTCTCTTATAAAAAAAGATGGGTCGAGCATATTCTTTTCCCCAAGACAAGACAAGGAAGATATTCGATCTTGTCATAAAACATCAGATGATGACGCTCCCGGAGTCCAAGCACCCTGAGCAAGCAGGCGAAGTCTCTCACCCGGACTATTTCTCCTATCACAGGGTAATAGGACATCCTCTCGAAGACTGCTTCACATTTAAAGACTGGGTAGAAGACCAGTATCAGCAAGGCAGGTTCGCTCTATCCAGCAGCTGGAGGGTAGCCCCGCCACAGAAGCATGAACCCAAATTCACGAGAGTAGAACCAGATCAACATCGGTCTTGGAAGCGAGCTCGTACTTGTCATATGATAACACTATCAGAAGAAGAGCCCGAGAATATGGATGACCTCCCCTGGTGCTTCGAAAACAATGATGACGAGATGATCTCAGAGTTTCCACCGGCGCCGAAAGAGCTGGAAGATGGAATACACATTACTGCGGATAACCTCACGAAAATTGATTTGGTGACGGCAAGTGACCCGCGAATGACATTCGTCAGTGAGTTGCTGTCTGAAGAAAGGGTGGCTACACTAAAAGACATGCTTATGCAGCATAAAGATTGCTTCGCATGGAACTATTTCAAGATGCCAGGATTAGATCCAGAGATTGCTGTGCACAAATTGGCAATATCTCTAGACGCCAAGCCAATCAAACAAGCACCGAGAAGAATACGGCTTGAGCTTGAGATGAGCATCAACGCCGAGGTTAAGAAGCTAATCGACTCTGGCTTCATCCAAGAGGTTCAGTACCCTGATTGGATCGCCAACATCGTCCCGGTGATAAAGAAAAATGGAACGGTGCACATATGTATGGACTTTCGGGATCTCAATAAAGCATGCCCGAAGGATGACTTCCCAGTACCAGTCACTGAGCTGATGATAGATAACACGTCCACTCATGAAGTTTTCTCCTTCATGGACGGCTCATCAGGATATAATCAGATAAAGATGCATCCCGAAGACCAGAAGCACACCACTTTCTGGACCCCTTTGGGTATATTCTGCTACAAGGTGATGCCTTTCGGTCTAAAGAACGCCGGTGCCACCTATCAGAGGGCCATGACGAAGATTTTTGATGACCTCATACATGAAATTGTCGAATGTTATATCGACGACCTCGTAGTTAAAAGCAAATCATACGAGGAACATTTAGAGCATCTGAAGATCGTATTTCAACGCCTTCGGCAATACAACTTGAAGATGAACCCTCTCAAATGCGCGTTCGGAGTTTCCTCAGGCAAGTTCCTAGGATTCATCGTCCGACACCAAGGCATCGAGATAGATCCGTCAAAGATCAAGGCAATTATGGAAATGCCCCCGCCAAGGACTCTCAAGCAACTGCGGTCTCTCTAAGGAAAGCTCGCGTATATCCGGCGATTCATAGCCAATCTCTCCCGCAAGTGCCATCCTTACAGTCACCTGATGAAAAGGGAACCCCTTTCGTCTGGGATTGCAAATGCCAAAACGCGGTGGACGAAATCAAGCAGTACCTGCAGAATCCGCCAGTACTAGCCGCTCCGGTCAAGGGAAAGCCCCTCATTCTTTATACAACAGCCCTCGAAGGTTCTTTACGCGCGCTATGGGCACAAGAGAACGACCAAGGGAAGGAGAGAGCCCTCTACTACTTGAGTCGAGTTCTATTGGGGGCAGAAAGCAACTACTCCCCCATCGAAAAACACTGCCTGGCGTTGATCTTCGCAATAACGAAGCTCAGACACTATGCGTTGGCACATGAGGTCCATCTTATATCAAAAGTGGATCCTCTCAAATACTTGATGTCGAAGGCCATATTAACAGGACGGCTTGCTAAATGGGCCCTGCTCTTGATGGAGTTCTCGATAACTTATCAACCTCTTAAGGCAGTGAAAGGCCAGAGCATCGCCGACTTTCTCGCTGAGCATCCAATACCTGCCGATTCTCGTTTGAATTGCGAACTGCCAGACGAACATGCGTTTGAAACGATCGACGGGGATGATACCCGGTGGGAACTCTATTTTGATGGGGCGTCTTCCACGAGGAAGCGCAAACAAAGTACCCCCATAATCAAATCAGGGGTAGGCCTCATCTTCTTGACTCCACAAGGAGGGATAATGCGCTTTGCCTTCTCCTTAACAGAGCCGAGGACAAACAATGAAGCCGAATACGAAGCTTTAATAGCAGGTCTCGAGATCGCCATCGACATGGGAATTGGAAACCTCCTCATATACGGAGACTCCCAACTGGTCGTTAGTCAAGTAAACGGCGACTATCAAACGTGCAAGCCAGAGTTGATAAAGTACAGCGAGAGAGTACGGCAGCTGCTGACTCAAATTCCTACACCTTAGAAAGCATACCGCGTGTGGAAAATAGCAAGGCGGATGCAAAGCCATCGGGTTCTTGCATCGGCAGAAATAGCAAGGCGAGATGCATACCGCGTGCGGAAAATAGCAAGGCGAGAGAGTACGGAGACTCCCAACTGGTCGTTAGTCAAGAATCGTGGTACAAAGCCGTCGGGTTCTTGCACCGGCAGAAATATCTCTGGAGTCGTCCGAAGAAAAGGGAGCGACCGAGCAAACGACTCTACAAATAAAACACTAGGAAAAGGCTAAGGATTGGAGAGAAGTCTTTATAGACTACTTCAAATCCCGTCGAACACCTGAAGATGCGTCCTCAAAACATCAGCTCATGAAACGAGCCCTATCTTTTGCCTTCGTCAATAATACTATGTACAAGAGGTCGTTTGATTCTTTGTGGCTAAGATGCCTGGGACCTGAAGAGGCAAAGAGGGTCGTCCAAGAAACTCACGACGGACTCTGCGGTTCTCACCAAGCCGGTCCAAAGATGAAGCTGAAAATCAAAAGGATGGGCTACTATTGGCCCACGATGATCCAAGACTGCCTCGAATACGCGAAGCAATGCCACTCGTGCCAGATTCACGGGGACTTTATCCCTCAGCATCCAAATCCACTACATCCAATGGTGGCTAGCTGGTCGTTCGAAATGTGGGGGACTGACATAATCGGCCCCATCGAGCCAGCATCGTCCAGAGGACATCGATTCATTTTGGCGACAACTGACTACTTCTCCAAATGGGCAGAAGCAGTACCGCTGAGGGAAGTGAAGACGGAAAATATCCTCTATTTCTTCAAGACACACGTCATTTATCGGTTTGGCACTCCGCGACGGATTATCTCCGATAAGGGGCCAGCCTACAGAAGCCACAAGGTCAGCCGCTTCGCATAACAGCACAACATAGACTAGAGATACTCCTTAGTCTATAATCCCCGAGCTAACGGTCTAGCTGAGGCTTTCAACAAGACCTTAACAAAGATCGTGAAAAAGACGGTGTCCCGAAATAAGAAGGACTGGCACGAGAGACTGCATGAAGCTCTCTGGGCGTATCGAACTACGTTCAAAACGGCCACGAACACAACGCCGTATGCATTGGTATTCGGTACAGAAGCGGTACTCCCCCTCGAGATAGAGCTACCCTCTTTACGAATGGCGGTTCATTACGAGCTAACGGACGAAGAGAATGCTTATCTTCGGCTTGAGGAACTCGATGCCCTTGATGAAACTCGGCTCATAGCGCAACAAAATCTGGAGGCTTATAAAGCAAAGATGACGCGTTCATATGAGAGATTGACTAGGCCGAGAACGTTCCGCCAAGGCAAACTCGTGCTAGTGGTCAAAAGACCTATGATCCCCAACCGTGCCAAACGGGGGAAATTCGAGCCGAACTATGAAGGCCCGTATATCATAGACAAGGTCTACCGGGGTGGGGCCTATCTACTCATGGACACGCATAGTGAAAGACCTTTCAGGCCGATAAACGGTCGCTTCCTGAAGAAATACTACGCTTGATAAGTCAAGGCCTAGGTCAATGATAGATGACGACGATAAAGGGAAACTGAGCGCAAAGGAAGTAAACAAAAGGGAAACTAACCAGGGATATCAAGGAAGAAATATAACTGATTCACTGGTCTGAATCTTCGCGGTCTTCTCGAGATCAGACGAATCCACCTCTATCACTGAGCATGCATATTCAGGTCGTCAGGGCGACGCAATAGCAATATTATAATAATAATAAGGCAAGAAAATAAGGTAATAACGGTGGAAACAATAAATGCAGGTAATCGATATGTCAATAAACAATGTAATGTATGATCTGTGCCCCTATCGGTCTCTAAGTCACTTTTGAAATCGAGTTGCGGAAAGGAATGATCATGTTTAACGAGGGTCTCGTATGTACCGAGACTACGTCCCACTGTTGTCCAGGACATAACCCTGTCAGCCGGACCGCTAGGTCCAAACCTAATATATAAGAGTCGATGTTCGAATGATCATTCTCTAAATCACTGACCTCGCTAAATATAAGTTCCTTTCCATTTCGATTTCCCCCCTTTCCCCAGATTTCACTATCTATGAGTATGGGCTAGTTGTGTACAAGTACGCATCAATAACACTGCTTTATTCACTATTCACTGTATTGTTCACTATCACGAATCATTCACTTTTTACTAGCGTACATGACACAACTAAACCGATACTATTCACGTTCGACAATGCATTATACACTAAAAATTAATAAGGACGCTCACTATCGCTAGAGGTATTGCAGTCGGGTAAAATGCGAATCATGACGCTAAACAAATTATATGTAATACAAGTCATTACGCGTCGTATGAACTTAGAAAAAATCACATTAAATCATACGTTCAGAATTTAGTAAAATGATACAAAAACAGTAAAAAGTAAATTTAACTAGAAGTTCAACGAAATTGGTTTCAAGTCAATCGGGTCTTGGTTTTACGAATTACGGTCATTTCTTTTTAAGTGTTCTCTATTGGAAATTCAGTTCCTGAACTGAAAGTACATTTCATAACACAGTTTTCACCCTGTTGGGATCATAATTAGGTGACGTTACAGTTGGATAATATTTAGGTTTATCAGTTAGGTTTCCAACGCACCAGACTAATCGATAATATCCACTGTGTACTGGGAGTTATACATTATCTAAGATCGGGATATGCTTTTTGTCCCTGCTTGGGACTGCAGTATGTACCGATGATTTAAAATATGATTAAAATAGCAAACGATGGTAAAAACAAATGAAATCACTTCCAATAGTTAGCTAACATATTTATCTTCGCTACGGTATAGGGTTCCGTATAATACCATTTTCTCACAGAGATGTAAAAGTATTTCAAATCAAGTATCGACAACCAGTGCTGCTCTGGACTGCAGTCCAGAGCCGCGTTCCCGAACAGTTTCCGTCACCGCTTTAAAATAGGAACAAGATATAAATTATATGGGGTTCTAGGTTGTCGAGTCGGATTCGATATGAGCCCTCGAACATAGAATTCCGGTGTGTATCCAATTTACTATGATTTTCACAAATTTCAAGTACGGAAAGTTTCAGGCTTGACGAATCTAAATAGGGATGACATTTCACGGTGTTAGGGTCCGTATTTTCAAGCCAACTCTTAACATAGTATTCATTATCATTAGGGTAATCCGTTACACCTAAGTTCCATTATTTTAAGGGGTTTTTTAGCTTAGGGTTTGCATCGATCGCCTATAATGAACATTTGATTCGCAACCGAAATGAGTATACTATAGCATGTAGCAAGTATTTGAACTTGCCTGACGACGTATCGATGACGATACGGCAGCGACGCAGCAACAGCGGTAGCCTACGGCAACGGCACGACGCGATCACGACGCATGCGCGGCTAGGCACGACGCGGAAAACTCGACCTCGGCTCGAGCTTGGCTCGGTTTTGACGGCTCGGCAGTGACTAAGGGTCCGGCGATGCTATAGTGACGATGACGACGAAGGGTTGAGCTCCGGCAGGCGTGAGAAGAGGTTGTGAGGGGGTCGGCCTTGGAACTTGGAGGGTGAAAGGAAGAAGGTGTGGGTTGCTGTGGTGATGGCGAGGGAGAAGGAAGGGTGAAGACGAGGGTGGTGGCATGGGGCCGGAGGTGCTGTCGATGGTGAGGGGAGTCCGGGCGCAAGGAGTGTGCAGGCGAGGCTGGGGCTCTGGTTTGGGTTCGGGTTGAGGGTGATGGTGGTGATGAAGGGAAGAGTGGAGATAGGTGAGGTCAAGGAGGAGATGGGCGATGGGATGAGAGGAGAAGGGGAGAGAGAGTGGGAATTATCGAGAGGAGAGAGAAGGAGATTGAACAGAGAGGGAGAGAAATTGAACGGGTTTTTTTAAAAAATAATTAATTGAAAAATATAAAGAAGAGAGAAAGAGTAAAAGGAATTTAATATATATAATTATTAGATTTTAATTTAGGGTTTAATGAAATGGATTGGGTAGTATTTGGTTTTTAAATTTGAATAATTTTTGAATTTTGAAAGGGAGAAAGTAACTGTTGGGTGAAAAGAAGTGAAGGGTTATTGGGGTTGGGCTCAAGAAAAATTTAGAAATAAAAAGAGTGAGATTAAAGATGGACTTGGGCTTTGGGTTAGGTTGGTAGGAAACAAAATAATTAGATTACAATACAAAAATTTAAAATGGTTAAAACATTTTATTTAAATACCGGTATTGGCGTAGAAAAGGAACTGGGTATTACATGTAGCGGATGACGTGTCATCAATGTAAGCCCGCTAGGTTCCTGGGGCCTACGGAGTTGGAATAAGTATGATACATTGGAGACTTTTCTCGGCACCTCGTCTCCGAGGCTGCATCCGACCTTTTGGAGACCTCCCTGGAGTACCTTTCCTGTGTGCCTAGCAACCAGCCAACAGCTCGCCCACGAGTAATCCTACTGCCGAGTTCTCACAGCCTCCTTGCTCGTCTCCGAACCATTACAGAGCGGAGCTTCCTTATTCAATTGAGAGCATAGAGCCCAAGCGTCCCCGTAACGGCTCCGTGTATCTCGCCAAAACGAGATCTCCTCCGCTCCACGTCCCGCATTCCACGCCGGCGCGTCTCTCCATTAATAAGCGTATCCCGCTATTAATGGACGTATCCCGCCATTAACGCGAACGTGAGACTGGGCGTAACGGACGGCGAGAGTCTCGCGCCAGTTCGCTCCATGCAACCGCTATATAAACCCTCTCTTCCAGACGACTCGAATAACCCGAACCCATTCCAATACGCCGCTACCCTACCATTATTTCTCGGTACTTACTTAATCGTCGGAGAGTCCCACAGTGGTTTCCCATCCCGGGACTTTCCTTGCAGGTAGCCCGGCGCCAACAACAACCAACAACCCAACCCATTGATATCCACAACGCTCAATGATGATTGGGGAAAACAATCTAAGAAAGAAAGATGGTGATGTTTCTGACTCTGAACTGGCCGAGAGGATCCGTTTTGATCGTAATTCATTGAAGCTTACCTTATGTCCTTGGGCCGTTTCTTCTTCTTCTTCCACTGATGATTTTTTCGTGAGGTGTATGCCCGATGTGGATGAATTCGTTTCGTGGTTATATGAAGGCCTTACATTGGAAGTGGGTTTCTTAGCTTGGAGCAGCTCAGAGCAAAAAAATCGTTCGTATGCTCCGGAAGGAACGAGACCTCCTGATCAATCTGTGCGACGAGAAACGTGAATTGCTTCTAGAGTGGAGAATTTTGATAGCATTTCAGTCCATGGATTTTGATAGCATTTCAGTCCATGGATCAGCTATTATATTGACATTCAAGTGCTCGAAAATATATATCTGTTGAAGAAACTATTGTTTAAGCCATAGATTCCCATCTCGAACACCTTTAAATGGACGTGTCAATTGAGTTGAAAGCCATTCAGCACTTGACAGATATTTACAGTTAATATAAGAATTATGTCCTGTTCAATGCTTAAGCCATCAAAAAATTCGTTGCAGATTCTTATTTTTAATTTCTGAACCTTTCAACAGAAGTCCTTGGACACAACATCCATATTTCAAGAGATGCAGGTTGACCTAATTTTAAAATCCCCTTGTTTCTGTACTTCAAATGGATATATTCTGCTGGTAATGTTAAAGCTTGATAGAAAATTTTACCATTTTGCAGCGAACCCCGACACTAATAGAATCAAGTCTTTGCTTATCATTCAAGTGTCAAAGTGTGTTTATCTCAGATTAAAGCTTGATAGGGGTGCTTCAAAAGCCTGTTTTAATTCCTTCTTTGTTCTTAATGATCCATGTTGCATCTGTCATTTCTAAAATAGCATGTTGATACTTCCTTTTGTGTGCTAATACCTGGTTATCAGTTTACGTTTAAAAAAGACCCGTTATATCAATGGATTGGTTTGCTTTGATTTTTTATTTAATATTTTGCAATTTCTCGCTTCTTAAATATTATCACTGCTGACGTTATATTTTTGTGTGCGAGCGCGTGTTTGTGCCCAACATTTTTGGATTAGAAAAATCTGAGTACAATGTCAGACATGATCGCCCCAATATACATATCCGAGAGTCATATATTAGATGGCTCTTTTGGTGTTTTTTTTAAAATTGTAGTATTGGATGTTAGTTCTCGACCTTCAAGCAGTGTACTATTCTTAGGTTAAATATGAGTACGTGAGTGCAACTTTATTTTGAAGCTTAGGTTCTGCCCTGGAATGACAATTTCCTTGTTTGAATACTATATGAAAGTCCATGGATGTGCTACTATATTGACATTTAAGTGCTCGAAAGGTCATGTCTGTTGAAGAATCTATTGTTGTGGTCATCAGATCTCATCTTAATTACCTTTAAATGGGCACATGAATTGACTTCAAAGCCGTTCAGCACTAAGCAGAAGTTTATGAAAATAATCTTTTCAGTGCTAAAACTTTCAAAAACTAGTTTCAGGTTCTTATTTTAATTAATCTTTCAACACAAGTCCTTAACACATCCAAATTTCTAGAGATGCAGACTGACCTAATCAGAAAACCCCCTTGTGTTTAACATTGAATGGATATATTCTGCTAGTAAAGCTTGATAGAAGTTGTACCATTCTGCAGAGGACTCTGACACTAATAGATTCAAGTATGAACATTTAAAAGTGGTAGTTACTGGAAAGAACAAAAAGCAGCTTAGGATTGATAAAGTTTGAAAGAAAGCTTAATGAATACTTGAGAATTTCAAAGGCTCGACGAACAAAAACCCACCCAATCTTAGGATACTATAACTTTCGCAGCCTTGTAAAAACTAACCGCATACCAGAAATCAGTTTTAATTTGCAGCAGCCCATAAAATTGTACTTCTTGTATCCTCTGTATTCATAGGTGGACACCATGCACCATGCACCAATTATTTTCTAAACTAGTGTTAATCAATAAACTTTCCAGAAAACCTAATATGTCATGCATTCACAGATGAAGAAATTGATGTGGAACAAGCATATGTTTATTCATTGTGGTCATATGAAAGCATAAGAATTCTACTTTGAACCTTTCCTGCGTGTCAGTCATGATTTGAGCTTCTTGTCGGATATGGATACAGAATTATGGATATCAGATGGTTGTGGGTATCTATTAACTACAAGTAGGTTTTCTATCGGATATGGATCCAAATTCAGATATCACACACATACAAATCTTAAGGTGATATATCTACCCAAACAGCAAAATAGAATATATTATCACATGCATGTGTGAGCGTATTCATATGTATCATGTTTGTGAATGTGCGTGCGTGTATGCGCATGTCTATGTTTATGATACCATCACTTCTAACTGGGAGATAATATTATGTACCTTATCTTATAAGGCTTATTTCATTATGAGGACCAAGCAGACATGCCATGTTGGTCTGGCTTTCTTTCTTTCTTTTTTATTTCTTTTTTCTTTTTTGTGGGATAGAGTGTAAGATCCAACTTGACGTGCCACACAGATGAGTTCTCTAGGTTTCTATCAGCAAGTGAGTTAGTTGGGCATGGGAATTGTGGCAACGAAGCCATGACATCAATTTCAAAGCATGCAACTTACGTTAGGGGCAGATCACCCCAATTTGTTAGATAGGGGAGAGATGGTCCCATATGGGTCCAACATTTATAACTCAAAATTGTCCCGACTTATAACTATCCCTCCTTTTTGAGCTGTAAAATCCTCCACCTAAATAATGCTCATCTCCTCTTTAATTGTTTTAATTAATAACCCACATATCGACTCTTCTTTACAATCAGTAGTTGTTGAGCTCTAAAGAGAGAACACTCGAGGTTACAATCGTGTCCAAACAGATTTTGAATATTCTAAATCCCCTCATGCAGTGATTGCCAAGACACGCTTGTCACTTAAACAAAAGATTACATAAGATTTAAGTTCAATATTGAAGCATTCAACGATAGTTAGAGGGTCTTTTTTTATTTACTCAACCTTTCAACATAAGTCCTTGAGCACTACTTCCAAATTTAAAGTACAGATTGATCTAAATCAGTAGACATCCCCTTGTGTGGTAACTTCCAACTAGGTGAGCACCCTGCGTATTGCGCAGGTACTGCTTTGTATATAAAAATTCCCATGCATAAAACTCTGTGGATGTATTCCATGAGATAAGCAATAATAAATTGGAAACTCAATAACTTCAAAATTATTTGGAAAATTATTTACTCAACCGTTCAACTTAAGTCCTTGAACACGCGCACACACTCACACATGCACGCACACGCCTACGCACACTCACACGTGCACACACACCGACACGAGCACGCACACACTCACACTGTATATGAGAAAACGGAGTTTAAGTGGGCACTGTAGGAAATTTCTTACATTGGTAGCTTTAAAAATCAACTATCCGTCAATTTTTTTCCTCTTAATATAATTCTGCAAAATTTATTTGGATCATGTCCGATTGAAAATCTTTGTGATAAATGTTAATAAATCAACTTTTAAGAAAACTTAATATGCCGTCTGCATTACTGAGGGTAGATTTTGACCTGGAACAAGCATATATATTATTTACTCAACCATTCAACTTAAGTCCTAGCACACACGCACACTCGTGCAGACACGCCGACATGAGCACACACACACTCACACCGTATATGAGAAAATGGAGTATACATGGAACGGTAGGAATTTTTTTTACATTGGCAGCTCTAAAAGTCAAATATTCATCAATTTTTTTCTCTTAATATAATTCTGCAAAATTTATATGGATCATGTCTGATCGAAAATCTTTGTGATAAATGTTAGATGGTGATAAATGTTAATAAATCAACTTTTAAGAAAACTTAACATGCCATCTGCATTACTAAGGGAAGATTTTGACCTGGAACAAGCATATATCTTCATGCTTATTCATTATGGTTATATAAAAGTATAAGAATCATACCTATATTTTAGGTCTGTGTTGAAACTAATTGGAGTAATATCTTCATGACCGCAAGAGTAAACTTATCATAAACTGCAGGTAGGCTTTCTGTGTCGGATATATCTGATAGCATCTGGATACAAATTCTGTTATCGCAGGAATGTGAATGGAAAGGTGATATATTTGCTATGTTCAATTGTAGATTCAACTAAATCCAAGAGTGAAGTAGAATTTATTCTCTGTCCTCTATTGGTCTCTTGTTAACGAGTTCAGTATTCATACTATGAATTTTTGTAATCAATCTCTTCAATGTATCATGTTTAGCCAAGGACATTTGGTTAGCAGTGTCAGATTCTATGTCAGTTGTGATTTCCAATTTCATCAAAGAGATACAATCTCTGAAGAGTGATGAACTGATGATGATTTAAAAAATTGTCTACTTGGAACTAAGAGAGTCAAAAGGCAGAGAGGTTCTTATAACAATTTCAGACTGATTCGTTCTGATATTAACTCAATTATAATTAACTATTGTTGTTGTTGTTGTTGTTGTTATGTTGCTAGATGCAAAAATCATGAGCGTTCTTACTGATTCTCAGCAGGCTGAGCTGAGTCTTGGGCTTGCGTCCTCCATAGAATATTATTATACGGTTCTTCTGCTGCGTGTAATGTCTTTTGTTCAGGTTTCTTTTTCAATGATAGTTCACTTATCTATTCAGATTGCCTCATTACTTAGGTTGTCGACACACGCTTTAACATCCCTTTCTTGTCTGTCTTTGAATTTGCAGAAGTTTATTGAGGAAGTAGCAAAAAAGTTTCTAAAAGGAAGCCTGCAGTTGCAACTGATGCACTTATATCAGAACGTGAGTTTGGATACAAGAGTTCAATACACATTAGAAATTGAAGGAGCAATTGTATGTATTCTTTTTTCTTTTGATTCCGTAAGCCATCAGTAAACTGACATGTTTTTGGTTGTCAGTTGCAAATTTATTACAATTTTATGTCAACCACTTTAGATTTTATACACAATTGAAGCTTAAGTGGTGCTTTATAACTCTATTCTGAATCTTCTGATCCCCTTCTATGTTATTAAGGATGCATGGTTCTCTTTTTTGTGTCTGAGGACCCATCTTATAAATTTGCTTAAGAAAACTCGGTTTCATTACTTAAAATACGTATTTTATCACTTTACTCTAAAAAATATGCATTTACATTGATTAAAAAATGCAAGATTCAAAAACGAAGGATTTTTTCTTTTCATTTACGGTCATAGTCATTTGCAATTTCTATGGTTTGTGATATAATTTGTACACAGAATTTTTTGTTTATTTTTTACATGCATGATGAGATGTGTGATTCTCTGTGCAATGTTACGATTCACCGATGCTGTTTAATGGTGTTTATTTTCTCTTTCCTTAATTGCAGTTTAATTTTTTCTGATGGGATGCATGTACATGGTGCTTGGCGAGAAGAATGATGGAAATTAATGGAATGCTTTCGGGTCGTATATTAAATCGAATTGATTTGCGGTATATTCTGTTGCATTTGACCATAGCAGAATTGTTGTTCACAACAACCTCATACTATATTATTACATCAATTATCATACTTCTTATATTGCTCCCTTTTTCTTAAGTTTGATGCAAGAATTAACAAACTTTTATAGGGTACAAATAAAAATCTTTGTGTAAATAAAGCACATATTGACTCGATCCGAATTAATAATATCTTTTTCAGCCCAGTTGTACATTTATAATCACCTATTGAAAATGATTGTTAACCGTAATGATTATCTTTGTCATCCTCTAAACATAATCAAAGAACACATCTTGTCGTTTTATTTGGTTGAGAGCCAAAGGTAACAAGGGTCAGAGCTATATACATATTGAGTGCACTGAAACCAACTTACTTGGTTCTTGAGGGTCTGACTCAGATCCAACAACAAACTTGGAGGTATCAGGGGCAAAATTGAAACTGAAATTGAAACAGGTCTTAAGGGACTCGAATAAAGAAATTCCTTTTGAAATCAAAGAAGCAAAACCGTCATCCCCTCCATCTCCAAATGGCTCCCAAGAACAAGAACTACAACAACAAGAAAAACAGCAGCAAGAAGACAAACTTCTCCGACGAGCTGAGATCCTTCTGCTCGCAAGTTGTGGAGCTAGAGAACCTCGAAAAAGGATAAGTCGCTCGTCGAGGAAAACCGCCGCCGTTATGACTCCTCTGCCGCCTTCCACCTCGTCGACACTTGCGTCAAATTGCGCCAATCCAAAAATGAAGAAGCCATCGCCTTCGCTCGCCGAGCAACCGCCATTTCCCTCTCCCGCCTCAAGTACTCTTTGTTGTTGGCTTATCTCCTCATCAAATTCAGCGACAATGTTGAAGAGGGTTGCAAAGAATGTGAGCGGCTCTCTCTATTAGATCTGGGCCGTTGGATACTTTCTTTTGAGTGTATAACTAGGAGGGGACCTCCCTGCGGCCAACACTTCCACCATAATTTACTTTGGTTGTTAAAGATTGCCCGGCTCTCCTTCCTTTTAGATCAGATTACCCATGCTTTTTCCTCGACGGGCCCATTCCCTTGAATCGGGTTAGATGCCTTCATCCGAGCAGCCTATAGAAATAGTTAGGGTTGAGTTGGACGATGAGGCTCCAGTTGTTAGAGCCGACTCAAGAGGGTCTTCCGCCTCTTTGGCTGTAGATAGCCGAGAGGGTTCTCCTGCTGCTTCATCCGCGTCGGGCGCGACCCATAGAGTCAGGGCTACCCGCGTCGCTCGCCGTCAGACGGCGACAAAGGCTCCTAAGATGCGCATCGGGAATGCTTGCGATGCGCCCTCCGTCCCGACGAATGTGGATGAGCTTACCGAGATTCAAGCTCGATTCCATATCCCCTCTAACAATTCGCTTCGTTTAGCTAGAGAGTGCGAACGGGCGGACCATGTGCAGGGTAAGGAGATTGCCCTGTATATGGAAGCTTTCCGGGTAGGAATGCTTCTGTCTTTCTCAACCGAGGTATGTGGAATGCTTCGTTGCTTCCATCTTGCCCCGGGCCAGCTAGCGCCGAACTCGTGGAGAATACTCCTTGGGTTTCTGGTCCGGTTGAAACTTGAAAACATCCCTTTCAGCTTGACCTTTCTTATTTCTTTCCCCTGTTATAAGAATCATCCCGATACTGATAATGACGAGTCGAGCTGGGTGTATTTTTCTTTCAAAAAACGTAAGGGAGCGGCGACCGGGTCAGGAGTGGTAGTCGTTCCTTCTTCCATTCATGAATGGAAGGAGAAGTTTGTATTAGTCGGGCCACCCTAGGGCGAGGAGTGGTCTGTGCCTACACAGTGGCACAGGACCAACTGCCCGAGGGTGAAACCGTTATCCTCACCCGAGGCGAGGGTGGTGTCTTTGTAGGAGCCGATCCAACAGGCCGATGTCCTGCTTTCCGAGCAGGCTCTGAGTTGGGCTGGGCTCAGGCCTGCGTGCTTTCTAGGTAAGTTAGGGCCGTAGACGATCTATTTAGACTTTAATAAATTTTGCTTGCCCTTTTCAGCATTACTAACTCTTTTTGTGTATTCTCCTTTTTGCAGAACAAATGGACCAAACCAAGTTCCTAACCGTCATGGCCGTGAAGTATCAGAAGAAGACCGGGGGCGGAAGCTCGTCAAGGCTCGGCCCGAGCTCGACCCCGAAGCCAACTCCACCAGTAAAGCCTTCCGCTGTGCCCCGAGCCCCGGAAGATAGCCACGGTGGAGCCAGAAGCATGCACGTGACCCGTCGCCCCGGACGTGGGAGGAGGAGGAGGAGGAGCCCACCAACGTTCCCTTCAAAAGGCAAAAAAGAACGGTCTCTTGGGCGCCCTCCACCGAAATTCCAGTGCAGAAGGGGGACTTCTGCTTCGGGGTGCCCTCGGGGCTCTTGTTCATATCAGAATTTTGCATTATTATATCACCCATTCTTATTCACATTACATATAAATAGGTGCTTTTGATCCATGTCTGCTAAATAGTTGCAAGTTACAGCTTCTCAGATCATTACAGTAAAATTCATGAAAAGTCGCTACAAATGTGAGACTACGACCAACAATAGATGAATCCGTATGATGGCACCTACCAGTTCAAGGAATAAATGAAGATCAGTAGACAGTTCAATGCACAAAGCACAAGGATAGCACAAGATTCAAGACATCAACGTGAAGCTCACGGTAAAAGTCCACATAATTCTACACTGTTGGAAAGTCTGGAAGAAAATAGAAGAGATTCTGAGGAATCAAGTGAAGAAAACAGAAGGAAAAAGCAATATGAAGCAACCCTAAAAGTGTGAGATCAAGATCCCACCAATTGGCCGCGTAACCGCAGCCAAACATGCCTTCCTGCCGCGGTTCCGCGGCCATATAGTGCACTTGTCGGTGCGTGTGTCGGTGGGTGTCGGTGCTTTGACCGGGCTTTTTTAGGATAGTCTTGTAAATTCAAATGTGGATCAGATTGTAATCTAGGGTTTTTTCTATCTATATATAGGAAAGCCAAAAGCCTAATTAGGCATGCCTCTTTTTAATTCTTAGATTTAAAATTTAATTCAGTTGTAATCGTTGAGAGGTCATCAATAAAAGTAAGCCTTTTTATTTTTATCTTGCATTCTTTTTTAAATCCGAATTTAATTCCTGCAATTTTCTTTATATGTTCTTTTATTTGCAATTTAGATAGTCTTTCAAAATAAAACATAAAATGAATTCTATTGTCACTTTCCTAATGAGTGAGTAATTCCTCACTTGTTGGGGTTAGGATAGGTAAGATTTGAGAAAAGGAAATCTCTCTCACTCCTATCTTTGCCCATTTAATCTTTAAAATACGGACTCTTTTTAATTTAACCACACACTGCTCACTACGACAACCTATCCTACATGATAGTGGTGATTACCTAGTTCGACCGGTTGTGGTTGAATTAACTGGAGGTTAGGGCTAAGAGTTAAGAACGGACGGATAAGAACCAAAAAGAAGAAACTAAGTTTCTTCCTAGTCGTGTTAATCCCTGTTGTTGACTATTATCTTAACACCTATATTCTTAATTAGGGCATTATTAGCCATATTTCAAACTAACCTAATCCTAATCCTAGCAAGACTTTAAATCAATTTAATCTCATTCTTAGATTTTAAAACAAAACCTACCAAAAATAGGACTTAACTCGTTAGAACTTAAAGAAAGAACACCATTTCCCTGTGGATCGACCCGTACTCAACCGGCTAGCTACCAAGCGACACCGTCTTGATTGCGGTATTCTTAAATTAAAAAGCACGTACAAAAATAATCCATCAATCAAATGGCGCCGTTGTCGGAGAAACGGTAGTTATTTCTTTTTGTAATTTTGGGTAAATTGAAATTGAAATTGAAAAGAAAAAAATATAAAAATTGAGAAAAAAATTTAAAAATACATTAAAAAAATTTATCTTGTCATTTTTGATTGGTTTTGTGTGAATTGTGCAGGAAAAGAAGACGGACTGATTCAGATCTGGAGCAAGCCCAGTGAACAAATCAAGAAATAGAGGATCTGAACAAACAGAGGAGAACCATAGCAGAATTGTTGTTCACAACAACCTCATACTATATTATTACATCAATTATCATACTTCTTATATTGCTCCCTGAACAAATCGGTTTTTACTCCTAAAAATCCCATCATTATGCTCCAACCATATACCCCATGTTATCCCCATAGCTATAACATCCCACTGTTTGCGAAGATTAGAGGGTATCACCATTCCTCTCCAGTCACCCCACAGATCCATCATGGATGCGGGTCGTGTTATATTTTTTCATATATAATATGATTGTTAATTGGGCGATGCCTCTTTCAGATACAGACCGAGCCAAAATTCGAAGGATAATACCGGAGATCGTCCGGTCAGACCAAGATGAGGACATGCATGAACAAGACGGCGAGGAAGACAACGATGATGATGAGGGTACAATGAGCCTCTAGGAGTATTGTGCTACCTTCAAGGGATTGGTCGTGGTGTTTTATTTTGGCCTACGATCACGGTGATGTCCTGACTTAATGTATGTAACATTACTTACGTTAGAACTTCAGTATACTCTGTATTTTGGATGGTAGGGGTGTGTTGTAGTATAAACTTGTACCATTCCATTAAGAGTTATTAATGGTATACTTTCCGGGGGACAATTATAAGTCTTTTATCTCAAAAAAAAATCTAAAAATATTAAGATTTTAGGAACCTGTATTTAAAGAGGTTATCCTGATGGACTTGAATTTGAAAACCCCTTTTTGAAATCAAAGAACCAGACTCCTCTTTCCCTCCATCTCCAAATGGCCAACAACCTGAGATCCGTTTGCGAGAGAGCCCTCTCTCTTCAAACGACTGAAAAACTCAACTCCTTCATCAACGACTATGGCCGCCTTTATGATTCCTCCGCTGTCTTTCACCGCGTCATGGCCAAAGCCCAATTAAAGATATCAAAGCTCCACCTTCAGCAACCCAGTGCCTTAACCACAGAATGCAGAAAGAGCCCACTGCTTATTTTCGGATCTTGTTTCCTTCTACACTCGCAAGGGTGCTTTGTTACTTGCAGAATCTCATGGACAGCAGCGGTTTGGGAAAGCACCCCACGACAGATCATTTCTTTGAGACTGACATTGCTGATGTCCCTGACCCTGAACTGGCCGTGACAATGCATTTTAACCAGAATCCCTCGAAACTTATTTTATGCTCCTTCCTTCAAAGAAATCTAACAATAAAACACCATTGTTTTTTTATGTGCAATGTATTGGGATATTGTAGGATTTTTTAAATTATTAGAGATTACCCATATAAAGTTTTAATCCAACATTATTTGAAAGTCATGACCTTACAAATTGAATGAAGAGTTGCAAATAAAAGTTGTATTTATTCATGAACATGGACCAAAGGTTATGAAGTTAAATGGAAAGAGTTTTTAATCCTTTATGGATTCCATGAAGAGTTTTGAATATGGATAAAGATATATAATTTAAATGAAGTGGTGTCTTCTATACTATTATTAATGGAGACATCTCGAGCTCTCCCGTTCTGAGTCTCCCTTTATGGTATATTATCTCTATGTTATTTTATATTGTTATTGGCCTTAAGTTTAATTCGACCCTGATAGTTTTCCATACAGAGCATATCAAATCTTTTATCTATACGATCATAGTGGGAAAAAGTTGAGGATTTTATATTCTTTTGTGTTGTTTCTTGATGGAAGGTATGATCTCCTTCAGATGCTGTCTTCCGTCGATCTATAGCGAGTGTTGTTGAACGGTTGAGATTTGAGTTGAATGTTGTTTCCTTGAGTGTGTGGATCTCAATGGGTTGAGTTTGAGGTGGAAGCCGAGCTATTTGCAAGTAAGTCTCGGGATGGGTGACCACCGTAGGACTCTTCGACGATCAAGTTAGAGCCGAGAACTATTGGCAGAGTGGTGGCTTATTGGGATCAAAAAATTGCGTTTCCTGAGTCGTCTGAGAGAGGGTTTTTTATAGTGGTCGCATGGAGTGAGCAGGTGCGAGATCTTCGCCATCAGTTACGCCTTTGACATTACGCCTGCGTGAATGATGAGATCCCTCCATTAATAACGGGATACGCTCATTAATAGGGGAATGCGCCAGCGCCAGCATGGGATGCAGGACATGGGGCGGCGGTTATCTCGCTTTGGCGAGATACGCGGAGCCGTTGCGGAAGCGCTAGGGATCTGCGTTCTCGTTTGATCGGAAGAGCTGAGGAGGCTTAGCTCGGCGGATGGCTCGGAAACGAGCCGGAAAACCGAGGAAGCTCTACTCTGCAATAGCTCGGAGGCGAGCAAAAAAGGAGGGGTGCAAGTTCGGCTGCCAAATTGCTCATGGGTAAGAAGTGGAGTGTCCACACTAATTTTACCTTGGTAGCCCCCAGGAGTCTAGTGTGCTGTTGCGGGTGACATGTCATTTGCCACGTGTCGTGATCTGAGGAATTCCCACTTATGAGCATCATCGTCAGCCCCCCACTCTCGTTCCGATCTATTTATGGGTCAGGTTGAGAATGACCTGCTTGGTTTTTCTCGGCCCAGTCTGTTGCCGAGAATCATTAGTGCGGATTTTCCGGGGCGATGTGACGTGGGACAGTTGCGTCGTTTCGATCTTTGAGCCCACGTGGCACCTCCGCCAGAGCTTGGATCTTTGCGCGTATCTCCGATGATATCAGCGGATCAGTGAAATGATTGCGCATTAAAGAGAGTGCGCCATTTCGCTCGTTCGTCTGTTGGGCTGCAGGCCACATGTCCGACGTGGGTTGGCGAACGCGACAAGCTGTCACTGTCACCTGCAACTGAAGGGACATCCCCAATGGCCGATCGTCACGTGGAGCTTTGACGGCTGGCAGGCGCGACGTTTCGTTTTGGCGGGAATCGATCTGGGCCGTTGGATACTTTCTTTGGAGTGTATAACTAGGAGGGGACCTCCCTAGGGCCAACACTTCCACCATAATTTACTTTCGTTGTCAAAGATTGCCCGGCGCTCCTTCCTTTTAGATCAGATTACTCATGCTTTTTCCTCGGCGAGCCCATTCCCTTGAATCAGGTTAGATGCCTTCATCCGAGGAGTCTGTAGAAATAGTTAGGGTTGAGTCGGACGATGAGGCTCCAGTTGTTAGAGTCGACTCCAGAGGGTCTTCCGCCTCTTTGGCTGTAGATAGCCGAGAGGGTTCTCCTGCTGCTTCATCTGCGTCGGGCTCGCTCCATAGAGTCAGGGCTACCCGCGTCGCTCGCCGTCAGGCGGCGACAAAGGCCCCTAAGGTGCACATCGGGAATGCTCGCGATGCGCCCTCCGTCCCGACGGATGTGGACGAGCTTACCGAGATTCGGGCTCGATTCCATATCCTCTCTAACTATTTGCTTCGTTTAGCTAGAGAGGGCGAACGGGCGGACCATGTGCAGGGTAAGGAGATCGCCCTGTATATGGAAGCTTTCCGGGTAGGAATGCTTCTGTCTTTCTCAACCGAGGCATATGGAATGCTTCGTTGCTTCCATCTTGTCCCGGGCCAGCTAGCGCCGAACTCGTGGAGAATCCTCCTTGGGTTTCTGGTCCGGTTGAAACTTGAAAACATCCCTTTCAGCTTGACCTTTCTTATTTCTTTCCCCTGTTATAAGAATCACCCCGGCACTGATAAGGACGAGTCGAGCTGGGTGTACTTTTCTTTCAAAAAACGTAAGGGAGGGGTGGCCGGGTCAGGAGTGGTAGTCGTTCCTTCTTCCATTCATAAATGGAAGGAGAAGCTCATATTAGTCGGGCCACCCGAGGGCGAGGAGTGTCTTGTGCCTGCACAGTGGCGCAGGACCAACTTCCCGAGGGTGAAACCATTATCCTCACCCGAGGCAAGGGTGGTGTCTCTGTAGGAGCCGATCCAACAGGCCGATGTCCTGCTGTCCGAGCAGGCTCTGAGTTGGGCTGGGCTCAGGCATGCGTGCTTTCTAGGTAAGTTAGGGTCGTAGACGATCTATTTAGACTTTAATAAATTTTGCTTGCCCTTTTCAGCATTACTAACGCTTTTTGTGTATTCTCCTTTTTGCAGAACAAATGGACCGAACCAAGTTCCTAACCGTCATGGCCGTGAAGTATCAGAAGAAGACCGGGGGCGGAAGCTCGTCAAGGCCCGGCCCAAGCTCGACCCCGAAGCCAACTCCACCAGTAAAGCCTTCCGCTGTGCCCCGAGCCCCGGAAGATAGCCACGGTGGAGCCATAAGCATGCACGGGACCCGGCGCCCCGGACGTGGGAGGAGGAGGAGGACGAGCCCACCAACGTTCCCTTCAAAAAGCAAAAAAGAACGGACTCTTGGGCGCCCTCCACCGGAATTCCAGTGCAGAAGGGGAACTTCTGCTTCGGGGTGCCCTCGGGGCTCTTGTTCATATCAGAATTTTGCATTATTATATCACCCATTCTTATTCATATTACATATAAATAGGTGCTTTTGATCCATGTCTGCTAAATAGTTGCAGGGTATAGGTTCTCAGATCATTACAGTGAAATTCATGAAAAGTCGCTACAAATGTGAGACTACGACCAACAATAGATGAATCCGTATGATACCACCTACCAGTTCAAGGAACAAATGAAGATCAGTAGACAGTTCAATGCACAAAGCACAAGGGTAGCACAAGATTCAAGACTTCAACGTGAAGCTCACGGTAAAGGTCCGCATAATTCTACACTGTTGGAAAGTCTGGAAGAAAATAGAAGAGATTCTGAGGAACCAAGTGAAGAAAACAGAAGGAAAAAGCAACATAAAGCAACCCTAAAAGTGTGAGATCAAGATCCCACCAATTGGCCACGGAACCGCGGCCAAACATGCCTTCCTGCCGCGGTTCTGCGGGCATATAGTGCATGTGTCGGTGCGTGTGTCGGTGGGTGTCGGTGCTTTGACCTGGCTTTCTTAGGGTAGTCTTGTAAATTCAAATGTGGATCAGATTGTAACCTAGGGTTTTTTCTATCTATATATAGGAAAGCCAAAAGCCTAATTAGGCATGCCTCTTTTTAATTCTTAGATTTAAAATTTAATTCAGTTGTAATCGTTGAGAGGTCATCAATAAAAGTAAGCCATTTTTATTTTTATCTTGCATTCTTTTTTAAATCCAAATTTAATTACTGTAATTTTCCTTATATGTTCTTTTATGTGCAACTTAGATAGTCTTTTAAAATAAAATATAAAATGAATTCTATTGTCACTTTCCTAATGAGTGAGTAATTCCTCACTTGTTAGGGTTAGGATAGGGAAGGTTTGAGAGAAGGAAATCTCTCTCACTCCTATCTTTGCCCATTTAATCTTTAAAATACGGACTCTTTTTAATTTAACCACACACCGCTCACTACGGCACCCTATCCTATATGATAGTGGTGATTACCTAGTTCGACCGGTTGTGGTTGAATTAACTGGAGGTTAGGGCTAAGAGTTAAGAACGGACGAATAAGAACCAAAAAGAAGAAACTAAGTTTCTTCCTAGTCGTGCTAATCCCCGTTGTTGACTATTACCCTAACACCTATATTCTTAACTAGGGCATTATTAGCGGTGAGAAGAATCCATATTTCAAACTAACCTAATCCTAACCCTAACAAGACTTTAAATCAATTTAATCTCATTCTTAGATCTTCAAACAAAACCTGCCAAAAATATGACTTAACTCGTTAGAACTTAAAGAAAGAACACCATTTCCCTGTGGATCGACCCGTACTCAACCGGCTAGCTACCAAGCGACACCATCTTGATTGCGGTATTCTTAAATTAAAAAGCACGTACAAAAACAATCCATCGATCAAATGGCGCCGTTGCCGGGGAAACGGTAGTTATTTCTTTTTGTAATTTCGGGTTAATTGAAATTGAAAAGAAAAAAATATAAAAATTGAGGGAAAAAAATGAAAAATACATAAAAAAAAATTCATCTTGTTATTTTTGATTGGTTTTGTGTGAATTGTGCAGGAAAAGAAGACAGACTGATTCAAATCTGGAGCAAACCCAGTGAACAAATCAAGAAATAGAGGATCTGAACAAACAGAGGAGAACCATAACAGCACACAGAAAAGTTTTGACGGCCTGATCCAACTGAACCACCACGGAACCGCGGCTAAAGTAGGGGTTTGACCACAGAACCGCGGTCAAACAGGTGACGTCACCAATTTTAAAACTCTCTGTGAGTATACTTTTTCTCCTCCTACCCTCTGCACTCCACTAAAAAAATTTCCTGCAGGGTTCTTTGCGCAAAACTTCTTCTTCCTCTCCAATAAATCATTTTTGTGCAGGATTCTTTGCGCCGCAAATAAAAAAGAAAAAAAATTTTTGGCAAGTGTTTTAGATTTTGTGTGTTACTGCTTTACATATTTAAAACGGAATCTAAGGGGCTATAACACCAATCAAGATTGGGTGGGGATTTCATTACCCTTCCTAAGACCCCAGAAATCATAAAAAGCATATGCATCACCCTTGAGCTAATTAAAAAAATATCTAGACTCAGCTAATTAAGAACTGTCGCGCTCATTAGAACAGAGAAATGTTGTGGGGATTCAGTCGTTTATCTAAACCTGACTTTGTGGTGCCTAGGCTAAACAAGTGAGAAAGATAACTTTAAAAGGCCCGTCTCACGGTGATTTATGAGTGGATCCCTCCTTTCTTCATTTGTACTTACCTGGCCACAATTGACGGTGAAGAGGCGATTTGAGAGATATCTCACAACTTGTCGCTTTGGACCGGTTATGAGCAGTCTAGTTGACTTAGGAGACCCTAGCTCTAGGCTTGATTATGCATGCTTAAATTGTGATTGCTTGAAAGTGTGTCGTAATTCCGTACAAAATCTTTTGCAAAACTCTTTATTAAAAAAAAAACACAAAACAAAATTTTTACAAAAAACTTGCCATTTGTCGTTAGAATTCCATTGCACCCAACCTTCACCCACATTTCCCCATTGACGTTTTCTTACCTTCACATTCTACGTTTGACTATACTACAACTCGTTTAGTGTATGTCCGGTTGGACTAGGGACACTAGCGCCTGCTTAGTCCGTGTCTTGTTAGTCGCTATTGACGACGCGTTCGACTCCGAAGTCGAAACTCTCTCCATTTATTTTTCATCTTTACCCTCATCTTTACATTCATCATCTTCTAAAGAGATGTCAGGATTCAATCCTAACAACCCATTACCTATCTCGGGACTGATTCCATCTCAACTGGGTGCGAATAACCCGCAACAACCTCCTGTTGAAGCGCCACAGCGAATCACGCTCCAGAATCGTTTCTATCCTACCCGCTCCACACTTCCTACTTGTCTTTCACTCCCGCCGGCAAATGGGGATAATTTCGAAATTAAGCCCCACTTCATCAATATGTTGCCCAAATTTCAAGGGCTGGAATCCAAAGATGCATATATCTTCATTAACAAATTCTAGAATGTTTGTGCAATGATGAAGACCACCCAACTGTCCGATGATGCTATAAGTCTACGAGTCATTCCCTTCACTCTATGTGACCTAGCTGAAAAGTGGCTATATAGTACCGCATCGCATTCTATAAATAGTTGGGAAGAGTTTGTTAAAGCGTTTCTTAAAAAGTTTTACCCACATCACAAGACCGCGAGAATTCGTAATGAAACTAACCAATTTTCCCAGCTCCCTTCCGAACCTTTTTGGAAGTGTTTCGAACGATTTAAAGACCTTCTTGTTCAGTGCCCACATCACGGTATTGAGAGATGGCAACTTTGCCAAACTTTATACGAAGGACTGAACCCAGCAACAAAACAGTTGTCCGAGACCATTTGTCAAGGTCACTTCATTACCAAATCTGACGAGAAAACTTAGGAATTTCTCGACGATCTTGCTGAACAAACGCTTCAGTGGGAAAGTACTAGACAGACCACTTCATCCACTTCATCTACTTCATCCGGTCCGTCTAGGGCAGGCGTTCATCAACTTGATATGTCAATTGCAATGAAAGCCGAAATGGCCGCAATTACACGAAAACTGGAAGCAATTGAGAGCAAATACTCATCGCCTCCTCCTGCCCCTGCTTTACCCCCTCGCACTATATGCGCTTGTTGTTCGGATCCGTCCCATTTGACTGAAGAGTGTCCTTACCACCCACCTGCTCAAGGACAGGATCAAGTCAATGCTGCCTTTCAGCAAAGACAAAGAAATGATCCATACTCTTTGTAACACCCGAGCCCAATGCTACTAATTTCAGTTACTGTTTGAGCGTAATGTGGTACTCTTTTCACTTATCTTGCTTGATTGTTATTTACTGTAAATTTTACCCGGCAAATTCATTTCTGCATATAACAATTTATGGCATCTAAAATAAAATTAAAAATATTCATCTTGGCCTACTTGACACCCCTAACCCTGTTGCAGCGTCCGTGCATCGTGTTCTCGTCCCGTTTAGTGAAACGGGCGAGTTTAGACGGCTACGCACACGTACGTGTGTCCGTTTTGGGGTATGCTTTTTTATCGCAAAATACTTCATATTCACTTTTCGTTCCCGCTCAAAATTCTATTATTTCAATTTCAAATTTTTTAACCCGACCCGGGCGCAAATTGAAAATGTTTTACTTTGCGCCAAAATCCCAAATTTTAATATATATTTAAACCATCATATATTTCTTAACTATATACATTTCACTGAATCTTTAAATCTTTTTAAATTGTTTTCTAACGCCTAAATCATTCATCAGCCAATCATCGCCCACTATTTCCGTGGGCCCCACTTCCTATCTCTCTCCACTCTCTCTCCCGTATCTCTCTCTATCTCTCCCTCTCTCTCTCTCTCCCTCATATCTCTCTCTCTCTCCCTCAAATCTCTTTCTCTCTCTCCTATATTTTAAAACTCCTTTCCCATCTCTTTCCTCCCTCTTCTTTTTTTCAAGAACGCAGAAACCCAACCCACGTAACCTTACAGCCGCTTGCCCTCGCCGCTACAGCCCACCGCCGACGACACCATCACCGGCTTCCTCGTCCTCGTCATCCCCTCACCATCCTCGCCCTCTCTCTCATCGATTCCCGAGCGCCTGCGCACCCTGCACCAGCCGCGGCCACCTGCACACGCCCCTGTGCGCGTTGCACCGCCGTGAGTCGCCGCCGGTGACCCCCGGCCTCGCAAGCCTCCCTCGGTGAGCTAGCTTCCCTCCTCTTTTCATTTCTTCTTCTTTCTCTGTAAATATTTCCTTGATCTGAAAACTTTTCGCTGCCGTCGTAGGCCACCACCGGAGCTCCGTCGACGAGGTCGACCGCCACCACCCGTCCCACGGATCATCGTGAGCACCCCTTCTCTAATCCTACATCCTTTCTTCGCTGTTTTTCTTTTCCTTTCTTGATTCCATGTCTTGACATTCACTGTTCATTCCTCGGTCGGAATCCGGCGATGCCGACGACGTGACCCGACGTTCCAGCGAGGTACCCCGACCCGTGTGGTTCAATTGTTCGTCGTTTAGGTTCATTCCGTGAACCGTGCGCCCGTCGCGAGTTTCCCCGCCGACATTCTACGTTCCGTTTTTCCCGGTTCGCGACCCATCGAGGCAAGTACCCCTTGCTACATGCTATACAATATTTACATATATATTATGACACCCTAAACGTGTAAATTTAGCTTGGTATAATCATTTCTCATTTTCATGTACAATATTGTATTATATCATTTTATCTTTAAACTTGGAACCTACAGTTTGCAATTGAACCTAATAACCACATTTACCGTTTAATCACATTTTTAATATTAACATAGCTTAGGGCATTATCTCTATAGTTTTATTCCGTTTGGACACTCGTATGCATTTTAACCTGTAATAGCTGTACTGAACCGCTATATAAATCATTGCACCTCTAGAAGTTCTTAAACTTGATAACATGACTAAACAGGCCATAATAGTCATACTGCATTCGCATAACATTGAAATCATCTCTGTGACACGACTGATTACTGTACTGCAAATTGAGGAAATCTGCCTATTGCTTAATTTATTGCTTATACCATGTTGTTGATAACCATGCTTGATTATATAACTGATTGTGAGCACACCTGTGCATCGTTTACATCTTGACTTAACTTGCTACACGCATATTAATTGACCCGACATGGTACCGTATACTGCTTGACTTGACCTGATGTACCATGACCTGACCCGTTACCTGATCTTGTGTCTAATGCCAACAAACCTGACATGTAGTCTGTAACACCCAGCCCTATTTATACTAATATATGTACTTCTCGTTAATATATATAAGATCTTACTTTATTTATAATTATTAGTTTATTTATTTTAAAATTCCTTTAGAAACCCAAACCCTATTATAACCTGTATTTTTCTTATCCTCAGTTTTCCCCTTCTCCGTAAATCTGCACTCTAGAAGGCCGATCCCAAGCCCCCGGCCCACTCTCTTAACTTCCCTATTTTTCCCTCATAATAAATTCCAACCTGGCCGTTCCCAATTCCCTTTAATTCATTTATTTTCTTCAGCCCAGCTGGCCTTTAGAATTTCCCTCTTGTACATTGTTTTTCCCGAGCCCAGCAAATTCCCTCAGCCACTCAATTTTCTTTTCCTATTAAACCCAGCCTTTTACAATTTTTCCCATTAATTATTTATATAATTTAAACCCACAATCTTTCTCTCAGCCCAAACCCATATTCTTTATTAATCCTAGCACAACCTAACAGCCCGGCCCTCTTCTTCTCTATTTCTTTTTTTTCATTTGATTTTTCCTTTAAACACTGGCCCATATTCCACGGCCCACTTCCATAAATTATACATCCTTTTATATAAATAAATCCCTTTCTTTAATTTCTTTTAGCCGGCCCGTTCTACTTCAGCTCAGCCCGGCCCCCTCAATTCATTCATTTTCTTTTTTAAATTTCTCTTGGCCCGGCCTGCCCGTCTCTCCCCCAAATTTCCCCTTTAAAATCTATTTTTTCAGCTTGGCCCAGCCCAAACTCCCCAGCACCGCCCCGACCCAGCCCGCGCCGCTTCACAACCCGACCCGCCTTCTACTGTTTATCTCCTTCAAAATTCCTAACGGCTCTCTCCCCTTCGCGCGCGATCCGCTTCCTCCTCCGTCGCCCTCGCTCGCGCGAGCGTTACCCACGACGCGCGCGTTTTCCCCCACGACCCTCTCCCCTCTACCCACTACCCCTCAATCACTCGCTCCCCTCCTTTCTTTTCTTCCTCCTCTCTCTCACCGCCCCCTGCAACTGCTCCTCCACCGAGCCCCGCCGCGACCACCTTGCACCACCTCCATCACGACGCAACAACCTCCTTCTCCTCCTCACACAACCCCACTCCTCTCAAACTCCACCCGTGCATCTCATCTCTCCATCCACCTCCCCCTGCGCGACACCCACTCACCTGCACACCGAGATCCCCACTTCCTTCTCGTCTTCTTCACCTACTTCCCCGACTTCCTCGTCTCGTCGACTTTTTCCCCCCACAGCAGCATCATCATCATCCTCATCATCATCATCCTCAGTCTCTCTCTCTCGTTTCTCTCTCTCTCTCTCTCTCTTTCTCACTCTGTCTCTCTCTCTCTCTCTCACTCTCTAATATCTCACTCTCTCTGTCTTTCTCTCTCACTCTCTAAGTCTCTCTCTCTCTGTCTTTCTATCTCCCACTCTCTATTTCTCTCTCTCTAAACCTCTCTCTCTCTGTCACATACCTTCCCCCTGCAAATCCCTCACACTCGGCCTCGACAACATCAGCAACCCCTAACCCCGACACCGCCTGAGCTCGCAACAACCCCCTCTAGTTCGAACCAAGTCCGTGCCAACCAGTTCAAGCCGAGGCCAAATCTTGACGTTGCCGCTCGCGCGTGTGTCACTGCCGTGCCGCACGTGTGTCGTGTCGCTGCCGTGTGCCCCAACGTCTCCAGGCAAGTTCTCTACTTGCTTCATGCTATTCTAGCTATGTTACAAATCAATATCGTATATAAATTATGTTTTTCCTTTCCGTAAGATTATTCAACACAACTGTTCGATACTTGTTCTCTTAGGAAATCTTTATCAAATTTGACGGAACTGGATAAATTACATTGGCCCTTGTAGAGATGGATAACGTGTGCAAACTTCATTATAAAATACGACTGTTAAAGATTAAAACGACTACCCCCAAGTTTAACCGTAAAACTGTAATTCTGTTGCACCTGAAAACCGTTAAATTCACCATAAATTATATACATATTATAATGGTGCGCTCGAGGGCTCAAATCGAAGCTAACTCGACGAAATTTAACCCTATGCTAGTTTCCAGACATTCCTGTACTAAAATCGTGATGATATTTGGATCGGAGTGCGACTCTGGACTGCAGTCCAGAGCGACTCCAGTCATTGCTTGCTGTTCCGTATTGGATACCACAGGATTTCCTTAACTCGTAGATTGTGGAACTCCACTGCTTATTATATATAAATCTGTTAGATAGACAACACAATTGATTTCACTCTGTTTCGTTACCGTTTGACATTTAATTTGTAATTTAGAAGATCGGGACGCATAATAGTCCCAACAGAATCAGAACCGACGTATTAGTGTTAAACATTGTATAACTCCTGACGTACAGATGCGACAGACAATCCGTCTGTTGAGTTGAAAACCTCATTGAAAACCCTAGAATTAATCCAACTGTAGCGTTGCTGAAATCTGATCCTAACTGGGATCAAAATGCGTTGCGAAACGGACTTCTGATTCTGAAATTGGATTTCCAGCCGCGAGCGCTTAAAATGAAATGGTTATAATTAATCATCCTGGAACCCGAGTGGCTTGAAACAAAATTCTATGGATGGATAACTGAACATACTAATTACTACCTGTTTATTGTTTCGCTAAATTATATACGTACGTTTCATGATAAATCGTGCAAGTGATAGACTACTGTTTATGATACTTTAATTGTGCTTATATACTGTTCATGCATCATATCATACCTATATCATTGTAGAGATAACCTAGTGATATCGTGCATTCACCCAGTGTTAGATTTTAGTGATGATTGTGGCAAGTACGTCATTGTTCGTGTATCCGTGATTAAGTGAAAGTGATACGTACTTGTACACAATCAGTGACCTATTATTCTATTGCATTGTCGACGTCTGTGAGATGCGTGCACGTGTGACTATAAGTGGAATGGGACATTTATGGAAGCGTTGCACGGGTGTCACAGATAAGACACCAGACACTGCCGTTTATCTTAGGTATTAGTCGGGACGTGCTTGATGGAGGTCCTGCCTCCAGTTCTCGCGCAGACTTGTCACGGATCGATTAGTATTTTGGTTGATGGTTAGCGTTTGATGTAGACCACGGGGTGTGGGGTAGTTTAAGTGTGAGTTCAACAGAATCTCGGGAGTCCCATGCCGGCTTATATATTTAGGGAGTTATATGGAGATTTACAGGGTACGTGATATATACACCGTGATATTCTCGTTATATGTTGGGCCCGTGGTCCCTTGCCCTTGGGTTCTACCCTTGGGTGGAGGACACTCACGAGTGGTTGACTCTCATACTTGGACTGACGATAGGCTTAGTGACCTGTACATTGAGACTTAGAGACAGATAGGGATACTGGCATTTTTATTCCTTTATACTGTGTGGCATACGTGACATATCGTTATACTGATTTACTGTTCCGCTGCATTGATTACTGCACATTCATATTCATGCTGTCGTTGATTTACTATTATTCATATCCATTACCACTGCTAGAACTGTCACTTAATTTTATATATATTGTATTGCTATTGTGTCGCTCTGACGACCTGAGTATGCATGCTCAGTGTGAGGAGAAGATTTAGCTTGGATCAGACCTAGACGTGCTTCACAGACTTCTTTACTTGCTACTCCGAGTTACTTTCGTTTGTTCCACTTCAGGTCAGTTTATATTATTGTATCTTTCAGTTACTGCATTTCTCATCACCTGCGCATCGTTTACTGTTTACCATGATAAACTAGAAACCGAAGTGTGACTACGGCAGGACATTTCCTTGACCGTAGGAGCATGGCTGGCCTTGTCTACCCTCGTATTCCGTATTTTGTGAAGCGGGGCGTGACATAGTCCTCATGGACCGTTCCTGTTGTCTATCCAGACAAACCTGCTTTTACCTGATCCTGTGTTGGCATTAGTTCTTGATTACTGAATACCTGACTTGACATACATAACTTGGGGGTATGGGGAAATCAAAGGTGAAACCTGACTTGTAACTCAACAGTTCGATACCTGTTCTGATCAGTCTTACGGGCTAGGCCAGCCCCGGAGTGATGATGCTGACATCACTCGCCTGTACCTGCTACCTTTTACTGCCTAGCGGCACGTCTCGGTTTCAGCCCGAGAGTCTTAGACCGTGGTCCCGGGCATGCACGGGATACTATTGAGTTACATCGATGATTCATCAATTTGGTTTCAAAGACTTTAGACTAGAAAACCCGATAGAACAGTTTAGTTTACCCACTGCACATTATCCTGCACTGCTCTGATTCATATTATTGTTACCCTTGTTTTATTCATGTTTATATTGCATTGCCCGTTACCATGTTTATATTATATTACTTGATGACACGACGCGCTAACGTCTGGGTTTTGCATGGCCCAGATTCCGTACCGCTGTTGCAGTCCGAGCAGGAGTACTTCAGCCAACAGGATGAGCTGTGAGTGTTGGCAGTAGTTAGTTTTCTTTCCTGCATTTTTATTCCTGATGTGAGCCCGCATTATGGGACATACATTCCAGTTATTTTGTATTGGATCTTTCGCTTCCGCATTTATTTATTATTGACTCCTGTTATCTTGGATTATGGACATGTTTTAGATAGTTTTATTTTGTTCTTGATATCTCTACAGCCGTAATGTGACTGTGGATGGATACTTCCTACCCACAGGTAGTATGGTTGGCTATGTCACGTGCCCATTTTAGCGTACTCTGAGAAGCGGGGCGTGACATGGTTCTTTTGGTATCGGAGCCATAGGATAGTCGGGTTGATTCTTTTGTAGTTGGGTATTGTACCCAATACACGAATCAGAATACCCGTGTTTAGGAAACATGTCCTGCCACCTTGCCGTTTACCATTCTTGAATCACATTCTTCCTGATTATATCTTTTACGATGTGCAAACTTCCTTTGCATATCGACTCGAAACCTGATTCCTTGATATCTCTAGGACTTAGGCGACTTGGGTGGAGTTATGTAATTGTGGCTATGATACCGCGGCATAGTTACAATGCGGTACTCTATTTAAGTATCTTGGAGTTCTAGCCTTGATCTATATTCAGAATCTATCATCATGCTAATGTTGGGTGTTTTGATTCCAGGAATATGGCCGGTAAGAATTTGAAGATGTACCAAAGACGTGGGGACAAAGCCGCCATGCGTAGAGTGATAAGAGGATTGCTGGAGAATCTAAAGAGACAGACCGAGCTGAAACCGGCGTCTGCACTGAACCAAACGTCTGTACGTAGGAGTGTTCCGGTGAACAGACGAAGCGGAGCACCAATGAAGAAAACAATTGTGGGTGATCGGAAAAGGAGCGTGATTTGTAACTACTGCCATGTACCCGGACATGTGCGAAAGGATTGTCGTAGGAGGCTGGGACTCTGTTTTGGTTGTGGAGCGGCAGATCACGCCGTTAGTGCTTGTCCGTCGAAGCTTCGTACAAGGGATGATATTCAGAAGCCTCCGCAGAGACCGTTCGAGGGACAGAAACAGCTGACTGGCTCGAGCTTTTACCTTGACAGCTGAAGAAGCTAAGGCGTCAGGAGAAGTTGTTTCAGGTACTTTACTCGTTCATGGTTTTCCCGTATTGGCGTTATTTGATTCTGGTGCATCCCATTGTTTTATGTCATCCAAGTTTTTAACTACACACTCGATTGACTACACGACCCTGTCTAGTTTCTGGGACATACACACTGGGAATGGGAAAATCATAGCTAGTAGGGAATGTAAAGATTGTACAGTTGTTGTTTGCGGACGGGAGCTTTTTGCAGATTTCTTGGTGATTGATACGGGCAGCTACGAAGTCGTCTTGGGAATGGATTTTCTTGGCACTTTCCACGCTCACATTGATTGTAGGGCAAAGAAAGTAATTTTCCAGATTCCCGGACATCCCGAGTTTACCTTCACTGGAGGAAGCAGTTCTGTCGGGCCAGTCGAGTTTAGGGCTAGGCCGACAAACAATATTCTTGCAGCAATGGAAGTTGATGAAAGTGAAGAGCCGGCTGTTGTTCGTGATTTTATGGACGTGTTTGAAGATATATCGGGTTTACCGCCGAAGCGAGACGTGCAGTTCACAATTGATCTTATTCCTGGTGCAGCGCCAGTATCCAAAGCGTACTATCCAATGGCACCAGTAGAGTTGGAAGAAGTCAAGAAACAGGTTGCTGAATTGCTTGAAAAGGGTTGGATTCGAAGCAGTAACTCGCCTTGGGGAGCTCCAGTTCTTCTAGTAAAGAAGAAGGATGGCACAAGAAGGATGTGCATCGACTATCGAGAATTAAACCGGGTGACTATTAAGAACAAGTATCCTATCCCTCGCATTGGAGAACTTTTTGAGCAGCTTAGTGGCGCGAGGGTATTCTCGAAGCTGGATTTGCGATCCGGATATCATCAGGTCCGAGTAAAAGCAGAAGATATTTGCAAGACGGCGTTCCGAACTCGGTATGGACATTACGAGTACTTAGTGATGCCCTTCGGAGTAACGAATGCGCCGGCAGTATTCATGGACTTGATGAACCGAATCTTTTCACCTTTCTTGGACCAGTTTATTGTGGTATTTATTGACGATATTCTGGTTTACTCAAAGAGTTTTGAAGAGTATGCTGAGCATTTGAAGATCGCACTGTAGACGTTGAGACAGGAGAAATTGTACGCGAAGATGAGTAAATGCGAGTTTTGGCTGGAGGAAGTAAAGTTTTTGGGGCATGTTGTGTCTGGCGATGGAATTGTCGTCGATCCAGAAAAAATTGAGGCAGTTCGAGATTGGCCGATTCCAAAGAATGTTGCTGAGATAAGAAGTTTCCTTGGATTAGCCGGATATTACAGGAGATTTGTGGAGAACTTTGCTCATCTGGCAGAGCCGTTGACCAAGCTTACGCGCAAGGAGGTACCTTTCGTATAGACGGATAAGTGTGCGTTAGCTTTTGAGACGTTGAAGCAGAAGTTGATAACCGCCCCTATTCTGACCGTGCCAGAAAATTCCGGAGGATTGGTGATTCACAGCGACGCATCTGGGAAAGAATTGGGATGTGTTTTGATGCGGCATGGTAAGGTTGTAGCGTACGCATCGAGACAGTTGAAGACCCATGAGAAGAATTACCCAACTCATGACTTGGAGCTTGCAGCAGTGATTTTCGCGTTGAAGATTTGGAGACACTACCTTTTGGGCGAAAGGGTCGAAGTTTTTACTGATCATAAGAGCTTGAAGGATGTGTTCACGCAGAAGGAGCTTAAGATGAGGCAGCGTAGATAGTTGGAGCTGATGGCTGACTACGATCTTGATCTTAAGTACCATCCGGGGAAGGTTAACGTCGTGCCGGATGCGCTTAGTCGGTTACCAGCAATTCAGGTGTTAACTACGCAGAAAGAGATCGTTGAAGATTTTCGAAGATTTGACTTGGAGGTTGTGCTACCGCGATCTTCGGGACAGTTGATGCAGTTGCAAGTACATTCGTCATTGATCGAGAATATTAAAGCAGCTCAATCGCAGGATCCTAGACTGCAAAGGTTTCGAGAGTAGGTTGAAGCCGGACTACGAACAGATTTACTGATCCACGAAGATGGTTCATTGAGGTATGGTAGCCGTTTGTGTGTGCCAAAGGGAGATGTTCGTGAAGAGCTTATGAAGGAGGCACACAGTTCAGCTTATTCTGTACATCCAGGAGGCACAAAGATGTACCGAGATATTCGACAGCATTTCTGATGGGAAGGCATGAAACGGGAGATTGCTCGCTTTGTGGCAAAGTGCTTGGTGTGTCAGCAAGTTAAGGCTGAACATCAAAGGGTTGCTGGTTTATTGCAACCACTTCCGATTCCTCAGTGGAAGTGGGAACATATAACCATGGATTTCGTGACGGCTTTACCGCGGAGTCCAAAAGGCAACAATGCAGTATGGGTAATTGTTGACCGATTGACCAAGGCAGCTCACTTTATTCCTTTCCGGGTTGGTCAATCAACAGAGACTTTGGCAGAGCGGTACATGCAAGAGATTGTAAGATTGCATGGAGTACCGGTGAGCATCGTGTCCGATCGGGACACTCGGTTCTTATCACACTTTTGGCGGCGTTTACAGAAAAGTTTGGGGACTCGATTGAAGTTTAGCACAGCCTATCATCCTCAAACTGATGGTCAGTCGGAGAGAACAATCCAAACTCTTGAGGCTATGTTGAGAGCATGCATATTGGACTTCAAGGGTTCATGGGAGGATCATCTGCATTTGGTGGAGTTTTCTTAAAACAACAGTTTTCAGGCAACTATCCAGATGGCTCCGTTTGAAGCTTTGTATGATCGTAAATGCCGTTCACTTGTTTGTTGGAACGATGTCGGTGAACGAAGATTATTGAGACCAGATTTGGTTGTACAGACAGTTGAGAAGGTTAACACTATCAGAAATCATATGAAGGCAGCTCAAGACCGACAGAAGAGTTGGGCAGATACGTCAAGAAGACCTCTAGAGTTCGCCGTGGGTGATTTGGTATTCTTGAAGATATCACCGACTAGAGGGGTGATTCGTTTTAGAAGTCGAGGAAAGCTTAGTTCTCGATTCGTTGGACCCTTTGAGATCTTGGAGCGTGTTGGTGAGGTAGCGTATCGTTTGGCGTTACCGCGGTCCTTGGCGAATGTGCACGATGTGTTTCACGTATCTCAACTCCGTAGGTATGTTCGAGATGAAACGCACGTATTGGATCATTCGGAGCTAACAGTACGAGAAGACTTGAGTTTTGAGAAGCGACTGATTGGAATCGTGGATCGAAGGGAAAAGGTTCTTAAGAATAGGGTGATCCCTCTTGTGCTTGTTTCTTGGGGTAATCGCTCGCATGGAGAGTCCACTTGGGAACGAGAAGATGAAATCCGGCAGAAGTTTTCTCACCTTTTCTTGTAGTTATCTATCTTTGTATTCTTGGAATTTCGAGAACGAAATTCTTTTGTAGTTGGGTATAATGTAACACCCGAGCCCAATGCTACTAATTCCAGTTACTGTTTGAGCGTAATGTAGTACTCTTTTCACTTATCTTGCTTGATTGTTATTTACTGTAAATTTTACCCGGCAAATTCATTTCTGCATATAACAATTTATGGCATCTAAAATAAAATTAAAAATATTCATCTTGGCCTACTTGACACCCCTAACTCTGTTGTAGCGTCCGTGCATCGTGTTCTCGTCCTGTTCAGTGAAACGGGCGAGTTTGGACGGCTACGCACACGTACGTGTGTCTGTTTTGGGATATGCTTTTTGATCGCAAAATACTTCATTTTCACTTTTGGTTCCCGCTCAAAATTCTATTATTTCAATTTCAAATTTTTGAACCCGACCCGGGCGCGATTTGGAAATATTTTACTTTGCACCAAAATCCCAAATTAAATATATATTTAAACCATCATATATTTCTTAACTATATACATTTCACTGAATCTTTAAATCTTTTTAAATTGTTTTCTAACGCCTAAATCATTCATCAGCCAATCATCGCCCCCTATTTCCGTGGGCCCCACCTCCTATCTCTCTCCACTCTCTCTCCCGTATCTCTCTCTCTCTCTCCCTCTCTCTCTCTCTCTCCCTCAAATCTCTTTCTCTCTCTTCTATATTTTAAAACTCCTTTCCCATCTCTTTCCTCCCTCTTCTTTTTTTCAAGAACGCAGAAACCCAACCCACGTAACCTTACGGCCGCTTGCCCTCGCCGCTACAGCCCACCGCCGACGACACCATCACCGGCTTTCTCATCCTCGTCATCCCCTCACCATCCTCGCCCTCTCTCTCATCGATTCCCGAGCGCCTGCGCACCCTGCACCAGCCGCGGCCACCTGCACACGCCCCTGTGCGCGTTGCACCGCCGTGAGTCGCCGCCGGTGACCCCCGGCCTCGCAAGCCTCCCTCGGTGAGCTAGCTTCCCTCCTCTTTTCATTTCTTCTTCTTTCTTTGTAAATATTTCCTTGATCTGAAAACTTTTCGCTGCCGTCGTAGGCCACCGCCGGAGCTCCGTCGACGAGGTCGACCGCCACCACCCGTCCCACAGATCATCGTGAGCACCCCTTCTCTGATCCTACATCCTTTCTTCGCTGTTTTTCTTTTCCTTTCTTGATTCCATGTCTTGACATTCACTGTTCATTCCTCGGCCGGAATCCGACGATGCCGACGACGTGACCCGACGTTCCAGCGAGGTACCCCGACCCGTGTGGTTCCATTGTTCGTCGTTTGGGTTCATTCCGTGAACCGTGCACCCGTCGCGAGTTTCCCCGCCGACATTCTACGTTCCGTTTTTCCCGGTTCGCGACCCATCGAGGCAAGTACCCCTTGCTACATGCTATACAATATTTACATATATATTATGACACCCTAAACCTGTAAATTTAGCTTGGTATAATCATTTCTCATTTTCATGTACAATATTGTATTATATCATTTTATCTTTAAACTTGGAACCTACAGTTTGCAATTGAACCTAATAACCACATTTACCGTTTAATCACATTTTTAATATTAACATAGCTTAGGGCATTATCTCTATAGTTTTGTTCCGTTTGGACACTCGTATGCATTTTAACCTGTAATAGCTGTACTGAACCGTTATATAAATCATTGCATCTCTAGAAGTTCTTAAACTTGATAACATGACTAAACAGGCCATAATAGTCATACTGCATTCGCATAACATTGAAATCATCTCTGTGACACGACTGATTACTGTACTGCAAATTGAGGAAATCTGCCTATTGCTTAATTTATTGCTTATACCATGTTGTTGATAACCATGCTTGATTATATAACTGATTGTGAGTACACCTGTGCATCGTTTACATCTTGACTTGACTTGCTACACGCATATTAATTGACCCGACATGGTACCGTATACTGCTTGACTTGACCTGATGTACCATTACCTGACCCGTTACCTGATCTTGTGTCTAATGCCAACAAACCTGACATGTAGTCCTCATGGACCGTTCCTGTTGTCTATCCAGACAAACCTGCTTTTACCTGATCCTGTGTTGGCATTAGTTCTTGATTACTGAATACCTGACTTAACATACATAACTTGGGGGTATGGGGAAATCAAAGGTGAAACCTGACTTGTAACTCAACAGTTCGATACTTGTTCTGATCAGTCTTACGGGCTAGGCCAGCCCCGGAGTGATGATGCTGACATCACTCGCCTGTACCTGCTACCTTTTACTGCCTAGCGGCACGTCTCGGTTTCAACCCGAGAGTCTTAGACCGTGGTCCCGGGCATGCACGGGATACTATTGAGTTACATCGATGATTCATCAATTTGGTTTCAAAGACTTTAGACTAGAAAACCCGATAGAACAGTTTAGTTTACCCACTGCACATTACCCTGTACTGCTCTGATTCATATTATTGTTACCCTTGTTTTATTCATGTTTATATTGCATTGCGTGTTACCATGTTTATATTATATTACTTGATGACACGACGCGCTGACGTCTGGATTTTGCATGGCCCAGATTCCGTACCGCTGTTGCAGTCCGAGCAGGAGTACTTCAGCCGACAGGCTGAGCTGTGAGTGTTGGCAGTAGTTAGTTTTCTTTCCTGCATTTTTATTCCTGATGTGAGCCCGCATTATGGGACATACATTCCAGTTATTTTGTATTGGATCTTTCGCTTCCGCATTTATTTATTATTGACTCATGTTATTTTGGATTATGGACATGTTTTAGATAGTTTTATTTTGTTCTTGATATCTCTACAGCCGTAATGTGATTGTGGATGGATACTTCCTACCCACAGGTAGCATGGTTGGTTATGTCACGTGCCCATTTTAGCGTACTCTGGGAAGCGGGGCGTGACACTCTTCAACTTACAAGCCTGGTTGGAGGAACTACCCCCATTTTGCTTGGAATCAAAATCAACAACAATTCCAAGGCAACAACAATTTCCAAAGGCCTCCTCCTCAACAACAAGCTCCTTAATAAACTCAATATCAGCAACCTTTCCAACCCCAACCTTACAAAAATCAAACGAACAATTTTGCACCAAACAACTCTTTTCCTCAAAACAATTTTGTTCAGCCAAATAACGATAATGTTTCCTCGCTAGAACGAAGTCTGGAGGCGTTTTTAAAACAATCAACTCAATCCTCAGCCAACATCCAGTCTTCCATTCAGTCTTTGGTGCAACACACTGAATTACATGAGCAAAGCATCAAAACCATTGAAGCCCAAATTGCACAACTGAACGCTGCTTTAAACGAGCGAGAGAAGGGGAAGCTTACATCTCAACCACTGCCAAATCCTGGTCACCAACAAAATGCACATGTTGCTCATGAACAACAAAACCATAATGTGAGTGCCGTGACTTGATTGAATACGATTTCGGATTGTGTGTATGGTTTTTAGAAAATTGGGTATATAGAAATCACAACCAAAAATATTTTGACCGCAATCAATAACGGTGTCGGATGTAGCGCGTTTGCGAGTGCGGATCGTCTACAGGGAAAGTGTAATCCGTTCAATTTTCGAATTAGATGAGTTGAAAATTTAAGGCAAAGAAAAGAAAACAATTCATGATTTGTAATTGAAGATCAAGAAATAAGAAAAATCTAGATCTAGAAAAACATTAAAAACAAGAATTGAGATGTGTGATAATTTCCAACCAACAATCAAGATTAGAAGTATGGCTCGTAGGAGTAGATCGGATCTATAGATGTGATGAGATCTATTAATTACTCATTCTTATCCATTAACGAATTGATACTAGATCGATGCAAATTCATCGAGGTTTAAGGATCTTGCGAGGAAATTAGGGATTTCGCAACTCATCCTTTGTCCTTTCGATGGATCGCATTCAAATTCTAGCTTCTGGTTAATCAAATGGTCAATAGTTGTTTCCTAGTTTCGAGTGAACACGATCAAGAAAGCATCATCTCGAAACTAGGTCATTAATCATTTGATTCACTAGAATTTCCAAACATTATAGGATTTAAGAATTGTAAAAATATCTAAATCATCATCATCTAAAGATCGTCACAACTCCTATACGAGCGGAGATTACTCAAACATCATGATCACAAACACTATCACAAATTGAGATCTAATCATTATGCTTGAATTGAAAGATAAGCAAGAACATAGAAAATTCACCTTTATTTATCGACAATTTTCGTTACAACTCTCTTGAATTTACAAAAGGAAGGAACTAGATCGTCGATTTCGGCTTCGCTCGGCTCCTTGAGTCGCGGATCGGCATGGATCTTTTACTCCGTTGAAATCCGGCGTCGCTTCTAAAGGTTGAAGGCACTCTTGCTTGAATTGCTCTCGGGATCTTGATCTTGATTTTTGAATTGGATTTTTGAGGCACAAGTTGTGTCACTCAACTTGTGGGTTGAAGATGATGGTGATTCTTGAACAATTTGAACCCTAGATCTAGTCTCTCTTTTATAGACCTCAAAATTCTAGATCTAGGATTGAAATTTGAATTTTCCCTCCACAAGTTAGTTAGCATAAAATTTGAATTTCCCTCCAAAAGTTTGTCAAGAGATCCTTCTAGAAATAGTTTGTTACGCCGAGCCTTCTAGATGCGCCACGTGGAGCTTCTGGGGTCTTCTAGAAGCTTGGGCCGTTAGCATTAGCCACGTGAGAAAAATTGAAGCCATGATCTCTTAATAAGGCTGCGGATCCGCGGCGCCAAGGGGGTTTGGGCCGCGGATCCGCGGTCCTTTATGGGCTTTGGAAGTTTAATTTTCTGGTACACTCTTGGGTTGAGTTTAGGGCATGTTTCTGATGTGTGGAATTTTATTTGGCCTTCTGTATTGCTACCAGATCTTTAGCCTTCGAGTTGGTGCATTTAATCAGCACTGTTTTCACAAATTTGGGCTTTGCTTCTGGAATTTCCTGCATTAAACCCCAAGACAAGAGTTGCGCAATACAAGGGTGATGCGATACCATGAAAAACACACAATTTCCCTAAAGGTGCCGGTTTTAGTATATAGTACAAGTAATCCAGTATTTTACATGTGTTTTGCTAATATGTGCGATATGAATACTGGATACCTTTACACGAATGCAAAAGGTAGGGAAATTGTCGTGTTAGAAATACAGTATTTTCGACTGATCAAATTCCCCCAAACTTATTTTCGATCGTCTCGATCGAACTGTTTTATTAAAAAGAGAAGGAGAAAATAAAGAAAGAGAAAAGCATACTTTCGTAGGCAACACGATTGCACTGAGCACGTGCAACAAGCCTTTAAATCTCTAGGTGTCCCTGGTAGGAGGAGTGGTGTCTCCTGAGGGTTTTCAGCGGATTGCACCCATAAAATCCAATAATAAAAGGAAGATCATGAATATTACATTTAAAGAAAAGAATTGTAAAAGAAAAGCCTTGAAAATTAGGGTTTCCAACTAAGCTAGTTTTTCGGTTGTCATGAGCCCTATCTTAATGGTCATGAAAAGATGTCAGAAATCACGTCCTCCCTCAATAAAATATCGTCTTATTCTTCATTCCTATCTTTCTTCCAAACATCGATCATATCACCCTGCGTGTGTGTAAAGGACATCCCTACACCCGAAGAATTCAATTCAAGCTATCATACTCTTGTCCATCAGCCTCAGTACTTTTTAATTAATGAATATTTAGACGAATTTGCTCACACACTTTCATGCGACCGTTAATACTTCTTGAGGTACTAACCGGCCGATTACTCATGTGTTTGTTTATTTGGTGTATTTTCCTCGTCTTGCACCACCTTAGGCATAGCAGTGACTCCCAGACCAGTTGGCCTTAGGGCACTAGGTGAAGAGGCGCCCTCGCTATGCATTTTTTATTGCCCTTGGTGATAAAAAAGACCAGTGTCCATTTTTCACCGCTTTATATTTTATTCATTTTTTTATTTCCTTCATACATTGGCTTTAAGACAAGAGCATTTCAAGGTATCCTCTACTATCCCGGGCTTTAAGACGTGTGTAAGTGCGAATAGCAGGGTATCAACGTTCAAAATGTTTGGCTTTCCAGAATAGAAACTATTTTTCAGACTTATTTTTATCCTCAGATTAGTGACTTCCTTCAACTTACTAACCCTTGGGACAACGGCTCATAACAACTTATTACTCGTTCGTATAAGAAAACTTCTAATTTTTTTGGTTTTCTTAAATTTTTCTAATCTCATGGATGTAATTGTTCACTATCTAATTTTTTATTAAATATTTTTATATTTTGAAAATTTTTAATTTTTATGAGTTTTGAAAAATTTTGAATTTTTATGGATTTTGAAAAATTTTAAATTTTTATAGGTTTTTATGGGTTTTGAAAAACTATTTACAAAAAAGGATGAGCCAAAAATATGTACACAGAATTTTTATGGGTTTTGAAAAATTTTGAATTTTTATGGATTTTGAAAATTTTAAAATTTTTATAGGTTTTTATGGGTTTTGAAAAACTATTTACAAAAAATGATGAGCCAAAAATATGTACACAGAATTTTTATGGGTTTTGAAAATTTTTAAATTTTTATGGTTTTTAAAGAAATGTTTTGTGCTAATGCAAATGATATGCACATGATGCAAAACTAAGCACAAACCTCCCCCAAACTTGTTTTCAACAGTGTCCTCACTGTTGCCAACTGCTATATCTACAAAACCTGTAAGCCCGGGAGGAATTTATTAGTGGGGGCAAAATATATAAGTGAAGACCCTCCCCCAAACTTATTTTTGGCTCAAATTTTTGTGTAAAAATTTTCTTTTCAAGAGCCAGAAAAAATGCCCCCCCAAACTTGAGTTATGCAATGTTAAGCTTTGAAAATCACATGAGGGGGGTCAAAAATCATTGGTCGATGCCAAGCTTTGCAAAGACCGAATGTCAACACCAACCATTCAAAAATTTTATCAATGCAGTGCTCTGGTTGGTGGAAGAAAAAGTGGGGAAAGGTTAAGTGGTGGAAGAGAGTGTGTGTGCGTCTCATTTTGGAGAGACGATGCAGTGAATGTGATGGATTACTCGCATTCTTTTTACAGTTCAGAAGAAGGGGTGGAGATTCAATTTCATTGATTGGGACATGATTCATCTCAACACCCGTGTCATTCAAAAATGCGAGTTCATCAGCGAAGATCTCCTCAAAAGTTCCATCAATACCCCGATGAACAATGTCGTCACAAAGTGCGGGGTGATCTTCAGACTCTAAAAGCAGTTCATAATCAGTGTTAGTTGTTGACCCGGACATCTCGGTGGAAGAGTCCGTATGTGTATGATACATAGTTGGGTCAAACAACAACGTATGAAAAGAGTCAAGATCGGTATCATGAGGATCATCAAATTCGCTGCTGTCGACATCCATTAAGTCGACAGAATAGATCTGAGCAGTAGGTTCGGAGGGTACACTTCCCAACTTGTAAATGTTCAGCTCTATTGACCTATTCCCGAAAGATAGGGTTATAGAACCATTACGACAGTTGATGATAGCATTGGAAGTGGCCAAAAAGGGGCGACCTAAAATCACCGGAATTTGATTCCGTGGGTTCGCTACAGGCTGTGTATCAATTACAATAAAGTCCACAGGGAATATAAATTCCCCGATTTTTATTAACACATCCTCCAGTTCACCCCTAAATTTGGTGATTGATCGGTCAGCCATCTAGAGAGTGCAATGAGTTGGCTTCAACTCTCCGACACCTAATTGCTCATAGACTGAGTATGGAAGCAAGTTAACACTAGCGCCAAGATCTAGTAGAGCACGGTTGATGTGTTTTTCCCCGATAGAAATGGAAATAGTAGGATATCCAGGATCCTTACGTTTCCTCGGTAATTGCTGGGGAAAGGCTGTGTCTACTGTTTTTGCCATGAATATCTTCTTGGGCATTTGAGTCTTCATCTTCCTAGTGCACAAGTTCTTAAGAGTTTTCGCATAGGACGGAACTTGTTGGATAGCATCTAGGAGAGGGATGTTGATGTTAACTTGCTTAAAAATGTCCATAATCTTCTCCATATGTGGACTCGATGTGTTAGCCCTTAACCGATTAGGATAAGGTGCTTTAGCAATAAGCGCTGGGTCCATCATAGGAGAAGGAAGTGTGGGTAGACATGATCCCAAAAGAGGAGTGGGGATCGTCTGTGGAGAACTAGAAGAGATGGACTGAGGTGGCGAGCCTTGTGGGAAACGAAGAATAGGCCGCAAGAAGGTGGTGGGGTAGAAGAACCGGGGTCGGAATTAGAAGTGTGTGTGTGAGGAAAGGTCTCAGCCGGGGTGTTATTGATTGATTTTTCAGTATCATCAAACTCTTCCCCAAGGTGATTGTCAAGCACTCTTCCAGATCTCAACGTGATTGCATTCACAGGATGTGAATAGCCAGGATTGGTTAAAGGTTGAGCTGGAAGTTTCCCTTTCTCTCTTGCACTCATTTCGGCTTTTAATCTTGAAATTTCTGCTTCCATCGATTTAATACTCTCAGTTTGGGACGCTGAGTTTTTCTTTATATCATCGACAGAAGTCTTTATTTCAGCCGATACTTGCATGAGATTTGTTAGAAGCAATTTTATGAATGAAGAGGATTCATCGGTCCCGGTCAACTGTAAAGGACTAGACGGTGCGGGTGTGTTGACCGGATTTTGGAAGTTTTGTGCTTGGAAGGGGTGCTGACTCAATTGTGGTTGCTGTTGTGGTGGAGGGACCCTTTGGAAATTGTGTTGGGTTGGAACCGTGTTTTGAGATTGTGATTGGTTCCAAGCAAAGTTAGGGTGATTCCTCCAACCCTGATTATATGTGGAAAAATAAGGATCGTTTCTAGGTGTTTGTTGGAAAGCAGTATTGGTATGCTCGTGACCTTGAAACGGAGAATTAAGTGGACATTCTTCCGTGAGATGTGATGGATCAGAACAGCATCCACATATAGTTTTGGAGAGTGACATTTGACTTAGGGCGGCGGCTAAAAATTTGTTTTCCATAGTCTCGAGTTTCTTTTGCATAGCTGAAATTTCAGCTCTAACTCCTATGGAAACATCCAATTGGTTATTGCCAGCCCTAGACGATTGACTCACACCCTCCCACTGTAAAGATTTTTCAGCAAAATCTTCTAGAAATTTCCAGGCTTCCCAATCATCTTTGGTCATGAAATTGCCTTGACACATTAATTCAAGGGTCTGTCTTGTGTTAGGATTAATGCCCTCATAAATGATTCTGCACAGTTCCCATCTAGGGATTCCGTGATGAGGACATTGAACTAACAGATCCTTAAAGCGTTCAAGACATTGTGAAAATATTTCATTTGGAAGCTGGGTGAATTGATATATTTCGTTACGGACTCGAGCTGTCTTATGATGTGGGTAGAATTTCTTAAGGAATGCTTTGACGAATTCTTCTCAGTTTGAAATGGAATGTGCGGTAGTGTTATACAGCCACCTCTCGGCTATATCGCACAAGGTGAATGGGAGAAGACGAAGACGTAAAGTATACACGGAAAGCTGTGAAGTACCCATCATTGCGCATACATTTTCAAATTTCGTGATAAACATGTATGCGTCTTCAGACTCGAGACCGTGAAATTTTGGTAGAAGCTTGATGTATTGGGGTTTTATTTGAAAATTTTCCCCGTTGGCTGGCGGAATGGAAAGACAGGTGGAAAGGGGACCTCGTGTTGGATAGCACCTCTCTTGGAGAGAGATGCGAGGTGGATTCTGTGCACCAACGGACAGCGGCAGGGTAGTGGTAAAGAAGTTCGATGGACACGGATCCATCGATGTGGGTGTGGTGGTTGGTAAAGAAAAGGTAAGTGTAGAAATACCGACTTTAGGGTCGATCGGGGGACGCGGACTGAACAGGCACTAGAATCCCGTTGTCCAGCCTATCTTGCACTAAAAAGGGTTAGTACAAGTGGCAGCGTGACTTATAATTAGGGGAAAGAACGAATGTGATTGGTGTTTGCTTTGAAAAATGGACGGATTTTTGAAAAAATGATGCAACACAACAAATGCAACAAGCAATACCCTAGAATCTAATAGTCACCTAGGTCAGGCTCTAGACCGCTCCTAACTGCCAAAAGACAAGTCGCAGAATAAATCTTCCACTGCCTCTTTGTCTCTCCTGTGGCCAGATAAGTGCCAGGTAAGTGGGAGGTTCTCCACTACGTAAGTAGTGGGCCTAATTAAGTAACCACTAACCTTCGACACACTTGCCTTAGACACCACAAAAAGAAACGCGGATAAGCAATGAATTACCCACGGCCTTCTTCTGTCCTAAGTGAGCGCGACGGTCCTTAGAGTTATCTCTAGATATTTTTTAATTAATGAGGGTAATGCGGATGCAGGTTTGTGATTTTTGGGGCTTAGGAAGGGTAATGAACTCCCCACCTAATCTGGATTTGGTCGTGCCCCTTAATATTCGTATTAATATGCAAACAACCAAAAATCAAAACACGCGCAATTTATTTTGCTTTTACAGCGCTGCGATTATTTGCAAAGAAACCTGCACAAAATGTTATTTGGAGCAGATTTTGAGAGAGATAAGAAAGTTAGGAAGTTACAGAGGAGTTTTGGCGCAGTAACTCCTAGAGGAGGCCACGGAACCGCCGCAATAGGGGACTTATACCGCGGAATCGCCGCAAGTTGATCAGTTCACTGCTTCAAATTTTCACAGAGAGCTTTATGTTGGCTCTCTCAGCTCTCTGGAATTTTCAGAATAATTTTTCCCAAGCTCGAACGATTCCAGATTTCCTCGCACAAATCACAACAACTCGTATTAGTGTTTGCGCGAATTTTGATCTAAAAATTTAGATGGAATAAACTTTTCAACTCAAATTTCAAAATACGAACAATTAGCGCACAATCCCCGGCAACGGCGCCATTTTGATTGAATACGATTTCGGATTGTGTGAATGGTTTTTAGAAAATTGGGTATATAGAAATCACAACCAAAAATATTTTGACCGCAATCAATAACGGTGTCGGATGTAGCGCGTTAGCGAGTGCGGATCGTCTACAGGGAAAGTGTAATCCGTTCAATTTTCGAATTAGATGAGTTGAAAATTTAAGGCAAAGAAAAAAAAATTCATGATTTGTAATTGAAGATCAAGAAATAAGAAAAATCTAGATCTAGAAAAACATTAAAAACAAGAATTGAGATGCGTGATAATTTCCAACCAACAATCAAGATTAGAAGTATAGCTCGTAGGAGTAGATCGGATCTATAGATGTGATGAGATCTATTAATTACTCATTCTTATCCATTAACGAATTGATACTAGATCGATGCAAATTCATCGAGATTTAAGGATCTTGCGAGGAAATTAGGGATTTCGCAACTCATCCTTTGTCCTTTCGATAGATCGCATTCAAATTCTAGCTTCTGGTTAATCAAATGGTCAATAATTGTTCCCTAGTTTCGAGTGAACACGATCAAGAAAGCATCATCTCGAAACTAGGTCATTAATCATTTGATTCACTAGAATTTCCAAACATTATAGGATTTAAGAATTGTAAAAATATCTAAATCATCATCATCTAAACATCGTCACAACTCCTATACGAGCGGAGATTACTCAAACATCATGATCACAAACACAATCACAAATTGAGATCTAATCATTATGCTTGAATTGAAAGATAATCAAGAATATAGAAAATTCACCTTTATTTATCGACAATTTTCGTTACAACTCTCTTGAATTTACAAAAAGAAGAAACTAGATCGTCGATTTCGGCTTCGCTCGGCTCCTTGAGTCGCGGATCGGCGTGGATCTCTTACTCCGTTGAAATCCGGCGTCACTTCTAAAGGTTGAAGGCACTCTTGCTTGAATTACTCTCGGGATCTTGATCTTGATTTTTGAATTGGATTTTTGAGGCAAAGTTGTGTCACTCAACTTGTGGGTTGAAGATGATGGTGATTCTTGAACAATTTGAACCCTAGATCTAGGCTCTCTTTTATAGACCTCAAAATTCTAGATCTAGGATTGAAATTTGAATTTTCCCTCCACAAGTTAGTTAGCACAAAATTTGAATTTCCCTCCAAAAGTTTGTTAAGAGATCCTTCTAGAAATAGTTTGTTACGCCGAGCCTTCTAGATGCGCTGTCACGCCCCGCTTCCCAGAGTACGCAAAATTGGGCACGTGACATAGCCAACCATGCTACCTGTGGGAAGGAAGTATCCATCCACAGTCACATTACGGTTGTAGAGATATCAAGAACAAAATAATAAACTAATCTAATACATGTCCAAATCCATAATAACAAGAATCAATAAACAATAAGTGCGGAAGCAAATGATCCAATACAATAAATAAACAGTATGTCCCATAATGCGGGCTCACATCTGGAAATGAAATGAAATAAATAAACTAATCACTAAGGACTCACAGTTCAGCCTGCTGGCTGAAGTACTCCTGCTCGGTCGTCGACAGTGGTAAGGAATCTGGGCCATGCAAAACCCAGACGTCAGCGCGTCATGTCAACCAAATAATATAAATAAACATGGTAATAAGCAGTGCAGGGATGATCATGAATAAAGCAGTACTATGAAATAACAGTGCAGGGTAATGTGCAGTGGTAACTAAACTGTCCTATCAGGTTTCTACTCTAAAGTCTTTGAAATCAATTGATGAATCGTCGATGTAACTCAATAGTATCCCGTGCGTGCCCGGGACCACGGTCAAGGTTCTCGGGGCTGAATCCGAGACGTGCCGCTAAGCAGTAATAGGTAGCTGGATGGATGAGTGATGTCAGCATCATCACTCCGGGGCAGGCCAAGCCCGTAAGACTGATCAGAACCGGTATCGAACTATTGAGTTACAAGTCGGTTTCACCTTTGATTTCCCCATACCCCCAAGTTATGTATGTCAGGTCAGGTATTCAATAATCAAGGATTAATGCCGACACAGGATCAGGTAACAGATCAGGTTTGTCTGGATAGACAACAGGAGTGGCCCAAGTCAAGTTTGTCGGCATTAGGCATGAGATCAGGTAACAAGTCAGGTCGTAGTACAGTAGGTTGAGTCAGTATGTACAGGGTGTCATGTCTGGTGTATCAGTATGTAAATATATATCAGGTGTAGCAGGGTCGAGTCAATATGCAATGTAACCGAGTATGTGCTCTCAACAGGTATACAATCAAATAAGTAAAAGCAGCAAGAAAAAGTAATTAACAATAACGGTTCACTTAATCACAATAGCATATGAATATGGTGCAGTTGTATGATATTAACAGGTTCGAGCACCCTTGGGGTGCAATAATCACAGGGTAGCGCAATATCAATAACAGCAGGTAATAAAGATTTAAGTGTGCGACTATCATCCTCTAAATAGTGAAATGATTAGCAGGTAGTCGTTATTAAAGTTATGGTGGCAAAGTACAATTTAGATGGCAGTATTATAATGCATATCACATTTCGTCCAAAGAGGATAAGTAACAATACTTAGTTAAAACAGCAAGTTTTATGAGTCAAATATTTAATTAGTTTAACGTAGCATGTAGCAAGAAATCTTGCCTCGACGGTTTCGCAAACCGGAAAACACGAATGCAACGTTGGCGGAAACACAAGACGGGTGCACGGGCCACGGATCGAGTCCCAACGGCGAACAGCGGGACCACACGGACCAGAGTACTCCGCTGGAGCGTCGGGTCCAAACGACGGCACGGTCGGAATCCGGCAAAAGTCAAAGGCGACGAAGTTAGCAAACACGATACACGTAACAAAGACCAGCGAGGGATTAAACATGAATGGAAAGCTAAAGGGATGCTTACAGGGAAGAACCAGGGGCAACTACGACGGGCCCGACGGCGATGGGCGCGCCGGCGGTGAACAGGAGATGCGGCGAGGGCTGGAATTTCTCTGGTTCGCTGGAAAGAGGGTGGTGCGGTGAGTCGAGGGGTGCTGGCCCGCTCTGGTGATCGAGGGGAGACGGAGGTGGCTCTGCTGACGACGGCGAGGATCGTCGGCACGTTTTCCGGCGACCCGGGGGTTGGTGCTAGGGTCGGGCTCGGGTTCTGGTGGTCCGGCGAGGGGAGGAGGAAGACGACGACGAGGTCGGGACGAGGGTGAAGAGAGGGAGTCCCTGGCATCGTCGGCGATGGGAGGCGGCGGCGACGGCGAGACCCGTGTGCAGGTGGTGGCGTCGGGGTTGGGTCGCGGGCTCTGAAGGAGGGAGGAGAGGAGGTAGGGAGGGTGCGGCTAGGCTGACGAGGCGATGACGGTGACGGCGAGGTCGCGGGGAGGTCGGCGGCGCAAGCACGAGGAGGCTAGGGTTAGGGCTTGGAGGTTCTCGCGGTGGGTTCTTCTCGTGGTGGTTTTAAAACGAGGAACAGTGGGCAAAAATATATAACAGAGAGAGAGAGAGAGAGAAGATTATGAGAGAGAGATAGAGAGATTTTAGAGATAGAGAGAGAAGGAGAGAGAGAGAGATGGGTTGGTGGGGCCACGAGGGTAAAGCCCCTCGTGATGATTGGCTGGGAAAATCTGTGGGTTAAAATTAAAAGATTTTAAGGGATTTAACGTTGATTTAGGTAACAGTAAAATTATATATATAGTTTAATATATTTAATTAAATGGGCGTTTTTGGCGCTAAATGAAACATATCCGAATCGCGCCCGGTTTGCGCCCAAATGTTTCAAATTCAAATTATAGGATTTTAAGCGAGTTCCAAATTTTGAAAAGAGGTGTTTAATGATTAAAATGCATGCCCCCAAGTCGGACACTTGCACGCGCGCGTAGCCGTCCAAACTTGCCCGTTTAACCGAACGGGAAGAAATCTCGACACGCGGACGCTACCACGCGACTAGTGGCGACGAGTAGGCCAACATGGATATTTTTAATTTCATTTTAGGTGTTAAAATTTGTTATGTGCCAAAATGACCTAACCGGTTAAAATTTAGCAATAAACACCAAACAATCAGGATAATTGGAATGAGCAATGTATAACTCTCAACTAGCAATAGAAATAGTATTATTGGGCTCGGGTGTTACATGCGCCATGTGGAGCTTCTGGGGTCTTCTAGAAGCTTGGGCCGTTAGCATTAGCCACGTGAGAAAAATTGAAGCCATGATCTCTTAATAAGGCCGCGGATCCGCGGCGCTAAGGGGGTTTGGGTCGCGGATCCGCGGTCCTTTATGGGCTTTGGAAGTTTAATTTTCTGGTACACTCTTGGGCTGAGTTTGGGCCTGTTTCTGATGTGCGGAATTTTATTTGGCCTTCTGTATTGCTACCATATCTTTAGCCTTCGAGTTGGCTCATTTAATCAGCACTGTTTTCACAAATTTGGGCTTTGCTTCTGGAATTTCCTGCATTAAACCCCAAGACAAGAGTTGCGCAATACAAGGGTGATGCGATGCCATGAAAAACACACAATTTCCCTAAAGGTGCCGGTTTTAGTATACAGTACAAGTAATCCAGTATTTTACATGTGTTTTGCTAATATGTGCGATATGAATACTGGATACCTTTACATGAATGCAAAAGGTAGGGAAATTGTCGTGTTAGAAATACAGTATTTTCGACTGATCATGACTGCATTGAGATCTGGAAGGATGTTGCACAACAACGTTGGTACTAATGATGACACCCCGGCCGCCGCTTCATCTTCTTCATCTTCAAAGCCTGTTCTCCATTCTTCACAAGTCTCTAATTCTTCTACTACTCCGAACGGACCCACATCTCACTCCACGAAAACACCAGCACTGGGATCCGTTCCAACTCCGCAATCTCCTCCACAAATATTGGACTCAACAAATTTTCAAAATGTTCCATTTCCAAACAGGTTGAGATCCAATAGACAAAATCCACAAATGGAAAAGATTGTGGAGTTATTTAAACAGATTAGTATTAACATTCCCCTCTTGGATGCAATCCAACAAGTCCCTTCTTACGCCAAAATTTTGAAGGACTTATGCACCAAGAAGAGGAAATCACAGGTACCTAAGAAAGTTTTCTTGGCTAGTGCAGTGAGTGATGCTCTTACCCAACCTTTACCTCAAAAACGAAAGGACTCTGGCTGTCCTACAATTTCAATAACTATTGGGGATAAGAACATCAACCGCGCACTATTGGATCTTGGTGCCGGTGTCAACCTGCTTCCCTATTCAGTATATGAGCAATTAGGCGTTGGAGAGTTGAAACCCACACATTGTACTCTTCAAATGGCTGATCGATCTATCACCCATCCTAGGGGTGAGTTAGAGGATGTGTTGATTAAAGTAGGGAACTTCATACTCCCCGTTGATTTCATTGTTATGGACACACAGCCTGTAGCTAACCCCCGGAGTCAAATTCCGGTGATACTCGGTCGACCATTCCTTACAACTTCTAATGCGGTGATCAATTGTCGAAATGGTTCAATAAACCTATCTTTTGGAAATATAACAATTGAACTCAACATTTTTAAGTTGGGGAATCGGCCCTCCGAACCTAATGCTAATGTACTTGATGTTTGCTCGATCCAAGAGATTACCCAGGAGGACTGTGAGCTCGAGAAATTTCTGTTCGATCACAGCAATTTTGTCGCCACTAGTGCGTTCCTCCTTGAATCTGATACTGCTTTCACGAGCGATAATGACTACGAGTGTTTCACTTTCTCGAACGATCTTGACCATTCACCACCCGAGTTTAAATCCTATGAATTTTCGGATGAGTTAGCTGAACCATCCGACTCGGTTGCTTACACTAGTTTTGAACCTCTGTTGGAATCTTTCGAGTTTGAGACAATTTCACCAATTTTACCTTCAATTGTTTCGCCTCCAATACTCGAACTCAAGCTATTGCCGTCTTACCTTAAATACACTTACTTAGGTGAGAATGAGACCCTTCCTGTTATCATCTCGGCTTCTCTAGCCCCCGAGCAAAAGAAAGCCCTTTTAACGGTCTTACAAAGCAATCAACAAGCTTTTGGCTGGACTATGGCGGACATCAAGGGGATCAGTCCCCTAATAGTTGAACACCATATTCATATGATGGATGATGCCAAGCCAGCAAGAGATCCACAGAGACGACTCAACCCAGTCATGAAAGAGGCTGTTAAAAAGGAGATCGTAAAATGTCTTGATAGTGGTATCATTTACCCTATCTCTGATAGCCAGTGGGTTAGCCCCATTCACGTTTTCCCAAAGAAATTGGGCATAACGGTCATAACTAATGAGGCAAATGGGTTAATACCTACTCGCACCCAAACTGGGTGGCGAGTATGCATCGATTATTGAAAACTCAACGCCGCGACACGGAAAGACCACTTCCCATTACCTTTTATTGACCAAATGCTAGAACGATTGGCTGGGCATGAATTTTATTGCTTTTTGGATGGCTACTCCGGCTATAATCAAATTCCCATCGCCAAAAAAGACCAAGACAAGACCACATTCACTTGTCCTTTCGGTACGTTTGCTTACTGTCGTATGCCCTTTGGGTTATGCAATGCACCCACTACCTTCCAGCGGTGTATGATAGGTATTTTTTCAGACATGGTGGAAAAATTCTTGGAGATCTTCATGGATGATTTCTCCATTTTCGGCAACTCCTTTGATGAGTGTTTGTTACATCTCGACGCAGTCTTTACCCGGTGTAAGGATAAGAACCTTACTTTAAATTGGGAGAAGTGCCACTTTATGGTATGAGAAAGTATTGTCTTAGGACATATCATCTCGCAAAATGGCATTGAGGTAGATAAATCTAAGATTGAAATCATTTTCAATCTCCCTCCTCCCAAATACGTCCGAGACATTCGAGCCTTCCTTGGCCATACCGGTTTCTATAGACGATTCATCAAGGATTTTAGCAAGATAGCTAGACCCTTGACTATTTTGTTGGCCAAGGACACCATATTTGATTTCGACTCGAGCTGTATGAAGGCGTTCGAGTCTTTGAAAAACTCACACACTTCTGCTCCCATTCTTTCGTCTCCTGACTGGACGCATCCATTTGAAATTATGTGCGATGCATCTGATTTTGCCATTGGTGCTGTCCTTGGCACATCAATAAGATGCCTCATGTGATTTATTACGCTAGCCGAATCTTGAACGAGGCCTAATTAAATTACACAATAACCGAGAAGGAATTCTTAGCTGTTGTATTTGCATTAGAAAAGTTCCGGCCCTACTTAATCGGCTCTCTAGTCATCGTTTACACTGACCATTCAGCTCTTCGCCATCTTTTTGCGGAGAAGGACGCTAAATCTTGGCAGATACGTTGGATCCTCTTACTACAAGAGTTTGACCTTATCATCAGAGATAAAAGAGGATGCAAAAACGTAGTCGCCGACCATCTTTCACGCCTCGCTTCTTCGCCAACACTTCAATTTTCTATAAAAGATGTTTTTTCAGATGAGCAGCTCTTGACTGTATCGTGCGAACCTTGGTTCGCTGATATTGTGAATTATTTGGCCACCGGACTTATACCAAATGAATGGTCGAATCAGGACAGACTCCGATTCCTATCTCAGGTAAAACATTTTTACTGGGATGAACCTTATCTATTCAAATGCTGTCCTGACCAAATTATTCGTCGGTGTGTCCTCGACAATGAATTTAAGAGCGTGCTGTCATTCTGCCACGATCAAGCGTGTGGCGGGCATTTTGGCTCTAAAAAGACAGCAAAAAAGATCTTGCAGTGTGGCTTCTACTAGCCATAACTTTTTAAAGACGCACATGATTACTGCAAGATATGCTCCCAGTGCCAATATTTGGGCCGGATATCTAGGAGTAACGAAATGCCGCTCCAACCAATATTGGTTGTGGAAATTTTTGATGTTTGGGGGATAGATTTTATGTGACCGTTTCCCAATTCTTTTGGGAACGTGTATATTCTCCTCGCTGTAGATTATGTTTCTAAGTGGGTCGAGGCTGTGCCCAGCCGGACTAATGACAACAGGGTTGTCGTTATATTCCTCAAAGAAAACATTTTCTCCCGGTTTGGGCACCCCCGAGCAATCATTAGTGATAATGGAACTCATTTCTGTAATAGGACTTTCGAGTCCTTAATACGGAAATATTCCATTAATCACAAGCTATCAACGCCCTATCATCCCCAAACTTGTGGGCAAGCCGAGGTTTCAAATTGGCAAATTAAACAGATATTGGAGAAAACGGTTTCCAAAAACCGTAAAGATTGGTCTCTAAAACTTACTGATGCCCTTTGGGCATTTCGAACTGCCTACAAGACCGATCCTGGCATGTCTCCGTATAGGCTTGTTTATGGAAAGGCTTGCCACCTTCCAGTTGAAATTGAGCATCGAGCATTTTGGGCAATAAAAGAGTTGAATCTATCTCTCGGCGATGCGGGCAGCCATAGAAAGCTGCAATTAAATGAATTGAACGAGCTTCGGGATGAAGCTTACGAGAATGCGGTTGTCGTCAAAAACCGAATGAAGGTGTTCCACGATAAACACCTTATGCGCAAAACATTTAAAACCGGTCAACAGGTTTTACTTTAAGACACCCGGTTACATTTCTATCCCGGCAAGCACCGATCTCGATGGAAAGGGCCATTTTTGGTATGCACTTTATATCCGCACGGTACGGTCGATTTAGAAAATCCTGTGGACGGTTCACTATTCAAAGTGAACGGACATAGGCTTAAACCGTTCCTCACCGCGGACCCTTCGGAGGAGCTCCTACTGTTGCAGGAGCTGAATTACATTGATCAATCTTCCTCTATCCACCCTCATATTTCGGTTGTCCAGCCATAAACAGTGAAAACACTGTTTCAAATAAGTTTGGGGGTATGTCAAACTTGTAATTATATAAGAAAAATAATAATAATAATAATAATAAATTCAAATTTTTGGGGGTGTTTTTTGTAAATTTTAAGTTTTAATAAAAAATAAAATGAAAATTTATTTACAAATAATTTCCTCTTTTTGAGAGGTCCTTTTTAAATAACCAAAAACAGCCCCTATAAAAAGAACCCGACCCCTCCTCTGAACTTTCATAACCCTAATTTCTCATTTCTTCAAAAACCCTAGCCGCCGCCCAACTTTCTGCAGCGAGATCTCCCCGCGCCGCCGCGTTTCCGCCGCCAGTACCCCTATTCGACCGCGCATCCGCCGCCTTCTGGAGTCGTCGCCCTCTGAAATCTTCAGAGGAGGTTTGCACTTCCTTTTCCTCTCTGTTAAAATTTTTAGAAATATTCTGCACTTCTCTGTGATGGCACCAACTTTGCAATTTGAAAGAGACTTTTCACAAATTTTTGCACACACGATCTATGGAAGCTATTTCGGAGATGAGATCCGAAGGCGTGGGTGGAACTTCTTACTTTTTAACCATCCAAACTCGTTCGCGCTTCCGGATCTTGTAAACCGATTTTACGAGTGCATGGAGGATGGTTGCCTCTCACAACACGGGTAAATTAGGCTAATTTGGGGGGATAGGGAAATAATAATCGATAGGGACTTCATCCATGAAGTCACCTTAATACCTAGACTACCTACTCATGACCAACCCCTCCAATTCGAGAATTACCTACCCTTGATGGGAAATGATTGTTCGAGGGAGTCACGTAAAGGCATCCAATCTAGAACCCTCTTTGCGAATGTACTAACTGTGTGCCGTTGGGCACAAAATAATATTTTTGGTAGTTCGCACAATAAGACATTTTTCACACCATCCCTTCATATCGTGCACACCTTGATGACTAGGAACCCCTGCTATGATATGTGCACGGTATTACTTCATTCGATTGGTGCGGGCAAGAGGGCTGCCAATTATCCATGCCCTATATTGGTAACACAACCGTGTCGCCATTTCCTCCATGTGGAGGAATTTGAGTTTTATATGCATGGAGGTATCCCCATTAGACCTCTTCTTGAGGGCGTATCCACGTCCTACACACGCTTAAATGATGTATGGTCGCGCACCGAGCCGGCCGAGGACGTACCCGCCAAGATACCCAGCTCCAGCTCGACCGCGAGCGAGGAAGAGCTTACCCCCGCAGCACAAGCACGTTTACTTAGAAGAGCCACTAGGGGGATAGATAGATTGATAGGGATGGTTACCAACCTGGATTAGCGAGTGACAGGTATAGAGCACGGCATAACCACCCTGCCGGCAAGAGAGGAACGTTCCCGTTCACGTTCAAGGGGATGGTGAGGCTATGAGCAGTGAGGGCACTGCTTTTGATAAGTTTGGGGGTGGAGGTGGTTTGTAAATAGTTATCATTGCATTGCATATTTTAATTTTTTCTACATATTTGTTTCTTCTTTCTTTGCATATTTAATTCCGCATTGCATCTTTATAAAAAAATATAAAAATTAAAAATAAAAATAAAAAAAATAGGAAAAATAAAATCAAATAAAAAATTGATTTTTTTAAAAAAAAATTATAAAAATTGAAAAGTTCAATTTTGGCCATATTTGACTTAAGTTCAACATGACGGTTGAATAGTAGGAAAAACTAGATCCTAAACTTAGTAAATTAAAAATCCTAAAAATAACCTTTCTTAAATTTTAAACTATAGGAAATATATGTCCTTATAGTTTATTTAGAAATAGGCAAATTTTGAGTTCAGTTCTTGGGCTAAGTCAAAACAAGGGAAGAGTATTGAAATTTTTATTTGAAGTGTAATTCTGAAAAATAATTCTGAAGCTTAAATCTAAATTCTGAAAATATATACCCTACAACCAGCACATACACGCACCTTGAAACTTGGGATAGTAGAAGATATCTTGAAATGCTCTTGTCTAAAATCCTTAGTATGAAGAAAAATAAAAGTATAAGTGTGAATAAAGAGATAAAAAAAAATGAACACTGGTTTTGTAATTACTTAAGGCAATATAAATAAAAAATATAGCGAGGGTGCTTTATCACCTAGTGCCTTAAACCAACTGGTTTGGGAGTCACCGTTAAGCCTTAGGTATTGCAAGACGAGGAATTACGCCTAAATGCGCAAGCACGTTTTGTAATCGGTCGTTTAGTACCTCAAGAAGTATTAACGGTCGCATGAAGAATGTGTGAGCAATTTCATCTAAAATTCACCAACTAAAAGTATTTTGGAAGATGGACAAGAGTATGATAGTTTGAATTGAATTTCCAAGTGTGGGGGTGATACATACACACACGTAGGGGTATATGATTGGGGTTTGGATGAGAGATAGGAATGAAAGATATGGCTTATACCTTCAGTAGAGATGATAAAAATTCCTAAGTTGAGATGAAACCTTAGAAGGAAAATTCAAAAGATGCTGAAGACTTAATAAATTTGCAGAACATATACGATTTTAAGTTAAATGAAAAGTGAGTGTGAAAGATACGGGTTGATGATTTCTAAGTCGAAGGTAATAGAATTTCTTGATAGAATACCGAATTGAAGAATAAAAGTTAACAGGCCAAATTGATCGGATTTTGTGGGTAGTATCCGCTGAAAACCCTCAGGAGACAACACTCTTCCTACTAGGGACACTAGAGATTTAACGGCATGTTGCACGAGCTTAGTGCAATCGCGTTCCCTGCGAAAGTGAGATTAGGATTTTTCGAGAATAAAATTGGCTCTGCTCGGGACGAGCAAAAGATAAGTTTGGGGGTATTTGTTCATATCAGAATTTTGCATTATTATATCACCCATTCTTATTCATATTACATATAAATAGGTGTTTTTGATCCATGTCTGCTAAATAGTTGCAGGTTACAGGTTCTCAGATCATTACAGTGAAATTCATGAAAAGTGACTACAAATGTGAGACTACGACCAACAATAAATGAATCTGTATGATACCACCTACCAGTTCAAGGAACAAATGAAGACCAGTAGACAGTTCAATACACAAAGCACAAGGGTAGCACAAGATTCAAGACTTCAACGCGAAGCTCACGGTAAAAGTCCACATAATTCTACACTGTTGGAAGGTCTGGAAGAAAATAGAAGAGATTCTGAGGAACCAAGTGAAGAAAACAGAAGGAAAAAAGCAACATGAAGCAACCCTGAAAGTATGAGATCAAGATCCCACCAATTGGCCGTGGAACCGCGGCCAAACATGCCTTCCTGCCGCGGTTCCACGGCCATATAGTGCACGTGTTGGTGCGTGTGTCGGTGGGTGTCGGTGCTTTGACCCGGCTTTTTAGTGTAGTCTTGTAAATTCAAATATGGATCAGATTGTAACTTAGGGTTTTTTCTATCTATATATAGGAAAGCCAAAAGCCTAATTAGGCATGCCTCTTTTTAATTCTTAGATTTAAAATTTAATTCAGGTGTAATCGTTGAGAGGTCATCAATAAAGTAAGCCTTTTTATTTTTATCTTGCATTCTTTTTTTAATCCGAATTTAATTCCTGCAATTTTCTTTATCTGTTCTTTTATGTGCAACTTAGATAGTCTTTTAAAATAAAATATAAAATGAATTCTATTATCACTTTCCTAATGATTGAGTAATTCCTCACTTGTTAGGGTTAGGATAGGGAAGGTTTGAGAGAAGGAAATCTCTCTCACTCCTATCTTTGCCCATTTAATTTTTAAAATACGGACTCTTTTTAATTTAACCACACACCACTTACTATGGCACCCTATCCTACATGATAGTGGTGATTTCCTAGTTCGACCGGTTGTGGTTGAATTAACTGGAGGTTAGGGCTAACAGTTAAGAACAGACGGACAAGGACCAAAAAGAAGAAACTAAGTTTCTTCCTAGTCGTGCTAATCCCCGTTGTTGACTATTACCCTAACACCTATATTCTTAACTAGGGCATTGTTAGCGGTGAGAAGAATCCATATTTCAAACTAACCTAATCCTAACCCTAGTAAGACTTTAAATCAATTTAATCTCATTCTTAGATCTTAAAACAAAACCTACCAAAAATAGGACTTAACTCGTTAAAACTTAAAGAAAGAACACCATTTCCCTGTGGATCGACCCGTGCTCAACCGGCTAGCTACCAAGCGACACCATCTTGGTTGCGGTATTCTTAAATTAAAAAGCACGTACAAAAACAATCCATCAATCAGATCTCCGTCACCGACAGCCTGCTCTCCGACATGGAGCAAGCAGTTAGGGGCAAGATTCCCGGTGGGACCCTGAAGGCCCAGGTGGCAGCCATTGCTCAGGAGGCAGTTCAGGTCGGTATCTGTTTTCCTTTAAAAATTTCTTAAGTATTTTTTTCCTCGGTTTGAACATTTCTAACTCCTTTTGCCGCTTTCCTTAGGTCCTCCACCACTGCGCCCTCATTGTCAATATGGAATCCGAGGAGATAGCCCCGGCCATGAAGAAGAAAGGCAAATCGTCCTCACAGGAGGAGGATCTACGCCTTCATCTGCAACAGGCAGAGGAGAAGATAGCCGCCCTTGAAGCTCGAGTGGTCGCCGAGGAGCTAACGAACTCCAAGTACAAGGATCCTCACCGACTTCTGAGTGAATCCAACCGGACCATCCAGGCTAAGTTGGAGGAGGTTGGCAACCTCTATAACACAATGAAGAAGTCCAGGGATGCCAGCAGGAAGGATACTCGGATGGTGTTCAAGGCGGTGAAGCTTGCCGAGGTCCGAGCGGTGAAGTCCGTGGAGAGGTATAAGGCGTCTGACCAGTTCTACGTAGACCTTACCGAAGCCTCGGCCATCGTTTGGCACGAGACCCTCAATGCCGTCAAGGCGTCAATGCTGGAGTTTGCTGATGGTGATCTCTGCGCTAAGTACCCGCTCTCCGAGGACGTGACGCAGGGGGCGGGCACCGTGGTGGTCACAGGGGGCGTGTCACAACCTTAAACTTTCTGTACAGATTTTTCCAAAATACAGAAAGCAGTACCTAAGTCTGAGCACAAGTTATAAATTTAAATTGCTTTAGAACAGCAATAAAGAGCTTGTAGCTCACTTGTAAAGTCTTGCACTGCTGTGACATAGCCCATGTGTTCAAATCCCCCCATCCACATATTATTTTTATTGATTTTTCTTTTAAACTTTTAGAAGCTCAAAAGTTTGCACGTGCAATACACGTAAAAATGAAAAGTCTCATAAATCAAACATGTGCACTGAGCTATATGAGACGACCCCGACACGTGGCATAAATCCCACACCCCAACTCAACCAAACGACCGGTGAAGATTGAAGATAGGCCGGCGCCGTCGATTTTCCCCGTCGGGGATGCTCTCAATTTTTAACCCTAGCACCACTTGGCCCCCCCCACTACTCCTATTCTGTTTGATTTTTCTGCACATTAACAGAGAGTGTTAATTCACCTCTTTAATCCAAGTTTTAATACATTTTTAATTCTCTATTCATACCCTAAACCCTAATTCTATCATATAAATACAACCCTACACCCCGGCCCTCCTCATTCAGAAATCCATTGCCAAAACTCTAAAAAAAATTCTAAGTTCAAAAGTTGTACAAGTGAAATTAGCCAAGGTCAAAATTCCGGCGACGTTTCGCGAAGAATCCGGCGACACCGCGACTCCCCGACGCCTTCAAAAGTTCCCTTTTCCTCTCCCCTCTCCTTTCAAATTGTAAATCCCCTCTCCCCTCCTCTCATTCTAATCTAAAACACTCTCATTTCTAAACTCGTCGGAAGCGGAGTTATTCTGAATCCCGATTCTCTTTTTTTTAAAAACCCAAAATTTTTTAATAACAAACCTACCAATTCTTCATATATTGTTTAGCAATCATAACTAAACACCATAGAACAAGTTTTATCTCAAAATAACATATTATGCAACTTTTATCACATTTTTACGATTAAATACTACAAACTTTACATTCTACATATTTCATCATATTCCTTTATATTACGTTTAGAAAACTCACGAGGTAATGACCTATCTCATCACAACACTCATCCTGATATAGCATGATTGCTTTTGTAACAATTTTTGTGGGACAAATCCAATATTACATTAAAATACCTTAAACTAATAAAACTGTATTCTTTAAAATTGTCCTATTTAAATTCCATACGATTATATCCTTACAACCCATTTGTGGAGAATCTGACTTGGTTGGTGCGGGTTATCGCACATCTATCGGACTAGTATGGCGAGATTTAGACCTCCTCACGGAGCATACGATCTCGATGGAATTTGTATTACAATTTAAAGAAAAACGTGATTTCTATTTAATAAATAAATACTATTTATATATATATATATATTATCAAAATATCTGCTTTAATATACAATATATATTCCATGTTTTCTATATCAAAAGAATCACAAATTTCATGAAACTACCATTCCAAATCAATACAATTCCAATATTACACTAAAATACCATATACTATTAAAGTTAGGTTTACATCCACTAGAATATTTCATTACATTTAAAATTACATCCATGAAAACCTTGAAGACGATAATTAAATACTTTAGGTTTATTTTGAAAATATACCAAAACTATTTTTCATAAAACCCCCTCAAGTTATACTAATTTACAATAAAGACCCAAGTAAATATAGGTTTAAGCGGGACCAATTCTTTTGAGTCTCAGGGAGCCGGAGAAAGTGGGTGCTTGCCTATTTAAGGTAGACAATCAAAAAACGGTGTTATCAATATGGTAATTGTCTTGGAAAAAGACATAAATAATGCCGTCCATGTGCAGCAGTTACCAATAAAACCAAAACTAATTCAGGACTTCAATACTGTTAAAAATGTCTGACTCAGACTGAGTCTCAGTCAAAACTGAAAACAAACTATACTTGATTACACTTCAAATATAAATCCAATACAACATGAATCCATTATATCAGATTACAATCAATATCAATATGAACATGACTCGATCGAACCATGGATATATATTTGACTTGATTACATGACTATTCGTTTACATCATTATCCGTTTAGATGAACAACTGACATCATGGTTTCGGCAGGTCTTACGTCTACAATTTACTACAAATTAATACAAACAATACAATAAAATAATACGGGGATAAAGGGGTAGATTGGTACGGAAGGTGTTAAAAGTGGCACGAGGTGGTTGTTCCCGCCAAAATCTTGGCTCAAAACTTGCTCCCTTATAAAATAATAACAATAAAATAAAAAGAAAGGGGGAAGCTCTACATGCAAAGCGTGTAGGTACTGCCTATGGGAAAATTTCACACTATTGGAGCCTCACATGCCCACACGTGAGCACCTATGAACAAAGATTACGGGCGCTGCGCTTAACAATTGATAGACTGAAATTGAGCATCACGTGCAAGCACGTGAGCATCTATATACAAAGTATATAGGCATCTTTTTAAAACAAATAACAGGCCAGAGAAGCTCGCGTGTCAGCACGTGATGCCCTTTTTGGGCTGTTGCACATAACCAAATGAGTTTAACTCCATAGGGTCACGTGTTACACGTGAGTGTTTCTAAACACCTTTCAAGCTGATAGAATTAAATTCTAAATAAAAAGATCAAAACCCTATTTGGAAAATAATTCCTTAAATCTTTCTAAACTAATAGAATTAAATTCTATATATATGGGAAATATATCCCTGTCTTCTTTAAAACAGAAATATCTTCTCTGTTGTTAAATCAAGGACCTTTGGATTAAAAATCCAACGGTGATAGTATGATAGAATAAAATTCTATTTTAGGAAAATATTTCCTAATCTTGTTAAACAAACAAGAAATCTTCTCTGTTAAACAGAGAGTTTTTGGATTAAAAATATAACGGTGAATAAAATTCACCGATTGATCTAAAAAAATCATGGAATCAATCATGATCTCTCAATGAGAGATTCTCTTAACAAATTGATTCTTTTTCTTCTCATAGGAGAGGAACAAAAAGAGGGGATGACAGACATACAAATACTTACACAGAGAAGAATATACATCAGAGAAAAGAGAGTAAAAAAAGAGAATTCAATTCTCCAAAAAAAAGAAGAAGATCTCTCCTTTAGAAAAAGAAACCCCAGCTAAGAAGAAAGACACAGAGATTATTTTATCTCTTCTTCGCCTCTCCAAGAGTTTAATTCTTCTAAAAAGAACTTAGTTCTTCCTCTGGTTGAGGCCTACAGAAGCAGATCTCCCCACAAGTTGAGAATTTAATTCTCATCGGGGAGATTCTGTTATGCAGATTAAAAACTTAGGGGAAAAAACTAAGTTCAAAGAATTTAATTCTTACAAAAAGATATAGAAATTTAATTCCTCTAATAAAACCAGGGTTTAACCCTACAAAATAATTTAATTCTTATAAAACAAGGGACCTGAAATTCTCAAACCTCAGATCAAGATCTCCATGCATATAAAAGAAAAGATTAGTGTTCAACGCTATAACGACGGATCACGTGTTCCCATGTGAGCACCTCTGATGAACAAAAAGGAACGACTGAGATCGAGTCACGTGGTCTCACGTGACCCCCAAATAGTGCTTAGCACTTATAAAAGAAAAAGGGAATAAACCAAAGACAGTCCCCAATTTTGGGGCGCCTCCCGTGATCTCACGTGACTCCCAAATAGTGCTTAGCACTTATAAAAGAAAGAATAACCCAAAGACAGTTCCCATTTTTTGGGGCACCACACGTGATCTCACATGACCCCCAAATAGTGCTTAGCACTTATAAAAGAAAAGGGGAATACGCCAAAGACAGTTCCCAATTTTGGGGCGTCTCACGTGATCCCATGTGACCCCCAATAGTGCTTAGCACTTATAAAAGGAAAAGGGAATAAACCCAAAGAAGCAGTGCCCAATTTTCAGGCACCTCACGTGCCACACGTGAGCGCCCCAAATTTCAGTGTTTAACACTGCTTTAGAGCCTCACATGGGAGCACGAAAGCGCCGAGCAGATATTAGTGTTTAGCACTATAAGAGGCCAACCTTAGCCCAAATTAGCCAAGTCTCCCGAGGCCAAAACCCTTTTGATCACCAATCAACCGAGCCCCCTTATGCTCAGATCTCCCCAGACTGAGCTTAGTCCCAAAGATGACTAATGATCTCCTAACAGATGGTATCTAAAATAATGTTCATCCCACATCTCCCCTCAATCTGGAATTTGGTTCAAGAATACATCTCTCTATACCTCTGATACATGTCATTGTAATTCTTCAACGTCTTCAGAGAGGTGGAGGGTCCTGACAACCAACAGCTCTTTGGTGCACTCCCAAACCCATGAGCACATCCCAATGGACCGCAATGTCCTTAAACTAGCTGTGGACCGCAATGTCCTTAAACTAAACCCTCACCCCCAAAATGGTGATCTATGGACCGCAATGTTCTTAAACTAGCTGCGGACCGAAACGTCCTTAAACTAGCTGCGGACCGAAACGTCCTTAAACTAACAATGGACCGAAATGTCCTTAAACTAGCTGTGGACCGAAACGTCCTTAAACTAACAATGGACCGTAACATCCTTAAACTAATAACGGACCGTAACGTCCTTAAACTAAAACAATAGAGCCCAAATGCTCTTTTGTTGGATCTGAATGATCTTAAAATCTTGTTAAGTAGATCTTAGTCTAAATTGGACTAGCGTATCCTTAACAAATATTTAAGTTGATCTTAATCTCAAACGAAATTAACGAGCCTTAAATCAAACCAAACCCAAATCTAAGAATATACGGATTTGGACTAATCCAAACCCTATGGGCGGCAACATGACCTTCTGGAGCAGGAGAAAGTGGTTACCGCGATACGGTAACGTAATTAACTGCAGGGGCTTGCGCCTATAGAGAAGAGCGTCCCCACAATAAAAAACCCCTCGCAAACGAGGGGGAATCCGACGAACTCTGCTACAACGGCCGCATCGTTCCAAACCTCCGATACACTGTGCCATAAATCAACTTGGCATCTTCGGAGAGGTGGATGGATAAATCCAAATAGCATCTGCCCCCAAATTCAGACAAGACGAACCATCGCGGTTCCGTCTCCGTTTTTCGGCGGTAAACAGTGGTCATCAAAAGACATAACTATACATCTATTGCCGTCGTTCCGTGGTTTTATCGACGAAGCCTTGTACTACGGGTTACCATAGTCCACGGTGTAAGTTGGACTCCTCTCGTATACACTGGCATATTCTGTACCAAGTTACAAACAACTGCGTTAACATAACAATCAAACATTATACCAGTTATATCCTCTTATCTGTCTATTCTATAACAAATATAACCTTAGATATTTCATCAGTTCTATTCTCTGTCTATTCTTCTCATTCTCTCTTTGGGACTTACCGAGCGATTGTTCGCTGACGACATTCCTATTTCTCTTCTTTCTTTGGAATGTTGTCAGGAGGACCCGATTCTGAGAAGTTCGAGACCAGCCAAGAGCAATTGGAGCAGACCACTGAGCAGCACGACCATTAGGCTTTACTTGTACTCACTTTTCTTACAATTCATGCCATTGTTTAGGCATTACTTTCCATTCTTGTATTTATATTTTCAGCTGTATTGTAAAGAAATGTTTAATAAATAAAAGTCGTCGTTCTTTTACATCTCATGTCTTATTGTGTACATTTACTTTATATTGCTTATTACGCTTAACGTGTTTACTTTTGAGTAAATACGTCGCGGGCCTCATCGCGCCTCCTTCTCCGTATATTGGGAAGCGGGGCGTGACAAGGCGAAGCAGTCCAAGAGACCGAAGCCCGGCCCCCGAGTGCGGTGTTGAGCAGGGCGAAATCCCGGCGGAGTCCACGGCCTGAGCTATCTTTCCTTGGGAGTTTTTGTTTTTGTTTTTAAAATTTTGTAAGCCTCCGGGCATTTTTGTAAGGCTGAGGAGCCCAAAATACCTTGCACAAATTTGAAATATAAATAAAGTTGAGTTTATTTTCCTCTGCATAAATGTCTGTTTTCTGCGTGAGTATTTTAGCTCATCAGTCTTCTCCTCCCGCAAGTGTTAGGTCGTAGGTCTATGTCAGGCTTTTTAGGTGACGATACCGCGTCAAGTGTAAGTCGAATAATAGCCAAGTGCAAGAAGGTCGTTACGGTGCCCTCCCGCTCCCCGGAGTCGAGGCGGCGATCGTTCATTTAGGATGAATCAAAAGATATCCAAAGATTAGGAAGGTCAGTATCAGTCCATACCTCGGAGTCGAGGTGACGACCACGTGTTTTAGCATGAGTAGAAAATCATCCAAGTTAGAATAGGTCGGCCATAACTGATTCTTCCTCAATGTGGGTCCTAGATCCATATCTTCGTAGGGTAGAAATCTACCCCTCGGAGATTAGCCGAGCAGGAATCTGCATGGTGGCCTCTTTAGGAGGGCTTTGATCCTTAGCGTTGATGGGTAGGAAGCTACCCGCTAGAGATGGATCGGGCAAGGAAACTGCTCGGTGGTCTCGTTAAGAGGGCTTTAGATACTTAGCGTTGATGGGTGGGAAGCTACCCGCTAAGGATGGACCGGGCCGGAAAGCTTTTCGGTGGCCTCGAGAAGAGAGTTTTAGATCCTTAGCGTAGATGGGTAGGAAGCTACCCGTCAGGGATGGACCGGGCAGGGAAGCTGCTCGGTGGCCTCGAGAGGAGGGCTTTAGATCCTTAGCATAGATGGGCAGGAAGCTACCCACCAGGGATGGACCGGGCAGGGAAGCTGCTCGATGGTCTTGAAAGGAGGGCTTTAGATCCTTAGCGCAGATGGGTAGGAAGCTACCTGCCAGGGATGTACCGGGCATGGAAGCTGCTCGGTGGCCTCGAGAGGAGGGCTTTAGATCCTTAACGCAAATGAGTAAGAAGCTACCCGCTAGGGATGGACCGGGCAGGGGAGCTGCTCGGTGGCCTTAAGAGGAGAGCTTTAGCTCCTTAGCGCAGATGGGTAGGAAGCTACCCGCTAGGGATGGACCGGGCAGGGAAGCAGCTCGGTGACCTCAAGAGGAGGGCTTTAGATACTTTGTTGCATCTTCTTATGGGGTCGTTCAATCTTCCATGACCCGTAAAATCAGGAAGAGTGACCGCCGCAGATGACACGTGGTGGAATCATATCGGGAAAGTGCGATACTCCGTGATTTGCGTCGTTTGGGTGAGTAAACCTCGGCAATTGGAAGATTTTCTTTGAGACTATAAATACCGAAGGCAGATTTTCTTTCTTCCTAGTCTTGAGCTTCCAAAAATGGTTGGCCGAGTGTATACCATCAGGAAGATTGTTTCTCGCGATGACATGTACTTTTACAACCTCGATCGTTCGGAGGAGACGTAGGAGGCGGTGATAAGCCGGTTGGAGAGCCACTGTGGGCGCCTGCTTCCCCGACGATCGCCACTCCTTTAGGTTCTCCTCTACGTGATATCGAAGACTTCCCCGGGTTTGTACAACACGTTGTCTCCGCAGTTGATGGGCGATGCCTTTGATAAGATGCACACGGTTCATGGGCTTGGTCTTATCTCAAAGAGCAGGCAGGATCGTTCAGTGGACCTTTTGCTCGAGAGTTTCAGCAAAGATTGGTCGTTGCATCAAACTCGGCGGACGAGGAACCTGGGGAGTCCGTAGCGTTTAGAGTTCGTGAGTACCGCCGAAAGGAACGGGTCAATGCTGCATTAGATCGGTTGGAGGAGGTTTCCTCGGTATCCCATCGACAATGCTAGCTTAATCCCCGGCCCCTTTTGTGGTAATTTTTGTAAGGCCGAGGAGCTCATAATACCTCCTTAATGAATAAAGTTCTTCCTTTTTGATGTGTATTGTCTCATTTTATCCCCTCATTACATTTTACACAATTTTTAAAACAAACCTAAGGGTCTCGGAACCGGGAAAAGAAACAAAAGTTGTGTAAAAGGTCTTCTTTATGAGAGGACCAAGCTCAGGAGATTTAATTCAATGTCAATAAGAATTACATTCTTTCAAAAGAAGAAAACATGCTTATTTATACAATTTGAGTTTTTCGGCACTGTAAGGCCGAAGAAACTTACGCTCCCCGGCATCTTGTAAGCAATATGCTCCACCGGGCAATACTTCTGCTATGAGGAACGGTCAGTCCCATTTCGGGGAGAATATATGCAGCCTTACTTTGTCTACAAACTCGTTCCTTTGTAAAACCAGATCTCCTGTCTTGAAGGCCCGATGTTTAACTCAGGCATTGTAGTAGCGAGCAGTTTGCTGTTGATAAATGGCTGCTCTGATCTGCGCTCGATCCCGCTTTTCCAATAATACGTCAAAATTGGTCCGGAGTGCCGAGGTGTTCGCTTCATCGTCGAAGTGTTCGACTCTATAACTGGGTAGTCCGATCTCAGCCGGGACCATCGCCTCGGTACCGTAGCAGAGGCTGAACGGGGTTTCTCCCGTGGGTGTTTTCTTCGAGGTCCGCAATGTCCATAGCACCCGCGGCAATTTCTCGACCCAGCTACCCTGTCTTCCTTCCAAACGAGTCCTGAGTCCACGTATGACTTCTCGGTTTTCTACCTCGTCTTGTCCATTGCATTGTGGATGCGCGACAGCAGAAAACTTCATTAGTATGTGGTAGTTGCTACAAAATTCTTTGACTTTGTCGTTTTCGAAGTTGGTCCCGTGGTCGGTAACGATGCACATCGGGATTCCAAATCGAGAGATGATGTTGTTTTGCATGAACTTTTTAGTAAAGGCGGTGTCTGGTTTTTTTATGGGCACGACCTCTATCCACTTCATAAAGTAGTTTACCACGACAAGGATGTATTTGTGTCCGCCCATGCCGGTGGGGAGTTGGCCCACCATATTCATCCCCTATTGTGCAAACGGCCAAGGGGAACTAAGAGGTGTTAGCTCGGTAGCGGGGAGACAAGGTATGCTGCCGTGGAGTTGACAGTTCTTGCATCTTCTGACGAGCTTCTCGGCATCCTGGTATATCCTCGGTCAATAATATCCTTGGAGCAGCGTCTTTTGGACCAGTGTGTGGGCCCCTTGATGCGCTCCCTCGATCCCTTCATGTATCTCTCGTAGAACGTAGTCTGCTTCGTGGGGGTCGACGCATCGGAGCATGGGCTGAGTGTACGACTTCTTGAAGAGGTTTCCATTGCTCCAGATGAAATGACGAGCTTTTGCCCGAAGGCGACGAGCTTCCCCTCGGTCCTCTGGAAGTATACCATCTTTTAGGAACTCCACGAGGGACTTCCTCCAATCTTGGCCTTCATCCTGAGTAGTATATACTTGGAGTGTTACCTCCCATCTTCCACGCTGGGCCGTGGCAAGACTTCGAAGAGGATGTTTTTTATGGTCGGCAGTATAGGAAGAGGCAAGCTTGCTTAAGGCGTCAGCTTGAGTGTTCAGGGTCCGGAGAATCCGCTCTACCTCGACTTCGTCGAAATTTTTGCGAAGTCTTTTTACCTCGGCCATATATTTGATCATGAGTGGTTCCCGGGCCTCGAATCGCCTGGTTACTTAGCCGACGACCAATGCGGAGTCGCTGTGAATTAGGATGGTCTTCAGCCCTACCCCGGAGGAGATTCACAATCCGGCTAACAAAGCCTCGTATTCCGTGGCATTGTTCGAAGCTTTGAACCCTAGCTTCAAAGAGTATTCTATCTCCACTTCGTCCGGACCTCGGATAATCAGGACAGCCCAGCTCCCTTCCTCGGTAGAGGATCCATCCACATAGAGCACCCAGTTGGGGACGGAGTCGGGTACTTCCTCAACCGAGGAATGTGGTTCGGGGTCCCGTGCTGCCGCTTCTTCTTTAGTGGGAATAGTGCATTCAACCATGAAGTCTGCTAGGAATTGCACTTTGATGGCCTGCCTGGGACGGTACTTGATGTCGGATTGGGATAATTCCCACCTCCATTTCTCCAGTCGTCCTGATGAGTCAGGGGAAGCGAGAATAGTCCCTATAGGTCGCTCGGTGAGGACGAGGATGATGTGCGCCTGGAAATAGTGTCGTAGTTCTCTTGAGGCGACAACAAGCGCCAAGACTATCTTTTCTATGACCGAGTATCTTGTTTCCGCATCTTTGAAGATGTGGCTTACGTAGTAAACTGGGTTCTGTACACCATCGAATTCCCTGACGAGCACCGTGCCCGCAGCTTGATCGAAGACCGCGGGGTATAATAATAGCTCGTCGCCTTCGACTGGTCGAGTGAGCAGTGGGGGAGTTGATAGGTGCGCCTTGAGCTATTCGAAAGCGTTCTGACACTCTTCCAACCGTTCAAACTTGGGAATTTTTCTCAAGGCTTTGAAGAACGGGAGGCACTTCTCCCCGGATCTTGACATAGAGCGACTCAGAGCGGCCACTCTCCCTGTGAGCCGCATGATCTCAACATTGCTCTTCGGTGTGACCATGTTGAGAATGTCGCTGATCTTTTTTGGGTTCACTTCGATTCCTCGATAGGTGACCATGAACCCGAGGAATTTCCCGCAGGTGACTCCGAACTCATACTTAGCTGGATTCAGCTTCATTTTGTACTTGCGTAGGATGTCGAATATCTCCTCGAGATCTTTGATGTTGTCACGCCCCGCTTCCCAGAGTACGCTAAAATGGGCACGTGACATAGCCAACCATGCTACCTGTGGGTAGGAAGTATCCATCCACAGTCACATTACGGCTGTAGAGATATCAAGAACAAAATAAAACTATCTAGCACATGTCTATAATCCAAGATAACAGGAGTCAATAATAAATAAATGCGGAAGCGAACGATCCAATACAAAATAACTGGAATGTATGTCCCATAATGCGGGCTCACATCAGGAATAAAATGCAGGAATGAAAAGCTAACTACTACTGACACTCACAGCTCAGCCTGTCGGCTGAAGTACTCCTGCTTAGACTGCGACAGCGGTACGGGATCTGGGCCATGCAAAACCCAGACGTCAGCGCGTCAAGTCATCAAGTAATAACATAATAAACAGGCAATGTGAATATAAACATGAATAAAGTAAGGGTAACAAGAATATGAATCAGAGCAGTGCAGGGTGGTGTGCAGTGGGTAAACTGGACTGTTCTATCAAGTTTTCTGTTCTAAAGTCTTTGAAACCAAATTGATGAATCATCGATATAACTCAATAGTATCCCGTGCATGCCCGGGACCACGGTCTATAGACTCTCGGGCTGAAAATGAGACGTGCCGCTAGGCACTAACAGGAAAGGAGTACAGACCAACGATGTCAGCAGCATCGTCACGAGGCGGGCCTAGCCTCTAAAACTGATCAGAACAAGTAGCGAACTGTTGAGTTACAAGTCAGGTTTCACCTTTGATTTTCCCATACCCCCAAGCTATATGTGTAAGTCAAGTCAGGTATCCCGAAATCAAGAAACTAATGCCAACACAGGATCAGATAAACAGGTTTGTCTGGATAGACAACAGGAACGGTCCATGAGGACTACATGTCCGGTTTGTTGGCATTAGACACAAGATCAGGTAACGGGTCAGGTCATGGTACATCATGTCAAGTCAAGCAGTATACGGTACCATGTCGGGTCAAGCACTATGTATGTAGCAAGTCAGGTCAAGAAGTAAGCGATATCATAGGTGTACTCACAATCAGTTATATAATCAAGCATGGTTATCAACAACATGATTCACTCAATTTGCAGTACAGTCATTAGTTGTGTCACAGAGATAATTTCAACATTATAAGAATGCAGTAAGACAATTATAGCCATTTAATCATGTTAACAAGTTAAGACTTCATGGATGCAATGATATCTACATATATATGTTTCAAGTTTGAAAGATAAAAATGTTATATAACAATATTGAACACGAAAAAAAGAAATGATCGTACCAAAGTTAAATTTATAGGTTTAGGGTGTCATTAATATGTATGTAAATATGGTTTAGTATGTAGCAAGGGGTACTTGCCTCGACGGGTCGCAAATCGGGAAAACGGAACGTAAAACGTCGACGGGGAAAACTCGCGACGGGTGCACGGTTCACGGAATGAACCCAAACGATGAACAGTGAAGCCACACGGGTCGGGGTACCGCGCTGGAACGTCGGGACACGTCGCCGACACGGCCGGAATCCGACGAGATACAAAAACAGTGAATGTCAAGAGTTGCAACAAGAAAAGAAAAGAAAATAAAGAAGAAAGGGAAGGATGATGGAGAAGGGAAGGCTTACAATGGTCTGTGGGACGGGTGGTGACGGTCGACCACGTCAACGGAGCTCCGGCGGTCGGCCTGCGATGACAGCGGAAAGTTTTCAGATCAAGAAACCAGATCAGCGAAGGACAGAGAAGAAAGGAGAAGGTGAGGGGATGAGAAGCTCACCGAGGGGGTGCTTGCGAGGCCGGGGGCGGATTGAGATCGCCGGCGGCGATCCCACGAGGAGTTGCGGCTGTAGGTGGCCGCGGTGCTGGTGCAGGGTGCACAGGAAGAAGGGAAAAGAGGAGGGAGGTGCGGTGGATCGGTCGAGGGCGAGGAGGCGATGAGTCCGGTGGTGTTGGCGTTGGCGTTGGTGCTGCAGCGATGAGGGGTTAGACGGCTAGGGTTTACATGAGAGGGTTCGCTCGTGAAGAAAAGAAGAGGAAGAAGGAAGAATATATATATAGGAGAGAGAGAGAGAAAGATAGAGAGAGAGAAAGGAGAGAGATAGAGAGCGACGGGGAGAGAGAGAGTAAGGAGGTAGGGCCTACGGGAAAAAGAGGAGGTTTGATTAGCTGAGGGAATAGTGGGGGGTTAGGGAAAAGATTTAAAGTATATAAAAATATTATTAGGTAAAAAATATATATATACGGCAGTTAAAAAATATAATAGAAATTGGGATTTTGGCGCAAACTAAAACATTTCCAAATCGCGCCCGGGTCGGGTCCAAAAATTTGAAATTGAAATAAGAAAATTTTAGGCGGGATCCAAAATTTAAAATGAAGTGTTTTCCAATCAAAAAGCATACCCCCAAAACGGACACACGTACGTACGCGTAGCCGTCCAAACTCGCCCGTTTCACTGAACGGGACGAGAACACGATGCACGGACGCTACAACAGGGTTAGGGGTGTCAAGTAGGCCAAGATGAATATTTTTAATTTTATTTTAAATGCCTTAAATTGTTATATGCAGAAATGAATTGTCGGGATAAAATTACAATAAGTAACAATCAAGCAAGATAAATGAAATAAGTGCCATACTACGTTCAAACGGTAACTGAAATTAGTAGCATTGGGCTCGGGTGTTACATTATACCCAACTACAAAAAGAATTTCGTACTCGAAATTGCAAGAAGACAAAGATAGAAAACAAAATAACTACAAGAACAGATGAGGAAACTTCTGCCGGATTTCATCTTCTCGTTCCCAAGTGGACTCCCCATACGAGCGATTACCCCAAGAAACAAGCACAAGAGGGATCACCTTGTTCTTAAGAACCTTTTCCCTTCGATCCACGATTTCAATCGGTCGCTCCTCAAAAGTCAAGTCTTCTCATACTGTTAGCTCCGAATGATCCAATACGTGCGTTTCATCTCGAACATACCTACGGAGTTGAGATACGTGAAACACATCGTGCACATTCGCCAAGGACTGCGGTAGCGCCAAACGATACGCTACCTCACCAACACGCTACACGATCTCAAAGGGTCCAACGAATCGAGGACTAAGCTTTCCTCGATTTCCAAAACGAATCACCCCTCTAGTCGGTGATATCTTCAAGAATACCAAATCACCCACGGCGAACTCTAGAGGTCTTCTTGACGTGTCTGCCCAACTCTTCTGTCGGTCTTGTGCTGCCTTCATATGATTTCTGATAGTGTTAACCTTCTCAACTGTCTGCACAACCAAATCTGGTCCCAATAATCTTCGTTCACCGACATCGTCCCAACAAACAGGTGAACGGCATTTACGACCATACAAAGCTTCAAATGGAGCCATCTGGATAGTTGCCTGAAAACTGTTGTTGTAAGAAAACTCTACCAAATGTAGATGATCCTCCCAAGACCCCTTGAAGTCCAACATGCATGCTCTCAACATATCTTCAAGAGTTTGGATTGTTCTCTCCGACTGACCATCAGTTTGAAGATGATAAGCTGTGCTAAACTTCAATCGAGTCCCCAAACTTTCCTGTAAACTCCGCCAAAAGTGTGATAAGAACCGAGTGTCCCGATCGGACACGATGCTCACCGGTACTCCATGCAATCTTACAATCTCTTGCATGTACCGCTCTACCAAAGTCTCTGTTGATTGACCAACCCGGAAAGGAATGAAGTGAGCTGCCTTGGTCAACCGATCAACAATCACCCATACAGCATTGTTGCCTTTTGGATTCCGCGGTAAAGCCGTCACGAAATCCATGGTTATATGTTCCCACTTCCACTGAGGAATCGGAAGTGGTTGCAATAAACTAGCAACACTTTGATGTTCAGCCTTAACTTGCTGACACACCAAGCACTTCGCCACAAAGCGAGCAATCTCCCGTTTCATGCTTTCCCACCAGAAATGCTGTCGAATATCTCGGTACATCTTTGTGCCTCCTGGATGTACAGAATAAGCTGAACTGTGTGCCTCCTTCATAAGCTCTTCACGAATATCCCCCTTTGGCACACATAAACGGCTACCATACCTCAACGAACCATCTTCATGGATCAATAAATATGTTCGTAGTCCGGCTTCAACCTGTTCTCGAAACTTTTGCAGTCTAGAATCCTGCGATTGTGCTGCTTTAATATTCTCGATCAATGATGAATGTACTTGCAGCTGCATCAACTGTCCCGTAGAATGCGGTAGCACAACCTCCAAGTCAAATCTTCGAAAATCCTCAACGAGTTCCTTCTGCGTAGTTAACACCTGAATTGCTGGTAACCGACTAAGCGCATTCGGCACGACATTAACCTTCCCCGGATGGTACTTAAGATCAAGATCGTAGTCAGCCATCAGCTCCAACCATCTACGCTGCCTCATGTTAAGCTCCTTCTGTGTGAACACATACTTCAAGCTCTTATGATCAGTAAAAACTTCGACCCTTTCGCCCAAAAGGTAGTGTCTCCAAATCTTCAAAGCGAAAATTACAGCCGCAAGTTCCAGTCATGAGTTGGATAATTCTTCTCATGGGTCTTTAACTGTCTCGATACGTACGCTACAACCTTCCCATGCTGCATCAAAACATATCGCAATCCTTTCCCAGATGCGTGGCTGTGAATCACCAATCCTCAGGAATTGTCTGGCACGGTCAGGATAGGGGCGGTTATCAACTTCTGCTTCAACGTCTCAAAAGCTAACACACATTTGTCTGTCCATACAAAAGTTACCTCTTTGCGCGTAAGCTTGGTTAACGGCTCCGCCAGACGAGTAAAGTTCTCCACAAATCTTCTGTAATACCCGGCGAGTCCAAGAAAACTTCTTATCTCCGCAATATTCTTTGGAATCGGCTAATCTCGTACTGCTGCAATCTTTTCTGGATCGACGGCAATTCCATCGCCAGACACAACATGCCCCAAAAACTTTACTTCCTCCAGCCAAAACTCGCACTTACTCATCTTCACATACAACTTCTCCTGTCTCAACGTCTGCAGTGCGATTTTTAAATGCTCAGCATGCTCTTCAAAACTCTTTGAGCAAACCAGGATATCGTCAATGAATACTACAATAAATTGATCCAAGAATGGTGAAAAGATTCGGTTCATCAAGTCCATGAATACTGCCGGCGCATTCGTTACTCCGAAGGGTATCACTAAGTATTCGTAATGTCCATACCGAGTTCGGAATGCTGTCTTGCAAATATCTTCTTCTTTCACTCGGACCTGATGATATCCGGATCGCAAATCCGGCTTCGAGAATACCCTCGCGCCACTAAGCTGCTCGAAAAGTTCGCCAATACGAGGGATCGGGTACTTGTTCTTAATAGTCATCCGATTTAATTCTCGATAGTCGATGCACATTCTTCTTGTGCCATCCTTCTTCTTTACTAGAAGAACTGGAGCTCCCCAAGGCGAGTTACTGCTTCGAATCCAACCCTTCTCAAGCAATTCAACAACCTGTTTCTTGATTTCTTCCAACTCTACTGGTGCCATTGGATAATACGCTTTGGATACTGGCGCTGCACCAGGAATAAGATCAATTGCGAACTCCACGTCTCGCTTCGGCGGTAAACCCGATATATCTTCAAACACGTCCATAAAATCATGAACAACCGCTGGCTCTTCACTTTTATCAACTTCCATTGCTGCAAGAATACTGTTTGTCGGCCTAGCCCTAAACTCGACTGGCCCGACAGAACTGCTTCCTCCAGTGAAGCTAAACTCGGGATGTCCGGGAATCTGGAAAATTATCTTCCTTGCCCTACAATCAATGTGAGCGTGGAAAGTGCCAAGAAAATCCATTCCCAAGACGACTTCGTAGCTGCCCGTATCAATCACCAAGAAATCTGCAAAAAGCTCCCGTCCGCACACAACAACTGTACAATCTTTACATTCCCTACTAGTTATGATTTTCCCATTCCCAGTGTGTACGTCCCAGAAACTAGACATGGTCGTGTAGTCAATCGAGTGTGTAGTTAAAAACTTGGATGACATAAAACAATGGGATGCACCAGAATTAAATAACGCTAATGCGGGAAAACCATGAATGAGTAGAGTACCTGAAACAACTTCTCATGACGCCTTAGCTTCTTCAGCTGTCAAGGTAAAAGCTCGAGCCTGATTAGGTCCTTGAGTCAGCTGTTTCTGTCCTTGGAACGGTCTCTGCGGAGGCTTCTGAAAATCATCCCTCGTACGAAGCTTCGACGGACAAGCACTAACAGCGTGATCTGCCGCTCCACAAACCAAACAGAGTCCCAGCATCCTGCGACACTCCCTTTGCAAATGTCCAGGTAAGTGGCAATAGCTATAGACCACACGCTTCTACTGATCAACGACAGTAGGCTTCTTCATCGGTGTTACGCCTCAACGGTCCACTGGAATACCTCTGCGACCATGAACTCGGTTTGGTACAAATGCCGGCTTCCTTACCGCAACTGCTGTCTGCTGCAAACTCCCCTTCATCCCAGATAAACTCTGCTGCTCTCGGGCTGCCGCAAGTACTTGTGAGAAAGTGGTCAAACCCTGGGAGACAATCTGCCTCTGGATGTCCACGTCCAAGCTGCGCATGAACCTCCGTGCCCTGTCTGCATCGTTGGCAACTAAACGTCTAGCGAATCTACTGTGTCTTGTCCATTCTGCTGCATGCACATCCACGGGTGCTCCATTCTGCTTTAGCCCAATGAATTTCTCTTCCATTTCCTCCCGTGCAGTCCGTGGGAAGAACTTTGAAACTCTTTGAAAAATCCGCCCACTTGATCGGCTTGGGCAAGCGGTTCTCTTCCACAAGCCACCATTCTCGGGCGTAGTCCACTAACTGAATGCGTACCACGTCAACTCTTTTCTCATCTGGAATCTGTGCCGCAATAAGCAAATTCTCTGTGTCAACTAGCCACTGCTCCGCTGGTAATGGCTCCTCCAAACCAGTAAATGTAGACGGACCCAAACGTCTGAAATCTGCTACGGTCCCTAATCGGTCAACTGATTTAGCTCCAACATTGTTCACAGACTGCTGAACGATCTGCAAACCTTCCTGAAACGATTCCGCTTGCTGCTGGATCAGCTCGGTCTGTCTTTTTTGATTCTCCAGCATTCCTCTTATCACTCCAAGCATGGCGGCTTCGTCCACACGCCTTTGGTACGTCTTCAAATTCTTATCTGCCATATTCCTGAAATCAAAACACCCAACATTAGCATGATGATAGATTCAAAATATAGATTAAGGCTAGAACTCCAAGTTACTTAAATAGAGTGTCGTATTGTAACTATGCCGCGGTATCATAGCCACAATTACATAACTCCACCCAAGTCGTCTAAGTCCTAGATATAACAAGGAATCAGGTTTTCGAGTTGATATGCAAAGGAAGTTTGCACATCGTAAAGGATATAATCAGGAAGAATGTGATTCAAGAATGGTAAACAGCAAGGTGGCATGACATGTTTCCTAAACACGGGTATTCTGATTCGTGTATTGGGTACAATACCCAACTACAAAAGAATCAACCCGACTAACCTATGGCTCTGATACCAAAAGAACCATGTCATGCCCCGCTTCGGAGAGTACGCTAAAATGGGCACGTAACATAGCCAACTATGCTACCTGTGGGTAGGAAGTATCCATCCACAGTCACATTACGGCTGTAGAGATATCAAGAACAAAATAAAACTATCTAGTACATGTCCATAATCCAAGATAACAAGAGTCAATAATAAATAAATGCGGAAGCGAACGATCCAATACAAAATAACTGGAATGTATGTCCCATAATGCGGGCTCACATTAGGAATAAAATACAGGAAAGAAAAGCTAACTACTACTGACACTCACAGCTCAGCCTGTCGGCTGAAGTACTCCTGCTCGGACTGCGACAACGGTACGGGATCTGGGCCATGCAAAACCCAGACGTCAGCGCGTCAAGTCATCAAGTAATAACATAATAAACAGGCAATGCGATATAAATATGAATAAAGCAAGGGTAACAAGAATATGAATCAGAGCAGTGCAGGGTGGTATGCAGTGGGTAAACTGGACTGTTCTATCAAGTTTTCTGTTCTAAAGTCTTTGAAACCAAATTGATGAATCATCGATGTAACTCAATAGTATCCCGTGCATGCCCGGGACCACGGTCTACAGACTCTCGGGCTGAAAACGAGACGTGCCGCTAGGCACTAACAGGAAAGGAGTACAGACCAACGATGTCAGCAGCATCGTCACGAGGCGGGCCTAGCCTCTAAAACTGATCAGAACAAGTAGCGAACTGTTGAGTTACAAGTCAGGTTTCACCTTTGATTTCCCCATACCCCCAAGCTATATGTGTAAGTCAAGTCAGGTATCCCGAAATCAAGAAACTAATGCCAACACAGGATCAGGTAAACAGGTTTGTCTGGATAGACAACAGGAACGGTCCATGAGGACTACATGTCAGGTTTGTTGGCATTAGACATAAGATCAGGTAATGGATCGGGTCATGGTACATCATGTCAAGTCAAGCAGTATACGGTACCATGTCGGGTCAAGCACTATGTATGTAGCAAGTCAGGTCAAGAAGTAAGCGATATCATAGGTGTACTCACAATCAGTTATATAATCAAGCATGGTTATCAACAACATGATTCACTCAATTTGCAGTACAGTCATTAGTTGTGTCACAGAGATGATTTCAACATTATAAGAATGCAGTAAGACAATTATAGTCATTTAATCATGTTAACAAGTTAAGACTTCATGGATGCAATGATATCTACATATATATGTTTCAAGTTTGAAAGATAAAAATGTTATATAACAATATTGAACACGAAAAAGAGAAATGATCGTACCAAAGTTAAATTTATAGGTTTAGGGTGTCATTAATATGTATGTAAATATGGTTTAGCATGTAGCAAAGGGTACTTGCCTCGACGGGTCGCGAATCGGGAAAACGGAACGTAAAACGTTGGCGGGGAAAACTCGCGACGGGCGCACGGTTCACGGAATGAACCCAAACGATGAACAGTGAAGCCACACGGGTTGGGGTACCGTGCTGGAACGTCGGGACACGTCGCCGGCACGGCCGGAATCCGGCGAGATACAAAAACAGTGAATGCCAAGAGTTGCAACAAGAAAAGAAAAGAAAATAAAGAAGAAAGGGAAGGAGGATGGAGAAGGGAAGGCTTACAATGGTCTGTGGGACGGGTGGTGACGGTCGACCATGTCAACGGAGCTCCGGCGGTCGGCCTGCGATGACGGCGGAAAGTTTTCAGGTCAAGAAACCAGATCAACGAAGGACAGAGAAGAAAGGAGAAGGTGAGGGGATGAGAAGCTTACCGAGGGGGTGCTTGCGAGGCCGGGGGTGGATTGAGATCGTCGGCGGCGATCCCACGAGGAGTTGCGGCTGTAGGTGGCCGCGGTGTTGGTGTAGGGTGCACGGGAAGAAGGGAAAAGAGGAGGGAGGTGCGGTGGATCGGTCGAGGGCGAGGAGACGACGAGTCCGGTGGTGTTGGCGTAGGCGTTGGTGCTGCAACGGCGAGAGGTGAGGCGGCTAGGGTTTACGTAAGAGGGTTCGCTCGTGAAGAAAAGAAGAGGAAGAAGGAAGAATATATATATAGGAGAGAGAGAGAAAGATAGAGAGAGAGAAAGGAGAGAGATAGAGAGCGACGGGGAGAGAGAGAGTATGGAGGTGGGGCCCACGGGAAAAAGAGGAGGTTTGATTGGCTGAGGGAATAGTGGGGGGTTAGGGAAAAGATTTAAATCAAAGATTTAAAGTATATAAAAATATTATTAGGTAAAAAAAAATATATACGGCGGTTAAAAAATATAATAGAAATTGGGATTTTGGCGCAAAGTAAAACATTTCCAAATCGCGTCCGGATCGGGTCCAAAAATTTGAAATTGAAATAAGAAAATTTTAGGCGGGATCCAAAATTTAAAATGAAGTGTTTTTCAATCAAAGGGCATACCCCCAAAACGGACACACGTACGTGCGCGTAGCCATCCAAACTCGCTCGTTTCACTGAACGGGACGAGAACACGATGCACGGACGCTACAACAGAGTTAGGGGTGTCAAGTAGGCCAAGATGAATATTTTTAATTTTATTTTAAATGCCTTAAATTGTTATATGCAGAAATGAATTGTCGGGATAAAATTACAATAAGTAACAATCAAGCAAGATAAATGAAATAAGTGCCATACTACGTTCAAACGGTAACTGAAATTAGTAGCATTGGGCTCGGGTGTTACCGATGTGCCCGTCCAATGAGGTTGATTTTACGAGTATGTCATCGACGTAGACTTCCATGTTCCTCTCGATCTGCTGTTTGAACAGTTTGTTGACGAGGCGCTGATACGTAGCCCCGGCGTTCTTGAGACCGAAGGGCATCACTTTGTAGCAGTATACCCCCCGATCCGTGGTGAACGCGGTAAGCTCTTCATTTGTCGGTTCATCCGGATCTGATTATAGCCAGAGAAAACGCCCATGAAGCTAAGTGATTCGTGATCGGCCGAGCTGTCCACTAGCTAGTCTATCCGAGGGAGGGGATAGTTGTCTTTAGGGACGGCCTTGTTCAGATCCGTGAAATCGACGCACATGCGTCATTTCCCATTCACATTTTTGACCATGACCACGTTCGCCAGCCAATTCGAGTAGTCAAGATTTCTAATGAAGTTGGCCGCTAGCAATCGATCGACCTCGTCCTCAATCGCCTTTTGCTTGATTGGCGCAAAACTTCGCTTCTTTTGTCGGACGGGTCTTGCCTTTGGGTAGACTCCGAACCTGTATGAGATAACTTTAGGGTCGATCCCGGGCATGTCTGCTGGTGTCCAGGCGAATACGTCTGAGTTTCCTCGGAGGAAACAGATCAAGTCTTCGCGTCGGTATCCCGTCAAAAGAGAACTGATCTGAACGGTCCGTCCATCGACCCCTTCGACGAGGGGAACTTCCGTCAGTGCTTCTACCGGGGCGCCTCGAATTTCCCTTAGGTCGTCTCGTGTATCCAAAGACCCCTGGAAATCAGGCGCGTCCTCCCAATCATCGCCCTGCTCTCCGGCGGGGGACGTCGAGACAAGGCAACTCTTAGCGATCTGCTGATTCCTATAGGCCCGGTCTATCCCTTTTGATCCAACGGGAATTTGATCACAAGGTGATAGGTCGAGATTTGAGCCCGGAGGGCATTCAATGTAGGGCGTCCTAAGAGAATGTTATAAAACGAAGGCACCTTAGCGACGAAGAAGTTCACCGGTAGGATTTGCGTGTGACCCGCTTCCCCGATGTTGAGAAGGAGGGTGACCGTTCCCTCGGCTGGGATAGACTGGTCGGTGAACCCAAAGAGGACATGGGAGGTCGGCTATAGGTTGGATGGTCCTAGCCCCATACGCTGGAAACAGTCGTAGAACAGGATATTCGCCGAGCTACCTGAATCAACCAATATCCTCTGTACCTCATAACGGTAAACCCGGGCCGTTATCACGAGGGGGCGTTGTGAGGTAGTGATATACTGTGGAGGTCTTCATCAAAGAAGATGATGGGCTCGTCTTTCCTACACCTCTTTTGGAGTGGATCGCTTACACCTTCGACAGGGAGGAGGTGGTGATTTCCGCCAGTTTCTCGAGCGGTACCCGAGGTAACGACCATGATTTGGCCGATCGTTAATTCCCCAGAGGCCATCGGATCTCTTTGTTCTCGTTCCTCCTGCCGCTTGTCCCTTATGTACTTCGCCAAGTGGCCAGAGCGGATGAGCTCCTCAATGTAGTCGCGGTCGGTCGGGTGCCATTGCATCCTATGGAAGGTGCAGTAAGGGCCTCAGAGACGTTTTCCCGCCCTTTGGGTAACTGGCGGGAGCTTAAAGAACCTTTCACCCTTCGCTTCCTCCAATAGCTCGGTATGGGAGATGTTAAGAGGAGCGTACTCCTAGAACTTCGGGGAGTAAGGTTTTGGTCGGTCGATCATCTTTTTCTCTTCTTTTCCCCTCTTCTTTTGGTCGACTTGGTCGCCTCTGGGCAGATTTGAGCTCACCTCCGATTTGAGTTGGATCTCCCGTTTGGTCCAAGCTTTTACTTCGGCCATGGTCTTAGGTTGCGCTAATGCAAAAGAGCGGAGCCACTCTTTGTGTCTAAGATCCGACCTTAATGCGGTGATAACCGTCTCATCGCGGTGCTCGGGGACCTCGAGGAGAGCATTATAGAAGCGAATAACATATCCCTTAAAGGATTCTTTGTCCCCGCTCTTTATGGTGAAGAGGTAATCGACCGTCCTCTTCTGTCGTCTGTTCCCGACGAAGTGACCGAGGAACTGGGTGGCCAGCTCATCAAAGGTCGAGATGGAGTGGGGCGCCAGCCCTCGGAAGCAGTCCCGACCTGCCTAGATTAGGGTGGTAGGAAAAGTGCGGCATGGAGCCGCGTCCGAGTTATCTTGGAAGCTCATGCCCGCTGTAAATGCGTCCAAGTGATCTTTTGGGTCGGACTTCCCGTCAAAGAGCGCCACTTTGGACGGCTTATTCTTGGATGGGACACGTACGACCAGCAATTCCTCGGTGAGGGGCTTCGTGAGAGAATCCGCGGAATACCTAGCCCCTTCACCAGATGGATGGCCATCTCGCCGTATGCCCTCGATCTTCTTTTCGAGGGCCTCGAGTCGGTGGTAGTAACCCGAGGATTCAACACAGTCGGAGTGGCGACTGTCTCCGCTCCTGGTCTGCGTAGCGGTGCGGCTTCAATTCCGCTCTATCAAATTTCTCAGATCCTCGGGCGAGGTTCTTCTCGAGTAGTCCCGACGTGCACCTCCTCAGTCTTGTCGTGAGTGGGGGCGTCGGTTATGCCTAGAAGTAGGCGAGCTGACCGACATCTCTTCAGAGGGTGTGGGCGCGTCGGACTTTGGGGCGATGGCCCGGTCATCCCCGAGATCGGGGGTGTGGAGCCTTCCGGAGCCCAGCGGGTCATGGAATCATGGCCCGCGCGTAGGCCGTGGTTGCAGGAAGTGACACGCCGGCACTCGGTGGCGCTGAGGGGAGAGTGGGCATCGACCCTTCTGCGTGCGTCGTTGTCTCGGGGGGGGACCGCGACCTGGTGAGCAGGGCCCGGCCCCTGAACGCGGACGAAGGTGTCTACCATCGACGTGAGTCTGATGATTCGAGCCGATAAGACGCTGATGAGGTTTGGAGGGGGGAGAAACCGCTAATGCCTCCGTTGTGGGGGCGTGGCGGCTCGTGTTGGGATCATCGCGGCTTTCGCTCGCCATTAGGTCGAGCGCGGAAGATCAACTTAGATGAGTGGAAGAAATTTTCGATTCGTTCCCGCAGACGGTGCCAACTGATGGAGGGTATGATCTCCTTCAGATGCCGTCTTCCGTCGATCTGTAGCGAGCGTTGTTGAACGGTTGAGATTTGAGTTGAAGGTTGTCTCCTTGAGTGTGTGGATCTCAATGGGTTGAGTTTGAGGTGGAAGCTGAGCTACCTGCAAGTAAGTCCCGGGGTGGGTGACCTCCGTAGGACCCTCTGACGATCAACTTAGAGTTGAGGAATATTGACAGAGCAGTGGCTTATTGGGATCAAAAAAATTGCGTTCTCTGAGTCGTCTGGGAGAGGTTTTTTTATAGTGGTTGCATGGAGCGAGCAGGTGAGAGATCTTCGCCGTCGGTTACGCCGCTGACGTTACGCCTGCGTGAATGCTGGGATCTTTCCATTAATAACGAGATACGCTCATTAATGGGGGACGCGGGACATGGGGCGGCGATTATCTCGCTTTGGCGAGATACGCGGAGCCGATGCGGAAGCGCTAAGGATCTGCGTTCTCGTTTGATCGGGAGGGCTGGGAAGGCTTAGCTCGGCGAATAGTTCGGAGACGAGCCGGGAGCTCGAGGAAGTTCAGCTCTATAATAGCTCGGAGGCCAGTAAAAGAGGAGAGGTGCAAGTTCGGCTGCCAGATCGCTCGTGGGCAAGAAGTGAAGTGTCCACACTGATTTACTTCGGTAGCCCCAGGAGTCTAGTGGGCTGTTGCGGGTGACACGTCATTTGCCATGTGTCGTGATCTGAGAAATTCCCACTTATGAGCATCATCATTTCTTAAGGATTTCATTATATTTGTAATCTTATTGCCCCTATTTTCCCCCCTTTAATCTTACTTGTTTCAAATTTGAAACATGAGTAAGTTCATATTGGATTAATTGGCATCGGTGCCAATTTGCATCATGATCGGCTATCTTAGGTCTGCATATGTTCCCATTTAGGGCCTGTTTGGTTGTAGGATTTAAAAATTTGGATTCCAAAACAGTACGGTTGAAAATTTCTGGATTTGGTAATTTGTTGTTTGGTTGATTTTGGATTCCTAGTATTGGATTTGTAAATCCTTGTAATCTTTATTTGGTTGGTGAAAAGAAAGTGGGATTTGGATTTGAGGATTTTAGAGAGAGATAGATAGAGAGAGGATTATTAAATAAATAAAATACCACAGGTCCCATCTAAAAGTACAATGAATAGTGTCTAATCATTAAATTTTTTTAAGATTCAAGAATTTATGTTTTGTGGTGGCCCTAAAAAAAACAAACGAATCCTAAAAATTCAAATCCACCAACCAAATATAAAATTATGGAATTCTAGTATTCCGCAATCCAATCCAAATACGAAAGATTATTACTTAACTTACAAACCACGTGGTTGATATGTCTAAGTACCTGGCCTAATAAGAGACCAGTCTGCAAAAGTATCAATTGTATGGATTGGAAGAGAAGTACAACTTTTTAGAAAATAGACCAATTAGCCTGATTACACCGGAATTGAGATGATCAATCAGACCCCAGTTTAATCTTCAGCTCAACAAGTCTAAAATGGTATGGTTATCGATTTTCTTAAGGACACCTATATTCATTGTAACTTTAATTTTAATCAAATTATTCAAAATTTCCCCTTGAAATTTCGAACGACTATTCTGATTTTTCATTCTAATATATCAGTCTCTTCCCACCCTGGTTTCGCTATACCACCTTTTTAAAAAAAAACCTAGATAGATCGGCTGAGGAATGTTTGAATCATGAAACTAGGAATATAAGGTTTTTTTGGTTGGGGAAATAATGTAAAAAGATTAAATACGGAAAGTGGTTTGGAACCTCTGCCGTTGAGTTTTCTATTATTTTGATGCTCTGAGAGCATCTGACCGTACATTACAAGTGCAAAACACGTGAAAACACATCAACACTAAAAACCCTGTTTTACGCCTGCTTTGCAGCGCTTATCAATGAGTGAACACCACAAGGACGCCGGATTCCGGAAAGGGCAGGAGGAAATATAAAATCTTAGGGGGCGTTGTATCTCAATAAAAGACCCCCGATTCGGAGGCGGAGCAGGGTTGACCTCATTTTTACGCGTACCTCCTGCGCGGTATCGCCTTCGAAGTCGCCATCGCAGCAGCCACCGTCGTCTAGAATTCGCCTATAAATAGAATGGGGCCACCATCACTCTCTCCCTCACTCTCTCTCAATATCCAAATCAAGGGCGGCGATTACGAAACCCTAGAAATTATTGGTGAGATTTATTTCTTACCATCTCTCCTCCCTTTTTGTTTATGTTTTTCTCTGCAATCGATTAGGATTTCGCTGCGGCTCCGAAAGCAGCGAGAAACCCTAGAGATGGTCACAATGTCTCTTGCTTTCGCCGCTCACTCTTTGTCAATTTTCTTACAACACGTTTGGTTTTCTTTTGGAACTAGGGTTGCTGAAACTTTTACGCATTGTTTCCCAAAGTTTTCCTGCAATGTTATCTAAAATTTCATTTTTGATTGTCCACTCTCCCTAAAGTTGCGATTTTGATGGAAGTATCCTTGTATCAGAGGTCGAGGTCCCCTATTCAGTTTTCACTACATTGTTTCAGGTCTCTGGAAAGCGGTAAAATGCTGATTTAAAAGTGTCCTTACAAACCATTCAAGGTCCATTGAACCGTAATGTAATGTTTATTCAAGTGTTTGAAGTTAACAAAACACACACACACGCACACATGTGCATGCATCCATCATCCATGCATCCATCCATCATCCATCCATACGTGTGCATGCATGCATCCATCCATGCGTACATACCATTTAAGGCCCTTCACTTGTTGACTGAAACAAGTGGTCAGGAGTCGTTCATCTGGTGATGAATGGTTAGTAGGTGTTTCTATCGCGATGTTAATGGTTATTACCTTTTTATATCTGTCAAAGCATTTGTTTAAAGCCGAAATACTATAAGATGCTATTCATCTCTTACTTTCAAAAGTGCCAAGTCTCTCTCTTATTTTTTTTGCCATTTTTTGTTTTCCTTCTAAGAATTGAAATTATGACCATTTCCATTTTAGTTTGGAGTTTTATCTGAAGATTTATCTACAGAGGTTGACTCTGAGGGTTCAATCATGCTTGCTGTATGCGGCATGTCTCAGTTACTTACTTTAGGCTTAAATTCACTCAACTACCAAAACCTATATCCATTTTACACTAATTAAAAATGTAATAAATTACAAATTACTATAAAAAAAGATGAGCTTTAAGGTTGTTTTTGTTAGCTTCATGTCATGTTTGCTAAACTCTTTAAGGAAAATTTAAAATTAGGCTAATTCGCCAATTTGATATCAATACATCTTAGTTTCGGCGTTGTTTATGAACAAATTAAGAATAGAAAGAATAAATTTGCTGTGTTGGTATTAACTTTGTGCTGCAAATAGACACAAGATTTTCTGGTGCCAATTTGGCTAGAATGTTGTTTGTGCAGCTGTTCTCCTTACCATTTCTACTTCTTATTACCATTTCTGCCTAGGCGAACACTGCCGGTTGCAAGCTGTGGACCATTAAATTTCATAACTGATTGATTCTTACTTTCATCTTATGGGTGTATGGCACGTTTGCTAACCAAAAAAGGGAAATTCCTGCATGTTAAGACATGTTTGCCAGTTCATTACTCGGGAAAACCTTGCACTATTTTGGGCCATGATGGTTATAGCCATTACCAAACTTTTATGCAATCTATTTCAATTTTTTTAAGGGTCACATGCTAACCTCTAATCCTTATAATCTTATCAGTCGGTTCCTGTTGTTGTATGAAATATTGATAATTTTTAAGTTCTCTTTATCTTGAGAAGATTTCTACAAATTTGTTGGTTTGCGCATATACTGTGTGGTGTTTATAGTCATCAGCAAACTTTCATACAATTTATTTTGTTACTCCTTTGAGTCGTTTCTTTAAGGGATGACTGCTAATATTCTTATCAGTTGGTGGCCGTTATCAAACTTTTATGCAATCTATTCCGGTACTTGTTTCTTTAAGGGTGACATGCTAATCTCTAATTCTTATAATCTTATCCAGTGTTCAAAAAAGGGTTTAAACGGCCATTTAAACGTAAACGGTGACAAAACGAACAATAAAATCATTAAACGGTCAATTATGTGGTCAAAACGTTTACACGGTGATTATATGGTTTAAATAGTGATTAAACGGTGTTTATCCAATTTTAATAGCGTTTAAACGGTTAGTATTTGTTTGATTCATTTTTGTAATTTTAAAACATTCATAAGAAGCTTGATGATGAAGAGGAACAATATGAAGATGATGATGAGTATGCTTAGGAGAGTATTTATTTATGAAATTATGTAGAAATGTTTGATATTTTGTTGATTTTGAAGTTATTTGTGGCCCGTAGGCCTTTTGTGTTTGCTTATGTTTATGTGTCAGTGAGTAGTGACATAAGACATTTATATGTTATTTTGGTGTTATGCTTTTAGGTTTTAGCATGTATGCTCCAGTGTTTGCTTTATGTTTACGGGGTTTCATGTTGCATTGCCATGTAATTTGTCTTTTGGTTTGTATAGCGAATGTTATATATTGTGTTTCAAAAAATTCCATTAACAAGAATGCATACCCGGTGGGATTCGAACCCACACTCTTCCGATTTTGTTCGGACGCCTTACCATTTAGGCCATGGGTATATTTAAAATTTTCAATATCAATAATCCTATATATTTGTCATAATTTTATATATAATAATTATACTAAAATATTTGTGGCCGTATAATCTTTATTAAACGTTTAATCACCGAATAATCCAATTAAACGCTAAACACCTCCCGAACGAATTGTGAACGAATACGTGTTTTACAACATTGATCTTATCAGTTGGTTCTTATTGTTGTATGAAACCTCAATAATTTCTAAGTTCTCTCTGTCTTGAGAAGATACTACAAATTTGTTGGTTTGCGCATGTACTGGCTGGTGTTTATGGCCATAAGCAGGCAATAATTTTTATAAATAAAATTTTCTATGGTCTTCTCCATGTTCTATTTAGACTATATGCTGTTCTGTTCTAATGGCAAGGCAGACGGTTCGCTATCATGCAGTCCATCCAACATAGTAACCATTTGTTGTTTTGGAGAAATATAGAGGTAACTCCTTTTTTTTGTGGGTATTAAACTCTTCTTGATGTCACATGCAGAAATGCACGATTTCATATATCGGTTATGTGTTGGGTCAGTTATTGAATGATCTATAGCGAGCCCTGAGCTTTTCGACCACATTTATAGCCTTATAGCTGAACCTATCATTATATCATTTTCAAAAGGGTGTCTGCAGACTAATTTCCTCTTATCAATGTTTTAATTGCGCATTCATTCCAGTTAAATGGGCGAGTCGCGATTCCCCACTTTCTTTCTCTTTTAATTCTATCTGCCAAACATGATGGAAGTAGGAGAGATAGAGAATGCAAATTGCGGATAAATTGCACTCTTTGTATAAAAAATAACTCAAGCGCTCTTTATTTAATAATATTGTTGCTACAAAATACAACACATTTTTGCTTATTACTGTGTTACAACACCTTTCTCACAAACTTTTTCTTTCTCTCTTAACCCTTCTCTACGTTGTGTTTTCTCTCACACTTTGGCTTGAGATTGCATTCACTGGTTTCATGTCTTTATATATTTTTTCTAAGCATGATAATTGAACAGTGCATGAACAAATGTTCATACCATTCTTTAAAAATTTTGCAAGCTAATTAATGTATGGTAGGTGATTGTCTAGTAGGTGGGTGGTTGTGTGGTAGGTGGGAATGAGATAGGTGAAATAAAACAAAAGTGCTTTCAAAACACCCCTTTTGAGAAGGGTATGTGTCACTTTCAAACCTGACATTGAATTTCTTTCATTTCCTTAGGTAAATGGTTCAGGAACTCAGTATCAGTTTCGGTTCTTCAAAGTTTGTTTAGTATTTGAGGGTTTCGCTTGGTTTCGTTAGTTTCTGTCCAAGTTTCGGTTTTGGTTTCAATTAATATTGGTGTGTATGTATGCGTAAATGTATGTGTATATATGTGTGCACATTAATACATACATACATATGTATAGGGATTTTATAGTTAAAAGATAGCATGGATGAGATAAAGCAAGTATATAAAAGAAAACGGTTTGTAATCACATACAAAATCAATTAAGATTGTATAATAATTTATAATTTTCCCTTTTAATAAGTCCGAATATATCAAATTATGTAAGGAAAAAGTCTCATTTTTTATATATGGAAGTGGAAAATTAATGAGCAATCTATTTTATATTTGAATGGTCAAAGTCGCATTTATATGATGCCAATAGAGAAAAAATTGCCTTTATCGGCCGGTATCAGTCGATATTTGACTGATACCGGCTGATATTTGACCGATACCGGCCGATACTGAGGTTTTACGGCTGGTTCAAACTGGTTCCTACCGAAACCGGTCTGATACGGCCGAAACCTCCAACCATGAAAGAACTAATTTGTGTATTGAGCAGTAATGGGACTATATTTTCCAAAATTTGAAAGAAAAGATCAGAAATGAGACCATGTCTTCCAAAATGGAAGTTCTTATACAGTTTGATACACTTGCATGCCATTCTACTTTTTCCACTTCAGCAATTTTGACTGGGACTCTTGTTGCCAAAGCCTTGAGCCTAAGTGATATGGCGAGGTAGCAAAAACTGCAGCCATTCATTAGGAAGCAGATTTGATATCTGAAAATGGACCTATTTTCTGGAAAAATTATGAGGTATGGAAAACCTGATCCTCCAATGCTCTTAATTATGGGTTTGACATTTTAACAGAGGAAAATTATATTCAAGAGCTCTGATTTAAGATAAAGCTTTGGGGGCTAAATGTTGAATTCTTAATCTTGAAGGTTTCTAAAAGTGGACCGGTTACAAGAATTATCTCCAGTTCTTTTATGTAACATACCTCCATACTATGTGTTTTCCAGCAGATCGTTTGAGATTCAGTGACTACAACATTTACCTTCTTCTTTATATCTTTCTATCCATTGATTCTTTATATTGATTTTTCTTCAAGGCAGTGATGTAAATCATGATTCATTCAACCACTAATCAACATCGCTACCATTGTTGATACAGTGAGGTACTATAAATGCTGCAGACACCTACTAGGATTGCAATTTCATTAGCAGGGCGGTAAGCGGTTGATTTCTGATATAGGAAATGATATTGTGGACTGCCTACCATGGATTTCGGTAATCAGTATATTTAATGCAAAATTTGATATGGAATTTCTAACATCGAGTTATTTGTATGATTGTCTGTTGGATGTATAGGAATCTGCATTCCTTGCCACCTGTCTAGCTAGAGACAATAAATTATGAGAACATTCTCGATTTGGCAAATGTCAAGATACTGTTCATCATGTTCGTAACTTTTGTCTTTAATCATTCTACTTATTGTTAATTTACCATGCTTTTGCCATCTGAAGCTTGATTAAGTGCGTGGATTCCTGCAGTTTACTGTCTGGGTAATCCTTTTTTAAGATCTTAAAAGTAGAAAACTGCTGATTTAAAAGTGCCCCTATAAACCATTCAAGGTCCATTGAGCTGTAATGCAATTTTTATTCAAGTGTTTGATGTTAACACCAACCACGTACACATACATTATATATACACATACATACATACACTTACATGCATCCATCCTTCATCCATACATCAATCCATCCATCCATCCATATCTTTTAGGGTGATTCGCTTATTGACGAAAGGAAGTGGCCAGGAGCTGTTGTGCATCTGGTGATGAACGATTAGTAGGTCTATATTGTAATTTTAATTGTTATTACCTTTGCCTGTCGAAGCATTTGCTGAAAGCCGAATTACTATAAAATGTTATTCATCTCTTACGTCCAAAATTGCCAAGTCTCTCTCTTAATTCTTTTTGTCATTTTGTGTTTTCCTTTAAGAATTGAAATTAGGATTTCATTTCTAAATTTGTCTGTTATGGAAGATTTTTTGACAGTTTAACAATTTTGGATCCATGGATATGCAGATAAGCTCATGGTGTCATTGATTAAACTCTCGAGGCAGCTTGGGGATTTATTATGTGATTTGCCTAAATATGTTGCTATCAAGTGATATAAAAGTTCCTAAGAAAATAATTTGACTCCATGGATATTTTTAAAGAATTTCCAAGTATTTTGTTCTGCTCTGAATTGTGTCCTATTACAGTTTTGTACGAAGCAGTAAGCTAGCAGATCTCTTATTTTGGAAACAATCCTTGCCCCTTCTATGAAGCAAAAATGCCTAGCCCCATCAAAATTTTATTGGCTGCACTTGCTTCTTAGGTATGCTAATTTTTTAGTTATATTTATTCAAAACCTTGACAAAAGTACCACTTTACTATGATACGACTCTAGTGACATTTACATTTAAAGGAATAAAAACATGATAAGTACCATTTCTGCATTCACTATGATACAACCAGAACCAGAGTATTACATAGTTCTTATTTGAGCGATCATTGATTTTTGTGCCCTCTAATTCTAAAAGGTGGTGCTTCAGGTTTAAACTTCCAGTTCTTTCTGGATTCCTTATGTCAATGGTCACTGCTTCATGGCTTGGGTATAATTGAAGGAGTTTTCTATTGTGAACAAACATCCCATTTTTAAAACTTAATTTTTTCAGTTTTTAAAAATGCTAAATATCTAGTAAATGGTGAACTTTCTATTGTGATGATGTTTTTCTTTCTATGTGGATCAGGCATGGGGACTGTGAACTTTGCTTTTCAGCCACAACAGCAAAATCTCTTGAGAATCACTGTAAGGTTTATATATCGATGTCCCGATGTGAACTCAGTGAATGAAATAATTATCCATCTCTTACTTTGTCTCGAGTAGTCTCAACGCTTTTGAGAACTTTCATCTTCCTATGTGCTTTAACCTTCAAGTGCTTGGTGACCATGAACCAAGTTTGACACCATGTTCATATGGTCTTAAATGACATGGGGGAAAATCTTTTTATTACTCTAACTTGGTAAGTGCCATTTCTATATGCTTCCATCTGTTATTTTCTAGATTTAGAGGTGTTCCCCAAGAGCCTCAAACCAGATTAAATAAGATTATATTTACTAAATAGTGATAGAAGAAGGTTTCCATAGTTGAATCATTGTGGGGCTAGTTGATAATTTTACCTGAAGGATGATTACCACAACTTCACGGGAATTTTCAATATGGGACTGGTCAGCAATATCATGAGAAAATGATACAAAAAATGGTATTTGGACTGCCTACCATGGATTCTGGCAATTGGTATATTTAACTTGACATTTGATATGGAATTTCTAACATTGATTTATTTATATGATTGTCCGTTGAATGTATAGGAATCTGCATTCCTTGCCATAGCTAGAGATAATAAAGTATGAAAACGATCTTGATTTGGCAAATGGTAAATGTTAAGATACTGTCCATCATGTTCGGAGCTTTTTAAGTCTTTAGGTACTCCACTTATTGTCAACAATTTACATGTTTTTGTCATCGGAAACTTCAATTCGCAGTAATTGAGTGGATTTTTGCAGTTTTCTGGTTGGCTAAATATTTATTAAAATTATCTCGTTTTCTTCTTCTTTTGGGTATGTGATTATGGAGTTTTATGCTAAGATTTATCTACACGGGATGATTTCGAAGGTTCAATCATGTTTAGTAAATGTTGGCATGTCTCAGTTACTTTAGAATTAAATTCATTAAACCACCAAAACCTGTATCCATTTTTCACTAATTAAATGTTATAAATTATACACTACTATTAAAAAGATGAGCTTCAAAGTTACTCTCATGCTGTGTTTACGAAGGAAAATTTAACAGTAGGCCAATTCACCAAATTGATAACGATACAACATTTTAGTTTCAGTATCGGTTAGGAACAGATTAAGAAATAAAAAGTATAAATTTGCTGAGTTGGTAATAACTTTGTGCTGCAAATAGTCGCAAGATTTGCTAGTGCCAATTGGGCTAGAACATTGTTGTCTCCTTACTGTTTCCATATCTTATTATCAGTTGCTAGCTGCCGAACAATTGGATTTCTATTAAATTTTCTTATCTGATTGTTTCTTACTTTCATCTTATGGGTATATTGCATGTTTGCTGACCAAAAAAAGATGATTGCTGCATTTTATACTATGTTTTCCTGTTCATGGAAAATGACTTAAAACTATTGAGCAGTTCATATGATATAGCAAGCGGGCCCAATTTACAAATAGGTGACGCATGCGGTGACGCATGCGTCAGCCCATGTGGTCGGCTCCGCAGGGCGCCGCCGTATGTATGGAGGATGGGAGTCCATGCACGCGGGAATTCACCGCTGTGGTTTTGACCACGTGAGGAGAGACCAAGTGCATGAATATGCATTGAATAAGGTGTTGAATGAGCATTGTGAAAGAAACGTAATATGAAAAGAGAGACAAATGCATTTGTGCATTTAATAAGAAAGTTGGATTTTAGTGAATGGGCCTTGCCTATTAAAGAAAGTGTTGCACTTATTCGTAAAATGAAAATGAAGTAGTGAAGCATCACACTTCATTCTCCAGAAAACTTGTGTGAGGGAGAATACATAGCGAGTGTTGAAGAATTTGTAATTTTGTATCTTGTAAAGAAAAAAGAAAAAGAAAACATAGCGCGATAAGTGGAATACGCAAATTACCGAACCACTATAAATCCTGTGTCCCCATTTTATTTGTGTGATTATTTTTTTTATTCGACGTTTTCCTCACGGTAGATCAATTCCTAACTGCTGGTATCAGAGCATTCAGGCTCGATGTACCTTTTGGGATGTTTGGGCATATGACGTCGATAAACAACATGATCGAAAAGTTTGATGGGTGCAACAATTTTAGCTTATGAAGGCTGAAAATGATGGCCCTATTGAAGCAGCAGGTTGTGCACAAGATTGTCTTTACGAAAGACTCTCCTAAAGAAATTCATGGAAGTAGAGAAAGTAATAAAAGATGTGGCTCTCAGTTCGATCCAGCTTTTTTTGGCCGATAAAGTCTTTTGCTAAATCAAGCAAGAGATCGGCGGCGGGGTTATAGAGCAAGTTACATGCTCTATACATGAAGAAATCTCTCACAAACCGTCTCTAATACATCTTGAAGATGAAGGAGGGGACATCGGTCCGGGTAATAGGGAGTGTCACAGAGGATACGTTGTCCGTTTAGGACCATTATGAGAAACGAACATTTGGTGGTTCGAAGGGCAAGCCGAGATGATGACAAGTTCTTATTGTCGTATAGAGGCGAAGAAAGTGATTCTATTCTTGAAAGACCTAGGACCATTAAAGCAAATATTTGGAATGGGGATCACCAGAAATAGAGCAGAATGAACTCTGGAGTTATCTCAAGAGAAGTATATAGAGAACGTGCTGAGCAGGTTTAATCTCCATAATGTAAAGTCCAGAATCACTCTTTTAGGAAGTCAATTCGAATTTACCAAGAAACAGTCACCCAAGACGGCTAAGGAGCGAAAACACATGGAAAAAGTTCCATATGCCTCAGCGGTTAGGAGTTTGATGTATGCTATGGTTTGTACCAGACTTGACACAGCACATGCAGTGAGAGTAGTAAGCAGATACATGGCTAATCCGGGAAGGATACATTGGGAAGCTGTGAAGTGGCTTCTACAATATCTCAAAGGCACGCTAAGTATGGCACTTCACTTCAAGAAAAACAATGTGATTTTGCAGGGATTCACCGATGCATCAGTCGAACTCCCATGAGTACCCACCTTTGTAATAGCAATACCCCTATCATCTAGCAAGAAGAATACCATCATCTCCTGTGGAACACTCAAATCATCTGACAAGCTCTGCAAATAGATGGTGTTTCTAACCGTCTTCAAGATGGTTGTGAAAACTGCACCCATGTTGATAATGCGATGGCAAACTGAAGCGTCGATTTTCTTGGCACTGCGTCAATGCCCAATATGACCCGCCTTCGACCTCCATATGTCCCTATCACCATTGGTCAATGATGATAACATCACTGAAAGAAAAAAACTAAAGTGCGTCTTTAGCGGGGTAGATACGGGCTTGGTCTTCTCCCTTCCATGCCGAGCTAGAACCTGCTCGATACGGGCTTGGTCTTCTCCCTTCCATGCCGAGCTAGAAGTGTGTCTTTAGCGGGGTAGATACGGGCTTGGTCTTCTCCCTTCCATGCCGAGCTAGAACCTGCTCGATACACTGCTGCAACTGACGCGATTTTATATCCTTGATATTGTGCATGCCTACAATCAAACTTTCAGACTTGTCGACCTCCTGATCTTTTGCCTTGGAGATTCGTCCCTAACCGCTCCTGTATGTATTGCAGACTTCTGCACCACGGGCAGTATTGGACTCTTTACCTGAATCAGAGTACCGACCACCTCATCTTGAATCGAAACCTAGACCGGAACTTCGAACTCCATCGTGCTTGGTGGCACACCTGTTCTCTGTTCACCATCTGACTGAGCCTGTTTTCTTCGAACAATCGCAGAACAATCGCAGGCTCGTCGATCACAAATTGGCTATTTACAATGGTCTCAGGACACCACGACATGCACCTTTTGGCTTTGCAAAGGAGTGCTTCTAGGCTTTGCATCATGAAGATTGAATCTGCTGAGCACATTCTCTATGTACCGATGGCTTATGGATTTTCATAATCCTACTATTTAGTTTTGATGATATTATATAATATTGATAGATATATACATGTGTTTCATATTGCATATTTCATAACATTATATATGAGCTTGGTCGTGTTTGAGAAGGGTTTCGGGACATCAACCGACAAAAGCCTATGATGGAGAATGAAGGAAACTGAGCTAAAACGGCAAATCAATTGATGGTTGGAGGATAATGGACTAGAGCTCCTCAATGATCGCATTCAAGCTTAAGAAGCCAAGGAGCCAAAAGTCCAAGTTTAAAGAATTCAAGAATCGAAGAAATTGAAGAAATTAAGAGTTCGAGCTACAAGTGTATTATCTAGGAAATCGATATAAGTACTTCGCGGTTTATGAGATTAGCATGAAAAGCTCTAACACATACACTATTGCATGCATGAAACTTTTCGGCAAAACTTGGCAAAGTTTTTCATTCAAAACGTTTTTCAATTTCAAGTTCAAAATTATCTGTGCATTTGTCCTTCAGACGTCAATCCAAGTCTTATTCAGACGTCTGTATGCTATTGCAAAACATGCACAAGTTTTGAAATATCGGTTTCTTACTTCAGAACAAACGTCCGATTGTTCTTTGGGTTTTCATTGTCTTAAAACTTTTGACAGAACAAACGTTTGTCAATACTTCTTCAGACGTCCGTTTGTTCTCTGTGTTTTCATTGCCTTAAAACTTTTTGAGGGAACAAACGTTTGAAGGTTAAAATCTTCGAAAATCTTTTCTTTTTCAGACGTGTGTCACTTGTCCTTCAGACGTCTATCTGGTCTTTATACTTTCGTTGGCCATATTTTGAAAACCACAGCAAATGTTTGAAGTTCATGACGACGGATGTCCGAAGCTATTTTTTGTTTGAAAACATTACTGTTTCGTGCATTTAATGCTATAACGGCAAGTTTTATTTTGCCTTCATACGTTTGTCCATTTGGCCTTCAGACGTCCGTTGTTCTGCCTGAGGCGTAATAAATGCATGTACTTGAATGTTTTTTGTGTGGAGTTTAAAAGGGATTCTTGTGTAGTTATTGCACAACAATTATGCTGAAAAATTGTATTCCTTCTCTGAGTTCATCTTAACCCACCAAAAGAAAAAGGAAATACTTGAGCTTTAATTGCAAATCAAATACTCCATTGAAGTATTCTAGAGTTTTGATTGTAAACTTTTGAGAGAGCATCTTGGATTGTAATTTTCTTCTTTCTTCTATCTTTGTGTAGAGTGCAAGAGAGTTCTTGTAAGTGAGGAAAAAACTTGTGAAGAGAATCACTCGTGTGTCGAATGACGTGTTGTTGCGGGAGTGCAGCGTGTTTGTCTTGATGGAGACGTGATTAAGTGGAACGAGCTCGTACGTCTGAAGAAAGAGGGCTAGGGGATCTTCCAAATCTCTATAAAATCGCTTTTGTTTGCGTTCGATTATCTCTAACTCACTCCTATTCTTGCGCTATAATTGTGTTTCTTTTTATTTGCCAGTAGGTTTTTAATTTGCGGTATTGTTAGAATAATTCTATTCATCCCCTTTTAGGATTATTTCATGTACTTTCTTGGGATAACTCCAGAGTTCTTTCTGCTCTATCTCTGGTGATTCTCATTCCAAGTATCTGCTTTGATGGTCCGAAGTCTTTCATCTCAAATTCTTTTGACAATTGTAGCTTTAGCTTGTTGATCTCCTTCATGTTAGGTTCTGTAACAAGCATGTCATCCATGTACATAAGCAAAATAATATTGAAGTCATCAAAATTCTTGAAGTAACAACAATGGTCCATCTCATTTATGAAACCATCGTCACACATTCTTAATTCAGAGTGACCCTTTCGCGAAGGTCATCCCATTCCCTGAGTGGCACGAGCTAACAAGTCAGCAAGTATGAACTCGAGTGAAACAACTACTGAAAATTGATGAACTTGTACCATTGTCTGGGAGTTTGTTTCAAGTCATACAAACTCTTCTTTAAACCACAAACCATTATTTCTTTTATTTGAGATCAAAGCTTTGATACCAATGGTGGTGGTGATTCTAAACCGTGGCATCAAGGGCTCGGGCACATGAGCGAGAATGAAATGAAATTTGCTAGCATTAAAGGGATGACTACATGACTTGAAGATCGTCGATATCAAATTGTGTGAGGATTGTGTCTATGGCAAGCAGAAAAGAGTTAGCTTCTCAAAAGTTGGAAGACCACCAAAGAAAGAGAAGTTGGAGCTAGTGCATATAGATGTATGGAGGCTAGCTCATGTTTAATCCCTTGGAGAATTTCGTTACCATGTCACCTTCATCGACGATTCCACTAGAAAGGAGCGTTTATTTTTTGAAAAGTAAATCTTATGTGTATGTTACTTCTAAAAGGTGGAAAGGTGACGTTGAAAATCAGACTGGTCTAAAAATCAAGTGTCTGAAATTTGACAATGGTGATGAGTATGATAGTATAGAGTTCAAAGCATTTTGTGCAGAAAACAGAATCAGGATGGTAAAAACGATTCTAGGAACTCCAGAACAGAATGGTGTCACCGAAAGAATGAACAAAACGTTGAATGAGCGTGCTAGAAGCATGAGGCTACATTCAGGGTTACCAAAGCATTTTTGGGCAGATGCAGTCAACACAGCAGCTTACTTAATAGAGAACCGTCAATTCCGTTGGGTTTCCAGATACCAGAAGAGGTATGGACTGGGAATGAGGTAAATCTTTCTTATTTGAGAGTTTTCGGCTGTGTTTCATATATATAAAAAGATTTTGCTAAAAGAGAAGCTTGATCCTAAGGTTAGAAAATGTTATCTCATTGGTTATGGTTTTGATTGTTTTGGTTATCGGTTTTGGGATGATCAAAATAGAAAAATCATAAAACACAAGGATATAATTTTTAATGCAAATGTATTGTATAAAGATATACTTGTAGCAGGATCTGATAGTACAGAAAAACAGCCAGAAGAATGTGAAAATGCTGTGTTAAAAGAGATCACAAATAATGATGTAGCTACGAGATCGCAAGGAAATCCTGACCACACTACAGCAGAATAGGAAGTAGAACAAGAACAAACCACCCCTCGAGTGTTTCTTTTTTCTTTTTAGAAAATACAAGATTACAAATTCTTTACTCTCTTTGTATTTTTCCTCACACAAATTCTCTGGAGAATGTAGTATGATGCTTCACTGCATTTTTTCATTTTACGAATGAGTGCAATATCTTCTTTAATAGGCAATGTCCATTCACTAAAATCCAACCTCCTTATTAAATGCACACATGTATTTGTCTCCCTTTTTATATTACGTCCCTTTCACAATGCCCATTCACACCTTATTAAATCCATATTCATGCACTTGGTCTCTCTTCACGTGGTCAAAACCATAGCGGTGCATCTCCACGTGCATGGGCTCCCATGCTCCTTGCAAGGATCTATTCTTGAAAGTCTTAGGGACCATAAAAGCAAATACTTGGAATGAAGATCACCAGAGATAGAGCAGAAATAACTTTGGAGTTATTCTAAGAGAAGTACATAGAGAAGATGCTGAGCAGGTTCAATCTTCATGATACAAAGTCTAGAAGCACTCCTTTGGGAAGTCAATTCAAACTTACCAAGAAGGAGTCACCCAAGACAAATGAGGAGCGAAAACACATGGAAAAAAGTTCCACATGCCTCAGTGGTTGGGAGTTTAATGTATGCTATTGTTTGTACCAACATAGCATATGCAATGAGAGTAGTAAGAAAATACATAGCGAATCCTGGAAGGATAGATTGAGAAGCTGTGAAGTGGCTTCTATAATATCTCAAAGGTACCTTAAGTATGTCACTTCAGTTCAAGAAAAGCAGTGTGACTTTGCAGGAATTCACCGATACAGACTTGGGTGGTGACTTGGATGGCCGGAAGAGTACAACAGGTTATGTGTTCACTTTGCATGGTACGACTGCGAGTTGGATGTCTAAACTCCAGAAGAGTGTTGCTTTATCAATCACAGAAGTAGAGTATATGGCTATATCTGAAGCTGCAATGCCCCAATTCCCGGAATATGGAAATATGGACCTAAACCGCCCGTGCTCCTAAACAAGGGGAAAATCGCCTTGCCATAGTCACATCTATGGCTCTAGCTAAATCTGTACGATAATATTCCAAGATATAATACTAACATCATGCTGTATAAATAACGAATAATACCGATGAATCCACGAGATGAAGATAGAGTCAATAAAAGATCCAAATAACAAAGGGTTCTGAATAAACGAAATACAAGATCTAAAAAGAAAGATGCATTATTCCTAACGTCCCGCGAGGGGCGCACATTCCAATAGCAACTGAAATAAAATAGAAATAAACTTACAATACTACTGATCTTCGGCAAACTCATGTGGTAATCACTCTGATCCTGCTCTGCCTATGAATCAGTAACTAAACCTGAGATGACAAGTCCCAAGGATGTCAGAACATCCTAAGAAGTACTCAATCATAATAGAGTGTGTATATGTATGATAGCATGAATATGCGAGTGTAGTGAAGCCCGCGTGCATAAGTAGATATAGATATGGCAGTAATATGAAGTAAGCATGTAAACATGTCAAGTCGGTCAAGTCATATTTTAGTTGGTAATATCGTGAGTTCTAGTGGGTACATCAATCTCTGCCGGAGTATTCCTAACCCAAGGATATGGCCTCAGGGGTAAGGAAACACGAGCCCAAATATGGAATGAACAAGCGACCGTATATAGCCCGGCACGAGCCGTGGGAATAAGCGACCGATATAGCCCGGTACGAGTTGTAGTAACAAACGACCGCTATAGCCCAGTACGAGCTGTATGAACAAGTGACCGATATTAGCCCGGTACGAGCTGTCGGCATGGGACTCCTGAGATCCTGTTGAACGAATGTACATTTAAACTAACCCAACACCCCTCGTATTTATAATTAACATGGTAATAAACTGAATCACTAATCAAAATGCTGACTGGATTGGAACTTGTAATATCATGTTAATTGTATGGAAATGAAACTGGTAAACAGGAAAGGTTGTATCATGGCATATAATTCAGCATTCTAATTTGCGATCTCGTTTAAATATAAATAAACAAGGATCGGCATGTCAAGCCAAGGTATTTTATACATGTAAATCGACATTAGTCTCGAATGTGTATAAAACATTTAAAAGGATTCTTGTGCATGGTCATGTCATAGCATCTATATTTAACAAAGTTATTCATGCAACACCGTTTTAAAGGGGGTTCGATTCTAATTTAAACAATTCCAATAGTTGTGGCATTTAAACAAGCATGTAACAAGCATGATTTTTATATTTCTTGTTAATGGGTATGCTAAAACCTAAGGTTACCATCATATATATACAAGAATCGTAGGATATATAGTTATTATATATATAGAATTATAAGTGTAATATATAAGCGGTTAATCGCATGTGTTAGTAGTCACGGCCATTTACCTACAAAAATTTAGTATGTAATTTAAAATCATACAGATATAGCATGTAAATTATAAACAATAATGTAGTTGATAATGGAAAGTATAAATATTATATTATTGCAAGTAGAAATGTTTTAAAAGTGCACACATTTTTAGGTTAAAATAATAGCAATTTTTAGGTTAAAATAATAGCAATAAGTAAACAAGTTCAAATTATTTAACACGTTTACATAATCACGATACGTATAATTCGTTTAAGTATAGTAAATGCATGTTTGTATATAAATTAGTTTAAATGTGTATGATTAAAATATGTATAGATTTGTTTGGAAATATAAAATATATTTGGAGAGAGTAAGAAAATATATATAAGTTTAGGAAAATAATGCTCATAACCTCTGATCGTTTAATTTAGAAAATTTAAAATAGGATTTAAAAATTAAAAGATTATTAATAATATATCATGGCAGACAAAATATTATACCAGAATATAAATAAGATATTATTAGATTTAACAAAACAAAACTTTAAAAGTTAAATATCATATACTTAACCAACTTCGATAACCATAATATATTTGTTTACATATCTAGTATTTGAAAATATATATAGATATAAATTAAAATACGAAATTAATAAATTATCATACAAACTTAAATACTAAATATCTTTTGTTAAAACAAGTATACTAATATTATCTATTTAGTTACGAAACAAATATTAGACAAATAAATATTATATGTATAGAAATTTAAGATATTAATCAAATATTAAACAAACATAAATATTAATAATACACTTATTTAACAAACTTAGAAAACCATAATTATAATAAATTTGAAGCAACCATAATAATATGTTCTATGTTAACTAAAAAGTATTAGACTCCAACTTAAAATAATAATAATAATAGTATAATAAAACCTAATACATTGAAAAGAAAAATAAGAAAAAACTTACGATCGGGTTAGGGTGTTACATCTACCCATCTTACAAGAAATTTCGTCCTCGAAATTAGAAAAACGAAAATACAAAATCGAGAACTAATCACAAGGATCAAGAAAGATAAATGGGTATGAAAAATCAAGGATCAAGAAAACAAACGAGGGTATGAAGAGTCACGGTGTTGGCTCGAGAAATCGGCGTGTGCAAGGAAATCAAATTAACGATAGAATTCTAAGTTACTCAAACAGAATGACGCATTGCAACCATGCCGCGGTATATGGATACAATATCGTAATTCCATCTCAGGCCAAATTCTACAATCAGAGTGAATGAACTATGCAGCATGACACACTATGGGAATTCTAGACACTCGATTCTAACCTAAAAGGTCGGTAGAACCAAGACTAAATTCGACATCAGTCTGGCTCTGATACTAACTTGTAACGCCATAATTTCCGGAATATGGAAATATGGACCGAAACCGCCAGTGCTCCTAGACAAGGGGAAAATTGCCTTGCTATAGTCACATTTAAGGCTCTAGCTAAATTCGTACGATAATATTCCAAGATATAATACTAATATTATGCTGCATAAATAACGAATAATACTGATGATTTAACGAGATGGAAATAGAGTCAATAAAAGATCCAAATAACAAATGGTTCCGAATAAACGAAATATAAGATTTAGAAAGAAAGATTCATTATTCCTAACGTCCCGCGAGGGGCGCATATTCTAATAGCAACTGAAATAAAATAGAAATAAATCTACAATACTACTGCTCTTCGGCAAACTCCTGATAGTCACTCTGATCCTGCTCTTCCTTTAATCAGTAACTAAACCTGAGATGACAAGTTCATAGGGATGTCAGAACATCATAACAAGTACTCAGTCGTAATAGTGTGTGTGATAGCATGAATATGTGAGTGTAGTGAAGCCTGCATGCACATGTTATAGATATGGCAGTAATATGAAACAAGCATGTAAACAGGTCAAGTCGGTCAAGTCATATTCTAGTTGGGCACTAAAAGGGTAATATATCCTATCGTGAGTTCGAGTGGGTACGTCAACTTCTGCAGAAGTATTTCTAACCCAACGGTAAGGCTCCAGGGGCAAGAAAACACGGGCCTAAATGAGGAATTAACAAGCGGCTGTATATAGCCTGGTACGAGCTGTAGTAAAAAGCCACCGATATAGTCCGGTACGAGCTGTATGAACAAGCAACCGATATAGCTCGGTACGAGCTGCCGGTATGGGACTCCTGAGATCGTGTTGAATGAATGCACACTTAAACTATCCCAACACCCCTCGTATTTATAACTAACATGGCAATAAACTGAATCACTAATCAAAATGCCGACTGAACTGGAACTTGTAATATCATGTTAATTGTATGGAAATGAAATTGATAAACATGAAAGGTTGTATCATGATATGTAATTCAGCATTCTAATTAGCGATCTCGTTTAAATATAAATAAACAAGGATCATGAATAGGCATGTCAAGTCATGGTATTTTATACATGTAAATCGACATTAGTCTCGAATGTGTATAAAGCATGTAAAAGGATTCTTGTGCATGGTAATCATGTCATAGCATATATTTAACAAAGTTATTCATGCAACACCGTTTTAAAAGGGGGTTCGATTCTAATTTAAACAATTCCAATAGTTGTGGCATTTAAACGAGCATGTAATAAGCATGATTTTATAGTTCTTGTTAATGGGTGTGCTAAAACATAGGGTTACCATTATATATACAAGAATCATAGGATATATAGTTATTATATATATAGAATTATAAGTGTAATGTATAAGCGGTTAATCTCATGTGTTAGTAGTCACAGTCATCTAGCTATAAAAATTTAGTATGTAATTTAAAATCATACAGATATAGTATGTAAATTATAAATAATAATGTAGTTGATAATGGAAAGTATAAATATTATATTATTGTAAGTAGAAGATAGGTTTTAATAGTGCACACATTTTTTAGGTTAAAATAAGAGCAATAAACAAACAAGTTCAAATTATTTAACACGTTTACATGAATAGGATAAGTATAAGTCGTTTTAAGTATAGTAAATGTATGTTTGTATATAAATTAGTTTAAATGCGTATGATTAAAATAGGTATAGATTTATTTGGGGAGATAAAATATATTTAGAGAGAGTATAAAAAAATATATAAGTTTAGAAAAATAATTCTCATAACTCCCAATAGTTTAATTTGGAAAACTTAAAATAGGATTTAAAGATTAAAAGATTATTAATAATATATCATGATAAACAAAATATTGTACTAGAATATAAATAAGATATTATTAGATTTAGCAACACAACTTTAAAAGTTAAATATCATATTCTTAAACAACTTAGATAACCATAATATATTTGTTTACATATCTAATATTTGAAAATATATTAGATGCAAATTTAAATATGATATAAATAAATTATCAAACAACCTTAAATACTAAATATCTTTTGTTAAAACAACTATACTAATATTATCTATTTAGTTACGAAACTAATATTAGACAAATAAGTATTATATGTATAGAAATTTAATATATTAATCAAATAGTAAACAAACATAAATATTAATAATACACTTATTTAACAAACTTGGAAAACCGTAACTATACAAACTTAAAGCAACCATAATAATATGTTATATTTTAACTAGAAAGTATTATACTCTAACTTAAAATAATAATAATAATAATATAACAAAACCCAACACATTCAAAAGGAAAAAAAGAAAAAAAACTTATAATTGGGCTAGGGTGTTACAAGCTACCCACGTTATAAGAAATTTCGTCCTCGAAATTAGAAGAACGAAAATACAAGATTGAGAACTAATTACAAGGATCAATGAAGATGGATGGATATGAAAAATTAAGGATCAAGGAAACAAAGGAAGGTACGAAGAGTCACGGTCTTGGCTTGAGAAATCGGCGTGTGCAAGGAAATCAAATCAATGGTAGAATTCTAAGTTACTCGAACAGAATAACACATTATAACCATGCCGCGGTACATGGGTACAATATTGTAATTCATTTTCAGTCGCCCGAATTCTACAATGAGAGTCAATGAATTATGCAGCATGACACACTATGGGAATTCTAGACACGTGATTCTAACCTAAAAGGTTGGTAGAAACAAGACCGATTTCGACGTCAGCCTTGCTTTGATACCAACTTGTAACGTCTCAATTCCCGGAATATGAAAATATGGACTGAAACCACCGGTGCTTCTAGACAAGGGGAAAATCGCCTTGCCATAGTCATACCTAAGGCTCTAGCTAAATTTGTACGATAATATTGCAAGATATAATACTAATATCATGCAGCATAAATAACGAATAATACTGATGAATCCACGAGATGAAGATAGAGTCAATAAAGATCCAAATAACAAAGGGTTCCGAATAAACAAAATTCAAGGTCCAGAAAGAAAGATACATTATTCCTAACGTCCCGCGAGGGGCGTATATTCTAATAGCAACCGAAATAAAATAGAAATAAACCTACAATACTAATGATCTTCGGCAAACTCCTGACAGTCACTCTGATCCTGCTCTGCCAACGAATTAGTATCTAAGCTTGAGATGGCAAGTCCCAGGAATGTCAAAATATCCCAACAAATACTTAATCGTAATAGTGTGTGTATATGTGTGATAGCATGAATATGTGAGTAGTGAAATCCCCGTGCACATGCAGATATAGATATAGCAGTAATATGAAGCAAGTATGTAACGAGTCAAGTCGGTCAAGTCATATTCTAGTTGGTCACCAAAATGGCAATATATCTTATCGTGAGTTCGAGTGGGTACGTCAACCTCTGCAGAAGTATTCCGAACTTAAGAATAGGATCCTAGGGGTAAGGAAACACGGGCCCAAATGTGGAATGAACAAGCGACCGTATATAGCCTGGCACGAGCTGTAGGATCAAACGACCGATATAGCCCAGTACGAGCTGCCGGCATGGGACTTCTGAGATCCTGTTGAACGAATGCACACTCAAACTGCCCCAATACCCCGCGTATTTATAACTAACATGGTAATAAACTGAATCACTAATCAAAATGCTGACCGGAGTGGAACTTGTAATATCATGTTAATTGTATGGAAATAAAACTGGTAAACAAGAAAGGTTGTATCATGGCATGTAATTTAACATTCTAATTAGGGATCTCGTTTAAATATAAATAAATAAGGATCATGAATATGTAAGTGTATGGTGCTCCTTGCCGTGACTACTACGGCTTTGCGGAATCAAAAACTTTAAAAAACTTGAGTACAATACACTTGAAACCCTAGGATATAAGCTCAAACACTAAACTAAACAACACTAACCAGAGTTTTTTAGCTACTAGGTCTGTGTAACAACCTTTGCAGACGGTCCTTGGGGTCTTGAAAGATTCGCTTCTTAAGCTTCTAGGGTTGATGGAACGAGCTATCGAAGTCGTACTCCCGCGTCAAAAACGATCGATCCGAGGACGCCGATTCAAGCGATAGCTCCACCGAAGCAACTAAAGATCGAGTCTTGCTAAGACAAGATGCTTAGAGAAAGTAGTTTATAAACAAGATGCTCTCTTTTTATCTCTCAAAGCTCAAGTGAACAAGTGAGGAAGAAGAAGAATGAGATGTCAACTCAAGAAATATATCAACACTTGATGAAAACTATCATCCCCAAAAATAAAATATCCTCACACTAGCTATTATCTCTTCAAGCTAGAAACAAATTAGTAGGTGGGCTAGTGACTCACTAGGGTGAGTCACAAGCCCACACACTTTTTAAAGAAATGAGAGAGGCTACCTCATCTAGGTACACACATATATAAATGTGTATATAATCAAGTATACCCTAAAACCTGTATTTATAATAAATACGTATACCATATTTCTACCAAAAAACGAATACCGTATTTGTACCGAAAATACAAAATACGCGTATTCATATTTAGAAAAAATACATGTATTTATATCAAAGCATAAATACCCGTATTTATACAAATACACGTATTTATATAAATACCGTATTCGTGTTAAAATACAAAATACCTAAAAGAGAGCAATATAATACTAGCATCAAAACTGGCTGTCTTTCAAACCCACTAGTACTACTAAATAGTCCGATTAAAGCACACGTATAAATACATGTGTTCAATTGAACACCCGAGCGTATCACTACACGCAAACTACACCGTTTCGCCTGAACCGGAAAACCCTTTATGTGGTATTCTAAAGATTCGACAATATGTTGGCAGTGGGTTTAACCATAAGCACGTCAATGGCACTAGCTGTACGTAACGGCTACCAGGTATCTGTCGAAAGGAAGATCGATAAGAAAACTCGTCCGAACTCCTACTGAGCCTAAAAGTGATAATCTTAGTATAGTCCGGTCTTTTTGTATGAGAGTCGCATATTGGATTTAGGGGGTGGAAAACGTCAGACCCCTAATAGCTCAATAAGTCGCGTCGAAATGGTCCAAAACCATCCCGAGAAACTACCGATCTCACAATCAGTAAATCTCATCTGCTTTGGCCAAGGTCTTATGGTGATGACCAATCGAACACAACGCGACATCTTCTTATATCGGGAGAGACGAATCCCTTCTATCGCTCACTGCTTTTAAGTATTTCGGGACTGTACCCAACCAAAACTTGTTTGCACGACTCTTTAAAGCCGTGGTAGGGTAGTGATCTAAGTACATTGGGAACACACTCGAGACGAATGACGATATCAGGTCTAAAGACTAACCTGTACCTATGTCACCTGAGAACTACTACCTGACGTTAGGTATATAACCATCTAGAAGTTCTCGGCGAGTCCGTCCAGTGTAACTCATAACCTAATGAGCACCTGCATACTATTTTTGGTGCCGAACACCAATGGTTGTTGGACATGCCTTCTTCCCTCATGGGAATAAGAAACGTATACACCAGTCTATTCCGGAGTATCGATGCTCTATCTCGAAACTCCAATGACTAGGGACATTTTAAGGATGTGCTTATAGACTACCTAGACCCCACGAGTATGATCGCCATCATAACTCTAGTAGTCAAGTAAAGATCCTACGGGCTTTACCATCATGTATTCGGGATACATATTATAAAAATAGAACGTATAGACATGTTGAGGTAAAGACAAACCAGACAACATACTGTCATATTGAGCAAGGTTGTCCTGTACACATATATCTCAAGCATCCATATGTAATATACAATTATGTACTATATAATAATGGCCTCTAGGGCTTGTACATCCAACAGAATATGCATGTCAAGTCGAGGTATTTTATACATGTAAATCGACATAAGTCTCGAATGTGTATAAAGCATGTGAAAGAATTCTTGTGCATGGTAATCATGTCATAGCATCTATATTTAACAAAGTTATTCACGCAACACCATTTTAAAGGGGGTTCGATTCTAATTTAGACAATTCCAATAGTTGTGGCATTTAAACGAGCATGTAACAACTATGATTTTTATAGTTCTTGTTAGTGGGTGTGCTAAAACCTAGGGTTACCATCATATATACAAGAATCATAGGATATATAGTTATTATATATATAGAATTATAAGTATAATGTATAACTGGTTAATCGCATGTTTTAGTAGTCAGTCATCTGGCTACAAAAATTTAGTATGTAATTTAAAATCATACAGATATAGCATGCAAATTATAAACAATAATGTAATTGATAATGGAAAGTATAAATATTATATTATTGTAAATAGAAGATAGGTTTTAACAGTGCACACATTTTTTTAGGTTAAAATAATAAAAATAAGCAAACAAGTTCAAATTATTTAACACGTTTACATAATCACGATAAGTATAATTCGTTATAGTAAATGTATGTTTGTATATAAATTAGTTTAAATGTGTATGATTAAAATACATATAGATTTGTTTGGAGAGATAAAATATATTTGGAGAGAGCATAAGAAAATATATATAAGTTTAGGAAAATAATACTCATAACCTCCAATAGTTTAATTTGGAAAATTTAAAATAGGATTAAAAATTTAAAAAAATTATTAATAATATATTATGGCTGACAAAATATTGTACTAGAATATAAATAAGATATTATTAGATTTAGCAAAACAAAACTTTAAAAGTTAAATATCATATACTTAACCAACTTAGATAACCATAATATATTTGTTTACATATCTAGTATTTGAAAATATATTAGATGCAAATTAAAATAAAATATTAATAAATTATTAAACAACCTTAAATACTAAACAACAACAACTGAGCATTTTATTCCAAGCATATGGGGTAGGCTACATGAACCAACATAAGAATCACGTCGGGTCCGGCACATGAATCCTCCGCCACCACTCACTACTATCGAACAATATACTTTCATTGAGGCCTTTGGCAACAATATCTTTTCGTATCATCTCCATCCGTGTTTTTTCGGTCTTCCTTTCGCCCTTTTGACATTGCCTATATCGATAGTATCCATTTGTCGAATCGGTGCTTTCATAGGTCTGCGTCACACATGATCAAACCATCTTAGCCGGTTTTCCCGCATCTTTTCCTCCACGGGTGCTACACCAAATTTTACACGAATATCCTTATTTCGCACCTTATCTTTTCTAGTGTTACCACACATCCAACAAAACATTCGCATCTCCGCTACGTGCATTTTCTGTGTATGATGCTTCTTAGGAGCCCAGTATTCTGTACCATATAATAAGAAAGGTCGAGTAGCGCTCCGATAAAACTTTTCTTTCAACCTTAACGGAAAGTTACGATCGCACAAAATTCCTGTTGCATCCCTCCATTTCAACCAACTAGCTTGGATTCTTTGATTAATATCGCTATCGATCTCCCCATCCTTTTGGATGAAAGAACTTAGATATCTAAATTGATCGCTCGGTGATATCTCGTCCTTTCATTTGAAATTAGTGTGCCTTGCCGCCCCACGTCGATCGACCGGCTGGCCGTTGATAGTTCATCGGCCATCTGACGTCGACCTCCCCTTTTGCCGCCTTCCGTTCGCCCGTAGGGACACTACCCGCTGGCCTTCTTTCGTCATCCATCCACACCGGCGAGACTGGTTGAATACACCAATTCACAATGGCAAGAAAAATGATAGCTCATCATGTAATTATTGAGGTTTTAAAGTATTGTTAGAACTTGAAAACATAAATAATGTAATTTTGTTGATGTACAAATAAATGTACATGATTAAGAATAATAATTTACCATCTTTCCGTTAACTGACATTTTCTTAGACAGATTGTTGTGGTCGATGCAAAGATCCACAAGCTATTTATAAGGATGAAAAGTAGTCGTCGTTGTAGGAGGCTGAGTAAAATCACCCAATATCTTAAATGCAGCACATGACATACCGAAATTACATGTTGCAGTGAAGGTCATTTTTACATCAACAAATAGTATGCTTGTTGAAATTCTATGCCTGTTTCACTGCACATATTAAATTCATTTATTTGTTTGTAATGTTCTTTCACTTCACTACACATAGTTTGACATAAATTATTTTCATTCTATGCTTGCTTCACTGCACATTAAATTCATTTGTTTTATTGCAATGTTCTTTCACTTCACTGCACATAGCTTGATATGAATTATTGTCCTTATTGATGACTATGGTGGTTGGAACATGAAATTGAAGGTCATTTTTACATAACAAATAGTATGCTTGATTCACTGCACATTTTAAATTCATTTGTTTGTTTGCAATGTTTTTCACTTCACTACTCATAGCTTGACATGAATTATTGACCTTATTGATGATTATGGTGGTTGAAACATGAAATTGAAGGCCATTTTTACATCAACAAATAGTATGCTTGTTGAAATTCTATGCTTGTTTCACTGCACATAGCTTGACATAAATTATTGTCCTTATTCATGACTATGGTGTTTGAAACATGAAAAGGAACCTATATAGATTGAATTATTGTAGACAAAATATATGTCGTTGCATGCTCATAATTGCATTTGCTGAAGCAAATAATCGAGCATGGGCGATTTGGGAAATAGAGAAAATCTGTCACCCTTTTATAGCTTTACATTAAGTATATAGATTGATTATGGTTTCACTGCAGCTCCAAGAGATGAGAAACTCTAGAGACGGTCATGATGTCTCATGCTTTCGCCTCACTCTTCGTCTTCAATTTTTTACAGCATGTTTGATTTTCTTTTGGGACTAGGATTTTTCTGCGAATACCAACACGGTTAGGGTTATTAATTTCATTCTGTGATGGAAATCCTAATGTAAAAGTTTCAGATATTTTTTTCCTCTTATTTAAATTTTGACCCAGGCTGAGTTTTAGGCGTTTCAGGCAGCAGTTGAATACTGGTGTTGCTGGTAATGGAGTTTCAGGCGTTTCTGCCCAGGCTGCAACTCCTCAACATCGGAAGGTTTGGCATAAAATTTAATCTTTTAAGCATTGTTTCCAAAGTTTTCCTTGAACACTATCAAAATTTTAATTTTTGATTGTCTCATTGAAGATGCAATTAGAGAAAGTTGTCTACTCTCCCTAAAGTGATGATCTTAATGTAAAGGGATGAAAGTATCCTTATATCATAGGGTCTAAATGCACTGTCCACTTTTCACTACCTTATTTTACGCGTTGCAGGTCTATGAAAAGCAGAAAACTTATGATTTAAAAAGTGTTCTTGTAAACCATTCAAGGTCCATTGAACTGTAATGTAATATTTATTCAAGTGTTTGATGCTAACACCATACACACACATGCATACATATATATTACATGCATGCATACACGTGGATGCATGCATACACGTGGATGCATGCATGCATCATCCATCCATCCATCCATATATGTGCATGCATACATGTATGCATCCATCCATCCATCCATACATCCATACATACATCTATGTGGATTCATGCATGCATGCATCCATCCATCCATCCAATCTATACATGTATACATACCTTTTAAGGTCCTTCACTTGTTGACTGAAAGAAGTGGTCAGAAACTGTTGTGCATCTGGTGATGAATGGTTAGTAGGTATTTCTATCGTGATGTTAATGATTATTGCCGTTTTATATCTGTCAAAGCATTTTTTAAAAACCGAAATACTATTATATGTTATTCACCTCTTACTTCCGAAATTGCCGAGTCTTTCTCTTAAGTTTTTCGTCATTTGTTGGTTTCCTTTAAGAATTGAAATTAGTATCATTTCTAAACTTGTCTGATATGGCAGCTTTTTTTGAGTGTAAACTTGCAAGGCAGATTGGGGGTTTATTATGTGATTTGCGGCATTTGCCTAAATATGTTACTATCCAGTCATATTACAGTTAAAAAATTTAAGCATTAATTTTTTTTAACTTGTCTAAATTTTCATTCTTGATTATCTTGTGCCTTGTTGTAGTTAACTTTTGCAGTTAGAGAAAAATTCAGAACTCCTTCCCTAAACTTGAGTGAGGTTCAACAGATTAATGATCCTGAACAGGGAAATGTTGTTGATTCCCCCCTAAAGTGATGATCTTGATCCAAAGGGATGCAGGTTTTCCTTTCATTACGTCTAAATCCACTATCCACTTGTTTCTATGCGAAATTTGCTTGAAATAGATGTCAAAGACCTTAGGTTTTACTATTCATCTTCTAAAGTCAAATGTAAAGCTCGGAGGAATTATTTGGCACACCGGGTGTAATGCACTCGGGCAGGGGGTGAGAGAGGGGGGAGTTTCGGACAGCTTTAGGCAGCGTGTGGGGCCCACACTTTTATTACTTCTTTCTCTTGCCTGGGTGTATACGACCGACACATGGAATAAATTTTCTTATTAGAGGCCCATTAACTTGCAGAAGACAGCCGCAAATGGATGTTTTGGGCATGTCCCCGTTGCTAGGAAAAAAATTAACATCTCATTTGCGGCATTTATTCAGGGAACATGTGCCCAATTACATCTCTGAAGAGATGAAGTTAACAAAAGCATTTTCCAAAGGAGTGGATCAAGGTTGGGCTGCCATGCTTGTTAATGGCAGTTGAGACCCCATTGATGCCGATGCTGCAGTTAAAATATAGGAAGAAATGCCTGAATGCGATGAGCGGCCTCTATCTGATATGAAGAGAGCAAATGTATGTACTCTTGCACAATCTGTAGACCATTAATGGATTGACAAGTTTTTGCTTGTCAGTTGTATTAAATTTAATTATACACGAATGAAGGCGATTATATATTTTATTTATATGAGTGTACACGGGCTTTTGATATAAGTGGGTTCCAACAATAAGACTCAAGCTTTGTTGAGCTTTGTCCTATCTTATAACTCTCATGCTTTTTCCAATGTGGGACTATTTTTAATCCACAGATTCACTCTCGCACGTGCAACGTGGTTGTCAACGTGAATCGTACAACGCATGGCTCAAAGTCCGGCACGAAGGTTGGCTCAAACACGAGAGCACGAAGGCTCGAAGAAGTGTTATTGTACAAATCTACGAATGTTATTAATCCAACTCTGATACCATATTAAATTTAATTATACATGAACGAGGGGGGCGATTATATATTTTATTTATATGAGTGTATATGGGTTTTTGATATAAGCGGGTTCCAACAATAAGACTCAAGCCTTGTTGAGGTTTATCCCATCTTATATCTTATACCCATGTACCTCTCATACTTTTTCTAACGAGGGACTATTTTTAATCCACACATCTTAACGAGTTGCAAATATCGAAGTTGTTTATTCCTAGTTCTTTAGATTTTACATGCATCATAGATCTGTGTTGAATCTTCTGATCTCACTATATGTTCTTCAGGTTGCATACTTGCATGGTGCTTTACTTTATTATTTCGGAGAACATTCTGATGCCTTGTTTATGTCGGTTGGTGTAGTTTTTTTTAAAGATGCGCAGTTAGTTAGATGTTAAATATCAGCTGGTTTACGTAGTGTAATATTCTGAGATCAAATCTGAGCAGGTGAGCGTTACTTCAGGGAACTTCAATTTTTGTGGAAAGCCATTTTCTGGTATAAGCTTGATAAATATTATATAATGTCCAGATTTTCATAAGACCAGTTGTTAAAAATTTACTTCAGGGAGTGAATCTTGTTGCAAAATGTTAAACTTGATCATATTTGCTTTTTATTGCATGTGGTGGTAGGATTCAAGTTCTGAAAATGTTAGAAGCAACTGACAGACACTTCAAGGAACAGGATACATTTGGAATTAAATTGTGCAATAAATAAATTTTCTTTTACTGTCATAGTCATTTGTAATTTCAGAAGTCTATAATGACTCTGTATAGTTGTTATTTTGAGGTTTTAAAGACTTTTTTTTAGACAAATGAGGATATCATATGCACCCATTGTGTTCTAGTTATACTAGCAGAGATAAATAGCATAGGATATTATAGACCTGCTTGAAAAATCATTTTGCTCAGTTGGAATTCATATGTATGTAAATATATATAGTCTCAAATAAAAATTGAATCTCAGCATGTAGTGTGACATCTCTAGAGGACGTGGTTTTTTTTTTTGCGGTGCATGAACACTTCAAATTTAGTATTGTTTACATACTACATGACACTCATTCACTTGGACATCTGAGTTCAGTTTATCGGCACTATAACTCTTCAAGTCCTTGTATAAATTTTTTTTGAGTAGAGAGTGATTCATATCTGTTTCTTGTTGCAGGGAGCTTACGCATGCAAGTGATGCTGGAATTTCAATTTCATATTTCATTTTCATAAAATATTACAGGCGGGGCAGATGCTTAAAGAAGAAGGATGAAGAAGCAGCGGCAGCAGAAGAATGAATTTTAAAAAACGGTTTGTTTTCTAAATTAGGAGTTTCAAAAACTGGTGGGAATGAATTAAAAAAAATGATGCTTCCCCAGCAAAAGAATGAAACTTGCCCTATAGAATAACTGTTGTCCACAGTGACCTTATACTATATTGTTACATAAATTTTCAAACTTATTATATTACTCACATTATTCTCTAAATGCAAGAAATTACATTTTTCTCATAATGTTCTCATTCTTCAGGCGTACAAACAAGTATTGTTTCTTTATCGAAACTTGTCAATAAGCATCTTAAACCAAACAGTTTGCTTTCTTAATTGAGACTTTTAAATACAGAAAAAACTCAAAAATACATACACTATGTATATACGATGCACATGCTAACTGCTAGTAACATATTAATTTTAATTGTACTAGTAGTTTATTCATACTAGTATTACAAAATCCTATATTATGTTTTCTTCATCCTCTTTTTACACTCTCAACATAGTTTGACTCAATAAATAGATGTATATGATGCCGAAGATTTACATAATTGATAACTGAATCTCTAATGAAATGAAGAATATTTTTGTTATTTTATTTGGTTAAGAAAGTTCATTAGGATTCAGATCAACTAACTTAGTTCTTGAGGGCCTTAAAACAAACTTGGAGCTTTTAGGGACTAAAATTGAAACAGGTCTTTGATAAGGGACTTGAATAAAGAAACCCTTTTTGAAATCAAAGAAGCAAAACCCTCATTCCCATCATCTCCAAATGGCTCCCAAGAACAAGAACCACAATAACAGGAAGAGCACCAAGAAGAAGGTCTCTGACTAGCTGAAATCCTTCTGCTTGCAAGTTCTGAAGCTCCATGACCTCGAAAAGGCCAACTCCCTCATTGACGAAAACTGCCGCCGTTGCGACTTCTTCGCCATCTTCCACCGCGTCAACGCCTACATCCAACGACACTGATCAAAAACCAAAGAAGCCACAGCCGCCACTCGCCGGACCATTGCCATTTCCCCCTCCAACCTCAACTACTCTACTTCTTGGCCAAGCTCCTCATCGGGTATGGTGACAATTACGAAGAGGGTTGCAAAGAATGTGAGCGCTCTCTCTCCCTTACCACAACCGTGTTGACTTCGACCCCGACGAGAGCTTCGGGATGGTCAATTATGAATTTTCTTTCAGCCCTGAAACCACAACGGAAGGTTGGATCCCCTTTTATCAAGAACAGTTCCGATCTTTGTAGGTTTCTGCAAAAAGATAAGCTCAAACCGACCGTATTTAGAGTCATTAACACCGGTGGAGGTGCGGAATCTGATTGAAATCGATGTTGAAAAGCTCAAAGGTTACGATTCAGGTGCTTTTCTATCAGAGGCCTTGCAATATGCAGAGGCAAACCCTTCATGGAAGAATTGGCCATGCCCCTGTTAAATTTTATATTTTTCATATTGCTGATGCTTGTATATATATGTTTCCACGCTGGTGGTTCATAGTTAGCAAAAACCCAAAAAACGACAGCATGCTCTTTCTCTTCTACAAATGGTGACAGAATGAATATCTTGTAAGTAGACCTTTGTTTAGTGATTATACAGTCAATTGAAGACTCATTTACCATTTATACCTGAGTTTATTTAGAGGTTTTGCTTATCAATAGTTTATAGCTTGTTTATCTTTGCGCACTCAGATTTTCTATATAATTAATGCTTGATAGGGACGCTTTAAAAGCATGTTTTAATTCCTTCTTTGTTCTTAATGATGATGTTGCATCTGTCATTTCTAAAATAGCTTGTTGGTACTCGGTTACCAGTTCAAGTTAGGAAAAAGACCCGTTAGATCAATCGATAGGTTTGCTTTAATTTTTTCTTTAATATTTTGCAATTTCTCGGTTAAATGTTATCATTGTTGTATATATCCTGATGCAAATCGTGCTTGACATTATATGATTGTGTGTGTCCGTGCGCCGCGTGTGAGTCCTTTTTTTTTTGGATTAGAAAAACCTGAGCCACTGCACCTTACAATGTCAGACATCATATGCCCCAATATACATATCCAAGAATCATAGATTAATAGATGGTTCTTTTGGTGTTTTTTTATTGTAGTATTGGATGTTAGATGTCGACCTTCAATGTTAGGAGGTTAAACATGAGTAATATTATGAGGTTAAAATATGAGTACGTGAGTGCAACTTTAGTTTGAAGCTTAGGTTCTGCCTGGAAAGACAATTTCCTTGTTTGAATACTATATGAAAGTCCATGGATGAGTTACTATATTGACATTTAAGTGCTCGAAAATTTATGTCTGTTGAAGAAATTATTGTTGTGGTCATCAGATCTCATCTTAATTACCATTAAGTTAACACAAGTCCTTGAACAGTGCATCCACATTTCTAGAGATGCAGATTGACCTAATCAGAAACCCCCCTTGTGTTTTATAATTGTGCTTCTTGTACCCTCTGTGTTCATAGGTGTACCCCATGCACCAATTATTTTCTTAAATATCGTTAATCAATAATATCGTTAATCAATAAACTTTCCAGATAATCCGATATGTCAACCATTCACAGATGAAGAAATTGACGTGGAACAAGCATATGTTTATTCATTGTAGTCATATAAAAGTATAAGTATTCTGCTTTGAACCTTTTCTGAGTGTCGTAGTCATGATTTGAGCTTCTTATCGGATATGGATACACCGATACAGAGTTATGGATAATATCAGATGGTTGTGGGTATCTCATAACTGCAAGTAGGTTTTCTATCGGGTATGGAACCAAATTCAGATATCACACACATGATATGAATCTTAAGGTGATATATCTGTCCAAACAGCAAAGTAGATTATATTCCTACATGTGTGTGTATTCATATGTATGTGAATGTGTGTGCATGCATGCTCTCACATTCATGCGAGTATATGTGCATGTGTGTGTGTCTGTATTCAGCGTGCATGTGCATGTGTGTGTATGTCTGTATTCAGCGTCTATATGCATGTGTATGTTTATGATAACATCACTTCCGACTGGGAGATAATATTCAGCGTGTATATGCATGTGTATGTTTGTATGTATTCAGCGTGCATGTGTATGTTGGTCTGCCTTTTCTTTTGCTTGGGGATAGAATGTAAGATCCAACGTGACTTTCCCCACAAACGAGTCCTCTAGGTTTCAAACCGCAAGTGAGTGAGTTGGGCATGCGAATTGTGACAGCAAGGCGATAATGTAAATTTCAATGCAAGCAACTTAAATTAGGTGCGAGAACGAAGCGTCATTTGTCAGATAGTGGAGAGGATGGTCCCATATGGGTCCGACGTTTATAATTCAAAATTGTCCCAACTTATAACAATCCCTGCTCTTTGAGTTATAAAAATTAATTTACCACATATCAACCCTTCTTTACAATCAGTAGTTGTTGACCTGCGGAGAGACGATACTCTCTCCAGGCAACAATCATGTCCAAACAGATTTTGAATATTCTAAATCCTCTCACACATTGACTGCCATGACACGCTTAGAACTTGGCAAAACTTTACATTAGATTTAAGTTCAATATTAAAGCATTCAACAACAGTTAGAGGGTCTTATATTATTTACTCGACCTTTCAACACAAGTCATTGAACACTGCTTCCAAATTTAAAGAAACACTAGGTGAGCACCCTACGCATGCGCAGGTATAAAAAATGTTGCTTTGTATATAGAAATTCCCACAAAATTTTGTGGATGTATTCCATGAGACGTTGAGCCATAATAAATTGGAAACTCAAGAAGTTCAAAACTATTTAGAAAAGGTCAAAATGACTCAAATAATCCTTCTCAATGACTACTGCACGGACTGTTGCATTGTCGCTGATTATAGTTTATATACATATGCCTCTTTTCCGGCTGGCGCGCCGAGCATGTGACCCGTTGGCGCCAACGCCTACGCTCCATCTCACACGTCCTTAGGACGCTTCTCATCCCTCTTTTTCCCTCACGTTTCACACACAAAACACATCTTCGTTAGAAAAAAATTACAACGGAATGTTGTTCCGCATCCCACAAGGAGGCTGCTAGCCCTCTTGACCCCTAGCCCGCTATCCGGATAGCGAGACCTCTGTAAACCTTGCGAGGTTCCCGATACATCCAAGACCCCTTCAAAACACAACACACGCACTCTGTACATTGAGTTTCGCATGACCAGTTTTACCCGTCAGTCGGAGGTTCACCCGCTCCAAAAGCGATGGGTAATTAACGGCAGCTTAGTCCGCAGCTACCGGAGATTTGGATCCTTACAATCAATAAACCCTGGCCTATTCCAGGAAGAGAAAATCTGTAACACGCCTGACAAGCGACGCGTATTGCTATCTCAATAGGGTGACAAAAACCACTCTAAAGAGAGTAAGTAAACAGATTTTTAAACTGACATGAATGAGGTATGAAAGCTACTGCCCCTTGAAAATCTGGTGCTCGATTTTTTAGAGTTGGGAGGAAGAATCACATTGCTTTCGATGAACTACCGGTCCAGATAAAACATATAATTAATAAATCCGAAAAGATTTCTATGGAAAAAGATGAGTACGAATAATAAAGGATTAATTCCGATAGTACGATGATCCAAAGTATCTCAGAAGAAAAGAAGAGAGAGTGAGAACTCACCTTAATTAATTTAAGGCACATATATACAGGGCTGCTTAATAAATAGTGATCAAAATTGGATGATGCTTAATTTGCAAACAGCGATCAAAATTGGATGATAATGATCAAACGGCGCAATTGCTCAAAGAGAGTTTGCAAGATAACATCGTATGGAGACAACAAACAAGAATCGGCATGGCCTATGAAATGTAAGAAGCATTTTCTATGCAAGTGCTACCTTTCCCCGGTAGGAACGGGTTCCAGGCCGATCAACTTTTCGGAAGATCAGCAGGGTGGAGACAACGCTTTTAGGCTCCGATTCCAGGAGTTGTACACGATTACCAAAGATGAGAATATTTTGATGACCGCAGTTCCAAATGGGAGTTTGTTCACTTCGTTGTGACTTCACTTCTCATGTACATAACGGATCAGGGAGGCAGGCATAGCGGCTACGGCTATTGCTATATTGTCTTTTTGGACTGATTGTAGTTGTTAGAATTAATCTGTTTTAATGATATAAGAAGGGATGATCATTCCATTTTCTTTAATTTCCTACAGGAAAAAAGTAGGGTAAATAACAACAAAATACCCTCAACTATCATGGATTTTCAACAAAGTACCTATAAAGTTGTTTTTATTACAGTAAAATACCTGAAGTGTAACTTTTTTGGGGTATTTTAGTGAAATAAAATCCCTTAAAGACCGTAATTTAAGGTATTTCACTGTAATAAAAAACCTCAAAGCAAGTGAAAAAATACCATAGGGTATTTTAGTGTAATTTACCCAAAAAGCATGTTCATCATGCTAATAATAGATGCTACTTTATAAAAGGCAACTGAAAGTAGTTCAAATTAACAAATCCAGAGCATCCTAAGTTCCTAACAACATCTGACTCAGTCCTAAGGCTACACAAATACAGTTCAAATCTCTAACCAAATTAACCACCTCCATCATCTATATATGTTTTTCTCCATTTCCTCTTAATTCCTCATTCATATAAACATCAACTAATGATTATTAGCCATGAGAACCCAACTCCCCCCCCCCTCTCTTTCGTCAGCCGCCGCCCATATTCATCATGGGCATCATCGTAATTCCAAACGCAACCATTTCCGTGGAGTGCCTAATGCCAATCCAACAATCGTGGCTCTATGCTCGAAAACTGAATACAAAGCTCTATGCATTGTCTCAGCTCAGCCTCGAGCAAACTCCGTCCCTCATCTCAACGCCGCGTCTGTTGTTTCGATATTGATTGAATCGACAATGGACTGTGTGAAGCGCGCCCGCAACGCGCCTGCGCGTAATAACGACGTGTGTAAAGATGGTTACGCCAGTGCATTGAATGATTTGCAGAGAGCGTTAGATGCCTTGCGTAGAGAAGACAAAGCCACGGTGATGGTTAATTTCAGTGCCACCATAACTCACATCGATGATTGCAGGAGCGAGCTGTTGAAAAATCCTGGAGGCAGAAGACTTGTGAGGCAGGAAAATAAGCTGCAGCATATGTGTGATAACTGGGCTGATGTCCTTAAGTTTGTCTGAAACGATTTATGATCTTGTTGTTGAGATTTCTTTGTTAATTGATGCCAGCACAAAAATTGATCATTTGTTTCACACTGTGACCCAAAATTGATGATTTTTTTTATATGCACACGCTCTTCTGTAAAGTTTGAACTAATCCTAATTTGGCAATGGAAAACTGACGGGATTTCTTTCTAAAACTAATGCATGAATACAAAGGTGATCATACATTGTCCTACCTCCACAGCTTGATACCAAATTTGAAACAAACTCTAGTATATCTATGTATGCAAATGAACCAATACATAATAAATCAAATTTGAGGACCACAAGTATGGATCAAAAGAAGTCTGCCGGGATCAAAGGCAAAGTTTGTGTGACAGGCGCCGCGGGCTTCTTCGGATCTTGGCTTGTGAAGCGGATGCTGGAATTAGGATACCATGTCGAAGGAACTGTCAGATATCCAGGTTCGTTTCGTATCGTTTCTCTCTTGTTCTTATTGACATAACACGACTTATATCATGTAATTTTTGGTTTTTTCGTGTTACAGTAGATTATAAGAAAATTGGGCACTTGTGGGAATTGGAAGGAGCAAAGGAGAGGCTGCATCTTGTGAGAGCAGAGCTCATGGAAGGTTGTGAGGGTGTTTTCCATACTGCTTTTCCTGTTTTTAGTTCCCAAATTTGATCCAACGGAAAGACAACGTATTTTCGATCGTCGTTCTTATTGATATCTGCGGAATTTTCATGAAATTCAATAGGTTGTCTTTTACAAGAAATGTGGATACTGTCCTACAATTTGCAGACCGTAGCCGTAGATCCTGCTGTTAGAGGCACGCTGAACGTTCTACCGTCGTTTAAAAAGAATCCGATGCTTCAGAAGGTTGTTTTCACTTCAGGAGTTACGGCCATAGCAGCAACACGTTATATTAGCCGAAAACAATCACTCGACGAAACCTCATGGATCAGCAAAGAAGAATGTGAGAAGCTAAATGTGAGCAACAAAACCATATCGAAATTTTCAGTTTTATTTACTATGCCGAACTTATATATTTCTGAAGTTCTACCAAGAATTTTTACTATGTAAAATGGCAAACCTAAACGATCTTTGAAGATTTAGCGATTTTCGTATGCTACAAGTAAAATATTGAAAAATGGAAAAAATTGATATTTTTGAAAAGTTCACGATCTTTTTGTGTGTGATAGGCTAGCATTCAAAATATTGAAAATCCGAAGAAAACAAGAAAATTTGAATTTTTAAAAAATTCGTGATTTTCGTTTGCTATGTATATAGAAAACAAAATACTGAAAATTTAAAGAAATCGAGAAATTTTAGGATTTTTAAAGATATCATGATTTTCATGTGCTATATCAAGCAAAATATTGAAAAACCGAATAACCTAGGAAATTTTGAGATTTTAGAAATTTACACGATCTTCGTATGCTATATAGCATGCAAAATATTGGAAAATCGAAAAAAACAGAAATTTTTCGGAATTTTAAAAAACATTATGATTTTTGTGTACTATGGAAACAAAATAGGTTTTTTTTTATATATCACCCCAAAACCTACCGATTTCTAAATATCACCCCAAAACTTTGATATCCCATATATCACCATTAAAACTTGTAAGTTATTCAAATTTCTTCCCTTGGCTAATTTTCCAATGAAATACTCCTTAACAATGAAATTAGCTCTTGTTCCAACATTAATGGCATAAAGGTGAAGTTCGGCTATGATTTTGCTAAGAAATCAAGGGGTTCATACAATATAATGGATCAAATTAAGTGAATTTGGAAAAAAGGAAAAGAAACCTTAGGAGAGGATAATAAGAGATAAATAAGCTCATTGTGATTTTCCACTTTATAAACCACAATCCTGCTTAAGCGAATCCAACTTGAGCTTAAAAAATTGACATTGGAAGCTAACAAAGGTGATTTTTGGATAATAACAATGGTTTGAGAGTATTTTTTAGATCACTTATAGTTTTGAGGGTGTTTTTGGATAACTTATATGTTTTGGGGATGGTATATGGAATATTGAAGTTTTGGGGTGATATTTAAAAATAAGCAAGTTTTGGATGATATATAGAAAAAACCCAACAAAATATTGCAAAAATGAAGAAAACCGAAAAGATGAGATTTTTAAAACAGCGCAAATTTCGGGTGCTAGCATGCAAAATATTATAAATTTGAAGAAATTTTAAGATTTTTGTAAATTTCGTGATTGTTCTATATCATATACCAAGCAAAATATAAGAACACCGCAGAAAACTGAAAACTTCACGATTTTTGTGTGGCACGCGTGATATTGAAAAACGGAAGAAAACATACAATATTAAGCCTTTTGAAAATTTCGTGGTTTTTGTGTGTTATAGCATGCACAATTTTAAAAAACGAAAGAAAACAAATAATATTGAGACTTTCGGAAATTTTACGATTTTTATGTACAATAATAGCAAACAAAAAAATATTGAAAGATGAAAGAAATTAAAAGATATTTTATTTTTGAAAATTTCATTATTTTATTATACATAGAAAGCAAAATAATAGAAAATTGAGGAAAACATAAATTTTGAGATTTTTAAAATTTCTCTATATTCGTGTGCTATACTGTGTAAACTGTTGAAACTTTGACAGAACCAAATTCTTTTGAGATTTTTGTACATTTCATGATTCTCGTGTGTTATAACAAACAAAATATTAAAAATAATTTTTAAAAAATAGATTTCTTAAAATTACATGATTTTTGTATGTAAATTAATCCTTCCTATATTTTATATATGAAGTTAATAAATATGAGATATTACACCTTACAAATCATATAAAAACAAAGTTTTAAATAATATGATTTTTCTTGATTTTGGACGTCGTATATACGCATTGTCCGCGGACCTTGCTAGTGTATAAAAAAGCTACATGATAAAATTCCAAGAAATATTCCTAGATTGTACATATGTTGCTATAAATTTGTCTCAGCCCCTCAATTTTTAGAAATTACAAATTGTACCTTAATATTTATATGTATTCTTTCCTTAATTAGCTTGGACTTCCTCCTTTTAGCTTGACATATGTGACTGCAAATTTAGTCTTATCCCTCAATTTTCCGAAAATTAAAAATTCTGAAATTTTTGAGATTTTGGAAATTTTTGCGATTTTCATATGTTATAGTGTGTAAAATATTTTTTTTTAAATAAAAAAGCAGAAGGAAAATTTAAATTTTCATGTGCATGCAAAATTATGAAAACCAAAAAAACAATAGATATTTATTGAGATTTTTGAAATTTTTGTGTGCTATATATAGGAAGCAAAATATTAAAAAGCCAAAAAACTTTTAGATATTTAAAATTTCACAATTATCGTGTGCTACAACATTCAAAAAGCTAAAAATATAAATAAATAAAAAACCAAAAAAATTGAGATTTTTGAAAATTTCGCAAATAATGTAGCAAGCAAAATATAGAAAATAGAAAAACGAAAACTTTTGAGGTTTCTAAATTTCCTTTCATTTTCGTGTGCTACACACAAAATATGAAAAACGGAAGAAAATATAATATTTTGAGATTTTTGAAAATTTCGCTATTTTCGTAAGTTATAGCATGCAAAATACTGGAAAGCCGAATAAACTAGAAAGTTTTTGATAATTTGGTGATTTTTGTTTCCAATATATTAAAACCGCAGAAAACCAAAAAAATTGAGATTTTTTATTTGTTGCGATTTTTGATAGTTTTGAAAAAGAAGAAGAAAAGTATAGCAATTTTTCATGCGCAGGCAAATAAAATATTGAAAATAAGAAGAAAACAGAAAGTTTAAGATTTTTGAAAATTTCGTGATTTTCATATGTTATATCAAGCAAGATATTGAAAAACGAAAGCAAACAACTCGTTGAGATTTTTGAAAATTTCGTGATTTCCTTAGGCCTGTCGAAAATTTCAGTTTTATTTATACTTTTGAAAGAAAAAACTACAACTGATTCTAGTTCTAAAATCAAACGAACAATCTAACTAAAATTTTGACAGAAAGCAAATAAATTATAGGCTTTTGTTCTAACCTGAAGGAACCCAGCTACCATTTTAGTTAACTGTGAAAAACAAACTCTATTTTTGGACAATCTAATCCTAATATCCTATAGCTGTTAGAGAAGCATTATGGATCATAAATGTTGGGTTTTGGAATCAAATCAGAAAGTTTTAATCAGCCGAAACTAAAACAGAAACATGCTAAAATTCGAAAAGAGCAATGATGTATAGAAACACAATTGCAATTAACTGACTCTCAGAATGATATGATCTAAAATATTCTATCAATGACACAAATTAAATAACCGAGTCTTAATGATAAATCAATCAATAACTCAATATATAATTATGCGGAAAAAAGCAAACTCATGTTAACTAATCTTCAAACAAAGAACTAAACGGATTTTAAAATTGATAAATACATATCCATTTCATAGCACCAATCTTGTTAGAAATCTATTGTTCTAGAAAGAAAAGAAGAAATAAGAAAAATATATCAAATGAACAAGAAGTCAAGAAAGATGAAATTTCAGCCGAATCCCTCACCTGATAAGAACTCAAAGCTCCAGCTCACAATTCACGATGGGCACAGCACCCCCATAATTCGCAACCTGCACCTAAACATAATGAATAGGGTTTGCTACCAACTTTTAATGTCTTCGATCAAGTGTCCCCGGCGTTTGACATTTTTATTGTGTTTAAAAGCCATCCATTTTTTAAATGTTTGTAATGCATTATATCGATCAAAATTTTACACACATAAATCGGTCCGGCTAGAGCGGACCGTTGATTTGACGGTCGGATTGGGTCACTTCTAGACAGTAGCTGACTGTTTAATATCAGCAACTGGCTGATAACCGGTTTCCTCATAAATGAATGTCAACATATAATACATGATGTTAACATGTTATTCTACCAGAAATTAGTGGATTCGGAGTGGCTGCTACTACGAGAATAATAACACCCATGCTATTATATCGAACGGTCCAGATCCATTCAAAATAGAAATAAACGGTCAATATGATTAATTTTGCTTTTCCTCTCATTCAGATTTGACAACTATGTGCAGAGGCCGCACTTTGAATACAATGCCTCCAAGGTGCAAAAACTCGGCATTAAGTTTAAAGGGATCAAAGAGATGTTTGATGATTGTATCCAATCTCTCAAGGAACAAGGTTACCTTCCATGGCGATCGACAAAGATGAATAATTTGTTTCCTTACTGCTGCAGTAAATAAAGTTCTATATTACATTTGGCTATTGTAAGAGATTAGTGATCAGAGACCCTGATCCTCACATTCTTGTTGTGCACGTCGGTTTTTTTATAGGGTTCAGTCCGAGAGAAGCATAGTGGCATATTATCATGGCAGCTATCAAAGTTCATTGCAGGAATTACAATCATGTATCTTGATTAGGCGCTTTTTAAATGATTTATAGGAATAGTGAAGGAGCAATACACAATTACCGATAACATCGATAGGTCAATTATATGCCTAAACTTAGAAACCTGAACCACCCCAATCAATTTCACTTCACCAACTTCCTTGTTAGGCTGCCAGAAATGCCTGGCTTTCTTAGAGAAACGGCATGCAAGCATTAATTCATCATCGCTACTTACAACCACCCTAATGCCCTAAGAAATTTATGCATAATATCGAAAGAGCACACTAGTATATTCCTTATTAAGACAAAACCATTAGATCATAATACAAATTAATTGCCCGATGGTCCCTATCATACAAATGAGTGTCAAATGCCGATGATGCTAAAGGAGATGCATGTTTCCATTGATGAACATCTATCAAAATCAAATTTTTATAGATGTCGACGTCTAAATAAGTTTTCTTCATTTAACCGATCCATGCATCATCTATTACTCGTGTTGCATATCATAATATCTAGTGTTCATCCGTTCATATATCAGCTTTTAATCTTGGATTAGGCCAGGATTAGTTGTTTCATATATTCATCATCGGCTGATTGCGTTCATCGCTGGCACTGATCCAGCCTATAGTCTGCAACAAAGTTTCTAGTTTAGCACATGCTCTTTAATTTGACAAATTACCGATTATACTAAATTGGGCAACTCTCTTCCTACAAATGAGCATATGTAATAAACACCGTCTAATTCGAAACTCGTTCTACGATCTACAACAAGAACAATATGCAACCTACAAAAATTTACCATACATAAGATAGTAATTAGATAAACTAACCAAAGCTTGGTTAAGAGAAACAATCAAGCTCCTTTGCTCACGGCATCATGTATCTGCCCCCAAATCCTCCAAACAAACTTGTCGCAGAAGTCTCTTTAATAACGTTATAAATCACGTTATCCGCCAAACAAAGTTCTATCGTGCATTGTGCTTTCAGATCCATCTCTGCCCATGCATCATCTGTCATGATGGTAGGTTTACCATCCCCAAGTGCCTTAAACAGCCTTTCCTTCACCAGAAGTGCTTTTACCCTTCTCTGTCACATCGAGAAGTTTTGTTCCCATTAAATTTTTCCACCTCAAACTTTGTGCTATTTACCTTGTTATCCGTCATTCTTAATTCCAAAGAAAAAACCTTTCCTTCGGCTCCTTACGAATTACCGTCAATAGAATCACAATTTAAGAAAATGGATAGAAAACACAAGCGTCGTCACCCACCGTAAACTTAAATTGTAAAACCATAGAACGTAACTCTGATACCAATTGTTGTTACCACAAGACCAATCGGCACAGCGGAAAACCTTTAATACAAATAACAAATAACATCATATGCAAACCACAGAAATAACACAAATAAATTGGGAGGAAACGAGAAGATCCTTTATTAGAACTTTAAAAAGAAATCAACCTTACAAGAAGATTATAATTAACCATCTCTTTGATCTCCAATGTGATCACCTTGCTCTCTCTCAAAGTTCTCCTTCTTCAATAGCTTAGATCCCTTATGAAACCAACCACTCCCTTAAACTTTATGATAAAAATCTATCTACCTTTAATATCCTTCGTCTTGATCACTTAAAGCTTGTGATCAAGATCTCCGACACGTTAAACTTTAACCCTGAGATCTTAAATATAGCCCATATAATTTGAATTATAATAAGATCCTACAATTTACAAAACTGCCATCAGATACCTAATTTTCAAAATAAATCTTGAACTCAAAATTCTGAACTTATCTCTAAGGCAAACGTCTGAACCTTTGATGGGAAGACGTCTGTTTCCACAGCAAACGTATGGACTTATGAGGTTTAGACCTCTGTGCCAAAGTCTCGGGTTGAGATGTCTTTAAATGACAGACGTCTGAAGCTCATTGCTACAGACATCTGTGCCTCTGTCTCTGTCTGAGTCTTCTAGATTCAAACGTCTGTGTTTTAGTCTCGAGTTGAGATTACTTTAATGCCAAGCGTCTGAAGCTCATTGCTACAGACGTCTGACCCTTCTCTGGATTTGCAGTCTTGAACAAATACGAGACATACTTCACAACACAATATGCACGGTCATTAAACTTAGTTTCTGATCATCTAAATTGGCAACTACTGAGGGAGAAACCTAAATCAACATTTCGTATAAACATTTATCAGATTATATATCTCAAAGTCAGGAAATAAAAGGGGAAAAAATAAATACTTAAGTCACCAATTAATCAAAACCAAAACTATATGTCTTCAAATAAATATCGTCGAGTGCATTGAATTGCTCATCTCTCTATAACTGTACTTGCAATAAATACGAGATGGCATATAGAAGAAGATATATATCTTTGAGCAGTATCCGCAAATTGATTGTTTTCCCTCATGGTGAATTTCACAAGCTCTCATCTCTCTGATGTCCACGTCCAGTTGAAAGAAGTCCAGAAGTATGATGATCAACACACCACTTACTGAGGATTCACCTTCTTGAAACTCTTTGCCACTGTTCAGTAACAAAGATTATCAGAGACATTGCAAGAAGTTTGATCATGTATTTAAATCAACGTTAAGGAGAATTAAATAAAGTAGGCAGTTTACGAAATAATTCAGTAAAATGAATTAATATAGAAGGAATAAAACATAGCAATGAAGAGAGACATTCTGATGGAATAATATAAGACAGAAGTTTCATGGCTCTGCATGTTTCACTCTTACCTTTAAATGCTTCAGAGAAAAAAAATGACAGATCCTCTCATTATGGCATTAAAGAGTATCCTCCTCTTCATTTAAATTAATCTGTTTTTTTTAACCAACTTTTTCTTTTCTGTGTGTGTGTGTGTGTTTGTTTGCGGATCATGCGAACAAGATTGAACCCACCCTTGCACCATTCCAACAAAGCTCTCTACCAGTTACACTTTGATTTATTTATATATGCTTCTAACTTATGTGGCACATCGCACACATGAAGAACATGCATAGGTTCTGAGCACGATACTTTCTACCATTATGCTCGTTCATTTTGTTGATACATACATAGAAATTGGCATCAAAATCCCAAAGCAAACCACTTTATCTTTATCATATTCCTTATGCTTGGGAAATTTTGGATAGTTGTTCATTGGATACATGAGAGCAAACTGGATGGTTTAAATTGCATGTTTAACAAGGTAGGCTGCACTATCATCGATTAGAATCTATTCCAAGCCCACCATAATTCCTCGGCCACAAATTACGTAACATATTAAATCTATCATCTTTTTAGACTTGTTTTTAGTCGGCAGATTTGGAAAGCAGTTCCTTGGCTGGATGGAGTCAAAAAAATTCATCACACCGTCATCTAGGCTTCGAAGACTCGTGGCAAAAAATTCTTCTACGGAGTTCCTTGGCCAGATATTCCAAGCCAACTCAGAGGTTGACATCAAGACCTGATTTCTACACTTAACCTATTCCAAGAGACGATGTTCTAGACAACAACGATGATGATGGAAGTCCTTAAAGGGTAAAGGGAGCACACCAATAATCAACATACTATAGTATCTTATCTAATGTTAGGTCACCTAGAAGCATCCTTACAACCAACATGACAACAAAATCAATCAATTAAAAAATAATTCATGAGTTGTGATGAAGAATTCCCATAGCAGGTACATTTTCAGCATTTGTTTAAGTTCTAACACAAGATTTGTAATACTTTGGAAGCATCATCCTTGTATATAGAGAGGCTAGCAGCAAACCGTTCTTTGTATCAGGGATGCACCATATGATTGCAATATTTTAATGATCAAGGCAAATCAATTTTCCTTTCTATGCTATCCATTTTGCAACTTTAAATGACTTGCTACTACAATCTAGCACATAATTTTCACTAATTTTGAGAAATGACAACGTTCAATTATAGTTGACTGGTGCTGCGTATATGAAAAACCACTGTTCAGAAATCAGTATGATCACAGAAAATGAAGTAAAACCTTACATTGATGAAAGAGGATAATAGATTGTAGTGTGCAGTTAACACTAAATAAGATTTTTAAAGCACATCTCCTGAAAGCCTAAGCCACAGATAAAAGTTCCGCCCTCAGGCGGGATTACCAATGCTTAAATAAATTGGTTTGGCAACTCAAATTCAATAATGAATTATCTCTTAGAAATAGAACCAAGTAACTAATTTAAAAGGATCAAAATGAACAGCAAGCATTGTATCAATGCTATCACTTTGTTCTGCACAAAATGCTGGCTGGGATCTCTAAATTGGTCTATATATTGCTGCGGAAAGAGTTTCTAATAGATGTATACTAGTATCTACCATTGTTTTTTTCCCCTCTGGATGTGATTCCTTCAGGAATCAAACCAGCGACCTCTCACTTTGGAGAGGAAATTCTTACCGCTTTCGCTATGCACAATCGGTTACCAGGAAGTAACATGCTTAACAAATCAACAAGTTGATATAAGGTGTGAACTAACAAATAATAATTCATATATCGATGCATATAAGCAGCAAGGTAAGGGAGCAAGATAAAACCTTTGGACGAGGCCCGGACCACCACAACATGCATTGTTGTATTATTTGGTGGAAGATGGAGACGAAGAGGGCAGAGACTTTGGTTCAATGGGCTTTTAGTGCACACAATTATTCCATCAGTGATCTCTGTCACCTCTTCCAACTTCTCAGTCAATTCGCTGACACTTGTTCCTTTGAAGCTGAAACATAGTTCCGCACTATGATCTATGGAGCCATCGTCCCCCGCAATCACATAGTAAATCGATCGACCATCGGACTTATGTGGTGATGCACTGAAAGAAGACGATGACTGCAACCACAATCACATTTAAAATTAGAACCTTTAAGAATCAGATTAAAGTACTGTAACAAAAGATGTTTTTGAGGTTGCATGATCGTATAATTCATAACAAAGTTTACAAAAGTAAAACATGATGCAAGGACAAAACAAGACACTGGTTGATTTCAAAGAAAAAACCTTTTCTTTTTCACACTATTGCTCAGCAAAGCCAAAATAATGATGTAGAGAAGATTCGTAAAGCTCTTAGACAGCAACCATAATATTGAAAAATATCCCTTCCCATACTTCACTTCATCTTTCCCAACTTCCTTGTTCTTTCAACATTTTAAAAGATAGACAACCTAATTAAATCTCAATGAGAAAATTTCAAAGATCAATCAAGTTCTCAATAGAATAGAGCTTAATTCCCTACGTCAAGTATTTCATCTTTTCCCCTTTCTTTTAGACTTTCCTCTAGCCTAAGAGAATTCAAATAGTCATTTAAAATATTGAAAAATCCCTTCTTCTTTTTTGTTGAAAATACCACCAATTTGATGATCAAACGACGACATTTTAATGAACAAAAAGCGGATATGACATGTTCCAAATTGGCTCTACATACAAAAATCAAATTTTGAACCCATACCTCATCCCTGGACAACCTCGGGGACGAACTCGAGGGCGTCCTCGGCGCGGGCGGGGAATCCCCAGGAGGCGGAGGCGGTGGCGCATACACCGCCCCCTGCCTCCCCTCTCCCCCCTCCTTCGTCATCGTCGCCGTCTGAATCTCAAGAATCTCGACATCCCACAACACCGAATCCTGCGTCGACGTCCGGTGAGGGATGTCGTGGGTGACGGTATTCCGCCAAGGCGGCAGGCCGCCGTTGCCGCGGAGGTAGTTGCCGTACCTGGTCTTGAGCCTGACCTGGAACCCGTCGCGGATCGGCTCCCACTCGACGGAGGAATCGGGGCGGCGCGGGAGGGTCTGGAGCACCTTGCGCCCGGTCATCCCCAGGAGGAACGGCTCGTTGGATGCCGTCAGGTAGCGGCCGTAGCTCGACTTGAGGCGGAGCACGGCGTCGCTGGTGGCGGGGACCTCCACCGACCACCGCGCGCCGCGGCCGCTGCCGCTGCGGTCCTGGGACACGTGCTCCTCGTCGTCGTCGGCGATGAGGTACTTGTCGTGGTGCGACTTCAGCCTCACCGTCTTCGCGTTCCTGAAAAGCTCCATCCTTTGAAACGATAGAAGGTGAGAGAGAGGTTAGGGTTTGGTTTTTAATGAGGAACAAATCGATTTGGACGACGCGGGATCGAGGAAGGAGAGAAGAAAGGAGATGGATTTTTGAAAAGGGGGAGAAAAAAATGAGGAGGAGTAAAAATAGGATTTTTGTGGGTTGACCGCTGCTTTAATTTTTTGGGGGAATTAATTGGCGGGGGTTGCGATGTGAGGGAAAACGAGGAAGTTATGAATTTTTTGGAATTAATAAATAAATATCTGGAGAAATTGGATACAGATAATGGACAACTTTTTCCTTTCCTTGTTAAGAATTGTTGCCCAAAAAAAGAGGAATACTTACAGAATATTCCACCTGCTGGACAAGGACCTGTTTGTAATTGCATGGATACTAACACGAAACCAACGGATATTAAATATGTATATGTATAGGAATAGTACATGGATAAAAAATTAAGACAAAACAAATATTTCTTTAGAGGGGTATCATGCACGTAATCGATACATTTAAAAATGAATCTGAGTACTTCAAAGAATTTGATAAGAACAAATATACAATGCAAATGGTGAAATAAATATTATATGAAAATAATCAAAATATAAATATGATATCGAGTTAACATTCGTATTTTGCATTTTGAAACACCAACCGACATGGTAACATATAAATGAGGTAAAAACGTAACATATAAATTTAATTATCTTAACTCTCCATCTGAGTTGAGACAAACGCAATTGTTTCAAGTCCAATTTAAACACGAAACGGGATAAAGTTGGTTTACTTTTGCCAATGAAACTCCAAGTTTGAAAAACGGTACATCCATTCCCAAACTTAAATGCCACGTAGGCCTCAGCTGTCATATGTGAATAAATGGAAAAATCAATATCATTCCTCAAACTTAGCTACGAATTAATCTTATGCTCTATGAAATTAAATATAATAATTTCATGAACAAGTCCTTATTAGACTGGGTCTATTGGAAAGGCCATTGAAGGTCAATAGCGACGAGACAAGAATGCAAGTGGAAAACATGGGCGCCCAAAGCTGACGGACGTTGTCCCAGCGCTGAGTCATAAATAAAGATTAGTGGATTCTAAATTAGGAAATGAGATGGCCTAGACAGATAAGGATAATCCGAGCCCGACTCGGTTTGAATATGATTTTTATCATTTAAGGTAGCGATTTTCGTTTCATGTGTGATGGAGCTCCTTTTCGGGCCTCCGTCAGATGTTGTCTTCCGTTGATCTCGCAGTGGAGTTGGGTGATTATCTTCCTTCGCGTGCGGGTCTCAATGGGTTTTTGGAGAAAGAGGAGTGGTGAGATAGTTGTCGCCGTGTACCTGCAAACAAGTCCCGGGGTGGTTTGGTACCACCGAGGACCCTCCGACACTCAAGTTAGTGACAATAACCGAGCAGAGTTACGGCGTAAGTGTAAAGAATGTCTTACTTGACCTCTCGGTGATGGGGGTTTATATAGTGGCGGCAGCATGCAGCAGCAGGCGCGAGAATCTCGCCGGCAGTTACGTTCCCGACGTCACGCCCGCGTGATAAGCGGATCGTTCGTTAATGGGGATCGCAATGGCGTGGAACGTGGGATGTTGCCGGCGGAGAATCTGCGCATGGCGAGATTCGCGGAGCGGCGGTTACGCCTGTGAGCGGTGGAGCTGGTCGGTTCGAGGGACCGTGGAAGATGGCCTCGGTAGGCGAGCTCGGGAAAGAGCGGGAGGGCCGAGGCATCTCGGTCCTGCGGTAGCTCGTGGTCGAGCTGAGAAGCCGAGAGGGCCTACTTGCAGGGGCCTTTTGTGCTTGTAGGTCGGATACAGGGGAGGCCTGGTCGACGCCTGTGGGCCCTTTCTTCCGGGTTCTGGAACACGTCATCTGCCACGTGTCCTAATCTGGGGGGTCGTCAATATAGAGCATTATCAATGTATTCCGCATCCGTCAATAGCCACCACCGTTCTGTATCTGATATCAAAAATAATAATTTTTAGGCCTTGGTAAGTATATTTTTCCTCTAATATTCATTTTATATCCGCATCCGTTTCTAACGTTTACCAAGTACGGATAGTAATTTACATTTCTGATAACTATTCATATCCTCTTTTGAATCCGACTAAAATTGTTGGATACATATATATTAGAGAATAATGGAGAAAAGAGGCCATAGGAGTAAATTTCCTCCTATGGCGTGGAAAAAATACAACCTCCATCAATTTTTGCGACGATCGGCCCCCATCATCTTCATCGTTATCATCTAAGATGTGGGTACACCAAATTTCACGTGATTCCACAACTTTTTCACCGTTGATTTAGCAATGTAAAAAGTTCTATTGTCGGTAAACCGTTAATTTTGAACCCACTAAATCAACGGTGAAAAGGTTGTGGAATCACATGAAATTTGGTGTACACACATCTTAGATGATAACGATGATGATGATGGGTGCCGATCGTCGGAAGAAATGGTGGAGGTTGTATTTTTTCCACGCCATAGGAGGAAATCCCATCCAATGGCCTCTTTCCTCCATTAATCTCTATATATTATCACCTATACATTATTCCTTCACAATTCTTGATGACGTCCCTTTGTATTCAGATTTGACTGCAGGAAGCACCCTCGCTTTTGCACTCCACCTCCTCTGACCATAAAAGTATCGAACTTTGCCACCTCTGACCATAGCCTGTTTATCATTTTCGTTAAAGGGCCGCTGAACTTCCAACATTTTACTATTGCTAGCAAGGGCCATGCGGGTATGAAGCAAAACATCCAGAAAATTGGATCAATTTCGAAGTTTATTGTGATATGATTTGTAAATTGTAATATCTCATATATGTGAATTGTGAAATTCTCATATAAGAATATATGAAGGATTATCTTACAAATACTTCTTTAGGTTTTCATTATTTCTCTTGCTATAGCATACTAAAATTACGATTTTTTTAGCCGCCTTCTCAATAAATAAATATATAAAATATCTAAGTCTAAAAATCGCGAAATTTTCAAATATCTAAATTTTTTCTATATATTCCATTAATATTTTGCATGTAAAAACACATGAAAATCATGAAATTTTCAAAAGTCTAAAGGGGATTTTTTTTTTGTAGTTTTAACGATTTTTCCCTTTTAACGAAATAACAATATTATCAAAAAATCATACATTTTTTTGTTTTCTTGAAATTTTTAGTATTTCACATGCTTTCAGCATAAGAAATCGAGTAGATAACCTAAAATTTTTATGTTTTATTTGTTTTTTCCTATAATTTCTTTTAGTAATCGAAAATCATAAAATTTTCAAAACTTCCAAATAATTATGTTTCCTCTGTTGTTACCAAATTTTGCACGCTGTACCATATGAAATCTCAAAATTTTCTATTTTACTACCGTTTTTCAATATTTTTCATGCTATCGCACAAGAAAATCATGAAATTTTCAAAAACCCAAAATTTTCTTTTTCTGTTTAGCTTTTTATTATTTTTCTTGTTATAACATACGAAAATTATGAAATTACAAATTTTCTATATTTTGCACACTATAGCACATAAAAACGACAATAGTTTAAAAATCTCAAAATTTTTGATCTCAAAATTTTCTACAATTTTTCAATATTTTGATTGCTATATGACACGAAAGCTACAAAAATTTCTGTTGACTTTCGTTATTCAATATTTTACATTCTGTAATAGCACACGAAAATCAATTTTTTTAAATATCTTAATTTTTTTTGTTTTCTTCAAATTAACAGTATTTTGCTGGCTACCAAACCGCAAATTATGAAATTTCCAAAACTATTAAAGCTTTTTTTTGCCTTTGGTTTTTCAATATCATGCAAGCGATAAATTACATGAAATTTTCAAAAATCTTAAAAATATTCTGTTTACTTTCAGTTTTCAATATCAGCACACAAAAATATCAAAATTTTCAAATATCACAAAACTTTTATTTTCCTTGATTTTTTTCCCTTCATATTTTGCATTTTATATCACACGAAAGCGTGAAATTTTCATTTTACACGGATATCACAAATTTTTATGTTTTCTTCGGTCTTTTATTATCTTTCTTATTACACACAAAATTGTGATATTTCCAAAAATCCCAATATTTTTTGTTACTTAAATTTTTTAATATTTTATATGTTATAACACTCAAATATTGGTGAATTCTTAATATCTCATATCTGTGAAATGTGAAATTCTCATATAAGAATATATGAAGGGTTATCTTACAAATACTTCTTTAGGTTTTCAATATTTCTCATACTAAAATTACGATTTTTTTTAGCCTCCTCAATAAATAAATATATAAAATATGTAAGTCTAAAAATCGTCAAATTTTTAAATATCTAATATTTTTTCTTTATATTCCATTAATATTTTGCATGTAAAAACACACGGAAATCATGAAATTTTCAAAAATTCAAAGAGGATTTTTTTTTTAGTTTTGACGATTTTTTCCCTTTTAACGAAATAACAATATTATCAAAAAATCATACATTTTTTTTTTGTTTTCTTAAAATTTTTAGTATTTCACATGCTATTACCATAAGAAATCGAGAAATTTTAGATAACCTAAATTTTTTATGTTTTATTTGGTTTTTCCTATAATTTCTTCTAGTAATCGAGAATCGTAAAATTTTCAAAACTTCCAAATAATTATGTTTCCTCTGTTGTATTCATGCAAAATTGCCGGATACATATCCAATTATATAGTATATATTTTTCAATATCTTGAATTCATGCAAAATTACCGGATACTGATATGATAACACCTCTGTTATATTGATTGGTATCCTATTCCTTTACATTCCGAAATAGGGGTCCTTTGTTTTTAGGCGAAATTGCAGGTTGCACCCTTGCTTTTGCTAGAATAGCAAGAAACCCTCTTTGATCTGAGAAACATTACACTTGGCCACCACTGGCCATAACGTTGTTATAATTTCAGTTAATTATCAGAGGCTCCTAAAATTCTAACATTTAACGACTATTGTTTATTTTGGGATCTAAAAACATAAAAATTAAAAATTAAAAATTGACTGTCATTAGAACAAGAGGGGAAAGTGCATTTTTCTCTAACGGGGCTTTCTGCTATTCGAGAAAATATGGGTGGTTTCCTGCAATTTATACATTTTTGGGAGTTAGATCCACATTGAGTATTTATACAGTACTCAAAACACTTTTGAGTTTTCCTTCTTAAGGAGGGGGCAAGGGGTTGGGGGGGGGAGGGGGGCGGGGGGGGCGCACACGTGTGTGTGTGTCTCTCTCTCTCTCTCTCTCTCTATATATATATATATATGCGCTTGAAATTTCATAGCTCATCAAGTAAAAAGATGGGGAAATAACTGAACAAACTATATTACAAACTGTACTAAATGGCAGTTTTTTTTTGAAACATTCTCCACCATTCTTCATGTTCCTCAAATACCATCACTGCAATTTCCCATAGCTTGAAATATTACCATCATCTGCGAGAAACAAACACGAACTATATTAGCATGCAACACCGCATTTCGACTTGAATCGCTCTCTTTTTAGGAACCCTTGTTCGAGGATTTAAGAGTAATGAGTATGCGAATCGATTGTCCAAGTATCAAAATGTGCGTCACCGATACGCACGCCAAAATGGCATAATCCGGGGAACACACAAGCTCGCAAAATCTGATGGTACATTCAGAAATCGAAATCTGTATGAATGCTGTATATATAAGCAAAGTTTCATATAATATTCCAAGAGAAGAAATTAAAAGGAATGATTATAATGCAAACCACCGTTTATAAAATAAGCAATGTATCATTCTCAATGTCCGAAACCAATGTTGATGGTTTCAACTAATCACTAAATCCAAAAGCGTCAGTCAATCCATGTGTAAATTAATAAAGGTCTGAAACTTGTGAATCATAACATAAACCAGTCAATGTCTGCTTAAGCTGTAATTAATCATTTTCACAGCAGAATTTTTTTAAGGATAATGCGAAATTTACATTTAATCATCCTGATGATGCTCGATAACGGTAATTCCTTAGATCATGACACGTGGCAGATGACGTGTCCCAGAGCATGCAAGGAAGGACCTACATTGGCCGACCAGACCACTCCCACTCCTATGCCCGTCCTACCGACCAACGTTGGCTCACTTCCGAGCCCCCTGCACAACTGGCCTCCTCGGCCTCACAGCTCGTCTCCGGGCTACCACAGAACCAAGATATCTCGGCTCTTCCGCGCGTCCGCGAGCTCTCCCGCCGAGATCATCTTTCTCGGTCTTATCGACCGACCAACGACACCGCTCACAGACGCAACCGTCATCCTGCGAATCTCGCCATGCGCGCGATATCCGCCGGCCACATCCCACGTTCCACGCCATCACAATCCCCCATTAACGATCATGTCTCGCCATTAATGAGAGGTCCCGCTCATCACGCGGGCGTGACGTCGGGAGCGTAACGGCCGGCGTGATTCTCGCGCCTGCCTCGCCTGCTACCACCGATATATAAACCCCTTCTTCAAACGGTTCAAGTAAGCCAATTTTTACTCTATTAAACCGTTACTCTACTCGGATCTCTAGTCTAACTTGACCGTCGGAGGGTCTTCGGTGGTACAACCATCCCGGGACTTCCTTGCAGGTAGCTCGGCAACCACAACCTCAAACCCATTGAGATCTACACGCTTCAGGAGCGACAGCCTCCAGATCCAATCTTCGCCACCCATCGCCACCATCAGCAGACCAACGGAAGGTAGCATCTTGGCGCGATCTAGGTCACGTCAGCTGGCGCCGTCTGTGGGAAATCCTTGATTCCGCAAAAACAAAAGTTCACTTTCCGATCTCAACCTAATGGCGAGCGATCATCATGACGATCCAAGCACCAGCCGCCGCCGCCTCCCCAACGGAGGCGCGGATGAACCTCCTCCGCCGAATGCCATCAACGTCCTTGCCGGTCGAATAGACCGACTCGCGTCTGTTGTGGAGGCGCTGATCCACGTCCAAACGGCAGGACAAGATCCCCAGGTAGCCGCTCCCCCGCCTCGGGACCAAGACCTCTACAGGGGAAGAGAAGACTCCGCACGCGTCGGCACCGCCGACCACCGCCTTGCTATGTCTCACGGCAGCAGATCTCCCGGTCCAATACATTCTGCAACCCGCGTCAACGCCGAGGTCGGTCACCAAGAGACAACCGAGCGGCTACCCTGCTTGGTCAATCCTTAATAGGCTTTCCATGGCCCCTCCAGCGCTAAGGATTTAAGCCCTCACGAAGAAATAGCCGAGCGGCTTCACTGCTCGGCTATCCCTGGCTGGTAGCTCCCTTACCACGCAACGCCAGGGATCAAAGCCCTCGCCAAGAGGCAACCGAGCAGCTTCACTGCTCGGTCAATCCTTAGCAGGCCTCCCATGGCCCCTCCAGCGCTAAGAATCTAAGCCCTTACTAAGAAGCAGCCGAGCGGCTACCCTGCTCGGCTATCACTGGCTGGTATTTTGCTACCCGCAGCGCTAGGGATCTAAGCCCTCACCAAGAGGCAGTCGAGCGGCTACCATGCCCGGCCATCCCTGGCTGGTACTTTGCTACCCGCAGCGCCAGGGATCTAAGCCCTCACCAAGAGGCAGCCGAGCGGCTACCCTGCTCGGCCATCCCTGGCCGGTACTTTGCTACCCGCAGCGCCAGGGATCTAAACCCTCACCAAGAGGCAGCCAAGCGGCTACCCTGCTCAGTTATCCCTGGGCGGTACTTTGCTACCCGCAGCGCCTGGGGTCTAAGCCCTCACCAAGAGGCAGCCGAGCGGCTACCCTGCTCGGTTATCCCTGGCTGGTACTTTGCTACCCGCAGTGCCAGGGATCAAAGCCCTTGCCAAGAGGCACCGGGCAGCAACGCTGCTCGACCATCCTTAAGGACAAAAAGCCCTCGCCAAGAGGCTCTGCTCGGCCATCCTTGGTAGGCCACTTACAGCCCTTCCCGCGCTAAGGATGAAAAGCCATCGAAAGAGGCAACCGGGTCCGCCCTTGCTCGGTTATCCCTGACCGGTAGCTCCCTACCCCAACAAATCATGGATCAAAGCTCTCGCCAAGAGGCAACCGGGCCCGCTCTTGCTCGGTTATCCCTGGCTGGTAGCTCCCTGCCAAACCAGGGATCAAAGCTCTCACCAAGAGGCACCGGACGGTAATCCTGCTCGGTCCGTCCTTAAGGATCAAAGCCCTCACCAAGAGGCACCGAGCAGCTACCCTGCTCGGCCCCATCCTTAGTAGGCCACACACGGCCCCTCCCGTGCTAAGGATCAAAGCCCTTGTCAAGAGGCACCGAGCAGTTACCCTGCTCGGCCCCATCCTTAGTAAGCCACTCACGGCCCCTCCCGCGCTAAGGATCGAAGCCCTCATCAAGAGGCAGCCGAGCGGCTACCCTGCTCAACTATCCCCGGCTGGTAGCTCCCTACTCCACGACGCCAGGGATCAAAAGCCCTCGCCAAGAGGCACTGGACAGTGACCCTGCTCGGTCCGTCCTTAGTAGGCTTCTTACGGACCCTCCCGCGCTAAGGATCAAAGCCCTCGTCAGGAGGCCACCGAGCAGCTACCCTGCTCAGCGTATCCTAGCGGGCAACCTCCTGCCCATCCGACGCTGAGGATCTGAAGCCCTCATCGTGAGGCCGCCGAGTACCTTTCTGCTCGGCACATCCCCAGCGGGCATCCTCCTGCCCATCAGAGGCTGAGGATCTGAAGCCCTCATCATGAGGCCACCGAGTCCCTTCTTGCTCGGCGCATCCCCAGCGGGTATCCTCCTGTCCATCAGGCGTTGAGTATCTGAAGCCCTCATCGTAAGCTGCCGAGTCCCTTCCTGCTCGGCGCATCCCCAGCGGGCATCCTCCTGCCCATCAGACACTGAGGATCTGAAGTCCTCATTGTGAGGCCGCCGAGTCCCTTCCTGCTCGGTGCATTCCCAGCGGGCAAGCTCCTGCCTATCCAACGCTGAGGATCTGAAGCCCTCATCGCGAGGCCGCCGAGTCCCTTCCTGCTCGGCGCATCCCCAGCGGGCATCCTTCTGCCCGTCAGACGCCGAGGATCTAAAGCCCTCATCATGAGGCCGCCGAGTTCCTTCCTGCTCGATGCATCCCCAGCAGACAACCTCCTGCCCATCTGACGCTGAGGATCTGAAGCCCTCATCGTAAGCCCGCCGAGTCCCTTTCTGCTCGGCGCATCCCCAGCGGGCATCCTTCTGCCCATCAGACGCTGAGGATCTGAAGCCCTCATCGCGAGGCCGCCGAGTCCCTTCCTGCTCGGCGCATCCCCAGCGGGCATCCTCCTGCCCATCAGACGCTGAGGATCTGAAGCTCTCATCGTGAGGCCGCCGAGTTCCTTCCTGCTCGACACATCCCGACGGGCATCCTCCTGCCCATCAACACGGTGGGTCCAAAGCCCTCCTCGCGAGACCGCTAAGTAGCTTCCTGCTTGGCGCATCCGCAACGGGTAGCTTTCTACCCTACAAAGACACGGATCCAAGACCCACCGAATAAACTCATACTCAAACGCACGATCAGCGCCTCAACTCTAGCAAAGGGAGGATACCGACTTTCCCACACTCGTACTTCGTTCGACTTATACTCGATGGGCGACAACAAGAACGCCGTGTCGTCCCCGAACAATCCACCATGAGGAATTACCAGCGCCAAACCGCACAGAAAGAACCAAGCAGTCCACTCTCGATCCGACCCATGAATAGATCGGAACGAGAGTGGGGGGCTAATGATGATGCTCGATAACGGTAATTCCTTAGATCATGACACGTGGCACATGACGTGTCCCAGAGCATGCAAGGAAGGACCTACAGTAGCCGACCCGACCACTCCTATGCCCGTCCTACCGACCAACGCTGGCTCACTTCCGAGCCCCCGCCTAACTGGCCTCCTCGGCCTCACAGCTCGTCTCCGAGCTACCACAGAACCAAGATACCTCGGCTCTCCCGCTCGTCCGCGAGCTCTCCCGCCGAGGTCATCTTCCTCGGTCTCATCGACCGACCAACGGCACCGCTCACAGGCACAACCGCCATCCCGCGAATCTCGCCATGCGCGAGATATCCGCCGGCCACATCTCACGTTCCACGCCATCACGATACCCCATTAACGAGCCTGTTTCGCCATTAATGGGAGGTCCCGCTCATCACGCGGGGGTGACGTCGGGAGCGTAACGGCAGGCGTGATTCTCACGCCTACCTCGCCTGCTGCCACCGCTATATAAACCCCTTCTTTAGACGGTTCAAGTAAGCCAATTTTTACTCCATTAAGCCGTTACTCTGCTCGGATCTCTAGTCTAACTTGACCGTCGGAGGGTCCTCGGTGGTACAACCATTCCGGGACTTCCTTGCAGATAGCTCGGCAACCACAACCTCAAACCCATTGAGATCCACACGCTTCAGGAGCGACAGCATCCAAATCCAATCTCAGTCACCCATTGCCGCCATCAGCAGATCAACGGAAGGTAACATTTTGGCGCGATCCAGTTCGCGTCACATCCACTTTTAAATGTAAGAGGACAAATATAAAGTTTCTCTGCAGTTTCTAGTAGAAAATATGCACTAGTATTAGCAATGCAGAAAATGAATGTATCAGACGTTGGTTATATCAGAATAAAAAGCAAAACTAGAATTAGCAGTGTTAGGGTTTTTGCGCCCGCAGGTTACTTACCGTTTGCTTTTCTTTTTACCCTTAAACTTCTTCTTCTTTTGTTGATGATCACTCCCCTTATCGGTAATCTGAGTATCATTAATCGGAGCAACATCTGTGACATAAGTTTCTATTGCTTCCTCAAGGATCTTCTGCCAATTCGAATATAGACATGAAACAGGTGTTATTGAACAGATTTAAAACTTTCTAAAACAATAAGCAGATAGCATTGACAGTCACCTGCAAGCAAGACTTCACGAAGGGCGTAAATATTGTAAGAAAATCTAACGAACCCAAATGCCCAAACTCATGCTTCAATAGTCGACGGTGGTAGATATTCCGCAAGATGTTTGCATCAATCTTGTTCCGCTGCAATAACAAATTTCCTGATGAGACAACAAGGTCAAGTGCAAAAGGCTCTAATACATTGTTAATTCGAGGTATCGACAAATACACAAACCTTCAAGGATCCCCTTTTGTTTAATTTGTGAAATGCTTTTTCAATGCAGGCGTCTTCAAGATCATTGAAGGTACTTGAAGCGCTTGTATCTTGGTCGTCGTCATCACTATTAGAATCCAGTGACTCGTCATCTGAAATATCCAAATTCTTCACTTTTTTTGCCAGTCTAAGGACATCAGAAATCGCCTTTCCTACAACCATTGCTTCGCTATCAGCATCAGCTTCTTCTTTCTCCTTCATCAGAATAGCCTCATAACCTAAGAACTCAGGCCCTACAGCATTATCTCGTTTCTTGATTTTAGCCTCTGCATGTTTCAGGGCACCGGCATAGACAAGGGATTCTCTCTTCTTGATGCACAGATCGCTCAAGACACGATTTTCCTTCTGAAGCATCGCAAAGATTTGTTTACTCCGGTCTGTTTTTAACTCTCTGCATTTATTCCAAGCTAAAAGACTCTCATCAAATGAATCATCTTCATACAACCAAGAAACCAGAACCTCTGCATCAGGCGCACACCTCAACCCATTATCAATGCAAGACCTATTGGCCTCGCTATGAATTGACCAATTGCAAAACGCCCGGGGATCTAATATGAGATTTGTAGAACTTTCATCACAAAATATCCTCACGAACATGTCGCTATCTGGAGCATCAAGAACTGCACCATGATCATCAAGAAGGCTTTTTACCTCGGAATGTCTTCCAAGCTTACAAGCCTCCCATAAATTTTGCAGGAAAACCCGTACTTTCTTAAGGCCGGCACCATCTAAGACACGCATGCATAGAATTGATTCTTCATTCACACCATGCTTCACCAATTGAGACGCGCTTGGGTGAGCTCGGACTCTACTCATGGCGAGGTTCAACACAAAGTCAAGATGGGTAACAGCTAGATAATTGTACTTGACAAGAATCCGAAACATGTCCCCGATTATTTTCAGAAGCTTCCTTCTCTTTTCATCACCTGATAAAGGCCATGAAACGCATGTAGACGTTGTACCGAACCGCATCAATGCGTCTTCAACATCAATGGGTACCCAATTAGCATTGACAAGCTTGTTGGCCCAATCTTGATTCACTGATTGCGGCAACAGTTTCTTTAATTCATCAGAAAGACTGTCAACGATATGTTCATCAATCATATGATCCCAATGAGAAGCAGAAATTCCAAATTTTTGGTTGCAGTTGGGACAAACCCAGAACTTCCATGTGTGGTTAGATCCTGCAAAGGCCAAAGCCTCAATTAGAACATCACATGGCTTTCTACAAATTTTGCCATGCTCCATGAGTTCTCCAACGTCGAATTCAAGCCATGATCGCTTCTCTTCTGGCGATAATGACTCAATATAGGATCGAGCCTTAACTTTTTGTAGGTTTACTTGGATGGGATCTTTGGAACGGTTGAGGAGCTTCTTGCGTTGAGCCTCTTCATAAGTTTAATTGGCAGAGAAGGCAATGGTAAGGGGAAAGGAGGAAGATTGGGATGTGTTCTTCTTGGGGGCCATGGTGATAGATGGAAGAGAGGCTCGTTATTTTCTTTGAAGAAATAGAATGAGAGAGATGTTTGATTGATTATATTTTTCAAGAATAAAATGACAGTGAGGCAGTTATTTACCTTTCAAGCACAAATATGAGAGAGAGAGGTTTGGTTGGTTATTTTCTTTCAAGAACTAAGATGAGAGAGATTTGGTTAGTTTATGGATTTCCTTTCATATTAGACCCTAAATTGTCAGTTTCTTAAAAAATAACACCCCTTGATTTAGTATTTTTATTTATATTTTGAAAGTATAATACCCCTTTGATTTAGTTATGTTTATTTATCTTTTATAAATACATTAGTTATCGGGAAAAAAACACCCTGGCTTCCTATTTCGATTTTTCACCCTTAAATATCTTCGTTACTTCAAGAAACATCCTCCAATCTTAGTTTTTTGTTATATTTTACTTTTATCTACTCTAATTTCCCTCTTCTTTGAGACTGAGCTTGCACGTATATCATTTTATAATCTACATTGAGATATCTATTTCAAACAAGGTATCATAAAAAAATTTAGTAACACTAACTAGTTAGATCAGCAGCGTCTTATAAATAAATAAATAAATAAATAAATAAACAAGAGCTAAATATATGGGTGAGTTTAAAGAGAATCAGAAACAAGAGAGAAGTTGAGGTGATATGGAAACAACAAAAAAACATTTCAAAGGTGAAATACAAAATTCAAAAATTATGGTGGGTTTAAAAAGATAAAAGAAGAATTTGGGTTGCGCTACCTAATTCTTTCTCGTTTCTAACATATCTTCATGAAAGGCATGAATTTTGTGGTATATTCATGCTTTGCAACCTGGTAATCACTGTATTTATATTTTGAATGAAAAAAAAATGGGGGCAGAAAGATCTTTGCCTTCAAAAACGTAAATAGGTATTGTGCATATCCAGGCACTACCCTCACTGCCGATTGGCAGCTCATAATAATATATGGATAATAACTGGTCGAACTGGCCCATATACAAACCCGGACTTTCTGTGATTCAACCGAGGGTGATCGGTTTCACCACGCAAGAAACTGGCCCATAGTCAATGCCTTGTGTCAAATTAGTGATCCTAAAAATGGTGTTATCTTTAGCCAAGGTACTGTAGTTTTCTATGACGTTGCATTTATATATTCTTCGTCTATTTATTTGATAGTGATTTCTCATCTGTATCTGCCAGAAATATGAATTATTAGATTCATATTATGGTAAAATCCGAATTTAGGCCTAGATGAGATCTGATGTTTTCGTATTCATGCAGTGATGATATCGTGAGGATATACTCTCATATCAGTTTAACATAATACAACAAATAACAGCTAAAACCTAGATAACAGTCAAGACGACAAACTAAGGTTTCTTAGAAACCCAATATAATAGCACCAGCTAAAGATAAATTTTCTCTACAGTAATGAAAACCATGAAAGAAGAAAATATTATGGGCTGCTATTAACGATCTTATGTGTTAATGCTCTGCAGGTAGTTATGGAGAAATTATTCCCTATACTGGCCGTATACATCGAGGGCAAGAGGGAGAAGAAATAGAAGTACGGGTCTCATACACTGTCCAAAGTTGTCCGAAATTCTTCCATCTCTCTTGCCGTGCCGGGTGTATTACACCCGGCATAGGGAATAATTTCTCGTAGTTATGTACATGTCTGGGAAACTTATAGGATCATTCTAGCACGAGTTTTTTTGAAAAAATTATTAATGTTCCCCAAGCTTGCTTACCACTTTATCAATGCCGAGAATGTATTTTTTTTCCTCTTCTAATCGGTGCTCAACCTATTAATATCTGCAGTAGGCAGTTCTCAGCAGCAAGTTAAAACTTTTATCAAGGTTAACCACAGAACATTTGCATCATAATGGGGGGAGGGATAAGGGAAGATTTTCTTTTCAATGATTTAAAAATGCATGTCATGAATTTTGCATTATTGTGCTCACGGACTAAAGATTTACAGCAAAAATAAAAATAAAAAATCTAGCAACTATACTGAAGATTTTAGCATTGAACACAACTTAATTCTTATAATTACTGTAAATTTATGCTAAGCTACTTCTATATCTAACGATGCGTCCATTCAAAAGTGATTTACGAAAATGTAAAAAAGACACAAAAATATCATATTATTTTTTGGTGAAAATACTTATCTTTTTTCACAATCTGGGTCTCTTTCTTATGTGCTCTCACTTATAATTCCCCAAAACTTAAAGTACTGCCGATGTTTGCAAGAAGCAAATATGAACTAAATTATCATGCGACACATTTCGACTTGAATAGCCCTCTATTTAGGAACTCTTGTTCAAGGATTTAAAGAGATGTCAGTGTGTGTGTGTGTGTGTGTGTGTGTGTGGATTTCAAGGGAAGAAATTAAGAGGAATGACTATGATGCAAACCAGTCTTAAAGAAAGAAGAAACGTATCACCCTCACTACTAATGCTGATGTATTCAACTAACTTTAAATTCAAAAGTCATAGTCAATCCATGTACACAGAGACCATACTCAGGTTTTGAAACTTGTGAATGCATCATAAGAATTGGTCAATGTCTGTTTAAAATGCAGGAATTTTTCAAGGATACGCAGAGTTCAGACACACACAAAACATGTGGTGACATCAAAATTGATAAAGGGGATTGTGCTGCACAATTGTTTTGATCTTAATATCTACACAATATCACAATTATATTGTGCATGATTCAAATGTAAGAGGACAAAGCCGTTTCTTGCAGAAACAATACAGTAGCGTTAGCAATGGAGAAATCAGATGTATCAAACGTGGGTTATTTCAGTATTAAAAGCAAAACCAGATTTAGCAGTACTACGACCTTTCCGTCAGCAGGTTACTTAAAACGCTTGCTTTTCTTTTTGCTCTTGACTCCCTTGCTTTTGTTGTTGATCACTTCCTTTATCACCGATCTGAGCATCACAATCTTCTGCTAAAAGATCTCCAGATTCAACTTCAGGTTTGTCTGTGGCATACATTTCTAATACATCCTCGAGGACTATCTGCGAATTCGCATTATAAACATGAAAAACAGGTGTTATTCGAACAGATTCACAACTTTCTAAAAATAAGCACACAGCATTGACAGTCACCTGCAAGCGCGACTTTATAAGGGGCGTAAGAATTGTCACAAAATCTAATGAACCCAAAGGCCCCAACTCAAGTTTCAACAGTGGGTGGTAGAAATTCCGCAAGATGTTTGCATCAATCTTGTTCCGCTGCAATTACAAATTTCCAGAAGAGGCATTAAGGTCAAGTGCAAAACGCTCTGATATTGTTAATTAAAGATATCTATAATTACACAAACCTTCAAGGATCCCTGTTTGTTTAATATGTGAAATGCTTTTTCAATGCGGGCGTCTTTAAGATCATTTAAGGTTCTTGAAACGCTTGTATCTTCATCATCATCACTATTAGACTCCAGTGACTCATCATCTGAAATATCCAACTTCTTCACCTTTTTCGCCAGTCTAAGGACATCAGAAATCGCCTCTCCTACAACCATTGCTCAGCATCAGCATCAGCGTCAACCGTAACTTAGAATCTCAGACTCTACAACATTCTCTTTTTTCTTGATATTATCCTCTGCATGTTTCAGAGCTGCGGCATAGAAAAGGCATTCTCTCTTCTTGGTGCACAGATCACTCAGGAGACAATTTTCCATCTGAAGGATGTTAAAGATTTCTTTACAGTGATCTGTTTCCAACTCTCTGCATTTATTCCAAGCTAAGAGACTCTCATCAAATGGCAAACCTTTATACAGCCAAGAAACCAGAGCCTCTGCATCAGGCACACACCTCAACTTATTATCAATGCAAGAGCTATTGGCCTTGCTGTGACTCGACTGATTGCAAAATGCCTGGGGATCTAAAATGAGTTTTGAAGAATTCCTATCATATAATATCCTCACCGACACATTGCTATCAGAATCATCAAGAACTGAACCATAATCATTAAGAAAGCTTTCTTCCTCACGATAGCTTCCTAGTTTACAAGCCTCAAATAAATTTTACAGGAAATCCAGTACTTTCTTGAGGCCGGCATCATCTAAGAGTCTTATACATAGAATTGATTCTTCGTTCATGTCATGCTTCACCAATTGAGATGCAGTTGGATGAGCTAGGACTTGTCTCATGGCAAGGTTCAACACAAAGTCAAGATGGGCAACAGCTAGATAATTGTACTTGACAAGAATCCGAAGCATGTCCCTGATTATTTTGAGATGCTTCCTTCTCTTTTCATCACCAGTTAAAGGCCACACAATGGATTTAGACATTGTATCAGATCGTATCAATGCTTCTTCAACATCAATGGGTGTCCAATTACCATTGAAAAGCTTGTCGGCCCAATCTTGATTCACGGGTTGCGGCAACAGTTTCTTTAATTCATCAGCAGGACTGCCACCGATATGTCCATCAATCATATGATCCCAATGAGAAACAGAGACTCCAAATTTTTTGTTGCAGTTGGGACAAGCCCAGAATTTCCATGTGTAGTTAGAATCTGCAGAGTGCAAAGCCTCCATTAGAACATCAAATCCCTTTTCATAAATTTTGCTGTGCTCCTTAAGTTCTTCAACATCCAATTCAATCCATAATCACTTCTCTTCCGGCGATAATTATTCAATATAGGATGGTGCCTTAACTTTTTGTAGGCTTAGTTAAATAGGATTCTTGGAAAGGTTGAGGAGCTTCTTGTGTTGAACAGCTATATAAGTTTGATTTTCGGCAGTCGTAAATATGTCTCTCAATTGGTTGTTTGCAGAGAAGGTGGTGGCAAGGGGAAACAAGCGAGACTCGGATGTGTTCTGATTGGGGTCCATGGCGAGGAACAGAAGAGAGGCTTGGTTATTTTCTTTAAAGAGATAGAATGAGAGAAGAGTTTGATTGGTTATATTTTTCAAGCATAAAATGACACAGGCAGTTATTTTTCTTTCAAGCACAAATATGAGAGAGAGTTTTGGTTGGTTATTTTCTTTCAAGAACAAAAATGAGAGAGATTTGTTGTTTTATAGATTTCCTTTTATATTGGACCCTAAATTCTCTGTTATCAAAAAATAACATCCCTTGATTTAATATTATCTTCTTTAAAGATATTGCTTATGGAAAGAAAACACCCCTAATCTTCGTGTTTTAATTTTTCACTCTCTTAGTTACTTCGACAAACATCCTCCAATCTTAGTTTTATATTTCCTTCTTCTTTATCTAGGATTCAGATCACATTTTTACTACCGTTTTATATAATCTACACTGAGATATCTATTTCAAACAAGGTATCAATACAGAATAAATTCTAAAGACATTAACTAGTTTGATTGACAGAGTTTTATAGAAGTAAGAGATACATATAAGGGTGAGTTTTAAAAATAATAGATTTTAGAGGTGCTTTTTTCCACTAAGAATAAGACAGAATTTGAAGTATGGTTTGAAACAACCGGCAAAAAAATTCAAGGTGAGATACAAAAATACAAAGATTATGGTGGTTTTAAAAAATAATAGAAGGATTTGGGTTGCATAATTAGAAACTACCTATTTCTTTCTCATTTTTAGTTTTCCCTGTTCTAAATTTTGTGCAACATTACGACTTTGAGAATCACAGAACATGGTGCATTTGGATACAGATGAGTAGTCAATACCTTGTGTCAAAATAGTGATCAGAAAAATGGTGTTATCTTATTGATAATGCCCGATATCGGCGATCTCCCAGATCAGGACACGTGGCAGATGACGTATCCCGGGCTCACGGGAAAGGACCTACAGTGGCCGACCAGACCACTACAAGCAAACGCTAGCTCACCTTCGAGCCCCCAGCACAATTCGGCCTCACAACTCGTCTCCGAGCTATCACGGGCCCTAGCCTCCTCGGCCTTCTCAGCTCGCCTTCGGGCTCGAGCAAAAACAAGATACCTCGGCTCTCCCGCTCCTCCGCAAGCTCTCCTGCCGAGGTCATCTTCCTCGGTCTCATCGACCGACCAACAGCACCGCTTGCAGGCGTAACCACCATCCCGCGAATCTCGCCATGCGCGAGATCTCCGCCGGCCTCATCCCACGTTCCACGCCACCACGATCCCCCATTAACGAGCATGTCTCGCCATTAATAGGAGGTCCCGCTCATCATGCGGGCGTGACGTCGGGAGCGTAACGGCCAGCGTGATTCTTGCGCCCGCCTCGCCTGCTGCCACCGCTATATAAACCCCTCCTTCAGACGGTTCAAGTAAGCCATTTTTTAATCCATTAAGCCGTTACTCTGCTCGGATTTCCTCTCTAACTTGACCGTCGGAGGGTCCTCGGTGGTACAACCACCCCGGGACTTCCTTGCAGGTAGCTCGGCAACCACAACCTCAAACCCATTGAAATCCACACGTTTCAGGAGTGATAGCCTCCAGATCAAATCTCAGCCACCCATCGCCGCTATCAGCAGATCAACGGAAGGTAACATCTGAAGGAGATTCAGCCCTTCATCAGCTGGCTCCATCTGTGGAAACCCTTTGATTCCACAAAAAAAAAGTTCACTTTCCGATCTCAATCCAATGGCGACCGATCATCACGACGATCCAAGCATCAGCTGCCGCCTCCCTCTCAACAGAGGCGCGGATGAGCCTCATCCGCCGAATGCTATCAACGCCCTCGCCGGCCGCATAGACCGACTCGCATCTGTTGTGGAGGCGCTGATCTGCGTCCAAACGGCGGGGCAAAATCACCAAGTCGTCGATCCCCCGCCTCGGGGCCAGGACCCCTATAGGGGGAGAAAAGGCTCCGTCCGGTTCGGCACCGCCGACCACCGCCTCGCTGCCTCCCATGGCCGCGGATCTCGCTGGCCGATACGTTCTGATACCCGCTAGGCGCCCCACAGTTCGACACCAAGGTCCGTCGCCAGAGCACCACACCCCGAGGTCTCCGTGCACCTGCCCCTCCCCAGGAGATGTCTGTCAGCTCGTATGTTACCAGGCATGACCGACACCCCTCCCTCGACGGGGTCGCGCGGACAGGACTCGCCACGGCGACTCGAAGGCCACCTCGCCGGGGGATCTAAGGAATCTCATTGAGAGGAACCGGAGCCACGGCCGGACGCAGGCCTCCAACAGCAGAGGCCTGGGATCAGAATGCGCCGAGTCGTCGGGATACCACGACCGACTCGACACCCTCAAGAAAAAGATAGAGGGTATGCACCGGGAAGGACACCGTTCGAGCGACGGGGCTAAGTACGCCGCCGACTCGCTCACAAAACCGTTCACCGAGGAGCTGCTCGCCGTCCACGTCTCCTCCCGCAATAAGCCCCCAAAGGTCTCCCTCTTCGACGGCAAATCTGACCCGAAGAACCACTTGAATGTATTCACCGCGGGAATGAGCTTCCAAGACCACTCCGATGCCGCCCGGTGCCGAGCTTTCCCAGCCACTCTTATCCGCTCCGGGCGAGACTGGTTCCGAGGACTCGAGCCGCGCTCGATCTCAACCTTCGACGAGCTGGCCACACAATTCCTCGGCCACTTTGTCGGGAACAGGCGGCAGAAGTGCACAATCGACCATCTCTTCACGATCAAGAGCGGGGACAAGAAGACGTTCAAAGCATACGTTACCCGCTTCTACAACGCCCTTCTCGAGGTCCCAGAGCACCGGGACGAGACGGTCATCACGGCTCTGAGGTCTGGTCTTCGGCACAAGGAGTGGTTGCACTCCTTTGCATTAGCGCAACCTAAGACCATGGCCGAGGTAAAGGCCTAGACCGAGCGCGAGGTCCAGCTCGAATCCGAGGTAAATGCAAATCTCCCCCGGGCAGAGCAAACCGACCAAAGGAAGAGGGCAAGAGAAGAGAGAAGGGGACCTGAGCGGCAAAAGCCCTATCTCCCAAAGTTCCAGGAGTACACCTCGCTCAACGTCTTCCAGGCGGTGCTACTAGAAGAGGCCAAGGGTGAGGGGATCTTCAAGCTTCTCCCGGCCCCGCGAATGGCCTCAAAGTGAACCCGAGGCCCCTACTGCGGCTTTCATAGGTCGCTGGGCCACTCAACGGAGAGCTGCAAACAACTCCAAGACTATATTGAAGAGCTCATCCATTCGGGGCACCTCACAGCGTACCTGAAGGACAAGCGGCAAGCTGACCGTGAGCAGGAGCAGTGTCCCCCTCCAGCCGAGCTGACCATCGGCCAGATCATGGTAGTGTCAGCGGAGGATACGTCCGGTACCTACGAAGCTCGGTACCCTATACCGGGCATAGATGCCAACAGACATCCGGAGCGCTCGAGCTGCATGAATAAGAACATCTACTAGCATGTATTTTCTTATCAGAGCAATATACATCTCTCTTGAGATCTTTTGTTTATATAATAAAGGGATCAATAGAGCATTGCAGAAAAGAAAAAGAAAATCTTATTCATTTCAAAGGTACTATAGGTTCCTCAGCCGTACAAAAAAAATTACAATAGCGGGGGAACAGGGTACAGAGAACACTGCTCGTGGTACTCTGACGATATTTCCGCCAGCCGAGCCCTCGCAGCATCCAACCTCGGTATCGCGCCTTAATTGGTAGCACTCATGGACGAGCGCTTCCAAGCGGTCTAGCCGACTCGCAGAGATCAGGCCGAAGCGCCTGAGAGACCTTAGCTTGCCTATGGTATCGTCGAACAGCATTTCGGATAAGGGGTTGTAAAGCCCGGCGACGCCCTCCAGATGGTGTACATCAGCAGCTGAAGGAGGAGGACCGCCGGGGAAGCAATCGGCCGAAGTGGTTCTCGATCCTGTCTATTACCAACTGCACCGTGTCCTCAGTGTAGTACGGGTCGTAGAAGTAGACATGCTCGAAGTTTATAATATCTGCGATGGTGAAAGGGAAGTCTTGCATTTTTGCGTTCCGGGTGTGAGGAAGGGAGTAAACAATTACCCCCTCAGTTTTATAGCCTCCAACGCCCCCCGGAGTTCAACGGTCGCCCGTTTTCATCCACAACAGTGTCGCCACACGGTAAAAGTTATGCCGATCGATGCGAAACTGAAACGACACTCCGTCGCTTCGCGTTCCCCACACAATCGCGACACGTGTCGCCAGCGACCGGTGCGCCGACTGGCTATCAAAGTCAAAGCCCTCACGAAGAGGCAGCCCAGCAGCTACCCTGCTCGGCTATCCCTGGCCGGTAGCTCGCCTACACCACAACGCCAGGGATCAAAGTCCTCACGAAGAGGCAGCCCAGCAGATACCCTGCTTGGCTATCCTTGGCAGGCCTCCCACGGCCCCTCCAGTGCCAAGGATCAAAGCCCTCACGAAGAGGCAGCCCAGCAGCTACCCTGCTCGGCTATCCCTGGCTGGTAGCCCGCCTACCCAACAACGCCAGGGATCTGAGCCCTCATCAAGAGGCAACCAAGCAGCTTCACTGCTTGGTTCATCTTTGGCAGGCCTCCCACGGCCCTTCCAGCGCCAAGGATTCAAGCCCTCATGAAGAGGCAGCCATGCAGCTACCCTGCTCGGCTATCCCTGGCCAGTAGCTTCCCTACCCCCATAAGGCCAGGGATCAAAGCCCTCACCAAGAGACAGCCCAGCAGCTACCCTGCTCGGCTATCCTTGGCAGGCCTCCCACGGCCCCTCCAGCGCCAAGGATCAAAGCCCTCACGAAGAGGCAGCCCAGCAGCTACCCTGCTCGGCTATCCCTGGCCGGTAGCTCGCCTACCCCACAACGCCAGGGATCTAAGCCCTCACCAAGAGGCAACCAAGCAGCTTCACTGCTTGGTTCATCCTTGGCGGGCCTCCCACGGCCCCTCCAGCGCCAAGGATCAAAGCCTTCATGAAAAGGCAGCCCTGCAGCTACCCTGCTCGGTTATCCCTGTCCGATAGCTTCCCTACCACACAACGCCAGGGATCAAAGCCCTCGCCAAGAGGCACCGGACAGTAACCCTGTTCGGCCATCCTTAAGGACAAAAAGCCCTCGCCAAGAAGCACCAGGCAGTAACCCTGCTCGGCCATCCTTAGTATGCCACTTACGGCCCCTCCCGCGCTAAGGATGAAAAGCCCTTGCAAGTGGCAACCGAACCCGCCCTTGTTTGGTTATCTCTGGCTGGTAGCTCCTTACCCCAACAAACCAGGGATCAAAGTCCTCCCAGAGGCAACCGGACCCGCCCTTGTTCGGTTATCCCTGGCTGGTAGCTTCCTACCAAATCAGGGGTCAAAGCCCTCGCCAAAGGCACTGGACAGTAACCCTGCTCGGTCCGTCCTTAAGGATCAAAGCCCTCGCAAGAGGCAACCGGGCCCGCCTTTGCTCGGTTATCCCTGGCTGGTAGCTCCCTACCCCAACAAACCAAGAATCTAAGCCCTCGTCAAGAGGCACCGGGCAGCTACCCTGCTCGGCCATCCTTAGTAAGCCACTCACAGTCCCTCCCGCGCTAAGGATCAAAGCCCTCGTCAAGAGGCACCGGGCAGCTACCCTGCTCGACCATCCTTAGTAGACCACTCCCGGCACTCCCGCGCTAAGGATCAAAGCCCTCACCAAGAGGCACCGATCAGCTACTCTGCTCGGCCCCATCCTTAGTAGGCTACTCACGGCCCCTCCCGCGCTAAGGATCAATGCCCTCGTCATGAGGCATCGAGCAGCTACCCTGCTCGGCGCCATCCTTAATAGGCCACTCACGGTCCCTCCAACAACTAAGGAGCGTGATCTCAACAAGAGGCATCCGGTCTACCAACGTCTTAGTAATCTCCACATCGACTTTGGGGCCATGGAGATATCGTCTTCCCGTCGGTCGTCGCACACTCGGCAAGTGATCAGATTCAAGTCGACGAGTAATCGCTAGACGAGGAACGTGCCGAATATAAAAGCAGTACTGTGCAAATATAAGTGTCTACTAACAAAAGGAAGTACAAGCACAAACACTGCTGCGAAAACAAAAAATCTTTATTCAAAGACCCAAGAGTCTTTACAAGGGTATTATGGGCTCCCCAGCCTTACAAAAATGCCCTGAGGCCTACAAAATACCCGAGGCAACAAAAAGAAGAAAAAAGCATGAAGGCAAGGGGCTTCAGGCCTCAGGGCCGGACGCGATACCGATGAGCTCGACGTCCACCACGACTGGGGATGCGTCCGTTACAGAAGCCTCGGCGTCGCCCTCGCCGAGAGTCCCTTCCCCGGCAATGCTCCCGGGGGCATCCCCTGCTCGTCATCCTCGCGGGGATATTCTGCTCGGAGCTTTTCATTAGCAAACTCCGGCACCCGGGCCTTGACGGCGTCGAGAGCCTCGTGCCAGATGAGGGTGGTGGCCGAGGCTAGGACGGTGTAGAACTGCTCCGACTTTTGTAAGTTCTCCACCGCCTCCGCCGTCATGAGGTCGGCCCTCTTCGCCGCCTCTACCGCAGCTCCTAACTCCTTTCGGAGAGTGCTCACTGACTTCTTCATGGTGCCGACGAGCACCTCGGAACCCTGAAGCTTGGCCTGGGCGGCTTCGCGGAACCTGGCCACCTCCTGCTTCGCGGCCGCCGTCTCCTGCTTCGCGGCCGTCGCCTCCGCCTCCTGCTTCGCTGCCGCCGCCTCCTGCTTCGCTGCCGCTGCCGCCGCCTCCTGCTTCACAGCCGCCGCTTCCTGCCTCCCGGCAGCCACCTCGAGGGCAGCGACCCTCGCCATCGCCGTTTCCAGCTCCCGCTTCGAGCTCTCCCCCAGCGAGGACAGCTCGCCCGCGGCTCGCATCGCCGGGGCTATCTCCTCCTCCTCCATCCGAGCGACGTGCTGGAGGACCTGAAGAAATCGGAGGGGGGTCAGAAAGAAAAAGGGGCACCAAATCTCCCAAGCAATGAGACGATATACGAGCGCTAACCAACAGGGCCTCTTGGGCGATGGACGCCATCTGCGCCTTCAGCGTCCTTCAGGGACCCGACCTCCGGTCGACCTCTCCATGTCGTGCAGCAAGCTGTCAGCGACGGAGATCCTCGAAGGCACCTCAAAATGGAGCTCCCCCTCGTCCACTAAGATCAGAGAGGCCGGGGTCCGCGGAACTATTCGGGGGAGCCTCTTGAGAGACGACGGTGGAGAGCTCGTCTCCACCTCTGAAGCTTGGGTGTCCTCTCCCCGAGCCATTTTCCTGCTCGGCACCTGGCTGGGCCCCGGGGCACGATCCGTACTCGAGCGCTGGGGAAGGACAGCCGCTGGGGAAGCTGGGACCGGCATCTGACGGGAAGAGCTGTCCACTCTAACTTTCGACCCCTTCTTCGGCTTGCACATGGCTGCTTGGAGGAGGCCCGCGTCCATGGTTTCTGCACAAGACAAGATATAATGGAGTCAGCGACACAAACAAAGTAAAAACAAATACAAGCTCCTAACTTAACGACGAACTGGGCGGGGCTGAGCCCGGCCCAACCGAGGGCCCGCTCAGAAAGCAGCAGATCAACCCGAGAAATAGGCTTCCACGCCGCCACTCTCGCCGTGTCGGGGTTATTGGACGGATTTCCCTGCCGGCACTTATCCCTAGACCACTGGACGGGTACGGGCCAGTCCTCACCCTCTGACGGCCCCCGCTGCTTCCTAAAGGAGAGGTAAACCCATCTCGGGTCGCCCGCGTGAGTTCCGGGATGACTTTTGTAAATAAGGGAGGATGCAACGATGGACAGAATAAAGGGGATTGTCTGCAACTTCAACCGGACCAGGAACCCAAGGAGAATCCTCCAAGAGTTCAGCACTAGCTGTCCCGGGGCTAACCCAAAGTAATTTAACGCAGCTATAAACTCGGGAGAGAAAGACAGGCGCATTCCGGCCCAAAGGGCTTCCAGGTACAAGACGATCTCTCTACCTCTCACCTGATCTGCCCTCTTTCCTTTCTCGGTCAATCGTAGCGTGTAGCCGGAGGGAATATGGAAACGAGCCCGAGCGGTGACAAGCTCGTCCTCATATCTTACTGAGGGCGACTCACCAGGGGCGTCCGCCGCCACCGCTCCAGGAACCGCCCCAGACGCGTGATCCCGGGAAAAGGATCTGACCCCAACTTCCCGAAGAGGCTCCAACCCGGGGGAAGAATCCCTAGTATCTATCTCTACGACATCTATAAACTTCTCAAAGCAAGATATCTAACCCGATGGGAGGAAATCCTCGAGAAGAGAAAACACTGAGATCCGACCTAAAGGGGAGAGCGCCGAGCTAACAAGACTCAGAATGAAGAAAGTAGGAAGAGAGAGACCCCGAATCAGGCCTCCCCTCGATTTATACAGCCGGCGTCCTCATCCAACGGCAACGGTCGACTCCCGCCAAAACGATTCAGTACACTCGGCGGCCATGATTACTCCACCTGTCGCAAGCGCGTTGGCAGCATCCCATCGGACGCCAGAAGCCTGCGGCACGTCACATCAGCCAACCGGCACCCAACACGTGGCCTGTCGTTTCAGCAAAAGGGCACATGATCTTGCGCACCCTCTTTAATGCGGAGATCTCGTCCTGATCCGCTGACATCACCCGGAAAAACAACCGATCGCCCAGTATCTTCGAAAAGAAGCTCACCTCGGGTGACCCGGCAAACCACTCTCGACCCGACCCGTCAGCTGGCTGGGACAAGAATGGGGGGCTAATGATAATGCTTGATATCGGCGATCTTCCAGATCAGGACACGCGGCAGATGATGTGTCCCAGGGCTCACAGGAAAGGACCTACAGTGGCCGACCAGACCACTCCTGTGCCCGTCCTATAAGCAAACGCTAGCTCACCTCCGAGTCCCAGCACAATTGGCCTCCTCGGCCTCACTGCTCGTCTCCGAGCTATCACGGGCCCTAGCCTCCTCGGCCCTCTCAGCTCGCCTCCGGGCTCGAGCAGAACCAAGATACCTTGGCTCTCCCGCTCCTCCGCGACTCTCCCGCCGAGGTCATCTTCCTCGGTCTCATCGACCGACCGACAGCACCGCTTGCAGGCGTAACCGCCATCCCGCGAATCTCGCCATGCGCGAGATCTCCGCCGGCCACATCCCACTTTCCACGCCACCACGATCCCCCATTAACGAGCCTGTCTCGCCATTAATGGGAGGTCCCGCTCATCACGCGAGCGTGACGTCGGGAGCGTAACAACCAGCGTGATTCTCGCGCCTGCCTCACGTGCTGCCACCGCTATATAAACCCCTCCTTCAGACGGTTCAAGTCATTTTTTAATCCACTAAGCCGTTACTCTGCTCGGATTTCCTCTCTAACTTGACCGTCAGAGGGTTCTCGGTGGTACAACCATCCCGGGACTTCTTTGCAGGTAGCTCGGCAACCACAACCTCAAACCCATTGAGATCCACACGCTTCAGGAGTGATAGCCTCCAGATCAAATCTCAGCCACCCATCGCCACCATCAGCAGATCAACGAAAGGTAATAACTGAAGGAGATTCAGCCCTCCATCACTTATACTAACTAAGGTTAATTGAGTTTCCTATGACGCTGTGTTTATTATTCGTCTACTTGTTCCGATGGTGATTTCTCATATGTGTCTCCCATGGATATGAACAATTAGATGAGATCTGATCTGATATTTAGTATCGCGCAGCAGATGATATGTTGTACTGATGCAGTTTGTTAGGAAATGCTCTCATATCAGTCTTAACATAGTAACAACAGATAACAACTAAAACCAATAGTAGTCATGACAACAGACTGGGTTTGTTCGAAACTAAAGATATATCTTCTATACAATGTAACAACCCTATTTGAATGCAGTAGTTCAAGATTTTTATCAAGATTCTTTTTCCATAATTTTAGAACCTTTAATTGGCTGCTAATATATTTTATTTTGGATTTTTTTTACTGTAAACAATTTTGATATGGAAAAATATTCAGTTTTTGTATTATATAAGTAATATTTTCTTAGTGGCAGCAAAATAACATTTTGCATATCTGTTTACTGTTAATATGAGAACAAGAAAAATCTGTGCCAAATCTCTAAATGCAACCAATTGAAGATATATATCTTTATAAATATATTTATAAAATTAGTTTATATATACAAAACAAAATCTCTCTCTCTATCTCTCATAATCACATCTCTCTCTCTCTTCGTTCTTCTTCTCATCTCACCGCCGCCTTCGCTCACGAAAACCCTAACCCTAGCCTTCGCCGCGCCGCCGCCTCCTCCCCGACCTCGACCTTCTCCTCTCATCCACCTCCTCCTTCCCTCTCTCTCCTTCACCCCGACTACAACCCCGAGCCCCGACCGCAACAACCCTTCTTCCCGAACCCAACGCCAAGCCCTCGCCGCTCCTCACTCGTCGACCCTCTCCTTCCCCCTTCGCCGTCGCCTTCTCCCTCGCCCTCGTCCTCGTCCTCATCCCACCAAGGCCGCCCCATCCCTCGTCGTGACCACAACCCCTGCGATCTGCACAGAGCCCCCGCCTTCGCCTCGCAGCTGCTCCCCTCTCTCTTCCTCCGACGACGTCGCATCAACCCAGCCTTTCCATCGCCAGATCTGAACCCTCGACGCTTCCTCGGTTTAGCCCAGGACTCATCCGAACCCTAGCAACTGCCACGATCACCCTCTCTAAGTTTTCTGTGATCCCTGCTTTTTCAAAAAAAAAAAAGAAATATGAATAAAATGCAATGATATGATCAGTGAACAACTGAAAGGGAAAATTAGTATCAAGACCCTAAAATTGATGTAATTGTGTTTGGTTGCGTGGCAATGTTTATGTAGATATTTATGATTCAAATCGATAAAATTTATCTAGACGGATCGTATAACTCAGATCCAAAGTCGCACCTTAGCTGAGATCGTGCTCGCATTTTCGTACATCGTTTTTCGTGATCGTTATCCTCAGGCAAGTACTCTTGCTCTTTTCATTTTTTTGTCGATGCAACATCGGCGATTATCTAAATTAGTTCTTAACCTGTACAAGTTTGGATATTAGAGGAAAGAGGTTTCTTTCACAGTTTTATCATTTGTCCTTATCGGAACACTTGCTGATATATTGCTGACTGTTAACTTGCAACTACAAAATTTCATTAATATAAATTAGGTGCAATTTAGTTGTATAAAATATTGTTAAATTTCCCCCCTAAAGTATGAGTGAGTATAGACATAAAGTTATGAACTTTTTCTAAGGCTAATGGTCACATAAATTTTTCCCCATCGAGCTATACCTGAAAACCATTTCTTTTGCTAAGTACTAACTGCTGCTTGCTGTTTTTTTATGTGATGCTATGACATGATTACTATGCACAAGAATCCTTTTACATGCCTTATACACATTCGAGACTCATGTTGATTTACATGCATAGAACATCTTGATTTGACATGCCTATTCATGATCCTTATTATTTATTTTAAAATGAAATCATTAATTAGAATGCTGGACTACATGCTATGACACTACTATTCACCAGTTTTATTTCCATACAATTACCATCCACAAGTTTCTGTCTTTTCAGCATTCTTAATTAGTGATTTTAATCTTTACCATAGCGGCTATAAATACGTGGGTGTTGGGGTAGTTTGAGTGTGCGTTGTACAACAGGATCTCAGGAGTCCCATGCCGGCAGCTCGTACCGGGCTATAGCGGTCTCATGTTTACAGCTCGTACGGGCTATAGCGGTCTCTTGTTCATTCCACAGTTGGACCCGTGATTCCTAGCCCCTGGGGCACCCCTCTTGGGTTAGGAATACTCCTGCAGAGGTTGACGCACACACTCAAGCTTACGATAGAATAGTTTACCTTTTAGTGACCAGTTAGGTTATGATCTGATCCCTTACATACATGTTTCATAGTGTTAGTGCATTTAATTATTTATATACATGTTTTTCTTGCGCACCGGGCTTCACTACATTCTTATATTCTTGTTATTATACTACACACCCCTTATACGTTGAGTACTTGCTGGGATGTTCTGACGTCCCTGAGATTTGTCATCTCAGGTTTAGAGACAGGTTTGCAGGCTGAGCAGGATCAGAGCGGCTACCAGGACCTTGCCGAAGATCAGTAATCGTAGGTTTATTTTCCTTTCAATTAGGTTTTAGCATGTGCGCCCTTATGGAACATTAGGACTTATGTATCTCTTTCGGATATTATTTTATTCCGAATATTTTGTTTTGGATCTTTAATTGCATCAATTATCTAGTGGACCCATTTTTAGGATTCCTTGTGGTTTCATTGCAGCACGATTATCAGTATTATTTCTTTTGGTATTGGATTTTATTTTTGACAGGTTAATCTAAACAGCCTTATGCGACTATGGAATGACTTTTCCTTACCGTAGGTAGCACGACTGGCCTTCGTCTCTTCCCGAATTCCATATTTTGGGAAGCGGGGCGTGACATACAATAAGGAAAGCATGAAAGAAGCAAATATTATGGGCTGATATTAATGACCCTATGTTTTGATGGTCTACAGTTAGTTCCGTACAATACATCGACTGGGGTCTCTGCACAATTTTTTTTTTATTCGAGCCTTGGAGAATTGCAAATGCTCTTCAAGTTTGCTTTCTGCTTTATTAAAGCTGAGCCTATATATATGATTTATCTTATCATTGATTTAAGCGGCTTCCAGTTATAATCAGTCTTCATCCTAACGTATGCTGTGGGCAGTCTTCAGCGGTAAGGTAAATTATCAATTGGGTCTCTCGCTCTATCAGAAAATGAGGGATAAGGTTATTATTTATCGTCGCCAAAATGCATTTGATGCAATTTGGATGTTGTTTTCAAGGACCCAGTTTAAACAGCTCAAAGACATAAGTGTAATAAATTAAAATAAGAGCCAGCACCTATTTTTAAGATAGCAAAGAAGCATGACTCTCGCAGTAGACTTCTCTAAAGTGGGAGGCTGCCTGTTTGATTCCTGGCAGCATCATATCCCAAAAAAAGGGGGAAAAACTATATTTGAAGGTTTTAGCATCGAACAGATACTTATAATTACTGTTATGTTACTTCTGTATTGACTAACACGTCCATATACAAGTGATTTACACAGAAAAGAAATATGATTAATTACAGTTTCTTCAGAAGAAATAACTTTTAAACGATTGGTATTATGAAAATGTGCACATATATCTAATTTTAATGTGCCTCCTACCAAGGGAAACGATTTTCCAGGAAAATCCAGGGGGTGCTCAAACTTGATCTCAGAACACTACAATACTTAAAATGGTCGATCTCCAACTTGTAAGACTTTGAATTAATGCGCCAAAAGACGTGAATAAGGCATTAAGGCATCAGGAAATTCTCAGGAAAGATAAATAATAGAATCATGCAACCTTAAGTAAATAAAACAGGATCAAACGATTCAGCAGACTGAAAATTGCATGTAAAATCTAAATTAGTAAACATAAACGAGTATGAAACTAGTAACTGATTAGCAAGAACTTGGCATTCCACGAATGTTCCACAGAATCCAAAGTAAAAGGAAAAAGTACATACAGTTTCTCCTTCTTCAATTTCTAGCCTTGGATTTCTTCGAAAAATTGCTTCTCTACTTTACAGGATCAGCTCATGTATCTATACCGTTCTCTGCGTCCAATTCAAGTTTTGCTCACATGTAGCTGCAGGCTTCTGCCAATTCAATGAGAGACAAAAAAGATGTCACCTTGTGGGTCAACTACAAAAGGAAATGAGAAATCTGAATACATAAAGAAAAGCATTGTGAGGAACCTGGAGAAAAGACTTCATAAGTGGTTGAAGAAACGTAAGATCCAGGAATGAGGCAGGCCCAAATGTGAGCTCAATCTCCCGACAGTCAGTAAGAATCTTCATGATTTTTGCATCAAGCAATATTTACTGCAAATAAATTAACTATAAGTGAGAGCGTCAGCACAAAATGTTATGAAATTTTTATTAGAACCTTTCTGACTGTCGATTCTGCAACTTCTATGAAAGCATCATCTAGAATATCATCACTCTTCACTGAATCTGCCTCATCAAGGACATCGGTAATTGCAAGTGATTCTCCCGACACTCTTCACTGATTCTGCCTCTTCGCTTTCATATACAGAAGGCATTCCAATTTGTCCTTGAGGAGGGTATGCAGAAGTTCAGTTTTTATCTGACACATCGCATAGCTTTTTTCACACGGAGCTAATCTGTCTATTCTCCAATCCATCCAAGCTAAAAAACTTTGATCCAACATAGTAGTCTCATATAACCAGAATACCAAACCATCTATATCAGGTATACACCTCATAATAACATCATCAATGGAAGAAGAAACTACAACAATTTCAACTTCAAAAGATCTGTCTTTGTTAAGGGAATTCAAATTACATGCCTCCATGAGAAACTACAAGACACGGAGAATTTTGTAAAGATTACAAGAATTCAAGACCCAGATACAAACAGTTGATTGTTCATTCACTCCATGGTCCAGCAGAGCAGATGGAAAAGCTCGGACAGTTTCCATGGCTAAGTGCAAGACAAGGTAAGATGGGTATCAGCAAAATCATTTTGCTTTACAAGCTTCCAAAAAATAGTACAGATTCTCTCGAGTATCTTCATTCTCTCTTCATTCTCAGACAAAGGCCATTCCTCGCATTCAGGCGTTTCTTCTAATATTTTAACTGCAGCATTAACATCTATGGGGTCCCTGTTGCCATTGACAAGCTTGCCAGCCCAATCTTGATCCACTCCTTTGGGAAATGCCATTGCTAACTTCATCTCATCAGAGAGGTAATTGGGCACATGTTCCTTCACTACATGCACAAATGAGATTTTAACGTCTTTTTATAGGAATTAATGGGGGCATGCCCAAAACATCCATTTACAGCAGTCCTCTGCAAGTTGCAGGACCTCTGATAGAGCAGTATGACCTGAGGTCTTTCACACCCATTTCAAGCAAATTTCGCATAGAAACTATAGAGACGACATTATATCAACAATAGCCAAACACATAAATTCATAGAAAGAATAGGACCTCGTTCATCAGGGCTAACGGCTAAGAAGCTGACAATTACATGGGCCACTTTGCAACTATTGGCCATCGGCTCAAGAGGCCTTCTTAATCCATACACAATTTAGGCACAAGCCGTCAACGATTAACGTAACAACCGTAAAAATATTTAAGCGAGGAATTGCAAAACGTTGAAGAAAAAAATCAAAAAGGAAGTATCAACACGCTCTTAGAAATGAAATGACAGATGCAACATACATCATTAACGACAAAACAGGCTTTTAAAACACCCCTATCAAGCTTTAATTGTGTATAAAATCTGAGCGTGCAAAGATAAGCAAGTATGAAACCTGAATAATAAGCAAAAAAACTCAAAGAAAATCAGGTAAAAATGGTAAAGGAGTCTTCAATTGACTGTATGATCATCTATAAAGAAACTGAACAAACATTTACTTACAAGATAGTCATTTGGTCACCACTAACGGTCTACAACATCCAAAGTAAGAAGAGAAAGTACAAACTGTCGATCTTTGGTTTCTGCTTACTATGAACCATCAGCCTGGAAACATATACATAAAAGCATTAGCAATATGAAAAATATAAAGTCTAATGGATATGGGGAAAATTGGGGAAACAGAAGAAACCTTTCATTCCATTAAATTTCTTGGACAAATTGCTTCTATTTTTGTCCTGACATGTCTTGTGTTTGTGTTAGATGACCAGCCCATGTATCCTTACTTTTCTTGGCACCCAACTCAAGGTCTCTTATAAGCTCTTCACTTGCGGCTTCCGACTTCGTTTCAGCAAACTTTACAGCTTCTTCCTTGATAAACTTCTGCCAATTAAACAAGTAAATCAATAATCTAAGATAGGCGGAAATCTAAATAGACAAGTGATTAGCACTGAGAAACACCTGGAGAAAAGATTTCACCAGCGGCAGGAAAACTTTAAGATAATCAAGGGATGAGGCAGTCCCAAGCATGAGCTCAAGCTGCTGAGTCTCAAAAAGAATCTTAAACATAGATGTGTCCAAACGGCTTAGCTGCAATAACAATATATAGGGAGTGAGAGTTCAATATCAGCAAAAGAAATTCTAAAAATTCTATTCAAGATGCCACCGAATACACAGACCTTAATAACTGTAGACGATCGCACATACGAGAACACGTCCTGTATGCAAGCATCTTGTAGATCATTACCACTCTCCTGCTCACGTGCCTTTTCAAGGACATGAGAAATCACATCCACCAAAACAGTTGGCCCCAAACCGGTTGCCCTTTTCTCCTTACGTAGAGCCAACTCTTTCTCAATTTCTTCTTTCTTCTTTCTCAGAATAGCTTCGTAACTTTGAAACTCGTTCTCTCTTTTCGCGGATTCGTCGTAGCAGAGTCCTACTATTTGAAGTAGATTACGCAGATACCGAACAGATGCACCTTTCTCGTCACACTGGGTTACCATGTCTTCGTATTCCTTCTGAAGCAGATGAATGATTTTTCCACTCTGCGCTGCTCTTGACTTTTTTAGTTCAGCCCAAGCTAAGAAACTCACATCCACTGAAGGGCCTTCATATAGCCATGAGATGAATCCTTCTACATCAGGCATACATCTCATGAAAACATCATCGGTGGAAGAAAAAGAAAATCCCCAAGGACATAAAATAAGTTTTGATGATTTACAAACGAATAAGATCCTCTTGGCCAGTTCAGAGTCAGAAACATCAGAGACTTCAATATCAAAGAAGCAATCTTTCTTAGATTGCATTCCCAGATCACAGCTATCTGAGAGATTCTGCAAGTAACAAAGTACCTTGTTGAGTGCAGAAGAATCCAAGATCCGCAAATAAACAGTTGGCTCTTTTTTCATTCTGCTTTTAAGGCGCTTGGTTGGCGATGGCGGAGCTTTAAATTTTATCATGTACGAGAAGAGAGCTTCAAAATTATATTTGGCAAGATAATTGTACTTTAAAAGGAGACGAAACAAAGCACTTATTCTTTTAAGAAGATTGATTCTCTCTTCATTATCAGAAATAGGCCACTCATCACATTCAGGCATTTCTTCGTGCATCTTGACTGCGGCATCGGCGTCGATGGGGTCCCAACTTCCATTAGCAACCCTGTCAGCCCAATCTTGATCCACTCCTTCAGGAAATAAGCTCTTCCTCTCTTGAGTAAGATCGGACATGTAATGCTGCGACGCATGCCTCAAATGAGATGCACGATCTCCAAACTTTTGATCACAACAGGGGCATGCCCAATACTTCCATGAATGGTTTGCCTCTGCATATTGCAAGGCCTCTAATAGAAAAGCGTCTGAGTTGTAACCTTTGAGCTTTTCGACATCGATTTCAAGCAGTTTCCGCATCTCCACCAACGTTAAGGACTCCAAATACGGTCGGACTATCTTCTTGAGCTTATTTTTTGCAGAAACCAAGAAAGATCGTAACTGTTCTTGATAAAAGGCGATCCGAGCTTCCGCGATGGTTTCAGGACTACACAAGAATTCGATATTGATCAACCCCAAGCTCTCATCAGGGTCGAAGTCTTCGCTGTTATAAAGGGAGAGAGCGCGCTCGCATTCTTTGCAAGCTTCTTCGTAATTATTGCTATGCCCAATGAGAACCCTTGCCAAGAAGAAAGAGCAGTCGAAGCTGGAGGGGGAAATGGCGGTGGCACGGCGAGCAGAGGTGATGGCCTCTTCGATTTTTGATTGGCGCAATCGGACCGAGGCGTTGACGAGGTGGAAGGCGGAGGTGTCGTCGTAACGGCGGCGGTTTTCCTCGATGAGGGACTCAGCCTTTTCGAGGTCATCGAGCTTCAGAACCTGCAAGCAGAAGGATCTCAGCTCGATGGAGACGTTCTTCTTGCTGCTCTGCTTCTTGTGGTTGATGTTCATGTTCTTGGGAGCCATTTGGGGATGGAGGGAACGAGGGTTTTGCTTCTTTGATTTCAAAAAACAGTGGGTTTCTTTATTCAAGTCCCTCAAGTAAGTTCTTGGGAGCCATTTATTTTTCATTTGAGATCCAGTCACCATTTAACGGAATTCTTTGTCATCATATTCATCAATTAGTTGAGTCAATATCCGTTGAGAGTATAAAAAGACAATGAAGACAACATGATATAGGATTTTCTAATACTAGTACGATTGAAACTACTAATATAATTGAAATTAATATGTTACTAGCACGCAGCACGTGCATCATATAAATATATAGTATATATTTATTGTTTTTGCCTTATTTAAAAGCTTCGATTAAGAGAGCAAACTGTTTGATTTAAGATGCTTATTCTAAAGTTTGGATTAAGGAAACGATTCTTATTTGTAAGCCTGAAGAATGAGAACATTATGAAAAATTAGTTATTTCTTGCATTTAACTTGGAATAATGGGAGTAATATAATAAGTTTGAAAATCTATGTAATAATATAGAATAAGGTTACTGTGGACAACAGTTATGCTCTAGGACAAGTTTCATTCTTTTGCTGGGGAAGCATCAATTTTTCCTTTTATTCATTCCATCGTTCTTCTTTTATTCATTCCATCCTTCTTCTTAATTTGCTGGGGAAGTATCTTAAGAAAGGTCTATGATATCTTAAGATACTTATCTCTACTATTAAACTAGAACACAAGGGGTGCATGTGATATTTTCTCATTTATCTCAAAAAAATAAAAGTCACGATATCCCCAAAGAAAAACAACCATACAGAGCTAGCTATTACAAACTTTTGAAATTACAAATGCTACGATAGTAAATGAAAATTTTCAATTATGCACAATGTAATTCCATATGTTCCTCAAATCATATTTTCATCCTGTTCCTTTAAGTATCTGTCAGTAACTTCTAACATTTTCAAAACTGGAATTCTACCATCACTTGCAACAAAAGCAAAATCTGGACAAGTCTAGAATCTTGCAACAAAAATTGCTCCCTGCTTAAGAAACAATGTGCTCAAAAGACTCGAATCCAAGTATCTAAGTATGTCATGGACTCACAAACATTAAAGAAAGGCAACAAAAGCAAACAAGCTTGGGAAATCTGATTTTACATTCTGAAATCAGTCTGTATCCTGCAAATATAAAGTTTGCATATCATATTCCAACAAGAGAATTTTTAAAAGAAGAATTATTATGCAACTATTCCTATAGAAAACAGAAAGGACCCTCACTATCCAAACCCAATGTGATATTATCAACTAATAAATTTATAGGTTTTTATGTATAGGCCCCCTAAAACATTGCTATTTTGAAAAACACCTTCATATTTTTAAATACACCCCCTAAAACTCTTAATTAAACTAAATTGACCCCTATTGATGAAGCTCCTTTTCGGGCCTCCGTCAGATGTTGTCTTCCGTTGATCTCGCGGTGGACTTAGTTGGTTATCTTCCTTCGCGTGCGGGTCTCAATGGGTCTTTGGAGGAAGAGGTGAGGTGAGAGAGGTGTTGCCGAGCACCTGCAAAGTAGTCCCGAGATGGTTTGGTACCACCAAGGACCTCCGACGCTCAAGTTAGTGATGAGATCCGAGCAGAGTAACGGCATAAAAGTGTAAAAAATGGCTTACTTGACCCCTCTGTGATGGGGGTTTATATAGCGGTGGTGGCATGCAGCAGCAGACGCGAGAATCTCGCCGGCAGTTACGCTCCCGACTTCACGCCCGCGTAAAGAGCGGATCGCCCGTTAATGGGGATCGTGATGGCGTGGAACGTGGGATGTTGCCGGCGGAGAATCTGCGCATGGCGAGATTTGCGGAGCGGCGGTTATGCCTGTGAGTGGTGGAGTTGGTTGGTCGGAGGGACCGAGGAAGACGGCCTCGGCTGGGGAGCTCAGAGGCGAGCACGGGGACCGAGGAGTCTCGGTCTTGCAGCAGCTCGGGGCGAGCTGAGAGGCCGAGGATGCCAATTTGCAAGGGGTCTGAGGAGAGCCAGCTTGGGCTTGCAGGCCGGGTACGGGGGTGGCCTGGTCGGCCCCTGTGGGCCCCTTCTTCTGAGTTCTGGGACACGTCATCTGCCACGTGTCCTAATCTTGGAGATCGCCAATATTGAGTAACATCATTAGCCCCTCACTCTTGTCCCGACCATCTAGTGGGTCGGGTCAAGAGTGGACTGCCGGGCCGTCTGGGGTAAGCTCCCTCCTAAGGTTTCATCAGGACGCGTCCCCGGGCTGTCAGCTGTCTTTTCTGCCAGCTTATCGGGGCGAGATTCAGCATTTAGGGAAGGTGCGCCGGTTCGAGCGTCCTGCCACTGAAGTGACGGTCCACGTGTCGAGCGCCGGTTGGCTGACACGACGTGTGCAGACCTGTGGACTGATGGGGCGCAGCCCAGTATGGGCGTGACATATGGAGCGATCGGTCGTCGAGTTGATTTCGATCACTTGTCGAGTGTGCCAAGCGCCGCTGAGAAGCAGGCATCTCCATGGCCCTGAAGTCGAGGGGGATTACTCAGACTTGGATAGACCTGATGTCTCTTGTTGGGGCTTCGGATCCGCTGCATGTGATGGCTCAGTGGCCTCGTTATGAGGGCTACAAACCCACAGCGTCTGTTGGGCAGGAGGATGCCTGCTGGGGATGACCGAATAGGGAAGCTGCTCCGTTGATCTTGGCGAGGGTCTTGACCCCTAGCATTGCGAGTAGGGAAGCTACCGGCCAGGGATAGTCGAGTCTGGAAGGGCTTTGATCCTTGTCTTTGTTGGGTAGGAAGCTACCCGCCGGGATGCGCCGAGTAAGAAGGGGCTCGGCGGCCTCACGAAGAGGGGTTCAGATCCTCAGCGTTTGATGGGCAGGAAGACGCCCGCTGGGGATGCGCCGAGCAGGAAGGAACTCGGTGGCCTCACGATGAGGGCTTCAGACCATCAACGTCTGATGGGCAGGAGGATGCCCGCTGGGATGCGCCGAACAGGAAGGAACTCGGCGGCCTCACGATGAGGGCTTGAGATCCTCAGCATTTGATGGGCAGGAGGATGCCCGTTGGGGATGCGCCGAGCAGGAAGGGACTCAGCGGCCTCGCGATGAGGGCTTCAGACCATCAGCGTTTGTTGGGCAGGAGGATGCCCGCTGGAGATGTGCCGAGCAGGAAGGAACTCGGCGGCCTCGCGATGAGGGCTTCAGACCATCAGCGTCTGATGGGCAGGAGGATGCCCGCAAGGATGCATCGAGCAGGAGGAACTCGACGGCCTTGCGATGAGGGCTTCAAACCATCAGCGTCGAAGGGGACGTGGGAGGCCTGCTAAGGATGGCCGAGCAGGGTAGCTGCTCGGTGCCTCTTTCCGAGGGCTTTGACCTTTAGCGCTGGAAGGGCCGTGAGAGGCCTGCTAAGGATGGCCGGGCAATAGGATTTTGGGCGAAAGGGTCGAAGTTTTTACTGATCATAAGAGCTTGAAGTATGTGTTCACGCAGAAGGAGCTTAATATGAGGAAGCGTAGATGGTTAGAGCTGATGGCTGACTACGATCTTGATCTCAAGTACCATCCGGGAAAGGTTAATGTCGTACCGGATGCGCTCAGTCGGTTACCAGCAATTCAGATGTTGACTACGCAGAAGGAACTCGTGGAAGACTTTCGAAGATTTGATTTGGAGGTTGTACTACCGCATTCTTCGGGACAGTTGTTGCAGCTGCAAGTATATTCGTCGTTGATCGAGAATATTAAAACAGCGCAATCGCAAGACCTTAGATTGCAAAAGTTTCGAGAACAGGTTGAAGCCGGACTACGAACAGATTTACTGATACATGAAGATGGTTCGTTGAGATATGGTAGCCGTTTGTGTGTGCCGAAAGGAGATATTCGTGAAGAACTTATGAAGGAGGCACACAGTTCAGCTTATTCCGTATATTCAGGAGGTACGAAGATGTACCAAGACTTACGACAGCAGTTCTGGTGGGAAGGTATGAAACGGGAGATCGCTCGCTTTGTGGCAAAGTGCTTGGTGTGTCAGCAAGTTAAGGCTGAACATCAAAGGGTTGCTGGTTTATTGCAACCACTTCCGATTCCTCAGTGGAAGTGGGAACATATAACCATGGATTTCATGACGGCTCTACCGCGGAGTCCAAAAGGCAACAATGCAGTATGGGTGATTGTTGATCGATTGACCAAGGCAGCTCATTTTATCCCTTTTCGGGTTGGTCAATCAACAGAGACTTTGGCGGAGCGGTACATGCAGGATATTGTAAGATTGCATGGAGTACCAGTAAGCATCGTGTCCGATCGGGACACTCGGTTCTTATCACACTTTTGGCGGAGTTTACAGGAAAGTTTGGGGACTCGATTGAAGTTTAGCACAGCTTATCATCCTCAAACTGATGGTCAGTCGGAGAGAACGATCCAAACTCTTGAAGATATGTTGAGAGCGTGCATGTTGGACTTCAAGGGTTCTTGGGAGGATCATCTACATTTGGTGGAGTTTTCTTACAACAACAGTTTCCAGGAAACTATTCAGATGGCTCCGTTTGAAGCTTTGTATGATCGCAAATGCCGTTCACCTGTTTGTTTGGACGATGTCGGTGAACGAAGATTATTGGGACCAGATTTGGTTATGCAGACAATAGAGAAAGTTAACACTATCATGTAGGGTGTTTTTCGTCACCCCATTGAGATGGGAATACGCGCGCGCTTGTCAGCCGTACTACAGATTCCCCCTGCCTAGGGTAGTCCGGGGTTTATTGATTGTGGGGATCCGAATCTCCGGCAGCCGCGGACTAAGCTGCCGTTAATTACCCCTCGCCTTTGGGGCGAGGGACCTCCGATTAACGGGTTAAACTGGTCATACGAACTCAATGTGCGGTGTACGTGTGTTGTGTTTTAAAAGGGGGGTTTGGATATATCGGGAGCCACGCAGAGTTTTTACGGGGGTCCCACTACCCGGATAGTGGGCTGGGGGTCAAGGGGGCTGCAGCCCCCTTGCGGGGTGCGGGGCAGCGCCCCGTTAGAAATTTTTTTCTAACAGGGACAGTGTCGTGGAGCACGTGTGTGTGCAAATATGTATACATATGTATATATATATGTATATATGTATATATATAGAAGAAAGAAAGGGGGAAAAGACATCCAAAGGATGTGTGGGGTCAGCACCTCGGGCGCTGTGCGCCTAGGTGCTGTGCGCTCAGGCGCTAGAGTTCCACGTGTCGGCACGTGGGCGCTCTGCGCTTGAGCGCAAGCGCGCCACGTGTCGGCACGTGGCCGCTCTGCGCTCGAGCGCCTGCGCTGGAACGCAAGCGCGCCACGTGTCGGCACGGGGGAGACTTGCGCTCGAGCGCTTGCGCTTGAACGCAAGCGCGCTACGTGTCGGCACAGGGGCGACTTGCGCTCGGGCGCTTGAGCGCAAGCGCGCCACGTGTCGGCACCGGGACGACTTGCGCTCGGGCTCTTGCGCTTGAGCGCAAGTGCGCCACGTGTCGGCACATCGGCGACTTGCGCTCGGGCGCTTGCGCTTGAGCGCAAGCGCGCCACGTGTTGGCACGCGGGCGCTCTGCGCTTGAGCGCCGGCGAGAAAAGGTGGCTTTTAGCCTAAGAAACAGAAGCTATGCTTCAGAAAGGAAATATTTGTTATGTATATATGTATGGAGTTAAACTCCTGGGATGTTTTGAAGCTGATGAAGGGGGTTCTTCTTCTTCCTTCTGTTGTTTGGCCGGATCTTGAAGATCAAGAAGTAGGAGATTTAAAAAAAAACAGTCCTTTTTGAGATCTGATGGGAGATCTGAGTTCCCCTTTGTGGGTTTTGTGGTGGAAAACTACTTAGTTTTGGAAAAGAAAGAGTAAAACTCTTGATTTAATTCAAAAGAATTGAAAAGGTTTAGAACCTTGGAGAAGGAGCAGGAGGCACAAAGAACCCTAGTTTTTGGGGGAATGAAAAAGTTGTTTTTTTTAATTCATCATGTTGCCTTTTATAGGCTTACATATTTACATATAGCCCCTTGGGCTTTACAAAAATGGCATTTTAGCCATCCTATGGCTCATGTGCCATTTCATTTTTGCACATAAGCCATGGGCTTACAACATATTGGCTTTATGCCCATTTTGTTTACATTCATGCATAAACAATTACATAAAAAATTATTTATTACATGATTTTGTTGTTGGCATGGGGAGGCTGGCTGCGGGCTCGACTTGGGCATGGGCCCGCTTGACCTGGGCTTGGGCCCACCTGGCTTGGGGTTGACTTTGATTTTGACTTGGTAAACCGGGGTGTAAATTTTTACCCCAACAAATTGCCCCCCATCAATAAAAGTACACAGCATATGTGGGTCGTGTGCATGAAATTGATGGATCTTCTTTCACGTGGAGGCGACTTGCTTTGGTTCCCACTTTTTGGGATGCACTGCCCTTTTTACGACGTGGACGGTCGACGCTTGACGCGTCTCCGAGACGGAGTGTCCGTGGTAGACGTTTCCCTGACCTGGAGTGATTTGGTTCCCGATTTGTGGGGAGCCTGCACTGCCCGTTTTACGACGTGGACGGTCGACGCTTGACGCGTCTCCGAGACGGAGTGTCTGCTTGACGTTTCCCCGTTACAGAGTGTCTGTTGTCGATGTGCCCCCGGCACGGAGTGTCTGGTTGACGTTTCCCCGAGGCAGAGTATCGGCTGGTTGACTTTTTCCTGATGCGGAGTGTCCGTGTTGGACATTTCCCCGATGCAGAGTGTCGCTGGTTGACTTTTCCCCGGCGCGGAGTGTCGCTGGTTGACTTTTCCCCGGCGCGGAGTGTCAGTGGTTGACTTTTCCCCAGCACGGAGTGTCGCTGATCGACTTTTCCCCGGCGCGGAGTGTCGGGTTGACTTTTCACCGGCGCGGAGTGTCAGTGGTTGACTTTTCCCCGGCGCGGAGTGTCGGGTTGACTTTTCCCCGGCACGGAGTGTCGCTGATGGACTTTTCCCCGGCGCGGAGTGTCGCTGATCGACTTTTCCCCGGCGCGGAGTGTCGCTTGTCGAATTTTCCCCGGCACGGAGTGTCGCTGGTGGACTTTTCCCCGGCGTGGAGTGTCGTTGATGGACTTTTCCCCGGCGGAGAGTGTCGGGTTGACTTTTCCCCGGCACGGAGTGTCGCTGATCGACTTTTCCCCGGCGCGGAGTGTCGCTGAATGACTTTTCCCCGGCACGGAGTGTCGTTGATGAACTTTTCCCCGGCGCGGAGTGTCGGGTTGACTTTTCCCCGGCACGGAATGTCGCTGATGGACTTTACCCCGGCGCGGAGTGTCGGGTTGACTTTTCCCCGGCACGGAGTGTCGCTGATCGACTTTTCCCCGGCGCGGAGTGTCGGTGGTTGACTTTTCCCCGGCACGGAGTGTCGCTCATCGACTTTTCCCCGGCGCGGAGTGTCGGGTTGACTTTTCCCCGGCACGGAGTGTCGCTGATCGACTTTTCCCGGCGCGGAGTGTCGGGTCGACTTTTCCCCGGCACGGAGTGTCGCTGATCGACTTTTCTCCGGCTCGGAGTGTCGGGTCGACTTTTCCCCGGCACGGAGTGTCGCTGATCGACTTTTCCCCGGCGCGGAGTGTCGGGTTGACTTTCCCCGGCACGGAGTGTCGCTGATCGACTTTTCCCCGGCGCGGAGTGTCGCTGGTTGACTTTTCCCCGGCACGGAGTATCGCTGATCGACTTTTCCCCGGCGCGGAGTGTCGGGTTGACTTTTCCCCGGCACGGAGTGTCGCAGGTTGACTTTTCCCCGGCACGGAGTGTCGCTGATCGACTTTTCCCCGGCGCGGAGTGTCGGTGGTTGACTTGATTCCGAGGCGGAGCATAATTCCGGCAGGGAGGGTAGATATCCCGAGCCGAAGCATGATTTCGGCACGGGGTAAGTTCTGGGACGGAGCATGATTCCGCCATAGAGGTTGTTGGTTTGATTTGATTTGGGTTGACATCAGCATCGCTACAATGGAATATGGTACCAGGAGCGAATCATCATCTATCTTGAGAGGATTTGGGATTTGTTTTTTTTCGTTTAGCATCTGCATTGCTGCACTGGAATAATGCCAGGAGCAACTCATCATTTGCCCCGGGAGGATTTGGATTTGGTTTTTTTGTTTGGCATCTGCATTGCTGCACTGGAATAATGCCAGGAGCAACTCATCATTTGCCCCGAGAGGGTTTGGGGATTTTTTTTGTCGGCATCTGCATTGCTGCACTGGAATGATGCCAGGAGCAACTCATCATGTGCCCTGAGAGGATTTGGGAATTGGTGGCTTAGGAGACAGGTTTAGATCCCTGTCACCTAAGGCTTTTCCATTTTGTGGGCCGTAAGGGTCTCACAAAGCATTTTCTCCCTACGGGTCGTAAGGATCCCGTAGGTGTATTTTCTCCTTAGGAGTCGTGGGGACTCCTAAGTGTGTTGCTCCTTTGTGAGTCGTAGGGATCTCACGCGGGAATTTTCTCCTCACAAAGTCAAGAGGACTTTGTGAGTGTATTTCATCTCTTTTTCACGAGTTTGCGCCCTTTCGGGTTTTCACAAACTCGCCGGCAGTCCTGCTGTTTTTACTCACGGAGCCCTTTCGGGTTTTCATCCGTGCCCATTTTGCTTGTGGACATACCATTTTATTTATTTATTTATTTCATTTTTTTCATCATTTTTTTTTGGACTTTGAATGCGGTCTCACCAGTACGACTTGGGAAAGATTGGGATCATTTTACGCCCGTGGATTGTATACAGCTTTGCAGGATGTATGATCCAGACCGTAGGGCCAGGAGAATTTTGAGGAATTGGATTTTGGTTGGCGTCTGCATTGCTGCACTGGAATATAGTACCAGGAGCGGCTCATCATTCGCCGTTGGGGTATGGGAGTTGGAATTTGGTTGGCGTCTGCATCGCTGCACTGGAATGTAGTACCAGGAGCGACTCATCATTCGCCACTTGGGGGTTGGGGAGCGATGGCTTAGGAGATAGGTTTAGATCCATGTCACTTAAGACTTTTCAATTTTATGGGCCGTGAGGGTCCCATAAAAGCATTTTCTCCCTACGAGTCGTAAGGATCTCGCAGGTGTATGTTCTCCTTAGGGGTCGTGAGGACTCCTAAGTGTGTTTTTCCTTCGTGAGTGTAGGGTGTTTTTTTTTTGTCACCCCATTAAGATGGGAATACGCGCGCGCTTGTCAGGCGCATTACAGATTCCCCCTGCCTAGGGTAGGCCGGGGTTTATTGATTGTGGGGATCCGAATCTCCGGCAACCGCGGACTAAGCTGCCGTTAATTACCCCTCGCATTTGGAGCGAAGGAACCTCCGATTAACGGGTTAAACTGTTCATGCGAACTCAATGTGCAGTATCGTGTTTTGAAGGGGTTTTGGAAATATCGGGGGCCCCGCAGAGTTTTTACGGGGGTCCCGCTACCCGGATAGCGGGCTGGGGGTCAAGGGGGCTAGCAGCCCCCTTGCGGGGTGCGGGGCAGCGCCCCGTTAGAAATTTTTTCTAACGGAAGACAGTTTCGTGGAGTCTGTGTATGTTTTCCTTCCCCCCCTTTTTTTGTAAAAGTGGAGTTTAATTTCAAAAGGAATTTTATTGTGGAGTTAAACTCCAAAGAATTTTAAATGGAGTTAAACTCCTAAAAGAATTTTATGCGGAGTTAAACTCCTAAAATAGAACTTTATTGTGGAGTTAAACTTTAAAGAATATATTTTTATTTTTATTTTTTTTATAAAAAAAAAGGGTTTAGACTCCAGAAGGGATTTTGTTGGGGAGTGCACGTAAAACGAGGGGGAAAAGAAAACCAAATGGCGTCTAAAGGACGCTCGCACAGCAGGTGGGCGCCTTAATGCCCAGGGTCACGTGCGCGCACGTGACCAATGGGCACTTTGGCGCCCGCCAGGGTCACGTGGGCACACGTGACCGATGGGCGCCTTGGCGCCCCGGGGGTCACGTGCGCACACGTGACCGATGGGTGCCTTGGCGCCCCGGGGGTCACGTGCGCACACGTGACCGATGGGCGTCTTGGCCCCCGGGGGGTCACGTGCGCACACGTGACCGATGGGCGCCTTGGCGCCCCGGGGTCACGTGGGCACACGTGAACGCGGGAAAAACCCACGGAAAGGGAAGCCTAGCCCCTAGGCTGGGGAGTTAAACTCCCAAGGGAAATTTTGGAGTTGAACTCCTAGCAGAAGCAAATTTATGGAGTTAAACTCCAACAGAAATAAATTATGGAGTTAAACTCCAGCAACTTTAGAAAGGAGTTAAACTCCTGGGGGATTTATTGCTCTTCTTTTGAGCCTTGGGAGATGGGTCTCCTTCTTCTTGCTCTTGACCGGCAGGATCTTGGAGAAAAGGGGATGAGCCTTAAAAGCCTCCCCTTTTCGAGATCTGGTTGGAGATCCAAGCTCCCCTTCGCAGGTTTTGTGGTGGAAATCTATTTATTTTGAGAAAAGGAAGAGTTAAACTCTTGATTTAATTCAAAAGGAAAAAGAAGGTTTTAGAACCTTGAGGAAGGAGGAAGAGATCTCAGATCTAGAAAATTCTTGGAGAGAGAAAAAGTTGTTGAGATATTTCACTATCTTTGCCTTTATAGGCCATACACTTTACACATAGCCCCTTGGGCTTCACAAAATGGCATTTTGCCCATCCCATGGCTCATGTGCCATTTTTTTTTGCACATAAGCCATGGGCTTTACAAAAATTTGGTTTTATGCCTATTTTTCTTACATTTATCCATAAAATAAAATAAAAGAAATACAACAAAATTGTTTATTACAAAATTTTTATCTTGGCGTGGGGGGGAGGCCGGCCGCTTCATGTTCGGGCTCGACCCGGGCATGGGCCCACTGGATCTGGGCTTGGGCCCACTTGGCTTGGGGTTGACTTTGATTTTGACTTGGTCAACCAGGGTGTAAATTTTTACCCCAACAAATTACCCCCCATCAATAAATGCACACCACATATGTGGGTCGTGTGCATGAAATTGATGGATCTTCCTTCACGTGGAGGCGACTTGATTCGGTTCCCACCTTTTGGGAAGCTGGCACTGCCCTTTTTACGACATAGACGGTCGTTGCGGCCCTTTTTGCGACTTGGACGGTCGGTGCTGCCATTTTAACGACTTGGACGGTCGGTACTGCCCTTTTTGCGACATGGACGGTCGGTGCTGCCCTTTTTGCGACTTGGACGGTCGATTCTGCCCTTTTTGCGACATGGACGGTCGGTGCTGCCCTTTTTGCGACTTGGACGGTCGATTCTGCCCTTTTTGCGACATGGACGGTCGGTGCTGCCCTTTTTGCGACTTGGACGGTCGATTCTGCCCTTTTTGCGACATGGACGGTCGGTGCTGCCCTTTTTGCGACTTGGACGGTCGGTTCTGCCCTTTTTGTGACATGGACGGTCGGTTCTGCCCTTTTTGCGACTTGGACGGTCGGTTCTGCCCTTTTTGCGACTTGGACGGTCGGTTCTGCCCTTTTAGCGACTTGGACGGTCGGTACTGCCCTTTTTGCGACTTGGACGGTCGATGCTGCCCTTTTTGCGACTTGGACGGTCGATGCTGCCCTTTTAGCGACTTGGACGGTCGGTTCTGCCCTTTTTGCGACATGGACGGTCGATGCTGCCCTTTTTGCAACGTGGACGGTCGGTTCTGCCCTTTTTGCGACTTGGACGGTCGGTGCTGCCCTTTTAGCGACGTGGACGGTCGGTTCTGCCCTTTTTGCGACTTGGACGGTCGGTTCTTGATTTGACTTGCTCTGCTTCTTGCAGTGTCAGGGGTAGACTTGACTCGCTCCGCTTCTTACGGTGTCGAGATTGGATTCTGACTTGCTCCGCTTTCTGCGGTGTCGGAGTGGAAGTTGACTTGTTGATTTTGATTTGGGTTGACATCAGCATCGCTATACTGGAATATGGTACCAGGAGCGAATCATCATCTGTCATTGAGAGGATTTTGGGATTTTGGTTTTTGTTTGGCATCTGCATTGCTGCACTGGAATAATGCCAGGAGCAACTCATCATTTGCCCCGGGAGGATATTTTTTTTGGACTTTGAATGTGGTCTCACCGGTAGGACTTGGGAGAGGTTGGGATTGTTTTACGCCCGTGGATTGTATACGGTTTTGTAGGATGTATGATCCAGACCGTAGGGCCGGAAAAATTTCGGGACTTTGTCGGCGTCTGCATCGCTGCACTGGAATATGGTACCAGGAGCGACTCATCATTCGCCGTTGGGGTATGGGATTTGGAATTTGGCTGGCGTCTGCATCGCTGCACTGGAATATACTACTAGGAGCGACTCATCATTCGCCATTGAGAGGACTTTGAATTTGGGTCTTGTTTGGCATCAGCATTGCTGCACTGGAATAATGCCAGGAGCAACTCATCATTTGCCTTGGGAGGACTTGGGATTTGGGTTTTTGGTCGGCATCAGCACCGCTAACACTGAAGCGAAATGCCAGGAGCGACTCATCATTTGCCGTTGCCCGTCAGGGAAGGATGGCTTAGGATACAGGTTTGGGTTCCTGTCACCTAAGGCTTTTCAATTTTATGGGCCGTGAGGGTCCCATAAAAGCATTTTCTCCCTACGAGTCGTAAGGATCCCGCAGGTGTATTTTCTCCTTAAGAATCGTGAGGATTCCTAAGTGTTTTGCTCCTTTGTGAGTCGTAAGGATCTCACGCAGGGTTTTCTCCTTACAAGGTCGAGGGGACTTTGCGAGTGTATTTTATCTCTTTTCACGAGTTTGCGCCCTTTCGGGTTTTCACAGACCCGCCGGTAGTCCTGCTGTTTTTACTCACGGAGCCCTTTCGGGTTTTCATCCGTGCCCGTTTTGCTTGTGGACATACCTTTTTTTTTTTGCCGCTGGTGGGACTTTAAAAGTAGTCACACCGGAAGGATTTGGGAGAGATAGGGGTCATTTATGCCCGTGGATTGTATACGGTTTTGCAGGATGTATGATCCAAACCGTAGGGCTGATGTGCTCAATTCGCCTGCGACTTGGAGCATTCACATGTAGTATTTCTTGAGATATCGGCCATTGATGGGTGGCATGGGCCTTTCTCCCTCGGCGCTTATTAGTTGGTAGGCTCCTCCGTCAAACACTTTCTCGATGACGTATGGTCCTTCCCAGTTTGGCTCAAATTTTTCCTTGGCATGTCGATTGGGGATGATCGGTCTTTTGAGGACCAACACCAATTCACCTTTCTTGAAAGCGCGGAGACGGGTTATCTTGTCATAGGCCCGTGACATTTGGGCTCGGTATAGCTCCAGACTTTGCTGCACCGCGAGCCTCTTTTCTTCGAGGGAATCGAGTTCATCCAGTCGGAGGAGCACGTTTTCCTCCTCCGTCAACTCATGCTGAACGGCCATTCTTAAGCTTGGAACTTCGACTTCAGGGGGAGGACCGCCTCCACTCCGAAAAGCAATGAGTATGGAGTGGACTGGGTTGGAGTACGGTGCGTGGTACGATATGCCCAAAGCGCCTCGTGAAGCTTGAGATTCCAGTCCCTCTTGTTGGCTGAAGCATTTTTCCTCAGGAACTTGCATAGAGTCTTATTGAAGGCTTCGGCGAGCCCATTGGCTCTTGGATTATAGATGGAGGAATATCTCCAGTCTATCTTGTGCTGAGTAGCGAACCTTGAGACATTGAAGCTCATGAAAGAAGGCCCGTTGTCAGAAATGATTCTTCTTGGTGTACCGAAGCGGTATAGAATATTATGCTGGAAGAATGTCAGAATATCTTTTGTCTTGACTTCTTTTAGCGGGACAGCTTCAGCCCATCTGGAGAAGTAGTCTGTCGCAGCCAGTATGAACCGGTGGCCTTTGGATGACGGAGGATCAATTGGGCCAACAATGTCGGTGCCCCAGACTTCGAAGGGCCACGACGCCACCGTAGGATGCAACGGATTGGGATGCTTGTGAATGAAATCACCATGGATTTGGCAGATCTGACATTTCTTTGCATGCTCTCCGCAATCCCGTATCATGGTGGGCCAGTAATACCCAAGCCGTTTGATTTGAAGTCACATCTTGGGGCCAGATTGGTGAGCACCGCAAACGCCCGAGTGAACATCTTTCATGACCTTTTGGGCTTCGGCCGATGACAGGCACCTGAGCCTGAGTTGGTCATATGACCTGCGGTATAACGTGTCATTTACAAACACGTATCGGAGAGCTCTTTTCTTCAGCTGAATCCTCGTAGATTTTTCTTCGGGCAGCTTGTCGTATCGGAGGTACTCTATGAAGGGTTCTCTCCAATCGGGCTCGTCTTGGATGACCGAAGCTTCTTCGGCAGGACTGCTCTCCTGTTCCGCGCTTTCCTCTTCTCGTAGAGAGACTGGGGGTAGAATTTGTCGGCTCCTGACTGTGATCAGAATTTCGTCCAAGTCAGGATCAGCCAGCTCCTTGGCTAGGCGAGCGAGTATGTCGGCTTTTCCGTTCAATGCTCTAGGGACTCTTGTTAGTTCAATGTGAGTGAGCCGTTTCATGAGTTCCACCACCCGGCTTCTGTACCGAGCTAACTCGGGTTTGTATATCTTATAGGTGCCGCTTACTTGGTTAACGACAAGCTGGGAGTCACCGTAAACCCGTAGCCGAAGGATTTCCATTTCTATGGCGAGCTCCAAACCAGCTATCAGAGCTTCATACTTAGCTTCATTGTTTGTCCGAGGCTCGGTGAGAGCGAAAGAACGCCGTAAGGTTCCCATTGATGGTGTGATAAACACCAATCCTATCCCTGCTTTTATCTCCGGGACGTTTGATCTGCCGGAGCTCCTTATTGATGAGGCCTCGTCGAAGTAGAGCTCCCAATATGGCTCGTCTTCCTCGAGGTGCAGCACTTGTTCGTCGGGTAACTCACAATTTAGCGGCGATCCTTCTGGTATGGGATGAGCAGCGAGAAAGTCTGCAAGAGCTTGCCCTTTTACTGCTTTCTGAGGAGTATAAACTATGTCAAACTCAAGTAGCATGACAGCCCATCTTGCCATTCTGCCGGCTAGGCTTGATTTGGTCATCAAGTGTTTGAGCGGGTCGACCTTGGAGATCAGCATAACCCGATGAGCGAGCAAATAGTGCCTCAGCTTCTTCACAGCAAATATTAGAGCCAGGCATTGTTTTTCGATTGGGGAGTAGTTGTGTTCCGTCCCGACTAGAGTTCGACTGAGGTAGTAGAGGGCATTTTCTTTTCCCTCCTCGTTATTCTGGGCAAGGAGTGCACCGAGTGACTCGTCCAGCGTGGCAGTGTAGAGAATCAGCGGTTTATTTGGACTGGGAGCGGCCAGCACTGGAGGGTGCAACAAGTATTGTTTGATGGTTTCGAACGCCGCTTGACATTCGGTATCCCAGATAAAAGGAGCTCCTTTCTTCATGAGCTTTGAGAAGGGCCTACATCTCCCCGACAAATTTGAGATAAACCTCCGTATATAAGCGAGCTTGCCTTGGAAAGATCTCAGCTGCGTCAGACTCTTTGGAGGGGGCATCTCCATGATGGCCTTTATCTTTGATGGATCAATTTCGATCCCTCGATGCCGGACTATAAAGCCCAGGAATTTTCCCGATGACACGCCAAAATTGCCCTTTGATATGTAGCGCCCGCGTTCTTCAACCCGAACGGCATCACTTTGTAGCAGTATATTCCGATCGGGGTTCGAAATGCTGTGTGCTTCTCATCCTCAGGCGACATCTTGATCTGATTGTATCCAGACGAGCCATCCATAAAGGTGAACAGCTCGTAATTTGATGTGTCATCGACCATCATTTCCATGACCGGTAGCGGGAAGTCGTCTTTAGGACATGCCTTGTTGAGGTCCCTGAAATCGACACAAACTCGGATCTGCCCATTTTTCTTCTTTACGGGGACTATGCATGCAATCCAATCCACATATTTCTCTTCCCTGATGAAGCCGGCATCGATGAGCTTCTTAGTTTCCTCGATGACCTTTTCTTCTAGTTCCCTTCTCATTCTTCGAGGAGCTTGTTTGACTGGCTTAGCATCAGGAGATATAGCCAACTTATGTACGGCCACTTCAGGGGAAAGGCCAGGCATTTCTTTGTATGTCCACGCGAAGCAGTCAACAAACTCATGCAGCAGGGCAATTATCTGCGCTTTCATTTCCTCTGACAAGAGCGAGCTGATGTAGGTCGGCCTTGGATTATCGGGCGTTCCTAAGTCAATCTTGGTTAGCTCGTCAAAGGTTGCTTGTCCTCCATCTTCGAGCTCTTAAGGAGCTTCTTCTGGCTCGGCTATCTCGTCATCATCATTTGATCTTTCGCTGGCCTTACCAACATGGATCATGTAGCACGCCTTGGAATCAGGTTGAATGTAGCCTATGCCCCGTCTATCTGGAATTCGTCCATCGATGAGTGCTCGGACCCGGGGCGGATACCATAGCCCTTCGTAAAACTTTGCTTCGGACTCCGTTTGGTACGACCGGCATCCGCACTTCTTAAAGTATTCCCGCATCTCGGGCGCATAGTATCTGGGATTGAGGACGGCTCTTATGCCTCTCTCATAGGGAAGGCACGTGACAGAAAGATCGTCCGGGTGCATAACGGGGTTTGACCTGTAAAACAGGATGCCCTTCTGTCCATTTTTCCTCCCGGGCACGTAGAAAGTTTTCAGCTGGTCCACGGTAGAGACTGACAATGCATCAAGCTCTTTGCACATCCGTTCCGGCACCCTTGTGATGGACAGGGACCCTTCTGCGACTTCGAAGGTCTCTCGTAGTTTCACTTGCTGCATGGGGGTCCAATCTGCACAGCTGTTGCACGGCAGGTCCTCTTCTTCTGACTCTTCAGTGTCACTGCCGAGATGAGGGCGGACTTTGCTGCTAGATGGGCCTTCAGTAACAGATTCGTCCGTATCGCTGCCGAAACGAGGGCGAGTTTTACGGAAGGACGGGCTTCCAGTGTCGGACTCATCAGTGTCGCTGCCGAAATGCGGGCCCACTTGGGTATTTTTGCTTTTGAAAGTGACGGCCGGCGCAGATTTGCTTTCGAGTCTTGGGGCCGGTCTATCCTCAGTGAGTTGTGGCTTAGCATTTTGGTGGTTCATAAAGTACCGAGAATCTTCATAGCGGACTTCATGCACACCGAATGGCTGGATGTCTCCGTCAATGCGTCTTTCTTCGCCATTTTTAGTATACTTCATACATTGATGGAGAGTTGACGGAATGATGCCGTAATCGTGGAGCCACGGCCGCCCCAAGAGAATCTTATAAGACGTGTATGCGTCGATCACGTATATCTTAGCTTCAGTTTGCAGATCCCCGAATTTGATTGGCAAAGCTATAGACCCCAGAACTTGCTGGCAATTTTGGTTGAAGCCTTGAATGACAATCCTTTCTCTTGACAGGTGTCGGACGTCCATTGACAAACTCTTCAGAGTTCGCAAGTTCATGATGTTCACTGAGGAGCCCGGATCAATCAATATGCGATTAATTCGATCTCCGTCGCTGTACCCGGTCACGTAAAGCGGCCGATTGTGCTCAGCTGTTCCCAGTAGCAAGTCTTCATCCTTAAATGTGACTGCGGCGGCATGAAAAGCGTGCTGAGCTTCTTTCATATTAATTTCCGCGAAGTGAGCCTGATACCGCTCGGGGTTTTGTAGAGCGTGAATAAGAACATCTCTAAGCCCCTTAGATAGGACCAAGGCATCGTAGATGCTCAGGAGAGACGGAAGCTTCCGGAGATGTGCCAAGACATTATAGTCCACCGAGGAAGAACTTATGTTTTCATCAGCCGGTTCTCTGCCATCTTCTTCATTAGCGACTTGTTTTTCTTTCCCTTTTGGGGCGTTGCCTTGATTTGGCGGTAGAGCCCTGCCGCTTCTGAGCTGGATTTGATTGGCCGCTGTGGCGAGCTCCTCGTCCTCTTCAGGAAAACAGAGCTCATCCTCAGAGTCGCTACCAAGATGGATGGCGTAGCAGGTCACTACTGGGATCTCTTCGTTGGAGTCTTCTTCTAACTCCTCCAAAATTTCAGCCACTTGTACAGGGAGGAACTCTTTTAATTGAACCAAAGTTCTTTCCTTCTGTTCATATTCTTCGAGGGAATCGATATATTTTTGAATGGCCGATCTCCCTGCAGACTCCTTTTCGCGCCGAGCCGCACTTTTCTTCTTCTTGAGCTTCTTGGATGTTGAGCGTGATGGATCCGCATCGGCAGCTGGACTGGTAGGCCTCTTCTGCCTTTCCCATTCTGTCCTGGGCTCTTTCCGAAGTAGCTTTATCATCTTCTTCGTCTTGTTAGATATGTGCGTACTCCACGGAGACCGCGATGGGTCCGTTTCGTTTGTCAGGGCAGCGGGTTCATCTGTCTGCTCCCAGAAGGCTTCAACTTCTGTCTGTATAAAGTTGACGGTTGCAACTTGATTGTTCACCAACACGCTTTTGGACAGCTCGATCTCTCCAGCCTTGTACTGCTTCTCGACCCAGTCCTTGAAGATATAGCAATCCTCGATCGCATGGCTCACTACTCGGTGGTACGGGCAATACAGAGGATTGTCGGTCATTTTTGCTTCTTGGGGTCTTTTCGACTCTGGCAATTGTAGGCCGTTGTTCAAGGCATCTTTAAATATCTTGCGGACCTTATCCCTTCTGAAAGAGTAAACCTTGTTCTTTTTCTCCTCTAGGGAAGGCCCATCTCCTCCCAGCAATGGTTTTCGAGACCGGTTGGTTTTGGATTCGCCCGCCCTTCGCTTTTCTTCACTGTCGGAGGCATTTAAGACATTGGTATTGCTGGAACTCCCGCTTCTACGGTTGTCGTCCCGCTTGCTTTTCCAGGTTTTGTCTCTCTGAGAATCCGGCGGGGACTCCTGCTTCGAGCGTTCCAGCATTTGGACTTTCTTGGTTAGCTCCTGAAATGTCTTGAGGCCTGCCGTACACAAGAATGGGACCATCCAATTGCTGAGGTTCCCAATGAGAAGGCTGACGGACTGGTCCTGCTCTAGCGGCGGTTCGCACTTGACTGTGAGATTACGCCATCGAGCGATAAAGTCGGTGTTGCTTTCATTTTTCCCCGGTTTGGTCCTCACAAGATCGGCAATAGAGATTTTATCACTGACACTCATGAACCTTTGCTGAAACAGGGACTCCATTTGGGCAAAGGTAATGACGGACCCGTCTGGTATGCTCGCGTACCAGTCGAAAGCGACACCGGTCAGGCTGTTGACAAACTGACGAAGAAGGAGCGCGTCATTGCCCCCTGTATTTCCACACGATGCTTTGAAGTGGGCGACATGCTGATTTGCATTCCCTGTTCCATCAAATCTTCCGAACTTAGGAATGACGTAGCCGCTTGGGAACTCAATCAGATCGTACTGCGCGGGATATGGCCGCCCACTACTGCCGATTTCTTTCTGAGCTTCAGCTTCGGCCACCAATGTTTTAACCTTGCTGGTGACCAAATCCATTATCCGATCCTGTATTAGCGGGATAGTGCTATCTGGGGCCAAGGCGTCCCCAGAAGCGGAGTGTGGCCGGCTTTCATGTGGCTCGACCAGTCTCGGACCCGAAGGAACAGGCATTGGCTGCCTCGGATTGTCATCACCCGGCTGATTAGTAGCGGCTTGTGCTTGATTGGGAGGCGCTCGAGCAATTTGAGCCGTAAGCTGCATCACAACGTTTGTTAGGTCGTCAATTTTCGAATAGAGCTTGGCCATCTCTTTATCCTTGCTCCTGAGCTGTTTTCGAAGCTCTTGAAGCAACTCTTGCTCTGCGGTCCTGGGGCGGAAAGTCGGCTCTTCCTCGCTGTCCGAGCTTGACTCTGCATGGACCGAGAGGTCTTTCTGCCCATCTTCCTCCTCGAGAGGGTTTTCTTCATCCAACGGAGGCGACTGTTCTTGGGAAGCGGCAACCACATTCAAGCCAGATTGGACTTGGGATGTGGTGGCCCCATCCTTGCTTTTGCTGCGAAGGTTGTCGCTGGGACGCCCGCCCGCCATATAGACCGTATGGACGACATATCCAGCCGTCTTTTTATTATCGGCGGCTGATTTCACGGATCGCTGTCTTGACCCCCTTGTTTCGGTAGCTGGTAGTCGATTGAAGGCGGCTGGCCTAACCAGGTTCTTGAATGGTGCTGGCACTTCTTTTCTGGGTTTACCCTGCTGCTTTCGTGCGGCACAGAGTGCTTGATAGACTCTTGAAGAGACAGTGTCATACGTTTTCTGTTGGGGCCGGGACACGTCTCTTTGTAGCACTGTTCGGACCGCTGTCTTCGTGATTCTGGCGGTCATGGCATTTTTCTGAACCCACTTCAGAGGCTCGAAGGAATTGCTGATTCTTACGTCCGACTCAGCCGTCGTCGCAGGGCAACCCTGCACTTGGAACTTCACACGATTCCATTTGGCCGAAGCCCTGGCCCTCTTGTTGGCTCGATACCTGAGCCGCTTCTGCCTTAACTTTTCTGTTCTAAGCACCTGGAAGACTTCGGCTTTTTGGGAAGACGCCGCAGACCGGGCGATGGAGGGCATTGGAGATACGCTCGATTGTGCATTTGTTAGAGTTATCGTCTGAGCTCGTCCGCAACATTTGATGTTGCCCTTTGCATCGGAAGTCTTGCCCCCAGCTTGAGCGCCAGGGAGTCGTTCAGATAGCGTCTTGAGTTTCGGTTGTGGTGCCTTGGCGATCACGACATTCGGCCTCTTTCCCCTTGTGACCGGCTTGGCCACCTGTTCCGTCGGGATCTCCGCCAGATGAGCGCTTCCGGCAGGATAGATGATGACGGAGCCGAACTGGCGGGGCGGTTCCTCCCACTGTCGACTGAGGCTTGCGGGGAGAACCACACGAGCATTGATCTTGACCACGTACGGAATCGGGGTCACGTTGGAAGCTGACTTCGTCTGGGGAGACATTGTCGTCGAAGGTTGATTGCTGCACGGAAAAAAAAACATCATTTTAGTATAGGCAATCGATATGTATATTGATTGAGTTCACATGAACGTTTTAACCCGAAATATGGGAGGAGAGATTGGTCCCACCGGGCGTGCCAGAATCTGTAGGGTGTTTTTTTTTGTCACCCCATTGAGATGGGAATACGCGCGCGCTTGTCAGGCGCATTACATATTCCCCCTGCCTAGGGTAGGCCGGGGTTTATTGATTGTGGGCATCCGAATCTCCGGCAACCGTGGACTAAGCTGCCGTTAATTACCCCTCGCATTTGGAGCGAAGGAACCTCCGATTAACGGGTTAAACTGTTCATGCGAACTCAATGTGCAGTATCGTGTTTTGAAGGGGTTTTGGAAATATCGGGGGCCCCGCAGAGTTTTTACGGGGGTCCCGCTACCCGGATAGCGGGCTGGGGGTCAAGGGGGCTAGCAGCCCCCTTGCGGGGTGCGGGGCAACGCCCCGTTAGAAATTTTTTCTAACGGAAGACAGTGTCGTGGAGTCTGTGTATGTTTTCCTTCCCTCCCCCTTTTTTTTTAAAAGTGGAGTTTAATTTCAAAAGGAATTTTATTGTGGAGTTAAACTCTAAAGAATTTTAAATGGAGTTAAACTCCTAAAAGAATTTTATGCGGAGTTAAACTCCTAAAATAGAACTTTATTGTGGAGTTAAACTCCAAAGAATATATTTTTATTTTTATTTTTTTTATAAAAAAAAGGGTTTAGACTCCAGAAAGGATTTTGTTGGGGAGTGCACGTAAAATGAGGGGGAAAAGAAAACCAAATGGCGTCTAAAGGATGCTCGCACAGCAGGTGGGCGCCTTAATGCCCAGGGTCACGTGCACGCACGTGACCAATGGGCACTTTGGCGCCCGCCAGGGTCACGTGGGCACACGTGACCGATGGGCGCCTTGGCGCCCCGGGGGTCACGTGTGCACACGTGACCGATGGGCGCCTTGGCGCCCCGGGGGTCACGTGCGCACACATGACCGATGGGCGCCTTGGCCCCCGGGGGGTCACGTGCGCACACGTGACCGATGGGCGCCTTGGCGCCCCGGGGGTCACGTGCGCACACGTGACCGATGGGCGCCTTGGCGCCCCGAGGTCACGTGGGCACACGTGACCGCGGGAAAAACCCGCGGAAAGGGAAGCCTAGCCCCTAGGCTAGGGAGTTAAACTCCCAAGGGAAATTTTGGAGTTGAACTCCTAGCAGAAGCAAATTTATGGAGTTAAACTCCAACAGAAATAAATTATGGAGTTAAACTCCAGCAACTTTAGAAAGGAGTTAAACTCCTGGGGGATTTATTGCTCTTCTTTTGAGCCTTGGGTCTGTCCAAAGTTAGATTTTTGGAGATGGGTCTCCTTCTTCTTGCTCTTGACCGGCAGGATCTTGGAGAAAAGGGGATGAGCCTTAAAAGCCTCCCCTTTTCGAGATCTGGTTGGAGATCCAAGCTCCCCTTCGCAGGTTTTGTGGTGGAAATCTATTTATTTTGAGAAAAGGAAGAGTTAAACTCTTGATTTAATTCAAAAGGAAAAAGAAGGTTTTAGAACCTTGAGGAAGGAGGAAGAGATCTCAGATCTAGAAAATTCTTGGAGAGAGAAAAAGTTGTTGAGATATTTCACTATCTTTGCCTTTATAGGCCATACACTTTACACATAGCCCCTTGGGCTTCACAAAATGGCATTTTGCCCACCCCATGGCTCATGTGCCATTTCTTTTTGCACATAAGCCATGGGCTTTACAAAAATTTGGTTTTATGCCTATTTTTCTTACATTTATCCATAAAATAAAATAAAAGAAATACAACAAAATTGTTTATTACAAAATTTTTATCTTGGCGTGGGGGGGAGGCCGGCCGCTTCATGTTCGGGCTCGACCCGGGCATGGGCCCACTGGATCTGGGCTTGGGCCCACTTGGCTTGGGGTTGACTTTGATTTTGACTTGGTCAACCAGGGTGTAAATTTTTACCCCAACAGTGAGTCGTAAGGATCCCACGAAGGTTTGTTCTCCTCATGTATCGTGAGGGCATATGAGTGGATTTCTCTCGTTCCCAGTTTAATGACTTGGAGGTCGACTGTTTCCAGTTTAACGACTTAGAGGTCATCTTCTTCCAGTTTAACGACTTAGAGGTCATCTTTTTTCAGTTTAACGACTTAGAGGTCATCTGTTGCCAGTTTAGAGACATAGAGGTCATCTGTTTCCAGTTTAGAGACATAGAGGTCATCTGTTTCCAGTTTAACGACATAGAGATCATCTGTTTCTAGTTTAACGACGTAGAGGTCATCTGCTTCCAGTTTAAAGACGTAGAGGTCATTTGTCTCCAGTTTAACGACTTGGTGGTCATCTGTTTCCAGTTTAACGACTTGGAGGTCATCTGTTTCCAGTTTAACGACTTGGAGGTCATCTGTTTCCAGTTTAGAGACTTAGAGGTCTACTGTTTCCAGTTGAATGACTTGGTGGTCATCTGTTTCCAGTTTAACGACTTGGAGGTCATCTGTTTCCAGTTTAACGACTTGGTGGTCATTTGTTTCTAGTTTAACGACTTGGAGGTCATCTGTTTCCAGTTTAAAGACTTAGAGGTCATCTGTTTCCAGTTTAACGACTTAGAGGTCATCTGTCTCCAGTTTAAAGACGTAGAGGTCATCTGTTTCCAGTTTAACGACTTGGAGGTCATCTGTTTCCAGTTTAAAGACTTAGAGGTCATCTGTTTCCAGTTTAACGACTTAGAGGTCTACTGTTTCCAGTTTAACGACTTAGAGGTCTACTGTTTCCAGTTTAACGACTTAGAGGTCATCTGTCTCCAGTTTAAAGACGTAGAGGCCATCTGTTTCCAGTTTAACGACTTGGTGGTCATCTGTTTCTAGTTTAACGACTTGGAGGTCATCTGTTTCCAGTTTAAAGACTTAGAGGTCATCTGTTTCCAGTTTAACGACTTAGAGGTCATCTGTCTCCAGTTTAAAGACGTAGAGGTCATCTGTTTCCAGTTTAACGACTTGGAGGTCATCTGTTTCCAGTTTAAAGACTTAGAGGTCTACGGATGGCGAGCTTGGAATTTTGGTGTAGGGGCCGGCATCAGCGTTGTTGACCCTGAAGCACATGTGCCAGGACACATGAATGGGTCTTCCCAATGGAACACAATTCCGAGGGCGGAGACCAACCGTTGGACTGGTGATTGCAATGGGGCATGGGTATGCTAAGAATTATTTGAGCCCGTGGATTGTATACGGCAGTCAATTTGGGGACCGGCCGTAGGGCTGAAAGAATTTTGGGAAATTGGATTTTTGTTTGGCGTCTGCATTGCTGTACTGGAATAATGCCAGGAGCAACTCATCATCCGCCCTTGTTTTTTTGTTTTTGTTTTTTTTTTGTTTTACTGCGATCGCTCTACCATTTCAGCTTTTCTTATCGCGAAGGTCGCGATTGCCCTATCCTTTCGGCTTTTATTCGCTGTTGCCCAATAATTTCGGCTTTATTTTCATCTTTATTTTACTCGCTGATTTTTATTGCGAGTTGCCCCATCATTTCGGCTTTTCTTTATTTTTCTTTTATTTACACATTTTTTATTTACACATTTTATTTTTTACATTCCCAGTTTAACGACTTAGAGGTCGACTGCTCCCAGTTTAAAGACTTAGTGGTCTACTGTTCCCAGTTTAACGACGTGGTGGTCCTTTTTGCTTATCCCAGCTCCTTGAACTTTGATCATGGCGGAGCTGTGTTGATGACCTAGCTCTGTGGCTTGCCGATACATCCGAGAATTGTGAGGTTTTTCCAAGCTTATATTGGTCCTCTGCCCAATCTTTGAAAATATAGCAGTCTTCGATGGTATGACCCACCACTCTATGATATGGGCAGTATATGGGATTGCCGGTCATGTTCATTTCCTATGGCCTCTTTGGAACAGGCAGTTGCAGACCGCTGTTCAAGGCGTCCATGAATATTTTGCGGACTTCCTCCCTCCTAAAGGAGTATACGTTCTTCTTTCTCTCCATTGGAGTAGGTGCCTTTACTGATGCTGGTCCTCGAGGCCGATTGGTCTTTGGTTCGCCCCTTTCAGATAATGGCACATGTCTGGGAGGATTAGGTTCTTGAAAGGCTTCGGTCTCCATTTGCATGAAATCGGCGGTCGTAGCTTGACTGTTTGCTAACGCGCCTTTAGACAGTTCTATCTCTCCCGTCCTGTATTGCCTTTCAACCCAATCTTTGAAGACGAAGCAGTCCTCGATGGCATGACCTATCACCCTGTGATAGGGGCAATATTCTGGGTCGTCGGTCATATTCGTTTCTTGCGGTCTCTTTGATTCCGGCAGTTGTAGACCGTTTCTTAGGGCGTCCCTGAATATCTTGTGAACTTTTTCCCTTTTGAAGGAATAGACCTTTTCCAGCTTCTCTTTTAGAGGCGATTCCCCCCTGGCGTATGTATCGGAGGGACTGGAAGCTGATTGCGGCCGTTTTTCATTAGGGCGTCCCTGAATATCTCGTTTGGTGTAACACCCGAGCCCAATACTACTTTTTCTGTTATTGGTTGAGCATTAAATATTACTCATTTTGTTTATCTTGCTTGTTTGGGTCTTACTGTAAAATTTCATCTGGCTAAGTCATTTCTGCACATAACAAATTTTAGCACCTAAAATAAAATTAAAAATATCTATCTTGGCCTACTCGTCACCCCTAGCTGCGTGGTAGCGTCCGTGCGTCGAGTTCTCGTCCCGTTCGGTGAAACGGGCGAGTTTGGACGACTACGCGCGCGTACAGGTGTCCGACTTGGGGGTATGCTTTTTAATCATAAAACATTTCATTTTAAAATTTGGAACCCGCTTAAAATCATATTATTTGAATTTCGAATTTTTGGACCCAACCCGGGCGCGATTTGGAAATGTTTCATTTAGCGCCAAAATCCCAAATTAATAAAATAATCTAAGCTATATATATATACGTAATCTTACTGTTAAATTAACTTTTAAAAAATCTTTTATATATTTTTTTAACCCACGAATCCTTTCCTTCAGCCAATCAGCATGGAAATTTTACCGTGGGCCCCTCCTTTAACTTCTCTGTCTCTCTCTTTCTCTCTAGCTCTCACATCTCTTTCTCTTTCTCAAATCGTTCTCTATCTCTCTCTCTCTCTAGCTTTCTCTCTCCCCCTCATATTTATATTTTCCCCTCCTCTTCATTTTTTAACCACGAACCAGAACTCCTCCGCGAGAACCCATCGCGCCCTCAACCCTAGCCACCTCCTCCGTCGCCACCGGAGCCCCAACGCCGGCGCTAGCACTGCCGGGATCCTTACTTCCTCAACCTCGCCTCACCCTTCCTCCTCTCCCCACGTCCCCGTGCACCCTACGCCTTAGCCGCGGCCACCTGCACCCATCCCTGCTCACCCGTCGCCGCCGCAACCTCATCGCCGGCACCACCGTCACCCTCGCCTCCTCTTTCCAACCTCGACGTCCCCTCCTTCTCCCCGTGTGCTCGGCGCCGCAACAGAAACCTCCGGCCAACCCGTGCCTTCTCAGTTTGGCCGGAAAACCCCGTTGGCGACCCTCGTCGTCGTCACCTGCGCCACCGCCGACCACCTCCTCTTCACCTGCGCACCAGACCTGACCACTTCCTCTCCCTCTCCACCTTCTTTCCTCCTCCAGCACCCACAGCCCTAGCCTACCGCCTGCAGCATCCTTGCCGGCGCCCCATCGCCGTCGACCCCGTCGCTGTCGCAACCTCTGCATTCCCAGTAAGCCTTCCTTCATCTTCCTCCTTCCTTTTCCCTTCTGGTTTGTCCTTGGCTGTGCTTTACATTTCTGATTTTGTTGTCGCTGTTTTTGCATCTCGCCGGAATCCGGCCGTACCGACGACTTGATCCGACATTCCAACAAGGTACCCCGATCCGCGTGGTCCCATTGTTCGTTGTTTGGGTTCAATCCGTGAACCGTGCGTCCGTCGCGTGTTTCCCCGCCGACGTTACGTCCGTTTTTCCCGGTTCGCGAACCGTCGAGGCAAGTATCACTTGCTACATGCTATACTATACAATTATATATGTTTTGACTCATTAAACCTGCAAAACTTAACTCGGTATAGTTATTTTCTCATTTGGTTGCAATATGACATATATCATTTTACAGTTAACCTAAAATTACAGTTTGCCACTTTAACCCTAATAACGAAGTTTACCCGTTAATCACATTTTACCGTTTAAAGGATGATAGCCTTTACACATGTAGCTCTATTACATTCTGATATTGATATAATGGTATTGCACCATCATGTGATCTATTGCACCGCAAAGGGTGCTCAAAACCTGTTAATATGATAAAACGACTGTACTATATTAATGCACTATTGTGATTAAATGAACTGCTTATTGTTGTTTAATTTATTGCTTATTTCCTGCTGTTAACCCCCTGTTCGAGTATATACCTGTTGTGAGCACACCCACGATATTGTTACATCTTGACCTGACTTTGCTACACATGATATATACCGATGCACCTGACATGGTACCTTTTACTATCGACTTGACCTGATGTACCATGACCTGACCTGTTACCTAATCTCATGCCTAATGCCAACAAACCTGACATGGAGTCCTTATGGACCAAGCTTGTTGTCTATCCAGACAAACCTACTGTTACCTGAACTTGTGTTGGCATTAGTTCTTGACTACTGAATATCTGACCTGACACATATAACTTGGGGGTATGGGGAAATCAAAGGGGTAATCTAAAGTGTAACTTAAAAGGGTATTACTTGATCCGTGGTCCCGGGGGGTAACGGGACAGAGCCATTCGTGACTCTTACATTTTCCTGATCCGTGGTCCCGGGGGGCAACGGGACATAACCACTATTGGTTCCCATCTTCCTGATCCGTGGTCCCGGGGGGTAACGGGACATATCCTTTGAGTTACATGGAGGATTACTCAAATTGATTTCAAAGACTTTAGAATAGAAAACCTGATAGAACAGTTTAGTTTACCCACTGCACGCTACCCTGTACTGGTATGATTCATATTATTGTTATTCTTGCTGTATTCATGTTTATATTACATTGCCTGGTACACTGTTCATATTATATTACTTGATGACATGACGCGCTGACGTCTGGGTTTTGCATGGCCCAGATTCCGTACCACTGTTGCAGTCCGAGCAGGAGTACTTCAGCCAGCAGGCTGAGTTGTGAGTTCAGTAGTAGTTAGTTTTATTTCCTGCATTTATTTCCTGATGTGAGCCCGGATTATGGGACACACTTTTCAGTTATTTGTATTGGATCATTTGCTTCCGCATTTATTTATTATTGACTCCTGTTATTCTGGATTATGGACATGTTTTAGATAGTTTTATCTTGTTCTTGATATCTCTACAGCCGTAATGTGACTGTGGATGGATACTTTCTACCCACAGGTAGCATGGTTGGCTATGTCACGTGCCCAATCTAGCGTACTCTGGGAAGCGGGGCGTGACATTTGGCGTTACCGCATTCCTTGACAAATGTGCACGATGTGTTTCACGTATCTCAACTCCGTAAGTATGTTCGGGATGAAACGCACGTGTTGGATCATTCGGAGCTGACGGTACGAGAAGATTTGACTTTTGAGGAGCGACCGGTTGAAATTGTGGATCGAAGGGAAAAGGTTCTTAAGAACAAGGTTATCCCTTTTGTACTTGTTTCTTGGGCTAATCGCTCGCATGGAGAGTCCACCTGGGAACGTGAAGATGAAATCCGGCAGAAATTTCCTCATCTTTTCTTATAGTTTGTTTTCGTCTATCTTTGTGTTCTTGGAATTTCGAGGATGAAATTCCATTTGTAGTTGGGTATAATGTAACAACCGAGTCCAATTCTACAATTTCTGTTACCATATGAATGGTATGTGATATTTATTTCATTGATTTTACTTGGCTGTGCTTATTGTATTTTACCCGACCATTCAAATTCTTGCATATAACAATCTAAGTCTTTTAAATAAATTAAAGATACTTGTCATGACCTGCTTGGCACCCCTAACCCTGTGGTAGCATCCTTGCATCGTGTTCTCGTCCCGTTCAGTGTAACGGACGTGTTTGGACGGCTACGCGCACGTACGTGTATCCGTTCTTGAGGGTATGCTTTTAAACTATAAAATCCTTCATTTTAATTTTGGATCCCGCTTATAATTTTCTTATTTCAAATTCAAATTTTGGACCCGACCCGGACGCAATTCTGAAATATTTTGCATTTGCGCCAAATCCCATTTTCTAATATTTTTTTAAACCAACGAATATAAAATTAAACCTCAGAAAAATATTTTTCCATTTCCCTAAAATCTTTTACAATTTTTTCCTACTCCCCAGCCAATCACTTTCGTTTTAACCCTGGGCCCCACGCGTTTTCTTCCTCTCTCTCTCTGGCGCTAACGACCAAGATTCTCTCTCCTCTCCGTTTTCTCTCTCCTCTCGATCTCTCACTTCCTCTTTATCTCTCTCTCTCTTCTTCTTCTTTTTTTAAATTCTTCCTTCCTTCTCAAATATCAACAGAACCCAACCTCTCGAAAACCCTATCCGCCTTCCCCCTCTCGCCGTGGCCCTCGCGACGACGCCATCGCCACCGTTCCACGTCGCTGCTCGCCCTCGTCGCTCCCACCTCATCTCCTTCCTCCTCTCCCCGAGCACCCTGCACGAGCACCGCGCACCCACCTGCACGTTGCCGCACGCCGTGGGATCGCCGCCGGTGAACTTGATCCGTGTCCCTGGCCTCGTGCACCCCCTCGGTGAGCATGATCTTCTCCTTCTTCTCCCTCCTTCTCCTTCCTTCTTTTCTTTCTTCTTCTTCCATTCTCGGGTGGTTTTCTTGAACAGCCGGGGTCGCTGCAGGTACTTCGTCGGAGTTCCGTCAACGCAGCCGGTGATCTCAACCCTTCTACAGATCAACGTGAGCACCTCTCCTCAACCCTCCTTCTCTTCTTTCTTCTTAATCTTCTTTTCTCCTTTCTTTCGTGCATTCTTGATTCACTGTAGCTTTGGCGGCCGGAATGCGATCGAGCCGGCGACGATTCCCGACGATCCAGCGAGGAACTCTGACCCGTGTGGTTCCACTGTTTGTCGTTCGGACTTATTCCGTGCACCGTGCGCGCGTCACGACTTTTCCCCGCCGACGTGTAGCGTTCCGTTTTCCCGATTCGCGCCCCGTCGTGGCAAGTGAAACTTGCTACATGCTATTTTTAAACTATTCATATGCTAAATTAATTATTTCCTGTTAAATCCCTAATTAGAATTGATAAAATGGATTTCAAATTAACCGTATAAGGTTCCGTTACACATTTTATGATTCCGAACTTGAGACTTAATCTTGCATCGAATTATTCATATCTAACAATCACCTGTACATGATAGATCACATTTGTTTACTGCTATGGTACTTTTTATCCAGTTTAGCCTATCAGACATTCATGTGCAACTTTAACCGGTCTAATTACAATTGCATTCATTTAACAGATTATACATGTCGTCGAATCCTTGGGACACTCAATATTTATTAACCTATTTCCAGCAGTTACATCTATCATTCTGGATTCACATTATGTTGACACTGTCTGTTTAACACAATTGATAACTGTGCGGCTAAATAAACAAATCTGCTTTATTGCTTAATTCATTGATTAGATCATGTTGTTGATAACCATGCTTGATTATTTAACCCTGATTATGTTAGCCGATTATGAGCACACCCATGATATCGTTTACACCTTGACATGACTTGCTACATACATGTTGATTGACCCGACATGGTACCGTACACTACTTGACTTGACCTGGTGTACCATGACTTGACCCGTTACCTGATCTTGTGTCTAATGCCATCAAACCTGACATGTAGTCCTCACGGACCGTTCCTGCTGTCTATCCAGACAAACCTTCTTACCTGATCCTGTGTTGGCATTGGTTCTTGATTACGGAATACCTGACTTGACTTACACATATAACTTGGGGATATGGGGAAATCAATAATGAAACCTGACTTGTAACTCGACAGTGTACTACTTTTACTGATCAGTTTTAGAGGCTAGGCCAGCCTTGGGATGATGCTGCTGACATCATTTATCTGTACATCCTTCCTGTTTTAGTGCCTAGCGGCATGTCTCGGATTCAGCCCGAGAATCTGGACCGTGGTCCCGGGTATGCACGAGATACTATTGAGTTATATCGACGATTCATAAGATTGATTTCAAAGACTTTAGAACAAAAAACCAATAGAACAGTTTAGTTTACTCACTGCACACTACCCTTCACTGCCCTGACTACATTACTGTTGCACTTGCTTTTCATTCATGTTTATATCTGCATTGCCTGTTACCCTGTTTATATTTTATTATTTGATGACACGACGCGCTGACGTCTGGGTTTTGCATGGCCCAGATTCTGTACCGCTGCTGCAGTCCGAGCAGGAGTACTTCAGCCAGCAGGCTGAGCTGTGAGGTGTCAGCAGTAGTTAGTTCTTTTATTTCCTGCATTTTATTCCTGATGTGAGCCCGCATTATGGGACATACATTCCAGTTATTTTATATTGGATCTTTTGCTTCCGCATTTTATTATTCTTGTCTCATGTTATCTTGGCTTATGGACATGTTTTAGATAGTTTTATTTCGTTCTTAATATCTCTACAACCGTAATGTGACTGTTGATGGATACTTCCTACCTACAGGTAGCATGGTTGGCTATATCACGTGCCCATTTTAGCGTACTCTGGGAAGCGGGGAGTGACAAAAGGGCTAGGGGCCAAGAGCCCATCACCTTTGGCGACGAGGATCTACACGGCATGTCCGTGCCCCACAGCGACCGCTGGTGATCGTAGCGCAAATTCACCGATATGAGGTCCACCGAATACTCATCGATTCGGGCAGCTCGGCGGACATCCTCTTCCATGACTGCTTTTTGCGTATGGAGCTGGCCCCAGCAGACCTGAGACCGACCTCCCACGTCCTCTCGGGGTTCAACAACCACTCCGTCCCGGCACAAGGGGTGGTCACCCTGCAGTTCACGATCAGGGAGCCCGGCCGCACGTGCACACTGCCTGTGGACTTCATTATGGCTAGGGTCCCATCGTCCTACAACGTCCTTCTTGGAAGGCCGACGCTGAACTCCCTCCAGGCCTAGATCTTGACATACCACCTGGCGATAAAATCCTCCCTCGATCAGGGTAGGATAGGCCGGGCATACGAGAGCCAGCGGGTCGCGGAGGTAGGCCTGACAGAAGCATCCTCCCCCGAGCAGCACACTGATAGCGCCGATGCATGCGACGACATTAAAGAGTCCCTGGACACCCAGGACGAGCGGAAGGAGGTCCGTGGGGCACCGGTCGAGCCTCTGACCGAGGTGCCTTTAGCGGAAGGAGACCCAGGAAAGACCGTCCAGGTCGGGTCACTACTGACGGGAATTCAGCGGGATGACCTGATCGAGTTCCTCCGAAGCAATTCCGACGTCTTCGCCTGGGCACCGGCAGACATGCCTGGGATCAACCCCAAAATCATCTCCCACAAGCTCGGAGTTGATCCTACGGCCCGACCCTTCAGGCAGAAGAAAAGAAGCTTCGCCCCGGTCAAACAGAAAGCTATCGAAGAGGAAGTTGGCCGGCTCCTCGCCGCCAACTTCATCAGGAATGTGCCCTATTCAGAGTTGCTGGCAAACGTGGTCTTGGTCAAGAAGTCGAGTGGGAAGTGGCGTATATGCGTCGACTTCACCGACCTCAACAAGGCCTGCCCCAAGGACAACTTCCCGCTCCCTCGCATAGATCAGCTCGTCGACAGCTCGGCCGGGCACGAGCTTCTGAGCTTCATGGACGCTTTCTCCGGGTATAACCAAATCCGCATGAATCCTGATGACGAAGATATGACCGCATTCACAGCAGACCGGGGGGTGTACTGCTACAGAGTGATGCCCTTCGGTCTCAAGAATGCCGGGGCCACATACCAGAGGCTGGTCAAGCGCATGTTCAAGCCACAGATCGGCAGGAACATGGAAGTTTACGTTGACGACATACTCGTCAAGCCCGTCTCGTCGGCCGACCATGTCGAGGACTTGGGCGAGGCGTTTGGGGTGCTCTGCAAATTCAACATGAAGTTGAACCCCGCCAAGTGTGCTTCCGGAGTCACCGGAGGGAAATTCCTCGGGTTCATGGTCACTCACCGCGGAATTGAAGCTAACCTAGAGAAGATCGACGCCATCCTAAGCATGACCGCACCCAAGACCAACGTTGAGATCATGCGGCTCACAGGGCGGGTCGCCGCTCTGAGCCGTTTCATGTCCGGGTCGGGGGAGAAATGCCTCCCGTTCTTCAAAGCGCTGAGGAAAATTCCAAGGTTCGAGTGGTCGGAAGATTGCCAAGCCGCCTTCGACCAACTGAAGAGGCACCTCGCAACACCGCCCCTGCTTACCGGGCCCGTGGAAGGAGATGAGCTGTCGCTGTACCTGGCAGTATCCGACCAAGCAGCAGGCTCGGTGCTCGTCCAAGAGGCCGAGGGGGCACAGAAGCCAGTGTACTATGTGAGCCATGTGTTCAAGGTCGCGGAGACGAGATACCCCGCCATAGAGAAGATTGTCCTGGCCCTCGTAGTAACCTCACGGAAACTGCGGCACTACTTCCAAGCACACACAATCGCCGTCCTCATCGAGCGCCCATTGGGAGCTATCCTGGCATCACCGGAGTCCTCAGGCCGTCTAGAGAAATGGAGATGGGAGCTATCTCAATTCGACATAAGGTATCGCCCGAGGCAAGCCATCAAGGCGCAGGCCCTGGCCGATTTCATCGTTGAATGCACCATCCCTAGCAGGAAGCCGGATTCTGCGCCACCCCCTCACAGCCCGTCATCCCGTCCGGGAAGGCCCTAGCTCAGCTCCGGAGTAGGTCATCTACGTCGACGGGTCTTCTACCGAGGAAGGCTGCGGTGCCGGCCTCATTATCCGGGGCCCAAACGAAGCCGAGATGGAGTATTCCTTGAGGCTCGGTTTCAAAGCGTCGAACAACACGGCGGAGTACAAAGCCCTCCTAGCCGGACTGCGCATGGCCGTCGGGCTGGGGCTGAAGATCATCCGAGTCCGCAGCGACTCGGTCCTAGTTGTCGGCCAAGTGACTGGCCGCTTCGAGGCTCGGGAGCCCCTAATGATGAAGTACTTAGACGAGGTGAGGAAGCTCCGAAAAAACTTCGACGAAGCCCAGGTGGAACAAATACCCAAGCAAATGAATGCTCAAGCAGACGCCCTGAGCAAGCTGGCTTCATCGTACTCGGCCAACAATAGGCGGTCAATACTCTTCGAAACCTTGACCCGACCCAGCGTGGGAGACGAGGCGGCGACACTCCAAGTATACACGGCGCAGGAGAATGACCGGGGTTGGAGGAAGCCCCTCGTGGAATTCCTGAAGGACGGCACGCTCCCGGAGGACAGAGCGGCCGCCCGCCGCTTCCAGGCCAGAGCCACCCACTTCGTCTAGAGCAACGAGAACCTCTACAAGAAGGCCTTCACACAGCCCCTGCTCCGGTGCGTTGACCTCCACGAAGCCGACTACGTCCTGCGGGAAATCCATGAAGGGGTGGGCGGCGCACACCAAGAGGCTCGAACCTTGATCCAAAAGGCACTACTCCAGGGGTACTACTGGCTCACCATGCACAAGGACGCCCTGAAGATGGTCAGGAGGTGCAAGAGCTGCCAACTCCACGGCAGTATTCCCCGCCTCCCGGCTACCGAGCTAACTGCCCTGACGTCCCCGTGGCCATTTGCCCAGTGGGGATTGGATATGATCAGCCAATTCCCCACCGGAACTAGCGGGCATAAATACGTCCTCGTCGCGGTGGACTACTTCACCAAGTGGATCGAGGCCGTTCCCATCAGGAAACCGGACGCCGTCACAACCATCAAGTTCCTCCAAAACAACCCGATACACCGGTTCGGTATCCCAAGGTGCATCATCACCGACCACGGGACGAACTTCGAGAACGAGAAAGTAAGGGACTTCTGCAAAGAATACCATATCCTCATGAAGTTCGCCGCGGTCGCGCATCCCCAATATAACGGGTAGGCCGAGGTCGCTAACCGGGACGTCCTCCGGGGTATCCGAACCCGCCTGGAAGGGAGACAAGGCAGTTGCGTCGAGGAGCTACCCCGAGTCTTATGGGCCCCGCGGCCTCAAAAAAGACTCCCACCGAGGAGACCCCTTTCAGCCTCTGCTACGGGACCGAAGCGATGGTCCCAGCGGAGATCGGGCTGCCCAGTCACCGGGTCGAGCACTTCGACCATGATGCAAACACCATGGCACTACGAACCAACCTCGACATACTGTTGGAGAAAAGGGATCGGGCCCAGATCAGAGCCGCCGCCTATCAACATCAGACGGCCCGATACTACAACGCTCGGGTAAAACACCGCTCCTTCAGGACCGGAGACCTAGTCCTGCGGCGGAACGAATTCATTGACCAAGGCAGGCTTCACAAGTTCTCCCCAAAGTGGGAAGGTCCTTTCCTCGTCTCCAAAACGCTCCCCGGCGGAGCCTACCGCCTACAGGACGTGGACGGACGGAAGCTCCCTCGCCTTACAATGCCGAGAAGCTCAAGCTATACCAATGAGGTCAAAGCTAGCGAACCGTCGCACCCCAGCTACCACTCGAGATTTCCCTTTAACAAGATGGTGTAAAGCGTTGTCTAGAATTCCTACCCATACGAATAAAGAAACTTCTAATTTTTTTCCCTGGTAGAGTTCCCCATGTACAACGAAAAAGCCCTCCCAGAAGCGGTCAAGCCCGAGATTCCCTCGCTCGGCTGTCCCCTGCGGGCAGCTTCCCTGCCGCAACGCCGGGGACCAAGAAGCTCTCCCAGAGGCAGTCGAGCCCGAGGCTCCCTCGCTCGGCTATCCCCTGCGGGTAGCTTCCCTGCGGCAACGCCGGGGATCAAGAAGCCCTCCCAAAGGCAGTCGAGCCCGAGGTCCCCTCACCCGGCTATCTTTTCAGGACAAAAGCCCTCGCCAAGAGGCACCGGGCGGTAACCCTACCGGCCAAGGGTCCTTGGTAGGCTTCTTACAGCCTTATAGCTCTTCCCGCGTCAAGGACCAAAGTCCTCCCAGAGGCAGTCGGGTCCTTGCTCGGCTATCCCCGGCTGGTAGCTTCCTACCATAACCGACAGGGATCAAAGTCCTCGCCAAGAGGCACTGGGCAGTAACCCTGCTCAGTCCCCTTCCTGAAGGATCAAAGCCCTCGCAAGAGGCAACCGAGCAACAACCCTGCTCGGTCTACTCTGGCTGGTAGCTCCCTACCCTCGACGCCAGGAATCAAAGGCCCTCACAAGAGGCACTAGAGCGGCTACCCCGCTCATTTATCCCAGGCTGGTAGTTGCCTACGTACGACGCCAGAGATCAAAGCCCTCACCAAGAGGCAACCGCGCATCCTCACTGCCCGGTCATTCTTGATGGCCCTCCGCAGCCCTCCCCGCACTAAGGCCCAAAGTCCTCCCAAAGGCGGTCGAGCCCTTGCTCGGCTATTCCTGGCTGGTAGCTTCCTGCCACAACCGACAAGGATCAAAGCCCTCGCAAGAGGCAACCAAACAGCCACCCTGCTCGGTCAAGCCCGGGCGGTAACCCTGTGGCCATACATAAGGATCCCAGACACCGGGAAGGACGAAAGGTCCATCCAAGTCTGAACGATCTCCCATCGACCTCGAGGGCCATACATGAGGATACCTCCGCGGCAGCGCTTGACACATTCGCCGGCTGGTGATTGGAGTCAACTCGACAGGAGATCGCCAAACAAATGGCCAACTTGACACGGAAACACGACAGTACAAGCAAGGATATCCTACGAACGTCCTTCACACACAAAAGACAAAATGCAAACCGACGAATCAAGGATTTTTCTTTTATTGCCAAAATCAAGGTATTTACAAAGGGTATTCGGGGGCCCCCAGCCCTACAAACTGCCCGGAAGCTTACTTCGGCCACTTCATCGTCGGCGTCACAGCCCAAGGCCCTACCACCGGAGACTTTGCCACCAGGGGCACGCCCTGCTTCCCTCTCCATCTCTCACCGGAGGCGTCGCCGCCGGAAGCGGGACCCGAGCACGGAGTTTACCATCGTCGAACTCGGGAAGCTGTTCCTTCACGGCGTCCAGAGCCTTGTTCCCGCGACGGCAGAATACTCCCCGAGCTCGGCGTAAAACTGCTATGATACCTTATATTCGGCCACAGCTTTCTTAGCCCGTGCCTCGGCAACTTGGGCCTTCAGCAGCGCCGCCTCGGCGTCTTCCCTGCTGGCGTCCCTCTCTTTTTCTAGTGCCGCAAAGCGTTCGGCCATGTCTGCCAGCTTTCTATCGGCAACCCGGAGAGACGCGTTCAGACGACGAAGAGCACCCCGAGTCGCTGAGTTGGCAAGCTCCGCAGCCTCCACCCGGCCCGCCACAACGTCAGCCTTTTCCCTCTCCTGGAGCAGGTCGCGTTGCAAAATCTCGACCTCCGAAGGGAACGCCTCCACTGGCCTCGGGGCGTGGAATGCCCCCTCGACCTCCATGCGAGTGGCAAGGGCACAGTGTTGAAGAACCTGACAGAAAGCCGACGAGAAACCAGAAAGCACCCGAACCAAGGGGATGCATACCAAGACAAATACGCGTGGAGGGATTCGTTCCTAGACCGCCCCTTGCGCCATGGCCTCCAATTGATCCCTCAAGGAGCCACACGGAAGCTTTCCCCCGGCCGACTCCTCCATCCCGGCGAGCAGGCCGGCGGCGACAGAAAGCCCAGTCGGAACCGTGAAGATGGAGCCCCCTTCATGCACGGGAATCCCTTCAAGGGCCTTCGACGACGGCGCGCGAGAAACCGTCCTCTTCCTCTTGAGAAGGGGCCTGCCCTCGCCCTTCCCTCCGTCCCCAGTCTGGGACTCGGGCAACTGCTGACGACTCTGGCCGCCGCCAAAGAAACCACCAGATGCCGTCGACGAAATGGACGGCCCTGCCACCGGCAGAGGATCCGGCGGAGGGCGCGAGCTGGCCGGGGGCTCGGCTACGCCACTAGCTTCGTCCCAGCACGGGCCGCCCGAAGAGGGAGCGAACCATGTATCCCAAAGGAAGAAGAACCCCGAGCGGCAGCGACTCAAGGAAGAGGGGAAATGAAAGGTGGGGGGCCCTGAGGCGGGCCCCGCCCCCGTTTTATCACCGCATACGGCCGCATCCAACGGCACCCATCGTCTCCCGCCAAAACGGCTTCTCGCGCCCAGCGGCTCCGATCGTTCCACGTGGCAGCCCAGCGCTGGACCGTGTCCCATCAGACGCCGCAGACCTGCGCACGTCGCATCGGCTAATCGTCGCCCGACACGTGGACCGTCGCTTCGACTGCAGAGTGCACGAACCGGCGCACCTCCTTTAAATGCAAAGATCTCGCCATGATTCGCTAGCGAAAAAAACAACCGACGGCCCGATGGCTCGCCCCGACGAAACCATAGAAGGGATCTCACCTCGGGAGGCCCGACAATCCACTCCTGACCCGACCACTAGCTGGTCGGGACAAGAGAGGGGGGCTAATGATAGTGCTCGATATTGGCGATCCCCAAGATCATGACACGTGGCAGGTGACGTGCCCCAGAACTCAGAAGAAAGGGCCCGCAGGGGCCGATCAGGCCACCCCGTGCCCGACCAGCAAGCCCAAGCTGGCCCTCCTTGGGGCCCCTGCAAATTGGCCTCCTCGGCCTCTCAGCTCGCTCCCGAGCTACCACAGGACCAAGACTCCTCGGCCTCCTTGCTCGTCCCCGAGCTCCCGCCGAGGACGTCTTCCTCGGCCCTCCGACCTACTCCCAGACGTAACCGCCGCTCCGCGAATCTCGCCACGCGCGGATTTTACGCCGGCAACGTCCCACGTTCCACGCCATCACGATCCCCGTTATGGGCGATCCGCTCTTCACACGGGCGTGACGTCGGGAGCGTAACGGTCGACAAGATTCTCGCGCCCGCTGCTGCGGGCTCCACCGCTATATAAACCCTCATCACAGAGGGGTCAAGTAAGCCATTTTTTACACTTTTATGCCGTTATTCTGCTCGGATTTCCCCTCTGACTTGAGCGTCGGAGGGTCCTCGGTTGTACCAAACCATCCGTGGACTTCGTACTCGGCAACAGCTTCCTCACCACACCTTTTCCTCCAAAAACCCATTGAGACCCACACGCAACGAAGGATAATCAGTCAAGTTCCCCACGAGATCAACGGAAGACAACATCTGACGGAGGCCCGAAAAGGAGCTCCATCAGGTGTATGGTGTCCAGTGGCTCAGATTTTTTAATTTCGATACATATATACTCATAAAACGGTGCACATGATTTGCATCTGGGCAACACAACAACAAAGTTATTTAAAAAGCGAGAAATTGCAATATACTAAAGAAAAAATCAAAGCGAACCCATCCATATATTAAATGGGTCCTTTTCTAAGTAAACAAGTAACTGAGTCATAACTCATAACACAAAAAAGGAAGCATCAAAATGTGGTTAGAAATGAGTCAAATGACAGATGCAACATGAATCATTAAGAACAAAATGGGAATTAAAACAGGTTTAATCAAGCTTTAATTGTGTATAAAAATCTGAGCACGAAAAGATAGACAAAAACTTGAATTATAAGCAGAAATTCAAAATGAGTCTTTCATTGACTATATTCAGTAACTGAACAAACACATACGTACATCATAGTCATCCTGTCATTCCGTTAATGGTCTACAGCATCCAAACCAACAAGAAAATTACACAGTCGTTCTTCAGTTTAAGCTAATTATGAACCACCAGCCTGGAAACATATATATACAAGAATTAGCGATATGAAAAATATAAAATCTAACAGGTATGCTGAATGAAACATAAGCTTGATCAAAACCTTTTGACCCGTTAATTTTTTGGACAAATTGCATCTATTTTAGTCCTGACTTGTCCTGCGTTTGAGTTGGATGATCAGCTCCAGTATCCTTCCTATTTTTGGCATCCGACTCAATTTCTGTGGTAACCTCTTCGGTTGTGAGTTTAGACTTCTTTTTCGCAAACTTTACTGCTTCTTCCCCAATAAGCTTCTGCCAATTTAACAAGCGTGTCAATAACCTAAAATAGGAGACAATCTGAATAGATAAGTGATTGTCACTGAGAGACACCTGGAGAAATGATTTCATAAGCGGAAGAAGAACTTTAAGATAATCGAGGGATGAGGCAGTCCCAAGCATGAACTCAAGCTGCTGAGACTCGGGAAGAATCTTCATCATTTTTGCGTCCATAAAGCCTACCTGCAATAACAATATACAGCAAGCGAGAGTTTAATATCAACAAGAAATGTTCTGAAAATGCTATTAGAGATGCCACCAAACACACATACCTCAATGATTTGAGACGTACGCAGATACCTCATCACATCACTTATGCAAGCATCTTGTAGATTATCGCCACTCTCCTTCTCATGTGCCTTTTCAAGGACATGAGAAATCACATCCAAAAGAGCAGTTGGCTCCAAACCAACCCCCCGTTTCTCCTTAAGTAGAGCCAACTCTTTCTCAGTTTCTTCTTTCTTCTTTCTCAACACCCCTTCATAACTTTGACGATCATTCTTTCTTTTCTTGGACTCATCGCAGCAGAGTTCCTCTATTTGTAATAGATTATCACCATATAGAACAAATGCACGTTTCTCGTCGAGCAGATTGACCAGGCGGTCTTGTTCCTTCCGAAGCATATGAACGATTCTTTTGCTCTGAGTTGCTCTCGACATTTTTAGTTCAGTCCAAGCTACAGAGCTCTCTTCCAATGAAAGGCCTTCATATAACCATGAAACAAATCCATCTACATCTGTCATACGCCTCATGGAAACATCATCAGTGGAAGAAGAAGAAAAGCCCCAAGGACATAACGTTAGTTTCGACAAATTACGATAAAAAAGGATCGTCACGGCCAGTTCAGGGTCAGAAACATCAGCAACTTCAATATCAAAGAAGCGATCTTTCTTAGATTGCTTTCCCAAATCGCAGCTGTCTATGAGATTCTGCAAGTAACAAAGTACCGTGCCGAGTGTAGAAGCATCCATGATCCGGAAATAAACAGTTGGCTCTTTATTCATTATGCGGCTAAGGCGCTGGGTTGTCGACAATGGAGCTTTGATATCTCTCCTGAAAGAGTTGAGAAGAGCCCGATGATGAAATCTGGATAGATAATTGTACTTTACTAGCATACGAAACGCGGCCCTTATTCTTTTAAGAAGACTGATTCTCTCTTCATTATCAGAGATAGGCCACTCATCACAATCAGGCCTTTCTTCAAGCATCTTGACTGCGGCATTAACGTCAATGGGGTCCCAGCTTCCATTAGCAATCTTGTCAAGCCAATCTTGATCCACCCCTTTGGGAAATAAACTCCTCCTCCCTTGAGAAAGATTGGGCAGATGATCCTTCGACACATGCGTCAAATGAGATACACGATCGCCAAACTTTTGATCACAACAGGGGCATGCCCAATACTTCCATGAACAGTTTGCCTCCGCAAACTGTAAGGCCTCTGATAGAATAGCGCCTGAATCATAACCTTTGAGGTTTTCAACATCAATTTCAAGCAGACTTCGCATCTCCGCTGGTGTTAAAGACTCCAAATACGATCCAACTATCCTCTTCTTGAGTTTATCTTTTGTAGAAACCAACAAAGACTGGAGCTGTTCTTGATATAAGGCGATCTGAGCTTCCTCTGCTGTTTCAGGGCCGAGATACTCTTGGATGTTGATGACTGGGTTAGTAAGAGAGAGGGCACGCTCGCATTCTTTGCAACCCTCTTCGTAGTTGTCGCCGTACCGGATGAGGAGCTTGGCCAAGAAGAGAGAGTATTCAAGGTTGGCGGGGGAGATGGCAGTGGCTCGACGAGCGGAGGCGATGGCTTCTTCGGTTTTGGATTGGTACCATTTGATGGAGGCGATGACGCGGTGGAAAACGGCAGAGTCGTTGAAACGGCCACGGTTGGCGTCGATGAGGGAGTTGACCCTTTCGTGGTCGTCGAGAGTCAGAACTTGCAAGCAGAAGGATGTCAGCTCATCAGAGACGCTCTTCTTCTTCTCGGTGCTCTTCTTGTCGTTGTAGTTCTTGTTCTTGGGCGCCATTTGGATATGGAGGGAATGAGGGTTTTGCTTCTTTGATTTCGAAAAAGGGTGGGTTTCTTTATTCAAGTCCCTTAACTAAGACATGTTTCAGTTTTAGTACCTAAAAGCTCCAAGTTTGTTTTAAGGCCCTCAAGAACTAAGTTGGTTAATCTGAACCCTAATCAATTTTCTTAACCAAATAAAATGACAAAAATATTCTTTCATTTCATTTGAGATTCGGTTATCAATTATGTAATTCATCAGCATCATATGCATCTATTTATTGAGTCAATCTATGTTGACAGTGAAAAAAGACGATGAAGAAAACATAATATTGGATTTTGTTATACTAGAATGATTGAAACTAGGAGCACAATTAAAATTAATGTTCATAGCATTCAGCATGTGCATCATATATACATAGTATATGTATGTTTAAAGTTTTTGCCCTGTTTAAAAGCCTTGATTAAGAAAGCAAATCCAGCGGACGTCCAGCGCCCAAGCGCCACACATGTGACCCACGGACGTCCAGCATCCACGTGCCATCTCACGCGTCCTTAGGACGCTTCTCGCCCCTCTTTTTTTCACACTCCCCACTAAAAATACCTCCTCCGTTAGAAAAAATTTATAATAGAGCGCTGCACCGCGTCCCGTAAGGAGGCTGCTAGCCCCTTTGACCCCAGCCCGCTATCCAAGTAACGGGGCCCCTGTAAACTCTGCGAGGCCCCCGATACTTCCAAAACACAACACATACACACCGCGCATTGAGTTCGCATGACCAGTTTTACCCGTCAATCGGAGGTTCCCTCGCTCCAAAAGCAAGGGGTAATTAACGGCAGCTTACGAAAATTCAGATTCCTACAATCAATAAACCCCAACGTATGCTAGGCAGGAGGATCTGTAATACTGTCACGCCCCGCTTTCCAAAAATACGGAATACGAGGGATGGCTAGGTCATCCATGCTCCTACGGTCAGGGAATAATCCCGCCGTAGTCACATTTCGGCTTCTGGCATTACATGGTAGTCAGTAAACAGTACTAGAGTAAAGGAAAGTCACAGCTCACAAATTTATTGTATTGCAATAAAAGAGTTCGAGATACATTTATTTTTGCGCAATAAAATAACTTACCAACAAAATAAAGTGCTGAAAGCAAAAGAGATGGCGCTGATGAAGCAGTCTAGATCTCCGCAATCTCGAAGGGCAAGTTCTGATCCTGGGTTGGATCCACTTTGTCCTCTAAGCATGTACACTCAGGTCGTCAGGACGACACATATAGCAATAAATATATATGATGGATATGCAATATTATTAAATATGAGAAGTGCAACAAAATGCCGAGCATGAGTATACTAAACATCAACTGAATATGAATAGTGCAATATAGGTATCATATCAATAAACCAGGTAATGTGCATGTCACTACTTATCGCTGTCATTTTCAATCACTTTTCCACTTATCAACATCACTGTCGTATTTGCCACAACACAATCACTAACACTAATATATATTGACAATGCAAAACGATCGCTAGGTCTCAATGTGAACGATCACTATGCAGCATGTATAAATCAAGCATGAAAATATGCAGAAATGCACTGAATAGGTATTCACTATTTTAGGACGACCAATGCCATATAACTTGCAAAATTTACGATAAATCATACGCATAGAATCAACCAAAATAATATAAAGGACGTACTAAGAACACTTGGTTATCTAAACAGAAAAATTTATTTCATGTCAATCGAAATTCAGGTTAGGGAATTATCATCATTTTAAGGTAGCGACCGATTGCTGGAATTCCGGTTTCAGAACTGGAAACCCAACTTCACGCGCCTTTTATCAGTGATTGTGTTCAGAGTCGGGTGTTTTCCCAGTTGAATGAAATATAGTTCTATCTGTTAAGTTTCCAACACATCAAATGGATTATTATTAGAATTTCTGTATTAGAAGTTATGTTCTTTTTAATGTGACAGTGTAAGGAACATTACTGCAGAAACTGCAGAACACAGCGACACTCTAAAATACAAATTTAATATCAAACGACGGAGAAACAGCACGGGACCAAATTCATGTGTTAGATAACTAAATTATCTACCCGACCATATAGGGCTCCACGCATTTTAAGTTTAAAGCAAGGGTGTGCATGTGTTCAAAGTCGGGTATCCAAGAGAAATTCTGCCCCGGACTGCAGTCCAGTGCCGCATTCGCAATCAATTATCGTTACAGAAATCTATAAACGTCGAGAATTAAACTATAGATGGTTTTATGTTATCGAGCTACTTCGATATTAGCCGTAGAACGTTACGTTCCAAGCGGTACTTAATTTACAACGATTTTAATAAGGTAGCATGCACGGTAAGGTTCAAATTTTGTGTCGCCTTTAGGGGGCGACTCTACATGATTAAAAACATGATATTTTGCATCCAAATTTCTACACGATATTCGCAAACAGTAAAAGAATCGAACTATCGCAAGTTTTGCCAAAACAAGATCTGTTTTGGTTAACATTTTTGTGTCGAGCACTTAACTAGTGTACGGTTATTAACGATGTAGATACGTATGCAACAATATCCTTATGATTAAAACCTATCGATCTATTTAATAATACTAGCATGTAAAGCAAGTGATCGGATTTTCACTTGCCTTCGGTCGCTGATATAGAAGCAACACCACTTGAGGACTTTGTCTCGACACATGAGATGATACGATGCTGAGTACGGCACGACACGGTACCGAACGCGATGATGGTACGGGAGTGGGCACGGTGCGTGCGCGACGTGTGTGGCGTGGGGCTTGGCACAGCGTGGCATGGGAACAGGCACAGCGTGGCACGGGGCTCGGCACTGGCATGGCACGGGACTGGAACAGCGTGGCACGGGAACGGGCACAGCGTGGCACGGGAACGGGCACAGCGTGGCACGGGGCTTGGCACTGGCGTGGTACGGGGCTGAGGCAAGCTCGGAGGATTTGGCAAAGGCGGTGAGGGTAGCAGAGCTCCGGGGAGGTGCAGGCAGCAATGGGCTCGATGGGTCGATGGAGGCGGCAAGGTGATGACGACGATGGAGTAGGTTGATGATGGAAGCGGTGAGGGGGTCGAAGGTGGTAGAAGAGGTAGAGGAAGCGTGTGGTGGTCGGAGGTGATGGCTATTGCCGACGATGGGTCCAGGCGATGAGGAAAGCTTGGAGCTCATCGGCGAGGTGGAGCGGGTGGCAGTTGCTGTCGGCGGCGTCGCGACTTTGGAGAGAGTGGGGCTCGGTGATGAAACAGAGCGAGCGAGCGAGCGAGAGAGAGAGAGAGAGAGAGAGAGAGAGAGAGTGAGGCAGAGAGAGGAGGGGGGAGAGAGAGAGAGAGTGAAGTAGAGAGAGACGAGATTCGAAGTCGTTGTGGTTTTGGGTGAGTGGAGTCGTGACCGTTGGGAGAGCGGGGACGTGGGCGGGTCTCGCGATGGCGGCGCAGAAGAGAGGAGTCGAGGAGGGAGAGCCGTTGGGGGAAGGAGCCGTTGGGGGAGTGTAGGTCATGAGGAAGTGAGCACGATCGTCGCGGCGCGAGAAGAGGGCGTGGCGCGAGCGGGGAGCGACGTTGGGAAAAAGGACGGGAAGGGAGAGAATGAGGAAGAAGAAGAGGAGGGGGAGCGGGTCGGGTAGGACGTGGGTCGGTTTAGGAATTGGGTTTAGATTTTTAGGTTAGGAATTTAAATAAATAATAAAGAAAAATACATATAAAATATATAAAAATATATAAATTAGAAAGAAATTCAAAGAAAAATCTGGAAAAATATACGGTAAAATATACGGGAACTGGGGATTTACAAATACGCCTGACAAGCGCGCACATTCCCATCTTAATGGGTTGACGAAAAACACCCTACAGATTCTGGCATGCCCGGTAGACATGGATGTGATGAGAATTATTTGAGCCCGTGGATTGTATACGGTAGTCAATTTAAGGATCAACCGTAGGGCTGGGAGAATTTTGGGAATTTGGATTTTGGTTGTCGTCTGCATCGCTGCACTGGAATATGGTGCCAGGAGCGACTCATCATTCGCCGTTTAGGGATTTGGATTTTAGTTGGCGTCTGCATCGCTGCATTGAAATATGGTATCAGGAGCGACTCATCATTCGCCATTGGGATATTCAGGGATTTGAAATTTTGTTAGCGTTTGCATCGCTAACACTGAAGTATGGTTTCAGGAGCAACTCATCATTCGCCTTTGGAGGGTTTGAAGTATTTATTTTTATACACATTTTTTACCGCGATTGCTCTATCATTTCAGTTTTTCTTATCGCGAAGGTCACGATTGCTCTATCATGTTGACTATTTATTCGCAGTTGCCATATCATTTCGGTTTTATTTTCATTTTTATTTTACTCATTGATTCTTATTGTGAGTTGCCCCATCATTTCGGCTTTTTTCTTTTTTTACACTCCTAGTTTAACGACTTATGGGTCAATAGTTCCCGATTTAACAACATGGAGGTCGTTTGTTCTCAGTTTAATAATGTGGAAGTCATATGTTCCCAGTTTAACGATGTGGAGGTCATGTGTGTTTGCTTATCCCATCTCCTCGAATTTTGATCTTGGCGGAGCTGTGTTGATGACCATAACTTTGTGGCTTGCCGGTATATCCAAGAACTATGAGGTTTTCCCAATCTTGTATTGGTTCTCCATCCAATCTTTGAAAACAGAGCGGTCTTCAATGGTACAATTCACCATTCTATGATATGGGCAGTATATAGGATTGCCGGTCATGTTCATTTCACGTGGCCTCTTTGGAATAGACAGTTGCAGACCGTTGTTCAAGGTGTTCTTGAATATTCTGTGGACTTCATCCCTCTTGAAGGAGTATACTTTCTTCTTTCTCTCCATTAGGGTAGGTAGCTTTCCTGATGCTGGTCCTCGAGGCCGATCAGTTTTTGTTTTGCCTGTTATCCGCTTACCACGTTCGGTGTACGTATCAGAAGAACTGGAGGCTGATCGCAGCTGTTTTTCGCAAAGGTGTTTCGCTCTTGGGCTGGAGAGGATATCGGTTGGCTGTTTCAGGATATCAATTCCTGGCTCATGAACCAAAATTTTATTTTGCTGCAACTGCAATCAGACGACTTGGGTCATGAGATCTGCCACGACGTTTTCCAGCTCGTCGACTTTGGAATGGACCTTGACCAACTTCTTGTCTCTGTCCTGAAGCTGCTTTTGAAGCCATTAGAATAATACTTGCTCTATAGTTCCGAGTATGATAACCAGGTCATCCTTACTGCCTGAGCTCGATTCCGCAGGAACCACGGGCTCCTTTGGTTTAATAGCCTGAGCGGGCTCTTCATCATTTAGACCGAGCCGATGTTGGGTAGCAATATCCATGTCATCGTCATGGGTATGAGGCGTAGGGGGACTTGTTCTTCTGGGCTCCACCATGTAGATCGTATGGATTGAATACCCGTCTACTGCCTCCTCATTGGTAATGTTGCTCGTTGGGCTTTTGGCTTGTTGCCTTGGCCCTCTCCTTTCCAAGAAGGGCAGACGATTGAGAGCAGCAGATTCCCGAAGGGTTTCGGTCTCCGTTTGTATGAAATTGGTGGTCACAGCTTGATTGTTTGCTAACACGCTTTTAGACAGTCCTATCTCTCCTGCCTTGTATTGCTTTTCGACCCAATCTTTGAAGATGAAGCGGTTCTCAATGGTATGACCTATCACTCTGTGATAGAAGCAGTATTTAGGGTCGCCGGTCATATTCGATTCTTGCGGTCTCTTTGATTCTGGCAATTGTAGACTGTTCCTTATGGCGTCTTTGAATATTTTACTGATTTTGTCCCTTCTGAAGGAATAGGCCTTATCCAGCTTCTCTTTCAGTGAAGATTCTCCTCCCTCATCCAACACTGGCTTTCGAGGCTGGTTGGCATTAGGCCTACTTGTCCCTTACCTACTTCGGTCAGCCAAAGTGTTAAAAGATTCAGTATCGTCAGAATTTCCGCCTTTGCGATTATCGTCCTTTCGATTTCTCCAGGATTTATTGCTATTTTGGGAATCCGAGAAAGATTCCTGCTTTGAGCGCTACAACATTTGAACTTTCTTGTTCGGTTCTTGGAACGTCTTGAAACCCGCGATGCATAGAAAATGATCCATCCAGGTGCCGAGATTTCCGATGAGGAGATTGACGGATTGGTCTTGTTTCAGCTGTGGCTCACATTTAACGGAGAGATTGCGCCATTGGGTTATAAAATCCGTGTCATTTTCGTTGTTCTTTGGCTTGGTCCTTACGAGGTCGGTGATGGTGATCTTATCGCTGACACTTATAAACTTTTATCGAAACAGAAATTCCATTTGGACGAAAGTAGTAACGGAGCCATCCGGTATTCTCACGTACCAGTCGAAAGCGACATCGGTTAGGCTATCAACGAACTGGCGGACGAGAAGCGCATCATTGCCCCCAATATTCCCACACGAGGCTTTAAAGTGGACAATGTGCTGGTTCGCATTTGCCGTCCCATCAAATCTTCCGAATTTGGGGATGACATAGCCACTAGGAAACTCAACCAGATCATACCGAGCAGGATATGGTCTCCCGCTACTGATGACATCTTTTTGCGCTTTGACTTCGGCTACCAATGTTTTGACTATGTTGGTGACCAAATCCATGATTTGATCTTGCGTTTCGGGTTGTTACATCGGTAGTCAAGACATTTTCTGAGATAGGCTGTGGCCGACTTTCATACGGCTCACGCACCTTTGAATTTAAGGGAACATGCGTTGGCAATCTCGGGAAACCGTTTCACGGTTCATGAGCAGAGCCCTGCGCTTAATTGGGCAGCTGAGAGGCAACTTGGGCCGCGAGCTGTAAGACGACGTTTGTCAAGTCGTCAATCTTTGAGTAGAGCTTGGACATCTCATTGTCTTTGTTTCTGAGCTGCTTCTGGAGCTCTTGGAGAAGTTGTTGCTCTGCATTCCCGGGATAGAAGATTGGGTCCCCTTCGATTTCTGAGCACGACTCCTCATGATCCGAGAGATCTCTCTGCTTATCAACTTCACTGGGAGGGTTTTCATTATCTTTCAGAGGAGGCTGGTCTTGGAAAATGGCAGCCACATTCACACTAGATTGGATTTGAGATGTGCTGGTCCCATCCTTACTTTTGTTGCATGTGCCGGCAATGTAGACAGTGTGGACCACATATCCAACCATCTTTTTATGTTTGGCGGCTGATTTTTCAGAGCGTCGTCGTGACCCGTCCTCTTTTGGAAAGGACAGACGACTGAAGACGGTTGGTCTGACTGGGTCCTCAGGTGGCGCTGTCCAGATCGCAACTTTCTTGGCTCTTGCGGTCATGGCATTCTTCTAAACCAATTTCAACGGTTCAAAAGAGTTAGCGAGCTTCACAGCCGGTTCAGCTATTGTTGCAGGGTAACCCTGTTCTTGGAATCTCATGAAGCTCAGCCTAGCATAAGCCCTAGCCCTTTTGTTGGCTCTGTATCTGAGCCTTTTCTGTCTTAACTTCTTGATTTTGAGGGCTTGGCGGGCATCCGTTATCAAGGAACCCATCGTAACTCGATTGACGGAGTGCTTAGAGAAGATACCCGATTGAGCAGTTTTCAGAGACACCGCCGGTGATTGCCCGAGACGCCATGTTGCTTCGTTGGTGTTGATGGCTTTACCCCCAGCTGGAGCAATGGAAAGTCGTTCGGAAATGGATTCGTGCTTGGGCTGAAATGCCTTCGTAACCACGACATTTGGCCTTTTGCCTTTTGAGGCTATGTGTCACCGGGGCTTGGGAAGCAGGAATGGTGTTAGTCGAGACAAATAAAATAGACCCAAATTGTAGCAGCGGTTCCTTCCACTGTCGCCCGAGACTGGCCAGGAGGACTGTCTTGGCATCCATGTTCATTGTGTAGGAGATGAGAGCTGTGTTGATAGCTGAGTTCATGTTTGGAGATATTGTTGAGAATTGATTGCTTAAAATCCTGTATGAAAGAGCATTATCTTAGTATAAATATCGATATATATGCTGATTGAGTTTGCATGAACCTTTAACCCGAAATATGGGAGGAGAGAAAGGTCCCACCGGGCATGTCAGAATCTGTAAGGTGTTTTTCGTCATCCTATTGAGATGGGAATGTGCGCGCTTATCAGGCGTATTACAGATTCCCCATATTTAGGATAGTCTGGGGTTTATTGATTGTAGGAATCCGAATCTCCGGCAACCGCGGACTAAACTGCCGTTAATTACCGCTCGCCTTTGAAGTGAGAGAACCTCCGATCGACGGGTAAAACTGGTCATGCGAACTCAATATGTAGTGTGCATGTGTTTGTTTTTGACGTATCAGGGGCCTTGTATAGTTTATGGGGGTCCCGCTATCCGGCTAGCGGACTGGGGTTCAAGGAGGCTAGCAGCCCTCTTGTGGGGTGCGGAGCAGCGCCCCGTTAGAAATTTTTTCTAACGAGAGGTATTTTTAGTGGGAAGCGTGATAAAAAAAGAGGGGTGAGAAGCGTCCTAAGGATGCGTGAGATGGCACATGTGTTACGCCTACTTCCCAAAATACGTAAATAAGACACGCGACAGAGCTAACCATGCTACCTATGGTTAGAAATAATCCCTTCATAGTCACATTACGGCTGTCAAGCGGATATCAAGTACAGTAAATAAAATCTAACTAAAACATGTCCATCTGCCACAGTAAATAAAAGTCAAAAAATGCATATAGCGGACACGAATCAAGATCCAATAAAGAATAAAATATGAATCACGTCCCTTATAGGATCACATCGATAAAATAAAACTATGAAAATAAAATAACTAAACAACTCTAAAAATAATTATCGAGCTCCTTATTGTTCGGTTTGCTTTCTAAAATACTCATGTTCTGTGTGCGACAAAGTCAAAGGAACTGGGCCATGCAAAACCCAGACGTCGGTGCGTTATAAATATCAAAATAATAATAATAACCAGAATATGATATTATGATTAAATATGAGTGTAAATAATAAACATAGGTATAAAACTGTGAGGTATAGTTATGTGGTCTGTACCCTAAAGTCTGTGCTTCTAGATTATCTATTCTATAAGTTTTTGAAATCAATTAAATGGAATCGTCGATGTAACTCAATAGTATCTCGTGCGTGCCTGGGACCATGGTCAAAACTCTCGGGGCTGAATTCGAGACGTGCCGCTAAACAGTAAAAATAGGTATTCTGTCACTCCCCACCCCCAATACAGAGAGTATTGTCCGCTCTGGCCGAAGCCGCACGGTTTTGTCCTTCGGGACGAACCGGACCCGACCAGGGGCCACTTCACAGGAGGTCACCCATCCCAGAACTTCCCTGGCTTGAGCACGCTTAACTACGGAGTTCTCAAGCTCCTGTAGTGCCGGTTCACTTAAAAGGCGCCTCTGTATTGAAGAGTGGTATCATTTCATTTATAGTACAGATCTGCCCCCTTTCGGAATGTATTCCGAAGAGTCCCCATTGTTCTACAGTGGGTCCCACGGACTCAAGAGGTGGCCCCCACGGATTCAAGAGGTGGCCCCCGCCCACTTAACATGACACTTGGCGTGGCACTTTGTTCCGTGTGGCACTTTGCTCCGTGAGCAAGAACCGGGTCCCGACATATTATGTACAGACGAATGATGTCAGCAGCATCATTCCAAGGCCAGCCGAAACCCATATCGACTGACCAGTCTCTGGAAAGTATCGAACTGTTGAGTTACAAGTCAGGTTTCATTATTGATTTCCCCTTTTCTCCCAGGTTTTGTGTTCAAGTCGGGTATTGATGATATAAATCTAATGCCAACACAGGATCAAGCAGGTACGGATCTTATCAATCTAGACAACAAGTCATGTCTGTCAGGACAATAAATCAGGATTGTCGGCATTAGCAAAAGATCCAAGTAACAGGTCTGGTAATGTCTTATGTATAAGTCATGCAATATATTTTAACCAAAATAGATACCTAATATAAACTGTAACCAATATCTAAACACAGTAAACATAACTAACACCAGGATGTATATGTATCTATCTGTAATAACCATTTTAAGTCTGTTACCAAGTATATTGCAATCTAGATAAAATACTGAATTGATATAGTAGTGTGATGATATTGTGATGATCCAGCATGCAACTAGATAAACCATTATTGGTACGGATACAGACTGATGTTATAAAATTGTAAATCGATAATATTTGCTGAATATTAAAATACATACACTATCATTAATCATATAAATATAAACATAAACAAAATAACATGTTGCAGGTTTAGAACTTGCTTGATCAAAATCTCACGACAAGTATCCGGATATCACGTTCCGAACGCCGAATAACGTCACGAGGCAAAACCCACGTACGTAGGACTTAACCTGACTGAGAAACTGCGTGACGTGGTAACTAGGTTAGATGACGACGGTGATTGGGCCGTCTGTATCATGCTTGTCGGCAATGAGCAACTCCGGCGAACTAGTCGGAAAAGAGAAGAAAAGAAGAAAGAAGAAGAAAAGAAGAAGTGGAAGATGGTGGGGTTGCTGAGTTCTGGGGTTAGCGAAGAAAAGGAGGAAGAGAGAGATGGCCGGCGACGAAGTAACGGGAAGACAAAGTCGACGGCGAGGGGTCGTGGCCGATGGGGGTTGATAGTGATCGGGGAATGAGAAGGAGAAGAAAAAGAAGGTGCGGTAGTGGGGTGTGGGTGCTCTGGTGTTGCTGACGAGATGAGGAAGATGATGAAGATGGTCGAGTTCAGGCGACAACGAGAGAGGAAGAAGAAAGAGGTAGGTTTTTGGCGTCGAGGTCGGTTCGGCGAGCCTACGGGGAAAGAGGAGGAATGAGGTGCTGACGACGAGGAAGAGGAGAAGACAAGGAAGCGAGGACGACGACGAGAGGGGTTTTGTGTAGGTTGAGAGAGAGGGGGTTTTATAATAAAAATATCATTAATATATATATATATATATATATAGAGAGAGAGAGAGATAATAATTTATTTATTAATATATATTGTTATATAAATATTATAGTTATAGAATATATATATATATATATATATATATATATATATATATATATTGTAGGATTTTACAGATTATACCAGATTACTCCGAATATTACTCGTATCCCTTCAAAAACCGAATATTACCCGTATCCCTTCAGAAATATAGTTTTTAAATATAAAGAAAATGTAACACCCTGTAGGGTGTTTTTCGTCACCCCATTGAGATGGGAATACACGTGCGCTTGTCAGGCGTACTACAGATTCCCCCTGCCTAGGGTAGGCCGAGATTTAATGATTGTGGGGATCCAAATCTCCGTCAGCCGCGGACTAAACTGCCGTTAATTACCCCTCGCCTTTGGAGTGAGGGAACCTCCGATTGACGGGTTAAACTGGTCATGCGAACTCAATGTGCAGTGTGCGTATGATGTGTTTTGAAAGAGGTTTTTGGATATATCGGGGGCCCCGCAGAGTTTTTACGGGGGTCCCGCTATCCGGATAGCGGGCTGGGGGTCAACGGGGCTAGCAGCCCCTTTGCGGGATGCGGGGCAGCGTCCCGTTAGAATTTTTTTCCTAACAGGACAGTGTCGTGGAGTATGTGTGTATGTACATATGTATACATATGTATAGATATACATGTATATATATAAAAAGGGGAAAAGACATCTAAAGGATGCGTGAGGCAGCACCTTGGACGCTGTGCGCCTAGGTGCTGTGCGCTTAGGCGCTAGAGTGCAACGTGTCGGCACGTGGGCATTTTGCGCTTCAGCGCCTGACGCTCTAGCGTGAGTGCGCCACGTGTCGGCACGGGGGCGACTTGCGCTTGGGCGTTGGGCGCTTGAGCGCAAGTGCGCCGCGTGTCGGCACGTGGGCATTTTGCGCTTCAGCGCCTGACGCTGGAGCGCAAGCACGCCACGTGTCGGCACGGGGGCGACTTGCGCTTGGGCGTTGGGCGCTTGAGTGCAAGTGCGCCACGTGTCGGCGTGGGGGCGACTTGCGCTGGAGCGCAAGAGCGCCACGTGTCGGCACCGGGGCGACTTGCGCTCGAGCACTTGCGCTTGAGCGCAAGCGCGCCATGCGTCGGCACCGGGACGACTTGCGCTCGAGTGCTTGCGCTGGAGTGCAAGCGCGCCACGTGTCGGCACGCGGGCGCTCTGCGCTTGAGCGCCGGTAAGAAAAAGAGGCTTTTAGCCTAAAGAAATTTCTCGAAAGAGAAATCAGAGAGGAGTTGGACTCCTGAGTGTTTTTTTTGGGTATAGTGAAAGATGTTCTTCTTCTTCCTCCTCTGTTAGCTGGATCTTGAAGATCAAGAGATATATGATTTTTTATAAAATCTCTTCTTTTTGAGATCTAGTGACAGATCCAAGTTCCCCTTTATGGGTTTGGTGGTGAAAAACTATTTTGTTTTATAAAAAAAAGAGTAAAACTCTTGATTTAATTCAAGAGAAAGAAGAAGGTTTTGGAACCTTGAAGAAGGAGAAAAGATCTCAGATCTGGAAAATTTTTAGAGAGAGAAAAAAGTTGTTGGGATTTTTTCATTATCCTTGCCTTTATAGGCCATACACTTTACACATAGCCCCTTGGGCTTCACAAAATGGCATTTTGGCTATCTCATGGCTCATGTGCCATTTCTTTTTGCACATAAGCCATGGGCTTTACAAAAATTTGGCTTTATGCCTATTTTTCTTACATTTATCCATCAAATAAAATAAAAGAAATACAACAAAATTGTTTATTACAAAATTTTTATCTTTGCGTGGGGGGAGGCCAGCCGCTTCATGTTTGGGCTCGACCCGGGCATGGGCCCACTGGATCTGGGCTTGGGGTTGACTTTGATTTTGACTTGGTCAACCGGGGTGTAAATTTTTACCCCAACAAATTGCCCCCATCAATAAATGCATACTACATATGTAGGTCATGTGCATGAAATTGATGGATCTTCTTTCACGTGGAGGCGACTTGATTCGGTTCCCACCTTTTGGGAAGCTGGCACTGCCCTTTTTACGACATGGACGGTCGATGCGGCCCTTTTTGCGACTTGGACGGTCGGTTCTACCCTTTTTGCGACTTAGACGGTCGGTACTGCCCTTTTAGCGACGTGGACGGTCGGTTATGCCCTTTTAGCGACTTGGACGGTCGGTTCTGCCCTTTTTGCGACTTGGACGGTCGATGCTGTCCTTTTAGCGACGTGGACGGTCGGTTCTGCACTTTTAGCGACTTGGACGGTTGGTACTGCCCTTTTAGCGACTTGGACGGTCGGTGCTGCCCTTTTAGCAACGTGGATGGTCGGTTCTGCCCTTTTAGCTACTTGGACGGTCGGTGCAGCCCTTTTTGCGACGTGGACGGTCGATGCTGCCCTTTTTGCGACGTGGACGGTCGGTGCTGCCCTTTTTGCGACTTGGACGGTCGGTGCTGCCCTTTTAGCGACTTGGACTGTCGGTGCTGCCCTTTTAGCGATTTGGACGGTCGGTGCTGCCCTTTTAGCGACGTGGACGGTCGGTTCTGCCCTTTTTGCGACTTGGACAGTCGGTGCTGCCCTTTTAGCGACGTGGACGGTCGATACTTGATTTGACTTGCTTTGCTTCTTGCAGTGTCAGGGGTAGACTTGACTTGCTCTGCTTCTTGCGGTGTCGAGATTGGATTCTGACTTGCTCCGCTTTCTGCGGTGTCGGAGGGGAAGTTGACTTGTTGATTTTGATTTGGGTTGACATCAGCATCGCTATACTGGAATATGGTACCAGGAGCGAATCATCATCTGTCATTGAGAGGATTTTGGGATTTTGGTTTTTGTTTGGCATCTGCATTGCTGCACTGAAATAATGCCAGGAGCAACTCATCATTTGTAGGGTTCCTAGGCACACTAATGAGGTTCCACAAGGCTTCAACCATGCCAAAATCAAATTTTCTATGTGCCGAGAAACCGTAATGCGATCGTTAACTAGAGATTAGGCGAAAAGACAAGCTAGTAAACTGCTTTACTAATAAGTGAATGGAAATACAACCTTTGTAGATCCGCTCCACCATTTCTTTAGCTCCGTGTTGACGTCCCTCCGCTGCGATCATCGGGATCCCGGACTCTAGCGATGGTTTCGTCGGAGAAATGATCGGGCTAGGTCATTGACTTCGAGGCCGAAGATGATCTACGTCGAGGCGACTCAAACTCAAGCTCCATCTTCACTAGGTCAAAGAACTTATGAAGAAAACACCCTCTACTACATGGCAAGTGATAGAGGATGAAGAAATATGAAGTGGGTTCACTTTGGATTTGGATTTCTCACTTGGAATCATCACTTGAAAATTTCTAGCTAAGGTTTTCTTTCTTCATCATGAAGAAGAAGAAGGAAAATGAAAAATGAATTAATTCCAAAAAGAAAATCAAGTGATGGTTATCATAATGCAACCATGGATGAGGCTAACTCATGTAGAGAATTAACTAGGGTTTAGGTAAATGGTTAGGGTTAAGGCAAAAGACAAAATGGCAATGACTTTCAAAGCTTCATGAAGCTTCATGGATCAAACAAAGAAAGCCACCATCTTATATTTTGCCAAAATAAATAAAAAGAATAAATAAGTAAATCAAACCCTAACCATTAACCTAATCAAGGTTTAAAGCATACACCCAAGTTTGCATGTATCATCTAGCATGATACAAACTAGTGCACAAAAAATATATCACATATATAACTTGTGCACATCAAGTGAGATAATCAATCTTAAGTGAACCAATACTAGTTAATGTAAAGTAATATATCAAATATATAATTATACATTAAATCATTAAATCAACACTTGATTTAACGATCCGGTCATATAGCATATGACCGACTAATATCAAGTGTATCAATGTATCGAATCAACACTTGATTTGGTAACCCGGCTATATCACATATAACCTGCCAATGATACAAATCGCGAGAATAGAATACAGTATCACATACTGATATTATTCTCGGTCCCGCACATATCTCATATGCGCTCCTATTTCATTTCGCTTGAGCCAGGAAACCTCTGTGTAGGACTCTAAAGACTCGTCAATACGCCGGCAGCAGGTGATGATCATATCAAACACCCACAAGCCGCAAGCGGTCTGCTAAACGTAACGGCCACCCGGGTATTGAGCGATCAGAAGATCAACAACCAAGCCTGCTCACACTCTTGTGAATCCAACCAGTAACACTTACCGTACAGTCCGGTATGTTCGTCTGATATGTCGCATATCTCGCTTAGGGGTGGTAAACGTCAGACCCCAGTAGCTCGATAAGTCGTGTCGATATGAGGTCTATAACAGTTCAAGAAACTACTGGTAACACTTACCAGTAAATCTCAGCAACCCTGGCCAGGGATTTCTGGTTATAGCCAATCGAACACAGCACAACATCAACTCCCTATACCGGGAGAGACGAATCCCCTCCTATCGCTCATTGCCTCCATGTGATTCGGGACTGTACCCAAAAACCACCGTTTTGCAGGCCCTCTTGGACGTGGTAAGGTGGAAATCAAAGCACAGCGGGAATCACACAAGACTCTATGACGATCTCGGGTCTACAGACTAACCTGTACCAGTGTCACCAGAGAACTGCCATCTAACGTAAGGTATAATACCATCTGGGAGTTCTCAGCGAGTCCGTCCAGTGTACCCAGTCTCCACTGAGCACCCGTATATCATCTCTGATGTCAAACACCAATGGATATGGGATCATCCATCGCCCATCTGTATGGGTCAAGAAGGTATATGCTAGTCTACTCTGGTATATCGATGCCCCGTCTCGATATACCCACGACTAGGGACCTTGAAGGATGTACTTATGGACTACCATGTCCCCACTAGTATGATCTGCATCATAGTCCAGGTAGTCAAGTACACATCCTAAGGGCTTTACCAACATGTAACTGAGAGACAATCAGTGTACACGTTAAGATAAAGAGTAACCAGATAGCATACTATCATGTCGAGCAAGAAAGTCCTCCCTATATATGTCTCAGCATCCACTACAATATACATCCTATGTATAGTAATGGCCTCTAGGGCATACATATAACTAACATCATTTGCCCCGGGAGGATTTAGGAATTGGTTTTTTTTATTATTATTTTTTATTTTTTTGGTGGGACTTTGAATGTGGTCTCACCGGTAGGACTTGGGAGAGGTTGGGATTGTTTTACGCCCGTGGATTGTATACGGTTTTGTAGGATGTATGATCCAGATCGTAGGGCCGGAAAAATTTTGGGACTTTGTCGGTGTCTGCATCGCTGCACTGGAATATGGTACCAGGAGTGACTCATCATTCGCCGTTGGGGTATGGGATTTGGAATTTGGTTGGCGTCTGCATCGCTGCACTGGAGTATGGTACCAGGAGCGACTCATCATTCTCCATTTGGTGATTAGGGAGCGATGGCTTAGGAGACAGGTTTAGATCCCTATCGCCTAAGGCTTTTCAATTTTATGGGCCGTGAGGGTCCCATAAAAGCATTTTCTCCCTACGAGTCGTAAGGATCCCGCAGGTGTATTTTCTCCTTAGGAGTCGTGAGGACTCCTAAGTGTGTTTTTCCTTTATGAGTCGTAAGGATCCCACAAAGGTTTGTTCTCCTCATATATCGTGAGGACACATGAGTGGGTCTTATCAATGGAGCATCATTCCCAAAGCAGAGACCGGCCGCGTAACTGGTGATTACGGTGGGGCATGGGTATGATGAGAATTATTTGAGCCCGTGGATTGTATACGATGGTCAACTTGGGGACCCACCGTTGGGCCGGGAGAATTTTGAGAAATCGTATTTTGGTTGGCGTCTGCATCGCTGCACTGGAATGTGGTACCACTCATCATTCGCCGTTTGGGGACTTGGAATTTGGATCTTGTTTGGCATCAGCATTGCTGCACTGGAATAATGCCAGGAGCAACTCATCATTAGCCTTGGGAGAACTTGTGATTTAGGTTTTTGGTCGGCATCAGCACCGCTAACACTGAAGTGAAATGCTAGGAGCGACTCATCATTTGCCGTTGCCCGTTGGGGAACGATGGCTTAGGAGACAGGTTTGGATCCCTATCACCTAAGGCTTTTCAGTTTTATGGGCCGTGAGGGTCCCATAAAAGCATTTTCTCCCTACGAGTCGTAAGGATCCCGCAGGTGTATTTTCTCCTTAGGAATCGTGAAGATTCCTAAGTGTGTCGCTTCTTTGTGAGTCGTAAGGATCTCATGCAGGGGTTTTCTCCTCACAAGGTCGAGAGGACTTTGCGAGTGTATTTCATCTCTTTTCACGAGTTTGCGCCCTTTCGGGTTTTCACAGACTCGCCGGTAGTCCTGCTGTTTTTACTCACGGAGCCCTTTCGGGTTTTTATCCGTGCCCGTTTTGCTTGTGGACATACCGTTTATTTTTTATTTCTTTTATTTTTTATTTCTTTTCTCTTTTTCTCCTTTTTTTGCCGCTGGTGGGAATTTAAAAGTAGTCTCACAGGCAGGATTTGGGAGGGATAGGGGTCATTTACGCCCGTGGATTGTATACGGTTTTGCAGGATGTATGATCCAGACCGTAGGGCTGATGTGCTCAATTCGCCTGCGACTTGGAGCATTCACGTGTAGTATTTCTTGAGATATCGGCCATTGATGGGTGGTATGGACCTTTCTCCCTCGGCACTTATTAGTTGGTAGGATCCTCCGTCAAACACTTTCTCGATGACGTATGGTCCTTCCCAGTTTGGCTCGAATTTTCCCTTGGCATGTCGATTGGGGATAATCGGTCTTTTGAGGACCAACACCAATTCACCTTTCTTGAAAGCGCGGAGACGGGTTATCTTGTTATAGGCCCGTGACATTTGGGCTCAGTATAGCTCCAGGTTTTGCTGCACCGCGAGCCTCTTTTCTTCGAGCGCGTCGAGCTCTTCAAGCCGAAGGAGCAAGTTTTCCTCTTCCGTCAACTCGTGTTGAATGGCCATTCTTAAACTTGGAACCTCGATTTTGAGGGGGAGGATCGCCTCCACTCGGAAGAGCAATGAGTATGGAGTGGACTGAGTTGGAGTACGGTGCGTGGTACGATATGCCCACAATGCCCCGTGAAGCTTGAGATTCCAGTCTCTCTTGTTGGCTGAAGCATTTTTCCTTAGGAGCTTGCATAGAGTCTTATTGAAGGCTTCGGCTAGCCCATTGGCTCTTGGATTATAGATGGAGGAATATCTCCAGTCTATCTTGTGCTGAGTAGCGAACCTTGAGACATTGAAGCTCTTGAAAGAAGGCCCGTTGTCAGAAATGATTCTTCTTGGTGTACCGAAGCGGTATAGAATATTATGCTGGAAGAATGTCAGAATATCTTTTTTCTTAACTTCTTTTAGCGGGACAGCTTCAGCCCATCTGGAGAAGTAGTCTGTCGCGGCCCGTATGAACTGGTGGCCTTTGGATGATGGAGGATCAATTTGGCCAACAATGTCGGTGCCCCAGACTTCGAAGGGCCACGACGCCACCGTGGGATGCAACGGATTGGGATGCTTGTGAATGAAATCACCAAGGATTTGGCAGATCTGACATTTCTTTGCATGCTCTCCGCAATCCCGTATCATGGTGGGCCAGTAATACCCAAGCCGTTTGATTTGAAGTCGCATCTTGGGGCCAGATTGGTGAGCATCGCAAACGCCCGAGTGAACATCTTTCATGACCTTTTGGGCTTCGGCCAATGACAGACACCTGAGCCAGAGTTGGTCATATGACATGCGGTATAACGTGTCATTTACAAACACGTATCAGAGAGCTCTTTTCTTCAGCTGAATCCTCGCAGATTTTTCTTCGGGCAGCTTGTCGTATCGGAGGTACTCTATGAAAGGTTCTCTCCAATCGGGCTCGTCTTGGATGATCGAAGCTTCTTCGGCGGGACTGCTCTTCTGTTCCGCGCTTTCCTCTTCTCGTAGAGAGACCAGGGGTAGAATTTGCCGGCTCCTGACTGTGATCAGAATTTCGTCTATGTCAGGATCAGCCAGCTCCTTGGCTAAGCAAGCAAGTATGTCGGCTTTTCCGTTCAATGATCTGGGGATTCTCATTAGTTCAATGTAAGTGAACCGTTTCATGAGTTTCACCACCCGACCTCTGTACCGAGCTAACTCGGGTTTGTATATCTTATAGTCGCCGCTTACTTGGTTGACGACAAGCTGGGAGTCACCGTAAACCCGTAACCGAAGGATTTCCATTTCTATGGCGAGTTCCAAACCAGCTATCAGAGCTTCATACTCAGCTTCATTGTTTGTCCGAGGCTCGGTGATAGCAAAAGAACGCCGTAGGGTTCCCATTGATGGCGTGATGAACACCAATTCTATCCCTGCTTTTATCTCCGGGACACTTGATTTACTGGAGGTCCTTATTGATGAGGCTCCATCGAAGTAGAGCTCCCAACATGGCCCATCTTCCTCGAGGTGCAATACTTGTTCGTCGGGTAACTCACAATTTAGCGGCGACCCTTCTGGTATAGGATGAGCGGTAAGGAAGTCTGCAAGAGCTTGCCCTTTTACTGTTTTCTGAGGAGTATATACTATGTCAAACTCAAGTAACATGACGACCCATCTTGCCATTCTGCCGGCTAGGTTTGCTCTGGTCATCAAGTGTTTGAGCGGGTCGACCTTGGAGATTAGCATAACCCGACGAGCCAGCAGATAGTGCCTCAACTTCTTCACAGCAAATATCAGAGCCAGGCATTGCTTTTCGATTGGGGAATAGTTGTGTTCCGTCCCGACTAGAGTTCGACCGAGGTAGTAGAGGGCATGTTCCTTTCCCTCTTCGTTGTTCTGGGCAAGGAGCGCACCGAGTGACTCATCTAGCGCGGCAGTGTAGAGAATCAACGGTTTATTTGGAATGGGAGTGGCCAGCACTGGAGGGTGCAACAAGTATTGTTTGATGCTTTCGAACGCTGCTTGACATTCGGCATCCCAGATAAAAGGAGCTCCTTTCTTCATGAGCTTTGAGAAGGGCCTACACCTTGTTTCCCCTCAATCAGAACAAAACCCTATTTCTAAAACTGAAAAGTAAAGCACTGCTTCATAAAAGAGTCTGAACACCAAAGGCAATTTATCCTCGCAAGAATCACATGCATTTAATAATAGCAAATTAAATCATGAGATGCACAAGCACAACAGAGAGCTAAAATAAAAAGAACACTTAACAGATAATAAAATACTTAATTAAAAACATTTATTTATTATTACATTTAAAAAAGATCACCAAATGTGGGATCGGAAAGACAAGGGTTCACAAAAATAGAAAAGAGATTCCCCAGCTCCCTTTCTGCCTTCTCCACCACGTCAAAGCGGCGATCCTCCCGAGAAGAAGACATCCAACGATCGTCGCCACATTCTTTGGAAAAGGTGGCAATGACAACCCGGCGAGCCCGTATCTGGCTCAGCAAGTGGAAAGAGCAGTCCCTCAGGGCTTTAGTGATCAAGAGCGCTTCGAAAAAGCTCTCGATCTTATCCTCGGCCATATCAAGCATTGCCGAGGACATCTCCGCCGGAGGAGGGGGAATGTCGGCGAGCACCGAGGCAAGGATCATCCGAAGCCAAATGGAGTCCGGGGGAAGAGGAGACCCCACACGCGCCGAAAGCTCGTACATTGCAGCATCGCACTGCTCGTCCGAAAAAGAGGAGTCCACCAAGCGCGCAGCAAAACGGAGAACGATGTCCCGGATCGGCACTTCCCACAGTTGTCGGCGGGCGTGAGTGTGGTTGCAAGCCATGATAGAAGAAGTTCTCTGAAGATGAGAGGAGAAAAGGCTCGGCCTTGAACTATATATAGACCCGAGCACAAAAGATTCTGTGCACAATGGACTCGGGAAATCAAGATTTTGGAAATACAAGTTTGGCTTGAAAAAAGGAGATGAAAAGATATCTCAGGTAAAGCAATGCTTCCGATTCCCCCAATCAGAGCAAAGCTTTACCTTGAAAATTTAAGTTTTAATAAATGAAGCAACGCTTCAGATCCTCTGCGCTGCGCGTAAAGTGCCACGTGTCAGAGGTTGATGCGTCAGCACGGCGCTCGAGGCAGTGCGTCCAATCAGAGCAAGGCTCTTTAAAAATAAAATAAAAGTAAAGGAAGCAACGCTTCAGCTGCGCAAGCGCTGCGCGACACGTGTCTGAGCAGTTGCGCAAGCACAGCTGCGCAAGCGCTGCGCTGCACGACGCGTGTCTGCGCAGTTGCGCAAGCACAGCTGCGCAAGCACAGCTGCGCAAGCGTTGCGCTGTACGACACGCGTCTGCACAGTTGCGCAAGCACAGCTGCGCGAGCGCTGTGCGACACGTGTCATGTGCTGGGGCGTTTGCGCAAAACAGAATTGAAATTTTAAAGAAATCTTTTCTGTTCTTGTTAAAACAAGAAGATTTTCTTCTGTAAAACAGGGGCCCTTGGATCAAAGATCCAACGGTGGGGAAAATTCCCCAAATCACTCAGAGAAAGATCTCTTCAACAAATTTAACTAATTTATGGGCACTATAAAAAGGACCCCAGACCTCAATTCAAAAAAAAGGAAGATTTTTGTGAGAAATTAAACAGAAAGAACTCTGAAGAATTGGAGAGGAATCCTCAAGAACAAAGAAAAAGGTAAAAAATCTTTAGAAAAAGAGAAAATTCTCTCATGAACAGATCATTGATCTGAGAACAAGATCAAGGACCTCCAAGGAAAAGGAAAATAAACAAATAAAAAAACAGTGCCTTGTACTTCTTTTTATGAACAATTGGTTCTGAATCTAAAAGATTCTCAAGATAACAGTGCCTCGCACATTTTATCTGAAATTGATCCAAAAGAATAAGAATAGTGCCCATCACTTGCCAGAACTGCACTATTGCGCAAGCCGCGCCACGTGTCAGCAGTGCAACAGCGCAGCGCACTGACGCAGCGCACTGCGCTGTTGCGCTTGCGCTCACCAGAACGTGACACGTGTCACCTTCACGAGTGCTTGCGCTCATTAATTGCGCAAAGCGCCTGACAGGTCATGTGGGGCACTGTCAGAGTATCTAATGCTCTGCATTATTAAGAGAAGGGCCAAGCCCAATTAAAAAAGGCCTGACAAGCCAAATTAAATGCAATGCATTATTTTAAAGAAGGGCAGAGTCCAAACAGATGCTCTGCATCATTTATAAAGCGACATAGTCCAAATCAAAAAGGCCTAGCAGGCCAGAATAAATGCAGTGCATTATTTAAAAAGGGCAGAGCCCTAGCACAGGCCTAATAGGCCAAAAGCAAATAAAATGTTGAACTTTTTCAACTGGACTTAGCCCAATCATGGCCGTAAGTCCTCAAATTAAATTGACTGAGCACGGCTGCTCCTTAAATCAATTTACGACCGGTTCGAGGGTACATCTCTGAACTCCTCTGACACCCATCGTTGTAATCCTTCAACGACGTCAGAGAGGTGACGGGTCCCGACAACTAAACACTCAAATGGACTGCGGGGTCCTTAAACTCGTGGACCGAAACGTCCTTAAACTAATGTTGGACCGAAACGTCTTTAAACTAATAATGGACCCCTACGTCCTTAAACTGGAGTATAGACCACCACGTCCCTAAACTGGCGATGGACCACCACGTCCTTAAACTGGAACATAGACCACCACGTCCTTAAACTGGAACATAGACCACCACGTCCTTAAACTGGGACATGGACCTCTACGTCCTTAAACTGGAGTATGGACCACCATGTCCCGAAACTGGCGATGGACCCCTACGTCCTTAAACTGGAGTATGGACCACCACGTCCCTAAACTGGCGATGGACTACCACGTTCTTAAACTGGAACATAGACCACCACGTCCTTAAACTGGGACATGGACCATCACGTCCCTAAACTGGAGTATGGACCACCACGTCCCTAAACTGGAACAATAGAGCCTCCAAATGCTCTTTTACCGGATCTAAACGATCCCGTTTAAGTCGATCTTAGCCCCAAACATGGCTAACGTATCCTTAAACATTCAAATGGATTATAAAATTCCCGATCAACTCTGGTTCGAGGGTACATCTCTGAGCTCCTCTGACACATGTCGTTGTAATCCTTCAACGACATCAGAGAGGTGACGAGTCCTGACGGCCATATATTAAATGGATCATTACGTTAAGTTGATCTCAGTCTCAAAAAGGACTGACGTATCCTTAACGAACGTTTAAGTTGATCTTAGCCGCAACGCGGCTAATGCATCCTTAAACTAAAAACACCAAACCCAAATCTAAGTAAATACGGATTTGGACTAATCCACGTCCTACGGGTGACGGCATTACTCAGTCTCCGTATACAATCCACGGGCAACCACAAACAAAACGAACACACACGACACGAAGTGAAATTCTGGAGAAGGAGAAAGTTGTTACCGCGATGCGGTAGCGTAATTAACTGCAGAGGCTTGCGCCTGCAGGGAAGAGCGTCCCCACAATCAAAAACCCCTCAAGCGAGGGGGAATCTGACGAAGTCTGCTACATCGGCCGCATCCATCTAGACCTACGATACACGGTGCCATAAAACAACTTGGCATCTTCGGAGAGGTGGACGGATAAAACCATATAGCATCTGCCCCGAATCTCAGGCAAGACGTCCTCACGTCGCCGCCGTCTTTCGGAGGGGAACACACCTTCCCGATAAATTTGAGATAAACCTCCGTATATAAGCAAGCTTGCCTTGAAAAGATCTTAGCTGTGTCAGACTCTTCGGAGGGGGCATCTCCATGATGGCCTTTATCTTTGATGGGTCAACTTCGATCCCTCGATGCCGGACTATAAAACCCAGGAATTTTCCTGATAACACGCCAAAAGCGCATTTTAGAGGATTCATCTTCAGATCGTATTCCCTCAGTCTGGTGAGAACGGTCCTAAGATCTTGGATATGATCGGCCTTGGCTTTAGTCTTGACGACCAGATCATCAACATAACATTCGACGAATTTATGGATTAGGTCATCAAAGATATTAGTCATTGCCCTTTGATATGTAGCACCTGCGTTCTTCAGTCCGAATGGCATTACCTTGTAGCAATATATTCCGATCGGGGTTCGAAATGCTGTGTGTTTCTTATCCTCAGGCGACATCTTGATCTGATTGTATCCAGAAGAGCCATCCATAAAGGTGAACAGCTCGTAATTTGAGGTGTCATCGACTATCATTTTCATGACCGGTAGTGGAAAGTCGTCTTTAGGACATGCCTTGTTGAGGTCCCTGAAATCGACACAAACTCGGATCTGCCCATTTTTCTTCTTCAATGGGACTATGCATGCGATCCAGTCCGCATATTTCTCTTCCCTGATGAAGCCGGCATCGATGAGCTTCTTGGTTTCCTCGATGACCTTTTCTTCTAGTTCCCTTCTCATTCTTCGAGGAGCTTGTTTGACTGGCTTAGCATCAGGAGATATAGCCAACTTATGTACGGCCACTTCAGGGGAAAGGCCAGGCATTTCTTTGTAAGTCCATGCGAAGCAGTCGACGAACTCATGCAGCAGGGCAATTATCTGCGCTTTCATTTCCTCTGACAAGAGCGAGCTGATGTAGGTCGGCCTTGGATTATTGGGCGTTCCTAAGTCAATCTCGGTTAGCTCGTCAAAGGTTGCTTGTCCGTCATCTTCGAGCTCTTGAGGAGCTTCTTCTGGCTCGGCTATCTCGTCATCATCATTTGATCTTTCGCTGGCCTTACCAACATGGATCATGTAGCACGCTTTGGAATCAGGTTGAACGTAGCCTATGCCCCGCCTATCTGGAATTCGTCCATCGATAAGTGCTCGGACCTGAGGTGGATGCCATAGCCCTTCGTAAAACTTTGCTTCAGACTCCGTTTGATATAACCGGCATCCGCACTTTTTGAAGTATTCCCGCAAATCGGGCGCATAGTACCTGGGATTGAGGACGACCCTTATGCCTCTTTCGTATGGAAGGTATGCGACAGACAAATCGTCCGGGTGCGCAATGGGGTTTGACCCGTAAAACAGTATGCCCTTCTGTCCACTTTTCCTCCCGGGAACGTAGAAAGTTTTCAGCTGGTCCACGGTGGAGACTGACAACGCATCAAGCTCTTTGCACATTTGCTCCGGTACCCTTGTGACAGTTAGGGACCCTTCTGCAATTTCGAAGGTCTCTCATAGTTTCGCTTGTTGCATGGGGGTCCAATCTGCACCGCTGTTGCACGGCATGTCCTCTTCCTCCGAATCTTCAGTGTCGCTGCCAAGATGAGGGCGAACTTTGCTACTAGATGGGGCTTCAGTAACAGATTCGTCCGTATCGCTACCAAAATGAGGGCGAGCTTTACGGAAGGACGGACTTCCAGCGTCGGACTCATCAGTGTCGCTACCAAAACGAGGGCGAACTTGGGCGTTTTTGCTTTTGAAAGTGATAGCCGGCTCAGATTTGCTTTTGAGTCTTGGGGCCGCTCTATCCTCAGTCAGTTGTGGTTTAGCATTTTGGTGGTTCACAAAGTACCGAGAATCTTCATATCGGACTTCATGCACACCGAACGGCTGGATGTCTCCGTCAATGCGTCTTTCTTCGCCATTTTTAGTATACTTCATGCATTGATGGAGAGTTGACGGAATGATGCCGTAATCGTGGAGCCACGGCCGCCCTAAGAGAATCTTATAAGACGTGTCGGCGTCGATCACGTATATCTTAGCTTCAATTTGCAGATCCCCGAATTTGATTGGCAAAGCTATAGACCCCAGAACTTGCTGGCAGTTTTGATTGAAGCCTTGAATGACAATCCTTTCCCTCGACAGGTGTCGGATGTCCATTGACAAACTCTTCAGCGTCCGCAAGTTCATAATGTTCACTGAAGACCCCGGATCAATCAATATGCAATTAATCCGATCTCCGTCGCTGTACCCGATCACGTAAAGCGGCCGATTATGCTCAGCCGTTCCCAGTAGCAAGTCTTCATCCTTAAATATGACTGCGGCGGCATGCAAAGCGTGCTGGGCTTCTTTCATATTAATTTCCGCAAAGTGAGCCTGATACCGCTCGGGGTTTTGTAGAGCGTGAATGAGAACATCTCTAAGCTCCTTAGATAGGACAAAGACGTTGTAGATGCTAAGGAGAGACGGAAGCTTCCGGAGATGTGCCAAGACATTATAGTCCACCGAGGAAGGACTTATGTTTTCATCAGCCGGTTCTCTGCCATCTTCTTCATTAGCGACTTGTTTTTCCTTCCCTTTTGGGGAGTTGCCCTGATTTGGCGGTAGAGTCCTGCCGCTTCTGAGCTGGATTTTATTGGCCGTTGTGGCGAGCTCCTCGTCCTCTTCGGGAAAACAGAGCTCCTCCTCGGAGTCGCTGCCAAGATGGATGGCGTAGCAGGTCACTACTGGGATCTCTTCATTGGAGCCTTCTTCTAACTCCTCCAGAATTTCAGCCGCTTGTACAGGGAAGAACTCCTTCAATTGAATCAATGTTCTTTTCTTTTGTTCATATTCTTCGATGGAATTGATATATTTTTGAATGGTCGATCTCCCTACAGACTCTTTTTCACGCCGAGCTGCACTTTTCTTCTTCTTGAGCTTCTTGGATTTTGAGCCTGATGGAGCCGTATTGGCAGCTGGTCTGGTAGGCTTCTTCTGCCCTTCCCATTCCGTCCTGGGTTTTTTCTGAAGTAGCTTTATCATATTCTTCGTCTTATTAGATATGTGCGTACTCCATGGAGGCCGCGATGAGTCCGTTTCATTTCTCAGGGCAGCGGGTTCGGCTGTCTGCTCCCAGAAGGCTTCAGTTTCTGTCTGTATAAAGTTGGTGGTTGCAACTTGATTGTTCACCAACACACTTTTGGACAGCTCGATCTCTCCAGCCTTGTACTGCTTCTCGACCCAGTCTTTGAAGATAAAGCAATCCTCGATCGCATGGCTCACTACTCGGTGGTACGGGCAATACAGAGGATTGTCGGTCATTTTTGCTTCTTGGGGTCTTTCGACTCCGGCAATTGTAGGCCGTTGTTCAAGGCATCTTTAAATATCTTGCGGACCTTGTCCCTTCTGAAAGAGTAAACCTTGTTCTTTTTCTCCTCTAGGGAAGGCCCATCTCCTCCCAGCAATGGCTTTCGAGACCGGTTGGTTTTGGATTCGCCCGCCCTTCGCTTTTCTTCATTGTCGGAGGCATTGAAGACATTGGTATTGCTGGAACTCCCGCTTCTACGGTTGTCGTCCCGCTTGCTTTTCCAAGTTTTGTCTCTCTGAGAATCCGGCGGGGACTCTTGCTTCGAGCGTTCCAGCATTTGGACTTTCTTGGTTAGCTCCTGAAATGTCTTGAGGCCCGCCGTACACAAGAATGGGACCATCCAATTGCTGAGGTTCCCAATGAGGAGGCTGACGGACTGGTCCTGCTCCAGCGGAGGTTCGTACTTGACTGTGAGATGACGCCATCGAGCGATAAAGTCGGTGTTGCTTTCATTTTTCCCCGGCTTGGTCCTCATAAGGTCGGCAATGGAGATTTTATCACTGACACTCATGAACCTTTGCCGAAACAGGGACTCCATTTGGGCAAAGGTAATAACGGACCCATCCGGTATACTCGCATACCAGTCGAAGGCGACGCCGGTAAGGCTGTTGACAAACTGACGAAGAAGGAGCGCGTCATTGCCCCCTGTATTTCCGCACGATACTTTGAAGTGGGCGACGTGCTGATTTGCATTCCCCGTTCCATCAAATCTTCCGAACTTAGGAATGACGTAGCCGCTTGGGAACTCAATCAGATCGTACTGCGTGGGATATGGCCGCCCACTACTGCCGATTTCTTTCTGAGCTTCAGCTTCGGCCACTAATGTTTTAACCTTGCTGGTGACCAAATCCATTATCCAATCTTGTGTTAGCGGGATAGTGCTATCTGGGGCCAAGGCGTCCTCAGAAGCGGAGTGTGGCTGGCTTTCATGTGGCTCGACCAGTCTTGGACCCGAAGGAACAGGCATTGGCTGCCTCGGATTGTCATCACCCGGCTGATTAGTAGCGGCTTGTGCTTGATTAGGAGGCGCTCGAGCAATTTGAGCCGTAAGCTGCATCACCACGTTCGTTAAGTCGTCAATCTTCGAATAGAGCTTGGCCATCTCTTTATCTTTTCTCCTGAGCTGTTTTCGAAGCTCTTGAAGCAGCTCTTGTTCCGCAGTCCTGAGGCGGAAAGTCGGCTCTTCCTCGCTGTCCGAGCTTGACTCTGCATGGACCGAGGGGTCTTTCTGCCTATCATCCTCATCGAGAGGGTTTTCTTCATCCAGCGGAGGCGGCTGTTCTTGGGCAGCGACGACCATATTCAAGCCAGATTGGGCTTGGGATGTGGTTGCCCTATCCTTGATTTTGCTGCGAAGGTTATCGCTGGGGCGCCCGCCTGCCATATAGACCATATGGATAATATATCCAGCCATCTTTTTATTGTCGGCAGTTGATTTCGCAGATCGCTATCTTGACTCCCCTGTTTCTGTAGCGGGCAGTTGATTGAAGGCCGATGGCCTGGCCGGATTCTTGAATGGTGCTGGCGCTTATTTTCTGGATTTGCCCCGCTGCTTTCGTGCGGCACAGAGCGCCTGATAGACCCTTGAAGAGACAGTGTCATACTTTTTCTGTTGGGGCCGGGACACGTCTCTTTGTAGAACTGTTCGGATCGCTGTCTTCTTGATTCTGGCGGTCATGGCATTTTTCTGAACCCATTTCAGAGGCTCGAAGGAATTGCTGATTCTTACGTCCGACTCAGCCGTCGTCGCAGGGCAACCCTGCACTTGGAACTTCACACGATTCCATTTGGCTGAAGCCCTTGCCGTCTTGTTGGCTCGATACCTGAGCCGCTTCTGCCTTAACTTTTCTGTTCTAAGCGCCTGGCAGACTTCGGCTCTTTAGGAAGACGCCGCAGACCGGGCGATGGAGGGCCTTGGAGATACGCTCGATTGCGCATTTGTTGGAGTCATCGCCTGAGCTCGTCCGCGACATTTGATGTTTCCCTTCGCACCGGAAGTCTTGCCCCCAGCTGGAGCGCCAGGGAGTCGTTCGGACACCATCTTAAGTTTCGGTTGTGGTGCCTTAGCAATCACAATATTCGGCCTCTTGCCCCTTGGGAATGGCTTGGCCACCTGTTCCGCCGGAATCTCCGCCAGATGAGCGTTTCCGGCAGGGTAGATGATGACGGTGCCAAACTGGCGGGCGGTTCCTCCCACTGTCGACTGAGGCTCGTAGGGAGAACTACACGAGCGTTGATCTTAACCACGTACGGAATCGAGGTCACGTTGGAAGCTGAATTCGTCTGGGGAGACATTGTCGTCGAAGGTTGATTGCTGCACGGAAAAAAAGAACATCATTTCAGTATAGGCAATCGATATGTATATTGATTGAGTTCGCATGAACGTTTAACCCGAAATATGGGAGGAGAGATTGGTCCTACCGGGCGTGCCAGAATATGTAGGGTGTTTTTCGTCATCCCATTGAGATGGGAATACACGTGCGCTTGTCAGGCGTACTACAGATTCCCCCTGCCTAGGGTAGGCCGAGGTTTAATGATTGTGGGGATCCGAATCTCCGGCAGCCGCGGACTAAACTGCCGTTAATTACCCCTCGCCTTTGGAGCGAGGGAACCTCCGATTGACGGGTTAAACTGGTCATGCGAACTCAATGTGCAGTGTGCGTATGATGTGTTTTGAAAGGGGGTTTTAAATATATCGGGAGCCCCGCAGAGTTTTTACGGGGGTCCTGCTACCCGGATAGCGGGCTGGGGGTCAAGAGGGCTAGCAGCCCCTTTGCGGGGTGCGGGGCAGCGCCCCGTTAGAATTTTTTTTCTAACAGGGACAGTGTCATGGAGTATGTGTGTATGTACATATGTATACATATGTATAGATATACATGTATATATATAAAAAAGGGAAAAGACATCCAAAGGATGCATGAGGCAGCACCTTGGGCGCTGTGCGCCTAGGTGCTGTGCGCTCAGGCGCTAGAGTGCCACGTGTCGGCACGTGGGCATTTTGCGCTTCAGCGCCTGACTCTTAAGCGCGAGTGCGCCACGTGTCGGCACGGGGGCGACTTGCGCTTGGGCGCTGGGCGCTTGAGTGCAAGCGCACCACATGTCGGCACGGGGCGACTTGCGCTCGAGCGCTTGCGCTGGAGCACAAGCGCGCCACGTGTCGGCACCGGGGCGACTTGCGCTCGAGCGCTTGCGCCGGAGCGCAAGCGCGCCACGTGTCGGCATGGGAGCAACTTGCGCTCGAGCGCTTGCGCCGGAGCGCAAGCGCGCCACGTGTCGGCATGGGAGCAACTTGCGCTCGAGCGCTTGCGCCGGAGCGCAAGCGCGCCACGCGTCGGCACCGGGGCGACTTGCGCTTGAGCGCTTGCGTTTGAGCGCAAGCGCGCCACGTGTCGGCACGCGGGCGCTCTTCGCTTGAGAGCCGGTGAGAAAAAGAGGCTTTTAGCCTAAAGAAATTTCTCGGAAGAGAAATCAGAGAGGAGTTGGACTCCTGAGTGTGTGTTTTTTTGGGTTTAGTGAAAGATGTTCTTCTTCTTCCTCCTCTATTAGCTGGATCTTGAAGATCAAGAGATATAGGATTTTTTTTTAAAAATCTCTTCTTTTTGAGATCTAATGACAGATCCAAGTTCCCCTTTATGGGTTTGGTGGTGAAAATCTATTTTGTTTTATAAAAAGAAGAGTAAAACTCTTAATTTAATTCAAGAGAAAGAAGAAGGTTTTGGAACCTTGAAGAAGGAGAAAAGATCTCAGATCTGGAAAATTTTTAGAGAGAGAAAAAAAGTTGTTGGGATTTTTTCATTATCTTTGCCTTTATAGGCCATACACTTTACACATAGCCCCTTGGGCTTCACAAAATGGAATTTTGCCTATCCCATGGCTCATGTGCCATTTCTTTTTGCACATAAGCCATGGGCTTTACAAAAATTTGGTTTTATGCCTATTTTTCTTACATTTATCCATAAAATAAAATAAAAGAACTACAACAAAATTGTTTATTACAAAATTTTTATCTTGTTGTGGGGGGAGGCCGGCCGCTTCATGTTTGGGCTCGACCCGGGCATGGGCCTACTGGATCTGGGCTTGGGCCCACTTGGCTTGGGGTTGATTTTGATTTTGACTTGGTCAACCGGGATGTAAATTTTTACCCCAACACACCCTAGTTCAGTTATACCATGTTCGTTGGATTATTTTCCTTATCTTGTTGCTTTTTCTTGACTTTATTTGTTTTTGGATGCAGATGGTTCTTTTGGTATCTGTGATTAGTATCCGACCCGACCCGCATGCTCGAAACCCGTCTTGGTCTTTGATTATGTCTTATCTCTGCTAGTTCTGAGAATCCATGCACACATATTCCGTATACCTACATCGTATATCTGGTATCTGCATTTTTTTAATACTACATTTATAGTCAAATAATATAATATTTTAAATACTTAGCATGACCTGCATCATGCCCCTGACCCTGTCGTGGCATCCATACATCTTGTTCTCGTTCCGTTTAGTGAAACGAACTCGTTTCGATCGCTACGTGCACGCTGCATGTATCCATTGTTGGGGTATGCATTTTCGTTACCCGAATATCGTATTTTGGTTTTGGTTGATACGTATATTATCAGTATTTTCAAACCATAATTTTAGACCCAACCCGGGCATATTTCGGAGTAGTTTTGTATCAGTCAGAAAACTAAAAAATATATAATATTATAATCCTTATATTAAACGGTTGATTTTATACGATTCTTTAATATAACTAAATATATTTTAAAATATATTTTAAATATTCAATCCTAATCTAACAGATCCCCATCCCTCTCTCTTACTATATATATATATATATATATTATTTCTTTTAATTTTTTTAAACCTTATCTATTATTAAACCCACACCCACGTTTCTTCTTCTCTCTCTCGCTCGTGTTTCCGCCTATTTCCTCACGAAACCCTAACCCTAGCCTTCGCCGTCGCCTCCTCCACCCTCGACCTCGTCTCCTCTCCTCCCCTCCACCGCTCACCTCACGTCCTCACTTCCCTCTCTCTCGCCTTTTCCCGCACGTCTCCGTCCCCACTCCCAACAACCCATAGAGCCCTCATCGTCGCCTCTGTCCCCATCGCAGACGTTGCTCTGCCCTCGTCGACACTTTTCCTTTTCTCCTCTCCTTCCTCCTCTCTCTCCTTTCTCCCGACGAGATCCCCGAGCCCGCAACCTGACCCCGATGTCATGACCCGGAAGTTGCACGTGACTGGAACTTGAATCATATGAAGTCTATAAGACCCCATCTAATTCAAGTAAGTCAAAAATCCCAGAAATCTAAACCATTTTAAAGAAGAAGTTAAGAAAACTCATTTTTAAAGCAAGTGGTTTTAATAGCATAAGCCGAATATGCATTTTTAAAATCTCAAGTCTTTTCTGAAAATTTCGGCAGAGTTTCCTTTCTAAATACTGGCCCCAAAAAGGGTACAACATACATAATATGAATAAAGGCATCCCCAAGCGGGAGCTAGCTCTTCGTCAATCGACGGTCAGAACCACGCAAGCAATATAATATACAATGCCGAAGGGCGATGATCAAACTGAAAAGGAAACTCAAAACATCAAGACAACCTATAATAATACAAGCGCGACTCTACGGTCGACACAATATACAACTGGTCTGCTAAGTCAAATAAATATACAAGTCTGGTTGATGGAGTTACTAGATACAACTGAATAGATAAAATAAGTACAATGGTGGTCATGATGCAAGTGAACTCACCTACCAAAGCAATCACCCGGAAGAAAAGCAGTGTGCCAGCAAAGCCGCAATGAAACCTGTACGACGAAACCTGCAAGAAACTGTGGCACAACGGGGGTGAGTTGACAACTCATGAGTAGAAAATATCACAGAGTAGAAATCGTATGTATGACTCAATCCTAGATCAATACGATCAATATATATATCCTCAAATGATAATATGGCCTGAAGCATAATAAAATGGAAAGGGTAAACATCTATGAATAAGTGTAATCCCATATGCTCGTGTCAGTGTCTCAGGTAGCAATATATCATAAATGTGAGGTATGAATGCGGTATAATGAAAATAGAATGCATCATAAATGAGAAAACTGTTTTCTTAATATAGTGAGATTTCTGTATAAATATTTAAATATCATCAATGAAATCCTCAGAAAATCAGTGTCAAACATCGATATAAAATATATATCTCATATCCAATATCTCAATATCTCAGGCTCCGGCTATCTGGACTGGCCTGTATCCTAAATCTCAATATCTCAGGCTCCGGCTATCCGGACTGGCCTGTATCATAAATCTCAATATAATCACCGGTCAGCAATGTTCCCCTGTCACAGGCTCAAACGCCATCCTCTGCGATCTTCTCGCCCCGGGGTACCGCACCGGGTCCACCATGCACCCACAGACGGTTCCTCCTCTCCTCGACTTGGGTGTATGATATCGATCAAGAGCCGAGAAAACTCATGGTGAACATATCACAATCATAACATGAGAAAACCACACTTTTATCTTTTAAAATGATAACTGAGTTTATTAAATCTTACGGTTTCTCCAAATCCAGAAATCTTATGGAAAATTCGAAATCCAAAATGAAAGTCTATAATAATGAAATACTGGGCTCCGGCTATTCGGACTGGCCCTTAATAATATTGTATGACAAATGAGTATATAAACATGCATGAAATAACAAGCAATGAATGCAATAATGAACTAGCAGATGAAACAATAACATATTGGAACTATCAGCTAGCAACGATATCAATAAGGTAATATTCTCTAAAGTGTACGTGACATGGCAATTACCGATGATGATGTGTGTGAGCCGGCAAGCAAGTGTATGTGGAGCATACGCATCATCGGTAATGGTGCTGGTGTCCTGACAGCATGGTTTCATAATCACTAAAGTACACAAAAAACATGCAATGCGATGGTAATTGTTGGGATTCCTTAGCACCTAGCCTAGGGTTTGCAAGCATCACACATGCCATAGCAAAAATTCAAGGGGGTGCTAAGCAATCAAACTAAGAATCATGCTAGAAAAATAGGGTAACAAAACATATAATCTATCATCACAAAGAGAAGTGAACAAAAATACAACCTTTGTAGATCCGGTCCTTGACTTCTAAAGCTCCGTGTTGACGTCCCTTCGCTGCGATCATCGAACTCCCGGACTCTAGTGATGGTTTCCTCAGAGAAATGAACAAACTTGCTAGTAGTCTTCGAGGCCGAAGATGATTTACGTCGAGATGACTCAAACTCAAGCTACCTCTTCACTAGGTGATGAACTTTTATGAAGAGAACACCCTAAACTAAATGGTAAGTAGTAGAAGATGATGAAATAGGAAGTGGGTTCATTTTAGATTTTGGTTTCTCACTTGTATTCACCACTTAGAAAAAACCTAGAAAGTTTTTCCTTTTGGATGATGAAGAAGAAGAAGTAAGAATGAAAAATGAGAAAAGAATAATTATAATTATGCAACCATGGGTGAGTTAGTATCATACACTAACTATTGTAGAAACTAAACCATGATTTAATATAATGGTTTGGTTTAGAAATATCTTAAGTAAAACAAAATGTGTGGACTTTGTCAAAGATGCTTGAAGCTTCATGAAGCTTGAAGTCATGACAAATAAAGCCACCATTTTGAAATACTTAAAATAAATAAAACCCTCAAAATTATAAATAAACATGGTGTAATTCTTACACACACCCAAGTTTGCATATATCATTAAGCATAATAAAAACATGTACACAATTATATATCATATATACACTTTGTGCACATCAAGTGAGAAAATAATCTTAAGTGATCCAATACTAGTTAATGTAAAGTAATATATCAAATATATAATTATACATTAAATCATTAAATCAACACTTGATTTAATGATCCAGTCATATCATATATAACCGACTAATATCATGTGTATCAATATATCGAATCAACACTTGATTCGATAACCCGGCTATATCGCATATAACCGACCGATGATACAAGCCGTGAGAATAGAATACGGTATCACATGCTCGTATTATTCTCGGTCCCGCACATATCACATACGTGCTCCTATTTCGTTTCGCCTGAGCTAGGAAACCTCTGTATAGGACTCTAAAGACTCGTTAATACGCCGGCAATAGGTGGTGATCATATCAGTCACCCACAAGCCGCAAGCGGTCTGCTAAACGTAACGGCCACCCGGGTATTGAGCGATCAGAAGATCAACGAGCAAGCTTGCTCACACTCCTGCGAATCCGATCAGTAACACTTACCGCACAGTCTGGTCTGTTCGTCTGATATGTCGCATATCTCGTCTAGGGGTGGTAAACGTCAGACCCCAGTAGCTTGATAAGTCATGCCGATGTAAGGTTCATAACGAGCGTGAAACTACTGATAAAACTTACCAGTAAATCACATCAACCCTGGCCAGGGATTTTCAGTTATGGCCAATCGAACATAGCGCAATATCAACCTCCAATACCGGGAGAGACGGATCCCCTCCTATCGCTCATTGCCTCTATGTGACTCGGGGCTGTACCCAAAAACCACCTGTTTGCATGACTCAGTAGAGCCATGGTAGGATGGAAATCAAAGCACAGTAGGAGACACACAAGACTCTATGACGATCTAGGGTCGACAGACTAAACTGTACCTGTGTCACCAGAGAACTGCCATCTGACGTGAGGTATAATGCCATCTGACGTGAGGTATAATACCATCTGGGAGTTCTCGGCGAGTCCGTTCAGTATACCCAATCTCCACTGAGCATCCGTATACCATCTCTGATGTCAAACACCAATGGATATAGGATTATCCATCGCCCATCACATGGGTCGAGAAGATATACGCTAGTCTACTCTGGAATATCGATGCCCCGTCTCGATATTCCCACGACTAGGAACATTGAAGGATGTACTCATGGACTACCCGGGCCCCACTAGTATATCTGCATCATAATCCTGGAAGTCAAGTACACATCCTAAGGGCTTTATCAACATGTAACAGAGAGACAGTAAGTATACATGTTAAGATAAAGAGAAACCAGATAGCATACTATCATGTGGAGCAAGAAAGTCCTCCCTATATATGTCCCAGCATCCACTATAATATATATCTCATGTACAATAATGACCTCTAGGGCATATATACAACTAACAATCTCCCACTTACACTAGGGCCATCATATAGCAGTGGTTGTAGTATCTCATACTCAACCATCCCATATCTCTCTCTCGGAAAAGGCCTTTGTGAGTGGATCCGCCGTGTTGTCCTCTGAGTCTACTCTCCTAACCTCGATCTCCCTGGAGATCAGCCATCTCCATGATCAGGTGATACTGCCTTTAGAATACATCTGGGTCACTGATGGGACCGTGGTTCCTGGGCCAAAGCCACACCTCCGTTGTCACACAATGGTAGGAACCTAGTTCATCTCATGAACAAATATACACCCAGACTACCTCTTTGGTAGCATCGTTGATAGCGATGTATCCAACCTTTATCGTTTAGTTTGTCCCGGTATTTAGCTTGGAACTCTTCCAACATACCGTCCCTCCACTGAGGGTAAAGACAATACCTATGACTGACATTCAGTCATCCTTACCACCCTGGAAGTTATCCAGTGATTCTCCCCAGGATTCATTGATACCATCTCACTACACCTAGTGAGAATCCTAATATCCACTTAGATCTATCTCATAGATCCAGAAACTAGGATTTATGAGGTATCACCTGGATCCTATATGGAGAATCATTGTGATAAGAGGAGATTGACCGTGCGTAGCATAGGAAACTCCTTTCCTATCAAGGGTATGTCATCCACGTACAGTACAAGGAATGGCACCATACTCTCTACTACCTTCTTGTATATACAAGGTTCATCTATTATTTTGATGAATTCGAACACTTTGACTACCACATCAAAACAGATGTTCCAACTCCGCGATACCTGCTTTAACCTGTAAAGTAACTTGCACATGTTTCCGCTGCTCCCACTGTCTACAAAGCCCTCTGGCTGTGTACTTATAGACGCTTTCTTCTAAATCAGTATTTATAAAAACAGTCATGACACCCAACCGACGGATATCGTAGTTATGGTATGTAGCAATGACAAGTGGAATCTGGATGGACTTAAGTATAGCTATTGGAGAAAAGGTTTCATCATTATCCATGCCTAGTCAATTATGAAAACCTTTTGCAACAAGTCTAGTTTTGAAAGTCTCAACTTTTCCATCTATACCAAGTAATCTTCTCAAGATATAATTGCTCCTGATGGGGATTTAACCCTTCAGATATGGCAACCAAAGTCCATACTTTGTTGGTGTACATGGATTCCATATCAGATCGCTAAGCATCCAGCCATTCTTACAGAGTCACTACTCTTGATGGCCTGCTCGATATTAGTTGGGTCATCATCACATGATGCAATCCTCGCTCCCACTATCATCGAGAAACCGAAATATCTCTCAGGCGGATGAAAAACCCTACCAGATCGGCGGAAAGGCTGAGGTTCGTCGGGAACTATTGAATCCTCATTCAATAGGTATGCAGCTTCACAAGTGCATAACCCCCAAAGGAAACAGGTAACTCAGTAGTACTCATCATAGAGCGCACCATATTTAATAGGGTGCGATTGTTCCACCCCGATACACCATAGTGCTGTGGTGTATACTGAGGAGTAATGCTGAGAGAGAATCTCATTCTCCTTTAGAATAGTCCAGGATCTCCATGCCTAAGTATTCTCCTTCCTGATCACATCAAAGGACATAATACTTATACCTATATTGGTTCTCTACTTCTATCTTATATTCTTTGAATTTCTCAAAAGCTTCAGACATGTGTTTCAACAGGAAAGAGATCATCGGTGAATGTAAGGAAGTATAAAGAACCAGTCCTGGCATTTGTAGACAGGGGACCACATCCATCATCATGTATCAGTCCCAAGAGTTTATCAACTCTTTCTCTGTTTCAAGTAAACGGAGCTATGGTCATTTTATCTTTGTGATATGACTGGAAAGTTTCACAAGATGTAAATTCAAACTGATTTAAATATGCATCTTAATGTAACTTAGCTGGTTGGGTCACATTGATATGACCTAGTCTACAATACCTCAAGAAGAATTTGTTCATTTCTGAACTCTTCCTCTTATGTGTGTTCTGTACATTAAGAACTGTGGTTTGATTTAGAATGTATATGCTTTTAGATAACGTGCCTGAACCGATCAACTCTTGATATAGGAAATGTTCAAAACATTATCCAACAATACAAAATTATATCCTTCTTTAGTAAATAAAGAGACTGATATGATATTGTATATCAGGTTCGGTATCTAATAACATTCGTTCAGAATCAATGTATTTGGTAATACAGGGTGATAACTTCCAACACCTTGGCTGCAACAATTGCACCGTTTTCAACTCTTGAAACTTATCACCCGTTCTCAGTTCTCTACCAATCTGTAGCCCATGTAACAGATTACATATCCGGGATTCTGATCCGGTATCAAATACCCAGGACGTAGAGGATACTGAGAAACCGTTCTATGTGTAGGGTTACTAGGCACAGTCACAAGGTTCTACAAGGCATCAACCATGCCAAAATCAAATTTTTCATGTGCCGAACAACCCTAACCAAGATCTTAGACTAGAGATTAGGCGAAACAAAGCAAGTAAACAACTTTACTTCTAAGAGTTTAGGATTACAACCTTTGTAGTTCATTCCTTCGCTTCATAAGCTCCGTGTTGAGGTCCCTTCGCCGCGATCATCATGTACCCGGACTTTAGAGAGGTAACAAAAATGATCTACCTTGAAGAAACTCACGCCCAAGCTTTTGCTTCACTAATCAAGTATTAGCAAGCAAACACCCTAATCTAAGTGGTTAGAATAGATGAGGATGATGAAGTAGGAATTTAGCTCTCATTTGTTTTCTTTATCTCACTCATTTTCATCACTTTTGAAAAAGCTAGAAAGCTTTTTATCAAAGAGGAAGAAGAAGAAGAAGCAAAACCATTTGTGATGAATAATGAATCAAGTGAGGTTAGAAATGCAACCATGGGTTAAGTATGAAGACTTAACCCATGTAGAGAATTAACTATGGTTAAAGGGTTGGGTTGGGTTAAAGAAATATCTTTGCAAAATATCAAGGTCAAAGTCAATGCTTCAAGAAGCTTCTTGAAAGCTTCATGAAAGTTTAACCCTAATCCAAACCCTAACCATATTTAAACTCCACAAATCATGTTTCATTTACAACCATAACATGTTACAATATTATATATCACATATACAATATTTATTGTAACAAAATAAAATAATACAATTAACATATATCATATATATATCAATGTATTATCCGAGTGAGAAAAAGAATCTTTAAGTGAGATTATATTAGTTAATGTAATTTAATATATCAAATATATAATTATACATTAAATTATCGAATCAACACTTGATCCGATAATCCGGCTATTTCACAAATAACCGACTAATATAATCTGTATCAGTTCACCGAATCAACACTTGATCCGATGACCCGGCTATATCTCATATACCCGGCCGATATCTTATATCGCGAGAATCTAATATGGTATCGCATACACGTATTATTCTCGGTCCCGCATATATCACATATGTGCTCCTACTCCGTTTTGCCTGAGCCAGGAAACCTCTGTGTAGGACTCTAAAGAATCGTCAATATGCCGACAGTAGGTGATGATCATATCAAACACCCACAAGCTGCAAGCGGTCAGCTAAACGTAACAGCCACCCAGGTATTGAGCAATCAGAAGATCAACAAGCAAGCCTGTACATTCTTCCGTGAATCCAACCAGTAACACTCCCGTACAGTCCGGTCTCTTCGTCTGATATGTCGCATATCTCGCCTACGGGTGGCAAACGTCAGTCCCCAGTAGCTAGGTAAGTCGTGTCGATATGAGGTCCATAACAGTTCAAGAAACTACTGATAACACTTACCAGTAAATCTCAGCAACCCTGACCAGGGATTTCCAGTTATAGCCAATCGAACACAGCGAAACATCAACTCCCTATACCGGGAGAGACGAAACCCTTCTTATCACTCATTGCCTCCATGTGATTCGGGACTGTACCCAAAAGCCACCATTTTGCACGCCCTCTTGGACGTGGTATAATGGAAATCAAAGCACAGTGGGAATCACATAAGACTCTATGACGATCTCGGGTCTACAGACTACTCTGTACCAGTGTCACCAGAGAACTGTCATCTGACGTGAGGTATAATACAATCTGGGAGTTCTCGGCGAGTCCGTCCAGTGTACCCAGTCTCCACTGAGCACCCGTATACCTTCTCTGATGTCAAACACTAATGGATATGGGATCATCTATCGCCCATCATATGGATCAAGAAGCGCATACGCTAGTCTACTCTGGAGTATCGATGCCCTGTCTCGGCACTCCCACGACTAGGAACATTTGAAGGATGTACTTGGCGACTACACTGTCCCCTCTAGTATGATCTGTATCATAGTCTTGGTAGTCAAGTACTCATCCTAAGGGCTTTATCAACATGTGACATAGAGACAATCAGAGTACAGGTTAAGATAAAGTGTAACCAGATAGCATACTATCATGTCGATCGAGCAAGAAAGTCCTCCCTATATATGTCCAAGCATCCACTACAATATACAACGTATGTACAGTAATAGCCTCTAGGGCATACGTATAACTAACAATCTCCCACTTGCACTAGGGCCGTCTGTTGTGGTATCGCATACTCAACAATCAGCTGTGGTTGAAGTATCTCATACTCAACCATCCCATAAAAGTCTCTACTGGGAAATAGGCCTTTGTGAGTGGATCCGTGTTGTTGTCCTCTGTGTCTACTCTCCTAACCTCGATCTACCTGGAGATCAACCATCTCCATGATCAGGCGATACTGCCTAAGAATATGTCTGGATCTCTGATGGGACGGGGGTTCCTTGGCATAAGCCACAACTCCATCGTCACACAATGGCAGGAACGAAGTTCATCTCATGAACTAATATATATCCAGACTGCCTCTTTGGTAGCATCTTTGGTAACGATGTATCTTGCCTTTAATCGTCTAGTATGTCACGGTATCTAGCTTGGAACTCTTCTAACATACCGTCCCTCCACTGAGGGTAAAGACAATGCCTACGACTGACATTCAGTCGTCCTTATCACCCTGGAACCTTTCCAGTGATTCTCTCCAGGATCGATTGATATCATCTCACTACAACTAGTGAAAATCCCAACATCCAATTAGATCTATCTCATAGATCCATAACCCAGGATTTAGGAGGTATCACCTTGATCCTATAGAGAATCTTTGTGATAAAAGGAGATTGACCGAGCGTAGCATAGAAAACTACTTCCCTATCAAGAGTATGTCGTCCACGTACTATACGAGGATCACCACCATACTCCCTACTACCTTTTTGTATATACTTGGTTCATCTACCATTTTGATGAAGCCAAACTCTTTGACTAGCACATCAAAACAGACGTTCCAACTCCGTGATGCCCGATTTATCACATAAAATATCTTGCACACGTTTCCGCTACTCCCACTGTCTACGAAGCCTTCTGGCTGTGTACTTATAGACGCTCTCTTCCAAATCAATATTTAGAAAAGTAGTCATGACACTCAACCGCCAGATATCGCAGTCATGGTATGTAGTCGTGGCAAGCAGGATCTGGATGGACTTAAGCATAGCTTTGAAAGTCTCAACTTTTCCATGTACACCAAGTAATCTTCTCAAGATATACTTGCTCCTGATGGGGATTTAACCCTTCAGATAAAGCAACTAAAGTCCATACTCTGTTGGTGTATAAGGATTCCATCTCAGATCGCTAAGCATCCAGCCATTCTTACAAAGTCCAAACTCCTGATGGCCTACTCGAAACTAGTTGGGTCATCATCTCATGATGCAATCCTCGCTCCCACTGTCATAGAGAAACCGAAGTATCTCTCAGGTGGATGAGGAACCCTACCAGATCGGCGGAGGGCTGAGGTTCGTTGGAAACTATTGAATCCTCCGGGTTTACTAAATAATCAGCTGCAGTTTGTATAGCTGGAACTCCTTCCAGTTCTACCTCACGACCACTAATTTCTTCATAAGAAATTCCCTTTTTTTTTTCAAAATGTGGTATGTCGAGAAATAAAATATCTTTCGTTCCTCGGTGTGGTAGAAGATATCCCCTTGCGAATGCTTGGAATATCCAACAAACTTCCACAAAACTGTCCTTGCCTCGAGCTTGTCCGGATTTTGCTTTTGACATAGGCCGGACAACCCCAAATCTTAACTTCCTTAAGAGATGGGCTTTTCCCATACCATATCACATATGGAGTGGTAGGCATCTGATTTGGTTGGAACCCTATTCAATAGGTATGCAACTTCTCAAGTGCACAGCCCCAAAAGAAAATAGGCAACTCAGTAGTACTCATCATAGAGCACACCATATCACATAGGGTGCGACTGCTCCGCCCCGATACACCGGCGTGCTGTGGTGTATTCGGAGGAGTAATGCTAAGAGAGAATCTCATTCTCCTTTAGAATAGTCCAGGACATAATACTTATACCCGTTTTTGATTCTCCGCGTCTAACTTATATTCATTGAATTTCTCAAAAGTTCCAGACTTGTGTTTCAAAAGGAACAAATGTCCGGATCTTGAGAGATAATCAGTGAATGTAATGAAGTACAAAGAACCGGTCTTGGCATGTGTAGACAGGGGACCTTCATATATCAGCATGTATCAATCCCAAGAGTTCGGCAACTCTTTCTCTGTTTCCAATAAACGGAGTTATGGTCATCTTATATTTGTGACATGACCAGCAAGTTTCTCAAGATGTAAATTCAAACTTATTTAAATATGCATCTCTATGTAACTTCAGCTAGTCGGGTCGCATTGATATGACCTAGTCTACAATACCTCAAGAAGGATTCGTTCATTTCTGAACTCTTCCTCTTGTGTGTGTTCTGTACGTTAAGAACTGTAGTTTGATTTAGAACGTCTATACTTTTAGATAACGCGCCTGAACCGATTAACTCTTGCTATAGGAAATGTTCAAAATATTATCCAACAATACAAAATTATATCCTTCTTTACTAATAAAGAGACTGATATGATGCTGTATATCAGGTTCGGTATCTAATAACATTCGTTCAGAATCAATATATTCTGGTAATACAGGGTAATAACTGCCAACAAACTTGGCCGCAACACTTGCATCTTTTCTAACTCTTGAAACTTATCACCCATTCTCAGTTCTCTACCTATCTGTAGCCCATGTAACAAATTACATTTGCGGGATCCTGATCCGGTATCTCATACCCCGGACGTAAAGGATACTGAGAAATAGTTCTCGGTAATGAACACACACGAAGAAGATGCATCAACATGTACTTTCTTCGTTTGGGCGGCATGGGAATTCTGGTAATCCCCTATTTCCTGCTCTGTCTTATAACAATTATAAGTTGGAGCGGGACCAACGTTCCTTAGCGCAGTATAACAAACGGGTTCGGTCAATAAATCCGTATTATTATCTTGATTAAGGCGTGATATAGTCGCAACCAGGAGAGAGAGAGAAGAAAACACTCAGCGTATGCTCTTGCAAGATTAGATTGGTTATCAATATATCTAATCAGGATGTCTCCCACTGTTTTAGTTAAATCTTCCTTCAAACCCTAAAAGGAAAGACTAGCCGGGATTAATCACACCCTACAAGTTTGCCAATCTTTCAGCCAGGCCAGTGTCGGTACTTTGAGGGAGGTTCCCCGCACTTTCGCACGGACCTAATTAAAATAAACCTCATTTTCCCTGAGGCATAACCCCGTTGACACCTTTCTAGACACCTACTTGATCGGCTAATTGTAATGTGTAAAACTCTCCCAGGAGTAACTCTTACTCGCAGTGGGTATCGGGATCCAACTATCTCATAGAAGGTATGCAATCTCATTGCAAATTTCAACACTTGAAATTCCCAATAATATTTTACCCTTAGCAGCTATATGACCTTAACATAGTCAACAAATCATAAGTGCTAGTCAAGTTCAACCCGTCATTTCCCAATTGAATTAAACCCATCAGCACGACCCTTAACATAGTTAACAAAGTCGCACGGCTACCCTAATCCAATCGCATCATATGCTTATACAGATAAGCATTAATCAGCTACCGCACACTACGCCTTAACATAGTCAACAAATATAGCACGAATACTAACTAGTACTTATTTAAAATGACGGAGGGCTACAACAGGTTTTTAAGAAAACCCTTTGCGTAATGAACTTGATATCGTTGTAGAATCGAGTGATTTTAAATGGAATGTTTTTGAGGCCTTTTCTAGTTTTGCTAAAGAGGTCACTCCCGGTGAAGGGATTTCGGCTCTTTCCTTATCGAATAAGGTGCCGGATATTTCACAAATATCACCATGCAAAGCAAAAACTATAGAAACAATCAAAAGACAAACCGAGTTTGTAGCATCTGCTAGTTTCTCTAAAGAGGTCACTCCCGGTGAAGGGATCTCGGCTCTTTCCTTATCGAATAAGGTGCTGGATGTTCTATAAGGAACACCGCTATGCAAAGCAAGAACTAGAGCTACCTATTTTTGAGATAAGTTTCTACAACATCTTTAGGTTTCTTTTAGTTTCATTAATCTCATTAATCAAGTCCCATTTTAATTATGCTTCACAAGCACCACATTTGAAACGAAATCAGCAATATAATATATATCTTATATATATAATATAAACATTCGTTTCAGGCAGTAATATGATCTCATTACAGAACATTGCAGCAGAAGATAACATATGAAATATTGGATATACTAGGATTTCCGTGTTTTATGCGAGCCTGTATAAAACGCGGATTCTACGGTCGCGATGAATAGCCAAACCTACATCCCTAGACCCCTACGAGAGCGGCAAGCAACACTGCCAATTCTAGGGTTAGGAGTGTAAGTGCACGGCGGCGCCCCGGCCGTCAATCCGACGCTGGAATGCGGAAACGAAAATTTTCTAACAACTAGAAACCGGCACCACCGCGCACAAAAATCCCGGATTGGGCCATTAACCTAACTCTAGCAAACAAGAAAGGGAGTAGAGAAGCTATACCAAGCGATCCGTGTCCTTCGGTCTTCGTCTCCACTCCGATCTCCTCGTGGAATCTCCGGTCGTCGCCTCCTCGTCGAAACGGGCACCACATCGCCGGGTTCTTTTACGGGCTCCCACCTCTGGACCGAGGCAACTCGGGCACGAAGTTGGTGAGCCGACGTGCCCAAGAATTGCTGTAGGCAAGTGTAGAAAAGTATGTCTCATGGGGGTTTGATGTTGCCTTTGGATGGAGGGAAATAATCAACAATAGAGATGAACTTTGGTGTATCAAAGAATGAGATGATAATTTCCCCACTCAAAAAAATGAGTCTCTCCCTCTCTCTAAAGTGGCCGGCCCCTATCAAATATGGGAGTGGGAAAAAACCATGAAGGGAGGTGAGTGTAGGAATCACAAAGGTGACCATAAGAGATGTGAGGATAATGAGGGATTAATGTCACACCAAAGCCAAATCATTTCCTATCTCATAAATGCACATCATGATGAAAAAAGAAAGGAATCAAATGATTCTAGATTTATCATAATGCCACATATGCAAATAACACCTCCACAAAAGATAATTTGCACAACTGCAAATAACCCCCTCCATCGGAAAAGTCCGGCCGGGAAGGAACAAAGGAAAACTGGCCAGAACGGAATATAAACTGGCAACTTCAGAAAACTGATCCCGTAATAAATTATAGGAAAACCCCGCGACTGTATATCCATACCCGCATTTGTATTCCCACTGAATACAAATGCAAAGAGACAAAACCTACACCGTCTAATACTAGGATCCGGCTTAAACCAAAACCCGCTAGTAAAATCCGTCTGATCACGATCCGTGTAATACCGCACGTATCTGATCGAACCCTGCCATATCTCCATACGGCCTCTACAGCATTTCGCCCGAAACTTGAGTAACTGTGTGTGGTGGACTCTAAAGACTCGTCAATTCTATGGCTGTGGATTTAACCACTAGCACGTCAGAGGTATTAGCCATACGTGACGGGCTACCAGCTATTGACCAAAAGGGACGTCGGTGAGCGAACTCATCCTGACACCCTACTAAACCTGTCAGTGACAATATCCGTACAGTCCGGTCCGTTCGTCTATGAGCATCGCATGGCGGGCCTAGGGGGTTGGTAAAAGTCAGACCCCCAAAAGCGGTACAAGTCGTGTCGGAGTGTAGCCCAGAACACCCTGATATACTACTGGAATACCTACCAGTAAATCTCCAGCCTTGGCCAAGGACTTTTCATGTACTGGCTCTCCTAGACACAGCGCGACCTCATCCCCAATACCGGGAGAGACGAACCCCTGCAGATCCGCTCACTTCCTCCATGTGGCTCGGGACTGTACCCAACTAAAACCTGTTTGCACGTCTCCTTTGAGCGTGGTAGGGTAGTAATCAAAGCACAGTGGGAACTCACACGAGACAAATGACGATCGCAGGTCGATGAACTAACCTGTACATATGTCACCAGGGAACTGCTATCTGACGTCAGGTATAATACCAACTAGCAGGTTCCCGGCGAGTCCTGTCCGGTGTACTCATAACCCAATGAGCACCTGTATACATCTTAGGTGAACCAACTGACACCAGTGGCTTGTGAGACCGACCACCGCCCCTCGTCGGGGTCTCGACTGTATACACTAGTCTACTCTGGAGTATCGATGCCCTGTCTCGAAACTCTCACGACTAGGGACCTTTTAAGGATTTGCTTATAGACCCCAGCTCCCACGTATATGATCGCCCTCATACTGCTGGTAGTCAAGCAAGAATCCTAGGGGCTCTATCAACGTGCAATAGTGATCAGTAATGTCACCTAAAGCAGTACACGATGATAAAGATAAACCAGATAGCATACTATCATCTCGAGTAAGACTGTCCTACCGGCATAGGTCCTCCCTCAATTATTGCAATCACGTGCCTGTGATCCAATAATTGACTCTGAGGGCACTATATCCAACAATCTCCCACTTGCACTCAAGGCTAATTATTGCGATGTCGCATACTCACACCCCGTGTGATACCGAACACCCAACTTCTCTACTAATCAGTTTCACAAAACTCGTTTGCGAAACTATTGCGTTCGAGGAATAGCCTCAGTGAGTGGATCCGCTCTGATGTTTCTTTCTATGTCTCTCTTTATCTCAAGTTCGCGGAGAAAGCCATCTCCCGAAATGAGCAATACCTGTCTTAGAATATGTCTGGATATCTGATGGGACCTAGCTCATAAATGAACTCCAAATCCAAACTTCTTAGACTGTATCGTCAACTGAACTTAATCAGTATCCTGCGCCATGCCTCCATCAGTATCTGCTTGGACCTCCTGTCCAAACTACTGCCCCTCGTCAGAGGAAAAACTATAACTCTGACAGTCACTCTGTCATCCAGGTCACCTTGGAAGCCTGGAATGATAACCGTCTCCTAAAGGAGGCTGCCATTATCATATCCCTAGAACATTCACTTATGTTCTAAAACTGCTTCCGAATGTTTCTCCAGGATTGGATTAATATCAACTCATTGCACCTACTGCAAAAACAACATCTGGTGTGGTACTTGACATCTCATGATTGACTCAATTGCCTAAGCAAGTGATCTGCCAATCATGCACATCCCTCTCCCCTTTAGTCTGTAAGACACCTTTAGTGAGGGTGACTCCATTACCTGCAGGTACACCACCATGCCAGGAGTCGTCCATTCTAAATACTCTTAGAATGCTGTCTAAGTACCCTGATTGGGAAACCACTCAAATTTAGATCTAAAACCATAGATCTAGTAACCAGAATGTATGATATAAGATCCAATTCCTATGTGGAGAAACTACTGTGTGACAACCAAAGTATAACCGATCGTAGTATAGGAATATCACTTCCTACTCTGTGTATGTCATCAAATACAAGGACAGCACACCCTACTACCTTCTTAATAGATCCATCCCCTATTCTGATGAAGTCAAACCTATGACTGTCACATCAGAAATAGATGATCTATCTCCGCTATATCTGCTTTAGTCTATAAATAGACATAAGCTACATGTCCACCATGCTTCCGCTGCTCCCACTGACTACGACAACCCTCTGGAAAAGTCATATAGACATACACTTGTAAAGCTAGTTTAGAACGACGCTATAGTCATCCTCCTGCCGGGTCTCACAGTCTGGAACAACAACAATGGCAAGTCTGGGTAAACAAGAACCTCCCTGTCACCGTCCTTGAGGCTACCGGAGTACCTCTCGGGTGCCTGAGGTTACCCACCATATCTACGGAGTGGCCAATGGAATGTCAAACCAAATTGAATGTTTAGGTTCTTATCAAATTTTCAGTAATCGTCTGTGGTTCTGGAATCACTTCCAGTTCTACCATACTCCCACTACTGTTTTCTGAAAAAATCCATTTTTGTTAAAACTGTGGCGAGTCAAGAACAATATCACTATTGATCTTCCAGATGGTAGAAATTCAACCCTCGTCATAGCCTGGGTCAACCTACAAACAGCCATTACAGAAACGTGCCTTGAGTTATCCTGAGTCTGGTTTTAAGCATAAGCCGGACAACTCCCCGTACCTTAACAATGTCAAGATATGAACTGTTCTATATCCAATACAGAAACAGAGGCACTAATTTAATTGAACCAAATTCAAATCATGCGACTGTCTCCAGTGCATGTTAACTAAATAGAAAGAGGCCGATCAGCGTTACTGAACTTAGGAATGCATCCAGATATGAGTAACCCGAAAGAGAAGGAAGTTCTCTTAATCATTACTATCAACTGAATACCACACACAAGTATCTACATCTTCGATCACCTTGAAGAATCATGATACTTGCAATACCTAGTTCTCTACTCTATTCTTATACCTATAACTTCTCAAAATTCGGACCTTGCGTTTCTACGAAACACTTGTCTAAAAACTAGAGAAGTCAAAAGTAAACCGAATATAGTGTTAGTTATATGTATGCCCTAGAGGCCATTGCTGTACATTGGATGTATATTGTAGTGGATGCTGGGACATATATAGGTAGGACTTTCTTGCTCGACATGATAGTACGCTATCTGGTTGTTCTTTGTCTTAACATGTATACTTTCTGTCTCTCTGATTACATGTTGATAAAGCCCTTAGGATGAGTACTCGACTTCCAGGACTATGATGCAGATCATACTAGTGGGGCCTGGGTAGTCAACGAGTACATCCTTCATTGTTCCTAGTCGTGGGAATATCGAGACGGGGCATCGATATTCCAGAGTAGACTAGCGTGTATCTTCTCGACCCATGTGATGGGCGATGGATGATCCCATATCCATTGGTGTTTGACATCAGAGATGGTATACGGGTGCTCAGTGGAGACTGGATACACTGAACGGACTCGCCGAGAACTCCCAGATGGTATTATACCTCACATCAGATGGCAGTTCTCTGGTGACACTGGTACAGCTTAGTCTGTTGACCCGAGATCGTCATAGAGTCTTGTGTGTCTCCCACTGTACTTTGATTTCCACCCTACCACGGCTCTACTGAGTCGTGCAAACAGGTGGTTTTTGGGTACAGTCCCGATTCACATGGAGGCAATGAGCGATAGGAGGGGATTCGTCTCTCCCGGTATTGGGGGTTGATGTTGTGCTATGCTCGACTGGCCATAACAGGAAATCCCTGGCCAGGGTTGCAGTGATATACTGGTAAGAGTTATCAGTAGTTTCATGAATGTTATGGATCCTACGTTGTCATGACTTATCAAGCTATTGGGGTCTGACGTTTACCACCCCTAGGCGAGATATGCGACATATCAGACGAACAGACCGGACTGTACGGTAAGTGTTACTGGTTGGATTCACAGGAGTGTGAGCGGGCTTGCTCGTCGATCTTCTGATCGCTCAATACCCGGGTGGCCGTTACGTTTAGCAGACCGCTTGCGGCTTGTGGGTGTTTGATATGATCATCATCTGCTGCCGGCGGATTGACGAGTCTTTAGAGTCCTACACAGAGGTTTCCTGGCTCAAGCGAAACGAAATAGGAGCGCATATGAGATATGTGCGGGACCGAGAATAATGCATGTATGTGTTACCGTATTTCATTCTCGCGATGAATGTGTCGAATGGTTGTATGCGATATAACCTAGTTATCGAATCAAGGATTGATTCGATAAGCCGATACATTGGATACTAGCCGGTTATATGCGATATGACCGGATCATTGAATCAAGTGTTGATTTAATGATTTAATGTATAATTATATATTTGATATATTACTTTGCATTAACTAGTATTGGTTCACTTTAAATGGATTTACTCACTTGATTTGCACAAGTTGTATATGAGATATACTTTTGTGCACAAGATTGTATCATGTTTGATGATACATGCAAGCTTGGGCTTGTGTAAAGAATTGACCATGGTTATATGAATGGTTAGGGTTTCTTTTATTTACTTATTCATTTATCTATTTATTTTTAAAAGGTAAAGAAAACAAAATGGTTTCTTTTGGATGCTTCAAGCATCTTTGACCTAATGACCATTTTGTCTTCATCTCCTAAACCTAACCATTCTACTAACCTTAGTTGATTCTCTACACTAAACCATGGTTGTTGACATGATAAGTATCATATTGTTTTTATTTTTAAATGAGACTTATCATAATTCTTTATCATCTTCTTCTTCATCTTCAACTTGAAGAAAGCTTGCACCATCAATGGCAACTAGCCAAAATGAGTGAGAAATCCAAATCTAAAGTCTACCCACTTCCTATTGCTTCATCCTCTACCTCTTGCCAAGTTGTATAGGGTGTTTCCTTCACAAGTTTTCAAGGCTTGGTGAAGTTGGAGCTTGTTCTTGTGATGCCTCGACGTAGATCATCTTCGGCATCGAACCGACGATCAAGCCCGTCCATTCTTCGATGATGCCAATGCTAGAGTCAAGGGTTCGATTTGGACAGCGGAGGGAGATCATCGCGGATCTTAGGAAGTGGTGGACCGGATCTACAAAGGTTGTAGTCACTTTCCCTTAGCATTTAATTCGATTACATGCTTGCTTCGCCTATATATCTAGTTAACGATCCGTATTAGGGTTTGTAGGAACAAGGAATTTTTTTGATTTGTGCATGTTTGATCACTTGTGAGACTTCATTAGTGTGCATAGGAACCCTACAGTGGTATCAGAGCCAAGCTAGAGCCTTAGGCGAAGTCCCGACGGAATTAGAACTCCGATCGAATCAAAACCCAAACCCTAATATTGCTCTCTGGACTTTTTCTGAATTTGTGGATTTTTTAGAATTAAAAATATGCAGAGAAATGTGCAGGAAATTCTAAGAAAAACTGCAGAAAATGACAGCCTAATTCTACAGTACGACCGCGGAACCGCGGCGTTGACCCCCTTTTTGCGGCGGTTCCGCGGCCGTCTGTGATGATCAGGCTGTGAGTTTTCTTCAATTGTTTCTGTTGGTGTTTCTTGTGTGTTCTGGATGCTTTTAATATTTATTCCAGAGTTGTATTTTCTGAGTTGTATTGGGGACTCGGTGTATTCGATCGGACTGTCTAATTTTGTCGGTGTGCTTTTCCGGGTATTTTTAGAATATGTTAAAAAGTTCGACCGGATATAAATACCCAAATTTTCCCCTGCCGGGAAATTTCCAATTGTTGGATTTTTCCGTAGTTTAACGACGTTCTAAGTAGTGCAAGTAACGCGATGGTCTCTCTAGAAGACAACAAACCTTAACTCGATTATGTGACCGTCTTGAACTGCCCTTTGAACCTTCGGGTTTGGGGCAGTACGACGTGCCGCATGTGAGGCGTTGGCTTGACCCTTCTACGGCTGGACCGTTGGTACTGAGGCACGAACTGAATGTTGTTAGACTTATTTCATGTGTTGAGCTGTATCGGGAAAACTTGGGTGTTCGATTGTTCGATCGAAAAGTTTAGCGTTTTCTATTTATCCGGAATGTGATACAATAATTGGAATTCACAAGCAGTTATGAGATAACGGAATGAATATTATAAACATAGCAGTTTAGTCTCACTTGATCAGTTGCCACGGAATTTTGATGTGATCAAAAGTCCATCGCAATCACGTAGCGTACGCGGATACTCGCCGGGTAAACTTAATAGACAGCCTCACTCCATAGCCCCGACCAAGTGACTGTAGGAGAACCCCGTCGCCGAAAGCATCCATCCGGGTGCTCGCGGCAGCGGTGTTCCGCCTTGGTGCACTTCGTCGACGGTATCAGGGGTGCGGCCGCCTACTAAAGTTTGCGACGAGCATTCGATCAGTTTTTCGGGAATCTTGTTGAATTGCCCGACTTGATATTGAAAAGTGTTTTCGATAATGAGACTAAAATGCGGGGTTTATAATTGTTAGGCATGCGATGTCTAAAGAATTCATTTGGTCAAGCATGCGATGTCTGAGGTGGTTGCAGATTCCAACTGTTGTAGTTTTACACTTTCTTTTCTGTGACCGTAAGTGTAATATGTGACATCGCCGGTTTCGTTGCTATATGTCAACGACAATTGGGATGCGCATATTTACTTACGTTGATGACATGTGATGTTATGTGTTGCAGGATATGTTATATTGGATCGTCGTGTTTGAATTGCCGGGGTTTTTTTATGTGAGATGAGTGTTTTTTCATTTTCATTTATGTAAAAACTTGTATGTAATATTCTTTTATTGGGGCACTTCCAGGTTGCGGAAGTTGTCACCGTTGATGTATATTATTTACTTTTCCGCATTAGGATAGACCCAAGGAGGGGAGCACAAGTAACCGGGTTCTGGGGTCCAGAGGGAGACCATCTCCAGGAGTCGAGTCCGGGTCTCCTAACCCTAGAATTGGTAGGGTTGCTTGCTGCTCTCGTAGGGGTCTTAGGGTGTGGGATTGGCTATTCATCACGACCGTGGAATCCGTGTTTTATACTGGCTCGTATTGAAAACACGGACGTCCTAGTATATCCAATATTTCATATGTTTCTTCTGCTGTGATTTATCTGTGATGTGATCATGTGATGTTCTGTGATAGATATTATATATAGTATATATGATATATTATATAGACGTTGCTTATGTTTTACACCCGCGCTAGCCCTGCCTCGCTCTGGCGTTAGTTACCTAACCTGACGGTGTAGACGGGACATCGAGGCGAATGCGGATGGCATAAGCGTACGTTATATTTATCTGTGATGGTTAGGTGGACTTAAATGATGGGATATTCATTAATGAGATTAATGAAAGAAAATAAACCTAATTGATGTTGTGGAATCGAATTTCAAAATAAAAACAGGTAGCTACAGTTCTTGCTTTGCATCGCGGTGTTCATTATAGAACATCCTGCACCTTATTCGATGAGGAAAGGACCGAGATCCCTTCACCGGGAGTGACTCCTTTAGCAATAACTGGCAGATGTTACAACCCTCGGTTTGTCATTTGATCGCTTCTATAGTTTCCACTTTGCACAGTGATATATATGATATATCCCGCACCTCATTCGACGAGGAAAGGGCCGACGATCCCTTCACCGGGAGTGACCCCTTTAGCAAAACTAGAAAAGCCTCGAAAACATTCCATTTAAAAACCATTTGATTCCGCAACGAGATCAAGTTCAAAGCGTTAAAGGTTTTCACAAAAACCATTCGCAACCCTCCGTCATTTTAGGAAGTAGAGTACTTAGTATTCGTGCTGTGTTTGTTGACCATAGTCAAGGCACAGTGTACGGTAGCTAAGTGATGTCTTCCTACACCGCATATGATGCGATTAGTTAGGACAGTCGCGTGACTTTGTTGACCTTAGTTAAGGGTCATGTGGGTGGGTCTAATTAATCACGAAATGACGGGTAGAACTTGACTAGTACTTATGATTTGTTGACCATAGTTAAGGTCATAGGTGCTAGGGGTAAAAACCTTTATCGGGAGTTTCAAGTGTTGAAATTTGCAATGAGATTGCATACCTTCTATATGATAGTTGGATCCCGATGCCCACTGCGAGTAATTGTTACTCCTGGAAGAGTTTTGCACTTTGCAATTAGCCGATCAAGTAGGTTTCTAGAAAGGTGTCAACGGGGTTACGCCTCTGGGAAAACGAGGTTTACAGTAATTAGGTCCGTGCGAAAGCACGGGAAACTTCCCTCAAAGTACCGACACTGGCCTGGCTGAAAGATTGGCGAACTTGTAGAGTGTAATTAATCCCGGCTAGTCTTTCCTTTTAGGGTTTGAAGGAAGATTTGATAAAAACAGTGAGAGCCATCCTGATTAGATAAAATACATAACCAATCTAATCTTGCAAGAGCGCACGCAGAGTGTTTTCTTCTCTCTCTCTCCTGATAGCGACCATATCACGCCTTAATCAAGATAATAATACAGATGTATTGATCGAACCCGCTTGTTATACTGAGCTGGGGAAAGTTGGTCCCGCTCCAACTTATAATTGTTATAAGACAGAGCAGGAAATAGGGGAATACCGGAATTCCTATGCCGTCCAAACGAAGAGAGTGCATGCTGATGCATCATCTTCGGGTGTGTTCATTACAAAGAACTGTTTCTCAGTATCCTCCACATCCTGGGTATCTGATACCGGATCAGGATCCTAGATATGTAATCTGTTACATAGGGCTACAAAAAGGGTAGAAAAACTGAGATAGGGTGATAAGTTTCATGAGACAGAAAACGGGGCAAGTGTTGCAGCCAAGTCTGTTGGTCACTGTCACCCTGTATTACGAATACATTGATTCTGAACAATTGCTATTAGATACCGAACCTGATATACAAAATCATATCAGTCTCTTTATTAGTAAAGAAAGGATATAATTTTGTATTGATGGATAATGTTTTGAACATTTCCTATATCAAAAGTTAATCGGTTCAGGCACGTTATCTAAAAGCATTGACGTTCTAAATCAAACTACATTCTTAGTATACAGAACACACACAAGAGGAAGAGTTCAGAAATGAACGAATCCTACTTGAGGCATTGTAGACTAGGTCATATCAATGCGACCCGACTAGCTGAAGTTACATGTAGATGCATATTTAAATCAGTTTGAATTTACATCTTGTGAAACTTGCCAGTCATGTCACAAAGATATAATGACACCAGCTCTGTTTACTGGAAACAGAGAAAGAGTTGGTAAACTCTTGGGACTGATACATAGTGATGTATGTAAGGTCTCCTGTCTACACATGCCAGGACTGGTTCTTTATACTTCATTATATTCTTTAATAATCTCTCAAGATTCAGTCATATATTCCTGTTGAAATATAAGTCCGAACCTTTTGAGGTATTCACAGAATATAACTAGGAAGTAGAAAACCAAAATACGGGTATAAGTATTATGTCCTATGATGAGATCAGGGAGGAGAATACTTGTGCATGGAATCCTTGGACCATTCTAAAGGAGAATGAGATTCTCTCTCAGCATTACTCCTCCGTATACACCATAGCACGATGGTATATCGGGGCGGAGCAATCACACCCTATATGATAAGGTGCGCTCTATTTCCTTTTGGGAGTTATGCGCTTGAGAAGCTGCATACCTATTGAATAGGGTTCCAATCAAATCAGTTGCCTACCGCTTCATATATGATATAGAAAGGGAAGAGCCCATGTCTTAAGCTAGTTAAGATTTGGGGTTGACCGGCCTATGTCTAAAAGCAAAATCCGGACAAGCTCGAGGCAAGGTCTGAAATGTAGATCTGGAAAGGTTCCAGCTATACAAACTACAGCAGATGATTTGGTAGAACCAAAGAATTCAGTAAATTCCAACGAACCTCAGCCTCTCCGCCGATCTAGTAGGGTTCCTCATCCGCCTGAGAGATACCTCGGTTTCTCGATGACAGTGGGAGCGAGGATTGCATCATGAGATGATGACCCAACCAGTTTCGAGCAGGCCATCGAGAGTAGGGACTCTGTAAGAATGGCTGGATGCTTAGCGATCTGAGATAGAATCCATATACACCAGCAAAGTATGGACTTTAGCTGCTATATCTGAAAGGTTAAATCCCCATCAGGAGCAAGTATATCTTGAGAAGATTACTTGGTGTAGATGGAAAAGTTGAGACTTTCAAAGCTAGGCTTATTAAAGGTTTTAGTCATCAACCAGGCATGGATAATGATGAAACCTTTTCCAAGTGACTATGCTTAAGTCCATCCGGATCCTACTTAACATTGCTACATACCATGACTACGATATCTGGTGGTTGGGTGCCCTGACTGCTTTTCTAAATACTGATTTAGAAGAGAACGTCTATAAGAACACAGCCAGAGGTCTTCGTAAACAGTGGGAGCAGCGGAAACGTGTGCAAGTTGCTTTACATAATGAAGCAGGCATCGTGGAGTTGGAACGTCTGTTTTGGTGTGATAGTCAAAGAAGTTGACATCATCAAAATGGTAGATGAACCTTGTATAAACAAAAAGGTAGTAGGGAGTATGGTGACGATCCTCGTAGAGTACGTGGATGACATACTCTTGTTAGGGAAGGAGTTTCCTATGCTACGCTCGATCAATCTCCGCTTATCACAATGATTTTCTATATAGGATCAAAGTGATACCTACTAAATCCTAAGCTTTGAATCTATGAGATAGATCTAATTGGATGTTAGGATACTCACTAGTTGTAGTGAGATGGTATCAATCGATCCTGGGGAGAATCACTGGAAGGGTTCCAGAGTGATAAAGACGACTGAATGTCAGTCACATGCATTGTCTTTACCCTCAGTAAAGGGACGGTATGTTGAAAGAGATCCAAGCTAGATACCGTGACAAACTAGATGATAAAGGCTGGTAACATCGCTATTAAAGATACTACCAAAGAGGCAGTTTGGGTGTATATTGGTTCATAGGATGAACTAGGTTCCTACCATTGTGTGACAATGGAAGTGTGGCTTCGACCCTGGAACCCTGGTCCCATCAGTGACCCAGACATAATCTGAGGCAGCATCACCTGATCATGGAGATAGTTGATCTCCAGGTTGATCAAGGTTAGGAGAGTAGACTCAGAGGACAACACGGCGGATCCACTCACGAAGGCCTTTTTCCGAAGAGAGACTTTTAGGGGATGGTTGAGTATTAGATATTACAACCACTGCTACAGATGGCCCTAGTGCAAGTGGGAGATTGTTAGTTATATGTATGCCCTAGAGGCCATTGCTGTACATTGGATGTATATTGTAGTGGATGCTGGGACATATATAGGTAGGACTTTCTTGCTCGACATGATAGTACGCTATCTGGTTGTTCTTTGTCTTAACATGTATACTTTCTGTCTCTCTGATTACATGTTGATAAAGCCCTTAGGATGAGTACTCAACTTCCAGGACTATGATGCAGATCATACTATTGGGGCCTGGGTAGTCAATGAGTACATCCTTCATTGTTCCTAGTCATGGGAATATCGAGACGGGGCATTGATATTCCAGAGTAGACTAGCGTGTATCTTCTCGACCCATGTGATGGGCGATGGATGATCCCATATCCATTGGTGTTTGACATCAAAGATGGTATACGAATGCTCAGTGGAGACTGGGTACACTGAACGGACTCGCCGAGAACTCCCAGATGGTATTATACCTCACGTCAGATGGCAGTTCTCTGGTGACACTGGTACAGCTTAGTCTGTTGACCCGAGATCGTCATAGAGTCTTGTGTGTCTCCCACTGTGCTTTGATTTCCACCCTACCACGGCTCTACTGAGTCGTGCAAACAGGTGGTTTTTGGGTACAGTCCCGATTCACATGGAGGCAATGAGCGATAGGAGGGGATTCGTCTCTCCCGGTATTGGGGGTTGATGTTGTGCTATGCTCGACTGGCCATAACAGGAAATCCCTGGCCAGGGTTGCAGTGATATACTGGTAAGAGTTATCAGTAGTTTCACGAATGTTATGGATCCTACGTCGGCATGACTTATCAAGCTATTGGGGTCTGACGTTTACCACCCCTAGGCGAGATATGCGACATATCAGACGAACAGACCGGACTGTACGGTAAGTATTACTGGTTGGATTCACAGGAGTGTAAGCGGGCTTGCTCGTCGATCTTCTGATCGCTCAATACCCGGGTGGCCGTTACGTTTAGCAGACCGCTTGCGGCTTGTGGGTGTTTGATATGATCATCATCTGCTGCCGGCGTATTGACGAGTCTTTAGAGTCCTACACAGAGGTTTCCTGGCTCAAGCGAAACGAAATAGGAGCGCATATGAGATATGTGCAGGACCGAGAATAATGCGTGTATGCGTTACCGTATTTCATTCTCGCGATGAATGTGTCGAATGGTTGTATGCGATATAACCTAGTTATCGAATCAAGGATTGATTCGATAAGCCGATACATTGGATACTAGCCGGTTATATGCGATATGACCGGATCATTGAATCAAGTGTTGATTTAATGATTTAATGTATAATTATATATTTGATATATTATTTTGCATTAACTAGTATTGGTTCACTTTAAATGGATTTACTCACTTGATTTGCACAAGTTGTATATGAGATATACTTTTGTGCACAAGATTGTATCATGTTTGATGATACATGCAAGCTTGGGCTTGTGTAAAGAATTGACCATGGTTATATGAATGGTTAGGGTTTCTTTTATTTACTTATTCATTTATCTATTTATTTTTAAAAGGTAAAGAAAACAAAATGGTTTCTTTTGGATGCTTCAAGCATCTTTGACCTAATGACCATTTTGTCTTCATCTCCTAAACCTAACCATTCTACTAACCTTAGTTGATTCTCTACACTAAACCATGGTTGTTGACATGATAAGTATCATATTGTTTTTATTTTTAAATGGGACTTATCATAATTCTTTATCATCTTCTTCTTCATCTTCAACTTGAAGAAAGCTTGCACTATCAATGGCAACTAGCCAAAATGAGTGAGAAATCCAAATCTAAAGTCTACCCACTTCCTATTTCTTCATCCTCTACCTCTTGCCAAGTTGTATAGGGTGTTTCCTTCACAAGTTTTCAAGGCTTGGTGAAGTTGGAGCTTGTTCTTGTGATGCCTCGACGTAGATCATCTTTGGCATCGAACCGACGATCAAGCCTGCCCATTCTTCGATGATGCCAATGCTAGAGTCAAGGGTTCGATTTGGACAGCGGAGGGAGATCATCGCGGAGCTTAGGAAGTGGTGGACCGGATCTACAAAGGTTGTAGTCACTTTCCCTTAGCATTTAATTCGATTACATGCTTGCTTCGCCTATATATCTAGTTAACGATCCGTATTAGGGTTTGTAGGCACAAGGAATTTTTTTTGATTTGTGCATGTTTGATCACTTGTGAGACTTCATTAGTGTGTCTAGGAACCCTACATATAGTACAAGGACCAACCCCTCTGTCCTAATGGACACTGGACAACATACAATACTTTGTATAAGTCCCTTGAGTCTGATAACTCAATCCCTGTGTGTCGTAGGTTGAAAACTGTACTATGGTTATGAAGGATTACACCGCTGTTTGATGCTCCTTACCTAACCATCCACTGATATAGGTAAATGTCATAGACATAATTTCAAAAAGGTATATCTCACTCTATAAAAATAGACGTACAGATGTATCAATTTGAAATTGGTGCATAACAACGGATATTCAAAACCAAATATTTGCTGTCCGGCAAACAACCCAGGTGACTTCCTCAAATATCACCGATTACAATGAATCCCGATATAATGAGGATGATCACCTAATTCCTAATAACTTACTCCCACCCATCATCTGTAAAACAATACAGATGTGAGAATCATACCTGGTAAATACATACCCTGGAGCAAGTGTCAAATTGGGAAATCAGTTTTCTTTTAACAGTACACAGTGAAACTGAAACATTGAAATGTTTCGATGGGGTATCCGGGTATTCCTAGTAATGCCTCTTCCATTATCCAGATTCACAACTGTAACCGTATAATTCTTTGCCATCTTTCCAAATCCCTTTATATGTCTTTAGTCATTACCTTCTGTACACCCTCTTAGGCTAAATGATTTTCTTCCTTCCCTACCGTTCGGCACCAGCCTATGGTTTAGAAGAAGACTATCCAATAAGCATAATGGGTGTACTGTCCTAATCCTAAGAGCACTCGCAATGCGAGAGAAGGTGAAGATAAAAGACAACCGATTAAACCTTATTCCTATTTCTCCTGAACCAGAATCCATCCCCGAACTGGAACAAGTTCCTTTCGAGTTCGTATATAACCATACGATCGAGTATCCAAATAAACTGTGGATCTTCGTAGTGATACGGAGTGTCCTAGAGAAATACAAAGGTGAAGTGGGAGTGGTAATGAAATACTTGGTTTGGTCGTGAATAGCAGTCGCAATTTACTTTGCCCTCTTACTAATCCCTTGATATGTCTTTACTTAATACCTTCTGTACACCTTAGTTAGGCTAATTGGTTTTCTTCATTCCCTACCATTCGACACCAGCCTAAGGATTGGAAGAAGACTATCCAATTTGCGTAATAGGTGTACTATCTCCTAAACCAAGGAGTACTTGCAACCTGAGAGAAGGTAAAAGGAAAAGACAACTGAATAGTCCTATTCGTTTTCTCCAGAACCGGAAACCATCCTCGAATAAATTCCTTCGAGTTCGTATATAACCATACGATGGTTTTGTCCAATGGAAGTGGACGTTCATAGTAATACGGGGTGTCCTGGAGAAAAAGGGTAAAAGTAGGAGTGGCAATGAGGTTTGCAACTCTGACAATCCAAAAGCCAGTGTTTTAAGAAGGTTCGGTCAATTTCGTCACTGAGTCATAGTCTAGGGTCGGATCATAGTCGCTGCCAAAGAGAGAGAGAAAAGGAACACTTAGCGTGCACTCTAACCTAGATCAGAATGTTTACCAATTTATCTAATCTGGAAACCTCCCACTGTACCGTCAAATTCTCCTCCAAACCTGAAAGAAGAATTAGTCGGGATCACCCGAGGAGTAAACCAACTCATCAGTGGGAATCGGGATCCAACTATCATCGCATGATAACGTGACGGAATCCGCTCACGTTATCACACTCCAGAAGGTATGTGCATATCTGGCAAGTTTTAGTTTCTTTAGAAACTCCCGATGTGATTTTTGCCCCATGCTCTTATGACCTTGACGAAGGCCAACAAATCATAAGTCACATGTCAAGTTCTACCCGTCATTGTCCAGGTTAATTTGAACCCACCCGTACAAGCCCTTGACGAAGGCCAACAAGTCTATACGACTGTCCCAAACCAACGCATCTATCTATGCAGCAGAAAGGTAACAAGCAGCTACCATACACTTTGCTTTGACGAAGGCCAACAAACATAGCATGAATACTACGTGCTACCCGTCTGAAACGACGGAGGGCTACGAATGGTTTCTGGCGAAAACCTTTAACGTAATGAACTTGATATCGTTGAAGGAACCGGATAGCTTTATAGAAATATAGTGACGAAAACCTTTGCTAAAGAGGTCACTCCTGGTGAAGGGATCTCGGCTCTTTCCTCGTAGAATGAGGTGCAGGATATTCTAACTGAACACCACAATGCAAAGCAAAAGTAAACGACTATAGTGAAGTTATTGCCCTGACGCAAACTTCTGTCCAAGGGGTCACTCCCGGTGAAGGGATCTCGGCCCTTGCCTCGTCGACTGAGGAGCAGGATATTCTAATTGAATACCACTGTGCAAAACAAAAGAGAACGCCCTTGCAATAACAGCTTTTTGAAAAGTGTTCCAACAACATCAGAAAAGGTTTGTTTAGCTTGCATTGATCCGAATCAACGCAGTCCCATCAATTGATCACACTAATAAAGAACGAAAATAATGATGTACGTATATGCCATCCGCATTCGCCACTGGGTCCCGTTATCACCCGTTAGGTTACTTAACTAACGACAGAGCGGGGACTGGACTAGCGCGGATGCAAAACATATACAACATCTACTAGTATATATATCAATATACAATATTCGCTCAAGGCGTGATAAAATGCAACATCACAGAAATGTAATAAGCATCACAGAACAATACAGATATCTGGGATCCCCAGGTTTCATAGAGCCGCTACTGAAACCCGACGTTCCCATGGTCGTGTGGATAGCATGTGCAATGAAATCCTAGACCCCTACGGGTGTGGCAAGTTACCCGCCAAAACCTGAAGAGAGGCAGCCCCCTTCAGCAACGTGAATGGACCACCCAGCACTTCACGGAATCCAGTAACTTGGGCACCCCTCCTGGGTCAACCTGTACCCCTACGAGTGCGGCGAATAGCCCGCTAATTCTAGAGTGAAGTCCCATCCATCTCAAAGCCATGAGATGCGGGCCCGTTGCCCTCTAGAACCCGGCTATCCGTGCACCCCACCGCGGGGTAATCCTAGTACAGAAAGTAAAATATACATACAACGGATACATCGACCTCAGCCCGATCGTGCCCCAAAAGAATAATATACAAACAGGCAGTGACGGCGGTCCACATGTCGGACGCTCGCCCCGCAAAATCAAATGTACATAAATAACCAAACTGTACTACCATTGCATCTAGGCTATCCCCCACGACCAATCCGCAACATCACAGCACAACACAGAACATCAACGTGAATGTCACGTTCGCAAATCCGTCTAAAAGGGCTATAGCAGATAGACTGGATTTACCGATCAAGTGACATTCACGGTCGCAGATATAATGTAAATACTGTGAACTAACATGTTTAAAATTTTCGATCGATCAAATTTACGAAGTGGGCCCCCAAGCACAACTGCAGCACTCAAAAACATCTGGGCCCAAAAAGAATATACCAGAAACCCTATTTCCATGTCAGAAGTCTACTGTGAAAATTTGGTACGGTTTGGCCACAAAACGGCGGCGGTTCCGCGGCCAAAACGTGGTTTTGGACGCTAAACCGCCGCGCTACAGTAACATCAGCGTACCAAATTTTACCAGAATTCATAAAAAACCCTGCACGTAATTTTCCAATGTACCAAATAATGTTTAGAGCACAGAAAAATTCGGCAGAAAGAACGACATAAAAAACCCTGCTCTGATACCAGTGTAAGTTCACGGCGGCGCCCCGGCCGTCAATCCGACGCCGGAATGCGGAAACGAAAATTTTCTAACAACTAGAAACCGGCACCACCGCGCACAAAAATCCCAGATCGGGCCATTAACCTAACTCTAGCAAACAAGAAAAGGAGTAGAGAAGCTATACCAAGCGATCCGTGTCTTTGGGTCTTCGTCTCCACTCCGATCTCCTCGCGGAATCTCCGGTCGTCGCCTCCTCGTCGAAACGGGCACCATATCGCCGGGTTCTTTTACGGGCTCCCACCTCTGGACCGAGGCAACTCGGGCACGAAGTTGGCGAGCCGACATGCCCAAGAATTGCTGTAGGTAAGTGTAGAAAAGTATGTCTCATGGGGGTTTGAAGTTGCCTTTGGATGGAGGGAAATAATCAACAATGGAGATGAACTTTGGTGTATCAAAGAATGAGATGGTAATTTCCCCACTCAAAAAAATGAGTCTCTCCCTCTCTCTAAAGTGGTCGGCCCCTATCAAATATGGGAGTGGGAAAAAACCATGAAGGGAGGTGAGTGTATGAATCACAAAGGTGACCATAAGAGATGTGGGGATAATGAGGGATTAATATCACACCAAAGCCAAATCATTTCCTATCTCATAAATGCACATCATGATGAACAAAGAAAGGAATCAAATGATTCTAGATTTATCATAATGCCACATATGCAAATAATACCTCCACAAAAGATAATTTGCACAACTGCAAATAACCCCCTCCATCGGAAAAGTCCGGCCAGGAAGGAACAAAGGAAAACTGGCCAGAACGGAATATAAACTGGCAACTTCAGAAAACTGATACCGTAATAAATTACAGGAAAACCCCGCGACTGTATATACATACCCGCATTTGTATTCCCACTGAATACAAATGCAAAGAGACAAAACCTACACCGTCTAATACTAGGATCCGGCTTAAACCAAAGCCCGCTAGTAAAATCCGTCCGATCACGATCCGCACAATACCGCACGTATCTGATCGAACCTTGCCATATCTTCATACGGCCTCTACAGCGTTTCGCCCGAAACTTGAGTAACTGTGTGTGGTGGACTCTAAAGACTCGTCAATTCTATGGCTGTGGATTTAATCACTAGCACGTCAGAGGTATTAGCCATACATGACGGGCTACCAGCTATTGACCAAAAGGGACGTCGATGAGCGAACTCATCCTGACACCCTACTGAGCCTGTCAGTGACAATATCCGTACAGTCCGGTCCGTTCGTCTATGAGCATCGCATGGCGGGCCTAGAGGGTTGGTAAAAGTCAGACCCCCAAAAGCGGTATAAGTCGTGTCGGAGTGTAGCCCAGAACACCCTGATATACTACTGGAATACCTACCAGTAAATCTCCTGCCTTGGCCAAGGATTTTTCATGTACTGGCTCTCCTAGACACAGCGCGACCTCACCCCCAATACCGGGAGAGACGAACCCCTGCAGATCCGCTCACTGCCTCCATGTGGCTCGGGACTGTACCCAACTAAAACCTGTTTGCACGTCTCCTTTGAGCGTGGTAGGGTAGTAATCAAAGCACAGTGGGAATTCACACGAGACAAATGACGATCTCAGGTCGATGAACTAACCTATACACATGTCACCAGGGAACTGCTATCTGACGTCAGGTATAATACCAACTAGCAGGTTCCCGGCGAGTCCTGTCCGGTGTACTCATAACCCAATGAGCACCTGTATACATCTTAGGTGAACCAACTGACACCAGTGGCTTGTGAGACCGGCCACCGCCCCTCGTCGGGATCTCGACTGTATACACTAGTCTACTCTGGAGTATCGATGCCCTGTCTCGAAACTCCCACGACTAGGGACCTTTTAAGGATTTGCTTATAGACCCCAGCTCCCACGTATATGATCGCCCTCATACTGCTGGTAGTCAAGCAAGAATCCTAGGGGCTCTATCAACGTGCAATAGTGATCAGTAATGTCACCTAAAGCAGTACACGATGATAAAGATAAACCAGATATCATACTATCATCTCGAGTAAGACTGTCCTACCGGCATAAGTCCTCCTTCAATCATTGCATTCACGTGCCTGCGATCCAATAATTGACTCTGAGGGCACTATATCTAACAAGGAGACCTGGTCTCGACTCCTCGAGATGATCTCCCACTGGACCCTAGAACTCGGTTACTTGTGCTCCCCGCCTTGGGTCTACCTAATGCGGAAAAGTAAATAATATACAATGGTGACATCATCCTCAGCCCGGTAGTGCCCCAATAAAAGAATATTATATACAATGAATTTTACATGAATGAAAATGAAAAATTCTCATCTCACATAAAACCCCCGGCTATTCAAAACACGACGATCCAATATAACATATCATAGCAACACATAACATCACATGTCATCAACGTAGGTAAATATGCGTATCCCAATTATCGTTGATGTATAGCAACGAAACCGGCGATACAACACATATTACACTTATGGTCGCAGAAAAGAAAGTGTAAAACTACAACAGTTGGAATCCACAACCTTCTTAGACATCGCATGCCTAACCAAATGAATTCCTTAGATATCTCATGCTTAACAATTATAAACCCTGCATTTTAGTCTCGATCTCGAAAACACTTTTTAATATCTAGTCGGGCAATTCAACAAGATTCCCGACATACCGATCGAATGCTCGTCACAAAATTTAGTAGACGACCGTACCCCCGGATGCCGTCGACGAAATGCACTAAGGCGGAATACCGCTGCCGCGAGCACCCGAACGGATGCTTTTGGCGACGGGGTTCTCCTACAGTCACTTGGTCGGGGCTATGGGGCGTGGCTATTTATTAAGTTTACCCGGCGAGTATCTGCGTACGCTACGTAATTGCGACGGACTTTTGATCACATCAAAATCCCGTGGCAACCGATCAAATGAGACTAAACTGCTAGATTTATAACATTCAAATTAGTTATCTCATAACTACTTGTGGATTCCAAATATTGTATCACATTCCAGATAAATAGACAATGTTAAACTTTCCGATCGAATAAACAAACACCCAAGATTTCCCAAATAGCGCAACACTTGAGCGAGGTTCAAAAAAGTATCCATCACATGCCACAGTACCAATGGTCCAGCCGTAGAAAGGTCAAACCAACGCCTCACATGTGGCAACGCCGTACTGCCCCAAACCCTAAGGTTTAGAGGCGGTTCAGACGGTCACATAATCGAGTTAAGGTCTGTGATCTTCTAGAGGGTCCACCGCGTTACTTGTACGACTATGAATGTTCTTTAATTAACGAAAAAATCCAACACTTGGAAATTTTCCGGCAGGGGAAAAAGTGAGTTATTGATATCCGTTCGAACTTTTTAACACTTTCTAAATTACCCGGAAAAACTTAAACGAAGTTAAAATTTCCGATCGAATCAACGAATACAAAAGATCTCCAGATAACTCAACACTTGAGTAGAATTAAAAATTCCCAGAAGCATGCAAAATTGACCAAGAATACACCCCAGAAGCATTGGCTCCTAATTCCCAAGGGTGGCCGCGGAACCGCTGCCAAACCCATGGTTTGGCCGCAGTTCCACGCTCCCTTGAGGGAGTTATGGGCTCGTACTTCACAGTATTTTTTATATTTCCCTGCTTATTTTTCTGAGTATTTTTAATACAGAAAAAAATCAACATTTTAAAAAATTTCCAAAGAGGGGGTATATATCGACGTTTCGGGGTTCGATCGAACTTTAAACTTCGTCTAGACTTCGCCTAAAGCTCTAGCTTGGCTCTGATACCACTGTAGGGTTACTAGGCATAGTCACAAGGTTTTACAAGGCATCAACCATGCCAAAATCAAATTTTTCATGTGCCGAACAACCTTAACCAAGATCTTAGACTAGAGATTAGGCGAAACAAAGCAAGTAAACAACTTTACTTCTAAGAGTTTGGGATTACAACCTTTGTAGTCCGTTCCTTCGCTTCATAAGCTCCGTGTTGAGGTCCCTTCGCCGCGATCATCATGTACCTGGACTCTAAAGAGGCTCCATGAAGAGAAAGATGCATGCTTTCGATCTTTAATAACAAAGATGATCTACCTTGAAGAAACTCAAGCCCAAGCTTTTGCTTCACTAATCAAGTATTAGCAAAGCAAACACCCTAATCTAAGTGGCTAGAATAGATGAGGATGATGAAGTAGGAATTTAGCTCTCATTTGTTTTCTTTATCTCACTCATTTTCATCACTTTTGAAAAAGCTAGAAAGCTTTTTATCAAAGAGGAAGAAGAAGAAGAAGCAAAACCATTTGTGATGAATAATGAATCAAGTGAGGTTAGAAATGCAACCATGGGTTAAGTATGAAGACTTAACCCATGTAGAGAATTAACTATGGTTAAAGGGTTGGGTTGGGTTAAAGAAATATCTTTGCAAAATATCAAGGTCAAAGTCAATGCTTCAAGAAGCTTCTTGAAAGCTTCATGAAAGTTTAACCCTAATCCAAACCCTAACCATATTTAAACTCCACAAATCATGTTGCATTTACAACCATAACATGTTACAATATTATATATCACATATATAATATTTATTGTAACAAAATAAAATAATACAATTAACATATATCACATATATATCAGTATATTATCCGAGTGAGAAAAAGAATCTTTAAATGAGCTTATATTAGTTAATGTAATTTAATATATCAAATATATAATTATACATTAAATTATCGAATCAACACTTGATCCGATAATCCGGCTATTTCACAAATAACCGACTAATATAATCTGTATCAGTTCATCGAATCAACACTTGATCCGATGACCCGGCTATATCTCATATACCCGGCCGATATCTCATATCGCGAGAATCTAATACGGTATCGCATACACGTATTATTCTCGGTCCCGCACATATCACATATGTGCTCCTACTCCGTTTTGCCTGAGCCAGGAAACCTCTGTGTAGGACTCTAAAGAATCATCAATACGCCGGCAGTAGGTGATGATCATATCAAACACCCACAAGCTGCAAGCGATCAGCTAAACGTAACAGCCATCCAGGTATTAAGCAATCAGAAGATCAACAAGCAAGCCTGTACATTCTTCCATGAATCCAACCAGTAACACTCCCGTACAGTCCGGTCTCTTCGTCTGATATGTCGCATATCTCGCCTAGGGGTGGCAAACGTCAGACCCTAGTAGCTTGATAAGTCGTGTCGATATGAGGTCTATAACAGTTCGAGAAACTACTGATAACACTTACCAGTAAATCTCAGCAATCCTGGCCAGGGATTTCAGTTATAGCCAATCGAACACTGCACAACATCAACTCCCTATACCGGGAGAGACGAAATCCCTCCTATTGCTCATTGCCTCTATATGATTCGGGACTGTACCCAAAAGCCACCGTTTTGCACGCCCTCTTGGACATGGTATGATGGAAATCAAAGCATGGTGGGAATCACACAAGACTCTATGACGATCTCGGGTCTACAGACTACTCTGTACCAGTGTCACCAGAGAACTGCCATCTGACGTGAGGTATAATACCATCTGGGAGTTCTCGGCGAGTCCGTCCAGTGTACCCAGTCTCCACTGAGCACCCGTATACCTTCTCTGATGTCAAACACCAATGGATATAGGATCATCCATCGCCCATCATATGGGTCAAGAAGCGCATACGCTAGTCTACTCTGGAGTATCGATGCCCTGTCTCGGCACTCCCATGACTAGGAACATTTGAAGGATGCACTTGGCAACTACACTGTCCCCACTAGTATGATCTGCATCATAGTCCTGGTAGTCAAGTACTCATCCTAAGAGCTTTATCAACATGTGACATAGAGATAATCAGAGTACATATTAAGATAAAGTGTAACCAGATAGCATATTATCATGTCGAGCAAGAAAGTCCTCCCTATATATGTCCAAGCATCCACTACAATATACAACATATGTACAGTAATGGCCTCTAGGGCATACATATAACTAACACTATGTAATGAACACACCCGAAGAAGATACATCATCATGCACTTTCCTCGTTTGGGCGGCATGGAATTCCTGGTATTCCCCTATTTCCTGCTCGGTCTTATAACAATTATAAGGTGGAGCGGGACCAACGTTCCCCAGATTAGTATAACAAGCGGGTTTGGTCAATACATCTATATTATTATCTTGATTAAGGCGTGACATGGTCGCTACCTGGAGAGAGAGAGAAGAAAACACTTTGCGTGCGCTCTTACAAGATTAGATTGATTATATATTTTATCTAATCAGGATGGCTCCCATTATTTTTATCAAATCTTCCTTCAATCCCTAAAAGGAAAGACTAGCCGGGATTAATTACACCATACAAGTTCGCCAATCTTTCAGCCAGTCCAGTGCCTGTACTTTGAGGGAGGTTTTCCGTGCTTTCGCACGGACCTAATTAAAATAAACCTCGTTTTCCCAGGGGCGTAACCCCGTTGACACCTTTCTAGACACCTACTTGATCAGCTAATTGTAAAGTGCAAAACTCTCCCAGGAGTAACAATTACTCGCAGTGGGTATCAGGATCCAACTATCATATAGAAGGTATGCAATCTCATTGCAAGTTTCAACACTTGAAACTCCCGATAATGGTTTTTACCCCTAGTGCCTATGACCTTGACTATGATTAACATATTATAAGCACTAGTCAAGTTCTACCAGTTATTTCGTGATTAATTAGATCCACCCACGTGACCCTTGACTATAATCAAAATAATCACATGACTGTCCTAACTAATCACATCATATGCGGTGTAGGAAGACATCACTTAGCTACTGTACAAGTTCAGTTTATAAAACTGCACATTTAATATGACATTCTTCCTACTATTTCTATATTAGAAAAGGTGTTTATTATAATATATGATACATATGCGGGTTTATCTATAAAAATACTATTTTCATGTGTTTATATATTATAATTAACATTTGGTAGGAAAATATAAGCATATAATATCCATGTAACATTTGGCCCATTTAAAATATGCTTACTTTATTAAATACCTTTGACCAAAGTCTTAATGGTTAAGTTAATATCTCAATATAACAAACTCTATTAAATATTATTTGTTGAGTTATTGTGCAAAATTTGCAGGGTTAAAATCAAGGGAATCAAAGTTGTTAAAGCAAACTTTCCTAATTAAGAAAGCAAACTAAAGAAATCAAATCTGGCAGAAACAAAGAAAGGATTTCCAGTTTACAAAGATTCCATTGATCACCACGTGTTATGAAGATGCAAGGACAGAAAAATCAACATGAGATCTCACTTTTTGGCCGCGAATCTGCGGCCAAAACCACCTTTTGGCCGCGGATCCGCCGCGGTTTTGAAGACTTAGGATATAAGATTTTTTCTGTTGGATACTAACTACTTGCTTCCAAATTTGGAAGCTACGTTTCTAGCTTTGGGACTATAAATAAAGACCGAGAGCCTCTTGGAAAAATTATCAAGCCAACGAGATCACGAAGTCCAAGACGGCTCACGCATCCAGGCTGATCATCAACTGTTCGTCTACCTCCTTAGAAGAGATCGAGAAGCAACTAGAAATTGTAATCTTTTTCTAAGGATTCAAGTGTAATGAATATTGTTGATTAATAAAGGCAGCTTTCTTTTTCTTATTCTATTTCTTCGTAGTTTAATTATGCAATTTCTTTCCATCTCTTTTTCTCCCAACATGCACGAGTAATTCTCCGCTTGTTAGGGTTCGTAGGATTAGGGTAGGCTAATGGATGATGAACATCCCTAAACCCTTTTTAAGTCCTATAAAGTTTATGAACTTTATCAAAAGAATCATTAACATCCTAATCCGGCACGCTAACAATTCTTTGTTAGTTCCGACCGCGATTAGAGATTAGATTAACGATTGTTTTGGTAAAGGCTAGATATGAACGGAGTTCCGTGTCGAGATAAGGGTTAAGAGTGGGAATCCTTTTCCCTCCAGAAACCCTAATCTACACGCATCACCGTCGTTCTAGTTTTAAATCTATTAAAGGATAAAAAGGGTAACTTTTAATTAATCGTCCATGACTACTAAATCCTAACGAACCCTATAAGCCCCCTTATTATATTAACTACATCCCTAAAATAATCTAGATCTATATTTTTGCATTCTTGCTTAACGTAGATCTAGGAACCATTTTTCAAAATTCTTTATCCCTCCTCTCTTTCTCAACACATCTAAAGTAAGAGTAAAAGATTCCACGTTTCCCTAAGGACGACCCGTACTCACCTCGGTCTAGCTACACGCTACACCGTTCTGATTGCGGTTATACTACTAAACACACTCATTCGAACAAATCAAATGGCGCCGTTGCTGGGGATACGTGCGTAATTTTTTATTCTTACTATTTGTGTTGAATTCTTAGACGATTCATATCATTATTAACACGAAACTGCAAATTGCATATTTAACGATTTGTGCGTGAATTTTGCAAGGAGATCTGGAGTCGCAGACTTGAGGAAACAGGAGACAGAGACATCCTTAGAGATCCAGAGGAGTACAGGAGGCCAAAGAAAAATTTTCATCACCTGATCCCTCCACTTCGCGGCGGAACCGCGGCACTATGGCCCTTTCGGCGGCGGAAACGCGGCGTAACTAAGGAGTTAGGGTTACAAACTTCTCTGGTAAGATTCTAACCTCTTTCTCTCTCCTCTCAAATCCAATAAAATCTATTTTCTCCAGGATTCTTTGCAAAATAGCGCCGCTCAAAAATCTTTTTGCAAAAGTTTTGTGATTGGTTTTGTTTTGCATATTTTAATACGGACTTTAAGGGGCAAAAACCAAATCCAGATTAGGTGGGGATTTCATCACCTTTCCTAAGCCCCACAAATCACAAACCGAGCATCTGCATCAACCTTACAATAATTTAAAAAATATCTAGACCAGACTCTAAGGACTGTCGCGCTCATTAAGGACAAAGGAAGGTCGTGGGCAATCTATCGCTTATCCGCATTACTTTTGTGGTGCCTAGGCAAGTGTGACTAAGGCAAGTGGTTTACTTAATTAGGCCCGCTATTTTCGGTGATTCGTATAGCGGATACCTCCCACTTACCTGGCACTTACCTGGCTACAAGGGTAGTAACGAGGCGGTAGAGGATTGATCCTGCGGCTTGTCCTTTGGAAGTCTGAGAGCGGTCTAGAGACTGGACCTAGGTGACCTTAGTTCTAGGGTTTCTTGTGCATTTTAGAGTGATTTGTCTTGAGTCCCACTTTTTTAAAACAAGCCAATTTTAAATCACACACACGCTGCCACTTGCACTAAACCCGCTTAGTGCATGCTTGGCTGGACACGAGATCCTAGTGCCCGTCTTGTCCGCGTTCCTGCTATCGACGCCGAAGTCAGTACTTCTTCATCTTCTTTTCCCCCACCACCACACACCACCTCACCACTATACTACAACAACCGAGATGGACGGCACTCCATCAGAATATAACACCACGCTGCCACCGCCCGTAGGTGCGCAGAATCCACCGTGCATCTCTCTCCAAGAGAGATGCTATCCTATCCGTGGTCCTCTTCCCACTTGTCTATCTCTTCCACCACCTAACGGGGATAATTTCGAAATTAAATCCCACTACATCAATCTGCTGCCCAAATTTCACGGGCTTGAATCGGAAGACGCATACGTTTTCATTACCAAATTCGAAAACGTATGCGCAATGATGGGTACTTCACAATTGACTTTAGATGCTATGCGCTTACGTCTTCTCCCATTCACACTGTGCGACTTGGCAGAAAAATGGCTTTACAATACTGCCACACACTCTATCACTAATTGGGATGAATTCGTCATAGCATTTCTTAAGAAGTTTTACCCAAACCATAAGATTGCCCGTGTTAGAAGCGAGATCAACCAGTTCACCCAGCTTCCCAATGAACCATTTTGGAAGTGCTTTGAACGTTTCAAGGATCTGCTTGTCCAATGTCCTCATCATGGAATCAATAGATGGGATTTATGTCGGATTATATATGAGAGCATTAATCCAGCGACAAAGCAGATGCTTGAAACAACGTGTCAATACAATTTCATGTCTAAAGATGACGGTGAAGCTTGGAAGTATCTGGAAGACCTCGCTGAACACACTCTGCAGTGGGAAAGCGTAAGACCACCTTCATCTAGGGAAGGTGTTCACTAGCTCGATATTTCTATCGCAGTAAAAGCCGAAATGGCAGCGATACAGAAGAAACTCGACGCTATTGAGAACAAATTCTCATCATTCTCCCTAAATCAGGTCACGCTTCCTAAGACCGTCTGTGGTTGCTGTTCGGATCCTTCACACTTAACGGAAGAATGTCCTATGAATGCACCGTTTCAAGGTCACAAGCAAACTAATGCTTCTTTTCAGCAGCGACCTAGAAACGATCCTTATTCTTCCACATACAATCAAGGATGGAGGAATCATCCTAACTTTGCTTGGAATCAAAACCAACAAAGCAATTATTAAAGACCTCCTCCATAGCAACCACAACCACAAAATCAGCCCCCATTTCAGTCACAAAATTTCCAAAATCCGGCCAACATTTCTACACCACAAGTGGCCAATTCTGACAACTCACTTGCACAAACCTTGGATTTGTTCATGAAACAATCCATGCAATTGTCGGCTGAGATGGAGTCTTCTATTGATACCATAACGAAAAACTCCGCCTCCCATGGTGAGAGTATTAAATCAATAGAAAACCAAATCACACAGTTAAACGCCGCAATGAGTGCGAGAGAAAAAGGGAAACTCCCATCTCAACCCATACCTAATCCTGGCCACTCACAAAGTTATAATGTGAGTGCCGTTACTACGTTGAGATCGGGAAAGGTGCTGAATAACCGAGTGGGTGAGCAATGTAATGATGTTAGTGACACCAATGATACCCCAGCTCCTTCTTCTTCCCCTAATTCGTCTAGTCTCCCACCTTCACCCGAGCCTATTCTCCATTTTCCCCAAGGCTCGAACCCTTCGCCCATTTCCTCGAATCTACCTAAAACGATCCCCACTCCAATTCTGGGATCAACTCCATCCCCACAATCCTCTCCAATGTTGGACCAAACCCTTATTGATAAAGCACCTTATCCAAACAGGTTAAGGGGCAACAGACCAAGTCCACAAATGGAGAAGATTGTGAAATTTTTTAAGCAAGTTAACATAAACATTCCTCTCCTAGATGCTATTCAACAAGTTCCGTCATATGCGAAAATCCTAAAGGACTTGTGCACTAGGAAGAGAAAAGTTCAAGTACCTAAAAAAGTTTTCCTTGCGAGTAACGTGAGCACTGCTTTTACACAACAACTACCCAAGAAACGAAAGGACCCCGGAAGTCCTACAATTTCAATTTCTATTGGGGGTAAAATTATCAATCGTGCTCTACTCGATTTAGGTGCTAGTGTTAACTTGCTTCCGTATTTTGTTTATGAGCAATTAGGGATCGGAGAGTTAAAGCCTGCGCATTGCACTCTTCAGATGGCCGATCGATCTATCACCCAACCTAGGGGTGAGCTAGAGGATGTGTTAATCAAAGTTGGGGAATTCATATTCCCTGTGGACTTTATCGTTATAGATATACAACCTGTGGCAAACCCACGCAATCAAATTCCGGTGATACTCGGTCGACCCTTTTTGGCCACTTCCAACGCAGTAATCAATTGTAGAAATGGCTCCATGATCCCATCCTTTGGAAAGAAGTCAATTGAGCTTAACATTTACAAGTTGGGAAGTGAACCCTCTGAACCCTATGCCCATGTGTGTTCTGTCGAATTAATGGATGTCGACAGCAGCGAATTTGATCAACCTCATGATACTGACTCTTTTCATATGTTGTTGTTTGACCCAACTATGTATTCTTCCGGGTCAACATCTAACGCTGATGAGGAACTATTTATAGAGTCTGACGATCACCCCATTTTTTCTGATGACATTATTCATCAGGGTATCGACGAAAGCTTTGAGGAAATTTTCGCTGATGAACTCGCATTTTTACATGACACGGGTGTTGAGATGAATCAACTCCAAGACAAAGAGATTGAACCTCCACCCTTTCTTCTGGACAATCACGATAATACGAGTAATCCATCATCACTATCACTGTGTCATCTCTCCAAATTGAGACGCAATCCTTTTCCATTACACCTTTTATCACCTCCCCACTTCTTCACGTCGAAAGGTGACATGTTCTTCCACCAACCTTGGTGCTTCATCGATAAATTTTTTGAATGGTTGGTGTTGACTTTTGGTCTTTGCAAAACTTGGTATTGACCAATAATTTTGACCCCCTTGTGTGATTTTAAAAGATTAACATTGTTTAACTCAAGTTTGAGGGGGGTATATTTTGGCTCTTGAAAGAAAATGATTTTTACAAAATTGTGAGCCAAAAATAAGTTTGGGGGAGGATTTTCACTTGCATTCTTTCTTGTCCCCTTTCTCCTTACAAGTCTACAGGTTTTTGAGCTCAACGGATGACATCAGTGAAGACACTGCTGTAAACAGGTTTGGGGGAGGTTTGTGCTTATTTACACATCAATTTGCATCATACTTTGCATAAGCACAACATTTTCAAAAAAAAAAATTTAAAAATTTTCTTTTATAACAAAAGAGTAGAAAGTGAAAAATTACATCCAAAAGATTGGAATAGTTTAAGAAAACCAAGAAAATTAGATGTTTTCTTAAACGAACTGGTAATAAGTAGTTATGAGCTGTTGTCCCAAGGGTTAGTAAGATGAAGGAAGTCACTAATCTGAGGATAAAAATAAGTCTGAAAAATAGTTTTTATTCTGGAAACCAAACATTTGAATGTTGATACCCTACTATATGCACTTACACACGTCTTGAAACTCGGGATAGTAGAGGATACCTTAAAATGCTCTTGTCTAAAAGCCAAAGTATGAAGGAAATGAAAAAAAATGAATGAAGAAAATATAAAAATGGCGAAAAGAAAAAAAAAGAACACTGGTTTTGTATTGCCAAGGCAGCAATAAAAAAAATATAGCGAGGGTGCTTTATCACCTAGTGCCCTAAGGCCAACTGGTCTGGGAGTCACTGCTAAGCCTTAGGTGGTGCAAGACGAGGAAAATATTATCACCTAATCAGCAAGAACATGAGTAATCGGTCGGTTAGTACCTCAAGAAGTATTAACGGTCGCATGAAAATGTGTGAGCAAGTCTAAATATTCATCAAGTTAAAAAGTACTGAGGTAGATGGACAAGAGTATGATCGCTTGAATTGAACTCTCCGAGTGTAGGGATGTCCATTTCACACACGTAGGGGTATATGATCGATGTTGGGATGAAAAGTAGGAATGAAGAATAAAGATGATGTTTTATTGAGAGATGATATGATTTCTAACATTTTTTCATGACTATTAAGATAGGGCTCATGACAACTGAAAAGCTAGTGTAGTTGGAAACTCTTATTTTCAAAGTCTTTCTTTTACGGCTCTTATCTTTATATGTAAATTTGACCATCTCTCTTTTGTTATAGGATTTTGTGGGTGTAATCCGCTGAAAACTCTCAGGAGACAACACTCCTCCTACTAGGGACACCTAGAAATTTAACGGCTTGTTGCACGTGCTCAGTGCAATCGTGTTTGCCTACGAAAGTGTGCTTAGTTTTCTCCTTTCTTTTTCTCCTTCTCTTGAATAAACTAGTTTGCTCGGGACGATCAAAGATAAGTTTGGGAGTATTTGTTCAGTTGATAAAACTGCACATTTAATATGGCATTCTTCCTACTATTTCTATATTAGAAAAGGTGTTTATTATAATATATGATACATATGAGGGTTTATCTATAAAAATACTATTTTTCATGTGTTTATATATTATAATTAACATTTGGTAGGAAAATGTAAGCATATAATATCCATGTAACATTTGGCCCATTTAAAATATGCTTACTTTATTAAATACCTTTGACCAAAGTCTTAATGGTTAAGTTAATATCTCAATATAACAAACTCTATTAAATATTATTTGTTGAGTTATTGTGCAGCATTTGCAGGACTAAAATCAAGGGAATCAAAGTTGTTAAAGCAAACCTTCCTAATTAAGAAAGCAAACTAAAGAAATCAAATCTGGCAGAAACAAAGAAAGGATTTCCAGTTTACAAAGATTCCATTGATCACCACGTGTTATGAAGATACAAGGACAGAAAAATCAACATGAGATCTCACTTTTTGGCCACGAATCCGCGGCCAAAACCCCCTTTTGGCCGCGGATCCGCCGCGGTTTTGAAGACTTAGGATATGGGATTTTTTCTGTTGGATACTAACTACTTGCTTCCAAATTTGGAAGCTAAGTTTCTGGCTTTGGGACTATAAATAAAGACCGAGAGCCTCTTGGAAAAATTATCAAGCCGACGAGATCACGAAGTCCAAGACGGCTCACGCATCCAGGTTGATCATCAACTGTTCGTCTACCTCCTTAGAAGAGATCGAGAAGCAACTAGAAATTGTAATCATTTTCTAAGAATTCAAGTGTAATGAATATTGTTGATTAATAAAGGTAGCTTTCTTTTTCTTATTCTATTTCTTCGTAGTTTAATTATGCAATTTCTTTCCATCTCTTTTTCTCCCAACATGCGCGAGTAATTCTCTGCTTGTTAGGGTTCGTAGGATTAGGGTAGGCTAATGGATGATGAACATCCCTAAACCCTTTTTAAGTCCTATAAAGTTTATGAACTTTATCAAAAGAATCATTAACATCCTAATCGGGCGCGCTAACAATTCTTTATTAGTTCCGACCGCGATTAGAGATTAGATTAATGATTGTTTTGGTAAAGGCTAGATATGAACGGAGTTCCGTGTCGAGATAAGGGTTAAGAGTAGGATTCCTTTTCCCTCCAGAAACCCTAATCTACACCTCACCGTCATTCTAGTTTTAAATCTATTAAAGGATAAAAAGGGTAACTTTTAATTAATCTTCCATGACTACTAAATCCTAGGACCCTACAAGCCCCCTTATTATATTAACTACATCCCTAAAATAATCTAGATCTATATTTTTGCATTCTTGCTTAACGTAGATCTAGAAACCATTTTTCAAAATTCTTTATCCCTCCTCTCTTTCTCAACACATCTAAAGTAAGAGTAAAAGATTCAACGTTTCCCAGAGGACGACCCGTACTCACCTCGGTCTAGCTACACGCGACACCGTTCTGATTGCGGTTATACTACTAAACACACTCTTTCGAACCAATCAGTACACTACGCCTTGACTATGATCAACATACACAGCACGAATACTAAGTACTCTACTTCCTAAAATGATGGAGGGTTGCGGATGATTTTTAAGAAAACCTTTAACGCTTTGAACTTGATATCGTTGCAGAATCAAATGATTTTAAATGGAGTGCTTTTGAGGCTTTTGCTAGTTTCGCTAAAGAGGTCACTCCCAGTGAAGGGATCTCGGCTCTTTCCTCGTCGAATGAGGTGCAGGATATTCACAATACCACTATGCAAAGCAAGAACTAGAAAAGCAGTCAAAAGACAAAATCGAGGGTTATAGTATCTGCTAGTTATTTCTAAAGAGGTCACTCCCGGTGAAGGGATCTCGGCTCTTTCCTCGTCGAATGAGGTGCTGGATATTCTATAAGGAACACCGCTATGCAAAGCAACAACTAAAGCTACCTAATTTTGAAATTCGATTCCACAACATCTTTTATGTTTATTTTCTTTCATTAATCCCATTAATGAATGTCCCATCATTTAATTTACCTAAACATCACAGATAAATACAACGTACGCTTATGCCATCTGCATTCGCCTCGATATCCCGTCATGCACCGTTAGGTTAGGTAACTAACGGCAGAGCGGGGCAGGGCTAGCGCGGGTGTAAAACTTAAGCAACGTCTATATAATATATCATATATACTACATACAATATTTATCTCAACATATCAGATGATCACATCACAGATATCGCAGCAGAAAAAAACATATGAAATATTGGATATACTAGGATGCCCGTGTTTTATTTTGAGCCTGTATAAAACACGGATTCCACGGTCGTGATGAATAGTCAAACCCACATCCCAAGACCCCTACGAGAGCGACAAGCAACCCTACCAATTCTAGAGTTAGGAGACCCGGACTCGATGCCTCGAGATGGTCTCCCACTGGAATCTAGAATCCGGTTACTTGTGCTCCTCTCCTTGGGTCTATCCTAATACGGAAAAATAAATAATATACATCAACGGTGATATCTTCCTCAGCCCGGAAGTTCCCCAATAAAAGAATATTACATACAAGTTTTTACATGAATGAAAAAGAAAAACTCTCATCTCACATAAAACCCCACGGCTATTCAAACACGACGATCCAATATAACATATCCAGCAACACATAACATCATATGTCATCAACATAAGTAAATATGCGTATCCCAATTGTCGTTGACGTTTAGCAACGAAACCAGCGATACTCCACATATTACACTTACGTTCGCAGAAAAGAAAAATGAAAAACTACAACAGTTGGAATCCGCAACAATCTTAGACATCACATGTCTAACCAAATGAATTCCTTACACATCGCATGGCTAACAATTATAAACTCCGCATTTTAGTCTCGATATTGAAAACATTTTCCAATAATCAGTCGGGCAATCCAACAAGATTCCCGACATCCGGATCGAATGCTCGTCGAAAACGTTAGTAGACGGCCGCACCCCCGATACCGACGACGAAGTGCACCAAGGCGGAACACCGCAGTCGCGAGCACCCGGACGGATGATTTTTGGCTACGGAGTTCTCCTATAGTCACTTGGTCGGGGTTATGGGGTGTGGCTATCTAGTAATGTTACCCGGCGAGTATCCGAATACACACAGTGATTGCGACGGACTTTTGATCACATCAAAATCTCGTGGCAACCAATCAAATGAGACTAAATTGCTAGACTTATAATTCAAATGTTTTTGATTCCACGTATTGTATCACAATATATACTAGACTATGTTAAATGTTTCGATTGAATCAAGCGACACTGTTTCCCCTCAATCAGAACAAAACCCTATTTCTAAAACTGAAAAGTAAAGCACTGCTTCATAAAAGAGTCTGAACACCAAAGGCGATTTATCCTCGCAAGAATCACATGCATTTAATAATAGCAAATTAAATCATGAGATGCAGAAGCACAACAGAGAGCTAAAATAAAAAGAACACTTAACAAATAATAAAATACTTAATTAAAAACATTTATTTATTATTACATTTAAAAAAGATCACCAAATGTGGGATCGAAAAGACAAGGGTTCGCAAAAATAAAAAAGAGATTCCCCAGCTCCATTTCTGCCTTCTCCACCACGTCAAAGCGGCGATCCTCCCGAGAAGAAGACATCCAACGAACGTCGCCACATTCTTTGGAAAAGGTGGAAATGACAACCCGGCGAGCCCGTATCTGGCTCAGCAAGTGGAAAGACCAGTCCCTCAGGGCTTTAGTGATCAAGAGCGCTTCGAAAAAAGCTCTCGATCTTATCCTCGGCCACATCAAGCATTGCCGAGGACATCTCCGCCGGAGGAGGGGGAATGTCGGCGAGCACCGAGGCAAGGATCATCCGAAGCCAAATGGAGTCCGGGGGAAGAGGAGACCCCACACGCGCCGAAAGCTCGTACATTGCAGCATCGCACTGCTCGTCCGAAAAAGAGGAGTCCACCAAGCGCGCAGCAAAACGGGGAACGATGTCCCGGATCGGCACTTCCCACGGTTGTCGGTGGGCGTGAGGGCGGTTGCAAGCCATGATAGAAGAAGTTCTCTGAAGATGAGAGGAGAAAAGGCTCGGCCTTGAATGATATATAGACCCGAGCACAAAAGATTCTGTGCACAATGGACCCGGGAAATCAAGATTTTGGAAATACAAGTTTGGCTTGAAAAAAGGAGATGAAAAGATATCTCAGGTAAAGCAACGCTTCCGATTCCCCCAATCAGAGCAAAGCTCTACCTTGAAAATTTAAGTTTTAATAAATGAAGCAACGCTTCAGATTCTCTGCGCTGCGCGCAAAGCGCCACATGTCAGAGGTTGATGCGTCAGCACAGTGCCCGAGGCAATGCGTCCAATCAGAGCAAGGCTCTTTAAAAATAAAATAAAAGTAAAAGAAGCAACGCTTCAGCTGCGCAAGCGCTGCGCTGCGTGACACGTGTCTGTGCAGTTGCGCAAGCACAGCTGCACAAGCACTGCTGCGCAAGCGCTGCGCTGCACGACGCGTGTCTGCGCAGTTGCGCAAGCACAGCTGCGCAAGCGCTGCGCTGCACGACGCGTGCAAGTACAGCTGCGCAAGCGCTGCGCTGTACGACACGTGTCTGCACAGTTGCGCAAGCACAGCTGCGCGAGCGCTGCGCAACACGTGTCATGTGCTGGGGCGTTTGCGCAAAACAGAATTGAAATTTTAAAGAAATCTTTTCTGTTCTTGTTAAAACAAGAAGATTTTCTTCTGTAAAACAGGGGCCCTTGGATCAAAGATCCAACGGTGGCGAAAATTCCCCAAATCACTCAGAGAAAGATCTCTTCAACAAATTTAACTAATTTATGGGCACTATAAAAAGGACCTCAGATCTCAATTCAAAAAAAAATAAGATTTTTGTGAGAAATTAAACAGAGAGAACTCTGAAGAATTGGAGATGAATCCTCAAGAACAAAGAAAAAAGGTAAAAAACCTTTAGAAAAAGAGAAAATTCTCTCATGAACAGATCATTGATCTGAGAACAAGATCAAGGACCTCTAAGGAAAAAGAAAATAAACAAATAAAAAACAGTGCCTTGCACTTCTTTTTATGAACCATTGGTTCTGAATCTAAAAGATTCTCAAGATAACAGTGCCTCGCACATTTTATCTGAAATTGATCCAAAAGAATAAGAACAGCGCCCAGCACTTGCCAGAACTGCACTATTGCGCAAGCCGCGCAACGTGTCAGCAGTGCAACAGTGCAGCGCACTGACGCAGCGCACTGCGCTGCTGCGCTTGCGCTCACCAGAACGTGACATGTGTCACCTTCACGAGCGCTTGCGCTCATTAATTGCGCAAAGCGCCTGACATGCCATGTGGGGCACTGTCAGAGTATCTAATGCTCTGCATTATTAAGAGAAGGGCCAAGCCCAATTAAAAAAGGCATGACAGGCCAAATTAAATACAATGCATTATTTTAAAGAAGGGCAGAGTCCAAACAGATGCTCTGCATCATTTATAAAGGGACATAGCCCAAATCAAAAAGGCCTAGCAGGCCAGAATAAATGCAGTGCATTATTTAAAAAGGGCAGAGCCCTAGCACAGGCCTAATAGGCCAAAAGCAAATAAAATATTGAACTTTTTCAACTGGACTTAGCCCAATCATGGCCGTAAGTCCTCAAATTAAATTGACTAAGCACGGCTGCTCCTTAAATCAATTTACGACCGGTTCGAGGGTACATCTCTGAACTCCTCTGACACCCATCGTTGTAATCCTTCAACGACGTCAGAGAGGTGACGGGTCCCGACAACTAAACATTCAAATGGACTGCGGGGTCCTTAAACTCGTGGACCGAAACGTCCTTAAACTAATGTTGGACCGAAACGTCTTTAAACTAATAATAGACCACCACGTCCCTAAACTGGCTATGGACCACCACGTCCTTAAACTGGAGTATGGACCACCACGTCCCTAAACTGATGATGGACCATCACATCCTTAAACTGGAACACAGACCACCACGTCCTTAAACTGGGACATGGAACATCACGTCCCTAAACTGGAGTATGGACGACCACGTACCTAAACTGGAACAATAGTGCCTCCAAATGCTCTTTTACCGGACCTAAACGATCCCGTTTAAGTCGATCTTAGCCCCAAACACGGCTAACGTATCCTTAAACATACAAATGGATTATAAAATTCCCGATCAACTCTGGTTCGAGTGTACATCTTCGAGCTCCTCTGACACATGTCGTTGTAATCCTTCAACGATATCAGAGAGGTGACGAGTCCTGATGGCCATATATTAAATGGATCACTACGTTAAGTTGATCTCAGTCTCAAACAGGACTGATGTCACGCCCCGCTTCCCAAAGTACGCTAAAGTGGAAATGTGACATAGCCAACCATGCTACCTGTGGATAGGAAAAAATGCTTCCACAGTCACATTACGGCTGTGGAGATATCATGAACAGGAAAGTAAACTACTATCTAGCACATGTCCATAAGCCAGAGTAAAAGAATCAAGAGATAACAATATGCGGAAGCCAAAAGATACAATAAATGAAACACCTGGAGTGAAACTACGTACCGACAGGAACCTCACCGCTCGTCTAACAGCGGCAAAACTCCTAATCAGTCTGCAGCAAGGTAGAAGAATCTGGGCCATGCAAAACCCAGACGTCATCGCGTCAAGTCATCAAGTAATAACATAGTAAACAGGCAATGCGAATATAAATATGAATAGAACAAGGGTAACAATAATATAAATCAGAGCAGTACAGGGTAGTGTGCAGTGGGTAAACTGGATTGTTCTATCAGGTTCTCTGTTCTAAAGTCTTTGAAATCAAATTGATGAATTATCGATGTAACTCAATAGTATCCCGTACATACCCGGGACCACGGCCACAATATTCTCGGCTGCAGCCGAGACATGCCGCTAGGCACAAAATAGGAATGTGTACACTCGATAGTATCCCGTACATACCCGGGACCACGGCCACAATATTCTCGGCCTAAACCGAGACATGCCGCTAGGCACAAAACAGGAATGTGTACACTCAATACAGGTAGTGAACTGTCGAGTTACAAGTCAGATTTCACCTTTGATTTCCCCATACCCCCAAGTTATATGTGTATGTCAAGTCAGGTATCCAATAATCAAGAAACTAATGCCAACACAGGATCAGGTAAACAGGTTTGTCTGGATAGACAACAGGAACGGTCCATGAGGACTACATGTTATGTTTGTTGGCATTAGACACAAGATCAGATAACAGGTAAAGCCATGGTACATCAGGTCAAGCCAGGTAATGTATAAAGGTGTCATGTCATGTCAAGAGTGTACGGTACCATGTCATGTCAAGTAGAAAGTGTAACAGGTCATGTCAGCAAGCACAAGATGTCATGTGGGTGCTCATAATCAAACTAACATAAGCATGTGTATAAATAAACAAGCATGAGTACTATCAGAACAATAAACTGGAACATGTAATATGATATGCAAATAGATATAATTTCAAGGATATGGATGCACAATTATCGATTAGGATTACATTTATAGTTCCAATATTAATTAGGATGCAATTTATTAAACATGGAGTGTTAATATCACATTATTATGTAGTAATGTGATCTATAGATGCAATTATATGTATCTTAAATGCGATGGATGCAAACGGGTATCCGAAAAGTTATAAAACTATAAAATGGTAATGTGGGATGTACAACTAAGCAATATGTGATATAAATATTGATATAATAATATTAATATGGATAGCATATTCAAAGCGATTAATAACTATAAAAGTGGTATTGATTAACCATGCACAAGAAAGTTCCGTTCAGAAATTCAGCGTCACCCTAATTTGTAAAATAGCTTAAATATAACAAACGTTCTCCAAAAGGGACGTGTCTTATACCAAAACAAAGACAAGTCAATAAGGTTTTCAGTTTTATAAGTATAAGCCCTACAAAAAGTTATGAACATTCGAAGTTGAAAGTTTGCTGCTGGAATTTCCCTGGACAGCAGTTTGGAGACATTTTCATTTGCATTTTACGTTATTTAAACAATTTATTTTGCAAGTAAATATTTCATAGAGTTATAGTATTCTGAGTTATCTTCGTAACGAACTAAAGATTGTATACTAATGATTTTTCTATGATTTATAATAAATTTTATAAGGTAAGCTGTACAGTAAATTTCAGATTTGTCGTATCCGCTTTTTCAACGACGTTTCATGTGTAAACTATAATATTTTCAAATATATAATATTATAAAATGCAGATTATAAACTAATTAAAGATAATAATAAGAAATATTACGACGATATATATTTTAATTGATATGGATGCAGTATAATGTAATCTAGTATGTCACAAGATAAGTTTTCATGATCTAAATTTAATATGATATAAACGGATGCAAACGGAAAATCGAAACGTTATAAAATTAAACATGGGGCACTGGATTTAAACTATAGGTATGGTATTTATTTGAATAGGTATAAAATGAATTATATAGCATGTAGCAAGATTAACTTGCCTCGATGGGTCGCGAATCGGGAAAACGGAACGTTAACCGTCGGCGGGGAAAACTCGCGACGGGCGCACGGTTCACGGAATGAACCCAAACGATGAACAAAGGAACCACACGGGTCGGGGTACCTCGCTGGAACGTCGCAAAGCGTCACCGGCACGACAGAATTCCGGTAACAAAAGAACAGTTAAAAAAAATGAGAAACGAGACATGAAGCAAGAAGAGAAAGAATGATAAAGAGAAGTACGGGAGAATATATGAGAGAGAGAGAGAGAGAAAAAGTGGAGAGAGAGAGAGAGCGAGAGGGAGAGAAGAGGGAGAGAGAGAAAGTGGAGAGATAGAGAGAGCGAAATAGAGAGAAGTGGGGCCCACGGGGTTAAAGGGGAGGTTGCGATTGGCTGAGAGAATAAATTGAGAAGAATATAAAAGATTGTAAAAATATTATATGGTTAACTAAATTATATATGATAGTTTAAATATATTAAAATCTGGGATTTTGGCGCAAAGTAAAATATTTCCAAATCGAGCCCGGGTCGGGTCCAAAAATTTGAAATTGAAATAATAGAATTTTAGGCGGGATCCAAAATTTAAAATGAAGTGTTTTATGATCAAAAAGCATACCCCCAAAACGGACACACGTACGTGCACGTAGCCGTCCAAACTCGCCCGCTTCACTGAACGGGATGAGAACACGATGCACGGACGCTACAACAGGGTTAGGGGTGTCAAGCAGGCCAAGATGAATATTTTTAATTTTATTTTAGATGCCAAAAATTGTTATATGCAGAAATTAATTTCCGGGTAGAATTTACAATAATTAACTATCAAGCAAGATAAATGAAATAAGTGCCACACTACGTTCGAACGGTAACTGAAATTAGTAGCATTGGGCTCGGGTGTTACATTATACCCAACTACAAAAAGAATTTCGTCCTCGAAATTCCAAGAATACAAAGATAGATAACTACAAGAAAAGGTGAGGAAACTTCTGCCGGATTTCATCTTCTCATTCCCAAGTGGACTCTCCATGCGAGTGATTACCCCAAGAAACAAGCACAAGAAGGATTACCTTGTTCTTAAGAACCTTTTCCCTTCGATCCACGATTCCAATCGGTCGCTCCTCAAAAGTCAAGTCTTCTCGTACTGTTAGCTCCGAATGATCCAATACGTGTGTTTCATCTCGAACATACCTACGGAGTTGAGATACGTGAAACACATCGTGCACATTCGCCAAGGACTGCGGTAATGCCAAACGATACGCTACCTCACCAACACGCTCCAAGATCTCAAAGGGTCCAACGAATCGAGCACTAAGCTTTCCTCGACTTCCAAAACGAATCACCCCTCTAGTCGGTGATATCTTCAAGAATACCAAATCACCCACGGCGAACTCTAGAGGTCTTCTTGACGTATCTGCCCAACTCTTTTGTCGGTCCTGTGCTGCCTTCATATGATTTCTGATAGGGTTAACCTTCTCAACTGTCTGCACAACCAAATCTGGTCCCAATAATCTTCGTTCACCGATATCGTTCCAACAAACAGGTGAACGGCATTTACGACCATACAAAGCTTCAAATGGAGCCATCTGAATAGTTGCCTAAAAACTGTTGTTGTAAGACAACTCCACCAAAAGTAGATGATCCTCCCAAGACCCCTTGAAGTCCAACCTGCATGCTCTCAACGTATCCTCAAGAGTTTGGATCGTTCTCTCCGACTGACCATCAATTTGAGGATGAAAAGCTGTGCTAAACTTCAATCAAGTCCCCAAACTTTCCTGTAGACTCCGCCAAAAGTGTGATAAGAACCGAGTGTCGCGATCGGACACGATGCTCACCGGTACTCCATGCAATCTTACAATCTCTTGCATGTACCGCTCTGCCAAAGTCTCTGTTAATTGACCAACCCGAAAAGGAATAAAATGAGCTGCCTTGGTCAATCGGTCAACAATCACCCATATAGCATGGTTGCCTTTTGGACTTCGCGGTAAAGCCGTCACGAAATCCATGGTTATATGTTCCCACTTCCACTGAGGAATCGGAAGTGGTTGCAATAAACCAGCAACCCTTTGATGTTCAGCCTTAACTTGCTGACACACCAAGCACTTTGCCACAAAGCGAGCAATCTCCCATTTCATGCCTTCCCACCAGAAATGCTGTCGAATATCTCGGTACATCTTTGTGCCTCCTGGATGTACAGAATAAGCTGAACTGTGTGTCTCCTTCATAAGCTCTTCACGAATACCTCCCTTTGGCACACACAAACGGGTACCAAACCTCAACGAACCATCTTCGGGGATTAATAAATCTGTTCGTAGTCCGGCTTCAACCTGTCCTCGAAACTTTTGCAGTCTGGGGTCCTGCGATTGTGCTGCTTTAATATTCTCGATCGATGATGTATGTACTTGCAGCTGCATCAACTGTCCCGTAGAATGCGATAGCACAACCTCCAAGTCAAATCTTCGAAAATCTTCAACGATCTTCTTCTGCGTAGTTAACACCTGAATTGCTGGTAACCGACTAAGCGCATCCGGCACGACGTTAACCTTCCCCGGATGGTACTTAAGATCAAGATCGTAGTTAGCCATCAGCTCCAACCATCTACGCTGCCTCATATTAAGCTCCTTCTGTGTGAACACATACTTCAAGCTCTTATGATCAGTAAAAAAACTTCGACCCTTTCGCCCAGAAGGTAGTGTCTCCAAACCTTCAAAGCGAAAGTCACAGCAGCAAGTTCCAAGTCATGAGTTGGGTAATTCTTCTCATGGGTCTTCAACTGTCTCGATGCGTATGCTACAACCTTCCCATGCTGCATCAAAACACATCCCAATCCTTTCCCAGATGCGTCGCTGTGAATCACTAATCCTCCGGAATTGTCTGGCACGGTCAGAACAGGGGTGGTTATCAACTTCTGCTTCAACGTCTCGAAAACTAACGCACACTTATCCGTCCGTACAAAAGGTACCTCCTTGCGTGTAAGCTTGGTTAACGGCTCCGCCAGACGAGCAAAGTTCTCCACAAATCTTCTGTAATACCCGGCGAGTCCAAGAAAGCTTCTTATCTCCGCAACATTCTTTGGAATCAGCCAATCACGAACTGCTGCAATCTTTTCTGGATCGACGGCAATTCCATCGCCAGACACAACATGCCCCAAAACTTTACTTCCTCCACCCAAAACTCGCACTTGCTCATCTTCGCATATAACTTCTCATGTCTCAACGTTCGCAGTGCGATCTTCAAATGCTCAGAATGTTCCTCAAAACTCTTCGAATAAACCAGAATATCGTCAATAAAAAAAACCACGATAAACTGGTCCAAGAACGGTGAAAAGATTCAGTTCATCAAGTCCCTGAATACTGCCGGCGCATTCGTTACTCCGAAGGGCATCACTAAGTACTCGTAATGTCCATACCGAGTTCGGAACGCCGTCTTGCAAATATCTTCTGTTTTCACTCGGACCTGATGATATCCAGATCGCAAATCCAGCTTCGAGAATACCCTCGCGGCACTAAGCTGCTCGAAAAGTTCGCCAATGCGAGGGATCGGGTACTTGTTCTTAATAGTCACCCGGTTTAATTCTTGATAGTCGATGCACATCCTTCTTGTGCCATCCTTCTTCTTTACTAGAAGAACTGGAGCTCCCCAAGGCGAGTTACTGCTTCGAATCCAACCTTTCTCAAGCAATTCTGTAACCTGTTTCTTGACTTCTTCCAATTCTACTGGCGCCATTGGATAATACGCTTCGGATACTGGCGCTGCCCCAGGAATAAGATCAATTGCGAACTCCACGTCTCGCTTTGGCGGTAAACCCGATATATCTTCAAACACGTCCATAAAATCACGAACAACAGCCGGCTCTTCACTTTCATCACTTTCATTGATGCAAGAATATTATTTGTCGGCCTGGCCCTAAACTCGACTGGCCTGAAAGAAAAACTCCCCTTCATCCCAGATAAACTCTGCTGCTCTCGGCTGCCGCAAGTACTTGTGAGAAAGTGGTCAAACCCAGGGAGACAATCTGCCTCTGGATGTCCATGTCCTGGCTGCGCATGAACCTCCGTGCCCTGTCTGCATCGTTGGCAACTAAAGGTCCAGCGAAACTACTGAGTCTCGTCCATTCTGCTGCATGCACATCTACGGGTGCTCCCTTCTGCTTTAGTCCGATGAACTTCTCTTCCATTTTCTCCCGTGCAGTCCGCGGGAAGAACTTCTCCAGGAAACTCTTCGAAAAATCCGCCCACTTGATCGGCTTGGGCAAACGGTTCTCTTCTACAAGCCATCATTCTCGAGCGTAATCCACTAACTGAATGCGTACCATATCAACTCTTTCTCATATGGAATCTGTGCCGCAATAAGCAAATTCACTGTGTCAACTAGCCACTGCTCTGTTGGCAACGGCTCCTCCAATCCAGTAAATGTATACGGACCCAAACGTCTGAAATCTGCTACTGTCCCTACTCGGTCAACTGGCTTAGCTTCAACATTGTTCACAGACTGCTGAACGATCTGCAAACCTTCCTGAAACGAGTCCGCTTGCTGCTGGATCAGCTCGGTCTGTTTCTTTTGATTCTCCAGCATTCCCCTTATCACTCCAAGCATGGCGGCTTCGTCCACACGCCTTGGTACGTCTTCAAATTCTTACCGGCCATATTCCTGAACTCAAAACACCCAACATTAGCATGATGATAGATTCTGAATATAGATTAAGGCTAGAACTCCAAGATACTTAAATAGAGTGCCGCATTGTAACTATACCGCGGTATCATAGCCACAATTACATAACTCTACCCAAGTCGCCTAAGTCCCAGAGATAACAAGGAATCAGGTTTCGAGTCGATATGCAAAGGAAGTTTGCACATCGTAAAAGATATAATCAGGAAGAATGTGATTCAAGAATGGTAATTGGTAAGGTGGCAGGACATGTTTCCTAAACACGGGTATTCTGATTCGTGTATTGGGTACAACACCCAACTACAAAAGAATCAACCCGACTATCCTATGGCTCTGATACCAAAAGAACCATGTCACGCCGCGCTTCCCAAAGTACGCTAAAGTGGGCACGTGACATAGCCAACCATGCTACCTGTGGATAGGAAAAAATCCTTCCACAGTCACAGTACGGCTGTGGAGATATCATGAACAGGAAAGTAAACTAACTACCTAGCACATGTCCATAAGCCAGAGTAAAAGAATCAAGAGATAACAATATGCAGAAGCCAAAAGATACAATAAATGAAACACCTGGAGTGAAACTACGTACCGACAGGAACCTCACCGCTCGTCTAACAGCGGCAAAACTCCTAATCAGTCTGCAGCAAGGTAGAAGAATCTGGGCCATGCAAAACCCAGACGTCAGCGCGTCAAGTCATCAAGTAATAACATAGTAAACAGGCAATGCGAATATAAACATGAATAGAACAAGGGTAACAATAATATAATTCAGAGCAGTACAGGGTAGTGTGCAGTGGGTAAACTGGATTGTTCTATCAGGTTCTCTGTTCTAAAGTCTTTGAAATCAAATTGATGAATCATCGATGTAACTCAATAGTATCCCGTACATACCCGGGACCACGGCCATAGTATTCTCGGCTGCAGCCGAGACATGCCGCTAGGCACAAAACAGGAATGTGTACACTCGATAGTATCCCGTACATACCCGGGACCATGGCCACAATATTCTCGACCTAAACCGAGACATGCTGCTAGGCACAAAACAGGAATGTGTACACTCAATACAGGTAGTGAACTGTCGAGTTACAAGTCAGATTTCACCTTTGATTTCCCCATACCCCCAAGTTATATGTGTATGTCAAGTCAGGTATCCAGTAATCAAGAAACTAATGCCAACACAGGATCAGGTAAACAGGTTTGTCTGGATAGACAACAGGAACGGTCCATGAGGACTACATGTTATGTTTGTTGGCATTAGACACAAGATCAGGTAACAGGTAAAGCCATGGTACATCAGGTCAAGCCAGGTAATGTATAAAGGTGTCATGTCATGTCAAGAGTGTACGGTACCATGTCATGTCAAGTAGGAAGTGTAACAGGTCATGTCAGCAAGCACAAGATGTCATGTGGGTGCTCATAATCAAACTAACATAAGCATGTGTATAAATAAACAAGCATGAGTACTATCAGAACTATAAACTGGAACATGTAATATGATATGCAAATAGATATAATTTCAAGGATATGGATGCACAGTTATCGATTAGGGTTACATTTATAGTTCCAATATTAATTAGGATGCAATTTATTAAACATGGAGTGTTAATATCACATTATTATGTAGTAATGTGATCTATGTATGCAATTATATGTATCTTAAATGCGATGGATGCAAACGGGTATCCGAAAAGTTATAAAACTATAAAATGGTAATGTGGGATGTACAACTAAGCAATATGTGATATAAATATTGATATAATAATATTAATATGGATAGCATATTCAAAGCGATTAATAACTATAAAAGTAGTATTGATTAACCATGCACAAGAAAGTTCCGTTCCGAAATTCAGCGTCACACTAATTTGTAAAATAGCTTAAATATAACAAACGTTCTCCAAAAGGGACGTGTCTTATACCAAAACAAAGACAATTCAATAAGGTTTTCAGTTTTATAAGTATAAGCCCTACAAAAAGTTATGAACATTCGAAATTGAAAGTTTGCTGCTGGAATTTCCCTGGACAGCAGTTTGGAGACATTTTCATTTGAATTTTACGTTATTTAAAAAATGTATTTTGAAAGTAAATATTTCATAGAGTTATAGTATTCTGAGTTATCTTCGTAACGAACTAAAGAACGTATACTAATGATTTTTCTATGATTTATAATAAATTTTATAAGGTAAGGTGTACAGTAAATTTCAGATTTGTCGTATCCGCTTTTTCAACGACGTTTCATGTGTAAACTATAATATTTTCAAATATATAATATTATAAAATGCAGATTATAAACTAATTAAAGATAATAATAAGAAATATTACGACGATATATATTTTAATTGATATGGATGCAGTATAATGTAATCTAGTATGTCACAAGATAAGTTTTCATGATCTAGATTTAATATGATATAAACGGATGCAAACGGAACATCGAAACGTTATAAAATTAAACATGGGGCACTGGATTTAAACTATAGGTATGGTATTTATTTGAATAGGTATAAAATGAATTATATAGCATGTAGCAAGATTAACTTGCCTCGATGGGTCGCGAATCGGGAAAACGGAACGTTAACCGTCGGCGGGGAAAACTCGCGACGGGCGCACGGTTCACGGAATGAACCCAAACGACGAATAAAGGAACCACACGGGTCGGGGTACCTCGCTGGAACGTCGCGAAGCGTCACCGGCACGACAGAATTCCGGCAACAAAAGAACAGTTAAAAAAATGAGAAACGAGACATGAAGCAAGAAGAGAAAGAATGATAAAGAGAAGTACGAGAGAATATATGAGAGAGAGAGAGAGAAAAAGTGGAGAGAGAGAGAGAGCGAGAGCGAGAGGGAGAGAAGAGGGAGAGAGAGAAGTGGAGAGATAGAGAGAGAGCGAAAGAGAGAGAAGTGGGGCCCACAGGGTTAAAGGGGAGGTTGCGATTGGCAGAGAGAATAAATTAAGAAGGATATAAAAGATTGTAAAAATATTATATGGTTAACTAAATTATATATGATGGTTTAAATATATTAAAATCTAGGATTTTGGCGCAAAGTAAAACATTTCCAAATCGCGCCCGGGTCAGGTCTAAAAATTTGAAATTGAAATAATAGAATTTTAGGCGGGATCCAAAATTTAAAATTAAGTGTTTTATGATCAAAACTATACCCCCAAAACGGACACACGTACGTGCACGTAGCCATCCAAACTCGCCCGTTTCACTGAACGGGACGAGAACACGATGCACGGACGCTACAACAGGGTTAGGGGTGTCAAGCAGGCCAAGATGAATATTTTTAATTTTATTTTAGATGCCAAAAATTGTTATATGCAGAAATTAATTTCCGGGTAGAATTTACAATAATTAACCATCAAGCAAGATAAATGAAATAAGTGCCACACTACGTTCGAACGGTAACTGAAATTAGTAGCATTGGGCTCGGGTGTTACAACTGACGTATCCTTAACGAACGTTTAAGTTGATCTTAGCCGCAACGCGGCTAATGCATCCTTAAACTAAAAACACCAAACCCAAATCTAAGTAAATACGGATTTGGACTAATCCACGTCCTACGGGTGACGGCATTACTCAGTCTCCGTATACAATCCACGGGCAACCACAAACAAAACGAACACACACGACACGAAGTGAAATTCTGGAGAAGGAGAAAGTTGTTACCGCGATGCGGTAGCGTAATTAACTGCAGGGGCTTGCGCCTGCAGGGAAGAGCGTCCCCACCATCAAAAACCCCTCAAGCGAGGGGGAATCTGACGAAGTCTGCTACATCGGCCGCATCCGTCTAGACCTCCGATACACGGTGCCATAAAACAACTTGGCATCTTCGGAGAGGTGGACGGATAAAACCATATAGCATCTGTCCCGAATCTCAGGCAAGACGTCCTCACGTCGCCGCCGTCTTTCGGAGGGGAACAGATTCTGGCACGCCCGGTGGGACCTTTTCCTCTTTCCACTCCACACTTCGTGTGTCGTCTTCGCGAACCAATCGCGGTTTGTTAAATGGTTGCCTTCGGATTTCAAGTTACTAAGATTTGGTCTCTTTCCTGGCGTAGAACTCAAGATTCAATGGCCTCTAATTGCACCAACTGCTCGAAGTGCCACTGCAGCGGACGCTCCACCTCCCCCGGAGGTATAGCATGCGGACCCCAAGCGGCTTCCTTCCTCGCTCTGCTGGTAGACCTGGTGACCCAGGCCACCACCGGCCTGTTTTTCGGGACCATGATCCCGCCTACAAGCGTCTCTATGCCGATACCTGCACCGGAAGTAAACAAGAAGTCGGTCTTCGACCGGCTCACTGCTACGATGACCCCTGTCAACGGGCCGCCCACTGCCAAACTAACAGCTTCGGTTTTCGCCAGGCTGGATCAGAATTCTAAACTGGCTGTACCAAGGAAGGCAATGACTGCTGCTCCAGAAGTCGCCAAGGCGGCTTCCCCTATCAAAGAGTCAGCCTTTTCAAGACTGACGATTCCTGCTCCTGTCCCTGCTCGAAGATCTGTCTTCGACAGGTTGAATATCATCCCTCAAAAGACAACTTCAGTCTTTAAGAGGTTAACACCAGCGGCGCCTCATTCAGACAGGGGGCAAAAAGAAGCTGTCTATATCTCCGAGCCAGTCCCAACGGCTCGTCGTGCTCGACGTCGCCATTGGCAACGAGTGAGAAAGGCAGGGGGCAACTCCCCCTTAGGGCTAACTCCATCGGCTCCAGTGGCGGAAGTCAACGCTGCCGTTCCAACTGGGAACAACTTTGAACTGCTGAGGAGGGTACGTAAGAAATCCACAACCGCTACACTGAAAAGATCTCCTCCACCTGCGGAGAAAGTTCTGGAAACAAAGCAGGAACAACCCCCTCAAAGGCTGTCCTCAAAAATATACAAGGTTTGGCGAAGGGTTCAAGACTCCGTGATCGACCCAGATCACTCTCGTCAACAAAAGAAGACTAAGGTGCAAAAAGAGAAGGTCCGTCCTATTGAACAGCAGAGGACAACAATCGCTAGGATGCCCACTGCAACGGCCCCTTCAACTTCAACGGCCCACAAAAGAAGGAGGCCGGAGAAAACCCCCGCACCGGCGACAAATATCAGAGGTGGTGAACCCAAGCGTCCTAAGTCAGGGGGCATTGTGGTTCATACCGTCTATATGGCATCTGGTAAAGAGGACAGCCGCATATCTACGGGTCATCGACTGCTTACCCGATCAGTGACCAAGGTGCAGGAGCAACAGCAAAAGCTCCAAGAGATGATGAACGCTATGGCCGCACTTACAGGGCCAAAAGAAAATCCTGAAACGTCCTCGGATGAACGCCAAGAGGAAGAAACCGACGCCGAATTCCTTCGTCGGATATTGGAGAAAAATGCCAAAGAGGCTGCTGAACAAGAAGCCAACATACAGCGTATGGGCCTCCTCTTCCAAGACATGATAGGGATGATGATACAACAAGATCCTCCGGCCGAAGAGCCCCCAATCGTCCTTGGAGACGATAGGGGAGAGACATCAAATCCTCCACCAGCTCTGTCGACGGCTAAAGAGGATGCAATCTCCAAAGCTGATTTGGACGAGTACATCGCCCAACAAATACGGGTTCATCATGCGACTGAAGCAGCCGGCCTGGTCGTAAAAACGGGGCGGCCATATCCAAGTTGGTACGACCAAATCAAGTACTCGCCGGGTTACACAATTCCCAAGTTCCATGTCTACAAGGGGACGGGCAATCTTCACCAGCATGTTGCCTAGTTCAGGGCACTCTGTGGCAACACCGGCGGTGACGACAAGCTGTTGCTTCGCCAGTTTGTTGGAAGTTTATCGGATACGGAGTTCGAGTGGTACTCTGAGCTCCCGAATGACTCTATCAAAATCTTCACGGAGATGGAGCTGTTGTTTACTCAGCGTTTTGCAAGTGCCAGTGAACGCACCCCGATGACGGCACTGATTAACGCCAGGGTAAAGCCAGGCGAGACGTGGGTTCAGTATGCTATATGGTGGCGGAACTTATGGTAGAAGTGCGAGCAACTCATTGAAGAAGCTCCCGCGGTGGGTATGTTTGTGGGAACCCTTGATCCGCAAGCAACTATCTCGCAATTTATGATGTTTTTCAAGCCGACTACCTTCCAGGCCTTGATTGACAAGCTAGCGCAGATGGATCAGATGGGCCATAAACCTCCTCTTCCAAAGCCGGACTCCCGAAATGACAAAGGGAAGGGAAAAGCGATGGTCGTCGCTAATGCTCAACAACAACCGAGCAACTCGAAGCCGGTTGTGCGTCAAAATAATATACGCCCATACTTAGACCTTGAGGAGAGGCTAGGGCGTCCTTATTCTTTTCCCCGCGATAAAACGAGAAGGTTATTCGAGCTGGCATTGCGCAACAGACTCATAAATCTGCCGGATCCAAAACGTCCATTACAACCAAGTGACGTCAACGAGCCCAACTACTGTCCTTATCATCGAGTACTGGGCCATCCGATCGAAGATTGCTACGTTTTCAAAAATTGGCTTGAAAACCAGTATCGACAGGGCAAATTCGCGTTATCCGACAAATGGAAGGTGAATCCCCCGCAGCCCCACACCTCTAAAGGGACGAATACGCCAGGGGCAACATGCTCCATCGTTGAAAAAGCTCCTTGGGAGGTTGTATTATCAGCCAAGACAAAGAGGATGCTAAACGACCTTCAGACATGTCCAGCGATCAAGTGGAAGACCCCGTTGGAACCGCAGGTCATTGAAGGGATGTTGAAACCACGTCCAACTCCAAAGACCGATGGTGGTGGCTCAAGCACTCGCAACCAGTCGTCAAAATCGTCGAAAAAGAAGAAGAAGAAGTCAAAGAAACCCTTGAAGCCTGGCGACAAGCGCTCGGACTTGCAAAAACAAATTGACGCACTAGAAGAATACAACCAGAAGGCACAGACTCCCATTACACTCCAAGAGTTTCTCAATCGTATCTTTCAAGAAGAAGGTGATGGAGAAAGCTCGTCAGATGAATCTGAAGAATGCGTGGCGAGCTGTCATGTGATTTCCCATTCGTTTATGGACGATGAGGAAACTCCTTATACCGAAGCGCTGGGGGCAGATCTTGAACCAAAATTTTCGGAGCTATCTGATGAAATGATTGACGCGTTCCTTAACGAAGCTCGATTGAAAAGTAAAGCTGATCGAGAACGCGAGACAGCTATATTTGAAAGGGCCAAGCGCCAGCGACTTGATGAAAGAGCTGAGACGATCCCGCTGGAGCAAAACACTCCCGCTACCGACAAAAGCCAATTCAAGATGAGGAGAAGGTTTGCTAAGGCCATATCAATGGGCATGAAGCTACCATCCTCTGAAGGAAACATCACCGGTGAAGTGGAAACACACCCCTCCTATTGCTTATATCATCAAAAGATTTCGCACCTCACTCAAGAGTGCAAAGCTTTCGATAGATGGTGGCAAGGATACGTTGCTCATCGACAATGCTTTAAGCGGGAAAAGCGTAAAACTCGTCGAAAGCAAAGAAATACGACCGAAGGGATTAAAAGAACTACCGGCAATTGTCGCATGGTTAACACTGACGGGTCACAAGTGCCTACATTCGGGAGCGATTCTGATGAAGAGATGGAACTTTCCCCTCTCTTTAAAGAGTCCACTTCGGGAAAAGAAGAAGAGCCGAAGGTCTGCGAAAATATTCGGCTGCGGAATCGAACGCTGCCTGAAAAGAACCTCGGACCCTCAAACAGAAAAGATAAAGGGAAAGAAAAGGTCTCTGAAGATATCATCTTAGATGACTAAGTTCTGGAGGAGCTAAGCGCCAACAACCCGTCGAAGAAGAATAAGGTGGATTACAACGTCCTAGCGCACCTGAGAAAACTACCCTCACAGCTCAGCATTCTCGACGCCCTTTTGCTATCAAAAGAGGTGAGAGATTCGTTGATTAAGGCACTCCAAGATCCGGAACAATTCCAAGCATGCCTGGCCGAGGAAAAGATGAAGGATGAATTGGAGGAAGTGCACACGGCCGATATCACTTTCGGCGACGAGGACCTTCTCCTGGGGACGTGCGAACACAATCGCCCCCTCTATGTCTCAGGATACTGCCACGATATTAAGATAGGCAAAATCCTGATCGATAATGGATCCTCCGTTAATCTCCTCAACGTGCGGGTGTTAAAAGAAATCTGCATGAGCGTCCAGCACCTTGCTCGTGACAAGATCACCATCTCCGGGTTCGACTCCCAGTCATCAAAAACTCTTGGGTCTGTGATACTGACGCTACGCTTCGGGCTACTCGTCACGGACGTTAAGTTCCACGTCATAGATGCCAAGACATGCTACAACGCTTTGCTCGGCCGATCATGGTTACACGAGTACAACATCATCCCTTCTACACAACATCAGTGTATGAAGTATTTTAAGGATGGTTTCGAGTATACCGTGACGGGAGAACTGAACCCGCTCTCTGTGAACGAGGTCCGTAAATATGAAGATGCCAAATACTTCTTACCGGATTTCGAAGACACGGAGAAGTGCCACAAGCCGGAGAACAAAGCTAACGCCACCATCCCTGGCTTCGGCAGTGATACTGAGGAGGAAGAGGAGATAGTTTATTCGGGTCCACCCCAACACAACAAGCCAGGACCATCTACTCCTGCTTTGATCTTTGGTAGCGACTCGGAAGATGAGGTCCATGTTTTATTCTCTGCTCGACCTTCAATACAAACGTCCGACGAAGAGCAAAGTCTACAAGTCGCCATAGTGCCGCTTAAACACCATAAAGAACTGGATGCACTTAATATTTACAATGTAGAAGAGCTGCAAACGTTCTATATCCCTCTCAGGTGAGAAAGCGAAAAAGCAATTCTGTTCTACCGCTCTGAAGAAACCAAGGTAGAAAAAGAAATCTGGTATGGCGCGGATCCTACGCTCGACAGGTTTCAGCCTATCCGTCTCCCCAGATATTATACGGAAGGTCTAAAACGCTACTGAAATGCCAGGGGATATCCTTCAAGCAGACCGTTCGAAAAGCCAAGTTCTATGACAAAGTCTGGAACGTTCCTGGGACTCAACGCAAACTGCCTAGTGGGAAAATGGAGACAATCGGGCTTGGATACATCCGGTCAAAGAAACGAGAGCTACTAAACAGCTGCTATGTCATGTATGACTTCAATGAAGAAGCGGATGCTCAATGGGAGGACGCTAATCCTGAAACAGTAAAAGTTCCAGATGCAAAAGAGCCCAGTCCGTCGTTCGAAGAACAAATGGACAAGCTTATAAGGGAAGCGGGTCAAAAAGTCCGAGACGACCATAACCGCGAAATGGTCATCTACGAGAAAGCCAAAACGCAACGCCTTCTCCAACAGGCCGTGAAAGATGAAAATACCGCTCCTCCTCAACCTGTTATAAAGAAGGCTCGACGCAAAAGCAGAAATAAGTCGAAAGGCCAAAAAGGCGCTCAACAGCAACAAAGCAGGGCTAAGAAGCCACGCAAATGGGAGTCGAACGTTATTGATCTATCCCTCATGAAGAAAGTGGGTCGAGCGTACTCATTTCCCCGGGACAAGACGAAGAAGATACTTGAGCTTGCTTTAAAACATCAGATGCTTATACTGCCGGAGTCTAAACACCCCGAACAAGCAGGCGAAGTCTCACACCCGGACTATTGCTCTTACCATCAAGTAATAGGGCATCCTCTTGAAGATTGCTTCACCTTCAAGAATTGGGTTGAAGATCAGTATCGGCTTGGCAAATTCGCTTTGTCCGACAACTGGAGGGTAGAGCCGCCACAAAAGCACGAGCCCAAGGCCATGAAAGAAGAACCAGTTCCACATTGGGATTGGAAGCGAATTCGTACTTGTCACGTGATCACGATATCAAAAGAAGAGCCCGAAAACAGGGATGACCTTCCCTGGTGCTTCGAAAACAGCAACGACGAGATAATCTCAGAATTTCCACCAGCGCCAAAAGAACTAGAAGACGGAATTCATACCACTGCAGATAACCTCAAGAAAATTGAGTTGGGGACGGCAAACGATCCACGACCGACATTCATCAGCGAGCTACTATCTGAAGAAAGGGTGTCTGCATTAAAGGACGTGCTTCTACAATATAAAGATTGCTTCGCGTGGAACTATTCCGAAATGCCAGGACTGGATCCAGAAATTGCTGTGCACAGATTGGCGATATCTCTGGACATCAAGCCATTCAAACAAGCACCACGAAGAATGCGGCTCGAGATGAAGATGAGTATCAATGCCAAAGTCAAGAAGTTAATCGACCCTGGCTTCATCCAGGAAGTTCAATACCCTGAATGGATCGCCAACATCGTCTCGGTGATGAAGAAAAATGGGACGGTGCGCATATGCGTGGATTTCCAGGATCTCAATAAAGCCTGCCCGAAGGATGATTTCCCAGTGCCAGTACTGAACTGATGATAGACAACACGTCCACTCATGAGGTTTTCTCCTTCATGGACGGCTCATCAGGGTATAATCAAATAAAGATGCATCCCGAAGACCAGAAGCACACCGCCTTCAGGACTCCTTTGAGTATATTCTGTTATAAAGTTATGCCCTTCGGTTTGAAGAACGCCGGTGCTACTTATCAGAGGGCCATGACGAAAATCTTTGATGACCTTATACACGAAATCGTCGAATGCTATATCGACAATCTCGTGGTTAAAAGCAAATCATACGAGGAACATATCGAGCATCTGAAGACCGTATTTCAACGTCTTCGACAATACAACTTGAAGATGAACCCTCTCAAGTGTGCATTCGGAGTTTCCTCAGGCAAATTCCTGGGATTCATCGTCCGACATCGAGGTATTGAGATAGATCCGTCAAAGATCAAAGCGATCATGGAAATGCCTCCGCCAAGGACTCTCAAACAGCTGCGGTCTCTTCAAGGGAAGCTCGCATATATACGGCGATTTATAGCCAACCTTTCAGGAAAGTGCCATCCTTACAGCCACCTGATGAAGAAGGGAACCCCGTTCGTGTGGGACCAAAAATGCCAAAGCGCGCTAAACGAGATCAAACAATACCTGCAGAACCCACCAGTGTTGGCTGCTCCGGTCAAAGGAAAACCCCTCATTCTTTATACAACCTCCCTCGAAGGTTCCTTAGGCGCATTATGGGCACAAGAGAACAATCAAGGGAAGGAAAAAGCACTCTATTACTTAAGTCGAGTCCTGTTGGGGGCAGAAAGCAACTACTCCCCCATTGAAAAACACTGCCTGGCGTTGATCTTTGCGGTAACGAAGCTCAGGCACTATGCGTTGACGCATGAGGTCCGTCTCATTTCAAAGGTAGACCCTCTTAAGTATTTAATGTCGAAGGCCATATTGACGGGACGACTCGCTAAATGGGCCCTGCTCTTGATGGAGTTCTCGATAACGTATCAACCTCTCAAGGCAGTGAAAGGCCAGGCCATCGCCGATTTCCTCGCTGAGCATCCGATAGCCGCCGATTCTCCTCTAAATTGCGATCTTCCAGACGAACAAGCGTTTGACGCGATCGACAGTGGTGATACCCGATGGGAGCTTTATTTTGATGGAGCGTCTTCCGTAAAGAAGCGCAAACAAAGTACCCCTATAATCAAATCGGGGGTAGGACTCATCTTTGTAACTCCACAAGGAGGGATAATGCGCTTCGCGTTCTCCCTGACAGAGCCGAGGACAAACAATGAAGCCGAATACGAAGCTTTGATTGCAGGTCTCGAGATCGCCATCGACGTGGGAATTGAAAACCTTCTCATATATGGAGATTCTCAACTGGTCGTTAGTCAAGTAAACGGCGACTACCAAACATGCAAACCAGAATTGGTGAAGTACGGCGAAAAAGTACAACAATTGTTGACCCAAATTACTTCCTATAGGTTGGAAAACATACCGCATGCGAAAAACAACAAAGCAGACGCGTTGGCCAAACTTGCTAAAGAACTGGCTGGCGAGAACCTCGATGACGTTAGAATCGTGGTACAAAGCCGTCGGGTGCTTGCCCCAGCAGAAATATCTCCGGAATCATCCGAAGAAAAAGGAGCGAGTGAGCAGACGACCTTGAAGATAAAAGATTGGGAAAATACCGAGGATTGGAGAGAAGTATTCATAGACTACTTTAAGTCCCACCGAATGCCTGAAGAAGCGTCCACAAGACATCAGCTCAGGAAACAAGCGCTATCTTTCGCCTTTGTCAACGATACTCTGTTCAAGAGGTCGTTTGATTCTTTGTGGCTGAGATGCTTAGGACCTGACGAAGCGAAAAGGGTCGTCCAGGAAGTTCATGACGGACTCTGCGGTTCTCACCAAGCAGGCTCAAAGATGAAGTTGAAGATCAAACGGATGGGCTACTACTGGCCCACGATGATTCGGGATTGCCTCGAATATGCGAAGCAATGCCACTCATGCTAAATTCATGGGGACTTCATCCACCAGTATCCAAATCCATTACACCCAACGATGGCTAGCTGGCCATTCGAAATGTGGGGGACTGACATAGTCGGCCCTATCGAACCAGCATTGTCTAGAGGACATCGTTTCATCCTGGCGACGACTGACTACTTCTCCAAATGGGCAGAAGCGGTACCACTGAGGGAAGTGAAGACGGAGAATATCCTCCATTTCTTCAAGACGCACGTCATATATCGGTTTGGAACGCCAAGACAGATCATCTCCGATAACGGGCCAGCCTACAGAAGCCACAAGATCAGTCGCTTCGCGCAACAGCACAATATAGACTGGAGATATTCCTCGGTTTATAATCCGCGAGCTAACGGTCTAGCCGAGGCCTTCAACAAGACCTTGACAAAGATCATGAAGAAAACGGTGTCCCGAAATAAGAAGGACTGGCACGAGAGACTGCAAGAGGCTCTTTGGGCGTATCGAACTACGTTTAAGACGGCCACAAACACAACGCCATACTCGTTGGTATTTGGGACGGAAGCAGTACTCCCCCTCGAGATAGAATTACCCTCTCTACGAGTGACAGTTCACTACGAGCTGATAGACGAAGAAAATGCCCACCTTCGGCTTGAGGAGCTCGATGCCCTTGATGAGACCCGGCTCATAGCGCAACAAAATCTGGAGGCCTATAAAGCAAAGATGACGCGCTCATATGAAAGATTGACCCGACCAAGGACATTCCGCCAAGGCGAACTTGTGCTAGTGGTCAAAAGGCTTATGATTCCCAATCGCGCCAAGCGAGGAAAATTCGAGCCAAACTATGAAGGCCCATACATCAAAGACAAGGTCTACCAGGGTGGGGCCTATCTACTCATGGACATGCACGGTGAAAAGCCTTTCAGGCCAATAAACGGTCGCTTCCTAAAGAAATACTATGCTTAATGAGCTACAGCCTAGGTCAATGGTAGATGACGACGACTATGTCCGCTCGCTATCTTCCTAAGCTCAAACTCTATCAGCAGTAGCCAGACTTCTCAATGTCGGACCGAAATGTCCTTAAACTAATAGCTGACCGAAATGTCCTTAAACTAATAACGGACCGAAATGTCCTTAAACTAATAGCGGACCGAGACGTCTTTAAAACTACTGTTGCAGCATCCTTAGGCTGACGAGATGAATAAAAAAAATATAAAAAAATATATGAACGGTATGTCCATAAGCAAAAAGGGCACAGATGAAAACCCGAAAGGGCTCCGTGAGTAAAAACAGCAGGGCTACCGGCGAATGTTCGTGAAAACCCGAAAGGGCGCGACCTCGTAAAAAAAAAGAGAAGAAGAAAATGAATAAATAAAAAAAATATATAAAATAAAAACGGTATGTCCATAAGCAAAATGGGCACGGATGAAAACCCGAAAGGGCTCCGTGAGTAAAAACAGCAGGACTACCGGTGAGTGTTTGTGAAAACCTGAAAGGGCGCAACCTCGTTAAGGACACTTACAGGGTCCCCTCGACCTTGTAAGGAGAAACCACCCGCGTGAGATCCTTACGACTCACAAGGAAGCAGCACACTTAAGGGATCCCCATGATTCCTAAGGAGAAAATACACTTGCGAGATCCTCACGACTCGTAAGGAGAACTCTCTTATGGGACCCTCACAGCTCATAAGATTTGAAAGTCTTAAGTTATAGAAACCTAAACCTGTGCTTGAGCAACCCCCACAACTTCCAATACTGCCCTACAAGTGGCTCAATACTGACCCTTGTATACAATCCACGGGCGCGAATAAACATTTCCCTAACCAAGTTTCATCCGTGATTTGGGATATGTACGCATGATGAACAACCTTTATAAGTCCCCTCGACCTTGTAAGGAGAAACCACCCGCGTGAGATCCTTACGACTTACAGAGGAATAAAGCACTTAGAAATCCTTACGATTCCTAAGGAGAAAATACACCTACAAGATCCTCACGACTTGTAGGGAGAAATACCTTTGTGAGACCCTTACGGCTCATGAAGTTAAAAGCCTTAGTCGACAGGACCCTAACCCTGTTCGCTAAGCCATCTTTGTTCGACATCAACAGAGGCAAATGATGATTCGCTCCTGGCCATATCCTAGTTGTAGCAGTGTTGATACCGAAATCGGTGTCTAATTTCAGGTTTACGGCGGAAAACCAGTAAGCCGCACATGCATACGAAATAGCCGAAATGATAGGGCAACTTGCAATAAAAAGCAGCAAGTAAAAATGTATGCACGCAAAATAGCCGAAAGGATTGGGCAACTCGCAATAAAAAGCAGTGAGTGAAAACAAAATAAATAGCCAAAATGATTGGGCAACTCGCAATAAAAAACAGCGAGTGAAAACAAAATAAACAGCCGAAATGATTGGGCACCGCGAAAAATAGCCGAAATGATTGGGCAATCGCGACCTTCACGATATAAAAGCTGAAATGATAGAGCATCGCGGAAATAAAACAAAAAAATGATGATAAAACTTTGGCTCTACAGTTAAGATCACATCGATCCCTGTATACAATCCAAGGGCGTAAACAAAGAGGGAACCATATTTTCTCAACAGGCTCCGCCAGAAGACGAAGCCAAATCTCGACGGTTCATTCCAACTCCGAAGAAACCAGTGTCTTCAGCAAACACCTCAACTCACGGATACAAACACTCCTTGACGAGAGCCTCCTGATCCGCGTCGACTCGCAGAGCAACCAGTGCCTCCGTGGGAAATTCTTGACTTGTTTCAACCCCGAGGAAATAAATAATCCTTGGCGCTAGGGAAACAAATAATCCCTAGCAAACACCTCAACTCACGAATACAAACACTCCTTGACGAGAGCCTCCTGATCCGCGTTGACTCGCATAGCAACCAGTGCCTCCGTGGGAAATTCTCGACTCGTTTCAACCCCAAGGAAACAAATAATCCTTGGCGCTAGGGAAACAAATAATCCCTAGCAAAAACCTCAACTCACGGATACAAACACTCCTTGACGAGAGCCTCCTGATCCGCGTCGACTCGCAGAGCAACCAGTGCCTCCGTGGGAAATTCTCGACTCGTTTCAACCCCGAGGAAACAAATAATCCTTGACGCTAGGGAAACAAATAATCCCTAGCAAATATCTCAACTCACGGATACAAACACTCCTTGACGGGAGCCTCCTGATCCGCGTCGAATCGTAGAGCAACCAGTGCCTCCGTGGGAAATTCTCGACTCGTTTCAACCCTAAGAAACAAATAATCCTTGGCGCTAGGGAAAAAAATAATCCCTAGCAAAAACCTTAACTCACGGATACAAACACTCCTTGACGAGAGCCTCCTGATCTGCGTCGACTCGCAGAGCAACCAGTGCCTCCGTGGGAAATTCTCGACTCGTTTCAACCCCACGGAAATAAATAATCCTTGGCGCTAGGGAAACAAATAATCCCTAGCAAAAACCTCAACTCACGGATACAAACACTCCTTGACGAGAGCCTCCTGATCCGCGTCGACTCGCAGAGCAACCAGTGCCTCCGTGGGAAATTCTCGACTCGTTTCAACCCCAAGGAAACAAATAATCCTTGGCGCTAGGGAAACAAATAATCCCTAGCAAAAACCTCAACTCACGGATACAAACACTCTTTGACGAGAGCCTCCTGATCCGCGTTGACTCGCAGAGCAACCAGTGCCTCCGTGGGAAATTCTTGACTCATTTCAACCCCAAGGAAATAAATAATCCTTGGCGCTAGGGAAACAAATAATCCCTAGCAAACACCTCAACTCACGGATACAAACACTCCTTGACGAGAGCCTCCTGATCCGCGTCGACTCACAGAGCAACCAGTGCTTCCGTGGGAAATTCTCGACTCGTTTCAACCCCAAGGAAACAAATAATCCTTGGCACTAGGAAAATAAATAATCCCTAGCAAACACCTCAACTCACGGATACAGACACTCCTTGATGAGAGCCTCCTGATCCGCGTCGACTTGCAGAGCAATCAGTGCCTCCGTGGGAAATTCTCGACTCGTTTCAACACCAAGGAAACAAATAATCCTTGGCGCTAGGGAAACAAATAATCCTTAGCAAATTTCTCAACTAAAGAAAACAAACACTCCTTGACAAGAGCCTCCTGATTCGTGTCGGCTCGCAGAGAAACCAGCGTCTCCGTGGGAAAACTCCCGATTCGTCTCAACTTACAAGATGAAGCCTCAGGCAGCAGGGACTAAAAAACTTGCTTCCTGAACAATGAGACCTGCAAGTCGATCTGAACGGTCTCTTGCATACTATCCACGGGTCTCACTCTCCGAAGTCAAGTTTCGACAAGGAGGGAAACAACCGCTTACGAGTCCTCTCGACTCGTAAGAGGGAGAAATTCTCTTACAAGATCCTTACGACTTACAAAAGAAAACACACTTAGGAATCCTCACGATTCCTAAGGAGAAAAACCTACTTACGAGATCCTCTCGATCCGTAGGGAGAAAAGTCTCTATGAGACCCTCACGACTCATAAAGTTGAAAAGTCTTAGGAGGCAGATCTGAACCTGCAGCCTAAGCCATTGCTATCCTGTGAAGAAATCAAGAGGCCTACTCTATTATATGCTAATTGTGTCGACATGCTGAGAAAGAATAAAAGCAACAGAAAGAGCATCCGATTTACATTTGATCAAGCATTCAAGACACATTCATTCATGCATGGGCAAAAGGCTCAGAACAAAAAATAAGACAGGCTAGGAAAAACAAAAATTTTCATTAATATTGCCAGAAGTTCTTACAATCATAAAAGCAATAAACGAAAAACATTATTACAAGGGAGTAACCTCGAACCCAGGACACGAATTGAGGAACTCGAAAGCGACCCTATCTATGACTTTCCAAGCCTCGCGGACCATCCTAGTGTGCTTTCTTTCGCGAGCACAAGCGTCAGGGTCCCCCCTGATGTCTTCCACCCTCCGATAAGCAGTGAGTATGGCAGACTGTTGAAAGACCTCGTGCAAGAGATCGATAAGACTGTCTCGCCGTCTCTTTGAGATAAAGTTCAACAGGTACACCGAGTGCACCTTATCCTCAGCGGTATCCAGCGCCCTAAGTGGCACATGTTCAGACCATAATATTACATTTTTCATTCCCCTATTCTTATCCGTTTTATAAGTAAACAGGTACTCTTGACACACGTTTGTTGCATGTTACAGGATACAGGGCTTGGATGCAGATACAGTGAAAAAGACGAAAGCTGATACAGAAAAGGGACTTTTGACAAACAAGTAGACGGATCCTAGTCAAGCCTAGTCGAAGAACAGTACAAGGTCCAAAATGTTAAGTGAACGGTCAAAAGATACGAACAAGTTTTCACTGAAGATCTGGAGAAGACCCAGAAGCCTAACAGAGAAAATACATATGGAAATAGGAAGCCCAAGAATATAGGAAGGAGTCACAGAAGTTTGGTGAGCCAATGCCACCAATGGGCCGCGGAACCGCGGCCCAAGAGCCTTATTGCCGCGGTTCCGCGGCCATTCTAAGCCCGTGTCGGTGGATTTTTGGCGTGTCGGTGCGTCGGTGCGGGTGTTGGGATTTTTAGGGGTCAAATCCGTAATTGCACATCTGCGAGAGTCTGAAACCTTAAATTCTCCTGTTTACTTATAAATTGTAATCGAAAATTGTAAAACCCTATGCCTCTTTTCAATCAATAAAAATTCAGAATTTCTCGGAGTTATATTCAGATCTGGTCTATATTGCTTGGAGGGAGCTGTCACCCTTAGTAAGTAATTTTATTTCTGTTCCTTTAATTAAAATGTTTTCTTATCCCCTAATGAGCGAGTAATCTCCTCGCTTGTTAGGGTTAGCCTTAGGGAAAGGGTTGAGATATGAGATCTCTCACCCCTTTCAATGCCACCTTCACCTAATGAATTAGAACTCCATGCATACGAGCACAACCGCTCCCTGCGGCATCCTACCCCTCGAGGTAACGATGAACCGTAGTATAAAGGGCCGGTTGCGTGCGTTTTCCATGGGGGTTAGGGTAATTATCAACAACGGAAGGATACGAATCTAGAGGAAGAACATCTTCCCAAAAGATTCGGATCCACTTTATTGATAATTACCGTAACATCTAATAGATCTAAAAAAAGAAGGCATTGAAAGCGGTGAGGAAAACGTTAATCTCCAAAACTTCCCCTAAGCCTAACCCTAGCAAGACTCTTAATTAGATTAATTAGATCCAGTTTTTATAGATTTTTATAAACCAACCAAAACGACATTTTGAATCAACTCGTTAAAACACATAAAAGAAATTTACCCGTCTCTGTGGATCGACCCGTACTCACCGGCTAGCTGCGAAGCGACGCCGTTCCTGATTGCGGTAAATACAAGTTTTCACACTAATCAAATGGCGCCGTTGCCGGGGATGGCGTAATATTTCTTTTTGTGAATTTTCGGGTTGATATAAATTTTAAAAATTATAAAAATCTGAAAATATAAAAAAAATACAAAAATTATCAATTTTGATCTGTTTGAAGGGTGTATATTTTTTTGAATCTTGCAGGAATAGCGACGAATCGCGGATCTGGAAATTTACAGAGGGCAAATCAGAAAAGTACATATCGGAACAGAGGGGAAATTTGATAACAGAGCAGTACAATTTTTCTCAAAGTGTGAGCCTACCATTCCGCCGCCTTTCCGCGGTCCTGTCCCTATATTGGCCGCGGTTCCGCGCCTCGTCTGCCACGTCAGCACACCAGATTTGCTCTGTTTGTTTTCTCCTTCTTCCCTCTGTAACCTCCATATATCTTTCTGTAAAAAATTTCTCTGCAGGGATTCTTTGCGCTAAAAATTCTTTCTCCCCCTTCTAAATAACAGATTTTCTGCAGGTTTCTTTGCGCCACGCTAAAAATTGATTGCAAGTGAAATTGTATTGTTTTGCATAATTTAATCGGACTTTAAGGGGCTAATTGACCAAACTCAGATTGGGTGGGGATTTCATCACCCTTCCCAGGACCCCAGAAAACACCTAAAGCATTTTGCATCGACCACAATTAATTAAAAAAAGACTAGACTCAGACCTAAGGACATCGAGCTCAATAGGAAAAGACTAGTATAGGCATCGACCGTTTATCGTAATCGACATTGCGGTGTCTAGGCTAGTGGTTATTAATTAGGCCCACTGTAGTGGTGGTTCCTTCCCACTTACCTGGCCGTACTTGTCCGTGAAGAGGCGGTTTGAGGTCCTATTTCTAGCCCTAGTTAGGAGCTGTCTAGCAGACCTAGGCGACCCTAGATCTAGGCCTGATTATGCATGTGTGGTTGATATATTTTGTGTCACGAGTCCCTTTTCAAAAACCTTTTTGCAAAACTCTCACATAAATTAAAAAAAAATAAAGAAAAATATTTTCAAAACTTGCTACTTGCCGCTAAGAAAACTTGCAACTCACTTCCACCACTTCCCTCCATTGACGTTATCTTACCCCCACATTCTGTTTTTCTATTTTTTTTTCTGACTACACTACTCCTTTAGTGTATGTCACTTTGGACTAGGGATACTAACGCCCGATTAGTCCGTGTTTCGTTGGTACCGACCGACGAACCCTTCGACGAACCCTTCGTCGACATTCCGTCCATTTCCTTACCTCCACCTTCTAATTCTTCTTTCGAAGGTATGTCGGGACACGACCCCAACAATACCTTACCGACGAGAATGATTCCACCTCCATTAGGTGCGAATAACCCGAATCTTCCGCCTGTTGTAGCGCCCGCACGAGTCGCGCTCCAGGATCTCTTCTACCCCGTCCGCACTTCTTTACCTACATGTCTTTCACCCCCACCGGCAAATGGGGATAACTTTGAAATAAAACCACATTTCATCAATATGCTGCCAAAATTTCATGGTTTGGAATCTGAAGATGCATATATTTTTATCAATAAATTCCAAAATGTGTGCGCTATGATGAAAACGACCCAATTAAGTGATGACGCTATAAGGCTAAGGGTCATTCCTTTTACCTTATGTGACCTAGTCGAGAAGTGGCTATACAACACCGCATCACATTCCATTAGAAATTGGGACGAGTTTGTGAAAGCTTTTCTAAAAAAATTCTATCCTCATCACAAAACTGCTAGAATCCTACGAGATTATACAATTTTCACAGCTTCCTTCCGAACCATTTTGGAAGTGCTTCGAGAGATTTAAAGACCTACTCGTTCAATGCCCTCATCATGGGATCGAAAGTTGGCAACTTTGCCAAACATTATACGAGGGATTGAACTCGGTAACGAAGCAGTTGCTAGAAACAATATGTCAAGGTCATTTTCTCTCCAAGTCTAGCGACGAAGCATGGCAGTTTCTTGAGGACCTTAGTGAGCAAACAATTCAGTGGGAGAGTACCAAGACCACATCATCTTCTTCTGTTGGTCAATCTAGGGCAGGCATGCATTAAGTAGATATGTCGATTGCTATGAAGGCCGAGATGGCCTCACTTATGAAAAAGCTAGAAGCCATTGAGACCAAAATCTCATCGTCTTCTCCTGCCCCTACTCTACCCACACGAACTGTTTGTGCTTGTTGTTCTAATCCATCACATCTAACCGAAGAGTGTCCTTATAATGCACATATTCAAGGACAGGATCAAGTCAATGCTGCATTTCAGCAACGACAAAGAAATGATCCGTACTCTTCGACATACAACCCGGGGTGGAGGAGTCACCCGAATTTCGCTTGGAACCAAAATCAACAAGTCCAAGGAAATAATAATTTTCAAAGACCTCCTCCTTCACAACAACAACAAGCACCTCCACAAACTCAAAACCAGCAACCTTCCCAACAACAACCTTATACAAATCAAATGAACAATTTTGGTCAACCAAATGATGATAAGGTTATCTCGCTAGAAAAAAGTCTAGATGCATTTCTCAAGCAATCTACAGAATCCGCAGCAAGATTTGAAAATTATGTTCAGTCTTTGATGCATAACAATGCCTCACACGATCAAAGTATCAAATCTATTGAGGCACAAATTGCATAATTAACTGCTGCATTGAGCGAGAGAGAAAAGGGGAAGCTTCCATCTCAACCATTGCCAAATCCCGGTCACACACAAAACGCATTTCACAATCACAATGTAAATGCGGTGACCACGTTGAGATCCGGAAGAGAGTTGCAAAATAATATGGGAACTAATGATGACATCCCCGCCGGTGGTTCTTCTTCCTCTTCTTCTTCTTCTTCTTCTTCTTCTTTTTCTCCATCGTCATCTTCCCATTCTTCATTTTCTTCACGTTCGTCTTCACCTTTTTCTTTAGAGCCTATTCTCCACCCTTCACATGGCTCTACTTCTTCTAGCTCGAACGGACCCATTTCTCACAACATGAACACATCTACACCGGGATCCGTTCCTACTCCACATTCTACTCCACAGACATTTGACTCAACGAATTTTCAGAATGCTCCATTCCCAAACAGGTTGAGTCCTAATAAACCAAATACACAAGTGGAGAAGATTGTGGAGATATTTAAGCAGGTTAGCATAAATATACCTCTCTTGGATGCTATCCAACAAGTCCCTTCATACGCGAAAATCTTAAAGGGCTTATGCACCTCGAAGAGAAAGGCATCTCAAGTACCCAAGAAAGTGCTAGTGGCTAGTGCAGTGAGCAATGCTATTAACCACCATCAAACCTTACCCCAAAAACGAAAGGACCCCGGCTGTCCTACTATTTCAATCACAATTGGGGATAAGAAAATTAATCGAGCACTTTTAGATCTTGGGTCTAGTGTTAACATGATTCCCTACTCCGTGTACGAACAATTAGGGGTTGGAGAGTTGAAACCCACTCGTTGTACTCTCCAAATGGCTGATCGATCAATCACCCATCCAAGGGGTCAGCTAGAGGATGTGTTGATCAAAGTTGGGGAGTTCATATTCCCCGTTGATTTTATTGTTATGGATACACAACCTGTTGCTAACCCAAGAAACCAAATTCCGGTGATCCTCGGTCGACCATTTTTGGCCACTTCCAATGCTGTAATAAACTGTCGCAATGGCTCCATGACTCTATCCTTTGGAAAGATGTCTAGTGAGTTCAATATTTATAGGATGGGAAGTCTGCCCCCCGTGCCTAAAACTAGTACACGAGAAGTTTGCTCTACTCACGAAATCACGCAGGAGGACTGTGAGCTTGAAAGATTCTTGTTTAATGAAAACAGTTTTGACGCCACTAGTGCGTCCCTCCTTGAGCCTACCACAGTTGACACAACCGATATTGATTATGAAAGTTTCACTTTTTCGGATGATGATGACTCACAGCCTGAATATGAGTCTTTTGAATTTTTGGATGAGTTAACCGAACCATCCGAATCGGTTGTTTGCAGTGATTTCAAACCTGTGTTGGAGTCTTTTGAGTTCGAGGTAGATTCCGCAATGATTCCTTTGCCTCCGAAACTCGAAATCATGTCCTTACCGCCTCACCGTAAATATGCTTACATAGGTGAGAATGAGACTTTTCCCATTATAATATCAGCCTCTCTAGCCTTCGAGCAAGAGAACGCTATTTTAAAAGTCTTACAAGAGAGGCAGCAAGTTTTCGGTTGGACTATGGCGGACATCGAGGAGATCAGTTCCCTTATAATTGAATATCATATGAAATTGATGGATGATGCCACGTCAATAGAGGACCCACAGGAACAGTTTGGGGATATTGTGGTTAGTCAACCTCCTCTTTTAGACGTTGAACCACCCCCATTTCTTTTAATAAGCTACGAGAACGCCAATATTCCCCAGATTGCTGATCATTCGCATTCTCGTTTTGATTCATCACCACCTCCTGTATATTCACCTCCACACCTTCCATACCACCATTTCTATCTTCCCCAATTCTTGGCGGACCACCACAACTTATTCTTCCACCAACCAATATTCTTTATTGATAAATTTTTCAACTGGTTGGTGTTGACTTTTGGTCAATGCAAAGTTTGGCAGTAATGTCTAACATAGTTTAAATAAAGTGGGGGAGGGCCTTTCTGTATATATTTTTGTTTTCCTTAACAATAAAAAAAAATATAAAAAAATTATAAATAAATAAACAGGGGAGTATGCTCAGTACGTTTTCTTCCTTTGCATTCATTTGTACATATTTTTTGCATTTGCATATTTATTTGAAATTTTTTAAAAATTATAAAAATTAATGTATTCAATTTTAGCTAATTGACTAGAGTTTGACAGATAGGTTAACTGGCTAGGAACAACTAGATCTTTGACATAGTAAATTAAAAACCCTAAAGATAACCTTCCTTAAAGTTTAACGGTAGAAAGTATATGCCTTGTAGTTTATTTAGAAATAGGCAAATTTTGGGTTCACTTCTTGGGCTAAGTCGAAACAAGGGAAGAGTATTGATGTTCTTATTAGAGTATAAGTTTGAAAAATAATTCCTAACTTAAGTCTAGATTCTGAAAATGTATACCCTACAATTTGCACAATCACGCACCTTGAAACTTGGAATAGTAGATGAGACCTTGAAATGCTCTTGTCTAAAGTCCTTAGTGCAATGAAAATAAAAGAAAAAAAGTGAATAAAGAAAAAAATGGACACTGGTTTTTGTGATTACTTAAGGCTGTAAAAAAAATAGAAAAATATTTAGCAAGGGTGCCTTATCACCTAGTGCCTTAGACCAACTGGTTTGAGAGTCACTGCTAAAGCCTTGGGTGTTGCAAAACTAGGAATTACGCTTAAAAGTGCTAACGCATCTTGTAATCGGTTGTTGGTACCTCAAGAAGTATTAACGGTCGCATGAAGGATGTGTAAGCAAATTTCATTTAAAAATTCACTAATTAATAAGTGCTTTGGACAATGGACGAGAGTATGATTGCTTGATTTGAATTTCCAAATGTAGGGGTGATATTTACACACACGTGGGGATATGTGATTAGAGTTTAGATGAGAGAAAGGAATGAAGCATAGAACTTATATATTTAATAGAGTTGATAGAAATTCCTAAGTAGAGATGGAACCCTAGAAGGAAAACTTAAGAAATGCCGAAAGCTAAGTAAGTCCACAGGATGTATATAATCTTAAGTTAAATGATAAGGATGCGTGAAGAATAATGCGGGTGGATAATTTACGGGTGAAAGATAATAGAATTCCTAGTTAGAAGACCTAATTGGAAAACAAAAGTCAATGGGCCGAGTTGATAGGATTTTGTGGGTGTAATCCGCTGAAAACCCTCAGGAGACAACACTCCTCCTACTAGGGACACCTAGAGGTTTAACGGCTTGTTGCACGTGCTCAGTGCAATCGCGTTTCCCTGCGAAAGTGCGGTTAGGATTTTAGTGAATAAGAATAAGTTTGCTCGAGGACGAGCAAAAGGTAAGTTTGGGGGTATTTGTTCAGACTATAATATTACATTTTTCATTCCCCTATTCTTATCTGTTTTATAAGTAAACAGGTACTCTTGACGCACGTTTGTTGCATGTTACAGGATACAGGGCTTGGATGCAGATACAGTGAAAAAGACGAAAGCTGATACAGAAAAGGGACTTTTGACAAACAAGTAGACGGATCCTAGTCAAGCCTAGTCGAAGAACAGTACAAGGTCCAAAATGTCAAGTGAACGGTCAAAAGATACGAACAAGTTCTCACTGAAGATCTGGAGAAGACCCAGAAGCCCAACAGAGAAAATACATATGGAAATAGGAAGCCCAAGAATATAGGAAGGAGTCACAGAAGTTTAGTGAGCCAAGGCCACCAATGGGCCGCGGAACCGCGGCCCAAGAGCCTTATTGCCGCGGTTCCGCGGCCATTCTAAGCCCGTGTCGGTGGATTTTTGGCGTGTCGGTGCGTCGGTGCGGGTGTTGGGATTTTTAGGGGTCAAATCCATAATTGCACATCTGCGAGAGTCTGAAACCCTAAATTCTCCTGTTTACTTATAAATTGTAATCGAAAATTGTAAAACCCTATACCTCTTTTCAATCAATAAAAATTCAGAATTTCTCGGAGTTATATTCAAATCTGGTCTATATTGCTTGGAGGGAGCCGTCACCCTTAGTAAGTAATTTTATTTCTGTTCCTTTAATTAAAATGTTTTCTCATCCCCTAATGAGCGAGTAATCTCCTCGCTTGTTAGGGTTAGCCTTAGGGAAAGGGTTGAGAGATGAGATCTCTCACCCCTTTCAATGCCACCTTCACCTAATGAATTAGAACTCCATGCATACGAGCACAACCGCTCCCTGCGGCATCCTACCCCTCGAGGTAACGATGAACCGTAGTATAAAGGGCCGGTTGCGTGCGTTTTCCATGGGGGTTAGGGTAATTATCAACAAAGGAAGGATACGAATCTAGAGGAAGAACATCTTCCCAAAAGATTCGGATCCACTTTATTGATAATTACCGTAACATCTAATAGATCTAAAAAAAGAAGGCATTGAAAGCGGTGAGGAAAACGTTAATCTCCAAAACTTCCCCTAAGCCTAACCCTAGCAAGACTCTTAATTAGATTAATTAGATCCAGTTTTTATAGATTTTTATAAACCAACCAAAACGACATTTTGAATCAACTCGTTAAAACACATAAAAGAAATTTACCCGTCTCTGTGGATCGACCCGTACTCACCGGCTAGCTACGAAGCGACGCCGTTCCTGATTGTTGTAAATACAAGTTTTCACACTAATTAGCACACCGGAACAGAACAGGGGAAGTGCTTCCCAGATGGCTCCCACGATAAGCTTAAGAAGGGAGGAACGCCGGGGAAGCAGGGGACCGTTGTATGCGTCGAAGCGGCTCATGATTTCAGCACACTCCGCGTTTGTGAACTCTCGATTTTGAGAGCGGCCAAGTCGGCGGATGTCCCCGTAAGAGGATCTCGTTAAGAGCATACATATGGGCGTCCATTGTTCCTGTGAAAGAGGATCAACAGAATTAGCAGACCGACTGATTAAGCGAATTCTTGTTAAGAAAATCGAGCACGAAGAGTTAAACTCCTCGAGAGCAATGCTCTACGAACAGGAGTGACTATCAAAATCCTAATAGGGGAAATTTAAAGAAGTCCCCCAAGATTCTGAGATCATTATTATTAAAAGATGATATAATACAAAACTCCATTTTTTAAATTTTCATTATCCATACTCAAACTCTTAAGAGTTCATCTTTTTTTAGATCAAAGGGATCTATGTTTTGCCAAAGATGCAAGGTTCTGTTCATGGGTTGGAAAACCCTGAAACAGATTCTTGAGAGCAAGGCTCTATTGGTGAAATCCCAGAAAGGTTTTCTTTAGATCAAGGATCTATGAGAGCAAAGATCTATTAATTAAAATTGATTTAATTCAAGACTAATTCTTACCTAAATAGTCTCTTTTAAAGAAAATCTAAGAGTTCTTAAAAAAACAAGAGCAGGGCTCTGAGATTCTGAAAATAAAATTTTTGGAAGATGACGATCATCTGTGAAGGACCAAAGGTCCTATTTATAGGCATCAAGTGTCCTATCAACTTCCAAAGGTTGCCACAACGGTTGGAATTCTGCCACCGTTGCACTTGCGTTGGGAACCACGCAAGTGCAACGGCGGGGGGGGGGGGGAGGATTTGTTTCCCCTCAATCAGAACAAAACCCTATTTCTAAAACTGAAAAGTAAAGCACTGCTTCATAAAAGAGTCTGAACACCAAAGGCAATTTATCCTCGCAAGAATCACATGCATTTAATAATAGCAAATTAAATCATGAGATGCACAAGCACAACAGAGAGCTAAAATAAAACGAACACTTAACAGATAATAAAATACTTAATTAAAAACATTTATTTATTATTACATTTAAAAAAGATCACCAAACGTGGGATCGGAAAGACAAGGGTTCGCAAAAATAAAAAAGAGATTCCCCAGCTCCCTTTCTGCCTTCTCCACCACGTCAAAGCGGCGATTCTCCCGAGAAGAAGACATCCAACGATCGTCGCCACATTCTTTGGAAAAGGTGGCAATGACAACCCGGTGAGCCTGTATCTGGCTCAGCAAGTGGAAAGAGCAGTCCCTCAGGGCTTTAGTGATCAAGAGCGCTTCGAAAAAAGCTCTCGATCTTATCCTCGGCCACATCAAGCATTGCCGAGGACATCTTCGCCGGAGGAGGGGGAATGTAGGCGAGCACCGAGGCAAGGATCATCCGAAGCCAAATGGAGTCCGGGGGAAGAGGAGACCCCACACGAGCCGAAAGCTCGTACATTGCAGCATCACACTGCTCGTCCGAAAAAAAGGAGTCCACCAAGCGCGCAGCAAAACGGGGAACGATGTCCCGGATCGTCACTTCCCACGGTTGTCGGCGGGCGTGAGGGCGGTTGCAAGCCATGATAGAAGAAGTTCTCTGAAGATGAGAGGAGAAAAGGCTCGGCCTTGAACTATATATAGACCCGAGCACAAAAGATTCTGTGCACAATGGACCCGGGAAATCAAGATTTTGGAAATACAAGTTTGGCTTGTAAAAAGGAGATGAAAAGATATCTCAGGTAAAGCAACGCTTCCGATTCCCCCAATCAGAGCAAAGCTCTACCTTGAAAATTTAAGTTTTAATAAATGAAGCAACGCTTCAGATCCTCTGCGCTACGCGCAAAGCGCCACGTGTCAGAGGTTGATGCGTCAGCACAGCGCCCGAGACAGTGTGTCCAATCAGAGCAAGTCTCTTTAAAAATAAAATAAAAGTAAAGGAAGCAACACTTCAGCTGTGCAAACGCTGTGCTGCGCGACACGTGTCTGCGCAGTTGTGCAAGCACAGCTGCGCAAGCGCTGCGCTGCATGACGCGTGTCTGCGCAGTTGCGCAAGCACAGCTGCGCAAGCACAGCTGCGCAAGTACAGCTGCGCAAGCGCTGCGCTGTACGATACGTGTCTGCACAGTTGCGCAAGAACAGCTGCGCGAGTACTGCGCTGCGCGACACGTGTCATGTGCTGGGGCGTTTGTGCAAAACAGAATTGAAATTTTAAAGAAATCTTTTCTGTTCTTGTTAAAACAAGAAGATTTTCTTCTGTAAAACAGGGGCCCTTGGATCAAAAGATCCAACGGTGGGGAAAATTCCCCAAATCACTCAGAGAAAGATCTCTTCAACAAATTTAACTAATTTATGAGCACTATAAAAGGACCTCAGACCTCAATTCAAAAAAAAAGAAAGATTTTTGTGAGAAATTAAATAGAGAGAACTCTGAAGAATTGGAGAGGAATCCTCAAGAACAAAGAAAAAGGTAAAAAACCTTTAGAAAAAGAGAAAATTCTCTCATGAATAGATCATTGATATGAGAACAAGATCAAGGACCTCTAAGGAAAAGGAAAATAAACAAATAAAAAACAGTGCCATGCACTTCTTTTTATGAACCATTGGTTCTGAATCTAAAAGATTCTCAAGATAACAGTGCCTCGCACATTTTATCTGAAATTAATCCAAAAGAATAAGAACAGTACCCAGCACTTACCAGAACTGCACTATTGTGCAAGCAGCGCCACGTGTTAGCAGTGCAACAGCGCAGCGCACTGACGCAGCGCACTGCGCTGTTGTGCTTGCGCTCACCAGAACGTGACATGTGTCACCTTCACGAGCGCTTGCGCTCATTAATTGCGCAAAGCGCCTGACAGGCCATGTGGGGCACTGTCAGAGTATCTAATGCTCTGCATTATTAAGAGAAGGGCCAAGCCCAATTAAAAAAGGCCTGACAGGCCAAATTAAATGCAATGCATTATTTTAAAGAAGGGCAGAGTCCAAACAGATGCTCTGCATCATTTATAAAGGGACATAGCCCAAATCAAAAAGGCCTAGCAGGCCAGAATAAATGCAGTACATTATTTAAAAAGGGCAGAACCCTAGCACAGGCCTAATAGGCCAAAAGCAAATAAAATGTTGAACTTTTTCAACTGGACTTAGCCCAATCATGGCCGTAAGTCCTCAAATTAAATTGACTGAGCACGGCTGCTCCTTAAATCAATTTACGACCGGTTCGAGGGTACATCTCTGAACTCCTCTGACACCCATCGTTGTAATCCTTCAACGACGTCAGAGAGGTGACGGGTCCCGACAACTAAACATTCAAATGGATTGCGGGGTCCTTAAACTCGTGGACCGAAACGTCCTTAAACTAATGTTGGACCGAAACGTCTTTAAACTAATAATGGACCCCTACGTCCTTAAACTGGAGTATGGACCACCATGTCCCTAAACTGGTGATGGACCCCTACGTCCTTAAACTGGAATATGGACCACCACGTCCCTAAACTGGCAATGGACCACCACGTCCTTAAACTGGAACATAGACCACCACGTCCTTAAACTAGGACATGGACCATCACGTCCTTAAACTGGAGTATGGACCACTACGTCCCTAAACTGGAACAATAAAGCCTCCAAATGCTCTTTTACCGGATCTAAACGATCCCGTTTAAGTCGATCTTAGCCCCAAACACGGCTAACGTATCCTTAAACATTCAAATGGATTATAAAATTCCCGATCAACTCTGGTTCGAGGGTACATCTCCGAGCTCCTCTGACACATGTCGTTGTAATCCTTCAACGACATCAGAGAGGTGACGAGTCCTGACGGCCATATATTAAATGGATCACTACGTTAAGTTGATCTCAGTCTCAAACAAGACTGACGTATCCTTAACGAACGTTTAAGTTGATCTTAGCCGCAACGCCGTTAATGCATCCTTAAACTAAAAACACCAAACCTAAATCTAAGTAAATACGGATTTGGACTAATCCACGTCCTACGGGTGACGGCATTACTCAGTCTCCGTATACAATCCACGGGCAACCACAAACAAAACGAACACACACGACACGAAGTGAAATTCTGGAGAAGGAGAAAGTTGTTACCGCGATGCGGTAGCGTAATTAACTGCAGGGGCTTGCGCCTGCAGGGAAGAGCGTCCCCACAATCAAAAACCCTTTAAGCGAGGGGGAATCTGACGAAGTCTGCTACATCGGCCGCATCCGTCTAGACCTCCGATACACGGTGCCATAAAACAACTTGGCATCTTCGGAGATGTGGATGGATAAAACCATATAGCATCTGCCCCGAATCTCAGGCAAGACGTCCTCACGTCGCCGCCGTCTTTCGGAAGGGAATAGACACCCCATCATCCGATAAGCTCAACACTTGAGAGAAGTTAAAGTACCAAAAACATGCCACAGTACCTATGATCCAGCCGTAGAAAGGTCAAACCAACGCCTCACCTATGACACCGTGGAACTACGGCGAACCCTAGGGTTCAAGTCGTGGTTCCGAGGGCATAGAATCGAGTTAAGGTTGTAGGGTTACTAGAAACTCTAAGAAGGTTCTATAAGGCATCAACCATGCCCGATTTAAAATTTTAGCTGTGCCGAATAACTCTAAACAAGATCTTTGCTCGATAATTAGGGTAAGACATGCAAGAAAATAACAATTATCTCTAAGTGAATACGAAATACAACCTTTGTAGATCGGTCCTTCACTTCTTAAGCTCCTTGTAGTAGTCCCTTCGCTGCGATCATCGTGCTCCCGGACTCTCGGACGGCTCCATGAGAAGAGGGCAACGGTTTTGCTTGAAGTCTTCGAGGCCGAAGATGATCTACATCAAGGGAATACGAACTCAAGCTTCTACTTCACTAACCAGAGAATTAGTGAAGAAAACACCCTAAACTAAAGTGCTAGTCTAGTAGAGGATGATGAAATAGAAAATGGGTACATTTTAGAATTTCTTTTCTCACTTTGTATCTCTTTCTTTATCAAACCCTAGAATGAATTTGAAGGAGGAAGAAGATGAGCTCAAAATGAGAATGAAAACTAATCAAGAGAGAGTTAGCTAACCATGTGTGAGTGGGTATCATATACTAACTCATGTAGAGACATAACCATGGCTAATTATAGTGGTTAGGTTTATAAAAATCCGAAGTAAAAACAAAACTAGTGGATTTTGGTCAATGCACTCACAAGCTTTATGAAGCTTCATGCACTTGAACAATTATCCACTAATTTTGTATTTACTTTGTATATTAAAACCCAACCAATATAATTAGTATGGTGTATGTCTCATACACCCATGTAAGTTGTATCAACAACCATGATACAAAAATGTACACAAATAAATATATATCACATATATATTAAGTTGTGCACAAGTGAGAAAAATAAATGCTTAAGTGAACCAATGTTAGTTAATGTAAATTAGTATATCTCATATAGAATTATACACTAAATTATTAAATCAACACTTGACTTAATAATCCGGTTATATCATATATAACCGACTAACACAAAATATACCAACTTATCGAATCAACACTTTATTCGATACCCCGTCTATATCATATATAACCGGCAGATACAATAGTCGCGAGAATAGAATACGGTATCACATACACGCATTATTCTCGGTCCCACACATATCACATATGCGCTCCTATTTCGTTTTGCCTGAGCTAGTAAAACCTCTATGTAGGACTCTAAAGACTCATCAATACGCCGGCAGTAGGTGATGATCATATTAAGCACCCACAAGCTGTCAGCGGTACTAGCTGGACGTAACGGCTACCCGGGTATTGAGCGATCAGAAGATCAGCAAGCAAGCCCGCTCCAACTCCTGCAAAAAGCCTTACAGTGACACTACCGTATAGTCCGGTCTCCTCGTCTGATATGTCGCATATCAAGCCTAGGGGTGGTAAACGTCAGACCCCAATAACCGATAAGTCATGCCGATATGAGGCTCATAACGGGTCGAGAAACTACTGGTAACACTTACCAGTAAATCTCTAAACCATCCCTGGCCAGGGACTTCCCTGTTATGGCCAATCGAGCATAGCGCAACATCAACCCCCAATACCGGAAGAGACGAAACCCCTCCTATCGTTCATTGCCTCCATGTGACTCGGGACTGTCCCCAAAAACCACCGTTTTGCACGCCCTCTTGGACGTGGTAAGATAGAAATCAAAGCACAGTGAGAATCACTGGAAAGGTTCTAGAGTGATAAGGACGATTGAAAGTCAGTCACAGGCATTGTCTTTACCCTCAGTAAAGGGACGGTATGTTGGAAGAGTTCCAGGATAGATACCGTGGCATACTAGACGATAAAGGCTAGATACATCGTTACCAAAGATGCTACCAAAGAGGAAGTCTGGGTGTATATTAGTTCATGAGATGAACTTCGTCCCTCCCATTGTGTGACAATAGAGTTGTGGCTTATGCCTAGGAACGCCTGTCCCATCAGTGATCCAGACATATTCTAAGGCAGTGTCACCTGATCATGGAGATGGTTGATCTCCAGGGGATCGAGGTTAGGAGAGAAGACTCAGAGGACAACACGGCGGATCCACTCACAAAGGCCTTTTCCCAGAGAGAGACTATTATGGGATGGTTGAGTATGAGATACTACAACTACTGTTATCAGATGGCCCTAGTGCAAGTGGGAGATTGTTAGTTATATGTATGCCCTAGAGGCCATTACTATACATGAGATGTATATTGTAGTGGATGCTTGGACATATATAGGGAGGACTTTCTTGCTCGACATGATAGTATGCTATCTGGTTACTCTTTACCTTAACGTGTACACTGATTGTCTCTCTGTCACATGTTGGTAAAGCCCTTAGGATGTGTACTTGACTACCTGGACTATGATGCGGATCATACTAGCGGGGACATGGTAGTCCATAAGTACATCCTTCAAGGTCCCTAGTCGTGGTTGTATCGAGACGGGGCATCGATATACCAGAGTAGACTAGCGTATACCTTCTCGACCCATGTAGATGGGTGATGGATGATCCCATATCCATTGGTGTTTGACATCAGAGATGATGTACGGGTGCTCAGTGGAGACTGGGTACACTGGACGGACTCGCCGAGAACTCCCAGATGGTATTATACCTTACGTCAGATGGCAGTTCTCTGGTGACACTGGTACAAGTTAGTCTGTAAACCCGAGATCGTCATAGAGTATTGTGTGATTCCCACTGTGCTTTGATTTCCATCTTACCACGTCCAAGAGGGTATGTAAAACGGTGGTTTTTGGGAACAGTCCCGAGTCACATGGAGGCAATGAGCGATAGGAGGGGTTTAGTCTCTCCCGGTATTGGGGGTTGATGTTGCGCTATGCTCGATTGGCCATAACAGGGAAGTCCCTGGCTAGGGCTGGTTTAGTGATTTACTGGTAAGTGTTACCAGTAGTTTCTCGACCCGTTATGAGCCTCATATCGGCATGACTTATCGGTTATTGGGATCTGACGTTTACCACCCCTAGACTTGATATGCGACGTATCAGACGAGGAGACCGGACTGTACGGTAGTGTCACTGTCAGGCTTTTTGCAGGAGTTGGAGCGGGCTTGCTTGCTGATCTTCTGATCGCTCAATACCCGGGTAGCCGTTACGTCCAGCTAGTACCGCTGACGGCTTGTGGATGCTTGATATGATCATCACCTACTGCCGGCGTATTGATGAGTCTTTAGAGTCCTACATAGAGATTTTACTGGCTCAGGCAAAACGAAATAGGAGCGCATATGTGATATGTGCGGGACCGAGAATAATGCGTGTATGTGATACCGTATTCTATTCTCGCGACTATCGTATCGGCCGGTTATATATGATATAGCCGGGTTATTGAATCAAGTGTAGATTCGATAAGTTGGTACATTTTGTGTTAGTCGGTTATATGTGATATAACCGGATTATTAAGTCAAGTGTTGATTTAATAATTTAGTGTATAATTGTATATGAGATATACTAATTTACATTAACTAACATTGGTTCATCTAAGCATTTATTTTTCTCACTTGTGCACAACTTAATATATATGTGATATATATTTTTGTGTACATTTTTGTATCATAGTTGTTGATACAACTTACATGGGTATATGAGACATACACCATACTAATTATATTGGTAGGGTTTTAATATACAAAGTAAATACAAAATTAGTGGATAATTGTTCAAGTGCATGAAGCTTCATGAAGCTTGTGAGTGCATTGACCAAATTATCCACTAATTTTGTATTTACTTTGTATATTAAAACCCTACCAATATAATTAGTATGGTGTATGTCTCATACACCCATGTAAGTTGTATCAACAACCATGATACAAAAATGTACACAAATAAATATATATCACATATATATTAAGTTGTGCACAAGTGAGAAAAATAAATGCTAAGTGAACCAATGTTAGTTAATGTAAATTAGTATATCTCATATACAATTAAACACTAAATTATTAAATCAACACATGACTTAATAATCCGGTTATATCACATATAACCGACTAACACAAAATGTACCAACTTATCGAATCAACACTTGATTCGATAACCCGGCTATATCACATATAACCGGCCGATACAATAGTCGTGAGAATAGAATACGGTATCACATACACGCATTATTCTCGGTCCCGCACATATCACATATGCGCTCCTATTTCGTTTTGCCTCAGCCAGTAAAACCTCTATGTAGGACTTTAAAGACTCGTCAATACGCCGGCAGTAGGTGATGATCATATTAAGCACCCACAAGCCGTCAGTGGTACTAGCTGGACGTAACGGCTACCCGGGTATTGAGCGATCAGAAGATCAGCAAGCAAGCCCGCTCTAACTCCTGCAAAAATCTTGACAGTGACACTACCGTACAGTCCGGTCTCCTCGTCTGAGATGTCGCATATCAAGTCTAGGGGTGGTAAACGTCAGACCCCAATAACCGATAAGTCATGCCGATATGAGGCTCATAACGGGTCGAGAAACTACTGGTAACACTTACCAGTAAATCTCTAAACCATCCCTGGCCAGGGACTTCCCTGTTATGGCCAATCGAGCATAGCGCAACGTCAACCCCCAATACCGGGAGAGACGAAACCCCTCCTATCGCTCATTGCCTTCATGTGACTCGGGACCGTACCTAAAAACCACCGTTTTGCACGTCCTCTTGGACGTGGTAAGATGGAAATCAAAGCACAGTGGGAATCACACAAGACTCTAAGACGATCTCGGGTCTACTGACTAACCTGTACCAGTGTCACCAGAGAACTGCCATCTGATGTAAGGTATAATACCATCTGGGAGTTCTCGGCGAGTCCGTCCAGTGTACCCAGTCTCCACTGAGCACCCGTATATCATCTCTGATGTCAAACACCAATGGATATGGGATCATCCATCGCCCATCTACATGGGTCGAGAAGGTATACGCTAGTGTACTCTGGTATATCGATGCCCCGTCTCGATACACCCACGACTAGGGACCTTGAAGGATGTACTTATGGACTACCATGTCCCTACTAGTATGATCCGCATCATAGTCCAGGTAGTCAAGTACACATCCTAAGGGCTTTACCAACATGTGACAGAGAGACAATCAGTGTACACGTTAAGGTAAAGAGTAACCAGATAGCATACTATCATGTCGAGCAAGAAAGTCCTCCCTATATATGTCCAAGCATCCACTACAATATACATCTCATGTATAGTAATGGCCTCTAGGGCATACATATAACTAACAAAGGTTTTTGTTCTTCTAGAGGGTCCATAGAGTTACTTGCACGAATATTGAATATAATTAACTTAGAAAAATTCTAACACTTGGAAATTTCAGAGGAGGACATGGGGTGATGTTTGAAGATCGTTCGAACTGTCAAACATAGCCCAGGTTACCATCACAACCTTAAATTTTACGACTACGAAACACTCCATTTTGGTCCTATAGCAAAATTTATATCACATGAAAATTTGGACCAAGCAAATAATACCTGAAACCTCAAAATGAGCACACCAGAGCACAAAACAAAAACGATACCAAAAGGAGCAAGCAGGGCCAGCCTCCCCGGTTTTTAAGGCAATGTGCTCGGTTGAAATCCGAGCTTCTGGCTTCGTTTTTGTTCTGTGCACTTTAGGTATCACATACATGACTCTGCACTTGTTTGCAAAATTTTTACAGACCTTTTGAAAATCAACAGAAAGCATGAACTGCAGGGTTTCAGAAACTGTATTACGGATTTGTTTCGGTTTCGTATTACTCTAACATCGTCTAGATTTCTGTTAGGCTCTGATGCCATGTTGGAATTCCTTAGCACCCAGCCTAGGGTTTGCAAGCATCACACATGCCACAACAAAAATTAAAGGGGGTGCTAAGCAATCAAACTAAGAATCATGCTTGAAAAATAGGGTAACAAAACATGTAATCTATCATCACAAAGAGAAGTGAACAAAAATACAACCTTTGTAGATCCGGTCCTTCACTTCTAAAGCTCTGTGTTGACGTCCCTTCGCTGCGATCATCGAACTCCCGGACTCTAGTGATGGTTTCATCGGAGAAATGAACAAACTTGCTAGTAGTTTTCGAGGCCGAAGATGATCTACGTCGAGATGACTCAAACTCAAGCCAACTCTTCACTAGGTGATGAACTTTTGTGAAAAGAACAACCTAAACTAAATGGAAAGTAGTAGAGGATGATGAAATAGGAAGTGGGTTCACTTTAAACTTTGGTTTCTCACTTGTATTCACCACTTAGAAAAAACCTAGAAAGCTTTTCCTTTTGGATGAAGAAGAAGAAGAAGTAAGAATGAAAAATGAGAAAAGAATAATGATAATTATGCAACCATGGGTGAGTTAGTATCATACATTAACTATTGTAGAGACTAAACCATGGTTTAATATAATGGTTTGGTTTAGAAATATCTTAAGTAAAACAAAATGTGTGGACTTTGTCAAAGATGCTTGAAGCTTCATGAAGCTTTAAGTCATGACAAATAAAGCCACCGTTTTGAAGTACTTAAAATAAATAAAACCCTCAAAATTATAAATAAACATGGTGTAAGTCTTACACACACCCAAGTTTGCATGTATCATTAAGCATGATAAAAACATGTACACAATTATATATCATATATACACTTTGTGCACATGAAGTGAGAAAATAATCTAAAGTGAACCAATACTAGTTAATGTAAAGTAATATATCAAATGTATAATTATACATTAAATCATTAAATCAACACATGATTTAATGATCCGGTCATATCACATAAAACCGACTAATATCATGTGTATCAATATATCGAATCAACACTTGATTCGATAACCCGGCTATATCGCATATAACCGACCGATGATACAAGCCGCGAGAATAGAATACGGTATCACATACTAGTATTATTTTCGGTCCCGCACATATCACATACGTGCTCCTATTTCATTTCGCCTGAGCCAGGAAACCTCTGTGTAGGACTCTAAAGACTCGTCAATACGCCGGCAATATGTGGTGATCATATCTGTCACCCACAAGCCGCAAGCGGTCTGCTAAACGTAACGACCACCCGGGTATTGAGCGATCAGAAGATCAACGAGCAAGCCTGCTCATACTCCTGCGAATCCGATCAGTAACACTTACCGCACAGTCCAGTCTGTTCATATGATGTCGCATATCTCGCCTAGGGGTGGCAAACGTCAGACCCCAGTAGCTTGATAAGTCATGCCGATGTAAGGTCCATAACGAGCGTGAAACTACTAATAACACTTACCAGTAAATCACATCAAGCCTGACCAGGGATTTCCAGTTATGGCCAATCGAACATAGCACAACATCAACCCCCAATACCGGGAGAGACGAATCCCCTCCTATCGCTCATTGCCTCCATGTGACTCGGGACTGTACCCAAAAACCACCTGTTTGCACGACTCAGTAAAGCCGTGGTAGGGTGGAAATCAAAGTACAGTGGGAGACACACAAGACTCTATGACGATCTCGGGTCGACAGACTAAGCTGTACCAGTGTCACCAGATAACTGCCATCTGACGTGAGGTATAATACCATCTGGGAGTTCTCGGCGAGTCCGTTCAGTGTACCCAGTCTCCACTGAGCACCTGATTGATCATTTCTTTGTGTGTCAGTTTAAGAAAATGTATAGAATCACAATCAAAGAATTGTTTGATCGCGATCAACTACGGTGTCGGATGTAGATTGTAAGTGAGTGCGGATCGTGCATAGGGACAGTGTAATAGTTCGTCTTTTGAATTAGATGAGTCGAAACTTTAAAAAAAAGAAAACAAAACAATTCATGATTTATATTTGAAGTTCAAGAATTATAAAATATAGATCTAATAACAAGAAAAAGATAGAATCAAGAATTGATAGTTTGATGATTTTTCCAACCAAATATCAAGAATCGAAATGAGGCTCGTAGGAATCGATCGGATCTATAGATGTGATGCAATCTTATGATGACGTATTCTTATCTTTCGATGAGTTGATACTAGATCGATGATGATCGACGAGAATTAGGGATTTCTAGTGAAACTAGGGTTTCGCTTTTTATCCCTTATTCTTTCGACGATATCATTCACATTCTAGCCTCTAGTAAATTCAAGAAACGATCGTAGATCTCTAATTTCGAGCGATAACAATCAAGAAAGTATTGCAACGAAACTAGGTCATCGATTCTTGAACATGCTAGGGTTTACAAAACTCGTAGGACTCAAGAATCGTTTTAAGATTTGTTACATCATCATTCTATTGATCGTCTCGACTCCTCGACGAGCGGAGTTTTACTCAAACATCACAACAAGAACTACAATTACAAATTGAGATCGAATCATGATGCAAGAATTTAAAGAAAGCAAGATAAAAGAATTTCACCTTTTATTTATATCAACAATTTCATTACATTCGATCAAGAACTACAAGAGGAAGAACTCGATCGTCGATTTGGCTTCGCTCGGCTCCGTGAGTCGCGGATCGGCTTAGATCACTTGCTCGATTGGAGATCGGCTCCGCTCCTAAAAGGTTGAAGGGCTTCTTGCTTGATTGGTACTCGGGATCTTGAATTTGATTGGAATTAGGGTTAGGGTTTCGCACAAGTCTTGTCACTAGACTTGTGGAAGAAGATGAGAGAGTAGAGATTTAGGAATATCGAAGAACAAATGAACTATTCAAGAACAACCTCAACCCTTAGATCTAAGCTCCTATTTATAGACATCTAAACCCTAGATCTAGGATTTCAAATTTGAATTTCCCTCCAAATGTTAGTTAGCTAGAGAGGCTTCTAGAAGAGCTTAGTTAGGAGGAAGCTTCTAGAAATAGTTTGTTAGGAGTTTGATTAGCTTAATCAATATTAGCTTAATTAATCATCCTTGCTGATCTGGAAGAAGCTTCGAGAGAATTCTGGAGTTTGAAGTATATAAAAGGAATGTGGGCCCAGAGATAAGAATAGTGCACTGTAATTTGAGCGCTTACATGGCAATACCACCGCGGAACCGCGGCGCAAGCCTGCTCCCGCCGCAGTTCCGCGGCTCTTTTGAAGCTTTAAGGCTTTGTCTCTCTGGTAAATGTTGGGCCCGATACTTGGGCCTTGTTTTGATATGTTGAATTTTATTTGTCCCTCTATATTCCTACCAGATCTCAGGTCTTTGAGTTGGCGTAATGTTTGATCAGCAAAATGACAATTTTGGCTTTTCTTCCGGATTTTCCTGCACAATTTCTCAAGACAAGTGTTGCGCAATATAGGAATGATGCGATGTCATGAAAAACACACAATTTCCTCAGAATTGTCGGTTTTAGAGTATAACACATGCAATCTGATATTTCAGGACTGTTTTGCTAATATGTGAAATATGAATACCGCACACTTCTAAATGAGTGCAAATGATAGGGAAATTGCCGGTTAAAAGATGCAGTATTTTCGACTGATCAGCACCCGTATACCATCTCTGATGTCAAACACCAATGGATATAAGATCATCCATCGCCCATCACATGGGTCGAGAAGATATACGCTAGTCTACTCGGGAATATCGATGCCCCGTCTCGATATTCCCACGATTAGGAACATTGAAGGATTTACACATGGACTACCCAGGCCCCACTAGTATGATCTGCATCATAATCCTGGAAGTCAAGTACACATCCTAAGGGCCTTATCAACATGTAACAGAGAGACGGTAAGTTTACATGTTAAGATAAAGAGCAACCCGATAGCGTACTATCATGTCGAGCAAGAAAGTCCTTACTATATATGTTCAGCATCCACTATAATATACATCTCATGTACAATAATGGCCTATAGGGCATACATACAACTAACAGTAACAACATAATAAATGGCAAATGAATAGTAAATGCAACAATAATACGCGGAACATGAATAATACGCAACAATAAAGAATCTGCATTACTATATATGTGTCATATCGTTTCGCCATTTGAAATAATGCGAATCATGGTGTTTTGAAAATAAGGGATATGGTGTTTTTAAGAAAAGATTCGTCCTTTGAAATATCCGTAGAATCCCTTGTCCTGTCTTTAAAATACTCATGATTCGTTAGTTTTGAAATAGGTATGTATCGAGTCTAGTCTAACATCTACAAGTAACTACAGGACTAAGCTAACAAGCTAATCGAAAAGGTAAGGAAAACCACCTAAGTCTGAGTTTATATATATATATATATATATATATATATATATATAATAGTCGGTGATTCCGCCTCTATAGTATCCCATACGATACGTTATATAATATGATATCCTCGAGTCAAGAGTGCGGATCTATCATCAATATAGCTCGTACGGTAAATCCGTCGTACGCCATCCCAATTCTGGGTACGGTTCGAATATCACATCTATCTTATTATCCATCTGGTATCCTCATCATCACATATCGTGAACTGGGTACTGAATTACGTCTAGTACAATACTGATACCATCTATATATATGTATGCGTGTGTATGAAACACATTGCCTAAGGACCCGCTATAATATCATGTCGTATCTCATAATACGAACCACGTCATATCACCGATCTCATGGCACCATGCCCCATCTCATCGACTCATCTTATACACACACACACAGTCCCATACATATGCGTGTATATATATATACATATCCCCATATACGCATAAGTAATAAAATGCATGCAAGTGTGTGCGCGCGTGTATGCAAATCTTATTCTAGGGTTCGCGACTAGGAAATCAACTAGCGACACTATCATCCAAAGTCTTCTAAAGTAATTCTAGCTAAGTATACACATCTCATAGTATCATATAAATAAATATATATATATAAATAAATATATATATATAAATATATATATATATATAAATATATATATATATATAAATATATATATATATATATAAATATATATATATATAACATATCGCATTAGCGTTCTATACTACGAACTGCGGGGGTGCTATACGCTATCCACCCGACTTCCCCCGTAGATATATATCTACTCACATTGATCTTCGCTTGCCGATGCCGATGTCGCCACGCGCTTGCTTGTCATCTCGAAGTCCACATGGGGATACCTACAACTAATACACAATCGCAAATGCGTATTAAAATCAAGTCGGAAAACCAAAACGGTACACGTTTCACTCATAGGTTAAAACCTATAGCCTCGCATGCAAAACACGACCAATAACCCTAGTCGTTGACGTTCAAACGCTACACGACGGAATAAAATATCAAATACCAAATCCCAAATTAAAACGAAGTCGCAAAACAATGCAGCAACTTAAGAAAATGGTCCCAGATTTTACCCTAGGTCAAATTAGCCAATTTTGCATATGGGAATGGTCTAGTTAACTGATATAGGAGCTACAGAACAAGCACGAGCCAATTTGCTCACACCAAGGCCGCAATTTGCGGCCAAAAAGAATAAATTTGCGGCTAGGAAAAGTCCAGGGGGTCTCAGGTTTCAGTGGTAGCATTCTGGGTGCCTGCATGACTCACAGTTTGCTAAATAAATTTTAGAGTCCCCAGGTGTTAGCAGATAGCAATTTCCCCTCACAAAATCCATAATTTCCCGATATCGGGGTTTCTATGTTAGTATTGTAGGGTTTAAGTCTATGTTTTAAGTCTTTAATCACACACTAAAGGGGTTGTATGGTCTCTACTAACCTCAATTACACCATAGCAACTCAATTAGAATCCTAACCTTAACTAGGAATTTTCAAAGTTCGCCAAACTACACAATATCGATACTAAACATGTATGGATGATTAAGGAATTGAAATACAATAATAATGGTGCAGAAATTACCTCATTTGGCAACTCAAGAATTTTCTTGAGTTGCCCCAAGTGTCCAAAATCCTTGCTTTCTTGGTCCAAAGTGTTTGTTGTGAGCTTGTGCACATTTTTAATGAAATGGAGATGGGGTTTGGGTTGTTTTAAGTGGTGAAGTGAGGAGGTAGAGGGAAGAGGGAAGAGGGCAGCAGCCATTACTTGAGGTGAGGAGAGGAAAATGAAGAGGAAATGATGGAGGGAACAAGAGCCATGACTAGGTTTGACCCCTCACCCCCCTCTCTCTTGCCCATACCCAATTCTTTTTCTTTTCTTTTCTTTTCTTTTCTCTTAAATTAAAAACAACAACACCCACAACAAAATATCATGTAGGAAAATGTAACAAGGGTGAAAATGACTTGGTGCATGTAATGTGCACAAAACTAGTTTAATGCACGATTAGCGATATTTAATCGCGATTAGCATTAAAAGTGAATATAATTAATCATAAAAATTCATAATTTTCATAAATCACATAAAGCACCCTCATTTCAGTAATTTCTATAATTTTTCAAATTTTTCCCAATTTATCGGTATTTAATTATACCGCAATATTAAAATATTCATAATATTAATTATTTAATTATAAAAATTCCCAAAAATAATATTTTATTTTTTCTGAAATGTTACAGTCTTCCCTCCTTAAAGAAATTCGGTTCCCGAATTTAAATTTAAACTCCCTCAATTTCTAAAACATTTCAGTAAAATGGCCATGCCGTCGAGGCTTCGAAATCATAAATACATAAAACAGATCGTAGCGCAATGCATGCGCATGAAAAATGAGCAGATAACTCAAAATCAAAACTTTGTCAAGTATCCCGCAATCATCAGATTTATGGCGAAGACACCAATGTCAAAACCCAAAACGAAAACCAACATGATATACATCAATCCATACATGTAAACAGCTTTAAAACATCTGAAGGAACTGCATGCAAAACTCTTTTCAAGTCGCTGTGCGAAGTGTGTATCACTGCACAGTGGCGGACGTCCATTGTAAGAAAATAACTCTATATACATATATATACTTGTTTAACATACACGTCCCGCCGTTTTGAAAATAATTTAGAAGGGTTTCCTTTATAAAAAGTTTTCGTGTCATCTCGGACACGTAGGTAAATACTGAGACTATAGTTCTTTCTTGGAAATCCCTTCGATAACTACCAATGCATGCAAAAATATACTCAGGTACTGTACTCTAACTAGTCCTGCTCAGCTACTATATCAAATAGTAAATATCATAAAACATACTACTCAAGGGAAATCAATCCCAAAATGTATATAGAATGCCGCGTGCGTCTGGTGCACACGGAAATCAAAATCCATGAATGTGCCATACATGTGCACAGAAACAGAGTCTAAGTGCAACGGGTATGCACGAAACACCTGTCAAAGGCAACTGGTGTGCCTGACAGCAATATCAGGTGTATCTGATATGCACGAAGAATCTCGATTTAATGCATCTGGTGTGCACCAAAATTGCATCAAGCGTCCAAGTATGCGCAAGAATCCAAATCCAGTGCACAAGGTGCACGGAAAAAATATCGAATATCAAAATCAAAATCGACGGTATACAACACATCTCAATCCAAATCCAAATCAGGTATACCGTGGTATATAATCTGACAACCATGTGCATCAGCGTGCACAAAATTAAATCAAAATACTAAAAGTGCATGAAAACTATGCCGAAGCATAACTCGAATCACATCAAATAAATCGAAGTCAAATGCATATGTGGTGCACAAAATCTCAATCATGCAAATAAATCGTCCAAAATATCAGGCATGAAATCAAAATCAACATCTCGAATGACATCAAGCCAAAGTCAAGTGCAACTGTGATGCACAAAATCTCAATCATGCAAATAAATCGCCCAGAATATCAGGTATGAAATCAAAATCAGTATCTCGAATGATATCAAGCCGAAATCAAGTGCAACTGTGGTGCACAAAATCTCAATCATGCAAATAAATCGCCCAGAATACCGAAATCAAAGATAGCGGAAATAGTTCCGCTTTGGCACATCTTCTAAAGATCTCTGGCCAACTGTCATGGTCACTCATAACATGTCTCGTCGACGATGCCGAACTCTGGCCTACTGGGTGTGCATAATGTGACCGATCCTGGGTCCAAGTCTTCTCGTATAGTATTCCAGAAAGGTTCTGTCGAAGTCTCTCCCAATCTCGTTTCTGCCGAACCGCCCGGAAATTATCACCTTTTACGAAATCTGCATCTTGTTCCGGAACGGCTGCATACTCATCGCGACTCCTTCTAGAAGATATATCCATATATAACGCCTCTGCATGCGTATCACATCTCTGATGTCAGCGGAGTGGAACGTCATCTCGTCAAGATCTCGTACGAACCTCTTATTCCACTTTTCTCTAATATCGACTGATTCGGACTCGTCTCTTCGTGGCTGCATGGAATGCGCTACAACGGCTCTACTCGTATCTGGAGTCTCCCAAGTAATGTATCCCATCACATGATATCCGAATGATGTCGAACTTTTCTATCGATTCGTCAAGGTTCCATAATCCCCCAAGAGCTCAACATCTTGGATACAATTTAAAAGTATCGAATATATGCAACAACACCTATGGACCAACCGTAGAAGGGTAAATCCAAGCCTCATTAATGGTACCGCTGAACTACTGTAAACCCTAAGGTTTCAAAGCGTTCTCATGGTCATTATATCGAGTTAGGGTTTCATTCTTCTAGAGGGTCCGTAGAATTATTTGCATTGTTTTCAGAATACTTTAAACTTGGAAAATGGGTTCCTAACATTCGATCGTTTCTATCGACTCTCAACGTATCTGCGTGAAGTCGTCTCTAACTAGAATCAATCAATCTGATGACCTCGCATCAGGGTTTAAGTCTATGGTTTAAGTCTCTAATCACACACTAAAGGGGTTGTATGGTCTCTACTAACCTCAATTACACCATAGCAACTCAATTAGAATCCTAACCTTTACTAGGAATTTTCAAAGTTCGCCAAACTACACAATATCGATACTAAACATGTATGGATGCTTAAGGAATTGAAATACAATACTAATGGTGCAGAAATTACCACATTTGGCAACTTAAGAATTTTCATGAGTTGCCCCAAGTGTCCAAAATCCTTGCTTTCTTGGTCCAAAGTGTTTGTTGTGAGCTTGTGCACATTTTTAATGAAATGGAGATGGGGTTTTGGATTGTTTTAAGTGGTGAAGTGAGGAGGTAGAGGGAAGAGGGCAACAACCATTGCTTGAGGTGAGGAGAGGAAAATGAAGAGGAAATGATAGAGGGAACAAGAGCCATGACTAGGTTTGACCCCTCACCCTCTCTTTCTCTCTTGCCCATACCCAATTCTTTATATTTTCTTTTGTTTTGTTTTGTTTTGTTTTCTTCTCTTTTCTTTTAAATTCAAAACAACACCACCCACAACAGAATATCATGTAGGAAAATATAACAAGTGTGAAAATGACTTGGTGCATGTAATGTGCACAAAACTAGCTTAATGCACGATTAGCGATATTTAATCGCGATTAGCACTAAAAGTGAATATAATTAATCATAAAAATTCATAATTTGCATAAAGTACATAAAGCACCCTCATTTCAGTAATTTCTATAATTTTCCATTTTTTTTCCAATTTATCGGTATTTAATTATACCGCAATATTAAAATATTCATAATATTAATTATTTAATTATAAAAATTCCCAAAAATAATATTTTATTTTTTATGAAATGTTACACTCCGACCGCTAAAACCCTGCAAGAACCCATGCCTGCACACCTCCTCGCCGGAGCTCGCCTCGCCATCGACCACCTCACGCCCTCAACACCACCTCCTTTCCCCGAGCTTCTTTCCCTGCATCAGAACCCCGACCCGACCTCAAGAACCCATTTACCTACTGCCCTGCCATGAAACCTCGCCGAAAAACCCATCGTCGACGTCACCCCCTCGACTCGATTTCAGACCTTACCCATCACCGGCGTCATTCCCCATCGCTGCCGCCGCACCAGATCAAGACTCGAACCTAGCTACGGTGTGGGCGTCTCTTTCTCCTTTCACTGTAAGTTTCATCTTTTTTTTCTGCATTTGTGGAGCATGAGTAATTTAATTTAACAGTTGAAATATAATGTGCATGTTTGGTTATATACAATTATATGCTAAGTACAGTATACTGTTGGCTTATGGCTAAATCAATCTTGAAAGAGCATATAACTTTGATCCTAAGTTGAATCCTAGCTGAAATCGTGCCTCGCATCTTCGTACATCGTTTTCCCGTGACCCTTATCCTCAAGTCAAGTATTCTTGCTTTACTTTTGGTCGATATACATCGGCATTCCTGTTAGAATAAAAGAGAAATATGTTAGTACCTATTTTTCGTTATATTATACAAAATATATATAGGCAACTTTTATGCAGCAAGTAGAATAAATAGCAAGTGTGGTTTTAAAATGAGATTTATTTTAACTACAAATAAAGTTTGAAAGTTGTTAAGCTATCTCACATTTATATATATTTCTAGCCAGATTGTGATTAGTATATTCATATTAAGGTTAACGGTAAAGATAACAATTATGACTCATACCAGCTTGTACATCGCCTTCATGCAGTTACTATTACTTGATAATAATTACATTTGACAAGTCATGACTATTCAATACTCTAGTCTTTATGAACGAGATCGTTGATTAGGATGCTGAACTATATGACATGACACACTACTATTTACCAGTTTCATTTCTATACAATTACCATATCACAAGTTCCAGTCTTTTCAACATTCTTAATTAGTGCTCTAGTCATTACCATAGTAGCTATAAATACACGGATATTGGGGTAGTTTGAGTGTGCGTTCACACAACAGGATCTCAAGAGTCCCATGCCGACAGCTCGTACCGGGCTATATCGGTTGCATGTTTACAGCTCGTTCTGGGCTATATCGGTCACATGTTTATAGCTCGTACCGGGCTATATCAGTCGCATGTTATTACAGCTCGTACCTGGCTATATCGGTCGCATGTTTACAGCTCGTACCGGGCTATATCGGTCGCTTGTTCATTCCACAGTTGGGCCCGTGTTTCCTAGCCCCTGGGGCACCACTCTTGGGTTAGGAATACTCCTGCAGAGGTTGATGCACACACTCGAGTTTACGATAGGATAGTTTAGTTTTTAGTGACCAGTTAGGTTATGACTTGACCTCTTTACATGTTGGTTCCATAGTATTAATGTATCTGTTTATATATCTGTTTTACTTGTGCACACGGGCTTCACTACGCTTATTTATATTTTCATGTTATCATATCATATACACACCTTATACGTTGAGTACTTGCTGGGATGTTTTGACATCCCTGAGATTTGCCATCTCAGGTTTAGAGACAGATTTTCAGGCCGAGCAAGATTGGAGCGGCTATCAGGACCTTGCCGAAGATCAGTAACCTGTAGGTTTATTTCCTTTCTATTAGTATTTATCATGTGTGTCCTTGTGTGACATTATGACTCATATATCTTTTTAGATTTTGTTTCTTTCCGAACCTATTGTATTGGATCTTTATTTGCATCAATTATCTAGATGACCTATTTTTAGTGTTCCTTGTGGTTCCGTTGCAGCATGATTATCGGCATTATTCCTTTTGGTATTGCTTTTTATTTTTGACAGCTAGACAGCCTTATCTGACTATGGAAGGATCTTTCCTTACCGTAGGTCGCATGGCTAGCCTTCGTCGATCTCCACATTCCGGATTTTGGAAGCGGGGCGTGACAAGGTTTTGTTGGTATCAGAGCCAGGCTGACGCCGAAGTGTAGGGATTTCTCTAGCACCACTACTAGGGTTTGGTGGCATCCCACATGCCATATTAAAAATTTATAGGGTGCTAAAGAAACTATCCTAAGGATCACAATAAAAAAGCTATGGTAACAAAATATTTCACACAATCCACAAGTAGTAAAGGCTAGGTTTAGAGAATACAACCTTTGTAGCTCCCTTCGCTAGACTTCTTGGCCACTTGAGGGTTGAAAGAAGTTTGCTTGAGATCCTCCAAGTCCACGACGATTCATCTGGAGTCCTCTTTGTCCAAGCTCAAAGATCCACTTTGATTAAGAGAAGAAGTAGAAGCCAACACTCTAAACTAATGTGCAAGAGTAGTGTAGAACGATGATGTGATTTAATTTCTCACTTAAAAACCCTAACTTGATCACTATCTTACTCACTAATGAAAACTAGAGAGCAAGAGAGAGGAAGGAGGAAGAAGATGATGGCAAATGAGAGCTCAAGAGATAATGATAAGCTTATGGATAAAAATGAGAAAAGAAAAAATATATATTTTCTTCTTCTCATTCTTAACCCTAGTTTATAAATATCTAGATATTTTATTTTGGAGCACTAATGGCCATAGAATAATAACTCATGGTTAAAGAGAGGTTTAGTAGAGGAATAAAATAATCAACCATGAGTAATTATCCATTTCCATTTATCACAAAAATAAATATCAAAATATTTATAAGTATGTGAGTCTTATATTGCCACCATCTATTGTATCAACAACCATGATACAAATGAGTATGCATGTATGTGTGCATGCACATCCATATGTGCATCAATGTAAACATGTGCATACATGCATGCATACACCAAAAGACAAAAGGGTTTAAAGTGAAAATGGTAATGGTCAATGTTAAATCAACACTTGATTTAGCAAACCGGTCATATCTCATACGACCCGACCAATAGCAAACCGCCTGATTAATATACGGCATCATATACACGCATTTAATCGGGCCCCCGCGCACATCACATATGCACACCACATCGTTTCGCCTGGGCTAGGTAACTCCATTGTGGGACTCTAAGACTCGTCAATACGCCGGCAGTGGGTGATGATCATATCAAGCACCCCCAAGCCGCAAGAGGTCAGCTAAACGTGACGGCCACCCGGGTATTGAGTGATCAGAAGAAAACAAGCGAACCTGTCACAACTCCCGTCGAGCCAACATGCAACACTATTGTAAAGTCCGGTCTCTTCGTCAGATATACTGCATATCGAGTCTAGGGATGGTAACGCCGACCCAATAACTCAATAAGTCGTGCCGATGAATGGTCTATAACAGATCGAGAAACTACTGATAACATTTATCAGTAAATCTCAACAACCCTGGCCAGGGACTTACTGATATAGCCAATCGAGCACAGCACAACATCAACTCCCAATACCGGGAGAGATGAAACCCCTCCTATCGTTCACTGTCTCCATGTGTCTCGAAACTGTACCCAAAAGCCACTTGTTTGCACGACTCAGTAGAGCCGTGGTAGGGTGGCAATCAAAGTATAGTGGGAGAACACACAAGACTCTATGACGATCTCGGGTCTACAGACTAACCTGTACCAGTGTCACCTGAGAACTGCTATCCGACGATTGATATAATACCATATAGGAGTTCTTGGTGAGTCCGTCAAGTGTACCCAGTCTTCACTGAGCACCCGCATATGATCTCGTTGTCAAACATCGATGGATATGGGATCATCTATTGCCCATCATATGGGTCTAGTATCATATACGCTAGTCTACTCTGGTATATCGATGCCCCATCTCGATACACCTACGACTAGGGACATTTCAGGATATGCTTATAAACTACAGACATCCCACTAGTATGATCTCCATCATAATCACGGTAGTCAAGCAAATATCCTCAGGGCTTTATCAACATGTGTAAATGAATAATAGCATGATCAAGTCAACATGTCAGATAAAGAAGAACCAGATAGCATACAATCATGTCGAGCAAGAATGTACACTGAATATATATATATATATATATATACATGTATAAATACATCCACTATCATATAATGTCTTCTAGGGCATACATATATCCAACAATCTCCCACTTGCACTAAGGACAGTTATTGGCGTATCTCATACTCAATATCTCAAAAAGTCGCTCATGCTGCGGCTGAGGGAGGGCCTTGGTGAGTGGATCCGCAGTGTTATTCTTTGTGTCTACTCTCCTAATCTCGATATCGCGGCGATCTACAATCTCCCGGATCAAATGAAAGCGCCTAAGGATGTGTCTGGACCGCTGATGGGACCTGGGCTCCTTGGCTAACGCCATAGCCCTATTATTATCACAATACAATGGTATTGGATCAATAATGGTTAGAACTACTCCTAGCTCCAAGACGAACTTCCTCATCCAGACGGCTTCCTTGGCGGCATCATTTGCAGTAATGTACTCAGCCTCCATCGTAGAGTCTGCAACGGTATCCTATTTGGAACTCTTCCAACTTACCGCCCCTCCATTGAGAGTAAATACAAACCCAGAGATAGATTTGTTGCCGTCCTTATCACTCTGGAAGCTCGAATCGGTAAAGGCCTCCATTTGGAGATCTCCATTACCATACACCAAGAATAATTCTTTAGTCCTTCGCAAGTACTTAAGAATATTCTTCACAGCTATCCAGTGATTCTCCCTTGGGTTGGATTGATACATGCTTACTACACTAAGTAAATGAGCTACATCTGGGCGTGTACATAACATTGCATACATTATAGATCCTACTGCCGAAGCATAGGGTATAATGCTCATACGAGCTTTCTCTTCATCGGTCTTTGAGCAAAAGTCCTTGGAGATAGTGACTCCATGGCAAGCGGGTAAGGCACCCCGCTTGGAGTCTTCCATGCTAAACCTTTTTAGGATGGTGTTGATGTGCCTGGTTTGGGACAATCCCAATAACCTCTTAGATCTATCCCTATAGATCCTTATGCCCAGAATGTACGTGGCATCACCCAGATCCTTCATGGAGAACCTTAGTGATAAGAAAGATTTGACCGACTGTAGCATAGGAATATCATTTCCTATCAGAAGAATGTCATCCATATACAATACGAGGAATGTGATGGCTCTCCCTACAGCCTTCTTATAAACACAAGGTTCATCTGGATTTTTGATGAAACAAACTCTTTGATAACATTATCAAAACAGATGTTCCAGCTCCGTGATGCTTGCTTTAATCCATAAATGGATTTAAGCAATCTACATGCTTTCCCGCTGCTCCCACTGTCAATGAAGCCTTCTGGCTGATCCATATAAACGCATTCATCTAAATCTCCATTTAGAAATGCAGTTTTAACTTCCATCTGCCAGATTTCATAGTCGTAGTGAGCAGCAATAGCAAGTAGGATCCGAATGGATTTAAGCATGGCTACGGGAGAAAAAGTTTCGTCATAGTCCGGACCTGGTCTTTGACGAAAACCCTTCGCCACAAGTTTTTCTTTATAGGTCTCTACCTGTCCATCTACACCAATCTTTCTTTTAAAGATCCATTTGCACCCCATAGGTTTTACCCCAGGGGGTACAACGTCCAAATTCTATACTTTGTTGGTGTACATAGACTCCATTTCAGATCTCATGGCATCTAGCCACTTCACAGAGTCTCCACTCGTGATAGCTTGCTGAAAGCTGGTAGGATCATCATATTCCATGATGCAGTCTTCTCTGTCACCATCAATGAGGAAACCTTAGTACCTCTCCGGTGGGCGAGAAGTCCTACCAGACCTACGGAGTGGCCGAAGTTCATCAGTTTCTGTTGCAACAGCCGGTTCAACCAAGTCGTCATTCGTAATTTGTGTTTCTAGAACTTCTTCTAGGTCTACCACACTGCCATCTGTATCATTTATGAAAAACTCTTTTTCCAAGAATGTGGCATACTGAGAAACAAACATTTCTTGTTCCTCCTTGTGGTAGAAAAGATATCCATAAGAATTCTTTGGATATCCCACAAAATTACACATGACCGACCGTATCTCGAGTTTGTCCGGATTCTGCTTTTTAACATAGGCCGAACAACCCCAAATTCGTTTAAGAGATGGTCTCTTCCCATGCCATATCTCATATGGCGTAGTAGACACGGTTTTGGTTGGGACCCTGTTCAGTAGAAACGCTGCAGTCTCCAATGCATGCCCCCAAAATGAGATGTGTAACTCATCATCACTCATCATGTAACGGACCATATCTAATAGGGTCCGATTCCGTCGTTCTGACACACCGTTGTGATATGGTGTGTAAGGAGGAGTGAGCTAAGAGAGAATCTCATTCTTTTTTAGGAAGTCTGCAAACTCTGTACTGAGGTACTCTCCACCTCGATCTGATCGAAGCATTTTGATGCTCAAGCCGATTTGTTTTTCTACTTCGAGTTTATATTCAGTGAATTTCTCGAAAGCTTCGGACTTGTACTTTAATAAAAATACATGACCGAATCTTGAGAAATCATCAGTGAAAGTAACGAAGTATGAAAAACCGCCTCTATCCTGTGTAGACATTGGCCCACATACATCACTATGTATGGGGCCTAAGAGCTCAGTTGCTCTTTCTCCGTGTCCTGTAAACGGAGTTTTGGTCATTTTACCCTTGATACAAGACTGGCAAGTCGCATAAGATTTATATTCAAAAGGGTTTAAATATCCATCTTTGTGTAACTTGTTTAGTCTTGTTTCGTTAATATGACCAAGTCTACAGTGTCAAAGAAAAACTTCATTTATTTCTGAAAATTTTCTTTAGTGTGTTGTATGTTGAAAACTGTGTGTAGATTTAGGACGTATATCCCGTTATTAAGTGTACCATACACAACCAACATTTGATTCAGGTGAATGTTCATAACATTATTCTGCAATACAAAATTTTATCATTCATTGTCTAAAAAAGAAACGGATATTATATTACAAAGCATACTAGGTACATAATAACATGGGTTCAAAACCAATATACATCCAGACGGCAACCCCAAGTGATACTCTCCCACTGCAACTGTATGTACATTGGAACCATTTCCAACGCGGAGAGTATGGTCACCGGTCTTCAAAACCTTGCTATTTCTCAGCCCCTGCATAGAATTGCAAATGTGAGAACCTGAACCGGTATCTAATACCCAGGAAGCAGAGTTTATTGAAAAACAATTTTCTGTCACAAACACACCTGAAGCGGAAGCATCCTCATGCTTCTTCTTGAGATCCAAGTACTCCGTGCAGTTGCGCTTCCAGTGTCCTGTTTTGTGGCAGTGATAACATTCCCCTTTCCCTGATTCCCCAGCCTTGGACTTGTCTTTCCCCTTAGCCTTTTTGACTCCACCCTTAGGTTTGGTGGGTTTCTTCTTCATCTTTCTCTTGGCCTTAGCCTTCGTGCGAGAGGAGGAAGATGGCCCAACACTCAAAATGGGATTCTTCACTGACTTCAGCGTGCTTTCTGCACTCCTTAACATATTAAAGAGTTCGGGTAGTTCCTTCTCCATGTTGTGTATGTTGAAGTTAACTATAAATTGAGCAAAGGTGGAGGGGAGAGACTGTAGAATAATATCAGTATATTGCTCATTGTCCATTGTCCACCCTGGGTCCTCAAGCTCTTCTATGAGAGCTATCATCTTCAGAATATGGTCTCCTACTGGTGTGCCAGGGGCCATCCGCATCTGAAACAGCTTTCTGGATGCTTCGTATCATAAGACACGTGATTGCTCTCCATACAACTCCTTTGTATGGAGAAATATGGCTTGGACGTCCATATTCTCGTGCTGCTTCTGATGTGCGTTATCCATCGATGCAAGCGTGAGGCACTTAGCCGTGGCACAGTCAGCGTCTCATATCTTGCGGGCTTCAATATCCGCAACTGAAGATTTAAGACATGGGACGGGCGGGGCTGGAGCCGTGAGGACATATGATACCTTATCATAAGTCAAGGCAATGTTAAGGTTCCTCAGCCAGTCTTTATAATTGGTCCCATTCAGTTTATTTTTATCTAGTAGAAGCTTGAGTCCTGTCATTGGTATCTACCATTAAGAGAGAGAAAAGAATACACTCAGCGAAAGCTCTTGCAAAGATAAGATTGGTTATTATATTATCTAATCGATGTCTCCCACTGCTTTTATCAAATTTCCCATCAAACCTTAAAAGGAAAACTAGCCAGGATTAATTACAGTCTACAACTTCGCTAATCGTTCAGCCAGGCCAGTGTCGGTACTTGAGGGAGGTTCCCCGTGCTTTCGCACGGACCTAATTAATATAAAGCTCGTCTTCCAAGAGGCGTAGCCCCGTTAACACCTTTCTAGACACCTAATAGGTTAGCTAATTGTAAACTGCAAAACTCTCCTGGGAGCAACTATTGCCCACAGTGGGATCGGGATCCAACCATCATATGGAAGGTATGCAATCTCATTGCAAATTTCAACTATTGAAATTCCCGACGTGGTTTTTACCCCTGGTACCCATGACCTTAACTAGTCAAGTTCTACCCGTCATTTCTTGATTAATTAGACCCACTCACATGACCCTTAACTAATGTCAACAAAGTCGCATGAATGTCCTAATTAATCTGCATTATATGCAGTGTAGGAAGACATCACTTAGCTACCATACACTACGCCTTAACTATAGTCAACAAATGTAGCATGAATACTAAGTACTCTACTTCCTAAAATGACGGAGGGTTACAGATGGTTTTTAAGAAAACCTTTAACGCTTTGAACTTGATATCGTCGTAGAATCAGATGGTTTTAACAAAGGGGTGGCTTAAGCTCCACAAGTTTGAAATGTAGCCTTTTCATAAAAATCTGAGTGGTTTTCAAATCCGATTCTACAACATCTTTTTAGGTTTATTTTTATTCACATTAATCATATTAATGTTGTCCCGTCATTTATGTCCTTAAGCCAATCACAGAAAAGAAACGAAAATACAACGTACGCTTATGCCATCCGCATTCGCCGCAATGTTCCGTTATGCACCGTTAGGTTACTTAACTAACGGCATACTGGGACGGGACTAGCGCGGGTGTAAAACATAAGCAACATCTATAATATATCTCATATATAATATAGCATTCGTCTCAGATATATTAAGCGATCACATTACAGAATATAGGCAGCAGAAACACAGATATGATAATATAGGATATACTAGGATGTCCGTCTTTAGTATTTAGCCAACGATAGAAAATACGGATTCCACGGTCGTGATGAATAGCCAATCCCACACCCTAGACCCCTACGAGAGCGGCAAGCGACCCTACCAATTCAAAAGTTAGGAGACTCGGTCCCGACTCCTCGAGATGGTCTCCCACTGGACTCTAGGAACCCGGTCACTTGTGCTCTCCACCTTGGGTCTATCCTAATGCGGAAAAGTAAATAATATACATCAATGGTGACATCATCCTCAACCCGGAAGTGCCCCAAATAAAAGAATATTACATTACAAATGAATTTTATATGAATGAAAAGTAAAACTCCCATCTCACATAAAACCTCCCAGCTATTCGATCACAACAATCCTATACATCATAACACAGCAACACATAATATCACATGTCATCAACGTAAGCAAGTATGAGTACCCCAATTGTCGTTGAGATATAGCAACGAAACCGGCGATACGCATACTACACTTATGGTCGCAGAAACAAGTATCACATACTACTAGGCGATGTTAAACCCTTCGATCGAATTAACGAACACTCATATTCCCCAGCAAGCTCAACACTTGAGCACCGTTAAACAATAATCAAAATCTATGCCACAGTATTTAATAGACCAGCCGTAGAAGGGCAAACCCAAGCATCATTTGTGGCGCCACTAACTACGGTAAACCCTAAGGTTTAGTCACAGTTTGGTGGTCACATCTCGAGTTAGGGTTTTATTCTTCTAGAGGGTCCATAGGAATACCTGCATTATATATCGAGTAGGTTCAACCTGGAAAATACGAGTGTTTGATTATTCGTTCGACCTGTTTAACGTCGCCAAAGTTACCAATACAATGCTATAAAAATACGAATACGAAATACTCCGCAAAGAGCCCATTTCCAAACTAACATCACATGCAAATTTGGACTTCAAAACAATACCAGAAACCTGATTAAGTTCAAAAATATATGTTAACCGTAATCAGAAACGGCGTCGCTTTGCAGCTAGCCGGTGAATATGGGTCGATCCACAGATATGTGTAATTTTCTTAATGCGTTTTTACGAGTTGATTCCAAATGTTGTTTGGATTGATTTATTAATTCTAAAAAAAAACCTAGATCTATCGATAAACTAAATTAATCTAAATTAAAGCCTTGCTAGGGTTAGGCTTAGGGGAAGTTGGGAGATTAAAGATTTCCTCACCGCTTTCAATGCCTTATTTTAGATCTATTAGATGTTATGGTAATTATCAATAAAGTGAATTAGAATCTTTTGGGAAGATTTTTCTTCCTCTAGGTTCTTGTCCTTCCTTTATCGATCCTTACCCTAACCTCCATGGAAAACACGCGCAACCGGTCCTTTATACTACGGTATCACCATTACCTCGAGGGATAAGGTGCCGTAGGGAGCGGTGTGTGCGTGCATGCATGGAGTTCTAATTCTTAGGTGTGAATGGCATGAAAGGGGTGAGAGATCTCATCTCTCAAACCTTTCCCTAAGGCTAACCCTAACAAGCGAGGAGATTACTCGCTCATTAGGGGATTAAAAGACATTCTAAATTAAAAACGAATTAAAGCGAAGAAATAAAATTAACTTACTAATTTTTATTGATGGCTCTCTCCAAGCAATAATACAGAACAGATCTGAATTTGTGAAATGAAAAGAGGCATAGCCTTTACAATCTTTCGATTACAATTTATAAGTAAACAGGGAAATTTAGGGTTTTGAGATTCGCACATGTGCAATTACAGATTTGCCCACGAGAAATCCAAACCCCCGCACCGACGCACCGACTCAAGAAAATTCCACCGACACGGGCACTGAATGGCCGCGGAACCGCGGCGCCAGCCTAGGTTTGGCCGCGGTTCCACGGCCAAACTAGGGATTTAGTGCATGAAACTTTTGGGCTTCCTTCTATGCTTCTTGGGCTTTCTACTTTTATACTTCTTTTCTCCATTTGACATCTGGGTCTTCTCCAGATCTTCAGTGAAAACTTGTAAGGATCTTTTGACCGTTCACTTTGACATTTAGGACTGCATTGCCTCATACAATTGTGAATTGTTCTTCGTCTAGGCTTGACTAGGATCCGTCTGCTTGTTGGTCAAAAGTCTCTCTTTTGTATCTTCTTCCGTCTCTTTCACTGTCTTCGTTCCAAAAGCCTGTATCCTGTAACATGCAGCAGACAAGCGTCAAAAGCACCTGTTTATTTATAAAACGAATAATAATTGGGGAATATAAACTGCAATATTATGATATGAACAAATACCCCAAACTTATCTTTTGCTCAACCTCGAGCAAACTTATTTTTTATTCACTAAAATCCTAACCACACTTTCGCAGGGAAACGCGATTGCACCGAGCACGTGCAACAAGCCTTTAAACCTCTAGGTGTCCCTAGTAGGAGGAGTGTTGTCTCCTGAGGGTTTTCAGCGGATTACACCCACAAAATCCTATCAACTCGGCCCATTGACTTTTGTTCTCCAATAAGGTTTTCTAACAAGGAATTCTATTATCGTCGACCCGTAAATTATCCACCTACATTCTTCACACTTCCTCATCATCTAACATAAGATTATATATATCCTATAGACTTACTTAGCTTTCGGCATTTCTTAAGTTTTCCTTCTAAGGTTCCATCTCCACTTAGGAATTTCTATCAACTCTTCTAAAGATACAAGTTCTATTCTTCATTTCTTTCTCTTATCTAAACTCTAATCACATATCCCCACGTGTGTGTAAATATGACCCCTACACTTGGAAATTCAAATCAAGCAATTGTACTCTCGTCCATTGTCCAAAGCACTTACTAATTGGTGAATTTTTAATTGAATTTCGCTTACACATCGTTCATGCGACCGTTAATACTTCTTGAGGTACCAACGACTGATTACAAAATGTGTTTGCACATTAAAGCGTACTTCCTAGTCTTGCAACACCCAAGGCTTTAGCAGTGACTCCCAAACCAGTTGGTCTAAGGCACTAGGTGATAAGGCACCCTTGCTAAATATTTTTTTCTATTTTTGCAGCCTCAAGCAATTACAAAAACCAGTGTTCATTTTTTTTTCTTTATTCACTTTTTTTTTTCATTTTCATTATACTAAGGACTTTAGACAAGAGCATTTCAAGGTCTCCTCTACTATTCCAAGTTTCAAGGTTCGTGATTGTGCAAATTGTAGGGTATATGTTTTCAGAATTTAGACTTAAGCTAGGAACTATTTTTCAAACTTATACTCTAATAAAACCTTCAATATTTTTCCTTCGTTTCGACTTAGCCCAAGAAGTGAATCCAAAATTTGCCTATGTCTAAATAAACTACAAGGCATATACTTTCTTCCGTTAAACTTTAAGGAATGTTATTTTTAGGGTTTTTAATTTACTAAGTCTAAGATCTAGTTGTTCCTAGCTAGTTAACCTATTTGTCAAATTCAAGTCAATTAGCCAACATTGAATACAATAATTTTTATAATTTTTGAAAATTTTCAATTTTTATGGATTTTCAAATAAGTATGCAAATGCAAAAATATGTACAAATGAATGCGAAGGAAGAAGACGTATCGAGCATACCCCCAAACTTGAACTTGACAGTGTCCTCACTGTCATGCTAAACCAAGAGGGTCAAAATACCGGTACTTCCCTGTTTATTTATTTATAATTTTTATTGTTAAGAAAAACAAAAATATATACAAAAAGGCCCCCCCAAACTTCATTTAAACAATGTTAGACATTACTGCCAAACTTTGCATAAACCAAACGTCAACACCAACCAGTTGAAAAATTTATCTGTAAAGAGTATAGGTTGGTGGAAGAATACGTTGTACCAATCCAAAAAGAATTGGGGAAGATAGAAGTGGTGGTATGGAAAGTGTGGAAGTGAATAGACAGGAGGTGGTGATGAATGAAAACGAGAATGCGAATGATCAGCAATCAGTGGAGTATTGGCATTCTCGTAGCTTATTAAAAGAAATGGGGGTGGTTCAACTTCCAAAGGAGGAGGTTGACTCACCTCAATACCCCCAAAATATTCCTGTGGGTCCTCTATTGACTTGGTATCATTCATCAATTGCATATGATATTCAATTATAAGGGAACTGATCTCCTCGATGTCCGCCATAGTCCAACCGAAAACTTGCCGCCTATCTTGTAAGACCTTTAAAATAGCGTTCTCTTGCTCGAAGGCTAGAGAGGCTGATATTATAATGGGAAAAGTCTCATTCTCACCTATGTAAGCATATTTAAGGTGAGGCGGTAAGGACATGAGTTCGAGTTTCGGAGGCGAAAGAATCATTGCGGAATCTACCTCGAACTCAAAGGACTCCAACACAGGTTCGAAATCACTGCAAACAACCGATTCGGATGATTCAACTAACTCATCCAAAAATTCAAAAGACTCATATTCGGGCTGTGAGTCGTCATCATCCGAAAAAGTGAAACATTCATAATCAATATCGGTTGTGTCAACTGTGGTAGGCTCAAGGAGGGACGCACTAGTGGCGTCAAAACTGTCTTCATCAAATAAAAATCTTTCAAGCTCGCAGTCCTCTTGCGTGATTTCGTGAATAGAGCAAACTTCTCGTGTACTAGTTTTAGGCACGGGGGGCAGACTTCCTAACTTATAAATATTGAACTCACTAGACTTCTTCCCGAAGGATAGAGTCATGGAGCCATTGCGATAATTTATTACGGCATTGGAAGTGGCCAAAAATGGTCGACCGAGAATCACCGGAATTTGGTTTCTTGGGTTACAACAGGTTGTGTATCCATAACAATAAAATCAACGGGGAATATGAACTCCCCAACTTTGATCAACACATCCTCTAGCTCACCCCATGGATGGGTGATTGATCGATCAGCCATTTGGAGAGTACAGCGAGTGGGTTTCAACTCTCCAACCCCTAATTGTTTGTACACGGAGTAGGGAAGCAGGTTAACACTAGACCCAAGATCTAAAAGTGCTCGATTAATTTTCTTATCCCCAAGTGTGATTGAAATCGTAGGACAGTGATTGAAATAGAATTCGATTGTGTTTATCAAATCAAATGGTCCCCGGCAACGGCGCCATTTGATTGATCGTAAAATGTCCGATTGTGTATGTAAAAGAATCAACTCAAATGATCCCTGATAACGGTTTCATTTGATTGTAATGATTTCTTGTTGGTGAATCGAAATAAGCGAATAAGTTTCTATGTGTCGGTAATATTGAATAAAATTCACAATCAAAGAATTATATTTGACCGCAATCAATTACGGTGTCAGTTGTAGATCGTAAGCGAGTGCGGATCGTCCACAGGGATTGTGCGATTCGTTTCTGTATTTAATTTGTTTGAATTGAAAAGTTAATCGAAAAGAAAAGAAAACATGATTCAAGATTTTATCGATTGATTCAGGTGTCACTAATCTAATCAAGAATCAAGAAATGATAAACAATCGAGAATCGGGTTTCGATGATATTTCCAACCAAATGTCAAGAATCTAAATGAGGCTCGTAGGAATCGATCGGATCTATAGACGTGATGTAATTTCAAGATTTCATGTTCTTGTCCTTCGAAGGATTGATACTAGATCGATGATGATCGAAGAGAGTTAGGGCTTTCTTGATGAAACTAGGGTTTCATCATTTAACCCTTGTTCTTTCGGAGATATCATTCACATTCTAGCCTCTAACAATTTCAAGAAACGATCGTAACTCCCCAATCTCGAGCGATATCAATCAAGAAAGTATCGCAACGAATTGGGTCGTCGATTCTTGATCTTGCTAGGGTTTACAAAACTCGTAGGATTCAAGAATCGATTTAAAATATATTACATCATCATTTTATTGATCGTCTCGACTCCTCGACGAGCGGAGTATTACTCAAACATCACAACAAGAATTACAACTAGAAATTTAGATTGAATCATGATGCAAGAATTTAAAGAAAACAAGATAAAAGAATATCACCTTTTATTTATATCAACAATTTGATTACAGTCGCTCAAGAACTACAAGAGGAAGAACTAAATTGTCGACTTGGTTTCGCTCGGCTCCGTGAGTCGCGGATCGGCTTGGACCACTTGCTCTTGTTGAAGATCGGCTCGGCTCATAAAAGGTTGTAATGCTTCTTGCTTGATGGGTACTCGGGATCTTGGCTTTTGATTGGAATTAGGGTTAGGGTTTCACACAAGTCCTCTCACTAGACTTGTGGAAGAAGATGAAAGAGAGAGATAGAATGGCTCTAAATTGGCTACTAAAAATGAACTAGTCAAGGATCAAGTCCTCTTTACAAGTGAGCCTAGGGTCTTATTTATAGATCACCCAAACCCTAAGCCTTTAGAAGTTCCCTCCAAAAGTTTGTTGAAAGACTTCTAGAAGTAGTTTGTTAGGCTTAGCTTAGGGTTTAAGCTAGGGTTTAAGAAGAAGTTTCTAGAATGATAGGCTAGTTTAGTGTTGATCCCAAAGCTTGCTGATCTGGCAGAAGTCTCTGGAGTCTTCTGGAAATTTTTGTGTCTTGCTGAAGTGTAGGCCCTGAGAGAAGCATTTTGCACCAAATTTGGGAGGCTAAATCCTTGGACCCACCGCGGATCCACGGCGCAAGCAGGCTCCTGCCGCGGATCCGCGGCTCTTTGTGGGGCTTGGGCCTTGGGGTTTCTGGTGTGGTCTTGGAATGCCATTTGGGGCTTTATCTGATATGTTGATTTGTATTTGTCCCTTTGGATTGATACCAGAACTGAAATCATTGAGTTGGCGTCATGTTTGATCGGTACCATGTAAATTTTTGGCCTTTATTCTGGATTTTCCTGCACAGATCTCAAAACAAGTGTTGCGCAATATAGGGATGATGCGATGCCATGAAATGTGGTAAATTTCCTTTATAGTGTCGGTTTTAGAGTCTTATACATGCAATCTGATATTTTGCGACAGTTTTGTTAATATGTAAAATATGAATGCCAAACTCTTCTATATGAATGCAAATGATGAGGAAATTGCCGGCTAAAATATGCAATATTTTTGACTAATCAAATTCCCCCAAACTTAATTTCGATCGTATCGAGCGAACTGTTTATTAAAAAAGAGAAGGAGAAAATAAAGAAAGAGAAAAAACTAACTAGCATACTTTCGTAGGCAACACGATTGCACTGAGCACGTGCAACAAGCCTTTAAACCTCTAGGTGTCCCTAGTAGGAGGAGTGTTGTCTCCTGAGGGTTTTCAGCGGATTGCACCCACAAAATCCAATAATAAAAGAAAGATCATGAATATTACATTTAAAGAAAAGAATTGTAAAAGAAAAGCCTTGAAAATTAGGGTTTCCAACTAAGCTAGCTTTTCGGTTGTCATGAGCCCTATCTTAATGGTCATGAAAAGATGTTAGAAATCACGTCCTCCCTCAATAAAACATCGTCTTATTCTTCATTCCTATCTTTCTTCCAAGCATCGATCATATAACCCTGTGTGTGTGTAAAGGACATCCCTACACCCGGAGAATTCAATTCAAGCTATCATACTCTTGCCCATCAACCTCAGTACTTTTTAATTAATGAATATTTAAATGAGATTGCTCACACACTTTCATGCGACCGTTAATACTTCTTGAGGCACTAACCGACCGATTACTCCTGTGCTTGCTTACTTGGTGTATTTTCCTCGTCTTGTACCACCTCAGGCATAGCAGTGACTCCTAAACCAGTTGGCCTTAGGGCACTAGGTGAAGAGGCACCCTCGCTATATTTTTTTTATTGCCCTTGGTGATAACAAAACCAGTGTCCATTTTTCTCACCACTTTATATTTTATTCATTTTTTTTTATTTCCTTCATACATCGGCTTTAAGACAAGAGCATTTCAAGGTATCCTCTACTATCCCAGGCTTCAAGACGTGTGTAAGTGCGAATAGCAGGGTAGCAATGTTCAAAATGTTTGGCTTCCAGAATAGAAACTACTTTTCAGACTTATTTTTATCCTCAGATTAGTGACGTCCTTCATCTTACTAACCCTTGAGACAACGGCTCATAACTACTTATTACTAGTTCATATAAGAAGACTTCTAATTTTCTTAGTTTTCTTAAATTTTTCTAATCTCATGGATGTAATTGTTCACTATCTAAACTTTTATTATCTTATTTATATACAAAAAGGTGTAAATATTAAAATTATTTTTATACTTGAAAATTTTTAAATTTTTATGGGTTTTGAAAATTTTTCAATTTTTTTATAGATTTTTAAAGGAATGTTTTGTGCTTATGCAAATGATATGCAAATGATGCAAAAATAAGCACAAACCTCCCCCAAACTTGTTTTCAACAGTGTCCTCACTGTTGCCAAACGCTATACCTATAAAACCTGTAAATCTGGGAGGAATTATTAGTGGGGGCAAAGTATATAAGTGAAGATCCTCCCCCAAACTTACTCTTTTCACTCACCTTCATTCAAAAAATGATGCAGTGATATACAGGATATGAAGGTAAGACGGAGGAATTCTAATCTAAATAAACTGGCTGTTGTAAGAACAAGAGCTCCTCCGTAGGGTCAGTGGAAAAATACGGCTTTAGTCTATGTCCATTAACTTTGAAAAAACTGCCGTTTTTAATATTTTCTACTTCTACTGCCCCGTGCGGATATACAGACCGCACAACAAAAGATCCCTTCCATCGAGATCGGAGCTTACCCGCATGAAGGTGTAATCGTGAATCATAAAGAAGGACTTGTTGACCAGGTGAAAATGTTTTCCTCAAAATGTTTTTATCGTGAAAAACCTTAGTCCTATTCTTTATGATCACAGCGTTATCATAAGCTTCATCGCGGAGTTCGCTTAGCTCATTAAGTTGCAGCTTCCGAAAGTTGCAAGCAAGGTTTAAATCAAAATTTATTTCTTTAATAGCCCACAATGCTTTATGCTCTATCTCGACGGGTAAATGACATGCTTTTCCAAACACTATCCTATATGGAGACATCCCTAGGTCGGTCTTATATGCAGTTCGGAATGCCCAAAGAGCATCCGTCAGTTTGGTCGACTAGTCTTTTCTATTTTTAGCAACAGTTTTCTCCAGGATAAGTTTGATTTGTCTGTTTGAGATTTCAGCCTGCCCGCTTGTTTGGGGATGATAGGGTGTAGAAAGTCGGTGGTTGATTGAGTACTTCCGCATCAGAGTCTCGAAAGACCTGTTGCAGAAATGTGTCCCATTATCGCTAATAATAGCGCGCGGGTGTCCAAATCGCGAAAAGATATTCTCTTTCAAGAACTTAATGACGACTTTCTTGTCATTAGTGCGACATGGAATGGCTTCAACCCACTTTGAGACATAATCAACCGCCAGCAATATGTACAAATTCCCAAAGGAGTTAGGAAAAGGACCCATAAAATCTATGCCCCAAACATCGAATATTTCAACAACCAGAATGGGTTGCTGAGGCATTTCATTCCTCTGGGAGATTCTACCCGTGTACTGACATTGTGTACAGGTTTTGCAATGGTCAAATGCGTCCTTGAATAAGGTCGGCCAATAAAATCCACATTGCAAAACCTTCTCCGCCGTTTTTCTAGGACCGAAGTGACCCCCACAGGCCTGATCATGACAAAAAGAAAGAACACTCTTGAACTCTTCATTCGGGACACACCGGCGAATGATCTGATCAGGACAATATTTAAACAAATAGGGCTCGTCCCAGTAATAGTGTTTTACTTGGGATAGAAAACGGTATTTGTCCTGTTTTGACCAATCGCTGGGTATCAGTCCCGTGGCATGATAGTTCACAATATCCCTGAACCATGGTTCATTGGATATGCTCAAGAGTTGTTCGTCAGGAAACGAGTCATTGATCGGCAGGGTCACAGGGGAAGAAGAGATGCGTGAAAGATGGTCAGCTACTACGTTTTCACATCCTTTCTTATCTTTGATAACAAGATCAAATTCTTGTAACAGTAGGATCCAACGTATTAGTCGACCTTTTGCATCTTTCTTCGCCAGAAGATGTTTTAAAGCGGAATGGTCAGTATACACAACTATAGGTGAGCCAATTAAGTAAGGCCTGAATTTTTCTAATGCGAATACAACCGCTAAAAGTTCTTTTTCGGTGGTTGTATAATTGATTTGCGCATCATTCAGGGTCTTACTTGCATAGTATATCACGTGTGGCATCTTTTCGATGTGCTATCCTAAGACTGCATCTACTGCAAAATCAGATGCGTCACACATCAGCTCAAAGGGGTAGTCCCAGTTTGGTGATGATAAAACGGGGGCTGAAGTGAGTGAGTGTTTAAGTGAGTCGAAAGCTGTCTCGCAGTCCGACTCAAAATGGAAGGTCGTATCCTTGGCCAGGAGAAGAGTTAAAGGTCTAGCAATTTTGCTAAAGTCCTTAATGAATCTTCTATAAAAGCCCGCATGGCCAAGAAAAGATCGAATATCTTTGACGCTTTTGGGATGAGGGAGGTTTTGAATGACATCTATCTTAGCTCTGTCAACCTCAATGCCTTTCTGTGAAATGACATATCCAAGAACAATTCCTTCTTGGACCATAAAATGGCATTTTTCCCAGTTCAATGTTAAGTTCTTCTCTTTGCAACGAGTAAGAACAGCGTCAAGATTCGCTAGGCAATCAGAAAAAGAGTCTCCCAAAATCGAGAAATCGTCCATAAAGATCTCCAGAAAATTCTCTACCATATCAGAGAATATCCCCATCATACACCGCTGAAAGGTAGCGGGAGCATTGCATAGCCCAAAGGGCATGCGACTGTAAGCAAAGGTACCAAAAGGACAAGTAAAAGTGGTTTTATCTTGATCCTTTTTGGCGATGGGGACCTGATTATAGCCTGAGTATCCGTCCATAAAACAATAATACTCTCGTCCTGCTAAGCGTTCCAGCATCTGATCAATGAATGGTAGAGGAAAATGGTCTTTCCTCGTGGCAGCATTGAGTTTTTTATAATCAATACATACACGCCACCCAGTTTGGGCGCGTGTCTGAATCAACTCATTCGCCTCATTGGTTATAACAGTGATGCCGGATTTCTTAGGAACGACATGTATAGGACTTACCCATTAGCTATTAGAGATAGGGTATATAATTCCATTATCTAGGCATTTGACGACCTCTTTCATGACCGCTTCCTTCATGACGGGATTCAACCGTCTCTGTGGTTCTCGGGTTGGTCTGGCATCATCCATCACATGTATATGATGTTCAACTATCAAGGGACTAATCCCTTTGATGTCCGCCATACTCCAGCCAAACGCCTCTTTGTTAGATCTCAATACCGATAAAAGTGCATTCTCTTGCTCTGATGCTAGAGAAGCAGATATGATAACCGATAAAGACTCATTCTCACCTAAATAAGCATATTTAAGATGAGAGGGTAAAATTTTGAGATCTAATTCAGGCGGAGAAATGATAGAAGGAGGGATCATTGAGTGATTTTTGGATTTACAAAGAAGCTCAGAGCCTGTGAAAAATACAGATTCGGGTGGAGAAAAGTCAGAAGTGCAGGACTCAAGTGTAGAAAAAGTTTCCTCACTAAGATCTTGTGTAAAATCAAACAGAGATGTGGTAATTTCATCGAGATCAGTAAAGCAAAGTTCCTCAGCTCCACAACTATCGAGAACGATCTCATGGATAGACCACACATATAAAATATGAGCAGAGGGTTCTGATGGCTGACTTCCAACTTTGTAGATATTTAGTTCAATGGTCATATTTCCAAATGATAAATTCATTGAACCATTTCTACAGTTTATAAGAGCGTTGGAAGTGGCAAGGAAAGGATGACCCAGAATCACCGGAATTTGGCCCCGGGGGTTTGCTACAGGCTATGTGTCAAGCACAATGAAGTCTACAGGGAAAACAAATTCCCCGACCTTTATCAACACATCCTCTAATTCACCCCTTGGTTTGGTGATAGATCGGTCTGCCATCTGGAGAGTGCAGTGAGCAGGTTTCAGCTCTCCAATCCCTAGTTGCTCATAGACAGAATAAGGGAGTAGGTTAACACTTGCGCCAAGGTCTAAAAGAGCACGATTTATGTTTTTACCCCCAATAGAAATCGATATTGTAGGACATCCTGGGTCCTTTCGTTTCTTTGGTAGCTGGGGAATAAAAGCAGTGCTGATATTATTAGCCATAAAGACCTTCTTCGGCACTTGGGTTTTCCTCTTCCTAATGCACAAGTCCTTAAGAATTTTCGCATAAGCGGGGACTTGTTGAATTGCATTTAGGAGAGGGATATTGATGTTAACCTGTTTGAACATTTCCAAAATTTTCTCCATATGAGGACTCGTTCTATTACCCCTTAACCGATTCGGGTAAGGAGCTTTCGCAATAAGCGCCGGGTCCATCATAGGAGAAGGAAGAGGGGGTAGACGAGATCCCAAAAGAGGTGTGGGGACCGTCTGTGGAGAACTATAACGGTAGGGAGAAGGTGTCGAGCCTAGTGGGAAATGGAGAATAGGCTCTCGAGAAGATGGTGTGGTAGAAGAAGAAGGATTAGAAGGAGAAGTGTGTGTGTGTGGAAAGGTCTCAGCCGGGGTGTTGATATGATTTTCAGTATCATCAATACCTTCCCCGACATGATTGTTCAGCACTCTTCCCAATCTCAACGTTGTGATGGCATTTACATTGTAATGCCCAGGATTCTGTAGGGGTTGAGAGGGAAGTTTCCCTTTTTCTCTCGCACTCATTTCGGCTTTAAGGCGAGCTATTTCAGCTTCCATCGATCTGATACTCTCAGCTTGGGACGCTGAGTTTTTCTTTATCTCACTGACGGAAGATCTAACCTCAGTCGAAACCTCTATGAAATTTGATAAAAGTGATTTCATGGTTTGAGTGAATTGAGAGAATTCGTCAGAACAGGACGACCGCATAGGATTAGACTGTGCAGGAATGTTGCCCTGGTTTTGAAATTTTGTGACTGATAGGGGTGCTGAGTGAGTTGAAGGGGTTGCTGTTGTGGTGGAGGAAGAGCCCTTTGAAATTGATTTGTGTTTGGAACCGTGTTTTGAGATTGGTTTTGGTTCCAAGCGAAATTCGGGTGATTCCTCCAACCCTGATTGTACGTGGAAGAATATGGATCATTTCAAGGTCTTTGAAATGCTGCATTAGAATGCTCGTGACCTTGAAACTCAGAGTTTAATGGACATTCTTCTGTTAAATGAGACGGATCAGAACAGCACCCACAAACAGTTTTGGGGAGCGACATTGGGTTTAGGGAGGCTGCAGAAAATTTGTGTTCCATAGCGTCGAGCTTCTTTTGCATTGCTGCCATCTCAGCTCGAACACCTATGGACACATCTATTTGGTGTACGTCACCCCTATTCAATGGTTGGGTTCCACTCTCCCACTGTAGTGATTTTTCAGCGAACTCTTCCAAATACTACCATGCTTCCCCATCATCCTTGGTCATAAAAGTACCTTGACACATGTTTTCAAGGCTCTGTTTAGTGTTTGGGTTAATGCCCTCATAAATGATTCGGCACAATTCCCATCTCGGGATGCCGTGATGAGGACACTGAACCAATAGATCCTTGAAACGTTCAAAGCATTTAGAGAATGGTTCAGTAGGGAGCTGGGCAAATTGATTCAGTTCGCTACGGATTCGAGCTGTCTTTTGTATTGGGTAAAATTTCTTAAGGAATGCAGCGACGAATTCTTCCCAATTCGTAATAGAGTGTGCGGTAGTGTTATATAGCCACTTCTCGGCTATATCGCACAATGTAAATGGAAGAAGTCGTAGACGCATCGCATCCACTGAAAGTTGTGACGTACCCATCATTGCGCAGACGTTTTCAAATTTGGTAATGAAAACATAAGCGTCCTCAGTCTCGAGTCCGTGGAATTTGGGTAAAAGATTGATGTACTTGGGCTTAATCTCAAAGTTATCCCCATTGGCTGGTGGTGTGGATAAGCAGGTCGAAAGAGGACCTCGAAGTGGATAGCACCTCTCTTGGAGAGAGATGCGGGGTGGATTCTGCGCACCAACGGACGGCGGCAGATTAGTGGAAAAGAAGTTTGATGGAGTTGGATCCATCGGTATGGGTAAAGGACAGGTAAATGGAGAAATATCGACTTCGGAGTCGATAAAGGGTACGCGGACTAAACGGGCACTAGAATCTCGTGTCCAGCCTATCTTGTACTAAAAAGGGTTAGTACAAGTGGCAGCGTTGACTTATAATTAGGGGTAAATGAATGAATGCGGTGTTTGCTTTGAAAAAGGGACGGATTTTGAAAAAATGATGCGACACAACAAATGCAGCACACAAACCCTAGAATCTAATGGTCACCTAGGTCCGGCTCTAGACCGCTCCTAACTGCCAAAAGACAAGTCACAGGATAGAATCCTCCACTGCCTCTTTGTCCCCCTGTGGCCAGGTAAGTGCCAGGTAAGTGGGAAGGTACTCCACTACGTAAGTAGTGGGCCTAATTAATAACCACTAGCCTTCGACACACTTTCCTAGGCACCACAAGAAAACGCGGATAAGCAATGAATTACCCACGGCCTTCTTCTGTCTTAAGTGAGCGCGACGGTCCTTAGAGTCATCTCTAGATTTCTTTTAGTTAATGTGGGTCAATGCGGATGCAAGTTTTGTGGTTTTCGGGGCCTAGGAAGGGTAATGAAATCCCCACCTAATTTGGATTTGGCCGTGCCCCTTAATATCCGTATTTAGAATGCAAACAACCAAGAAACAAAATCATGCACAAATTTAATTTTTGCAATTTGCGAGCTGCGATTATTTGCAAAGAATCCTGCAGAAAATTATTAGTTGGAGCTAAAAAGAGGAGAGAGGAGAAGGTAAGAAGTCACCTGGGAGAAAATTTTCACAGAGATCCCTCAAACTAGCTGCGGTTCCGCCGCAATAGGCTCCTAATGCCTCCCTTCCGCGGTCTCTTGATGAGATCACCCCACCAAAATTTTTCAGGGAGCTTCTGTAGACTCCCTCTGCTCTCTGGTATTTTCCAAAAATTTTTCCAAATTCCCAGCAAGCTCCAGATTTCCTTGCAATGAATCACAACAAATCGTTTAGGGTTTGCACGAATTTTGATCTCAAAAATCACAATGAAATAAATCTTTCAATTCAAACTATAAAATGAAACGAATTAGCGCGTAATCCCCGGCAACGGTGCCATTTGATTGAAATAGAATTCTTGTTGGTGAATCGAAATAAGTGAATAAGTTTCTATATGTCGGTAATATTGAATAAAATTCACAATCAAAGAATTATATTTGACCGCAATCAATTACGGTGTCAGTTGTAGATCGTAAGCGAGTGCGGATCGTCCACAGAGATTGTGCGATTCGTTTCTGTATTTAATTTGTTTGAATTGAAAAGTTAATCGAAAAGAAAAGAAAACATGATTCAAGATTTTATCGATTGATTCAGGTGTCACTAATCTAATCAAGAATCAAGAAATGATAAACAATCGAGAATCGGGTTTCGATGATATTTCCAACCAAATGTCAAGAATCTAAATGAAGCTCGTAGGAATCGATCGGATCTATAGACGTGATGTAATTTCAAGATTTCGTGTTCTTGTCCTTCGAAGGATTGATACTAGATCGATGATGATCGACGAGAGTTAGGGTTTTCTTGATGAAACTAGGGTTTCATCATTTAACCCTTGTTCTTTCGGAGATAGCATTCACATTCTAGCCTCTAACAATTTCAAGAAACGATCGTAACTCCCCAATCTCGAGCGATATTAATCAAGAAAGCATCGCAACGAATTGGGTCGTCGATTCTTGATCTTGCTAGGGTTTACAAAACTCGTAGGATTCAAGAATCGATTTAAAATATATTACATCATCATTTTATTGATCGTCTCGACTCCTCGACGAGCGGAGTATTACTCAAACATCACAACAAGAATTACAACTAGAAATTTAGATTGAATCATGATGCAAGAATTTAAAGAAAACAAGATAAAAGAATATCACTTTTTATTTATATCAACAATTTGATTACAGTCGCTCAAGAACTACAAGAGGAAGAACTAAATTGTCGACTTGGCTTCGCTCGGCTCCGTGAGTCGTGGATCGGCTTGGACCACTTGCTCTTGTTGAAGATCGGCTCGGCTCATAAAAGGTTGCAATGCTTCTATCTTGATGGGTACTCGGGATCTTGGCTTTTGATTGGAATTAGGGTTAGGGTTTCATACAAGTCCTCTCACTAGACTTATGGAAGAAGATGAAAGAGAGAGATAGAATGGCTCTAAATTGGCTACTAAAAATGAACTAGTCAAGGATCAAGTCCTCTTTACAAGTGAGCCTAGGGTCTTATTTATAGATCACCCAAACCCTAAGCCTTTAGAAGTTCCCTCCAAAAGTTTGTTGAAAGACTTCTAGAAGTAGTTTGTTAGGCTTAGCTTAGGGTTTAAGCTAGGGTTTAAGAAGAAGTTTCTAGAATGATAGGCTAGTTTAGTGTTGATCCCAAAGCTTGCTGATCTGGCAGAAGTCTCTGGAGTCTTCTGGAAATTATTGTGTCTTGCTGAAGTGTAGGCCCTGAGAGAAGCATTTTGCACCAAATTTGGAAGGCTAAATCCTTGGACCCATCGCGGATCCGCGGCGCAAGCAGGCTCCTGCTGCGGATCCGCGGCTCTTTGTGGGGCTTGGGCCTTGGGCTTTCTGGTATGGTCTTGGAATGCCATTTGGGGCTTTATCTGATATGTTGATTTGTATTTGTCCCTTTGGATTGATACCAGAACTGAAATCATTGAGTTGTCGTCATGTTTGATCGGTACCATGTAAATTTTTGGCCTTTCTTCTGGATTTTCCTGCACAGATCTCAAAACAAGTGTTGCGCAATATAGGGATGATGCGATGCTATGAAATGCGGTCAATTTCCTTTATAGTGTCGGTTTTAGAGTCTTATACATGCAATCTGATATTTTGCGACAGTTTTGTTAATATGTAAAATATGAATGCCAAACACTTCTATATGAATGCAAATGATGAGGAAATTGCCGGCTAAAATATGCAATATTTTCGACTAATCAGACAGCCGGGGTCTTTTCGTTTTTGGGATAAGGGTTGAGGATGGTTAATTGCATTGCTCACTGCACTAGCCACTAGCACTTTCTTGGGTATTTGAGATGACTTTCTCTTCGAGGTGCATAAGCCCTTTAAGATTTTCGCGTATGAAGGGACTTGTTGGATTGCATCCAAGAGAGGTATATTTATGCTAACCTGCTTAAATAATTCCACAATCTTCTTTATTTGTGCAGTTGGTTTATTGGGACTCAACCTGTTTGGAAATGGAGCATTTTGAAAATTTGTTGATTCAAATGTCTGTGGAGTAGAATGTGGAGTAGGAACGGATCCCAGTGTGGGTCCGTTCGGATTAGAATAAGAAGAGCCTTTTGAAGAATGGAGAATAGGCTCTAGCGGAGGAAATGAGGTTGAAGAAGAAGGAGGAGAAGAAGGAGAAGATGACGATTGAGAAGAAGAAGAAGAAGAAGAAAAACCACCGGCGGGGATGTCATCACTAATACCCACATTATTCTGCAACACTCTCCCGGATCTTAACGTGGTCACCGTATTTACATTGTGATTGTTATACGCGTTTTGTGTGTGACCGGGATTTTGCAATGGTTGAGATGGAAGCTTTCCCTTTTCTCTCTCGCTCAACGCAGCAGTTAATTGTGCAATTTGTGCCTCAATAGATTTGATACTTTGATCGTGTGAAGCGTTGTTATGCATCAAAGACTGAACATAATTTTCAAATCTTGCTGCGGATTCTGTAGATTGCTTTAGAAATGCATCTAGACTTTTTTCTAGCGAGATAACCTTATCATCATTTGGTTGAACCAAATTGTTCGTTTGATTTGTATAAGGTTGTTGTTGGAAAGGTTGCTGGTTTTGAGTTTGTGAAGGTGCTTGTTGTTGTTGTGGAGGAGGAGGTCTTTGAAAATTGTTATTTCCTTGGAATTGTTGATTTTGGTTCCAAACGAAATTTGGGTGACTCCTCCACCCCGGATTGTATGTCGAAGAGTACGGATCGTTTCTTTGTCGTTGCTGAAATGCAGCATTGACTTGATCCTGTCCTTGAGTAGGTGCATTATAAGGACACTCTTCAGTTAGATGCGATGGATTCGCACAACAAGCACAAACAGTTCGTGGAGGCATAACAGGGGCAGGAGAACGCGATAAGATTTTGGTCTCAATGGCTTCTAGCTTTTTCATAAGTGCGGCCATCTCGGCCTTCATAGCAATCAACATATCTACTTGATATATGCCTGCCATAGATTGACCAATAGAAGAAGATGATGTGGTCTTGGTACTCTCCCACTGAATTGTTTGCTCACTAAGATCCTCAAGAAACTGCCACGCTTCGTCGCTAGACTTGGAGAGAAAATGACCTTGACATATGGTTTCTAGCAACTGCTTCGTTGCCGAGTTCAATCCCTCGTATAATGTTTGGCAAAGTTGCCAACTTTCGATCCCATGATGAGGGCATTAAACGAGTAGGTCTTTAAATCTCTCGAAGCACTTCCAAAATGGTTCGGAAGGAAGCTGTGAAAATTGTATAATCTCGTTACGGATTCTAGCAGTTTTGTGATGAGGATAGAACTTTTTCAGAAAAGCTTTCACAAACTCGTCCCAATTTCTAATGGAATGTGATGCGGTGCTGTATATCCACTTCTCGGCTAGGTCACATAAGGTAAAAGGAATGACCCTTAGCCTTATAGCGTCATCACTTAATTGGGTCGTTTTCATCATAGCGCACACATTTTGGAATTTATTGATAAATATATATGCATCTTCAGATTCCAAACCATGAAATTTTGGCAGCATATTGATGAACTGTGGTTTTATTTCAAAATTGTCCCCATTTGCCGGTGGGGGTGAAAGACAGGTAGGTAAAGACGTGCGGACGGGGTAAAAGAGATCCTGGAGCGCAACTCGTGCGGGCGCTACAACAGGCGGAAGATTCGGGTTATTCGCACCTAACGGAGGTGGAATCATTCCCGTCGGTAAGGTATCGTTGGGGTTGAATCCCGACATACCTTCGAAAGAAGAATTTGAAGGTGGAGGTAAGAAAATGGAGGGAATTTCGACTTCGGTGTCGAAAGGTTCATCGGTCGGTACCAACGAAACACGGACTAATCGGGCGTTAGTATCTCTAGTCCAAAGTGACATACACTAAGGGGTAGTGCAGTTAGAAAAAAAAGACAGAATGTGGAGGTAAGATAACGTCAATGAGAAGAAGTGGTGTAAGCGAGGTGCAAGATTTCTTTAGCGACAAGTTGCAAGTTTTGAAAAGATTTTTCTTTTTTTTATATTTATGTGAGAATGTTTGCAAAGAGGTTTTTGAAAAGAGACTCGTGACACAATTGCTATCAACCACACATGCACAATCAGGCCTAGATCTAGGGTCACCTAGGTCTGCTAGACAGCTCCTAACTAGGGCTAGAAATAGGACCTCAAACCACCTCTTCACCGACAATTGCGGCCAGGTAAGTGCCAGGTAAGTGGGAAGGAACCACAGTAGTGGGCCTAATTAATAACCACTAGCCTAGACACACTTGCCTAGACACCGCAAAGTCAGGTTAGGATAAACGGTCGATGCCTATACTAGTCCTTTTTCTATTGAGCTCGATGTCCTTAGGGCCGAGTCTAGTATTTTTTAATTAATTGTGTTCGATGCAAATGCTTTAAGTGTTTTCTGGGGTCCTGGGAAGGGTGATGAAATCCCCACCCAATCTGAGTTTGGTCAATTAGCCCCTTAAAGTCCGATTAAATTATGCAAAACATTAAATTCATTTGCAATCAATTTTTTTAGCGCGGCACAAAGAAACCTGCAGAAAATCTGTTATTTAGAAGGGGAGAGAAGATTTTTAGCGCAAAGAATTCCTGCAGAAAATTTTCACAGTGGATATATTGTAGGTTACAGAGGGGAGAATGAGGGATCAAACCAACTAAATTTTTGGTGCTGACGTGGCAGGAGTGCGGCGGAACCGTGGTCTGGGGAGCAGATTTGCGGCGGAATCGCGGTATTATGGATGGATCAGGCTCTGAAACAATTTGTGCTGCACCCTTGTACCACTCCTCCTCTGTTCTGATGTTCACTTTTCTGATTTGACCTCTGTAAAATTTCAGATCCGAGAGTCTTCGCTGTTCCTACAAGATTCAAACGACAAAACCCTTCAAACAGATAAAAATTGATAAACTGTTTTTTTTTTTGTATTTTTTTCTATTTTCAGATTTTTATGATTTTTAAATTTTTTTATATCAACCCGAAATTACACAAAAGAATTTTTACGCCATCTCCGGCAACGGCGCCATTTGATTAAGTTCAAAGATATATGTTAACCGTAATCAGAAACGGCGTTGCTTTGCAGCTAGCCGGGGAATACGGGTCGATCCACAGAGATGTGTAATTTTCTTAATGCGTTTTTACGAGTTGATTCCAAATGTTGTTTGGATTGATTTATTAATTCTAAAAAAAAACTTAGATCTATCTATAAACTAAATTAATCTAAATTAAAGCCTTGCTAGGGTTAGGCTTAGGGGAAGTTGGGAGATTAAAGATTTCCTCACCGCTTTCAATGCCTTATTTTAGATCTATTAGATGTTATGGTAATTATTAATAAAGTGGATTAGAATCTTTTAGGAAGATGTTTCTTCCTCTGGGCTCTTGTCCTTCCTTTATCGATCCTTACCCTAACCTCCATGGAAAACACGTGCAACCGGTCCTTTATACTACGGTGTCATCATTACCTCGAGGGATAAGGTGCCGTAGGGAGCGGTGTGTGCGTGCATGCATGGAGTTCTAATTCTTAGGTGTGAATGGCATGAAAGGGGTGAGAGATCCCATCTCTCAAACCTTTCCCTAAGGCTAACCCTAACAAGCGAGGAGATTACTCGCTCATTAGGGGATTAAAAGACATTCTAAATTAAAAACGAATTAAAGCGAAGGAATAAAATTAACTTACTAATTTTTATTGATGGCTCTCTCCAAGCAATAATACAGAACAGATCTGAATTTGTGAAATGAAAAGAGGCATAGCCTTTACAATCTTTCGATTACAATTTATAAGTAAACAGGGAAATTTAGGGTTTTGAGATTCGCACATGTGCAATTACAGATTTGCCCACGAGAAATCCAAACCCCCGCACCGACGCACCGACTCAAGAAAATTCCACCGACACGGGCACTGAATGGCCGCGGAACCGCGGCGCCAGCCTAGGTTTGGCCGCGGTTCCACGGCCAAACTAGGGATTTAGTGCATGAAACTTTTGGGCTTCCTTCTATGCTTCTTGGGCTTTCTACTTTTATACTTCTTTTCTCCATTTGACATCTGGGTCTTCTCCAGATCTTCAGTGAAAACTTGTAAGGATCTTTTGACCGTTCACTTTGACATTTAGAACTGCATTGCCTTATACAATTGTGAATTGTTCTTCGTCTAGGCTTGACTAGGATCCGTCTACTTGTTGGTCAAAAGTCTCTCTTTTGTATCTTCTTCCGTCTCTTTCACTGTCTTCGTTCCAAAAGCATGTATCCTGTAATATGCAGCAGACATGCGTCACAAGCACCAGTTTATTTATAAAACGAATAAGAATTGGGGAATATAAACTGCAATATTATGATATGAACAAAACCCCAAATCATGATGTACAGAGCACTGGTGCAATACGATGAGGAGGGGAGCAAAATGGGTCGGCGTCGCCGGATTTTTAGGCTTGGTCGCCGGTTTTAATCTGAGCCCCCCTTCGCATTTCACCAGTGTTCTTATATCATCATAAATGTCACTCTGCAGTTGCTTAAATAATTTTTAGACCACTTTTTAAAAAATTATAGAGAGCATATCCATGGGTTTTCTAAAATCGTATTTTGCGGAGTTTTTCGGTTTCGGATTAACGTAACATCGTCTAGATTTCTAGTTAGGCTCTGATACCATGTAGGGATTTCTCTAGCACTACTACTAGGGTTTGGTAGCATCACACATGCCATATTAAAAATTTATAGGGTGCTAAAGAAACTATCCTAAGGATCACACTAGAAAAGCTAGGGTAACAAAAGATTTCACACAATCCACAAGTAGTAAAGGCTAGGTTTAGAGAATACAACCTTTGTAGCTCCCTTCGCTAGACTCCTTGGCCACTTGAGGGTTGAAAGAAGTTTGCTTGAGATCCTCCAAATCCACGACGATCCACCCGGAGTCCTATTTATTCAAGCTCAAAGCTCCACTTGATCAAGAGAAAAAATAGAAGCCAACACTCTAAACTAATGGGCAAGAGTAGTGTAGAATGATGATGTGGTTTGATTTCTCACTTAAAAATCCTAACTTGATCACTATCTTACTCACTAATGAAAGCTAGAGAGCAAGAGTGTCACGCCCCGCTTCCTAGAGTACGCTAAAATAGGCACGTGACATAGCCAACCATGCTACCTGTGGATAGGAAAAATCCTTCCACAGTCATATTACGGCTGTAGAGATATCAAGAACAGGAAAGTAAACTAAACTATCTAGTACATGTCCATGAGCCAGAATAAATGAGTCAAAAAATGATAATATGCGGAAGCAAAAGATACAATCAATGAAATACCTGGAAAGTAAAACTGCATACCAACAGGATCTTCACCGCTCGGTCTACCAGCGGCAATACTCCTGATCAGTCTGCAACAAAGGTAGGGGATCTAGGTCATGCAAAACCCAGACGTCAGCGCGTCACAACATCAAGCAATAATATAAACAGGGGTAGCAATACATGCAAGTATAAGTATAAATAGTAAAGCAGGTGTAACAGCAATATAAATCAGGGCAGTGGAAGGTAGTGTGCAGTGAGTAATCTAAACTGGTCTATTGGGTTAACTACTCTCAAGTCTTTGAAATCAATTTGATGAATCATCGATGTAACTCAATAGTATCCCGTGCGTGCCCGGGATCACGGTCTATGACTCTCGGGCTGAACCCGAGACGTGCCGCAAGGCAGTAAAGGATGGTAGGTAATGATGAGTGATGTCCGTAGCATCACTCTGGGGCTGGCCTAGCCCGTAAGACCGATCAGAACAGGTATAGAACTGTCGAGTTATAAGTCAGGTTTCATCATTGATTTCCCCATACCCCCAAGTCATAAGTATTCAAGTCGGGTATTAAATAATCTAGAGCTAATTCCAACACAGGATCAGGCAGGTACAGGTTTGTCTTGATAGACAACAGGAACGGTCCGTAAGGACAACAGGTCAGGTTTGTTGGCATTAGGCACAAGATCAGGTAACAGGTAAAGCCATGGTACATCAGGTCAGGTCAAGTAGTGTATTTAGGTGTCAAGTCATGTCAAGAGTGTACGGTACCATGTCATGTCAAGTAGGAAGTGTAACAGGTCATGTCAGGGGTGCACAGAGTGTCTTGTGGGTGCTCATAATCAACTAACGTACGCATGGGTATATATATTTAAACAAGCATGGGTACTAATGAAGCAATAAAATGAATCATGGTGATGATATATGCAAGATACAGATTAAAGCATGAGGATGCACCGTTATAGATTAGAGTTAGGGTTGTGGTTCCAACATTAACAAAAATACACTTACATCAGTATAGAATTGTTAAATCTCGTTATTATGGGTAAATGGTCTAGGGATGCAATGATATATAAAATATGTTCAATGCATGCAACCGGGTATTCGAGGTAGAAACTATTTAAAAGTGTTATGGGTTATGCAGTTAATTAGTAAGTAATTTAACAACGGATGTGGGTACACGATATTGTACTTTAAGGTGCAACAAGTTATAATTTAAGATCCGAGTCTACAATGATATAATCTGACATCGAAATGCAAGAATGGAAACTAATAGCCTTAGGTTCAATTTACAGGTTTAATCATAAAATAAATATGTATAAATAATATAGTAGCATGTAGCAAGCTTCACTTGCCTCGAGTACGACGATAACGGAAACGACATGGAGACGTGAACACGATACACGTGAGGTCACGACCTGAACCAGGCTCGGGTCCGATTCTTCTCGGCTCTGGGCTTGCTTGGCTAAGGTTGAAGTTCTCGGCAAGGGATGCAGGCGAAGATCACGGCGACGATACGAATACATGACACATTGCAAGTGTTCAGTTGATAAAACTACACATTTAATATGACATTTTTCCTACTATTATTATATAATAAAAGGTGTTTATTATAATATATGATACATATGAGGGTTTATCTGTAAAAATACTATTTTCATGTGTTTATATATTATAAATAACATTTTTGTAGGAAAAAGTAAGCATATAATATCCATGTAACATTTGGCCCATTTAAATATGCTTACCTTATTAATATCTTTGACCAATTCTTAATGATTAAGTTAATATCTCAATAAAACAAACTCTACTAATATTGTTTGTTGAGTTATTGTGTAGAATTTTCAGGGCTGAAATCAAGAAAATCAAAGTTGGCAAATGAAATCTACCAAAGATATTCAAGAAACTAATTCTGGTAGAAATGTAGAAAAGATTTTCAAAGTCTAGATACTCAGAAGATTACCAAGTGTTACAGATATGAAGCTACAAAAATTAGAGGCCATGATCTCACCAAAAGGGGGCGGATCCGCGGCCAAACCTATCCAATGGCCGCGGTTCCGCCGCGGATTTGAAGAGTTGAGATATAGGATTGTGGTGGTTAGGATCCTAACAACTAGTTTCCATATTAGGAAACTAGGGTTCTGGCTCTGTGATTATAAATAAGGACCGAGAGCCTATTGGAAAAATCATCAAGCCGACGAGATCATGAAGCCCCAGACGCTCACGCATCCAGGCTGATCATCAACTGTTCGTCTACCTCCTTAGAAAAGATCGAGAAGCAAATCAAGTTTTGTAATCATTTTCTACGAAATAAAGTGTAGATTGTTCAAGTTGATTAATAAAGGTAGTTTTTTTGCATTTTACATTATGTTTTCCCTCTCTGTCTTTTCATCTTCTTCTCCCAACATGCGCGGGTAATTCTCCGCTTGTTAGGGTTCGTAGGATTAGGGTAGGCTAATGGATGATGAACATCCCTAAATCGTTTTTAAGTCCTATAAAGTTTATGAATTTTATCAAAAGAATCATTAACATCCTAATCGGGCGCGCTAACAATTCTTTGTTAGTTCCGACCGCGATTAGAGATTAGATTAATTATTGCTTTGGTAAAGGCTAGATATGAACGGAGTTCCGTGTCGAGATAAGGGTTAAGAGTATGATTCCTTTTGTAGGGTTCCTAGGCACACTATAGAGGTCTCACAAGGCATCGATCATGCCAATTTAAAATTTTATGGGTGCCGAGAAACCCTAATACGTATCGTCGGCTAGATTTCTAGGCGAAAAGATAAACTAGTTAACTACTTAACTAAAAGTTAGATGCTACAAGCTTTGTAGATCCGGTTCCCCACTTCCTTAGCTCCACGTGGGTGTCCTCTCACTGTCCATCATGAATCCCGAACTCAATCGTCGGCTTCATCGGAGAAACGGGCGAGCTAGGTCGTCGGCTTCGTGTCAAAGACGATCTACGTCGAGGCATCACAAGTTCAAGCTCCGACTTCACAAAGTTGTGAAACTTGTGAAGAAAACACCCAAAACAACTTGGCAAGAGGTAGAGGGTGAAGAAATAGGAGGTGGGTTCACTTTAGAATTGGATTTTTCTCACTTTAGCTCAAGTTGCCATTGATGGACCTTAAGCTTTTCTTGAAGAAGAAGAAGGAGAAGAAGAAAGAATATGATAAGTATTGTGAAAAAGGAATAATAAAATCAACACTTATCATCTTCTAACCTAGGTTAAGTGTAGAGAATAAACCATGGTCAAATGAGAATGGTTAGGGTTAAGAATGATGACAAAATAGTCACTTTAGTCAAAGCTTCATGAAGCTTCATGAAAGAAACCATTTTGTTATCATATATATTTATTTATCAAAAAGAATAGATAAATAAATAAGTAAATAAATAAAAACCCTAACTATTATCATAACCATGGTTTAAGTCTTAACACAACACCAAACTACATGTATCATCAAACATGACACAAAGTAGTGCACAAAAGTATATCATATATACTTCTTGCACATCGAGTGAGAAAATCCATATAAAGTGAACCAATACTAGCTAATGCAAAGTAATATATCAAATATATAATTATACATTAAATCATTAAATCAACATTTGATTCAATGATCCGGTCATGTCGCACATAACCGACCAGTATCCAATGTATCGACTTATCGAATCAATGATTCGATAACTAGGTCATATCGAATATAACAAATCGAAACATTTATCGCGAGAATGAAATGCGGGTCCTGCACATATCTCATATGCGCTCCTATTTCGTTTCGCTTGAGCCAGGAAACCTCTGTGTAGGACTCTAAAGACTCGTCAATACGCCGGTAGCAGATGAGGATCATATCAAGTGCCCACAAGCCGCAAGCGGTCTGCTAAACATAACGGCCATCCGGGTATTGAGCGATCAGAAGATCGACGAGCTAGCCCGCTCACACTCCTGTGAATCCAACCAGTAACACTTACCGTACAGTCCGGTCTGTTCGTCTGATATGTCGCATATCAAGTCTAGGGGTGGTATACGTCAGACCCCAATAACCGATAAGTCGTGCCGATGTGAGGCTCATAACGGGTCGAGAAACTACTGGTAACACTTACCAGCAAATCTCTGATCAGCCCTGGCCAGGGACTTCCCTGTTACGGCCAATCGAGCACAGCGCAACATCAACCCCCAATACCGGGAGAGACGAAACCCCTCCTATCGCTCATTGCCTCCATGTGACTCGGGACTGTACCCAAAGACCACCGTTTTGCACGCCCTCATGGACGTAGTAAGGTGGAGATCAAAGCACAGTGGGAATCACACAAGACTCTATGACGATCTCGGGTCTATAGACTAACCTGTACAAGTGTCACCTGAGAACTGCCATCTGACGTGAGGTATAATACCATCTGGGAGTTCTCGGCGAGTCCGTCCAGTGTACCCAGTCTCCACTGAGCACCCGTATACCATCTCTGATGTCAAACACCAATGGATATGGGATCATCCATCGCCCATCTCATGGGTCGAGAAGCATATACGCTAGTCTACTCTGGTATATCGATGCCCTGTCTCGATACACCCACGACTAGGGACCTTGAAGGATGTACTTATGGACTACCATGTCCCCACTAGTATGATCTGCATCATAGTCCAGGTAGTCAAGTACATATCCTAAGGGCTTTACCAACATGTAACTATAAGACAGTTTAAAGAGACTAGTGTACATGTTAAGATAAAGAGTAACCAGATAGCATACTATCATATCGAGCAAGAAAGTCATCTCTATATATGTCCAAGCATCCAATATAATATACATCATCTGTACAATACTGGCCTCTAGGGCATACATACAACTAACAATCTCCCACTTGCACTAGGGCCAGCTGCTGTAGTATCGCATACCGAGCATCCCGAAGAGTCTCTCAAACTGTATCTGGGGAATGGCCTTCGTGAGTGGATCCGCCGTGTTGTTCTTCGTGTCAACCCTCCTGACCTCGATCTCCCGGCGATCAACTATCTCCCGGATCTGGTGATACCGCCTCAGAATATGCCTGGACCGCTGATGGGACCTGGGTTCCTTGGCCAAAGCCACCGCTCCATTGTTATCGCAATACAAAGATATTGGATGCACAATGGATGGAACCACTCCAAGTTCAGCAATGAACTTCTTGATCCAGACAGCCCCTTTGGCAGCATCGTTGGCAGCGATGTATTCAGCCTCCATCGTCGAGTCTGCCACGGTTTCCTTCTTGGAACTCTTCCAGCTAACCGCCCCTCCGTAAAGGGTAAAGACAAATCCCGACTGCGACTTAGAGTCGTCCTTATCACTCTGGAAGCTCGAATCGGTAAAGGACTCCACTTGGAGTTCTCCGTTACCATACACCAAGAGCATCTCTTTAGTCCTTCGTAAGTACTTGAGAATGCTCTTCACAGCTGTCCAGTGACTTACTCCAGGATCAGCTTGATACCTGCTCACTATACTTAGTGAGTATGCAACATCGGGTCTGGTACATAGCATCGCATACATGATAGAGCCTACTGCCGAAGCATAGGGTATCCCTTGCATGCGAGCTCTCTCCAAATTAGTCTTGGGAGACATTTCTTTGGAGAGAGTGACTCCAGAGATCGTGGGTAAGTTCCCACGCTTGGATTCTTCCATACTAAACCTCTTTAGTATGGTGTCAATGTACCTGGATTGGGACAATCCCAATATCCGTTTGGATCTATCTCTATAGATCCTAATTCCCAATATGCAGGAGGCATCACCAAGATCTTTCATTGAGAATCTTTGTGATAAGAAGAGCTTGACCGATTGCAGCATAGGAATATCATTTCCTATCAAGAGTATGTCATCCACGTACAATACGAGGAAGACAACCTTACTCTCTGCCACCTTCTTGTAGATATAAGGTTCATCTGGGTTTTTGACGAAATCAAACTCTATGATAACGACGTCAAAGCAGATGTTCCAACTCCGCGATGCTTGCTTTAATCCATAAATGGATTTAAGCAGCTTGCACACCTTGCCGCTGCTCCCACTGTCTACGAAGCCCTCTGGCTGAGTCATATACACGCACTCTTCTAAATCACCATTTAGAAAGGCGGTCTTAACATCCATTTGCCAGATTTCGTAATCATGGTATGCAGCGATGGCAAGCATGATCCGGATGGATTTAAGCATAGCCACAGGAGAAAAGGTCTCGTCATAGTCCACACCTGGTCTTTGACGAAAACCCTTTGCTACAAGTCTAGCTTTGAAAGTCTCCACTTTCCCATCTACACCAAGTTTCTTCTTGAAGATCCATTTGCTCCCAATGGGTTTTACCCCTTCAGGAGCAACTTCCAAAGTCCATACTTTGTTGGTGTACATGGATTCCATCTCGGACCGCATAGCATCCAGCCATTTCACTGAGTCCCTACTCGTGATGGCCTGCTCGAAGCTAGTTGGGTCATCATCCTCCATGATGCAATCCTCGCTCCCTCCATCCATGAGAAAACCGTAGTATCTCTCAGGCTGGCGAGGAACCCTACTAGATCGGCGGAGAGGCTGAGGTTCATTGGGAACTACTGAATCTTCTGGTTCCACTAAATCTTCAGTTACGGTTTGTGTATCTGGAACTTCTTCCAGCTCTACCACTTTGCCACTAATTTCTTTTTCAAGGAATTCCTTTTCTAAAAAGGTGGCATGTTGAGAAACAAACACTTTTTGTTCCTCACTGTGGTAGAAAAAATACCCATAGGAGTTCTTTGGATATCCTACAAACTTGCAAAGAACTGACCGTGCCTCGAGCTTGTCCGGATTTTGTCTTTTGACATAGGCTGGACAACCCCATATCTTAACTCGTTTAAGATATGGCCTCTTCCCACTCCATATCTCATATGGTGTGGTAGGTACAGATTTAGATGGAACTTGATTCAATAGGTATGCTGCTGTCTCCAGTGCATATCCCCAGAAGGAAATAGGTAACTCAGCTGTGCTCATCATAGAGCGCACCATATCTAATAGTGTGCGGTTCCTCCGTTCTGATACACCGTTGTGCTGTGGTGTATATGGAGGAGTCAGCTGAGAGAGAATCCCATTCTCTTTTAGGAAGTCCAGGAATTCATTGCTCAAGTATTCACCTCCTCGATCAGATCGTAGGATTTTAATACTTTTTCCGGTTTGGTTCTCAACTTCTTGTTTATATTCTCTAAATTTCTCAAAAGTTTCTGATTTGTGTTTCATCAGGAACACATATCCGAATCTAGAGAGATCGTCAGTGAATATAATGAAGTATGAAGAACCATCCCTGGCATGTGTAGACATGGGACCGTATACATCACTATGTATTAGTCCCAAGAGTTCGGTAACTCTTTCTCCGTGTCCCGTAAACGGAGTTTTGGTCATCTTTCCTTTGAGACAGGACTGGCAAGTGTCATAAGATGAAAATTCGAACGGTTTCAAATATCCATCTTTATGCAACTTAGTTAGTCGTGTCGCATTGATGTGACCCAGTCTACAATGCCACAAGAAGGATTCGTTCAGTTCAGAACTCTTCCTCTTGTGTATGTTTGTTATACTTAGAACTGTTGATTGATTTAGAACATAAATGCCATTGCACAACGTGCCTGATCCAACCAACTTTTGGTTATGGAAAATGTTCATAACATTGTCCTGTAATACAAAATTATATCCCTCTTTACTCAGTAAAGAAACCGATATAATGTTGCATATCAGGTTCGGCATGTAATAGCATTCGTTCAGAACCAATGTATTACCAGTTGGTAATACAAGGTGATATTCCCCGACAGTCTTAGCTGCAACAATTGCACCATTTCCAACTCTAATGTCTTTATCACCTTCTCCAAGTTCTCTACCTTTCCTGAGCCCATGTAACTAATTACATATATAGGATCCTGACCCGGTATCTAATACCCAGGACGTAGAGCAAATGGAGAAACAGTTCTCAGTAACGAACACACCCGAAGAAAATGCATCAACATGTACTTTCTTCATTCGGGTGGCATGGGAATCCTGGTATTCCCCTATATCCTGTTCATTCCTATAACTCTTATAAGAAAGAACGGAACCAACGTTCCCCAGCACAGTATAACATGCGGGTTCGGTCAATACATCCATATTATTATCTTTATTAAGGCATGAAATGGTCGCTACCTGGAGAGAGAGAGAAGAAAACACTTTAGCGTAAGCTCGTGCAAGATCAGATTGGTTATTATCTTATCTAATCAGGATGGCTCCCACTGCTTTTTATCAAATCTTCCTTCAAACCCTAAAAGGAAAGACTAGCCGGGATTAATTACACACTACAAGTTCGCCAATCTTTCAGCCAGGCCAGTGTCGGTACTTTGAGGGAGGTCCCCCGTGCTTTCGCACGAACCTAATTACTGTAAACCTCGTTTTCCCAGAGGCGTAACCTCGTTAACACCTTTCTAGACACCTACTTGATCGGCTAATTGTAATGTGTAAAACTCTCCCAGGAGTAACTCTTACTCGCAGTGGGTATCGGGATCCAACTATCTCATAGAAGGTATGCAATCTCATTGCAAATTTCAACACTTGAAATTCCCGATAATGCTTTTGCCCCAAACGATCTATGACCTTGACAAGGTCAACAAACCATAGACCGTAAGTCAAGTTCAACCCGTCATTTCTTGATTGAATTAAACCCACCCGCACGACCCTTGACAAGGTCAACAAGGCCGTACGACTACCCTAACTCAATCTGCATCATATGCATAAGCAGATAAATACTGGTTAGCTACCGCACACTGCGCCTTGACAAGGTCAACAAACGCAGCACGAATACTAAACAGGACTTATCTGAAATGACGGAGGGCTACGACAGGTTTTTCTGAAAACCTATTGCGTAATGAACTTGATATCGTTGTAGAATCAAATGAAGTTTTAAAATGGAATGATTTTGAGGCTTTTCTAGTTTTGCTAAAGGGGTCACTCCCGGTGAAGGGATCGTCGGCCCTTTCCTCGTCGAATGAGGTGCGGGATATATCACTGTGCAAAGCAAAAACTCTTAAAAGCAATCAAAGCCAAACCGAGTGTGTAGCATCTGCCAGTTATTGCTAAAGGAGTCACTCTCGGTAAAGGGATCTCGGTCCTTTCCTCATCGAATAAGGTGCAGGGTATATCATATATACCGCTATGCAAAGCAAGAACTGTAGCTACCTGTTTTGTTTAAAATCTGATTCTACAACATCTTAGGTTTCTTTTCTTTCATTAATCACATTAATGAAGTCCCATCATTTAAATACCTAAACATCACAGATAGATATGACGTACACTTATGCCATCCGCATTCGTCTCGATGTCCCCTCGTGCACCGTTAGGTTAGGTAACTAACGACAGAGCAGGGCAGGGCTAGCGCGGGTGTAAAACATAAGTAACGTCTATATAATATATCATATATACTATATCCATCACAGAATCACAACACAGATATCGCAGCAGAAGAAACATATGAAATATTGGATATACTAGGACGTCCGTGTTTTCAATACGAGCCAGTATAAAACACGGATTCCACGGTCGTGATGAATAGCCAATCCCACACCCCTAGACCCCTACGAGAGCGGCAAGCAACCCTGCCAATTCTAGGGTTAGGAGACCCGGACTCGACTCCTCGAGTTGGTCTCCCTCTGGACCCCAGAACCCGGTTACTTGTGCTCCCCTCCTTGGGTCTATCCTAATGCGGAAAAGTAAATAATATACAAAAGGTGACGACTTCCGCTACCTGGAAGTGCCCCAAATAAAAGAATATTACATACAAGTTTTTACATGAATGAAAATGAAAAACACTCATCTCACATAAAAAACCCCGGCTATTCAAACACGACGATCCAATATAACACATCCAGCAACACATAACATCACATGTCATCAACGTAAGTAAGTATGCATACCCCAATTGTCGTTGACGTATAGCAACGAAACCGGCGATATGAACATACTACACTTACGGTCACAGAAAAGAAAGTGTAAAACTACAACAATTGGAATCCGCAACCTCTTTAGACATCATATGCTTAACAGTTATAAACCCCACATTTTAGTCCCATTATCGAAAACTCTTTTCGATATCAAGTGAAACTAAACCGCTAGATTTATAACATTCATTCAGTTATCTCATAACTGTTTGTGAATTCCAATTATTGTATCACATTCCAGATAAACAGAAAATGTTAAACTTTCCGATCGAACAGTCGAATACCCAAGTTTTCCCGATACAGCTCAACACATGAAATAAGTCTAACAACATTCAGTTCGTGCCTCAGTACCAACGGTCCAGCCATAGAAGGGTCAAGCCAACGCCTCACATGTGGCACGCCATACTGCCCCAAACCCGAAGGTTCAAAGGGCAGTTCAAGACGGTCACATAATCGAGTTAAGGTTTGTTGTCTTCTAGAGGGTCCATCGCGTTACTTGCATTACTTAGAACGTCGTTAAACTACTGAAAAATCCAACACTTGGAAATTTCCCGACAGGGGAAAAATTGGGTATTTATATCCGGTCGAACTTTTTAACATATTCTAAAATTATCCGGAAAGCCACATAGACAAAATTTGATACTCTGATCGAAACACCGAATCCCCAAAACAACCCCTGAAAATTCAACTCTTGAATAAAAATTAAAAATTCCCAGAAAATCCAGAATTATCAATTAGGAGTTACTGTGTAAAATATATTAAATAAGGTGGCCGTACGGCCGCGGATCCGCCGCACGAGCCATGCTCGTGCCGCGGATCCGCAGCAGTTCAATGGATTTAGGAACACGAATTTCACAGAAACTCTTAAAATCACCTGCTGATTTTTCTGCATATTTTTAATATTGAAAAAACCAGATTTTTAAAAGTTGGACAGAGAGCAATTTGGAAATGGGTTTTCGGGTTCGTTCGGACTTCAAACTCCGTCTAGACTTCGCCTAAGACTCTAGCTTGGCTCTGATACCACTGTAGGGTTCCTAGGCACACTATAGAGGTCTCACAAGGCATCGATCATGCCAATTTAAAATTTTATGGGTGCCGAGAAACCCTAATACGGATCGTCGGCTAGATTTCTAGGCGAAAAGATAAACTAGTTAACCACTTAACTAAAAGTTAGATGCTACAACCTTTGTAGATCCAGTTCCCCACTTCCTTAGCTCCACGTGGATGTCCTCTCGCTGTCCATCATGAATCCCGAACTCAATCGTCGGCTTCATCAGAGAAACGGGCGAGCTAGGTCGTCGGCTTCGTGTCAAAGACGATCTACGTCGAGGCATCACAAGTTCAAGCTCCGACTTCACAAAGTTGTGAAACTTGTGAAGAAAACACCCAAAACAACTTGGCAAGAGGTAGAGGGTGAAGAAATAGGAGGTGGGTTCACTTTAGAATTGGATTTTTCTCACTTTAGCTCAAGTTGCCATTGATGGACCTTAAGCTTTTCTTGAAGAAGAAGAAGGAGAAGAAGAAAGAATATGATAAGTATTGTGAAAAAGGAATAATAAAATCAACACTTATCATCTTCTAACCTAGGTTAAGTGTAGAGAATAAACCATGGTCAAATGAGAATGGTTAGGGTTAAGGATGATGACAAAATAGTCACTTTAGTCAAAGCTTCATGAAGCTTCATCAAGCTTCATGAAAGAAACCATTTTGTTATCACATATATTTATTTATCAAAAAGAATAAATAAGTAAATAAATAAAAACCCTAACTATTATCATAACCATGGTTTAAGTCTTAACACAACACCAAACTACATGTATCATCAAACATGACACAAAGTAGTGCACAAAAGTATATCATATATACTTCTTGCACATCGAGTGAGAAAATCCATATAAAGTGAACCAATACTAGCTAATGCAAAGTAATATATCAAATATATAATTATACATTAAATCATTAAATCAACATTTGATTCAATGATCCAATGATCCGGTCATGTCGCACATAACCGACCAGTATCCAATGTATCGATTTATCGAATCAATGATTCGATAACTAGGTCATATCGAATATAACAAATCGAAACATTTATCGGGAGAATGAAATGCGGTATCACATACACGCATTATTCTCGGTCCTGCACATATCTCATATGCGCTCCTATTTCGTTTCGCTTGAGCCAGGAAACCTCTGTGTAGGACTCTAAAGACTCGTCAATACGCCGGTAGCAGATGATGATCATATCAAGCACCCACAAGCCGCAAGCGGTCTGCTAAACGTAACGGCCATCCGGGTATTAAGCGATCAGAAGATCGACGAGCTAGCCCGCTCACACTCCTGTGAATCCAACCAGTAACACTTACCGTACAGTCCGGTCTGTTCGTCTGATATGTCGCATATCAAGTCTAGGGGTGGTATACGTCGGACCCCAATAACCGATAAGTCGTGCCGATGTGAGGCTCATAACGGGTCGAGAAACTACTGGTAACACTTACCAGCAAATCTCTGATCAGCCCTGGCCAGGGACTTCCCTGTTACGGCCAATCGAGCACAGCGCAACATCAACCCCCAATACCGGGAGAGACGAAACCCCTCCTATCGCTCATTGCCTCCATGTGACTTGGGACTGTACCCAAAGACCACCGTTTTGCACGCCCTCATGGACGTGGTAAGGTGGAGATCAAAGCACAGTGGGAATCACACAAGACTCTATGACGATCTCGGGTCTACAGACTAACCTGTACAAGTGTCACCTGAGAACTGCCATCTGACGTGAGGTATAATACCATCTGGGAGTTCTCGGCGAGTCCGTCCAGTGTACCCAGTCTCCACTGAGCACCCGTATACCATCTCTGATGTCAAACACCAATGGATATGGGATCATCCATCGCCCATCTCATGGGTCGAGAAGCATATACGCTAATCTACTCTGGTATATCGATGCCCTGTCTCGATACACCCACGACTAGGGACCTTGAAGGATGTACTTATGGACTACCATGTCCCCACTAGTATGATCTGCATCATAGTCCAGGTAGTCAAGTACATATCCTAAGGGCTTTACCAACATGTAACTATAAGACAGTTTAAAGAGACTAGTGTACATGTTAAGATAAAGAGTAACCAGATAGCATACTATCATATCGAGCAAGAATGTCATCTCTATATATGTCCAAGCATCCAATATAATATACATCATCTGTACAATACTGGCCTCTAGGGCATACATACAACTAACACCTTTTCCCTCCAGAAACCCTAATCTACACGCATCACCGTCGTTCTAGTTTTAAATCTATTAAAGGATAAAAAGGGTAACTTTTAATTAATCGTCCATGACTACTAAATCCTAACGAACCCTACAAGCCCCCTTATTATATTAACTACATCCCTAAAATAATCTAGATCTATATTTTTGCATTCTTGCTTAATGTAGATCTAGAAACCATTCTTCAAAATTCTTTATCCCTCATCTCTTTCTCAACACATCTAAAGTAAGAGTAAAAGGATCCACGTTTCCCAGAGGACGACCCGTACTCATCTCGGTCTAGCTACATGCGACACCGTTGTTGGGGTAAAAATTTACACCCCGGTTGACCGAGTCAAAGTCAAGGTCAACCCTCAAGCTAGTTGGGCCCAAGCCCAGGTCAAGCGGGCCCATGCCCAAGTTGAGCCCGCGGCCAGCCTCTCTCATGCCAACAACAAAATCATGTCATAAATAATTTTTATGTAATTTTTTATGCATGAATGTAAACAAAATGGGCATAAAGCCAAAATTTTGTAAGCCCATGGCTTATGTGCAAAAATGAAATGGCACATGAGCCACGGGATGGCTAAAATGCCATTTTTGTAAAGCCCAAGGGGCTATATGTAAATATGTAAGCCTATATAAGGCAATATGATGATGAATAAAGCATAGACTTTTCATTCCCCCAAAAACTAGGGTTCTTTGTGCCTCCTGCTCCTTCTCCAAGGTTCCCAAAACCTTCTTCTTTCTTTTGAATTAAATCAAGAGTTTAACTCTTCCTTTTCTCAAAATAAATAGTTTTTCACCACAAAACCCACAAAAGGGAACTCAGAACTCCCACCAGATCTCGAAAAAGAAGAGATTTTTAAAATCTCACATCTCTTGATCTTCAAGATCCGGCCAAAAGACAAGAAGAAGAAGGAGACCCATCTCCAAGAATCTAACTTTGGACAGATCCAAGGCTCAAAAGAAAAGCCAAAGAATCCTAGGAGTTTAACTCTTTTCTAGATCTGTTGGAGTTTAACTCCATAAATTAAATTTCTGCTAGGAGTTTGACTCCAAAAATCCCCTTTGGGAGTTCAACTCCCCAACCCAGGGGCTAAGTCCCTTCCCGCGGGTGCTTCCCGCGGTCACGTGTGTGCCACGTGACCCCGGGCGCCAAGGCGTCGTTCGGTCACGTGTGCCCACGTGACCCCGGGGCGCTGAGGCGCCTAATGGTCACGTGTGCTCCACGTGACCCCGGGCACCAAGGCGCCCTTCGGTCACGTGTGCCCACGTGACCCCGGGCGCTGAGGCGCCTAATGGTCACGTGTGCCCACGTGACCCTGGGGCCCCTAGGCGCCCATCGGTCACGTGTGCCCACGTGACCCCGGGGCGCCTAGGCGCCCATCGGTCACGTATGCCCACGTGACCCCGGGGCGCCTAGGCGCCCATCGGTCACGTGTGCCCACGTGACCCCGGGCGCCTAGGCGCCCATCGGTCACGTGTGCGCCATGTGACCCTGAGCGCTGAGGCGCCCAATGGTCATGTGTGCGCCACGTGACCCCGGGCGGTGAGGCGCCCAATGGTCACGTGTGCGCCACGTGACCCCGGGCACCATGCGCCCACATGCTGCGCACGCGTCTTTAAGACGCTTTCCCCTTTTTTTTATGCACTCCACACTAAATATGCCTCCCCCGTTAGAAAAAATTTCTAACGGGGCGCTGCCCCGCACCCCGCAAGGGGGTTGCTAGCCCCCTTGACCCCCAGCCCGCTATCCGGGTAGCGGGACCCCCGTAAAAAACTCTGTGGGGCCCCTAGTATATCCAAAACCCTTCTAAAACACAACACTGCACATTGAGTTCGCATGACCAGTTTAACCAGTCAATCGGAGGTTCCTTCGCTCCAAATGCGAGGGGTAATTAACGGCAGCTTAGTTCGCGGCTGCCGGAGATTCGGATCCCCACAATCATTAAACCCCGGCCTACCCAAGGCCGGGGGAATCTGTAGTACGCCTGACAAGCGCGCGCGTATTCCCATCTCAATGGGGTGACGAAAAACACCCTACAGGTTCTGGCACGCCCGGTGAGACCAATCTCTCCTCCCATATTTCGGGTTAAGTGTTCATGCGAACTCAATCAATATACATATCTATCTTTATACTAAAATAATGCTCTTTCATGCAGGTTTTCAAGAAATCACCTCCAACAATGTCTCCAAGGACGATCTCAGCTCTCAACACGACTCCCGTCTCCTACACGATGAAGATAGACTCCAGGACGGTTTTTCCGGCCAGTCTCGGGCGACAATGGGAGGAGCCGCTGCTACCATTCGGCTCTATTGTGTTCATACCAGTTGGCGCCATCCTAGCTCCTCGAGCCCCGGTGGCAGACAAACCGACCTCGAAAGGCAAGAGGCCAAATGTGGTGGTCTCGAGGGCGCCCCAACCCAAACGCAAATTGGTGTCTGGACGGCTTTCCATGGCACCAACTGGGGGCAAAGCCATCGGAACAAAAGAAGTTGCCAGATGTCGGGGGCAAGCCCAGGCGATACCTTCGACGGACACGCAGGCAGATGTCTTCTCAAGCATCCCCATCACTCGGCCTATGGCGGCTTCCCGAAGAGCAGAAGCCTGCCAAGCACTTAAGGCAGAAACGGCTCAGAAATAGAGCCAACAAAAGGGCTAGGGCTCTAGCCATGCTAAAATTTATGAATTTCCAAAGCCCGGACCACCCCGCGAAACCAGCTGCCGGTGATGAAAGAATGGCTGAATGTGTTATCCACACTGTCTACATGGCCGGACATGAAGAAACGAATCCTCCTCTTCTTCACAGACATGGTGATGATATGGTTGACGCTACCCAGCATCGGCTCGATCTAAATGATGAAGAGCCCGCTCAGGCCAATAAGCCAGAGGAGCCCATGGTTCCTACGGAATGGAGCTCAGGCAATAAAGATTACCCGGTTGTCACAGCCGAAACTACAGAACAAGCATTATTCCAATGGCTTCAAAGGCAATTTCAGGACAGGGATGAGAAGATGGCCGAGGTCTATTCCAATGTCGACGAGCTGGCAAACATCGTGGCAGATCTCGTGACCCAAGTCGCCCGATTGCAATTACAGCAGAATCAAATTTTGGCTCATGAGCCAGGGATTGGTACCCGGGAGCAGCTAACTGATATCCCTTTCAACCTAAAAGCGGAGCGCCTTCGCGAAAAACGGCCGCAATCAGCTTCCAGTCCCTCCGATACATACGCCGGGGGGGAATCGCCTCTGAAAGAGAAGCTGGAAAAGGTCTATTCCTTCAAGAAGGAAAAAGTCCACAAGATATTCAGGGACGCCCTAAGAAACGGTCTACAACTGCCAGAATCAAAGAGACCGCAAGAAGAGAATATGACCGACGACCCAAAATATTGCCCCTATCACAGGGTGATAGGTCATTCCATTGAGGACTGCTTCGTCTTCAAAGATTGGGTCGAAAGGCAATACAAGACGGGAGAGATAGAACTGTCTAAAGGCGTATTAGCAAACAGTCAAGCTACGACCGCCGATTTCATGCAAATGGAGACCGAAACCTTTCGGGGACCTAACCCTCCCAGACATGTGCAGGGCGAACCAAAGATTGATCGGCCTCAGGGACCGGCGTCAGTGAGGGCACTTACTCTGATGGAGAGAAGGAAGAAGGTGTACTCCTTTAGGAGGGATGAGGTCCGCGATATATTCGAGGAAGCCCTGAACAATGGCCTGCAACTGCCTATTCCGAAGAGGCCACATGAAATGAATATGACTGGCAATCCCATATACTGCCCCTACCATAGAGTGCTGAGTCATACCATTGAAGACTGCTGTGTTTTCAAAGATTGGGCAGAGGACCAATATAAGCTTGGAAAAACCTCTCAATCCTCGGATGTATGGCAAGCCACAGAGCTAGGTCATCAACACAGCTCCGCCAAGATCAATGTTCAAGAAGCTGGGATAAGCAAAGAGGACCACCACGTCGTTAAACTGGGAAACAATCGACCTCTAAGTCGTTAAACTGGGAATGTAAAAAAAATGTAAATAAAAAAAATGTGTAAATAAAAGAAAAAATAAAGAAAAGCCGAAATGATGGGGCAACTCGCAATAAAAATCAGCGAGTAAAAATAAAAATGAAAATAAAGCCGAAATGATGGGGCAACCGCGAATAAATAGCCGAAATGATAGGGCAATCGCGACCTTCGCGATAAGAAAAGCTGAAACGATAAAGCAATCGCGGTAAAAAAAAAGGCGAATGATGAGTCGCTCCTGGTACCATATTCCGGTGCAGCGATGCAGACGCCAACAAAAATTCAAATTTCCAAAATTCTCCCAGCCCTGCGGCCAGTCCCCAAATTGACTACCGTATACAATCCACGGGCTCAAATAATTCTCAGCATACCCATATCCCACTGCAACCACCAGTTACGCAGCTGATCTCCGCCTTTGGAATTATGCTCCATTGAGAAGACCCACTCATGTATCCTCACGATACATGAGGAGAACAAACCTTTGTGAGATCCTTACGACTCACAAAGGAAAAACACACTTAGGAGTCCTCACGACTCCTAAGGAGAATATACACCTGCGGGATCCTTACGACTCGTAGGGAGAAAATGCTTTTATGGGACCCTCACGGTCCATAAAATTGAAAAGTCTTAGGTGATAGGGATCCAGACCTGTCTCCTAAGCCATCGCTCCCCAATCTCCAACGGCGAATGATGAGTCGCTCCTGGTACCATATTCCAGTGCAGCGATGCAGACGCCAACCAAACCCCAATCTCCAAGTGGCGAATGATGAGTCGCTCCTGGTACCATATTCCAGTGCAGCGATATAGACGCCAACCAAATTCCAAATCCCAATCCGCAACGGCGAATGATGAGTCGCTCCTGGTACCATATTCCAGTGCAGCGATGGAGACGCCAACCAAATTCCAAATCCCAATCCCCAACGGCGAATGATGAGTCGCTCCTGGTACCATATTCCAGTGCAGCGATGCAGACGCCAACCAAATTCCAAATCTCATACCAACGGCGAATGATGAGTCGCTCCTGGTACCATATTCCAGTGCAGCGATACAGACGCCAACCAAATTCTAAATCCCATACCCCAACGACGAATGATGAGTCGCTCCTAGTACCAATTCCAGTGCAGCGATGCAGACGCCAACAAAGTCCTGAAATGTTTCTGGCCCTACGGTCTGGATCATACATCCTGCAAAACCGTATACAATCCACAGGCGTAAAACAATCCCGATCTCTCCAAAAAAAAGAAAAAAAAGAAAAAAAAAAGAACGGTATGTCCACAAGCAAAATGGGCACGGATGAAAACCCAAAAGGGCGCCGTGAGTAAAAACAGCAGGACTGCCGGCGAGTTTGTGAAAACCCGAAAGGGTGCAAACTCGTAAAAAAAAAGAGATGAAATGCACTCGCAAAGTCCTCTCGACTTTGTGAGGAGAAAATTCCCGCGTGAGATCCTTACGACTCATAAAGGAGCAACACACTTAGTGGTCCTCACGACTCCTAAGGAGAAAACACACCTACGGGATCCTTACGACCCGTAGGGAGAAAATGCTTTGTGAGACCCTTACGGCTCACAAAATTGAAAGGCCTTAGGTGACAGGGATCTAAACCTGTCTCCTAAGCCACCAATTCCCAAATCCTTCCGGGGCAAATGATGAGTTGCTCCTGGCATTATTCCAGTGCAGCAATGCAGATGCCAAAAAAAAAAACCAATTCCCAAATCCTTCCGGGGCAAATGATGAGTTGCTCCTGGCATTATTCCAGTGCAGCAATGCAGATGCCGAAAAAAATACCAATCCCAAAATTCTCTCATGACAAATGATGATTCGCTCCTGGTACCATATTCCAGTATAGCGATGCTGATGTCGACTTAAGTCAAACAAATCAAACCAACCAATTCCAACATCGACCTTTGCATCAACCAGCGACACTCCGCCTCGGGGAAACGTCGACCAGCGACACTCCGTGCCGGGGGCACGTCTACCAAATCGCTTCGGATCAGAGCGTCGACCGTCTATGTCGCAAAAAGGGCAGTGCAGGCTCCCGCAAATTGGGAACCCAAATCGCTTCGTAACAGAGCGTCGACCGTCTATGTCGCAAAAAGGGCAGTGCAGGCTCCCGCAAATTGGGAACCCAAATCGCTTCGGATCAGAGCGTCGACCGTCTATGTCGCAAAAAGGGCAGTGCAGGCTCCCGCAAATTGGGAACCCAAATCACTCCGTAACAGAGCGTCGACCGTCTATGTCGCAAAAAGGGCAGTGCAGGCTCCCGCAAATTGGGAACCCAAATCGCTTCGTAACAGAGCGTCGACCGTCTATGTCGCAAAAAGGGCAGTGCAGGCTCCCGCAAATTGGGAACCCAAATCGCTTCGTAACAGAGCGTCGACCGTCTATGTCGAAAAAAGGGCAGTGCAGGCTCCCGCAAATTGGGAACCCAAATCGCTTCGGATCAGAGCGTCGACCGTCTATGTCGCAAAAAGGGCAGTGCAGGCTCCCGCAAATTGGGAACCCAAATCGCTTCGTAACAGAGCGTCGACCGTCTATGTCGCAAAAAGGGCAGTGCAGGCTCCCGCAAATTGGGAACCCAAATCGCTTCGGATCAGAGCGTCGGCCGTCTATGTCGCAAAAAGGGCAGTGCAGGCTCCCGTAAATTGGGAACCCAAATCGCTCCGGATCAGAGCGTCGACCGTCTATGTCGCAAAAAGGGCAGTGCAGGCTCCCGCAAATTGGGAACCCAAATCGCTTCGGATCAGAGCGTCGACCGTCTATGTCGCAAAAAGGGCAGTGCAGGCTCCCGCAAATTGGGAACCCAAATCGCTCCGTAACAGAGCGTCGACCGTCTATGTCGCAAAAAGGGCAGTGCAGGCTCCCGCAAATTGGGAACCCAAATCGCTTCGTAACAGAGCGTCGACCGTCTATGTCGCAAAAGGGGCAGTGCAGGCTCCCGCAAATTGGGAACCCAAATCGCTCCGTAACAAAGCGTCGACCGTCCACGTCGTAAAAAGGGCAGTGCATCCCAAAAAGTGGGAACCAAAAGCAAGTCGCCTCCACGTGAAAGAAGGTCCATCAATTTCATGCACACGACCTACATGTGCGGTGTGCATTTATTGATGGGGGCAATTTGTTGGGGTAAAAATTTACACCCCGGTTGACCGAGTCAAAGTCAAGGTCAACCCCCAAGCTAGTTGGACCCAAGCCCAGGTCAAGCGGGCCCATGCCCAAGTCGAGCCCGCGGCCAGCCTCTCTCGTGCCAACAACAAAATCATGTCATAAATAATTTTTATGTAATTTTTTATGCATGAATGTAAACAAAATGGGCATAAAGCCAAAATTTTGTAAGCCCGTGGCTTATGTGCAAAAATGAAATGGCACATGAGCCACGGGATGGCTAAAATGCTATTTTTGTAAAGCCCAAGGGGCTATATGTAAATATGTAAACCTATATAAGGCAACATGATGATGAATAAAGCATAGACTTTTCATTCCCCCAAAAACTAGGGTTCTTTGTGCCTCCTGCTCCTTCTCCAAGGTTCCCAAAACCTTCTTCTTTTTTTTGAATTAAATCAAGAGTTTAACTCTTCCTTTTCTCAAAATAAATAGTTTTTCACCACAAAACCCACAAAAGGGAACTCAGAACTCCCACCAGATCTCGAAAAAGAAGAGATTTTTAAAATCTCACATCTCTTGATCTTCAAGATCCGGCCAAAAGACAAGAAGAAGGAGGAGACCCATCTCCAAGAATCTAACTTTGGACAGATCCAAGGCTCAAAAGAAAAGCCAAAGATTCCTAGGAGTTTAACTCTTTTCTAGATCTGTTGGAGTTTAACTCCATAAATTAAATTTCTGCTAGGAGTTTGACTCCAAAAATCCCCTTTAGGAGTTCAACTCCCCAACCTAGGGGCTAAGTCCCTTCCCACGGGTGCTTCCCGCGGTCACGTGTGTGCCACGTGACCCCGGGCGCCAAGGCATCGTTCGGTCACGTGTGCCCACGTGACCCCGAGGCACTGAGGCGCCTAATGGTCACGTGTGCTCCACGTGACCCCGGGCACCAAGGCGCCCTTCGGTCACGTGTGCCCACGTGACCCCGGGCGCTGAGGCGCCCAATGGTCACGTGTGCCCACGTGATCCCGGGGCGCCTAGGCGTCCATCGGTCACGTGTGCCCACGTGACCCCGGGGCGCCTAGGCGCCCATCGGTCACGTGTGCCCACGTGACCCCGGGGCGCCTAGGCGCCCATCGGTCACGTATGCCCACGTGACCCGGGGCGCCTAGGCGCCCATCGGTCACGTGTGCGCCACGTGACCCCGGGCGCTGAGGCGCCCAATGGTCACGTGTGCGCCACGTGACCCCGGGCACCATGCGCCCACATGCTGCCCATGCGTCTTTAAGACGCTTCCCCCGCTTTTTTTATGCACTCCACACTAAATATGCCTCCCCCGTTAGAAAAAATTTCTAACGGAGCGCTGCCCCGCACCCCGTAAGGGGGCTGCTAGCCCCCTTGACCCCCAGCCCGCTATCCGGGTAGCGGGACCCCCGTAAAAAACTCTGTGGGGCCCCCAGTATATCCAAAACCCTTCCAAAACACAACACTGCACATTGAGTTCGCATGACCAGTTTAACACGTCAATCGGAGGTTCCTTCGCTCCAAATGCGAGGGGTAATTAACGGCAGCTTAGTTCGCGGCTGCCGGAGATTCGGATCCCCACAATCATTAAGCCCCGGCCTACCCTAGTCCGGGGGAATCTGTAGTACGCCTGACAAGCGCGCGCGTATTCCCATCTCAATGGGGTGACGAAAAACACCCTACAACCGTTCTGATTGCGGTTAACTACAAACACAATCTTCCGAACAATTAGCAAGGTATAGACTTTGATCTCGGCTTGGATATGTTTCAACTTGGCGACAGTCATGCTCGGGTTTGGATCAAGTGCAGGCGATGGAAAACAACGACGATGATCTCGGCTGGAGTTGAGGAGAATGATGATCAGGGCTGGGTGTTGTCGCGTGCAGGAGATAAGAAGAGGAAGAAGAAGGTTGCATCGATGAGGGTTGCGGCTAGATGGGTGTTGGTGACAAGGGTGAGGGAAATGGTGCAGGCGATGCGATGGTGGTGTTGGTGTTGTGTACCGACGGCGAGGGTAAGGGGAAGGCTCTCGGTGTGTGTAAATTGGCGATGGGGTTTCTGGGTTGGAGTTAGGTTGCCCGGATTGAGATGATGATGTATGGTGGTGTTGGGTTCTCTCGACGAGGGCGAGGCACCAGCTGTAAAGCTGAAGGAGGGAGGATTCGAGGTGATGGGTTTTTAGGTGACGACGATGGGGGGATCTCGACGAGGTGTGTTGAGGCGGCTGTGGTGAGGCTGAGCGCTGAAATTTGGTGTTGAAATGATGAATCGCCGGTGAAAGTGATCGACGACGAGGGCGACGACGAGGAGATGCGGGTCGATGGGTAATGGTTTGGGTTGCTGGAGTTGGGCTCCGGCTAGAAGCACCGACGGTGGATGCAAAGCTTGAAGGAGAAGGAGATGGCAACGATGACCAGGTGCTCAGATGAGGTAGGATCGGAGGAGATGATGGTGTAGGCGACCGCGGTGCTAGGGGTTGACGACGAGGCGAGGAGGCGACGACGAGCGCAGGCGAGGGGCACGGGCATGGGTTAGGGTTTCGTATATGGGTTCGCGAGAAGAGAACGAGGAGGAAGAAAAATATAAAGAGGGGAGAGAGAGAGGGAGAGAGAAATTCTGAGAGAAGGAGAGAGAGAAAGCCGCGAGAGGAGAGAGAGGAAGAGAGAGATCGAGAGGAAGAGAGAGGGGAGAGGAGAGATAAATTTGTTGGGTAGCGGGGAGAGAGAAAGAGGGAATAAAGAGAAAGGAGAGAGAAAGAGAAGGAGGAAAGAAGAGAGAGGTTTTGTGGGGCCCAGCGCAAGTAACGAAGGCAAATCATTGGTTCGGGGGAGGAGAGAGAGGATCTGGGTTAAGGGAAAGGGGTTTAAAAAATACATAAAATGATTTTAGTGGTTAAATTGAAATAATTTATGAAACTGTAAAAGATTATCAAAAGTTTTAAAGGTAAAATAAAATATTAATTAAATTTGAATTTAGGCGAGCTACAAAAGTATTTCAAAACGTGCCCGGGACGGGTCTAAAAATTTAGATTTAAAATACGAAAATATATGCGACTTCCAAATTTCAAAATGAATGCCCAGTTAAAGAAAAAGCATACCCCCAAGAACGGATGCACGTACGTGCGCGTAGCCATCCAAACACGTCCGTTTCACTGAACGGGACGAGAACAAGATGTGCGGATGCTACCACGGGGTTAGGGGTATCATGCAGGCTATGTTATGCAATTTTAAAATATTTTACATGACCTAAAATGTTACATGATAAAATATGCGATGCTAGATGAAATGCCAAAATGCAGTTTACACTAGATGCACGTGTCTATGTAACAAGCCAGGGTAATCTATAAATATGAATCAACCAGTATAAGAAAGCGGGTCGGGTTGAATGCAATGTAAAATGTAAACTACCATTCGCACCCAAACACGATAAATCAAGAAATATCACGAATAAGAAATATGAGAACTACAATTGGTATAAATGAACTTGGGTGTTACATTATACCCAACTGTAGGGTTCCTAGGCACGCTAATGAGGTCTCACAAGGTATCAACCATGCCAATTTCAAATTTTACAAGTGCCGAGAAACCCTAATACGGATTCGTTGACTAGAGTTTAGGCGAAAAGTGAAACTAGTTAACATTTTTTAACTAAAAGAAAGAGGCTACAACCTTTGTAGATCCAGTTCTCCACTTCCTTAGCTCCATGTAGACGTCCTCTCGCTGTCCATATCGGATCCCGGACTCTAGCATCGGCTTCATCGGAGAAATGGGCGGGCTAGGTCGTCGGCTTCGATGCCGAAGATGATCTACGTTGAGGCAACACAAGATCAAGCTCCAACTTCACCAAGCAATGAAACTTGTGAAGAAAACACCCTATACTACTTGGCAAGAGGTAGAGAATGAAGAAATAGGAGGTGGGTTCACTTTAGAATTGGATTTCTCACTCTTTTATTCAAGATGTCATTAATGGAGTCAAGCTTTCTTCTTGAAGAAGAAGAAGAAGATGATGATAGAATATGATAAGTATTTTTTCAAAAAAGAAAATAATATGAATACTTATCATATACTAACTATGGTCAAGTGTAGAGAGTAAACTAGGGTTAGGTGAATGGTTAGGTTAAGGGAAGAAAACAAAAATGGTCAAGTTTTCAACTCTTTATGAAGCTTCATGAAAGAGACAAAGAAAGCCACCATTTCCATTTTCTTTTCCAAAATAAATAAATGAATAAGTAAACAAAACCCTAACCATTCATATAACCATGGTTTAATCTTTACACAAACTCAAGTTTACATGTATCATCAAACATGATACAATCAAGTGCACACAAAAATATATCACATATATAATGTGCACATTAAGTGAGAAAATCCTTTTAAAATGAACCAATACTAGTTAATGCAAAGTAATATATCAAATATATAATTATAATTAAATCATTAAATCAACACTTGATTCAATGATCCGGTCATGTCGCACATAACCGACTAGTATCCAATGTATCGACTTATCGAATCAATCTTCGATTCGATAACTAGGTTATATCGCCTACAACCAATTGAAACATTCATCGCGAGAATGAAATACGGTATCACATACACGCATTATTCTCGGTCCCGCACATATCTCATATGCGCTCCTATTTCGTTTCGCTTGAGCCAGGAAACCTCTGTGTAGGACTCTAAAGACTCGTCAATACGCCGGTAGTAGATGATGATCATATCAAGCACCCACAAACCGAAAGCGGTCTGCTAAACGTAACGGCCACTCGGGTATTGAGCGATCAGAAGATCGACGAGCAAGCCCGCTCACACTCCTGTGAATCCAACCAGTAACACTTACCGTACAGTCCGGTCTGTTCGTCTGATACGTCGCATATCAAGTCTACGGGTGGTAAACGTCAGACCCCAATAACCGATAAGTCATGCCGATGTGAGGCTCATAACGGGTTGAGAAACTACTGGTAACACTTACCAGCAAATCTCTGATCAGCTCTGGCCAGGGACTTCCCTGTTACGGCCAATCGAGCACAGCGCAACATCAACCCCCAATACCGGGAGAGACGAAAACCCTCCTATTGCTCATTGCCTTCATGTGACTCGGGACTGTACCCAAAAACTACCGTTTTGCACGCCCTCATTGACGTGGTAAGGTGGAGATCAAAGCACAGTAGGAATCACACAAGACTCTATGACGATCTCGGGTCTTCAGACTAACCTGCACAAGTGTCACCTGAGAACTGCCATCTGACGTGAGGTATAATACCATCTGGGAGTTCTCGCCGAGTCCGTCCAGTGTACCCAGTCTCCACTGAGCACCCGTATACCATCTCTGATGTCAAACACCAATGGATATGGGATCATCCATCGCCCATCTCATGGGTCGAGAAGTGTATACGCTAGTCTACACTGGTATATCGACGCCCTGTCTCGATACACCCACGACTAGGGACCTTGAAGGATGTACCTATGGACTACCATGTCCCCACTAGTATGATCTGCATCATAGTCCAGTTAGTCAAATACACATCCTAAGGGCTTTACCAACATGTAACTATAAGACAGTTTAAAGAGACTAGTATACATGTTAAGATAAAGAGTAACCAGATAGCATAATATCATATCGAGCAAGAAAGTCATCTCTATATATGTCCAAGCATCCAATATAATATACATCATCTGTACAATGCTGGCCTCTAGGGCATACATACAACTAACAATCTCCCACTTACACTAGGGCCAGCTGCTGTAGTATCGCATACCGAGCATCCCGAAGAGTCTCTCAAACTGTATCTGGGGAATGGCATTCGTGAGTGGATCCGCCGTGTTGTTCTTTGTGTCAACCCTCCTGACCTCGATCTCCCGGCGATCAACTATCTCCCGGATGAGGTGATACCGTTTCAGAATATGCCTGGATCGCTGATGGGACCTGGGTTCCTTGGCCAATGCCACCGCTCCATTGTTATCACAATACAAAGGTATTGGATGCTCAATGGATGGAACCACTCCAAGTTCAGAAATGAACTTCATGATCCAGACAGCCTCTTTGGCAGCATCGTTGGCAGCGATGTATTCAGCCTCCATCGTCGAGTCTGCCACGGTTTCCTGCTTAGAACTCTTCCAGCTAATCGCCCCTCCGTAAAGGGTAAAGACAAATCCCGACTGCGACTTAGAGTCGTCCTTATCACTCTGGATGCTCGAATCGGTAAAGGACTCCACTTAGAGTTCTCCGTTACCATACACCAAGAGCATCTCTTTAGTCCTTCGCAAGTACTTGAGAACGCTCTTCACAGCTGTCCAGTGATTCTCTCCAGGATCAGCTTGATACCTGCTCACTACACTTAGTGAGTATGCTACATCGGGTCTGGTACATAGCATCGCGTACATGATAGAGCCTACAGCCGAAGCATAGGGTATCCCTTGCATGCGAGCTCTCTCCAAATCAGTCTTGGAAGACATCTCTTTGGAGAGAGTGACTCCAGAGATCGTGGGCAAATTCCCACGCTTGGATTCTTCCATACTAAACCTCTTTAGTATGGTGTCAATGTACCTGGATTGGGACAATCCCAATATCCGTTTGGATCTATCTCTATAGATCCTAATTCCCAATATGCAGGAGACATCACCAAGATCTTTCATTGAGAATCTTTGTGATAAGAAGAGCTTGACCGATTGCAGCATAGGAATATCATTTCCTATCAAGAGTATGTCGTCCACGTACAATACGAGGAAGACAACCTTACTCTCTGCCACCTTCTTATAAATACAAGGTTCATCTGGGTTTTTGACGAAATCAAACTCTTTGATAACGACGTCAAAGTAGATGTTCCAACTACGCGATGCCTGCTTTAATCCATAAATGGATTTAAGCAACTTGCACACCTTCCCGCTGCTCCCACTGTCTACGAAGCCCTCTGGCTGAGTCATGTACACGCACTCTTCTAAATCACCGTTTAGAAAGGCGGTCTTAACATCCATCTGTCAGATTTCATAGTCATGATATGCAGCGATGGCAAGCATGATCCGGATGGATTTAAGCATAGCCACTGGAGAAAAGGTTTCGTCATAGTCCACACCTGGACTTTGACGAAAACCTTTTGCAACAAGCCTAGCTTTGAAAGTCTCCACTTTCCCATCTACACCAAGTTTTTTCTTGAAGATCCACTTGCTCCCAATGGGTTTTACCCCTTCAGGAGCAACTTCCAAAGTCCATACTTTGTTGGTGTACATGGATTCCATCTCGGACCGCATAGCATCCAGCCATTTCACAGAGTCCCAACTCATGATGGCCTGCTCGAAACTAGTTGGGTCATCATCCTCCATGATGCAATCCTCGCTCCCACCATCCATGAGAAAACCGTAGTATCTCTCAGGTTGGCGAGGAACCCTACTAGATCGGCGGAGAGGCTGAGGTTCATTGGGAGCCACTGAATCTTCTGGTTCCACTAAATCTTCAGTTATGGTTTGTGTATCTGGAACCTCTTCCAGCTCTACCACTTTGCCACTAATTTCTTTTTCAAGGAATTCCTTTTCTAAAAAGGTGGCATGTTGAGCAAAAAACACTTTTTGTTCCTCACTGTGGTAGAAAAAATACCCATATGAGTTCTTTGGATATCCCACAAACTTGCAAAGAACTGACCGTGCCTCGAGCTTGTCCGGATTTTGTCTTTTGACATAGGCTGGACGACCCCATATCTTAACTCGTTTAAGATATGGCCTCTTCCCACTCCATATCTCATATGGTGTGGTAGGTACAGATTTAGATGGAACATGATTCAATAGGTATGCTGCTGTCTCCAGCGCATATCCCCAGAAGGAAATAGGTAACTCAGCTGTGCTCATCATAGAGCGCACCATATCTAATAGGGTGCGGTTCCTCCGTTCTGATACACCGTTGTGCTGTGGTGTATATGGAGGAGTCAGCTGAGAGAGAATCCCATTCTTTTTTAGAAAGTCCAGGAATTCATTGCTCAAGTATTCACCTCCTCGATCAGATCGAAGGGTTTTAATACTTTTTCCGGTTTGGTTTTCAACTTCTTGTTTATATTCCCTAAATTTCTCAAAAGCTTCTGATTTGTGTTTCATCAGGAACACATACCCGAACCTAGAGAGATCGTCAGTGAATGTAATGAAGTACGAAGAACCATCCCTGGTATGTGTAGACATAGGACCGCATACATCACTATGTATCAGTCCCAAGAGTTCGGCAACTCTTTCTCCGTGTCCCGTAAACGGAGTTTTGGTCATCTTGCCTTTGAGACATGACTGGCAAGTGTCATAAGATGAAAATTCGAATGGTTTCAAATATCCATCCTTATGCAACTTAGCCAGTCGTGTCGCATTGATGTGACCCAGTCTACAATGCCGCAAGAAGGATTCGTTCAGTTCCGAACTCTTCCTCTTGTGTGTGTTTGTTATGCTCAGAACTGTTGATTGAATTAGAACATAAATGCCATTGCACAACGTGCCTGATCCAACCAACTTTTGGTTACGGAAAATGTTCATAACATTTTCCTGTAATACAAAATTATATCCCTCTTTACTCAACAAAGAAACCGATATAATGTTGCATATCAGGTTCGGCATGTAATAGCATTCGTTCAGAACCAATGTATTACTAGTTGGTAATGCAAGGTGATATTCCCCGACAGTTTTAGCTGCAACAATTGCACCATTTTCAACTTTAATGTCTTTATCACCTTCTCCAAGTTCTCTACCTTTCCTGAGCCCATGTAACTGATTACATATATGGGATCCTGACCCGGTATCTAATACCCAGGACGTGGAGCAAATGGAGAAACAGTTCTCTGTAACGAACACACCCGAAGAAAATGCATCATCATGTACTTTCTTCATTCGGGTGGCATGGGAATCCTGGTATTCCCCTATGTCCTGTTCATTCCTATAACTCTTATAAGAAAGAACGGAACCAACGTTCCCCAGCACAGTATAACATGCGGGTTTGGTCAATACATCCATATTATTATCTTGATTAGCGCATGACATGGTCGCTACCTGGAGAGAGAGAGAAGAAAACACTTTAGCGTATGCTCGTGCAAGATCAGATTGGTTATTATCTTATCTAATCAGGATGGCTCCCACTGGTTTTTATCAAATCTTCCTTCAAACCCTAAAAGGAAAGACTAGCCGGGATCAATTACATCTTACAACTTCGTCGATCTTTCATCCAGGCCAGTGTCGGTACTTTGAGGGAGGTTCCCCGTGCTTTCACACGGACCTAATTAAAGTAAACATCGTTTTCCCAGAGGCGTAACCCCGTTGACACCTTTCTAGACACCTACTTGATCGGCTAATTGTAATGTGTAAAACTCTCTCAGGAGTAACTCTTACTCGCAGTGGGTATCGGGATCCAACTATCTCATAGAAGGTATGCAATCTCATTGCAAATTTCAACACTTGAAATTCCCGATAATGCTTTTGCCCCAAACGATCTATGACCTTGACAAGGTCAACAAACCATAGACCGTAAGTCAAGTTCAACCCGTCATTTCTTGATTGAATTAAACCCACCCGCACGCCCCTTGACAAGGTCAATATGGCCGTACGACTACTGTCACGCCCCGCTTCCCAGAGTACGCAAGATTGGGCACGTGACATAGCCAACCATGCTACCTGTGGGTAGGAAGTATCCTTCCACAGTCACATTACGGCTGTAGAGATATCAAGAACAAGATAAAATAAACTATCTAACACATGTCCAAATCCAGAATAACAAGAGTCAAAATAGCTAAGTGCGGAAGCAAATGATCCAATACAATAATAGAAAGGTACGTCCCATAATGCGGGATCGCACCTGGAAATAAAATGCAATAAATGAACTAACCACTACAGAACTCACAAATCAGCCTGCTGGCTGAAGTACTCCTGCTCGGTCGGCGACAGTGGTAAAGAATCTGGGCCATGCAAAACCCAGACGTCAGCGCGTCATGTCAACCAATAATATAATATGAACATGGTAATAAGCAATGCAGGGATAAACATGAATAAAGCAATAATATGAAACAACAGTGCAGGGTAATGTGCAGTGGGTAACTAAACTGTTCTATCAGGTTTTCTATTCTAAAGTCTTTGAAATCAATTGATGACTCGTCGATGTAACTCAATAGTATCCCGTGCATGTCCGGGACCACGGTCAAGACCCTCGGGGCTGAATCCGAGACGTGCCGCTAGGCAGTAACAGGTAGCAGGATGGACGAGTGATGTCAGCATCATCACTCCCGGACTAGCCAAGCCCGTAAGACTGATCAGAACAGGTATCGAACTGTTGAGTTACAAGTCGGTTTCACCTTTGATTTCCCCATACCCCCAAGTTATGTATGTCAGGTCAGGTATTCAGTAATCAAGAACTAATGCCAACACAGGATCAGGTAACAGCAGGTTTGTCTGGGTAGACAACAGGAATGGTCCATGAGGACCCCAAGTCAGGTTTGTTGGCATTAGGCATGAGATCAGGTAACAAGTCAGGTCATGGTACAACAGGTTGAGTTGGTAGTAAGGGTACCATGTCCGGTGCATCGGTATGTATATATATGTCATGTGTAGCAAGGTCAGGTCAATATGTAATGCAATCGAAGGTGTGCTCACAACAGGTATACAATCGAATAAGGAACAACAGCAGGAATTAAAGTAAACAGCAATAATAGTTCATTTAATCACAATGGTGCATTAATATGGTGCAGTTGTATTATATTAACAGGTTCGAGCACCCTTGGGGTGCAATAATCACAAGGTAGTGCACTATCAATAACAGAAAGTAATGAAGCTATATGTGTTCAATTATCGTCCTTTAAATAGCAAAATGATTAACTGGTAGTTTTGTTATTAGGGTTACAGTGGCAAAATACGGTTTAGGTTGCAGTATCATGATATATATCATATTCCGTCCAAATGAGAAAAGTAACTATATTTAGTTAACAATGCAAGTTTTATGAGTCAAGCACACTTAATTAGGATAACATAGCATGTAGCAAGTAATACTTGCCTCGACGGAACGTGAAACGGATATGTGTCCGATGTCGGCAAAGTCGCGACGCACGTACGGCACACGGAGCGAGTCCAAGCAACGCATGATGGTGATGATGCAGCCAAAACACTTCCTCTGGGTCGTCTGGATCGTCGGCGTCGTCACGGCTCCGGCGAACTACAGAAATCGAGAATTAAAGAAAAGAAAAGAAAAGAAAGAAAGAAGAAAGAGAAGAAAGAAAGAGGAAGAAGAAGAATGAGAAGAAGAGGGATTGCTCACTGGGTTTGCAGAGAGGAGTCGTGGGGGGTCGACGGCCGTGAACGAGCTCCGGCGAAACTAGGGTTTCGGTTAGGGTTTGGGCTTGGGTTAAGCTCGGGTGCAATGGGTGCAGGGGTGAAGCAATGGTGGTTGTAGTGTCGGAGGTTAGCAAAGAGGCGAGAAGACGGGGATGGTGACGACGAGGTGCTGCCGGTGATCGGCAGTGAAGGCTAGGGTTCGCTGCGGTGGGATTTCTGGAGTTGCCGGGAACGGGCGTGCAGGCATCGGGAAAGGAGAACAGGGAGAGAAGGAAGGTGTCCAAGAAGAAGAGGGATGGTCGGCGACGGTCAGGGACAGCGCAGGTGGTCGTGCCTCAGGCGATGCAGGGAGCTTCGAGTTTGCTGCAGGGGTGTCGGGGATGGAGGAGAGAGGAGGTGGAAGAGGGCCTGGTGAGGTGAGGCGGTCGCGAGGCCGGCGAGGATGCTGCGGCGGCGACGGCAAGCGGGGACGGCGAGGGTGCTGCGGAGCTATGGTTCCTCGTGTGGGTTATCTGCGAAGGAAGACGGAGGCGAGGAAAAAATGTATGCGAGAGAGAGAGAGTCAGTTAGAGAGAGAGAGAGAAGGAGAATTTAGAGAGATATAGAGAAAGGGATAAAGGTAGAGAGAGATTATCGTAGGGGAGAGAGAGAGAGTATGAGAGATAGTTGGAGGCGGGGCCCACGAGGGATTCAGTGCCTCGTGATTGGCTGGCTCAACAAAAATAGAAAAGATTTAAAAGGTTAAATTCGTTAATTAAGTAACAGTTTGAGATTTAGATATATATTATGGTTTTAATATATTTAATTGAATGGGGATTTTGGCGCTAAATGAAACATTTCCAAATCGCGCCCGGGTTGCGCCCAAATATTTGAAATTCAAATAATAGGATTTTAAGCGAGTTCCAAATTTTAAAATGAGATGTCTTATGATTAAAATGCATGCCCCCAAGTCGAACACTTGCACGCGCGCGTAGCCGTCCAAACTCGCCCGTTTCACCGAACGGGATGAAATCTCGACGCACGGACGCTACCACGCGACTAGTGGTGACGAGTAGGCCAAAATGGATATTTTTAATTTCATTTTAGGTGTTAAAATTTGTTATAGGCAAAAATGACTTAGCCGGTTAAAATTTTGCAACAAGAACCAAACAAGTAAGATAATTGAAATGAGCAATGTCAAACACTCAACCAGTAATAGAAATAGTATCATTGGGCTCGGGTGTTACATCATACCCAACTACAAAAAGAATTTCGTCCTCGAAATTCCAAGAATACAAGATAGCTAACTACAGGAAAAGGTGAGGAAACTTCTGCCGGATCTCGTCTTCTCGCTCCGAAGTGGATTCTCCATGCAATCGATTACCCCAAGAAACTAGCACACGAGGGATAACCTTGTTCTTAAGAATCTTTTCTCTTCGATCCTTGATCTCAACCGGTCGCTCCTCAAAAGTTAGGTCCTCCCGTACGGTCAACTCCGAATGATCCAAGACGTGAGTTTCATCTCGAACATACCTCCGTAGTTGAGATACATGAAACACATCGTGCACTCCTGCCAAGGACTGTGGTAACGCCAAACGGTACGCTACCTCTCCAACACGCTCCAATATCTCGAAGGGTCCAACGAATCGAGGACTAAGCTTTCCCCGACTCCCAAAGCGAATCACCCCTCTAGTCGATGATATCTTCAGGAATACCAAATCACCCACGGCGAACTCTAGAGGTCTCCTTGACGTGTCAGCCCAACTTTTCTGTCTGTCTTGAGCTGCCTTCATATGCTTCCTGATTGTATTCACCTTCTCAACTGTCTGTACTACCAAATCTGGTCCTAGTAACCTTCGTTCACCAACATCATCCCAACAAATAGGTGAACGGCACTTACGACCATATAAAGCTTCAAACGGAGCCATCTGAATAGTCGCTTGGAAACTATTGTTGTACGAAAATTCCACCAAGTGTAGATGATCCTCCCAAGAACCTTTGAAGTCCAACATACAAGCTCTCAACATATCTTCAAGAGTCTGGATCGTTCTCTCCGACTGCCCATCAGTCTGAGGATGATAAGCTGTGCTAAACTTCAATCGAGTCCCCAAACTTTCTTGTAAACTCCTCCAGAAGTACGACAAGAACCGAGTGTCCCGATCGGACACGATGCTCACCGGTACTCCCTGCAATCTTACAATCTCCTGCACGTACCGCTCTGCCAAAGTCTCCGTCGATTGACCAACCCGAAAAGGAATAAAGTGAGCTGCCTTGGTCAACCGATCGACAATCACCCATACCGTATTGTTGCCCTTTGGACTCCGCGGTAAAGCCGTCACGAAATCCATGGTTATATGTTCCCACTTCCACTGAGGAATCGGAAGTGGTGGCAACAAACCAGCAACCCTTTAGTGTTCAGCCTTGACTTGCTGACACACCAAGCACTTAGCCACGAAGCGAGCAATCTCCCGTTTCATACCTTCCCACCAGAAGTGCTGTCGAATATCTCGGTACATCTTTGTACCTCCCGGATGTACAGAGTAAGCTGAACTGTGTGCCTCCTTCATAAGCTCTTCACGCACATCCCCTTTTGGCACACACACACGGCTACCATACCTCAATGAACCATCTTCGTGGATCAGTAAATCGGTTCGTAGTCCGGCTTCAACCTGCTCTCGAGACTTTTGCAGTCTAGAATCCTGCGATTGTGCCGCTTTAATCTTCTCAACTAAGGACGACTGTACTTGCAATTGCATCAACTGTCCCATAGCATGTGGTAGCACAACCTCCAAGTCAAATCTCCGAAAATCCGCAATGATCTCCCTCCGTGTAGTCAATACCTGAATCGCTGGTAGCCGACTAAGCGCATCCGGCACGACGTTAACTTTTCCCGGATGGTACTTAAGATCAAGGTCGTAGTCGGCCATCAGCTCCAACCATCTGCGTTGCCTCATGTTCAACTCCTTCTGAATGAACACATACTTCAAACTCTTGTGATCTGTAAAAACTTCGACTCTCTCGCCCAAAAGGTAGTGTCTCCAAACCTTCAAGGCGAAGATCACAGCCGCAAGCTCCAAGTCATGAGTCGGGTAATTCTTCTCATGAGTCTTCAGTTGTCTTGATGCGTAAGCTACGACCTTCCCATTCTGCATCAAAATACATCCCAATCCTTTTCCAGATGCGTCGCTGTGAAACACCAGTCCTCCTGAATTGTCTGGTATGGTTAGAATAGGGGCGGTTATCAACTTCTGCTTCAACGTCTCGAAGGCCAATGCACATCCATCCGTCCAAATAAAAGGTACTTCCTTGCGCGTGAGCTTGGTCAACGGTTCTACCAAACGAGCGAAGTTCTCCACAAATCTCCTGTAGTATCCGGCTAATCCAAGGAAACTTCTCATCTCAGCTACATTACTTGGAATAGGCCAATCTCGAACTGTTGTAATCTTCTCGGGATCGACGACGATTCCATCGCCCGACACGACATGTCCCAGAAACTTCACTTCTTCCAGCCAGAATTCGCACTTACTCATCTTCGCATACAATTTCTCCTGTCTCAGCGTCTGCAGTGCGATCTTCAAATGCTCAGCATGCTCCTCCGGACTCTTCGAGTACACCAGAATATCGTCAATGAATACCACAATAAACTGGTCCAAGAATGGTGAAAAGATTCTGTTCATCAAATCCATGAATATTGCCGGCGCATTCGTCACTCCGAAGGGCATCACCATATACTCGAAATGTCCATATCGAGTTCGAAACGCCGTCTTGCAAATATCTTCTGCTTTCACTCGGACCTGATGATATTCGGATCGTAAATCCAGTTTCGAGAATACTCTCGCGCCACTAAGCTGCTCAAAAGTTCTCCACTGCAAGGGATCGGGTACTTGTCCTTACTAGTCACCCGGTTTAATTCTCGATAATTGATGCTCATCCTTCTCGTGCCATCCTTCTTCTTTACTAGAAGAACTGGAGCTCCCCAAGGCGAGTTGCTGCTTCGAATCCAAGCCTTCTCAAGTAATTCACCAACCTGCTTCTTAACTTCTTCCAATTCCACTGGTGCCATTGGATGGTAAGCTTTAGATACTGGCGCTGCACCAGGAATAAGGTCAATCGCGAACTCCACGTCTCTCCTCGGTGGTAGACCCGATATATCTTCAAATACATCCATAAAGTCGCGAACAACTGCCGGCTCTTCATTACTATCAACTTCCATTGGTGCAAGAACACTGTTTGTCGGCCTAGCCCTAAACTCGACTGGCCCGACAGAACTGCTTCCTTACCGCAACCGCTGTCTACATCGTTGGCCGTGAAAGGTCCAGCGAGACTGCTGAGTCTCCTCCATTCTGCTGCATGCACGTCCACGGTTGCTCCATTCTGCCTTAGTCCGATAAATTTCTCTTCCCTTTCCTCCGCGCAGTCTGCGGGAAGAATTTCTCCAGGGATTCTTAGAAAACTTCGCCCAACTGATCGGCTTGGGCAAGCGGGTCTCTTCCGCAAGCCACCACTCTCGGGCGTAATCCACTAGTTGAATGCGCACCACATCAACTCCTTTGTCCTCTGGGATCTGTGCCGCAATCAGCAAATTCTCCGTGTCACTAGCCACTGCTCGGCTGGCAACAGCTCCTTTAAACCAGTAAATGTAGACGGACCCAAAAGTCTGAAATCTGCTACAGTCCCTACTCGGTCAACTGGTCTAGTTCCAACCTCGTTCATAGACTGCTGAACGATCTGCAAACCTTCCTGAAACGATTCCGCTTGCTGCTGGATCAGCTCGGTCTGTTTATTTGATTTCCAGCATTCCTCTTATCACTCCAAGCATGGCGGCTTCGTTCACACGCCTCTGGTACGTCATCAACTTCTTACCTGTCATAATCCTGAACTCAAAACACCCAACATTAGCATGATGATAGATTCTGAATGTGGATCAAGGCTAGAACTCCAAGATACTTAAATAGAGTACCGCATTGTAGCTATGCCGCGGTATCATAGCCGCAATTACTTAACTCTACCCAAGTCGTCCAAGTCCTAGGGATAACAAGGAATCAGGTTTTCGAGTCGACAATGCAAAGTAAGTTTGCACGCCGTAAAAGATATAATCCGGAAGAATGTGATTCAAGAATGGTAAAACGGTCAAGGTGGCAGGACATGTTTCCTAAACACGGGTATTCTGATTTGTGTATTGGGTACAATACCCAACTACAAAAGAATCAACCCAACTAACCTATGTCTCTGATACCAAAAGAACCATGTCACGCCCCGCTTCCCAGAGTACGCAAGATTGGGCACGTGACATAGCCAACCATGCTACCTGTGGGTAGGAAGTATCCATCCACAGTCACATTACGGCTATAGAGATATCAAGAACAAGATAAAATAAACTATCTAACACATGTCCAAATCCAGAATAACAAGAGTCAAAATAACTAAGTGCGGAAGCAAATGATCCAATACAATAATAGAAAGATACGTCCCATAATGCGGGATCGCACCTGGAAATAAAATGCAATAAATGAACTAACCACTACAGAACTCACAAATCAGCCTGCTGGCTGAAGTACTCCTGCTCGGTCGGCGACAGTGGTAAAGAATCTGGGCCATGCAAAACCCAGACCTCAGCGCGTCATGTCAACCAATAATATAATATGAACATGGTAATAAGCAATGCAGGGATAAACATGAATAAAGCAATAATATGAAACAACAGTGCAGGGTAATGTGCAGTGGGTAACTAAACTGTTCTATCAGGTTTTCTATTCTAAAGTCTTTGAAATCAATTGATGACTCGTCGATGTAACTCAATAGTATCCCGTGCATGCCCGGGACCACGGTCAAGACCCTCGGGACTGAATCCGAGACGTGCCGCTAGGCAGTAACAGGTAGCAGGATGGACGAGTGATGTCAGCATCATCACTCCCGGACTGGCCAAGCCCGTAAGACTGATCAGAACAGGTATCGAACTGTTGAGTTACAAGTCGGTTTCACCTTTGATTTCCCCATACCCCCAAGTTAAGTATGTCAGGTCAGGTATTCAGTAATCAAGAACTAATGCCAACACAGGATCAGGTAACAGCAGGTTTGTCTGGGTAGACAACAGGAATGGTCCATGAGGATCCCAAGTCAGGTTTGTTGGCATTAGGCATGAGATCAGGTAACAAGTCAGGTCATGGTACAACAGGTTGAGTTGGTAGTAAGGGTACCATGTCCGGTGCATCGGTATGTATATATATGTCATGTGTAGCAAGGTCAGGTCAATATGTAATGCAATCGAAGGTGTGCTCAAAACAGGTATACAATCGAATAAGGAACAACAGCAGGAATTAAAGTAAACAGCAATAATAGTTCATTTAATCACAATGGTGCATTAATATGGTGCAGTTGTATTATATTAACAGGTTCGAGCACCCTTGGGGTGCAATAATCACAAGGTAGTGCACTATCAATAACAGAAAGTAATGAAGCTATATGTGTTCAATTATCGTCCTTTAAATAGCAAAATGATTAACTGGTAGTTTTGTTATTAGGGTTACAGTGGCAAAATACGGTTTAGGTTGCAGTATCATGATATATATCATATTCCGTCCAAATGAGAAAAGTAACTATATTTAGTTAACAATGCAAGTTTTATGAGTCAAGCACACTTAATTAGGATAACACAGCATGTAGCAAGAAATACTTGCCTCGACGGAACGTGAAACGGATATGTGTCCGATGTCGGCAAAGTCGCGACGCACGTACGGCACACAGAGCGAGTCCAAGCAACGCATGATGGTGATGATGCAGCCAAAACACTTCCTCTGGGTCGTCTGGATCGTCGGCGTCGTCACGGCTCCGGCGAACTACAGAAATCGAGAATTAAAGAAAAGAAAAGAAAAGAAAGAAAGAAGAAAGAGAAGAAAGAAAGAGGAAGAAGAAGAATGAGAAGAAGAGGGATTGCTCACTGGGTTTGCAGAGAGGAGTCGTGGGGGGTCGACGGCCGTGAACGAGCTCCGGCGAAACTAGGGTTTCGGTTAGGGTTTGGGCTTGGGTTAAGCTCGGGTGCAATGGGTGCAGGGGTGAAGCAATGGTGGTTGTAGTGTCGGAGGTTAGCAAAGAGGCGAGAAGACGGAGATGGTGACGACGAGGTGCTGCCGGCGATCGGCAGTGAAGGCTAGGGTTCGCTGCGGTGGGATTTCTGGAGTTGCCGGGAACGGGCGTGCAGGCATCGGGAAAGGAGAACAGGGAGAGAAGGAAGGTGTCCAAGAAGAAGAGGGATGGTCGGCGACGGTCAGGGACAGCGCAGGTGGTCGCCGGCGGTGCCTCAGGCGATTCAGGGAGCTTCGAGTTTGCTGCAGGGGTGTCGGGGATGGAGGAGAGAGGAGGTGGAAGAGGGCCTGGTGAGGTGAGGCGGTCGCGAGGCCGGCGAGGATGCTGCGGCGGCGACGGCAAGCGGGGATGGCGAGGGTGCTGCGGAGCTAGGATTCCTCGTATGGGTTATCTGCGAAGGAAGACGGAGGCGAGGAAAAAATGTATGCGAGAGAGAGAGAGACAGTTAGAGAGAGAGAGAAGGAGAATTTAGAGAGATATAGAGAAAGGGATAAAGGTAGAGAGAGATTATCGTAGGGGAGAGAGAGAGAGTATGAGAGATAGTTGGAGGCGGGGCCCACAAGGGATTCAGTGCCTCGTGATTGGCTGGCTCAAAAAAAATAGAAAAGATTTAAAAGGTTAAATTCGTTAATTAAGTAACAGTTTGAGATTTAGATATATATTATGGTTTTAATATATTTAATTGAATGGGGATTTTGGCGCTAAATGAAACATTTCCAAATCGCGCCCGGGTTGCGCCCAAATATTTGAAATTCAAATAATAGGATTTTAAGCGAGTTCCAAATTTTAAAATGAGATGTCTTATGATTAAAATGCATGCCCCCAAGTCGAACACTTGCACGCGCGCGTAGCCGTCCAAACTCGTCCGTTTCACCGAACGGGATGAAATCTCGACGCGCGGACGCTACCACGCGACTAGTGGTGACGAGTAGGCCAAAATGGATATTTTTAATTTCATTTTAGGTGTTAAAATTTGTTATAGGCAAAAATGACTTAGCCGGTTAAAATTTTGCAACAAGAACCAAACAAGTAAGATAATTGAAATGAGCAATGTCAAACACTCAACCAGTAATAGAAATAGTATCATTAGGCTCGGGTGTTACAACTACCCTAATCCAATCTGCATCATATGCATAAGCAGATAAATACCGGTCAGCTACCGCACACTGCGCCTTGACAAGGTCAACAAACGCAGCACGAATACTAAACAGGACTTATCTGAAATGACGGAGGGCTACGACAGGTTTTCCTATTGCGTAATGAACTTGATATCGTTGTAGAATTAAATGAAGTTTTGAAATGGAGTGATTTTGAGGCTTTTCTAGTTTTGCTAAAGGGGTCACTCCCGGTGAAGGGATCGTCGGCCCTTTCCTCGTCGAATAAGGTGCGGGATATATCATATATATCGCTGTGCAAAGAAAAACTCTAAAAGCAATCAAAAGCAAACCGAGTGTGTAGCATCCGCCAGTTATTGCTAAAGGGGTCACTCCCGGTGAAGGGATCTCGGCCCTTTCCTCATCGAATAAGGTGCAGGGTATATCATATATACCACTATGCAAAGCAAAACTGTAGCTACCCTTTTGTTTAAAATTTGATTCTACAACATCTTTTAGGTTTCTTTTCTTTCATTAATCACATTAATGAAGTCCCATCATTTAAGTCACCTAAACACCACAGATAAATACGACGTACACTTATGCCATCCGCATTCGCCTCGATGTCCCCTCGTGCACCGTTAGGTTAGGTAACTAACGACAGAGCAGGGCAGGGCTAGTACGGGTGCAAAACATAAGTAACGTCTATATAATATATCATATATACTATATACTGTATCCATCAGAACATATCAAATGATCACATCACAGATATCGCAGCAGAAAATATCATATGAAATATTGGATATACTAGGGCGTCCGTGTTTTTAATACGAGCCAGTATAAAACACGGATTCCACGGTCGTGATGAATAGCCAATCCCACACCCCTAGACCCCTACGAGAGCGGCAAGCAACCCTGCCAATTCTAGGGTTAGGAGACCCGGACTCGACTCCCCGAGATGGTCTCCCACTGGACCCTAGAACCCGGTTACTTGTGCTCCCCTCCTTGGGTCTATCCTAATGCGGAAAAGTAAATAATATACATCAACGGTGACATCTTCCGCAACCTGGAAGTGCCCCAATAAAAGAATATTACATACAAGTTTTTACATGAATGAAAATGAAAAACACTCATCTCACATAAAAACCCCCGGCTGTTCAAACACGACAATCCAATATAACATATCCAGCAACACATAACATCACATGTCATCAACGTAAGTAAACATGCGCATCCCAATTGTCGTTGACATATAGCAACGAAACCGGCAATATCACATATTACACTTACGGTCACAGAAAAGAAAGTGTAAAACTACAACAGTTGGAATCCGCAACCTCTTTAGACATCGCATGCCTAATCAAATGAAATACTTAGACATCACATGCCTAATAATTATAAACCCCGCATTTTAGTCTCATTATCGAAAACTCTTTTCAATATCTTGTGAGACTAAACCGCTAGATTTATAACATTCATTCAGTTATCTCATAACTGTTTGTGAATTCCAATTATTGTATCCCATTCCGGATAAATAGAAAATATTAAACTTTCCGATCGAACATTCAAACACCCAAGTTTTCCCGAAACCGTTCAACACATAAAATAAGTTCAAAGACATTCACTTCATGCCTCAGTACCAACGGTCCAGCCGTAGAAGGGTCAAGCCAACGCCTCACATGTGGCACGCCGTACTGCCCCAAACCCTAAGGTTCAAAGGGCAGTTCAAGACGGTCACATAATCGAGTTAAGGTTTGTTGTCTTCTAGAGGGACCATTGCGTTACTTGCACTACTCAGAACGTCCTTAAACCACAGAAAAATCCAACACTTGGAAATTTTCCGGCAGGGGAAAAAGTGGGTATTTTTATCTGGTCGAACTTTTTAACATATTCTAAAATATCCGGAAAGCCACATAGACAAAATTTGATAATCCGATCGAATCATCTACGCTCCAAAACACCCCAGAAAACTCAACTCTTGAGTGCATATTAAAAATTTCCAGAAAATTCAGCACCTGCAAACATGAATTACTGTGCAAAAATAGAAGGCAAATCCCATCATTTGGCCGCGGAACCGCCGCAGAAGCCAGGCTTCTGCCGCGGTTCCGCCGCGCATTAGATGAATCATGAGGTAATTTTTGCACCGTAATTCTTAGAATTCCCTGCTGAATTTTTTAAGCATTTTTAATCTGGAAAAAACCCAGTTTTTGAAAAAAGTCCAGAGAGCATTTTGGAATTAGGGTTTCGGTTCGATCGGGTTTCAAACGTCGTCTACACTTCGCCTAAGGCTCTAGCTAGGCTCTGATACCACTGTAGGGTTCCTAGGCACGCTAATGAGGTCTCACAAGGCATCAACCATACCAATTTCAAATTTTACAAGTGCCGAGAAACCCTAATACGGATTCGTTGACTAGAGTTTAGGCGAAAAGTGAAACTAGTTAACATTTTTTAAGTAAAAGAAAGAGGCTACAACCTTTGTAGATCCGGTTCTCTACTTCCTTAGCTCCATGTAGACGTCCTCTCGCTGTCCATATCGGATCCCGGACTCTAGCATCGGCTTCATCGGAGAAATGGGCGGGCTAGGTCGTCGGCTTCGATGCCGAAGATGATCTACGTTGAGGCAACACAAGATCAAGCTCCAACATCACCAAGCAATGAAACTTGTGAAGAAAACACCCTATACTACTTGGCAAGAGGTAGAGGATGAAGAAATAGGAGGTGGGTTCACTTTAGAATTGGATTTCTCACTCTTTTACTCAAGATGCCATTAATGGAGCCAAGCTTTCTTCTTGAAGAAGAAGAAGATGATAGAATATGATAAGTATTTTTTCAAAAAAGAAAATAATATGAATACTTATCATATACTAACTATGGTCAAGTGTAGAGAGTAAACTAGGGTTAGGTGAATGGTTAGGTTAAGGGAAGAAAACAAAAATGGTCAAGTTTTCAACTCTTCATGAAGCTTCATGAAAGAGACAAAGAAAGCCACCATTTCCATTTTCTTTTCCAAAATAAATAAATGAATAAGTAAACAAAATCCTAACCATTCATATAACCATGGTTTAATCTTTACACAAACTCAAGTTTACATATATCATCAAACATGATACAATCAAGTGCACACAAAAATATATCACATATACAATGTGCACATTAAGTGAGAAAATCCTTTTAAAATGAACCAATACTAGTTAATGCAAATTAATATATCAAATATATAATTATACATTAAATCATTAAATCAACACTTGATTCAATGATCCGGTCATGTCGCACATAACCGACTAGTATCCAATGTATCGACTTATCGAATCAATCTTCGATTCGATAACTAGGTTATATCGCATACAACCAATCGAAACATTCATCGCGAGAATGAAATACGGTATCACATACACGCATTATTCTCGGTCCCGCACATATCTCATATGCGCTCCTATTTCGTTTCGCTTGAGCCAGGAAACCTCTGCGTAGGACTCTAAAGACTCGTCAATACGCCGGCAGTAGATAATGATCATATCAAGCACCCACAAGCAGCAAGCGGTCTGCTAAACGTAACGGCCACCCGGGTATTGAGCGATCAGAAGATCGACGAGCAAGCCCGCTCACACTCCTGTGAATCCAACCAGTAACACTTACCATACAGTCCGGTCTGTTCGTCTGATACGTCGCATATCAAGTCTACGAGTGGTAAACGTCAGACCCCAATAACCGGTAAGTCGTGCCGATGTGAGGCTCATAATGGGTCGAGAAACTACTGGTAACACTTACCAGCAAATCTCTGATCAGCCCTGGCCAGGGACTTCCCTGTTACGGCCAATCGAGCACAGCGCAACATCAACCTCCAATACCGGGAGAGACGAAACCCCTCCTATCGCTCATTGCCTCCATGTGACTCGGGACTGTACCCAAAAACCACCGTTTTGCACGCCCTCATGGACGTGGTAAGGTGGAGATCAAAGCACAGTGGAATCACACAAGACTCTATGACGATCTCGGGTCTTCAGACTAACCTGCACAAGTGTCACCTGAGAACTGCCATCTGACGTGAGGTATAATTCCATCTGGGAGTTCTCGGCGAGTCCGTCCAGTGTACCCAGTCTCTACTGAGCACCCGTATACCATCTCTGATGTCAAACACCAATGGATATGGGATCATCCATCGCCCATCTCATGGGTCGAGAAGCGTATACGCTAGTCTACACTGGTATATCGACGCCCTGTCTCGATACACCCACGACTAGGGACCTTGAAGGATGTACCTATGGACTACCATGTCCCCACTAGTATGATATGCATCATAGTCCAGGTAGTCAAGTACACATCCTAAGGGCTTTACCAACATGTAACTATAAGACAGTTTAAAGAGACTAGTATACATATTAAGATAAAGAGTAACCAGATAGCATACTATCATATCGAGCAAGAAAGTCATCTCTATATATGTCCAACCATCCAATATAATATACATCATCTGTACAATACTGGCCTCTAGGGCATACATACAACTAACACCAACTACAAAAAGAATTTCTTCCTCGAAATTCCAAGAACAAGAAAGGATAAACAACCAAAAATTTCAAGAATAGATGTGGAACCTTCTGTCGGACTTCATCTTCTCGTTCCCAAGTTGACTCTCCATGTGAACGATTACCCCAAGATACAAGTACAAGAGGGATAACTCGTTCTTAAGAACCTTTTCTCTTCGATCTATAATCGACATTGGTCGCTCCTCAAAAGTCAAATCTTCTCGTGCAGTCAGCTCCGAATGATCCAACGCATGTGTTTCATCTCGAACATACTTATAGAGTTGAGGTACGAGAAACACATCATGACCATTCGTCAAGGATTGCGGTAACGCCAAACGATAAGCCACTTCTCCAACACGTTCCAAGATCTCAAAAGGTCCAACGAATCGAGGACTAAGCTTTCCTCGACTTCCGAAACGGATCACCCCTCTAGTCGGTGGTATCTTCAAGAATACTAGACCACCAATAGAGAACTCTAGAGGTCTTCTTGATGTATCGACCCAACTCTTCTGCCAATCTTGTGCTGCCTTCATATGATTCCGGATATTGTTAACTTTCTCCACATTTGCACAACCAAATCCGGTCCCAACAATCTTCGTTCACCGACATCGTCCCAACAAACAGGTGAACGAAACTTGCGACCATAAAAAGCCTCGAATGGAGTCATCAGAATAGTCTCCTGGAAACTGTTATTGTAAGAAATCTCCACCAAGTGTAGATGATCCCATGAACCCTTGAAGTCTAACATGCAAGCTCTCAACATGTCTTCAAGAGTTTGGATCGTTCTCTCCGACTGGCTATCGGTCTGAGGATGATAAGCTGTGCTAAACTTCAATCGAGTCCCCAAACTTTCCTGTAAGCTCCTCCAGAAGTGCGATAAGAATCAGGTGTCACGGTCGGACACGATGCTCACAGGTACACCATGTAATCTTACAATTTCCTGCATGTACCGTTCTGCCAAAGCTTCTGTTGATTGACCAACTCGAAAAGGAATTAAATGAGCTGCCTTGGTCAATCGATCAACAATCACCCAAACTGCATTGTTGCCTTTCGGACTCCTCGGTAGAGCCGTCACGAAATCCATGGTTATATGTTCCCACTTCCATTGAGGAATCGGAAGTGGTTGCAATAAATCAGCAACCCATTGATGTTCAGCCTTAACCTGCTGACACACCAAGCACTTTGCTATAAGCGGGCAATCTCCCATTCCATGCCTTCCCACCAGAAATGCTGTCGTGGATCTCGGTACATCATCGTACCTTCTGGATGTATGGAATATGCTGAGCTGTGCGCCTCCTTCATAAGCATTTCACGACTATCTCCCTTTGGCACACACAAACGGCTACCAGATCGCAACGAGCCATCTTCATGAATTAACAAGTCCGTTCGAAGTCCAGCTTCAACCTGTTCTCAAAACTTCTGCAATCTTGGGTTCTGCGAATGTACTGCTTTAATACTCTCGATCAACAACGACTGTACTTGCAGCAACATCTACTGTCCTGAAGATTGCGGTAGCATGATCTCCAACCCGAAACTCCGAAAGTCTTCAACAAGTCCCTTCTGTGCAGTCAACATCTGAATTGCTGGCAACCTACTAAGCATATCCGGTCACCACACTAACTTTCCCCGGATGGTTCTTAAGATCAAGATCGTAGTCAGCCATCAGCTCCAACCATCTACGCTGTCTCCTAAAAAGCTCCTTCTGAGTGAACACGTACTTTAGGCTTTTATGATCGGTGAATACTTCGACCCCTTTCTCCCAATAAGTAGTGTCTCCAAATCTTCAAAGCAAAAGAATCACAGCTGCTAGCTCCAAGTCATGAGTCGGGTAATTCTTCTCATGAGTCTTCAACTGTCTTGATGCGTAAGCTATAACATTCCCATGCCGCATCAAAACACATTCCAATCCTTTCCCAGATGCGTCGCTGTGAATCACCAATCCTCTGAAACTGTCTGGCACGGTCAGAATTGGAGCGGTTATCCATCCTTACCTCAACGCCTCAAAAACTGACACACAACTATCCGTCCATAAGAATGGTATCTCCTTCCATGTAAGCTTGGTCCAGGCTCCGCTATACGAGCAAGATCCTCCACGAACCTTCTATAATACCCGACAAGTCCAAGAAAGCTTCTTATCCCCGCAACATTCTTCGGAATCGGCCAATCTCGAACTGCTGTAATCTTTTCGGGATCAACTGTGATTCCATCTCCGGATGCGACATGCCCCAAAACTTCACTCGCACTTGTTCATCTTTGCATACAATTTTTCCTGCCTCAATGTCTGCAGTGTGATCTTCAAGTATTCTGCACGCTCTTCAATGCTCCTCGAGTAAATCAGAATATCATCAATGAACACCACTCTAAACTGGTCCAAGAATGGTGAAGAGGTTCGGTTCATCAAGTCCATAAATATCGCCGGTGCATTCGTTACTCCGAAGGGCATCACTAATACTCGTAATGTCCATACCGAGTTCGGAACGTCGTCTTGCAAATATCTTCTGTTTTAACTTGGACCTGATGATATCTGAATCGCAAATCCAGCTTCGAGAATACCCTCGCGCCACTAAGCTGCTCAAATAATTCACCAATGCGAGGGATCGGGTACTTGTTCTTAATAGTCACCCGGTTTAATTCTCGATAATCGATGCACATCCTCCTTGTGCCATCTTTCTTCTTGACTGGAAGAACTGGAGCTCTCCAAGGTGAGTTACTTCTGCAAATCCAACCCTTCTCAAGTAATTCAGCAACCTGCTTCCTGACTTCTTCCAACTCCACTGGTTCCATTGGATAATACGCCTATGAGATTGGCGCTGCACCAGGAACAAGATTAATCGCAAACTCCACATCTCGTTTTGCGGTAACCCGAGATGTCCTCGAACACGTCCATGAACTCTCGTAATATAGCCGGCGCTTCTTCCTTAATAACTTCCATCGACGAAAGAACATTGTTTGTCGGCCTATCCCTAAACTCGACTGGCCCGACAGAACTACTTCCTCCAGCAAACAACCTCCGGATGTCCGGGAATCTAGAAATTCGCTTTTCTTGCTCTACAATCAATGTAAGCGTGGAAGGTGCCAAGAAAAGCCATTCCCAAGACAACAACAAACAAGGAATGCACCGGAATTGAATAATTCCAACGCGGGAATGATATGAACAAGTAGGATGCCAAGATGACTTCATCCGAAGTCAAGATACTGAAGAGGATTAAGCACGGTAGCATGATTCAAGCTGGCGGTAAAACAAGAACTGGTAAGCAATGAAACCGAAAGAATCAAGGTAATATAACAACCATGAAACAAGGAAGTGAATCAAGACCAGGACTCCAAGTTACTTAAATAGAGTACCGCATTGTAACCATGATGCAGTTCATGGTTACAATTACATAACTCCACTCAAGTCGCCCAAATCCTAGTATCGGAATCAAGGAACAGGGAGAAACAACAGTGAACCAAAAAGGTTTCAAGTCAAGATGCAAGTGGTTTGCATATCATCAAGGTGAAGGATAAAAGAAGGATATGATTCAAGAAATACGATAACAAGGTGGCAGGACATGTTCCTAATCACGAGTATTCTGATTCGTGTATTGGGTCCAATACCCAACTACAAAAGAATCAAACTCGATTAACCTATATCCTATAGCTCTGATACCAAACGAACCATATCACGCCCCTCTTCCCAGAGTACGCTAAAATAGGCACGTGACATAGCCAACCATGCTACCTGTGGATAGGAAAAATCCTTCCACAGTCACATTACGGCTGTAGAGATATCAAGAACGGGAAAGTAAACTAAACTATCTAGTACATGTCCATGAGCCAGAATAAATGAGTCAAGAAATGATAATATGCGGAAGCAAAAGATACAATCAATGAAACACCTAGAAAGTAAAACTGCATACCAACAGGATCTTCACCGCTCGGTCTACCAGCGGCAATACTCATGATCAGTCTGCAACAAAGGTAGGGGATCTGGGCCATGCAAAACCCAGACGTCAGTGTGTCACAACATCAAGCAATAATATAAACAGGGGTAGCAATACATGCAAGTATGAGTATAAATAGTAAAGCAGGTGTAACAGCAATATAAATCAGGGCAGTGGAAGGTAGTGTGCGGTGAGTAATCTAAACTGGTCTATTGGGTTAACTACTCTCAAGTCTTTGAAATCAATTTGATGAATCATCGATGTAACTCAATAGTATCCCGTGCGTGCCCGGGATCACGGTCTATGACTCTCGGGCTGAACCCGAGACGTGCCGCAAGGCAGTAAAGGATGGTAGGTAATGACGAGTGATGTCCGTAGCATCACTCCGGGGCTGGCCTAGCCCGTAAGACTGATCAGAACAGGTATAGAACTATCGAGTTACAAGTCAGGTTTCATCATTGATTTCCCCATACCCCCAAGTCATAAGTATTCAAGTCAAGTATTAAATAATCTAGAGTTAATGCCAACACAGGATCAAGCAGGTACAGGTTTGTCTTGATAGACAACAGGAACGGTCCGTAAGGACAACAGGTCAGGTTTGTTGGCATTAGGCACAAGATCAGGTAACAGGTAAAGCCATGGTACATCAGGTCAAGTCAAGTAGTGTATTTAGATGTCATGTCATGTCAAGAGTGTACGGTACCATGTCATGTCAAGTGGGAAGTGTAACAGGTCATGTCAGGGGTGCACAGAGTGTCCTGTGGGTGCTCATAATCAACTAACGTACGCATGGGTATATATATATAAACAAGCATGGGTACTAATGAAGCAATAAAATGAATCATGGTGATGATATATGCAAGATACAGATTAAAGCATGGGGATGCACCGTTATAGATTAGAGTTAGGGTTGTGGTTCCAACATTAACAAAAATACACTTACATCAGTATAGAATTGTTAAATCTCGTTATTATGGGTAAATGGTCTAGGGATGCAATGATATATAAAATATGTTCAATGCATGCAACGGGGTATTCGGGGTAGAAACTATTTAAAAGTGCTATGGGTTATGCAGTTAATTAGTAAGTAATTTAACAACGGATGTGAGTACACGATATTGTACTTTAAGGTGCAACAAGTTATAATTTAAGATCCGAGTCTACAATGATATAATCTGACATCGAAATGCAAGAATGGAAACTAATAGCCTTAGGTTCAATTTACAGGTTTAATCATAAAATAAATATGTATAAATAACATAGTAGCATGTAGAAAGTTTCACTTGCCTCGAGTAAGACGATAACGGAAACGACACGGAGACGTGAACACGATACACGTGAGGTCACGGCCTGAACCAGGCTCGGGTCCGGGTCTTCTCGGCTGGGCTTGCTTGGCTAAGGTTGAAGTTCTCGGCAAGGGATGCAGGCGAAGATCACGGTGACGATACGAATACATGACACATTGCAAGGTATAGACTTTGATCTCGGCTTGGATATGTTTCAACTAGGCGACAGTCATGCTCGGGTTTGGATCAAGTGCAGGTGATGGACAACAACGACGATGATCTCGGCTGGAGTTGAGGAGAATGATGATCGGGGCTGGGTGTTGTCGCGTGCAGGAGATAAGAAGAGGAAAAAGAAGGTTGCATCGATGAGGGTTGTGGCTAGATGGGTGTTGGTAACGAGGGTGAGGGAAATGGTGCAGGCGATGCGATGGTGGTGTTGGTGTTGTGTACCGACGGCGAGGGTGAGGGGAAGGCTCTCGGTGTGTGTAAATTGGCGATGGGGTTTCTGGGTTGGAGTTAGGTTGCTTGGATTGAGATGATGATGTATGGTGGTGTTGGGTTCTCTCAACGAGGGAGATGCACCAGCTGTAAAGCTGAAGGAGGGAGGAGTCGAGGTGATGGGTTTTTAGGTGACGACGATGGTGGGATCTCGACGAGGTGTGTTGAGGCGGCTATGGTGAAGCTGAGCGCTGAAGTTTGGTGTTGAAATGATGAATCGCCGGTGAAAGTGATCGACGGCGAGAGCGACGATGAGGAGATGCGGGTCGATGGGTAATGGTTTGGGTTGCTGGAGTTGGGCTCCGGCTAGAAGCGCCGACGGTGGATGCAAAGCTTGAAGGAGAAGGAGATGGCAACGATGACCAGGTGCTCAGATGAGGTGGGATCGGAGGAGATGATGGTGTAGGCGACCGCGGTGTTAGGGGTTGACGACGAGGCGAGGAGGCGACGACGAGCGCAGGCGAGGGGCACGGGCATGGGTTAGGGTTTCTTATATGGGTTCGCGAGAAGAGAACGAAGAGGAAGAAAAATATAAAGAAGGGGAGAGAGAGATTTTGCGAGAGGAGAGAGAAAGGGAGAGAGAGATTCTTTGAGAAGGAGAGAGAGAAAGCCGCGAGAGGAGAGAGAGGAAGAGAGAGATAGAGAGGAGGAGAGAGAGGGGAGAGGAGAGATAAATTTGTTGGGTAGCGGGGAGAGAAAAAGAGAGAATAGAGAGAAAGGAGAGAGAAAGAGAAGGAGGAAAGAAGAGAAAGAGGTTTTGTGGGGCCCAGCGCAAGTAACAAAGGCAAATCATTGGTTCGAAGGAGGAGAGAGAGGAGCTCGGTTAAGGGAAAGAGGTTTAAAAAATACATAAAAAGATTTTAATGGTTAAACTGAAATAATTTATTAAATTGTTAAAGATTATCAAAAGTTATAACGGTAAATTAAAATATTAATTAAATTTGAATTTAGGCGGGCTACAAAAGTATTTCAAAACGTGCCCGGGATGGGTCCAAAAATTTAGATTTAAAATACGAAAATATATGCGACTTCCAAATTTCAAAATGAATGCCCAGTTAAAGAAAAAGCATACCCTCAAGAACGGATGCACGTACGTGCGCGTAGCCATCCAAACACGTCCGTTTCACTGAACGGGACGAGAACAAGATGTGCGGATGCTACCACGGGGTTAGGGGTATCATGCAGGCTATGTTATGCAATTTTAAAATATTTTACATGACCTAAAATGTTACATGATAAAATATGCGATGCTAGATGAAATGCCAAAATGCAGTTTACACTAGATGCACGTATCTATGTAACAAGCCAGGGTAATCTATAAATATGAATCAACCAGTACAAGCAAGCGGGTCGGGTCGAATGCAATGTAAAATGTAAACTACCATTCGCACCCAAACACGATAAATCAAGAAATATCACGAATAAGAAATATGAGAACTGGAATTGGTATAAATGAACTCGGGTGTTACAAAGAGAGAGGAGGAAGAAGATGATGGCAAATGAGAGCTCAAGAGATAATGATAAGCTTATGGATAAAAATGAGAAAAGAAAAAATATATATTTTCTTCTTCTCATTCTTAACCCTAGTTTATAAATATCTAGATATTTTCTTTTGGAGCACTAATGGCCTTAGAATAATATCTCATGGTTAAAGAGAGGTTTAGTGGAGGAATAAAATAATCAACCATGAGTAATTATCCATTTCCATTTATCTCAAAAATAAATATCAAAATATTTATAAGCATGTGAGTCTTATATTGCCACCATCTATTGTATCAACAACCATGATACAAATGAGTATGCATGTATGTGTGCATGCACATCCATATATGCATCAATGTAAACATGTGCATGCATGCATGCATACACCAAAAGACAAAAGGGTTTAAAGTGAAAATGGTAATGGTCAATGTTAAATCAACACTTGATTTAGCAAACCGGTCATATCTCATACGACCCGACCAATAGCAAACCGCCCGATTAATATACGGTATCATATACACGCATTTAATCGGGTTCCCACGCACATCACATATGCACACCATATCGTTTCGCCTGGGCTAGGTAACTCCATTGTGGGACTCTAAGACTCGTCAATACACCGGCAGTGGATGATGATCATATCAAGCACCTCCAAACCGCAAGAGGTCAGCTAAACGTAACGGCCATTCGGGTATTGAGCTATCAGAAAAAAACAAGCGAACCTGTCACAACTCCCGTCGAGCCAACGGCAACACTACCGTACAGTTTGGTCTCTTCATCCGATATGCTGCATATCGAGTCTAGTGATGGTAACGTCGACCCCAATAACTCAATAAGTCGTGCCGATGAATGGTCTATAACTGATCGAGAAACTACTGATAACACTTATCAGTAAATCTCAATAGCCTTGGCCAGGGACTTACTGATATAGCCAATCGAGCACAGCACAGTATCAACTCCCAATACCGAGAGGGACGAAACCCCTCCTATCATTCACTATCTCCATGTGTTTCGAGACTGTACCCAAAAGCCACCTGTTTTCACGACTCAGTAGAGCCGTGGTGGGGTGGCAATAAAGTACAGTGGGAGAACATACAAGACTCTATGACGATCTCGGGTCTACAGACTAACTTGTACCAGTGTCACATGAGAACTGCTATCCGACGATAGATATAATACCATATATGAGTTCTCGGCGAGTCCGTCCAGTGTACCCAGTCTCCACTGAGCACCCGCATATGATCTCGATGTCAAACATCGATGGATATGGGATCATACATCGCCCATCATATGGGTCTAGTATCATATACACTAGTAAAATAGGGGGTTGCCCCTACGGATATTGGAATCCGTAGGGGCAGATTTAACTTGGCCCTACGGATTAATCCGTAGGGCTAAAAGGTTGCCCCTACGGGCCCAGACGTCCAAGAATAAAAATATTAATTCTTAATTTGGTGTTTGCCCCTACGGAGCCGCAAACAAAGAACCTACGGGTATATCCGTAGGGGCAACTAAATATCAAATTACTAAAGCTCAGATCTCGATCACCTACGCTCACAATTTCTTTCTCTCTCGATCTCGATCGCGCGCGAAAACAACTCCTCGTCGCCACCGTCGTCCTCCTCGTCGCCACCGGCGTTCTCGTCGCCACCGCCGTTCAGGTCGTCGCCAGCGCCGTTCGGGTCGTCGCCACCGCCGGTCAGGTGAGTAAATCTTGAGGTAAATTAAAGAATTTTTTGATTAACATACGTGCTAGGTCTGGGGTCGGGGGGTTGCGCGCGCGCGAGTTGAGGTTCGGCAGGGGTCGCGGTCGGGGTCGGGGTCGGGGTTGGGGTTAGGGTTAGGGTTGGGGTTCGCTGCTGCTGGGGCTGGGGCTGGGGTTAGGGTTTGCCTTAGGGTTGGTGTTGGGGTTTAGCTGGCCGCGCTGGGGTTAGGGTTAGGGTTAGGTTGGGGCTGGGCTGGGCTGGGGCTGGGGGCTGGGGGCTGGGGTTGGGGCTGGGCTGGGCTGGGGCTGGGGGCTGCCCCTGGGGCTGGGTGGGGCTGGGGCTAGGGTTAGGTTGGGGTTAGGGTTAGGTGGATTGATGACAACAAAATACATGGATGGATCGATGAATTTAGTGATGTTATGTGTCCCGCCAACATAGGAAATTCAAACGTATACTCCGTTTTCTCATATTAAAACTAGCAACCAGAATGTGACTAAAAAATCTTTCTAAATATATTTGAAACACATTTATTAGTTGGGTTGAATATTTGTGATTCCATTATATTATATTGTAAGATGCAGAAATTGTATCCTAAACTTACTTGATCCAATCATCCAACAAATACATTCATAAGATACTTATTAATTTTCCTGTATCTTGTATTGAATCGTAAGATTGATTTGCATGTCGTAAGATATTTGACAACACTAGGATGTCTTTCATAAAACAGAAAGTAAATTGGTGTAGGGAGAAAGCTGCTTGATGGGTGGTGACTGGATCCATTCTTTCTTCATAATCCCCTTCAACTCTATGCCTTTCAATTATTGTAGGAAAATTAGATATTACTTGAGTGATCATGATATCATTTTTTTTGAATATTTCTTCCGAGAATTTATGCATGGTCTTGACATTGAACTTTATCATACTCCTTAATATTACTTTAGTGATTGATAATACTCAATAAGCTTATGTTGTTGACCCAAATTAAGTAAGGGGGTTAGTCAATTGGAATTGGTGTTTGGAACTTTGAAGTATATCTTTAATGGGATAGGTTTATTTGGTGCCAGTCAAATAAAATGAGAAGTAGAACCTTTTATTGTTAGTTATGAATGAATCTAATATTGGAAGTTGATGGTTTCAGTTAGAACTTTTTTGGTATATGATAGATTTCCGCCTACCAAAATCGTTCCATCCAAAAAGTGAATACAGTGGAACTTCTGTTCTCCTTGCCCATCCACTTTTTCTCTCTGGAAATTTGTAGTCTATATAACTATCTAAAATGTATTTGCTAATACAATTATTTTAACCTGACATACTAAAATATTATTATATTGTTTATGTTATCAATAAGTTATTAGTAGTATTCTCTTGATTGGTAAAAGGGGCATGGGCATTCGCTCTATACATTCTTAATGGGATAGAAGCCTACCCCCCACAGCCGGAACACACACATACAACAAGAATACACAACAAACGCATAATTAGAGAGCGATTCGAGATGTTCGGGTTAAAACCAATATATGATACTCGATGATAATATGAAACCTTCATATCCCCATCGAAACTCATATATGAAACTAAAAGCGCCACTTAGTCCCCGTCTATCGGTTAACATACGTGCGATGCTCGTCGTGACCTAGAACTATACGAAGGTTGTTAAATATCGGACAGTATAACTCGATACTAACAACCGTCGTACAGTCTACGCGACGAGAAAATTCAATCGTATGGTAACCCATAGATTTGTCCCGTGTGGACAAGTTAAGAATGTATAAAGCAAACGCCTTCATTCACTTGTGTTTTCATCCGTTTCGAGATATTTCGTCGGTACCTGTTCATCACAGAATACTGCATTTTATACCGCCCATTCTTATGCTCGGTTGTTTATAGGTAGGTACTTTTAATCCGTGTTTGTTACATATTTGCAGGATACAGGTTCTCGGTTCTAAAACGGTGAAATTCATGGAAAACACGACAAAATCCGGGTTCCTGCCAACCACTGAGAAAACACGGTCTCCGCTCGTCATCCGTATGTTGCCAGATACCAGTTTAGAAAGACAAAATGTCAAATCAATGTCACCTTCATGCACAAGGCTCAATGGCAACAACTAGTTCCAAGAAATCTACGCGGAGCTCGAGGCAATCATGACAAAAGCATCCACAAAAGTCCACCTTTCCTCAACAGAAATTCTGGAAGAAATGTGAAAGTATTTTCAGAAAATAGGTGTACCAGACAACAGGGGACTGCATATCAGGGCCGTACAAGAAACACCATGCCCCAAATCCATCATAGGGCCGCGGATCCGCGGCCAAAGGGGGGTCTTGGCTGCGGATCCGCGGCCATGTGGGGTCCTCACTTTGTCGTCTTTTATGGGTATTTTGGGGACTTCATATAGTATCAGAATTTGCCTCTAGGGTTTCATTTCCCTGCCTATAAATACAGCAGCCTTGAGCAAAGCCAAGGGTCATTCTTTTGTTCCTCTTTCTTTTGTAGTTTTAGTTCTTTTTCTTCTTCTTCTTCATTCCTCTTCCATGAATTGTAGTGAGAGCTTTTTGTGGATGTGAATAAAGATGAAGGTTTTTGTATTATTCTTTTTGTTTAGCTTCCCCCTTGAGCTCTCTACCTTAACTTGATCTTGCAACCTCTTAAGTGAGCTTGCAAGTTTAAGTTTTGGTCATTGGTCTCAAGGGGTTGTATCATTTCGTTCTCGCCTTAGCGCTTCAATTCACATGCGTTCTCTACCCTTCCCTTGATCTTGCAACCTCTTGATTGAGCTTGCAAGTTTAAGGGTTGGCTATTGATCCCATACTTGTTTTGAGTTCTATGGTTCTTATATTTTATTACTCGCTTATTATTATCGTGCTTTACTTTCTTGCAATTTTATTCATGCACTTTAATTACTTGTTTGTAATCTTTTCTTTTCTTTGTTCTTTTCTTCTTGTTCTCTCTTTTTGGTTCTCTTTTGAGAATGAATGTAATTATTATTGTTAAGAAGAAATACGGTATTATAAGTTAATGTTTCTTTGCCATTTCCTTTTCCCGTATTTTCCATTGAACTCCGCCCAAACCATACGCAAGCGCTCCGTTAGGCACCGTACCCTGACAAGGTAACGGTGATTCCTAACCGCGACCGGTTGCGTTCGGTTTGGCCGGAGGCGAAAGCAAGAGACAAGAACGGAAGGACAAGGGTAAATAAGCCGTATTCCACGAATACCGCGCTTAAATCCCCTAATCCACGTTGTAGCCGATTGCTCTAGCTTCAATTGGTCAAGATTCGGCTCAAAGGTTTTGAGTACGGATTTCTTTAGCTTATAATCTCGTATCTTTTTCTTAACAACTTTATACTTGCAAATAATACACTTAGGATAGAATCGAACAACTCATACACAAATTCTTTATTGACTCGTCTAAGACAAGAAAGGACATACAACCATCTCCCTGTGGATCGACCCGTGCTCAACCGGCTAGCTGCAAAGCGACACCGTCTTGATTGCGGTTAACTTTAATTCTAACAATCAAATGGCGCCGTTGCCGGGGAGACGGTAGCGTATTTTCTTTCTTGTTATTCGGGTTAATATTCTTTTTGTATATATTTATATAAAAAAAATTAATAAAAATAAAATCTTTTTGTTGTTTTTGATCATTTTTGTGGGCAAGAGTGCAGATTTGCAAACTGCGATTGTGGGGAGCAAAGTGTACATTCAAGGCTAAGGTGATTGCAAAGTACAGTGCCAAAGATCCGGATAGTTTGACCCGCGCAAGCGAACCTTTCAAGCTTACCGGATTTGATTCAACGGGGGTTTCCTAACCCAAAATCTTAACGGTACGTATTTTTCTAACACCTTCTTCTCAAATCCGACGCTTCCAATATACTATTCTTTGCAGGATTCTTTGCAAGTTTCGCTAGCAAACGCTAAAAAAATTGACTAACCCGTATTTGTTGCAGCGCCGCGCTTAAACTAAAAAACGATTGTTTGATTCTTTATAGAATTTTTGAATTGCGCATTGCATACATTAATACGGACTTAAGGGCAAGCGAACCCCACAACATACGGTAAAGGATTTCATCACCTTTTCCGTGGCCCACAAATCACGAACTTGAGCATAACGATTACCCGCACAAATTTTAAAAGAAACTAGACTTTAAGCCTTAAGGACTTCGCGCTCACTAGGAGAAGTTAACTGTGTTTAGAACCTTACTTAACGGTATATTGTTTACGGGGTGTCTAGGAAAGTGTTAACGGCGAAACTGCCAAAAGAGAAAGGGTTATTTAATTAAGGAACTTCGTGAAAGCGTTGGAAAACCTCCCCTTATCTCTGCACTTACCTGGCCTCGTGATCAGTGTATCTTGAGCCTGTTTCTCGACACAGTTTTACTTCGACAATCAAGTTCTGGAGCAGGTCTAGTTGACCTAGGTGAACCCTAGAACGATTAGGTGTGTGGTATTTTCGTGTCGTGATTGTTTTTGTCAATATTCTTTTTGTGTGTATATTTCATTCTTTTGTTAATATATTTCTATAAAAAAAATATATAAAAATAAAAAATAAAAAAAATCACATTCTTTTTCCCTCCTTTTCTCTTCCTTTCTTTCCTTTTCTCATCATATCATGGGTACCCCACCTCGCAAAACTCTTGCCGAACTTTGGTACCTACAACCAGACATTACATCTTACGGTTCTTGCTTTGGCCGAATTTCGAACGATCCATCCATGCCAAAAATTTCTTTAAAAGATCGGATAGACGCGTCTAGGACGAACAACTGGACCCCGCAATCCACTTCGTATCAACCGTTTCAAACATTCACACCTTCTTGCGTTGATACCCCTTTTGAAAATCCAGTTGTAACCCCGAGACCTATGTCTATTGCTGAACGTATTGAACAATCTCGTAGCCGATCTTTCACTCCTTTCACCACTACAAATTCTTGGGATCAACAATTCCATTCACCTTCTTATCCCAATGTTGATCCCACTCCTGTCCAGCCATTCAATTCCTACCAATCCTACCTTACTTTTGCACCTTCCCTAGACATTGCTTCAGAACAGCCTTTTGGGAGTTTTCAGTATCCAAACAACTTTGAATCTTTTACTGAAACCCCTTCACAACCAATGTCTAGTCTAGAACAGTCGTTGGAAGACTTTAGGGTAGCGTCAAGCCAACAGCTGATGGATTTGAATGTGTCCATGGCCGCCCTCATACAACCTAGTGACCCGGTAGCTAGTTTTCAACTAGCTCCAAATTTTCCAATGTATGAAGAGGCGGTAGGACAGGCTGTGAATTTGAGTGGAGAGAGTGAGATGTATACCCTTCCACATCAAACCTACCCGTTTCAACTTGACTCCCACAACTCTGATTTTGAATGTCTATCTAGTGTTCCACATGATTTATCAATTGAAGATAGAATGATGAATGAGTTGTGCGACTTCGTAGTGTTTGATTTGCCCGATTGTGAAGGGTCCCTTCCAAGTGAAACCATACCTAATCCTTTTGACCTCTGTACCTATATCTTAGAACCAGAATCGATTAATATCCATGCTTTTGATGAGGGGTCAGAGAATTTTGATTTTCACTTGATTGAGGATATTGACGCTGGGGATATTTTGGATGATGAACCCGTAGATTTGGCTGAGTTTGTCTCTTCAAATCATCATCCCGAGTCATTAAATGTTTTTCCCGAGCCCCATATGCGTCTGGACTTTGAAGAGAAGAGCATGGATGAGCTTAACTTTGAGGAGAATTTTGAGGATATTTTTGAGGATGAAACAGTTCTAGATGATGAGTCGGATTTTCCTATTCATCCTGTTCCTTTCACTGACTGTGTACACCCTCCAGAACCTTTAACCGATACCCTTCCTCAACCACTTCCCTCCATCCTTTCCATCGTTCCGACCTTGCAAGAACCCGTCTCACTTTCATTTACTATGTCTGGTTCACCAGGTTCGGCGTACCCATGGTTTCTCACGAACCTTGAGGGATTTGACCCCATTTCTCGACGGGTAAATATATTAGCACAATCGCTTTTCACACATCGGTCATCACAAATTGTGCTAATCTATTTACTCCATTTGCACCCTCAAGTTCGTATTCCACTTCTTTTTCTCTTCCGCCATTCTTCTTCCTCTCATATACCGAGACCGTATCCCGCTTCTCTTCGCATACGGTCTCGCGTATTGTCCTTCTCTTTTCTCTACGCCTTCTTCCACCAACCTGTACATTATAGCGATAAAATCTTTGAATGGTTGGTACTCACTTTTGGCCTGTGTAAGGCCTTGTATAGCTTGATACTGTTCTCCTTCCTCCCTAATCCTGATTTTCAACGCTTAACAGTGGAAACACTGTTTTACTTAAGTTTGGGGGGGACACCTTTTTTGTATATATTTTTTATTTTCTTTGTTGTATATAATTTATTTTTAGGGGAGCGCCGACAATTTTGACCCTCTTGGTATAGCCTGACAGTGAGGGCACTGTCAAGTTTAAGTTTGGGGGTGTGCTCGGTAAGCTTTCTTCCTTCGCATTCATATGTATATTTTGCATCTGCATATTAAATCCATAAAATCCATAAAAATATGAAAATTTTCTAAAAATATAAAAACTTTTTTGTCAAGTTAGATTGTGGAAGAACTCTGATTCAACATTCGACGGTTTTTGTTTGAAAAAATAGGAATAACTAAATCTTATGTTTAGATTTTGAAAACCTGAAAAATAACTCTCCTTTGAAGTTAACTATAGCTGATATACGTCTTTACATCACACTACACGTGTCGTGAATTTTGGGAATTAGATGACAAGTCTTTCATGTTTAAACTTTTAAACAGATAAATGATTTTCTGAGGATCAAATAGGTTTGTTCTGAAATAAGTAATGTCAAGAATAGTTTATGAAGTAAAGCGAATATGAAGGAATGTTATTGATGCCGTAATTGGAGCTAAGTCTGAAAAATAACCCATCGGAAACTTGATTGGAATGATTACACACCAAACCCACTAAACACGTCTTTTATCCAAAAAAATAATTGAACTGCCGGTTATATCTCCGTTCGTATTAAATCATCTGATTTTCATGTCAAACTGTCTTTTGTTTTTGGACCTAGGTAACTTGAGTAATTAAGTCCGCTGGGGTGTTTCTACACCTAATGCCCTAAAACCAACTGGTTTGGGTGCATTGGCCCAAAGCTCGCTAAGAAGCCTAGAAAGTCCAGATTAAAACAAAATCAAGCAAGTGTTCCCTCCGAGTTAAAATTCCTAACGGTTCTTTGTGTGAGAATAATCTTGATAAAAGACAGGCTTTCATAAAAAAATTAGCGGAGATATGAAGGTTTTACTCCATGATAAAGACTATTGCACGTTCACAGAGGTGTGTATGAAATGAAAACAAGAAAAAGGTGGAGTGAAGAATAAGACCTAGTTTCCTGTTAGGGAAGATAGAAATTCTGAAGTTGAAACTTTACTGGAAAACGAAACTTGAAAAATGCTTAACTCTTTATAAAACTTATGTGATCCTTTTAAAATAGTTATCTGGGCTTTATTGTGTGACATAATGACTTTATTCGACCTTTCGGGAACTTAACGACACTATTTGCACTGCACGTAAAGACATATAAAATCTGTAGTTAAATAAGAAGCGAGGTGTGAAAAATAAAGGTTCGATAGTCTAGACTTAGGATAATAGAATTGTTATTTTCTGAAACAAAACTTTAGGGGTTTGAATCTTAGTTATTTTACAAAACTAGCTTGACGGGATTTTGTGGGTGTAATCCGCTGAAAACCCTCAGGAGACAACACTCCTCCTACTAGGGACACCTAGAGGTTTAACGGCTTGTTGCACGTGCTCAGTGCAATCGCGTTCCCTGCGAAAGTGCGGTTAGGATTTTATTTTTGTGAATAATTGGTTTTGCTCGGGACGAGCAAAAGTTAAGTTTGGGGGTATTTGTTCATATCAGAATATTGCATTTATACCGCCCATTCTTACGCTCGTGTGTTTATAGGTAGGTGCTTTTAATCCGTGTTTGTTACATGTTTACAGAATACAGGTTTCCAGTACAAATATTGCAAATCAGGATAAAATCTCCACAGTTACGCCAAAAGCAGAACACCTGTCGACAGCAGATAAAAGCCGGGTTCCGGTCATCCATATCCGTCCAGTGCCGAGTACCAGTTCCCGATACAAGACATGTGACAGTAATCATTCGTGTCTGGGACAAGCACAGAGCACGAGGGGGCTGCACAAGAATCAATAGGTGCGCGGAGCTCGAGGGAGATAAAGTCAAAAGTAAAGAAAAGATAATGCAATCTTGGACTTGGAATCTGCAGATATTCTGGAGGACTTTTGTTCATTTTGAAGTTTTCAAACACGAGGAAACATCAAAACAGGGAAAGACACAAAAGTTGACGACCTGACTCCACCACATGGCCGCGTTTCCGCGGCCAATAGGGGGTATTGGCCGCGGAAACGCGGCCGTACGGCCTCCTCTGGTGATCAATTTTGGGGGGTAGATTGGTCTCTTCATGTGTGTTCTGATGGTTGCCCTAGGTTTCCCATTCCCCTTCTATAAATACCCCAGTTCTGATCAAACCAAGGGAGCTTTTCTTTAGCCACTTTTTTGCGTAGTTTTGTTCTTCTTCTTCTTCTTCTTCATTCTTTCTCCATTAAAATTGTAGTGAGAGCTTTTTGAGTGGAAGATTAATGAAGATGAGGGTTTTTTATCTTTCTTGTTAGTTTCGCTCCCCCTTGAGATTCTTGCTTTCTCTTGATCATTCAACCTCTTCATTGAGCTTGAATGGTTAAGGGTTAGTTATTGATCTCAAGGGTAGTATTTTCTCACGGGACTAGTTCTTCACTTCACATGCGTTCTCTACCCTTCTCTTGATCTTGCAACCTCTTGATTGAGCTTGCAAGTTTAAGGGTTGGCTATTGATCACATGCTTGGCTTGAGTTCTAGTTCCTTGTTCTTTTTATCGCTTTTTATTACTTGCTTTTTATTACCTTGTCTTTAATTACTTGCAATTTATTTCATGCACTTAATACTTGTAATCTTTTCTTTTCTTTGTTCTTTTCTTTTTGTTCTCTTTTGTTCATTTTGTGAATGTTGTAATTATTGTTGTTGTTAAGAATCCATATGATATTGTAAGTTAACATTTCTTTGCTCTTTTCCTTTTCCCGTTATTTTCCATTGAACTCCGCCCAAACCATACGCAAGCGCTCCGTTAGGCACCGTACCCTGACAAGGTAACGGTGGTTCCTAACCGCGACCGGTTGCGTTCAGTTTGGCCGGAGGCGAAAGCAAGAGACAAGAACGGAAGGACAAGGGTAAATAAGCCGGATTCCACGAATACCGCGCTTAAATCCCCTAATCCACGTTGTTGCCGATTGCTCGAGCTTCAATTGGTCAAGACTTGGCTCAAAGGTTTCGAGTATGGATTTCTTTAGCTTACAATCTCGTATTTTCTTCTTAACAACTTTATACCTGCAAATAAACACATAGGTTAGATCAAACAAACATACATATTCTTTATTGACTCGTCTAAGACAAGAAGGTAAGATACCACCATCTCCTTATGGACCGACCCGTGCTCAACCGGCTAGCTGCAAAGCGACACCGTCCTGATCGCGGTTACACTTTAATTCTTTGAACATCCGACACGCCAAAAGCGTGCGATCAGTACCTTTCCGCTGGCTCTCCATGTACAAAGATAGATTAGATGTTCATTTCAACATTGTTTCACAGCTTTGAAATGATTATCTATTCTATTACAGTGTACTCGGAGAACAGCGGGGAGGTGCTGCCGAAATTTACTCGAAACGGTTGAAAGCACAAGTGATGGGCGTTCGCTCTATACATTCTTAATGGGATAGAAGCCTACCCCCGACAGCCGGAACACACACATACAAATGCATAACTAGAGAGCGATTCGAGATGTTCGGGTTAAAACCAATATATGATACTCGATGATAATATGAAACCTTCATATCCCCATCGAAACTCATATATGAAACTAAAAATGTCACTTAGTCCCCGTCTATCGGTTAACATATGTGCGAAGAAGAGAGAAGGCTTAAAGTGCTCCGACCGTCTGTTTCGAAGGACGGGTTGTCTTCGACCGATCATGAAGTTACGTGGGTTAGAAATGACATCGACGATGAAATCCAAGTAGATATGTATGATGCACCCACGAAACGAAAAAGGTTATCAGTAATGTTATATTATTACTTCACATTTTACGCTCTAGATCATATATAGTCAATACTTTTAATGATTGTCTAATGCGTCCACGAACCGTTTATCTAGATTTGATGACGATGTCGGGAGCAGCGAGGGGCGGCAGGAGCTCCAGCCGCGGCAAAGGCAGAGCGGTTCTGCCGCCCGGAGAGCTCCGTAGGGAGCTTCAGAGGGCCGGTCTTGCACCCAGATCGGAGACCCCTTCTGATGCCTCCTTCCATGTGGATTTTGCCACACCTCCAGGTATACTGCACGCATATCCATTTTGAATGTAATATTACAGATATTCATGCATGTTTATGTCAAAATTACTTATATTGTCAATGTTTGATTGTCTAGTTGTTGGTGATGCGTCCACATCTGGGACAGAGGCCACCCCCGCTCCTCCAGGTATGTTTATATATCATATAGTGTATGTATATTGATTTAGAATGCTATATCATAAATACACACATTCCTTTTGCTCTTACTTAGCAATTTTTATTATTGTCTAGCTGTAGGTGGTGACACCACCGCACCTGCGGGTATTTTTATATATCCTATAGTGCATGCATATTGATTTAGAATGTTATATTATTGATCTACACATTCTTTTTGCAATTACTTATATAATCTATTTTTAATTGTCTAATTATAGGTGGTGCGTCCACACCTTCCACAGGGGCCACTCCTGCCGCTTCCATACCCTCCGCATCGTCTGCAAGTTAGTATGAATAAATTTAAAATATTTATTCATTTTACATATGCTCTATAGAATAAATATGAACTTCATGGAAATTTAGCATCGATGTTTATTTTATAGTTGGAGGGGATGCGTCCGGGTCCGGGACCCCGGTTGTTCCTCACCGGAGGAACTATCGTCCCGCTCGTGCTGCTGCTCGGGCCCAGGCTCGTGCGCTAGTCACCGGAGGTATATATCACACTTGAATTTTTGTTTAACCTTGATTTCTTAATACAACTTTGTCTTATTATTGATTGTCTTGATATTTCGTGCAGACGCAGGGCCTCTCCATCCCCAGAGGGGGACTCGAGGCCCGAATCAGTCCCATAGGCTGAGGCCTGATAGAGCTAGGGGGAGGCAGCATTCCCCATATTTTTTACCCTTGACTATCGCTATACCGGTCCTCATGCCGAGAGGTTCGGCCGGTATTTGGGGGACGAGAGCCGGATCGTGAAGAACTATCCATTTCACGTTGAGTGGGGCGAGCAGCACCAGCGCTCATTCGCCCTCTTCTTTGATCAGGCTCGGGTATGTATTAATATATATTTTCATTTGATCTATCCAATATATTTATTATTAACACTTGCAATCTAATAACAATGTTTTTTTTTTGTATTTTCAGTTGGATTACGATTTTCAGCCTGTAGCCGACCCTGATCACCCGGGGAGGGTGCTCGACCTTCATGCTCTGTACAATGGCCTGATGAAGAACATGCAGGCCAAAGTCCGATACAACAGGAATGAGCTGAAGGCCGACTGCTACTCCCTGTGGATAGCGACCCCCGAGGCAGAGAGAGCGGCCCTCCTATCTACTCCGGCGTTTGCGAGAGTCGACGTAGAGACATGGCCTCTATTGTGCGCTTATTTCGACTCCGAACGCAAACAGGTATGTATTTTAAATTTAATTCATTATTTATGATATAATTTATTTCTTTGTGTTTCTTAATTAGAAAACTAAATGTTAATGCGTTGTGCAGAAACAGGCCGCTCAGAATATGGAGAACAGGAAGTCGACGAAGAGGGGTCGCCCCACTTACACAGGTGGCTCGAGGAACATTACTCGAGCCATGGAGTTATCGGTAAATTAAGAGTTATTCTCTAATATTCTGCAATATTAAGAGTTATTCTCTAATATTTCTAATATTAAGAGTTACTTTCTAATATTGCAGACATCTCGGACCGTGGCGTCAGGTGGTACACCGAGCGTGCTGTCCGCATATCTTGCCGTCCACGGCACCTCGACAGATCCCGCCACGGGCGAGCTTCGATATCCCAACGTCGCTACCCAGGAGTACTGCGTAAGTGTTAATATTTTTTCTACCCAAATTTGAAATTTTAGTTTTGGAAGGTTCAAGTTTAAATTTTATATTTATACTTTACTGCTTAATGTGGGTGTAGGAGCGGGTGGTTGAGCAGGCCCAGGCCTCGGGGATCGAATTTACCGGACAGAACGATCCGAGGCTGCTGACCCCAGTTCTGGACGCCGCACACGGAGGGCACAACGGAGGTTGGGAGAGAGGCCGGGGATTGGGCCCTAGCAGGGCCCATATGAGGTTGGACTCCACCCCGGCGGTTACTTCCTCCGTCTCCAGTGACCGGCATGTCCATCAGGAACTGGATGGCTTGAGGGCCACCGTTCAGGAGTTGAAGGAGATGCTGGTATGTATACTACTTTATAGTAAAATATCATTTCATATTATATACATATAAACATATCCATAATTAGTACGTAGCTTGAGCTTATTTGGTTTTAGACTTAAGTTTGATTAATCATACATATATATGTAATTAAAATAAACAACGCTTTTCCAAACTAGATATCCAAACAGGGTTTCGAAATAACTTAATAATGATACGAATTCGAATAATACACAGTTCTTACACGCTTCTTACACACGTTATGTCCAGACGCGACAGGGTAGATCGGCCGAGCCTCCACATGCATCTCCTTCGGCTGCGGCTCCGCAAGCCACTACATCGGCTGCGGTTCAGCAGACAGCTCCTGCAGCTCCACCGCCCACTCAGACTCCCGCAGCCGCGGCTCCGCAAGCGACTACCTCGACGGCGGCTGTGCAGACCACATCGCCAGCTCCACATGCCGCTCAGACTACCGCTCGCGACGCATTGCAGAGTGTATTGACCGAGGAGCAGGCGCGCGTTATTCTAACGTTATTCACAGGTGGAGCTGGACCGAACTAGGGTAGTTTTTTGGTTCTTATTTTTTGAAACATATATTTATTTATATCACATTGTACTACATTTTGAAACGATATTGATATTGGTTTGTATTTATATCATATTCAGTTTTTGGGTTTCTTTTGTATATTATATATATGCGTGAGATGTGATTATGAATACTGCAATATATGATTTGATTGATGTATATAGTATTGTGCACAGGGTGGGAAAAAATCTAGCAGCCCATTTTTAAAAAAAAAATACAGACAATATGTACCTACGGATTAAGCCGTAGGCACACATGTTGCCCCTACGGATATATCCGTAGGGGCAAAATATCAGCAGTAACCGGATATTTTCTGCACTGATCTCAGTGCAGGGTGTTGGGAGTGCCCCTACGGACATATCCGTAGGGGCAACGGTATATCCCCTACGGAGTTATCCGTAGGGGCCAAATATCAGGTTTCCTGATATTTTGCCCCTACGGCATATTACCTACGGATATATCCGTAGGGGTATAATAAGGACCTACGGGTATATCCGTAGGTACATACAATATATTCAAAAAAACATAAAAAAAATATATGATTTGATTGCCCTTACGGAGTAATCCGTAGGGGCAACAACACCTACAGATATATCCGTAGGGGCAATATTTTGCCCGTAGGGGCAAGTTCAGGGCCTCAACTTGCACCTGCGGCCTTTGCACCTACGGGGTATTTTTTGGCCCCTACGCATATGTCCGTAGGGGCAGTGAGTTGCCCCTACGGATAAATCCGTAGGGGCAACCCTTATTTGTAGTAGTGATACGCTAGTCTACCCTGGTATATCGATGCCCCAACTCGATACACCTACGACTAGGGACATTTCAGGATATGCTTATAAACTACAGGCGTCCCACTAGTATGATCTCCATCATAATCACAGTAGTCAAGCAAATATCATCAGGGCTTTATCAACATGTGTAAATGAATAATAGCATGATCAAGTCAATATGTCAGATAAAGAAGAACCGATAGCATACTATCATGTCGAGTAAGAATGTACACTGAATACACACACACACACACACACACACACACACATCCACTATCATATAATGGCCTCTACGGCATACATATATCCAACACAAAGTTAGCTTGGGTTTTACCGACCTTTTAGGTTAGAATCACATGTCTAGGTTCTCTCCAGTGTGTCATGCTGCATATTTCTTTGACTCTGATTGTAGGATCCGGACGACTTAGATAGAGTTACGATATTGTGACCATGTACCGCGGCATGGTTACAATACGGTATTCTTTTTGAGTAACTTAGAATTCTACCCTTAATTGTTTCCACTGATTTGATTTCCTTGCACACCCCGATTTCTCGAGCCAAGACCGTGGCTCTTCATACTCTCATCAGTTTTCTTGATCCTTAATTTTTCATACCCATCTATTTTCATTGATCCTTGTAATTAGTTCGCGATGACAGTCATATTCTCGATCACTCTGAATTAACCTTGAGCACTGATCTCTCATATGAAGAGCAACCTACATCCATTATCGACCATAGAGAGAAGGTGTTGAGGAATAAGATCATCTTTTTAGTTCTTGTATCTTAGGGCGGGCGTTCACACGGAGAATCGACTTGGGAACGAAAAGACGAGATTCGACAGAAGTTTCCACACCTCTTCTCTTAGATTTATGTTTGCTTGTCCTTTCTTGTTCCGGGAATTTCGAGGACGAAATTCTTTTGTAGTTGGGTATAATGTAATACCCTAGTTCAGTTATACCATATTTGTTGGATTATTTTCCTTATCTTGTGGCTTTTTCTTGACTTTATTTGTTTTTGGGTGCGGATAGTGCTTTTGGTATCTGTGATTAGTATCCGACCCGACCCGCATGCTCGAAACCCATCTTGGTCTTTGATTATATCTTATCTCTGCTAGTTCTAAGGATCCGTGCACACATATTCCGTATACCTGCATCGTATATCTGGCATCTGCATTTTTTTAATACTACAATTATAGTCAAATAATATAATATTTTAAATACCTAGCATGGCCTGCATCATACCCTTGACCCTGTTGTGGCATCCGTACATCTTGTTCTCGTTCCGTTTAATGAAACGAACTCGTTTTGATCGCTACGTGCACGCTGCGTGTATCCGTTGTTAGGGGTATGCATTTTCGTTACCCGAATATCGTATTTTGGTTTTGGTTGATACGTATATTATCGGTATTTTCAAACCATAATTTTAGACCCAATCCGGGCATATTTTGGAGTATTTTTGTATTAGCCAGAAAACTCAAAAATATATAATATTATAATCCTTATATTTAAACTGTTGATTTTATACGATTCTTTAATATAACTAAATATATTTTCAAATATATTTTAAATATTCAATCCTAATCTAACAGATCCCCATCTCTCTCTCTTACTATATATATATATATATATATATATATATATATATATATATATATATATATATATATTATTTCTTTTAATTTTTTAAACCATATCATTTATTAAACCCACACCCACGTTTCTTCTTCTCTCTCTCGCTCGTGTATCCGCCTCTTTCCTCACGAAACCCTAACCCTAGCCTTCGCCGTCACCACCTCCACCCTCGACCTCGTCTCCTCCCCTCTTCGACCACCTCCTCGCCTCCACCGCTCACCTCATGTCCTCACCTCCCTCTCTCTCGCCTTTCCCTGCACGTCTTCATCCCCGAACCCAACAACCTATAGAGCCCTCGTCGTCGCCTCTGTCCCCGTCGCAGACATTGCTTCGCCCTCGTCAACACCTTTCTTCTTCTCCTCTCCTTCCTCCTCTCTCTCCCTTCCCCCAACGAGATCCCCGAGCCTGCAACCTGACCCCGACCGCTAAAACCCTGCAAGAACCCATGCCTGTGCACCTCCTCGCAGGAGCTCACTTCTCCGTCGACCACCTCACGCCCTCGACAACACCTCCTTTCCCCGAGCTTCTTTCCCTGCATCAGAACCCCGACCCGACCTCAAGAACCCGTTTACCCACTGCCTTGCCGTGAAACCTCGCCGGAAATCCCATCGTCGACGTCACCCCCTCGGCGCCCCCTCGACTCGATTTCAGACCTTACCCATCACCGGCGTCATTCCCCATCGCTGCCGCCGGACCAGATCAAGACTCGAACCTAGCTACGGTGTGGGCGTCTCTTTCTCCTTTCACTGTAAGTTTCATCTTGTTTTTCTGCATTTGTGGAGCATGAGTAATTTAATTTAACAGTTGAAATATAATGCGCATGTTCGGTTATATGCAATTATATGCTAAGTATGGTATACTGTTGGCTTATGGATAAATCAATCTAGAAAGAGCGTATAACTCTGATCCCAAGTTGAATCCTAGCTGAGTTCGTGCCTCGCATCTTCGTACATCGTTTTCCCGTGACCCTTATCCTCAAGGCAAGTATTCTTGCTTTACTTTTGGTCGATGTACATCGGCATTCCTGTTATAATAAAAGAGAAATGTGTTAGTACCTATTTTTCGTTATATTATACAAAATATATATAAGCAACTTTTATGCAGCAAGTAAAATAAGTAGCAAGTGTGGTTTTAAAATGAGATTTATTTTAACTACAAATAAATTTCGAAAGTTGTTAACCTATCTCACATTTATATATATTTCTAGCCATATTGTGATTAGTATATTCATATTAAGGTTAACGGTAAAGATAACAATTGTGACTCATACCAGCTTGTACATTGCCTTTATGCAGTTACTATTACTAGATAATAATTACATTTGACAAGTCATGACTATTCAATACTCTAGTCTTTATGAACGAGATCGCTGATTAGGATGCTGAACTACATGACATGACACACTACTATTTACCAGTTTCATTTCTATACAATTACCATATCACAAGTTCCAGTCTTTTCAACATTCTTAATTAGTGCTCTAGTCATTACCATGGTAGCTATAAATACGCGGGTGTTGGGGTAGTTTGAGTGTGCGTTCGTACAACAGGATCTCAGGAGTCCCATACCGGCAGTTCGTACCGAGCTATATCGGTCCCACGTTTACAGCTCGTTCCGGGCTATATCTTTCGCATGTTTACAGCTTGTACCGGGCTATATCGGTTGCATGTTATTACAGATCGTACCGGGCTATATCGGTCGCATGTTTACAGCTCGCACCGGGCTATATCGGTCGCTTGTTCATTCCACAGTTGGGCCCGTGTTTCCTAGCCCCTGGGGCACCACTCTTGGGTTAGGAATACTCCTGCAGAGGTTGACACACACACTCGAGCATACGATAGGATAGTTTACCTTTTAGTGACCAGTTAGGTTATGACTTGACCTCTTTACATGTTGGTTTCATAGTATTAATGTATCTATTTATATATATGTTTTACTTATGCACACGGGCTTCACTACACTTATTTATATTTTCATGTTATCATTCCATACACACATCTTATACGTTGAGTACTTGCTGGGATGTTCTGACATCCCTGAGCTTTACCATCTCAGGTTTAGAGACAGATTTTCATGCCGAGCAAGATTGGAGCGGCTATCAAGACTTTGCCAAAGATCAGTAACCTATACGTTTATTTCCTTTCTATTAGTATTTATCATGTGCGTCCTTGTGGGACATTATGACTCATGTATCTTTTTAGATTTTGTTTCTTTCCGAACCTATTGTATTAGATCTTTATTTGCATCAATTATCTAGATGACCTATTCTTAGTATTCCTTATGGTTCCGTTGCAGCGTGATTATCAACATTATTCCATTTGGTATTGCATTTTATTTTTGGCAGATTCGGTTAGACAGCCTTATGTCACTATGGAAGGATCTTTCCTTACCGTAGGTAGCACGGCTGGCCTTCGTAGCTCTCCGTATTCTGTGATTTGGGAAGCGGGGCGTGACAGAATATACGTAAGAATTTTAATCATAATGCAATATTCTGTACTTAAATACATATAGCCCCCATAAAAATCTACGTAAATATCTTAAAATATTTTGCTGTTTATAATAGAAGATATGAACATGATATATAGCGCAACAACCTGATATGGGGTGATTTGCCAAGTTTATATCTTGTATTATAAAGAGATATGTAGAGCTTAATACACACACACACACTACTCGATTCACATTGATTATATATATAAATATATACTACTCGATTCACATTGATACACTGTACTGGTAAATATTTGATATAATCTCGCGCCATATTGTGTTCAAATATGCGGGTCGGGTCGGATAATAACCACAGCTACTAATTGCATCATTCGCAACCCAATAGCAACAATAATAAAGAATTTTACCGCAGAATTTAAAATACCAAAATATATAGTATAAATGTACTAGGGTGTTACAGATTCTCTTCATCTCTCTCTCTTTTCACTTCAATATAATCTTTAAAACATATCGACAAAAGCGGAGTTAGCGTATAAGATTTGTCTTTAAAACAAATTTTTGTCACTTTGCCATATTTAAAAGTTCATACCAATTCCCTAACATCACTTCAAATTAATATTCACATCAAATACCTTTTTCGTAACCAAAAGTTTCATATCCAATAATCGTATAGTGAACTTTTTTCACAAAAATACCATGAACTTTAATATAACCGTATTTTCGATAATTAGAGTATATATCTTAAGATCGTTCACGGGGTAACGACCTACCCCACACACACATTATGGTTTCATTGCACGGTATTCTATGTATATAGTTAATTCAAAAAGTAAGCTTTTCATTAAAATACCACAGAGTTTGCAAAAAGAGTTTTCTTTTTAATCGATATTCTTAAATTCTTGGCAATTGCGCTTCTACAACCCTCGTTAGGGGTCCCGCTAATGGATGGTGTGGATTATTACACATCCTTGGGATAGTAGAGCGAGATGCAGAACTCCTCATGAAGTATTCGGTTTCGAAAGGAAATAAAAATGCGGTTTTTAAGAAATACGACTTTTATAAATAAAACAAATTTTGAAAAATTTATATAAAACTACAAATCTGTATTTTCAATAAAAACAACTTGTGAAAATATAAATTTTTAAATGAAGATTGAAATTTTAATAAAATACCACCAAGTTTACAGAAAGATATGATTTTCATTAAAATACCATAAACTTTTAAAAAGCTAGGTTTTATGACTAAAATACCACTAAAACTAAAATATATCTTCATTAAAACTCTAAATATTATAAATCACTATCGAGGCTTATTTTAAAACAATATTAACATATTTTTCATAAAACCGCCTCGAGATATACAAATAATATTTAAGAACTCTAGATTAATATAGGTTTAAACGGTATCATTTCTCTTGAGCCCGGAGAACCGGAGAAAGTGAGTTCTTGCCTATTCAGGTTAGACAACTTAATGGAGTTATCAATTGCAATTGTCTTGGAAAAAGACACGAATTCGGCCGTTTATGTGCAGCAGTTGCCGATTTCTCCTGAACATAAGATCTTTAACAGTTAAATCAATTCATATGAAAATGACCATGAGAGAGAGAGCGCTCGCATTCTTTGCAAGCTTCTTCGTAATTATCGCTGTACTCGATGAGGAGCCTTGCCAAGAAGAAAGAGCAGTCGAAGCTGGAGGGGGAAACGGTGGTGGATAGGCGAGCTGAGGTCATGGCCTCTTCGATTTTGGATTGGCACAATTGGACTGAGGCGTTGACACGGTGGAAGGCGGCAGAGGAGTCGTAACGGCAGCGGTTTTTGTCGATGAGGGAGTTGGCCTTTTCAAGGTCATCAAGCTTCAGAACTTGCAAGCAGAAGAATCTTAGCTCGTTGGAGACCTTCTTGTTGTTGTTGTTGTTTTCGTTCTTGTTATTGGGAGCCATTTGGAGATGGAGGGAATGTGGGTTTTGCTTCTTTGATTTCAAAAAAGGGTGGGTTTCTTTATTCAAGTCCCTTAAGTAAGACCTGTTTCAATTCTAGTCCCTTAAAGAAATATCAAAGTTTGTTTTTGTTGTTAGATCCACAAGAACAAAGTCGGTTGGTTCCCCTGCACTCGGTTTGTATTGAACTCTGCACTTGATTTGGATTGTGGAACCCTTGTTTAGGGACTGTTTGGTTGCAGGATTATTTGGGATTTGGATTGTGGAATCCTGAGATTCCATAATTTTGTGTTTGGTTGGTGGATTTGGAATTCTAGGATTCCTTTATTTTTTATGGGGGGCACCACAAAACATGGATTCTTGAATCCTAAATTTTTTTAAGGATTAGGCACTATTCAATGTATTTTTAGATGGGACCCGTGATACTTTATTTATTTGATAATCCTCTCTCTATCTATCTCTCTCTAAGGGCTTGTTTGGTTGCAAGATTATGAAATTTGGATTCCAAAATAGTACGGTTGAAAATTTCTGGATTTGGTAATTTGCAGTTTGGTTGGTTTTGGATTTCTAGTATTGGATTTGTAGATTCTTGTAATCTTTGTTTGGTTGGTGAAAATAAGATGGGATTTGGATTTGAGGATTTTAGAGAGAGATAGATAGAGAGAGAGATTATTAAATAAATAAAGTGCATGGGTCTCATCTAAAAGTACAATGAATAATGTCAAATCCTTGAAAATCCTTAAAAAAATTTAGGATTCAGGAATTCATGTTTTGTGGTGGGCCCCCTATAAAAAATAAAGGAATTCTAGAAATCCAAATCCTCCACCCAAACACAAAATTATGGAATACTAGGATTCCACAATCCAAATCCTAACAAATCCTGCAACCAAACATGCCTTAAAATCCTCAAATCCAAATCCTACTTTCTTTTCACCAACCAAACAAACATTAAAAGGATCTACAAATCCAATACTAGGAATCCAAAACCAACCAAACAACAAATTACTAAATTCAGAAATTTTCAACTGTACTATTTTGGAATCCAAATTTCTAAATCCTACAACCAAACAGGCCCTTACAGGGGTTAGGTTAAAGTGTGTTTAGAGGATATAACAGATCATTAGCGAATCATTAGGGTTAACAATCATTTTCAATAGTTGATTATAAATGTAAACTAGGCTGAATCAGATGATATTAATCCGAATCGAATCAAGTCAATAATGAGAACATTATAAAAGTTTGTTATTTCTTGCATTAAAATGAAGAAAAAGGGGAGTAATAGAACAGGTATAATATATTTTACTCAAGAGTCCTAAGACGACCAAAGAAAAAAAGACTGAAGATCTCTATATCCAGTTAAGTTTTTTTATCCTATCTGTTTTCTTTCTTTTTCTTTTGGAATTAGCTTACTAGCGTAACTAGAACACACGCAGGGGATGTGACACTTCCAATTTCAACTCAAATGAAAATTGTATAAAGGGCAAAAGAAACCTTGATTGTTAGAACATAACACCGTGACTTCTCATATATGAGAGAATTCCGAAAGCAACCCATCAAAAATTGGCCATAAAAAGTAGGTAGTTTAAAATTTAAATAGCCACCCTCTAATTACGACCATGGGTGCCGCATGTTACAAAAACTGGTAGGCCGTAATTTCAAGCAATCTTGCTCTACTCCAGTTAAGGTAATAATTTTACAAATGGGTAGACAGATGTATATACCGCAAATTATTTCGGTGATATACCACCCGATTGCATTCCATTAATTTCTATCGTTCTTCTCGCCAAGCACCATGTACATGCATTCCAACACGAAAAAGAAAACTGCAATTTAAAGATTATAAAATCAGCATTAAACAATATTCATCAGTGAATCTTAAACGTTGCACGGTGAATCACAGCTCATCATGCACGTAAACAGGAAACAAAAAAAACCCGTACACATTATATCACAGATTCACAAACCTTAGAAATTACAAATGAGTATGACTGTAAGTGGGGAAAAAAGCCACTTCCTTTTTTAATCTTTTACTCTGCGGCTATGTCAAAGTCAACAGTTTCGATATGTAGTTGGGGAAGGATTTTTTGTTTTGTTCTGGCGTCACCTGCATGTGTCGGCTCAGTCTCTGCAACAAAAGCAAATATGAATTACTCTATATTGAAGGAATTGACGAGTAATAGAGTCGAGAAAGGGAACTCAGGCGTCCAAGCAATGGAGTGTCATGTAGTTTCAGACATAAAGACTGAATTTAAGATGTCCGTGTACCAAAATATACAAATGTTTGAGAGATGTCATACGACATTCTGACCTTCAATGAAGAAAAATAACCTCCCAAACATATCTATATCATCCTAAGATATTCATTGTGCATAGTCTGATCTAAAGCACTTCAAAATTACTCTCTAGTACCACTTTGGTCTAAATAGAGGTATTTATTGCATCCACAGATATATTTAGCACAAAACTCACAAGTGAAGGTAAAGTACTAACCACACAAAAAAAATAGATGCAGTTTGAAAATAAAAAACAAAACACGCACACACAGGGAGGGAGGGAGGAAAAAGGACCCAACCCTCAAGGCGCGGTGACAAATTCCTGATCAAGGAGCCATGGAAATATTAAATATTAGAAAGCTTGGTCCCATAAGCTAAATTGTTGATTGATTCAATAAAACTATCTTTCATGGTTTGTTGGTTAAAACTTGTTTGCTATTGCGATCGACAACCCTCAAGGTGGCGGTTTTTTGGGGAGATTCTGGTGGTCGGATGGAGACCACGTGTCTCGAGACTTAGGCCATGTGCTTTATACCCTGTTAACTCCTCATTTATCCTGTTTGATTTCTCATAAACTTTTTGATTCTCCGTGTATTGCACGTGCAACTCTCGGGCTTCCGAAAAGTTAAAAAGAAAAAATATAAAAATAATTGAGACTGATGGGATTCGAACATGCAGACCAAAGCTCAACAGCGAAGAGTCTTAACCGATGAGTTACAAGTTTCTTCTTGTTTTTATTGAATAATTTTAACTTATAACTCCTAATCAGGCTCAAATACCCTTTCTATATATTGAACAAGTTACATTTGTACAAGAATTTCAGGAAAGTTACACATACCCTTTCTGGGATCTGGAGTAACCTACAAACACCATACGGATGGCTCGAGAATCAAGCTTGTCTACATGAGGACCTAGCATATAAGGAAGGCATATGCAACCAAATACCTTAGGAGGTGTAGGGGGTTTTTCGTCATCCTATTGAGATGGGAATACGCGCGCGCTTGTCAGGCGCATTACAGATTCCCCCTGCCTAGGTTAGGCCGGGGTTTAATGATTGTGGGGATCCGAATCTCCGGCAACCATGGACTAAGCTGCCGTTAATTACCCCTCGCCTTTGGAGCGAGAGAACCTCCGATTGACGGGTTAAACTGGTCATGCGAACTCAATATGCAGTGTTGTGTTTTGAAGGGGTTTTAGATATATCGGGGGCCCCGCAGAGTTTTTACCGGGGTGCTCGGGCGCTAGCGCTTTGGACGCTAGCGTTCTGAGCGCAAGCGCGCTAGCGCGCTACGTGTCAGTACGTGAGCGCTCAGGCGCTAGCGCACTGAGCGCTAGCGCGCCATGTGTCAGCACGTGGGCGCTTAGGCTCTGAGTGCAAGAACGCTAGCGCACTGAGCACTAGCGCGCCACATGTCAGCACGTGGGCGCCGGCGCTCGGGCGCCGGCGCTCTGAGCGCAAGAGCGCTAGCGCGCTAGCGCGCCACGTGTCAACACGTAGGCGCTCAAGTGCTAGCGTGCCACGTGTCAACACGTGGGCGTTCGGGCGCTAGAGCGCTAGCGCTTTAAGCGCTAGCGCACCACGTGTCAGCACGTGGGCGCTCGAGCCGCAAAAGGGACTTGGTCCCTGCAATGGGAGTTGTACTCCAGAAATGAGCACTTATTATTCTGTATATATATATGAGGAGTTAAACTCCTAAGATGTTTTGAAGCTGATGAAGAGCTTCTTCCCTTGAGCCCTAGTTCTCCCCAAAGTGGGATTTTTGGAGATGGGTCTCCTTCTTCTTCCTTTGTTGGCCGGATCTTGAAGATCAAGAGATGTGAGATCTAAAAATCTTTCCTTTCTGAGATCTGATGACAGATCTAAGTTCCCCTTTGTGGGTTCTGTGGTGAAAAACTATTTAGTTTTGGAAAAGAAAGAGTAAAACTCTTAATTTAATTCAAAAGAAATGAGAAGGTTTAGAATCTTGGAGAAGGAGCAGGAGGCACAAAGAACCCTATTTTTTGGGGGAATGAAAATTGTTCTCTTTATTTATCATCATGTTGCCTTATATAGGCTTACATATTTACATATAGCCCCTTGGGCTTCACAAAATGGCATTTTGCCTATCCTATGGCTCATGTGCCATTTCTTTTTGCACATAAGCCATGAGCTTTACAAAAATTTGGCTTTATGCCCATTTTGCATACATTCATGTAAAAAAAATTACATAAAAATTATTTATTACATGATCTATATTTTTTCATGGAGGAGGCTGACCGCGGGCTCGACTTGGGCATGGGCCCGCTTGACCTGGGCTTGGGCCTACCTGGATTGGAGTTAACCTTGGCTTTAACACGGTCAACCGGGGTGAAAATTTTGACCCCAACAGGAGGAACATGAAAATGTTGTCCCTGTGAAAACAAAATAGAGAAAGGAGACCAGTTGCCTAGGTCCGAAGAAAAGACACGATTGATATAAAAACAGACAACTAAGACCGTAAAATTCCACAATCGTTTAGGGACATGAATATGCAAAATAAGAGAACAAGCTACCTCAAGAAAATATCGGTTCTTCCGTTCAGCAATCTCACTTTGCTGAGTATAATAACATTTACTTTGATACAATATGCCATGTGTCTGACAAAATACAGTAAAGTCCGTGCTAATATACTCCTTAGTATTATCTGAACGAAAAACCTGTACAGAAACACCAAATCGATTAATAACCTTAACTACGAAGATTTTAAAGGTAGATAAAAGTTCAGACCTATTACGCAGAAAATACAACCAAGTCATATGTAACAGCCTTATTTGAATGCAGTAGTCCAAGATTTTTATCAAGATTCTTTTTACATAATTTTAGAACCTTTAATTGGCTGCTAATATATTTTATTTTGAATTTTTACCGTAACCAATTTTGATATGGGAAAATATTCAGTTTTTATATTATATAAATAATATTTTCTTAGTGGCAACAAAATAACATTTTTTGCGTATCAGTTTACTGTTAATATGAGAACAAAAAAATCTATGCCGAATCTCTAAATGCAACCAATTGAAGATATGTATCTTTATAAATATATTTATAAAATTAGTTTTTAGATACAAAACAAATCTCTCTCTCTCTCATACTCGCATCTCTCTCTCTCCCCCGCTGCTCCTCAAATTTCCTTTTCTGACCCCGACCCCTTCTCTCGCCACCATCACCGCCGCAGACCCTGACCCCTCCTCTTGCCTCCATCAACGCTGTGACCCTCGCCTCCCTCTCCTCCCTCCTTCACCGTCTCCTTCACCTTCGCCCTCGCTCTCGTCCTCATCCCACCGACGCCGCCCCATTCCTCGTCGCGACCACAACCCCAGCAATCTGCACAGAGCCCTTGTCTTCGCCTCGCAGCTGCTCCCCTCTCTCCACCTCCTCCGACGTCGCCTGCTCCACCATCATCCCAGCCTTTCCATCGCCAGATCTGAACCCTCGACGCTTTCTCGGCTCGACCCAGGACTCATCCAAACTCTAGCAACTGCGACGATCATCCTCTGTAAGCTTTCCCTGATCTCTGTTTCCTTTTCAAAAATAAAAAGGAAATAAATAAATAAATAAATAAAATGATATGATCGGTGAACAACTGAAGGGGAAAATTAGTATCAAACCCCTAAATTGGGATAATTGTGTTTTGGTTGTGTGACAATGTTTATGTAGATATTTATGGTTAATCGATGAAATTTATCTAGGAGGATCGTATAACTCAGATCCAAAGTCGCACCTTAGCTGAGATCGTGCCCCGCATTTTCATACATCGTTTTCCGTGATCGTTATCCTCAGGCAAGTACTCTTGCACTTTTCATTTTTGTCGATGCAACATCGACGATTATCTAAATTAGTTCTTAACCCGTACAAGTTTGGATATTAGAGGAAAGAGGTTTCTTTCACAGTTTTATCATCTGTCCTTATCGGAACACTTGCTGATATATTGCTGACTGTTAATTTGCAACTACAAAATTTCATTATAAATTAGGTGCAATTTAGTTGTACAAAATATTGTTAAATTTTCCCCCTAAAGCATGAGTGAGTATAGGCATAAAGTTATGAACTTTTTCTAAGGCTAATGGTCACATAAATTTTTCCCCATCGAGCTATACCTGAAAACCATTTCTCTTGCTAAGTACCAATTGCTGCTTGCTTTTTCTTTATGTGATGCTATGACATGATTACTATGCACAAGAATCTTTTTACATGCTTTATACACATTCGAGACTCATGTTGATTTACATGTATAGAACACCTTGATTTGACATGCCTATTCATGATCCTTATTATTTATTTTAAAATGAAATCATTAATTAGAATGCTGGACTACATGCCATGACATCACTATTCACCAGTTTTATTTCCATACAATTACCATACCACAAGTTCCTGTCTTTACAGCATTCTTAATTAATGATTTTAATCTTTACCATAGCAGCTATAAATACGTGGGTGTTGGGGTAGTTTGAGTGTGCGTTGTACAACAGGATCTCAGGAGTCTCATGCCGGCAGCTCGTATCGGGCTATAGCGGTCTCATGTTTACAGCTCGTACCGGGCTATAGCGGTCTCATGCTTACAGCTCGTACCGGGCTATAACGGTCTCTTATTTATTCCACAGTTAGGTCCGTGTTTCCTAGCCCCTGGGGCACCACTCTTGGGTTAGGAATACTCCTGCAGAGGTTGACGCACACGCTCAAGCTTACGATAGGATAGTTTACCTTTTAGTGACCAGTTAGGTTATGACCTGATCCCTTACATACATGTTTCATAGTGTTAGTGCATTTAATTATTTATATACATGTTTTTCTTACGCACCGGGCTTCACTACATTCTTATATTCTTGTTATTATACTACACACACCTTATACGTTGAGTACTTGCTGGGATGTTCTGACATCCCTGAGATTTGTCATCTCAGATTTAGAGACAGATTTGCAGGCTGAGCAGGATCAGAGCGGCTACCAGGACCTTGCCGATGATCAGTAATTGTAGGTTTATTTTCCTTTCAATTAGCTTTTAGCATATGCGCCCTTATGGGACATTAGGACTTATGTATCTCTTTCGGATCTTATTTTATTCCGAATCTTTTGTTTTGGATCTTTAATTGCATCAATTATCTAGTGGACCCATTTTTAGGATTTCTTGTGGTTTCATTGCAGAATGATTATCAGTATTATTTCTTTTGGTATTGGATTTTATTTTTGACAGGTTAATCTAGACAGCCTTATGTGACTATGGAAGGATTTTTCCTTACCGTAGGTAGTACAACTGGCCTTCGTCGCTTCCCGTATTCTATATTTTGGGAAGCGGGTGTTCCCCTCCGAAAGACGTGACAGAGATGCGGCGAACGTCTTTGCCTGAAATTCGGGGCAAATTCTAATTGGTGCTATCCGTCCACCTCTCCGAAGATGCCAAGTTGATTTATGGCACCATGTTTTGAAGGTTTAAACGGATGCGGCCGATGTAGCAGACTTCGTCAGATTCCCCCTCGCTTGAGGGTTTTTAATTGTGGGGACGCTCTTCCCTACAGGCGCAAGCCCCTGCAGTTAATTACGCTACCTCATCGTGGTAACAACTTTCTCCTTCTCCATATGGTCACTTCGTGTTGTGTGTGTTTGTTTTTGTGTTCGGTTGCCCGTGGATTGTATACGGAGACTAATTTGTGCTGTCACCCGTAGGACGTGGATTAGTCCAAATCCGTATCTTTCTTAGATTTAGATTTGGGGGGGTGTGTTTAAGTATACGTTAGCCTTGTTTGAGGCTAAGATCGACTTAAACGTTCGTTAAGGACACGTTAGTCTAATTTTAGACTAAGATCGACTTAACAGGATCGTTTAGATCCGACAAGAGAGCAATTTGGGGCTCTATTGTTTAGTTTAATGACGTTGCGGTCGGTAGGTAGTTTAAGGACATTGCGGTCCGATGTTAGTTTTAAGACGTTGCGGTCAAGGTTAAGGACATCATAGTCCGTGAGCTTAAGGACCTCACAGTCCGATGTTAGTTTTAAGACATCACGGTCGAAGTTAAGGACCTCACAGTCCGATGTTAGTTTTAAGACGTCACGGTCAAGGTTAAGGACATCATAGTCCGGTATTAGTTTTAAGACATCACGGTCGAGGTTAAGGACATTATAGCCCGTGAGCTTAAGGACCTCACAGTCCGGTGTTAGTTTTAATACATCACGGTCAAGGTTAAGGACATCAAAGTCAGGTATTAGTTTTAAGATATCCCGGTCAAGGTTAAGGACGTCATAGTCCATGAGTTTAAGGACCCCACAGTCCGTAGCAGTGTGTGGTTGTCGGGACCCGTCACCTCTCTGACGACGTTGAGGGATTACAACGACGGATGCCAAAGGAGTAAAGAGATGTACCCTCGAACCGGGTGTAAATTGATTGGGAGAGCAGTTGCGCTCAGTTCAATTTATATTGAGGACTTATGACCAGAATTGGGCTAAGTCCAGTTGAAGATGTTCAACTTTTTATTTATATTCGGCCTGTTAGGCCTTCACTTGGGCTCTGCCCTTTTAAACAATGCATAGAATTAGGCTTTTTAATTGATTACATAGCATTTATATTTGGCCTGTTAGGCCTTTAATTGGGCTCTGCCCTTTTTAAATAATACATAGCATTTAGTGGTCTGACAGTGCGCCACGTGGCTTGTCAGGCGCTTTGCGCCAATTAAGGAGCACAAGGCGCCAGCGCATGTGGAGGTGATACGTGTCACGCTCTGTGCCAAGCGCAAGTCAGTTAGCGCAGTGCGCTGCTGACACGTGGCGCGCTCTGGTGCAGTGCGCCAATCCAAGAGCGCAGTGCTCTGTTTTATAAGCGCAAGACGCAGATTGTTCTGTGATTGACACGTGGCGCTCTCTGGTGACTTGCGCCAGTCCAAGGAGCGCAAATGCGTATTTCAAAAGTGCAAGGCACTGTCCAATAGCGCAGAACGCATCTTGATCCTAAAGAAACATGTTTTTTCTTGTTCTAAAGAGGTTCTACCTCAAGATTCAAGAACCAATGGTTAATCAAAAGGCTGTGCCTTTATATAGATCAAAAGATCTAGAAATGAAGTAAATTACTTCTTTAATCTTTTATGATTGGATCTTTTTTGATCTTTTTCTTTTTTATTGAAGATCTTGATCTTGTTCTTAGATCTTTGATCTTTTTAGAATAAATTCTTCTTTTTGTGAGGTGTTTTCGTCTTTGTTCTTCAAGAATCAAATTCTTTTACCTTCAAAGATGAAGAAAATGATTTTCTTTCTTCAAAGGCTTGCCTTTTCTCTCTTTGAGTTTTTCTCAAAGTTTTTAGAGGATTCTCTCTTTTTTTTTATCTCTATCCGTATATCTGTGTGTCTATGAGACTTGGAGTCTAGGGGCCTTTATATAGGGCCAATTGGTTTGTTGAGTTAGTTACAGAGATCTTTCTCTGATTGATCTGGGGGCATTTCCCCACCGTTGGATTTTTGATCCTAAGGCCTTTGTTTTACAGAAGATAATCTTCTTATTTTAATATGATTGGAAAGATCTTTCTAGAATTTTAATTCTGATTAATTAATAATTTATTATTTAAATTCCAGTGCTTACGCAATTGGTGCAAGCGCACCTGCGCTTGACACGCGTCGCGCAGCACAACTGCGTTAGCGCGTCTGCGCTTGACACTTGTCGCGCAGCGCAGTATGCAGCGCAATTGCGCTAGCGCGTCTGCGCTTGACACTTGACGCGCAGCGCAGAGCGCAGCGCAACTGCGCTAGCGCTCCTGTGTTTGACATGTGGCGCGTAGCGCAGAGCGCAGGTTATCTGAAGCGTTGCTTCCTTTAAAATTTGAATTTCAAAGAAGAGCCTTGCTCTGATTGGTGGTGTGCTGCCTTGGGCGCAGCGCTCCTTGCGCTGGTGTGTCTGCTTTTGACACGTGGCGCTCTACGTGCAGCGCAGGAGATCTGAAGCGTTGCTTCACCTTTTGAATTTTGAAAATCAAACAGAGCTTTGCTCTGATTGGGGGAAAAAAATGCCCCCCCACCGTTGCGCTCACGTGGCGCACACATGAGTGCAACGGTGGCAGCATCCCAGCCGTTGGATCAACTCAGGAGTTGAAGGGGCGCTTGAGCGCCTATAAATAGGACCCGTGGTCCTCCTCAGATGATTATCATCTGTAACACCTGAGTTCATTTGTACCAATTCCAGTTTCCGTATTTATTTTTTTGTGGCATTTTATTGATCTTTCGTGTTTGGGTGCGAATGGTGTTTTACATTTTACTTTGCATTCGACCCGACCCGCTTGCTTGAACCTGTTTAATTCTTATTTATAGATTACCGTGACTTGTTGCATGGACACGTGCATCTCATGATTAGTACATACTGGTATTTTATCTAATATCGCATCTTTTATCATATAATATTTTAGATCACAGAAAATAATTTAAAATTATATTTCATAACCTGCATGCTACCCCTAACCCCGTGGTAGCGTCCGCGTATCGTGTTCTCGTCCCGTTCAGTGAAACGGACGTGTTTGGATGGCTACGCGCACGTACGTGCATCCGTTCTTAGGGGTATGCTTTCTTTAACAGGGCATTCATTTTGAAATTTGGAAGTCGCATATATTTTTCGTATTTTAAATCCACAATTTTGGACCCGATCGGGGCGCATTTCTGAATTATTTTATATCCCGCTAAAATTCAATTGTTTGAATTTTAAAATTAATTTCTAAATATTTTTCATTTCAACATATTTTCCTAAAACGATTTTTAAATCTTTTAAAATTTATTTTCCTTAACTGCGCAGATTCCCTCTCTCTTTTTATTTCCACGAGCCAATCATATCCCTTTATTTCTTTTGCTGGGCCCCACATACCTCTCTCTATTTTCCTCTCTCTTTCCCAGCCAATCGCTTCCTTTCTTTCCCTCTGGTGGTCCCCACGAGCCCTCTCTCAGTCTCTTTCCATTTCTCATTCTCTCTCTTCCCCCACGAGCTCGCTCTCTCTCTCTCCCTTCCCTTTCTCTCTCCTCTCGCTCTCTCTCTCTGCTCTCTCGCGAACACTGTTCGCTTCTTGATTCTCGTCACCCCCGCGTGGATCCCGTCACCTCCCTTCTACTCCTCTTCTTCCTCTCTTTTAAACCCGAGTGCTTCTCCTTTAACCCATCGTCTCCCTCAAACCCTAACCCTAACTCCATCACCTCCTCAACCCCAAACCGAGCCTCGTCATCTCCTCTCCTCCTCCTCTCCTTCTTCTTCTCCTTCTCCTTCTCCTTCCCGAGCCTCTCTCCCCCTGCACACACACCTACACGAACCCAAGAACCTACTTTTCCTTTGCTGCCGACCAGCTCACTCATCTCGTCGTCACCTCCTTCCTCTCCCTCTCTTCCTCTCCTCTGCTCTTTCCCGAGTGCCAGAACCCTGCAAAAAAAACCCAGAAACCAAACCCTAGTGCAACCCTAACCCATCACCCAAGCACCTGCACCCTCGCCGGAGCTTCGCCAATCATCACCATCGACGCCGTCACCCCTCTGCAATCCAGTGAGTAAGCCTCTCTCCTCAATCTTCTCTATTCTCTTTCATTTCTTTCTCTTTTCATTTCCATGCATTTTCCTTCTTTGAGTTATTCACTGTTGTTCTTGGTCTGCCAGAATCCGACCGTGCCGGCGACGATCCCGGCGACCCAGTGAGGATATCTGACCCGTGTGATCCCATCGTGCGTTGTTTGGACTCATTCCGTGTATCGTGCGCGCGTCGCGACTTTTCCCGCCGACGCGTGACGTTCCGTGTACCGCTTCGCGATCCGTCGAGGCAAGTGAAACTTGCTACATGCTATTTATAGTATTTCATATTTATTTGCATATATATTAAGCATGAAGTTTGAATTTGGTGCCCTATATTACATTTTACCATCCGATGTCCGTTTATATTATTTTTGAGTTAATTATGAAAACACACCCAGTTGCATGTTAGATTACAATATTTTATGCCCACGCCTATATTTATATCATAGTTCTTGGTCGCATAGCCATAGTACCCTTAAAATAGTTTATAACTGTTCAACACCCGTTTGCAACCATCTCGTCTAGTATACATATTATTGCATCAATAAATCACTTGAATGTATAACATTGAAATATTCACATTCCACATTTGATAAAGTGTAGTTTAGTTAGCATTAGAACTTAACCCTAACTCTAATCGATAACCGTACATCCATATAGTTTTATCTGTACCTATTTGCATATCATATTACATGTTCCAGTTTATTGTTAGATTAGTACCCATGCTTGTTTTGTATACCCATGCTTATGCTGGTTTGATTATGAGCACCCACATGACATCTTGTACACCCGGACATGACTTGTTACACCTACTACTTGACCCGACATGGTACCGTGCAACTCTTGACATGATATGATATCTATATACTACCTGACTTGACATGATGTACCATGGTTTTACCTGTTACCTGATCTTGTGTCTAATGCCAACAAACCTGACCTGTTGTCCTTACGGACAGTTCCTGTTGTCTATCCAGACAAACCTGTACTTACCTGATCCTGTGTTGGCATTAGCTCTAGATTACTTAATACCTGACTTGAATACATATAACCTGGGGGTATGGGGAAATCAATGATGAAACCTGACTTATAACTCGACAGTCCGTTACCTTTACCGATCAGTTTTAGAGGCTGGGCCAGCCTTGGGATGATGCTGCTGACATCATCCATCGTTATCCACTACCTTTTAGCGTCTAGCCCAGCCTTGGGATGATACTGCAGACATCATTCATCATTACCCTTTTTCCTATAGTGCCTAGCGGCATGTCTCGGTTTTAGCCCGAGAATCTTCACCGTGATCCCGGGCACGCACGGGATACTATTGAGTTACATCGATAATTCATCAAATTGATTTCAAAGACTTGAGAGTAATTAACCCAATAGACCAGTTTAGATTACTCACTGCACACTACCTTTCACTGCCCTGATTTATATTTCTGTTACACTTGCTTTACTATTTATGATCATACTTGCATATCTCGCTACCCTGTTTTTATATTATTGCTTGATGTTATGATGCGCTGACGTCTGGGTTTTGCATGGCCCAGATCCTCTACCTTTGTCGTAGGCTGATTAGGAGTACTGCCGCTGCTAGACCGAGCAATAGGGATCCTGTCGGTATCCAATCTCACTTTCCAGGTGTTTATTTGATCTTTTGCTTCCGCATATTATGTTATTTCTTGACTCATTTATTCTGGCTTATGGACATGTACTAGATAGTTTAGTTTACTTTCCTGTTCATGATATCTCTACAGCCGTAATGTGTCTGTGAAAGGATTTTTCTTATCTACAGGTAGCATGGTTGGCTATATCACGTGCTTATCTTAGCGTACTCTTGGAAGCGGGGCGTGACATCATCTCCTTCAAGAACTTTATTTTCAGAGCCTTGCTCTCGTTTTTCAAGAACTCTTAAGAGTCAGACTCTAGAAAAAATTTTACGTAAAAATTAACTTAAATTAAATTAATTTTAATTAATAGAGCCTTGCTCTCATAGATCCTTTGATCTAAGGAAAACTCCTTTGGGGTTTCATAAACAGAGCTTTGCTCTCAAGAATTTGTTTCAGGGTTTTTTAACCCATGAACAGAGCTTTGCTCATTGACAAAATATAGATCTTTTGATCTTTTGATGAAGAACTCTTAAGAGTTTTTTCATGGATCTTTAAGATCCCAGAACTTTAATTCTTAGGAATTAATTTTTCTTTGATGGATTTTTCTATCATTATTACAGAGCTAGGCTATTTAAGGAACTTTATTCCCTTGTGACCAGAGTTTGACAAGTGTCACTCTGTGACAGAGCTTTGCTCTAAAAGGGAGATTTTCTCCTTGTCTCAAGGGATTTCTCATTTAATGAGAATATTCTTTGGGGATTAATTGATAGTCTCATCCAATGATGAGGCTGTCTTATTAACTGATGCATTGTCATCTGGATTTTGTGGGTCCCCCTTTGGTCCCCTCTCCACTGCATTGCAGTGTGGCATAAATTTTAAAGTACCAAGCGTTGGGATTTTAAAATTAAATTATGATACTGATAACTGAATTTCGCTTTTTCTTGTAGGCAACATGTCTGCTGACCTTTCGTTCCCATTCTTCCGTTCAGAGGGAGGATTCCCTGAGGCGCCGGTGGACCGGGACGTTCTTACTCTCATTAAGGATTACGACCCGGAGTATAAGAACCTTCATTTGTGGGGTAGATGGTACAGCGAAATCATCAAGAGTCGCCGAAGCTTCTCTTGCGCGACGCTGTCGGATCCTATCTCGTCAATCTCGTACGCCGATATACCCCTGGTGAACTATGCCGTGGAGGTTGTAAATTGGAATTTGGATGGTCTGCTTCAGCCTTCGATTGCTGCCATACCCGTGCAGTTGCCGGCAGCCGTGGATATTCTAGGGCGGCGGATATGCCAGGGTGAGTCGCGCCCTTGGGGACAACCCTATAACATTGGATTGACCAATCGTCATTCGGACGGGTATTTACAGTGGGCCCGGTACATCTTGTCAGCGAAGAAGGCGCATTTGATGAAGATCGGTCTGTATCTTGCAGTCTACGCCTCGCTGTTCGAGTACCCTGCTCCTCCAACGTGGTGGGTTAAGGCGTTCATGGAACAATGGAATATCCGCACCCATACCTTTCTTTTAGTGGACAGGGAAGTTTCCATCCCCCTGGAAGAATTTGCTGAGATTTCCGGTCTGCCGGTGAGGGAGGAGCACAATGAGGAGCTGCTCCCTCGTGATGAATATGTCTTCGCCACTAAGCAGTTGGTAATGGACCTAGCGCCGGAGAATGCTATTCAGCACCAGTTTCCGAGTCTGGTGAAGGTGATGAATATGTACGAAAGTCTCTTCTTGGAATCGGGAGGCCGAGGAGTTAGTTTTGCAGATTTCATCGCCCGCTTCCTTCGACCGGAGATTGTATCGCAGCGGGTCGACAAATTTGCCAATCTTGACGACCCTTTCGGCCTGGGCTTAGATCGTCGACCAGCACTGAAAGTCGATCAAAATGGTTTTTATCTCCTCGATGCTGCCGTCATCCCCTTATCGGAAATCGCCGCTCCGGGCATTGACGAGGAGACCTTCTTTCTCGGGTTTCTGGGGCTATGGCTGTGCTGGTTCGTGCTCCCCATGCACCCGCGCTATATGAGGCCGTCCGTTTTCTACCCAGCGCATCGGATGGTGGCTGGCATGCAATTATCGATTGGAATCGCCGGATTGGCCCACCTATACCATGGTCTCAGCGTGGCGGCGGACGCAAATGAACCGTGGGTGCAACCCGCCAATCTCCCGATACACTACTTTACTTCATGGATGGAAATGCATGTGCTCGGGGTTTTTGGTATTCACAAGAGGCCCTCGTTCTACGAGAAGTGCAGACTCCCGAGAGTCATGCGGTTAATTGGCGCTTCTATTGTGAATCCACCTCCGCGGGAAACTAGGGGGTTGCTTCTTCGTTCGCGCACGGTCAGAGCGGGCGTCTCTTTCACGGACAAGGTCATGACCATCGGCTCGGACACCTCCAAGGCGGTGTTGGCGTTGCGTGATGGTTTCAAGGACGGGGCCTCCGTATTGAAAGCCCGGGAGATTCTTCACTTATACTCCATCCGGCTGGGCTTCTTGGTGTTCAGGCAGAATGATATGGCGCTCTTTATGAGGTACAACCCCCATCGGTTCGCCCAACAACTAAGCTATAACCAGGGGATCCCATTGGAGGCGTTTTTGGAAGAGCCCGCGACCACCAGGGAGGGAATACGGAGCACGCTGCACCACTTTATGCGGTTAAACACGGGCTCCCATTTCTTCATTAGCGAACCAAGTTGCGTTCTGAGGGCCCTAAACGTGTACGGGGCTTGGTATCAGCATGCGATGGGTGCTGTTATCCGAGAAGAGAAGCGGCTACTGCTTGACCGAAAGGGTGCGCCTCCCGCCAGTGATCGCAAAGCCCCCTAAGGCCAAGGACCCTTGTCGTTCCTCCACTAAGAGGAGACGCTGGAGCTGAGCCCCCACGCGTGCTAAGCCCTCCGCATGGATTGCCTCGTGATACTGTGGGCATTCCCCCAGCGCCCCGTGCTCCGGTGTAGACGGTGAAAGTGGTTTCACCTGAATCCGGCGTGGGCTCGGACATCGGGACCCGCTGTCCTAAGGTGCCCATGAAACGTAAGTTGATTTTGGGTGCGTCCGGGGTTCGCGCGCAGAAGAGGAAGAAGAAGTCTGTTCTTTCTCTTGATGCCGTGCTCGGCTTAGAGCCTCAGGCCCCTCTTACCGAAGGCCTAAGTGAGTATGGAAGCAATGAGGGTTTCTTCGTAGAGCCAGAAGACACTGATCTGGCGGCCGCCATCGTAGCTTCTGAGCGATTGGAAAGGCGCGATGCGTGGTTGGCTAAACTCGCACAGTCAAGTAATCACCAGTTGTATTCTTCATCATTTCATCGTACTTTTATCATTGTTTTTGACTAACGCTTTTCCTTTTAAAACAGGCATTTCTACCGAAGAAGCCATCGCTGCTTCTCTCAAAACCTTCGAGGAGGAGGAAAGGAAACGCGCTTTATCGGGCGTTGGTACGTCTCGGCTCGTTGAGTCTTTATTCTCTTTTTTATGGCCAATCTAACCTTTTCTTTGTCTCATTGCAGGGACCACAAGACCTGCCTCGCAAGCCAACACAGGAATTATCCCCGGGCCAGCTACCGAAGTCCCGGCCTCTTCGGGGTTGCCGCGAGAGTCCCTACTTAAAAAGCCGATGATGGATGCCTTGAAGGCTCTGGAGGCAACTCTGAACGTGGACTACGACGCCTTGCTGAAGGAGGCTTCCAAAAGGTCTGTCGTGACGGCCCGGGAGGAGAGGAAGCGCCTAAGGCGCGCAGCGAAGAAGCGTAGCGCTGCTTTGGCCATAGGAGCGGGCTCAAGCGCCGTTACTCCCGCTGCTACTCCTTCAGAGGAGCCCCTGGTCGCCTTGTCTACTGCTCATAGACGGGTGGCGCGTGCAGCTCGGGAAGTCAACGGTCAATCCACCTCAGGTAATATGCTTTTCGAGGCTTTGTTGTAAAAGTTGTAAAACTATCGGTTCTTATATATCTTGTCCTGCAGGGCCGAGTCCTACTGAAGGAGCTACAGCGACCGTCGAGCCTGAGGGGACGATGGAGAAGGTAGCAGCTGATCCCGAGGCGACAGTGGGCGGTGCAGCCGTAGTTGCCGGGCCCGAGCTAGTGGCTGACGAGACAGTCACTACTACTATGCCCGAGACGGCCATCACTGCCGAGCGTGAGGTGGCGGCAGATGATACGGCTGCTACAACCGAGCCTGAGGCAGCAGCCGATGGAGCGGCTGCAACTGATGAACCTATGGCAGCGGTGGACGAGACGGTTGCGACCGCTGAGCCCGAGAGGGTAACGGGTGAGACGGGCATGATCGCTAAGGATGAGACGGCCGCTCTTTCTCAAGAGTCGGGCACCGCTCCGATCATCGCTCTCCCTGCTTACGGTCCTTTTCCGTCTCCCGGCCTCGAGAGCATAAAGACAGCTCCTGTAGAGTCCGGCGATGAGGCCACGGGAGGTGAAATCGTGCCAATGGAGGAGGGAGACGCCGTTTCGGCTGGCGACTCATCAGGTAAATTTTTGGGTTACCGTCCTTCTTTTTATTCTGCAATCCTTCCTTACAGGGCTTATCTTGTTTCTAAAGCAGGTGCGGCTAGTGCTGATGCCCCTTTACCCGAGGGAGCGCCGTCAGTTACCGCCCTGACGGTGGACACCTCTCTACCCTCCTTCGTACCATCGCAGATGTTGGAAGGTATGGATTTACGACTCATCGGGCTTATCTTGGCTGCATAATTTATGTACTGATGTTATACTATTGCGTCCTTGCAGGAGTGCTTTTTGATCACCTGTACCAGGTGTTGCACCCACACTTCTCCTTCCCGTCGGAGCTTGCTTCATCCAGTGGCACTGGTGAGTATAGTCTTCAATTAATGCTCTTTCTTTTTTCAATAATAAAATTGTCTCTAATTCTTCCTTGCCCTGATTGCAGTGCTACAGATCGAAGGAGGAGATAAGAGATTGGTTGCACCACCGGTCCTCCCGGCTTTGCCGCCTGCTGCAGCTGGTATAGTAAATTCCATTGTTCATGAATCTCTTATATTTATAGATCTGTTATTTGATTGTGATTTGTTTTGCAGCTATCACTCCGGTTTCGGTTCCTTTCGAGTCCCGCATTATGATGCCGGCAGGCCTATTCTCCAGGCGTCCATCCTCAAAGGGCGCTACGATGAGTCTGAGTATACTGAGCGGATGCGTCGAGGAGCTTGACGCAGAAGCTCCCACATCTGCCGCAGATTTCGCTGCGGAGGTTAATCCGATGCTGGCGACGCTTGTAAATTTCCATAATGAAGGCATCGTCGAGTCTTGGGTTAATCACTGCAGGGAGATCGAGGCCTGCCTGCATCAGCTGGAACTTATGTGTCCTGCCCCCGAGATTTTGGCCACGAGCATTCAACGGGCGGCATGGATCGAGCAGAGCGCTTCTTACTTCCGCCATCTTGAACAAGAAGCGGCTTCAAAGCGGTGGGAATGCAAAGAAACTTCAAGCCAGTCTGCTCGATTGCGTGCTGAGGTCAACGCGAACGCTGCCCAGGTGAAAGTTATCTTCGAGGGCCTTCTGCAAAGTATCTCCGACAGGTTAACATTGAAGCAGAAGCTCGATGCCGTTGAGCGTGATACCCAAGGTCGTGAAGCAGCTCGGTGAGCCGTCGAAGAACAACTTTCATCCTATTTGCAGCAGCGAGCCCAGGTGGAAGCAGAGTTGGCCACAGCATCCGATCATGAGAAGGCGCTGAAGGAAGTGCGAGAGCACCTTGCGGATTTGTTGAAGACGCTTCCTTCTCCATGAATCATTTTGTATCATTTGTAATTGTAAATAAAATGTATTTGTTTCTTTTATTCTTTAACACGATGTATCTTGTACTCAATCGAATTCATGAATAAAAGATATACATTCTTCATAATGTTTTGTGTCATTTCTCTGCTTTCTTCTTTCTTGCTGTGTTGTTTGCCTTAAGACTTATCAACTTTATGAGCCGTGAGGGTCTCATAAAGAATTTTCTCTCTACCGGCCGGGAGGGTCCCATAGGTGTAATTTTCTCCTTAAGAATCGTGACTCCTAAGTGTGTTTCCTCTTGAGAGTCATAAGGATCTCACAAGAGAATTCACTCCCTTACGAGTCGTAAGGACCCGCAAGTGATGGGTGAAGTTGCCATTATCTGCATTTCACGGAGTTAAGGGTTGCTCTGGATGCTTTCCGGGGTACCGTAGTTTAAAGACATCGCGGTCAAGGTTAAGGACATCATAGTCCGTGGATTTACACTACTACAATATGGGGTTGCCCCTACGGACTCAGAAATCCGTAGGGGCAAATATTTCTTGCCCCTACGGATTTGTCCGTTGGGCTAAATCGTTGTCCCTACGGTGCCTTACGTTCTAATTTTTTGTTTGGCCCTACGGAGCCGCAAGCCGTGGACCTACGGTTATGTCCGTATGGGCATCTAAATAGGTTATTAATAAAAAAAAGCACAGAAAAATTATATTCATCGTTCCCAAAATTTCTCTCTTTCACTCCCGCGCCTCTCATCGCCTGTTCCCGCGCTTCGTCGCCACCGCGCTCGCACCTCGCCGCCAGCTTCGTCGTTCTTCCCCACACCTTCGTCGACTTCCCGCGCCTCGTCGCCACCTTCGTCGATCGTCGTCGACCACCAATTTCTACCGTCTCCTCCACCGCGCGCACGGTTTGTAAGTAAATCTTAAATAATTTTTAATTTTGACGTTGTAGTCTAGGGTTCAGGCCAGGTTCGGGTAGGGGTGAGGGCATCGGCGTCGACGTCGGCATCGGGTTCGGTTAGGGTTAGGGTTAGGGTTAGGTTGTAGGGTTCGGTTGGGGTTGGAGTTGGGGCTGGGGCTGGGCTGGGGGTAGGGCTCGGGTTTGGTTGGGGTTGGGGCTGGGCTGGGGCTGGGGCTAGGGCTCGGTTGGGCTGGGGCTGGGGCTAGGGTTCGGTTGGGCTGTGAGATGTGAACTGTAGAGTGCCCTATTTATCCCTTACAGTAGGTGTAAGCTTGTAGTGTAAATATGCTTTGCTTGTTGATTTAGTTCCATCCCGGCAAAGCTTTAGGCTAATTCGAGGTCGAGTTTGTACTGGTGCATTTATTCTGTTACCTTCACTTTTGTGGACGTAACATTCGATGATAAGGTGATAGTTGTTCCAGATTTGGCGTCTGCAGGGACTTTATATTTAATAATGTATCGGTAGAACTGTAAGCAAGCTATTTGGCATATTTAGAGGGTATTTAAGCTTAAGAAATTGTTTTTCTGTTATTTTTCTTGTGACGTGTATGCTATCGAATGTCTGGGCGAGCAACCCATGTGGGACAATATAATTTGATCTGATTTTGCTTCAAGCTCTTCTTTCTCCTTTAAATTATAATCCATTTTGTTTTGTACTTAGTAATGGCAGAATTTGCTTGTAGTTTATGGAAAACTATGAATCTTTTCGCCCGTTTCTTTCAGCCAGCATATGAAATAGTTTGTGGTTTGTGTTCATGGCTTGAATTCCTCTACATATATTATCATGTATATAATCTTATTGGTGGATTCATTTATATTCAATCAGCAAATATAGCATCTTTCAAGCATATTATCTTGTTCATCATTCTAATCTTATATTTTATCTGTCTTTGTCCTGTTGATCTTATTGACGGGAAGCTGTATGTTCATCTCCACTCCCAGATCCTTGATAATTAATTCTTTTGAAGCATCATAACTATGTTTTGCATTAATGTATCTGCAATGTTGTAAATATGTGATTAGCTTTATGGCTTGACTTTAATAGATCTATATTCCTCTGTTTTTCCCTTACTTTAGAGTTGAACATGATCTTTTAATAGCAAATATACTGCCCTTTAGAATTCAGATATGGACTGATAAGAAGAGATGATTGTTATCATGTTAACGGCCACTTATAAAATTTCTCAAATCTTGATCTCAATGGTTTAAAATCATGTTACACATACAACACGAATGTATAACAAACGCATAATTAGACAGTGATTCAAGATGTTCAAGTTAAAACCAATATATGATACTTGATGATAATATGAAACCTTCATATTCTCATCGATACTCATATATGAAACTAAAAGCGCCACTTAGTCCCCGTCTATCGGTTAACAAACATGCAATGTTCGTCGTGACATAGAACTATACAAGGTTGTTAAATATCGGACAGTATAGCTCGATACTAACAACCGTCGTATAGTCTAAGTGACGAGAAAATTCAATCGTATGGTAACCCATAAATTTGTCCCGTGTGGACAAGTTAAGAATGTATAAAGCAAACGCCTTCATTCACTTGTGTTTTCATCCGTTTCGAGATATTTCGTCGGTACCTTTCCGCTGGTTCTCCGTGTACAAAGATAGATTAGATTTTCATTTCAACGTTGTTTCACAGCTTTAAAATGATTATCTATTCTATTACAGTGTACTCGGAGAACAATGGGGAGGTGCTGCCGAAATTTACTCGAAACGGTTGAAAGCACAAGTGATGGGTGTTCGCTCTATACATTCTTAATGGGATAGAAGCCTACTCCTGACAGCCGGAACACACACATACAACAAGAATACACAACAAACGCATAATTAGAGAGTGATTCGAGATGTTCAAGTTAAAACCAATATATGATACTCGATGATAATATGAAACCTTCATATTCTCATCGATACTCATATATGAAACTAAAAGCGCCACTTAGTCCCCGTCTATCGGTTAACATACGTGCGATGTTCATCGTGACATAGAACTATACGAAGGTTGTTAAATATCGGACAGTATAGCTTGATACTAACAACCGTCGTATAGTCTACGCGACGAGAAAATTCAATCGTATGTGTTCCCCTCCGAAAGACGCGACAGAGACGCGGTGAACGTCTTGCCTGAAATACGGGGCAGATGCTATTTGGTTTTATCCGTCCACCTCTCCGAAGATGCCAAGTTGATTTATGACACCGTGTATCGGAGGTTTATACGGATGCGGCCGATATAGCAGACTTCGTCAGATTCCCCCTCAGGGTGAGGGGTTTTTGATTGTGGGGACGCTCTTCCCTGCAGGCGCAAGCCCCTGCAGTTAATTACGCTACCGCTCGGCGGTAACAACTTTCTCCTGCTCCATAAGTTCACTTCGTGTCGTGTGTGTTTGTTTTATTTGTGGTTGCCCGTGGATTTTATACGGAGATTATTTATTTCGTCGCACGTAGGACGTGGATTAGTCCAAATCTGTACTTTCTTAGATTTGGGTTTTGGGTTTTGGTTTAAGGATACGTTAGCCATATTTGAGGCTAAGATCAACTTAAATGTTTGTCAAGGATATGTTAGTCTAATTTCCATACTAAGATCTACTTAACGGGATCGTCTAAATCCATTTCCAGTTTAGGGACATGGTGGTCCATTTAATATATGGCCGTCGGGATCCGTCACCTCTCTGACGACGTTGAAGGATTACAACGACATGTGTCAGAGGAGTTCGGAGATGTACCCTTGAACCAAAGTTGATTGGGGGTCTTATAGTCCAGTTTGGGACTAAAGTCTGTTTGAATGTTTAAGGATACGTTAGCCATATTTGAGGCTAAGATCAACTTAAACGGGATCGTTTAGATCCAACAAAAGAGCGTTTGGGGGCTCTATTGTTCCAGTTTAGGGACGTAGTGGTCCATAGGTAGTTTAGGGACATTACGGTCCATATTCCAGTTTAGGGACATGGTGGTCCATAGGTAGTTTAGGGACATTGCGGTCCATATTCCAATTTAGGGACATAGTGGTCCATAGGTAGTTTAGGGACGCATAAGTCCATGGGTTTAAGGACCCCACAGTCCATGTTTTAGTTTAAGGACGTATAAGTCCGCGGGTTTAAGGATCCCACAGTCCGTCTTTTGGTTTAAGGACGCTTAAGTCCATGAGTTTAAGGACCCCACAGTCCGTGTTGATGTGTGGTTGTCGGGACCCGTCACCTCTCTGACATCGTTGAAGGATTACAACGATAGGAGTCAAAGGAGTTCGGAGATGTACCCTCGAACCGGATGTAAATTGATTTATGAGAGCAGCTGTGCTCATTCAATTTAATTTGTGGACTTACGGCCATGATTGGGCTAAGTCCAGTTGAAAAATGTTCAACATTTTTATTTGTTTTTGGCCTATTAGGCCTGTGCTAGGGCTTTGCCCCTTTTTAAATAATGCATTGCATTATTTATTTTGTTTGGGCTCTGCCCATTTATAAATGATGCAGAGCATCAATTTTGTTTGGGCTCTGCCTATTTATAAATGATGCAGAGCATCAATTTTACTTGGGCTCTGCCCTTTTGTTGCATTGCAATTTATTTTGGCCTACTAGGTCTTTTTGATTTGGGCCTGGCCCTTTAGCACACAATGCATTGCATTTATCAGGCGCTTTGCGCCAATCAATGAGCGCAAGTGTTTGTGGTGATGACACGTGTCACGCAAGCGCAGTGCGCTGCGCTTGCGCCGCTGACACGTGGCGCGCTCTGGTGAGTTGCGCAAAATTCAAAGAGCAAGGCTCTTTCTTAAAAGCGCATATCGCAAGTGATTCAGATGCTGACATGTGGCGCTCTCTGGTGGCTTGCGCTTAACCAGGAGCGCAACAGTGCAGTTTTTTCAAGTGCAAGGCACTATTCCAATAATCTTGAGAATCTTTAAGATTCCAGAACCAATGGTTCATAAAAAGTGCAAAGCACTGTTTGATTTCTTGATCCAATTTAGATCAAAGAAAACAAGTTTTTCTTGTTTTCAGAGAACCAGTGGTTCATAAAAAAGTGCATGTTATTTATATTTTACTGAAGATCATTGATCTTGTTCTTAGATCAATGATCTATTAGAAGAAATTCTTCTATTTTATAAGGTTTTTTACCTTTTTTCTTGAATTTTCTTCAGAGTTCTCTCTGTTTTTGATGTTCTTGATCTTTCTCAATGTTGATGATGTTCCACCTTTGAATTGGGGTCTAGGGGCCTTTATATAGTACTCATAGGTTTGTTAAGTTTGTTAAAGAGATCATTCTCTGAGTGATTTGGGGAATTTTCCCCACCGTTGGATCTTTGATCCAAGAGCTTCTGTTTTACAGAAGACAATCTTCTTGTTTTAACAAGAACAGAAAGATCTTATTAGAATTTTAATTCTGTTTGGCGCAAACGCCCCAGCGCTTGACATGTGTCACGCAGCGCACAGCGCAGCACAACTGCGCTTGGGTAACTGCGCTGACACGTGTCGCGCAGTGCACAGCATCTTAGAGCAACTGCGCTGACACGTGTCACGCAGCGCACAGCGCAGCGCAACTGCGCTGACACGTGTCACGCAGCGCAGCGCTTACGCCACTGCGCTTGCGCAACTGCGCTGACACGTGTCGCGCAGCGCAGCGCTTGCGCAACTGAAGCGTTGCTTCCTTTAATTTTTTTTTAAAATAGAGCCTTGCTCTGATTGGGTGCGCTTCCTTGGGCGTTGCGCTGACGTATCAACTTCTGACACGTGGCGCGTTGCACGCAGCGCACGGAATCTGAAGCGTTGCTTCGAAATTTGAATTTTTGAAATTCAAACAGAGTTTTGCTCTGATTGGGGGAAACAAATGCCCCCCACCGTTGCGCTCACGTGGCGCACACGTGAGTGCGACGGTGGCAAGATCTAAGCCGTTGGATCAAGGGGTGAGGTGAAAGGGCGCAGGCGCCTATAAATAGGACCCTTGGTCCTTAGAAAATTTCTACCATCTTCAAGATTTTATTTTCCAGAGCCCTGCTCTTTTAAGAACTTTAGAGCCTTGCTCTCTTCTTTCAAGAACTTCAAAGTTCAAACTTTTAGAACATCTTAGATAAATTTAACTTAAATTTAATTAAATTAATTTTAATCAACAGAGTCTTGCTCTCATAGATCTTTGATCTAAAGAAAACCCCTTTGGGGTTTCACCAACAGAGCCTTGCTCTCAAGAATCCATAGATCTAAAGAGATCTTGTTTCAGGGTTTTTACCCATGAACAGAGCTTTGCTCATGGACAAAATATAGATCTTTTTGATCTAAAAATGAAAAACTCTTAAGAGTTTTCATGGATCTCTAAGATCCCCAAAAAAAAAATTAACTTCTAATTTTTTTTATTTAATGGATTCTCTCATCATTATTATAGAGCTAGGCTCTTCTAAGGAATTTTATTCCCTTGAGACCAGACTTTAATAAGTGTCACTCTGTGACAGAACTTTGCTCTGAAAGGGGAGATTCTCTCCTTGCCTCTAGGGATTTATCATTTAATGAGAGTATTCTTTTGGGGATCTCCTTATTAATTGACAGTCCCATCCAATGATGGGGCTGTCTCATTAATTGGCACATTGTCACCTGGATTTTGTGGGTCCCTCTTTGGTCCCCCTACACTGCATTGCAGTGTAGTATCAAGTGTCAGGCTTTTAAAATTAAATTATGACACTGACGGCTGAATTTCGTTTTTCTTTGCAGGAAATCATGTCTGCTGATCTGTCTTTCCCATTTGTTCGCTCAGAGGGAGGATTTCCCCAGGCACCAGTGGACCGAGTAGTGCTCGCTCTCATTAAGGATTATGACCCCGAGCATAAGAGCCTTCACCTGTGGGGTAGGTGGTACAATGAGATCATCCAGGGTCGCCGAAGTTTCGGTTCTGCCACGCCGTCTGAGCCCATATCTTCACTCCCCTACACGGATGAACCCCCAGTGAAGTATGCCGTGGAGGTTAAAAATTGGAACTCGGATGACCTCCTCCAACCCGCGATTAGTGCTATTCCCGTGCAGCAGCCGCCGGCAATAGATATTTTAGGGAGGCGAATCTGTCAGGGTGAAGCACGCCCTTGGGGACAGGCCTATAACATTGGATTGATGCCGCGACCGCCCGCCAGATATTTACAGTGGGCCCGGTATATTTTTCCAGCGAAGAGGACTCATCTGATGAAGATAGGCTTGTATTCGGCCATCTATGTCTCGCTCTTCGAGTATCCCTCTCCTCCAACGTGGTAGGTTAAGGCTTTTATTGAACAATGGAACATCCCTACCCACACCTTCCTGATGACGGACAGGGAAGTCTCTATCTCCTTGGAGGAGTTTGCTGAAGTCTCAGGCTTGCCGATGAGGGGGGAGCATTATGAGAAGCTGCTTCCTCCTGATGAATATGTCTTTGCCACCAAGCCGTTGGTGTTCAACCTGACGCCGGAGAACGCCATTCAGCACTAGTTTCCGGGCCTGGTGAAGGTGTTGGAGATTTATGAATGGCTCTATCTGGAATCGAGTGTCCGGGGCGTCAGTTTCGCAGATTTTATTGCCCGCTTCATTCGACCGGAGTTCCTATCAGAGCAGAGCTAGAAGTTCGCCCAGCTCGATAACCCTTTTGGCTTTGGCTTGGACCGCCGACCCATATCAGAGAATGATCAAAGGGACTTTTATCTCCCCGGCGCCGCCGTCGTTCCTTTCTCAGAAATCGCCGTCCCGGGCATGGATGAGGAAACCTTTTTTGTAGGGTTCCTGGGCTTGTGGCTATGCAGCTTTGCGCTCCCCATGCACCCGCGCCACATGCGGCCATCTGTTTTCTACCCAGCGCATCGGATGGTGGCTGGTTTGCAGTTGTCAGTAGGAATTGCCGGGCTGGCTTATCTTTATAATGGACTTAACGTAGCGGCGGACGCTAGTGAGTCTGGGATGCATCCCGCTAACTTCCCGATGCACTACTTCACCTCCTGGATGGAAATGCACGTGCGTGGGGTGTTCGGCGCCCATAAGATCCCTCCCTTTTTTGAGAAATGCAGACTCCTAAGAGTCATACGGTTGGTCGGTGCTTCGATCGTAGTTGCACCTCCACGGGAGGCTAGGGGGCTACTCCTTCGTCCACACCTGGTCGGAGCGAAGGTTTCCTTCTTGGAACAATAGGCTCAGAGATCACCAAGTCGGTAGTGCCGCTGCGCGACGATTTTAAAGACGGGGCTTCCATATTGAAGGCTCGGGAAATCCTCCATCTCTATTGCATTCGGCCGGGCTATTTGGTATTTAGGTAGAATGAGACGGCACTCCTCATGAGTTATAACCCTCACCGGTTTGCTCAGCAATGGAGCTATAACCAGGGGATCCCGATGGAAGCTGTTTACCCCAATCAGAGCAAACTCTGTTCAAATCCCAAGGTGGGAAAAGAAGCAATGCTTCTGTTTTCCTCCAATCATAACAAAGCTCTGTCTTGAAAATTAAAGTTAAAATAAATGAAGCAACGCTTCAGATTCCCTGCGCTGCGCGCAGAGCGCCACATGTCAAAATCAGACTCGTTGGCGCAGGAAGCGTAGCGCCCAAGGCAGCGCACCCAATCAGAGCAAGGCTCTGTTTAAAATTCAAACTTTAATTAAAGAAGCAATGTTTCAGCTGGCTTGCGCTCTGCGCTGCACGCCACGTGGCAGCGCAGTTGCGCTAGCGTAGTTGCGCTGCGCTGTGCGCTGCGCGACACGTGTCAGCGCAGTTGCACTAGCGCAGTTGTGCTGCGCTGTGCGCTGCGTGACACGTGTCACGCTCTGGAGCATTTGCGCCAAACAGAATTAAAATTCTAATAAGATCTTTCTGTTCTTGTTAAAACAAGAAGATTTTCTTCTATAAAACAGAAGCCCTTGGATCAAGGATCCAACGGTGGGGAAAATTCCCCAAATCACTCAGAGAATGATCTCTTTAACAAACTTTAACTAATTTATGGGCACTATAAAAAGGACCCTAGACCTCAATTCAAGAGGAGGAACATTTTTTGAGAAATCAAGAGCTTCAAACAGAGAGAACTCTGAAAAAGTTTCAAGAAAAAGGTAAAAAACCTTCATAAAATAGAAGAAATTTCTTCTAATAGATCATTGATCTAAGAACAAGATCAATGATCTTCACATAATAAACAGTGCTTTGCACTTCTCATGAACCACTGGTTCTTTAAAACAAGAAAAACAAGAAGAACTTGTTTTCTTTGATCTAAATTAGATCAAGAAAACAAACAGTGCTTTGCACTTCTTTTTATGAACCATTGGTTCTGAATCTAAAAGATTCTCAAGTTAATAGTGCCTTGCACTTGCAGAACTGCGCTGTTGCGCTCTTGTGTTGGCGCAAGCCACGTGAGAGTGCCACGTGTCAACATCTGAACCATTTGCGCTATGCGCTTTGAAATAGAGCCTTGCTCTCTGAAACTGGCGCAACGCATCAGAGAGCGCCACGTGTCAACAGCGCAGCGCACTGGCGCAGCGTACTGCGCTTACATGACACGTGTCATCACCATAAGCATTTGCGCTCTTTGATTGACGCAAAACGCCTGACAAATGCAATACATCTCTTTTAAAGGGCCAGGCCCAAATCAAAAAGACCTAGCAGGCCAAAATAAATTGCAAAGCAATAAAAGGGCAGAGCCCAAGTAAAATTGATGCTCTGCATCATTTATAAATGGGCAGAGCCCAAAACAAATTGATGCTCTGCATCTTTCTGGGCAGAGCCCAAACAAAATAAAAAGTAATGCAACGCATTATTTAAATGTGGGCAAAACCCTAGCACAGGTCTAATAGACCAAAAATAAATAAAGCGTTGAATATTTTTCAACTGGACATAACCCAATCATGGCCATAAGTCCTCAAATTAAATTGACTGAGCACGGCTGCTCCCTAAATCAATTTATATCCAGTTCGAGGGTACATCTCCGAACTCCTCTGACACTTATCGTTTTAATCCTTCAACGATGTCAGGGAGGTGACGGGTCCCGACAACCACACATCAACACGGACTGTGGGGTCCTTAAACTCATGGACTTATGTGTCCTTAAACCAAGATACGGACTGTGGGGTCCTTAAACCCGCGGACTTAGGCGTCCTTAAACTAACGGACTAATGCGTCCTTAAACACACCCATATGGACTGTGGGGTCCTTAAACCCATGGACTTATGCGTCCTTAAACTACCAATGGACCGCAATGTCCTTAAACTACCAATGGACCGCAATGTCCCTAAACTACCTATGGACCACTACGTCCCTAAAATGGAACAATAGAGCCCCCAAACGCTCTTTTGTTGGATCTAAACGATCCCGTTTAAGTTGATCTTAGCCTTAAATATGGCTAATGTATCCTTAAACATTCAAACGGACTTTAGTCCCAAATTGGACTATAAGACCCCCAATCAACTTTGGTTCAAGGGTACATCTCCGAACTCCTCTGACACATGTCGTTGTAATCCTTCAACGTCGTCAGAGAGGTGACGGGTCCCGACGGCCATATATTAAATGGACCACCATGTCCCTAAACTGGAAATGGATCTAGACGATCCCGTTAAGTAGATCTTAGTCTGGAAATTAGACTAACGTATCCTTAACAAACGTTTAAGTTGATCTTAGCCTCAAATATGGCTAACGTATCCTTAAACCAAAACCCAAAACCCAAATCTAAGAAAGTACGGATTTGGACTGATCCACGTCCTACGGGCGACGAAATAAATAGTCTCCGTATACAATCCACGGGCAACCACAAACAAAACAAACACCCACGACACGAAGTGAAATTCTGGAGAAGGAGAAAGTTGTTACCGCGATGCGGTAGCGTAATTAACTGCAGGGGCTTGCGCCTGCAGGGAAGAGCATCCCCACAATCAAAAACCCCTCAATCGAGGGGGAATCTGACGAAGTCTGCTACATCGGCCGCATCCGTCTAAACCTCCGATACACGGTGCCATAAATCAACTTGGCATCTTCGGAGAGGTAGACGGATAAAACCAAATAGCATCTGCCCCGAATCTCAGGCCAGACGTCCTAATGTCTCGGCCGCCATTCGGAGGGGAACAGATTCTGGCACGCCCGGTGGGACCTTTTCCTCTTTCCACTCCACACTTTGTGTGTCGTGTTCGCGAACAAATCGCGGTTTGTTGTGGTTGCCTGTGGATTCGAGGTACTAAGATTTTGTGTCTTGCTCCATGCAGAGAATAGAAGATCAATGGCTTCAAACTGCACTACCCGCAACTGCAACTCTCACCCCGTCCCTGCTGGAGGAGTGACTTATGGGCCCCAAGCGGTCTCCCTTTCCAAGATGCCAGTGGAGCAAGTAACTCAAGACACCACTGGACTATTCTTCGGGACCATGCTCCCACCGATAAGCTTCAATGCCCTAAGACATCGCAAGAAGCTCCAAAGAAGCCGGTCTTTGATCGACTTACCACTGTCGCGACCCCTCTCAACGGGTCGCCCAGCTTCAATACCTCAGTTTTCAACAGACTGGGCCAGAACATCCGCAAACCTGCGATACCTGAAGCTGCCATCCCAAAACGGATAGCCATCCCGACTCAAACGGACGAAATCATTAGAAAGGCTCCTCCTTCCGAGAAGTCAGTTTTTACAAGGCTGGTTATTCCGGTTACTGCTCCAGGCGAGTTCCTCAAAGCTGCTTCTCCTACCCAGAGCAGAGGGCATGAAGAAGCTTATCCAACAACGGAGGTGACTCCATCCTCAAGACACGCTCGACGTCGCCACTGGCGCCGAGTGAGGAAGGCTGGGGCCAACTCCCCCTCTGGATTTACGCCACCAGCTCCGATGCTGAGGATCGATGTTGCTGTTCCAACCGGAAACAGCTTTGAATTGCTGAATACGGTGCGCAGAAACTCTCCTACTGCGATGTTGAAACGAACTCCTTCACCTGTAGAGAATGCTCCAGAGAAGAAGCTAGGACAGCCTCCTCAACGGTTGTCCTCTAAAATTTACAAAGTCTGGCGACGGGTCCAAGTGTCGGTGATTGATGAAAACTATCTCCGCCGACAGAAGACAATGAAGGTGCGGCAGGAGAAGGATTACTCCGTCAAGCCACAAAAAACAAAAGCTACTTGGGTGCCCTCTACAACGGTTCCCTTAACTCCAATCACTCAAAAAAGGAGGCCGCAAAAAGCCCCTATGTCTTTGGAAAATCGCAAAGACACCGAACACAAACGCCCCAAGTCTGGGGGCATGGTGGTGCACACCGTTTATATGGCTTCCGAAAAGGAGGAAAGCCGTGCTTCGACGGGTCACCGACCGCTCACCCGATCCGTGACAAAAGCCCAGGAGCAACAACAGAAGATTCAGGAAATGATGACTGTGATGGCTGCACTTACCGAACTGAAAGAAAGTTCGGAAGTATCATCAGAGCAGCGTCACGAACAAGAAACTGATGCTGACTTCTTACGTAGAATCCACGAAAAGAAGGACAGAGAAGCCGCAGAACAAGCGGATAACATAAGACAAATGGCACTCCTCTTCCAAGACATGGTAGGGATGATGTTACAGCCAGACCCTCCAGCTGAAGACCCTCCAGTCATTGTCGGAAATGACGGAGGGGAAACATCTGATCCTCCTCCGGCTCTTTCAGCAGCCAAGGAGGAGACAATTTCCAAAGCTGACTTGGACGAATATATAGCTCAGCAGATCCGGGTTCATCAGGCGACTGAGGCAGCCGGCCAGGTTGTTAGAACCGGACGACCCTACCCAAGCTGGTATGACCAAATCAGTTACCTGCCGGGATATACGATCCCTAAGTTCCACGTATATAAAGGGACAGGGAATCCGCATCAACACGTCGCTCAATTCAGGGCCTTATGCGGCAACACTGGAGGCGATGACAAGCTGTTGCTTCGCCAATTCGTTGGCAGCTTAGCGGAAACAGCCTTTGAATGGTATTCGGAGCTACCTAATGACTCTGTCAAAACATTTGCGGAGATGGAGTTACTGTTTACACAAAGATTCGCGAGTGCTAGTGAACGCACCCCGATAACAGCACTGATAAATGTCAGGATAAAGCCAGGCGAAACGTGGGTCCAATACGCAACACGATGGCGGAACCTATGGTCGAAATGCGAACAACGCATAGAAGAGGCACATGCGGTAGGCATGTTCGTAGGCACTCTTGATCCGCAAGCGACCATCTCACAATTCATGATGTTCTTCAGGCCGACCACCTTCCAAGCATTGATCGACAAATTAGCCCAAATGGACCAGATGGGCCACGGACCGTCTCCTCCAAAACCAGACTCTCGAAATGAGAAAGGAAAAGGGAAAGCGACTGTCGTTTCCAATGCTTAACAACAGCCGAGCAGCTCAAAGCCGGTCGTTCGCAAAAATAACGCGCATCCACGCCCGTCCCCCGAGGAGAGACTAGGACGTCCTTACTCGTTTCTTCAGAGTAAAACGAGAAGACTGTTTAAACTGGCAGTACGCAATAGACTCATCAATCTGCAGAGACCAAAACGTCCATTGCAGCCAGGCGATCTCAATAATCCCGATTACTGCCCTTACCACCAAACGGTAAGTCACCCGATCGAGGATTGTTTCGTCTTTAAGGGATGGATCGAGGATCAATACATACAAGACAAGTTTGCGCTGTCTGAAAACTAGAAGGTAAACCCACCATAGCCGCACACGCCAAAGAAGACGGACACGATGGGGGCAGCTTGTTCTCTTGTTGAGGACGAAAACGATGGAGAAGACTCATCAGATAAATCCGAAGACTACGTAGCGAGTTGTCATATGATCTCTCACTCATTGGCGGATGATGAAGAGGCTCCTTACGCCGAGAAACCGAGGGCGGACCCTGAACCAGAAATTCAACGGCCGTCAGACGAATTGATCGATGCCTTCTTGAACGAGATTTGTCTGAAAGTTAAAGCCAATCAAGAGCGTGAGATGGCCATGCTGGAAGGAGCCAAACGCCGACTACTAGACCAAAGAGTCGAAGCACTCCCGTCAAATCAAAAGCCATCCGCTGCGGATAAAGACAAATTCAAGACGAGGAAAAGGTTCGCTAAAGCCCTGTCAGCGGGAATGGTGCTACCACCCTCTGAAGAAAATACTCTCGGTGAAGTAGAGATGCATCCTAACTTCTGCTTATATCATCAGAAGATCACACATCCTACCGAAGACTGCAACTCCTTTAAGTGTTGGTGGCAAGGGTATGTCGCTCAAAAGCAACACTTCAACAGGACAAAGTGTGGAGCTCGTAGACATCAGAAAAATATGATAGATGAGCGCAAAAGAGCCGCCGACGATTGTCATATAGCCGACTCCAAGGGATCACAAATTATCACCTTTGGAAGCGACTCTGATAAGGAAGCTGCCCTCAACCCTCTCCTCAAGGAATCTATTTCAAAGATGAAAGAATTGAGAAGTTGCGATAACGTTCAGCCGTGTAATCGCACGCTGCTCGGAAAAAATCTCGCCCCCGCAACTAAGGGATCGAACAAAAAGGATAAAGGGAAGGAAAAAACAGCCTTCGTAGCCAATGCTCAACAGCAATCGAGTGGCCCTAGACCGGTTGTTTGCCGAAACAATAAGCAGCAACCCCTCCAAGAAAAGTTGAAACATCATTACTCGTTTCCGCAAGGTAAAACAAGGGGACTGTTCTAGTTGGCGTTGCGCAACCGACTCATAAATCTGCCGAAGCCGAAACGTCCGTTGCGACCAAATGACGTCAATGAGTCCAACTACTGTCCCTATCACCAAGTACTGGGTCACCTGATCGAGGATTACTACGTCTTCAAAAACTGGGTTGAAGATCAATACCAACAAGGCAAGTTCGTCGTCCCCGAAAACTGGAAGGTAAGCCCGCCACAACCGCACGCATCGGGAAAGATGGAGACGCCGAGGACATCATGCTCATTCATAGAGAAAGCCTCATAGACCGAAACGTCGTTAAACTAACAATGGACCACTATATCCTAAAACTGGCATCGGACCGAAACGTCCTTAAACTAACTGCGGACCACAATGTCCTAAAACTTGCAAAGGACCGAAACGTCCTTAAACTAACTGTGGACCGCAATGTCCTAAAACTTGCAAATGACCGTAACGTCGTTAAACTACTATCAACCCGCGGCATCCTCAGGCTGGCGTGGTTAAAAAAAACAAAAACAAAAAAAAACGGTATGTCCATAAGCAAAATGGGCACGGATGAAAACCCGAAAGGGCTCCGTGAGTAAAAGCAGCAGGGCTTCCGGCGAGTGTTTGTGAAAACCCGAAAGGGCGCAATCTCGTTAGAAAAAAGAATAAAAAGAATATAAAAAAAAGAAGACGGTATGTCCATAAGCAAAATGGGCACGGATGAAAACCCGAAAGGGCTCCGTGAGTAAAAACAGCAGGGCTACCGGCGAGTGTTTGTGAAAACCCGAAAGGGCGCAACCTCGTTAAAAGACACTTACAGGGTCCTCTCGACCTTGTAAGAAGAAACCACCCGCGTGAGATCCTTACGACTCACAAGGAAGCAATACACTTAGGAATCCTCACGATTCTTAAGGAGAAAATACACTTGCGAGATCCTCACGACCCGTAAGAAGAACTCTCTTATGGGACCCTCACGGCTCATAAGATTTGAAAGTCTTAAGTTACAGAGATCTGAACCTGTTCTTAAGCAGCACCCACAACCTTCGATACTGCCCTACAAGCGGCTCATACTGACCCTTGTATACAATCCACGGGCGCGAATAAACATTTCCCTAACAAATTCCCATCCGTGACTAGAGATATGCTTGTGCAGCAAACAACACTTGTAAGTCATCTCGACTTATAAGGAGAAAACCCTTTTGTAAGATCCTTACGACTTACAAGAGAACACGCACTTGTTGGGGTAAAAATTTACACCCCGGTTGACCAAGTCAAAATCCAAGTCAACCCCAAGCCAAGTGGGCCCAGGCCCCGACCCAGTGGGCCCATGCCCGGGTCGAGCCTGAACATGAAGCGGCCGACCTCCCCCCATGCCAAGATAAAAATTTTGTAATAAATAATTTTGTTGTATTTCTTTTATTTTATTTTATGGATAAATGTAAGAAAAATAGGCATAAAGCCAAATTTTTGTAAAGCTCATGGCTTATGTGCAAAAAGAAATGGCACATGAGCCATAGGATAGGCAAAATGCCATTTTGTGAATCCCAAAGGGCTATGTGTAAAATGTATAGCCTATAAAGGCAAAGGATAATGAAAATATCTCATAACTTTTTCTCTCTCTAAAAAAAAGTTTCCAGATCTGAGATCTTTTTCTTCTTCTTCAAGGTTCCAAAACCTTCTTCTTTCTCTTGAATTAAATCAAGAGTTTTAATCTTCTTTTTATAAAACGAATTAGTTTTTCACCACAAAACCCACAAAGGGGAACTTGGATCTGTCATCAGATCTCAAAAAGGAGAGATTTTGAGATTTCACATCTCTTGATCTTCAAGATCCAGCAAGCAACAGGAGGAAGAAGAAGAACCCCTTCCATCAACCCCAAAACACATTCAGGAGTCCAACTCCTCTCTGATTTCTCCTTTGAGAAATTTTTTTTTTTAGGCTAAAAGCCTCTTATCCTCACCGGCGCGCTAGTGCTCGAGCGCAAACCACCTACGTGCCGACACGTGGCGCATTTGCGCTCCAGCGCACTGCACGCGAGCGCAAAATGCCCACGTGCCGACACGTGGCGCGCGCGCTTGCGCTCCAGCGCGCAGCGCTCGTGCGCAAAGCGCCCCCGTGCCGACACGTGGCGCGCGCGCTTGCGCTCGTGCGTAAAGCGCCCGCGTGCCGACACGTGGCGCGCGCGCGCTTACGCTCCTGCGCGCAGCGCTCGTGCGCAAAGCGCCCGCATGCCGACACGTGGCGCGCGCGCGCTTGCGCTCCTGCGCGCAGCGCCGCTTGCGCCTGAGCGCACAGCACCTAAGCGCACAGCGCTCAAGGCGCTGGCCCCACGCATCCCTTGGATGCCTTTTCCCCCTCTTTTTGTGTACATACATACATATATACATATGTATACAAATTTATACACACACGTACTCCACGACACTGTCCCTGTTAGAAAAAATTTCTAACGGGGCGCTGCCCCGCACCCCGCAAGGGGGCTGCTAGCCACCTTGACCCCCAGCCCGCTATCCGGGTAGCGGGACCCCCGTAAAACTCTGCGTGGCTCCCGATATATCCAAACCCCCGCCTACCCTAGGCAGGGGGAATCTGTAGTACGCCTGACAAGCGTGCGCGTATTCCCATCTCAATAGGGTGACGAAAAACACCCTATAGACTCTGGCACGCCCGGTGGGACCTTTCTCTCCTCCCATATTTCGGGTTAAACGTTCATGCGAACTCAATTAATATACATATCTATTGTCTATACTGAAATGATATTTTCTTTTCTATGCAGCAATCAACCTTCGACGACAATGTCTCTCCAGACGAATTTAGCTTCCAACGTGACCCCGATTCCATACGTGGTCAAGATCAACGCTCGTGTGGTTCTCCCTGCAAGCCTCAGTCGACAGTGGGAGGAACCGCCCCGCCAGTTTGGCTCCGTCATCATCTACCCTGCTGGAAGCGCTCATCTGGCGGAAATCCCGGCGGAACAGGTGGTCAAGCCGGTCCCAAGGGGCAAGAGGCCGAATGTTGTGATTGCTAAGGCACCACAACCGAAACTTAAGATGGTGTCTGAACGATTCCCTGACGCTCTAGCTGGGGGAAAGAACTTCGGTACAAAGGGCAAAATCAAATGTTGCGGAGGAGCTCAGGCGATGACTCCAACAAATGCACAATCGAGCGTATCTCCAAAGCCCTCCATCGCCCGGTCTGCGGCGTCTTCCTAAAGAGCCGAAGTCTGCCAGGTGCTTAGAACAGAAAAGTTAAGGCAGAAGCGGCTCAGGTATCGAGCCAACAAGAGGGCCAAGGCTTCGGCCAAATGGAATCTTGTGAAGTTCCAAGTGCAGGGTTGCCCAGCGACGACGGCTGAGTCGGACGTAAGAATCAGCAATTCCTTCGAGCCTCTGAAGTGGGTTCAGAAAAATGCCATGACCGCCAGAATCAAGAAGACAGCGATCCGAACAGTGCTACAAAAAGAGGTGTCCCAGCCCCAACATAAAAAGTATGACACAGTCTCTTCAAGAGTCTATCAAGCACTCTGTGCCGCACGAAAGCAGCGGGGCAAACCCAGAAAAGAAGCGCCAGCACCATTCAAGAACCTGGTTAGGCCAGCCACCTTCAATCGACTACCAGCTACCGAAACAAGGGGGTCAAGACAGCAATCCGTGAAATCAGCTGCCAATAATAGAAAGACGGCCGGATATATCATCCATACGGTCTATATGGCGGGCGGGCGCCCCAGCGACAACCTTCGCAGCAAAAGCAAGGACGGGGCCACCACATCCCAAGCCCAATCTAGCCTGAATGTGGTTGCCGCTGCCTAAGAACAGCTGCCCCCGCTGGATGAAGAAAACCCTCTCGATGAGGATGATAGGCAGAAAGACCCCTCGGTCCATGCAGAGTCAAGCTCGGACAGCGAGGAAGAGCCGACATTCCGCCCCAGGACTGCGGAGCAGGAGCTGCTTCAAGAGCTTCGAAAACAGCTTAGGAGCAAAGATAAAAAGATGGCCAAGCTCTATTCAAAGATTGACGACTTAACGAACGTGCTGATGTAGCTTACGGCTCAAATGGCTCGAGCGCCTCCTAATCAAGCACAAGCCACTACTAATCAGCCAGGTGATGACAATCCGAGGCAGCCAATGCCTGTTCCTTCGGGTCCAAGACTGGTCGAGCCGCATGAAAGCCGGCCACACTCCGCTTCTGGGGACGCCTTGGCCCCAGATAGCACCATCCCGCTAACACAGGATCGGATAATGGATTTGGTCACCAGCAAGGTTAAAACATTGGTGGCCGAAGCCGAAGCTCAAAAAGAAATCGGCAGTAGTGGGCGGCCATATCCCGTGCAGTACGATCTGATTGAGTTCCCAAGCGGCTACGTCATTCCTAAGTTCGGAAGATTTGATGGAACGGGGAATGCAAATCAGCACGTCGCCCACTTCAAAGCATCGTGCGGAAATACAGGGGGCAATGACGCGCTCCTTCTTCGTCAGTTTGTCAACAGCCTGACCGGTGTTGCTTTCGACTGGTACGCGAGCATACCAGATGGGTCCGTCATTACCTTTGCCCAAATGGAGTCTCTGTTCCGGCAAAGGTTCATGAGCGTCAGTGATAAAATCTCCATTGCCGACCTTGTGAGGACCAAGCCGGGGAAGAATGAAAGTAACACTGACTTTATCGCCCGATGGCGTAATCTCACGGTCAAGTACGAACCGCCGCTGGAGCAGGACCAGTCCGTTAGCCTTCTTATTGGGAACCTCAGCAATTGGATGGTCGCATTCTTGTGTACAGCAGGCCTCAAAACATTCCAGGAGCTAACCAAGAAAGTCCAAATGCTGGAACGCTCGAAGCAAGAGTCCCCGCCAGACTCCCAGAGAGACAAAACTTGGAAAAGCAAGCGGGACGACAACCGTAGAAGCGGGAGTTCCAGCAGTACCAATGTCTTCAATGCCTCCGATAATGAAGAAAAGCGAAGGGCGGCCGAATCCAAAACTAACCGGTCTCGAAAGCCATTGCTGGGAGAAGATGGGCCTTCTCTAGAGGAGAAAAAGAACAAGGTTTACTCTTTCAGAAGGGACAAGGTCCGCAAGATATTTAAAGATACCTTGAACAACGGCCTACAATTGCCTGAGTCGAAAAGACCCCAGGAAGCAAAAATGACCGACAATCCTTTGTATTGCCCGTACCACCGAGTAGTGAGCCATGTGATCGAGGATTGCTATATCTTCAAAGATTGGGTCGAGAAGCAGTACAAGGCTGGAGAGATCGAGCTGTCCAAAAGTGTGTTGGTGAACAATCAAGTTGCAACCACCAACTTTATACAGATAGAAGTTGAAGCCTTCTGGGAGAAGACAGCCGAACCCGCTGCCCTGAGAGATGAAACTGACTCATCGCGGCCTCCGTGGAGTACGCACATATCTAATAAGACGAAGAAGATGATAAATCTACTTCAGAAAGAACCCAGGACGGAATGGGAAGGGCAGAAGAAGCCTACCAGTCCAGCTGCCAATGCAGCTCCATCAGTCTCAAAATCCAAGAAGCTCAAGAAGAAGAAAAGTGCAGCTCGACGTGAAAAAGAGTCTGCAGGGAGATCGACCATTCAAAAATATATCGATTCCCTCGAAGAATATGAACAAAATGAAAGAACATTGATTCGATTGAAGAAGTTCTTCCCTGTACAAGCGGCTGATATTCTGGAGGAGTTAGAAGAAGACTCCAATGAAGAGATCCCAGTAGTGACCTGGTATGCCATCCATCTCGGCAGCGACTCCGAGGATGAGCTCTGTTTTCCCGAAGAGGACGAGGAGCTCACCACAATGGCCAATCAAATCCAGCTCAGAAGCGGCAGGGCTCTACCGCAAAATCAGGGCAACGCCCTAAAAGGGAAGGAAAAACAAGTCGCTAATGAGGAAGATGGCAGAGAACTAGCTGATGAAAACATAAGTCCTTCCTCGGTGGACTATAATGTCTTGGGACATCTCCGGAAGCTTCCATCTCTCCTGAGCATCTACGACGCCTTGGTCCTATCTAAGGAGCTTAGAGATGTCCTCATTCATGCTCTACAAAACCCCGAGCGGTATCAGGCTCACTTTGCGGAAATTAATATGAAAGAAGCCCAGCACGCTTTACATGCCGCCGCAGTCACATTTAAGGATGAAGACTTGCTACTGGGAACGGCTGAGCATAATCGGCCGCTTTACGTGACCGGGTACAGCGACGGAGATCGAATTAATCGCATATTGATTGATCCGGGGTCTTCAGTGAACATCATGAACCTGCGGACGCTGAAGAGTTTGTCAATGGACGTCCGACACCTATCAAGGGAAAGGATTGTCATTCAAGGCTTCAACCAAAATTGCCAGCAAGTTCTGGGGTCCATAGCTCTGCCAATCAAATTCGGGGATCTGCAAACTGAAGCTAAGATATACGTGATCGACGCCGACACGTCTTATAAGATTCTCTTGGGGCGGCCGTGGCTCCACGATTACGGCATCATCCCGTCAACTCTCCATCAATGCATGAAGTATACTAAAAATGGCGAAGAAAAACGCATCAACGGAGACATCCAGCCATTCGGTGTGCATGAAGTCCGCTATGAAGATTCTCGGTACTTTATGAACCGCTAAAATGCTAAGCCACAACTGACTGAGGATAGACCGGCCCCAAGACTCAAAAGCAAATCTGCGCCGGCTGTCACTTTCAAAAGCAAAAACACCCAAGTGCGCCCGCATTTCGGTAGCGACACTGATGAGTCTGACGCTGGAAGCCCGTCCTTCTGTAAAACTCGCCCTCGTTTCGGCAGCGATACGGACGAATCTGTTGCTGAAGGCCCATCTAGCAGCAAAGCCCGCCCTCATCTTGGCAGCGACACTGAAGAGTCGGAGGAAGAGGACCTGCCGTGCAATAGCGATGCAGATTGGACCCCTATGCAACAAGCGAAACTACGAGAGACCTTCGAAGTTACAGAAGGGTCCTTAGCCGTCACAAGGGTACCAAAGCAGATGTGCAAAGAGCTCGATGCGTTATCAGTCTCCACCGTGGACCAGCTGAAAACTTTCTACGTTCCCGGGAGGAAAAGTGGACAGAAAGGCATCCTGTTTTATGGGTCAAACCCCGTTGTGCGCCCGGACGATTTGTCTGTCGCGTGCCTTCCATATGAGAGAGGCATAAGAGCCGTCCTCAATCCCAGATACTATACGCCCGAGATGCAGGAATACTTTAAGAAGTGCGGATGCCGGTTATATCAAACGGAGTCCGAAGCAAAGTTTTACGAAGGGCTATGGTATCCGCCCCAGGTCCGAGCACTCATCGATGGACGAATTCCAGATAGACGGGGCATAGGCTACATTCAACCTGATTCCAAAATGTGCTACATGATCCATGTTGGTGAAGCCAGCGAAAGATCAAATGGTGATGACGAGATAGCCGAGCCAGAAGAAGCTCCTTAAGAGCTCGAAGATGGTGGACAAGCAACCTTTGACGAGCTAACCGAGATTGACTTAGGAACGCCCGATAATCCAAGGCCAACCTACATCAGCTCGCTCTTGTCAGAGGAAATGAAAGTGAAAATAATTGCCCTGCTGCATGAGTTCGTCGACTGCTTCGCGTGGACATACAAAGAAATGCCTGGCCTTTCCCCTGAAGTGGCCGTACATAAGTTGGCTATATCTCCTGATGCTAAGCCAGTCAAACAAGCTCCTCGAAGAATGAGAAGGGAACTAGAAGAAAAGGTCATCGAGGAAACTAAGAAGCTCATCGATGCCGGCTTCATCAGGGAAGAGAAATATGCGGACTGGATCGCATGCATAGTCCCAGTGAAGAAGAAAAATGGGCAGATCCGAGTTTGTGTCGATTTCAGGGACCTCAACAAGGCATGTCCTAAAGACGACTTCCCGCTACCGGTCATGGAAATGATGGTCGATGACACCTCAAATTACGAGCTGTTCACCTTTATGGATGGCTCGTCTGGATATAATCAGATCAAGATGTCGCCTGAGGATGAGAAGCACACGGCATTTCGAACCCCGATCGGAATATATTGCTACAAGGTAATGCCATTCGGACTGAAGAACGCGGGTGCTACATATCAAAGGGCAATGACTAATATCTTTGATGACCTAATCCATAAAGTCGTCGAATGCTATGTTGATGATCTGGTCGTCAAGACTAAAGCCAAGGCCGATCATATCCAAGATCTCAGGACCGTTCTCACCAGGCTGAGGGAATACGATCTGAAGATTAATCCTCTGAAGTGCGCTTTTGGCGTGTCATCGGAAAAATTCCTGGGCTTCATAGTCCGACATCGAGGGATCGAAGTTGACCCATCAAAGATAAAGGCCATCATGGAGATGCCCCCTCCGAAGAGTCTGACGCAGCTAAGATCTTTTCAAGGCAAGCTTGCTTACATACGGAGGTTTATCTCAAATTTATCGGGGAGATGTAGGCCCTTCTCAAAGCTCATGAAGAAAGGAGCTCCTTTTATTTGGGATGCCGAATGTCAAGCAGCGTTCGAAAGCATCAAACAATACTTGTTACACCCTCCAGTGCTGGCCGCTCCCATTCCAAATAAACCGCTGATTCTCTACACTGCCGCGCTGGACGAGTCACTCGGTGCGCTCCTTGCTCAGAATAACGAGGAGGGAAAAGAAAATGCCCTCTACTACCTCAGTCGAACTCTAGTCGGGGCGGAACACAACTACTCCCCAATCGAAAAGCAATGCCTGGCTCTGATGTTTGCTGTGAAGAAGCTGAGGCACTATCTGCTCGCTCATCGGGTTATGCTGATCTCCAAGGTCGACCCGCTCAAACACTTGATGACCAGAGCGAGCCTAGCTGGCAGAATGGCAAGATGGGCTGTTATGCTACTTGAGTTTGACATAGTTTTCACTCCTCAGAAAGCAGTAAAAGGGCAAGCTCTTGCAGACTTTCTCGCTGCTCATCCCATACCAGAAGGGTCGCCGCTAAATTGTGAGTTACCCGATGAACAAGTGCTGCACCTCGAGGAAGATGAGGCAAGTTGGGAGCTCTATTTCGATGGAGCCTCGTCAATAAGGACCTCCAGTAAATCAAGCGTCCCGGAGGTAAAAGCAGGGATAGGATTGGTGTTCATTACGCCGTCAATGGGAACCCTACGGCGTTCTTTCGCCCTCACCGAGCCTCGGACAAACAATGAAGCTAAGTATGAAGCTCTGATAGCTGGTTTGGAGCTCGCCGTAGAAATGGAAATCCGTCGACTACGAGTATACGGTGACTCCCAGCTTGTCGTCAACCAAGTAAACGGCGACTATAAGATATACAAACTCGAGTTAGCTCGGTACAGAGGTCGAGTGGTGGAACTCATGAAACGGTTCACTCATATTGAATTAACGAGAGTCCCTAGAGCGTTGAACGGAAAGGCTAATATACTCGCTCGCTTGGCCAAGGAGCTGGCTGATCCTGACATGGACGAAATTCTGATCACAGTCAGGAGCCGGCAAATTCTACCCCCAGTCTCTCTACGAGAAGAGGAAAGCACGGAACAGAAGAGCAGTCCTGCCGAAGAAGCTTCGATCATCCAAGACGAGCCCGATTGGAGAGAACCCTTCATAGAGTACCTCCGATACGACAAGCTGCCCGAAGAAAAATCTGCGAGGATTCAGCTGAAGAAGAGAGCTCTCCGATACGTGTTTGTAAACGACACGCTATACCGCAGGTCATATGACCAACTCTGGCTCAGGTGCCTGTCATCGGCCGAAGCCCAAAAAGTCATGAAAGAAGTTCACTCAGGCTTTTGCGGTGCTCACCAATCTGGCCCCAAGATGCGACTGCAAATTAAACGGCTTGGGTATTACTGGCCCGCCATGATACAGGATTGTGGAGAGCATGCAAAGAAATGTTATATCTGCCAAATTCACGGTGATTTTATTCACAAGCATCCCAATCCATTGCATCCTACGGTGGCGTCGTGGCCCTTCGAAGTCTGGGGCACCGACATTGTTGGCCCAATTGATCCTCCGTCATCCAAAGGCCATCGGTTTATACTGGCCGCCACAGACTACTTCTCCAGATGGGCTGAAGCTGTCCCGCTAAAAGAAGTCAAGACAAAAGGTGTTCTGACATTCTTCCAGCATAATATTCTATACCGCTTCGGTACACCAAGAAGAATCATTTCTGACAACGGGCCTTCTTTCAAGAGCTTCAATATCTCAAGGTTCGCTACTCAGCACAAGATAGACTGGAGATATTCCTCCATCTATAATCCAAGAGCCAATGGGCTAGCCGAAGCCTTCAATAAGACTCTATGCAAGCTCCTGAGGAAAAATGCTTCAGCCAACAAGAGAGACTGGAATCTCAAGCTTCACGAGGCATTGTGGGCATATCGTACCATGCACCGTACTCCAACTCAGTCCACTCCATACTCATTGCTCTTCGGAGTAGAGGCGATTCTTCCCCTCGAAATCGAGGTTCCAAGTTTAAGAATGGCCATCCAACATGAGTTGACGGAGGAGGAAAACGTGCTTCTTCGACTTGAAGAGCTCGATGCCCTCGAAGAAAAGAGGCTCGCGGTACAGCAAAATCTGGAGCTATACCGAACCTAAATGTCACGGGCCTATGACAGGATAACCCGTCTCCGCACTTTCAAGAAAGGTGAATTGGTGTTGGTCCTCAAAAGACCGATCATCCCCAATCGACATGCCAAGGGAAAATTTGAGCCAAACTGGGAAGGACCATACGTCATTGAGAAAGTGTTCGACGGAGGATCCTACCAACTAATAAGTGCCGAGGGAGAAAGGCCCATGCCACACATCAATGGCCGATATCTCAAGAAATACTACGCGTGAATGCTCCAAGTCGCAGGCGAATTGAGCACATCAGCCCTACGGTCTGGATTATACATCCTGCAAAACCGTATACAATCCACGGGCGTAAATGACCCCTATCTCTCTCAAATTCTGCTGGTGAGACTACTTTTAAAGTCCCACCAGCGGCAAAAAAAAAAGAAGAAGAAAAAATAGAAAAGAAAAGAGGAAAAAATAAAAAGGTATGTCCACAAGCAAAACGGGCACGGATGAAAACCCGAAAGGGCTCCGTGAGTAAAAACAGCAGGACTACCGGCGAGTTTGTGAAAACCCGAAAGGACACAAACTCGTAAAGAAGAGATGAATACACTCGAAAAGTCCTCTCGACCTTGTGAGGAGAAAATCCCTGCGTGAGATCCTTACGACTCACAAAGGAGCAACACACTTAGGAATCCTCACGATTCCTAAGGAGAACATACACCTGCGAGATCCTCTCGACTCGTAGGGAGAAAATGCTTTTATGAGACCCTCACGGCTCATAAAATTGAAAAGTCTTAGGTGATAGGGACCCAAACCTGTCTCCTAAGCCATCGTTCCCCAACGGGCAACGGCAAATGATGAGTCGCTCCTGGCATTTCGCTTCAGTGTTAGCGGTGCTGATGCCGACCAAAAACCCAAATCCCAAGTCCTCCCAAGGAAAATGATGAGTTGCTCCTGGCATTATCCCGGTGCAGCAATGCTGATGCCAAACAAGATCCAAATTCCAAGTCCCCAAACGGCGAATGATGAGTCGCTCCTGGTATCATATTCCAGTGTAGCGATGCAGACGCCAACCAAATTCCAAATCCCATACCCCAACGGCGAATGATGAGTCGCTCCTGGTACCACATTCCAGTGCAGCGATGCAGACGCCAACAAAGCCCTGAAATTTTTTCGGCCCTACGGTCTGGATCATACATCCTGCAAAACCGTATACAATCTACGGGCGTAAAACAATCCTAATCTCTCCTAAGTCCTAACCGGTGAGACCACATTCAAAGTCCAAAAAAAAAAAAAAAAAAAGGGTATGTTCACAAGCAAAACGGGCACGGATGAAAACCCGAAAGGGCTCCGTGAGTAAAAACAGCAGGACTGCCGGCGAGTTTGTGAAAGCCTGAAAGGGCGCAAACTCGTGAAAAGGAGATGAAATGCATTCTCAAAGTCCTCTCGACTTTGAGAGGAGAAAATTCCCGCGTGAGAGCCTTACGACTCGCAAAGGAGGCACACACTTAAGAATCCTCACGATTCCTAAGGAGAAAATACACCCGCGGGATCCTTTCGACTCGTATGGAGAAAATGCTTCAATGGGACCCTCACGGCCCATAAAATTGAAAAGTCTTAGGTGATAGGGATCTAAACCTGCCTCCTAAGCCATCAATTCCCAAATCCTCTCGGGGCAAATGATGAGTTGCTCCTGGCATTATTCCAGTGCAGCAATGCAGATGCCAAACAAAAACCAATTCCCAAACCCTGTCGTGACAAATGATGATTCGCTCCTGGTACCATGTTCCGGCGTAGCGATACTGACGTCAACCCAAATCGAAATCAACAAGTCAACTTCCACTCCGACACCGCAGAAAGCGGAGCAAGTCAGAATCCAATATCGACACCGCAAGAGGCGGGGCAAGTCAAGTCTACCCCTGACACTGCAAGAATCAGAGCAAGTCAAATCAAGCACCGACCGTCCAAGTCGCTAAAAGGGCAGCATCGACCGTCCAAGTCGCAAAAAGGGCAGCATCGACCGTCCATGTCGCAAAAAGGGCATCACCGACGGTCCAAGTCGCTAAAAGGGCAGCATCGACCGTCCAAGTCGCAAAAAGGGCAGCATCGACCGTCTACGTCGCAAAAAGGGCATCACCGACCGTCCAAGTCGCTAAAAGGGCAGCACCGACCGTCCAAGTCGCAAAAAGGGCAGCACCGACCGTCCACGTCGCAAAAAGGGCAGCATCGACCGTCCACGTCGCTAAAAGGGCAGCATCGACCGTCCACGTCGCTAAAATGGCAGCACCGACCGTCCAAATCGCAAAAAGGGCAGCATCGACCGTCCAAGTCGTTAAAATGGCAGCACCGACCGTCCAAGTCGCTAAAATGGTAGCACCGACCGTCCAAGTCGCAAAAAGGGCAGTACCGACCGTCCAAGTCGCTAAATGGCAGCACCGACCGTCCAAGTCGCAAAAAGGGCAGCACCGACCGTCCAAGTCGTGAAAAGGGCAGCGCAGGATTCCTACAAAGCGGGAACCAGATCACTCCGGGCCAGGGAAACGTCTATCACGGACATTCCGTCTCGGAGACATGTCAAGCAATGACCGTCCATGTCATAAAAAGGGCAGCGCCGGCTTCCCAAAAAGCGGGAACCAAATCAGGTCGCCTCCAAGTAAAAGAAGATCCATCAATTTCATGCACACGACCCACATATGTGGTGTGTATGTATTGATAGGGGGCAATTTGTTGGGGTAAAAATTTACACCCTGGTTGACCAAGTCAAAATCCAAGTCAACCCCAAGCCAAGTGGGCCCAGGCCCCGACCCAGTGGGCCCATGCCCGGGTCGAGCCCGAACATGAAGCGGCCGACCTCCCCCCATGCCAAGATAAAAATTTTGTAATAAATAATTTTGTTGTATTTCTTTTATTTTATTTTATGGATAAATGTAAGAAAAATAGGCATAAAGCCAAATTTTTGTAAAGCTCATGGCTTATGTGCAAAAAGAAATGGCACATGAGCCATAGGATAGGCAAAATGCCATTTTGTGAAGCCCAAGGGGCTATGTGTAAAATGTATAGCCTATAAAGGCAAAGGATAATGAAAATATCTCATAACTTTTTCTCTCTCTAAAAAAAAGTTTCCAGATCTGAGATCTTTTTCTTCTTCTTCAAGGTTCCAAAACCTTCTTCTTTCTCTTGAATTAAATCAAGAGTTTTAATCTTCTTTTTATAAAACGAATTAGTTTTTCACCACAAAACCCACAAAGGGGAACTTGGATCTGTCATCAGATCTCAAAAAGGAGAGATTTTGAGATTTCACATCTCTTGATCTTCAAGATCCAGCAAGCAACAGGAGGAAGAAGAAGAACCCCTTCCATCAACCCCAAAACACATTCAGGAGTCCAACTCCTCTCTGATTTCTCCTTTGAGAAATTTTTTTTTTAGGCTAAAAGCCTCCTATCCTCGCCGGCGCGCTAGTGCCCGAGCGCAAACCACCTACGTGCCGACACGTGGCGCATTTGCGCTCCAGCGCGCGAGCGCAAAACGCCCATGTGCCGACACGTGGTGCGCGCGCTTGCGCTTTTACGCGCTTGCGCTCCAGCGCGCTGCGCGCGAGCGCAAAGCGCCCACGTGCCGACACGTGGCGCGCGCGCTTGCGCTTTTGCGCGCTTGCGCTCCAGCGCGCAGCGCTCGTGCGCAAAGCGCCCACGTGCCGACAAGTGGCTCGCGCGCTTGCGCTCCAGCGCGCTTGCGCTCCAGCGCGCAGCGCTCGTGAGCAAAGCGCCCCCGTGCCGACACGTGGCGCGCGCGCTTGCGCTCCTGCGCGCTTGCGCTCCTGCGTAAAGCGCCCGCGTGCCGACATGTGGCGCGCGCGCTTGCGCTCCTGCGTGCAGCGCTCGTGCGCAAAGCGCCCGCGTGCCGACACGTGGCGCGCTTGCGCCTGAGCGCACAGCACCTAAGCGCACAGCGCTCAAGGCGCTGGCCCCACACATCCCTTGGATGCCTTTTCCCCCTCTTTTTGTGTACATACATACATATATACATATGTATACAAATTTATACACACACGTACTCCACGACACTGTCCCTGTTAGAAAAAATTTCTAACGGGGCGCTGCCCCGCACCCCGCAAGGGGGCTGCTAGCCCCCTTGACCCCCAGCCCGCTATCCGGATAGCGGGACCCCCGTAAAAACTCTGCGTGGCTCCCGATTTATCCAAACCCCCGCCTACCCTAGGCAGGGGGAATCTGTAATACGCCTGACAAGCGTGCGCGTATTCCCATCTCAATGGGGTGACGAAAAACACCCTACAGCACTTAGGAAGCCTCACGATTCCCAAGGAGAAAACACACCTACAAGATCCTCACAACTTGTAGGGAGAAATACCTTTGTGAGACCTTTACGGCTCATGAAGTCAAAAGCCTTAGTCGACAAGATCTTAACCCTGATCGCTATGCCACCTTTGTTCGACATCGACAGAGGCAAATGATGATTCGTTCCTGGCAATATCCCAGTTGTAGAGATGCTGATGCCTAAAACGGTATCAAATTCCAAGTCCTTTTACGGCAAATGATGATTCACTCCCGGCAATTTTCCAGTCGCAGCGATGCTGATGCCAAGATTGGTATCAGATCCCAAATCCCCTACTCGCGAGAAAAAATCAGCGAGCCAAAAAAAATGCATACGAAATAGCCGAAATGATGGGGCAACTTGCAAACAAAATCAGCAAGTAAAAATGTATGCATACGAAATAGCCGAAATGATTGGGCAACTCGCAATAAAAAACATCGAGTAAAAATAAAATAAATAGCCGAAATGATTGGGCAACTCGCAATAAAAAACAGCGAGTAAAAATAAAATAAATAGCCGAAATGATTGGGCAACTCGCAATAAAAAACAGCGAGTAAAAATAAAATAAACAGCCGAAATGATTGGGCAACTCTCAATAAAAAGCAGCGAGTAAAAAACAAAATAAACAGCCTAAACGATTGGGCACCGCGAAAAATAGCCGAAATGATTGGGCAATCGCGACCTTCGCGATATAAAAGCTGAAATGATAGAGCATCGCGGAAATAAAATAATAATAATAAAAAAAATGAATGAAACTTCTGCCCTACAGGTTAGATCACATCGACTCCTGTATACAATCCAGGGGCGCAAACAAAGAGGGAACCATACCTTCCCAACAGGCTCCATAAAAAGGCAAAGCCAAATCTCGACGGTTCACAGACAACCTAGAGATAACCGCGACATCCATCTCGATACAGCAGACGAGATGTCACCCCAGCGTTCTTCCTCCAGCAGGGTTCGGACGTGACAAAGCAAACGAAGCGAAGGCCAAATTCCTAGCTTCAAAGTCTTAACGGCGAGTCATATAAAGCCTGAAAGACAACTGGAGATCGTCTCACACCAGTGCGGAATGATCACCACTTCGACGTTCGTCTCGACACAGCAGACGCAATATCATCAAACAAATGGAGCCACGGCAAAATCCCTAGTTCCAAACCTCGACGGTTCACCAGCAACCTAGAGACAAGCTCGACGTTCGTCTCGATACAGCAGACGAGATGCCACCCCAACGTTCGTCTCGACACGGCAGACGCAACATCATCAAAAAAATGGACCCACGGCAAAATCCCTAGTTCCAAACGTCGACGGTTCACCAGCAACCTAGAGACAACTGCGACGTTTGTCTCGATACAGAAGACGAGATGTCACCCCAGCGTTTTTCCTCCAGCAGGATTCAGACGCAACAATCAAACAAACGGAGCCACGGCAAAATCCCTAGTTCCCATCACGACATTCGTCTCGATACAGCAGACGCAATGCCAGCAAATGAAGCAAAGGCCAAATTCCTAGCTTTAGGGTCTTAACGGCGAGTCATATAAAGCCTGAAAAACAACCGGAGATCGTCTCACATCAGTGCGGAATGGTCACCACTTCGACGTTCGTCTCGACACAGCAGACGCAACATCATCAAACAAACGGAGCCACGACAAAATCCCTAGTTCCCATCGCGACGTTCGTCTCGATACAGCAGACGCAATGCCAGAAAATGAAGCAAAGGCCAAATTCCTAGCTTCAGGGTCTTAACGGCGAGTCATATAAAGCCTGAAAGACAACCGAAGATCGTCTCACATCAGTGCGGAATGGTCACCACTTCGACGTTCGTCTCGACACAGCAGACGCAACATCATCAAACAAATGGAGCCACGGCAAAATCCCTAGTTCCAAACCTCGACGGTTCGTTAGCAACCTAGAGACAATCGTGACATTCGTCTCGATACAGCAGACGAGATGTCACCCCAGCATTTTTTCCTCCAGCATGATTCGGACGCGACAATCAAACAAACGGATCCACGGCAAAATCCCTAGTTCCCACCGCGACATTCGTCTCGATACAGCAGACGCGATGCCAGCAAACGAAGCAAAGGCCAAATTCCTAGCTTCAGGGTCCTGACGACAACTCACATAAAACCTGAAAGACTATCGGAGATCATCCCACACCAGCGCGGAGTGGATATGACTCATCGGGGCTCTCCAAAATGAGCCTAACCTCAAGTAAAATGCGGCATGGCAAATTCCTAACGCTTGCTCTTCCGACGGTAAAACTGCCAAGGAGGATTGCTTGAAGACGTCTTGTCCAGCCCCCGAAGGGATCAGAGACACGGCAGTCGCAGGGCTACTCGAACAGCACGATTGCCTATCGAGGAACATATCAGCTTATGCGACGGTACGACGGCCAAAACCCTAAGTACCACAGACCCTAACGGACTTCTGTCGAAAAGAGCAGAGGTTAACTGTGACGTTAGGATATTCTTGTAAGAAATGCTCGATTCGTCTCGACTTGTGAAGAAATCGATGTCTTTGCGAGAAATTTTTGATGCGGCTCGATTTGTGAGATAAAGCCTTAGGCAATAGGCATAAAAGGAGCCTGTTTCCTAAGCACTGGGACCCTGCAAGTTGGCCCACAATGGTCTCTTGCACACTATCCACGGGTCTCACTCTCCAAACTCGAAACTCGACAAGGAGGGAAGCAACCGCTTACGGGTCCTCTCGACTCGTAAGAGGGAAAAATTCTCTTATAGGATCTTTATGACTTATAAGAGAAAACACACTTAGGAATCTTCACGATTCCTAAGGAGAAAATCCACCTACGAGATCATCTCGATCCGTAGGGAGAAAAATCTCTATGAGACCCTCACGACTCATAGAATTGAAAAGTCTTAGGCAGCAGATCTGAACCTGCGGCCTAAGCCATCACTATCTCTTGAAGAAACTAAGATGCCTACGCCATTATCTGTCAACTATGTTTATCAAGACAGCATGCCAATAATAAGAGAACGGAGAAAGCAACAGAAAGAGCATCCGATTTACATTTGATCAAGCATTCAAGACACATTCATTCATGCATGGGCAAAAGACTCAGAACAAAAGATAAGACAGGCTAGGAAAAACAAAAATTTCCATTAATATTGCCAGAAGTTCTTACAATCATAAAAGCAATAAACGAAAAACATTATTACAAGGGAATAACCTCGAACCCAGGACATGGATTCAGGAACTTGGAAGCGACCCTATCTATGACTTTCCAAGCCTCGCGGACCATCCTAGTGTACTTTCTTTCGCGAGCACAAGCGTCAGGGTCCCCCCTGATGTCTTCCACCCTCCGATAAGCAGCGAGTATGGCAGACTGTTGAAAGACCTCGTGCAAGAGATCGATAAGACTGTCTCGCCGTCTCTTTGAGATAAAGTTTAACAGGTACACCGAGTGCACCTTATCCTCAGCGGCATCCAGCGCCCTAAGCGGCACACCGGAACAGAACAGGGGAAGCGCTTCCCAGATGGCTCCCACGATAAGCTTAAGAAGGGAGGAACGCCGGGGAAGCAGGGGACCATTGTACGCGTCGAAGCGGCTCATTATTTCAGCACACTCCTCGTTTGTGAACTCTTGATTTTGAGAGCGGCCAAGTCGGCGGATGTCCCCGTAAGAGATGATCTCGTTAAGAGCATACATGTGAGCGTCCGTTGTTCCTGTGAAAGAGGATCAACAGAATTATCAGAAAGACTGATTAAGCAAAACGATATAATACACCGAGGAATAAAATGACATCGTTAAACTCCAAGATCAATGAAAAACTCCTAGGAGTTCCGTTGAATGATTTGGAAGGAGCAAAGCACCATTAATGAATTAAGAAAATCCAAGGAAAATCTTTCAGAGAGCAGAGCTCTATGGAACCCTAGTAGGGTCCCCTTTAGTTCTCTTTAAATCCTTTTAAGACCTGTAGAGCAAAGCTCTGCTAAGTGAAACCCTAAATGGGTTTCCTTTAGATCAGAGATCTATTGAGAGCGAGGCTCTATCAATGAAAATTAATTTAATTTAATTTAATCCAAATTAAAATTTTCACCTAAAAGTTTTAAGAGTTTAACTCTTGAGGTTCTTGAAAATAAAGAGCAGGGCTCTGAGTTCTGAAAGTAAAATTTTAGAGATGAAAATCATCTAAGGGACCAAAGGTTCTATTTTTAGACATCAAGTGCCCTTTCAGCTTCCAAGGGATGGCGCGACGGTTCGGAGTCTGCCACCGCTGCGCTCACGTTAGGAGGCCACGTAAGCGCAATGGTGGGGGGGCATTTGTTTACCCCAATCAGAGCAAAGCTCTGTTCAAATCCCAAGGTGGGAAAAGAAGCAATGCTTCTGTTTTCCTCCAATCAGAGCAAAGCTCTGTCTTGAAAATTAAAGTTAAAATAAATGAAGCAACGCTTCAGATCCCCTGTGTTGCGCGCAGAGCGCCACGTGTCAAAATCAGACTCGTTGGCGCAGGGAGCGCAGCGCCCAAGGCAGCGCACCCAATCAGAGCAAGGCTCTGTTTAAAATTCAAACTTTAATTAAAGAAGCAACGCTTCAGCTGGCCTGCGCTCTGCGCTGCGCGCCATGTGGCTGCGCAGTTGCGCTGCGCTGTGCGCTGCGCGCCACGTGGCTGCGCAGTTGCGCTGCGCTGTGCGCTGCGCGCCACGTGGCTGCGCAGTTGCGCTGCGCTGTGCGCTGCGCGACACGTGTCACGCTCTGGAGCATTTGCGCCAAACAGAATTAAAATTCTAATAAGATCTTTCTGTTCTTGTTAAAACAAGAAGATTTTCTTCTGTAAAATAGAAGCCCTTGGATCAAGGATCCAACGGTGGGGAAAATTCCCCAAATCACTCAGAGAATGATCTCTTAAACAAACTTTAACTAATTTATGGGCATTATAAAAAGGACCCTAGACCTCAATTCAAGAGGAGGAACATTTTTTGAGAAATCAAGAGCTTCAAACAGAGAGAACTCTGAAAAAGTTTCAAGAAAAAGGTAAAAAACCTTCATAAAATAGAAGAAATTTCTTCTAATAGATCATTGATCTAAGAACAAGATCAATGATCTTCACATAATAAACAGTGCTTTGCACTTCTCATGAACCACTGGTTCTTTAAAACAAGAAAAATAAGAAGAACTTGTTTTCTTTGATCTAAATTAGATCAAGAAAACAAGCAGTGCTTTGCACTTCTTTTTATGAACCATTGGTTCTGAATCTAAAAGATTCTCAAGTTAATAGTGCCTTGCACTTGCAGAACTGCGCTGTTGCGCTCTTGTGTTGGCGCAAGCCACCTGAGAGTGCCACGTGTCAACATCTGAACCATTTGTGCTATGCGCTTTGAAATAGAGCCTTGCTCTCTGAAACTGGCGCAACGTATCAGAGCGCGCCATGTGTCAGTAGCGCAGCGCACTGCGCTTACATGACACGTGTCATCACCATAAGCATTTGCGCTCTTTGATTGGCGCAAAGCGCCTGACAAATGCAATACATCTCTTTTAAAGGACCAGGCCCAAATCAAAAAGACCTAGCAGGCCAAAATAAATTGCAAAGCAATAAAAGGGCAGAGCTCAAGTAAAATTGATGCTCTGCATCATTTATAAATGGGCAGAGCCCAAAACAAATTGATGCTCTGCATCTTTCTGGGCAAAGCCCAAACAAAATAAAAAGTAATGCAACGCATTATTTAAATATGGGCAAAGCCCTAGCACAGGTCTAATAGACCAAAAATAAATAAAAGCGTTGAATATTTTTCAACTAGACTTAGCCCAATCATGGCCCTAAGTCCACAAATTAAATTGATTGAGCACGGCTGCTCCCTAAATCAATTTATATCCGGTTCGAGGGTACATCTCCGAACTCCTCTGACACTTATCGTTGTAATCCTTCAACGATGTCAGGGAGGTGACGGGTCCCGACAACCACACATCAATACGGACTGTGGGGTCCTTAAACTCATGGACTTATGCGTCCTTAAACCAAGATATAGACTGTGGGGTCCTTAAACACGCGGACTTATGCGTCCTTAAACTAACGGACTAATGCGTCCTTAAACACACCCATATAGACTGTGGGGTCCTTAAACCCATGGACTTATGCGTCCTTAAACTACCAATGGACCGCAATGTCCCTAAACTACCTATGGACCACTACGTCCCTAAACTGGAACAATAGAGCCCCCAAACGCTCTTTTGTTGGATCTAAACGGTCCCGTTTAAGTTGATCTTAGCCTCAAATATGGCTAACGTATCCTTAAACATTCAAATGGACTTTAGTCCCAAATTGGACTATAAGACCTCCAATCAACTTTGGTTCAAGGGTACATGTCCGAACCCCTCTGACACATGTCGTTGTAATCCTTCAACGTCGTCAGAGAGGTGACGGATCCCAACGGCCATATATTAAATGGACCACCATGTCCCTAAACTGGAAATGGATCTAGACGATCCCATTAAGTAGATCTTAGTCTGGAAATTAGACTAACGTATCCTTAACAAACGTTTAAGTTGATCTTAGTCTTAAATATGGCTAACGTATCCTTAAACCAAAACCCAAAACCCAAATCTAAGAAAGTACGGATTTGGACTGATCCACGTCCTACGGGCGATGAAATAAATAGTCTCCGTATACAATCCACAGGCAACCACAAACAAAACAAACACCCACGACACGAAGTGAAATTCTGGAGAAGGAGAAAGTCGTTACCGCGATGCGGTAGCGTAATTAACTGCAGGGGCTTGCGCCTGCAGGGAAGAGCGTCCCCACAATCAAAAACCCCTCAAGCGAGGGGGAATCTGACGAAGTCTGCTACATCGGCCGCATCCGTCTAAACCTCCGATACACGGTGCCATAAATCAACTTGGCATCTTCGGAGAGGTGGACGGATAAAACCAAATAGTATCTGCCCCGAATCTCAGGCCAGACGTCCCAATGTCTCGGCCGCCATTCAGAGGGGAACAGAAGCTTTCTTGGAAAGGCCCGTAGTTAGCCGAGAGGGGATAAGGGATGCAATGCACCATTTTATGTGGCTTAACACGGGTTCCTATTTCTTTATCAGCGAGCCCAACAGCGCCCCCAAAGTCCTCAACACGTACGTGGCCTGGTACGCGCACGCAATGGGTCCAGTTATCCAAATGGAAAAGCGCATGCTGGTTGACCGTAAGGGTGCGCCTCCCGGCGGCGATCGCAAGGCTCCCCAGAAGCCGAGGACCCCGGTCATTCCTCCATTAAAAGGTGCTGGAGTTGGTCCTCCGCGTGTATTGAGCCCTCCGCGCGGATTGCCGCTTCGCGATACTGTGATTGTGCCACCAGCCCCCTGTGCTCCAGTGGAGGTGGTAAATGTGGTATCGCCGGATTCCGGCGCAGGCGTGGGTATCGGGACCCACCGCCCCATGGTGCCTTCCAAGCGCAAATCAATCCCGGGTGCATCCAGAGCTGGCGGGCAAAAGAAGAAGAAGTCGCTCCTCTCCCTCGATGCGATCCTCGGTTTAGAGCCTGAGGCCCCTCTTACCGAAGGAATAAGTGAGTATGGCAGCAATAAGGGCTTCTCGGTAGATCCCGCAGACACCGATCTGGCGGCCGCTATTGCGGCTTCTGAGCGATCAGCGAGGCTCGAAGCGATGTTGAATAAACTCGCTGAGTCAGGTAATCATTAGCTGCTTTCTTCGTCATTTTATCGCATTTTTTATCATTATTTTTTACTAATACTTTCCCCCATTTTTCAACAGGTGTCAATACCGAAGAAGCCATTGCTGCCTCTTTAAAAACCTTCCAGGAGGAGGAGGAGAAGCGCGCCTTAACAGGCGTTAGTACGTCTCATCTTATTGAGTTTTTTTATCCTCTTTTCTGACGGCCAACCTAACATTTTTCCTTTGTTTCTTTACAGGAGCTGCGCCAGCTGATGCGGGGACTCTCCCCAGATCCTCTACTGAAGTCCCAGCTTCTTCGGAGTTGCCACGAGAGCCTCGAGTCGACAAGTCGACGAGGGATGCCTTGAAGGATTTGGAGGCATCCCTGTTTACGGACGAGGACGTCTTAATGAGGGAAGCCTTGGAGAGCTTCGTCTTGACGACTCGAGAGGAGAGAAAGCGGCTAAGGCGCGAGGCGAAGGCACGCAAGGCTGCTTTGGCCGTGGGAGCGGGCCCAAGCACCGTCCCTCGTGCTGATACCCCCTCAGAAGAGCCTCCGGTCACCTTGTCCACTGCTCGCAGATAGGTGGAGCGTGCAGTTCGAAGTGCTAACGATAAATCCTCTTCAGGTAATGTATCTTTCGAGATTTATTTATAAGAATTGCAAACTTGTCAGTTCTTATATATCTTGTCTTGCAGGGCTAAGTCTAACCGAGGGGGAGGCGGAGACCGTCGAACCCAAGGGGCCAGAAAAAAGAGTGTAAGTCCACGTTACCTCTCCCAGTTCTTTCGGGCTTGCGGAAATGGTAAAAAACGATTTTTAAGGTTTAGGTAACATGGACTACGAAAACGGATCTTGGCTAAACTACACACTAGCAACTAACAAGAAAGTTATCTACTCGGTTAGGGATTATACCTCAACTTGAACTCCTTCTCTTTGACTCTTGATGGTGGTCGGATGGTGCTTTCCTCGTTGCCTTCTCTTGTCGAAGATGGATCTACCTGAGGGTTTCTTCCTTGAGCTCCTTTCTCGAACTTTGAGAAAACTAAAGTCTCCGGCTTGCTAGACCTTCAACCTTAGGAAGAGTAGAGAGTGGCTTAGGGTGTTTTATCTCCAAGGAGAGGTTTCTCAACTCATGAGAATGATTCTCCTTGAACTAGAGGAGGAGAAAGATGAAGAGAGGAGAGAGAATGGTAATGATAGAATGAGAATAGTTTTTACAACCATAACAATATATGTGAATTATCAAATTAATAATATTAATCCAAAATGAAAAAGGTGATGGTTGGTTTGATAAGAATATTATCATTTTACATTAAATGATTTTGCAAAGATCAAAGAGCATCTAGAAAAGAAATGATGATGGTCAAAGTTTCAACCATGGTCAACCTTGGTCAACAAGTCAACAAACTCAACCATGACACAATTTCATTTAAATAACATTATCAATTGATATTACACAAATTCATTAGGGTTTGGAAATGTAGGGTTACTAGGCACACTAACAAGGCTCTACAAGGCATCGACCATGCCCGTTTAAAAAATTTATGTACCTAAAAACCCTAAGCAAGATCTTATACTAAAGTTTAGGCGAATCTAAAGGCAAGTAAACATCTTTACTCTAAAAGGAACACGAAATACAACCTTTATAGATCGGTCCTCCACTTCATTTGCTCCTTGTTGAAGTCCCTTCGCTGCGATCAAGGTTCTCCCGGGCTCTTGCATGGCTTCACGACGCGAAGGATGCGACCTTGCTTGAAGTCTCCGATGCCGAAGATGATCTACGTTGAGGGAATTCCGACTCAAGCTCCTACTTCACTAACTAGAGAATTAGTGAAGTAAACACCCTAAACTAAAGTGCTAGTCTAGTAGAGCATGGAGAAATAGGAAGTGGGTTCTCTTTGGATTTTTGTTTCTCACAATCTTTCTCGCTTTGGATCAAACCCTAGTTTTCTTTTTCTCTTGTTCAATGAAGAAGAAGATGAACAAAAGAAAGTGAAGAGGATAATGATGAAGTGAGAAGGCTAACCATGGTGAGTGAGTATTATATACTAACCCTTGTAGAGCCATAACCATAGCTAATTGATTATGGTTGGGTTAAAAGGAATCTAAGGTAAAGACAAAGCTAGTAGACTTTGTCAAAGCAAAGTAAGCTTCTACAAGCTTCATGCTCATTCCAAAACTCCACTAATTTTGTAATTATCTTAAATAAACATAACCTACCATAATACATAGAATGGTGTATGTCTCATACACCATGAATGTTGTATCATCAACCATGATACAATATGATAACACATTTTAACATATATATCATATATAGTAAAAATGTGTACATGTGAGAAAAAACTCTAAGTGAACATGTGTTAGTAAATGTAAACTAGTATATCTAATATACAATTATACACTTAATTATTAAATCAACACTTGACTTAATAATCCGGTCATATCTCATATAACCGACTAACATTCATCGTATCAACTTATCGAATCAACACTTGATTTGATAACCCGGTCATATCATATATAACCGACCGATACAAAAAGTCACGAGAATAGAATATGGTATCATATACACGCATTATTCTCGGTCCCGCACATATCACATATGCGCTCCTATTTCGTTTTGCCAGAGCCAGTAAAACCTCTATGTAGGACTCTAAAGACTCGTCAATACGCCGGCAGTAGGTGATGATCACATCAAGCACCCACAAGCCGTCAGCGGTATTAGCTGGACGTAACGGCTACCCGGGTATTGAGCAATCAGAATATCAGCAAGCAAGCCCGCACCAACTCCTGTAAAAGCCTGCCAGTAACACTTCCCGTACAGTCCGGTCTCCTCGTCTGATATGTCGCATATCAAGTCTAGGGGTGGTAAACGTCAGACCCCAAAAACCGATAAGTCATGCCGATGTGAGGCTCATAACGGGTCGAGAAACTACTGGTAACACTTACCAGTAAATCTCTAATCAGCCCTGGCCAGGGACTTCCCTGTTACGGCCAATCGAGCACAGCGCAACATCAACCCCCAATACCGGGAGAGACGAAACCCCTCCTATCGCTCATTGCCTCCATGTAACTCGGGACTGTACCCAAAAACCACCGTTTTGCATGCCCTCATGGACGTGGTAAGGTGGAAATCAAAGCACAGTGGGAATCACACAAGACTCTATGACGATCTCGGGTCTACAGACTAACCTGCACAAGTGTCACCAGAGAACTGCCATCTGACGTGAGGTATAATACCATCTGGGAGTTCTCGGCGAGTCCGTCCAGTGTACTCAGTCTCCACTGAGCACCCGTATACCATCTCTGATGTCAAACACCAATGGATATGGGATCATCCATCGCCCATCTCATGGGTCGAGAAGCGTATACGCTAGTCTACACTGGTATATCGATGCCCCTTCTCGATACACCCACGACTAGGGACCTTGAAGGATGTACTTATGGACTACCATGTCCCCACTAGTATGATCCGCATCATATTCCAGATAGTTAAGTACACATCCTAAGGGCTTTACCAACATGTAACGATAAGACAGTATAAAGAGACAAGTATACATGTTTAAGATAAAGAGCAACCAGATAACATACTAACATATCGAGCAAGAAAGTCCTCTCTATATATGTCCAAGCATCCAATATAATATACATCATCTGTACAATACTGGCCTCTAGGGCATACATACAACTAACAATCTCCTACTTGCACTAGGGCCAGCTGCTGTAGTATCGCATACCGAACTTCCCGAAGAGTCTCTCAAACTGTATCTGGGGAATGGCCTTCGTGAGTGGATCCACTGTGTTATTCTTCGTGTCAACCTTCCTGACCTCGATCTCCCGGCGATCAACTATCTCCCGGATCAGGTGATACCACCTCAGAATATGCCTGGATCACTGATGGGACCTGGGTTCCTTGGCCAAAGCCATCGTTCCATTGTTATCGCAATACAAAGGTATTGGATGTTCAATGGATGGAACCACTCCAAGTTCAACAATGAACTTCTTGATCCAGACAGCCTCTTTGGCAGCATCATTGGCAGCGATGTATTCAGCCTCCATCGTCGAGTCTGCTACGGTTTCCTGCTTGGAACTCTTCCAGCTAACCGCCCCTCCGTAAAGGGTAAAGACAAATCCCGACTGTGACTTAGAGTCGTCCTTATCACTCTGGAAGCTCGAATCGGTAAAGGACTCCACTTGGAGTTCTCCATTACCATACACCAAGAGCATCTCTTTAGACCTTCGCAAGTACTTGAGAATGCTCTTCACAGCTGTCCAGTGACTCTCTCTAGAATCAGCTTGATACCTACTCACTATACTTAGTGAGTATGCTACATCGGGTCTGGTACATAGCATCGCGTACATGATAGAGCCTACTGCCGAAGCATAGGGTATCCCTTGCATTCGAGCTCTCTCCAAATCAGTCTTGGGAGACATCTCTTTGGAGAGAGTGAGCTCTGAGATCGTGGGTAAAACCCCACGTTTGGACTCTTCCATACTAAACCTCTTTAGTATGGTGTCAATGTACCTGGATTGGGACAATCCCAATATCCTTTTAGATCTATCTCTATAGATCATAATTCCCAATATGCAGGAGGCATCACCAAGATCTTTCATTGAGAATCTTTGTGATAAGAAGAGCTTCACCGATTGCAGCATAGGAATGTCATTTCCTATCAAGAGTATGTCATCCACGTACAATACGAGGAAGACAACCTTACTCTCTGCCACCTTCTTGTAGATACAAGGTTCATCTACGTTTTTGACGAAATCAAACTCTTTGATGACGACGTCAAAGCAGATGTTCCAACTCCGCGATGCTTGCTTTAATCCATAAATGGATTTAAGCAGCTTGCACACTTTCTCGCTGCTCCCACAATCTACGAAGCCCTCTGGCTGAGTCATGTACACGCACTCTTCTAAATCACCGTTTAGAAAGGCGGTCTTAACATCCATTTGCCAGATTTCGTAGTCATGATATGCAGCGATGGCAAGCATGATCCGGATGGATTTAAGCATAGCCACTGGAGAAAAGGTTTCGTCATAGTCCACATCTGGTCTTTGACGAAAACCTTTTGCAACAAGTCTAGTTTTGAAAGTCTCCACTTTCCCATCTACACCAAGTTTTTTCTTGAAGATCCACTGGCTCCCAATGGCTTTTACCCCTTCAGGAGCAACTTCCAAAGTCCATACTTTGTTGGTGTACATGGATTCCATCTCGGACCGCATTGCATCCAGCCATTTCACTGAGTCCCCACTCGTAATGGCCTTCTCGAAGCTAGTTGGGTCATCATCAACCATGATGCAATTCTCGCTCCCACCATCCATAAGAAAACCGTAGTATCTCTCAGGTGGGTGAGGAACCCTACTAGATCTGCGGAGTGGCTGGGGTTCATCGGGAACTACCGAATCCTCTGGTTCAACCAAATCTTCTGTTGTAGTCTGTATTGCTGGAACCTCTTCCAGTTCTACCTCCATGCCACTAATCTCTTTTTCAAGAAATTCCTTTTCTAAAAAGGTGGCATGTCGAGAAACAAACACTTTTTGTTTCTCAGTTTGGTAGAAGATATACCCACGCGAATGTTTGGTATATCCAATAAACTTACACAGAATGGACCTTGCAGCGAGTTTGTCCGGATTTTGTGTTTTTACATAGGCCGGACAACCCCATATCTTAACATAATTAAGACATGGTCTCTTTCCTTTTCATATCTCATATGGAGTGGTTGGCATAGATTTGGTGGGAACCATATTCAATAGGTCTGCAGCTGTTTCCAGTGCATATCCCCAGAAGGAAATAGGTAACTCAGCTGTGCTCATCATAGAGTGCACCATATCTAATAGGGTGCGGTTCCTTCGTTCAGATACACCTTTGTGATGTGGTGTATAAGGAGGAGTCAGCTGAGAGAGAATCCCATTCTCTTTTAGGAAGTCCAGGAATTCATTGCTCAAGTATTCACCTCCTCGATCAGATCGAAGGATTTTAATACTTTTCCCGGTTTGGTTCTCGACTTCTTTTTTATATTCTCTAAATTTCTCAAAAGCTTCTGGTTTGTGTTTCATCGGGAACACATATCCGAATCTAGAGAGATCGTTAGTGAATGTAATGAAGTACGCAGAACCATTCCTGGCATGTGTAGACATGGGGCCGCATACATCACTATGTACCAGTCCCAAGAGTTCCGTAACTCTTTCTCCGTGTCCCATAAACAGAGTTTTGGTCATCTTGCCTTTGAGACATGACTGACAAGTGTCATAAGATGAAAATTCAAACGGATTTAAATATCCATCCTTATGCAACTTAGCTAGTCGTGTCGCATTGATGTGACTCAGTCTACAATGCCACAAGAAGAATTCGTTCATTTCTGAACTCTTCCTCTTGTGTGTGTTTGTTATGCTCAGAACCGTTGATTGATTTAGAACATAAATGCCATTGCACATCGTGCCTGATCCAACCAACTTTTGGTTAAGGAAAATGTTCATAACATTATCCTGTAATACAAAATTATATCTCTTTTTACTCAACAAAGAAACCGATATAATGTTGCATATCAGGTTCGGCATGAAATAGCATTCGTTCAGAATCAATGTATTACTAGTTGGCAATACAAGGTGATATTCCCCGACGGTTTTACCTGCAACAAGTCTTTATCACCTTCTCCAAGTTCTCTATCTTTCCTAAGCCCATGTAACTGATTACATATATGGGATCCTGACCCGGTATCTAATACCCAGGACGTAGAGGAAATGGAGAAACAATTCTCTGTAACTAACACACCCGAATAAAATGCATCAACATGTACTTTCTTCATACGGGTGGCATGGGAATCCTGATATTCCCCTATATCATGTTCAGTCCTATAACTCTTATAAGAAAGAACGGAACCAACGTTCCCCAGCACAGTATAACATGCGGGTTCGGTCAATACATCCATATTATTATCTTGATTAAGGCATGATATGGTCGCTACCTGGAGAGAGAGAGAAGAAAACACTTTAGCATATGCTCTTACAAGATCAGATTGGTTATTATTTTATCTAATCAGGATGGCTCCCACTGTTTTTATCAAATCTTCCTTCAAACCCTAAAAGGAAAGACTAGCCGGGATTAATTACACCCTACAACTTCGCCGATCTTTCGGCCAGGCCAGTGTCGGTACTTTGAGGGAGGTTCCCCGTGCTTTCGCACGGACCTAATTAAAGTAAACCTCGTTTTCCCAGAGGCGTAACCCCGTTGACACCTTTCTAGACACCTACTTGATCGGCTAATTGTCCTGTGTAAAACTCTTCCGGGAGTAACAATTACTCGCAGTGGGTATCGGGATCCAACTATCTCATAGAAGGTATGCAATCTCATTGCAAATCTCAACACTTGAAATTCCCGATAATATTTTGCCCCTAACGTCCCATGACCTTGACGCAGGCCAACAAACCATAGTGCGCTAGTCAAGTTCAACCCGTCATTTCTTGATTGAATTAAACCCACCCGTACGACCCTTGACGCAGGCCAACAAAGTCGCACGACTACCCTAATCCAATCTGCATCATATGCATAAGCAGATAAATACTAGTTAGCTACCGCACACTACGCCTTGACGCAGGCCAACAAACGTAGCACGAATACTAAGTAGGACTTATCTGAAATGACGGAGGGCTACGTCAGGTTTTTTCTGAAAACCTATTGCGTAATGAACTTGATATCGTCGTAGAATCGAGTGAATTTTGAAATGGAGTGATTTTGAGGCTTTCATTAGTTTTGCTAAAGAGGTCACTCCCGGTGAAGGGATCTCGGCTCTTTCCTTATTGAATAAGGTGCAGGGTATATCATATATACCGCTATGCAAAGCAAGACTGTAGCTACCCTTTTTATTTGAAAATTTGATTCTACAACATCTTTTAGGTTTATTTTCTTTCATTAATCACATTAATGAAGTCCCATCATTTAAGTCACCTAAACATCACAGATAAATACGACGTACACTTATGCCATCCGCATTCGCCTCGATGTCCCATCGTGCACCGTTAGGTTAGGTAACTAACGGCAGGACAGGGCAGGGCTAGCGCGGGTGTAAAACATAAGTAACGTCTATATAATATATCATATATACTATATACAGTATTTATCACAGAACATCACATGATCACATCACAGATATCGCAGCAGAAGAAACATATGAAACATTGGATATACTAGGACGTCCGTGTTTTATTTTGAGCCTCTATAAAACACGGATTCCACGATCACAATGAATAGCCAAACCCACACCCCTAGACCCTTACGAGAGCGGCAAGCAACCCTACCAATTCTAGAGTTAGGAGACCAAGACTCGACTCCTCGAGTTGGTCTCCCACTGGACTCCAGAACCCAGTTACTTGTGCTCTCCTCCTTGGGTCTATCCTAGTGCGGAAAAGTAAATAATATACAAATGGTGACATCGACCTCATCCCGGAAGTGCCCCAATAAAAGAATATTACATACTCTCATCTCACATAAAACCCCCGGCTATTCAAAACGCGACGATCCAATATAACATATCCAGCAACACATAACATCGCATGTCATCAACGTAAGTAAATATGCGCATCCCAATTGTCGTTGACATATGGCAACGAAACCAGCGATATCACATATTACACTTACGGTCACAGAAAAGAAAGTGTAAAACTACAACATTTGGAATCCACAATCTCTTTAGACATCGTAAATCCGAAATATCACATATTTCGCATTTCATGCTAAACTGTGTGAATTCCACATATTGTATCACATTCCAGATAAAAAGACAGTATTAAACTTTCCGATCGAATATTCAAATACTCAAGATTTCCATAATAGCTCAACTTTTGAGCGGAGTTCAAAGATTCCAGAATACGTCACAGTAGCAACGGTCCAGCCGTAGAAGGGTCAAGCCAACGCCTCACATGTGGCACGCCGTACTGCCCCAAATCCTAAGGTTCAAAGGGCGGTTCAAGACGGTCACATAATCGAGTTAAGGTTTGTTGTCTTCTAGAGGGTCCATCGCGTCACATGCACATTTTTCCGAAAAATTTAAACCCGAGAAAAATTCAACACTTGAATGTTTTTCGTGCCGGGAAAAATTGAGTTAATGATATCCGTTCGAATATTTTAATACTTTCTAAATTATCCGGAATAACATAACAAAATTAAATTCTCCGATCGAATCATCGATTACAAAATAAACCCCAAAATACTCAACTCTTGAGTCAGGTTAAAAAATACCCATAAAATTTCAATAACAGAGAAGGGTATTACTGTGCAAAAAATAAAACACAAGCTCACTGTACGGCCGCGGAGCCACGGCACAAGCAGGGTATTGCCGCGGTTCCGCGGCCATCCGTACGACTCACTTTGTCGTTTTGCACAATAATTTCTAAAATCACCTGCTGAATTTTTTAGGTATTTTTAATTCCAAAAAATCACAGATTTGAAAAAAGTACAGAGAGGGGGTTAAAATTGCGTATTCAGGTTCGTTCAGAGTTTTAACTTCGTTAACACATCGCCTAATGGTCTAGCTAGGCTCTGATACCACTGTAGGGTTACTAGGCACACTAACAAGGCTCTACAAGGCATCGACCATGCCCGTTTAAAATTTTATGTGCCTAAAAACCCTAAGCAAGATCTTATACTAAAGTTTAGGCGAATCTAAAGGCAAGTAAATATCTTTACTCTAAAGGGAACACGAAATACAACCTTTGTAGATCGGTCCTCCACTTCATTTGCTCTTTGTTGAAATCCCTTCGCTGCGATCAAGGTTCTCCCGGGCTCTTGCATGGCTTCACGACGCGAAGGATGCGACCTTGCTTAAAGTCTCCGAGGCCGAAGATGATCTACGTCGAGAGAATTCCGACTCAAGCTCCTACTTCACTAACTAGAGAATTAGTGAAGTAAACACCCTAAACTAAAGTGCTAGTCTAGTAGAGGATGCAGAAATAGAAAGTGGGTTCTCTTTGGATTTTTGTTTCTCACAATCTTTCTCGCTTTGGATCAAACCCTAGTTTTCTTTTTCTCTTGTTCAATGAAGAAGAAAATGAACAAAAGAAAGTGAAGAGGATAATGATGAAGTGAGAAGGGTAACCATGGTCAGTGAGTGTCATATACTAACCCTTGTAGAGCCATAACCATAGCTAATTGATTATGGTTGGGTTAAAAGGAATCTAAGGTAAAGACAAAGCTAGTAGACTTTGTCAAAGCAAAGTAAGCTTCTACAAGCTTCATGCTCATTCCAAAACTCCACTAATTTTGTAATTATCTTAAATAAACATAACCCACCATAAAACATAGAATGGTGTATGTCTCATACACCATGAATGTTGTATCATCAACCATGATACAATATGATAACACATTTTAACATATATATCATATATAGTAAAAATGTGTACATGTGAGAAAAAACCCTAAGTGAACATGTGTTAGTAAATGTAAACTAGTATATCTAATATACAATTATACACTTAATTATTAAATCAACACTTGACTTAATAATCCGGTCATATCTCATATAACCGACTAACATTCATCGTATCGACTTATCGAATCAACACTTGATTTGATAACCCGGTCATATCATATATAACCGACCGATACAAAAAGTCGCGAGAATAGAATACGGTATCATATACACGCATTATTCTCGGTCCCGCACATATCACATATGCGCTCCTATTTGATTTTTCCTGTGCCAGTAAAACCTTTATGTAGGACTCTAAAGACTCGTCAATACGCCGGCAGTAGGTGATGATCACATCAAGCACCCACAAGCCGTCAGCGGTACTAGCTGGACGTAACGGCTACCCGGGTATTGAGCGATCAGAAGATCAGCAAGCAAGCCCGCTCCAACTCCTGTAAAAGCCTGCCAGTAACACTTCCCGTACAGTCCGGTCTCCTCGTCTGATATGTCGCATATCAAGTCTAGGGGTGGTAAACGTCAGACCCCAATAACCGATAAGTCGTGCCGATGTGAGGCTCATAACGGGTCGAGAAACTACTGGTAACACTTACCAGTAAATCTCTAATCAGCCCTGGCCAGGGACTTCCCTGTTACGGCCAATCGAGCACAGCGCAACATCAACCCCCAATACCGGGAGAGACGAAACCCCTCCTATCGCTCATTGCCTCCATGTGACTCGGGACTGTACCCAAAAACCACCATTTTGCACGCCCTCATGGACATGGTAAGGTGGAAATCAAAGCACAGTGGGAATCACACAAGACTCTATGACGATCTCGGGTCTACAGACTAACCTGCACAAGTGTTACCAGAGAACTGCCATTTGACGTGAGGTATAATACCATCTGGGAGTTCTCGGCGAGTCCGTCCAGTATACCCAGTCTCTATTGAGCACCCGTATACCATCTCTGATGTCAAACACCAATGGATATGGGATCATCCATCGCCCATCTCATGGGTCGAGAAGCGTATACGCTAGTCTACACTGGTATACCGATGCCCCTTCTCGATACACCCACGACTAGGGACCTTGAAGGATGTACTTATGGACTACCATGTCCCTACTAGTATGATCCGCATCATAGTCCAGGTAGTCAAGTACATATCCTAAGGGCTTTACCAACATGTAACGATAAGATAGTATAAAGAGACAAGTATACATGTTTGAGATAAAGAACAACCAGATAGCATACTATCATATCGAGCAAGAAAGTCCTCTCTATATATGTCCAAGCATCCAATATAATATACATCATCTGTACAATACTGGCCTCTAGGGCATACATACAACTAACAGGAAAAAGACGACTGTCAACTACGCATACGCACCCGTTCCAAAACCCTAATGAAAAACCTCTTCCTCCGCCTCAATCAACTGTGCATACACACCCGCATTCGTGTTTCGAGGAACATGAATACTATGAGATAAAACTAACCCCAAAGCATATACTAGGATCTGGCTCAAACCAGAGCCTGCTAGTAATGTCTGTCCGGACGCCAAACGTGCACAAGTGCGCGGATGTGAACGAACCCTATCGCAAAACCATGCGACCTCTACTCTGTTTTTCCTAAAAGCGAATAACCCTCTGTGTGGGACTCTAAAGACTCGACACTACGCTGGCAGTGGGTTTAACCACAGACCGCAAGCGGCACTAGCTGTACGTAACGGTCCCTAGGTAGATGCCGATAAAAAGACTGACGATGTAAACCCATCTGAACTCCTACTGAGCCTGAATGTGACAATCTCCGTACAGTCCGGTCTGTTCGTCTGAGAACATCGCATGGCGGGCCTAGGGGGGCGGTAAACGTCAGTCCCCTACTAGCGGTACAAGTCGTGTCGGAGTGTAGCCCAGAACACCTGAGATAACACTGGAAACCTACCAGTCTATCTCGCTTTCCCTGGCTAGGGACTTTGTGTAATGGCTCTCCTAGACATAGCGCGATATCAACCCCCAATACCGGGAGAGACGAATCCTGTCTAACCGTCATTGCCTCCAAGTGCTTCGGGACTGCACCCAAAAACTACCTATTTGCACGACTCCTTTGAGCTATGGTAGGGTAGTAATCAAAGTACAGTGGGAACACACTCGAGGTGAAGTGACAGTGTCAAGTCAACGGACTAAGCTGTACTCATGTCACCTGGGAACTGATAACTGACGATAGGTATAGTACCAACCAACAGTTCCCGACGATTCCTGTCCAGTGTACTCGTAACCTAACGAGCACCCGCATACTATCTCAAGTACGGCATACTGACGGCTGTGGGACAGACCGTCTCCTAAGCTGGGATGAGAAGCGCATACGCTAGTCTACTCTGGAGTATCGATGCCCTGTCTCAATAGTCCTACGACTAGGGACCTGCATAAGGATGTGCTTGTGGATTACCCAGCCCCCACGAGTGTGACTGCCATCACAACACTGGTAATCAAGCAAAGATCCTAAGGGCTCTACTAATGTGTAAAGGCGATATGCTAAAAGAAACACATTTAAGCAGAAACAAACCAAGTAGCATACTACTATATTGAGCAAGATTGTCTATACAAGGTGAATATCTCAAGCTTCCATCAAGTAATATACAAACTAGTATGATACAGTAATGGCCTCTAGGGCATATACACTAACAATCTCCCGCTTGCACTAAGGCCATGTACTGGCGTATCGAAGACCTATCATCTCGATTAGCCGTTCGAACTGAGTCTGGGGTAAGGCCTTTGTGAATGGATCAGCAGTGTTATCTTCCGTAGCAACTCTCCGAACCTCGATCTCCTGGCGACCCACGATCTCCCTGATCAGGTGATACCGCCTCAAGATGTGCCTGGACTTCTGATGGGACCTGGGTTCCTTCGCTACAGCTATAGCCCCGTTGTTGTCATAATACAGAGGTATTTGATCAACAATGGACGGAACCACCTGAAGTTCTATCAAGAACTTCTTCATCCAGACGGCTTCTTTTGCGGCATCAGATGCAGCGATATATTCTGCTTCCATCGTCGAGTCAGCAATGGTTTCCTGTTTGGAACTCTTCCAACACACCGCCCCTCTATTGAGGGTAAAGACATAACCCGACATGGACTTGGAATCATCCTTGTCACTCTGGAAGCTGGAGTCAGCAAAGGCCTCGATCTGGAGATCTTTTCCGCCATATACCAAGAACATCTCCTTAGTCCTTCTCAGGTACTTGAGAATGTTCTTTACCGCTATCCAGTGTTTCTTCCCAGGGTTTGACTGATACCTGCTTACCACACTCAGTGCATAAGCTACATCTGGTCTGGTACACAACATCGCATACATTATAGAGCCTACTGCAGAAGCGTAGGGTATAATAGACATGCGATCCCTTTCCAAATCAGTCTTGGGAGACATCTCTTTGGAGAGAGTGATCCCGTGACAAGCCGGTAGATTACCGCGCTTGGAATCTTCCATATTGAATCTTTTCAGTATGGTGTCGATGTACCTTGACTGCGAAAGTCCTAATATCCTCTTGGATCTGTAACGATAGATCCGGATCCCCAGAATGTAAGAGGCATCACCCAGGTCTTTCATGGAGAACCTGTGTGACAAGAACCCTTTGACAGATTGTAGCATAGGAATGTCATTTCCTATCAAGAGAATGGCATCCACGTATAAAACGAGGAATACGACAGTTCGTGCTACAAATCTACTATAGATGCATGGTTCATTTGGATTTTTGATAAAGCCAAAATCTTTGACCGTCTCATCAAAACAGATGTTCCAACTCCACGATGCCTGCTTCAGTCCATAGATAGACTTTAGCAACTTGCACACCTTTCGGCTGCTCCCACTCTGAATGAAACCCTCTGGCTGGTCCATATAGACACACTCCTCTAAATTTCCATTCAGAAAAGCGGTCTTTATGTCCATCTGCCAAATCTCATAATCGTGGAAGGCAGCAATGGCAAGAAGGATCCGAATGGATTTCAGTATAGCCACTGGAGAAAAGGTTTCGTCGTAGTCCAAACCAGGTCTTTGACGAAAACCCTTTGCAACAAGTTTAGCTTTATAGGTCTCAACCTGTACATCTACACCAATCTTCCTTTTGAAGATCCACTTGCATCCTACGGGTTTTACCCCATCTGGAGCAACGTCCAACGTCCATACTTTGTTGGTGTACATGGACTCCATTTTGGTCCGCATTGCATCCAGCCATTTTACCGAGTCAACGCTCTGAATGTCCTGCTGGAAGCTAGTCGGCTCATCACTATCAATGATGCAATCCTCTCTATCCCCGTCTATGAGAAAACCGTATCTCTCAGGCGGATGAGACTGCCTACTACTCCTGCGGAGCGGCATAGGAATGTCCTAATCTTTCGAACCCTCTGGTTCTACTAAGCTTTCAGTAATAGCTCGTGGTTCTAGAATTTCTTCCAGTTCTATTGCGCTCCCACTTATCTGATTTTCCAAAAACTCAGTTTCCAAGAAGTGGGCATGACGAGAAACAAAAACCATTTTTTCCTCTTCGCAATAGAAGAAATATCCCTTAGAGTTCTTTGGATATCCCACAAACTTGCACTGTACTGAGCATGCCTCGAGTTTGTCCGCATGCTGCTTTTTGACAAAAGATGGACATCCCCATGTCTTAATGTGCTTAAGATAGGGTTTCTTCCCACACCACATCTGATATGGTGTAGTAGGCACAGTCTTAGTTGGAACTCGGTTCAAAAGGTATGCAGCTGATTCTAGTGCATATCTCCAGAATGATCGCGGTAACTCAGCGTTGCTCATCATGGAACGTACCATATCCAATAGGGTCCGGTTCCGTCTCTCCGATACACCGTTATGTTGCGGAGTGTATGGAGGAGTAAGCTGAGAGAGAATTCCATTCTCTTTTAAGTAATCCAGGAACTCGGCACTTAAGTATTCACCACCTCGATCAGATCTTAGTGTCTTGATACTTTTGCCTGTTTGTTTTTCCACTTCATTCTTATATTCTTGGAATTTTCCAAAGGCTTCGGATTTATGTTTCATTAAGAAGACATAACCGTACCTTGAAAAGTCATCCGTAAAAGTAATGAAGTAAGAATAACCGCTTCGTGCATGCGTAGACATTGGACCGCACACGTCGCTGTGTACGGGTCCCAAGAGCTCACTCGCTCTTACTCCGTGTCCAGTGAATAGAGTCTTTGTCATCTTTCCTTTGAGACGGGATTGAAAAGTTGCATATGATTGATATTCGAACGGATCCAAATATCCTTCTGTATGTAACTTCGTCAACCTTCTCTCATTGATGTGACCCAGTCTACAATGCCATAAGAAAGCCTGATTTGATTCCGGAGACTTTCTTTTGTGTGTATTCTGGACATTGAAAATATGTGGTTGGTTTAATACGTATATTCCATTGTTTAATGTACCTGACCCAATCAGAACTTGATTAAGGCGAATGTTTACAACATTACTTACAAACGCAAATTCATAACCTTCTTTAGAAACTAAAGATACAGAAATGATATTACAAATTGCATTAGGTACAAAATAACAGTTACGCAAAACCAAAACGTGTCCATCTGACAACCCCAGGTGATAGTCCCCCACGGACTCAGCATCCATGCCAGCTCCGTTTGCAACTCTGAGGGTCATATCATCTGCCTTCAAAACCCTACGGTTTTTCAACGCCTGCAAAGAATTACAGATATGAGATCCTGATCCGGTATCCAATACCCAGAAAGTATAGTTTATTGATAGACAGTTTTCAATAACATACACACCTGAAGCTGAAGCCGCAACTCGCTTCAGATCCTGTGTTCTGGCCTTCCTAGCCCTGCAATCTTTCTTCCAGTATCCACTCTTGTGACAGTAAAAGCATTCTTCCTTTCCCACAAGTTTTCCCGCTTCCTTTGTTGCTTTTTCCTTTCCCTTCATATCCACCTTACTAACACCGCCCCTTGGTTTGGCAAGGGTTTTCTTCTTCTTTCCCTTGGCTTTCGCCTTGGACCTAGAAGAGGAAGATCCTCCTACAAACAAAGTGGATGGTTCCCTACCTTTCTGTAGGGTGCCCTCTGCACTCCTCAGCATGTTGAGGAGTTCTGAAAGTTCAACTTCCTTTTCCTGTAAGTTGAAGTTCAGGATGAACTGTGCGTAAGTGGAAGGAAAGGACTGGAGAATCAAGTCCGTATAGAGCTCATTCTCCAACGTGGTCCCAAGGTCCGCGAGCTCCTCAATGAAGCCAATCATCTTAAGCATGTGTTCCGCTACCGGTGATCCGATGGCCAATCTCGCCGAAAACAGCTTTTTCGAGACTTCGTATCTGGCGATACGGGATTTCTCCCCATACAGTTCTTTTGTATGAAGAAATATGGATTCAAGGTCCATATTCTCGTGCCTCCTCTGGTGTTCATTGTCCATAGAGGCAAGCACGAGGCACTTGGCCTTCGCGCAATCAATCTCCTAAGTCTTATGGATTTCCTTATCCGCGACGCTGGAGGTGGGACCTGGGGCAGGGGGAGCTTTGGTGGTAAGGAGATACCCCAACTTGTCGTAAGTTATTGTCATTTTGACATTCCTGAGCCAATCTTTGTAGTTTGGCCCTGTCAGTATATTTTTATCTAGTAGTAACTTAAGTCCAGTCATGTTGTTTGGTTGCTGCAATTAGGAGAGAGAGAAGAAACACTTTAGTATGATACTCTTGCAAGTTTAGAGTGGTTTTTAATTTGTCTAAACAGGATGGCTCCCGCTGTCTCTCGAATCCCTCCTCAAACCAAAAAGGAAGAATTAGTCAGGATCAATCTCTCCGTACAATACTTGCTTAACCGTTCAGCCAGGCTAGTATCGGTACTTCGAGGGAGGTTTTCCAACGCTTTCGCGAAGTTCCTTAATTAAATAACCTCTTTTCCCTGGGGGCGCAGCCCCGCTAACACCTTTCTAGGCACCTACAAGGTTTATAGCATTGATCGTTAAGTGAGAATTTTCCCGAGGAGTAGCATATACTCACAGTAGGATCGGGATCCAAATATCATTGCGTGACAAAACTGAAGGAATCTTACCAGAATCATCACACTCCAAATGGTATGCAGCGCTAGAAAGTTTCAGTTCTTTTGAAACTCCCGATGTGGATTTTTGCCTCATGCTCTTATGACCTTGACTTTGGCCAACAAATCATAAGTCACATGTCAAGTTCTGCCCGTCATTCTCCAGGTTAATTTGAACCTACCCACACCTACCCTTGACTTTGGCCAACAAGGCAGTACGACTGTCCCAAACCAACACATCTATCTATGTTGCACATGAATACCCAATAGCTACCAATCACTATGCCTTTACTTTGGCCAACAAACATAGCTTGAATACTATAGACCATCCATGTGAAATGACGGAGGGCTACGAATGGTTTTGGCGAAACCGTGAATGTAGTGAACTTGATATAATCGATGGAACGAGATAGCTTTTAAAAGGAGTGGTTTAAGCTCCACGTTTAAAAGTTATTTTGAAAAGAAACCGAGTGGTTTTTGAAAGTGTTCCAACGACTTTTACTTTGGTTTATTTTTCTTGCATTAATTTTAATGCGTTCTATCAATTAATCCTACCATTGCAGAAAACAACGAAAATATGACGTACGCTTATGCCATCCGCATTCGCCACGGGGTCCCGTCATCACCCGTTAGGTTACTTAACTAACGACAGAGCGGGGGCTGGACTAGCGCGGATGCAAAACATAAGCAACGCCTAAATAGATATCTACATATAGATATATACATTCGTCAGATGCAATGATAGCCATTCCAGATCACAGATGAATACATTGGATATACTAGGAATCCGCAATTCGTACGAGCCTGTAACGAAGAGCGGATTATACGGTCGCGATGAATAGCCAAACCCCACCCTAGACCCCTACGGGTGCGGCAAACTACCCGCCAAGTATCCGAAGCGAAGCAACTTCCCTCAACGACGTGAGTAGGCCACTCGGCACTTCGAGGTACCCGGTAGTTTGTGCACCCCACCTTGGGTCTATCCTAGGAGCAAAAACAGTAAAAAGAAATTATACAATGACGGCTACAACCCCGATCCGGTTGTGCGGCCATACAAATAATATTACATCAATTTACATATTACAAGAATTGAAAGACAAAAAAAACTATCATCTCACAACCCCCGGCTATTCATCCGCGACAATCCAACGAATTCATATACACAATCCATCAACATTACAGATCACAGATATGTATAACCCCCACTAATCGACGTATAGCGATTAGCAGACGTTCAATACATATATAACAATACAGATATAACCCATTAGCCAAAGTCTACAGAAAATCGACCAAAATACGGATTTGTAACCACCCCAAAAACAAATTTGTTCTCTGGAAATTCTGGGCAGAAACAAACCATCTCAAAAATCACAAAATACCACCAGAAACAAACTGCAGGAGAAACGATCCACGGCCGAGTCAACTCGGCCGCGAAACCGCGGTGAGTTGGTCGGTTCGCTGGATCGTTTTTCTTGCCTGTTCATTAAAAAGCCTGAGCCGATTTTTAAGACATGATTTATTATTTTTGGAGCATGAAAAAAATCGGCAGAAACTAGGATTTTCCGGGGTGTTTCGCGGTTTTTTGTCCGGTCGAAATTCTAGATACTTTGCTAACATGCTAGGGTGTGTTTAGTTAGGCTCTGATACCACTGTAAGTCCACGTTACCTCTCCCGGTTCTTTCGGGCTTGCGGAAATGGTAAAAAACGATTTTTAGGGTTTAGGTAACATGGACTACGAAAACGGATCTTGGCTAAACTACACACTAGCAACTAACAAGAGAGTTATCTACTCGGTTAGGGGTTATACCTCAACTTGAACTCTTTCTCTTTGACTCTTGATGGTGGTCGGATGGTGCTTTCCTCGTTGCCTTCTCTTGTCGAAGATGGATCCACCTGAGGGTTTCTTCCTTGAGCTCCTTTCTCGAACTTTGAGAAAACTAAAGTCTCCGGCTTGCTAGACCTTCAACCTTAGAAAGAGTAGAGAGTGGCTTAGGGTATTTTATCTCCAAGGAGAGGTTTCTCAACTCATGAGAATGATTCTCCTTGAACTAGAGGAGGAGGAAGATGAAGAGAGGAGAGAGAATGGTTATGATAGAATGAGAATAGTTTTTACAACCATAACAATATATGTGAATTATCAAATTAATAATATTAATCCAAAATGAAAAAGGTGATGGTTGGTTTAATAAGACCATTATCATTTCACATTAAATGTTTTGCAAAGATCAAAGAGTATCTAGAAAAGAAATGATGATGGTCAAAGTTTCAACCATGGTCAACTAGTCAACCTTGGTCAACAAGGCAACAAAATCCAACCATGACACAATTTCATTTAAATAACATTATCAATTGATATTACACAAATTCATTAGGGTTTGGAAAAAAAACGACTGTCAACTGTGCATACGCACCCATTCCAAAACCCTAATGAAAAACCTCTTCCTCCGCCTCAATCAACTGTGCATACACACCCGCATTCATGTTCCGAGGAACATGAATACTATGAGATAAAACTAACCCCAAAGCATATACTAGGATCTGGATCAAACCAGAGCCCGCTAGTAATGTCTGTCCGGACGCCAAACGTGCACAAGTGCGCGGATGTGAACGAACCCTGTCGCAAAACCATGCGACCTCTACTCTGTTTTGCCCAAAGGCGAATAACCCTCTGTGTGGGACTCTAAAGACTCGACACTACGCTGGCAGTGGGTTTAACCACAGATCGCAAGCGGCACTAGCTGTACGTAACGGTCCCCAGGTAGATGCCGATAAGAAGACTGACGAGGTAAACCCATCTGAACTCCTACCGAGCCTGAATGTGACAATCTCCGTACAGTCCGGTCTGTTCGTCTGAGAACATCGCATGGCGGGCCTAGGGGGCGGTAAACGTCAGTCCCCTACTAGCGGTACAAGTCGTGTCGGAGTGTAGCCCAGAACACCTGAGATAACACTGGAAACCTACCAGTCTGTCTCGCTTGCCCTGGCCAGGGACTTTGTGTAATGGCTCTCCTAGACACAGCACGATATCAACCACCAATACCGGGAGAGACGAATCCTGTCTAACCGTCACTGCCTCCAAGTGCTTCGGGACTGCACCCAAAAACTACCTGTTTGCACGACTCCTTTGAGCCGTGGTAAGGTAGTAATCAAAGTACAGTGGGAACACACTCGAGGCGAAGTGACAGTGTCAAGTCAACGGACTAAGCTGTACTCATGTCACCTGGGAACTGATAACTAACGATAGGTATAGTACCAACCAACAGTTCCCGACGAGTCCTGTCCAGTGTACTCATAACCTAACGAGCACCCGCATACTATCTCAAGTACGGCATACTGACGGCTGTGGGACAGACCGTCTCCCAAGCTGGGATGATAAGCGCATACGCTAGTCTACTCTGGAGTATCGATGCCCTGTCTCGATAGTCCTACGACTAGGGACCTGCATAAGGATGTGCTTGTGGATTACCCAGCCCCCACGAGTGTGACTGCCATCACAACGCTGGTAATCAAGCAAAGATCCTAAGGGCTCTACTAATTTGTAAAGGCGATATGCTAAAAGAAACACATTTAAGCAGAAACAAACCAAGTAGCATACTACTATATTGAGCAAGATTGTCTATACAAGGTGAATATCCTAAGCTTCCATCAAGTAATATACAAACTAGTATGATACAGTAATGGCCTCTAGGGCATATACACTAACAAGGAGCACCGGCCGAACCCGAGCCGACGGTGGGCAACGTCGCTGGGGTTGCCAAACCTGAGCTGGAGGCTGAGGGAGCTGTACCCGAGAAGGTCGTTGATGCTGAGCCTGGGATGGGGGCAAATGAGACGACCGCTATAATTGAGCCCGAGGCAGCGGCGGACGAGGCGCCTGAGACCGGCAACCCCATGGTGACGGCAGATGAGACAATAGCGACCGCCGAACCTGAAGAAGTAGCGGGTGAGACGGGTACGACTCTTGGGGAAAAGCCAGCCGCTCTTTCTCAAGAGTCCGGCAATGCTCCAATCATTGCTCTCCCTGTCTACGGCCTTCCGCCGTCTCCTGGCTGGGCGAGTACGACGACAGCCCCTGTCGAGTCTGGTGATAAGGCCACGGGAGGTGGACTCGTATCGATGGAGGAGGGAGACGCTTCCGTTTCGGCCGGCGGCACATCAGGTAACTTTCGGATTACAGTCCCTTTTTTCTTATCTTGCAACCGCTTCTGACAGGTTTATCCTTGTTTTTAACGCAGGTGCGGCCAGTGTCGATGCTCCATTGCTCGAGGGAGCGCCGTCAACTACTGCCTTGGCGGTGGTCACTTCTCAGCCTCTCTTGTACCATCGAAGATGTTGGAAGGTATGGGTTTGCAACCTATTAGTTTCGTCTTTCAGCCGCATAATTTATGTACTAAAGTCGTACTGTTGCGTCTTTTCAGGAGTGCTTTTTGATCATCTTTATCAAGTGTTGCTCCCACACTTCTCCTTCCCATCTGAACTCGCTTCTTCCTCCGATGGCGCTGGTGAGTATAGTTTCCAACTGATGTCTTTTTTTCTTTTATTTTTTAGTAATGGAATTATTTCTAATTTTCCTTCGTCCTGACTGCAGTGTTACAAATCGAAGGAGGAGACGAAAGATCGGTCGCACCACCGGCCCTTCCGGCCTTGCCACCTGCTGCAGCTGGTATAATAGACTATCTTATCAATGACTTTTTCATATTTCTTGAACTGTTATCTGATCGTATCTTATTTTTTCAGCTGTCGTTCCAGTCTCGGCGCCCTTCGAGCCTCGTGTTACAATGCCGGTGGGCCCTTTCCTGAGACGTCCGTCCTCGAAAGGCGCCGCGAATAGTCTGCGTATGTTGAGCGACTATATTGAGGAACTCGACATCGAGACTCCTACGTCTGCTGCAGATTTCGCTACGGCGGTTAACCAGATGCTAGTGATACTCGTAAATTTCCATGATGAGGACATCGTCGCATCTTGGGTTAATCACTGCAGGGAGATCGAGGCTCGCCTGCATCAGCTGGAGTTCATGCGCCCCGCTCCCGAGGCCTTAGCCGCAAGCCATCAAAGAGCAGCGTGGATTGAGCAGAGCGCTTCTTACTTCCTCCATCTCGAACAAGAAGTTACTTCAAGGCGTAAGGAGCGCGGTGAGACTTCGAGCAAATCTGCCTAACTGCATGCTCGGGTGGAGGCCAACGCTGCACGGCTGAAGGTTATCTTTGAAGGCCTTCTGCAATGCCTCTCCAAAGGGTTATCACTGAGGCAACAGCTTGACGTCGTCGAGCGGGATGCACCTAATCAGGAAGCAGCCCAGCAGGCAGCTGAGGAGCAACTTTCATCCTATTTGCAGCAGCGGGCTCAGGTGGAAGCGGAAGTGGCCGCGGCAGCCACTCGGGAGGAGGCGCTGAAGGAATGTCTTGCGGATTTGTTAAAGACACTTCCTTCTCAGTAGCTATTTTTTGTATCATTTGTACTTGTAAATAAAAATGTATATATTTTTTTTATTCTTTAACACAATGTATCTTGTACTCAATCAAGTTTATGAATAAAAGATATATATCCTTTGTAATGTCTTATGTCATCTCTCCGCCTTTCTCTTTCTTTTATTATCAGCATGCTACCTTAGTAAACATGGTTGACAGATAATAGAGCAAGCATCTTGATTTCCTCAAGGAATAGCGATGGCTTAGGCCGCAGGTTCAGATCTGTTGTCTAAGACTTTTCAACTCTATGAGCCGTGAGGGTCTCATAGAGACTTTTCTCCTTACGGATCGAGAGGCTCTCGTAGGTGGATTTTCTCCTTAGGAATCGTGAGGATTCCTAAGTGCATTTCTCTTATAAGTCGTAAGGATCCTATAAGAGAATTTCCCCTCTTACGAGTCGAGAGGACCCATAAGCGGTTGTTTCCTTCCTTGTCGAGATTCGAGTTTGGAGAGTGGGACCCGTAGATAGTATGCAAGAGACCGTTTTGGGCCAACTTGCAGGGTCCCAGTGCTTAGGGAACAGGCTTCTTTTATGCCTACTGCCTAAGGCTCTATCTCACGAGTCGAGCCGCATCGAGAATTTCTCGCAAAGACATCAATTTCTTCACAAGTCGAGACGAATCGAGCATTTCTCGCAAGAACATCCTAACGTCACAGTTAACCTCTACTCTTTACGACAGAAGTCCGTTAGGGTCTGTGGTACGTAGGGTTTTGGCCGTCGTACCGTCGCATAAGCTGATATATTCCTCGATAGGCAATCGTGCTGTTCGAGTAGCCCTGCGACTGCCGTGTCTCTGATCCCTTCGGGGGCTGGACAAGACGTCTTCAAGCAATCTTCCTAGGCAGTTTGACCGTCGGAAGAGCAAGCATTAGGAATTTGCCATGCCGCTTTTTACCTGAGGTTAGGCTCATTTTGGCGAGCCCCGATGAGTCATAACCACTCCGCGCTGGTGTGGGATGATCTCCGATAGTCTTTCAGGTTTTATGTGAGTTGCCGTCAAGACCCTGAAGCTAGGAATTTGGTCTTTGCTTCATTTGTTGGCATCGTGTCTGCTGTGTCGAGACGAATGTCGCGGTGGGAACTAGGGATTTTGCCATGGCTCCGTTTGTTTGATTGTCGCATTTGAACCCTGTTGGAGGAAGAACGCTATGGTGACATATCGTCTGCTGTATCGAGACGAATGTCGAGGTTGTCTCTAGGTTGCTGGTGAACCGTCGAGGTCTGGAACTAGGGATTTTACCGTGGCTCCATTTGTTTGATGATGTTGCGTCTGCTGTGGCGAGACAAACGTCGAAGTGGTGACCATTCCGCACTGGTGTGAGACGATCTCCAGTTGTCTTTCAGGCTTTATATGACTCGCCGTTAAGACCTTGAAGCTAGGAATTTGGCCTTCGCTTCGTTTGCTTTGTCACGTCCGAACCCTGTTGAAGGAAGAACGCTGTCGTGACATCTCGTCTGCTGTATCGAGACGAACGTCGCGGTTGTCTCTAGGTTGCTGGTGAACCGTCGAGGTCTGGAACTAGGGATTTTGCCGTGGCTCCATTTGTTTGATGATGGGGTCTTTCGTTGGCGTTGTATCTGCATCTTGATGAACTGCAAAGGAACGCCTTCGTTGATTCTTAGGCCGTAGATATTGCCGTTAAGATTTGACTCTGTTTTCTGATGGAGTATTAGGAAGGGAAGGGTGCTTCCTTCTTTGTTTGTGCCCCTGGATTGTATACAGGGATTGTTGTGCTGTCGCCTGTAGGGCAAAAAGTTTCACTTTTTCATTTCATTTTTTTTATTCTTTCTGCGATGCTCTATCATTTCAGCTTCTACATCGCGAAGGTTGTGATTGCCCAATCATTTCGGCTATTTTTCGCGGTGCCCAATCATTTCGGCTATTTTTTTTAAAATTTTTACTCGCTGCTTTTTATTGCGAGTCGCCCAATCATTTCGGCTATTTTGTATGCATACATTTTCTTTACTCGCTGCTTTTTATTGCAAGCTGCCCCATCATTTCGTCTATTTTGTATGCATACGCTTTCTTTACTTGCTGCTTTTTATTGCAAGCTGCCCTATCATTTCGGCTATTTTTGGAGGGGCGGTATGTTGGAAGAGTTCCAAACAGGATACCGTCGCAGACTCAACTATGGAGGCTGAGTATATAGCTGCTAGTGAAGCCGCAAAAGAGGCTGTCTGGATGAGGAAGTTCATCTCTGAATTTCAGGTGGTTCCGTCCATTGCCAATCCAATACCTTTGTATTGTGATAACAATGGGGCCGTAGCATTGGCGAAGGAACCGAGGTCCCATCAGAAATCCAGGCATATGTTAAGGCGTTTTCACCTGATCAGGGAGATCGTTGATCGTCGGGAGATCGAGGTACGGAGAGTGGACACAAAAGACAACATGGCAGATCCATTCACCAAGGCCATCCTCAAGTTCAGTTCGAGAGGCTGTTTGAGATGTTGGGCATACGGTACTCCAGCAACTGGATATAGTGAAGACAGTGGGTACTCATTACGCCAATTATAGGCCTTAGTGCAAGTAGGAGATTGTTGGATATATATGCCCTAGAGGCCTTCATTGTATAGGATACCACAAAGGTATTCTCTCTACAAGTCGTGAGGATCTTGTAGGTGTATTTTCTCCTTAGGAATCATGAGGATTCCTAAGTGTATGTTCCTCTGTAAGTCGTAAGGATCCTACAAGAGGGTTTTCTCCTTGTAAGTCGAGAGGACTTATAAGGGTTGTTCACTGTACGAACATATTCCTAGTCACGGATGGGACTTGGTTAGGGAAATGTTTATTCGCGCCCGTGGATTGTATACAAGGGTCAGTGTTGAGCCACTTGTAGGGCAATATCGAAGGTTGTGGAGGTTGCTTAAGCACAGGTTTGGGTCTCTGTAACTTAAGACTTTCAAATCTTATGAGCCGTGATGGTCCTATAAGAAAGCTCTCCTTACGAGTCGTGAGGATCCCGCAAGTGTATTTTCTCCTTAGGAATTGTGGGGATCCCTAAGTGTGTTGCTCCCTTGTGAGTCGTAAGGATCTCACGCGGGTGGTTTCTCCTCACAAGGTCGAGAGGACCCTGTAAGTGTCTTTTAACGAGGTTGCGCCCTTTCAGGTTTTCACAAACACTCGCCGGTAGTCCTGCTGTTTTTACTCACGGAGCCCTTTCGGGTTTTCATCCGTGCCCATTTTGCTTATGGACATACTGTTTTTTTTATTCTTTTTATTTTTCTCTTCTTCTTTTTTTACGAGGTCGCGCCCTTTCGGGTTTTCACGAACACTCGCCGGTAGCCCTGCTGTTTTTACTCACGGAGCCCTTTCGGGTTTTCATCCGTGCCCATTTTGCTTATGGACATACCGTTTTTATATTTATATTTTTTTTTATATCTTTTTTTTTATTCATCTCGTCAGCCTGAAGATGTTGCGGTAGTAGTTTAAGGACGTTTCAGTCCGTCATTAGTTTAAGGACGTTTCGGTCCGTTGTTAGTTTAAAGACGTTTCGGTCCGCCATTAGTTTAAGGATGTTGCGGTCCATTGTCGCCATATTTGAGGCGAATCTCTAGTTTACTGACTTTTCGGTTTATGGGGCTTTCTCTATGAATGAGCATGATGCCCCCGGCGTATCCGTCTTTCTCAGAGCATGCGGTTGTGGCGGGCTCACCTTCCAGTTTTCGGATATGACGAACTTGCCCTGTTGGTATTGATCTTCAACCCAGTTCTTAAAGACGTAGCAATTCTCGATCAGGTGACCTACCGTTTGGTGGTAAGGGCAATAATCGAGATCGTTTACATCGCCTGGCCACAACGGACGTTTTGGTCTCGGCAGATTGATGAGTCTGTCGCGCATTGCCAGCTCGAACAGTCTTTATCTTGTGGAAACGAGTAAGACGTTTCAACTTTTCCTGGAGGGGTTGCTGCTTGTTGTTTCGGCAAACAACCGGTCTGGGGCCGCTCGATTGCTGTTGAGTATTGGCTATGAGGGCTGTTTTTCCCTTCCCTTTATCCTTTTTGCTCGATCCCTTATTTGCGGGGCCGAGATTTTTTTCGAGCAGCGTGCGATTACATGGCTGAATGTTATCACAACTTCTCAATTCTTTCATCTTTGAAATGGATTCCTTGAGGAGAGGGTTGAGGGCAGCTTCTTCGTCAGAGTCGCCTCCAAAGGTGAAATTTGCGATCCTTTGAAGTCGGCTATATGACAATCGGCGGCAGCTCTTTTGCGCTCTTCTATCACATTATTCTGATGTCTACGAGTTTCACACTTTGTCCTGTTGAAGTGTTGCTTTTGAGCGACATACCCTTGCCACCAACACTTAAAAGAGTCGCAGTCTTCGGTAGGATGTATGATCTTCTGATGATATAAGCAGAAGTTAGGATGCATCTCTACTTCACCGAGAGTATTTTCTTCAGAGGGTGGTAGCACCATTCCTGCTGACAGGGCTTTAGCGAACCTTTTCCTCGTCTTGAATTTGTTTTTATCCGCAGCGGATGGCTTTTGATTTGACGGGGGTGCCTCGACTCTTTGGTCCAGTCATCGGTGTTTGGCTCCTTCCAATATGGCCATCTCATGCTCTTGATTGGCTTTAACTTTCAGACGAATCTCATTCAGGAAGGCATCGATCAACTCGTCCGACGGCCGCGGAATTTCTGGTTCAGGGTCTGCCCTCGGTTTCTCGGCGCAAGGAGTCTCTTTATCATCCGCCAATGAGTGAGAGATCACGTGACAAGTCGCTACGTAGTCTTCAGACTCGTCTGATGAGTCTTCTCTATCATTTTCGTCCTCAACAAAAGAACAAGTTCTCCCCATCGTGTCCATCCTCTTTGGAGCGTGCGGCTGTGGTGGGTTTACTTTCCAGTTTTCAGATAGCGCAAACTTGCCTTGCAGGTATTGATCCTCGATCCATCCCTTAAAGACGAAACAATCCTCGATCGGGTGACTTACCGTTTGGTGGTAAGGGCAGTAATCGGGATTATTGAGATCGCCTGGCTGCAACGGACATTTTGGATTCGGCAGATTGATGAGTCTGTTGCGTACTGCCAGTTCAAACAGTCTTCTCGTTTTATTCTGAAGAAACGAGTAAGGACGTCCTAGTCTCTCCTCGAGGGATGGGCGTGGATGCGCGTTATTTTGGCGAACGACCGGCTTTGAGTTGCTCGGATGTTGTTGAGCATTGGCAACGACAGTCGCTTTCCCTTTTCCTTTCTCATTTCGAGAGTCTGGTTTTGAAGGAGACGGTCCGTGGCCCATCTGGTCCATTTGGGCTAATTTGTCGATCAATGCCTGGAAGGTGGTCGGCCTGAAGAACATCATGAATTGCGAGATGGTCGTTTGCGGATCAAGAGTGCCCACGAACATGCCTACCGCAGGTGCCTCTCTTATGCGTTGTTCGCATTTCGACCATAGGTTCCGCCATCGTGTTGCGTATTGGACCCATGTCTCGCCGGGCCTTATCCTGGCATTTATCAGTGCTGTTATCGGGGTGCATTCACTAGCACTCGTGAATCTTTGCGTAAACAGTAGCTCCATCTCTGCATATGTTTTTGCAGAGTCATTAGGTAGCTCCGAATACCATTCAAAGGTTGTTTCTGCTAAGCTGCCGACGAATTGGCGAAGCAACAATTTGTCATCGCCTCCAGTATTGCCACATAAGGCCCTGAACTGAGCGACGTGCTGATGTGGATTCCCTGTCCCTTTATATACGTGGAACTTAGGGATCGTATATCCCGGCGGGTAACTGATTTGGTCATACCAGCCCGGATAGGGTCGTCCAGTTCTAACAATTTGCCCAGCCACTTCACTCGCTTGATGAGCTCATATTTGCTGAGCTATATAGTCATCCAGTGCGGCCTTAGAAATGGTTTCTTCCTTGGCTGTTGAAAGAGCCAGAGGAGGATTAGATGTCTCCCCTCTATCGTCTTCAACAATGATTGGAGGGTCATCAGCTGGAGGGTCCGGCTGTAACATCATCCCTACCATATCTTGGAAGAGGAGTGCCATCTGTCTTATGTTAGCCGCTTGTTCTGCGGCTTCTCTTTCCTTATTTTTGAGGATTCTACGTAAGAAGTCAGCATCGGTTTCTTGTTCGTGACGCTGCTCTGATGATACTTCCGAACTTTCTTTCGGTTCGGTAAGTGCAGCCATCACAGTCATCATTTCCTGAAGCTTCTGTTGCTGCTCTTGAGTTTTTGTCACGGATCGGGTGAGCGGTCGGTGACCCATCAAAGCACGGCTTTCCTCCTTTCCAGAAGCCATATAAACAGTGTGCACTACCACGCCCCCAGACTTGGGGCGTTTGTGCTCAGCGCTTTTATGGTTCGCCATGTTCACAGGGGCTTTTTGCGGCCTCCTTTTCTTTTGAGTGATTGAAGTTGAGGGAGCTGTTGTAGTAGGCACCCAAGTAGCTGTTGCTTTTTGTGGCTTGATAGTACGGTCCTCCTCGCGCTGAACTTTCATCTTTTTCTGTTGACGGAGATAGTTTTCATCAATCACCGACTCCCAGACCTGTCGCCAGACTTTATAAATTTTAGAGGATAGCCGTTGAGGGGGCTGTTCTAGTTTCTTCTCTAGAGTATTCTTCACAAGTGAAGGAGTTTGTTTCAACACCGCAGTAGGAGAGTTTCTGCGCACCGTGGCCAGCAATTCAAAGCTGTTCCCAGTTGGAACAGCAGCCTCGATCCCCACCATCGGCGCTGGTGGCGTAAATCTAGAGGGGGAGTTGCCCCCAGCCTTCCTTACTCGGCGCCAGTGGCGACGTCGAGCATGTCGTGCGGATGGAGTTGGTTCGGCAATGGGGATGGCTTTATCATGCCCCATGTTCCGGTGAGGCGCTGCTGGTACCAGCCTCTTGAAGACCGACGTCCATTGAATGGGGATAACCAACCTATCGAAAGCAGACCTCCGAGCAGGTGAAGGAGCCTTGACGATTTCATGAGCAGGAATGGCTATCCGTTTGGGGATAACACCTTCTGGTATTGTGAGCTTCTTCACGGGCCCATTGAAGTTTTGACCCAGTCTATTGAAAACCGATACACTGGATTTGGGGGACCCGTTGAGATGGGTTGCAGTAGTTGCAAGCCGATCAAAGACCGACTTCTTCGGAACTTCTTGCAACTGCAAAGGGGCATTGAAGCTCATCGGTGGGAGCATGGTCCCGAAGAATAGCCCAGTGGTGGCTTGAGTTACCTGCTCCACTGGCATCTTGAAAAGAGAGGCCGCTTGGGGCCTGTAAGTCACTCCTCCAGCAGAGACCGAGCGAGAGTTGCAGTTGTAGGCAGTGCAGTTTAAAGCCATTGATCTTCTGTTTTCTGCACGGAGCAAGACACCAAATCTTAGTACCTCAAATCCACAGGCAACCACAGCAAACCGCGATTCGTTCAAGAACATGACACACGAAGTGTGGAGTGGAAAGAGGAAAAGGTCCCACCAGGCGTGCCAGAATCTGTTCCCTTCCGAAAGACGCGACAGAGACGCGGTGAACGTCTTGCCTGAAATTTGGGGCAGATGCTATTTGGTTTTATCCGTCCACCTCTCCGAAGATGCCAAGTTGATTTATGACACCGTGTATCAGAGGTTTAAACGGATGTGGCCGATGTAGCAGACTTCGTCAGATTCCCCCTCAGGGTGAGGGGTTTTTTATTGTGGGGACGCTCTTCCCTGCAGGCGTAAGCCCCTGCAGTTAATTACGCTACCGCTCAGCGGTAACAACTTTCTCCTGCTCCAAAAGTTCACTTTGTGTCGTGTGTGTTTGTTTTATTTATGGTTGCCCATGGATTGTATATGGAGACTATTTATTTCGTCGCCCGTGGGACATGGATTAGTCCAAATCCGTACTTTCTTAGATTTGGGTTTTGGGTTTTGGTTTAAGGATACGTTAGCCATATTTGAGGCTAAGATCAACTTAAACGTTTGTTAAGGATACGTTAGTCTAATTTCCAGACTAAGATCTACTTAACGGGATCGTCTAGATCCATTTCCAGTTTAGGAACATGGTGGTCCATTTAATATATGGCCGTCGGGACCCATCACCTCTCTGACGACGTTGAAGGATTACAACGACATGTGTCAGAGGAGTTCGGAGATGTACCCTTGAACCAAAGTTGATTGGGGGTCTTATAGTCCAGTTTGGGACTAAAGTCTGTTTGAATGTTTAAGAATACGTTAGCCATATTTGAGGCTAAGATCAACTTAAACGGGATCTTTTAGATCCAAAAAAGAGCGTTTGGGGGCTCTATTGTTCCATTTTAGGGACGTAGTGGTCTATAGGTAGTTTAGGGACATTGCGGTCCATATTCCAGTTTAGGGACATGGTGGTCCATAGGTAGTTTAGGGACATTGCGGTCCATATTCCAGTTTAGGGACATGGTGGTCCATAGGTAGTTTAGGGACGCATAAGTCCATGGGTTTAAGGACCCCACAGTCCATGTTTTAGTTTAACGACGCATAAGTCCGCGGGTTTAAGGATCCCGCAATCCGTATTTTGGTTTAAGGACGCTTAAGTCTATGAGTTTAAGGACCCCACAGTCCGTGTTGATGTGTGGTTGTCGGGACCCGTCACCTCTCTGACGTCGTTGAAGGATTATAACGATAGGAGTCAAAGGAGTTCGGAGATGTACCCTCGAACCGGATGTAAATTGATTTAAGAGAGCAGCTGTGCTCAGTCAATTTAATTTGAGGACTTACGACCATGATTGGGCTAAGTTCAGTTGAAAAATATTCAACGTTTTTATTTGTTTTTGGCCTATTAGGCCTTTGCTAGGGTTTTGCCCCTTTTTAAATAATGCATTGCATTATTTATTTTGTTTGGGCTCTGCCCATTTATAAATGATGCAGAGCATCAATTTTTTTTGGGCTCTGCCCATTTATAAATGATGCAGAGCATCAGTTTTACTTGGGCTCTGCCCTTTTGTTGCATTGCAATTTATTTTGGCCTACTAGGTCTTTTTGATTTGGGCCTGGCCCTTTAGCATACAATGCATTGCATTTATCAGGCACTTTGCGCCAATCAATGAGCGCAAGCATTTGTGGTGATGACACGTGTCACGCAAGCGCAGTGCGCTGCGCCAGTGCGCTGCGCTTGCGCTGCAGACACGTGGCGCGTTCTGGTGAGTTGCGCCAAATTCAGAGAGCAAGGCTCTTTCTTAAAAGCGCATAGCGCAAGTGATTCAGATGCTGACACGTGGCGCTCTCTGGTGGCTTGCGCAAAACCAGGAGCACAACAGTGCAGTTTTTGCAAGTGCAAGGCACTATTCCAATAATCTTGAGAATCTTTAAGATTCCAGAACCAATGGTTCATAAAAAGTGCAAAGCACTGTTTGATTTCTTGATCCAATTTAGATCAAAGAAAACAAGTTTTTCTTGTTTTCAGAGAACCAGTGGTTCATAAAAAAGTGCAAGGCACTGTTATTTATATTTTACTGAAGATCATTGATCTTGTTCTTAGATCAATGATCTATTAGAAGAAATTCTTCTATTTTATAAAGGTTTTTTACCTTTTTTCTTGAATTTTCTTCAGAGTTCTCTCTGTTTTTGAAGTTCTTGATCTTTCCCAATGTTGATGATGTTCCTCCTTTGAATTGGGGTTTAGGGGCCTTTATATAGTGCCCATAGGTTTGTTAAGTTTGTTAAAGAGATCATTCTCTGAGTGATTTGGGGAATTTTCCCCACCGTTGGATCTTTGATCCAAGGGCTTCTGTTTTACAGAAGACAATCTTCTTGTTTTAACAAGAACAGAAAGATCTTATTAGAATTTTAATTCTGTTTGGCGCAAACGCCCCAGCGCTTGACACGTGTCACGCAGCGCACAGCGCAGCGCAACTGTGCTGACACGTGTCGCGCAACGCACAGCATCTTAGAGCAACTGCACTTGCGCAACTGCGCTGACACGTGTCGCGCAGCGCTTGCGCAACTGAAACGTTGCTTCCTTTAATTTTTGTTTTAAATAGAGCCTTGCTCTGATTGGGTGCGCTGCCTTGGGCGCTGTGCTGACATATTAACTTCTGACATGTGGCGCGTTGCGCGCAGCGCACGGAATCTGAAGCATTGCTTCGAAATTTGAATTTTTGAAATTCAAACAGAGCCTTGCTCTGATTGGGGGAAACAGTATGGTAACCCATAGATTTGTCCCGTGTGGACAAGTTAAGAATGTATAAAGCAAACGCCTTCATTCACTTGTATTTTCATCCGTTTCGAGATATTTCGTCGGTACCTTTCCGCTTGTTCTCCGTATACAAAGATAGATTAGATGTTCATTTCAACGTTGTTTCACAGCTTTGAAATGATTATCTATTCTATTACAGTGTACTCGGAGAACAGCGGGGAGGTGCTGCCGAAATTTACTCGAAACGGTTGAAAGCACAAGTGATGGGTGTTCGCTCTATACATTCTTAATGGGATAGAAGCCTACCCCCGACAGCCGGAACACACACATACAACAAGAATACACAACAAACGCATAATTAGAGAGTGATTCGAGATGTTCAAGTTAAAACCAATTTATGATAATATGAATATAGTGCATGTATATTGATTTAGAATGCTATATCATATAGTGCATGTATATTGATTTAGAATGTTATATCATAAATATACACACATTTCATTTGCTCTTACTTAGCAATTTTTATTATTGTCTAGCTGTAGGTGGTGACACCACCGCACATGCGGGTATGTTTATATATCCTATAGTGCATGCATATTGATTTAGAACGTTATATTATTGATCTACACATTCTTTTTGCAATTACTTATATAATCTATTTTTAATTGTCTAATTATAGGTGGTGTGTCCACATCTTCCGCAGGGGCCACTCCTGCCGCTTCCATACCCTCCGCATCGTCTACAGGTTAGTATGAATAAATATAAAATATTTATTCATTTTACATATGCTCTATAGAATAAATATGAACTTCATGGAAATTTAGCGTCAATGTTTATTTTCTAGTTGGAAGGGATGCGTCTGCATCCGGGACCCCGGTTGTTCCTCACTGGAGGAACTATCATCCCGCTCGTGCTGCTGTCCGGGCCCAGGCTCGTGCGATAGTCACCGGAGGTATATATCACACTTCAATTTTCGTTTAAGCTTGATTTCTTAATACAACTTCGTCTTAATATTGATTGTATTGATATTTCGTACAGACGCAGGGCCTCCCCATCCCCAGAAGGGGACTCGAGGCCCGAATCAGTCCCATAGGCTGAGGCCTGACAGAGCTAGGGGGAGGCAGCATTCCCCCTCTTTTTTACCCTTGACTATCTCTATACCGGTCCTCATGCCGAGAGGTTCGTCCGGTATATGGGGGACGACAGCCGGCTCGTGAAGAACTATCCACTTCACGTTGAGTGGGGCGAGCAGCACCAGCGCTCATTCGCCCTCTTTTTTGATCAGGCTCGGATACGTATTAATATATATATTCATTTGATTTATCCAATATATTTATTATTAACACTTGCAATCTAATAATAATGTTTTTTTTTGTATTTTCAGTCGGATTACGATTTTCAGCCTGTACCCGACCCTGATCACCCTAGGCGGGTGCTCGACCTTCATGCTCTGTACAATGGCCTGATGAAGAACATGCAGACCAAGGTCCGATACAACAGGAATGAGATGAAGGCCGACTGCTACTCCCTGTGGATGGAGACCCCCGAGGCATAGAGAGCGGCCCTCCTATCTACTCCGGCGTTTGTGAGAGTCGACGTAGAGACATGGCCTCTATTGTGCGAATATTTCGACTCCCAACGCAAACAGGTATGTATTTTAAATGTAATTCATTGTTTAGGATATAATTTATGTTTTTGTGTTCCTTAATTAGAAAACTAAATATTAATGCGTTGTACAGAAACAGGCCGCTCAGAATACAGAGAACAGGAAGTCGGCGAAGAGGGGTGGCCCTACTTACACAGGTGGCTCGAGGAATATTACTCGAGCCATGGAGTTATCGGTAAATTACAATAGACCGACCTTTGTGATATTCTGCAATATTAAGAGTTATTTTCTAATATTTCTAATATTAAGAGTTATTTTCTAATATTGCAGACAGCTCGGACCGTGGCGTAAGGTGGTACACCGAGCGTGCTGTCTGCATATCTTGCCGTCCACGGCACCTCGACAGATCCAGCCATGGGCGAGCTTCGATATCCCGACGTCGCTACCCAGGAGTATTGCGTAAGTGTTAATATTTATTCTACCCATATTTGAAATTTTAGTTTTGGAAGGTTCAAGTTTAAATTTTATACTTATACTTTACTGCATAATGTGGGTGTAGGAGCGGGTGGTTGAGCAAGCCGAGACCTCGGGGATCGATTTTACCGGACAGAGCGATCCGAGCCTGCTGACCCCAGTTCTGGACGCCGCACACGGAGGGCACCACGGAGGTTAGGAGAGAGGCCGGGGACTGGGCCCTAGCAGGGCCCATATGAGGTTGGACTCCACCCCGGAGGTTACTTCCTCCGTCTCCAGTGAGCGACGTGTCCAGCAGAAACTGGAGAGCTTGAGGGCCACCGTTCAGGAGTTGAAGGAGATGCTGGTATGTATACTACTTTATAGTAAAATATCATGTCATATTACAGATATCAACATATCCATAATTAGTACGTAGCTTGAGCTTATTTGGTTTTAGACTTAGGTTTGATTAATCATACATACATATGTAATTAAAATAAACAATTCCAAACTAGATATCCAAATGGGGTTTCGAAATAACTTGATAATGATACGAATTCGAATAATACACAGTTCTTACACGCTTCTTACACACGTTAGGTCCAGACGCGATAAGGTACATCGGCCGAGCCTCCACATGCATCTCCTTCGGCTGCGGCTCCGCAAGCCACTACATCGGCTGCGGTTCCGCAGACATCTCCTATAGCTCCACCGCCCGCTCAGACTCCCGCAGCCGCGGCTCCGCATGCGACTACCTCGACGGCGGCTGCGCAGACCACATCGCCAGCTCCACAGGCCGCTCAGACTCCCGCACGCGTCGAATTGCATGGTTTATTGACCGAGGAGCAGGCACGCTTGATTCTATCGTTTATCAGAGGTGGAGCTGGACCGAGCTAGGGTAGCTTTTTGATTCTTATTTTTTGAAACATGTATTTATTTATATCATACATATTGTACTACATTTTGAAATGATATTGATATTGATATTGGTTTATATTTATATCATATTCAGTTTTTGGGTTTCTTTTGTATATTATATGCATGAGATGTGATTATGAATACTGCGATATATGTTGTGTGATGATTAATTTTATATTTTATTGATATATATATTATTGTGCACAGGGCGGGAAAAAATCAGGCAGACCTTTTTTTTTTAAAAAACAGATAATGTGTACCTACGGATTAATCTGTAGGTACACATGTTGCCCCTACGGCTTAAACCGTAGGGGCAAAATATCAGCATTAACTGATATTTCCCCCCTGATCTCAGTACCAGGGGGTTGGGAGTGCCCCTACGGATATATCCGAAGGGGCAAACAAAGGCCCCTACGGAGTTCTACGTAGGGCCAAATATCAGGATTTCTGATATTTGGCCCCTACGGATACGTACCTACGCATATATCCGTAGGGGATAGTACTTGGCCCTACGGATATCGCCGTAGGTACAGTTAATATATTTAAAAAAACATAAATAAAATAACTTTTTTTACCCTACGACCTACTCCGTAGGTGAAACTGGCCCTACACAGAACTCCGTAGGGGCAAGATTTTGCCCGTAGGGGCAAGTTCAAGGCTTCAACTTGCACCTACGGCGTTTGTACCTACAGGTTATTTTTTCGCCCCTACGGAGATATCCGTAAGGGCAACCCTTATTTGTAGTAGTGTTAAAGACTCCACAGTCCGTTGTTAGTTTTAAGACATCACGGTCGAGGTTAAGGACGTCATAGTCCGTTAGTTTTAAGACATCACGGTCGAGGTTAAGGACATCATAGTCCGTGAGTTTAAGGACCTCACAGTCCAACGTTGGTTTTAAGACATCTCGGTCGAGGTTAAGGACGTCATAGTCCGTGGATTTAAGGACTCCACAGTCCGGTGTTAGTTTTAAGACATCACGGTCGAGATTAAGGACATCATAGTCCGTGAGTTTAAGGACCTCACAGTCCGCGAAATGTGTGGTTACTGGGACCCGTCACCTCTTTGAAGACGTTGAGGAATTTCAACGACAAATATCAAAGGAGTGAAGAGATGTACCCTTAAACCAAGGTAAAATCAGTTTAAAATCATTTTGGTTGATTGTTAGTTTTAAGATATCACGGTCAAGGTTAAGGACATCATAGTCCGTAGATTTAAGGACTCCACAGTCCGATGTTTGCTCTGGATGCTTCCCACGGGTTCACTGCCGTGTTTGGTGAGGACCAGGCTCCGCTCTGGACGTTTTCTACGGGGTCAGAAGTGACGTTATCCGTGTTCCACGTGACCAGGAATTTTCACTAGATGCTTTACACGGGTTCACTGCCGTGTTCGGCGAGGACTAGGCTCCGCTCTGGATGCTTCACACGGGTTCACTGCCGTGCTCTGCGAGGACCAGGATCCGCTCTGGACGTTTTTCACGGGGTCAGAAGTGACGTTATCCGTGTTCCACGTAACCAGAAATTTGCACTAGATGCTTTACACGGGTTCACTACCGTGTTCGGCGAGGACTAGGCTCCGCTCTGGATGCTTCACACGGGTTCACTGTCGTGCTCTGCGAGGACCAGGATCCACTCTGGACGTTTTTCACGGGGTCAGAAGTGACGTTATCCGCGTTCCACGTAACCAGGAATTTGCACTAGATTCTTTACACGGGTTCACTGCCGTGTTCAGCGAGGACTAGGCTCCGCTCTGGATGCTTCACACGGGTTCACTGCCGTGCTCTGTGAGGACCAGGATCCGCTTTGGACGTTTTTCATGGGGTCAGAAGTGACGTTATCCGTGTTCCACGTAACCAAGAATTTGTACTAGATGCTTTACACGGGTTCACTGTCGTGTTCGGCGAGGACTAGGCTCCGCTCTGGATGCTTCATACGAGTTCACTGCCATGCTCTGCGAGGACCAGGATCCGCTCTGGACGTTTTCCACGGGGTCAGAAGTGACGTTATCCGTGTTCCACGTAACAAGGAATTTGCACTAGATTCTTTACACGGGTTCACTGCCGTGTTCGGCGAGGACTAGGCTCCGCTCTGGATGCTTCACATGGGTTCACTGCCGTGCTCTGCGAGGACCAGGATCCGTTCTGGACATTTTCTACGGGGTCAGAAGTGGCGTTATCCACGTTCCACGTTACCAGGAATTTGCACTAGATGCTTTACACGGGTTCACTGCCGTGTTCGGCGAGGACTAGGCTCCGCTCTGGATGCTTCACACGGGTTCACTGCCGTGCTCTGCGAGGACCAGGATCCGCTCTGGATGTTTTCCACGGGGTCAGAAGTGATGTTATCCGCGTTCCACGTACCCAGGAATTTTGTTGATTATATCCGCATTTCACGGAGTTAGGATTTGACTCTCGGTCATATGTGTACCGTCGAGTCATGGAACTGGGAGTTGCCACTGTTCCGCTTTGTTTGATGTTGTGTTTGCTAAGACAAATGTTGAGATGATTTCCAGGCTATCTGTAACTCATCGAAATCTAGCTTCTTCTTCTGACGAAACCTGGGAGAGGGGGAGTGCGATTTCTTCTTTGTTTGCGCCTCTGGATTGTGTACAGGGATTGCTGTAACATCGCCTGTAGGGAATAAATTTCATTTTATATATATATATTTATATATATATATATATATATATATATATTCATTTCTTTTTCCGCGATGCTCTATCATTTCAGCTTTTATATCGCGAAGGTCGCGATTGCCCCATCATTTCGGCTATTTTTCGCGGTGCCCAATCATTTTGGTTATTTGTTTTACTTTTACTCGCTGTTTTTTATTGCAAGTTGCCCAATCATTTCGGCTATTTTGTATGCATACATTTTTACTTGTTGATTTTGTCGCAAGTTGCCCCATCATTTCGGCTATTTCGTATGCATGTGTGGCTTGCTAGCTTTTTGCCGCAAGCTTGGGATTAGACACCGATTTCGGCATCAGCACCGCTACCACTGGGATATTGCCAGGAGCGAATCATCATTTGCCTCTGTTGATGTCGAACAAAGGTGGCTTAGCAAACAGGGTTAGGGTCCTGTCGACTAAGGCTTTTGACTTCATGAGCCGTAAGGGTCTCACAAAGGTATTTCTCTCTACAAGTCGTGAGGATCTCGTTGGTGTATTTTCTCCTTAGGAATCGTGAGGGTTCCTAAGTGCATATTCCCCTGTAAGTCGTAATGATCTTACAAAAGGGTTTTCTCCTTATAAGTCGACTTATAAGGGTTGTTCACCATATGGACATATCCTTAGTCACGAATGGGACTTGGTTAGGGAAATGTTTATTCGCGCCCGTGGATTGTATACAAGGGTCAGTATCGAGCTGCTTGTAGGGCAGTATCGGTGGTTGTGGGGGTTGCTTAAGAACAGGTTCAGGTCTCTGTAGCTTAAAACCTTCAAATCTTATGAGCCGTGAGGGTCCCATAAGAGAGTTCTCCTTACGAGTCGTGAGGATCTCGCAAGTGTAATTTCTCCTTAGGAATCGTGGGTATTCCTAAGTGTGTTTCTCCCTTGTGAGTCGTAAGGATATCACGCAGGTGATTTCTCCTTGCAAGGTCGAGAGGACCCTGTAAGTGTTTTTAACGAGGCTGCGCCCTTTCGGGTTTTCACAAACACTCGCCGGTAGCCCTCCTGTTTTTACTCACGGAGCCCTTTCGGGTTTTCATCCGTGCCCACTTTGCTTATGGACATACCGTTTTTATTTTTATTTTATTCTTTTTTTTATATAACGAGGTTGCGCCCTTTCGGGTTTTCACAAACACTCGCCGGTAGCCCTGTTGTTTTTACTCACGGAGCCCTTTCGGGTTTTCATCCGTGCCCATTTTGCTTATGGACATACCGTTTTCTTTTTCTTTTTTTTATTCTCTTTTTATTCTTTTTTTTGTATCAGCTTTGGGATGCTGCAGTCCACCGTAGTTTCTCGATGTCTCGATCAACAGCTAGTTTTAGGACATAGTGGTCCGTCGTTAGTTTAAGGACGTTTCGGTCCGTTGTTAGTTTAAGGACGTTTCGGTGCATTGTAAAGTAAGCCGGTTAATACTTATAGAGTTTGGGTTTAGGAAGATAGTGAGCGGACATAGTCGCCGTCATCTATCATTGACATAGGCCGTGACTCGTCAAGCGTAGTACTTCTTCAAGAAGCGACCGTTTATTGGCCTGAAAGGTCTTTCACCATGCATGTCCATGAGTAGATAGGCTCCACCCTGGTAGACCTTGTCTATGATGTACGGGCCTTCATAGTTCGGCTCGAATTTTCCTCGCTTGGCGCGATTGGGGATCATAGGTCTTTTGACCACCAGCACGAGTTCGCCTTGGCGGAATGTCCTCGGCCTGGTCAATCTTTCATATGAGCGCGTCATCTTTGCTTTATAAGCTTCCAGATTCTGTTGCGCTATGAGCTGGGTTTTATCAAGGGCATCAAGCTCCTCAAGCCGAAGGTGAGCGTTTTCTTCGTCCGTCAGCTCGTAATGGACTGCCACTCGTAAAAAAGGTAATTCTATCTCGAGGGGAAGTACTGCCTCTGTACCGAATACCAACGCGTACGGTGTTGTGTTCGTGGCCGTCTTGAACGTAGTTCGATACGTCCAGAGAGCTTCTTGCAGTCTCTCGTGCCAGTCCTTCATATTTCGGGACACCGTCTTCTTCACGATCTTTGCTAAGGTTTTGTTGAAAGCCTCAGCTAGACAGTTAGCTCGGGGATTATAAACTGAGGAGTATCTCCAGTCTATGTTGTGCTGTTGTGCGAAGCGGCTGATTTTGTGGCTTCTGTAGGCTGGCCAGTTATCGGAGATGATCCGTCTCGGAGTTCCAAACCGATAAATAACGTGTGTCTTGAAGAAATGGAGGATATTCTCCGTCTTCACTTCCCTTAGTGGTACTGCTTCTGCCCATTTGGAGAAGTAATCAGTTGTCGCCAAAATGAATCGATGTCCTCTGGACGATGCCGGTTCGATGGGGCCGATTATGTCAGATCCCCACATTTCGAACGGCCAGCTAGCCACCGTTGGATGTAGTGGATTTGGATGCTGATGGATAAAGTCCCTATGGATCTGACACGAGTGGCATTGCTTCGCATACTCAAGGCAGTCCTGGATCATCGTGGGGCAATAATAACCCATCCGTTTGATCATCAACTTCATCTTCGGTCCGGCTTGGTGAGAACCGCAGAGTCCGTCATGAACTTCCTGAACGACTCTCTTCGCCTCTTCAGGTCCCAGGCATCTCAACCACAGAGAATCAAACGACCTCTTGTACAGAGTATCATTGACGAAGGCGGAAGATAGGGCTCGTTTCATGAGCTGATGTTTTGAGGACGCATCTTCAGGCGTTCGACGGGATTTGAAGTAGTCTATAAAGACTTCTCTCCAATTCTCAGCCTTTTCTTGGTCATTTATTTGCAGGGCCGTCTGCTCAGTCGCTTCCTTTTCCTCGGATGACTCCGGAGATATTTCTGCCGGTGCGAGGACCCGACGGCTTTGCACAACGATCCTCGCGTCATCGAAGTTCTCATCGGCCAATTCTTTAGCAAGCTTAGCTAATACATCCGCTTTGCTATTTTCCACACGCGGTATGCTTTCGAGGATGTAGGAAGGAATTTGGGTCAGCAGCTGCTGTACTTTCTCGCCGTACTGCACCAACCCTGGTTTGCACGTTTGGTAGTCGCCATTTACTTGGCTAACGACCAGCTGGGAGTCTCCATATATGAGGAGGTTTTCAATTCCTATGTCGATGGCGATCTCGAGGCCTGCTATCAAAGCTTCATACTCGGCTTCATTGTTCGTCCTCGGCTCTGTTAAGGAGAAAGCAAAGCGCATTATCCCTCCTTGCGGGGTTACGAAGATGAGGCCTACCCCTGATTTGATTATTGGCGTGTTTTGTTTGTGCTTCTTCATAGAGGATGCTCCATCGAAATAAATTTCCCACCGGGTACCACTTCCGTCGATTGTGTCAAACGCATATTCGTCTGGAAGCTCGCAATTCAAGGGAGAATCGGCCGGTATCGGATGTTCAACAAGGAAATCAGCGAATGTTTGTATTGGTGTCCGAGCAGAGAATATAGCATGGACCTCATCTTCCGAATCGCTGCCAAAGATCAACATAGGAGCGGACAGTCCTGGCTTGTTGTACTGGGGTGGACCTGAATAAACCATCTCTCCTTCTTTCTCAGTGTCACTCCCGAAGACGGGAATGGTGGTGATAGCTTTGTTCTCCGGCTTGTGACATCTTTCCGTGTCTTCGAAATCCGGTAAGAAATATTTCGCATCTTCATACTTGCGGACTTCGTTTACGGAGAATGGATTCAGCTCTCCCTACGGTATACTCAAGACCATCTTTGAAGTATTTCATACACTGATGTTGTGTAGAAGGGATGATATTGTACTCATGTAACCAAGGCCGGCCGAGCAAAGCGTTATAGCATGTCTTGGCTTCAATGACATGGAATTTAATGTCTGTGACAAGCAGCCCGAAGCGTAATGTTAATATCACAGACCCGAGAGTCCGCGATGACTGGGAATCAAAACCAGAGATGGTGATTTTATCACGAGCGAGATGCTGGACACTCATGCAGATTTCCTTCAACACTCGCGCATTGAGGAGATTGACGGAAGACCCATTGTCGACTAGGATTTTGCCTATCTTTATATCATGGCAGTACCCTGAGACATAGAGGGGACGGTTGTGCTCGCATGTCCCAAGGAGGAGGTCTTCGTCGCCGAAGGTGACATCGGCTGTGTGTACTTCCTCCAGCTCGTCCTTCATCTTTTCTTCGGCGAGAAAAGCTTGAAATTGCTCGGGCTCTTGCAGTGCCTTGATTAATGAATCTCTTGCTTTTTTGGATAGTAGAAGGGCGTCAAGAATACTGAGCTGTGAGGGCAATTTCCTCAAGTGCGCCAGGTCGTTATAGTCCACCTTACTCTTTTTTGGCGGGTCCTTGGCGGTCAACTCCTTCATGATTTGATCGTCCAGGATGATATCCTCGGAGACCTTTTCTTTTCCCTTATCCTTTTTATTCGTGGATCCGAGATTCTTTTCTGGAAGCGTGCGACTGCGCAGCTGGATGTTTTCACAGGCCTTCGGTTCTTCCTCCTCTCCTAATACGGATTCTTTAAAGAGGGGATCAAGAGCCATTTCTTCGTCAGAGTCGCTTCCGAAAGTGAGAATTTGCGATCCCCCGGTGTTGACCACGCGACAGTTACCGGAATCTCTTTTATGCTTTTTGGTCACACTTCTTTGCTCCCGCTGAGTTTTGCGTTTCATCCGCTTAAAATATTGTCGGTGAGCAACATACCCCTGCCACCACCTTTTAAAAGCATTGCACTCCTCGGTGGGGTGCGAAATCTTTCGATGATATAAGCAATAGCTAGGATGCATCTCTGCTTCACCGGGAGTGTTTCCTTCGGAGGGCGGTAGCTTCATTCCCATTGATATGGCTTTAGCAAACCTTTTCCTCATCTTGAATTTGTTTTTATCCGCAACGGATGTCTTTTGATTTTGCAGGAGTGTCTTTACTTTTTCGTCCAGTCGCCGGCGTTTGGCACTTTCAAATATGGCCATCTCGCGTTCCCGATCAGCTTTACTTTTCAGGAGAGCTTCGTCGAGGAATGCGTCAATTATGTCATCTGATGGCCCCGGAAGTTCTGATTCAGGGTCTGCCCCCAGTTTCTCTGTGCAAGAAGCCTTTTCATCGTCTGTAAACGAGTGAGAGATCACATGACAACTTGCTACGTAATCCTCAGATTCATCTGACGAGCTTTCTCCACCATCTTCGTCCTTAAAGATGTGGCTGAGGAACTCTTGGAGCATGATGGGAGTCCGTGCCTTCTGATTATACTCCTTCAGCGCGTCGATCTGCTTTTTTAAGTCCGTGCGCTTGTCGCCAGGCTTCATGGGCTTCTTGGATTTCTTCTTTTTCGAAGATTTTAACGGCTGGGTGTGAACACTTTGGCTATCACCACCAATCTTTAGAGTTGGGCGCGGCTTCAGCATCCCTTCAATGATCTGAGGTTCTAACGGGTTCTTCCACCTGATCTCTGGACACGTCTGGAGATCATTCAGCATCCTTTTGGTTTTGGCTGACAGCACGACCTCCCATGGAGCTTCTTCAACAAGCGAACACGTTGCCCCTGGTGTGTCCGTTTTTTTAGGAGTGTGCGGTCGCGGTAGGTTTACTTTCCACTTCTCAGACAGCGCAAACATGCCTTGTAGGTATTGATCTTCGATCCATCCCTTAAAGACGAAGCAGTCCTCGATTGGGTGACTTACCGTCTGGTGGTAAGGGCAGTAATTGGGATTATTCACTTCGCTGGGTTGCGATGGTCGTCTTGGATTCAGCAAATTGATAAGCCTGTTGCGCATCGCCAGCTCGAACAGCCTCTTCGTTTTGTCCCGTGGGAATGAGTAAGGGCGCTTCATTTTCTCATTGTAATAATGCCGTCTCTCTTCTAACTGGTCTACTAGTCTTGGAGCACTGGGCTGTTGTTTGGTGTTCGCAACGAAGTTCGCCTTCCCTTTACCCTTTTCGTTCCGCGGCTCCGGCTTCGGAGGAGACAGTCTGTGACCCATCTGATCCATCTGAGCTAGCTTGTCAATTAAAGCCTGGAATGTAGCCGGTTTGAAGAACATCATGAACTGTGAAATAGTTGCATGGGGGTCTAAGGTGCCCACGAACATGCCCACTGCTGGTGCTTCTTTGATGCGCTGTTCGCACTTCGACCACAAATTCTGCCATCGGATTTCATATTGAACCCAAGTTTCGCCCGGCCTCACTCTTGCATTGATCAAAGCTATTATCGGGGTGCGTTCACTGGCACTCACGAATCGTTGGGTGAATAGCAACTCTGTCTCTGCGAAAGTTTTGACAGAGTCATTTGGAAGCTCGGAGTACCACTCAAACGCCGTCTCCGATAGGCTGCCGACGAATTGACGGAGCAAGAGCTTATCATCGCCCCCGGTGTTGCCACAAAGAGCCCTAAACTGGGCAACATGTTGGTGGGGATTTCCTGTCCCCTTGTAGACATGGAATTTCGGGATCGTATAGCCCGGCGGGTACTTTATCTGATCATACCAGCTCGGATATGGTCGCCCCGTTTTGACAACTTGGCCGGCCACCTCAGTTTCCTGGTGAACTCTTATTTGCTGAGCAATATAGTCATCCAGGGCAGCCTTGGAAATTGTTTCCTCTTTGGCTGTTGAAAGAGCCGGAGGTGGATTTGACGTTTCTCTTTTATCATCTTCAAGGATAATCGGAGGATCTTCGGCTGGGGGATCCGGCTGTATCATCATTCCGACCATGTCTTGAAACAGAAGAGCCATCTGCTTTATATTGGCCGCTTGTTCCGCAGCCTATTTATCCTTCTTTTCAAGCATTCTACGAAGGAACTCCGCATCGGTTTCGTGTTCACGACGCTGTTCCGATGATGCCTCCGGGCTTTCTTTTGGCCCGGTGAGTGCGGCCATCGCAGTTAGCATCTCTTGGAGCTTCTGCTGCTGTTGTTCCTGGGCTCTCGTGATGGATCGGGTAAGCGGTCGGTGGCCTGTCGAAGCACGGCTATCTTCCTTCCCAGATGCCATGTAAACGGTATGGACCACCATGCCCCTAGACTTAGGACGTTTCGGTTCAGTGACTTTTGCCGCAGGCACGGGAATCTTCTCCGGCTTTCTCTTTTTATGAGAGGTCGAAGTTGAGGGGGCCGTCGAGGTGGGCACACAGATAGCTTTTCGTGGTTTGGCAGGATGGCTCACTTCCTGTTGGACCTTCAGCTTCTTGTGCTGGTGGGAGAAACTTGGGTCAATCACCGAGTTCCGGACCTGCCGCCAGACTTTGTAGATCCTGGAGGACAGCCGCTGCGAGGACCATTCTGGTTTTGCTTCCGTAACCTTCTCCAGTGGAGGGGGAGACCTTTTCAGTACAGCGGTAGGAGAATTCCTACGCACCTTATTCAACAGCTCAAAACTGTTCCCGGTTGGAACAGCAGCATTAATTTCCGCGGTCACGGCTGGTGGAGTTAGCCCAGAAGGGGAGTTGCCTCCTGACTTCCTCACTCGGCGCCAATGGCGACGTCGAGCATGTCGTGCTGTGGGAATTGGCTCGGTGATGGGAATGGCCTTGTCTTGCCCCCTGTTCGGGTGAGGGGCTGTTGCTGGCGTCAGCCTATTAAAGACTGATGTCTTTTGAGCAGCAGGAGCGGGAGTGGGAGTTGGGACGGTCAGTCTTGTAAAGACCGATCTCTTAGCAGGAGAAGCCTCCTTGACGACTTCAAGAGCAGGTTTGGCTACTCTTTTCAGAATAACCTTTTCTGGGACCGCAAGCTTCATTGTGGACCCGCAGGAGTTTTGGCCCAGTCTGGAGAAGACCGATGCACTGGTGTTGGGCGACCCGTTGTGTCACGCCCCGCTTCCCAAAATACGGAATACGAGGGGTAGACAAGGCCAGCCATGCTCCTACGGTCAAGGAAAAGCCCCGCCGTAGTCACACTTCGGCTTCTAGTTTATCATGGTAAACAGTAAATAATGCGCAGGTAATGAGAAATGCAGTAACTGGAACAAAATAGTAAAATGAACTGACCTGATTGGGAAACAAAAGATATAACTCTGGATAGCTAAACAAGATGTCCGTGACGTGCGTCTAGTCCTGGTCCAGGCTAAATCTTCTCCTCACGCTGAGCATGCATACTCAGGTCGTCAGAGCGACACAATAGCAATATAATATATATAAATCATGTGACAACTCTACAGTAGTAACAGATATGTGTAACAATAAATCAATGACAACAAGGATATGAATGTGCAGTAATCAATGCAGCGGAACAGTAAAAGCAGTAGAACGATAAGCCACGTATGTCAACACAGTAAGTAAGATATCTCAATGCCAGTATCCCTATCAGTCTCTAAGTCTCGCTGTATAGGTCACTAAGCCTATCTTCAGTCCAAGTGTGAGAGTCAACCACTCGTGAGTGTCCTCCACCCAAGGGTAGAACCCAAGGGCAAGGGACCACGTGCCCAACATGTATATCACGGTGAATATCACATACCCTGTAAATCTCCATATAACTCCCTAAATATATAAGCCGGCATGGGACTCCCGAGATTCTGTTGAACTCACACTCAAACTACCCCACACCCCGTGGTCTACATCAAACGCTAACCATAACCCTAAATACTAATCGATCCGTGAGAAGTCTGCGCGAGAACTGGAGGCAGGACCTCCATCAAGCACGTCCCAACTAATACCTAAGATAAATGGCAGTGTCTGGTGCCTTATCTGCGACACCCGTGCAAGCGCTTCCATAAGTGTCCCATACCACTTATAGTTATACGTACACGCATCCCACAGACGTCGACAATGCAATAGGATAATAGGGTCACTGATTGTATACAAGTACGTATCACTTTCACTTATTCACGGATACACGAACACTGATGTACTTGCCACAATCATTACTAAAATCTAACACTGGGTAAATGCACGATATCACTAGATTATCACTGCAATGATATGGGTATGATATGATACGTAAACAGTATATGAAGCATGATTAACGTGTCATAAAATAGTATTCTATCACTTGCACGATTTATCATGAAACGTACGTGTATAGTTTAGCGAAACGATAAACAGGTAATAATTAGTATGTTCAGTTATCTATCCATTGAATTTAGTTTCATGCCAATCGGGTTCCAGTATCACTGGTTATAACCATTTCATTTTACGCGTTCACGGCTGGAAATCCGGTTTCAGAATCAGAAATCCGTTTCGCAACGCATTTTAATCCCAGTTGGGATCAGATTTTAGCGATGCTACAGTTGTATGAATTCTAGGGTTTTCAGTAAGGTTTTCAACGTAACATACGGATCGTCAATCGCATCTGCACGTCAGGTGTTATACACTGTTTAACACTAATATGTCAGTTCTGATTCTGTTGGGACTGTTATGCGTCCCGATATTTTAAATTACAGAATAAATAACAAATGGTAACGAAACAAAATGAAATCAATTGTGTTGTCTAGCTAACAGATTTATCTATAATAAACAGTGGAGTTCCTCAACCTACGAGTTTAGGAAATAGAGTGGTTTTCATTACGGAACAGTATGTAACGATTGGAGTCGCTCTGGACTGCCGTCCAGAGTCGCACTCCGATCCAAATATTAACACAGTTTGAGTACAGGAATATCTGGAAACTAGTATAGGGTTAAAGTTCGTCGAGTTGGCTTCGATTTGAACCCTCGAACGCATCATTCCAATGTGTATATAATTTATGGCGAATTTAACGGTTTTCAGGTACAATAAAATTCCAGTTTTTCTAGTAAACTTGGGGGTAGTCGTTTTAGTCGTTAACGGTCATATTTTCCAGCGAAATTTGCACACATTATCCATCCCTACAAGGGCCAATGTAAATCATCCAGTTCCGTCAAATTTGATGAGTATTTTCATTGAGATCACACGTCGAACAGGTATGGCACACTATTGCTCTACAATTGTAACTTTATAATATGAGTAATCTAATATTGTAACTTGAGTGTATAGCATGTAAGCAAGTAGAATACTTGCCTGGGGACGGTGAACTGATGGCGTGGCAGCTAAGGCAGTAGTGACACGTCCCGGCACGGAGTGGCAAACGCACGACGAGTCTCGCCAAAGTTTGGGCTTGGCTCGAGTTTGAAGAGAGGTTGTTGCGAGCTTAGGCGGTGTCGGGGCTGGGGATCGTTGATGCTGTCGAGGTCGATGGAGAGATTGCAGAGGGAGAGAGGGAGAATTTAGAGAAAGAAAGAGTTAGAGAGAGAAAGAATTTGAGAGAGAAAGTGAGAAGAAAGAGAGGGGAGAGATGGAGACAGAGAGGGGTAAGGATGAAGTGAGAAAGAGAATCAGAGAGAGAGTGAGAGAGAGAACCAGAGAGAGGTTAGATAGAGAAAGAGATAGCACAGAGAGAGAGAGTGAGAAACAGAGAGAGAGTGCAAAAGAGAGAGAGATTGCAGGGGAGGGGGAGAGCGAGGGAGAGGGGGAGGGAGCTCGGTGCGGTTAGCAGTGAAGGAGGGCTTGGAGGTGGTGAGGGGTCTACAGGAAGTGGTCGGTGGTGGGGTCGTGTCCGGTGAAGGAGGGTCGAGGCGGGCGAAGGTGATAGTGAGCGCTCATGGAGGGTTAAGAGAAAAGACGAATGTGATGGGGTTGGTGAGGTGCAGGGAGTGGTCGAAGGTGAAGGTTGGGGGAGTGAGAGGTGATGGCGACGATGATGAGGGGAGTCGACGGGATGTAGGTGCGTCGACGATGAGACGAGGAGCTCGTCGGCGTCGGGGCAGGGGTGGTCGAGCTCGGGTGCAGGGGGCTCGGCGATAGGAAAAATGGGTGTGTCGTGGGTTTGGGTGAGGCGATGAAGGAGGAGGAGGTTCGACGTCGTCGTCATCGTCGTCGAGGGGAGTGGCTGCAGCTTGGAGGCAATGGTTTGAGGTTGGGTTTGCGAGAGAGAGAGATCTGAGAAGGAGTTGGAGACAGGGAGTGCGAGGGGTCGCGCGACGTTGGAGGCGAGCTGGTCGTAGGGACGAAAACGCGCGCGTCGTGGGTGTAACGTCGCGAGAGCGGGGGCGACGGCGGAGGGAGCGGATCGCGCGCGGGAATGAAGGAAATAGCCGTTGGGGGAGAAGATGAATAGAGGCGGGTCGGGTCGTGGTTGAAGCGGGCGCGGGTGAGGGGATGAGCGGGCCGGGCCAGCGCAGGGAAATGGGCCAAGGGAGTTGGGCTGGCAAAAATAAAAAGAATTAAGGGAAATGGGATAAGAGGGCCAGGCCGAGTTTTGGAGATTAAAAGAATTGTGAGCTGAGGATAATGGAGCTGGGCTCGGGCCAGAAAAATAAAAGGGTACAGATGGGGTAAATAAGAAGCGGGCCGAGCAAGGTTTTGAAATAGAAAATAATTTAAATAAGAGGACTTGGAGGGGTTTTAGGAATTAATCAAAATGAAATGGAGTTCTGGGCCAGTGAAAAATTTAAAAGAATTATAAGGGAAAGGAGATAGGCCGGCTGAGTTTAAATAAAATAAAATAAAATAATGAGAAAATTACAAAGGGCTGGGATTTTTTAAAAAGGAACTGTTAGATTTGGTTTGAGTTTTGGTCTAATAAAAAGGGAATGGGCTTTAGGAGAAATAGAATTATAAATAAAATTATAAAGTGACACGATACGGATTTTGGTATAAAAGGGCTGGGTATTACACGTTGAGAGGGGCCGCAGAAGCTGTAAATCGATCGAAGACCGACTTCTTAGGAACTTCTGGTACGGGTATGGGAGCAGTGAAGCTCATTGGCGGGAGCATGGTCCCGAAAAACAGTCCAGTAGTAGCCTGGGTGACCTGTTCTACCGGTATCGTGAACAGGGACGCCGCTTGAGGTCCATAAGCTACACCTCCATGTGAGGTGGAGCGTCGGTTGCAGTTGCAGTTTGAGCACTTCGAGCAGGTGAATGCCATTGCTATTTGCTTTCTGCGCCAAGCAAGAGACCAAATCTTAGTAACTTGAAACCCAAGAGCAACCATTAACAAACCGCGATTTGTTCGCGAATACGACACACGAAGTGTGGAGTGGAAAGAGGAAAAGGTCCCACCGGGCGTGCCAGAATCTGTTCCCCTCCGAAAGACGGGACAGAGACGCGGCGAACGTCTTTGCCTGAAATTCGGGGCATATGATAATTGGTGCTATCCGTCCACCTCTCCGAAGATGCCAAGTTGATTTATGGCACCATGTATCGAAGGTTTAAATGGATGCGGCCGATGTAGCAGACTTCGTCAGATTCCTCCTTGCTTGAGGGGTTTTTTATTGTGGGGACGCTCTTCCCTGCAGGCGCAAGCCCCTGCAGTTAATTACGCTACCGCATCGCGGTAACAACTTTCTCCTTCTCCATATGGTCACTTCGTGTCGTGTGTGTCTGTTTTTGTGTTCGGTTGCCCGTGGATTGTATACAGAGACTAATTTATGTCGTCGCCCGTAGGACGTGGATTAGTCCAAATCCGTATCTTTCTTAGATTTGGGTTTGGGGGGTGTGTTTAAGGATACGTTAGCCTTGTTTGAGGCTAAGATCGACTTAAACGTTCGTTAAGGACACGTTAGTCTAATTTTAGACTAAGATCAACTTAACAGGATCGTTTAGATCCGACAAGAAAGCAATTGGGGGCTCTATTGTTTAGTTTAATGACGTTGCGGTCGGTAGGTAGTTTAAGGACATTGCGGTCCGATGTTAGTTTTAAGACGTTGCGGTCAAGTTAAGGACATCATAGTCCGTGAGCTTAAGGACCTCACAGTCCGATGTTAGTTTTAAGACATCACGGTCGAGGTTAAGGAAGTCATAGTCCGTGAGCTTAAGGACCTCACAGTCCGATGTTAGTTTTAAGATGTCACGGTCAAGGTTAAGGACATCATACTCCGGTATTAGTTTTAAGACATCACGGTCGAGCTTAAGGACATCATAGTCCATGAGCTTAAGGACCTCACAGTCCGGTGTTAGTTTTAAGACATCACGGTCAAGGTTAAGGACATCATAGTCCGGTATTAGTTTTAAGACATCCCGGTCAAGGTTAAGGACGTCATAGTCCATGAGTTTAAGGACCCCACAGTCCGTAGCAGTGTGTGATTGTCGGGACCCGTCACCTCTCTGACGACATTGAGGGATTACAACGACGGATGCCAGAGGAGTAAAGAGATGTACTCTCGAACCGGGTGTAAATTGATTGGGAGAGCAGTTGCACTCAGTTCAATATATATTGAGGACTTATGGCCAGAATTGGGCTAAGCCCAGTTGAAGATGTTCAACTTTTTATTTATATTCGGCCTGTTAGGCCTTCACTTGGGCTCTGCCCTTTTAAACAATGCATAGCATTGGGCTTTTTAATTGAATGCATAGCATTTATATTTGGCCTGTTAGGCCTTTTAATTGGGCTCTACCCTTTTTAAATAATGCATAGCATTTAGTGGCCTGACAGTGCGCTACGTGGCTTGTCAGGCGCTTTGCGCCAATTAAGGAGCGCAAGGCGCCAGCGCATGTGGAGGTGACACGTGTCACGCTCTGCGCCAAGCGCAAGTCAGTTAGCACAGTGCGCTGCGCCAGTGCGCTGCTGACACGTGGCGCGCTCTGGTGCAGTGCGCCAATCCAAGAGCGCAGTGCTCTGTTTTAGAAGCACAAGGCGCAGATTGTTCTGTGATTGACACGTGGCACTCTCTGGTGACTTGCGCCAGTCCAAGGAGCGCAAATGCGCATTTCAAAAGCGCAAGGCACTTTCTAATAGCGCAGAGCGCATCTTGATCCAATTCAGATCAAAGAAACAAGTTTTTTCTTGTTCTAAAGAGGTTATACCTCAAGATTCAAGAACCAATGGTTCATCAAAAGGCCGTGCCTTTATATAGATCAAAAGATCTAGAAATGAAGTAAATTACTTCTTTAATCTTTTATGATTGGATCTTTTTTTATCTTTTTATTTTTTATTGAAGATCTTGATCTTGTTCTTAAATCTTTGATCTTTTTAGAAGAAATTCTTCTTTTTGTGAGGTGTTTTCATCTCTGTTCTTCAAGAATCAAATTCTTTTACCTTCAAAGATGAAGAAAATGATCTTCTTTCTTCAAAGGCTTGCCTTTTCACTCTTTGAGTTTTTCTCAAAGTTTTTAGAGGATTCTCCCTTTTTTTATCTCTATCTGTATATCTGTGTGTCTATGAGAGTTGGAGTCTAGGGGCCTTTATATAGGGCCAATTGGTTTGTTGAGTTAGTTATAGAGATCTTTCTCTGATTGATCTGGGGACATTTCCCCACCGTTGGATCTTTTATCCTAAGGCCTCTGTTTTACAGAATATAATCTTCTTATTTTAATAAGATCGGAAAGATATTTCTAGAATTTTAATTTTGATTAATTACTAATTTATTATTTAAATTCCAGTGCGCGGCGCAATTGGCGCAAGCGCGCCTGCGCTTGACACGTGTCGCGGAGCGCAGCTGCACTTGACACGTGGCGCGCAACGCAACTGCGCTAGCACGCCCATGTTTGACACGTGGCGCACAGCGCAGAGCGCAGGTTATCTAAAGCGTTGCTTCCTTTAAAATTTGAATTTTAAAGCAGAGCCTTGCTCTGATTGGTGGTGCGCTGCCTTGGGCGCAGCGCTCCTTGCGCTGGCGTGTCTGCTTTTGACACGTGGCGCTTTGCGCGCAGCGCAAGGGATCTGAAGCGTTGCTTCACCTTTTGAATTTTGAAATTCAAACAGAGCTTTGCTCTGATTGGGGGAAACAGCGGGGCATGACAAGGTTTTGTTGGTATCAGAGCCAGGCTAACGTCAGAGGTTAGTCTGGATTCTTCCTTTTAGGTTAGAATCACATGTCTAGGTTTTCCCCAGTATGTCATGCTGTAGATTCCGTTGACTCTGACCGTAGGATTCAGGCGACTTTGTTCATATCATATTTTTGCATTATTATATTCCTCATTCTTATGCATTTTGCAAATAAACAGGTGCTTTTGACCCATGTCCGCTACTTAGTTACAGGTTACAGGTTCTTAGAGCAAAAACAGTGAAAAAGATAAAAGACAATGCAAAAGTGAGACTTTGACCAACAAACAGAAGGATCATGATCAAGCCTACACGAAGATCGGTTCACAGAGTACAAGGCAATGCAAGGTCCATGATTTCGAAGCCACGGTTAAAGTCCAACACAATTATTCACTGGAAAATCTGGAAGAGAACCAGAAACTATTTTAAAGAAAGAACCAAAAAATTAGGAAGACCAAAGATCCAAGAGCCAGCCCATGAAATAGAAGATTTCAAGCCCATCATCTGGCCGCGGAACCGCGGCCAAACCCTGGCTGCGGCCGCGGTTCCGCGGCCGTACTAAGCCTGTGGTGGAAATATTTTTTACCAAAATTTAGAGGCGGCGCTGACTAGTCTTCCTAGGGGTATTTTTGTAAATGCAAACATGCGGCGATTGTAAACCTAGGGTTTTCTATGTCCTATAAATAGAAGCCCAATTCCTTGTATTAGTTCATGCCTCGCTTCATTAATAAAATTCAGATTTCTTTTGGAGAGCATCAATTTGTAAGTTCTTCATTTATTTTCTATCCTAGATAATTTCTTATCTGTCCTAGTTAAATTTAATTCCTTTCCCTAATTAGATAGTTAGATCTTTTATTCTCTGCCCTAGATAAATGTTTTTCAATTCCCTAATGAGTGAGTAGTCTCCTCGCTTGTTAGGGTTAGATTTAGGGAAGGTTTGAGAGATGAAGATCTCTCACCCCTTTCTTGCCCATCACATATAGTTAATAGGACTCCATGCACACACCACTCCCTACGGCACCCTATCCCACGAGGTAGCGGTGATACCGTAGTATAAAAGCCCGGTTGTGATTGTTTTTCATGGAAGTTAGGGTAAGGATTGATAAAGGAAGGACAAGAACCTAGAGGAAGAAACATCTTTCCAAATTATTCTAATCCCCTTTATTAATAATTACCATAACTCCTAATAGATCTTAATATGGGTATAGAAAACGGTGAGATTTATTGACTTTCCAAACTTAACCTAATCCTAACCCTAGCAAGATTTAGATCTAGATTAATTTAGTTTTTAGATTTAATCAATCCGGCACCCATCGGAATTAAATCGTTAGGGCGATTAGGAAATTCACAAAATTCCTGTGGACCGACCCGTACTCACCGGCTAGCTACCATGCGACGCCGTTCTTGATTGCGGTTATAAGTATTTTTGAGATCAATCAAATGGCGCCGTTGCCGGGATGGCGTGTCATTTCCTTTTTGCAATTTCGGGTTAATATAAAATTAAAAAATCATAAAAACTAAAAAATCAAAAAAAAATATAAAAATTTATCATCTTTGTATTTTGTGAAGGGTATTTTTGTGTGAATTTTGCATGAACAACAAAGAAGTTCGGATCTAGACCAGAGTGCGAAACAGAAATCGAGAGATCAGAACAGAGGGGGATTTCAAAAACAGAATGGTAGAATTTTTCCAGCGATCTGAACCCTCCATCCGACCGCGGAAACGCGGCCGCACCAAGCCTCTGACCGCGGAAGCGCTGCGGTAAGGTGACGTCATCGCCTGGGAAAAATTCTCGGGAACCGTGCAGGCTAGTTGACCGCGGAACCGCGGTAGGAGGCGCGCTTTGACCGCGGAAACGCGGCCTATTGGTGATGTCATCTTGTGGAAAATTTTCTGTGAGCATACTTACACCTCCTCTGCAAATCTTGATATATCTTTTGTAAAAATTTCCTGCATGATTCTTTGTGCTTAAAAATCTTCCCCCTTCCAAATAACACATCTTGTGCGGGATTCTTTGCGCCGCGCTTAAAATAAAAATTGATTGCAAGTGATCTTTTCTGTTTTGCATACCTTAAATCTTTTTGCAAAGACTTCCAAATAAAGAGAAAAAAGAAAAGGAAATTTTTTTATAAAAGACTTGCAACTTTTATCGCTAAGAAATCCGTGCACCCCAACCTTCTCCTTCCTACATCATGGGTACCCCACCTCATAAATCTCTTGCCGATCTTTGGTATCTTGAACCTAATTTTGCCTCGTACGTCAATTGTTTCGGTCGATTTAAGGAAGATCCCTCCATACCCAAAATTTCTTTGAAAGATCAAATAGAAGCGTCTAGGAGAAACAGTTCGACGTTACAATCCACTTTGTGTCAACCATGTCAACCTTCACCACCTTCGTACATTGATACCACTTTTTCGAGTCCTATTGTAACTCCTAAACCGATGTCTATTGCTGAGCATATTGCACGATCTCGTAGCCGATCTTTCACTCCTCTCCACACATCCAGTTCTAGGGATCAACAAGTCCATTCACCTTTTTATCCACATGTTGATCCTACTCCTGTCCAACCATCCAATTCCTACCAGTCCTACCTGACTTTCCCACCTTCACTAGACATTGCTTCTACACAGCCATTTGGGAGTTTCACGTATCCAAACAATTTCGAATCTTTTACCGAAACCACTTCACAACCCATGTCTAGTTTGGATTAGTCGTTGGAGGCTTATATTTTAGCAACAAACAACATGATGAGGAATGTGGATGAGTCCATATCCGCCCTTATACACCCTAGTGAACCGGTAGCTAGTTTCCAACTGGCTTCAAATTTTTCAATGTATGAGGAGGCGGTTGGACAGAGGAAGAATTTGAGAAGAGCGAGTGAGTTCTACACATTTCCAAATCAGACCTACCCATACCCAATTGAAGCCCATAACTCCGGTTTTCCGTCGATTGTCCCAAATGATTCACAAGTTGAAAATAACACATTTAACGAGTTGTGTCACTTTGTAGTGCTTGATTTGCCAGACTGTGAAGAATCCCTTTCGAGTGAAACCACACCTAATCCTTTTGACCTTTACACCTCCACTCTAGAACCTAAATTGATAAATATCCATACTTTTGATGAGGTGTCAGAAAAAATTGATTTTCACTTGATTGAGGATATAGACGCCGGGAATATTTTGGATAATGAACCCGTAGATTTGATTGAAATTTTATGTCCAATTCATCGTCCCGAGTCATTAATTGTTTCTCCCGAACTTCATATGCGTCTTGATTTTGATGATAATGGCATGGATGAGCTAAATATTGAGGAGAATTATGAGGATGGTATTGAGAAGAGTATTGAGGATAATATTGAGGTTGAACCATTTTTGTTTGATGTGTTGGATTTTCCAATTCATCCTCCTGAACCTTTAACTGTTATATCACCCTCCCTCCTTTCCATCGTTCCGACCACGCAAAAAATCACGCTTGAAGACTGTGAGCTTGAAAATTTTCCCTTTGAATCTGACACGGTTCTCACAGCCGATAACACTTACGAGTGTTTCACTTTTTCGGACAATGTTGAAGACTCACCACCCGAGTTTGAGTCCTTTGAATTTTCAGATGAGTTAGTTGAACCATCAAACTCGGTTACTTACAGTCGTTTCGAACCATTAATGGAATCTTTCAAGTTCGAGACAGTTTACTACGGTGAGAATGAGACTATCCCTAATTCACTCCCTTTTGTCCTTCCTATCGTTCCGACCGTTCAAGAGACCGTTACGCTTTCATCTCCAATACCAAGTTCGACGTACCCATGGTTGCTCACGAATCTTGAGGGACTTAATCTTATTTTTTCACGGGTTGATAGCTTAGCACAATCACTTTTTACACATCGGTCATTACAAATTGTGCTAGTTTATACACTCCATCCCCACCCTCAAATTCGTATTCCCACTCTCTTTGGTTCTTCTAATTTTCCTTTAATGATACCGAGTGTTGCTGAATCACAATCCGATCTTTTAAGTTCGATAATTTTCAATTGGACCTTCGACGAAAGTTTCGAAGATATTTTCGCTGACGAACTCGCATTCTTACACGATACGAATTTTGTGATTAATCAACCTCCATTCGAAGAAGTAGAACCACTACCATTTCTTCCCCTCCGCCATTCTCCTCCACCGAGACTGTATACCGTTTCTATCTCCACACGGTCTCGTGTGCTTCTCATCTCTTTTCTTTACACTCCATTCTTGCACCAACCCCACCACTATCACGATAGAATTTTTGAATGGTTGGTGCTAACTTTTGGTCTGTGTAAGGCCTTGTATAGTTTGATCTTTCTCCTCCCTAACTCTGAACTTTAACGCTGTTTTACTTAAGTTTGGGGGGGACCTTGTTGTATATATATTTTGTTTTTTTATAAAATAAATAAACAGGGGAGTGCCGACAATTTTGACCATCTTGGTGTGGCATGACAGTGAGGACACTGTCAAGTTTAAGTTTGGGGGTGTGCTCGGTAAGCCTTCTTCCTTCGCATTCATATGTACATTTTTTGCATTTGCATACTTATTTTAAAATCCATAAAAAATTGAAGTTATGATAAAAAAAATTATAAAAATTAATATATTCAATTTTGGCCTTATTTGACTTGAGTTTGATAAATAGGTTAACTGGTTAGGAACAACTAGATCTTAGACTTGGTAAATTAAAAACCCTAAAAATAACCTTCCTTAAAGTTTAGCGGTAGAAAGTATATGTCTTTGTAGTTTATTTAGAAATAGGCAAATTTTGAGTTCACTTCTTGGGCTAAGTCAAAACAAATGAAAAGTATTGATATTTTTATTAGAGTATAAGTTTGAAAAATAATTCCTAGCTTAAGTCTAGATTCTGAAAATGTATACCCTACAAGTTGCACAAACACGCACCTTAAAACTTGGAATAGTAGAAGAGACCTTGAAATTCTCTTGTCTAAGGTCCTTAGTATGATGAAAAATAAAAAAATACAAGTGTGAATAAAAGAATAAAAAAATAAACACCGGTTTTTGTGATTACTTAAGGCTGCAAAAATAGAAAAAAATATTTAGCGAGGGTGCTTCATCACCTAGTGCCTTAGACCAACTGGTTTGGGAGTCACTGCTAAAACCTTGGGTGTTACAAGACTAGGAATTACGCTTTAATGTGCAAACACATCTTGTAATCAGTTGTTGGTACCTCAAGAAGTATTAACGGTCGCATGAAGGATGTGTAAGCAAAATGCATTTAAAAATTCACCAATTAAGAAGTGCTTTGGACAACGGAAAAGAGTATGATTGCTTGATTTGAATTTCCAAGTGTAGGGGTGATATATACACACACGTAGGGATATGTGATTGGAGTTTAGATGAGAGAAAGGAGTGAAGAATAGAACTTGTATCTTTAGTAGAATTGATAAAAATTCCTAAGTGGAGATGGAACCCTAGAAGGAAAACTTAAGAGATGCCGAAAGCTAAGTAAGTCTGCAGAACATATATAATCTTAAGTTAAATTATGAGGAAGTGTGAAGAATATGGGTAGATAATTTACGAGTCGACGATAATATAATTCCTTGTTAGAAAACCTAATTGGAGAACAAAAGTCGAAAAAGCCAAATTGATAGGATTTTGTGGGTAGTATCCGTTGAAAACCCTCAGAAGACAACACTCCTCCTACTAGGGACACCTAGAGGTTTAACGGCTTGTTGCATGAGCTCAGTGCAATCGCGATTCCCTGCGAAAGTGGGGTTAGGTTTTTGTTGAGAATAAAACTAGGTTTTCTCGAGGACGAGCAAAAGATAAGTTTGGGGGTATTTGTTCATATCATATTCTTGCATTATTATATTCCCCATTCTTATGCATTTTACAAATAAACAGGTGCTTTTGACCCATGTCTGCTACTTAGTTACATGTTACAAGTTCTTAGAGCAAAAACAGTGAAAAAGATAAAAGACGGTGCAAAAGTGAGACTTTGACCAACAAACAGAAGGATCTTGATCAAGCCTACACAAAGATCGGTTCACAGAGTACAAGGCAACGCAAGATCCAAGATTTCGAAGCCACGGTTAAAGTCCACCATAATTATTCACTGGAAAATCTGGAAGAGAACCAAAAGCTATTTTAAAGAAATAACCAAAGAATTAGGAAGACCAAAGATCCAAGAGCCAGCCCAGGAAATAGAAGATTTCAAGCCCATCATCTGGCCGCGGAACCGTGGCCAAACCCTGGCTGCGGCCACAGTTCCGCGGCCGTACTAAGCCTGTGGTGGAAATATTTTGTACCAAAATTTACAGGCGGCGCTGACTAGTCTTCCTAGGGGTATTTTTGTAAATGCAGATATGCGACAATTGTAAACCTAGGGTTTTCTATGTTCTATAAATAGAAACCCAATTCCTTGTATTGGGTCATGCCTCCCTTCATTAATAAAATTCAGATTTCTTTTGGAGAGCATCAATTTGTAAGTTCTTCATTTATTTTCTGCCCTAGATAATTTTTTATCTGCCCTAGTTAAATTTAATTCCTTACCCTAGTTAGATAGTTAGATCTTTTATTCTCTGCCCTAGATAAATATTTTTCAATTCCCTAATGGGCGAGTAGTCTCCTCGCTTGTTAGGGTTAGATTTGGGGAAGGTTTGAGAGATGAAGATCTATCACCCCTTTCTTGCCCATCACATATAGTTAATAGGACTCCATGCATACATGCACACACCGCTCCCTACGGCACCCTATCCCACGAGGTAGTGGTGATAACGTAGTATAAAGGCCCTGTTGTGATTGTTTTCCATGGAGGTTAGGGTAATGATTGATAAAGGAAGGACAAGAACCTAGAGAAAGAAACATCTTTCCAAATGATTCTAATCCCCTTTATTAATAATTACCATAACTTCTAATAGATCTTAATATGGGTATAGAAAACGGTGAGATTTATTGACTTTCCAAACTTAACCTAATCCTAACCCTAGCAAGATTTAGATCTAGATTAATTTAGTTTTTAGATTTAATCAATCCGGCACCCATCGGAATTAACTCGATAGAGCGATTAGGAATTTCACAAAATCCCTGTGGACCGACCCGTACTCACCGGCTAGCTACCAAGCGACGCCGTTCTTGATTGCGGTTATAAGTATTTTTGAGATAAATCAGACTTACGTAGAGTTACGATATTGTGCCCATGTACCGCGGTATGGATACAATACGGTATTCTGTATGAGTAACTTAAAGTCCTACACTTAATCCGTATTCTTTGAATTGATTATTACATTATCTCTTTGCTTCACTCGGTTTTAGTATTTTGAATTTAGACTTCGTTTTCGTTGCTAAACCTCGTCGTTCATTTTGACTTCAGAATCATGGCCGAAGAAAATTTGCGAGTATATGGGAGACGTGACAACAATACTGCACTACTTGGAGTTATACGTGGCATGCTGGAGAGTCAACAACAGCAGACCGAATTGCTACAAGGAGGCCTACTTGCTTCTCAGCAGACCGCTACTGCGACCCTGAACAGGGTGGCTGAGGTTCGTGAAGGTAGACGTCCGGGCAGCGTCGCCGATTTCAAGAGACTACAGCCAGCAGTTTTCACTGGCGCGGGCGGACCGCTGGATGCTGAGCAGTGGATTGTCGACATGGAGAATTTGCTGTCAGCCGCCCGGGTTCCTGAAGAGGACAGAGTGGATATAGTCAAGATTCAACTGCAGGATATTACTAGAATTTGGTGGCTCGCAGAAGAGAACATGTTGAAGAAACCAATTGCATGGACTGATTTCTCTATGGCTTTCTATGATAAATTCTTTCCCAAATCGGCTAGGATCGAGATGGAACAACAATTTATCAGTCTTCGTCAGAGAGATCGCACAGTGGACGAGGTAGCGGCTGAGTTTATCCAACTCGGTCGTTTTGCTCCTTCAATGGTAGCCCAGGAAGAGGATAGGGCTAGAAGATTCTTACAGTGTCTCACTCTGGAAATACAGGAGAAGTTAGCTTCACATTATCTGGGGACTTATTCAGAGGTATTAAATGCGGCCCGCAGAATTGAGACGGTTATGGATAAGAGGAAGAAACTTCAGAGTGGAAGATTCAAACGGCCCGTGAAACAAATTTCAGGGAGGATTCCAGTTAGACAGCATGGAGGAGTTCAGATGAAGCGTACCGCAACTCCATCACAACGGGAACCTCCGGTTTGTGGATACTGTCGGATATCGGGACACGTCGAGAGAAATTGCCGCCGCGCTAAGGGTCTATGTCTGATTTGTGGTGCTAGTGACCATCAGATTGGGAGTTGTCCTAGGAGAGCAGAGCGCAACCAACCTTAGAAAGGACTTATCCCTCAGGAGCAACTTTTTTATCAGATGCGAGGAAACACAGGTCGTGGACAGGGACGGGCCTTTACCCTGACAGCTGAGCAGGCGGAAGCATCAGAGGATGTCGTTTCAGGTACCATTCTAATTTGTTCTGTTCCTGCTAGAGCACTTTTCGATTCCAGGGCTTCACACTGTTTTATGTCCTTGGATTTTGCCACAACACATTCTATTGCACACAAAACACTGACTAGAGGTTGGGACATTCACACTGGAAATGGAGTAGTTACCACCAACCTAGAGTGCAAGCTTTGTCCGGTTGTGATTTGCGGTAGGGAGCTTTTCGTAGATTTCCTGTTGATTGGGACCGGTAGTTATGATGTCGTCTTAGAAATGGATTGGTTGGGCACCTTTCACGCACATATTGATTGCAAGGCCAAAACTGTAAACTTTCGCATTCCTAACCACCCAGAGTTCGTGTTCACTGGAGGGAGCAAATCTCTGGGACCCATAAAGTATAGAGCAAAACCGACGTGCGACATGCTAGCGTCAATGGAGGTTGATATGAGTTCGGCACCGGTCGTAGTTCGGGAATTTTTTGATGTCTTTCCTGAGAACTTACCCGGCTTACCCCCGCCTCGTGCTTTGGGGTTTTCGATAGAATTATTGCCAGGAATGACACCAATTTCTAAGTCACCCTACAGGATGGCACCGGTAGAATTGGCAGAATTGAAAAAGCAGATAGAAGACCTCCTCAGCAAAGGATTCATTCGCCCGAGTACTTCTCCGTAGGGCGCTCCAATTTTACTAGTAAAGAAGAAGGACGGCTTGTTTCGCATGTGCATCGACTACCGAGAGTTAAACCGGGTTACGATTAAAAACAAGTACCCTATACATCGGATCGATGATTTGTTCGATCAATTATGTGGTGCTCGAGTGTTCTCTAAGTTGGATCTTCGGTCGGGGTACCATCAAGTTCGTGTTAAAGCGGAGGATGTATACAAGACAGCCTTCAGAACTCGATACGGTCATTATGAATTCTTGGTATTACCATTCGGTGTTACTAATGCCCCAACCGTGTTCATGGATTTAATGAACCGAGTTTTCTCTCAGTACCTTGATCAGTTTGTCGTAGTTTTCATTGACGACATTTTTGTGTACTCCAAAAGAAAGGAGGAGCATGCCGAGCATTTGAGGATCGTGTTGCAGATACTGAGACAAGAAAAGTTATACGCCAAGCTTAGTAAATGCGAATTTTGGCTTGATCAAGTTCAATTTTTGGGCCACATCGTTTTTGGAGACGGTATATCAGTAGATCCGGCGAAGATTAAGGCGGTGAAGGATTGACCAGCACCGAAGTCAGTAGCAGAGATTAGAAGTTTCTTGGGACTCGCAGGCTACTACCGCAGATTTGTTAAAGATTTTGCACGAGCGGCTGAGCCATTGACAAGACTTACTCGAAAGGGGGTACCATTCGTATGGTCAGAAGAGTGCAACCGAGCGTTCGAATTATTGAAGGAGAAATTCACAACTGCATCCATATTGACTGTAACGGATGGGACAAGAGGACTGGTGATTCATAGTGACGCTTCCGATAAAGGGCTAGGTTGTGTCTTGATGCAACGTAGGAGTGTTGTCGCTTATGCCTCGCGTCAACTGAGAACGCACGAGAAGAAATATCCAACTCACGATTTAGAGTTGGCCGCTGTAATCTTTGCTTTAAAGATTTGGAGGCATTATCTTTTGGGAGAACGAGTGGAAATTTTTATGGACCACAAGAGCTTGAAATATGTATTCACGCAGAAGGAGCTAAATATGAGACAGCGTAGGTGATTGGAGTTCATGGCTGATTATGATATTGATTTGCAATATCATCTCGAGAAAGTAAATGTGGTACCGGATGCTCTCAGTCGGAGACCAACAGCGATGTGGTTGACTGGCCAGAAGGAACTCATTGATGAATTTCGAAGACTCAATTTAAAAGTGGTAGAGCAGGGGACGCACGGACAATATTGGCAACTGCAGGTGCAGTCTTCGTTAGTTGATCATATTAAAGCTGCACAGGCTGGGGACCCGCAATTGCAGAAGCTTCGCAGGTTAGTAGAGGCAGGATTGAGGACAGATCTATTGATACACGAAGATGGCTCATTAAGATTCCGCAGTCAATTATGCGTGCTAAAGGGCGAGATTCGAGATGAAGTGTTGAAGGAAGCACACAGTTCAGCTTATTCGGTGCACCCGGGTGGCACCAAGATGTATAGGGATGTTAAACAACACTTTTGGTGGAATGGCATGAAGAGAGAGATTGCCCGCTATGTGTCAAAATGCTTAGTGTGCCAGCAGGTGAAGGCCGAACATCAGCGAGTGACTGTTGCAACCACTTCCCATTCCCCAGTGGAAGTGGGAACACATCACTATGGACTTCATGATGGCTTTACCACGGAGTCCTAAGGGCAATAATGTTATTTGGGTCATTGTCGACCGTCTCACAAAGGCGGCCCATTTTCTACCCTTTTGAGTGGGACAATCGACAGAGACATTGGCAGAGAAATATATGCAAGAGATCGTACGGTTGCATGGGGTACCTATCACTATAGTATCGGACCGAGACACGAGATTCCTTTCACATTTCTGGAGAAGCTTACAAGAGAGTTTAGGCACTCGTCTCCGTTACAGCACAGCTTACCATCCCCAGACTGACGGACAGTCTGAACGTACGATACAGATATTAGAAGATATGTTGAGAGCCTGTATGCTAGATTTCAAGGGATCATGAGAGGATCATCTTCACTTGGTGGAATTCTCGTATAATAACAGCTATCAAGCGAGTATCCAGATGGCACCGTTCGAGGCACTTTACAGACGTAAATGTCGTTCCCCACTTTGCTGGGATGATGTGGGGGAGCGAAGATTACTAGGACCGGAGCTTGTAACCCAAACAGTTGAGAAAGTCCAATTGATCAGGGACCGTATCAAGGCAGCACAAGATCGTCAGAAGAGCTGGGTGGATACTAGTCGAAGACCTCTTGAGTTTGGAGTAGGAGATCATGCCTTCCTTAAGATTTCGCCGACTCGAGGAGTGATTAGATTCGGTAGTCATGGAAAACTCAGTCCCCAATTTATCGGACCATTCGAGATTGTGGAACGCGTTGGAGTAGTGGCATACAGATTGGCCTTACCACCTTCTTTGGCTGGTGTGCACGATGTATTCCATGTATCACAGATGCGTCGGTACGTTCGCAATGCGTCGGTATGTTCGCGATGACAGTCATGTTCTCGATCATTCTGAATTAACCTTGAGCACTGATCTCTCGTATGAAGAGCAACCTACAGCCATTGTCGACCGTAAAGAGAAAGTATTAAGAAACAAGATCATCCCTTTAGTTCTTTTATCTTGGGGCGGACGTTCTCGTGGGAAATCCACTTGGGAGCGTGAGAACAAGAGTCGTCAAATGTACCCACACCTATTTTCTTGATCTTGTAGTCGTCCTTCCAATTTCGAGGACGAAATTTTCTGTAAGGTGGGTAGGATGTAACAGCCTTATTTGAATGCAGTAGTCCAAGATTTTTATCAAGATTCTTTTTTACATAATTTTAGAACCTTTAATTGGCTGCTAATATATTTTATTTTGAATTTTTACTGTAACCAATTTTGATATAGGAAAATTTTCAGTTTTTATATTATATAAATAATATTTTCTTAGTGGCAGCAAAATAACATTTTTTGCGTATCAGTTTACTGTTAATATGAGAACAAAAAAATCTGTGCCGAATCTCTAAATGAAACCAATTGAAGATATGTATCTTTATAAATATATTTATAAAATTAGTTTTTATATACAAAACAAATCTCTCTCTCTCTCTCATACTCGCATCTCTCTCTCCCCCGCTGCTCCTTAAATTTCCTTTTCTGACCCCGACCCCTCCTCTCGCTACCATCACCGCCGCAGACCCCGACCCCTCCTCTCGCCTCCATCAACGCCGCGACCCTCGCCTCCCTCTCCTCCCTCCTTCGCCGTCGTCTTCGCCTTCGCCCTCGCCCTCGTCCTCATCCCACCGACGCCGCCCCATCCCTCGTCGCGACCACAACCCCAGTGATCTGCACAGAGCCCTCGTCTTCGCCTCGCAGCTGCTCCCCTCTCTCCTCCTCCGACGACGTCGCCTACTCCACCATCAGCCCAGCCTTTCCATCGCCAAATCTGAACCCTCGACGCTTCCTCGGCTCGACCCAGGACTCATCCAAACCCTAGCAACTGCGACGATCATCCTCTGTAAGCTTTCCCTGATCTATGTTTCCTTTTCAAAAAAAAAGGAAATAAATAAATAAATAAATAAAATGATATGATCAGTGAACAACTGAAGGGGAAAATTAGTATCAAACCCCTAAATTGAGATAATTGTGTTTTGGTTGTGTGGCAATGTTTATGTAGATATTTATGGTTAATCGATGAAATTTATTTAGGCGGATCGTATAACTCAGATCCAAAGTCGCACCTTAGCTGAGATCGTGCCCCGCATTTTCGTACATCGTTTTCCGTTATCGTTATCCTCGGGCAAGTACTCTTGCTCTTTTCATTTTTGTCGATGCAACATTGGCGATTATCTAAATTAGTTCTTAACCTGTACAAGTTTGGATATTAGAGGAAAGAGGTTTCTTTCACAGTTTTATCATCTGTCCTTATCGGAACACTTGCTCATATATTGCTGACTGTTAACTTGCAACTACAAAATTTCATTATAAATTAGATGTAATTTAGTTGTATAAAATATTGTTAAATTTCCCCCCTAAAGTATGAGTGAGTATAGGCATAAAGTTATGAACTTTTTCTAAGGCTAATGGTCACATAAATTTTTCCCCATCGAGCTATACTGAAAACCATTTCTTTTGCTAAGTACCAACTGCTGCATGCTTTTTCTTTATGTGATGCTATGACATGATTACTATGCACAAGAATCCTTTTACATGCTTTATACACATTCGAGACTCGTGTTGATTTACATGTATAGAACACCTTGATTTGACATGCCTATTCATGATCGTTATTATTTATTTTAAAATGAAATCATTAATTAGAATGCTGGACTACATGCCATGACACCACTATTCACCAGTTTTATTTCCATACAATTACCATACCACAAGTTCCTGTCTTTTCAGCATTCTTAATTAGTGATTTTAATCTTTACCATAGCAGCTATAAATACGTGGGTGTTGGGGTAGTTTGAGTGTGCGTTGTACAACAGGATCTTAGGAGTCCCATGCCGGCAGCTCGTACCGGGCTATAGCGGTCTCATGTTTACAGCTCGTACTGGGCTATAGCGGTATCATGTTTATAGCTCGTACCGGGCTATAGCGGTCTCATGTTTACAGCTCGTACCGGGCTATAGCGGTTTCATGTTTACAGCTCGTACCGGGCTATAGCGGTCTCTTGTTCATTCCACAGTTAGGCCCGTGTTTCCTAGCCCCTGGGGCACCACTCTTGGGTTAGGAATACTTCTGCAGAGGTTGACGCACACACTCAAGCTTACGATAGGATAATTTACCTTTTAGTGACCAATTAGGTTATGACCTGATCCCTTACATACATATTTCATAGTGTTAGTGCATTTAATTATTTATATACATGTTTTTCTTGCGCACCGGGCTTCACTACATTCTTATATTCTTGTTATTATACTACACACAGCTTATACGTTGAGTACTTGCTGGGATGTTCTGACATCCGATTTGTCATCTCAGGTTTAGAGACAGATTTGCAGGCTGGGCAGGATCAGAGCGGCTACCAGGACCTTGCCGAAGATCAGTAATCGTATGTTTATTTTCCTTTCAATTAGCTTTTAGCATGTGCGCTCTTATGGGACATTAGGACTTATGTATCTCTTTCGGATCTTATTTTATTCTGAATCTTTTGTTTTGGATCTTTAATTGCATCAATTATCTAGTGGACCCATTTTTAAGATTTCTTGTGGTTTCATTGCAGCATGATTATCAGTATTATTTTTTTTGGTATTGGATTTTATTTTTGACAGGTTAATCTAGACAGCCTTATGTGATTATGGAAGGATTTTTCCTTACCGTAGGTAGCACGGCTGGCCTTCGTCGCTTCCCGTATTCCATATTTTGGGAAGCAGGATGTGACATCATACGTGAATGATCATCGAGGAATGTCATAAAATATTTATGCCCAAACACACTAAGAAATTTAAAAAAACCCCAGATATTGGAGTGAACTAAAGTAAAAGATAAATCGTGTCTTTTATTAACCGGGGGAAAAGAGGAGCGATGATATTTACCAAGAATACAGGATTCATAATTGAATTATGATAAATTATGAGAATGCAGCATAATACGTAAAGAAGAAATAGGGTGACCAAATCTCCGATACCACTAGATAGTAGAAACAGCTGCAGACGTACTGCGAGGTGATCAACGTAGTACAGTCCATTTTGTTCATGACCCCACCAATCTAATGTTTCGTCAGAAGATCCTGTATTATAAAGTGAGATAGATAAAATGTTACAGAACAATTAGAATCATTTGTAAGCTGACGAATAGAAAGTAAGTTTTGTTTTAAAGATGATACAATTAAAGCATTTTTTAGATGTAAAGATGAAGTGATAAATCAGCAAAACCAGAAACAGGTGTAGTATTACCATCAGTCATGGAAATCAACTTGTGAGGACTAGAAGTAAGATCAGACAGTTCATCACGAGACATGTGATATGAGGTGCCAGAATCAGCGACCCACGAATTAAAATGAGAAAGGAACGATATACCTGATGGAATAAAAAGATTGGCAGGAGTTACAGAAAAGATGAGACAACGCAACTGGCCCCACTTAGCACTGGATAAAGGTAAATGGTCGGCACAGCCATGGAAACAATAACCACGAGCAGTTATATGGAGATGACCATGCGACACCCCACGGCTACCAGAGACAGAATCAAAATTCATGATGAACAGCATAGAAATAGATCACGAGAAAGAGAGAATAAGCTTGTCTAACACCCAAGCGAGTACAAGAGTAGCAAGACGATCTAATAGATTATCGTCAGTAACCGAGAAAAGAGGAGATGAGCAAGAAAGCGGTGAGTGCGGTTGGCGATGAAGATCGGAGACGAGAGGGATTTGGTTGCATTGGAAGGAGCAGATCACGACCACAGATCTAGTACAAGAGCGGAGACGAGAGGTGGCCGCGGATAAGGAAAGCGACCGGAAGCAAGTGGTGGAGGCGTGGCTTGGTGCGGCAGGGTGCTGTGTGCTGCTGGTGCGGAGCAGGGTGCGGCATGGTGTTGCGTGGTCCGAAGTAGGGTGCAGCGTGTTGCGGGTGCGAAGCCGGGTGCAGCGTGGTGAAGGCAGAGGAGAAGAGTCGAAGAGGCGGCTAGAGCTAGAGGATTAGGGCATGGTGAATAGGGTTAGGGTTTGGTTTTAGGAAATTAGGATTTCCTCTCAATTCTTTTCAAAGCTCTGAGGATTAGGGCATGGTGAATACGAGAGTTCATTCTACATATATATAAGAGGTGCATTAGACCGCCTCTCCTATTTAAGGCAATATGGGACTAAACACTAAGCATGATACATTGTGTTTAGAGGATGCAATTGATGATCATTATGGTTAACAATCATTTTCAATAGGTGATGATAAATGTATAAGTGAGCTGAAAAAGACAATATTAATTCGAATCGAGTCAATACATAAGCATGCTTAGATTGAAAAATATAGCAACAACTACAGCAGCCATTACCTCTCAGAATGCTTGACAAGGCTGCAAGAACCAACTTATAAGATAATAAAAATTAGTGGTTAGCAAGTGACCCTTAAAGAAACGGGTAACGAAATAGAATGCATGAAGTTTGCTAATGGCTATAACCACCAACTAGTACATGTAGTATCTTCTCAATATAGAGAGTACTTAGAAATTATCAAGATCTCATACAACAATAACAAGCGCCAACTGATAAGATTATAAGAATTGGAGGTAAGCACATGACCCTTGAAGAAACGAACTACGAACTAGATTCCATGAATGTTTGCTAACAGCTATAACCACCAACCAGTGTATGCGCAAACCAACAATTTTGTAGCATCTTCTCAGCATAGAGAGAATCTCAGAAAAATATCAAGATACTTTATACAGCAACAAGAACATTTCTACTTTAAGTTTTTAGGGTTGGCTACATGAATCCGTTACCTCCACTCTCCTATCTTGCCTACCGTCTCCTAACCACAGCAGAATGGAACATCGCATCATGACCCAAAATAGTGCATGGTTTTCCTGAGTACATGAACAGGAAAACATAGTATAAAACATGCAGGAATCAACCTTTTTTGGGTCAGCAAACGAGCCAAATACCCATAAGATGAGAGTAAGAAACAATCAGATAAGAAAATTTGATGGAGATCCAAATGTTCTGCAGCTTGCAACTGGTGATAAGAGATAGAAACAATAGGTAGAATAGCTACAACATTGTTCTAGCCAAATTAGCACCAGCAAATCTTGCGTCCATAATTTGCAGCACAAAGTTATTACCAACTCAGAAAATTTATACTTCCTAATTTCTTAATCTGTTCATAATCGACACCGAAACTAAAATGTTGTATTGTTATCAATTTGGTGAATTAGCCTAGTTTTCAAATTTTCCTTAGCAAACACGGCGTGAAACAAATGAAAACAACTTTGAAGCTCATCTTTTTAATAGTAATTTATAATTTATTTACATTTTTTCATTAGTGCAAAATGGATATAGGTTTTGGTGTGGTTTAGTGAATTTAAGCACAAAGTAAGTAAGTGAGACATGCCAACATATACCAAGCATGATCGAACCCTCGAAATCATCCTGTGTAGTTAAATCTTCGCATAAAACCCCCAAAAATAAAATAACAAGAAAAACATGGTAAAATAAAATAACAAGAAAAACAATGGACATATCCTGTTTGGAGGTCAGGTACATAACCTACCTACCATGTGGTTGGTAGCCGAAGCAACAACCATTCCTAAATGGGAACGGATGCAGACCCCAGTAGCCAATCATGATGCAAGTCGATACCGATGCCATTTATCCGATATGGACTGACCCATATTACAAATTTAAAACTAGTAAAATGAAATAAATTTAATATGCTGTGTTTGGAAAATTATCGGAATCCGATTAAATTTATTTGGAAAACGCTCCAAATAAATTTTGTAGAATTATATTAAGAAGAAAAAGGCAACTTACATTGGCGGAGCATAAAGTGGCACGCTATGAAACTTCCTAAATGCATTGGCGACAGTCAACAATTTATCGATTTTTTGGATCGATACCGGTAATATTAATCTCCATGTTCTAAGCTATAGATACACCAATTTTTCGTATCGTCTAAACATGCTTTGTTAGAAAACTGTTGATTTTGCAATTATTCAATGAAAGGACGAACACGATCCAATTCCCATGAAAATTGACATACATATATTTAAGGACATGATGATCGAGAAGGAAGGTGCCAATCATCGGAAAATTGACGCATAGTTGTCTTTTAGAGCTTCCGATGTAGGAAACTTCCTACCGTGCCACTTTATATTCCGTTTTCTCAAATATGGTGTGAGTGTGAGTATGAGTGTGAGTGTGCGTGTGCGTGCATGTGCACATGCGTGTGTGCATGTTCAAGGATTTAAGTTGAAAGGTCGAGTAAATAAGATAAACCCTGTAGCTATTTTTGAAGGTTTTAACATGGAAAAGAACTTAATTCTTATTTAATTTTTGCTATGTGTTGAGTGGGTCATGGCAATCAACGCATGAAGGGATTTGGAGTATTCTCTCTTCACAGCTCAACAACTACTGATCGTAAAGAAGGGTCAATTTGTAGGTTATGAATAACGAAAATTCAAGAGATGAGCATGACCTCGGCGGAGAATTTTTAACTCAGAAGGCATAGATAGCTTAAAAGTCGGGACCTTTTTGAGTTATAAAGGTTGGATCCATATGGGGCCATTCTCTCTCCTGTTTAGCAGATTAATTAGCTTCGTCTTCTTGCCCCTAGATTAGGTTGCATGCCTTGAAATTGAAATTGTACACGATTTGTCACAATTCTTATGCCCTACTAATTCACTTGCCGTTGGTCCCTATCTATGAGCATTTAGAGGCCTGCAGAACTCATTTGCATGGCATGTCGACTTGGATCTTACATTCTATCCACAGAAAAGGAAAGCCAGACCAACATGGCACACCCACTTGTACCTCACATAAACAATGATACAGACCCTTTGGTAATAACTATTCCTCCGAGGTTCAATCAAATCCAGAGCAGCCTTGGGCAATTGACCCTTACAAGCTAAATTACAGAATATTACCTCCTAATCGAAAGTGATGTTATCCTAAACATACACATGCACACATGCAGGCAGGCATACACATGCAGGAACATATGAAAGCGCGCGCGCGCACACACACACGGGAATATATTCTACTTTGCTGTTATGGCAGATAATCAGATATATCACCCATAGATTCGTATTTTGGTGGTGTCTGAACTTGGATCTATATCCGACAGAAATGTACTTTCAGTTATGATTTATCCATAATTCCATATCCATATCAAACAAAAAGCCAAATTCATAGTCGTAACACAGAGGGAAAGGTTTTAATTTCTGAATTTTATTTGCTGAATGAATAATCACGAATAAGCATATGCTTGTTCTAGGTCAAAATTTTAGAATGCAGCCGACAAATTAGGCTTTTTCTTTAGAGTTAATTGATTAACACTAAGTTAACAAAATAATTGTTTGCTCAACCTATGATTACAGAAGGTATAAGAAGTACAATGTTATTGTCTGTTTATGATACATGTTTGATGGTGTCCAGTTAGTTTCTTTGGACTGGGAAGGTTACAGTATCCTAATTCCCAAGTACTTGTCTGTGGAGACTTTGAAATTCCCAAGCATTCATCAAGCTTTCTGTCAAATTTTATTGAGCTTCTTCTTGTTTCTTCAAGAACCTGCCACTTCTAATATATAAGACTTGAATCTATTAGTGTCAGAGTTCGCTGCAGAATGGTAGAGCTTCTAGAATAGGTCAATCCGCATCTCCTGAAATTTGGAAATAGTGTTCAAGGAATTGTGCTGAATGGCTTTCAACTCAAATGGCAAGTCCATTTGAGGGTGTTCGAGATGGGAAGTGATGAACACAACAATAGCTTCTTCAACAGACATAAATTTTCGAGCACTTGAATGTCAGTATAGTAGCTGATCCATGGACTGAAATCCTATCAAAAATCTCCATTCATTCAATTTTCATATAATATTCAAACAAGGAAACCGACTTTCCATGCAAACCATAAGCATCCTAATAAAGTTAAACTCATGTACTCTGATTTGATCTCAGAATGATCCACTACTTAAAGGTTGATATCTAACATTCAAAACTTCAAAAAAAGCACCAGAAGGGACACCTAATCTATGATTCTCGGGAATGGTATTGGGGTGTATGGTGTCCAGTGGCTCAGATTTTTTAATTTCGATACATATATACTCATAAAACGGTGCACATGATTTGCATCTGGGCAACACAACAAAAATATTTAAAAAGCGAGAAATTGCAATATACTAAAGAAAAAATCAAAGCGAACCCATCCATATATTAAATGGGTCCTTTTCTAAGTAAACAAGTAACTGAGTCATAACTCATAACACAAAAAAGGAAGCATCAAAATGTGGTTAGAAATGAGTCAAATGACAGATGCAACATGAATCATTAAGAGCAAAATGGGAATTAAAACAGGTTTAATCAAAGCTTTAATTGTGTATAAAAATCTGAGAACGAAAAGATAGACAAAAACTTGAATTATAAGCAGAAATTCAAAATGAGCCTTTCATTGACTATATTCAGTAACTGAACAAACACATACGTACATCATAGTCATCCTGTCATTCCGTTAATGGTCTACAGCATCCAAACCAACAAGAAAATTACACAGTCGTTCTTCAGTTTATGCTAATTATGAACCACCAGCCTGGAAACATATATATACAAGAATTAGCGATATGAAAAATATAAAATCTAACAGGTATGCTGAATGAAACATAAGCTTGATCAAAACCTTTTGACCCGTTAAATTTTTTGGACAAATTGCATCTATTTTAGTCCTGACTTGTCCTGCGTTTGAGTTGGATGATCAGCTCCAGTATCCTTACTATTTTTGGCATCCGACTCAATTTCTGTGGTAACCTATTCGGTTGTGAGTTTAGACTTCTTTTTCGAAAACTTTACTGCTTCTTCCTCAATAAGCTTCTGCCAATTTAACAAGCGTGTCAATAACCTAAAATAGGAGACAATCTGAATAGATAAGTGATTGTCACTGAGAGACACCTGGAGAAATGATTTCATAAGTGGAAGAAGAACTTTAAGATAATCGAGGGATGAGGCAGTCCCAAGCATGAACTCAAGCTGCTGAGACTCGGGAAGAATCTTCATCATTTTTGCGTCCATAAAGCTTACCTGCAATAACAATATACAGCAAGCGAGAGTTTAATATCAACAAGAAAGGTTCTGAAAATGCTATTAGAGATGCCACCATACACACATACCTCAATGATTTTAGACGTACGCAGATACCTCATCACATCACTTATGCAAGCATCTTGTAGATTATCGCCACTCTCCTTCTCATGTGCCTTTTCAAGGACATGAGAAATCACATCCAAAAGAGCAGTTGGCTCCAAACTAACCCCCCGTTTCTCCTTAAGTAGAGCCAACTCTTTCTCAGTTTCTTCTTTCTTCTTTCTCAACACCCCTTCATAACTTTGACGATCATTCTTTCTTTTCTTGGACTCATCGCAGCAGAGTTCCTCTATTTGTAATAGATTATCACCATATAGAACAAATGCACGTTTCTCGTCGAGCAGATTGACCAGGCGGTCTTGTTCCTTCCGAAGCATATGAACGATTCTTTTGCTCTGAGTTGCTCTTGACTTTTTTAGTTCAGTCCAAGCTACGGAGCTCTCTTCCAATGAAAGGCCTTCATATAACCATGAAACAAATCCATCTACATCTTTCATACACCTCATGGAAACATCATCAGTGGAAGAAGAAGAAAAGCCCCAAGGACTTAACGTTAGTTTCGACAAATTACGATCAAAAAGGATAGTCAGGGCCAGTTCAGGGTCAGAAACATCAGCAACTTCAATATCAAAGAAGCGGTCTTTCTTAGATTGCTTTCCCAAATCGCAGCTGTCTATGAGATTCTGCAAGTAACAAAGTACCATGCCGAGTGTAGAAGCATCCAAGATCCGGAAATAAACAGTTGGCTCTTTATTCATTCTGCGGCTAAGGCGCTGGGTTGTCGACAACGGAGCTTTGATATCTCTCGTGAAAGAGTTGAGAAGAGCCCGACGATGAAATCTGGATAGATAATTGTACTTTACTAGCATACGAAACGCGGCCCTTATTCCTTTAAGAAGACTGATTCTCTCATCATTATCAGAGATAGGCCACTCATCACAATCAGGCCTTTCTTCAAGCATCTTGACTGCGGCATTAACGTCAATGGGGTCCCAGCTTCCATTAGCAATCTTGTCAAGCCAATCTTGATCCACCCCTTTGGGAAATAAACTCCTCCTCCCTTGCGAAAGATTGGGCAGATGATCCTTCGACACATGCGTCAAATGAGATACACGATCGCCAAACTTTTGATCACAACAGGGGCATGCCCAATACTTCCATGAATAGTTTGCCTCCGCAAACTGTAAGGCCTCTGATAGAATAGCGCCTGAATCATAACCTTTGAGGTTTTCAACATCAATTTCAAGCAGACTTCGCATCTCCGCTGGTGTTAAAGACTCCAAATACGATCGAACTAGCCTCTTCTTGAGTTTATCTTTTGCAGAAACCAACAAAGACTGGAGCTTTCCTTGATATAAGGCGATCCGAGCTTCCTCTGCGGTTTCGGGGCTGAAATACTCTTGGATGTTGATGACTGGGTTAGTAAGAGAGAGGGCACGCTCGCATTCTTTGCAACCCTCTTCGTAATTGTCGCTGTACCGGATGAGGAGCTTGGCCAAGAAGAGAGAGTAGTCAAGGTTGGCGGGGGAGATGGCAGTGGCTCGACGAGCGGAGGCGATGGCTTCTTCGGTTTTGGATTGGAACCATTTGATGGAGGCGATGATGCGGTGGAAAACAGCAGATTCGTGGTCGTCGAGATTCAGAACTTGCAAGAAGAAGGATCTCAGCTCATCGGAGACGCTCTTCTTCTTCTCGGTGCTCTTGTTCTTGTTCTTGGCCCTCTCGTTGTAGTTCTTGTTCTTGCGCGCCATTTGGAGATGGAGGGAATGAGGGTTTTGCTTCTTTGATTTCAAAAATGGATTTCTTTATTCAAGTCCCTTAAGTAAGACCTGTTTCAGTTGTAGTCCCTGAAATATCAGTCAGAGTTTCTTGTTAGACCCTCAAAAATGAGTTGTTACCTATGGCTTTTAACCAGATAAATGACAAAAAGTGCTCTTTCATTGTCCTAGATCCTTAATGAATTGAGAGTTGATTAAAAGAATTAGGTTACATTATGTTTAGAGGATGTAATAGATAATCATTACGGTTAACAATCATTTTCAACAGGTGATTATAAATGTATAACTGGGGTAAAAAAGATGTTATTAATTCGAATCGAGTCAATATATACTTTATTTACAAAACGATTTTTATTTGTACCCCTGAACAATGAGAACGTTATAAAAGTTTGTTAATTCTTGCATTAAACTTAAGAAAAAGGGTACAAGAAGTACAATTCTATGGGCTGGTTACAACACCTGTTTTGATGGTATACAATTAGATTTTACAGGACCAGGAAAAAATTAGTATCCTATGATTGGGTGAGTTCCTCTTCATCGAGTCTTTCACGTTCTCAAGTATTCATCGAGTTTTCTTTCAAATTTTGTCAATGCTGAGTTTCTTCCTACTCCTTCAAGTAACTGCCACTTCTATTATGTTCAGAATTGAATCTGTTAGTTTCAGAGTTCTCTGCAGAAGGGTAAAACTTCAATCAAGCTTACCAGTAGAATATGTCCATTGGAAGTTAAAACACAAGGGGATTTTCTGAATGGGTCATTCTGCATCTCTGGAAATTTGGATGAAGAGTCCAAGGACTGAACAGAACTAGTTTTTATGAAGGTTTTAGGACTGAACAGAACTTAATTCTTTTATTTGCGTAAGCTTCTGCCTAGTGCTGAACAGCTTTCTAATTAACTCACGTGTCCATTTGAAGGTGTTTAAGATGAGAATTGATGATTGCGACAATAGAATTTCTTCAACAGACATAAATTTCGAGCACTTAAATGTCAATATAGTAGCTCATCCATGGACTTTCACTTTCATATGGTATTCAAAACAAAGAAATTGTCTTTCCAAGCAGAACCCCAGCTTCAAAATAACCATGTACTCATATTTAACCTCACAATAGAACACTGCTAGAAGGTCGACATCCAAATCCAATACTGCAATTTAAAAACACCAAAAAAGCTATCTAACCTATGATTCTCGGATATGTATATTAGGGCGTGTCATGTCTGGCATTGTACAGTGCACTGGCTCAGATTTTCTAATCCAAAATAATTGCACTCACGCAAACATGCGCGCGCGCACAATCATATAACGTCGCCCGCGATTTGCATCAGGGTAAATACAACAATGATGATATTAAGAAGCGACAAGTTGCAAAATATTAAAGAAAAAATCAAAGGAACCCATCCATTGATCTAATGGGTCTTTTTTCTTAACATAAACTGATAATCGAGTATTAACACAAAAAAGGAAGTATCAACATGCTATTTTAGAAATGACAGATGCAACATGCGTCATTAAGAACTAAAAAGGAATTAAAACAGGCTTTTAAAGCACCCCTATCAAGCATTAATTATGTAGAAAATCTGATTGCCAAAAGATAAACATGTTCGAAACTTGAGCAAAAACTCTAAATAAACTCAGGTATAAATGGTAAATGAGTTCTTCAATTGACTGTGTGATTGTCTATATAAAGAAACTGAACAAAGATGACTGTGTGATTGTCTATATAAAGAAAATGAACAAAGATCTACTTACAAGATAGTAGTTCTTTCAGAATTAATGGTCTACAACGTCCAAAATAGAAGAGAAAGTGCATACTGTCGTTTTTTTTGGTTTCTGCTAACTATGAACCACCATTAAATTTCTTGGTCAAATTGCTTCTATATTTGTCCTGACTTGTCTTGTGTTTGTGTTAACTGATCAGTCTGGGCAGCCTTGCTATTCTTGGCACCCAACTCAAGTTCTGCTGTAAGCGCTTTGCTTGCGGCTTCAGACTTCCTTTCAGCAAACTTTACAGCTTCTTCCTTGATAAACTTCTGCCAGTTCAACAAGTGTGTCAATAATCTAATATCAGAGGCAATCTGAATAGACAAGTAATTAGCATTGAGAGAGACACCTGGAGAAAAGATTGGACAAGCGGTAGGAGAAACTTCAATATCAAAGAAGCGATCTTTCTTAGATTGGTTTCCCAGATCGCAGCTATCTGGGAGATCCTGCAAGTAACAAAGTACCTTGTTGATTGAACAAGCATCCAAGATCCGCAAATGAAGAGTTGGCTCTTTTTCCCTCCTGTTCAAGGCGCTGGGTTGTCGAATGCGAAGCTTCCATATACAATATGAAAGAGTTGAAGAGGGCTTCAAAATTATATTTGGATGGATAATTGTACTTTACAAGCATACAGAACAAATCACTTATTCTTTTAAGAAGACTGATTCTCGCTTCATTATCAGAAATAGGCCACTCATCACATTCAGGCCTTTCTTCGAGCATCCTGAATGCGGTATCAACATCAATGGGGTCCCAACTTCCACTAGCAATCCTGTGAGCCCAATCTTGATTCACACCTTCAGGAAATAGGCTCTTCCTCTCTTGAGTAATGTTGAGATGCGAGAAACTAAAATAGTCAGACAATGGTTAAACTATGAGAGCTACATGAGTATAAGATATAAGATCGGATAAACCTCAATAAGACTTGAGTCATATTGTTGAAACCCACTTATATCAAAAGCTAGTGTAATTTGATACACGGTATCCAAACTTTTGATCACAACAGGGGAATATGCACAATACTTCCCACATCGATTTCAAGCAGATTCTGCACCCCCGCTGGTGTTACGATCTTCTCGTGCTTATCTTTTGCAGACACCAACAAAGGTCTCTTTGCAGAAACCAACAAAGGTCGGAACCCTTTTTGATAAAAGGTGACCCGAGCTTCCGTTGTGGTTTCCGGGCTGAAAGAGAATTCAAAACTGATCGTCCCAAAGCTCTCTTCGGTGTCGATGTCGACATGGTTGGTAAGGGAGAGAGCACGCTCGCATTCTTTGCAACCCTCTTGGTAATTGTCACCGTACTCGATGAGGAGCTTGGCCAAGAAGTAAGAGTAGTAGGGGTTGGCGGGGAAAATAGCGGTGGTCCGAAGAGCGGCGGCTATGGCTTCTTTTGGTTTCAGATCGGCACCGTTGGATGTGGGCATTGACGCGGTGGAAGATGGGGAAGGAGCGTAACGGCAGCGGTTTTCATCGATGAGGGAGTTGGCCTTTTCTAGTTCATCAAGCTTCAGAACTTGCAAACAGAAGGATCTCAACTAGTTGGAGACATTCTTCTTGTTGGTGCTCTTCCTGTTGTAGTTCTTGTTCTTGGGAGCCATTTGGAGATGGAGGGAATGAGGGTTTTGCTTCTTTGATTTCAAAAAAGGGTGAGTTTCTTTATTCAAGTCCCTTAACTAAGACCTGTTTCAGTTTTACAACCTAAAAGCTCCAAGTTTGTTTTAAGGCCCTCAAGAACTTAGTTAGTTAATCTGAATCCTAATCAATTTTCTTAACCAAATAAAATGACAAAAATATTCTTTCATTTCATTTGAGATTCGGTTATCAATTATGTAATTCATCAGCATCATATGCATCTATTTATTGAGTCAATCTATGTTGACAGTGAAAAAAGACGATGAAGAAAACATAATATTGGATTTTGTTATACTAGAATGATTGAAACAAGGAGCACAATTAAAATTAATGTTCATAGCATTCAGCATGTGCATCATATATACATAGTATATGTATGTTTAAAGTTTTTGCCGTGTTTAAAAGTCTCGATTAAGAAAGCAAACCCAGCGGGCGCCCGGCGCCCAAGCGCCACACATGTGACCCACGGACGTCCAGCATCCACGTGCCATCTCACACGTCCTTAGGACGCTTCTCGCCCATCTTTTTTTCACACTCCCCACTAAAAATACTCCTCCGTTAGAAAAAATTTCTAATGGGACGCTGCACCGCGTCCCGTAAGGGGCTGCCAGGCCTCTTGACCCCAGCCCGCTATCTAAGTAGCGGGACCCCTGTGAACTCTGCGAGGCCCCTAATACTTCCAAAACACAACACATGCACACCGCACATTGAGTTCGCATGACCAGTTTTACCCGTCAATCGGAGGTTCTCTCGCTTCAAAGGCAAGGGGTAATTAATGGCAGCTTAATCCGCGGCTGCCGAAAATTCGGATTCCTACAATCAATAAACCCCAGCGTACTCTAGGCAGGGAGAATCTGTAATACTGTGACGCCCCGCTTTCCATAAATACAGAATACGAGGGATGACTAAGCCGACCATGCTCCTACGGTCAGGGAATAATCCCGCCGTTGTCACACTTCGGCTTCTGGCATTACATAGTAGTCAGTAAACAGTACTAGAGTAAAGGAAAGTCACAGCTCACAACTTTATTACATTGCAATAAAAGAGTTCGAGATACATTTATTTTTGCGCAATAAAATAACTTACCAACAAAATAAAGTGCTGAAAGCAAAAGAGATGGCGTTGATGAAGCAGTCTAGATCTCCGCGATCTCAAAGGGCAGGTCCTGCTCTTGGGCTGGATCCACTCTATCCTTTGAGCATGCACACTCGGGTCGTCATGGCGACACATATAGAAATAAATATATATGATGGATATGCAATATTATTAAACATGAGAAGTGCAACAAAATGCAGAGCATGAGTATACTAAACATCAACTGAATAAGAATAGTGCAATATAGGTATCATGTCAATAAACTAGGTAATGTGCATGTCACTACTTATCGGTCGCTAAGTCAATGAAATCAAATGGTGGAAAGAATGCTCGTGTTTAACAAGTGTCTCGTGATGCCCGAATCTATGATCCGCTGTGCCCGGGACATAACCCTGTCAGCCGTGCCGCTAGGCCCACGACCTAATGTATATATATGTATATCACTAATAGCGAATGATCATCCTCTAAATCACCGTACCTCGCTAAATACGAGTTCAATTCCATCTTGATTTCCCCATTCCTCAGATTATAGTATGCACTTAGGTATTAGATAGGTTGTGAAAAAATACGTATCGCTGTCACTTTCAATCACTTTTCCACTTATCAACATCACTGTCGTATTTGCCACAACACAATCACTAACACTAATATATATCGACAATGCAAAACGGTCACTAGGTCTCAATGTGAATGATCACTATGCAGCAGGTATAAATCAAGCATGAAAATATGCAGAAATGTAGGTATTCACTATTTTTGGACGACCACTGCCATAAAACTTGCAAAATTTACGATAAATCATACGCATAGAATCGACCAAAATAATATAAAGGACGTACTAAGCACACTTGATTATCTAAACAGAAAAATTTATTTCATGTCAATCGGAATTCAGGTTAAGGAATTATTATCATTTTAAGGTGGCGACCGATTGCTGGAATTCCAGTTTCAGAACTAGAAACCCAACTTCACGCGCCTTTTATCAGTGATCGTGTTCAGATTCAGGTGTTGCCCCAGTTGAATGAAATATAGTTCTGTCTATTAAGTTTCCAACGCATCAAATGGATTATCATTAGAATTTCTGTATTAGAAGTTATGTTCTTTTTAATGTGACAGTGTAAGGAACATTACTGCAGAATACAGCGACACTCTAAAATACAAATTTAATATCAAACGACAGTGAAACAACACGGGACCAAATTCATGTGTTGGCTAACTAAATTATCTACGTGACCATATGGGGATCCGCGCATTTCCAGTTTAAAGCAGGGGTGTGCATGTGTTCAAAGTCAGGTATCCAAGAGAAATTCTGCTTCGGACTGCAGTCCAATGCCGCATTCGCAGTCAATTATCGTTACAGAAATCTATAAACGTCGAGAATTAAACTATAGATAGTTTTAGGTTATCGAATCGTCTTCGATATTAGCCGTAGAACGTTATGTTCCAAGCGGTACTTAATTTACAACGATTTTAATAAGCTAACATGCGCGGTAAGGTTCAGATTTTGTATCGCCTTTAGGGACGACTCTATATGATTAAAAATATGATATTTTGCATCCAAATTTCTACACGATATTCGCAAACAGTAAAGGAATCGAACTATTGCAAGTTCCACCATAACAAGATCTGTTTTGGTTTAGATTTTTGTGTCGAGCGCTTAACTAGTGTACGGTTATTAACGATATAGATACGTATGCAACAATATCCTTATGATTAAAACCTATCGATCTATTTAATAATACTAGCATGTAAAGTAAGTGATCGGGTTTTCACTTGCTTTCGGTCGCTGATATAGAAGCAACACCACTTGCGGACTTCGTCTCGACACACGAGACGATGCGATGCTGGTACGGGAGTGGGCACGGTGCGTGCGCGACGTGTGTGGCGTGGGGCTTAGCACAGCGTGGCACGGGGCTCGGCACTCACGGGACCGGCACAACATGGCACGGGAACGGGCACAGCGTGGCACGGAGATCGGCACTGGCGTGGCACAGGGCTGAGGCAAGCTCGGAGGCTTTGGCAAAGGCGGTGAGGGTAGCGGTGCAAATGGCAGTGGGCTCGGTGGGTCGATGGAGGCGGCGAAGTGGTGATGACGATGGAGTAGGTTGATGATGGAAGTGGTGAGGGGGTCGACGGTGGTGGCAGAGGTAGCGGAAGCGTGTGGTGGTCGGAGGTGATGGCTACTGCCGACGATGGGTCCAGGTGATGAGGAAAGCTTGGAGCTTGTCGGCGAGGTGGAGCAGGTGGCAGCTGCTGTCGGTGGCGTCGCGACTTTGGAGGGAGTGGGGCTCGGTGATGAAGCAGAGCGAGGAGAGAGAGAGAGTGAGGCAGAGAGAGTTTGGGTGGCAGAGAGATAGGCGAAGGAGAGAGAATGTGTGTGTGAAGTAGAGAGAGACGAGATTTGAAGTCGTGGTTTTGGGCGAGTGGAGTCATGGCCGTTGGAGGAGCGGGGACGTGGGCGGGTCTCGCGATGGCGGAGCGAGAAGAGAGGAGTCGTGGAGAGAGAGCCGTTGGGGGAGCATGGGTCATGGGGAAGTGAGCGCGATCGTCGCGGCGCGAGAAGAGGGCGTGGCACGAGCGAGGAGCGACATTAGGGAAAAGGGCGGGAAGGGAGAGAACGAGGAAGATGAAGCGGAGGGGGAGCGGGTCGGGTAGGACGTGGGTCGGGTCGGGTATGGGGTAGGTTTAGGAATTAGGTTTAGATTTTTAGGTTAGGAATTTAAATAAATAATAAATAAAAATACATATAAAATATATATAAATATATAAAATAGAAAGAAATTCAAGGAAAAATCTAAAAAAATATACAGTAAAATATACGGGAACTGGGGATTTACAAATACGTCTAACAAGCGCGCACATTGCCATCTCAATGGGTTGACGAAAAACACCCTACAGATTCTGGTACGCCCGGTAGGACATGTGTGTGATGAGAATTATTTGAACCCGTGGATTGTATACGTAAGTCAATTTAAGGACCAACCGTAGGGCTGAGAGAACTTTGGGAATTTTGGATTTTGGTTGGCGTCTGCATCGCTGCACTGGAATATGGTGCCAGGAGCGACTCATCATTTGCCGTTTAGGGATTTGGATTTTAGTTGGCGTCTGCATTGCTGCATTGAAATATAGTATCAAGAGCGACTTATCATTCGCTGTTGGGATATTCGGGGATTTGAAATTTTGTTAGCGTCTGCATCGCTAACACTGAGGTATGGTTTCAGGAGCAACTCATCATTCGCCTTTGGAGGGGTGTGAAGTATTTATTTTTATACACATTTTTTACCGCGATTGCTCTATCATTTCAGCTTTTCTATCACGAAGGTCGCGATCGCTCTATCATGTCGGCTATTTATTCGCGGTTGCCCTATCATTTCGGCTTTATTTTCATTTTTATTTTACTCATTGATTCTTATTGTGAGTTGCCCCATCATTTCGGCTTTTTTTCTTTTTTTTTACACTCCCAGTTTAACGACTTAGGGGTCAATAGTTCCCGATTTAACAACATGGAGGTCATCTGTTCTCAGTTTAATGACGTGGAAGTCATATGTTCCCAGTTTAACGACGTGGAGGTCATTTGTGTTTGCTTATCCCGGCTCCTCGAATTTTGATCTTGGCGGAGCTGTGTTGATGACCATAACTTTGTGGCTTGCCAGTATATCCAAGAACTGTGAGGTTTTCCCAATCTTGTATTGGTTCTCCATCCAATTTTTGAAAACATGGCAGTCTTCAATGGTACAATTCACCATTCTATGATATGGGCAGTATATAGGATTGCCGGTCATGTTCATTTCATGTGGCTTCTTTGGAATAGGCAGTTGTAGACCGTTGTTCAAGGCGTTCTTGAATATTTTGCGGACTTCATCCCTCTTGAAGGAGTATACTTTCTTCTTTCTTTCCATTAGAGTAAGTACCTTTCCTGATGCTAGTCCTTGAGGCCGATCAGTTTTTGTTTCGCCTGCTATCCGCTTACCACGTTCGGTGTGCGTATCAGAAGAACTGGAGGCTGATCGCGGTCGTTTTTCGCAAAGGTGTTCCGCTCTTGGGCTGGAGGGGATATCGGTTGGTTGTTTCAAGATATCAATCCCTGGCTCATGAACCAAATTTTGATTTTGCTGCAATTGCAATCGGACGACTTGGGTCGTGAGATCTGCCACGACGTTTTCCAGCTCGTCGACTTTGGAATGGACCTTGACAAACTTCTTGTCTCTGTCCTGAAGCTGCTTTTGAAGCCATTGGAATAATACTTGCTCTATAGTTCCGAGTATGATAACCGGGTCATCCTTACTGCCTGAGCTCGATTTCGCAGGAACCACGGGCTCCTTTGGTTTAATGGCCTGAGCGGGCTCTTCATCATTTAGACCGAGCCGATGTTGGGTAGCAATAGCCATGTCATCGTCATGGGTATGAGGCGTAGGAGGACTTGTTCTTCTGGGCTCCACCATATAGATCGTATGGATTGTATACCCGTCTACTGCCTCTTCATTAGTAATGTTGCTCGTTGGGCTTTTGGCTTGTTGCTTTGGCCCTCTCCTTTCCAAGAAGGGCAGACGATTGAGAGCAGCAGATTCCCGAAGGGTTTCGGTCTCCGGTTGTATGAAATTGGCGGTCGCAGCTTGATTGTTTATTAACACGCTTTTAGACAGTTCTATCTCTCCTGCCTTGTATTGCTTTTCAACCCAATCTTTGAAGACGAAACGGTTCTCGATGGTATGACCTATCACTCTGTGATAGAAACAGTATTTGGGGTCGCCGGTCATATTCGCTTCTTGCGGTGTCTTTGATTCTGGCAATTGTAGACTGTTCCTTACAACGTCTTTGAATATTTTACGGATTTTTTCCCTTCTGAAGGAATAGACCTTATCCAGCTTCTCTTTCAGTGGAGATTCTCCTCCCTTATCCAACACTGGCTTTCGAGACTGGTTGGCAATAGACCTACTTGTCCCTCGGCTACTTCGGTCAGCCAAAGTGTTAAAAGATTCAGTATCTTCAAAATTTCCGCCTTGGCGATTATCGTCCGTTCGATTTCTCCAGGATTTATTGCTATTTTGGGAATCCGAGAAAGATTCCTGCTTTGAGCGCTCCAGCATTTGAACTTTCTTGTTCGGTTCTTGGAACGTCTTGAAACCCGCGATGCATAGAAAAGGATCCATCCAGGTGCCGAGATTTCCGATAAGGAGATTGATGGATTGGTCTTGTTTCAACGGTGGCTCACATTTGACGGAAAGATTGCGCAATCGGGTTATAAAATCCGTGCTACTTTCGTTGTTCTTTGACTTGGTCCTTACGAGGTCGGTGATGGTGATCTTATCGCTGACACTTATAAACTTTTATCGAAACAGAAATTCCATTTGGACGAAAGTAGTAACGAAGCCATCTGGTATGCTCGCGTACCAGTCGAAAGCGACATCGGTTAGGCTATCAACGAACTGGAGGATGAGAAGCGCATCATTGCTCCCAATATTCCCACACGAGGCTTTAAAGTGGACAATGTGCTGGTTCGCATTTCCTGTTGTTCCCTTCCGAAAGACGGCGACGACATGAGGATGTCTTGGCTGAGATTCAGGGCAGATGCTATTTGGTTTTATCTGTCCACCTCTCCGAAGATGCCAAGTTGATTTATGGCACCGTGTATCGGAGGTTTAGACGGATGCGGCCGATGTAGCAGACTTCGTCAGATTCCCCCTCGCTTGAGGGGTTTTTGATTGTGGGGACGCTCTTCCCTGCAGGCGCAAGCCCATGCAGTTAATTACGCTACCGCATCGCGGTAACAACTTTCTCCTTCTCCAGAATTTCACTTCATGTCGTGGGTGTTTGTTTTGTTTGTGGTTGCCCGTGGATTGTATATGGAGACTATTTATTTCGTCGCCCGTAGGACGTGGATTAGTCCAAATCCGTACTTTCTTAGATTTGGGTTTTGGGTTTTGGTTTAAGGATACGTTAGCCATATTTGAGGCTAAGATCAACTTAAACGTTTGCTAAGAATACGTTAGTCTAATTTCCAGACTAAGATCTACTTAACGGGATCTTCTAGATCCATTTCCAGTTTAGGGACATGGTGGTCCATTTAATATATGGCCGTCGGGACCCGTCACCTCTCTGACGACGTTGAAGGATTACAACATGTGTCAGAGGAGTTCGGAGATGCACCCTTGAACCAAAGTTGATTGGGGGTCTTATAGTCCAATTTGAGACTAAAATCTGCTTGAATGTTTAAGGATACGTTAGCCATATTTGAGGCTAAGATCAACTTAAACGGGATCGTTTAGATCCAACAAAAGAGCGTTTGGGGCTCTATTTTTCAGTTTAGGGACGTAGTGATCCATAGGTAGTTTAAGGATATTGCGGTCCATTGGTAGTTTAAGGACGCATAAGTCCATGGGTTTAAGGACCCCACAGTCCATATGGGTGTGTTTAAGGACGCATTAGTCCGTTAGTTTAAGGACGCATAAGTCCGCGGGTTTAAGGACCCCACAGTCCGTATCTTGGTTTAAGGACGCATAAGTCCATGAGTTTAAGGACCCCACAGTCCGTGTTAATGTGTGGTTGTCGGGACCCGTCACCTCTCTGACGCCGTTGAAGGATTACAACGATAGGAGTCAAAGAAGTTCGGAGATATACCCTCGAACTGGATGTAAATTGATTTAAGAGAGCAGTTGTGCTCAGTCAATTTAATTTGAGGACTTACGGCCATGATTGGGCTAAGTCCAGTTGAAAAATATTCAACGCTTTTATTTGTTTTTGGCCTATTAGACCTGTGCTAGGGCTTTGCCCTGGTTTAAGTAATGCATTGCATTACTTTTTGTTTGGGCTCTTCCTATAAAGGATGCAGAGCATCAATTTTGTTTGGGCTCTGCCCATTTATAAATGATACAGAGCATCAATTTTACTTGGGCTCAGCCCATGTATTGCTTTGCAATTTATTTTGGCCTACTAGGTCTTTTGATTTGGGCCTGGCCCTTTAGTAAAAGAAATGCATTGCATTTGTCAGGCGCTTTGCGCTAATCACTGAGCGCAAGCGCTTGTGGTGATGACACGTGTCACGCAAGCGCAGTGCGCTGCTGACACGTAGCGCGCTCCGCTTGCGCTGCTGACACGTAGCGCGCTCTGGTGAGTTGCGCTAATTTCAGAAAGCAAGGCTCTATTTCAAAAGCGCATAGCGCAAGTAGTTCAGATGCTGACACGTGACGCTCTCTGGTGGCTTGCGTCAACCCAAGAGCGCAATAGTGCAGTTTTGCAAGTGCGAGACACTATTTCAATAATTTGATTCCAGAACCAATGGTTCATAAAAAGTGCAAAGCACTGTTTGATTGCTTGATCCAGTTTAGATCAAAGAAAACAAGTTTTTCTTGTTTTCAAAGAACCAATAGTTCATAAGAAAGTGCAAGGCACTATTATTAATTATTTTTCTTTTTATTGAAGATCATTGATCTTGTTCTCAGATCAATGATCTGTTCATAAGAGAATTTTCTCTTTTTTCTAAAGATTTTTACCTTTTTTGTTCTTGAGGAATTCTCTCCAATTCTTCAGAGTTCTCAATGATGATGTTGATCTCTCACAATGTTCATGCCTTTGATTTGGGGTCTAGGGGCATTTATATAGTGCCCATAAATTTGTTAAAGAGATCTTTCTCTGAGTGATTTGGGGAATTTTTCCCCACCGTTGGATCTTTGATCCAAGGGCTTCTGTTTTACAGAAGGCAATCTTCTTGTTTTAACAAGAACAGAAAAATCTAGCTAGAATTTAATTCTGTTTGGCGCAAACGCCCCAGTGCATGACACGTGTCAAGCAGCGCAGAGCGCAGCGCAACTGCGCTTGCGCAACTGCGCTGACACGTGTCGCGCGGCGCAACTGCGCTTGCGCATCTGCGCTGACACGTGTCGCGCGGCGCACGGCGCAGCGCATCTGCGCTGACACGTGTCGCGCGGCGCACGGCGCAGCGCATCTTGCTTCCTTTAATTTTGTTTTAAATAAAGTTTTGCTCTGATTGGGCGCGCTTCCTTGGACGCTGCGCCGGCGTATCAGTTTTTGACACGTGGCGCGTTGCGCGCAGCGCAAAGAATTTGAAGCGTTGCTTCGAATTTTGAATTTTGAAATTCAAACAGAGCTTTGCTCTGATTGGGGGAAACACCTGTCCCATCAAATCTTCCGAATTTGGGGATGACATAGCCACTAGGAAACTCAACCAGATCATACCGAGCAGGATATGGTCTCCCGCTACCGATTACATCTTTTTGCGCTTGACTTCGGCTGACTATGTTAGCGACCAATTCCATGATTTGATCTTACGTTAGCGGGTTGTTATCATTGATAGTCAAGACATTTTCTGAGATAGGTTGCGGCCGACTTTCATGCTGCTCACCCACCTTTGAATTTAAGGGAACATGTGTTGGCTATCTCAGGACACCGTTTCCCGGTTCATGAGCAGAGCCTTACGCTTAATTGGACGGCTGAAAGGCAACTTGGGCCGTGAGCTGTAAGACGACGTTTATCAAGTCGTCAATCTTTGAATAGAGCTTGGACATCTCCTTATCTTTGTTTCTGAGTTGCTTCTGGAGCTCTTGGAGAAGTTGCTGCTCTACAGTCCCGGGATAGAAGATTGGCTCCCCTTCGATTTCCGAGCACGCCTCCTCATGAACCGAGAGATATCTCTGCTTATCAACTTCACCGGGAGGGTTTTCATTATCTTTCAGAGGAGGCTGGTCTTGGAAAATGGCAGCCACATTCACACTGGATTGGATTTGAGATGTGCTGGCCCCATCCTTACTCTTGTTGCATGTGCCCACAATGTAGACAGTATGGACCACATATCCAGTCATCTTTTTATGTTTGGCGGCTGATTTTTCGGTGCGTCGTCGTGACCTGTCCTCTTCTGGAAAGGACAGGCGACTGAAGACGGTTGGTTTGACTGGGTCCTCGGGTAGCGCTGTCCAGATCGCAGCTTTCTTGGCTCTTGCGGTCATGGCATTCTTCTGAACCAATTTCAGCGGTTCAAAAGATATAGCGAGCTTCACAGCCGATTCAGCTGTTGTTGCAGGGTAACCCTGTTCTTGGAATTTCATGAAGCTCGGCCTAGCATGAGCCCTAGCCCGTTTGTTGGCTCTGTATCTGAGCCTTTTATGTCTTAACTTCTCGATTTGGAGGGCTTGGCGGGCATCCGTTATCAAGGAACCCATCGTAAGTCGATTGACGGAGTGCTTAGAGAAGATACCCGATTGAGCAGTTTTCAGAGACACCGCCGGTGATTGCCCGAGACGCCATGTTGCTTCGTTGGTGTTGATGGCTTTACCCCCAGCTGGAGCAATGGAAAGTCGTTCGGAAATGAATTCGTTCTTGGGCTGAAATGCCTTCGTAACCATGACATTTGGCATTTTTCCTTTTGAGGCCGGTTTATCTATCACCGGGGCTTGAGAAGCAGGAATGGTGTTAGTCGAGACAAATAAAATAGACCCAAATTGTAGCGGCGGTTCCTTCCACTGTCGTCCAAGACTGACCGGGAGGACTGTCTTAGCGTCCATGTTTATTGTGTAGGAGATGCGAGCTGTGTTAATAGCCGAGTTCATGATTGAATTCGCACGAATGTTTAACCCGAAAAATAGAAGGAGAGAAAAGGTCCCACCGGGTGTGTCAGAATCGATAAGGTGTTTTTCGTCATCCTATGAGATGGGAATGTGCGCGCTTGTTAAGCGTATTATAGATTCCCCATATTTAGGATAGTCTGGGGTTTATTGGTTGTAGGAATCCGAATCTCCGGCAGCCGCGGACTAAACTGCCGTTAATTACCGCTCACCTTTGAAGCGAGAGAACCTCCGATTGACGGGTAAAATTGGTCATGCGAACTCAATATGCAGTGTGCATGTGTTGTGTTTTTGACGTATCAGGGGCTTTGTAGAGTTTATGGGGGTCCCGCTACCCGGCTAGCGGGCTGGGGTTCAAGAGGGCCAGCAGCCCTCTTGCGGGATGCGGAGCAGCGCCCTGTTAGAAATTTTTTCTAACGAGAGGTATTTTTAGTGGGAAGCGTGAGAAAAAAAGAGGGATGAGAAGCGTCCTAAGGACGCGTGAGATGGCACATGTGTCACGCCCCGTTTCCCAAAATACGTAAATACGACACGTGACAGAGCTAACCATGCTACCTATGGTTAGGAATAATCCCTTCATAGTCACATTACGGCCGTGAATCGGATATCAAGAACAGTAAATAAAATCTAACTAACACATGTCCATCTGCCACAGTAAATAAAAGTCAAAAAATGCATATAGCGGAAACGAATCAAGATCCAATAAAGAATAAAATACGAATCACGTCCCTTATAGGATCACATCGATAAAATAAAACTACGGAAATAAAATAACTAAACAACTCTAAAAATAATTATCGAGCTCCTTATTGTTCGGTTTGCTTGCTAAAATCCTCATGTTCTTCCTGTGACAAAGTCAAAGGAACTGGGCCATGCAAAACTCAGATGTCAGTGCGTCATAAATATCAAAATAATAATAATAACCAGAATAGGATATTATGATTAAATATGAGTGTAAATAATAAACATAGGTATAAAACTATGAGGTATAGTTATGTGGTCTGTACCCTAAAGTCTGTGCTTCTAGATTATCTATTCTACAAGTATTTGAAATCAATTAAATGGAAGCGTCGATGTAACTCAATAGTATCTCGTGCGTGCCTAGGACCATGGTCAAAACTCTCGGGGCTGAATCCGAGACGTGCCGCTAAACAGTAAAAATAGGTATTATGTACAGATGAATGATGTCGGTAGCATCATTCCAGGGCCAGCCGAAACCCATATCGACTGATCAGTCTCTGGAAAGTATCGAACTGTTGAGTTAAAAGTCAGGTTTCATTATTGATTTCCCCTTTTCTCTCAGGTTTTGTGTTCAAGTCGAGTATTGATGATATAAATCTAATGCCAATACAGGATCAAGCAGGTACGGGTCTTATCTATCTGGACAAGTCATGTCTGTCAGGACAATAAATCAGGATTGTCGGCATTAGTAAAAGATCCAAGTAACAGGTCTGGTAATGTCTTGTGTATAAGTCATGCAATATATTTTAACCAAAATATATACCTAATGTAAACCGTAACCAATATCTAAACATGGTAAACATAACTAACGCCGGGATGTATATGTAATTATCTGTAATAACCATTTTAAGTCTGTTACCAGGTATATTGCAATCTAGATAAAATACTGAACTGATATAGTAGTATGATAATATTGTGATGATCCGGCATGCAACTAGATAAACCATTATTGGTACGGATACAGACTGATGTTATAAAACTGTAAATCGATAATATTTGCTCAATATTAAAATACATACACTATTATTAATCATATAAATATAAACATATACAAAATAGCATGTTGCAAGTTTATAACTTGCCTGATCAAAATCTCACGACAAGTATCCGGATATCACGTTCCGAACGCCGAATAACGTCACAAGGCAAAACCCACGTACGTAGGACTTGACCTGGCTGAGCAACTGCGTGACGCGGTAACTAGGTTAGACGACAACGGTGACTGGATCGTCTGGATCGTGCTCGTCGGCAATGAACAACTCCGGCGAACTAGTCGGAAAAGAGAAGAAAAGAAGAAGTGGAAGATGCCAAGTTGGTGGGTTCTGGGGTTAGCGAAGAAAGAGAGGAAGAGAGATGGTCGGCGACGAAGTGACGGGAAGGAAAAGTCGACGGCGAGGGGTCATGGCCTATAGGGGCTGATGGTGATCGGGGAATGAGAAGGAGACGGAGAAGAAGGTGCGGTGGTGGGGTGTGGGTGCTCTGGTGTTGCCGATGAGATGAGGAAGATAATGAAGATGGTCGGGTTCAAGGCGACAGCGAGAGAGGAAGAAGAAAGAGGTAGGTTTTTGGCGTCGGGGTCGGCTCGGCAAGCCTATGGGGAAAGAGGAGGAAGGAGGTGCTGACGTCGAGGAAGAGGAGAAGACGAGGAAGTGAGGACGACGACGAGAGAGATTTTGCATGGGTTGAGAGAGAGGGGGTTTTATAATAAAAATATCATTAATATATATATAGGTGTATGTATATATATATAGAGAGAGAGAGAGAAAGAGATAATAATTTATTTATTAATATATATATATATATATTGTTATTTAAATATTATAGTTATAGAATATATATATATAGGATTTTACAGATTATACCAGATTACTCTGAATATTACCCATATCCCTTCAAAAATATAGTTTTTAAATATAAAAAATATACGTAAGAATTTTAATCATAAGCAATATTACATATACCCCCCATAAAAATCTACGTAAATATCTTAAAATATTTTGCTGTTTATAATAGAAGATATGAACATGATATATAGCGCAACAACCTGAAATGGGGTGATTTGTCATGCAAGGCTAGATAGGAAAATGATACTATCTGTTTATATCTTGTATTATAAAGAGATATGTAGAGCTTAATATATATATATATAGTACTCGATTCACATGGATACACTGTACTGGTAAATATTTGATATAACCTCGCGCCATATTGGGTTTCAAATATACGGGTCAGGTCGGATAATAACCACAGCTACTAATTGCATCATTCGCAACCCAATAGCAACAATAATAAAGAATTTTACCGCAAAATTTAAAATACCAAAATATATAGTATAAATGTACTATGGTGTTACAGAGTCCCTTCATCTCTCTCTTTTCACTTCAATATATTCTTTAAAACATATCGACAAAAGCGGAGTTAGTGTATAAGATTTGTCTTTAAAACAAATTTTTGTCACTTTGCCATATTTAAAAGTTCATACCAATTCCCTAACATCACTTCAAATTAATATTCACATCAAATACCTTTTTCGTAACCAAAAGTTTCATATCCAATAATCGTATAGTGAACTTATTTCATAAAAATACCATGAACTTTAATGTAACCGTATTTTCGATAATTAGAGTATATATCTTAAGATCGTTCACGGGGTAACGATCTACCCCACACGCACACTATGGTTTCATTGCACGGTATTCTATGTATATAGTTAATTCAAAAAGTAAGCTTTTCATTAAAATAACACAGTTTTTGCAAAAAGAGTTTTCTTTTTAATCGATATTCTTAAATTCTTGGCAATTGCGCTTCTACAACCCTCGTTAGGGGCCTCGCTAATGGATGGTGTGGATTATTACACATTCTTGGGATAGTAGAGCGAGATACAGAACTCCTCATGGAGTATTCGGTCTCGAAAGGAAATAAAAATGTGGTTTTTAAGAAATACGACTTTTCTAAACAAAACAAATTTTGAAAAATTTATATAAAACCACAAATCTGTATTTTCAATAAAAACTTGTGAAAATATAAATTTTTAAATGAAGATTGAAATTTTAATAAAATACCACCAAGTTTATAGAAAGATATGGTTTTCATTAAAATACCATAAACTTTTAAAAAGCTAGGTTTTATCACTAAAACTAAAATATATCTTCATAAAAACTCTAAATATTATAAATCACTCTCGAGGCTTATTTTAAAACAATATTAACATATTTTTCATAAAACCCCCTCGAGATATACAAATAATATTTAAGAATCCTAGATTAATATAGGTTTAAGCGGTATAATTTCTCTTGAGCCCCGAAGAACCGGAGAATGTGAGTTCTTGCCTATTCAGGTTAGACAACTTAACGGAGTTATCAATTGCAATTGTCTTGGAAAAAGACACGAGTTCTGCCGTTTATGTGCAGCAGTACTCGATGAGGAGCCTTACCAAGAAGAAAGAGCAGTCGAAGCTGGAGGGGGAAAGGTGGTGGATAGGCGAGCTGAGGTCATGGCCTCTTCGATTTTGGATTGGCACAATTGGATTGAGGCATTGACATGGTGGAAGGCGGCAGAGGAGTCGTAACGCCAGCGATTTCTGTCGATGAGGGAGTTGGCCTTTTCAAGGTCATCGAGCTTCAGAACTTGCAAGCAGAAGGATCTTAGCTCGTCGGAGACCTTCTTCTTGTTGTTGTTGTCGTTCTTGTTCTTGGGAACCATTTAGAGATGGAGGGAATGAGGGTTTTGCTTCTTTGATTTCAAAAAAGGGTGGGTTTCTTTGTTCAAGTCCCTTAAGTAAGATGATTCAATTCTAGTCCCTCAAAGAAATATCAAAGTTTGTTGTTGTTGTTAGACCCACAAGAACCAAGTCAGTTGGTTTCCATGCACTCGGTTTGTATTGAACTCTGAACCCTTGTTACCTTTGTCTTTTAACCAAATAAAAAGACAAAAAAAGTGTTCTTTCTTTTGTACTAGGTGCCTAAAGAATTGAAAGTTGTTTAGGGCCTGTTTGGTATTATTTGGGATTTGGATTGTGGAATTCTGGGATTCTGTAATTTTGTGTTTGGTTGGTGGATTTGGATTTCTAGGATTCCTTTGTTTTTTATGGAGGGCGCACAACAAAACATGGATTCTTAAATCCTAAATTTTTTTAAGGATTTGCAAGGATTAGGCACTATTCATTGTACTTTTAGATGGGACACGTGGTACTTTATTTATTTAATAATCATCTCTCTATCTATCTCTCTCTAAGGGCCTATTTGATTGCAAGATTATGAAATTTAGATTCCAAAATAGTACGGTTGAAAATTTCTGGATTTGGTAATTTGTTGTTTGGTTGGTTTTGGATTTCTAGTATTGGATTTGTAGATTCTTATAATCTTCGTTTGGTTGGTGAAAATAAAGTGGGATTTGGATTTGAGGATTTTAGAGAGAGAGAGATAGAGAGAGGATTATTAAATAAATAAATTACACGGTCCCATCAAAAAGTATAATGAATAGTGCCAAATCCTTGAAAATCCTTTAAATCTTTTAGGATTCAGGAATCCATGTTTTGTGGTGGCCCCCCATAAAAAACAAAGGAATTCTAAAAATCCAAAATCCTCCAACCAAATACAAAATTATGGAATCCTTCGATTCCACAATCCAAATCCTAACAAATCCTGGAACCAAACAGGCCCTAAAATCCTCAAATCCAAATCCTACTTTCTTTTCACCAACCAAACAAAGATTACAAGGATCTACAAATCCAATACTAGGAATCCAAAACCAACCAAACAACAAATTACCAAATCCAGAAATTTTCAACCGTACTATTTTAGAATACAAATTTCTAAATCATACAACCAAGCAGGCCCTTATAGGGGTTACGTTAGAGTGTGTTTAGAGGATATAACAGATAATCATTAGCGAATCATTAGGGTTAACAATCATTTTCAATAGTTGATTATAAATGTAAACTAGGCTGAATAAGATGATATTAATCCGAATCAAGTCAATAATGAGAACATTATAAAAGTATGTTATTTCTTGCATTAAAATGAAGAAAAAGGGGAGTAATAGAACAAGTATAATATATTTTACTCAAGAGTCCTAAGACAACCAAAGAAAAAAAGACTGAAGATCTCTATATCCAGTTAAGTTTTTTTTATCCTATCTGTTTTCTTTCTTTTTCTTTTGGAATTAGCTTACTAGCATAACTAGAACACACGCAAGGGATGTGACACTTCCAATTTCAACTCAAATGAAAATTGTATAAAGGGCAAAAGAAACCAAGATTGTTAGAACATAACATCCTGACTTCTCATATATGAGAGAATTCCAAAAGCAACCCATCAAAAATTGGCCATTAAAAGTAGGTAGTTTAAAATTTAAATAGCCACCCTCTAATTACGACCATGGGTGCCGCATGTTCCAAAAACTGGTAGGCCGTAATTTCAAGCAATCTTGCTCAATAATTTTACAAATGGGTAGACAGATGTATATACCGCAAATTATTTCAGTGATATACCACCCGATTGCATTCCATTAATTTCTATCATTCTTCTCGCCAAGCACCATGTACATGCATTCCAACACGGAAAAGAAAACTGCAATTTAAAGATTAAAAAATCAGCATTAAACAATATTCATCAGTGAACCTTAAACGTTGCACGGTGAATCACAGCTCATCATGCATGTAAACAGGAAACAAAAAAAAACCGTACACATTATATCACAGATTCACAAACCTTAGAAATTACAAATGAGTATGACTGTAAATGGGGAAAAAAGCCACTTCCATTTTTAATCTTTAACTCTGCGGCTACGTCAAAGTCAAACAGTTTCACTATGTAGTTGGGGAAGGATTTTTGTTTTGTTCTGGCGTCACCTGCATGTGTCGGCTCAGTCTCTGCAACAAGAAGCAAATATGAATTACTCTATATTGAAGGACTTGACGAGTAATAGAGTCGAGAAAGGGAACTCAGGCATCCAAGCAATGGAGTGTCATGTAGTTTCAGACATAAAGACTGAATTTAAGATGTCCGTGTACCAAAATATACAAATGTTTGAGAGATGTCATACGACATCCTGACCTTCAACGGAGAAAAATGACCTCCCAAACATATCTATATCATCCTAAGATATTCATTGTGCATAGTCTGATCTAAAGCACTTCAAAATTACTCTCTAGTACCACTTTGGTCTAAATAGAGGTATTTATTGCATCCACAGATATATTTAGCACAAAACTCACAAGTGAAGGTACAGTACTAACCACAAAAAAAATAGATGTAGTTTCAAAATAAATAAAAAAACAAAACACGCACACACACACACAGAGGGAGGGAAGGAGGGAGGAAAAAGGACCTAGAGTCAACCCTCAAGGCGCGGTGACAAATTCCTGATCAAGGAGCCATGGAAATATTAAATATTAGAAAGCTTGGTCCCATAAGCTAAATTGTTGATTGATTCAATAAAACTATCTTTCATGGTTTGTTGGTTAAAAATTGTTTGCTAATGACAACGACATGTTCAGATTGATTGGGAAAACATATAAGAGATGAAGAAGTGAATTATTAACTATTCATTTTGGGTTTGAATTCTTTTAAAAGATTTTATATATCTTAATATTTCTTCAAAAAGACTTTATAAAGCTGAGATATGAATTGTTCGATAAATATGTGTACACCATATGTATATGAACTATAATCAGCGACAATGCAACGGTCCGTGCAGTTGTCATTGAAAAGGGTTATTTGAGTCATTTTGGCCTTTCTAAATAGTTGGCTTGGGTTTCCGATTTATTATTCCTTGACATCTCATGGAATACATCCACAAAGTAGTATGAGAATTTCTATATACTAAGATGTTTTATACCTGCGCAATGTGCAGGGTGTGCACCTAGTTGGAAGTCACAACACAAGGGGATGGCTACTGATTTAATCAATCTGTATTTCTTTAGATTTGGAAGTAGTGTTTCAAGGACTTATGTGAATGGTTGAGTAAATAAAATAAGACCCTCTAACTATTGTTGAATGCTATAATATTGAACTTAAAGCTTATGTAAACTTTTGCCGAGTGCTGAGTGTGTCATGGCAGCCAACTACTGATTGTAAAGAAGGGTTGATATGTGGTTTATTAATTAAAACAATGAAAGAGGATATAAGCATTATTTGGGTGGAGGATTTTATAACTCAAAAAGAAGAGATAGTTATGTGTTGGGACGATTACCGTTGGAACCATATGGGAACATCCTCTCCCCTATCTAACAAATTCTTGCTCCTAATTTAAGTTACATGCTTTGAAATTGATATTATGTTATGGCCTCGTTGTCACAATTCTCATGCGCGCCCAACTAATTCGCTTGCGGTTAGAAACCTAGAGAACTCATTTGTGTGGCAAGTCAGGTTGGATCTTGTATTCTATTCAACCCCCCCCCCCCCAACAACCAAAAAAAGGAAAGAGAGAAAGAAAGAAAGCAAGCAAGAAAGCCAGACCATCATGGCATATCCGCTTGGATCTCAAAATGAAACAAGCCTTATGAGGTAAGATACAGAATATTATCTCCCAGTCGGAAGTGGTATTATCATAAACATAGGCATGCACATACACGCATGAATGCATGCACGCACATACACATACATATGAATACAGTCACACATACATGTGGGAATATATTCTACTTTGCGGTTTGGGTAGATATATCCCCTTAAGATTCGTATGTGTGTGTAATATCTGAATTTGGATCCATATCCGACAGAAAACCTACTTGCAGTTAGGAGATACTCACAACCATCTAATATACCCATAATTCTGTATCCACATATGACAAGAAGCTCAAATCGTGACTATGACACTCAGAAAAGGTTCAACTTTTTGTATGACTACAATGAATAAACATATGCTTGTTCCACGTCAATTTCTTCATCTGTGAATGCATGACATAATAGGTTTTCTGGAAAGTTTATTGATTAACGCTATTTAAGAAAACAATTGGTGCATGTTGTCCACCTGTGAACACAGGGTACAAGAATAATTTCATGTGCTATTTACAACCTCAGTTTTGATGGTATGCAGTTAGTTTTTACAAGACAGGGAAAGTTATAGTATTCTAAGATTGGCCAAGTTTTTGTTCATCGAGCCTCACAACTATTCATTAAGCTTTCTTTCAAACCTAATCAATCTAAGATGTTTTTTGCTCTTTCTAGTGACTACCGCTTCTAATACGGTCATACTTGAATCTATTAGTGTCAGAGTCCTCTGCAGAACGGTGCAATTTCTATCAAGCTTACCAGCACAATGTATCCATTCGATGTTAAAGCATAAGAGAATTTTCTGATTAGGTCAATCTGCATCTCTAGAAATTTGGATGTAGAGATCAAGGACTTGTTTCAATTTAAAGGCAATAAAGATGGGATCTGAAGACCACAACAATAGTTTCTTCAACGGACATAGATTTTCGACCACTTAAATTTTCAACATAGCAGCTCATCCATGGACTTTCATATAGTATTCAAACAAAGAAATCGCCTTTCCAGGAAAAACCTAAGCTTCAAAATAAAGTCGCACTCACATACTCATATTTAACCTCAGAATAGTACACTGCTTGAAGGTCGACATTCAACATCCAAAATGTCATCTAACCTATGATTCTCCGGTATGTATATTGGGGTGTATCATGTCTGACATTGTACAGTGAAGTGGCTCAGAGTTTTATAATCCAAAAAAAATGGACTCACACAAGCTAGCGGGCGTGCACAATCATACAAAATCACATGCAATTTGCGTCAGGGTATATACAGCGACGATAATATTAAAGAAGCGAGAAATTGCAAAATATTAAAGAAAAAATCAAAGCAAACCTATCCATAGATCTAATGGGTCGTGATAATCGAGTATTAACACGCAAAAGGAAGTATCAACATGCTATTTTAGAAATGACAGATGCAACATGCATCATTAAGAACAAAGAAGGAATTAAAACAGGCTTTTAAAGCACCCGTATCAAGCATTATTTATGTAGAAAATCTGAGTGCGGAAAGATAAACACGTTCAAACTTCAATGATAAGCAAAAACTCTAAATAAACTCAGGTATAAATAGTAAATGAGTCTTCAGTTGACAGTATGATCATCTATATGAAGTCACTAAACAAAGGTTCTGAAAATGCTATTAGAGATGCCACCAAATACACAAACCTCAAAGACATTAGACGATCGCATATACGAAAACGCAGCACCTATGCAAGCATCATTTATTTCATCACCACTATCCAACTCACATGCCTCTTCAAGGACATAGATTTTCGACCAAATCAAAAAACAAAAATGAAAATTGAATGTCCCGAAGCTCTCGTCGGGGTCGAAGCCGACATGGTTCGCAATGGAGATAGAGCGCTCACATTCTTTGCAACCCTCTTCGAAATTGTCACTGTACTCTACGAGGAGCTTAGCCAAGAAGTGAGTTGTCGAGGTTGGAGGGAGAAATGGTGGTGGTTCGGCCAGCGGCGTCTATGGCTTCTTCGGTTTTAGATCGGCACCGTTGGATGTCGGCGTTGAGGCGGTGAAGGAGTCGTAACGGCTGTGGTTTTCGTCGATGAGGGACTCAGGCTTTTCGAGGTCATCGAGCTTCAGAACTTGCAAGCAGAAGGATCTCAGCCCGATGGAGACGTTCTTCTTGCTGCTCTGCTTCTTGTTGTTGATGTTCTTGTTCTTGGGAGCAATTTGGGGATGGAGGGAATGAGGGCTTTGCTTCTTTGATTTCAAAAGAGGGTTTGGCTTCTTTGATTTCAAAAGAGGGAATGAGGGTTTTGCCTCTTGTTGTTGATGTTCTCGTTCATCAGAACCCGTTTCGATTTTAGTCCCTAAAAGCTCCAAGTTTGTTGTAAGGCCCTCAAGAACTAAAGTTAATTGGTTCCACTGCACTCAGTTTATATTGAACTATGATACCCTTGTTATCTATGGTAATCTATCTCGATATGCTTGGCCCTCTCATGAAAAACTGGATTCTCGGTAATGTGGATTGCGGCCTTATTATCACAGAAAGTGTAGTCGGACGAGAAGAGAAAACCCCAAGATGTGTCAGGAGTGAGATAAATCATACCAACTTAGCAACTGTTTGCATCATGGGTCTATACTCAGCCTCACTAGAAGAACAAGCCATTGCATTCTGCTTCTTACATCTCCACGTAACCAAGTTTCCTTCCAAGAAGACACATCAGCAACTAGTGGAACAACGATCATCAATGGATCCCGCAAAGACAGCATCTGAAAAGGTTGTGAGCGACAACGTAGATGATTTGTAGAGAAAACCATGTCCTGAAGAACCATTGATATATCTGAGAATATGTTCAACTACCTTAAGATCAAAGATTTCTGTATATACTGACTCACTCTGCTAACGGTAAAGGCAATGTCAGAACGAGTAACAGTGAGATAAATAAGCTTCCCAATCAGACGTCGATATCGTCTTGGGTCAGGCAGTGGAGGATCCGAAAGAGAGCTCAATCGAGATAGCTTGACTATGGAGAAATCCTGTCTCAGATAGAATATCGAGTGCATACTTGAGCTGAGAGAGCCGCAATATACCAGAATTCCATGACACATCAATTCCAAGAAAGTATCTAAGTGGCATAAGGTCCTTGGTATGGAAATGTGAAGCCAAATGTTCTTTCACTTTGGAGATGCCAGCAAAATCATCTTCAGTAATGATAATATCATCAGCATACACCAGCACAATCACCATACCCTGAGGACGACCGTGTAAAGAAAGATGTGTCAGCACGACTGCATTTGAAGCCAATCTGTCTTAGGACCGTACTAAACTTTTCAAATCAAATACGCGGTGACTGTTTCAATCCATATAAAAATTTATGTATGAGACAAACCATAGCCTGCTACATGTAAATAGTCTTGAAAGACTAAGAAATGCATTTTTCACATCAAGCTAATGAAGTGGTCATGCCAAAAACAGCCAAGGACATAAGAACACGAACCGAAGTCAATTTGGCAACTGACGAAAAAGTCTCAGCATAATCCAACACTTACTGCTAAGTAAAGCCTTTAACCACCAATCGAGCTTTGATACAGTCAATCGTCCCATCTGGATTTTGCTTAACAGTAAAGACCCATCTGCACCCGTCAACCTTCTTATCTAAAGGCGGAGGTACCAATTTCCAAGTCTGATCAGAGCGCGGTGCGGCAAACTCCTCTAACATAGGGGCATACCAACCTGGATGCTGAATAGCTTCTTGGACAGAGGAAGGAAGAGTGATGCCAGACAAGGAAGAAACAAACTGACGAACGGATGGTGTCAGTCTATGATAAGAAACAAAATTAGAAATCAGATGCGTTGTAGTACAGGGACGCTTACCCTTGCATAAAGCAATAAGAAAAGAGATGTACTTCTGAAGGCAGCGCTGATGGAGAACCAGGAACAGTGGATTGTATTGGAGTACCTACAGAAGAATCCTTAGAAGTAGAACTGGTGGGAAGGGGTAAGACTTTTGGGTCACGGCGGTGATACACCCATGGATAAGGAGGCCAGGCTTAAAACTAGGACGCACAGTTCGAACAGATGAATCAAGCTCCGAGGTAGGTACGTGGGGAACATGGATAGTAGAAGTGGGGTCCTTGGTTGGTGGTAAAAAATATACTTGGTCTTCTAAGAATGTCACATCACATGAAGTGCAAACTTTAGATATGGCAGGGTTAAAGCAAAGTGTCACGCCCCACTTCCCAACAGACGAAAACGGTGACGTGGCAAGCCCGCGGCATATTTATCTAGAGAAGGTCATTCTCTAAGTAAATATGCTAAACGTATTGTAACAGTAATACACAATATAAGAATAAATGGAGACTAAAATTTTCAACCAGCATCTTTATTTACGTTCAAACTTGAAATATTTACAATCACTAGTGTTCAACCGAAAAATAAGTACAATAACAGAAATGCCTAAACAGTTGGCATACATAAACCGAAAGAAAAGATATGCTAGTCTAAGCCTGAGCAGCGATTTGATCGTACTCCTCCATTGTGGCATCCACCTCCTTAGTCTCAACAAAATCTGACGAACATTCCAAGAAAATAAGAGCGGGTGGAATGCTTGTCAGCGAACCAGCGCTCGATAAGTCTGAAAGGTAGAGCAAAAGTGAAGAGTGACAGCTGTAGTATAGAATGAAGAAAAGTAAATGACAGTAAAAAAGTATGTAGAATTGAGTATGGGTATATGTACTATAGGCCTTTATATAGTCACTGTGTTAACGTTAAGTTCCAAGAGTGAATGTCAACGCAGCCGTAAAAGTATTCACGAGCTCAATAGTGAGGCCCCAGGAGGAAGGAAACACATGCCCATTTCATATGTTTGCATCGGAACTTCAAGCTGTGGAGAAGTTAACCCAACTGAGATTCGAGTAAATAGAATTCGAGTAGGTTAATACGGGACTCTCCAAGTTCCGTTGAATTCATACATGAAACTATCCCATACACTCTGAATATAATAGATTATAACTGTTAGATCGCTTTAATTGATTTGCTTGATTGACTATAACATATCTTGATCGAAACCGTAGATTGCAAAAGCGAATAATGTAGTCGAGTAAGTCAAGTAGAATGCGAGTCATGTTAATTGCAATCCTGAGTCGAGTCAAGTTAGTTCGAGTATATTGAATTCGAGTTCAAGTTCAATTTTAGGTTCGAATTTGGATTCGAGTTCGGGTTTAAATTCAAATTAGGTTCGAGTTTGGATTCGAGTTTAGCCATTTCATATTCTTATATTTAACTTTGAATATTTTAAGTTCGGAAATAATCGGACAACCGTTGCAATGGACGGCAGGATTTGTGTCTTTTTCCAAGATGATTATCATTGAAAACTCCTGTCACGCCCCGCTTTCTGGTATACGGCGAAGTGGACGCGACGAGGCCCGCTACGTATATACTCAGAAGTACATACGCTAAGCGTATCTAAGCAATATAAAATAAATACACAAGAGACAAGATATAAAAGGAACAGCAACTTTTAATTATTAACATTCTTTTGTACAATACATGAAAAGGGAATACAACTGAAATATAATGATGCCTAAACAGTGGCATAACAGGAAATGAAAAATACAGAAAGGAATGGTGTACAATGAAACTAAAGTGCAAGGTCTTCGGTAAACTGCTCCAAGTCTTCTTGAGATGGCTCGATCTCCGCCGGGTCCAAACCACCTGACGACATTCAAAGAAGGAAGAAATAGAATGTCGTCAGCGAACAGGTCGCTCGGTAAGTCCCAAAGATAAGGGAGAAATAGACAGAGAGTAAGAGAGAGAGAGAGAGAGAGTAGCTTTTAATGTTGTATTATAATATTGTAATGTTGTATTAACGCTGTTTTTTGTAGCCTGGTACAGAAGATGCCAGTGTATACGAGGGGAGTCCCACTTATACCGGGGACCTTGGTAACCTGTAGTACAAGACTCCGTCGATAATACCACGGAACAACGGCATGGATGCAATTACGTCTTAAGTGACCACCTCGTGCCACCTTTAACATATTCCGTATCAGTCTACCCCTTAAACCCCGCGATGTCTTGTTTGTATTGTTATCTTGTAAATTGTATTGATTGTAAGATTGATTGACTGACCGAAACCATGATATCAGTAAGCAGTTGTAACCATAGTGTCATGTAAATGGAATAACTGAGAATCATGTAAAAAGAATAGGTATATCCATGGTTCGGTTCGGTCAAGATATATAGATTGATATTGGATTCATGGATTCATGAATTCATGAGTTCATATTGAAGTGGAAACTTATAGATTATAGATTGACTTGAATCATATTCAAGTCAGATTAATCAGACTCAAACCCGAGTCAGAAAATTAGAAATATGAATCGAAGTCTTATAATTGCTAAGGTCCTTAGGGTAATTTATAAAACTTAAGAGGGTTTTATGTAAAAATACTTTTATATACTTTTCAAAATACACCTCAAGTATTTATTGTTCGTCTTTAGAGTTGTACTGAGGGTGGATTTTATGTTGTGACATTTCTAGTGAAAATATCCTAGTTTTATAAATAAGGGTATTTATCTGTAATATTGATTTATTTAAAGTTCATGGTATTTTAGTGTAAAATTTATTATTGTGATTTTTAGAAAAATATGGAAAATTTATATTATAGTAAAATAGATATTTAAATGATAAATATACATATGTTTATACAAAAATAATTTTTAATAAGTATTTTATATTCCAAAAATCTCATTTTCTTAAGGTATCGTATTTTAAACATTTCGAGACTGAATGATCCTTGCGGAGGTCTGAATCTCGCATTACTAGTCCGAGGGTGCGCGATAAACCGCACGATCCCAAACGGGTTCCCCAAACATGGGTTGTAGCGGCGCTTTGCAAAGATTGTAAAATACCAATCCTTTAGAAAACGGTTTTATAAAGTAAAATGTATTTATTTGCAAAGTGTAATTTTCCGTATTTTAGATTCTAGGGTTTTCTAAGCCAACTATCCTATTTCTAAATGGTCTAAACGACAAGTCGTTAGAAGTCTCAAATCGCCTCTTCACCGCCAATTGTGGCCAGGTAAGTACAAGTGAGGAAGGAGGGATCCGCTCACGAATCGTGAGACGGGCCTTTTAAAGTTACCTTTGCTCACCTGCCTAGCCTAGACACCACAAAGTCAGGTTTAGATAAACGATCGATGTCCACAACTTATCGTGTTTTCCTAATAAGAGGTATTTATTTAAAAGTGTAACAAAGCTAAAACTTCTAGAATTGATTTTATTAAGAAAATGGTATTTAAATGAAAGTATTGTTTTTATCGTATTCTAATTTTTTTGATGATGTCGCCTATGGTTGTATCTGCGTGTGTGTGGAGGTAGGTTATTATCTCGTGCTCTACTTTAAATGTATACCAAAGTTAAGAGGTTAAATGTGAAATCGAAATATGATTGTATTAAAGTGAAAAAATATGATAAATTGGAAAGGTTATCATTTCATGTGAGAAAAGTTGTTCAAATTGATTTTTAAAAGTTTAATAGTCAAGATTAAGATGTTTAGGCATGAATGTATTGATTAGAAGTGAAATTTTATAGAAAACAGAATCGTAAATCGGATTTGTTCCGATTCCGTCGGGTTTCATAGTTTCGTATTTTAGAGAAATAGAAAGGGGGATAGAATGGGACTTACGGGTTTCGATCTATACTAAAGAGTATAGGAGAACTAAAGAAGTTGCCGAGGCGTTGCTTCGTCGCCGGTTGTTTCTAAAAACGTCGCCGGAATTCCCACCGGAATCTCGTCGGAGCTTCGCCGCGAACTTGTTTTCAAAGCACACACTTCTTACAAAACTTTTGAGAGAGTGGCTCAAGATTTTGGGAGTGAGAGGGTAGTGTGTAGGGTTGGTATTTATAGGGTTAGGTTAGGGTTAGGGTAGATGAAAAGCTAAAAATAAAAATGTGATAAAATGTATTAAAAGTGGAGTAATTGGGGTTTTTAAAGAGGTCTGGAAGTGGTCTGAAGCTGAAATTTTGCAGGTGCATAGGGAATATGAAAAGACACAACTTTCATGTTGTGGCCGTCGCCGGAATCTGCCGACTCGGGGGTGACTTGGCTGTGACTCGGTCGGAGCACTGAGTCGGCCGAGCCAAGGCCGAGTTGGCCGATTCCCGGCCGAGTCCGGCGGCCAGGATTCTCCCCGACGGTTCATCTAACTCCTGCAAGTGTTACATCTTTGGGTGTAGTGGGGTTTTTGTGAGATATGCACGTGTAAACTCTTGGTATTCTAAAGGTTTTAAAAAAATCAATATTAAAAATAATGTGGGGTATGGGATTTGAACTCTGGTGGCTTGGTTCAGCAGTGCAAGGTATTACCAATGAGCTACAAACTTCTTCTTTTAATTATGGAGTTATTTAATTATTTAAAATGATAGCAGCAAGAGTAAATACTCCAAGTATACATTAAATTTAAAGTAATTTCTTGTACACTAAAAATGGAGTTATTATATTCTTGTAACTTGTAATTAAAAACAAAATAATTACTTATATCTTGTACTCAGGCTAAAATACCCCTTTATGGATTTTAAAAAAAAAATTTAAAATTTTATGTAGAAAAGTGTATAGGAAAATTATGGTTGTTACATTCTATCCTCTTTATAAAAATTTCGTCCTCGAAATTTGTAAAAGGAAAGTGTAACAGTTTGATGACAGAACTAAAGATTGTAAAGAAGTTTTGGTCAAAGTTGTGAGGGAGTTACTTGGGTTACCTTGGTTCACAGTTTCAGGTTCTATGGCTGCTAAGGTGAAAGCCTGTCGCCGTGGCACGTTCCTCCTAGCTGGAGGCATATTCCCCTGTACTCGAGGCATGTTTCTCAGTGCCTGATAGAATTGGCGATTTGGCTGAGCAAGAAATCCACGTGGAGGTGGTGCTGGGAGTGTAGGACGAGTTGCAGGAGCCTGGATAGCTGGCTGCTGCAGGTAGTTGTGTGTGTGCTGGGTTGCGTCTATAAGGACAGTTTCCAATTCCGTGATTGGACGCGCCACAAACCAAGCATAGGCCTTTTGCGCGCCTACAGTCCTTCCACAAGTGTCATTCCCGCTTGCAATAAAAGCAAAAATCAGGTCTTAGCCGATCCTTGGCTTCTTCCAGTCTTCTGAGTTCGACAGCTGGCCTTGAAGAGGACCCTCCTGCCATTTGAGTGGTAGGGCGTTTCACTCCTGCAGACTGAGGTCTGCCCCTTGCCTTTATCACTGCCTCATAACTGCGGGCAACTTCCAGAGCATCTTCATGAGTTGGAAATTTCCCTGTGGCTAGTGCAGCCTGGATTTCCGTATCCAAACCTTGTTGAAATCGACGGGCTCTGATCTCATCCGTCGGTATCAGGTGTCCCGCAAATCTGTTATGGTCTTGTGTTAGTTGTGTAGTATGTGATATCAAAAATTTGAAATACTGTGACATATCTCACCGACTGAGCATGGTGAATTCAGCGTCATACTCATCTACTGACCTGTCCCACATCGAACCTTGTTGTAGATGAATGAACTGCTGTTCCATGGCAAACCTGGCAGTCACAGGGAAGTACTTCGGTTCGAACTTCTCGCGAAAAGTCTTCCATTCAATAGGCTGTTCAAGACGGCTTTCTTCCGCCTTCCACCAGTTCCGTGCATTGTCCGTGAGTTGCAGCTTTGCAACTCGGACCCAAGCTATTTCTGGCACTTGTGCTGCCGCCAGATCATCCTCTGTGCTTTGAGCCCATTCCTCAGCTTCCAGTGGGCTTCCCTTTCCTGAGAACTGTTTGGAATGTAAAGCTCTGAATTGCTTCACCCCAGGTACGTCAGTCTCGGGACGGTTCAGGAGTTGCTGCTGTCCCTCTAGGAGGCTGCGGATTGCCTCAAACAGAACCGTTTGCTCATTGAGTGGAGCAGGAACAGCTGGTGTGAGAGGTAGTGCTGGAGTTGGAGGTGTGTTGTTGACATTGGTGCTGGTGTTGTTCGGGGAATCCATAACCCTGAAGAAAAATTTGGGTTAGGACAGATTCAAATGAAATGATAAGATTCAAGGAATATGAAATTGTAAGATTCAAGGAACATGAATTGTAAAGAATGTTTTAGTTGCTGGTTCTTGTGTTATATTGCTTAGGTTGTTCACGCAGAACAGAACTGCATGATAGGGATTCATACAGCTCTGACCAGCATGGGCTACCAACAAAACCTGTCACGCCTCGCTTCCCGGTATACGGCGAAGTGGACGCGACGAGGCCCGCTACGTATATACTCAGAAGTACATACGCTAAGCGTATCTAAGCAATATAAAATAAATACACAAGAGACAAGATATAAAAGGAACATCAACTTTTATTTATTAACATTCTTTTGTACAATACATGAAAAGGGAATACAACTGAAATATAATGATGCCTAAACAGTGGCATAACAGGAAATGAAAAATACAGAAAGGAATGGTGTACAATGAAACTAAAGTGCAAGGTCTTCGGTAAACTGCTCCAAGTCTTCTTGAGATGGCTCGATCTTTGCCGGGTCCAAACCACCTGACGACATTCAAAGAAGAAAGAAATAGAATGTCGTCAGCGAACAGGTCGCTCGGTAAGTCCCAAAGATAAGGGAGAAATAGACAGAGAGTAAGAAAGAGAGAGAGAGAGTAGCTTTTAATGTTATATTATAATATTGTAATGTTGTATTAACGCTGTTTTTTGTAGCCTGGTACAGAAGATGCCAGTGTATACGAGGGGAGTCCCACTTACACCGGGGACCTTGGTAACCTGTAGTACAAGGCTCCGTCAATAATACCACGGAATAACGGCATGGATGTAATTACGTCTTAAGTGACCACCTCGTGCCACCTTTAACATATTCCGTACCAGTCTACCCCTTAAACCCCACGATGTATTGTTTGTATTGTTATCTTGTAAATTGTATTGATTGTAAGATTGATTGACTGACCGAAACCATGATATCAGTAAGCGGTTGTAACTATAGAGTCATGTAAATGGAATAACTGAGAATCATGTAAAAGGAATAGGTATATACATGGTTCGGTTCAGTCAAGATGTATAGATTGATATTAGATTCATGAATTCATGAGTTCATATTGAAGTGGAAACTTGTAGATTATAGATTAACTTGAATCATATTCAAGTCAGATTAATCAGACTCAAACCCGAGTCAGAAAATTATAAATGTGAATCGAAGTCTTATAATTGCTAAGGTCCTTAGGGTAATTTATAAAACTTAAGAGGGTTTTATGTAAAAATATTTTTATATACTTTTCAAAATACACCTCAAGTATTTATTGTTCGTCTTTAGAGTTGTACTGAGGGTGGATTTTATGTTGTGACATTTCTAGTGAAAATATCCTAGTTTTATAAATAAGGGTATTTATCTGCAATATTGATTTATTTGAAGTTCATGGTATTTTAGTGTAAAATTTATTATTGTGATTTTTAGAAAAAAGTGGAAAATTTATATTATAGTAAAATAGATATTTAAATGATAAATATACATATGTTTATACAAAAATAATTTTTAATAAGTATTTTATATTCCAAAAATCTCATTTTCTTAAGATATCGTATTTTCAACCTTTCGAGACCGAATGCTCCTTGCGGAGGTCTGAATCTCGCACTACTAGCCTGAGGGTGCGCGATAAACCGCACGATCCCAAACGGGTTCCCCAAACATGGGTTGTAGCGGCGCTTTGCAAAGATTGTAAAATACCAATCTTTTAGAAAATGGTTTTATAAAGTAAAAGATATTTATTTGCAAAGTGTAATTTTCCGTATTTTAGATTCTAGGGTTTTCTAAGCCAACTATCCTATTTCTAAATGGTCTAAACGACAAGTCGTTAGAAGTCTCAAATCGCCTCTTCACCGCCAATTGTGGCCAGGTAAGTACAAGTGAGGAAGGAGGGATCCGCTCACGAATCGTGAGACGGGCCTTTTAAAGTTACCTTTGCTCACCTGCCTAGCCTAAACACCACAAAGTCAGGTTTAGAGAAACAATCGATGTCCACAACTTATCGTGTTTTCCTAATAAGAGGTATTTATTTAAAAGTGTAACAAAGCTAAAACTTCTAGAATTGATTTTATTAAGAAAACGGTATTTAAATGAAAGTATTGTTTTTATCGTATTCTAATTTTTTTGATGATGTCGCTTAGGGTTGTATTTGCGTGTGTGTGGAGGTAGGTCATTATCTCGTGCTCTACTTTAAATGTATAGAAAAGTTAAGGGGTTAAATGTGAAATCGAAACATGATGGTATCAAAGTGAAAAAATACGATAAATTGGAAATGTTATCATTTCATGTGAGAAAAATTGTTCAAATTGATTTTTAAAAGTTTAATAGTCAAGATTAAGATGTTTAGGCATGAATGTATTGATTAGAAGTGAAATTTTATAGAAAACCGAATCGAAAATCGGATTTGTTCCGATTCCGTCGGGTTTCGTAGTTTCGTATTTTAGAGAAATAGAAAGGGAGATAGAATGGGACTTACGGATTTCGATCTATACTAAAGAGTATAGGGGAACTAAAGAAGTTGCCGAGGCGTTACTTCGTCGCCGGTTGTTTCTAAAAACGTCGCCGGAATTCCCGTCGGAATCTCGTCGGAGCTTCGCCGCGAACTTGTTTTCAAAGCACACACTTCTTGGAAAACTTTTGAGAGAGTGGCTCAAGATTTTGGGGGTGAGAGGGTAGTGTGTAGGGTTGGTATTTATAGGGTTAGGCTAGGGTTAGGGTAGATGAAAAGTTAAAAATAAAACTGTGATAAAATATAATAAAAATGTATTAAAAGTGGAGTAATTGGGGTTTTTAAAGAGCTCTGGAAGTGGTCTGAAGCTAAAATTTTGCAGGTGCATAAGGAATATGAAAAGACACAACTTTCATGTTGTGGCCGTCGCCGGAATCGGTCGACTCTGGTGTGACTCGGCCGTGACTCGGTCGGAGCACTGAGTCGGTCGAGTCAAGGCCGAGTTGGCCGATTCCCAGCCGAGTCCGGCGGCCAGGATTCTCCCCGACGGTTCATCAAACTCCTGCAAGTGTTACATATTTGGGTGTAGTGGGTTTTTGTGAGATATGCACGTATAAACTCTTGGTATTCTATAGATTTTTAAAAAAATCAATATTAAAAATAATGTGGGGTATGGGATTTGAACTCTGGTGGCTTGGTTCAGCAGTGCAAGGTATTACCAATGAGCTACAAGCTTCTTCTTGTAATTATGGAGTTATTTAAATATTTAAAATGATAGCAGCAAGAGTAAATACTCCAAGTATAAATTAAATTTAAAGTAATTTCTTGTACACTAAAAATGGAGTTATTATATTCTTGTAACTTGTAATTAAAAACAAAATAATTACTTATATCTTGTGCTCAGGATAAAATACCCCTTTATGGATTTTGAAAAAAAAATTAAAATTTTGTGTAGAAAAGTGTATAGGAAAATTATGGTTGTTACAACTCCATTAATTTGCAGTGTTATGTAACCTGAATAGGCAATGTAATAACCGAGTCCAGTTCTATAAATTTCTGTTACCGTATGTGTGATGTGTGGTATTTTATTTCATTTATCATACTTTGGCCGTCACTAGTTATAGTTTACACCGACATGTCACATTCTACATATAACAATTTAAGTCATCTAAAATAAATTAAAAATAATCGACATGGCCTGCTTGACACCCCTAACCCTTTGGTAGCGTCCTTGCATCGTGTTCTCGTCCCGTTCAGTGTAACGGACGTGTTTCGACGGCTACGCGTACGTACGTGCGTCCGTTCTTGGGGGTATGCTCTTTCAATACAAAATCCTTCATTTCAAATTTTGGGAACTTGCTAACATTTTTCATATTTCAAATTCAAATATTTTGGACCCGACCCGGGCGCAATTCTGAAATATTTCCGCCAAATCCTATTTTTTTCTCTAAATCTTTTAATCAGCCAAAATATTTACAGCCTATTATAGTTTTCCTAAACCAACGAGATTACCTTTTCAAATCCTAGTAATCTTTTAAATCGGCCTATAATATTTTCAGCCAATCACATTCCTTGGCCAACGAAAAAGGAAACCAGAAAATCCTTCTAATTTTTCCTTCCTAAACAGATTCTTTACCCAACCAATCAATCTCCATCTTCATCACCCGGCCCCACCACTAAACTTCTCTCTTTATTTGTTTCACCCAATAAAAACTCTCCTTCTATTCCCCTGGGCCCACGAGCGCAATTCTCTCTCCCCCTTTCTTTCTCTTCCTCCTCTCTCCTCCACAGCGTCTCTCTCTTCTCTTTCTCTCTCCTCTCGCACCCACTCTCTCACCTCTCGCGATTACTGTGCGCTCCTCGGATCGCGTCACCGCCTCCCCGCTATGATCACCTCCCTCTTATAACTCTTCTTCTCCTGCTTCTTCTCTTCTTCTTTAAATAAAACCCCACGACCACGAGAACCTTGAAAACCCACTGCTCTCCTCAAATCCCAACTCTTTTTCCCCGCTATTCAGCCTCGTCGACATCCCTCTCGCCTCCTCATCGCCCGTCTCCTCCTCCTCTCCGTCTTCTCCTTCTCCCCGAGGCCGTTGCACCCTGCATATAACCGCACCCTTGAACCAACATATCCGGTCGTCGCCGACGACCCTAGCCTCACACCCACCAGCATCACCACCTCATCTTCCTGCATCTCCTCGACATCATCCCCTCACCATTACCTCGACACCTAGCCCTGCAACCTCAAACCCGAACCCAAAAACCCTAAACCTAACCCTTACACCAAACCCTGCACCGGCACCCCACCATCGTCGATCTCACCGCCACGGCTTGCACGCCCCTGCACACAACCCAGTAAGCTATCCCTTATCTTTTCTTCTTCTTCGTTCCCTGTTCTCTTCTTTTCTCTTGCTGGATCTATTTTTCTAGCAATTATATTCACTGTTTTCTGTCTTGACGGAATCCGGTGGTGCAGACGACATTTCCCGACGACCCAGCGAGGACCCCTGACCCGTGTGACTCCACTGTTCGTCGTTTGGGTTCATTCCGTGAACCATGCGCGCGTTGCGATTTTTCCCCGCCGACGTGTAATGTTCCGTTTTCCGTTTCGCGACCCGTCGAGGCAAGTGAAACTATCTACATGCTACTATATTATTTATACAAATTTATTTCTTGATGGAACCTGTAATTTGATCAAATTGCTATTAGCTTCCATTCTTGCATTTTCGATGTCAAATTATAGCATTAAAAGAATCGGGTTTAAATTATAACTTGTCGCACCTTGAAGTACAATATCACATACTCACATACGTGGTTAGATTGTTTAGTAGTTAACTGCATAATACATAGTACTGTTAAATAGTTTATACCCTGAATAACCGATTGCATCCATTGAGCATACTTTATATATCACCGCATCTCTAGACCAGTTAACCCATAATAACAAGATTTAACAATTCTATATTTGTTTAAGTGTAGGATATTTAAAGTTGGAACCACAACCCTAACTTTAATCTATAACTGTGCATCCTCATGCTTTAATCTGTACCCATGCTTGTTTGATTTATACAGGGTTATATTAGTTTGATTTACGAGCACCCACATAGTATTTTGTGCTTCCTGACCTGACCTGTGTACTTCCTATTGGTTACGACATGGTACCGTACACTCTCAACATGACATGACATCTAATTACACCACTCGACTTGACCTGATGTACCATGGCTTTACCTATTACCTGATCTTGCGTCTAATGCCACAAACCTGACATGTATGTTGGGGTAAAAATTTACACCCCGGTTGACCAAGTCAAAATCAAAGTCAACCCTAAGCCGGGTGGGCCCAAGCCCAAGTCAAGCGGGCCCATGTCCAAGTCGAGCCCGCAGCCAGCCTCCCCATGCCAACAACAAAATCATGTAATAAATAATTTTTATGTAATTTTTTATGCATGAATGTAAACAAAATGAGCATAAAGCCAATATTTTGTAAACCCATGGCATATGTGCAAAAATGAAATGGCACATGAGCCATGGGATGGCTAAAATGCCATTTTTGTAAAGCCCAAGGGGCTATATGTAAATATGTAAGCCTATATAAGGCAACATGATGATGAATAAAGAGAACACTTTTTCCATTCTCTCAAAAAACCTAGGGTTTGTATTTCTTTCCCTTTTCTGAAGGTCTCAAACCTTCTTCTTTCTTCTGAATTAAATCAAGAGTTTTACTCTTCCTTTTCAAAAACAAAATAGTTTTTCACCACCAAACCAACAAAGGGGAACTTGGATCTGTCTTTAGATCCTAAAAAGGAGAGATTTTGAGATCTCACATCTCTTGATCTTCAAGATCCAGCCAATAGAGGAGGAAGAAGAAGAACCCCACCCCTTTCACTAAACCCAAAGAAAAACACACTCAGGAGTCCAACTCCTCTTTAATTTCTCTTCCGAGAAATTTTTAAAGGCTAAAAGCCTCCTTTTCTCGCCGGCGCTCAAGTGCAGAGCGCCCGCGTGCCGACACGTGGCGCGCTTACGCTCAAACGCTCAGCACTCGAGTGCAAAGCGCCCACGTGCCGACACGTGGCGCGCAAGCGCTCGAGCGCAAGTCGCCCCGGTGCCGACACGTGGCGCGCTTGCGTTCAAGCGCAAGCGCTCGAGCGCAAGTCGCCCCCGTGCCGACACGTGGCGCGCTTGCGCTCAAGCGCAAGTCGTCCCCGTGCCGACACGTGGCGCACTTGCGCTTGAGCGCACAGCACCTAGGCGCACAGCGCCTAAGGTGCTGCCCCCACGCATCCTTTGGATGCCCTTTTCCCCCTCTTTTTTCTTATATATACATACATACATATATATATATATATATGTATGTATACATATGTGCATACACACATACTCCACGACACTGTCCCTGTTAGAAAAAAATTTCTAACGGGGCGCTGCCCCGCACCCCGCAAGGGGGCTGCTAGCCCCCTTGACCCCTAGCCCGCTATCCGGGTAGCGGGACCCCCGTAAAAATTCTGCGTGGCTCTCGATATATTTAAACCCCCCTTTCAAAACAAAACACACGTACACTGTACATTGAGTTCGCATGACCAGTTTAACCCGTTAATCGGAGGTTCCCTCGCCCCAAAGGCGAGGGGTAATTAACGGCAGCTTAGTCCGCGGCTGCCGGAGATTCGGATCCCCACAATCATTAAACCCCCGCCTACCCTAGGCAGGGGGAATCCGTAGTACGCCTGACAAGCGTGCGCGTATTCCCATCTCAATGGGGTGACGAAAAACACCCTACAGATTCTGGCACGCCCGGTGGGACTAATCTCTCCTCCCATATTTCGTGTTAAGCATTCATGCGAACTCAATCATTATACATACCTGTATTTATACTAAAATAATGCTCTTTCATGCAGACTTTCAAGCAATCACCTTCCGACGATGTCTTCGATGATGAACTCAGCTCCCGTCTCCTACACGATGAAGATAGACTCCAGGACGGTCCTTCCGGCCAGTCTCGGGCGACAATGGGAGGAGCCGCTGCTACCATTCGACTCTATTATGTTCATGCCTATTGGCGCCATCCCGGCTCCTCAAGCCCCGGTGGCAGACAAACCGGTCTCGAAAGGCAGGAGACCAAATGTGGTGGTCACGAGGGCACCTCAGCCCAAGCGCAAGTACGTTTCCGAACGACTCTCCATGGCCCCAGCTGGGGGCAAGGCCATCAACACCAACAAAGCTACAACGCGTCCCGAGCAAGCTCCAGCGATGCTCTTGACCACTGCTCGCTCGGGTGTCTTCTCTAAGCTTCCCTCTGATCAACTCACAATGGATTCCTGGATAGCGGATGTCCGCCAAGCCTTCAAAATCGAGAAGCTGAGGGAGAAAAGGCTCAGATATAGAGCCAACAAAAGGGCTAGGGCTCCTGCCAGGCTAAATCTCATGAGGTTCGAAGAACAGGGCTACCCCGCCGAAGATGAGGAAATGGCTGGGTATGTGGTCCACACTGTCTACATGGTGGGCACGCGCAGCAAGAGAAAGGACGGGGCCACCACATCTCAAATCCAATCTGGCTTGAATGAGGTTGCCGCTTCCCAAGAACAGCCGCCTCCGCTAGATGATGAAAACCCTCTAGATGAGGATGATAGGCAGAAAGACCCCTCAATTCATAAGGAGTCAGGCTCGGAAAGCGAAGATGATCCAACTTTCAGTCCTAAGACCATAGAGCAGCAACTTCTCCAAGAGCTTCGAAAGCAGCTCAGAAGCAAAGACAAGGAGATGGCCAAGCTCTACTCAAAGATCGACGACTTGACAAATGTCGTCTTACGGCTTACGGCCCAACTTGCCTCTCAGCCGCCCAATCAAGCACAAGGCTCTGCTCGTGAACTGGGAAACAGTGTCCCAACGCAGCCGACGCCTATTCCCTCAGATCCAAAGGTGGGCGGACCGCATGAAAGTGAATCGCATCCTATCTCGGCAAATGTCTTGGCTACCGATAACAATAGCCCGCTAACTCAAGATCAAATCATGGATTTGGTTACCGATAAAGTCAAAACCTTGATAGCCGAAGCCGAAGCGCAAAAAGATGTCAGCAGTAGTGGGAGACCATATCCTGCTCAGTATGATCTGGTAGAATTTCCTAGCGGCTATGTCATCCCCAAATTCGGAAGATTCAATGGGACGGGAAATGCGAATCAGCACATCGCCCACTTCAAAGCCTCATGCGGGAATACTGGGGGCAATGATGCGCTTCTCCTCCGCCAGTTCGTTAATAGCCTGACCGATGTTGCTTTCGATTGGTACGCGAGCATACCGGATGGCTCCGTCACAACTTTTGTCCAAATGGAGTCTCTGTTTCGGCAGAGGTTCATGAGCGTCAGCGATAAGATTACCATTGCCGAGCTCGTAAGGACCAAGCCCAAGAGAAACGAAAGCAGCACGGATTTTATAACCCGATGGCGTAATCTCTCCGTCAAATGCGAACCGCCGATAGAGCAAGACCAATCTGTCAGTCTTCTTGTCAGAAATCTCAACAACTGGATGACCCCGTTTCTATGTACCGCGGATCTCAAAACATTCCAAGAGCTGACCAAAAAGGTCCAAACGTTGGAATGCTCAAAGCCCGAGTCCGCTCAGGATCTTCAGTTCACAAACAGACCGAAACCTTGGAGGGACGACAACCGAAAAAGCGGAAGTTCTAACATCACCGATTCTCCAAATAAGCAGAGAACGGGCGGAGCAAAAACTGACCAGTCTCGAGAGCCAACTTTGGAAGAAAGAAGAAATAAGGTCTACTCATTCCGAAGGGACAAGGTCCACAAAAATTTTAAAGATGCTCTGAAGAATGGCCTGCGGCTACCAGAACCAAGAAGGCTAAGTGAAGCGAACAGGACCGATCATCCTAACTTTTGCCCATACCACCGAGTGCTGGGGCACACTATTGAAGACTGTTGCATCTTCAAGGATTGGGTCAAGAAACAATATAAGGCGGGAGAAATATCATTGTCCCCTGGCGTGTTAACAAACAATCAAGCTGCGACCGCCAATTTCATACATACGGGGACCGATGTCCTTCAAGGACCTCATTCTCTCAAACACCCGCCTTTCTCTGGGAACAATCGACCACCACGTCATTAAACTGGGAACAATCGACCTCTAAGTCGTTAAACTGGGAATGTAAAAAAAATGTAAATAAAAAATGTGTAAATAAAAGAAAAATAAAGAAAAGCCGAAATGATGGGGCAACTCGCAATAAAAATCAGCGAGTAAAATAAAGATGAAATAAAGCCGAAATGATGGGGCAACTCGCAATAAAAATCAGCGAGTAAAATAAAGATGAAATAAAGCCGAAATGATGGGGCAACCACGAATAAAAGCCGAAATGGTAGAACAATCGCGATCTTCGCGATAAGAAAAGCTGAAATGATAGAGCAATTGCGGTAAAACAAAAAAAACAAACAAAAAAACAAAAAATGTGGCGAATGATGAGTCGCTCCTTGTACCATATTCCAGTGTAGCGATGCAGACGCCAACCAAAATCCAATTTCCCAAAATTCTTCCGGCCCTACGGTTAGCCTCCAAATTAACTACCGTATACAATCCACGGGCTCAAATAATTCTCAGCATACCCATGCCCCTCCGCAACCACCAGTTACGCGGCTGGTCTCCGCCTTTGGAATTATGCTTCATTGGAAAGACCCACTCATATGTCCTCACGATGCATGAGGAGAACAAACCTTCGTGAGATCCTTACGACTCACCAAGGAAAAACACACTTAGGAGTCCTCACGACTCTTAAGGAGAAAATACACCTGCGGGATTCTTACGATTCGTAGGGAGAAAATGCTTTTATGGGACCCTCACGGCCCATAAAATTGAAAAGTCTTAGGTGATAGGGATCTAAACCTGTCTCTTAAGCCATCGCTCCCCAATCCCCAAGTGGCGAATGATGAGTCGCTCCTGGTACCATATTCCAGTGTAGCGATGCAGACGCCAACCAAATTCCAAATCCCAATCCCCAAGTGGCGAATGATGCATCGCTCCTGGTACCATGTTCCAGTGCAGCGATACAGACGCCAACCAAATTCCAAATCCCAATCTCCAACGGCGAATGATGAGTCGCTCCTGGTACCATATTCCAGTGTAGCGATGCAGACGCCAACAATGTCCCAAAATTTTTCCGGCCCTACGGTCTGGATCATACATCCTGCAAAACCGTATACAATTCACGGGCGTAAAACGATCCCAATCTCTCCCAAGTCCTCCCGGGGCAAATGATGAGTTGCTCCTGGCATCATTCCAGTGCAGCAATGCAGATGCCAAACCAAAACCGAAATCCTTAAATCCACTCATGGCAAATGATGATTCGCTCCTGGTACCATATTCCAGTGTAGCGATGCTGATGCCAAACAAAAAAAAAACAATTCCCAAATCCTCTCATGACAAATGATGATTCGCTCCTGGTACCATATTCCAGTGTAGCGATGCTGATGTCGACTCAAATCAAACAAATCAAACCAACCAATTCCAACATCGACCTCTGCGTCGAACAACAGACACTCCGTCTCGGGGACACGTCAACCAGCCGATACTCCGCCTCGGGGAAACGTCAAGCAGACACTCCGTATCAGGGGCACATCGAACAACAGACACTCCGTCTCGGGGATACGCCCTACAACAGGCACTCCGTCTCGGGGAAACGTCTTACCACAGGCACTCCGTATCGGAGAAACGTCCTACCACAGGCACTCCGTCTCGGGGAAACGTCGAACAACAGACACTCCGTCTCGGGGATACGCCCTACAACAAGCACTCCGTATCGGAGAAACGTCCTACCACAGGCACTCCGTATCAGGGAAACGTCCTACCACAGGCACTCCGTCTCGGGGAAACGTCCTACCACAGGCACTCCATATCGGGGAAACGTCCTACCACAGGCACTCCGTATCGGGGAAACGTCCTACCACAGGCATTCCGTATCGGGGAAACGTCCTACCACAGGCATTCCGTATCGGGGAAACATCCTACCACAGGCACTCCGTCTCGGGGAAACGTCCTACAGCAGGCACTCCGTATCGGGGAAACGTCCTACCACAGGCACTCCGTCTCGGGGAAATGTCTTACAGCAGACACTCCGCATCGGGGAAACGTCCAACACAGACACTCCGCATCAGGGAAACGTCCAACAGTGATACTCCGTGCCGGGGAAACGTCAAGCAGACACTCCGTGCCGGGGACACGTCGACCAGCGACACTCCGTCTTGGGGATACGTCAACCAGCAGACACTCCGCGCCGGGGATACGTTGACCAGCGACACTCCGTCTCGGGGAAACGTCAAGCAGACACCCCGTCTCGGGGACACGTCAACCAGCCGATACCCCGCCTCGGGGAAACGTCGACCAGCGACACTCCACGCCGAGGGCACGTCAACGAAATCGCTCCGGGCTAGGGAAACGTTTACCACGGACACTCTATCTCGGAGACGCGTCAAGCGCCGACCGTCCATGTCGTAAAAAGGGCAGTGCATCCCAAAAAGTGGGAACCAAAGCAAGTCGCCTCCATGCAAAAGAAGATCCATCAATTTCAAGCACACGACCCACATATGCTGTGTGCATTTATTGATGGGGGGCAATTTGTTGGGGTAAAAATTTACATCCCGGTTGACCAAGTCAAAATCAAAGTCAACCCCAATCCAGGTGGGCCCAAGCCCAAGTCAAGCAGACCCATGTCCAAGTCGAGCCCGCAGCCAGCCTCCCCATGCCAACAACAAAATTATATAATAAATAATTTTTATGTAATTGTTTATGCATGAATGTAAACAAAATGGACATAAAGCCAATATTTTGTAAACCCATGGCATATGTGCAAAAATGAAATGGCACATGAGCCATGGTATGGCTAAATTGCCATTTTTGTAAAGCCCAAGGGGCTATATGTAAATATGTAAGCCTATATAAGGCAACATGATGATGAATAAAGAGAACACCTTTTCCATTCTCTCAAAAAACCTAGGGTTTGTATTTCTTTCCCTTTTCTGAAGGTCTCAAACCTTCTTCTTTCTTCTGAATTAAATCAAGAGTTTTACTCTTCCTTTTCAAAAACAAAATAGTTTTTCACCACCAAACCCACAAAGGAGAACTTGGATCTGTCTTTAGATCCTAAAAAGGAGAGATTTTGAGATCTCACATCTCTTGATCTTCAAGATCCAGCCAACAGAGGAGGAAGAAGAAGAACCCCTTTCACTAAACCCAAAGAAAAACACACTCAGGAGTCCAACTCCTCTTTGATTTCTCTTCCGAGAAATTTTTAAAGGCTAAAAGCCTCTTTTTCTCGCTGGCGCTCAAGCGCAAAGCGCTCGCGTGCCGACACGTGGAGCGCTTGCGCTCAAGCGCTCAGCACTCGAGCGCAAAGCGCCCACGTGCCGACACGTGGCGCGCTGGCGCTCAAGCGCAAGCGCTCGAGCGCAAGTCGCCCCGGTGCTGACACGTGGCGCGCTTGCGCTCGAGCGCAAGTCGCCCCCGTGCCGACACGTGGCGCTCGAGCGCAAGTCGTCCTCGTGCCGACACGTGGCGAGCGCAAGTCGCCCCGGTGCCGACACGTGGCGCGTTTGTGCTCAAGCGCTCAGCACTCGAGCGCAAAGCGCCCACGTGCCGACACGTGGCGCGCTGGCGCTCAAGCGCAAGCGCTCGAGCGCAAGTCGTCCCCGTGCCGACACGTGGCGCACTTACGCTCGAGCACCCAGCACTCAAGCGCAGAGCGCCCATGTGCCGACACGTGGCACTCTAGCGCCTGAGCGCACAACACCTAGGCGCACAGCGCCCAAGGTGCTGCCTCCACGCATCCTTTGGATGCCCTTTCCCCCCTCTTTTTTCTTATATATACATATATACATACATACATATATATATATATATATGTATACATATGTGCATACACACATACTCCACAACACTGTCCCTGTTAGAAAAAAATTTCTAACGGGGCACTGCCCCGCACCCCGTAAGGGGGCTGCTAGCCCCCTTGACCCCCAGCCCGCTATCCGGGTAGCGGGACCCCCGTAAAAATTCTGTATGGCTCCCGATATATTTAAACCCCCCTTTCAAAACACAACACACGTACACTGCACATTGAGTTCGCATGACCAGTTTAACCCGTTAATCGGAGGTTCTCTCGCCCCAAAGGCGATGGGTAGTTAACGGCAGCTTAGTCCGCGGCTGCCGGAGATCGGATCTCCACAATCATTAAACCCCGGCCTACCCTAGGCAGGGGGAATATGTAGTACGCCTGACAAGCGTGCGCGTATTCCCATCTCAATGGGGTGACGAAAAACACCCTACAATGTAGTCCTCACGGACCGTTCTTGTTGTCTATCCAGATAAACCTGCTCTTACCTGATCCTGTGTTGGCATTAGTTCTTGATTACTGAATACCTGACTTGAACACCTATAGCTTGGGGGTATGGGGAAATCAATGATGAAACCTGACCTGTAACTCAACTGTTCGATACCTGTTCTGATCAGTCTTACGGGCTAGGCCAGCCCCGGAGTGATGATGCTGACATCACTCATCTGTACATGCTACCTTTTACTGCCTAGCGGCACGTCTCGGATTCAGCCCGAGAATCTTGACCGTGGTCCCGGGCACGCATGGGATACTATTGAGTTACATCGATGATTCATCAAATTGATTTCAAAGACTTTAGAGTAGAAAACCCAGTAGAACAGTTTAGTTTACTCACTGCACACTACCCTTCACTACCCTGATTTATATTACTGTTACACCTGCTTTTCATTCATGTTTATATTTGCATTGCATGTTACCCTGTTTATATTTTATCACTTGATGACATGACGCGCTGACGTCTGGGTTTTGCATGGCCCAGATTTTGTACCTTTGCTGCAGTCCGAGCAGGAGTACTTCAGCCAGCAAGCTGAGCAGTGAGGTTTCTGTCGTAGTTAGTTCTTTCATTTTCTGCATTTTATTCCTGACGTGAGCCCGCATTATGGGACATACATTCCAGTTATTTTGTATTGGATCTTTTTCTTCCGCACTTTTATTATTCTTGACTCATGTTATCTTGGCTTATGGACATATATTAGATAGTTACATTTTGTTCTTGATATCTCTACAGCCGTGTTGTGACTGTGGATGGATGCTTCCTACCCACAGATAGCATGGTTGGCTATGTCACGTGCCCAATTTAGCGTACTCTGGGAAGCGGGGCGTGACATGGTTCTTTTGGTATCAGAGACATAGGTTAGTCGGGTTGATTCTTTTGTAGTTGGGTATTGTACCCAATACACGAATCAGAATACCCGTGTTTAGGAAACATGTCCTGCCACTTTGCCGTTTTACCGTTCTTGAATCAAGTTCTTCCTGATTATATCTTTTATGATGTGCAAACTTTCTTTGCATATCGACTCGAAAACCTGATTCCTTGTTATCTCTAGGACTCAGGCGACTTGGGTGGAGTTATGTAATTGTAGCTATGATACCGCGGCATAGTTACAATGCGGTACTCGTAAAAATAAATATCAAAATATTTATAAGCATGTGAGTCTTATATTGCCACCATCTATTGTATCAACGACCATGATACAAATGAGTATGTATGTATGTGTGCATGCACATCCATATGTGCATCAATGTAAACATGTGCATACATGCATGCATTCACCAAAAGACAAAAGGGTTTAAAGTGAAAATGCTAATGGTCAATGTTAAATCAACACTTGATTTAGCAAATATCTCATACGACCCGACCAATAGAAAACCGCCCGATTAATAAACAGTATCATATAAGCGCATTTAATCGGGTCCCGCGCACATCACATATGCACACCACATCGTTTCGCCTGGGCTAGGTAACTCCATTGTGGGACTCTAAGACTCGTCAATACGCCGGCAGTGGGTGATGATCATATCAAGCACCCCCAAGCTGCAAGAGGTCAGCTAAACGTGACGGCCATCCGGGTATTGAGCGATCAGAAGAAAACAAGCGAACCTGTCACAACTCCCGTCGAACCAACAGGCAACACTATCGTAAAATCCGGTCTCTTCGTCAGATATGCTGCATATCGAGTCTAGGGATGGTAACGCCGACCCCAATAACTCAATAAGTCATGCCAATGAATGGTCTATAACAGATCGAGAAACTACTGATAACACTTATCAGTAAATCTCAACAGCCCTGGCCAGGGACTTACTGATATAGCCAATCGAGCACAGCACAACATCAACTCCCAATACCGGGAGAGACGAAACCCCTCCTATCGTTCACTGTTTTCATGTGTCTCGAGTATGTACCCAAAAGCCACCTGTTTGCACGACTCAGTAGAGTCGTGGTAGGATGGCAATCAAAGTACAGTGGGAGAACACATAAGACTCTATGACAATCTTGGGTCTACAGACTAACCTGTATCAGTGTCATCTGAGAACTGCTATCCGACGATAGATATAATACCATATAGGAGTTCTCGGCGAGTCCGTCCAGTGTACACAGTCTCCACTCAGCACCGCATATGATCTCGATGTCAAATATCGATGGATATGGGATCATCCATCGCCCATCATATGGGTCTAGTATCATATACGCTAGTCTACTCTGGTATATCGATGCCCCATCTCGATACACCTACGACTAGGGACATTTCAGGATATGCTTATAAACTACAAACGTCCCACTAGTATGATCTCCATCATAATCACAGTAGTCAAGCAAATATCCTCAGGGCTTTATCAACATGTGTAAATGAATAATAGCATGATCAAGTCAATATGTTAGATAAAGAAGAACCAGATAGCATACTATCATGTCGAGCAAGAATGTACACTAAATATATATATATATATATATATATGTATATATACATGTATAAATACATCCACTATCATATAATGGCCTCTAGGGCATACATATATCCAACAATCTCCCACTTGCACTAAGGCCAGTTATTGGCGTATCTCATACCCAACATCTTAAAAAGTCGCTCATGCTGCGGCTGAGGGAGAGCCTTGGTAAGTGGATCCGCAGTGTTGTTCTTTGTGTCTACTCTCCTAATCTCGATCTCGCGGCGATCTACAATCTCCCGGATCAAATGAAAGCGCCTCAGGATGTGTCTGAACCGCTGATGGGACCTGGGCTCCTTGGCTAACGCCATAGCCCCATTATTATCATAATACAATGGTATTGGATCAATAATGATTGGAACTACTCCTAGCTCCGAGACGAACTTCCTCATCCAGACGGCTTCCTTAGCGGCATCATTCGCAGCAATGTACTCAGCCTGCATCGTAGAGTCTGAAACGGTATCATATTTGGAACTCTTCCAACTTACCGCCCCTCCATTGAGGGTAAATACAAACCCAGAGATAGATTTGTTGTCGTCCTTATCACTCTGGAAGCTCGAATCGGTAAATGCCTCCATTTGGAGATCTCCATTACCATACACCAAGAATAATTCTTTAGTCCTTCGCAAGTACTTAAGAATATTCTTCATAGCTATCCAGTGATTCTCCCCTGGGTTGGATTGATACCTGCTTACTACACTAAGTGAATAAGCTATATCTGGGCGTGTACATAACATTGCATACATTATAGATCCTACTGCCGAAGTATAGGGTATAATGCTCATGCGAGCTCTCTCTTCATTGGTCTTTGAGCAAAAGTCTTTGGAGAGAGTGACTCCATGGAAAGAGAGTAAGGCACCCCGCTTGGAGTCTTCTATGCTAAACCTTTTTAGGATGGTGTTGATGTACCTGGTTTGGGACAATCCCAATAACCTCTTGGATCTATCCCTATAGTTCCTTATGCCCAGAATATATGTGGCATCACCCAGGTCCTTCATGGAGAACCTTAGTGATACGAAAGATTTGACCGACTGTAGCATAGGAATATCATTTCCTATCAGAAGAATGTCATCCACATACAATACAAGGAATGTGACAGCTCTCCTTACAGCCTTCTTATAAACACAAGGTTCATCTGGATTTTTGATGAATCAAACTCTTTGATAATATCATCAAAACAGATGTTCCAGCTCCGTGATGCCTGCTTTAATCCATAAATGGATTTAAGCAATCTACATGCTTTCCCGCTGCTCCCATTGTCAATGAAACCTTCTGGCTGATCCATATAAATGCATTCATCTAAATGTCCATTTAGAAATGCAGTTTTAACTTCCATCTGCCAGATTTCATATTCGTAGTGAGCAGCAATAGCAAGTAGGATCCGAATGGATTTAAGCATGGCTACGGGAGAAAAAGTTTCGTCATAGTCTGGACCTGGTCTTTGACGAAAACCCTTCGCCACAAGTCTTGCTTTATAGGTCTCTACCCGCCCATCTACACCAATCTTTCTTTTAAAGATCCATTTGCACCCCCACAGGTTTTACCCCAGGGGGTACAACGTCCAAAGTCCATACTTTGTTGGTGTACATAGACTCCATTTCAGATCTCATGGCATCCAGCCACATCACAGAGTCTCCACTCGTGATAGCTTGCTGAAAGATGGTAGGATCATTATCTTCCATGATGCAGTTGTCACGCCCCGCTTCCTAGAGTACGCTAGATTGGGCACGTGACATAGCCAACCATGCTACCTGTGGGTAGGAAGTATCCATCCACAGTCACATTACGGCTGTAGAGATATCAAAAACAAGATAAAACTATCTAAAACATTTCCATAATCCAGAATAACAGGAATCAATAATAAATAAATGCGGAAGCAAATGATCCAATACAAATAACTGAAAAGTATGTCCCATAATGCGGGCTCACATCAGGAAATAAATGCAGGAAATAAAACTAACTACTACTGAACTCACAGCTCAGCCTGCTGGCTGAAGTACTCCTGCTCGGACTGCAACAGCGGTACGGAATCTGGGCCATGTAAAACCCAGACGTCAGCGCGTCATGTCATCAAGTAATATAATATGAACAGTGTAGCAGGCAATGTAATATAAACATGAATACAACAAGAATAACAATAATATGAATCATACCAGTACAGGGTAGCGTGCAGTGGGTAAACTAAACTGCTCTATCAGGTTTTCTATTCTAAAGTCTTTGAAATCAATTGATGAATCGTCGATGTAACTCAATAGTATCCCGTGCATGCCCGGGACCACGGTCAAGATCCTCGGGCCTGAATCCGAGACGTGCCGCTAGGCAGTAACAGGTAGCAGGATGGGCGAGTGATGTCAGCATCATCACTCCGGGGCTGGCCTAGCCCGTAAGACTGATCAGAACAGGTATCGAACTGTTGAGTTACAAGTCAGGTTTCACCTTTGATTTCCCCATACCCCCAAGTTATGTATGTCGAGTCAGGTATTCAATAATCAAGAACTAATGCCAACACAGGATCAGGTAAAAGCAGGTTTGTCTGGATAGACAACAGGAACGGTCTATGAGGACTACATGTTATGTTTGTTGGCATTAGACACAAGATCAGGTAACAGGTAAAGCCATGGTACATCAGGTCAAGCCAGGTAATGTATAAAGGTGTCATGTCATGTCAAGAGTGTACGGTACCATGTCATGTCAAGTAGGAAGTGTAACAGGTCATGTCAGGAAGCACAAGATGTCATGTGGGTGCTCATAATCAAACTAACATAAGCATGTGTATAAATAAACAAGCATGAGTACTATCAGAACAATAAACTGGAACATGTAATATGATATGCAAATAGATATAATTTCAAGGATATGGATGCACAGTTATCCATTTGGGTTACATTTATAGTTCCAATATTAATTAGGATGCAATTTATTAAACATGGAGTGTTAATATCACAGTATTATGTAGTAATGTGTTCTATGGATGCAATTATATGTATCTTAAATGCGATGGATGCAAACGGGTATCCGAAAGGTTATAAAACTATAAAATGGTAATGTGGGATGTACAACTAAGCAATATGTGATATAAATATTGATATAATAATATTAATATGGATAGCATATTCAAAGCGATTAATAACTATAAAAGTGGTATTGATTAACCATGCACAAGAAAGTTCCGTTCAGAAATTCAGCGTCACCCTAATTTGTAAAATAGCTTAAAAATAACAAACGTTCTCCAAAAGGGACGTGTCTTATACCAAAACAAAGATAATTCAATAAGGTTTTCAGTTTTATAGGTATAAGCATCTCAGGTTGTCCCTACAAAAAGTTATGAACATTCGAAGTTGAAAGTTTGCTGCTGGAATTTCCTGGACAGCAGTTTGGAGATATTTTCATTTACATTTTACGTTATTTAAACAATTTATTTTGCAAGTAAATATTTCATAGAGTTATATTATTCTGAGTTAGGTTCGTAACGAACTAAAGAACGTATACTAATGATTTTTCTATGATTTATAATGAATTTTATACGGTAAGGTGTACAGTAAACTTCAGATTTGTCGTATCCGCTTTTTCAACGACGTTTCATGTGTAAACTATAATATTTTCAAATATATAATATTATAAAATGCAGATTATAAACTAATTAAAGATAATAATAAGAAATATTACGACGATGTATATTTTAATTGATATGGATGCAGTATAATGTAATCTAGTATGTCACAAGATAAGTTTTCATGATCTAGATTTAATATGATATAAACGGATGCAAACGGAACATCGAAACGTTAATAAAATTAAACATGGGGCACTAGATTTAAACTATAGGTATGGTATTTATTTAAATAGGTATAAAATGAATTATATAGCCTGTAGCAAGATTAACTTGCCTCGATGGGTCGCGAATCGGGAAAACGGAACGTTAACCGTCGGTGGGGAAAACTCGCGACAGGCGCACGGTTCACGGAAAGAACCCAAACGACGAACAAAGGAACCACACGGGTTGGGGTACCTCGCTGGAACGTCGAGAAGCGTCACCGGCACGACGGAATTCCGTCAACAAAAGAACAGTTAAAAAAATGAGAAACGAGATATGAAGCAAGAAGAGAAAGAATGATAAAGAGAAGTACGAGAGAATATATGAGGGAGAGAGAGAGAAAAAAAAGTGGAGAGAGAGAAAGAGAGAAGAGGGAGAGAGAGAAAGTGGGGCCCACGGGGTTAAAGGGAAGGTTGCGATTCGCTGAGAGAATAAATTGAGAAGGATATAAAAGATTGTAAAAATATTATATGGTTAACTTAAAGATTTAAAAGATAGGTAATGAACAGTAAGATATCAGGTTAGTTAGAAAAATATATGCGATGGTTTTAATAATATTAAAATTTGGGATTTTGGCGCCAAATAAAACATTTTCAAATCACGTCCGGGTCGAGTCCAAAAATTTGAAATTGAAATAATAGGATTTTAAGCGGGATCCAAATTTTAAAATTAAGTGTTTTATGATTAAAAAGCATACCCTCAAAACGGACACACGTACGTGCACGTAGCCATCCAAACTCGTCCGTTTCACTGAACGGGACGAGAACACAATGCACGGACGCTACCACGAGGCTAGGGGTGTCAAGTAGGCCAAGATGAATATTTTCAATTTTATTTTAGATGCCAAAATTTGTTATATGTAGAAATGACTTTGCCGGGTAAATTTTACAGTAAGCAACAAACAAGCAAGTTAAATGAAATGAGTACCACATTATGCTCAAACAGTAACTGAAAATAGTAGAATTGGGCTCGGGTGTTACAGCAGTCTTCTCTGTCACCATCAATGAGGAAACCGTAGTACCTTTCCGGTGGACGAGAAGTCCTACCAGACCTACGGAGTGGCCGAGATTCATCAGTTTCTGTTGCAACAGCCGGTTCAACCAAGTCGTCATTCGTAATTTGTGTTTCTAGAACTTCTTCTAGGTCTACCACACTGTCATCTGTATCATTTGTGAAAAACTCTTTTTCCAAGAATGTGGCATACCGAGAAACAAACAGTTTTTGTTCCTCCTTGTGGTAGAAAAGATATCCATAAGAATTCTTTGGATATCCCACAAAATTACACATGACCGACCGTGTCTCGAGTTTGTCCGGATTCTGCTTTTTAACATAGGCCGGACAACCCCAAATCTTAATTCGTTTAAGAGATGGTCTCTTCCCATGCCATATCTCATATGGCGTGGTAGACACGGTTTTGGTTGGGACCCTGTTCAGTAGAAACGCTGCAGTCTCCAATGCATGCCCCCAAAATGAGACGGGTAACTCAGCATCACTCATCATGTAACAGACCATATCTAATAGGGTCCGATTCCATCGTTCTGACACACCGTTGTGCTGTGGTGTGTAAGGAGGAGTGAGCTGAGAGAGAATCCTATTCTCTTTTAGGAAGTCTGCAAACTCTGTACTGAGGTACTCTCCATCTCGATCTGATCGAAGCATTTTGATGTTCAAGCTGGTTTGTTTTTCTACTTCGAGTTTATATTCAGTGAATTTCTCGAAAGTTTCGGACTTATGCTTTAATAAAATTACATGACCGAATCTTGAGAAATCATCAGTGAAAGTAATGTAGTATGAAAAACCGCCTCTATCATGTGTAGACATTGGCCCACATACATCACAATGTATGAGGCCTAAGAGCTCAGTAGCTCTTTCTCCGTGTCCTGTAAACGGAGTTTTGGTCATTTTACCCTTGATACAAGACTGGCAAGTCGCATAAGATTTATATTCAAAAGGGTTTAAATATCCATCTTTGTGTAACTTGTTTAGTCTTGTTTCGTTAATATAGCCAAGTCTACAGTGCCAAAGAAAAGCATCATTTATTTTTGAAAATTTTCTTTTATAAGTGTGTTGTATGCTGAAAACTGTGTGTTGATTTAGAACGTATATCCCGTTATTAAGTGTACCATACCCAACTAACATTGATTCAGGTGAATGTTCATAACATTATTCTGCAATACAAAATTATATCCTTCATTGTCTAACAAAGAAACGGATATTATATTACAAAGCACACTGGGTACATAATAACATGGGTTCAAAACCAATATACATCCAGACGGCAACCCCAAGTGATACTCTCCCATTGCAACTGTATGTACATTGGAACCATTTCCAATGCGGAGAGTATGGTCACCTGTCTTCAAAACCTTGCTATTTCTCAGCCCTTGCATAGAATTGCAAATGTGAGAATCTGAACCGGTATCTAATACCCAGGAAGCAGAGTTTATTGAAAAACAGTTTTCTGTCACCAACACACCTGAAGCGGAAGCATCCCCATGCTTCTTCTTGAGATCCAAGTACTCCGTGTGGTTGCGCTTCCAGTGTCCTGTTTTGTGGCAGTGATAACATTCCCCTTTCCCTGATTCCCCAGCCTTGGACTTGTCTTTCCCCTTAGCCTTTTTGGCTCCACCCTTAGGTTTGGTGGGTTTCTTCTTCATCTTTCTCTTGGCCTTAGCCTTCGGGCGAGAGGAGGAAGATGGCCCAACACTTAAAACGGGATTCTTCACTGACTTCAGTGTGCTATCTGCACTCCTTAACATATTAAGAAGTTCAGGTAGTTCCTTCTCCATGTTGTGCATGTTGAAGTTAACTATAAATTGAGCAAAGGTGGAGGGGAGAGACTGCAGAATAATATCAGTATATTGCTCATTGTCCATTGTCCACCCTAGGTTCTCAAGCCCTTCTATGAGAACTATCATCTTCAGAATATGGTCTCCTGCTGGTGTGCCAGGGGCCATCCGCATCTGAAACAGCTTTCTGGATGCTTCGTATCGTAAGACACGAGATTTCTCTCCATACAACTCCTTTGTATGGAGAAATATGACTTGGACGTCCATATTCTCGTGCCGCTTCTAATGTGTGTTATCCATCGATGCAAGCGCGAGGCACTTGGCCATGGCACAGTCAGCATCCCATGTCTTGCGGACTTCAATATCCGCAACTGAAGATTTAGGACCTGGGACGGACGGGGCTGGAGCCGTGAGGACATATGATACCTTATCATAAGTCAAGGCAATGTTAAGGTTCCTCAGCCAGTCTTTATAATTGGTCACATTCAGTTTATTTTTATCTAGTAGAAACTTGAGTCCTGTCATTGGTATCTGCCATTAAGAGAGAGAGAAAAGAATACACTCAGCGAAAGCTTTTGCAAAGATCAGATTGGTTATTATCTTATCTAATCGATGTCTCCCACTGCTTTTATCAAATTTCCCCTCAAACCTTAAAAGGAAAACTAGCCAGGATTAATTACAGTCTACAACTTCGCTAACCGTTCAGCTAGGCCAGTGTCGGTACCTGAGGGAGGTTTCCCGTGCTTTCGCACGGACCTAATTAATATAAACCTCGTCTTCCAAGAGGCGTAGCCCCGTTAACACCTTTCTAGACACCTAATAGGTTAGCGAATTGTAAAATGCAAAACTCTCCTGGGAGCAACTATTGCCCACAGTGGGATCGGGATCCAACCATCATATGGAAGGTATGCAATCTCATTGCAAATTTATACTATTGAAATTCCCGATGTGGTTTTTACCCCTGGTACCTATGACCTTAACTATGGTCAACAAATCATAAGCACTAGTCAAGTTCTATCCGTCATTTCTTGATTAATTAGACCCACTCACATGACCCTTAACTATGGTCAACAAAGTCGCATGAATGTCCTAATTAATCTGCATCATATGCAGTGCAGGAAGACATCACTTAGCTACCATACACTACGCCTTAACTATAGTCAACAAACGTAACACGAATACTAAGTACTCTACTTCCTAAAATGACGGAGGGTTGCGGATGGTTTTTAAGAAAACCTTTAACGCTTTGAACTTGATATCGTCGTAGAATCAGATGGTTTTAAAAAGGAGTGGCTTAAGCTCCGCAAGTTTGAAATGTAGCTTTTTCATAAAAAGCTGAGTAGTTTTCAAATCCGATTCTACAACATCTTTTTAGGTTTATTTTTCTTCACATTAATCATATTAATGTTGTCTCGTCATTTAAGTCCTTAAGCCAATCACAGAAAAGAAACGAAAATACAACGTACGCTTATGCCATCCGCATTCGCCGCAATGTTCCGTTAGGTTACTTAACTAACGGCATACCGGGACGGGACTAGCGCGGGTGTAAAACATAAGCAACATCTATTATATATCTCATATATAATATAGCATTCGTCTCAGATATATTAAGCGATCACATCACAGAATATAGGCAGCAGAAACACAGATATGATAATATAGGATATACTAGGATGTCCGTATTTAGTATTTAGCCAACGATAGAAAATACGGATTCCACGGTCGTGATGAATAGCCAATCCCACACCCTAGACCCCTATGAGACCGGCAAGAGACCCTACCAATTCTAGAGTTAGAAGACCCAGTCCCGACTCCTCGAGATGGTCTCCCACTGGACTCTAGAACCCGGTCACTTGTGCTCTCCACCTTGGGTCTATCCTAATGCGGAAAATTAAATAATATACATCAATGGTGACGTCATTCTCAACCCGGAAGTGCTCCAAATAAAAGAATATTACATTACAAATGAATTTTACATGAATGGAAAGTAAAACTCTCATCTCACATAAAACCCTCCGGCTATTCGATCACGGCAATCCTATACATCACAACACAGCAACACATAATATCACATGTCATCAACGTAAGCAAGTATGCGTACCCCAATTGCCGTTGACATATAGCAACGAAACCGGCGATACGCATACTACACTTACGGTCGCAGAAACAAGTATCACATACTACTAGGCGATGTTAAACCCTTCGATCGAATTAACGAACACCCATATTCCCCAGCAAGCTCAACAATTGAGCACCGTTAAACAATACTCAAAATATATGCCACGGTATTTAATGGACCAGCCGTAGAAGGGCAAATCCAAGCCTCATTTGTGGCGCCACTAACTACGGTAAACCCTAAGGTTTAGTCGCAGTTTGGTGGTCACATCTCGAGTTTGGGTTTCATTCTTCTAGAGGGTCCATAGGAATACCTGCATTATATATCGAGTACGTTCAACCTGGAAAATACGAGTGTTTGATAATTCGTTCGATCTGTTTAACGTCGCCAAAGTTACCAATACAATGCTATAAAAAAACGAATACGAAATACTCCGCAAAAAGCCCATTTCCAAACTAACATCACATGCAAATTTGGACTTCAAAACAATACCAGAAACCCCAAATCATGATGTACAGAGCACTGGTGCAATACGATGAGGAGGGGAGCAAAATGGGTTGGCGTCGCCGGATTTTTAGGTTTGGTCGCCGGTTTTAATCCGAGCCCCCATTCGCATTTCACTAGTGTTCTTATATCATCATAAATGTCACTCTGCAGTTTCTTAAATAATTTTTAGACCACTTTTAAAAAAATTTACAGAGAGCATATCCATGGGTTTTCTAAAATCGTATTTTGCGGAGTTTTTCGGTTTCGGATTAACGTAACATCGTCTAGATTTCTAGTTAGGCTCTGATACCATGTAGGGATTTCTCTAGCACCACTACTAGGGTTTGGTAGCATCACACATGCCATATTAAAAATTTATAGGGTGCTAAAGAAACTATCCTAAGGATCACACTAGAAAAGCTAGGGTAACAAAAGATTTCACACAATCCACAAGTAGTAAAGGCTAGGTTTAGAGAATACAACCTTTGTAGCTCCCTTTGCTAGACTCCTTGGCCACTTGAGGGTTGAAAGAAGTTTGCTTGAGATCCTCCAAATCCACGACGATCCACCCGGAGTCTTTTTTGTTTAAGCTCAAAGCTCTACTTGATCAAGAGAAGAAGTAGAAGCCAACACTCTAAACTAATGGGCAAGAGTAGTATAGAATGATGATGTGGTTTGATTTCTCACTTAAAAACCCTAACTTGATCACTATCTTACTCACTAATGAAAGCTAGAGAGCAAGAGAGAGGAGGAGGAAGATGATGGCAAATGAGAGCTCAAGAGATAATGATAAGCTTATGGATAAAAATGAGAAAAGAAAATATATATATTTTCTTCTTCTCATTCTTAACCCTAGTTTATAAATATCTAGATATTTTCTTTTGGAGCACTAATGGACATAGAATAATAACTCATGATTAAAGAGAGGTTTAGTGGAGGAATAAAATAATCAACAATGAGTAATTATCCATTTCCATTTATCTCAAAAATAAATATCAAAATATTTATAAGCATGTGAGTCTTATATTGCCACCATCTATTGTATCAACAACCATGATACAAATGAGTATGCATGTATGTGTGCATGCACATCCATGTGTGCATCGATGTAAACATATGCATACATGCATGCATACACCAAAAGACAAAAGGGTTTAAAGTGAAAATGCTAATGGTCAATGTTAAATCAACACTTGATTTAGCAAACCGGTCATATCTCATACGACCTGACCAATAGCAAACCACCCGATTAATATACGGTATCATATACACGCATTTAATCGGGTCCCCGTGCACATCACATATACACACCACATCGTTTCGCCTGGGCTATGTAACTCTATTGTGGGACTCTAAGACTCGCCAATACATTGGTAGTGGGTGATGATCATATCAAGCACCCCCAAGTCGCAAGAGGTCAGCTAAACGTAACGGCCACCCGGGTATTGAGCGATCAGAAGAAAATAAGCAAGCCTGTCACAACTCCCGTCGAGCCAACAGGAAACACTACCGTACAGTCTGGTCTCTTCATCAGATATGCTGCATATCGAGTTTAGGGATGGTAACGTCGACCCCAATAACTCAATAAGTCGTGCCGATGAATGGTTTATAACAGATCGAGAAACTACTGATAACACTTATCAGTAAATCTCAACAGCCATGACCAGGGACTTATTGATATAGCCAATCGAGCACAGCACAGCATCAACTCCCAATACCGGGAGAGACGAAACCCCTCCTATCATTCGCTGTCTCCATGTGTCTCGAGACTGTACCCAAAAGCCACCTGTTTGCATGACTCAGTAGAGCCGTGGTGGGGTGGCAATCAAAGTACAGTGGGAGAACACACAAGACTCTATGACGATCTCGGGTCTACAGACTAACCTGTACCAGTGTCACCTGAGAACTTCTATCCGACGATAGATATAATACCATATAGGAGTTCTCGGCGAGTCCGTCCAGTGTACCCAGTCTCCACCGAGCACCCGCATATGATCTCGATGTCAAACATCGATGGATATGGGATCATCCATCGCCCATCATATGGGTCTAGTATCATATACGCTAGTCTACTCTGGTATATCGATGCCCCATCTCGATACACCTACGACCAGGGACATTTCAGGATATGCTTATAAACTACAGACGTCCCACTAGTATGATCTCCATCATAATCACAGTAGTCAAGCAAATATCCTCAGGGCTTTATCAACATGTGTAAATGAATAATAGCATGATCAAGTCAACATGTCAGATAAAAAAGAACCAGATAACATACTATCATGTCGAACAAGAATGAACACTGAATATATATATATATATATATATATATATATATATATATATATATATATATATATATATATATATTGTAGGGTTCCTAGGCACCCCAAGGAGGTCTCACAAGGCATCGATCATGCCAATTTCAAAAAATCTAGGTGCCGAGAAACCCTAATACGGATCGTTGGCTAGAATTCTAGGCGAAAAAGCAAACTAGTTAACACTTAACTACAAGTAAACGGAAATACAACCTTTGTAGATCCGGTCCTCCACCTCCACGGCTCCGTGATGAAGTCCTCTCCGCTGTCCAAATCAAAGTCCGGGCTCTAGCGTTGGCTTCATCGGAGAAAGAGCGGGCTAGGTCATCGACGACGTGCCGAAGATGATCTACGTCGAGGCATCGCTAGATCAAGCTCCACCTTCACCAAGCCATGAAAACTTGTGAAGGAAACACATTCTACTACTTGGCAAGAGGTAGAGGATGAAGAAATAGGAAGTGGGTTCACTTTAGATTTGGATTTCTCACACTTATGCTCAAATCACCATTCATGAAGTAAGCTTTTATCTTCAAGAAGAAGAAGAAGATGAATATTGTTATGATAAGTTATTTTCAAAATAGAAAATAATAGGAATGCTTATCATAATCTAACCATGGTGAAGTGTAGAGAATCAACTAGGGTTGAGTGGAGTGGTTAGGGTTAAGCATGAGACAAAATGGTGACTAAGTCAAAGCTTCATGAAGCTTCAACATGCAAGTCCAAAATTAGCCACCATTTCATTTCTTTATGCTTAATATTTTTCCAAAATAAATAAATGAATAAATAATGGATAAAACAAAACCCTAATTTCCAACTTAACCATGGTTTAATTCTATACACTTAACCAAAAAGCATGCATCATCAAACATGATACAATCATGTGTACAAAAGTATATCACATATACAATGTGCACAAACCAAGTGAGAAAATCCATTTAAAGTGAACCAATACTAGTTAATGCAAAGTAATATATCAAATATATAATTATGCATTAAATCATTAAATCAACACTTGATTCAATGATCCGGTCATATCGCATATAACCGACTAGTATCCAATGTATCGGCTTATCGAATCAATTCTTGATTCGATAACTAGGTTATATCGCATACAACCATTCGACACATTCATCGCGAGAATGGAATACGGTATCACATACACGTATTATTCTCGGTCCCGCACACATCTCATATGCGCGCCTATTTCGTTTCGCTTGAACCAGGAAACCTCTGTGTAGGACTCTAAAGACTCGTCAATACGCCGGCAGCAGGTGATGATCATATCAAGCACCCACAAGCCGCAAGCGGTCTGCTAAACGTAATGGCCACCCGGGTATTGAGCGATCTGAAGATCGACGAGCAAGCCCGCTCACACTCCAGTGAATCCAACCAGTAATACTACCGTAGAGTCCGGTCTGATCGTCTGATATGTCGCATATCTCGCCTAGGGGTGGTAAACGTCAGACCCCAATAGCTCGATAAGTCGCGTCGATATGAGGTCTATAACAATTCGAGAAACTACTGGTAACACTTACCAGTAAATCTCAGCAACCCTGGCCAGGGATTTCCTGTTATAGCCAATCGAACACAGCGCAACATCAACCCCCTATACCGGGAGAGACGAATCCCCTCCTATCGCTCATTGCCTCCATGTGACTCGGGACTGTACCCAAAAACCACCGTTTTGCACGCCCTCTTGGACGTGGTAAGATGGAAATCAAAGCACAGTGGGAACCACACAAGACTCTATGACGATCTCGGGTCAACAGACTACTCTGTACCAGTGTCACCAGAGAACTGCCATCTGACGTAAGGTATAATACCATCTGGGAGTTCTCGGCGAGTCCGTCCAGTGTACCCAGTCTCTACTGAGCACCCGTATATCATCTCTGATGTCAAACACCAATGGATATGAGATCATCCATCGCCCATCTGTATGGGTCGAGAAGGTATACGCTAGTCTACTCTGGTATATCGATACCCCGTCTCGATATACCCACGACTAGGGACTTTGAAGGATGTACTTATAGACTACCATGTCCCTACTAGTATGATCCGCATCATAGTCCAGGTAGTCAAGTACATATCCTAAGGGCTTTACCAACATGTAACAGGGAGACAATCAATGTACACGTTAAGGTAAAGATCAACCAGATAGCATACTATCATGTCGAGCAAGAAAGTCCTCCCTATATATGTCCCAGCATCCACTACAATATACATCCTATGTATAGTAATGGCCTCTAGGGCATACATATAACTAACATATATATATATATATATATATATATATATATATATATATATATAAATACATCCACTATCATATAATGGCCTCTACGGTATACATATATCCAACACGAAGTTAGCCTGGGTTTTACCGACCTTTTAGGTTAGAATCACATGTCTAGGTTCTCTCCAGTGTGTCATGCTGCATATTTCTTTGACTCTGGTTGTAGAATTCGGGCGACTTAGATAGAGTTACGATATTTTGACCATGTACCGCGGCATGGTTACAATACGGTATTCTTTTTGAGTAACTTAGAGTTCTACCCTTGATTGTTTCCACTGATTTGATTTCCTTGCACACCCCGATTTCTCGAGCCAAGACCGTGGCTCTTCATACTCTCATCAGTTTTCTTGATCCTTAATTTTTCATACCCATCTATTTTCATTGATCCTTGTAATTAGTTCGTGATGACAGTCATATTCTCGATCACTCTGAATTAACCTTGAGCACTGATCTCTCATATGAAGAGCAACCTACAACCATTATCGACCGTATAGAGAAGGTGTTGAGGAATAAGATCATCTTTTTAATTCTTGTATCTTATGTTCACATGGAGAATCGACTTGGGAACGAAAAGACGAGATTCGACAGAAGTTTCCACACCTCTTCTTTTAGATTCATGTTTGCTTGTCCTTTCTTGTTCCGGGAATTTCGAGAACGAAATTCTTTTGTAGTTGGGTATAATGTAATACCCTAGTTCAGTTATACCATATTCGTTGGATTATTTTCCTTATCTTGTGGCTTTTTCTTGACTTTATTTGTTTTTGGGTGTGGATAGTGCTTTTGGTATCTGTGATTAGTATCCGACCCGACCCGCATGCTCGAAACCCATCTTGGTCTTTGATTATATCTTATCTCTGTTAGTTCTGAGGATCCGTGCACACATATTCCATATACCTACATCGTATATCTGGCATCTGCATTTTTTTAATACTACATTTATAGTCAAATAATATAATATTTTAAATACCTAGCATGGCCTGCATCATACCCCTGACCCTGTCGTGCCATCCGTACATCTTGTTCTCGTTCCGTTTAGTGAAACGAACTCGTTTCGATCGCTACGTGCACGCTGCGTGTATCCGTTGTTGGGGGTATGCATTTTCGTTACCCGAATATCGTATTTTGGTTTTGGTTGATACGTATATTATCGGTATTTTCAAACCATAATTTTAGACCCAACCCGGGCATATTTTGGAGTATTTTTGTATTAGCCAGAAAACTAAAAAATATATAATATTATAATCCTTATATTTAAACTGTTGATTGTATACGATTCTTTAATATAACTAAATATATTTTAAAATATATTTTAAATATTCAATCCTAATCTAACAGATCCCCATCTCTCTCTCTTACTATATATATATTATTATTTCTTTTAATTTTTTAGACCCTATCTATTATTAAACCCACACCCATGTTTCTTCTTCTCTCTCTCGCTCGTGTATCCGCCTCTTTCCTCACGAAACCCTAACCCTAGCCTTCGTCGTCGCCTCCTCCACCCTCGACCTCGTCTCCTCCCCTCCTCAACCACCTCCTCGCCTCCACCGCTCACCTCACGTCCTCACTTCCCTCTCTCGCCTTTCCCCGCACGTCTCCGTCCCCGAACCCAACAACCTATAGAGCCCTCGTCGTCGCCTCTGTCCCCGTCGCAGACGTTGCTTCGCCCTCGTCGACACCTTTCTTCTTCTCCTCTCCTTCCTCCTCTCTCTCCCTTCCCCCAACGAGATCCCCGAGCCTGCAACCTGACCCCGACCGCTAAAACCCTGCAAGAACCCATGCCTGTGCACCTCCTCGCCGGAGCTCGCCTCGCCGTCGACCACCTCATGCCCTCGACAACACCTCCTTTCCCCGAGCTTCTTTCCCTGCATCAGAACCCCAACCCGACCTCAAGAACCCGTTTACCCACTGCCTTGCCGTGAAACCTCGCCGGAAAACCCATCGTCGACGTCACCCCCTCCGCGCGATTTCAGACCTTACCCATCACCGGCGTCATTCCCCATCGCTGCTGCCGCACCAGATCAAGACTCGAACCTAGCTACGGTGTGGGCGTCTCTTTCTCCTTTCACTGTAAGTTTCATCTTGTTTTTATGCATTTGTGGAGCATGAGTAATTTAATTTAACTGTTGAAATATAATGTGCATGTTCGGTTATATACAATTATATGCTAAGTACGGTATACTGTTGGCTTATGGCTAAATCAATCTAGAAAGAGCGTATAACTCTGATCCCAAGTTGAATCCTAGCTGAGTTCGTGCCTCACATCTTCGTACATCGTTTTCCCGTGACCCTTATCCTCAAGGCAAGTATTCTTGCTTTACTTTTGGTCGATATACATCGGCATTCCTGTTAGAATAAAAGAGAAATGTGTTAGTACCTATTTTTCGTTATATTATACAAAATATATATAGGCAACTTTTATGCCGCAAGTAGAATAAGTAGCAAGTGTGGTTTTAAAATGAGATTTATTTTAACTACAAATAAAGTTCGAAAGTTGTTAACCTATCTCACATTTATATATATTTCTAGCCAGATTGTGATTAGTATATTCATATTAAGGTTAACGGTAAAGATAACAATTGTGACTCATACCAGCTTGTGCATCGCCTTCATGCAGTTACTATTACTAGATAATAATTACATTTGACAAGTCATGACTATTCAATACTCTAGTCTTTATGAACGAGATCGCTGATTAGGATGCTGAACTACATGACATGACACACTACTATTTACCAGTTTCATTTCTATACAATTACCATATCATAAGTTCTAGTCTTTTCAACATTCTTAATTAGTGCTCTAGTAATTACCATAGTAGCTATAAATACGCGGACGTTGGGGTAGTTTGAGTGTGCGTTCGTACAACAGGATCTCAGGAGTCCCATACCGGCAGTTCGTACCGGGCTATATCGGTCGCACGTTTACAGCTCGTTCCGGGCTATATCGGTCGCATGTTTACAGTTTGTACTGGGCTATATCGGTCGCATGTTATTACAGATCGTACCGGGCTATATCGGTCGCATGTTTACAGCTCGTACCGGGCTATATCGGTCGCATGTTCATTCAACAGTTGGGCCTGTGTTTCCTAGCCCCTGGGGCACCACTCTTGGGTTAGGAATACTCCTGCAGAGGTTGACGCACACACTCGAGCATACGATAAGATAGTTTACCTTTTAGTGACCAGTTAGGTTATGACTTGACCTCTTTACATGTTGGTTTCATAGTATTAATGTATCTATTTATATATCTGTTTTACTTATGCACACGGGCTTCACCACACTTATTTATATTTTCATGTTATCATACCATACACACACCTTATACGTTGAGTACTTACTGGGATGTTCTGACATCCCTGAGATTTACCATCTCAGGTTTAGAGACAGATTTTCAGGCCGAGCAAGATTGGAGCGGCTATCAGGACTTTGCCGAAGATCAGTAACTTGTACGTTTATTTCCTTTCTATTAGTATTTATCATGTGCGTCCTTATGGGACATTATGACTCATGTATCTTTTTAGATTTTGTTTCTTTCCGAACCTATTGTATTGGATCTTTATTTGCATCAATTATCTAGATGACCTATTTTTAGTAATCCTTGTAGTTCCGTTGCAGAATGATTATCAATATTATTCCTTTTGGTATTGCATTTTATTTTTGACAGATTCAGCTAGACAGCCTTATGTCACTATAGAAGGATCTTTCCTTACCGTAGGTAGTACGGCTGGCCTTCGTCGCTCTCCATATTCTGTAATTTGGGAAGCGGGGCGTGACAGAATATACGTAAGAATTTTAATCATAATGCAATATTCTGTACTTAAATACATATACCCCCCATAAAAATCTACGTAAATATCTTAAAATATTTTGCTGTTTATAATAGAAGATATGAACATGATATATAGCGCAACAACCTGATATGCGGTGATTTGCCAAGCAAGGCTAGATAGGAAAATGATACTATCTGTTTATATCTTGTATTATAAAGAGATATGTAGAGCTTAATATATATATATATATATATATATATATATATATATATATAGTACTCGATTCACATTGATACACTGTACTAGTAAATATTTAATATAACCTCGCGCCATATTGTGTTTCAAATATGCGGGTCGGGTCGGATAATAACCACAGCTACTAATTGCATCATTCGCAACCCAACAGCAACAATAATAAAGAATTTTACCGCAGAATTTAAAATACCAAAATATATAGTATAAATGTACTAAGGTGTTACAGAGTCTCTTCATCTCTCTCTCTTTTTACTTCAATATAATCTTTAAAACATATCGACAAAAGCGGAGTTAGCGTATAAGATTTGTCTTTAAAACAATTTTTTTTTCACTTTGCCATATTTAAAAGTTCATACCAATTCCCTAACATCACTTGAAATTAATATTCACATCAAATACCTTTTTCGTAACCAAAAGTTTCATATCCAATAATCGTATAGTGAACTTTTTTCATAAAAATACCATGAACTTTAATATAACCGTATTTTCGATAATTAGAGTATATATCTTAAGATCATTCACGGGGTAACGACCAACCCCACACGCACACTATGGTTTCATTGCATGGTATTCTATATATATAGTTAATTCAAAAAGTAAGCTTTTCATTAAAATACCACAAAGTTTGCAAAAAGAGTTTTCTTTTTAATCGATATTCTTAAATTCTTGGCAATTGCGCTTCTACAACCCTCGTTAGGGGTCCCGCTAATGGATGGTATGGATTATTACACATTCTTGGGATAGTAGAGCGAGATGCAGAACTCCTCATGGAGTATTCGGTCTCGAAAGGAAATAAAAATGCGGTTTTTAAGAAATACGACTTTTCTAAACAAAACAAATTTTGAAAAATTTATATAAAACTACAAATCTGTATTTTCAATAAAAACAACATGTGAAAATATAAATTTTTAAATGAAGATTGAAATTTTAATAAAATACCACCAAGTTTATAGAAAGATATGGTTTTCATTAAAATACCATAAACTTTTAAAAAACTAGGTTTTATCACTAAAATACCACTAAAACTAAAATATATCTTCATAAAAACTCTAAATATTATAAATCACTCTCGAGGCTTATTTTAAAACAATATTAACATATTTTTCATAAAACCCCCTCGAGATATACAAATAATATTTAAGAACTCTAGATTAATATAGATTTAAACGGTATCATTTCTCTTGAGCCCGGAGAACCGGAGAAAGTGAGTTCTTGCCTATTCAGGTTAGACGACTTAATGGAGTTATCAATTGCAATTGTCTTGGAAAAAGACACGAATTCTGCCGTTTATGTACAGCAGTTGCCGATTTCTCCTGAACATAAGATCTTTAACAGTTAAATCAATTCATATGAAAATAACTATGAGAGAGAGAGAGAGAGCGCTCGCATTCTTTGCAAGCTTCTTCGTAATTATCGTTGTACTCGATGAGGAGCCTTGCCAAGAAGAAAGAGCAGTCGAAGCTGGAAGGGGAAACGGTGGTGGATAGGCGAGCTGAGGTCATGGCCTCTTCGATTTTGGATTGGCACAATTGGACTGAGGCGTTGACATGGTGGAAGGCGGCAGAGGAGTCGTAACGGCAACGGTTTTTGTCGATGAGGGAGTTGGCCTTTTCAAGGTCATCGAGCTTCAGAACTTGCAAGCAGAAGAATCTTAACTCGTCGGAGACGTTCTTCTTCTTCTTGTTGTTGTCGTTCTTGTTATTGGGAGCCATTTGGAGATGGAGGGAATGTGGGTTTTGCATCTTTGATTTCAAAAAAGGGTGGGTTTCTTTATTCAAGTCAAGACCTGTTTCAGTTCTAGTCCCTTAAAGAAATATCAAAGTTTGTTGTTGTTGTTAGACCCATAAGAACAAAGTCAGTTGGTTCCCCTGCACACGGTTTGTATTGAACTCTGCACTTGATTTGGATTGTGGAACCCTTGTTTAGGGACTGTTTGGTTGCAGGATTATTTGGGATTTAGATTGTGGAATCCCGGGATTCCATAATTTTGTGTTTGGTTGGTGGATTTGGATTTCTAGGATTCCTTTGTTTTTTATGGAGAGGCCCACCACAAAACATGGATTCTTAAATCCTAAATTTTTTTAAGGATTAGGCACTATTCAATGTACTTTTAGATGGGACCCGTGGTACTTTATTTATTTAATAATCTTCTCTCTATCTCTCTCTTTCTCTAAGGGGCTGTTTGGTTGCAAGATTATGAAATTTGGATTCCAAAATAGTACGGTTGAAAATTTCTGGATTTGGTAATTTGTTGTTTGGTTGGTTTTGGATTTTTAGTATTGGATTTATAGATTTTTGTAATCTTTGTTTGTTTGGTGAAAATAAGATGGGATTTGGATTTGAGAATTTTAGAGAGAGAGATATATAGAGAGAGATTATTAAATAAATAAAGTACATGGGTCTCATCTAAAAGTACAATGAATAATGCCAAATCCGTAAAAATCCTTAAAAAAATTTAGGATTCAGGAATTCATGTTTTGTGGTGGGCCTCCCATAAAAAATAAAGGAATTTTAGAAATCCAAATCCTCCACCCAAACACAAAATTATGGAATACTAGGATTCCACAATCCAAATCCTAACAAATCCTGCAACCAAACATGCCTTAAAATCCTCAAATCCAAATCCTACTTTCTTTTCACTAACCAAACAAAGATTACAAGGATCTACAAATCCAATACTAGGAATCCAAAACCAACCAAACAACAAATTACTAAATCCAGAAATTTTCAACTGTACTATTTTGGAATCCAAATTTCTAAATCCTACAACCAAACAGGCCCTTACAGGGGTTAGGTTAGAGTGTGTTTAGAGGATATAACAGATAATCATTAGCGAATCATTAGGGTTAACAATCATTTTCAATAGTTGATTATAAATGTAAACTAGGCTGAATAAGATGATATTAATCCTAATCAAGTCAATAATGAGAACATTATAAAAGTTTGTTATTTCTTGCATTAAAATGAAGAAAAGGGGGAGTAATAGAACAAGTATAATATATTTTACTCAAGAGTCCTAAGACAACCAAAGAAAAAAAGACTGAAGATCTCTATATCCAGTTAAGTTTTTTTATCCTATCTGTTTTCTTTCTTTTTCTTTTGGAATTAGCTTACTAGCGAAACTAGTAACTAGAACACACGGGATGTGACACTTCCAATTTCAACTCAAATGAAAATTGTATAAAGGGCAAAAGAAACCTTGATTGTTAGAACATAACACCGTGACTTCTCATATATGAGAGAATTCCGAAAGCAACCCATCAAAAATTGGCCATAAAAAGTAGGTAGTTTAAAATTTAAATAGCCACCCTCTAATTACGACCATGGGTGCCGCATGTTCCAAAAACTGGTAGGCCGTAATTTCAAGCAATCTTGCTCTACTCCAGTTAAGGTAATAATTTTACAAATGGGTAGACAGATGTATATACCGCAAATTATTTCGGTGATATACCACCCGATTGCATTCCATTAATTTCTATCATTCTTCTCGCCAAGCACCATGTACATGGATTCCAACACGAAAAAGAAAACTGCAATTTAAAGATTATAAAATCAGCATTAAACAATATTCATCAGTGAATCTTAAACGTTGCACGGTGAATCACAGCTCATCATGCATGTAAACAGGAAACAAAAAAAACCCGTACACATTATATCACAGATTCACAAACCTTAGAAATTACAAATGAGTATGACTGTAAGCGGGGAAAAAAGCCACTTTCTTTTTTAATCTTTTACTCTGCGGCTACGTCAAAGTCAACAGTTTCGATATGTAGTTGGGGAAGGAATTTTTGTTTTGTTTTGGCGTCACCTGCATGTGTCGGCTCAGTCTCTGCAACAAGAAGCAAATATGAATTACTCTATATTGAAGGACTTGACGAGTAATAGAGTCGAGAAAGGGAACTCAGGCGTCCAAGCAATGGAGTGTCATGTAGTTTCAGACATAAAGACTGAATTTAAGATGTCCGTGTACCAAAATATACAAATGTTTGAGAGATGTCATACGACATCCTGACCTTCAACGGAGAAAAATGACCTCCCAAACATATCTATATCATCCTAAGATATGCATAGTCTGATCAAAAGCACTTCAAAATTACTCTCTAGTACCACTTTGGTCTAAATAGAGGTATTTATTGCATCCACAGATATATTTAGCACAAAACTCACAAGTGAAGGTACAGTACAAACCACAAAAAAAATAGATGTAGTTTCAAAATAAAAAAAACAAAACACGCACACACACACAGAGAGGGAGGGAGGAAAAAGGCCTTAGAGTCAACCCTCAAGGCGCGGTGACAAATTCCTGATCAAGGAGCCATTGAAATATTAAATATTAGAAAGCTTGGTCCCATAAGCTAAATTGTTGATTGATTCAATAAAACTATCTTTCATGGTTTGTTGGTTAAAACATGTTTGCTAATGCGATCGACAACGACATGTGCAGATTGATTGGGAAAACATATAAGAGATGAAGAGGTGAATTATTAACTATTCATTTTGGGTTTGAATTCTTTCAAAAGATTTTATATATCTTTATATTTCTTCAAAAATACTTTATAAAGCTGAGATATGAATTGTTCGATAAATATGTGTACACCATATGTATATGAACTATAATCGGTGACCATGCAACGGTCCGTGCAGTTGTCATTGAAAAGGGTTATTTGAGTCATTTTGGCCTTTCTAAATAGTTGGCTTGGGTTTCCGATTTATTATTCCTTGACATCTCATGGAATACATCCACAAAGTAGTATGAGAATTTCTATATACAAAGATGTTTTATACCTGCGCAATGTGCAGGGTGCTCACCTGGTTGGAAGTCACAACACAAGGGGATGGCTACTGATTTAATCAATCTGTATTTCTTTAGATTTGGAAGTAGTGTTTCAAGGACTTATGTGAATGGTCGAGTAAATAAAATAAGACCCTCTAACTATTGTTGAATGCTATAATATTGAACTTAAAGCTTATGTAAACTTTTGCCGAGTGCTGAGTGTGTCATGGCAGTCAACTACTGATTGTAAAGAAGGGTTGATATGGGGTTTATTAATTAAAACAATGAAAGAGGATATAAGCATTATTTGGGTGGAGGATTTTATAACTCAAAAAGAAGAGATAGTTATGCGTTGGGACGATTACCGTTGGACCCATATGGGAACATCCTCTCCCCTATCTAACAAATTCTTGCTCCTAATTTAAGTTACATGCTTTGAAATTGATATTATGTTATGGCCTCGTTGTCACAATTCTCATGCGCGCCCAACTAATTCGCTTGCGGTTAGAAACCTAGAGAACTCATTTGTGCCCCCCCCCCCAACAACCAAAAAAAGGAAAGAGAGAAAGAAAGAAAGCAAGCCAGACCATCATGGCATATCCGCTTGGACCTCAAAATGAAACAAGCCTTATGAGGTAAGATACAGAATATTATCTCCCAGTCGGAAGTGGTATTATCATAAACATAGGCATGCACATACACGCATGAATGCATGCACGCACATACACATACATATGAATACAGTCACACATATATGTGGGAATATATTCTACTTTGCTGTTTGGGTTGATATATCCCCTTAAGATTCGTATGTGTGTAATATCTGAATTTGGATCCATATCCGACAGAAAACCTACTTGCAGTTAGGAGATGCTCACAACCATCTAATATACCCATAATTCTGTATCCATATATGACAAGAAGCTCAAATCGTGATTATGACACTCAGAAAAGGTTCAACTTTTTGCATGACTACAATGAATAAACATATGCTTGTTCCACGTCAATTTCTTCATCTGTGAATGCATGACATAATAGGTTTTCTGGAAAGTTTATTGATTAACGCTATTTAAGAAAACAATTGGTGCATGTTGTCCACCTGTGAACACAGGGTACAAGAACAATTTTATGTGCTATTTACAACCTCAGTTTTGATGGTATGCAGTTAGTTTTTACAAGACAGGGAAAGTTATAGTATTCTAAGATTGGCCAAGTTTTTGTTCATCGAGCCTCACAACTATTCATTAAGCTTTCTTTCAAACCTAATCAATCTAAGATGCTTTTTGCTCTTTCTAGTGACTACCGCTTCTAATACGGTCATACTTGAATCTATTAGTGTCAGAGTCCTCTGCAGAACGGTGCAATTTCTATCAAGCTTACCAGCACAATATATCCATTCGATATTAAATGTAACATCCTAGTTCGATCATACGTTTCCTTTTCTTTTGGATATATTGGGTTTTGTTTTATTTTTATTATTATAACTTGGAGTTTAATACTTTTAATCAAAATATATACATATAATTATGGTTTTCAAGTTTGTTAAATATGCATATTATTAGTATTTAAATATTTATTTGTCTAACACTATTTTATAACCATATTTATATTTTAGTATCATAGTTTAAACAAAAGACATTTTATTTGGTATTTCTTTAAACAATACATATACATAAGATTTTACCCATTTTTAAATTCTATTTATAAGATATTTTGTCTATATTTATTTGGTTAAAATATTTAATTTTGAAAAATCATGAGAGCCCATGTTAAATCTTTTAACCATATAAATATTTTTCCTAAACTAACAACTCAATTTTCTCTCTCCAATCACCATATATGTCTCATCTCATAATTTTATTCTTTTAAAACAAATACTATTCTCTCTCTTCAAACAAATATCTTTTCCAACAGATTTCTTTCTCCCCATATTCTATTCTATCTACATATATTTTTCTATATCACTAACTATATTTCACAAAATCCCGGCTCTTTTTTTCTATACATATTCCCTAACAAAATCCTTCTCTCTCCAATCTAATCTAATCTCTCTCAGCAAATTCTCTTTCTCAAATCTACTCTCTCTTTAATTATTTTTCTACAAACCTATATACATACATACATATATATAATTGAAGATATTTTGTTATGATAGTTTAACTGAAAATATATTTTAGTTGTTTGATATCATAAAATCCTATATATATAACTAATTATATTTATTTTCATTAACCCATAACCATATACATATCTACATATATTTTCATTATAAACTAATATGTATATATACAACTTTTTTAATATCTTATAGAAGTATATAACAATCCATCATATATCTCTTTTATAAAATTAAATCCAAATCTCATCTCATCAAAATATTTATCTTTCCAATTATAATAATCTCTCCAATCTTTAACATCTTGCTTCCCTATAAACAACAACCTAATTATTATCATCTCCTCCCTTCTCATATAAATCAACCTTCTCCTTTTTCCATCACAATATTTTCTTTTTCTTCAAAATTAGCCGAGCAATCAAACCTTAGAGCTGTTCTTCGTGTCGTCGTGTTTATTTGTCTCTGAGGCAAGTACTCTTACTCTTTTATTTTTTTTAGTCGATACAACATCAGCAAATCTCTAAATAAATTATTAACTTACAATATTTAAATAAAATTATAATATTCTGCCACTTTATTAATATATCTTATAATATTTGATCATACGATGAAAACCCCAAGATCTTGAATACCTATTAATTTTTTCATCAAGTGAATAACTGTAAAAGTGCAAGCGTAATAAAATAACTTTTAACATGTAAATGTGGTTTAATATATAAAAATCTTTATAACTAATTATATGTTTCTGTTGCAACAATATTGATATACACTAGCATACAAAATGTCAACACTTATATCCTAATCTAAAACACAAAAATATACTATTGTTACTGTTAATCAATAAACGCTTTGGGCTTAATATTTTATATATATAAATTAAACTATCTACACTATCACTGCTTATAATATCGCTGCACTCTATGTGCCCTAGTCATATAAATTATTTTGATACTATAATTTGTATTAATATTTTCTATTATCACATGATTATAAAACTTATTATTAGCACTTACATGATGACTAGTCAATCTGTCATTTATTTTATTTTACTTACTATTATCTGGCAATTATACTATTACCATTATCCGCTTTATGTATTTGTAATTTGTCATTCCTATTTAACTATATTAACCCTTTAAAACCATATTTCAGTTTATTATTATTTTCAATAAATAAATCCAAATGTTAAATACAGATGCTTGCATATTTATGTTGAGTCTTATTTACATTTTTGACCTTATCATATCCTATCGTCTATATTTAACATTTTACTTGAAACTATCATTGTCGGCATGCTTGAGAAACCTTAACATGCTATTCTTGTTTATGGACACTATCATTTTATAACTATTGTACTTGACATGTCATGACTACCCATTGTTCCAGACTACTCATATTAAAACGAGTTCTCTAATTTGAATGCTAAATTACATGACATGACACAATATATATTGTTTACAAGTTTATTTTCCATACAATTACCATACCACAAGTTCCCGTCTTTTCAGCATTCTTAATTAGTGATTTAGTCTTTACCATAGTAGCTATAAATACGCGGGTGTTGGGGTAGTTTGAGTGTGCGTTCGTACAACAGGATCTCAAAAGTCCCATGCCGGCAGCTCGTACCGGGCTATATCGGTCTCATGCCGGCAGCTCGTACCGGGCTATATCGGTCTCATGTTTACAGCTCGTACCGGGCTATATCGATCTCATGTTCATTCCACGGTTGAGGCCGTGTTTCCTAGCCCCTGGGGCACCACTCTTAGGTAAGGAATACCCATGCAGAGGTTGATACACGCACTCAAACTTACGATAGGATAGTTTACCTTTTAGTGACCAGTTAGGTTATGACTTGACCTCTTATATACATGTTTCATAGTGTTAATGCATCTAATTATTTATATATCTGTTTTTCTTGCGCACCGGGCTTCACAACTTTTATATATTCATGTTATTATACTACACACACCTTATACGTTGAGTACTTGCTGAGATGTTCTGACATCCCTGAGATTTGCCAACTCAGATTTAGAGACAGATTTTCAGGCTGAGCAGGACCGCAGCGGCTACCAGGACTTTGCTGAAGATCAGTAACCCGTAGGTTTATTTTCCTTCTCGGTTAGTTTTTAGCATGTGCGCCCTTATGGGACATTAGGACTTATGTATCTCTTTCGGATCTTATTTTATTTCCGAATCTATTGTATTGGATCTTTAATTGCATCAATTATCTAGTGGACCCATTTTTAGGATTTCTTGCAGCATGATTATCAGTATTAATCCTGTTCCCCTCCGAACGGCGGCGCGAGACATGGGCTGTCTCGCCTGAGGTTCGGGACAGATGCTAATTGGTGCTATCCGTTCACCTCTCCGAAGATGCCAAGTTGATTTATGGCACCATGTATCGAAGGTTTAAACGGATGCGTCCGATGTAGCAGACTTCGTCAGATTCCCCCTCGCTTGAGGGGTTTTTGATTGTGGGGACGCTCTTCCCTGCAGGCGCAAGCCCCTGCAGTTAATTACGCTACCGCATTGCGGTAACAACTTTCTCCTTCTCCAGCTGGTCACTTCGTGTCGTGGGTGTTTGTTTTGTATTTTGTTGCCCGTGGATTGTTTACGGAGACTGAGTTATGTTGTCGCCCGTAGGGCGTGGACTAGTCCAAATCCGTATTATCTTAGATTTGGGTTTGGGGGTTTGGTTTGAGGATACGTCAGCCATACTTAAGGCTAAGATCAACTCAAACGTTTGTTAAGGATACGTTAGTCTAATTTTGTGACTAAGATCAACTTAACGGGATCATTTAGATCCGATAAAGGAGTGTTTGGACTCCATTGTTCCAATTTAGGGACCTAGAGGTCCAACGTATGTATGGCCGTCAGGACCCGTCACCTCTCTGACGACGTTGAAGAATTACAACGACGGATGTCAGAGGAGTTCAGAGATGTACCCTTGAGCCAGAGTTAATTGGGGGGATTTATAGTTCACTCTGTTTGAAGGTTTAAGGATACGTTAGCCATCTTTGAGGCTAAGATCAACTTAAACGGGACCGTTTAGATCCGACAAAAGGGCATGCGGGGCTCTATTGTTCTAGTTTAAGGGCATTGCGGTCCATGGGTAGTTTAAGGACATTGCGGTCCATGGGTAGTTTAAGGACATTGCGGTCCACTGTTAGTTTTAAGACATCTCGGTCAAGGTTAAGTACGTCGTAGTCCATGGGTTTAAGGACCCCACAGTCCGTTGTTAGTTTTAAGACATCTCGGTCAAGGTTAAGGACGTCGTAGTCCATGGGTTTAAGGACCCCACAGTCCGTTGTTAGTTTTAAGACATCTCGGTCAAGGTTAAGGACGTCGTAGTCCATGGGTTTAAGGATCCCACAGTCCATTATGTGCTCTGGATGCTTCACACGGGTTCACTGCCGTGTTCTGCGAGGACCAGGCTCCGCTCTGGACGTTTTCCACGGGGTCAAAGAGTGACATTATCCGCGTTTCACGTAACCAGGAATTTGCATTAAACACGGGTTTAAGGACCCCGCAGTCCGTATCAATGTGTGGTCGTCGGGACCCGTCACCTCTTTGAAGACATTGAGGGATTACAATGCCAAGTATCAAAGGAGTGAAGAGATGTACCCTAGAACCGGAGTGGATTAAATAGTCCTTGGCCCAATTTGGGGTCAAGACGAATTAATTGTGTTATGAGTCCATTGGCCCAGTTAATCACAAATTGAGGACTTATGGCCATCTTGGGCTAAGTCCAATTAGGAGAGGCTTTGCCTCCATCCATTTAGTCAATTGGGCCGAAGCCTAGTGTTAAACACTACAGAGCAATCAGTGTTGAACACTGGGAATGAGGTTGACAAGTTAGTGTTTAACACTAAGAGATAATTGGTGTTAAACACCAGCAACAAGGCTTTTCAAATTAGTGTTAAACACTAAACAGATCAGTGTTGAACACTGCAAATAAAGCTTTTTAATTAGTGTTGAACACTAAGGCCCAACAGTGTTTTAACACTGGGTTCGAGAGTTTTAATTTAGTGTTAAACACTAAGGCAAGAGGGGTCACGTGGCAGCACGTGAGAGCGCCCTCCCTTCATTTATTCTGCTGAGATTATCGCATCTTTCAGAGCATCACGTGCCATCACGTGATGGGCATTCAAATGCCTATGTATTAGAGCTTCTGCCAAGGGTCACGTGGATCACGTGGGGTGCTGCCTCAAAGGGGCTTTCTGTAGATCTCTTGGGGGGTCACGTGATGACACGTGACCCTGTCTCTATGTATTTTGTTTAGAGGCTTTGTTAATCTTTTTTCAGGAATTAAATTCCTCAAGCTGTAAATTTCAGAGGAATTAAATTCCTACTTCCTTTCGAAGACTTATATTCTGGGATAGAGTTTAACTCTGAATTTTCTGTAGGAATTAAATTCCTCATATATGTGAAGAACCAAATAGGGTTAAACCCTAACAAAGCTTTTTTAAGGAGTTTAAACTTCCATCCTCTGTTAAATTACGATTAAGGGAATTAAATTCCCGCTGCTGCAACAGAACTAGGTTCTTAATTAAGGTTAAACCCTGTTTCTTTTTATTCTGAAGGAATTAAATTCCCATGATACAGGGGCAAGCCCTAATTTTATTTTAAAGGAATTAAATTCCTATAGTTCTGTGAGAATTAAATTCTCGTGCTTGCATTCCTTCTCTATGTTTTGGATCTGCATGGCAGGATCTCAACCCATTGAGAATTAAATTCTCAACCTTAAGGGGAGATGTGCACTTTGCAGATCCTCTATCAAAGAGAGAAGAAATATGTTCTTCTGTTTTTACATTATCAGAGTTAAACTCTGTTGAGAATTAAATTCTCTTTTTCTTTCAAGGAGCTTTTCCCTTTCTTACCTAGGGTTTTTGCAGAAGATCCAAGTTTCTCCAAGTATCGAAGCTCTCTCCTTTTTCTTTTTTTCTTCTCTGCGTATGTGTCTCTGTATATCTCTTGGCTCCTATTTATAGGAGAAGCAGCCGAATCAATCAGTTTTTTGACGAATCTTCGTGAAAGATTTGATTTGCATCCATCATTCATTTTGGACCTTTAGATTGTTGGGTGAATTTTATTCACCATTGGATTTCAAATCCAGGGGTTTTTCCTTTGTTGTTTCGGTTAGATTTAAAGGGGAAATCTTTCCAAACCCGAGATTTTCCAATAGATAGATCACCTCTGAATCTTTAATTCGATTGGTTCCAGATAGTTGCTTTCCTTTGGAAAGATTTGAATTTCTTTCAGAATTTAATTCTGTTGACACAATGGGTTTTGAAAGCCGGTCACGTGTGACCACGTGACTCATGGTCACGTGTGGGCACGTGACCCCCTTTGGAATGAGCCTTTTCCTTTCTTTTGCGCTCTGTCTTCTGATCGTTGCTTAAACGTCACGTGCCACCACGTGACTCCTGGTCACGTGTGAGCACGTGACCCTTGTTTGAACTCTCTTTCCTTGGTTCATCTGGAGAACGAGTCTGCTGTCTTGAATGTCATGTGCCAACACGTGACCCTGGTCACGTGGAAGCACGTGACCTCTTCTGAAGCCTTTTCCTTGACTTGATCAGGGAACTGGTGTGCCTTTGACGCTTGCATTTAAATGTCACGTGTCGCCACGTGACCCTGGTCACGTGGGAGCACGTGACTCTTTCTGAAGCCCATTTTCTTCAGCGTAGTCAGGAAACTGAACTTGACTTGATGATGCTTTTTAGGTGTCACGTGCCAACACGTGACCGCTAGTCACGTGTAAGCACGTGACCCTTTTCTGAAGCTTTTCCCAGAAGCTTTCCTGATTTTAAATCAGGAAACAATTCCTTTTAGTATTGGATTTTATTTTTGACAGGTTAAGCTAGACAGCCTTATGTGACTATGGAAGGATCTTTTCTTACCGTAGGTAGCATGGCTGGCCTTCGTCGCTCTCCGTATTCCGTATTTTGGGAAGCGGGACGTGACATTAAAGCATAAGAGAATTTTCTGATTAGGTCAATATGCATCTCTAGAAATTTGGATGTAGAGATCAAGGACTTGTTTCAATTTAAAGGCAATAAAGATGGGATCTGATTACCACAACAATAGTTTCTTCAACGGACATAGATTTTCGACCACTTAAATTTTCAACATAGCAGCTCATCCATGGACTTTCATATAGTATTCAAACAAAGAAATCGCCTTTCCAGGAAAAACCTAAGCTTCAAAATAAAGTCGCACTCACATACTCATATTTAACCTCAGAATAGTACACTGCTTGAAGGTCGACATTCAACATCCAAAATGTCATCTAACCTATGATTCTCCGGTATGTATATTGGGGTGTATCATGTCTGACATTGTACAGTGAAGTGGCTCAGAGTTTTATAATCCAAAAAAAATGGACTCACACAAGCTAGCGGGCGTGCACAATCATACAAAATCACATGCAATGTGCGTCAGGGTATATACAGCGACGATAATATTAAAGAAGCGAGAAATTGCAAAATATTAAAGAAAAAATCAAAGCAAACCTATCCATAGATCTAATGGGTCGTTTTTTAGCATAAACTGATAATCGAGTATTAACACGCAAAAGGAACTATCAACATGCTATTTTAGAAATGACAGATGCAACATGCATCATTAAGAACAAAGAAGGAATTAAAACAGGCTTTTAAAGCACCCGTATCAAGCATTATTTATGTAGAAAATCTGAGTGCGGAAAGATAAACACGTTCAAACTTCAATGATAAGCAAAAACTCTAAATAAACTCAGGTATAAATAGTAAATGAGTCTTCAGTTGACAGTATGATCATCTATATGAAGTCACTGAACAAAGGTTCTGAAAATGCTATTAGAGATGCCACCAAATACACAAACCTCAAAGACATTAGACGATCGCATATACGAAAACGCAGCACCTATGCAAGCATCATTTATTTCGTCACCACTATCCAACTCACATGCCTCTTCAAGGACATGAGAAATCACATCCACCAGAGCAGTTAGCTCCCAACACCCCCCCCCCCCCACACCCAACACCCCCCGGCCTTCTGCTTAATTAGAGAAAGGCCTTCATATAACCATGCGATGAATCCTTCTACATCAGGCATACATCTCATGAAAACATCATCAGTGGAAGAAGAAGAAAATCCCCAACGACACAAAATAAGTTTTGACGATTTACGATCAAATAGGATCATCTAGGCCAGTTCAGAGTCAGAAACATCAGAAACTTCAATATCAAAGAAGTGATCTTTCTTAGATTGGTTTCCGAGATCGCAGCTATCTGAGAGATCCTGCAAGTAACAAAGTACCTTGTCAAGTGGACAAGCATCCATGATCCGCAAATGAACCGTGGGCTCTTTTTCCATTCTGTTGATAAGGCACTGGGTTGTCGACAGCGAATCTATGAAATAATCCATGAAAGAGTTGAAGAGAGCTTCAAAATTATAATTGGCTAGATAATTGTGCTTTACAAGCATAGGGAACAAAGAACTTATTCTTTTAAGAAGATCGATTCTCGCTTCATTATCAGAAATAGGCCACTCATCACATTCAGGCCTTTCTTCGAGCATCCTGAATGCGGTATCAACATCAATGGGGTCCCAACTTCCATTAGCAATCCTGTCAGCCCGATCTTGATTCGCTCCTTTGGGAAATAAGCTCCTCCTCTCTAGAAAAAAATCATACATGTAATGCTTCGATGCATGCCTCAAATGAGATTCACAATCTCCAAACTTTTGATCACAACATGGGCATGCCCAATACTTCCATGAATGGTGTGCATCTGCATATTGCAAGGCTTCTGATAGAAAAGTGCCCGAATCGTAGCCTTTGAGAGGTTTTCCACATCGATTTCAAGTAAATTCCACATTTCCGCTGGTGTTAAAGACTCTAAATACGGTCGGACGATCTTCTTGAGCTTATCCTTCGCAGAAACCAACAAAAGAGGGAATGAGGGTTTTGCCTCTTGTTGTTGATGTTCTCGTTCATCAGAACCCGTTTCGATTTTAGTCCCTAAAAGCTCCAAGTTTGTTGTAAGGCCCTCAAGAACTAAAGTTAATTGGTTCCACTGCACTCAGTTTATATTGAACTATGATACCCTTGTTACCTATGGCTTTCGACCAAATTAAATGACCGAGATTTCTAATGAATTGACAGTTCTTTAAAAGGGTTAGGTTACGAAAAAAACTGACAAGAAATATTGTATATGTGTAATAATATAAGAGTTCCTACTCCATATGTATAGGAGGTGTTTGACTAAAAACTAAAGCTAATTATATTCATAACACTCCCCACAAGCTGGAGCATAGATGTCAATTATGCCGGGCTTGAACAAAAGACGAGTGAAAATCGGTCGAGAAAGAATTTGACAAGAATGTTGAGCCGAAGAGAAAACATGTTGGATTGCAACCAGCTTGTCCGTCATCTTTTCATGGATGAAGTGCCAATCTATCTCGATATGCTTGGCCCTCTCATGAAAAACTGGATTCTCAGTAATGTGGATTGCGGCCTTATTATCATAGAAAGTGTAGTCGGACGAGAAGAGAAAACCCCAAGATGTGTCAGGAGTGAGATAAATCATACCAACTTAGCAACTGTTTGCATCATAGGGTCTATACTCAGCCTCAGTAGAAGAACGAGCCATTGCATTCTGGTTCTTACATCTCCACGTAACCAAGTTTCCTTCCAAGAAGACACATCAGCCACTAGTGGAACAACGATCATCAATGGATCCCGCAAAGACAGCATCTGAAAAGGTTGTGAGCGACAACGTAGATGATTTGTAGAGAAAACCATGTCCTGAAGAACCTTTGATATATCTGAGAATATGTTCAACTACCTTAAGATGAGAGGTCAAACAATTGTGTATATACTGACTCACTCTGCTAACGGTAAAGGCAATGTCAGAACGAGTAACAGTGAGATAAATAAGCTTCTCAACCAGACGTCGATATCGTCCTGGGTCAGACAGTGGAGGATCCGAAAGAGAGCTCAATCGAGATAGCTTGACTATGGAAAAATCCTGTCTCAGATAGAATATCGAGTGCATACTTGAGCTGAGAGAGCTGCAATATACCAGAATTCCATGACACATCAATTCCAAGAAAGTATCTAAGTGGCATAAGGTCCTTGGTATGGAAATGTGAAGCCAAATGTTCTTTCACTTTGGAGATGCCAGCAAAATCATCTTCAGTAATGATAATATCATCAGCATACACCAGCACACACCAGCACAATCACCATACCCTGAGGACGACCGTGTAAAGAAAGATGTGTCAGCACGACTGCATTTGAAACCAATCTGTCGTAGGACCGTACTAAACTTTTCAAATCAAGTACGCGGTGACTGTTTCAATCCATATAAAGATTTATGTATGAGACAAACCATAGCCTGCTACATGTAAATAGTCTTGAAATACTAAGAAATGCATTTTTCACATCAAGCTAATGAAGTGGTCATGCCTTAAAAACAGCCAAGAACATAAGAACACGAACCGAAATCAATTTGGCAACTGACGAAAAAGTCTCAACATAATCCAACACTTACTGCTGAGTAAAGCCTTTGACCACCAATCGAGCTTTGATACAGTCAATCGTCCCATCTGGATTTTGCTTAACAGTAAAGACCCATCTACAGCCGTCAACCTTCTTATCTAAAGACGTAGGTACCAATTTCCAAATCTGATCAGAGCGCGGTGTGGCAAACTCCTCTAACATAGGGGCATACCAACCTGGATGCTGAATAGCTTCCTGAGCAGAGAAAGGAAGAGTGATGCCAGACAAGGAAGAAACAAACTGACGAACGGATGTGTCAGTCTATGATAAGAAACAAAATTAAAAATCAGATGCGTTGTAGTACAGGGACGCTTACCCTTGCGTAAAGTAATAAGAAGAGAGATATGTTCTTCTGAAGGCAGCGATGATGGAGAACCAGGAACAGTAGACTGTATCGGAGTACCTGCAGAAGAATCGTTAGAAGTAGAACTGGTGGGAAGGGGTAGGACTTTTGGGTCACGGCGGTGATACACCCGTGGATAAGGGGGCCAGGCTTAAAACTAGGACGCACAGTTCGAACAGACGAATCAAGCTCCGAGGTAGGTACGTGGGGAACATGGATAGTAGAAGTGGGGCCCTTGATTGGTGGTAAAAAATATGCTCGGTCTTCTAAGAATGTCACATCACATGAAGTGCAAACTTTAGATATGGCAGGGTTAAAGCAAAGTGTCACGCCCCACTTCCCAATAGACGAAAATGGTGACGTGGAAAGCCCGCGGCATATTTATCTAGAGAAGGTCATTCTCTAAGTAAATATGCTAAGCGTATTGTAACAGTAATACACAATATAAGAATAAATGGAGACTAAAATTTTCAACCAGCATCTTTATTTACGTTCAAACTTGAAATATTTACAATCACTAGTGTTCAACCGAAAAATAAGTACAATAACAGAAATGACTAAACAGTTGGCATACATAAACTGAAAGAAAAGATATGTTAGTCTAAGCCTGAGCAGCGATTTGGTCGTACTCCTCCTTTGTGGCATCCACCTCCTTAGTCTCAACAGAAACCGACGAACATTCCAAGAAAATAAGAGCGGGTGGAATGCCCGTCAGCGAACTGGCGCTCGATAAGTCCGAAAGGTAAGGCAAAAGTGAAGAGTGACAGCTGTAGTATAGAATGAAGAAAAGTAAATAACAGTAAAAAGTATGTAGAATTGAGTATGGGTATATGTACTATAGGCCTTTATATAGTCACTGTGTTAACGTTAAGTTCCAAGTGTGAATGTCAACGCAGCCGTAAAAGTATTCACGAGCTCAATAATGGGGCCCCAGGAGGAAGGAAACACGGGCCCATTTCATATGTTTGCATCGAAACTTCAAGCTGTGGAGAAGTTAACCCAACTGAGATTCGAGTAAATAGAATTCGAGTAGGTTAATACGGGACTCTCGAAGTTCCGTTGAATTCATACATGAAACTATCCCATACACTCTGAATATAATAGATTATAACTGTTAGACCGCCTTAATTGATTTGCTTGATTGATTATAACATGTCTTGATCGAAACCGTAGATTGCAAAAGCGAATAATGTAGTCGAGTAAGTCAAGTAGAATGCGAGTCATGTTAATTGCAATCCTGAGTCGAGTCAAGTTAGTTCGAGTATATTGAATTCGAGTTCAAGTTCAATTTTAGGTTCGAATTTGGATTCGAGTTCGGGTTTAAATTCAAATTAGGTTCGAGTTTGGATTCGAGTTTAGCCATTTCATATTCCTATATTTAACTTTGAATATTTTAAGTTCGGAAATAATCGGACAACCGTTGCAATGGACGGCAGGATTTGTGTCTTTTTCCAAGATGATTATTATTGAAAACTCCATTAATTTGCAGTGTTATATAACCTGGATAGGCAAGCACTCACTTTCTCCGGCTCTCTGAGGCTCAAGAGAAATGATACCGCTTAAACCTATATTAATTTAGGATCCTTAAAATTTTATTCAAGCGGTTTAATATGTATTTGCATTTCTCGACGAGAGTTTATGTAAAATGTTTTAATATTGTTTAAAAATAAATCTCGATGATGATTTAGAATATTAAGAATTTTTATGAAAATGTATTTTAGTTTTAGTGGTATTTTAGTAATAAGACCTAGCTTTTAAAAGTTTATGGTATTTTTATGAAAACTACTACTTTTGGAAATTTGATGGTATTTTATTAAAATTTTAATCCTTCATTTAAAAATATAATTTTCACAATTTGTTTTCATTGAAAATATGAATTCATAATTTTATATAATTTTCCAAAGTTTAATTTGTTTTAAAAGGTCGTATTTCTTTAAAAATCGTATTTTTATTTTCTTTTGAGACCGAATTCTCTGTGAAGAGTTCTGTATCCCGCTCTACTATTTCAAGGACGTGCGATAACCGCACCATCCGTAAATTGGTTCCACTAAAAGGGTTGTAGAGGCGCAATTGTAAAAGATTTAAAAATAATGATAAAAACATTTTGTAAAAGTAATGGTATTTTAATATATATTGTTTCCCTTCAAATTAAGCATATATCTAAAATATCGTGCTATAAAACCATAGTGTATGTGATGGGGTAGGTCGTTACCCCGTGAATTTTCTAGAGTTATAGTTCATGATAAGATTAAAAAGGTATAAACAAAGTTCATGGTATTTATATGAAAATATTCGACATATGTATTTCGCATGGAATTTTAATTACATTAAAAGGTAAATGATATGAATGATATTTTAAAGTGGTGTTAGATGATAAGGGTGAAATATTAACTTAGCAAGGGTGATAAAACTTTTTAAAAGAATATTCATTTTGGCTAACTCCACTTTAATCGGTATAGTTTTAGAAAGTGGTTTAAGACGAAACGAAAGAGAGAAAGAAAGGGACTTACAGGTTTTGGAGCGTTAAGATGGGGGAAAAAAAGAGGGGAGCCTTCGTGGATCGTGGTAGCGTCGAGAGTGGCTCCGGTCTTCGTAAACGGACTTGGCTTGAGCTAACCCTACTTGACTAGCTTTAACTCTTCTTGCACAAGGAAAATTTTAAAGAATTTTGTTATGGATTTCAAAATATGAGAGAGCTAAAGGATGTGATGGTATTTATAGGGTAAAAATGAGTGTGAATTAAAAAAAATGAATTAAAAAGAGATTAAATTGTGTTAATGGGGTAGATGAAGGGTTGTGAAGTCTCTAGTTGAAATCTGAGAAAATAAACAATAAAATAGAGTAGAGGAGAGTCAAAGAGACGTATGGGCGAAGCACGGAGATGATTGGATAAGATCCAACCGCCGGTGACGGTTTTTGGGGAGATTCTGGTGGTCGGATGGAGGCCAAACTTTTTGATTCTCCGTGTATTGCACGTGCAACTCTTGGGCTTCCGAAAAGTTAAAAAAAATATTAAAAAAATTGAGACTAATGGGATTCGAACATGCAAACCAAAGCTCAGCAGTGGAGAGTCTTAACTGATGAGTTACAAGTTTCTTCTTGTTTTTATTAAATAATTTTAACTTATAACTTCTAATTAGGCTGAAATACCCTTTCTATATATTGAACAAGTTACATTTGTACAAGGATTTCAGGACAGTTACACATACCCTTTATGGGATCAGGAGTAACCTACAAACACCATACGGATGGCTCGAGAATCAAGCTTGTCTACATGAGGACCTAGAATATAAGGAAGGCATATGCAACCAAATACCTTAGGATGAACGGGAAAAAGGTTGTCCCTGTGAAAACAAAATAGAGAAAGGAGACCGGTTGTCTAGGTCCGAAGAAAACACACGATTGATATAAAACCAGACAACAAAGGCCGTAAAATTCCACAATCGTTTAGGGTTATGCATATGCAAAATAAGAGAACAGTCTACCTCAAAAAAATATCGGTTCTTCCGTTCAGCAATCCCACTTTGCTGAGTATAATAACATTTACTTTGATACAATATGCCATGTGTCTGACAAAATACAGTAAAGTCCGTGCTAACATACTCCTTAGTATTATCTGAACGAAAAACCTTTACAGAAACACCAAATCGATTAGTAACCTTAACTACGAAGATTTTAAAGGTAGATAAAAGTTCAGACCTATTATGCAGAAAATACAACCAAGTCATACGTGAATGATCATCGACAAATATCACAAAATATTTATACCTAAACACACTAGGAAATTTAAAAAGACCTCAGATATTGGAGTGAACAAAAGTAAAAGATAAATCGTGTCTTTTATTAACCGGAGGAAAAGAGGAGCGATGGTGTTTACCAAGAATACATGATTCATAATTGAATTCTGATAAATTAAGAGAATGCAGCATAATACATAAAGAAGAAATAGGACGACCACGTCTCCGATACCACTAGATAGTAGAAACAGCTGCAGACGCACTGCGTAGGTGATCAACGTAGTACAGTCCATTTTGTTCATGACCCCACCAATCTAATGTTTCGTCAGAAGATCATGTATTATAAAGTGAGATAGATAAAATGTTACGGAACAGTTTGAATCATTTGTAAGCCGACGAATAGAAAGTAAGTTTTGTTTTAAAGATGATACAATTAAAGTATTTTTTAGATATAAAGATGAAGTGATAAATCAGCAAAACCAAAAACATGTGTAGTATTACCATCAGTCATGGAAATCAATATGTGAGGACTAGAAGTAAGATCAGACAGTTCATCACGGGACATGTGATATGAGACGCCAGAATCAGCGACCTACGAATTAGAATGAGGAAGGAACGATATAGCTGATGGAATAAAAAGATTGGCAGGAGTTACAGAAAAGAGGAGACGACGCAACTGGCCCCACTTAGCACTGGATAAAGGTAAATGGTCGGCACGGCCATGGAAACCATAACCACGAGCAGTCATATGGAGATGACCATGCGACACCCCCACGGCTACGAGAGACAGAATCAAAATTCATGATGAACAGCATAGAAATAGATCACGAGAGACGGAGAATAAGCTTGTCTAATACCCAAGCGAGTACAAGAGTAGCAAGACGATCCAATAGATTATCGTCAGTAACCGAGAAAAGCGGAGATGAGCAAGAAAGTGATGAGTGCGGTTGGCGATGAAGATCGGAGACGAAAGGGATTTGGTTGCATTGGAAGGAGCAGATCACGACCACAGATCTAGTACATGAGCGGAGACGAGAGGTGGCCGTGGCTAAGGCAAGCGACCGGAAGCAAGTGGTGGAGGTGTGGCTTGGTGCGGCAGGGTGCTGTGTGCCGCTGGTGCGGAGCAGGGTGCGGCATGGTGCTGCGTGGTCCGAAGTAGGGTGCAGGGTGTTGCGGGTGCGAAGCCGGGTGCAGCATGGTGAAGGCAGAGGAGAAGAGTCGAAGAGGCGGCTAGAGCTAGAGGATTAGGGCATGGTGAATAGGGTTAGGGTTTGGTTTTAGGAAATTAGTATTTCCTCTCAATTCTTTTCAAAGCTCCGAGGATTCGGGCATGGTGAATATGAGAGTTCATTCTATATATATATAAGAGGTGCATTAGACCGCCTCTCCTATTTAAGGCAATATGGGACTAAAGACTAAACATGTTACATTGTGTTTAGAGGATGCAATTGATGATCATTATGGTTAACAATCATTATCAATAGGTGATGATAAATGTATAAGTGAGCTGAAAAAGACAATATTAATTCGAATCGAGTCAATACATAAGCATGCTTAGATTGAAAAATATAGCAACAACTACAGCAGCCATTACCTCTCAGAATGCTTGACAAGGCTGCAAGAACCAACTTATAAGATAATAAAAATTAGTGGTTAGCAAGTGACCCTTAAAGAAACGGGTAACGAAATAGAATGCATGAAGTTTGCTAATGGCTATAACCACCAACTAGTACATGTAGTATCTTCTCAATATAGAGAGTACTTAGAAATTATCAAGATCTCATACAACAATAACAAGCGCCAACTGATAAGATTATAAGAATTAGAGGTGAGCACATGACCCTTGAAGAAACGAACTACGAACTAGATTCCATGAATGTTTGCTAACAGCTATAACCACCAACCAGTGTATGCGCAAACCAACAATTTTGTAGCATCTTCTCAACATAGAGAGAATCTCAGAAAAATATCAAGATACTTTATACAGCAACAAGAACATTTCTACTTAAGTTTTTAGGGTTGGCTACATGAATCCGTTACCTCCACTCTCCTATCTTGCCTACCGTCTCCTAACCACAGCAGAATGGAACATCGCATCATGACCCAAAATAGTGCATGGTTTTCCTGAGTACATGAACAGGAAAACATAGTATAAAACATGCAGGAATCAACCTTTTTTGGGTCAGCAAACGAGCCAAATACCCATAAGATGAGAGTAAGAAACAATCAGATAAGAAAATTTGATGGAGATCCAATTGTTCTGCAGCTTGCAACTGGTGATAAGAGATAGAAACAATAGGTAGAAAAGCTACAACATTGTTCTAGCCAAATTAGCACCAGCAAATCTTGCGTCCATAATTTGCAGCACAAAGTTATTACCAACTCAGAAAATTTATACTTTCTAATTTCTTAATCTGTTCATAATCGACACCGAAACTAAAATGTTGTATCGTTACCAATTTGGTGAATTAGCCTAGTTTTCAAATTTTCCTTGGCAAACACGGCATGAAACAAACGAAAACAACTTTGAAGCTCATCTTTTTAATAGTAATTTATAATTTATTTACATTTTTTCATTAGTGCAAAATGGATATAGGTCAGGTACATAACCTACCTATTAGAAGCCACGTGCTTCGAGCATCCAAGAGGGCCCTTGAAGCACCTGCCTCCTGTAGAGCTGCCGATGTAGGAAACTTCCTACATAGTTGTCTTTTAGAGCTGTCTTATGTGTCGAAAATTAGCCTACTTAGTTGTCTTTTAGAGCTGCCGATGTAGGACCGAAACTTCCTACATATGTGTCGAAAAATTGACACATAGTTGTCTTTTAGAGCTGCCGATGTAGGAAACTTCCTACCGTGCCACTTTATATTCCGTTTTCTCAAATATGGTGTGAGTGTGAGTGTGAGTGTGCATGCATGTGCACATGCGTGTGTGCATGTTCAAGGATTTAAGTTGAAAGGTCGAGTAAATAAGATAAACCCTGTAGCTATTTTTGAAGGTTTTAACATGGAAAAGAACTTAGTTCTTATTTAATTTTTGTTATGTGTTGAGTGGGTCATGGCAATCAACGTATGAAGGGATTTGGAGTATTCTCTCTTCACAGCTCAACAACTATTGATCGTGAAGAAGGGTCAATTTGTGGGTTATGAATAACGAAAATTCAAGAGATGAGCATGACCTCGGTGGAGAATTTTATTCCTCAGAAGGCATGGATAGCTTAAAAGTCGGGACCTTTTTGAGTTATAAAGGTTGGACCCATATGGGGCTATTCTCTCTCCTGTTTAGCAGATTAATTAGCTTCGTCTTCTTGCCCCTAGATTAGGTTGCATGCCTTGAAATTGAAATTGTGGGCACGATTTGTCACAATTCTTATGCCCTACTAATTCACTTGTCGTTGGTCCCTATCTATGAGCATTTAGAGGCCTGCAGAACTCATTTGCGTGGCATGTCAACTTGGATCTTACATTCTATACACAGAAAAGGAAAGCCAGACCTGGCACACCCACTTGTACCTCACATAAACAATGATACAGACCCTTTGGTAATAACTTTCTCCGAGGTTCAATCAAATCCAGAGAAGCCTTGGGCAATTGACCCTTACAAGCTAAATTACAGAATATTACCTCCTAATCGAAAGTGATGTTATCCTAAACATACACATGCACACATGCAGGCAGGCATACACATGCAGGAACATATGAAAGCACGCGCACGCACACACGGGAATATATTCTACTTTGCTGTTATGGCAGATAATCAGATATATCACCCATAGATTCGTATTTTGGTGGTGTCTGAACTTGGATCTATATCCGACAGAAATGTACTTTCAGTTATGATTTATCCATAATTCCATATCCATATCAAACAAAAAGCCAAATTCATAGTCGTAACACAGAGGGAAAGGTTTTAATTTCTGAATTTTATTTGCTGAATGAATAATCACGAATAAGCATATGCTTGTTCTAGGTCAAAATTTTAGAATGCAGCCGACAAATTAGGCTTTTTCTTTAGAGTTAATTGATTAACACTAAGTTAACAAAATAATTGTTCGCTCAACCTATGATTGCAGAAGGTATAAGAAGTACAATGTTATTGTCTGTTTATGATACATGTTTGATGGTGTCCAGTTAGTTTCTTTTGGACTGGGAAGGTTACAGTATCCTAATTCCCAAGTACTTGTCTGTGGAGACTTTGAAATTCCCAAGCATTCATCAAGCTTTCTGTCAAATTTTATTGAGCTTCTTCTTGTTTCTTCAAGAACCTGCCACTTCTAATATATAAGACTTGAATCTATTAGTGTCAGAGTTCGCTGCAGAATGGTAGAGCTTCTAGAATAGGTCAATCCGCATCTCTTTAAATTTGGAAATAGTGTTCAAGGAATTGTGCTGAATGGCTTTCAACTCAAATGACAAGTCCATTTGAGGGTGTTCGAGATGGGAATTGATGAACACAACAATTGCTTCTTCAACAGACATAAATTTTCGAGCACTTGAATGTCAGTATAGTAGCTGATCCATGGACTGAAATCCTATCAAAAATCTCCATTCATTCAATTTTCATATAATATTCAAACAAGGAAACCGACTTTCCATGCAAACCATAAGCATCCTAATAAAGTTAAACTCATGTACTCTGATTTGATCTCAGAATGATCCACTACTTAAAGGTTGATATCTAACATTCAAAAATTCAAAAAAAGCACCAGAAGGGACACCTAATCTATGATTCTCGGGAATGGTATTGGGGTGTATGGTGTCCAGTGGCTCAAATTTTTTAATTTCGATACATATATACTCATAAAATGGTGCACATGATTTGCATCTGGGCAACACAACAACAAAAATATTTAAAACGCGAGAAATTGCAATATACTAAAGAAAAAATCAAAGCGAACCCATCCATATATTAAATGGGTCCTTTTCTAAGTAAACAAGTAACTGGGGTAGGCTACATGAACCATCAAAATGTGGTTAGAAATGAGTCAAATGACAGATGCAACATGAATCATTAAGAACAAAATGGGAATTAAAACAGGTTTAATCAAGCTTTAATTGTGTATAAAAATCTGAGCACGAAAAGATAGACAAAAACTTGAATTATAAGCAGAAATTCAAAATGAGCCTTTCATTGACTATATTCAGTAACTGAACAAACATATACGTACATCATAGTCATCCTGTCATTCCGTTAATGGTCTACAGCATCCAAAGCAACAAGAAAATTACAGTCGTTCTTCAGTTTATGCTAATTATGAACCACCAGCCTGGAAACATATATATACAAGAATTAGCGATATGAAAAATATAAAATCCAACAGGAATGCTGAATGAAACATAAGCTTGATCAAAACCTTTTGACCAGTTAATATTTTTGGACAAACTGCATCTATTTTAGTCCTGACTTGTCCTGCGTTTGAGTTGGATGATCAGCTCCAGTATCCTTACTATTTTTGGCATCCGACTCAATTTCTGTGGTAACCTCTTTGGTTGTGAGTTTAGACTTCTTTTTCGCAAACTTTACTGCTTCTTCCTCAATAAGCTTCTGCCAATTTAACAAGCCTGTCAATAACCTAAAATAGGAGACAATCTGAATTTAACAATTGTGTATAAATGATTGTCACTGAGAGACACCTGGAGAAATGATTTCATAAGCGGAAGAAGAACTTTAAGATAATCGAGGGATGAGGCAGTCCCAAGCATGAACTCAAGCTGCTGAGACTCGGGAAGAATCTTCATCATTTTTGCATCCATAAAGCTTACCTGCAATAACAATATACAGCAAGCGAGAGTTTAATATCAACAAGAAAGGTTCTGAAAATGCTATTAGAGATGCCACCATACACACATACCTCAATGATTTTAGATGTACGCAGATACCTCATCACATCACTTATGCAAGCATCTTGTAGATTATCGCCACACTCCTTCTCATGTGCCTTTTCAAGGACATGAGAAATCACATCCAAAAGAGCAGTTGGCTCCAAACCAACCCCCCGTTTCTCCTTAAGTAGAGCCAACTCTTTCTCAGTTTCTTCTTTCTTCTTTCTCAACATCCCTTCATAACTTTGACGATCATTCTTTCTTTTCTTGGACTCATCGCAGCAGAGTTCCTCTATTTGTAATAGATTATCACCATATAGAACAAATGCACGTTTCTTGTCGAGCAGATTGACCAGGCGGTCTTGTTCCTTCCGAAGCATATGAACGATTCTTTTGCTCTGAGTTGCTCTCGACTTTTTTAGTTCAGTCCATGCTACGGAGCTCTCTTCCAATGAAAGGCCTTCATATAACCATGAAACAAATCCATCTACATCTGTCATACACCTCATGGAAACATCATCAGTGGAAGAAGAAGAAAATCCCCAAGGACATAACGTTAGTTTCAACAAATTACTATAAAAAGGGACCGTCACGGCCAGTTCAGGGTCAGAAACATCAGCAACTTCAATATCAAAGAAGCGATCTTTCTTAGATTGCTTTCCCAAATCGCAGCTGTCTATGAGATTCTGCAAGTAACAAAGTACCGTGCCGAGTGTAGAAGCATCCAAGATCCGGAAATAAACAGTTGGCTCTTTATTCATTATGCGGCTAAGGCGCTGGGTTGTCGACAACGAAGCTTTGATATCTCTCCTGAAAGAGTTGAGAAGAGCCAGATGATAAAATCTGGATAGATAATTGTACTTTACTAGCATACGAAACGCGGCCCTTATTCTTTTAAGAAGACTGATTCTCTCTTCATTATCAGAGATAGGCCACTCATCACAATCAGGCCTTTCTTCAAGCATCTTGACTGCGGCATTAACGTCAATGGGATCCCAGCTTCCATTAGCAATCTTGTCTAGCCAATCTTGATCCACCCCTTTGGGAAATAAACTCCTCCTCCCTTGAGAAAGAGTGGGCAGATGATCCTTCGACACATGCGTCAAATGAGATACACGATCGCCAAACTTTTGATCACAACAGGGGCATGCCCAATACTTCCATGAATAGTTTGCCTCCGCAAACTGTAAGGCCTCTGATAGAATAGCGCCTGAAGCATAACCTTTGAGGTTTTCAACATCAATTTCAAGCAGACTTCGCATCTCCGCTGGTGTTAAAGACTCCAAATACGATCGAACTATCCTCTTCTTGAGTTTATCTTTTGTAGAAACCAACAAAGACTGGAGCTGTTCTTGATATAAGGCGATCCGAGCTTCCTCTGCGGTTTCGGGGATGAAATACTCTTCGATGTTGATGACCCCATAGCTCTCATCGGGAGCGATGTCAACTGGGTTAGTAAGAGAGAGGGCACGCTCGCATTCTTTGCAACCCTCTTCGTAATTGTCGCTGTACTGGATGAGGAGCTTGGCCAAGAAGAGAGAGTAGTCAAGGTTGGCGGGGGAGATGGCAGTGGCTCGACGAGCGGAGGCGATGGCTTCTGCGGTTTTGGATTGGTACCATTTGATGGAGGCGATGACGCGGTGGAAAACGGCGGAGTCGTTGTAACGGCCACGGTTGGCATCGATGAGGGAGTTGACCCTTTCGAGGTCGTCGAGATTCAGAACTTGCAAGCAGAAGGATCTCAGTTCATCGGAGACGCTCTTCTTCTTCTCGGTGCTCTTCTTGTCATTGTAGTTCTTGTTCTTGGGCGCCATTTGGAGATGGAGGGAATGAGGGTTTTGCTTCTTTGATTTCCAAAAAGGGTTTCTTTATTCAAGTCCCTTAAGCAAGACCTGTTTCAGTTGTAGTCCCTGAAATATCAGTCAGAGTCTCTTGTTAGACCCTCAAAAATGAGTTGTTACCTATGGCTTTTAACCAGATAAATGACAAAAAAGTGCTCTTTCATTGTCCTAGATCCTTAATGAATTGAGAGTTGATTAAAAGAATTAGGTTACATTATGTTTAGAGGATGTAATAGATAATCATTACGGTTAACAATCATTTTCAACAGGTGATTATTAATGTATAAAAACCCACCGTTGCCGGTCCCAAGTCCGGATGAGAAAGGGTGAGGGTTGCGGTAAGCTTGTGACAGCCAACATAAAACTTTGCCACATTCTATGACATGAATCATAATAAGAACATCGTTGGGGCGTCCCCTACTCAGCGACGCGCTATATCGGATCCCGGACGTAGTGTTAAATATGCAAGGGCCTCTAGGTCGTCGTCCGGATGCGGCGCGCTACATCGGACCCCGGGTGTAGTGACAAATAAGTAAGGGTCGTCGTCCAGATACGGCGCGCTACATCAGACCCCGGGTGTAGTGACAAATAAGCAAGGGCCGTCGTCCAGAAACGGCGCGCTACATCGGACCCCGGGTGTAGTGACAAATAAGCAAGGGTTTCATAGGATCCGTCTAGCTTCCTGGAACATAAGTTCCCTTACGGGTAGACTAATAGAATTAGTGGAGGTGATGATTATGAGAAGAGTTGGTATTATGTGTTTGCAAGAAACTAAGTGGGTAGGTGAAAAGAGTAGAGTCATAAAGCCTTGGGGTTATAAGGTTTGATATACGGGTAGAGATAAAAATCGTAATGGGGTAGGCATAATCATAGTTAGACGGTTGCTTGAGGATGTAGTTGAGATTAGGAGAAAAGGTGATAGAATTTTACTAGTTAAGCTTATTCTAGATGGAGAGATTCTTAATGTTATTAGTGCTTATGCACCACAGATAAGTCTTGATGACGCTAGTAAGCGTCTATTCTGGGAGGATTTCGACGAGGTGGTGCAAAGTATACCTAGTGGAGAGAAGTTATTTATTGGTGGTGATCTTAATGGACATGTAGGTACTAATCGTAGTGGGTTTGATACTATCCATGAAGGTTTTGCTTTCGGACAAAGGAATGAAGTAGATGACTCGATTCTAGATTTTGCCTTATCTTATGACTTGATCTTGGCAAACACTTGGTTTAGGAAAAGAGAGTCCCACCTTATCACTTTTAGGAGCGGATCAAGTGCTAGTCAAATAGACTTTTTTTCTGACGAGAAGAATAGATAGAGCTTATTGTATCAACTGTAAGGTAGTTGTAACACCCGAGCCCAATACTACTATTTTCAGTTACTGTTTGAGCATAATGTGGTACTTATTTTATTTAACTTGCTTGTTTGTTGCTTACTGTAAAATTTACACGGCAAAGTCATTTCTACATATAACAAATTTTGGCATCTAAAATAAAATTGAAAATATTCATCTTGGCCTACTTGACACCCCTAGCCTCGTGATAGCGTCCGTGCATTGTGTTCTCGTCCCGTTCAGTGAAACGGGCGAGTTTGGATGGCTACGTGCACGTACGTGTGTCCGTTTTGGGGGTATGCTTTTAATCATAAAACACTTAATTTTAAAATTTGGATCCCGCTTAAAATCCTATTATTTCAATTTCAAATTTTTGGACTCGACCCGGGCGCGATTTGGAAATGTTTTATTCGGCGCCAAAATCCCAAATTTTAATATTATTAAAACCATCGCATATATTTTTCTAACTAACCTGATATTTTACTGTTCATTACCTATCTTTTAAATTTTTAAGTTAACCATATAATATTTTTACAATGTTTTATATCCTTCTCAATTTATTCTCTCAGCCAATCGCAACCTCCCCTTTAACCCCATGGGCCCCACTTTCTCTCTCTCTCTCTCTCCAATTTTTCTCTCTCTCTCTCCCTCATATATTCTTTCGTACTTCGCTTTATCATTCTTTCTCTTCTTGCTTCATGTCTCGTTTCTCATTTTTTTTAATTGTTCTTTTGTTGCCGGAATTCCGTCGTGCCGGTGACGCTTCTCGACGTTCCAGCGAGGTACTCCGACCCGTGTGGTTCCTTTGTTCATCGTTTGGGTTCATTCCGTGAACCGTGTGCCCGTCGCGAGTTTTCCCCGCCGTCGGTTAACGTTCCGTTTTCCCGATCGCGACCTATCAAGGCAAGTTAATCTTGCTACATGCTATGTAATTCATTTTATACTTATTTAAATAAATACCATACCTATAGTTTAAATCTAGCGCCCCATGTTTAATTTTTATAACGTTTCGATGTTCCGTTTACATCCGTTTATATCATATTAAATCTAGATCATGAAAACTTATCTTGTGACATACTAGATTACATTATACTGCAACCATATCATTTAAAATATATATCGTCGTAATATTTTTTATTATTATCTTTAATTAGTTTATAATCTTCATTTTATAATGTTATACATTTGAAAATCTTATAGTTTACATATGAAAAGTCGTTGAAAAATCGGATATGACAAATCTGAAATTTACTGTACACCTTATCTTATAAAATTCATTATAAATTATAGAAAAATCATTAGTATACGTTCTTTAGTTCGTTACGAAGCTAACTCAGAATACTATAATTTTATGAAATATTTACTTGCAAAATAAATTGTTTAAATAACGTAAAATGCAAATGAAAATGTCTCCAAACTGCTGTCCAGGGAAATTCCAGCAGCAAACTTTCAACTTCGAATGTTCATAACTTTTTGTAAGGACAGCCTGAGATGCTTATACTTATAAAACTGAAAACCTTATTGAATTATCTTTGTTTTGGTATAATACACGTCCCTTTTGGAGAACGTTTGTTATTTTTAAGCTATTTTACAAATTAGGGTGACGCTGAATTTTTGAACGGAACCTTCTTGTGCATGGTTAACCAATACCACTTTTATAGTTATTAATCGCTTTGAATATGATATCCATATTAATATTATTATATCAATATTTATATCACATATTGCTTAGTTGTACATCCCACATTACCATTTTATAGTTTTATAACTTTTCGGATACCCGTTTGTATCCATCGCATTTAAGATACATATAATTGCATCCATAGATCACATTACTATATAATAATGTGATATTAACACTCCATGTTTAATAAATTACATTCTAATTAATATTGAAACTATAAATGTAACTCTAATCGATAACTGTGCATCCATATCCTTGAAATTATATCTATTTGCATATCATATTACATGTTCCAGTTTATTGTTCTGATAGTACTCATGCTTGTTTATTTATACACATACTTATGTTAGTTTGATTATGAGCACCCACATGACTCTTGTGCTTCCTGACATGACCTGTTACACTTCCTACTTGACATGACATGGTACCGTACACTCTTGATATGACATGATACCTTTATACATTACCTGGTTTGACCTGATGTACCATGACCTGACCTGTTACCTGATCTCGTGCCTAATGCCAACAAACCTGACATCTAGTCCTCATGGACCGTTCCTGTTGTCTATCCAGATAAACCTGCTTTTACCTGATCCTGTGTTGGCATTAGTTCTTGATTACTGAATACCTGACCTGACATATATAACTTGGGGGTATGGGGAAATCAAAAGTGTAAACTAAAGTGTAACTTAAAAGGGTATTACTTGATCCGTGGTCCCGGGGGGTAATGGGACAGAGCCATTCGTGACTCTTACATTTTCTTGATCCGTGGTTCCGGGGGGTAACGGGACAGAGCCATTCGTGACTCTTACATTTTCCTGATCCGTGGTCCCGGGGGGTAACGGGACAGAACCACTATTGGTTCACATATTCCTGATCCGTGGTCCCGGGGGGTAACGGGACATATCCTTTGAGTTACATGAAGGATTACTCAAATTGATTTCAAAGACTTTAGACTAGGAAACCCGATAGAACAGTTTAGTTATCCACTGCATATTACCCTGCACCGCTTGTTTCACATTATTGCTTTATTCATGTTTAGTTCTACATTGCCTATTACACTGTTCATATTATATTACTTATTGACATGACGCGCTGACGTCTGGGTTTTGCATGTCCCAGATTCCGTACCGCTGTTGCAGTCCGAGCAGGAGTACTTCAGCCAGCAGGCTGAGCTGTGAGTTCAGTAGTAGTTAGTTTTATTTCCTGCATTTATTTCCTGATGTGAGCCCGCATTATGGGACACACTTTTCAGTTATTTGTATTGGATCATTTGCTTCCGCATTTATTTATTATTGACTCCTGTTATTCTGGATTATGGACATATTTTAGATAGTTTTATCTTGTTCTTGATATCTCTACAGCCGTAATGTGACTGTGGATGGATACTTCCTACCCACAGGTAGCATGGTTGGCTATGTCACGTGTCCAATCTAGCGTACTTTGGGAAGCGGGGCGTGACTGTAGTGCCAGGTGAGAGTGTAACCACTCAACATAGACTTTTAGTTCTAGATTTTCGATTTAAAAGAGAACCTAGGAAGATTAGATGTAAAATAGAGCCTAGAATTAAATGGTGGCGATTGAAAGAAGGTAACCAAAAGGCTTTTATAGATCGTGTAGTCCAAGAAGCGGATTGGCAGTCAGAAAATGATCCGGACAAAATATGGAACAAAATGGCTAGTTGTATCAAGAAGATAGCTAGAGAGCTACTTGGTGAGTCGAGAGGTGGTGCTCCACCATCTAAGGACATATCATGGTGGAATGAAGATGTAAAGGCTGCTATTAAAATTAAAAGGGATTCTTATAAAGATTTGAAGAAAAGTAGAGATGTGGAGAGATTTGAGAATTATAAAATGGCTAAAAAGGAAGTTAAGAAAGCTGTTCGGGAAGCTAAATCTAAGGTCTATAAGGAGGTGTACGAGAAATTAGACACTAAAGAGGCTGCAAATGATATATACCGTATTGCTCGGATGCGGGAAAGGAAGACTAGAGACTTATGTGCGGTGAAGTGTGTCAAAAATGAAATCAGAAGGTTTTAGTTCGAGATGAGGATATCAAGAAAAGATGGAGAGATTATTTTGACAAATTGTTCAATGAGAGCTTTACTAAGAATTTGGATGGACTTGTCATTCAATTTCAAGATATAAACCGTGATTTCATGCGTAAAATAAGACTACCTGAGATTAAAGAAGCTTTGAGCAGAATGAGTTTAAGAAAAGCGGTTGGTCCTGACGGGATTCCTATCGAGATTTGGAGATGCTTAGGAGAAATAGGCGTTAAATGGCTGACAGATCTGTTTAATAAGATTTGGCAGACAAAAAAGATGCCAAATGAATGGAGGAAAATTATCCTTGTACCTATCTACAAGAACAAGGATGGCATTCAAAGTTGCTCAAACTACTGTGGAATAAAACTTATGTGTCACACCATCAAACTTTGGGAGAGAGTGATTGAACACAGGCTAAGGAAGGATATTAAGATAACAAAGAACCAGTTTGGGTTCATGCCTGGACGATCGATGACAGAGGCTATTCATTTGCTTCGTCAACTTGTCGTGCGTTTTCGAGAGAGGAGAAGAGATTTGCATATGAAATTTATTGATTTAGAAAAAGCGTATGACAAGCTATCTAGAGAGATATTATGAGGGACAATGATGAAGAAGGGGTCCCCGTCAAGTATATTGACATAATCAAGGATATGTACGAAAGAGTAGTGGCAAATGTCAGAACTTGCGGCGGCTTAACAAGTGATTTTCCGATTACTATTGGTTTACATTAAGGATCTGCATTAAGTCCATTCCTGTTTACCATCGTGATGGATGAGCTTACTTGAACTATCCAAGATGAGGTACCTTGGTGTATGCTATTCGCTGATGATATTGTTCTAGTAAATGAGACGAAAGCAGGGGTTAATGCCAAATTGGAATTATGGAGGCAAACATTGGAATCTCGGGGATTCAGATTGAGCAGGTCCAAGACAGCATATATGCATTGCAAATTTAGTAACCAGAGAAATCAAAACCATATTGGTATAACATTGGAAGGGCAAGAGATATCACCGAATGACCAGTTTAGATATCTAGTTTCCATCATTCAAAAGAATGGGGAGATCGATAGTGATGTTAATTAAAGGATCCAAGATGGTTGGCTGAAATGGAGGAGTGCAACAGGGATTTTGTGTGATCGTAACTTTTCATTAAAATTGAAAGGGAAGTTTTATCGGAGCGCTATTCGGCTTGCCTTATTATATGGTACAGAATGCTGGGCTCCTGAGGAGCATCATACACAGAAGATGCACGTAGCGGAGATGCGTATGCTTCGTTGGATGTGCGGTAACACTATAAAAGATATGGTGCGAAATGAGGATATTCGTGCAAAAGTTGGTGTAGCACCTGTGGAGGAGAAGATGCGGGAAAACCGGCTAAGATGGTTTGGTCATGTGCAACGCAGACTTATGGAAGCACCGGTTCGACGAATAGATACTCTCGATATGGGCAATGGCAAAAGGGCAAAAGGGAGACCGAAAATAACATGGATGGAGGTGATACGAAACGATATGGTTGCCAAAGGACTCAATGAAAGTATATTGTTCGATAGGAGTGAGTGGAGGCAGAGGATTCATGTGCTGGACCCGGCGTGATTCTCATGTTGTTTCATGTAGCCTACCCCATATGCTTGGGATAAAAGGCACAGTTGTTGTTGTTGTTGTTGATTATTAATGTATAACTGGGGTAAAAAAGATGTTATTAATTCGAATCGAGTCAATATATACTTTATTTAAAAAATGATTTTTATTTGTACCCCTGAACAATGAGAACGTTATAAAAGTTTGTTAATTCTTGCATTAAACTTAAGAAAAAGGGTACAAGAAGTACAATTCTACGGGCTGGTTACAACACCTGTTTTGATGGTATGCAATTAGATTTTACAGGACCAGGAAAAAATTAGTATCCTATGATTGGGTGAGTTCCTCTTCGTCCAGTCTTTCACGTTCTCAAGAATTCATCGAGTTTTCTTTCAAATTTTGTCAATGCTGTGTTTCTTCTTACTCCTTCAAGTAACTGTCACTTCTATTATGTTCAGAATTGAATCTGTTAGTTTCAGAGTTCTCTGCAGAAGGGTAAAACTTCAATCAAGCTTACCAGTAGAATATGTCCATTGGAAGTTAAAACACAAGGGGATTTTCTGAATGGGTCATTCTGCATCTCTGGAATTTTGGATGAAGAGTCCAAGGACTGAACAGAACTAGTTTTTTGAAGGTTTTAGGACTGAACAGAACTTAATTCTTTTATTTGCGTAAGCTTCTGCCTAGTGCTGAACAGCTTTCTAATTAACTCACGTGTCCATTTGAAGGTGTTTAAGATGAGAATTGATGATTGCGACAATAGAATTTCTTCAACAGACATAAATTTCGAGCACTTAAATGTCAATATAGTAGCTCATCCATGGACTTTCACTTTCATATGGTATTCAAAATTGTCTTTCCAAGCAGAACCCCAGCTTCAAAATAACCATGTACTCATATTTAACCTCACAATAGAACACTGCTAGAAGATCGACATCCAACATCCAATACTGCAATTTAAAAACACCAAAAAAGCTATTTAACCTATGATTCTCGGATATGTTTATTAGGGCGTGTCATGTCTGGCATTGTACAGTGCACTGGCTCAGATTTTCTAATCCAAAATAATTGCACTCACGCAAACACGCGTGCGCGCACAATCATATAACGTCGCCCGCGATTTGCATCAGGGTAAATACAACAATGATGATATTTAAGAAGCGACAAAGAGAATTCAAAACTGATCGTCCCAAAGCTCTCTTCGGGGTCGATGTCGACATGGTTGGTAAGGGAGAGAGCACGCTCAAATCCTTTGCAACCCTCTTGGTAATTGTCACCGTACTCGATGAGGAGCTTGGCCAAGAAGTAAGAGTACTAGGGGTTGGCGGGGCAAATGGCGTGGTCCGAAGAGCGGCGGCTATGGCTTCTTTGGTTTTGAATCGGCACCGTTGGATGTCGGCATTGACGCGGTGGAAGATGGGGAAGGAGCGTAACGGCGGCGGTTTTCATCAATGAGGGAGTTGGCCTTTTCCAGGTCAACGACCTTCAGAACTTGCAAACATAAGGATCTCAAATCGTTGGAGACTTTCTTCTTGTTGGTGCTTGATGGAGCTCCTTCTCGGGCCTCCGTCACATGTTGTCTTCCGTTGATCTCGAGATGACTGGGTCGATTGTCCTTTATGATGTGTGGGTCTCAATGGACTTGGTGGGGACAAGGTGAGATGAGAGGGCTGCCGCCGGGTGGTTTGGTACCACCGAGGACCCTCTGACGTTCAAGTCAGTGACAATATCTGGGCAGAGTAATGGCGTAAGTGTAAAGAATGTCTTACTTGACCCCTCTGTGATGGGGGTTTATATAGTGGCGGCGGTACGCAGCAGCAGGCGCGGGAATCTCGCCGGCAGTTACGCTCCCGACGCATGCCCGCGTGGTAAGCGGATCGCCCGTTTATAGGGATCGCAATGGCGTGGAACGTGGGATGTTGCCGGCAGAGAATCTGCGCATGGTGGGATTTGCGGGGCGGCGGTTACGCCTGCGAGTGGTGGAGTTGGTCGGTCGGAGGGACCGAGGAAGATGGCCTCGGCGGGAGAGCTCGGGCAAGAGCGGAAGGGCCGAGGCATCTCGGTCTTGAGGCAGCTCGGGGTGAGCTGAGTGGCCGAGGAGGCTGGTTTTCAGAGGGCCCCGAGGCGGGCCAGTCTGTGCTTGCAGGCCGGGCTCCGGGTGGCCTCGTCAGCCCCTGCGGGCCCTTTCTTCTGAGCCCTGTGACACGTCATCTGCCACGTGTCCTGATCCTGGAGATCGCCGGTGTAGAGTATTATCATTAGCCCCCTACTCTTGTCCCGACCAGGTCGTGGTCGGGTCAGGAGTGGATTGCCGGGCCTCCCGGGACGAGATCCCTTGTCGGGACTAATCCTCGGGTCATCGTTTGGCTTTTTCGCCAGCGAATCAAGACAAGATTTTTGCATTCAAGGAGGGTGCGCCGGTTCGTGCACTCTGCAGTCGAAGCGATGGCCCACGTGTCGAGCGCCAACTGGCTGATGTGACGTGCGCAGGTCTGCGACGTCCGACGGGACGCGGTTAATCGTTGTGCTGCCACGTGGAGCGATCGGAGCCGCTGGGTGCAAGGAGCCGTTTCGGCGGGAGATGATGGGTGCCGTTGGATGAGGTCGCAGGTGGTGAAAAATGCGGGTGGGGCCCAGCCTAGGGTCCTCACTCCCTCATATTTTCCTCCTTCAGGCCCCAGCTGCTCGGCGCTCGTCTCTCCTCCTTTGTTTCAGCCCCTGCAGAGTTTCCTTTCCAAGGTTAGATGTCTTCCTCTTCTGTAGAATCGGTAGATTTCGTTAGGGTAGGTGCTAGGGTTCCTTTAAATGTGCCTGAGTCTTCCAGTGGAGAGGGGCTGGCCCCTCTCCCCGGGGTCGTGAGGCGGGGGCCGCCTTCAGGGAGGAGGCGGTAGGTGTGGCCCCCAGCACCCCGTGCTGGGTGAGGCATGAGGACGAGCTCGCCAACGCTTGGGCTCGCTTCCACATTCCCCCGCATTACACGCTACGTCTGGCTAAGGAGGGAGAGAGGGTCGATCAGGTGCGGGGCAAGGAGATTGCCCTGTACCTGGAAGCTTTTTAGGGCGGAATGCGCCTGCCCTTCTCTCCCGAGGTCGCCGCCGCTCTATACTTCTTCGGTCTGGCCCCCGGCCAGTTAGTGCCGAACTCATGGAGGATTCTCCTCGGGTTCTTGATCCGCCTGAGGCTGCAGGCGGTTCCTTTCAGTCTTTCCCTCCTCGATTCCTCCCTTGCATTCAAAAGTCACCCTGGCGGTCGAGCGGGCGCCCCCAAGTGGGTGTACTTTGCCTTTAGGAAGCGGCCCGGGGTTGCCACCGGGACCGGTGTCGTGGCCTTGCCCTCCTCTATTCATGATTGGAAAAAGAAGTTTTTCTTCGTTTCCCCTCCCGAGGACGAGGACTGGCCAGTGCCCACAAAATGGTCGAGGGAGAAGTGCCTGCCTGGGAGCCTGTCCAACGACCCCGCCGCGGTGAGAGTGGCATCTTGGGAGCCCATCCCCCGTTATGACGTGTTGCTGTCCGAGAGGGTTTTGAGCTGGGCCGGGCTTAGCCCCGTCGAGTTCGTCGGTAAGTTAGGCTTACTTCCTGGGTTTATGTTTTACTCGCATTGTTGATAAGTGGGGTGTTTGTTCTGTGCAGGATCCATGGACTTCAGCGTTCTCCGAGATGCTATGCGCCAACCGAGGCAGCCTGCCGGGGGTGCCAGCTCTTCCCGGGCGCAGGCAGCGCCTGCTCCTACCGCCCCGGTGGCGGTCCCCCGAGGACGCTCGGCGGTGGATCCCGCCCCGGGCCCCAGCAGGGCGTCGGGCCGGAAGTGGGTCCTGATTGCGGAAGACACGACCTTCGAAGAGGAGATCGGCTCCCCTCCGGAACCGCTTAGGAGGAGTTGTCGGAGAGCTCCCCGGGATCGGTCTTCGCCGATCGTGGTAGAGGAAGGGGGGCTCCAGTTCACGGTGCCATCCGGGCTGTCGGTCGCGGACAGCCTCCTCCACGAGATAGAGACCTCGGCCGGAGGTCGGGTTCCAGGGGGAACCTTCAAGGCCCAGTTGGCGTCGATCGTCCAAGAAGCTGTGCAGGTAAGCCCCCAGTGCGCGGCAGAATTTAGTGCCCTCCTTCATATTCCTTATATTTTCCCTTTTTGTGTCTTCCCAGACCCTCCAGCACGTGGCTCTCACCTTTCGCATGGAGACCGAGGTGGTAGCCCCGGCGATGGAGGCCGCGGGCCAGCTCACCGCGTTGAAGGAGAGCTCCGGGCGGGAGAAGGAGGTGATGTCGGCAAAGATCGCCGCCTTGGATGGCGAGGTGGACGCCCGAAAAAGGGAGGCCGCCCGGCATCACGAGGCCGCCGTGATCGCCGAGGGCAAGCTCGGGGACTCTCAGGTGCTCGTCGGCAACCTGAAGAAAACGGTGAAGACCCTCCGGAAGGAGCTAGGGGCGGCGGCCGAGGCGGTTAAGTCGGCCGAGTCGAGGGCGGTGGTGTCCTATAAGGAGTCGAAGGATTTTTACCACGACCTAGCCGTGGCCACGACCTACATTTGGCACGATTGCCTCGATGCCGTCAAGTCCCGGATGCCAGATTTCGACGACGTAGATCTGCGAGCTGAGTTCCCCCTCGTGGTCGTCGACGAGCAAGGGGGAGAAGCCCTCGGCGAGGAGATGCCCGAGGACCCGGCGCCCCCGGTGGTGGAGATCGAGGACCTCGAGGTCGCGCCCGGCCCCAAGGCATAGGGCTCCCACCCTTGTGTCTTTATTTTGTTTTCGTTTGAATTTTGTAAGGCTGGGGAGCTGGAAAATACCCTTTGTAAACAAAAACTGTTTTTGTTGGTAGCGATAATGTTTTTCCTTAGCTTCCATGTTCTGCCTGTTTGTGAAGAATGTTACTTATTCTTGCCCTTACCATCATGCTTTTCCTGTCAGGTTGACCCTCTGTCTAACGATCGTCCGTCGAGTTGACTGCAATCGCTTGCCGACGAGCGTTTCCGAGGAGGTATCTCTATGGGCCCCGAAGTCAAGGGGAGATCGTTTAGATTGGAACTGCCCCATCCTCAGTTGTTAGGTAGAGTGTCGGCCGTCGTCTGGGGTCGACCGGGCGGGTAGTTGCGCGGTCGGGGCTTCTGATCCGATGCTTCTTGTGGGGCCTTCTGATCCCTTGTGGATGCCCTGTAGTTTAACCGAGCAGGGTAGCTGCTCGGGGCCTCAGTATGAGGGCTTTTTGATCCCCGGCGTTGTGGCAGGGTAGCTTCCCGTGGGGGATAGCCGAGCGAGAGAACCTCGGGCCTCGACTGCCTCTTGGAGGGCTTTCTGATCCTTCAGGACGGGGACCGAGCAGGGTTACTGCCCAGTGCCTTATGGCGGGGACTTTGATCCCTGTCGGTTGTGGTAGGAAGCTACCAGCCGGGGATAGCCGGGCAATGACCCGACTGCCTCTGGGAGGACTTTGGCCCTTGGCGCGAGGAAAGCTATACAGTTGTAGGGAGCCACCAAGGACCCTTGGCCGGGCAGGGTTACTGCCCGGTGCCTCTTGGCGAGGGCTTTTGTCTTGAAGGATAGCCGAGTGAGGGAACCTCGTGCCTCGACTGCCTCTGGGAAGGCTTGTTTGATCCTCGGCGTTGTGGCAGGGTAGCTGCCCGCGAGGGATAGTCGAGCGAGGGAACCTCGCACCCGACTGCCTCTGGGAGGGCTTTTTGATCTCCGGCGTTGCGGCTGGGATGCTGCCCGCCGAGAATAGCCGAGCGAGGGAACCTCGCGCCCGAATGCCTCTGGGAGGGCTTTTTGGTTTCTTTAATTGACCGAGCAGGGTAGCTGCTCGGGGGCCTCAGTATGAGGGTTTTTTGATCTCTGTCCTTGCGGCAGTGAAGCTGCCCGGGGTGTCTGCTGAGTCGAATTTTCCACAAGGTGCGGGGAATGGGGACGGGCGAGGCGACGGCGCATGCATCCAGCGCATTGAATGCCGGGGGAGGTGAAGCGGCGGGGATGCGTCGTTTCGTTTCCCCCGGGTAACCAGCGATGGGCGCCACGTGGCGCGCTGCCTTGTTTCGTTCGGGGGACGCCCGAGGGGCGCCGCGAGGCGGCCTTTGGGCTGCTCAGCGGGCTATATAAGGGGCAACATTATTTTCCTTTCGCAGGTAGGCTATTAAAATGGAAGATTTCCCATTCACCATCGCCGAAATCATCAGTTCCGCATACGTGTATATCTATGACCGCGATCGTACCGAGGACACGGTGCGGTTGGTGGTTGCCCGCATTGAGGAGCATTTCGGCCGGCTGCTCCCTAGGCGTTCCTCCTTGCTGCAGCTACTGTTGTATTCCATCTGGAGGGTGTCACCGGGGCTTTACAACCCCCTGTCAGAGCAGCTCTTCGACGAGGCCGTGGGCAAGCTGCGGTCCTTGAGGCGCTTCGGCTTGATTTCCACAAACCGATTGGTGCGCTCGGAGGCGCTCATCCGGGAATGCTACGAGCTAAGGCTCGGGGTAGACACCCGTGGGGGGAATCGGGAGCAGAGGCTGGAACTTGCGCGTCCCCGGTTGGTGGAGATCGTCGCTGAGTACCACGAGCAGTGTTCGGTGCACCCCTTACCCCCGTTATTGTGACCCCTCCTCCCTTTTCTTTTATATATTTTTGTATGGCTGGGGAGCCCATAATACCCTTTGAATGAACACAGATCTTTCTTTTTCGCAATGTTCCCTCGATCTCTTTATTCAGTCAACAGTAGATCCTAGGAAAAATTTACATTGTTTTAGGAAAGGGGAGAGGAAGGATATGTACAGGTTCAAAGATGATTTTGTCGGCCTGAGCCGAGTTTCCTGAAGGGCTGTCGGCCCCCTGGGCCCCGAGACGAGCATGATCTGGCCGACAGTCTGGTCGGCGGAAGGGCGGGGCAGCTCACGCTCGCGGTCGGCCCGCCGCTTGTCCCTTAGGTAGGTGGCGAGGTGCCTGGACCAGATGAGCTCCTCGACGTAATCCCTCAGTTGCTTGCAGTCTTCCGTGGCGTGGCCCAGCACCCGGCAGAAAGCACAGTAGGGGCCCCGGTCCTTTTAGCGGCGTGGCGTGGGATCGGCGGGAACTTGAAGAATTCCTCATTCTGGGATTCCTCCAGCGACACCGCGAGGGATACGTTGAGGGGGGGTATACTCTTGGAACTTCGGGTGGTAGGGCTGCTGACGCTCCGGCCTGTCCTCCCGAATCCTTTTCTTCTGGTCGGTCCGATCCGCTTGGGGGAGGTTGGCATTTACTTCGGATTCCAGCTGGACCTCACACTCGGTCCACGATTTGACTTCGGCCATGGTCTAGGTTGGGCCAGCGCGAAGGAACGCAACCATTCTTTGTGCCTTAGACCGGATCTGAGTGCCGTTATGACGGTCTTGTCCCGGTGCTTGGGCACTTCGAGGAGGGCGTTGTAGAAACGGGCGATATACGCCTTGAAGGTTTCTTTGTGCCCGCTCTTGACCGTGAAGAGGTAGTCGATCGTGCGCTTCTGTCGACGGTTCCCCACGAAGTGGTCGAGGAACTGGGTGGCCAGCTCGCCGAAGGTTGAGATTGAGCGGGGCTCGAGCCCCCGGAACCAGTCCCGACCTGCGCGGATGAGGGTGGCCGGGAAGGCCCTGCACTGGGCGGCGTCGGAGTGATCTTGGAAGCTCATTCCAGCGGTGAAAGCGTCCAAGTGGTCCTTCGGGTCAGTTTTCCCGTCGAACAGAGAGATCTTCAGGGGCTTGTTGCGTGAGGAGACGCGTACAGCAAGCAGGTCCTCGGTGAATGGCCTCGTGAGCGAGTCAGAGGCGTACTTAGTTTCGTCGCCCGAGGAGTAGGCTTCCCGGCGCATGCCCTCGATCTTCTTCTCGAGGGCATCGAGCCGACCGTGGTACCTTAGGGAATCGACACCTTGTGATTCCCGGACCCCGCTGAGGGCGGATTGCGTATGGGAGCGGTCTCGGTTTCTCCTAATGAGGTGCCTCGGATCCCGGGACGGGGAAGCCTTTGAGTCACCGGGGCGAGCCCCTTCCGTGTGTTCCTGCAGACCACTATGGGGCCGGCCACGCTCGTGGATAGGAAAGGTGACCGACATTTCTTCAGGAGGGTAAGGGTAGCGAGGAGGCTCGGGGCGAGGCTCCCTGGCGGCAGATCTCGGTGTGGAGCCTTGGGGCGCCCAGCGGGCCTCAAGGAGCACCGGTTCGAGGGACCGGTGGCGAAGGGATGCAGCCCGCTGGTGGTTGGCCGTCCAGACAGGGGCGGAGCCTTCTGGCGGTGGCGGCGCAGCGATCTGGGGCCCGGGCGCGGTCGTTTGGGCACGGACGAGGGCTTCCACGAGGGATTGCAGGCGATCTATCCGGCCCGCGAGAGCGTTAATTACTGTCATGGGGGAAGGCTCGTCCTCGCCTTTGGTGAGTGGAAGGCGGCGGCTGGTACCGGGATCCCGAGGATGGTCGTCCGACATGAGAGAGGAGATAGGAAGGCCAACTTTATGTTTTGGGGAATTGTGCTTCCCACAGACGGCGCCAACTGATGGAGCTCCTTCTCGGGCCTCCGTCGGATGTTGTCTTCCGTTGATCTCGAGGTGACTGAGTCGATTGTCCTTTGTGACGTGTGGGTCTCAATGGGCTTGGTAAGGACAAGGTGAGATGAGAGGGCTGCCGCCGTGTACCTGCAAAGAAGTCTCGGGGTGGTTTGGTACCACCGAGGAACCTCCGACGCTCAAGTCAGTGACAATATCCGGGAAAAGTAACGGCGTAAGTGTAAATAATGGCTTACTTGACCCCTCTGTGATGGGGGTTTATATAGTGGCGGCAGTACGCAGCAGCAGGCGCGGGAATCTCGCCGGCAGTTACGCTCCCGACGTCATGCTCGCGTGGTAAGCGGATTGACTGTTTATGGGGATCGCAATGGTGTGGAACGTGGGATGTTGCTGGCGGAGAATCTGCGCATGGCGAGATTCGCAGGGCGACGGTTACGCCTGTGAGTGGTGGAGTTGGTCAGTCGGAGGGACCGAGGAAGATGGCCTCGGCGGGAGAGCTTGGGAAAGAGCGGGAGGGCCAAGGCATCTCGGTCTTGAGGCAGCTCGGGGTGAGCTGAGTGGCCGAGGATGCTGGTTTTCAGAGGGCCCCGAGGCGGGCCAGTCTGTGCTTGCAGGCCGGGCTCCGGGTAGCCTCATCGGCCCCTGCGGGCCCTTTCCTCTGAGCCCTGGGACACGTCATCTGCCACGTGTCCTGATCCTGGAGATCGCCAGTGTAGAGTATTATCAGTGCTCTTCTTGTTGTGGTAGTTCTTGTTTGTGGGAGCTAATGGAGGTCCTTTTCGGGTCTCCGTCACATGTTGTCTTCCGTCGATCTTCGGTAGATTTTGGAGGTGGTCTCGTGTTGCGTGTGGATCTCAATGGGTTTTGAGGAGATTGATGATTTGAGGAGTTTAGCGCCGAGCACCTGCAAGGAAGTCCTGAGGTGGGTTGGTACCACCGAGGACCCTCCGACGATCAAGTTAGTACAAGATCCGAGCAGAGTAACGGCTAAGTGAAGTCAAAAAATGGCTTACTTTACCCTTCTGTGATGAGGGTTTATATAGTGGCGGCAGCATGCAGCAGCAGGCGCGAGAATCTCGCCGGCAGTTACTCTCCCGACATCATGCCTGCGTAAAGAACGGATCGCTCGTTAATGGGGATCGTGATGGCGGGAACGCGGGATGTTGCTAGTGAAGAATCCGCGCATGGCGAGATTTGCGGAGCGGCGGTTACGCCTGTGAGCGGTAGAGTTGGTCGGTCGGAGGACCAAGGACCGAGGAAGATGGCCTCGGCTGGGAAGCTCGGGGACGAGAGAGAGGGCCGCGAAGTCTTGGTCCTGCGGCAACTCGGGGCGAGCTGAGTGGCCGAGGAGGCCAATTTACAGAGGGCTCTGAGGAGAGCCAGCTTGTGCTTGCAGGTTGGGTACAGTGGTGGCCTGGTCGGCCCCTGTGGGCTCTTTCTTCTGAGTTCTGGGACACGTCATCTGCCACGTGTCCTGATCTTGGAGATCGCCAATGTTGAGCATCATCATTATCCCCCCACTCTTGTCCCGACCAGCTAGCGGGTCGGGTTAGGAGTGGACTGTCGGGCCGCCCGGGGTGAGCTCCCTCCTAAGGTTTTGTCGGGATGCGTCCCCGGGCTGTCAGCTGTCTTTTCTGCCAGCGAATGAGGGAGAGATCTCTGCATTTAAGGACGGTGCGTCGGTTCGTGCATCCTGTCACCGAAACGACGGTTCGTGTGTCAAGCGTCAGTTGGCCGACGCAACGTGTGCAGACATGCGTCTGATGGGATGTGGGCCAGTATGGGAACGACAAATGGAGCGATTGGAGCCGTTGGACATGAGGGGGCATTTTGGCGGGAGATAAAGGGCGCCATAGGATGAGGTCGTTTGTGGTGATAAGTAGGGGTGGGGCCCACTCCAGGGCCCCTACTCTTTCAAATCTCCCTTCTTCCAAGTCTTGGCTGCTCGGCGCTCTTCTTTTTTTGGATACATGGTTCGTTCCCACTCTTTGGGTTTCTCGTTCCAGAGGGAGGCCAGTGGCGCGGCCGTACCCCTGGCTGGCTCATGCCCTGCGTCGAATGTTCCGCCGGCGATATGGCCGTCCGCTTCGTTGACGGCTCCTGGTGATTGTTCCGGCGGCGGCCAGAGACGTCCACTTCACCCGAGCCCCAGACGAGAGACAGAGGGGAGGGCGAGGACGGGGTCCCTCTAAGAGGAAAAGGACAATCTCTCGTGCACCGCCGTCGATGGTTCCTGAGGGGATTCCCGTGCAGGGGGGTGATGCCGTCTTCATGGCTCCATTTGGGCTTTCCGTCGCTGCTGGCCTGCTCGCAGGGATAGAAGAGTCGGCCGGGGGGAGGCTTCCGCATGGCACCCTGAGGGTCCAAATGTAACTCATAGCCCAAGGGGCGGTCCAGGTACAAACTCCTCTACGCGTTGCTTTTTTTTACCTTCCTTTCTTTGGTTCGAGCGCCTCCAAGTTTCTCATGCATTTCCCGTCAGGTCCTGCAACACTGCGCCCTCGCTATTCATATGGAGGCCGAGGGGGCGTTCCACGCACCGAGGCCGGTGGAAGTGTTCCCTTCCGAGGTTGAGGTCCTGCGGCGTGACCTGCGTCTGGAGAGGGCGAAGGCCGATGTCCTAGCGGCCCGAGCAGAGGTTGCAGAGCTTATCGATTCAGCGAACCGGGGTGCCTATCATCGCCTGAGTGCATCCCACAGAGTTTCCGAGAGGAAGCTGGCGGACCTGGCCGATCGTTTCGCGGCTATGGAAAGGGAGATAGATGCCAGCAGGGGAGATGCCAAGGCGGCGCTTCTGGCGGCCGAGACTGCTGAGGTTCGGGCTAGGAAAGCTGTGGCCGATTACAAGGTGTCAGAGCAGTTTTACGTCGAGCTTGGCGAGTATTCCGCCGTCGCGTGGAATAAGGCTCTGGATGCCGTGAAGAAGCATCTTCCTGAGTTTGTCGATGGCGAGCTCCGTGCTCCAGTCCCATTTCCGGTGGCAAGGCCTCTGGCAGACAGCGATGAGGGACGCGATGCGCACCCCTGGTGGAAAAACCTCCGGTGGTGAAGATTCCGGCAGACCGTGGTGACCGTGATGAGGGAAGCGAGGCACAGGAAGGGGTTTGTGACTTAGGCTTTTTTGATATTTCCTCGCCCCCACCTTTGTAAGTGTCTGGGACTTTGTAAGCCCGGGGAGCTCCCAATACCCTTGTAAAATGTTTTTACTTGTGCGAATAAAACTCTTGCTGTTTTATTACTTTGCACTTTATCTTTTGGATACGAAGAGTATTCATAGAATATCCTTGCTTGCTTTGTTAGGCTTCCATGTCAGGCGATCGTACGTCGAGTTGATCTCGATCACCTGTCAAGCATGCCTAGTGCTGCTGAGAAGGAGGTATTCCCACGGACCTGGAGTCAAGGGGGGATCGCCCAGATTTGAACAGACCCGACGTCTCTCAATGGGGTTTCGAGTCTGCGGCACCCGATGAGCAGCGTGCTGCCCGCTGCAGATTCTCCGGGCAGAAGGGAGCTAGGTGGACTCATTATGAGGGCTTCAAACCAGCAGCGTCTGGTCGGAAGGGGATGCCCCATGGTGGGTGTCATTCGGGCAGTGAAGCTGCGCAGTTTCCTCTTTGCGAGGGCCTTGATCCCTGGCGCCGCGTGTAGGGAGATCACTGGCCAGAGATGACTGAGCAGGGTAGCCGCTCGGTTGCCTCTTGCGAGGGCTTTGATCCTTAGCGTTGGAGGGGCTGTAAGAACCCTGCTAAGGACGACCGGGCAGTGAAGCTGCGCGGTTGCCTCTTGGCGAGGGCTTTGATCTCTGGCGTTGTGGGTAGGCAACTACCGGCCTGGGATGTCCGAGCGGGGTAGCCGCTCAGATGTGTCTTGCGAGGGCTCCGATCCCTGGCGTCATGGGTAGGGAGCTACTAGCTGGAGATGACCGAGCAGGGTAGCTGCTCGGTTGCCTCTTGCGAGGGCTTTGATCCTTCAGGATAGGGACCGAGCATGGTTACTGCCCAGTGCCTCTTAGCGAGGACTTTGATCCCTGTCGGTTGTGGTAGGAAGCTACCAGCCGGGGATAGCCGAGCAAGGACTCGACTACCTCTGGGAGGACTTTGGTCCTTAGCGCGGGAGGGGATGTAAGAAGCCTACCAAGGACCCTTGGCCGGGTAGGGTTACTGCCAGTGCCTCTTGGCGAAGGCTTTTGTCCTGAAGGATAGCCGAGCGAGGGTTCGTCTTGACTGCCTCTGGGAGGGCTTTTTAATCCCTGTCGGTTGTGGTAAGAAGCTACCAGCCGGGGATAGCCAAGCAGGGTAGCTGCTGGGCTGCCTGTAGGGAGGACTTTGATCCTCAGCGTTGGGGGGGCCGCAGGAGGCCCGCTGAGGATAACCGGGCAGTGAAGCTGCACGGTTGCCTATTGGAGAGGGCTTTGATCTCCGGCGTTGCGTGTAGGAAAGCTACCGTCCAGGGATAGCCGAGCAGGGTAGCTGCCCGGCTGCCTCCAGGGAGGACTTTGACCCTTAGCGTTGGAGGGCCGTAGGACGCCTGCCAGGGATAACTGGGTGGTGAAGCCGTGCGGTTTCCTCTTTGGTGAGGGCTTTGGATCGCAATGACAGAACTCTATTTGCAATGTTCCGACGTTTCTTTATTCGAATGGAAAGGATTTTTGGAAAAAAATTACATCGTCTTTGCGAAAGGAGGGGTACACACTTGTTGGCCTTGGCCTCATTGGTATAGCTTGAGCTTCTCGGCGTTGTAAAGCCGTGGGAGCTTGCGTCCGTCTGCGTCTTGCAGGCGATAGGCTCCGCCGGGGATCACCTCAGAGACGAGGAAGGGGCAGTCCCACCTCGGGGAGAACTTGTGTAGCCTACTTGATCAATGAACTCGTTTCGCTGTAGGACCAGATCCCCGGTCTGGAAGGAGCGGTGCTTGACCCGAGCGTTGTAGTATCGGGCCGTTTGTTGTTGATAAGCGGCAGCCCTGATCTGAGCCTGGTCTCTTTTCTCCAACAAGATGTCCAGGTTGGTCCGTAGCGCTGAGGTGTTCGCATCGTCGTCGAAGTGCTCGACCCGATGAGTGGGTAGCCCAATCTCAGCTGGGACCATTGCCTCGGTCCCGTAGCAGAGGCTGAAGGGGGTTTCCCCGATAGGGGTCTTCTTTGACGTGCGCAGGGCCCATAAGACCCGGGGCAGTTCTTCGACCCAACTGCCTTGTCGCCCTTCTAGGCGGGTCCAGAGACCTCGGAGGACATCTCGGTTAGCGACTTCGGCCTGCCCGTTGCATTGGGGATGTGCGACCGTGGCGAACTTCATGAGGATATGGTATTCTTTGCAGAAATCCTTCACTTTCTCGTTCTCGAAGTTCGTCCCGTGGTCGGTGATGATATATCTCAGGATGCCGAACCGGAGTATTAGATTGTTTTGCAGGAACTTGATGGTCGTGGCGGCATCCGGTTTCCTGATGGGGACGGCCTCGATCCACTTGGTGAAGTAGTCTACCGCGACGAGGGCATATTTGTGCCCGCCCGTACCGATAGGGAATTGGCCGATCATGTCCAATCCCCACTGGGTGAACGGACATAGGGAGGTTAGGGCGGTCATCTCGGTAGTGGGGAGGCGAGGGATGTTGCCGTTTAGCTGGCAACCCTTGCATCTCCTGATTAGCTTTTGTGCGTCCTCGTGAACAGTGGGCCAGTAGTACCCCTGGAGCAATACCTTTTGGATCAAGGTTCGGGCCCCTTGGTGCGCACCGCCAACCCCCTCATGGATTTCACGGAGAACGCAGTCGACCTCGTGGGGGTCGATGCACCGGAGAAGGGGCTGGGTGAAGGATTTCTTGTAGAGGTTCCCATTGCTCCAGATGAAGTGGCGAGCTTTGGCTCGGAGACGGCGTGCGGCTCCCCGATCTTCTGGTAGCATACCGTCTTTCAGGAATTCCATAAGGGGCTTCCTCCAATCTTAGTCACCTTCCTGCGCTGTATATACGTGGAGCGTTATCGCTCCGTCTTCCACGCTGGGCTGAGGCAAGGTTTCGAAGAGGATAGACCGCTTATTGTTGGCCGAGTATGACGAAGCCAGCTTGCTCAGGGCGTCTGCTTGGGCATTCAGATGCTTGGGTATTTGTTCTACTTGGACTTCGTCAAAGTTCCTCTGGAGTTTCCTCACCTCATCCAGGTACTTCATCATCAGAGGCTCCCAAGCTTCAAAGCGGCCGGTCACTTGACCGACGATAAGGGCCGAGTCGCTGCGGATTCGAATTATTTTCAGTCCCAGCCCGGCGGCCATGCGCAGTCCAGCCAGGAGGGCTTCATACTCTGCCGCGTTGTTCGAGGCTTTGAAACCGAGATTCAGAGAGTACTCTATTTCCGCTTCGTTCGGGCTCCGGATAATGAGATCGGCACCACTGCCTTCCTCGGTTGAAGAACCGTCGACGTAGATGACCCATTCAGGAACCGAGCCAGGCCTCTCCATGATGGGACACTGAGTTGCGAGGGGCGGTGCGGACTCCGGTTTCTTGCTAGGGATGGTGCATTCAACGATGAAATCGGTCAGGGCCTGCACTTTGATGGCCTGCCCCGGGCGATATTTTATGTCAAACTGAGATAGTTCCCACCTCCACTTTTCTAAGCGGCCCGAGGATTCTGGTGATGCAAGGATATCCCTCAACGGGCGCCTGATGAGGACGATGATGGTGTGTGTTTGGAAGTAGTGCCGCAGCTTCCTTGAGGCCACCATGAGGGCCAAGATAATCTTCTCTATGGATGGATACCTCATCTCCGCATCCTTAAATACATGGCTCACATAGTACACCGGTTTCTGCGTTCCACCGAACTCTCGGACGAGCACCGAGCCCGCTGCTTGGTCGGATACCGCCAGATACAGCGACAGCTCGTCTCCTACAACTGGTCGGGTGAGCAGCGGCGGCGTCGCAAGGTGTTTCTTCAATTGGTCGAAGGCGGCCTGGCACTCCTCCTACCATTCGAACCTCGGGATCTTCCTCAGAGCTTTGAAGAACGGGAGGCATTTCTCCCCCGACCTGGACATAAAGCGGCTCAGAGCGGTGACTCGTCCCGTGAGCCGCATGGTCTCGACGTTGGTCTTGGGCGTGGCCAAGTTGAGGATAGCGTCGATTTTCTCTGAGTTAGCTTCGATTCCACGGTGAGTGACCATAAAACCGATGAACTTTCCTCCGGTGACCCTGAATGCGCATTTGGCGGGGTTTAGCTTCATCTTGAACTTGCGGAGCACTTCGAAGGCCTCGCCCAGATCCCTGGCATGGTCGGCCGACGAGACAAATTTGGCGAGCATATCGTCAACGTAGACCTCCATATTCCTGCTGATCTGTGGCTTGAACATGCGATTGACCAACCGTTGGTACGTGGCCCCGGCGTTCTTGAGGCCGAAGGGCATCACCTTGTAGCAGTATACCTCCCAGTCCGTTGTGAATGCGGTAAGATCTTCATCTTCCGGATTCATACGGATCTGATTGTAGCCGGAGAAAGCATCCATGAATCTCAACAGCTCGTGGCCGGCTGAGCTGTCGATGAGCTGATCTATCCGAGGGACAGGATAGTTGTCCTTGGTGCAGGCCTTATTAAGGTCGGTGAAGTCGACGCACATGTGCCACTTTCCGCTTGATTCTTGACCAGAACTACGTTCGCCAGCCACTCCGAGCAGGGTACATTCCGGATGAAGTTGGCGGCGAGAAGTCAATCAACCTCATCTTCGATAGCCTTTTGTTTGACCGGGGCGAAGCTTCGCTTTTTCTGTCTGACAGGTCGGGCTACAGGATCAACCCCGAGCTTGTGGGAAATGATTCTGGGGTCGATCCCAGGCATGTCAGCAGGCGCCCAGGCGAAGACGTCGGAGTTATTTCTGAGGAAACTAACCAGGTCATCTCTCTGAGTCCCTGTAAGGAGTGACCCGACCTGGACGGTTTTTCCATCGTCCTCTTCTGTCAGGGGCACCTCGGTCAGTGGTTCAACCGGCGTTCCCCGGACCTCCTTCCGCTCGTCTCGGGTGTCTAGAGAACCCTTGATGTCGTTGTTTACCTCAGCGTCGTCGGCCGGCTGCTCGGACGAAGATGTTTCGGTAAAGCATACCTTCACGGCCCGCTGGTTTCCGTAGACCCGACCTATCCCGCCCTGGTCGAGAGGGAACTTCATCACCAGGTAGTAGGTCGATATCTGGTCCTGGAGGGAGTTCAGCATTGGGCGGCCGAGGAGGACGTTGTAGGCCGATGGGACCTTTGCCACGATGAAGTCCACAGGCAACGTACGGGTGAGGCCGGGCTCCCCGATGTTGAACTGCAGGGTGTCCACCCCTTTCGCCGGGATAGAATGGTTGGTGAACCCTGAAAGAACATGGAGATCGGCTTCAAGTCTGTTGGGGTGAGCCCCATGTGCAGAAAGCAGTCGTGGAAGAGGATGTCTGCCGAGCTGCCCGAGTCGACAAGTATCCGGTGGACCTTATACCTGTGGATTCGGGCCGGGATCACCAGAGGGTCGTTGTGGGGGCATGGATATGCTGTGGAGGTCCCCATCACCAAAGGTGATAGGCTCGTGGCCCCTGGCCCTTTTGCTCAGGCGGTCGTCGGCGTCCATCGCCAGCGTGGGGTGTCGAGTCTCGCGGGAGCTCAACCGACCCCCTATCGTCATGACCGTAGTTCTTGATGGGCCCGGGTTCCTTCCGGAGAGGTCCCTTGGGCCCCGCGGTGAGGTGGTCCTCGAGTTGCCTTGGCGGGCTTCGTGGGCACGACCCCGTCGAGAGAGGGGGTGCCGGTCGTGCCTGGAAGCAGGCGAGTTGACCGTCGACTCCTTGGTATGGACAGGAGTGCGACAAGGCTCGAGGCGAGGCTCTACGACGTGGGGCCTCAGGGCTGAATGGGACGGATCGAGGGATCGTCGATCGCCGGAGTCTGTGAGGCGGTGGCCGGCGGAGGAGTCGACGACATTCGGTAGAGGTTCACCCGCGCCTCTATTGGGGGGGAGGTGGCGGTTGGTACCTGGATCTTCAGGGTGATCGCTTTCCATGTGGATGGAGATCGAAAGGTCAACTTTGTTTTTTTTTATGGAGTTTCGTTTCCCACAGACGGCGTCAACTGATGAAGGTCCTTTTCGGGTCTCTGTCAGATGTTGTCTTCCGTCGATCTCCCGGTGGACTTTGGAGGTGAACTCCTGTTGCGTGTGGGTCTCAATGGGTTTTGAGAAGATTGATGATTTGAGAAGTTTAGCGCCGAGTACCTGCAAGGAAGTCCCGGGGTGGTTTGATACTACCGAGGACCCTTCGACGATCAAGTTAGTACGAGATCCGAGCAGAGTAACGGCTAAGTGAAGTCAAAAAATGGCTTACTTGACCCCTTTGTGATGGGGGTTTATATAGTGGCGGCAGCACGCAGCAGCAGGCGCGAGAATCTCGCCGACAATTACGCTCCCGACGTCACGCCTGCGTAAAGAGCAGATCACCCGTTAATGGGGATCATGATGGCGAGGAACGTGGGATGTTGCTAGCGGAGAATTCGCGCATGATGAGATTTGCGGAGCGGTGGTTACGCCTGTGAGCGGTGGAGTTGGTCGGTCGGAGGACCGAGGACCGAGGAAGATGGCCTCGGCTGGGAAGCTCGGGGACGAGCGAGAGGGCCGAGAAGTGTTGGTCCTGTGACAGCTCGGGGCAAGCTGAGTGGCCGAGGAGGCCAATTTACAGGGGGCTCTGAGGAGAGCAAGCTTGTGCTTGCAGGTTGGGTACAGAGGTGGCCTGGTCGGCCCCTGTGGGCCATTTCTTCTGAGTTCTGGGACACGTCATCTGCCACGTGTCCTGATCTTGGAGATTGCTAATGTTGAGTATCATCAGGAGCCATTTGGAGATGGAGGGAATGAGGGTTTTGCTTCTTTGATTTCAAAAAAGGGTCGGTTTCTTTATTCAAGTCCCTTAACTAAGACTTGTTTAAGGCCCTCAAGAACTAAGTTGGTTAATCTGAATCCTAATCAATTTTCTTAACCAAATAAAATGACAAAAATATTCTTTCATTTCATTTGAGATTCAGTTATCAATTATGTAATTCATCAGCATCATATGCATCTATTTATTGAGTCAATCTATGTTGACAGCGAAAAAAGATGACGAAGAAAACATAATATTGGATTTTGTTATACTAGTATGATTGAAACTAGGAGTACAATTAAAATTAATGTTCATAGCATTCAGCATGTGCATCATATATACATAGTATATGTATGTTTAAAGTTTTTGCCGTGTTTAAAAGTCTCGATTAAGAAAGCAAACCCAGCGGGCGCCCAGCGTCCAAGCGCCACACTTGTGACCCACGGATGCCCAGCGTCCACATGCCATCTCACACGTCCTTAGGACACTTCTCACCCTTCTTTTTTTCTCATACTCCCCACTAAAAATACTTTCCCCGTTAGAAAAAAATTCTAACTGGGCACTCCCCCGCATCCCATAAGGGGCTGCTAGCCTCCTTCACCTAGCCCGCTATCAGGGTAGCGGGACCTCCGTAAACTCTGCGAGGTCCCTGATACGTCCAAAACACAACACATGCACACCGCACATTGAGTTCGTATGACCAGTTTTACCCGTCAATCGGAGGTTCTCTCGCTCCAAAGGCGATGTGTAATTAACGGCAGCTTAGTTCGCGGCTGCCGGAGATTCGAATTCCCATAATCAATAAACCCCAGCCTACCCTAGACAGGGGTAATCTGTAATACGCCTGACAAGCGCGTACATTCCGATCTCAATGGGTTGACAAAAAATGCCCAACAGATTCTGGCACGCCAGGTGGGACATGGGTGTGATGAGAATTATTTGAGCACGTGGATTGTATACGGTAGTCAATTTAGGGACCAACCGTAGGGCTGGGAGAATTTTGGGAATTTGAATTTTGGTTGGCGTTTGCATCGCTGCACTAGAATATGGTGCCAGGAGCGACTTATCATTCGCCGTTTAGGGATTTGGATTTTTGTTGGCGTCTGCATATGATGATACTCATAAGTGGGAATTCCCCAGATCATGACACATGATAGATGACGTGTCACGGGGCTTACGGGACAGGAGCAAGCACGATACATTGAAGGCATTCCCCGAGCCTTCTCCCCGAGGATTGGCCCGACCTTCAATGGCCTCCCAGAACACTCCTATGATCGCCTTACATATAACCACCGGCTCACCTCCGAGCCCTCCTACACGCTGAGCTTCCTCAGCCCTCCCAGCTCACCTCCGAGCTATCACAGAACCGAGCCTCCTCGGCCTCCCGGTCACCTCCAAGCCTCCCGCCGAGCTAAACCTCCCCGGTTCTACCGAGCAACCAAGAACGCACAGCCCAAGCGCCTCTGCCACAGCTCTGCGTATCTCGCCATGAGCGAGATATCCGCTACCCAACATCCCGCGTTCCACGGGTCCTATCTCCCCATTAACGAGCGTATCTCGTCATTAATGGAGGGATTCTGTCATTCACGTAGGCGTAACATCAGGGGCATAACTGACGGTAAAGATCCCTTACCAGCTCGCTCCATGCGACAACTATAAAAACCCCTCTCCCAGACGACTCAGGTAAGGCAATTCCAATCCAACAAGCCGCTGCTCTGCTCAAATTCCTCGGCTAACTTGATCGTCGGAGGGTCCATGGTGGTACAACAACCCGGGGATTTCTTTGCAGGTAGCTCGGCTTCATATCAAAATCAACCCATTGAGATCCACACGTCCAAGGAGACAACCTTCAACACCAATCTCAACCCTTCATCAACGCTCGTGACAGATCGAAGGAGGACAACATCTGAAGGAGATCAAGGCCTCCATCAGTTGGCGCCGTCTGTAGTGTAGGGTGTTTTTCGTTACCCCATTGAGATGGGAATGCGCGCGCACTTGTCAGGCGCATTACAGATTCCCCCTGCCTAGGATAGGCAAGGGTTTAATGATTGTAGGGATCCGAATCTCCGGCAGCCACGGACTAAGCTGCCGTTAATTACCCCTCGCCTTTGGAGCGAGGGAACCTCTGATTAACGGGTTGAACTCGTCATACGAACTCAATGTGCAATGTGCGTGTGTTGTGTTTTAAAAAGGGTTTTGGATATATCGGGTGCCCCGCAGAGTTTTTATGGGGGTCCCGCTACCCGGATAGCGGACTGGGGGTCAAGAGGGCTAGCAGCCCCCTTGCGGGGTGTGGGGCAGCGCACCGTTAGAAATTTTTTCTAACGGGGGAGGTGTTTTTAGTATGGAGTATGTGTGTGTGTATGTATATATACATATATATACAAAAAAGGGAAAGGGCATCCAAAGGATGCGTGGGAAAAAGCGCCAGCGCTTTGGGTGTTAGCGTTTTGAGCGCAAGGGCGCTAGCGCTTTGGATGCTATCCTCCTACGTGCCAGGCACGTGGACGCTCGGGCGCTAGCGCTTTGGGCGCTGCCTTTTTGGACGCTACCGCCTCACGTGCCAGGCACGTGGGCGCTCGGGAGGCAAAAGGGACTTGGTCCTTGCAATGGGAGTTGTACTCCCAGAAAGGAGCACTTATTATTTTGTATATATGTATATATATGAGGAGTTAAACTCCTAGGATATTTTGAAGCTGATGAAGGGGCTTCTCCCTTTGAGTCCTGGATCTTTCCCAAAGTAGGGTTTCTGGAGATGAGTCTTCTTCTTCTTCCTGTCGTTTGGCCGGATCTTGGAGAAAGGGGGTGGGATTTAAAAATATCCCATTTTTGAGATCTAATGGAAGATCCATGCTCCCCTTTGTGGTTTTCGTGGTGAAAAACAATTTAGTTTTGGAAAAGGAAGAGTAAATCTCTTGATTTAATTCGAAAGAAAGAAGAAGGTTTTAGAATCTTGAGGAAGGAGAAAGAGGCATATGCCCTAATTTTTTTGAGAGGAATGAAAAGTCTATTAGATATTTTCATCATGTTGCCTTATATAGGCTTACATGTTTACATATAGCCCCTTGGGCTTTACAAAATGGCATTTTGCCCATCCATGGCTCATGTGCCATTTCTTTTTTGCACATAAGCCACGGGCTTTACAAAAATTTAGCTTTATGCCCACTCGTGCATAAAAAATTACAAAAAATTATTTATTACATGATTTTGTTGTTGGTATGGGGAGACTTGGCCGTGGGCTCGGCTTGGGCGTGGGCCCGCTTGACCTGGGCTTGGGCCCACCTGGCTTGGGGTTGACCTTGACTTTGAATCGGTCAACCGGGGTGCAAATTTTGACCCCAACAAAGTACCCCCATAAATGAATGCACATCATACATTTGAGTTGTGTGCATGAAATTGATGGATCTTGAAGCTGGTCTTTGAGGTGGAACATCATTCCGGGGGTGGAGCATCCCTCAGGGAGCATGATTCCCGTGGATCAGAGCATCATTCCGATTTGCGGAGCATAATTCCATGGTCGGAGTATCATTCTGATAAGCGGAGCATGATTCCCAAGGGTCGGAGCATAATTCCGAGGATCGGAGCATCATTCCGGAGAGCGGAGCATGATTCCAGGGTTCAGAGCATTATTCCGGGGATCAGAGCATCATTCCGGAGAGCGGAGCATGATTCCAGGGTTCAGAGCATCATTCCGAAGGGCGGAGTATGATTCCAGGGTTTGGAGCATCATTCCGAAGAGTAGAGCATGATTCCAGGGATCGGAGCATAATTCCGAAGAGCGGAGCATGATTTCAGGGATTGGAGCATCATTCCGAAGGGCGGAGCATGATTCCAGGGTTCGGAGCATCATTCCGAAGGGCGGAGCATGATTCCAAGGATCAGAGCATCATTCCGAAGAGCGGAGCATGATTCCAGGGATCGGAGCATCATTCCGAAGGGCGGAGCATGATTCCAGGGATCGGAGCATCATTCCGAAGGGAGGAGCATGATTCCAGGGTTCGGAGCATCATTCCAGAGCGGAGCATGATTCCAGGAATCGGAGCATCATTCCGAAGAGCGGAGCATGATTCCAGAGATCGGAGCATAATTCCGAAGAGCGGCAGACATTCTGACCGAAGCATAATTTCGATGCAGAGGTTTATTCCCAGGCGAAGCATAATTCCGACAGGGAAGGCAAATACGCCGAGGCGAAGCATGATTCGACACGAGGTACATTCTGAGACAGAGCATGATTCCGACGCAGAGCTTGTTGGCTGACTTGATTCCAAGATGAAGCATAATTTCGACAGGGAAGGCAGGTACATCGAGGTGAAGCATGATTTTGACACGGGGTGCACATTCTGAGACGAAACATGATTCCGACGCAGAGCTTGCTGGTTGACTTGATTCCGAGGCGGAGTATAATTTTGACGAGAAGGTCGTTGGTTGATTCCGAGCCGAAGCATAATTCCGACATGAAAGGCAGATACATCGAGGCGAAGCATGATTTCGACACGGGGTACATTCTGAGATGAAGCATGATTTCAACGCAGAGCTTGCTGATCGACTTAATTCCGAGGCGGAGCTTAATTCCGACGGGAAGGCCGCTGGTTGATTCCGAGTCGAAGCATAATTCCGACAGGGAAGGTAGATATCTCGAGGCGAAGCATGATTTCTACACGGGGTAAATTCTGGGACGGAACATGATTCCGCCGCAGAGGTTGTTGGTTTGATTTGATTTGGGTTGACATCAGCATCGCTACACTGGAATATGGTACTAGGTGCGAATCATCATCTATCATGAGAGGATTTAGGGATTTGGTTCTTGGGTTAGCATCTGCATAGCTGCACTGGAGTAATGCCAGGAGCAACTCATCATTTGTCCCGGAAGGATTTGAAAATTGGTGGCTTATGAGACAGGTTTAGATCCCTATCACCTAAGGCTTTTCAATTTTATGAGCTGTAAGGGTCTCATAAAAGCATTTTCTCCCTACGAGTTGAAAGGATCTCGTAGGTGTATTTTCTCCTTAGGAGTCATAGGGACTCCTAAGTGTGTTGCTCCTTTGTGAGTCGTAATGATCTCACGCGGGAAATTTCCCCTCACAAAGTCGAGAGGAATTTGCGAGTGCATTTCATCTCTTTTTCACGAGTTTGTGCTCTTTCGAGTTTTTACAAACCCGCCGGCGGTCCTGCTGTTTTTTTAACTCATGGAGCCCTTTCGGGTTTTCATCCGTGCCCATTTTGCTTGTGGACATACCTTTTTTTTTGGAATCTTCACCGCCGGTAGGAGTTTGAATGTGGTCTCGCCGGTAGGACTTGGTAGATATTGGGATCATTTTACGCCCGTGGATTGTATACGGCTTTACAGGATGTATGATCTAGACCGTAGGGCCGGAAAAATTTCAGGACTTTGTTGGCGTCTGCATCGCTGCACTGGAATATGGTACCAGGAGTGACTCATCATTCGCCGTTGAGGGTATGGGAGTTGGAATTTGGTTGGCGTCTGCATCGCTACACTGGAATATGGTACCATGAGCGACTCATCATTCTCCACTTGGGGATTGGGGAGCGATGGCTTAGGAGACAGGTTTAGATCCCTATCACCTAAGGCTTTTCAATTTAATGGGCCGTAAGGGTCCCATAAAAGAATTTTCTCCCTACGAGTCGTAAGGAACCCGTAGGTGCAATTTGTCCTTAGGAGTCGTGAGGACCCCCAAGTGTGTTTTTCCTTTGTGAGTCGTAAGGATCCCACGAAAGTTTGTTCTCCTCATGTATCGTGAGGACACATGAGTGGGTCTTCCCAATGGAGCATAATTCCGAGGGCGGAGACTGGCCGCGTAACTGGTGATTGTGGTGGGGCATGGGCATGGTGAGAATTATTTGAGCCCGTGGATTGTATACGGTAGTCAATTTGGGGACTAACCGTAGAGCCGGGAGAATTTTGGGAAATTGGATTTTGGTTGGCGTCTGCATCGCTGCACTGGAATATGGTACCAGGAGCGACTCATCATTCGCCGTTGTTTTTTTTTTTTACCGTGATTGCTCTATCATTTCAGCTTTTCTTATCGCGAAGGTCGCGATTACCCTATCATTTCGGCGTTTTATTCGTGGTTGCCCCATCATTTCGGCTTTATTTTTCATCTTTATTTTACTCGCTGATTTTTATTACGAGTTCCCCATCATTTCGGCTTTTCTTTTTATTTATTTATTTACACATTCCCTTTTTTTATTTACACATTTTTACATTCCCAGTTTAACGACTTAGAGGTCGATTGTTCCCAGTTTAACGACGTGGTGGTCGACTGTTCCCAGTTTAATGACGTGGTGGTCGATTGTTTTCAGAGAAAGGCAGATATCTGAGAGAATAAGTTTCACGAAGAATTTCGGTCTCCGTTTTTATGAAATTGGCGGTCACAGCTGGACTGTTTGTTAACACACCTTTAGACAGTTCTCTCTCTCCTGCCTTGTATTGCTTTTCGACCCAATCTTTGTAGACGAAGCAATCCTCAATGGCATGACTTATCACTCTGTGATAGGGGCGGTATTTGGGGTCGTTGGTCATATTCTCTTTCTGCGGTCTTTTTGACTCTGGCAGTTGTAGACCGTTCCTCAGGGCGTCTTTGAATATTTTACGGATTTTGTCCCTTCTGAAGGAATAAACCTTATCTAGCTTCTCTTTCAGTGGAGATTCTCCTCCCTCTCCGAACACTGGCTTCCGAGACTGGTTGGCATTAGGCCCGCTCAACCCTTGCTTATTTCGGTTACCCGAAGTGTTGAAAGATTCAGAATCATCGGAGTTTCTGCCTTTGTGATTATCGTTCTTTCGGTTTCTCCAGGACCTCTTGTTATTTTGGGAATCCGAGGAGGACTCCTGCTTTGAGCGCTCCAGCATCTGAACTTTCCTGATCAGCACTTGGAATGTTGAGACCCGCGGTGCATAGAAACGGGGCCATCCAATTGTAACATTCCAAAATAATAAAATATTATTTTTAAGAATTTTTATAATTTAATATTATTTTATTGATTATTTTAATATTAAATTTATAATTAAATATCGATAAATGGGAAAAATTTTGAAAAAATTATGGAAAATTCAAAAATTATGTATTCTATGGAAATTAGTCATTTTTAAGTTTTTATGAGCATTTATATACTAATTTAGTACTAATCGCGATTGAAAATCGTTAATCGGATTTTTTTGGCTTTTTGTGCAAAACTTGCACATATCATTTTTTTTGGACTTGTGTTACATTTTTCTTGCCATGGTTTTATTTTGGGATCACTATTTGAGTGAGAAGGAATTAGAGAAAAAGGAAAAAGAAAAAGAGAAAGAGAAAGGATATTATATTGAGGTATGGGTGAGAAAGAGTAGGTAAGGGTGTTGACTTGGCCATTTCCCTTCATTCCTTCACTCAATTCTCTTCTCTTCCTCCATTGCTGCTGCTGCTGCTGCTGCTCCCTTCCATCTTCTTCCTCCTCCTTCAAAATCCCCCAAAACACCATTAAAACAAACTCAAAACCCCATATCGGTTTCACAAAAAATGCACACAAGCTCAAGATCTACGCAATGGACCAAGGAAGTTGATGTTTTGGTGCTGTTGGATGATTCATGAGTCTCTATAGAGGTATTTCCTTCACATTTGTTATAGCATTTCAAGTGAATTAGCCTCTTTTAAGGTTTAGTGTCGTTTTGTCGAAATTTTGTACACTTTGGACAAAACTAGAGAGGGTTAGGGTAAAGTTGAGGTGTGGCTGTGCAATTGGACCCTAATGGTGACCTTAGACCCCATATTGACCAAAACACTGGCCTAGCACAACCTGAAACCCAAAAATACGGAATTACGGAACTTTTCATGTCTGTTTGTGAGGAATTAGAGCGTGCAGGTGAATCTGGAGCAACCCGGGGTCACTAAAAATAAAATTGAGCTGTCAGTGAGCTGTGCAGGCACCCTGGAACCATCCCACAAAGCCCTAGCCCCCACCTCATTTTTACGGCCGCAATTTTATTCATTCTGGCCGCAATTTGCGGCCAGACCTGGGTGAAATTGCCTCGTTTTGCGTGCACAGCCCCTTTTTCATGTAAAATTGACCCCCGGCATGTCTAGTTTTGACTGGTTCCTGTTAGGGTAAAATCTGGGTTCATTTTCATGAGTTGGCGTATGTTTTACGACGTGTTTTCATATGGATTTTGATATTCGATGATTCGTATCTGTCGGGTGGCGTTCGGACGTCGACGACAGTGGTGATTGGCTGTTTTTGCACACCAGGTCACAGGTTTTTACCTATGGGCGCAGTGTGCACTATTTTGGTTTCATATGTGATTTTCATAAGTTTTAGCATGTGATATTCTTGTAGGAACTCACGTGACGTCGAGGCGTTGGAGATGCAAACGGCGACATCGGCACCGGCACATATAACAAGGTGAGTAGATTTATATCTACGGGGAGAAGTCGGGTGGATGGCGTATAGCACCCCCGCAGTTCGTGGTGATGTATACAAATGCGTATACACACAGATATTGATTATTTATGGTTTGAGATTATTGATGATAGAGATGGATATTTGGTATATTGGATTGGTTTAGTGTTGCGAAACCCTAGAGTAGTGGTTGCATCACACATACACACACACCCATACTTGCATACATTCTTCTTTCATATGTGCGTACATGGGATTACGTATTGATGTGTATATTTACACATGGGTAGGGGACTATGTGTTTATATACTGGATTTAAAGATAGTAATTGGGATTTGAGATGAGCCGATGAGATTGGGCTTGAGGCCAGGAGATCGGTGATGTGATTTGGTTCGTATTGAGATACGACATGATGTTTTAGCGGGTCTTCTGACGTAGTAATTCTTACACCCGCATGCATACATAGATGGTATCAATATTGTACTAGACGTAGGACATTATGCCGGATCATGATATTTGATAAAGAAGATACCAAATGAATAGTGTGATTGATGTGACTTTGACCCGTACCCAGATTGGGATGCCGTACGACGGATTTACGTACGAGCTATATATTGATGATTGATCCGCACTCTTGACTTGGGATGTCTGATTATAGATATGGTATCGGATATGATATTATTGAGGCGGGATCACCGACTATACATATATAGGTATATATATGTATCGACTCAGATGTTAGGCGGTTTCCTTACCTGTAGTCCAGCTTGTTAGCTTAGCCCTTTAATTTAGTTTAGTTGTTAGATTAGATTCGATTCTTACCTATTTCAAAAAGCTAACGAATCGTGGGTATTTTAAAAGACAGCCCAAGGGATCCCACGGATATTTCAAAAGACGTATCTTTTCATAAAAACACCGTAGCCCCTATTTTCAAAACCCCATGATTCGTGTAATTTCAAAAGGCACCATTTGTAGGACTTATATTAGATTAATGCAGGTTAGTTACAGTTGCGTCTAGTATTCAGCTACCGCTTATTATTGTGGTTCGCTTCGCATCGCATACTTATGTTATAATTTCTTATTGCAATGTTGATATCATATTGTTAGGACACCAGCACCATTGCCGATGATGCGTATGTACCACGTACACTTACTTGCCGGCTCACACACATCTTCATCGGTAATTGCCATGCCACGTACACTTTAGAAATACTATTGCATTGACATAGGTTGTTAGCTAACAATTTAGACATGATATTAGTGTACTCGCCTTATATGCTAGATTAGACATTGTAGATATTACTTGTTACTTCATGCATGTTAATATTCATTGTTATGCCGCATTCATGGATTTTTATGCCGATATGCACTGTTTACATGCTATTGAGGATTGGATTCGGATTTCTATGAGATTTTCTGGATTTGAGGGAAAACCGCAAAACTTATATAATCTTCTTTCTCTCTTTAAAATAAAAAGTGTGGTTTTCCCATGATGTATGAGTCGTCCACTATGAGTTTGCTGATGGATTTTGAGACCCGATTCGAGGAGGCGGATGAACCGTTTTGGGTACATGGTGGACCCGGTAAGGTACCCCGGGGCAAGAAGCGCGTGATGATGACGATGTGAGCCTGGCAGGGGAGCACTACCTACCGGTGATTTTACCCGACGCGTCGGATATCCAGAGGATACCGTCGTGGTCTTGAGATGGATGGTAGGGGCCGGTCTGGACTGACGGCGCCCTAGATATTTTGATTGAGACATTGAGATTTCGAGATTTTGAGGTACAGAGACTGTGATTCAGAGATATCGAGATATTGGGATTACGTTTTGTGCCGATGCTAGGCACTGTTTTATGCTGATTTCATTATGATACCTCATTTTAAAAATACAAAGGAAATCTCACTAAATTATAAAAACAGTTCTTCATTTACATGTATTCTGTTTTCCTGCATTCATACCTCATTCATACGATATATTGCTACCTGAGGCACTGTCACGGGCACATGAGATTACACTCGGGTTAGATATTTACCCTAGCCTTGTTATAGGCTACGTGTTATTTATATATTTGAGGATGTATATTGATCGTATGACCTAGGATTGCGTCATACATGCGATTTCTATTCGTAGATGTTTTTCTATTCACGAGTTGGCTACTCACCCCCGTTGTGCCCCAGTTTCTTGCAGGTTTGCCGTACAGGTTTCATTACGGCTTGCGGGCATAGTTTCCTTCGGGTGATTTGCTAGCACGTGGGTTTACTTGTATCGTACCCCCATTATATATCTTGTATATTATTATTCTGTTGCATCTAGAAGTTCCATCAACCATACATGTAATTATTTCAGAGATAAAGATCAGTGTTGTTTATTCTATCGACCTTAGAGTCGCGCGTTGTATTTTTACGAATTTCATGCTGTTTTGAGTTTCCTTTCTGTTGTGATCCTCGCCTTTCGACGTTGTATATTATATTGTTTGTGTGGTTGTGGCCGTCGTTTGACGAAGAGCTAGCTCCCGCTTGGGGATGCCTTTTATTGATTTCGTTTACTATTCATGCTGTATCCCGTTTGGTGGCCTGTATTTACAAAGGAGACTCTGCCGAAATTTTCAGGAAATATTTGACGTTTTAAAAAAAACGCATAATTCGGCTTATGCTATTTAAACTACTTGATTTAAATTGGTTTTCCTACACTCTACTACTTTTCTTGGTTTGGATTTCTGGGTTTTCGGCTTACTTAGAATACGTACGCCTTGAGACGTTCGTAGTTTAAGTGCCGGTCATATTCCGTACTTTCGGGACGTGACACCAATTGTTGAGATTTCTGACAAGGAGACTGACAGATTGGTCCTGCTCTATCGGCGGTTCACATTTGACGGAGAGATTGCGCCATCGGGTTATAAAATCCGTGCTGCTTTCGTTGTTCTTGGGCTTGGTCCTTACGAGCTCGGCAATGGTGATCTTATCGCTGACGCTCATGAACTTTTGTCGTAACAAAGATTCCATTTGGAGGAATGTAGTGACGGACCTATCCGGTATGCTCACGTACCAGTCTAAAGCAACATCGGTCAAGCTATTAATGAACTGGCGGAGGAGAAGCGCATCGTTGCCTCCAGTATTCCCGCATGAGGCTTTGAAGTGGGCAATGTGCTGATTCGCATTTCCCGTCCCATCAAATCTTCCGAATTTAGGGATGACATAGCCGTTGGGAAATTCTATCCAATCATACTGAGCAGGATATGGTCTCCTGCTACTTCTAACATCTTTTTGCGCTTCGGCTTCAGCTACCAATGTTTTGACTTTACTGGCAACCAAATCCATGATTTGATCTTGAGTTAGCGGGCTACTACCATTGGTAGCCAAGACATTTCCCGAGATAGGATGCGACTGATTTTCATGCGGTTCGCCCACTTTTGGATTTGAGGGAATAGGCGTCGGCTGCTTTGGGACACCGTTTCCCGGTTCACGAGCAGAGCCCTACGCTTGATTGGGCGACTGAGAGGCAAGTCGGGCCGTGAGCTGCATCATGACATTCGTCAAGTCATCAATTTTGGAGTAAAGTTTGGCTATTTCCTTGTCTTTGTTCCTGAGCTGCTTTCGGAGCTCTTGAAGCAGCTCTTGCTCCGCGGTCCTGGAGCGAAAATTCGGCTCTTCCTCACTGTCCGAGCTTGACTCTACATGGACTGAGGGGTCTATCTGCCTATCATCCTCGTCGAGAGGGTTTTCATCGTCCAGCGGAGGTTGCTGTTCTTGGGAAGCGGCAACCACATTCAAGCCAGATTGGATTTGAGATGTGGTGGCCCCGTCCTTGCTCTTGCTGCGCGTGCCCACCGTGTAGACAGTGTGGACCACATATCCAGCCATTTCATCATCTTCGACGGGGTAACCCTGTTCTTCTAACCTCATGAGGTTCAGCCTAGCAGGAGCCTTAGCCCTTTGGTTGACTCTATATCTGAGCCTTTTCTGCCTTCCCTTCTTAATTTTAAGGGCTTGGCGGGCATCTGTTTCCTGGGAAGCCACCGTGAGTCGATTAGCGGGGAGCTTAGGGAAGACACCCGATCGAGCAGTTGTCAGGGGCACCGCCGGAGCTTGCTTGAAACGCCTTGTTACTTTGTTGGTGTTGATGGCCTTGCCCCTAGCCGCGGCCAAGGAGAGCCGCTCAAACACCGACTTGCGTTTGAGTTGGAGCGCCTTCGAGACCACCACATTTGGCCTCTTGCCTTTCGAGACCGGTTTGTCTGTTACCGGAGCTTGAGGAGTTAGGATGGCGTTAGCTGACATGAACAGAATAGAACCAAATGGTTGCGGAGGCACCTCCCATTGTCGCCCGAGACTGGCTGGAAGGGCCGTCCTGGAGTCTATCTTCATCGTGTAGGAGACGGGAGCCGTGCCGAGAGCTGAGCTTGTCCTTGGAGACATTTTTGCTGTGACCGGAGATTTCAATTTGAAATTTGTTAACCTGCACAAAGAAGCATGATTTCAGTGCAGGCAGTCGATATGTATATTGATTGAGTTCGCATGAACGTTTAACCCGAGATATGGGCGGAGAGAAAGGTCCCACCGGGTGTGCCAGAATCTGTAGGGTGTTTTTCGTCACCCCATTGAGATGGAAATAAGCGTGCGCTTGTCAGGCGCATTACAGATTCCCCTTGCCTAGGGTAGGCAGGGGTTTAATGATTATGGGGATCCGAATCTCCGGCAGCCGCGGACTAAGCTGCCGTTAATTACCCCTCGCCTTTGGTGCGAGAGAACCTCCGATTAACGGGTTAAACTGGTCATGCGAACTCAATGTGCAGTGTGCGTGAGTTGTGTTTTAAAAGGGGTTTTGGATATATCGTAGGCCCCACAGAGTTTTTACGGGGGTCCCGCTACCTGGATAGCGGGCTGGGGGTCAAGTGGGCTAGCAGCCCCCTTGCGGGGTGCGGGGCAGCGTCCCGTTAGAAATTTTTTCTAACGGGGGAGGTATTTTTAGTATGGAGTATGTGTGCGTATGTATATATACATATATATATATATAAAAAAGGGAAAGGGTATCTAAAGGATGCATGGGAAAAAGCGCCAGCTCTTTGAGTGCTTGCGCCCCACGTGCCGGCACGTAGGCGCTAGGGCTTTGAGCGCTAGCGCCCCACGTGACAGGCACGTAGGCGATCTGGCGCTAGTGCTTTGGGCACTAGCGCTCTGAATGCTAGCGCCCCACGTGCCAGGCACATGGGCGCTCAGGCGCCAGCACTCTGAGCGCAAGAGCGCTCGCGCCCCACGTGCCAGACACGTAGGCGCTCGGGCACTAGCATTTTGGGCTCTAGCGCTCTGAGCGCAAGAGTGCTAGCGCCCCACGTGCTAGGCACGTGGACGCTTGGGTGCTATTGCTTTGGGCGCTAGCTCTTTGAGTGCTAGAGCTCTGAGCGCAAGGGCGCTAGCGCTTTGGGCGCACGGGAGGCAAAAGGGACTTGGTCCCTGCAATGGGAGTTGTACTCTCAGAAAGGAGCACTTATTATTTTGTATATATGTATATATATGAGGAGTTAAACTCCTAAGATATTTTGAGACTGATGAAGGGGCTTCTCCCCTTGAGCCCTGGATCTTCCCCAAAGTGGGGTTTCTGGAGATGGGTCTCCTTCTTCTTCCAGTCGTTTGGCCGGATCTTGGAGAAAGGGGGTGAGATTTAAAAATCTCCCCATTTTGAGATCTAATGGAAGATCCAAGCTCCCCTTTATGGGTTTTGTGGTGAAAAACTATTTAGTTTTGGAAAAGGAAGAGTAAAATTCTTGATTTAATTCCAAAGAAAGAAGAAGGTTTTAGAACCTTGAGGAAGGAGAAAGAGGCACATGCCCTAATTTTTTTGAGAGGAATGAAAAGTCTATTAGATATTTTTATCATCTTGCCTTATATAGGCTTACATATTTACATATAGTCCCTTGGACTTTGCAAAATGGTATTTTTCCCATCTCATGGCTCATGTGCCATTTCTTTTTTGCACATAAGCCATGGGCTTTACAAAAATTTCGCTTTATGCCCACTCATGCATAAAAAATTACATAAAAATTATTTATTACATGATTTTGTTGTTGGCATGGGGAGGCTTGGCCGTGGGCTCGGCTTGGACGTGGGCCCGCTTGACCTGGGCTTGGGCCTACCTGGCTTGGTGTTGACCTTTACTTTGACTCGGTCAACCGAGGTGCAAATTTTGAACCCAACATGTGGGAAGGGAATTTTTCCATCCGTCGAAAGTTAATTTTCTGCTCTCGACTTCATGGCGAGCATAAACCGTGACGATCCCAGCACAAGCCGCCGTCTTCCCCACAACGAAGGCACGGACGGATCTACTCCCCCTTCGAACGCCATCCACGCCTTCTCGGAAAGGATCGACAGGCTCGCGTCCATAATCGACGCCCTTGTCTGTGTCCAAATGGCGGGCACCGCCCCCCAGTTCATCGTTCCTCTCCTAGAGATCATGACCTCTGCAAAGGAGAGGATGACACCGCCCATGCCGGGACCACCGAAAAACGCCGTGCTCACTCCGGCAACCGTGGCTCCCCCACGGCGACCGATTTAATAGCCCGATGGGAGCCACACGGCTCCATGCCGAGGTCTCGCCAAAGAGCCCATCGCCCCGAGGCCCGTCGCGTTCCCGTTCCTCCCGATGAGGTATCGGTCAGCTCGCCTGCTCCCAGGCATGACCGACTCCCTCTCCCTCGACGGTATCGCACAAACGACACTCGCTGCGAAAACTCAAGAAGGACCTCTCCATGGGACCTAAGGAATTTGATAGAACGGAATCGGAGTCGCAGCCTGGCGTGGACCACAAGTGGGAAGGGCCACCACTCTGACTGCGCTAAATCCTCGAGGTATCACGACCGCCTCGACGCCCTCGAAAATAAAATCAAGGGTATACATCGGGAGGGTCATCCCTCCGGTGAAGGGGCCAGGTACGCCGCCGACTCACTTACGAAGCCCTTCACCGAGGAGTTGCTCGCCGTACACGTCTCGTCCAGGAACAAGCCACCCAAGGTGGCCCTCTTCGATGGGAAATCCGACCCAAAGGACCATCTGGACGCGTTTACGGTGGGCATGAGTTTCCAGGATAACTCCGACGCTGCTCAATACCGAGCATTTCCCGCCATCCTCATCCGGGCTGGACGGGACTGGTTCCGAGGAATCACGCCATGCTCCATCTCTACCTTTGATTAGCTGTCCGCCCAGTTCCTCGGTCACTTCATCGGAAACAGACAATAGAAGAGAACCGTCAATTACCTCTTCACCATAATGAGTGGGGACAAGGAATCCTTTAAAGGATACGTCACTCGCTTCTACAACGCTTTTCTCGAGGTTCCCGAGTAGCGGGATGAAACTGTCATCACCGCCCTAAGGTCGGGTCTTAAGGACAAAGAGTGGCTCCACTCTTTTGCATTAGCGTAACCTAAGACCATGGCCGAGGTAAAAGCTTGGACCGAGCAAGAGATCTAACTCGAGTCTGAGGTGAACACCAACCTGCCCCGGGGCGACCAAGCCGACCAAAAGAAGAGGGGCAGAGAAGAGAAGAAAAAGGTCAACCGGCCAAAACCATACTCCCCAAAGTTCCAGGAGTATACTCCTCTCAACATCTCCCAGACCGAGCTGTTAGAGAAGGTGAAGGGCGAGCGATTCTTCAAGCTCCCGCCGGTTACCCATAGAGTGGCTAAACGTATCCGGGGCCCATACTATGCCTTCCATAGGTCGCAGGGCTACCCGACCGAAAACTGCAAACAACTCCGCGACTACATCGAGGAGTTGATCTGCTTTGGCCACCTGGCGAAGTACATGCAGGACAAGCGACAGGCAGACAGGGAGCATGAGAACCAGCCCCCTCCCGGCGAATTAACGATCGGTCAAATCATGGTCGTTTCCTCGGGGTCTGCCCGTGGAGCCTGCGAGACCCACCGCCTCCTACCCGTCGACGGAACAAGTGACCCTCCCTAGAAGAAATGCAGGACCGCCGAGCCTATCATATTCACTGATGAAGACCTCCACAGTATATCCTCGCCTCACAACGACCCTCTCGTGATTACGGTACGGGTCTACCATTAGGAGGTTCAGAGGATATTGGTCGATTCCAGAAGCTCGGCAGACATCCTCTTCTATGACTACTTCCAGCGTATGGGGCTAAGACTGTTCGACCTACGACCAACCTCCAACGTCCTATCAGGGTTTACCGACCACTCCATCCCGGCCGAAGGAGTGGTTACCTTCCTCCTCAATATTGGGGAAGCAAGCCATACGAGGACCGTACCCGTGGAATTCATCGTCACTAGGATCCCCTTATCCTACAACATCCTCCTGGGACGCCTGACATTAAACGCCCTCTGGGCTCAAATCTCGACCTACCACCTTGCGATCAAATTTCCATTAGATCAAGGGGGAATAGGCCGGGCCTACGGGAACCAGCGAATTGCCAAGATCTGCTTCACCACGACATCCACCACCGGAGAGCAGAGCGACGACCTCGAAGGCGCAAATGATTTCTAGGGGTCCTTGGACACTCGCGACGAACAGAAATAAATCCGAGGAGCCCCGGTGGAGGCGCTAACAGAAGCCCCCGTCGTCGAGGGGACCGAAGGACGAACCGTCTAGATCGGATCCCTTTTAACAAGAACCTGGCGTGAAGACTTGATCCGCTTTCTCCGAGGGAACTCGGACGTGTTCGCCTGGGCGCCTACTGGCATGCCCAGGATCGACCCCGAAGTAATCTCGCACAAGGTCGGGGTCGACCCGAAAGCCCGACCCGTCAGACAAAAGAAGTGAAGTTTCACGTCGATCAAGCAAAAGGCGATTGAGGACGAGGTCGATAGATTGCTCGCAACCAACTTTATTCGAAATGTTGACTACTCGGATTGGCTGGCGAATGTAGTTATGGTTAAAAAGGCGAGCGGGAAGTGGCACATGTGCATCGACTTCACAGACTTGAACAAGGCCTACCCGAAAGACAACTATCCCATCTCTCGGATAGACCAGCTAGTAGACAACTCGGTAGACCATGAATTACTCAGCTTCATGGACGCTTTCTCCGACTACAACCAGATCTGTATGAACCCGGCAGATGAAGAATTTACCGCGTTCACCACGGACCGGGGGGTATACTGCTGCAAAGTGATGCCCTTCGGCCTTAATAATGCTGGGGCTACATATCAGCACCTAGTTAACAAAATGTTCAAACCACAGACCGAGAAGAACATGGAGGTTTACGTCGACGACATGCTCATGAAATGAACCACATCGGACGAGCATGCCAAAGATCTTGGCGAGACATTCGACATCCTCCGCAAGTACAAAATAAAGCTGAATCTAACCAAGTGCGCGTTCAGAGTCACTAGCAGGAAATTCCTCGGGTTCATGGTTACCCACCGAGGAATCGAAGCTAGCCCGGAAAAGATTAGCGCCATTCTCAACATGGCCACACCAAAGAGCAACGTTGAGATCATGCAACTCACGGGGAGAGTGGACGCTCTGAGTCGCTTCATGTCGAGATCCGGAGAAAAGTGCCTCCCATTCTTCAAAGCCCTGAGAAAGATCCTAAAGTTCGAGTGGTCGGAAGAGTGTCAAAACGCTTTCGAGCAGCTCAAAGCGCACCTGGCAACCCCCTAATGTTCACCTAACCAATCGAAGGAGACAAGCTATCATTGTACCTTACGGTCTCCGATCATGCTGCTGGCTCGGTGCTCGTCCGAGAAGTCGAAGGAGTACAAAAGCCGGTCTACTATGTGAGCCATGTATTCAAAGATGCGGAAACAAGGTACCCGGCCATAGAAAAGATAGTATTGGCCCTTGTCGTCACCTTAAGAAAACTCTGGCACTACTTCCAGGCGCACACCATCTTCGTCCTTACCGAGCGTCCTATAGGGACAATTCTTGCCTCCCCCCGAGTCATCAGGTCGTCTAGAAAAATGGAGGTGGGAATTATCCCAATTCCACATCAAATACCACCCCCGGCAAGCCATCAAAGCTCAAATCCTAGCTGACTTCGTGGTCGAATGTACTATTCCTACTAAAGAAGAAGCAGCAATATGGGACAGCGGACCCTGATCCTCGGCCGAGGAAGTACCCGACTCCGTCCCCGATTGGGTTCTCTACGTCGATGGGTCCTCTACCGAGGAAGGGAGCAGGGCTGGCCTTATCATTCGAGGCCCGAATGAGGCAGAGATGTAGTACTATTTGAAGCTCGGGTTCAGAGCGTCAAACAACGCCGTGGAATACGAGGCTTTGCCAGCCGGGTTGTGAATCGCTTCCGGGATGGGGCTGAAGAAGATCCGGATTCGCAGCGACTCCGCCCTAGTCGTGGACCAAGTGACCGGGCGCTTCGAAGCCCGAGAGTCACTCATGGTGAAGTACTTGGCCGAGGTGAAAAGACTACGAAAAAATTTTGACGAAGTCCAAATGGAACAGATTCCCCGGCACCTGAATGCCCAAGCTGACACTATGAGCAAACTTGCATCTTCCTATACAGCCAACAATAAGAGGAATATCCTCTTTGAAGTCTTACCATGGCCTAGCGTGGAAGACAGAGAGGTGACGCTTCAAGTATACACTGCTTGAGAAGAAGGCAAGGATTGGAGGAAGCCCCTCGTGGAGTTCCTGAAGAATGGTACACTTCTGGAAGACACAGGGGAAGCGCACCGCCTTCGAGCCAAAACCCACCATTTCATCTGGAGCAATAGAAACCTTTACAAGAAGTCATACACACAGCCTCTTCTCCGGTGCGTCGACCTTCACGGAGCCGACTACGTCCTACGTGAGATACATGAAGGGGTCGGTGGAGCGCATCAAGACGCACGTACCTTGGTTCAGAAGACGCTGCTCCAAGGATATTATTGTCCGAAGGTACACCAAGATGCTGAGAAGCTCGTCAGAAGATGCAAGAGCCGCCAACTCCACGGCAGTATACCTCGTCCTCCGGCTACCGAGCTAACGGCCCTCACTTTCCCTTGGCCGTTTGCCCAGTGGGAGATGGATATGGCGGGCCAACTCTCCACTGGTACGAGCAGATACAAGTACATCCTCATCACGATAGACTATTTCATGAAGTGGATTGAGGCCGTACCCATCAGAAAACCGGACGCCGCCCCTACCATAAAGTTCCTGCAGAATAACGTAATCTCTTGATTCGGGATCCCAGGGTGCATCATTACTGACCATGGGACGAATTTCAAAAACGACAAAGTCAAAGAGTTCTGCAACAAATACCACATACTAATGAAGTTTTCCGCGGTCGCGCATCCTTAATGCAACGGACAGGCCGAGGTTGCTAACCGAGACGTCATCCGAGGTCTTCGAGCTCGTTTGGAAGGAAGGCAGGACAGCTGGGTCAAGAAACTGCCGCGGGTACTATGGGCCTTACGCATGTCGAAGAAAACGCCCATGGGAGAGACCCTCTTCAGCCTCTGCTACGGTATCGAGGCAATGGTCCCAGCGGAGATCGGACTGACCAGTTACAGAGTCGAACACTTCGATGACGAAGACAATACCTCGGCGCTCCGGACCAATTTGGACATCTTGCTAGAGAAGTGGGACTGAGCACAGATCAAAGCGTCCACTTACCAACAACAAACTGCTCGCTACTACAATGCACGAGTTAAGCATCGCTCCTTCAAGACGGGGGATTTGGTCTTAAGGCGGAATGAATTCATAGATCAGGGCAAACTGCACAAGTTCTCCCCGAAGTGGGACGGCTCTTTCCTCGTCTCCAAAGTATTACCCGGTGGATCCTATCGCTTACAAGACGCCGGGGGACGCAAGTTTCTTCGGCCCTACAACGCTGAAAAACTTAAACTATACAAATGAATGTATTTTCTTATTTTCAAAGCTATGTAATTTTTCTTAAGTCTTCTGAATTAGAAGAGACTTCTTCGATATATTTTCTTCTTCCTCGGTTCTGAGATCCCTAGATTCGTTTTTGAGAAAATATGTAACAAATGCTAAGGGATAAAAGAAGACAAAACACAACAGAAAATAAGAATTTTATTCATTAAGAGATATTATAAGCTCCTCAGCCTTACAAAATTTACGGCAAAGGAAGCCGGGGATTGAAGAAATATTGTTGATGGTACTCCAACAAAATCTCCGCCAGCCGAGCCCTAGCCTCCTCGGCTACTTCGGAAGCGCCACCCGCCGGACAAAAATCAACGATCGGCCTCTTCTGGAAACACTCTAGAAGAAGGCCCAATGATTGGTCCTGCCTACTCTTTGAGATCAAGCCGAGATGGTAAAGCGAGTGCAACTTTTCGATCGCCCCATCCCTTAACTGCGGAGACAAGGTGTTATGCAGACCCGGGGACCTCCACCAGATCGCATAAATAAGCACTTGGAGGAGTGGTGATCGCCGGGGAAGAAGGCGTCCGAAGTGGCCCTCCACGCGGTCTATCACCGCCTTGTACATCTGTTCGGATCGGTCGAGGTTGTAGAGATACACATCGTCGCGGGAAATGATCTTCTTGATAAGAACACAAGGACGTCCGGCCATTTTCAGAAACGCAAGGCTAAAAGGAACCAACATGCCTTTGCTATTTATAGCCCCAACAGAATCCCTAAAGGCCGAAATTTGCGCGCGCAGCAACGCAAATCACGGGATATTTTCAAATTTCCAAATACAAAGCTGCTACGTGGCGACCATGCTAATCCTCACAAGCCCTTAAGCTGTCAAAGGAAGTTGGAAAGACGCGAACCACGGAGCGTCATGCTTTGCTTGTACATTTCTGCCACGTGTTGTCTGTGACGGTCACTCTTCCAGATTTTACGGGTCAAGGGAGATTGAAGGATGCCCCATGAAAGCGAAGAGAAATCTAAAAAGTCCTCATCTCGAGGCCACCGAGCAGCTTCCCTGCTCGGTCAATCCATGATGGGTAGTTCTCTACCCACCGACACCAAGGATTAAAAGCCCTCCTCACGAGGCTATCGAGCAGCTTCCCTGCTCGGTCAATCCCTGGTAGGTAGTTTCCTACCCATCTACGCTAAGGATCTAAAGCCCTCTCACAAGGCCACCGAGTAGCTTCCCTGCTCGGTCAATCACTGGCGGGTAGTTTCCTGCTCATCTATGCCAAGGATCAAAGCCTACCTCATGAGGCCACCGAGCAGCTTCCCTGCTCGGTCAATCCTTAGCGGGTAACTTTCTACCCACCTACGCTAAGGATCTAAGCCCTCATCAAGAGGTCACCAAGCAGCTTCCCTGCCCAGTCAATCCTTGGCGGGTAGTTTCCTACCCACCTACGCCAAGGATCGAATCCCTCATAAAGAGGCCACCGAGCAGCTTCCCTGCTCGGTCAATCCTTAGCGGGTAACTTCCTACCCACCTACGTTAAGGATCGAAGCCCTCATCAAGAGGCTACCGAGCAGCTTCCCTGCCCGGTCAATCCTTAGAGGGTAGTTTCCTACCCACCTACGCCAAGGATCAAAGCCCTCATCAGGGGCCGCCGAGCAGCTTTCCTGCTCGGTCAATCTCTGGCGGGTAGTTTCTTACCCATCTACGCCAAGGATGAAAGCCCTCTTCACGAGGCCACCGAGCAGCTTTCCTACTCGGTCAATCCTTAGCGGGTAACTTCCTACCCACCTACGCTAAGGATCGAAGCCATCATCAAGAGGCCATCGAGAAGCTTCTCTGCCCGGTCAATCCCCAGCGGGTAGTCCCCTACCCACCAACGCTAAGGATTGAAGCCCCACCAAGGGGCAACCACGCAGATCCCTGCTCGGCTAACCTCCAAGTGATAAATTCCTAATATCCTAAGACGAGAGTCTAGGAACTACATCAATGGGGAATCATTCAACGCCAACCAATTCTAACTTGGCTATTGTCCAACTTGCGCTAAGAGACGTGGTCATCGGTCCGATTCTATAGAATGGGCAGATACCGACCTTCCTACACCGAGGGATCTTCCGGTGTATTCTAAGTGAACGACCGCCACTTCGACTCTGGGGCGGGAGGGCAATTGCCTTCCTGCACTTGGCGATTAATTGACTTACACTCGATCCACGATCATCATCTAAAAGTCCGGTGATCGACCTACGGCATAACGCTTGCATCGAGGAAAAGACCGACAAGCTCAAGTACTCATGCAAGAAACACATTGTCATGCAGAGGAAAATAAACCCAGTTTTATTCATGTTCCAAAAGTATTTACAAGGTATTCTGGGCTCCCCAGTCTTACAAAAAGCATCCGGAGGCTTACAAAATTTGAGAAAAAATAAAGGAAGAAAACAAAAGCCCAAGCTGTAGGCTCGGCCCGGATCTCGCCTTGCTCGACACCGCCCTCAGGGGCCGGAGCTTCTACTTCCGTAACTGCCCCTCCCCGGCGCCAGCCGCTTGCGGCGTGTTCACCGAAAGTGGGACCCGAGCGCGGAGCTCACCATCGGCAAACTCCGGCATTAACGCCTTGACAGCATCAAGAGCTTCATGCCAAATGATGGCAGATGCTTCGCCGATGTCAGCGTAGAACCAGTCTGATTCCTTGTACAAGTCCATCGACTTGCGAGCTCGTAGCTCGGTGATCTTCGCCTCCTCAAGCGTAGCCTTGGTCTCCCTCTTGCTGGCGTCCTTCGCTTTCTTCATTATGGTGTAGCGCTTGCCCAAATTCTCCAACTTGACCTCGAGGGCTCGGTAGGACTCGCTCAGAAGTCGGTAGGACTCCTGGAACTTAGAGATCGTGAGCTCCCCGTCGGCCAATCGGGTTTCGAGGGCGACTATCTTCTCCTTCTCCTGCCGTAGCTGAAGGTGCAGATCTTCCGCCTCCGAAGACGATTCCTCCGCCTTCCTCATAGCCAGGGCAATCTCCTCGGACTCCATGTTGACGATAAGGGCGCAATGCTGGAGGACCTAAGGAAAGCAGCAAATGGATTTAGAAGTGTTCAGACTAAGAAAGGGAACTTAAGATAATACTTAAACGGATACCAACCTGAACTGCCTCCTGTGCAATGGCGGCCACTTGGGCCTTTAGGGTCCCCCGAGGAATCTTGCCCCCGGCTGATTGCTCCATGTCCGTAAGCAAGATGTTGGCTACGGAAATCCTCGAGAGGACCACAAAGCAGACGTCACCCTCCTGCACGGGAATCCTCAGTTGACGGCGCGCGGGAGACTGTCATTTTCCTATTGAGGGGAACCTCGGTTCCCTCCTCCTCGCTCGCCCGGGGTTCCGGGTCTTGCACGTGCTTCTGGCTACCCCTGCGGCGGTCATCGGGGGCTTGGGGCGATGCAGAAGGCCTCGCCGGTGGAGATGGTCTCAGGGCCGAACTCGGGCTAGCTTGGGACAAGCTCACCCCCCAGCCTTCTTCTGGGACGTAGCGGTTATGGCAGCTCGGATCCTGGATCGGTCCATTTATCATGCAAAAAGAGAATACACAGAAATGTTAGTGATGCAAGAAGGGAAAAAGGAAATTATTCAATTCTAAATAGATCTTCCAAGCTACTAACTTACCCACGAACCGCGGGACTGATCCCGGCCCAGCTAAGGACCTACTCGGAAAGCAAGACATCGGCTCGCTGGATCGGCTTCTACATGGACACTGCCCTCACCTTAGGAGATGATGACTGCTTTTCCCGTGGGCAGTCGGCCCTATGTCACTGTATAGGCAAAGGCCAATCCTCGCTCTCGGGTGGCCCGACGAATACAAACTTCTCCTTCCATTCGTGAATGGAAGAAGGAATGACTACTACTCCCGATCCAGTCGCCCCTCACTTGCATTTTTTGAAAGAAATATACACCCAGCTCGGATCATCCTTGCAGGTGTCAGGGTGATTTTTGTAACAGAGAAGGAAGTAAGAAGGGTCAGGTTGAAAGGGATGTCGTCAAGTTTCAACCGGACCAGGAACCCTAGGAGAATTCTCCACGAGATCGGCACTAGCTGGCCCGGGGTATGTTGGAAGCAACGAAGTACCCCACATACTTCGAGTGGAAAGGGCAGACGCATTCCAATCCAGAATGCATCCAGGTACAGGGAAATCTTCTTGCCTTGCACCTGATCCACCCTTTCATCCTCCCTAGCTAAACGAAGCGAATAGCCAAGGGGAATGTGGAAGCGAGACCGAATCACGGTAAGCTCGTCCATGTTTCTTAAGATGGAGGGTGCATCGCGAGCGTTCCCGATACACACTTTAGAGGACCTTGCCGTCACCTAGCGACGAGCGGCGTGGGTAGCCCAAACTCTATGGGGGTAACTAGACACAGATGGGGCAGCCGAAGAGGCGGGAGAAGAGACCCTGGACTCGGCTCCAACAACTGGAACCTCATCGCCCGACTCGATCCTAACAACTTCTATAGACTCCTCGGAGAAAGACATCTAACCTGATTCAAAGGGAAGGTCTCGCTGAGGAAAGGCGCAGGAGATCTGATCTGAAAAAAGGAGAAACGCCGAGCAATCTCTCACAACGAGGGAAAATAATGGCAGAAGTGTTAACCCTTAGGGGATACCCCTCTAATTTATACAACTTGAGGGGAAGCATCCGACGGCCCTGATCAATTCCCGCCAAAATGAAGCGTCGCGTCTGCCAGCCGTCGAAGCCCCACGTATCAAACGACCATTGGAGATGTCCCTTCGGCCGTAGGTGACAATGACAGCCTGTCGCATCCACCAATCCGTGCCGGACACGTGGCCTGCACCTCAACAGACGTGCGGACGAATCGGCGCCCCTCTTTAATGCACAATCCTTTCCCTGATCCGCTGATATCATCAAAGATGCGCGCGGAGATCCAAGCGCCCGAGATACGCCATGTAGGCTCATAAATCTGAATAACACAGCCGCCCTACACCGAGTCACCCTGAAAATCCACGCCGATAGATTTTTGGCAACAGGTTGCGCCCAGAAAACCGATCAGACCATTCTTGACCCGACCCATAAATAGGTCGGGACGAGAGTGGGGGGTTAATGATGATACTCATAAGTGAGAATTCTCCAGATCATGACATATGGTAGATGATGTGTCCCGGGGCTTACGGGACAGGAGCAAGCACGATACATTGAAGGCATTCCCCGGGCCTTTGCCCTGAGGATTGGCCCGACCTTCAATGGCCTCCCAGAACACTCATACGCTCGCCTTATAAATAACCATCAGCCCGCGTCCGAGCTATCACAGAACCGAGCCTCCTCGGCCTCCTACTCGCCTCCGAGCCTCCCTCCGAGCTAAGCCTCCCCGGTTCTACCGAGCAACCAAGAATGCAGAGCCTAAGCGCCTCCGCCACGGCTCCGCGTATCTCTCCATGAGCGAGATATCCGCCACCCAACATCCCGCGTTCCACACCGTCGTATCTCCCCATTAACGAGTGTATCCCGTCATTAATGGAGGGATCTCATCATTCACGTAGGCGTAACGTCAGGGGCGTAACTGACGGCGAAGATCTCACGCCAGCTCGCTCCATGCGACCACTATAAAAACCTTTCTCCCAGACGACTCAGGTAAGGTAATTCCAATCCAAAAAGCCGCTAATCTGCTCAAATTCCTCGGCTAACTTGATCGTTGGAGGGTCCACGGTGGTATAAACACCCCGGGACTTCTTTGCATGTAGCTTGGCTTCACCTCAAAATCAACCGATTGAGATCCACATGTCCAAGGAGATAACTTTCAACACCAATCTCAACCCTTCATCAACGCTCGCGACAGATCGACGGAGGACAACATCTGAAAGAGATCAAGGCCTCCATTAACATCGTTGCACTGGAATATGGTGCCAGGAACGACTTATCATTCGCCGTTGCGATTTTTGGGGATTTGAAATTTTTTTGGCGTCTGCATCGCTAACACCGAAGTATGGTTTCAGGAGAAACTCATTATTCTCCTTTGGAGGGGTGTGAAGTATTTAATTTTATACACATTTTTTTACCGTGATTGCACTATCATTTCAGCTTTTCTTATCGAGAAGGTTGCGATTGCCCTATCATTTAGGCTATTTATTCGCGGTTGCCCCATCATTTCGACTTTATTTTTATTTTTATTTTACTCACCGATTCTTATTGCGAGCCACCTCTTCATTTCGGCTTTTTTTCTTTTTTTTTTTTACACAATTTTTTTACCCTCCCAGTTTAACGACTTAGGGGTCGATTGTTCCCGATTTAATGTCGTGGAGGTCAACTGTTCTCAGTTTAATGACGTGGAAGTCATCTGTTTCCAGTTTAACGACGAGTAGGTCATGTGTGTTTTCTTATCCCAGCTCCTCAAATTTTGATCTTGGCGGAGCTGTGTTGATGACCGTAACTTTGTGGCTTACCGGTACATCCGAGGAATGTGAGGTTTTCCCAACCTTGTATTGGTTCTCCACCCAATCTTTAAAAACATAGCAGTCTTTAATGGTATGATTCACTATTCTATGATATGGGCAGTATATAAGATTTCCGGTTATGTTCATTTCATGTGTCCTCATTGGAATAGGCAGTTGCAGACCGTTGTTCAAGGCGTCCTTAAATATTTTGCGGACTTCATCCTTCTTGAAGGAGTATACTTTTTTCTTTCTCTCCATTAGAGTAGGTGCCTTTCTTGATGCTAGTCCTTGTTTACCGTCGAATACAGAGACGAACTGGGATAGATCGCCTTGCCTGAATTTGGGGGTATATACCATTTGTATTTATCCGTCCACCTCTCCGAAGATTCCAAGTTGATTTATGACACCATATATCGGAGGTTTGAACAAATGCGGCCATTGTAGCTGACTTTATCAGATTCCCCTTCGTTTGCGAGGGTTTTTGATTGTGGGGACGCTCTTCCCTGCAGGCGCAAACCCCTGCAGTTAATTACGTTACTGCATCGTGATAACCACTTTCTCCTACATCGGAGATTCACTTCGTGTCGTGTGTATATTTGTTTTTATTTTGGGTTGCCTGTGGATTGTATATGGGGACTAATTTATGTCGTCGTCCGTAGGGCGTGGATTAGTCCAAATCCGTATATTTTTAGATTTGGATTTGGGTTGATTGAAGGACGATTAATCTGGTTTGAGATTAAGATCGACTTAAACATATGAGCATTTGGGCTCGATTATTATAGTTTAAGGACATCACGGTCCATTATCGCCATGTTTGAGGCGAATATTTAGTTTAAGGATATTTCGGTCTTTTATCGCCGTATTTGGTGAGGATATTAGTTTAAAGACATTTCGGTCCATCATTCGTCATGTGCCCACGTGTATTTGTTACGTGACGCAGTGAATGACATTGATATGGAATGTGCCAAATTTGAGACACGATCCGATTTGAGGCATGCACGTCAATTTGGAAGTGCATTAAGAGGAGCTGTTGGTCGTCGGGACCCGCCACCTCTCTGAAGACGTTGAGAAATTACAACGACATATATTAGAGGTGTGAAAAGATATACCCATAAACCGAATCCCGTATTTGAAGGAAAAGATGGTGATGTACCTAAGAATCGTTAGTCATATTTGAGACTAAGATCAACTTAGGAGATATGAATGAAGATTGGTTTGGATATCAGTTTTGATATCACAAACATAAGCTTAGCCAATTTAGGCCAGGATTGGGTTGCCAAGGGTTCACAGCCGAAAACAGAGACGAACCGGGATGGGTTGTCTTGCCTGAATTTTTGGGGCATACGCTATTTGGGTTTATCCGTTCAACTCTCCGAAGATGCCAAGTTGATTTATGGCACCGTATATCGTAGGTTTGGGTGGATGCGGCCATTGTAGCAGATTTTGTCAGATTCCCTCTCGTTTGCCAGGGGTTTTTGATTGTGGGTACGCTCTTTCCTACAGGCGCAAGCCCCTGCTGTTAACTACGTTACCGCATCGCGATAACCACTTTCTCCTGCTCTAGAAGCTCACTTCGTTTCGTGTATGTTTGTTTTATTTTTTATTGCCCGCGGATTGTATACGGAGACTAATTTATGTTGTCGCCCGTAGGGCGTGGATTAGTCCAAATCCGTATATCTTAGATTTGGGTTTGGGTTGATTTAAGAATCGTTAATCTCGTTTGAGATTAAGATCAACTTAAATTTTAGTTAAGGATACGTTAGATATGAGCTAAGATCTACTTAACGGGGTTTTAGGATCATTCAGATTCAACAAAAGAGCATTTGAGCTCCATTGTTTTAGTTTAAGGACGTTACGATCCGTTGTTAGTTTAAGAACGTTTCGGTCCGTAGATCACCATTTTTGAGGTGAGGGTTTAGTTTAAGGACGTTTCGATCCATAGTAATTTGATGACGTTACGGTCCGTAGAGTTTAGTTTAAGGACGTTACGGTCCGTAGCTAGTTTAAGGACGTTGCGGTCCGTTGTAGTTTAAGGACGTTGCGGTCCGTAGTAGTTTGAGGACGTTACGGTCCGTAGAGTTTAGTTTAAGGACATTACGGTCCGTAGCAAGTTTAAGGATGTTGCGGTCCGTTGTAGTTTAAGGATGTTGCGGTCCGTAGAGTTTAGTTTAAGGACGTTACGGTCCGTTGTAGTTTAAGGACGTTGCGGTCCGTAGAGTTTAGTTTAAGGACGTTACGGTCCATAGTGTTTAGTTTAAGGACGTTACGGTCCATAGAGTTTAGTGTAAGGATGTTACGGTCCGTATTAGTTTGAGGACGTTACGGTCCGTAGAGTTTAGTTTAAGAACATTACGGTCCGTAGATCAACTTGCGTGCACGTGTATTTGTTACGTGTCGGGATGAGCAACGATGATATGGGAGACACCCAGCTCAGAGTGTGGTTTGATCTAGGGTGTGCACGTCAGTTTAGGAAGTGCATCAAAGAGCTGTTGGTTGTCAGGACCCGCCACCTCTCTGAAGATGTTGAAGAATTACAACGACATGTATCAGAGGTGTAGAGAGATATACCCTTGAACCAATTCCCGTATTTGAGGGAGAAGATCATGGTGAATCATCTAAGAATCAATAGTCAGTTTGGAGACTAAGATTATCTTGGGAGGTGTGGGATGAACATCATTTTGGATATCATTAGTTGACAAACCGTTAGTCATGCTGGGGACTAAGACAAACATTGAGGAATGATGAGCACATAGGGGTATTGACTCTCTTAGTCAGGTTGGACTAGGTCTGGATCTCTACAATTACCCAACAGTGTTAATGTGCTGAGACATATCATGCTCACGTGCGTTTCATGTAGGCACTGAAATAGTGTTAAACACTAAATTTCTGTGGCCCTCACGTGGTACACGTGAGGTACTCAATTATGGGCCTTGTCCATTTATTTCCTTTTTTTTAATAAGTGCTGACACTTGGTTCTTGTGACGCTCACGTGTGAAACACGTGGGGCGCCCCAAAGTTGGGCTCTCCCTTTTGGCTTTATTGCCTCTCCCTTCATGTAAGTGCTAAGAACTTAGTTCCCATAGCGCTCACGTGTAAAACACGTGAGACGCGTCAAATGGGGTAATGCCCTTTTATTTTCCCTTTCTTTTACAGAAGTGCTAAGCACTTGATTGAGGGTAGCATGCAAAACACTTGACTGTCTTTAACATGTGATGCAGTCTTAACCGTTTTCTTTTTGCTCATTAGAAACACTCATGTGGAGAACACGTGAAGTCTAGTTAAACATTATAACGAATCACCAGGCTATTCTTTTGTGGTTCTTAGGAATCAAGTTCTCCTTTACAAGTTCTACTTTTGTTTCTTTGCAAGAATTAAATTCTTCTTACAGGGTTAAACCCTGTTTTTTTTTTTTTAGAGAAATTAAATTCCCATGTGTGTTTTTTTATAAGAGTTAAACTTTTTGAACTCATTTCTTTCCCCTAAGTTTTGAATCCGCATGACAAAATTTTTTCGATGAGAATTAAATTCTCAACTTGTGGGGAGATCTGCTTCTGCAAATCTCAACCAGAGAAAAACTGAGTTTTTATATGAAGGGTTAAACCTTTAGAGAGGCGAAGAAAAGATAAAATGATCTCTGTGTTTTCCCTTTACCTAGGGTTTTTTAGGAGGGGGTTCTTCTTCTTTGAGATAATTAAATTCTCTATGTATTCTTCTTCCCCTCTCTCTCCGTCTGTCTCTTTCCTCCTCTCCTTGCTCTTATTTATATGAGAAGAAAATGAATCAATTTGTTAAGAAAATCCATCATTGAGAGATCATGATTGATTTCATATTCAACCCAATTGATCTGGTGAATTTTATTCACCGTTGGATTTTTAATCCAAAGGCTCTCTGTTTTAACAGAGAAGATTTCTTTTTTTTTTACCAGATTAGGAAATATCTTCCTAAGATAGAATTTGATTCTATCATATGAATATCTTGTTAGTTTAACAAGATTATGAAAATATTTTCCTACGATAGAATTTTACTCTATCAGATGATTAGAGAAGATCTTTCTAGTTTGAGGAAGATCAGGAAAATATTTTCCATATAGAATTTAATTCTGTCAGATGGTTTAATTGGTGATATTTCATCACCATTGGATTTTAAATCCAAGATTCTCTGTTAGAGAAAGATCTTTCCATATTAGAAAGATCAGGAAAAATATTTCCCAAATAGAATTTAATTTTAATTGGAGCATTTTAAATTGGGGTGCTCACATGCTTTGCATGTGAGAAGCAAGAGAACTCACGTGTTTAACACGTGACCCCTAGTGTGAGTTTTAGCCTGTTTATTTTCAGCGCTCATATGCTTTACATATGAACGCTCACGTGTTTAGCACGTGAGGCCTGTTTGCCCATTAGTTGTTTTATTTAGTTTATTTTCAGTGCTCATATGCTTTACATATGTGCGCTTACGTCTTTAGCACGTGAGGCCTGTTTGGCCATTAGTTGTTTATGTTCAGCCCACTTTGCATATGAGCGCTCACGTGTTTAACACGTGAGGCATGTTTGGCCCCTAGTTGTTTGTTTTCAGCGCTCATAAGATTTGCATATGAGCTCCCACGTGTTTAATACGTGAGGCCAAATTTTGAGGACTCTCCCCTTTTTTTTTATAAGGGAAGTAGCTTTTAGCCAAAAAAATTGGCGGGAACAAATTCCCCCCACTACTTTGCCCATGTAGGTATGCACGTGGGTTAAGTAGTGCAGAGTAATACATAGCGTATGACTGGTTTCGGGCTGGTATATAACTTTTAGAATCTCGATCTGAGAAGATAGCGAGTGGACACAAGCATCGTCATCTATCATTGACTCAAATCTCAACTCTTAAGGGATATAGTTCCAAACCCTGAGGCCCATGAGCAACACCATTCTGTTTCTTTATGTCTTGATCTAGCGCGAAGTAGTTTATGTACTCATTAAGAAGTTTGTAGTTTATTCACTCATTCCGGAGTCTCTAGTTTATGAACTCATTTCGGAGTTTATAGTTTATGAACTCATCTCGGAGTCTTTAGTTTATGAACTCATTTCGGTGTTTGTAGTTTGCCTTCCTTGGGCTTGTAGGAAAACATGTTCTAACGTCACAGTTAACCCCTTCTTTTTACGACAGAGGTCCGTTAAGGTCTGTGGTACTAAAGTTTTGTCCGTCGTACTGTCGCGTTGGCTGATACATTCCCCGATATGCAGACTTTACGCTGCTGTTTGAGTAGCCCCGCGACTGTCGTGTCTCATATCCCTACGGGGGCTGGACAAGACGTCTTCAAGTAATCTTCTTAGGTCATATTACCGTCGGAAGAGCAAACGTTAGGAATTTTCCATAACACTTTTTACTTGAGGTTAGGTTCAGTTTGGGAGCCTCGATGAGTCATAACCATTCCGCGCTGGTGTGAGATGATCTCTGATAGTCTTTCAGGTTTTATTTTAGTTGCCGTCAAGACCCTAAAGCTAGGAATTTGGCCTTCGCTTCCTTTGTTGACATCGCGTTTGCTGTAATGAGACGAATGTCGAAGTGATCTCTAGGTTGTTTGTGAACCATCGAGGCTTGGAACTAGGGACTTTTCCATGGCTCCGCTTTGTTGACGTTGCATCTGCATCCTGTTGGAGTGAGAAGAAACGCTATTGTTGATCTCTACGTTGTCTGTGAACCGTCGAGATTTGGAACTAAGGAGTTTGCCATGGCTCTTTTTTGTTGACTTCGTGTCTACATCCTGCTGGAGTGATAAGAAACGCCGTTGTTGATCTCTGGGTTGTTTGTGAACCGTCGAGATTTGGAACTAGGGACTTTGCCGTGGTTCCGCTTTGTTGACGTTGCATTTGCATCCTGCTGGAGTGAGAAGAAACGCCATTATTGATCTCCAGGCTGTCTGTGAACTGTCGAGATTTAGAACTAGGGACTTTGCCATGGCTCCGTTTTGTTTTGACCCTAGGGTCGCTTGTTGATGTCGCGTTTGCATCCTGCTGGAGTGAGAAGAAACACCATTGTTGATCTCTAGGCTGTTTATGAACCGTCGAGATTTGGAACTAGGGACTTTATCGTGGCTTCGCTTTGTTGATGTTGTGTATGCATCCTGCTGGAGTGAGAAGAAATGTCGTTTTTGATCTCTAGGCTGTCTGTTAACCGTCAAGATTTGGAACTAGGGACTTTGCCATGGTTACGTTTTGTTGACGTCGCGTCTGCATCTTGTTAGAGTGAGAAGAAACGCCGTTGGTGACACCACGTCGCTATAACGAGATGAGTGTCGAGGTGGTCTCTAGGTTGTTTGTGAACCATCGAGACTTGGCTTTCCCTTTGACGGAGCCTGGTGGGAAAATGTGGTCCACTTTTCGTTTATGCCCATGGATTGTATACAGGGGTCGATGTGGACTCACCAGCAGAGAAAAAGTTTCATTTTTTTTGTTTCCTCGATGCTCCATCATTTCATCTTTTTATATCGCGAAAGTCACGATTGCCCAATCATTTCGTCTTTTTATCGCAGTGCCCAACCATTTCGGCTATTCTTTTCTTTTTACTCGCTGCTTTTTTATTGCGAGTTGCCCAAACATTTCGGATGTTTTTATACGCATATATTTTGCTCGCTGATTTTTATTGTGAGTTGCCCCATCATTTCGACTATTTCATATGCATTTTTGCTCGCTGATTTTTGTTGCATGTATGGAACTTGAGATCTGATACCAATCTTGGTATCAGCACCGCTGTGACTGGAATATTACCAAGAGCGAATCATCATTCGCCGTGAAAGGACTTAAAAATTGACACCTATTCAGGCATCAGCATCGCTGGGACTAGAATATTTCCAGGAGAGAATCATCATTTTCCGTGAAAGGACTTAGAGTTTGACACCAATTTAGGCATCAGCATCGCTACCACTGGGATATTGCCAGGAGCGAATCATCATTTTCCTTGAAAGGACTTAGAATCTGATACCAATTTAGGTATCAGCATCGCTACCACTGGGATGCTTCCAAGAGCGAATCATCATTTTCCTTGAAAGGAATTAGAATCTAATATCAATTTAGGCATCATCATAGCTACCACTAGGATGTTGCCAGGAGCGAATCATCTTTTGCCTTTGCTGATTTGAACAAAGGTGGCTTAGCAAACAGGGTTAAGGTCCTGTCGACTAAGGATTTTTGTCTCTATGAGCCGTAGGGGTCTCATAAAGGTATTTCTCCCTACGAGTCGTGAGGATCTCGTAGGTGTATGTTCTCCTTAGAAGTCGTGAGGACTTCTAGGTGGTGTTTTCTCTTATAAGTCGTAAGGATCTTATAAGAGTAATTTCTCCTTATAATTCGAGAGGATTTACAAGTGTCGTTCACCATATAAGGACATCCTTCGTGATTGGTGTAACTTGGTGGGGGAAACGTTTATCTGTGCCCGTGGATTGTATACGAGGGCCAATATCGGACCGTCTGTAGGGAAACTTGGGAAATACGACGGCTTAAGAACAGGTTTGGATCCCTGTGACTTAAGAATTTCAGATTCTATGAGCCGTAAGGGCCTCATAGGGGGGGCTCTCCTTACGAGTCGAGAGGATCCCGTAAGTGAAAAATTTACGAGATTGCGCCATTTCGGGTTTTCACAAACTCACCGATAGCCCTGCTGTTTTTACTCACGGCGCCCTTTCGGGTTTTCATCCATTCCCATTTCGCTTTTGGACATACCATTTTTTTCATTTTTTTTACGAGATTGCGCCCTTTCAGGTTTTCACAAGCTCGCCGGTAGCCCTGCTGTTTTTGTTAGTGTTTATGCCCTAGAAGGCCATTACTGTATCATACTAGTTTGTATATTGCTTAATGGAAGTTTGGGATATTCACATGTATATAACAGTCTTGCTAAACATAGTAGTATGCTACTTGGTTTTTCTATCTTAATATGTGAGTATACGTATTGATAGAGCTCTTAGGATCTTGCTTGACTACCAGCGTTGTGATGGCAGTCACATTAGTGGGGGCTAGGTAGTCTACAAGCACATCCTTATTCAGGTCCCTAGTCGTAGGATTATCGAGACAGGGCATCGATACTCCGGAGTAGACTAGTGTGTACGCTTCTCATCCCAGTAAGGGAGATGGTCTGTCCCACAGCCGTCAGTACGTCGTACTGGAGATAGTATACAGGTGCTCGTTAGGTTACGGGTACACCGGACAGGACTCACAGGGAACTGTTGGTTGGTTTTATACCAGTCGTCAGTTAACAGTTCCCAGGTGACATGAGTACAGCATAGTCCGCAGACTTGACACTGCTACTTCGCCTCGAGTGTGTCCCACCGTTCTTAGATTGCTACCCTACCACGGCTCAAAGGAGTCATGCAAACAGGTAGCAGTTGGGTGCAGTCCCGAGACTTGGGTGCAGTCCCGAGACTTGGAGGCAGTGGCGGTTAGACAAGATTCGTCTCTCCCGGTATTTGGAGTTGATATCGCGCTGTGTCAGAGAGCCATTACGCAAAGTCCCTGGCCAGGCAAGCGAGATTTACTGGTAGGTATTCCAGTAGTTTCTCAAGGTGTAATGGGCTACGCTCCGACACGACTTATACCGCTTTTAGGGGACTGACGCTTGCCGTCCCTAGGCCCGATATGCGATAGTCATAGACGAACAGACCGGACTGTACGGAGATTGTCACAGCAGGCTCAGTAGGAGTTCGGATGGGTTTACTCATCGGTCTTCTTATCGACATCTACCTGGGGACCGTTACGTACAGCTAGTGCCGCTTGCGGTCTGTGGTTAAACCCACTACCAGCGTAGTGTCGAGTCTTTAGAGTCCCACACAGAGAGTTTCCCTGCTTCGGGCGAAACGATATAGAGGTCGTATGGTTTTATGACAGGGTTCGGACGCATACGTGTTTTTACGCACGTATGATGTTCGGACAGTTTTTACTAGCCGGCTTTGGTTTAAACCAGATTCTAGTATCGGATTATTGGATTTATACAGTCTAAAGTTTTTCCGTGTTTTTACGGATAGGAGGGGCGTTCTCGTAATTTGTCGGGAAGCTTCTTGAAGCATGGTGACTTAGGGGTTAAGGTGGCATTTGCATTAATTGGATAAGTGAGTCATGGTGTGATTCATACATGGAGTTAATGAATCAATTATGATTTATATGACTCATGTGATGAATCATTTAGTGGATTAATGAAATATGATGATATATCATTATTTGTTATTCATTTAATATATATGTTATGTTTCATATACACACACATGATCTATTCATCCAAAAGGATTCTCACTCTCACCTTCTCTCTCCTCAAGCTCTCCATCTTCAAACCCTAATCCTAACCTCTCATGTGTTGAGATCAAGGGTTAGCTAGACTAATACTTCCATAATCCAACTCTATATCACCTAGGTTGCTTGGATTAGCACTTTGAGTAACCTAGTTACCTCAAGTTAGAGGTTAAGCTTGGAGTAGGAGCTCTCGGGTGGATCGTCTTTAACTCGAGAAGGCCGTTGATGTGCCAACGTTCCAAAGAGCCTACAAGGAGTGGAGGATAGTGATGAAGACCCGAAGGACAAGTAACGTGAGGTATAACTTTGAATCAGAGTAGTTAAACCTTTCGTAGTTTGCTAGTAACGGTTTAGATACGATTCATGCGCTCAAGTCCGTGTTACGAACCTTTGATGATCGTTTTTCATATATTCCGCCTCCTCGCAAGTTCGTGGGGTGCGTGACATGGACTTACAGTTTTTACTCATGGCGCCCTTTCGGGTTTTCATCCGTGCCTATTTTGCTTATGGACGTACCGTTTTTTTTACCCCTCTATTCGCCAATGGAACTTATGGGAGACTTCGCCACCGGGGCAACTGTGCAGCCAACGGGACTTGAGTTGCAGTCCTTTCCGTTGAGACTTGTAGACTTGAATCCCACTATCGCCGTGTTTGAGGTGACGTATTTAGTTTAAGGACATTACGGTCCATTGTTAGTTTAGGGACATCTCGGTCCATCGGTAGTTTAGAGACATCTCGGTCCGTTGTTAGTTTAGGGATATCTCGGTCCATTATCACCGTGTTTGAGGCGATGTTTTAGTTTCAGGACATTACGGTCCGTTTTCTCCATCTTGGAGGCAACGGTTAGTTTAAGGACATTTCGGTCCATTGTCGCCATCTTGGAGGCAACAGTTAGTTTAAGGACATTTCGGTCCGTTTTCGCCATGCCTGGGGGCGGAAATTCCGTTGGATACTATTTTAGAGTTTTGACTCAGGAAGATAGTGAGCGTACATGAGCGTCGTCATCTATCATTAACCAGAGTCGTGACTTGTCAAGCATAGTATTTCTTAAGGAATCTACCGTTTACTGGCCGGAAGGGTCTTTCGCCATGCATATCCATGAGCATATAGGCCCCACCTTGGTAGATTTTGTTTATGATGTATGGACCCTCGTAGTTCGGCTTGAATTTCCCCCGCTTTACATGGTTGGGGATCATAGGTCTTTTGACAACTAGCATGAGTTCGCCTTGGAGGAATGTTCTTAGCCTAGTTAGTCTTTCGTATAAGCGCGTCATCCTTGCTTTGTAAACTTCCAGGTTTTGTTGCGCCATGAGACGAGTTTCATCGAGAGTAATTTCCACAGGGACTTTCTCCTTCCCCTTGTCTCCTTTGCTCGAACCTTTGTTTGTAGACCCGAAGTTCTTTTCAGACAACGTACGGTTACGTAGCTGAATGTTCTCGCAGTTCTTCTCCTCTTCTTATTTTCCAAAGGTGGGTTCTTTGAAGAGAGGGCTGAGGGTTATTTCTTCCTCAGAATCGCTCCCGAATGTAAGAACTTGAGATTTTCTTTTTGTCGAACTGGTATCAATCATATAACAGTTGCCATCCGTTCCTTCACGCTCGTCTGTCACGCACCTTTGTTGTCGATGGGTTTTGCGTTTCATCCGCTTGAAGTGTTGCCGGTGAGCAACGTATCCTTGCCACCACTTCTTGAAGGCATTGCACTCTTCGCTGGGGTGCGTGACCCTCCGATGGTATAAGCAGTAGTTCGGATGTACATCCGCTTCTTTTAGGCATGTACTCTCGGGAGTGTTTTCCATGAGAGGAGGCAGCTTCATTCCCATTGACAGGACTTTGATGAACTGCTTCTCTGCTTTGGTCTTGCCCTTGTTTGTAGCATGTGTGCTTTGGCTTGGGTGGAATACTTTACGACTCATCCTTACCGCGGCTTCTTCATCCTGACGCCGACGCTTGGCCTTTTCGTATATGGCCATTTCACGATCTCGGTCAGCTTTACTCTTTGGAAGGGCTTCGTTTAGCAGCCTGTTAATTGGGTCTTCTGGCGGCTCCAGGGATTTTTGCACCGATCATGCCTCGGTTCCTTTGCGTTACTTTCCGACGCTTGTTCCCTGATTAAAAATCAGGAAAAAGCTTCAGAGGAAGCATCATGTGCTCACACGTGACCAGTGGTCACGTGATGGTTAAGCAGCGGCAAAGAACAGAGCGCAGAAGAGGAGTCCCTTCAGGGGGTCACGTGCTTACACGTGACCGAGGGTCACGTGCATGCACGTGACCAGGGTCGCGTGCTCACACGTGACCAGGGGTCACGTGGCCGCATGTGACTGGCTTTAAAAGCCTTGCTGTTCGACAAAATTGAATTCTGAAAAAGATTGTTTAAATCTTTCCAAAATGGAGAAGAATTATGTGAAACCGTTGGATTAAGAATCCGAGGGTGATTAAATATCACCAATTTATGGAAAAATCTTGGACAAGGAAAGATTTCCCCTAAATCTCACCGAAATAACAAAGAAATATCTTTGGATTTAAAATCCAACGGTGAATAAAATTCACCTAATAATCTAAAGACCCGGATCAATGATAAAAATAAATCAAATCTTTCAATGAGAGATTTACCAAAACAGATTGATTCTTTTCCCTCTCCTATAAATAGGAGCCAAAAGAATAGAGAGAGATATAGAGTCTTGGAATCTTGAAAAATTCAGAGAGAAAAGAAAGAAGAATTTGATTCTCTACAAAGAAAAACCCTAGGTAAGAAAAGAAAGGGGGTAAAGGCTTCAAAAAGAGAATTTAATTCTCAATCCAAGAGTTTAACTCTTATTTAAAAAGAAAAGAACTTAGATTTTTCTCTGATTGAAGATCTGCAACGTGCACATCTCCCCATAAGGTGAGAATTTAATTCTCATTGGGTCGAGATCCTGCCGTGCAGATCTAAAACATAGAAGAGAAATTGAGTTTTGAGAATTTAATTCTCTTAAAGTTATAGGAATTTAATTCCTTTGAGATAAAATTAGGGTTTAACCCTATATGAGAATTCAATTCTCCAAAATTATAGGAATTTAATTCCTTCAAAATGAACAGAACTAAAGTTTAACCCTAATTGAGAACTTAATTCTCTCAAACTCACAGGAATTTAATTCCCTTAAAAAAAAGAAAGTAGGGTTTCACCCTATGCCAGAACTTAATTCTTCACATACATGGGAATTTAATTCCTACAAAATGTAAATTAGGGTTTAACCCTATCTAAGAATATAATTCTTCAAAAAGAAAAATGGGAATTTAATTCCTCTAAAGTTATTGTTAGGGTTTAACCCTATGAAGAATTTAATTCTTAAAAAGACAAACATATCTTTAAAAAGGAAAGAACTAGGGTCACGTGCCCCCACGTGACCCCTGTAAAGATCCAGAGAAAAATAACTTTGAGGCAACGCCTCACGTGCTCCCACGTGACAAAGGAGAAAAAGCAAAGGGAATCCAAGCGCTGGGCGCCCTCACGTGTCATCACGTGATCCCTAATGAATATTTTAATAAATCAGGGAATGAGCACCCATCACGTGCCCACACGTGATGGCTGTAAGAATCAAAAGTGTTACACACTTATCTGCAGAACAAACTGAAGGGGATCTGGCCCCACCTTTTGATGCCATCACGTGCTCCCACGTGCTCCGCTCCTCTTTTGGTGTTTAACACTAATCTGATAATTCTGTTGCCAGTGTTTAACACTGTTATCTGTTAGTGTTTAACACTAATTTGAGAATCATAACTTTTTTAGTGTTTAACACTAATTTGATAATCTTATTTCCAGTGTTCAACACTGTTGGTCTTTAGTGTTTAACACTAGTTTTATCCCAATTGGCAAATTTTCCAGAGGCAAAGCCTCCCCTTCAATTGAATATGTCTAATGTACCAACAGAGGGCCAGTATTCCAAACTTGATTGGACTTAGCCCAAGAAGGCCATAAGTCCTCAATTTAAACTTAACTGAGAAAATGGGCTCATAATATAATTAATTGGTTTTGGTTCCAAATTGGACTATAGATCACTTAATCTACCTTGGTTCAAGGGTACATCTCTTCACTCCTTTGATATTTGTCATTGTAATTCCTCAACGTCTTCAAAGAGATGGCGGGTCTCGATAACCACACATTGATACAGACTGTGGGGTCCTTAAACTCATGGACTATGGTGTCCTTAACCTTGACCGTGATGTCTTAAAACTAATGCCAGACTGTGGATTCCTTAAATCCTTGGACTATGATGTCCGTAACCTTGACCGGGATGTCTTAAATCTAACAACGGACTATGCCGTCCTTAACCTTGACCGTGATGTCTTAAAACTAACGCTGGACTGTGGAGTCCTTAAATCCATGGACTATGATGTCCTTAACCTTGACCGCAATGTCTTAAAACTAATATTGGACCGCAATGTCCTTAAACTACCTACTGACCGCAATGTCACTAAACTAAACAACAGGGCCCCCCAATTGCTCTCTTGTTGGATCTAAACGATCCCGTTAAGTTGATCTTAGTCTAAAACTAAACTAATGTATCCTTAACAAATATTTAAGTTGATCTTAGTCTCAAATGAGGCTAACGTATCCTTAAACCCAAACCCCCAAACCCAAATCTAAGATAATACGGATTTGGACTAGTCCACGCCCTACGGGCGACGACATAACTCAGTCTCCATATACAATCTACGGGCAACCAAACTCAAAACAAACACACGACACGAAGTGACCATCCGGAGAAGGAGAAAGTTGCTACCGCGATGCGGCAGCGTAATTAACTGCAGGGGCTTGCGCCTGCAGGGAAAAGCGTCCCCACAATCAAAAACCCCTCGAGCGAGGGGGAATCTGACGAAGTCTGCTACATCGGACACATCCGTTTAAACCTTCGATACATGGTGCTATAAATCAACTTGGCATCTTCGGAGAGGTGGACGGATAGCACCAATTAGCATCTGCCCCGAATTTCAGGCCAGACGTCCCTGCGTCGCGCCGTCTTTCGGAGGGGAACAGATTTTGGCACGCCCGGTGGGACCTTTTCCTCTTTCCACTCCACACTTCATGTTTCGTGATTCGCGAACCAATCGCGGTTCGCTAATGGTTGCCCTTGGGTTTTGAGGTACTAAGATTTGGTGTTTCGTTTGCTGCAGAAAGCAAAAGGATCAATGGCTGGCAACTACTCGAACTGCTCCAACTGCAAATGCAACCGACGCTCCGCCTCACCTGGATGTGTAGTCTATGGACCGCAGGCTGCTTCCCTGTTCACTATGCCTGTGGAAAAAGTGACTCAGGCTACCACCGGTCTGTTCTTTGGGACCATGCTCTCGCCAGTGAACGTTAATATCCAGCCGCTGAACGAAGCGCAAAAGAAGTCGGTCTTCGATCGGCTCACCACTACCACGGCCCCTCTCAGCGGGTCGTCCAATGCCAACTCCTCGGTCTTTACCAGACTGAGCTTGAACTCCGATGGGCCTGCCAGGAAGCCCATGACCCCTGAAGTGGCCATCCCGAGGAAGATAGCCATATCTGCTCCTGAAGTCGTCAAGGCGGTTTCTCCTGCCAAAGAGTCGGTCTTTAAAAGACTGACGATCCCGGCTCCCGTTCCTGCTCGAAGGTCTGTCTTTGACAGATTGGATACCGCTACTCAAAAGGCATCAGTCTTCAAGAGGTTGGCACCAGCGGCGTCTCATCTAGGCAGGGGGCAAGACGAAACCATCCCCATCACCGGACCAGCCCCAACAGCTCGACACACTCGACGTCGCCACTGGCGCCGAGTAAGGAAAGCCGGGGGCAACTCCCCCTCTGGGCTAACCCTACCAGCTCCAACGGTGGAAATCAATGCTGCTGTTCCAACTGGGAACAGCTTTGAGCTGTTCAACAAGGTGCGCAAAAACTCTCCGACTGCCACGCTGAAAAGATCCCCTCCATCCACGGAGAATGTTACAGAAATAAAGGCAGAGCAGCCCCCTCAACGGCTTTCCTCCAAAATTTACAAGATCTGACGACGGGTTCAGGACTCAGTAATTGTTCGAGATCACTATCACCGGCAGAAGAAGGTGAAATTTCAAGAAGAAAAGAACCGTCCTGTTGAACCACAAAGGACGACAACCACTTGGGTGCCCGCTGCAACGGCTCCCTCCATGTCGACTACTCAAAAGAGAAGAAGGCCAGAGAAAGTCCCCACGCCTGCAGCAAATGTCAAAGATAGTAAGCCTAAACGCCGTAAGTCTGGGGGCATGGTGGTGCATACCATCTACATGGCGTCCGGGAAAGAGGATAGCCGTACATCCACAGGTCATAGACCGCTTACGCGATCGGTGATTAAAGCTTAGCAGCAGCAGCAAAAGCTCCAAGAAATGATGACTGTGATGGCCGCACTCACTGGGCCAAAAGAAAGCCCAGAGGCATCCTCGGATCAACCCCAGGAGCAAGAAACCGACGCTGAATTCCTTCGCAGGATACTTGAAAAGAAGGACAAAGAGGCTGCGGAACAAGCAGCCAATATAAAAACGAATGGCCCTTCTGTTCCAGGACATGGTGGGTATGATGATCCAGCAGGATCCTCCTGCTGAAGATCCTCCGGTTATTCTTGAAGATGACAGAGGGGAAACATCAAATCCACCTCCAGCTCTTTCAATAGCCAAAGAGGAAACAATATCTAAGGCTGCCCTAGATGATTACATAGCCCAACAGATACGAATTCACCAGGCAACTGAGGCAGCCAGCCAAGTTGTCAAAACAGGGCGACCATATCCGAGAGGTTATGATCAGATCAAATACCCGCCGGGCTACACGATCGCAAAGTTCTATGTCTACAAGGGACAGGCAATCCCCATCAACATGTGGCCCATTTCAGGGCTCTTTGCGGCAATACTGGCGACGACGATAAGCTCTTGCTTCGCCAATTCGTCGGCAGCTTGTCAGAGACAGCGTTCGAATGGTATTCTGAACTCCCGAACGACTCCATCAAGATGTTTGCGGAAATGGAGTTGCTATTCACTCAGCGTTTCGCGAGCGCCAGAGAACGCACCCCGATAATAGCTTTGATTAATGCAAGGGTAAAGCCGGGTGAAACCTGGGTCCAATATGCAATCCGATGGCGGAACCTGTGGTCGAAGTGGGAACAACGCATCGAAGAAGCACCAGCTGTGGGCATGTTTGTGGGTGTTGGAGATAGTGCCCTCAGAGTCAATTATTGGATCACAGGCACGTGATTGCAATGATTGAGAGAGGACCTGTCCCAGTAGGACAATCTTACTCAAGATGATAGTATGCTATCTGATTTATCTTTATCATCGTGTACTACTTTAGGTGACCTTACAGGTCACTATTGCACGTTGATAGAGCCCCTAGGATTCTTGCTTGACTGCCAGCAGTATGAGGGCGATCATATACGTGGGAGCTGGTAGTCTATAAGCATATCCTTAAAAGGTCCATAGTCATAAGAGTTTCGAGACAGGGCATCGATACTCCAGAGTATACTAGTGTATACAGTCGAGACACCGACGAGAGGCGGTGGCCAGTCTCACAAGCCACTGGTGTCAGTTGGTTCACCTAAGATGTATACAGGTGCTCATTGGGTTATGAGTACACCGGACAGGACTCGCCGGGAACATGGTAGTTGGTCTTATACCTGACGTCAGATAGCAGTTCCCTGGTGACATGTGTACAGGTTAGTTCATCGACCTGAGATCGTCATTTGTCTCGTGTGAGTTCCCACTGTACTTTGATTACTACACTACCACGCTCAAAGGAGACGTGCAAACAGGTTTTAGTTGGGTACAGTCCCGAGCCACATGGAGGCAGTGAGCGGATCTGCAGGGTTCGTCTCTCCCGGTATTGGGGGTGAGGTCACGCTGTGTCTAGGAGAGCCATTACACGAAGTCCTTGGCCAAGGCTGGAGATTTACTGGTAGGTATTCCAGTAGTATCTCAGGGTGTTCTGGGCTACACTCCGACACGAGTTGTACCGCTTTTGGGGGTCTGACTTTTACCAACCCCTAGGCCCGCTATGCGATGCTCATAGACGAACGGACCGGACTGTACGGATATTGTCACTGACAGGCTCAGTAGGGTGTCAGGATGAGTTCGCTCATCGACGTCCCTTTTGGTCAATACCTGGTAGCCCGTTACGTATGGCTAATACCTCTGACGTGCTAGTGGTTAAATCCACAACCAAAGTATTGATGAGTCTTTAGAGTCCCCCACAGACTGTTTTCTCAAGTTTCGGGCGAAATGCTGTAGAGGCCGTATGGAGATATGGCAGGGTTCGATCAGATACATGCGGTATTGCACGGATCATGATCGGACGGATAATACTAGCGAGCTTTGGTTTAAGCCGGATCCTAGTATTGCACAGTGTAGATTTGTCTCATTGCATTTGTATTTCGGTCGGAATACAAATGCGGGTATGTATATACAGTAGTGGGGTTTTCTTGTAATTTATTACGGGATCAGTTTTTTTAGAGTTGCCAGTTTGTTTTCCGGTTTCGGCCATTTTCCTTTGTATCTTTCTTTGGCCGAGAAATGGTGGAGGAGGGCTTATTTGCAAATGTGCAAATAAGCATTTTGGAGGGTTGTCTTTGCATATTGTTGTATCATGATGTTTCTCCCACCCTTGACTTTCTTTTGCTTCATGATAGTTTTCATGATGGGTGTAGCTTTGATTGACTCCATGACTTCATGATTGCTTGACTTTAGGTGTGATGATGGATGATGGAGTGTTGGATTTGCTTATGATCATTTCTTCACATCATCACTCCTTTCTCTCTCTTGCATGATATTGGCTCACTCTCATTTTTGATACACACACACTACTCTCTCTTACTCTCTTCCTCATGCATGGCCGGCCAAGTGAGTGTGGGGGGGGGGGCTGTCCAAAAATTCTAGTGGGGAATTTTGATCTCTTTTGGCTTGCAAAATTCCCATTGCTCCATCTCCAAAAGCTTACTTCATTTCCTCCATCAATATGGAAACTTCCACAACCCCAAAGAGACATAGAGTTCTACAGTTAACCTACAGCACTCTTGGGCACGTCGGCTTGCCAACTTCGTGCCCGAGTTGCCTCGGTCCAGAGGTGGGAGCCCGTAAAAGAACCCGGCGAAGTGGTGCCCTTCCGACGAGGAGTTGAAGACCGGAGATTCCGCGGGGAAATCGGGACGACGACGAGAAGACCGAAGGACACGGATCGCTCGGTATATCTCTCTACCCCTTCTCTAGTTAGCTAGGACTATGTTAATGGCCCGATCAGGGATTTTAGTGCGCAGTGGTGCCGGTTCAAAAGTTAAAGTAAATTATCGTTTCCGCATTTTGGCCTCGGATTGACGGCCGGGGCGCCGCCGTGCACTTACATTGGTATCAGAGCCACGCCATTAACCTAGTCTAGCTTGGTCTAATGTGTTTACACTTTTGATCGAACAAAATTCCAAAACCCGCGTTTTCGAAAGCACAGTTTCTGTCGAAATTTTTTTTGGCTCCAAAATTTTTTCAGGTTGTTGTAGAATGATGTTCAGGAAATTCTACGACTTCTGTGAAAAAATGGTAGTGTGACACTGTAGACCCATCGCGGAACCGCGGCCAAAACCCCCTTGGCGTCGCGGTTCCGCCGCAGCACAGTGTCTTCACTGCACCATTTTTCCACAGTGATCTTTTTACAGGGAAATTGGGGTTTTCGAATATTCTTTTTTGGGCCCAGAATTTCTTAAGTGCTACAGTAGTGCTTGGGGGCCCAGTTAGGAAAATTTGATCGATCGAATATTCTAAACATGTTAGTTCAAAGTATTCACATTATATCTACGACCGTGAATGTCACTTGATCGGTAAATCCTGTCTAACTGCTATAGCCCGGTTAGACGGATTTGCGAACGTGACATCACGTTGATGTTCTGTGTTGTGCTGTGATGTTGCGGATTGGTCGTGGGGGATAGCCTGGATGCAATGGTAGTACAGTTTTGGTTGTATTATGTACATTTGATATTGCAGGGCGAGCGTCCGACATGTGGACTGCCGTCACTGCCTGATTGTATATTATTCTTTTGGGGCACGACCGGGGTGAGGTCGATGTACCCGTTGGATGTATATTTTACTTTCTGTACTAGGATTACCCCGTGGAGGGGTGCACGGATAGCCGGGTTCTAGAGGGCAACGGACCTGTATCTCATGGCATTGAGACGGAGGGGGCTTTACTCTAGAATTGGCGGGCTATTCGCCGCACTCGTAGGGGGTATAGGTTGACCCAGGAGGGGTGCCCAAGTTACCGGATTTCGTGAAGTGCCGGGTGGTCCATTCACGTTGCTGAAGGGGGCTGCCTCGCTTCAGGTTTTGGCGGGTAACTTGCCGCGCCCGTAGGGGTCTAGGATTTCATTGCACAGGCTATCCACACGATCAGGGGAACGCCAGGTTTTCAGTAGCGGCTCTATGAAACCCGGGGATCCCAGATATCTGTATTGTTCTGTGATCCTTATTACATTTATGTGATGTTGCATTTTATCACGCCTTGAGCGAAATATTATATATTGATATATATTTATATACCAGTAGATGTTGTATATGTTTTGCATCCGCGCTAGTCCAGTCCCCGCTCTGTCGTTAGTTAAGTAACCTAATGGGTAATGACGGGACCCAGTGGCGAATGCGGATGGCATATACGTACATCATTATTTTCGTTCTTTATTGGTGTGATCAATTGATAGGACTGCGTTGATTCGGATCAATGCAAGCTAAACAAACCTATTATGATGTTGTTGGAACATTTTTCAAAAAGCTGTTATTGTAAGGACGTTCACTTTTGTTTTGCACAGAGGTATTCAGTTGGAATATCCTGCTCCTCAGTCGACGAGGCAAGGGCCGAGATCCCTTCACCGGGAGTGACCCCTTGGACAGAAGTTTGCGTCAGGGCAATAACTTCACTATAGCCGATTACTTTTGCTTTGCATCATGGTATTCAGTTGGAATATCCTGCACCTCATTCTACGGGGAAAGAGCCGAGATCCCTTCACCGGGAGTGACCTCTTTAGCAAAGGTTTTCGTCACTATATTTTTAAAGCTATCCGGTTCCTTCAACGATATCAAGTTCTTTACGTTAAAGGTTTTCGCCAGAAACTATTCGTAGCCCTCCGTCGTTTCATATGAATAGTCAATAAGTATTCAAGCTGTGTTTGTTGGCTAAAGTGAAGGCACAGTGATTGGTAGCTATTGGTTATTCATATGCAGCATAGATAGATGCGTTGGTTTGGGGCAGTCGTATAGCCTTGTTGGACAAAGTCAAGGGCTTGTACGGGTGGGCTCAAATTAACCTGGAGAATGACGGGTAGAACTTGACATGTGACTTATGATATGTTGGCCAAAGTCAAGGTCATAAGAGCATGGGGTAAAAATCACATCGGGAGTTTCTAAAGAAACTGAAACTTGCCAGATATGCGCATACCTTCCGGAGTGTGATAACGTGAGCGGATTCCGTCACGTTATCATGCGATGATAGTTGGATCCCAATTCCCACTGATGAGTTGGTTTACTCCTCGGGTGATCCCGACTAATTCTTCTTTCAGGTTTGGAGGAGAATTTGACGGTACAGTGGGAGGTTTCCAGATTAGATAAATTGGTAACCATTCTGATCTAAGTTAGAGTGCACGCTGAGTGTTTCTTTTCTCTCTCTCTTTGGCAGCGACCATTGACCCGACCCTAGACTATGACTCAGTGACCAATATTGACCGAACCTTCTTTAACACTGGCTTTTGGATTGTCAGAGTTGCAAACCTCATTGCCACTCCTACTTTTACCCTTTTCTCCAGGACACCCCGTAGTACTACGAACGTCCAATTCCATTGGACAAAACCATCGTATGGTTATATACGAACTCGAAGGAATTTATTCGAGGATGGTTTCCGGTTCTGGAGAAAACGAATAGGACTATTCAGTTGTCTTTTCCTTTTACCTTCTCTCAGGCTGCGAGTACTCCTTGATTTAGGAGATAGTACACCTATTACGCAAATTGGATAGTCTTCTTCCAAACCTTAGGCTGGTGCCGAACGGTGGGGAATGAAGAAAACCAATTAGCGTAACGATGGTGTACAGAAGGTATTAAGTAAAGACATATCAAGGGATTAGTAAGAGGGCAAAGTAAATTGCGACTGCTATTCACGACCAAACCAAGTATTTCTTCGCCAATCCTAAATCACCTTTGTATTTCTTCAGGACACTCCGTATCACTACGAAGATCCACAGTTTATTGGATACTCCATCGTATGGTAATTTACGAACTCGAAAGGAACTTGTTCCAATTCGGGGATGGATTCTGGTTCAGGAGAAATAGGAATAAGGTTTATTCGGTTGTCTTTTATCTTCACCTTCTCTCGCATTGCGAATGCTCCTAGGATTAGGACAGTACACCCATTATGCTTATTGGATAGTCTTCTTCCAAACCATAGGCTGGTGCCGAACGGTAGGGAAGGAAGAAAACCATTTAGCCTAAAAGGGTGTGCAGAAGGTAAAGACTAAAGACATATAAAGGGATTTGGAAAAATGGCAAAGAATTACACGGTTACAGTTGTGAATCTGGATAATGGAAGAGGAATTACTAGGAATACCTGGATACCCCATCGAAACATTTCAATGTTTCAGTTTCGCTGTGTACTGTTAAAGGAAAACTGATTTCCCAATCAACTCTTGCTCCAGGGTATGCATTTACCAGGTATGATTTTCACATCTGTATGGTTTTACAGATGACGAGTGGGAGCAAGTTATTGGGAATTAGGTGATCATCCTCATTATATCGGGATTCGTTGTAATCGGTGAGGAAGTCACATGGGTTGTTTGCCGGACGGCAAATACTTGGTTTTGAATATCCGTTGCTATGCACCAATTCCAAATTGATATATCTGTACATCTATTTTTATAGAGTGAGATATACCTTTTTGAAATTATGTCTATGACATTTACCTATATCAGTGGATGGTTAGGTAAGGAGCATTAAACAGCGGTGTAATTCTTCTTAACCATAAGTACAGTTTTCAACCTACGACACACAGGGAATGAGTTATCACACTCAAAGGACTTGTACAGAGTATTATATGTTGTCCAGCGTCCATTAGGACAGAGGGGTTGGTCCTCGTACTATATTCGGTTTACTTATGACTTCTCTAGTTTTTAGACAGGTGTTTCGTGGAAACACAGGGTCCGAATTTTGAAAAGTTATAGGTATATGAATAAAGTAGAGAACAAGGTATTGCGAGTATCGGGATTCTTCAAAGTGATCGAAGATGTAGATACTTGTGTATGGTATTCAGTTGATAGTAATGATTAAGAGAACTTGCTTCTTTTTCAGATTACTCGTAATTGGAAGCATTCCTAAGTTGAGTAATGCTGATCGGCCTCTCTCCATTTAGTTAACATGCACTGGAGATAGCTGCATGATTTGAATCCGGTTCAATTAAATAAGTGCCTCTGGTTCTATATTGGATATAGAACAGTTCATATCTTAACGATATTAAGGTACGGGGAGTTGTCCGGCTTATGCTTAAAACCAGACACTGGATAACTCAAGGCACGTTTCTGTAATGGCTGTTTGTGGGTTGACCCAGGCTATGATGAGGGTTGACTTTCTACCATCTGGAAGATCAATAGCGATATTGATCTAGAACTCGCCACTGTTTTAATAAAATGGATTTTTTTTCCAGAAAACAGTAGTGGGAGTATGGTAGAACTGGAAGTGATTCCAGAACCGCAAACGATTACTGAAGATTTGATAAGAACCTAAAGATTCAATCTGGTTTGACATTCCATTGGCCACTCCGCAGATAAGGTGGGTAACCTCAGGCACCCGAGAGGTACTCCGGTAGCCTCAAGGACGGTGGCAGGGAGGTTCTTGTTTACCCAGACTTACCATTGCCGTTGTTCCAGACTGTGAGACCCGGCAGGAGGATGAGTATAGCGCCATTCTAAACTAGCTTTAGAAGTGCACGTGTATATGACTCTGCCAGAGGGTTGTCGTAGTCAGTGGGAGCAGCGGAAGCATTGGTGGACAAGTGGCTTATGTCTATTTATAGACTAAAGCGGGTATAGCGGAGATAGATCATCTATTTCTGATGCGACAGTCATAGGTTTGACTTCATCAGAATAGGGGATGGATCTGTTAAGAAGGTAGTAAGGTATGATGTCCTGGTATTTGGATGACATACACAGAGTAGGAAGTGAAATTCCTATACTACGGTCGGTTATACTTTGGTTGTCACACAGTGGTTTCTCCAAAAATGACTTGGATATTATATCAACACATTCTGGTTACTGGATCTATGGTTTTAGATCTAGATTTGGGTAGTTTCCCAATCTGGGTACTTAGACAACATTCTAAAGGTATTTAGAATGGACGACTCCTGGTATGGTGGTGTACTTGCAGGTGATGGAGTTACCCTCTCTAAAGGTGTCTTACAGACTAAAGGGGAGAGGGATGTGCATGATTGGCAGATCACTTGCTTAGGCAATTGAGTCAATCGTGGGATGTCAAGTACCACACCAGATGTTGTTTTTGCAGTAGATACAATAAGTTGATATTGATCCAATCCCGGAGAAACATTCGGAAGCAGTTTTAGAACATAAGTGGATATTCTAGGGATATGATAACGACATCCTCCTTTGGGAGACAGTTATCATTCCAGGCTTCCAAGGTGACCTGGATGACAGAGTAGCTGTCAGAGTTATAGTTTTCTCTCTGACGAGGGGCAGTATTTTGGACAGATGGTCCAAGCGGATACTGAGGGAGGTGTGGCGCAGGGATACTGATTAAGTTCAGTTGACGATACAGTCTAAGAAGTCTGGATTTGGAGTTCATTTATGAACTAGGTCCTATCAGACATCCAGACATATTCTAAGATAAATATTGCTCATTTCGGAAGATGGCTTTCTCCGCGAACTTGAAATATAGAGAGACATAGAAAGAAACATCAAGGCGGATCCACTCACTGAGGCTATTCCTCGAACGCAATAGTTTCACAAACGGGTTTTGTGAGACGGCTAGAAGAGGAGTTGGGTGTTCGGTATCACACGGGCTGTGAGTATGCGACATCGCAATAATTAGCCTTGAGTGCAAGTGGGAGATTGTTGGAGATAGTGCCCTCAGAGTTAATTATTGGATCACAGGCACGTGATTGCAATGATTGAGGGAGGACCTGTCCCAGTAGGACAGTCTTACTCAAGATGATAGTATGCTATCTGGTTTATCTTTATCATCGTGTACTGCTTTAGGTGACCTTACAGGTCACTATTGCACGTTGATAGAGCCTCTAGGATTCTTGCTTGACTACCAGCAGTATGAGGGCGATCATATACGTGGGAGCTGGTAGTCTATAAGCATATCCTTAAAAGGTCCCTAGTCATAGGAGTTTCGAGACAGGGCATCGATACTCCAGAGTAGACTAGTGTATACAGTCGAGACCCCGACGAGGGGCGGTGGCCGGTCTCACAAGCCACTGGTGTCAGTTGGTTCACCTAAGATGTATACAGGTGCTCATTGGGTTATGAGTACACCGGACAGGACTCGCCGGGAACATGCTAGTTGGTCTTATACCTGACGTCAGATAGCAGTTCCTTGGTGACATGTGTACAGGTTAGTTCATCGACCTGAGATCGTCATTTGTCTCGTGTGAGTTCCCACTGTACTTTGATTACTACCCTACCACGCTCAAAGGAGACGTGCAAACAGGTTTTAGTTGGGTACAGTCCCGAGCCACATGGAGGCAGTGAGCGGATCTACAGGGGTTCGTCTCTTCCGGTATTGAGGGTGAGGTCGCGCTGTGTCTAGGAGAGCCATTACACGAAGTCCTTGGCCAAGGCTGGAGATTTACTGGTAGGTATTCCAGTAGTATCTCAGGGTGTTCTGAGCTACACTCCGACACGACTTGTACCGCTTTTGGGGGTCTGACTTTTACCAACCCCTAGGCCCGCCATGCGATGCTCATAGATGAACGGATCGGACTGTACGGATATTGTCACTGACAGGCTCAGTAGGGTGTCAGGATGAGTTCGCTCATCGACGTCCCTTTTGGTCAATACCTGGTAGCCCGTTACGTATGGCTAATACCTCTGACGTGCTAGTGGTTAAATCCACAACCAAAGAATTGACGAGTCTTTAGAGTCCCCCACAGACCGTTTTCTCAAGTTTCGGGCGAAACGCTGTAGAGGCCGTATGGAGATATGGCAGGGTTCAATCAGATACGTGCGGTATTGCACGGATCATGATCGGACGGATAATACTAGCGAGCTTTGGTTTAAACCGGATCCTAGTATTGCACAGTGTAGATTTGTCTCATTGCATTTGTATTTCGGTCGGAATACAAATGCGGGTATGTATATACAGTAGCGGGGTTTTCCTGTAATTTATTACGGGATCAGTTTTTTTGGAGTTGCCAGTTTGTTTTCCGGTTTCGGCCATTTTCCTTTGTATCTTTCTTTGGCCGAGAAATGGTGGAAGAGGGCTTATTTGCAAATGTGCAAATAAGCATTTTGGAGGGTTGTCTTTGCATATTGTTGTATCATGATGTTTCTCCCACCCTTGACTTTCTTTTGCTTCATGATAGTTTTCATGATGGGTGTAGCTTTGATTGACTCCATGACTTCATGATTGCTTGACTTTAGGTGTGATGATGGATGATGGAGTGTTGGATTTGCTTATGATCATTTCTTCACATCATCACTCCTTTCTCTCTCTTGCATGATATTGGCTCACTCTCATTTTTGATACACACACACTACTCTCTCTCACTCTCTTCCTCATGCATGGCCGGCCAAGTGAGTGTGGGGGGCTGTCCAAAAATTCTAGTGGGGAATTTTGATCTCTTTTGGCTTACAAAATTCCCATTGCTCCATCTCCAAAAGCTTACTTCATTTCCTCTATCAATATGGCAACTTTCACAACCCTAAAGAGACATAGAGTTCTACAGTTAACCTACAGCATTCTTGGGCACGTCGGCTCGCCAACTTCGTGCCCGAGTTGCCTCGGTCCAGAGGTGGGAGCCCGAAAAAGAACCCGGCGAAGTGGTTCCCTTCCGACGAGGAGTTGAAGACCGGAGATTCCGCGGCGAATCGGGACGACGACGAGAAGACCGAAGGACACGGATCGCTCGGTATATCTCTCTACCCCTTCTCTAGTTAGCTAGGACTATGTTAATGGCCCGATCAGGGATTTTAGTGCGCAGTGGTGCCGGTTCAAAAGTTAAAATAAATTATCGTTTCCGTATTTTGGCCTCGGATTGGCGGTCGGGGCGCCACCGTGCACTTACAGTGGGCAATCTAGACCCTCATGCAACTATTTCGCAGTTCATGATGTTCTTCAAACCGACCACGTTCCAGGCTTTAATCGAAAAGCTGGCCTAGATGGACCAAATGGGTCATAGACCGTCTCCCCCGAAGCCGGAGCCCCGGAACGACAAGGGTAAAGGGAAGGAAACTTTCGTCGCGAACACCCAACAGCAGCCCAGTGCTCCAAGACTAGCGGATCAATTAGAGGAGAGAAGGCGTTATTACAATGAGAAAATGAAGCGCCCTTACTCATTCCCGCAAGATAAAACGAAGAGGTTGTTCGAGCTGGCGGTGTTAGGTCCATGTTACCCACCCTGGTCCTTTCAGGGAGGCGGAATAGGTAAAACGAAAATTTTCCCTAGCTAGGTAACATGGACCGTTTCATGAAAGATCGTTGCTAAACAAGAACTAACAATTATTCTACAAGTTCTGACTACTATGTAGAATGGCTATACCTTGGTCTTGAACTCCTTCTCTTCTTGTTCTGGTTCTTCCTCTTTCTTGCTCCTCGTAGTCGCTTGAACGGATCCTCTTTGTCGTCTCCTCTTTGCCATAGATGGATCTACCCGAGGGTCTCGAAATTGTGCTCCTATCTCAACCTAGAGATGACTAAGGTGTTTGGTTTGCTAAACCTAATACCTTAGATTGAGCAGAGAAGAGTGATGGTGGTTTTGTCTCAAAGGTTCATGATTTCTAACTCATGGAACACTTGAACCTTGAGAGAGGAAGAGGAAGAGGAAGAGGGAGAGCTTTCTTTCTAGGAGAGAGAAAGAGAATGATAGAATGAGCTCTCATAATCCAACCCTTTCTCACAAAAGTGAGAATAATGATAATAATAATAATAATTAAGTATATGGTGATGGTTAGTTTCAATGACCATTATCATTTCATGCTATTATTGCTTTTTGCAAACAACAAGCAATCAAAAGTCATACCCATGAAATGATAGCCATGAAATGATGATGGTCAACAAGTCCAAAATAGTCAACCGGTCAACAAAGTCAACAAGTCAACAAAAGTCAAACTTTCAACTCAACCATGGCACAATAATACTTACTTAATATTATTAATCATATAACATATTCTCATTAGGGTTTAAAGAAAGGTCAACGGTCAACAAGTCAACCAAAACCAAATGGTCAACAACCCTAATGAGAATTCTCTGCCTCTGCCTCTGTCAACTGTGCATACACACCTGCATCCGTGCTCCAAGGAACACGAATATACTGAGACAAAACCAATCCCAAAATGTACACTAGGATCTGGCTTAAACCAAAGCCCGCTAGTGATAACTGTCCGGACACTAAACGTGCACAAGTGCACGGATGTGACCGAACCCTATCGCAAAACCATGCGACCTCTACTCTTTTGCCCAAAGGCGAGTAACCCTCTGTGTGGGACTCTAAAGGCTCGACACTACGCTGGCAGTGGGTTTAACCACAGGCCGCAAGCGGAACTAGCTGTACGTAACGGTCACCAGGTAGATGCCGATAAGAAGACTGATGAGGTGAACCCATCGAACTCCTACTGAGCCTAAATGTGACAATCTCCGTACAGTCCGGTCTGTTCGTCTGAGAATATCGCATGGCGGGCCTAGGGGGTGGTAAACGTTAGTCCCCTAATAGCGGTACAAGTCGTGTCGGAGTGTAGCCCAAAACACCCTGAGAATCTACTGGAAAACCTACCAGCAATTCTCGCTTGCCCTGGCCAGGGACTTTGTGTAATGACTCTCCTAGACACAGTGCGATATCAACCCCCAATACCGGGAGAGACGAATCCTATCTAACCTTCACTGCCTCCAAGTGCTTCGGGACTGCACCCAACTACTACCTGTTTGCACGACTCAGTAGAGCCGTGGTAGGGTAGTAATCTAAGAACAGTGGGAACACACTCGAGGCGAAGTGACAGTGTCAAGTCAGCGGACTAAGCTGTACTCATGTCACCTGGGAACTGTTAACTGACAATAGGTATAATACCAACCAACAGTTCCCGACGAGTCCTGTCCAGTGTACTCGTAACCTAACGAGCACCTGCATACTATCTCCAGTACGACGTATTGATGGCTGTGGGACAGATCATCTCCCCTGCTGGGAAGAGAAGCGTATGCACCAATCTACTCTGGAGTATCGATGCCCCGTCTCGATAATCCTACGACTAAGGACCAAAATAAGGATGTGCTTATAGACTATCCAGCCCCCACTAGTGTGATCGCCATCACAACGCCGGTAGTCAAGCAAAAATCCTAAGGGCTCTACCAATATGTTTTCAGCGATATGTTAAAAGAAACATATGCACATATTAAGATAGAAACAAACCAAGTAGCATACTACTATATCGAGCAAGACTGTCGTAAAACCATATATATCCCAAGCCTCCAAAATGTATTATACAAACTAGTACTATACAATAATGGCCTCTACGGTATACATATCTAACAATCTCCCACTTGCACTAAAGGCCAGTAATTGGTGTACCGCATACCCAACGTCTGCATTAAGGCCAGCTGCCGGCGTACCGCATATCCAATAGCTCAAAAAGTCGCTCGAACTGTGTTTGAGGGAGGGCCTTTGTGAATGGATCCGCTGTGTTGTCTTTTGTGTCCACTCTTCGTACCTCGATCTCCTGGCGATCAATGATCTCCCTGATCAGGTGATACCGCCTTAAGATGTGTCTGGATTTCTGATGGGACCTTGGTTCCTTCGCTAAAGCTATAGCCCCATTGTTATCACAATACAAAGGTATTGGGGTCAACAATAGACGGAACCACCTGAAGTTCACTAATGAACTTCTTTATCCAGACCGCCTCTTTTGCGGCATCGTTTGCAGCAATGTATTCAGCCTCCATCGTCGAGTCTGCGACGGTATCCTGTTTGGAACTCCTCCAACATACCGCCCCTCCGTTGAGGGTAAACACAAAACCCGAGACAGACTTGCTGTCATCTTTGTCACTCCGGAAGCTTGAATCTATAAAGGACTCGACCCTGAGGTCTCCATTACTGTAAACTAGGAACATCTCCTTAGTCCTTCTTAGATACTTGAGAATGTTCTTCATTGCCGTCCAGTAGTCCTCACCCGGGTCTGACTGATACCGGCTCACCACGCTCAGCGCGTAAGCTACATCTGGTCTTGTACATAGTATCGCATACATTATAGATCCTACCGCCGAAGCGTAGGGTATAGTGCTCATGCGAACCCTCTCCTCGTCAGTCTTAGGAGACATCTTCTTAGAGAGGGTAATTCCGTGCAATGCGGGTATTTTACCGCGCTTGGAATCCTCCATACTAAATCTCTTTAGTACGGTCTCTATGTACCTGGACTGCGAAAGTCCCAGTAGTCTCTTGGATCTATCTCTGCAGATCTTGATCCCCAGAATGTGTGAGGCATCACCCAGGTCCTTCATGGAGAACCGTTGTGACAAAAATAGCTTGACCGATTGTAGCATAGGAATGTCATTTCCTATCAAAAGAATGTCGTCCACGTACAAGACTAGGAACACGACAGTTCGTCCTACAATCTTCTTATAGACACAAGGTTCATCTTCGTTCTTGATGAAATCAAATTCCTTGATTGCCTCATCAAAACAGATGTTCCAACTCCGCGATGCCTGCTTTAATCCATAAATAGATTTAAGCAACTTGCACACCTTCCCGCTGCTCCCACTGTCTACGAAACCTTCTGGCTGATCCATGTAAATGCACTCTTCCAAACAGCCGTTCAGAAAGGCCGTTTTAACGTCCATCTGCCAGATTTCATAGTCATAGAAGGCATCAATAGCAAGTAGGATCCGAATGTATTTAAGCATAGCCACTGGAGAAAACGTTTCGTCATAGTCCACACCAGGTCTTTGACGAAAACCTTTTGCAACAAGTCTAACTTTATAGGTTTCCACCTGCCCATCTACACCAAATTTCCTTTTGTAGATCCATTTGCATCCAACGGGTTTTACCCCAGGTGAAGCAATATCCAAGGTCCACACTTTATTGGTGTACATGGACTCCATTTCGAATTGCATTGCTTCCAGCCATTTATCAGAGTCCCTACTGATAATGGCCTGCCTGAAACTGGTAGGGTCATCTTCTTCCAAGATGCAATCCTCTCGATTCCCGTCTAAGAGAAAACCGTAGTATCTCTCGGGAGGATGAGAAATCCTACCAGATCTGCGGAGTGGCTGAGGTTCGTCTGGGGTTATTGAATCCAGTGGTTCCTCCAAATTTTCAGTTACATTTTGTGGTTCATGGATTTCTCCCAGTTCTACCGAACTCCCACTAGTTTCTTTTGCAAGAAACTCCCTTTCTAAAAAGGTAGCGTGGCGAGATAGAAACACCTTCTGTTCCTCAGTGTGGTAGAACAGATATCCTAGTGAGTCTTTAGGATATCCCACAAATTTACATAGAACTGACCGTGCCTCAAGCTTGTCTGGTTTCTGTGTTTTTACATAGGCCGGACAACCCCATATCTTGAACCGCTTAAGATACGGATTTCTACCACTTCATATTTCATATGGAGTCTTAGGCACAGATTTGGATGGAACGTAATTCAGTAGGTATGCCGCTGTCTGAAGTGCATGTCCCCAAAATGAAAGAGGCAACTCGGCATTACTCATCATGGAGCGAACCATATCCAGTAGGGTACGATTCCTCAGTTCCGATACACCGTTGTGCTGTGGTGTATAAGGAGGAGTAAGCTGAGAGAGAATACCATTCTCTTTTAAGTAATCTAGGAATTCCGTGCTTAAGTACTCCCCTCCTCTATCAGACCAGAGGATCTTGATACTTTTGCCAATCTGGTTCTCTACTTCGTTTCTGAATTCCTTGAATTTCTCAAAAGCTTCAGATTTGTGTTACCTAAGATACACATATCCGAATCTAGAGAGATCGTTAGTGAATGTGATGAAGTACGAGAACCCACCCCTTGCATGTATAGACATCGGACCACATACATCACTGTGTATGAGTTCCAAGAGCTCTGCTGCCCTTTCTCCATGTCCGGTGAACGGAGATTTGGTCATCTTTTCTTTGAGACAAGACTGAAAAGTTTCATAAGATGAAAACTCGAACGTATTCAAGAGTCCATCTTTATACAACTTACTTAGTCTTTTCTCTCCAATATGACCAAGTCTACAATGCCACAAGTAGGATTCATTCCTATCTGAATTCTTCCTCTTGCGTGTGTTTTGTACATTGAGAACTGTATTCTGATTTAGAACGTAGATACCATTACACAGTGTGCCTTCTGCAACCAGTACCTTATGAAGGTAGATGTTCATGATATTTCTATCAAGAACAAAGTTATATCCATCTTTATCGAGTAAAGAAACTGATATGATGTTGCAAACCATGGAAGGTACATAGTAGCAATCGTTCAAAATCATCGTATTGCCATTTGGCAACACAAGGTGATATTCACCGACGGCTGCAGCATTAACTTGTACTCCGTTCGCTACTCTGAGCGACATATCACCAGGTAAAACTCTCCTACTTTTTCTCAGTCCCTGCAATAGATTACAGATATGAGATCCTGATCCGGTATCAAGTGCCCAGGAGGTAGGGCTGACCGTAAAGCAGTTCTCAATTACAAGAACACCTGAAGTAGATGCAAAACCATACTTCTTCTTCAACTGGGTATCCTTGGAATCCATACAATCATCTTTCTCTTGCTCATACTTATGACTGTTGCCGTAAGTTAGAGCCAAACCAACGTTCCCCAGCCCCGAATAAGAATTCGGATTGGTCAAGCGATACATTTTATTATCTTGATTAGGGCGTGAAATGGTTGCTACCTGGAGAGAGAGAAAAGAAACACTCAGCGTGCGCTCTTGCAAGATTAGATTGGTTTATCAATTTATCTGACCAGGATGGCTCCCACTGTTTCCTCAAATTCTTCTTCAAACCCTAAAAGAAGAATTAGTCAGGATTAATCGCACGTTACAATACTTGCTTAACCTTTCAGCCAGGCTGGTGTTGGGACTTCGAGGGAGGTTTTCCAACGCTTTCGCGAAGTTCCTTAATTAAATAACCTCTTTTCCCTGGAGGCGTAGCCCCGCTAACACCGTTCTAGACACCTACTTGGTTTATAGCATTGATTGTTAAGTGAAATAATCTCCCGAGAGTAATCCAACTCATCAGTGGGATCGGGATCCAACTATCATTGTGTAATGACCTAGATGGGATCCACTCTAGTCACTACACTCCAGAAGGTATGCTAAATCTGCAAGTTTCAGTTTCTTTAGAAACTCCCGATGTGGATTTTTGCCCCTAGGACTCAAGTGACCTTGACGGAGTCAACAAATCAAAGAGTCCTAGTCAAGTTCAACCCGTCATTATCTGGATTGCATTAAACTCACCCGCATAACCCTTGATGGAGTCAACAAGGTTATACGACTGTCCTAACCAATCCCATATACTGCAACAAACAAGCAACACTCAGCTACTGTACACTACGCCTTGACGGAGTCAACAAACGCAGCACGAATACTAAGTGTTACTACGGAGGGCTACGGCTGGGTTTTTGGCGAAAAACCCGTTAACGTAATGAACTTGATATCGTAGAAGGAACTTGATAACCTTTTTTAAAATATAGTGGCGAAAACTTTTGCTAAAGAGGTCACTCCCCGTGAAGGGATCTCGGCTCTTTCCTCGTCGAATGAGGTGCAGGATATTCCAAACTGAATACCTCGATGCAAAGCAAGAATAATCGACTATAGTGAAGTTATTACCCTGACGCAAACTTTTTGTCCAAGGGGTCACTCCCGATGAAGGGATCTCGGCCCTTGCCTCGTCGAATGAGGTGCTGGGCATTCATAACCGAATACCTCTATGCAAAACAAAAAAAAAGAGCGTCCTTGCAATAACAGCTTTTTGAAAATTGTTCCAACAACGTCTTATTAGGTTTATTTTTTCTTTGCATTAGATTAATGCATCCCATCAGTTAATCCTACCATTGCATAAAACAACGAAAATATGACGTACGCTTATGCCATCCGCATTCGCCACGGGGCCCCGTCATTACCCGTTAGGTTACTTAACTAACGACAGAGCGGGGGCTGGACTAGCGCGGATGAAAAACATAAGCAACGCCTAAATAGATATCATATAGATATATAAACATTCGTCAGATGCAATGATAGCCATTCCAGATCACAGATGAACACATTGGATATACTAGGAATCCGCATTCCGTACGAGCCTGTAACGAAGAGCGGATTACACGGTCGCGATGAATAGCCAAGACCCCACCCTAGACCCCTACGGGTGCGGCAAACTACCCGAAGCGAAGCAACCTCCTTCAACACCGTGGGTAGGCCACTCGGCACTTCGAGGTACCCGGTAGTTTGTGCACCCCATCTTGGGTCTATCCTAGGAGCAAAAACAGTAAAAGAAATTATACAATGACGGCTACAACCCCATCCCGGTTGTGCGGCCATATAAATAATATTACATCAATTACATATTACATGAATTGAAAGATAAACAAAACTCTCATCTCACAACCCCCCCGGCTATTCATCCGCGACAATTCAACGAATTCATATACACAATCCAATAACATTACAGATCATAGATATGCACAACCCCACTAATCGACGTATAGCGATTAGCCGACGTTCAGTGCATATATCATATTACAGATATAACCATTTAGCCAAAGTTTGTAGAATTCCGATCAAAATACAAAATTGTAACTACCCCCAAAAATAACATTTTTCTCTGGAAAATCTGGGCAGAAACAAAATACCCCAAAAATCCCAAAAAAGCAAACAGGGGAATCCGCAACAAAGTTGAGCCGCGGCCGAGTCAACTCGGCCGCGGATCCGCGGCAGAACGCATGGTTCCGCCGCGCTTCCGCGGCGAGTTAGCCGAGTCGGGGTCTCAAATTTCTTGTAAATTCCCAGAAAACCTTGCCTGTATTTTTCATGTCGTACAAAATATTTTTAGGCCTGTTTTGAAAATCGACAGAAAATACATTTTTCGGTTTGTTTTCGGGATTTTTTTTCGGATCGAGATTCTAAAAACTTTGCTAACAGTCAGTTGTTGCTTAGCTAGGCTTTGATACCACTGTTAGGTCCACGTTACCCACCCCAGTCCTTTCGGGGAGGCGGAATAGGTAAAAAGAAAATTTTCCCTAGCTAGGTAACATGGACCGTTTCATGAATGATCGTTGCTAAACAAGAACTAACAATTATTCTACAAGTTCTAACTACGATGTAGAATGGCTATACCTTGGTTTTGAACTCCTTCTCTTCTTGTTGTGGTTCTTCCTCTTTCTTGCTCCTCGTAGTCGCTTGAACGGATCCTCCTTGTCGTCTCCTCTTTGCCATAGATGGATCCACCCGAGGGTCTCGAAATTGGGCTCCTATCTCAACCTAGAGATGACTAAGGTGTTTGGTTTGCTAAACCTAATATCTTAGATTGAGTAGAGAAGAGTGATGGTGGTTTTGTCTCAAAGGTTCATGATTTCCAACTTATGGAACACTTGAACCTTGAGAGAGGAAGAGGAAGAGGAAGAGGAAGAGGAAGAGGGAGAGCTTTCTTTCTAGGAGAGAGAAAGAGAATGATAGAATGAGCTCTCATAATCCAACCCTTTCTCACAAAAGTGGGAATAATGATAATAATAATAATAATTAAGTATATGGTGATGGTTAGTTTCAATGACCATTATCATTTCATGCTATTATTGCTTTTTGCAAACAACAAGCAAGCAAAAGTCATACCCATGAAATGATAGCCATGAAATGATGATGGTCAACAAGTCCAAAATGGTCAACCGGTCAACAAAGTCAACAAGTCAACAAAAGTCAAACTTTCAACTCAACCATGGCACAATAATACTTAATTAATATTATTAATCATATAACATATTCTCATTAGGATTTAAAGAAAGGTCAACGGTCAACAAATCAACTAAAGCCAAATGGTCAACAAGCCTAATGAGAATCCTCTGCCTCTGCCTCTGTCAACTGTGCATACACACCCGCATCCGTGCTCCAAGGAACACGAATATACTGAAACAAAACCAATCCCAAAACGTACGCTAGGATCTGGCTTAAACCAAAGCCCGCTAGTGATAACTGCCCCGATACTAAACGTGCACAAGTGCACGGATGTGACCGAACCCTGTCGCAAAACCATGCGACCTCTACTCTTTAGCCCAAAGGCGAGCAACCCTGAATGTGGGACTCTAAAGGCTTGACACTACGCTGGCAGTGGATTTAACCACAGGCCACAAGCGGTACTAGCTGTACGTAACGGTCCCCAGGTAGATGCCGATAAGAAGACTGATGAGGTGAACCCATCGAACTCCTACTGAGCCTGAATGTGACAATCTCTGTACAGTCCGGTCTGTTCGTCTGAGAATATCGCATGGCGGGCCTAGGGGGCGGTAAACGTTAGTCCCCCAATAGCGGTACAAGTCGTGTCGGAGTGTAGCCCAAAACACCCTGAGAATCTACTGGAAAACCTACCAGCAATTCTCGCTCACCCTGGCTAGGGACTTTGTTTAATGGCTCTCCTAGACACAGCACGATATCAACCCCCAATACCGGGAGAGACGAATCCTGTCTAACCGTCACTGCCTCCAAGTGTTTCGGGACTGCACCCAACTACTACCTGTTTGCACGACTAAGTAGAGCCATTGTAGAGTAGTAATCTAAGAACAATGGGAACACACTCGAGGCGAAGTGACAGTGTCAAGTCAGCGGACTAAGCTGTACTCATGTCACCTGGGAACTGTTAACTGACGATAGGTATAATACCAACCAACAGTTCCCGACGAGTCCTGTCCAGTGTACTCGTAACCTAACGAGCACCTGCATACTATCTCCAGTACGACGTACTGATGGCTGTGGGAAAGACCATCTCCCCTGCTGGGAAGAGAAGCGTACGCACCAGTCTACTCTGGAGTATCGATGCCCCGTCTCGATAATCCTACGACTAAGGACCAAAATAGGGATGTGCTTATAGACTACTCAGCCCCGACTAGTGTGATCGCCATCACAACGCCGGTAGTCAAGCAAAAATCCTAAGGGCTCTACCAATATGTTTTCAGCGATATGTTAAAAGAAACATATGCACATATTAAGATAGAAACAAACCAAGTAGCATACTACTATATCGAGCAAGACTGTCGTAAAACCATATATATATCCCAAGCCTCCAAAATGTATTATACAAACTAGTACTATACAATAATGGCCTCTAGGGCATACATATCTAACAGGCGGTACGCAACAGGCTTATCAACTTGCCGAATCCAAGGCGACCGCCGCAACCCAGTGAGGTGAATAACCCCAATTACTGTCCTTACCATCAAACGGTAAGCCATCCGATTAAGGATTGCTTCGACTTCAAAGGATGGATTGAAGATCAGTACTTACAGGGAAAGTTTGCGCTGTCCGAGAAGTGGAAGGTGAGCCCGCCACAACCGCACACTCCTAAGAAGACGGACACACCAGGGGCAACTTGTTCTTTCATTAAAGAAGCTCCATGGGAGATCGTGCTTTCAGCAAAAACCAAAAGAATGCTGAATGATCTCCAGACATGCCCGGCGATCAGGTGGAAGAACCCGCTGGAACCTCAGATCATTGAAGGATGCTGAAGCCGCGCCCAACTCCAAAGATTGGTGGTGATGGCCCAAGCACTCACACCCAGCCATAAAAATCTTCAAGGAAGAAGAAGAAGAGATCCAAAAAGGCCTTGAAGCCTGGCGACGAGCGCACAGATTTACAGAAACAAATTGACACGCTGGAAGAGTACAATCAAAAGGCGCGGACTCCCATCACACTCCAAGAGTTCCTCAACCACGTCTTTCAGGAGGAAGATGATGGAGAGAGCTCGTCGGATGAATCCGAGGGATACGTGGCGAGTTATCATGTGATCTCCCACTCGTTTACGGACGATGAAAAAACTCCTTGCACTGAGAAACTGGGGGCAAAGCCTGAGCCGGAACTTGTGTGGCTGTCAGACGAAATGATCGACGCCTTTATAAATGAGATTCGTCTGAAAAGTAAAGCCGATCAGGAGAGTGAGATGGCCATATTGGAAGAAGCCAAACGCCGGTGACTAGACGAAAGAGTCGAGGTACTCCCGCCAATTCAAAAGACATCCGATGCGGATAAAAATAGATTCAAGACGAGGAAAAGGTTTGCTAAAGCCATATCAATGGGAATGAAGCTACCGCCCTCGGAAGAAAACACTCGTGGTGGAGCAGAAATGCATCCTAATTACTGCTCATATTATCAGAAGATTTCGCACCCCACTGAGGAGTGCGACGCTTTTAAAAGATGGTGGAAGGGATATGTCGCTCACCGGCAGCATTTTAAACGGATGAAACGCAAAACTCGACGGAAGCAGAGAAGTGCGACCGAGAGGCGCAAAAGAACTACCGGTAACTGTTGCACGAGCAACGCCGGAGGATTACAGGTTCTCACCTTTGGGAGCGACTCTGATGAAGAGATGGCACTTGGCCCTCTCTTTAAAGAATCCATCTTAGGAAAAGAAGAAGAACCAGAGGCCTGCGAAAACATTCAGCTGTGTAATCGCACGCTTCCAGAAAAGAATCTCGGACCCGCAACTAGAAAAGATAAGGGAAAGGCAAAGGTCGCTGAGGATATCGCTTTAGATGACCAAGTCATGAAAGAACTGACTACCAAGGACCCTCCCAGGAAGAGTAAGGTGGACTACAACATCCTAGCGCACCTGAGGAAGCTACCCTCTCAGCTCAGCATTTTCGACGCCCTCTTATTATCAAAAGAAGCGAGAGATTCATTAATCAAGGCGCTGCAAGAGCCCGAGCAATTCCAATCCTTCCTTGCCGAAGAAAGGATGAAGGATGAACTGGAAGAAGTACACACAGCCGATGTCACGTTCGGTGATGAAGACCTTCTCCTTGGGACGTGCGACCACAACCGTCCCCTGTACGTCTCTGGATATTGCCACGATATCAAGATAGGCAAAATCCTGGTTGATAATGGATCCTCCGTCAATCTCCTTAATGTTCGGGTGTTAAAGGAAATCTGCATGAGCGTTCAGCATCTCGCTCGGATAAAATTACCATCTCCGATTTCGACTCCCAGTCATCACGAAATCTCGGATCTGTAATACTAACATTACGCTTCGTACTACTTGTCACGGATATTAAGTTCCACGTCATTGACGCCAAGACCTGCTTTAATGCTTTGCTCGGTCGTCCCTGATTACACGAGTACAACATCATCCCTTCTACACAACATCAGTGTATGAAGTATTTCAAGGATGGTCTCGAGTATACCATAACAGGTGAGCTAAACCCATTCTCCGTGAACGAAGTCCGCAAGTACGAATATGCAAAATACTTTTTTCCAGATTTCGAGGACACGAAGAGATGTCGCAAACCGGAGAACAAAGCTGTCGCTACCATTCCTATCTTCGGGAGTGATACCGAAGAAGAAGAAGAGATAGTTTACTCTGGGCCGTCTCGACGCAACAACCCGCGACCGTCCGCCCCCATATTGATCTTCGGAAGCGATTAGGAAGATGAGGTTAATACTGTGTTCTCCAGTCGGCCGTCAATACAAGCATCCCGTGGCGATGATCAGAGTTTGCAAATTACCATGATTCCACGGGAGCACTACAAAGACCTTGACGCACTTGAAGCTCACAATGTGCAAGACCTGCAGACATTTTACGTCCCTCCCAGGCGAAAAGATGAAAAGGCGATCCTGTTCTACCGGTCCATGGAAATAAGAGTGGAAAAAGAAATCTGGCACGGCGCGGATTCTACACTTGACAGGCTCCAACCCATCCGTTTGCCCAGATATTACACGAATGCACTAAATAGGCTATTGAAGCACCAAGGGGTACCCTTAAAACAGACTATTCGACAAGCTTGGTTCTACAACAGGATTTGGGATGTCCCTAGGACTCAGCGCATGTTGCCCAACGGGAGAATGGAAACGCTTAGGCTTGGATATGTGAGATCCGGGAAACGGGAACGAGTCCACGGTAGCTATGCCAATATAACTTCGATGAAGAAGAGGACGCCCTGTCAGAAAACGCCGACCCCGTACCAAAACTAGATCCCGCAATCAAAGTGTCGAGTCCGTCATTTGAAGAACGAATAGACAAGCTTATCAGGAAAGCGGGTCAAAAAGCTCGAGAAGACCATAACCGCGAAATGGCCATCTACGAGAAAGTCAGGACGCAACGTCTTCTTTAACAGGCTGCAAAAGACGAAAATGCTCCTCCCTGTCAACCTGTTGTGCAAAAGGCCCGACGCAGAGGCAGAAATAAGTCAAAGAACGGAAAAGGGATTCGACAACGACAAAGCGGGACCAAAAAGTCATGTGATCGGGAATTGCGCGGTCCGGATTTGTCCCTCATGAAGAAGATGAGTCGAGCGTATTCTTTCCCTCAAGACAAGACGAAGAAGATACTTGATCTCGCTTTAAAACATCAAATGATTACACTTCCAGAGTCTAAACACCCTGAGCAAGCTAACGAGGTCTCTCATCCGGGCTATTGCTCTTATCACCGAGCAATAGGACACCCTCTCGAAGACTGCTTCACCTTTAAGAACTAGGTCGAAGATCAGTATCAGCTCGGAAAGTTCGCTCTATCCGACAGTTGGAGGATAACTCCGCCGCAGAAGCATGGACCCAAATCCACAAAGATAGACCCAGATCCACATCGGTCTTGGAAGCGAGCTCGTACTTTTTATATGATAACAATATCAAGAGAAGAACCCGAGAATATGGATGACCTTCCCTGGTGCTTCGAAAACAATGACGACGAGGTAATCTCAGAATTTCCACCAGCGCCGAAAGAGCTGGAAGATGGAATACATACTACTGCAGATAACCTCAAGAAGATTGAGTTGGGGACGGCGAACGACCCACGACCGATATTCGTCAGCGAGTTGCTATCTGAAGAAAGGGTGGCTGCGTTAAAAGACGTGCTTATGCGGCATAGAGATTGCTTCACATGGAACTATTCCGAAATGCCAGGACTAGATCCAGAAATAGCTGTCCATAAATTGGCAATATCCCCGGACATCAAGCCAGTCAAACAAGCGCCGAGAAGAATGCGGCTCGAGCTTGAAATGAGCATCAACGCCGAAGTCAAGAAGCTGATCGACTCTGGGTTTATCCAGGAAGTTCAGTATCCCGATTGGATCTCCAACATTGTCCCGGTAATGAAGAAAAATGGGACAGTGCGCATATGCGTGGACTTCCAGGATCTCAATAAAGCTTGCCCGAAAGACGACTTTCCAGTACCGGTCACCGAGCTGATGATAGATAACATGTCCACTCACGAGGTTTTCTCCTTCATGGACGGCTCATCAGGATACAATCAGATAAAGATGCATCCCGAAGACCAGAAGCACACCGCTTTCCGGACCCCTTTGGGTATATTCCGCTACAAAGTTATGCCCTTCGGTCTAAAGAACGCCGGTGCCACCTATCAAAGGGCCATGACGAAGATCTTGATGACCTCATGCATGAAATCGTCGAATGCTATATCGACGACCTCGTGGTGAAAAGCAAATCGTACGAGGAACATCTCGATCATTTGGAGATCGTATTTCAATGTCTTCGGCAATACAACTTGAAGATGAACCCTCTCAAATGTGCGTTCGGGGTGTCCTCGAGCAAATTCCTAGTATTCATTATCCGGCACCGAGGTATTGAGATAGATCCGTCAAAAATCAAGGCGATCATAGAAATGCCACCGCCAAGGACTCTCAAACAGTTGCGATTTCTCCAAGGAAAGCTCGCGTACATCCGGCGATTTATAGCCAATCTCTCAGGCAAGTGCCGCCCTTACAGTCACCTGATGAAGAAGGGAACCCCGTTCGTCTGGGATCACAAATGCCAAGGCGCACTGGACGAGATCAAGCAATACCTGCAGAACCCGCCGGTGTTAGCTGCTCCAGTCAAGGGAAAGCCTCTTATTCTTTATACCACATCCCTCGAAGGTTCCTTAGGCGCATTATAGGCACAAGAGAACGACCAAGGGAAGGAGAGAGCGCTCTACTATTTACGTCGAGTTCTTCTGGGGGCAGAAAGCAACTACTCCCCCATCGAAAAGCACCGCCTGGCGTTGATCTTCGCGATAACGAAACTCCAGCACTATGCGTTGGCGCATGAATTCCGTCTTATATCGAAGGTGGACCCCCTCAAATATTTGATGTCAAAGGCCATATTGACAGGGAGACTCGCTAAATGGGCCTTGCTCTTAATGGAGTTTTCAATAACCTATCAGCCTTTTAAGGCAGTGAAAGGCCAAGCCATCGCCGACTTCCTCGCTGAGCATCCAATACCTGCCGACTCTCCTTTGAAGTGCGAGCTGCCAGACGAACATGCGTTTGATGCGATCGGCAGTGGTACCCGATGGGAACTCTATTTTGATGGAGCGTCTTCCATAAAGAAGCGCAAACAAAGTAACCCCCTAATCAAATCAGGGGTAGGCCTTATCTTCGTGACCCCGCGAGGAGGGATAATGCGTTTTGCTTTCTCCTTAACAGAACCGAGGACGAACAATGAAGCCGAATACAAAGCTTTGATAGCATGCCTCGAGATCGCCATCAACATAGGAATTGAAAACCTCCTCATATATGGAGATTCTCAACTGGTCGTCAGTCAAGTAAACGGCGACTACCAAACGTGCAAACCCGAACTGGTGAAATATGGCGAGAGAGTACAACAATTGCTGACCCAAATTCCCTCCTATATGCTGGAAAGCATACCACGTGCAGAAAATAGCAAAGCAGATGCACTAGCTAAGCTCGCTAAAGAATTGGCTAATGAGAACCTCGATGACGTAAGAATCGTGGTACAAAGCCGCCGGGTACTTGCCCCAGCAGAAATATCTCCGGAATCATTCGAAGAAAAGGGAGTGACTGAGCAAATGGCTATGCAAATAAAGGACCAAGAGAAAGTTGAAGATTGGAGAGAAGTCTTCATAGACTACTTCAAATCCCGCCGAACGCCTGAAGATGCGTCCTCAAGACATCAGCTTGTGAAACGAGCTCTGTCTTTCGCCTTCGTCAATAATACCCTGTACAAGAGGTCGTTTGATTCTCTGTGGTTGAGATGTCTGGGACCTGACGAAGCGAAAAGAGTCATTCAGGAAGTTCACGACGTACTCTGCGGTTCTCATCAAGCGGGCCCGAAGATGAATTTGAAGATTAAACGAATGGGCTATTATTAGCCTACGATGATCCAAGATTGCTTCGAATATGTGAAGCAATGTCACTCATGCCAGATCCATGGAGACTTTATCCATCAGCACGCAAATCCTCTACATCCAACGGTGGCTAGTTGACCGTTCGAAATGTGGGGGGCTGATATAGTCGGCCCTATCGAACCAGCATCGTCCAGGGGACATCGTTTCATCCTGGCGACGATTGGTTACTTCTCCAAATGGGTGGAAGCAGTACCGTTGAGGGAAGTGAAGATGGAGAATATCCTCCATTTCTTCAATACGCACGTCATTTATCGGTTTGGAACTCCACGACGGATCATCTCCGATAACGGGCCAGCCTACAGAAGCCACAAGATCAGCCGCTTCGCGCAGCAACACAACATAGACCGGAGATATTCCTCGGTTTATAATCCCCAAGCTAACGGTCAACCTGAGGCTTTCAATAAGACCTTGACGAAGATTGTGAAGAAGACGGTGTCCCGAAATAAGGACTGGCACGAGAGACTGCAAAAAGCTCTCTCAGCATATCGAACTACGTTCAAAACGGCCACGAACACAACGCCGTACGCGTTGGTATTCGGTACAGAAGCAGTACTCCCCCTCGAGATAGAGTTACTCTCTCTACGAGTGGCAGTCCACTACGAGTTGACGGACGAAGAAAATGCTCACCTTCGGCTTGAGGAGCTCGATGCCCTTGATGAAACCCGGCTCATAGCGCAACAAAATCTGGAGGATTATAAAGCAAAGATGACGCGCTCATATGAAAGATTGACCAGACCGAGGACATTCCGCCAAGGCGAGCTCGTACTAGTGGTCAAAAGACCTATGATCCCCAATCGTGCCAAGCGGGGAAAATTCGAGCCGAACTATGAAGGCCCGTACATCATAGACAAGGTCTACCGGGGGGAGCCTATCTACTCATAGATATGCATGGTGAAAGACCCTTCAGACCGATAAACAGTCGCTTCCTGAAGAAATACTACGCTTAGATGAGTCACAGCCTAGGTCAATGATAGATGACGACGACTATATCCGCTCGCTATCTTCCTAAGCCCGAACTCTATAAGTAGTAACTGGCCTTCTTCAACGACGGACCGAAACGTCCTTAAACTAACGACGGACCGAAACGTCCTTAAACTAACAACGGACCACTACGTCCTAAAACTAGTTGTTGACCAAGATGTCGATAAACTACGGTGGATTGCAGTATCTCAAAGCCGATATAAAAAAAAGAAGAAAAAGAAAAAGAAAAATAAAGACGGTATGACCATAAGAAAAGTGGGTACGGATGAAACCCGAAAGGGCTCCGTGAGTAAAAACAGCAGGGCTACCGGCGAGTGTTTGTGAAAACCCGAAAGGGCGCAATCTCGTTAAAAGACACTTACAGGGTCCTCACGACCTTGTGAGGAGAAATCACCTGCGTGAGATCCTTACGACTCACAAGGGGGCAAAACACTTAGGAATCCTCACGATTCCTAAGAAGAAATCACACTTGTGAGATCCTCACGACTCGTAAGGAGAACTCTCTTATGGGACCCTCACGGCTCATAAGATTTGAAAGTCTTAAGTTATAGAGACCTGAACCTGTTCTTAAGCAACCCCCCCACAACCTTCGATATTGCCCTACAAGCGGCTCATACTGACCCTTGTATACAATCCACGGGCGCGAATAGATATTTCCCTAACCAAGTCCCATCCGTGACTAGGGATATGTTCGTAAGGTGAACAACCCTTGTAATTCCTCTCGACTTATACGGAGAAAACCATTTTGTAAGATCCTTACGACTTACAGGAGGACATGCACTTAGGAATCCTCACGATTCCCAAGGAGAAAACACACCTACGAGATCCTCACGACTTGTAGGGAGAAATACCTTTGTGAGACCCTTACGGTTCATGAAGTCAAAAGCTTTAGTCGACAGGACCCTTAACCCTGTTTACTAAGCCACCTTTGTTCAACATCGACAGAGGAAAATGATGATTCGCTCCTGGCAATATCCCAGTTGTAGCGATGCTGATGCCTGAAACGGTATCAAATTCCAAGCCCTTTCATGGCAAATGATGATTCGCTCCTGGCAATATTCCAGTCGCAGCGATGCTGATGCTGAGATTGGCACCAGATCCCAAGTTCTGCACTCGCGATAAAAATCAGCGAGCTGAAAATGCATACGAAATAGCCGAAATGATGGGGCAACTTGCAGACAAAATCAGCAAGTAAAAGTGTTTGCATAAAAATAGCCGAAATGATTGGGCACCACGAAAAATAGCCGAAATGATGGGGCAATCGCGACCTTCGCGATATAAAAGCTGAAATGATAGAGCATCGCGGAAAAAGAAATAAAATAAAAATGAAACTTTTGCCCTACATGTGATATTACATCAATCCCTGTATATAATCAAGAGGCGCAAACAAAGAAGGGACCATACTCCTCCCCCCAAGTTTCATCATAAGAGGAAGCCAGATCTCGACATGCCACAAATAAGCTAGAGATCGTCTCAACATTCGTCTCGTTGTGGCAAATACGACCTCGAGCAAAGCGGAACAACGGCAACTCCCAGTTCCATGACTCGGCGGTGTACACATCGAAAGTCAAATCCCAACTCCGTGAAATGCGGATATAATCAACAAAATTCCTGGTCACGTGGAACGCGGATAACGTCACTCTTTGACCCCGTGGAAAACGTCCAGAGTGGATCCTGTTCCACACAGAGCACGACAGTGAACCCGTATGAAGCATCCAGAGCGGAGCCTGGTCCTCGCCGAACACGGCAGTGAACCCGTGGGAAGCATCCAAAGCAAAATTCCTGGTCACGTGGAACGCGGATAACGTCACTCTTTGACCCCGTGGAAAACGTCCAGAGCTGAGCCTGGTCCTCGTCGAACACGGCAGTGAACCCGTGGGTAGCATCCAGAGTAAAATTCCTGGTCACGTGGAACGCGGATAACGTCACTCTTTGACCCCGTGGAAAACGTCCAGAGCAGATCCTGGTCCTCGCAAAGCACGGCAGTGAACCCATGTAAAGCATCCAGAGTGGAGCCTGGTCCTCGCCGAACACAGCAGTGAACCCGTGGGAAGCGTCCAGAGCAAAATTCCTGGTTACGTGAAACGCGGATAACGTCACTCTTTGACCCCGTGGAAAACGTCCAGAGCGGAGCCTGGTCCTCGCCGAACACGGCAGTGAACCCGTGGGAAGCATCCAGAGCAAAATTCCTGGTCACATGGAATGCGGATAACGTCACTCTTTGACCCCGTAGAAAATGTCCAGAGCGGATCCTGGTCCTCGCAGAGCACGGCAGTGAACCTGTGTGAAGCATCCAGAGCGGAGCCTGGTCCTCGCCGAATACGGCAGTGAACCTGTGGGAAGCATCCAGAGCAAAATTCCTGGTCACGTGGAACGCGGATAACGTCACTCTTTGACCCCGCGGAAAACGTCCAGAGAGGAACCTGGTACTCGTAGAGCTCGGCAGTGAACCCGTGTGAAGCATCCAGAGCAAACACCGGACTGTGGAGTCCTTAAAATCCACGGACTATGATGTCCTTAACCTTGACCGTAATGTCTTAAAAATAACGATCAACCATGATGATTCTAGATTGATTTCACCTTGGTTCAAGGGTACATCTCTTCACTCCTTTGATATTTGTCTTCGTAATTCCTCAACGTCTTCAAAGAGGTGAAGGGTCCCAGTAACCACACATTGGACTGTGGAGTCCTTAAATCCACGAACTATGATGTCCTTAACCTTGACCGTGATGTCTTAAAACTAACATCGAACTGTGGATTCCTTAAATCCACGGACTATGATGTCCTTAACCTTGACTGTGATGTCTTAAAACTAACATTGGACTGTGGAGTCCTTAAATCCATAGACTATGATGTCCTTAACCTTGACCGGGATGTCTTAAAACTAACATCGGACTGTGGAGTTCTTAAATCCACGGACTATGATGTCCTTAACCTTGACCGTGATGTCTTAAAACTAACATTGGACTGTGGAGTCCTTAAACTCATGGACTATGATGTCCTTAACCTCGACCGTGATGTCTTTAAACTACAAAACCCTGGGAAACATCCCAAAGCAACCCCTGACCCCGTGAAATATGGATAAGGGCGACCGCACCCAGCACTTGCGGGTCCTCACGACCTGTAGGGAAGAAAACTCTCTTGTGAGATCCTTATGACTCCCAAGGGAAAACCCGCTTAAGAATCCTCACGATTCTTAAGGAGAACTTACACCAGAGGATCCTCTCGACCTGTAGGGAGAAAAACTCTTTATGAGACCCTCACGACTCATAAAGCTCAAAGTCTTAGGAGGCAGATCTTAACCCTGAATCCTAAGCCATCGCTACCCTGCAGGGAAACCAAGATAAATTGTCCGTAGAACACATTCAATAAAAAGAGACACACCATTGAGAAGAAAAATATGTCTTTATTCATAAAAAAAAATGGATACAAAGTACAATTCATGAAAGAACAAAAAGAATATACTCTCATTCAGGAGTATGTACAAAAAGAAAGGAAAAGATACAAGTCTTCAAGCTGGCGGGCGATTTAGCAATTTTACTAGCTCATCCATCTTTTGCTGGGTCACGGCTTCATGATTCAGTATCACCAGAAGACGGGACTCCGCCTAAGCCTGCTGGGCCTGATACGAGGCAAGCCGGCCTTCGAGCTCTTTCTCGGTAGCCTTGTGAGCCTCAACCCTTTCACGAGTGAACACAGCAGCTTTATCGAGGGCCACCACCTCTTTGATAGACTCTTGAAGCACTCGCCAGAGTTCATACGCTTTATTGGCTTTGGCTGTAAGGCTGGTTTGGAGCTCGCTCAGTGCCTTAGAGGCCAGCTCCCTCTCCGAGAATTTACAGCTGAGCCTCTTCTCGCACGACACCATGTTCGTCGCACACCGCTATATCAGCCTCCGCAAGTACGCCTTTGCAGCTACGGCCTCCGAAGAAAGGAGGGAACACTCAAGTGCATGCAAGCAAGCCTCCACCTGCTGACAGAAATCCACCCAGACTCGCACCACCACCTCGCTATGATAGGTGGCAAGAAAAGGAAGAGAACCATTAGCTTCAGCAGCAAATGCTTCAGCTGTGATTGCGCTGCCAGCACGGAGCTCCTCGATCAAAGATGATAAGGATACAAGGCTTAATTGGGCCAAGCGTTCTGAAGCTCGTAGAGCATAAGGGCCGGGCGGCATGTCAATACGCGATGCTAGCGCCGTGGGAGATGGCAGGGCTGTTAAAAAAAATGTGTCAGTAAAACTCTTAAGCAAAGGAAGAAGGAGGACCATATTGAAACGTCACTTACCTACGGTCATACAAGTAGGAGCTGAAGGTTCCCCTGGCCCTTCGAGGACCTCAACCTCGTCATCGGCTTCCAGAACTATGAAGAACATCAATGTTATTACACAAAATAACAACGATGCTATAAGAAATGGCGAACGACACTAACTTTACCCAGATGAGAGGACAATGCGTTGAGGGGATATCGCCTGCGGAGCTGCCATCTCCAGCAGACGCTGAAACGATTGCCGAGGAGACAGATTAGCAATAGAGGCCGCCAGCCTGCGCAATTCCAAGAAAACAAAAGAGTTCAGACAACGGAAAGATTGCTAATTTAAAATGTAGAAGGTTATCTTCAACACTCTTCCCATTCTGAGCCGGGGGGATGGCAGCTTCAACGGCCTCCGCCGTGATCTCCGGTTCTAACAAAGGGAGGGTAGTCCCGGCTACCTCCCTCCCAGCCTCTGGGCTGCCCTCAGGAAGAGTCGTTGGGGCGGAGACCACCAAAGGAGCCTCTACCAAAAGAGCAAGTGCTCCGTGATCAAGAACCGCCACTGGAGGCTCTATTGCAAGAGGAGCAGCCTCGTCAACCCCCTCCACATCGAGCAATGCTTCATCGGGAATGTCAACAGGCTTTAGCTTCAACAAGCCCGTAGGAACATCCCCCCATCGCCGAAGACTCTGCACAATTCACACAAGAATAAGGATACATACATACAGGCGTAAACAATCTAAAAAGCTACGAAGAAGTATAAAAACATACCAATGCGTAGGGAAGCCTTCAATATGGCTTCTTCAAGCCGATGCTCCTTCTCAAGGAGGCGTGCTCGCCGGGGTTCGAGGGTGGACTCATGGCCGCCGGTCTATAGCGAAAGCGCGTCCGCAGCATCCTCCGAAGCGGCCTGCTTCAGGGCCCTTTCTCCCCATTCCTCCAAAGGGCCAATAAATCGCCGCCGGATCCATGAGGGGTCTTCATAGAAGATTACGGCAGGATAGGGCTTCTTCGGAACCCTTACGTTCTGAGATTCATCTTTAGAACGTCGTATGGTCTCAGCCAATTATGCAACTTCCTCGGCAGCCGAACCCGGGAAAAGAAGACCAGTGTCCGACTCTTGCACGACCTGCGGTTCATCTGGAAGTATGGGCTCAGACTCCGCTAGAGAATCGAGTAAATTAGTGGCTACCTTCCTCCGCCTCTTAGATCCAGAACCGGACGCCGAAGACGACTGTTTCCTCCCCCGTAGAGCCTTAGTGCGGCGCCGGCCCACGTCACCCTCAACACCTTCATCCCTATCACCCTCGCTTGACGCCACAACTGAAGATGACACGGCTCTTGTCGACGCCACGGGTGGTGGTGCCGCCACCGGAGCCCGATTAGCCCGCGACCGGGTACCCAAGGGCATACCAACAGTGGGAGTAAAGTCTACTCCCGACTTTCCCGGAATAAGCGCGATACCGGTATCCCTCAGAGGAAAGCGGACCGGGGCGCGCGGCCACAGCGTAGCTCCTGTGGCCGGAACCTGGGTAGGGGCACCATGGCCAAGGAGTACCCTTCTCTCCTCAACAATAATCGGATTGACCCGATGAAGGTACTAACCCGTGAACGATCCCACACACCGTGGAAGATGGTCAGCTTCAGGGATCATGAAATAGGAGCCGGTGTTCAATCTCACGAAATGGTGAGCTGCATCGCGAACAGCTTCGAGTGAGGGGACTGACGCAACTATGAAAGATTCGAAAGGAACACCCTGGTCATATCCAAGCTGCCGAGCGAAACGATGCGGGTTATACCGCATGAAAAGGGCCGCACTATCCTGGTGAAATACCAGGTAGCCTGGCCTAATTGAATACAAGTGCGCGGCCTCCCGGGGCTTCAAAGAAGGCACATTGTCTTTTAACAGGTCCCAGAGTTGATGAGCTGGACCTGAAGGAGGAGATAAAACTCGGTCGGTAAACGCCAACCCGCCAGCAGCAGCATAAGGGGAAATCAACGCCCGAATGGCCCCAAATTGAGTTGGGTCGGAGGCAGAGGCATTCACCAATCGCATAAGTCACGAGAAGGTGTAGGAATCGTAGAATGCGGGCCTCTGATGCATGGCGAAAGCACCCAATATGTGCATTTCGATCCAAGAAGTGAAGTAGTGAAGTGAAAAGTTTACCACATCTACGCCAGGGGTAGAGGTATTAGCTGTAGCGCCCAACCCGTGATAGAGATGCGCCAATGCCAGGATGCCAACGGCCAGCCGCGTCCCCTCAGCTATACGATGAGCCAGATAGATGACCGAAACTCTCATAAAGCGGCGATGCATGGGGATGACAAACCAACTGAGCCAGACGCTAACAAACCCCATGAAGAACGTCTCCTCATCCATGCCGGGAGCTGCAATAGATTCGAAAGACATCGGCGACGTAATGGGAATGTAGTACTGTGGTAGATCCGATTTATTGGTCGGCAGCTTCTTCAGTCCAAACCCGAAGGGGTCATTAATATTCGCGAACTTCAGAGCCGTCTTCGATAGAACATCCTCGCGAAGGAAGCAAGCGATGAAGCTCTTAAAAGTGACGTCTTGCTCCTCGAATTCGGTAAACAGCCGGTCAAAGATACCCAACGCCTTGATCAGACTCGGGCGCTTGTGGCGCACGACATTTTCACTCGACAAGCCGTCGGGGATTGCGGGCTCGACCTCAAAGACGTACTCATCGGGAGGCAGCAACTCCTCATAAAATGCCCCCCGAATTGGTAACCCCGAGATCTCATAAAATTCTTCCAAAGAGATCGAAACCTCTCGGTCCCCCAGAAGAAAAGTGTTGGTGGGGAGATTCCATTGGTTCAAGAACGCCTTAACCCACCAGACATATGGGGATTGGTAGTGGAAGAGCGACGCATATATCTCCTGATAAAGCCCGACCTTCTGCAGCTGCGCACGATGAGCAAAAAGGATGTAACGAGCCCAGAGGAGGTAGCCTGTAGAGTGTCGAAGAGTGAGCCCTATCTTATAAATTTGTCCCCATGGGTGGGCCTCACCCTGACAAATACGCCGTCCCAAAATGTCTATAGCTAGGATCGGATGGTTCAGGATACCAGTCGTCGAAGGCTCGAGCCGCCCCATCAGAGTCTAATTCGACATCTCCACGGCAAAGACTGTCCTTGGTGGGTCCAATGGCAGAAATGGAAAGGTGGGCTCCGTTGGTACTTCGCAAAGGAAGCTTCGGCGCCCCCGGATGATATGAACGTACCAGGCCCCCCACAAAAGTAAGCTGGTGCAGTTCGGGTTATGAGCCCTGAGCATCGCCATCGCTTCCTCATCAGATGGTGACTGAGGAAAAGCGGCCTCCGAGCGAGTGAAAGGAAAGTACGGAACGGACGCCATCGTACCTGAAATCAAATAAAGGAAAATTGTCAAAAGCGAAGCCAGCAATATATATATATATATATATATATATATATATATATATGAGCATAAATATATATATAAAGACAGTTGAAGAAAGCGATAGAGGACTTGTTTGGTGGGACCATTAGTTACAAAACATGTGGGTCCCACAAAATCAAGACGGCGGCTGGCTAATGATGAGGCACGGCAATTATAATGAGACAAATAGAATATTCTCATTAAATAGGCAGTGAGTTTCAAGTGACCCTACACATTCCCCTAAAAGACAGATCCATCTTGGACTCTGTGATGAATCAAACAGAATCAGGGGAATTAAATTCCCAAAGACCAACAGTGCCAACTTCTTCTGGATTGTGAAGAAGATGACTCAGGGTAAGAAAACCAATGAAGTTCTCTAGAAAGAACTTAGTTCTTCATAGGAATTAAATTCCCTTTTTTTGAAAAAGGGAATTAAATTCCCAAAAAAATTTGTTCCAGAGCCGGAGCTCCTTGGGGATGGAATTAAATTCCATGGAAAACAACCGACATCATCATCTCCCTAAAAGATCAGATGGACCCTAAGAGTGTTAGTGTATATGCCCTAGAGGCCATTACTGTATCATACTAGTTTGTATATTACTTAATGGAAGCTTGGGATATTCACCTTGTATAGACAATCTTGCTCAAAATAGTAGTATGCTACTTGGTTTGTTTCTACTTTAATGTGTACATGTGTTTCTTTTGATACATCACCTATACACATTAGTGGAGCCCTTAGGATCTTTGCTTGATTACCAGCGTTGTGATGGCAGTCACACTCGTGGGGGCTGGGTAATCCACAAGCACATCCTTATGCAGGTCCCTAGTCGTAGGACAATCGAGACAGGGCATCGATACTCCGGAGTAGACTAGCGTATGCGCTTCTCATCCCAGCAGGGGAGACGGTCTGTCCCACAGCCGTCAGTACGTCGTACTTGAGATAGTATGCGGGTGCTCGTTAGGTTACTAGTACACTGGACATGACTCGTCGGGAACTGTTGGTTGGTACTATACCTATCGTCAGTTATCAGTTCCGAGGTGACATGAGTACAGCTTAGTCCGCTGACTTGACACTGTCACTTCGCCTCGAGTGTGTTCCCACTGTACTTAGATTACTACCCTACCACGGCTCAAAGGAGTCGTGCAAACAGGTAGTAGTTGGGTGCAGTCCCGAAGCACTTGGAGGTAGTGACGGTTAAACAGGATTCGTCTCTCCCGGTATTGGGGGTTGATATCGCGCTGTGTCTAGGAGAGCCATTACACAAAGTCCCTGGCCAGGGCAAGCGAGATATACTGGTAGGTTTCCAGTGTTATCTCAGGGTGTTCTGGGCTACACTCCGACACGACTTGTACCGCTATTAGGGGACTGACGTTTACCGCCCCCAGGCCCGCCATGCGATATTCTCAGACGAACAGACCGGACTGTACACAGATTGTCACATTCAGGCTCAGTAGGAGTTCAGATGGGTTTCACCTCGTCCGTCTTCTTATCGGCATCTACCTGGGGGCCGTTACGCACAGGTAGTGCCGCTTGCGGTCTGTAGTTAAACCCACTACCAGCGTAGTGTCGAGTCTTTAGAGTCCCACACAGAGAGCTATTCGCCTTTAGGCAAAAGAGTAGAGGTCGCATGGTTTTGCGACAAGGTTCGGTCACATCCGTGCACTTGTGCACGTTTAGTGTCCGGGCAGTTATCACTAGCGGGGTTTGGTTTAAGCCAGATCCTAGTGTACGTTTTGGGATTGGTTTTATCTCGTTTGTATTCGTGTTCCTCGGAACGTGGATGCGGGTGTGTATGCACGGTTGACAGAGACAGATGCAGATGATTCTCATTAGGGTTGTTGACTGTTGACTTTTGCTAAACCGTAATGAGAATAAGAAATATGATTAATGATAATATTAATTAAGTTTTATTATGCCATGGTTGGGTTGAAAGGTTGACTTTGTTGACTTGTTGACTTAGTTGACCGGTTGACTAGGTTGGACTTGTTGAGCATCATCATAACAATGGTTATCAATTCTTGGCATTGACCTTGGCTTGCTTGTTTGTTTACAAATTGCATTTAATGCATGAAATGATATTGCCATTTGATATGATAACAACCATCACATAATACTCAATTATTATTATGAGTTATGATTATTTTGGATTATGAGAGCAAGGGTGAGAAAAGTCTTGCTCATTCTATCATTCTCATTCTCTCTGATCCTGAAGCTCTCCCTCTTCCTCATGCTCTCTCTCTAGTTCATGGTTCTATTGTCTCATGTGTTGAGAAGCAATAACCATAGAGATAAAACCCAAAACACTTCTCTACTCATCCTAGTATACAAGGTCTAGCAAACCAAGTGTTCTAGTTTCCTCAAGATTGAAGTTGAAGCCAAAGGTAGAAGCTTTCAGGTGGATCCATCTTCGGCACAAAGAGACGATGAGAAGAGAACCATCCGAACACCATAAGGAGTTCAAGAGAAGGAGTTCAAGTTAAGGTATAACCCCTAACCGAGTAGGTAAAACTTCTAGTTAGGCTGTTAGATAGCTGTTTAACAAAGATCCGTATTTTGAGTCCATGTTACCCCCAAAAGAAAAATCGTTTTTCATAATTTCCGCAACCCCAAAGAACCGGGGACGGGTAACGTGGACTTACAGTGGTATCAGAGCCTAGTTAAACACTATCTAATATGTTAGCAAAATAACTAGAAGTTCGATCGGAGAAAAAGTCACGAAATATGCCTGGAAATCAAACTTTCTGTCGATTTTTAAACTGCTGTAAAAATTATTTAACATATACCAAAAATCGACTCAGGTTTTTTAGTGTATACTGCAGAAAAACGATCCACTGAACCGACCAACTCACCGCGGAAACACGGCAAGAAGAGCTTCTTGCCAAGGATCCGCGGCCGAGTTGACTCGGCCGTGGATCGGTTTTGCTGCAGTGTATTTATTGGGGTGTTTTGGGATTTTTGGAATATGATTTTTCTGCCCAGATTTTCCAGAAACCAAAATTTGTTTTTGGGGTTTAAAAATCCGTATTTTGATCGAACTTCTAAAGACTTAAGCTAACGGGTTATATCTGTGATGTGATATATGTATTAAACGTCTGCTAATCGCTATACGTCGATTAGTGGGGGTTATACATATCTGTGATCTGTAATGTTGATGGTATGTGTATATGAATTCATTGGATTATCACGGATGAATAGCCGGAGGGTTGTGAGATGAGAGTTTTCTTTTTCTTTCAATTCATGTAATTTTTAATTGATGTAATATTATTTATATGGCCGTACAACCGGGATAGGGTTGTATCCGTCATTGTATAATTTCTTTTACTGGTTTTGCTCCTAGAATAGACCCAAGGTGGGGTGCACAAACTACCGGGTATCTCGAAGTGCCGAGTGGCCTACTCACGGTGTTGAGGGAGGTTGCTTCGCTTCGGGTACTTGGCGGGTAGTTTGCCGCATCCGTAGGGGTCTAGGGTGGGGTCCTGGCTATTCATCGCACCGTGTAATCCGCTCTTCGTTACAGGCTCGTACGGAATGCGGATTTCTAGTATATCCAATGTGTTCATCTGTGATCTGGAATGGCTATCATTGCATGTGACGAATGTGTATATCTATATATGATATCTATTTAGGCGTTGCTTATGTTTTGCATCCGCGCTAGTCCAGCCCCCACTCTGTCATTAGTTAAGTAACCTAACGGGTAATGACGGGGCCCCGTGGCGAATGCGGATGTCATAAGCGTACGTCATATTTTCATTGTTTTCTGCAATGGTAGGATTAAATGATGGGACGCATTAAATTAATGCAAGAAAATAAACCAAAGTTGAGTCGTTGGAACACTTTCAAAACCACTCGGTTTCTTTTCAAAAACAACTTTTAAACGCGGAGCCTAAGCCACTCCTTTTAAAAGCTATCTCGTTCCATCGATTATATCATGTTCACTACGTTCACGGTTTCGCCAAAACCATTCGTAGCCCTCTGTCGTTTCACATGGATAGTCAATAGTATTCAAGCTATGTTTGTTGGCCAAAGTCAAGGCATAGTGATTGGTAGCTATTGGGTATTCATGTGCAACATAGATAGATGTGTTGGTTTGGGACAGTCGTACTGCCTCGTTGGCCAAAGTCAAGGGTAGGTACGGGTGGGTTCAAATTAACCTGGAGAATGACAGGTAGAACTTGACATGTGACTTAAGATTTGTTGGCCAAAGTCAAGGTCATAAGAGCATGGGGCAAAAATCCACATCGGGAGTTTCAAAAGAAACTGAAACTTGCTAGCGCTGCATACCATTTGGAGTGTGATGATTCTGGTAGAATTCCTTCAGTTTTGTCACGCGATGATATTTGGATCCCGACCTACTGTGAGTATATGCTACTCCTCGGGAAATTTCTCACTTAACGATCAATGCTATAAACCAAGTAGGTGTCTGGAAAGGTGTTAGCGGGGCTACGCCCACAGGGAAAAGAGGTTATTTAATTAAGGAATTTCGCGAAAGCGTTGGAAAACCTCCCTCGAAGTACCAACACTGGCCTAGCTGAACGGTTAAGCAAGTATTGTACGGTGAGATTGATTACGACTAATTCTTCCTTTTTGGTTTGAGGAGGATTCGAGAGACAGTGGGAGCCATCCTGTTTAGACAAATTAAAAACCACTCTAAACTTGCAAGAGCATCATGCTAAAGTGTTTCTTCTCTCTCTCCTAATTGCAGCGACCAATCATCATGACTGGACTTAAGTTACTACTAGATAAAAACATACTGACAGGGCCAAACTACAAAGATTGGCTCAGGAATGTCAAAATGGCAATCACTTATGACAAGTTGGGGTATCTCCTTACCACCAAAGCTTCCCCTGTCCCAGGTCCCAAAACTAGCGTCGCGGATAAGGAAATCCGTAAGACCTGGGAAATCGACTGCGCGAAGGCCAAGTGCCTCGTGCTTGCCTCTATGGATAATGAACATCAGAGGAGGCACGAGAATATGGACCTTGAATCCATATTTCTCCATACAAAAGAACTGTATGGAGAGCAATCCCGTATCGCCAGATACGAAGTCTCGAAAAAGCTGTTTTCGGTGAGATTGGCCGTCGGATCATCGGTAGCGGAACACGTGCTTAAGATGATTGGCTTCATTGAGGAGCTCGCGGACCTTGGGACCATGTTAGAGAACGAGGTCTACACGGACTTGATTCTCCAGTCCCTTCCTTCCACTTACGCCCAGTTTATCCTGAACTTCAACTTGCAAGAAAAAGAAGTTGAACTTTCAGAACTCCTTAACATGCTGAGGAGTGCAGAGGGCACCCTACAGAAAGGTAGGGAAATATCCACTTTGTTTGTAGGAGGATCTTCCTCTTCTAGGTCCAAGGCGAAAGCCAAGGGAAAGAAGAAGAAAACCCCCACCAAACCAAGGGGCGGTGTTAGTAAAGTGGATACGAAGGGAAAAGAAAAGGCAACAAAGGTAGCGGGAAAGCTTGTGGGAAAGGAAGAATGCTTTTACTGTCACAAGAGTGGACACTGGAAAAGGGATTGCAGGGCTTGGAAGGCCAGAAACCAGGATCTGAAGCAAGTTACGGATTCAGCTTCAGATGTGTATGTTATTGAAAACTGTCTATCAATAAACTCTACATCCTGGGTATTGGATACCGGATCAGGATCTCATATCTGTAATTCTTTACAGGCACTGAGAAGGCGTAGGGTTTTGAAGGCAGGTGATATGACCCTCAGAGTTGCAAACGAAGCTGGCATGGATGTTGAGTCCGTGGGGGACTATCACCTGGGAATGTCAGATGGATATGTTTTGATTTTGCATGATTGTTATTTTGTACCCAATGCAACCTATAATATCATATCTGTATCTTTATTATCTAAAGAAGGTTATGAATTTGCATTTGTAAGTAATGTTGTGAACATTCACCTTAATCAAGTTTTGATTGGGTCAGGTACATTAAGCAATGGTATATACGTATTAAACCAACCACAGATTTTCAACATCCAGAATACACACAAAAGAAAGTCTCTGGAAACAAATCAGGCTTTCTTATGGCATTGTAGACTGGGTCACATCAATGAGAGAAGGTTGACGAAGTTACATACAGAAGGATATTTGGATCCGTTCGAATATCAATCATATGCAACTTGTCAATCCTGTCTCAAAGGAAAGATGATAAAGACTCTGTTCACTGGACACGGAGTAAGAGCGAGCGAGCTCTTGGGACTCATACACAGCGACGTGTGCGGTCCAATGTCTACACATGCGCGAAGAGGTTATTCTTACTTCATTACTTTTACGGATGAGTTTTCAAGGTACGGATATGTCTTCTTAATGAAACATAAATCCGAAGCCTTTGAAAAATTTCAGGAATATAAGAATGAAGTAGAAAAACAAACCGGCAAAAGTATCAAGACACTGAGATCTGATCGAGGTGGTGAATACTTGAGTGCCGAGTTTCTGGATTACCTAAAAGAGAATGGAATTCTCTCTCAGCTTATTCCTCCATACACTCCGCAACATAACGGTGTATCGGAGAGACGAAACCGGACCCTATTGGATATGGTACGTTCCATGATGAGTAACGCTGAGTTACCACGATCATTCTGGGGATATGCACTAGAATCAGCTGCATACCTTTTGAACCGAGTTCCAACTAAGACTGTGCCTACCACACCATATCAGATGTGGTGTGGGAAGAAACCCTATCTTAAGCACATTAAGACATGAGGATGTCCAGCTTTTCTCAAAAAGCAGCATGCGGACAAACTCGAGGCACGCTCAGTACAGTGCAAGTTTGTGGGATATCCAAAGAACTCCAAGGGATATTTCTTCTATTGCGAAGAGTAACAAAAGGTTTTTATTTCTCGTCATGCCCACTTCTTGGAAACTGAGTTTTTGGAAAATCAGATAAGTGGGAGCGCAATAGAACTGGAAGAAATTCCAGAACCACGAGCTATTACTGAAAGCTTAGTAGAACCAGAGGGTTTGAAAGATCAGGACATTCCTGCGCCGCTCCGCAGGAGTAGTAGGCAGTCTCATCCGCCCGAGAGATACTACGGTTTTCTCATAGACGGGGATAGAGAGGATTGCATCATTGATAGTGATGAGCCGACTAGCTTCCAGCAGGCCATTCAGAGCGTTGACTCGGTAAAATGGCTGGATGCAATGCGGACCGAATTGGAGTCTATGTACACCAACAAAGTATGGACGTTGGACGTTGCTCCAGATGGGGTAAAACCCGTAGGATGCAAGTGGATCTTCAAAAGGAAGATTGGTGTAGATGGACAGGTTGAGACCTATAAGGCTAGACTTGTTGCAAAGGGTTTTCGTCAAAGACCTGGTTTGGACTATGACGAAACCTTTTCTCCAGTGGCTATGCTGAAATCCATTCGGATCCTTCTTGCCATTGCTGCCTTCCACGATTATAAGATTTGGCAGATGGACGTAAAGACCGCTTTTCTAAATGGAAATTTAGAGGAGTGTGTCTATATGGACCAGCCAGAGGGTTTCATTCAGAGTGGGAGCAGCGGAAAGGTGTGCAAGTTGCTTAAGTCCATCTATGGACTAAAGCAGGCATCGCGGAGTTGGAACATCTGTTTTGATGAGACGGTCAAAGAATTTGGCTTTATCAAAAATCCAGATGAACCATGCATCTATAGTAGATTTGTAGCAAGAACTGTCGTATTCCTCGTTTTATACGTGGATGACATTCTCTTAATAGGAAATGACATTCCTATACTACAATCTGTCAAAGGGTTCTTGTCATACAGGTTCTCCATGAAAGACCTGGGTGATGCCTCTTACATTCTGGGGATCCGGATCTATCGTGATAGATCCAAGAGGATATTAGGACTTTCACAGTCCAGGTATATCGACACCATACTGAGAAGATTCAGTATGGAAGATTCCAAGCGCGGTAATCTACCGGCTTGTCACGGGATCACCCTCTCCAAAGAGATGTCTCCCAAGACTGATTTGGAAAGGGATCGCATGTCTATTATACCCTACGCTTCTGCGGTAGGCTCTATAATGTATGCGGTGTTGTGTACCAGACCAGATGTAGCTTATGCACTGAGTGTGGTAAGCCGGTATCAGTCAAATCCTGGGGAGAAGCACTGGATAGCGGTATAGAACATTCTCAAATACCTGAGAAGGAATAAGGAGACGTTCTTGGTGTATGGCAGAAAAGACCTCCAAATCGAGGACTTTGCTGACTTCAGCTTCCAGAGTGACAAGGATGATTCCAAGTCCATGTCGGGTTATGTCTTTACCCTCAATGGAGGGGCAGTGTGTTGGAAGAGTTCCAAACATGAAACCGTTGCTGACTCGACGATGGAAGCGGAATATATCGCTGCTGCAGATGCCGCAAAAGAAGCCGTCTGGATAAGGAAGTTCTTGACAGAACTTCAGGTGGTTCCGTCCATTGTTGATCCAATACCTCTGTATTGCGACAACAACGGGGCTATAGCTTTAGCGAAGGAACCCAGGTCCCATCAGAAGTCCAGACACATCTTGAGGCGGTATCACCTGATCAGGGAGATCGTGGGTCGCCAGGAGATCGAGGTTCAGAGAGTTACCACGGAAGATAACACTGCTGATCCACTCACGAAGGCCTTACCCCAGACTCTGTTCGAGCGGCTGATCGAGATGATAGGTCTTCGATATGCTAGTACATGGCCTTAGTGCAAGTGGGAGATTGTTAGTGTATATGCCCTAGAGGCCATTACTGTATCATACTAGTTTGTATATTACTTAATGGAAGCTTGGGATATTCACCTTGTATAGACAATCTTGCTCAAAATAGTAGTATGCTACTTGGTTTGTTTCTACTTTAATGTGTACATGTGTTTCTTTTAGTACATCACCTATACACATTAGTGGAGCCCTTAGGATCTTTGCTTGATTACCAGCATTGTGATGGCAGTCACACTCATGGGGGCTGGGTAATCCACAAGCACATCCTTATGCAGGTCCCTAGTCGTAGGACTATCGAGACAGGGCATCGATACTCCGGAGTAGACTAGCGTATGCGCTTCTCATCTCAGCAGGGGAGACGGTCTGTCCCACAGCCGTCAGTACGTCGTACTTGAGATAGTATGCGGGTGCTCGTTAGGTTACGAGTACACTGGACATGACTCGTTGGGAACTGTTGGTTGGTACTATACCTATCGTCAGTTATTAGTTCCCAGGTGACATGAGTACAGCTTAGTCCGCTGACTTGACACTGTCACTTCGCCTTGAGTGTGTTCCCACTGTACTTAGATTACTACCCTACCACGGTTCAAAAGAGTCGTGCAAACAGGTAGTAGTTGAGTGTAGTCCAGAAGCACTTGGAGGCAGTGACGGTTAGACAGGATTCGTCTCTCCCGGTATTGGGGGTTGATATCGCGCTGTGTCTAGGAGAGCCATTACACAAAGTCCCTGGCCAGGGCAAGCGAGATATACTGGTAGGTTTCCAGTGTTATCTTAGGGTGTTCTGGGCTACACTCCGACGCGACTTGTACCACTATTAGGGGACTGATGTTTACCGCCCCCTAGGCCCTCCATGCGATATTCTCAGACGAACAGACCGGACTGTACGCAGATTGTCACATTCAGGCTCAGTAGGAGTTCAGATGGGTTTCACCTCGTCCGTCTTCTTATCGGCATCTACCTGGGGGCCGTTACGCACAGCTAGTGCTGCTTGCGGTCTATGGTTAAACCCACTGCCAGCGTAGTGTCGAGTCTGTAGAGTCCCACACAGAGAGCTATTCTCCTTTAGGCAAAAGAGTAGAGGTCGCATGGTTTTGCGACAGGGTTCGGTCACATCCGTGCACTTGTGCACGTTTAGTGTCCGGGCAGTTATCACTAGCGCGCTTTGGTTTAAGCCAGATCCTAGTGTACATTTTGGGATTGGTTTTATCTCGTTTGTATTCTTGTTCCTCGGAACGCGGATGCGAGTGTGTATGCACGGTTGACAGAGACAGAGGCAGAGGATTCTCATTAGGGTTGTTGACTGTTGACTTTTGCTAAACCCTAATGAGAATAAGAAATATGATTAATGATAATAGTAATTAAGTATTATTGTGTCATGATTGGGTTGAAAGGTTGACTTTCTTGACTTGTTGACTTAGTTGACTGGTTGACTAGGTTGGACTTGTTGACCATCATCATGACAATGGCTATCATTTCTTGGCATTGACCTTGGCTTGCTTGTTTGTTCACAAATTGCATTTAATGCATGAAATGATATTGCCATTTGATATTATAACAACCATCACATAATACTCAATTATTATTATGAGTTATGATTATTTTGGATTATGAGAGCAAGGGTGAGAAAAGTCTTGCTCATTCTATCATTCTCATTCTCTCTCATCCTCAAGCTCTCCCTCTTCCTCTTGCTCTCTCTCTAGTTCATGGTTCTATTGTCTCATGTATTGAGAAGCAAGAACCATAGAGATAAAACCTAAAACACTTCTTTACTCATCCTAGTATACAAGGTCTAGCAAACCAAGTGTTCTAGTTTCCTCAAGATTGAGGTTGAAGCCAAAGTTAGAAACTTTCAGGTGGATCCATCTTCGGCACAAAGAGACGACGAGGAGAGAACCATCCGACCACCTCAAGGAGTCCAAGAGAAGGAGTTCAAGTTAAGGTATAACCCCCTAACCGAGTAGGTAAAACTCCTACTTAGGTTGTTAGATAGTTGTTTAACAAAGATCCGTATTTTGAGTCCATGTTACCCCCAAAAGAAAAATCGTTTTTCATCATTTTCGCAACCCCAAAGAACCGGGGACGGGTAACGTGGACTTACAAAGAGATCTACTGTTAAAGATTAAATGGTTTTATATTTCTGTTGAAGAACTTGAAGAAAAATGGATTCATGTTAAAAGGGTGAAACCCTTGATATGGATTTAAAATCCAGAGAGTTTTTAAAAAAAAAAAAATAGAGGTTCTGCGAGCGTTCCATAGCATTACCTGAAAGAAAGAGTCTTTCTTGAACAGAGTTAAACTCTGAAAATTTTTAAGGCAGAGAACTAAGCTCTGAGGAATGAGAATTAAATTCTCAAGAGAAAAGTTATCAAAGGAAGAAGATGAGCAAAGTGGAGGCTCTTCTGAAAGGACATGGGTATTTATAGGATGGGATGGAAAACGTTTCATCTACCCTACTCCCAAGACAGATCCGACGGTCACAAAAGTGACAGCGTTGCACTCACGTGCAGACACGTGAGAACAACACTGTGGGGGCATTTGTTCCCTGATTAAAAATCAGGAAAAAGCTTCAGAGGAAGCAGCACGTGCTCACACGTGACCAGTGGTCACGTGTTGGCACGTGATTGTTAAGCAGCGGCAAAGAACAGAGCGCAGAAGAGGAGTCCCTTCAGGGGGTCACGTGCTTACACGTGACCGGGGGTCACATGCTTGCACGTGACCAGGGTTGCATGCTTACACATGACCGGGGACGTGACTGGGGGTCACGTGCTCACACGTGACCAAAGGTCATGTGGCCGCACGTGACTGGCTTTAAAATCCTTGTTGTTCGACAGAATTGAATTCTGATAAAGATTGTTTAAATCTTTCCAAAATGGAGAAGAATTATGTGAAACCGTTGGATTAAGAATCCGAGGGTGATTAAATATCACCAATTTATGGAAAAATCTTGGACAAGGAAAGATTTCCCCTAAATCTCACCGAAATAACAAAGAAATATCTTTGGATTTAAAATCCAACGGTGAATAAAATTCACCTAATAATCTAAAGGCCAGGATCAATGATGAAAATAAATCAAATCTTTCAATGAGAGATTTACCAAAACAGATTGATTATTTTCCCTCTCCTATAAATAGGAGCCAAAAGAATAGAGAGATATATAGAGTCTTGGAATCTTGAAAAATTCAGAGAGAAAAGAAAAAAGAATTTGGTTCTCTACAAAGAAAAACCCTAGGTAAGAAAAGAAAGGGGGTAAAGGCTTCAAAAAGAGAATTTAATTCTCAATCCAAGAGTTTAACTCTTATTTAAAAAGAAAAGAACTTAGTTCTTTCTCTGGTTGAAGATCTGCAAAGTGCACATCTCCCCATAAGGTGAGAATTTAATTCTTATTGGGTCGAGATCCTGCCATGCAGATCTAAAACATAGAGGAGAAATTGAGTTTTGAGAATTTAATTCTCTCAAAGTTATAGGAATTTAATTCCTTTGAGATAAAATTAGGGTTTAACCCTATATGAGAATTCAATTCTCCAAAATTATAGGAATTTAATTCTTTCAAAATGAACAGAATTAGGGTTTAACCTTAATTGAGAACTTAATTCTCTCAAACTCACAGGAATTTAATTCCCTTAAAAAAAAAGAAATTAGGGTTTCACCCTATGCTAGAACTTAATTCTTCACATACAAGGGAGTTTAATTCCTGCAAAATGTAAATTAGGGTTTAACCCTATTTAAGAATATAATTCTTCAAAAAGAAAAATGGGAATTTAATTCCTCTAAAGTTATTGCTAGGGTTTGATCCTATGAAGAATTTATTTCTTAAAAAGACAAACAGATCTTTAAAAAGGAAAGAACTAGGGTCATGTGTCCCCACGTGACCCCTGTAAAGATCCACAGAAAAAGAACTTTGAGGCAACGCCTCACGTGCTCCCACATGACAAAGGAGAAAAAGCAAAGGGAATCCAAGCGCTGGGCGCCCTCACGTGATCCCTAATGAATATTTTAATAAATCAGGGAATGAGCACCCATCACGTGCCCACACATGATGGCCATAAGAATCAAAAGTGTTACACACTTATCTGCAGAACAAACTGAAGGGGATCTGGCCCCACCTTTTGATGCCATCACGTGCTCCCACGTGATCCCCTCCTCTTTTGGTGTTTAACACTATTCTGATAATTCTGTTGCCAGTGTTTAACACTAATTTGAGAATCATAACTTTTTTTAGTGTTTAACACTAATTTGATAATCTTATTTCCAGTGTTCAACACTGTTGGTCTTTAGTGTTTAACACTAGCTTTAGCCCAATTGGCTAATTTTCCAGAGGCAAAACCTCCCCTTCAATTGAATATGTCTAATGTACCAACAGAGGGCCAGTATTCCAAACTTGATTGGACTTAGCCCAAGAAGGCCATAAGTCCTTAATTCAAACTTAACTGAGCCAATGGGCTCATAATATAATTAATTGGTCTTGGTTCCAAATTGGATGACAGATCACTTAATCTACCTTGGTTCAAGGGTACATCTCTTCATTCCTTTGATATTTGTCGTTGTAATTCATCAACGTCTTCAAAGAGGTGACGGTTCCCGATAACTACACATTGATACGGACTGTGGGGTCCTTAAACTCATGGACTATGATGTCCTTAACCTTGACCGTGATGTCTTAAAACTAACGCCGGACTGTGGAGTCTTTAAATCCTCGGACTATGATGTCTTTAACCTTGACCGGGATGTCTTAAAACTGACAACGGACTATGACGTCCTTAATCTTGACCGTGGTGTCTTAAAACTAACGCCGGACTGTGGAGTCCTTAAATCCATGGACTATGATGTCCTTAACCTTGACCGCAATGTCTTAAAACTAACATTGGACCGCAATGTCCTTAAACTACCTACTGACCGCAATGTCACTAAACTAAACAACAGGGCCCCCCAATTGCTCTCTTGTTGGATCTAAACGATCCCGTTAAGTTGATCTTAGTCTAAAACTAGACTAACGTATCCTTAACAAACATTTAAGTTGATCTTAGTCTCAAACGAGGCTAACGTATCCTTAAACCCAAACCCCCAAACCCAAATCTAACATAATACGGATTTGGACTAGTCCATGCCCTATGGGCGATGACATAACTCAGTCTCCGTATACAATCCACGGGCAACCAAACACAAAACAAACACACACAACACGAAGTGACTATCCGGAGAAGGAGAAATTTGCTACCGCGATGCGGTAGCGTAATTAATTGCAGGGGCTTGCGCCTGCAGGGAAAAGCGTCCCCACAATCAAAAACCCCTCGAGCGAGGGGGAATCCGATGAAGTCTGCTACATCGGACGCATCCGTTTAAACCTTCGATACATGGTGCCATAAATCAACTTGGCATCTTCGGAGAGGTGGACGGATAACACCAATTAGTATCTGCCCCGAATTTCAGGCCAGAAGTCCCTGCGTCACGCCGTCTTTCGGAGGGGAACAACGCCGAGGGAGTTTCTTCTTTATTTAACGATGAATGAGAAACCATGTGGCAGCTCGCTACATAATCTTTGGTTTCTTCCGACGAGCCATTTCCCTCATCATCGTCTCTGTCTTCGTTCTCAAGTACATGGTTGAGAAACTATTCGAATGTGACTGGGGTTCACACCTTATGGTTGTATTCCTCCACTGCGTCGATGTATTTTTGCTGGTCCGTGCGCTTATCCTCAGGCTGCGTGAGCTTCTTGGTCTTCTTCTTTTTCTTCGAAGACTTTGAAGGCTTGACCTGGGTGTTTTGCCCATCGTTACCAGCTTTTGGTGTTGGGCGTGGTTCAAGCATTCCCTCAATTATCTCGGGCTCCAGCGGGCTTTTCCACTAGATCGCCGGACATGCTTGAAGGTCCTTCAGCATTATTTTAGTTTTAGCTGAAAGGATAACTTCCCACGGTCCTTCTTCTACAAATGAGCATGATGCTCCCGGTGTATCCACCTTTTTAGGAGCGTGCTTCTGTGGTGGGTTCACCCTACAATTTTCGGAGAGCGTAAACTTCCCTTGTTGGTATTGGTCCTCGACCCAGTTTTTGAAGACGTAGCAATCCTCAATTGGGTGGCCCACTACTCTGTTGTAGGAGTAGTAGTTGGGACTGTTGGCATCACCGGGCTGCAGTGGACATCTCGGATCCGGCAGAGTTATGAGTTTGTTGCGCATTGCCAGTTCAAACAATCTCCTCGTTTTATCACGGGGGAACGAGTAAGCACGTCCTAGCTTCTCTTCCAAGGATTGGCGTGGGCGTGCGTTGTTTTGGCGAGCAACCGGTTTCGGGTCACTCGGTTGTTGTTGAGTATTGACAACGAAGGCTGCTTTCCCTTTACCCTTTGCATTTCGAGGATCCGTTTTTGAAGAGGGCAATCCATGGCACATCTGGTCCATTTGGGCCAGCTTGTCGATCAAGGCCTGGAAGGTGGTCGGCTTGAAGAACATCATAAACTGGGATACATTCGCCTGAGGATCGAGAGTCCCTATGAACATGCCGATGATAGGAGCCTCTTCGATGCGTTGTTCACATTTTGACCATAGGTTCCGCCACTAAATTGCGTATTGAACCCAGGTCTCTCCTGGCTTCACCCTGGCATTGATTAACACCGTGATCGGGGTGCGTTCGCTTACGCTCGTGAACCGTTGCATGAACAGTAACTCCATCTTCGTGAATGTTTTGACGGAGTCATTTGGGACCTCCGAGTACTATTCAAATGTCGTCTCCGACAACCTATCGAAGAACTGGCGAAGCAGTAGTTTGTCGTCGCCTCCAGTAATGCCGCATAAAGGTCTGAACTGAGCGACATGCTGGTGAGGATTGCCTGTACCCTTATACACATGGAACTTAGGGATCGTATATCCCGGCGGGTATTTGATTTGATCGCACCAGCCTGGGTAAGGTCGCCCGGTTCTAACGACTTGGCCAGCCGCTTCACTCATTTGACGAGCTTGTATTTGTTGAACTGTATAGTCATCAAGGGCAGCCTTGGAGATCATTTCTTCCTTGGCTGTTGAGAAAGCCAGAAGAGGGTTTGACGTTTCCCCTCTGTCGTCTTCGACGATTATCGAAGGGTCTTCAGCTGGAGGGTCTGGCTGGATCATCATCCCAACAATGCCTTGGAACAGAAGCGCTATTTTCTTTATATTAGCAGCCTGTTCCGTGGCCTCCTTATCCTTCTTTCCGAGCACCCTTCGCAGCAATTGTGTATCAGTCTCCTGCTCCTGGCGCTGTTCAGACGTTGCTTCCGTTCTTTCTTTCTGTCCGGTGAGCGCTGCCATTTTCGTCAGCATCTCCCGCAGCTTTTGTTGTTGCTCCTGAGCTTTTGTCAACTACCGAGTGAGTGTTCAATAACCTATGGAAGCATGGATTTCCTCTTTCTCGGAAGCCGTGTACACCTTGTGCATGATCATGCCCTCAGACTTAGGGTGTTTGGATCCATCACCTTTGGGATTTGCCGCCGGCGGTGGTAGATTCTCTGGCCTTCTCTTTTTGTGAGAAGTCAAAATTGAAGGAGCTATTGTAACAGGCGCCTTCGTAGAAGAAGTCCCTTGCTGCATGGTAGAGGGATGGTCCTCCTCTTGCCGAGCCTTTGTTTTCTTCAATCGGTAAGAGTAGTCTTTATTGATTACAGAATCTTGGACCTTCCGCCAGACTGTGTGGACTTGGGAGGACAGCCGCTGAGGGGGCTGCTTCGGCTTCGCCTGTATCTTGTTTTCAACAAGCGGGGGAGATTTCTTCAGCACCGCGGTCGGAGAGTTCTTTCGCACCCTCCTAAGCAGATCAAAGTTGTTCCCGGTTGGAACAGCTGCATCAACTTCCACCACTGGTGCTGGTAGAGTAAGTCCAGAGGGGGAGTTTCCCCCAGCTCTTCTCACTCAGGCCAATAGCGACATCGAGTGTGTCTTGCAGATGGAATCACCTCAGCTATGGAATTGGCTTCGTCATGTCCCCTGCTCTGATGAAGGGCTACTGCTGGTGCCAGCCTGTTGAAGACTGACATCCGTTGAGAGGGGACGGCCAATCTTGCGAAGGCCGAATTTCTGGTAAGGGAATCCTTTTTGATGACTTAGCCCGTAGTAAGAGTTGGAACGGCCAATCTTGTGAAGACCGATCTTTTAGTAGGAGAAACACCTTTGACGACTTTACCTGCCGGAGCTAGAACGGCTATCCGTTTCGGGATAACCCCTTCAGGTATCGCGAGCCTCTTTGCGGACCCACTTAAGCTGTGGCTCAGCCTGTTAAAGACAGAGGTGGCGGACTTGGACGACCCGTTGAGAGGGGCCGTGGTGGCGGCAAGTCGATCAAAGACCGAATTCTTTGGAGCTTTCTGTGATGGCACTGGGACGCTGAAACTTGTTGGCGGGAGCATGGTCCTGAAGAACAATCCAGTGGTGGCCTGAGTCATCGGTTCCACTAGTATTGAGAAGATGCAGGCCGCATTTGGCCCATACGTCACTCCTCCAGCGGGGACGGAGTGGGAGTTGCTGTTGCAGGTACACTTGGAAGCCATTAATTCTTCTTTTCTCTAGAAAGGAGCAAGACACCAAATCTTTGTACCTCGAATCCAGGGCAACCATAGTAAACCATGATTCGTTCGCGAACACGACACATAAAGTGTGGAGCGGAAAGAGGAAAAGGTCCCACCGGGCGTGCCAGAATCTGTTCATCGCCGAAAACAAAGACGAACCGGGATGGGTCGTCTTGCCTGAATTTTAGGGGCGAATGCTATTTGGGTTTATCCGTTCACCTCTCCGAAAATGCCAGGTTGATTTATGGCACTGTATATCGGAGGTTTAGACGGATGCGGCCACTGTAGCAGACTTCATCAAATTCCCCCTTGTTTGCGAGGGGTTTTTGATTGTGGGGACGCTTTTCCCAGCAGGCACAAGCTCCTGCAGTTAATTACGTTACCGCATCGCGATAACCACTTTCTCCTGCTCTAGAAGTTCACTTCATGTCGTGTGTGTTTGTTTTATTTTTTATTGCCCGTGGATTGTATACGGAGACTAATTTATATTGTCGCCCGTAGGGCGTGGATTAGTCCAAATCCGTATATCTTAGATTTGGGTTTGTGTTGATTTAAGGATCGTTAATCTCGTTTGAGATTAAGATCAACTTAAATTTCAGTTAAGAATACGTTAGTCCAATTTGAGACTAAGATCTACTTAACGGGGTTTTAGGATCATTCAGATTCAACAAAAGAGCATTTGGGCTCCATTATTTTAGTTTAAGGACGTTATGGTCCATTGTTAGTTTAAGGACGTTTCGGTCCGTAGATCACCATTTTTGAGGTTACGGTTTAGTTTGAGGACGTTACGGTCTGTAGTAGTTTGAGGACGTTACGGTCCGTAGAGTTTAGTTTAAGGACGTTACGGTCCATAACTAGTTTAAGGACGTTGCGGTCCGTTGTAGTTAAAGGACGTTGCGGTCCGTAGTAGTTTGAGGACGTTACGGTCCGTAGAGTTTAGTTTAAAGACGTTACGGTCCGTAGCTAGTTTAAGGACGTTACGGTCCGTAGCTAGTTTAAGGACATTGCGGTCCGTTGTAGTTTAAGGACGTTGCGGTCCGTAGAGTTTAGTTTAAGGACATTACGGTCCATTGTAGTTTGATTGATGTGAAAAAGTGTTTATAGAACAACCGCAATCAATAACGGTGTCGTGTGTAGCTAGACCGAGATGAGTATGGGTCGTCCTTTGGGAAACGTGGAACCTTTTATTCTTACTTTAGGCGTGTTGAGAAAGAAAGGAAGAGGGATAAAGAATATTGTAGAATGGTTGTAGGATCTAGATCTACGTTAAACACGGATGCAAAATATAGATCTAGATTAACTACGGATGTAAGTTTATATAAGAAGGGGGCTTGTAGGGTTCATTAGGATTCAGTAGTTATAGATGATTAATTAAAGATTACTCTTTCTATCATTTAATAGATTTAAAACTAGAACGACAGTGATGCATGTAGATTAGGGTTTCTGGAGGAAAAAAGGGTTCCCACTCTTAACCCCTATCTCGACATGGAACTCCGTTCATATCTAGCCTTTACCAAAACAATCATTAATCTAATCTCTACTCGCGGTCGAGACTAGCAATGAATTGGTAGCGCGCCTGATTAGGATGTTAATGATTCTTTTGGTAAAGTTTATAAACTTTATAGGACGTAAAAAGAGTTTAAGGATTTTCATCATCCATAAACCTACCATAATCCTACGAACCCTAACAAGCGGGGAATTACTCGCGCATGTTGGGAGAAGAAGAGATGGAGAGAGAATTCATAATGAAACTACAAAGAAATAGAATAAGAAAAAGAACTACCTTTATTAATCAACAAAACTCATTTACACTTTGTTTTCTTAGAAAATGATTACAAATACTAGTTTGCTTATCGATCTTTTCTAAGGAGGTAGATGAACCGTTGATGATCAGCCTGGATGCATGAGCCGTCTTGGACTTCATGATCTCGTCGACTTGATGATTTTTCCAAGAGGCTCTCGGTCCTTATTTATAGTCCCAGAGCCCGAACCCTAGCTGCCTAATTTGGAAGCCAGAGGTTAAGATCCTAACCACCAAAATCCCAACTCCCAACTCATCAAAAGCGCGGCGGATCCGCGGCCAATAGGTGGGTTTGGCCGCGGATCCGCGGCCTTATAGGTGGATCATAGGATTTTCTCTTCTGGAACTTTTTCATTATGACACGTGGTGATCTTTTTAATCTCTGGAAAATGAAAATCTTCTCTTAATCACTGCCAGACTTGATCTCTTTGATTTACTTTCTTAATTAGGCAGGTTTGTTTTACCAACTTTGATTTCCTTGATTTCAGCCCTGCAAATTCTGCACAATAACTCAACAAATAATATTTAGTAGAGTTTGTTTTATTGAGATATTAACTTAACCATTAAGTATCGGTCAAAGGTATTAATATGGCAAGCATATTTAAATGGGCCAAAGGTTACATGGATATTATATGCTTACATTTTCCTACCAAATGTTAATTATAATATATAAACACATGAAAATAGTATTTTTACAGATAAACCCTCACATGTATCATATATTATAATAAACACCTTTTATTATATAGAAATAGTAGGAAAAATGTCATATTAAATATGCAGTTTTATCAATTGAACAAATACCCCCAAACTTATCTTTGATCGTTCTGAGCAAACTAGTTTATTCAAGAGAAGGAGAAAAAGAAAGGAGAAAACTAAACACACTTTCGTAGGCAACACGATTGCACTGAGTACGTGCAACAAGCCGTTAAACCTCTAGGTGTCCCTAGTAGGAGGAGTGTTGTTTCCTGAGGGTTTTCAGCGGATTACACCCACAAAATCCTATAATAAAAGGAAGACCGTGAAATTTACATATAAAGATAAGAATTGTAAAAGAAAGACTTTGAAAATTTAGAGTTTCCAACTTTCACGCCCGCTTCCCATAGTACGCTAAATTGGGCACGTGACATGGCCAACCATGCTACTTGTAGGTAGGAAGTATCCATCCACAGTCACATTACGGCTGTAGAGATATCAAGAACAAAATATAACTATCTAATACATGTCTATAAACCAAGATAACATGAGTCAATAAAAATAAAAGTGCGGAAGCAAAAGATCCAATACAAAATAACTGGAATGTATGTCCCATAATGCGGGCTCACATCAGGAATAAAATGCAGAAAATAAAAGAACTAACTAAAACAGAAACCTCACTGCTCAGCCTGCCGGCTGAAGTACTCCTGCTTGGACTGCAGCAAAGGTACGGAATCTGGACCATGCAAAACCCAGACGTCAGCGCGTCATGTCATCGAGTAAATAAGTGTAAACAGAGTAACAAGCAATGCAAATATAATCATGAGTGATAAAGCATGTATAACAGTAATATAAATCAAGGCAGTGAAGGGTAGTGTGCAGTGAGTAAACTAAACTGGTCTATTGGGTTATCTACTCTAAAGTCTTTGAAATTAATTTGATGAATCATCGATGTAACTCAATAGTATCCCGTGCTTGCCCGAGACCACGGTCAAGATTCTCGGGCTGAATCCGAGACATGCCGCTAGGCAGTAGAAGGTAGCATGTACAGATGAGTGATGTCAGCATCATCACTCCGGGGCTGGCCTAGCCCGTAAGACTGATCAAAACAGGTATCGAACTGTTGAGTTACAAGTCAGGTTTCATCATTGATTTCCCCATACCCCCAAGCTATAGGTGTTCAAGTAAGGTATTCAGTAATCAAGAACTAATGCCAACACAGGATCAGGTAAGAGCAGGTTTGTCTGGATAGACAACGGGAACGGTCCGTGAGGACTACATGTCAGGTTTGTTGGCATTAGACACAAGATCAGGTAATAGGTCAAGCCATGGTACATCAGGTCAAGTCAAGTAGTGTACGGTACCATGTGGGGTCAAGTAATATGTGTGTAACAAGTCATGTCAGGGTGTAAAAGATATCAGGTGTGTGCTCATAATCAGCTAGCATACTCATGGTTATAAATAATTAAGCATGGGTATCAACAACACGGTGCATTGGCACATGTGATAGGTTAACCAATGAATGCAGGTTTAATTAATTTAGCCGTACGGTTATCAGTGTGTATTTAAGAGATGGTGTCAGCATTATATGAATACCGTATAACAGATGTGAATGCAAGAAACAGGTTAATAAGTATTGAGTAATCTAGGGATGCGACGACATGTATAATATGGATGTAATTGTGATTAAACCGGTTAAAGATGCACCTGGATGTCCGATAGGTTAAAACTGGATAAAAGGTATCATGGCTATAAGACAAATGTGATCATGTGGTCTAACATTTACTGGTGATTTCTAGGTATAAATAATTAGATGCAACAATTAAGTTTCAATTTCGAGATCATAAAATGTGTAACGGAACTTTATACGGCTAACTTGAAATCCAATTCTTTCGATTCTATTTAGAGATTTAACAGGAAATAAATAATTTAGCATACGAAAAGTTTTAAAATAGCATGTAGCAAGTTTCACTTACCTCGACGGGTCGCGATACGGAAAACGGAACGTTACGCGTCGGCGGGGAAAAGTCGCGACGCGCGCACGGTACACGGAATGAACCCAAACGACGAACAGTGGAGTCACACGGGTCAGGGGTCCTTGCTGGGTTGTCGGGAAACGTCGTCGGCACCGTCAGATTCCGGCGAACCAGAAAACAGCGACAATAGAAAAAACATAAATTTAAACAAGAAAAGAAAAGAAAGCAAGGAAAGAACAGAGGAGGAATGAGGGTACTAGCATACAGGGTTGCAGAGGAGGTGCTGTGGTGGCGGTGAGATCAACCGCGGTGAGAACGACAGGGCTCCGAAGACGACAGAGACTCCTTCAACAGCAAGAAAAAAAACTTCTTTACCAGAACACATAGGAAGAAGAGAAGAAAGGATGAGAGGGAGAAGGGCACTTACCGTGGTGTGCACACGGCTAAGGGCACCGGGGACGAGATCACCGGCGGTGGTTGGAAGCGGGGGTGGCCGAGATAAGTGGGTGTGCGGTTCTCGTCTGCTCGGGAGTGAAGAAAAGGAGGGAGGATAGAAGGTGGAGGCGACTGCGATGAGGGTGAGTGGCGACGAGGCTTGAGTAGGCGTCGTCGGCGCTGGGCAGAGGCGAGGGACGGCGGCTAGGGTTTCATAGGTAATGGGTTTTCTGTGTTTAAAGGAAGCGAAGAAGGAAAAATATAAAGAGAAGAAGAGAGAGAGAGAGGAGACGCGGGGATAGAGAGAGGAGACGCGGGGATAGAGAAGAGGAGAGAGATCGAGAGGAGAGAGATATAGAGGAAAAGAGAGATCGAGAGGAGAGAGAAAGTGGAGAGGAGAGATAATCCTGGACGTTAGCGTAGGGAATAGTGAGGAGAGAGAGAGAGAGAAAGAGAAAAGGGAAAGCGAGAGAGAGATGCTAGTGGGGCCCGGTGGCAAGGAAGGGAAGTTTTGATTGGTTTAGAGAAAATATAGGAAATATATTAGGGAGGAGAATCAGTGCAGTTTTAAAGAAAAATATTCTTAAAGATTTTAAAAATCGATATATGAAACATAATGACTTGAACGATATTTAGATATTGATTTAAAAAAAATTTAAATAATTGGATTTTAGCGGGAAGTAAAATATTTCGGAAAAGCGCCCGGGTCGGGTCCAAAATTTTGAATTTGAAATACGAAAATTATTGGCAGGTCCCAAAAATTAAAATGAAGGATTTTATAATTAAAAGGCATACCCCTAAGAACGGACGCACGCACGTGCGCGTAGCCACCCAAACACGCCCGTTTCACTGAACGGGACGAGAACACGATGCAAGGACGCTACCACAGGGTTAGGGGTGTCGAGCAGGCCATGTCAATTATTTTTAATTTATTTTAAACGACTTAAATTGTTATATGCAAGAATATGAATTGTCAGGGTAAATTATAACTAGCAACAGTCAAGCAAGATAAATGAATTAAATACCACACACCATACATACGGAAACAGAAATTTGTAGAACTGGACTCGGTTGTTACACCAACTGCACGAGCTTTTCAGTCGTCATGAGCCATATCTTAATAGTCATGAAAAAATGTTAGAAATCATATCATCCCTCAATAAAACGTCGTCTTTATTCTTCATTCCTACCTTTCATCCAAACATCGATCATATACCCCTACGTGTGTGTGTAGAACATCCCTACACTCGGAGAATTCAATTCGAGCTGTCATACTCTTGTCCATCTACCTCAGTACTTTTTAACTGATATTTATATAGAATATGCTTACACATTTTTCATGCGATCGTTAATACTTCTTGATGTACTAACCGACCGATTACTCATGTGCTTGCTTATTAGGTGTATTTCCTCGTCTTACACCACCTAAGCCTTAGCAGTGACTCTCAGACCAGTTGGTCTAAGGCACAAGGTGATGAAGTACCCTCGCTATATTTTTTTATTGCTGCCTTGGCGATAACAAAACCAGTGTTCATTTTTCTTCACCATTTAATATTTTATTTTCCATTTATTATTTTCTTCATACTTTAGCTTTTAGACAAGAGCATTTCAAGGTATCCTCTGCTATCCCGAGTTTCAAGACGTGTGTAAGTACATATAGTAGGGTATCAACATTCAAATGTTTGGCTTCCAGAATAGGAACTATTTTTCAGACTTATTTTTATCCTCAGATTAGTGCCTTCCTTCATCTTACTAACCCTTGGGACAACGACTCATAACTACTTATTACTAGTTCGTTTAAGAAAACTTCTAATTTTCTTGGTTTTCTTAAATTTTTCCAATCTTTTGGATATAAATTTTCACTATCTAATCTTTTATTATCTTATTTATGTACAATTTTTTTTAATATTTTGTTTTGTGCTTATGCAAAGTATGATGCAAAGTGATGCGTAAATAAGCACAAATCTTCCCCAAACTTGTTTTCAACAGTGTCCTCACTGTTGCTATCTGCTGGATCACTAAAACTTGTAAGCTTGGGAGGACATTATTAATGGGGGCAAGAATAAGTGAATGTGAAAATCCTCCCCCAAACTTATTTTTGGCTCACAAATTTGAGGACAAAAGTTATGTTCAAGAGCCAAAAATATACCCCCCTCAAACATGAGTTAGACAATATTAAGCATTTTAAGAGGGGGTGAGTCATTTGGTCAAAGTAAGACTTTACAAAGACCAAAAGTTAACACCAACCATTCAAAGATTTTATCAGTATAGCGTATAGGTCGGTGGAAGAATGTGTTGTATCGAGTCAAGAAAAAATGGGGAAGGGATAAGAGGTGGTCTGGAAAGGGTTTGAATTTTAAATTAGAGAAAAGAAATAATGATGATGAATGTGAATGATTAGGAAGAAGGAATGGTGGCGGTTCAACCTCTATAGGTGGAGATTGATCAATCACAAAATCCGTATTGTTTAAAAATTCAAGTTCGTCAGCAAAAAATTCTTCAAAACTTTTATCAATGGTGTGATCGAACATTTTGCTATCAAAGAGTTTTGTGCCAGAATTTATCCTACTTGATTCATCAAAAATTATTGAGGTAGAGGACTCGAAAAACTCATCTACCTCATCTTCAAAAATATCCAAATCAAGTTGAATTTATGCTATTATTGAACTTGAATTAACGGATTGTGATTCATCAAAACTCACTGAAACTATAGGAACAGAAGAAGAACCGGAGAAAGGAGAAGGTGAAATGGGTAAACAAATTGGTGTGTCGAGTGTTGCTGAACCAGATGTGGAAGATGGAGGTTGTATTTCGGTCTGATCTTCAGGTATACCATTATCATCAACTTCAAGACGTATTTGGGGTTCGGGAAGAATTAAAGGCTCAAGATGATGACCACAAGGAAGTGAAATGATCTGATGAATTGGTGGGACAAAATGACCCAAAATTTCGGGTTCATCAATCAATATATCCCCAATGTCAATCACCTCATTCAAGTGAAGGTTAAAATTCTCAAATACCTCATCAAAAATATGGTTTTCAATCAGTTTCGGTTCAAGAGTGGAGGTGTAGAGATCACAAGGGTTGGGTATGGTTTCACTTGAAATGGACCCTTCACAATCGGGTAAATCAAACACTACAAAATCATACAACTTATCAGACATTCTATCTTCAATTGATGAATCATTTGGTGTACTTGATGAATCTATGAAACTGGAGTTATGGATTTCAGTTTGGAATGGGGAGGTTTGATTAGGAAGGGTGTACAGTTCTGTCTCACTACCCAAATTCTCATTTTGTCTTATGCCCGAATCATATACTGAAAAATTTTTGGCTGGTTTGAAATTATTTGCTTGCATCCACTCTGTCATTTGGTTCGACATTTCCAAATTTTTTTCTAATGTCTGCTCAAGACTAGACTTGGGTCGATAAGGGGTTTCAGGATAAGATTGAAATTCTTGTGGACGACAAAAACTCCCAAATGACTGATTAGAAGGACTGTCTAGATAAGGTGGAAAAGTCGGATTGGATTGATAGAAATAGAATGGTTGCGAAAATTGGATAGGAGTAGGATCAATATTATGATAAGAAGAATATTGATATGGGTTGGTTGGTTGGCAATTTTTAATAGACATCATATATGCCACAAACCGCCTATCAAACTTTTCTTTGGACAGTGACGGTGATGGTTGATATTGGTCCGGATTGAAACTTTGGCCTCTAGTCTTAGCTATATGCTGAGCAATGGATATGCGTCTAGGGGCATCCTCACTCGGAGTATCAACAGAAACATGTGTGGAATTAGGATACCGTTGATTGGACATGGATTGAGGTCGCCAACTGTTTCTACCCGCTTGTTCTATCCGATCTCTTAAGGACATGGGAGAGTCGGATGGTATACCGACGGGATTACGAAAACAAGAGATATCTGGTTGTAGACAGCAAAGCTCGGCAAGAAATCGTCTGTTTGGGTCACCCATTATAAGAAGAGAAGAGGGGGAAAAGGGTAAAAAGGGAAGAAAATAATTGGTTTGTTTTGAAAAATGACGGATTTTCAAAAATTCACAAAAACATGCATAAGCAACCCTATATCTAATGGTCACCTAGGTCAAGTCTCTAGACTGCTCCTATACTTCCAAAGGACAAGCCGCAGGATCAATACTCTACCGCCTCTTTACTACTCTTGTGGCCAGGTAAGTGTCAGGTAAGTGGGAGGTATCCACTATGTAAGTAGTGGGCCTAATTAAGTAACCACTTGCCTAGAAAACACAAAAGTAATGCGGATAAGTGATACATTACCCATGACCTTCCTCTGTCCTTATTGAGCGCGACAGTCCTCAAAGTATTGTCTAGATATTTTTTTAATTAATATAGTGTTATGCGAATGCTCGTTTTGTGATTTGTATGGCCTAGGAAGGGTGATGAAATCCCTACCTAATCTAAACTTTGGTCTTGCCCCTTAAAAATCCGTATTAAAATATTAAATAACAAACTAATAGCAAAACTTTTGCAAAAAGATTTTTGAGCGGCCATATTTTGCAAAGAATCCTGCAGAAAAGATATTTTATTGGATTTCAGAGGAGAGAGAAAGAGTTGAGAATCTTACCAGAGAAGTTTACAACCCTAATTCCTCAGTTGCGCCGCGGTTCCGCCGCCGACTTGAGGGATCAGGTGATGAGTTTTGCTACGTGGCCTCCTGTACTCCTCTGGATCTTGATGAATGTCTCAGTCTCTCGGTTTCCTCAATTCTGTGACTCCAGATCCCCTCGCAAAATTCACACAATGATCGTTAAATATACAATTTGCAGTTTTTTTTGATTATGATATAGATCGAATAAGAATTCAACATAAATAGTAAGAATAAAAAATTACGCACGTATCCCCGGCAATGGCGCCATTTGATTGATGTGAAAAAGTGTTTGTAGAGTAACCTCAATCAATAACGGTGTCGTGTGTAGCTAGACCGAGATGAGTACGGGTCGTCCTCTGGGAAACGTGGAACCTTTTATTCTTACTTTAGGCGTGTTGAGAAAGAAAGGAGGAGGGATAAAGAATATTTTAGAATGGTTGTAGGATCTAGATCTACGTTAAACACGGATGCAAAATATAGATCTAGATTAACTACGGATGTAAGTTTATATAAGAAGGGGGCTTGTAGGGTTCATTAGGATTTAGTAGTTATGGATGATTAATTAAAGATTACTCTTTCTATCCTTTAATAGATTTAAAACTAGAACGACAGTGATGCATGTAGATTAGGGTTTCTGTAGGGAAAAAGGGTTCCCACTCTTAACCCCTATCTCGACATGGAACTCCGTTCATATCTAGCCTTTATCAAAACAATCATTAATCTAATCTCTAATCGCGGTCGAGACTAGCAATGAATTGGTAGCGCGCCCGATTAGGATATTAATGATTCTTTTGGTAAAGTTTATAAACTTTATAGGACGTAAAAAGAGTTTAAGGATTTTCATCATCCATAAACCTACCATAATCCTACGAACCCTAACAAGCGGGGAATTACTCACGTATGTTGAGAGAAGAAGAGATGGAGAGAGAATTCATAATGAAACTACAAAGAAATAGAATAAGAAAAAGAACTGCCTTTATTAATCAACAAAACTCATTTACATTTTATTTCCTTAGAAAATGATTACAAATACTAGTTTGCTTCTCGATCTCTTCTAAGGAGGTAGATGAACCGTTGATGATCAGCCTGGATGCGTGAGCCATCTTGAACTTCGTAATCTCGTTGACTTGATGATTTTTCCAAGAGGCTCTCGGTCCTTATTTATAGTCCCAGAGCCCGAATCTTAGCTGCCTAATTTGGAAGCCAGAGGTTAAGATCCTAACCACCAAAATCCCAACTCACAACTCATCAAAAGCGCGGCGGATCCGCGGCCAATAGGTGGGTTTGGCCACGGATCCGCGGCCTTATAGGTGGATCATGGGATTTTCTCTTCTGGAACTTTTTCATTATGACACGTGGTGATCTTTTTAATCTCTGGAAACTGAAAATCTTCTCTTAATCACTGCCAGACTTGATCTCTTTGATTTACTTTCTTAATTAGGCAGGTTTGTTTTACCAACTTTGATTTCCTTGATTTCAGCCCTGCAAATTCTGCACAATAACTCAACAAATACTTTTTAGTAGAGTTTATTTTATTGAGATATTAACTTAACCATTAAGTATTGGTCAAAGGTATTAATATGGTGAGCATATTTAAATGGGCCAAAGTTTACATGGATATTATATGCTTACATTTTCCTACCAAATGTTAATTATAATATATAAACACATGAAAATAGTATTTTTACAGATAAACCTTCACGTGTATCATATATTATAATAAACACCTTTTACTATATAGAAATAGCAGGAAAAATGTCATATTAAATGTGGAGTTTTGTCAACTGAACAAATACCCCCAAACTTATCTTTGATCGTCCCGAGCAAACTAGTTTATTCAAGAGAAGGAGAAAAAGAAAGGATAAAACTAAGCACACTTTCGTAGGCAACACGATTGCACTGAGCACGTGCAACAAGCCGTTAAACCTCTAGGTGTTCCTAGTAGGAGGTGTGTTGTCTCCTGAGGGTTTTCAGCGGATTACACCCACAAAATCCTATTATAAAAGGAAGACCGTAAAATTTACATATAAAGATAAGAATTGTAAAAGAAAGACTTTGAAGATTCATAGTTTCCAACTGCACTAGCTTTTCAGTTGTCATGAGCCCTATCATAATAGTCATGAAAAATGTTAGAAATCACATCATCTCTCAATAAAACATCGTCTTTATTCTTCATTCCTACCTTTCATCCAAACATCGATCATATACCCCTACGTGTGTGTATTGAACATCCATACACTCGGAGAATTCAATTCAAGCTATCATACTCTTGTCCATCTATCTCAGTGCTTTTTTACTGATATTTATATAGAATATGCTCACACATTTTTCATGCGATCGTTAATACTTCTTGAGGTACTAACCGACCGATTACTCATGTGCTTGCTTATTAGGTGTATTTTCTCGTCTTACACCACCTAAGTCTTAGCAGTGACTCCTAGACCAGTTGGTCTAAGGCACTAGGTGATGAAGCACCCTCGCTATATTGTTTTATTGCTGTCTTGGCGATAACAAAACCAGTGTTCATTTTTCTTTACCATTTAATATTTTATTTTCCATTTATTATTTCCTTCATACTTTGGCTTTTAGACAAGAGCATTTCAAGGTATCCTCTACTATTCCGAGTTTCAAGGCGTGTGTAAGTGCATATAGTAGGGTATCAACATTCAAATGTTTGGCCAGGAACTATTTTTCAGACTTATTTTTATCCTCAGATTAGTGACTTCCTTCATCTTATTAACCCTTGGGACAACGGCTCATAATTACTTATTACTAGTTCGTTTAAGAAAACTTCTAATTTTCTTGGTTTTCTTAAATTTTTCCAATCTTTTGGATGTAAATTTTCACTATCTAATCTTTTATTATCTTATTTATGCACAATTTTTTTTAATATTTTGTTTTGTGCTTATGAAAAGTATGATGCAAAGTGATGCGTAAATAAGCACAAACCTCCCCCAAACTTGTTTTCAACAGTATCCTCACTGTTGCTATCTGCTGGATCATAAAAACCTGTAAGCTTGGGAGGACATTATTAATGGGGGCAAGAATAAGTGAAAGTGAAAATCCTCCCCCAAACTTATTTTTTGCTCACAAATTTGAGGACAAAAGTTATGTTCAAGAGCCAAAAATATACCCCCCTCTCAAACATGAGTTAGACAATATTAAGCATTTTAAGAGGGGGTGAGTCATTTGGTCAAAGTAAGACTTTACAAAGACCAAAACTTAACACCAACCATTCAAAGATTTTATCAGTATAGCGTATAAGTCGCTGGAAGAATGTGTTGTATCGAGTCAAGAAAAAATGGGGAAGGGATAGGAGGTGGTCTGGAAAGGATTTGAATTTTAAATGAGGGAAAAGAAATAATGATGATGAATGTGAATGATTAGGAAGAGGGAATGGTGGCGGTTCAACCTCTATAGGTAGAGATTGATCAATCACAAAATCCGTATTGTTTAAAAATTCAAGATCGTCAGCAAAAAATTCTTCAAAACTTTTATCAATGGTGTGATCGAACATTTTGCTGTCAAAGAGTTTTGTGCCAGAATTTATCCTACTTGATTCATCAAAAATCATTGAGGTAGAGGACTCGAAAAACTCATCTACCTCATTTTCAAAAATATCCAAATCAAGTTGAATTTCTGGTATTATTGAACTTGAATTAACGGATTGTGATTCATCAAAACTCACTGAAACTATAGGAACAGAAGAAGAACCGGAGAAAGTAGAAGGTGAAATGGGTAAACAAATTGGTGTGTCGAGTGTTGCTGAACCAGATGTGGAAGATGGAGATTGTATTTCGGTCTGATCTTCGGGTATACCATTATCATCAACTTCAAGACGTATTTGGGGTTCAGGAAGAATTAAAGGCTCAAGATGATGACCACAAGGAAGTGAAAGGATCCGATAAATTGGTGGGACAGAATAATCCAAAATTTCGGGTTTATCCATCAATATATCCCCTACGTCAATCACCTTATTCAAGTGAAGGTTAAAATTCTCAAACGCCTCATCAAAAGTATGGTTTTCAATCAGTTTTGGTTCAAGAGTGGAGGTGTAGAGATCACAAGGGTTGGGTATGGTTTCACTTGAAATTGACCCTTTACAATCGGGTAAATCAAACACTACAAAGCCACACAACTTATCAAACATTATATCTTCAATTGATGAATCATTTGGTGTACTTGATGAATCTATGAAACCGGAGTTGTGGATTTCAGTTTGGAATGGGGGAGGTTTGATTAAGAAGGGTGTACAGTTCTGTCTCACTACCCAAATCCTCATTTTGTCCTATGCCGAATCATATACTGAAAAATTTTGCGCTGGTTTGAAATTATTTGCCTGCATCCACTCTGTCATTTGGTTCGACATTTCCAAAAGTTTTTCTAATGTATGCTCAAGACTAGACTTGGGTCGATAAGGGGTTTTAGGATAAGATTGAAATTCTTGTGGACGATTAAAACTCCCAAATGACTGATTAGAAGGACTGTTTAGAGAAGGTGGAAAAGTCGGATTGGATTGATAGGAATAGAATGGTTGCGAAAATTAGGTAGGAGTAGGATGAATATTATGATAAGAAGAATATTGATATGGGTTGGTTGGTTGGCTATTTTCAATAGACATCATATATGCCACAAACCGCCTATCAAACTCTTCTTTGGACAGTGGTGGTGATGGTTGATATTGATCCGGGTTGAAACTTTGGCCTCTAACCCTAACTATATGCTGAGCAATGGATATGCGTCTAGAGGCATCCTCACTCGGAGTATCAACAGAAACATGTGTGGAATTAGGATACTGTTGATAGGACAAGGATTGAGGTCACCAACTGTTTCTACCCGCTTGTTCCATCCGATCTCTTAAGGACATAGGAGAGTCGGATGGTATACCGAAGGGATTACGAAAACAAGAGATATCTGGTTGTGGACAGCAAAGCTCGGCAAGAGATCGTCTGTTTGGGTCACCCATTATAAGAAGAGAAGAGTGGGAAAAGGGTAAAAAGGGAAGAAAATAATTGGTTTGTTTTGAAAAATGACGGATTTTCAAAATTTCACAAAAACATGCACAAGCAATCCTATATCTAATGGTCACCTAGGTCAAGTCTCTAAACCGGTCCTAGACTTCCAAAGGACAAGCTGCGGGATCAATCCTCTACCGCCTCTTTACTACTCTTGTGGCCAGGTAAGTGCCAGGTACGTGGGAGGTATCCACTACGTAAGTAGTGGGCCTAATTAAGTAACCACTTGCCTTAGACATACTTGCCTAGACACCACAAAAGTAATGCGGATAAGTGATAGATTATCCACGACCTTGCTCTGTCCTTATTGAGCGTGATAGTCCTTAGAGTCTTGTCTAGATATTTTTTAAATTAATATAGGGTTATGCGGATGCTCTTTTTGTGATTTGTGGGGGCTTAGGAAGGGTGATGAAATCACTACCTAATCTGAACTTTGGTCTTGCCCCTTAAAAATCCGTATTAAAATATGAAATAACAAACTAATAACAAAACTTTTGCAAAAAGATTTTTGAGCGGCGATATTTTGCAAAGAATCCTGCAGAAAAGATATTTTATTGGATTTCAGAGGAGAGAGAAAGAGTTGAGAATCTTACCAGAGAAGTTTGGAACCCTAATTCCTCAGTTGCGCCGCGGTTCCGCCACCGAATGGGTCTTCTTGCCGCGGTTCCGCCGCCGACTTGAGGGATCAGGTGATGAGTTTTGCTACGTGGCCTCCTGTACTCCTCTGGATCTTGATAAATGTCTCTGTCTCTCGGTTTCCTCAATTCTGTGACTCCAGATCCCCTCGCAAAATTCACACAATAATCGTTAAATATACAATTTGCAGTTTTGTTTTGATTATGATATAGATCGAATAAGAATTCAACACAAATAGTAAGAATAAAAAATTATGCATGTATCCCCGGCAACGGCGCCATTTGATTGATGTGAAAAAGTGTTTATAGAACAACCGCAATCAATAACGGTGTCGCGTGTAGCTAGACCGAGATGTGTACGGGTCGTCCTCTGGGAAACGTAGAACATTTTAGTCTTACTTTAGGCGTGTTGAGAAAGAAAGGAAGAGGGATAAAGAATATTATAGAATGGTTGTAGGATCTAGATCTACGTTAAACACGGATGCAAAATATAGATCTAGATTAACTACGGATGTAAGTTTATATAAGAAGGGGGCTTGTAGGGTTCATTAGGATTCAGTAGTTATAGATGATTAATTAAAGATTACTCTTTCTATCATTTAATAGATTTAAAACTAGAACGACAGTGATGCATGTAGATTAGGGTTTCTGGAGGAAAAAAGGGTTCCCACTCTTAACCCCTATCTCGACATGGAACTCCGTTCATATCTAGCCTTTACCAAAACAATCATTAATCTAATCTCTACTCGCGGTCGAGACTAGCAATGAATTGGTAGCGCGCCTGATTAGGATGTTAATGATTCTTTTGGTAAAGTTTATAAACTTTATAGGACGTAAAAAGAGTTTAAGGATTTTCATCATCCATAAACCTACCCTAATCCTACGAACCCTAACAAGCGGGGAATTACTCGCGCATGTTGGGAGAAGAAGAGATGGAGAGAGAATTCATAATGAAACTACAAAGAAATAGAAAAAGAAAAAGAACTACCTTTATTAATCAACAAAACTCATTTACACTTTGTTTCCTTAGAAAATGATTACAAATACTAGTTTGCTTCTCGATCTCTTCTAAGGAGGTAGATGAACCGTTGATGATCAGCCTGGATGCGTGAGCCGTCTTGGACTTCGTGATCTCGTCGACTTGATGATTTTTCCAAGAGGCTCTCGGTCCTTATTTATAGTCCCAGAGCCCGAACCCTGGCTGCCTAATTTTGAAGTCAGAGGTGGAGATCCTAACCACCAAAATCCCAACTCCTAACTCATTAAAAGCGTGGCGGATCCGTGGCCAATAGGTGGGTTTGGCCGCGGATCCGCGGCCTTATAGGTGGATCATGGGATTTTCTCTTCTGGAACTTTTCATTATGACACGTGGTGATCTTTTTAATCTCTGGAAACTGAAAATCTTCTCTTAGTCACTGCCAGACTTGATCTCTTTGATTTACTTTCTTAATTAGGCATGTTTGTTTTACCAACTTTGATTTCCTTGATTTCAGCCCTGCAAATTCTGCACAATAACTCAATAAATACTATTTAGTAGAGTTTGTTTTATTGAGATATTAACTTAACCATTAAGTATTGGTCAAAGGTATTAATATGGGAAGCATATTTAAATGGGCCAAAGGTTACATGGATATTATATGCTTACATTTTCCTACCAAATGTTAATTATAATATATAAACACATGAAAATAGTATTTTTACAGATAAACCCTCACATGTATCATATATTATAATAAACACCTTTTATTATATAGAAATAGTAGGAAAAATGTCATATTAAATGTGCAGTTTTATCAACTGAACATAGTTTAAGGACGTTGCGGTTTGTAGAGTTTAGTTTAAGGATATTACAGTCAGTAGTGTTTAGTTTAAGGACGTTACGGTCCGTAGAGTTTAGTTTAAAGACGTTACGGTCCGCAGTAGTTTGAGGACGTTACGGTCCGTTGAGTTTAGTTTAAGGATGTTACGGTCCGTAGTTCAACTTGCGCACACGTGTATTTGTTACGTGTCGGGATGAGCAATGATGATATCGGAGACACCTAGCTTGGGGTGTGGTTTGATCTGGAGTGTGCACGTCAGTTTAGGAAGTGCACCAAAGAGCTGTTGGTTGTTGGGACCCGCCACCTCTCTGAAGACGTTGAAGAATTATAACGACATGTATCAGAGGTGTAGAGAGATGTACCCTTGAACCAATTCCCGTATTTGAGGGAGAAGATCATGGTGAATCATCTAAGAATCAATAGTCAGTTTGGAGACTAAGATTATCTTGGGAGGTGTGGGATGAACATCATTTTGGATATCATTAGTTGACAAACCTTTAGCCATGTTGGGGACTAAGACTAACTTGGGGGAATGATGAGCACAGAGGGGTCTTGACTCTCTTAGTCAAGTTGGACTAGGTTTGGGTCTCTACAATTACCCAACGGTATTAATGTGCTGAGACATCCCATGCTCATGTGCGTTTCATGCGGGCACTGAAATAGTGTTAAATACTAAATTTCTTTGGCGCTCACGTGGTGCACGTGAGGTACTCAATTATGGGCGTTGTCCATTTAGTTCCCTTTTTTTAAATAAGTGCTGAACACTTGGTTCTTGTGGCGCTCATGTGTGAAACACGTGGGGGCCCCCAAAGTTGGGCTCTCCCTTTTGGCTTTATTTCCTCTCCCTTCATGTAAGTGCTAAGCACTTAGTTCCTATTGCACTCACGTGTAAAACACGTGAGACGCGTCAAATAGGGCAACGCCCTTTTATTTTCCCTTTCTTTTACAGAAGTGCTAAGCACTTGATTGAGGGTTGCGTGCAAAACACGTGACTATCTTAACACATGATGCAGTCTCAGCCGTTTTCTTTTTGCTCATTAGAAACACTCACGTGAAGTTTAGTTAAACATTATAACGAATCACTAGGCTATTCTTCTATGGTTCTTAGGAATCAAGTTCTACTTTTGTTTCTTTGCAAGAATTAAATTCTTCTTACAGGGTTAAACCCTAGTGTTTTAGAGAAATTAAATTCCCATATGTGTTTTTTTGTAAGAATTAAACTCTTTGAACTCGGTTCTTTCCCCTAGGATTTGAATCTGCATGACAGAATCTCCCCGATGAGAATTAAATACTCAACTTGTGGGGAGATCTGCTTCTGCAGATCTCAACCAAAGGAAAAACTAAGTTCTTATATGAAGAGTTAAACCTTTAGAGAGGTGAAGAAGAGTTAAAATGATCTCTATGTTTTCTCTTTACCTAGGGGTTTTTAGGAGGGGGTTCTTCTTCTTTGAGAGAATTAAATTCTCTTTGTATTCTTCTACCCCCCTCTCCCTGTCTGTCTCTTTCCTCCTCTCCTTACTCCTATTTATATGAGAAGAAAAAGAATCAATTTGTTAAGAAAATCCCTCATTGAGAGATCATGATTGATTTCATATTTAACCCAATTGATCTAGTGAATTTTATTCACCGTTGGATTTTTAATCCAAAGGCTCTTTGTTTTATCAGAGAACATTTGTTTTTTTACCAGATTAGGAAATATCTTCCTAAGATAGAATTTTATTCTATCATATGAGTATATTGTTAGTTTAACAATATTAGGAAAATATTTTCCTACGACAGAATTTTACTCCATTAGATGATCAGAGAAGATCTTTCTAGTTTGAGGAAGATCAGTGAAATATTTTTCATATAGAATTTAATTCTATCAAATGGTTTAATTAGTGATATTTCATCACCATTGGATTTTAAATCCAAAATTCTATGTTAGAGAAAGATCTTTCCATATTAGAAAGATCAGGGGAAATATTTCCCAAATAGAATTTAATTTTAATTGGAGCATTTTAAATTGGGGCGCTCACATGCTTTGCATGTGAGTAGCAAGAGAACTCACGTTTTTAACACGTAACCTCTAATGTGGGTTTTAGCCTATTTATTTTCAGCGCTCATATACTTTACATATGAGCGCTCACGTGTTTAGCACGTGAGGCCTGTTTGGCCATTAGTTATTTATGTTCAGCGCTCATATGCTTTGCATATGAGCGCTCACGTGTTTAACACGTGAGGTATGTTTGGCTCTTAGTTGTTTGTTTTCAGCGCTCATATATTTTGCATATGAGCGCCCACGTGTTTAACACGTGAGGCCAAATTTTGAGGACTCTACCTCCTTTTTTTTATAAGGGAAAAAGTAGTTTTTAGCCAAAAAATTTGGCGGGAACACCATGTTTGAGGAGAATATTTAGTTTTAAGGACTTTTCGGTCCAAATTTCAACTTGCGCGCATGTGTATTTGTTACGTGACGGAGTGAACGATGTTGATATGGAATGCGTCCAATTTGGGGCGGCCATGTTGGCTATAGTGCACTCAAGTCAATTATTGAATCGCAGGCACGCGATTGTGATGATTGAGGGAGGACCTATACGGATAGACAATCTTACTCAAAATGATAGTATACTATCTGTTTTGTCTTTAGCATCATGTACATGCTTTATGTGGTATTACAGATCACTATTAAATGTTGGTAGAGCCCATATTCTTGCTTGACTACCAGCATTATGATGGCGATCATATACGTGGGAGCTGGGTGGTTTATATGCACATCCTTAAAAGTCCCTAGTCGTAGGAGTTTCGAGACTGGGCTTCGATACACCAGAGTAGACTAGTGTATACTAATCGAGACCCCGACGAGGGGCGGTGGCCAGGTCTCACAAGCTATTAGTGTTAGTTTGTACACCTAAGATAGTATACAGGTACACATTGCGTTATTAGTACACTGGACGGACTTACCGGGAACATGCTAATTGGTATTATACCTATTGTCAGATAGCAGTTCCCAGGTGACATGTGTACAGGTTAGTCTGTCGACCTGAGATCGTTATTTTTCTCGTGTGAGTTCCCACTATGCTTTGATTACTACCCTACCACGGCTCAAAAGAGTCGTGCAAACAGGTTTTAGTTGGGTACAGTCCCAAGACACATGGAGGCAGTGGGCTGATTGTCGGGAAATCGTCTCTCCCAGTATTGGGGATGATGTCGCGCGGTGCACGGGTGGCCATCACCAGAAATCCTTTGCCAAGGTAGTCGAGAATTACTGATTTGGATCAGTAGTTTCTCAGTTGATGATGAGCTTCATACCGACACGAAATGTCGTGTTATTAGGGGTATGATTTTATCCACCCCCTAAACTCGATATGCGATACACTTAGACGAACAGACCGGACTGTACGGATATTGTCACAGACAGGCTCAGTAAGGGTTCAGATGAGTTTGCTCGTCGGCCTTCCTTTCGCTCAATACCTGGGTAGCCGTTACGTACAGCTAGTGCCGCTGACGTGCTTATGGTTGAACCCATTGCCAGCGTATTAATGAGTCTTTAGAGTCCCATACAGAGAGTTTCTCTGCTTTGGGCGAAACGATGTAGAGGCCGTATAGTTTTACAGCAGGGTTCGATCATATACATGCACTTGTGCACGTATCATGATTCGGACTGATTATACTAGTGGGCTTTGGTTTAAGCCGGATTCTAGTATTATATTGTTGGATTATTTTGGTCTCTTTTGTATTCGTATTTTGTCAGAATACGGATACGGGTATGTATATACGGATGAGGGGTATTCTTATAATTTATTACAAGGTGCTTTTAGAAGAAGACACCTCATTTAGTTTTAACCATTTTTTATTAAATGGTTAATGAGGTGGATGGATGAGCTGTGCATGTGCATTTATTGTAGCATGGCTTTGTAGTGACTCATGGTTACTATTCTAGCATGCTTAATATTTGTTTGTTGTGATATATTTTGGAGACTTGAGATATTTATTGTATGCTTAATTATAGCTCACAACACACTTAGCCATTTTCTTGAGTTACCTCACACTCTCATCATCAAGCTTCTTCTTCTACCTCCACCCTTCAAGTCTCATGTGTTGAGAAATCTACGGTGTTTGGAGACAAATTAATCCACTATTAGATTCTATATCCTCTAGGCTATCTAGTTTAGCGAACTAGGTATCCTAGTTACTTCGGTTATGAGGTTGGAGCTCGAAATACAAATCCTCAGGTGGATCATCTTCGATGGAGGGAGACCGGAGATCAAGATTGATCATGTAGGCCTCTAGGAGCTTGGGATGGTGGTTAAAGACCGAAGGACACAGATCATTCGATATAACATTTCTAAACTCTTATATATAGTTCGCCAGCTTAGGGTTAATGGTCGATCCATTTATGGGATTGTTCTAGCGCCAGTTTTGTAAAAAATTTTTTCCGCAATCAGCCGCGGTTTGATGGCCAGGGCGCTGGCATAACCCAACAGGTCATGCACATCAATTTGGAAGCGCATCAACGAAAGAAATTGTTGGTCATCGGGACCTGCCACCTCTCTGAAGACAGGAATTACAACGACATGTATCAGAAGTGTGAAGAGATGTACCCTTAAACCAAATCCCATATTTAAGGGGAAAAGGGGTTGTTGTTGTAGACCTAAGAAATGTTAGTCATGTTTGAAACTAAAATTATCTTAGGAGATATGAGATGAATATCATTTTGGATACAATCAATGAGATATCATTAGTCATCTTTGAGACTAAGATCAGTTTGGATATCACAAACATAAGCTTAGCCAATTTGGGATAAGACTGGATTTTTGTAACACCCAGCTGAGTGCTAAGCACTCAGCTGCACATAGCGCTCACGTGTATATCACGTGAAGCGCTCCCATAATGCTAAGCACTAACTTTTGTGGCGCGTGTATTTCACGTAAGGTTCTCCAATAGTGCTAAGTACTATTTATTTCCGGCGCTTACGTGTGTTTCCCGTGAGGCGCTATGTTTTTGGAGATTTAATCTTTGTTGATGTTTTTAGAGAACTTAAATCTCTGTTAATGGTATTTTGACCATTAACGATCACCAAGATCATTATTTTGAGGATCTGGGATCAAGTTCTTTAAGGACTAAGTTCTTGATTTGAAGGAACAAAGTTCCTGGAGTATTATGAACTCTATGTTTTCCATGTTTATGTTTTCAGAGAAGTTAAATCTCTTTTAATGTTGTTTTTACCATTAAGGATCACCAAGATCACTATTTTGAGGATCTGTGATCGGGTTCTTTTAAGAACTAAGTTCTTGATTTGAAGGAACTAAATTCCCAGAGTGTTATGAACTCCATTTTCTTCATATTCCTTTATCCATGTTCTCCCCTGAATCTTTGATTCTCAAGAACAATATCTTCTCGATGAGAATTAAATTCTCAACTTGTTAAAGACTTGTCTTGTGGATCTCAAATTCAGAGAAAGAACTAAGTTCTTTGAGAAGGGTTAAACCCTTTTAATAGGTAAAGAAGATATTTTTTATCTCTTCTTTTTTCTTTACCTACGGTTTTTAGGAGGGAAATCTTCATCTTTGAGAGAATTAAATTCTCTGTTATTGTCATGCCTCGCTTCCCGGTATACGGGCAGAGAACACGACGAGGCCGCTACGTATTTACTCTGAAGTAAATATGCTAAGCGTAACTAAGCAATATAAAAGAAATGTACACAAGAGAAAAATGTAATTAAATCAGCAACTTTATTTTTTAACATTCTTTTTATAATACATAGAAAAGTAAATACATCAGAATGAAAACAATGCCTAAACAGTGGCATAACAAAAATGGAAAGTACTAAAATGAAATAGGTACAAGTGGCTACAGTTCTGGGTCTTTTATGTACTGCTCAAGGGCCTGCTCCGAAGCTCCTGAATGGTCTCATGCTCTAGTGTGTCCGATCCACCTGACAACATTCCAAAGAAGAAAGAGAATGAATGTCGTCAGGGAACAATCGCTCGGTAAGTTCCAAAGATAAGGGAAAAGCATAATAGACAGAGAGAGAGAGAGAGTGTGTGTGTAACTTTTAAAGTTGTATTATGTTGTTATAATATTGTATTTAGTATTAACGCTGTTGTTTGTAGCTTGGTATAGAAGGATGCCAGTGTATACGAGAGGAGTCTCACTTGCCCCGGAGACTAAGGTATCAGGAACTCAAGGAACAGTTCATGCCACGGCACAACAACAATGGAATACAGGTTAGGTGTCTTATGGTTGCAGTATCGTGCCATTTCTAACACCTTCCGTACCAATCTATCCATTAAACCCCGCAATGTCTTGATTGTATTGTTTGTATTGTATTGCAACTTGTATTGTCTTGTAATATAGATTGTATAATTGGATGACTTGCCGAAACCATGAAATCAATAAATGGATGTAACTGGAGAATCATGGATGTAACTGGAGAATCATGTAAATGGAAGTATATCCATGGTTCGGTTCAGTCATTACAGATTAAATAGATTGAATATATGTATTCATGGATTCATATTGAACTGTAGTTTGTACTTGAATCATATTCAAGTCAGATTATTATAAAAAGACTCAGTCTGAGTCAGAACAATTAGAAAAGAAATTGAAGTCCTGAATTTGGTTTTGATATTATCGGTAACCGCTGCACATGGGCGACAACATTTGTGTCTTTTTCAAAAACGATTACCGTGTTGATAACACTGTTGTTAAGTTGTCTACCTTAAATAGGTAAGAACCCACTTCTCCGGCTCCCTGAGGCTTAAGAGATTGGTTCCGCTTAAACCTATATTTACTAGGTTCCTTATTGTAATTTATAAAACTTGAGGGGGTTTTATGTAAAAATAATTTTATATAATTTACAAAATACACCTCAAGTATTTAATTATCGTCTTTAGAGTTTTCATAGTTGTGGATTTCATATTTATGACATTTCTAATGAATAAACCTATTTTTCATAATATAGGGTATTTAATTGTAATATTAAACTTGTATGGAATTTCATGGTATTTTCATATAAAGTGATCCTTTTGATTTAGAAAAGTTGGAATATTTATATTATATCAAAAATAGGTATTTTGATAATACACACATACACGCACGCATACACGCGCGCGCGCGCGCACACACGCGCGCGCGCGCGCACACACACACACATATATATATGTATGTATGTATGTATATGTATATTTATAAAAATAATTTTTATTATTTTCTAGAAATCTCATTTTCTTAAGACATTTGTATTTCAAATCTTTCGAGACAGAATGCTCCTTGCGGAGGTCTGCATCTCGCACTACTGAGCTCAGGGATGTGCGATAATCCGTACCGTCCCAGTCGGGTTCCCCAAAATGGGTTGTAGCGGCGTTTTACAAAGATTTGTAAAAAATACACAATCTTGTAGAAAACGGTTTTAATAGTAAATGGTATTTATATGTAAAGTTTCGTTTTCCCGTATTCTATGTTCCCGAAAGGTATTGTGCTATGTTGCATATGAGTGTTGTGAGGAGGTAGGTCATTACCTCGTGATCTAATTAAAAGTATAGCAAGATTAATGATATTTTAAAGTCGAAACTGAACTACATGGTATTTTAATGAAAAAAGCGGTAAAATTTGCAATATGAAATATTTTGTTATGAAACTTGTTCAACATGTTTTTTTAATGATTAATAGTCAAGATGTAAGAATTTAGTATGGTTATATTTGAGGAAAGTTGATCTTTTTAAAGAAAACCGAATCGGAAGTCGGATTAACTCCGCTTCCGTCAGGTTTTAGTTTTACAAAGTTTTAGAATGGAATAGAGAAGGGAGAAGAGGGACTTACGGGTTTAGAGTTAATAGAAGAGGGACTTACGGGTTTAGAGTTAATAGAAGAGGGAGAGGAAGACGTAGGAGGTGCCGGTGCGTCGTTTCGCCGCCGGGAGCTCCTAGGGTCGTCGTCCGAATTCGCCGGAGTTTCGCCCTTCGCTAACTCCACTTGTACACAAAATTCTAGAAAGTTTTCTTGAGAGTTTGGACAGAATTTGTGAGTGAGGGGTGTGTGTTTAGGGGTGGTATTTATAGGGTAAAACTAGGGTTAGGGTAGGTGAAAGAGTGTGATGAAAAAATGTATTAAATTGTATTAAAAATTGGATTTATTGAGATTTTACAGGGGTCTGTTAAGGTGCAGGATTTTTAAAGTATACAGGGGTAATGGGGAGGCCAAGAGGCAGAACTTTCATGAATACCAACTCGGGTTTTAATCTAGTTTGGCCAGCAGCAGCGGGCCGAGTCGGGCGATCCGTCGGCCCGAGTCGACTGAGTCGCGCCGATTCTTCATGCCACGTGTCGCTTGTCGTTTGGTGTAGCTTCTGGGACAGTTTGTTTTTTATGCGACTTTTGGTTTTTATGAGTTATGCACGTGTAGGCTCTTGGGCTTCTAAAAATTCAAAAGAAAACTAATTAAAAAATAATGTGGGTGATGGGATTTGAACTCTAGTGTTTTGATTCAGCAGTGGAAGGTCTTACTAATGAGCTACAAGCTCCTTCTTGCTATTAAAAAGCAAATCAAACTTATAACTTGTGCTCAGGAAAAAGTACATCTTTCTGTATTTTTGAAAAAAAAATTGTACAGAAAGTTGTACAGAATATTTAGGGTTGTTACATTTGTTTTGAGTGTCTTCTGTATTTTTACAAAATCTTATGGGGGCTCTCCTCTTTTCTTTTCCTCTTTCTTTTCTCTTTGTCATCTCTTTGCTCCTACTTATTCGAGAAAGAAATGAATCAATTTGTTGAGAAAATCTCTCATTGAGAGATCATGATTGACTTTATAATCAATCAAAATATCTTTTAGATCAATCGGTGAATTTTATTTACCGTTAAATTTTTAATCCAAAGACTCTCTGTTTAACAGATAAGATTTCTTGTTTGTTTTATAAAATTAGGAAATATTTTCCTAAGATAGAATTTTTTTCTATTATATAAATATCTTGTTAGTTTAACAAGATTAGAATTTTATTTTATCTTATTAATATCTTGTTATTAGAATTTTATTCTATCATATTAATATATTGTTATTTTAACAAGATTAGGAAGATATTTTCCTAACATAGAATTTTTGTAACAACTCCAATTCTTGTGTACATAAAATTGATTTAAAGTTAATGTATACTTGGGGTATTTACATTTCCTATGAGTACTATAAGTATTTAAATTACTTTTGAACAACAAAAAAGAGCTTGTAGCTCACTGGTAAGACCTTGTACTGCTGAACCAAAGCACCAGAGTTCAAATCCCATTAACCACATTATTTTTTTAATTTAGTTTTTAAAAAAAAATTTAGAATCCTAAGAGTATACACATGCATAACTCGTAAAAATCAAGAGTCACACCTAAAACAAACCGGCCCATGAGGTAGACCTATCGACGGGGGACACGTGGCGACGGGTCTCGGCCCGACTCGACCGACTCGGGCCGGCGACTCGGCCGAATCGGCCGGCGGCGCCGGTTCGGGTGAGTTGGATCGCCGATTTTCTTCTCGACTCTTGTGTCTTTTGGCCTCCCCATAACCCCTGTTCTATTTATTTTCCCTGCAAATTAACAGAGCCAATTAAAACCCAATTTAAATCCTTTTAATGCATAATTTTTAATGCATTTTCTATCAAACCCTAACCCTAATCTTTTTCTATAAATACCACTCCATTCCACACATCCCTCACTCACAATCTCTGTCCAAACTCTCAAGAAAAATTTCAAGAACTTTTGTGTACAAGTGGAGTTAGCGAAGCTCTGACGAACTTCCAGCGATGATCCGAGGAGCTCCCGGCGACGAAATGACACACCGACACCTCCTACCACTCTCTTTTCCTCACTCTACACTACAAACCCGTAAGTCCCTCCTTCCTCCTCTCTTTTCTAACCTTAAAACTCGTATTTCTAAAACCCGACGGAAGCGGAGTTAATCCGACTTCCGATTCGGTTTTCTTTAAAAAGTTCCAATTTTATTAAATACAACAATACCAAACTTGCACATCATGACCATTAAACATTAACAAAACATACTGAACAAGTTTCATAGCAAAAGAATGTCTACTGTAATTTTTATCGCATTTTTTAAAGAAAATTACCATATAGTTTAGTTTCGACATAAAAACATCATTACCATTTCTATACCTTTAGATAGTTCACGGAGTAATGACCTACCTCTTCACAACACTCATATGTAATATAGCACGGTGATATTGAGAAACATAGATTTGGGAAAATACGGTTTTACATAAAACTACCTCCGACTTATATAAAAATCTTTTTCTACAAGATTATGTATTTTAAACAAATCTTTGCAAAGTGCCGCTACAACCCATTTTGGGGAACCCGTATTTACCGCCGAAAACAAAGATGAAACCGCGTAGGTCGTCTTGCCTGAATTTGAGGGCAGATGTTATTTGGTTTTATCTGTCCACCTCTCCGAAAATGCCAAGTTGATTTATGGCACCGTATATCGGAGGTTTGGACAGATGCGGCCGTTGTAGAAGACTTCGTCAGATTCCTCCTCGCTTGCGAGGAGTTTTTGATTGTGGGGATGCTCTTCCCTGCAGGCGCAATCCCCTGCAGTTAATTATGTTATTGGGTTACGATAACCACTTTCTCCTTCTTCAGAAGTTCATTTCGTGTCGTGTGTGTTTGTTTTATTTTTGGTTGCTCGTGGACTGTATACGGAGACTAATTTATGTTGTCGCCCGTAGGGCGTGGATTAGTCCAAATCCGTATTTTCTTAGATTTGGGTTTGGTTGATTTAAGGATCGTTAACCTTTTTTAAGATTAAGATCAACTTAAATGTTTGTTAAGGATACGTTGGTCTAAGTTTTAGACTAATATCTACTTAACGGGGGTTCAAGATCATTTTTGATCCAACGAAAGAGCATTTGGGCTCTATCGTTTAAGTTTAGGGACATCACGGTCCGTCATTAGTTTTGGGATATTGAAGTCCATTGTTTAAGGACATCATAGTCCGTAGAGTTTAAGGACATCTTAGTCCGTGTTTAAAAACATCATAGTCTGTAGGATTTAAAGACATCATAGTCTGTGGGGTTTAAAGACATCATAGTCTGTATTTAAAGACATCATAGTCTATAGGGTTTAAAGACATCATAGTCTATGAAGTTTAAGGACGTCATAGTCCGTAGAGTTTTGTTTAGGGACGTTGCGGTCTATTGGGTTTAAGGACATCATAGTCTATAGAGTTTCTGGTCGTCGGGACCCGCCACCTCTCTGAAGACATTGAAGAATTACAATGACACATATCAGAGGTGTGAAGAGATGTACCCTTGAACCAATGTTGGTTGGGAGATCTGTAGTCAGGTTTGGGACTAAGACCAATTAAAGAGATTGTGAGCACATGGGCTTGGTTGATCTGAATTAGGGACTTGTGGCCAACTTAGGCTCAGTTCACTCAGTTTTGAATAAAATGTTGAACATTTGTTTGGGCTCAGTCCACTCAGTTTTGAATAAAATGTTGAACATTTGTTTGGGCTCGGTCCCTTTTTGTTCAACAGTACTGAGCATTGATTTGGGTTCTGACACCCCTCTTTCTTTTTGTTTTTTTATTGAGTGGTGAACACTCTTTATGGCGCTGAGCTATATTTACAGAGCGCTTTTTATTTCATCAGCGCCCACATGAGGGGCACGTGGAGCGCTCGGCGCTGAGCGCCAGACTTGAAGTGCTAAGGCGCTTTTTATAAAATCACCCATGTGAGGAGCACGTGGAGCGCTTGGCGCTGAGCGCCACACTTGGGGTGCTAAAGCACTTTTTATAAAATAGCGCCCATGTGAGGAGCACGTGGAGCGCTTGGCGCTGAGCGCCAGACTTGGGGTACTAAAGCGCTTCCTTTAAAATTGTGCCCACGTAAGGAGTACGTGGAGAACTCGGCGCTGAGCGCCAGACTTAGAGTGCTAAAGCACCTCCTTTAGAACAGCGCCTACACGAGGAGCATGTGGAGCGCTCAGCGCTGAGCGCCAGACTTAGAGTGCTAAAGCGCCTCCTTTAAAATAGAGCCTATGTGAGGAGCACGTGGAGCGCTCGACGCTGAGCGCCAAGCACTATTTTTGGCAGTTCTGATCAGTTCGGTGCTCTGAGAATTAAATTCTCGTTTATGAGAGACTTTGTCTCATGGATCTAAGAACTAAGTTCTTCTTTAATGAGGAGATGCTAAGATCTCTTTTATTTTTCTTTATGAGAGGCATTGTCTCATGGATCTAAGAACTAAGTTCTTCTTTTATGAGGAGATGCTATGATCTCTTTTGTTTTTTCCTTATGAGAGGCTTTGTGTCATGGATCTAAGAACTAAGTTCTTCTTTTATGAGGAGATGCTATGATCTCTTTTGTTTTTCCCTACCTTGAAAAGAAGTAGTTCTTGCCTTGAACTCTGAAGTTTATGGGGGAGTTCTTCTATTCTTCTTCTTTCGATTTGAAACTTATGGGGAGGTTCTTCTCTTCAAGACTTGAAGTCTTGGGTTCTTTATATAGGGGAGGCTGATTTGTTGAATCAGTTAAGGAAATCTTTCATTGAGAGATCTCTAATTGATTTGGGGAATTTATCCACCGTTGGATTTTTGATCCAAGGACTTCTGTTTTACAGAAGACATTTTTCTTGTTTTTAACAAGATTGGGAAAATATTTTCCCATACAGAACTTATTGTGTACGTTGGTGATTTTTAATCACCATTGGATTTTTGATCCAACGGTGCTCTGATTTACAAAGCACAATCTTTATAGTTTAGAAAGATTTGAGGAGTATTTCCTCAGTCAGAATATAATTCTGTATTTCGATAATTTTTAATCACTATTGGATTTTTGATCCAACGGTACTCTAATTTACAGAGCACAATCTTTCTTGTGTAGAAAGATTTGAAGAGCATTTCCTCAATCAGAATTTAATTCTGTACTTTGATGATTTATCATCTTCGTTGGATTTTCGATCCAATGGTGGAGAACATTTAGTCCTAACGCTAACGCTCTCGTGCTTTGCACGTGAGGCGATGCCTCAGAGTCTTTGACTCATGGTGCTGACGCTCTTGGCGTTAGCGCTCTCGTGCTTTGTACGTGAGGCGCTGCCTCAGAGTCTTTAACTCTAAGCACTGGCATTCTTGGCGCCAGCGCTCTCGTGCTTTGCACGTGAGGCGCTGCCTCAGTTCAAATTTCAAATTTTGAATAGAGCTTTGCTCTCTGATTGGGGGAAACAACCCGTTCGGGATGGTGCGGATTATCGCACATCTTCAGGCTTAGTAATGTAAGATGCAGACCTCCGCAAGGAGCATACGGTCTCGAAAGATTTAAAAATACAAATATTTTAAGAAAATGAGATTTCTAGAAAAATAAAAAATTAAAATTATTTTATATAAATATATATATGTATGTATGTATCATCAAAATATCTAATTTTTGATATAATATAAATATTCCAACTTTTCTAAATCAAAAGAATCACTTTACATGAAAATACCATGCAATTCCATACAAGTTCAATACTTTACAATTAAAAACTATATATTATGAAATTAGGTTGTATTCACTAGAAATGTCACACATATAAAATCTAAATCTATGAAAACTCTAAAAACGAAAATTAAATACTTGGGGTGTATTTTGAAAATTATACAAAATTATTTTACATAAAACCCCCTCAAGTTTTATAAATTACAATATGGACCCTAGTAAATATAGGTTTAATTGGGACCGGTCTCTTGAGCCTCAGGAAGCCGGAGATATGGGTGCTTGCTTATTTAAGGTAGATAACTTAATAAACGGTGTTATCAACACGGTAATCATCTTTGAAAAAGACACAAATCCTGCCGTCCATGTGCAGCGGTTACCGATAACACCAAAACCTAATGCAGGATTCAATTTCTTTTCTAATTGTCTGACTCAGACTGAGTCTCGATATAATCAATCTGACATGAATGAGATTCAATTATATATAACAAATCAATATGAATCCATGTATTCAATCTGTTCAATCTATCAATCTATACAACTTGACCGAACCAAACCATGGATATACATCCATCTACATGATTCTCCAGTTACATCCATTTACCGATATCATGGTTTCGGCAAGTCATCCATCTATACAATCTATAATACAAGACAATACAATACCAACAATACAATCAAGATATCGCGGGGTTTAAGGGGTAGATTGGTACGGAAGGTGTTAAAAGTGGCACGAGACTGCAACCATTAAGACACCTAACATGTATTCCATTGCCGTTGTACCATGGCTGAACGGTTTCTTGTACTTTTCGTCCACCTTAGTATCTGGTCTACTAAGACTCCTCTCATATACACTGGCCTCTTCTGTACCAAGCTACAAAAAACAGCGTTAACACTAAATACAACATTATAACAATATAATACAACTTTAAAAGTTACACTCTCTCTGTTCCCTCATCTTTGGGACTTACCGAGCGTTTGTTCGCTGATGACATTCCTTCTCTTTCTTCTTTGGAATGTTGTCGGGTGATTCGGACCTTCCGGAGATCGAGCCCACCAGCAAGGATTTAGACCGTCTAGCTTACGACCCAGAGCGTTAGATTCTTATACACATTTACATTCTGTATTTTCCATTTCTGTTATGCCACTGTTTAGGCATTGCTTTCCATTCCATGTATTTACTTTTCAGATGCATTGTACAAAAGAATGTTAATAAATAAATTTGTTGTTCATTACATTTGTCTCTTGTGTATATTTCTTTTATATTACTTAGTTACGCTTAGCATATTTACTTCTGAGTAAATACGTAGCGGCCAGTCGCGTCCCCTTCGCCGTACACCGGGAAGCGGGGCGTGACAGGTTTTGCTGTGGCCCATGCAGGTCGATTCTGCGTGGAAAACCTAAGCAATATAACATAAGAACCAGCAACTGAAAATATTCTTTACAATTCATATTCCTTGAATCTTATCACTTCATATACTTTGAATCTGTCCTAACCCAAATTTTTCATTCAAGGTCATGGATTCCCCGAACAACACCAACACCAATGTCAACAACACACCTCCACCACTACCACTCACACCTGCCGTCCCTGCTCCGATTAACGAGCAGACCGTTCTGCTTGAGGCAATCCGCAACCTCCTAGAAGGACAGCAGCAGCAGACTGCTATTCTAATGAACCGTCCCGAGGCAGAAGCACCTGGGGTGAAGCAATTCAGAGCTTTGAACCCCAAACAATTCTCAGGAAAAGAGAGCCCTCTAGAAGCTGAGGAATGGGCTCAGAGCATCGAAGACGATCTGGCGGAGGCACAAATGCCAGAGATAGCTTGGGTCTGTGTTGCGAAACTGCAGCTCACGGACAATGCACGGGTTTGGTGGAAGGCGGAAGAAATCCGTCTTGATCAACCCATTGAATGGAATACTTTCCGAGACATGTTCGACGCAAAGTACTTCCCTAAGACTGCCAGGTTCGACATGGAACAACGGTTCATCCATCTGCAACAAGGTTCAATGTGGACCAAGTGAGTAGATGAATATGACGCTGAGTTCACCAAGCTCAGTCGGTAAGATATGTCTCACTAATTCGATTTTTCAATAAATCGCATATTGCATAGCTAACACAATACTTTAACAGATTTGCGGCACACCTGATACCGACAGATGAGATCAGAGCCCGTCGATTTCAACAAGGTTTAGATTCGGAGATCCAGACTGCACTGGCCACAGGAGATTTTCCGACTCATGAATCGGCTCTGAAAGCTGCCCACCGTTATGAGGCAGTGGTAAAGATGAGGGGCAGATCTCAATCTGCTGGAGTTAAGCGCCCTGCCAACCGAGGAGCCTCATCAAGACCACATTTTGTGCCAAGGAGACCGGGAGTACCGAACAACAGACCCAGCCCAGCCTTTTGTACCTACTGCAAGAGAGCTGGACATATGATGAAAGACTGTCGGCAAGCCAACCGCCTTTGCTTAGTCTGCAGCTCAGCTACTCATGATATAGGGTCTTGTCCCACACAACCCAATTGCTGCACCCAGGCCAGCAATCACTTATCAGCAGAGACCAGCTCTTCAGACACCTGCTCCAAGACTAGCTCTCCCTGCTCCACCACCTAGAGGACCACCGATTGCACCTCCTCCTCATCAGTTCCATTAAGCTCAAAAGAACTTTCCGAGGAATGCTCCTCCAGCCAGAAGGAATGTACCACGGCGACAGGCTTTCACGATGACAGTGGAAGAAGCTGAGGCCACTGGCCAAGTTATCACTGGTAACCGTTTCTTCTGAACCTTTTCTTTCAGTCTTAACACCTACCTACATATTTTTCCTATACCTAAAACGTATCCAACATACTTTAGGTACAATCCTAGTAGCCTCACTTTCTGCACTAGCACTCTTCGATACTGGAGCATCTCATTGCTTTATGTCGCAACGGTTCGTCCGAACTCATGCGATTCCAGTCACACCGCTTGTATCTAGTTGGAATGCCAGTTCAAAGAACGACGTTCTGAAGGCAACAGTGGGATACAGCTTGTGTCCAGTAGTCGTTTGCAGCAGAGAATTCTATGCTTACTTCAAAATGCTGGACATACCGAACTTCGATGTGGTTCTAGGTATGGATTGGCTCGGAACATTTTATGCTACCATCAACCGTCGTCAAAGGAGGGTAGTATTCGAGATCCCAGACCATCCGGTCTTCTATTTCAAAAGTGGAGACCGTACCCTGGAGCCAAGTACTTACAAGGCGAAGCCAAAGAAGGCAGTGATTGCAGCAATTCAAGTGGAGGAAGGATCAAAGCCAGAAGTGGTTCGAGAGTCCGACGATGTGTTTCCTGACGATATATCAGGTTTGCCTCCCGATCGAGCTCTTGAATTCAGCATTGATTTAGTACCAGGAGCATAACTAGTGATCAAAGCACCTTATCGAACAAGTCTGGAAGGTTTGAAGGAAGTCCGAACTCAGTTGGACGAATTATTGGCAAAAGGATGGATTCGTCTTAGCACTTCAAGTTGGGGATCACCGGTACTACTTGTAAAGAAGAAGTAAGGTTCATACAGAATGTGCATCAATTATAAAGCCTTGAACGAAGTCACGATAAAGAACAAGTATCCGCTACTGCGTATCGACGATTTATTCAATCAGCTAAGTGGATCTTTTGTTTTCTCTAAGTTAGATCTTCGTTCAGGTTATCATCAGGTGAAGGTCAATGAAGCTGATATTCATAAAACGGCTTTCAGAACTCGTTATGGACATTAATAATTTCTTGTGATGCCATTTAGAGTGACCAATGCACCAGCAATATTCATGAACTTGATGAATCAAGTTTTCCGGGAGTACTTAGACAGGTTCGTTGTCATCTTCATCGACGACATCCTGTTGTATTCTAAGAGTCGGAAAGAACATGCCGAGCACCTATGAATTGTCTTGGAAACTCAACGACAACATCAACTCTACGCCAAGTACAGCAAGTGCGAGTTTTGGCTAGATCAAGTTGGTTTTCTTGGACATATCGTATCAGGCAAAGGAATCTCTGTGGATCCAGCGAAAGTTTCAGCAGTAAGTGAATGGCCGACACCAAATTCAGTGAAGAACATTCGAAGTTTCTTGGGTTTAGCTGGATATTACATAAGGTTCATTGAAGGGTTTTCGAAGATAGCAACACCCCTGACCAAACTCACATGTAAAGATGAAGACTTTGTGTGGTCAGAAGCATGCGAGCAAGCTTTCGTAGAACTCAAGTCAAGGTTGACATCAGCGCCTATTCTCGTTATACCGGACCAATCTGGAGATTTCGAAGTGCATTGTGATTCATCCTGTAAGGGATAAAGATGTGTTCTACATCAGCACGGTAAGGTTGTAGCTTATGCTTCAAGACAGCTGATGACTCATGAGCGCAATTATCCGATGCATGATTTAGAGTTGGCAGCCGTAATCATTGCACTCAAGATTTGGAGCCATTATCTTCTTGGTGAACGAGTGAACATATACACAGATCACAAGAGTATGAAATATGTGTTTACTCAGAAGGAGCTTAATATGTGGCAGAGACGATAGTTAGAACTCATGGCGGACTTTGACATCAACCTGCAATATCACCCAGGGAAGGTGAATGTGATACCTTATGCCCTTAGTCACCAACCATTAGCAATGAATATCACCGCTCAGTGGAAGCTTCAACAGGACTTGCATCAGATGGAGATTGAAGTAATCATGCCAAGTAACGCTTCAAGCTTGATGAATTTACAAGTTCAATCAACAATTGTAAATCAGATCAAAGCAGCTCAAGAAAGTGGTGCTAAGTTGCAAAAGATCAGAGAACAAGTAGAGAATGGACTCAGAACAGACTTCATCATCCATGAAGATGGATCTTTGAGATACGACAGTAGATTGTGTGTACCAAAAGGTTCTGTGCGAGATGAGTTAATAAAAGAAGTTCACATCTCTCCCTACTCAGTACACCCTGAAGGTACAAAGATGTACAAAGATCTACGTCAGAATTACTGGTGGGATGGAATGAAACGTGAAGTAGCCAGAAGCGTCGCTAAATGTTTAGTGTGTCAGCAAGTAAAGGCTGATTATCACATGACTGCTGGATTACTTCAACTGTTATCTATCCCAGAATGGAAGTGGCAACACATCACAATGGATTTTGTGACTGCTCTTCCTCGTAGCACAAAGGGTAACGATGCGGTATGGGTTATTGTGGATCGACTCACAAAGTAGGCTCACTTCATCCCATTTCGGGTTGGCCAATTAACTGAGACATTAGCAAAGAAGTACATGGAGGTAAGAATCTAAGTATGATTTAAACTCTTCAAATATGTACTATCTCTGATACCCATGAATTCATACAGGAAATTGTGCGACTTCATGGAGTACCGGTCTGCATTGTCTCCGATCGTGACACCAGGTTCCGATCGCAATTTTGGCAGAGTATGCAAACAAGCTTGGGAACAAGTCTGAACTTCAGCACGACTTATCATCCACAAGCAGATGGTCAGTCTGAGCGAACTTTTCAGATCTTGGAGGATATGCTCCGAGCGTGTATGTTAGACTTCGGAGGATCATGGGAAGACCGCCTACATCTTGTGGAGTTTTCGTACAATAACAGCTACCAAGCAAGCATTGGAATGACACTTTTTGCAGCACTTTATGGAAGAAAGTGTCGATCTCCATTAAGTAGGGACGACATCGGAGACAGAGAACTCCTTGGACCTGAGATGATAGTAGCAACGGTTGATGTGGTTCGTACTATCAGAGAAAGGATGTGCATAACCCAAGATCGACATAAGCACTGGCCTGATACAAAGCGATGTCATTTGGAGTTCCAGCTAGGAGATCATGTAATTTTAAATATATCTTCGAACCGCGGAGTGATCCGATTTGGAAGACGGGGTAAGCTAAGTCCAAGATAGATTGGACCGTTCGACATACTCGAATGAGTCGGTGAAGTGGCATACCGCTTGGCACTTCCACCTTCATTGGAAGGAGTACACAATGTGTTTCACATATCCCAACTTAGAAGGTATGTGAGTGACCCCAGCCACATTCTCGATCATTCCGAGCTCACTGTACAGCCCGACTTATCTTGTGAGTAACAACCTGTTGAGATCCTGGACAGGAAAGTGAAGTCACTTCGGAACAAGGAAGTCAACTTGGTTCGAGTGGTGTGGAGAAAAGACACTCCAAGAGAATCGACCTGGGAAAGGGAAGATGAGATGCGTGCAAGATATCCCCACTTATTTGTAAATTAGTCATTAAAATAAATTGTAAATTTCGAGAACGAAATTTTTGTAAGGAGGGTAGACTGTAACAACTCCAATTCTTATGTACATAAAATAGATTTAAAATTAATGTATATTTGGTGTATTTGCATTTCCTATGAGTACTATAAGTATATAAATTACTTTTGAACAGCAAGAAAGAGCTTGTAGCTCACTGGTAAGACCTTGCACTGCTGAACCAAAGCACCAGAGTTCAAATACCATTAGCCATATTTTTTTTCTTTAGTTTTCTTTTAAAATTTTAGAATCCCAAGAGTCTACACATGCATAACTCGTAAAAACCAAGAGTCACACATAAAACAAACTGGCCCAGAAGGTAGACCTATCGACGGGGGACACGTGGCGACGAGTCCCGGCCCGACTCGGCCGACTCGGGCTGGCGACTTGGCCGAATCGACCAGCAGCGCCGGTTCGGGTGAGTTGGATCGCCGATTTTCTTCTTGACTCGTGTGTATTTTAGCCTCCCCATAACCCTTGTTCTATTTATTTTCCATGCAAATTAACAGAGCCAATTAAAACCCAATTTAAATCCTTTTAATGCATAATTTTTAATGCATTTTCTATCAAACCCTAATCCTAATCTTTTCCTATTAATACCACTCCACTCCACACACACCCCACTAATAATCTGTGTCCAAACTCTCAAAAACAATTTCAAGAACTTTTGTTTACAAGTGGAGTTAGCGAAGGGCGAAGCTCCGACGAACTTCCGGTGACGATCCGAGGAGCTCCCGGCGACGAAACGACGTACCGGCACCTCCTACCACTCCCTTTTCCTCCATATACACTACAAACTCGTAAGTCCCTCATCCCTTTTCTATTTTCTAACCTTAGAACTCGTATTTCTAAAACCCGATGGAAGCGGAGTTAATCCGACTTCCGATTCAGTTTTCTTTAAAAAGTTCCAATTTTCTTAAATACAACAATACCAAACGTGCACATCATGACCATGTTCTCCGCCGAAAGACGTGACCCGGGACGTTAGGACATCCGGCTTGAATTTCGAGGGCAGATGCTATTTGGTGCTATCCGTCCACCTCTTCGAAGATGCCAAGTTGATTTATGACACCATATATCGAAGATTTAAACGGATGCAGCCGATATAGTAGACTTCGTCAGATTCCCCCTCGTTGAGGGGTTTTTGATTGTGGGTACGCTCTTCCCTACAGGCGCAAGCCCCTGCAGTTAATTACGCTACCGTATCGTGGTAACAACTTTCTCCTTCTCCAGATGATCACTTCGTGTCGTATGCATTTGTTTTTTTGGGTTTCCCGTGGATTGTATACGGAGACTAATTTATGTTGTCGCCCGTAGGGCATGGATTAGTTCAAATCCATATTTTCATAGATTTTGGTTTGGGGTTGGGTTTAAGGATGCGTTAGTCTCATTTGAGACTAAGATCAACTTAAACGTTTGTTAAGGATATGTTAGTCTAATTTTAGACTAAGATCAACTTAACGGGATCATTTAGATCCAACAAAAGAGCATTTGGGCTCTATTGTTTAGTTTAAGGAAATTGCGGTCCATTAGTTTAAGGACATTATGGTCCATGGAGTTTAAAAACATCATAGTCTATGAGTTTAAGGACCTTACAGTCTAAGGTTAAGGACATCATAATCCATGGGTTTAAGGACCCCACAGTCCGAGGTTAAGGACATCATAGTCCATGGGTTTAAGGACCCCACAGTCCGAGGTTAAGGACATCATAGTCCATGGGTTTAAGGACCCCACAGTCAAGGGTTAAGGACATCATAGTCCATGGAATGTTAGGTTGTCGGGACCCGTTACCTCTCTGAATACGTTGAAGGATTACAACGACAAATATCAGAGGAGTGAAGAGACGTACCCTTGAACCAATATTGGTTGGGATCTATAGTCCAATTTGAGACTAACATCAAGGATTTATGAGCATATGGGCTCAATTAATCTGAAGTAGGGTTCTGTGACCACTTTGGGCTCGGCCCATTTAGTTAAAATGTTAAACATTTAACAATGCTGAGCATTGGTTTGAGTTCTGACAATCTTTTTGTCTTTTATTGAATGCTGAGCATTCGTCATAGCTCTGGGCTTTATTTATAGAAAATTTATGTTCTTTTAGCGCACACGTGAGGAGCACGTGGCGCGCTTAGCGCTTTGCGCCAGTCAAAGAGCGCAAAGCGCTTCTGCTGGGTAGCGCACATGTGAGAAGAACGTGGCGCGCTTGGCGCTGTGTGCCAGCTTTGGAGCACTAAGGCGCTTCTGCTGGGTAGCGCACACGTGAGGAGCACGTGATACACTTGGCGCTGAGTGCCAGCCTAAAGAGCGCCAAAGAGCTTCTGTTCAAGTAGCGCACATGTAGGGAGCACGTGGCGCGCTTGGCGGTGAGCGCCAGTCAAAGAGCGCAATGCACTTCTGTTTAAGTTTGGAGCGCTAAGGCTCTGCAGCGCTGTGCGCTAGATTTGGAGCACTGAGGCGCTCTTCTTTAATTGAAGCGCTAAGTCTCTTTTAGGCAGCTTTGCGTCCTGAGAATTAAATTCTCTTTCTTTTAAGAGACTTTGTCTCATGGATATAAGAACAAAGTTCTTATTTTTTTATAGGAGATATTTCAATCTCTTATATTTTTTATGAAAGGCTCTGCCTTTATGGATCTATGATCCTAAGAGAATTGAATTATTCTCCCTCCTTTTTATAATGAGATATTATAATCTCTTTTGTGAAAGACAATTTGTCTTATAGATCTATGATCTGAAGAAGATTAAGTTCTTCCCTTTATTTTTATGATGAGATATTTTGATCTCTTTGTGAAAGACCTTGGCCATATAGATCTATGATCTTAGAAAAAGAAGTAAATTCTTCTTTTATATGAGATGATTTCATCTCTCTGTTCTTTTTTCTTTTGACCTTGAAGAAAGTTTTCTTCTTCTGAGAACTTGTTCTTTTTCTTTGAATTTCTCAAAGTTTATAGGGGGATTCCTCTATTTGTCTCTGTATATCAGACTTGAAGTCTTAGTTCCTTTTTATAGTGAAGGCTGATCAGTTAAAGAGATCTTTTCTCTAATTGATTTGGGGATGTTTCCCCCGTTGGATCTTTGATCCAAGGGCTTCTGACTTACAGAAGGCAATCTTCTTGTTTTTAACAAGATCGGGAAATTTTCCCCATACAGAATTTATTCTATATTTTGGTGATTTTTAATTACCTTTGGGTCATTGATCCAACGGTGTTCTGATTTACAGAGTACTATCTTTTTGTTTGGAAAGATTTTGAGGGATCTTTCCTTAACAGAATTTTATTCTGGTCAATTGATGATTTATCATCTTTATTGGATCTTTGAACTGACGGTGGGGAACATTTAGTTCCAACGCTAGCGCACTCGTGCTTTACACGTGAGCGCTGGCGCTCTTTGTGCTAGCGCAGTCGTGCTTTGCACGTGAGCGCTGCCTCAGAGCGCTGACGCTCTTTGCGCTAGCGCACTCGTGATTTGCACGTGAGTGCTGCCTCAGAGCGCTGGTGCGCTACTCATGTCAAATTTTGAAAATTTAAACAAAGCTTTGCTCTGATTTGGGGAAACAAATGCCTTCCCACCGTTGCCCTCACGTGCCTCACACATGAGTGCAGCGGTGGCAGCATCTCTACCATTAGATCAACTTAGAAGTTGAAACGGTTCTCTATGCCTATAAATAGGGCCTTTGGCCCTTGAGATGACTTCTGTCCATCTTTTTTCTTGTTTTCTAAGAATCAATTTCTCCTGTAGAGCATAGCTCTCTGTTTTAAGAACTCTCTTAGATACAGAACTCTGTCAAATTTTTAGGTAAAAGATCAAATCTTTTGAAGAGATTAGTTAATAATCTAGAGTTTCACCCATTAACAGAGCTTTTGCTCTACTTAGATCATAGATCTTCAAGAAAGCATTTTTAGGGTTTCTCAACAGAGCTTTGCTCTTGTAAGATCTTAGATCTTTTTTAGGGTTTCTTAACCCATTAACAGAGCTTTGCTCTTTTCAAATCATATAGATTTATTAATTTTTCATGAAAACTCTTAGAGTTTGTTTATAGATCTTGAAGATCTCAGAATTTTAATTCATTAAAAACTTTACTTTAAGTTTTCTGATGGGTTATTCCATCATTCTTACAGAGCATGGCTCTTCAGGATATTTCTTGAGGAATTTTATTCCTTTCATCATCAGAGCTGACAGATGTCACTCTGTTGTAGAGCGCTGCTCTCAATGGGAGATTTACTCCTTGGCCCGAGGAGTTCTCATTAAATGAGAATCCTTTGAGGATTTCCTCATTTAATGACAGTATCATCAAATGATGAGACTGTTTTTTTTAATGATGAACTATCATCTAGATTGAGTGGGTCCTGTTTGGCCCCTTTTTACTGCATTGCAGTATGGTACGGATTTAAAGTACTAAGTACCAAACTTGACTTGTGGTATTTACGGCTAACTTTGTTCTTTTTCGCACAGGTACCATGTCTTTAGATACTTCGTTTCCTTTTGTCCGTTCAGAAGGAGGATTCCCCGAAGCGCCAGTAGACCGAGAAGTTTTTGCACTGGTAAAGGATCACGACCCAGAGCGGAAGAATCTCCATTTATGGGGAACATGGTACAACCAAATCATCAAAGGTCGTCGGAGTTTTTCTTGCGCGACACCTTTGGATCCTATTTCGGTGATCCCTTATGCAGATGCACCCCCGATAAACTACGCTGTGGAGGAGGTGAATTGGACTTCAGAGGGTCTCCTTCGGCCTTCTATGGTCGCAATACCCGTACAGCCGCCAGCTGCTTTGGACACTTTAGGGCGGTGCATATGTCAGGGCGAGTCGTGCCCTTGAGGACAGCCATACAATATAGGATTAACTCCCCATCACCCAGCCGGATATCTGTAGTGGGCCCAATACATCTTATCGGTGAAGAAGTCACAGCTGCTAAGGCTCGGATTGTACCCTGCGATCTATACTTCTTTGTTCCAGTACTCCACACTTCCTGCATGGTGGGTCAAGGCATTTCTGGAGCAATGGAACATTCTGACCCCCACCTTCCTTTTATTGGACCGAGAAGTCTCCATTTCTTTAGAGGAATTTGCTGAGGTCTCTGGTTTACCCGTTAGGGGTGAACATTACGAGGTGCTGCTTCCTTCGGATAGGTACATTTTTGCCACCAAATCAGTGGTAATGGGTCTTACCCCAGAAAAAGCTATTCAACAACAATTCCCGAGTTTGATAAATACGTTGAATATCTATGAGAACCTTTTTCTCGAATCCGGAAGTCGTGGGGTTAATTTCACAGATTTCATCGCCCGTTTTCTCCGCTCGGAATTCCTGTCGAAGGGAGCTGTGAAATTTGCCAAACTTGACGATCCTTTTGGTTTCGGTTTGGACAACCAGCCAGCAGCAGAGGCAGATCAGAGAAATTTCTTTCTCCCCAACACCCCGATCGTCTCTTTCACAGAACTTGCAATTCCTGGAATTGACGAAGAAACATTCTTTTTGTGGTTCCTTGGGCTATGGCTAAGTTGGTTTGCGCTTACGACGCACCCTCGCCATATGTGGCCGTCTGTTTTTTATCCAGCTCACCGAATGGTTGCTGGGATGCAAGTGGCCGTCGGGATCACTGGGTTAGCCCATTTATATCACGGCCTCAGCTTGGCAGCAGACACTACTGAACCAGGGGTGTAGCCTGTAAACTTCTCGATGCATTATTTCACCTCGTGGCTCGAGTTGCATGTGCTTGGCGTCTTCGGTATCTACAGAAGGCCCTGCTTCTATGACAAGTGTAAATTCCCTCAGATCATGCAGCTAGTCGACGCATCCATTGTAAACGCGACACCAGGGGAAGCTAGGGGTTTGCTCTTTCGTCCGCGCACGGTTGGAGATGGCATGACCTTCACCGATAAAATTCTGACCGTCGGCCAGGAATCTGCGAAAACGGTGCTGCCATTGCAGGACATTTTTAAAGACGGGGCCTCTGTCTTGAAAGCTCGGGAGATTCTTCATCTATAGTCTATCAGACCGGGCTTTCTCGTGTTTAGGCAGAATGATTCGGCGTTGTTCATGAGATACAACCCGCATCATTTCGCCCAGAATTTAAGCTATAATCAGGGCGTCCCGCTTGAGGCTTTCTTGGCAGAACCGGCTGCTACTGAAGAGGGTATCTGGAGCGTGTTGCATCATTTTATGCGCCTAAACACAGGCTCCAACTTCTTCATCAGTGAACCGAGCTGTGTTCCGAAGGCCATGAACGTGTATGTGGCGTGGTATCAACATTCGATAGGCGCCGTTATTAGGGAACAGAAGCGATTGCTTCTTGATCGCAAGGGCACCGCCCCAGCAGATAACGCCGTTGTTCCCTTGAAACGACGGACCATTGTCCGGTCCCCTTGAGGAAAGCTGCTGCGGCCATGGTACCGCATGATATGCTTGAGCTACCGCTACCCCATGCTCCCGTTGAAGTGGCAGCTGTGGCGTCTCCTGAGTCCGGCTTGGGTGCGGAGATCGGGACTCGCCGCCTAAAGTTGCCTGCTAAACGCAAGCTCGTGTTATCGGCGACCGGTACTCGCTCACAGAAGAAGAAGAAGAAGTCGATTCTTTCTGCAGATGTTGTATTAGGCTAGGAGCCCCATGCTCCTTATAGCGAAGGCTTAAGCGAATACGGGACCAACGAGGGTTTCTTCATGGCGCCAGATGATACTGATCTGGAGGCTGCCATCGCAGCTTCCGAGCGACTAGCTAGCAACAAAGCAGGACTGATCGCCCTTGCACAGTCAGGTAGATTTCAGTTGTATTTTTACGCTGTTATGTTTTTATTATCATGCTTTAACTAACACTTCTTCTTCAACAGGCATCTCCACTGAAGAGTCTCTCGTGGCCTCTCTCAAGACTTTTGAAGAGGAAGAGAGGCTTCGCGCTTCGTTGGGCCTTGGTATATTTCGGTTTACTATATTTTCATTCCCCTTTTTATAGGTAATCTGACCTTTCTTTTCATCTTGTTGTAGGGGCTACCTCGACTCAGGTTATCCCGAGTACAGTGCCAACTTGGCAGGGTGGTGCGGAGACGCTTCCAAGGCGGGCTACCGAAGTCTCAGCCTCTCCAGTATTGTCAAAAGAGGCTTCACTTAAGCAACCGATAACGGACGCCATAGCGGCTCCAGAGGTAGCTCCTGGCTTAGACGATGACGTCTCCTTGACGGAGGTCTTAAGAAGATCAGCTCTTACGGCCCAAGCAGAAAGGAAGCACAGGAGGCGTGCAGCAAGAGAACGTAACGCCGCCTTGGCTGTAGGTGAAAGCTCGAGCGCTGCTTCCCCTGTCCCTGCTTCTTCAGAGGGTGCTCCGGCCGCCCTGTCTACTGCTCATAGATAGGCGGTACGCGCAGCTCGGGTAGCAATTGAAAAGCATCCCAAGGTAACGTAACACTGAGTCCTTTTGTCAGAGTTTTGATCTTCAGATTCTCATATATCCTATCCTGCAGGGCCAAGTCCTGGTGAGGAGGTGGCGGGTGAGATGACGACAACCACCGAGCTCAAAGTGGCTACTTTTTCTCAGGAGTCCGGGACTACTCCTATTGCCGTTCTTTCCACCCGCGGTTCCCTGCCATCGCCTGGCATTGCGAGTGCTACGACGGCTCTCGTGGAATTAGGGGATGAAGCCACGGGTGGCAAAACCATCCCCCCGATTGAGATCGAAGAAGTCGTGATGCTTCCATCACAGTTTTGGCTGATGACCTGTCTAGTAGGTTTCGGGTTGCTGCATTCTTTTCGTTTTGCAATCCCTTCTGATGAAATTTTGTTCCTTTCGAATGTAGGTGTGGTGAGCGCTGAGGTTGTGACACCTGAAGAAGCACTACCAGCTGCTGCTCTGACGGTCGCTGCCCCTTCGTCTTCTCTTATATCCTCTCAAATGCTGGAAGGTATGGGTTTGCGATTTAAATTAGGATAACATCATCCATGTACTGACCATGTATCATCGTGATCTTGCAGGAGTTCTTTTTGATCATCTGTATCAAGTTCTGAACCCGCACTTCTCCTTCCAGTTAGAAGTTACTCTGCCTGCTGGTGCCGGTAAGTATAGCTTTCTAAACTGACGTCCCTTCTTTTCTTAGACGGGTGACCCAACCGTTGTTAATTTTGAATTGATTGCAGCACTGCAAATTGAAGGAGAGGACGAGGGAATCATCGTGCCACCAGTACTCCCAACTCTGCCCCTTGTCGTAGCTGGTATGGTAGACTCTATTATTCGTGCATTTTTCTTATTTCTTGAGCCGACATTTGATCATAATTCATTTTGCAACAATTGCACCGGTTCCTACCCTATTCGACTATCGCATCATAATGCCGGCCGGGCCCTTTTCTAGACGTCCATCTTCAAAAGGCGTTGTGAACAGCCTGCGTATGTTGAGCGAATACGTCGAGAAGCTTGACATGGAGGCCCCTACATTCGCTGCAGATTTTGCTGTCGAGGTTAATCCAATGTTGGCGACGCTTGTGAACTTCCATAATGAAGGCGTCGTTGAGTCTTGGGTTAACCACTGCAGGAAGATTGTGGTCTGCCTGCATGAGCTTGAGTTTAGGCGCCCTGCTCCTGAGACTCTGGCTTTGAACTCCCAGCGGGCTGCGTGGGTTGAGCAAAGTGCCCCTTTACTTCGCCATTTTGAACAAGAAGCGACATTGAGGCGGAAGGAACACGAGGAGGCTTCAGGTGAATCTGCCCGGCTGCGTGCCCAAGTTAAAGAGAATGCCTCGCAACTGAGAGCCATCTTTGACAATTTGCAGCGATGTATTTCAGACGGGCTGGCATTGAGGCAGAAGCTCGACTTCATTGAGCGGGTTACGCAGAGTCGCGAAGCTTCCTAATGGGAAATCGATGAGAAGGTTTCCTCGTGCTTGCAGCAACGGGCTCGAATTGACGCGGAGCTGGCCGTGGCGGCTGATCATGAGAAGGAGTTGAGAGAAGTGCGCAAGCAGCTAGCTGATTTATTGAAGACGCCTCCTTGTCAGTAGCTGTTTTTGTATAGATTGAACACTTGTAATCTTTGAATAACATGCCTTTATTCATTTTTTTTATTCTTTCATATGATTCAACTTGTACTCCATTGAATTCATGAATAAAAGATACACATTTTTTTATCTCACACTGTTGCATTCTTCTCTTTGCTGTGTTGTTGGTATGTGGACTGCAGATAGTAAAGAACATTTCATCTTAGCCTCCTTATACGGTAACGATGGCTTAGGAAGCAGGTTCAGGTCTGCTGCCTAAGACTTTTCAACTTTATGAGCCGTGAGGATCTCATAAACACTTTTCTCTCTACGAGTCGAGAGGATCTCGTATGTGTATTTTCTCCCTAAGAATCGTGAGGATTCTTAAGTGTGTTTTTCTCTTAAGAGTCGTAAGGATCTCCCAAGAGAATCTTCCCGCTTATAAGTCGAGAGGACTCGTAAGTGGTTGTTTTCCTCCTTGTCGAGATTCGACTTTGGAGAGTGTGGTCCATGAATAGTATGTAAGAGTCCATCTTGGACTGACCTGCAGGGCCCCAGTACTTAGGAAACGGGTCCATATCCCCATTGCCCAAGGCTTTTCCCTACGAGTCGAGACGAGTCGAGAAGTTCTCGCAGGAACATTATTTTCCCCACGAGACGAGACGAATCGAGAAGTTATCGCAAGGATTTCCTAACGTCATAGTTAACTCCTGCTAATAGAAGTTCATTAGGGTCTGTGGTACTAGGTTTTTTACCCGTCGCACAGTCGCGTTGGCTGGTATATTCCTCGACGCACAATCTTGTTGTTTGAGTAGCCCCATGACTGTCGTGTCTCTGATCCCTTCAGGGGCTGGACAAGACGTCTTTAAGTAATCTTCCAGGTGATATTACCGTCGAAAGAGCAAGCGTTAAGGATATTCCATGTCGCTTTTTATTTGAGGTTAGGCTCAGTTTGGGAGCTCCGATTAGTCATGACCACTCCACGCTGGTGTGGGATGATCTCCGATAGTCTTTTCAGGTCTTATTTGAGTTGCCATCAAGACCCTGAAGCGAGGGATTTCCCTTGGCTTCGTTGGTTGACATTGTGTATGCAATATTGCGTCGAATGTCGGGGTTGTCTCTGGGTTTTCTGTGAACCATCGAGATTTGAAACTAGGGGACTTTGACGTGGCTCCGATTGGTAGTGTCGCGTCTGCCTCCTGCTGGGGGAAAGGAAGAATGCTGGGGTGAAGTCGCGTCTGCTGTATCGAGACGAACGTCAAGGTGGTCTCTAGGTTGTTGGTGAACCGTCGGGACCTGGAACTAGGGACTTTGCCATGGCTCCGTTGTTAATTGTCGCGTCTGAATCCTGCTGGAATGAGGAGGAATGTTGTTGTAGGTCTCCAGGCTGTAGATATGGCCATCGAGACATGGAACTGGGGACTCTGCTATGGCTCCGTTTTGCTGACGTCGTATATTCCTGCAAAGACACTGATTTCTTTGTGGGTCGACGCGAATCGAAATTCTCTCGTCAAGGACGCTGATTTTCCTAAATCGAGATTTTTGCCAAAGACATTGATTTCCTTGCAATCGAGACGAATCGAGGTATTTCTGCAAAGACACTGATTTCTTCGCGGGTCGACGCGAATCGAGATGCTCTCGTCAAGGACGCTGATATCCCTGAATCGAGGTTTTTGCCAAGGACGTCGATTTCCTCGGAGTTGAGACGAATCGAGGTATTCCTGCAAAGACGTTGATTTCTCTGTGGGTTGATGTGAATCGAGATGCTCTCGTCAAGGACGCTGATTTCCCTGAATCAAGGTTTTTGCCAAGGACGCTGATTTCCTCGGAGTTGAGACGAATCGAGGTATTCCTGCAAAGCGCTGATTTCTCTGCAGGTCGACGCGAATCGAGATGCTCTCATCAAGGATGCTGATTTCCCTGAATCGAGGTTTTTGCCAAGGACGCTGATTTCCCTGGGGTCGGTTGACTTGTTTCCGAAACGAGGCGTTGATCCGGTGAGGAAGTCATTGGTTGACTCTAGGTTGTCTGTGAACCTTCGAGATTTGGAATTAAGGGCTTTGCCATGGCTCCGTTTGTTGACGTCGTATCTGCTTCTGGTTGAAACGAGAAGGAACGCCGTTGTTGATCTCTTAAGATGCAAATGTTGCCATCGAGACTTGGCTCTCTTTCTGATGGAGCCTGATGGGATGATATGGTTCCATCTTTGTTTGTGCCCCTGTATTGTATTCAGGGATCGATGTGATCTCACCTGTAGGGCAAAAGTTTTATTTTATATATTTTTTGTTTTCTTTCCGCGATGCTCTATCATTTCAGCTGTTTACATCGTGAAAGTCGCGATTGCCCAATTATTTCGGCTATTTTTTTTGCGGTGCCCAATCATTTCGGCTATTTTTTTCTTTTTACTCACTGTTTTTTATTGCGAGTTGCCCAAACATTTCGGATATTTTGTATGCATATATTTTTACTTGCTGATTTTGTTGCAAGTTGCCTCATCATTTCGGCTATTTCATATGCATTTTTGGCTCGCTGATTTTTTCTCACGAGTATGGGACATAGGATCTGATACCGATTTAGGCATCAGCATCTCTACAACTGGGATATTGCCAGAAGAGAATCATCATTTGCCTCTGTCGATGTCGAACAAAGGTGGCTTAGAAAACAGGGTTAGGATCCTGTTGACTAAGGTTTTTGACTTCATGAGCCGTAAGGGTCCCATAAAAGTATTTCTCCCTACGATTCGTGAGGATCTCGTAAGTGTGTTTTCTCCGTAAAAATCGTGAGGATTCTTAATTGTATGTTCTCTTATAAGTCGTAAGGATCTTACAAGATTGTTGTCTCCTTATAAGTCGAGAGGACTTACAAGGGTCGTTCACCGTGTGAGCATATCCCTAGACGCTGATGGGACTTTGTTGGGGAAATATTTATTCGTGCCCGTGGATTGTATACAAGGGTCAGTATTGAACCGCTTGTAAGTCAATCTGGGGATTGTGATGGCTTAGGAACAAGTTCAGATCCCTTTAACTTAAGGCTTTTGAATCTTATGAACCGTGAGGGTCTCGTAAGAGAGTTCTCCTTACGAGTCGTGAGGATCTCGTAAGTGTACTTTCTCCTTAAGGATCGTGAGGATTCCTAAGTGTGTTTCCCCTTTGTGAGTCGTAAGGATGTTCCCCGCCGAAACACGGAGACGCGACCTCGCGGGTCCGTCTTGCCTGAATTCGGGGCAGATGTTAATTGGTGCTATCCGTTCACCTCTCCGAAGATGCCAAGTTGATTTATGACACCATGTATTGAAGGTTTAAACGGATGCGGCAGAACGTAGCAGACTTCATCGGATTCCCCCTTGTTGAGGGATTTTTGATTGTGGGGACGCTCTTCCCTGCAGGCGCAAGCCCCTGCAGTTAATTACGCTACCGCATCGCGGCAACCACTTTCTCCTTCTCCAGTGGTCACTTCGTGTCGTGGGTTTTTATTTTGTTTATGGTTGCCCGTGGATTGTATATGGAGACTAATTTATGTTGTCGCCCGTAGGGCGTGGATTAGTCCAAATCCGTATCTTCTTAGATTTGGGTTTGGGGGTTGGGTTTAAGAATACGTTAGCCTCATTTAAGACTAAGATCAACTTAACCGTTAGTTAAGGATATGTTAGTCTAATTTTAGACTAAGATCAACTTAATTGGATCATTTAGATCCAACAAAAGAGCATTTAGGCTCTATTATTTAGTTTAGGGACATTGTGGTCGATTAGTTTAAGGACATTGCGGTCCAATGTTAGTTTAAGGACATCTCGGTCCAAGGTTAAGGACATCATAGTCCGTGAGTTTAAAGACCCCACAGTCAAGGTTAAGGACATCATAGTCCATGGGTTTTAAAGAACCCCACAGTCCGTAGAATTTTTGGTTGTCGGGACCCGTCGCCTCTCTGAAGACGTTGAAGGATTACAACGACAAATATCAGAGGAGTAAAGAGATGTACCCTCGAACCAATGTGAATTGGTTGAAAGATCTGTAGTCCAATTTGGGGCAAAGATCTGTTAAAATATTTATGAGCAGATAGGCTCAGTTAATATGAGTTGAGGACTTATGGCCAATCTTTGGTTAAGTCCAACAAATGTTTAACATTTTATTTTGGGCAGTTGAGCCTTTATTTGGGCTTGGCCTTTTTAACAATGCTGAGTATTGACAATGTTTTTATCTTTTATTGAATGCTGAGCATTCAACAGAGCTCTAGGCTTATTAAAGAACAATTTATATTCTGTTAGCGCAACATGTGGTGCGCTAGGCGCTTTGCGCCAGTCAAAAATCGCAGTGCGCTTCTGCCAAGTAGCTCACATGTAAGAGACACGTGTCGCGCTCAGCGCTAGGCGCCAGATGATGTGCGCATGATGCCAATTTATAAGCGCTGAGCGCTAATCCATGAGCGCATTACGCTTTCAGTTTAGTGGCGCATACGTGAGTGACACGTGGTGCGCTTGGCGCTGAGCGCCAGCCCATGAGCGTAGTGCGCTATTTCAAGAGCGCAAAGCGCTAGTAGTTAATTGGCGCATACGTGATTGACACGTAGCGTATTTGGTGTTGGGCGCAGTCCAGAGAGCGCAGAGGCGCAGTTCAAGAGCGCAAAGCGCATTTGATCAATTTTATGATCTGGGAAACAAATTTATGTTCTTTTAAAAGAGACTGTCTCAAGATCTAAGAACACCAGTTCTCATTTTGCAGGAGATATTTCCAATCTCTTATATTGATTAAAGGCTTTGCCTTTATAAATCCATGATCTGTGAGAAGAATTATGTTCTTCTTCTTATTATTTTATGATGAGATCTCTTGATCTTTTTGTGAGAGACCTTGGTCTTATAGATCTATGATCTTTAAAGAAGTAAATTCTTCTTTTTATGAGATGATTTCATCTCTATGTTCATCATTATCATTTTTACCTTGAAGAAAGATCTTCTTGCAAGAGCTTGCTCTTTATCTATGAGTTTCTCAAAGTTTATGGGGGGTTTCTCTGTACAAGACTTGAAGTCTCGGGGCCTTTATATAGGGCAAGCTGATCAGTTCGATCAGTTAAAGAGATCTTTTCTCTAATTGATTTGGGAATTTTCCCATCGTTGGATCTTTGATCCAAGGGCTTCTGATTTACAGAAGGTAATTTTCTTGTTTTAACCAAAAATTAGGAAATCTTCTAAACAGAATTTATTCTGTATTTTTTAGTGACTTTTAATCACCATTGGATCATTGATCCAACGATGCTCTGATTTACAGAGCACAATCTTGTTATTTGGAAAGATTTGAGAGATCTTTACTTAACAGAATTTAATTCTGGTCAATTAATGATTTATTATTATTATTAGATCTTTGATCTAACGGTGAGGAGCTTTTAGTTCCAGCGCTAGCGCACCCGTGCTGTGCACGTGGTGCGCTGCTTAGAGCGCAGCGCACCTAGTGCTAGCGCACCTGTGTCTTCCACGTGGTGCGCTGCTTAGAGCGCAGCGCACCTAACGCTAGCGCATCCGTGTCTTTCACGTGGTGCGCTGCTTAGGGCGCAGCGCACTTGGTGCTGCATCTGAAGCGTTGCTTCAATTTAAAATTTAAATTTCAAACAAAGTTTTGCTTTAATTGAGGGAAACAAATGCCCCCCCACCGTTGCACTCATGTGGCCCATATGTGAGTGCAGCGGTGGCAGCATCTGCGCCCTTGGATCATCTAAGAAGTTGAAATGGCATTCATCGTCTATAAATAGGACCTTTAGTCCTTAGGATGATTCCTATTCATCTTCTTCCTTATTTTCTGAGAATTTTTATTCTCTCACACAGTATAACTCTCCATCTTAAGAATTTTCTTAAGGACAAAAACTCTGTCAAAATTTAGGTAACGATCAAATTTTTTAATAATCTAGGGTTTTACTCATTAACAGAGCTTTACTCTTCATAGATCTTTGATCTAAAGAAAATCCTTTTAGGGTTTCATTAACAAAGCTTTTGCTCTCTTCAAATCATGAAGAACTCTTAAGAGTTTGTTCATGAATCTTAAAGATCTTAGAATTTTAATTCATATATAAAAAATTGATTTCAATTTTTCTAATGGGTTTTTCCATCATCTTTACAGAGCCAGGCTCTTAAGGAATTTTTATTCCTTCACGATCATAGTTTGACAAGTGTCGCTCTGTCACAGAGCACTGCTCTCAAAGGGAGATTTACTCCTCTGCCCGAGGGATCTTTCATTTAATGAGAATTTTCTTGAGGATTTTCTCATTTAATCAACAGTCTCATCAAATGATGAGGCTGTTTTATTAATGATGAACTGTCATCTGGATTTTGTGGGCCCCTTTCGGTCCCTCTTCACTGCATTGCAGTGTGGTACGAATTCTAAAGTACCAAGTGTCAGAATTTAAATTAAATTATCATACTGACAGTTGACTTTTGTCCCTTTTTTTGCGCAGGCGACATGTCTTTCAATCCCTTTTTCCCGTTTGTTCGTTCAGAGGGAGGATTCCCTAGAGCGCCTGTAGACCGGGAAGTCCTAACATTGATCAAAGATCATGACCCGGAACATAAGAATCTTCACCTCTGGGGGACATGGTACAATCAAATTATTAAGGGTCGGCATAGATTTTCGTGCGCGGTACCCTCAGAGCCCATCATGGCGATCCATTACGCCGATCCACCCCGGTGAACTATACCGTGGAAGAAGTCAACAGGACTTCGGGAGGTCTTCTACAGCTTGCTATGGCTTCGATACCTGTTCAGCCTCCAATAGCTTTGGATACCCTGGGGCGACGTATTTGTCAAGGTGAGGCGCAACCGTGGGGATAACCATATATGATTAGGCTAATTCCTCGTCATCCAGCTGGCTATCTGCAATGGGCCCGCTATATTCTGTCAGTGAAGAAGTCGCAGTTGTTGAGGCTTGGGTTGTATCCCGCCATTTATGCTTCTCTCTTCCAGTATTCTACGCTTCCTACCTGGTGGGTTTAGGCCTTTCTGGAGCAGTGGAATATTCCTACTCACACCTTCCTTTCACTGGACCGAGAAGTATCAATTTCTTTAGAGGAATTTTCAGAAGTTTCTGGCTTGCCGGTTATGGGGGAGCATGTTCATATCATAATATTGCATTTTATATTCCCCATTCTTAATCGTTTTTATAAATAAACAGGTGCTTTTGATGCATGTCTGCTACATATTACAGGTTACAGGTTCTTGGAGCGAAAACAGTGAAAAAGACAAAAGATGATACAAAAAGAGACTTTTGACAAACAAATAGAAGACTCTTGATCAAGCCTACATCAAAGATAAAATTCACAAAGTACAAGGCAATGCAAGGTCCAAGATTACAAAGCGAACGGTTAAAAGTCCACCGCAATTATTCACTGGAGATCTGGAAGAAACATAGAAGCTATTTTAATAAAGAACCAAATAATAAGGAAGCCCAAAGATCCAAGGCCCAATACTTTCTTTTAAAGAGACATAAAATTTTACCAAAACTTGAAGTCTACTTTGACTAGGTCTTCCTAAGGATATTTTGGTAAATGTAGACATGCAAATCAATTATAATCTAGGGTTTCTATCTCCTATAAATAGAAGCCCAAATCATTGTATTCTTTTCATGCCTTCCTATGCCTCCTTTTAATAATAAATTTTAGAATTCTTTTGGAGAGCATCGGTGTTTCTTTTCAATTCATGAATTCAGATCTGACAACCCTGCGTTGATGATTGGAGAGATGCATCTGTAAGTAGATTTAATTCCTTGCTCTAGTTTAGATTACAATTCTTGCCCTAGGTAATTTTTATTCTCTGCCCTAGATAAATGTTTTTAAATTCCTCAATGAGCGAGTAGTTTTCTCGCTTGTTAGGGTTAGGAATGGGGAAGGATTTGAGAGACGAAGATCTCTCATCTCTTTTCTTTGCCAATCTTTTATGAAAATTAGAACTCCATGCATACCTTCTTATTCCGCTCCCTATGGCACTCTACCCTCGAGGTAACGGTGATTCCGTAGTCTAAAGGCCCGGATTTTAAGGTTTTCCATGGAGGTTAGGGTAAAGATTAAGAAAGGAAGGACAAGGATCTAGAGGAAGAATCAATCTTCCCAATCATCCTAATCCCTTTTGTTAAGATTTACCATAACACTAATATGATATCTTTAATTAAAGGCAATGGAAAGAGATGTAGATCTTTGTTTACCAAATTTTCCCTAAACCTAATCCTAGCAAGTTTCTAATCCTAGTATCATACAACTTCAATTTTTAGATTTAATAATCAATCCGAACACCCTTCGGAATTAACTCGTTAGCGCGATTAAGAAATTCACAACATCCCTGTGGACCGACCCGTACTCACCGGCTAGCTGCAAAGCGACGCCGTTCTTGATTGCGGTTACAAATATTTTTGATCTATCTTTTAGAAAGCGCAAGCACGCTAAATCATTCAATCAAATGGCGCCGTTGCCGGGGATGGCGTAGAATTTTCTTTTCGCAATTTCGGGTTAATCATAAAATTAAAAAAAAAAATCATAAAAATCTGAAAAATCAAAAAAATATATATAATTTGTTGTTTTTGGAAGGGATACTTTGTGGTTGAATTTTTGCAGGATATACAAATTCGGATCTGGAGATTTCCAGAAAGCAAAACAGAAAACGGGATATCGGAACAGAAGGGATATTAAACAACAGAACAGTGCAAAAATTTTGGAGCAGTGAACCCACCATACCGCCGCGATTCCACGGCCAAAACCCACATTAGGCCGCGGAAACACGGCCGTCTTGACGAATCATCGCACTGGAAAATTTTTGGGGAACCGATCCTCTGAAATAACCGCGGAAACGCGGTCTGAAGGGCCATAGTGCGGCGGAAACGCGGTGGGCCTGGTGCCTCTTCGTGTGAAATTTGCACTGTAAGTTTCCTGTCTCTCTCCTCTGTAATTTTTGAAATATATTTTCTGGAAATTCCTGCACGATTCTGTGAGCTATAAAATATATTGCCTTCCATATAACAAGTCTTGTGCAGGATTTTTGGGCCCCGCTTGAACATAATTGATTGCAAGTAATCTTTTTTTTGTTGCATATTTTTTCTCGAATATCTTTATGCAATAATTTTTTTTCCAAATAAAGATTCTTTGTGATATGCTTAAAATAATAATTGATTGCAAGTAATATTTTTTGTTTTGCATATCTTTTATCGAAAATCTTCTTGCAAAATTTCCAAATAAAGAGCAAGAGAAAAAAGGAAAGTTTTAATTAGAAAACTTGCAAACTTTGAAATTCAAAAAAAAAAAAAAAAGATTTGATTGTGAGTGATTTTTTCTGTTTTGCATATCTTTAAAACTGACTTTAAGGGGCTTTTGACCAATTCAAATTGGGTAGGGATTTCATCACCCTTCCCAGGACACCAGAAAACACCTAAAGCATGTGCATTGACCATAATTAATTAAAAAATATTAGACTCAGACCTAAGGACATCGAGCTCAATAGGAAAAGGACTAGTATAGGCATCGACCGTTTATCCTAACTGACATTGCGGTGTCTAGGCTAGTGGTTATTAATTAGGCCCACTGTGGTGGTGGTTCCTTCCCACTTACCTGGCCGCAATTGGCAGTGAAGAGGCGGTTTGAGGTCCTATTTCTAGCCCTTTGGAACAGTTAGGAGCTGTCTAGCTGACCTAGGTGACCCTAGATCTAGGACTGATTATGCATTTCTGGTTATTTGCATTTGTGTCTTAGCCCTTTATCGAAAATTTTTGCAAAACAAATAAAAAAGAATAATAAGAGGAATTTTTTTTTAAAAAAAAGGGACTTGCAACTTTTGCCGCTAAGAAATCCTTGCACCACCCACCTTCTTCATCTTCTCTTTCTTCTATCATGGGTACCCCACATAATAAATCACTTGCCGAACTTTGGTATCCCGAGCCTAATTTTGCGTCGTTCGGCAATTTATTCGATCAATTTAAAGACGATCCTTCCATGCCTAAAATATCTTTGAAAGATCAAATAGAGGCGTCTAGGAGAAACAATTCGACTTTTCAACCCACTTTGTGTCAACCAAGTCAACCTTCACCACTTCCATATGTTGATACCACTTTTTCAAGTCCTTCTGTCACTCCTAAGCCGATGTCCATTGCTGAGCATATTGCTCAATCTCGCAGCCGATCTTTTACCCCTCTCCACACATCTAGTTATAGGGATTCGCACGACTATTCACCTTTTTATCCACATGTTGACCCTACCCCTGTCCAACAACCCACTTCCTACCAGTCCTACCCGACTTTCCCACCGTCACTAGACCCTGTTCCTACACAGCCTTTTGGGAGTTTCACATATCCAAACAATTTTGAATCTTTTACCGAAACCCCCTCACCACCCAAGTCTAGTTTGGAAGAGGCGTTGGAGGCGTATATCGCAGCAACAAACAAAATGGTTAGGAATGTGGAAGCGTCCGTGGCCACCCTTATGCAACCTGCTGAACCGGTAGCTAGTTTCCAACTAGCTCCAAATTTTCCAATGTATGAGGCGGCGATTGGACAGAGAGAGAATGTGAGAGGATTTCCAAATCAAACCTACCCATACCCTATTGAATCCAACAACTCCAATTTTCAAACATGTGTCCAAAATGATGAGTTGTGTGATTTTGTAGTGCTTGATTTGCCAGATTGTGAAGAACCCCTTTCGAGTGAAACCGCACCTAATCCTTTCGATCTTTACACCTCCACTCTAGAACCTAAATTGATAAACATCCATGCTTTTGAGGAGGTGTCTAAAGAAATTGACTTTCACTTGATTGAGGATATAGACGCCGGGAATATTTCGGATGATGAACCTGTCGATTTAATTGAAATTTTACGTTCAAATCATCATCCCGAGTTATTAAATGTTTCTCCCGAATCTCATATGCGTCTTGATTTTGATGATAATGGCATGGATGAGTTGAATATTGAGGAGAATTATGAGTTGAATATTGAGGAGAATAGTGAGGATCATATTGAGGTTGAACCATTTTTCTTTGATGTGTCGGATTTTCCAATTCATCCTTTCGAACCATTACCTAAATCACCTTCCCTCTTTTCCATCGTTCCGACCACTCCTCATTTCACGCTTAACGACTGTGAGCTTGAAAACTTTTTCTTTGAATCTGACACAGTTCTCACAGCCGATGACACGTACGAGTGTTTCACTTTTTCGGACGATGTTGAAGTCTCACCGCCCGAGTTTGAGTCCTTTACATTTTCAGATGAGTTAGTTAATCCATCAGACTCGGTTGCATACAGTCGTTTCGAACCATTGATGGAATCTTTCCAGTTCGACACAGTTTACTACGGTGAGAATGAGACTATCCCTAATTCACTTTCTTTCGTCTTTCCCATTGTTCCAACCGAACAAATGACCGTTACGCTTTCATCTCCTATACCAAGTTCGGCGTACCCATATTTTCTTGCGAATCTTGAGGGATTTGATCCTATTTCTCGACGAGTTGGTAGGTTAGCGCAATCGCTTTTAACACATCGGTCATCACAAATTGCGCTAATTTATTCACTCAATTTACACCCTCAAGATCGCACTCCACTTCTTTCTTCTTTCCGTCATTCTTCTCCCCCACCGAGACCATATTCTACCATTCTTCTTTCCACACGGTCTCGCGTGCTTCTCAGTTTTTTGCACCAACTATACCATTTCCACGATAAGATTTTTGAATGGTTGGTGCTAACCTTTGGCTTGTGTAAGGCCAAGCTTAAGTTTGGGGGAATCTTTGTATATATGTATATATTTTTGGTTTTCTTTTTCTATAAAAAAATTAAAAAAAAATTCAAAACATTAAAAAAAAAATTATAAATAAATAAACAGGGGAGTACCGGCATTTTGACCCTCTTGGTGTAGCATGACAGTGAGGACACTGTCAAGTTCAGGTTTGGGGGTATGCTCGGTACGTCTTCTTCCTTCGCATTCATTTGTACATATTTTTGTATTTGCATACTTATTTGAAAACCCATAAAAATTGAAAAATTTCAAAAATTATAAAAATTAATGTTTTCAATTTTGGCTAATTGACTTGAGTTTGACAAATAGGTTAACTGGCTAGGAACAACTAGATCTTAGACTTAGTGAATTAAAAACCCTAAAAATAATATTCCTTAAAGTTTAACGGTAGAGAGTATATGCCTTGTAGTTTATTTAGAAATAGGCAAATTTTGGGTTCACCTCTTGGGCTAAGTCAAAATGAGGGAAAAATATTGAAGCTTTTATTAGAGTATAAGTTTGAAAAATAGTTCCTACCTTAAGTCTAAATTCTGAAAATGTATACCCTACAATCTGCACAATCACGCACCTTGAAACTTGGAATAGTAGAAGAGACCTTGAAATGCTCTTGTCTAAAGTCCTTAGTACAAAGAAAATAAAAGAAAAAAGTGAATAAAGAAAAAAAATGAACACTGGTTTTTGTGATTACTTAAGGCTAAAAAAATAGAAAAAATATTTAGCGAGGGTGCTTCATCACCTAGTGCCTTAGACCAACTGGTTTGGGAGTCACTGCTAAAAGCCTTGGGTGTTGCAAGACTAGGAATTACGCTTTAAAGTGCTAACGCATCTTGTAATCAGTTGTTGGTATCTCAAGAAGTATTAACGGTCGCATGAAGGATGTGTAAGCGAAAATTCACCAATTAATAAGTGCTTTGGACAACGGACAAGAGTATGATTGCTTGATTTGAATTTCCAAGTGTAGGGGTGATCTATACACACACGTAGGGATATGTGATTAGAGTTTAGATGAGAGAAAGGAATGAAGAATAAAACTTGTATCTTTAGTAGGGTTGATAAAAATTCCTAAGTGGAGATGGAACCCTGGAAGGAAAACTTAAGAGATGCCGAAAGCTAAGTAAATCTATAGAACATGTATAATCTTAAGTTAGATGATGAGGAAGTGTGAAGAATATGGGTGGATAATTTACAAGTAAAAGATAATAGAATTCCTTGTTAGAAAACCTAATTGGAGAACAAAAGTCGAAAAGCCAAATTGATAGGATTTTGTGGGTGTAATCCGCTGAAAACCCTCAGGAGACAACACTCCTCCTACTAGGGACACCTAGAGGTTTAACGGCTTGTTGCACGGGCTCAGTGCAATCGCGTTTCCCTGCGAAAGTGTGGTTAGGATTTTAGTGAATAAAAATAAGTTTGCTCGAGGACGAGCAAAAGATAAGTTTGGGGGTATTTGTTCATATCATAATATTGCATTTTATATTCCCCATTCTTATTCGTTTTTATAAATAAACAGGTGCTTTTGATGCATGTCTGCTACATATTACAGGTTACAGGTTCTTGGAGCGAAAACAGTGAAAAAGACAAAAGATGATACAAAAAGAGACTTTTGACAAACAAATAGAAGACTCTTGATCAAGCCTACATCAAAGATAAAATTCACAAAGTACAAGGCAATGCAAGGTCCAAGATTACAAAGCGAACGGTTAAAAGTCCACCGCAATTATTCACTGGAGATCTGGAAGAAACATAGAAGCTATTTTAATAAAGAACCAAATAATAAGGAAGCCCAAAGATCTAAGGCCCAATACTTTCTTTTAAAGAGACATAAAATTTTACCAAAGCTTGAAGTCTACTTTGACTAGGTCTTCCTAAGGATATTTTGGTAAATGTAGACATGCAAATCAATTGTAACCTAGGGTTTCTATCTCCTATAAATAGAAGCCCAAATCATTGTATTCTTTTCATGCCTTCCCATGCCTCCTTTTAATAATAAATTTTAGAATTCTTTTGGAGAGCATCGGTGTTTCTTTTCAATTCATGAATTCAGATCTGACAACCCTGCGTTGATGATTGGAGAGATGCATCTGTAAGTAGATTTAATTCCTTGCTCTAGTTTAGATTACAATTCTTGCCCTAGGTAATTTTTATTCTCTGCCCTAGATAAATGTTTTTAAATTCCTCAATGAGCGAGTAGTTTTCTCGCTTGTTAGGGTTAGGAATGGGGAAGGATTTGAGAGACGAAGATCTCTCATCTCTTTTCTTTGCCAATCTTTTATGAAAATTAGAACTCCATGCATACCTTCTTATTCCGCTCCCTACGGCACTCTACCCTCGAGGTAACGGTGATTCCGTAGTCTAAAGGCCCGGATTTTAAGGTTTTCCATGGAGGTTAGGGTAAAGATTAAGAAAGGAAGGACAAGGATCTAGAGGAAGAATCAATCTTCCCAATCATCCTAATCCCTTTTGTTAAGATTTACCATAACACTAATATGATATCTTTAATTAAAGGCAATGGAAAGAGATGTAGATCTTTGTTTACCAAATTTTCCCTAAACCTAATCCTAGCAAGTTTCTAATCCTAGTATCATACAACTTCAATTTTTAGATTTAATAATCAATCCGAACACCCTTCGGATTAGCGCGATTAAGAAATTCATAACATCCCTGTGGACCGACCCGTACTCACCGGCTAGCTGCAAAGCGACGCCGTTCTTGATTGCGGTTACAAATATTTTTGATCTATCTTTTAGAAAGCGCAAGCACGCTAAATCATTCAATCAGAGCACTATGAGGAACTGCTTCCTACAGATGAATACATTTTTGGTGCCAAACCAGTGATGACAGGCCTTACCCCGGAGAACGCCATTCAACACCAGTTCCCTAGTTTAATCAAAGTGTTGAATATTTATGAGGGCCTTTTTCTCGAATCTGGGAGCCGGGGGGTCACTTTCGAGGATTTCATTACTCGTTTTCTCCATCCGGAAGTCCTCTCGAAGGATGCTGCAAAATTCTCCAAACTTGACGACCCTTTCGGTTTAGGGTTAAACAACTTCCCAACGGCGGAGGTAGATCAAAAGAGTTTCTTCCTTCCCAACACTCCAGTTGTTCCTTTCGCGGAGGTCGCGGTCCCTGGGATTGATGAGGAAACGTTCTTCTTGGGGTTTCTTGGGCTATGGCTGAGCTGGTTTGCGCTCCCGATGCACCCTCACCGAATGAGGCCGTCTGTCTTCTATCCGGCTCACGAATGATTATTGGGGTGAAAGTGGTTGCCGGGGTTGTCGGGTTAGCTCATTTGTATTACGGCCTCAGCCAAGCGGCGGATATTACTGAACCCGGAGTGCAGCATGTGAACTTCTCGATGCATTACTTCATATCATGGCTCGAGCTACATGCACTTGGCGTTTTCGGTATCCATAAGAGGTCGTCATTCTACGATAGGTGCGGCTTCCCGCGGATTATGTGATTAGTCGACGCATCTATTATAAATTCATCACCGTCGGAAGCTAGAGGTTTGCTCCTTCATCCTCGCCGGTTGAAGATGGCATGACTTTCACCGACAAGATCCTGACTATCGGCAAAGAGTCCGCGACGACGGTGCAGACATTGCGGGACATTTTTAATGATGGAGCCTCTATTTTGAAAGCTCGGGAAATCCTTCATTTATATTCCATCAGACCGGGCTTTCTAGTGTTTAGGCAAAATGATGCGGCATTATTCATGAGATACAACCCGCACCATTTCGCCCAGCAGCTGAGCTACAATCAGGAAGTCCCGCTTGAAGCTTTTTTGTTAGATACTGCTGTCACTAAAGAGGGAACGTGTTAGAACCTGCTGTCACTAAAGAGGGAACGCAAAACGCGCTGCATCATTTCATACGCGTGAACACAGGGTCCAACTTCTTTATCAGCGAACCGAGCTGTGTCCCGAAGGCCCATAGTGTGTACGTGGCGTGGTTCCAGCATTCAATGGGCACCGTTATCAGGGAGGAGAAGAGACTGCTGCTCGATCGCAAAGGTCCACCCCCTACTGGTGATCGAAACGTCCCTCTGAAGCGACGGACCATTGTCCCACCTCTCTTAAGAGAAGCTGCCGTGATCGAAGTCCCGCATGACAGGCCCGAGCTACCGATCCCCCGGGCTTCTGTAGAAACGATGACTGTAGCTTCCCCCGATTCTGGTGTGGGTTTAGATATCGGGACTCGTCGCCCCAAGGTGCCCGCTAAACGTAAACTTGTGCTTGCGGGGACCGGAGCTCGCTTGCAGAAGAAGAAGAAGAAGTCGATCCTCTCCGCCAACGTTGCATTTGGTCAGGAGCCTCATGCTCCTTATAGTGAGGGCTTTGGCGAATATGGGACCAATGAGGGTCTATTCATAGCGCCAAACAATACTGATCTGGAGGCTGCTATTGCAGCTTCTGTGCGATCAGCAAGCCACAAAGCGGGACTGGCCATCCTTGCGCAATCAAGTAAACATCAGCTGTACCTTCTGTCATTGCATTATATTTTTATTATCATGTTTTAACTGACACTTTTCCTTCTTTAACAGCCATTTCCACTGAAGAGGCTCTCGCGGCTTCCCTTAGGACCTTTGAGGAGGAGGAGAGGATTCGCGGTTCGCTGGGCATTGGTATATTTCAGCTCACCGCGTCTCCGCTCCCGTTTCTTATGGGTAATCTGACCCCTCCTTTTCATCTTATTATAGGAACTACCTCTACTCAGGTTATTCCAGGCGTGACACCGACTTCATAGGGCGGTGCGGAGATGCTTCCCAAGTCGGCTATCTTAGTTCCGCCGGTATTGCCAAAAGAAGCTTCACTTAAGCAACCGATGACGGATGCCATAACGGCTCCAGAGGTAACTATTGGCGCGGACGACGATATTCTGTTGAAGGAGGTCTTTAGAAGGTCTGCCCTCATGGCCTGGGCGGAAAGGAAGCATAGGATGCGTGCGGCAAAGGAGCGTACCGCCGCCTTGGATGCGGGTGCGGGTTCAAGCGCTGTTACCCCTACCCCTACTCCTTCAGAGGATACTTCGGCTGCCTTGTCTACCGCCCACAGACAGGCAGCACGTGCAGCTCGGGAAGCAGTCGAAAAACTGACCCAAGGAAACGTGACATTGGGTTCTTTTGTCAAAGCTTTAATTTTCAGGTTCTCATATATCATATCCTGTAGGGCCGAGTCTTGCCGAGGAAGTGGTAGGTGACGTGGAGGCAACCACCGAGCCTGAGGTAGCCGTAGGTGAAACAACCACAATTGCCCAGCCTGAGGTAGCGGTGGGTGAGAGGGCTACAATTTCCGAGCCCGAGGTAGCGGTGGGTGAGATGGCTACAATCGCCGAGCCCGAGGTAGCCACTCTTTCTCAAGAGTCGGGCACTGCACCAATCGTCGCTTTTTCCCCTTGCGGCTCCTTGCTGTTGCCGGGCGCTGCGAGTGTCACGATGATTCTCGTAGAATCGGGAGATGAGGCTACGGGTGGCAAGACCATTCCGATGGAGGAGGGTGAAGCATTTGCTGCCTCTAGTGACGCCCTTGTCGCGGTCTCGACCGGCGACTCACCAGGTAGATTTTGGGTCATTACTTTCCCCTTTATTCTGCAATCCCTTTTAATTTATTTTTAACAGCGTTTCTCTTATTTATAATGCAGGTGTGATGAGCGTTGGGGTTGTGCTACCCGAGAAAGCATCTCCAGTTGGTGCTTTAACGGTGACCGCTCCTCTACCTTCTCTCGTACCATCTCAAATGCTGGAAGGTGCAGATTTGTGACCCATCAGTTTCATTGTAGGAAGTATACTTTATGTACTGACATTGCATTATTACATCCTCGCAGGAGTCATTTTCGATCACCTGTATCAGGTGCTACACCCACACTTCTCCTTTCAGTCAGAGATTTCCTCATCTAGTGGTGCTGGTGAGTACAGCCTTTAGCTAATGTCTCTTCTTTTTTTTAAGGGTAGTCAAATCATTTCTGATTCTTCTTTGTCTTGATTGCAGCCCTACAGATCGAAGGATGAGACGAAAGAACTGTTGCACCGCCGGTACTCCCGGACTTGCCACCTGCTGCAGCCAGTATAGTAAACTCCGTTGTTCATGAACCTCCTTTATTTCTTGAACCGTTATTTGACTGTGATTTGCTTTGTAGTTGTGACACCGACTTCAGCTCCATTCAAGTCTCAAGTCATAATGCCAGCAGGCCCCTTCTCTCGACGCCCTTCTTCCAAAGGTGTTGTGAATAGCCTGCGCATGTTGATCGATCATCTCGAGGAGCTTGATGCGGAGACTCCTGCCTTTGCTGCAGATTTCGCTGCTGAGGTTAATCCCATGCTGGCGACGCTCGTACACTTTTATAATGAAGGCATCATGGAGTCTTGGGTTAATCATTGCAGGAAAATCGAGGCATGTCTGCATGAGCTTGAGTTTAGACGTCCTGCCCCCGAGGTCTTGGCTATGAACTCCCAGCGGGCTGTATGGGTCGAGGAGAGCACCCTTTACTTCCGCCATCTTTAACAAAAAGCGGCTTTGAGGCGTAAGGAGCGCGAGGAGACTTTAAGTAATCTGCTCGTTTGCATGCCCAAGTTGATGCAAACGCTGCACAGCTAAAAGTCGTCTTTGAAAGCCTTCTACGATGTATTTCTGAAGGGCTAACGCTGAGGCAGAAACTCGACCTCATTGAACAAGATGCACAAGGTCGTGAGGTGGCTCAGCGGGTCATTGACGAGCAACTTTCATCTTATCTGCAGCAACGAGCTCAGGTTGAAGCAGAGTTGGCCGTGGCGGCTGACCATGAAAAGGGGCTGAGGGAAGTGCGCGAGCGGTAAATTGGTCTATTGAAAACGCTTCTCTCTCAATAATTGTTTTTGTACCATTTGTAATTTTGAATAAAATTTATCCATTTTTTTTATTCTTTCATAAGATGTATTTTGTACCCAACTGAATTTATGAATAAAAGATACATTTCTTTCGCGATGTCTTGTGTCATCTCTTTGCTTTCTTCTTTTTTTGTTATCAGCATGGCACTTTAGTAAGCATAGCCTGCAGATGATAGAGAGAGCATTCCGTTTTGAATTCTTCGAGAGGTAGTGATGGCCTAGAAAGCAGGTTCAGATCTACTGCCTAAGACTTTTCAACTTCATGAGCCGTGAGGGTCTCATAAAGACTTTTCTCCCTACGAGTCGAGAGGATCTTGTAGGTGTATTTTCTCCTTAGGAATCGTGAGGATTCCTAAGTGCGTTTTCTCTTCTAAGTCGTAAGGAATTTATAAGAGAGTTTTCTTCCTTACGGGTTGAGAGGACCTGTAAGTGATTGATAGTGTTGCCATTATTCGCACTTTGCGGAGTCAGGAGTTGCTCTGGGCGTTTCCTACCGGGTCAGGATTGACTTTAACCGTGTTCCACGGGACCAGGAATTTGCTCTGGATGCTTCTCACGGGGTGATAACCATGTTCTGTGAGGAACAGGATCCACTCTGGACGTTTCCCACGGGGTCGGGATTGACATAAGCCGCGTTTCACGTAACAAGGAATTTGCTCTGGATGCTTCCCACGGTGTCATAGCCTTGTTCTGCGAGGACCAGGCTCCACTCTGGACGTTTCCCACGGGGTCAGGATTGACATAAGCCGCGTTCCACGTGACCAGGAATTTGCTCTGGATGCTTCCCACGGGGTCATAGCCGTATTCTGTGAGGACCAGGCTCCGCTCTGGATGCTTCCCACGGGGTCATATCCGTGTTCTGCGAGGACCAGGATTCGCTTTGGACGTTTCCCACGGGGTCAGGATTGACATAAGCCGCGTTCCACGTGACCAGGAATTTGCTCTGGATGCTTCCCACGGGGTCATAGCCGTATTCTGTGAGGACCAGGCTCCGCTCTGGATGCTTCCCACGGGGTCATATCCGTGTTCTGCGAGGACCAGGATTCGCTCTGGACGTTTCCCACGGGGTCAGGATTGACATAAGCCGCGTTCCACGTGACCAGGAATTTGCTCTGGATGCTTCCTACGGGGTCATAGCCGTGTTCTGCGAGGACCAGGATCCACTCTGGATGCTTCCCACGGGGCATAGCCGTGTTCTGCGAGAACCAGGAATTTGCTCTGGATGCTTCCCACGGGGTCATAGCCGTGTTCTACGAGGACCAGGCTCCACTCTGGACGTTTCCCACGGGGTCAGGATTGACATAAGTCACGTTCCACGTGACCAGGAATTTGCTCTGGATGATTCCCACGGGGTCATAGCCGTATTCTGTGAGGACCGGGCTCCGCTCTGGATGCTTCCCATGGGGTCATAACCGTGTTCCACGTGACCGGGAATTTGCTGTGGATGCTTTCCACGGGGTCATAGCCGTGTTCTGCGAGGACCAGGATCCGCTCTGGACGTTTTCCACAGGGTCAGGATTGACATAAGCCGTGTTCCACGTGACCGGGAATTTGCTCTGGATGCTTCCCACATGGTCATAGCCGTGTTCTGGGAGGACCAGGCTCCACTCTGGATGCTTCCTACGGGGTCATAGCCGTGTTCTGCGAGGACCAGGATCCACTCTGGACGTTTTCCATAGGGTCAGGATTGACATAAGCCATGTTCCATATGACAAAGAATTTGCTCTGGATGCTTCCCACGGGGTCATAGCCCTATTCTGCGAGGACTAGGCTCCGCTCTGGACGTTTCCCACGAGGTCAGGATTGACATAAGCCGCGTTCCACTTGACCAGGAATTTGCTCTGGATGCTTCCGACGAGGTCATAGTCGTGTTCTGCGAGGACCAGGCTCCGCTCTGGATGCTTCCCATGGGGTCATAGCCGTGTTCTGCGAGGATCAGGATCCGCTCTGGACGTTTCCTACGGGCTCAGGATTGACATAAGTTGCGTTCTACGTGACCAGGAATTTGCTCTGGACGCTTCCTACGAGTTCATAGCCATGTTCTGCGGGGACCAGGAATTTGCTCTGGACGTTTCCCACGGGGTCAGGATTGACATAAGCCGCGTTTCACGTAACTAGGAAGGGTCGACTTTATCCGCATTTCACGGAGTCGGGGTTTGACTCTCGATCATCTGTGCACCGCCGAGTCATGGAATTGGGAATTGCCACGGTTTTGCTTTACTTGATGTTGCGTCTGTTATAATGAGACGAATGTTGAGATGATCTCCAGGCTGTCTGTGAACCGTTGAGATTCGGCTTCTTCTTCGGATGGAGCCTGGAGAGGGAAGGTGTGATTCCTTCTTCGTTTGCGCCCCTGTATTTTATACAGGGATTGATGTGATGTCGCCTGTAGGGCATAAATTTCATTTTTTTAATTTCTTTCTGCGATGCTCTATCATTTCAGCTTTTATATCACGAAGGTCGCAATTGCCCAATCATTTCGGCTATTTTTCGCGGTGCCCAATCATTTCGGCTATTTGTTTTATTTTTACTCGCTGCTTTTTATTGCGAGTTGCCCAATCATTTCATCTATTTTTCATGCATATAATTTTACTTGCTGATTTTGTTTGCAAGTTGCCCCATCATTTCGGCTATTTCGTATGCATGTGTGGCTCGCTGGCTTTTCGCTGCAAGCTTGGAATTAGACACTGATTTCGGCATCAGCACCCTACAACTGGGATATTGCCAGGAGTGAATCATCATTTTCCTCTGTCGATGTCAAACAAAGATGGCTTAGCGAACAGGGTTAGGATCCTGTCGACTAAGGCTTTTGACTTCATGAGCCGTAAGGGTCTCATAAAAGTATTTCTCCCTGCGAGTCGTGAGGATCTCGTAGGTGCGTTCTACTTAGGAATCATGAGGACTCCTAAGTGTATGGCTTCTCGTAAGTCGTAAGGATCTTACAAGAGTATTTTCTCCTTCTAAGTCAAGAGGAATTACAAGGGTTGTTCACCGTGTAAACATATCCCTAGTCACGGATGGGACTTTGTTAGGTAAATGTTTATTCGCGCCTGTGGATTGTATACAAGGGTCACCATTGAGCCGCTTGTAGGGCAGCATTGGAGGTTGTGGTGGCCTCTTAAGAAAAAGTTGAGATCCTTGTAGCTTAATTCTTTTGAATCTTATGAGCCGTGAGGGTCTCATAAGAGGGTTCTCCTTACGAGTCGTGAAGATCTCGTAAGTGTAATTTCTCCTTTGGAATCGTGGGGATCCCTAAGTGTGTTGCTCCCTTGTGAGTCGTAAGGATCTCACGCAGGTGGTTTCTCCTCACAAGGTCGAGAGGACCTTGCAAGTGTCTTTTAACGTGGTTGCGCCCTTTCGGGTTTTCACAAAAACTCGCCGGTAGCCCTGATGTTTTTACTCACGGAGCCCTTTCGGGTTTTCATCCGTGCCCATTTTGCTTATGGACACACCGTTTTCTTTTTCTTTCTCTTTTTTATTCTTTTTTTTGTCAGCCTTAGGACGCTGTAATCTACAGTAGTTTATCGACGTCTCGGTCAACAGCTAGTTTTAGGATATAGTGGTCCATCGTTAGTTTAAGGACGTTTCGGTCCGACGCCAGTTTTAGGACATAGTGGTCCATTGTTAGTTTTAGGACATTTCGGTCCGTTGTTAGTTTAAGGACGTTTCGGTCCATTGTTAAGGAAGCCGGTTACTACTTACAGAGTTTGGGCTTAGGAAGATAGCGAGTGGACATAGGTATCGTCATCTATCGTTGACCTAGGCCATGACTCGTTAGGCGTAGTATTTCTTTAGGAAGCGACCGTTTATTGTCCTGAAAGGTCTTTCACCATGCATGTCCATGAGTAGGTAAGCTCCACCCAAGTAAACTTTGTCTATGATATACGAGCCTTCATAGTTCGGCTCGAATTTCCCTCGCTTGGCGCGATTTGGGATCATAGGTCTTTTAACCACTAGCACGAGTTCGCCTTGGCGGAACATTCTCGGCCTAGTCAATTTCATATGAGCGCGTCATCTTTGCTTTATAAGTCTCCATACTCTGTTGCGCCACGAGCCGGTTTTCATCAAAGGCATCAAGCTCCTCAAGCCGAAGGTGGGCATTCTCTTCATCTGTTAGCTCGTAGTGAACCGCCACTCGTAGAGAGGGTAACTCTATCTCAAGGGGGAGTGCCACTTCTGTGCCGAATACCAATGCGTACGGCGTTGAGTTCGTGGCCGTTTTGAACGTAGTTCGATACGCCCAGAGAGCTTCATGCAGTCTTTCATGCTAGTCCTTCTTATTCCAAGACACCATTTTTTTCACGATCTTCGTCAAGGTCTTGTTGAAAGCCTCTGCTAGACCGTTAGCTCGAGGATTATAGACTGAAGAGTATCTCCAGTCTATGTTATGTTGTTGTGCGAAGTGGTTGATCTTGTGGCTTCTGTAGGCTGGCCCGTTATCGGAGATGATCCGTCGCGGAGTGCCGAACCGATAAATGACGTGTGTCTTGAAGAAATGGAGTATATTTTCCGTCTTCACTTCCTGCAGTGATACTGCTTCTGCCCATTTGGAGAAGTAATCAGTTGTCGCTAAAATGAACCGATGTCCTCTGGACGATGCCGGCTCGATGGGGCCGATTATGTCAGTTCCCCATAATTCAAACGGCCAGCTAGCCACTATTGGATGCAGTGGATTTGGATGTTGATGGATAAAGTATCCGTGAATCTTGCATGAGTGGCACTGCTTTGCGTATTCTAAGCAGTCTTGATCATCGTGGGCCAATAATAGCCCATCCTTTTGATCTTTAGCTTCATTTTCGGCCCTGCTTGGTGAGAACCGCAGAGTCCGTCGTGAGTTTCTTTGACGACTCTCCTTGCTTCTACAGGTCCTAAGCATCTTAGCCATAAATAATCAAATGATCTTTTATACAGAGTATCATTGACGAAGGCAAATGAAAGAGCTCGTTTCTTGAGCTGATGTCTTGATGACGCCTCTTCAGGTGCTCAACGGGATTTGAAGTAGTCTATAAAGAATTCCTTCCAATCCTCAGCCTTTTCCTGGTCTTTTATTTGCAGAGCCATTTGCTCGGTCACTTCTTTTTCTTCGGACAACTCCGGAGATATTTCTGCCGGTGCAAGAACCCGACGTCTTTGCACAATGATCCTCACGTCATCGAGGCTTTCGTCAGCCAGTCCTTTAGCGAGCTTGGCTAACGCATCCGCCTTGCTATTTTCCGCACGTGGTATGCTTTCCGGGGCGTAGGAAGGAATTTGAGTCAGCAGTTGCTGCACTCTCTCTCCGTACTTCACCAACTCAGGCTTGCACGTTTGATAGTCACCGTTTACTTGACTAACGACTAGTTGGGAGTCTCCGTATATGAGGAGGTTTTCAATTCCCATGTCGATAGAGATCACGAGGCCTTCTATCAAAGGTTCATATTCGGCTTCATTGTTCATCCTCGGCTCTGTTAAGGAGAAGGAAAAGCGCATTATCCCTCCTTGTGGAGTCATGAAGGTGAGGCATACCCCTGATTTGATTATGGACGTGCATTGTTTGCGCTTCTTCATGGAAGACGCTCCATCAAAATAGAGTTCCCACCGGGTATCATTCTCTCTTCTCTCCCTGTCGATTGTGTCAAACGCATGTTCGTCTGGCAACTCGCAGTTCGAAGGAGAATCGGCGGGTATCGGGTGCTCAGCAAGGAAGTCGGCGATGGCCTGGCATTTCACCGCCATAAGAGGCCAATAAGTTATCGAGAATTCCATCAAGAGTAGAGCCCATTTAGCGAGACGCCCCGTTAATATGGCTTTTGACATCAAATACTTAAGAGGATCCACTTTTGATATGAGATGGACCTCATGTACCAACGCGTAGTGTCTGAGCTTCGTTACCGCGAAGATCAATGCTAGGCAATATTTTTCGATAAGGAGTAGTTGCTTTCTGCCCCCAGGAGAACTCGACTCAGATAGTAGAGAGCTCTTTCTTTCCCTTGATCGTTCTCTTATGCCCACAGCATGCCTAAAGAACCTTCGAGGGCTGTTGTGTACAGGACGAGAGGTTTTCCTTTAACGGGAGTGGCCAGTACTGGCGGATTCTGCAGGTATTGCTTGATTTCGTCCAGTGCACTTTGGCATTTATGATCCCAGACGAAAGGAGTCCCTTTCTTCATTAAGTGACTGTAAGGACGACACTTGCTGGAGAGATTGGCTATGAATCGCCGGATATAAGCGAGCTTTCCTTAGAGAGATCGTAGCTGCTTGAGAGTCTTTGGCGGGGGCATTTCCATGATCGCCTTGATCTTCGACGAGTCTATCTCGATGCCTCGATGTCGGACGATGAATCCTAGGAACTTGCCTGAGGACACTCCGAACGCGCATTTGAGAGGGTTCATCTTCAAGTTGTATTTCCGAAGGCGCTGAAACACAATCTTCTGATGCTCTAAATGTTCCTCGTATGATTTGCTTTTAACTACGAGGTCGTCGATATAGCATTCGATGATTTCATGTATGAGGTCATCGAAAATCTTTGTCATGGCCCTCTGATAGGTGGCACCGGCGTTCTTTAGACCAAAAGGCATCACCCTGTAGCAGAATATGCCCAAAGGGGTCCGGAAAGCGGTATGCTTCTGGTCCTCGGGATGCATCTTTATCTGATTGTATCTTGACGAGCCGTCCATGAAGGAGAAGATTTCGTGGGTGGATGTATTATCTATCATCAGCTCAGTGACCGGTACTGGAAAGTCATCCTTTGGGAAAGCTTTGTTGAGATCTCGAAAGTCCACACATATGCGTACCGTCCTATTTTTCTTCATCACCGGGACGTTGTTTGATGATGCTCAATATTGGCGACGCCTGGGATCAGGACACGTGGCGGATGGCATGTCCCATAACTCGAAAGAAAGGGCCCACCGAGGCCGACCAAGCCTCCCCTGTACCCGACCTGCAACCACAAGCTAGCCCCCCTCGAGGTTCCCCGCAGATTGGCCTCCTCGGCCCCTCAGCTTGCCTCGAGCTGCCACAAGACCAAGATTCCTCGGCCTTCTCGCTCGTCCCCAAGCCCCCGGCCGAGGCCGTCTTCCTCGGTCCTCGACCAGCTCCACCGCTCACAGGAATAGCCGCCACTCCGCGAATCTCGCCATGTGAGGATTCTCCGCCAGCAACATCCCATGTTCCACGCCTCTGCGATCCCTATTAATGGGTGATCCGCTCTTTATGCGGGCGTGACGTTGGGAGCGTAACTGCCGGTGAGATTCTCGCTCCTGCTGCTGCGTGCCATCACCGCTATATAAACCCTCATCACACAGGGGTCAAGTAAGCCATTTTTGACTCACTTAGCCATTACGTTGCTCGGATCTAGTACTAACTTGATCATCGGAGGGCCCTCGATGGCGTCAAACCATCCCAGGACTTCTTTGCAGGTACTTGTCGTCCAACTCCTCCAATCACCAAACCTCCTCAAAACCCATTGAGACCCACACACAACAGGGGATCCCCTCCAGAATCAATCGGGAGATCGACGAAAGACAACATCTGAAGGAGATCTAAAAAGCACCTCCATCAGTTGGCGCCGTCTGTGGGAACGCAAAATCCACAAAAAAACAAAGTTGGCCTTTCGATCTCCATCCATATGGCAAGCAACCATCCTGAAGATTCGGGTACCAGTCGCCGCCTCCCCCTCATCGAAGGCGCGGATGAACCCCCTCCGGCGACCATCATCCATGCCCTCGCCAGCCGAATAGATCGGCTACAGTCCCTCGTGGAAGCGCTTGTCCGTGCCCAAACGGCCGGGCCTGGGCACCACCTCGCCGCTCCTCCGCATCCTGAATGCTCTTTCCCCGTCGGCACGGAAGACCACCGGCAGGCCACGACTCGTGACCACGGATCTTACGGACCGATACTCCCTGAGGCCCGTTGGGCGCCTCGCGGCTCCACCCCGAGGTCCGTCGCCAGAGCACCATACCTCGAACCTTCTCGTGACCCTTGCCCCCCTTAGGAGATGTCGGTCACCTCACCTTCCCACAGGCATGGCCGGCACCCACTCCCCCGACAGGGTCGCACAGAAGGGACTCGCCACGACGGCTCGAGAGCTACCGTGCCCGGGGATTTGAGGAACCTTATCAAGAGGAACCGGAGCCGTGCCCAGACTCAGGTCTCCCACAGCGGGGGCCAGGGATCACGAGGCGCTGTGTCCTCGGGGTACCACGGCCGACTCGACGCCTTTGAGAAGAAGATCGAAGGCATGCGCCGGGAAGGTCACCTCTCGGCCGACGAGGCCGAGTACACCGCCGACTCTCTCACCAAACCGTTCACCGAGGAACTGCTCGCTGTCCACGTCTCCTCGCTCAACAAACCCCCGAAGGTCTTTCTGTTCGATGGGAAAACTGACCCCAAAGACCATTTGGACGCTTTCACCGCGGTAATGAGCTTCCAGAACTATTCCGATGCCGCCCAGTGCAGGGCCTTCCCAGCCACCTTCATCCGTTCTGGTCAGGACTGGTTCCGAGCACTCGAGCCTCACTCAATCTCGATCTTCGACAAGCTGGCTACTCAGTTCCTCGGCCACTTCGTTGGGAACCATCGGCAGAAGCGCAGGTCGACTACCTCTTCATAATTAAGAGTGGAGACAAGGAGACGTTCAAAGCTTACATCACCCGCTTTTACAATGCCCTCCTCAAGGTTCCCGAGCACCGGGATGAGACAGTCATCACGGCGCTCAGATCTGGTCTGAGGCACAAGTAGTGGCTGTGCTCCTTTGCGTTGGCACAGCCTAAGACCATGGTCGAGGTCAAGGCATGCACGGAGCGCAAGGTTCAGCTAGAGTCCGAGGTGAACACGAACCTCCCCCGAGCAGAGCGGTCCGACCAGAAGAAGAGGGCTCGAGAGGAGAAACCGGAGCGTCAGCAACCCAATCACCCGAAGTTCCAGGATTACACCCCGCTCAACGTCTCCCTCGCGGTGTTACTGGAGGAGGCCCAAGGCGAAGGGTTTTTCAAGTTCCCTCCAATACCGCGTCAGGCCTCAAAGCGGACCAGGGGCCCTTATTGCGCCTTCTACCGGACGCCGGTCCACGCCACCGAGGATTGCAAGCAACTCCGGGATTACATCGAGGAGCTCATCCGATCGGGGCACCTCGCCGCTTACTTAAGGGATAAGCGACAGGCCGAACGCGAACAGGAGCAGCGTCCACCTCCTGCCGAGCTGACCATCGGTCAGATCATGCTTGTCTCCTCAGACGACCAGTCCGACACCCGGGTAGCCCCGTACCCGGTGCCAAGCACGGAGACCAGCAAGCTGCCAGGAAGCTCAGGCCACACTGATAGGGTCATCTATTAGAATGTACTTTTCTTTTGAGGCAATGTAAACTCTCCCTAGGGCCTATTGTCAATTTAATAAAGATCAGCAGAACATTGCGAAGAAAGTAGAAAAGATCTTATTTATTCAAAAAAAAGGAGGGGGGTATTATGGGCTCCTCAGCCATACATGCAAAAAGAAAAAAAATATATTACAACAGCGGGGAAAGGGGGTGCAGAGAGCACTTCTCATGATACTCGATGAAGATCTCCGCCAGCCGAGGCCTCGCAAGGTCCAACCTCTCCCCTCGATTCCCCCCACGCGCGTTGATCCCGAGCCTCAGCTCATAGCACTCACGGATGAGCGCCTCCGAGCGAGCCAGCCGGTTCGCAGAGATGAGGCCGAAGCGCCTTAAAGACCGCAGCTTGCACATGGCCTCGTCATAGAGCTGCTCGGACAGGGGGTTGTAGAGCCCCGGCGATGCCCTCCAGATGGAGTACATCAGCAGCTGCAGGAGGGAAGAACGTCGGGGGAGCAACCGACCGAAGTGGTCCTGTAACATTTCAAAAAAATAAAATATTATTTTTGGGAATTTTCATAATTTAACATTAATTTTTAATGAATATTTTAATATCTCGGTATAATTAAATACCGATAAATGGGGAAAATTCTGAAGAAAATTATGGAAATTCTAAAATAGGTTATTTTGTGGAAATATGCCATTTAAAAGTTTTTATGGTTAAGTATATGCTATTTTAGTGTTAATCGTGATTAAAAATCGCTAATTGGATTTTTGGCTTTTTGTGCAAAAATGTGCACATAACATTTTCCACACTTGTCACACTTGTTCCATGTTTTGGATTCATGGTAGCCTAGGGTTGAACCATGCTTAGATGACCATGGTGGATTGAACCATTTGGTTAGGTTAATTAGTTTTAACTTAGGGTTTTGGCCTTGTTTATAGGATGATTAGGGTTAGGTTGACTTGTGGTAAGAGAGAGAAAGAGAGCCATGATGGTTGAGCATTTATTTGGAGAGAGAGAAGGGAGGCTCCAAGGTTATGTCACCTCATCTCATTTCAAAACTCATCACCCCATTTCACTTCAAAACTTTTGCCTCTCACATCTCTCCCTCTCCCTCACACCTTTCAACTCTCTCTCACACTCACATCTCTCTTGACTACAGCAGCAGCAGCCCATACAACAACATCAACACAACATCAAATACTTCACTTCACCACAAACCAACACCCCACAACTAAACCACCAACACTTCACAACACCAAACAACAATAGCCATAGCAGTAGCAGCTGCTACAGCCACACAAAACTAAAACAAAAGAAAACAGCAACAAGTTAGCTTCAGCATCAGCAGCTGAAGCAACATCAACCACCAAAACAGCTGCAACAGCAACACCAGCAGCAACACCAGATGCAGTCCAGGAGCAGCACAACAGCCCTTCCTCCCTCCTCCTTCTTCCCTTCTCCTTCATCCTAGGACCCCTTGAGGTATAATTCCGCAACCTAACTCCTATCTTGCCAAGTTCTGGTTGTTTAGCTGAAATTTAGTATAGTATGTAGATTGGTGCTAGATTTAGGAAAAATTTGAGTGAGACTTGACCAAGTGTTGGTTTTGAATGTTAGTATAACCTTATTAGGTGTTGTTAAGACCAGTTCAACCCAAGATTGTTCCAGATTTCACCCAAATACCAGATTTATTCGACTTGGCGTAAATTAGCAATTTTGTCGATTTTGTGACCTTTCTGGAATCTACTACAACCCGAGATACCCTAAAATAATTTTGACTTGGCAGTGAGATATGCAGGTAGATAGGAACCAATACCCAAAACCCTAGCCCCCAACTCTATTTTCTGGACGCAGATATATTCCCCCTGGCCACAATTTGCGGCCAGAGCAGGGGGAAACCCCCTCGTTTTTGGTGCACGACTCTTTTACCTGTAAACTTGACCCTGGGTATGTCTAGTTTTGTCTGGTTCCAATCAGGGTAAAATCTGGGTTGATTTTCTTGAGTTGGCGCATGATTTACGACTTGTTTTAGCATAGTTTTTGGAATTTGGTGATTCGTTTCTGTCGGGTGGCGTTTGAACGCCAACGACAGAGAGTTATTGGCTGTGTTTGCACGCGAGGCTATAGGTTTTTACCTATTAGCGTAGCGTGTACCGTTTTGGTTTCCGACACGGTTTTCATGTGCTTTAGCGTTTGTGATATTCTTGTAGGTACCCATGTGACATCGAGGCGTTGGAGATTCAAATAGCGACGTCGGCACCGGCACGCATAAAACAAGGTGAGTAGATTTATATCTACAGGGAGAAGTCGGGTGGATGGTGTATAGCACCCCCGCAGTTCGCGGTGATGTATACGGATGCGTATACACACCAATAATTATTATATGTTATTTGGGATTAATGATGATGTTAGGATGGATATTAGTGTGTTGGATCGACTTAGTGTCGCGAAACCTTAGAGTAGTGGGTGCAGTACACACACACATACATACTTGCATACATCATTATTTCATATGTGCATATATGAGATTCTATATAGTTATGTGTTCACGTGGGTATGGGACTATGTGTTCACATACGGATTTGAGGATGATACATGGGATTGAGATGAGTCGATGATATTCGATCTGAGATTATGATATCGGTGATAGGACAGGATTCGTACTTGAGATATGTCCTGATATGATAGCGGGTCTTGGATGACGATGACATATGCATAGTGATTTATATATATAAAATGATCGACATGTGATTATGTTACGAGATATGATATGATATGACAAGATATTTATGATAGGCCGCATTGGGCGATATATACTCCTTGTGATGATATGTGCTGATGATATCGATTTATACGAGACTGTCGATCAGTGGTCAGATCATGATTATATTGATGATATTAGTTGTGTACTAGACGTAGGTCAGTACCCCAGAGGATGATCTTGATAAAGAGGATACCAGGTGATTGATGTAATGAGTATGATATTGACCCGTACCCAGATTGGGGATGTCGTACGGCGGATTTACATACGAGCTATATTTTGATGAATGATCCGCACTCTTGACTTGGGAATAACCGATTATACAGATATGGTATCGGATGTGATGTTATCGAGGCGGGATCACCGACTATATATATATATGTATATGTATATATGTATATATATATGTATATGTATATATATATATGTATATATATATATATATATCGACTCAGAGGTTAGGCGGTTTCCCCTACCTGCAGTTAGCCTATTAGCTCAGCCCTATAGTTGGTGTAGCTGTATGACTCTTATGACATTAAATACAGTTTAGCTACCATTGTGTTTGGTATTCAGCTCCTGTACATTATTGTTGTTGCTCCACATCGCATACTTATTGTGATTCATATTCCATTATTGACATCATGCTGTTAGGACACCATCACCATTACCGATGATGCGTATGTATCACGTACACTTATTTGTCGGCACACACACATCTTCATCGGTAATTGCCATGTCACATACACTTAGAAAATATTATTGCTTGACTTAGCTTGTTAGCTAGTAGTGACATAATATTAGTGTACTTGCCTTATATGCCAGCTTGACATTGTAGTTATTACTTGTCACTTCATGCATACTGTTATTCATTATATGCCGCATTCATGGATTCTCCTACATATATTCATGGTTTTACATGCTATTGATGATTTAGATTCAGATTCCCATGATGTTTTCTGGATTTGGGGGGAAAACCGCAAAACTTATATAAATTGCTTTCTCTCTTTTTAAATAAAAGTGTGGTTTTCCCATGATGTATGAGTCGTCCACCATGAGTTTGCTGATGGATTTCGAGAACTGATTCGAGGAGGCGGATGAACCGTTTCGGGTACATGGTGGGCATGGTGCGGTACCCTGGGGCAAGATGATCGCAGGAGATGGCGTTGAGCCTGGCAGAGGGAGCACTACCGACCGGTGATTTTACCCGACGCGTCAGATATCCGGAGGATACCGTCGTGGTCTTGAGATGGATGGTAGGGGCCGGACTGGACTGACGGCGCCATAGATATTGTGATTGAGACATTAAGATTTGAGATATTGGGGTACAGAGATTGTGACACGGAGATATCGAGATATTTGGACACTTGTTTTGTGTCGATGCTGGGCACTGTTTTATGCTGATTTCATTTATGATACCTCATTTTTAAAGTACAGAAATCTCACTGATTTATGAAAGCAGTTTTCTTCAGAACATGCATTCTGTTTCATGCATTCATACATCATCCATACATATTGCTACCCGAGGCACTGACACGGGCGCATGGGATTACACTTGGGTTAGATATTTACCCTAGTCTTGTTACATATTGCTGGTTATATATTTGAGGATTATATATTCTGATCGTATGTCCTAGGATTGCGTAATACATGCGATTTCTGTTCGTAGATCTTTTCTACTCACGAGTTGGCAACTCACACCCGTTGTGCCCCAGTTTCTTGCAGGTTTGCCGTACGGATTTCATTACGTTTTGCGGGCACTGCTTCTTTCAGGTGACTTGCTAGTAGGTGGGTTTATTTGTATCGCACCCATCATTATACATTGTATATTATATTTCAATTGTATCTAGAAGTTAAATCAACCAAACATGTATTTATTTGAGATAGAGACCAGTGATGTTCATTCTTTCGACCTTAGCGTCGCGCGTTATATTTCTGTGGATTTCTTGCTGTTGAGTTTCCTTTCTGTTGTGATCCTCGCCTTTAGGCGTTGTATATTATGTTGCAAACTATTGATTTAAAATGGTTTTTCCTACACTCTACTACTTTTCTTGGTTTGGATTTCTGGGTTTTGGCTTACTTAGAATACGTACGCCTTGAGACGTTCGTAGTCTAAGTGCCGGTCATGTTCCATACTTTCGGGTCGTGACAAAGTTGGTATCAGATCGTTAGGTCTTACCTTCGGAGCGTAGGATGACCTTTAGTTGATGGAATAGGTGACTAAAGTAAAGTGACGTACCGTGAGTATGTTCCGCGGCATATTTACGATACGCCACTCCACTTAAGAAGCCTTAGGATGTACATTTTCTTGTTCAGTATTATATTCATTCCTGATCTAGCCTCATCAGTACCAGTTACGGTTTTGCTGCCATGATTACGGGCAGGGAGAGCTACAGCTAGAGTTGCGGTCAGCACGAGCTCGTTACGAACGAGGACTGACCAGAGCATAATTCCGGCGACACATGATTGCAGAGATGTGTCTTTTGATTGTGTTTTTGCGCCACGAGCATTGGATGGATCGCTGTATGAGATTACTCGGACGTGCAGATCAACACCAGAGGATTGAGTCACTGACAGAGGCCAGCCATATTTTGATGACCGTTGGTGTATTGCTTACTCATGATGATTGAGGCACTGTCCAGCGTGCAGGTGAGTGAGCCAGTTGTTGCTGCGAACGACGAGATATCGCCCCAGATGTTGGAGCTATTGCAGTACGAGATTGTACTAAGAGATGATAGAAGGTCGCTAGTCGCCGAGGATGGATGACCAGGACATGTGATTCGTTCGCTACCCCGATGCGAGGTCATCAGATAGATTGATTCCAGCTAGAGACAACCTCACGCAGAGACATTGAGAGTCGACAGAGACGATCGAATGTCAGAAACCTATTATTCCAAGTTTAAAGTATTCGGAAAGACATGCAGGCAATTCTATGGTCCCTCTAGAAGAATGAAACCCTAACTCGACTTAGTGACCGTGTGAAAGCCTTTGAACCTTAGGGTTTGCGGCTGTTCTGAGGCGCCATTAGTGAGGCTTGGGTTTGCCCTTCTACGGCTGGACCTTCTATGAGATTTGCAATGAGATTGCATACCTTCTATGAGATAGTTGGATCCCGATACCCACTGCGAGTAATTGTTACTCCAGGGAGAGTTTTACATATTACAATTAGCCGATCAAGTAGGTGTCTAGAAAGGTGTCAACGGGGTTACGCCTCTAGGAAAATGAGGTTTACTTTAATTAGGTCCGTGCGAAAGCACGGGGAACCTCCCTTAAAGTACCGACACTGGCCTGGCTGAAAGATTGGCGAAGTTGTAGGGTGTAATTAATCCCAGCTAGTCTTTCCTTTTAGGGTTTGAAGGAAGATTTAATAAAAACAGTGGGAGCCATACTGATTAGATAAAATAATAACCAATCTGATCTTGCAAGAGCGCACGCAGAGTGTTTTCTTCTCTCTCTCTCTCCAGGTAGCGACCATATCATGCCTTAATCAAGATAATAATACGGATGTTTTGACCGAACCTGCTGGTTATACTGAGCTGGGGAACGTTGGTCCCGCTCCAACTTATAATTGTTATAAGACAGAGCAGGAAATAGGGGATTACCAGAATTCCCGTGCTGCCCAAACGAAGAAAGTGCATGCTGATGCATCTTCTTTGGGTGTGTTCATTACAGAGAACTGTTTCTCAGTATCCTTTACGTCCTGGGTATGAGATACCGGATCAGGATCCCACATATGTAATTTGTTACATGGGCTACAGATAGGTAGAGAACTGAGAACGGGTGATAAGTTTCATGAGATAGAAACGGTGCAAGTGTTGCAGCCAAGTCTGTTGGTCACTATCACCCTGTATTACCAGAATACATTGATTCTGAACGAATGTTATTAGATACCAAACATGATATACAACATCATATCAGTCTCTTTATTAGTAAAGAAAGGATATAATTTTATATTGTTGGATAATGTTTTGAACATTTCCTATATCAAGAGTTGATCGTTTCAGGCACGTTATCTAAAAGTATTGACGTTCTAAATCAAACTACAGTTATTGGTATACAAAACACACACAAGAGGAAGAGTTCAGAAATGAACGAATCCTTCTTGAGGTATTGTAGACTAGGTCATATCAATGTGACCCGACTAGCTGAAGTTACATATAGATGCATATTTAAATTAGTTTGAATTTACATCTTGTAAAACTTGCCAGTCATGTCACAGAGATAAGATGACCATAGCTCTGTTTATAGGAAACAGAGAAAGAGTTAGTGAACTCTTGGGATGATACATGTTGATGTATGAAGGTCCCCTGTCTATACATACCAAGACCAGTTCTTTGTACTTCATTACATTCTCTGATGATCTCTCAAGATTCATGCATATGTTCCTGTTGAAACACAAGTCCGAAACTTTTGAGATATTCACAAAATATTAGTTAGAAGTAAAGAACCAAAACGGGTATAAGTATTATGTCCTTTGATGTGATCAGGGAGGAGAATACTTGAGCATGGGATTCCTGGACTATTCTAAAGGAGAATGAGATTCTCTCTCAGCATTACTCCTCCGTATACACCACAGCACGTCGGTGTATAGGGGCGGAGCAACCACACCCTATTTGATATGGTGCGCTCTATGATGAGTACTACTGAGTTTCCTATTTCCTTATAAGGAGTTATGCACTTGTGAAGTTGCATACCTATTGAATAGGGTTCCGATCAAATCAGTTGCCTACCACTTCATATAATATATGGAAAGGGAAGAGCCTATATCTTAAGTCTGTTAAGATTTGGGGTTGTCCAGCCTATGTCTAAAAGTATAATCCGGACAAGCTCGAGGCAAAGTCAGTTCTGTAGAAGTTTGTTGGATATCCTAAGCATTCGCAAGGGAATATCTTCTACCTAACCGAGAAACAAAAGATATTTTGTTTCTCAGCATGCCACCTTTGTCAAAGGGAATTTCTTGTGAAGAAATTAATGGTCATGAGGTAGAACTGGAAGGAGTTCCAGCCATACAAACTGCAGCTGATGATTTGGTAGAACAAAAGGATTCAATAGTTTCCAACGAAGCTCAGCCTCTCCGCCGATCTAGTAGGGTTCCTCACCCACCTGAGAGATACTTCAGTTTCTCTATGACAGTGGGAGCGAGGAATGCATCATGAGATGATGACCCAACTAGTTTCGAGCTGGCCATCAGGAGTGGGACTCTGTAAGAATGGCTGGATGGTTAACGATCTGAGATGGAATCCTTATACACCAACAAAGTATGGATTTTGGTTGCTTTATCTGAAGGGTTAAATCCCCATAAGGAGCAAGTATATCTTGAGAAGATTACTTAGTGTACATGGAAAAGTTGAGACTTTCAAAGCTAGACTTGTTAAAGGTTTGCATCATTGACCAGGTATGGATTATGATAAAATCTTTTCTAAGGAGCTATACTTAAGTCCATCCAGATCCTACTTGCCACGGCTACATACCATGACTATAATATCTGGCGGTTGGGTGTCATGACTGCTGTTCTAAATAGTGATTTAGAAGAGAGAGTCTATAAGTACACAGTCAGAGGGCTTCGTAGATAGTGGGAGCAGCGGAAACGTGTGCAAGACGTTTTATGTGATAAAGCGGCATCGCGGAGTTGGAACGTCTGTTTTGATGTGTTAGTCAAAGAGTTTGACATCATCAAAATGGTGGACGAACCTTGTATATACAAAAAGGTAGTAAAGAGTATGGTGGAGATCCTCGTAGAGTACGTGGATGACATACTCTTGATAGGGAAGGAGTTTCCTATGCTATGCTCGGTCAATCTCCGCTTATCACAATGATTCTCCACATAGGATCAAAGTGATACCTACTAAATCCTGGGTTTTGGATCTATGAGATAGATCTAATTGGATGTTAGGATACTCACTAGCTGTAGTGAGATGGTAACAATTGATCCTGGGGAGAATCACTGGAAGGGTTCCAGGGTGATAAGGACGACTGAATGTCAGTCACAGGCATTGTCTTTACCCTCAGTGGAGGGACGATATGTTGGAAGAGTTCTAAGCTAGTTACCGTAGCATACTAGACGATAAAGGCTGAATACACCGCTACCAAAGATACTACCAAAGAGGCAGTCTGGGTGTATATTAGTTCATGAGATGAACTTCGTTCCTACCATTGTGTGACAATGGAATTGTGGCTTATGCCTAGGAACGCCCGTCCCATCAATGATCCAGACATATTCTAAGGCAGTATCACCTGATCATGGAGATGGTTGATCTCCAGGGGATCGAGGTTAGGAGAGTAGACTCAGAGGACAACACGGAGGATCCACTCACAAAGGCTTTTTCCCAAAGAGAGACTATTATGGGATGGTTGAGTATGAGATACTACAACGCTGTTATCAGATGGCCCTAGTGCAAGTGGGAGATTGTTAGTTATATGTATGCCTTAGAAGTCATTACTATACATGAAATGTATATTGTAGTGGATGCTTGGACATATATAGGAGGGACTTTCTTGCTCGACATGATAGTATGCTAACTGGTTACTCTTTACCTTAACGTGTACACCGATTGTCTCTCTGTTACATGTTGGTAAAGCCCTTAGGATGTGTACTTGACTACCTGGACTATGATGCGGATCATACTAGTGGGGACATGGTAATCTATAAGTACATCCTTCAAGGTCCCTAGTCGTGGGTGTATCGAGACGGGGCATCGATATACCAGAGTAGACTAGCGTATACCTTCTCGACCCATGTAGATGGGCGATGGATGATCCCATATCCATTGGTGTTTGACATCAGAGATGATATACGGGTGCTCAGTGGAGACTGGGTACACTGGACGGACTCGCCGAGAACTCCCAGATGGTAATATACCTTACGTCAGATGGCAATTCTCTGGTGACACTGGTACAGGCTAGTATGTAGACCCGAGATCGTCATAGAGTCTTGTGTGATTCCCATTGTGCTTTGATTTCCACCTTACCACGTCCAAGAGGGCGTGCAAAACGGTGGTTTTTGGGTACAGTCCCGAGTCACATGGTGGCAATGAGCGATAGGAGGGGTTTCGTCTCTCCCGGTATTAGGGGTTGATGTTGCGCTATGCTCGATTGGCCATAACAGGGAAGTCTCTGGCCAGGGCTGGTTTAGAGATTTACTGGTAAGTATTACCAGTAGTTTCTCGACCCGTTATGAGCCTCATATCGGCATGAATTATCGGTTATTGGGGTCTGACGTTTACCACCCCTAGACTTGATATGCGACATATCAGACGAGGAGACCGGACTGTACGGTAGTGTCACTGTCAGACTTTTTGCAGGAGTTGGAGAGGGCTTGCTTGCTGATCTTCTGATCGCTCAATACCCGGGTAGCCGTTACGTCCAGCTAGTACCGCTGACGGCTTGTGGGTGCTTGATATGATCATCACCTACTGTCGGCGTATTGACGAGTCTTTAGAGTCCTACATAGAGGTTATACTGGCTCAGGCAAAACGAAATAGGAGCGCATATGTGATATGTGCGGGACCGAGAATAATGAGAGTATGTGATACCGTATTCAATTCTCGCGATGTTTGTATCGATCGGTTATATGCGATATAACCAGATTATCGAATCAAGGGTTGATTCGATAAGTCGATACATTGGATGTTAGTCGGTTATATGTGATATAACCGGATTATTAAGTCAAGTGTTGATTTAATAATTTAGTGTATAATTGTATATGAGATATACTAATTTACATTAACTAACATTGGTTCACTTAAACATTTTTTTTTCTCACTTGTGCACAACTTAATATATATGTGATATATATTTATTTGTGTTCATTTTTTTGTATCATGGTTGTTGATACAACTATCATGGGTGTATGAGACATACACCATTATAATTATATTGGTGGGGTTTTAATATACAAAGTAAATACAAAATTAGTGGATAATTGTTCAAGTGCATGAAGGTTCATGAAGCTTATGAGTGCATTGACCAAAGTCCACTAGTTTTGTTTTACTTAGGATTTTTATAAACCTAACCACTATAATTAGCCATGGTTATGTCTCTACATGAGTTAGTATATGATACCCACTCACCCATGGTTAGCTCACTCTCTCTGTTGATTAGTTTTCATTCTCATTTTGAGCTTATCTTCTTCCTCCTTCAATTTCTTTCAAGGGTTTGATAGAGAGAGAGAGATATAGTGAGAAAAGAAATTCTAAAGTGTACCCATTTTCTATTTCATTATCCTCTACTAGACTAGCACTTTAGTTTAGGGTGTTTGCTTCACTAATTCTCTAGTTAGTGAAGTAGAAGCTTGAGTTCGTATTCCCTCGACGTAAATCATATTCGGCCTCGAAGACTTCAAGCAATACCGTTGCAATCTTCTCATGGAGCCGTCCGAGAGTCCGGGAGTTTGATGATCGCAGCGAAGGGACTACAACAAGGAGATTTAGAAGTGAAGGACTGATCTACAAAGGTTGTATTTCGTATTCACTTAGTGATAATTGTTATTTACTAGCATGTGTTACCCTAATTATCTAGCAAAGATCTTGTTTAGAATTATTTGGCACGGCTAAAATTTTAATCCGGCATGGTTGATGCCTTGTAGAACCTTCTTAGAGTGCCCAGTAACCCTACAGTGGTATCAGAGCCTAGCTAGAGCATTAGGCGACGTATTTACGAAGATAAAACTCCGATCGAACCCCGATACGACAATATTGAACCCCTATTTGGAAAATTTTTCAAAACTGTGATTTTTCTGTATTAAAAATACCTAAAAAATTCAGCAGGGTTTTCTAAGCATAACTGTGAAAAACGAAAAAGCAAGTCGTACGGACCGCCGCGGAACCGCGGCAATACCCTGCTTGTGCCACGGATTCGCGGCTGTACAATGAGACTTTGCTTTGGGTTTTGCACAGTAATGCGGGTATCTGTTATTGCTATTTTCTGGGTATTTTTTATCTGACTCAAGTGTTGAGTGTTCTGGGGATTATTTTGTATTCGTTGATTCGATCGGAAAATTTAATTTCGTTCTTTTTCCGGATAATTTAGAAAATATTAAAAAGTTCGAACGGATATCAATAACTCACTTTTTCCCGAAGTGTTGGATTTTTCCGTCGTTTAAGAATGTCTAAATCGTGCAAGTTACGCAATGGACCCTCTAGAAGACAACAAACCTTAACTCGATTATGTGACCGTCTTGAACTTCCTTTTGAACCTTAGGGTTTGGGGCAGTACGGCGTTGCCACATGTGAGGCGTTGGCTTGACCCTTTTACGGCTGGTGTCACGCCTCGCTTTCCGGTGTACGGCGAAGTCGACGCAACGAGGTCCGCTACGTATATACTTAGAAGTACATACGCTAAGCGTAACTAAGCAATATAAAAAAAATCACAAGAGACAAGAGATATAGAAAAGTAAATACAACTGAAATGAAAAGCGATGCCTAAACAGTGGCATAATAGGAAATGAAAATACTGAATAGAACAAGGTACAATATCTAGAGATCGGGGTCTTCGTGAAACTGCTCCAAGTCTTCACCGATGGGCTTGATCTCTGCTGGTCCAAAGCACCTGACGACATTCAAAGAAGAAAGTAATAGAATATCGTCAGCGAACAGGTCGCTCGGTAAGTCCCAAAGATAAAGAAGAATTAGAAAGACAGAATAAGAGTATTTTCTAAAGTATTATGTTGTAGGATATTATGTTCACGCTGTTGTTTGTAGCTTGGTACAGAAGGATGCCAGTGTATACGAGAGAGATCTCTATATGCTAGAGACCAGGGCAAACGGAATGTACAAGGACCCGTTAAGCCACGGTACAACAGAAACGGAATATAGGTTACGTGTCTTAATCTGACCACCTTGTGCCACCTTTAACACCTTCCGTACCAATCTACCCCTTAAACCCCGTAGTGTTTTGATAGTATTGTTGTATTGTATTGCGTAAGTTGGATGACCGACCAAAACCATGATATCAGTAAACATGTTGTAACTGCATAATCAGGTAAATGGAATAATCGAATAATGGATGTATATCCATGGTTTGATTCAGTCAAGTTGTATAGATTGTTAACTGGATTCTGGGATTCATGTGTTCATATTGAGTTGGAATATTAAAGAATATAGATTGACTCGAATCATATTCAAGTCAGAAATAATCAAACTCAAACCCGAGTCAGACTAAAAGAAATGTAATTTGAAGTTCTATAATTGTTAGGGTCCTTATTGTAAATTATAAAACTTGAGGGGGTTTTATGCAAAATACCTTCGTATAGTTTTTAAGATACACCTCAAGGATTTATTATTCGTCTTTATTGTTATAAGGAGCGTGATTTTATTTTGTGATATTTCTAGTGAATATCCTAATAAAGGTATTAATTTGTAATATTGATCTATTTGAAATTCATGGTATTTTAATGTAACTTTTAATCTTGTAATTTTTTAAGGAAAAGTGAAAACTTTATCTTATAATAAAATAGGTGTTTAAATGATAAACATGCATATGTTTATACAATAATAATTTTTAATAAATATTTTATTTTCCAAAAATCTCATTTTTCTTAAATGTCGTATTTTAAACCTTTCGAGACCGAATGCTCCTTGCGGAGGTCTGAATCTCGCACTACTAAGCCCGAGGGTGCACGATAAACCGTACTATCCCTAATTAGTTCCTCAAAGGTGGGTTGTAGTGGCGCTTTGCAAAGATTTAATAAATACTAATCATTTAGAAAACGGTTTTATAAAGATAAGGTATTTATTTGTAAAATGTTGTAAATTTTCCATATTTTAGATTCTAGGGTTTCCTAAGCCAACTAGCCTATTTCTAAATGGTCTAAACGACACGTCATTAGAAGTCTCAAATCGCCTTTTCACCGCCAATTGCGGCCAGGTAAGTGCCAGGTGAGTGGGAGGCTCTCCACTACAAGTAGTGGTCCTAATTAAGTAACCACTCACCTTAGACACACTTGCCTAGACACCACAAAGTCAGGTTTAGATAAATGATTGATGTCCATGACATATCGTATTTTCCTATTAAAAGATTTTGTTTTAAAATTGTATACAACTTAGAACTTTCAGAAAAGGTTTATAAAGAAAATGGTATTTTAATGAAAAGTCTTGTATTATCGTATTCTATTTTTTGATGATATCAATTAAGGTTGTATTTGTGTGTGTGTGTGGAGGTAGGTCATTACCTCGTGATCTATTTTAAGGTATAGCAATGTTAAAGGGTTAAATGTGATAAACTAAATATGGTGGTATTTAAGTGCGAAAATACAGTATTTTGCAAAAGATATCATTTCATGTAAGAAATTTTATTCAAATTGATTTTTAGTCAACATGAATATATTTAAGTATTATGGAATTAGTGACAAGTGAATTTTGATAGAAAACCGAATCGGAAATCAGTTTGTTCCGATTTCCGTCGGGTTTTAAAAAGTCGTATTATTATGAAGAAAAAGAAAGGTAGAAAATGGGACTTACGGGTTTGGACAACACTAGAGAGTGAGAGGGACGTAGTGGGTTTGCCGGCACGTCGAAACGTCGTGAAGAGGTCCTAGTACGATCGCCGGAATTTCGCCGTCGATTTCGGCAGCGCTTCGCCTTTCGCTCGTTTTCTAACGTACCGAGTTCTCTTGAAATTTTTAGAGAGTGGACTTAGGAATGTAGGGTGAGAGGGTAGAGGGTAGGGGTGTTTATATAGGGTTAGGGTTTTAATTAAAAAAAATATAAAAACATTAAAAATCATTAAATTTTTGGAGTAAAAGTGATTTATTGAGAATTTGATAACCGATCTGGGAATTTAGTGTATGCAGGTGAGAAGACCAGGTCAACACGGAGAAATTCCGTGTTGACGACTCGGCCGTCCGGCCGAGTCCGGCCGGCGGCGCCGGCCCGAGTCGGGCCGAGTCGAGGGCTCGTCGGGTGGGGGATCTTCTGGGGGGAATTTTGGTGCATCTAACTTTTTATGTTCAGTATAAATTTTGTGAGTTATGACGGTTTGACTGTTGACTTTCCAAAAATTTAAAACAAAATAAATATAAAAAATAATGTGGGGCATGGGATTTGAACTCTGGTGGCTTGGTTCAGCAGTGCAAGGTATTACCAATGAGCTACAAGGTCCTTCTTGTAATTATTGTAGGAAAATTACTACTTAAAATGGTAACAGCAACATGGTAACAGCAACATTAAATACCCCAAGTACACTTTAATTTTTAAAACAATTTTATGTACACTAAAAATGGAATTATTTAAAAACAAAATAATTACTTATATATATATTGTGCTCAGATTAAAATACTCCTTTATGGATTTTTAAAAAAAATTAACAAAAAAATTTGTATAGAAAAGTATACAGGAAAATTAGGGTTGTTACATTCTACCCTCCTTATAAAAATTTCGTCCTCGAAATTTGTAAAAGGAAAGTGTAACAGTGTTAGGAAGTTTGGCGAATAAAAGTGATACGATGGTGAAAAAGGCTTACCGGTGTTACCTTGACCTACAGTCTCGGCTTCTAATGTGAAGGTCTGTCGCCGTAGTATATTCCTTCTAGCTGGAGGCACATTCTGCCTTTGAGGCCTGTTTCTCTGCCTTCTAGGCATGTCCCTCATTGCTTGTTGGAATTGGCGAGTAGGCTGTGCAGGTGGTGGAGCAGGTAGTGAAGGACGAGTTGCAGGAGCCTGGATGGTTGGCCGTTGCGGGTAGTTGGTGGGTGTGTGAGTTGAGTTGCTGTTGTAAGGACAGTTCCCAATTCCGTAGTTGGATGCGCCACAAATTAGACACAAGCCTTTTACGCGCATACAGTCCTTCCACAAGTGTCCCTTTCTATGGCAGTAATGACAAATTTCTTCAGTTCTCCTGGGTTCAAACGATGGCCTGGAAGAGGCTCCACCTGCCATTTGGTTGGCAGGGCGTTTGATTCCTGCAGACTGAGGTCTGCCTCTTGCTTTTATCGCTGCCTCATAACTGCGGGCAGCTTCCAGAGCATCCTCATGAGTCAGAAATTTTCCCGTGGCTAGAGCAGCCTGAATCTCCGTGTCCAGTCCTTGTTGAAAGCGACGGGCTCTGATCTCGTCCGTCGGTATCAAGTGTGCCGCGAATCGGCTTAACATGGTGAATTCAGCGTCGTACTCATCTACTGATTTGTCCCACATTGAACCCTGTTGTAGATGAATGAACTGTTGCTCCATTGCAAACCTGGCAGTCACAGGGAAGTATTTCACGTCGAACTTCTCACGAAAAGTCTTCCATTCAATCGGCTGTACCAGACGACTTTCTTCCGCCTTCCACCAGTTGCGAGCATTATCCGTGAGCTGTAGTTTTGCTACACGGACCCAAGCGATGTCTGGTACTTGAGCTGCTGCCAGATCTTCTTCGATGCTTTGTGCCCATTCTTCTGCTTCAAGAGGGCTTCCTTTTCCAGAGAACTATTTGGGATGTAAAGCCCTGAATTGCTTTACTCCTGGTGCGTCGGTCTCAGGACGGTTCAGAAGTTGTTGTTGTCCCTCGAGAAGGCTGCGAATCTCCTCAAGTAGCACTGTTTGCTCGGTGGGTGGTGCAGGAACAGCAGGTGTGAGAGGTAGTGGTGGAGGTGTGTTGTTGACATTGGTGCTGGTGTTGTTCGGGGAATCCATAACCCTGAAGAAAAATTTGGGTTAGGACAGATTCAAATGAAATGATAAGATTCAAGGAACATGAATTGTAAAGAATGTTTTAGTTGCTGGTTCATGTGTTATATTTCTTAGGTTGATCATGCAGAACAGAACTGCATGATAGGGATTCATACAGCTCTGACCTGTATGGGCCACCAACAAAACCTGTCATGCCCCGCTTCCTGGTGTACGGCGAAGTGGACGCGACGAGGTCCGCTGCGTATATACTTAGAAGTACATACGCTAAGCGTAACTAAGCAATATAAAAAAATCACAAGAGACAAGAGATATAGAAATAACAGCAACTTTATTAATAACATTCTTTTGTACAATGCATGAAAAGTAAATACAACTGAAATGAAAAGCGATGCCTAAACAGTGGCACAACAGCAAATGAAAATACTGAATAGAACAAGGTATAATATCTAGAGCTCGGGGTCTTCGTGAAACTGCTCCAAGTCTTCACCGGTGGGCTCGATCTCTGCTGGGTCCAAAGCACCTGGCGACATTCAAAGAAGAAAGAACTAGAATGTCGTCAGCGAACAGGTCGCTCGGTAAGTCCCAAAGATAAAGAAGAATTAGAAAGACAGAATAAGAGTATTTTCTAAAGTATTATGTTGTAGAAAATTATGTTCACGCTGTTGTTTGTAGCTTGGTACAGAAGGATGCCAGTGTAGACGAGAGGGGTCTCTATATGCTAGAGACCAGGGCAGACGGAATGTACAAGGAACTGTTAAGCTACGGTACAACAGCAACGGAATATAGGTTAGGTGTCTTAATCTGACCACCTCGTGCCACCTTTAACACCTTCCGTACCAATCTACCCCTTAATCCCCGTAGTGTTTTGATAGTATTGTTGTATTGTATTGTGTAAGTTGGATGACCGACCAAAACCATGATATCAGTAAACATGTTGTAACTGCATAATCAGGTAAATGGAATAATGGAATAATGGATGTATATTCATGGTTTGATTCAGTCAAGTTGTATAGATTGTTAACTGGATTCTGGGATTCATGTGTTCATATTGAGTTGGAATATTAAAGAATATAGATTGACTCGAATCATATTCAAGTCAGAAATAATCAGACTCAAACCCGAGTCAGACTAAAAGAAATGTAATTTGAAGTTCTATAATTGTTAGGGTCCTTATTGTAAATTATAAAACTTGAGGGGTTTTTATTGAAAAATACCTTTGTATAGTTTTCAAGATACACCTCAAGGATTTATTATTCGTCTTTATTGTTATAATGAGCGTGATTTTATTTTGTGATATTTCTAGTGAATATCCTAATAAAGGTATTAATTTGTAATATTGATTTATTTGAAATTCATGGTATTTTAATGTAACTTTTAATCTTGTAATTTTTTTTAGGAAAAGTGAAAACTTTATCTTATAATAAAATAGGTGTTTAAATGATAAATATACATATGTTTATACAAGAATAATTTTTAATAAATATTTTATTTTCCAAAAATCTCATTTTTCTTAAATGTCGTATTTTAAACCTTTCGAGACCGAATGCTCCTTGCGGAGGTCTGAATCTCGCACTACTAAGCCCGAGGATGCACGATAAACCATACTATCCCTAATGAGTTCCCCAAAGGTGGGTTGTAGTGGCGCTTTGCAAAAATTTAATAAATACTAATCATTTAGAAAACGGTTTTATAAAGATAAGGTATTTATTTGTAAAAGGGTGTAAATTTCCGTATTTTAGATTCTAGGGTTTCCTAAGCCAACTAGCCTATTTCTAAATGGTCTAAACGACACGTCATTAGAAGGCTCAAATCGCCTCTTCACCGCCAATTGCGGCCCGGTAAGTGCCAGGTGAGTGGGAGGCTCTCCACTACAAGTAGTGGTCCTAATTAAGTAACCACTCGCCTTAGACACACTTGCCTAGACACCACAAAGTCAGGTTTAGATAAACGATTGATGTTCATGACATATCGTATTTTCCTATTAAAAGATTTTGTTTTAAAATTGTATACAACTTATAACTTTCAGAAAAGGTTTATAAAGAAAATGGTATTTTAATGAAAAGTCTTGTATTATCGTATTCTATGTTTTGATGATATCAATTAGGGTTGTATTTGTGTGTGTGTGGAGGTAGGTCATTACCTCGTGATCTATTTTAAGGTATAGCAATGTTAAAGGGTTAAATGTGATAAACTAAACATGGTGGTATTTAAGTGCGAAAATACAGTATTATGCAAAAGTTATCATTTCATGTGAGAAATTTTATCCAAATTGATTTTTAAGTGATTAGTAGTCAACATGAATATGTTTAAGCATTATGGAATTAGTGACAAGTGAGTTTTGATAGAAAATCGAATCGGAAATCGGTTTGTTCCGATTTCCGTCGGGTTTTAAAGAGTCGTATTATTATGAAGGAAAAGAAAGGTAGAAAATGGGACTTGCGGGTTTGGACAACACTAGAGGGTGAGAGGGAGGTAGTGGGTTTGCCGGCGCATCGAAATGTCGTGAAGAGGTCCTAGTACGATCGCCGGAATTTCGCCGTCGATTTCGGCAGCGCTTCGCCTTTCGCTCGTTTTCTAACGTACCGAGTTCTCATGAAATTTTTAGAGAGTGGACTTAGGAATGTAAGGTAAGAAGGTAGAGGGTAGGGGTGTTTATATAGGGTTAGGCTAGGGTTAGGATTTTAATTAAAAAAATATAAAAATATATAAAAACATTAAAAATCATTAAATTTTTGGAGTAAAAGTGATTTATTGAGAATTTGATAACCGATCTGGGAATTTAGTGTATGCAGGTGAGAAGACCAGGTCAACATGGAGAAATTCCGTGTTGACGACTCGGCCGTCCGGCCGGCGGCGCCGGCCCGAGTCAGGCCAAATCGAGGGCTCGTCGGGTGGGGGATCTTCTGGGGGGGATTTTGGTGCATCTAACTTTTGATGTTCAGTATAAATTTTGTGAGTTATGACGGTTTGACTGTTGACTTTCCAAAAATTTAAAACAAAATAAATATAAAAAATAATGTGGGGCATGGGAATTGAACTCTGGTGGCTTGGTTCAGCAGTGCAAGGTATTACCAATGAGCTACAAGGTCCTTCTTGTAATTATTGTGGGAAAATAACTACTTAAAGTGGTAACAGCAACATTAAATACCCCAAGTACACTTTAATTTTTAAAACAATTTTATGTACACTAAAAATGGAATTATTTAAAAACAAAATAATTACTTATATATATATATATATATTGTGCTTAGATTAAAATACTCCTTTATGGATTTTTAAAAAAATTTAAAAAAAAAATTTGTATAGAAAAGTGTACAGGAAAATTATGGTTGTTACAGCTGGACCATTGGTACTGTGGCATGTGATGGATGTTTTTAATCTCCACTCAAGTGTTGAGAACTATTTGGGAAAACTTGAGCGTTTGATCATTCGATCGGAAAGTTTAACATTGTCTATTTATCTGGAATGTGATACAATATTTGGAATCCACAAATAGTTATGAGATAACTAATTTGAATGTTATAAACATAGCGGTTTAGTCTCAAATGATCGGTTGCCACGGAATTTTGATGCGATCAAAAGTCCGTCGCAATCGCGTAGCATACGCGGATACGCGCCGGGTAAACTTAATAGACAGTCACGCCCCAAAGTCCCGACCAAGTGACTATAGGAGAATCCCGTCGCCAAAAGCATCCGTTTAGGTGCTCACGGCATCGGTGTTCCGCCTTAGTGCACTTCGTCGACGGCATTCGGGGTGCGGCCGTCTACTAAAGTTTGCGATGAGCATTCAATCACATATCGGGAATCTTGTTGAATTGCCCGACTAGATATTGAAAAGTGTTTTCGATATAGAGACTAAAATACGGGGTTTATAATTGTTAGGCATATGATGTCTAAGGAGGTTGCGGATTCTAACTATTGTAGTTTTACACTTTTTTTTTCTGCGACCGTAAGTGTAATATGTGTTATCGCCAGTTTCGTTGCTATATGTCAACGACAATTGGGATGCGCATATTTACTTACGTTGATGACATGTGATGTTATGAGTTGCTGGATATGTTATATTGGATCGTCGCGTTTTTGAATAGTCGGGGGTTTTATGTGAGATGGGGTTTTTTTTATTTTCATTCATGTAAAATTCATTGTATGTAATATTCTTTTATTGGGGCACTTCCGGGATGAGGTTGATGTCACCATTTGTATATTATTAACTTTTCCGCATTAGGTAGACCCAAGGAGGAAAGCACAAGTAACCGGGTTCTAGGGTCCAGTGGGAGACCAACTCGAGGAGTCGAGTCCGGGTCTCCTAACTCTAGAATTGGTAGGGTTGCTTGCCGCTCTCGTAGGGGTCTAGGGGTGTGGGTTTGGCTATTCATCGCGACCGTGGAATCCGTGTTTTATAGAGGCTCAAAATAAAACACAGACGTCCTAGTATATCCAATGTTTCATATGTTTCTTCTGCTGCGATATCTGTGATGTGATCATTTGATATGTTGTGATAAATACTGTATATAGTATATATGATATATTATATAGACGTTACTTATGTTTTACATCCGCGCTAGCCCTGCCCCGCTCTGCCGTTAGTTACCTAACCTAACGGTGCATGAGGGGACATCGAGGCGAATGTGGATGGCATAAGTGTACGTCGTATTTATCTGTGATGTTTAAGTGACTTAAATGATGGGACTTCATTAATGTAATTAATGAAAGTAAAGAAACCTAAAAGATGTTGTGGAATCGAATTTTCAAAAACAGGTATCTACAGTTCTTGCTTTGCATCGCGGTGTTCCTTGTAGAACATTCTGCACCTTATTCGATAAGGAAAGGGCCGAGATCCCTTCACGGGAGTGACCCTTTTAGCAATGACTGGCAGATGCTACACCCCTCGGTTTTTCTTTTGATTGCTTTTGGAGGTTTTGCTTTGCATAGTGATATATGTGATATGTCCTGCACCTCATTCGACGAGGAAAGAGCCGAGATCCCTTCACCGGGAGTGGCCTCTTTAGCGAAACAAGCAAAAGCCTCAAAAACACTCCATTTTAAAATCATTTGATTCTACAACGATATCAAGTTCATTACGCAATAGATTTTCTGAAAAACCTGTCGTAGCCCTCCGTCATTTCAGATAAGTTGTATATAGTATTCGTGCTGCATTTGTTGGCTTTCGTCAAGGTGTAGTGTGCGGTAACTATATGTTGCTTATCTGCTGCATATGATGCGATTGGATTAGGATAGTCGTACGGCTTTGTTGGATTTCGTCAAGCGTCGTGCGGGTGGGTTTAATTCAGTCAAAAAATATACGGGTTGAACTTGACTAGCGGGCTATGGTTTGTTGGCTTTCGTCAAGGTCATAGCAAGTTAGGGGCAAAATATTATCGGGAATTTCAAGTGTTGAAATTTGCAATGAGATTGCATACCTTCTATGAGATAGTTGGATCCCGATACCCATTGCGAGTAATTGTTACTCCTGGGAGAGTTTTACACATTACAATTAGCCGATCAAGTAGGTGTCTAGAAAGGTGTCAACGGGGTTACGCCTCTGGGAAAACGAGGTTTACTTTAATTAGGTCCGTGCGAAAGCACGGGGAACCTCCCTCAAAGTACCGACACTGGCCTGGCTGAAAGATTGGCGAAGTTGTAGGGTAATTAATCCCAGCTAGTTTTTCCTTTTAGGGTTTGAAGGAAGATTTGATAAAAACAGTGGGAGCCATCCTGATTAGATAAAATAATAACCAATCTGATCTTGCAAGAGCGCACGCAGAGTGTTTTCTTCTCTCTCTATCTCCAGGTAGCGACCATATCATGCCTTAATCAAGATAATAATACGGATGTTTTGATCGAACCTGCTGGTTATATTGAGCTGGGGAACGTTGGTTGTTGGAGATAGTGCCCTCAGAGTCAATTATTGGATCACAGGCACGTGATTGCAATGATCGAGAGAGGACCTATACCATTAGAACAGTCTTACTCAAGATGATAGTATGCTATCTGGTTTATCTTTATCATCGTGTACTACTTTAGGTGACCTTACGGGTCACTATTGCGCGTTGATAGAGCCCTTAGGATTCTTGCTTGATGGCCAGCAGTATGATGGCAATCATATACGTGGGAGCTGGGGTCTATAAGCACATCCTTAAAAGGTCCCTAGTCGTGAGAGTTTTCGAGAAAGGACATCGATACTCCAGAGTAGACTAGTGTATACAGTCAAGACCCCGACGAGGGGCGGTGGCCGATCTCACAAGCCACTGGTGTCAGTTGGTTCATCTAAGATGTATACAGGTGCTCATTGGGTTATGAGTACACCGGACAGGACTCGCCGGGAACATGCTAGTTGGTATTATACCTGACGTCAGATGGCAGTTCCCTGGTGATCTGTGTACAGGTTAGTTCATCGACCTAAGATCGTCATTTGTCTTGTGTGAGTTCCCACTGTGCTTTGATTACTACCCTACCACGGCTCAAAGGAGTCATGCAAACAGGTTTTAATTGGGTACAGTCCCGAGCCACATGGAGGCAGTGAGCGGATCTGCAGGGGTTCGTCTCTCCTGGTATTGGGGGTGAGGCCGCGCTGTGTCTAGGAGTGCCATTACACGAAGTCCTTGGCCAAGGCAGAAGATTTACTGGTAGGTATTCCAGTAGTATCTCAGGGTGTTCTGGGCTACACTCCGACACGACTTGTACCGCTTTTACGGGTCTGACTTTTACCAACCCCCTAGGCTCGCCATGCGATGCTCATAGACGAAAGGACCAGACTGTACGGATATTGTCACTGACAGGCTCGGTAGGGTGTCAGGATGAGTTCGCTCATCGACGTCCCTTTTGGTCAATACCTGGTAGCCCGTTACGTATGGCTAATACCTCTGACGTGCTAGTGGTTAAATCCACAGCCAAAATATTGACGAGTCTTTAGAGTCCCCCACAGACCGTTTTTCTCAAGTTTCGGGCGAAATACTGTAGAGGCCGTATGGAGATATGGCTGGGTTCGATCATATACGTGCGGTATTGCACGAATCATGATCGGACGGATAATACTAGCGGGCTTTGGTTTAAGCCGGATCCTAGTATTGTACAGTATAGATTTTGTCTCATTGGATTTGTATTCGATCGGAATACAAATGCGGGTATGTATATACAGTAGCAGGGTTTTCCTGTAATTTATTACGGGATCATTTTTCTGAAGTTTCCAGTTTGCATTTCGTTTCGGTCATTTTCCTTTGTTTCTTTCCTTGGCTGAAAATTGGTGGAGGAGGGCTTATTTGCAAATGTGCAAATTGGTATTGTGGAGGGTGGTCTTTGTAAATTGTTGCTTCATGATTATCTACCATACATTGACTTCTTGGTTCATGATTGTTAATCATGGATTGACTTTTGAGATATGATGAGTGATGGGCTTTTTGACTTGATTGGTAATCATTGTTTCTAAAGATAACCCTTTTCTTTTCCTTGCATTATTGAATCTCCTCTTCTTTAAGAGAAGGCCGGCCATTCTTTGTATGGGGGTTGTCACAATTTTTGTGGTGTCGCATTTTGGTTTCTCATTTGCTTGCAAAGGCTCTCTAGTTCATCTCCAATCTTATTCCTCCACCAAAAAGGGCAACTTCTAGTAACCCCAAGAGACAAACCATCCTACACTTCATCTACAGTATCCTTGGGCACGTCAACTCGCCAACTTCGTGCTAGAGTTGCCTCGGTCTAGAGGTGGGAGCCCGTAAAAGAACCCGGCGATGTGGTGCCCTTCCGACGAGGAGATGAAGACCGGAGATTCCGCGGGGAGATCGAGACGACGACGAGAAGACCGAAGGAAACAGATCGCTTGGTATATCTCTCTACCCCATTCTCTAGTTAGTTAGGAGTAAGTTAATGACCCGATCCGAATTTTTAGTGCGCGGTGGATCCGGTTTACAAGTTTCGTAAAAGTATCGTTTCTGCATTTTGGCCTCGGATTGACGGCCGGGGCGCCGCCGTGCACTTACACTGGTATCAGAGCCACGCCATTAACCTAGTCTAGCTTGCTCTAACATGTTTACAAGTTCGATCGATCGAATTTTCCAAAAACCACGTTTCTCATGCATCAGTTTTCTGTCGAATTTTTTTTGGCTCGAGTACATTACAGAAATACGTGCAGGGAATTCTAAGCATTCTGTGAAAATTTGGTCGCGTGAAGTCACTTTTCCACCGCGGAACCGCGGCCAAACCCACTCATTGACCGTGGTTCCGCCGCTATTTTGACTGTTCATTGCATCAAATTTTTACAGTGGGCTTCTGAGTTGAAAATGGGGTTTTTGGAATATTCTTTTTGGGCCCAGATTTTCTTTGAGTGCTACAGTAGTACTTGGGGCCCACTTCGGAAAATTTGATCGATCGAAAATTTTAAACATGTTAGTTCACGGATTTACATTGTATCCGCGATCGTGAATGTCATTTGATCGGTAAATCCTGTTTAACTGCTATAGCCCTTTTAGACGGATTTGCGAACGTGACATTCACGTTGATGTTCTGTGTTGTGCTGTGATGTTGTAGATTGTCGTGGTGGATAGCCTGGATGCAATGGTAGTACAGTTTGGTTTATTATGTAAATTTGATATTGCGGGAAGAGCGTCCGACATGTGGACTGCCGTCACTGCCTGTTTGTATATTATTCTTTTGGGGCACGACCGGGCTGAGGTCGATGTACCCGTTATATGTATATTTTACTTTCTGTACTAGGATTACCCCAAGATGGGGTGCATGGATAGCCGGGTTCTAAAGGGCAACGGGCCCGCATCTCATGGCGTTGAGACGGAGGGGCCTTCACTCTAGAATTGGCGGGCTATTCGCCGCACTCGTAGGGGGTATAGGTTGACCCAGGAGAGGTGCTCAAGTTACCAGATTCCGTGAAGTGCTGCGTGGTCCATTCACGTTGCTGAAGGGGGCTGCCTCGCTTCAGGTTTTGGCGGGTAACTTGCCGCGCCCGTAGAGGTTTAGGATTTCATTGCACAGGCTATCCACACGACCAGGGGAACATCGGGTTTCAGTAGCGGCTCTATGAAATCCGGGGATCCCAGATATCTGTATTGTTCTGTGATGCTGGTTATATTTCTGTGATGTTGCATTTTATCATGCCTTGAGCGAATATTATATATTGATATATACACTAGTAGATGTTGTATATGTTTTGCATCCGCGCTAGTCCAGTCCCCGCTCTGTCGTTAGTTAAGTAACCTAACGGGTAATGACGGGACCCAGTGGCGAATGCGGATGGCATATACATACATCATTATTTTCGTTCTTTATTGGTGTGATCAATTGATAGGACTGCGTTGATTCGGAACAATGCAAGCTAAACAAACCTATTCTGATGTTATTGGAACATTTTTCAAAAAACTGTTATTGCAAGGACGTTCACTTTTGTTTTGTGTAACAACCCTAATTTTTCATATACATTTTTTTTTTACAAATTTTTTAAAAAAAAAATTTAATCCATAAAGAAGTATTTTAATCTGAGCACAAGATATATGTACTTAATTATTTTGTTTTTAAATAATTTCATTTTTAGTGTACATAAAATTGTTTTAAAATTGAAGTGTACTTGGAATATTTAATACTGCTGATATCATTTTAAGTATCTACTTTTCTACAATAATTACAAGAAGGAGCTTGTAGCTCATTAGTAATACCTTGCACTGTTGAACCAAGCCACCAGAGTTCGAATCCCACATCCCATATTATTTTTAGCACATTTTTCTTTAAAATTCTTGGAAGTCCAAAAGTCCACAGGCCATAACTCCCAAATAGTGAACTGAACCCAAAAAATGAACCATGCCAAAACCCTAGTCAGGAGACCCCATGCCCATCGCCGACCGAAATCGGCCGGAATCGGCCAACTCGGCCGGCGGGCGGCCGGTGCCGCCGGCCGGAGTTGCGCCGACGGCCTGAATCCCAACACCAAAGTTGCGTCGTTTGGTCTTCTGAAACTCATGGTTTACTCCATTTTTAATGTAGCAGTTCTGAATGTTAAATACAACCCTTTTAATGCAAAATTTTAATGTTTTTCTTTAATTTTTATAATTTTTTTTATAAAAAGAAGTCCCTTCACCTACCCTACCTAGCTACCCTATAAATAGACCCCTACCCCCTACCTTCTCATTCCAAAACCCTAGAAAAACTCTCTTGAAATTTCCACAAGAAGTGTGCTTTGAAATCGAGTTCCCGGCGAAGCTCTGACGGAATTCCGGCGACATGTTTTGGAGCAACCGGCGACGTAACCACCCCTCGGTCTTCCTCCCTAGTTCTCTTTACTCTTTAGAAGAGTTTAAACCCGTAAGTCCCATCCTTCTCACCTTTCTATTTCTTAAAAATACGGATTTATAGAACCCGACGGAAATCGGAACAAACCGATTTCCGATTCGGTTTTTCTACAAAATTTCACTTGTCACCTAATCCACAATACCCTAACATATTCATGTTGACTATTAATCACCCATAAACCAATTTAAATAAAGTTTCTCACATGAAATGATAGCTTTCTTGTAAAACCGTATTCTTTTCATAAAAATACCATGAAATTTATTTTTCTTCGTTTAATCAATTCCCTCACTCCTAAATATGTTTATCTTGATAAATAAACTTGTAGAAATCAATTTGAATGAATTTTCACACATGAAATGATAACGTTTTCAAATACCGTATTCTTGCGCTTTAATACCTTCAAGTTTAATATACCATGTTTAACCTCTAAATTTCATTAAAACTTAAAATAAGTCACGAGGTAATGACCTACCTCTACACACACACAAATATAACCCTAATTGATAAACATCAAAATATAGAATACGAAAATACAGGACTTTTCACTAAAATACCATATTCTTTATAAACCTTTTCTAAAAGTTTTAAGTTGCACACAATTCTAAATAAAATCTTTTTAAAATAAAACACGATATGTAATGGACATCGATCGTTTATCTAAACTGTCTTGTGGTGTCTAGGCAAGTGTGACTAGGCTAGTGGTTTTTAATTAGGCCCACGACTGTGGTTCCTTCCCACTTACCTGGCACTTACCTGGCCGCAATTGACGGTGAAGAGACGATTTGAGGCTACTAATGACTTATCGTTTAGACTTTAGAAATAGGTTAGTTGGCTTAGGAAACCCTAGAAAATAAAATACGGAAAGTTATACTTTTTTTTCAAATAAATACCTTATATTTATAAAACCGTTTTTACTAAATGAATGGTATTTACTAAACCTAAGCAAAGCGCCGCTACAACCCACCTTTGGGGAATCCATTAGGGAAAGTACGGTTCATCATGCACCCGCGGGCTAGTAGTGCGAGATTCAGACCTCCGCAAGGAGCATTCGGTCTCGAAAGGTTTAAAATACGATATTTAAGGAAAATGAGATTTTAGAAAAAAATAAAATATTTATTTAAAAATTATTCTTGTATTAATATAAATATCATTTAAACACCTATTTTATTATAATATAAAGTTTCCACTTTTTCTAAAATTACAAGTTTAAAAGTTACATTAAAATACCCTGAGTTTCAAATAAATCAATTAATACTTTTATTAGGATATATTCACTAGAATAACACAAATAAAATCCACACTCATTATAACTATAAAGACGAATAACAAATACTTGAGGTGTATTTTGAAAACTATACAATAGTACTTTTTACATAAAACCCCCTCAAGTTTTATAAATTACAATAAGGCCCCTAACAATTATTGAACTTCCAATTGCATTTCTTTTAGTCTGACTCGGGTTAGAGTCTGACTATTTCTGACTTGAAAATGATTCAAGTCAATCTATATTCTTTATATTTCAACTCAAGATGAATACATGAATCCCAGAATCCAGTTAACAATCTACTCGACTGAACCGAACCATGGATATTCCTTTTACATGTTTCCCAGTATTCCATTTACATGACTCTACGGTTATAACCGTTTTCTGATATCATGGTTTCGGTCAGTCAGTTAGTCTATCATGCAATTAATACAAGTTTACAAGATAACAATACAAACAAGATATCGCGGGGTTTAAGGGGTAGATTGGTACGGAAGGTGTTAAAGGTGGCACGAGGTGGTAAGATTAAGACACCTAACCTGAATCCAATTGCCGTTGTTCCGGGTTGTATAACGAAGCCTTGTACTTCCATTTGCCCTGGTCTCTAGCATACTGAGACCCCTCTCGTATACACCGGCATCCTTCTGTACCAAGCTACAACAACAGCGTTAACACCATACTAATATAATATGACAATACAATACAACATTAAAAGATACTCTCTCTCTCTCTCTCTCTCTTACTCTCTGTCTATTTCTTCCTTATCTTTGGGACTTACCGAGCGACCTGTTCGCTGACGACATTCTGTTTCTTTCTTCTTTGAATGTCGTCAGGTGCGTTGGACCAAGCTGAGATCGAGCCCACCGGTAAAGACTTGGAGCAATTTGCCGAAGACCCAACAGTATAATTTCATTGTACACTTTCTTTTCACTACTTTTCTTTTTCTATTATGCCACTGTTTAGGCATCTTTATTTCAGTTGTATTTTCCTTTCCATGTATTGTACAAAGAATGTTAATAAATAAAAAGTTGCTGTTCTTTTATATCATGTCTCTTGTGTATTTACTTTTATATTGCTTAGATACACTGAGCGTATGTACTTCTGAGTATATACGTGGCGGGCTTCGCCGCGTCCCCTTCGCCGTACACTGGGAAGCAGGGCGTGACATTTTGCACAGTGGTATTCAGTTGGAATATCCTGCACCTCAGTCGACGAGGCAAGGGCCGAGATCCCTTCACCGGGAATGACCCCTTAGACAGAAGTTTGCGTCAGGGCAATAACTTCACTATAGCCGATTGCCTTTGCTTTGCATCGTGGTATTCAGTTGGAATATCTTGCACCTAATTCTACGGGGAAAGAGCCGAGATCCCTTCTCCGAGAGTGACCTCTTTAGCAAAGGTTTTCTTCACTATATTTTTATAAAGCTATTCGGTTCCTTCAACGATATCAAGTTCATTACGTTAAAGGTTTTTCGCCAAAAACCATTTGTAGCCCTCCGTCATTTCATATGGATAGTCAATAGTATTCAAGCTGTGTTTGTTGGCCAAAGTTAAGGCACAGTGATTGGTAGCTATTGGATATTCATTTGCAGCATAGGTAGATGCGTTGGTTTGGGACAGTCGTACTGCCTTGTTGGCCAAAGTCAAGGGTAGGTACGCGTGGGTTCAAATTAACCTGGAGAATGACGGGTAGAACTTGACATGTGACTTATGATTTGTTGGCCAAAGTCAAGGTCATAAGAGCATGGGGTAAAAATCACATCGGGAGTTTCTAAAGAAACTGAAACTTGCTAGATATGTGCATACCTTCTGGAGTATGATAATGTGAGTGGATTCCATCACATTATCATGCGATGATAGTTGGATCCCGATTCCCACTGATGAGTTGGTTTACTCCTCGGGTTATCCCGACTAATTCTTCTTTCAGGTTGGAGGAGAATTTGACGGTACAGTGGGAGGTTTCCTGATTAGATAAAGTGATAACCATTCTGATCTAGGTTAGAGTGCACGCTGAGTGTTTCTTTTCTCTCTCTCTTTGGCAGCGACCATGACCCGACCCTAGACTATGACTCAGTGACCAAATTAACCGAACCTTCTTAAACACTGGATATTGGATTGTCAGAGTTGCATACCTCATTACCACTCCTACTTTTACCCTTTTCTCCAGGACACTCAGTATTACTACGAACGTCCACTTCCATTGGATAAAACCATCGTATGATTATATACAAACTCGAAGGAATTTATTCGAGGATGGTTTGTGGTTCTGGAGAAAACGAATAGGACTATTCAGTTGTCTTTTCCTTTGACCTTCTCTCAGGTTCGTCTCTCCCGGTATTGGGGGTGAGGTCGCGCTGTGTCTAGGAGTGCCATTACACGAAGTCCTTGGCCAAGGCAGAAGATTTACTGGTAGGTATTCCAGTAGTATCTCAGGGTGTTCTGGGCTACACTCCGACACGACTTGTACCGCTTTTGGGGGTCTGACTTTTACCAACCCCCTAGGCCCGCTATGCGATGCTCATAGACGAACGGACCGGACTGTACGAATATTGTCACTGACAGGCTCAGTAGGGTGTCAGGATGAGTTCGCTCATCAACGTCCCTTTTGGTCAATACCTGGTAGCCCGTTACGTATGGCTAATACATCTGACGTGCTAGTGGTTAAATCCACAGCCAAAGTATTGACGAGTCTTTAGAGTCCCCCACAGACCGTTTTTCTCAAGTTTCGGGCGAAACGCTGTAGAGACCGTATGGAGATATGGCAGGGTTCGATCATATACGTGCGGTATTGCACGGATCATGATCGGACGGATAATACTAGCGAGCTTTGGTTTAAGCCGGATCCTAGTATTGTACAGTGTAGATTTTGTCTCATTGCATTTGTAGATTTTGTCTCATTCCTATACTACGATCGGTTATACTTTGGTTGTCACATAGTGGTTTCTCAACACAGGAGTTGGATATTATATCAGACATTCTGATTACTAGATCTATGGTTTTAGATCTAGATTTGGGTAGTTTCCCAATCAGGGTACTTAGACAGCATTCTAAAAGTATTTAGAATAGACGACTCCAGGCATAGTAGTGTACCTGCAGGTGATGGAGTCACCCTCTCTAAAGGTGTCTTATAGACTAAAGGGGAGAGGGATGTGCATGATTGGCAGATCACTTGCTTAGGCAATTGAGTCAATCATGAGATGTCAAGTACCACACCAGATGTTGTTTTTGCAGTAGATGCAATAAGTTGATATTGATCCAATCCTGGAGAAACGGACGGAAGAAGTTTTAGAACATAAGTGGATGTTCTAGGGATATGATAACGACAGCCTCATTCGGGAGACAGTTATCATTCCAGGCTTCCAAGGTGACCTGGATGACAGAGTGGCTGTCAGAATTATAGTTTTCCCTCTGACGAGGGGTGGTATTTTGGACAGGTGGTCCAGGTGGATACTGAGGGAGGCATGGCGCAGGATACTGATTAAGTTCAGTTGACGATACAGTCTGAGAAGTTTGGATTTGGAGTTCATTTATGAACTAGGTCCCATCAGATATCCAGACATATTCTAAGACAGGTATTGCTCATTTCGGGAGATGGTTTTCTCCGCGAACTTGAGATAAAGAGAGACATAGAAAGAAACATCAGGGTGGATCCACTAGTTGGGGCTATTCCTCGAACGCAATAGTTTCGCAAACGGGTTTTGTGAGACTTATTATTAGAGAAGTTGGGTGTTCGGTATCACACGGGCTGTGAGTATGCGACATCGCAATAATTAGACTTGAGTGCAAGTGGGAGATTTTTGGATATAGTGCCCTCAGAGTCAATTATTGGATCACGGGCACGTGATTGTAATCATTGAGGGAGGACCTATACCGGTAGGACAGTCTTACTCAAGATGATAGTATGCTATCTGGATTATCTTTATCATCGTGTACTGCTTTAGCTGACCTTACAGGTCACTATTGCGCGTTGAGAGAGCCCTTAGGATTCTTGCTTGACGGCCAGCATTATGATGGCAATCATATACGTGGGAGCTGGGGTCTATAAGCACATCCTTAAAAGGTCCCTAGTCGTAGGAGTTTTCGAGACAGGGCTTCGATACTCCAGAGTAGACTAGTGTACACAGTCGAGACCCCGACGAGGGGCAGTGGCCGGTCTCACAAGCCACTGGTGTCAGTTGGTTCACCTAAGATGTATATAGGTGCTCATTGGGTTATGAGTACACCGGACAGGACTCGCCCGGAACATGCTAGTTGGTCTTATATTTGACGTCAGATAGCAGTTCCCTGGTGACATGTGTACAGGTTAGTTCATCGACCTGAGATCGTCATTTGTCTCGTGTAAGTTCCCACTGTACTTTGATTACTACCCTACCACGACTCAAAGGAGTTGTGCGAACAGGTTTTAGTTGGGTACAGTCCCGAGCCATATGGAGGCAGTGAGCGGATCTGCAGGGGTTCGTCTCTCCCGGTATTGGGGGTGAGGTCACGCTGTGTCTAGGAGAGCCATTACACAAATCCCTCGGCCGAGGCAGGAGATTTACTGGTAGGTATTCCAGTAGTATCTTGGGGTGTTCTGAGCTACACTCCGGCACGACTTGTACTGCTTTTGGGGGTCTGACTTTTACCAACCCTCTAGACCCGTTATGCGACACTCATAGACGAACGGACTGGACTGTATGGATATTGTCACTGACAGGCTCAGTAGGGTGTCACGATGAGTTCGCTCATCGACCTCCCTTTTGGTCAATACCTGGTAGCTCGTTATGTATGGCTAATACCTCTGACATGCTAGTGGTTAAATCCACAGCTAAAGTATTGACGAGTCTTTAGAGTCCCCCACAGACAGTTTCTCAAGTTTCGGGCGAAACGCTGTAGAGGCCGTATGATATATGGCAGGGTTCGATCTTATACGTGCAGTATTGCACGGATCATGATCGGACGGATCTTACTAGTGGGCTTTGGTTTAAGCCGGATCCTAGTATTAGATTTTTTTGGATTACTTTAGTCTCATCGCATTCGCATTCAGTCGGGACGCGGGTGCAGGTATGTATATACAGGTGAGGGGTATCCTTGTGATCCGTCACGAGTTTACTTTAGATGTTGTCGGATCTTTTGTTGTGGCAAACATTTGGATTAAGCTTAAGGAAATAATGAGATAGATTTTCATCATGACAATGCATAAATGTGACATGGACTTGTATCATGAGTCATGGTCTCTTTTTTAGTAAATGTGTCACATTAATGAATTGTTTTATGTCATGAAATGAGAAGGAGAGAGAGAGGGGCTGCCATATGTGTGAGATTAGTCTTGTATTTTTCTTGATCTCACTCTCTCACTCTCATTATTCATAGCATCACAAAAAAAGAAAAAAAAAAGATGAGAAAAGCCTCTCTTCTTCTTCTTCTTCCGCTAGCTCGTTGTCTCCTCCAATGGCAACACCTTCTACCTCCATCCAAATCCATAGATGAAAGAGACAAAGTGACCACAACATACTCTACTTCAACCTTGGGCACGTCGGCTAGCACACTTCGTGCCCGACTTGCTTCGGACGAAGCGGGAGCCCGTAAAAAGACTTCTCGATGTGGTGCCTTTTCCGACGAGGAGATGAAGACCGGAGATGCCGCATGGAGCTTGGGATGGTGGCCGAAGACCGAAGGACACGGATCGCTCGGTATAGCCCTCTACCCTTTCTCTTGTTGGCTAGTATTAAGTTAATGGTCCGATCCGGTTTTTTAAGCATACGATAGCGCCGGTTTTCAAGTCAAGAAAAAATTTCGTTTCCGCATTTTGGCCTCGGAAAGACGGCCGGGACGCTGCCGTAGTCTTACAGGTACTTGGCGTCCAACTCCTCCAATCACCAAACCTCCAGGGGATCCCCTCCAGAATCCATCGGGAGATCGACGGAAGACAACATCTGAAGGAGATCTGAAAAGCACCTCTATCAATGTTGGCAATCCAATCAGGATATTGAACCTCTTGGATAAAACCGGAGTCGATTAGTTTCTTGACCTCGGCATTGATGCTCATCTCAAGCTCGAGCTGCATTCTTCTCGGTGCTTGTTTGATCGGCTTGATGTCCGGAGATATCGCCAATTTGTGTACAGCAATCTCTGGATCCAGTCCTGGCATCTCGGAATAGTTCCATGCGAAACAGTCTTTATGCTGCATAAGCACGTTATTTAGTGTAGCCACCCTTTCTTCAGACAGCAGCTCACTGACGAATGTCGGCCGCGAGTCACTTGCCGTCCCCAAATCCATTTTCTTGAGGTTATCTGCAGTAGTATGTATTCCATCTTCCAGCTCTTTTGGGGCCGGTGGAATTCTGAGATTAACTCATCTTCGTCGTTTTCAAAGCACCAAGAGAGGTCATTTATATTCTCTGGTTCTTCTTCTGATAGCGTTATCATATGACAAGTACGAGATCGCTTCCAAGACCGATGTTGATCTGGTTCTACTCTCGCTGCAGGCACGGCTTTTGGTTCATGCTTTTGCGGTGGGGTTACCCTCCAGCTGCTGGATAGAGCGAACCTGCCTTGCTGATACTGGTCTTCTACCCAGTCCTTGAACGTGAAGCAGTCTTCGAGAGGATGTCCTATTGCTCGGTGATAGGAGCAATAATCCGGATGATTAACTTCACCTGCTTGTCCGGGGTGCTTGGACTCTGGGAGGGTAATCATTTGATGTTTTATGGCAATATCAAGTATCTTCTGTGTTTTGTCCTGGGGAAAAGAGTATGCTCGACCCATCTTCTTTGTAAGAGATGAATCTGGGTTGCTCGATTCCCGATCGCATGGCTTCTTGGTCCCGCTTTGTCGATGTCTAACACATTTCCCGCTTTTCGATTTATTTTTGCCTCTGCGTCGGGCCTTTTGTATGACGGGTTGACAAGGAAGAGCATTTTCATTTTTCGCAACCTGCTGAAGGAGGCATTGTGTTCTGGCTTTCTCATAGATGGTCATTTCGTGATTATGATCATCTCGAACCTTTTGACCCGCTTCCCTTATAAGCTTGTCCATCTGTTCTTCAAACGACGGACTTGGCATTTTCACGGCGGGAGCTCGTTCTGGTTCAGGATTAGCATCTTCCCACAGAGCATCTCCTTCTTCATCAAAGTCATGTATGACGTAGCAGTCGTGGAATAGCTCCCGTTTCTTGGATCGAACATATCCAAGCCCGATCGTTTCCATTCTCCCGTTGGGCAACTTTCGTTGAGTTCCGGGAACGTTCCAGATCCTGTTATAGAACCGTGCTTGTCGCGCAGTTTCTTAAGGGGTACACCTTGGCGTCTCAAGAGTCTCTTTAGTCCTTCTATGTAATATCTGGGCAAACGAATGGGCTGGATCCTGTCAAGTGTAGAATCCGCACCATGCCAAATTTCTTTCTCCACTTTGGTTTCTCCGGATCGGTAGAATAGGATCTCGTTTTCACCTTTTCGCCTGGGAAGGACGTAAAATGTATGAAGTTCTTCCACCCTGTAGGTATCAAGCGCGTCTAGCTCTTTATGATGCATTGGCGGAACCATGGCAACTTGCAAACTTTGATCTTAATCAACGAAGGCTTGTATTGATGGCCGAGCAGAGAATACGGCATTGACCTCATCTTCCGAGTCGCTGCCGAAGATCAACATAGGAGTGGACGGTCTCGGCTTGTTGCACTGGGGCGGCCCTAAATAAACTATCTCTTCTTCTTCCTCGGTATCACTTCCGAAGACCGGAATAATGGTGATAGCTTTGTTCTTTAGTTTGTGACATCTTTCCGTGTCCTCGTAATCCAGTAAGAAGTATTTTGCATCTTCGTACTTTCGGACTTCGCTCACGGAGAATGGGTTCAGCTCTCCTGTTACGGTATACTCGAGACCATCCTTGAAATACTTCATACACAGATGTTGTGTAGAAGGGATGATGTTGTACTCGTGTAACCAAGGCCGGCCGAGCAAAGCGTTATAGCAGGTCTTAGCGTTAATGACGTGGAACTTGATGTCCGTAACGAGCAGCCCTAAGCGTAGTGTCAATATTACAGACCCAAGCGTCCGTGATGACTGGGAGTCAAACCCGAAAATAGTGATCTTATCCCGAGCGAGGTGCTGAACGCTCATGCAGATTTCCTTCAACACTCTCACATTGAGAAGATTGACGGAGGACCTATTATCAACCAGGATTTTGCCTATCTTGATGTCATGATAGTATCCGGAGACATAAAGGGGACGGTTATGCTCGCATGTCCTAAGAAGAAGATCTTCATCGCCGAAGGTGATATCGGCTGTGTGCACTTCTTCCAACTCGTCCTTCATCTTTTCTTCGGCAAGGAAAGCTTGGAATTGTTCCGGCTCTTGTAATGCCTTGATCAGCGAATCTCTCGCCTCTTTGGATAGCAGAAGGGTGTCGAGAATGCTTAGATGTGAAGGTAGCTTTCTCAAGTGTGCCAGAACGTTGTAGTCTACCTTGTTTTTCTTTGGCGGGTCCTTGGCTGTCAGCTCTTTGATGGCTTGGTCATCAAGGATGATATCCTCAGAAACTTTTTCTTTTCCCTTATCTTTTCTATTTGACCCACTGTTCGATGGCCCAAGATTCTTTTCGGGTAGTGTGCGATTACGCAGCTGAATGTTCTCGCAGTTCTTCGGCCCTCTTTTCCCGGCGTGGATTCTTTGAAGAGAGGGCCAAGAGTCATTTCTTCATCAGAGTCGCTCCCGAAGGTGAGAACTTGCGGTCCCCCAGTGTCGACCATGTGACAATTGCCGGTAGTTCCTTTATGCTCTTCGGTCGTATTTCTTTGCTCCCGACGAGTTTTGTGCTTCATTCGCTTAAAATGTTGCCAGTGAGCAACATATCCCTGCCACCATCTTTTAAAAGCGTTGCACTCTTCAGTGGGGTGCGCAATCTTTCGATGATATAAGCAGTAGCTAGGATGTGTTTCCGCTTCACCGAGAATGTTTCCTTCGGAGGGTGGCAGCTTCATTCCCATTGATATGGCTTTGGCGAACCTCTTCTTCGTCTTGAACCTGCTTTTACTTGCGGCGGATGTAGTTCGATCTGGCAGGAGTGTTTCAACCCTTTCGTCCAGTCGCCGGCGTTTGGCCTTTTCAATATGGCCATCTCACGCTCCCGATCAGCTTTGCTTTTCGAAAGGGCTTCATTCAAGAATGCATCAATCATTTCTTCTGATGGTCCTAGAAATTCAGGCTCAGGATCTGCCCCCAGTTTCTCTGTGTAAGGAGCTTCTTCATCATCTATCGACGAATGAGAGATCACATGGCAACTTGCCACATAATCCTCAGATTCATCCGACGAGTCTTCTCCATTGTCGTCATCTCCGTTCTAAAGGACGTGGCTGAGAAACTCTTGAAGTGTGACTGGAGTCTGCGCCTTCTGATTATATTCTTCCAGTGCGTCGATATATTTTTGCAGGTCCGTGCTCTTGTCACCAGGCTTCACGGGCTTTTTGGTCTTCTTCTTTTTCTTCGAAGACTTTGACGGCTGGGTGTGAGCGCTTTGGCTATCACCACCAATCTTTGGAGTCGGGCACGGTTTCAGCATTCCCTCGATGATCTCAGGTTCCAGTGGATTTTTCCACCTAATCGCCGGACATGTTTGGAGATCCTTCAGCATTCTTTTAGTCTTGGCTGAAAGAACGACCTCCCATGGAGCTTCTTCTATGAAGGAGCATGATGCCCCTGATGTATCCATCTTCTTGGGAGCGTGTGGCTATGGTGGGCTCACCTTCTAATTTTCGGACATGGCAAATTTTCCCTGTTGGTATTGATCTTCAATCCATCCTTTAAAGACAAAGCAATCCTCAATTGGATGGCTTACCGTTTAATGGTAGGGGCAATAATTGGGACTATTAACCTCGCCGAGTTGCTACGGTCGTTTTGGATTCGGCAGATTAATGAGCCTGTTGCGCACCACCAGCTCAAACAATCTCCTTGTTTTGTCCCGGGGAAACGAATAAGGACGCTTCATTTTCGTATTATAGTATCGTCTTCTCTCGTCCAGTTGATCCGTTAGTTTTGGGCCACTGGGCTGTTGATGAGTATTCGCAATGAATGTCGCCTTCCCTTTACCTTTTTCGTTCCGCGGCTCCGGCTTTGAAAGAGACGGTCTGTGACCCATCTGGTCCATTTGGGCCAATTTGTCGATCAAGGCCTGGAAAGTGGTCGGCTTGAAGAACATCATAAATTGTGAGATGGTTGCTTGAGGGTTAAAAGTGTCTAAGAACATGCCCACTGTCGGCGCTTCCTCAATGCGCTGCTCACATTTTGACCATAAATTTCGCCATCGTATTGCGTATTATACCCACGTTTCACTTGGCTTCACCCTAGCATTGATAAATGTCGTTATTGGGGTGCGTTCACTAGCACTTGCGAAACGCTGGGTGAACAGTAACTCCATTTCTGCAAAAGTCTTGACGGAGTCGTTTGGAAGTTCAAAATACCACTCGAATGCCGTCTCCGACAAGCTACCAACAAAGGCCTATTATTCTGCTTTCAACAATATCCTGGGTCCTGGCGGAGCAGAAGTTTATCATCACCCCCGGTGTTGCCGCACAAGGCTCTGAATTGAGCGACGTGCTGATGCGGATTTCCCGTCCCTTTATATACATGAAATTTAGGGATCGTATATCCCGGTGGGTACTTTATTTGGTCATACCAGCCTGGATAAGGCCGTCCAGCCTTAACGATCTGTCCAGCCGCTTCGTTTGCCTGGTGAGCTCGTATTTGCTGAGCGATGTAGTCTTCCAAGGCGGCCTTAGAGATTGTCTCTACTTTGGCTGCTGAAAGAGCCGGAGGAGGGCTCGATGTTTCCCCTCTGTCGTCTTCAATGATGATCGGGGGGTCTTCAGCTGAAGGTTCCGGCTGTAATATCATCCCAGCCATGTCTTGGAACAAAAGAGCCATTCGTTTTATATTGGCTGCCTGCTCCGCAGCCTCTTTTTCTTTCCTCTCGAGCATTCTTCGGAGGAACTCAGTATCAATTTCTTGTTCCCGACGCTGCTCCGAGGTCTCTAGATTTTCTTTTGGCCCAGTGAGTGCGGCCATTGCATTCAGCATCTTCTGGAGTTTCTTCTGCTGTTGTTCCTGAGCCTTCGTTATCGATCGGGTAAGCGGTCGATGACCCGTAGAAGCACGGCTTTCCTCTTTTCCGGAAGCCATATAAACGGTATGCACCATCATACCCCCAGACTTGGGGCGTTTAGATTCAACGTCCTTGCAGTTTACCGCGGTCACAGGGGCTTTCTCTGGCCTCCTTCTCTTTTAAGCGGTTGATGTTGAGGGAGCCGTTGCAGTGGGCACCCAGACGGCTGTCGCCTTTGGTGGCTTGACAGGATGATTTTCTCCTTGTCGAGCTTTAAGCTTCTGAGAGTAGTCCTGGTCAATTACCGATTCCTGGACCTATCGCCAGACTTTATAAATTTTGGAGGACGGCCGCTGAGGGGGCTGTTCCGTCTTCTTTTCTATAATAATCTCCATAGGTGGAGGAGATCATTTCAGCACGGCAGTCGGAGAGTTCTTGCGAGCCCTCCTAAGCGGTTCAAAGCTGTTCCCAATTGGAACAGCAGCATTGATTTCCACCATGGGAGCTGGCAGAGTTAGCCCGGAGGGGGAGTTGCCCCGGGCCTTCCTCGCTCGACGCCAGTGGCGACGTCGAGCATGTCGTACGTATAGGATTGTCTCGGCTGTAGGGGTGACTTCGTCATGCCCCCTGTCTTGACGGAGGGTTGTCGTCGGTGCCAGCCTTTTGAAGACTGACGTTAGCCGAGAAGTAATGTCCAACCTATCGAATACAGATCTCTGAGCAGAAGTGACTTCTCCTGGAGCGGAAGCCGGAGTGACCAGCCTTGTAAAGACCGACTTCTTGTCAGGAGAAGCCTTTCCAATGATTTCGTCCGCTTGAGCCGGGATGGCTATCTGCTTTGGGATGGCTGCTTCAGGTATTGCGGGCTTGTTGGCGTTCTGGCTCAATCTGTTGAAAACTGAGGCGTTAGACTTGGGCGACCCATTCAGAGGGGTCGCGGCAGTGGTAAGTCGATCAAAGACCGACTTCTTTGGGGCTTCTTGCGGCAGCATCGGGGCACTGAAGCTCATGGGTGGGATCATCCTCCCAAAGAACAGCACAGTGGTGGCCTGAGTTACTTAGTCCACCGGCATTGTGAACAGGCAGGCCGCCTGGGGCCCTTAAGTTACACCTCCGGATAAGACGGAACGGGAGTTGCAGTTGCAGCTGGAACATTTTGTGCAGGAAGACGCCATTGATCTTTCATTTTCTGCACCGAGCAAGATACCAAATCTTAGTACCTCAAACCCAAGGGCAACCATATCAAACCGTGATTCGTTCATGAACACGACACACGAAGTGTGGAGTGGAAAGAGAAAAAGGTCCCACCGGGCGTGCCAGAATCTGTTCCCCGCCGAAACACGAAGACGTGACCGCGCGGGTCCGTTTTGCCTGAATTCGGGGCAGATGCTAATTGGTGCTATCCGTCCACCTCTCCGAAGATACCAAGTTGATTTATGACATCATGTATTGAAGGTTTAAACAGATGCGGCCGATGTAGCTGACTTCATCAGATTCTCCCTTATTGAGGGGTTTTTGATTGTGGGGACACTCTTCCCTGCAGGCGCAAGCCCCTGCAGTTAATTACGCTACCGCATCGCGGCAACCACTTTCTCCTTCTCCGGATGGTCACTTCGTGTCGTAGGTGTTTTTTTTGTTAGTTATATGTATGCCCTAGAGGCCATTACTTTACATACGATGTATATTGTAATGGATGCTTAGACGTATATAGGGAGGACTTTCTTGCTCGACATGATAGTATGCTATCTGGTTGTACTTTATCTTAACATGTACTCTGATTGTCTCTATGTTACATGTTGATAAAGCCCTTTGGATATGTACTCGACTACTGGGACTATGATGAGATCATACTAGTTGGGCCACGGTAGTCGACGAGTACATCCTATAATTGTTCCTAGTCGAGGGTGTATCGAGACAGGGCATCGATGCACCAGAGTAGACTAGCGTATACGCATCTTGACCCATATGATGGGCGATGGATGATCCTATATCCATCGGTGTTTGACATCAAGGATGGTGTACGGGTGCTCAGTAGAGACTGGGTACACTGGATGGACTCGCCGAGAACTCCCAGATGGTATTATACCTCACGTCAGATGGCAGTTCTCTGGTGACACTGGTACAGAGTAGTCTGTTGACCCGAGATCGTCATAGAGTCTTGTGTGATTCCCACTGTGCTTTGATTTCCATCATACCACGTTTAAGTGGGCGTGCAAAAAGGTAGCTTTTGGGTACAGTCCCGAATCACATGGAGGCAATGAGCGATAGGAGGGGATTCGTCTCTCCCGGTATAGGGAGTTGATGTTGTGCTGTGTTCGATTGACTATAACCGGAAATCCCTAGCCACGGTTGCTGAGATTTACTGGTAAGTGTTATCAGTAGTTTCTCAAACTGTTATAGACCTCATATCGACACGACTTATCAAGCTACTGGGGTCTGACGTTTACCACCCCTAGGCCAGATATGCGACATATCAGACGACGAGAACGGACTGTACGGGGGTGTTACTGATTGGATTCACAGGAGAATGTATAGGCTTGCTTGTTGATCTTCTGAGCGCTCAATACCTGGGTGGCTGTTACATTTAACTGACCGCTTGCAGCTTGTGGGTGTTTGATATGATCATCACCTACTGCCGGCGTATTGACGATTCTTTAGAGTCCTACACAGAGGTTTCTTGGCTTAGGCAAAATGGAGTAGGAGCACATATGTGATATGTGCGGGACCGAGGATAATGCGGTATGTGATACCATATTGGATTCTCGCGATATGAGATATCGGCCGGTATATGTGATACAGCCGGGTCATCGTATTAGTCGGTTATATGCGATATAGCCGGATTGTCGGATCAAGTGTTGATTCGATAATTTAATGTATAATAATATATATGATATATTAAATTACATTAACTAATATTAGCTCACTAAAAGATTCATTTTCTCACGGGATAATACATTGATATATATGCGATATATGTTAATTGTATTATTTTCTATTGTTACAAAATATATTGTATATGTGATATATAATATTGTAACATGTTAGGGTTACAAATTTAACAATGGTTTAGGGTTTAAACTTGGTTAGGGTTTGGATTAGGGTTAGCTTTTGCATGAAGCTTCCATGAAGCTTTATGAAGCTTTGACTTTGTTTTTAGCTAGATATTTTGTGGACCCAATCCAAACCATTAACTCTAGTCAATTCTCTACATGGGTTAATTCCTTCATGCTTAACCCTTGGTTAGATTTGTAACCACTACAATAATTCATTATTAATCACAAAAGGATTCATTCATTCTTCTTCTTCCTTCTTCTTTCTTTCATGAAAAAGCTTACTAGCTTTTTTCCAAATGATGGATGAGTGTGAGAAAAAGATAATAAAAGAGAGCAAAAATCCTACTTCATCATCCTCATCTATCCTTGACATTTAGATGAGGGTGTTCACTTCATATTATGAGTGTTAGCTTGTGTTAACGAAACTTCAAGGTAGATCATCTTTGTATCGAAGATCGGAAGCAAGACTGCATCTTTCTCTTCGTGGAACCTCTCGAGAGTCCGGAACACGATGATCGCAGCGAAGGGACTTCAACACGGAGCTTAAGAAGTGAAGGAACGGATCTACAAAGGTTGTAATCCCTCTCACTTAATGTTAAAGTGTTTAACATACTAGTTTTCGCCTAAACTCTAGTTTAAAGATCTCGTATCGGGTTGTTCGGCAAGGCTAATTTTTAAATCGGGCATGGTTGATGCCTCGTAGACCCTTGTGCATGTGCCTAGAAACCCTATAGTGTTATCATAACCAAGCTAGAGCTTTAGGCGAAGTCTAGACGAAGTTTAAAGTCCGATCGAAACCCGAAACCCTAATTTGAACCCTTCTCTGTACATTTTTTGAAAATGTGATTTTTTTATGAATTAAAAATGCTCAGAAAAACAAGCAGGAAAAACTAAGAATTACTGTGAAGTACGGTCCACTAAGTCGCTCACGTAACCGCGGAACCGCGGCGGCGGTTCCGCGGCCAAAATTTGACTTAGTCCCTCATATTTCATATATTTATTCTTAGGTCCTTTCTTGTCATTCTTTTCTGGGAATTTTTTAATTCCACTCAAGTGTTGAGTTTTCTAGGGTTGTATTAGGGACTCGTTGATTCAATCAGATAATTTAACTTTGTTTAGTTTTGTCCGGATAATTTTAGAAACTGTTAAAAAGTTCGAACGGATATCAATAACTCACTTTTTCCCCAGTCGGAAAATTTTTCAAAAGTTGGATTTTTTCTCGAGTTTGAAACTTTCTAAGTGATGCAAGTAACGCGGTGGACCCTCTAGAAGACAACAAACCTTAACTCGATTATGTGACCGTCTTGAACTGCCTCTAAACCTTAGGGTTTGCGGCAGTACGGCGTGCCACATGTGAGGCGTTGGCTTGACCCTTCTACGGCTGGACCATCGATACTGTAGCATGTGATGGATGTTTTTAAACTGATTTCAAGTGTTGAGATATTTGGGGAAATCTTGGGTGTTTGATTATTCGATCGGAAAGTTTAACATTGTCTATTTATCTGGAATATGATACAATATTTGGAATCCACAAGTAGTTATGAGATAACTAATTTGAATGTTATAAACATAGCAGTTTAGTCTCAGATGATCGGTTGCTATGGAATTTTGATGTGATCAAAAGTCCGTCGTAATCACGTAGCATACGCGGATACTCGCCGGGTAAACTTAATAGACAGCCATACCCCATAGCCCCGACCAAGTGACTGTAGGAGAACCCCGTCGCCAAAAGCATCCGTTCGGGTGCTCGCGGCAGCGGTATTCCGCCTTAGTGCACTTCGTCGACGGCATCCGGGGGTGCGGCTGTCTACTAAAGTTTGCAATGAGCATTCGATCAGGATGTCGGGAATCTTGTTGAATTGCCCGACTTGATATTGAAAAGAGTTTTCGATAATGAGACTAAAATGCGGGGTTTATAATTGTTAGGCATGCGATGTCTAAGGAATTCATTTGGTTAGGCATGCGATGTCTAAAGAGGTTGCGGATTCCAACTGTTGTAGTTTTACACTTTCTTTTCTGTGACCGTAAACGTAGTATGTGGTGTATCGCCGGCTTCGTTGCTATACATCAACGACAATCGGGATACGCATACTTGCTTACGTTGATGATATGAGATATTATGTGTTGCTGTGATATGTTATATTGGATCGTCGTGTTTGAATAGCCAGGGTTTTATGTAAGATGAGAGTTTTTCTTTTTCATTCATGTAAAATTCATTTGTATGTAATATTCTTTTATTGGGGCACATCCGGGCTGAGGATGATGTCACCGTTGTATATTATTTACTTTTCCGCATTAGGTAGACCCAAGTCGGGGAGCACAAGTAACCGAGTTCTAGGGTCCAGTGGGAGACCATCTCGAGGAGTCGAGACCGGGTCTCCTAACCCTAGAATTGGCAGTGTTGCTTGCCGCTCTCATAGGGGTCTAGGGATGTGGGTTTGGCTATTCATCACGACCGTGGAATCCGTGTTTTATACAGGCTCGTATTGAAAACACGGACATCCTAGTATATCCAATATTTCATATATGTTCTTCTACTGCAATGTTCTGTGATGAGATCATATTACTGCCTGAGACGAATGTTTATATTATATATATGAGATATATGCTATATTGCAGATTTCGTTTCAAACGTGATGCTTGTGAAGCATAATAAAATGGGACTTCATTAGTGAGATTAATGAAACTAAAAGAAACCTAAAGATGTTGTAGAAACTTGTCTCAAAAACAGGTAGCTCTAGTTCTTGCTTTGCATAGCGGTGTTCCTTGTAGAACATCCAGCACCTTATTCGATAAGGAAAGAGCCGAGATCCCTTCACCGGGAGTGACCTCTTTAGTGAAACTAGCAGATGCTACAAAATCGGTTTGTCTTTTGATTGCTTCTATAGTTCTTGCTTTGCACAGTGATATTTGTGAAATATCATGCACCTTATTCGATGAGGAAAGGGCCGACGATCCCTTCACCGGGAGTGACCCATTTAGCAAAACTAGAAAAGCCTAAAAAACACTCCATTTAAAATCACTCGATTCTACAACGATATCAAGTTCATTACGCTCATGGTTTTCTCAAAAACCTGCGTAGCCCTCCATCATTTCAGATAAGTACTACTTAGTATTCGTGCTGCGGTAGTTTGGCATACGTCAAGGCGTAGTGTACGGTAGCTAACTAGTGCTTATCTGCTAGCATACAATGCGATTAGATTAGGGTATTCGTACGGCGTTGTTTGTCATGCGTCAAGGGTCGTGCGGGTGGGTTTAATTCAATCAAGAAATGTACGGGTTGAACTTGACTAGCGGACTATGGGTTGTTTGGCATGCGTTAAGGTCATAGCACGCTAGGGGTAAATATTATTGGGAATTTCAAGTGTTGAAATTTGCAATGAGATTGCATACCTTCTATGAGATAGTTGGATCCCGATACCCGCTGCGAGTAAGAGTTACTCCTGGGAGAGTTTTACACATTACAATTAGCCGATTAAGCAGCTGTCTAGAAAGGTGTTAACGGGGTTACGCCCTTGGGAAAACGAGGTTTACTTTAATTAAGTTCGTGCGAAAGCACGGGGGACCTCCCTCAAAATACCGACACTGTCCTGGCTGAAAGATTAGCGAACTTGTAGCGTGTAATTAATCCCGGGTAGTCTTTCCTTTTAGGGTTTGAAGGAATATTTGATTAAAATAGTGGGAGACATCCTGATTAGATATATTAGATAACCAATCTAATCTTGCAAGAGCATACGCTGAGTATTTTCTTCTCTCTCTCTCTCCAGGTAGCGACCACATCACGCCTTAATCAAGATAATAATACGGATGTATTGACCGAACCCGCTTGTTATACTGAACTGGAGAACGTTGGTCCCGCTCCAACTTATAATTGTTATAAGACAGAGCAGGAAATTAGGGAATACCAGATTTCCCGTGCCGCCCAAACGAAGAAAGTGCATGCTGATGCATCTTCTTCGGGTGTGTTCATTACAGAGAACTATTTCTCAGTATCCTTTACATCCTGGGTATGAGATACCGGATCAGGATCCCGCATATGTAATCTGTTACATGGGCTACAGAAAGGTAGAGAACTAAGAATGGGTGATATGTTTCATGAGACAGAAAACGGTGCAAGTGTTGCAGCCAAGTCTGTTGGTCACTATCACCCTGTATTACCAGAATACATTGATTCTGAACAAATATTATTAGATACCGAACCTGATATACAACATCATATCAGTCTCTTTATTAGTAAAGAAAGGATATAATTTTGTATTGTTGGATAATGTTTTGAACATTTCCTATATCAAGAGTTGATCGGTTCAGGCACGTTATCTAAATGCGTTGACGTTCTAAATCAAACTACAGTTCTTACTATACAGAATACACACGAGAGGAACAGTTCAGAAATGAACGAATCCTTCTTGAGGCATTGTAGACTAGGTCATATCAATGCGACCCGACTAGCTAAGTTACATTTAGATGCACATTTAAATCTGTTTGAATTTACATCTTGTGAAACTTTCCAGTCATGTCACAAAGATAAGATGACCATACCTCTGTTTATTGGAAACAGAGAAAGAGTTAGTGAACTCTTGGGATTGATACATGATGATGTATGAAAGTCTCCTGTCTACACATGCCAAGACCGGTTCTTTGTACTTCATTACAATCTCTGATGATCTCTCAAGATTCAGACATATGTTTCTGTTGAAACACAAGTCCGAACCTTTTGAGATATTCACAGAATATAAGTTAGAAGTGGAGAACCAAAAATGGGTATAAGTATTATGTCCTTTGATGAGATCAATGAGGAGAATACTTGAGCACGGAATTCCTGGACCATTCTAAAGGAGAATGAGATTCTCTCTCAGCATTACTCCTCCGTATACACCATAGCACGATGGTATATCGGGGCGGAGCAATAGCACCCTATGTGATATGGTGCGCTCTATGATGAGTATTACTGAGTTGCCTATTTCCTTTTGGGAGTTATGCACTTGAGAAGCTGCATACATATTGAATAGGGTTCAAATCAAATCAGTTGCCTACCACTTCATATGTGATATGGAAAGGGAAGAGCCCATATCTTAAGTTTGTTAAGATTTGGGATTGTTCGGCCTATGTCTAAAAAGCAAAATCCGGACAAGCTCGATGCAAGGTCTGTTATGTAGAACTGGAAAGGTTCCAGCTATACAAACTGCAGCTGATGATTTGGTAGAACCAAAGGATTCAATAGTTTCCAATGAACCTCAGCCTCTCCGCCGATCTAGTAGGGTTCCTCACCCACCTGAGAGATACTTCGGTTTCTCTATGACAGTGGGAGCGAGGATTGCATCATGAGATGATGACCAAACTAGTTTCGAGCTGGCCATCAGGAGTGGGACTCTGTAAGAATGGCTGGATGCTTAGTGATCTGAGATGGAATCCTTATACACCAACAAAGTATGGACTTTGGTTGCTTTATCTGATGGGTTAAATCCCCATCAGGAGCAAGTATATCTTGAGAAGATTACTTAGTGTACATAGAAAAGTTGAGACTTTCAAAGTTGTGCTTAAGTCCATCCAGATCCTACTTGTCATGGCTACATACCATGACTACGATATCTGGTGGTTGGGTGTCATGATTGCTTTTCTAAATAATGATTTGGAAGAGAGCGTCTATAAGTACACAGTCAGAAGGCTTCGTAGACAGTGGGAGCAGCGGAAACGTGTGCAAGATGTTTTATGTGATAAAACAGGCATCGCGGAGTTGGAATATCTGTTTTGATGTGGTAGTCAAAGAGTTTGACTTCATCAAAATGGTAGATGAACCTTGTATATACAAAAAGGTAGTAGGGAGTATGGTGGTGATCCTCGTAGAGTACGTGGATGACATAATCTTGATAGGGAAGGAGTTTCCTATGCTTCGCTCGGTCAATCTCCACTTATCACAATGATTCTCCATATAGAATCAAAGTAATACCTCCTAAATCCTAGGTTTTTGGATCTATGAGATAGATCTAATTGGATGTTAGGATTCTTACTAGTAGTAGTGGGATGGTATCAATCGATCCTGGGAAGAATCACTGGAAAGGTTCCAGGGTGATAAGAACGACTGAATGTCAGTCGCAGGCATTGTCTTTACCCTCAGTGGAGGGACGGTATGTTGGAAGAGTTCCAAACTAGAAACCGTGACATACTAGACGATTAAAGGCAAGATACATCGTTACCAAGGATGGTACCAAAGAGGCAGTCTGGATATATATAAGTTCATGAGATGAACTTCGTTCCTACCATTGTGTGACAGTGGAGTTGTGGCTTTAGCCAAGGAACTACCGTCCCATCTGAAATCCAGATATAATTCTTAGGAAGTATCGCCTGATCATGGAGATGGTTGATCTCCAGGAAGATCGAGGTTAGGAGAGTAGACACAGAGGAGAACAGCGCGGATCCACTCACAAAGGCCTTTTTCCCAATAGAGACTTTTATGGGATGGTTGAGTATGAGATACTTCAACCGAAGCTAATTGTTGGGTATGTGATACCACAACAGATGGCCCTAGTGCAAGTGGGAGATTGTAAGTTATATGTATGCCCTAAAGGCCATTACTGTACATACGATGTATATTGTAATGGATGCTTGGACGTATATAGGGAGGACTTTCTTGCTCGACATGATAGTATGTTTTCTGATTGTACTTTATCTTAACATGTACTCTGATTGTCTCTATGTTACATGTTGATAAAGCCCTTAGGATATGTACTCAACTACTGGGACTATGATGAGATCATACTAGTGGGGCTATGGTAGTCGACGAGTACATCCTATAATTGTTCCTACTCGAGGATGTATCGAGACAGGGCATCGATGCACCAAAGTAGACTAGCGTATACGCATCTTGACCCATATGATGGGCGATGGATGATCCCATATCCATCGGTGTTTTACATCAAGGATGGTGTACGGGTGCTCAGTAGAGACTGGGTACACTGGACGGACTCGCCGAGAACTACCAGATGGTATTATACCTCACGTCAGATGGCAGTTCTCCGGTGACACTAGTACAGAGTAGTCTGTTGACCCGAGATCGTCATAGAGTCTTGTGTGATTCCCACTGTGCTTTGATTTCCATCATACCACGTCCAAGAGGGCGTGCGAAAAGGTGGCTTTTAGGTACAGTCCCGAATCACATGGAGGCAATAAGCGATAGGAGGGGATTCGTCTCTTCCGGTATAGGGAGTTGATGTTGTGCTGTATTCGATTGGATATAACTGGAAATTCCTGGCCCGGGTTGCTGAGATTTACTGGTAAGCGTTATCAGTAGTTTCTCGAACTGTTATAGACCTCATATCGACACGACTTATCAAGCTACTGGGGTCTGACGTTTACCACCCTTAGGCGAGATATGCGACATATTAGACGATGAGACCGGACTGTACGGGGGTGTTTCTGATTGGATTCACAGGAGAATGTACAGGCTTGCTTGTTAATCTTCTGATCGCTCAATACCTGGGTGGCTGTTACGTTTAGCTGACCGCTTGCAGCTTGTGGGTGTTTGATGTGATCATCACCTACTGCCGGCGTATTGACGATTCTTTAGAGTCCTACACAGAGGTTTCTTGGCTTAGGCAAAATGGAGTAGGAGCACATATGTGATATGTGCGGGACCGAGGATAATGCGGTATGTGATACCGTATTGGATTCTCGCGATATGAGATATCGGCCGGGTATATGTGATACAGCCGGGTCATCGTATTAGTCGGTTATATGCGATATAGCCGGATTGTCGGATCAAGTGTTGATTCGATAATTTAATGTATAATAATATATATGATATATTAAATTACATTAACTAATATTAGCTCACTAAAAGATTCATTTTCTCACGGGATAATACATTGATATATATGCGATATATGTTAATTGTATTATTTTCTATTGTTACAAAATATACTGTATATGTGATATATAATATTGTAACATGTTAGGGTTACAAATTTAACAATGGTTTAGGGTTTAAACTTGGTTAGGGTTTGGATTAGGGTTAGCTTTTGCATGAAGCTTCCATGAAGCTTCATGAAGCTTTGACTTTGTTTTTAGCTAGATATTTTGTTAACCCAATCCAAACCATTAACTCTAGTCAATTCTCTACATGGGTTAACTCCTTCATGCTTAACCATTGGTTAGATTTGTAACCACTACAATAATTCATTATTCATCACAAAAGGATTCATTCATTCCTCTTCTTCCTTCTTCTTTCTTTCATGAAAAAGCTTACTAGCTTTTTTCCAAGTGATGGAGAAAAAGATAATAAAAGAGAGCAAAAATCCTACTTCATCATCCTCATCTATCCTTGCCATTTAGATGAGGGTGTTCACTTCATATTATGAGTGTTAGCTTGTGTTAACGAAACTTCAAGGTAGATCATCTTTGTATCGAAGATCGGAAGCAAGACGGCATCTTTCTCTTCGTGGAACCTCTCGAGAGTCCGGAACACGATGATCACAGCGAAGGGACTTCAACACGGAGCTTAAGAAGTGAAGGACCGGATCTTCAAAGGTTGTAATTGCAAGTCCACGTTACCTCTCCCGGTTCTTTCGGGCTTGCGGAAATGGTAAAAAACGGTTTTTTAGGCTTAGGTAACATGGACTACAGAAACGGATCTTTGCTAAACAACACACTAGCAACTAACAAGAGAGTTATCTACTCGGTTAGGGGTTATACCTCACTTGAACTTCTTCTTCTTGGACTCTTTATAGTGGTCGGATGGTGCTTTCCTCGTTGCCTTCTCTTGTCGAAGATGGATCCACCTGAGGGTTTCTTCCTTGAGCTCCTTTTCTCGAACTTTGAGAAACTAAAGTCTCCGGCTTGCTAGACCTTCAACCTTAGGAAGAGTAGAGAGTAGCTTTGGGTGTTTTATCTTCAAGGAGATGTTTCTCAACACATGAGAATTGTTCTCCTTGAACTAGATGAGGAAGAAGAAGAAGAGAGGAGAGAGAGTGGTTATGATAGAATTGAGATGGTTTTTTACAACCATAACAAATATATGTGAATTAATCAATTAACAAAATTAATCAAAATGAAAAAGGTGATGGTATGTTGAAATGATCATTATCATTTCACATTAAATGAGTTTTGCAAAGATCAAAGAGCATCTTTGCTTGAAATGATGATGGTCAACCTTTCAACCTTGGTCAACTAGTCAACCTTGGTCAACAAGTCAACAACCCTAACCATGACACAATTTCATTTAATTAATATTATTAATTGATATTTCACATATCTATTAGGGTTTGGAAAAAGACAGCTGTTAACTGTGCATACACACCCGTTCCGAAACCCTAATGAAAATCCTCTTCCTCCGCCTCAATCAACTGTGCATACACAACCGCATTCGTGTTCCGAGGAACATGAATACTATGAGATAAAACTAACCCCAAAACATATACTAAGATCTGGCTCAAACCAGAGCCCGCTAGTAATGTCTGTCCGGACGCCAAATGTGCACAAGTGCGCGGATGTGAACGAACCCTATCGCAAAACCATGCGACCTCTACTCTGTTTTGCCCAAAGGCGAATAACCCTCTATGTGGGACTCTAAAGACTCGACACTACGCTGGCAGTGGGTTTAACCACAGACCGCAAGCAGCACTAGCTGTACGTAACGGTCCCCAGGTAGATACCGATAAGAAGACTGACGAGGTAAACCCATCTGAACTCCTACCGAGCCTGAATGTGACAGTCTCCGTACAGTCCGGTCTGTTCGCCTAAGAACATCGCATGGCGGGTCTAGGGGGCGGTAAACGTCAGTCCCCTACTAGCGGTACAAGTCATGCCGGAGTGTAGCCTAGAACACCTAAGATAACACTGGAAATCTACCAGTCTATCTCGCTTGCCCTGGCCAGGGACTTTGTGTAATGGCTCTCCTAGACACAGCGCGACATCAACCCCTAATACCGGGAGAGACGAATCCTGTCTAATCGTCACTGCCTCCAAGTGCTTTGGGACTGCACCCAAAAACTACCTGTTTGCACGACTCCTTTGAGCTGTGGTAGGGTAGTAGTCAAAGTACAGTGGGAACACACTCAAGGCGAAGTGACAGTGTCAAGTCAACGGACTAAGCTGTACTCATGTCATCTGGGAACTGATAACTGACGATAGGTATAATACCAACCAACAGTTCCCGACGAGTCCTGTCCAGTGTACTCGTAACCTAACGAGCACCCGCATACTATCTCAAGTACGACATACTGACGGCTGTGGGACAGACCGTCTCCCAAGCTGGGATAAGAAGCGCATACACGAGTCTACTCCGGAGTATCGATGCCCTGTCTCGATAGTCCTGCGACTAGGGACCTGCATAAGGATGTGCTTATAGATTACCCAGCCCCCACGAGTGTGACTGCCATCACAACGCTGGTAATCAAGCAAAGATCCTAAGGGCTCCACTAATGTGTCAAGGCGATATGCTAAAAGAAACACATGCACACGTTAAAGCAGAAACAAACCAAGTAGCATACAGCCATTTTGAGCAAGATTGTCAATACAAGGTGAATATCCCAAGCTTCCATTAAGTAATATACATACTAGTATGATACAGTAATGGCCTCTAGGGCATATACACTAACAATCTCCCACTTGCACTAAGGCCATGTACTGGCGTATCGAAGACCTATCATCTCGATCAGCCGCTCGAACTGAGTCTGGGGTAAGGCCTTCTTGAATGGATCAGCAGTGTTATCTTCCATAGCAACTCTCTGAACCTCGATCTCCTAGCGACCCACGATCTCCCTGATCAGGTGATACCGCCTCAAGATGTGTCTGGACTTCTGATGGGACCTGGGTTCCTTCGCTAAAGCTATAGCTCCGTTGTTGTCGCAATACAGCGGTATTGGATCAACAATGGTAGGAACCACCTGAAGCTCCGTGAGGAACTTCTTCATCCAGACAGCTTCCTTTGCAGTATCAGCAGCAGCGATATATTCCGCTTCCATCGTCGAGTCAGCAACGGTTTCCTGTTTGGAACTCTTCCAACACACCGCTCCTCCATAGAGGGTAAAGACATAACCCGACATGGACTTGGAATCATCCTTGTTACTCTGGAAGCTGGAGTCAGCAAAGGCCTCGATCTGGAGGTCTTTTCCGCCATACACCAAGAACATCTGTTGCGCCACGGCAGCGCCCCGGCCTCGTACTCGAGGCCAAAATGCGGAATCAAAAATTTTTCCTTACTCGGAAACCGGCGCTACCGCGGACAAAGAAAACCCGGATCGAAACCATTAACCTATACTAGCTAACTAGAGATGGGGTGAGAAGTATACCGAGCGATCCGTGTCCTTCGGTCTTCGTCTCCACTCCGATCTCCCGCGGAATCTCCGGCACCTCCTCGCTCGTCGGAAAGGGCACCACGTAGCCGGAATCTTTTACGGGCTCCCGCCTCTTGACCGAGGCAACTCGGGCGCGAAGTTGGCTAGCCGACGCGTCCAAGGCTTGCTATAGAATAGTGTAGAAGCTTGTCTCTTTTGGGGTTCTTGAAGTTACCTTGATGAAAGAATGGGAGGAGGAGAAGAAAGCAACTAAAGAAAATGTGCTTTGGAATTTTGGTAGCATGAAAAATGATATGAAACTTTTTCCTCACACAAAATGAAAAACCCCTCTTCTCCCTTGGAATAGTGGCCGGCCCTCCCTCTCAAGAATGGGATTGGAGAGAGAAAAATGCAAGAAAGAATATATCAACAATATAGAAAATGGTCACTCTCATTTCACTAATCAATCTCCTTTTTCAAACCATCACAAGAAAAGCAAAGATGAGACCAATTTGGAATCTCATGATGAAGCAACAATCATGATGCCACAAATAAGCAAGAAAGCCCCTCCACAAAGTGTTAATTGCAAACTTGCAATTAACACCCTCCAACAAGAAAGTCCGACCGAGAAGGAATGAAGGAAAACCGGCCGGAACGGAATGCAAACTGGCAACTTCAGAAAACTGATCCCGTAATAAATTACAGGAAAACCCCACTGCTGCAAATACATGCCCGCATTTGTATTCCCACTGAACACAAATGCAAAGAGACAAAACTACACTATCAAATACTAGAATCCGGCTTAAGCCAAAGCCGGCTAGTAAAAACCGTCCGATCACGATCCGTGCAATACCGCACGTATCTGATCGAACCCTGCCATATCTCCATACAGCCTCTACAGCGTTTCGCCCGAAAGCTTGAGTAACTGAGTGTGGTGGACTCTAAAGACTCGTCAATACCTTGGCTGTGGATTTAACCACTAGTACGTCAGAGGTATAAGCCAATACGTGACAGGCCACCAGGTATTGACCAAATGGGACGTCGATGAGGAAGCTCACCCCGACACCCAACTGAGCCTGTCAGTGACAATATCCGTACAGTCCGGTCCGTTCGTCTATGAGTATCGCATGGCGGGCCTAGGGGGTTGGTAAAAGTCAGACCCCCAAAAGCGGTACAAGTCGTGTCGGAGCGTAACCCAGAACACCCTGAGATACTACTGGAATACCTACCAGTAAATCTCCTGCCTCGGCCGAGGGCTTTGTGTAATGGCTCTCCTAGACACAGCGCGACCTCACCCCCAATACCGGGAGAGACGAACCCCTGCAGATCCGCTCACTGCCTCCATGTGGCTCGGGACTGTACCCAACTAAAACCTGTTTGCACGACTCCTTTGAGCCGTGGTAGGGTAGTAATCAAAGCACAGTGGGAACTCACACGAGACAAATGACGATCTCAGGTCGATGAACTAACCTGTACACATGTCACCAGGGAACTGCTATCTGACATCTGGTATAAGACCAACCTGTATACATGTCACGTTATCATGCGATGATAGTTGGATCCCGATTCCCACTGATGAGTTGGTTTACTCCTCGGGTGATCCCGACTAATTCTTCTTTCAGGTTTGGAGGAGAATTTGAGGTACAGTGGGAGGTTTCCAGATTAGACAAAGTGGTAACCATTCTGATCTAGGTTAGAGTGCACGCTGAGTGTTTCTTTTCTCTCTCTCTGGCAGCGACCATTGACCCGACCCTGGACTTTGACTCAGTGACCAAGTTGACCGAACCTTCTTAACACTGGCTTTTGGATTGTCAGAGTTGCAGACCTCATTGCCACTCCTTCTTTTACCTTTTTCTCCAGGACACCCCGTATTACTGCGAACGTCCACTTCCATTGGACAAAACCATCGTATGGTTAGATACGAACTCGAGGGACTTCGAGGATGGTTTCTGGTTCTGGAGAAAACGGATAGGATTATTCAGTTGTCTTTTCTTTTCACCTTCTCTCATTGCGAGTACTCCTTGGTTTAGGAGATAGTACGCCTATTACGCAAATTGGATAGTCTTCTTCCAAACCTTAGGCTGGTGCCGAACGGTGGGGAATGAAGAAAACCAATTAGCATAATGATGGTGTGCAGAAGGTATTAAGTTAAGACAAAGCAAGGGATTAGTAGGAGGGCAAAGTAAATTGCGACTGATATTCACGACCAAACCAAGTATTTCTTCGCCAATCCTAAATCACCTTTGTATTTCTCCAGGACACTCCGTATCACTACGAAGATCCACAGTTTATTGGATATTCCATCGTATGGTTATATACGAACTCGAAAGGAACTTGTTCCAGTTCGGGGATGGATTCTGGTTCAGGAGAAATAGGAATAAAGTACATTCAGGTGTCTTTTATCTTCACCTTCTCTCGCATTGCGAGTGCTCCTAGGATTAGGACAGTACACCCTTTATGCTTATTGGATAGTCTTCTTCCAAACCATAGGCTGGTGCCGAACGGTAGGGAAGGAAGAAAACCAATTGGCCTAAAGGGGTGTACAGAAGGTAATGACTAAAGACATATGAAGGGATTTGGAGAGGTGGCAAAGAATTATACGGTTATAGTTGTGAATCTGGATAATGGTAGAGGCATTACTAAGAATACCAGGATACCCCATCGAAACATTTCAATGTTTCAGTTTCACCGTGTACTGTTAATGGAAAACTGATTTCCTGATTAGACACTTACTCCAGGGTATGTATTTACCAGGTATGATTCTCACATCTGTATGGTTTTACAGATGATGAGTGGGAGTAAGTTATTGGGAATTGGGTGATCATCCTCATTATATCGGGATTCGTTGTAATCGGTGATATTTGAGGAGATCACCTGGGCTGTTTGCCGGTCGGCAAATATTTGGTTATGAATATCCGCTGTTGTGCACCAATTTCAAATTGATATATCTGTACGTCTATTTTCATAGAGTGAGATATACCTTTTGATATTATGTCGATGACATTTACCTATATCAGTGGATGGTTAGGTAAGGAGCATTAAACAGCGGTGTAATTCTTCTTAACCATAAGTACAGTTTTCAACCTACGACACACAGTGAAAGAGTTGTTAGACTCAGCGGACTTATACAGAGTATTGTATATTGTCCAGTGTCCATTAGGACAGAGGGGTTGGTCCTCATACTATATTCTGTTTACTTTTAACTTCTCTAGTTCTTAGACATGTGTTTCATGGAAACACAGGGTCTAAGTTTTGAGGAGTTATAGGTATTTGAATAAAGTAGAGAACCAGGTATACCAAGTATCGGGATTCTTCAAAGTGATCGAAGATGTAGATACTTGCGTATGGTATTCAGTTGATAGTAATGATAAAGAGAACTTGCTTCTCTTTCAGGTTACTCATAATTGGATGCATTCCTAAGTTGAGTAACGCTGATCGGCCTCCTTCCATTTAGTTGACATGCACTGGAGACAGCTGCATGATTTGAATCTGGTTCAATTAAATCAGTGCCTCTGGTTCTATATTGGATATAGAACAGTTCATATCTTAACGATGTTAAGGTACGGGGAGTTGTCCGGCTTATGCTTAAAACCAGACTCCGGATAACTCAAGGCACGTTTCTGTAATGGCTGTTTATGGGTTGACCCAGGCTATGACGAGGGTTGACTTTCTACCATCTGGCAGATCAATAGAAATATTGTTCTAGACTCGCCACAGTTTTATTAAAAATGGATTTTTTCAAAAACAGCAGTGGGAGTATGGTAGAACTGGAAGTGATTCCAGAACCGCAAACGATTACTGAAGATTTAATAAGGAACCTAAAGATTCAATCTGATTTGACATTCCATTGGCCACTCCGCAGATAAGGTGGGTAACTTCAGGCACCCGAGAGGTACTCCGGTAGCCTCAAGGACGGTGACAGGGAAGTTCTTGTTTACCCACACTTGCCATTGCTGTTGTTCCAGGCTGCGAGACCCGGTGAGAGGATGAGTATAGCGTCGTTCTAAACTAACTTTAGAAGTGCACGTCTATATGACTCTGGCAGAGGGTTGTCGTAGTCAGTGGGAGCAGCGGAAGCATTGGTGGACTTCATGCTTATGTCTATTTATAGACTAAAGCAGATATAGCGGAGTTAGATCATCTGTTTCTGATGTGACAGTCATAGGTTTGACGTCATCAGAATAGGGGATGGATCTGTTGAGAAGGTAGTGGGAAGTGATATTCCTATACTACGATCGGTTATACTTTGGTCGTCACACAGTGGTTTCTCCACAAGGGACTTGGATATTATATCAGACATTCTGGTTACTAGATCTATAGTTTTAGATCTAGATTTGGGTGGTTTCCTAATCTGGGTAACTTGACAGCATTCTATGAGTATTTAGAATGGACGACTCCTGGCACGGTAGTATACCTGCAGGTAATGGAGTCACCCTCTCTAAAGGTGTCTTACAGACTAAAGGGGAGAGGGATACGCATGATTGACAGATCACTTGCTTAGGCAATTGAGTCAATCATGAGATGTCAAGTACCACACCAGATGTTGTTCTTGCAGTAGGTGCAATAAGTTGATATTGATCCAATCCTGGAGGAACAGTCGGAAGCAGTTTTAGAACATAAGTGAATGTTCTAGGGATATGATAACGGCTGCCTCTTTTAGGAGACGGTTATCACTCCAGGCTTCCAAGGTGACATGGACGACAAGGAGGTTGTCAGAGTTATAGTTCTCCCTCTGACGAGGGGCAGTATTTTGGACAGGTGGTCCAGGTGGATACAGAGGGAAGGCATGGCGCAGGATACTGATTAAGTTCAGTTGATGATACAGTCTAAGAAGTTTGGATTTGGAGTTCATTTATGAGCTAGGTCCCATCAGACATCCAGACATTCTAAGACAGGTATTGCTCATTTCGGGAGATGGCTTTCTCCGCGAACTTGAGATATAGAGAGACACAGAAAGAAACATCACAGCGGATCCACTCACTGAGGCTATTCCTCGAACGCAATAGTTTCGCAAACGGGTTTTGTGAAACTGACTAGTAGAGGAGTTGGGTGTTCGGTATCACACGGGCTGTGAGTATGCGGCATCGCAATAATTAGCCTTGAGTGTAAGTGGGAGATTGTTGGAGATAGTGCCCTCAGAGTCAATTATTGGATCACAGGCACGTGATTGCAATGATTGAGGGAGGACCTATCCCGGTAGGACAGTCTTACTCGAGATGATAGTATGCTATCTGGTTTATCTTTATCATCGTGTACTGCTTTAGGTGACCTGACATGTCGCTATTACACGTTGATAGAGCCCCTAGGATTCTTGCTTGACTGCCAGCAGTATGATGGCGATCATATACGTGGGAGCTGGTGGTCTATAAGCACATCCTTAAAAGGTCCCTAGTCGTGGGAGTTTCGAGACTGGGCATCGATACTCCATTAGTAGACTAGTGTATACAGTCGAGACCCCGACGAGGGGCGGTGGCCGGTCTCACAAGCCACTGGTGTCAGTTGGTTCACCTAAGATGTATACAGGTGCTCATTGGGTTATGAGTACACCGGACAGGACTCGCCGGGAACCTGCTAGTTGTATTATTCTTTTGGGGCACGGCCTGGTTGCGGTCGATGTACCCGGTGTATGTATATTTTACTTTCTGTACTAGGATTACCCCGCGGAGGGGTGCACGGATAGCCGGGTTCTGGAGGGCAACAAGCCCGCATCTCATGGCATTGAGACGGAGGGGGCTTCACTCTGGGATCGGCGGGCTATTCGCCGCACTCGTAAGGGGTACAGGTTGACCCAGGAGGGGTGCCCAAGTTACCGGATTCCGTGAAGTGCTGGGTGGTCCATTCACGGCGCTGAAGGGGGCTGCCTCGCTTCAGGTTTTGGCGGGTGACTTGCCGCGCCCGTAGGGGTCTAGGATTTCATTGCACAGGCTATCCACACGACCAGGGGAACGTCGGGTTTCAGCAGCGGCTCTGTGAAACCCGGGGTTTCCAGATATCTGTATTGTTCTGTGATGCTGTACATTTCTGTGATGTTGCATTTTATTCACGCCTTGAGCGAAATACTATATATTGGTATATATATTAGTAGATGTTGTCTATGTTTTACATCCGCGCTAGTCCAGTCCCCGCTCTGCCGTTAGTTAGCTAACCTAACGGGTGATGACGGGACCCAGTGGCGAATGCGGATGGCATATACGTACGTCAGTATATTTTCGTTCTTTGTGGTGTGATCAATTGATGGGACTGCATTGATTCGGATCAATGCAAGTTTAAACAAACCTAATCTGATGTTGTTGGAACATTTTTCAAAAAAAGCTGTTATTGCAAGGACGTTCACTTTTGTTTTGCATCGTGGTATTCATCTGGAATATCCTGCTCCTCAGTCGACGAGGCAAGGGCCGAGATCCCTTCACCGGGAGTGACCCCTTGGACAGAAGTTTGCGTCAGGGCATTAACTTCACTATAGCCGATTACTTTTGCTTTGCATCGCGGTATTCAGTTGGAATATCCTGCACCTCATTCTACGGGGAAAGAGCCGAGATCCCTTCACCGGGAGTGACCTCTTTAGCAATGGTTTTCGTCACTATATTTTTTATAAAAAGTTATGCAGTTCCTTCAACGATATCAAGTTCATTACGTTAAAGGTTTTTCTCCAGAAACCAGTCGTAGCCCTCCGTCATTTCTTACAAGTATTACTTAGTATTCGTGCTGCGTTTGTTGACTGTGTCAAGGCGTAGTGTGCGGTAGCTAAGTAGTGTTTGTTTGCAGCATATTAATGGGATTGGTTAGGACAGTCGTGCGGCCTTGTTGACTGTGTCAAGGGCTCGTACGGGTGGGTTTAATGCAATCCAGGATAATGACGGGCTGAACTTGACTAGGACTCTTTGATTTGTTGACTGTGTCAAGGTCACTTGGGTCCTAGGGGTAAAAATCACATCGGGAGTTTCAAAAGAACTGAAACTTGCCAGGCATGCGCATACCTTCTGGAGTGTGGTGACGTGAGTGGATTCCGTTTTGTTTGGGGCCCACTTGTTAAGGTTTGATCTATCGGAAAATTTTAAACACATTATTTCACAGTATTTACATTATATCTGCGACCGTGAATGTCACTCGATCGGTAAATCCGGTCTAACTGCTATAGCCCGGTTAGACGGATTTGCGAACGTGACTTTCACGTTGATGTTCTATGTTTATGCTGTGATGTTGCGGATCGGTCGTGGGGGATAGCCTGGTTGCAATGTAGTACAGTTTTGTTGTATTATGTACATTTGTTATTGCGGGGCGAGCGTCCGACATGTGGACTGCCGTCACTGCCTGTTTGTATTATTCTTTTGGGGCACGGCCACCGCCCCTCGTCGGGGTCTCGACTGTATACACTAGTCTACTAATGGAGTATCGATGCCCAGTCTCGAAACTCCCACGACTAGGGACCTTTTAAGGATGTGCTTATAGACCACCAGCTCCCACGTATATGATCGCCATCATACTGCTGGCAGTCAAGCAAGAATCCTAGGGGCTCTATCAACGTGTAATAGCGACATGTCAGGTCACCTAAAGCAGTACACGATGATAAAGATAAACCAGATAGCATACTATCATCTCGAGTAAGACTGTCCTACCGGGATAGGTCTTCCCTCAATCATTGCAATCACGTGCCTGTGATCCAATAATTGACTCTGAGGGCACTATCTCCAACAACATCTACTTAGTCCTTCTCAGGTACTTGAGAATGTTCTTTACCGCTATCCAGTGTTTCTCCTTAGGGTTTGACTAATACCGGCTTACCACACTCGGTGCATAAGCTACATCTGATCTGGTACACAACATCACATACATTATAGAGCCTACCGCAGAAGCGTAGGGTATAATAGACATGCGATCCCTTTCCAAATCAGTCTTGGGAGACATCTCTTTGGAGAGGGTGAACCCATGACAAGTCGGTAGATTACCGCGCTTGGAATCTTCCATACTAAATCTTTTCAGTATGGTGTCGATGTACCTGGACTGTGAGAGTCCCAGTATCCTCTTGGATCTGTCACGATAGATCCGGATCCCTAGAATGTATGAAGCATCACCCAGGTCTTTCATGGAGAACCTGTGTGACAAGAACCCTTTGACAGATTGTAGCATAGGAATGTCATTTCCTATCAAGAGAATATCATCCACGTATAAAACGAGGAATACTACAGTTCTCGCTACAAATCTACTATAGATGCATGGTTCATCTGGATTTTTGATAAAGCCAAATTCTTTGACCGTCTCATCAAAACAGATGTTCCAACTCCGTGATACCTGCTTTAGTCCATAGATGGACTAAGCAACTTGCACACCTTTCCGCTGCTCCCACTCTGAATGAAACCCTCTGGCTGGTCCATATAGACACACTCCTCTAAATTTCCATTTAGAAAAGCAGTCTTTACATCCATTTGCCAGATCTCATAATCGTGGAAGGCAGCAATGGCAAGAAGGATCCGAATGGATTTCAGCATAGCCACTGGAGAAAAGGTTTCGTCGTAGTCCAAGCCAGGTCTTTGACGGAAACCCTTTGCAACAAGTCTAGCTTTATAGGTCTCAACCTGTCCATCTACACCAATCTTCCTTTTGAAGATCCACTTGCATCCTACGGGTTTTACCCCATCTGGAGCAATGTCCAACGTCCATACTTTGTTGGTGTACATGGACTCCATTTCGGTCCGCATTGCATCCAGCCATTTTACCGAGTCAACGCTCTGAATGGCCTGCTGGAAGCTAGTCGGCTCATCACTATAAATGATGCAATCCTCTCTATCCCCGTCTATGAGAAAACCGTAGTATCTCTCGGGTGGATTAGACTGCCTACTACTTCTGCGGAGCGGCGTAGGAATGTCCTGATCTTTCGAACCCTCTGGTTCTACTAAGCTTTCAGTAATAGCTCGTGGTTCTGAAATTTCTTCCAGTTCTATTGCGCTCCCACTTATCTGATTCTCCAAAAACTGAGTTTCCAAGAAGTGGGCATGCCGAGAAACAAAAACCTTTTGTTCCTCTTCGCAATAGAAGAAATATCCCTTAGAGTTCTTTGGATATCCCACAAACTTGCATTGTACTGAGCGTGCCTCGAGCTTGTCCGCATGCAGCTTTTTGACAAAAGCCGGACATCCCCATGTCTTAATGTCATTAAGATAGGGTCTCTTCCCACACCACATCTGATATGGTGTCGTAGGCACAGTCTTAGTTGGAACTCGGTTCAAAAGGTATGCAGCTGATTCTAGCGCATATCCCCAGAATGATCGCGGTAACTCAGCGTTACTCATCATGGACCGTACCATATCCAATAGGGTTCGGTTCCGTCTCTCCGATACACCGTTTTGTTGCGGAGTGTATGGAGGAGTAAGCTGAGAGAGAATTCCATTCTCTCTTAAGTAATCCAGGAACTCGGCACTTAAGTATTCACCACGTCGATCAGATCTCAGTGTTTTGATACTTTTGCCTGTTTGTTTTTCTACTTCATTCTTATATTCCTAGAATTTTCCAAAGGCTTCGGATTTATGTTTCATTAAGAAGACATAACCGTACATTGAAAAGTCATCCGTAAAAGTAATGAAGTAAGAATAACCGCTTCGTGCATGCGTAGACATTGGACCGCACACGTCGCTGTGTACGAGTCCCAAGAGCTCGCTCGCTCTCACTCCGTGTCCAGTGAACGGAGTCTTTGTCATCTTTCCTTTGAGATAGGATTGACAAGTTGCATATGATTGATATTCGAACGGATCCAAATATCCTTCTGTATGTAACTTCGTCAACCTTCTCTCATTGATGTGACCCAGTCTACAATGCCATAAGAAAGTCTGATTTATTTCCGGAGACTTTCTTTTGTGTGTATTCTGGACATTGAAAATCTGTGGTTGGTTTAATACGTATATACCATTGCTCAATGTACCTGACCCAATCAGAACTTGATTAAGGTGAATGTTTACAACATTACTTACAAACGCAAATTCATAACCTTCTTTAGAAACTAAAGATACAGAAATGATATTACAAGTTGCATTGGGTACAAAAAAGCAATTACGTAAAATCAAAACATGCCCATCTGACATTCCCAGGTGATAGTCCCCCACGGCCTCAGCATCCATGCTAGCTCCGTTTGCAACTTTGAGGGTCATGTCACCTGCTTTCAAAAACCTACGCTTTCTCAACGCCTGCAAAGAATTACAGATATGAGATCCTGATCCGGTATCCAATACCCAGGACGTAGAGTTTATTGATAGACAGTTTTCAATAACATACACACCTGAAGCTGAAGCCACAACCTGCTTCAGATCCTGTGTTCTGGCTTTCCAACCCCTGCAATCTTTCTTCCAGTGTCCACTCTTGTGACAGTAAAAGCATTCTTCCTTATCCACAAGTTTCCCCGCTACCTATGTTGCTTTTGCCTTTCCCTTCGTATCCACCTTACTAACACAGCCCCTTGGTTTGGCGGGGGTTTTCTTCTTCTTTCCCTTGGCTTTCGCCTTGGACCTAGAAGAGGAAGATCCTCCTACAAACAAAGTGGATGTTTCCCTATCTTTCTGTAGGGTGCCCTCTGCACTCCTCAGCATGTTGAGGAGCTCTGAAAGTTCAACTTCCTTTTCTTGCAAGTTGAAATTCAGAATGAACTGGGCGTAAGTGGAAGGAAGGGACTGAAGAATCAAGTCCGTATAGAGCTCATTCTCTAACGTGGTCCCAAGGTCCGCGAGCTCCTCTATGTAGCCAATCATCTTAAGCACGTGTTCCGCTACCGATGATCCGACGGCCAATCTTGCCGAAAACAACTTCTTCGACACTTCGTATCTGACGATACGAGATTGCTCTCCATACAGTTCTTTTGTATGGAGAAATATGGATTCGAGGTCCATATTCTCATGCCTCCTCTGATGTTCGTTGTCCATAGAGGCAAGCACGAGGCACTTGGCCTTCGCGCAGTCGATCTCCCAAGTCTTACAGATTTCCTTATCCGCGACGCTGGAGGTGGGACCTGGGACAGGGGGAGCTTTGGTGGTAAGAAGATACCCCAACTTGTCATAAGTGATTGCCATTTTGACATTCCTGAGCCAATCTTTGTAGTTTGGCCCTGTCAGTATGTTTTTATCTAGTAGTAACTTAAGTCCAGTCATGATGTTTGGTCGCTGCAATTAGGAGAGAGAGAAGAAACACTTTAGCATGATGCTCTTGCAAGTTTAGAGTGGTTTTTAATTTGTCTAAACAGGATGGCTCCCACTGTCTCTCGAATCCCTCCTCAAACCATAAAGGAAGAACTAGTCGGGATCAATCTCACCGTACAATACTTGCTTAACCGTTTAGCCAGGCCAGTGTCGGTAGTTCGAGGGAGGTTTTCCAACGCTTTCGCGAAGTTCCTTAATTAAATAACCTCTTTTCCCTGTGGGCGTAGCCCCGCTAACACTTTTCTAAACACCTACTTGGTTTATAGCATTGATCGTTAAGTGAGAAAGTTCCGGAGGAGTAGCATATACTCACAGTAGGATCGGGATCCAAATATCATCGCGTGACAAAACTGAAGGAATCCTACCAGAATCATCACACTCCAAATGGTATGCAGCGCTAGCAAGTTTCAGTTCTTTTGAAACTCCCGATGTGGATTTTTGCCCCATGATCTTATGACCTTGACTTTGGCCAAAATATCATAAGTCACATGTCAAGTTCTACCCGTCATTCTCCAGGTTAATTTGAGCCCACCCGCACATACCCTTGACTTTGGCCAAAATGGTAGAACGACTGCCCCAAACCAACACATCTATCTATGCTGCACATGAATACCCAATAGCTACCAATCACTATGCCTTGACTTTGGCCAACATACATAGCTTGAATACTTATTGGCCATTCATGTGAAACGACGGAGGGCTACGAATGGTTTTGGCGAAACCGTGAACGTAGTGAACTTGATATAATCGAAGGAACGAGATAGCTTTCAAAAAGGAGTGGTTCAAGGTCCGCATTTAAAAGTTTGGTTTTGAAAAGAACCGAGTGGTTTTCAAAGTGTTCCAACGACTTTTACTTGGTTTATTTTTTCTTGCATTAATTCCAATGCGTCCCATCATTTAATCCTACCATTGCAGAAAACAACGAAAATATGACGTACGCTTATGCCATCCGCATTCGCCATGGGGCCCCGTCATCACCCGTTAAGTTACTTAACTAACGACAGAGCGGGGGATGGACTAGCGCGGATGCAAAACATAAGCGACGCCTAAATAGATATCATATAGATATATATAAACATTCGTCACATGCAATGATAGCCATTCCAGATCACAGATGAATACATTGAATATACTAGGAATCCGCAATTCGTACGAGCCTGTAACGAAGAGCGGATTACACGGTCGCGATGAATAGCCAAACCCCACCCTAGACCCCTACGGGTGCGGCAAACTACCCGCCAAGTACCCGAAGCGAAGCAACCTCCCTCAACTCGTGAGTAGGCCACTCGGCATTTCGAGATACCCGGTAGTTTGTGCACCCCACCTTGGGTCTATCCTAGGAGCAAAAACAGTAAAAAGAAATTATACAATGACGGCTACAACCCCGACCCGGTTGTGCGGCCATACAAATAATATTACATCAATTTACATATTACAAAAATTGAAAGATAAACAAAACACTCATCTCACAATTCCCCCCGGCTATTCATCCGCGACAATCCAACGAATTCATATACACAAACCATCAACATTGCAGATCACAGATATGTATAACCCCCACTAATCGACGTATAGCGATTAGCAGACGTTCAATACATATAAAACATTACAGATACAACCCATTAGCCAAAGTCTACAGAAAATCGACCAAAATACGGATTTGTAACCACCCCAAAAACAAATTTGTTCTCTGAAAAATCTGGGTAGAAACAAACTGTATTAAAAATCCCAAAACAAAACATTAAGGACACTGCAGCAAAACGGAGTAGCGGCCGAGTCAACTCGGCCGCGGATCCGTGGCCAAACGCATTGTTTGGCCTCGGTTCCGCGGTGAGTTGGCCGAGTCAGCGGCTCATTTTTGCTGTGTGTTCTATAAATTTTTCATTTATGTTAAATATTTTTTTGGAAAGTATAAAAAATCGACAGAAAATGGATTTTTCCCGGATGTGTTTTTTATGATTTTTTCCGATTGATATTCTAAATACTTTGCTAACATGCTAGGGTGTATTTAGTTAGGCTCTGATACCACTGTAAGTCCACGTTACCTCTCCCGGTTCTTTCGGGCTTGCGGAAACGGTAAAAAACGATTTTTTAGGCTTAGGTAACATGGACTACAAAAACGGATCTTTGCTAAACAACACACTAGCAACTAACAAGAGAGTTATCTACTCGGTTAGGGGTTATACCTCACTTGAACTCCTTCTTCTTGGACTCTTTGTAGTGGTCGGATGGTGCTTTCCTCGTTGCCTTCTCTTGTCGAAGATGGATCCACCTAAGGGTTTCTTCCTTGAGCTCCTTTCTCGAACTTTGAGAAAACTAAAGTCTCCGGCTTGCTAGACCTTCAACCTTAGGAAGAGTAGAGAGTAGTTTTGAGTGTTTTATCTTCAAGGAGATGTTTCTCAACACATGAGAATTGTTCTTCTTGAACTAGAGGAGGAAGAAGAAGAAGAGAGGAGAGAGAGTGGTTATGATAGAATTGAGATGGTTTTTTACAACCATAACAAATATATGTGAATTAATCAATTAACAAAATTAATCAAAATGAAAAAGGTGATGGTATGATGAAATGACCATTATTATTTCACATTAAATGAGTTTTGCAAAGATCAAAGAGCATCTTTGCTTGAAATGATGATGGTCAACCTTTCAACCTTGGTCAACTAGTCAACCTTGGTCAACAAGTTAACAACCCTAACCATGACACAATTTCATTTAATTAATATTATTAATTGATATTTCACATATCCATTAGGGTTTGGAAAAAGACAGCTGTCAACTGTGCATACACACCCGTTCCGAAACCCTAATGAAAATCCTCTTCCTCCGCCTCAAACAACTGTGCATACACACCCGCATTCGTGTTCCGAAGAACATGAATACTATGAGATAAAACTAACCCCAAAACATATACTAGGATCTGGCTCAAACCAGAGCCCGCTAGTAATGTCTGTCCGGACGCCAAACGTGCACAAGTACGCGGATGTGAACGAACCCTGTCGCAAAACCATGCGACCTCTACTCTGTTTTGCCCAAAGGCGAATAACCTTCTGTCTGGGACTCTAAAGACTCGACACTACGCTGGCAGTGGGTTTAACCACAGACCGCAAGCGGCACTAGCTGTACGTAACGGTCCCCAGGTAGATGCCGATAAGAAGACTGATGAGGTAAACCCATCTGAACTCCTACTGAGCCTGAATGTGACAGTATCCGTACAGTCCGGTCTGTTCATCTAAGAACATCGCATGGCGGGCCCAGGGGCGCAGTAAACGTCAGTCCCCTACTAGCGATACAAGTCGTGCCGGAGTGTAGCCCAGAACACCTGAGATAACACTGGAAACCTACCAGTCTATCTCGCTTGCCCTGGCCAGGGACTTTGTGTAATGTCTCTCCTAGACACAGCGCGATATCAACCCCCAATACCGGGAGAGACGAATCCTGTCTAACCGTCACTGCCTCCAAGTGTTTCGGGACTGCACCCAAAAACTACCTGTTTGCACGACTCCTTTGAGCCGTGGTAGGGTAGTAATCAAAGTAAAGTGGGAACACACTCGATGTGAAGTGACAGTGTCAAGTCAACGGACTAAGCTGTACTCATGTCACCTGGGAACTGATAACTGACGATAGGTATAATACCAACCAACAGTTCCCGACGAGTCCTGTCCAGTGTACTCGTAACCTAACGAGCACCCGCATACTATCTCAAGTATGACGTACTGACGGCTGTGGGACAGACCGTCTCCCAAGCTAGGATAAGAAGCGCATACGCTAGTCTACTCCGGAGTATCGATACCCTGTCTCGATAGTCCTGCGACTAGGGACCTGCATAAAGATGTGCTTATAGATTACCCAGCCCCCACGAGTGACTGCCATCACAATGCTGGTAATCAAGCAAAGATCCTAAGGGCTCCACTAATGTGTCAAGACGATATGCTAAAAGAAACACATGCACACGTTAAAGCAGAAACAAACCAAGTAGCATACAGCCATTTTGAGGAAGATTGTCAATATAAGGTGAATATCCCAAGCTTCCATTAAGTAATATACATACTAGTATGATACAGTAATGGCCTCTAGGGCATATACACTAACAGTAATCCCTCTCACTTAATGTTAAAGTGTTTAACATACTATTTTTCTCCTAAACTCTAGTTTAAAGATCTCGTATCGGGTTGTTCGGCACGGCTAATTTTTAAATCGGGCATGGTTGATGCCTCATAGACCCTTGTGCGTGTGACTAGCAACCCTACAGTTTTGTTTTTGATTGCCCGTGGATTGTATACGGAGACTAATTTATGTGTCGCCCGTAGGGCGTGGATTAGTCCAAATCCGTCTCTTCTTAGATTTGGATTTGGGGGTTGGGTTTAAGAATACGTTAGCCTCATTTGAGACTAAGATCAACTTAAACGTTAGTTAAGGATACGTTAGTCTAATTTTAGACTAAGATCAACTTAACGGGATCATTTAGATCCAACAAAAGAGCATTTGGGCTCTATTGTTTAGTTTAGGGACATTGCGGTCGATTAGTTTAAGGACATTACGGTCCAATGTTAGTTTAAGGACATCTCGGTCCAAGGTTAAGGACATCATAGTCCATGAGTTTAAAGACCTCACAGTCAAGGTTAAGAACATCATAGTCCGTGAGTTTAAAGACCTCACAGTCAAGGTTGAGGACATCATAGTCCGTGAGTTTAAAGACCTCACAGTCAAGGTTAAGGACATCATAGTCCATGGGTTTTAAAGGACCCCACAGTCCGTAGAATGTTTGGTTGTCGGGACCCGTCACCTCTCTGAAGACGTTGAAGGATTACAACGACAAATATCAGAGGAGTAAAGAGATGTACCCTCGAACCGAAGTGAATTGGTTGAAAGATCTGTAGTCCAATTTGGGGCTAAGATCTGTTAAAATATTTATGAGCAGATGAGCTCAGTTAATATGAGTTGAGGACTTATGGCCAATCTTGGGTTAAGTCCAACAAAAGTTTAACATTCTATTTTGGGCTGTTGAGCCTTTATTTGGGCTTGGCCCTTTTAACAATGATGAGTATTGACAATGTTTTTGTCTTTTATTGAATGTTGAGCATTCATCAGAGCACTGGGCTTATTAAAGAACAATTTATGTTCTTTTAGCGCAACACGTAGTGCGCTAGGCGCTTTGCGCCAGTCAAAGTGCGCAATGCGCTTCTGCCAAGTAGCGCAAATGTAAAGGACATGTGTCGCGCTCAGCGCTAGGCTCCAGATGATGAGCGCATGATGCCAATTTATAAGCGCTGAGCGCTAATCCATGAGCGCATTACGCTTTCAGTTTAGTGGTGCATACGTGAGTGACACGTGGTGCGCTTGGCGCAGAGCGCCAGCCCATGAGCGTAGTGCACTATTTCAAGAGCGCAAAGCGCTAGTGCTTAATTGGAGCATATATGATTGACACGTGGCGCATTTGGCGCTGAGCACCAGTCCAGAGAGCGCAGAGGCGTAGTTCAAGAGCACAAAATGCATTTGATCAATTTTATGATCTGTGAAACAAATTTATGTTCCTTTAAAAGAGACTTTGTCTCAAGATCTAAGAACAACAGTTCTTATTTTGCAGGAGATATTTCCAATCTCTTATATTGATTAAAGGCTTTGCCTTTATAGATCCATGATCTGTGAGAAGAATTATATTCTTCTTCTTATTATTTTATGATGAGATCTCTTGATCTTTTTGTGAGAGACCTTGGTCTTGTAGATCTATGATCTTTAAAGAAGTAAATTCTTCTTTTTATGAGATGATTTCATCTCTATGTTCATGATTATCATTTTTATCTTGAAGAAAGATCTTCTTGCAAGAACTTGCTCTTTATCTTTGAGTTTCTCAAAGTTTATGGGGGGTTTCTCTGTACAAGACTTGAAGTATCGGGGCCTTTATATAGGGCAAGCTGATCAGTTCGATCAGTTAAAGAGATCTTTTCTCTAATTGATTTGGGAATTTTCCCATCGTTGGATCTTTGATCCAAGGGCTTCTGATTTACAGAAGGTAATCTTCTTGTTTTCAACAAAAATTGGAAAATCTTCTAAACGGAATTTATTCTGTATTTTTTAGTGATTTTTAATCACCATTGGATTATTGATCCAACGGTGCTCTGATTTACAGAGCATAATCTTGTTGTTTGGAAAGATTTGAGAGATCTTTTCCTAACAGAATTTAATTCTGATCAATTAATAATTTATCATTATTATTAGATCTTTGATCTAACGGTGAGGAGCTTTTAGTTCCAGCGCTAGCGCACCCGTGCTTTGCACGTGGTGCGCTGCTTAGAGCGCATCGTACATAGCGCTAGCGCACCTAGCGCTAGCGCACCTTTGTCTTACACGTGGTGCGCTACTTAGAGCGCAGCGCACCTAGCGCTAGCGCATCCGTGTCTTACACGTGGTGCGCTGTTTAGGGCGCAGCGCACTTGGCGCTGCATCTGAAGCGTTGCTTCAATTTGAAATTTAAATTTCAAACAGAGCTTTGCTCCGATTGGGGGAAACAAAGGATCTCACGCAGGTGTTTTCTCCTTACAGGGTCGAGAGGACCTTGCAAGCGTCTTTTAACAAGATTGCGCCCTTTCGGGTTTTCATAAAACTCGCCGGTAGCCCTGCTGTTTTTACTCACGGAGCCCTTTCGGGTTTTCATCCGTGCCCATTTCGCTTGTGGTCATTTTTTGTTACCACGTCAGCCTGCGGACACCGCGGGTTTGTAGTAGTTTAACAACGTTTCGGTCAGGCGTTAGTTTAGGGACATTTCGGTCTGTTGTTAGTTTTAGGACATCTCGGTCCGTTGTTAGTTTTGGGACATTTCGGTCCGGCGTTCATAGGTCGGACATGTTTGAAGATCTTTCAGTATTCGTTTAGTTTTTGCCGAAAGAACAATTTCTCATGGAGCTTCCCCTATAAAAGAGCATGATGCCCCGGGCGTGTCCATCTTTTTCTGAGCATGTGGTTGCGGCGGGTTCACCTTCCAGTTGTCAGACAACGCGAATTTGCCCTGTTGGTATTCATCCTCAATCCAACCTTTGAAGATGTAGCAATCTTCGAGTGGGTGACCCATTACTCTGTGGTAGGGACAATAGTTAGGACGGTTAACATCACCCGGTTGCGACAGACGTTTTGTATCTGGCAGAGTGATGAGCCCGTTGTGCACGGCCAGTTCGAACATTATCCTTGTTTTATCCCTGGGAAATGAGTAAAGACGTTTCAACTTCTCATCGAGAGATCGTGGCTGGTTGCTTTGACGAACAAACGGTCTCGGGTTACTCGGCTGTTGCTGAGCGTTGGCGACGAAGGTCGCTTTCCCTTTGCCTTTTTCGTTCCGAAAAGCCACTTTTGAAAGGAAAAGCATATGGCCCATCTGGTCTATTTGGGCCAGCTTGTCAATCAAGGCCTGGAAGGTGGTCGGCTTGAAGAACATCATGAACTGGGATATGATCGCCTGCCGATCAAGAGTACCCACGAACATGCCTACCACAGGCGCTTCTTCGATGCGCTGCTCGCACTTCGACCATAGATTCCGCCACCTATCGCGTATTGCACCCATGTTTCGCCTGGCTTTACTCTGGTGTTAATTAATGAGGTGATTGGGGTGTGTTCGCTAGCGCTTGCGAAATGCTGGGTGAACAGCAATTCCATCTCTGTAAAAATTTTGACGGAGTTGTTGAGAAGCTCTGAGTACCATTCGAACGCCGTTTCCGCCAAGCTGCCGACGAATTGGCGAAGCAGTAGCTTATCATCCCCTCCAGTGTTGCCGTAGAGAGCCCTAAACTGAGCGACATGTTGATGGGGATTGCCTGTCGGAATTTAGGAATCATGTATCCTGGCGGGTACTTTATTTGATCGTACCAATACGGATAGGGCCGTCCAGTTCTGACGACTTGGCCAGCCGCTTCATTCGATTGATAAGCTCATATTTGTTGAGCTATATAATCATCGAGCGTGGCTTTAGAGATGGTCTCCTCCTTGGCAGTTGACAGAGCCGGCAGAGGATTTGATGTCTCTCCTCTATCATCTTCAATTATTATTGGAGGATCTTCGGCTGGAGGGTCCAGCTGGATCATCATGCCCACCATATCTTGGAATAGAAGGGCCATTTGTTTTATATTGGCCGCTTATTCCGCGGCCTCTTTGTCTTTCTTCTCAAGCATTCTCCGAAGGAATTCGGCATCAGTTTCCTGCTCATGGTGCTGCTCCGAGGATATCTCCAGGTTTGCTTTCGGTTCCGTAAGTGCAGCCATAGCTGTTAGCATCTCTTGGAGCTTTTGTTGTTGTTGCTCTTGAGCCTTAGTCACTGATCGTGTAAGCGGTCGATGACCTATGGAGATACAGCTGTCCTCTTTTCCGGATGCCATATAGATGGTATGCACCACCATGCCCCCAGACTTGGGGCATTTAGGCTCAGTTCCCTCGACATTTGTCACAGACAAGGGGATTTTCTCCGGCTTTCTCTTTTTGTGGGCTGGTGAAGTTGAGGGGGCCGTTGCAGCGGGCACCCAGGTAGACAACACCTTCTGTGGTACGATAGAATGGTCCTTCTCTTGCCGAACCTTTATCTTTTTCTGTCGGCGGGAGTAATCTTGATCAATCACGGAGTCTTGGACCTGTCGCCAGACCTTGTGAATTTTGGAGGACAGCCGCTGAAGGGGCTGCTCTAGCTTCACCTTTGTAGCGCTCTCCATAAGTGGAGGAGACCTTTTCAGCACAGCCGTCGGAGAGTTCTTGCGGACCCTCCTGAGTGGTTCAAAGCTGTTCCCGGTTGGAACAGCAGCATCAATTTCCACCATCAGAGCTGGCGGAGTCAGTCCGGAAGGAGAGCTGCCCCTAGCCTTCCTTACTCGACGCCAGTGACGACGGCGAGCATGTCATGCTGACGGGACCGGCTCAGTTATGGGGGTGGCTTCGACATGCTCCATGTTTTGGCGGAGGGTTGCTGCCGGCGTTAGCCTCTTGAAAACTGATGTCAGTTGAGTGGGGATGGCCAATCTATCGAAAGCAGACTTTCGCGCAGGGGGAGCATTTTTTATGACTTCTCCTGGAACGGGAGCTGAAACGGTCAGTCTTGCAAAGACCGACTCCTTAGCAGGGGAAGTCGCATTGATGACTTCAGGAACAGAAATGACTATCCTCTTTGGGATGGCCGCTTCAGGTATCGCGGGCTTCTTCATGGTCCCATCTGAGCTTTGGCCCAGTCTGTTGAAAACTGAGGCAGTGGACTTAGACGGCCCGTTGAGAGGGGCTGCAGTAGTTGCAAGCCGATCAAAGAACGACTTTTTCGGAGCTTCTTGCGATGGTAAAGGAGCGCTGAAGCTTGTTGGCGGGATCATGGTCCCGAAGAATAGCCCAGTGGTGGCTTGGGTCACTTGTTCCACCGGTATTGTGAAAAGGGAGGCCGCTTAGGGCCCATAAGTCACTCCTCCGGACAGAACGGAGTGAGAGTTGTAGTTGTAGTTAGTGCAGTTTGAGGCCATTGATCTTCCGTTTTCTGCAAAGAGCAAGACACCCAATATTAGTACCTCGAATCCAGGGACAACCATAGCAAACCACGATTCGTTCGCGAAACACGACACACAAAGTGTGGAGTGGAAAGAGGAAAAGGTCTCACCGGGCATGCCAGAATCTGTTCTCCGCCGAAAAACGCGACCCGGGACGTTGGGATGTCTGGCCTAAATTTCGAGGGCAGATGCTATTTGGTTCTATCCGTCCACCTCTCCGAAGATGCCAAGTTGATTTATGACACCATGTATCGAAGGTTTAAACGGATGCGGCCGATGTAGCAGACTTCGTCAGTTCCCCCTCGTTGAGGGGTTTTTGATTGTGGGGACGCTCTTCCCTGCAGGCGCAAGCCCTTATAGTTAATTACACTACCGCATCGCGGTAACCACTTTCTCCTTCTCCAGATGGTCACTTCGTGTCGTGGGTGTTTGTTTTGTTTTTGGTTGCGGAGACTAATTTATGTTGTTGCCCATAGGGCGTGGATTAGTCCAAATCTGTATTTTCTTAGATTTGGGGTTGGGGTTGGGTTTAAGGATGCATTAGTCTCATTTGAGACTAAGATCAACTTAAACGTTTGTTAAGGATACGTTAGTCTAATTTTAGACTAAGATCAACTTAACGATTTGTTAAGGATACGTTAGTCTAATTTTAGACTAAGATCAGCTTAACAGGATCATTTAGATCCAACAAAAGAGCATTTGGACTCTATTGTTTTAGTTTAGGGACATTGCTGTCCATAATTAGTTTAAGGACATTACGGTCCAATGTTAGTTTAAGGACATCTCGGTCCAGTTTAAAGACATCATAGTCTGTAAAGGTTAAGGACATCATAGTCCATGGGCTTAAGGACCCCACAGTCCAAGGTTAAGGACATCATAGTCCATGGGCTTAAGGACCCCACAGTCCATGGAATGTTTGGTTGTCGAGACCCGTCACCTCTCTGAAGACGTTGAAGGATTACAACGACAAATATCAGAGGAATGAAGAGATGTACCCTTGGACCAATGTTGGTTAGGGGATCTGTAATTGGATTGATTTAAGGATCGTTAATCCCGTTTGAGATTAAGATCAACTTAAATGTTTGTTAAGGATACATTAGTCTAATTTTAGACTAAGATCTACTTAACAGGATCATTTAGATCCAACAAAAGAGCATTTGGGCTCTGTTGTTTAGTTTAGGGACATTGCGGTTCAAGTTCAGATGCAAACATGTGTTTGGAAATGCACTAGATAGTTATTGGCCATTGGGACCCACCACCTCTCTGAAGATGTTGAAGAATTACAACGACATGTATCAGAGGTGTGAAGAGATGTACCCTTGAACCAAAGTTGATTGAAATGGCTCTGGGAATTATTTTGAATGTCAAGAGTATGGTTAGAGTTCAATTTCAGGAGATCTTGCCTCTGGAAGACTTAGCTAGTTTAGGCTAAGATTGGCTTGAATATTGTGTTAAACACTAGAGTATACTCTTCTATCACGTGCTACCATGTGACACGCTTAAAATAGTGTTGAACACTAAGGATGCAGCGCACAAAATAGTGTTAAACACTAAAAAGGAGCGCTCACGTGGGAGCACGTGAGACGCTTGAATGTTGGGCCCAAACTTCCTTTATTTTATTCTCAGAATATTCAAATAAGTGTTAAACACTTGGCCTTTATGACCATCACGTTCGGGTACGTGATGGGTATCCATGATTTGGATATTAAAGTGTTTGCTAGGGGGTCACGTGGAGACACGTGAGGGCGCCCAAAGTCTGTTCTAACTTGGCTCTGTTCTCTTTATTTTGAGGGATTTATCTAAGGGTCATGTGGGAGCACGTAACTCCATCTCATTCATCCTTTTTTGATCATTGAGGGGGAGAGTCATGTGTTCACCCATTAGTTCATTTGCTCGCCCGCCACGTGATCATGCTGGGTACTTTGATCTCTTTACGTGCATGAAAAGTCTGAGTCCCTTGTTTAAAAATTCTTTTATAGGGTTAAACCCCAATCTTATTTAAAGGAATTAAATTCCTATATATTTTGTGGGAGAATATAATTCTCTGAACTTAGTTCTTCTCTTAGGTTTTAGATCCGCATGGCAGAATCTCCCCGGTAAGAATTAAATTCTCAACTTATGGGGAGATCTGCTTCTGCAGACCTTCAACCAAAGAAAGAACTAAGTTCTTATTCAGAAGAGTTAAACTCTTAGTTTGAGAATTAAATTCTCTTTTCTTTTGTATCCTTTCTTTGTTATTGTATATCCTTTTTTTCTTGGCTCCTATTTATAGGAGAAAGAAAAGAATCAGTTTGTTTAGTCAATCTTTCATTGAAAGATTTTGATTGATTTTGTAACCAACATGATCTTTTAGATCACTCGGTGAATTTTATTCACCATTGGATTTTTAATCCAAAAGATATTTTATTTGTTGTTCCTGGCAGATTTTAGGAAAATATTTCCTTGTATAGAAGTTTTCTATAAATTGGTGATTTTTAATCACCATTGGATTTTTTTATCCAACGGTGCTCCACTTTACAGAGCACAATATTTTTTGTTTGGAAAGATCTAGAGAAATATTTTTCCAATTAGGGTTTTTTATTCCCTCTTAATTAGAATTTAATTCTATTAGTTTAGAAGGTTTAAGAGCCTGTCACGTGTTGTCACGTGACCCTACTGATTGACCATTTAATTAGAATTTAATTCTCTTATTTCAGAGATCTTAGGAACCCATCACGTGTTGGCACGTGACCCCCTGTCACGTGTGGGCACGTGATGCCCCATTGGGGGTTTTTCTTACTGTTTTATTATACCTTTTAATTCCTGTCAGTGGGTTTAAACGCCCATCACGTGTTGGCACGTGACTCCATCTCAAGTTGTGTATCTCAGCGTCTATAACTTTGCCCATAAAAGGTCATGTGTCCCAACGTGATGCCCAATCACGTGTGGACACATGATGCTTCTCTTGTGTATTTCTTTGCTGCTTTATTCAGTTCCCATGAGGGAACAACATTATAGTCCATGGGTTTAAGGACCTCGCAGTCCGAGGTTAAGGACATCATAGTCCATGGGTTTAAGGACCCCACAGTCCAAGGTTACGGACATCGTATCCATGGGTTTAAGGACCCCACAGTACAAGATTAAGGACATCATAGTCCATGGAATGTTTGGTTGTCAGCACCCGTCACCTCTCTGAAGACGTTGAAGGATTAAGCCGATAAATATCATAGGAGTGAGGAGATGTACCCTTGAACCAATATTGGTTGGGATTTGTAGTCCAATTTGGAACTAAGATCAAGGATTTATGAGCATATGGGCTCAATTAATCTGAAGTAGGGTTCTGTGACCACTTTGGGCTCGGCCCATTTAGTTAAAAAGTTAAATATTTAACAATGCTGAGCATTGGTTTGAGTTCTGACAATCTTTTTGTCTTTTATTGAATGTTGAGCATTCGTCATAGCTCTAGGCTTTATTTATAGAAAATTTATGTTCTTTTAGCGCGCACGTGAGGAGCACATGACGCGCTTAGCGCTTTGCGCCAGTCAAAGAGCGCAGAGCGCTTCTGTTGGGTAGCGCACATGTGAGAAGCACGTGGCGCGCTTGGCGCTGTGTGCCAGCTTTGGAGCGCTAAAGCGCTTCTGCTGGGTAGCGCACATGTGAGGAGCACGTGGTGCGCTTGGCTCTGAGCGCCAGTCCAAAGAGCACAAAGCGCTTCTATTCAAGTAGCGCACACGTGGGAAGAACGTGGCGCGCTTGGCGGTGAGCGCCAGTCAAAGAGCGCAATGCGCTTCTGTTTAAGTTTAGAGCGCTAAGGCTCTGCAGCGCTGTGCGCTAGATTTGGAGCGCTGAGACGCTCTTCTTTAATTGGAGCGCTAAGTCTCTTTTAAGCAGCTTTACGCCCTGAGAATTAAATTCTCTTTCTTATAAGAGACTTTGTCTCATAGATCTAAGAACAAATTTCTTATTTTTTTATAGGAGATATTTCGATCTCTTATATTTTTTATGAAAGGCTCTGCCTTTATGGATCTATGATCCTAAGAGAATTGAATTATTCTCCCTCTTTTTATAATGAGATATTATAATCTATTTTGTGAAAGACAATTTGTCTTATAGATCTATGATCTGAAGAAGATTAAGTTCTGCCCTTTATTTTTATGATGAGATACTTTGATCTCTTTGTGAAAGACCTTGGTCTTACAGATCTATGATCTTAGAAAAAGAAGGAAATTCTTCTTTTATATGAAATGATTTCATCTCTATGTTCTTTTTTTTTTTACCTTGAAGAAAGTTTTCTTCTTCTGAGAGCTTGCTCTTTTTCTTTGAATTTCTCAAAATTTATGGGGGGATTCCTCTATTTGTCTCTGTATATCAGACTTGAAGTCTTGGGTTCTTTTTATAGTGAAGGCTGATCAGTTAAAGAGATCTTTTCTCTAATTGATTCAGAAATATTTCCCCTGTTGGATCTTTGATCCAAGAGCTTTTGATTTACAGAAGACAACCTTCTTGTTTTTAACAAGATTGGGAAATTTTCCCCATACAAAATTTATTCTGTATTTTGGTGATTTTTAATCACCTTTGGATCATTGATCCAACGGTGTTCTGATTTACAGAGCACAATCTTTTTGTTTGGAAAGATTTTCAGGAATCTTTCCTTAACAGAATTTTATTCTGGTCAATTGATGATTTATCATCTTTATTGAATCTTTGATCTGACGGTGGGGAACATTTAGTTTCAGCGCTAGCGCACTCGTACTTTACACGTGAGCACTGCTTCAGAGCACTGGCGCTCTTTGCACTAGCGCACTCGTGCTTTACACGTGAGTGCTACCTCAGAGCGCTGGTGCGCTGCTTATTTCAAATTTTGAAAATTTGAACTGAGCTTTGCTCTGATTGGGATAAGTAGACCGTTAAATATTAACAAAACATATTGAACAAGTTTCATAGCAAAAGAATGTATACTGTAATTTTTATCGCATTTTTTTAAGAAAAATACCATATAGTTTAGTTTCGACATAAAAATATCATTACCATTGGTATACCTATAGATAGTTCACGAGGTAATAACCAACCTCTTCACAACACTCATATGTAATAGCACGATGATATTGGGAAACATATATTTGGGAAAATTCGGTTTTATATAAAACTACCTCTAACTTATATAAAAATCATTTTCTACAAGATTATGTATTTTAAACAAATTTTTGCAAAGCGCCGCTACAACCCATTTTGGGGAACCCGTTCGGGATGGTGCGGATTATCGCACATCCTCAGGCTTAGTAGTGTGAGATGCAGACCTCCGCAAGGAGCATACGGTCTCGAAAGATTTTAAAATACACATATCTTAAGAAAATAAGATTTCTAGAAAAATAGTAAATTAAAATTATTTTATATAAATATATATATATATATGTATGTATGTATGTATCATCAAAATATCTAATTTTTGATATAATATAAATATTCCAACTTTTCTAAATCAAAAGAATCACTTTACATGAAAATACCATGCAATTCCATACAAGTTCAATACTTTACAATTAAATACCATATATTATGAAATTAGGTTTTATTCACTAGAAATGTCACATATATAAAATCTACATCTATGAAAACTCTAAAGACGATAATTAAATACTTGGGGTGTATTTTGAAAATTATACAAAATTATTTTTACATAAAACCCGCTCAAGTTTTATAAATTACAATAAGGACCCTAGTAAATATAGGTTTAAGCGGGACAAGTCTCTTGAGCCTAAGAGAGCCGGAGATATGGGTGCTTGCCTATTTAAGGTAGACAACTTAATAAACGGTGTTATCAACACGGTAATCATTTTTGAAAAAGACACAAATCCTGCCGTCCATGTGCAGCGGTTACCGATAACACCAAAACCTAATCCAGGATTCAATTTCTTTTCTAATTGTCTGACTTAGACTGGGTCGCGATATAATCAATCTGACTTGAATGAGATTCAAGTATATATAACAAATCAATATGAATCCATGTATTCGATCTGGTCAATCTATCAATCTATACAACTTGACTGAACCGAACCATGGATATACATCCATCTACATGATTCTCCAGTTACATCCATTTACCGATATCATGGTTTCGGCAAGTCATCCATCTATACAATCTATAATACAAGACAATACAATTTAAAATACAATACCAACAATACAATCAAGACATCGCGGCGTTTAAAGGGTAGATTGGTACGGAAGGTGTTAAAAGTAGCACGAGACTACGACCATTAAGACACCTAACCTGTATTCCATTGCCGTTGTACCGTGGTTGAACGGTTCCTTGTACTTTCCGTCCACCTTAGTCTCTGATCTACTGAGACTCCTCTCGTATACACTGGCCTCTTCTGTACCAAGCTACAAACAACAGCGTTAACACTAAATACAATATTATAACAATATAATACAACTTTAAAAGTTACACTCTCTCTGTATATTCTATTTCTCCCTCATCTTTAGGACTTACCGAGCGTTTGTTCACTGACGACATTCCTTCTCTTTCTTCTTTAGAATGTTGTCAGGTGATTCGGACCTTCCGGAGATCGAGCCCACCAGCGAGGATTTGGACCAGCTAGCTTACGACCCAGAGCTTTAGATTCATGTACACATTTACATTCTGTATTTTCCATTTATGTTACGCCACTGTTTAGGCATTGCTTTCCATTCCATGTATTTACTTTTCAGATGCATTGTACAAAAAAATATTAATAAATAAAGTTGTTGTTCATTACATTTGTCTCATGTGTATATTTCATTTATATTGCTTAGTTATGCTTAGCGTATTTACTTCTGAGTAAATACGTAGCGGACAGTCACGTCCCCTTTACCGTACACCGGGAAGCGGGGCGTGACAATTTTATTTTATAATATGAATATCTTGTTAGAATTTTATATTATCATATGAATTTCTTGTTAGTTTAACAAGATTAGAATTTTATCCTATCATATGAATATCTTGTTAGTTTAACAAGATTAGGAATATATTTTCCTAAGATAGAATTTTATTCTATCAAATAATCGATGGGTGATTTTATAATCACCATTGGATTTTTGATCCATAGGTCATTTGTTTAACAGAGAAGATCTTTCTAGTTTGAGAAAGATCAGGAAAATATTTCCCACATAGAATTTAATTCTATCAGATAGTTTAATTGGTGATATTTTATCACTATTGGATTTTAAATCCAAGATTCTCTGTTAGAAAAAGATCTTTCCATATTAGAAAGATCAGGGAAAATATTTCCCAAATAGAATTTAATTCTATCATATAGAATTTAATTCTATCAGATGAGATCATTTTAAATTGGGGCGCGCTGCCAAAGAATGAGGCAAGAGAACTCACGTGTTTAACACGTGACCCCTAGTGTTGGTTTTAGCCTGTTTATTTTCAGTGCCCATATGCTTTGCATACTCACGTGAGGCCTATTTGGCCATTGGTTATTTATGTTCAGCGCTCATATGCTTTGCATATAAGCACTCACGTGTTTAACACGTGAGGCCAATTTGACCCTTAGTTATTTGTTTTCAGCGCTTATATTCTTTGCATATGAGCGCTCACGTGTTTAACACGTGAGATCAGTTTGGCCTTTAAGTTTATTTTATTCAGCGTTCATATGCTTTGCATATGAGCGCTCACGTGTTTAACACATGAGCCCAATTTGACCTTTAGTTATTTGTTTTTAGTGCTTATATGATTTGCATATAAGCGTCCACGTGTTCAACGCGTGATGCCAAACTATGATGATTATTGTCATCTTCCCTTTTTTTATAAGGGAACAAATAGCTCTTTGCCAAAAAATTTGGCGGGAACAAATGTCCCCCACTACTTTGCCCACGTAAATATGTACGTGGGTGATGTAGTGCAGAGTTATGCATGGCCGTACAATTGATGGCTTAGGAGACAAGTTTAGGATCCTTATAGCCTAAGGCTATTTTTTATCTTCATGAGCCATAAGGGTCTCAAGAAGGTTTTTTTCCTATGGGTTTTAAGGATCTCATAGGTGTGTATTCTCCTAAGAAATCATGAGGATTTCTAAGTGTTCATCACCTCCGTGAGTCGTAAGGATCTCACTCGGGTATTTTTTTCCTTACGAGTCGTGAGGTCCCGTAAGTAGTTTCTTCATTTCATTGGCGAATGTGGCCCGTGGATAGTATACAAGAGTCAGTTTGGACCTCCTTATAGGGCAGCGATGGCTTAGGAAACAGGTTTAGATCTGTCGCCTAAGACTTTTCAATTTTATGAGACGTGAGGGTTTCATAAAGACTTTTCTCTCTACGAGTCGAAAGAATCTTGTAGGTGTATTTTCTCCTTAGAAGTCGTGAGGACTCCTAAGTGCGTTTTCTCTTAAGAGTTGTAAGGATCTCAGAAAGGTATTTCTCCCTACGAGTCGAGAGGATCTCGTAGGTGTATTTTCTCCTTAGAAGCCGTGAGGACTCCTAAGTGCGTTTTCTCTTGTGAGTCGTAAGGATCTCACAAGAGAATTTTCTCCTTACGGGTCAAGAGAACCCGTAAGTGGCTTCTTCTCCTCATTGGTATTCGACTTTGGAGAATGTGTCCCATGAATAGTATACAAGAGTCATTTTAGACCTACTTGTAGGGCGGCGATGGCTTAAGAAACAGGTTTAGATCTATCGCCTAAGGCTTTTCAACTTTATGAGCCATGAGTGTGTCATAAAGAATTTTCTCCCTACGAGTTGAGAGGATCTCATAGGTGTTTTTTATCCTTAGGAGTCGTGATGGCTCCTAAGCGTGTTTTCTCTTGAGAGTCGTAAGGATCTCACAAGAGAATTTTCTCCTTACGAGTCGAGAGGACTCACAAGTGGTTTTTCTTCCTTGTAGGTATGCGAATTTGGAGAATGTGGTCCGTGGATAGTATACAAGAGTTATTTTGGACCAACTTGTAGGGCAGCGATGGCTTAGGAAACAGGTTTAGATTTGCCGCCTAAGGCTTTTCAACTTTATGAACCGTGAGGGTCTCATAAAGAATTTTCTCTCTACGAGTCGAGAGGATCTCGTAGGTGTATTTTCTCCTTAAGAGTCGTGAGGGCTCCTAAGCGTGTTTTCTCTTGAGAGTCGTAAGGATCTCACAAGAGAATTTTCTCATCACGAGCCGAGAAGACTCGCAAGTGGTTTCTCCTCCTCGTCGGTATGCGACTTTGGAGAATGTGGCCCGTGGATAGTATACAAGAGTCATTTTGGACCTACTTGTAGGGCAGCGGTGGCTTAGGAAACATGTTTAGATCTGTCGCCTAAGGATTTTCAACTTTATGAGCCGTGAGGGTCTCATAAAAACTTTTTTCCCTACGAGTCGAGAGGATCTCGTAGGTGTATTTTCTCCTTAGATGTCATGAGGGCTTCTAAGTATGTTGTCTCTTGAGAGTCGTAAGGATCTCACAAGAGACTTTTCTCCTTACGAGTCGAAAGGACTCGCAAGTGGGTTTTCCTCCTCGTCGGTATGCAACTTTGGAGAATGTGGCCCATGGATAGTCTAAAAGAGTTAATTTGTACCTACTTGTAGGGCCACAGTGCTTAGGAAACAGGTTGATATCCCCGTCGCCTAAGGCTTTTCACCTTCATAAGCCATGAGGGTTTCGTAAAGTTATTTTTCCCCAGGAGCCGAGATAGTCGAGAAGATCTCGCAGGTGTATCCTAACGTGAAATATAGATAATTCCTATTCTTTATGACAGAGGTCCGTCGGGTTTTGTGGTACTAGGGTTTTAGTCAGTGGTACCGTCGCGTTGCCTGATGTATTTCTCGATATACAATCTTTAAACTGTTGTTCGAGTAACCCCGTAACTGTCGTGTCTCTGATTTCTTCGGGGGCTGGACAAGGCGTCTTCAAGTAATCTCCTTAGGTCATATTACCATCGGAAGAGCAAGCGTTAGGAATTTTCCATGACGCATTTTACTTGAGGTTAGGCTCAGTTTGCAGCCACGATGAGTCATAACCACTCCACGCTGGTGTGGGATGATCTCCAATAGTCTTTTAGGTTTTATATGAGTTGCTGTCAAGACCCTGAAGTTGGGATTTTGCCGTCGCTTCATTCTTTGTTTTGACGATGTCGCGCCGATTTTTTTTTTTTTTTGAAATAGGGTAGACATCTGGGTGATCTCTATGCTGTATGTATTGCAATCGATATCAAGAGCTACGGATATGCCATTGCTCCAATTTCATTTGAAAGTTGAGTCCGTTTCCTCCTGAAATGAGGGAGAACGCCGAGATAGCCTTTAAGTTGTATATGCACCGTCGAGACTTGGAGCTAGGATTTTGCCATTACTCCACTTTTGTTTCGACCCTTGGGTCTTTTGTTAAAGTCGCGTCTGTATCTTGCCGGAATGAGAAGGAACGCCGGGATTGTCTCTAGGTTGTATATGAACCATCAAGACTTGGAGCTAGGATTTTGCTGTCACTCTATTTTTGTTTCGACCCTTGGGTCTTTTGTTGGCGCTGCGTCTGCATCCTGCTGGAATGAGAAGGAACGCTGGGATTGTCTCTAGGTTGTATATGAACCATCAATACTTGGAGCTAGGATTTTGCCATCACTCTATTTTTGTTTCAACCCTTGGGTCTTTTATTGACGTTGCGTCTACATCCTGCTGGAATGAGAAGGAACGCCGAGTTGGAGTTAGGATTTTGCCGTTACTCCTTTTTGATTTGGCTCCTTGGAGCCTTTGTCGACGTTGCGTCTGTACCTTGCTGTAATGAGAAGCACGTCGAGATAGTCTCTAGGTTGTATATGAACCGTCAAGACTTGGAGTTAGGACTTTGCCGCTACTCCATTTTTCTTCGACCCTTAAGTCTTTGTTGTTAGTTATATGTATGCCCTAGAGGCCATTACTGTACATAGGATGTATATTGTAGTGGATGCTGGGACATATATAGGGAGGACTTTCTTGCTCGACATGATAGTATGCTATCTGGTTGCTCTTTATCTTAACGTGTACACTGATTGTCTCTCTGTTACATGTTGGTAAAGCCCTTAGGATGTGTACTTGACTACCTGGACTATGATGAGGATCATACTAGTGGGGACATGGTAGTCCATAAGTACATCCTTCAAGGTCCCAGTCGTGGGTGTATCGAGACGGGGCATCGATATACCAGAGTAGACTAGCGTATACCCTCTCGACCTATACAGATGGGCGATGGATGATCCCATATCCATTGGTGTTTGACATCAGAGATGATATACGGGTGCTCAGTGGAGACTGGGTACACTGGACGGACTCGCCGAGAACTCCCAGATGGTATTATACCTTACGTTAGATGGCAGTTCTCTGGTGACACTGGTACAGGTTAGTCTGTAGACCCGAGATCGTCATAGAGTCTTGTGTGATTCCCACTGTGCTTTGATTTCCACCTTACCACGTCCAAGAAGGCGTGCAAAACGGTGGTTTTTGGGTACAGTCCCGAATCACATGGAGGCAATGAGCGATAGGAGGGGATTCGTCTCTCCCGGTATAGGGAGTTGATGTTGTGCTGTGTTCGATTGGCTATAACCGAAAATCCCTGGTCAGGGTTGCTGAGATTTACTGGTAAGTGTTACCAGTAGTTTCTCGAACTGTTATAGACCTCATATCGACACGACTTATCGAGCTACTGGGGTCTGACGTTTACCACCCCTAGGCGAGATATGCGACATATCAAACGAACAGACCGGACTGTACGGTAAGTGTTACTGGTTGGATTCACAGGAGTGTGAGCGGGCTTGCTCGTTGATCTTCTGATCGCTCAATACCCGGGTGGCCGTTACGTTTAGCAGACCGCTTGCGGTTTATGGGTGCTTGATATGATCATCACCTGCTGCCGGCGTATTGACGAGTCTTTAGAGTCCTACACAGAGGTTTCCTGGCTCAAGCGAAACGAAATAGGAGCGCATATGAGATATGTGCGGGACCGAGAATAATACCAGTATGTGATACTGTATTCTATTCTCGCGATTTGTATCATTGGACGGTTATATATGATATAGCCGGGTTACCGAATCAAGTGTTGATTCGATACATTGATACACTTGATATTAGTCGGTTATATGCTATATGACCGGATCATTAAATCAAGTGTTGATTTAATGATTTAATGTATAATTATATATTTGATATATTACTTTACATTAACTAGTATTTGTTCACTTAAGATGGATTTTCTCACTTGATGTGCACATTGTATATATGATATAGTTTTGTGCACTAGTTTGTATCATGTTTGATGATACATGCAAACTTGGGTGTGTGTATGCTTTGATCCATGTTTAGGTAAATGGTTAGGGTTTTAATTTATTTATTCATTTATTTGTTTATTCATTTTGGCAAGAAATAAAATGGTGGCTTTCTTTGGATTTTATTTGAAGCTTCATGAAGCTTTGAATAGCTTTGACCATTTTGTTTCTTTCCTTAACCTAACCATTCACCTAAACCCTAGTTTAGTCTCTACACAAGTTAACTCACCCATGGTTGCATTATGATAAGTATTTACTTGAATTATTATTTTGAAAATTAATTCATTTTCTTTTCTTCTTCTTCTTCTTCTTGATGAAGAAAAGAAAAGCTTTCTTGAAAATTCCAAGTGATGAATCCAAGTGAGAAATCCAATTCTAAAGTGAACCCACTTCCTATTTCTTCATCCTCTATCACTTTCCATGTTGTATGGGGTGTTTTCTTCACAAGTTTCGTGACCTAGTGAAGATGGAGCTTGAGTTAGAGTTGCCTCGACGTAGATCATCTTCGGCATCGAAGTCAACGACCTAGCCCGCTCATTTCTTCGATGAAACCGACGCTAGAGTCCGGGATCCCGATGATCGTAGCGGATGGACGTCATCTCGGAGCTAAAGAAATGGTGGACCGGATCTACAAAGGTTGTAGCTCCTTTCATTTTGTAGCAAAGTAGTTTGCTTGCTTGTTTTTCGCCTTTACCTCTAGTTAACGATCTAGCATTAGGGTTTCTCGGCACATAATTTTTGAATTTGGCATGGTTGATACCTTGTGGAACCTCTTGAGTGTGCCTAGGAATCCTACATTTGTTGACGCTGCGGCTGCGTCTGCATTGAGAAGGAACGTCGAGCAGAAGCAGGGATTTTGCCGTCACTCCTTTTTGATTCTGCTCCTTGGAGCCTTTGTCAACGTCGCGTCTGCACCTTGCTGGAATAAGAAGGACGTCAAGTTGGAGCTAGGATTTTTCCATTACTCCGTTTCTTGTTTTAGCTCCTTGGAGCTTTGTTAACGTTGTATCCGCATCCTGTCGGAATGAGAAGAACGACGTGATGGAACTAGGATTTTACCATCACTCCTTTTTGATTTGGCTCCTTGGAGCCTTTGTTGACATCACATCTGCACTCTGTTGGAATAAGAAGAGCGTCAAGTTAATCTCTAGGCTGTAGATGTTGCCATCGAGATCTAGCTTTCCCTTTGACGGAGTCTGGTGAGAAAATATAGTTCCCTTTCTTTCATTTGTGCCCATGGACCATATACAAGAGTCAATATGTACATACTTGCAGGGATGAGGAAATTTTATTTTCATTTTCTTATTATGTATTTTTTTATTTTTCCCCGATACTCTATCTTTTCATCTTTTCATATTGCGAAAGTCGCGATTGCCCAATCATATCGGCTATTTTTCGCAGCGCCCAATCATTTCAGCTATTTTTTTATATATTTTTACTCGCTGCTTTTTATTGCGAGTTGCCCAAACATTTCGGCTGTTTTTATATCTATATATTTTTTTTACTCGCTGATTTTTATTGCGAGTTGCCCCATCATTTCGGATGTTTTTATATGCATATATATTTTTTTACTCGCTGGTTTTTATTGTGAGTTGCCCCATCATTTCGGCTGTTTTTATATGCCTTTTTCTTTTTGCTACTCGATGTTGTTTCTATTGCGGGTTTAGAATCTGATACCAACCTTGGCATCAGCATTGCTACGACTAGAATATTGCCAGGAGCGAATCATCATTTACCGTGAAAGGTCTTAGAGTTTGACACCTATTTAGGGATCAGTATCGCTACAACTGGGATATTGCCATGAGCGAATCATCATTTGCCTTTATTGATTTGAAAAAAGATGGCTTAGAAAACAAGGTTAGAATCCTATCGACTAAGGCCATTTGACTTTATGAGCCGTAAGGATCTCATAAAGGTGTTTCTCCCTATAAGTCGTGAGGATCTCGTAGGTGTAATTTCTCCATAAGAATCGTGGGGATTCTCAAGTGTGTTGTTCTTTTGTGAGTCGTAAGGATCTCACGCAGGTATTTCTCCTCACAAGGTCGAGAGGACCTTGCAAGTGCCCATGAATTTTTATTTTACGAGTTCACACCCTTTCGGGTTTTCACAAACTCGCCGGCATTCCTGCTGTTTTTACTCACGGCGCCCTTTCGGGTTTTCATCCGTGCCCATTTTGCTTGTGGACATAACTTTTTTTAACACAAGATTGCGCCCTTCCGGGTTTTCATAAGCTCGCCGGTAATCCTGCTGTTTTTACTCACGGCGCCCTTTCGGGTTTTCACCCGTATCCATTTTGCTTGTGAACATACCGTTTTTTTAATGACTCATCTGTTTGTCAGTGGGACTTGGGGGTGACTTCACCACTGGAGTAGCTGTGTAGCCAATGAGACTTGAGTTGCAGTCTTCGCCGTTGAGGCTTCGATTGCAATATAGATCTCAAAGGGGCATATCACCTGTTCCCCTCCGAAAGACGCGGCAGAGACGCGATGGACGTCTCTGCCTGAAATTCAAGGCAGATTCTAATTGGTGCTATCCGTCCACCTCTCCGAAGATGCCAAGTTGATTTATGGCACCGTATATCGAAGATTTAAATGGATGCGGCCGATGTAGCAGACTTCGTCAGATTCCCTCTCATTTGAGGGGTTTTTTACTGTGGGGACACTCTTCCCTGCAGGCGCAAGCCCCTGCAGTTAATTACGCTACAGCATCGCGATAACAACTTTCTTCTTCTCCATATGGTCACTTCGTGTCGTAGGTGTTTGTTTTGTGTTTGGTTGCCCGTGGATTGTATACGAAGACTAAGTTATGTTATCGCCCGTAGGGCGTGGACTAGTCCAAATCCGTATCTTTCTTAGATTTGGGTTTTGGGGGGGTTAAGTTTAAGAATACGTTAGCCTCATTTGAGACTAAGATCAACTTAAATGTTAGTTAAGGATACGTTAGTCTAATTTTAGACTAAGATCAACTCAACGGGATCGTTTAGATCCGACAAGAGAGCAATTAGGCTCTGTCGTTTAGTTTAATGACATTGTGGTCGATTACCAGTATAAGGACCTGGTGGTCCAATGTTAGTTTTAAGACATCGCGGTCGAGGTTAAGGACATCATAGTCCGTGGAATTAAGGACTCCACAGTCCAATGTTAGTTTTAAGACATCGCGGTCGAGGTTAAAGATATCATAGTCCGTGGAATTAAGGACTCCACAGTCCAATGTTAGTTTTAAAACATCGCGGTCGAGGTTAAGGACATCATAGTCCATGAGTTTAAGGACCCCACAGTCCGTTGTTAGTTTTAAGACATCACGGTCGAGGTTAAGGACATCATAGTCCATGAGTTTAAGGACCCCACAGTCCGTAGTTTAGAGACGTCATAGTCTATGAAATATGTAGTTGTCGGACCCGTCACCTCTCTAAAGACGTTGAAGGATTACAACGACAAATATCAGAGGAGTGAAGAGATGTACCATCAAACCAAAGTGGGTTAAGTGACCTGTAGTCCAATTTGGAACTAAGATCAGTTAATTAAATTATGAGCACATTGGCTCAGTTGAGTCTGAATTGAGGACTTATGGCCAACTTGGGCTAAGTCCTATTAAGTTTGAAGTATTAGCCCTCTGTTGGACCATTAGACATTTGTCTGGGTTCAAGCCCACATTATTTAGCAATGCTAAACAAGAGTTTGAGGGCTTTGATAATATTTTTATCTGAGATTGAGCAGTAGATATTAGAGTTCTAATTTTTACTCAATTTTGAGTGGGAGGCTTTGCCTCTGGAAGATTAACCCATCTGGTTAAAACTGGTGTTAAACACTAAAGAACGACAGTGTTAAACACTAGAGATAGAACTCTCAAATTAGTGTAAAACACTAAAAGACAATCAGTGTTAAACACTGGAAATAAGGTTTTGGAATTAGTGTTAAACACTAAAAGATAATCAGTGTTAAACACTAGGAACAAAGCTCACGAATTAGTGTTTAAACACTAAATGGGAATAGGTCACGTGGGGCCACGTGAGGGCGCCCAGAGGTGGGACCAGATCCTTTTACTTTGTTATGCAAACGAGTGTCAAGCACTTTTTTATATTTTATTTTGGAGCATCATGTGCTGGCACGTGAGGAGGATTCATGCACTGATCGTTAAAGCGTCCACCAAGAGGTCACGTGGGAACACGTGAGAGCACCAAAAGCCTTTATTTCTTTTACTTTTTCTTTCTGTGTTTCGGGGGTCACGTGGAGCACGTGAGGCGTTGCCTCTGAGCTCTTTCCTTCTCATTTCTGGGGATCTTTTCAGGGGTCACGTGGGGATACGTGACCCTGATTCTTTGCATGCTTGAAGATCTCTTTATCTTTTAAGAATTAAATTCTTCATAGGGTTAAACCCTAATTATGATTCTGGGGGGATTAAAACCCCTATTATGAAAGAGTTAAATTCTTATGTAGGGTTAAACCCTAATTTTCTTTTAGAGGGATTAAATTCCCATATATGTAAAAGAATTAAATTCTTATATAGGATGAAACCCTAATTTCATCATTTTAGGGGGAATTAAATTCCTAAGATCTGAGAGAATTAAATTCTCAATTAGAGTTAAACCCTGATTTTAGGAATTAAATTCCTATAATTTTAGGAGAATTAAATTCTCAGATAGGGTTCGAACCCTAATTATGATTTGCGAGAATTAAATTCTCTAAACTCAATTCCCCTTCTAAGTTTTGGATCTGCATGGCAGGATATCGACCCGATGAGAATTAAATTCTCAACTTGTGGGGAGATGTGCTCTTGCAGATCCTCAACCAGAGGAAGAACTAAGTTCTTTGCAAAAGAGTTAAATTCTTAGATTTTTGAGAATTAAATTCTCTTTTTCCGAAGTTTTGATCCCCTTTCATTTTCTCACCTAGGGTTTCTTTTCTGAATTTTCAAGATGCCAAAATTCTCTCCAAAGTTTTCTCTCCAAAATTCTCTCTCTCTCTCTCTTCTCTTCTCTTGGCTCATATTTATAGGAGAAGGAAAAGAATCAATTTGTTTAGCAAATCTTTCATTGAAAGATCTTGTTTGTTTTCATAGTTAATATGAGCATTTAGATCATTAAGTGAATTTTATTCACCGTTGGATTTTCAATCCAAAGATATTCTGTTTGTTATTTCTGGTGAGATTTAGGGAAATCTTTCCTTGTTTAAGATTTTTCCATAAATTGGTGATATTTAATCACCCCTGGATTTTTAATCCAACGGTTCTCCTTAATCCTTTCCCATTTGGAAAGATTTTGGAGAAATTCAGAATTTTAATTCAACTAAACTGTAAGGCTTTCAAAGCCTGTCACGTGCTGACACGTGACCCTTGGTCACGTGTGAGCACGTGACCCGCGTTGAGGTATTTTCTGATTATTTTTAGAATTAAATTTTATTTAAGCTGCAGGGCTTTCAAACCCTGTCACGTGCTAGCACGTGACCCTTGGTCACGTGTGAGCACGTGACCCCCAATTGAGTCATCTTTCACCCTTTCTTTTGTTTTTCGTCTTTGTTTAGTGAGATTTTAACCATCACATGTCCTCACGTGACCCTTGGTTATGTGATACCTCATTAAGGTAATTCCTGATCTTTTAATCAGGAAACATCACCGTATATGGGGCGATGCGCTAGTTTAGGGACATTTCGGTCCATTATCACCATGTTTGAGGTGAATTTTTAGTTTAAGGATTTTTCGATCCAGCATTCCCATTTTTTTAGGGAACGCGTTAGTATAAGGACATTTCGGTCCATTATCGCCATATTCGAGGCGAAATTTTAGTTTAAGGACTTTTCGGTCCAACATTCCCATTTTTTTGGGGAACGTGTTGGTTTAGGGACATTTCAGTCCACTTTATCATTCGGTTGGGGAGTTGCATAACTCATCCCTTCCAACTCTTGTTTTCTGAGGCGCTGCTGCCTGTCCTTTTGTTTGCATGGACACTTCACGCCTTAGACTATCTTCGCCTTCTTGGACTGCTTCATCTATCATCGTGCCAATCGGGTTGTTTTGCGGGAAGTACCGGGCATTTTACATAGCATCTGCCCCCTGCTCATCAATGTCGCTTTCCGATACTGATGGAGCGTCTTCTTCATATACGAAGGAACAAGATATCACGTCATTCCTTCCACCGAGTCCTCCTCTTCCTTAGAAGAATGAACTTGACTTGGGGGGTCTTCCCCTCATCGTCTGATTCGGAGTGGGACATGGATTTCACATCCCTCCCATAGCCTTTTTTGTTCAAGCGGGATATTCTACTTGATTGTAGGACCCGTTTGCAAGTCCCTTGATATCCTTTCTGTTCTTTGAGAAGAAAGGACCATCCCACGTAGAGATTCTTTTGCCAGTGAGAAATATTTCCTCTGTGTATATCTCAGGGGAGAGCGAGTACCCACGCCGTCGCTATTTTGGCAACAGGTTGTTTCAGAGCAGCTCATTTTTTTGTTGAGCATTGGCGACAAACGCCACCTTGCATCCTCTTTTCATTCATCTTCATCGGATGATGAAGGGTCATGAACCATCTGATCCAATCGAGTCATTTTATCCATAAGCTCTTGGAAGGTCGTCGGCTTGAAGAGAGCCATAAATGGGAACACCTTTGAATTTGGGTCAAGGGTGTCTATGAACATTCCCATGGCTGCAGCCTCGTCGATGCGTTGCTCATATTTTGACCAGAGATTTCGCCATCGGTTAACATATTGAACCCAGGTTTCATTCAGTCCAACCCTTTCGTTGACCAATGCCGCCACAGTAATGTGTTCATTTTCACTAACAAATCTCTAACATAAGAGAATATCCATCTCGTCGAAGGTCTTCACGGAATCATTTGGGAGTTCCACATACCATTTGAAAGTGATGCCCGCCAGACTGCTGACGAACTGTCAGAGGAGCAGTATATCATTTCCTCCAGTATTTTCGCATATGGATTTAAATCGTGCAATGTGCTGGCGAGGATTCCCAGTTCCTTTGTACATGTGGAACGTTGGAAGTGTACTCTGGCGGGTACTGTATTTGATCATAACAGGCCGGATATGGTTGACCAGTCTAGATTGACCTATTTGCAGCTTCAATGACATAGTAAGCTTTGACTTGCTGATCGATATATTCGTCCAGTTTTGCTTTAAGAATCATTTCCTCTTCGGTCGTTGATGAGACTTGCAGAGAATTTGAAATGTCACCCTTGTCTTTAAGAGCAACTACCGGCGGTTCATCTGCCAGTGGTTCCAATTGAACCATCATTCCATCCATATGTTGGATCAGAAGGGCCATCTGGTTCATTTTAACAGATATTTCTGCCGCTTCTTCATCTCTATTTTTGAGAGCGCGTTTTAGGAAGTCAATATCCGACTCGTGCTCTATTCTTTCTCCAGGTGCCTCTTCATGATTTGCCTTAGACGGTGGATTAGCGAGTGCTTCCGCCTGAGCAAGCACTTCCTGCATCTTTTCACGTTGCAGTTGAGCCATTTTCAGGGACCGAGTATGCAGTCCGTGTCTAGTGAAAGCTTGAACTTCGTCTTTGGAGTTCACAATATAGACTGTATGAACTACCATGCCCCCGGGCTTGGCATGTTTGGAGTTTTGGCCTTCGAAGTTTGCCTCGGGCGCTTAAGCCTTATTAGGCCTCTCTTTTTTCTGAGAAGCCGCTTTGGGTTCAGGAGGAACCGTTGTAGCAGGAACCGTCTTGGGATGAGTCCCTTTATATTTGAAAGGGGATCTGTCAGAATTTGGCTGACATTTAGGGGAAGAACCGCAGATGAAGACTGAGTCCTTCACTTACTTCCATACCTTATATATATATAAGGAAAGTTCTTTTAGTGAGCAAACTACTCTCTGCTCGCATCAGATCTCTAAGAGCTGCGGAGAGTTCTTTAATACTGCGGTAGGAGAATTTTTTCTGACCCTTCGCAGCAGTTTGAAGCTGTTCCCAGTTGGAACAGCAGCATTCATCATCAGCGTTGAAGCAGGTGGAGTCAACGCTGATGGAGAACTACCCCCAGCTTGTCTTGTATGACGCTGATATCGACGTCGACCGTTTCTTATGGCCGAAATTTGATTAGCCTCAGGATTTTGCTGAGCCTGCCCCCTGTTTTCTTCGAGAGCTTGAGTATTTTACCCCCTGCGTCGACCATGGCTTTTAGAAGGTACCAAATGTTTGGAGACCGATTCCATCAACAAAGCAGAAGCTTGAAGAGCCAGCCTGTGGAAGACAGACTTCTTCTGGGCTTCCTCCTTCGGTGTTGAGGTACCGAGGGTGGGAGGTGGGAGCATAGACCCAAAGATAAGGCCATTGATTTCTTGAAGAGCTGGAATGCAGAGATTTCAGACTGCAAGTGGCCCATACTTGACTCTACCAGATGTGATAGAGCCTGAGTTGTCGTGAGTGGAAGCAAACGCCATTCTACAAAGAGACGAAACGCCGGCTTCATTATCTCATCACCCAAGGGAAACTACAAACAAATATACCGCGATTATTTGATCGCGGAAAAATACAACACAAGTGTAGGGTGTTTTTTGTCACCCCATTGAGATGGGAATGAGCGCGCGCTTGTCAGGCGCATTACAGATTCCCCCTGCCTAGGGTAGGCTGGGGTTTATTGATTGTAGGGATCCAAATCTCCACAGCCGCGGACTAAGCTGCCGTTAATTACCCCTCGCCTTTGGAGCGAGAGAACCTCCGATTGACGGGTCAAACAGGTCATGCGAACTCAATGTGCAATGTTGTGCTTTGAAGGGATTTTGGATATATCGGGGGCCCCGTAGAGTTTTTACGGGGGTCCCGCTACCCGGATAACGGGATGGAGGTCAAGGAGACTAGCAGCCCCCTTGCGGGGTGCGGGGCAGCGCCCCGGTAAAAATTTTTTAAGGGAGGGACAGTGTTGTGGAGTGTATGTGTGTATACATATATATATATATATATATATATATATATAAAGGGGAAAAGCGCCCAAAAGACACGTGGGGCCAGCACCTCACATGCCTAGCACGCGAGCGCTGTGCGCTTGAGCATTGTGCACTTAGGCGCTAGCACATCACGTGCCCGGCACGTGAGCGCTGGGCGCTTGAGCGCTAGGCGTTCGAGCTCTACCGCTTCACGTGCCCGGCACATGGACACTGGGCGCTTGAGCGCTTGGGCGCTGGGCACTCGGGCGCTTGAACGCAAGGCGCTCAAGCGCTAGCGCATCATATGCCCGGCACGTGGGCGTTGGGCACTTGAGCGCAAGGCGCTCGAGCGCTAGCGCTTCACGTGCCCGGCAAGTGGGCACTGAGCGCTTGGGCGCTTGGGCGCTCGGGCGACGGCGAGAAAAAGGGGCTTTTATCCCCATAAATAGGATTTAAACTCCCGAAAGAGGATTTAGAGTGGATTTAAACTCCTAAGATGTTTTTGAAGATGATGAAAGGGGATTCTCCCTTGAGCTCTGGATCTTCCCAAAGTGGGATTTTTGGGAGATGGGTCTCCTTCTTCTTCCCCTCGGTTGGCCGGATCTTGGATGAAAAGGGGGTGATTTTAAAAATCTCTCCTTTTTAAGATCTGATGGAAGATCCAAGCTCCCCTTTGTGGGTTTTGTGGTGAAAAACTATTTAGTTTTGGAAAAGAAAGAGTAAAACTCTTGATTTGATTCAAAAGAAAGAAGAAGGTTTTAGAATCTTGAGGAAGGAGAAGATCACAAATCTTGATTCTTTTTGGGAGAGAGAAAAAGTTTTTTAGATATTTTCATTATCTTTGCCTTTATAGGCTATACACTTTACATATAGCCTCTCGGCCTTTACAAAATGGCATTTTGCTCATCTCATGGCTCATGTACTATTTCTTTTTGCACATAAGCCATGGGCTTTACAAAAATTTGGCTTTATGCCCATTCATGCATCAAAAATTACATCAAAATTATTTATTACATGATTTTTTTATTTCAGCATGGGGGAGGCCGGCCGCTTCATGTTCGGGCTCGACTCGGGCATGAGCCCATTTGATCTGGGCTTGGGCCCACCTGGCTTGGGGTTGATCTAGACTTTGCCTTGGTCAACCGGGGTGCAATTTTCGACCCCAACAAAGTGCCCCCATCAATAAATGCACACCACATATGTGGTTCGTGTACATGAAATTGATGGATCTTCTATCGCGTGGAGGCGACTTGCTTTGGTTCCCACTTTTTGGGATGCACCACCCTTTTTACGACATGGACGGTCGATGCTGCCCTTTTTACGACATGGATGGTCGATGCTGCCCTTTTAGCGACTTGGACGGTCGGTACTGCCCTTTTTGTGACTTGAACGGTCGGTGCTTGACACGTCTCCGAGGCGGAGTGTCCGTCGTAGACTTTTCCCTGGCCCGGAGAGATTTGGTTCCCGATCTGTGGGAAGCCTGCACTGCCCTTTTTACGACATGGACGGTCGACGCTTGACGCATCTCCAAGGCGGAGTGACCGTGGTAGACTTTTCCCTGGCCCGGAGCGATTTGGTTCCCGAATTGTGGGAAGCCTGCACTACCTTTTTTACGACATGGACGGTCGACGCCCTGGCCCGGAGCGATTTAGTTCCCGATTTGTGGGAAGCCTGCACTCCCTTTTTACGACATGGACGGTCGACGCTTAACGCGTCTTCGAGGCGGAGTGTCCATGGTAGACTTTTCCCTGGCCCGGAGCGATTTGGTTCCCGATTTATGGGAAGCCTGCACTGCCCTTTTTACGACATGGACGGTCGACGCCCTGGCCCGGAGCGATTTGGTTCCCGATTTGTGGGAAGCCTGCACTGCCCTTTTTACGACATGGACGGTCGACGCCCTGGCCCGGAGAGATTTGGTTCCCGATTTGTTGGAAGCCTGCACTACCCTTTTTACGACATGGACGGTCGACGCTTGACACGTCTCAAAGGCGGAGTGTCCGTGATATACTTTTCCCTGGCCCGGAGCGATTTGGTTCCCAATTTGTGGGAAGACTGCACTGCCCTTTTTACGACATGGACGGTCGATGCCCTGACCCGTAGCGATTTGGTTCCCGATTTGTGCGAAGCCTGCACTGCCCTTTTTACGACATGGGCGGTCGACGCCCTATTTTACTTGCTCTGCTTCTTGCAGTGTCAGGGGTGAACTTGACTTGCTCCGCTTCTTGTGGTGTCGAGATTGGATTCTGACTTACTCCGCTTTCTGCGGTGTCGGAGTTGAAGTTGACTTGTTGATTGTGATTTGGGTTGACATCAGCATGCTACACTGGAATATGGTACCAGGAGCGAATCATCATCTATTATGAGAGGATTTGGGGATTTGGTTTTGATTTGGCATCTGCAATGCTGCACTGGAATAATGCCAAGAGCAACTCATCATTTTCCCCGATAGGATTTGGGAATTGGCTTTTGGGCGGCATCTTCAACAGTGTTGTAGAGTGTGTGTGTGTGTGTGTGTGTATACATACATACATACATATATATGTGTGTGTGTGTGTGTGTAAAAAGGGGGAAAGCGCCCAAAGGACGCGTGGGGCCAGCGCCTCACGTGCCTAGCACGCGAGCGCTGGGCGCTTAGGCACTAGCGCATCATGTGCCCAGCACGTGAGCGCTGGGCGCTTGAGCGCTGGGCGTTCGAGCGCTAGTGCTTTACGTGCCCTGCACATGGGCGCTGGACGCTTTAGCGCTAGGCGTTCGAGCGCTAGTGCTTCACGTGCCCGGCACATTGGCGCTGGGCGCTTGAGCGCTAGGCGTTCGAGCACTATTGCTTCACGTGCCCGGCACATGGGCATTGGGCGCTTGAGCGCTAGGCGCTTGAGCGCTTGGGCACTGAGTGCTCGGGCGCTTGAACGCAAGGCGCTCAAGCGCTAGCGCATCATATGCCCGGCACGTGGGCGTTGGGCACTTGAGCGCAAGGCGCTCGAGCGCTAGCGCTTCACGTGCCCGGCACGTGGACGCTGAGCGCTTGGGCGCTAGGCACTCGGGCGCTAGGCGACGGCGAGAAAAAGGGGCTTTTATCCCCAAAAATAGGATTTAAACTCCCGAAAGAGGATTTAGAGTGGATTTAAACTCCCGAAAGAGGATTTAGAGTGGATTTAAACTCCTAAGATATTTTTGGAGATGATGATAGGGGCTTCTCCCTTGAGCTCTGGATCTTCCCAAAGTGGGATTTTTGGGAGATGGGTCTCCTTCTTCTTCCCCTCGGTTGGCCGGATCTTGGATGAAAAAGGGGGTGATTTTAAAAATCTCTCCTTTTTAAGATCTGATGGAAGATCCAAGCTCCCCTTTGTGGGTTTTGTGGTGAAAAACTATTTAGTTTTGGAAAAGGAAGAGTGAAACTCTTGATTTAATTCAAAAGGAAGAAGAAGGTTTTAGAACCTTAAGAAAGGAGAAGATCACAAATCTTGATTCATTTTGGGAGAGAGAAAAAGTTTTTTAAATATTTTCATTATCTTTTCCTTTATAGGCTATACACTTTACATATAGCCCATTGGCTTTACAAAATGGCATTTTGCCCATCCCATGGCTCATGTGCTATTTCTTTTTGCACATAAGCCATGGGCTTTACAAAAATTTGGCTTTACGCCCATTCATGCATAAAAAATTACATCAAAATTATTTATTACATGATCTTTTTTATTTCAGCATGGGGGAGGCCGGCCGCTTCATGTTTGGGCTCGACTCGGGCATGAGCCACTTGATCTGGGTTTGGGCCCACCTGGCTTGGGGATGACCTTGACATTGCCTTGTCAACCGGGGTGCAATTTTCGACCCCAACAAAGTGCCCCCCATCAATAAATGCACACCACATATGTGGGTCGTGTGCATGAAATTGATGGATCTTCTTTCGCGTGGAGGCGACTTACTTTGGTTCCCACTTTTTTGGATGCGCCGCCCTTTTTATGACATGGACGGTCGATGCTGCCCTTTTAGCGACTTGGACTGTCGGTGCTGCCCTTTTTATGACTTGGACGATCAGTGCTTGACGCATCTCCGAGGCGGAGTGTCTGTGGCAGACTTTTCCCTGGCCCGGAGCGATTTAGTTCCCGATTTGTGGGAAGGCTGCACTGCCCTTTTTACGACATGGACGGTCGACGCTTGACACGTCTCCGAGGCGAAGTGTCCGTGGTAGACTCTTCCCGGGCCCGAAGCGATTTGGTTCCCGATTTATGGGAAGCCTGCACTGCCTTTTTTACGACATGGACGGTCGACGCCCTGGCCCGGAGCGATTTGGTTTCCGATTTGTGGGAAGCCTGCACTGCCCTTTTTACGACATGGACGGTCGACACTTGACGCGTCTCCGAGGCGGTGTGTCCGTGGTAGACTTTTCCCTGGCCCGGAGCGATTTGGTTCCCGATTTGTGGGAAGCCTGCACTGCCCTTTTTACGACATGGACGGTCGACGCCCTGACCCGGAGTGATTTGGTTCCCGATTTGTGGGAAGACTGCACTGCCCTTTTTACGACATGGACGGTCGACGCCCTGGCCTGGAGCGATTTGGTTCCCGATTTGTGGGAAGCCTGCACTGCCTTTTTTACGCATGGATGGTCGACGCCCTGGCCCGGAGCGATTTGGTTCCCGATTTGTGGGAAGTCTGCACTGCCCTTTTTACGACATGGACGGTCGACGCTTGACATATCTCCAAGGCGGAGTGTCCGTGATAGACTTTTCCCTGGCCCGGAGCGATTTGGTTCCCAATTTATGGGAAGCCTGCACTGCCCTTTTTACGACAAGGATGGTCGACGTCCTGACCCGGAGTGATTTGGTTCCCGATTTGTGGGAAGCCTGCACTGCCCTTTTTACGACATGGACGGTCGACGCCCTATTTGACTTGCTCTGCTTCTTGCAGTGTCAGGGGTGAACTTGACTTGCTCCGCTTCTTGCGGTGTCGAGATTGGATTCTGACTTGCTTCGCTTTCTGCGGTGTCGGAGTTGAAGTTGACTTGCTGATTGTGATTTGGGTTGACATCAGCATCGCTACACTGGAATATGGTACCAGGAGCGAATCATCATCTATCATGAGAGGATTTGGGGATTTGGTTTTGGTTTGGCATCTGCATTGCTGCACTAGAATAATGCCAGGAGCAACTCATCATTTGCCCCGGTAGGATTTTGGAATTGGCTTTTGGGCGGCATCTGCATTGCTGCACTGGAATAATGCCAGGAGCAACTCATCATTTACCCCGGGAGGATTTGGAAATTGGTGGCTTAGGAGACAGATTTAGATCTCTATCACCTAAGGCTTTTCAATTTTATGGGTCGTAAGGGTCCCACAAGAGCATTTTCTCCCTACGAGTCGAAAGGATCTCGTAGGTGTATTTTCTCCTTAGGAATTATAGGGACTCCTAAGTGTGTTGCTCCTTTGTGAGTCGTAAGGATCTCACGCGGGAAATTTCTCCTCACAAAGTCGAGAGGACTTTGCGAGTGCATTTCATCTCTTTTTCACGAGTTTGCACCTGATTGAAAGATTTATTTTAGATCAAAGAATTAATTACCGCAATCAAGAACGGCGTCGCTTGGTAGCTAGTCGGTGAGTACGGGTCGGTCCACAGGGATTTTGTGTATTCTCAATTTATTCTAACGAGTTAATTCCAAACGGTGTTGGATTGATTATCACTAAAAACTAAGTTGATTTAAACTAGGATTAGAATCTTGCTAGGGTTAGGTTTAGGTTAAGTTTGGAAATTTAAGATTTCCTACCGCTTTCAATGCCCTAATTTAGATCTATTTAGGTGTTATGGTAATAATTAATAAAGTGGATTAGTACCATTCGGGAAGAAACTAGGTTTCTTCCTCTAGGTTCTTGTCCTTCCTTTCTTAATTCTTACCCTAACCTCCCTGGAAAACATATACAAGCGGTCTTTTAAACTACGTTATCACCGCTACCTCGTAGGATAGGGTGCCATAGTGAGCGGTGTGTGTATGTATGCCTGGAGTCCTATAAAAATATGTGATGGGCAAGAAAGGGGTGAGAGATTTTCATCTCTCAAACCTCTCCTATTCCTAATCCTAACAAGTGAGGAACTGCTCACTCATTAGGGAATTGATAAACATGTTCTAAACTAATTAACTAGGGCAGATAATAAAAGTTATACTAGGGCAGATAATAAAAGTTATACTAGGACAGAAAGAAAATTAACTAGGGCAATAAAAAGAAAACTTACTCTAATTTTTATTTGATGCTCTCTTCAAATATTTACAGGAATTGAATTCTAAATTTTGATAAATACAATGAGGCATAAGAAGAGGCATACCTCAAAATTGAGGTTTAGGGTTTCTATTTATAGATCATAGAAACCCTAGGGTTACATTCGACTCACATCTGCATTTACAAATATACCCTAAAGAAGACTAGTCAACGCACCGTCGCACCGACACGAAATCGCACATAAACGAATGGGACGAGAATGTTCTAGTTTAGAAGGACCCAGAAGACGTTAACAAAACGAGACTTGGTGAACTCAAAAGCACTCGCATTATACTCAACGATTCACAAACCAACACGAACCGCGGCCAAAACCCATGTTTGGCCGCAGATCTGCGGCCATATATAGGGCGTTGGCTCTGTTCTTCTGGGCTGCTTCCTGTTGCTTTTTACTTGGCTTTTCTTCACTTAGTTCTTCAGAATGTCTTCTAATTTCTTCCAGATTTCCACAGTGCATAATGTCGTCAACTTTTACCCTTTGCTTCGTGTCGAAGTCTTAAATCTTTGCACTGCCTTTGCACTTTGTGAAATTGTTCAGATCTTCGTTTTTTCTTCAAACTGTAGGCATAATAAAGATTCTCTATTTGTTGGTCGAAGTCTCACTTTTATATCATCTTTTCATCATTTTCACTGTTTTGTTCCGAGAACCTGTAACCTGCAACTATGTAGTAGACATGGATCAAAAGCACCTGTTTATTTGTAAAATGAATAAGAATGGGGAGTATAAAAATGCAAAATTATGATATGAACAACGTCCTTTCGCGTTTTCACAAACTCGCCGGCAGTCCTGCTGCTTTTACTCACGGAGCCCTTTCGGGTTTTCATCCGTGCCCATTTTGCTTGTGGACATACCTTTTCTTTTTGTATACGGTTTTGCAGGATGTATGATCTAGACCGTAGGGCCGGAAAAATTTTGGGACTTTGTTGGCGTATGCATCACTGCACTGGAATATGGTACCAGGAGCGACTCATCATTCGCCGTTGGGGTATGAGATTTGGAATTTGGTTGGCGTCTGCATCGCTGCACTGGAATATGGTACCAGGAGCGACTCATCATTCGCTACTTGGGGTATGGGATTTAGAATTTGGTTGGCGTCTGCATCGCTGCACTAGAATATGGTACCAGGAGCGACTCATCATTCACCATTGGGAATTTAAGTTTTGGACGGCGTCTGCATCACTGCACTGGAATATGATACCAGGAGCGACTCATCATTCGCCGTTGCCTATTGGGAAGCGATGGCTTAGGAGACAGGTTTAGATCCCTATCACCTAAGGCTTTTCAATTTTATGGGTCGTAAGGGTCCCATAAAACCATTTTCTCTCTACGAGTCGTAAGGATCCCGTAGGTGCATTTTCTTCTTAAGAGCCGTGAGGACCCCCAAGTGGGTTTTTCCTTTGTGAGTCGTAAGGATCCCACGAAGGTTTGTTCTACTCATGCATCGTGAGGACACATAAGTGGGTCTTCCCAATGGAGCATAATTCCAAGGGCGAAGACCAGCCGCGTAACTGGTGATTACGGTAGGGCATGGGTATGATGAGAATTATTTGAGCCCGTGGATTGTATACGGTAGTCAATTTGGGGACTGGCCATAGGGCTGGGAGAATTTTAGGAAATTGGACTTTGGTTGGCGTCTGCATCGCTGCACTGGAATATGGTACCAGGAGCGACTCATCATTCGCCTTTTTTTTACCGCGATTACTCTATCACTTCAGTTTTTCTTATCGCGAAGGTCGCGATTGCCCTATCGGTTCGGCTATTTATTCACGGTTGCCCCATCATTTCTGCTTTATTTTCATTTTTATTTTTACTCGCTGATTTTTATTGTGAGTTGCCCCATCATTTCAACTTTTTATTTATATATATATATATATATATATAGGTGTATATATATATATATATACACACACACATTTTTACATCCCAATTTAACGACTTAGAAGTCAACTGTTCCCAGTTTAATGACGTGGTGGTCAGCGGTTCCCGTTTTAAAGACTTAGAGGTCTATCATTCCCAGTTTAACGCCGTGGTGGTCCTCTTTGCTTATCCCAGCTTCTTGAATTTTGATCTTGGCGGAGCTGTGTTGATGACCGTAGCTCTGTGGCTTGCCGATACATCCGAGGACTGTGAGGTTTTTCCAAGCTTGTATTGTACCTCTGCCCAATCCTTGAAAACACAGCAGTCTTCAATGGTATGACTCACCACCCTATGGTATGGGCAGTATACGGAATTGCCAGTCATATTCATTTCATATGGCCTCTTCGGAATAGGAAATTGCAGACCGTTGTTCAATGCTTCCTCGAATATATTGCGGACCTCATGCCTCCTGAAGGAGTACACCTTCTTCTTTCTCTCCATTAGAGTAGGTGCCCTTACCGATGCTGGTCCTTGAGGCCGATCAGTCTTTGGTTCGCCCTTTTCAGATAATGGCACATGTCTGGGAGGATTAGGTTCCCGTTCCGTCTCCATTTGTTTGAAATCGGCGGTCGTAGTTTGACTGTTTGCTAACACGCCTTTAGAAAGTTCTCTCTCTCCCGTCTTGTATTGCCTTTCGACCCAATCTTTGAAGACGAAGCAGTTCTCAATGGCATGACCTATCACTCTGTGATAGGGGCAATATTTTGGGTCGTCGGTCATATTCGCTTCTTGCGATCTCTTTGATTCTGGCAGTTGTAGACAGTTTCTTAGGGCGTCCTTGAATATCTTGTAGACTTTGTCCCTTTTGAAGGAATAGACCTTATCCAGTTTCTCTTTCAGAAGCGATTCCCCTTCGGTGTATATATCGGAGGGACTGGAGGCTGATCGCGACCGTTTTTCACGAAGGCGCTCCGCTCTTAGGTTGAAGGGGGTATCAATTGGCTGCCTCCGGGTATCAATCCCTGGCTCATGAACCAAAATTTGATTATGCTGTAATTGCAATCGGGCGACTTGGGTCGCGAGATCTACCGCAACGTTTGCCAATTCGTCGACCTTAGACTGTACCTTGGCTAACTTCTCATCCCTGTCCTGAAGCCGCCTCTGAAGCCATCGGAATAATGCTTATTCTGTAGTTCCGGTTATGACAACCGGGTCATCCTTATTGCCTGAGCTCAACTCTGCAGGAACCCCGGGCTCTTTTGACTTATCGGCCTGAGTGAGCTCTTCATCATTTAGACCAAGTTAGCATTAGGTAGCGTCCACCGTATCGTCACCCTGGCTGTGAAGCATAGGAGGGTTCATTTCTTCATGTCTGACCATGTAGACAGTGTGGACCACATATCCAACCATCTCTTTATCTTTGGCGGGGTAACCCCGTCCTTGGAGCCTCATGAAGCTCAGCCTAGTATGAGCCCTAGCCCTTTTGTTGGCTCTGTATCTGAGCCTTTTCTGCCTTAGCTTCTTGATTTTGAGGGCTTGGCGGGCATCCGTTTTCTGTGAAGCCGCCGTGAGTCGATTGATAGGGAGCTTAAAGAAGATACCCGATCGAGCAGTTGTCGAGGGTACCGCTGGAGCTTGCCCGAGATGCCCCATTGCTTTGTTGACGTTGATGGCCTTGCCTCCAGCTGGAGTGAGGGAGGGTCGTTTGGAAACGGATTTGTGCTTGGGCAGAGGTGCCCTCGCAACCATGACATTCGGCATTTTCCCTTTTGAGACCGGTTTGTCTGTTATCGGAGCTTGAGAAGCTGGGATGGCATTAGCTTACACGAACATAATAGAGCCAAATGGTAGCGGCGGATCCTCCCATTGTCGCCCGAGACTGGCCGGGAGGACCGTTCTGGCGTCCATCTTCATCGTGTAGGAGATAGGAGCCGTGTCGATAGCTGAGCTGATCCTTAGAGACATCTTTGCTGCGTCCGAAGATTGCAATTGAAGAACGTTAACCTGCACAAAAAAACATGTTTTCAGTACATGCAATTGATATGCATATTAATTGAGTTCGCACGAATGCTTAACCTAAAATATGGGAGGAAAGGTAGGTCCCACCGGGCGTGCCAGAATCTGTAGGGTGTTTTTCGTCACCCTATTGAGATGGGAATGCGCACGCGCTTGTCAGGCGCATTACAGATTCTCCCTGCCTAGAGTAGGCTGGGGTTTATTGATTGTGGGGATCCAAATCTCCGGCAGCCGCGGACTAAACTGCCGTTAATTACCCCTCGCGTTTGGAGCGAGAGAACCTCCGATTGACGGGTCAAACAGGTCATGCGAACACAATGTGTAATGTTGAGCTTTGAAGGGATTTTGGATATATCAGGGGGGCCGCAGAGTTTTTACGGGGGTTGACAGTGTTGTGGAGTGTGTGTGTGTGTACATATATATATGTATATAAAAAAGGGAAAACCGCCGAAAAGACGCGTGGGGCCAGCGCCTCACGTGCCTAGCACGCGAGCACTGGGCACTTGAGCGATGTGTGCTTAGGCGCTAGCGCATCACGTGCCCGACACGTAAGCGCTAGGCATTCGAGCACTAGCGCTTCACGTGCCCGGCATATGGGCGCTGGGCGCTTGAGCGTTGGGCGCTCGAGCGCTAACGCATCACGTGTCCGGCACGTGGGTGTAGGGTGTTTTCCGTCACCCCATTGAGATGGGAATACGCGTGCGCTTGTCAGGTGTACTAAAGATTCCCCCTGCCTAGGGTAGGCCGGGGTTTAATGATTGTGGGGATCCGAATCTCCGGCAGCCGCGGACTAAGCTGCCGTTAATTACCCCTCGCTTTTGGGGCGAGGGGACCTCCAATTAACGGGTTAAACTGGTCACGCGAACTCAATGTGCAGTGTACGTGTGTTTTGTTTTGGAGGGGGGTTTTAAATATATCGGAAGCCACGCAGAGTTTTTACGGGGGTCCCGCTACCCGGATAGCGGGCTGGGGGTCAAGGGGGCTAGCAGCTCCCTTGCGGGGTACGGGGCAGCGCCCCGTTAGAAATTTTTTCTAACAGGGACAGTGTCGTGGAGTATGTGTGTTTGTACATATGTATACATATGTATATATATACATGTATATATATAAAAGGGGGAAAAGACATCCAAAGGATGCGTGGGGGCAGCACATTGGGCGCTGTGCGCCTAGGTGCTGTGCGCTCAAGCGCTAGAGTGCCACATGTCGGTACGTGGGCGCTCTGCGCTTGAGCGCTGGGCGCTTAAGCGCGAGCGCTGGGCGCTTAAGCGCAAGCGCGCCACGTGTCGGCACGCGAGCGTTTTGCTCTTCAGCGCCTGACGCTCAAGCGCAAGTGCGCCACGTGTCGGCACGGGGGCGACTTGCGCTTGAGCGCTGGGCGCTTGAGCGTAAGGGCGCCACGTGTCGGCACGGGGGCGACTTGCGCCTGAGCGCTTGCGCTTGAGCGCAAGCGCGCCACGTATCGACACGGGGGCGACTTGCGCTTGAGCGCAAGCGCGCCACGTGTCGACACCGGGGCGACTTGCGCTCGAGCGCTTGCGCTTGAACGCAAGCGCGCCACGTGTCGGCACCGGGGCGACTTGCGCTTGAGCGCAAGCGCGCCACGTGTCGGCACCGGGGCGACTTGCGCTTGAGCGCAAGCGCGCCACATGTCGGCACGCGGGCGCTCTGCGCTTGAGCGCCGGCGAGAAAAGGAGACTTTTAGTCTAAAAAAAATTCTCGGAAGAGAAATCAGAGGGGAGTTGGACTCCTGAGTGTTTTTTTTTTTTGGGTTTAGTTTAAGATGATCTTCTTCTTCCTCCTCTGTTAGCTGGATCTTGAAGATCAAGAGATATGGGATTTTTAAAAATCTCTTCTTTTTGAGATCTAATGGAAGATCTGAGTTCCCCTTTATGGGTTTTGTAGTGAAAAACTAATTTGTTTTATAAAAAGAAGAGTAAAACTCTTGATTTAATTCAAGAAAAAGAAGAAGGTTTTGGAACCTTGAAGAAGAAGAAAAGATCTCAGATCTGAAAAAAATTTGAGAGAGAGAAAAAAGTTGTTGGGATTTTTTTTCATTATCTTTGCCTTTATAGGCCATACACTTTGCAATAGCCCCTTGGGCTTCACAAAATGCCATTTTGCCTATCCCATGGCTCATGTGCCATTTCTTTTTGCACATAAGCCATGGGCTTTACAAAAATTTGGCTTTATGCCTATTTTTCTTACATTTATCCATAAAACAAAATAAAAGAAATACAACAAAATTATTTATTACAAAAATTTTATCTTGGCATGGGGGAAGGCCGGCCGCTTCATGTTCGGGCTCGACCCAGGCATGGGCCCACTGGATCTAGACTTGGGCCCACTTGGCTTGGAGTTGACTTTAATTTTGACTTGGTCAACCGGGGTGTAAATTTTTACCCTAACAAATTTCCCCCCATCAATAAATGCACACCACATATGTGGGTCGTGTGCATGAAATTGATGGATCCTCTTTTACTTTGAGGCGGCCTGATTTGGTTCCCGCTTTTTGGGAAGCTGGCACTGCCCTTTTTACGACATGGACGGTCGTTGCTTGACATGTCTCCGAGACGGAGTGTCCGTAATAGACGTTTCCCTGGCCCGTAGTGATATGGTTCCCGCTTTGTAGGAATCCTGTGCTGCCCCTTTTACGACATGGACGGTCGATATTGCCCTTTTAGCGACTTGGACGGTCGATGCTGCCCTTTTTGCGACGTGGATGGTCGATGCTGCCCTTTTTGCGACTTGGACGGTCGGTGTTGCCCTTTTTGCGACTTGGATGGTCGGTGCTTCCCTTTTTGCGACTTGGACGGTCGGTGCTGCCCTTTTTGCGACTTGGACGGTCGGTCCTGCCCTTTTAGCGACTTGGACGGTCGGTGCTGCCATTTTAGCAACTTGGACGGTCGGTGCTGCCCTTTTTGCGACTTGGACGGTCGGTGCTACCATTTTAGCGACATGGACGGTCGATGCTGCCATTTTAGCGACTTGGACGGTCAGTGCTGCCCTTTTAGCGACTTGGACGGTCGGTGCTGCCCTTTTTGCGACTTGGACGGTCGGTGCTGCCATTTTAGCGACATGGACGGTCGATGCTGCCATTTTAGCGATGGGGACGGTCGATGCTCTGATCCGGAGCGATTTGGGGATTGGTTTTGGTTTGGCATCAGCATCGCTACACTGGAATATGGTACCAGGAGCGAATCATCATTTGCCATGAAGAGATTTCCCTCGTTCCCAGTTTAACGACTTAGGGGTCATCTGTTCCCATTTTAACGACTTAGGGGGTCATCTGTTCCCAGTTTAAAAACTTATGGGTCTATTGGATTGGAGTTTGGGATTTTGAGGTTAGGACAGGCATCAGCGTTGCTAACACTGAAGCACACGTGCCAGGAGCAATTCATCATTTTCCTATTCCTGTTGTGGGAGCGATGGCTTAGGAGACAGGTTTAGGTCTCTATCGCCTAAGGCTTTTCAATTTTATGGGCCGTGAGGGTCCCATAAAAGCATTTTCTCCCTACGAGTCGTAAGGATCCCGCAGGTGTATTTTCTCCTTAGGAGTCGTGAGGACTCCTAAGTGTGTTTTTCCTTTATGAGTCGTAAGGATCCCACAAAGGTTTGTTCTCCTCATGTATCGTGAGGATACATGAGTGGGTCTTCTCAATAGAACATAATTCCAAAGGCGGAGACCAGCCGCATAACTGGTGATTGTGGTGGAGCATGGGTATGACGAGAACTATTTAAGCTCGTGGATTGTATACGGTAGTCAATTTGGGGACTGGCCGTAAGGCTGGAGAATTTTGAGAAATTGGATTTTAGTTGGCGTCTGCATCGCTGCACTGGAATATGGTACCACGGGCGACTCATCATTCGCCGTTTAGGGACTTGGAATTTGGATCTTGTTTAGCATCAGTATTGCTGCACTGGAATAATGCCAGGAGCAACTCGTCATTTGCCTTGGGAGGACTTGGGATTTGGGTTTTTGGTCGGCATCAACACCGCTAACACTGAAGCGAAATGCCAGGAGCGACTCATCATTTTCCGTTGCCCGTTGGGGAACGATGGCTTAGGAGACAGGTTTTGGTCCCTATCACCTAAGGCTTTTCAATTTTATGAGCCGTGAGGGTCTCATAAAAGCATTTTCTCCCTACGAGTCGAAAGGATCTCACAGGTGTATGTTCTCCTTAGGAATCGTGAGGATTCCTAAGTGTGTTGCTCCTTTGTGAGTCGTAAGGATCTCACGCAGGGGTTTTCTCCTCACAAGGTCGAGAGGACTTTGCGAGTGTATTTCATCTCTTTTCACGAGTTTGCGCCCTTTCGGGTTTTCACAAACTCGCCGGTAGTCCTGCTGTTTTTACTCACGGAGCCCTTTCGGGTTTTCATCCGTGCCCGTTTTGCTTGTGGACATACCCTTTTTTTCTTTATTTCTTTTTTCTTTTTTTTCTTTTTTTTTCCCGCTGGTGGGACATTAAAAGTAGTCTCACCGGCAGGATTTGGGAGAGATAGGGGCCATTTACGCCTGTAGATTGTATACGGTTTTGCAGGATGTATGATCCAGACTGTAGAGCTGATGTGCTCAATTCGCCTGCGACTTAGAGCATTCACATGTAATATTTCTTGAGATATCGGCCATTGATGGGTGGCATGGGCCTTTCTCCCTCGGCACTTATTAGTTGGTAGGATCCTCTGTCAAACACTTTCTCGATGACGTATGGTCCTTCCCAGTTTGGCTCGAATTTTCCCTTGACATGTCGATTGGGAATGATCGGTATTTTGAGGACCAACACCAATTCACCTTTCTTGAAAGTGCGGAGATGGGTTATCTTGTCATAGGCCCATGACATTTGGGCTCGGTATAGCTCCAGATTTTTCTGCACCGTGAGCCTCCTTTCTTCAAGGGCATCGAGCTCTTCAAGTCGAAGGAGCACGTTTTCCTCCTCCGTCAACTCGTGCTGAACGGCCATTCTTAAGCTTGGAACTTCGACTTCGAGGGGGAGGACCGCCTCCACTCCGAAGAGCAATGAGTATGGAGTGGACTGGGTTGGAGTACGGTGCGTGGTACGATATGCCCACAACGCCTCGTGAAGTTTGAGATTCCAGTCTCTCTTGTTGGCTGAAGCATTTTTTCTCAGGAGCTTGCATAGAGTCTTATTGAAGGCTTCGGCTAGCCCATTGGCTCTTGGATTATAAATAGAGGAATATCTCCAGTCTATCTTGTGCTGAGTAGCGAACTTTGAGACATTGAAGCTCTTGAAAGAAGGCCCATTGTCAGAAATGATTCTTCTTGGTGTACCGAAGCGGTATAGAATATTATGCTGGAAGGATGTCAGAATATCTTTTGTCTTGACTTCTTTTAGCGGGACAGCTTCAGCCCATCTGGAGAAGTAGTCTGTCGCGGCCAGTATGAACCGGTGGCCTTTGGATGACGGATGATCAATTGGGCCAACAATGTCGGTGCCCCAGACTTCGAAGGGCCACGACGCCACTGTAGGATGCAACGGATTGGGATGCTTGTGAATGAAATCACCATGGATTTGGCAGATCTGACATTTCTTTGCATGCTCTCCGCAATCCCGTACCATGGTGGGCCAGTAATACCCAAGCCGTTTGATTTGAAGTCGCATCTTGGAGCCAAATTGGTGAGCACCGCAAACGCCCGAGTGAACATCTTTCATGACCTTTTAGGCTTCGGCCAATGACAGACATCTGAGCCAGAGTTGGTCATATGACCTGCGGTATAATGTGTCATTTACAAACACGTATCGGAGAGCTCTTTTCTTCAGCTGAATCCTCGCAGATTTTTCTTCGGGCAGCTTGTCGTATCGGAGGTACTTTATGAAGGGTTCTCTCCAATCGGACTCGTCTTGGATGACTGAAGCTTTTTCGGCAGGACTGCTCTTCTGTTCCATGTTTTCCTCTTCTCGTAAAGAGACTGGGGGTAGAATTTGCCGGCTCCTGACTGTGATCAGAATTTCGTCCATGTCAGGATCAGCCAGCTCCTTGGCTAAGCGAGCGAGTACGTCAGCCTTTCCGTTCAACGCTCTAGGGACCCTTGTTAGTTCAATATGAGTGAACCGTTTCATGAGTTCCACCACTCGGCCTCTGTACCGAGCTAATTCAGGTTTGTATATCTTATAATCGCCGCTTACTTGGTTGACGACAAGCTGGGAGTCACTGTAAACCCGTAGCCGAAGGATTTCCATTTCTATGGCGAGCTCCAAACCAGCTATCAGGGCTTCATACTCAGCTTCATTGTTTGTCCGAGGCTCAGTGAGAGCGAAAGAACGCCGTAGGGTTCCCATTGATGGCGTGATGAACACCAATCCTATCCCCGCTTTTACCTCCGGGACGCTTGATCGGCCGGAGCTTCTTATTGATGAGGCCCCATCGAAGTAGAGCTCCTAACATGGCTCATCATTCTCTAGGTGCAGCACTTGTTCGTCGGGTAACTCGCAATTGAGTGGTGACCCCTCTGGTATAGGATGAGCAGCGAGAAAGTCTGCAAGAGCTTTCCCTTTTACTGCTTTCTGAGGAGTATATACTATGTCAAACTCAAGTAGCATGACAGCCCATCTTGCCATTCTGCCGGCAAGGCTTGCTTTGGTCATCAAGTGTTTGAGCGGGTCGAACTTGGAGATCAGCATAACCCGATGAGCGAGCAGATAGTGCCTCGGCTTCTTCACAGCAAATATCAGAGCCAGGCATTGCTTTTCGATTGGGGAATAGTTGTGTTCCGCCCCGACTAGAGTTCGACTGAGGTAGTAGAGGGCGTTTTCTTTTCCCTCCTCGTTATTCTGGGCAAGGAGCACACCGAGTGACTCATCTAGCGCGGCAGTATAGAGGATCAGCGGTTTATTTAGAATGGGAGCGGCCAGCACTGGAGGGTGCAACAAGTATTGTTTGATGCTTTCGAACGCTGCTTGACATTCGGCATCCCAGATAAAAGGAGCTCCTTTCTTCATGAGCTTTGAGAAGAGCCTACATCTCCCCGATAAATTTGAGATAAACCTCCGTATATAAGCAAGCTTGCCTTGAAAAGATCTTAGCTGCGTCAGACTCTTCGGAGGGGGCATCTCCATGATGGCCTTTATCTTTGACGGGTCAACTTCGATCCCTCGATGTCGGACTATGAAGCCCAGGAATTTTCCCGATGACTGATCGCACGCTTTTGGCGTGTCGGGTGTTCAAAATTCTAAAGTATAATCGCGATCAGGACGGTGTCGCTATGCAGCTAGCCGGTTGAGCACGGGTCGATCCACAGGGAGATGGTAGTATGTCCGTTCTTGTTTTAGACGAGTCAATAAAGAATGAGTATATGTTTGTTCAATCTAACCTATGTGTATTATTTGCAAGTATAAAGTTGTTAAGAAAAGATACGAAAATGTAAGCTAAAGAAATCCGTACTCAAAACCTTTGAGCCGAGTCTTGACCAGTTGAAGCTAGAGCAATCGGCAACAACGTGGATTAGGGGATTTAAGCGCGATATTCGTGGAATCCGGCTTATTTACCCTTATCCTTCCGTTCTTGTCTCTTGCTTTCGCCTCCGGCCAAACCGAACGCAACCGGTCGCGGTTAAGAATCACCGTTACCTTGTTAGGGTAGGGTGCCTAACGGAGCGCTTGCGTAACGTTTGGGCGGAGTTCAATGGAAAATAACGAGAAAAGGAAATGTGCAAAGAAATGTTAACTTACAATATCGTATTGATTCTTAACAACAACAATAATTACAACCATTCATAAAATGAACAAAAAAAGAGAGAACAAAAAGAACAAAGAAAAGAAAAGATTACGAGTAAGTAAGTGCATGAATTTAATTGCAAGTAAGTAAAGCAAGATAATAAAAAGCAAGTAATAAAAAGCGAGAAAGAAAACTAGAAACTAGAACTCAAGACAAGTATGGGATCAATAGCCAACCCTTAAACTTGCAAGCTCAATCAAGAGGTTGCAAGATCAAGAGAAGGGTAGAGAACGCATGTGAAATGAAGTACTAATTCCATAAGAAAATACAACCCTTGAGATCAATAACTAACCCTTAACCTTTCAAGCTCAATGAAGAGGTTGAAAGATCAAGAGGAAGCAAAAATCTCAAGGGGAAGCTAAACAAATAAGAATGATACAAAAACCCTCATCTTCATTCACATCCACTCAATGCTCTCACTACATTTTAATGGAGGAAAGATGAAGAAGAAGAAGAAGAAAATTAAAACTAGCAAAAAGAGGCTTAAGAATTTCACCCCCTTAAACTTGGCTCAATTCTGGGGTATTTATAGGCAGGGAAATGGAAACCTAGGGCAAGAATCTGGCCTTAAATAGAATTACAAATATGCCCCCAAAAGATGACATGCTGAAGACACTGTACGGCCGCGGTTCCGCTGCCTAAGCATGCTTAGGCCGCGGTTCCGCGGCCATAGTAGGGAGTTGGGCCTTCTAATTTTGTGGTTATCCCTGGTTTGTGGTCCTCTTCAGTGTGGTATAGTACTTTTCTCAGAAACTCTTCACAATTATTCCAGAATTTTAGTAGAACAAAAAGTGATGTGGTGTGGATCTTTTGCCATGATTTCCTCGAGCTCCGCGTAGATTTCTTGGATCTTGTGTTGACATTGAGCTTTGTGCATGACATGACAATCGATTTGCCATTTGTCCCTTAAACTGGTATGTGGCAACACACGGATAGAGAGCGGAGACCCGTGCTTTATCTGTTGTTGGCAGTAATCCGGAATTTGTCGTACTATTCCATGGATTTCACTGTTCAGAGCCGAGAACCTGTATTCTGCAAATATGTAGCAAACACTGATCAAAAGCACCTGCCTATAAACAAACGAGCGTAAGAATGGGCGGTATAAAATGCAATATTCTGGTATGAACAATGACACGCCAAAAGCGTATTTCAGAGGATTCATCTTCAGATCGTATTCCCTCAGTCTGGTGAGAACGGTCCTAAGATCTTAGATATGATCGGCCTTGGTTTTAGTCTTGACGACCAGATCATCAACATAACATTTGACGACTTTATGAATTAGTTCATCGAAGATATTGGTCATTGCCCTTTGGTATGTAGCACCTGCGTTCTTCAGTCCGAACGGCATCACCTTGTAGCAGTATATTCCGATCGGGGTTCGGAATGCTGTGTGTTTCTCATCCTCAGGCGACATCTTGATCTGATTATATCCAGATGAGCCATCCATAAAGGTCAACAACTCGTAATTTGAGGTGTCATCGACCATCATTTCCATGACCGGTAGTGGAAAGTCGTCTTTAGGACATGCCTTATTGAGGTCCCTAAAATCGACACAAACTCGGATCTGCCTATTTTTCTTCTTCACTGGGACTATGCATGCGATCCAGTCCGCATATTTCTCTTCCCTGATGAAGTTGGCATCGATGAGCTTCTTAGTTTCCTCGATGACCTTTTCTTCTAGTTCCCTTCTCATCCTTCGAGGAGCTTGTTTGACTGGCTTAGCATCAGGAGATATAGCTAACTTATGAACGGCCACTTCAGGGGAAAGGCCAGGCATTTCTTTGTATGTCCACGCGAAGCAGTCGACAAACTCATGCAGCAGGGCAATTAGCTGCGCTTTCATTTCCTCTGACAAGAGCGGGTTGATGTAGGTCGGCCTTGGATTATCAGGCGTTCCTAAGTCAATCTCGGTCAGCTCGTCAAAAGTTGCTTGTCCGCCATCTTCGAGCTCTTGAGGAGCTTCTTCTGGCTCGTCCATCTCGTGATCACCATTTGATCTTTCGCTGGCCTCACCAATATGGACCATGTAGCACGCTTTGGAATCAGGTTGAATGTAGCCTATGCCCCATCTATCTGGAGTTCTTCCATCGATGAGCGCTCGGACCTAGGGCGGATACCATAGCCCTTCGTAAAACTTTGCTTCAGACTCCGTTTGATATAACCGGTATCCGCACTTTTTAAAGTATTCCCGCATCTCGGGCGCATAGTATCTGGGATTGAGGACGGCTCTTATGCCTCTCTCATAAGGAAGGCACGCGACAGAAAGATCGTCCGGGTGCACAAAGGGGTTTGACCCGTAAAACAGGATGCCCTTCTGTCCATTTTTCCTCCCGGGCATGTAGAAAGTTTTCAGCTGGTCCACGGTAGAAACTGACAATGCATCGAGCTCTTTGCACATCTGTTCCGGCACCCTTGTGATGGCCAGGGACCCTTCTGCAACTTCGAAGGTCTCTCGTAGTTTCGCTTGCTGCATGGGGGTCCAATCTGCACAGCTGTTGCACGGCAGGTCCTCTTCTTCTGACTCTTCAGTGTCACTGCCAAGATGAGGGCGGACTTTGCTGCTAGATGGGCCTTCGGTAACAGATTCGTCCGTATCGCTGGCGAAACGAGGGCGGGTTTTACGGAAGGACGGGCTTCCAGCGTCGGACTCATCAGTGTCGCTACCGAAATGTGGGCGCACTTGGGCGTTTTTACTTTTGAAAGTGACAACCGGCGCAGATTTGCTTTTGAGTCTTGGGGCCGGTCTATCCTCAGTCAGTTGTGGCTTAGCATTTTGGTGGTTCGTAAAGTACCGAGAATCTTCATAGCGGACTTCATGCACACCGAATGGCTGGATGTCTCCATCAATGCGTCTTTCTTTGCCATTTTTAGTATACTCCATGCATTGATGGAGAGTTGACGGAATGATGCCGTAATCGTGGAGCCACGGCCGCCCAAGAGAATCTTATAAGACATGTCGGCGTCGATCACGTATATCTCAGCTTCAGTTTGCAAATCCCCGAATTTGATTGGCTGAGCTATGGACCCCAGAACTTGCTGGCAATTTTGGTTGAAGCCTTGAATGACAATCCTTTCCCTTGACATGTGTCGGACGTCCATTAACAAACTCTTCAGCGTCCGCAAGTTCATGATGTTCACTGAAGACCCCGGATCAATCAATATGCGATTAATCCGATCTCCGTCACTATACCCGGTCACGTAAAGCGGCCAATTATGCTCAACCGTTCCCAGTAGCAAGTCTTCATCCTTAAATGTGACTGCGGCGGCATACAAAGCGTGCTGGGCTTCTTTCATATTAATTTTCGCAAAGTGAGCCTGATACCGTTCGGGGTTTTGTAGATCGTGAATGAGAACATCTCTAAGCTCCTTAGATAGGACCAAGGCGTCGTAGATGCTCAGGAGAGACGGAAGCTTCCGGAGATGTGCCAAGACATTATAGTCCACCGAGGAAGGACTTATGTTTTCATCAGTCGGTTCTCTGCCATCTTCTTCATTAGCGACTTGTTTTTCCTTCCCTTTTGGGGCGTTGCCCTGATTTGGCGGTAAAGCCCTGCCGCTTCTGAGCTGGATTTGATTGGCCTTTGTGGCGAGCTCCTCGTCCTCTTCGGGAAAACAGAGCTCATCCTCGGAGTCGCTGCCAAGATGGATGGCGTAGCAGGTCACTACCGGGATCTCTTCATTGGAGTCTTCTTCTAACTCCTTCAGAATTTCAGCCGCTTGTACAGGGAGGAACTCTTTTAATTGAACCAAAGTTCTTTTCTTCTGTTCATATTCTTTGAGGGAATCCGCTTTGAGGACCCGAAACTGGCTATGGATATTTTTGGATGGTCGATCTCCCTGCAGACTCCTTTTCGCGCCGAGCCGCACTTTTCTTCTTCTTGAGCTTCTTGGATTTTGAGCGTGATGGAGCCGCATTGGTAGATGGACTGGTAGACTTCTTCTGCCCTTCCCATTCTGTCCTGGGCTCTTTCCGAAGTAGCTTTATCATCTTCTTCGTCTTATTAGATATGTGCGTACTCCATGGAGGCTGCGGCGAGTCGGTCTCATTTCTCAGGGCAGCGGGTTCGGCTGTTTGCTCCCAGAAGGCTTCAGCTTCTGTCTATATAAAGTTGGTGGTTGCAACTTGACACCAACACACTTTTGGACAGCTCGATCTCTCCAGCCTATTACTGCTTCTCGACCCAGTCTTTGAAGATATAGAAATCCTCGATCGCATGGCTCACTACTCGGTGGTACAGGTAATACAGAGGATTGTCGGTCATTTTTGCTTCTTGGGGTCTTTTCGACTCCGGCAATTGTAGGCCATTGTTCAAGACATCTTTAAATATCTTGCGGACCTTGTCCCTTCTCAAAGAGTAAATCTTGTTCTTTTTCTCCTCTAGGGAAGGTCCATCTCCTCCCAGCAATGGCTTTCGAGACCGGTTAGTTTTGGATTCGGCCGCCCTTCGCTTTTCTTCATTGTCGGACGCATTGAAGACACTGGTACTGCTGGAACTCCCGCTTCTACGGTTGTCGTCCCGCTTGCTTTTCCAAGTTTTCTCTCTCTGAGAATCCGGCGGGGACTCTTGCTTCGAGCGTTCCAGCATTTGGACTTTCTTAGTTAGCTCCTGAAATGTCTTGAGGCCCGCCGTACACAAGAATGGGACCATCCAATTGCTGAGGTTCCCAATAAGAAGGCTGACGGACTGGTCCTGCTCCAGCGGCGGTTCGCACTTGACTGTGAGATTACGCCATCGAGCGATAAAGTCGGTGTTGCTTTCATTCTTCCCCGGCTTGGTCCTCACAAGGTCGGCAATGGAGATTTTATCACTGACACTCATAAACCTTTTCTGAAACAGAGATTCCATTTAGGCAAAGGTAATGACGGACCCGTCTGGTATGCTCGCGTACCAGTCGAAAGCGACACCGGTCAGGCTGTTGACAAACTGACGAAGAAGGAGCGCGTCATTGCCCCCTGTATTTCCGCACGATGCTTTGAAGTGGGCGACATGCTGATTTGCATTCCCCGTTCCATCAAATCTTTCGAACTTAGGAATGACGTAGCCGCTTGGGAACTCAATCAGATCGTACTGCGCGGGATATGGTCTCCCGCTACTGCCGATTTCTTTCTGAGCTTCAGCTTCGGCCACCAATGTTTTAACCTTGCTGGTGACCAAATCCATTATCCGATCCTGTGTTAGCGGGATAGTGCTATCTGGGACAAAGGCGTCCCCAGAAGCGGAGTGTGGCCAGCTTTCATGCGGCTCGACCAGTCTTGGTCCCAAAGGAACAGGCATTGGCTGCCTCGGATTGTCATCACCCGGCTGATTAGTAGTGGCTTGTGCTTGATTGGGAGGCGCTCGAGCAATTTGAGCCGTAAGCTGCATCACCATGTTCGTTAAGTCGTCAATCTTCGAATAGAGCTTGGCCATCTCTTTATCTTTGCTCCTGAGCTGTTTTCGAAGCTCTTGAAGCAGCTCCTGTTCCGCAGTCCTGGGGCGGAAAGTCGGCTCTTCCTCGTTGTCCGAGCTTGACTCTGCATGGACCGAGGGGTCTTTCTTCCTATCATCCTCATCGAGAGGGTTTTCTTCATCCAGTGGGGGAGGCTGTTCTTGGGCAGCGGCAACCATATTCAGGCTAGATTGAGCTTGGGATGTGGTGGCCCCATCCTTTCTTTTGCTGCGAAGGTTGTCGCTGGGGCGCCCGCCCACTATATAGACCGTATGGATGATATATCCGGACGTATTTCTGTCATTGGCAGCTGATTTCACAGATCATTGTCTTGACCCCCTTGTTTCGGTAGCTGGTAGTCAATTGAAGGCGGCTGGCCTAACCAGGTTCTTGAATGGTGCCGGCGCTTCTTTTCTGGGTTTGCCCCGCTGCTTTAGTGTAGCACAGAGTGCTTGATAGATTCTTGAAGAGACAGTGTCATACTTTTCTGTTGGGGCCGGGACACGTCTCTTTGTGGCACTGTTCAGACCGTTGTCTTCTTGATTCTGGCGATCATGGCATTTTTCTGAACCCACTTCAGAGGCTCGAAGGAATTGCTGATTCTTACGTCCGACTCAGCCGTCATCACGGGGCAACCCTGCACTTGGAACTTCACACGATTCCATTTGGCCGAAGCCTTGGCCCTCTTGTTGGCTCGATACCTGAGCCGCTTCTGCCTTAACTTTTCTATTCTAAGCAACTGGCAGACTTCGGCTCTTTGGGAAGACGCCGCAGACCGGGCGATGGAGGGCCTTGGAGATACGCTCGATTGTGCATTTGTTGGAGTCATCGCCTGAGCTCGTCCGCAACATTTGATGTTGCCCTTTGTACCGAAGTTCTTGCCCCCCGCTGGAGCACCAGAGAATCGTTCAGATACCGTCTTAAGTTTCGGTTGTGGTGCCTTGGCGATCACGACATTCGGCCTCTTACCCCTTGAGACCGGCTTGGCCACCTGTTCCGCCGGGATCTCCGCCAGATGAGCGCTTCCGGCAGGGTAGATGATGACGGAGCCAAACTGGCGGGACGGTTCCTCCCACTATCGACTGAGGCTTGCGGGGAGAACCACACGAGCGTTGATCTTGACCACGTACGGAATCGGGGTCACGTTGGAAGCTGAATTCGTCTTGGGAAATATTGTCGCCGAAGGTTGATTGCTGCACGGAAAAAAGAACATCATTTCAGTATAGGCAATCGATATGTATATTGATTGAGTTCGCATGAACGTTTAACCCGAAATATGGGAGGAGAGATTGCGTCCCACCGGGCGTGCCAGAATCTGTAGGGTGTTTTTCGTCACCCCATTGAGATGGGAATACGCGTGCGCTTGTCAGGCGTACTACAGATTCCCCCTGCCTAGGGTAGGCCGGGGTTTAATGATTGTGGGGATCCGAATCTCCGGCAGCCGCGGACTAAGCTGTCGTTAATTACCCCTCGCCTTTGGGGTGAGGGGACCTCCGATTAACGGGTTAAACTGGTCACACGAACTCAATGTTCAGTGTATGTGTGTTTTGTTTTGGAGGGGGGTTTTAAATATATCGGGAACCACACAGAGTTTTTACGGGGATCCTGCTACCCGGATAGCGGGCTGGGGGTCAAGAGGGCTAGCAGCTCCCTTGCGGGGTGTGGGGCAGCGCCCCGTTAGAATTTTTTTCTAACAGGGACAATGTCGTGGAGTATGTGTGTTTGTACATATGTATACATATGTATATATATACATGTATATATATAAAAAGGGGAAAAGACATCCAAAGGATGCATGGGGCAGCACCTTGGGCGCTGTGCGCCTAGGTGCTGTGCGCTCAGGCGCTAGAGTGCCACGTGTCGGCACGTGGGCGCTCTGCGCTTGAGCGCTGGGCGCTTGAGCGCAAGCGCGCCACGTGTCGGCACGCGAGCGTTTTGCGCTTCAGCGCCTGACGCTCGAGCGCAAGTGCGCCACGTGTCGGCACGGGGGCGACTTGCGCTTGAGCACTGGGCGCTTGAGCGCAAGTGCGCCACGTGTCGGCATGGGGGCGACTTGCGCCTGAGCGCTTGCGCTTGAGCGCAAGCGCGCCACGTGTCGGCACGGGGGCGACTTGAGCTCGAGCGCTTGCGCTTGAGCACAAGCGCGCCACGTGTCGGCACCGGGGCGACTTGCGCTCGAGTGCTTGCACTTGAGCGCAAGCGCGCCACGTGTCGACATGCGAGGGCTCTGCGCTTGAGCGCCGGCGAGAAAAAGAGGCTTTTAGTCTAAAAAAATTTCTCGGAAGAGAAATTTGAGGGGAGTTGGACTCCTGAGTGTGTGTTTTTTTGGGGGGGTTTAGTTTAAGATGTTCTTCTTCTTCCTCCTCTGTTAGCTGGATCTTGAAGATCAAGAGATATGGGATTTTTAAAAATCTCTTCTTTTTGAAATCTAATGGAAGATCTGAGTTCCCCTTTATGGGTTTTGTGGTGAAAAACTAATTTCTTTTATAAAAAGAAGAGTAAAACTCTTGATTTAATTCAAGAGAAAGAAGAAGGTTTTGGAACCTTGAAGAAGAAGAAAAGATCTCAGATCTGAAAAAATTTTGAGAGAGAGAAAAAAGTTGTTGGGATTTTTTTTCATTATCTTTGCCTTTATAGGCCATACACTTTACACATAGCCCCTTGGGCTTCACAAAATGGCATTTTGCCTATCCCATGGCTCATGTGCCATTTCTTTTTGCACATAAGCCATGGGCTTTACAAAAATTTGGCTTTATGCCTATTTTTCTTACATTTATCCATAAAACAAAATAAAAGAAATACAACAAAATTATTTATTATAAAAATTTTATCTTGGCATGAGGGAAGGCCGGCCGCTTCATGTTCGGGCTCGACACGGGCATGGGCCCACTGGATCTGGGCTTGGGCCCACTTGGCTTGGGGTTGACTTTGATTTTGACTTGGTCAACCGGGGTGTAAATTTTTACCCCAACAGTGGGCGCTGGGCGCTTGAACGCAAGGCGCTTGAACGCAAGGCGCTCGAGCGCTAGCACATCATGTGCCCGGCATGTGGGCGCTGGGCGCTTGAGCGCAGGGCGCTGGGCGCTTGATCGCAAGACGCTCGAACACTAGCGCTTCGCGTGCCCGGCACGTGGGCGTTGAGCGCTTGGGCACTAGGCGCTCGGGCGCTTGGGCACCAGCGAGAAAAAGGGGCTTTTATCCCCAGAAATAGGATTTAAACTCCCGAAAGAGGATTTATAGTGGAGTTAAACTCCTAAGATGTTTTCGGAGATGATGAAAGGGGCTTCTCCCTTGAGCTCTGGATCTTCCTAAAGTGGGAATTTTGGGAGATGGGTCTCCTTCTTCTTCCCCTCGGTTGGCCGGATCTTGGATGAAAAGGAGGGTGATTTTAAAAATCTCTCCATTTTAAGATCTGATGGAAGATCCAAGCTCCCCTTTGTGGGTTTTGTGGTGAAAAACTATTTAGTTTTGGAAAAGGAAGAGTAAAACTCTTGATTTAATTCAAAAGAAAGAAGAAGATTTTAGAATCTTGAGAAAGGAGAAGATCACAGATCTTGATTATTTTTGGGAGAGAGAAAAAGTTTTTTAGATATTTTCATTATCTTTGCCTTTATAGGCTATACACTTTACATATAACCCCTTGGCTTTACAAAATGGCATTTTGCCTATCTCATGGCTCATGTGCTATTTCTTTTTGCACATAAGCCATGGGCTTTACAAAAATTTAGCTTTATGCCCATTCATGCATAAAAAATTACATCAAAATTATTTATTAAATGATTTTTTTTATTTCAGCATGGGGGAGGCCAGCCGCTTCATGTTCGGGCTCGACTCGGAAATGAGCCCACTTGATCTGGGCTTGGGTCCACCTGGCTTAGGGTTGACCTTGACTTTGCCTTGGTCAACCGGGGTGCAATTTTCGACCCCAACAACACGAAGTATGGAGTCGAAAAAGGAAAAGGTCCCACCGGGCGTGCCAGAATCTGTTTACCGCCGAAAACAAAGACGAACTGTGATAGATCGCCTTGCCAGAAGTTGGGGGCAGATGCTACTTGGATTTATTCGTCCACCTCTCCGAAAATACCAAGTTGATTTATGGCACAATATATCGGAGGTTTGAATGAATGCGAACGTTGTAGTAGACCTTATCAGATTCCCCCTCGTTTGTGAGAGGTTTTTGATTGTGATGACGCTCTTCCCTGCAGGTGCAAGCCCCTGCAGTTAATTACATTACCGCATCACGATAACCACTTTCTCCTGCTTCGGAGGTTCACTTCGTGTCGTGTGTATGTTTGTTTTTATTTTGGGTTGCCCGTGGATTGTATACGGAGTCTAATTTATGTCGTCGCCCGTAGGGCGTGGATTAGTCCGAATCCGTATATTTTTAGATTTGGATTTGGGTTGATTTAAGGACCATTGGTTTGAGATTAAGACGACTTAAACATATGAGCATTTGGGCTCGATTATTTTAGTTAAAGAAAATCACAGTCCATTGTCGCCATGTTTGAGGCGAATATCTAGTTTAAGGACATTTCGGTCTTTTATCGCCGTATTTGGAGGCGGATATTAGTTTAAAAACATTTTGATCCATCATTCGTCCTGTGCGCACGTGTATTTGTTACGTGACGGAGTGAATGACATTGATATAGAATGTGCCCAATTTGGGGCACAATCCAATTTGAGGCATGTACGTCAATTTGGAAGTGCATTAAGAGGAGCTGTTGGTCGTCGGGACACGCCACCTCTCTGAAGACTTTGAGAAATTACAACAACATATATCAGAGGTGTGAAGAGATGTACCCTTAAACCGAATCCCATATTTGAGGGAAAAGACGGTGATGTACTCAAGATTCATTAGTCATATTTGAGACTAAGATTAACATAGGAGATATGAATGAAGATCGGTTTGGATATCACAAACATAATCTTAGCCAATTTGGGCCAGGATTGGGTTGCCATGTTTGAGGCGAATATTTAGTTTAAGGACTTTTCGGTCCAAAGTTCAACTTGCGCGCACGTGTATTTATTACGTGACGGAGTGAACGATGTTGATATGGAAAGCGCCCAATTTGGGGCGGTCATGCACATCAATTTGGAAGTGCATGAACAGAAGAAATTGTTGGTCGTCGGGACCCGCCACCTCTCTGAAGACGTTGAGGAATTACAACGACATGTATCAGAAGTGTGAAGAGATGTACCCTTAAATCAAATCCCGTATTTGAGGGGGAAATGGGGAGTTGTTGTAGACTTAAGAAATGTTAGTGTTATTTGAGACTAAAATTGTCTTAGGAGATATGGAATGAATATCATTTTGGATATCATCAATGAGAGATCATTAGTCATGTTTGAAAATAAGATCAGTTTGGATATCACAAACATAAGCTTAGACAATTTGGACTAAGATTGGGTTTCTGTAACACACAATAGTGCTAAGCACTCAGCTGCATATAGCGCTCATGTGTATATCATGTGAGGCGCTCCCATAGTGCTAAGCACTAACTTTTGTGGCGCACGTGTATTTCACATGAGGCGCTCCAATAGTGCTAAGCACTAAGTTTTACCGGCGCTCATGTGTGTTTCACGTGAGATGCTATGTTTTTAGATATTTAATCTCTGTTGATGTTTTTAGAGAACTTAAATCTCTGTTAATGGTATTTTAACCATTAACGATCACCAAGATCATTATTTTGAGAATCTGGGATCATGTTCTTTAAGAACTAAGTTCTTGATTTGAAAGAACTAAGTTTCTGGAGTATTATGAACTCTATGTTTTCCATGTTCATGATTTCAGAGAGGTTAAAGCTCTTTTAAAGGTGTTTTGACCATTAAGAATCACCAAGATCACTATTTTGAGGATCTGGGATCAGGTTCTTTTAAGAACTAAGTTCTTGATTTGAAGGAACTAAGTTCCTGGAGTATTATGAACTCCATCTTCTTCATATTCTTCTATCCATGTTCTCCACTGAATCTTTCATTCTCAAGAACAACATCTTCCTGATAAGAATTAAATTCTCAATTTGTGGGAGACTTGTCTTGTGGATCTCAGATCCAGAGAAAGAACTAAGTTCTTTGAGAAGGGTTAAACCCTTTTAATAGGTAAAGGAGATATTTTTTTATCTCTTCTTTTTTCTTTACCTAAGGTTTTTAGGAGGAAAATCTTCTTCTTTGAGAGAATTAAATTCTCTGTTGTTTGAGAGCCTTCTGTATTTTTACAGAAACTTATGGGGGGTCTCCTTTTTTCTTTTCATCCTTCTTTTCTCTTTGTGATCTCTTTGCTCCTATTTATAGGAGAAAGAAAGGAATCAATTTTTGAGAAAATCTCTCATTGAGAGATCGTGATTGATTTTATAATCAATCAAAATGATCTTTTAGATCAATCGGTGAATTTTATTCACCGTTGGATTTTTAATCCAAAGACTCTATGTTTAACAGAGAAGATTTCTTGTTTATTTTATAAGATTAGGAAATGTTTTTCTAAGATAGAATTTTATTCTATCATATAAATATATTGTTAATTTAACAAGATTAGAATTTTATTTTATCTTATTAATATCTTGTTATTAGAATTTTATTCTATCATATTAATATCTTGTTATTTTAACAAGATTAGGAAGATATTTTCCAAACATAGAATTTTATTTTATAATATGAATATCTTGTTAGAATTTTATTTTATCATATGAATATCATGTTAGTTTTACAAGATCAGAATTTTATTCTATCATATGAATATCTTGTTAGTTTAACAAGATTAGAAATATATTTTTCTAAGATAGAATTCTATTCTATCAAATGATTGATGGATGATTTTATAATCACCGTTGGATTTTTGATCCAAGAGTCATCTGTTTAACAGAGAAGATCTTTCTAGTTTGAGAAAGATCAGGAAAATATTTTCCACATAGAATTTAATTCTATCAGATGGTTTGATTGGTGATATTTTATCACCATTGAATTTTAAATCCAAGATTCTCTGTTAGAAAAAGATCTTTCCATATTAGAAAGATCTAGAATTTAATTCTAACACATAGAATTTAATTCTATCAGATGAGACAATTTTAAATTGGGGCGCTCACATGCTTTGCATGTGAGCGCTGCCAAAGAATGCGGCAAGAGAACTCACGTGTTTAATACGTAACCCCTAGTGTGGTTTTTAGCATGTTTATTTTCAGTGCTCATATGCTTTGCATATGACCGCTCACGTGTTTAGGCCTGTTTGGCCATTAGTTATTTATGTTCAGTGCTCATATGCTTTGCATATGAGCGCTCACGTGTTTAACACGTGAGGCCCGTTTGGCCTTTAAGTTTATTTCATTCAGCGCTCATATGCTTTGCCTATGAGCGCTCACGTGTTTAACACGTGAGGCCAATTTATCTATTAGTTATTTATTTTTAGCGCTTATATGCTTTGCATATAAGCGCCCACGTGTTCAACACGTGATGCCAAACTATGAGGATTCTTTTCCTCTTCCCTTTTTTTTATAAGCGAACAAATAGCTCTGTGCCAAAAAAATTGGCAGGAACAGTCCTCGAGGCCGATCAGTTTTTGGTTCGCCAGCTGTCCGCTTACCACGTTCGATGTACGTATCAGAGGGACTGAAGGCTGATCGCGGCCGTTTTTCGCAAAGGTGTTCCGCTCTTGGGCTGGAAAGGGTATCGGTTGGCTGTTTCAGGATATCAATCCCTGGCTCATGAACCAAATTTTGATTTTGCTACAATTGCAAGCGGACGACTTGGGTCGTGAGATCTGCCACGATATTTTCCAGCTCGTCAATTTTGGAATGGACCTTGGCCAACTTCTTGCGTCACGCCCCGCTTCCCAGTATACGGGAAAGGAAACGTGGCGAGGCCGCGACGTATTTACTCAGAAGTAAACACGTTAAGCGTAAATAAACAATATAAATGAAATAACACAAGAATAACAAGAAATGTAATGAAACAACAACTTTTTATTTATATTCATTCTTTACATACAACTGAAAAGTAAAATACAATGATAGAAAGCGATGCCTAAACAATGACATATGAACTGAAAGAAAAGTAGGTAGAAGTAGGAACTAGAACTTTGACTCCTCTGTAAACTGCTCCAAATCGTTCTGGCTGGGATCGATCTCCTGAGAGTCTGGTCCTCCTGAAAACATTCCAAAGATAGAAGAGAAAGGAATGTCGTCAGTGAACTAGCGCTCGGTAAGTTCCAAAAGATAGAATGGAATAGACAAGTGAAGAAAATAAAACTGGTAAATTATCTTTTTTTATGCTAACGTAGTTGTTTGTAACTTGGTACAGAATGTATCAGTGTTTACGAGAGAAGTCCAACTAACCCGTGGAATATAGGAAACGGAAAGTACATGGCCCCGTCAATACCCACGGGACAACGGCATGGATGTACGGTAGGTGTCTTTTAGTGTCCTTCTTCGTGCTTATAATACATTCCGTACCAATCTACCCCATTAATACCCCGTAATGTATATTGTATTGTTTTGTAGTATAAGACTTGCCGACACTATGGTATAAGTTGATCATATAATTGGTTTAGGATGTAAACGGATAGTCATGTAGTCAAGTTCAAGAAATAGCCATGGTTCGGTCAATTCAAGTCATGTTGCATGTTCGTATTGTTCGGTATTCATATTCAGGTTCAAGTATATATTGGATTCATACTGAATTGGAGTTATAATTGGATTCATGTTTGGATTGTATTCAGATTAGACTGAGACTCGGATTGAGTCGGACCCTTTAAACAGAATTGGATCCTGAATTAGGTTCTGGTGTTATCGGTAACTGTTGGGTATGGACGGCAGGATTTGTGTCTTTTTCCAAGACACTTACCATTGATAACCCAGTTTTAGTTTTTTACCTTAAATAGGCGAGCACCCACTTTCTCCGGCTCACTGAAACTCAAGAGAATTGGTCCCGCTTAAACCTATATTTACTAAGGTCCTTAATGTAAATTTAATATAACTTGAGGGGGTTTTATGAAAAATATTTTAAATATACTTTCAAAATAAACCTCAAGTATTTACTTATGTTATTTATGGTTTTCATCGATATAGATTTTATAGAATGAGGTATGTTAGTGAATATATATATATATATATATATATATATATATATATATATATATATAACTTGAATAGTTCAAGATATTTTAATGTAAAGTTTGACTCGTATTGATTCTCGGTGGTATTTTCATGAAACTTATAATTCTTTTATATTCTAGAAAACATGGAATTTTATTATATATTAAAAATAGATGGTTTGATAATATTTATATAATTATTAAAAATTAATTTTTATTATTAAATAGAAATTCTCGTTTTTCTTAAAAATTGTATTAAAATTCTATCAAGATCGTATGCTCCGTGAGGAGGTCTGCATATCGTCCTACTAGCCCGTGGATGTACGATAATCCGCACCATCCCGACCGGGTTCCCCAAAATGGGTTGCAGAGGCATAATCGCAAGAAATTTAAATAATACTATTTACAAGAAAACGGTTTTTTTTATAGTTCGAGCTATTTTATTGAAAAGTCGTATTTTGCCATAAGATATTGGTTTCAAGTGAATCATGCTATATCAAGATGTGTGTATGTAAAAGGTGGGCTATTATCTCGTGAGGTTTTATAAAGGTATGCTAAACAAAAGTATTAAAAGATGTCGTATGTAAACTTCATGGTATTTAAACGAAAAAGCTTAAATAAAACTGTTTTACATGGAGTTTTAAAGTGAAACATGTTTCAAAACATTAGTTAATGATTAACAGGTAAAGTATAGTGATATGGATGAGTGGTTATTAAGAAAAATTATAGTTTTCAAGGTTTTAGAAACAAAAGCCGGTATAACTCCACTTACCGACATGTTTTGAAAAGAGATCATTTTAAGGTAGGAAGAGAGGAAAAGAGATGGGACTTACTTGCTAGAAGTTTAGAGGAGAGGTATACGAAGAATTTGGTAGCTTCGTGGAGTCTCGAGGTTGCCGGAAATGCCTCGAATTCTCGCCGGAAAGTGACATTGGGCTAACTCCACTTGTACACTTCTTTGACGTAGGAAATTTTGAGAATTTTTTACAAGAGATTTAAGAATGAAGAGGGCTAGGATATGGGTTGTATTTATAGGGTAAAATTAGGGTTTTGGAATTGAAGAGTGAATTAAAAATGCATTAAAAATAGGATTAAAGGGTGAATTTAAACTCTCTGGATAAATGCAGGAAAAATAAACAGAACAGGAGTGGTGGAGTAGGCCAAGGGGTGTTGTATGCAAAGCACATGGGAGTATTACTTGTCACGTCCCGCTTCCCAGAGTACGCTAAAAGGGGCACGTGACATAGCCAACCATGCTACCGGTGGGTAGAAAGTATCCATCCACAGTCACATTACGGCTGCAGAGATATCAAGAACAAAATAAAACTATCTAAAACATGTCCATAATCCAAGATAGCATGAGTCAATAATAAATAAATGCGGAAGCGAAAGATCCAATACAAAATAACTGGAATGTATGTCCCATAATGCGGGCTCACATCAGGAAATAAATGCAGGAAAGAAAACTAACTACTGCCGACACTCACAGCTCAGCCTGTCGGCTGAAGTACTCCTGCTCGGACTGCAACAGCGGTACAGAATCTGGGCCATGCAAAACGCAGACGTCAGCGCGTCAAGTCATCAAGTAATAACATAATAAACAGGCAATGTGAATATAAACATGAATAAAGTAAGGGTAACAATAATATGAATCAGAGCAGTGCAGGGTAGTGTGCAGTGGGTAAACTAAACTATGATATCAGGTTCTCTGTTCTAAAGTCTTTGAAACCAAATTGATGAATCATCGATGTAACTCAATAGTATCCCGTACATACCCGGGACCACGGCCACAATATTCTCGGCTGCAGCAGAGACATGTCGCTAGGCACAAAACAGGAATGTGTACACTCGATGGTATCCCGTACATACCCGGGACCGCGGCCACAATATTCTCGGCTGAAACCGAGACATGCCGCTAGGCACAAAACAGGAATGTGTACACTCAGGACAGGTAGTGAACTGTTGAGTTACAAGTCAGGTTTCACCTTTGATTTCCCCATACCCCCAAGTTATGTGTGTATGTCAAGTCAGGTATCCCGAAATCAAGAAACTAATGCCAACACAGGATCAGGTAAACAGGTTTGTCTGGATAGACAACAGGAACGGTCCATGAGGACTACATGTCAGGTTTGTTGGCATTAGACACAAGATCAGGTAACGGATCAGTCGTGGTACATCAGGTCAAGTCAAGCAGTGTACGGTACCATGTCGGGTCAATCAATATGCAGGTAGCAAGACAGGTCAAGAAGCAAGCGATATCATTGGTGTACTCATAATCAGTTATATAATCAAGCATGGGTATCAACAACATAAGATAAGCAATGAATTAAGCAATAGGCAGATTCATTCGATTTGCAATACAGTTATCAATTGTGTCACAGAAATGGTTTCAACATTATAAGAATGCAGTAAGACAATTATGGCATTTTAATCATGTTAACAAGTTTAAGCACTTTAGAGGTGCAATGATTTATATAAAAGTTCAATACAGCTATTACAGCTTAAAATGCATACGAGTGTCCGAATGGCACAAAACTATAGAGATAAATGCCATAAGCTGTGTCAATATTAAAAGTGTGATTAAACAGGTAAATGTGGTTATTAGGTTCAATTGCAAACTGTGGGTTCCAAGTTTAAAGATAAAATGATATATAACAATATTGTACATGAAAATGAGAAATGATCGTACCAAAGTTAAATTTACAGGTTTAGGGTGTCATAATATATCTGTAAATATTGTATAGCATGTAACAAGGGGTACTTGACTCGACGGGTCGCGAATCGAGAAAACGGAACGTAGAATGTCGGCGGGGAAAACTTGCGACGGGCGCACGGTTCACGGAATGAACTCAAACGACGAACAGTGGAACCACACGGGTCGGGGTACCTCGCTGGAACGTCGGGACACGTCGCCGGCATCACTGGATTCCGGCCAAGTTCAGAACAGTAAGAGATCAAGACTTGCAAACAAGAAGAGAAAGGAAAGTAGAGAAGAAAGGAAGTAGGATCAGAGAAGGGGTGCTCACGATGATCCGTGGGACGGGTGGTGACGGTCGACCTCGTCGACGGAGCTCCGGCGGCCGACCAACAGTGACCGTGACAGGAACCTGCAATTCAAGAAAACCTCAACAGAGAAGGGAAAAAGAGAAGAAAAGAAAAGAGGAAGGAAGCAATGCTCACTGGGGGGTGCTTGCGAGGCCGGGGCGGATCGAGATCGCCGGCGGCGATCCCACGAGGCGTAGGCGACGTGCAAGCGGTGTGCAGGCGGCTCGTGCAGGCGCTCGGGAAGTCGACGAAGGAGGGAGGAGAGATGGATGCGGAGGCGACGAAGGCGAGGAGGCGAGGATGCTGGTGATGTTCGCGTCGGTGTTGGTGCTGCAGCGGCGAGGATGGAGGCGGCGGTAGCTAGGGTTCGCTGGGGGTGATGGGTTCGCGTTATGAAAAAAAGAAAAGGAGGGGAGAGAGAGATTTAAATATATAGGAGAGAGGGAGAGATACGGGGGAGAGAGGAGAGAGAGAGAGAGACGGGGATAGAGAGAGAAGGAGAGAGAGACGTGAGAGTGGGGCCCACGGAAATCAAGAAGAGGTTTTGATTGGCTGGTGAATTAGTTTGTTAGGAAAAATTTTTAATTAAAGATTTATTAGATATGAAATAGTATATAGTTAAGGGAATATATTCGACGGTTTAAGTATATTAAAATTTGGGATTTTGGCGCAAAGTAAAACATTTTCAAATCGCGCCCAGGTCGGGTCCAAAAATTTGAAATTGAAATAATAGAATTTTAAGCGGGATCCAAAAGTGAAAATGAAGTGTTTTATGATTAAAAAGCATACCCCCAAAACGGACACACGTACGTGCACGTAGCCGTCCAAACTCGCCCGTTTCACTGAACGGGACGAGGACACGACACCCGGACGCTACAACGGGGTTAGGGGTGTCAAGCAGGCCAAGATGAATATTTTTAATTTTATTTTAGATACCAAAAATTGTTATATGCAGAAATGAATTTGCCGGGTAAAATTTTACGGTAAGCAACAGTCAAGCACGATAAATGAAACGAGTGCCACACTACATTCAAACGGTAACAGAAATTAGTAGCATTGGGCTCAGGTGTTAGATTATACGCAACTACAAAAAGAATTTCGTCCTCGAAATTCCAAGAATACAAAGATAGATAACTACAAGAAAAGGTGAGGAAACTTCTGCCGGATTTCATCTTCTCGTTCCCAAGTGGACTCTCCATGCGAGCGATTACCCCAAGAAACAAGTACAAGAGAGATCACCTTGTTCTTAAGAACATTTTCCCTTCGATCCACAATTTCAATCGGTCGCTCCTCAAAAGCCAAGTCTTCTCGTACTGTTAGCTCCGAATGATCCAATACGTGCGTTTCATCTCGAACATACCTTCATAGTTAAGATACGTGAAACACATCGTGCACACTCGCCAAGGACTACGGTAATGCCAAACGATACGCTACCTCACCAACACGCTCCACGATCTCAAAGGGTCCGACGAATCGAGGACTAAGCTTTCCTTGACTTCTAAAATGAATCACCCCTCTAGTCGGTGATATCTTCAAGAATACCAAATCACCCACGGTGAACTCTAGAGGTCTTCTTGACATGTCTTCCTAACTCTTCTGTCGGTCTTGCGCTGCCTTCATATGATTTCTGATAGTGTTAACCTTCTCAACTGTTTGCACAATCAAATCTGGTCCCAATAATCTTCGTTCACCGACATCGTCCCAACAAACAGGTGAACGGCATTTACGACCATACAATGCTTCAAATGGAGCCATCTGGATAGTTGCCTGAAAACTGTTGTTGTAAGAAAACTCCACCAAATGTAGATGATCCTCCCAAGAACCCTTGAAGTCCAACATGCATGCTCTCAACATATCCACGAGAGTTTGGATCGTTCTCTCCGACTGACCATCAGTTTGAGGATGATAAGCTGTGCTAAACTTCAATCGAGTCCCCAAACTTTCCTGTAAACTCCTCCAGAAGTGTGATAAGAACCGAGTGTCCCGATCGGACACAATGCTCACCGGTACTCCATGCAATCTCACAATCTCTTGCATGTACCGCTCCGCCAAGGTCTCTGTTGATTGACCAACCCGAAAAGGAATAAAGTGAGCTGCCTTGGTCAACCGATCAACAATCACCCATACAGCATTGTTGCCTTTTGGACTCCGCGGTAAAGCCGTCACGAAATCCATGGTTATATGTTCCCACTTCCACTGAGGAATCGGAAGTGGTTGCAATAAACCAGCAACCCTTTGATGTTCAGCCTTAACTTGCTGACACACCAAGCACTTAGCCACAAAGCGAGCAATCTCCCGTTTCATGCCTTCCCACCAGAAATGCTATCGAATATCTCGGTACATCTTTGTGCCTCCTGGATGTACAGAATAAGCTGAAATGTGTGCCTCCTTCATAAGCTCTTCGCGAATATCTCCCTTTGGCACACACAAACGGCTACCATACCTCAATGAACCATGTTCGTGGATCAATAAATCTGTTCGTAGTCCGGCTTCAACCTGTCCTCGAAACTTTTGCAGTCTAGGGTCCTGCGATTGTGCTGCTTTAATATTCTCGATCAACGATGACTGTACTTGCAGCTGCATCAACTGTTCCGTAGAATGCGGTAGCACAACCTCCAAGTCAAATCTTCAAAAATCTTCAACAAGCTCTTTCTACGTAGTTAACACCTGAATTGCTGGTAACCGACTAAGCGCATCCGGCACGACATTAACCTTCCCCGGATGGTACTTAAGATCAAGATCGTAGTCAGCCATCAGCTCCAACCATCTACGCTGCTTCATATTAAGCTCCTTCTGTGTGAACACATACTTCAAGCTCTTATGATCAGTAAAAACTTCAACCCTTTCGCCCAAAAGGTAGTGTCTCCAAATCTTCAAAGCGAAAATCACGGCTGCAAGTTCCAAGTCATGAGTTGGGCAATTCTTCTCATGGGTCTTCAACTGTCTCGATGCGTACGCTACAACCTTCCCATGCTGCATCAAAACACATCCCAATCCTTTACCAGATGCGTCGCTGTGAATCACCAATCCTCCGGAATTGTCTGGCACGGTCAGAATAGGGGCGGTTATCAACTTCTGCTTCAACGACTCAAAAGCTAACGCACATTTGTCCGTCCATACAAAAGTTACCTCCTTGCGCGTAAGCTTGGTTAACGGCTCTGCCAGACGAGCAAAGTTCTCCACAAATCTTCTGTAATACCCGGCGAGTCCAAGAAAACTTCTTATCTCCGCAACATTCTTTGGAATCGGCCAATTTCGAACTGCTGCAATCTTTTCTGGATCGACGGCAATTCTATCGCCAGACACAACATGCCCCAAAAACTTTACTTCCTCCAGCCAAAACTCGCACTTACTCATCTTCGTATATAACTTCTTCTGTCTCAACGTTTGCAGTGCGATCTTCAAATACTCAGCATGCTCTTCAAAACTCTTCGAGTAAACCAGAATATCGTCAATGAATACCACAATGAACTGGTCCAAGAACGATGAAAAGATTCGGTTCATCAAGTCCATGAATACTGCCGGCGCATTCGTCACTCCGAAGGGCATCACTAAGTACTCGTAATGTCCATACCGAGTTCGGAACGCCGTCTTGCAAATATCTTCGGTTTTCACTCGGACCTGATGATATCCGGATCGCAAATCCAGCTTCGAAAATACCCTCGCGCCACTAAGCTGCTCGAAAAGCTCGCCAATACGAGGGATCGGGTACTTGTTCTTAATAGTCACCCGGTTTAATTCTCGATAGTCGATGCACATCCTTCTTGTGCCATCCTTCTTCTTTACTAGAAGAACTGGAGCTCCCCAAGGCGAGTTAGTGCTTCGAATCCAACCTTTTTCAAGCAATTCAGCAACCTGTTTCTTGACTTCTTCCAACTCTACCGGTACCATTGGATAGTACGCTTTGGATACTGGCGCTGCATCAGGAATAAGATCAATTGCGAACTCCACGTCTCGCTTCGGCGGTAATCCCGATATATCTTCAAATACGTCCATAAAATCATGAACAACAGCCGGCACTTCACTTAAATCAACTTCCATTGTTGCTAGAATATCATTTGTCGGCCTAGCCCTAAACTCGACTGGCCCGACAGAACTGCTTCCTCCAGTGAAGGTAAACTCGGGATGTCCGGGAATCTGGAAAATTACTTTCTTCGCCCTACAATCAATGTGAGCGTGGAAAGTGCCAAGAAAATCAATTCCCAAGACGACTTCGTAGCTGCCCATATCAATCACCAAGAAATCTGCAAAAAGCTCCCGTCTGCACACAACAACTGTACAATCCTTACATTCCGTACTAGCTATGATTTTCCCATTCCCAGTGTGTATGTCTCAGAAACTAGGCAGGGTCGTGCAGTCAATCGAGTGTGTAGTTAAAAACTTGGATGACATAAAGCAATGGGATGCACCAGAATCAAATAACGCTAATGCGGGAAAACCACGAACGAGTAGAGTACCTGAAACAACTTCTCCTGACGCCTTAGCTTCTTCTGCTGTCAAGGTAAAAGCTCGAGCCTGATTAGGTCCTTGAGTCAGCTGTTTCTGTCCTTGGAACGGTCTCTGCGGAGGCTTCTGAAAATCATCTCTCGTAGGAAGCTTCGACGGACAAGCACCAACGGCGTGATCAGCCGCTCCACAAACCAAACAGAGTCCCAGCCTCCTTCGACAATCCTTTTGCATGTGGCCAGGTAAATTGCAATATTTTCAGGTCATGCTCTTTCTTCGATCGACGATCACTGGCTTCTTCATGGGTGCTACACCTCAACGGTCCACTAGAATACCTCTGCGACCATGAACTCGGTTAGGTACAAATGCTGCCTTCCTTACCGCAACCGCTGTCTACTGCGAACTCCCCTTCATCCCAGATAAACTCTGCTGCTCTCGGGCTGCCGCAAGTACTTGTGAGAAAGTGGTCAAACCCAGGGAGACAATCTACCGCTGGATGTCCACGTCCAAGCTGCGCATGAACCTTCGTGCCCTGTCTGCATCGTTGGCAACTAAAGGTCCAGCGAATCTACTGAGTCTTGTCCATTCTGCTGCATGCACATCTACGGGTGCTCCCTTCTGCTTTAGCCCGATGAATTTCTCTTCCATTTCCTCCCGTGCAGTCCGCGGGAAGAACTTCTCCAGGAAACTCTTTGAGAAATCCGTCCACTTGATCGGCTTGGACAAACGGTTCTCCTCCACAAGCCACCATTCTCGGGCGTAGTCTACTAACTGAATGCATACCACATCAACTCTTTTCTCATCCGGAATCTGTGCCGCAATAAGCAAATTCTCTGTGTCAACTAGCCACTGCTCCGCTGGTAACGGCTCCTCCAAACCAGTAAATGTAGACGGACCCAAACGTCTGAAATCTGCTACGGTCCCTACTCGGTCGACTGGTTTAGCTCCAGCATTGTTCACAAACTGCTGAACAATCTGCAAACCTTCCTGAAACGAGTCCGCTTGCTGCTGGATCAGCTCGGTCTGTTTCTTTTGATTCTCCAGCATTCCTCTTATCACTCCAAGCATGGCGGCTTCGTCCACACGCCTCTGGTACGTCTTCAAATTCTTACCGGCCATATTCCTGAAATCAAAACACCCAACATTAGCATGATGATAGATTCTGAATATAAATCAAGGCTAGAACTCCAAGATACTTAAATAGAGTGCCGCATTGTAACTATGTCGCAGTATCATAGCCACAATTACATAACTCCACCCAAGTCGCCTAAGTCCTAGAGATAACAAGGAATCAGGTTTCGAGTTGATAAGCAAAGGAAGTTTGCATATCGTAGAAGATATAATCAGGAAGAATATGATTCAAGAATGGTAAACGGCAAGGTGGCAGGACATGTTTCCTAAACACGGGTATTCTGATTCGTGTATTGGGTACGATACCCAACTACAAAAGAATCAACCCGACTAACCTATGGCTCTGATACCAAAAGAACCATCTCACGCCCCGCTTCCCAGAGTACGCTAAAAGGGGCACGTGACATAGCCAACCATGCTACCTGTGGGTAGGAAGTATCCATCCACAGTCACATTACGGCTGTAGAGATATCAAGAACAAAATAAAACTATCTAAAACATGTCCATAATCCAAGATAACATGAGTCAATAATAAATAAATGCGGAAGCGAAAGATCCAATACAAAATAACTGGAATGTATGTCCCATAATGCGGGCTCACATTAGGAAATAAATGCAAGAAAGAAAACTAACTACTGCTGACACTCACAGCTCAGCCTGTCGGCTGAAGTACTCCTGCTCGGACTGCAACAGCGGTACAGAATCTGGGCCATGCAAAACCCAGACGTCAGCGCGTCAAGTCATCAAGTAATAACATAATAAACAGGCAATGTGAATATAAATATGAATAAAGCAAGGGTAACAATAATATGAATCAGAGCAGTGCAGGGTAGTGTGCAGTGGGTAAACTAAACTATGCTATCAGGTTCTCTGTTCTAAAGTCTTTGAAACCAAATTGATGAATCATCAATGTAACTCAATAGTATCCCGTACATACCCGGGACCACGGCCACAATATTCTCGGCTGCAGCCGAGACATGCCGCTAGGCACAAAACAAGTATGTGTACACTCGATAGTATCCCGTACATACCCAGGACCACGGCCACAATATTCTCGGCTGAAACCGAGACATGCCGCTAGGCACAAAACAGGAATGTGTACATTCAGGACAGGTAGTGAACTGTTGAGTTACAAGTCAGGTTTCACCTTTGATTTCCCCATACCCCCAAGTTATGTGTGTATGTCAAGTCAGGTATCCCGAAATCAAGAAACTAATGCCAACACAGGATCAGGTAAACAGGTTTGTCTGGATAGACAACAGGAACGGTCCATGAGGACTACATGTCAGGTTTGTTGGCATTAAACACAAGATCAGGTAACGGATCAGTCATGGTACATCAGGTCAAGTCAAGCAGTGTACGGTACCATGTCGGGTCAATCAATATGCAGGTAGCAAGACAGGTCAAGAAGCAAGCGATATCATTGGTGTACTCATAATCAGTTATATAATCAAGCATGGGTATCAACAACATGAGATAAGCAAAGAATTAAGCAATAGGCAGATTCATTCGATTTGCAATACAGTTATCAATTGTGTCACAGAAATGGTTTCAACATTATAAGAATGCAGTAAGACAATTATGGCCTTTTAATCATGTTAACAAGTTTAAGCACTTTAGAGGTGCAATGATTTATATAAAGGTTCAATACAGCTATTACAGCTTAAAATGCATACGAGTGTCCGAATGGCACAAAACTATAGAGATAAATGCCATAAGCTATGTCAATATTAAAAGTGTGATTAAACGGGTAAATGTGGTTATTAGGTTCAATTGAAAACTGTGGGTTCCAAGTTTAAAGATAAAATGATATATAACAATATTGTACATGAAAATGAGAAATGATCGTACCAAAGTTAAATTTACAGGTTTAGGGTGTCATAATATATCTGTAAATATTGTATAGCATGTAACAAGGGGTACTTGTCTCGACGGGTCGCGAATCGGGAAAACGGAACGTAGAATGTCGGTGGGGAAAACTCGCGACGGGCGCATGGTTCACGGAATGAACCCAAACGACGAACAGTGGAACCACACGGGTCGGGGTACCTCGCTGGAACGTCGGGACACGTCGCCGGCATCACCGGATTCCGGCCAAGTTCAGAACAGTAAGAGATCAAGACTTGCAAACAAGAAGAGAAAGGAAGGTAGAGAAGAAAGGAAGTAGGATCAGAGAAGGGGTGCTCACAATGATCCGTGGGACTGGTGGTGACTGTCGACCTCGTCGACGGAGCTCTGGCCGCCGGCCAACAGTGACCGCGACAGGAACCTGCAATTCAAGAAAACCTCAACAGAGAAGGGAAAAAGAGAAGAAAGGAAAAGAGGAAGGAAGCAATGCTCACTGGGGGGTGCTTGCGAGGCCGGGGCGGATCGAGATAGCCGGCGGCGATCCCACGAGGCGTAGGCGATGTGCAAGCGGTGTGTAGGCGGCTCGTGCAGGCGCTCGGGAAGTCGACGAAGGAGGGAGAAGAGATGGATGTGGAGGCGACGAAGGCGAGGAGGCGAGGATGCTGGTGATGTTCGCGTTGGCGTTGGTGCTGCAGCGGCGAGGATGGAGGCGGCGGTAGCTAGGGTTCGCTGGGGGTGATGGGTTCACGTTATGAAAAAAAGAAAAGGAGGGGAGAGAGAGATTTAAATATATAGGAGAGAGGGAGAGATACGGGGGAGAGAGAGAGAGAGACGGGGATAGAGAGAGAGAGACGTGAGAGTGGGGCCCACGGAAATCAAGAAGAGGTTTTGATTGGCTGGTGAATTAGTTTGTTAGGAAAAATTTTAAATTAAAGATTTATTAGATATGAAATAGTATATAGTTAAGGGAATATATTCGACGGTTTAAGTATATTAAAATTTGGGATTTTGGCGCAAAGTAAAACATTTCCAAATCGCGCCCGGGTCGGGTCCAAAAATTTGAAATTGAAATAATAGAATTTTAAGCGGGATCCAAAAGTGAAAATGAAGTGTTTTATGATTAAAAACCATACCCCCAAAACGGACACACGTGCGTGCACGTAGCCGTCCAAACTCGCCCGTTTCACTGAACGGGACGAGGACACGACACACGGACGCTACAACGGGGTTAGGAGTGTCAAGCAGGCCAAGATGAATATTTTTAATTTTATTTTAGATGCCAAAAATTGTTATATGCAGAAATGAATTTGCCGGGTAAAATTTTACAGTAAGTAACAGTCAAGCACGATAAATGAAACGAGTGCCACACTACGTTCAAACGGTAACAGAAATTAGTAGGTGCTGGGATTTGAGCCACGTGTCCTAGTCTATACATATAACATTGTGCACATGCTTGTTTTATTTGATTTTTCATTTTTACGTGTATTACACTTGTAAACTTTTGTGCTTCCAAAAAGTTTAAAATAAAAATCAGAAAAAATATATGTGGCTAATGGGATTCGAACACAGAGACTATGTCACAGCAGTGTAAGGCTTTACCAATGAGCTACAAGTACTTTCTTGCTGTTCTTAAACAAATTAAATTTATAATTTATGCTCAGCTTAGCAAACTCCATTCTGTTCATTAATTTTTTAAAAAAATTGTACAGTGAAATTACGGTCGTTACATCTTGTTTCTGTCTTGAAACTGCTTTCGAAGCCATTGGAATAATACTTGCTCTATAGTTCCGACTGAGTCATCCTTAATGCCCGAGCTCGATTTCGCAGGAACCACGGGCTCATTTGGCTTAATGGCCTGAAAGGGCTCTTCATCATTTAGACCGAGCCGATGTTGGATAGCAATAGCCATGTCATCGTCATGTGTATGAGGCATAGGAGGACTTGTTCTTCTGGGCTCCACCTTGTAGATCGTATGAATTGTGTACTCGTCTACTGCCCCTTCATTGGTAATGTTGCTCGTTGGGCTTTTGGCTTGTTGCCTTGGCCTTCTCCTTTCCAAGAAGGGCAGACGATTGAGAGCAGCAGATTCCCAAAGGGCTTCGGTCTCCGTTTATATGAAATTGGCAATCGCGGCTTGATTGTTTGCTAATACACTTTTAGACAGTTCTATCTCTCCTGCCTTGTATTGCTTTTCGACCCAATCTTTGAAAACGAAATGGTCCTCAATTGTATGATCTATCACTCAGTGATAGGAGAAGTATTTGGGGTCGCCGTTCATATTCGCTTCTTGCGGTCTCTTTGATTCTGGCAATTGTAGACTGTTCCTTATGACGTCTTTGAATATTTTACAGATTTTGTCCCTTCTGAAGGAATAGACCTTATCCAATTTCTCTTTCAGTAGAGATTCTCCTCCTTCACCCAACACTAGCCTTCAAGGCTGGTTGGCATTAGGCCCGCTTGTCCCTCGCCTACTTCGGTCGACCAAAGTGTTAAAAGATTCGGTATCGTCAGAAATTCCGCCTTTGTGATTATCGTCCTTTCGATTTCTCCAGGATTTATTGCTGTTTTGGGAATCCGAGGAAAATTCCTGCTTTGAGCGCTCCAGCATTTGAACTTTCTTGTTCAGTTCTTGGAACGTCTTGAGACCCGCGGTGCATAGAAAAGGATCCATCCAGGTGCCGAGATTTCCGATGAAGAGATTGACGGATTGGTCTTATTTCAACGGTGGCTCACATTTGACGAAGAGATTGCGCCATCGGATTATAAAATCCATGCTGCTTTCGTTGTTCTTTGGCTTGTTCATTACGAGGTCGGCGATGGTGATCTTATCGCTGACACTTATAAACTTTTGTCGAGACAAATATTCCATTTGGACGAAAGTAGTAACGGATCCATCCGGAATGCTCACGTACCAGTCGAAAGTGACATCGGTTAGGCTATCAACGAACTGGCGGACGAGAAGTGCATCATTGCCCCCAGTATTCCCACACGAGGCTTTAAAGTGGGCAATGTGCTGGTTTGCATTTTCCGTCCCATCAAATCTTTCGAATTTGGGGATGACATAGCCACTAGGAAACTCAACCAGATCATACCGAGCAGGATATGGTCTCCCGCTACTGATGACATCTTTTTGCGCTTCGACTTCGGCTACCAATGTTTTGAATTTGTTGGCGACCAAATCCATGATTTGATCTTACGTTAGCAGGTTGATATCATCGGTAGTCAAGACATTTTCAGAGATAAGCTGCGGCCGACTTCCATGCGGCTCACCCACCTTTGGATTTGAGGGAACAGGCGTTGGCTATCTAGGGACACCGTTTCTCGGTTCATGAGCAGAGCCCTACGCTTGATTGGGCAGATAAGAGGCAACTTGGGCCGTGAGCTGTAAGACGACGTTTGTCAAGTCGTCAATCTTTGAGTAAAGCTTGAACATCTCCATGTCATTGTTTCTGAGCTGCTTCTGGAGCTCTTGGAGAAGTTGCTGCTCTGCGGTCCCGGGACGGAAGATTGGCTCCCCTTCGCTTTCCGAGCATGACTCCTCATGAATCGAGGGATCTCTCTGCTTATTAGCTTCACTGGGAGGGTTTTCATTATCTTTCAGAGGAGGCTGGTCTTGGAAAATGGCAGCCACATTCACATCAGATTGGATTTGAGATGTGGTGGCCCCATCCTTACTTTTGTTGCATGTGCCCGCCATGTAGACAGTGTGGACCACATATCTAGCCATCTCTTTATGTTTGGCGTCTGATTTTTCGGACTGTCGTCGTGGCCCGTCCTCTTCTGGAAAGGATAGGCGACTAAAGACGGTTGGTCTGACTGGGTCCTCAGATGACGTTGTCCAGATCGCAGCTTTCTTGACTCTTGCGGTCATGGCATTTTTCTGAATCAATTTCAGCGGTTCAAAAGAGCTAGCGAGCTTCACAGCCGATTCAGCTGTTGTTGCAGAGTAACCCTATTCTTGGAACATCATGAAGCTCAACCTAGCAGGAGCTCTAGCCCTTTTGTTGGCTCAGTATCTTATCATTTTCTGTCTTAGCTTCTCGATTTTGAGGCCTTGGTGGGCATCCATTATCAAGGAACCCATCGTGAGTCGATTGAGGAAGTGCTTAGAGAAGATACCCAATTAAGCAGTTGTCAGGGGCACCGCCGGTGCTTGCCCGAGACACCATGTTGCTTCGTTGGTGTTGATGGCCTTACCCCCAGCTGGAGCAACGAAAAGTCGTTCGGAAATGGATTCGTGCTTGGGCTGAAATGCCTTCGCAACCACGAAATTTGGCATTTTGCCTTTTGAGGCCGGTTTATCTGTAGCTTGAGAAGCAGGAGTGGTGTTAGCCGAGACAAATAAAATAGACCCAAATTATAGCGGCGGTTCCTCCCACTGTCGCTCGAGACTGGCCGGAAGGACTGTCCTGGCGTCCATCTTCATTATGTAAGAGATGAGAGCTGTGTTAAGAGCTAATTTCATGTTTGGAGACATTGCTGAGAATTGATCGCTTGAAATCCAGCATGAAAGAGCATTATTTTAGTATAAATATCGATATGTATGCTGATTGAGTTCGCATGAACGTTTAACCCGAATATAGGAGGAGAGAAAAGGTCCCAGTGGGCGTGCCAAAATCTGTAGGGTGTTTTTCATCACCCTATTAAGATGGGAATGTACGCGCTTGTCAGGCGTATTATAGATTCCCCCTACCTAGGATAGGCTGGGGTTTATTGATAGTAGGAATCCGAATCTTCGGCAGCCGCGGACTAAACTGCCGTTAATTTCCGCTTGCCTTTGAAGCGAGAGAACCTCCGATTAACGAGTAAAACTGGTCATGCGAACTCAATGTGCAGTGTGCATGTGTTGTGTTTTGGACGAATCAGGGGCCTCGCAGAGTTTACGAGGGTCCCGCTACCCGGCTAGAGGGCTATGGGTCAAAGGGGCTGGCGGCTCCCTTGCGGGGTGCGGGGCAGCGCCGCTTTAGAAATTTTTTCTAACTGGGGAGGTATTTTTAGTGGGGAATATAAGAAAAAAAAGAGGGGTGGGAAGCGTCCTAAAGATGTGTGAGATGGAACGTGTGTCACGCCCCGCTTCCCAAAATACGGAAATACGATACGTGACAGAGCTAACCATACTACCTATGGCTATGAATAATCCCTCCATAGTCATATTACAGCTGTCAATCGGATATCAAGAACGGTAAATAAAATCTATCTAACACATGTCTATCTGCCACAGTAAATAAAAGTCAAGAAATGCATATAGCGGAAATGAATCAAGTTCCAATAAAAAATATAATCCAAATCATGTCCCTTATAGGATCACATCGATAAAATAAAACTACGGAAATAAAATAACTAAACATCTCTAAAACTAATCATCGAGCTCCTGATTGTTCGGCTTACTTGCTAAAATATTCATGTTCTGCCTGCGACAAAGTCAAATGAATTGGGCCATGTAAAACCCAGAACTCGGTGCGTCATAAATATCAAAATAATAGTAATAACCATAATAGGATGCTATGATTAAACATGAGTGTAAATAATAAACATGTGTAAAACGGTGAGGTATAGTTATGTGGTGTGTACCCTAAAGTCTGTGCTTCTAGATTATATATTCTACAAGTATTTGAAATCAATTAAATAGAATCGTCGATGTAATTCAATAGTATCCCATTCGTGCCCGGGACCATGGTCAAGACTCTCGGGGTTGAATCCGAGACGTGTCGCTAAACAGTAAAAATAAGTATCATGTACAGACGAATGATGTCAGCAGCATCATTCCGGGGCCGGCCGAAACCCGTATCGACTGATCAGTCTCTGGAAAGTATCGAACTGTTGAGTTACAAGTCAGGTTTCATTATTGATTTCCCCTTTTCCCCCAGATTTTGTGTTCAAGTCGGGTATTGATGATATAAATCTAATGCCAACAGAGGATCAAGCAGGTATGCGTCTTATCTATCTAGACAACAAGTTATGTCTGTCAGCACAATAAATCAGGATTATCGGCATTAGTAAAAGTTCCAAGTAACATGTCTGGTAATGTCTTGTGCACAAGTCATGCAATATATTTTAACCAAAATAGATACCCAGTATAAACTGTAACCAATATCTAAACAGAGTAAACATAACTAACGCTAGGATGTATATGTATCTATCTATAATAACCATTTTACGTCAGTTACCAGGTATATTGCAATCTAGATAAAATACTGAACTAATATAGTAGTATGATAATATTATGATGATCCGGTATGCAACTAGATAAACCATTATTGGTACGGATGCAGACTAATACCATAAAACTGTAAATCGATAATATTTGTTGAATATTAAAATACATACACTATCATTAATCATATAAATATAAACATAAACAAAATAGCATGTTGTAAGTTTAGAACTTGCCTGATCAAAATCTCACGACAAGTATCCGGATATCACATTCCGAACGCCGAATAACATCACGAGGCAAAACCCACGTACGTAGAACTTGACCTGACTGAGAAACTGCGTGACGTAGTAACTGGGTTAGACGGCGACGATAACTAGGTCGTCTGGATCGTGCTCATCAGCAATGAACAACTCCGGCGAACTAGTCGGAAAAGAGAAGAAAAGAAGAAGAAAGAAGAAGAAAAGAAGAAGAAGATGGGGGGGTTGCTGGGTTCTGGGGTTAGCGAAGACAGGGAGGAAAAGAGAGATATGAGGTGACGGGGAGACGAAGTCGGCGACGAGGTGAAGGGGGGACGAAGTCGACGACGAAAGGTCATGGCCGATGGGGGTTGATGGTGATCGGGGAATGAGAAGGAGAAGAAGAAGAAGAAGAAGGTGCGATGGTGGGGTGTGGGTGCTCTGGTGTTGCCAACGAGACGAGGAAGGTGATGAAGGTGGTCGGATTCAGGCGACGGCGAGAGAGGAGGAAGAGAAAGGTGGGTTTTTGGCGTCGGGGTCGGCTCGGCGAGCCTACATGGAAAGAGGAGGAAGGAGATGCTGATGGCGAGGAAGAAGAGAAGACGAGGAAGTGAGGACGACGACGAGAGGGGTTTTGCACGGGTAAGGGTTCGGCATGAGCGGGGATGTGAGAAGAAAGAGGTTAAAGACAAGGGAAGAGAGAGGGGGGTTTATAATAAAAATATTATATATATATATATATAAAGAGAGAGAGAGGTAAGGACGGAGAGAGAGATAGAAGAGAGAATAATTTATTTATTAATATATATATATATATATATATATATATATATATTGTAAAATAAATATTATAGTTATAGAATATTATATATATATATATATATATAAAGAGAGAGAGAGAGAGGAGTAGGGACGGAGAGAGAGATAGAAGAGAGAATAATTTAATAATTAATATATATATATATATATATATATAAATTGTAAAATAAATATTATAGTTATAGAATATTATATGTGTGTATATATATATATTGTAAGATTTTACAGATAATACCAGATTACTCCGAATATTACCCGTATCCCTTTAAAAATATAGTTTTTAAATATAAAGAATATACGTAAGAATTTTAACCATAATGCAATATTATGTACTTAAATACATATACCCCCCATAAAAATCTACGTAGATATCTTAAATTATTTTGCTGTTCATAATAGAGGATATGAACATGATATATAGCGCAACAACCTGATATAGGGTGATTTGCAATGCAAGGCTAGATAGGAAAAGGATGCTATCTGTTTATATCGTGTATTATAAAGAGATATGTAGGGCTTATATATATATATATAGTACTCGATTCACATAGTACTAGTAAATATTTGATATAAGCTCGTGCCATATTGGGTTTCAAACATGCGGGTCGGGTCGGATAATAACCACAGCTACTGATTGCATCATTCGCAACCCAATAGCAACAATAGCAAAGAATTTTACCGCAGGATTTAAAATACAAAAATATATAGTATAAATGTACTAGAGTGTTACAAAGTCCCTTCATCTCTCTCTCTTTTCACTTCAATATAATCTTTAAAATATATCGACAAAAGCGGAGTTAGCGTATAAGCTGTCTTTAAAACAAATTTTTGTCACTTTGCCATATTTAAAAGTTCATATCAATTCCCTAATGTCACTTCAAAGTAATATTCACATCAAATACCTTTTTCGTAACCAAAATTTTTATATCCAATAATCGTATAGTGAACTTTTTTCATAAAAATGCCATGAATTTTAATGTAACCGTATTTTCGATAATTAGAGTATATATCTTTAGATCGTTGACGAGGTAACAACCTACCCCACACGTACACTATGGTTTCATTGCACGGTATTCTAAGTATATGGTTAATTCAAAGAGTAAGCTTTTCATTAAAATACCACAATTTTTGCAAAAAGGATTTTCTTTTTAATCGATATTCTTAAATTCTTAGCAATTGCGCTTCTACAACTCTCGTTAGGAGACCGGCTAACGGATGGTGTGGATTATCGCACATCCTTGGGATAGTAGAGCGAGATACAGAACTCATCATGGAGTATTCGGTCTAGAAAGAAAATAAAAATACGGTTTTTAAGAAATACGACTTTTCTAAACAAAACAAATTTTGAAAAATTTATATAAAACGACAAATCTGTATTTTCAATAAAAACAACTTGTGAAAATATATATTTTTAGATGAAGATTGAAATTTTAATAAAATACCACCAAGTTTACAAAATGAGATGGTTTTCATTAAGATGCCATAAACTTTTAAAAAGCTAGATTTTATCACTAAAATACCACTAAAACTAAAATATATCTTCATAAAAACTCTAAATATTATAAATCACTCTCGAGGCTTATTTTAAAACAATATTAACATATTTTTCATAAAACCCCTCGAGATATACAAATAATATTTAAGAACTCTAGATTAATATAGGTTTAAGCGATATCATTTCTCTTGAGCCCGGGGAACCGAAGAAAGTGAGTACTTGCCTATTCAGGTTAGGCAACTTAACGAAGTTACCAATGGCAATTGTCTTGGAAAAAGAAACAAATTCTGCCGTCTATATGCAGCAGTTGTCGATTTCTCCCGAACATAAGATATTTAACAGTTAAATCAATTCATATGAAAAAGATTATAAACCAAATCTAAACTTGAACTCGAACCCAAACTCGAACCCAATCTACTTAAACCAACTTGACTCGAACCAAGATTGCAATTGATATGACTCGCATCTTACTCGACTCGCTCAACTTCATTCTACATCTTTTGCAATCTATGATTTCGATCATGACAGGTTATTATCAACCAATCAAATTAATTAAGTATGTTATAAGGTTATAGACTATTTATACTCGGGGTGCTTGGGATAGTTTCTTATGTGAATTCAACGAAGCTTCAGGAGTCCCGTATTAATCTTTTTTTATTTTACTCGAATATCAATCGAGTCGACTCATCCCAACCTAGAACCCCGATGCTAACACATGAAATGGGCCCGTATTTCCTTGCTACTGGGGCCCACTCTTGAGCTCGTGAATACATCTACGGCTGTATTAACATTCACACTTGGAACTTAACATTAACATTGTTGGATTACGATAGCGCCCTGGCCATCAACTGTGGCCGATGCGGAGCAAAAATGATGTTTAAAAACTTTGGCGCTAAAGAACCCATCAAGATCGAACCATAAACATATACTAGCTACAATATACATACAAGCTAAAAAGTTAGAAATGATTATACCGAACGCACCATGTCCTTCGGTCTCCACCATCATCCTTAGCTCCTTGAGGTGTCCACGATTGAGTTTGGCCTCCGGTCTTCCTCTATCGAAGATGATCCACCCGAGGAAGACGATGCAGGCTCCAGCTTCGCCTAGCGAAGCAACCGATACTCCAAACTTGCTAGCAATAGAGAGTGGGGTGTGTAGGAATATCTCACTATCTTTTTCTCTCATGCATCATGCTCAAGTGAGCAATCAAAGAAGAAGAAAGAGGAGGTGAGGAAAACCATGGGCATAAGCAACTCAAGAAAATGGCTAAGTGTGGAAGAGCTCACTCTCATCCTTGAATCAAGTGAGTGTTGAAAAAAATGAATGTGGATGGCATGTAGAAAAATATCTCACTATCTTTTTCTCAACCATGGAAAAATCTCATCATATTTTTCAATAAACAATTAAGAGTCATACTTCTCAACATGCCACCACCATGCTCATGCCACCTCACCCTCCACCTCATTAACAAATGACAAATGATTTTTTAAAAAGAAATTCACATAATGAGGTGTCCAACTTCTAAATGATATTCCGTATAAATATGGAATACAACCCGGTATACGTATCGAAATACATATACGCGAATTCGTATAAAAATATGAATAGCCAAGAGAGAAAATGAATAGTGAACAATAATACTAGAATACATATATAAATATATATATATATATATTATTTAATCAAAACTTGATTTAATAATCCGGCTCAGCCCTAAGCCGATAGTATTATCAACCGTCCGATAAAAGTCTGTGTAGCCTGTACACATATTTAATCGGACACATGTATGTACCAACATACGTCATCTACATCATATCGCCTGAACCGTGAAAACCCTCTGTGTGGACTCTGAAGACTCGTCAATACGCTGACAGTGGGTTTAACCATAAGCACGTCAGCGGCACTAACTGTACGTAACGGTTACCCAGGTATTGAGCGAAAGGAAGGCCGACGAGTAAACTCATCCGAACCCCTATTGAGCCTGTCCATAACAATCTCCATACAGTCCTGTCAGTTCGTCTATATCGAGTCTAGGGGGTGGATAAAGTCAGACCCCTAATAACACGATATTTCGTGTCGGTATGAAACCCATCACCCACTGAGAAACTACTGATCCAAATCAGTAATTCTTGTCTAGCCAAGGATTTCTGGTGATGGCCACCCGTGCACCGCGCGACATCAACCCCCAATACCGGAAGAGACAAATCCCCGACGATCCGCTCACTGCCTCCATGTGGCTCAGAACTGTACCCTACTAAAACCTGTTTGCACGACTCCTTTGAGCCGTGGTAGGGTAGTAATCAAAGCACAGTGGGAACTCACACAAGACAAATGAAGATCTCAGGTCGACAGACTAACCTGTACCCATGTCACCTAGAAACTGCTATCTGACAATAGGTATAATACCAACTAGCATGTTCCCGGCAAGTCTGTCCAGTGTACTCATAATCCAATGAGCACATGTATACTATCTCAGGTGACTGACTGTCATCAATGGCTTGTGAGACCGGCCACCGCCCCTCGTCGGGGTCTCGACAAGTATAAACTAGTCTACTCCGGAGTATCAATGCCCAGTCTCGATACTCTCTCGACTAGGGACATTTAAGGATGTGCTTATCGACCACCCAGCTTCCACGTATATGATCGTCATCATAATGCTGGTAGTCAAGTAAGAATCCTATGGGCTCTATCAACATATAATAGTGATCTGTAATACCACATAATGCATGTACATGATGATAAAGGCAAACCAAATAGCATACTATCATCTCGAGTAAGACTGTTCTACCCGTATAGGTCCTCCCTCAATCATCACAATCGCGTGCCTGCGATTACAATAATTGACTTAAGGGCATTATAGCCAACAAACATAATGACCATATAGAGACCTATGGTACATATTTACCCATGAACATATACTTTAATTTGTTCAGGATATCATCAGGTGAAGGTCAAGGGGTCCGATATTCCGAAGACGGCATTTAGGACTCGTTATAGTCATTATGAATATCTCGTAATACCATTTGGAGTGGCCAATGCACTTGCCATCTTTATGAACTTGATGAACCAAGTTTTCCGAGAGTGCTTAGACATGTTTGTTGTTATCTTCATCGACGACATCCTGGTGTATTCAAAGAATCGGAAAGAGCACACCAAGCACTTACGGATTGTCCTGGAGACATTACGACAATATCAGCTCTACGCCAAGTACAGTAAGTGTGAATTTTGGCTAGATCAAGTCAGATTTCTCGGACACATCATTTCAGGCGAAGGAATCTCTGTGGATCCAGCTAAGGTGTCAGCTGTCAGCGAGTGGCCGATACCAAAAACAGTGAAAGATATAGGAAGCTTTTTGGGCTTAGCAGGATATTACAGACGCTTCATCGAAGGATTCTCAGAGATCACAGCATCCCTGACCAAGCTCACATGTAAAGACAAAGAATTCGTGTGGTCAGAAGAATGTGAGAAGGCTTTTGTAGAACTCAAGTCGAGATTAAGCTCTGCACCTATTCTTGTAATACTGGATCAATCTGGCGGATTCAATGTGTATTGCGATGCGTCCGGTAAAGGATTAGAATATTCTACACCAGCATGGAAAAATTGTGGCTTTTACATCAAGACGGTTAAAGGTCCATGAGCGCAACTATCCAACACATGATCTGGAACTGGCAGCAGTGGTTTTCACACTCAAGATTTGGCGACACTATCTTTTGGGAGAACGAGTGGATATATACACTGACCACAAGAATCTGAACTATGTATTTACTCAGAAAGAACTCAACATGCGGCAGAGAAGATGGCTATAACTCATGGCGGACTTCGACATCAACCTACAGTATCAGCGTGGGAAGATAAACGTAGTTCCTGATACACTTAGTCGCCAACCATTAGCAATGAACCTCACCGCTTAATAGAAGCTACAGCAAGAAATTGCACGGATTGGAGATCGAAATAGTTATGCCAGGTAACGCTTCATATTTGATGAATTTACACATCCAGTCCACTCTTGTAAATCAGATCAAGATAGCTCAAGCAAATGATGCCAAGCTACAAAAGATCCGAGAACAAGTAGAAAGCGGAGTTTGAACTGACTTCATCATCCACAAAGATGGATCCTTGCGATATGGAAGCCGTTTATGTGTGCCAGTCGGCCCTATTCAAGAAGAGTTGATGAAAGAAGCTCACAGCTCTCCGTATTCGGTTCACCCCGGCGGTACGAAGATGTACAAGGATCTACGGAAACACTACTGATGGTATGGAATGAAGCGTGAAGTAGCTAGAAGTATAGCAAAGTGTTTGGTATGTTAGCAAGTGAAGGCTGAACATCATAGAACCGCTGGTCTACTTCAGCCATTACCAATCCCAGAATGGAAATGGTAACACATTATCATGGACTTCGTGACTGCTTTCCCTCGCAACACGAAGGGTAACGATACAATTTGGGTTATTGTGGATCGACTCACCAAGTCGGCTCACTTTATTCCATTCCGAGTTGGCCAGTCAACCAAGACGTTGGGAAGAAAGTACATGGATGAGATCATAAGATTACATGGTGTACATGTCTGCATCGTCTCCGATCGTGATACAAGATTTCGATCACAGTTTTGGCAGAGCCTGCAGGCTAGCCTGGGAACGAGTCTGAATTTTAGCACGGTGTATCATCCACAGACAGACGGACAGTCCGAGCGAACAATTAAGATTCTGGAAGACATGCTGAGAGCCTGTATACTAGACTTTGGAGGTTCGTGGGAAGATCGCCTACACTCGGTGGAGTTTTCATACAACAACAACTATCAAGCAAGTATTGGGATGGCACCATTCGCATCACTCTACGGACGGAAGTGTCGTTCCCCACTGAGTTGGGACGACGTGGGAGATCGTGAACTCCTTGGACCAAAGATGATCGTGGCAACTGTAAATGTGGTTCGCACGATCAGGGAAAAGATGCGTATAGCCCAGAACCGACAGAAGCATTGGGCAGATGTAAAGCATCGATATCTGGAGTTTCAACCTGGAGAGCATGTATTCCTGAAGATCTCTTCAAACAGAGCAGTGATACGTTTTAGTAAGAGGGGTAAACTAAGTCCAAGGTATATAGGACCCTTCGACATACTCGAACGGGTTGGAGAAGTGGCATACCGTTTAGCACTACCATCCTTATTGGAAGGAGTGCACAACGTATTCCACATATCCCAGCTACGACGATATGTGCGCGCCCCCGACCATATATTTGATCACTCAGAACTCACGGTACATACTGATATAACGTGCAAGCAGCAACCGGTTGAGATTCTGGACCGAAAGGTGAAGATATTGCGGAACAAGGAGGTGAACTTGGTCCAAGTGATGTGGAGAAAGGATTCTCCGGGAGAATCAATTTGGGAAAGAGAAGAAAATATGCGTGCACGATACCCTTACCTTTTTGAAAATTAGTCTCTATGTAAATTTCGAGGACGAAATTTTTATAAGGTGGGTAGAATATAACAACTCTGAAATCCTTATACATAATTATTTGTTTAAATGTATAAAAAAAAGGTATTTCAGCCTGTTTAGGAGTTATTAGTCATTTTTGTTTAATAAAATCAAGAAGCAACTTGTAGCTCATTGGTAAAATCTCTACATGACTCGTATTTTACTCGACTCACTCGACTTCATTTTACACCTTTTGCAATCTATGGTTTCGATCAAGACAGGTTATAATCAATCAATCAAATTAATTAAATATATTATACGGCTATAGACTATTTATACTCGGGATGCTTGGGATAGTTTCTTGTGTGAATCCAACAGAGCTTCAGGAGTCCCATATTAACTTTTTTTTATTTTACTCGATTATCGGTCGGGTTGACTCATCCACAGTCTAGAGCCCCGATACTAACACATGAAATGTGCATATATTTCCTTGCTTCTGAGACCCCGCTCTTGAGCTCGTGAAAATTTCTACGACTGCGTTGACATTCACACTTAGAACTTAACGTTAACATAGTGACCATATAGAGACATATAGTACATATTTACCCATGAACATATACTTTTACTCGTCATATATATATTCTATACTTGTTTTTTACTCTTACTTTATCCTTGGAACTTACCGAGCGCTAGTTTGCTGACGGGCATTCCACCCACCCTTGTTTTCTTGGAATGTTCGTCAGATACGGTCGAGATGAAGGAAGTGAAGGTCACAGAGGAAGATTACAACTGGATTGTTACTCATGATTAGCTTAGCTTCACTTTTTATTAAGCCTATGTATACCACATGTTTAGGCATTTTCCTTTATTGTATTTACTTTTCAGTTAAAACTCTGCACTTGTAAATATTTGAAGTTGAATGTAAAAAAAAGATATTTGTTGAAAATTTTACAGTCTCCATTTATTCTTGTATTGTGTATTATTATTTCAATATGCTTAGTATATTTATTCAAGGAACAACTTTCTCTGAATAAATATGTCGCGAGCTTAACACGTCATCGTTTCGGTCTATTGGAAAGCGGGACGTGACAAATGTTACAGGCAACTTTTATAGAAATTACAGGCAACTACTTATATGTTACAGGCAAAAAATTTGCACGTATTATGTTGCCAACAACAAATGAAAATAAGCACTTATCTGTAGTATCTCTGAAGTTACATGTAATCTGTAAGAAGTTGCCTTAACCTGTAAGCAGTTGCCTGCAACTTTGGTAGATGTTACAGGCAGTATTATAGATGTTACAGATATGTGCTCATTTTCATGTATCATCCAAGCACTTGACTGTAATATCGAATCATTTGCCTATAATATCTTAGCAACAACAAATAGCATGATGAAGATGAGAATTTAAGCAATTTTACCTATAAACAAACAAACAGGTTCTCATTTCATGCATCATTTAAACAATTGATTGCAATATCCAATTTTACAAACCCAAAATCAAGTATCGACCAAATATTCATAAATTTTTAGGAAAAAAAACAATTTCGAATTGCGGTATATGATTAACAGAAAGGATATCAATTTTACCTATTTTCTTTCTTGACCCTTATCAATTTCTCGGCCGCTATGGATTTCTCGGCCGTTTCCGATTTACCTGACGTCGTTTTCTCCGATTCTAGAACCATTGATTTAGCCGATGTCTTGTTCGCCAGTTTCTCGGCCAATGTCGATTTAACCGCCTTATCTTTTGATTTAGAAGCCATTCTGCAGAGAGGGGTGGTAATAAATTGTTCTCGTGACAGAGGAGCGGGGTCTAGGAGGCCGACGAGAAGACGGCGAAGGTCCGGAGTTTTGGTGTCAACTTGAGGCCGACGAGAGGACGGGCGGAGGCTCTAGGGTTAGGGTTTTCGACGACGAGAGACGATTTGGGTCGTGGAGTTTTGGTGTCGATTTGGGAAGGCGAGATTGCGACGAGGGGGACGAAGACGGGGACAGCGACAACGACGAAGAGAGGCGTGGGTTCTCTGAGTTCGAGTGACAGAGGGAGAAAGAGAGAAAATTTTGAATGGAGTATTTTCGTCCATCAACAAAAATATAATACCCATGCCTTATTTGGTATTAAAACAAGAGGACCAAGATTTTTAAAAATAGCTCCCTAATTAGAAACTTTTTGACAGGTTTTAATTGTACAGGAGGCTTTTCAACAATTTGCCCAAAAAGGAAAAACAAATGAACCCCCTCAAACCGCAAAGGACCCAAATATCCTCGCAGCTAGAATCAAAATTAGCTGGTACTCATATCTAAGCTCAAGGCCTTGGGCTTTTTTACATTCATTTTTGTAGCAATTCTAAAATTCAGATCATTTTTCAGCATTTTCTGCTGCTCACTGAACCAAACAAGGGCTAACCGCACACTAAGCTGGCTCAAGTTCGGCCTTCTAGTTCAAGTTTGATTTGTTATTAAACGAACCAAACTTGAATTAACTCGTTAGGTTAATCAGCCGAATAAAAGCCGGTCTTGGCTCATTCGTTTATAACTTGAGTTCGGCTCCTTTATGAATTGTGCTATATTTTATATATTTGAAATGATAGTCAATATTTCAATGCATAAATATCAATTCAAAAAAGTCATAGATTTGGTGAAACCATGGTGTGGGAAAATTCTCTTTTGTATTGATGGCGTTTTGGTAATATCGGTTAATAAACTCTACTCAAACCGAACTTGCGAACAAGTTGAGCCTCATTTATAACCACGTCATGTTTTGTAATCGAGCCGTTAAAGAGCCAAACTCGAGCTGTGGTAAAAGAGTCAAGCCGAACTTGAGCGAGCCAACCCCAGCTCTAAACAAACTCAAGCCGAACCAGCTCCAAGCCAAACATAAACGAGTCAAACTTAAGCCGACCCTATCTCGCTCAGCTCGGCCCGTTTACATCCAAACTAAAATTCATAGAATTTCCTATAAAGAAAATCAAAGTTCTTGAAAGCGATGACATGATGCATAGTGTTTAATTTTGCTCTCCTCAATAAAGCCTTGTATGTGGACACCATTTTATTTCAAAATTTTGACATGCATGATATATCCATGTAATTCTTTATCATTTCGACAAAATTAAAATGCATCTTGCTCTTTCATCAATAGATTAATTCGAGCCAGGGCGCCCAATGGAGACTTAAGTAAGGGATTAGGTGTGCTTGCTTTTGTAAATTGCAACCACTCCATCCCGTATGTTATCCCTTGCATCTCCTCAATTTATTTATTGGGGATGTTCATGTGTTTTCGCTTCAATTAGATTATTTTTTGAAATTCTTAGAGTGTAATTTAACAAAACAAATTTTCAAGCAAGAAAAAGTAAAATTCTGTTTGAGCCAATGGCATAAATAATCCGTCGTTTAATGAATCAATATTTCAGTTACATAAAAACTATGTTCTTTTTATCTAAAACTGTCTTCAAAAGTTTTTTCATGAGGATAATAATTTTTCTATGCCTTTTACCAATATGATAAAACAGAGTAAATAGAATAAACTAAAATAGAGTTTGACATCTGTTTTAAATATTGCAATCTATATGGCAGGTAAAAGCGGCCTACGGTGTCCTTGTAGGATGCAGCCTACAGCGGAGCATATATAGCATGTATTTATTGGGGGTTGTATGGTGTTTTTGAATTTAAGTGTAAGAACCAATGGAAAGGAGGAAGGACTTAAGTGAAAAATCACCATGCTTATTCCAATACAAGGATACCAGTGTACCACATATGTTCAGCCATAGGATGCATCCGTTCGGAACGCTCCAGGGCCTAGGTACTTACATGACCGTGATATTTTCTTGTTTTTTTTTTTATGCAAAGAACAGGCTCCAAAATATATGACCGTCATATTAAATTAGATGGCATGCGATTTTGAAATATCTGCAGAATTGATGTCACACATTTTGGATTTTGCATGTTGGAATTTCTAGAAATCCCATGGGAAGGGCGTCAACACAAGAAATCAATATAGAGCAATGGAAAAGAAATAAATTATGAAATTGGGTAAATTGTCAACAAGCCCCCGGCCGACTCGGGAGTAATCTTAAAACCCTTATAATTTTTAAAATATATGGGAAGGACCTATTATTCAAAATCTTTGTGAAAAAACTCCGGGCTTTAGTTTATTTAGGCCTTGTGTTTCCTCAACTACTTTTTACAAGCATTGGTTTGGATGTTACAAGTAATTATTTAGATATTACTGGCAACTACAACTGCTTAGATATTACATTCAACCGCTTAAATATTACAGGCAACTAGTTTACAAGGAGTTTTGATTGGGTTCAGGAGTTTTTTAACAAGAGTAAAAAGCCGAGGGGTTTTAACAAGTTTGAAGACAGCTGGGGGCTTTTTAACAATTTACCCTGAAATATACAGATGTTTGTGATTATTAATTTGTTAACCCCCAACATACTCCAAAATTAATCGCAATCAATCATATCATGCATATATATGGGTCCCTAAGTTTCTTTCCTTGCTCTTGAATCAACCCAGTGTTTATGTTGCACATGGTCTCTCCTCTACGTTCTAGTCCTGTATATTAATCACAACCCAGTGTTTATGTTTCTTTTAATTTCTCTCTTTCTATGTTCTATCAATAAAATATTCTAAATTAAAACTTATATATAAATTGCTTCATTCTTGTGCTTCATATCTATCTATCTTTCTATCTCTCTCTCTTTCTAATAAAAGTTTTGGTCAGAAGATGAGCGATCCAAAATATGCCTACCCATACCCTTCACAAGGTAATATATATGCAAATTAATTTTATTTTTCCTTACATGTTTTTTAGAAATATTATTGTTAATTAATTTTATGTAGGATTTTGTTAAACTTTTGTGTTTGTTTTGAATAACCAAAGGGTACTACCAAGGGCCACCAGTGATGGCACCACCTCAGTATCAGTATGCGGCTCCGCCTCCACCACCGAGACGATCCGATGGCGGATTCATCGAAGGATGGTATATTTTCTCTTACTCGTCCATTTAACATTTGATCTATAAAATATTCAACACTGAGATTACTATAATTAATCAATTTACCAGAAAATTAACTGATTTTTATTTTATTTTTATCCATAATGTGATGCAGTCTAGCTGCTCTGTGCTGTTGTTTCCTGGTGGATGAGTGTTGCTGTGATCCCTCCATTATTTGTGTTTGGTGATGATGAACTCTTTTTGCAAGTAATGGCTCAAAATTAATTAAATGCTTGCTGCTTGTACTAATAGTTTGTATGTCATGTGCTAATTAGTGTGGCCTTTCACATATGGTGAAAGCTTTGTAAACTGATGAGATTAGGGAGAGTATTTATTGTTCTGCTGTTTTTGATTGTTTTGAGTTTTGAGCATTTTCATATTGGAAATTTTAGTTGTTTTCTCATTAATTCTGATTTGTATTTTCAATAGAGAGACGAAAAAGAAAGAAATGCATGCCGTTGCTTTAGTGCTTGCAACTCTCATCTCTCCCGATTCCCCAATAAGGAGGAGCCACAAAGCCTCGGAGCCTTCATATACATAGCATTAACCTCATCTAATAATAGCGCATACTAATATATAATTTTGGCCCAACCGATCCATGTTTAAGAAGAACATGTTTAAGAAGAACTTACAATCGTCAAATAGCTCTAGCTTGGACGGTAAAGACACTCTTCCACCAGATGAGTGATCCTAGGTTCAAACCCCTCCCCCCCTCCAAAAAAATATAATAATAATAATAAATTACGGTGACAAAGGCAATTTTCGATCAAATATGTGACGCAATTTTCAATGTTGGGCCGAGGAATGCATGACTCATTCCATTCTTTGTTTTATATGTTGGTTACATGTATTAAACTTATAAGCTTCTCACAATTCATATGCTTCTTTCGTTCTAACTCTCTCACTAGCTTCCCTTAACTTTGTCATATAATTATTTGCTCAATTCACATTAATTTAGCTAAACCTTAACTATGATCAACCTCTGAACTTCAAAAATTGAAATCATAGCTTGTTTAGCGGCCAAAATAGAGTTTTCCACCAACGAACGGTAGTTCGGTTGGTATGGCACTTCTTATCCCGAGAAGAGTGCGAGGTTTGATCCCCGGGAGGGGAAACAGCCACACTAACCCTTTCGGGGAAATTCGTGTCCCTTAGGCGCGTGTGTGTTGTGTGTTGGTATGCGTGGGTGTGCTGTGCATAGATTAGTCTTTGGGGCCAGGGTAAAAGAAATGAAGTTTGGTGTTGTCTCTATTTATTCTTTCTTTCTCTCGCTTAAAAATAAATTAATTTTTTTTCCTTTTCTTTTGAATAATAAACCGTAATAGAATGCAAACGGGATTTGAACCCCAGGACACCCCAGACCTCCCGCTCACCTGCAAGAGGGTTTTACCACTATGCTATAATAGCACCTGCAAAATAAGTAAAACAAAACTTAGTTTCATAAACTAAGGGTGAATTTTACAAAACCTCATCGACCTTTTAAGGTTTTTGAGATAAACTCATTTAACTTTAAAAATGCTATAAGCCTCCATTGAAGGGTATTTTCGTAAAAAAAATTGAAAGGTATTTTTGTCAAAATTTATCTAATTGTGACATGCACGGGTTAATCAAACTAATGATTCCATACAATATTAGCAATTCAGTGGGATTTTATAGCATTTTCAAAATTTAATAGGGTTACCTCAAAAGCCCCAAAAAGCGGATGAGATTTAGTAAAATTTACCCCATAAACCAATCTTATAGGTTGTTTGTTTGCTGGAATCAAAAAACAAGATGGAAATTGCGGTTTTACAAACAAAATTTTTTGTTTTCTGGAATTGACATTACCTTGTTTGTTTGTAGTTTTTGTCCCTTTTAATCTTTCCCTTTGTTTGGTTGAACAAAGAAAAATGGAAATTGAGTTTTGGGAATTGGATAAAGAGGAAAGAGAAAGTGGGCAACCATAACTTTTCCCAAATAAAATAACACTTCTAATCCTATGCGTCTTTAGAAATGAGCGATTCCATCCAAAAAACACTTGGATTTGGAATTGCCAAAAAGATGCATGATGTCAATTTCCAACTTGCAATTCCTATTAAATGCAAACAGACAAAGAAATGACAATTCCGCATTTTTGTTTTTGTTTTGATGAATGGTGGCCCCAAAGTTTTGACAATTCTTTAGCAAACAACCGGCCCCTTGGTCTCAATCCTGTAACAGAAAGCATATTTTCTTGGCAAAAGTTTTACAAAAATACGGATCCTCTTGATTATGGGCCTCTCAATACAAGTCCAATTCTTTGGGCTACAAATCGTATATCATTCAAACAATCGATCAGAGGATCACAAAAGTCCACTCATGCATCTTGTAACTAGAGCTTGCAGCACCTGCCCTACAACTTTGACCCAGAATTTTCCACACGTACGCAACGAGGCCCAGTCTTTGTGGTTTACTTGGTCTCTTCTCCTTTCTTTCTCAAATCAAACAGGCACTTGTAATTATATATAGTTCCATACTTAAAATTATTTATCATTTATATCTACTTTTGTGTTCTTTTCTCTTCATCTCCCTCTTTGTGCCAAGGATTTTACAGACACGTATAAATCACCATTGATTTGAAAATGAGTGATACCAACACAAAACCTTCTCAAGGTAATATAATAGGCAAAAATGGGCCTTCCTGTTTTCCCCCTTTTGGCGCTGCTGCGACCTCAGCGAATTAGCTGCAATCGACCGTTGTGGCGCCATATATCTGAATAAAATACAGCATGCTTAATTTTTATTTTAGTCTAATATTTTTATGCCTTGTTTATGAAGCCTCCAACCAAAAGCCGCCTGTGATGGCACCTCCTCAGTATCGGTCAGCAAAAGCTCAGGCATCGAACAATGCCATAGCTGAATTCGTCGAAGCATGGTTAGTTTCTTATGTCGAACCTAGCCTTCGATTATTCTTGGCTCCATATTGCATTAAAACCCATAATTTTGTTTTATTTTTTCTAGTTCAGTTGTTGATAATTGATTTTGTTTTTGGTGGATACAGTTTAAATGCCTGTTTCTTAGTTGGGTGTGCCTGTGATCCCTCTGTTTGCTGTGCGGCCTGCGCCTGTTGAGGAAGAACTCTGGTTGATTTGGATCAAGATCATGCACAGCCTTTTACTAAAAGTGTATATAAATTGTGTAATTGTTAAGTTTTGCTAGGATTTTGGTGGGATTATTTTGTAATAATTTTAAAAAAATTGGGTATATTTCAACAACATATTGTCACTTTGGTAATTATTTGATTTGTTTGATGAATTTTATGTCGGGTTTGATGTATTCATTGTTTGGATTTGTTTCAAGGTCTTTGTAGATTCTTTTCATCCAGTGTTTGAGCAGTTGCTTTTTCTTCCTTGCACTCCGTCTCTCAATACATATTGTAATTTTGGTGATTATTCATCTGTCGTTCTTCTTCTTCTTCTTCTTCTTTTTGGTTTGCCAAAGCTCTCCAATTTGTTTTGATGATCATTGTTGATCTTCAAGGCCTATAAGAGGTGTACACTAATTTTCATATCATTTTGACACTTTATGCTTGTTGATTTGGTTGTGGAAAATATTCAATTGATAAATTCGCTACCATCCGAAGTACATGAAGTGTAAAAAAATTTTAGCATGTTAGCCAAGATGATGAACCCTGTTGGATCATTAAAAATATCAATAAATCATTGATTTCTGACTGACCACAGTTTTCTCTCCTATATTAACCGACCCCACATTCCTCAAAAGATACGGTATGCAAAACGAAAGTTTAAACTGAAAAGTGAGAAAAGATGAAGGGGGTTTATGGAAAAGATCATCAAGAGAGACATGACAAAGGAGCATTGGCCAATGAAACATGAGACCATAAATCCAAAAGGTACTGTTTGGGCCTTGAGCTCCATTGAGAGAGAGAGATGAACGTGGAAGAAGAGGTGGGTCGTCTGAAGGAAGAGATCCAAAGATTGGGTCAGCCGCAACAAGATGGTTCCTACAAGGTTCTTTTCCCATTCAATGCTCCATTCTCTCTTTTCAATTGCATGGAGATCTTATTTTTTTCTCTTTTCTATTTTTTCCCTTAAATTCTTGGGAGCAAAATGGACTTTATACTATATGTCATTCCGAAAGGTTCGATTCATTGTTTGGATATGAGATTCAGCCGCAGACAAAACAGAGAGATAAAATATCAGATCTGAAGATCTAGGATATGATAAGTTATTGAAAGAGAGCGTTGGCAATTAGATACGACTATGACGATATCAGTGATTTAAGATGATTTCATAACGAGATTTCGTAAGCTAATGGTGATCTAGGAGGCATTGTGTTTTATTTAGTTATCAAAACTCTTGTTGCAGATCAATGCAAAGTCTATAATTCATTAGAAAATATAGGAAGAAAAATCCATCTATTGTAACAAGAATTAAAAAATCTGATAAATTTAATATATGTTGATGATTAGTCATCATACCTATGTATATACTTCAGTTACGAATTCCTTTCTGCTTATTCTTTTCCTCCTGCTCTTGCCTTTTCCGCTTATCTGATATTTGCCTTCTTTAGTTTACGAGCTTAAACGACACTAGCTAATCTGGAAAAGGATAAAACAAAGACACGAGAAAAGACTAAATTGTTAGAAAAGTGAAAAAAGATACGCAATAATCTTTTATTAGATCAAACATGTAAATAAGTCTAAATGGACGATATTATCACTAGTTATAAGTAGAAACAAAGAAAGTGATTTTCGTTGCTTTAGTTATATGGAAATAACTATAAGAACTAGATACATGACAAGAATTGCTAGGAATTATATATATCTAAGAAAGAAAAATGACACAATGCACTGGATGGTTTAGGCATAACTTTATTTGCTAACCAATTTGCCAAATAATGAGTCTATTTCTATGATGTTTTCTCAAAAACATCCACACACAAACAATCGCACACTCGCCTTACGATTGAACTGAAAATCTTTTTTGGAGATATTCATATTCCCGTGGAGACAGATGAGATATGCAGACACGCTGCATTTTGATACCCATTTCATATTTTTTGGAGATATTCATGTTCCAGAAAATAGGTATAGCAGTTATGCATCAACAATCATGTCCTTCTCTCCACATTTGCATTCTCAGCATTTCAATGCTAAATAAAAATTAGTAGGTTGTCGAGATCTAAGCTTATGGCTATATTTTGCTCCTGGAATAAAACTGTCTTAACTTACAGTCTGAACCAAGCTAGCCATTAAAAATATTTCAAGTTTAGCCTTCATAAATACAAGGGTGTTGTGTTTGTTCAATATCTATAATATAGGTGAAGTTCGGAGTGCTATTCAACGATGATAGGTGTGCAAACATATTTGAAGCGCTGGTCGGTACACTAAGGGCGGCCAAAAAGAGGAAGATTGTTCGATATGAAGGTGAGCTGCTACTGCAGGGTGTTCATGACAATGTGGAGATAATCCTCGCTCCCCCTGTCTCTACCTAATATAACCAAGATGCACTCTATGAATATGAAGACTATTTCTTGTAATATGTGGCATGTTCTTCTTCCCTAGATTCTCAAAGAGATGTTCCAAAATAAATTATGCAGTTTTCATTTAACAAATTCTAAGCCCTCATCACTTGGAAGCTTTTCTTATGAGATTTATATACCTAAGGCGGTTAATATATAGTCGGTTTCGTTTTCTGGTGTTCCGAAAGAAGTGTGCGGTTTGATTCAAAATTATTAGTTATAATTGCTGATTATGCAACAGATTACAGCAGCAATTAAAATCTGTATTCATGTTTATCTATCCTATAGAAGAAAACAAAGTAAATATGGTTAAAAACATATACAATTCATTTGAATCTCTATTCATTTGGGAGAATTCCAATTAATTATCTCCATCCTTAAGCATATTCATCAGTTACTTTGAATGTATGTAATTGCATCATTTGATACCTTATAAGACTTAGGCCTATATTAAGAAACTGAAATTAAATTTGTTGAAATTAAATTACTTCTATCGAAAAAATAAATTAAGGATAAAAGGAATATCAAATGAAGATGAGAGAAGCATACTAACAGTATCCGATGCATAGAGATCCATTTGGTTCCTTTTAAAATTGCTTGAGCAGCACTTTGAACTCCTGGTTGAGATTCTCATGCAGCAAAAGCCCTCCAGTTCCTTTCTTTCTTTCTTTGATTTCCTAATCAAACTCATCAGAGCTATTACCTTGCTATTCAAATTTGTAGGAATATGTTCTGCTTTGCTCGTGGCTATAGCTTTTTTGAATAATTTTTTATTCCTAATATATCTCCTTCCCCTTCTTTAGACTTTCCTCCAATTTAAGAGAACTTATCAAAGAAACAGTGAAAGAACTGATCATTTTTCGATTATGACAAGCCCCTCTCCTATCTACAATTTTGTCTGCCACGAGTTTGTGTCTGGTTCGCTAATCCGGTATAAAATCACGTATGTGCATCTGATCCTCAATAAATCCTAATACATTTCGAATCTCTGTGTCCTTTGGATGCAAATTCCCCCCGGCTACAAACTCATGGACCTCGCCATTTACTTCAACTGAACTGCAACCAGGCATCTTCCTCAGCCCCTTCATCTCCTTCCTCGCCCTAATCACCCCACTCCAATTAGAATCGTCAGCATACAAATTAGACATCATCACTCTCGCCCAATGATCGCTCGGATCCAATTCCACCAACTTCGAAGCTGCAAACTCACCTAGCTCTGCATCATTATAAACCTTGCAACCACTTAACAACGAACCCCAAACCACCGCATTAGGCTCCATGGGCATCTCCTTTATAAGCAAGCATGCATCTTGTAAACGACCGACACGGCACAAAAGATCAATCATGCATCCATAGTGCTCAATTTTCGGAAAAAGGCCATAGAATTCCGCCGTTGAGCGAAAGTAACTATACCCTTTATCTACTAAACAGCCATGGGCACATGCACTAAGAACTCCGATTAAAGTAACATCATCGGGTTGAACACCAACTTCTTGCATTTGAGAGAATAACTCAATTGCCTCATTAGCTCTCCCATGCATTGCGAGCCCACATATCATCGTGGTCCAAGTGTACAAGTCCTTTCTCACCAGAATCATCCCAAATACTTGGATAGCCTTCTCGATGCTCCCACACTTGGAGTACATATCGATAAGGCAATGGTCCAAATTTCCTTTTCGGTTCAAACCATTCCTCTCTATATACGCATGAACCCAAATTCCCGTGTCCAAAGCACCCAGACCAGCACAAGCCGAAAGAATCATACACATGGTCAACCAATTAGGAATCGTTTGTGACATCACCATTTCTCTAAACAAATCCAATGCATCTTTAAACTTCGCTCCTCGACAATACCCTGTAATCATAGTGTTCCAAGACACGACGTCCCTCTCCACCATTTCCGCAAACAACATCTCCGCTTCTTCCAAAAACCCAACTTTCACATGCTGCTGCACAATCGCATTCCAAACGACTACATTTCTCACGCAACTTCCATCAAACACCTTGCGGGCAAGCGTTAATTCACTGCAATCGCCATAAACACCCATCATTTCAGTGATCACAAATGGGTCGACCTCAAGCCCACCTTTGATAATGATTCCATAGATCAATGAAGCGGTGGACAAAGCACGCAGCTTGCGGGAAGAGAAGAAGGCGATGGCGAGAGCAACCGGGTCGAGAGAGAAGCCCGAGGACACGGCGGAGATAATGAGGTGCAGAGAGTCGATGGTTTGGTCGGAGATGGAGTAAGCGCGAGCCATGGCGGTAATTGAGACGAGAGTTGGTTGGGGGACTTCATCGAACAGGCGGCGGGCAATGGAGAGAGAGTTGAGAGAAGCGTAGACTGAGAGGAGAGCGGTGGAGATGAAGGGGTTGGGTTTGAGGCCGGACTTGACGATGAAGGAGTGGTGTTGGTCAGCGCCGGAGGCGGAGGTTAGGGATTTGATGAGGCGGACGAGGGAGCGGGGATCGGAGAGCAGGAGCATTGGGGTTCAGTTTGGATTTAAATATCTAAAGTTTAAAATTTTACATTTTAATACCTTCAAAAATGACAAAATGCCGCTTATCACCCCCTTGGATTCTAGCTATAACATAGTAAAGATAACTAGAAGCCGATGTCATTGATCAACAAAATAAAAAAATAGAAAAATCCATAAAATTCTAATAGACAAAGCTGAAAGGTGGAGACGGCTAACCCATCCACCACAAAAGACAAAAATATAAAATCGAAAAGCCAACAACTCTCTCTCTCTCTCTCAATCTCATCCATCACACGTTCTTTCTCATGCTCAAAAGCCCCAAAAAAAATATACCTTACAAATTTATATATAAGTTCTTATATCTTTGCATAAGCCATAGATTTCTCAATTCTAATATTACCACTAACCACATTCATTTAGCTTAAAGAAAAAACTATAAATGTTTATAGAAATTTTCATTTAATGTACATGATAAAATATTTGATACACCATCAATATCAATATATACGTTGTTCAAAATACCGGGCGTAATATAATTTAATCAATTAAATTTAAAAAAAAAATAGGAGGCGGTCTGGGAAAAAACCATTATAGGATTTTACAAAACAAATTTTCAAGCAAGAAAAAGTAAAATTCTGTTCCAGCCAATGGCATAAATACGTCTGTCGTTTTATGAATCAATATTTCAGTTACATAAAAATACTGTTCTTTTTATCCAAAACTGTCTTCAAAAGTTTTTTCATGAGGATAATAATTTTCCTATGCCTTTTACCAATATGATAAAACAGAGTAAATAAAATAAACTAAAATAGCCTTTGACATTTGTTTTAAATATTGCAATCTATATGGCTGGTAAAAGCGGCCTACGGTGTCCTTGTAGGGTGCAGCTTACAGCGGAGCATGCATTTATTGGGGTTTGTATGGTGTTTTTGCATTTAAGCGTAAGAACCAATGAAAAGAAGGACTTAAGTGAAAAATCATCATGCTTTTTCCAATACAAGGATACCAGTATACCACATATGTTCAGCCATAGGATGCATCCGACCGGGGGACGCTCCGGGGCCTAGGTACTTATATGACCCTGATATTTTCTTATTTTTTTTATGCAAAGAACAGGCTCCAAAATATATGACCGTCATATTAAATTAGATGGCATGCGATTTTGAAATATCTGCAGAATTGATGTCACACGTTTTGGATTTTGGATGTTGGAATTTCTAGAAATCCCACGGGAAGAGCGTCAACACAAGAAATCAATATAGAGCAATGGAAAAGAAATAAATTATGAAATTGGGTAAATTATCAACAAGCCCCTGGCCCACTCAGGAGTTGTCTTTAAAAAACCCTGTAATTTTTTAAATTGATGGAAATGAACCACTGTTCAAAATCTTTGTGAATAACCTCATGGCTTTAGTTCATTTAGGCCTTGTGTTTCCTCAACTACTTTTTACAAGCATTGGTTTGGATATTACAGGTAATTATTTAGATATTAATGGCAACTATAACTGTTTAGATTTTACATTCAACCGCTTAGATATTACATGCAACTAGTTTACAAGGGGTTTTGACTGGGTTCAGGAGTTTTTTAACAAGAGTAAAAAGCCGAGGGGTTTTTAGCAAGTTTGAAGAGGGCTGGGCCTTCTTTACAATTTACCCTATGAAATATACAGGTGTTTGTGATTATTAATTTGTTAACCCCTAACATACTCCAAAATTAATCACAATCAATCATATCATGCCTATATATGGGTCCCTATGTTTCTTTCCTTGCTCTTGAATCAACCCAGTGTTTATGTTGCACATGGTCTCTCCTCTACGTTCTAGTCCTATATATTAATCACAACCCAGTGTTTATGTTTCTTTTAATTTCTCTCAATCTATCTATGGTTCTATCAATAAAATATTCTAAATTAAAACTTATATATAAATTGCTTCATTCTTGTGCTTCATATCTATCTATCTTTCTATCTCTCTCTCTTTCTAATAAAAGTTTTGGTCAGAAGATGAGCGATCCAAAATATCCAAAAAATGCCTACCCATACCCTTCACAAGGTAATATATATGCAAATTAATTTTATTTTTCCTTACATGTATTTTAGAAATATTGTTGTTAATTATTTTATGTAGGATTTTATTAAAACTTTTTGTTTGTTTTGAATAACCGAAGGGTACTACCAAGGGCCACCAGTGATGGCACCACCTCAGTATCACTACGCGGCTCCACCTCCACCACCGAGACGATCCAATGGCGGATTCATCGAAGGATGGTATATTTTCTCTTCCTCATCCATTTAACATTTGATCTATAAAAAATTCAACACTGAGATTACTATAATTAATCAATTTACCAGAAAATTAACTGATTTTATTTTTATCCATAATGTGATGCAGTCTAGCTGCCCTGTGCTGTTGTTTCCTGGTGGATGAGTGTTGCTGTGATCCCTCCATTATTTGTGTTTGGTGATGAAGAACTCTTTTTGCAAGTAATGGCTCAAGATTAATTAAATGCTTGCTGCTTGTACTAATAGCTTGTATGTCATGTGCTAATTAGTGTGGCCTTTCACTTATGGTGAAAGCTTTGTAAACTGATGAGATTAGTGGGAGTATTTATTGTTCTGCTGTTTTTGATTGTTTTGAGTTTTGAGCATTATCATATTGAAAATTTTAGTTGTTTTTTCATTAATTCTGATTTGTATTTTCGATAGAGAGATGTATTTTCGATAGAGAGACGAAGAAGAAAGAAATGCAGAAATGCATGCCGTTGCTTCAGTGTTCGTAACTCTCATCTGTCCCGATTCCCCAATAAAGAGGAGTCGCAAAGCCTCGGTGCCTTCATATACATAGCATTAACCTCATCTATTAGTTTTTTGGGCTAGTTTTTAAAAAAATGAAATAAAAAAAAAAAGAGTTTTCCAAACCACAATTTCAAAACATTTCGCAAGCCTGAAACCCTAATTTTTTAAACTCTAAAAAGAGTAGAGTTTCATAAGTTTGGTGTTGTCACAGGGAAATTCGTGGCCTTTGGGTGCGTGTGTGTTGTGTGTAGATGTGCGTGGGTGTGTTGTGCATGGATTAGTTTTTTGGGTCAATTTGAAAAAAATTGAAATAAAAAAAAGAGTTTTCCAAACCATAATTTCAAAACGTTTCGCAAGCCCGAAACCCTATTTTTCTAAACTCTAAAAAGAGTAGAGTTTCATAAGTTTGGTATTGTCTCTATTTATTCTTTCTTTCTCTGGCTTAAAAATAAATTAATTTTTTTCCTTTTCTTTAGAATAATAAATAGGATGCAAACGGGGTTTGAACCCCAAACCTTCCGCACACCTGCAAAAAGGTTTTACCACTGTGCTATAATAGCAGCTGCACAATAAATAAAACAAAAACTTCTCAAAGTAATATAATAGGCAAAAATGGGTCTCCCTGTTTTCCCCCTTTTGGCGTTGCTGCGACCTCAGCAAATTAGCTGCAATCCACCGTTGTGGCGCCATATATCTGTATAAAATACAGCATGCTTAATTTTTATTTTAGTCTAATATTTTTTATGCCTTGTTTATGAAGCCTCCAACCAAAAGCCACCTGTGATGGCACCTCCTCAGTATCGGTCTGCAAAAGCTCAGACATCTAACAATGCCTTAGCTGAATTCGTCCAAGCATGGTTAGTTTCTTATGTCGAATCTAGCCTTAGATTATTCTCGGCTCCATATTGAATTAAAACCCATAATTTTGTGTATTTTTTTCTAGTTTAGTTGTTGATAGTTGATTTTGTTTGTGGTGGATACAGTTTAAATGCCTGTTTCTTAGTTGGGTGTGCCTGTGATACCTCTGTTTGCTGTGCGGCCTGAGCCTGTTGAAGAAGAACTCTGGTTGATTTGGATCAAGATCATGCGCAGCCTTTTACTAAAAGTGTATATAAATTGTGTAATTGTTAAGCTATGCTAGGATTTTGGTGGGATTATTTTGTAATAGTTTAAAAAAAATTGGGTATATTTCAACAACATATTGTCATTTTGGTAATTATTTGATTTATTTGATGAATTTTTTGTCGGGTTTGATGTGTACATCGTTTGGATTTGTTTCAAGGTCTTTGTAAATTCTTTTCATCCCGTGTTTGAGCAATTGCTTTTTCTTCCTTGCACTCCGTCTCTCTATACATATTGTAATTTTTCTTCGTCTTCTTCTTCTTCTTCTTCTTCTTCAAAGCTCTCCAATTTGTTTTGATGATCATTGTTGATCTTCATGGCCTACAAGAGGTGTACACCAATTTTCATATCGTTTTGATACTTTATACTTGATGATTTGGTTGTGGAAAATATTCAATTGATAAATTCGGTACCATCCGAAGTACATGAAGTATAAAAAATTACACCATGTTGATCAAGATGATGAACCCTGTTGGATCATTAAAAATATCTATAAATCATTGATTTCTGACCGACCTAGGACAGTTTTCTATATTAACCGAACCCACATTCCTCAAAAGATATGGTATGCAAAACGAAAGTTTAAACTGAAAAGTGAGAAAAGCTGAAGGGGGTTTATGGAAAAGATCACCAAGAGAGACATGACAAAGGAGCATTGACCAATGAAACATGAGACCATAAATCCAAAATCAACTGTTTGGGCCTTGAGCGGCATTGAGGGACAGAGCGAGAGATTGATGATGCTCAATATAGGCAGTCTCCAGGAGCTGGACACGTGACAGATGACGTATCCCAAAACTCAGAAGGAAGGGCCACAGGGGCCGATCAGTAACAACCCCTGTACCCGACCCACAAGCACAAGCTGGCCCTCCTCGGGGCCCTCTGCAAGTTGGCCTCCTCGACCCCCCCAGCTCGACCCGAGCTGCCACAGGACCAGGGCACCTCGGCCCTCTTGCTCACCTCCGAGCTCTCTAGCCGAGGCCGTCTTCCTCGGTCCCTCCGACCAGATCCACCGCTCACGGGCGTAACCGCCGTTTCGCGAATCTCGCCATGCGCGAATTCTCCGCCGACAACATCCCACATTCCACGTCTCCACGATCTCCATTAATGGGCAATCCGCTCTCTATGCAGGCGTGACATCGGAGCGTAACCGCTGGCGAGATTCTCGCGTCTGCTGCTGCATGCCCTCACCGCTATATAAACCCCCATCACAGAGGGGTCAAGTAAGCGATTCTTTACTCTACTAAGCTGTTACTCTGCTCGAATCTCGTTACTAACTTGATCGTCGGAGGGTCCTTGGTGGTACCAAACTATCCCGGGACTTCTTTGCAGGTACTCGGCGCCAAACTCCTCATATCACCTTCTTCACCAAAACCCATTGAGATTCACCCGCAAACAGAAGATCACCACCGAAATCTCCTGGGAGATCAACGGAAGACAACATCTAACGAAGACCTGAAAAGGACCTCCATCAGTTGGCGCCGTCTGTGGAAACATAACTGCACAAAACTTAAAGTTGGCCTTCCGATCTCCGCCCGCATGGCAACCGATCCCTCTGAAGGTCCTGTTGGATATATGTATGCCCTAGAGGCCATTATGTGATAGTGTATGTACTGATGTGTGTATATATGTATATTCAGAGGACAGTCTTGCTCGACATAATAGTATGCTATCTGGTTTCTCTTTATCATATGTTCACTTGATCATGTTTATATTCATTTGCTACATGTTGATAAAGCCCTAAGGATATTGGCTTGACTACTGGGATTATGATGTGGATCATACTAGTGGGACATCTGTAATTTATAAGCATATCCTTGAAAAGTTCATAGTCGTGGGTATATCGAGACGGCATCGATATTCCAGTGTAGACTAGCGTATATTGTTCTTGTTCCATATGATGGGCGATGGATGATCCTATATCCGTCTGGTGTGTTGACACCAAAAATTGTATACGGGTGCTCAGTGAGACTAGGTACACTGAACAGACTCACCGAGAACTCCTATGTGGTATTATATCATACGTCGAATAGCAGTTCTCAGGTGACACTGGTACAGATTAGTCTGTAGACCCGAGATCGCCATAGAGTCTTGTGTGTCCTCCCACTGTACTTTGATCTCCACCCTACTACGGCTCTATAGAGTCGTACAAACATGTGGATATTGGGTACAGTCCTGGGGCATATGGACGCAATGAGCGATAGGAGGGGTTTCGTCTCTCCCGGTATTGGGGGTTGATGTTGTGCTATGCACGATTTGCTATAACAGGAAGTCTCTTGCCAGGGCTGATGAGATATTACTGATAGGTGTTATCCGTAGTTTCTCGATCTGTTATAGACCATATACCGGCATGGCTTATTGTGTTATTGGGGTCGACGATTCCATCCCTAAACTCAATATGCAGCATATCTGATGAAGAGACCGGACTGTACGGTAAGTGTTGCCAGCTGGATTGACGGGAGTTTTAACAGGTTCGCTTGTTCTTCTTCTGATCGCTCAATACCCGGGTGGCCGTTACGTTTAGCTGACCGCTTACGGCTTGTAGATGTTTGATGTGATCATCACCTACTGCCGGCGTATTGACGAGTCTTAGAGTCCCGCACAGAAGTTTCTTGGCTCAGGCGAAACGATGTGGTGTGCATATGAGATATGTGTGGGGGCTCGATTAAATACGTGTATATGATACCGTATTTTAATCGGGCGTTTTATATTGGTCGGGTCGTATGAGATATGACCGGTTTATTAAATCAAGTGTTGATTTAATATTGACTTTTATCTCATTTAAATAAACCATTTTCTTTTGATGGATGCATGCATGCATATGTACATGTTGATGTGCATACATACATACATACATGCATTTGTTTCATGGTAGATGATAAAACAAAGATGGCAATGCAAGACTCACATGGTTCATATTTATATATATAGACATTTTTGTTTTAAGTTAAAAATAAAGGAAATTAATTAATGACTCATTTCTTTACAAATGACTCATTGTTTCTACACACTTCTTTGGTTGACCATTGACTTAATCTTGGTTAATTTCCTTTGTTCTTAACTCATCACAAAATATTTAGATATTTTATATTAACCATGGTTTGGGATCTTCATCTTCCTCTCTCTAGCTCTCTCATTATCATTATTATGATAATCTTTTTCATCCAAAAGAAAATAATTGCCATCTTCATCTTCCTCTCTCTAGCTCTCTCTCTTGAGTTTGATAATTGAGTGAGGTTAAAAGAAAGAAAGGGTTTTAAGTGAGAACATAAACCACTTCATCATCCTACACATCTCTAGCTCTTTTTTTGTAGGGTGTTTGCTTCAAGGATTTCATAGATCAAGTGAAGCAACAAGCTTTGAGAAAAGGACTTCGGGTGGATCGTCGTGGACTTGGAAGCGTTCAAGCGAGCCGTTCCAAACCTAAGGAGATTCAAGGAGTCACCCTAGGAGGTCTACAAAGGTTGTAGTCTCTCCACTTAGTGATAGATAATCTATTATAAGTGATACTATTAATTGTTACTCAATAATTCTAATTCGATTCCTAGTTAAGTTTGCTTAGCACCTCTTAAAATTTAAATTGTGGCATGTGTGATGCTTCTAAACCCTATATGAGGTGATAAGGAAACCCTACAGTGGTATCAGAGCCAGGTTAGAGCTTTAGAGTAATCTAGACGACGTTAAAAACCTCGAACGAACAAAAAACGACACACGGGGAGTGCTCTCTGGACAATTTTCAAAAACGTGGATTTTTTCATATTAAAAATACTTAAAAAATCGTGCAGGGTATTTTATGGGCCCACAAAAAGTATGAAGCCCTAACTCCACTATTGGCCCGCGGAACCGCGACAAGAATGGTCATTCCGCGGCGGTTCCGCGGCGTCGTTGGTGCAGATGGGGCTGTGCCTTCTTGCGCTGGCCCATATGTACTTGTTGCAGTTTCTGGGAAATTTTAAAACTGCTCAAGTGTTGAGCTTTTCTGAGAAGTCTTTGGGTGTTTAATCGTTCGATCGAATGTTTTAACTGCGCCTAGTTTATTAGTATGTGATACAATAATTGGAATCTACAAATTTGTTTGTTGCATGTAAATCTAGCATTTCGGTCTCGGGAATAATCGGAAATCTTGTTGAATTATCCGGCTTATTTTGAAAAGGTGTTTTCATGGATGAGACCTAAAAGCGAGCTTTACATTGTTAGACATGAAATCTTGTATATGTGATATTCCGGGTTTGTGTTGTCTAAAGGCAGTTACGATTCCAATTGTTGTAGTTTTTCATTTTATTTCTCTGTGACCGTAAGTGTAGTATGTTATATATCGCCGGTTTTGTTGCTATACATCAACGACAATCGGGGTACGCATACTTACTTACATTGATAATATGTGATATTATGTGTTGTTGAGATTTGTTGTGCAGGATTGTCGTGATTAAATAGCCGGGGGTTTTATATGAGATGAGAGTTTTCTTTTCATTCATGTAAAATTAAATTGTATATAATATTCTTTTATTTGGGGCACTTCCGGGTTGAGGATATTGTCACCAGTGTTGTATATTATTTACTTTTCCGCATTAGGATAGACCCAAAGAGGAGGACACAAGTGACCGGGTTCTAGGGTTCAGTGGGAAGCTATCTCGAGGAGTCGAGACCGGGTCTCCTAAACTCCAGAATTGGTAGGGTCGCTTGCCTCTCTCGTAGGGGTCGAGACCGGGTCTCCTAAACTCCAGAATTGGTAGGGTCGCTTGCCTCTCTCGTAGGGGTCTAGGGGTGTGGGCTTGGCTATTCATCGCGACCGTGGAATCCGTATTTTCTATTGCTGGCTAAATACAAAATACGGACTTCCTAGATATCCTATATTAAATGTGCTTCTGCTGCTTTTATTATCTAATGTGATCATTTAATATATATTTGAGACGAATGCAATATTATATATATGATATATAATAAACGTTGCTTATGTTTTACACCCGCGCTAGCCCCGTCCCGGTATGCCGTTAGTTAAGTAACCTAACGGTGCATATCGGGACACTGTGGCGAATGCGAGTGGCATAAGCGTACGTTATATTTTCGTTTCTTTCAGTGATGGCTTTAGGATTTAAATGATGGGACTACATTAATGAGATTAATGTAAAGATAAATGAACCTAATAAGATGTTGTAGAATCGGATTTAAAACACACTCGGCCTTTTATGAAAAAGCAAGTTTCAAAATGCGGAGCTTAAGCCACTCCTTTTAAACCCATTGGATTCTACAATGATATCAAGTTCAAAGCGTTAAAAGTTTTCTTAAAAACTATCCGCAGCCCTCCGTCATTTTAGGAAATAGAGTACTTAGTATTCGTGCTGCGTATTTTGACTTTAGTTAAGGCGCGGTGTACGGTAGCTAAGTGATATCTTCCTACAATGCATATGATGCAGATTAGTTAGGGCATTCATATGATTATGTTGACTTTAGTTAAGGGTCATATGGGTGGGTCTAGTTAATCACGAAATGACGGGAAGAACTTGACTAGTACTTATGATATGTTGACCATAGTTAAGGTCATGAGTATTAGGGGTAAAAATAATATCGGGAATTTCAAGAGTTGAAATTTACAATGAGATTGTATACCTTCTATATGATAGTAGGATCCCGATCCCACTGCGAGCAAAAGTTGCTCCCGGGAAAATTTTGCACTTTACAATTAGCTAACCCAGTACGTGTCTAGAAAAGTGTCAAACGGGGCTATGCCTCTAGGAAGACGATGTTTATTTTAATTAGGTCCGTGCGAAAGCACGGGGAACCTCCCTCAAGTACCGGCACCGGCCTGGCTGAACGGTTAGCGAAGTTGTAGAATGTAATTAATCCCGGCTTGTTTTCTTTTTAAAGGTTTTAAAGAAAATTTGATAAAAAACAGTGGGAGACATCGATTAGATAAGATAATAACCAATCTGATCTTTGCAAGAGCTTTCGCTGAGTGTATTCTTTTCTCTCTCTTAACAGCAGATACAAATGTCTGGACTCAAGCTTCTATTAGATAAAAATAAACTGAATAGGACCAATTATAAAGATTGGCTGAGGAATCTCAACATTGCCTTGACTTATGATAAGGTATCATATGTCCTCACGGCTCCAACCCCGTCCATCTTAGGTCCTAAACCTTCAGTTGCGGATAGGGAAATTCGCAAGACATGGGACGCTGACTGTTCCATGGCCAAATGCCTCACGCTTGCATCGATGGATAACACACATCAGAAGCAGCACGAGAATATGGACGTACAATCCATATTCCTCCATACAAAAGAGTTGTATGGAGAGCAATCTCGCGTATTACGATACGAAACATCCAGAAAGCTGTTTCAGATGCGAATGGCCCCTGGCACAGCAGTAGGAGACCATGTTCTGAAGATGATAGCTCTCATAGAAGAGCTTGAGGACCTTGGATGGACAATGGACAATGAACAATATAAGGATATTATTCTGCAGTCTCTCCCCTCCACCTTTGCTCAGTTCATAGTTAACTTCGACATGTACAACATGGAGAAGGAACTGCCTGAACTCCTTAATATATTAAGAAGTGCAGAGAGCACACTGAAGTCAGTGAAGACTCCCGTTTTGGGTCCTGGGACTCTTTCCTCCCCTCGCCCGAAGGCTAAGGCCAAAGGAAAGATGAAGAAGAAACCCACCAAACCAAAGGGTGGGGTCAAAAGGTTAAGGGGAAAGACAAGTCCAAGGTTGGGGAATCTGGGAAAGGAGAATGTTTCCACTGCAAAAAGACGGGACACTGGAAGCGAAACTGTACTGAGTACGTAGAACTCAAGAAGAAGCATGGTGATGCTTCAGCTTCAGGTGTGTTCGTAATTGAAAACTGTTTTTCTATTAACTCTGCTTCCTGGGTATTAGATACCGGTTCGGGTTCTCATATTTGCAATTCTGTGCAGGCGTTGAGAAATAGCAGAGTTCTGAAGACAGGTGATCATGCTCTCCAGGTTGGAAATGGTTCCAATGTAAATGCAGTTTCAGTGGAAAAGTATCACCTAGGGTTGCCATCGGGTTGTATATTGGTTTTGAACCCATGTTATTTTGTGCCAAGTATGCTTTGTAATATTATATCCGTTTCTTTGTTAGACAATGAAGTATATCATTTTGCTGTGCAACACAATGATATGAACATTAGACTTAATCAAGAGTTGATTGGTTGTGGTACACTAAATAACGGGATATACGTCCTTAATCAACACACAGTATTCAACATTCGACACACAAGTAAAAGAAAATTTTTCAGATATAAATGAAGCTTTTCTTTGGTATTGTAGACTTGGTCATATTAATGAAACAAGACTAAACAAGTTTCATAAAGATGGATATTTAAATTCTTTTGAGTATAAATCTTATGCAATTTGCCAGTCTTGTATCAAAGGTAAAATGACCAAAACTCCGTTTACTGGATACGGAGAAAGAGCTACTGAGCTCTTAGGCCTCATACATAGTGATGTATGTGGGCCAATGTCTACACATGCAAGAGGCGGTTTTTCCTACTTCATAAGTTTTACTGATGATTTCTCAAGATTTGGTCATGTGTTTTTGATAAAACATAAATATGAAGCTTTCGAGAAATTCAAGGAGTACAAACTTGAAGTAGAAAACCAAACAAGAATGAAAATCAAGATACTTCGATCAGATCGAGGTGGAGAGTACTTAAGTACTGAGTTCTTGGACTTCCTAAAAGAGAATGGGATTCTCTCTCAGCTCACTCCCCCTTACACACCATAGCACAACGGTATGTCAGAACGACGGAATCGTACCCTATTAGATATGGTACGATCCATGATGAGTGATTCTGAGTTATCCCTCTCGTTTTGGGGGCATGCATTGGAAACTGCAGCTTTTCTGTTAAACAAAGTTCCAACCAAGACCGTGTCTACCACTCCATATGAGATATGGCATGGGAAGAAACCATCTCTTAAACGAGTTAAGATTTGGGGTTGTCCGGCTTTTGTTAAAAAGCATAATCCAGACAAACTAGAGACACGATCGGTCAAATATATATTTGTGGGATATCCAAAACATTCGTTTGGGTATCTTTTCTACCATAAGGAGAAACAAAAGGTGTTTGTTTCTCAGTATGCCACATTTTTAGAAAATGAGATTTTTCCGAATGATGCTGATGGCAATATGGTAGATCTAGAAGAGGTTCTAGAAACACAAGTTACAAATGACGACTTTGTTGAACCTGATGTTGTAACAGAATCTAATAAACCTCAGCCACTCCGTAGATCTGGTAGGACTTCTCGCCCACCGGAGAGATACTACGGTTTTCTCATTGATGGTGATAGAGAAGACTGCATCATGGATGATGATGATTCTACCAGTTTTCATCAAGCTATCACGAGTGGTGACTCTGTGAAATGGCTGGATGCCATGAGATCCGAAATGGAGTCCATGTACACCAACAAAGTATGGACTTTGGAGGATGTACCCTCCGGGATAAAACCTGTGAGCTGCAAATGGATCTTTAAAAGAAAGATCGGTGTAGATGGACAGGTAGAGACCTATAAGGCAAGGGTGGTAGCGAAAGGTTTTCGTCAAAGACCAGGTTTGGACTATGACGAGACTTTCTCTCCGGTAGCCATGCTTAAATCCATTCGGATCCTACTTGCTATTGCTGCTCACTACGACTATGAAATCTGGCAGATGCACGTTAAAACTGCATTTCTAAATGGTGATTTAGATGTATGCGTTTATATGGATCAGCCAGAGGGCTTCATTGACAGTGAGAGCAGCGGAAAAGCATGTAAGTTGCTTAAATCCATTTATGGATTAAAGCAGGCACCGCGGAGTTGGAACATCTGTTTTGATGATGTTATCAAAGAGTTTGATTTTATCAAAAATCCAGATAAACCTTGTGTTTATAAGAAGACTGTAGGGAAATCTGTCGCATTCCTCGTATTGTACGTGGATGACATACTTCTGATAGGAAATGATATTCCTATGTTACAGTCAGTCAAATCATTCTTATCACAAAGGTTCTCCATGAAGGACCTGGGTGATACCACGTATATATTGGGCATACAGATCTATAGGGATAGATCCAAACGGTTATTGGGATTGTCCCAAACCAAGTACATCAACACCATCCTAAAGAGGTTTAGTATGGAAGACTCCAAGCGGGGTGCCTTACCCGCTTGCCACAGGGTCACTCTCTCCAAGGACGATTGCCCAAAGTCTGATAAAGAAAGAGCTCGCATGAGCATTATTCCCTATGCTTCGGCAGTAGGATCGATAATGTATGCGATGTTATGTACACGTCCTGATGTAGCTTATGCACTTAGTGTAGTAAGCAGGTATCAGTCAAACCCAGGGGAGAATCACTGGATTGCTGTGAAGAACATTCTTAAGTACTTGCGAAGGACTAAAGAATTGTTCTTGGTATATGGTAACGGGGATCTCCAAATGGAGGCTTTTACCGATTCAAGCTTCCAGAGTGACAAGGATGACAGCAAGTCTATCTCAGGGTTTGCATTTACCCTCAATGGAGGGACGGTAAGTTGGAAGAGTTCCAAACAGGATACCGTTGCAGACTCAACGATGGAAGCTGAGTACATTGCTGCAAATGATGCTGCCAAGGAAACCGTCTGGATAAGAAAGTTCATCTCGAAGCTAGGAGTAGTTCCAACAATTATTGATCCAATACCTTTGTATTGTGACAATAATGGGGCTATGGCGTTGGCCAAAGAGCCCAGATCCCATCAGAAGTCCAGACACATCCTGAGGCGATATCATCTGATCCAGGAGATAGTTGATCGCCACGAAATCGAGATTAAGAGAGTAGATACAAAGGAGAACACTGCGGATTCATTCACCAAGGCCCTCCCTCAGCCGCAGCATGAGTGACTTTTTGAGATGTTGGATATGAGATACGCCAATAATTGGCCTTAGTGCAAGTGGGAGATTGTTGGATATATGTATGCCCTAGAGGCCATTATGTGATAGTGTATGTACTGATGTGTATATATATGTATATTCAGAGGACAGTCTTGCTCGACATGATAGTATGTTATCTGGTGTCTCTTTATCATATGTTCACTTGATCATGTTTATATTCATTTGGTACATGTTGATAAAGCCCTAAGGATATTGGCTTGACTACTGAGATTATGATGTGGATTATACTGGTGGGACATCTGTAGTTTATAAGCATATCCTTGAAAAGTCCCTAGTCGTGGGTATATCGAAACAGGGCATCGATATTCCAGTGTAGACTAGCGTATACTGTTCTTGTTGCATATGATGGGCGATGGATGATCCCATATCCGTCTGGTGTGTTGACACCAAAGATTGTATACGGGTGCTCAGTGAGACTGGGTACACTGAACAGACTCACCGAGAACTCCTATGTGGTATTATATCATACGTCGGATAGCAGTTCTCAGGTGACACTGGTACAGATTAGTCTGTAGACCCGAGATCGCCATAGAGTCTTGTGTGTCCTCCCACTGTACTTTGATCTCCACCCTACTACGGCTCTATAGAGTCGTACAAACAGGTGGATTTTGGGTACAGTGCTGAGGCATATGGAGGCAATGAGCGATAGGAGGGGTTTCGTCTCTCCCGGTATTGGGGGTTGATGTTGTGCTATGCACGATTGGCTATAACAGGAAGTCCCTGACCAGGGCTGCTGAGATATTACTGATAAGTGTTATCAGTAGTTTCTCGATCTGTTATAGACCATATACCGGCATGGCTTATTGAGTTATTGGGGTCGACGATTCCATCCCTAGACTCAATATGCAGCATATCTGACGAAGAGACCGGACTGTACGGTAAGTGTTGCCAGCTGGATTGACGGGAGTTTTGACAGGTTCGCTTGTTCTTCTTCTGATCGCTCAATACCCGGGTGGCCGTTACGTTTAGCTGACCGCTTGCGGCTTGTAGGTGTTTGATGTGATCATCACCTACTGCCGGCGTATTGACGAGTCTTAGAGTCCCACACAAAAGTTTCTTGGCTCAGGCGAAACGATGTGGTGTGCATATGAGATATGTGCGGGAGCTCGATTAAATACGTGTATATGATACCGTATTTTAATCGGGCGTTTTATATTGGTCAGGTCGTATGAGATATGACCGGTTTATTAAATCAAGTGTTGATTTAATATTGACTTTTATCTCATTTAAATAAACCATTTTCTTTTGATGGATGCATGCATGTATATGTACATGTTGATGTGCATACACACATACATACATGCATTTGTATCATGGTAGATGATACAACAAAGATGGCAATGCAAGACTCACATGGTTCATATTTATATATATAAACTTTTTTGTTTTAAGTTAAAGATAAAGGAAATTAATTAATGGCTCATTTCTTTACAAATGACTCATTGTTTCTACACACTTCTTTGGTTGACCATTGACTTAACCTTGGTTAATTTCCTTTGTTCTTAACTCATCACAAAATATCTAGATATTTTATATTAACCATGGTTTGGGTTTTGATATTTATCTCTCTCTCTCTCTCTCATTATCATTATTATGATAATCTTTTTCATCCAAAAGAAAATAATTGCCATCTTCATCTTCCTCTCTCTAGCTCTCTCTCTTGAGTTTGATAATTGAGTGAGGTTAAAAGAAAGAACGGGTTTTAAGTGAGAACATAAACCACTTCATCATCCTACACATCTCTAGGTCTTTTTGTGTAGGGTGTTTGCTTCAAGGATTTCATAGATCAAGTGAAGCAACAAGCTTTGAGAAAAGGACTTCGGGTGGATCGTCGTGGACTTGGAAGCGTTCAAGCGAGCCGTTCCAAACCTAAGGAGATCCAAGGAGTCACCCTAGGAGGTCTACAAAGGTTGTAGTCTCTCCACTTAGTGATAGATAATCTATTATAAGTGATACTATTAATTGTTACTCAATAATTCTAATTCGATTCCTAGTTAAGTTTGCTTAGCACCTCTTAAAATTTAAATTGTGTCATGTGTGATGCTTCTAAACCCTATATGAGGTGATAAGGAAACCCTACAGGTCCAAACACCCGCTGTCACTTCCCTCGCAACGGAAGCGCGGACGAACCCTTCCTAAATGTCGTCGGCTTCCCCGCTGGCCGCCGTTTTACAGGCTCCGGCGACCGCCCGAGCAAAAGAGCTAGAGGCCGAGAGCCCATCACCTTTGGCGACGAGGATCTCCACGGCATATTGGTGCCCCATAACGACCCGCTGGTGATCATAGCCCAAATCCACCGGGTACTCATCGATTCAGACAGTTCGGCGGACATCCTCTTCCACGACTGCTTCCTGCGTATGGGGCTCGCCCCAGCAGACCTGAAATCGACCTCTCACGTCCTCTCGGGGTTCACCAACCACTCCATCCCGGCGCAAGGGGTGGTCACCCTGCAATTCACGATCGGGGAGCCCGGCCGCACGCGCACACTGCCTGTGGACTTTATCGTAGCGAAAGTTCCGTCGGCCTACAACGTCCTTCTCGGCCGCCCGACGCTGAACTCTCTCCAGGCTCAGATCTCGACATACCACCTGGCGATAAAATTCCCCCTCGATCGGGGCAGGATAGGTCGAGCATACGGGAGCCAGCGGGTCGTGAAGATAGGCCTTATCGAGACGTCTTCGCCCAAGCAGTATGCTGACGGCGCCGAGGCGTGTGACGACATCAAAGGTACCCTGGACACCCGAGACTAGCGGAAGGAGGTCCGTGAGCGCCGGTCGAACCTCTGACCGAGGTGCCCCTAACGGAAGGGGACCAAGGAAAGACCGTCCAGGTCAGGTCGCTCTTGACGGGGACTCAGCGGGATGACCTAGCGGGATGACCTGATCAGATTCCTCAGAAGCAACTCCGACGTCTTCGCCTGGGCGCCTGCTGACATGCCTGGGATCGACTCCAAAATCATCTCCCACAAGCTCGGAGTTGATCCTGCAGCCCGACCCGTCAGGCAGAAGAAAAGAAGCTTCACCCCGGTCAAACAGAAGGCTATCGAAGAGGAGGTTGATCGTCTCCTCGCCGCCAACTTCATCAGAAATGTGCCCTACTCGGAGTGGCTGGCAAACGTAGTTTTGGTCAAGAAGTCAAGCGGGAAGTGGCGTATGTGCGTGACTTCACCGACCTCAATAAGGCCTGCCCCAAGGACAACTTTCCGCTCCCCCGCATAGACCAGCTCGTCGACAGCTCGGCCGGTCACGAGCTGTTGAGCTTCATGGACGCTTTCTCCGGCTACAACCAAATCCATATGAATCCTGAAGACGAAGATCTGACCGCATTCACAACGGACCGGGGAGTGTACTGCTACAGGATGATGCCTTTCGGCCTCAAGAACGCTGGGGCCACGTGCCAAAGGCTGGTCAATCGCATGTTCAAGCCACAGATCGGCAGGAATATGGAAGTCTACGTTGACGACATGCTCGTCAAGTCCATCTCGTCGGCCGACCATGCCAAGGACTTGGGCGAGGCTTTCGGAGTGCTCCGCAAATTCAACATGAAGCTAAACCCCGCCAAGTGCGCATTCGGAGTCACTGGGGGAAAGTTCCTCGGGTTCATGGTCACTCACCGCGGAATCGAAACTAACCCAGAGAAGATCGACGCTATCCTGAACATAGCCGCACCCAAGACCAACGTCGAGATCATGCGGCTCACAGGACGGGTCGGCGCTCTAAGCCATTTCATGTCCAGGTCGGGGGAGAAGTGCCTTCCGTTCTTTAAGGCGCTGAGGAAGATTCCGAGGTTCGAGTGGTCGGAGGAATGCCAAGCCGCCTTCGACCAATTGAAGAAGCACCTCGCAACACCGCCGCTACTCACCCGGCCGGTGGAGGGGGACGAGTTGTCGCTGTACCTGGCAGTATCCGACCAAGCAGCAGGCTCAGTGCTCGTCAGGGAGGCCGAGGGGGCGCAGAAGCCGGTGTACTATGTGGGCCACGTGTTTAAAGACGCGGAAACGAGGTACCCCGCCATAGAGAAGATTGTCTTAGCCCTCATGGTAACCTCGCGGAAGCTGCGACACTACTTCCAAGCACACACCATCATCGTCCTCACCGAGCGCCCGTTGGGAGCTATCCTAGCATCACCGGAATCCTCGGGCCGCCTAGAAAAATGGAGGTGGGAGTTATCCCAATTCGACATAAGGTATCGCCCGAGGCAAGCCATCAAGGCGCAGGCCCTGGCCAATTTCATCGTTGAATGCACCATCCCTGGCAAGAAGCCGGAGTCCGCGCCACCCCTCGCAGCCCAGTGTCCCATCCCGGAAGGCCCTGGCTCGGTTCCGGAGTGGGTCATCTACGTCGACGGGTCTTCCACCGAGGAAGGCTGTGGTGCCGGCCTCATCATCCGGGGTCCAAACGACGCAGAGATGGAGTATTCTTTGAGGCTCAGTTTCAAAGCATCGAACAACACGGCAGAATACGAGGCCCTCCTGGCCGGACTGCGCATGGCCGTCGGGCTGGGGCTGAAGATAATTCGAATCCGCAGCGACTCGGCCCTGGTTGTCGGTCAAGTGACCGGCCGCTTCGAAGCTCGAGAACCTCTGATGATGAGGTACCTAGACGAAGTGAGGAAACTCCAAAGAAACTTCGATGAAGTCCAGGTAGAACAAATACCCAGGCAGCTGAATGCCCAAGCAGACGCCTTGAGCAAGCTAGCTTCGTCGTACTCGACCAACAATAAGCGGTCTATCCTCTTCGAAACATTGCCTCGACCCAGCGTGAGAGACGAAGCGACGACAGTCCACATATACGCGGCGCAGGAGAGTGACCATGATTGGAGAAAGCCCCTCATAGAGTTCCTGAAAGACGGCGCGCTCCCGGAGGACCGGGCGGCCGCCCGCCGTCTCCGGGCCAAAGCCCGCCACTTCGTCTGGAGCAACGGGAACCTCTGCAAGAAGGCCTTCACTCAGCCCCTGCTCCGGTGCGTTGACCCCCACGAAGCCGAATACGTCCTTCGGGAAATGTATGAAGGGGTAGGCGGCGCACACCAGGGAGCTCGAACCTTGATCCAAAAAGCGTTACTCCAAGGGTATTACTGGCCCACCATGCACGAAGACGCCCTGAAGCTGGTCAGAAGATGCAAGAGCTGCCAGCTCCACGGCAGCATTCCCCGCCTCCCGGCTACCGAGCTGACCGCCCTGACATCCTCATGGCCGTTCGCTCAGTGGGGGTTGGATATGATCGGCCAGTTCCCTACCGGAACAGGCGGGCACAAATACGTCCTCGTTGCGGTGGACTACTTCACCAAGTGGATCGAGGCCGTCCCCATCAGGAAACCGGACGCCGCCACAACCATCAAATTCCTGCAAAACAACCTGATACTCCGGTTTGGCATCCCGAGATGCATCGTCACTGACCACGGGACGAACTTCGAGAACGAGAAAGTGAAGGATTTCTGCAAAGAGTATCATATCCTCATGAAGTTCGCCGCGGTCGCGCATCCCCAATGCAACGGGCAGGCCGAAGTCACTAACCGAGATGTCCTCCGAGGTCTCCGGACCCGTCTAGAAGGGCAACAAGGCAGTTGGGTCGAAGAACTGCCCCGAGTCTTGTGGGCCCTGCGCACGTCAAAAAAGACTCCCACCGGGGAGACCCCCTTCAGCCTCTGCTACGGGACCGAAACTATGGTCCCAGCAGAGATCGGGCTACCCAGTCACCGGGTCGAGCACTTCGACGACGACGCAAACACCACGGCGCTACGGACCAACCTCGACATCTTGTTGGAAAAGAGGGATCGGGCTCAGATCAGAGCTACCGCCTATCAGCAACAAACGGCCCGATACTACAACGCTCGGGTAAAACACCGCTCCTTCAAGACCGGGGACCTGGTCCTGCAACGGAATGAGTTCACCGACCAGGGCAGGCTTCACAAGTTCTCCCCGAAGTGGGAGGGTCCCTTTCTCGTCTCTGAGGCGCTCCCCGGCGGAGCCTACCGTCTACAAGACGCAGACGGACGAAAGCTCCCGCGGCCTTACAACGCCGAGAAGCTCAAGCTATACCAGTGAGGTCAAAGCCAGCGAGTGTATACCGCCCCCCCTTTTTTCCCTTTCACGAAGATGGTGCAAAGCGTTCTTCGAAAATTCCTGTCCATACGAATAAAGAAACGGCGAATCATTCCGAACAGAGTCTCATCTTTACACTCCAAGGCCCTCGCCAAGAGGCGGCCATGCAACCCACTGACCGGGTATCCTTAGTGGGCTTCTGGCAGCCCCCTGATGCTAAGGACCAAAAAGCCCTATCAGAGGCAGTCGAGCCCGAGGATCCCTCGCTCGGCTATCCCCAGCGGGCAGCTTCCCTGCCGCAATGCCGAGGGTCAAAAAGCCCTCCAAGAGGCAGTCGAGCCCGAAGATCCCTCGCTCGGCTATCCTTCAGGACAAAAGCCCTCGCCAAAAGGCACCGGGCAGTAACCCTGCCCAGCCAAGGGTCCTTGGTAGGCTTCTACAGCCCCTCCCGTGCTAAGGACCAAAGTCCTCCCAGAGGCAGTCGAGTCCTTGCTCGGCTATCCCCGGCTGGTAGCTTCCTACCACAACCGATAGGAATCAAAGCCCTCACCAAGAGGCACTGGGCAGTAACCCTGCTCGGTTCCCGTCCTGAAGGATCAAAGCCTTCGCAAGAGGCAACCGAACAGCTAGCATGCTCGGTCAACTCTGGCTGGTAGTTCCCTACCCACGACGCCAGGGATCAAAAGCCCTCAAAAGAGGCACCAGGGTGGCTACCCCGCTCGTTCATCCCAGGCTGGCAGTTGCCTACCCACGACGCCAGAGGTCAAAGCCCTCGCCAAGAGGCAACCGTGCAGCCTCACTGTCCGGTCATCCTCAGTGGGCTTCTTACAGCCCCTCCAGCGCTAAGGACCAAAATCCTCCCAGAGGCAGTCGAGTTCTTGCTCGGCTATCCCCGGCTGGTAGCTTCCTACCACAACCGACAGGGATCAGAGCCCTCGCCAGGAAGCAACCGCGCAGCTTCACTGCCCGGTCATCCTTAGTGGGCTTCTTACAGCCCCTCCAACGCTGAAGATCTAAGACCCCGAAAGGGGCAACAAGTCCATCAAAGTCTAAGCGATCCCACCTCGGCTCCGGGGCCACGGAGATGCCTCCTCGGCAACGCTTGGCAAGTGATCGAAATCAACCCGACGAACGATCGCTAGACAGGTAGCTGACCCAACAGTGCAGACAGAAATATTTTACAAACATTCTTCACACACAGAAGAGGAAGTGTAAATCGATGAAACAAGAATTTTCTTTTATAACCAAAGGCAAAATTTTTACAAAGGGTGTTCTGGGGCTCCCCAGTCCTACAAACTGCCCGGAGGCTTACTTCGATCCCCTCATCGCTGGGATCACGACCCGCCGGGGGCTTTACCACCGGAGATTTCACCACCAAGGGCGCGCCCTACTCCCCTCGCCATCTTCCCCCGGAGGCCTCGCCACCGGAAGTGGAACCTGAGCGCGGAGCTCGCCATCGTCGAACTCGGGAAGCCGCTCCTTCACGGCGTCCAAGGCCTTGTTCCACGCGACGGCAGAATACTCCCCGAGCTCGGCGTAAAACTGCTCTGACGCCTTATAATCGGCCACGGCTCTCTTAGCCCGAACCTCGGCAACCTGGGCCTCCAGAAGCGCCGCCTCAGCATCTCCCCTGCTGGCGTCCCTATCTTTTTCCATGGCTGCGAAGCGTTCGGCCAGATCTGCCAGCTTCCTATCGGCGACCAGGAGGGATGCACTCAGACGACGATGGACACCCCGATTCGCTGAATTGGCAAGTTCCGCAGCCTCCGCCTGGACCGCCAGGACGTCAGCCCTCGCCCTCTCCAGGCGCAGGTCACGCCGCAAAGCCTCGACCTCCGAAGGAAATGCTTCTACCGGCCTCGGGGCGTGGAACGCCCCCTCGGCCTCCATACGAGCGGCAAGGGCGCAGTGTTGAAGGACCTGACGGAAAGCCAATGAGAAACCAGGGGGCCCCCAAGCCAAAGAAAGGTATACCAGAAAAACTACACGCAGAGGGATTTGTACCTGGATTGCCCCCTGGGCCATGGCCTCCAATTGAGCCCTCAGGGAGCCATGCGGAAGCTTTCCCCTAGCCGACTCTTCCATCCCGTCAAGCAGGCCAGCGGCAACGAAAAGCTCATACGGAACCGTGAAGACGGCGCCCCCCTCCTGCACAGAAATTCCCTCAAGGACCCTCGACGACGACGCGCGAGAAATCGTCCTCTTCCTCTTGAGAGGGGGCATGTCCTCGCCCTCCCCTCTGTCCCCCGTCTGGAGCTCGGATAACTGTGGACGTCTCTGGCTGCCGCAGGAGAAACCACCAGGAGCCGTCGACGAAGCAGACTGCCCTATCGCCGGCAGAGGATCCGGCGCAGGGCATTAGCCAGCTAGGGGCTCGGCCGCGCCACTAGCCTCCTTCTGGCGCGGGCAGCCCAAAGAGTGGGAGCGAACCATGTATTCAAAAAGAAGAAGAACGCCGAGCAGCCGCGACTTAAGAAAGAGGAAAAATGAAAGAGTAAGGGCCCTGGAACGGGCCCCGCCCCTACTTATTACTGCAAGCGGCCTCATCCAACGACGCCCGTCGTCTCCCGCCAAAAACGACTCTTCGCGTCCAGCGGCTCCGATCGCTCCACGTGTCGATCTGCGCTAGACCGCGTCCCATCAGACGCTGCGGGCCTGCATACATCGCGTCGGCCAATCGACGCTTGACACGTGGGCCGTCGATTCAGTGGCAGAGCGCACGAACCGGCGCACCTTCCTTAAATGCGGAGATCTCGCCCCGATTCACTAGCAAAAAGGACAACTGACAGTCCGAGGACTCGTCTCGACAAAGCCTTAGGAAGAAGCTCACCTCGGGAGGTCTAGCAGTCCACTCCTGACCCGACCCAATGGCTGGTCGGGACAAGAGTGGGGGGCTAATGATGATGCTCAATATTGGCAGTCTCCAGGAGCTGGACACGTGACAGATGACGTGTCCCAAAACTCAGATGGAAGGGCCACAGGGGACGACCAGGCAACCCCTGTACCCGACCTACAAGCACAAGCTGGCCCTCCTCGGGGCCCTCTGCAAGTTGGCCTTCTCGACCCCCCAGCTCGACCCGAGCTGCCACAGGACCAGGGCTCCTCGGCCCTCTTGCTCATCTCCGAGCTCTCTTTCCAAGGCCGTCTTCCTCGGTCCCTCCGACCAGGTCCACCGCTTACGGGCGTAACCGCCGCTCCGCGAATCTCGCCATACGCGGATTCTCCGCCGACAACATCCCACGTTACACGCCTCCACGATCCTCATTAATGGGCGATCCGCTCTCTATGCGGGCGTGACGTCGGATCGTAACCGCTGGCGAGATTCTCACGCCTGCTGCTGCATGCCCTCACCGCTATATAAACCCCCATCACAGAGGGGTCAAGTAAGCGATTCTTTACTCTACGAAGCCGTTACTCTGCTCGAATCTCGTTACTAACTTGATCGTCGGAAGGTCCTTGGTGGTACCAAACCATCCCGGGACTTCTTTGCAGGTACTCGGCGCCGAACTCCTCATATCACCTTCTTCACCAAAACCCATTGAGATCCACCCGCAACAGAAGATTACCACCGAAATCACCTGGGAGATCAACGGAAGACAACATCTGACGGAGACCTCAAAAGAACCTCCATCAGAGATGAACGTGGAAGAAGAGGTGGCTCGTCTCAAGGAAGAGATCCAAAGATTGCGTCAGCCCCAACAAGATAGTTCCTGCAAGGTTCTTTCCCCATTCAATGCTCCCTTCTCTCTTTTCAATTGCATGGAGATCTTAGCTTTTTCTCTTTTCTACTTTTCCCTTAAATTCTTTGGAGCAAAATGGACCTTATACTATGTCATTCCAAAAGGTTTGGTTCATTGTTTGGGTATGAGATTCGGCCGCAGACGGAAAAATCAGATCTGAAGATCTAGGATTATGATAAGTTATTGAAAGATAGCGTTGGCAATTAGATACGACGACGATGATATCAGTGATTTAAGATGATTTTGTAACGAGATTTCATAAGCTAACGGTGATCTAGGAGGCATTGTGTTTTATTCAGTTATCAAAACTCTTGTTGCAGGTCAATGCAAAGTCTATAATTCATTAGAAAATATAGGAAGAAAAATCCATCTATTGTAACAAGAATTAAAAAATCTGATAAATTTAATATGAAAATTTTGTTGTATATGTCGACAATTAGTCATCATACCTATGTAGTTACGAATTCCTTTCTGCTTATTCTTTTCCTCCTGCTCTTGCCTTTTCCACATATCTGATATTTGTCTTCTTTAGTTTACGAGCTTAAACGAGACGCGAGTGGAATCGCGTTAAGATGTTGCCTTCCGTTGGTCTGCTGTTGGCGACAATGGACGGCCGAGATTTGAGTTGAAGGATAGCTCCTGAAGTGTGTGGATCTCAATGGGTTTGAGGCTGTTGGGGCCGAGCTATCTGCAAGTAAGTCCCGGGATGGTTGTACCACCGAGGACTCTCCGACGATCAAGTTAGGCAGGAAATCCGAGCCGAGTAACGGCCTAGTGGGTAGAAAATGACTTACTTGAACCGTCTGAAGGAGGGGTTTATATAGCGGTGGCAGCAGGCAGGTGCGAGAATCACGCCGACTGTTACGCCCCCGACGTCACGCCCGCGTGATGGACAGGATCTCCCGTTAATGGCGAGATAGGCTAGTTAATGAAGATCGTGATGGCGTGGAACGCAGGATCGTGGGCAGCGGATATCTCGCGCATGGCGAGATTCGCGGAGGTGAGACGGAAGCACCTGCGAATGATGCCGTTGGTCGGGCGAAGGGACCGAGGAAGATGAGCTCGGTGGGGGCTCGGGACCGAGCGGAAGGCCGAGCTATTTTGGTTCTGTGATAGCCTGAAGGCGAGCAGAGAGGGCCGAGGAGGCCAAATGCGCAGAAAGCTCGGAGGCGAGCCAACGGTTGTTTGCAAGGCGGGCACAGGAAAGGTGTGGACGGTCGCAGAAGGTCGGCTACGTCCATGGGTCGTAGGCCCGGGTTATTTTACCGACGTACAGTTCCTGGTCCTTTCTTGCTAGCTTCGGGACACGTTATCTACCACGTGTCACGATCTGGGAGATCACCGATACCGAGCATCATCATTAGCCCCCCACTCTCGTCCCGATCTATTCACGGGTCGGGTCGAGGGTAGTCTGCCGGGTCACCCGAGGCGAGCTCCTCGTCGTAGATATCGTGAGCGTGTGTTCCCGGACAATCAACTGTATTTTCTTGGTGATGTCAGCGGATCAGGGGCCAGATCTCACATTGAAGAGGATGCGCCAGATCGTGCGTACGATCACCGAAGCAACAGCCCACATGTCGGGCGCTGGTTGGCTGACGCGATTGGCCGCAGACTTCTAGCGTCTTGATAGGATACGGCCATTGCGCGTGCGACATGTGGAGCGATCGTGGCCGTCGAATGTACTGAGCCGTTTCGGCGGAAGATGACTGTCGCCGTAGGATGTGTACGCCGACAGCTATAAACAGAGGTGAGGTCCTTATCATGGCCCATAGCTCTACAAATTTTCCTCGTCTTGAGTCTCGTTAGCTCGGCGCTCCCCTTTTAAGTCGGATCTCCGGGTTTCCCCTTCCAAGGACCCATCTTCTTAATCAGATTAGATGTCTTCTTCTGAAGAGTTTGTAGAAATAGATCGGGTAGGGTCTAGAGATCCCCTGTAGATTCTTCTTCTTCTTCTTCTTCCTCTTCTTCTTCTGCTTTTTCTTCCACTGAGTCGGAATCTTCCCGGAAAGTTAGGGTCAGATCCCCTTCTCGGGGCCGCGAAATGGGGGCGGTTCCCAGAGCGGATGTCGCGGACGCTCCTGGTGTGTCATCCATGGTGAGGTACGAGGACGAGCTTGCCACCGCTCGGGCTCGTTTTCATAATCCTCCCGGCTATACGCTACGTTTGGCCGAAGACGGAGAGAGGGCAGATCAGATACGGGGTAAATAGATTGCCTTGTACCTGGAAACCTTTTGGGTCGGAATGCGCCTGCCTTTCTCTCCCGAGATTATTAGAGCGCTGAATCATTTTGGGATCCCAGCTAGTGCCGAACTCCTAGAAGATTCTCCTTGGGTTCTTGGTCCGTCTGAAGTTGCAGTTGATCCCTTTCAGACTATCCACCCTTGTCTCTTCTCTCATTTACAAAAGCCACCCTAGCACTCGCGCGGGCGAGCCGAGGTGGGTATTCCTCTCGTTTAGGAAACGGCGGGGAAGTGCTCCCGGATCGGGCGTCGTCGTCGTGCCTTCTTCCATCCACGATTGGAAGAAGAAGTTTTTCTTTGTTGGGCCGCCCGAGGGTGAGGACTGGCCCGTGCTCACCCAGTGGTCTAGGGATAGGTGTCGGCGAGAGGGACAGTCGAGCGATCCCGACGTGCTGAAAGTGGCGGAGTGGAAGCCCATTCCTCGAGCCGACATGCTGCTTTCTGAGCAGGCCCTGAGTTGGGATGGGCTCAGCCCCGCCTAGTTCGCGGGTAAGTCAGGAGTTTGCAGGCGATCTGTTAGACTTGTGTTTATTTTACTTTTACTCGTGTTGCTGACTCCATTGTACCTTGTCTTGTGCAGAACCCATGGACGCGAGCAAACTTCGAGCGGTCATGCGCGAGCCGAAGAAGGGATCGAAGGCTGGAGGTGCCAGCTCTTCTCGTCCGACGTCGGCCCCGACTCCCCGTGTCTCGGAGCCCAGCCAGGTGCCAAGCCGAAAGCGGGTTCGGGAACAGGAGGCCGAGGCTTAGGAGATGGAGACCGGCTCTCCAGCGTTGTCTCTCAAGCGGTTCCCCGGACGGTTCCGCGGACCCCGGCCTCCCCGATCTTGGTGGACGAGGGGAACCTCCGCTTCGAGGTGCCCTCAGGGCTCTCCGTTACTGACAGCTTGCTGACGGACATAGAGAAGTCGGCCGGAGGCAAGGTTCCTCGGGGGGCTCTAAGGGTGCAGATGGTGGCGATCGCCTAAGAGGCCGTGCAGGTTAGTGCTCGCACCTTACTTGATTTTTCTCTCAGCGTCTTACCATTCGTGAGATTTGGTGCCTCCTTTTTCTTTCTGACCCCCCTCTGATTTCTTCAGGTCCTCCAGCATGTCGCCCTCATCGTCCAGATGGAGGACGAGGAAATTGTCCCGGCGATGTGAGCCGCGGGCGAGCTCTCCTCGCTGGAGAAGAGCTCGAAGTTGGAGCTGGAGGCGGCGATGGCGAGGGTCGCCGTCCTAGAGGGCGAGGTTGCAGCCGGAAAGCAGGAGGTTGCAGCCGGGAAGCAGGAGGTCGCCAGGTACCGCGAGGCCGCCCAGGTCGCCGAAGCCAAGCTTCAGGACTCCAAGCTGCTCGTCGGCACCCTGAAGAAGTCGGCGGGCGCCCTTCGGAAGGAGCTGGAGGCGGCGGTAGAGGGGACGAAGTGGGCCGAGCTCATGGCGGCGAAGGCGGTGGAGAACTACAAAAAGTTGGACCATTTTTACGCCGACCTAGCCGCAGCCACTACCCTCATCTGGCACGAGGCCCTCGACGCCGTTAAGGCTCGAATGCCGGAGTTCCCCGATGAAGAGCTCCGGAATGAATATCCTTGCGGGGACGACACGCAGGGGGATGCCCCCGGGAGCACTGCCGGGGAAAGGACTCCCGTCGAGGACGGCGCCGAGGCTCCTGTGATGGGCGCAACCCCAGTCGTGGTGGACGTTGAGCTCCCCGGGGTTGCACACGGCCCTGAGGCCTGAAACCCCTCATCTTCTTGTTTCTTTTCTTTTGTTGCATCAGAAATTTTGTAGGCCTCCGGGCATTTTGTAAGGCTGGGAAGCTCACAATACCTTTGTAAAGACTTTTGGCTTTGTAAATAAAAACTTTTTGCAGTGGTATTTGCGCGCGTATTTTCCTTTGTCGGTAAACACTTGTATTTGCACAGTTCAGCCTTCACATCGGGTCGGTTCTTCATCTGGTGATCGCACGTCGAGTTGAATCTGTTCATTTGCCAAGTGTACAAAGACCGATGAAGGGTCAGTATCTCCATGGCCCCGAAGTCGAGTTTGGGATCGCTTAGACGTGGATGGCCTCATGGCGAGGACTTGGGCCGTGGCGTTGGCGGTTAGTATCACCAGCTACGGATGACCGAGCATGGTAAATGCTCGGTTGCCTCTTGGCGAGAGCTTAGGTATCTGGCTTCGTGAGGTAGTGAACGGCATCCATTATAACCGAGCATGGTAGCTGCTCGGTTGCCTCTTGGTGAGGGCTTCGATCCTTAGCGCTGTAAGCGCCGTAAAAGATGGCTAAGGATGGACCGAGAAGTAAAGCTGCTCAGTGGCCTCTTGGCGAGGGCTTCGATCCCTGGCGTTGTGGGTTAGGAAACTACCATCCAGGGATAACCGAGCAAGGGCGGGCCCGGTTGCCTCTTGGCGAGGGCTTTTGTTCCTTAGTGCGGGAGGGGCCGTAAGAGGCCTACTAAGGACGGGCCGAGCAGGGTAGCTGCCCGGTGCCTCATGGTGAGGGCTTAGATCCCTAGCATTGTGGGATAGGAGCTACCAGCCAGGGATAACCGAGCAAGAACGGGCCTGGTTGCCTCTTGGCAAGGGCTTTTGATCCTAAACGCGGGAGGGGCCATAACAGGCCTACTAAGGACGGGCCGAGCAGGGTTGCTGCCCGGTGTCTCTTGGCGAGGGCTTTGATCCTTAAGGACGGGGCCGGGCGGGGTTGTTGTCCGGTGCCTCTTGGCGAGAGCTTTGATCCCTGGCGTTGTGGGGTAGGGAGCTACCAGCCAGGGATAACCGAGCAAGGCCGTGCCCGGTTACCTCTTGATGAGGGCTTTTGATCCTTAGCGCGGGAGGGGCCGTGAGAGGCCTACTAAGGACGGGGCTTGCTACCCGGTGCCTCTTGGGGAGGGATTTGATCCTTAAGGACGGGGCTTGCTACCCGGTGCCTCTTGGCGAGGGCTTTGATCCCTGGCGTTGTGGGGTAGGGAGCTACCAGTAATACCCTAGGTATTATCCGGTATACCCATTTATACCGGATAAGCATAGGGACCCACTGTAAAATAATGGGGAATCTTCGGAATACATTCCGAAATAGAACAGATCTGTACTATAAATGGAATGATACCGCTCTTCAATACAGAGGCGCCTTTTAAGTGAACCGACACTACAGGAGCTTGAGAACTCCGTAGTTAAGCGTGCTTGAGCTAGAAAAGTTCTGGAATGGGTGACCTCCTGAGAAGTGGCCCCTGGTTGGGTCCAGTTCGCTCTAAAGGGAAAAACCGTGCGGTTTTGGCCAGAGCGGACAATACTCTCTATATTGGGGGTGGGGCATGACAGAATGGTATCAAAGCTGGTTCCTCAATAGAAGGTATGTGGTTCTAGGACGAACCATTATTCTAAGTGGGGGAGAATGTAATACCCCAGGTATTGTCCGGTATACCCATTTATACCAGATAAGCATGGGGACCCACTGTAAAATAATAGGGAATCTTCGAAATATATTCCGAAAGAGGACAGATCTGTACTATAAATGGAACGATACCGCTCTTCAATACAGAGGCGCTTTTTAAGTGAACTGGCACTACATGAGCTTGAGAACTCCGTAGTTAAGCGTGCTTGAGCCAGGAAAGTTCTAGGATGGATGACCTCTTAGGAAGTGGCCCCTGGTCGGGTCCAGTTCGTCCCGAAGGACAAAACCGTGCGGTTTCGGCCAGAGCGGACAATACTCTCTGTATTGGGGGTGGGGTCGTGACACTACCAGCCGGGGATAGCCGCTCGGCTGCCTCTTGGTGAGGGCTTTGACCCCTGGCGTCGTGGGGTAGGGAACTACCAACCAGGGATAGCCGAGCAGGGTAGCCGCTCGGCTGCATCTTGGTGAGGGCTTTGATCCCTGGCGTCATGGGGTAGGGAACTACCAGCCGGGGATAGCCGAGCAGGGTAGCCGCTCGGCCGCCTCTTGATGAGGGCTTCGATCCCTGGCGCTATGTGGCAGTGAACTACCAGCCGGGGATAGCCGAGCAGGGTAGCCGCTCGACTGCCTCTTGGTGAGGGCTTTGATCCCTGGCGTCACGGGGTAGGGAACTACCAGCCAGGGATAGACGAGCAGGGTAGCCGCTCGGCCGCCTCTTGATGAGGGCTTCGATCCTTAGCGCGGGAGGGGCCGTAAAAGGCCTGCTAAGGATGGTCCGAGCAGTGAAGTTGCTCGGTTGCCTCTTAGCTAAGGCTTCGATCCCTGGCGCTGTATGGCAGTGAACTACCAGCCGGGGATAGCCGAGCAGGGTAGCCGCTTGGCTGCCTCTTGGTGAGGGCTTCGATCCCTGGCGCTGTGTGGCGGTGAACTACCAGCCGGGGATAGCCGAGCAGGGTAGCCGCTCGGCTGCCTCTTGGTGAGGGCTTCGATCCTTAGCACTGGAAGAGCCGGAAGAGGCCTGCTAAGGATAGTCCGAGTAGTGAAGCTGCTCAGACGATTCTAAAGGTTCTGTCCGACCTTCCCGGTGTAAATATTGGGAATATGGACAGTCGCGGGAAACACGTGTATCGAACGCGTGGGGGAGGTGAAACGCCGGAGCCGCGTCGTTTCGATTTCGCTAAGAAAGGCTCGAGGTCTGCCGCGTGGCGGCACAGCTGTGGGTGAAACAGACGACTATTGGATTTTCGAGGGCGAAGCGGACTATAAAGCGGAGGGAGTGTTGATCACTCCTTTCTTCACACCCAAAACGTAAGAATGGAGGACTTCTCTTTCACGATCCCCGACATCGTAAATTTCGAGGACGTGTACCTCTATGACCAGTACTGCACCGAGGACACGGTGCAGCTAGTGATAGGCCGCATTGAGGATCATTTCGGCCGACTGCTTTCCCGGCGCTCCCCTTGCTCCAGCTGTTGATGTACTCCATCTAAAAGGCGTCGCCGGGACTCTACAACCCCTTATCCGAGCAGCTAAGGGACAAGACGATTGGTAAGCTAAGGTCCTTGCGGTGCTTCAGCCTGATCTCCGCGGGTCGGCGGGATCGCTCGGTGGCGCTCATCCTTAAGTGCTATCAATTGAGGCACCACGCCGACATTTATGGGCGGCATCAGAGGCAAAGGGCTGAAGCGGCGAGGGCTCGGCTGGCGGAAATATGCTCGGAGTACCACGAGCAGTGTTTCTTGTACCCCTTCTCCCGCTATTGTATTTTTTCTTTTTCGGTGTACGGCTGAGGAGCCTATAGTACCCTTTGAATAAACAAACTCTTCTTTTTGCAATGTTTTATTGATCTCTTCTTATTATATAAACAGAAAGATCCTGAGAAAGTTTACATTGCTTTAGTAAAAGAAGTACAAGCTAGTAGATGTTTTTTTTATTTGCCAGCTTAAGCCTCTCGGATGTCTGTTGGCCTCCGCGACCGGCGTGGGGTGTTGAGCCTCGTAGGTATCTGACGTACCCTCCGCTGACACGACCATGATTTGGCCGATTGTCAACTCGCCGGGAAGGGGACGCTGCTCCTGCTCGCGGTCAGCTTGCCGCTTGTCCCACAAGTACGCTGCAGGGTGCCCCAAACGGATGAGCTCCTCAATATAGTCTCGGAGCTACTTACAGCTCTCCATGGAGTGGCCTAACGATCTGTGAAAACTGCAGTAGGGACCCCGAGTACGCTTTGCCGCCATGCGTGAGATCGGGGGGAGTTTGAAGAACCCCTCGCCCTTGGCCTCCTCAAGCAGTACCGTCTGGGAGATGTTGAGCGGGGTGTACTCCTGAAACCTCGGGGAGTAGGGCTTTAGCCGCTCAAGTCTCTTTCTTTCTTCCTTCGCCCTTTTCTTCTGGTCAGTTTGCTCTGCCCCGGGGAGATTTGCGTTCACTTCGGACTCGAGCTGGATTTCGCGCTCGGTCTAGGCCTTTACCTCGGCCATGGTCTTAGGCTGCGCTAATGCAAAGGAGCGTGAACACTTCTTGTACCTAAGACCAGACCTTAGGGCTGTGATGACTGTCTTGTCCCGATGTTCGGGGACCTCGAGAAAGGCATTGTAGAAACGGTTGACGTACGCTTTGAAAGTTTTTTTGTCCACGCTCTTGATCGTAAAGAGATGGTCGACGGTCCGTTTCTATCGTCTGTTCCCGACGAAATGGCCGAGGAATTGAGTGACCAGCTCGTTGAAGGTTGAGATCGAGCGCGGTGCAAGTCCTCGGAACCAGTCTCGTCCGAAGCGGATGAGAGTGGCCGGGAAAGCTCGGCATTGGGCGGCGTCAGGGTTGTCTTGGAAGCTCATCCCGGCCGTGAACGCGTCCAGATGGTCCTTCGGGTCTGATTCCCGTCGAAGAGCGAGACCTTGGGGGCTTGTTCCGGGAGGAGACATGGACGACAAGAAGCTCCTCAATGAAGGGCTTTGTGAGCGAGTCGGCGGCGTATTTAGCCCTATCGCTCAAGTGGCGACCTTCTCGATGCATGCCCTCGATCTTCTTTTCGAGGGCGTCAAGCCGGCCATGGTACCCCGACGATTCGGTACATTCCGATCTTTGGCCCCTGCCGTTGGAGATTTGCGTTTGGCCGTGGCCTCGGTTCCTTTCAATGAGGTTTCTTAGGTCGTCCAGCGAGGTAGTCTTCGAGCTGCCGTGACGAGTCCCGTCCGTGGGACCCCGTCGGGAGAGGGGGTGTCGGTCATGCCTAAGAGCAGGCGAGCTGACCGACATCTCCTCGGAAGGGACAGGAGCGCGTAGGGGCTCGGGACGAGGCACTCGGACGACAAACCTCGGTGTTGAACTGTGGGGCATCCAGCGGGTCATAGAATACGTCGGCCCGGAAGATCTGCGGCCGTGAGAGGCAGCGAGACGGTGGTCGGCAGTGCCGACAGGAGCAGAGTCTTCTCTCCCTTTGTAGGGGTCCCGGTCCCGAGGTAAGGGAGCGACGACCTGGGGAGCTTGCCCCGCCATTTGGATATGGACGAGCGCGTCCACGACGGACGTGAGTCGATCTATCCGGACGGCTAGGGCGTTAATGGCTTTCGGGGGAGGAGATTCATCCGCGCCTCCGTTGTGGGGGAAGCGGCGGCTAGTGCTTGGATCGTCGTGGTGACCGCTCGCCATTGGGTTGAGATCGGAAGATGAACTTTGTTGAGTGGAATCAAGTTTCCCACGGACGGCGCCAGCTGACGCGGGTGGAATCACGTCAAGATGTTACCTTCCATTGATCTGCTGTTGGCGACGATGGACGGCCGAGATTTGAGTTGGAGGATAGCTCCTGAAGTGTATGGATCTCAATGGGTTTGAGGCTGTTGGGGCCGAGCTACCTGCAAGGAAGTCCCGGGATTGTTGTACTACTGAGGACCCTCCGACGATCAAGTTAGGCAGGAAATCCGAGCAGAGCCACGGCCTAGTGAGTGGAAAATGACTGACTTGAACCGTCTGAAGGGGGGTTTATATAGCGGTGGCAGCAGGCAGGCAAGTTCAAGAATCACGCCGGCCATTACGCTCCCGTGATGAGCGGGATCTCCCATTAATGGCGAGACAGGCTCGTTAATGGGGATCGTGATGGCGTGGAACGCGGGATCGTGGGCAGCAGATATCTCGTGCATGGTAAAATTCGCGGAGGCGAGACGGAAGCACCTGCGAATGATGTCGTCGGTCGGTCGAAGGGACCGAGGAAGATGAGCTCGGCAGGGGCTCGGGACCGAGCGGAAGGCCGGGCTATCTTGGTTCTGTGGTAGCCCGGAGGCGAGCTGAGAGGGCCGAGGAGGCCAAATGCGCAGGAGGCTCGGAAGCGAACCAACGGTTGTTTGCAAGGCGGGCACAAGAAAGGTGTGGACGGTCGCAAAAGGTCGGCTACGTCCATGAGTCGCATGCCGGGGTATTTTATCGACGTACGTTTTCTGGTCCTTTCTTGCTAGCCTCGGGACACGTCATCTTCCACGTGTCGCGATCTAGGAGATCACCGATATCGAGCATCATCACTAGCTAATCTGGAAAAGGATAAAACAAAGACAGGAAAAAAGACTAAATTGTTAGAAAAGTGAAAAAAGATACGCAATAATCTTTTATTAGATCAAACATGTAAATAAGTCTAAATGGACGATATTATCACTAGTTATAAGTAGAAACAAAGAAAGTGATTTTCGTTGCTTTAGTTATATGGAAATAACTATAAGAACTAGATACATGACAAGAATTGTTAGGAATTATATATATCTAAGAAAGAAAAATGACACAATGCACTGGATGATTTAGGCATAACTTTATTTGCTAACCAATTTGCCAAATAATGAGTCTATTTCTATGATGTTTTCTCAAAAACATCCACACACAAACAATCGCAAGCTCGCCTTACGATTGAACTGAAAATCTTTTTTGGAGATATTCATATTCCCATGGAGACAGATGAGATATGCAGACACGCTGCATTTTGATACCCATTTCATACTTTTTTGGAGATATTCATGTTCCAGAAAATAGGTATAGCAGTTATGCATCAACAATCATGTCCTTCTCTCCACATTTGCATTCTCAGCATTTCAATACTAAATAAAAATAAGTAGGTTGTCGAGATCTAAGCTTATGGCTATATTTTGCTCCTGGAATAAAAATTTGTCTTAACCTACAATCTGAACCAAACTAGCCATTAAAAATATTTCAAGTTTAGCCTTCATAAATACAAGGGTGTTGTGTCTGTTCAATATCTATAATATACGTGAAGTTCGGGGTGCTATTCAACGATGATAGGTGCGCAGACATATTTGAAGCGCTGGTCGGTACATTAAGGGCGGCCAAAAAGAGGAAGATTGTTCAATATGAAGGTGAGCTGCTACTGCAAGGTGTTCATGACAATGTGGAGATAATCCTCGCTCCCCCTGTCTCTACCTAACATAACCGAGATGCACTCGATGTATATGAAAACTATTTCTTGTAATATGTGGCATGTTCTTGTTCCCTAGATTCTCAAAGAGATGCTCCAAAATAAATTATGCAGTTTTCATTCAACAAATTCAAAGCCCTCATCACTTGGATGCTTTTCTTATGAGATTTATATACCTAAGGCAGTTAATATATAGTAGGTTTCGTTTTCTGGTGTTCCGAAAGAAGTGTGCGGTTTGATTCAAAATTATTAGTTATAATTGCTGATTATGCAACAGATTACAGCAGCAATTAAAATCTGTATTCATGTTTATCTATCCTATAGAAGAAAACAAAGTAAATATGGTTAAAAATATATACAATTCATTTGAATCTCTATTCATTTGGGAGAATTCCAAATAATTATCTCCATCCTAAGCATATTCATCAGTTACTTTGAATATATGTAATTGCACCATTTGATATTTTATAAGACTTAGGCCTATATTAAGAAACTGAAATTAAATTTGTTGAAATTAAATTTCTTCTATCGAAAAAATAAATTAAGGATAAAAGGAATATCAAATGAAGATGAGAGAAGAATACTAACCATATCCAATGCATAGAGATCCATTTGGTTCCTTTTAAAATTGCTTGAGCAGCACTTTGAACTCCTGGTTGAGATTCTCATGGGGCAAAAGTCCTTCGGTTCCTTTTTCTTTGATTTCCTAATCAAACTCATCAGAGCTATTACCTTGCTATTCAAATTTGTAGGAATATGTTCTGTTTTGCTCGTGGCTATAGCTTTGCATTAAAGGTTGAATAATTTTCGATTCCGATATATCTCCTTCCCCTTCTTTAGACTTTCCTCCAATTAAAGAGAACTTATCAAATAAACAGTGAAAGATCTGATCGTTCAAGCCCCTCTCCTATCTACAATTTTGTCTGCCACGAGTTTGTGTCGGGTTTGCTAATCGGGTATAAAATCACGTATGTGCATCAGATCCTCGATAAATTCTAATACATTTCGAATCTCTGTATCCTTTGGATGCAAACTCCCCCCGGCTACAAACTCATGGACCTCGCCATTTACTTCAACTGAACTGCAACCAGGCATCTTCCTCAGACCCTTCATCTCCTTCCTCACCCTAATCACCCCACTCCAATTAGAATCTTCAGCATACAAATTAGACATCATCACTCTCGCCCAATGATCGCTCGGATCCAATTCCACCAACTTCAAAGCCACAAACTCACCTAGCTCTGCATCGTTATAAACCTTGCAACCACTTAACAACGAACCCCAAACCACCGCATTAGGCACCATGGGCATCTCCTTTATAAGCAAGCATGCATCTTGTAAATGACCCACACGGCACACAAGATCAATCATGCATCCATAGTGCTCAATTTTCGGAGAAAGGCCGTAGAATTTCGTCATTGAGCGGAAGTAACTATACCCTTTATCTACTAAACCGCCATGGGCACATGCACTAAGAACTCCGATTAAAGTAACATCATCGGGTTGAACACCAACTTCTTGCATTTGAGAGAATAACTCAATTGCTTCATTGGCTCTCCCATGCATTGCGAGCCCACATATCATCGTGGTCCATGTGTACAAATCCTTTCTCACCGGAATCATCCCAAATACTTGGATAGCCTTCTCGATGCTCCCACACTTGGAGTACATATCGATAAGGCAATGGTCCAAATTTCCTTTTCGGTTCAAAGCATTCCTCTCTATATACGCATGAACCCAAATTCCCGTATCCAAAGCACCCAGACCCGCACAAGCCGAAAGAATCATACACATAGTCAACCAATTAGGAATCGTTTGTGACATCACCATTTCTCTAAACAAATCTAATGCATCTTTAAACTTCGTTCCTTGACAATACCCTGTAATCATAGTGTTCCAAGACACAACATCCCTCTCCACCATTTCCGCAAATAACATCTCCGCAAATAACATCTCCGCTTCTTCGAAAAACCCAACTTTCACATACTGCTGCACAATCGCATTCCAAACGACTACATTTCTCACACAACTTCCATCAAACACCTTGCGGGCAAGGGTTAATTCACTGCAATCGCCATAAACACCCATCATTTCAGTGATCACAAATGGGTCGACCTCAAGACCACCTTTGATAATGATTCCATGGATCGATGAAGCGGTGGACAAAGCACGCAACTTGCGGCAAGAGGAGAAGGTGATGGCGAGAGCGACCGGGTCGAGAGAGAAGCCCGAGGACACGGCAGAGAGAATGAGGTGCAGAGAGTCGATGGTTTGGTCGGAGATGGAGTAAGCGCGAGCCATGGCGGTAATTGAGACGAGAGTTGGTTGGGGGATTTCATCGAACAGGCGGCGGGCAATGGCGAGGGAGTTGAGTGAGGCGTAGACTGAGAGGAGAGCGGTGGAGATGAAGGGGTTGGGTTTGAGGCCGGACTTGACGATGAAGGAGTGGAGTTGGTCAGCTCCGGAGGCGGCGGTTAGGGATTTGATGAGGCGGACGAGGGAGCGGGGATTGGAGAGCGGGAGCATTGGGGTTCAGTTTGGATTTAAATATCTGAAGTTTAAAATCTTACATTTTAATACCTAAGATTTTACTTGTACAATTTTTCTTGAAACATGAAAATTCTTTTATATCGAAGTTTTAAATTAACAATAAACATGTTGTCTGGATTTATATTTGCACTGCGGCACGTAGTTTTAAATGATGGGGCTAGTTGCGTTATGAACCTCAGTTGGATTTTCAATTGCAAATTAAAACAAAAGATCCCTTCTTTTGCATTAAATATTTGCATTAAATAGTAGAGATTGGATGCATGTATAAAGCTTAGATTCTCAAGCTATGCAAATGTCTTGGCTTAAGATATTTGGGACATACTTCCTGAAGTCTAAGTTAGGGAATGTTGTTCAACTTGGATTCTAATGTATGAGTCAGACGATTGTTATTGTCGAATATTTTTTTGGATTTTGATTCGGACCCGCACCTATATGCTGGATTTGGATTTGAACTCAGATTTTGGTGTTGGAGCGTGTTGGACCCGGGCTTGGATTTTGACTTTTGGCATTAACTTATTCGAGCTCTCGCACAATTTGTATTGTGGCTTTTATTTCTAAGGGCTTTTCCTGACAGAACAATTTTATTATTTTCTTATTGATGTGTAAAGTTGATCAAAAATATTAAAAAGCGGATTTTAATATGTTTTTTGCTGATATTCGCTCGCTGTATAATTCTCTTAATCGAAAGCTATGATGTTCTATCCTGTGAGTGCATTAAAAATTCAAAAGAGAGAGAATCAGATCCGGTAAGCATCCAAAATAAAATTAATAAACATTGATGCAAAATAAAAAAGGATCTTATATAAAAGGATTGCAACAAATAATTTATTAAACAAAGCTTGAGACAAAAAAAAAATTTTGAGTTGTCTTTTGCTGTTATAATTAGAAGTTCTTGGCCGATGTCATTAATCAACAAAATAAAAATAATGGAAAAATTGATAAAATTCCAATAGTCAAAATTGATAAGTGAAGATGTCCGTCTCATCCGCCACAAAAATAAGAAAATTAGAAAATGAAAAGTTAACGGCTCTCCCTCTCTCTCTCTCTCACATTCTCATTCATTACACATCTTTTCTCATGCTCCAAAACCCCAAAAAAAGATGTCTTGCAAATTTATACACAATCCTTATATCTCTTATTATTTTGTATAAGCCATAAATATCTCAATTCCGATATCACCACTAACCACATTCATTTACTTTAAATTTAGAAAAAATCTATAAATTTTTATAGAAATTTTCCTTTAATGTCGAGGATAAAATATTTTACATGCCTTCGGTATATATGCTGTTAAAAATACACAGACGTGCACCGCACGTACAAAATACCGGTGTAATATAGTTTAATCAATTAAGTTATAAATAAAAATAGGGCCGGATCTGGAAAAAGAAAACCATTATAGGATTTTATGAAAAAAAACTACAATATACAATCAATTAATCAAAATAGACAAGAATGAGATGAGATAAAGGGTAAAAATCACTTTTTAAAAATTCCATGAAGCACTTGCAAAATATGATATAGTCAATAAAAATAGAAATAGAAATAAAAATGAGATGGGATCCAGAGTAAGGAAAAGAAAGTTCTCTTGGTTTTGAAATGTCTCAAAAGGTCCATGCATAAAAAAAGAGCCTCAACATTTTTTCTTGCACTTTTTTTTTCAGGTTTTCACGGCTTCGCTTTATATTGTTGGACTGAAACGCTGGATTTTAGGAATCCAATCCGAATCCGAAACCAATCCAAACCCAACTCCAACGAACCGATAACTTTATAATCTAAAATGTAAATCCGAGTCCATAAACATCAACGCATGATTTTAAAATGCAAACCAGAGTTCAGAACCAACAACAATGTATTTTAAAATCCAAATCTTAGTCTAGAACTAATGGAGCTCCTTTTCGGGCCTCCGTCAGATGTTGTCTTCCGTTGATCTCGCGGTGAACTTGACTGATTATCTTTCGTTGCGTGTGGGTCTCAATGGGTTTTGGGAGGAAGAGGTGGGGTGAGAAAGCTGTTGCCGAGTACCTGCAAAGAAGTCCCGGGGTGGTTTGGTATCACCGAGGACCCTCCGACGCTCAAGTTAGAGGGGAAATCCGAGCAGAGTAACGGTATAAAAGTGTAAAAAATAGCTTACTTGACCCTTCTAGGATGGGGGTTTATATAGCGGCGGCGGCACGCAGCGGTAGGCGCGAGAGTCTCGCCGACCGTTACGCTCCCGACGTGACGCCCGCATGAAGAGCGGATCGCCCATAATGGGGATTGTGATGGCGTGGAACGTGGGACGTTGCTGGCGTAAAATCCGCGCGTGGCGAGAATCGCGGAGCGGCGGTTACGCCTGGGAGTAGGTCGGAGGGCCGAGGAAGACGTCCTCGGCAGGAGTTCGGGGACGAGCAAGGAGGCCGAGGAGTCTTGGTCCTGTGGTAGCTCGGGGGCGAGCTGAGAGGCTGAAGAGGCCAATTTGCAGTGGCCCCAAGTGGGACCAGCTTGTGCTTGCTGGTCGGGCACGGGGTGGCCTGATCCGCCCCTGCGGACCCTTTCTTCCGAGTTCTGGAACACGTCACCTGCCACGTGTCATGATTTTGGGGATCGCCAATATCGAACACTATCATTGGCCTCTCACTCTTGTCCCGACCAGCTAGTGGTCGGGTCAGGAGTGAACTGCCGGGCCTCCCGAGGTGAGATCCCTTCTATGGATTCGTCGGGGCGAGCCATCGGGCCGTTGGTTGTCTTTTCCGCTAGCGAATCAAGGCGAGATCTTTGCATTTAAAGGAGGTGCGCCGGTTCGTACACTCTGCAGTCGAAGCGATGGTCCACGTGTCGAGCGTCGATTAGCCGATGCGACGTGCGCGGGTCTGCAACGTTTGATGGGACACGGTCCAGCGATGGGCTGCCACGTGGAACGATCGGAGCCGCTGGGCACGAGGAGCCGTTTCGGCGGGAGACGATAGGCGCCGTTGGATGAGGCCGTATGCGGCAATAAATATGGGTGGGGTCCGCCCTAGGGTCCTTACTCTTTCATATTTTCCTCTCTCAAGCCTTAGCTGCTCGGCGCTCATCTCCCCCCTTTCGTTTCCAACCTTTGGAGAATTTCTTTCCCAGGTTAGATGTCTTCCTCTGTAGAATCAGTAGACGTTGTAGAAGTAGATGCTAGGGTCCCTTTAGATGTTTCTGAGTCTTCTCAAGGAGCAGGGGCTGGGCCCTCTTCCCGGGGCCGTGAGGCGGGGGCCGCCTCCAGGGAAGAGGCGGCAGATGTGGCCCCCAGTACCTCGTGCTGGGTGAAGCATGAGGACGAGCTCGCCAGCGCTCGGGTTCGCTTCCACATTCCCCCGCGCTACACGCTCCGTGTAACAACCTAGTTCACTTATACCAATTCAATTTCCGTATTTGATTATCTGTGGTATTTTCTTGATTTATCATGTTTGGGTGGGAATGGTATTTTACATTTTACTTTACGTTCGACCCGAACCGCTTGCTTGAGTTTGTTTGATTTATATTTATGGATTATCCTGATTTGTTACGTAGACTGGTACACTTTCATATTTGGTACATACTGGCATTTCATCTGACATCGCATGCTTTACATATAACATTCTAGATCACGTAAAATAGATTAAAATTGCCTTTCATAGCCTGCATGATACCCCTAACCTCGTGGTAACGTCCGCGTACCGTGTTCTCGTCCCGTTCAGTGAAACGGACGTGTTTGGATGGCTACGCGCACGTACGTGCGTCCGTTCTTGGGAGTACGCATTTTAGTTACCTATTCATTCTTTTTAAAATTTGGAAGTCGCATTTAATTTTCCTATTTTAAATCTAAATTTTTGGACCCAAGCCGGGCGCATTTCTGAATTATTTTGTATACCGCCAAATTCCAATTATTTTAAATTTCTTTAAATTCGTTTATATTTTTTATATACAGCCTAAGATAATTATCAGCCTAAAAATTTCCTATACCACTAATAAAGAATATTTCTTTAAAAGTAAAATCTTTTTTAATTTTTTCAAAACCCTTCCCCATATCTTTTCCCCTCCGAGCCAATCAGAAATTCCCTTTTCCTTTTAACTGGGCCCCACGAGCTCTTTCTCTTTCTCTTTCTCTCTCTTCTCCGCAGCTCTCTCCTCTCTCCTCTCTCTCTCTTCTCTTTCGCTCTCCTCTCGTGGCCTCTCTCTCTCCTCTCGCGAACACTGTTCGCTTCTCGATTCTCGTCACCGCTCCCTGGTTCCCGTCACCTCCCTCCTTGTTTTCTCCCTCTCTTCTCTTTTAAACGCGAGCCCATGAACACGAGAAAAACCCTAGCCTCATGTTTACCCCAATCAGAGCAAAATTCTGTTCAAATTCCAAGACGGGAAACGAAGCAACGCTTCTATTTCCCCCAATCAGAGCAAAACTCTATTTTGAAAATTAAAATTAAAATAAATAAAGCGACGCTTCAGATCGCCTGCGCTGCGCGCAGAGCGCCACGTGTCAAAATCAGACACGCCAGTGCAGGGAGCGCAGCGCCCAAGGCAGTGCGCCCAATCAGAGCAAGGCTCTATTAAAAGGCAAAATTAAAAGGAAGCAAAACTTCAGTTGCGCAAGCGCTGCGCTGCGCGACACGTGTCAGCGCAGTTGCTTCTGCGCAAACGCTGCGCTGCGCGACACGTGTCAGCGCGGCTGCGCAAGCACAGCTGCTCTGCGCTGTACGCTGCGCGACACGTGTCAGCGCAGCTGCGCTGCGCTGTGCGCTGCGTGACACGTGTCAAGCGCTGGTGCATCTGCGCCAAACAGAATTAAAATTCTAATAAGATCTTTCCGTTCTTGTTAAAACAAGAAGATTGTCTTCCGTAAAACAGAAGCCCTTGGATCAAAGATCCAACGGTGGGGAAAATTCCCCAAATCACTCAGAGAAAGATCTCTTTAACAAATTTAACTAATTAATGGGTACTATATAAAGGCCCATAGACCTCAATTCAAAAGGGATGGACATCAAGAACTTAAGAAAAACAGCAAAAAAGAGAAAGCTCTGAAGAACTTTGAAGAACTCAAGAAAAAGGTAAAAATCCTTTATGAAAAAGAAGAAGAATTTCTTCTGAATAGATCATTGATCTAAGAACAAGATCAATGATCTTCAATAAATAAAAATAAATAACAGTGCCTTGCACTTTTTTATGAACCATTGGTTCTGGAATCTTAAAGATTCTTTTCTTGAATTCAAAATTGGATCAAGTTATTAAAATAGTGCCCTGCACTTTCGCGCTCCTGGGTTGGCGCAAGCCACCAGAGAGCGCTACGTGTCAGCAGCGCAACAGCGCAGCGCACTGACACAGCGCATTGCGCTGTTGCGCTTGCGCTCACCAGAGCGTGACATGTGTCACCTCCACATGCGCTTGCGCTCATTAATTAGCGCAGAGCGCCTGACAGGCCACGTGGCATTCTGTCGGATTAATTGAGACACTGCATCATTAAAAAGAAGGGCTGAGCCCAATCAAAAAGGCCTAACAGGTCTAGTAAATGCTATGCATTATTTTCAAAAAGGGCAGAGCCCAAACAAAAACAGAGGCAATGCATCATTCCTTTTTTAAAAAATGGGGCAGAGCCCAGATAAGGGTCTGTCAGACCAGAACAGATGCTGTGCATCATTTAAAAGGGGCAAAGCCCAAATAAAGGTCCAACAGAGACCAAGATTAATGTTATGCATAATCAAACATGGGTAAAGCCCTAGCACAGGCCTAATAGGCCAAAAATCAAGAAAAACGTTGAATATTCTCAACTGGACTTAGCCCAATCATGGCCGTAAGTCCTCAAACTAAATTGACTGAGCAAGACTGCTCTCCTAAATCAATTTACATCTGGTTCAAGGGTACATCTCCGAACTCCTCTGACCCCTATCGTTGTAATCCTTCAACGACGTCAGAGAGGTGACGGGTCCCGACGGCCACAAACATGGACCACCATGTCCCTAAACTGGCAATGGACCACTACGTCCCTAAACTGGAACAATAGAGCCCCTAAATGCTCTTTTGTCGGATCTAAACGATCCCGTTTAAGTTGATCTTAGCCTCAAACATGGCTAACGTATTCTTAAACCTTCGAACAGACTTTAGTCCTAAATCGGACTATTGACCCACCAAACAACTTTGGTTCAAGGGTACATCTCTGAACTCCTCTGACACCTATCGTTGTAATCCTTCAACGACGTCAGAGAGGTGACGGGTCCCGACAGCCATACATGCAATGGACCACTATGTCCCTAAACTGGAACAATAGAGCCCAAATGCTCTTTTGTCGGATCTAAACGATCCAGTTAAGTCGATCTTAGTCTCAAATCGGACTAACGCATCCTTAACAAACGTTTAAGTCGATATTAGGCTCAAATATGGCTAACGTATCATTAAACTAAAACACCAAACCCAAATCTAAGTAAATACGGATATGGACTAATCCACATCCTACGGGCGATGGCATAACTTAGTCTCCGTATACAATCCACGGGCAACCACAAACAAAACAAACACACACGACACGAAGTGAAATTTCTGGAGAAGGAGAAAGTGGTTACCGCGATGCGGTAGCGTAACTAACTGCAGGGGCTTGCGCCTGCAGGGAAGAGCGTCCCCACAATCAAAAACCCCTCAAGCGAGAGTGAATCTGACGAAGTCTGCTACATCGGCCGCATCCGTCTAAACCTCCGATACACGGTGCCATAAATCAACTTGGCATCTTCGGAGAGGTGGACGGATAAAACCAAATAGCATCTGCCCCGAATCTCGGGCAAGACGTCTGTTCCCCTCCGAAAGACGGCGCACAAGACCGCGATGTCCTGACGCTGAGATTCGGAGTAGATGCTATTTGGTTTTATCCGTCCACCTCTCCGAAGATGCCAAGTTGATTTATGACACCGTGTATCGGAGGTTTAGACGGATGCGGCCGATATAGCAGACTTCGTCAGATTCCCCCTCGCTTGAGGGGTTTTTGATTGTGGGGACGCTCTTCTCTGCAGGCGCAAGCCCCTGCAGTTAATTACGCTACCGCATCGCGGTAACAACTTTCTCCTTCTCCAGAATTTCGCTTCGTGTCGTGTGTGTTTGTTTTGTTTATGGTTGCCCGTGGATTGTATACGGAGACTGAGTAATGCCGTCGCCCGTAGGACGTGGATTAGTCCAAATCCGTATTTACTTAGATTTGGGTTTGGTGTTTTTAGTTTAAGGATGCATTAGTCGCGTTGCGGTTAAGATCAACTTAAACGTTCGTTAAGGATACGATAGTCCTGTTTGAGACTAAGATCAACTTAACGTGATGATCCATTTAATATCTGGCCATCGGGACTCGTCACCTCTCTAACGTCGTTGAAGGATTACAACAGCAGATGTCAGAGGAGTTCAGAGATGTACCCTTGAACCAAGGTTGATTTGGAGTTTTATAGTCCATTTGAATGTTTAAGGATACGTTAGCCGTGTTTGGGGGCTAAGATCAACTTAAACGGGATCGTTTAGATCCGGCAAAAGAGCATTTGGAGGCTCTATTGTTCCAGTTTAGGGACGTAGTGGTCCATAGGTAGTTTAGGGACATTGCGGTCTATATTCCAATTTAGGGACATGGTGGTCCGCATTCCAGTTTAAGGACGTGGTGGTCCGCATTCCAGTTTAGGGACGTGGTGGTCTGCACTCCAGTTTAGGGACGTGGTGGTCTATATTCCAGTTTAGAGACGTGGTGGTCCGCTATTAGTTTAAGGACGTTTCGGTCCAACATTAGTTTAAGGCCGTTTCAGTCCATCGCCAGTTTAAGGACGTAGTGGTCCATCATTAGTTTAAGAACGTTTCGGTCCAATATTAGTTTAAGGACGTCTCGGTCTAATATTAGTTTAAGGACGTCTCGGTCCAACATTAGTTTAAGGACGTTCCGGTCCAATATTAGTTTAAGGACGTCTCGGTCCAACGTTAGTTTAAGGACGTTCCGGTCCATGAGTTTAAGGACCCCGCAGTCCGTATTCATATGTGGTCGTCGGGACCCGTTGCCTCTCTGACGTCGTTGAAGGATTACAACGAGAGGTGTCAGAGGAGCTCGGAGATGTACCCTCGAACCGGTCGTAAATTGATTTAGGGAGCAACCGTGCTCAGTCAATTTAATTTAAGGACTTACGGCCAAAATTGGGCTAAGTCCAGTTGAAAATATTCGACACCCTTATTTATTTTTGGTCTATTAGACCTGTACTGAGGCTTCGCCCACACTTAAATAATGCATTGCATTACTTCTATTATTTTTTTTTGTTTGGGCTCTGCCCATAAAAGATGCAGAGCATCAATTTCACTTGGGCTCTGCCCCCTTTTTATTGCTTTGCAATTTATTTTGGCCTACTAGGCCCCTCTAATTTGGGCCTGGCCCTTCAGTAAAAGAAATGCATTGCATTTGTCAGGCGCTTTGCGCCAATCACTGAGCGCAAGCGCTTGTGGTGAGGACACGTGTTATGCTCTGATGAGCGCAAGCGCAACAGCGCAGTACGCTGCGCTAGTGCGCTGCTGACACGTGGCGCGCTCTGGTGAGTTGCGTCAATTAAAGAGAGCAAAGCTCTATTTCAAAAGCGCGTAGCGCAAGTTGTTCTGTAGCTGACACGCGGCGCTCTCCCAAGAGCGCAACAGCGCAGTTTGCAAGTGCAAAGCACTAAGAATCTTTTAGATTCAAGAACAGGAGTGCAAAGCACTATTTGATTTCTTGATCTAATTTAGATCAAAGAAAAGATAAGTTTTTCTTGTTTTTCTTATCTCAAAGAACCAAAGCTTCATAAAAGTGCAAAGCACTATTTTATTATTATTTTTTTTATTAAAGATCATTGATCTTGTTTTTAGATCTATGATCCGTTCATGAAAGAGCTTTCTATTTTTTTTTTAAAGGTTTTTACCTTTTTTTGTTCTTGAGGAATTTCTTCAGAGTTCTCTCTTTTTTTCTCTCTCAGAAAATGCTGATCATCATGAATTGAGGTCTAGGGTCCTTTTTATAGTGCCCATAAATTAGTTAAATTTGTTAAAGAGATCTTCCTCTGAGTGATTTGGGGAATTTTCCCCACCGTTGGATCTTTGATCCAAGGGCTTCTGTCTTACAGAAGGAATCTTCTTGTTTTAACAAGAACAGAAAGATTTCTTTGAAATCTTAATTCTGTTTGGCGCAAATGCCCCAGCGCGTGACACGTGTCGCGCAGCGCACAGCGCAGCGCCACTGCGCTAGCGCATCTGCGCTGACACGTGTCGCGCAGCGCAACTGCGCTGACACGTGTCGCGCAGCGCAGTGCTTGCGCAACTGAAGCGTTGCTTCCTTTAATTTTCCTTAAAATAGAGTTTTGCTCTGATTGGGCGCGCCTTCTTGGGCGCTGTGCTGACGTATCAGCGCCTGACATGTGGCGCGTTGCGCCCAAGGTTTGAAGCGTTGCTTCAAAATTTTGAATTTTGAATTTCAACAGAGCTTTGATCTGATTGGGCGAAACAGATGCCCCCCACCGTTGCGCTCATGTGGCGCACACGTGAGTGCAGCGGTGGCAAACTCCTGATCGTCGGATCAAGGGGTGAGCTCAAGGGGCGCAAGTGCCTTATAAATAGGACCTCTGGCCCTTAGAAAAATCTCACCATTTCAAGATTTTTATTTTCCAGAGCTTTGCTCTCATTCAAGAACTTTCAGAGCTTTGCTCATTTCTCAAGTCAAAAACTTTAGGTAAAATTAATTAAACTTAATTTAACTTAATCTCGATCAAAGAGTTTTGCTCTCACAGATCTTTTGATCTAAAGAGATCCTCATTGGGGTTTCATAAACAGAGCTTTGCTCTCAAGAACTTATAGATCTGTAGAGATCTTGTTCATGGGTTCTAACCCATGAACAGAGCTTTGCTCTTTGAATCATCTGTAGATCTTTTAGTTCTGAAAAATGAAAAAAAATCATAAGTTTTTCATGGATTTTTTTTTTAAGATTCCAAAATTTTTTAATTCTTTTAGGTGTAGCATTTTCTGATGGACCTTTCCATTATTACCATAGAATTATGCTTTTTTTAAGGAATTTTATTCCTTTGAGACCAGAATTTGACAAGTGTCATTCTGTGACAGAGCTTCGCTCTGAAAGAGGAGATTTCCTCCTCGTCTCTAGGGATTCTTTTATTATTATTATTAGTGGGAATGTCTTCTTGGGGACCAACTGACATATTGTCATCCAGATTTTGTGGGTCCCCCTTCGGTCTTCTACCCGCCGCACTGCTGTATGGTGTAATTTTAATCTAATTAATTTTTAAATTCATTTAATCGAAGATTTTTTTTTTTAAATTGCCAAGCGTTGGGATTGTAGCACTGACGGCTATTTTGTTCTTTTGCAGCGATCATGTCTCTCGACACCTCATTCCCGTTTGTTCGTTCAGAGGAGGGATTTCCCGAGGCGCCTTTGGACCGTGAGGTCCTGGTCATGATTAAGGAATACGACCCGGAATACAAGAGTCTCCATCTTTGGGGGTCGTGGTATAATCAGATCATCATGGGCCGCCGGAGCTTCACATGCGCGGTGCCGTCGGAACCCATCACGGCGATTCACTATGCTACCCCACCCTCGGTGCAGTATGCCGTGGAGATGGCGGATTGGACATCGAAGGGTTTTCTTCATCCGGCTATAGATGCCATCCCGGTCCAGCGTCCTATGGTCTTGGATATCCCAGGACGCCGTATCTGTCAGGGCGAGGCGAGACCCTGGGGGCAATCATATAACATTGGTCTAATCCCCCGCCACCCGATTGGCTATCTGCCATGGGCCCGGTACATCCTGTCGACGAAAAAGTCGCAGTTGATAAGGTTAGGACTGTACACCGCAGTGTACGTCTCTCTGTTCCAATATCCCACGCTCCCGACCTGGTGGTTCAAGGCCTTCCTGGATCAGTGGAACATTCCTACCCACACTTTCTTTGCCATGGATCGGGAAGTGTCCATCTCTTTGGAGGAGTTCACGGAGGTATCCGGTCTACCAGTCATGGGAGAACATTATGAGGAGCTGCTCCCGACAGTGTGTACGTCTTTGGTGCTAGGCCGGTGGTAAGGGGGGTCACACCGGAGAATGCCGTTCAACATCAATTCCCAAGCTTGATTAAGGTGTTGAACATCTATGAATCTCTTTTTATCGAACATGGGAGTCGGGGGGTTAACTTTGAAGATTTCATCGCTCGGTTCCTTCGCCTAAGCGTCCTCTCATCAGAGGCTGCCAAGTTTGCCATTCTGGATGACCCTTTCGGTCTAGGTGTGGACAACCTACCGGAGAGGGAGATAGATCAAAAGGGTTTTTTTCTTTCGGACTTCCCTACCATGTCATTTACAGAAATTGCGGTCCCTGGAATGGATGAGGAGGCCTTTTTCTTGGGATTTCTTGGATTGTGGCTGAGCTGGTTTGCAATCCCAATGCATTCTCATCGGATGCGGCCCTCTGTCTTTTACCCGGCCCACCGGATGGCCATTGGAGTAAAGGTGGCTGTTGGGATCGCTGGCTTGGCACACCTATATCATGGCCTCAGCCGAGCAGCGGATGCTAACGAGCCCGGGGTATTGCACATGGTCTTCCCGATGCACTACTTTATGTCGTGGGTCGAGCTACATACGGCGGGTGTCTTCGGCATGCACAAAAGGCCCTCGTTTTTCGACAAGTGTGGTTTCCCTCGCATCATACAGCTGATTGGCGCATCTATCGTGACCCCGTCTCCACGGAACGCCAGGGGCTTACTCCTTCGTTCTCACACCGTTAGAGCCGAGATGTCTTTTATTGACAATGTGCTGACTATTGGAAAAGCGTCCACCACCGCGGTGCGACCATTACAAGACACTTTCAAGGATGGAGCTTCGGTTTTAACGGCCCGGGAGACCCTTCACTTATATTCTATTAGACCAGGCTTCCTCGTCTTCAGACAGAATGGTGCGGCGATTTTCATGAGATATAACCCGCATCATTTTGCCCAACAACTGGGCTACGATCAAGGGGTCCCCTTGGAAGCTTTCTTACTGGAACCCGCTGCCACTAAAGAAGGGATGGAGAATGCGTGCATCATTTCATGCGCCTGAATACGGGTTCTCGTTTCTTTATCAGTGCGCCGGTTTATGCTCCACGACTCCTCAACGTATACAAAGACTGGTATAATGATGCGACAGGAGCCGTTATAAAGGAGGAAAGGTGACTACTGGTCGACCGTAAGGGTGCGCCCCCAGGCAATGACCGCAACGCTCCTTTGGTCCCGAGGACTCCAGTAGTTGCTCCTCTAAAAGAGGTTAGAACCGGGCCACCGCGTGCGCAAAGTCCTCCACATGGATTGTCGCTCCCTAACGTCACAAATGCACCTGCAGCGCCCTGTGCTCCAATAGAGACAGTGGTTGTATCCTCACCGGAGTCTGGCGTGGGTACGGACATCGGGACTCGTCGTCCCAAGGTGGCTGCTAAGCGGAAGTCGATCCCACGTGAGCCTAGGGTCAGAGGGCAGAAGAAAAAGAAATCGCTCTTCGCTGCAGATGTCATGTTCCGTCAGGAACCCCATGCTCCCTACGCCGAGGGCTTAATCGAATATGGAACTAACGAGGGATTAATCATGCCGCCGCCGGACGACACAGACTTGGAAGCCGCTCTCGAAACTTCAGCGTGGTTGGCAAAGCGTGACGTGTGGCTGGCTAAGCTTGCGCAATCAGGTAACTACTAGTCGCATTTCCTTTATTGCATCATATTTTTCTCATTGCCTTTGACTAAGGTTTTCCTTTCTTTTCTTCCAACAGGCATCACTGATGAGGAAGCCATTGCCGCTTCACTCAAGACCTTCCAGGAGGAAGAACGCCTTAGAGCGTCTTTAGGCCTTAGTAAGTCTCTATTCATCAAGTTTTCATCTCCTTCGTGTTATGGTCGATCTAACCTTTCCCTTTTTATTGCAGAAACCTTAATGCCGTTCCCACCAAGCGACGCAAATGTTCCGCCAGCCGCCGATGTTCCCGCTTCCTCTGGGCCACCGCAGGAGGTTCGTCTTGAAGAGCCGATGAAAGATGCCCTAAAGGCTCTGGAGGCATCCCTGAACGAGGATGACGATGCCTTGAAGGAAGCGTCACGAAGGTCCATCGCGACAGCCCGGGAGGAAAGGAAGCGGCTGAGGCGTGAGGCGAAGGAGCGCAGGGCTGCCTTGGCTGTGGGAGTGGGCCCCAGCACCGCCCCTCATGCTGATACTCCATCCGAAGAGGCCCCGGTCGCCCTGTCTACAGCTCATAGACAGGCGATCCGCGCCAATAGAGAGGCTAACGACAAGTCTACCTCAGGTAATACTTCCTTCAGAATTTCGTTACTAGACTCATAAAGCTGTCGGTTCTTATATATTCTATCTTGCAGGGTCAAGTCCGACCGAGGGGGAGGCAAAGACCGTTGTACCCAAAGAAACAGAGGGGGCGGCACCTGCCGGACCTGAGCCAACGGTGGGCAACGTCGCCGAGGCTTCGGAGCCTGAGATGGAGGTGGAGGGGTCTATAACCGAGAAGGTCATTGATGCCGAGCCTGAAACGGCGGCAGATGAAATGATCGTCGTAACTGAGCCCAGAGTAGTGGTGGACGAGGCGCTTGAGGCCGGTGACCTCGTGGTGACGGTGGATGAGCCGATGGAGACGGCGGAGCCCGAAGAGACGGCGGATGAGATGGGCACGACTCTTGGGGAAGAGTCAGCCGCTTCCTTCCAAGAATCCGGCAACGCTCCAATCATTGCCCTCCCTACCTACGATCTCCTGCCGTCTCCTGGTCGCGCTAGCACGACGACAGCTCCCATTGAGTCGGGCGATGAGGCTACGGGCGGTGGTCTCATGTCGATAGAGGAGGGAATCGCCTCCGTTTCAGCCGGGAGCTCCTCAGGTAAACCCCAAGTTGCTGTTTTTCGTTACTTTACAATCCTTTCTGACAAGTTCACCTTTCTTGTAACGCAGGTGCAGCCAGCGCCGATGCCCCACTGCTTGAGGGAGCGCCTTCAACGACTGCCTTGGTGGTGGTCGCCTCTCAACCCTCTCTCATACCATCTAAGATGTTGGAAGGTATGGGTTTGCAACTTATTGATCTCACTTTTCAGACGTATAACTTGTGTACTAAAGTCATACTGTTATGTCTTTCAGGAGTGCTTTTTGACCATCTTTATCAGATGTTGCTCCCACACTTCTCCTTCCCATCCGAACTCGCTTCTTCCTCTGGTGGCGTTGGTGAGTATGATTTCCATTGATATCCTTCTTTCTTCATTGATGGAATTACTTCTAAACCCTTTTTTCTCATCTCGACTACAGTGTTACAAATCGAAAGAGGGGATGAAAGATCGGCTGCGCCGCCGACCCTTCCGGCCCTGCCACCTGCCTCAGCTGGTACAGCGACTATCACATTGATAAATCCCCCCTTTTTTTATTTCCTGAACTGTCATCTGATCACATCTTGTTTCTTTTCAGCTATCATTCCGGTCTCGGCGCCCTTCGAATCTCGCATCATAATGCCAGCAGGTCCTTACCTGAGACGTCCATCTTCAAAAGGCGCCGCGAACAGCTTGCGTATGTTGAGCGACTACATTGAGGAGCTCGACGTCGAGACCCCTACTTCTGCTGCGGATTTTGCTACAGCGGTTAACCCGATGCTGGTGATACTCGTGAACTTTCATGACGAGGGTATCATCGCATCTTGGGTTAACCATTGCAGGGAGATCGAGGCCCGCCTGCATTAGTTGGAGTCGCTGTGTCCTGCTCCCGAGACCTTGGCCGCCAGCAATCAAAGAGCAGCGTGGATTGAGCAGAGCGCTTCTTACTTTCGCCATCTCGAACAAGAAGTTATTTCAAGGCGTAAGGAGCGCGGTGAGACTTCGAGCAAGTCTACCCAACTGCATGCTCGGGTGGAGGCCAATGCTGCACGGCTGAAAGTTGTCTTTGAGGGCCTTCTGCAATGTCTTTCCGAAGGGTTATCATTGAGGCAACAGCTTGACGTTGTCGAGCAAGATGCGCCCAGCCAGGAAGCAGCCCAGAAGGCGGCGGAGGAGCAACTTTCATCCTTCTTGCAGCAGCGAGCCCAAGTGGAAGCAGAGGTGGCCGCGGCAGCCACTCAGGAGGAGGCGCTGAAGGAAGTGCGAGAGCGGCTTGCCGATTTGTTAAAGACACTTCCTCCTCAGTAGCTATCCCTCTTTGTATCGTTTGTAATTGCAAATAAAAAAAATGTATATATATATTTTTTTATTCTTTAGCACAATGTATCCTGTACTCAATCAAGTTTATGAATAAAAGATACACATTTTTTTGTAATGTCCTGTGCTATTTCCTTGCTTTTTCTTTCTTTTATCATCAGCATGCCGCCTTAATAAACATGGTCAACAGATAATAGAGCACGCATCTTGACTTTCTTAAGAAATAGCGATGGCTTAGGCCGCAGGTTCAGATCTGCTGCCTAAGACTTTTCAACTCTATAAGCCGTGAGGGTCTCGTAGAGATTTTTCTCCCTACGGATCGAGAGGATCTCGTAGGTGGGCTTTTCTCCTTAGGAATCGTGAGGATTTCTAAGTGTGGTTTTCTCTTATAAGTCGTAAGGATCCTATAAGAGAATTTTTCCCTCTTACGAGTCGAGAGGACTCGTAAGCGGTTGTTTCCCTCCTCGTCGAAATTCGACTTTGGAGAGTGAGACCCGTGAATAGTATGCAAGAGATCGTCTAGGTCGATTTGCAGAGTCCCATTGTTCAGGAAGCAAGTTTTTTCAGTCCCTGCTGCCTGAGGCTTCATCTTGCAAGTTGAGACGAATCGGGAATTTCCCGCGGAGGCACTAGTTTTTCTGTGAGCCGACGCGAATCCGGAGGCTCTCGTCAAAGAGTGTTTGTATCCGTGAGTCGAGGAGTTTGCTAGGGGTTATTTGTTTTCCCAGCGCCAAGGATTATTTGTTTCCTTGGGGTTTGAAACGAGTCGAGAATTTCCCACGGAGGCATTGGTGGCTCTACGAGTCGACGCGGATCAGGAGGCTCTCGTCAAGGAGTGTTTGTATCCGTGAGTCGAGGAGTTTGCTAGGGGTTATTTGTTTCCCAAGCGCCAAGGATTATTTGTTTCCTTGGGGTTTGAAACGAGTCGAGGGTTTCCTACGGAGGCACTGGTGGCTCTGCGAGTCGACGCGGATCAGGAGGCTCTCGTCAAGGAGTGTTTGTATCCGTGAGTCGAGGAGTTTGCTAGGGATTATTTGTTTCCCAAGCGCCAAGGATTATTTGTTTCCTTGGGATTTGAAATGAGTCGAGGATTTCCCACGGAGGCACTGGTGGCTCAGCGAGTCGACGCGGATCAGGAGGCTCTCGTCAAGGAGTGTTTGTATCCGTGAGTCGAGGAGTTTGCTAGGGGTTATTTGTTTCCCCAGCGCCAAGGATTATTTGTTTCCTTGGGGTTTGAAACGAGTCAAGGATTTCCCACGGAGGCACTGGTGGCTCTGCGAGTTGACGCGGATCAGGAGGCTCTCGTCAAGGAGTGTTTGTATCCGTGAGTCGAGGACTTTGCTAGGGGTTATTTGTTTCCCAAGCGCCAAGGATTATTTATTTCCTTGGGGTTTGAAACGAGTCGAGGATTTCCCACGGAGGCACTGGTGGCTCTGCGAGTCGACGCGGATCAGGAGGCTCTCGTCAAGGAGTATTTGTATCCGTGAGTCGAGGAGTTTGCTAGGGATTATTTGTTTCCCAAGCGCCAAGGATTATTTGTTTTCTTGGGGTTTGAAACGAGTCGAGGATTTCCCACGGAGGCACTGGTGGCTCTGCGAGTCGACGCGGATCAGGAGGCTCTCGTCAAGAAGTGTTTGTATCCGTGAGTCGAGGAGTTTGCTAGGGATTATTTGTTTCCCAAGCGCCAAGGATTATTTGTTTCCTTGGGGTTTGAAAAGAGTCGAGGATTTCCCAAGGAGGCACTGGTGGCTCAGCGAGACGACGCGGATCAGGAGGCTCTCGTCAAGGAGTGTTTGTATCCGTGAGTCGAGGAGTTTGCTAGGGATTATTTGTTTCCCAAGCGCCAAGGATTATTTGTTTCCTTGGGATTTGAAATGAGTCGAGGATTTCCCACGGAGGCACTGGTGGCTCTGCGAGTTGACGCGGATCAGGAGGCTCTCGTCAAGGAGTGTTTGTATCCGTGAGTCAAGGAGTTTGCTAGGGATTATTTGTTTCCCTGGCGTTGGGATGAACCGTCGGAATTTGGCTTCGTTTTCTGGCGGATCCTGTTTGGAAAGTATGGTTCCCTCTTTGTTTACGCCCTTGGATTGTATACAGGGATCGATGTGATCTTAACTGTAGGGCCAAAGTTTTATCATAATTTTTTTTTGTTTTATCTCCGCGATGCTCTATCATTTCAGCTTTTATATCGCGAAGGTCGCGATTGCCCAATCATTTCGGCTATTTTTCGCGGTGCCCAATCATTTCGGCTATTTATTTTATTTTTACTCGCTGCTTTTCATTGCGAGTTGCCCAATCATTTCGGCTATTTTGCATGCATACATTTTTATTTGCTGCTTTTTATTGCAAGTTGCCCAATCATTTCGGCTATTCCGTATGCATGTGTGGCCTACTGTCTTTCCGCCGTAAACCTGGAATTAGACACCGATTTCGGCATCAGCACCGCTACAACTGGGATATTGCCAGGAGCGAATCATCATTTGCCTCCGTCGATGTCGAACAAAGGTGGCTTAGCGAACAGGGTTAAGGCGCTGTCGACTAAGGCTTTTAACTTCATGAGCCGTAAGGGTCTCACAAAGGTACTTCTCCCTACAAGTCGTGAGGATCTTGTAGGCGTATTTTCTCCTTAGGAATCGTGAGGATTCCTAAGTGCATGTTCCTCTGTAAGTCGTAAGGATCCTACAGGAGGGTTTTCTCCTTATAAATCGAGAGGACTTACAAGGGTCGCTCACCATACGAACATATCCCCAGTCACGGATGAGACTTGGTTAGGAAAATGTTTATTCGCGCTCGTGGATTGTATACAAGGGTCAGTATTGAACCACTTGTAGGGCAGTGTCGAAGGATATGGGGGATTTTGCTTAAGCACAGGTTTAGGTCTCTGTGACTTAAGACTTTCAAATCTTATGAGCCGTGAGGGTCCCATAAAAGAATTCTCCTTACGAGTCGTGAGGATCTCGCAAGTGTATTTTCTCCTTAGGAATCGTGGGGATCCCTAAATGTGTTGGTCCTTTGTGAGTCGTAAGGATCTCACGCGGGTAGTTTCTCCTTACAAGGTCGAGAGGACCTTATAAGTGTCTTTTAACGAGGTTGCGCCCTTTTGGGTTTTCACAAACACTCGCCGGTAGTCCTGCTGTTTTTACTCACGGAGCCCTTTCGGGTTTTCATCCGTGCCCATTTTGCTTATGGACATACCGTTTTTTTTATTCTTTTCATTTTCTTTTTCTCCTCCTTTTTTTTACGACATCGCGCCCTTTCGAGTTTTCACGAACACTCGCCGGTAGCCCTGCTGTTTTTACTCACGGAGCCTTTTCGGGTTTTCATCCGTGCCCTTTTTGCTTATGGACATACCGTTTTTTTTATTATTATTTTCTTTTTCTCTTTTTTTTTACGAGGTCGCGCCCTTTCGGGTTTTCACGAACACTCGCCGGTAGCCCTGCTGTTTTTACTCACGGAGCCCTTTCGGGTTTTCATCCGTGCCCTTTTTACTTATGGACATACTGTTTTTATTTATTATATTTTTTTTATTCATCTCGTCAGCCTAAGGATGCCGCGGTATTAGTTTAAGGATGTTTCGGTCCGCTATTAGTTTAAGGACATTTCGATCCGACATTGAGAGGCTGGCTACTGCTTATAAAACTTGAGCTTGGGAAGATAGCGAGCGGACATAGTCGTCGTCATCTATCATTGACCTAGGCCGTGGCTCATTAAGCGTAGTATCTCTTTAGGAAGCGACCGTTTATTGGCCTGAAAGGCCTTTCACCGTGCATGTCCATGAGTAGATAGGCCCCACCCTGGTAGACCTTATCTATGATGTACGGGCCTTCATAGTTTGGATCGAATTTTCCTCGCTTGGCGCGATTGGGGATCATAGGCCTTTTGACCACTAGCACGAGTTCGCCTTGGCGGATGTCCTCGGTCGGGTCAATCTTTCGTATGAGCGCGTCATCTTTGCTTTATAAGCTTCCAGATTTTGTTGCGCTATGAGCCGTGTTTCTTCAAGGGCGTCAAGCTCCTCAAGTCGAAGGTGAGCATTTTCTTCGTCCGTCAGCTCGTAGTGGACTGCCACTCGTAGAGAGGGTAACTCTATCTCGAGGGGGAGTACTGCTTCCGTCCCAAATACCAACGCGTACGGCGTTGTGCTTGTGGCCGTCTTGAACGTAGTTCGATATGCCCAGAGAGCTTCTTGCAGCCTCTCGTGCCAGTCTCTCTTATTTCGGGACACCGTCTTTTTCATGATTTTCATTAGAGTCTTGTTGAAGGCTTCAGCTAGACCATTAGCTCGCGGATTATAAACCGAGGAATATCTCCAGTCTATATTATGCTGTTGCGCAAAGTAACTGATCTTGTGGCTTCTGTAAGCTGGCCCGTTATCGGAGATGATCCGTCGCGGAGTTCCAAACCGATATATGACGTGCGTCTTGAAGAAGTGGAGGATATTTTCCGTCTTCACTTCTCTTAACGGTACTGCTTCTGCCCATTTAGAGAAGTAGTCAGTCATCGCCAGGATGAAACGATGTCCCCTAGACTATGCTGGTTCGATAGGGCCGACTATGTCAGTCCCCCACATTTCGAATGGCCAGCTAGCCACCGTTGGATGTAGTGGATTTGGATGCTGGTGGATAAAGTACCCATGGATTTGGCATGAATGGCATTGCTTCGCATATTCGAGGCAGTCCTGAATTATCGTGGGCCAGTAGTAGCCCATCCGTTTTATCTTCAACTTCATCTTTGGGCCCGCTTGGTGAGAACCGCAGAGTCCGTCGTGAACTTCCTGAACGACTCTTTTCGCTTCGTCAGGTCCCAGGCATCTCAACCATAGAGAATCAAACGATCTCTTGTACAGAGTATCGTTGACGAAGGCGAAAGATAGAGCCCGCTTCATGAGCTGATGTCTTGTGGACGCTTCTTCAGGCATTCGGTGGGATTTAAAGTAGTCTATGAAGACTTCTCTCCAATCTTCGGTATTTTCCCAATCTTTTACTTGCAGGGTCGTCTGCTCGCTCGCTCCTTTTTCTTCGGATGATTCCGGAGATATTTCTGCTGGGGCAAGCACCCGACGGCTTTGTACCATGATTCTGACGTCCTCGAGGTTCTCGTCAGCCAGGTCTTTAGCAAGTCTGGCCAACGCGTCTGCTTTGCTGTTTTCCGCGCGCGGTATGTTCTCTAAAGTATAGGAGGGAATTTGGGTCAACAGTTGTTGCACCTTTTCCCCGTACTTCACCAACTCCGGTTTGCACGTTTGGTAGTCGTCGTTTACTTGACTAACGACCAGTTGAGAATCTCCGTATATGAGGATGTTTTCAATTCCTATGTCGATGGCGATCTCGAGGCCTGCTATCAAGGCTTCATGTTTGGCTTCGTTATTCGTCCTCGGCTCTGTTAAGGAGAAAGCGAAACGCATTATCCCTCCTTGTGGAGTCACGAAGATGAGGCCTACCCCCGATTTGATTATAGGGGTACTTTGTTTGCGCTTCTTCACGGAAGATGCTCCGTCGAAATAAAGCTCCCATCGGGTATTATCACCGTCGATCGTATCAAACGCATGTTCGTCTGGAAGATCGCAGTTTAAAGGAGAGTCAGCCAGTATCGGATGCTCAGCGAGGAAATCGGCGATGGCCTGGCCTTTCACTGCCTTGAGAGGTTGATACGTTATCGAGAACTCCATCAAGAGTAGGGCCCATTTAGCAAGTCGTCCCGTCAATATGGCCTTCGACATCAAGTATTTAAGGGGGTCCACCTTTGAAATGAGACGGACCTCATGTGCCAATGCATAGTGCCTGAGCTTTGTTATCGCGAAGATTAACGCCAGACAGTGTTTTTCAATGGGAGAGTAGTTGCTTTCTGCCCCCAGCAGAACTCGACTTAAGTAGTAGAGTGCTCTTTCCTTCCCTTGATCGTTCTCTTGTGTCCATAATGCGCCTAAGGAGCCTTCGAGAGCGGTTGTATAAAGAATGAGGGGCTTTCCCTTGACCGGGGCAGCCAGCACTGGCGGGTTCTGCAGGTAATGCTTGATCTCGTCTAGCGCGCTTTGGCATTTTTGGTCCCAGACGAACGGGGTTCCCTTCTTCATCAGGTGGCTGTAAGGATGGCATTTTCTTGAAAGGTTGGCTATAAATCGCCGTATATACGCGAGTTTCCCTTGGAGAGACCGCAGCTGTTTGAGAGTCCTTGGCGGAGGCATTTCCATGATCGCCTTGATCTTGGACGGATCTATTTCGATACCCCGGTGTCGGACGATGAATCCCAGGAATTTGCCCGAGGAAACTCCGAATGCACATTTGAGAGGGTTCATCTTCAAGTTGTATTGCCGAAGGCGTTGAAACACGGTCTTCAAATGCTCGAGATGTTCTTCGTATGATTTGCTCTTAACCACAAGGTCGTCGATACAGCACTCGACAACTTCATGTATAAGGTCATCGAAGATCTTCGTCATGGCCCTTTGGTAAGTGGCACCGGCGTTCTTTAATCCGAAGGGCATCACTTTATAACAGAATATTCCCAAAGGGGTCCTGAAGGCTGTGTGCTTCTGGTCTTCGGGATGCATCTTTATCTGATTATACCCTGACGAGCCATCCATGAAGGAGAAAACCTCGTGAGTAGACGTATTGTCTATCATCAGTTCGGTGACTGGCACTGGAAAATCAACCTTCGGGCAACCTTTATTAAGATCCCGGAAGTCTACGCATATGCGCACTGTCTCATTTTTCTTCATCACCGGGACGATGTTGGCGATCCATTCCGGATATTGAATTTCCTGGATGAAGCCAGAGTCGATCAGCTTCTTGACCTCAGCATTGATGCTCATCTCAAGCTCGAGCCGCATTCTTCTCGGCGCCTATTTGACTGGCTTGATGTCCGGGGATATCGCCAATCTATGCACAGCGATTTCTGGATCTAATCCCAGTATTTCGGAATAGTTCCATACGAAGCAATCTTTGTGCTGCATAAGCAGGTCTTTTAATGAGGCCACCTTTTCTTCAGACAGCAGTTCACTAATGAACGTCGGTCGGGGGTCATTCGCCGTTCCCAACTCAATTTTCTTAAGGCTATCTGCAGTGGTATGGATTCCATCTTCCAGCTCTTTCGGCGCTGGTGGAAATTCTGAGATTACCTCGTCGTTGCTGTTTTCGAAGCACCAGGGAAGGTTGTCCATGTTCTCGGGCTCTTCTTTTAATATTGTAATCATGTGACAGGTGTGAATTCGCTTCCAATCCCAATGTGGAACCGGTTCTTCTTTCGTAGCCTTGGGCTCGTGCTTCTGTGGCGGCGCTACCCTCCAGTTGTCAGACAGAGCGAACTTGCCGAGCTGATACTGATCTTCGACCCAATTCTTAAAGGTGAAGCAGTCTTCGAGAGGATGCCCTATTACTCGATGGTAAGAGCAATAGCTTGGGTCAGAGACTTCGCCCGCTCGTTCGGGATGTTTAGACTCCGGCAATGTAAGCATTTGATGTTTTAGAGCAAGATCAAGTATCTTCTTCGTCTTATCCCGAGGAAACGAGTATGCTCGACCCATTTTCTTCATGAGGGATAGATCAATAACGCTCGACTCCCGTTTGCGTGGCTTCTTAGCCCTGCTTTGTTGCTGTTGAGCGCCTTTTTGGCCTTTCGACTTATTTCTGCTTTTGCGTCGAGCCTTCTTTATAACAGGTTAACAAGGAGCGGCATTTTCATCTTTCACGGCCTGTTGGAGAAGGCGTTGCGTCTTGGCTTTCTCGTAGATGGCCGTCTCGCGGTTGTGATCATCTCGGACTTTTTGACCGGCTTTCTTTATAAGTTTGTCCATTTGTTCCTCGAACGACGGACTGGGCTCCTTTGCATCTGGAACTTTCACTGGCTTAGGATTAGCGTCCTCCCATTGAGCATTCGCTTCTTCATCAAGGTCATATACGACGTAACATCCGGGTAGTAACTCTCGTTTCTTTGACCGGATGTATCCAAGCCCTTTTGTTTCCATTCTCCCGTTAGGCAGTTTGCGTTGAGTCCCGGGGACGTTCCAGACTCTGTCATAGAATTTGGCCTTTCTAACGGTCTGTTTGAAGGGTATCCCCTGGCGTTTCAGCAGCTTTTTCAAACCTTCCGTATAATATCTGGGGAGACGGATAGGCTGAAGCCTGTCGAGCGTAGAATCCGGGCCATGCCAGATTTCTTTTTCTACCTTGGTTTCTTCAGAGCGGTAAAACAGAATTGCTTTCTCGCTCTCTCGCCTGGGAGGGATATAGAGTGTCCGCAACTCTTCTACACTGTAGATATTAAGTGCATCCAGTTCTTTATGGTGTTTAAGCTGCACTATGGCGACTTGTAGACTTTGCTCTTCGTCAGCGGACGTTTGTATCGAAGGTCGAGCAGAGAATACAGCATGGACTTCATCTTCCGAGTCGCTGCCAAAGATCAATGTAGGAGCCGATGGTCCCGGCTTGTTGTGTTGGGGCGGACCCGAATAAACTATCTCCTCTTCCTCCTCAGTATCACTGCCGAAGATAGGGATGGTAGCGTTAGTTTTATTCTCCGGCTTGTGACACTTCTCTGTGTCTTCGAAATCCGGTAAGAAGTATTTGGCGTCTTCGTATTTGCGGACCTCGTTCACAGAGAACGGGTTCAGTTCTCCCGTCACGGTATACTCGAAACCATCCTTAAAATACTTCATACACTGATGTTGTGTAGAAGGGATGATGTTGTACTCGTGTAACCATGGTCGGCCGAGCAAAGCGTTGTAGCATGTCTTGGCGTCTATGACGTGGAACATAATGTCCGTAACGAGTAGCCCGAAGCGTAGCGTCAGTATCACAGATCCAAGAGTCTTTGACGATTGCGAGTCGAACCCGGAGATGGTGATCTTGTCCCGAGCAAGGTGCTGGACGCTCATGCAGATTTCCTTCAACACCCGCACGTTGAGTAGGTTAACAGACGACCCGTTATCGATCAGGATTTTGCCTATCTTTATATCATGGCAGTATCCCGAGACATAGAGAGGGCGATTGTGTTCGCATGTCCCAAGGAGAAGGTCCTCGTCGTCGAAAGTGATATCGGCCGTGTGCACTTCCTCCAATTCATCCTTCATCTTTTCCTCGGCCAGGCATGCTTGGAATTGTTCTGGGTCTTGGAGCGCCTTAATCAACGAATCTCTCGCCTCTTTTGATAGCAAAAGGGCGTCAAGAATGCTGAGCTGTGAGGGCAGCTTCCTCAGATGTGCTAAGACGTTGTAATCCACCTTATTCTTCTTCGGCGGGTCCTTGGCGCTTAGCTCTTCCACCACTTGGTCATCTAAGACGATATCTTCAGAGACCTTTTCTTTCCCTTTATCTTTCCTGTTTAAGGGTTCGAGATTCTTTTCAGGCAGCGTCCGATTCCGCAGCCGGATATTTTCGCAGACCTTCGGCTCTTCTTCTTTTCCCGAAGTGGATTCTTTAAAGAGAGGGGCAAGTTCTAGCTCTTCATCAGAATCACTCCCGAATGTAGGCACTTGTGATCTACCGGTGTTAACCATGCAACAATCGCCAGCAGTTCTTTTAAGCCCTTCGGTCGTTTTTCTTTGCTCCCGACGAGTTTTGCGTTTCTCCCGCTTGAAGCGTTGTCGATGAGCAACGTATCCTTGCCACCATCTATCGAAAGCTTTGCACTCTTGTGTGGGGTGCAAAATCTTTTGATGATATAAGCAATAGGAGGGGTGCGTTTCCACTTCACCGGTGATGTTTCCTTCAGAGGATGGTAGCTTCATGCCCATTGATATGGCCTTAGCAAACTTTTTCCTCATCTTGAATTGGCTTTTGTCGGTAGCGGAGGTGTTTAGCTCCAACGGGATCGTCTCAGCTCCTTCATCAAGTCGCTGGCGCTTGGCCCTTTCAAATATAGCCGCCTCGCGCTCCCGATCAGCTTTACTTTTCAACCGAGCTTCATTAAGGAATGCGTCAATTACTTCATCTGATGGCCCCAGAACTTTTGGTTCAGGATCTGCCCCCAGCTTTTCGGTGCAAGGAGTCTCCTCATCGTTCGTGATCGAATGGGAAATCATATGACAGCTCGCCACATATTCCTCGGATTCATCCGATGAACTTTCTCCCTCATCTTCTTCTTGAAAGACGTGATTGAGGAACTCTTGGAGCGTAATGGGAGTCTGTGCCTTTTGGTTGTATTCATCCAACGCGTCAATTTGCTTTTGTAAGTCCGTGCGCTTGTCGCCAGGCTTCACGGGCTTCTTAGATTTCTTCTTCTTCTTTTTCGAAGATTTTGACGGCTGGCTGCAAGTGTTTGAGCCACCACCATTGGTCTTTGGAGTTGGACGTGGCTTCAACATCCCTTCAATGACCTGCGGTTCCAACGGGTTCTTCCACTTGATCGCTGGACATGTCTGAAGATCGTTTAGCATCCTCTTTGTCTTGGCTGATAATACAACCTCCCAAGGAGCTTCTTCAATGACGGAGCATGTCGCCCCCGGCGTATTCGTCCCTTTAGAGGTGTGGGGCTGCGGGGGATTCACCTTCCATTTATCAGATAACGCGAACTTGCCCTGTCGGTACTGGTTTTCAAGCCAATTCTTGAAAACGTAGCAATCTTCGATCGGATGGCCTAGTACTCGACGATAAGGACAGTAGTTGGGATCGTTGACGTCACTTGGTTGTAACGGACGTTTTGGATCCGGCAGATTTATGAGTCTGTTGCGCAACGCCAGCTCGAATAACCTCCTCGTTTTATCGCGGGGAAAGGAATAAGGACGTCCCATCCTATCCTCAAGGGGTACGTACGGGCGCATATTACTTTGACGAGCAACCGGTTTCGAGTCGCTCGGTTGTTGTTGAGCATTAGCAACGACGATCGCTTTTCCCTTCCCTTTGTCATTTCGGGAGTCCGGCCTCGGAAGATGGGGTTTATGGCCCATTTGATCCATTTGCGCTAGTTTGTCAATCAAGGCCTGGAAGGTAGTTGGCTTGAAAAACATCATAAATTGTGAGGTTGCTTGCGGATCAAGGGTTCCCACAAACATACCCACCGCGGGAGCTTCTTCAATGCACTGCTCGCACTTCGACCATAAGTTCCGCCATCGTATAGCGTACTGAACCCACGTCTCGTCTGGTTTTACCCTGGCGTTAATCAGTGCTGTCATAGGGGTACGTTCACTGGCGCTTGCAAAACGCTGAGTAAACAATAGCTCCATTTCCGCGAAGGTTTTAATAGAGTCGTTCGGGAGCTCAGAATACCACTCGAACGCCGTATCTGATAAACTTCCAACAAACTGGCGAAGTAAAAACTTGTCATCACCGCCGGTGTTGCCGCAGAGTGCCCTGAACTGGGCAACGTGCTGGTGAGGATTGCCCGTCCCCTTGTAGACATGGAACTTGGGAATTGTGTAACCTGGCGGGTACTTGATTTGATCGTACCAACTTGGATATGGCCGTCCCGTTTTTACGACCTGGCCGGCTACTTCGGTCGCATGATGAACCTGTATTTGTTGGGCTATGTACTCGTCCAAATCAGCTTTACAGATTGTATCCTCCTTAGCTGTTGATAGGGCTGGCGGAGGATTTGACGTCTCTCCCCTATCATCTCCAAGGACGATCGGGGGCTCTTCGGTCGGAGGATCTTGCTGTATCATCATTCCTATCATGTCTTGGAAGAGGAGGACCATACGCTGTATGTTGGCTGCTTGTTCAGCAGCCTCTTTGTCCTTCTTCTCCAATATCCGACGAAGGAATTCGGCGTCGGTTTCTTCCTCTTGGCGTTCATCCGAGGACGTTTCAGGGTTTTCTTTTGGCCCTGTAAGTGCGGCCATAGCGTTCATCATTTCTTGGAGCTTCTGCTGCTGCTCCTGAGCCTTGGTCACTGACCTCGTGTGCGGTCTATGACCTGTTGATATGCGGCTATCCTCCTTTCCCGATGCCACATAAACTGTATGAACTATCATGCCCCCGGACTTAGGGCGTTTAGGCTCACCACCTTTGGCATTTGCCGCGGGCGCGGGGGTTTTCTCCGGCCTTCTTCTTTTGTGGGCCGTTGAAGTTGAAGGGGCCGTTGCAGTGGGCATCTTGGTGATCGTTGTCCTCTGCTGTTTAATAGGACGGTCCTTTTCTTTTTGCACCTTCATCTTCTTTCGTTGACGGGAGTGATCCGTGTCGATCACGGAGTCTTGAACCCTCCTACAAACTTTATAAATTCTTGAGGACAGCCGTTGAAAGGGCTGTTCTTGCTTTGTTTCTGGGACTCTCTCCGCAGGCGGAGGGGATCTTTTCAGTGTAGCGGTTGGAGAATTCTTCCGTACCTTCCTCAGCAGTTCAAAGCTGTTCCCAGTTGGAACAGCAGCGTTGACTTCCACCACTGGAGCCGGTGGAGTTAAACCTGAGGAGGAATTGCCCCCTGCCTTCCTCACTCGCTGCCAATGGCGACGTCGAGCATGACGAGCCGTTGGGACTGGCTCGGGGATTGAGACATCTTCTTTTTGCCCCTGTCTGAATGAGGCGTCGCTGGTGTTAACCTCTCAAAGACTAAGGTTGTCCTTGGAGGGGTGATATTTAACCTGTCGAAGACAGATCCTCGGGCAGGGGCAGGAGCAGGAATCGTCAGTCTTGAAAAGACTGACTCTTTGACAGGGGAAGCCACCTTGACGACTTCTGGAGCAGCCGTTATTGCTTTCCTTGGGACAGCCAAATTAGAGTTCTGATTTAGCCTGGTGAAAACAGAGGCTGTCGGTTTGGTAATGGGCGACCCGTTGACAGGGGCCGTCGTAGCAGTGAGCCGGTCGAAGATCGACTTCTTGTTCACTTCCGGTACAGGTATTGGCTCAGAGAAGCTTGTAGGTGGGATCATGGTCCCGAAGAACAGGCCAGTGGTGGCTTGGGTTACCTGGTCTATCGGCAGAGCGAGGAAGGAAGCCGCTTGGGGCCCATATGCTACACCTCCTGGTGAGGTGGAGCGTCCGTTGCAGTGGCATTTCGAGCAGTTGGCGCAGTTAAATGCTATTGAATCTTGAGTTCTGCGCCAGGCAAAAGACCAAAATCTTAGTAACTTGAAATCCAAAGGCAACCATTTAACAAACCGCGATTGGTTCGCGAAGACGACACACGAAGTGTGGAGTGGAAAGAGGAAAAGGTCCCACCGGGCGTGCCAGAATCTGTTCCCCTCCGAAAGACGGCGCACAAGACCGCGATGTCCTGACGCTGAGATTCGGGGCAGATACTATTTGGTTTTATCCTTCCACCTCTCCGAAGATACCAAGTTGATTTATGACACCGTGTATCGGAGGTTTAGACGGATGCGGCCGATATAGCAGACTTCGTCAGATTCCCCCTCGCTTGAGGGGTTTTTGATTGTGGGGATGCTCTTCCCTGCAGGCGCAAGCCCCTGAGTTAATTACGCTACCGCATCGCGGTAACAACTTTCTCCTTCTCCAGAATTTCACTTCGTGTCGTGTGTGTTTGTTTTGTTTGTGGTTGCCCGTGGATTGTATACGGAGACTGAGTAATGCCGTCGCCCGTAGGACGTGGATTAGTCCAAATCCGTATTTACTTAGATTTGGGTTTGGTATTTTTAGTTTAAGGATGCATTAGTCGCGTTGCGGCTAAGATCAACTTAAACGTTCGTTAAGGATACGATAGTCCTGTTTGAGACTAAGATCAACTTAACGTGATGATCCATTTAATATCTGGCCATCGGGACTCGTCACCTCTCTAACGTCGTTGAAGGATTACAACGGCAGATGTCAGAGGAGTTCAGAGATGTACCCTTGAACAAAGGTTGATTTGGAGTTTTATAGTCCGTTTGAATGTTTAAGGATACGTTAGCCGTGTTTGGGGGCTAAGATCAACTTAAACGGGATCGTTTAGATCCGGCAAAAGAGCATTTGGAGGCTCTATTGTTCCAGTTTAGGGACGTAGTGGTCCATAGGTAGTTTAGGGACATTGCGGTCCATATTCCAATTTAGGGACATGGTGGTCCGCATTCCAATTTAAGGACGTGGTGGTCCGTATTCCAGTTTAGGGACGTGGTGGTCTGCATTCCAGTTTAGGGACGTGGTGGTCTATATTCCAGTTTAGGGACGTGGTGGTCCGCTATTAGTTTAAGGACATTTCGGTCCAACATTAGTTTAAGGTCGTTTCGGTCCATCGCCAGTTTAAGGACATAGTGGTCCAATATTAGTTTAAGGACGTCTCGGTCCAATATTAGTTTAAGGACGTCTCGGTCCAACATTAGTTTAAGGACGTTCCGGTCCAATATTAGTTTAAGGACGTCTCGGTCCAACATTAGTTTAAGGACGTTCCGGTCCACGAGTTTAAGGACCCCGCAGTCCGTATTCATATGTGGTCGTCGGGACCCGTCGCCTCTCTGACGTCGTTGAAGGATTACAACGAGAGGTGTCAGAGGAGCTCGGAGATGTACCCTCGAACCGGTCGTAAATTGATTTAGGGAGCAACCGTGCTCAGTCAATTTAATTTAAGGACTTACGGCCAAAATTGGGCTAAGTCCAGTTGAAAATATTCGACACCCTTATTTATTTTTGGTCTATTAGACCTGTACTGAGGCTTCGCCCACACTTAAATAATGCATTGCATTACATCTATTAATTTTTTTTTGTTTGGGCTCTGCCCATAAAAGATGCAGAGCATCAATTTCACTTGGGCTCTGCCCTCTTTTTATTGCTTTGCAATTTATTTTGGCCTACTAGGCTCCTCTGATTTGGGCCTGGCCCTTCAGTAAAAGAAATGCATTGCATTTGTCAGGCGCTTTGCGCCAATCACTGAGCGCAAGCGCTTGTGGTGAGGACACGTGTCATGCTCTGGTGAGTGCAAACGCAACATCGCAGTGCGCTGCGCTGTTGCGCTGCTGACACGTGGCGCGCTCTGATGAGTTGCGCCAATTAAAGAGAGCAAAGCTCTATTTCAAAAGCGCGTAGCGCAAGTTGTTCTGTAGCTGACACTTGGCGCTCTCCCAAGAGCGCAACAGCGCAGTTTGCAAGTGCAAAGCACTAAGAATCTTTTAGATTTAAGAACAGGAGTGCAAAGCACTATTTGATTTCTTGATCTAATTTAGATCAAAGAAAAGATAAGTTTTTCTTGTTTTTCTTATCTCAAAGAACCAAAGGTTCATAAAAATGCAAAGCACTATTTTATTATTATTTTTTTTATTAAAGATCATTGATCTTGTTTTTAGATCTATGATCTGTTCATGAGAGAGCTTTTTTTTTTAAAGGTTTTTACCTTTTTTTGTTCTTGAGGAATTTCTTCAGAGTTCTCTCTCTTTTTTTCTCTCAGAAAATGTTGATCATCTTGAATTGAGGTCTATGGTCCTTTTTATAGTGCTCATAAATTAGTTAAATTTGTTAAAGAGATATTCCTCTGAGTGATTTGGGGAATTTTCCCCACCGTTGGAATTTTGATCCAAGGGCTTCTATTTTACAGAAGGGAATCTTCTTATTTTAACAAGAACAGAAAGATTTCTTTAAAATCTTAATTCTGTTTGGCGCAAATGCCCCAGCGCGTGATACGTGTCGCGCAGCGCACAGCGCAGCGAAACTGCGCTGACACGTGTCACAGCGCAGCGCAACTGCGCTAGCGCATCTGCGCTGACACGTGTCGCGCAGCGCACAGCGCAGCGCAACTGCGCTAGCGCATCTGCGCTGACACGTGTCGCGCAGCGCAGCGCTTGCGCAACTGAAGCGTTGCTTCCTTTAATTTTGCTTAAAATAGAGTTTTGCTCTGATTGGGTACGCCTTCTTGGGCGCTGTGCTGACGTATCAGCTCCTGACATGTGGCGCGTTGCGCCCAAGATTTGAAGCGTTGCTTCAAAATTTTGAATTTTGAATTTCAACAGAGCTTTGCTCTGATTGGGCGAAACAACGTCCCCACGTCGTCTTGGCGGCCGTTCGGAGGGGAACACCTCGTCGCCGTCGTTGCCTCACCCCCGCGACCACCATCTCCTCCATCTTTCTCTCCACCTCCTCCTCTCCATCTCCTTCTCCTTCTTCCTCCTTCCCGAGCCCTCACCAACACCCTGCACAACCCCAACTACTGCAAGCCCAACCTCAGAAACCCTCGTCGCCGACGACCCTTTTCACCTCGCCATCACCACCACTATTCTCCTCTCCTCCTCCTCTCACCTCCACCCTCATCATCTTCTCTTCATTCTCACTCACCTGCATACCCACAGAACCTCCACTTTTCACCGTTATCCTCACCTCGTCGCCGTCCCCTCACCTCCGGTGACCCCAGCTTCACAGCACCACCACCATCATCTTCTCCTCACCCTCCCCTCTGTACTTTTTCCTCACCAAACCCCTGCACAGCTACACCATCACCCCAAACCCTAACCTAACCCTAACTCCTCTAGGCAACCCTAGCCTTGCCGGGAAACCCTCACGCCGACAACCCTCGTCGCCGTCGCCCCTTGCCGACTCCCTTGGAAGTCCCAGAACCCCTAACCCCAGTAAGACCTTCTTCTTCTTATCTTCTTCACTTTCTTTGTGCATTTCTCTTGATATGTTCACTTTTGCTTTTGTTGCCGGAATCCGACCGTGCCGGCGACGATCACGACGACCTATCAAGCATCTCTAACCCGTGTGATCCCCTAGTGTGTTGTTTGGACTCATTCCGTGTACCGTGCGCGCATCGCGACTTTTCCCGCCGATGCGTGACGTTCCGTATACAGCTTCGTGATCCGATCAAGGCAAGTAAAACTTGCTACATGCTATTTAATTTATTATATACTTATTTGAATGCACATTAAACCTGTAGTTTAAATTTAATACCATAATTTCCATGTTAACATTTTCGATGTTCCGTTATATCATTTTAGATTTATAGCTCGAAACATACCATGTTGCATTTAGTTTTACTATACGTAGTACCAACATCCATATGTAAATCAAATAACAATTATTTGCATAGCCCGCAGTACCCTTTTTATAGTTTATACCCTATCGGACGACCGTTTGCATACATCTAGCCTAATTTATATTCAATTGCATCTCTAGATTATTTAGTACATATTAACATGATTTTTAACATCCATATTTGTCATACTGTATTTGAGTATTGTTGAAACTATCCCTTAAACCCAAACTGATAACCGTGCATATACATACCTTAATCTGTACCTGATTGCATTTTATACTGCAATGTTCCAGTTTATTGTTCTATTAGTATCCATGCTTGTTTTGTATACCCATGCTTATGTTAGTCGGATGTTTGAGCACCCACGTGACATCTTATGCACCCTGGCATGACTTGTTACACCTACTACCCGACACGACATGGTACCGTGCACCTATCGATATTACATGATACCTATACTACCTGGCTTGACCTGATGTACCATGGCTTTACCTATTACCTGATCTCGTTTCTAATGTCGACAAACCTGACCTGTTGTTCTTACGGACCGCCTGTTGTCTATCCAGACAAACATGTACCTGCCTGATCCTGTGTTGGCATTAGCTCTAGATTACTTAATACCTGACTTGAATACATATAACTTGGGGGTATGGGGAAATCAATGATGAAACCTGACTTGTAACTCGACAGTTTTATACCTGTTCTGATCAGTCTTACGGGCTATGCCAGCCCCGGAGTGATGCTACGGACATCACTCGTCATTACCTACCATCCTTTACTGCCTTGCGGCACGTCTCGGGTTCAGCCCGAGAGTCATAGACCGTGATCCCGGGCACGCACGGGATACTATTGAGTTATATCGATGATTCATCAAATTGATTTCAAAGACTTGAGAGTAGTTAACCCAAAAGACTAGTTTAGATTACTCACTACACATTACCCCACTGTCCTTACTTATATCACTGTTATGCTTGTTTTATCATTTATACTCATACTTGCATGTATTGCTACCCCTATTTATATTATCGCTTGATGTTATGACGCGCTGACGTCTGGGTTTTGCATGGCCCAGATCCTTCTATCTTTGTTGCAGACTGATCAGGAGTATTGCCGCTGTTAGACCGAGCGGTGAAGATCCTGTTGGTATGCAGTTTTACTTTCCAGGTGTTTCATTTATTGTATCCTTTGCTTCCGCATATTATCATTTCTTGACTCATTTATTCTGGCTCATGGACATGTACTAGATAATTTAGTTTACTTTCCTGTTCTTGATATCTCTACAGCCGTAATGTGACTGTGAAAGTATTTTTCATATCCACAGGTAGCATGTTTGGCTATGTCACGTGCCTATTTTAGCGTACTCTGGGAAGCAAGGCGTGACACTCCGTCTAGCCGAGGAGGGAGAGAGGGCAGACCAGGTACGGGGCAGGGAGATTGCCTTGTATTTGGAAGCTTTTTGGGACGGATTGCGCCTGCCCTTCTCTCCCGAGGTCATCGCCGCTCTGAATTTCTTCGGATTCGCCCCCGGCCAGTTAGTGCCGAACGCGTAGAGGATCCTCCTTGGGTTCTTGATCCGCCTGAGGCTGCAGGCGGTTCCTTTCAGTCTTTCCCTTCTTGATTCCTCCCTCGTTTTCAAGTGTCACCCTGGCGGTCGAGCTGGCGACCCGAGATGGGTTTACTTTACTTTTAGGAAGCGGCCCGGGGTCGCTGTCGGGACCGGGGTTGTGGCCTTGCCCTCCTCCATTCATGATTGGAAAAAGAAATTTTTCTTCGTTTCCCCTCCAGAGGGCGAGGACTGGCCGGTGCCCACCAAGTGGTCGAGGGAGAAGTGTCTGTCGGGGAACCTGTCCGATGATCCCGCCGCGGTGAGAGTGGCGTCATGGGAGTCCGTCCCTCGACATGACGTGCTGCTGTCCGAGAGGGTTTTGAGCTGGGCCGGGCTTAGCCTCGTCAAGTTCGTCGGTAAGTTAGGCTTGCTTTTTGGGTTTACATTTTACTCGTGTTGCTGATTTATTGGGTGTTCGTTTCATGCAGGATCCATGGACTTCGGCTCTCTCCGAGATGCTATGCACCAGCCGAGGCAGCCTACTAGGGCTGGGGGCACCAGCTCTTCTCAGGCGCAGCCCGCTCCGGCCCCTACTGCCCCGGAGGCGGCGCCTCGAGGACGCTCGGTGGCGGATCCCGCCCCGGGCCCCAGCAGAGCATCGGGTCGGAAGCGGGCCCTGATTCTGGAGGACACGGCTTCGGAAGAGGAGATCGGTTCTCCCTCGAAGCCGCTCAAGAAGAGTTCCCGGAGACACTCCCGGGGCCGGTCCTCGCCGACCGTAGTGGAGGAAGGGGGATCCGGTTCGCGGTGCCGTCGGGGCTGTTGGTCGCAGACAGCCTCCTGCACGAAATAGAGACCTCGGCCGGGGTCGAGTTCCTGGAGGGACCCTCAGGGCCCAGCTGGCGTCGATCGCCTAGGAGTCCGTGCAGGTAAGCCCCCAGTTCATCGTGAGATTTGGTGCCCTTTTTCTGTTTTCTAACCTTTTCGTGTTTTCCCAGGTTCTCCAGCACGTGGCCCTCGCCCTCCGCGTGGAGACCGAGGTGGTAGACCCGGCGTTGGAGGCCGCGGGTCAGCTCGTCTCGTTGCAAGAGAGCTCCAGGCGAGAGCAGGAGGCGATGTCGGCGAAGATCGCCGCCCTGGAGGGCGAGGTGGTATCCGGGAAAAAGGAGGTCGCCCGGCATCGCGATGCCGCCGTGATCACCAAGGGCAAGCTCGAGGACTCCCAGGTGCATGCCGGCAACCTGAAGAGGACGGTGAAAGCCCTCCGAAAGGAGTTGGGGGCGGCGGCAGAGGCGTTTAAGTCGGCTGAATCGAGGGCCGTAGCGAGCTATAAGGGGTCGAAGGATTTTTATAACGACCTGGCCATGGCCACGACCCGCATTTGGCACGACGCCCTCGATGCCGTTAAATCCCGGATCCATGGGTTCGACGACGCGGATCTCCGGGCTGAATTCCCCCTCGTGGGCGCCGACGAGCAAGGGGAAGAAGTTCCCGGCGAGGAGGCGGCCGAGGACCCAGCGCCCCAAGTGGTGGAGGTCGAGGACCCCGAGGTCGCGCCCGTCCCCGAGGTGTAGAGCCCCCGTTCTCCCATCTTCAATTTGTTTTTCTTTTGAATTTTGTAAGGCTGGGGAGCCCAAAAAATACCCTTTGTAAAGAAAAACTTTTGTCTTTGGCAGTAGTAATAAAGTTTTTCTTCAGATCCATAGAATTGCGCTCTGCCGTCTGTTGAAGAATGTTCGTGAGATATTTTTTTTGCTTGTATCGTTGTGCTTTTATGTCAGGTCGGCCATCTGTCTAACGATCGCCCGTCGAGTTGACTGCAATCACTTGCCGACCGACGAGCATTTCCGAGGAGGTATCTCCCTGGGCCTCGGAGTCGAGGGGAGATCGTTTGGACCTGGACAGACTGGACGTCCCTCACTGGGGTCTCGGTTTCCCTGCGGGCCACAGAGCATCTCTGATTTAGAGCATTGGCCATCATCCGGGGGTGATTGGGCAGGGCAGCTGCCCCGTCACCCCCTGCAAAGGCTTCAAGCTTCCTGGCATGGTGGCAGGGGAGTCTCCCGCCAGGGATGGCCGAGCAGGGTAGCTGCTCGGTTGCCTCTTGCGAGGGCTTGGGTCTTTAGCGTTTGAGGGGTTGTAAGAAGCCCACTAGGGATGTCCGGGTAGCGATGCTGCGCGGCTGCCTCTTGGCGAGGGCTTTGGCCTCTGGCGTCATGAGTAGGCAACCACCGGCCTGGGACGAATGAGCGGGTCAGACGCTTCTGTCCCGGCGTCGCGGGTAAGGAGCTACCAGCCGGAGTTTTTACCGAGCAGGGTAGCTGCTCGGTTGCCTCTTGCGAGGGCTTTGATCCTTCAGGACGGGGACCGAGCGGGGGTACTGCCCAGTGCCTCTTGGCGAGGACTTTGATCCCTGTCGGTTGTGGTAGGAAGCTACCAGCCGGGGATAGCCGAGCGAGGGCCCGACTGCCTCTGGGAGGACTTTGGTCCTTGGCGCGGGAAGAGCTATAAGGCTGTAAGAAGCCTACCAAGGACCCTTGGCCGGGCAGGGTTACCGCCAAGTGCCTCTTGGCGAGGGCTATTGTCCTGAAAGATAGCCGGGCGAGGGAACCTCGGGCTCGACTGCCTCTGAGAGGGCTTTTTGATCCCCGGTGTTGTGGCAGGGAAGCTGCCCGCTGGGGATAGCCGAGCGAGGGAACCTCGAGCTCGACTGTCTCTGAGAGGGCTTTATGATCCCCGGCGTTGGGGCAGGGAAGCTGCCCGCTGGGGATAGCCGAGCGAGGGGACCTCGGGCTCGACTGCCTCTGGGAGGGCTTTTTGATCCCCGTCGTCGCGGCAGGGAAGCTGCCTGCCAGGGACGACCGAGCAGGGAAGCTGCTGGGCTGAATCTTGTCGTGGTGTATCCCGACCGTTCAGCTCCAGGCATGGGGAATGGGAACGGTCGGGGCAACGGCGCGCGTAGCTAGCCTATCGAATGCGGGGGAAGGTGAAGCGCAAGGGGCGCGTCACTTCGATTCCACCGGAGAAGGCTTGATGGCTGCAGCGTGGCAGCGACTCCCTGGGCGAAAGCGTGTGACGGTTGGGTTGCACAGTGGGCTATATAAGGCTGAAGGAGTACTGGTCTTTTCATCCTTCATAAACAGGTCGCCGAGAATGCAGGACTTCCCGTTCACCATCCCCGACATCGTCCGCTTCGAAGACGTGTACCTCTATGACCCGTACTGCACCGAGGACACGGTGCAGCTGGTCTACGGGAGCATCGAGGACTATTTTGGCCGGCTGCTCCCCCGACGCTACCTCCACGGGTGCTCCATTCTGCCTTAGTCCAATAAACTTCTCTTCCATTTCCTCCCGTGCAGTCCGCGGGAAGAACTTCTCAAGGAAACTCTTAGAAAAATCCGCCCACTTGATCGGCTTGGGCAAGCGGGTCTCCTCCACAAGCCACCATTCTCGGGCGTAGTCCACTAACTGAATGCATACCACATCCACTCTTTTGTCATCTGGAATCTGTGCCGCAATCAGCAAATTCTCCGTGTTAACTAGCCACTGCTCGGCTGGCAACGGCTCCTCCAAACCAGTAAATGTAGACGGACCCAAACACCTGAAATCTACCACGGTCCCAACTCGATCAACTGGTTTAGCTTCAACCTTGTCTACGGACTGCCGAACGGTCCGCAAACCTTCCTGGAATAATTCTGCTTGCTGCTGGATCAGCTCGGTCTGTCTCTTTTGATTCTCCAGCATTACCCTTATCACTCCAAGCATGGCGGCTTCGTCCACACGCCTCTGGTACGTCTTCAAATTCTTATCTGCCATATTCCTGAAATCAAAACACCCAACATTAGCATGATAGATTCAATATATAGATCAAGGCTAGAACTCCAAGATACTTAAATAGAGTACCGCATTGTGACTATGCCGCGGTATCATAGCCACAATTACTTAACTCCACCCAAGTCGTCTAAGTCCTAGAGATAACAAGAAATCAGGTTTTTCGAGTCGATATGCAAAGGAAGTTTGCACATCGTAACACATATGATCAGGAAGAATGTGATTCAAGAATGGTAAACGGCAAAGTGGCAGGACACGTTTCCTAAACACGGGCATTCTGATTCGTGTATTGGGTACAATACCCAACTACAAAAGAATCAACCCGACTAACCTATGGCTCTGATACCAAAAAAACCATGTCACGCCCCACTTCCCAGAGTATGCTGAAATGGGCACGTGACATAGCCAACCATGCTACCTGTGGGTAGGAAGTATCTATCCACAGTCACATTACGGCTGTAGAGATATCAAGAACAAAATAAAACTATCTAAAATATGTCCATAATCCAAGATAACAGGAGTCAATAATCAATAAATGCGGAAGCAAATGTTCCAATACAAATAACTGAATGTATGTCCCATAATGCGGGCTCATATCTGGAAATAAATGCAGGAAATAAAACTAACTACTACTGACACCTTACAGCTCAGCCTGCTGGCTGAAGTACTCCTGCTCGGACTGCAACAGCGGTACGGGATCTGGGCCATGCAAAACCCAGACGTCAGCGCGTCATGTCAATAAGTAATATGATATGAACAGTGTAGCAGGCAATGCAATATAAACATGAATAAAACGAGAGTAGCAATAATGTGAATCAAGCAGTGCAGGGTAGTGTGCAGTGGGTAACTAAACTGTTCTATCAGGTTTTCTATTCTAAAGTCTTTGAAATCAATTGATGAATCGTCGATGTAACTCAATAGTATCCCGTGCATGCCCGGGACCACGGTCAAGACTCTCGGGCTGAATCCGAGACGTGCCGCTAGGCAATAACAGGTAGCAGGATAGGCGAGTGATGTTAGCATCATCACTCCGGGGCTGGCCTAGCCCGTAAGACTGATCAGAACAGGTAGTGAGCTGTTGAGTTACAAGTCAGGTTTCACCTTTGATTTCCCCATACCCCCAAGTTATGTATATCAAGTCAGGTACTCGGTAATCAAGAGCTAATGCCAACACAGGATCAGGTAAAAGCAGATTTGTCTGGATAGACAACAGGAACGGTCCATGAGGACTACATGTCGGGTTTGTTGGCATTAGACACAAGATCAGGTAACGGGTCAGGCCATGGTACATCAGGTCAAGTCAACAGTGTACGGTACCATGTCAGGTATATCAATATATATATGTAGCAAGTCAGGTCAAGATGTAAACAATATCGTGGGTGTGCTCCCAATCAGTTATATAATCTAGCATGGGTATCAACAACATGAGATAAGCAATGAATTAAGTAATAAGCAGTTTCATTCAATTTGCAATACAGTTATCAAATTGTCACAGAGATGATTACCAGAGTGCAGTAAGACAAGTATAGCCGTCTAGTCATGTTAACAGGTTTAAGAACCCTTAGAGGTGCAATGATCTATGTAACGGTTCAGTACAGCTATTTCAGGTTAAAAGCATACGAGTGTCCGAATGGAACAGAACTACAGGGATAAATGCCATAAGCTAGGTTAACATTAAAAATGTGATTAAACGGGTAAATATGGTTATTAGGTTCAATTTGCAACTGTAGGTTCCAAGTTTAACGGTAAAATGATATAATGCAATATTGTACCGAAAATGAGAAATGATCGTACCAAGTTTAATTTACAGGTTTAGGGTGTCATAATATATATGTAAATATTGTATATCATGTAGCAAGGGGTACTTGCCTCGACGGGTCGCGAACCGGGAAAAACGGAACGATAACGTCGGCGGGGAAACTCGCGACGGACGCACGGTTCACGGATTGAACCCAAACAACGAACAATGGAACCACGCGGGTCGGGGGTACCTCGCTGGAATGTCGGATCACGTCGTCGGCATCGCCGGATTCCGGCCGAAAAGTGAACAGTGAAAGTCAAGAAACTATGCAACAAGAAATGAAGAGAAACTAAAGAATAAGAAGAGGAGGTTTACAAGATACAGCTCTGTGGTTACAGAGAGGAGACGCGAGAACGACGACGAGGTCGACGGGCTCCGGCGGTGGCCTGCAGGGACCGCGGGGGAAACTGCCGATGCAAGAAATACCTTAGCAGAGAAGGGAAAGAAGGAAAGGAAGGAGGAGGAGAGGGAGAGAAGGCTTACAGAGGCGATCACAGGTGGTCCGGTGATCGTCGGCGACGACCAGGGGCGGCGCAGATGCGTGCAGGGGTGGTCGCTGGTGGCCGCAGAGAGGCTGCAGGGTGCTGGAAAGAAGGGAAGAAGGAGGGTGCGGGCGAGGCGAGGCACAGGAGGCGAGGGTGCTGGTGTCATCGGCGTTGGGGTTGCGGCGGCGAGGAAGGAGACGGCGGTGGCTAGGGCAGCGCTGCGATGGGGTTCTCTGGGTTTTCTCGTGAGAAATAAAAAGGAGAGGAGGGAACATGGGTTTAAATAAAGGAGAGAGAGAAAGAGATTTGAAGGAGAGAGAGAGAGACGGTGAGAGAGAGAGAAGGGGATTGGAGAGAGAGAGAGAGAGAGAGAGACGATGAGAGAGAGAGAAGGGGATTGGAGAGAGAGAGCGATAGAGAAAGAGAGAGAGACGGGGCCCACGAAAGATTATGCAGGTTGTGATTGGTGGGGGAAATTATTTAAAAGATTTAAAATATTTTAGAAATATTTTACTGTTAGAGTATATAGGTTAAGGAAATATATTCGACGTTTTAAATTAATAAAATTTGGGATTTTGGCGCCAAACAAAACATTTCCAAATCGCGCCCGGATCGGGTCCAAAATTTGAAATTGAAATAATAGGATTTTAAGCGGGTTCCAAATTTAAAAATTAAGTGTCTTATGATTAAAAAGCATACCCCCAAAACGGACACACGTACGTGCGCGTAGCCGTCCAAACTCGCCCGTTTCACTGAACGGGACGAGAACACGATGCACGGACGCTACAACGGAGTTAGGGGTGTCAAGTAGGCCAAGATGAATATTTTTAATTTTATTTTAGATGTTAAAATTTGTTATATGTAGAAATGAATTTGCCGGGTGAAATTTTTACAGTAAGTAACAATCAAGCAGGCTAAATGAAATGAGTATCATATTATGCTCAAACAGTAACTGAAAATAGTAGCATTGGGCTCGGGTGTTACATACCCATACTGCTTTTGATCTACTGTTATATATATCTATTATCACTGTTAGAATTGTCACATGATTTTATATATACTATATTGCTATTGTGTCGCTCTGACGACCTGAGTATGCATGCTCAGTGTGAGGAGAAGATTTAGCCTGGACCAGGACTAGACGTACATCACGGGCATCTTGATTGGCTATCCAGAGTTATTCCCTTTTTGTTTCCCATCAGGTCAGTTCTTTATATTGTTTTGTTTCAGTTACCGCATTTCTCATTACCTGCGCATCGTTTACTGATTACCATGTAAAACTAGAAGCCGAAGTGTGACTACGGCAGGATATTTCCTTGACCGTAGGAGCATGGCTGGCCTTGTCAACCCCTCGTATTCCGTATTTTGGGAAGTGGGGCGTGACATGGTTTAGTTGGTATCAGAGCCCAGGTTTTGCTTCGATTGGGATTGCAGTTTTCCGTGTAAAGCTTAACAATCTAAGACATCCCTCGGTCTAGATTGTAAACTTGATATCCTTAATCCATATTCACATTGAGTGTTCTGCTATCCATTCGCTAGGGTTTCGGGTGACTTGGCAAAGTTTCGTGGTTGTAATTGTGAACTACATCACGGTTACACTACCATACTCTGTTTAAGTGACTTAGATTCATACAGTTGATTTTTCCCTCTTGTGATGAATTTAATCACATCTGATATTCTTGAATCTTTGTCCAATCCGCATTATATTTGATTCTTATAGCTTGTGCCTTATATCATTTTCAAAATTATTGTTTCAGAATCATGTCTTCCAACGACTCTTCCTCTATCTTCACTCCCCAGAGTCAGACCGTTGAGATTCTGAGTGTACTGCAAGGCCTGAAGGAAGCCCAGGAGCGAACAAATGACTTATTAGCTGAAGGACTGAGAAGGCAGGTGAGTCCAGGACCAGCGGGAATCTCCAATCATAAAGGAATCCCCGTTAGACGAGGAAAAGAGAAGAAGATGAAGCGCCAATTTTTTTCCCCGCGACAGAAGCAACAGAAGACCCCATGTTGTGGATACTGCAGGAGGCCAGGACATCTTCAGAGGGATTGTCGCCGCGCCCAAGGGAAATGTCTGATTTGCGGATCCAGCGAACATCTTATCAACGGTTGCCCAAGAAGGAAGGAGCTACAAGGAGGAGACTCATCCACACTCTCCACTTCTGCCAAGTGATGATTACTGCGTAGTTCAAACTTCGAGGATAAAGCGGACCCAACACAGGATTCAACTCGTGTGACGAGAATGCAGCGGTCTAGCGATCAAAGAAGAATTTTCATGTTTTCTAATTTCAGTATTATGTTGTCATCCTCTTATAAATATTTCTTTCCGTTTGAAATCTTGTATCCGTCGAATTTTTAGTTGAATGCAATAAAACTCGAATCGTAATATATGTATCATTCTCTTGTCCCTTCCCTTATTCATACTATTCATTATCATAGCATTTTAATCCTGATTTTTCAGCTCCTGCCACCGCATATCTTCCTATACTTCGTACCCTTAGCTATTTTCTTGATGTATTCCACTGTCTAATCATGACTCTTTCTTTTCAGGCCATGGCTCACCCTGGAGCAGCGCCGCATCTAGTTGAGGATGCACAGTCATGCGTTTCCTCAGACCGGACGCTGATGAGTTCTGATGATGAGATCAACGGTCCCCAGGTCAATTTCGGAAACAGCGATTTAGAGGACGAAGGAGCAGCCGCCCCAGAGTTTGACATGATAGGATATTCCGATGAAGAGGAAGGAGACCCTGAAGAGAACCCGATAGAGGAAGACCCCGAGGAAGAACCGATAGAAGAAAATCCAGCGGAGGAAAATCCCGTGGAAGAAAATCCAGAAGAAGAAAATCACATGGAATCAGACCTCGATGAAGAAGCTCCAGCCGAGGAAGAAGGACTGGAAGGACAAGACCCTGCCGTGGAAGAACTCCCAATGGCGGTCCCCGTGAGACGCTATGGAAATGGACGTCCCTACCTGAGCGCGAGAGCCTAGCGCAACCTGCTGAATCTTCACAACCGCGACTGACGGGAATCCTGTTTGATGTTGTCTTTTCTGGCCAAATAAATTTGTGTATAGGTTAGGGCCACCTTTCGTCTCTGAGAATACTTTGTTTAGAATCTTCTGGAATGGAATAAATTGTGGAGTTTGTTAATCTATCGATCTTCTTAGTCCCCTTGAAGCTTGATTATTCCTTCTACACAATTATTTTCCTACTGAGGTCTGTCCACCCCTACTCCTTACATTGCCTTAACCCTCACTCAGACTAATCAGTACCACACCCGATCTTTTAGAGGTCCACTCTTCATCCTTCGTCTGTGCCCGTTTGAGATCCTTCTGGGAGGAGAACATTTCTTGTGAAATTTCCGAGTTCGCTAACCCTTCAAATTTTTGATTCATATGATATACCGACCGTTATCCTCCCCATATTTTTTTTCCTTGTAGTCCTTTGTTACTCACCCTTACTCCCTGTGCTGACCCGATCCCAATCTCTTCAACTCTCAGTCTAAAGCCGTCACACTCCAACCTTTGAATGAGCAACACTCCATTGTAATCCCTACCCTAGCTAGCCCTATTCATATTGGTGTTTTCTCTGTTACCCTAATTATATTTGAGGGCATTACTATTCAAAATTTAGTTTTCATTATTTTGAATTTATCAAAGAGTGCGTGTTATTGATTACTCCATTTTAGGTATTTTAAATACATTATTATTATCCTCATTTTTAGTAGCGCAACATTACACCGCGCATATTTTTGTTCCATGTTCCTTATTTCCACTATGTGAGCTTTCGCAGTTATTTGACCGATACGTTATCCTAAAATGTTTTAACCTACCGACAAATCTTTCACTACTTTATTGTCGTTACTTTATTTTCGGGTATGGTGCCTACGGTTACTATTATCTATGGTTGTGCTTTACACTTATTATTTCTGATGTGCTACCTTTGATATACTTACGTGCACATATTTGAGTTTAAATTTTATCGAGTACGCCCCGAATATCATTGTTCATTATTATTGTTATTGCTATTCTCATAGGTTGCCTTTGTAGTTGTTCTTCTCCTATACTTATTTAAACCTATATTTTTGTATGATGTTCTTACATATATAAACCTTCAAATTTCTTCATCCGCCTATTTCAAGTAAATCTTTATGTGTTAGTTGCAATATAATAGCTTTCGTCTATGTTTGTATTATTTATCGTTTATTTTAAATTTCGAGGACGAAATTTTTGTAAGGGTGATATGATGTAATACCCGGTTCTTTTGTATACGCCTAAATCCGTATTTCTCTGTAAACTATAAATTTTGTTATTTTAAGTATTTAATTATTTTAAAAAGAAACTCCATTAAACCCAAAACTCTATTTTTCTCAGCCCAGAAGATCCTTACCAAATTAATTTATCTAAAACATTTTCTAGCCTACTTACTTTAATTCTTTCCCCATTTTCTTCACTAAGCCCGGTCGGCCCTCTTTTCTAATCCCTTACAATCCTTTTATTATTAATCAATTTATTTCTTAGCCCAGCAGCTCAGCCTTCTCTTTTCCTTTCTCTTAAAATTCTATTCATTTAAACCCAGCCCACTGGAGCCCGGCCCAAGCTCCTCATTTTTCCTTCCTTCATTTCAAATCTTCTTATATTATTCCTACTTAAATCACCTTTAAATTCTAAAATAATTTCCATTAACACCTCTTAATCTTCCCCTATAAATTTTCCATTAGCACTCATTTAATTCCTCCATTAATTTTCCTTATTAATTTTATATTCCAACGTCCACTCTTTTCCTTTTAATCACCTCTAATTAAAACCCAGTTAATATATCTCTTTCTCTCTCCTCTAATAATTATTCCTACGTTTCTCTCTCTCTCTTCCCCTCTCACACGCTTCTCTCTCTCTCCCTCAAACCCACTCCCTCTCTCTTCCCATTTCTTTCCCGCTCCCTCTCTCTCTATCCCTCCCATTCTTTCTCTCTCTCTCTCTCGAACCCGCGCCCACGGCCGAGTGTCGCGCCCACCGCCGTTCACTCACATCGCTCGCCTCCACCTCGTCGCACCCCACTGCCAGACTCGTTACCACCATCGCCTCACCGACGAGGCCACCATAGCCATCTCGCTGCAGCACCTCCACCACCGTGAGCGACCACCGTCGCTCTCGTCGACCGCAGCTCATCATCATTATCGTCATCGTCGTCGCCACCACCTCCTCTCCCGAGCACCTCGTCCCAACCAAAGCCGACCCATCACCGGCCACCCTAACCCACTGCATCCCTGCCGAACTCCTCCTCTGTCGCCGACGACCACCTCTGCCACCTCGGCTACCCCGCCATCGAGAGCTGATGCCAACGACCACCATCACTACCTCACCGGCAAGCCTCTCAACCCAGAACCCAGAGCTCACCCATCGTCGCAGCGCCACCTTGCGGTTACCATCAACTCCGACACTTGCATCGCCGACGAGCTTCCCTGCCACGGCCAGAGCACCATCACTGTCGTCGCCAACAACTCCGCCATTGATTCTAACCCCAAATCCACGGCACCATCGAGCTTGGTCAATTCGCCGAGCACTTGCATCCATCCCAATCGACGATCGTCGCGCGTTCGTGACGTTACAGTCACCGTACATCCCTGAGACGTGTCCAGGCAAGTCCCTACTTGCTACATGCTACTTTATGTTAATTGCAAATTATAATCGTATATATATTTCATGTTTTACTTTCTGTTAAATTATACGACTCAACTGTTTGATGCATGTTCCCTATGGAAATTCTCGTTTAAATTGACGGCACTCAATCTTATAGTTTGGCCCGTAAGCCTATGATCCTATTGTGTGAATTTCATTAGAAAATACGACTGTTAAAGATTAAAACGACTATCCCCAAGTTTACTCGTAAAACTGGAATTTTATTGTACCTGAAAACCGTTAAAATCATCATAAATTATATACATACTGGAATGATGCGTTCGAGGGCTCAAATCGAATCCAACTCGACGAACTTTAACCCTATACTAGTTTCCAGATATTCCTGTACTTAAACTGTGACAATATTTGGTTCGGAGTGCGACTCTGGACTGCAGTCCAGAGCGACTCCAGTTGTTGTTTACTGTCCCGTAATGAACACCACCCTGTTTCCTAAACTCGTAGGGTGCGGAACTCTGCTGTTTATTAAATATGAATCTGTTAGCTAGATAATACAAGTGGTTCCACCCTGTTTCGTCATCGTTTGTTATTTAATCTGCAATTTAAAAGATCGGGACGTATAACAGTCCCAACAGAATCAGAACTGACATACTAGTATTGAATAATTTATATCTCCTGACGTACAGATACGATTGAAGATCCGTCTGTTGTGTTGAAAACCTTACTGAAAACCCTAGATTTCATTCAACTCTAGCGTCGCTAAAATCTGATCCCAATTGGGATTAAAATGCGTTGCAAAACGGACTTCCGATTCTGAAACCGGATTTCCAGCCGCGAACGCTTAAAATGAAATGGTTATAATTAGTGATCCTGGAACCCGATTGGCGTGAAACTAAATTCAATGGATAGATAGCTGAACATACTATTTATTCCCCGTTCATCATTTCACTAAACTGTTACCATATGATTTATGATAAATATTGCAAGTGGTAGATTACTGATTCATGACACCCTAATCATGCTTTACATACTGTTTACGCATCATATCATACATGTGTCACTGCATTGATAACTTAGTGATAATCTGCATTACCCGGTGTTAGGTATTAGTGATGATTGTGGCAAGTACGTTAGTGTTTGTGTATCAGTGAATAAGTGAAAGTGATACGTACTTGTACACAATCAGTGAATCTTATTATTCTATTGCATTGTCGACGTCTGTGGGATGCGTGTACGTGTGACTATAAGTGGTATGGGACACTTATGAAAGCTCTTGCACGGGTGTCACAGATAAGACACCAGACACTGCCATTTATCTTAGGTATTAGTTGGGACGTGCTTGATGGAGGTCCTGCCTCCAGTTCTCGCGCAGACTTGTCACGGACCGATTGGTGGTTAGGGTTATGGTTAGCGTTTGATGTAGACCACGGGGTGTGGGGTAGTTTGAGTGTGAGTTCAACAGAATCTCGGGAGTCCCATGCCGGCTTATATATTTAGGGAGATATATGGAGACTTACAGGGTACATGATTATTACCATGATATACATGTTGGGCCCGTGGTCTCTTGCCCTTGGGTTCTACCCTTGGGTGGAGGACACTCGCGAATGGTTGACTCTCACACTTGGACTGACGATAGGCTTAGCGACCTGTACAGTGAGACTTAGAGACTGATAGGGATACTGGCATTGATATACCTTACTTACTGTGTTGACATACGTGGCATATCGTTCTACTGCTTTTACTGTTCCGCTGCGTTGATTACTGCATGTTCATACCCATATTGCTTTTGATCTACTGTTATAAATATCTATTATCACTGTTAGAATTGTCACATGATTTTATATATACTATATTGCTATTGTGTCGCTCTGACGACCTGAATATGCATGCTCAGTGTGAGGAGAAGATTTAGCCTGGACCAGGACTAGACGTACATCACGGGCATCTTGATTGGCTATCCAGAGTTATTCCCTTTTTGTTTCCCATCAGGTCAGTTCTTTATATTGTTTTGTTTCGGTTACTGCATTTCTCATTATCTGCGCATCGTTTACTGATTACCATATAAAACTAGAAGCCGAAGTGTGACTACAGCAGGATATTTGCTTGACCGTAGGAGCATGGCTGGCCTTGTCAACCCCTCGTATTCCGTATTTTGGGAAGTGGGGCATGACAGAACCGGGGACAGAGGCTGGAACTGGCGAGGCCCCGGTTGGCGGAGATTTTTACCGAATACCACAAGCAGTGTTCGCTGCACCCCCTTCCCCCACTATTGTAATTTTCTTTTCTTTTTGCATGTACGGCTGAGGAGCCCATAATACCCTTTGAATAAACAAAGCTTTTCTTTCTTTTTCGCAATACTCCATTGATCTTTAATAAATTAACAATAGATCCTAAGAAGAATTTACATTGCTTTAAAAGAAGGGTACAGACTAGAAGATGACTTTATTGGCTGGGGCCGAGCTCCCTGAAAGGCTGTCTGCCCCCGCGCTTAGTATAGGGCATGGGGCTCCCTGAGCTCCGGGTTGGCCGTCCGCTGAAGCAAGCATAATCTGACCGATGGTCAGGTCGGCGGGAGGGCGATGCTGCTCCTGCTCGCGGTTGGTCTGTCGTTTGTTGTCGGGACCCGGTTCTTGCTCACGGAGCAAAGTGCCATACGGAACAAAGTGCCACGCCAAGTGTCGTGTTAAGTGGGCGGGGGCCACCTCTTGAATCCGTGGGGGCCACCTCTTGAGTCTGTGGGACCCACTGTAGAACAATGGGGACTCTTCGGAATACATTCCGAAAGGGGGCAGATCTGTACTATAAATGGAATGATACCACTCTTCAATACAGAGGCGCCTTTTAAGTGAACCGGAATTACAGGAGCTTGAGAACTCCGTAGTTAAACGTGCTCGGGCCAGAGAAGTCTTGGGATGGGTGACCTCCTGGGAAGTGGCCTCTGGTCGGGTCCGGTTCGCTCTAAAGGGAAAAACCGTGCGGTTTCGTCCAAAGCGGACAATACTCTCTGTATTGGAGGTTGGGCATGACAGAATGGTATCAGAGCTGGTCCCTCAATAGTAGGTCTGTGGTTCGAGGACGAACCATTGTTCAAAGGTGGGGAGAATGTCGGGACCCGGTTCTTGCTCATGGAGCAAAGTGCCATACGGAACAAATTGCCACGCCAAGTGTCGTGTTAAGTGGACGGGGGCCACCTCTTGAATCCGTGGGGGCCACCTCTAAAGGGAAAAACCGTGCGGCTTCGTCCAAAGCGGACAATACTCTCTGTATTGGAGGTTGGGCATGACAGAATGGTATCAGAGCTGGTCCCTCAATAGTAGGTCTGTGGTTCGAGGACGAACCATTGTTCAAAGGTGGGGAGAATGTCGGGACCCGGTTCTTGCTCACGGAGCAAAGTGCCATACGGAACAAATTGCCACGCCAAGTGTCGTGTTAAGTGGACGGGGGCCACCTCTTGAATCCGTGGGGGCCACCTCTTGAGTCTGTGGGACCCACTGTAGAACAATGGGGACTCTTCGGAATACATTCCGAAAGGGGGCAGATCTGTACTATAAATGAAATGATACCACTCTTCAATACAGAGGCGCCTTTTAAGTGGACCGGAATTACAGGAGCTTGAGAACTCCGTAGTTAAACGTGCTCGGGCCAGGGAAGTCTTGGGATGGGTGACCTCCTGGGAAGTGGCCCCTGGTCGGGTCCGGTTCGCTCTAAAGGGAAAAACCGTGCGGCTTCGTCCAAAGCGGACAATACTCTCTGTATTGGAGGTGGGGCATGACATTTGTCCCTCAGATAGGCGGCGAGGTGCCCAGACCAGATGAGCTCTTCGATGTAATCTCTCAGTTGTTTGCAGTCCTCCGTGGCGTGGCCCAGTACCCGGTGGAAAGCGCAGTAGGGGTCCCGGGTTCGCTTCGCGGCCTGACGGGGGACCGGAGGGAACTTGAAGAACCCCTCGTTCTGGGCCTCCTCCAGCAACACCGCGAGGGAGACGCTGAGGGGGGTATACTCCTGGAACTTCGGGTGGTAGGGCTGCTGACGCTCCGGCCTCTCCTCCCGAGCCCTCTTCTTTTGGTCGGGCCGTTCTGCCCAGGGAAGGTTAGCATTCACCTCGGATTCCAGCTGGACCTCGCGTTCGGTCCATGCCTTGACCTCCGCGATGGTCTTAGGTTGTGCCAGCGCGAAGGAGCGCATCCATTCCTTGTGCCTCAGACCAGATCTGAGTACCGTTATGACGGTTTCGTCTCGGTGCTCGGGCACCTCGAGGAGGGCGTTGTAGAAACGGGTAATGTATGCCTTGAACGTTTCCTTATCCCCACTCTTAACCGTGAAGAGGTAGTCGACGGTGCGCTTCTGTCGACGGTTTCCCACGAAATGGCCGAGGAACTGAGTAGCCAGCTTGTCGAAGGTCGAAATCGAGCGGGGCTCGAGCCCCCGGAACCAGTCCCGACCTGCGCGGATGAGGGTGGCCGGGAAGGCTCTGCACTGGGCGGCGTCGGAGTGATCCTGGAAGCTCATCCCCGCGGTGAAAGCGTCCAAGTGGTCCTTCGGGTCGGTTTTCCAGTCAAACAGAGAGACCTTTGGGGGCTTGTTGCGCGAGAAGACGTGGACGGCGAGCAGTTCCTCGGTGAACGGTTTCGTGAGCAAGTCGGAGGAGTACTTAGCTCCGTCGCTCGAGAGGTGAGCTTCTCGGCGCCTGCCTTCGATCTTCTTTTCGAGGGCGTCGAGCCGACTGTGGTACCCCGGGGAATCGGCACCTCAGGATCTCTGGCCCCCGCTGTGGGTGACTTGCGTCTGGGAGCGTCCCCGGTTCTTCTCAATAAGGTGCCTCAGGTCCCGGGGTGAGGTAGCTCTTGAGCCGTCTGGGTGGACCTCTTTTGTGTGGCCCCGCCGATGGTGGTGGGGTCGACCACGGCCATGGACAGGCGAGGTGACTGACATCTCCTCAGGGGGATAGGGGTCACGAGGAGGCTCGAGGCGAGGCGCCCTGGCGACGGATCTCGGTGTCGAGCCCTGGGGCGCCCAACGGGCCCCAGGGAGTACCGGTTCGAGAGACCGGCGGCCAGGGGACGCGGGCTGTCGGTGATCGGCCATCCAGACAGGGACAGAGCCTTTTGGAGGCGGTGGAACGGCGATCTGGGGCCCGGGCGCGGCCGTTTGGGCGCGGACGAGGGCCTCCACGAGGGATTGCAGGCGATCTATCCGGCCTGCGAGGGCGTTGATGACCGTCATGGGAGGAGGTTCATCCCCGCCTTCAGTGAGTGGAGGACGGCGGCTGGTACCGGGATCTCCAGGATAGTCGTCTGCCATGAGGGTGGAGATAGGAAGGCCAACTTTGTATTTTGCGGAGTTATGTTCCCACAGACGGCGCCAACTGATGGAGCTCCTTTTCGGGCCTCCGTCAGATGTTGTCTTCCGTTGATCTCGCGGTGAACTTGGCTGATTATCCTTCGTTGCGTGTGGGTCTCAATGGGTTTTTGGAGGAAGAGGTGAGGTGAGGAAGCTGTTGCCGAATGCCTGTAAAGAAGTCCCGGGTGGTTTGGTACCACCGAGGACCCTCCGACGCTCAAGTTAGAGGGGAAATCCGAGCAGAGTAATGGCATAAAAGTGTAAAAAATGGCTTACTTGACCCCTCTGGGATGGAGGTTTATATAGCGGCGGCAGCACGCAGCGGTAGGCGCGAGAGTCTCGCCGACCGTTACGCTCCCGACGTCACGCCCGCGTGAAGAGCGGATCGCCCATAATGGGGATCGTGATGGCGTGGAACGTGGGATGTTGCTGGCGTAAAATCCGCGCGTGGCCAGATTCGCGGAGCGTCGGTTACGCCTGGGAGTAGGTCGGAGGGCCGAGGAAGACGTCCTCGGCGAGAGCTCGGGGACGAGCAAGGAGGCCGACGAGTCTTGGTCCTGTGGTAGCTCGGGGGCGAGCTAAGAGGCCGAGGAGACCAATTTGCAGGGGCCCCAAGGGGGGCCAGCTTGTGCTTGCTGGTCGGGCACGAGGTGGCCTGATCGGCCCCTGCGGGCCTTTTCTTCTGAGTTCTGGGACACGTCACCTGCCACGTGTCATGATTTTGGGGATCGCCAATATGGAGCACTATCAAGAACCAATAACTCTATATTTTAAAATCCAAATCTGAGTGCAAATACAATAACAATAACACCAAAAATGAAAGCCTTAGTCTGGAACCCAAAATCAATAAACCCTTTAGATATTTTCTAAAAATTAAGCAATTAATGAGTTCTAGAAAGATAACTATTTTGAGCAAAAGCCAAATAACGTGTTCTGATTGATGCCGAGTGTTCTAAATTAGTGCAGTTTATAAAATTAACAAAACCCAACTCCAAAATGCTTACTTTCCTTTGTTTGCATTCATTCTGAAGTAAGGATAATTGCAATTATCCTCTCATTTTTAAAGCTGAGATGGCCGGAGTTCTCTGAATTCCAATTAGATCCATGAGGTTTGTTTTACCAAATACACAAGCTCAATTTATTTACTTTGATAAAACCATATAAATTATATGTGAAAGATTTATGGAGAAACAAGATGTCCTTGTGTGTCCCCAGCAGGGGAGATCGCCACGGATTAATGCTTTCGGGGCAAATTCATGGATCATCTGAACTTGTGTGTTGTGTGCTTATGTGTTTAGGTCAATGAGTTATGGGCCAAAAGGAAAAAAAAGGTTTATTATGGTATTTAGAGTTAAATGTCTATATAATATATCGAGTCTGATCGAACTTAGGAAACGGGTTTGGTTTGGGCTCGGTTTAGGATTTGGACTTGGACGGACAAATTAAATGCTATAATCATACCCGGACCAAAACATTTTTTTTTATCTATTATTCAACCTGTCCTGTACAATCGAGTTTGGACCGGTACAAGACATATAAAAAACCGTAAAAATTGTGCGGGGCCAGGTTCGTGTCAAACCCAACCCAACTTTCCATTCTCGCCTCTACAGCCTCTACCCATCTTGCATTGATTCATCGGTAACTTATGTGGATTGATACATACGGGTAACTAAAGTATTTCTCTAAATTTAAGTGAAACAATAACATCGTTACAATTTGAATGATTCAATACAAATTTTAAATAGGAGGGTGGTCATTTGTTTGTTTCCTTTTGTTTCAAACCCGACCCGGTCCACTTAGAAGCGAACCCATCGGTTTAAGCCCTAAACCCAATGAAAATTGAGTGCGGAGGCCTGTAGAGAGAACGAGCAAGCGGGACGCTTTCTCCTGTGAATGTCGGCAGCTTCTTCTTCTTGTTCCCAAAAGTTGCTCTTTTATTGCTTCAAATCGATCGCCTCTCCTCCTCCTTCTTCTTCCTTCAATCGCCACCTCCGATTCATCGCCGTCATGCCCTACTCTCATCTCGTAACCAAACTCACCTTCACCTTCACCGCCACCATCTCCGATCATTGATCTCATCTCCATTTCTTGATTCTCTTTTCGCAGGGAAAGCAGCAGCATCAGCAGCAATGGAAGCAGAAGCCGCGGCCGAATCAAGCAACGCCATCGTCATCAGAAGCCAATGTTGGTGCAGTGGCGGAAACCCTAAGCAAGGTGAGGATCTCTGGAGACGCAGCAAGAGGGAAAGAATGGAGGCCTAGGGATTCTTATTCGACGACTGCGGGCCCCTCTCTGGCGGCTGCACCAAAGATTGATGCTGCGGGGTTGTCGAAGCTGTTTGAGAACTTCAATTCGGATAACAACACTTTCTCGCAAGCGCAGATACGGGCTACTTTTTACCCTAAATTCGAGAACGAGAAATCTGATCAAGAGGTAAAAGTTCAAGTTTTTTTATTATTTAATGGTCGTTAGTTTCAACTGTTGTTTAAGAATGGAAATGTTTCTGCCATGTTATTTGATAGGAATAGCTTTGAGAATAAATATTGTTTTGCTCTACAATGAATGTAACGGATTTTTAAGTTAGAAAGATTAATTGAGTAGATTTTTCGTATGTTCACAGTTGTGCTGTTCTGTAATCTGCATATACAAGCCTTTAACTATGAATGCTTTATCCTTAAATCCTATTTACGCTATTATAAATCTCATTGAGCTTCAGATAGGAGACTGTAATATCAAGCTATGTAAATGCTTTGAGAATAATTGAGAAATCCGCAATAGACTCTAATGCAGAGAAGAACTGGGAGGTGGTAGGCTGGGGTGGGGTAGGGACCCTTTTTCTGAATCTGAGACCTGAATTTACAATAACGTATTACTATCTTGGAATAATCTAAAACCACTTCCAAAACTTTATAAGTTTTCGCTTCGTAATTAGTCATGCCATACTTATTAAAAATGAAATGAGATGAAGCACTATAAGCCTCTGTCTTGACTCTCAATATATATTTCTGGGTCTTCCTCCCGGATCTTCTGCAATGATTTATATTCTCTTACCTTCAATGTTATTGTAACTGCTGCGTCTTTATTACATTTTGATGCCACTATGCTGTTTTCCGTGCACTACTGCTCTCTGTAGAAAAATGTTAATTGATTACATGGTGTTACTATGCAGATTAGGACAAGAATGACAGAGATGGTCTCCCATGGCCAGGCTACCTTAGAGGTAATGGTGGCACTACTGTTCTATCGTCGATTTCTTCATTTATTTCAGCTTGATATATTTGCCTAGTATCTGATCTATAGACTGCATATTTCCTATTGTGGCATACCATTAGATAATAAAGTTGAAGAAACCTATATTTGATTCAACTACTGCCTGAAGTGATTACACTATCCAAATTATTTGTAGCACTTCATTTGAGGTTTTATTGCTTCTTTTTTGCCCTCTAATTGTTTAGGAATAAATTGGTTAATTATTTCAGGTCTCACTCAAACACTCAGGATCTCTTTTCATGTACGCGGGGCATAAAGGTGGAGCATATGCCAAGAACAGCTTTGGAAACATGTGAGGCAAATACCTGGTCCTTGGCTATTGCACAGTTGAAAATCAATTTCACATTCATCACATGTCAATTATTGTGAATTTTACCCTTTTTTTTATAGATATACAGCAGTTGGTGTTTTTGTTTTGGGGCGGATGTTCCATGAGGCATGGGGTACTCAAGCACGACGAGTGCAATCAGAGTTCAATGAATTTCTCGAGGTACCGAATATCGTCTTCATTTCACATGGCTAACTATTTTCGCAAGTAAAAATCTGTCCGGTCAGCGTGTTTGGACACAACAGTGTTTTCTTTTAATTTCAAATTTCTGTCACCATGTCTTGTATTTGGATTCCATAATTTGCTCTACTACAGTTAGAAAAGGCTTTATGTCATAGAGGATGGATTCATATAGAATCCTCGATATACAATATATGGGAATAAATTTAGTTGTCTGAATTGGTTTCCTGTTCTTGATGAAGAATTCTAACTTTAAGTTCTGGAAACTGATGAATATTAATAGCAGACTACCAAAGTAGAATATAAAAGCTAGAAAACTGAGTAAGATAAAATCATATAGTTAGAAAATTAAGAGAAAGATAAAATGGATAGACGAATAACCTTAAATGACGCCATCTAATTGTCGTCTTCAGACTCTATTACCTACTCATGTTCTTTTGTCAGCCCTTGGAACAGAATTGGCCTTGAAAGTACTTGTAACGCTGCCCAACAAATGATCAATACACATTTGAGTGATGTCTTCAACATGCAAACTGTCTGGTTTTCCTGAAAACACCACCACCACCACCTCCTCCTCCTCCTTATGGTCATCTTTTGGTATGGGACAATATCAGTATTAGAACTTGGGTGGTCATCTTTTGGAGTGGAATCGGCCATCTCTCATTGGGATCGGCTGAAATTTTAAACCATACATGGATGTGAAAAAGTTCTTAGCAACACATGCAGACATTACAAGTGCACTATCACACCAAAACAAAAAGATCAATGTCTTACAACACTTTTACTGACTAATTTAGTATGATCTTAGTATAGATAATTATGTTTAACATTACAACTCTTTTTGACAGCTCAATTTACTCTCATTTTACGTTTATCTTTAATAGAACAACCGTATATGCATATCAATGGAATTGGTCACTGCCGTTCTTGGAGATCATGGACAACGGCCCATTGATGATTATGGTATGAGGTTTTACCAGTTGACTTTTATCATCCTTAACCAGAAGTAGCACTCTAGATATACATAATGAAATGTCAATGTCAATTTCTTGTCAGGAACATTGCCATTTTATGCTGTATTAATTATCTGGACTAAGCTCTTTTGAGTTCTTGGGTACTGTCTTCATTGATTGTCCTTTGCTATTACTTTTTGTCAGTGGTAGTGACAGCTGTGACAGAATTGGGCAATGGCAAGCCAAAATTCTACTCCACTCCTGATTTGATTGCGTTCTGCAGGAAGTGGCGCCTACCAACTAATCATGTTTGGTTGTTTTCTACAAGGTGAACTACTGGATTTCTAATCATATTTGTTTGTTCTCTGCATATGTATGCACATATGCTATCTTGGGTATATCCAACTGTTAGAGATTTATGTGCTACACACTTCACTATGCACATATCATACGTCTGCTGTATTATTTTTTTCCTGCACAGCTTAATGTTTGGATAATTTTAGTGAGTCCAACACAACAAATTAGGAGGAAGATAGTTTTGATTGTTATATTCATGGTGATGGTACTGCCATATGTATCTCAATTACTTTGAAGAATGATTGCATCCCTCGGTTATTTGGAATTCTGTTTTTAAATTCGATTTTAGGAAAAGTTATTTTCTTTCTGATATCTCTACTTTGTAAAGGAAATCCGTGACGTCCTTTTTTGCTTCCTATGATGCATTATGCGAAGAGGGAACAGCCACACCAGTGTGCAAGGCACTTGATGAAGTTGCTGACATATCTGTACCAGGTGAGGATGGCTTGAACTTGAAGATATCCTTTATTGCATGTCACTTTAAAGTTCCAATGTGGTGTTAGATAGCATTCTCGAGCAGGCATGATCAAAATCTCATCCCTTTCATCTTGCTCAATATGCTTAGACATTGCATGATTCTTTCTATCTTGTGTTTGTCATATAGATGTTTTTATCAATTGGCTCCAGGATCAAAGGACCACATAATGGTGCAGGGTGAGATACTGGAAGGTCTTGTTGCTCGAGTTGTTAGCCATGATAGCTCGAAACATATGGAGAAGGTTCTGGGAGATTTTCCTCCTCCACCATTAGATGGATGTAAGCCTTTCAAATACCTTTTCTTCCAATTTTGTTCTAGTTTTTTTAATGTAGCCGGTTCTTTTTGATATTTGATCAGATATTTTTTTTTATAATTTTGAGTTCAGTAATTTTGTGGCACTTATAATTTTGGCATGAAATGCCTCACATGAAACTGAGATGACACATTTGTTTCTCGTTAGGCATTGAGGATTCCAATCTAAACCTGAAGTTTAAACATTGCTATCTCAATCTTAATCCAAGACTGAATTTTCAATTAAGTCTTGCTTATATCTTTATTAAAATTTATTAGAATCATCTGGTGTTAATTTGACAATGGACATCGCAATCACAGTCACTTGTAATATACAGTCATCTAATTCGATCAGAAAGAAATAATAGCCATAGTCCCTATACCAGGCTAGTTCATACTAAATAGAGTTGTGTTACTATATCCATAAACAGAAAATATGAAATACCGTAATTTCTCACCAACAAATTTTCATCCATGAACTTCCAAGTCACAATGCTGCCTCTAAAGTCAGAACTGTTTTTGGTGTATAAATGGCTTGGTAGGTAAAGGTACAGCTGTTGAAAGTGATAAATGCAAGACCATCCTTTTGGTATCATTCTTATCGTTTAAGTATATAGAAACTAGTTGCAACTCCATAGGAGATACAGTAATTTTTCATGATAAAACTAATAACTCGTTTTGATGACTGCAGTGGGATTTGATTTAGGTCCAAGTTTACGGGAGATATGCGCTGCTAATAGGTCAGATGAAAAGCAGGTAAATTAAACCTTGCGGCTGTTATTTGGTTTCAAGATACAGAGTATTTTTTTCACACGCAAGGTGAGCTGTAATTCCCACATCTCTAAACTCTTTTTGTCCTCTGACGTTATAGCAAATAAAAGCGCTTTTGGAAAATGCTGGGACTTCTATATGTCCAGACTTTGCTGATTGGTTTGGAGATGGCTCCATTGGTGCCCATTCCCGAAATGCTGATCGGTCTGTTCTTACTAAATTTCTACTATCTCATCCTGCAGACTACTCAACCAGCAAATTGCAGGTAGAGTTTGCAACACAATTGTTCTTTTGATTATCAGTGGGTGAAAAGCAGAATTTTATAAGCTGTGTGTCTTTGAGTCGCTTATTTCTTCCTAAAATTATGGTTCAGCTGTCTATGTTGATTGTACCAAAAAGCAACCATATATTGAGCTATTTACTGCTTACTTTTTGAAATGATGTTGTCTTCTCGGAAATTTATTTATAGTTTTGTTTCCAGCTCTTTCTGGTTGGCTTTCCAAATCAATTCTGTTTCTTTCATTGATTCTTCCCATCATCATTGTCTTCATATTCCATACTTTTCATGTATAAAATATTATATCCGGTCTATGGTGTTTCAATGGTCTAAGTTAGAATTCGGGGCACCCGACCTGTGAAAGAGCATTACAAATTTCCTTGCTGTTTTCCCTAGATTGCATTTCCTAACATTTCTGTACATATCAATGTGCCTCATTTTCTTTTCTATATGTTAGATTCCTTTTTCCTGATTCGTCTCATATCATTTTTTCCCTTTTTGGTAAATTATAATGGGCATCTGTTCAACTTTGACAGGAAATGATTCGTCTGATGAGACAGAGGCATTTTCCAGTTGCCTTTAAGTGTTACCATAACTACCACAAAATCAATTCTCTTTCAAGTGACCATCTTTACTTCAAGATTGTTATCCATGTGCACAGTGATTCTGTTTTCCGACGTTATCAACAAGAAATGAGGTTCTCTTACTAACAGGCACTTTGATGTTAAATACTTATGCATTCTGATGTCACACTTCTATGTTTGAGATAGAGGATTTCATTCAAAAGTCTAAAATTACCTGTTCTTTAATCTTACAGGAGAAATCAAGGCTTGTTGCCACTGTACAGGGGTAAGGAGCAATATTCTTCCTATATATGTTCCTGCTTTACCATGTGTTCTAAGTGACCTGCATTTAGCTTTATATATATATATATATATATATATATATATATATATATATGAGAATAATGGAGGAAAGTTGCCATAGAAGGGAATTTCCTCCTATGGCGTCAAAATAATACACCCTTCACGGTTCGATTGGCGTTCACCATTTTCATTGTTATCATCTAAGATGTGGATACATCAAATTTTATATGATTCTATCACTTTTTCACTGTTGATTTAGTGGGTGCAAAATTAACGGTTTACAGACAATAGAACTTTTTACATTGCTAATTCAACAGTGAAAAAGTGGTAAAAATTTGGTGTATCCATATCTTAGATGATAAAAATGATGATGATGGGTGTCGATTGTCGAATAAAATGGTGGAGAGTGTAGTTTTTTGACGCCACCTAACGAAAAGCCTCCTAAGGCCTCTTTTCTACATTTCTCTCTCTCTCTATATATATAGGAAGATCCTATGAGGCTAGTTCTTAATTCTAATTTTGAGGCCAAACTTTTAAACACACAACCTCCTGTGTTTTTCACCGATCCGTACCGGTCACCTTGATCTACTTGTATTAGATATGTTATTAATAAAGTTTCATTAGATTTGGAGATCTCTAACACATCCATCAAGCGATCTTGTTTTTCATGCATCGTAAAGCCATCGGTTTTTTATTCTATTTGATGGATTAGTTAGAGGTCTTAAAATCTTGTAAATTTTGATACATAACCTATCTAACACATGTAGATCACGATAATCGGTGCGGATCGGTGAAAAACACGACGTATTGTGTGTTTGAAAAGCGTATCTCAAAATAAGAAATGAGGTCGGACCTCATAAGATCGGCTCCATACACACCTTCCATTTATTAATGATTTAATAAGTTGAAATAATTTTAACCGTTGATTAAAAACACAAGATCCAACGGCTCTCATTCAGATTCGTGTTTTTAAAAATGCGAACCCGCCTCATAGGATCCTTATATATATATATATATATATATATATATATATAAGGATAATGGAGGAAAGGTGCCATAGGAGAAAATTTTATGGTATGGTGTCCAAAAAATATACCCCATACGATTTTTTTTTTAACGATCAACACCCATCATCATTATCTTTATCATCTAAGATGTGGATACACCAAATTTCATGTGATTCCATCATTTTTTCACCGTTGATTTAGTGGGTGCAAAATTAACGGTTTACCGACAATAGAACTTTTTACATTAGCCAACGGTGAAAAGTTGGTGGAATCATATGAAATTTGGTGTATCCACATCTTAGATGATGATGATGGGTGCCGATCGGCAAATAAAATGGTGGAGGGTGCTTTTTTTGACGCCACCTAACGAAAAAGCCTTCTAAGGCCTCGTTTCTACATTATTCTCATATATATATATATAACATTTCATTGTTTGTCTGACGATCTTTCATGAAATATTGATTTTGCTTGTCTCTCTGCTAGGATTTTTTGTTGATGTGGATGTATTTAAAGTCAGCGAAGAGAAGTCTGTGGAACTAGAAAAGGATAGCAACTCTCTTCTCAAGCATGCTAAAGGAGGTCTCAGCAGTAACTCATCAACAGATGGTCTAGCTGATGAGGACGCAAATCTAATGGTCAAACTTAAATTTCTAACATACAAGGTATGAGCTTTCTATTAAGTTCTGCTGATTAAAGAAACGGATTATTATAAGATACAAAGAAATCTTCCTTGTTTCTTACACAAAATTAAATACACGTAAAAAATGGAAAGATTTTAATTAAATAGATTGGAGGAAAAACTTTGCTACATGGGAACTACTTCCTTCTCAGAGGCACCAAAACCAAAATTAGAATTGATAATTTATAATAGGCTTAATTCCAAAAAACTACCAAATACTTTGGCCTAATTACGAGAAACCACCAAATTCTTGTCATATACGCAAGACACTACCACAAAGCTTTCAAAAACCACATGAAACTACCACAAAACTTTCAGAAACTATGAAAAACTATCATAAATATGGTGCCATGTCAGCTATAATTGCAAGAAACCACCACAAAGTATGACCGTTTTTCGTAATTTTGAGAGAATTTGGTAGATTCTCGTAACCGAGGCAAAGAATTTGGTAGTTTTTTTTGGAATAAGCCTTTATAATACCAATATGGTGGTGGGTTTTATGACCCTAAGTTGAAAGTAGTACTTATGTAGCTTCCATCTTCGCTGTTCATCTAGAATTCTGCATGCATTTAATTTTTTATTTCACTCTAATGCATGCATTTAATTTTTTATTTCACTCTAATGCATGCATTTAATTGTATGTATGTTGCAATGATTCTATTCTTTTATTAGTATGCTCCTTGTTATTATCAATTTATTTCCAGCTCTCTGAAAATTTTAAAGAAATTTGATTGGTTTGCTGATCATGATCATCAATTTACTTGGCTGAACATGCAGTTACGCACATTCTTGATCCGCAATGGTTTGTCTATACTTTTCAAAGATGGTCCACCAGCTTATAAAACATACTACTTAAGGTATACATGTCATGGTTGCATATTTAGCCATTTTGATAATTTAGTTCATTACCTCTCAAACAGTTTTGTATTTCAGATTTTTAATTACCAGAATGTCACGTTATTTTTCGATGCGACATATTATCTAAGCTTTATGGAAAATATGATGAATTTTTTCTAGACTGTCTGCAGCCTTACCCCTAACTGTTTCAAATTCATGGCCAAGGAAATAATTGGCACGAGTGGCTGGCTGGCAGGGAGGCCCTAGTAATGAGTCTAATGTGAAATTTTGCGTAACCTATTACAATTTAGGAGAAACCCTTCTATACCTAAAATGGAAAAAAGGTGAAAGGGGATAAATTTTGCTATGAGAAATTGTATTCAACTTGGTGGCATGTTAGAGCACTGGGAAAATTGGAAATACAGTCCCTCATGTTGATTCTATTGTTGTAATATCCTATGAAGCACAAACATAGACACAAGACATGGCAAAATTGTATAAAGGACATGTGAACATGATTGTTCACATACTCATGGTTATAAATCTTATCTGGTGAACAGGATTTAAAATTGTGAGGTGGCAAAATCCCACTTTCTGTTATTAAGATCTGATACCTTTAGGAAATAAGGAATCTCTTTGTTTAGTGGGAAAAGATACGAGGCTATAAGCCAGTGTGGTGCCTTAGTTTCACTAAGGTAGCACTAACCTGCAGTGACATTATAGATCCCTTTCACTGCACACGTATACACATATACGCATTCACACAGTTGTGCCCATTCTTCCATATATAACACTAGCCCTTTGTTGCGGCCTGCAATTTATTATCTCATATTTACTCTTGAACAACTGAAGACCTATTTTTCTATGTGCATGTGTACATATGTAGTTTACATATGTAGTCCTTGATCATATCTTGAGTATCATGCACTTTTTTCTTATATCCAAACAAAAGTTACAGCTCTTTATTTGTAAACATAATGAAAATTAAATGATGTCTTAATTCTCTATTGATTATATGGGATTTTTTTGTAGGTTATGCTAGGTTAACCTTCTTTCCCCTTCCACTATTCTTTTCATGTTATGCTATGGTATTTGTTGGTGCATTGTGCAGTAACCATTAATATTTATTTATTTTTTAAATATAATTTGTCATTATAATGGCCAGACAAATGAAAATTTGGGGAACTTCAGCCATCAAGCAAAGGGAGCTTAGCAAAATGCTGGATGAATGGTAATTGTTTTGCTGTTGTCTTCTGCTCTAATAGTTTATCTAATACTTTGGATTCACCATTTACTATATTCTTTTCCTTTTATTTGTATACATTTACATGATAAAATGTGTGGGCATGCCACACGAGATGTATTTACAAGATAAATATTCTCTGTGTGCAGGGCTGTTTATATTCGACGAAAATGTGGAAACAAACCATTGTCGTCGTCCACATATCTTAGTGAAGCTGAACCTTTCCTTGAGCAATTTGCAAACCGCAGTGTAGAAAACCGGGCTTTGGTAGGGGCTGCTGGTAACCTTGTTAATTCCGAAAATTTCCTGGCTATAATTGAAGGAAATAGGGATGAAGAAGGTCATCTGCTTTCAGTGGAAGGAACAAGTCCAACACCTGCCAGTTTGGACAGAGTCCCAAAAGACGAGGGTCTTATTGTTTTCTTTCCAGGTATATTTCCTGAATAATTTCCTTGTATGGACGAATTTTATCATATTTTCTTCTGTTAAATGCTCTTCTATTATATATTTCTTTCGAACTGTGTTCAACAGTTCAAGTCATATTAGGACTTTTATTAATTCTGATTGCAATTGATTTCATGCTTCATTTTGCAGGCATCCCAGGTTGTGCCAAGTCAGCTTTATGCAGAGAAATATTAAATTCTCCCGGCAGTCTTGGTGATAATCGTCATGTCCATAGCATGATGGGTGATCTTATCAAAGGTATAATAATCCATTTATTTGATAGTAGATTATGTTGTGCACATGATTTGGTAAAAGGAGTAAGAAAGGAGTTATGTTGTGAAATATGTGTTCCAGTAGTGGTTGGCTTCAAGTTGGGAGCCAAATTAAAAATCTCGCTTTGAAGTTGGTGGATAAGTACACCTATAGTTCTGGCTCATGTGATCAAGGAACAACAAAAATTAAAAATCTCGCTTTGAAGTTGGTGGATAAGTACACCTATAGTTCTGGCTCATGTGATCTAGGAACAACAAATCCAAATTCCCTAAACTATTGATATGCCGAGGAAGAGGATGTTGCTTATTAGCTAAATTGGCACTAATCCATACAGGATACGAATGGGCTTAAAGTATTTTCCGAATAGACCTAAAATATTGAATAGAAGTGCATGCACTATTAAACAAATGGTGTTGAAATAGATGCTTGGTTCCGTGTAAGTGCAAATTCTCCTTAATGAGTTGAAGTGAAAGCTATTTTAACCAGCTACAAGGTAGGCCATGGTTTATAGTTCATGCAGTGAAGCATCACCTTTTCTTATCGAATCAGCATTTCCTTTAAAGAATATGAATGATGCGTACTGCTTCACAACACATTATAAATTAAATACAAAGAGGATTATTATGATATACTATGCTGAGCAGGAATGAAAGAGAATTGGAATGATAATTCACATGGGACATTTATGCTGATTGTCTGTGGAAAATAATGAAAATGATATTGGTTAATGGGGGTTTGACATTAAAAATCAGGAAGATTTAGTGTGGTTCTTTATACTGTTATCATTGTTGTTGGCCTTTACAGTATGAAGTTTCTTGCGGTTCCAGATAAAATCAAAACACCTAGGCTTAGCCAGAGTGCTAGTCTGGACCTGTTTCATTTAGTCATTAATTGGAACTGATGTGAAGCGTAAAGTTCTTATCTGGGTCAGAAATATTTTGGAGTAAATAACACCATCATCTCTTTTTTGCACGAAATAATGCTTTAGCTTATCTTATCTCAAACATTTCTTAATCAATGAGTGTGCACCTTATTAATGGTGATTTGATCTCCAAGATTTCCAATTACAGGGTTCAAGGGAAGTACGGTATGTTAGTTTGTTGTAATTGATGGAACTGCAAACTGCCCTCAAGATACTCTATTTAATTGGATATTGAGTGCAAAACTCCTGTTTGGGTATTTATTGAACAGGCTTATAATATTACGCTGATTCACGGATTCTTTAAAAAGTATTACACTACTCTTTATATGGCTCAAAATTTTAAATAAATGTAAACGAAATACTACTAACTGATATTTGGTGGAACCTGGCATATCCTACAATAATCAAACATCATGAATTCGATTTGCCATACCATGATTCAATTTGTTAAATCCTCTCAACACAAACTTTTAAATATGCTTCAAAATGAAATGAAATTCTTTATATGTATTATACTACTATATGCCTCATTTGTATGCCATGAGTATAGTACATGTTTTCCACTGGGAAGTTGATAATGAAAAACTTATGTTTCACTAAAATTTTTGCAGGAAGATATTGGCAAAAGGTTTCTGACGAGCGCAAGAAAAAGCCACAGGCAATAACCCTAGCCGACAAGAATGCACCAAATGAAGAAGTGTGGAGACAAGTAACGGATTCCTGCATTGTTGTCACTTTTTGGTTTTTTCTTTCTAACTTTGATTTCCATATTTCTAGTTTTTTCAGATTGAGGACATGTGCAGGAGCTTTTCTCCCTAACTTTGATTTCCATGTTTCTATTTTTCAGATTGAGGACATGTGCAGGAGCACAAAAGCCTCTGCTGTTCCAGTAATTCCTGAATCTGAAGGTTCCAAAATTTACTTTACACAACTATAAATAGACAGTTCCATTCACAACCATTATGTCTCAGTATGAGTTACTCTAATTTGTTTATACCTAAAACTTCACTAGCGACAATCAGATAACTAGACCTTTTGTCATTGGCTAAATCATCATTATCGTGTCAAACATCTTAGCTTACTCCATGACTCAGAGTTTAAATATTATATATTTATCATATCAATACAGAACATGCAGTGTGTTACTTTATTTATGATGTATATGTGAATCTACAGGGACCGATTCAAATCCGTTTTCTCTTGATGCTCTGGCTGTTTTTATTTTTCGTGTACTTCAGAGGGTCAATCATCCGGTATTTTCCTTGCTTTCTACTTTTTTTTATGTAAATTTATATTGTTGCTATTAATGAAGAATTAACTGCTATTTCTTATGATTTTAAAGGGAAATCTTGACAAGAATTCGCCAAATGCCGGTTATGTTTTGCTAATGTTCTACCACCTTTATGATGGAAAGGCAAGTGGTGATTAGGTTTGACGTAGTTTCTATGTACATATAATGTCAATCTTATCCTGGTATCCTCACAATCAATTTGCAGAACCGTAGAGAGTTTGAAAGTGAACTATTTGAACGGTTTGGTTCGGTGGTAAAGATGCCTTTGCTTAAGATCGATAGGTAATTCTACTCTGACAAATATATCACTCGGCTTTGTTCATATATTTCTTGAGTACATGAGACAAAACTTCCCTGTATTGCTCAAACCTACACCATTATACCATCTAGTCTGTGACAAGGGACCACTTAGCCTACAGAACATTAAATGGTTACCTCAATATCTGAGTCGTATTAGAGTTGAATCTTCAATTTGGATTATTTGCTTTATTAAGTGGGAGGTTGGATGTGTTTAAAACCCTACTTGCATTTCGATCAGTAGTTTAGAACACTCGAGATTGTTGCATTTGTGTTAGAACTAGAGTTGGAGTATGTTTAAAGAATGAACTCGTTATGATAATATCTTTTCTTTTCCATTTCTTTCTTATTGTATAATTGTTGTGAACTACTACCGTCTTTTGACTATTGATGGACTTCATGCGATGTGGTGGTTTTTTTTTATTGTGCTTTCCATTTATTTAAGCCTTGTAATACGAATACATGTGCTTTGCTTGAGGTGTGATTTTTTCTCCTTTTCTCTCTTTTACTTCCTTAAACCTTGACATTTTCTGTAAACTATAGATATTAACGTAATTTGTTGATATAAGAGGTTTATGTCCGCTAGTTATTCCTGAGTAGCATTTTTGCACGTGCGATGCATGTGTATGTTAAAATGTGTTTATAATACATATGTATAATTATTTTTTATTCTTGAAATACATGAAATCTAATTTCCATAAGAAGCGTTTTTGCATTTTTATGACCAATTTTATTTTTGGTAACGGTAATAAATATCAAAATTAACCAATTTGGTTATTCAGAATTATTGTATTACATATAATAAAACGAAAAGGAATGATGAAAATGAATATCTTTAGAAAAGTTTTATTATGAATGTAATTACGTAAATACATAAATTTAGGAACATACAAAATATTTATATACTTTTAAAAATTAATAGATGATTCATTAATTGTAAGTTATGTAGAAATATTTGTTCGGTGGTCAACTTGTTTAAACTATTTTTTTCAAATAAATTTTTACTTGGGGTTCTTTTTGAAAAATAATTAGACCACTTTGACCAACTATTATTGCATTTGAATGTTAAAAGGGTAAAAATGTAAATTCATAACTTTAAGTGTATGAGTTGGCATGCCTTGGAGCTTGAGTGTCATGAAGGAGTTTTCTCAATTTTTTTGTACTGTCTTATTGAAAAATAGAGAAACTTTTGGATACCCTTATGTGTTCTAGTTATAATAGTAAAGATATCGGTTGCATACTGTGGATTTGAGACTCATGGAACTTACTGCATCTTAAGGGGGCAATCAGTCTTAGCATTAAAAGCGGTTGTAGATACCTGTCCACACGTCTCAATTCTTACGTCAGTGGATGTTATTAAGCATTTCATTTTCTGCATTGAAATCGGTTTTGTTATCAATGTTGGATATTTGGATGGACTTTTTTCCCGTTTAATTTTATAGGTCGCATGTATACGATACTTGAGGGTACCATTTTTTGTTCGAAGTGCAACCATTACCTACTATTGTCTATGACGATCCATTAGTTTTGACTTTTACCTATTACTAATTTCAATCAGTCTTGCAAGCTATCAAGTGGTTGATTATCCAGTGATAATTGCTCTTATATATTCATAATTATTTGTAGTCAGAACTCAGAACTAATGCTCAAGTACTTTTAACTTTACATGCCACATAAATTGTTTTTTGCTGTTGCAGGAAACCACTACCTGACTCCGTGAAGGCTATACTAGAGGAAGGCATTAATCTTTTCAGGCTTCATAGCAGCAAGCATGGAAGGTATCTCGTCTTGTTATGAAGTTACCAAAGGTTTTGAGTTTGATACTTTTCTCTCTGATGTGTTCCTAATCGTATATAGCATTATTAGATACTGCTTTAATCCCATGAGATGAGAATCTGCAAATGCATCTTAGACAATTATCAGCTTTAATAGGGTATGCACGCGTGTGTTGTTTGGTTGATCTCTGTGCTTTGATCAGGTTCTAAAAAGAAAAAAAATTGTTTTAAAATGAATGTCAGCTTTTCGGTCTGCGCACATGCACGTGTGCCTAATATCTGATGAGGTGATGAAAAAGTAGCTCATATTTGGCATTCCAGTTTTTAAAATTGTGTGTATGTGTGCATGGATGCACGAGCGCACACATGCACAGGCTTTCCGTGAATGCATTCACTAGAGAAAAACGTACCTGTGATTATTTGCCAGCTGAAGAAGGAATGTGGAAACAGAATCAAATTGATTCCCACTAGCATATAGCTGTTTCAAAGTTTTCTTTTGTTGACGGGAAATCACAAGAATCTAATTAATTAATTTGCCTGCTAAACTTACCACGGTTGTTATTTATTTGTTATGAGTGCACTACAGTTTTTTTATTGTCTAGATGAACGGCAGGCCAGCAGTTCCACACTAAAACTATTATTTTGAGATAGCTTGTTATTACTTTCCAGTGTTTCTCTTGATTTGCATCATCTATATTTGCTCTATGAACTTCAAATGTATTTATGAAACAACACCATTATAGGTTGGAACCTTCTAAAGGATCATATAGAAGAGAGTGGGTTGAATGGGAGAAACGTTTGCGGGTAGTAATGCTTGCGAATGCTGACTACCTCAATTCAATCCAGGTAAGTATATTTTCGATGCTTCTTTTTTCCTATTTCTTTTTTTTTTTCTAGAGACATAATAAAAGTATTTCATGTCTACTTTCATTCACATATACATTTTAGTTGGCAAATCTCTAGAGAACCGCTGAATGGCTAATTTCATTTATACATCAATCAGCAGGCCTTTCCCCAGAAAAGAAAACAGAAACAAATAAACAAATTCAATTTGTATTAACTTACTCATTATGGAATATTACAAAATTACTCCTCAGCCACTAGTTCAAAAGGTTAAGACAAATGGCATTGGATCAGAATCAAATATAATTTTGATAGGAAACTTTCGAATGAGATATTTTCTCAAGCACTCTTGTTGAAGTTACTTATCGAATGTTAGCTGGCTAGTTGATGGCTGATATGTCGTTCGATTCTGTGGTACTAGAAGCTTCTTATATTCAGCTTTATCAAAACCATTTTTGTGATTCCGATTTGGTCCATCTTCTAGGTACCATTTGATTTCGCCGTCAAAGAAGTCCTAGAGCAGCTGAAGAAGGTTTCAAAAGGCGAGCATGCTACTCCTGATAGTGAAAAGAGGAGGTTTGGGAACATTGTTTTCGCTGCAGTCACGTTGCCTGTTACGGATGTTAAGCTTGTCCTGAGCAAGGTAATAAACCTTCATGATTGAAAACTAAATTGGCTAAAATCAAGGTTAAATTACAGGAAATCTCTCAATTAAAGTCTAGCAAAATCCCATTCTCTCCCCCACCCCCCCGCACCCCCACCCCCCCTCCCCACCCCCAACCACCACCAAAAAAACAAAACAAACAGAAATGTCTTTTGCCCCCTCTAACAGCTGTTGATTTTTTGTCCCATTTCTGCACCTTTTTTGCCCCGTTTCTGCACCTTTTTTGCATTGAAAGTTAATATTAGCCAGTCTTGGTGAAAAAGCAACAGAGAATCAGGGATTGTAAAAGCAGAAACAGAAAAATAGGTATCATTGAAGTATTGTTGTGGCCGCTAAGAAGAGAGGTGGCATCCTATCTGCTACATGGACAGAAGTGGAAGAGGATTCCTGGGATCTATCCAATATATTTAACGTTTCCAATTTGGCAACCAAATATTGAGCATTTTCCATTTATTCCTCCTGGTTCTCTTAATCTGCTAATGACGTATTTGTGACAGTTAGCTAGCAAGGATCCCAAAACAAAATCGTTTCTTGAAGAAAAGCACTTGGTAGACAACCTTCAAAAGGCGCATGTAACCCTAGCTCACAAAAGAAGCCATGGAGTCACAGCTGTTGCGAGCTACGGCATCTACCACGAACAAAATGTCCCTGTTGATTTTACCGCTTTATTCTTCTCCGACAAAATGGCTGCCCTCGAAGCACGACTAGGTTCAGTTAATGGAGAAAAAATAACAGCAAAAAATCCATGGCCTCATGCAACTCTATGGACCGCTCCAGGCACTGCACCGAGAGAGGCCAATGCTTTGCCTCAGCTGCTTGCAGAAGGTAAAGCAACACGGGTAGATATCGATCCTCCGATTGCAGTATCAGGAGTTTTGGATTTTTATTGAGCCTAGAGTAGTATTTTTTGACAACGGCTAAAAATTTTTAGATGGAGAGTCTGAGAATGTCAAAAATGAGTTCAAGAATTTTCAGAAATTGAGTGAAGTAAAAGCCTTTTTTACAACCAAGTATTGGATGTTTTTCTTCAATAACTGTAATAATCTAAGCATTTTTGTTAGCTTTCTTCTGTTTTTCAAGCCCGATGCATGTCTAAGCCACTGCAATAATTTGGAGAATACAGGCAGCTGACTATTATCAAACTTATTACAAGCTTTCGCATTCAATAGTTAAACTGATAACCTTTTGTCAGTTCAAAGATTCATTCAAGTGTAGCAATGACTTCCCCTGCTGCATTGGAGATATATACAGCAGAAATCGCTTATAATTTGGCATATTTTCGGAGGGCACTTTCAGCATCCTTGGCCTCTTCAGGGACGTGCATGTTCGATAACAAGGTGACCTTTGATGATGCTATCTGAACTCTCTTATCCTCTGTGGATCCAGGATTACCCTTCTTCCACAAATGAACCTCCCATACCTAAACCAACATCACATGAGTCTCAGGATCAATATGGTGTAGGTCAAAAGAGAACATGGAAACGTTATTTAAAAATAAAAGAAAATTGATCTATATGTGGCTTCTGTTGAGGTAGGCCCATGGCGGCACCGGCAAGGGGAAAAACAATTGCGGTGGAGCCTAAGGTTAAGTTGGGACGAGACCTATTCTCTGAGGCTGGGTCATGTGACCGTAGCCTTGTGGAATACGGTCGATCCGAACCCATTTGATTTAAGAAATCTATGGTATGTCAGTTACAATGATTATATCATAAATTTCTTCTCAATTAAATTAATAAATTGTGTCTAATTACTGTCTACAATCATACTTTTTTATTTAGATTTGTATCTAGCCTTGTGACTTCATCAAATGCCATTCTATCATTTGTTTACGTCCAAACCATATCGATATCAATCATTCTCTCGTTTTATTGACATTAAACAATTTGGTGAGCTTCGAGTAGTTAATGCCCCAATATTGTGTGACCCAAATTGGATCTGAATTTATTGCAATTCAACCATAAAACTTTATTCTCCTTATTATTCTCAAACCCACAAAAAATTTTAAAACAAAAAATACTAGATAAACTAATTAAATAAAATCCGCAGAATTACCTGTATGGTTCTGCCGACCTGAAGGGGCGTGGCACGTGCGAAGACCGTGTCCCCTTGCTTAGCAGTTCTGTGGTGGTTGATGCTTAGTTGAATCCCGGCAATCCTATTGAACCCTGACGCCATGTGGGCCCCGATGCTTGCCAGCGCCTCTGCTATCAGAGCCGACACGCCGCCGTGCAACACTTTGAACGGCTGCATATATAACTTAGATTTTAAGCCCGTGCAGTGCACACAAAGTATACGAGAAAGAGAATAAGGGTAAAAAGAGGGGTTAGTTAGATCTCACATGAGATTTTTATCATCTTTTTTTATTTATAATATAAGAGCAGAGCGCCGGATAATGATGTGGACACTCTAAAACTTAAGAATTTTATTATTATTTTATATTCCTTTTGTATATATTTATTTTAATATATTTTATATATTTATTTGTACATGTTTTTGACATGGAGAAATTATTCGGTGGCCGGATGTATATAGCCTGCACATGTTTAAGAGACCAAAGAGTAATCAATAATTAATCAATTTCTCGAAAAATTCAACTAAAAAGAATCGGTGGGGGAGGGGAGAGAGAGAATAATTTAATTACTTGGCAACATTTCTGGGTGACTTCCAGTCTGCCGTTGACTTCTTTAGGGGAGACGACCTCCAGCTCGAATCCGATCATGTGGAGCGGGGCGTCGACCTCTGCGGTGTTGATCGATGAGGACGATGGAGACGAGAGCGGCGGCGGCGACGGCGGCGACATCGTTCAGGGAGCGGAGCAATTGTTGGTTGTGAGTTATTAAGAGGAGGCTGAGGAAAAAGAAAAGGGCAGAAGGTTGGTGGTTGAAGAAAGGGAGATGGGGAGGTAGCTGCTGATAATGCAACAAGAATGGGAGGTAGGTGTCTTGGTGAGGGTGGGCCCACTTCACTTTGGAACTTTCTTCATATAAAAGGATCTGTCTGTCAGATGGAATTAAAAAATAGAAGGGTTTTTTTCCCTTCCTTTTGTTTTAAGGGTTGTTTCACAGAAATCTATCGTAGTTTGGGATAATATGTAGAAACTCCTGTAATTCTGCCGTTGGATAAATAACCCTTGAAGTTGGTAATCGTTATCCAAAACCCTCTCGACCGTTAAAACCCACTTAGTTGTTATGTGACCACACGTGACCTATTAAATTTTTTTTAACTCCCCGTTTTGCCCTTCTTCATTCTTATAATAACAGTAGCTTCTCTCTTTCCCTCATCTTCCATGGCCATACATCAGCAGCAGCAGTCGCGATCTCATCACCGCCTCCTTTTCATCCATCGCCACCTCCTCTCTCTCCCTTCTCTGCCGCCGCATCCCCATCTCCGCCCATCTCTACTCCTCCAAATCCAATGGATCACTCAACAACAACCACCACCGCCGCCAACGAGAAGAAGAAGAAGAACACGAAGACATCCTCCATCAATCTATTCCTTCTGCTTCTTCCTCAATCAACAATATGGATACATCATCAGCTTGTTGGTTCTTTGATCCTGTAAGATTTTGAAACCAAACCCATCAATGCATTTTGATTTGAAAATGCTAAATCATCATCATTCTTGTTTTAATAAAAAAATCTGTGAAATTAATTTCACAAGGGATGATAGATGATCCTACCTTCCCTCAATGGGAGCCGAGTTCTTTGGAGCAGTTCACATCCTATAATTTTTGAGAAGATTGCAACAATCAAATAGCTACAACTCTTTCCCAAATTCAAGATCAAGCACGACCTCAATGGGGCCGTCTCACATTGAATGAGGAAGTGTTGTTTGGAGTAAGCTATGGATGCTTTTGGAGTTAGCTCAGGTTCTTCGCATTCCTTTTCTGAATGCTTTGATTTTTTGTATAATTTATGAAATTTGCATCTTCGTCACTCTCCCCAAAGATTGAGAAAGCTCAAGAAGAACAAGCGAGCTCTTGAGATGAGTGATACCCGCAATGTGTTTGATAGAATGGATAAATGAACAAATGAAAAGATTTGCTCTCTTTGAGTTATGGGTTTAGTGAGCAGAATGAAAAGATTAATCTCAAAGGTTTTCACCTCCTATTCTCTCTCCCATTCTCATTTGACTCATGCCTGCCTACAAGTATTTGATCAAATACCACAACCAAACTCATTCATTTTCAACAAAACCAAGCCAGTCTTCTCACAAAGCAACAAACCCAAAGAAGCCATTTTGTTCTATAACCAAATGCTTTTCCAATGGCTCAAACAAGAAAATCTCACCTTCCCATTTGTGCTCGGTGTTTGTTCTGAAGTTTTGGTGATTAGAGATGGAAGGAGAATACATTGCCATGCTCTAAAGATTGGGTTTTTGAGTGGTATCTTTGTGTCCAATGCATTGATCCATTTGTATGCCTCATGTGGAGAATTGAGCAATGCAAGATTGATGTCTGAGAGCAATGCAAGATTGGTGTTTGATGCAATGCCCGTAAGAGATTTGGTCGTTCGGAGCTCTTTGATATGTAGGTATGGCCAGAATGAGTTGCTGAAGGAAGTTTTGGTTCTCTTTTATGCGATGGAGAAAAAGGGATTAAAGAGGACAAGGGGATCGCTGGAATTGGCAAGTATTTATGAGATGAAAGAGAGGAATATCGTGATTATGAATGTTATGATCGCTGCGAAGCAAGAGACGAAGTTAGCGTGCTTTCGGCTTGTGCTCATGTCACGACCCAAATGTGGCACATGACCGGCACTTAAATCACGTGACATCTAAAGATATCGACGCGGTTCAAGTAAGCCAAGACCCGGAATCTAAACCTTTTTAAAAATATTGGATGTGAGTTTAAAATAGTCATCAGATGGAATCGGTTTAAATAATATTTAAATTTAACTAAGTATATTTGAAAAGCATCTGTGACGTTTTGAAATCTGACCGCACCTCCTTCGAAAATTTTATTAAAAAACCCGATACAACTACCATAATAAAATAGCATCCCAACGGGAGCTAGCTTTCACGTCCAAAAGACGGAACAACCAAATAATCTAAATCAGAAGTCGGCTCCAAAGAGTACGACATCACCACACATATACCCTAAGTCTTGCTTCTAAGTCCATAATATACCACTTCTAAGTAGATAGAGTTTCCACTAGATACAAGAATATATGAATAATCAAGAGTGAGTATGATACAATAATAACTCACTTACCCATCAATCCCCAAAAGAATGTGTGCTGGAAGCCGCTAATAATCCAAGCGGTGAAACTTGCAAGAAACCGTGGCACATCGGGGATGAGTTGCCAACTCAGTAAATAAAAGTACATCTAAAGGTAGAAATCGAAATGCATGACGATACCTAGTTATAAGTATAGTCCTATCATAATCTATACCAATATACTATATGATATGTATATGTGCAATACTAACTATCATGCAATCCCAAGTATAATATCTGAATGTCATATGAATCAAAATCATGAATCTATAGTTCGTGTTGGAATCCCTTTTTGTATATGAATGTCTGTACAAATATATGCAGGTACTGTCCTCCGAATCAGTCCTAGTGGAATCCATTAATAATATCTATCTGTGTATCTCATGATAATGCTCATATCAATACATACATAAATGTCCAGCATCGACATCGAAATCCGAAATCTCTCGTGTCTATCATCGACACGTAAATACAGATATCGTCGACACCACCTCAATAGATGATCGCCAACCGATATCCTGGCTATGATCAGTATCCCCTGGATATCCGCCGTGCCCAATCGAACCCCGGTCAGTATCCCCTGGATATCTGCCGTGCTCATTTCTATCTCCGGAATCGAGTATTCTCGTTAGGCTCTCCGCCTATAATGCGGCTTTCCTGCCCCTCGGTCTCGACCGGATCCACCATGTATCCCACTGTATGCCCACAAACTCAGTCTGGATAGCTTGTAAATCCGTAACCGTATGACCCCCAACTCGGTTCGGAATGAAATCAGAAAACACAAATCTCATGGTGGACGTTTAACTCATCATATCAAAATATCATGTAAGGAATAAGAATACTTGCATAGACGTTATTGATGATATATTATATATATACATATATAACAGTGTCCCATACCACCGATATATATCATCAGGAGTAAAATATCCAGAAAATCCATAAGAATCAAATACAGAATCTATAGTACTAATATTCGTAAGTTACAATGGAATAAGAAAAGACTATGTAATTATATCATATAAGCGAAATGATCTCAATTCTGACTTTCAGCTTCTCGTTTGAGGTGGGATGTGTAGTGTAGCATACGCGTTTGTACTCGTGCAACATGGCAATTATTAGTATTTGTGCAAGTGTTCTACGGTGTAACAACCTATTTATTTTAATACATATATAACAGTACGGTTCTACAGTGCATGGCAGTACCAATGAGGTGCAGTGAAACATATATTCACGTGTTTGTGCAGCATAGTACTCATTGGTATTTGTGCAGTGTTCTATCAGAGTGTGTGTAACGCAAAAACATATAATATGGATAATATAATGCAACCTGTAAAGTAATCTAACGTACTTATTGTAATTACTTGTTATGAGCTATACTATTATCTTTAGAAATGATCAGAACGTTGAGTTTGAAATAAGGAAGCCGCCTTAGATTTAAAATAGATGTTTGTTTTAGAAACTGGCACGCATCCTGGTAGTTTATTTAAAAGGCAACGAACCATGGTTTTTAAAAGAATACAGCTCACCCAAATATTACATCCTAAAACAGCATATAGCATAACTCTACGAGTTAAAGGATAAATTGGCTGTTATTCGGCATACAAAGTTCATCATTTCCAGTACGTATCAATCCTTATATTATATTTCATCATATCACTGTATATGTATCATCTCAAGTCTAGCGGGATCCCTCGTACAAATCATCAACCCATATCCATATTGTGTCACTGTATCTGTATCATCACAAGTATGGCATAATCCCTCGTACAAATCCACTCAACTATATTCATATCGTATCACTGTATCTCATCTATAATTATGCATGAAACTATATGGAATTGAAAGACATACTAGCTGCAATACTATATAATTATCTTGAATAAATACTAAACTAACTAGATATCATAATACTATTTGTAAGGTTGCGGGGGTGCTATACGCCATCCACCCGACTTTCCCAGTAGATGTAAATCTACTCACCAACTTGAGAACTCGCTTAATCCACGCTGCTACATCGCCCATTCCGTCTCGGAATTCTCGAATCGTACCTATAGTTGTATTTAAATCGCATAAATGTAAATATCATATCGGAAATCAAAACAACAAGTTAAACACCCGTAGGTTAGAACCTACATCATACTTAACTCAAAAACGACCATATAATTCTGTCGTTAACGTATAAACGTTAACGGTTCAACTGCAACATCAAGATACGAAAACTTCATATCATAAATATCTGAATTTTGAGAAAACCATTTTTAAAACATTTCCAGATTCCTCTGTATGAATAATTAGGTAAAACAAACAATGCAGAGACTTATAAAATACCAAAACAAAATTACAGGAGAAAAACCAACACCAAACTCTCAAGGGGGGCCGGCGTCGCCGGAATTTTTAAGGTGGTCGCAGGATTTTGTGGTGAGTTTGGGCTCTGGTTTTAAGTGTAGTTTTCTAGCTTGCTCATTATACTTTTGATCTTGCTAGTTTTTCTAGTGTTTATACTTATTAGTTCCAGATTTACTTTCTGTAGTTAAATTATCACAAACACTAAACATGCTGTGTCGTATATATATAGTTTCACTCCTAAACTGATATTAGCTTACACAATTAACCCACTGAAAAACTAACTTGTTTAAACAATACTCAACATACCTAAACACCTACAGATTGATACCCCAAAAACCAAAAACACCCAATTCCACTACAAATCCGGCGAGATCAGAATTTTTGTGAAGGTCGCCGGCCAAATTCCGAGGTCATGGGCTCGTATTCCTATGGTTTATTCTAGGTCTAGTATATAAGATTTTGTAGTTGTTTGCTTAGTTTATTTATCAACTAAACTACAACAGATTCAAACAGAGGCTAATCTTAGCAAAATACGATATCCGATTTCTAAAATAAAATGATACAAACCTGAATAATTTGAAAGAAGAGGAAGATATAACTATGGATATTTGTGTATAGTAGTACACCATCTCCTAATTTGTATGTTGAACCATTTAGGATTGGTAATAGATCGAGCTTGATGATGTGCACAAGTTGATGAAAGGACTTAGATATTTTCACTTGGATTTAAGAATACTTAGGAGTTTCTTGGTTTTGGGCTGAAGAATGAATTGTTTTCAGTTGGAATAGCTACTGAAATTCTAAGTGATATGTGTAAATGAAATGAGGAGGTTTGTAGAGAAAGCATGAGGTGTGGATGGAGAGGTGGAGGTGGCATGAGAGGAAGGAGGTTGTGTCACTTGATGAAGCATGAATGATTCATGCAAGGAGTGGGTGTTGAATCTTGAAGGAGGAGGTGTAAGGTGTTTCAGCATGGTGATGATATGTTATATGTGAGGTTTTAACCTAGATTATGATATGTCAACCACTTCCAAATTAATAAAAAAAACAAAAAGAAAAAGAAAACCCTTTTTGTGTAATATCTATATTCATGCTTAAATGAAATACTTGTCATGACACTTAACCATTTTTAGCTTAATATGAAATCTTATATCATATTACAATTTAAATTCATATGGGACAAAAGATATGAAATGATTTAACCTATCACTTAACTATCATTGGCTCAATGACAAATACAATGTCATGATAATATAATTAAAATATCATTTTCTTGATATCACCCGCTTTATTCATATTTATCAAAATAGTTACATTTTTCGGATATAATTCAGATACCCAAATTCATAAGCGATTCATTTTGCATAAACTTATCGATTTTATTATTTTTACAATAAAAATATAATTAAATATTCTAAATTTTCCAAAACGTTACAGCTCATTTATTGGCGCTCTTCAGAAAAATGCACGATGCAAACGTAAAACCATACAAAATTGTTCTAGTCAGCGTGCTTTCGGCTTGTGCTCATTTATGAGCCGCTTAGCTGTATAATTCATTGTTACTCATGTTAATGTAAATTATTTTGGTTGTATTTAGTTGGAGCTACAATGAATTTACTCGTATGCAGCTCTATTTACTTTGCTTGATGATGAATTAAGCTAGTTGCTAGATTGTAGCTCCAATGGTTTGAGCACTGAAGCAAAATCAAGAATCTCTCTTCTCAACTCAATCTCTCAGGCAAAATCAAAAATCTATTCTCTCAAGCAAAATCAAGAAGTTTCAATGCCGTATGCATATACGATCAATTGGGCATTTACGCAAACACCTTCAAAACACCATTATTCAAGAAATTAGACAAAAATATTCAAAACACGGTCATTTGGATATTTATACAAATATCTTATAAGCACAAATATTCAAACAGTTGTACAAAGATATTTCAAATACGATTATTCGGGTATTTACACAATCACCTTCTAAACACCATCGTTCAGTTAATTGAGCAAAGATATTTCAAACACTATCATTCAGATATTTACACAAATACCTTCTAAGCACCATCACTCATCAACATATATTCGCCAGAAAAAAACTTAATTGCTTTCACACACACAGAAATATTTATTCAAACATTTTACAGCTTAAACTAATTTATTGATCCTCTCAAGCACATGAACAAACACCAAAATTGAAACCAATAATAGCATCATCAAGTAATACCGACCAGGTCCGTCGTCTAAGGCATCTAGATCAATCAAATCGATGGACAACGACTCCTGAAGCTGAGTACTGACCAATCACAAGTCGTACATCAGCCATCCTTTGAAAGCCAATGACCGAAGACTCGGTGAGCGGATGTTAAGGGACGAGCATCCTCCTGTTATCATCACAATCAATAACATTTACTAGGACTTGTAAAAATATACTATAGATGACAACTTTTTTCACTTAGCGACCCAAAAACAAGATCTACATTACTAAAGATCAAAACTTTACCATCAAAACACTAGAAATTTAACTAAATAAGTCGAATAAGATAAGATCTTCACCTTTGGAATAGAAACCTTTCTAAAATCGGCTAATGATCTCCCCCGCATGTTATCTTCAAACACCCATCAATTCTTCCCTTTTTTTTCCTCATCTTCTCAATCAAGAAAGGTTGAAACTTTAAAACTTTCTACATTTTGGGTTTCTATGTCATTTGGTCAATTCCACAAGCACGTTGAGCGCAAGCACTAAAGGGAAAAAAAAGAAAGACAGAGAGAGGCGGAGAGCAGAGATCTGAGCCATGGTGAGTTGTTTGGCTTGATTGGACTTCACGAGCTCGTCATACTGCATCTTGATATTCCTCTGTGTCAAGCTTGCCGACTACGACAAAGAGAACAGGCACTCAGCGGCAGCGGCTGCCCGATCCCACTCCGGACAGGGGCACAAGCTGCCCCCAAACCCTTTCGCATCTTGCCGCTTCTTCTTCTCCTTCTTTTTCCTCCTCTTCTCCTCACCGCTTCCTCCGCCGTCGGAGGTTTGTCTTCCCTCTCTTCCGCGGGCGGAGGAGAAGGAGGGAGGAGCCACGTAGGTTTTGGTTAGGGTTTGAGTTAGTTCGTTGCCTTCTTCTTCGTGTTTTGATGAATGTGTAGAGAAAGAGAGAGAGGACGAGGAAGATGATGATTGAGACGAGGAGGAGGAGGAAGAAGAGGAAGGTTGGTGATGGATTGAAGAAGCTCATTTATGAAGATGATTATGATGCAAGAGTCGAGTCATGAAAGAGAAAATAGAGAGAGTGAGAGAGAGAATATTTATTGTAATTTGATAAGATAAGAAAGGTATTTCAGTCATTTCATGTAAAATTTAACAGCAGGGGTCTGCTGGGTAACGATTGTCAATTTTAGGGGTTTTCGTCTAACGGTAGAACTACAGGTTTTTTTTTGGATATTACCCCAAAATTCGAAGGTGTTTCCATGAAATAACCCTATATTTAACCCCTGAAACTTAGTGAATTCTAAACACGACTCCTAAAACATACTATTTCTGAATACAACCCTTAAAACTTCCCGATTGATCAAATATGACCTTCTGTAATTTTAAGCTGAGTTTATATGTCACGATCCAAAATTTGGCACGTGACCGGCACTTAAACCACGTAACGTCTACAGGCGTAACGCAATTTAAATAAGCCGAAACCCAGAAATCTAAACCATCAAAAATAGTAAGTGATAAAAAAAACATTGTTAAAACATTTGGAAATCTCAAGTAAAAATCTTTAAAGTTTAAATTTATTTTCTTAAAAATTTCGGCAGCACCTCCTTTGTAAAAACTAGCCCCGAAACGGGTACAAACATAAGATATAAGTAAAGCAACATATGATATAAATAAAGCATCCCCAACGAGAGCAAATCACGCCCAAAAGCGGAAACAATCACCACAAGCATATATATGACGCCGTAGCGAAGAAATAAACAATAAAAGTGAAAAATGGCATAAAGGATAAAACTGCATAATAAACGTCGGCTCACACGAGCTCGACACCCAGAGTCACAAAATAATATACAATATCGTCCTCACATCTCGTCTCTAAGTCAATACATGAAATGGTAGATGGAGAGTACTAGATACAATAAGATGTACAATGAAATATAAAGTCGGATAACCGCAACCCACCTACAGCAAAACGGTTCACAGCCAACCGTAGCGGTATCCGCTGCAAAAAGATACAATGAGATAGCCTTGCCGCGACTACTCTGAGGGTCAACCTGCAAAACACTGTAGCACAACGGGGTAAGTTGCCAACTCGTGAATAGTAAGTAATATCATACAGGTAATCGCAGGTATGCACGTATTGCGATACTCTATCACATGCAATATGATAGCATCAATATACTAATATGGATATGCAATAATCATGAAAGGTACTCTATCAGGTACTACAAATACATGAAGCAATGCATATCAATGAATGCAGAGTATGGGATAAAACACGTCATGATCAATGAATCATCATCGTGGAAAAACCGGTGTCCACCAACGACAGCCCAATTCCCAATACCTCAGGCGTCGTAATCTAATCGGCCCTCATATCCTGTAAATCTCATGGAACCTGAGTGCCCAAAATCGGCACTCGAAAACATCATGAAATACTCGTGTCCATCATCGACACGCAAATCCACATATATCGGGCTCCGTCAGTCCGAATCGGCCCACGAGCTCCGTCTGTCCGGATCGGCCCTCGGGCTCCGACAGTACGGGTCGACCCATATCCATCTCTCGACTCTGGTCGGTATCCTCCGGATAACCGCCAGGTCCAACCAATCATCTGTAGGTAGTAGTCTCTCTGCCAAGCTCATCGTCTACTGCACAACCATCCATTCTCGTCCCGGGGTACCATACCGGGTCCATCATGAACCCGTAAACGGATCATTCAACTCCTCGAATCGGATTTCTATTACACGTCTCAGAACCGAGAAAACGCATGGTGGACGTACTGAAATATCATAACAAGAGAACCGGGTTTTCAAAACAATGCATAATTTCTTGAAATAATACCACGGTTCTCAAATCCATAAATCACATGAAATCCGTATCTCAATGCGTAAATCCAAGCAATATGATATATGTAACATAAAATCGAAATATGAGTACATCAAGGGAAAACCGCTCTTTTAAATGAATCCAGTTTTTAAATGTATCATGCGGTTTCCAATTTCTCCAAAATCCAATGCAACATCACATATGAGCATATATGTAGCTATAGCAATGTATGTATGTACGTATGTATGTACGCATAATGCAATTCATATGCACAATAGAACAAGAATCATGTCTAATGATAAGGTAAGCTAAGCAATATATTATCCATGGCAATTCTATAGGGTGGGTGTCATGGCAATTACTAACGGTGTGTGTGTGGCATACAGTTTAGTACTCATGCAAACATGAACCGTTAGTAACAGTGCCGTGTCTCATTAATACTACGTCCATATGCAACAGGAAATGGGGTATACAACAGTGGTACACATGCACATTCAATGTGTGTGTGTGTGTGTGTGTAAACATGCGGCTATAATATTCTATCAAGCCCTGATGCATAACGCCATACGGGCGATTTCCCCGTAGATGTTAAATCTACTCACCGGTGATCTCGAGCTAAGTATATCTGACCACCCGCCCGCTTCTCTTTCTTCGCAGCATCCGAAGTCCCCGCCTGGGATCCTAAAATCATACAACATAACAAGTGCACATTAGAAACCTTTCGATAACACACGCAAACATCGGCAGCAACAAACCTACTCCCATAAGCTCCCAAGTGTTCTCTTAGCGGCTAAACGCGTGCAGCAACTTCCTAGACCATCCCTACGGCTACACATCGTACAAAACACCTAAACAAATATCAGATAAACCACATCGCACGTTGCCGAAACGCTTGAATTTTTGCTAAAAGGTCCCAGATTTTGATACACAAACAATTAGTGAAAGTTGCAAGTTCCACGAGCCTAAAAACAATCCCAGAGACCCCACGACCAAGACACGAACCACCAGTCACCAGTCTGGACGCAATTTGCGGCCAGAATCAATTAATTTGCGACCAGATTTAGGAGGGATGGTTTCAGGTTTTGGCGATGGGTTTTAGGTCTCACAAACACCTCTCAGTACTGGCAACTTTCAAAACAACAACCTGAGTTGATAGCAGATTCAACAGGACACCAAAACTTAACCAAAATACGACATTTGCATAAAAACTAAACTTTAAGCATTCTAAACTGCAACTAATTAACAACACAACATTAAAAAGGACCTAATTAACAGTAGAGAGCACTACCTTACCCAACTTGCTCAAAACTCTAGCTTTCCATGCTCCAAGTCATCACCATTAGCTTTAGATCAAGTTTAAAGAAGGGTGTATTGAGTTTTGTGAAGATTTATTTGGGTTTATGAGGATTTGGGTTAGGGTTTAGTGAAGAACAAGGGAGGGTTTCAGTTGAGGGAGTGATGGTGAGATGAAGGGAAAAATATGAGAGTGAAAAACAAATGAGAGTGAGGGTGAGGGAATGAGGGTGTATGTGTGAGGGTGAGGGGTGTGGAAATGAAGGGTGAGTTTAGCCCAAGCCTTGCCTCCCTCTCCTCTCTCCTCATTAATTGCATGGCATCTTGCCATGCCTCGTCATGCCATCTCTCATTCTCCCCCTCTCTCTTAAGTCAACCCCAAAATTCAAAAACCCTAATTATTTTATTTTGAAAACTAATTTAATTAACTGATTACCTAATACTTAATGGAATGGGTTAATATGCCATAGCTACTTAAGCATGGTTTAACACATAATTAACCCTAGGTTAACATGCACATGTGTGTGTAAGCCCAAAATAAAGGTTAATAAAATATTCATTAATTTTTATAAAATAATTGAAAACTATTTTGGTAAAATTTTTATCAAAAATCCGCATTATCGCTTAATTAACACTAATCGCATTCTAAGATGTTACAATCTTCCCTCCTAAAGAAATTCGTTCCCGAATTTAAAAATCTTTCTATGCGTACCTTCAAAGAGATGAGGGAATTTCTTCCGCATCTCGCTCTCGGCCTCCCAAGCGACTTCTTCACCATTCGGGCTACGCCAAAGAACCTTCACAGATGGCAAGACCTTTGACCGAAGTTTCTTCACCTGCCGATCCAATATCACTACTGGCTGCTCGGTAAACGAAAGATCGCGCTCTAGCTTAACGGTCTGGTGCTGAATCATGTGAGAAGGGTCATGAAGGTACTTGCGAAGTATCGACACATGGAATACGGGGTGAACATCCGGAAAGCTGGGTGGAAGAGCCAAACGATAGGCAACGGTACCAATTCGCTCAAGGATCCCAAAAGGACCTACAAATCTGGGACTGAGCTTTCCTTTCTTCCCAAATCTCATCACGCCCTTCATCGGAGAAATCCATAGGAATACATGATCCCCCACTGCGAACTCGAGCTTGCGACGACGACGGTCGGCATAAGACTTCTGTCTGCACTGGGCTGCTCTCATCCTATCCTGAATCAACTGGATCTTCTCCATAGTCTCTTGAACTAACTGGGGTCCTAAAATCCTGCTCTCGCTGAGTTCAGTCCAACAGACTGACGATCGACACTTCCTACCATATAAAGCCTCAAAAAGCACCATCTGAATCGTCTCCTGATAATTGTTATTGTAGGAGAACTCTATCAACGACAAGTGATGATTCCAACTGCCACCAAAATCAAGCACGCACGCATGAAGCATTTTCTCCGGAGTCTGTATAGTCCGCTTTGACTGACCATCGATCTGTGGATGGAAAGCGGTGCTAAAGCTCAAACGGGTACCCAAGGCTTCCTGAAGTTTCTGCCAAAAACGAATAGTGAACTGGATGCCTCTATCGGATACAATGCATGAAGAAACTCCGTGCATACGCACAATCTCATCAATGTACAACTGAACATACTGAGCATAACCGAAAGTGGTCTTCACTGGAAGGAAGTGAACCGCTTTCGTCAACCGGTCTACAATCACCCGAATGGAGTCATACCCTCGACTAGACCTGGGTAGACCCACAACAAAGTCCATGGAAATCTGCTCCCATTTCCACTCCGGAACGGGTAAAGGCTGCAACTCTCCTGCCGGTCTCTGATGCTCAGCCTTGATTTGTTGACAAGTCAGGCACCTCGAAACGAAATCTGAAACATCACTCTTCATCTCTGCCCACCAGTAGATATCTCTCAAGTTACGGTACATCTTGGTGGAACCTGGGTGAACACTAAAAACTGATTGATGTGCCTGCTCTAGGATCTCGTCCCTCAACCCATCGGTATCAGGTACACACAAACGAGTCCCAAAACGTAGCACACTCTGGTCATCAATCAAGAACTCCGAATCTCTACCTTGCCGAACATGCTCACGAATCTCAGACAAACGGGCATCGGCAGGCTGTTCCTCATGAATACGATCTAGTAGAAGTGGATGGGCACGGACATGAGCAAGCTGTCCCCCAGTGGAAGTGAACTCAAACTGTACTCTGCTGTCGCATAAGATCTGTCAATCTGCAGAAGACTGTATCTGAACTGCGCTCAACTAGGACAAGCTACCCCCGGGCCTACGACTCAAAGCATCGGCTACCACATTCGCTTTGCCCGGGTGGTAAAGGATCTCACAATCATAATTCTTCACGAGCTCCATCCAACGGCGCTGTCTCAAATTCAGATCCCGCTACTGGAAGATATACTTTAAGCTCTGGTGGGCCGTGAAAATCTGACACGACTCCCCGTACAAGTAGTGTCTCCAAATCTTAAGCGCAAAGACCACCGCGGCCATCTCAAGATCGTGAGTGGGATAATTCTGCTCGTGCTTCTTCAACTGCCGGGAAGCATAAGCGATAACTCTATCATGCTGTATCAGTACACAACCGAGCCCCACTCGAGAAGCATCACAGTGAACGACAAAAGCGCCCGATCCAGAAGGCAATGATAAAACTGGTGCAGTTGTCAACCGAGTCTTCAACTGCTGAAAATTCTGCTCGCATGTCTTAGTCCAAAGAAAAGGAACCCTCTTCCTGGTCAACCCGGTCAACGGTGCAGCGATACGGAAGAAATCCTGAACAAAACGTCGATAATAACCGGCTAAGCCCAAAAAGCTGCGGACCTCTGTCACTGATACAGGTTTGGGCCAAAGCTGTACGGCCTCGATCTTTCTCGGGTCCACACGAATACCGTCTCCCGTAACCACATGACCAAGGAAGTCCACACTTCGAGAATTTAGCAAGTAGCTGGTGCTCTCTCAATGTCTGCAACGCAATCCTCAAGTGCTGCTTATGCTCCTCACGACTCTTGGAATAAACCAGAATGTCATCAATAAACACGATAATAAACTGGTCGAGGAACGTCCTAAAAATCCGGTTCATCAAATCCATGAACGCTGCTGGGGCATTTGTTAGTCCGAACGACATCACCAAAAACTCATAATGCCCGTAGCGCGTACAAAAAGCAGTCTTCGGAACGTCATCATTCCGAACTCGCAACTGATGATAACCTAATCTCAAATAAATCTTAGAAAAATGTCCCGCACCCTGAGCTGATCAAATAAATTGTCAATGCGAGGTAAAGGATACCTATTCCGCACCGTAACTCGGTTCAATTGACGATAATCAATGCACAATCTCAAACTATTGTCCTTCTTCTTGACGAACAGAACAGGAGCTCCCCAAGACGAAACACTCGGACGTACTAGTCCCCTATCAAGCAACTCTTGCAACTGATCCTTAATCTCCTTAAGTTCCGCCGAAGCCATCCGGTAAGGCGGTATAGAAATAGGCCCCGTGCTGGGGATCAGATCAATGCAAAACTCAATCTCACGCTCTAGCGGCAATCCAGGTAAATCATCGGGAAATACGTCAGGAAACTCTCGCACGATAGGAACCCGGTCCAACGAATCTAATGTGGCGCCGGTATCACGAATGAAAGCCAAGAATCCTCGACATCCTCTCCTCAAAAGCCGACTAGCGCAAAGGGCAGAAATCAAACTGTGAGGGGCGGCACCACGGTCCCCCTGCACGATAAGAACTGACTCGCCGGGAAAACAAAACCTGACTATCTTCTCGCGGCAGTCCACAGACGCGTAGCAAGTAGCTAACCGGTCCATGCCCAGGAGAACGTCGAAGTCCAAAATCTCAAGAAGGATCAAGTCGACGGACGAATCTCTATCTCCAATATGGACAACACACGACTGAAACACGTGTCGTGCAACAAACGACTCGCCAACAGGATTAGTCACAATAAGTGGCTGATCTAGCAAACGTGACTCTCTGCCCAATCTCGGCACGAAGTGTGTAGAAACGTACGAGTGCATAGATCCCGGGTCAAACAATACATGTGCATCGAAGGAACATACTGAAAGAATACCTGAAACCACTGCATTGGACGCATGCGCGTCCTGATGAGTCAAAGCAAATACCCGTGCCTGCCCTCTACCGGCAACTGGCTGTCCTCTGCCTCTATCACCCCGTCCTCTCTGAACAAACCCTCTGCGACCACGACCTCTCTGAACAAAAGTCTGACGCGGAGCAACAACAGGCGCAATAGGCAATGCTCTCTGAGGTGGAGAAGGTGGTAAGGTAACATGTGGTACGGCTGCCTCGTCCTCACGTGGCTCAGTACAATTTCGAACACGATGATAAAAACTCTCGCACTGGAAACATCCAGACGATGAGTGTTGACCCTCATGGGGATAAGAGCTAAACAACCGGCCTCATCCCAAGCCTCTGCTACCTGCAAGAAATCTGTCACGGCGTCTAAACGGCTGTCTCTGTGCTGATACACCCGTACGGACTCTCTTCGGTTCCGGAACGACCGACGTCTCGGAAAGACGCTCCTCGACTAATAGGGCTGCATCCATTGCTGCTGCATATGTATTACAATGCTGAGCGTTGACAACGAGGAACAAATGGCTAAGCAAGCCTAGAACAAACCTCTTGATCCGCATCGCCTCAGTAGCTACCAAATACGGAGTATACACAGATAGCTCGGTAAACTGCACATCGTACTCTGCCACCGTCATACCCGGAGTCTGGCGTAACGACTCGAAACTGCGCGTTCGAGCATCCCTGAAGCTCTGCGGAAGAAAACGGGCAAGAAACACCGTCACGAACTCAGCTCAGGTCATAGGAGAAAGACCTGCGGCTCTGCCCCTCTCTAAGGACTCACACCACTTCTGGGCAAGACCTTCCAGATGAAAACTCACGAACTCTACCCATCTCACATCGGAGCATCTCAGCGAACGACATATCCTGGACATCCGATCGATAAATGACTGCGGATCCTTAGCTGCATCAGTGCCTGTGCAAACCGGAGGCTTTAGCCTCATGAACTCAGATAACGATACGGTGATCACCTCTGTAGCTGCAAGTACAACTGCCTGAACAGTAGGCACCATTGCGGTCCCCGCAACAGGTGGGATAACCTCCTGTCGCTGCGCTCGGCTAGCCTCAACTAATGACCCTATCATCTGGCGCAAATCCTGCATACCGGCCTCTAGCCTAGTAATACGATCAAGCGAAGGTGGATCAATCTGCTCCTATACAACGGGCGTACCGTCCTGGTCAGTCCTCGTCTCAGACAAGCCAACTCTGACCTCGGCTCTCGCGGCCGCTCTCTGCGCCCTCGTAGTCTTCGGCGGCATAATGGCTGGAAAAAAAACATGAATCAATAAGAACACGGAAATCGAATCACAAGGATGTATATAATCACCGAAGGAATTTCAACCAACAAGTCCTAAGGTCACTTAGGCGGAGTACCGTATCGTAAGTATGCCGCGGAACATACCCACACTACGTCACTCTGCTTAAACTACCTACTCCATCATACCAAGGTCATCCTACACTCCGAAAGGTAAAACATAGCGCTCTGATACTAACTTTGTTACGACCCAAAATTTGACACGTGACCGGCACTTAAACTATGTAACGTCTACATGCATAACGCAATTTAAGTAAGCCGAAACCCAGAAATCTAAACCATCATAAATAGTAAGTGATAAAAAAATATTGTTAAAACATTTGGAAATCTCAAGTAAAAATCTTTAAAGTTTAAATTTATTTTCTTAAAATTTCGGCAGCACCTCCTTTGTAAAAACTAGTCTCGAAACGGGTACAAATATAAGATATAAGTAAAGCAACATATGATATAAATAAAGCATCCCAACGGGAGCAAATCACGCCCAAAGGAGGAAACAACCACCACAAGTATAAATACGACGCCATAGCGAAGAAATGGACAATAAAAGTGAAAAACAGTATAAAAGATAAAACTGCATAATAAATGTCGGCTCACACGAGCTCGCATCCAGAGTCATAAAATAATATACAATATCGTCCTCACATCTCGTCTCTAAGTCAATACATGAAATGGTAGATGGGGAGTATTAGATACAATAAAATGTACAATGAAATATAAAGTCGGATAACCGCAACCCACCTACAGCAAAACGGCTCACAGCTAACCGTAGCGGTATCCGCTGCAAAAAGATACAATTAGATAGCCCTGCTGCGACTACTCTGAGGGTCAACCAGCAAAACACAGTGGCATAATGGGGTTGAGTTTCCAATTCGTGAATAGTAAGTAACATCATACAGGTAATCGCAGGTATGCACGTACTGCGATACTTTATCACATGCAATCTGATAGCATCAATATACTAATATGGATATGCAACAATCATGAAAGGTACTCTATCAGGTACTGCAAATACATGAAGCAATGCATATCAATGAATGCTAAGTATGGGATAAAACACATCATCATCAATGAATCATCATCGTGGAAAAACCGGTGTCTATCAACGACACCCCAAATCCCAATTGTAACAACCGAGTTCAGCTATACCAATTTTGTTCCGTATTTATTATCTGTGGAATTTTACTGATATATCGTATTTGGGTGCGAATGGTAGCTACACTTTTACATTACATTCGACCCGGCCCACTTGCTTAAACTGGTTAATTCATAATTATAGACTACCCTGACTTGTTAATTAGACACGTGCATTTAATGTAGATACTACATTTTGCTACTTGATCTTTCATTTTTAAATTTTGGAGGTTGCATAAAATTTTCGTATTTAAAATCTGAATTTTTGGACCCGACCCGGGCGCATTTTGAAATATTTTATATCCTGCCAAAATTCTAATTATTTTAATTTTTTTCGTTTAAAAATATTTAACAGCCTAAAGTTTTTACAACTAACCAAAATATATTTTAAAATCTAATTCAAATAAAATCTTTTACAGTTCCCATATATTTTCTTCATTTAACAAATTGAAATCTTTCCTTAACAAACCCTTTTTCCCTCACGATCCAATGAAAACTCTTCCTTCTTTTCACCGGGCCCCACTCCTTTCTCTCTCCCTTTCTTTTTCTTCACTATTCTTCCTCTGGGCCCCACTCGAAAATCCCTCTCTCTTTCTTTTCCTTTTTCTTTCTCTCTCCCCAGCAGTCTCTCTCTCTTCTTTCTCTCTCCTCTCGCGCTCTCTCTCTCCCCTCTCGCGAACACTGTTCGCTTCTCGAATCTCGTCACCTCCCGCGGATCTCGTCACCTCCCTTCTTCAAAATATTCTTTCCCTCCTTCTCCCTCGTTTTAACACTGAGCCTCCATCTCCGAACCCATCGCCTTCCTCAAATCCTAACCCTAAACTCCATCACTCCATCACCTCCTCAACCTCACCGAGCCTCCTCTTCCTCCTCTTCGCCATCTCTTTCTTCTCCTTTCCATTCCCGAGCCTTACCTGCACCCACCAGAACCCCAAGAACCCATCGCTGCCGCCTCATCTCGTCGCCGACCACCTCTCGCCGTCGCCTCCTCATTCATCTCCTCTTCTCTTCCTGACTCCTATGTTCTCCTTCCCTGCACAAACCTTGCACCAAGAAAACCAACAACAAAACCTAGCTGAAACCCTAACCGCCAAGAACCCTTGCTGCCTTGCCGTCGTTCTCGCCGGCGATCCCTTGCCGACGACCTCCCACCTTTGCAACCACATCCTAGCCTTCTCCCAACCCCAATCGTCGGCGCCGTGACGACGTCGACAATCCCGACGACCCAGCGAGCATACCTGACCCGTGTATTCACCTTGTGCATTATTTGGATTCGTTTCGTGTACCATGCGTGCGTCGCGACTTTTCCCGCCGACGTGTGATGTTCCGTATACCCGTATCGTGATCCGTCTAGGCAAGTGAAACTTGCTACATGCTATTCATAATATTTTTATATACTTATTTGATTACATGTGAAACTTATAGATTTAATCTAATGTCTCATGTTACATTTTAACATTCGATGATCCATTATAACATTTTAGATTCAGAAATTGAGACATACCCTGTTGCATTTTAGTTTACTATACATAGGACCCACATCCATATTTAAATCACATAATAATTATTTACATAGCCCATAGTACCCTTTAAATAGTTTATAACCGTTCAAACACCGTTTGCATCCATCTCGTTTAATATGCATATTATTGCATCCATAGATCACTTGAATATATAATATTATAATATTAACATTCCACATTTGATATATTGTAGTTTAATTAGTATTAGAACTTTAACTTTAACCCTAATCATAACTGTGTATCTATATGCCTTAATCTGTACCTGATTGCATATCACATTACAATATTCCATTTTATTGTTCCATTAGTACCCCATACTTGTTTTGTATACTCATGCTTATGTTAGTTGATTATGAGCACCCACGTGACATTTTGTGCACCCCTGACATGACTTGTTACACCTACTACTTGACACAACATGGTACCGTGCACCTCTCGACATGACATGATACCTATATACTACCTGACTTGACCTGATGTACCATGGCTTTACCTATTACCTGATCTTGTGACTAATGCCAACAAACCTGACCTGTTGTCCCTACGGACATTTCCTGTTGTCTATCCAGACAAACCTGTACCTGCCTGATCCTGTGTTGGCATTAGCTCCAGATTATTTAATACCTGACTTGAGCATATATAACTTGGGGGTATGGGGAAATCAATGATGAAACCTGACTTGTAACTCGACAGTTCTATACCTTTTCTGATCAGTCTTACGGGCTAGGCCAGCCCCGGGGTGATGCTGCTGACATCACTCGTCATTACCTACCACCCTTTACTGCCTCGCGGCACGTCTCGGATTCAGCCCGAGAGTCATAGACCGTGATCTTGGGCACGCACGGGATACTATTGAGTTACATCGATGATTCATCAAATTCATTTCAAAGACTTGAGAGTAGTTAACCCAATAGACCAGTGTTTCCTGATTTAAAATCAGGAAAGCTTCTGGGAAAAGCTTCAAAAAGGGGTCACGTGTTGGCACGTGACACCTAAAAGGCATCATCAAGTCAAGTTCAGTTTCCTGACTACGCTGAAGAAAATGGGCTTCAGAAAGAGTCACGTGCTCCCACGTGACCAGGGTCACGTGGCGACACGTGACATTTAAATGCAAACGTCAAAGACACACCAGTTCCCTGATCAAGTCAAGAAAAAGGCTTCAGAAGAGGTCACGTGTTCCCACGTGACCAGGGTCACGTGTTGGCACGTGACGTTCAAGACAGCAGACTCGTTCTCCAAACGAACCAAGGAAAAAGAGTTCAAACAAGGGTCACGTGCTCACACGTGACCAGGAGTCACGTGGTGGCACGTGACGCTTAAGCAACGATCAGAAGACAGAGCGCAAAAGAAAGGAAAAGGCTCATGCCAAAGGGGGTCACGTGCTCACACGTGACCATGGGTCACGTGGTCACACGTGACCGGCTTTCAAAGCCCATTGTGTTAACAGAATTAAATTCTGAAGGAAATTCAAATTTTTCCGAAAGAAAGCAACTATCTTGAACCAATCAAATTAAAGATTCAGAGGTGATGAAATATCATCTATCTATGGGAAAATCTCGGGTTTGGAAAGATTTCCCCTTTAAATCTAATCAAAATAACAAGGGAGAAACTCTGGATTTAAAATCCAATGGTGAATAAAATTCACCTAATAATCCAAAGGTCCAAAATGAATGATGAATGCAAATCAAATCTCAATAAAGATTCGTCAAAAACTGATTGATTCGGCTGCTTCTCCTATAAATAGGAGCCAAGAGACATACATACAAATAGATGCGCAGAGAAGAAAAAAAAAAGGAGAAGAGCTTTGATACTTTGAAAAGACTCGGATCTTCTGCGAAAAACCCTAGGTAAGAAAGGGAAGGCCTTTTGAAAGAAAGAGAATTTAATTCTCAGCAGAGTTTAACTCTGATAATGTAAAAACAGAAGAACATATTTCTTCTCTCTTTGATGGAGGATCTGCAAAGTGCACATCTCCCCTTAAGGTTGAGAATTTAATTCTCAATGGGTTGAGATCCTGCCATGCAGATCCAAAACACGGAGAAGGAATGCAAGCACGAGAATTTAATTCTCACAGAACTATAGGAATTTAATTCCTTTAAAATAAAAGGAGGGCTTGACCCTATATTATGGGAATTTAATTCCTCCAGAACAAAAAAGAAACAGGGTTTAACCCTAATTAAGAACCTAGTTCTGTTGAAACAGCAGGAATTTAATTCCCTTAATCATACAGAGGATGGAAGTTTAAACTCCTTAAAAACTTTTATTAGGGTTTAACCCTATTCAGCCCTTCACGTATATGAGGAATTTAATTCCTACAGAAAATTCAGAGTTAAACTCTATTCCAGAAAACAAAGTCTTCGAAAGGAAGTAGGAATTTAATTCCTCTGAAATTTATAGTTCGAGGAATTTAATTCCTAAAAGAAGATTAACAAAGCCTCTAAACAAAATACCTAGAGGCAGGGTCACGTGTCATCACGTGACCCCCCCAAGAGAGCTACAGAAAGCCCCTTTGAGGCAGCACCCCACGTGACCCACGTGACCCTCAGCAGAAGCTCTAATCCATAGGCATTTGAATGCCCATCACGTGATGGCACGTGATGCTCTGGAAGACACGATAATCTCAGCAGAACAAAGGAAGGGAGGGCGCTCTCACGTGCTGCCACGTGACCCCTCTTATCTTAGTGTTTAAACACTAAACTAAAACTCTCGAACCCAGTGTTAAAACACTGTTGGGCCTTAGTGTTCAACACTAATTAAAAAGCTTTATTTGCAGTGTTCAACACTGATTACCTTAGTGTTTAAACACTAATATGAGATCTTCATTTGCAGTGTTCAACACTGATTACCTTAGTGTTTAACACTAACCTGAAAAAACATTGTTGCTGGTGTTCAACACCAAATATTCTCTTAGTGTTAAACACTAACTTGTCAACCCCATTCCCAGTGTTCAACACTGACTGCTCTGTAGTGTTTAACACTAGACTTTGGCCCAATTGGCTTAAATGGATGGAGGCAAAGCCTCTCCTGATTGGACTTAGCCCAAGATGGCCATAAGTCCTCAATTTGTGATTAACTGGTCCAATGGACTCATAACATAATTAATTTGTCTTGACCCCAAAATTGGGCCAAGGGCTATTTAATCCACTCCGGTTCTAGGGTACATCTCTTCACTCCTTTGATACTTGGCATTGTAATCCCTCAATGCCGTCAAAGAGGTGACGGGTCCCGACGACCACACATTGATATGGACTGTGGGGTCCTTAAACTCATGTCTAATGCAAATTCCTGGTTACGTGGAACGCGGATAATGTCACTCTTTGACCCCGTGGAAAACGTCCAGAGCGGAGCCTGGTCCTCGCCAAGCGCGGCAGTGAACCCGTGTGAAGCATCCAGAGCACATACCGGACTGTGGGGTCCTTAAACCCATGGACTACGACGTCCTTAACCTTGACCGAGATGTCTTAAAACTAACAATGGACTGTGGGGTCCTTAAACCCATGGACTACGACGTCCTTAACCTTGACCGAGATGTCTTAAAACTAACAATGGACTGTGGGGTCCTTAAACCCATGGACTACGACGTCCTTAACCTTGACCGAGATGTCTTAAAACTAACAATGGACCGCAATGTCCTTAAACTACCCATGGACCGCAATGTCCTTAAACTACCCATGGACCGTAATGTCCTTAAACTAGAACAATAGAGCCCCGCATGCTCTTTTGTCGGATCTAAACGGTCCCGTTTAAGTTGATCTTAGCCTCAAAGATGGCTAACGTATCCTTAAACCTTCAAACAGAGTGGACTATAAATCCCCCCCAATTGACTCCGGCTTGAGGGTACATCCTTGAACTCCTCTGACATCCGTCGTTGTAATCCTTCAACGTCGTCAGAGAGGTGACGGGTCCCGACGGCCACACATTCATGGACCACTATGTCCCTAAACTGGAACATTAGAGTCCAAACGCTCTTTTGTCGGATCTAAACGATCCCGTTAAGTTGATCTTAGTCACAAAGTTAGACTAACGTATCCTTAACAAACGTTTGAGTTGATCTTAGCCTCGAGTAGGGCTGACGTATCCTCAAACCAAAACCCCCCCAAACCCAAATCTAAGATAATACGGATTTGGACTAGTCCACGCCCTACGGGCGACGACATAACACAGTCTCCGTAAACAATCCACGGGCAACAAAATACAAAACAGACACCCACGACACGAAGTGACCATCTGGAGAAGGAGAAAGTTGTTACCGCAATGCGGTAGCGTAATTAACTGCAGGGGCTTGCGCCTGCAGGGAAGAGCGTCCCCACAATCAAAAACCCCTCAAACGAGGGGGAATCTGACGAAGTCTGCTACATCGGACGCATCCGTCTAAACCTTCGATACGTGGTGCCATAAATCAACTTGGCATCTTCGAAGAGGTGGACGGATAGCACCTATTAGCATCTGCCCCGAATCTCAGGCAAGACGCGGTGTCGCGCCGTCTTTCGGAGGGGAACAACCAGTTTAGATTACTCACTGCACACTACCTTTCGCTGCCCTGATTTATATTGTTGTTACACCTGTTTTACCATTTATGATCATACCTGCATGTCTTGCTACCCTGTTTATATATTATTGCTTGATGTTATGACGCGCTGACGTCTGGGTTTTGCATGGCCCAGATTCCTTACTTTTGCTGCAGTCCGAGCAGGAGTACTTCAGTCGGCAGGCTGAGCAGTGAGGACTCGTTAGTAGTTGGTTCTTTTATTTTCAGTATTTTCATTCCTGATGTGAGCCCGCATTATGGGACACACATTCCAGTTATTCTTGTATTGGATCTTTTGCTTCCGCATTATTTCTATTCTTGACTCGTTTTATTCTGGCTTATGGACATGTGTTAGATAGTTTATTATTGTTCTTGATATCTCTACAGCCGTAATGTGACTGCGGAAGGATATTTCCTATCCACAGGTAGCATGGTTGGCTATGTCACGTGCCCATCTTAGCGTACTCTGGGAAGCGGGGCGTGACACCAATACTTCAGGCGCCATACTCTAATCAGCCCTCATATCCTGTAAATCTCATAGAACCTGAGTGCCCAATATCGGCACTCGAAAACATCATGAAATGCTCGTGTCCATCATCAACGCGCAAATCCACATATATCGGACTCCGTCAGTCCGGATCGGCCCACGGGCTCCGTCTGTCCGGATCGGCCCACGGGCTCCGTCTGTCCGGATCGGCCCTCGGGCTCCGGCAGTACGGGTCGTTCCATATCCATCTCTCGACTCTGGTCGGTATCCTCCGGATAACCGCCAGGTCCAACAAATCACCAGTAGGTAGTAGTCTCTCTGCCAGGCTCATCTTCTACTGTACAACCTTCCATTCTCGTCCCGGGGTACCATACCGGGTCCACCATGAACCCGCAAATGGATCATCCAACTCCTCGAATCGGGTTTCTATCACGCGTCTCAGAACCGAGAAAACTCATGGTGGATGCACTGAAATATCATATCAAGAGAACCGGGTTTTCAAAACAATGCATACTTTCTTGAAATAATACCACAGTTCTCAAATCCATAAATCACATGAAATCCGTATCTCAATGCGTAAATTCAAGCAATATGATATATGTAGCATAAAATCGAAATATGAGTATATCAAGCGAAAACCGCTCTTTTAAATGAACCCACTTTTAAATGTATCATGCGGTTCCCAATCTCCAAAATCCAATGCAATATCACATATGAGCATATATGTAGCTATACTAAGGTATGTATGTACGTAAGTATGTATGTACGCATAATGCAATTCATATGCGCAATAGAATAAAAATAATGTCTAATAATAAGCTAAGCTAAGCAATGTATTATCCGTGGCAATTCTATAGGGTGAGTGTCATGGCAATTACTAACGGTGTGTGTGTGGCATACAGTTTAGTGCTCGTGCAAACATGAACCGTTAGTAACAGTGTTGTGTCTCATTAATGCTACGTCCATATGCAACAGAAAATGGGGTGTACAACAGCGGTACACATGCACAATCAATGTGTGTTTTGTGTGTGTGTGTGTATAAACATGCGGCTATAATATTCTATCAAGCCCTGACGCATAACGCCATACGGGCGATTTCCCCGTAGATGTTAAATCTACTCACCGGTGATCTCGAGCTAAGTATATCCGACCACCTGCTTCTCTTTCTTCGCAGCATCTGAAGTCCCCGCCTGCGATCCTAAAATCATACAACATAACAAGTGCACATTAGAAACTTTTCGATAACACACGCAAACAACGGCAACAACAAACCGACTCCCATAAGCTCCCAAGTGTTCTCTTAACGGCTAAACGCGTGCAGCAACTTCCTAGACCATCCCTCCGGCTACACATCGTACAAAACACCTAAACAAATATCGGATAAACCGCATCGCACGTTGCCGAAACGCTTGAATTTTTGCTAAAAGGTCCCAGATTTTGATGCACAAACAATTAGTGAAAGTTGCAAGTTCCACGAGTCTAAAAACAACCCCAGAGACCCCACGACCAAGATACGAACCACCAGTCACCAGTCTGGCCGCAATTTGCGGCCAGAATCAATTAATTTGCGGCCAGGTTTGGGAGGGACGGTCTCAGGTTTTGGCGATGGGTTCTAGGTCTCACAAACACCTCTCAGTACTGGCAACTTTCGAAACAACAACCTGAGTTGATAGCAGATTCAACAGGACACCAAAACTTAACCAAAATACGACATTTGCACAAACACTAAACTTTAAGCGTTTTAAACTGCAACTAATTAACAATACAACATTAAAAAGGACCTAATTAATAGTAGAGAGCACTACCTTACCCAACTTGCTCAAACCCCTAGCTTTCCATACTCCAAGTCATCACCATTAGTTTTAGATCAAGTTTAAAGAAGGGTGTATTGAGTTTTATGAAGATTTGTTTGGGTTTATGAGGATTTGAGTTAGGGTTTAGTAAAGAACAAAAGAGGGTTTCAGTTGAGGGAGTGAGGTGAGATGAAGGGGAAAATATGAGAGTGAAAAACAAATGAGGGTGAGGGTGAGGGAATGAAGGTGTATGTGTGAGGGGTGTGGAAATGAGGGGTGAGTTTAGCCCAAGTCATGCCTCCCTCTCCTCTCTCCTCATTAATTGCATGACATGCTTGCCATGCCCCGTCATGCCCTTTCTCTCTCCCTCTCTTAAGTCAACCCCAAAATTCAAAAACCCTAATTATTTTATTTTGAAAACTAATTTAATTAACTAATTACCTAATACTTAATGGAATGGGTTAATATGCCATGGCTACTTAAGTATGGTTTAACACCTAATTAACCCTAGGTTAACATGCACATGTGTATGCAAGTCCAAAATAAATGTTAATAAAATATTCATTAATTTTTATAAAATATTTGAAAACTATTTTGGTAAACTTTTTATCAAAAATCCGCATTATCGCTTAATTAACACTAATCGCATTTAAAGTTGTTACATTATGTTTGCATTAGGACAAACTTGGGTTAGGATTCAAAAGAAGTTCTTAATTTACCTCTCATTCTCTCAAGTAAACTACATTTTTAGCTCTCCAAAGCATGAAAAATTCTTCTATTTCCATTGAACCTTGAACATTGCCTTTCAAATGGACCTATTCATCACGATAATGCACAGTCTCTCAACCCTATACCTATACGTTCATATAAGTTGTGAAAATTCTCTAGCCCTGACCTTTAATATGGATTAATAATATTTTTATGTACAAAATGTGTTATTATTTGATATCATGAGTTATTTATTGTTCATTAACTACATTTAAGTTAATTTACTTTTATTTTTATTTTACTTACTATTTACTTACTATCCCCTCGTTTATACAATCTAATATTTGCTTCTTTGATTTCACTAACTTTTTTTTGCACTAGCCTGTAAACCCTGACTTATACATACAACATATATAAACACATCCACGTACTTATCACACACAAACACACAACACATCCAAAGGATCCACAAATTCGTCCCGAATGCGATAATATGTGGCCACTTCCTCTATTGGGGTCCATGAGATTCAAACCTTGCACTCTCCCCAAAAGGTGAAGTGCCCATACCAACATAGCTATCTTATCCAGGGGTTTTTCCATCTATTTCTCTCAAGATAATGTTCCATATTTCCCCTTTGCTTCACTAACCATAATGCTTAGATTTATTTTTTCCAATTCATCGGTTTGATTATTGATGAGCATTGGATGGAAAGGGTAAATATATCATTTTAAGCTCTTAATGGTTGGGGATTCATCTTCTTGCTCTTGTCTTTGGATTCTTCTATTCTATCACGAATATTGATTGCTCTCTTAATTAGTTTTCAGTCTTAGCTCTTGAGAATCAGAATCTTTCGATTTCTGAGAAAGAAATTGAGATGCAAGATGAAATCTCATATCTGGGGACTTTTAATAAGGTTTTGCATCGGAAAACAAATGAATTAATTGATCTCACTATAGCAAATTCTAGTCTTATCTCGGCAAAAGCTTTGAAGCCTTCTTATGTTGATATTTATCATCGCAAGCAATCTATTGAGAAATTGAGTTTTGCTAAAAAGAATGAGATTATAGATGAAGATGGCTCTCCTGCTGTATATTTTTCAGAATTGAATTGCAGCAACCCTCGGTGCATTTTCGGCTTGCTTTGATTGCAAAGTGTGCCTAAGGCAAGCCTGCTTTCATGGAAATTCATTCAGCATTGCAACAGACATTCAATCTCAAAGAGGGAGTTCTGATCATTTCTTTGGATAAAAGACGTTTACTGCTCAAATTTTCGAATAGAGAGGATTTTTTGAAAACTCGGCTTTTTGAATATACTTACATTTATGTTTAGATTTTTCAAGTGGAATTCTCTCTTTTCCTCCAATAAAGAATCCAACACTGTTCCTGCATGGTTAGATTTACCTGGACTACCCCTAAATTTCTTCAATTATGACATGTTAAGCTCTATCACAAAGCCAATTGGGAAACCCGTCACTGTTGATTCTAATACTCTAAAGCTGAATAGAACTGATAGTGTCAGAGTCTGCATTGAGCTTGATCTTAAAAAGCCTTTACCTGATAAAATATGGGTGGGGTCTTCACTAAGTTCTAGATTTGCTCAGAACTTTTATTTTGAAAAAATATTTGATTTCTGTAAAATCATGTCATAAAACTGGGCATTCCACTCTAAATTGCAGAAAATTCAAAGGGTCTGCAGAAGAAGTATCTACAATTGAAACCGCCCAATTAAAACACTATCCTATCAATAATAAGAGACACGGGGGCAAACAAAAAGGCTATTCAAAATCTCCCAAGCATAGTGGAAAACATGTTGTTCAAGAAAAAATCATTGATACTCATTTATCTGTAGGAAAGGCGGCAGTTGATAAAGTGCAAAATGAAATCGCAAAGAGGTTTGCTGAAGATGCCGGCAATACCTCAGTAGAAAAAGAGATTTTACTGGAGAATGCTGATAAAACAGTTGGTATCAGAGGTCAAAGCTCACTGAAGTTGTTGTTAACTCTGCTGTTAGCAAATCATATTTCATGCCACAGACAGAATCAAAACTGAGAAAACATAACATATTTGTAGAATCCCATGGCATTGAAAAACCTTTGCAACAAACAAAAGAAGACTCATTAGTAATTTTTTGTCCCTTCTCTTTTGAACACGTGATATTCTCAAAGAAGAAATTTGTATTAGAGTGAAAGAATAATTGTCAAAAAAGTAGAGCTCTTTTTAAATAATATGGAAGCTAAAAAGTTAGAAGAAAGCAGTGATGGCTCTGTCCAAGATCAACAGAAAATAAAAAACAATAATAAGGTCAGAAAGAAGCAAGAAATGCTGTTTCCTAAGAGGATAGGGTTAAGGCTTGTCAAAGCCCCCAGAAAATTTTATGATTCTTCCTAAATTTGAATATACGTTTTCGGAATATTAGGGGTATTGCCAATCCCCAATTTTAGTAAAGACTTAAAATCATAGCAACAGAAAAGAAATATAATATTTTCTGTATTATGGAGCCTCTTACAGATTTCTCTAAAGCAAGATTGATAGCTTTCAGTGTGGGTTTTGGCAAAGCATAATGCAATCCCAATAATAAAATCTGGATTTTTTCTAATCATCAATTCCAATTAGACATTTTGAGTTCTTCAGATTAATGCACCGCTGCTAAAGTCACAATGCCTTCAGCTCGGCCTTTTTGTCTTACTGCTATATATACTAAAAATTCTTACCTTGAAAGAACAGAGATTTGGGATGAGCTAGTTCATTTTTCTCAGTATAATAGCTTCCCCTGGATACTTGGAGGTAATTTTAATGCTATTACTTCAAAATCTCAGAAAGGAAGGGTGGAGCAAATCCAAATCTACAAAGTATTGATGACTTCACCAATATGATTAGTCAAAGTGCTCTAATTGATTGTGGGTTTCATGGTACAAATTTCACTTATTGCAATGCACAGAAGGGCTCAAATAGATCTTGATTCAGAATAAACATATGCCTAATAAACCAAGACTGGATGAACCTCTTTCCTGACACACAAGTTGATCATTTAGTAAGAGGATGTTCAGATCATATTCTCAGTTACATTTTATGCCTTTAATCTCCCTTCCAAATTTCAAAATATTGGTCAACACAGTCAACTTTTCTTGTTGCTGTTGAAGAAAGTTGATCTGATGCAATAAATATAAATGTAGACCCTATACTCAAATTCTTTCAGAAGCTCAAAATACTCAAGGGTGCTTTAAAAATATGCAACAATTTGGTTTTTGGCAATATTCGGAACATAGTAAAAAGTACATAGGACGTGGTTAATCGGAAACAGCATGACTTTGATCTAAATGCATTTGAAGACGATCTTGATTTTTTATGGCAAGCTAAAAGTAATTTTGAAAATGTCCTTCATCAAGAAGAAATTTTTTGGAGGCAGAAATCCAGGATAAAATGGCTTTCAAAAGGTAACAAAAACACAAAGTTCTTTCATTGCTAGGTAAATGTCAGGAATTGTCAGATTAGAATTACTAAGCTAAAAAACGATGATGGTATTTACTTTGAAGAGCAACAAAAGATTGTTGATATGGCGGCCTCTCGTTTTGAGAAATCTTTTACTTCACAAAATATAAATTCGGACTTTGATTACAGGCATATTATTCCTCATATTATCTCAGATGCAGACAATAAGATACTCACGGATATACCTTCTTTTGAAGAGCTGCAGAATTGTTTTAAGAGTATTATGGATCCAGACAGTGCTACCGACCCTGATGGGTTCTCTGGCAGATTTTATTTAGCTACCTGACTAATAATTAGATCTCTGGGATGCAGTAAAATATTTTTTCAAGAATAAAGAAGTGCCCAAGGCTGTAAACACCATACTTATTTGTCTCATTCCTAAAATGACAAATAGTTGCTCTATTACTGACTATAGGCATATAAGCCATTGCAATTTCTTCTACAAAATTTTCACTAAGATTTTATCAGACATAATAGCTACCATGTTGCCTAAAATAATATCACAGAATCAAGAAGTATTCACAAAAGATAGAAGTATCTATGAGAATATAGCTTTAGCACAAGAACTCGCTCAAGACATCAACAGGAAAACAAGCGGTCACAATATCATTTTCAAATTAGATATGAAAAAAGCCTTTGATAGACTGGAGTGGAACTTTGTTCAAAAAATTATGCAAGTTTTTGTTTCTCTAATCAAGTGCTACAGCTCATCAGAGGTTGCTTATCTACTCAACACTTTTCAGTATTGTGAATGGTCAAGTAGGTGGTTACTTCAAAGGCACAAGAGTGAGGCAGGAGGATCCCCTATCCCCTGCACTCTTTATCATAGCTTTAGAATTTTTAAGCAGATAAATCTCTTATCTTGCATAAACTAACAAATTAAAAGCACACAAGACCAGTGAGAACCATCCCAATATCACTCATTTATTATATGCGGATGACACTATTATTTTCTCTAGGTAAAGGAAATATTAAAGTGCTCGTTGATTTTCTACAAGATTATGAAGTATATTCTGGACAGAAAATTAACTGGAATAAAAATTCTTATTATACCGCAAAAGATTATCTTACTTCTGTAAGCTCAGCAATACAGCAACAAACCAATATTTCCAAAGGACACTGGCCTCTTATATATTTGGGTGCTCCTATCTATTATTCTGGAAGAGGCAAGAAAGCCCTTTTTGAAAGTTTTGTTGAAAAAGTCAAGAACAAATTAAAAAGCTGGCAAAATAAAATTCTATCACAAGCTGAAAGATTAATACTGATTAAACATGTGCTATTCTCTATGCCTCTACATATTTTATCTGCTACAAATCCTCCAACTATTATTCTGCGGAGAATTTCATCTATAATAGCTAATTTCTTTTGGAAGGGAAGCGACACACAGAAAGGGCAAGGGCATCATTGGGTTTCTTGGAGCAGAATTTGCAAACTATTGAAAGAAGGAGACTTGAGAAGTATGAAAGATTTGGTAGAGACATATAATATCAAAGCTGCTTGGAAATTGAAAACTTGAAAGAGTATGTGGTCCTCTTTTATGCAAGCTAAATATATGAGGAATGGCTCTTGGTGTTGTCTTGGTAATGCTTCTGCGGTCTGGAGGAATCTTTTTAAGGTTCTACCTACAGTTGATTCTTCCTCTAAACGACTTATTGGCTATGGAAATATTGACTTTTGGAAAGATGTATGGCTTAATGAGGAACCTTTTGAAAACATTTCTACATGTCCTATTGATACAATCAAATATTCAGGACATTTTGCAGGATTACTATTGGGATTTCACCAGTATGGAGCATTCTTTACCACAACATATCATAAATGAAATAATGGATGCAAATTATACTACTTATAATTTTGCGGATATTATTATTTGGAAACATACTAGTAAAGGAAAACTCATATCGGCATTGGCATGGGAAAGTATAAGAGTGAGAAATCCTCAAGTAGGTTTTACCAATTTCCTGCAAAACAAGGAGCTCCCAAAGAAAATCACTTTTTTTTTCTCAAAAGCTTTATTAGTTGATTCCAATATTGCTAAGCTAGGAATCTATATGCCAAGTAAATGTGTTTGTTGCAACAATTCAGCATAAGAAAGCATTAAACATCTATTTTTAAAGAGTGATGCAGCAAGCAGTATATGGAAGAAAATGCATGAGGCATTCAATATAAAGCATGCAGATACTTAATACAGCTCTATTTTATTTTGCTATGATTCTGGCAGAACAAGTTACATAAGTTTAAAATTGCAAGCTGGGTTCCTCACATAGTCAATTGGAACATTTGGAAATTTAGGTGTGAAAGAAAATTTCCAAATAGCTCTTCTTCTGCTGAAGGCATTTGGTACAAAATTATCAATGAGCTCAGAGTATACTTTCTTGCTCAAAAGTTCTACTCTTTTCTGAATCCTAACAGCAAATTTTTGAAAAATTGGGTATTGTTGACGTGCTTGACGCTAACTGTCCCAGAAAAAGCAACATAATTCTTACCAATTGGAGCCGACCCCAATTGATCAACACAGGCTAAATGTTGATGGAGCTGCTCAAATTAATCAACAAAAATTATTAGGGGAGCAGTTCTCAGAGACTCTAATGGCAATATTGTTTTTGCTTCCAAATTTTACTATGGGAAATGTGATAGCTTGCTAGCAGAAGCTCGAGCTTTGCTTGATTGGCTTCTACAGCGTTCCTTCATAAAAATAAAAGGTTTAAAGGTGGAAACTGATTATAAATTCCTAGTAGAATGCACCAAAGATGAAAAGACCACACCTTGGAAGATGAAATATGTTGTTCAGGCAATGTATTTCATTGTAAGACGAGTTGATACTGAGATCTCACATATTTACAGAGAGAATAATAAGATTGATGATTTCCTTTCTCATGAAACTCAACTTATTGAGACGAGTTGCTCGAACCCAAGCTTTGTTGTACCAGAGAAGCTCCAAATCTTAGCAAGGCTAGACCTTTTCGTGCTACCTCGAGTTCGTCTTCGTCGATAGCAGCGAAGAGATGAAAGATCTGTTCTAATTTGAGTGATGATTAGAGAATTTGAGATTTGAAAAGAATTTTACCTAATTTGAGAGAGGAGAAGAGAGTTTGAGATATGTGTTCATCTTATTTTTTCACCTATATCCCCTTGAGATCAAATAAAAAAAAAACTCCTAATAGCTATTAGTAATGGTTTAATGGATGAAAATTGACCGTAAGGGATTATTTGGTATAGTCATAAGTTTTAGGGATAGGTGGTAAGTTTTAGCATTTGGAATTAGCTACATTTTAAGGGTCCAATATAGAAAAAACCCAAATGACAATGTTTTTTTCACCTTTTGAGAATCATCTTGTTTGTGAAGAATTAAATTGATTTTTGTCCTTCGCAATTCTTCCCCTGGATGCTCCAAAAGAAAATGAGAATCGTACTGGAATTGAAATATTGATGGAAGTGCAAGTATGTGGCGCCAAAAACTTGTTGATATGTTTTAATTGTAAATAATTGTAAGTGCATGACGTACTACGTGACATGTAAGCAAGTACGGATCGGTCCATAGGGAAAAAGTTATTCCTTGCCATATTCAAGTGAACTAAAAGAAAAAAAAATTCAACAGTGATTTCTGATAATTAATTGCTTGAAAAAAAAATTAATTAAATATAATATAATTGCTTAAAAGGAACTTGGTTAGATAAAATGGCCTAGGATATTGATTCCCTTACATTTACTCATAAGTTAATAATTTCATGATACTAATTTCTCATTATTGCCATTCCATAATAATTATAAATTTAATATAAAAAGCATAAGCTATTCGTCCTCCGACATAATCTTAAGAAAACATAAATTATTCTGTCCTTGACCTATCAATCTATATCAACTTATAATTATTAATAAAGCTCGGTTCTAATTAATATAATATCAATCTAATCTTCATCTTCTCTTAGAATAGACCTTATGCTTGTCATTCTACCAAAGCTTATTGGCAAATTAGAGTTGATTTATATTAATCGGGTCAAACCCCGAACGATACCAAATCAATATTTACCTCTACTTTCCGTAGGAATAAATCCAATGTTTGTCATCACATAATAATTTATTTTAGTGTATTGGCGAGGTTTCTAGTAAGGTTAGATCGTATATTATCTAGATCTGTCATTAAGCACAAGAGAAAGCATACAAATAAACCATCAACTCATGTTTAAACTTAGGTTCATCAACCTTAGATATTATAAAATTAGCCATGTATAATAGTTAAAAACACGCAAATAAAGTTAAATAAATTCATCGCATGAAAATAAATAACATTAAAAGAAATCTAATAACCCTAATTGCTAGCCACTCTTGAGGTTAAAAACTAATGAAACCCAGCTGCTGCGGAAACATAGATCGAAGAAAAATGAAGCCCCAAAATATTTCTTCTCCAATAAACCCTATTCAAAAAGCAAAATTTTAAAGCCAAGGGACTTCAAAATTTATAATCGTAGTGTATTTGTAACAACCCTAAACTTTTTGTACGAATTTTTTTTCAAAATACAAAAGGGATAGTTAAGCCTGAGCATGAGTTATAAGTTTGTTTTGCTTTTGAACAACAAGCAAGAGCTTGTAGCTCATTGGTAAAAGCATTACACTACGGAGAAATAGCACTCGAGTTCAAATCCTATCAGCCACATATTATTTTTATTGTATTTTCTTTTAATGTTTTAGAAGCCCAAGGGTTTACACGTGCACTACACGTAAACTGAAGAGTCACAGTTTAAATAAACTTGTACACTGAAGAATACAATTCGACACCTACACGCGGCATCAACCCTAGCCCCACCCGACGGTACAAAACCGGCTAAACACCCAAAAGAACCGGTACCGCCGGGCCCAACTGACTGTAATGCCCCCATTCTTTTCCCCTGCAACCCTTGGCCTACCCCACTCCCCCTCACACTGCTTGTTTTCCCTGCATTCATACAGAGAGCAATAAAATGCTCTTTTAATCCAATTTTAGTGCATATTTTAAATGCAATCTTTAACACACCAAACCCTAATTTCTCCTATAAATACAACACCTCATTTCACCCCTCCTCACTCACAATTCCCTGCCAAAACTCTCAAAAACTTTCAAGTTCTAATTGTATGCAAGTGGAGTTAGCGAAGGGCGAAGCTCCGACGAAGTTCCGGCGACAATCCAAAGAGATTCCGGCGACGAAACAACACCCCGAAGTATTCCGTAGTTCCCTCTCCTTCTCCTCTTGACCCCAAGCCAGTAAGTCCCTTCTTTCCTGTCACGCCCCTTTTTCCAGTGTACGGGCAGAGGGCGCGACGAGGCCGCTATGTATTTACTGTGAAGTAAATACGCTAAGCGTATCTAAGCAATATAAATATAAATACACAAGAGACAAGATATAATAAAACAGCAACTTTATTTATTCGCATTCTTTTTACAATACATGGAAAAGTAAATACAACTGAATGAAAGCAAAGCCTAAACAGTGGCATAACAGAAATGAAAAGAACTGAAATAAAAATGTGTACAATGAAGCTAGAACTCTGGGTCGTAGGAAAGCTGGTCCAAGTCCTCACTAGTAGGCTCGATCTCCTGAGTGTCCAGATCACCTGACAATATTCTAAAGAAAAAAGAGAAGGAATGTCGTCAGCGAACAATCGCTCGGTAAGTCCCAAAAATAAGGGAGAATGTAACAACTCCATTTTTAGCGTACAAAAATTTGCTTAAAAAATTATGTATACTTCGGGTATTTACATTTGCTGTGACTACTTTAAGTATTTATTTAGCTCTTTAATTACAAGAAGGAGCTTGTAGCTCATTGGTAATACCTTGCACTGCTGAACCAAGCCACCAGAGTCCAAATCCCATACCCCATATTATTTTTAATATTTGTTTGATTTTTTACCTTTAAAATACCAAGGGTTTACACGTGCAAATCTCACAAAAACCCCACTACACCCAAAAATGTAACATTGCCAGAGGATAGATGAACCGTCGGTGGGGTTCCGGCCACCTGACTCGGCCGGAAATCGGCCAACTCGGTCTCGACTAGGCCGACTCAGGCCTCCGGCCGAGTCACGGCCGAGTCGTCCGATTCCGGCGACGACCCCAACATGAAAATTGTGTCTTTTCACATTCCCTACACACCTGTATAATTTATTTCCTCAGACCATTTCCAGAGCTCTTTTAAAACCACAATTACTCCACTTTTAATACATTTTATTGCATTTTTCATTTTAACTCTTCATCTATCCTAACACAAGCCTAACCCTATAAATACCACCCCCTCACCCCAAAACTCTAAGCCAACTCTCAAGAAATCTCTAGAAATCCTAATGTACAATCGAAGTGAGCGATAGGCAAAACTCCGGCGGATTTTCCGGCGACAACCGTAGGAACTCCCGTCGACGAAACGACACACCGTCGACTCCTCTCGTCTCCCCTTCCTCTCTTTTAAAGTCCTAAACCTGTAAGTCCCAAATTCTCTCCTTTACTCTTTTCTAAAAATATGAACTTTTAAAACCCGACGGAATCGGAACAAATCCGATTTCCGATTCGGTTTCTTCCTAAAACTTCACTTTTCTTTAATACAATTATACTAAAACCAATTCATGTTGACTATTAAACACTAACTAATCATATTGAACAAGTTTCATATCAAAAGTAATTGCTATTTTCATTTTACTGTATTTCTTTCATTAAAATACCATATAGTTTCATTTCTACATTGAAACCATCAAAACCCTTGCTATACCTTTAAGTAGATCACGAGGTAATGGCCTACCTCTTCACACACTCATATGCAATATAGCACAATACTCTCGGGAACATAGAATACGGGAAAACGACACATTTTCATTTAAATACCTTTTAATAATAAAACCATTTTCTAAACGATTTAGTATTTATACAAATCTTTGCAAAGCGCCGCTACAATCCATTTGGGGAACCCGTTCGGGATGGTGCGGATTATCGCACATCCTCAGGCTTAGTAGTGCGAGATGCAGACCTCCGCAATTAGCATTCGGTCTCGAAAGATTTAAAATACGAAAATCTAAAGAAAATGAGATTTCTAGAAATATTATATATATTAAAAATTATTTTCATATAAATATATGTATATATATCCTTAAAATATCTATTTTGTAATAATATAAATATTCCACCTTTTTCTAAAAATATCACAAGAATTATTTTACACTAAAATACCATGAATTCCCTACAAATCAATATTACAAATAAATATCTTTATTTATGAAATTAGGATATTTTCACTAGAAATATCACAATATAAAATCTACATTCATTACAACTCTAAAGACGATTAATAAATACTTGGGGTGTATTTTTAAAAGTATATAAAAGTATTTTTACATAAAAACCCCTCAAGCTCTATAAATTACCCTAAGGACCCTAGTAAACATAGGTTTAAGCGGGACCAGTCTCTTGAGCCTCAGAGAGACGGAGATATGGGTGCTTGCCTATCTAAGGTAGACAACTTAACAATGGTGTTATCAATACGGTAATCGTCTTTGAAAAAGACACAGATCCTGCCGCCCATATGCAGCGGTTACCGATAATATCAAAACAATCAGTACTTCAATTTACTTTTCTAACTGTCTGACTCAAAGTGAATCTCATTATAATCTGACTTGAATATAATTCAAGTACAATCTACAATCTACAATATTACAATTCAATATGAATCCATGAATCCATATATTCAATATGTTCAAACTATTCAATCTGTATTGACATAACCGAACCATGGATATACTTCCATTTACATGATTCTCCAGTTACATCCATTTACATGATTCTTCAGTTACATCCGTTTACTGATATCATGGTTTCGGTCAGTCATCCAATCATACAATGTATACAGTTACAATACAAGACAAACAATACAATCAAAATACTATGGGGTTTAAGGGGTAGATTGGTACGGAAGGTGTTAGAAGTGGCACGAGACAGTAAGATTAAGACACCTAACCTATATTCCGTTGCTGTTATACCGTGGCCCAACGGTTCCTTGTACATTCTGTTTGCCCTGGTCTCCAGCATATAGGAACCCCTCTCGTCCACTGGCATTCTTCTGTACCAAGGTACAAACAACAGCGTTAACAAAACATTACAATAATATAATACAACTTTAAAAGTTACCTTCTTACTCTGTCTATTCTATTTCTCCCTTATCTTTGGGACTTATCGAGCGATCTGTTCGCTGACGACATTCTCTTTCTTTCTTCTTTGAATGTCGTCAGGTGATCTGGACACGTCAAAGATCGAGCCCACTGCTGAAGACTTGGACCAATTCAGTGAAGACCCTGAGCTCTAGTTCATTGTACACTTTCCATTCAGTACTTTTCATTTCTGTTATGCCATTGTTTAGGTATTGCTTTTTATCAGTTGTATTTACTTTCCATGTATTGTACATAAAGAATGTGAATAAATAAAGTTGTTGTTTTGATTATATCTTGTCTCCTGTGCATTTACTTTTATATTGCTTAGATACACTTAGCGTATTTACTTCGCAGTAAATACGCAGCGGCCTCGTCGCGTCCTCTGCCCGTATACTGGGAAGCGGGGCGTGACAGAGAAATAGAATAGACAGAAAGAGAAAGTAGCTTTTAAAGTTGTATTATATGGTTAACGCTGTTGTTTGTAGTTTGGTACAGAAGGATACCAGTGTATACGAGAGGAGTCTCTATATGCTAGAGACTAGGGCAAATGGAAGTACAAGGAACCGTTATGCCACGGTACAACAGCAACGAAATATAGGTCAGGTGTCTTAATCTTGCAGTCTCGTAACACCTTTCAACACCTTCCGTACCAATCTACCCCTTAAAACCCGCGATATCTTGTTTGTATTGTTTGTGTTGTATTGTAACTTGTATTGTCTTGTATAGATGGACGACTTGCCAAAACCATAATATCAGTAAATGGATATAACTGGAGAATCATGTAAATGGAAGTATATCCATGGTTCGGTTCAGTCAATACAGATTAAATAGATTGAATATATGTATTCAAGGATTCATGTTGGATTGTAGATTGTAGATTGTACTTGAATCATATTCAAGTCAGATTATTTATGAGGCTCGGTCTGAGTCAGACAATTAGAAAAGAAATTGAAGTCCTGATTATTTTGAAGTTATCGGTAACCGCTGCACATGGGCGGCAGGATTTGTGTCTTTTTCAAAGACGATTACCGTGTTGATAACACCGTTGTTAAGTTGTCTACCTTAGATAGGCAAGCACCCATATCTCCGGCTCCCTGAGGCTCAAGAGATTGGTCCCGTTTAAACCTATATTTACTAGAGTCCTTAGAGTAATTTATAGAACTTGAGGGGGGTTTATGTAAAAATAATTTGTATACTTTTCAAAATACACCCCAAGTATTTATTTATCGTCTTTAGAGTTTTCATAGTTGCAGATTTTATATTTGTGACATTTCTAGTGGATTAACCTATTTTTTCATAATACATAGTATTTAATTGTAATATTGAACTTGTATGGAAGTCATGGTATTTTAATGTAAATTGATTCTTGTGATTTTAGAAAAAGTTGGAATATTTATATTATCACAAAATAGATATTTTAATGATATATATATATATATATATTTTAATATATATTATATTTCTATAAATCTCATTTTCTTAAGATGTTCGTATTTTAAATCTTCGAGACCGAATGCTACTTGCGGAGGTCTGAATCTCGCACTAGTAAGCCTGAGGATGTGCGATAATCCGTACCATCCCGAACGGGTTCCCCAAAATGGGTTGCATCGGCGCTTTACAAAGATTTGTAATAAATACGTATCTTGTAGAAAACGGTTTTAATAGTGAAAGGTATTAATATGTAAAGTTTCGTTTTTCCGTATTCTATATTCGCGAAAGGTATTGTGCTATATTGCATATGAGTGTGTGAGAAGATGGGTCATTACCCCGTGATCTAGTTAAAGGTATAGCAAGATTGTGATGTTTTAATGTCGAAATTAAACTACACGGTATTTTAGTGAAAAAATATGATAAAAATTGAAATAGGAATCCTTTTGATATGGAACTTGTTCAATATGACTTGTTAATATTTAATAGTCAACATGTAATGGTTTAGTATAATTGTATTTAAGAAAAGGTTGAATGTTTTTTAGGAAGAACCGAATCGGAAATCGGATTAATTCCGATTTCGTCGGGTTTTATTAAAAGAAATTTTAAGATTAGAGAATAGAAGAGGGAGGTGGGGCTTACGGGTTTAGAGGTTATAGAAGAGAGGGAGAGAGAGATTGAAAAATGCGAGGAAGAAAAAAAAAGAGGAGGACAAATAAAGATGGTGTAATAGTGAATTATCTATCATAATATATGCATTCAATATAAGAATTAAAAGAGAAATAAAACATCACCATTCATTTTGGAAATGAAAGGGCTCATTTGTAAGTTATGATAAGAATAAAAAATGATAAAAAATAATTGCAACAATGGGGATTTGAACATGTGACTTATGGAATAACAATGCAAGAAGTTAACCAATGTGCTACAAGGTTGTTCATGCATATATTTAATTAGAATTAAATATATGCTGTTGCTTGAAAAGAAAGTGAGCTTTTGGGCTCATAGTTTTATAAAAGAAAATGAAAATGAGATTGGATTTGGGTTATGGGTTGGATCAGGTATTGCGTTTAATTTGAAATAGGTTAAGATTTAGTTTAAAGAATTAGGTCTGGGAAAAAAAATAGATGGAATAATAAAATAATATATATATAATAGAAAACAAAATATACGGAAAAATACTATGAATAAATAAATACAATATTTTACTAAACAAAGAAAACACGATGGTATAGTAGTATTGGGGTCGTTACATTTCCTTCTCATCTCAAATTCTAAATGTTTCAAAACATAAAACCCGACGGAAGCGGAGTTAATCCGACTTTCGATTCGGTTTTTCTTCAAAACTCAATTTTTCTTAATCCAGATCATACCATATTCTCACATATTGTTTAACAAATATTAATAAATCTATTAAAACAAGTTTCGCCGTAAAAGAATCATTTTTGTAACTTTTATCGCACTTTTACAGAAAAATACCATATATTTTAGTTTCGACATAATAACTTTATTCCTTGCTATACTGTAACATTTCAGAAAATATAAATTATTACTTTTGGAATTTAATATTAAAATAATATATTTCGCGAAAACTACCCGATTTGCGAAATTGGGGTTTTCGTAAAAGGGTATAAATATATACCAATAATTGTGAAATAATTGGGGTTTAAAATGATTTATTCATTTAAAAATGTATTTATTGGATTTGGCATTTTTATAATTAATTATATGCAGTTTAAATAAAAACCCGATTAGTGCACTGCTAATCGCGATTATGCCAAATCCGTGTTTCTACAGTTTTCCATAGTTAGTGCATCACGACATGTTGCATTTTGGTTACATCATGCTGTTGTAGTCGAAAATTGCATCCCGGTTGACCAAGTCAAAGTCAAGGTCAACCCCAAACCAAGTGGGCTCAAGCCCAGATCAAGTGGGCCCATGCTCAAGTCGAGTCCGAACATGAAGCGGCCGGCCCCCCTCCATGCCAAAATAAAAAACATGTAATAAATAATTTTGATGTAATTTTTTATGCATGAATGTAAGCAAAATGGACATAAAACCAATTTTTTGTAAAGCCCATAACTTATGTGCAAAAGAAATGAACACATGAGGTATGAGATTGGCAAAATACCATTTTGTAAAGTCCAAGGGGCTATGTGTAAATGTGTAAGCCTATATAAGACAACATGATGATGAATAAAGTATACACTTTTCATTCTTTCAAACTCTAGGGTTTTTTGTGCCTCCTTCTCCTTCCTCAAGGTTCTAAAAGCTTCTTCCCCTTTGAATTAAATCAAGAGTTTTACTCTTCTTTTTCCAAAAATAAATAGTTTTTCACCACAAAACCCACAAAGAGAAGCTCAGATCTTCCATTAGATCTCAAAAGGGGGAGATTTTTAAATCTCACTCCCCCTTTTTCTCCAAGATCCGGCCAACAAGGAGCAGCAGGAAGGTGACCCATCTCCGAAAATCCCACTTTGGAAAAGATCCAAGGCTCAAGAGAAGATCCAAGGCTTAAGGGAGAAGAACCTCTGAAGATTCTTAGGGAGTTCAACTCCAAGACCCAAATTCTCAAAGGAGTTTAACTCCTAATCCAGATTTTTTGGAGTTTAACTCCACTCAAAATCCTCTTTTGGAGTTTAACTCCTATTTTCCGGGGGTAAAAACCTTTCTTTTCGCTAGCGCCCGGCGCCTGCGCCCAAAGCGCCCGGCGCCTGCGCCCAAAGCGCCAGCGCCCGAGTGCCCGCGTGCCTGGTACGTGAGGCGCCAGCGCCCGAGCGCGCGCGTGCCGGGCACGTGAGGCGCTCGCGCCCAAAGCGCCAGCGCCCGAGCGCCCGCGTGCCGCGCACGTGAGGCGCTGGCGCCTTCTCCCACGCATCCTTTGGACCCCCTTTCCTTTTTTTTATATATATGTATACACACACAAACACATACTCCGCAACACTGTCCTCGTTAGAAAAAAATTCTAACGGGGCGCTGCCCCGCACCCCGCAAGGGGGCTGCTAGCCCCCTTGACCCCCAACCGGCTATCCGGGTAGCGGGACACCCGTAAAAACTCTGCGGGCCCCCCGATATATCCAAAACCCCTTCAAAACACAACACTGCACATTGAGTTCGCATGACCTGTTTGACCCGTCAATCGAAGGTTCTCTCGCTCCAAAGGCAAGGGGTAATTAACGGCAGCTTAGTCCGCGGCTGCCGGAGATTCGGATCCCCACAATCAATAAACCCCAGCCTACCCTAGACAGGGAGGATCTGTAATGCGCCTGACAAGCGCGCGCGTATTCCCATCTCAATGGGGTGACGAAAAACACCCTACAGTTGTGTCTTTGTGTTGTTTTGGGGGGTATTATGTGTTTTGGTGAGGAAAAGGAATGAATTAGTAAAGAGAAAGAGAGAGGGGACCACATCATGACTTGGAGCATGCCATGAGAGAGAAAGGGAGTGAGAATAAGTGAGAGAGAGGGGGGCTGCCTCATTCTTTTTCCTCCGTTGTTCTTCATCTTCTTCAACTCCTCATCTCCCTCCACCTCTATCCCATGAAACCATCTCAAAATCTTCATAAAAAACCTAAACCCTTTTCATTAAAAATGATCCCCACCTCACCCTCATCACTTTGGACCCATCAAAGTTGGATTTTGGAGACTTTGGACTTATAGGGTTTTGCTTGGTTGCATCCATGAAGTATAATTCCTTTCATTTAGTTTATTTTTAGTTTCTTGCATTCTAGTTTAGTTTAGAAGTTGTTTAAGTGTGAAATGGTGAAGTTAGAAATCCCAAGATAGGGTTTGGGTGAAAGTGTGGTTTTGGTGATCTCTAGTTGTTGTTTACAAGACCTTAGTGTGGATTTTTATGCCCAAAAACAGAGAATACGGACTTAGGATATTACCAATGTCGGTTTTGTGGCATTTAGTGCCTACAGGGAATCTGGAGGAACCCGGAAAGTTTCTGAGAGAAACAAACAATACCATTGACCTAGGCTAAACACTAGGAGGCCACCCTGACAAGACGAACCCCAACAGAGACTATAGGGCCGAGGTGGCCGGATTTTTTGGCAATGCGGCCGGCCTCATGGTGGGTATAGGTGTCTAGGTTTGGTCTGTAGCTCAGTTAACCCCACTGCATTGTTTGTTTAGGCCCTTTTCACCCGACTGAAAATCTGGGAGTGATTTCTTGAGTTGCTGCTTTTGTGTCGGGTTATGTTTTCCGATATTGGAATTCTTGGTTTTAGTATTTGATATTATATTTGGTTGTTGGGCGTTTGTACGTAAACAACAAGGGTTGTTCGGTTGTTTTGCATGCGTAGGTTATAAGTTCTAACCTATGAGCGCACCGCGTGCCGTTCTGGTTCTCAGGACTTGATGTTAATGGTATTGCGATATGTGTTGATGTTGTAGGTACCTTCGCGTGGATTCGAAGATGACGAAACACACCGACTACGGCTGAACAAGGATCAAAGTGAGTAGGTCTATATCTACGGGGGAAGTCGGGTGGATGGCGTATAGCACCACCGCAACTTTTTTGATGGAAACCGATTTATAGGATACAGTCGTAGAAACCTAGATTTGGAAACTAGGGATATGGTTAAAAAGATAGTTAAAGAAGATATGAATAATGGGGTGTGTGTGTGTGTGTGTGTGTTTATATATATCGAGATATGAGATTGTCACGACCCGAAATTGGCACGTGACGGCTCTTAAACTACGCAACGTCCACAGGCGTAACACAATTTAAGCAAGCCGAAAACCCAGCAATCTAAACCATTAAAAGTAGTAAGAAATAATAACATTGTTAAAACTTTTGAAATCTCAACCCAAATTCTTTAAAGTCCAACTTTTCTTCTTTTAAAATTTTGGCAGCACTAACTTTGTAAAAACCAGCCCTAAAAATGGGCACAACATAAATATAAGTAAAGCATCCCCAAACGGGAGCAAAAACACGCCCAAAGGCGGAAAACAACTACCAAAACAGATATACGACGCCGTAGCGAAGAAATAAAAGACGATATAAATAAAACTGCATAAAAGACATCCAAGTCACCAAAATAATATACAATATCGTCCTCACATCAAGTCTCTAAGTCATACAAGATAGTGGTAGATGGAGAGTACAAGGATACAACGAATATACAATAAGCAATATCGGATAACCGCAAAACACAATTAAGCAAAACTGCACACTGTGGGCCGAATCGGTATCCACAGCAAAAGATGATAAGATAGATGAATAGCCTGCCTCGACTACTCTGGAGAACAACCTGCAAAATACTGTGGCACAACGGGGGTGAGTTGCCAGCTCGTGAATAGTAAATAACATATGCAGGTAATCGCAAGTATGCACGTACAGCGCGAATCTAACATATGCAAGCTAATAGCAATAAAAGTCATATGTGTGCAATAGTCATGAAAGGTACACTAGCAGGTACATCTAATACATGAAGCAATAATATGACAACCTGTATGCAACAGTCATGTAAGGTACTATATCAGGTACAACTAATACATGAACAATAAATGCAATAAGTATGCAAACAATCATGTAAGGTACTATATCAGGTACAACTAATACATGAAGCAATGATATGACAATGTATATATGCAACATTCATGAAAGGCACTCTATCCGGTACTACTAATATATGAAGCAGCGCATAAACAATAAGTGTGAAGTATGGGATAAAACATGTCATTTCCACGGAATCCTGATATCGTGGTAGGACCAAAATCCATTAAGACAATCCGAATCACAATTTCCTCAAATCAGCCCCCAAATTGGCTCTCATATCATGTAAATCTCATAAATCCTGAATGTACAATATCAAGTAAATCTCATATATCCTGAATGTACAAAATCAGCAATCTCATATATATCCTGTATCCAATCTCAAATGAATCTCCTATATCCCAAAGTATATTTGCATGAATAATTATGATGATGTAATAAATTGATATGTATATGTCACGCCCCGCTTTCCAGAGTACGCTAAGATAGGCACATGGCAGAGCCAACCATGCTACATGTGGATAGGAAATATCCCTCCACAGTCACGTTATAGCTGTAGAGATATCAAGAACAATAATAATAACTACCTAATACATGTCCATGAGCCAGAATAACGAGTCAAGAATAAAATAATGCGGAAGCAAAAGATCCAATACAATAATAAACTGGAATGTATGTCTCATAATGCGGGCTCACATCAGGAATGGAAATGCATAAATAAAACTAAAATACTAACAGGTCCTCGCTGCTCGGCCTGCTGACTGAAATACTCCTTCTTGGCCTGCGGCAAAGGTAGAGGATCTGGGCCATGCAAAACCCAGACGTCAGTGCGTCATAATATCAACAATAATATAATCAGAGGGTAGTAAGACATGCAGGCACGAGTATGAACAGTAATAAAGGTATAACAGTAACATAAATAAGGACAGTGAAGGGTAAGGCACAGGTGATGTGCAATGAGTAATCTAACTGGTCTATTGGGTTAACTACTCTCAAGTCTTTGAAATCAATTTGATGAATTATCGATGTAACACAATAGTATCCCGTGCGTGCCCGGGACCACGGTCAAAGACTCTCGGGCTGAATCCGAGACGTGCCGCTAGGCAATAGAAGGTAGTATGTAAAGACGAATGATGTCAGCATCATCATCCCGGGGCTGGCCTAGCCCATAAGACTGATCAGTAAAGGAATCGAACTGTCGAGTTACAAGTCAGGTTTCATCATTGATTTCCCCATATCCCCAAGTTATGTGTTCAAGTCAGGTATTGATAAATCTGGAGCTAATGCCAACACAGGATCAAGCAGGTACAGGTTTGTCTGAATAGACAACAGAAAATGTCCGTAGGGACAACAAGTCAAGATTGTCGGCATTAGTAACAAGATCAGGTAACATGTCAAACTGTGGTACATCAGGTCATGTCAGGTGGTATACATGTATCAAGTTATGTCAAGTAGTGCACAGGTTTCAAGTCATGTCAGGTAGTGCACAAGTGTCGAGTGGGTGCTCGTAATCAAATTGTAATAAATATGGGTAACAAAAAACAAGTATAGGGTACTAATATAACAATAAAACGGAATAATATGATATGGTATGCAAATAGATATAAATTCAAAGATATATGGATGCACAATTATCGATTAGGGTTACATTTATAGTTGCAATACTGATTAGGATGCACTTTATTAAACATGAAGTGTTAATATCACAGTATTATGTATTAATGTGATCTATGAATGCAATTATATATATTTTAAATAAGATGGATGCAAACGGGTATCCGTAATCAGTAAAGCTGTAAAATGGTGATGTGGGATATACAACTAAGCAATATGTGATATAAATATTGATATGGATGCAGTATAATATAATCTAGTATGTCACAAGATAAGTTTTCATGACCTAGATCTGAAATGATATAAACGGATGTAAACGGAATATCGAAACGTTATAAAACTAAACATGGGGTACTAGATTTAAACTACAGATATGATATTTATTTAAATATGTATAAAATGAGTTATATAACATGTAGCAAGATTAACTTGGCTCGACAGATCAAGAAACGGATGTATACGGAACGTTTCACGTCGGCGAAAAGTCGCGACGGGCGCACGGTACACGGAACGATTCCAAACAACACATAAGGGTGATCACACAAGTCAGGTACGTTCGCTGGGTCGTCTGGATCGTCGGCGTCGTTACGGCTCCGGCGAACTACAAAAGGACGGAGAACAATTTTAAGGAAGAAAGAAATAAAAGAAGAACGAAAGAAAAAAAAGGGGAAAGAGAAGGAAAGAAGGGGATCACTGGTTGCACTAGAGTCAGGGAACGAGGGGGCGACGACGAGATCGACTGCGGCGATCTACGCCGGCGGTGGAGCGGTGTGCAGGGTGCTCGGGTTCTTAGGTTTTTCTTGTGTGTGCAGGGGCTCGGAGAGAGAAGAAAATGGCGGAGGAAGGTGAGGACGAGGGGAGGATGAAGACGAGGTGGTGGAGAGAAGGAGAGGTCGACAACGAGGCGAGCGCGAGGGAGGAGACGGCTAGGGTTCGCAGGGTTCTCGCGGTTGAAAAGAATGAGGAAAGAGGAAGAGGGATATATAAAATATATAGGGAGAGAGAGAGAGATAAAGAAAGAGAGGAGACAGATAGAGAAAGCGAGAGGAGAGAGACAGAAAGAGAGCGAGATCGAGAGGAGAGAGAGAGGGAAATGAATAGTGAGGAGAAAGAAATTTGTCACTTTGTGGGGAGAGAGAGAAAGGAAGAAAGGAAGAGAGAGGCTGAGAGAAAGAGAAAAAGAAAGAGGGAATGAGGGCCACAAAACAGAGAGAGAGTTGGAGTGAGCTGGAAAGTTTCATTCGTTTTGATTTTAATTTTATTAAAGATTTTAGTTAGTTGAATGTTAAGATTTTAATTTAATAATATATTTAGTTAGGTTTAAAACTTAAACTGTTTAAACGAAAATTAAATAGTAAATAATTTGAATTTTGACGGGATACAAAAATATTCCAAAACGCGCCCGGGTCGAGACTAAAATTTTAATTTTAAAATACGAAAAATATATGCGACTTCCAAATTTCAAAATGAATACCCGGGTAACGAAAATGCATACCCCCAAGAACGGATGCACGTACGTGCGCGTAGCCATCCAAACACGTCCGTGTCACTGAGCGGGACGAGAACAAGATGCGCGGATGCTACCACGGGGTTAGGGGTATCATGCAGACCATGTTATGTAATTTTAAATTATTTTACGTGATCTAAAATGTCATATGGTAAAAGATGCAATGCCAGATAAAATGCCAGTATGCACTAAACATGAAAATGCACAGTCTACATAACAAGTCAGGGTAATTCATAAATATGAATCAAACAGGTTTAAGCAAGCGGGTCGGGTCGAATGCAATGAAAAATGTAAAATACCATTCGCACCCAAAACATTATAAATCAAGATAATACCACAGATAAGTAAATACGGGAACTGGAATTGGTATAAATGAACTAGATTGTTACATTATACCCAACTACAAAAAGAATTTCGTCCTCGAAATTCCAAGAACAAGAAAGGATAAACAATCAAGAACTACAAGAATAGATGTGGAAACTTCTGTCGGATTTCATTTTCTCGTTCCCAAGTTGATTCTCCATGCGAGCGATTTCCCTAAGAAACAAGTACAAGAGGGATAACCTTGTTCTTAAGAACCTTTTCCCTTCAATCCACAATCGACATCGGTCGTTCCTCAAAAGTTAAATCTTCTCGTACAGTCAGCTCCGAATGGTCCAGCACGTGTGTTTCATCTCGAACATACTTACGGAGTTGAGATACGTGAAACACGTCATGAACATTCGCCAAAGATTGCGGTAACGCCAAACGATAAGCCACTTCTCCAACACGCTCCAAAATCTCGAAAGGTCCAACGAATCGAAGACTAAGCTTTCCTCGACTTCTGAAACGAATCACTCCTCTAGTGGGTGATATCTTCAAGAATACCAGATCACCAACAGCGAACTCTAGAGGTCTTCTCGATATATCGGCCCAACTCTTCTGCCGATCCTGCGCTGCCTTCATATGTTTCCGGATAGTGTTAGCTTTCTCTATTGTTTGTACGATCAAATCCGGTCCCAACAATCTTCGCTTTCCAACATCATCCCAACAAACGGGTGAGCGACACTTGCGACCATACAACGCTTCAAAAGGAGCCATCTGAATAGCCGCCTGAAAACTGTTATTTTAAGAAAACTCCACCAAGTGTAGATGATCTTCCCATGAACCCTTGAAGTCTAACATGCAAGCTCTCAACATGTCTTCAAGAGTTTGGATTGTTCTCTCTGACTGGCCATCTGTTTCAGGATGATAAGCTGTGCTAAACTTCAATCGAGTCCCCAAATTTTCCTGTATGCTCCTTCAAAAGTATGATAAGAAGCGTATGTCACGGTTGGACACGATGCTCACCGGTACTCCATGCAATCTCATAATCTCCTGCATGTACCGTTCTGCCAATGCTTCTGTTGATTGACCAACTCGAAATGGGATGAAATGAGCTGCCTTGGTCAATCGATCAACAATCACTCAAACTGCATTGTTGCCCTTTGGACTCCGCGGTAAAGCCGTCATGAAATCCATGGTTATATGTTCCCACTTCCATTGAGAAATCGGAAGTGGTTGCAATAAACCAGCAACCCTTTGATTTTCAGCCTTAACTTGCTGACACACCAAGCACTTCGCTACAAAGCGGGCAATCTCCCGTTTCATGCCTTCCCACCAGAAATGATGTCGTAGATCTCGATACATCTTCGTGCCTCCTGGATGTACGGAATATGCGGAACTGTGCGCCTCCTTCATAACTTCTTCGCTAATATCTCGCTTTGGCACACACAAACGACCACCATATCGCAACGAACCATCTTCATGAATCAACAAGTCCGTTCGAAGTCCAGCTTCAACCTGTTCTCGAAACTTTTGCAATCTAGGGTCCTGCAATTGCGCTGCTTTAATATTCTCGATCAACGACGACTGTACTTGCAGCTGCATCAACTGTCCCGAAGAATGCGGTAGCACAACCTCCAAATCGAATCTCCGAAAGTCTTCAATAAGTTCCTTTTGTACAGTCAACATCTGAATTGCTGGCAACCGACTAAGCGCATCTGGCACAACATTAACTTTCCCCGGATGGTACTTAAGATCAAGATCGTAATCAGCCATCAGCTCCACCCATCTACGCTGCCTCATATTAAGCTCCTTCTGTGTGAACACATACTTCAGGCTTTTGTGATCAGTGAATACTTTGACCCTTTCGCCCAATAAGTAGTGTCTCCAAATTTTCAAAGCGAAAATCACAGCTGCTAGCTCCAAATCATGAGTTGGGTAATTCTTCTCATGGGTCTTCAACTGTTTCAATGTGTAAACTATAACCTTCCCATGCTGCATCAAAACACATCCCAATCCTTTCCCAGATGCGTCATTGTGAATCACCAATCCTCCGGAACTGTCTGACACGGTCAAAATAGGAGCGGTTATCAGTCTCTGCTTCAATGCCTCAAAAGCTGACGCACACTTATCCGTCCACACAAATGGTACCTCCTTGCGCGTAAGCTTGGTTAAAGGCTCAGCCAAACGAGCAAAATTCTCCATGAACCTTCTGTAATATCCGGCAAGTCCAAGAAAGCTTCTGATCTCTGCAACGTTCTTCGGAATCGGCCAGTCTCGAACTGCTGCAATCTTTTCGGGATCAACGGCGATTCCATCTCCGGACACGACATGCCCCAAAAACTTCACTTTTTCAAGCGAAAACTCGCACTTGCTCATCTTTGCATACAATCTTTCTTGCCTCGATGTCTGCAGTGCGATCTTCAAGTGTTCTGCATGCTCTTCAATGCTCATCGAGTAAACCAGAATATCATCAATGAACACCACTATAAACTGGTCCAAGAATGACGAAAAGATTCGGTTCATCAAGTCCATAAATATCGCCGGTGCATTCGTTACTCCGAAGGGTATCACTAAATACTCGTAATGTCCATACTGAGTTCGGAACGCCGTCTTGCAAATATCTTCTGATTTAACTCTGACCTGATGATATCCGGATCGCAAATCCAGCTTCGAGAATACCCTTGCGCAACTAAGCTGCTCGAACAATTCGCCAATGCGAGAGATCGGGTACTTATTCTTAATAGTCACCCGGTTTAATTCTCGATAATCGATGCACATCCTCCTCGTGCCATCTTTCTTCTTGACTAGAAGAACTGGAGCTCCCCAAGGTGAATTGCTGTTGCGATTCCAACCCTTATCAAGTAATTCAGCAACCTGCTTCTTGACTTCTTCCAACTCTACTGGTGCCATTGGATAGTACGCTTTAGAGATTGGCGCTGCACCAGGAATAAGATCGATCGCGAACTCCACATCTCGTTTTGGCGGTAAACCCGGATGTCCTCGAACACGTCCATGAAATCTCGAACTACCGCTGGCGCTTCTTCCTTATGCACTTCCATAGACGAAAGAACATTATTTGCCGGCCTATCCCTAAACTCGACTGGCCCGACAGAACTGCTTCTTCCAGTAAAGATAAACTCTGGATGTCCGGGAATCTGGAAGATTACTTTCTTTGCCCTACAATCAATGTGAGCGTGGAAAGTGCCGAGAAAATCCATTCCCAAGACGACTTCATAGCTGCCAGTATCAATCACCAAGAAATCTGCAAATAACTCCCGTCCGCAAACAACAACAGGACAATCCTTACATTCTCTACTAGCTATGATCTTCCCATTCCCAGTGTGTATGTCCCAACAACAAGACAGGGCCGTGCAAGCAATCGAGTGTGTAGCAATAAATTTGGACGACATAAAACAATGGGATACACCAGAATCGAATAACGCTAATGCGGGAAAACCATGAACAAGTAGGATACCTGAAACAACTTCTCCTGAAGCCTTAGCTTCCTCAGCAGTCAGGGTAAACGCTCGAGCTTGATTGGGTCCCTGAGTCAGCTGCTTCTGTCCCTGAAACTGCTTCTGCGGTGGCCTCTGAACATCATCTTTCGTGCGAAGCTTTGACGGACAAGCGTTGATGGTATGATCCGCCGATCCACAAACCAAACAGAGTCCCCACATCTTTCGACATTCCCTTTGCACGTGCCCAGGTAAATGGCAGTAGTCACAAATCACGCTCCTTCTTTGATCAACAACGATAGGCTTCTTCATAGATGTTACGCCACGTCGGTTCACCGGAATACCTCTGCGTACATGCGCTCGGTTCGGTGCAAATACCGACTTCCGCACTGTAACTGCTTGCTGCTGCGTACTCCCAGTCTTCATAGATAGGCTCTGCTGCTCTCAGGCCGCTGTAAGTACTTGTGAGAAAGTGGTCAAACCCAGGGATATAATTTGCCTCTGGATGTCCACATCCAAACTGCGCATAAACATTCGTACCCTATCAGCTTCTTTGGCCACCAAAGGTCCAGCGAAACGACTGAGCCGCGTCCACTCAGCCGCATGGGCATCCACGGATCTGCTATTCTGCTTCAAACTGATAAACTTCTCTTCCATTTCCTCCCGTGCAGTCTGCGGGAAGAACTTCTCTAAGAAACTCTTCGAAAAATCCGCCCAACTGATCGGCTTGGGCAAGCGGGTCTCTTCCACAAGCCACCATTCACGGGCATAGTCCACCAACTGGATGCGTACCACATCCACTCTCTTGTCCTCTGGGATCTGTGCTGCAACGAGCAAATTCTCCGTATCAACCAGCCACTGCTCCGCCGGCAACGACTCTTCCAGGCCAGTAAAGACGGACGGATCAAGTCTCCTGAAATCCGCCACGGTACCCACACGATCAACTGGTCTGGCCACAACATTGTTTACGGACTGCTGGACGGTCCGCAAACCTTCCTGAAAAACTTCGGCTTGCTGCTGGTTCAGATCGGTCTGCCGTTTCTGGTTCTCCAGCATCCCACGAATTACTCCAAGCAAAGCGGCTTCATCAACACGCCTCTGGTACGTTTTCAGATTCCTGCCTGCCATGTTCCTGAAACCAAAACACCAAAAGGATTAGTATGATAACAGATTCAAAGTATAGATCAAGGATATGAATCAAGACTAGAACTCCAAGTTACTTAAATAGAGCACCGCATTGTAACCATGCCGCGGTACATAGCTGCAATCACATAACTCCACCCAAGCCGCCTAAGTTCCAGAGATAAACAATAGGAAACCAGGTTTCGAGTCGAGATGCAAAAGAGGTTTGCATATCGTCAAGGTAGAATCAGGAGGAAGTTAAGATTCAAAAATGGTAAGATGGTAAGGTGGCGGGACATGTTCCTAATCTCGAGTATTCCGATTCGTGTATTGGGTCCAATACCCAACTACAAAAAGAATCAAACCCGATTAACCTAGATCCTATGGCTCTGATACCAAAACAAACCCTTTCACGCCCCGCTTCCCAGAGTATGCTAAGATAGGCACGTGGCAGAGCCAACCATGCTACATGTGGATAGGAAATATCTCTCCACAGTCACATTACGGCTGTAGAGATATCAAGAACAATAATAATAACTACCTAATACATGTCCATGAGCCAGAATAACGAGTCAAGAAAAAAATAATGCGGAAGCAAAAGATCCAATACAATAATAAACTGGAATGTACGTCCCATAATGCAGGCTCACATCAGGAATGGAAATGCATAAATAAAACTAAAATACTAACAGGTCCTCACTGCTCGGCCTGCTGACTGAAATACTCCTGCTCGGCCTGCGGCAAAGATAGAGGATCTGGGCCATTCAAAACCTAGACGTCAGTGCGTCATAATATCAACAATAATATAACCAAGGGGTAGCAAGACATGCAGGCACGAGTATGAACAGTAATAAATGTATAACAGTAACATAAATAAGGACAGTGAAGGATAATACACAAGTGATGTGCAGTGAGTAATTTAACTAGTCTACTGGGTTAACTACTCTCAAGTCTTTGAAATCAATTTGATGAATCATCGATATAACTCAATAGTATCCCGTGCGTGCCCGGGACCACGGTCAAAGACTCTCGGGCTGAATCTGAGACGTGCCGCTAGGCAGTAGAAGGTAGTATGTAAAGACGCATGATGTCAACAGCATCATCCCGGGGCTGGCCTAGCCCGTAAGACTGATCAGTAAAGGAATCGAACTGTCGAGTTACAAGTCAGGTTTCATCATTGATTTCCCCATACCCCCAAGTTATGTGTTCAAGTCAGGTATTGATAAATCTGGAGCTAATGCCAACACAGGATCAAGCAGGTACAGGTTTGTCTGAATAGACAACAGGAAATGTCCGTATGGACAACAAGTCAAGATTGTCGGCATTAGTAACAAGATCAGGTAACATGTCAAACTGTGGTATATCAGGTCATGTCAGGTGGTATATATGTATCAAGTCATGTCAAGTAGTGCACAGGTTTCAAGTCATGTCAGTAGTAGGGTATCAGGTCATGTCAGGTAGTGCACAAGTGTCGAGTGGGTGCTCGTAATCAAATTGTAATAAGTATGAGTACACAAAAAAAAAGTATGGGGTACTAATATAACAATAAAACGGAATAATATGATATGGTATGCAAATAGATATAAATTCAAAGATATGGATGCACAATTATCGATTAGGGTTACATTTATAGTTTCAATACTAATTAGGATGCACTTTATTAAACATGGAGTGTTAATATCACAGTATTATGTATTAATGTGATCTATGGATACAATTATATATATTTTAAATAAGATGGATGCAAACGGGTATCCATAATCAGTAAAGCTGTAAAATGGTGATGTGGGATATACAACTAAGCAATATGTGATATAAATATTGATATGGATGCAGTATAATGTAATCTAGTATGTCACAAGATAAGTTTTCATGACCTAGATCTGAAATGATATTAACGGATGCAAACGGAACATCGAAATGTTATAAAACTAAATATGGGGTACTAGATTTAAACTACAGGTATGATATTTATTTAAATAGGTATAAAATGAGTTATTGTAACACCTTAGAATGTGTTTTGTGGCTAATTATATTTTAATATATAGTTTTTAATAAAAAGTTTAGCAAATTGATTTCCAATTATTTTATCCTATTTAATGAATATTTTATTAGATTTTTCCTAGACTTGCACACATTTGTGCATGATAACTAGGGTGCTAATTTGGAGGTTAACCATGATTAGCAATCATGGTTAGCTAACCATTTTTCTTTAATCTAGTTTTAATTATTAAGTGTTTTGGGTTTAATAGTGTATGGTTGTTAATAAGGAAAAAGGATTTCTAAATTGATTAGATTATGGTTGAATTGTTGACTTTGTGTGAGAGAGAGGGCATGAGGAGCATGGTGTAAAGCATGCCTCATTAATGAGGAAAGAGAATGGGAGGGGTTATTGTGTGTTCTCTCATTTCTCAATCATTCTCTCATACTCTCTCTCTCTCACACACACACGCACACCATCTACTGAAACAACAGCAACTCCAGCAGCAACAGCCATCATCAGCAGCAGCAGAAGCAGCAGACATCATCATCATCAGCAGAAGCAGCAGCCATCAGCAGCAGCAGTAGCAACAGCAACAGCAAGAGCTCCAGCTACTTACAGCAGCTCCTTCCACTTCTTCACCTGCCTTCTAGGGTACCTTAGGGTATAAACTCTGGACCCAAATCCCCTCATTGCTTAAGTTGTGCATTGATTAGCTTTGGTTTGCATAAATAGTGAGTTTAGTGCTAATTAAGGTGATTTGTGTGGAATGTTGATTAAGTGATGATTGTGTTACCTAGCCTATTTTAGTGTTGTTAGGGTTACTTTAACTGAGAATTAACCCAGATTTCACTAAAATACCATAAGGTTTCCTTTTTAGTGCAAATCGGTATTTTTAAGCGATATTGTGGCATTCTGTAATCTGCTATTGACCCGGACCCTTCAGGGTAAAATTGAGAAAACTGCAACATGCTTGTTGGGTCTAGAACACACACCCAGAACACGAGCCACCCTTTCCCATTTGAGGCCGCAATTTTAAACCATTTGGCTGCAAATTGCGACCAGGTCAGGGGCTTGGGTCTTGGGGTTTTGGGTAGGGTACTCTGCTGTGTTATCTAGTGTTTTGGCATGTATAGTTTTGTAAGATTTGACCTGTAGGAAAATCTGGGACAATATATCGTATTGCATGTCTGTTTTGTTTTCGCGATACGCGCGATACGTGAGTGGTTCTGCGATCCAGCGTGTCGCGGCGTGTCGCGCTAGTTTTAGACGCGTATACACACGTTTTAGCGTATCGTGCATACGCGCGTTTAGTTCGCGACGCGAGTTTCTCGTTTGGGTTTGATATCTCGTTTTGCGAGATATTTACTTATATATGTATTCCTCGTCTTATTTTCAGGTTTGCAGGCGGGGACTACGGACACGGCTACAGAGGGAGACAGGTAGTAGGATTCACCTAACATGGAGCGTAGGTGAGTAGATTTAACATATACAGGGGAATCGCCCGCATGGCGTTATACGTCCGGGCTAGAATTCTAATACTTATTGCGTATTCTACGTCATTGTTAGAATTGCGCCTTACCCTATTTATTAGATATAATGGTACTGTGACTAGCAGCCTAGGACACTACACATATTATTGACGGTTCATGTTGCACGAGCACGGATTGTATGCTACACACACACCGTCAATAATTGCCATGTCATACACAAACCCCTTATAGTTACTATATTGCTTGGTTAGGGACCTTGTGGCATTGATTCGTATTGCTTATCACACATGACATCTAGCTTGTCGGTATACCTATAGTGTATCATACCATTAGTGATAGGTATATATACACCTTACGATACAGCTACAGGTATACCTTGCTCATGTTTTACTTATACCCAGGGGGGTATACGACATCACTTACTTATAGGTAGACACCTATACTCAGCTGTACCTTATTGATTTTGCATACATCTGGTTTCAGCTACATATTTTCCTTTATATGCTCGCATTTCAGATATATCGCATATATTTATTCCTGGATTTGCGCATTGTTATTTGGATTTTACATGATGTTTTCTGGATTTGGGAACCGCGGGAGTTCATGAAATTATGCATACATTGAAAAACCCGGTTTCCTTGATATGATATTTACGCAGCCACCATGAGATTTATCGGTTCTGATTATATACTCCATACGAGATGTGGTTGCCGTATGAGAGTGCATGGTGGGGCCCGGTATGGTTCCCCTCGGCAAGATGATCGATGGACTTTGCCGATTGAGCCTGGAGGCGGGCGAGTACCTACCGGTGACAGTACCAATGATTCGGCGGGGATCATGGAGATACCGTTGGGAGTCATGCACGTATGCATACGTCGAAAGGCGAGGGTCAGAGCTAGGCACTCGTGCTTTCGGGATAGCGTATGATACGTACCTATCAGGATGCTAGTCTTGGTGACGGCATCTGATAGATCAGGATTTCTGTGTCGATGCTTGGCACATTGTTTTCATGATATTTCTTTTAACACCTTTGTATATATAACAGGGGATTTAGCCGTTGTTATATATACCCTTACACCAATATTAGTGGAGTGGGACGCTAATATATGTGTATTGACCCCATCATATTTATTTCTGCAAATATATACCTTTAGGATGTTAGAATTCTACTTGAGTTTTGATTTGGGATATTAGGTGATTCATTGAGATTGGATATTGGACATACATATGGGATTACTGATTTATACATTCGGGATATAGGAGATTACTCGATATTGTACATTGAGGAGATGTGAGACTTATATGATGTGAGAACCCAACTTGGGGGCTGATTTGAGGAATTGGGATTTAAATGTCTTGATGGATTGTGATCCTACCACGATGACATGATTTCGTGGGATGACATATTTCACTCCATACCTCATACCTTTTCACTTATGCACTGTTCCGTGTATTAGGAGTACCTGTTAGTGTACCCTTCATGCGTGCTGCATATCTACATTCTCATATCCCTATTGCATGGTTATTGCATACTATTGTCATGTTATTATTGCTTCACATATTGATTGTACCTGCTAGTGTACTTTCCGTTATTCTGCATTCACATGACCTGTTATTACTGCAAATTGTATATCTTAGATTCATGCTGTACGTACATTCCTGCGATTACCTGCATATGTTATCTACTATTCACGAGTTGGCAACTCATCCCCGTTGTGCCACAGGTGTTGCAGGGTGTTCCCCAGAGTAGTCGAGGCAGGCTATTCAGCTATTCATCTATCGTCTTTTGCTACAGATACCGCATCGGCTTACAGTATACTATTTTGCTTAGGTGGGTTGGATGATTATCTGTATTTCATATTATACATTCGTTGTATCTTATACTCTCCATCTACTATATGTTGTTGACATTAGAGACTTGGTGAGGACGATATTGTATATTATTTGTGGCTTTATTGTCTTTTATACAGCTTTATCTCTATTGTCTATATTTTCTTCGCTACGGCGTCGTATATTTGTGATGTGATTGTTTTCCGCCTTTGGGCCAGTTTTTATAAAAGGGGTGTTGCCAAAATTTCAAAGAAAGAAAATTAGACTTTTAAAGAATTTGGGTTGCGATTTCAAATGTTTCAAAAAATTTTATTATCTTATCTTCTTTTTTATGATTTAGATTTCTGGGTTTTGGCTTTCTTTTACTGCGTTACGTCTTTAGGCGTTGCGTAGTATTAGGGCCGTCACGTGTCAATTTCGGGTCGTGAAAGTTATATAGCATGTAGCAAGATTAACTTGCCTTGACAGATCAAGAAACGGATGTATACGGAACGTTTCACGTCGGCGAAAAGTCGCGACGCGCGCACGATACACGGAACGGTTCCAAACAACGCACAAAGGTGATCACACAAGTCAGGTACGTTCGCTGGGTCGTCTGGATCATCGGCGTCATTACGGCTCCGGCGAACTACAAAAGTACGGAGAACAATTTTAAGGAAGAAAGAAAGAAAAGAAGAACGAAAGAAAGAAAAGGGGAAAGAGAAGGAAGGAAGGGGCTCACTGGTTGCACTAGAGTCAGGGAACGAGGGGGCGACGACGAGATCGACTGCGGCGATCTACGCCGGTGGTGGAGCGGTGTGCAGGGTTCTCGGGTTCTTGGGTTTTCCTTGTGTGTGCAGGGGCTCGGAGAGAGAAGAAAATGGCGGAGGAAGGTGAGGACGAGGGGAGGATGAAGACGAGGTGGTGGAGACAAGGAGAGGTCGACGACGAGGCGAGCGCGAGAGAGGCGACGGCTAGGGTTCACAGGGTTCTCGCGGTTGAAAAGAATGAGGAAAGAGGAAGAGGGATATATAAAATATATAGGGGGAGAGAGAGATAAAGAAAGAGAGGAGAGAGAGAGAACGCGAGAGGAGAGAGAGAGGAGAGAGACATAGAGAGAGAGCGAGATCGAGAGGAGAGAGAGAGAGAGAGAAATGAATAGTGAGGAGAAAGAAATTTGTCACTTTGTAGGGAGAGAGAGAAAGGAAGAGAGAGGCTGAGAGAAAGAGAAAAGGAAAGAGGGAGTGGGGGCCACAAAACAGAGAGAGAGAGCTGGAGTGAGCTGGAAAGTTTCATTCGTTTTGATTTTAATTTTATTAAAGATTTTAGTTTGTTGAATGTTAAGATTTTAATTTAATAATATATTTAGTTAGGTTTAAAACTTAAACTGTTTAAACGAAAATTAAATAGTAAATAATTTGAATTTTGGCGGGATACAAAAATATTCCAAAGCGCATCCGGGTCGGGTCTAAAATTTCAATTTTAAGATACGAAAAATATATGCGACTTCCAAATTTCAAAATGAATACCCGGGTAACGAAAATTCATACCCCCAAGAACGGATGCACGTACGTGCGCGTAGTCATCCAAACACGTCCGTTTCACTGAACGGGACGAGAACAAGATGCGCGGATGCTACCACGGGGTTAGGGGTATCATGCAGACCATGTTATGTAATTTTAAATTATTTTACGTGATCTAAAATGTCATATGGTAAAAGATGCAATGCCAGATAAAATGCCAGTATGCACTAAACATGAAAATGCACAGTCTACGTAACAAGTCAGGGTAATTCATAAATATGAATCAAACAGGTTTAAGCAAGCGGGTCGGGTCGAATGCAATGAAAAATGTAAAATACCATTCGCACCCAAAACATGATAAATCAAGATAATACCACAGAAAAGTAAACACGGGAACTGGAATTGGTATAAATGAACTAGGTTGTTACAGTATACATATATATTAGCGTCACATTCCACTAATATATATATATATATATATATATATATATATATATATATATATATATATATATATATAACAGCGTCCCATTCTACTGTTATATATACTTAGAAGTAAAATATCATGAAATCAATGTGTCAAGTATCGACACAGAAATACTGATCTATCAGGTGCTGTTACCACGACTGGTACCCTGATAGGTACGTATCATACGCTATACCGAAAGCTCGAATGCGTAGCTCTGAACCTCGCCTCTCGACGTAACCATACGTACATGACTCCCGTCGGTATCCCTACGATAACCGCCGAGTCATATGTAATGTCACCGGAGAGTATGGTTCCCCCGCCAGGCCTCATCGGTATGTTACATCAAAATCCCTTTCTTGCCCCGGGATACCTCCGGGCCCCACCATGTACCCTCACACGGCCCACGACGCTCCTCGCATGAGGTATATATATCAGAACCGATAAATCTCATGGTGGCTGCTGAAATATCATATCAATAGAAACCGGGTTTTTCAAATAATGCATAATTTCATGAAACTACCACGGTCCTCAAATCCAGAAAATATCATGAAAAATCCATATCTCAATGCGAAAATTCATGAATATAATATACGCAGCATAAAACTGTAATGTGAGCATATAAAGGAAAATCCGCTAATTAACTGCAACAAGTTAATATAATATATCATGCGGTTCCTAATTTCTCCAATTCTATATAACATTAAATAAAGGTAAAAATATAGCTATAGCGAGATATATGTGTGAACATAAAAGTATAGCAAGGTACATGTATCTACTTATCAGTAATGATGTAATATACCCTCCGGGTATAAGTGAAGTATGTATGCAAGGTATACATGTAGCTATATCATTATGTGTATATGTACCCATCGCTAATGGTACAATACCCTATAGGTATACAGGTAACTAGCATGTCAAAGCATATATGTAAGCATGTAGGTATACAGGTATGCTATATGTCATATGCATAAAGAAATATGAATCAATGTCTCAATATCCATAACCAAACAATATCATATAGATATGTGTGTTGTGCGCGTCATGACAATTATTGACGGTGTGTGTGGCATACAATCAGTGCTCGTGCAACATAAGCCGTCAATAATAGTGCAGTGTCCTAAGGGTACTAGTCCAAACACAACAAGTAACTAAGCAATAAGGTGTATGCGCAACTCTATATATAAAATAGAATATGCGACAAAAACACAACATCTCTAGCCCAGACGCATAACGCCATACGGGTGATTCCCCTATAGATGTTAAATCTACTCACCAACGCTCCTGGCTAATTAAAGCCAACCACCTATTTTCCTTTCTTCGCAGCGTCCGAAGTCCCCGCCTGCGAACCTAAAACATAACACAATAAAGCAAGTATATATTAGAAATAGACCCAAAACACGTACAAATTAGGCGGACCAACGCGACACACAAAACATACTCTCAAGTGTTCGTATTGTGGCTAAAGTGCATAGCGATAATACGAAACCAACTCAAGAGCAACAGAACACAGAACACGAACCGTATCGGATAACGTAACGCGTGAAACGAAACGCAAGAAATACGCAAAGTTGTCCCAGATTTTGCTGTACTAACAATCTGTAAAAGTTACAAGTACCATGAGAGCACAAACAACCTCAGAGACTCCTACACCAAAACTCACCACCCCAGTCCCCACTCTGGCCGCAAATTGCGGCCAGAACCATTAAATCTGCGGCCGTAACAAGAGGGAATAGGCTCGTATTTTGAGATTAGGTTCTAGGTCACTACACTAGGTCACCGTGATGGGAACTTTTGCAACAATTACCTGATTTGATAGCAGATCATCCCAGACCCCAAAACAACACTAAAAATACGATATTTGCACGAAACGATACAAAATGCCATCTAAACAGAAACTAACAAGCTACGCTACACTATAAACACCTACTTAACAGAAAGAGATCATTACCTAACCAAAAGAACTCAAAGATCCAAGTTTTGCAAGCTTCAAGGCATCCAAGAGACAAAACCAAGCCAATGATGTGATTTTTGTGAGATTTGTGAAGGATTCGGTGAAGTTTTGTATAGGAAATGATAGTGTTCAGTTGAGTCGAGAGAGAAATGAGGAAAAGGAAAAGAGATAGAGAAATGAGAGAGTGTGAGGATAAAGAGAGAGGGAGGTGAGTGTAGGGTGAGAGTGAGGAGAGTGTAACCTTGCATTAATTCTCACATTAATGCATTCATACACACCATGCCACCTCCTCACTTCCAAAACAAATATCTCTCTCTTCTCACACAAAAGATCTAGGAGTTTAGGGTTAAGGCAAAGCAAGGAATTAGGATAGGATTAAAGCAAGGATTTAGAATTAGGTCAAGGGTTAAGTTGTCATAGTTGCTAAGAACAAGAATAACACAAAACAAACCCTCACATTAACGTGCACACGTGTATGCATGTCCATAACAAATAATATTAAAATAATAATTAAATATTATAAAATGTGAGGAACCCGAATTGGTAAACTTTAACAGTAAACCCGCATTAACGTCTAAACTAACACTAACCGAAATCTAAGGCGTTACAATCTCCCCCTTATAAAAATTCGTCCCCGAATTTAAAATTCTCACTAAGCGTACCTTCAAGAGAGGAGTACAAAACTCACAATTCTCGCTCGCAGCCTTCGAAGTGATCACCTCACCATACGGCTACGCCCAAGAAAACCCTTCACAGATAGCAAGACCCTTGACCGAAGTTTCTCCACCTGCCGAACCACTAACACAATTGGCTGCCGGTGAACGAAAAGATCGCGTCGAAGCTAAATGGTCTGGTGCCGAATCATGTGAGAAAGGTCATGATGGTATTTGCAAAGTATCGACACAAGGAATACGGGGTGAAAATTCAATAATCTGGACGGAAGTGCCATATTAAAGGCAACGAAACTAACTCGCTTGTGGATCTCAAAAGGACCTACAATCCTGAGACTAAGCTTCCCAAAACTCAACATATCATTCATCGGAAAATCCGTAGGAATACATGATCTCCCACTGCGAACTCAGTCTGCGACCACCACGGTCGGCATAAGACCTCTGTCTGCACTGGGCTGTCCTCATCCTGACCTGAACCAACTAGATCATCTCCGAAGTCTCTCGACTAGCTGGGCTCCAAAAATCCTACTCATGCAGAGTCAAAAAAACAGACTGACGATCGACACGACCTACCAAACAAAAACATAAAGGTTGCCAATTGGAGTGTCTCCTGATAACAGCTATCGAAGGAGAACCCTAACAATGGTAAGTGACTATCACATCTGCCGACAACAATTAATACGCACGCACAAGCATATCCTTCAGAGTCTGTATAGCCCGCTCTCACAAACCGTCGTCCTGCGGATGGAAAAGTGGAGCTAAAGCTCAACCAGTACCCAAGGCTTTCTGAAACTTCTGCCTAAGACGACAAGCGAACATGGTGCCTCAATTGGATACAACGCATGAAGGAACTCCGTGCAAACGCACAAACTTAACAACGAACAACTGAGCAAACTGAGCATAACCGGACAACAAACACCCAAATGGAGTCACACCCTGTCTAGACCGGGGTAGACACCACAACGAAATTCGTGGAGATCTGCTCCTATTCCCACTCCGGAACGGTTAAAGGTTGCAACTCTCGAGCCGGTCTCAAATGCTCAACCTTAGCTCACAACAAGACAAACACCTCGGAACGAAATCCGAAACTTCACTCTTCATCCCTGCCCACACGTAACTATCTCACAAGTCACGCTACAGATTGGTGGAACTTGAATGAACATAGAAAGTAGACTGATGTGCCTGCTCTAGGATTTCGCATCTCTACCCATCAGTAACAGGCACACACAAACGCGTTCCTAAACGTAGCACACCCTGCTCACAAATCAAGGACTCCAAATCTTTACCCAGCCGAGTATGCTCAAGAATCTCTGACAAACGAGCATCGGCGGCTGTGCCTAGCGAAAACGATTAAAGAAAAGTGGACGGGCGCGGATGTAACAACCGAGCACAATGCTACTAGTTTCTGTTACCGTATGAATGGTGTATGGTATTTATTTCATTGATCCTACTTGACTGTTGTTAGTTATAAATTTTACCCGACAATTCATTTCTGCATATAACAATTTAAGGCATCTAAAATAAAACTAAAAATATTCGTCATGGCATGCTTGACACCCCTAACCCTATTGTAGCGTCCGTGCATCGTGTTCTCGTCCCGTTCAGTGAAACGTGCGAGTTTGGACGGTTACGCGTACGTACGTGTGTCCGTTTTGGGGGTATGCTTTTTGATTGTAAAATACTTCATTTTTAATTTTGGATCCCGCCTAAAATTTTCTTATTTCAATTTCGAATTTTTGGACCCGACCCGGGCGCAATTTGGAAATATTTTACATTGCGCCAAATCCCAATTTCTAATTTTTTTACCGTCGAATATTTAAAATTTAACCCAGAATATTTTTTTCCTTTCCTTAAAATCTTTCACAAATTTCTTTAACAGCCAATCAAAACACTCTTAAACCCCCGTGGGCCCCACCTTCTCTCTCTCTCTCTCGCTTTTTCCTCTCTCTTTCTCTCTCTCTCTCTGCCACTACGTGCCAAGCTTCTCTCTCCTCCCCAATTCTCTCTCCTCTTTCGATCTCTCTCATCTCTCTTTCCTCTCGCAATCCCCCCCTCTCTCTCTCCCCGTCTCTCTCTCTCTCTCTCCTCTATATATATATTTCTGCCCCCTCAATTTCTTTTTCCTTCAACAGAACCCACATCGCGAGAAGCCCTAGCCGCCTCGCCCTTCGCCGTAGTAGCCCAACACCGACGCCATCACCACCGGCCTCGTCGTCTCCTCGCCCTCGTCACATCCACATCCACCTCTTCTTCCTCCTTCATCAACTCCCCGTACACCCTGCACCGGCAACCGCGGCCACCTGCACACCGCCTACACCTCGTGGGATCGCCGCCGGCGATCTCGATCCGTCCCCCTCGGCCTCGTGCATCCTTCAGTGAGTGTCTTCTTCTCCTTCTCCTCTCCTCCTCTCTTCTCCTTTCTTCTTCTTCTTCTCGGTTCATGTTTTCTTTATCTGTAGGTTTCCGTCGCTGTCGTCGTAGGCCGACCGCCGGAGCTCCGTCGACGTGATCGGCGACCACAACCTCCCCACAGATCCTCGTGAGCACCCCCTTCTCTGTCCTCCTTCCCTTCTTCTTTATTTTCTTTTCTTTTCTTGTTGCATTCTTGATCGTTCACTGTTTTTGTATCTGGCCGAAATCCGGCCGTGCCGGTGACGTGTCTCGACGATCCAGCAAGATACCCTAACCTGTGTGGTTCCACTGTTCGTCGTTTGGGTTCATTCCGTGAACCGTGCGCCCGTCGCGAGATTCCCCGCCGACGTTTAACGTTCCGTTTTCCCGATTCGCGACCCGTCGAGGCAGGTACCCCTTGCTACATGCTAAATAATATTTACATATACATTGATGACACCCTAAACCTGCAGTTTAACTTTAGTACTATAATTTCCCATTTTCGTGTTCAAGGTCGTGTTATATCATTTTATCTTCCAAGCTTGAAACCTACCGTTTGCAATTACTGTATTAAACCTAATAACCATATTTACATGTTTTAATCACACTTTCACTATTGACATAGCCTATGACACTTTCTCTATAGTTTTACTTCATTCGGACACTCGTGTACATTTAACCTGTATTAACTGTGACTTCATCCATTGAACCTATATATATATATATATATATATATATATATATATATATATATATATATCATTGCATCCATAAAATTCTTAAACTTGTTAACATGATTTAACGGCCCAAACTGTCCTATTGTATTCTTATAATGTTGATAACACCTCTGAAACACAATTGATAACCGTGCTGCTAATTAATTGAAGCTTCTTTATTGTTTAATTCGTTGCTTAAATTTATGTTGTTGATGACCATGCTTGATTATGTAACTGAGTATGAGCACACCCATGATATCGTTTACATCTTGACCTGACTTGCTACATACATATTGATTGACCCGACATAGTACCGTATACTGCTTGACTTGACCTGTTGTACCATAACTTACCTGATCTTGTGTCTAATGCCAACAAACCTGACATGTAGTCCTCACGGACCGTTCCTGTTGTCTATCCAGACAAACCTGCTTACCTGATCCTGTGTTGGCATTAGTTCTTGATTACGGGATACCTGACTTGACATACACATATAACTTGGGGGTATGGGGAAATCAAAGATGAAACCTGACTTGTAACTCAACAGTTCGCTACTTGTTCTGATCAGTTTTAGAGGCTAGGCCAGCTTTGGAATGATGCTGCTGACATCATTCATCTGTACACATTCCTGTTTAGTGCCTAGCGGCATGTCTCGGTTTCAGCCCGAGAATCTGGGCCGTGGTCCCGGGTATGCACGGGATACTATTGAGTTACATCGATGATTCATCAATTTGATTCTAAAGACTTTAGAACAGAAAACCTGATAGAACAGTTTAGTTTACCCACTGCACACTACCCTGCACTGCTCTGATTTATATTATTGTTACCCTTGCTTTATTCCTGTTTATATTCGCATTGCCTGTTACCCTGATTATATGTTATTACTTGATGACTTAACGCGCTGACGTCTGGGTTTTGCATGGCTCAGATTCTGTACCGCTGTTGCAGTCCGAGCAGGAGTACTTCAGCCAACAGGCTGAGCTGTGAGTGTTAGCAGTAGTTAGTTTTTCTTTCCTGTATTTTATTCCTGATGTGAGCCCGCATTATGGGACATACTTTCCAGTTATTTTGTATTGGATCTTTCGCTTCCGCATTTTATTATTCTTGACTCATGTTATCTTGGATTATGGACATGTTTTAGATAGTTTTATTTTGTTCTCGATATCTCTACAGCTGTACTGTGACTGTGGATGGATACTTCCTACCCACAGGTAGCATGGTTGGCTATGTCACGTGCCCACTTTAGCGTACTCTGGGAAGCGGGGCATGACATGGTTCTTTTGGTATCAGAGCCATAGGTTAGTCCGGTTGATTCTTTTGTAGTTGGGTATTGTACCCAATACACGAATCAGAATACCCGTGTTTAGGAAACATGTCCTGCCACCTTGCCGTTTACCGTTCTTGAATCGAGCTCTTTCTGGTTATATCTTTTACGATGTGCAAACTTCCTTTGCATATCGACTCGAAAACCTGATTCCTTGTCATCTCTAGGACTTAGGCGACTTGGGTGGAGTTATGTAATTGTGGCTATGATACCGCGGCATAGTTACAATGCGGTACTCTATTTAAGTAACTTGGAGTTCTAGCCCTGATCTATATTTTGAATCTATCATCATGCTAATGTTGGGTGTTTTGATTTCAGGAATATGGCAGATAAGAATTTGAAGACGTACCAAAGGCGTATGGACGAAGCCGCCATGCTTGGAGTGATAAGGGGAATGCTGGAGAATCAAAAGAGACAGACCGAGCTGATCCAGCAGCAAGCGGAATCGTTTCAGGAAGGTTTGCAGATTGTTCAGCAGTCTGTGAACAATGTTGGAGCTAAACCAGTTGACCGAGTAGGGACCGTGGCAGATTTCAGGCGTTTGGGTCCGTCTGCATTTACTGGTTTGGAGGAGCCGTTGCCAGCGGAGCAGTGGCTAGTTGACACAGAGAACTTGCTTGTCGCGGCATAGATTCCAGATGAGAAAAGAGTTGATGTGGTACGCATTCAGTTAGTGGACTACGCCCGAGAATGGTGGCTTGTGGAGGAGACCCGCTTGCCCAAGCCGATCAAGTGGGCGGATTTTTCAAGGAGTTTCCTAGAAAAGTTCTTCCCGCGGACTGCACGAGAGGAAATGGAAGAGAAGTTCATCGGGCTAAAGCAGAATAGAGCACCCGTAGATGTGCATGCAGCAGAATGGACAAGACTCAGTAGATTCGCTAGACCTTTAGTTGCCAACGATGCAGACAGGGCACGGAGGTTCATGCGCAGCTTGGACGTGGACATCCAGAGGCAGATTGTCTCCCTGGGTTTGACCACTTTCTCACAAGTACTTGCGGCAGCCCGAGAGCAGCAGAGTTTATCTGGGATGAAGGGGAGTTTGCAGCAGACAGCAGTTGCGGTAAAGAAGGCAGCATTTGTACCAAACCGAGCTCATGGTCGCAGAGGTATTCCAGTGGACCGTCGAGGTGTAGCACCTATGAAGAAGCCTGTTGTCGTTGTAACAACCCTAATTTTCTTATACACTTTTTCCTATACAAATTTTTTTTCAAAATATTTTTAAAATCCACAAAGGGGTATTTTAGCCTGAGCACAAGATTTAGGTAATTATTTTTGTTTTTAATTACAAGCTACAAGAATGAAATAACTCCATTTTTAGTGTACAAGAAATCACTTTAAAATTTAATGTATACTTGGAGTATTTACTCTTGCTGCTATCATTTTAAATAATTAAATAACACAATAATTACAAGAAAGAGCTTGTAGCTCATTGGTAATACCTTGCACCGCTGAACCAAGCCACCGGAGTTCAAATCCCATGCCCCACATTATTTTTGTATTTATTTTGTTTTAATTTTTTTTGGAAGTCAACGGTAAAAAGGCCATAACTCCCAAAATATGTACTGGACAACAAAAAGTAAATATACCAAATTGTACCCCCAGAAAATTCCCGGCCACTGGAAGCCTGACTCGGCCCGACTCGGCGCCTCCGGCCGGCGAATCGGCCGACTCGGTCCGGCCGATCCGGCCGGACTTGGCCGGACGGCCGAGTCACCAACTGAGAAAAGTTGGCTCTTGACTTGGTCAACCCTCTTGCACACTTATTATACCTGGATCGATTTTAATTTGGCCAATAAATCCCTTTTACTCCTAGGTTTAATGATTTTTAATGATTTTTATATATTTTTTTAATTAAAACCCTAACCCTAGCCTAGCCCTATATAAAGACCCCTACCCGCTACCATTTCACCTCACCACTCTAAGTCTACTCTCCCAAATTCTCGAGAACTCGGTGCAAAGAGCGAGAAGCGAAGCGCTGCCGAAACCGACGACGGATTCCGGCGATCGGATCAGAACCTTCGCGACGTTTTCGACGCATCGACAATCACCACCTTCTTTAGCCCCCTTAGCTTGTCCAAACCCGTAAGTCCCACCTCTTCTCTCTCTCTTTTCTATAAATGTAAAAATACGACTTTTTGGAACCCGATGGAAATCGGACAAACCGATTTCCGATTCGGCTTTTCTATAAATTTCCACTTGTCACCTAATACATATTATCTGCCCATATTCCTGTTGACTATTAATCACCCATAAACCAATTTAATCAAACTTTTTCACATGAAATGATAGCTTCTTTGCAAAACCGTATTCTTTTCATAAAAATGCCATGAAGTTCATTTTTCTTAGTTTAATCAATTACCTCACTCCTAAATATGTTTATCTTGGTCACAAAACTTGTAGAACTCAATTTGAATGAAATTTCACACATAAAATGATAACGTTTTCGAATACCGTATTCTTGCGCTATAATACGTTTAAGTTTAGCATAGCATGTTTTACCTTTAAACTTCACCAAAACCTAAAATAAGTCACGAGGTAATGACCTACCTCTACACACACTCATTATAACCCTAATTGATAAATATCAAAATACGGAATATGAAATTACAGGACTTTTCACTAAAATACCCTAATCTTTATAACCTTTATTGAAAGGTTTAAGTTGTAAACATTTGTAAGTAAAATCTTTTAATAAAATGAAAGCACGATTGGTCATGGACATCGATCGTTTATCTAAACTGACTTTGTGGTGTCTAGGCTAGGCAAGTGAGCTTGGGTAACTTTAAAAGGCCCGTCTCACGATTCGTGAGCGGATCCCTCCCTCCTCACTTGTACTTACCTGGCCACAATTGGCGGTGAAGAGGCGATTTGAGACTTCTAATGACTTATCGTTTAGACCTTAGAAGTAGGCTAGTTGGCTTAGGAAACCCTAACAACTAAAATACGGAAAACTATACTTTTTTTGCAATTAAATACCCCATATTTATAAAACCGTTTTCCCAAATGAAAAGTATTTGTTAAACCTAAGCAAAGCGCCGCTACAACCCACTTTTGGGGAACCTGTTAGGGATAGTACGGTTCATCGTGCACCCGCAGGCTAGTAGTGCGAGATTCAGATCTCCGCAAGGAGTATTCGGTCTCGAAAGGTTTAAAATACGATATTTAAGGAAAATGAGACTTTCTCTAAATAAAATATTTATATAAAATTATTCATGTGTTAATATATATATAATTATCATTTAAACACCTATTTTATCCTAATATAAAGTTTCCACATTTTTCTAAAAAAATTAAAAGATTAAAAGTTACGTTAAAATACCATGAATTTCAAATAAAACAATTAATACTTTTATTAGGATATATTCACTAGAATAACACAAATAAAATACACATTCATTATAACAATAAAGACGATTATTAAATACTTGAGGTGTATTTTGAAAACTATACAAAAGTACTTTTTACAGAAAACCCCCTCAAGTTTTACAAATTACAAAAAGGCCCCTAACTAATATTGGACTTCAAATTATCTTTCTTTTAGTCTGACTCGGGTTAGAGTCTGACTATTCCTGACTCGAATATGATTCAAGTCAACCTATATTCTTTTATACTCCAACCCAATTTGAATACATGAAACCCTGAATCCAGTTAACAATATACTCCTTGTGACTGAATCAAACCATGAATATTCATCCATTATCCTGATATTCCATTTTCCTAATTACACAGTTACAACATGTTTACTGATATCATGGTTTTGGTCAGTCACTCAATTTACATATTCCAATACTACAATACTGTTAAAACACTACGGGGTTTAAGGGGTAGATTGGTACGGAAGGTGTTAAAGGTGGCACGAGGTGGTAAGATTAAGACACCTAACCTGAATCCAATTGCCGTTGTTCCGGGTTGTATAACGGAGCCTTGTACTTCCATTTGCCCTGGTCTCTAGCATACTGAGACCCCTCTCGTATACACCGGCATCCTTCTGTACCAAGCTACAACAACAGCGTTAACACCATATTACTATAACATGACAATACAATACAACATTAAAAGCTGCTCTCTCTCTCTCTCTCTCTCTCCTACTCTTGTCTATTTCTCCCTCTTACCTTTGGGACTTACCGAGCGATCTGTTCGCTGACGATATTCTGTTTCTCTCTTCTTTGAATGTCGTCAGGTGACCTGGACCCGGCAGAAGTTGAGCCAACACAAGAAGATTTGGAGCAATTTGTCGAAGACCCTGCAGTATAATTTCATTATACCTTGTTCTTTTCAGTATTTTCATTTCCTGTTATGCCACTGTTTAGGCATCGCTTTTTATTTCAGTTGTATTTCCTTTTCATGTATTGTACAAAGAATGTTATTAATAAAAGTTTCTGTTATTTCTACATCTTTTGTCTCTTGTGATTTATTTTATATTGCTTAGCTACGCTTAGCGTATGTACTTCTGAGTACATACGTAGCGGGCCTTGTCGCGTCCACTTCGCCGTACACTGGGAAGCGGGACGTGACAGTCGTCGATCGAAGAAAGAGCATGACTTGTAACTACTGCAATTTACCTGGCCATGTGCAAAAGGATTGTCGAAGGAGGCTGGGACTCTGTTTGGTTTGTGGAGCGGCAGATCACGCTGTTAGTGCTTGTCCGTCGAAGCTTCGTACGAGAGATGATTTTCAGAAGCCTCCGTAGAGACCGTTCCAGGGACAGAAACAGCTGACTCAAGGACCTAATCAGGCTCGAGCTTTTACCTTGACAGCTGAAGAAGCTAAGGCGTCAGGAGAAGTTGTTTCAGGTATTCTACTCGTTCATGGTTTTCCCGCATTAGCGTTATTCGATTCTGGTGCATCCCATTGTTTTATGTCATCCAAGTTTATAACTACACACTCGATTGCATGCACGACCCTGTCTAGTTTCTGGGACATACACACTGGGAATGGGAAAATCATAGCTAGTAGGGAATGTAAAGATTGTACAGTTGTTGTGTGCGGACGTGAGCTTTTTGCAGATTTCTTGGTGATTGATACGGGCAGCTACGAAGTCGTCTTGGGAATGGATTTTCTTGGCACTTTCCACGCTCGCATTGATTGTAGGGCAAAGAAAGTAATTTTCCAGATTCCCGGACATCCTGAGTTTACCTTCACTGGAGGAAGCAGTTCTGTCGGGCCAGTCGATTTTAGGGCTAGGCCGACAAATGATATTCTTGCATCAATGGAAGTTGATAAAAGTGAAGAGTCGGCTGTTGTTCGCGATTTTATGGACGTGTTTGAAAATATATCGGGTTTACCGCCGAAGCGAGACGTGGAGTTCGCAATTGATCTTATTCCTGGTGCAGCGCCAGTATCCAAAGCGTATTATCCAATGGCACCAGTAGAGTTGGAAGAAGTCAAGAAATAGGTTGCTGAATTACTTGAGAAGGGTTGGATTCGAAGCAGTAACTCGTCTTGGGGAGCTCCAGTTCTTCTAGTGAAGAAGAAGGATGGCACAAGAAGGATGTGCATCGACTATCGAGAATTAAACCGGGTGACTGTTAAGAACAAGTACCCGATCTCTCGCATTGGAGAACTTTTTGAGCAGCTTAGTGGCGCGAGGGTATTCTCGAAACTGGATTTGCGATCCGGATATCATCAGGTCCGAGTGAAAGCAGAAAATATTTGCAAGACGGCGTTCCGAACTCGGTATGGACATTACGAATACTTAGTGATGCCCTTCGGAGTAACGAATGCACTGGCAATATTCATGGACTTGATGAACCGAATCTTTTCACCATTCTTGGACCAGTTTATTGTGGTTTTCATTGACGATATTCTGGTTTACTCGAAGAGTTTTGAAGAGCATACTGAACATTTGAAGATCGCACTGCAGACGTTGAGACATGAGAAGTTGTATGCGAAGATGAGTAAGTGCGAGTTTTGGCTGGAGGAAGTAAAATTTTTGGGGCATGTTATGTCTGGCGATGGAATTGCCGTCGATCCAGAAAAGATTGCAGCAGTTCGAGATTGGCCGATTCCAAAGAATGTTGCGGAGATAAGAAGTTTTCTTGGACTCGCCGGGTATTACAGAAGATTTGTGGAGAACTTTGCTCGTCTGGCGGAGCCGTTAACCAAGCTTACGAGCAAGGAGGTACCTTTTGTATGGACGGATAAATGTGCGTTAGCTTTTGAGACGTTGAAGCAGAAGTTGATAACCGCCCCTATTCTGACCGTGCCAGACAATTCCGGAGGATTGGTGATTCACAGCGACGCATCTGGGAAAGGATTGGGATGTGTTTTAATGCAGCATGGGAAGGTTGTAGCGTACGCATCGAGACAGTTGAAGACCCATGAGAAGAATTACCCAACTCATGACTTAGAACTTGCGGCTGTGATTTTCGCTTTGAAGATTTGGAGACACTACCTTTTGGGCGAAAGGGTCGAAGTGTTTACTGATCATAAGAGCTTGAAGTATGTGCTCACCCAGAAGGAGCTTAATATGAGGCAACGTAGATGGTTGGAGCTGATGGCTGACTATGATCTTGATCTTAAGTACCATCCGGGGAAGGTTAATGTCGTGCCGGATGCGCTTAGTCGGTTACCAGCAATTCAGGTGTTAACTACGTGGAAGGAGCTCGTTGAAGATTTTCGAAGATTTGACTTGGAGGTTGTGCTACCGCATTCTTCGGGACAGTTGATGCAGCTGCAAGTACATTCATCGTTGATCGAGAATATTAAAGCAGCACAATCGCAGGATCCTAGACTGTAAAAGTTTCGAGAACAGGCTGAAGCCGGACTACGAACAGATTTATTGATCCACGAAGATGGTTCGTTGAGGTATGGTAGACGTTTGTGTGTGCCAAAGGGAGATATTCGTGAAGAGCTTATGAAGGAGGCACACAGTTCAGCTTATTCTGTACATCCAGGAGGCACAAAGATGTACCGAGATATTCGACAGCATTTCTGGTGGGAAGGCATGAAGCGGGAGATTGCTCGCTTTGTGGTAAAGTGCTTGGTGTGTCAGCAAGTTAAGGCTGAACACCAAAGGGTTGCTGGTTTATTGCAACCACTTCCGATTCCTCAGTGGAAGTGGGAACATATAACCATGGATTTCGTGACGGCTTTACCGCGGAGTCCAAAAGGCAACAATGCAGTACGGGTGATTGTTGATCGATTAACCAAGGCAGCTCACTTTATTCCTTTTCGGGTTGGTCAATCAACAGAGACTTTGGCGGAGCGATACATGCAGGAGATTGTAAGATTGCATGGAGTATCGGTAAGCATCGTGTCCGATCGTGACCCTCGGTTTTTATCACACTTCTGGAGGAGTTTACAGGAAAGTTTGGGGACTCGATTGAAGTTTAGCACCGCTTATCATCCTCAAACTGATGGTCAGTCGGAGAGAACAATCCAAACTCTTGAAGATATGTTGAGAGCATGCATGTTGGACTTCAAGGGGTCTTGGGAGGATCATCTACATTTGGTGGAGTTTTCTTACAATAACAGTTTCCTGGCAACTATCCAGATGGCTCCATTTGAAGCTTTGTATGGTCGCAAATGCCGTTCACCTGTTTGCTGGGACGATGTCGGTGAACGAAAATTGTTGGGACTGGATTTGGTTGTGCAGACAGTTGAGAAAGTTAATACTATCAGAAATCATATGAAGGCAGCTCAAGACAGACAGAAGAGTTGGGCAGATACGTCGAGAAGACCTCTAGAATTCGCCGTGGGTGATTTGGTATTCTTGAAGATATCACCGACTAGAGGGGTGATTCGTTTTGGAAGTCGAGAAAAGCTCAGTCCTCGATTCGTTGGACCCTTTGAGATCTTGGAGCGTGTTGGTGAGGTAGCGTATCGTTTGGCGTTACCGCAGTCCTTAGCGAATGTGCACGATGTGTTTCACGTATCTCAACTCCGTAAGTATGTTCGAGATGAAACGCATGTATTGGATCATTCGGAGCTGACGGTACGAGAAGACTTGACTTTCGAGGAGCGACCGGTTGAAATTGTGGATCGAAGGGAAAAGATTCTTAAGAACAAGGTGATTCCTCTTGTGCTTGTTTCTTGGGATAATCGCTCGCATGGAGAGTCCACTTGGGAACGGGAAGATGAAATCCGGCAGAAGTTTCCTCATCTCTTCTTGTAGTTATTTGTCGTCTATCTTTGTATTCTTGGTATTTCGAGGACGAAATCCTTTTGTAGTTGGGTATAATGTAACAACCGAGCCCAATGCTACTAGTTTCTGTTACCGTATGAATGGTGTATGGTATTTATTTCATTGATCCTACTTGACTGTTGCTAGTTATAAATTTTACCCGACAATTCATTTCTGCATATAACAATTTAAGGCATCTAAAATAAAACTAAAAATATTCGTCATGGCATGCTTGACACCCCTAACCCTGTTGTAGCGTCCGTGCATCGTGTTCTCGTCCCGTTCAGTGAAACGGGCGAGTTTGGACGGCTACGCGCACGTATGTGTGTCCGTTTTGGGGGTATGCTTTTTGATTGTAAAATACTTCATTTTTAATTTTGGATCCCACCTAAAATTTTCTTATTTCAATTTCGAATTTTTGGACCCGACCCGGACGCAATTTGGAAATATTTTATATTGCGCCAAATCCCAATTTCTAATTTTTTTACCGTCGAATATTTAAAATTTAACCCAGAATATTTTTTTCCTTTCCTTAAAATCTTTCACAAATTTCTTTAATAGCCAATCAAAACACTCTTAAACCCCCGTGGGCCCCACCTTCTCTCTCTCTCTCTCTCTCTCTCTCGCTTTTTCCTCTCTCTTTCTCTCTCACTCTGGCACTACGTGCCAAGCTTCTCTCTCCTCCCCAATTCTTTCTCCTCTCTCGATCTCTCTCCTCTCTCTCTCTCCTCTCGCAATCCCCCCCTCTCTCTCCCTGTCTCTCTCTCTCTCTCTCTCTCCTCTATATATATATTTCTCCCCCCTCAATTTCTTTTTCCTTCAACAGAACCCACATCGCGAGAAGCCCTAGCCGTCTCGCCTTTCGCCGCAGTAGCCCAACGCCGACGCCATCACCACCGGCCTCGTCGTCTCCTCGCCCTCGTCACATCCACATCCACTTCTTCTTCCTCTTTCATCAACTCCCCGTGCACCCTGCACCGGCAACCGCGACCACCTGCACACCGCCTACACCTCGTGGGATCGCCACCGGCGATCTCGATCCATCCCCCCGGCCTCGTGCATCCCTCAGTGAGTGTCTTCTTCTCCTTCTCCTCTCCTCCTCTCTTCTCCTTTCTTCTTCTTCTTCTCGGTTCATGTTTTCTTGATCTGTAGGTTTCCGTCGCTGTCGTCGTAGGCCGACCGCCGGAGCTCCGTCGACGTGATCGGCGACCACAACCTCCCCACAGATCCTCGTGAGCACCCCCTTCTCTGTCCTCCTTCACTTCTTCTTTATTTTCTTTTCTTTTCTTGTTGCATTCTTGATCGTTCACTGTTTTTGTATCTCGCCGAAATCCGGTCGTGCCGGCGACGTGTCTCGACGATCCAGCGAGATACCCTGACCTGTGTGGTTCCACTGTTCGTCGTTTGGGTTCATTCCGTGAACCGTGCGCCCGTCGCGAGATTCCCCGCCGACGTTTAACGTTCCGTTTTCCCGATTCGCGACCCGTCGAGGCAAGTACCCCTTGCTACATACTAAATAATATTTACATATACATTGATGACACCCTAAACCTGCAGTTTAACTTTAGTACTATAATTTCCCATTTTCATGTTCAAGGTCGTGTTATATCATTTTATCTTCCAAGCTTGAAACCTACCGTTTGCAATTACTGTATTAAACCTAATAACCACATTTACATGTTTGAATCACACTTTCACCAATGACATAGCCTATGACACTTTCTCTATAAGTTTACTTCATTCGGACACTCGTGTACATTTAACCTGTATTAACTGTGACTTCATCCATTGAACCTATATATATATATCATTGCATCCATAAAATTCTTAAACTTGTTAACATGATTTAACGGCCCAAACTGTCTTATTGTATTCTTATAATGTTGATAACACCTCTGAAACACAATTGATAACCGTGCTGCTAATTAATTGAAGCTTCTTTATTGTTTAATTCGTTGCTTAAATTTATGTTGTTGATGACCATGCTTGATTATGTAACTGAGTATGAGCACACCCATGATATCGTTTACATCTTGACCTGACTTGCTATATACATATTGATTGACCCGACATGGTACCGTATACTGCTTGACTTGACCTGTTGTACCATAACTTACCTGATCTTGTGTCTAATGCCAACAAACCTGATATGTAGTCCTCACGGACCGTTCCTGTTGTCTATCCAGACAAACCTGCTTACCTGATCCTGTGTTGGCATTAGTTCTTGATTATGGGATACCTGACTTGACATACACATATAATTTGGGGGTATGGGGAAATCAAAGGTGAAACCTGACTTGTAACTCAACAGTTCGCTACTTGTTCTGATCAGTTTTAGAGGCTAGGCCAGCCTTGGAATGATGCTGCTGACATCATTCATCTGTATACATTCCTGTTTAGTGCCTAGCGGCATGTCTCGGTTTCAGCCCGAGAATCTGGGCCGTGGTCTCGGGTATGCACGGGATACTATTGAGTTACATCGATGATTCATCAATTTGATTCCAAAGACTTTAGAACAGAATACCTGATAGAACAGTTTAGTTTACCCACTGCACACTACCCTGCACTGCTCTGATTTATATTATTGTTACCCTTGCTTTATTCCTGTTTATATTCGCATTGTCTGTTACCCTAATTATATGTTATTACTTGATGACTTGACGCGCTGACGTCTGGGTTTTGCATGGCCCAGATTCTGTACCGCTGTTGCAGTCCGAGCAGGAGTACTTCAGCCAACAGGCTGAGCTGTGAGTGTTAGCAGTAGTTAGTTTTTCTTTCCTGCATTTTATTCCTGATGTGAGCCCGCATTATGGGACATACTTTCCAGTTATTTTGTATTGGATCTTTCGCTTCCGCATTTTATTATTCTCGACTCATGTTATCTTGGATTATGGACATGTTTTAGATAGTTTTATTTTGATCTCGATATCTCTACAGCCGTAATGTGACTGTGGATGGATACTTCCTACCCACAGGTAGCATGGTTGGCTATGTCACGTACCCACTTTAGCGTACTCGGGGAAGCGGGGCGTGACAGCGGATATGAGCAAGTTATCCCCTCAGTAGAGGCGAACTTAAGATATACTCCACGATCGCACAAGAACTGTAAATCTGCAGAAGACTGCCTCCGAACTGCGCACAACTGGGACAAGCTAACCCCGAGCCTACGACTTCAGCATCAGCTACCACAATCGCCTTGCCGCGGGTAATAAAGGATCTCACAAACACAATTCTCCACAAGCTCCATCCAACGGCGCTGTCTTAACAATCAAAACCCGCTGCAGGAAAATATACATTAAGCTCTGGTGGTCCGTGAAAATCTGACACGGCTCTCCGAACACGTAGTGTCTCCAAATCTCCAAAGCACGACCACCGCGGTCATCTCCAAATCATGAGTGGGATATCCTGCTCGTACTTCCTCCAACTATCGGGAAGCAAAAGCGATAACTCTATAATGCCACATCAACGCAAAATCGAGCCCCACTCGTGAAACATCACAGTTAAACAACAAAGTCGTCCGAACCAGAAGGTAAAGAAAGAACTGGTGCAGTTGTCAACCGAGTCTCCAACTGCCGAAAACTCTGCACACATGCCTCAGTCCAAAGAAAAGAAACCTCCTTTCCGGTCAGTTCAGTCAACGATACAGCGATACACAAACAATCCTGCACGAAACGGCGGTAAAAAACAGCTAAGCCCAAAAATCTGCGGACCTCTGTCCCGGATATAAGTGTGGGCCAAAGCTGTACGGCCTCGATCTCCCTCAGAACCATACGAAACCGTCTCCCCTAACTACAAGACCTAGGAGGCAACACAAACAAGTTTGAAGGAACACTCCGAGAATTTAGCATCCAGCTAGTGCTCTCCCAATGTCTGCAAAGCAAATCCTCAAGTGCTGCTCATGTTCCTCACGACACACTTGAAAAGACCAGAATGTCATCATTAACACAACAATAAACTGGTCGAGGAACGGCCTGAAGAAATCTGGTTCATCACATCTACGAATGATGCTAGGGCATTGGTGAGTCCAACGACACCGCCAAAACACACACTGCCCGTAGCACGCACAAAAGCAGTCTTCGGAATGACCTCACTCCGAACCCGCAACCAATGATGACCTGATCCCAAACAAACTTAGAAAAAGTCTCGCACTGAAATCGTCAATGCGAGGTAAAGGATACCTATCCGCACCGTAAGCCGGTTCAATTGACGATCCATCAATACACAATCTCAACTGTCGTCCTTCTCCTTGACGAACAGAATAGGAGCTCCCCAAAGCGAAACACTCAGACGCACAAGCCCCTCAACAAACAACTCTGCAGCTGATCCTTAAGCTCCCTAAGCTCCGCCGGCTCATCTGGAACAACGTCGGAAAACTCTCGCACGAAAGGAACCCGGTCCAACAAACCTACTGTGGCTCCGGTATCACGAATGAAAGCCAAGAATCCTCGACATCCTCTCCTCAAAAGCCGACTAGCGAAAAAGGCTGAATTCAAGTTGTGATGGGCGGCACCACTGTCTCCCTGCACAACAAGAACTGACTCGCTGGGAAAAAAAAAACCGACTGTTTTCTCGCGGCAGTCCACAGACGCCTAGCACGTAGCTAACCAGTCCGTGCCCAGGAGAACGTCAAATCCAACATCTCCAGAAGGATCAAAAAGACGGACGAACCTCTATCTCCTATCCGATTGGCACACGACCGAAATACGTGTTGCGCAACAAAAGAATCGCTGACAGAAGTTAACACAACAAACGGTTGATCTAGCTAACACGACTCTCGGCCCAACCACGGTACAAAGTGTGTAAAACAAACAAGTGCATCAAAAGAACATACGAATTAAGAATACCTGAAAACTCTGCATTGGACGCCCGCGCGTCCCGATGAGTAGAAGTAAACTATCGTGTCTGCCCCCTACCCGCAACTGGCTGAACTCCTCCTCTGCCAACCTGTCCACTCCGAGCGAACCCTTTGCGTCCACGATTCTCTGAATACGACCCTGATGCGGTGTTAGGGAACAACTCCTGATGTGGTGATGAAGGTCCCCGCACCGATAGCATCCTCTCCATGGCTGCTGACCCTCCTGGGAAAACGAGCTAAAAGACTGACCTCGTCCCAAGCCTTCGCTACTCCCGCGACGTGCACGAAACCTGTCTCGACAGCTAGGCTTCTGTCTCTGGGCTGGTACACCCGTACGAGCCCTCCACTGTTCCGGAACTCCCAAAGTCTCTGGAAGACGTGCCTCGTCAACTGGGGCTGCATCCACTGGTGCCGTATACGTAACACTATGCTGTGCGCTGATCGCAAGGAACAACTGGGTAACAAGGGTGACAACCTCCTGTCGCTGCGCTCTGTTAGCCTCAACCAACGACCTCATCGTCTAGCGCAAGTCCTGCATCTCTGCCACAAGCCTGGCGATACGATCTGTCGAAGGCGGATCCATCTGCTCCAGTGCAACGAGCATGCCATCCTGGTCAGTTCTCGTCCCACCAGAGTCTACTCTGACCTCGGCCCTCGCTGCATCACTCTGAGTCCCCATAGTCATCGGCGGCAAAGGCTATAAATGGAAATAAGATTCGATAAGAACACGGAAATCGAATCGCAAGGATATGTATCATTAAGGAAGGAATTTCAAGCAATTAGTACTTAGGTCGCTTTAGGCGGAGTACCGCGTCGTGAGTATGCCGCGGACATACACACACTACGTTACTCTGCTTAAGCTACCTACTCCATCATACCAAGATCATCCTACACTCCAAAAGGTAAAACCTAGCGTTCTGATACCAACTTTGTCACGACCCGAAATTGGCACGTGACGGCCCTTAAACTACGCAACGTCCATAGGCGTAACGCAATTTAAGTAAGCCGAAAACCCAGTAATCTAAACCATTAAAAGTAATAAGAAATAAGAATATTGTTAAAATTTTTGAAATCTCAACCCAAATTCTTTAAAGTCCAACTTTTCTTCCTTTAAAATTTTGGCAGCACATCCTTTATAAAAACTAGCCCCAAAAATGGGTACAACATAAATATAAGTAAAGCATCCCCAAACGGGAGCAAAAACACGCCCAAAAGCGGAAAACAACCACCAAAACAGATATACGATGACGTAGCGAAGAAATAAAAGACGATATAAATAACACTGTATAAAAGACATCCAAGTCACCAAAATAATATACAATATCGTCCTCACATCAAGTCTCTAAGTCATACAAGATAATGGTAGATGGAGAGTACAGGGATACAACAAATATACAATAAGCAATATCGGATAACAGCAAAACCCACCTAAGAAAAACTGCACACTGTGAGTCGAATCGGTATCCGCAGCAAAAGATGATAAGATAGATGAATAGCCGCCTCGACTACTCTGGAGAACAACCTGCAAAACACTGTGGCACAACGGGGGTGAGTTGCCAGCTCGTGAATAGTAAATAACATATGCAGGTAATCGCAAGTATGCACGTACAACGCGAATCTAACATATGCAAGCTAATAGCAATAAAAGTCATATGCGTGTAATAGTCATGAAAGGTACACTAGCAGGTACATTTAATACATGAAGCAATAATATGACAATCTGTATGCAACAGTCATGTAATATACTATATCAGGTACAACTAATACATGAACAATAAATGCAATAAGTATGCAAACAATCATGTAAGGTACTATATCAGGTACAACTAATACATAAAGCAATGATATGACAATGTATATATGCAACAGTCATGAAAGGTACTCTATCAGGTACTACTAATACATGAAGCAGTGCAAAAACAATAAGTGTGAAGTATGGAATAAAACATGTCATTTCCACGGAATCCTGATATCGTGGTAGGACCAAAATCCATCAAGACAATCTGAATCCCAATTTCCTCAAATCAGCCCCCAAATTGGCTCTCATATCATGTAAGTCTCACAAATCCTGAATGTACAATATCAAGTAAATCTCATATATCCTGAATGTACAAAATCAGCAATCTCATATATATCCTGTATCCAATCTCAAATGAATCTTCTATATCCCAAAGTATATTTGCATGAATAATTATGATGATGTAATAAATCGATATATATATACACATATATATTAGCGTCCCATTTCACTAATATATATATATATATATATATATATATATATATGCATATATAACAGCGTCCCATTCCACTGTTATATATACTTAGAAGTAAAATATCATGAAACCAATGTGTCAAGCATCGACACAGAATTGCTGATCTATCAGGTGCTGTCACCACGACTGGCACCCTGATAGGTACGTATCATATGCTATACCGAAAACTCGGGTGCCTAGCTCTGACCCTCGCCTCTCGACGTAACCATACGTACATGACTCCCGTCGGTATCCCTACGATAACCGCCGAGTCATAGGTAATGTCACCGGAGAGTATGGTTCCCCTGCCAGGCCTCATCGGCATGTTACATCAAAATCCCTTTCTTGCCCCGGGGTACTTCCGGGCCCCACCATGTACCCTAACACGGCTGTAACACCCGAGCCCAATAATACTATTTCTATTACTAGTTGAGTGTTATATATTGCTCATTCCAATTATCCTGATGGTTTGGTGTTTATTGCTAAATTTTAACCGGTTAAATCATTTTGGCACATAACAAATTTTAACACCTAAAGTGAAATTAAAATTATCCATGTTGGCCTACTCGTCGTCACTAGTCGCGTGGTAGCGTCCGCGTGTCGAGATTTCTTCCCGTTCGGCTAAACGGGCAAGTTTGGACGTCTACGCGCGCGTACAAGTGTCCGACTTGGGGCATGCATTTTAATCATTTAACACCTCTTTTCAAAATTTGGAACTCGCTTAAAATCCTATAATTTGAATTTGAAATATTTGGGCGCAACCCGGGCGCGATTTGGAAATGTTTCATTTAGCGCCAAAATCCCAATTTAATTAAATATTATAAACTATAATATATATACATTCAACCTTAACTGTTACGTTTTTTTTAACCAATTAAATCCTTTAAACCTTTTCCTAATTTTCCCTGGCCAATCACGAGGGGTTTAAACCCTCGTGGGCCCCGCCTCCTTCTCTCTCTCTACATCTCTATCTCTATCTCTCTCCGCCTCCAATCTCTCTCTCTATCTGATTTCTTTTTCTCTCTCTCTCTAACTCTCTCTCTCTCCCCCATATATTTCACGTCCCCCCTCCTCAAGAAACCCACCACGAGAACCCGAACCCTAACCTTAGCCTCCTCGTGCTTGCGCCGCCGACCTCCCCGCGACCTCGCCGTCGCCGTCCTCGCCTCCTCAGCCTAGCCGCACCCTCCGACCTCCTTCCTCCGTTCTCTTTCCGCGCCTGCACCCAACCCCGACGCCACCACCGACCGCGGATCTCGCCGTCGCCGCCGCCTCCCATCCCCGACGACACCAGAATCCTCCTCCCTTCACCCTCGTCCCGACCTCGTCGTCGTCTTCCTCCTCCCCTCACTGGACCACCACCAGAACCCGAGCCCGACTCTAGCACCAATCCCCGGGTCGCCGGAAAACGTGCCGACGATCCTCGCCGTCGTCACCAGAGCCACCTCCGTCTCCCCTCGATCACCAGAGCGGGCCAGCACCCCTCGACTCACCGCACCACCCTCTTTCCAGCGAACCAGAGAAGTTCCAGCCCTCGCCGCATCTCCTGTTCACCGCCGGCGCGCCCATCGCCGTCGGGCCCGTCGTAGTTGCCCCTGGTTCTCCCTTCGAAGTACCCTGGTCCGTGTGGTCCCGCTGTTCGCTGTTGGGACTCGATCCGTAGTCCGTGCACCCGTCTCGTGTTTTCCGCCGACATTGCATCCGTGCTTTCCGGTTTGCGAAACCGTCAAGGCAAGTATCCGAATACTTGCTTTAACATGCTAGAACACAAGATCAAGTCTTGCTATACACTTAATCATCACATTGTCTATTATAACCACACAGCTATTAGTAATATCGATGTCATATTATAACTCAGAATTAACGGTTACAATTATTCTTAACGTTGAATTGGTATGGTAGTTTCTTGAAATTAATCGGTCTGCTATCAACCCACACTTTAACTAACTAAACTAAGTAGATCATCCTTGCTTCGTTTGTTAAATCACCCACGAGACAATTACGATGCTTTAGTTTAATTCATGTAGCTTCATTACGTCATGTTGTTGATATTGTTTCACTTTGTGATTATTTCACCCAAGTGTGCTCAAACCTGCTAGTCTAATACTGCTGCATCATATTCTTGTACCATTGTGATTAAGTGAACCGTTATTGTTAATTACTTTCTTGCTGCTGTTACTTATTTGACCGTACACCTGTTGAGAGCACATACTCGGTTACATTGCATATTGATTCGACCATGCCACACCTGACATATATTTACATACTGATACACCAGACATGACACCCTGTACATATCGACTCAACCTGTTGAAACATGGCCTGACCTGTTACATGATCTCATGCCGACAAACTTGACTTGGGGTCCTCATGGACCACTCCTGTTGTCTATCCAGACAAACCTGACCTGTTCCCAGATCCTGTGTTGACATTAATCCTGGACTTCTGGATACCTGACCTGACATACATAACTTGGGGGTATGGGGAAATCAAAGGTGAAACCGACTTGTAACTCAACAGTTCGATACTTGTTCTGATCAGTCTTACGGGCTTGGCCAGTCCGGGAGTGATGATGCTGACATCACTCGTCCATCCTACTACCTACTTTACTGCCTAGCGGCACGTCTCGGATTCAGCCCTGAGAACCTTGACCGTGGTCCCGGGCACGCACGGGATACTATTGAGTTACATTGACGATTCATCAATTGATTTCAAAGACTATAGAGTAGAAACCTGATAGGATAGTTTAGTTACCACTGCACATTACCCTGCACTGTTATTTATTAGTACTGCTTTATTTATGTTCATAATTGCATTGCTTATTACCATGTTTATATTATATTATTATTGGTTGACATGACGCGCTGACGTCTGGGTTTTGCATGGCCCAGATTCTTTACCATTGTCGCCGACCGAGCAGGAGTACTTCAGTCAGCAGGCTGATGTGTGAGTTCTGCAGTGGTTGGTTCATTTATTGCATTTTACTTCCAGGTGCGATCCCGCATTAGGGGACGTACCTTTCTATTATTGTATTGGATCAGTTGCTTCCGCATTTATTTTTCATTGACTCTTATCATTATGGATTTGGACATGTGTTAGATTAGTTTATTATCTTGTTCTTGATATCCTTACAACCGTAATGTGACTGTGGATGGATACTTCCTACCCACAGATAGCATGGTTGGCTATGTTACGTGCCCAATCTTGCGTACTCTGGGAAGCGGGGCGTGACATGGTTTTTTTGGTATCAGAGCGCATAGGTTAGTCGGGTTGATTCTTTTGTAGTTGGGTATTGTACCCAATACACGAATCAGAATAACCGTGTTTAGGAAACATGTCCTGCCACCTTGACCGTTTTGCCATTCTTGAATCACATTCTTCCGGATTATATCTTTTACGACATGTAAACTTACTTTGCATTGTCAACTCGGAAACCTGATTTCTTGTTATCCCTATGACTTGGGCGACTTGGGTGGAGTTAAGTAATTGTGGCTATGATACCGCGGCATAGCTACAATGCAGTACTCTATTTAAGTATCTTGGAGTTCTAGCCTTGATCCACATTCAGAATCTATCATCATGCTAATGTTGGGTGTTTTGAATTCAGGATTATGACAGGTAAGAAGTTGAAGACGTACCGGAGGCGTATGAGCGAAGCCGCCATGCTTGGAGTGATAAGAGAAATGCTGGAAATCAAAGAGACAGACTGAGCTGAATCAGCAATAGCAGATTTGTTTCAGGAAGGATTGCAGATCGTTCAGCAGTCTGTAAACAACGATGGAACTAGACCAGTCGAACGAGTAAGGACCGTAGCAGATTTCAGACTTTGGGTCCGTCTACATTTACTGGTTTAAAGGAGCTGTTACCAGCCGAGCAGAGGCTAGTGACACGGAGGATTTGCTGATTGCGGCACAAATCCCAGAGGACAAGAGGTTGTTGTGGTGCGCTTTCAGCTAGTGGTTTACGCCAAGAGTGTTGGCTTGCGGAGGAGACCCGCTTGCCCAAGCCAATTAGTTGAGCGGATTTCTCTAAGAGTTTCCTGGAGAAATTCTTCCCGCGGACTGCACGGGAGGAAATGGAAGAGAAGTTCATCGGACTAAGGCAGAATGGAGCAACCGTGGACGTGCATGCAGCAAAATGGACGAGACTCAGTAGTCTCGCTGGACCTTTCACGGACAACGATGTAGACAGCAGTTGCGGTAAGGAAGCAGTTCTGTTGGGCCAGTCGAGTTTAGGGCTAGGCCGACAAACAGTGTTCTTGCAGCTATGGAAGTTAATAGTAATGAAGAGCCGGCAGTTGTTCGTGACTTTATGGATGTATTTGAAGTTATATCGGGCTTACCGCCGAAGCGAGATGGGGAGTTCGCGATTGACCTTATTCCTGGTGCAGCGCCAGTATCAAGATCTTATTATCCGATGGCACCGGTGGAATTGGAAGAAGTTAAGAAACAAGTTGGTGAATTACTCGAGAAGGGATGGATTCGAAGCAGCAGCTCACCATGGGGAGCTCCAGTTCTTTTAGTAAAGAAGAAGGATGGCACAAGAAGGATGTGCATTGATTATCGAGAATTAAACCGGGTGACTATTAAAACAAGTACCCGATCCCTCGCATTGGAGAACTTTTGAGCAACTTAGTGGCGCGAGGGTATTCTCGAAACTGGATTTGCGATCAGGATATCATCAGGTCCGAGTGAAAGCAGAAGACATTTGCAAGACGGCGTTTCGAACTCGATATGGACATTTCGAGTATCTGGTGATGCCCTTCGGAGTAACGAATGCGTCGGCAGTATTCATGGATTTGATGAACAAGGTCTTTTCACCATACCTGGACCAGTTTATTGTGGTCTTCATTGACGACATTCTGGTATACTCGAAGAGTCCGGAGGAGCATGCTGAGCATTTAAGGATCGCACTGCAGACGCTGAGACAGGAGAAATTATTCGCGAAGATGAGTAAGTGCGAATTCTGGCTGGAAGAAGTGAAGTTTCTGGGGCATGTTGTGTCGGGCGATGGAATCGCCGTTGATCCCGAGAAGATTGCAGCAGTTCGAGATCGGCCAACTCCAAAGAATGTTGCGGAGATAAGAAGTTTTCTTGGACTCGCCGGATACTACAGAAGACTTGTGGAGAACTTCGCTCGTTTAGCAGAGCCGTTAACCAAGCTTACACGCAAGGAGGTACCATTTATTGGACGGATGGATGTGCTTTGGCTGTCGAGACGTTGAAGCAGAGGTTGATAACCGCCCCTATCCCGACCGTACCAGACAATTCCGGAGGACTGGTGTTTCTCAGCGACGCATCTGGAAAAAGGATGGGGGTGTGTTTTGATGCAGAGTGGGAAAGTCGTCGTTTACGCATCGAGACAACTGAAGACTCATGAGAAGAATTATCCGACTCATGACTTGGAGCTTGCGGCCGTGATTTTTTCGCTTTGAAGATTTGGAGACACTACCTTCTGGGCGAGAGAGTCGAAGTCTTTACAGATCACAAGAGTTTGAAGTATGTGTTCACTCAGAAGGAGTTGAACATGAGGCAACGCAGATGGCTGGAGCTGATGGCCGACTACGACCTCGATCTTAAGTACCATCCGGGAAAAGTTAACGTCGTGCCAGATGCGCTAAGTCGGTTACCAGCAATTCTGGTATTGACCGCACAAAGGGAGATCATTGCGGATTTTTCGGAGATTTGATTTGGAGGTTGTGCTACCACATGCTACGGGACAGTTGATGCAGTTGCAAGTACAGTCGTCCTTAGTTGAGAAGATTAAAGCGGCACAATCGCAGGATCCTAGACTGCAAAAGTTTCGAGAGCAGGTTGAAGTTGGACTGCGAACCGATTTACTGATCCATGAAGATGGTTCGTTGAGGTATGGTAGCCGTGTGTGTGCGCCAAAAGGGGATGTGCGTGAAGAGCTTATGAAGGAGGCACACAGTTCAGCTTACTCTGTACATCCAGGAGGGACAAAGATGTACCGAGATATTCGACAGCACTTCTGGTGGGAAGGTATGAAACGGGAAATTGCTCGCTTCGTGGCTAAGTGCTTGGTGTGTCAGCAAGTCAAGGCTGAACACCAAAGGGTTGCTGGTTTGTTGCAACCACTTCCGATCCCTCAGTGGAAGTGGGAACATATAACCATGGATTTCATGACGGCTTTACCGCGGAGTCCAAGAGGCAACAATGCCGTATGGGTGATTGTCGATCGGTTGACCAAGGCGGCTCACTTTATTCCTTTTCGGGTTGGTCAATCGACAGAGACCTTGGCAGAGCGGTACATGCAGGAGATTGTAAGACTGCATGGAGTACCGGTAAGCATCGTGTCCGATCGGGACACTCGATTCCTGTCGCACTTTTGGAGGAGTTTACAAGAAAGTTTGGGGACTCGATTGAAGTTTAGCACAGCTTATCATCCTCAAACTGATGGACAATCGGAGAGAACGATCCAGACCCTTGAAGATATGTTGAGGGCTTGCATGATGGGCTTCAAAGGTTCTTGGGAGGATCATCTACACCTGGTGGAGTTTTCGTACAGCAATAGTTTCCAAGCGACTATTCAGATGGCTCCGTTTGAAGCGTTGTATGGTCGTAAGTGCCGTTCACCCGTTTGTTGGGATGACATTGGTGAACGCAGATTACTAGGACCAGTTTTGGTGGTACAGACAGTCGAGAAGGTGAATACAATCAGGAAGCATATGAAGGCAGCTCAAGACAGACAGAAAAGTTGGGCTGACACGTCAAGAAGACCTCTAGAGTTCGCCGTAGGTGATTTGGTATTCCTGAAAATATCACCGACTAGAGGGGTGATTCGCTTTGGAAGTCGGGGAAAGCTTAGCCCTCGATTCGTTGGACCCTTCGAGATATTGGAGCGGGTTGGAGAGGTAGCGTACCGTTTGGCGCTACCCCAGTCATTGGCAGGAGTGCACGATGTGTTTCATGTATCTCAACTACGGAGGTATGTCAGAGATGAGACTCACGTCTTGGATCTTTCGGAGTTGACTGTACGGGAGGACCTAATTTTTGAGGAGCGACCAGTTGAAATCAAGGATCGAAGAGAAAAGGTTCTTAAGAACAAGGTTATCCCTCTTGTGTTAGTTTCTTGGGGTAATCGATTGCATGGAAAATCCACTTGGGAGCGAGAAGACGAGATCTGGCAGAAATTTCCTCACCTTTTCCTGGAGTTAACTATCTTGTAATCTTGGAATTTCGAGGACGAAAATCTTTTTGTAGTTGGGTATGATGTAACACCCGAGCCCAATAATACTATTTCTATTACTAGTTGAGTGTTATATATTGCTCATTCCAATTATCCTGATGGTTTGGTGTTTATTGCTAAATTTTAACCGGTTAAATCATTTTGGCACATAACAAATTTTAACACCTAAAGTGAAATTAAAATTATCCATGTTGGCCTACTCGTCGTCACTAGTCGCGTGGTAGCGTCCGCGTGTCGAGATTTCTTCCCGTTCGGCTAAACGGGCAAGTTTGGACGTCTACGCGCGCGTACAAGTGTCCGACTTGGGGCATGCATTTTAATCATTTAACACCTCTTTTCAAAATTTGGAACTCGCTTAAAATCCTATAATTTGAATTTGAAATATTTGGGCGCAACCCGGGCGCGATTTGGAAATGTTTCATTTAGCGCCAAAATCCCAATTTAATTAAATATTATAAGCTATAATATATATACATTCAACCTTAACTGTTACGTTTTTTTTAACCAATTAAATCCTTTAAACCTTTTCCTAATTTTCCCTGGCCAATCACGAGGGGTTTAAACCCTCGTGGGCCCCGCCTCCTTCTCTCTCTCTACATCTCTATCTCTATCTCTCTCCGCCTCCAATCTCTCTCTCTATCTGATTTCTTTTTCTCTCTCTCTCTAACTCTCTCTCTCTCCCCCATATATTTCACGTCCCCCCTCCTCAAGAAACCCACCATGAGAACCCGAACCCTAACCCTAGCCTCCTCGTGCTTACGCCGCCGACCTCCCCGCGACCTCGCCGTCGCCGTCCTCGCCTCCTCAGCCTAGCCGCACCCTCCGACCTCCTTCCTCCGTTCTCTTTCCGCGCCTGCACCCAACCCCGACGCCACCACCGGCCGCGGATCTCGCCGTCGCCGCCGCCTCCCATCCCCGACGACACCAGAATCCTCCTCCCTTCACCCTCGTCCCGACCTCGTCGTCGTCTTCCTCCTCCCCTCGCCGGACCACCACCAGAACCCGAGCCCGACTCTAGCACCAATCCCCGGGTCGCCGGAAAACGTGCCGACGATCCTCGCCGTCGTCACCAGAGCCACCTCCGTCTCCCCTCGATCACCAGAGCGGGCCAGCACCCCTCGACTCACCGCACCACCCTCTTTCCAGCGAACCAGAGAAGTTCCAGCCCTCGCCGCATCTCCTGTTCACCGCCGGCGCGCCCATCGCCGTCGGGCCCGTCGTAGTTGCCCCTGGTTTTCCCCTCGAAGTACCCTAGTCCGTGTGGTCCCGCTGTTCGCTGTTGGGACTCGATCCGTAGTCCGTGCACCCGTCTCGTGTTTTCCGCCGACATTGCATCCGTGCTTTCCGGTTTGCGAAACCGTCGAGGCAAGTATCCGAATACTTGCTTTAACATGCTAGAACACAAGATCAAGTCTTGCTATACACTTAATCATCACATTGTCTATTATAACCACACAGCTATTAGTAATATCGATGTCATATTATAACTCAGAATTAACGGTTACAATTATTCTTAACGTTGAATTGGTATGGTAGTTTCTTGAAATTAATCGGTCTGCTATCAACCCACACTTTAACTAACTAAACTAAGTAGGTCATCCTTGCTTCGTTTGTTAAATCACCCACGAGACAATTACGATGCTTTAGTTTAATTCATGTAGCTTCATTACGTCATGTTGTTGATATTGTTTCACTTTGTGATTATTGCACCCAAGTGTGCTCAAACCTGCTAGTCTAATACTGCTGCATCATATTCTTGTACCATTGTGATTAAGTGAACCGTTATTGTTAATTACTTTCTTGCTGCTGTTACTTATTTGACCGTACACCTGTTGAGAGCACATACTCGGTTACATTGCATATTGATTCGACCATGCCACACCTGACATATATTTACATACTGATACACCAGACATGACACACTGTACATATCGACTCAACCTGTTGAAACATGGCCTGACCTGTTACATGATCTCATGCCGACAAACTTGACTTGGGGTCCTCATGGACCACTCCTGTTGTCTATCCAGACAAACCTGACCTGTTCCCTGATCCTGTGTTGACATTAATCCTGGACTTCTGGATACCTGACCTGACATACATAACTTGGGGGTATGGGGAAATCAAAGGTGAAACCGACTTGTAACTCAACAGTTCGATACTTGTTCTGATCAGTCTTACGGGCTTGGCCAGTCCGGGAGTGATGATGCTGACATCACTCGTCCATCCTACTACCTACTTTACTGCCTAGCGGCACGTCTCGGATTCAGCCCTGAGAACCTTGACCGTGGTCCCGGGCACGCACGGGATACTATTGAGTTACATCGACGATTCATCAATTGATTTCAAAGACTATAGAGTAGAAACCTGATAGGACAGTTTAGTTACCACTGCACATTACCCTGCACTGTTATTTATTAGTACTGCTTTATTCATGTTCATAATTGCATTGCTTATTACCATGTTTATATTATATTATTATTGGTTGACATGACGCGCTGACGTCTGGGTTTTGCATGGCCCAGATTCTTTACCACTGTCGCCGACCGAGCAGGAGTACTTCAGTCAGCAGGCTGATGTGTGAGTTCTGCAGTGGTTAGTTCATTTATTGCATTTTACTTCCAGGTGCGATCCCGCATTAGGGGACGTACCTTTCTATTATTGTATTGGATCAGTTGCTTCCGCATTTATTTTTCATTGACTCTTATCATTATGGATTTGGACATGTGTTAGATTAGTTTATTATCTTGTTCTTGATATCCTTACAACCGTAATGTGACTGTGGATGGATACTTCCTACCCACAGGTAGCATGGTTGGCTATGTCACGTGCCCAATCTTGCGTACTCTGGGAAGCGGGGCGTGACAACGGCCCACGACGCTCCTCGCATGGGGTATATATATCAGAACCGATAAATCTCATGGTGGCTGCTGAAATATCATATCAAGAGAAACCGGGTTTTTCAAATAATGCATAATTTCATGAAACTACCACAGTCCTCAAATCCAGAAAACATCATGAAAAATCCATATCTCAATGCGAAAATCCATGAATATAATATACGCAACATAAAACTGTAATGTGAGCATATAAAGGAAAAGCCGCGAATTAACTGCAACAAGTTAATATAATATATCATGCGGTTCCTAATTTCTCCAATTCTATATAACATCAAATAAAGGTAAACATGTAGCTATAGCCAGATATATGTGTGAACATAAAGGTATAGCAAGGTATATGTATCTACTTATCAGTAATGATGTAATATACCCTCCGGGTATAAGTGAAGTATATATGCAAGGTATACATGTAGCTATGTCATTATGTGTGTATGTACCTATCGCTAATGGTACAATACCCCATAGGTATACAGGTAACTAGCATGTAAGCATGTCAATGCATATGTGTAAGCATGTAGGTATACAGGTATGCTATATGTCATATGCATAAAGAAATATGAATCAATGTCTCAATGTCCCTAACCAAACAATATCATATAGATATGTGTGTTGTGCGTGTCATGGAAATTATTGACGGTGTGTGTGGCATACAATCAGTGCTCGTGCAACATGAGCCGTCAATAATAGTGCAGTGTCCTAAGGGTACTAGTCCAAGCACAACAAATAACTAAGCAATAAGATATATGCGCAACTCTATATATGAAATAGAATATGCGACAAAAACATAACATCTCTAGCTCAGATGCATAACGACATGCGGGCGATTCCCCTGTAGATGTTAAATCTACTCACCAACGCTCCTGGCTAATTAAAGCCAACCACGTGTTTTCCTTTCTTCGCAGCGTCCGAAGTCCCCGCCTGCGAACCTAAAACATAACACAATAAAACAAGTATATATTAGCAATAGACCCAAAACACGTACAAATTAAGCGGACCAACGCGACACACAAAACATACTCTCAAGTGTTCGTATTGTGGCTAACGTGCATAGCGGCACTACGAAACCAACTCAATAGCAACAGAATACAGAACACGAACCGTATCGGATAACGTAACGTGTGAAACGAAACGCAAGAAATACACAAAGTGGTCCCAGATTTTGCTATACTAACAATCTGTAAAAGTTGCAAGTACCATGAGACCACAAACAACCCAGAGACCCCTACACCAAAACTCACCACCCCAGTCCCCACTCTGGCCGCAAATTGCGGCAAGAACCATTAAATCTGCGGCCATAACAAGAGGGAATAGGCTCGTATTTTGAGGTTAGGTTCTAGGTCACTACACTAGGTCACTGTGATGGGAACTTTTGCAACAATTACCTGGTTTGATAGCAGGTCATCCCAGACCCCAAAACAACACTAAAAATACGATATTTGCACGAAACGATACAAAACGCTATCTAAACAGAAACTAACAAGCTACGCTACACTATAAACACCTACTTAACAGAAAGAGATCATTACCTAACCAAAAGAACTCAAAAATCCAAGTTTTGCAAGCTCCAAGGCATCCAAGAGGCAAAACCAAGCCAAAGATGTGATTTTTGTGAGATTTGTGAAGGATTTGGTAAAGTTTTGTGTAGGAAATGATAGTGTTCAGTTGAGTCGAGAGAGAAATGAGGAAAAGGAAAAGAGAAAGAGAAATGAGAGAGTGTGAGGATAAAGAGAGAGGGAGGTGAGTGTAGGGTGAGAGTGAGGTGAGTCTAACCTTGCATTAATTCTCACATTAATGCATTCACACACACCATGCCACCTCCTCACTTCCAAAACAAATATCTCTCTCTTCTCACACAAAAGATCTAGGAGTTTAGGGTTAAGGCAAAGCAAGGAATTAGGATAGGATTAAAGCAAGGATTTAGAATTAGGTTAAGGGTTAAGTTGTCTTGGTTGCTAAGAACAAGAATAACACAAAACAAACCCTCACATTAACGTGCACACGTGCGTGCATGTCCATAAAAATAATATTAAAATAATAATTAAATGTTATAAAATGTGAGGAACCCGAATTGGTAAACTTTAACAGTAAACCCGCATTAACGTCTATACTAATACTAACCGAAATCTAAGGTGTTACAGAGATGAAAGCTAATAGGGATAGGACGCCTTGACATGATCGGATAGAATTAATGTCTCGAATTGATATATAAGAATATGAAAAGCGAATGTGAATCACGACTTGTAGATATGTAATTATAAGAGGATAAGTAAGAGATTTATAGTAGTATGACATGAGATTTATAAGATAGGATATATATATATATATATATATATATATATATATATAAATGACTTGATGATGTGATATGATGATTTGATTGATATGTCAGTATACGGATGCGAGTCGATATGAGAGGATTGATACCTTTGTCGGTCCCCTGATATGAGATTGTTATGGATGCGACCTGGAAGATATGTATATATATTGGATAATGTTGTGAATCTTGAGTGATATGCCGTATGAGACGTTAGATCCGTACCCTCAGCGTCATATAGGTTGATAGGATTCCTAATGGTTTAATACCGCCGTACGATGATTTACCGTACGTGATGAGTTTTATGATGATTGATCCGTACCCTTGACTAGAGGATGCCGTACGATAAATCGTACCGTACGTGATGTTGTGAGGCTGGATTTATAGATTCACCGACTCGGTCATGTTAGATATGTATACATTATAGCTTTTAGCTGACGATGTACTTTATGCTACGTTCATGTCATTCTCATTACATTACATGTACCTGTACTAGTACACCTACACCATTATCGATGATGCGTATGTTACACTTATACAGATTGGCCGCCTCACACACTTCAACATCGATAATTGCTATGCCACTCACATAGTAGAATTGTTACATTATGTTATTATATTGCTATGCTCACATTATGATGATTTGCCCATGCTCACATCACTGTTCTATATTGCATGATATACGGATATGCTTACTTTCTGTTATATGTCGCATATATCATGCTTTATGATTATACGCATTGAGATATATTGTTTTCATGAGATTTCTGGATTTGAGAACCGTGGTTATTTCAAAAGAATGAATGTATTGTTTTAAAAACCCGGTTTCTCTTGATATGGTATTTCAGTGCGTCCACCATGTGTTTTCTCGGTTCTGAGATTGGCATGTGAAACCCGATTCGAGGAGCGGTAGACACCGTCTGCGGATACATGGTGGACCCGGTGAGGTACCCCGGGGCAAGAAGACTCGTATTGCTAGGCGGTGAGCCTGGCAAGGGGCACTATCTACCGGTGATAGTTTTTGGGCTCGGCGGTTATCCGGAGGATACCGACCGGAGTCGTAAGATGATATGGGCCGATCCGGACTGACGGAGCCCGAGAGATATGAGGATTTACGTGTCGATATTGGACACGGGTTTCATGATGTTTCGAGTGTCGATGTTGGACACTCAGGTTCCATGATTTGATGTGTCGTTGATGGACACACGTTGATTGATATCCTCATACATATGCATTATGATATTTACATGCATGATATTGTTGTGTCATTGGTTGACACGTGGACGAGATCCACATGCATACATGCATTGATTATATACTGTCACGACCCGAAATGGCACGTGACTGGCACTTGGAATCATATGAGGTCTATAGGACCCCATTTAATTCAAGTAAGCTAAAAATCCCAGAAATCTAAACCATTTAAAAGAAGAAAGAAGGAAAAGTTTAGTTTTAAAGCAAATTGTTTAACAACATAAGCCGAAGTATACATTTTTAAAATATCAAGTCTTTTCTGAAAATTTCGGCAAAGTTTCCTTTGTAAATACTGGCCCCAAATTGGTACAACATGCATAATATGAATAAACGCATCCCCAAGCGAGAGCTAGCTCTTCGCCAATTGGCGGTCACAACCACGCAAGCAATATAATATACAACGCCGAAGGGCGAGGATCAAAACTCAAAATCATTAAGAAAACCATAATAATACAACGCGCGACTCTAAGGTCGAAAGAATATACATCTGGTCTTCTAAGGTTATAAAATATACAAGTCTGGTTGATGGAGTTTACTAGATACAACTGAATGCAAATAAATTACAATGGTGGTCACGATGCGAGTGACCCACCTACCAAACTATTCACCTGAAAAGGAGCAGTGTGCCAGTAAAACCGCAACGAAACCTGTACGGCAAAACCTGCAAAAAACTGTGGCACAACGGAGGTGAGTTGCCAACCCGTGAGTAGAAAACATCACCGAGCAGAAATCGTATGTATGACTCAATCCTAGGTCATACGATCAGTAATATTCTCAAATAATAATATGGCCTGAAGCATATAATGGCAAGGGCAACATCTATGCATAAGTGTAATCCCATATGCTCGTGTCAGTGCCTCAGGTAGCAATATATCATAAATATAATGTATAAATGCATGAAAACAGAATGCATCTAAATGTGGAAACTGTTTTCTTATCTCAGTGAGATTTCTGTATAAAATCGAGTATCATCAATAAAATCATGCAGAAAATCAGTGTCAATCATCGACACAAAATATAAATCTCAAATCTCGATATCTCAGGCTCCGGCTATCCGGACTGACCTATATCATCAAATCTCAATATCTCAGGCTCCGGCTATCCGGACTGGCCTAAATCCTCAAATAAAAGACCACGTCGGTATCCTCCGGATAACTGGCGCGTCACAATAAAATCATCGGTTAGTAGTGCTCCCCCGTCCCAGACTCAACGCCATCATCTGCGACCTTCTCGTCCCGGGGTACCGCACCGGGTCCACCATGCACCCACAAACGGTTTCTCCTCCTCCTCGAATCGTGTGTATGATATCGCTCAAGAGCCGAGAAAACTCATGGCGGACATGTCTCAAATCATATCAGGAGAAAACCGCACTTTTGTATCTTTAAAAATGATAATACGTTTTATAAATCCTTGCGGTTTCTCCAAATCCAGAAATCTCATGGAAATCCGAAATAACAATCTCAAGTGTAAATAACAGTGAATACTGGGCTCCGGCAATCCGGACTGGCCCATAATATTGCATGACAAATGAATATAAAATGCATGGGTATCTAAATAAAGAATGCAATATCTAAACTAGCACATGAAAGCAATAACATATAGGAACTATCAGCTAGTAAGCTATGTCAATGAAATAATATTTTCTAAAGTGTACGTGACATAGCAATTACTGATGAAGATGTGTGTGAGCCGGCAAGCAAGTGTACGTGGAGCATACGCATCATCGGTAATGGTGCGTGTGTCCTAACAACAGGTTTCATCATTACTCAAGAAAATATATATAGGCATGCAATGCAATGCGAACAACAGAATAAATGGCAATGAATAGTAAATGCAGCAATAATGAAATATACATTCCTATATACGAGTCATACGGTTTTTGATATCTGAAATCACACGAATCGTGGTGTTTAGAAAATAGGGCTACGGTGTATTTAAGAAAATGTATGTCCTTTGAAATATCCGTAGTATCTCTTGGCCTGTCTTTAAAATACTCACGATTCGTTAGTTTTGAAAACAAGTATGACTCGTGCTCAGTTTAACATCTACTAAGTAAACTACATGACTAACTAATAGACCAGTCGAAAAGGGTAAGGAAAACCACCTAAGTCTGAGTCGATATATATAAATATAATAGTCGGTGATCCCGCCTCAATAGTATCACGTACGATACAATATATATATGACATCCTCGAGTCAAGAGTGCGGATCTATCATCAATATATAGCTCGTACGGTAAATCCTTTGTACGGCATCCCAAATCTGGGTACTGGTCAAATATCACATTTATCTCATTATTCATCTGGTATCCTTATCATCATATCCTGTATTAGGGGTACTGATCTAAAGTCTAGTACATACTGATACCATCTACATATATATATGCGTGTGTATGAAAACACATCGACTAAAGACCCGCTATAATCTCATGTCGTATCTCATAATACGATCCAAATCACATCACCGATCTCACAGCATCATGTCCAGTCACATCGACTCATCTAAAAGTATCATATACTATCCTCATAATCCAGGCGTATGTGTGTGTGTATACATACTCACATACCTATATGTATATATATACATACATATCCCCATATACGCACAAGTAAATGAAATGTATGCGAATGTGTGTGCGTGTGTCTAAACCTATTCTAGGGTTCGCGACTAAGAAACTAACTACGACACTATCATCCAATTACTAAAACTAAACTCATGATTATCTAAGATCTTACTTGCTAAGCACCCAAGTTTCACAAAACACATATATAATTATATAATGTATCATATGCTATACTACGAACTGCAGGGGTGCTATACTCCATCCACCCGACTTCCCCCGTAGATATATATCAACTCATCTTTATCCTCTCTTGCCGAAGTCGATGTCGCCAAGTTCCCACTTGTCGTCCCGAAGTTCACGCGGAGGTACCTACATATCACAACATATCGTATCGCATTAAAATCCGATTCAAAACCAAGACGACCCGTGAGATGCCTATAGCTTAGAACCTATAGCCTACACAAGCAAAAATAGACAAATAACCCCCATCGTCGACGTACAAACGTCAAACGAACAAATCTCATAATCAAAACCAAGAATTCCAAAATACGGAAAACATAACCCAAAACCATCCCAAAATGCTCCCAGAGTTTGGCTCAGATAATCTGGGACAAAAAGAAAAATACAGTAGCTATGTTATAAGGAATGTGAGCTACAGCCAAAACCCCAGCACCAAAATTGCTACAGTAGCCGACCAAAGTGGCTACAGTAATCGCCGGGGCCTGCCCCACCTTGGAATTTGGGCCCCGTCTTCTCGTGGTGGTCTCCTATTGGTCTAACTAGGTTAATTTATATTTTTAATTATTTTTCCAGATTCCCTGTAGACCCCTAAAATATCACAAAACCGACACGGAAAGTTTAAATTTCAAGTTTTAGGGTTAGTCACTGGTTTGATCTGGATTTTTAACATTTAAGGGGGGTTTGTAGTCACCAATCACCCCTCAATACACAATCACAATTCATAATACCACTATAAACCTCAACTTGGAATTTTTCCGACACCACTAAATCTCACTTAATCGATTCTAAACATAAGTTAAAGCTATAGGAAAAGAAATTCTACACTAATGGTGAAGAATATACCTCGTTTGGCACTCAAGAATCCCCTACAGCATCAAAATCCTATTTTGCTTGGTCCAAAGTGCTTGTAGTGAGCCTGTGCATGTTTTTAGTGAAGTGGAGGTGAAGTTTTGATGTTGTTTTGGGGGTGTTTTGAGGTGTTTGGGGAGGGGGAAGAGAAGGGGCAGCCATGGTGTGAAGGGGAGAGAGATGATGAAGGTGATGAAGTGAAGAGAGAACGGCTAAGGTCAAAGTTAATCCCTCACCTCTCTCTCTCTTTCATGCCCATCCCTCTTTGTTTAATATTTTTCTTTTTCTTTTCTTTTCTTTTGTTATCTTATCTTTTCTTTTGAAATTTAAAACCATGCATGATAAAAATGAAGAAACCATGGTAGAAAATGTAACAAGTATTGTAAATGTGACATGGTGCATGTCATGTGCACTGGATTAATGCAAGATTAGCGATTTTTAATCGTGATTAGCATTACAATGGAATATAATTAATCATAAAAAATTTATAATTTGCTTCAATCATATAAAATACCCTCATTTTAGTAATTCTTATAATTTTCCAAATATTTCCCAATTTATCGGTAATTAATTATACCGCATTATCAAAATATTCATACTATTTATTATTTAATTATATAATTTCCAAAAATAATATTTTATTTTTCTGAAATGTTACAATCTTCCCTCCTTAAAGAAATTCGGCCCCCGAATTAAAAAAACCCCTCAATACTAAAATATTTCAGTAAAATGGTCAAGTCGTCGAGGCTCCGAAATCATAAATACATAAAACATATCGTAGCGCAATGCATGCGCATGGAAAAAAGTGTATAGCTCAAAAATCAAAACTCCGTCAAGTATCCTGCAATCATCGGAGTTATGGTGAAGACACAAATGTCAAAATCCAATACGAAATCCAGCATGATATACATCAAAACTATAACATGTACATAGTACGCATCGTTATAATTTCGTCAAAACATCTGAATAATTGCATGCCAAACCTTTTTCAAATTGCTGCGTGATGCGCGTATCGCAGCACAGGTGATTTAAGTGCCGGTCACGAGCTAATATTTCTGGTCGTGACATATACCTTTAGATATTTCACGAGGTAATGATCTACCTCATCACAACACACATCTCTACCATAGCACGATGAAGTTTTGGGAATTCATTCTTGGGATAAAACGACTTTGCAAATAAATACCATCAACTTATAAAACCCCTTTCTTTAAAAAAATGCATTAAACATTTCCATGCAATTGCGCCTCTACAACCCACTTTTGGGGACCCCGTTCGGGATGGTGCGGATTATCGCACATCCTCGGGCCTGGCAGAGCGAGATGCAGACCTCCGCAAGGAGCATTCGATCTCGATAGAATTTTTATACATTTTTCTTTAGAAAATGAGATTTCTTTAAGAAAATAAATAAAATTCATTTTAATATATATATATATATATATTATCAAAATATCTATTTTAATTATATTATATAAATATTCCAAGTTTTTCAAATCAAAGGAATCATCATTACATGAAAATACTATCCAAATACAAAATAATTCCAACATTTCAATAAAATACCATATACTATGAAAGTAGGTTATACTCACTAGAAATTTCACAATTATAAAATATACATCTATGGAAACCCTACATCTATGGAAACCCTAGAGATGATAATTAAATACTTGAGGTGTATTTTGAAAGTTATATCAAACTATATTTATATAAAACCCCATCAAGTTATGTTAAATTACAATAAGGACCCTAGTAAATATAGGTTTAAGCGGGACCGGTCTCTTGAGCCTCGGCGAGCTGGAGATATGAGTGCTTGCTTATCTAAGGTAGACAATCTAATAAACGGTGTTATCAACACGGTAATTGTCTTTGAAAAAGAAACAAATCCTGCCGTTCATGTGCAGCAGTTACCGATAACATCAAAACTAATTCAGGATTTTAAGTTCTTTTCGAAAGTGTTTGACTCAGACCGAGTCTCAATCAAATCAATCTGATTTGAATGTGATTCAAGCATATAATACTACAATACAACATGAATCTATGAATCCGTCTATTTAATCTATATCAATCTATATTGACTGAACCCAACCATGGATATATTCCGTTTACATGACTATCCGTTTACATCCATTCCATTTACTGATATCATGGTTTCGGCAAGTCTTCCATTTACTATAAGACAATATAGTACAATCGGTACAATCAATACATTAAATATTACGGGGTTTATAAATGGGTAGACTGGTACGGAATATATTAAAGGTGGCACGAGGTGGCCACTTAAGACGTAATTACATCCATACCGTTGTTCCGTGGTATTTTCGACGGAGCCTTGTACTACGGGTTACCAAAGTCCACGGTGTAAGTTGGACTTCTCTCGTATACACTGACATCTTTTGTACCAAGCTACAAACACTACGTTAACCTAACAATCAAATATTATACGGGATATACTCTCTTTTCTGTCTATTCTACTTCTCTCCTTCTTTGGGACTTACCGAGCGATTGTTCGCTGACGACATTTCTATTTCTCTTCTTCTTTGGAATGTTGTCAGGTGGATCGGACGCACTAGAGTTCGAGACCAGCCAGGAGCATTTGGAGTAGTACACTGAAGACCTGGGGCATTAGACTTTACTTGTACATTTATTTCATTTCAGTTATGCCATTGTTTAGACATTGCTTTCTATTCATGTATTTACATTTCAGTTGTACCTGTAAAATAATATTTAATAAATAAAGTTGTTGTTCATTTACATTCCTGTCTCTTATGTACTTTACTTTATATTGTTTAGATACGCTCAGCGTGTTTACTTCGGAGTAAATACGTAGCGGTTTCACCGCGTCCCCTGCCCGTACACCGGGAAGCGGGGCGTGACAGTATTTGTACTGAAAAAGTAAACAGAACCCACCTTGATCTTCTTGTTGAAGCCATGGTTTTGGGCTTCGACAGATTAGAGTGGAAAGGTTGAAGAAGACCAGGAAAAGTAAAAGCTAAAAAAATAAAGAAAAGCTAGAAGTGGGGTAACTTTAGCCCCTTAGTCAATTAAATAATGCCTTAAATCTAAAGTGTTAATTGAAATGAATTATTCCGCTGAAAATACATGGATTTTGAATTGACAAACAGCCGATATCAATTCTCATTTTAACGATGTCAATTTTCAAAACCTGTGATTTCCATCCCATCTAAATAAATAATAAAATGACAATTACGTCACTTTTCGTTTTTATGAACCGTTTCTTGTCTCTCAAATTCTCATTTTTTGGCCAATTTGCCATAACCAAACATATGCTCTAATAAGAAAGTAGATAATGCAACACAAAAGGGGGAGGAGGGCATGTTTTGTAAGTGAAAAGAAAGAAGAAAATGAGATAGTAAAAATGTAGAAAGAAATAAAAACAGTACTTTTTCTCATAACATGTTTGTTTGATTTATAGAAAGTTGGAAATTTTTTTGCTAAAGGGTAAGTTGGAAAGTTGATGAAGATTATGTGGCAATCATAAATTAAGATTATAACACAGATATAAGTGATGATTATGTGTTGTTAACCATTCTGTAGAGAAAATGAAACATTAGCGTCATTGTATATTTCTCAGAATTCTGCCACCCATAAAATGGATTAACAAATTCAAGTAACAAACACCGACCCCAGGATTCTTGATTAAATAAAATAATCCAGTTCTCAGTGAGTTAGTGTATTGTGGCCAAACAGGAAATTGAACCAAGAAAACCATCAAGCCCTTTTTTTGCGAATTGAAAGAAGCCACGTGTGATCTTGATTTTACAAGTAAACTTTTTTTTCTTTATAATGCGATTTATCATTTGACCCTTCTTTTATAGATGTGATGCATTAATATTGTAATCATTCGACATATGTATAAATGTTATCCAAATTACATAAATTAGCATGTTAATGATGAGAGCATGAATATCAAGATGGACGGTGACGATCATGTGAAATATAGCGGATGTTGATCTTATAAATCGAGAATTAACATATATTTAGAATAACACAAGACGATTTTCAAAATTAAAATCAAATGAGGTACATTTTCATAATTAAATACTGAATAAGGGGAGTCAAACATAAAAAACCTTGAGTTTCAGAAACAGCTTAAAAGGAGAAGAAATTGTAATGCTAAAACAATGAGTTAAAGCAAAGCGCTATAGCTTGGTCGGCATGAGCACTTCACTGTTTGGAAAGAGTGGAGGGTTGGAAGCCAACACTTTGAAAATTCATGGATGCGCTTGGTGCGTCCGTCCATGGGTTGTACGCAAAATGTGATTTATTGTTAACCAATTTAACCTTAATTGATTATGATTATGATTATGACGGTGAGCGCTACTCTAGACCCAAATAGAGAAACCGGTTCAAGGACCAAAAGCGGACCGGAACATATAAAACCCAAACCCCACTGAGGGTTTTACATCGCCGCCGTCTCGATCGAAATGGACCCCATGGACCGCCTCCTCGGCGCCGATCCCGCCGCCGCCGCCGCCGCCGCCGCCGCCTCCAAGCCCTCTCGCTTCGCTCCCAAACTCAAAGGCAAGAAGATCGCCACCGCTCTCCCCAAACCCGAACCCATCGACATCGATCCGCCCCCAAACCCTAACCCTGCGATCCAAAAATGCAAAACCGAGTCCGATCCCATCACCGATGGCAAAGCTGCTGCCGTTGATAACGTCGTTGATGATCCGATGCAATTGGATGCTTGTAATGGGGTTGCTGTTGATGATGATGGCGCCGGCGAAAAGGAGATCGTGGATGATGTCGTGGTTCAGGAGTTCGATTTGTTTATAAATCCGTCTCCGCTTGATGACGGAGCCTCGGTATATTTCTGCTGATTGTGTATTTTTTCATTGCTTTGATAATCGGAGTTTATGTTCATGGGCTATTGTTCTCTTGCAGTTTTATGTAATGCAGTATCCGCTTAGGCCGTCTTGGCGGCCATATGAACTGGTTGAAAGATGCGAAGAGGTAAATTTCATCAAGTTTGATGGTAGTTGAACCACACGATAATTCTTACATGCTCAAGTATACTGTGTTTTTGTTGGATTAGGTTAGGGTGAAGGCGAAAGAATCAAGAGTTGAAGTCGATTTGAGTTTGGATGTTGACGGTGAAAATTGTGACCAAACGGTGTCTGCCTTGACAAAACTGGTAAGCTTTGTTTTTTAAAAGAGAATTGTATGTCATGGTCTTGGTTTATGCGTTGTTTACATGAGAATATTACCATGTTGATATTCTTTGCCATTTAAAGAAGGAATTTGCATATAAGGAATTTACCGCACCAATTGTTTAATAAACTATCTATCTAATAATATCTCTGACAGGTCATAAGGACTATCAATCTGCTTTGAGACATTATGATTGTATAATGCTGATAATCACGTAAAGAAAACTGATTATGTGTATGCATCACCCCCAAAAGATTTGGAATCGTGAACAATTTATGTTCCACGGTTATAAATAATTTCCTTTCTTTCATATAAGTAGGGAGGATATTGAATGTACTATGAATGATAAAGTTATTTTATATAGCGTGAGGTTTTCATATCTAAGAAAGAATTCCTTAGTATGAAGGAAAACCATTTGATTGTTAGTGATGTTTTTGTGTTCTGCGTTTTAAAATTAAGAATACCGCAATCAAGACGGTGTCGCTTGGTAGCTAGCCGGTTGAGTACGGGTCGATCCACAGGGAGAAGGAGTTTTTTTCATTATGCTCTAACGAGTTAAGTCCAAAAAGTCGGTGATTTGTTTTAATATCTATGAATGAGAATAAGTTGATAAAAAGCTTGCTAGGGTTAGGATTGGGTTAGTTCGAAATAGGGATCTTCTCACTTCTTTCAATGCCTTAGTTGTGAATAAAGGTGTTAGGCTAATCGGCAACAACGGGGATTAGCACGACTGGAAAGAAACTTAGTTTCTTCCTTTTGGTCCTTGTTCGTCCGTGTTTGGCTCTTAGCCTTAACCTCCGGTTAATTCAACCACAACCGGTCTAACTAGGGAATTACCGCTATCATGTAGGATAGGATGCCGTAGTGAGCGGATTATGGTTGATTTAAAGGGAGTCCGTATTTAAATTTATTTGGGTAAAGAAAGGAGTGAGAGATTTCTTTCTCTCAAACCTTCTCTATCCTACCCCTAACAAGTGAGGAATTACTCACTAATTAGGAAGATAACAATAAAATTCAAGATAAGAAAAATGCAGATTAAATTCTACAACTAGATTAACAAATAATAATTGCAGATAATAAAATACTATAAGAAAAATGCGAGAAAAATAAAGGAACTTACTTTTTATTGATATCTCTTAAAAGCTCATTACAATGGAGAATTCTAGATCTAGAAATAAAAAGAGGCATCATCCAAAGAGGCACACCAAAAAGAGGCATACTATATTTGGCTTTGAGCCCTCCTATTTATAGATAGGAAAAATCCTAGGTTTTCATTCTGATCCATACATGAAATTACAAAACTACCCTAAGAAAGCCGGGTCAAAGCACCGACACCTGCACCGACACGTGCATCATACGGCCGCGGAACCGCTGCAGAAAGGCATGTTTGGCCACGGTTCCGCGGCCATTAAGTGGGATCTCTGGCTCAGTTCTTCAGGGTTACTTCATGTTGCTTTTTTCTTCTGTTTTCTTCATTTGGTTCCTCAGAATCTCTTCTATTTTTTTCCAGATTTCCAACAGTGCAAAATGATGTGGACTTTTGCCGTGAGCTTCGCGTTGAAGTCTTGAATCTTGTGCTGCCCTTGTGCTTTGTGTATTGAACTGTCTAATGATTTTTATTTGTTCCTTTAACTGGCAGGCGGCATCATACAGATTCATCTATTGTTGGTCGTAGTCTCACATTTATAGTGACTTTTTCACGAGTTTCACTGTAACGATCTGAGAATCTGTAACCTGCAACTATTTAGCCGACATGGATCAAAAGCATCTATTTATATGTAATGTGATTAAGAATGGGCGATATAATAATACAAAATTCTGATATGAACAAATACCCCCAAACTTATCTTTTGCTCATCCCGAGTAAAACCAATTTTATTCTTGAAAAAATCCTAACCTCACTTTCGCAGGGAACGCGATTGCACTAAGCTCGTGCAACAAGCCGTTAAATCTCTAGGTGTCCATGGTATGAGGAGTGTTGTCTCCTGAGCGTTTTCAGCGGATACTACCCATAAAATCCGATCAATTTGGCCTGTTGACTCTCATTCTTCAATTCAGTATTCTAGTAAGAAATTATATCATCTTCAACTTAGAAATCATCAACCCGTATTTTTCACGCTTCCTTTTCATTTATCTTAAGATCATATACGTTTTGCAACTTTATTAAGCTTTCAGCATCTTTTGAATTTTCCTTCTAAGGTGCAATCTTAACTTAGGAATTTTTATCATTTCTACTGAAATTATAAGCCCTATCTTTTATTCCTATCTCTCATCCAACCCCAATCATATACCCCTACGTGTGTGTATGTATCACCCATATACTTAGAAATTCAATTCAAGCTATCTTACTCTTGTCCATCGTCCAAACTACTTTTAGTTGGTGAATTTTAGATGAAATTGCTCACACATCCTTTATGCGACCGTTAATACTTCTTAAGGTACTAAACGACCGATTACAAAATATGCTTGCGCATTTAGGCGTAATGCTCGTCTTGTAATACCTAAGGTTTAGCAGTGACTCCCAAACTAGTTGGTCTAAGGCACTAGGTGATAAAGCACCATCGCTATATTTTTTTTATTTATACAGTCTTAAGTAATTACGAAACCAGTGTTCATTTATTTCTCTTTATTCACCACTTATACTTTTTATTTTATTTTCCTTCATACTAAGAATTTTAGACAAGAGCATTTCAAGGTATTCTCTACTATTCCAAGTTTCAAGGTGCGTGTACGTGCAAGTTGTAGGATATACATTTTCAGAATTTAGACTTAAGGTTCAGAATTATTTTTCAGACTTATACTTCAAATAAAAATTTCAATACTCTTCCCTTATTTTGACTTAACCTAAGAACTGAACTCAAAATTTGCCTATTTCTAAATAAACTATAAGGATATATATTTTCTATAGTTAAATTCTAAGAAAGGTTATTTTTAGGGTTTTTAATTTACTAAGTTTAGGATCTAGTTTTTCCTTACTATTCCACCGTTATGTTGAATTTAAGTCAAATATGGCCAAAATTGAACTTTTCATTTTTTATTTTTTATTTTTTTATTTTTATGGGTTTTAAAATAAGTATGAAAATGCAAAAATATACAAATGAATGCGAAGAAAGAAAACTTACCGAGCACATCCCCAAACTTAAACTTGACAGTGCCCCCACTGTCAGGCTACACCAAGAGTGTCAAAATTGTCGGCACTCCCCTGTTTTTTTTTGTAAAAGAAAACCAAAAATATATATACACAAAAAGATCCTCCCAAACTTAAGTGAAACCGTGTTTCCACTGTTTAAGCGTTAAAGTTCAGAGTTAGGGGTGAGAAAAATACACTATCAAGCTATACAAGGCCTTACACAGGCCAAAAGTTAGCACCAACCATTCAAATATTCTATCTCTGTAGTGTGTTGGTTGGTGAAAGAATGCGGAGAGAAAAGAAATGGAGAATACGCGAGACCGTATGGGAAGAGAGGTGGAATACGGTTTCGGTATATTAGGAGAATGACGGAAGGGAGAAAGAAGTGCAGTACGAACTTGAGGGTGTAAATTGAGTGAATAAATTAGCACAAATTGTGATGACCGATGTGTAAAAAGCGATTGTACTAATCTATCAACCCGTCGAGAAATGGGGTCAAATCCCTAAAGATTCGTGAGAAAACATGGATACGCCGAACTTGATAAACCAGACATAAGAAATGAAAGTGATACGGTTTCTTGCGCGGTCGGAACGATGGAAATGATTGAGGGGAGTGATTTAGGAAGGGTAATAGTTAAAGGTTCAGGAGGCTGTACACAGTCAGTGGAAGGGACATGATGAATTGGAAAATCCGACTCATCACGCAAAACTGGTTCATCCTCAATACTATCCTCAAAACTCCCCTCAAAAGTTTTCTCATCCATGCATTTATCATCAAAATCCAGACGCATATGAAGTTCGGGAAAATCAGTTAATGACTCGGGATGATAAATTGGAGAGAGAAACTCATCCAACTCTGTGGGTTCATCATCCGATATATTCCCAGCGTCAATATCCTCAATCAAGTGAAAATCAATTTTTTCGGATACCTCATCAAAAGCATGGATATCAATTAATTCAGGTTCTAAGATGGAGGTGTTGAGGTCAAAAGGATTGGGTGTGGTTTCACTCGAAAGGGACCCTTCACAATCAGGCAAATCAAACACTACAAAGTCGCATAACTCATTACTCATTCTTTCTTCAATTGATGAATCACGTGGGACACTCGATAGACACTCAAAACCGGAGTTGTGGGATTCAATTGGGGATGGGTAGGTTTGATTTGGAAGGATGTTCAGCTCACTCTCACCACTCAAATTCTCAATCTGTCCAACCGCTTTATCATACATTGGAAAATTTGGAGCTAGTTGGAAACTAGCTACCGGGTCACTAGGTTGTATAAGGGTGGCCATATACGCATTCAAATCCATCATCTGTTGGCATGCCGCTACCATAAAATCTTCCAATGACTGTTCCAGACTAGACATGGGTTATGAAGGGGTTTCAGTAAAACATTCAAAGTTGTTTGAATACTGGAAACTCCCAAATGGCTGTTCAGAAGCAATGTCTTGGGAAGGTGCAAAAGTCTGGTAGGACTGGTAAGAATTGAATGGTTGGACAGGAGTAGGATCAACATTTGGATAAGAAGGTGAACGGAATTTTTTATCCAAAGAAGTCGCAGTGGTGAAATGAGTGAAAGATCGGTTACGAGATTGTTCAATATGTTCAGCAATAGACATGGATTTCGGAGTTACAACAAAACTCGAAAAAGGAGTATCAACGTAAGAAGTTGGTGAAGGTTGAAATGATTGATACAAGGTGGATTGCGGAGTCCAATTGGTTTTCCTAGACGTGTCTATTCGATCTTTCAAAGAAATTTTGGGTATGGAGGGGTCGTTCGAAATTCGACCAAAACAAGAACCGTAGGAAGTAATGTCTGGTTGTGGGTACCAAAGTTCGGCAAGAGTTTTGCGAGGTGGGGTACCCATGATGTGATGAGAGAAAGGAGAAGAAAAAGAATGTGTTTTTATATATTTTTTTTAAATTTTTTTTATATTTTTATAAAAAAAATTGTTTGTTTTTGGAGTTTTGAAATTTTGAAAGTGTTTTTTTATAAAGAGTTTTGCAAAAATTTTGTACAGAACTACGACACACTTTCAAACAATCACAATTTAAACATGCACAATCAAGCCTAGAGCTAGGGTCTCCTAAGTCAACTAGACTGCTCCTAACTGGTCCAAAGCGATAAGTTGTGAGATATCCCTCAAATCGCCTCTTCACCGCCAATTGTGGCCAGGTAAGCACAAGTGAAGAAAGAAGGGATCCGCTCACGAATCATCGTGAGACGGGCCTTTTAAAGTTACCTTTCTCACTTGTCTAGCCTAGGCACTACAAAGTCAGGTTTAGATAAATGACTGAATGCCCACAACCTTCCTCTGTCCTAATGAGCGTGACATTCCTTAATTGGCTGAGTCTAGATATTTTTTAATTAGCTCAAGATTGATGCATATGCTTTTTGTGATTTCTAGGGTCTTAGGAAGGGTAATGAAATCCCCACCCAATCTAGATTGGTGTTATAGCCCCTTAGATTCCGTATTAATTATGCAAAGCAGTTAACACACCAAAAATCTAAAACACTTGCAATTTTTTTTTATTTGGCAGCGCAAAGACCCCTGCACAAAAACAATTTATTGGATAGGAGAAAAATTTTGCGCAAAGAACCCTGCATGATGATTTATTGGAGGGGAGAATAGGAGAGAAGACAAAAATACTTACAGAGAAATTTGGGGTGCTGACGTCAGCAGATGACCGCGGAACCGCGGTTAAATGCTTGCTTATGCCGCGTTTCCGCGGCGGTTTGGCAGGTTTGGATTTCCAAAATTTTCCTGTGTGCTGTTATGGTTCTCCTCTGTCTGTTCAGATCCTTTGTTTCTTGATTTGTTCACTGGGATTCCTCCAGATCTGAATCAGTCCGTCTTCTTTTCCTACACAAATCGCACAAAACCCAATAAAAAATAACAAGATGATTTTTTAATTATTTTTTTTCAATTTTTATATTTTTCAATTTCAATTAATCCGAAATTGCGAAAAGAAAATAACTACCGTTTTCCCGGCAACGGCGCCATTTGATTGTTAGTGATGTTTTTGAGTTGTGCGTTTTAAAATTAAGAATACCGCAATCAAGACGGTGTCGCTTGGTAGCTAGCCGGTTGAGTACGGGTCGATCCACTGGGAGAAGGGGTTCTTTTCTTTATGTTCTAATGAGTTAAGTCCAAAAAGTTGGTGGTTTGTTTTAATATTTATGAATGAGAATAAGTTGATAAAAACCTTGCTAGGGTTAGAATTGGGTTAGTTCGAAATAGGGATCTTCTCACTCTTTCAATGCCTTAGTTGTGAATAAAGGTGTTAGGGTAATCGGCAACAACGGGGATTAGCACGACTGGGAAGAAACTTAGTTTCTTCATTTTGGTCCTTGTCCGTCCGTTCTTAGCTCTTAGCTCTAACCTCCGGTTAATTCAACCACAACCGGTCTAATTAGGGAATCACCGCTATCATGTAGGATAAGGTGCCGTAGTGAGCGGATTATTGTTGATTTAAAGGGAGTCCGTATTTAAAATTATTTGGGCAAAGAAAGGAGTGAGAGAGATTTACTTCTCTCAAACCTTCCCTATCCTATCCTTAACAAGTGAGGAATTACTCACTCATTAGGAAGATAACAATAAAATTCATGATAAGAAAAATGCAGATTAAATTCTACAACTAGATTAACAAATAATAATTGCAGATAATAAAATACGATAAGAAAAATGCGAGAAAAATAAAGGAACTTACCTTTTATTGATATCTCTTAAAAGCTCATTACAATGGAGAATTCTAGATCTAGAAATAAAAGAGACATCCTCCAAAGAGACACACCAAAAAGAGGCACACTATATTTGGTTTTGAGCCCTCCTATTTATAGATAGGAAAAATCCTAGGTTTTCATTCTGGTCCATACATGAAATTACAAATCTACCCTAAAAAAGCCGGGTCAAAGCACCGACACCTGCACCGACACGTGCATCATACGGCCGCGGAACCGCGGCAGAAAGACATGTTTGGCCGCGGTTTCGCGGCCATTAAGTGGGATCTCTGGCTCAGTTCTTCAGGGTTGCTTCATGTTGTTTTTTCTTCTGTTTTCTTCACTTGGTTCCTCAGAATCTCTTCTATTTTTTTCCAGATTTCCAACAGTGCAAAATGATGTGGACTTTTGCCATGAGCCTCACGTTGAAGTCTTGAATCTTTTTCACGAGTTTCACTGTAATGATCTGAGAATCTGTAACCTGCAACTATTTAGCCGACATGGATCAAAAGCACCTATTTATATGTAATGTGATTAAGAATGTGCGAAATAATAATACAAAATTCTGATATGAACATATGCATCACCCCCAAAAGATTTGGAATCGTGAACAATTTATGTTCCACGGTTATAAATAATTTCCTCTCTTTCATATAAGTAGGGAGGATATTGAATGTACTATGGAGGATGAAGTTATTTTATATAGCGTGAGGTTTTCATATCTAAGAAAGAATTCATGGTACTTCAAAGTGGGTCGAAAACCATGATAAAGAGGGAGTTTTGACTCATCTCTTGAACAAGGGCATCTTTAAACTAAGCGGGATTTGGATAAAACATTGATTACTGATTAAAATTTCTAGATGATAATAGCTACACAAATCGTCTAAGAGGAGACATATGACTATCATGACTATTTGTTCTTTTTTTCTTATGGAAGAAAGTCTTTAATGGAAACACAACTAGAAAAAATAGGGTTGGTTTTTCATTTGGTAGATGAAGGGTTGCGACTCTTTAGACTGTCAAGAAAATATGTGAAGATCTCCAAGATCACTGAAGTGAAATAGCTCAATTTTTATTCATTCTTTCTCCTAGTCTGATCTTCTTTTTTGTTCTTTTCTTCTTTTTATGTTCCTTTCTTTTTATGTTTCTTTCTTTCTATTTTTTTGCCAATCCTATAGGTAGGTTCTACACAAACTTGAATATATATAAAGTAATCTATTTACGGATATAGAGAGGGACCACCAAAAGTCCAAACCCCTTTTGAGTGCACTCTGCGGTCACCTTATGCGAGCAAGGAAGCGAGATTTGTCTCCTTATTGGAAAATCCCGAACCCAAGAATGCTGGTCTGCGTTGATCTAGAACTAGAGAAAAACAAGAGAATGATATCCCCCATAAAATTATAGTTAAGATTAGCTATGATGACATCTACGACCTCTATTCTAGACGTGGTGAAATCGTGCTTAAAATTAATATGAAATAAAATTGTATTTCTAATGATACATGTTATTGCTAAGTGCTAACATATTAAATATTACTCACATATGTAAAAGAAGTTATTATACACACCTAATCTATAATTAACTATTGAAATTATAACATCACCATCATCATCATGTAGAATTTTTCTTCTAAAAATGGTGCATATATGAAGCACAAGTCTACATGAAGGAATTTACAAAATTTATGACTTGGTTGTTGACATCACATTAATTCTTTCTTATTTAGTATCAAACTTTTGATCTACAAAAACTTAAGACAAAAGAGGGACTTTCCATAATCCTAGTCGATCAGTTGGCCAGCCTCTAAATTCTCCCGGAACAAAGAGAACATCTACAAGAAGGCAAAATAATAGATTTATCGTAGAAAATCATGTTCAATTCTAAGGCACAAACGAAGTCAATACATAATTAAAAGGACACCCTCCAAAGAATAAAATTAAGAAGACATTTTAGCATACACACAAGAAGCTTTATTAATCTATAAATAATGATTGATAGTAGTCTTGACTTCTATTTATTTTCATTTTAAAGACATTATCCAACCATATTATTTTATTATTAGTAAAATTCCTTTAACTACAGAAATATTAAATCTATTATTTTGTATACTATATAATCTCATATATTTTTATTTTATATTACTTAACTGGTCTTAATTTAATTTTGTATAATTAAATAATATATATCCGGAAGAACCCAAATTATAAAAATAGCATGATAATACAGATTCCGAAGCGTTTAAAGTATGTTCGATGATCTAGATATTCTTTTACAGCAATATGATCCTTTTATTATAGTTAGTCTGACTTGTAAAGGAAAAATAAAATTAGTAAATTAAATGCACAAGTTCGAGTGAGCTTGCCACATAACATGATTCAAGGCTGTGATGTGTGAAGTGTGGATGCGGTTTATATAAGAATATTCTGAGGGAAGAATATATATTAGTTTGAAATTATGGATAAGAAAGCAACAATGTTGCCCAAAAGACATAGTTTCCCTTTTAATAAATTAATTGTTTTACAGTTAAATCTGTATATTTTGTGCCTTTTGTATTTCTATTTATAATGTATATAAAGTAAAGGATTTGGTTAGAAGAAGAAGAAGAAGACTTGAAATAGATTTGATTTTAAGTGAGAATCTTTTCCTCAATTTATGTAAGCTCTTTCCCATCAAATTATTGTTGATTACGGAGCATAAATTCAACGATAATTTTGATTTAAATGTTGCTACATCAATAAATTGGTAATTAATTATTGGCAAATGAAACTATGGACAGGAGAGCGCTGGCCATATATTCTTGTATTCTACAATGATGGTCATTGGTTATGAAATCTCTGATTTTTGTGCTGCAATATAAACTCATGCAAACATGATCCTGTTCCCAAATTTTCGTAGATAATGAAAAGTAACTTATAGACTAATTTCCTATTGTGAGTTATATTAAGCTGTAAAAGCACTAGTTAAAATTGAACAGTCTAATTGAATGATACTCCGGTAGAATATTTGTAATTTTTGCCTGTGTGCTTCCATGCCTTACATATACTCCTATTTTTTTTGCCTGTTGAAAACCTGAAACTGAAAATGCTTTACAGCTGCCATTGATTTTTTTATGGGATAGATGATAGATCTACCCGAAATTATCACTACTCCCTCTCCCATCTTATATAACATATTATATTTTGGTTAAATACTACTCTTCTTGCCAGTGCATACTTCATAGTGGTTACCTTTACTTCAGCTTCTGACACTTGATCTCTTCCTAACCATACTATCCTTTTTTTGTAAATTTTTTCTACAGACGTTATCATCATCCAGACCCATTAATAGCTCTAACTTTGCTGTTGGTATTAGAAAAGGAAACCAGGTCAGCTCTATGCTTATTAACAAAGTTTTTTGGTCTCTGTTTCTAAGTTCTCAATTGCTCAACTATGTGTTTTATCTTTGCATGCTTCATTTGATGCATCAGTCAAGCTGATAGGAATGACGGTTTGAATAATTTGCTGAACAATGGCCTTTTTTTGTTCATCTAACAATTATCTCTGTTCCTTTTTCTGGTTACCATTCAATGCATTTATGGTTAAGTGTACTGCATTTAGATAATGATCTTCCATGATCTCATGTATTTTCTTCTTTTTTAGACAATGGCCAGCTTATTGGTTAACTTATGATGTGTACTGTGCATATTTTAGTATATTATGCTGTTTTTACATTCTCATTTTCTAACACCTTGTTGGTGAGCTTAGCACTAACCTTTTGGAAATTTATTTTGCTTATACTTATTATCCTATTAGATGAATACAATTGGTTGACATTTCTTCAGTATCAGCAAGAGATTCAGTTGCCATTGTATCAGAAAGGCAGTTATCATGTTTCCTCCATTATTCTTCAGAGAAAACATTCATCATTCAGTTCATCTCAACATACTTCAAACACTGTACTGTCTACATTGCTTTTAGGAATTATTTTTATTACTAGGCATGCCTTTTATGTGTTTAATGTATGTATAAGTATGTGAAATGCTAGCTGTTTACGTCTCTTTACAACCAAGAAAGTTGTATCATTTATAAGCTTTTACGGAGGTGTTTATGTTATTTTCCATATTCTTCGGAAAGGATCATATAGATTGGATACCTAATATTCGGTGGGATCATTATTAAAGTACTAGACACACAACTGCTTGTTACTTCATTGTACATTGCATGAATGGATTTGAGAATTTGCATGGCATAGTGGTCAATACTGCGTACTTCACTAACATGTGGTATTTATACGTGATATGATGTTATGCATGGCATTGAAGCCAATACTGACATGGTTGTATGATCTTATCTTTTGTTGAATTTTATAGTTTGGAACTACTTCTATTGTAAATTATGCCCAATTCCATGGCAAGGATTTTTAAAAAAAATATTCAATGATACACGTCATGACCTGCTAATAACCTGAATGCTGACACTTGGAAGTACATTCATCCTTTAGCAATATACATTTTACGATTCTATACTATGGCACTGGCATACACCTGCACAGTTTGGTCAATTTTAATTGCTTTTGTAATACCTTATCGTATGGTTCATGTCATACGATAAGGTATTACAAAAGCAATTAAAATTGTGATGGATGAGCTTACTAGAACTATCCAAAATGAGGTACCTTTGTGTATGCTATTCGCTGATGATATTGTTCTAGTAAATGAGACGAAAGCAGGGGTTAATACCAAATTGGAATTATGGAGGCAAACATTGGAATCTCGGGGATTCAGATTGAGCAGGTCCAAGACAACATATATGCATTGCAAATTTAGTAACTAGAGAAGTCAAAACCATATTGGTATAACATTGGAAAGGCAAGAGATATTACCGAGCGACCAGTTTAGATATCTAGGTTCCATCATCCAAAAGAATGGGGAGATCGATAGTGATGTTAATCAAAGAATCCAAGCTGGTTGGTTGAAATGGAAGAGTGCAACAGGGATTTTGTGTGATCGTAACTTTCCGTTAAAATTGAAAGGGAAGTTTTATCGGAGCGCTATTCGGCCTGTCTTATTATATGGTACAGAATACTGGGCTCCTAAGAAGCATCATACACAGAAGATGCACGTAGCGGAAATGCGCATGCTTCGTTGGATGTGCGGTAACACTAGAAAAGATAAGGTGCGAAATGATGATATTCGTGCAAAAGTTGGTGTAGCACCCGTGGAGGAGAAGATGCGGGAAAACCGGCTAAGATGGTATGGTCATGTGCGACGCAGACCTATGGAAGCACCGGTTCGACGAATAGATACTCTCGATATGGGTAATGGCAAAAAGGCAAAAGGGAGACCGAAGAAAACATGGATGGAGATGATACAAAACGATATGGTTGTCAAAGGACTCAATGAAAGTATATTGTTCGATAGGAGTGAGTGGAGGCGGAGGATTCATGTGCTGGACCCGGCGTGATTCTCATGTTGGTTCATGTAGCCTACCCCATATGCTTGGGATAAAAGGCTCAGTTGTTGTTGTAATACCTTATCGTATGCTTGTATTTCATGTGGTATGTACCCAGACATGTTACACAAATATGACACAACATGGATACAATGACGAGGCAAATTCCAAAAATAGAACATGGGGACACAATCTCTCTCTCTCTCTCTCACACACACACACAACAACAACAATAATTGAACTATAACCTACAAAATTATACCATGATCAACATTCACGTATAAAAATTATACCATAATCCACATTCATGTATGAGAATCAACATGCAAACTATATCTGAAATGTAGAATTGTACAACATAACTGCACATCAATATATATGTTATATAAAGGCGAGAAAGATCTATCTAATTATAAAAGTTGAAAGACATACCCATCCAAAGGGAAAAACTAACATCCATAAAAAGAACAAGAACGTTTGTAAAACAGCTAACAAGCTAATACTACTGACGAACTAAAAATTTAATATACCAAAGTTGCAAGTTTGGACACGTCGATGCTTGTATGAATAAGATTAGACGCATTGATTGGATTTCATGAATCAAGATTTTAGTTTCATACATGAAATACGATATTAGCATGCTTTTCGACTAGAGATGACACACAGGACATGCATAGGACACTCATACAACATGTATATTTAGTGATTGACATGTGTATGGCGTGCTTGGTACATGTTGAGCAAGCGTCGATGTCCAATACGTGTAGGACACCAATACAACACTCTGTTGGAAGTGCCCTTGCTTCATTACTTTTTGTGCAACCTTAAACTTAATTATGATACTGGTCACCACAGTTTTCAATTCAAGAATAGCCATGTGGAATGCCTATGCCTAATATAACATAAACTTCTCTCATTTTTTCTCTGTATTTTTGTTAGTCTCATTATGTAAAAGTATAACCTTCATTTTTCTTCCATCCTCCAGTTGCACTTGAGTCCTGTTGATGCAGCTGTGCAGCTTCGGCCATCAATAACATGCTTAAACAATAAAGGGAAACGAAGGCAACATGATTCCCCAAGTATATATGCTGATACAAAGCCCTCTGAGGTAAGTTTTTTTTATTATATTAAATCAAACAATCAGGCTGATGAATTCTCCGCTACTTGATTTTCATTTTGCTAGGGGCAACATAATGCACTTTTATTGTCATGCCGACCAATTTTTTCATGTTTCTTCCATGTACAAATGTCAAGAACACAATTATTTATCTACAGCAATGAAGCTTGGATACTTCAATTGAATGCATCAATGTAGGCTATGTAGCTGATATGTCTAAAGGTGATATATACTAGTATACTTTACCAGCTATGGGTTTTAAAATTTAGTAGTCGAAGAAAAAGATGCTCATAGTGCTTGTGATCACATAAGGTATACATACTGTCCTTGTAGCCAAGACCTACTGTATGTATTATTACTATTGCACCTTTTTACTTTTCACTACTTGTATAACATGAGAAATTCTATTTACCTATACATTAATAAGGCTCCCACTTCAAAATTTGCTCCTGCTAACAATGATAATTCGTCTTTCTAGAATAATCTTCAAATTCATTCAGGAGAGATTGTTGGCAATTGGCATAATAAAGGAATCCAAAAAAATCACAAATTGCATTTGGCCAATGGAAGTATTGATGGATTGATCTGATGGCTGATGCTGGATTGAAAGACACTTTCAGGGTCTTTATTTAAAAGATACACTACTTAATATTCGCCCCTGGAATCAAGTAGTGATAATCGTTTTTACATGGATTATTTGGTGTTTTGATGAACCCTACCTTTTTTACTGCAATTTATCTTATTTGTTACCTTAATTGCAGCTCCTTATATAAACACGCACGCGCACGCATACACACACGCACATACGCAGGCTCACACAGACACACGCATTTGTTCCTGTTTCTGGGTCTACTTTATGTTATGGACGCGGTATCCTCTCTGGTGCCATTATTGCTACTTCTGCAGCTATAGGTTTGCAAACCATTTTGTTTCAGGCTAGCAACTGCTTGGTTTTATTGGGCTAACGGAAAAGAATCAAGAGAAAATAGTTTATTGGCATAATTAAACAAGAGTCCATACAAATGTATATATAGAGAGTTATAGATCACCTCTCAATCTAATAACAAAATATACTCATAACTAATATCTACTAACTAAATATACTCATAACTAATATATAATAACTAATACTGAATCTTTAAACACTTCGGCCGACCGACCGAAAGGATGATAATCGCAAAGGCGGAAATTCTGACGATACTGAATCTTTTAACATTTCGGCTGACCGAAATAGACGAGGGACAAGCAGACCCAATGTCAACCAACCTCGGAAGCCGTTGTTGGGAGGGGGAGGAGAATCATCTTTGAAAGAGAAACTGAATAGGGTCTATTCTTTCAGAAGAGATAAAATCCGTAAAATATTCAAAGATGCCCTAAGAAACGGTCTACAATTTGCAGAATCAAAAAGACCGCAAGAAGCAAATATGACCGACGACCCTAAATATTGCCCCTATCACAGATTGATAGGTCATGCTATTGAAGATTGCTTTGTCTTTAAAGAGGGTCGAAAAATAATACAAGGCAGGAAAGATAGAACTGTCTAAAGGCGTGTTAACAAACAGTCAAGCTGCGACCGCCAATTTCATACAAACAGAGACCGAAACCATTCGGAAACCTGATTCTCTCAGTCATCAGCCCTTCTTTGAAAAGAGCGGACCAAGGCAACAAGTCAAAAACCAAACGAGCAACATTACCAATGAAAAAGCAGTAGACGGATACACAACCTATACTGTCTACATGATGGAGCCCAGAGGAACAAGTCCTCCTACGCATTATAGCCATGACAATGACGTGGTTGTTGCCATCCAATACCGGCTCGGTCCAGATGATGAAGATCCCGCTCAGGCCGTTAAGCCAAAGAGCCCGTGGTTCCTGTAGAATCGAGCACATGCAGTAAAGATGACCTCTACGTCGTTAAACTGGGACGGTCGACCCTAAGTCGTTAAACTGGGAGTGAATTTTTTTTGTGTAAATAAAAAAAAGCCGAAATGATGGGGCAAATCGCAATAAAAATTAGCGAGTAAAATAAAAATGTAAATAAATAACCGAAATGATTGGGCAACCATGAATAAATAGCCGAAAGGATAGGGCAATCACGACCTTCGCTATAAGAAAAGTTGAAATGATAGAGCAATCACGGTAAAAAAAGTATATATAAATAAATATTTCAAACCCCTCTAAAGGAGAATGATGAGTCGCTCCTGAAATCATACTTCAGTATTAGCGATGTAGACGCCAACAAAATTTCAGACCTCCGAATATCCCAACGGTAAATGATGAGTCGCTCCTGATACCATTCCAGTGTTGGCGATGCAGGCGACAACAAAATTCCAAATCCCCTAAAGTTTTCCCGCCCTACGGACGGTCTCCAAACTGACTACTGTATACAATCCACGGACATAAATGATATTCATCCCAGCCAAATTCCACTACACCAGCCCTACGGCCAGTCTCCAAATTGACTACCGTATACAATCCACAGGCATAAACAAGCTAAATCACACTCATGCCCCCACCGCAATCACCAGCCCCGCTGCCGGTCTCCGCCATTGGAATTCTGCTCCATTTGGAGAAGACCCACTCATGTATCCTCACGATACATGAGGAGAACAAAACTTACGAGATCCTCTCGACTCCTAAGAAAACACCTTCGTGGGATCCTTACGACTCACAAGGGGAAAACACAATTGGGGGTCCTCACGACTCCTAAGAAGAAAATACACCTACGAGATCCTTTCGACTTGTAGCGAGAAAATGATTTTATAAGATCCTTATGGCTCATAAAATTGAAAAGTCTTAGGTGATAGGGACCTAAACCTATCTTCTGAGCCATTGCTTCCCAACAGGCAAAGGCAAATGATAAATTGCTCCTGTCACCCATGTTCCAGTGTTAGCAACGTTGATGCCGATCCCAACCCAAAAATTCCATACCTTCGATCCAACAGACCCTCAAGTCGTTAAACTGGGAACATATGACCCCTAAATCGTTAAACTGGGAACGAAGGAAATCCCCTCACAGCAAATGATGATCCGCTCCTGGTACCATATTTCAGTGTAGCAATGTTGATGCCAACCCAAATCCTATGTTCTCTACGGCAAATGATGATTCGCTCCTCGTATCATATTCCAGAATAGCGATGTTGACGCCAAAGAAAAACCCAAATTCTAAGTCCCAGGCTCAAAAGCTCTGCCAAACGGATAAGAAACTCCTAAATCAAATCAAATCAGCGAGTCAACCAACGACCTCCCCGTTGGAATCAAGCTCCGCTTCGGAATCAAGTCAACCAACGACCTCCCCGTTGGAATCAAGTCAACCAACAACACCTGCGTCAAAATCATGTTTCGTTTCAGAATGTGCCTCGTGTTGAAATCATGCTTTGCCCCTGAGTATCTACCTTCTCGGAATTATGCTTCGTCTTGGAATAAACCTCTGCATCAGAACTATATTTCGTTTAGAATGTTTACTTCTGCGTTATACTTCGTCTCAGAATATACCTCACGTCGGAATCATGCTTCGCCTCGGAGGATCTGCCTTCCCTGTCGGAATTATGTTTCGTCTTGAAATCAACCTCTGCATCGGAACTATAGTTCGTTGAGAATGTCTACCCTGCGTCGGAATCATGCTTCGTCTCAGGGTACACCTGTCCCGTGTCGGAATTATGCTTCGTCCCGGAACCCTGCGTCGAAATTATGCTTCATCTCAGGATATATCTGTCTCGTGTCGGAATGATGCTCTGCACCTCGGAATGATGCTCCGACCCCGAGAATTATGCTCCGCACCTCGGAATGATGCTTCTACCCCTGGAATTATGCTCCGCATCTCGAAATGATACTCTGATCCCCGAAATTATGCTCCGCACCGCGGAAGGATGCTCCACCTCAAAGTCAAACTTCCCACGGAAGAAGATCCATCAATTTCATACACACAACCCATATACGTGGTGTGCATTTATTGATGGGGGCACTTTATTGGGATCAAAAATTACATCCCGGTTGACTAATTCAAAATCAAAGTCAACTCCAAGTGGGTCCAAGCCCAAGCCAAGTGGGCTCATACCCAAGTCAAGCCCAAACATGAAGAGGCCGGCCTCCCCTATGCCAAGAAGAAAATTATGTAATAAATAATTTTAATGTAATCTTTATGAATAAATGTAAGGTAAATGGGCATAACGCCAAATTTTTTGTAAAGCCCATGGCTCATGTGCAAAAAGAAATGAGCACATGAGGCATGAGATGGGCAAATGCGATTTTGTAAAACCCAAGAGACTGTGTAAATTTGGAAGCCTATATAAGGCAACATTATGATGAAATGAAAAAAAGATTTTGATTCCCCTAAAAAAAGTTAGGGTTTGTGCCTCCATCTCAAGTTCTCATTCTTTCTTTACATTTCCAATTAAATTAAGAGCATGGCTCTCTTTTTCTCAAAACCAAATAAAGTTTCACCATAAAACCCTCGAAGGGGAAGGGAGTTCAGATCTCCCATCAAATCCCTAAAAGGGAGATTTTTAATCTCACCTTCCTTTTTCTTCCTGATCCAGCAAAAAGAGAAGGAGAAAGAAGATTCACTTCCAAAAATCCTACTTTGGAAGATTCTAAGGCTCAAGAGAGAAGAAAGGGGTCACCTTTGATCATCTCCGAAGATCTTTGAGGAGTTCAACTCTAAGATCCAAATTCTCAAAAGAGTTTAACTCCAAATCCATATTTTTTTAGGAGTTTAACTCTAAATCCAATTTTTTTGTGAGTTTTAGCTCCAAATCCACACCCAATTCCTGTTCAGAAGTTCAACTCCAAGCCCAAGGGCTTAGCCCCTTCTTCCGCTGGTGTTTCCAGCGGCCGTGCGTCGCGCACGTGACCCGCCGGCGCCTAGCGGCTACGCGCCGCGCACGTGATCCGCTGGAGCCCTGGACTCTCCTCACCTCTCTTTTTCCCACACGTTCCACACTCAAAATGAATCCCCCGTTAAAAAAATTTCTAACTGGGCGCTATTCCGCACCCCACAAGGGGACTGCTAGCCTTCTTGATCCCCAGCCCGCTATCTGGATAGCGGGACCCCCGTAAACTCTGCGAAGCCTCTGATATGTCCAAAACACAACATACGCACACTGCACATTGAGTTCGCATGACCAGTTTGACCGGTCAATCGGGGGTTCTCTCACTCTAAAGACGAGCGATAATTAATCGCAGCTTAGTCCGTGACTGCCGGAAATTCAGATCCCCACAATCAATAAACCCCGCCAACCCTAAGCAGGGGGACAAACGCGTGCATTCCCATGTCAACGGGGGGGACGAAAAACACCATATTCATGTGATGTGAGGTGAGGTGCCAGAATCAGCGACCTATGAATTGCAATGAGAAAGGAACGATATACTTGATGGAGTAGAAATGTTGACAGGAGCTACAGAAGGGAGGGGACGACGTAACTGTCTTCGCTCAGCACCGGATAAAGGTAAATGGCCGGTAGAAGAGGAAGGTCGGTCAGCAGCAACCGGTGTGCTGGCGAGCTGTAGGTGTATCATCAGGGTAACCATGTTTCTCCCAACAACAGTCTTCGCGATAATTAGTGCCGCTACAATAAACACAATAAAGACCGGCACGTCCACGGGAACCACGACCACGAGCAGTAATAGGGGACGACCACGAGCAGTAATTGAGATCGAATTAGAATTCATAATGAATGGCGCATAAGTAAATCACGAGAGAGCGAGAATAAGGTTGTCAAACACCTAAACGAGTACAAGTATAAAGAAGTCAGAGCAAGACGATCGAATAGATCATCGTCATTGAACAAGAGGAGCGCAGATGAATGTTGCCATGCGGCTGCTGGCGAGGGCTAGGACTAGGGTTCGGGAAGGATGCGATTGACATGGAGGAGACGACATCATTAGAGGAGGCAGTCTACAAGCAGAGGGCAGCAACCATAGAGGCTGCGGTTGCAAGGGCTGCGGCTGGATGCGAGGAGTCCATTCGGTTTGATTCGGTGAGGACTGTTGTGCATGGTGCGTGCTGGTGCGGATGCTGGTGCTGGTGCGAATCTGGTGCGACGTGGTGCTGGTACTTTGGTGCGACGTGGTGCTGGTGCGGATCTGGTGCGACGTGCAGATCTGGCGCAGCGTGGTGTGGATGCAGGTGATGTTGCGACGTTTTGCTGGTGCGAAGGGCTATAGAGGGAGGGGTAGCGAGAGTGTTGGCGGCAAAGGCAAAGGAGGGCGGCGGCGGTTAGGAAAATTAGAGTTAGGGTTTGGAAAATTAGGGTTTTCCTCTTAATTCTTTTCAAAACTCTGGTACCATGAAAATAATTAAGAGAAAATAATTTGGTGCCATAATTAAACAAGAGTCCATATAAATTTATATTTAGAGAATTATAGATCACCTCTCAATCTAATAACAAAATATATTCATAACTAATATCTACTAATTAAATATACTCATAACTAATATATAATAACTAATTATATTCTTACACTAACCATAACTACTAAGATACGTGTATGCTTGCATGCGTGTATGATTACATTTTTAACAGAATGCAAAAATCTCACTCACCTTTGTATACTATATCCAAATATTTCATCTTCTACATGTACTTATTTTTTCCTTTTACTTTTGTATCTTTTTGTGTGTGTGGATGTTTGTTGCTGATCAACATCAATACTAAATATGAAATTAATCATTTTGTACCCACGAATTACGGAGTCTTCTGTTTCTCCTTTCTCCTTCTGCCTCCGATATGTAAATCTCCATTTGGGTTACTTGGGGAATATCATCTTTAGATTATTTCCTTCATTGACTTAACATTGGGAAAATTGACTTGCGCACGAAATTAAATTCTCGTAAGTTTGATCTATTTCTTCTAAGAGAACAACAGCCACAATGTGAATGTGATCACTCTTTCCTGGTGATTTTTTCAAGCAACCAAACTTGTTTTAATATTTTTGGCGTTTCTGAAGTTATATCTTTAACTCTCCTACTACACTTGATACAAGACCCCCCCCCCCCCCCAAAAAAAAAAAAAAAGCTGTTCATTAAATATCACAATCTTCTTCATGAATCGATGTCTGTTTGAGCTCACATTCAGCAAACATCTGATAGAGTTGATAACAGACCTACAAATCTCTAAAGGAAAAAATGCCATGAAGACTTTGAGGTCCATATGTTCGATCCCTTAATTCTATGTCAAGAGGCTGAAATCCAGGATAGAATTAAAATAGGAGCCCCTCTGCATATATAAATTCTTTTAACTAATTTTATATGAAACGTTTCTCCACTTGACGGTTCCTGGAATCTATAAATGATATATACGCCTTGTAGAATCTGGGTACATCAAAATCACATTAGAAAGCTCTCAATTTTCTCCTTGAAGCTATTTTATATGTGCATGCAGAGTGGGTTATAGATAATTAGAAAGGCAATGTGCCTATATTCTTTATATTAATTGTTATAATCGATTGGAGTACTCTTTGAACATTTACATTTTATTTTGGATTATCTAATTGGAATTTAGTGAGCCGATGACTCTGAGTCTCTATTGATCCTCGGTAAGAGGAGAAAATTTGGGTTTGTTTTCATATTATTTGGCATTTGCCATAATTTCTCTCTCTTCATGATTTAGAGCTGCTGCTTGTTTCATCTGCTGTACTCACTGTATTTTGTGTATACTGATAATATATTGTTAGAAAACTTGCATTTAGCACTAGGAATATTTTTTTCTTTGGGCATTTATTCAGTACTGCATAGTCTATGCATGTGTTTCCCTTTCCATCCTTGCAAAAGTTTTTAAATTTTATCTTAGATTGGGATAAATTGCTGGTTTTAATGCATTTTGTCTGTTCTCTCACCAGGCAAAGGCAGTACCAGGGGATTCAAGTGAAAACCTAGATAATGCTGAGGTAAAACCCTTGCTGTGCAGTCTTTTTTTCCCATTCTTTTTTCTCTTTAGTTTTCTGGTATCATCATGTGTGAAGATAAATAAATTTATGCGATGGAACAAAAGTGAATACCCATATATTTTTATAGGCTTTCTTGCATTATAGCTTTCCAAGAGTTGTTTAGATAAGATAGATAGTACAACAACTAGTTTTAATTCTATTGTTTTAAATGAAGCATTATGGAAAAAACAGCTTCATTAAATTATATATGGTACTAACTTGTACGGGATGCATATATTATTGTTATGGCATATCCCTGTGGAAAGTCAAATGTGTGTGTGTGTGTGTGTGTATGAGAATAATGGAGGAAAGAGGCCATAGGAGGGGATTTCCTCCTATGACGTCGAAAAAATACAACCTCCACCATTTTTTCCGACGATCGGCATCCATCATCACCATCGTTATCATCTAAGATGTGCATACACCAAATTTCATGTGATTGCACCACTTTTTCATCGTTGAATTAGCAGTGTAAAAAGTTCTATTGTCGGTAAACCATTAATTTTGCACCAACTAAATCAACGGCAAAAAAATGGTATAATCACATGAAATTTGGTGTATCCACATCTTAGATGATAAAGATGGAGGGTATGCCGATGGTCGAAAAAAATCATGCAGGGTGCATTTTTCCGACGCCATAGGAGGAAATTCCCTCCTATGGCACCTTTCCTCCATTAACCTCTCTCTCTCTCTCTCTCTCTCTCTCTATCTATCTATATATATATATATATAGATAGATAGATAGATAGGGTGGATTTTTATTTTTTTTTTTGGGGGGGGGGAGGGGGTCGTCTAGTGTTCTGGATATTAAAGCAGGACTTGTTTTGAGACTTGAGACAACATGCTTTTCTTTCAAAGGAAACCGTTTTCTTATAATAAGAATATTACATTTTCAATTTTTCGTGCACATCTTCGAAATATACATAAAAATAATGTTACTTTTGTAAGTAAACGATCAATACTTTCCATAAGGCTATTATAAGAAACTTGGATATCACTTTATATAATTGTATTTTCTATTATCCTGAAGGTTTGGGCTTGGCAAAGTGATATTCCCATGTTAAAAATTTAGTGCCTGTTAACAAGAAGATTTTTTTAAAGGAACGACTTCAGAGTTTTTTTTAAAAAATTCTTTATTAATTATATGACGTGTACTGGTACCGGTTGCTATTATAAATGGTTGTAAAGAGGGCCACATTACACAGCACCTCTTCAAAAGTAAGCTGCAGGACTTCTTGAGGTAGATCTTTAGATTTAAACAGTGATGATGGATAAGGCCATGTCCATTTAAGGTCCAATTGACAGGGTAGTGCCACTGCCATTTGACTTGAAGTTAAAATTAGTTATCAAAGGTTGTAATTTTGCTAGCCTAGTTGTAAAGCGTCTTTATAGCTGAGGAAGAGTTCAGGGGTTCAAACCCCCCAGGTTACAACTTATCATTCATTTTTTCCCTTTTTTTTGTGTGACAAAGCAGTCTTCAAAAAATTTGAAACGGCTAGATTAGTGTTAAATTTTCTACATATGATAAATATCTAAGGTAATAGTACTACTCCATATATATATTTCCCCTCAGATTTTTAGTTTAATTATATTCTATTCATTTGAGGATTTTATAGGGGAAAAATATTGATATGCATTAAATAGGTAAAATCTTAACCTCTTAGAACTTGAAGAGTATAAGTTGGGTCATAGAATGGTAGGTTACAACTAATTCGAGTTAATATTTACTCCAATAATATTTATTACGATTGTTGGTTTGATATGATAGCCACATCTGAACTATAATAAATCACGGGTATTGTTTTGTATTATAACAAGCACAAACCTATTGAGTATTGTCATATCTATCTGTAGTAGTTTCTAGAAATTTAGAATTCAACATGTATCCTTTTGAGTGTCAGAGAATCTTTGTCCTATATTTATATGTATCTCTTTGTATGTATCCTACTTTATCATTGACCAGCAAAAAAACTGTAAACCTCCACTATTTTATTGTTGTTTACTCCCTATTGGTTGATCGGTCTTCTGAGAGGTGTTTGGTAGATAAAATAGTAGCTATACGCCTTCAGTTTATACGTAATATTAATTTGCACTTTCTCAATTGCACTTCATCAAAGTTTCTATTATGGAAGCGCAGATTCTTATAGAAACGAGTCTAGAACTCTTTGGTATTTTGTTCAAACCTATTTGAGCTTTGTTTTGTTCTGTCCTTCAATTGTCAATTACTCGTCATATAGAAAGATTTAGCTTGGGTGCTGTGTTAAGCAGATGAGTTTTGCTTAGCGTTTGTGATGGTTATACTCCAAATTATATTTTCTTTGCCTTTGCATTTATATATTCTTTACCAAGCAAATAATAATCAAACGCCCTATCAATTTATAGTCAAATTCTGTTAAATATTCTGCAATCTGTTGCCATAATATGCTAGTTATTTTTGGACATCGACGCAGCCATGGGTTCCACTGGAGTATCACTCAAGTGACAGTTCTTTTTGGGATAAGTATCAGAAGAAAATGGTGGCTGAGAAGAGCAATGAAATACCTTCTGCAGTGAAACAGTACGCATATCTTGTGTGTTTATTTACAACAATCTGCAGAATTAATTACCATATTTTTTACCAGGACCCGAATATTCAATTGTTAACATGTTAAATTGTTCTTATTAGGTTTGATTACATCAGCTGCTTGTGCCCTGGGACATCAAGTGACAAGAAGGGGCCTGTAGGCCCGTCCAGAAAGTATATTTCTAAACTATGATTTTAGCACATAATTGTCTGATCTAATGGTAGACATGCTTTATATAGTTCATGATGCTTTGATGGACGGTGCTGTTCCTTAACTAGTACATCCCCCTCCCCAAACCCAAGAGAGAGAAAAGGAAAAAAGAAAGAAAGAAATGTTTTAAAACTATGAAGTTATGTTTTAAAACCATTTTTCATGGTCGATCTACAAGCTATTAGTATGCCATACTAGAGAAATTAGTTTATTTTGCGTGACAGTTTATGCAATGTGTGTGTATGTGTGTGTGTGTATATATATATATATATATATATGTATGTATGTATGTATATTCTTATTTTCCTTTATTTTTGGGTTGATTGTTCCGGCCTTGTAGTATGTTTATTGCACCATCTAATGTCCAGTGATATTAGTAGTTTACATGAGATAGACTTGGCTCATTTGAATGAATTGGGAATCAACACCTACACCTCAAGATTTAATGGTTACTACATTGAAAATCCACTCCTTTAACATTTGTTCTGCCTAAAAATTGAAGTAAATTTATGGAGTAATTATTATGTAGGGTTAATTGCACAAAACACCGTTGCAGATTACCCTGTGTAGCACTTAAACCCCCTCAAGTAATTTGTTGGCATGAACACCCCTGTTCTCATTGATTGGAATACTAAAAAATGCTCAAATTCAATTCAAATAAGTCGAATGATCGTATAATTTTGCTTTTAAGAGTTGAGTTTGAGCATTTTGAGGATTTCGATCGATGAGCAAAGGGATGTTTGTGTCAATAAATCACTTAAAGGGGTATAGCTAAGTGATACATAGAGGAAACTACAGGGTTGTTTTGTGCAAAACCCTATTATTTATATTACCTAAGAGAAATTCTATATTCTTATTCTCATTTTTTTAAAATTCTTAATCATAATGTAAAACTTTTAATGGCTAACTGTCTTTTGGCTTATTATTTTATTGCTATCTTCAGGCCTACTTTTGTTAAACTTGTCTCTAATGTATATTAGATATTTTCCTACCCTTCTTATGATATTATACATTGTTTTTAAGTTCATCCTGTTGGAGGTTTCAACATCCATATCTCCAATTCATTCATTTTTTTTAACTTGAACAATGTTTATTGCTTTCAATTGCACTAATTACAGAAGGAATCTTAATGAAACATATTTGACATGTTTTTTCATCCCAAATATAACGCTTTCTGTCTTTATGCTTTTGCTACAGGGCCTTACTCTTGATGCCATTGGAAGAACGGCTGAAAAAGTGGTTTTATGAGGCAAGTCTTGTTCCATATTAATTTTACAGTATTTTGATCCTAATATAGTAATATGTATATTTTGTGCATGCGTGTGTCTGCATGCAATCGCTGATCTACTAAGAATCCCTCTTACAAAAGGGACATCTCTCTTATTAGCCGGGCCATCAAATGGACAGCATCTAGCGACCATTGTTCATTTTCTGTGTCTTAAAACCTATATGGACAGAAGAGGTGTATATAACTGCGTGTGCATCCACACGCAGTTATATATTTTGACATTGAGGTAGAGGTACAGAACGAATGTTCTGTTCTGAAGTTTCTAGCTATATTTTGCTCTTTAAAAATATCTTGCGGTCTGTCTATTGAAGATGGCTGAAAAGTTTCTATTGTTGATACATCTTAAGAACGTCTATTAAAGATAGCTGAAAAGTGTCTCTTGTTAATACATCTTAAGAATTTGTTTACTTTCCTTCTCAGGCACCACAAGTGAATCGTTTCGCTTATATTTTACATCTTGCCCCTACCGACTCACTTGAAGACGTCCTTAAAGTGCTTCAGCAGTATGCATACTTGGTGCAAGGATTATGGGTTACCAAAAGTTCTTTGCTATATGAAGGTTTTCTGGCTCGCGCTAGAGATTACGTCCTTTCTCAATTTATGAACAACTGTGTGATTCGCTATGAAAAGAAAAGCCCGCCGCCTGCTTTCATTAAAAAGATACTCAGCCAATTAGCAGTTGAAAGGCTGAAACTATATGACTGGAAATTCAAAGAGCCTGCTGACCTATCATTTATAAAATCTTACCCGGATATAGTAAAAGAACAAGAACGTGCATGGTCAGATCGTGTAAAACAGATAATGGGTTCTTTGCATGGAGCTGCAAGAACCGGCGAAAATAAGGATATGCATGCATTGATAAGAACTTTAAACCCGTCACATTTGGTCAAGAAGACTTTTGACTCGGGAAAAGCTGATAATGCTCAAAAGAGTGACATAAAGAAGACAACGAGTTCTGTAGATATAACCATGTCAAATGAGGCTCAAAAAGATCTCATCAATGCTCTCTCAGAAATTTTTCACTTGAGCAGTGTTCGGAGGTAAAGCTTACTGTAACTTTATTCCTGTCTCGAAGGCCCCCTTTTCACGTTGAAGTATGCTAATTAAGCAGTTCCTTTTTTCTGTTGCTCTGTGTTGTCCTGTTTTAATTGTCTAAAAGCTTTTTTACCCTTGTGTAGAAAATCATGACAGTAAATAGCATTCATTTTGCATCCATTCAAGGAGTAAAAGTTGCCAAAGCAACATTCATTACTATGAACAGTTGTTTATGCACATGGACAAATAACAATGCAGTCATCAAATATGTGAGATATCTCACTTAAGAGGAAATTATACATGAATATGTCAACTGTCTCATTTGACCTTGAAACGTAAGACCAAATGTACTTCTGTGTTTAACGGCCATCAATTATACAATTTTCATTGAAGACATCCACAAGCTGTTTTGAACCGACGATTGGCCCTGTACTTTTATTTGTGACCCTGATCAACCTCAAATCTATTAAAATACGCTTTCTTTCTAAAGGACCCTCCTATATAGTCTCTACTTCACTTTCCTTGCATCCATTTTTTGTGCATCTATTTGTTAATCTCTCATGTTGGTTCATGTAGCCTACCCCATATGCTTGGTATAAAAGGCTCAGTTGTTGCATTAGTTAATCTCTCATTGTTGATCTTTTCCTTGCTACAATTTATTTTTGGTGCTTTTATTATGTAGTACTAGACATGCAGTATAGCCATATAACTCTGGGGGTTGATAATTTCTCAAGATCCGTTTTGTCCCTGTTTTGACATTGGTTTTTCCCTATGCTTATCATTGTTCTATGCTTATACTTCTTCTTGACGTTGCAATATTCTTATTTTATATGTGGGTTGTCATTATGAGGCGGTAAGCCAAAGAGGTCTCAGAGACTCCACTGTAAGAGGCCAAATCTAGGATAGTCAATTGGCAGACACAAAAAAGTTCACTCACTTATTTTGACTGCTTATATTGATAATATGCATCATGCATAGAGGCATATATGGTTTCAATATATGTTCTTTTCACAAGCTTTTTACCTTTTGGGCTTAAGAGAATCAGAAGCTTGCTGCTGTTGTCTTGATACCGATTCATTAACTGCATCAAACAAAATTATGCTACGCCGTTTCTGTTATAATTAAGACCATTATTAACAAATTGTTTAAGTGCTTTGTAATCTCACGTATGAAGTCATATGGAGCAGTAGTAGTTACCTCCATGGATGATTCAAAAAAAAAGGCCACTGTCAAGAGAAATCACAAAATCAAGTCCTTTATCCTCCAAGGATTTTCTTATGGCCGCTAACTTAAGCTGTTTTATCTATTAAACTCCACTTTTACACTTGCACTTCTTTCAAGTTAAAAGTTACTATGAGTTTTCCGTGTTCTGCCTTAATTTGGATTATTTTTATAACCTATTATCATAGCTAGTATGAAGAATATGGTAATTATTGCAGCTTATACTCAATAATTATATTGCAGCTTAAACTCGATTATCAAAGACTTAAATGGGAGGGTAAATGGATTTACGCCTGAGCTACAATCTGCTCTTAGTGCAGTTGCTGTGAATATCCATGGTGTATATATCTTCAACACGCCGAAGAATCCAGCTGTTGATCCATTGAGGTAAGATGAAGTCTCAATTACTTCACTGCTAAGGCTATGTTTGGAAGGACTTTCACGCTAATACCCGTTTTCTGTGTTTCCTATATATATATATATATATATATATATATATAGGAGAGTGATCCTATGGTGTGTTCACATCTTAGATGATAAACATGAAGATGAATGCCGATCGTCGAAAAAAATCGTGGAGAGGGTGTACTTTTTCGAAACCATAGGAGGAAATTCCCCCCTATGGTGCCTTTCCTCCATTATATATATATATATATATATATATATATATATAGTGGGGATCCGTTAGGGCGGGTTCGTGTTTTTCAAATTCACGAACCTTTTCGTGTGAATTCCTTTCAACTATCCGCTCTGTCCAAGGTGTTCTGCACGTCGTAGATAGTGTATAGATGAAAAATCACATCAAATGGAAGTGTTTTACATGTGCAAAACATTGTTTAAAAATTTTAAAAACTACACGGCTGAAATAAATCCCACCCATTTTGCACATGCAAAACACTTCTATTCGAGGTGATTTTTCATCTATACACTATTTAGGACATGTAGAACACCTTGGATAGCGGATTGTTGAAAAGAGGCCACACAAAAAAGTTCATGAATTTGAAAAAACAAATCCTTCCCACTTTTCACCATTAGATTATCTTTGAGATGTGTGCTAACAATTATGAATAAAATCTTTCAGTTATTACCAAACATAACATAATTGAATCACAAATTCCAAAGTTAATCTAATGGTGAAAAAGTGGGTCCTTCCGATAGTATCTCTCTCTCTCTCTCTCTCTCTCTCTCTCCATCTATATATATATATATAAAACCCTCTACGATTTTTTTGACGGTTGGCACCCATCATCATCTTTATCATATAAGATGTGGATACACCAAATTTCATGTGATTCCACACTTTTCACCGTTGAATTAGCAATGCAAAAAGTTCTACTGACGGTAACCATTAATTTTGCACCCACTAAATCAACGTGAAAAAGTAGTAGAATCATATAATATTTTGGTGTATCCACATCTTAGATCATAAAGATGAAGATGATGAATGCCGATCGTCAAAAAAAAACCGTGGTGGGTGTTTTTTTTGACGTCATAAGAGGAAATTTTCTCTCATATGACGCCTTTCTTCCATTACTGCCCCCCCCCCCCCCCCCACACATCTCAAAGGTGTATAGATAGGCTGAATGAATTCTAAACTCTCCAATTGTGCAAGTAAAATTGAATTTTTAGCTAAAGACATGATTAGTTACTTGTAATCGATTTCTTCTACATTATTTATAACGAATAAAATTTTAAAGTTTCTATAACCTTATAGTCATATTGAAACAATTTGATTATATAGTATAAACATGCTTATGCATCTTCTTTGCAACCAGGAATTTAGTTATCGACATTTTCCGGAAGAAGAAAGCTAATGCGAAATTTAGAGAGCAGGATGTAAGGAAAATTTCTGAGTCGGTTTTTAAAGGAAAATTTTCAGATTCCGAAATTAACCAGGTTAGTGGGATTTTTCAGTTACTTACTCTTGCTTGTTGTATTGAGACTGCTGAACTTTTAGGGGTGTCAATGAAGAGAATAGGCTCAAGTTATGACGCATTTGTTTCTATATAGCTATTTAAATTCATATACAGATGTTTGAAAATTTAACTCAATAGCTTTATAATATGTTGTATTTTACATCTATATTAAACAGAGAGCAAAACAGGTCCACACATTAGTTCCAAGGAGGAAAGGAAAAAAAAACGAAGTTGCACAAGCCTATTATGCGATTGATCATGAGTTTCTTACAGTAGTTAGTGAATATGCATTTATGATTATTGTAGAACATGTTCATTGCGAACAACAGATTGCTTTTCTCAGTAAAGCATCCTGAATACAGAAATATCATTCCTGCGTAATTATTCCAACATTTCATGTAGCTTCATTTTTGTAATTAGAATGCAGAATTCAGAATCTTAAATGGATAAGGAACAGGACTCTAGTTTGGTCATCTGTATTCGTGCACCTATATCCGATGAATTTTTTTGGTCTAGCTGGAGAACTGGACCAAAGGTCTCAATACTGTAAAGATAAGGTTGTTGTGATCCCTAGTCACATGGTTCTCTGAGATTTGGGCTTGCAGTTTCAAACAATGTTTTTTAGGTCCAAATTCATTTGATTAGTTCAAATATTTTTTTGGCCTCACTGCAAGTATTTTAGTCTTAAGTTGAGAGTTGGAATTGGCACATAAGGTTCGTGACAGGTTACAGGCAATTTATTTAAATCATCCATACTAGATTCATTAACTTTTTACTTATGTAATCCTATTTTGTATTAAGGGATGAAATAGGATTGGTTCATTAATCAATTTATACTAAGTCAATTTTAAATTGGGTTCTCAATATCCATCCCATTTAGTCCACGGTTTATTTCACTTTCGTAAAAAACAAAAAAGCAAACTACTACCATACAAATTCACCAAATGACACCATTTTAGGTATAGATATTGAACTAAATTTCGTGTTTAATTATTCAATTGTAATGTCATGTTAAGTAAATACCATTCATGTTAGATTTTATATTCATTGAATTAGAATTTTAGACTTCTAGTTCTAACTTATTTTATACCAAACAAATGTTAATTCTTAATGAATTTACTTCCTGTGTTAAATCACTTGAGCACCTGAAGCCTGTGTTGTTGTTATTTATTATGTAATGAACAAATGTTAGTTCTTTATCATTTAAGTTGGATTACTAATTCAAAACCATATCTACATGGGGATTTTAACTATTCTGTTGTGTAAGATTCCATTAAAATTTAATCTAAATATTTTTAACTGTTATCATTTCAGAAATTCATATCGTTTAAATGAAGAAGGCGTCTATTATCAAAATCTAGTAACACGGTGCATAACAGCAAGACTTTCGACACCAATACCCAAAAGCGTGCCATTCTCGGTGCTGGCACCAATACCATTACCGATAGCGTCTTTTCAAACCTTAGTTTAATCATAACGTGATAGTATATATTAAGAATAATAGAAACATTTTCAATTATCTGATGCAATTGGTTTTATGGTGCCACCAGTTCGTAGATCATATCAATCGTTCGTAATTTCATGTTCGAATTAACCTCGTTCTTGGTATACTGAATTCAGCCCTTAACCCAGCACACCGATCACTGTTACAAGTTTGCATTCTAAATTAATGTTTAAACCGAGCATCAACAATCTATGATCTTATTGCTCTTACTATTCTTAGTATGCTTTGAGCCTTGGCTTAAAATTTTTCCTCTTTGTTTGATTAAAGGAGTAAACTGTATTTCCTAATGTAAATATCATTTTGATTACAGATGTATTCACAGGTAGTAAATGAGTTATGTATTTCGAAAGGAGGATTGTCACTCAAAAGCGGCGATTAGAACAAAAAATGACGATCTCCATTTTTTGAAACATGCTAACAAATTTTTCCCTACCCACTTCTAATAGTCATGACAATTTGGTAAGAGCTCCCTCATAGATTTTATGTGATTTGTTATGCTCAATAATTCCATAATTTTTCAAGAAAAATTGTCATGATAAGTTGCATTTCAGGAATATACTTGTTCTCTATACTGGGCAGCATAATTGCCATTACAACACACCAAGGAACATATACAACCAAAGCCACCGTCTACAAATCCTGCAGCCGATTCGTTTCTCCCCTCAATATTTAGCTAACTGTAAATTTATTATTTCTTTTTCCAGTAATTTTGGTTCACTGGAGACAGAATGTTCCAAGAGTTTTTGCTGTGATGAATCCTTTTTATTGCGACTACATTCATTTACTCAGTTTTTACAACAATTTTGAGAGATTACAATGACGAAAAGTGTTCTCTAGTGATTTTGGTTTGGATCAAGTCTTGAACATATTGGAAGATTGCCTGTGTTCGTTTATTTTGATCAGCATAAATAAAATAATGCAAAAAAAATCAGCAACGATTTCCAAGGATCGTCCATGCATAATGTAGAGTATTCTGGTGACATCTAGGCAAAAGTTATATATGGCATTGCAAAGGGATAATGACAAATCCAAAGTCTCATGCATCCGATTACATTATGAGCTGCCAATGGATTTTGCGGGATTTGGGGTGCTCGCTATATTTTGGCCCTGATATTACTTGCTCTTAAAAAAGAGGGTTAGGGTAAAATAGAGGGGTCTGCAAGTTTGGTTTATTTTGACATATGATGTGATTGGGATCTTAAAATAGCAGTCTCCAAATCCCTTTAACCTTCTCATTGGAAAAAAAAAATAAAAATCTCCACAAATAAAACTCATGCAAATCAATCTCATGTATTTTCATAGTACGACCAAAAATTTTGGAGGATGGCCGTCTAGAACTCGTTCCTTCCCTAGCGCTCTTCTTTGTCGACAAAGTGAAGGGGAGATTTGGAAGAGAGAAGGACTTTTATATTAAAATAGCAAGAATTTTTTTTAATTGAGATGAGAAATTAGTTGGGATATGATAGAGCAAAAATTTTATAAGCAATACATAAATAAATCTTATTTATACAAACTCTAACTATATGACCTTTTATTTTAGCGAATAATGGAGGAAAGAGGCTTTAGGAGGATTTTTGCATTAGGTGGCAGCAAAAATTAGGTCCTCCACCATTTTATTTGACGATCGGCACCTTCCAACTTGATCAATATCTTCTAATTTGTCCATATACCAAATTTCATATGATTACAACACTATTTCACCGTTGATTTAGCAATGTAAAAAGTTATATTGTCGGTAAACCGTTAATTTTGCACCCGCTAAATCAATGGTGAAAAGGTGTTGGAATCACATGAAATTTGGTGTAACGACATATTAGACGATGAAGATCGAGATGGCCGATGCCGATCGTCAAATAAAATAGTGAGGACGTGATTTGTGCCGCCACTTAATGCAAAAAGCCTCTTAGGACCTCTTTCCTCCATTATTCTCTTTTATTTAAGCAATACATAAATAAATCTAATTTTAACCAATAGTCTCAACTAACTATTTTTTTTATTTAAATTTTATCTCTATATAAAATCATAAGATTTTTTTTAATAATAGATGCTAAATATATGAAATAGATATAATATACTGGATTCGAATGTGGTAGGGGACAAGGATTTGATGGTATAAATAATTAGTTGGTATGAAATATGAAAAATTAGTTGGGATGAATAAAGGGTGAAAAATTCCTCCAATTTGCTTTTAGGAGTAATTAATAGAGATAATTAACATAATCTTTTACAAAAAATAACAAAAAACAGAGTCAAAAGTCAAAACAATTCTCCTTTTCGGCATTTTCATATTGGACAACAACTGGTATGGCTAAAAATGGGCCAACCATAAAAGAAAGAACAGGTTTGACACCGTCTTATGGATAGAAAAAGTACTTGACTTCTACATAGGAATCCTCTTTATTTTTTCCTTTCATTTTCCTTTAAATTTCTTTCTCATTTTTTTTTGTTTTGGTTTTTCATTTTGAAGGTTTCTCACCTAACCTAGTAATCTGTCGTATTATAACTGGAACTCAACAGAGACTTGTGGTATTTTGTCATTTTTAAAGGAAAAATTCAAGGAAAAAGACGTTATAGTCTATCTTAATTATTGTTTTTAAGTTGTAAATATTTTCACATCATTCATTTCACTCTCTCTCTCTCTCATGCACCTTGGAACCTAAAGGAAAATTTATATATACTTAACATGCACCTTCAATTTTTATTACTACGCATCCAGTGTCATTAGCATATTTACTCTCTCTCTCTCTCATTGAGCCACTCATGCATCTTGGAATCTAAAACGGAAACTTATATATACTGATTAACATTTTCAATGTTTATTACTTTATGCATATCCAGTCTCATTAGCATATTTGCTCTTTTTCTTCATGTGCATCGCACATGCATAAATTCTAACAATGCACATGTCGAGATATGAGATATTATGAAGTCTGTTAAGTATGTAATCGGAAATGAAATACATAAGATGCATCAGTAAAACTGTTGATCATATCTTATGTTAACTTATGTGAAATAATCTGCAAAAACAATGGTGTGAGGGCTAGGTAATATAAGACTAACTTCTCCATCGTATCGAGCCGTGTTAACTCATGTTGACTCATGCTTGGCTGTTGTTACAGTAAACGATTGGCGTATTGTATGATCTTTCCATGCATATGATGTTAATTTTCCTTTCTATTCATCACTTGCATTTTTATTCAATTTGAGCAATCAAATGATGCATGCCTGTCTCTATTCGAGTTAAAACAGCTGACATTATTCAACAAACAAATAAAAAGTTCTTGGAGAATAATGGAGAAAAGAGGGCATAGGAGGAAATTTCCTCCTATGGCGTGGAAAAAATACAACCTTCACCAATTTTTTCGACGATCGGCCTCCATTATCTTCATTGTTATCATCTAAGATGTGGGTATGCCAAATTTCATGTGATTCTACAACTTTTTCACCGTTGATTTAGCAATGTAAAAAGTTCTATTGTCGGTAAACCGTTAATTTTGAACCCACTAAATTAATGGTGAAAAAGTTGTGGAATCACATGAAATTTGGTGTACGCACATCTTAGATTATAACGATGATGATGATGGATGCCGATCGTCGAAAAAAATAGTGGAGGTTGTATTTTTTCCACGCCATAGGAGGAAATCCCCTCCTATGGCCTCTTTTCTCCGTTAATCAAGTTCTTGGCATATATTTGTTTACTTAGAATATTCAATCTAATTTTGAAAATTACTTTTTATTGATGAGCTTTTAACATAACCAGTGGCGCCGATCCCAAAAATTTGGTCAATAGGACGAAAATTAAATGGGTTAAAAATATTATAAATAAGATTCGAAATTAAAAAAAAATCCTATAACATACATCAAAATTTTGTACAACATTTTCCAAACTAAGTTCATTATTGCCAAAAACTTTTTTTCGGTGATTAATAAAATAAAAAATCAATTAGATTTTTATTTATACAGTTGTTGGGCCTAAGTTTCAACATATATTAAGATATATCATGTGTACACGGTTAGACACGGTACATTCTTGTTTCGGTGAACATATAAAAATACTTAAATATATTATATAGGATATACGGATCAATAACATAAAGAAACATTACAAATGAATGCATCTACTCATTTTCTATTCTAGGATATATTTTTATGCTAAAACAAATTAAACAAAATTACTTGCTTTCTATTTCTATTTTACAACTTTGCATTAAAAAAAGTAACCTTGGTCTTCTATTAAAAATGATATATTTTTATGCTAAAACAAAGCAAAATTACTTAATTTCTACTGCTATTTTATAACTTTGCATTAAAAAAAATAACTTGGATCATTAATTGAAAATAAATAAATAAATGATACCCAAGAGGATTGATCCCACATTTATTGAAAAAGGATATTGAAAAAATAAATGATGCCCAAGGGGTTTAAACCCACATTCCTAGACTCCAGAACTTCATGCGCATACCAATGAGCCATTTCTATCTTTTTTTGGTAAGTTATAGAATATATTTTATATATAAACAGCTTATTAATTGTGCATATCCATATCGATAACTCGGATCCAGGTGGGACGGTCGTCTCGCCTCGCCTTTATGTATAGATCCGCCCCTAAACATAACAATCGCTAAAGTTACATAGGTTAAAAGGGGAATATTGGACAGGTGAATAAACAAAATTTGTTTGCGACCACTTACACGAATAATGCATGTAAATCCAAAAAAGCAAAAATAGATGGATGCCAATGAAAGGGGTATTCACGCATGCATTGTGTCTAACAAAATAAATTTATATGCAAATTAAAATTTTAGGAACTTCCTATTTGATGAGCTCTGTGCAACTAATGATCACATTATAACGTATCTCCAAAATTCTGCCAAGTATACCGAGTCAAAAGCCTTTGCCATTGTTCATATAAATTTAAAACAAAGGTTGATATATACGGAATGGATTTTGAAACAGTCAGTAACAATGATATTTTTCTTTTACCATCATCATGATAGTAACTTAATTCCTACACAAATATGCAAGATTTATTACAAGATGATATATTTCAATTGATGTTTAATTGTTTTCTTTTATGGTATTTTGTGTGTTCATTTTATGTATGACTAAGTGGAATTGTAAGTGTTTGATTATAAGCGATGGAGGAGCAGCAGGAGGCAGAGATGTTGGTGCAAAGTTAATAGATGTTGCTGCAAGATTGGAAACTCAGAAATTAGAAATGATGTAAGAGGATGCACACTAACAATCTGCAGTTATATATTCTACAGACTTATGCAATCACAAATCAGCAAATGCCAATTTAACAAGGTGTATTTGAAGGATGTGTTGAAGGAATTATTTCGTAAAGACTAATATTTACTTGTCATGTTTGTTAATTGGGAAAAATGGTTCTAAATCCTTAGTTTTCAAAAATATTAGGTTGAAGTCTCCCGACCAAAAAATATTGTCAAAAACTCTCCAAGCTCGAAGATTCTTTTATTTTAGTGCTTATCCTACATGTTATTAGAGGTACTTTAATTTCTAAAGATCACATTTGTCTTTTAAAACGCAGCATTTATTTTGATATAACTCGATCTGCGAGTCACTCTACACTCTCGCTCTCCTAATCTCTGCTGGTTTTGTGATCTAGGGTTAGGGTTTTTGATGAGGCTCGATATCGTGACTCCTCAGATGCAAACACGTAGCAGATGATGTGCCCCAGAACTACGAGAAAGCATCAAGAACTTCGGTTAGGACCATCTCGGGCCTCCGACCTAAGGGGTCTCCCGACCTTCGGTGGCCTTCCAGACCACCCCCGGCTCGCCTCCGAGCTGTCATGGTACAAAGATGCCTCGGTCTCCCACTCGTCCCCGAGCCTCCCGCCGAGCTCATCCTCCTCGGTCTCATCCTGACCGACCCGCAGCGCTGATCCCAGGCACCTACGCCACGGCTCCGCGAATCTCGCCATGCGCGAGATATCCGCCGCCCACGACCCCACATTCCACGCCATCACGATCCCCCATTAACGAGCCTGTCTCGTCATTATTGCGGGATCCCGCCTATCACACGGGCGTGACGTCAGGGGCGTAACGGCCGGCGTGATTCTCGCGCCTGCCTGCCCATTGCTGCCGCTATATAAACCCCTCTCTCAGACGATCGAAGTACGCAATTCTTTCCACGAAGCCGCTACTCTGCCTAATTTACACCACTAACTTGATCGTCGGAGGGTCCTCGGTGGTACAACCACCCCGGGACTTCCCTGCAGGTAGTTCGGCTCAACCTCAAACCCAAGCCCATTGAGATCCACACGTTGAAGGAGACAACCTCCAGATCGGATCTCATCCGTCCATCAGCGCTCACAGTAGATCTACGGAAGATAACATCTGAAGAAGATCCAGACCTCCATCAGTTGGCGCCGTCTGTGGGAAATCTTGTTCCACTCAACGAAAGTTCAACTTCTGATCCCAACTTCATGGCGAGCGATCACCGCGATGATCCAAGCGCTAGCCGAGGCCTCCCCCACAACGGAGGCATGGACGAATCTCCTCCCCTGAACTCCATCAACGCCCTAGCCGCTCGGATAGATCGACTCGCGTTCGTTGTCGATACGCTCGTCCGTGTCCAAACGGCAGAGCAAGCTCCCTAGGTCGCCGCTCCCCCACCTCAGGACCGGGACCCCTACAGAGAGAGAGAGAGAGGATTCTGCTCGCGTCGGCACTACCGACCATCGTCACGCTACCTCCGGCGGCCGCATATCCCACGGGCAAACATATTCTATGACCCCCTGGGCGCCTCACAGTTCAACATTGAGGTCCGTCGCCAGAGCGCCTCGCCCCTCGCCCCATCGCTCCCCTGTCCCTCCCGAGGAGGTGTCGGTCAGCTCGCCCGCAGCCAGGCATGACCGACACCCCCTCCCTCGACGGGGTCGCACGGACGGGACTCGTCACGGCAGCTCAAAGACTACTTCGCCAGAGGACCTAAGGAACCTCATCGAGAGGAACCGGGGCCACGGCCCAACGCAGGTCTCCGATAGCAGAGGCCAAAGATTAGAATGTGCTGAGTCATCAGGGTACCACGGTCGACTCGATGCCCTCGAGAAGAAAATCGAGAGCATGCATCGGGAAGGTCGTCATTCGAGCGACGGGGCTAAATACGCCGCCGACTCGCTCATGAAGCCTTTCACCGAGGAGCTTCTCTTCGTCCATGTCTCCTCCCGGAACAAGCCCCCGAAGGTCTCACTCTTCGACGGGAAATCCGACCCGAAGAACTATCTGGACGCATTCACGGCCGGGATGAGTTTTCAGGACTGTTCCGATGCCGCCCAATGCCGCGCTTTCTCGGCCACTCTCATCCGCTCCGGACGAGACTGGTTCCGAGGACTCACACTACGCTCCATCTCGACCTTCAGTGAGCTGGTCACCCAATTTCTTGGCCACTTCGTCGGGAACAGACAGCACAAGCGGACCGTCGACCATCTCTTCACAATAAAGAGCGGGGACAATGATACCTTCAAAGGATACGTCACTCGCTTCTACAACGCCCTTCTCGAGGTCCCGGAACACCGAGATGAGACAGTCATCACGGCACTGTTCTCCGCCGAAAACAGAGACGATACCGCGTAGGTTCGTCTTACCTGAATTTCGAGGGCAGATGCTATTTGGTGCTATCCGTCCACCTCTCCGAAGATACCAAGTTGATTTATGACACCGTGTATCGAAGGTTTAGACGGATGCGGCCGATGTAGCAGGCTTCGTCAGATTCCCTCTCGTTTGAGGGGTTTTTGATTGTGGGGATGCTCTTCCCTGCAGGCGCAAGCCCCTGCAGTTAATTACACTACCGCATCGCGGTAGCGTAATTTCTCTTTCTCCAGATGGTCACTTCGTGTCGTAGGTGTTTGTTTTGTTTTTGGTTGCCCGTGGACTGTATACGGAGACTAATTTATGTTGTCACCCGTAGGGCGTGGATTAGTCCAAATCCGTATTTTCTTAGATTTGGATTTGGGGGTTGGGTTTAAGGATGCGTTAGTCTAATTTGAGACTAAGATCAACTTAAACGTTTGTTAAGGATGCGTTAGTCTAATTTTAGACTACTGTTTCCCCCAATCAGAGCAAAACTCTGTTGGAAATTCAAAATTCAAATTTTGAAGCAACGCTTTAAATTCCGGGCGCAACACGCCACGTGTCAGGCGCTGATACGTCAGCGCAGCGCCCAAGAAGGCGCGCCCAATCAGAGCAAAGCTCTATTGAAAAACAAAAGGAAGCAACGCTTCAGTTGCGCAAGCACTGCGCTGCGCGACACGTGTCAGCCCAGATGCGCTTGCGCAGCTGCGCTGCGCGACACGTGTCAGCGTAGATGCGCTAGCGCAGCTGCGCTGCGCGTTGCGTGACACGTGTCACGCGCTGGGGCATTTGCGCCAAACAGAATTAAAATTTTAAAGAAATCTTTCTGTTCTTGTTAAAACAAGAAGATTTTCTTCTGTAAAACAGAGGCTTTTGGATCAAAAATCCAACGGTGGGGAAATTGCCCAAATCACTCAGAGAAACATCTCTTTAACAAATTTAACTAATTTATGAGCACTATAAAAAGGACCCTAGACCTTAATTCAAAGGCATGAACATTTCTTGAAAAAAAAAATCAAAAGCTTCAAACAGAGAGAACTCTGAGAAAAATTCCAAGAAAAAAGGTAAAAACCTTAACAAGAGAGAAGAAATTTCTTCTAATAGATCATTGATCTAAAAAACCAGATCAATGATCTTCATATAAAAACAGTGCTTTGCACTACTCATGAACCACTGGTTCTTTAAAACAAGAAGAAACAAAAAAAAATAAAATTAGTGCTTTGCACTTTTATGAACCTTTGGTTCTTGAATCTAAAACATTCTCAAATTTAGAGTGCTTTGCACCTGCAAACTGCGCTGTTGCGCTCTTGGGAGAGCGCCACGTGTCAGCATCTGAACCACTTGCGCTATGCGCCTTGAGATAGAGCTTTGCTCTCTGTAATTGGCGCAACTCACCAGAGTGCGCCACGTGTCAGCAGCGCAAGCGCAGCGCACTGCGCTTGCGCGACACATGTCAACACTACAAGCGCTTGCGCTCTCTGATTGGCGCAAAGCGCCTGAAAATGCAATGCATTTCCTAAAGGGACAGGCCCAAATCAAAAAGACCAAGCAGGCCTAATTAAATTGATGCTCTGCATCATTTATAAATGGGCAGAGCCCAAACAAAATAATAAAAACGCTATGCAAAGGGGCAGAGCCCAGTTGAGAGGTCCAATGGACCAAAACAAATGCTCTGCATTATAATAAAAAGGGCAGAGCCCAGTCAAAATGGGCATAAATGGCCTGAAGTAATGCTATGCATTATTCTAAAAAGGGGGAAGCCCAGACAAAGGCCAAATGCAAATAAAATGTGGATACTTTTAACTGGACTTAGCCCAATTTTGGCCGTAAGTCCTCAAATTAAATTGATTGAGCACGGCTGCTCCCTAAATCAATTTACCACCGGTTCTAGGGTACATCTCCGAACTCCTCTGACACCCATCGTTGTAATCCTTCAACGACGCCAGAGAGGTGACAGGTCCCGACGACCATATATGAATATCGGACTGCGGGGTCCTTAAACTCGTGGACCGAAACGTCCTTAACCTAATATTGGACCGAAACGTCCTTAAACTAATATTTGCCCCAAAATGGGAATGTCGGACCGAAACGTCCTTAAACTAATATTGGACCGAAACGTCCTTAAACTAATGATGGACCACCACGTCTCTAAACTGGCGATGGACCACCACGTCCCTAAACTGGAACATGGACCACTACGTCCCTAAACTGGAACAATAGAGCCTCCAAATGCTCTTTTGCCGGATCTAAATGATCCCGTTTAAATTGATCTTAGCCCCAAACACGGCTAACGTATCCTTAAACATTCAAATGGACTATAAAACTCCAAATCAACTTTGGTTCAAGGGTATATCTCTGAACTCCTCTGACACCTATCGTTGTAATCTTTCAACGACGTCAGAGAGGTGATGAGTCCCGACGGCCATATATTAAATGGATCACCACGTTAAGTTGATCTTAGTCTCAAACAGGACTAACGTATTCTTAACGAACGTTTAAGTTGATCTTAGCCTCAACACGGCTAACGTATCCTTAAACTAAAACACCAAACCCAAATCTAAGTAAATACGGATTTGGACTAATCCACGTCCTACGGGTGACGACATTACTTAGTCTCCGTATACAATCCACGGGCAACCACAAACAAAACAAACACCCACGACACGAAGTGAAATTCTGGAGAAGGAGAAAGTTGTTACCGCGATGCGGTAGCGTAATTAACTGCAGGGGCTTGCGCCTGCAGGGAAGAGCGTCCCTACAATCAAAAACCCCTCAAGCTAGGGGGAATCTGACGAAGTTTGCTATATCGGCCGCATCCGTCCAAACATCCGATACACGGTGCCATAAATCAACTTGGCATCTTCGGAGAGGTGGACGGATAAAACCAAATAGCATATTCCCCGAATCTCAGGCAAGACGTCCTGATGTCTACGAGCCGCCATTCGGAGGGGAACAGATTCTGGCACGCCCGGTGGGACCTTTTCCTCTTTCCACTCCACACTTCATGTGTCGTCTTCGCGAACGAATCGCGGTTTGTTAACGGTTGCCTTTGGATTTTCAAGCTACTAAGATTTGGTCTTTTGTATGGCACAGAACTCAAGCATCCATGGCCTTTAACTGCACCAACTGCTCGAAGTGCCACTGCAACGGACGCTCCACCTCACCTAGAGGTGTAGCATATGGGCCCCAAGCGGCTTCCTTCCCCGCTCTGCCGGTAGAACAGGTGGCCCAGGCCACCACCGGCCTGTTTTTCGGGACTATGATCCCGCCTTCAAGCTTCTCTATGCCAATACCTACACCGGAAGTGAACAAGAAGTTGGTCTTCGACCGGCTCACTGCTACGACGGCCCCTGTCAACGGGTCGTCCATTACCAAGCCAACAGCCTCTGTCTTTGCTAGGCTGGATCAAAACTCTGAGGGGCCCACCAAGAAGCCTGTGAATCCCAAGATGGCTATACCAAGGAAGGCAATAGCCGCTGCTCCAGAAGTCGTCAAGGCGGCTTCCACTGTCAAAGAGTCATTCTTTTCAAGACTGACTATTCCTGCTCCTGCACCTGCTCGAGAATCTGTCTTCGACAGGTTGAATATAATCCCTCAAAGGACAACCTCAGTCTTTGAGAGGTTAACACCAGCGGCGCCTCATTCAGACAGGGGGCAAAAAGAGGCTGTCTCTATCTCCGGGCCAGTCCCAACGGCTCGTCATGCTCGACGTCGCCATTGGCGATGAGTGAGGAAGGCAGGGGGCAACTCCCCCTCAGAGCTAACTCCACCGGCTCCAGAGGTGGAAGTCAACGCTGCTGTTCCAACTGGGAACAGCATTGAACTGCTGAGGAGGGTACGTAAGAACTCTCCAACCGCTACATTGAAAAGATCTCTTCCGCTCGCGGAGAGAGTTCCGGAAACACGGCAAGAACAGCCCCCTCAACGGCTGTCCTAAAAAATATACAAGGTTTGGCGGAGGGTTCAAGACTCCGTGATTGACCCAGGTTATTCTCGTCAACAGAAGAAGGCGAAGGTGCAAAAAGAAAAGGACCGTCCTATTAAACAGCAGAAGACAACAATCACCAGTGTGCCCACTTCAACGGCCCCCTCCACTTCAACGGCCCACAAAAGAAGAAGGCCGGAGAAAACCCCCGCGCCCGCGGCAGATGCCAAAGGCGGTGAGCCTAAACGCCCTAAGTCTGGGGGCATGATAGTTCATACAGTTTATATGGCATCGAGAAAGGAGGATAGCCGCGCATCCACGGGTCATAGACCGCTCACACGGTCAGTGACCAAGGCTCAGGAGTGTTTCGCCCAATCAGAGCAAAGCTCTGTTGAAATTCAAAATTCAAAATTTTGAAGCAACGCTTCAAATCTCGGGGGCAACGCGCCACATGTCAGGCGCTGATACGTCAGCGCAGCGTCCAAGAAGGCGCGCCCAATCAGAGCAAAGCTCTATTTTAAGCAAAATTAAAGGAAGCAACGCTTCAGTTGCACAAGCACTGCGCTGCGCGACACGTGTCTGCGCAGATGCGCTGGCGCAGTTGCGCTGTGGGACACGTGTCAGCGCAGTTGCGCTGCGCTGTGCGCTGCGCGACACGTGTCACGCGCTGGGGCATTTGCGCCAAACAGAATTAAGATTTTAAAGAAATCTTTCTGTTCTTGTTAAAACAAGAAGATTTCCTTCTGTAAAACAGAAGCCCTTGGATCAAAGATCCAACGGTGGGGAAAATTCCCCAAATCACTCAGAGAAAAATCTCTTTAACTAATTTATGGGCACTATAAAAAGGACCCCAAGTCTCAATTCAAAGGCATGAACATTTTTCTTGAAAAAAGTCAAGAGTTTCAAACAGAGAGAGAACTCTGAGAAAATTCCAAAGAAAAAGGTAAAAACCTTCATGAGAGAGAAGAAATCTCTTTTAATAAATCATTGATCTAAAAACCAGATCAATGATCTTCACATAATAAACAGTGCTTTGCACTTCTTATGAACCTCTGGTTCTTGAAACAAAAAGAAAAACTTATTTTTCTTTGATCTAAATTAGATCAAGAAATCAAATAGTGCTTTGCACTTCTGTTCTTGAATCTAAAAGATTCTTGGTGCTTTGCACTTCCAAGCTGCGTTGTTGCGCTCTTGGGAAAGCGCCACGTGTCAGCATCTGAATCACTTGCGCTATGAGCTTTGAGATAGAGTTTTGCTCTCTGTGATTGGCGCAACTTACCAAGGTGCGCCACGTGTCAGCAGCGCAAGCGCAGCGCACTGCGCTTGCATGACACGTGTCGTATCACAAGCGCTTGCGCTCTCTGATTGGCGCAAAGCACCTGAAAATGCAATGCATTTTCTGAAGGGCCAGGCCCAATTAAAAGACCAAACAGGCCTAATTAAATTGATGCTCTGCATCATTTATAAATGGGCAAAGCCCAAACTAAATAATAAAAATGCTATGCAAATGCCTTGCAGGGCCCAAAATAAATTGATGCTCTGCATCTTTTATAGGCAGAGCCCAAACAAAAGAATAGAAAATAATGCAATGCATTATTTAAAAATGGGCCAAGCCCTAACACAGGTCTAACAGACCAAAAACAAATAAAAGGCGTTGAATACTTTTCAACTGGACCTAGCACAATCATGGCCGTAAGTCCTCAAATTAAATTGACTGAGCGAGATTGCTCGCTTAAATCAATTTATATCCGGTTCGAAGGTACATCTCCGAGCTCCTCTGACACCTCTCGTTGTAATCCTTCAACGACGTCAGAGAGGCGACGGGTCCCAACGACCACACATGAATATGGATTGCGGGGTCCTTAAACTCATGGACCGAGACGTCCCTAAACTAATATTGGACCGAGACGTCCTTAAACTAATATTGGACCGAAACGTCCTTAAACTAATGATGGACCACCACGTCCCTAAACTGGCGATGGACCGAAACGTCCCTAAACTAATATTGGACCGAGACGTCCTTAAACTAACATTGGACCGAAACGTCCTTAAACTAACGATGGACCACTACGTCCCTAAACTGGAGCATGGACCGCAACGTCTTTAAACTGGCGATGGACCACTATGTCCCTAAACTGGAACAATAGAGCCTCCAAATGCTCTTTTGCCGGATCTAAACGGTCCTGTTTAAGTTGATCTTAGCCCCAAATACGGCTAACGTATCCTTAAACACTCAAATGAACGATAAAACTCCAAATCAACCTTGGTTCAAGGGTACATCTCTGAACTCCTCTGACATCCGCCGTTATAATCCTTCAACGACGTCAGAGAGGTGACGAGTCCTGAAGGCCATATATTAAATGAATCATTACGTTAAGTTGATCTTAGTCTCAAACAGGACTAACGTATCCTTAACGAACATTTAAGTTGATCTTAGCCACAATACGGCTAACGTATCCTTAAACTAAAAACACCAAACCCAAATCTAAGTAAATACGGATTTGGAATAATCCACGTCCTACGGGCGACGGCATTACTCGGTGTCCGTATACAATCCACGGGCAACCACAAACAAAACAAACATCCACGACACGAAGTGAAATTCTGGAGAAGGAGAAAGTTGCTGCCGCGATGCGGCAGCGTAATTAACTGCAGGAGCTTGCGCCTGCAGGGAAGAGCGTCCCCACAATCAAAAACCCCCTCAAGCGAGGGGGAATCTGACAAAGTCTGCTACATCGGCCGCATCCGTCTAAACCTCCGATACACGGTGCCATAAATCAACTTGGCATCTTCGGAGAGGTAGACGGATAAAACCATATAGCATCTGCCCTGAATCTCAGGCAAGACGTCCTCACGTCGTCGCCGTCTTTCGGAGGGGAACAGATTCTGGCACGCCCGGTGGGACCTCTTCCTCTTTCCACTCCACACTTCGTGTGTCGTCCTCGCGAACCAATCGCGGTTTGTTAAATGGTTGCCTTCGGATTTCAAGTTACTAAGATTTGGTCTTTTGCCTGGCGCAGAACTCAAGATTCAATGGCCTCTAATTGCACCAACTGTTCGAAGTGCCACTGCAACGGACGCTCCACCTCACCAGGAGGTGTAGTATATGGGCCCCAAGCAGCTTCCTTCCTCGTTCTGCCGGTAGGCCAAGTGACCCAAGCCACCACTGGCCTGTTCTTCGGGACCATAATCCCACCTACAAGCTTCCCTACGCCAATACCTGCACCGGAAGTGAACAAAAAGTCGGTCTTCGACCGGCTCACTGCTACGATGACCCCTGTCAACGGGTCGCCCACTACCAAACCGACAGCCTCTGTTTTCACCAAGCTAAATTAGAACTCTAAACTGGCTATCCCAAGGAAAGCAATAGCTACTGCTCCAGAAGTCGTCAAGGCGGCTTCCCCTGTCAAAGAGTCAGTCTTTTCAAGACTGACGATTCCTGCTCCTGCCCCTGCTCGAGGATCCGTCTTCGACAGGTTGAATATCACCCCTCAAAAGACAACCTCAGTCTTTAAGAGGTTAACACCAGCGACGCCTCATTCAAACAGGGGGACAAAAAGAAACTATCTTAATTTCCGAGCCAGTCCCAATGGCTCGTCGTGCTCGACGTCGCCATTGGCAACGAGTGAGGAAGGCAGGGGGCAACTCCCCCTCAGGGCTAACTCCACCTGCTCCAGTGGTGGAAGTCAACGCTGCTGTTCCAACTGGGAACAGCTTTGAATTGCTGAGGAAGGTGAGAAAGAACTCGCCAACTGCTACATTGAAAAGATCTTCTCCACCTATGGAGAGAGCTCCGGAGACAAAGCAGGAACAACCCCCTCAACGGTTGTCATAAAAAATATACAAGGTTTGGCGGAGGGTTCAAGACTCCGTGATTGACCCAGACCACTTTCGTCGCCAGAAAAGTGCAAAGGTGGAAAAGGAAAAGGACCGTCCCATTAAACAGCAGGGGACAACACTCGCTAGGATGCCCACTTCAACGATTAAACAGCAGGGGACAGCACTCGCTAGGATGCCCACTTCAACGGTCCCTTCAACCTCAACGGCCCACAAAAGAAGGAGGCTAGAGAAAACTCCAGCGTCAGCGGCAAAAGTTAAAAATGGTGAACCTAAACGCCCTAGGTCTGGGGGCATAATAGTTCATACCGTCTGTATGGTGTCTGGTAAAGAGGACAGCCGCATATCAACAGGTCATAGACCGCACACGAGGTCTGTGACCAAGGCTCAGGAGCAGCAGCAGAAACTCCAAGAGATGATGAACGCTATGGCCGCACTTACAGGGCCAAAAGAAACCCCTGAAACGTCCTTGGACGAGCGTCAAGAACAAGAAACTGACGCTGAATTCCTTCGTCGCGTACTGGAGAAAAAGGATAAAGAAGCTGCGGAACAGGCAGCCAACATAAAGAAAATGGCCCTCCTGTTCCAGGATATGGTGGGTATGATGATTCAACAAGATCCACCTGCTGAAGATCCCCCGATCATCCTTGAAGACGATAGGGGAGAGACGTCGAATCCTCCGCCAGCTCTGTCAACGGCTAAAGAGGATACAATCTCCAAAGCTGATTTGGACGAGTACATAGCCCAACAAATACGGGTTCATCATGCGACCGAAGCAGCCGGCCAGGTCGTAAAAACGGGGCGGCCATATCCAAGTTGGTACGATCAGATCAAGTACCCGCCAGGTTATACGATTCCCAAATTCCATGTCTATAAGGGGACGGGCAATCCTCACCAGCATGTTGCCCAGTTCAGGGCCCTCTGCGGCAACACCGGCGGTGACGACAAGCTGTTGCTTCGCCAGTTTGTCGGAAGCTTATCAGATACGACGTTCGAATGGTACTCTGAGCTCCCGAACGACTCTATTAAAACCTTCGCGGAAATGGAGCTATTGTTTACTCAGCGTTTTGCAAGCGCCAGTGAACGTACCCCGATGACAGCACTGATTAATGCTAGGGTAAAGCCAGGCGAGACGTGGGTTCAGTACGCTATACGATGGCGGAACTTATGGTCGAAGTGCGAGCAGCGCATTGAAGAAGCTCCTGCGGTGGGTATGTTTGTGGGAACCCTTGATCCGCAAGCAACCATCTCGCAATTTATGATGTTTTTCAAGCCGACTACCTTCCAGGCCTTGATTGACAAGCTAGCGCAGATGGATCAGATGGGCCATAAACCTCCTCTTCCAAAGCCGAACTCCCGAAATGACAAAGGAAAGGGAAAAGCGATCGTCGTCGCTAATGCTCAACAACAACCGAGCAACTTGAAGCCGGTTGTGCATCAAAATAATATGCGTCCGTACGTAAACCTTGAGGAGAGACTAGGGCGTCCTTACTCGTTTCCCCGCGATAAAACAAGAAGGTTATTTGAGCTAGCATTACGCAACAGACTCATAAATCTGCCGGATCCAAAACGCCCGTTACAACCAAGTGACGTCAACGAGCCCAACTACTATCCTTATCATCGAGTACTAGGCCATCCGATCGAAGGCTGCTACGTTTTCAAAAATTGGCTTGAAAACCAATACCGACAGGGCAAGTTCGCGTTATCTGACAAATGGAAAGTGAATCCCCCGCAGCCCCATACCTCTAAGGGGACGAATACGCCGGGGGCAACATGCTCCATCGTTGAAGAAGCTCCTTGGGAGGTTGTATTATCAGCCAAGACAAAGAGGATGCTAAACGATCTTCAGACATACCCAACGATTAAGTGGAAGAACCCGTTGGAACCGCAGGTCATTGAGGAGATGTTGAAGCCACGTCCAACTCCAAAGACCGATGGAGGTGGCTCAAGCACTCGCAACCAGCCATCGAAATCTTCAAAGAAGAAGAAAAAGAAGTCAAAGAAGCCCGTGAAGCCTGGCGACAAGCGCATGGACTTGCAAAAACAAATTGACGCGCTGGAAGAATACAATCAGAAAGCACGGACTCCCATTACATTCCAAGACTTCCTCAATCATGTCTTTCAAAAGGAAGATGAGGGAGAAAGTTCATCTGATGAATCTGAAGAATACGTGGCGAGCTGTCATGTGATTTCCCATTTGTTCATGGACGATGAGGAGACTCCTTGCACTGAAAAGCTGGGGGCAGATCTTGAACCAAAATTTCTGGAGCTATCAGATGAGGAAATTGACGCATTCCTCAACGAAGCTCGGTTGAAAAGTAAAGCTGATCGAGAACGTGAGGCAGCCATATTTGAAAAGGCCAAGCGCCAGCGACTTGATGAAAGAGCTGAGATGATCCCGCTGGAACAAAATGCTTCCAACATCGACAAAAGCCAATTCAAGATGAGGAAAAAGTTTGCTAAGGCCATATCAATGGGCATAAAGCTACCATCCTCCGAAGGAAAAATTACGGGTGAAATAGAAATGCACCCCTCCTATTGCTTATATCATCAGAAGGTGTCGCACCCCACCCGAGAGTGCAAAGCTTTCGATAGATGGTGGCAAGGGTATGTTGCTCATCGACAACACTTTAAGCGAGAGAAACGCAAAACACGTCGGGAGCAAAGAAATACGACCGAAGGGCTTAAAAGAACTGCTGGCGATTGTTGCATGGTTAACACCGGCAGATCACAAGTGCCTACATTCGGGAGTGATTCTGATGAAGCGCTAGAACTTGTCCCTCTCTTTAAAGAGTCCGCTTCGAGAAAAGAAGAAGAACCGAAGGTTTGCGAAAATATCCAGCTACGTTATCGCACGCTGCCCGAAAAGAACCTCGGACCCTCGAACAAAAAAGATAAAGGGAAAGAAAAGGCCACTGAAGATATCGTCTTAGATGACCAAGTGGTGGAAGAGCTAGCTGCCAAAGACTCACCAAAGAAGAATAAGGTGGATTACAACGTCTTAGCACATCTGAGGAAGCTGCCTTCACAGCTCAGCATTCTTGACGCCCTTTTGCTATCAAAAGAGGCGAGAGATTCGTTGATTAAGGCGCTCCAAGACCCAGAACAATTCCAAGCATGCCTGGCCGAGGAAAAGATGAAGGATGAATTGGAGGAAGTGCACACGGCCGATGTCACTTTTGGCGATGAAGACCTTCTACTTGGGACGTGCGAACACAATCGCCCTCTCTATGTCTCGGGATACTGCCATGATATAAAGATAGGCAAAATCCTGATCGATAACGGGTCGTCTGTTAACCTACTCAACATGCGGGTGTTGAAGGAAATCTGCATGAGCGTCCAGCACCTTGCTCGGGACAAGATCACCATCTCCGGGTTCGACTCCCAATCGTCAAAGACTCTTGGATCTGTGATACCGACGCTACGCTTCGGGCTACTCGTCACGGACATTAAGTTCCACGTCATAGACGCCAAGACATGCTACAACGCTTTGCTCGGCCGACCATGGTTACACGAGTACAACATCATCCCTTCTACACAACATCAGTGTATGAAGTATTTTAAGGATGGTTTCGAGTATACCGTGACGGGAGAACTGAACCCGTTCTTTGTGAACGAGGTCCGCAAATATGAAGACGCCAAATACTTCTTACCGGATTTCGAAGACACAGAGAAGTGTCACAAGCCGGAGAATAAAACTAACGCTACCATCCCGGTCTTCGGCAGTGATACTGAGGAGGAAGAAGAGATAGTTTATTCGGGTCCGCCCCAACACAACAAGCCGGGACCATCGGCTCCTACATTGATCTTTGGCAGCGACTCGGAAGATGAAGTCCATGCTGTATTCTCTGCTCGACCTTCAATACAAACGTCCGCTGATAAAGAGCAAAATCTGCAAGTCGCCATGGTGCCGCTTAAACACCACAAAGAACTGGATGCACTTAATATTTACAACGTAGAAGAGCTACAAACATTCTACATCCCTCCCAGGCGAAAGAGCGAGAAAGCAATTTTGTTTTACCGCTCTGAAGAAACCAAGGTAGAAAAAGAAATCTGGTATGGCGCGGATTCTACGTTCGACAGGCTTCAGCCTATCCGTCTCCCCAGATATTATACGGAAGGTTTGAAAAAACTGCTGAAATGCCAGGGAATATCCTTCAAACAGACCGTTAGAAAGGCCAAATTCTATGACAAGGTCTGGAACGTTCCCGGGACTCAACGCAAACTGCCTAACGGGAGAATGGAAACAAAAGGGCTTGGATACATCCGGTCAAAAAAATGAGAGTTACTACCCGGCTGCTACGTCGTGTATGACCTTAATGAAGAAGCGGATGCTCAATGGGAGGACGCTAATCCTAAGTCAGTGAAAGTTCCAGATGCAAAGGAGCCCAGTTCGTCGTTCGAGGAACAAATGGACAAACTTATAAAGAAAGCTGGTCAAAAAGTCCGAGATGATCATAACCGTGAGACGGCCATCTACGAGAAAGCCAAGATGCAACGCCTTCTCCAATAGGCCGTAAAGGATGAAAATGCCGCTCCTTGTCAACCTGTTATAAAGAAGGCTCGGCGCAAAAGCAGAAATAAGTCGAAAGGCCAAAAAGGCGCTCAACAGCAACAAAGAAGGGCTAAGAAGTTACGCAAACGGGAGGCGAGCGTTATTGATCTATCCCTCATGAAGAAAATGAGTCGAGCATACTCTTTTCCTCGAGATAAGACGAGGAGGATACTTGAGCTTGCTCTAAAACATCAGATGCTCACACTGCCGGAGTCCAAGCATCCCGAACAAGCAAGCGAAGTCTCTGACCCAAACTATTGCTCTTACCATCGAGTAATAGGGCACCCGCTCGAAGACTGCTTCACCTTTAAGAATTGGGTCGAAGATCAGTACCAGCTCGGCAAGTTCGCTCTGTCTGACAACTGGAAGGTAACATCGCCACAGAAGCACGAGCCCAAGGCCACGAAAGAAGAACCGGTTCCACATTGGTATTGGAAGCGAATTCGCACCTGTCACATGATTACAATATTAAAAGAAGAGCCCGAGGACATAGATGAGCTCCCTTGGTGCTTCGAAAATAGCAGCGACGAGATAATCTCAGAATTCCCACCAGCGCCAAAAGAGCTGGAAGATGGAATCCATACCACTGCAGATAACCTCAAGAAGATTGAGTTGGGATTGGCAGACGATCCGCGACCGACATTCATCAGCGAGTTACTATCTGAAGAAAGGGTAGCTGCGTTAAAAGATGTGCTTCTGCAGCATAGAGATTGCTTCGCGTGGAATTATTCCGAAATGCCGGGACTAGATCCAGAAATTGCTGTACACAAATTGGCGATATCCCCGGACATCAAACCAGTCAAACAGGCGCCAAGGAGAATGCGGCTCGAGCTCGAGATGAGTATCAAGGCCGAGGTCAAGAAGCTGATCGACTCTGGCTTTATCCAGGAGGTTCAATATCCTGAATGGATCGCTAACATCGTCCCGGTGATGAAGAAAAATGGGATGGTACGCATATGCGTAGACTTCCGTGATCTTAATAAAGCTTGTCCGAAGGATGATTTTCCAGTGCCAGTCACCGAACTGATGATAGACAATACGTCCACTCATGAGGTTTTCTCCTTCATGGACGGCTCGTCAGGATATAATCAGATAAAAATGCATTCCGAAGACCAGAAGCACACCGCCTTCCGGACTCCTTTGGGTATATTCTGCTACAAGGTGATGCCCTTCGGTCTAAAGAACGCCGGTGCCACCTACCAGAGGGCCATGACGAAGATCTTCGATGACCTCATACATGAAATCGTCGAATGCTATATCGACGATCTCGTGGTTAAAAGCAAATCATACGAGGAACATCTCGAGCATTTGAAGACCGTATTTCAACGCCTTCGACAATACAACTTAAAGATGAACCCTCTCAAGTGTGCATTCGGAGTTTCTTCGGGCAAATTCCTGGGATTCATCGTCCGACACCGAGGTATCAAAATAGATCCGTCTAAGATCAAGGCGATTATGGAAATGCCTCCGCCGAGAACTCTCAAACAGTTACGGTCTCTCCAAGGAAAGCTCGCATATATTCGGCGATTTATAGCCAATCTCTCTGGCAAGTGCCGCCCTTACAGTCACCTGATGAAGAAGGGAACTCCATTCGTTTGGGATCAAAAATACCAAGACGCGCTAGACGAAATTAAACAGTACCTACAGAACCCGCCAGTATTGGCTGCTCCGGTTAAAGGAAAGCCTCTCATTCTTTATACAACCGCCCTCGAAGGTTCTTTAGGCGCATTATGGGCACAAGAGAACGATCAAGGGAAAGAAAGAGCACTCTACTACTTAAGTCGAGTTTTACTGGGGGCAGAAAGCAACTACTCCCCCATTGAAAAACACTGCTTAGCGTTGATCTTCGCGATAACAAAGCTCAGGCACTATGCGTTGGCACATGAGGTCCGTCTCATTTCGAAGGTGGACCCTCTTAAGTATTTAATGTCAAAGGCCATACTGACAGATCGACTCGCTAAATGGGCTATGCTCTTGATGGAGTTCTCGATAACGTATCGACCTCTCAAGGCAGTGAAAGGCCAGGCCATCGCCGACTTCCTTGCTGAGCATCCAATACCCACCGATTCTCCTCTAAGCTGCGATTTACAAGATGAACATGCGTTTGACATGATCGACGGTGGTGGTACCCAATGGGAACTTTATTTCGATGGAGCATCTTCTGTGAAAAAGCGCAAACAAAGTACCCCTATAATCAAATCGGGGGTAGGCCTCATCTTCGTGACTCCACAAGGAGGGATAATGCGTTTCGCCTTCTCCTTAACAGAGCCGAGAACGAATAACGAAGCCGAATATGAAGCCTTGATAGCAGGTCTTGAGATTGCCATTGACATGGGAATTAAAGACCTCTTTATATACGAGGATTTTCAACTGGTCGTTAGTCAAGTAAATGGCGACTACCAAACGTGCAAGCCAGAACTGGTGAAGAACGGCGAAAAAGTGCAACAAATGTTGACCCAAATTCCCTCCTATACTTTGGAGAACATACCGCGCGCGGAAAACAGCAAAGCAGACGCGTTGGCCAAACTTGCTAAAGAGCTGGCTGACGAGAACCTCGATGACGTCAGAATCATGGTACAAAGCCGTCGGGTGCTTGCCCCAGCAGAAATATCTCCGGAATCATCCGAAGAAAAAGGAGCGAACGAGCAGATGACCTTACAAGTAAAAGAACGAGGAAAGGTTGAGGATTGGAGGGAAGTCTTTATAGACTACTTTAAGTCCCACCAAATGCCCGAAGAAGCGTCCATAAGACATCAGCTCATGAAACGACCTCTATCTTTCGCCCTCGTCAATGATACTCTATACAAGAGGTCATTTGATTCTCTGTGGCCGAGATGTTTAGGACCTGACGAAGCAGAACGAGTCGTTCAGGAAGTTCATGATGGAATCTGTGGTTCTCACCAAGCGGGCCCAAAGATGAAGTTAAAGATCAAACGGATGAGCTACTATTGGCCCACGATGATTCAGGACTGCCTCGAATATGCGAAGCAGTGTCACTCATGCCAAATTCATGGGGACTTCATCCATCAGCATCCAAATCCATTACACCCAACAGTGGCTAGCTGGCCATTCGAAATGTGGGGGACTGATATAGTCGGCCCCATCGAACCATCATCGTCTAGAGGACATCGTTTCATCCTAGCGACGACTGACTACTTCTCTAAATGGGCAGAAGCGGTACCGCTGAGGGAAGTAAAGACGGAGAATATCCTCCATTTCTTCAAGACGCGTGTCATATATCGGTTTGGAACGCCAAGACGAATCATCTCCGATAACGGGCCAGCCTACAGAAGCCACAAAATCAGTCGCTTCGCGCAACAGCATAATATAGACTGGAGATATTCCTCAGTTTATAATCCGCGAGCTAACGGTCTAGCTGAAGCCTTCAACAAGACCTTGACAAAGATCATGAAGAAAACGGTGTCACGAAATAAGAAAGACTGACACGAAAGACTGCAAGAAGCTCTCTGGGCGTATCGAACTACGTTTAAAACGGCCACGAACGCAACGCCATATGCGTTGGTATTCGGTACAGAAGCAGTACTCCCTCTCGAGATAGAATTACCCTCTCTACGAGTGGCAGCCCACTACGAGCTAACGGACGAAAAAAATGCTCACCTTCGGCTTGAGGAGCTTGACGCCCTTGATGAAACCCGGCTCATAGCACAGCAAAATCTGGAAACTTATAAAGCAAAGATGACGCGCTCATATGAAAGATTGACCCGACCGAGGACATTCCGCCAAGGCGAACTTGTACTAGTGGTCAAAAGGCCTATGATTCCCAATCGCGCCAAGCGAGGAAAATTCGAGCCAAACTATGAAGGCCCATACATCATAGATAAGGTCTATCAGGGTGGGGCCTATCTACTCATGGACATGCACGGTGAAAGGCCTTTCAGGCCAATAAACGGTCGCTTCCTAAAGAGATACTACGCTTAATGAGTCACAGCCTAGGTCAATGATAGATGACGACGACTATGTCCGCTCACTATCTTCTTAAGCTCAAACTCTATCAGCAGTAACCAGCCTTCTCAAAGACGGACCGAAACGACCTTAAACTAATAGCAGACCGAAACGTCTTTAAACTACTACCGCAGCATCTTTTAGGCTGACGAGATATAAAAAAAAAACATATGAAAATAAAAAAAATAAAAAAAAGGTATGTCCATAAGCAAAAAGGGCACGGATGAAAACCCGAGAGGGCTCTGTGAGTAAAAACAGCAGGGCTACCGGCGAGTGTTCGTGAAAACCTGAAAGGGCGCGACCTCGTAAAAAAAATATATAAAAAATATATAAAAAATGGTACGTCCATGAGCAAAATGGGCACGGATGAAAACCCGAAAGGGCTCCGTGAGTAAAAACAGCAGGACTACCGGCGAGTGTTTGTGAAAACCTGAAAGGGCGCAATCTCGTTAAAGGACACTTATAGGGTCCTCTCGACCTTGTAAGGGGAGACCACCTGCGTGAGATCCTTACGACTCACAAAGGAGAAACACACTTAGGGATCCCCACGATCCCTAAGGAGAAAATACACTTGCGAGATCCTCACGACTCGTAAGGAGAACTCTCTTATGGGACCCTCATGGCTCATAGGATTTGAAAGTCTTAAGTTACAAAGACCTAAAACTGTGCTTAAGCAAACCCCCACAAACTTCCAATATTGCCCTACAAGTGGTTCAATACTGACCCTTGTATACAATCCACGGGCGCGAATAAACATTTCCCTAACCAAGTCTCATCCGTGACTGGGGATATGTTCGTATGGTGAGCGACCCTTGTAAGTCCTCTTGATTTACAAAGAGAAAGCCCTCCTGTAGGATCCTTACGAATTACAGAGGAACATGCACTTAGGAATCCTCACGATTCCTAAGGAGAACATACGCCTACAAGATCCTCACGACTTGTAGGGAGAAATACCTTTGTGAGACCCTTATGGCTCATGACGTTAAAAGCCTTAGTCGACAGCGCCTTAACCCTGTTCGCTAAGCCACCTTTGTTCGTCATCGACGGAGGCAAATGATGATTCGCTCCTGGCAATATCCCAGTTATAGCAATGCTGATGCCGAAATCGGTTTCTAATTCCAGATTTACGGCGGAAAGCCAGTAGGCCACACATGCATACGGAATAGCCGAAATGATTGGGCAACTTGCAATAAAAAGCAGCAAGTAAAAATGTATGCATACAAAATAGCCGAAATGGTTAGGCAACTCGTAATAAAAAGCAGCGAGTAAAAATAAAATAAATAGCCGAAATGATTGGGCACCGCGAAAAATAGCCGAAATGATTGGGCAATCGCGACCTTCGCGATATAAAAGCTGAAATGCTAGAGCATCGCGGAGATAAAACAAAAAAAATGATGATAAAACTTTGGCCCTACAGTTAAGATCACATCGATCCCTGTATACAATCCAAGGGCGTAAACAAAGAGGGAACCATACTTTCCCAACAGGCTCCGCCAGAAGACGAAGCCAAATCTCGACGGTTCAGTCCAACTCCGAAGAAACCAATGTCTTCAGCAAATTCCTCGACTCACGGATACAAACACTCCTTGACGAGAGCCTCATGATCCGCATCGACTCGCAGAGCAACCAGTGCCTCCGTGGGAAATTCTCGACTCGTTTCAAACCCCAAGGAAACAAATAATCCTTGGCGCTTGGGAAACAAATAATCCCTAGCAAACTCCTCGACTCACGGATACAAACACTCCTTGATGAGAGCCTCCTGATCCGCGTCGACTCACAGAGCCACCAGTGCCTCCGTGGGAAATCCTCGACTCGTTTCAAACCCCAAGGAAACAAATAATCCTTGGCGCTGGGGAAACAAATAATCCCTAGCAAACTCCTCGACTCACGGATACAAACACTCCTTGACGAGAGCCTCCTGATCCGCGTCGACTCGCAGAGCCACCAGTGCCTCCATGGGAAATCCTCGACTCGTTTAAAACCCCAAGGAAACAAATAATCCTTGGCGCTTGGGAAACAAATAATCCCTAGCAAACTCCTCGACTCACGGATACAAACACTCCTTGACGAGAGCCTCCTGATCCGCGTCGACTCGTAAAGGCACCAGTGCCTCCGTGGGAAATCCTCGACTCAAACCCCAAGGAAACAAATAATCCTTGGCGCTTGGGAAACAAATAATCCCTAGCAAACTCCTCGACTCACGGATACAAACACTCTTTGACGAGAGCCTCCTGATCCGCGTCGACTCGCAGAGCCACCAGTGCCTCCGTGGGAAATCCTCGACTCGTTTCAAACCCCAAGGAAACAAATAATCCTTGGCGCTTGGGAAACAAATAATCCCTAGCAAACTCCTCGACTCACGGATACAAACACTCCTTGACGAGAGCCTCCTGATCCGCGTCGACTCGCAGAGCCACCAGTGCCTCCGTGGGAAATCCTCGACTCGTTTCAGACTCCAAGGAAACAAATAATCCCTAGCAAACTCCTCGACTCACGGATACAAACACTCCTTGACGAGAACCTCCTGATTCGCGTCGGCTCGCAGAGAAACCAGTGTCTCTGCGGGAAATTCCCGATTCGTCTCAAACTGCAAATGAAGTCTCAGGCAGCAGGGACTAAAAAACTTGCTTCCTGAACAATGGGACCCTGCAAGTCGATCCAAAAAGGTCTCTTGCATACTATTCACGGGTCTCACTCTCCAAAGTCGAATCTCGACAAGGAGGGAAACAACCGCTTATGGGTCCTCTCGACTCGTAAGAGGGAAAAATTCTCTTATAAGATCCTTACGACTTATAAGAGAAAATCACACTTAGGAATCCTCACGATTCCTAAGGAGAAAAACCCACCTACGAGATCCTCTCGATCCGTAGGGAGAAAAATCTCTACGAGACCCTCACGGCTCATAGAGTTGAAAAGTCTTAGGCAGCAGATTTGAACTTGCGGCCTAAGCCATCGCTGATTCTTAAGAAAGTCAAGATGCATGCTCTATTATCTGTTGACCATGTTTACTAAGGTGGCGTGCTGATAATGAAAGAAAGAAAAGGCGGAAAAATGACACAAGACATTACAGAAAATGTGTATCTTTTATTCATAAACTTGATTGAGTACAGGATACATTGTGCTAAAGGATGAAAAATATATATATACATTTTTTATTTATAAGTACAAACGATACAAGGAGAGTTACTGAGAAGGAAGTGTCCTGCATAGCTCTAGCAATTGTTCGCGCACTTCCTTCCCCACTTTCTCCAGATTGGCCACCACTGCCAACTCCGCCTCCACTTGGGCTCGTTGCTGCGCGACAGATGCAAGCTGATCCCTGACGGCCTGATGAGCTGCTTCACGGCCTGGAGTGTCATGCTCGGCGACATCAAGTGCCCGCTTCAGTCTCAACCCATTTGAGATGCGCTCCAGAAGGCTCTCGAAGACGGCCTTTACCTCAGCGGCGTTTGCCTCAATTTCAGCACGCAGGCGAGCAGTTTCGCTTGAAGATTCTTGGCACTCCTTCAGCCTCAAAGCTGCTTCTTGTTCCAAATAACGGAAATGAGAAGTGCTTTGCTCGAGCCATGCTCCCCGTTGAGTGCTCACGGCCAAAGTCTCAGGGGATAGGCGCATCGACTCCAGCTGATGAAGGCAAGCCTCAATCTCCCGACAATGGTTAACCCAAGAGGCGACAATGCCCTCGTCATGGAAGGTGGCAAATATCACCAACATCGGGTTAATCATCGTAGCGAAGTCCTCAGCAGATGTAGGAGCCTCGACGTCGAGTTCCTCAATGTAGTCGCTCAACATGCGCAGACTATTCGCCGCACCTTTTGAGGACGGACGTCTCTGGGAAGGGCCGCCCGGTATTGTAATACGAGACTCAAAAGGCATCGAGACTGGAACGACAGCTGAAAAAGACAAAATGCGATTAGATGATGATTCAATAGATATGGAGAAATTCATTGATAAGATAGTTTACTATACCGGTTGAAGCAGGTGGCAAGGACGGAAGGGCCGGTGGCGCAACCTATCTTTCTTCTCCCCCTTCGATTTGTAACACTGCAGTCAGGACAAGAGAGAGTTAGAAATAATTCTACAACTGAAAAACAAAGATATCAATCGGGAACGGTACTCACCAGTGCCACCAGAGGGAGAGGCGAATTCAGATGGGAAAGAGAAGTGTGGGAGCAACACTTGATAGAGATGGTCAAAAAGCACTCCTGAAGGACACAACAGTGTGACTTTAGTACACAAATTATGCGTCTGGAAGATAAGATTAATAAATTGCAAACCCATACCTTCCAACATCTTCGAGGGTATGAGAGAGGGTTGAGAGGTGACCACCGCCAAGGCAGTCGTTGAAGGCGCTCCCTCGAGCAGTGGGGCATCGACGCTGGCTGCACCTGCGTTACAAAAAAGGTAAATTTGTCAGAAAGATTGTAAAGTAACGAAAAACAACAACTTGGGGTTTACCTGAGGAGCTCCCGGCTGAAACAGAGGCGATTCCCTCCTCTATCGACATGAGACCACTGCCCGTGGCCTCATCACCCGACTCAATGGGGGCCGTCGTCGTGCTAGCGCGACCAGGAGACGGCAGGAGATCATAGACAGGGAGGGCAATGATTGGAGCGTTGCCGGATTCTTGAAAGGAAGCGGCTGACTCTTCCCCAAGAGTCGTGCCCATCTCATCCGCTACCTCTTTGGGCTCCGCCGTCTCCATCGGCTCATCCACCATCACCACGAGGTCGCCAGCCTCAAGCGCCTCGTCCGCCACTACGCTGGGCTCAGTTACGACGATCATTTCATCTGCCGCCATTTCAGGCTCGGCATCAATGACCTTCTCGGCTATAGACCCCTCCACCTCCATCTCAGGCTCCGAAGCCTCGGCGACGTTGCCCACCGTCGGCTCAGGTCCGGCAGGTGCCGTCCCCTCTGTTTCTTTGGGTACAACGGTCTCTGCCTCCCCCTCGGTCGGACTTGGCCCTGCAAGATAGAATATATAAGAACCGACAGTTTTATGAGTCTAGTAACGAAATTCTGAAGGAAGTATTACCTGAGGTAGACTTGTCATTAGCCTCTCTATTGGCACGGATCGCCTGTCTATGAGCTGTAGACAGGGCGACCGGGGCCTCTTCGAATGGAGTATCAGCACGAGGGGCGGTGCTGGGGCCCGCTCCCACAGCCAAGGCAGCCCTGCGCGCCTTCGCCTCACGCCTCAGCCGCTTCCTTTCCTCCCGGGCTGTCACGATGGACCTTCGTGACGCTTCTTTCAAGGCGTCGTCATCCTCGTTTAGGGATGCCTCCAGAGCCTTTAGGGCATCTTTCATCGGCTCTTCAAGACGAACCTCCTGCGGTGGCCTAGAGGAAGCAGGAACATCGGCGGCTGGCGGAACATTTGCGTCGCTTCGTGGGAACGGCATTGAGGTTTCTACAATAAAAAGGGAGAGGTTAGATCGACCATAACACGAGGGAGATGAAAACTTGATGAATAGAGACTTACTAAGGCCTAAAGACGCTGTAAGGCGTTCTTCCTCCTGGAAGGTCTTGAGTGAAGCGACAATGGCTTCCTCATCAGTGATGCCTGTTGGAAGAAAGAAAAGAAAAGCGTTAGTCAAAGGCAATAAGGAAGATATGTTACAATAAAGAAAATGTGACTAGTAGTTACCTGATTGCGCAAGCTTAGCCAGCCACGCGTCACGCTTTGCCAACCATGCTGAAGTTTCGAGAGCGGCTTCCAAGTCTGTGTCATCCGGCGGCGGCATGATTAATCCCTCGTTAGTCCCATATTCGATTAGGCCCTCGGCGTAGGGAGCATGGGGTTCCTGGTCGAACACGACATCTGCAGCGAAGAGCGATTTCTTTTTCTTCTGCCCTCCGCCCCTAGGCTCACGTGAGATCGACTTCCGCTTAGCAGCCACCTTGGGACGACGGGTCCCGATGTCCGCACCCACGCCAGACTCCGGCGAGGATACAACCACTGTCTCCACTGGAGCACGGGGCGCTGCAGGTGCATATGTGACATCAGGGAGCGACAAGCCACGTGGAGGACTTTGCGCACGTGGTGTCCCGGTTCTAACCTCCTTTAGAGGAGCGACTACTGGAGTCCTAGGAACCAAAGGAGCATTGCGATCGGTACCTGGAGGCACACCCTTACGATCGACCAACAGTCGCCTTTCGTCCTTTATAACTGCTCCTGTTGCATGATTGTACCAGTCTTTGTACACATTGAGGAGTCTCGGAGCGTAAGCCGGCGCATTGATAAAAAAATGAGAGCTCGTATTCAGGCGCATGAAATGGTGCAGTGCGTTCTCCATCCCTTCTTCAGTGGCAGTGGGTTCCAGCAAGAAGGCTTCCAAGGGGACCCCTTGATCGTAGCCCAGTTGTTGAGCAAAATGATGCGGGTTGTACCTCATAAAAATTGCCACACCATTCTGCCTAAAAACTAGGAAACCCGGTCTAATGGAATATAAGTGAAGGGTCTCCCAAGCCGTCAAAACTGAGGCTCCATCCTTAAAGACATCTTGTAATGGTCGCGTCACAGTGGTAAACACCTTTCCAATGGTTAATACCTTATCGACAAAGGACATCCCGGCTCCAACGGTATGAGGGCGAAGGAGTAAGCCCCTGGCGTTCCGCGGTGATGGGGTTACAATTGATGCGCCGATCAGCTGTATAATGCGAGGAAAACCGCACTTGTCAAAGAACGAGGGCCTTTTATGCATGCCGAAGACACCCGCCGTGTGCAGCTTGAGCCACGATGCAAAGTAATGCATCGGGAAGACCACGTGCAGTACCCCGGGCTCATTAGCATCCGCTGCTCGACTGAGGCCATGGTATAAGTGCGCCAAGCCAGCGATCCCAACAGCCACTTTTACCCCGATGACCATCCGGTGGGCTGGGTAAAAGACAGAGGGTCGCATCCGATGAGAGTGCATTGGGATCGCAAACCAGCTCAGCCACAATCCAAGAAATCCTAAGAAAAAGGCCTCCTCATCCATTCCAGGGGCCGCAATAATGACATGGTAGGGAAGTCCGGAAGAGAAAAACCCTTTTGATCTATATCCTTCTCCGGTAGGTTGTCCACACCTAGACCGAAAGGGTCATCCAGGGTGGCAAACTTGGCAGCTTCTGATGAGATGACACTTGGACGAAGGAAACGAGCAATGAAGTCCTCAAAGTTAACTCCCCGACTCCCATGTTCGACGAAGAGGGACTCATATATGTTCAACACTTTAATCAAGCTTGGGAATTGATGTTGAACGGCATTCTCCGGTGTGACCCCCCTTACCATCGGCCTAGCACCAAAGACGTACACATCTGTCGGGAGCAGCTCCTCATAATGTTCCCCCATCACTGGTAAACCGGATACCTCCGCGAACTCCTCCAAGGAGATTGACACTTCCCGATCCATGGCAAGGAAAGTGTGGGTAGGAATATTCCATTGCTCCAAGAAAGCCTTGAACCACCAGGTGGGGAGCGTGGGATACTGGAAGAGAGAGACGTAGACTGCGGTGTACAATCCTAATCTTATCAACTGCGACTTCTTCGTCGACAGGATGTACCGGGCCCACGGCAGATAGCCAATCGGGTGGCGGGGGATCAGACCAAGGTTATACGATTGCCGCCAAGGTCGTGCTTCACCTTGACAGATACGGCGTCCTAGGATGTCCAAAACCATGGGACGCTGAACCGGTATCGCATCTATGGCGGGATGTAGAAAGCCCTTCGATGTCCAATCCACCAACTCCACGGCATACTGCACCGAGGGTGGGATAGCATAGTGAATCGCCGTGATGGGCTCGGACGGCACTGCGCATGTGAAGCTGCGTCGACCCATAATGATCTGGTTATACCACGACCCCCAAAGGTGGAGACTCTTGTACTCCGGGTCGTATTCTCTAATCATGGCCAGGACTTCACGATCCAAGGGCGCTTCGGGAAATCCCTCCTCTGAACGAGCAAACGGGAATGAGGTGTCGAGAGACATGATCGCTGCAAATGAACAGAAATTAGCCGTTAGTGTTGCAATTCCAACGCTTAGCGTTTAAGAAAAATGCATTAATTAATCAATTAAATTAAAAATTAATTTAATTAAAATTAATTAATTGCACCACACAGCAGTGCAGTGGGTAGGAGACCGAAGGGGGACCCATAAAATCTGGATGACAATACGTCAGTTAATAAGATAACCTCATCATTGGATGAGATTGTCAGTTGGTCCCCAGGAAAACATTCCCATTAAAAAAAGGGGGGAAGAATACCTAGAGACAAGGAGAAAATCTCCTCTTTCAGAGCAAAGCTCTGTCACAAAGTGACACTTGTCAAACTCTGGTCCCAGGGAAATAAGATTCCTTAAAAGAGCATGGCTCTATGGTAATAATGGAAAGGTTCATCAGAAAATGTTTACACCTAAAAGAATTAAAATTTTTGGAATCTTGAAAAATCCATGAAAAACTTATGAAAATTTCTTCATTTTTCAGATCTAAAAGATCTACAGATGAATCAAAGAGCAAAGCTCTATCCATGGTTTAGAACCCATGAACAAGATCTCTGCAGATCTGTAAGTTTTTGAGAGCAAAGCTCTGTTTATGAAATCCCAATGGGGATCTCTTTAGATCAAAAGATCTGTAAGAGCAAAGCTCTATTAGTTAATTAAAATATTTAACTTAAGATTAATTTTACCTAAAATCTTCTAACTTGGAAAACGAGAGCAAAGCTCTAAAGTTCTGGAAACAAGAGCAAAGCTCTGGAGTTCTAAGCAAGAGAAAAGCTCTGGAAATCAAAATCTAGAAAATGGTGAGATTTTTCTAAGGGCTAGAGGTCCTATTTATAAGGCGCTTGCGCCCCTTGAGCTCACCCCTTGATCCAACGATCAGGAGTTTGCCACCGCTGCACTCACGTGTGCGCCACGTGAGCGCAACGGTGGGGGGCATTTGTTTCGCCCAATCAGAGCAAAGCTCTGTTGAAATTCAAAATTCAAAATTTTGAAGCAACGCTTCAAATCTCGGGCGCAACGCGCCACATGTCAGGCGCTGATACGTCAGCGCAGCGCCCAAGAAGACGCGCCCAATCAGAGCAAAGCTCTATTTTAAGCAAAATTAAAGGAAGCAATGCTTCAGTTGCGCAAGCACTACGCTGCGCGACACGTGTCAGCACAGATGCGCTGCGCGACACGTGTCAGCGCAGATGCGCTAGCGTAGTTGTGCTGCGCTGTGCGCTGCTCGACACGTGTCAGCGCAGATGCGCTAGCGCAGTTGCGCTGCGCTGCGCGCTGCGTGACACGTGTCACGCGCTGGGGCATTTGCGTCAAACAGAATTAAGATTTTAAAGAAATCTTTCTGTTCTTGTTAAAATAAGAAAATTTCCTTCTGTAAAACAGAAGCCCTTGGATCAAAGATTCAACGGTGGGGAAAATTCCCCAAATCACTCAGAGAAAGATCTCTTTAACTAATTTATGGGCACTATAAAAAGGACCCCAAGCCTCAATTCAAAGGCATGAACATTTTTCTTGAAAAAAGTCAAGAGCTTCAAACAGATAGAGAACTCTGAGAAAATTCCAAAGAAAAAAGGTAAAAACCTTCATGAGAGAGAAGAAATCTCTTTTAATAAATCATTGATCTAAAAACCAGATCAATGATCTTCACATAATAAACAGTGTTTTGCACTTCTTATGAACCTCTGGTTCTTGAAACAAAAAGAAAAACTTATTTTTCTTTGATCTAAATTAGATCAAGAAATCAAATAGTGCTTTGCACTTCTGCTCTTGAATCTAAAAGATTCTTGGTGCTTTGCACTTCCAAGCTGCGCTGTTGCGCTCTTGGGAAAGCGCCACGTGTCAGCATCTGAATCACTTGCGCTATGAGCTTTGAGATAGAGCTTTGCTCTCTGTGATTGGCGCAACTTACCAAGGTGCGCCACGTGTCAGCAGCGCAAGCGCAGCGTACTAGCGCAGCGCACTGCGCTTGCATGACACGTGTCGTATCACAAGCGCTTGCGCTCTCTGATTGGCGCAAAGCACCTGAAAATGCAATGCATTTTCTGAAGGGCCAGGCCCAATTAAAAGACCAAACAGGCCTAATTAAATTGATGCTCTGCATCATTTATAAATGGGCAAAGCCCAAACTAAATAAACAAAATGCTATGCAAATGTCTTGCAGAGCCCAAAATAAATTGATGCTCTGCATCTTTTATAGGCAGAGCCCAAACAAAAGAATGGAAAATAATGCAATGCATTATTTAAAAAGGGCCAAGCCCTAACACAGGTCTAACAGACCAAAAACAAATAAAAGGCATTGAATACTTTTCAACTAGACTTAGCCCAATCATGGTCGTAAGTTCTCAAATTAAATTGACTGAGCGAGATTGCTCCCTTAAATCAATTTATATCCGGTTCGAGGGTAGATCTCCGAGCTCCTCTGACACCTCTCGTTGTAATCCTTCAACCACGTCAGATAGGCGACGGGTCCCAACGACCACACATGAATATGGACCGCGGGGTCCTTAAACTCGTGGACCAAAATGTCCCTAAACTAATATTGGACCGAGACGTTCTTAAACTAACATTGGTCCAAAACGTCCTTAAACTAATGATGGACCACCACGTCCCTAAACTGGCAATGGACCGAAACGTCCCTAAACTAATATTGGACCGAGACATCCTTAAACTAACATTGGACCGAAACGTCCTTAAACTAACGATGGACCACCACGTCCCTAAACTGGAGCATGGACCGCAACGTTCTTAAACTGGCGATGGACCACTATGTCCCTAAAGTAGAACAATAGAGCCTCCGAATGCTCTTTTGCCGGATCTAAACGGTCCTGTTTAAGTTGATCTTAGCCCCAAACACGGCTAACGTATCCTTAAACACTCAAATGAACGATAAAACTCCAAATCAACCTTGGTTCAAGGGTACATCTCTGAACTCCTCTGACATCCGCCGTTGTAATTCTTCAACTATGTCAGAGAGGTGACGAGTCCTGAAGGCCATATATTAAATGAATCACTACGTTAAGTTGATCTTAGTCTCAAACAGGACTAACGTATCCTTAACGAACGTTTAAGTTGATCTTAGCCGCAATACGGCTAACGTATCCTTAAACTAAAAACACCAAACCCAAATCTAAGTAAATACGGATTTGGACTAATCCACGTCCTACGGGCGACGGCATTACTCAGTCTCCGTATACAATCCACGGGCAACCACAAACAAAACAAACATCCACGACACGAAGTGAAATTCTGGAGAAGGAGAAAGTTGCTGCCGCGATGCAGCAGCGTAATTAACTGCAGGGGCTTGCGCCTGCAGGGAAGAGCGTCCCCACAATCAAAAAACCCCTCAAGCGAGGGGGAATCTGACAAAGTCTGCTACATCGGCCGCATCCGTCTAAACCTCCGATACACGGTGCCATAAATCAACTTGGCATCTTCGGAGAGGTAGACGGATAAAACTATATAGCATCTGCCCCGAATCTCAGGCAAGAAGTCCTCACGTCGTCGCCGTCTTTCGGAGGGGAACAAGGAGAAACAGCAAAAGCTCCAGGAGATGATGACCGTGATGGCCGCACTCACTGGGCCAAAAGAAACCCCTGAAACGTCCTCGGATGAACGTCAGGAACAAGAAACTGACGCCGAATTTCTTCGTCGCATACTCGAGAAGAAGGATAAAGAAGCTGCGGAACAGGCAGCCAGCATAAAGAAAATGGCCTTCCTGTTCCAGGACATGGTGGACATGATGATTCAACAGGATCCACCTGCTGAAGATCCCCCGATCATCCTTGAAGCTGATAGGGGAGAAACGTCGAATCCTCCTCCGGCTCTGTCAACAGCCAAGGAGGAGGCAATCTCCAAAGCTGATCTGGACGAATATATAACTCAGCAGATACGGGTCTATCAAGCGACGGAAGCAGCGGGACAAGTCGTAAAAACAGGGCGACCGTATCCGGGTTGGTATGACCAGATTAAGTACCCGCCAGGTTATACGATACCAAAATTTCATGTGTATAAGGGGACTGGCAATCCTCACCAGCATGTCGCCCAGTTCAGGGCGCTTTGCGGCAACACTGGCGGTGATGATAAATTGTTGCTCCGCCAGTTCGTTGGTAGCTTGTCAGATACGGCGTTCGAGTGGTATTCCGAGCTCCCGAATGACTCTATCAAAACCTTTGCTGAAATGGAACTGCTGTTTACCCAATGTTTCGCGAGTGCCAACGAGCGTACCCCGATAACGGCATTGATTAATGCCAGGGTAAAGCTGGGCAAAACATGGGTCCAATTTGCTATACGGTGGCGTAATTTATGGTCAAAATGCGAGCAACGCATTGAAGAAGCTCCTGCAGTGGGTATGTTTGTGGGAACCCTCGATCCGCAAGCAACCATCTCGCAATTTATGATGTTCTTCAAGCCGACCACCTTCCAGGCACTAATCGACAAGCTAGCGCAGATGGATCAGATGGGCCATAAACCACCTCTTCCAAAGACGGACTCCCGAAATGAGAAGGGGAAGGGGAAAGCGATCGTTGTTGCTAATGCTCAGCAACAGCCGAGCAACCCGAAGCCAGTCGTTCGTAAAAATAATATGCGCCCGTACGTACCCCTTGAGGAGAGGATGGGACGTTCCTACTCGTTTTCCCGAGATAAAACGAGAAGGTTATTCGAGCTGGCGTTGCGCAACCGACTCATAAATCTGCCGGACCCAAAACGTCCGTCGCAACCAAGTGATGTCAATGAGCCCAACTACTGTCCTTATCATCGAGTACTGGATCATCCGATCGAGGATTGCTATATCTTCAAAAATTGGCTTGAAGACCAGTACCGACAGGGCAAGTTTGCATTGTCCGACAAATGGAAGGTGAATCCACCGCAACCCCACACCTCTAAAGGAATGAATACGCCGGGGGCAACATGCTCTGTCGTTGAAGAAGCTCCTTGGGAGGTTGTATTATCAGCCAAGACAAAGAGGATGCTAAATGATCTTCAAACATGCCCAGCGATCAAGTGGAAGAACCCGTTGGAGCCGCAGATCATTGAATGGATGTTGAAGCCTCGTCCAACTCAAAAGATCAATGGAGGTGGCCCAAGCATTCACAATCAGCCGTCAAAATCTTCAAAGAAGAAGAAAAAGAAGTCAAAGAAGCCCGTGAAGCCTGGCGACAAGCGCACGGACTTGCAAAAACAAATTGACGCGCTGGAGGAATACAACCAGAAGGCACGGACTCCTATTACATTCCAAGAGTTCCTCAACCACGTCTTTCAAGAGGAAGATGAGGGAGATAGTTCGTCGGATGAATCCGAGGAATATGTGGCGAGCTGTCATATGATTTCCCATTCGCTCACGAACGATGAGGAGACTCCTTGTACTGAAAAGCTGGGGGCAGATCCCGAACCAAAAATTCTAGAGCTATCGGATGAAGTAATCGATGCATTCCTCAATGAAGCTCTCTTAAAAAGCAAAGCTGATCGGGAGCGCGAGGATGTTATATTCGAAAGGGCCAAACGCCAGCGCCTTGACGAAAGAATTGAGATACTCCCGCTGGAGCAAAGTACACCCATTGTGGATAAAATCAAATTCAAGATGAGGAAGAGGTTTGCTAAAGCCGTGTCAATGGGTATGAAGCTACCATCCTCTGAGGGAAGCGTTACTGATGAAGCGGAAATGCACCCCTCCTATTGCTTGTATCATCGGAAGATTTCGCATCCCACTGAGGAGTGCAAAGCTTTCGATAGATGGTGGAAAGGATATGTTGCTCACCGACAACAGGTTAAGCGGGAGAAGCGCAAGACTCGCCGGGAGCAAAACAGTGCGACCGAAGGGCTTAATAGAACTACCGGCAATTGTCGCATGGTCAACGCCGGAGGATCACAAGTACTCACATTCGGGAGCGATTCTGATGAGGAGTTGGAGCTTGACCCCCTCTTTAAAGAGCCCACTTTGGGAAAAGAAGAAGAGCTGAAGATTTGTGAAAATTTCCAGCTGCGTAATCGCACGTTGCCCGAAAAGAATCTCGGACCCCCAAACAAAAGAGACAAAGGGAAAGAAAAAGTCCCTGAGGAGATCGCCTTGGATGACCAAATCACGGAAGAGCTAACTGCCAAAGACCCGCCGAAAAAGAATAAGGTGGATTACAACGTCTTAGCGCATCTGAGAAAGCTACCCTCGCAACTCAGCATTCTTGACGCCCTTTTACTATCAAAGGAGGCGAGAGATTCGTTAATTAAGGCACTACAGGACCCGGAGCAGTTCCAAGCTTCCCTGGCCGAAGAAAAGATGAAGGATGAACTGGAAGAAGTGCACGCGGCCGATGTCACTTTTGGCGATGAAGACCTTCTCCTTGGGACGTGCGAACACAATCGCCCCCTCTATGTCTCAGGATACTGTCATGATATAAAGATAAGCAAAATCCTGATCGATAACGGGTCGTCTGTTAACCTACTCAATGTGCGGGTTCTAAAGGAAATCTGCATGAGCGTTCAACACCTCGCTCGAGACAAGATCACCATCTCCGGGTTCGACTCCCAATCGTCAAAGACACTTGGATCTGTGATACTGACGCTACGCTTCGGGCTGCTCGTCACGGACATTAAATTCCACGTCATAGATGCCAAGACATGCTACAACGCTCTGCTCGGCCGACCATGGTTACACGAGTACAACATCATCCCTTCTACACAGCATCAGTGTATGAAATATTTTAAGGATGGTCTCGAGTACACCGTGACGGGAGAATTGAATCCGTTTTCTGTAAACGAAGTTCGCAAATATGAAGATACCAAATACTTCTTACCGAGTTTCGAAGACACGGAAAGGTGTCACAAGCCGGAGAACAAAACTAACGCTACCATCCCTGTCTTCGGCAGTGATACCGAGGAGGAAGAGGAGATAGTTTATTCGGGTCCTCCCCAATACACCAAGCCGGGACTATCCGCTCCTGCGTTGATTTTTGGTAGTGATTCGGAGGATGAGGTCCATGATGTATTCTCTGCTCGACCTTCAATACGGGCTTCCGCTGACGGAGAGCAAAGTCTACAAGTCGCTATGGTGGCGCTTAAACACCATAAAGAACTGGATGCACTCGATATTTACAATGTAGAAGAGCTGCAAACGTTCTATATCCCTCCCAGGCGAGAAGGCGAGAAGGCAATTCTATTCTACCGCTCTGAAGAAAACAAAGTGGAGAAAGAAATCTGGCACGTGGCAGATCCTACGCTGGATAGACTTCAACCCATCCGTCTACCCAGATATTATACAGAAGGCTTGAAGAAGCTGTTGAAGCGCCAAGGGATACCCTTCAAACAGACCGTTAGAAAGGCCAAATTCTATGACAGGGTCTGGAACGTCCCCGGAACTCAGCACAAGCTGCCTAGTGGCAGGATGGAGACGATCGGGCTCGGATACATTCGCTCCAAGAAACGAGAGCTGCTCCGCGACTGTTACGTCGTGCACGACTTCAATGAAGAAGCAGATGCGCAACGGGAGGACACTAATCCTGAACCAGTAAAAGTTCCTGATGCAAAAGTGCCCGGTCCGTCGTTTGAAGAACAAATGGACAGGCTTATAAGGGAAGCTGGTCAAAAGGTCCGAGATGATCACAATCGCGAAATGGCCATCTACGCAAGAGCCAAAACGCAACACCTCCTTCAACAGGCCGTCAAAAATGAAAGTGTCACTCCGTGTCAACCTGTTATGAAGAAGGCTCGACGCAGAAGCAGAAACAAGTCGAAAGGCCAAAAAGGCGCTCAACAGCAACAAAGCGGGGCTAAGAAGCCACGCGAGCGGGAGTTGAGCGTTATTGATCTATCCCTCATGAAGAAAATGGGTTGAGCGTACTCATTTCCTCAGGACAAGACGAAGAAGATACTTGAGCTTGCTCTAAAACATCAGATGCTTACACTGCCGGAGTCCAAGCACCCCGAACAAGCAGGCGAAGCCTCTGACCCAAATTATTGCTCTTACCATCGAGTAATAGGGCATCCTCTCGAAGACTGCTTCACCTTCAAGAATTGGGTCGAAGATCAGTATCAGCTTGGCAAGTTCGCTCTGTCTGACAACTGGAGGGTAGCGCCGCCACAGAAGCATAAACCCAAAGCCGCAAGAACAGAACCAACTCCACATTGGGATTGGAAGTGGATTCGCACTTGTCGCATGATAACAATAGTAAAAGAAGAGCCTGAGAACATGAACAGCCTTCCCTGGTGCTTCGAAAACAGCAACGATAGGGTGATCTCAGAATTTCCGCCAGCTCCGAAAGAAATGGAAGATGGAATACATACTACCGCGGATAACCTCAAGAAAATTGAGTTGGGGACGCTAAACGACCCGCGACCGACATTTGTCAGCGAGCTGTTATCCGAAGAAAGGGTGGCTGCGTTAAAAGACGTTCTTGTACAGCATAAAGATTGCTTCGCATGGAACTATTCCGAAATGCCGGGACTAGATCCAGAAGTTGCTGTGCACAAATTGGCGATATCCCCAGACATCAAGCCGGTCAAACAGGCGCCAAGAAGAATGCGGCTCGAGCTTGAGATGAGCATCAACGCCGAGGTCAAGAAACTAATCGACTCTGGTTTTATCCAGGAAGTTCAATACCCTGAATGGATCGCCAACATTGTCCCGGTGATGAAGAAAAATGGGACGGTGCGCATATGCGTGGACTTTCGGGATCTCAACAAAGCCTGCCCGAAGGATGATTTCCCGGTGCCAGTCACCGAATTGATGATAGACAATACGTCCACTCATGAGGTTTTCTCCTTCATGGACGGCTCATCAGGGTATAATCAGATAAAGATGCATCCCGAAGACCAGAAGCACGCTGCTTTCCGGACCCCTTTGGGTATATTCTGCTACAAGGTGATGCCCTTCGGTTTAAAGAACGGCGGTGCCACCTATCAAAGGGCCATGACAAAGATCTTCGATGATCTCATACATGAAATCGTCGAATGCTATATCGACGATCTCGTGGTGAAAAGCAAATCATACGAGGAGCATCTCGAGCACCTGAAGACCGTATTTCAACGCCTTCGACAATACAACTTGAAGATGAACCCTCTCAAGTGTGCATTCGGAGTTTCCTGGGGCAAATTCCTGGGATTCATCGTCCGACACCGGGGTATTGAGATAGATCCGTCAAAGATCAAAGCGATCATGGAAATGACTCCGCCGAGAACTCTCAAACAGTTGCGGTCTCTCCAAGAAAAGCCCGTATATATTCGGCGATTTATAGCCAACCTCTCTGGCAAGTGCCGCCCTTACAGTCACCTGATGAAGAAGGGAACTCCATTCGTCTGGGATCAAAAATGTCAGGGCGCGCTGGACGAGATTAAACAGTACCTGCAGAACCCATCAGTACTGGCTGCTCCGGTCAAGGGAAAGCCCTCATCCTTTATACAACCGCCCTCGAAGGTTCCTTAGGTGCATTATGGGCACAAGAGAACAATCAAGGGAAAGAAAGAGCACTCTACTGCTTAAGTCGAGTTCTATTGGGGGAAGAAAGCAACTATTCACCTATTGAAAAACACTGCCTGACGTTGATCTTCGCGATAAAAGAACGAGAAAAGGCTGAGGATTGGAGGGAAGTCTTCATAGATTACTTTAAGTCCCATCGAATGCCCGAAGATGCGTCCACGAGAGATCAGCTCATAAAACGAGCTCTGTCTTTCGCCTTCATTAATGATACTTTGTACAAGAGGTCGTTTGATTCTCTGTGGTTGAGATGCCTAGGACCTGACGAAGTGAAAAGAGTCGTTCAGGAAGTTCACTACGGGCTCTGTGGTTCTCACCAAGCAGGCCCAAAGATGAAGCTGAAGATCAAACGGATGGGCTACTACTCGCCCATGATGATTCAGGATTGCCTCGAATATGCGAAGCAATGCAACTCATGCCAAATCCATGGGTACTTCATCCACCAGCATCCAAATCCACTACATCCAACGGTGGCTAGCTGGCCATTCGAAATGTGGAGAACTGACATAGTCGGCCCTATTGAACCAGCGTCGTCCAGAGGACATCGTTTCATCCTGGCGACGACCGATTACTTTTCCAAATGGGCAGAAGCAGTACCGTTGAGGGAAGTGAAGACGGAGAATATCCTCCATTTCTTCAAGACACACGTCATATACCAGTTTGGGACTCCGCGACGGATCATCTCCGATAACGGTCCAGCCTACAGAAGTCACAAGATCAGTCGCTTCGCACAGCAGCATAACATAGACTGGAGATATTCCTCGGTTTATAATCCGCGAGCTAATGGTCTAGCCAAGACCTTCAACAAGACCCTGACGAAGATCATGAAAAAGACGGTGTCCCGAAATAAGAAAGACTGGCACGAGAGACTGCAAGAGGCTCTTTGGGCGTATCGAACTACGTTCAAAATGGCCACGAACGCAACAACATACGCGTTGGTATTCGGTACGGAAGCAGTACTCCCCCTCGAGATAAAGTTACCTTCTCTGCGAGTAGCAGTCCACTACGAGTTGATAAACGAAGAGAATGCTCACCTTCGCCTTGAGGAGCTCGATGCCCTTGATGAAACACGACTCATAGCGCAACAAAATCTGGAAGCTTATAAAGCAAAGATGACGCGCTCATATGAAAGATTGACCCGACCGAGGACATTCCGCCAAGGCGAACTTGTGCTAGTGGTCAAAAGGCCTATGATCCCCAATCGTGCCAAGCGGGGAAAATTCGAGCCAAACTATGAAGGCCCATACATCATAGACAAAGTCTACCAGGGTGGAGCCTATCTACTCATGGATATGCATGGTGAAAGGCCTTTCAGGCCAATAAACGGTAGATTCCTAAAGAAATACCGCGCTTAATGAGCCACAGCCTATGTCAATGGTAGATGACGACAACTATGTCCGCTTGCTATCTTCCTCAGCTCAAATTTTATAAGCAGTAGCCAGCCGTTTCCTGGACGGACCGAAATATCCTTAAACTAATGGCGGACCGAAACGTCCTTAAACTAATAGTGGACCGAAAAGTCCTTAAACTACTACCGCAGCATCCTTAGGCTAACGAGATAAAAAAAATATAATAAAAAAAACGGTATGTCCATAAGCAAAAAGGGCACGGATGAAAACCCGAAAGGGCTCCGTGAGTAAAAACAGCAGGGCTACCGGCGAGTGTTCGTGAAAACCCGAAAGGGTGCGACCTCGTAAAAAAAAAGAGAGAAGAAGAAAATAAAAAGAAAAAAAACTGGTATGTCCATAAGCAAAATGGGCACGGATGAAAACCCGAAAGGGCTCCGTGAGTAAAAACAGCAGGACTACCGGCGAGTGTTTGTGAAAACCCGAAAGGGCGCAACCTCGTTAAAGGACACTTATAGGGTCCTCTCGACCTTATAAGGAGAAACCACCCGCGTGAGATCCTTACGACTCACAAGGCAGCAACACACTTAGGGATCCCCACGATTCTTAAGGAGAAAATACACTTGCGAGATCCTCACGACTCGTAAGGAGAACTCTCTTATGGGACCCTCACGGCTCATAAGATTTGAAAGTCTTAAGTTACAGAGACCTAAACCTGTGCTTAAGCAACCCCCACAACTTTCGATATTGCCCTACAAGTAGCTCAATACTGACCCTTGTATACAATCCACGGGCGCGAATAAACATTTCCCTAATCAAGTCCCATCCGAGACTGGGGATATGTTTGCATGACGAACAACCCTTATAAGTCCTCTCGACTTACAAGGAGAAAATCCTCCTGTAGGATCCTTACGACTTACAGAGGAACAAACACTTAGGAATCCTCACGATTCCTAAAGAGAAAATACACCTACAAGATCCTCACGACTTGTAGGGAGAAATACCTTTGTGAGACCCTTACGGCTCATGAAGTCAAAAGCCTTAGCCGACAGGACCTTAATCCTGTTCGCTAAGCCACCCTTGTTCGACATCAACAGAGGCAGATAATGATTCGCTCCTGGCAATATCCCAGTTGTAGCGGTGCTGATGCCGAATCGACGTCTAATTTCAGGTTTACGGCGAAAAGCCAGTAGGCCGCACATGCATATGAAATAGCCGAAATGATAGGGCAACTTGCAATAAAAAGAAGCAAGTGAAAATGTATGCATGAAAAATAGCCGAAATGATTGGGCAACTCGCAATAAAAAGCAGAGAGTAAAAATAAAAAATAGCCGAAATGATTGGGCAACTCGCGATAAAAAGCAGCGAGTAAAAATAAAATAAACAGCCGAAATGATTGGGCACCGCGAAAAAATAGCCGAAATGATTAGGGCAATCGCGACCTTCGCGATATAAAAGCTGAAATGATAGAGCATCGCGGAAATGAAACAAAAAAAAATGATAAAACTTTGGCCCTACAGTTAAGATCGTATCGATCCCTGTATACAATCCAAGGGCGCAAACGAAGAGGGAACCATACTTTCCCAACAGGATCCGCCAGAAAACGAGGTCAAATCTCGATGATTCATCCCAACTCCGAAGAAACCAATGTCTTCGGCAAATACCTCAACTCACGGATACAAACACTCCTTGACGAGAGCCTCCTGATTCGCGTCGACTCGCAGAGCAACTAGTGCCTCCGTAGGAAATTCTCGACTCGTTTCAAACCCCAAGGAAACAAATAATCCTTGGCGCTAGGGAAACAAATAATCCCTAGCAAACACTTCAACTCACGGATACAAACACTTCTTGACGAGAGCCTCCTAATTCGCGTCGACTCGCAGAGCAACCAGTACCTCCGTGGGAAATTCTCGACTCGTTTCAAACCCCAAGGAAACAAATAATCCTTGGCGGTAGGGAAACAAATAATCCCTAGCAAACACCTCAACTCACGGATACAAACACTCCTTGACGAGAGCCTCCTGATTCGCGTCGACTCGCAGAGCAACCAGTGCCTCCGTGGGAAATTCTCGACTCGTTTCAAATCCCAAGGAAACAAATAATCCTTGGCGCTAGGGAAACAAATAATCCCTAGCAAACACCTCAACTCACGGATACAAACACTCCTTGACGAGAGCCTCCTGGTTCGTGTCGGCTCGCAGAGAAACCAGCGTCTCCGCGGTAAAACTCCCGACTCGTCTCAACTTGCAAGATGAAGCCTCAGGCAGCAGGGATTAAAAAACTTGCTTTCTGAACAATGGGACCCTGCAAGTCGATCTAAAACGGTCTCTTGCATACTATTCACGGGTCTCACTCTCCAAAGTTGAGTTTCGACAAGGAGGGAAACAACCGCTTATGGGTCCCCTCGACTCGTAAGAGGGAAAAATTCTTTTATAGGATCCTTACGACTTATAAGAGAAAACCACATTTAGGAATCCTCACGATTCCTAAGGAGAAAAACCCACCTACGAGATCCCCTCGATCCATAGGGAGAAAAATCTCTATGAGACCCTCACGGCTAATAGAGTTGAAAAGTCTTAGGCAGCAGATCTGAACCTGCGGCCTAAGCCATCGCTATTTCTTGAGGTGGTCAGGATACTCGCTCTAATCATCCGTCAACTATGTTACTAAGGTGGTATCCTGATAATAAAAGAAAGAAAAGACAGAGAAAACGACACAAGACAAAAAAATGTGTATCTTTTATTCATAAACTTGATTGGGTTTAGGATACATTATGTTAAAGAATAGAAAATGTATATACACATTTTTTATCGACAAGTACAAACGATACAAAGAGGGATGGCTACTGAGGAGGAAGTGTCTTTAGTAAATTCACAAGCTGCTCTCGCACTTCCTTCAGCGCCTCCTCCTGGGTGGCTGCCGCGGCCACTTTCGCTTCCACCTGGGCTCGCTGCTACAAGAAGGATGAAAGTTGCTCCTCCGCCGCCTTCTGGGCTGCTTCTTGGCTGGGTGCATCTCGCTCGACAACGTCAAGCTGTTGCCTCAATGATAACCCTTCGTAAAGACATTGCAGAAGGACCTCAAAGACAACCTTCAGCCGTGCAACATTGGCCTCCACCCGAGCATGCAGTTGGGCAGACTTGCTCGAAGTCTCACCGCGCTCCTTACGCCTTGAAATGACTTCTTGTTCAAGATAGCGAAAGTAAGAAGCGCTCTGCTCAATCCACGCTGCCCTTTGATTGCTGGCGACCAAGGTCTCGGGAGCGGGACGCAGCGACTCCAACTGATGCAGGCGGGCCTCGATCTCCCTGCAATGGTTAACCCAAGATGCGATAATACCCTCGCCATGAAAGTTCACGAGTATCACCAGCATTGGGTTAACCGCCGTAGCGAAGTTTGCGGCAGATGTAGGAGTTTCAACGTCGAGTTTCTCGACGTAGTCACTCAACATGCGCAGACTATTCGCGGCGTCTTTCGAAGACGGACGTCTCAGATAAGGACCCGCCGGCATTGTAATGCGAGGCTCGAAGGGTGCCGAGACCGGAACGACAGCTGAAAAGAAACAAGATGTGATCAGATAACAGTACAAGAAATAAAAAGGGGAGAGTTATCGATGTGATAGTCACCGTACCAGCTGCGACAGGTGGCAGGGCCGGAAAGGCCGATGGCGCAGCCGATCTTTTATCCCCTCCTTCAATCTGTAGCACTGCGGTCGAGATGAGAAAAAAAGGGTTTAGAAGTAACTCCAGCAATGAAAAAAGAAAGATATCAATGGAAATCATGCTCACCAGCGCCACCAGAGGAAGAAGCGAGTTCGGATGGGATGGAGAAGTGTGGGAGCAACACTTGATATAGATGATCAAAGAGCACTCCTGAAAAGACATAACAGTGCGACTTTAGTACACAAATTATGCGTTTGGAAGATAAGATTAATAAATTGCAAACCCATACCTTCCAACATCTTCGACGGTATGAGAGAGGGTTGAGAGGTGACCACCGCCAAGGCAGTCGTTGAGGGCGCTCCCTCGAGCAGTGGGGCATCAGCGCTGGCTGCACCTGCGTTACAAAAAAGGTGAACTTGTCAGAAAAGATTGTAAGGTAAAGAAAGATAGCAACTTGAGATTTACCTGATGAGCTGCCGGCTGAAACGGAGGCGACTCCCTCCTCCATGGACATGAGGCCACCGCCCGTGGCCTCATCACCTGACTCGATAGTGACCGTTGTCGTGCTCGCAAGGCCAGGAGACGGCAGAAGATCGTAGGCGGGGAGGGCAATGATTGGAGCGTTGCCGGACTCTTGGGAGCGAGCGGCTAACTCTTCCCCAAGAGTCGTACCCATCTCACCCGCTACTTCTGCGGGCTCCGCGGTCTCCACCGGCTCATCCACCGTCACCACGAGGTCGCCGGCCTCAAGCGCCTCGTCCGCCACCACCCTTGGCTCGGTTGTAATGATCATTTCTTCTGCCGCCACTTCAGGCTCGGCATCAATGACCTTCTCGGCTGCAGACTCCCCAACCTCCATCTCAGGCTCCGAAGCCTCAGTGACGTTGCCCACCGTCGGCTCAGGTTCGGCAGGCGCCGCCTCCTCTGTTTCCTTGGGTTCAACGGTCTCCGCCTCCCCCTCGGTCGGACTGGGCCCTGCGAGATAAAATATATAAGAACCGACAGCTTTATGAGTCTTATAACGAAATTCTGAAAGAAGTATTACCTGAGGTAGACTTGTCGTTAGCCTCTCTATTGGCGCGGATCGCCTGTCTATGAGCTGTAGATAGGGTGACCGGCGACTCTTCTGACGGAGTCTCGGCCCGAGGAACGGTGCTGGGGCTAGCTCCAATGGCCAAAGCAGCCCTGCGTGCCTTTGCTCCGCGCCTTGACCGCTTCCTCTCTTCCCGGGCCGTCACGATGGACCTCTTCGACGCTTCCTTTATCGAAGCGTCATCGTCCTCGTTCAGAGATGCCTCCAGAGCCTTTAAGGCATCTCTCATCGGCTCTTCAAGACGGACCTCCCGCGGTAGCCCCGAAGAAGCAGGAACGTCGGCAGCTGGAAGAATGTCCGCGTCGCTTGGCGGGAACGACATTGAGGTTCCTGCGATAAAAAAAAGAGAGGTTAGATTGACCATAACACAAAGGAAATAGAAACTTGATGAATTGAAACTTACTAAGGCCCATGGACGCTCTAAGACGTTCCTCCTCTTGGAAAGTCTTGAGGGAAGCGGCAATGGCTTCTTCAGTGGTGATGCCTGTTGGAAGAAAAGAAGGAAAAATGTTAGTCAAAGGCAATAATAAAGATATGATGCAATAGAAAATGCGACTAGTGATTACCTGATGCCGCAAGCTTAGCCAGCCATGCCTCACGCCTCGCTAACCGCTCCGAAGCTTCGAGGGCGGCCTCCAAATCCGTGTCATCCGGCATGACTAATCCCTCGTTAGTCCCATATTCACTCAGGCCCTCGGCATAGGGAGCGTAGGGTTCCTGACCAAACGCGACATCAGCTGCGAAGAGCGACTTCTTTTTCTTCTTTTGCTCACCAATCCTAGGTGCCCCCAGGATCGACTTACGCTTGGCAGCCACCTTGGGGCGGCGGGTCCCAATGTCCGCACCCACGCCAGACTCCGGCGAGACTACAAACACCGTCTCTACTGGAGCACAGGGCGCTGGTGGTGCATCCGCAATATCAGGGAGCGGCAACTCGCGTAGGGGACTCTGCGCACGCGGTGGCCTGGCTCTAGCATCTTTCAAAGGGGGAACTACCAGGGTCCTTAACACCAAAGGAGCGTTGCGATCGCTACCTGGAGGCGTACCCTTACGGTCGACCAACAATCGCCTTTCCTCCTTTATAACGGCTCCCGTCGCATGATTGTACCATTCTTTATATACGTTGAGGAGTCGTGGAGCGTAAGCTGGCGCACTGATAAAAAAATGAGAACCCGTATTCAGGCGCATGAAATGATGCAGCGCGTTCTCCATCTCTTCTTCGGTGGCAGCAGGTTCCAATAGGAAAGCTTCCAAGGGTACCCCTTGATCGTAGCCCAGTTGTTGGGCAAAACGATGCGGGTTATATCTCATGAAAATTGCCACACCGTTCTGTCTGAAGACTAGGAAGCCCGGTCTAATAGAATACAAGTGGAGGGTCTCCCGGGCCGTCAAAACCGAGGCTCCATCCTTAAAGGAGTCTTGTAATGATCGCACCGCGGTGGTGGACGCCTTTCCAATAGTCAACAGCTTGTCAATAAAGGACATCCCGGCTCCGACGGTGTGAGGGCGAAGAAGTAAACCCCTGGCGTTCCGTGGTGATGGGGTCACGATTGATGTGCCGATCAGCTGTATAATTCGAGGGAAACCTCACTTGTCGAAGAACGAGGGCCTTTTGTGCATGCCGAAGACACCCGCCGTGTGTAGCTCGAGCCACGATATAAACTAGTGCATCGGAAAGACCACATGCAGTACCCCAGGCTCATTAGCATCCGCTGCTCGACTGAGGCCATGATATAAGTGTGCCAAGCCGGTTGTTTCCCCCAATCAGAGCAAAGCTCTGTTTGAATTTCAAAATTCAAAATTCGAAACAACGCTTCAGATTCAATGCGCTGCGCGCAACGCGCCACGTGTCAAAAGCTGATACGGCAGCGCAGCGCCCAAGGCAGTGCGTCCAATCAGAGCAAGGCTCTTTTAAACTAAAATCAAAGGAAGCAACGCTTCAGTTGCGCAAGCACTTCGCTGCGCGACACGTGTCAGTGTAGATGCGCTAAGCGCAGTTGCACTGCGCTTTGCGTTGCGCGACACGTGTCAGCTCAGATGCGCTGGCGCAGTTGCGCTGCGCTGTGCGCTACGCGACACGTGTCACGCGCTGAGGGATTTGCGCCAAACAGAATTAAGATTCTAAAAGAAATCTTTCTGTTCTTGTTAAAACAAGAAGATTTTCTTCTGTAAAACAGAAGGCCTTGGATCAAAGATCCAACGGCGGGGAAAATTCCCCAAATCACTCAGAGAAAGATCTCTTTAACAAATTTAACTAATTTATGGGCACTATAAAAAGGACCCTAGGCCTCAATTCAAAGGGAGGAACATTTTCTAAAAAAAAGAGAGAGAAAGAGAACTGTGAAGAACTCCTCAAGAACAAAAAAGGTAAAGACCTTTAGAAAAAGAGAAAGTTCTCTTATGAACAGATCATAGATCTTTAAAAAAAAACAAAATAAAAATAGTGCTTTGCACTTATGAACCATTGGTTCTCTAAGATCAAGAAAAATAAGAAACACTTGTTTTCTTTGATCTAAATTAGATCAAGAAACCATGTAGTGCTTTGCACTTATGAACCATTGGTTTTGGAATCTAAAAGATTCTTAAGTTAATAGTGTCCTGCACTTGCAAAACTGCACTGTTGTACTCTTGGGTTGGCGCAAGCCACTAGAGAGCGCCACGTGTCAGCATCTGAACCAATTGCGCTATGCGCTTTTGAAACAGAGCCTTGCTCTTTAAAACTGGCGCAATTCACCACAGCGCGCCACGTGTCAGCAGCGCAAGCGCAGCGCACTAGAACAGCGCTGTTGCGCTTGCGCTCGCCAGAGCATGACACGTGTCATCACCATATGAGCTTGCGCTCATTACTTGGCGCAAAGCGCCAGACAAATGCACTGCATTGCTTACAAAAGGGTCAAGCTTAATTAAAGAAGGCCTAACAGGCCTAATAAAATGCAATGCATTATTTTTAAAAAGGGCAGAGCCCAAACCAAAACAGATACTCTGCATCATAAATAAAGAGACAGAGCCCAAATCAAAAAGGCCTAGCAGGCCAGAATAAAATGCAGTGCATTATTAAATATGGGCAAAGCTCTAGCACAGGCCTAATAGGCCCAAGATCAAGAAAAATATTGAATATTCTCAACGGGACTTAGCCCAATCATGGCCGTAAGTCCCCAAACTAAATTGACTGAGCAAGAATGCTCTCCTAAATCAATTTTCGACCGGTTCAAGGGTACATCTCCGAACTCCTCTGACACCCATCGTTGTAATCCTTTAACGACGTCAGAGAGGTGACGGGTCCCGACGACCACACATCAATACGGACTGCGGGGTTCTTAAACTTGTGGACCGAAACGTCCTTAAACTAATGTTGGACCGAAACATCCTTAAACTAATATCGGACCACCACGTCCCTAAACTGGAATATGGACCATCACGTCCCTAAACTGAAATGTGGACCACCATGTCCCTAAACTGGAATATGGACCGCAATGTCCTTAAACTACCAATGGACCGCAATGTCCCTAAACTACCTATGGACCACTACGTCCCTAAACTGGAACAATAGAGCTCCCAAATGCTCTTTTGTCGGATCTAAACGATCCCGTTTAAGTTGATCTTAGCCTCAAATATGGCTAACGTATCTTTAAACATTCAAACAGACTTTAGTCCCAAATTGGACTATAAGACCCCCAATCAACTTTGGTTCAAGGGTACATCTCCGAACTCCTCTGACACATGTCGTTGTAATCCTTCAACGTCGTCAGAGAGGTGACGGGTCCCGACGGCCATATATTAAATGGACCACTACGTCCTTAAACTGGAAATGGATCTAGACGATCCCGTTAAGTTGATCTTAGTCTCAAATCAGACTAACGTATCCTTAACGAACTAAGCTGATCTTAGTCTCAAATGCGGTTAACGTATCTTTAAACTAAAAACACCAAACCCAAATCTAAGTAAATATGGATTTGGACTAATCCACGTCCTACGGGCGACGGCATTACTCAGTCTCCGTATACAATCCACGGGCAACCACAAACAAAACAAACACCCACGACACGAAGTGAAATTCTGGAGAAGGAGAAAGTTGTTACCGTGATGCGGTAGCGTAATTAACTGCAGGGGCTTGCGCCTGCAGGGAAGAGCGTCCCCACAATCAAAAACCCCTCAAGCGAGGGAAATCTGACGAAGTCTGCTACATCGGCCGCATCCGTCTAAACCTCCGATACACGGTGCCATAAATCGACTTGGCATCTTCGGAGAGGTATACGGATAAAACCATATAGCATCCGCCCCGAATCTCAGGCAAGACGTCCTCACGTCGCGGCCGCCGTTCGGAGGGGAACAGATTCTGGCACGCTCGGTGGGACCTTTTCCTCTTTCCACTCCACACTTCGTGTGTCGTGTTTTTTTCCCGCGATCAAATAATCGCGGTGTGTATGTTTTTGGTTGCCCTTAGGGGAGTGGATATTGAAGCCGGCATTTCGTCTTTATGAAGAATGTCATTTGCTCCCACCCTAGCAACTCAGGCTTTGTCATACCCGGCGGAGTCAAGTATGGGTCACTTGCAGCCTCAAATCTCTGCAATCCGGCTTTTCAAGAAATTAACGGGCTTCTTTTTAGGTCGATACTCTCACCTCCCACCCTCGGTGCCTCAACGCCGATGGAGGAAGCCCAGAGGATATCTGTCGCCCACAGGCAGGCTCCCCAAGCAGCAGCCTTGCCGACGGAATCGGTCCTCAAACAACTGGTACATGCTAAAGACCAAGGTCGACGCAGGGGGCAGAATATTCAAGCTCTTCAAGAAATCAATGGCTTCAAACTGCACTAACTGCAACGGCAACTCCCCCTCAGGGCTAACTCCACCGGCTCCAGTGGTGGAAGTCAACGCTGCTGTTCCAACTGGGAACAGCTTTGAACTGCTGAGAAAGGTACGGAAGAACTCTCCAACCGCTACATTGAAAAGATCTCCTCCGCCCGCGGAGAGAGTTCCGGAAACGAAGCAAGAACAGCCCCCTCAACGGCTGTCCTCAAAAATTTATAAAGTTTGGCGGAGAGTTCAAGACTCCGTGATTGACCTAGGTCGCTCTCGTCAACAGAAAAAGGCGAAAGTGGAAAAAGAAAAGGACCGTCCGATCAAACAGGAAAGGATGACAGTCGTTAGGGTGCCCACTGCAACGGCCCCTCCAACCTCAACGGCCCACAAAAGAAGAAGGCCGGAGAAAACCCCCACGCCCGCGGCAAATGCCAAAGGTGGTGAGCCTAAACGCCCTAAGTCCGGGGGCATGATAGTTCATACAGTTTATGTGGTATCGGGAAAGGAGGATAGCCGCATATCAACAGGTCATAGACCGCACATGAGGTCAGTGACCAAGGCTCAGGAGCAGCAGCAGAAGCTCCAAGAAATGATGAATGCTATGGCCGCACTTACAGGGCCAAAAGAAAACCCTGAAACGTCCTCGGATGAACGCCAAGAGGAAGAAACCGACGCCGAATTCCTTCGTCGGATATTGAAAAAGAAGGACAAAGAGACTGCTGAACAAGCAGCCAACATATAGCGTATGGGCCTCCTCTTCCAAGACATGATAGGGATGATGATACAGCAAGATCCTCCGACTGAAGAGCCCCCGATCGTCCTTGGAGATGATAGGGGAGAGACATCAAATCCTCCGCCAGCCCTATCAACAGCTAAGGAGGATACAATCTCTAAACCTGATTTGGACGAGTACATAGCCCAACAAATACGGGTTCATCATGCGACGGAAGCAGCCGGCCAGGTCGTAAAAACGGGGCGGCCATATCCAAGTTGGTACGACCAAATCAAGTACCCGCCAGGTTACATAATTCCTAAGTTCCATGTCTACAAGGGGACGGGCAATCCTCACCAGCACGTTGCCCAGTTCAGGGCGCTCTGCGGCAACACCGGTGGTGATGACAAGCTTTTACTTCGCCAGTTTGTTGGAAGTTTATCGGATACGGCGTTCGAGTGGTACTCTGAGCTCCCGAACGACTCTATGAAAACCTTCACGGAAATGGAGCTATTGTTTACTCAGCGTTTTGCAAGCGCCAGTGAACGTACCCCGATGACAGTACTGATTAACGCCAGGGTAAAGCCAGATGAGACGTGGGTTCAGTACGCTATACGATGGCGGAACTTATGGTCGAAGTGCGAGCAACGCATTGAAGAAGCTCCCGCGGTGGGTATGTTTGTAGGAACCCTTGATCCACAAGCAACCATCTCGCAATTTATGATGTTTTTCAAGCCGACTACCTTCCAGGCCTTGATTGACAAGCTAGCGCAAAAGGATCAGATGGGCCATAAACCCCCTCTTCCAAAGCCGGACTCCCGAAATGACAAAAGGAAGGGAAAAGCGATCATTATCGCTAATGCTCAACAACAACCGAGCGACTCGAAGCCGGTTGTTCGTCAAAATAATACGCGTCCATACGTGGCCCTTGAGGAGAGGCTAGGACATTCTTACTCCTTTCCCCGAGATAAGACGAGAAGGTTATTCGAGCTGGCATTGCGCAACCGACTCATAAATCTGCCGGATCCAAAACGTCCGTTGCAACCAAGTGATGTCAGCGAGCCCAACTACTGTCCTTATCATCGAGTACTAGGCCATCCGATCGAAGATTGCTACGTTTTCAAAAATTGGCTTGAAAACCAGTACCGACAAGGCAAGTTCGCATTGTCTGACAAATGGAAGGTGAATCCCCCGCAACCTCACACATCTAAGGGGACGAATACGCCGGGGGCAACATGCTCCGTCATTGAAGAAGCTCCTTGGAAAGTTGTATTATCAACCAAGACAAAGAGAATGCTAAACGATCTTCAGACATGCCCAGCGATCAAGTGGAAGAACCCGTTGGAGCCGCAGATCATTGAAGGGATGTTGAAACCTCGTCCAACTCAAAAGATTGATGGAGGTGGCCCAAGCATTCATAACCAGCCATCAAAATGTTCAAAGAAGAAGAAAAGGAAGTCAAAGAAGCCCGTGAAGCCCGGCGACAAGCGTACGGACTTGCAAAAACAAATTGACGCGCTGGAGGAATACAACCAGAAGGCACAGACTCCCATTACATTCCAAGAATTCCTCAATCACGTCTTTCAAGAGGAAGATGAGGGAGAAAGTTCATCTGATGATTCTGAAGAATGCGTGACGAGCTGTCATGTGATTTCCCACTCGTTCATAGACGATAAGGAGACTTCTTGTACTGAAACGCTGGGGGCAGATCCCGAACCAAAAATTCTAGAGCCATCGGATGAAGTAATCGATGCATTCCTCAATGAAGCTCTCTTAAAAAGCAAAGCTGATCGGGAGCGCGAGGAGGTTATATTCGAAAGGGACAAACGCCAGCGCCTTGACGAAAGAATTGAGATACTCCCGCTGGAGCAAAGTACACCCACTGCGGACAAAAGCAAATTCAAGATGAGGAAAAGGTTTGCTAAGGCTATATCAATGGGCATGTAGCTACCATCCTCCGAAGGAAAAATTACTGGAGAAGCGGAAATGCACCCCTCTTATTGCTTGTATCATCGGAAGATTTCGCACCCCACTGAAGAGTGCAAAGCTTTCGATAGATGGTGGCAAGGATACGTTGCTCATCGACAACGCTTTAAGCGGGAAAGGCGTAAAACTAGTCGAGAGCAAAGAAATACGACCGAAGGGATTAAAAGAACTACCAGCGATTGTCGCGTGGTTAACACCGGCGGGTCACAAGTGCCTGCATTCGGGAGCGATTCTGATGAGGAGCTGGAACTTGCCTCTCTCTTTAAAGAATCCACTTCGAGAAAAGAAGAAGAGCCGAAGGTCTGCGAAAATATCCGGCTGCAGAATCGGACGCTGCCTGAAAAGAATCTCGGACCCTTAAACAGGAAAGATAAAGGGAAAGAAAAGGTTTCTGAAGATATCATCTTAGATGACCAAGTGGTGGAAGAGCTAGCTGCCAAGGACCCGCCAAAGAAGAATAAGGTGGATTACAACGTCTTAGCACATCTGAGGAAGCTGCCCTCACAGCTTAGCATTCTTGACACCCTTTTGCTATCAAAAGAGGCGAGAGATTCGTTAATGAAGGCACTCCAAGATCCGGAACAATTCCAAGCATGCCTGGCCGAGGAAAAGATGAAGGATGAATTGGAGGAAGTGCACACGGCCGATGTCACTTTCGGCGACGAGGACCTTCTCCTTGAGACGTGCGAGCACAATCGTCCCCTCTACGTTTCGGGATACTGCCATGATATAAAGATAGGCAAAATCCTGATCGATAACGGGTCGTCCGTTAACTTACTCAATATACGGGTCTTGAAAGAAATCTGCATGAGCGTCCAGCACCTTGCTCGTGACAAGATCACCATCTCCGGGTTCGACTCCCAGTCATCAGGAACTCTTGGGTCTGTGATACTGACGCTACGCTTCGGGCTACTCGTCACGGACATTAAGTTCCACGTCATAGACGCCAAGACATGCTACAACGCTTTGCTCGGCCGACCATGGTTACACGAGTACAACATCATCCCTTCTACACAATATCAGTGTATGAAGTATTTTAAGGATGGTTTTGAGTATACAGTGACGGGAGAACTGAACCCGTTCTCTGTGAACGAGGTCCGCAAATACGAAGATGCCAAATACTTCTTACCGGATTTCGAAGATACGGAGAAGTGTCACAAGCCGGAGAATAAAGCTAATGCCACCATCCCTGTCTTCGGCAGTGATACCGAGGAGGAAGAGGAGAGAGTTTATTCGGGTCCGCCCCAATACACCAAGCCGGGACCATCGGTTCCTGCATTGATCTTTGGTAGCGATTCGGAAGATGAAATCCATGCTGTATTCTCTGCTCGACCTTCAATACAAACGTCCGCTGACGAAGAGCAAAGTTTACAAGTTGCTATGGTGCCGCTTAAACACCGTAAAGAACTGGATGCACTCGATATTTACAATGTAGAAGAGCTGCAAACGTTCTATATCCCTCCCAGGCGAGAAGGCGAGAAGGCAATTCTATTCTACAGCTCTGAAGAAAACAAAGTGGAGAAAGAAATCTGGCACGGGACAGATCCTACGCTGGACAGACTTCAACCCATCCGTCTACCCAGATATTATACAGAAGGCTTGAAGAAGTTGTTGAAGCGCCAAGGGATACCCTTCAAACAGACCGTTAGAAAGGCCAAATTCTATGACAGGGTCTGGAACGTCCCCGGAACTCAGCACAAGCTGCCTAGTGGCAGGATGGAGACGATCGGGCTCGGATACATTCGCTCCAAGAAACGAGAGCTGCTCCGCGACTGTTACGTCGTACACGACTTCAATGAAGTAGATGCGCAACGGGAGGACACTAATTCTGAACCAGTAAAAATTCCTGATGCAAGAGTGTCCAATCCGTCGTTTGAAGAACAAATGGACAGGCTTATAAGGGAAGCTGGTCAAAAAGTCTGAGATGATCACACTCGCGAGATGGCCATCTACGAGAAAGCCAGAACGCAACGCCTACTTCAACAGGCAGTGAAAGATGAAAATGCCGGCCCTTGTCAACCTGTTATAAAAAAAGCTCGACGTAGAAGCAGAAATAAGTCGAAAGGCCAAAAACGCGCTCAACAGCAACAAAGCAGGGCTAAGAAACCACGCAAACGGGAGTCGAGCGTTATTGATCAATCCCTCATGAAGAAAATGAGTCGAGCATACCCTTTTCCTCGGGATAAGACGAAGAGGATACTTGACCTTGCTCTAAAACATTAAATGCTTACACTGCCAGAGTCTAAATACCCCGAACAAGCAGGCGAAGCTTCTCACCCGGACTATTGCCCTTATCACCAAGTGATAGGGCACCCTCTCGAGGACTGCTTTACCTTCAAGAATTGGGTCGAAGATCAGTATCAGCTAGGCAAGTTTGCTCTCTCTGACAACTGGAGGATAACGCCATCACGGAAGCACGAGCCCAAGGCCACGAAAGAAGAACCGGTTCCACATTGGGATTGGAAGCGAATTCGCACCTGTCACATGATTACAATATTAAAAGAAGAGCCCGAGGACATGGATGACCTTTCCTGGTGCTTCGAAAACAGCAACGACGAGGTAATCTCAGAATTTCCACCAGCGCCAAAAGAGCTGGAAGATGGAATTCATACCACTGCAGATAACCTTAAGAAAATTGAGTTGGGAACAACGAATGACCCGCGACCAACATTCATCAGCGAGCTGCTATCTGAAGAGAAGGTGGCTTTATTAAGAGACCTGCTTATGCAGCACAGAGATTGCTTCGCATGGAACTATTCCGAAATGCCGGGACTAGATCCAGAAATTGCCGTGCATAAATTGGCGATATCCCCGGACGTCAAGCCAGTCAAACAGGCGCCGAGAAAAATGCGACTCGAGCTTGAGATGAGCATCAACGCCGAGGTCAAGAAGCTGATCGACTCTGGCTTTATTCAGGAGGTTCAATATCCGGAATGGATCGCCAACATTGTCCCGGTGATGAAGAAAAATGGGACAGTGCGCATATGCGTGGACTTCCGGGATCTCAATAAAGCCTGCCCGAAAGACGATTTCCCAGTGCCAGTCACCGAACTGATGATAGACAATACGTCCACTCATGAGATTTTCTCCTTCATGGACGGCTCGTCAGGTTATAATCAGATAAAAATGCATCCCGAAGACCAGAAGCACACAGCCTTCAGGACCCCTTTGGGAATATTCTGTTATAAAGTGATGCCCTTCGGATTAAAGAACGCCGGTGCCACTTACCAAAGGGCCATGACGAAGATCTTCGATGACCTTATACACGAAATCGTCGAATGCTATATTGACGATCTTGTAGTTAAAAGCAAATCATACGAGGAACATCTCGAGCATCTGAAGACCGTATTTCAACGCCTTCGGCAATACAGCTTGAAGATGAACCCTCTCATGTGTGCATTCGGAGTTTCTTCGGGCAAATTCCTGGGATTCATTGTCCGACACCGGGGTATCGAAATAGATCCGTCCAAGATCAAGGCGATCATGGAAATGCCTCCGCCAAGGACCCTCAAACAGTTGCGGTCTCTCCAAGTAAAGCTCGCATATATTCGGCGATTTATAGCCAACCTCTCTGGCAAGTGCCACCCTTACAGTCACCTGATGAAGAAGGGAACCCCATTCGTCTGGGATCAAAAATGCCAGGGTGCGCTGGACGAAATTAAACAGTACCTGCAGAACCTGCCGGTGTTGGCTGCTCCAGTCAAGGGAAAGCCCCTTATTCTTTATACAACTGCCCTCGAAGGTTCCTTAGTCGCATTATGGGCACAAAAGAACGATCAAGGAAAAGAAAGAGCACTCTACTACTTAAGTCGAGTTCTGCTGGGGGCAGAAAGCAACTACTCTCCCATTGAAAAACACTGCCTGGCGTTGATCTTCGCAATAACAAAGCTCAGGCACTATGCGTTGGCGCACGAAGTCTGTCTCATTTCAAAGGTGGACCCCCTTAAATACTTGATGTCGAAGGCCATACTGACAGGTCGACTCGCTAAATGGGCCCTGCTCTTGATGGAGTTCTCAATAACATATCAATCTCTCAAGGCAGTGAAAGGCCAGGCCATCGCCGACTTCCTTGCTGAGCATCCGATACCCGTCGATTCTCCTCTGAGCTGCGATCTACCAGACGAGCATGCATTCGACGCCGATGGGAGCTCTTTTTCGATGGAGCGTCTTCCATGAAGAAGCGCAAACAAAGTACCCCTATAATCAAATCGGGGGTAGGCCTCATCTTCGTGACTCCACAAGAAGGGATAATGCGTTTCGCTTTCTCCTTAACAGAGCAGAGGACGAATAACGAAGACGAATATGAAGCCTTGATAGCAGGCCTTGAGATCGCCATCGACATGGGAATTGAAAACCTCCTCATATACGGAGATTCTCAACTGGTCGTTAGTCAAGTAAACGGCGACTACCAAACGTGCAAACCGGAGTTGGTAAAGTACGGGGAAAAGGTGCAACAACTGTTGACCCAAATTCCCTCCTATACTTTGGAGAACATACCGCGCGCGGAAAACAGCAAAGCAGACGCGTTGGCCAAACTTGCTAAAGAGCTGGCTGACGAGAACCTCGATGATGTCAGAATCATGGTACAAAGGCGTCGGGTGCTTGCCCCAACAGAAATATCTTCGGAATCATCCGAAGAAAAAGGAGCGAGTGAGCAGACGACCCTGCAAGTAAAAGATTGGGAAAATACCGAGGATTGGAGAGATGTCTTCATAGACTACTTTAAATCCCACCGAATGCCTGAAGAAGCGTCCACAAGACATCAGCTCATGAAACGAGCTCTGTCTTTCGCCTTCGTCAATGATACTCTGTACAAGAGGTCGTTTGATTCTCTGTGGCTGAGATGCCTGGGACCTGACGAAGCGAAAAGAGTCGTTCAGGAAGTTCACGACGGACTCTGCGGTTCTCACCAAGAGGGCCCAAAGATGAAGTTGAAGATAAAACGGATGGGCTACTACTGGCCCACAATGATCCAGGACTGCCTCGAATATGCGAAGCAATGCCACTCATGCCAAATTCATGGGGACTTCATCCACCAGCATCCAAATCCACTACATCCGACGGTGGCTAGCTGGCCATTTGAAATGTGGGGGACTGACATAGTCGGCCCCATCGAACCAGCATCGTCTAGAGGACATCGGTTCATCCTGGCGACGACTGACTACTTCTCCAAATGGGCAGAAGCAGTACTACTGAGGGAAGTTAAGACGGAGAATATCCTCCATTTCTTCAAGACGCACGTCATATATCGGTTTGGAACTCCGCACCGAATCATCTCCGATAACGGGCCAGCTTACAGAAGCCACAAGATCAGTCGCTTTGCGCAGCAGCACAATATAGACTGGAGATATTCCTCGGTCTATAATCCGCGAGCTAACGGTCTAGCTGAGGCCTTCAACAAGACCTTGACGAAGATCATGAAGAAAACGGTGTCCCGAAATAAGAGAGACTGGCACGAAAAACTGCAAGAGGCTCTTTGGGCGTATCGAACTACGTTTAAAATGGCCACGAACGCAACGCCATATGCGTTGGTATTTGGGACGGATGCAGTACTCCCCCTCGAGATAGAGTTACCCTCTCTATGAGTGGCAGTCCACTACGAGCTGACAGATGAAGAAAATGCTCACCTTCGGCTTGAGGAGCTTGACACCCTTGATGAAACCCGGCTCATAGCACAGCAAAATCTGGAAGCTTATAAAGCAAAGATGACGCGCTCATATGAAAGATTGACCCGACCGAGGACATTCCACCAAGGCGAACTTGTGCTAGTGGTCAAAAGGCCTATGATCCCCAATCGCGCCAAGCGAGGAAAATTCGAGCCAAACTATGAAGGCCCATACATCATAGATAAGGTCTACCAGGGTGGGGCCTATCTACTCATGGACATGCACGGTGAAAGGCCTTTCAGGCCAATAAACGGTCGCTTCCTAAAGAAATACTATGCTTAATGAGCCACAGCCTAGGTCAATGGTAGATGACGACGACTATATCCGCTCGCTATCTTCCTAAGCTCAAACTCTATCAGCAGTAGCCAGCCTTCTCAAAGTCGGACCGAAATGTCCTTAAACTAATAGCAGACCGAAACGTCTTTAAACAACTACCGCAGCATCTTTTAGGCTGACGAGATATAAAAAAAACATATAAAAATAAAATAAAATAAAAACGGTATGTCCATAAGCAAAAAGGGCACGGATAAAAACCCGAGAGGGCTCCGTGAGTAAAAACAGCAGGGCTACCGGCGAGTGTTCGTGAAAACCCGAAAGTGCGCGACCTCGTAAAAAATATATAAAAATAAAAAGAATAAAAAAAAGCGGTATGTCCATGAGCAAAATGGGCACGGATGAAAACCTGAAAGGACTCCGTGAGTAAAAACAGCAGGGCTACCAGCGAGTGTTTGTGAAAACCCGAAAGGGCGCAACCTCGTTAAAAGACACTTATAGGGTCCTCTCGACCTTGTAAGGAGAAATCACCCGCGTGAGATCCTTACGACTCACAAGGGAGCAACACACTTAGGGATCCCCACGGTCCCTAAGGAGAAAATACACTTGCGAGATCCTCACGACTTGTAAGGAGAACTCTCTTATGGGACCCTCACGGCTCATAAGATTTGAAAGTCTTAAGTTACAGAGACCTAAACCTGTGCTTAAGCAATCCCCACAATTTCCGATATTGCCCTACAAGTGGTTCAATACTGACCCTTGTATACAATTCACGGGCGCGAATAAACATTCCCTAATCAAGTCTCATCCGAGACCGGGGATATGTTCGCATGATGAACAACCCTTATAAGTCCTCTCGACTTACAAGGAGAAAACCCTCTGGTAGGATCCTTATGAATTACAGAGGAACATACACTTAGGAATCCTCACGATTCCTAAGAAGAAAATACACCTACAAGATCCTCACGACTTGTAGGGAGAAATACCTTTGTGAGACCCTTACGGCTCATGAAGTTAAAAGCCTTAGACGACAGAACCCTAACCCTGGCCGCTAAGCTACCTTTGTTCAACATCGACGGAGGCAGATGATGATTCGCTCCTGGCAATATTCCAGTTGTAGCGGTGCTGATGCCGAAATCGGTGTCTAATTCCAGGTTTACGGCGGAAAGCCAGTAGGCCGCACATGCATACGGAATAGCCGAAATGATTGGGCAACTTGTAATAAAAAGCAGCAAGTAAAAATGTATGCATGCAAAATAGCCGAAATGATTGGGAAACTCGCAATAAAAAGCAGCGAGTAAAAATAAAATAAATAGCCGAAATGATTGGGCACCGCGAAAAATAGCCGAAATGATTGGGCAATCGCGACCTTCGCGATATAAATGCTGAAACGATAGAGTATCGCGGAGATAAAACAAAAAGAATGATGATAAAACTTTGGCCCTACAGTTAAGATCACATCGATCCCTGTATACAATCCAAGGGCGTAAACAAAGAGGGAACCATACTTTCCCAACAGGCTCCGCCAGAAGACGAAGCCAAATCTCGACGGTTCAGTCCAATTCCGAAGAAACCAATGTCTTCAGCAAATTCCTCGACTCAAGGATACAAACACTCCTTAACGAGAGCCTCCTGATCCGCGTCGACTCGCAGAGCCACCAGTGCCTCCGTGGGAAATCCTCGACTCGTTTCAAACCCGAAGGAAACAAATAATCCTTGGCGCTTGGGAAACAAGTAATCCCTAGCAAACTCCTCGACTCACGGATACAAACACTCCTTGACGAGAGCCTCCTGATCCGCGTCGACTCGCAGAGCCACCAGTGCCTCCATGGGAAATCCTCGACTCATTTCAAATCCCAAGGAAACAAATAATCCTTGGCGCTTGGGAAACAAATAATCCCTAGCAAACTCTTCGACTCACGGATACAAACACTCCTTGACGAGAGCCTCCTGATCCGCGTCGACTTGCAGAGCCACCAGTGCCTCCGTGGGAAATCCTCGACTCGTTTCAAACCCCAAGGAAACAAATAATCCTTGGCGCTTGGGAAACAAATAATCCCTAGCAAACTCCTCGACTCACGGATACAAACACTCCTTGACGAGAGCCTCCTGATCCGCGTCGACTTGCAGAGCCACCAGTGCATCCGTGGGAAATCCTCGACTCGTTTCAAACCCCAAGGAAACAAATAATCCTTGGCGCTTGGGAAACAAATAATCCCTAGCAAACTCCTCGACTCACGGATACAAACACTCCTTGACGAGAGTCTCCTGATCCGCGTCGACTCGCAGAGCCACCAGTGCCTCCGTGGGAAATCCTCGACTCGTTTCAAACCCCAAGGAAACAAATAATCCTTGGCGCTTGGGAAACAAATAATCCCTAGCAAACTCCTCGACTCATGGATACAAACACTCCTTGACGAGAGCCTCCTGATCCGCGTCGACTCGCAGAGCCACCAGTGCCTCCGTGGGAAATCCTCGACTCGTTTCAAACCCCAAGTAAACAAATAATCCTTGGCGCTTGGGAAACAAATAATCCCTAGCAAACTCCTCGACTCACGGATACAAACACTCCTTGACGAGAGCCTCCTGATTCGCGTCGGCTCGCAGAGAAACTAGTGTCTCCGCGGGAAAATTCCCGATTCGTCTCAACTTGCAAGATGAAGCCTCAGGCAGCAGGGATTAAAAAACTTGCTTCCTGAACAGTGGGACCCTGCAAATCGATCTAGACGATCTCTTGCATACTATTCACGGGTCTCACTCTCCAAAGTCGAATCTCGACAAGGAGAGAAACAACCGCTTACGGGTCCTCTCGACTTGTAATAGGGAAGAATTCTCTTATAGGATCCTTACGACTTATAAGAGAAAACCACACTTAGGAATCCTCACGATTCCTAAGGAGAAAAACCCACCTACGAGATCCTCTCGATCCGTAGGGAGAAAAGTCTCTATGAGACCCTCACGGCTCATAGAGTTGAAAAGTCTTAGGCAGCATATCTGAACCTGCGGCCTAAGCCATCGCTATTTCTTAAGAAAGTCAAGATGCGTGCTCTATTATTTGTTGACCATGTTTACCAAGGTGGCGTGCTGATAATAAAAGAAAGAAAAGGCGAAGAAATAACACAAGACATTACAGAAGATGTATATCTTTTATTCATAAACTTGGTTGAGTACAGGATACATGGTGCTAAAGAATAAAAAAGAAACATATATACATTTTTTTTTATTCACAAGTACAAATGATACAAGGAGAATTACTGAGAAGGAAACATCTTGCATAGATTTAGCAATTGTTCGTGCAATTCTTTCCTCACTTTCTCCTGATCTGCTGCCACCGCCAACTCCGCCTCCACTTGGGCCCGTTGCTGCAAGACAGATGCAAGCCGCTCCCTGACGACCTGATAAGCAGCTTCCCGACCTGGAGTATCGTGCTCAGCTACATTAAGCTTTCGCTTCAAGTTTAGCCCATGGGAGATGCGCTCCAGAAGACCCTCGAAGATAGTCTTCACTTGGGCAGCATTCGCTTCAACCTCAGCACGCAGACGGGCCATCTCGCTCGAGGTCTCTTGGCATTCCTTTAGCTTTAAAGCTGCTTCTTGTTCTAAGTGATGGACATAAGAAGCGCTTCCCTCGATCCATGCTGCTTTTTCATTGCTCGCGGCTAAAGTCTCGGGGGCGGTACGCATCGACTCTAGCTTATGCAGGCGAGCCTCGATCTCCATACAATGATTAACCCAAGATGCGATGATACCCTCGTCATGGAAATTCACGAGTATCACCAACATCGGGTTAACCACTATAGCGAAATCCGCAACAGAAGTAGGGGTCTCGACGTCGAGCTCCTCAATGTAGTCGCTCAACATGCGTAAGCTGTTCGCGGCGCCTTTCGAAGATGGACATCTCAGGAAAGGACCTGCCGGCATGATGATGCGAGACTCGAAGGGCGCCGAGACCGGAACGACCGCTGAAAAGAAACAGGATGTGATTAGATAACTGTTCAGGGAATAAAAAAGGGGAAAGTCATCAATGTGATAGTCGCCATACCAGCTGAGACAAGTGATAAGGCCGAAAGGGCCGGAGGTGCAACTACAATCGAAGCCCCGACCAACCGTATGACCCTTGGGAGCCTGCATTTCTCAAAAAAGGGAGGAATCCTATGGGCGCCGAACACCCCGTGCACGTGCATCTCCATCCAAGAGGTAAAGTAGTGCATCGGGAAGTTGGCGGGTTGCACCCCTGGCTCACTAGCGTCCGCCGCTACACTAAGTCCATTATAAAGATGAGCCAGCCCGGCGATTCCTACTGACAACTGCAAACCAGCTACCATCCGATGCGCTGGGTAGAAAACAATCGGCCGCATATGGCATGGATGCATAGGAAGAGCAAAACTGCACAACCACAAGCCCAAGAACCCTATAAAGAAGGTCTCTTCATCCATGTCGGGAACGGCAATTTCTGAAAAAGGGACGACGGCGGCACCAGGGAGATAAAAGTCTTTGTGGTCATCCTCCGATGTGGGTCGGCGATCAAAACCGAACCCAAAAGGGTCGTCGAGCTGGGCGAACTTCTCGCTCCGCTCTGATAAGAACTCCGGTTGAATGAAGCGAGCAATGAAATATGCAAAACTGACTCCCCGGTCACCCGATTCTAGATAGAGTCCTTCATAAATCTCCAATACCTTCACTAAGCCCGGGTACTGGTGCTGAATAGCGTTCTCCGGTGTCAGGTCAAACACCAGCGGCTTGGTGGCAAAGACGTATTCATCGGGAGGAAGCAGCTCCTCGTAAGGCTCTCCCCTCATCGGCAGACCCGAGATTTCAGCAAACTCCTCCAAGGAGATAGAGACTTCCCGGTCCGTCATCAGGAAGGTGTGTGTGGGAATATTCCATTGCTCGATAAAAGCCTTAACCCACCACGTTGGAGGAGAAGGATACTTAAAGAGCGAGACGTAAATGGCCGAGTACAAACCAATCCTCATCAGATGAGTCCTCCTCACTGATAGGATGTACCGGGCCCATTGCAAATATCCGGCAGACGGTCGTGGGATCAGTCCAATGTTATAAGCCTGTCCCCAAGGGCGCGCTTCACCCTGACAAATTCTCCTCCCTAAAATATCTATTGCCGGCGGCGGCTGCACGGGGATAGCATCAATCGCAGGCTGGAGGAGGTCATCCGAATTCCAATTTTTGACTTCCACGGCATACTTCACCGGGGGTTCATCTGCGTAGGGGAATGAAGATGTTGGCTCAGACGGCGTGGCGGAACTGAAACTGCGATGACCCTGGACGATTTCATTATACCACCTACCCTACAAGTGAAGGTTTTTGTGCTCGGGGTCATGATCCTTGATGAGAGCGAGCACCACGCGGTCCACCGGTGCCTGGGGAAACCCTCCCTCCGAGCGAACAAACGGAAAAGACAAATTGGCAGACATGTTTCCTGCAAAGAGAAAAACATTAGCCGTCAGTATTATAATTCCAACGCTCAACATTTTTAAATTTTTATACCATACCGCAATGCAGTGGATAGGGGGACCAAAGGGGGGCTCACAAAATCTGGACGACGGTACATCATTTAATAAGACAGCCCCATCATTGGATGGGACTGTCAGTTAATGAAAAGATCCCCAAGAGAATATCCTCATTGATGGGAAATCCCTAGAGACAAGGAGAAAATCTCCTCTTTTAGAGCAAAGCTCTGTCACAGAATGACATTTGTCAAACTCTGGTCTCAAGGGAATAAAATTTCTTTAAAGAGAACCTAGCCCTATATTAATGATGGAAAATCCATCAAAAAGAAAACTTCAACCCTTAAAGACTAAAAATTTAGGATTTTAAAGGTCAATGAAAACTTGTAGGAGTTCTCTATTTTCAGATCAGAAAAGATCTACATTTGATCCATGAGCAAAGCTCTGTTCATGAGTTAAAACCCATGAACAAGATCTCTGTAGATCTATGAACTTTCCAGAGCAAGGCTCTGCTGATGAAACCCCAAAAGGGTTTTAGATCAAAGATCTATGAGAGCAAAGCTCTATTAATCAATTTTAATTTAATTTAATTTTATTTATTAATACCTAAGATGGTTTCAAGTTCTGAACTCTGGAGTTCTTGTGAAAAAGCAGGAGCAAGGCTCTAAAATTCTTAAACAAGAGCAAGGCTCTGAAAACTCAAGATTCTTGAAAATGGTAAAACATTTACTAAGGACCAAGAGTCCTATTTATAGGCGCCTGCGCCCCTTCAACTCACCCCTTGATCCAACGATCAGGAGTTTGCCACCGCTGCATTCACGTGTGCGCCACGTGAGCGCAACGGTGGGGGGGCATTTGTTTCCCCCAATCAGAGCAAAGCTCTGTTTGAATTTCAAAATTCAAAATTCGAAGCAACGCTTCAGATTCAATGCACTGCGCGCAACGCGCCACGTGTCAAAAGCTGATACGGCAGCGCAGCGCTCAAGGCAGTGCGTCCAATCAGAGCAAGGCTCTTTTAAACTAAAATCAAAGGAAGCAACGCTTCAGTTGCGCAAGCACTGCGCTGCGCGACACGTGTCAGCGCAGTTGCGCTGCGCTTTGCGCTGCGCGACACGTGTCAGCTCAGATGCGCTAGCGCAGTTGCGCTGCGCTGTGCGCTGCGCGCTGCGCGACACGCGCTGAGGCATTTGCGCCAAACAGAATTAAGATTCTAAAAGAAATCTTTCTGTTCTTGTTAAAATAAAAAAAAATTCTTCTGTAAAACAGAAGGCCTTGGATCAAAGATCCAACGGCGGGGAAAATTCCCCAAATCACTCAGAGAAAGATCTCTTTACCAAATTTAACTAATTTATGGGCACTATAAAAAGGACCCTAGGCCTCAATTCAAAGGGAGGAACATTTTCTAAAAAAAAAGAGAGAGAAAGAGAACTGTGAAGAACTCCTCAAGAACAAAAAAGGTAAAGACCTTTAGAAAAAGAAAAAGTTCTCTTATGAACAGATCATAGATCTTTAAAAAAAACAAAATAAAAATAGTGCTTTGCACTTATGAACCATTGGTTCTCTAAGATCAAGAAAAATAAGAAACACTTGTTTTCTTTGATCTAAATTAGATCAAGAAACCAAGTAGTGCTTTGCACTTATGAACCATTGGTTCTGGAATCTAAAAGATTCTCAAGTTAATAGTGCCCTGCACTTGCAAAACTGCACTGTTGCACTCTTGGGTTGACGCAAGCCACTAGAGAGCGCCACGTGTCAGCATCTGAACCAATTGCGCTATGCGCTTTTGAAACAGAGCCTTGCTCTTTAAAACTGGCGCAATTCACCACAGCGCGCCACGTGTCAGCAGCGCAAGCGCAGCGCACTAGAACAGCGCTGTTGCGCTTGCGCTCGCCAGAGCATGACACGTGTCATCACCATATGAGCTTGCACTCATTACTTGCGCAAAGCGCCAGACAAATGCACTACATTGCTTACAAAAGGGTCAAGCTCAATTAAAGAAGGCCTAACAGGCCTAATAAAATGCAATGCATTATTTTTAAAAAGGGCAGAGCCCAAACCAAAACGGATGCTCTGCATCATAAATAAAGAGACAGAGCCCAAATAAAAAAGGCTTAGCATGCCAGAATAAAATGCAGTGCATTATTAAATATGGGCAAAGCCCTAGCACAGGCCTAATAGGCCCAAGATCAAGAAAAATATTGAATATTCTCAATGGGACTTAGCCCAATCATGGCCGTAAGTCCCCAAACTAAATTGACTGAGCAAGAATGCTCTCCTAAATCAATTTACGACCGGTTCAAGGGTACATCTCCGAACTCCTCTGACACCCATCGTTGTAATCCTTCAACGACGTCAGAGAGGTGACGGGTCCCGACGATCACACATCAATACGGACTGCGGGGTCCTTAAACTCGTGGATCGAAACTTCCTTAAACTAATGTTGGACCGAAACGTTCTTAAACTAATATCGGACCACCACGTCCCTAAACTGGAATATGGACCATCACGTCCCTAAACTGAAATGTGGACCACCATGTCCCTAAACTGGAATATGGACCGCAATGTCCTTAAACTACCAATGGACCGCAATGTCCCTAAACTACCTATGGACCACTACGTCCCTAAACTGGAACAATAGAGCTCCCAAATGCTCTTTTGTCGGATCTAAACGATCCCGTTTAAGTTGATCTTAGCCTCAAATATGGCTAACGTATCTTTAAACATTCAAACAGACTTTAGTCCCAAATTGGACTATAAGACCCCCAATCAACTTTGGTTCAAGGGTACATCTCCGAACTCCTCTGACACATGTCGTTGTAATCCTTCAACGTCGTCAGAGAGGTGACGGGTCCCGACGGCCATATATTAAATGGACCACTACGTCCTTAAACTGGAAATGGATCTAGACGATCCCGTTAAGTTGATCTTAGTCTCAAATCAGACTAACATATCCTTAACGAACGTTTAAGTTGATCTTAGTCTCAAATGCGGTTAATGTATCCTTAAACTAAAAACACCAAACCCAAATCTAAGTAAATACGGATTTGGACTAATTCACGTCCTACGGGCGACGGCATTACTCAGTCTCCGTATACAATCCACGGGCAACCACAAACAAAACAAACACCCATGACACGAAGTGAAATTCTGGAGAAGGAGAAAGTTGTTACCGTGATGCGGTAGCGTAATTAACTGCAGGGGCTTGCGCCTGCAGGGAAGAGCGTCCCCATAATCAAAAACCCCTCAAGCGAGGGGGAATCTGACGAAGTCTGCTACAACGGCCGCATCCGTCTAAACCTCCGATACACGGTGCCATAAATCAACTTGGCATCTTCGGAGAGGTAGACGGATAAAACCATATAGTATCTGCCCCGAATCTCAGGCAAGAAGTCCTCACGTCGCGGCCACCGTTCGGAGGGGAACACCGGCGATCCCTACGGCCACTTTTACCCCGATTGTCATCCGGTGGGCTGGGTAAAAGACAGAGGGCCGCATACGGTGAGAGTGCATTGGGACTGCAAACCAACTCAGCCACAACCCGAGAAATCCTAAGAAAAAGGCCTCCTCGTCCATCCCAGGGGCCGCAATTTCTGCAAAAGATATAGTCGGGAAGTCCGGAAGGAAAAGACCCTTTTGGTCTATCTCCTTCTCCAGCAGGTTATCCACACCTAAACCGAAAGGATCATCTAGGGTAGCGAACTTGGCAGCTTCTGATGAGAGAACGCTTGGGCGAAGGAACCGAGCGATGAAATCCTCAAAGTTAACTCCTCGACTCCCATGTTCGATGAAAAGGGACTCATAGATGTTCAACACTTTAATCAAGCTGGGGAATTGGTGTTGGACAGCATTTTCCGGCGTGAGACCCCTTACCACCGGCTTAGCACCGAAGACATACTCGTCTATCGGGAGTAACTCCTCATAGTGTTCCCCTATAACCGGTAAACCGGATACCTCCGTGAACTCCTCCAGAGAGATTGACACTTCCCAATCCATGGCGAGGAAAGTGTGGGTAGGAATGTTCCACTGCTCCAAGAAAGCCTTAAACCACCAGGTGGAGAGCGTGGGATACTGGAAGAGGGAGACATAGACCGCGGTATACAACCCTAACCTTATCAACTGTGACTTCCTCGTCGACAGGATATACCGAGCCCATGGCAGGTAGCCGATCGGGTGGCGGGGGATCAGTCCTATGTTGTATGATTGCCTCCAAGGTCTCGCTTCACCTTGACAGATACGGCGTCCTAGGATATCCAAAACCATAGGACGCTGGACCGGGATTGCATCTATGGCGGGATGTATAAAGCCCTTCGATGTCCAATCAACCATCTCCACGGCATACTGCACCGGGGGTAGACTGGCGTAGTGGACCGTTGTGATGGGTTCTGACGGCACTGAGCATGTGAAGCTGCGTCGACCCATAATGATCTGATTGTACCACGACCCCCAAAGATGTAGACTCTTATACTCTGGGTCGTGGTCCTTGATCATGGCCAAGACTTCACGGTCCAAGGGCGCCTCGAGAAATCCCTCCTCTGAACGAACAAACGGGAATGAGGTGTCGAGAGACATGATCGCTACAAGTGAACAGAAATTAGCCGTTAGTGTTGTAATTCCAACGCTTGGCGTTTAAAAAAAATTCATTAATTAACTAATTAAATTAAAGATTAATTAAATTAAAATTAATTAATTACACCACACAGCAGTGCAGTGGGTAGGGAACCAAATAGGGACCCACAAAATCTGGATGACAGTGCCTCATGAAATAAGACAGCCCCATCATTGGTTGAGACTGTAAATTAATGAAAAGACCCCCAAGAGAATATTATCATCAATGGGAGATCCCTAGAGACAAGGAAAAAATCTCCTCTTTCAGAACAAAACTCTGTCACAGAGTGACACTTGTCAAACTCTGGTCTTAAAGGAATAAAATTCCTTAAAAGAGCATAGCTCTGTGGTAATAATGGAAAGATCTATCAAAAAAAAAAATTTAACACTTAAAAGAATTAAAAAAATTTGGAATCTTGAAAAATCCATGAAAACTTATAATAAGTTCTTCATTTTTCAGATCTAAAAGATCTACATTTGATCCAAGAGCAAAGCTCTGTTCATGGATGAGAACCCATGAACAAGATCTCTGTAGATCTATCAGTTTTTGAGAGCAAAACTCTGTTTATGAAACCCCAATGGGGATTTCTTTAGATCAAAAGATCTGTGAGAGCAAAGCTCTTTGGTTTAAGATTGGTTTGAATTAATTTAGTTTAATTTAGATTAATTTTACCTAAAGTTTCTAACTTTGGAAATGAGCAAAGCTCTGAAGTTCTTAAGCAAGAGCAAAGCTCTGTTGAAATCAAAATCTTAAAAAAGATGGTGAACATTTTTTAAGGGCCATAGGTCCTATTTATAAGGCGCTTGCGCCCCTTCAGCTCACCCCTTGATCCAACGGTCGGGAGCTTGTCACCGCTGCACTCACGTGCGCGCCACGTGAGCGCAACGGTGGGGGGGCATTTGTTTCCCCCAATCAGAGCAAAGCTCTGTTGGAAATTCAAAATTCAAATTTTGAAGCAACGCTTCAAATCCCGGGCACAACGCGCCACGTGTCAGGCGCTGATACGTCAGCGCAGCGCCCAAGAAGGCGCGCCCAATCAGAGCAAAGCTCTATTGAAAAACAAAAGGAAGCAACGCTTCAGTTGCACAAGCACTGCGCTGCGCGACACGTGCGCGACACGTGTCAGCGCAGCTGCGCGACACGTGTCAGCGCAGCTGCGCTGCGCTGCGCTGCGCGACACGTGTCTCGCGCTGGGGCATTTGCGCCAAACAGAATTAAAATTTTAAAGAAATCTTTTTGTTCTTGTTAAAACAAGAAGATTTTCTTCTGTAAAACAGAGGCCTTTGGATCAAAGATCCAACGGTGGGGAAAATTCCCCAAATCACTCAGAGAAAGATCTCTTTAACAAATTTAACTAATTTATGGGCACTATAAAAAGGACCCTAGACCTCAATTCAAAGGCATGAACATTTCTTGAAAAAAAATCAAGAGCTTCAAACAGAGAGAACTCTGAGAAAAATTCCAAGAAAAAAGGTAAAAACCTTAACAAGAGAGAAGAAATTTCTTCTAATAGATCATTGATCTAAAAAATCAGATCAATGATCTTCATATAAAAACAGTGCTTTGCACTACTCATGAACCACTGGTTCTTTAAAACAAGAAGAAACAAAAATAAAAAAAATAGTGCTTTGCACTTTTATGAACCTTTGGTTCTTGAATCTAAAAGATTCTCAAATTTAGAGTGCTTTGCACTTGCAAACTGCGCTGTTGCGCTCTTGGGAGAGCGCCACCTGTCAGCATCTGAACCACTTGCGCTATGCGCCTTGAGATAGAGGTTTGCTTTCTGTAATTGGCGCAACTCACCAGAGTGCGCCACGTGCCAGCAGCGCAAGCGCAGCGCACTGCGCTTGCGCGACACGTGTCAACACTACAAGCGCTTGCGCTCTCTGATTGGCGCAAAGCGCCTGAAAATGCAATGCATTTCCTGAAGGGCCAGGCCCAAATAAAAAAGACCAAGCAGGCATAATTAAATTGATACTCTGCATCATTTATAAATGGGCAGAGCCCAAACAAAATAATAAAAACGCTATGCAAAGGGGCAGAGCCCAATTGAGAGGTCCAATGGACCAAAACAAATGCTCTGCATTATAATAAAAAGGGCAGAGCTCAGTCAAAATGGGCATAAATGGCCTGAAGTAATGCTGTGCATTATTCTAAAAAGGGGGAAGCCCAGACAAAGGCCAAATGCAAACAAAATGTGGACACTTTTAACTGGACTTAGTCCAATTTTGGCCGTAAGTCCTCAAGTTAAATTGATTGAGCACGGCTGCTCCCTAAATCAATTTACGACCGGTTCTAGGGTACATCTCCGAACTCCTATGACACCCATCGTTATAATCCTTCAACGACGTCAGAGAGGTGACGGGTCCCGACGACCACATATGAATATCGGACTGCGGGGTCCTTAAACTCGTGGACCGAAACGTCCTTAAACTAATATTGGACCGAAACGTTCTTAAACTAATATTTGCCCCAAAATGGGAATGTCGGACCGAAACGTCCTTAAACTAATATTGGACCGAAACGTCCTTAAACTAATGATGGACCACCACGTCCCTAAACTGGCGATGGACCACCACGTCCCTAAACTGGAACATGGACCACTACGTCCCTAAACTGGAACAATAGAGCCTCCAAATGCTCTTTTGCCGGATCTAAACGATCCCGTTTAAATTGATCTTAGCCCCGAACACGGCTAACGTATCCTTAAACATTCAAATGGACTATAAAACTCCAAATCAATTTTGGTTCAAGGGTACATCTCTGTACTCCTCTGACACCTATCGTTGTAATCCTTCAACGACGTCAGAGAGGTGATGAGCCCCGACGGCCATATATTAAATGGATCACCACGTTAAGTGGATCTTAGTCTCAAACAGGACTAACGTATCCTTAACGAACGTTTAAGTTGATCTTAGCCTCAACACGGCTAACGTATCCTTAAACTAAAACACCAAACCCAAATCTAAGTAAATACGGATTTGGACTAATCCACGTCCTACGGGCGACGGCATTACTTAGTCTCCGTATACAATCGACGGGCAACCACAAACAAAACAAACACCCACGACACGAAGTGAAATTCTGAAGAAGGAGAAAGTTGTTACCGCGATACGGTAGCGTAATTAACTGCAGGGGCTTACGCCTGCAGGGAAGAGCGTCCCCACAATCAAAAACCCCTCAAGCGAGGGGGGAATCTGACGAAGTCTGCCACATCGGCCGCATCCGTCCAAACCTCCGATACACGGTGCCATAAATCAACTTGGCATTTTCGGAGAGGTGGACGGATAAAACCAAATAGCATCTGCCCCGAATCTCAGGCAAGACGTCCTAATGTCTACGAGCCACCATTCGGAGGGGAACAACTACAATCAAGTTAACAGGATCGTTTAGATCCAACAAAAGAGCATTTGGGCTCTATTGTTTAGTTTAGGGACATTGCGGTCGATTACCAGTCTAAGGACATGGTGGTCCAAGGTTAAGGACATCATAGTCCATTGGATTAAGGACCTCACAGTCCGAGGTTAAGGACGTCATAGTCCGTGGGTTTAAAGGGACCCCACAGTCCGAGGTTAAGGACATCATAGTCCGTGGGTTTAAAGGGACCCCACTGTCCGAGGTTAAGGACATCATAGTCCGTGGGTTTAAAAGGACCCCACAGTCCGAGGTTAAGGACATCATAGTCCATGGGCTTAAGGACCCCACAGTCCAGTTTAAAGACGTTATAGTCTATGAAATGCATGGTTGTCGGGACCTGTCACCTCTCTGAAGACGTTGAAAGATTATAACGACAAATATCAGAGGAGTGAAGAGATGTACCCTTGAACCAATTTTGGTTGGGAGATCTGTAGTCCAATTTGGGACTAAGATCAAAAGATTTATGAGCATATGGGCTCAATTAATCTCAGTTGAGGACTTATGGCCAATCTTGGGCTAAGTCCAGTCAAGTTAAAATGTTTTAACATTTATTTTGGGCTTTTGAGCATTTATTTGGGCTAGGCCCTTTTAACAATACTGAGCATTGACTTGAATTCTGACAATATTTTGTTTTTCATTGAATGCTGAGCATTCATCAAAGCTCTGGGCTTATTAAAGAACAATTTATGTTCTGTCAGCGCACACGTGAGGGACACATGGTGCGCTTAGCGCTTTGCGCCAATCAAAGAGTGCAGTGCGCTTCTGCCGAGTAGCGCACACGTGAGGGACACGTGGCGCGCTTGGCGCTTTGCGCCAGTCCGTGAGCGCGTTGCGCTGATTTATGAGCGCATAGCGCTATTTGTTCAGTAGCACACACGTGAGTGACACGTGGTGCGCTTGGCGCTGAGCGCCAGTCCATGAGCGCATAGCGCCATTTGTCCAGAAGCGCACACGTGGTGCGCTTGGCGCTGAGCGCCAGTCCATGAGCGCAAAAGCGCTAGTTCAAGAGCGTAAAGCGCTAACTGTTGAGTGGCGCACACGTGAGTGACACGTGGTGCGCTTGGCGTTGAGCGCCAGTTCAAGAGCGCAGAAGCGTATTTGATCAATTTTATGATCTGGAAAATAAATTCTCCCTTAGAAGAGACTTTGTCTCAAGATCCTAAGAACAAAAGTTCTTATTTTGTAGGAGATGTTTCAATCTCTTATATTGATGAAAGGCTTTGCCTTTATGGATCTGTGATCCTTAAGAGAATTGAATTATTCTCCCCCCTTTTTATAATGAGATGTTCATGATCTCTTTAAAAAAGACTTAGTCTTATAGATCTATGATCTGTGAGAAAGAAGTAAATTCTTCTTTTTATTTTATGATGAGATCTTTTGATCTCTTTGTAAAAGACCTTGGTCTTGCAAATCTATGATCTTGAAGAAAGAAGTGAATTCTTCATTTTAAATTAATTACGAGATGATTTCATCTCTCTGTTCATCATCATTCTTTTTTACCTTGAAGAAAAATCTTCTTTCTTTGAGAGCTTGGCTCTTCCTTTTGAGATCTCTTAAAACTTATGGGGGGGTTCCTCTCTATGCTTCTGTATCCCTGAGACTTGTAGTCTAGGGGCCTTTTTATAGGGCAAGCTGATCAGTCCAATCAGTTAAGGGGATCTTTTCTCCAATTGATTTAGGGAATTTCCCATCGTTGGATCTTTGATCCAAGGGCTTCTGATTTATAGAAGGCAATCTTCTTGTTTTTAAAAAGATTGGGAAATCTTTCCATACAGAATTTATTCTGTATTTTGGTGATTTCTAATCACCATTGGATCATTGATCCAACGGTGCTCTTATTTACAGAGCACAATTTTGTTGTTTGGAAAGATTTTAAGGAATATTTTCTTAACAGAATTTAATTTTGATTAATTAATGATTCATCATTATTATTATTAGATCTTTGATCTGACGGTGGGGGCTTTTAGTTCCAGCGCTAGCGCACCCGTGCTCTGCACGTGGTGCGCTGCTCAGAGTGCAACGCATTTAGCTCTAGCGCATCTGTGCTTTGCATGTGGTGCGCTACTTAGGGCGCAACACACTTGGCGCTGCTTCTGAAGCATTGCTTCATGTCAAAATTTGAATTTTGAACAGAGCTTTGCTCTGATTGGGGAAACAGGCACTTAGGTCGGGTTTAGGCATAAGGAGTGGTTCCGCTTCTTTGCATTAGCGCAACCTAAGACCATGGCCGAGGTCAAGGCCTGGACCGAATGGGAGATCTAGCTCGAATCCGAGGTGAACGCCAATTTGCCCAGGACAAAACAGATAGATCATAAGAAAAGGGCCCGAGAAGAGAAAAAGAGGCTTGAGCGGCCAAAACCCTACACCCCAAAGTTTCAGGAGTACACCCTGCTCAGCGTCTCCAAAACGGTACTGCTGGAAGAGGCCAAAGGCGAGAGGTTCTTCAAGCATCCCCCGGTCTCGCGCATGGCGGCGAAGCGCATCCGGGGCCCCTCCTGTGGCTTCCATAGGTCGCAAGGCCACTCCACGGAGAACTATAAGCAGCTCCGAGATTACATCGAGGAGATCATCCGTTCGGGACACCTGGCGACATACTTGCGAGACAAGCGACAGACGGACCACGAGCAAGAGCAACGTCCCCCTCCCGGTGAGTTGACAATCGGCCAAATCATGGTCATGTCAACGGGGGGTACATCGGGTACCTACGAGGCTCAGAGTCCCACGTCGGTCGTGGAGTCTAGCGCCGTCCGAGGAAGAAATCCAGGGAGACCGAGCCGATCGTTTTCAACGACGAGGACCTCCACGGTATATCCCTACCCCACAACGACCCTCTGGTGATTACGGCTCGTTTCCACCAATACGAAGTGCAGAGGATACTGGTTGACTTAGGAAGCTCGGCGGATATACTCTTTTACATCTGCTTTCTGCGCATGGGGCTCACCCCGACAGACCTGAGGCCGACCTCCCACGTCCTGTCAGGATTCACCAATCACTTCATCCCGGCGGAAGAGGTAATCACTCTGCAGTTTAACGTCGGGGAGGCTGGCCGTACGCGAACAGTGCCTGTGGAATCTATCGTAGCGAGAGTCCCATCGGCCTACAACATCCTCCTCGGCCACCTAACGCTGAACTCCCTCAGCGCCCAGATATCGACCTTTCACTTGGCTATGAAATTGCCGCTCTACCAAGGCGGGGTAGGTCGAGCCTACAGAGACTAGCAAACTGCAAAGGTTTGCTTCACCGCGGCATCTTCGTCTGAACGGGTGAACAACGACGTTGAGGCCGAGAGTGAAATCAGGGGTTCTCTGGACACTCGGGACGAGCAAAAGGAGGTCCGAGGGACCCCGGTGGAGCCATTGACAGAGGTCCCCCTTGTAGAAGGGGACGTTGAACGTACCATTCAGATCAGTTCACTTCTGACAGGGACTCAACAAGATGACCTAGTCAGTTTTCTCAGGAACAACGCCAACGTTTTCGCCTGGGCTCCTACTGACATGCCTGGGATCGACCCCAAGATCATATCTCATAAACTCGGGGTAGATCCTACGGCCCGACCCGTCAGACAGAAGAAGCGAAGCTTCGCCTCGATCAAGCAGAAAGCAATTGAGGACGAGGTAGACAGGCTCCTCGCCGCTAACTTCATTCGGAATGTGCCTAACTCTAAATGGTTGGCAAACGTGGTTATGGTGAAAAAGTCAAGCGGGAAATGGCGAATGCGCGTCGACTTCACCGACCTCAACAAGGCCTGCCCGAAAGACAACTACCCCTTCCCTCGGATAGATCAGCTCATCGATAGCTCGGCAGGCCACGAGCTACTTAGCTTCATGGACGCCTTCTCCGGCTACAATTAGATCTGTATGAATCTGGCAGATGAAGATCTCACCGCATTCACAACGGACCGGGGGGTATACAGCTACAAGGTAATGCCTTTCGGCCTCAAAAACGCCGGAGCTACGTACCAACGCTTGGTCAATCGCATGTTCAAGCCCCAGATCGGCAGGAACATAGAAGTTTATGTCGACGACATGCTCGTCAAGTCGGTCTCATCGGTCGACCACGCCAAGGATCTGGGCGAGGCCTTCGAAGTACTCCGCAAGTTCAAGATGAAACTGAGCCTCGCCAAGTGCGTATTCGGGGTCACCGTGGGAAAGTTCCTCGGTTTCATGGTCACTCACCGCGGGATCGAAGCCAACCCGGAGAAAATCAATGCTATCCTCAACATGGCCGCGCCCAAGACTAACGTCAAGATAATGCGGCTGACAGGACAAGTAGCCGCTCTGTCATGCTTCATGTCAAGGTCTGGCGAGAAGTGCCTCCCGTTCTTCAAAGCTCTAAGGAAAATTCCGAGTTTCGAGTGGTCGGTGGAGTGCCAGACCGCCTTTGACCAGTTAAAGATGCACCTTGCAACTCCACCTCTGCTCACCCGACCAGTGGAAGGGGACGAGGTATCACTGTATCTGGCAGTATCCGACCAAGCAGCGGGCGCAGTGCTCGTCCGTAAGATCGACGGAGTCCATAGGCCGATATACTATGTGAGCCACATCTTCAAAGACGCAGAAACGAGGTACCCAGCGATAGAGAAAATCGTCTTGGCGCTCATCATGGCCTCAAGGAAACCGCGACACTATTTCCAGGCTCACACCATCCTTGTTCTTACCAAGCACCCCTTGGGGCTATCCTTGCCTCACCCGAGTCCTCTGGCCGCCTGGAGAAGTGGAGACGGGAGTTTTCCCAGTTCGACATAAAATACCGCCCGAGGCAGGCCATCAAAGCACAAGCCCTGGTCGATTTTGTCGTCGAGTGCACTATCCCCAGCAAGGAACCGGAGAAAGCGCCGGCCCCAGCAGCTCAACCCTCTGTCGATGGGAAGCCCAACTCAGTCCCTAATTGGATCCTTTATGTCGACGGGTCCTCGACCGAGGAAGGGTGTGGTGCCGGCCTCATCATTCGGGGCCCGAACGAGGCAGAAATAGAGTATTCCCTGAAGTTCGGGTTCAAGGCCTCAAATAACGCGGCGGAATATGAGGCCCTGCTGGCCGGACTGTGCATAGTGTCATGCCCCGCTTCCCAGAGTGCGCTGAGATCGGCACGTGACAGAGCCAACCATGCTACCTGTGGCTAGGAAACATCCTTCCACAGTCACATTACGGCTGTCTATAAGATATCAAGAACAGTAGAAATAAAATAAACTATCTAGTACATGTCCATGAGCCAGAATAAATGAGTCAAGAAATAATATGCGGAAGCGATAAATCCAATGAGCAATAACATCTGGAAAGTAAACATAACTAAACTGGATACTAACTGGATACTAACAAGATCCTCACTGCTCGGCCTGACGGCGGAAATACTCCTGATCAGCCTGCGACAAGGGTAGAGGATCTGGGCCATGCAAAACCCAGACGTCAGTGCGTCATAATATCAACAATAATATAATCAAGGGGTAGCAGGACATGCAGGCACGAGTAAGAACAGTAACAAGTCAACATGAATATATAACAGTGAAGTATATCAGTATAAGTGACTGCAGTGATCAATCTAAACTGTGCTACTGGGTTATCTATTCTAAGTCTTCGAAATCAATTAATGTAATCTTCATCGTAACCCATCGGTGATTATTCCGTAACGCCCGGAAAAACGGCAAACAATAGGTATTCCGTAACGCCCGGAAAACGACAAACAATAGGTATTCCGTAACATCCGGAAAAAACGGCAAACAATAGGTATTCCGTAACGCCCGGAAAAACGGCAAACAATAGGTATTCCGTAACGCCCGGAAAAACGGCAAACAATATGATAGCCATTTGAGTTACGTTCAGTTACATTCTTGATTTCCCCATACCCCAAGTTCTGTGTTCAAGTCAGGTATTGATAAATCTGAAACTAATGCCAATACAGGATCAAGCAGGAACAGGTTTGTCTATATAGACAAAAGGATATGTCCATCGGGACAACATGTCAGGATTGTCGGCATTAGAAACGGGATCAGGTAACATGTCAAGTAGTGATATATCAGGTCATATCAGGTTGTGTACATGTATCAAGTCATGTCAAGTAGTGGTGTATCAGATCACGTTAAGTAGTGTACAGGTATCAAATGGATGCTCATAATAAAATTGTAATAGGTACGGGTGCACAAATAAAGCATGGATGCACAAATATTTATCAGGGATTAAATCATGACTATGTAGGATGCACAAGATCAAGTATGAGATACTAATGTAACAGTAAAATGAAATAATATGGTCTCGGTGTGCAACTAGATATGTAATAAACCATACGGATACAGACGGATACTATAAAACTGTAAATCGGTAAAATTTGCTGAATATTAAAACACAAGCACTATTATTTATTAAATAGATATTGATATAATAATATTAACATGGATAACATATTCAAACCGATTAATAACTATAAAAGTGGTATTGATTAACCATGCACAAGAAAGTTCCGCTCAGAAATTCAGTGTCACCCTAATTTGTAAAATAGCTTAAAAATAACAAACGTTCTCCAAAGGGACGTGTCTTATACCAAAACAAAGATAATTCAATAAGGTTTTCATTTTTATAAGTTGAAATATCTCAGGTTGTTCCTACAAAAATCTATGAACATTCGAAATTGAAAGTTTGCTGCTGGAATTTCCCTGGACAGCAGTTTAGAGATATTTTCATTTGCATTTTACATTATTTAAACAATTTATTTTGCAAGTAAATATTTCATAGAGTTATAGTATTCTAAGTTAGCTTCGTAACGAACTAAAGAATATATACTAATGATTTTTCTATGATTTATAATGAATTTTATAAGGTAAGGTGTACAGTAAATTTCAGATTTGTCGTATCCGCTTTGTAACGACGTTTCATGTGTAAACTATAATATTTTCAAACTATATTTTGTATAATATTATAAAATGCAGATCATAAACTAATTAAAGATAATAATAAGAAATATTACGACTATATCAATTTTATAGATATAATTATAGCATGTCGCAAGTTGTAAACTTTCATACATTTTATATTATAAAACCGATTAACGTTAAATAACTACGGTGTATAAATTATATAGACATAGCTGGATGATGATGATGATGATGATGATGATGATGATACGTAAACATATAAATAAATTACATAAAGCATAGCATGTAGCAAGTTGTAAACTTGCCTCGATCGAATCACGCGACGGATACGCACGGCACGTCCGACGTCGGTAAATCGTCGCAACGCACACACGGCACGCGGGACGGGTCCAGGCAAGGCAAGAGGGTGATCACACAGGCAAGATACGTTCACTGGATCACTCGGATCGTCAGCGACGAGCACGGCTCCGGCGGTGATCACCGGAATCAAGAAATAAGATCAAGAAAAGAAAGAAGAAGAAGAAGAGGCTGTGTATTAAATAAGGAAAGAAAAAAACAAATAAATAAAATATATATAAATATATATATATATATATGCAGAGGAGAGAGAGAGAGAGAGAGAGAGAGTGAGAGGGGTTGTTATTAAGGTTTAGATTTTAATTTAAAAAGATTTTATAAGTTATAAATATTTTAAACTGTTAAATTTTAATAAAGATATTAGATGAAATAAAATTGGATTTTCTCGTAAATACAAATTTACTCCAAAATATACCCGGGCCGGGTCTAAAATTCTGTTTCAAAAATATAAAAAATATACATGTCGACCAAAACTCAAATTGGATGTCCGGCTAACGAAAATGCATACTCCCAAAAACGGATGCACGTACGTACGCGTAGCCATCCAAACAAGTCCGTTTCACTGAACGGGGCGAGAACAAGATGCGCGGATGCTACGACAGGGTCAGGGGTATCATGCAGGCCATGCTAGATATTTTTAAAATATTTTACTTGACTTTAAATGTGATATTAAAAAAAATGCAGATGCCAGATAAAATGCCAGTATGCAGTAAAAAATGAAAATGCACGAATCCATGTAACAGGTCAGGATAAATCATAAATATGAATCAAGACAGGTTTCAAGCAAGCGGGTCGGGTAAAATGCAAATACAAATGTCAAAATACTATTCGCACCCAAAACACAGTAAACCAAGAAACTACCATAAATAAGTAAATACTTGAACTGAAATTGGTATAAATGAAACAGGGTGTTACATTATACTCAACTACAAAAAGAATTTCGTCATCGAAATTCCCAAGACAAGAAAAGATAAACAATCATGAAACTACAGGAAGAGATCTGGAAACTTCTGTCGAATCTCGTCTTCTCGTTCCGAAGTCGATTCTCTGTGCGAGCGATTCCCTCAAGAAACATGTGCGAGAGGGATAACCTTATTCTTAAGGACCTTTTCTTTTCGATCATCGGTCGTTCCTCAAAGGTCAACTCCTTTCTTACAGTCAGCTCCGAATGATCCAGCACGTGTATTTCATCTCGAACATACTTACGGAGTTGAGATACATGAAACACGTTATGAACATTCACCAAAAATTATGGTAAAACCAATCGATAAGCCACTTCTCCAACACGCTCCAAAATTTCGAAAGGCCCTACGAATCGAGGACTAAGCTTGCCTCGACTCCCAAAACGAATCACTCCTCTAATCGGTGATATCTTTAAGAACACAAGATCACCAACAACGAACTCTAGAGGTCTTCTCGATGTGTCGTCCCAAATCTTCTGCCGATCTTGTGCTGCTTTCATGTGATTTCGGATAGCATTAACTTTCTCAACCGTTTGCACGATCAAATCCGGTCCCAACAATCTTCGCTCTCCAATATCGTCCCAACAAACAGGTGAACGACACTTGCGACCATACAATACTTCGAATGGAGCCATGTGAATAGTCGCCTGAAAACTGTTATTGTACGAAAACTCCACCAAGTGCAGATGATCCTCCCACAAACCCTTGAAATCTAACATGCAAGCTCTCAACATGTCTTCAAGAGTTTGGATCGTTCTCTCTGACTGGCCATCTGTCTGAGGATGATAAGCTGTGCTAAAATTCAACCGTGTCCCCAAACTTTCCTGTAAACTCCTCCAAAAGTGCGATAAGAATCGGGTGTCACGATCAGATACGATGCTCACAGGTACTCCATGCAATCTCACAATCTCATGCATGTACCGTTCTGCCAACGCTTCCGTTGATTGACCAACTCGAAATGGTATGAAATGAGCTGCCTTGGTCAATCGTTCAACAATCACCCAAACTGCATTGTTGCCCTTTGGACTCCGCGATAAAGCTGTCACGAAATCCATGGTTATATGTTCCCACTTCCATTGGGGAATCGGAAGTGGTTGCAATAAACTAGCAACCCTTTGATGTTTAGCCTTAACTTGCTGACACACCAAGCACTTCGCTACAAAGCGAGCAATCTCCCTTTTCATGCCTTCCCACCAGAAATGCTGTCTTAGATCGCAGTACATCTTCGTGCCTTGTGGATGTACGGAATACGCGGAACTGTGCGCCTCCTTCATCACTTCTTCACGAATATCTCCTTTTAGCACACACAAACGGCTACCATATCGCAAAGAACCATCTTCATGGATTAACAAGTCCGTTCGAAGTCCAGCTTCAACCTGTTCTCGAAACTTCTGCAATCTTGGGTCCTGTGACTGCGCTGCTTTAATATTATCGATCAACGACGACTGTACTTGCAACTGCATCAACTGTCCCAAAGAATGCGGTAGCACAATCTCCAATTCGAATCTCCGAAAGTCTTCGATAAGCTCCTTCTGTGCAGTCAACATCCGAATCGCTGGCAACCGACTAAGCGCATCCAGCACAATATTAACTTTCTCCGGATGGTACTTAAGATCAAGATCATAGTCAGCCATCAGCTCCAACCATCTACGTTGCCTCATGTTAAGCTCTTTCTGCGTGAACACGTACTTTAGGCTTTTGTGATCGGTGAATACTTCGACCCTTTCGCCCAATAAGTAGTGTCTCCAAATCTTCAGAGCGAAAATCACTGCTGCAAGCTCCAAATCATAAGTTGGGTAATTCTTCTCCTAGATCTTCAACTGTCTCGATGCGTAGGCTATAACCTTCCCATTCTGCATCAAAACACATCCCGAACCTATCCCAGATGCGTCGCTGTGAATCACCAATCCTCTGAAATTGTCTGGTACGGTCAAAATAGGAGCGGTTATCAATCTCTGCTTCAACGCCTCAAAAGCTGACGCATAATTATCCGTCCATACGAACGGTACTTCCTTATGCGTAAGCTTGGTCAAAGGCTCAGCCAAATGAGCAAAATTCTCCACGAACTTTCTGTAATATCCGGCAAGTCCAAGAAAACTTCCGATCTCTGCTACATTCTTCGGAATCAGCCAATCTTGAACTGCTTCAATCTTCTCAGGATCAACGGCGATTCCATCTCCGGATACGACATGCCCCAAAAACTTCACTTCTTCAAGCCAAAACTCTCACTTGCTCATTGTTCATATCAGATTTTTGCATTTTTATACCGCCCAATTTTTATCACATTGCTTATCAGTAGGTACTCTTGAGCCGTGTTTGCTAGTCAATTGCAGGATACAGGTTCTCAGCTCTAAACAGTAAAATTTATGGAAAAGTACGACAAATTCCGGATTACTGCCAACCACAGATAAAACACGGGTCTCCGCTCTCTATCCGTATGTTGCCGCACACCAGTTTAAGGGACAAAATGGCAAATCGATTGTCATTTTCATGCACAAAGCACAATGTCAATACAAGATCCAACATATCTACGCGGAGCTCAAGAAAATCATGGAAAAAGATTCACATCAAATCACCTTTTGATCTGCTGAAATTCTGGAAAAATTGTGAAGAGATTCTGAGAAACAACATACACCACACTGAAGAGTACAGACAACCAGGGAAACCGACAAAAATTGAAGACCTAACTCCCTATTATGGTCGCGGTTCCGCGGCATAAGCGCGCTTAGGCCGCGGAACCGTGGCCATGCTGGCTTGTCAGTTGATCAAATTTCAGGGGTATATGGGTCTTTTCATGTAGGGTCAGAATGTGGCCCTAGGGTTTCAGTTTCCTGCCTATAAATAGCCCAGAACTTGCCAAGCCAAAGTGTGCTTATTCTTGTATTTAGATTTTAGAATACATGTTGTTCTTCTTCTTCCTCTTCTCATCTTTTCTCCATTAAAACTTTGTAGTGAGCTTTTTATTAGTGAAGGATGAATAAAAGAGTTCTTGTTGTTATAATGCTTGTCTTGTTATGTTGTTAATTATAACTGCTTGTATTTTTCATTTGCTAATCTAGTTGTTGTTATTTGTTGTTTGTTTCTTTCTTGTTCTCTTTTTCTTTATCCTTAACAACTATGATGCTTAAGCTTGATCCTTACCAAGGTGAGGTCTCAAATAGCTAGTTGTAATCTTCTAACCTCCTTCTTTCTATCTTTCTCCTTTTGTTTTATTTTCCTTTTCCTTATAATGGATGAGTAGTTTTCATACTTGTTAGGGTAGGATAAGGAAAGTTTGAGAGAAGGAAATCTCTCTCACTCTTTCCTTGCCCAACATCTTAATTCGGACTCCCGTTAATTGAACCACAATCCGCTCCCTACGGCACCCTATCCTATATGATAGCGGTGATTCCTTAGTGAGACCGGTTGTGGTTGAATTAACCGGAGGTTAAGGCTAAGAGCCAAGAACGGACGGACAAGAACCAAAAGGAAGAACTTAAGCGTTGGAAAGCCTAGCTTATACTCGCAAGTTCCTTCCTAGTCGTGCTAATCCCCGTTGTTGCCGATTACCGTAACACCGATATTAAGAGTGGCAACGAAAGAAGTGAGCGACTCCTAACTCAAACTAACCTAATCCTAACCCTAACAAGCTCTCTTTATATATCATTTTAGCACATAAGTAATCTAAAAACAAACCTGGACATTTAGACTTAACTCGTTAAAATACATAGAAAAAGATTCACATCTCCCTGCGGACGACCCGTACTCAACCGGCTAGCTATAAGCGAAACCGTCCTGATTGCAGTAATAAACTAAGCACGCAAAAACCTTACCAATCAAATGGCGCCGTTGCCGGGGAGACGGTAGTTTATTTCTTTGTGTAATTTCGGGTTAATTTGTGAATATAAATCTAACCGAAAAACAAAAAAAAAATATACATTGTAAAAAAATCATCTTGTTATTTTTGATTAGTTTTTGTGCAAGTGTGCAGGATAAAACGAAGTTCGAGTTCAGTGCCAAAGACTTGGGAAGTTAGACCCATATCTTTGCGCCTACACCGCGGGTGATCAAGATGGAAAATGCGGTCTACTGAAAGATTCTGGAGCAGATCCAGTAAGCAAATCAAGATTTAGGAGCTCCAGAAAAGAAAAGGACAGCCAAGGCAGCACACATAAGAATTCCAGAGACCCATCTCCACTCTCTTGCCGCGGAACCGCGGCATAAGAAGGCTTAGACCGCGGAACCGCGGCCATTTGGTGGCATCAAAACCCTAAAATCCCTGTGAGTCCTTCTGCTCTCCTCCCCACTCCTCTGAACTCCACTGAACTGTGTTTTCTGCAGCATTCTTTGCGTAAACTCTCTTCCCCCTTCCAATAAATTGTTTTTGTGCAGGATTCTTTGCGCCGCGCTAAAAAATAAAAATTGATTGCAGTTGATTGTTACTGTTTTGCATATATTAATACGGACTTTAAGGGGCTTGAAACCAATCCAGATTGGGTGGGGATTTCATCACCCTTCCCAGGACCCCAGAAATCACAAAAAGCATATTCATTGACCATTGTTTAATTAAAAAATACTAGACTCAGCCCTAAGGACTTCGCGCTCAATAGGACAGAGGACTAGTTACACGCATCGGCCGTTTATCCTATCCTGACTTTGCGGTGTCTAGGCAAGTGTGTCCAAGGCAAGTGGTTACTTAATTAGGACTACTACTTACGTAGTGGGGAGCCTCCCACTTACCTGGCACTTACCTGGCCGCAATTGGCGGAGAAGAGACGGTTTGAGGTCCTATTTCTAGCCCTTTGGAGCAGTTAGGAGCTGTCTAGCTGACCTAGGTGACCCTAGATCTAGGTGTGATTGTGCATATCTTGTTTGTGATTGCTTGAAGCCGTAAGTCCGTACATATTTCTGTAAAGCTCTTTCTAAAAGAAAAAACACAAAAACCAAAAACTTTTATAAAAACTTGCCCTTTGTCGCCAGAATCCATTTTTTTTCTTCACCCACCTTCCATCGTATTTCTCCATTGACGTTTTCTTACCCTCACCTTCTCCGCTTTGACTATACTAAACTCGTTTAGTGTATGTCCGCTTGGACTCGGGACACTAGCGCCCGCCTAGTCCGCGTTACGTTAGTCGCTACCGACTAAGCGATCGACTCAGACGTCGAAACTCCGTCCATGCCTCTTTCACCCTTACCTTTGTCGGCCAACTCCGACGTTGACCGGAATTCTGTTCATACATCCTCACCTTCACCATCACCAACCTCTTCTTCTGCGATGTCAAGATTTATTCCAAACATCTCTTTGACTCCCCCTGGGATTGATTCCACCTCCTATGGATGCGAATAACTCACCACCACCGCCTGTTGTAGCGCCACGGCGAATCGCGCTCCAGGATCGTTTCTATCCCATCCGTTCTGCACTTCCCACCTGTCTTTCCCTTCCACCGGCCAATGGGGATAATTTTGAAATTAAGCCCCACTTCATTAACATGCTTCCGAAATTTCATGGACTTGAATCTGAAGATGCCTATATCTTCATCAACAAGTTTCAAAATGTTTGTGCCATGATGAAAACGATCCAGCTGTCGGACGATGCTATACGGCTACGGGTCATTCCGTTCACTTTGTGCGATCTTGCTGAAAAATGGCTGTATAGCACCGCTTCTCACTCCATAACCAGTTGGGACGAGTTTGTGAAAGCGTTTCTCAAGAAATTCTATCCGAATCATAAAACCGCAAGGATCCGTAACGAAATCAACCAATTCTCCCAGCTTCCTACTAAACCCTTCTGGAAGTGCTTTGACCGGTATAAAGACCTTCTTGTTCAGTGCCCTCACCATGGTATTGAGAAATGGCAACTTTGCCAAACCTTATACGAGGGCCTGAACCCAGCAACCAAGCAGTTGTTGGAAATCATTTGTCAGGGCCACTTCCTATCGAAATCTGACGAGGAAGCGTGGCAATTCTTCGACGACCTTGCGGAACAAACGCTTCAATAGGAGAGCATCAGACCAACTTCTTCTTCTTCTTCCTCCACTTCTACTGGTCAGTCTAGGGTAGTAATTCACGAACTTGATGTCTCTATTGCGATGAAAGCTGAAATGGCTGCAATAACGAGAAAACTTGAAGCGATAGAGAGCAAATTTTCATCTCCTGCTCCTGCCCCTGTTCTTCCCCTTCGTACCATTTGTGCTTGTTGTTCCGATCCTTTTCACTTAACCGAAGAGTGTCCTTACAATCCACCATCTCAAGGACATGATCAGGTTAATGCTGCATTTCAGGAAAGACCGAGAAATGATCCATACTCTTCCACCTACAATCCCGGTTGGAGGAACCACCCCAATTTCGCCTGGAATCAGAATCAGCATCAATTCCAAGGCAACAATTTCTAGAGGCCCCCTCCTCCGCAACAACAAGCGCAACAACAAACTCAACATCAGTTTCAGCAGCCCTTCCAACCCCAACCTTTTCAAAATCAGACGAACAACTTTGCACCCAACAATTCTTTTCCGCAAAACAACTTTGTTCCGTCAAACAACGATAAGGTTTTCTCGCTAGAACGAAGTCTGGAGGCGTTCGTTAAACAATCGACACAATCCACCGCCAACATCCAGTCGTCTATTCAGTCTTTGGTGCAACACACTGCTGCACACGGGCAAAGCATCAAGACCATCGAAGCCCAGATTGCACAGCTGAATGCGGCGTTAAGCGAGCGAGAAAAGGGGAAGCTTCCATCTCAACCACTCCCAAATCCCGGTCACCCACATAATGTACATGTTGCTCTTGAACAACAGAACCATAATGTGAGTGCTGTGACTACATTGAGATCGGGAAGGATGCTGCAAAACAATATTGGCACACGGATCAACGATGACACCCCGGCCGCTTCTTCTTCCACTTCTTCTTCTTCTTCTCCTTTCTCATCTTCTGAGCCTATTCTTCATTCTTCAAAAGGCTCTTCTTCTTCTTCTTCTGCTCTGAACGGACCCACTTCTCACTCCATGAAAACACCAGCTCTGGGATCCGTTCCAACTCCACAGTCTCCTCCACAAGCATTGGACTCAACCAATTTTAAAAACGTTCCATTTCCAAACCGGTTGAGGTCCAATAAACAAAATCCACAAATGGAGAAGATTCTGGAGTTGTTTAAGCAGGTTAACATTAACATTCCCCTTTTAGATGCTGTCCAACAAGTCCCGTCCTACGCGAAAATCTTAAAGGACTTGTGCACGAAAAAGAGGAAGTCTCAGGTACCCAAGAAAGTTTTCTTGGCTAGTGCTGTGAGTGATGCTCTTACCCAATCTTTACCGCAAAAACGGAAGGACCCTGGCTGTCCTACGATTTCTATTACCATTGGGAATAAGAACATCAACCGCGCACTATTAGATCTTGGTGCCAGTGTTAACCTGCTTCCGTACTCAGTATATGAGCAATTAGGTGTAGGAGAGCTGAAACCCACACACTGTACTCTCCAAATGGCCGACCGATCAATCACCCATCCTAGGGGTGAGCTAGAGGATGTGTTAATCAAGGTTGGGGACTTCATATTTCCCGTTGACTTCATTGTATTAGACACACAGCCTGTAGCTAACCCCCGGAATCAAATTCCGGTGATACTCGGTCGCCCATTCCTTGCAACCTCAAATGCTGTGATCAATTGTCGAAACAGTTCAATGAACCTATCTTTTGGAAACATGACAATTGAACTCAACATTTTTAGGTTGGGGAATCAGCCTTCCGAACCTAATGCTCATATACTAGACGTTTGCTCAATCCAGGAGATCACCCCAGAAGAGTGTAAATTCGAGGAGTTTTTGTTCAATCACGATAACCTTAACGCCACTAGTGCGTTCCTCTTCGAACCTGCTGCTGTTTCTGCGCCCGACAATAACTACGAGTATTTCACTTTCTCGAACGATCTTAGCTACTCACCACCCGAGTTTGAATCCTTTGAATTTCCGGATGAGTTACCTGAACCATCCAACTCGGTCGCTTACACTCGTTTTGAACCTTTGCTGGAATCGTTTGAGTTCGAGACCTTTTCACCAATCCTGCCTTCAATCGTTTCACCTCCAACGCTCGAACTCAAGCCTTTGCCGTCTCACCTTAAGTACGCTTACCTGGGTGAGAACGAAACTCTCCCTGTCATCATCTCGGCTTCTCTAGCTCCAGAGCAAGAGAAAGCCCTTCTTGCGGTCTTACACAGCAATAGGCAAGCTTTTGGCTGGTCCATGGCGGACATCAAGGGGATTAGTCCCCTGATCGTTTAACATCACATTCATCTGATGGATGATGCCAAACCAGCCAGGGATCCACAAAGGCGACTCAACCCAGTCATGAAGGAGGCTGTGAAAAAGGAAATCGTTAAGTGTCTGGATAGTGGTATCATTTACCCTATCTCTGATAGCCAGTGGGTTAGCCCCATTCACGTTGTCCCCAAGAAATCAGGCATAACGGTCATCACTAACGAGGCGAACGAGTTAATCCCTACTCGCACCCAGACTGGGTGGCGAGTATGCATCGATTACAGAAAACTCAACGCCGCAACGCGGAAGGACCACTTTCCGCTACCTTTCACTGACCAAATGCTTGAACGATTGGCCGGACACGAGTACTACTGCTTTCTTGATAGCTACTCCGGCTATAATCAGATTCCCATCGCCGAAAAAGAACAGGACAAGACCACATTCACTTGTCCTTTCGGCACGTTTGCATATCATCGCATGCCCTTTGGGTTATACAATGCGCCCGCTACCTTCCAGCGGTGTATGATGGGAATCTTCTCAGACATGGTGGAGAAATTCCTGGAGATCTTCATGGACGATTTCTCCATCTTCGGCGATTCCTTCAATGAGTGTTTGCTGCATCTCGACGCTGTCCTTACCCGATGTAAGGACAAGAACCTCACTTTGAATTGGGAGAAGTGCCACTTCATGGTGCGGGAAGGTATTGTCTTAGGACATATCATTTCGCAAAATGGCATAGAGGTTGACAAAGTAAAGATTGAGGTCATTTCCAATCTCCTTCCTCCCAGATGCGTCATAGACATCCGAGCCTTCCTTGGCCATGCCAGTTTCTATAGACGGTTCATCAAGGATTCTAGCAAGATTGCTAGGCCCTTGACTCTTCTACTGGCCAAGGACACGCCATTCGACTTCAACTCGAGCTGTGTGACTGCGTTCGAGTCATTAAAAAGCTCACTCACTTCTGCTCCCGTTCTTTCTTCACCTGACTGGACGCACCCATTTGAGATTATGTGCGATGCATACGACTTTGGCATTGGTGCTGTCCTTGGACAACACATCAACAAGATGCCGCACGTAATCTATTATGCTAGCCGAACCCTGAACGACGCCCAACTGAATTATACAACAAATGAGAAGGAATTCTTGGCTGTTGTATTTGCTTTAGAAAAGTTCAGGCCCTACCTCATCGGCTTTCCAGTCATTGTCTACACAGACCATTCTGCTCTGCGCCATCTTTTTACGAAGAAAGATGCAAAATCTCGGCTTATACGTTGGATCCTCTTGCTTCAAGAGTTTGACCTTGTCATCAAGGACAAAAGAGGATGTGAAAACGTAGTCGCCGATCATCTCTCACGACTTCCTTCTTCGCCGTCGCCTCAACTTCCGATCAACGACGTTTTTCCGGATGAACAACTCTTGACAGTATCTCGCGAACCCTGGTTCATAGATATTGTGAATTATTTGGCCACAGGATTACTACCGACTGAATGGTCAAGTCAGGACAGACTTCGATTCTTATCCCAAGTAAAACACTTTTACCGGGACGAACCCTATCTGTTCAAGTACTGTCTCGACCAGATTATTCGTCGGTGTGTCCCTGACGATGAAATCAAGAGTGTGCTGTCATTTTGCCACGATCAAGCATGTGTCGGGCATTTTGGCCCCAGAAAGACAGCTGAGAAGATCTTGCAGTGTGGTTTCTACTGGCCACAACTCTTCAAAGACGCTCATGACTACTGCAAGACTTGCTCTCGGTGCCAACACTTGGGCCGGATATCCCGGAGGAACGAGATACTGCTCCAACCAATCTTGGTTGTGGAGATTTTCAACGTTTGGGGGATAGATTTCATGGGGCCGTTTCCCAGCTCTTTTGGGAACTTGTACATCCTTCTCGCTGTTGATTACGTCTCTAAGTGGGTCGAGGCTGTGCCCAGTCGGACTAACGACAACAAGGTTCTCGTTAGGTTTCTTAAAGAAAACACTTTCTCCCGTTTTGGGCACCCCCGAGCGATCATTAGCGACAATGGAACTCATTTCTGCAATAAGACTTTCGAGGCCTTGATGCAGAAATATTCCATTAATCATAAGCTATCTACGCCCTACCACCCCCAAACCTGTGGGCAAGCCGAAGTTTCAAATCAGCAAATCAAGCAGATACTGGAGAAGATGGTTTCCAAGAACTGTAAGGATTGGTCGCTGAAACTCACTGATGCCCTTTGGGCATTTCGAACCGCTTATAAGACCGATCTTGGCATGTCTCTCTATCGGCTTGTGTACGGAAAGGCTTGCCACCTCCCTGTGGAAATAGAGCATCGCGCATTTTAGGCGATAAAAGAGCTGAATCTGTCTCTCGAAGATGCGGGCAGCCATCGGAAGCTGCAGTTGAATGAATTGAGCGAGCTTAAGGATGAGGCTTACGAAAACGCGGTTGTCGTTAAGAACCGAACGAAGGTGTTTCACGATAAACACCTTTTGCGCAAAACTTTCGTACCTGGTCAACAGGTACTGCTTTACGACACCCGGCTACACTTCCATCCAGGAAAGCTCAGATCTCGCTGGAAAGGGCCGTATTTTGTGCGGAATGTGTATCCGCATGGCGCTGTGGATTTGGAGAATCCAAAGTAAGGTTCATTTTTCAAAGTAAACGGACACCGACTTAAACCGTACCTTAGCGCCGAACCAACAGAGGAGCTCCTGGTCTTACAGGAGCCGGTTTACCTTGCATAATCTTCCTCTACCTACCACCAAACTTCGGTTATCCAGCCAAGAACAGTGGACACTGTTCCAAATAAGTTTGGGGGTATGTATATACCATTTTGTATTTATTTGTGTATATTATTTTCCATTTTTGCTCTTTTTCTTTTCTTTAAAATAAAAAAAATGTGTATATCTAACCGACAATTTTGACCCTTCAATGATCTCTTTATGCAATGACAGTGAGGACACTGTCCAGTTAAGTTTGGGGGTACGCTCGGTACGCATTTCTAACCTTCGCATTCATATGTATATTTTGCATCTGGATACTAAAATCCATAAAAATCAGAAAATTCTAAAAACATAAAAACTTTTTGTCAAGTTAGCTAGTGGGAGAACTCAGATTCAACATTTTGACGGTTTTGTTTGACAAGATAAGAATTAACTAAACCTTATTTTTAGATTTTGAAAACCTGAAAGATAACTCTCCTTTGAAGTTAACTATAGCTGATATACGTTTTTACATCACACTACACGTGTCGTGAGTTTTGGAAATTAGATGACAAGTCTTTTATGTCTAAAAACTTTTAAATGGATAAATGATTTTCTGAGGATCAAATAGGTTTGTTCTGAAATAAGTAATATCAAGAATAGTTTATGAAGTGAAGTGAATATGAAGGGATATTATTGATGCCTTAATTGGAACTAATTCTGAAAATAACCCATCTGAAACTTGATTGGAATGATTACACACCTAACCCACTAAACACGTCTTAAAAGAAAAATAACTGAACTGCCGGTTATATCTCTGTTCGTATTGAATCATCATGATTTTCACGCTAAATTGTCTTTTGTTTTTGGACCTAGGTAACTTGAGTAATTAAGTCCGCTGAGATGTTTCTACACCTAATGCCCTAAAGACAACTGGTTTGGGTGCATTGGCCCAAAGCTCGTTAAGAAGCCTAGAAAGTCCAGATTAAAACAAAGTCAAGCAAGTGTTCTCTCCGAGTTAAAATTCCTAACGGTTCTTTGTGTGAGAATAATCTTGACAAAAGACAGGTTTTTATAAAAGAAAAATATTTCTAGCGGAGATATGAAGGTTTTATTCTATGATAAAGACTATTGCACGTTCACAAATATGTGTATGAAATGAAAATAAGAAAAAGGTGGAGTGAAAAATAAGACCTAGTTTCTCGTTAAGGAAGATAGAAATTCTGAAATTGAAACCTTACTGGAAAACGAAACTTGAAAAATACTTAACTCTTTATAAAACTTATGTGATCCTTTTAAAATTGTTATCTGGGCTGTATTGTGTGACATGATGACTTTAACCGATCCTTCTGGAACTTAACGACACTATTTGCACTGCACGTAAAGACATCTAAAATCTTTAGTTAAATAAGAAGCGAGATGTGAAAAATAAAGGTTCGATAGTCTAGACTTAGGATAATAGAATTGTTATTTTCTGAAACAAAACCCTTGGGTTTGAATCATAGTTATTTTGCAAAACTAGCTTGACCGGATTTTGTGGGTAGTATCCGCTGAAAACCCTCAGGAGACAACACTCCTCCTACTAGGGACACCTAGAGGTTTAACGGTTTGTTGCACATGCTCAGTGCAATCGCGTTCCTTGCGAAAGTGAGCTTAGGAATTTTTGTGAATAAATTGGCTTTGCTCGGGACGAGCAAATGATAAGTTTGGGGGTATTTGTTCATATCAGATTTTTGCATTTTTATACCGCCAAATTTTTATCACATTGCTTATCAGTAGGTACTCTTGAGCCGTGTTTGCTAGTCAATTACAGGATACAGGTTCTCAGCTCTAAACGGTGAAATTCATGGAAAAGCAAGACAAATTCCGGATTACTGCCAACCACAGATAAAACACGGGTCTCCGCTCTCTATCCGTATATTGTCGCACACTAGTTTAAGGGACAAAATGGCAAATCGATTGTCATTTTCATGCACAAAGCACAATATCAACACAAGATCCAACATATCTACGCGGAGCTCAAGAAAATCATGGCAAAAGATCCACATCAAATCACCTTTTGATATGCTGAAATTCTGGAAAAATTGTGAAGAGATTCTGAGAAACAACATACACCACACTGAAGAGTACAGACAACTAGGGAAACCGACAAAAATTGAAGACCTAACTCCCTATTATGGTCGCGGTTCCGCGGCATAAGCGCGCTTAGGCCGCGGAACCGTGGCCATGTTGGCTTGTCAGTTGATCAAATTTCAAGGGTATATGGGTCTTTTCATGTAGGGTCAGAATGTGGCCCTAGGGTTTCAGTTTCCTGCCTATAAATAGCCCAGAACTTGCCAAGCCAAAGTGTGCTTATTCTTGTATTTAGATTTTAGAATACATATTGTTCTTCTTCTTCCTCTTCTCATCTCTTCTCCATTAAAACTTTGTAGTGGGCTTTTTGTGAGTGAAGGATGAATAAAAGAGTTCTTGTTGTTATAATGCTTGTCTTGTTATGTTGTTAATTATAATTGCTTGTATTTTTCATTTGCTAATCTAGTTGTTTTTATTTGTTGTTTGTTTCTTTCTTGTTCTCTTTTTCTTTATCCTTAACAACTATGATGCTTAAGCTTGATCCTTACCAAGGTGGGGTCTCAAATAGCTAGTTGTAATCTTCTAACCTCCTTCTTTCTATCTTCCTCCTTTTGTTTTATTTTCCTTTTCGTTATAATGGGTGAGTAGTTTTCATACTTGTTAGGGTAGGATAAGGAAAGTTTGAGAGAAGGAAATCTCTCTCACTCTTTCCTTGCCCAACATCTTAATTCGGACTCCCGTTAATTGAACCACAATCCGCTCCCTACGGCACCCTATCCTACATGATAACGGTGATTCCTTAGTGAGACCGGTTGTGGTTAAATTAACCGGAGGTTAAGGCTAAGAGCCAAGAACGGACGGACAAGCACCAAAAGGAAGAACTTAAGCGTTGGAAAGCCTAGCTTATACTCGCAAGTTCCTTCCTAGTTGTGCTAATCCCCCTTGTTGCCGATTACCATAACACCGATATTAAGAGTGGAAACGAAAGAAGTGAGCGACTCCTAACTCAAACTAACCTAATCCTAACCCTAACAAGCTCTCTTTATATATCATTTTAGCACATAAGTAATCAAAAAACAAACCTGGACATTTGGACTTAACTCGTTAAAGCACATAGAAAAAGATTCTCATCTCCCTGCGGACGACCCGTACTCAACCGGCTAGCTACAAGCGAAACCGTCTTGATTGCGGTAATAAACTAAGCACGCAAAAACCTTACCAATCACTCATCTTTGCATATAATCTTTCTTGCCTCAATATCTGCAGTGTGATCTTCAAGTGTTCTGCATGCTCCTCTAGGCTCCTCGAGTAGACCAGAATATCATTGATGAACACCACTAAAAACTGGTCCAAGAACGGTGAAAAGATTCGGTTCATCAAGTCCATAAATATTTCTAGTGCATTCGTGACTCCGAATGGCATCACTAAATGCTCGTAATGTCCATACCGAGTTCGGAACGTAGTCTTGCAAATATCCTCTGATTTAACTCGGACCTGATGATATTCGGATCGCAAATCCAGCTTCGAGAATACCCTCGTGCCATTAAGTTGCTCGAATATTTCGCCAATTCGAGGGATCGGGTACTTGTTCTTAATAGTCACCTAGTTTAATTCTCGATAATCGATGCACATTCTCCTTGTGCCATCTTTCTTCTTTAATAGAAGAACTGGAGCTCCCGAAGGTGAATTGCTGCTGCGAATCCAACCCTTCTCAAGCAATTCGGTAACCTGCTTCTTGACTTCTTCCTACTCCACTGGTGCCATTGGATAGTACGCCTTTGAGATTGGCGCTGCATCAGGAACAAGATCGATTGCGAACTCCACATCTCGTTTTGGCGGTAAACCCGAGATGTCCTTGAACACGTCCATAAATTCTCGAACTGCAGCTGGCGCTTCCTCCTTATCAACTTCCATTGACGAAAGAACATTGCTTGTCGGCCTAGCCCTAAACTTGACTGGCCCGACTGAACTGCTTCCTCCAGCAAAACAAATTCCGTATGTCCTGGAATCTGGAAAATCACTTTCTTTGCCCTACAATCAATATGAGCGTGGAAAGTACCGAGAAAGTCCATTCCCAAGACAACATAATAACTGCCGGTATCGATCACCAAGAGATCTGCAAAACATGAACTGGTAAGCAATGAAACTGAGAGAACCAAGGTAATAAAACGACCATGGAACAAGGAAATGAATCAAGACCAGGACTCCAAGTTACTTGAATAGAGTACCGCATTGTAACCATGCTGCAGTTCATAGTTACAATCACATAACTCCGTTCAAGTCGCCCAAATCCTAGTATCAGAATCAAAGAAACATGGAGAAACAATAGGGAACCAAAGTTTCCAAGCCGAGATGCAAAGTTGTTTGCATATCGTTAAGACAAGGGTCAAGAGAAAGATATGATTCAAGAATCACGATAACAATATGGCAGGACATGTTCCTAATTACGAGTTTTCCGATTCGTGTATTGGGTCCAATACCCAACTACAAAAAGAATCAAACCCGATTAACCTAAATCCTATGGCTCTGATACCGAACAAACCCTGTCACGCCCCGCTTTTCAGAGTGCGCTAAGATCGGCACGTGACAGAGCCAACCATACTACCTGTGGCTAGGAAACATCCATCCACAGTCACATTATGGCTGTCTATAAGATATCAAGAACAGTAGAAATAAAATAAACTATCTAGTACATGTCCATGAGCCAGAATAAACGAGTCAAGAAATAATATGCGGAAGTGATAAATCCAATGAGCAATAACATCTGGAAAGTAAACATAACTAAACTGGATACTAACTGGATACTAACAGGATCCTCGTTGCTCGGCCTGACGGCGGAAATACTCCTGATCAGCCTGCGACAAGGGTAGAGGATCTGGGCCATGCAAAACCCAGACGTCAGTGCGTCATAATATCAACAATAATATAATCAAGGGGTAGCAGGACATGCAGGCACGAGTAAGAACAGTAACAAGTCAACATGAATATATAACAGTGAAGTATATCAGTATAAGTGAAGTGCAGTGATCAATCTAAACTGTGCTACTGGGTTATCTATTCTAAGTCTTCGAAATCAATTAATGTAATCTTCATCGTAACCCATCGGTGATTATTCCGTAACACCCGGAAAAACGGCAAACAATATGTATTCCGTAACTCCCGGAAAACAGCAAACAATAGGTATTCCGTAACGTCCGGAAAAAATGGCAAACAATAGGTATTCCGTAACGCCCGGAAAAACGACAAACAATAGGTATTCCGTAACGCCCGGAAAAACGGCAAACAATAGGTATTCCGTAACGCCCGGAAAAACGGCAAACAATATGATGGCCCTTTGAGTTACGTTCAGTTACATTCTTGATTTCCCCATACCCCCAAGTTATGCGTTCAAGTCAGGTGTTGATAAATCTGAAACTAATGCCAACACAGGATCAAGCAGGAACAGGTTTGTCTATACAGACAAAAGGATATGTCCATCGGGACAACATGTCAGGATTGTCGGCATTAGAAACAGGATCAGGTAACATGTCAAGTAGTGATATATCAGGTCATGTCAGGTTGTGTACATGTATCAAGTCATGTCAAGTAATGGTGTATCATGTCACGTCAAGTAGTGTACATGTATCAAATGGATGCTCATAATAAAATTGTTACAGGTACGGGTGCACAAATAAAGCATGGATGCACAAATATTTATCAGGGATTACATCATGACTATGTAGGATGCACAAGATCAAGTATGGGATACTAATGTAACAGTAAAATGAAATAATATGGTCTCGGCGTGCAACTAGATATGTAATAAACCATACGGATACAAACAGATACTATAAAACTGTAAATCGGTAAAATTTGCTGAATATTAAAACACACACACTATTATTTATTAAATAGATATTGATATAATAATATTAACATGGATAATATATTCAAACCGATTAATAACTATAAAAGTGATATTGATTAACCATGCACAAGAAAGTTCCGTTCAGAAATTCAGTGTCACCCTGATTTGTAAAATAGCTTAAAAATAACAAACGTTCTCCAAAAGAGACGTGTCTTATATCAAAACAAATATAATTCAATAAGGTTTTTATTTTTATAAGTTGAAGTATCTCATATTGTTCCTACAAAAAGTTATGAACATTCGAAGTTAAAAGTTTGCTGCTGGAATTTCCCTGGACAGCAGTTTAGAGATATTTTCATTTGCATTTTACGTTATTTAAACAATTTATTTTGCAAGTAAATATTTCATAGAGTTATAGTATTCTAAGTTAGCTTCGTAACGAACTAAAGAATGTCTACTAATAACTTTTCTATGATTTATAATGAATTTTATAAGGTAAGGTGTACAGTAAATTTCAGATTTGTCGTATCCGCTTTGCAACGACTTTTCATGTGTAAACTATAATATTTTCAAACTATATTTTGTATAATATTATAAAATGCAGATAATAAACTAATTAAAGATAATAATAATAAATATTACGACTATATCAATTTTACAGATATAATTATAGCATGTCGTAAGTTGTAAACTTTCATACATTTTATATTATAAAACCGATTAACGTTAAATAACTACGGTGTATAAATTATATAGACATAGCTGTATGATGATGATGATGATGATGATGATACGGAAACATATAAATAAATTACATAAAGCATAGCATGTAGCAAGTTGTAAACTTGTCTCGATCGAATCACGCGACGGATACTCACGGCACGTCCGACGTCGGTAAATCGTCGCAACGCACACGCGGCACGCGGGACGGGTCTAGACAAGGCAAGAGGGTGATCACACAGGCAAGGTACGTTCACTGGATCACTCGGATCGTCAGCGACGAGCACGGCTCCGGCGGTGATCACCGGAATTAAGAAATAAGATCAAGAAAAGAAAAAAGAAGAAGAAGAGGCTGTGTATTAAATAAAGAAAGAAAAATATAAAAAAATAAAAAATATATAAATATATATATATGCAGAGGAGAGAGAGAGAGAGGGGTTGTTATTAAGGTTTAGATTTTAATTTAAAAAGATTTTGTAAGTTATAAATATTTTAAACTGTTAAATTTTAATAAAGATATTAGATGAAATAAAATTGGATTTTTTGGTAAATACAAATTTACTCCAAAATATGCCCGGGTCGGGTCTAAAATTCAGTTTCAAAAATATAAAAAATATATATGTCGATTAAAACTCAAATTGGATGTCCGGGTAACGAAAATGCATACCCCCAAAAATGGATGCACGTACGTGCGCGTAGCCATCCAAACAAGTCCGTTTCACTGAACGGGACGAGAACATGATGCGCAGATGCTACGACAGGGTCAGGGGTATCATGCAGGCCATGCTAGATATTTTTAAAATATTTTACTTGATTTTAAATGTTATATTAAAAAAAATGCAGATGCCAGATAAAATGCCAGTATGCAGTAAAAAATGAAAATGCACGAATCTATGTAACAGGTCAGGATAAATCATAAACATGAATCAAGACAGATTTCAAGCAAGCGGGTCGGGTAAAATGCAAATACAAATGTCAAAATACTATTCGCACCCAAAACACAGTAAACCAAGAAACTACCATAAATAAGTAAATACTTGAACTGAAATTGGTATAAATGAACTAGGGTATTACACATAGCCTCCGGGCTGGGGCTGAAAACAATTCGGATCCACAGCGACCCAGCCCTGGTCGTTGGCCAAGTAACCGGCCATTTCGAGACTCGGGAACCTCTGATGGGTCGCCAAGGCAGTTGGGTTGAGGAATTGCCCCGAGTCCACGGACACGCCTGGAAGGACGCCAAGGCGGTTGGGTCGAGGAATTGCCCCGAGTCCTATGGGCCCTGCGTACGTCAAAGAAAACCCCCACCGGGAAAACCCCTTTCAGTCTCTGCTACGGGACCGAGGAAATGGTCCCAGCGGAGATCGGATTACCTAGTCACCGGGTTGAACACTTCGACGACAAAGCAAACACCTTGGCACTACAAACCAACTTGGACATCCTGTTAGAGAAACGAGACTGGGCTCAGATCAGAGCTGCCGCCCATCAACAACAGACCGCCCGCTACTACAATGCGCGAGTCAAGCATCGCCTCTTCAAGGCCGGGGATTTAGTCTTAAGGCGGAATGAGTTCGTCGACCAAGGCAGGCTGCATAAGTTTTCCCCAAGATGGGACGGTCCTTTCCTCGTCTCCGAGGTACTGCCCGGTGGAGCCTACCGTTTGCAAGACGCGGAAGGACACAAGTTTCCACGGCCTTACAATGCCGAGATACTCAAACTGTACCGATAAATGAGCATCTACTAGCGTACACTTCTTTTAGTAAAGCAATGTAAATTTTTCTCAAGTTCTTTCTGTTCATATAATAAGAAGGGAATAATAAGACATTGCAAAAAGAAGATTTTTATTTATTCCAAAGGGTACTGTGGGCTCCTCAGCTATACATTGAAATAAAAGAAAAATTACATTAGCGGGGGAAGGGGTGCAGGAAACACTGCTCGTGGTACTCCAAGCATATTTCAGCCAGCCGAACCCTTGCCGCTTCAATCCTTTGCCTCTGATGCTGCCTACAAATGTCGGTGTGGTATCTCAGTTGGTAGCACTCAAGGACGAGTGCCACTGAGCGATTGCGCCGTCCCGCCGAAATCAGACCGAGGCGGCACAAAGACCTCAGCTTACCGACGGCCTCGTCCTTCAGCTGCTCGGACAGAGAGTTATACATCCCCGGCGATGCCCTCCAGATGGCGTACATCAACAGCTGGAGCAGAGGAGAGCGCCGGGGGAGAAGCCGGCCGAAGTGGTCCTCGATGCGGCCTATAACCAACTACACCGTATCCTCGGTACAATGCTGGTCATACAGGTAAACATCTTCGAAGTTTATGATCTCTGGGATGGTAAAAGGGAAGTCCTCCATTCTTACGCCTTAGGGGTGGAGAAAGGAGTGCTCAACGCTCCCTCCGCTTTATAGCCCCATTGCGCCCTCAGGAGTCCAACGGTCGCTCGTGCCTTCCACAACTATACCGCCGAGTGGCGGGCGTCCCGCCTTTCTCGGCGAAATCGAAACGACACAGCTCCTGCGCTCCGCCTTCCCCCACGCGTTAATGACACGTGTCGACCATGGCGGTCACTCTTCCTAATGATCGAACGCCATGGGAGATCAGACAGAACCTCATGACTCGACAGAGCAGCTTCATTGCTCAGTCCATCCTTAGCAGGCCTCTTACGGCCCCTCCCGCGCTAAGGATCGAAGGCCTCGCTAAGAGGCAACCGGGTAGCTACTCTGCTCGGTTATCCCTGGCTGGTAATTCCCTACCCCATGACGCCAGGGATCAAAGCCCTCGCTAAGAGGCACCGGGTAGCAACCCTGCTCGGCCCGTCCTTAAGGATCTAAGCCCTCGCCAAGAGGCACCGGGCAGTAACCCTGCTCGGTCCGTCCTCAGCAGGCCCTTTACGGCCCCTCCCGCGCTAAGGATCAAAGCCCTCATCAAGAAGCAATTGGGCAGCAACCCTACTCGGTTATCCTTGGCTGGCCGCTCCCTACCCCATGATGTCAGGGATCAAAGCCCTCGCCAAGAGGCACCGGGCAACAACCCTGCTCAGCCCGTTCTTAAGGATCTAAGCCCTCGCTAAGAGGCAACCGGGCAGCTACCCTGCTCGGTTATCCCTGGCTGGTAATTCCCTACCCCATGACGCCAGGGATCAAAGCCCTCTCTAAGAGGCACCGGGCAGCAACCCTGCTCGGCCCGTCCTTAAGCATCTAAGCCCTCGCCAAGAGGCACCGGGCAGTAACCCTGCTCGGCCCGTCCTTAGCAGGTCCCTTACGGCCCCTCCCGCGCTAAGGATCAAAGCCCTCATCAAGAGGCAATCGGGCAGCAACCCTGCTCGGTTATCCCTGGCCGGTAGCTCCCCACCCACAACGCCAGAGATTAAAGCCCTCGACAAGAGGCACCAGGAAGCAACCTTGCTCGGCCCGTCCTTAAGGATCTAAGCCCTCGCCAAGAGGCACCGGGCAGCAACCCTGCTCAGCCAGTCCTTAGCAGGCCCCTTTCGGCCCCTCCTACGCTAAAGATCGAAGCCCTTATCAAGAGGCAATCAGGCAGCAACCCTGCTCGGTTATCCCTGGCCGGTAGCTCCCTACCCACAACACCAGAGATCAAAACCCTCGCCAAGAGGCACCGGACAGCAACCCTGTTCGGCCCGTCCTTAAGCATCTAAGCCCTCGCTAAGAGGCAATCGGGCAGCTACCCTGCTCGGCTATCCCTGGCTGGTAATTCCCTACCCCATGACGCCAGAGATCAAAGCCCTCGCCAAGAGGCACCGGGCAGCAACCCTGCTCGGCCCGTCCTTAAGGATCTAAGCCCCCGCCAAGAGGCACCGGGCAGTAACCCTGCTCGGCCCATCCTTAGCAGGCCCCTTACGAACCCTCCCGCGCTAAGGATCAAAGCCCTCATCAAAAGGCAATCGGGCAGCAACCCTGCTCGGTTATTCCTGGCTGGTAGCTCTCCACCCACAACGCCAGAGATTAAAGCCCTCGCCAAGAGGCACCGGGAAGCAACCCTGCACGGTTCGTCCTTAAGGATCTAAGCCCTCCCCGAGAAGCACCGGGCAGTAACCCTGCTCAGTCCGTCCTAAGCAGGCCCCTTACGGCCCCTCCCGCGCTAAGGACCAAAGCCCTCATCAAGAGGCAATCGGGCAACAACCCTGCTCGGTTATCCATGGCTGGTGTTACTACCCACCGACGCCAAGGATCCAAGCCCTCATCAAGAGGCCATCCACGTCTAAGCGATCCCCACCTCGACTTTGGGGCCATAGAGATACCGACCCTTCACCGATCTTTGCACACTTGGCAAATAATCGAATTCAACTCGACGAACGATTGCTAGATGAAAAACCGACATGACATGAATGCTGGACCGTGCAAATACAAATGTTTTCCACAAACAAAAGGAAAATATGCACACAAAGAAGCAGCAAAAAGATTTTTTATTCACAAAAGCAGAGGTCTTTACAGGGCATTACTGGCTCCCCAGCCTTACAAAATTCCAAAATAACAAAAGAAAATAAGAAGACGAGGGGCTTCAGGCCTCAGGGGCGGGGAGGACCTCAACAAGCCGTGCCTCCAGTGCGACCACCGGAGCGGCATCTTTAGGGTCGACACCACCGGCAGGAACTTCGGCGTCGGCAGCCAGGGCGACCGACTTACCCCTCGCACTCCCACCGGGGGCCACTTTCCTTGCATCATGTCCGGGGGCGATCCTCTACGAGTCGTCGTCGAGAGGGTACAAGGCCCGGAGCTCGGCGTCGGGGAACTCCGGCATCTGGGCCTTGACAGAGTCGAGGGCGTTGTGCCAAATGACGCCCCCGGCTCTGGCAAGATCGGCGTGGAACTGATTCGACTTTTTATAGCTCTCCACCGCCTTCCGCGCCCGGTCCTTCAAAACCTTGTTCTCCTTCCGGAGGGTGCTCGCCGTCTTCTTCATGGTGGCGACGAGCATCCTGGAGTCCTCCAACTGGGACTCGGAGGCTCGGGCGACCTCCCTATTCCCGTCCTCCACCCGGTCTTCAAGGGCAGCATCCCTCTCCATCCCCACCCCCAGCTCCTGCCTTAAGTTCTCCTCCTGCAAGGAGAACTCGCCCGCGGCCCGCATCGCCGAAACAATCTCCTCGTCCTCCATGTGGACGACGAGGGCGACGTGCTGGAGGACCTGAAGAAAGAAAAAGGGTCAAAAAGAGGAGGGAAGCACCCGACCACACGGACAAAAATATTGGATGAAGAACCAGATGAAGTACGAACACTAACTTGCACGGCCTCTTGAGCTATCGCCGCCATTTGGGCCCGAAGAATTCCTCGAGGAACCCTGCCTCCGGCCGACCTCTCCATATCCGAGAGCAGGCTGTCGGCGACAGAAAGCTCCGAGGGCACCTCGAAGCGAAGCTCCCCATCGTCCACAAGGATCGGGAAAGCCGAGGAGCAGGGTGCCCTCCTGTGAGACCTTTTGATGGACGGCATGAGAAAACCCTCCTCGTCTCCCCCCTTGGGGACCCGAGGCTCTTGCGCCTGAGCGCGCTTTCAAACTGGCGCACGGCTAGACTCGGGGGCCTGGGGATCGCTTGGGCACCTGGGTGAAAGGGCCACCGGCGGGGCTGGAATCGACGACGGGCGAGAAGAGACGGCGCCTCTAGCCTTCTTCCCCTTCTTGACGCCGACCACTGCCGCCCGGAATTTGCTCATGTCCATGGGTACTGCATAAGACAAGAATACGAGGAGTCAGCGATACCAGGAAAAATAGAAAAAATGCACAAGTCTAAACAGGTCGCCTGAGAGCTCCCAACTTACTCACGTACTCGGCGAGGCTGAGCCCGGCCCAACTGAGTGCCCGCTCAGACAACAGCACATCAACCTGAGGGAGGGGCTCCCACTTCGACACCGCCACCGTGTCGAGATCATCCGACCGCCTCACCCGTGGACAGCTGGCCCTTTGCCACAGGGTGGGCACAGGCCAATCCTCACCCTCGGGCGGCGCGATAAAGAAAAACTTCCTCTTCCATTCATGGATGGAAGAAGGTACAACGACAATCCCTGACCCGGCAGCGTCCCCCTGTTTTTTCTAAAGGAAATATATACCCAGCTCGGCTCGCCCTTGTGAGCGCCGGGGTGGTTTTTGTAGCAAAGGGAGGAAACAAGGAGGCTCAGGCCGAAAGGGATCTGACTCAATCTCAACCGGACCAGAAACCCGAGGAGGATCCTCCAGAAGTTCGGCACTAGCTGGCCCGGGGCTAACCCAAAACAGTTCAATGCCGCAATCACCTCGGGGGCGAAGGGCAGACGCAACCCGGCCCAAAAGGTCTCCAGGTACAGGGCAATCTTATTGTCTTGTACCTGATTTGCCCTCTCTCCCTCATCGGCCAGCCGAAACGAATAGCCGGGAGGAATAAGGAAACGGGTCTTGATGTTGACAAGCTCCTCTGCACGCCTCAGCGAGGATCGCACGCCAAGAACACCCGAGACCTGTGCTCTGGGGACCGCCCCCGTCGCATGACCTCGGGGAACATTACCAACCCTAGCTTCCCGGGGGGACTCCGACTCAGAAAAGGAAGAGGAAGAAATGGAAGAGGAAGCTCTAGAAGACTCCCTAGAATCTCCCCGGACGACATCTACAGACTCCTCAGAAGAAAACATCTAACCTGGTCAAAGGGGTGTCCTCGGGAGATCAAGTGTGAAGAATCCGGACTGAGGAGAAGAGCGCTGAGCTAACACAACTAGGGACAAGGAAATTAGAAAGAGGTATGGGCCCTGATGAGGATCCCACCTCTATTTATAGCCGCCGGCGTGCGCATCCTACGGCTCCAGTCGACTCCCGCCAAAACAACGTTCGCAACCAATGGCCAACAGCGTTCCACCTATCGCACTCCCATTGGATACGTCCCTTCGAGTGCAAGGCCGCCTGCGACACGTCTCGCCAGCCAACCAACGCCAGACATGCAAGCCGTCACTACGACGAGCATGCACACGATCCGACGCTTCCCCTTTAATGCGAGATCTCTCCCCTGATCCGCTGACGTCATCAAGAAAATACTACGCTTTGCCCGGGAATGCACGACCGACGATATCTTCGAACAAGAACTCACCTCGAATGATCGATTGTTCAGTTGATAAAACTGCACATTTGTATTACATTTTTCCTACCATTTTCATATTAAAAAAGGACTTTATTATAATATATTATACATATGAGGGTTTATGTGTAAAAACATTATTTTCCATGTGTTAATATATTTTAATTATCATTTGGTAAGAAAATGTATGCAAATAAATTCATTGACCAAATCCTAGTAGAAATAAGCCTACTAAATATTATTTAAGATTATTGTGCAGAATTTTCCAAGTTGTTATGCAGAATTTATCAAGGAAATCAATTTGTTGAAGAAAACTTGCCAAATTAAGAAGCAAAACTTGGAGACCAAGTCTGGAAGCAACCGAGAGAAGATTTCTGAATTCTAAAGGTGCCTAGGATTGCTACATGTCACAATCACAAAGCCCAAGAAAAATGATCAAGAGATCCCCACCATTGGCCGCGGAACCGCGGCCAAACCCCCCTGTTGGCCGCGGATCCGTGGCAGTCTAGAGGAATCATTTGGTGAAAATTTTGGGCATCAATCTCTGCTGAATTTTACCAAGTTTCCAACTAAAAGATTCTGGCTTTGCACTATAAAAGGACACCGAGAGCCTCTTGGAAAAGTTATCAAGCCGAAGAGATCACGAAGCTCCCGACGCTCACGCATCCAGGCTGATCATCGACTGTTCGACTACCTCCTTAGGAAAGATCGAGAAGCAACTAGTTTGTAATCATTTCTACGGAATAAAAGTGTAGATTGTTCAGTTGATTAATAAAGGTAGTTCTTTTTAATTGTTTTTGCATTTTACATTATATTTTCCCTCTCTGTCTTTTCATCTTCTTCTCCCAACATGCGCGAGTAATTCTCCACTTGTTAGGGTTCGTAGGATTAGGGTAGGCTAATGGACGATGAAAATAACTAAACCCTTTTTAAGTCTTATAGAGTTTAGGAACTTTATCAAAAGAATCATTAACATCCTAATCGGACGCGCTAGCAATTCTTTGCTAGTTCCGACCGCGATTAGAGATTAGATTAATGATTATTTTGGTAAAGGCTAGATATGAACGGAGTTCCGTGTCGAGATAAGGGTTAAGAGTGGGATTCCTTTTCCCTCCAGAAACCCTAATCTACACGCATCACCGTTGTTCTAGTTCTAAATCTATTAATGGATAAAAAGGGTAACTTTTAATCAATCGTCCATAACTACTAAATCCTAACGAACCCTACAAGCCTTCTTATTATATTAACTACATCCTTGAAATAATCTAGATCTATATTTTACATTCTTGTTTAACGTAGATCTAGAAACCATTCCACAAAATTCTTTCTTCCTCCTCTCTTTTTCAACACATCTAAAGTAAGATTAAAAGATTCAACATTTCCCTGAGGACGACCCGTACTCATCTCGGTCTAGCTACGTGCGACACCGTTATTGATTGCGGTTAACTACTACAAACAAATTTTCACAACAATCAAATGGCGCCGTTGTCTCATATTTTGCATAAGCACAATATTTTCAAAAATTTCAAAAAAATTTCTTTTGTAACAAAAGAGTAGAAAGTGAAAAATTACATCCAAAAGATAGGAATAGTTTAAGAAAACCAAAAAAATTAAAAGTTTTCTTACACGAACTAGTAATAAGTAGTTATGAGCTGTTGTCCCAAGGGTTAGTAAAATGAAGGAAGTCACTAATCTGAGGATAAAAATAAGTCTGAAAAATAGTTTCTATTCTGGAAGCCAAACATTTGAATATTGATACCCTACTATATGCACTTACACACGTCTTGAAACTCGGGATAGTAGAGCATACCTTGAAATGCTCTTGTCTAAAAACCAAAGTAAGAGTAGTTAACCGCAATCAATAACGGCGCCATTTGATTGATATGGAAAATGTGTGTTTGTAGTTAACCGCAATCAATAACGGTGTCGCGTGTAGCTAGACCGAGATGAGTACGGGTCGTCCTCAGGGAAACGTGGAACCTTTTACTCTTACTTTAGATGTGTTGAAAAAGAGAGGAGGAAATAAGAATTTTGTGAAAAGTTTCTAGATCTACGTTAAGCAAGAATGCAAAAATATAGATCTAGATTTATTTTAGAGATATAGACAATATAATAAGAGGGCTTGTAGGGTTCGTTAGGATTTAGTAGTCATGGACGATTAATTAAAAGTTACCATTTTTATCCATTAATAGATTTATAACTAGAACGACGGTGATGCGTGCAAATTAGGATTTCTGGAGGGAAAAGGAATCCCATTCTTAACCCTTATCTCGACACGGAACTCCGTTCATATCTAGCCTTTACCAAAACAATCATTAATCTAATCTCTAATCGCGGTCGGAACTAACAAAGAATTGTTAGCGCGCCCGATTAGGATGTTAATGATTCTTTTGATAAAGTTCATAAACTTTATAGGACTTAAAAAGGGTTTAGAGATGTTCATCGTCCATTAGCCTACCCTAATCCTACGAACCCTAACAAGCGGAGAATTACTCGCGCATGTTGGGAGAAGAAGATGAAAAGACAGAGAGGGAAAACATAATGTAAGATGCAAAAACAATTAAATAAAATAACTACCTTTATTAATCAACTTGAACAATCTACACTTTGATTCCTTAGAAAATGATTACAAAGTCTAGTTTGCTTCTCGATCTCTTCCAAGAAGGTAGACGAACAGTTGATGATCAGCCTGGATGCGTGAGCCGTCTTGGACTTCGTGATCTCGTCGGCTTGATAACTTTTCCAAGAGGCTCTCGGTGCCCTTTTATAGTGCAAAGACAGAATCTTCTTGTTGAAAACTTGGTAAAATTCATCATAGATTTATGCCCCAAAATTTTAGCCAACAGTCTCTCTATATTGCCGCGGATCTCTTGATCATTTTTCTTGGGCTTTGTGATTTTGACATGTGGCAATCCTAGGCACCTTCAGAATTCAGAAATCTTCTCTCGGTTGCTCCCAGACTTGGTCTCCAAGTTTTGCTTCTTAATTTGGCAAGTTTTCTTCAACAACTTGATTTGTTTGATAAATTCTGCATAACAACTTGGAAAATTCTACACAATAATCTCAAATAATATTTAGTAGACTTAGTTCTACTAGGATTAGGTCAATGAATTTATTTGCATACATTTTTCTACCAAATACTAATTAAAATATATTAACATATGGAAAATAATGTTTTTACACATAAACCCTCATATGTATAATATATCATAATAAAGTCCTTTTTTAATATGAAAATGGTAGGAAAAATGTAATACAAATGTGCAGTTTTATCAACTGAACAAATACCCCCAAACTTATCTTTGATCGTCCCGAGCAAACTAGTTTATTTAAGAGGAGAAAAAGAAAGTAGAAAACTAAGCACACTTTCATAGGCAGACACGATTGCACTGAGCACGTGCAACAAGCCGTTAAACCTCTAGGTGTCCCTAGTAGGAGGAGTGTTGTCTCCTGAGGGTTTTCAGCGTATTACACCCACAAAATCCTATAACAAAAGAAAGATGGTGAAATTTACATATAAAGATAAGAACCATAAAAGAAAGGCCTTGAAAAGAAGAGTTTCCAACTATACTAGCTTTTCAGTTGTCATGAGCCCTATCTTAATAGTCATGAAAAAAATGTTAGAAATCACATTATCCCTCAATAAAACATCGTCTTTATTCTTCATTCCTACCTTTCATCCAAACATTGATCATATAACCCCACGTGTGTGTAAAGAACATCCCTACACTCGGAGAATTCAATTCAAGCTATCGTACTCTTGTCCATCTACCTTAGTACTTTTTAATTTGATGAATATTAAGATTTGCTCACACATTTTCATGCGACCGTTAATACTTCTTGAGGTACTAACAGACCGATTACTCATGTGTTTGCTGATTAGGTGATATTATTTTCCTCGTCTTGCACCACCTAAGGCTTAGCAGTGACTCCCAGACCAGTTGGCCTTAGGGCACTAGGTGAAAAGGCACCCTTGCTATATTTTTTTATTGCTGCCTTGGCGATAACAAAACCAGTGTTCATTTTTTTTCTTTTTACTATTTTTATATTTTCTTCATTTTTTTTCATTTCCTTCATACTTTGGCTTTTAGACAAGAGCATTTCAAGGTATCCTCTACTATCCCGAGTTTCAAGACGTGTGTAAGTGCATATAGTAGGGTATCAACATTCAAATGTTTGGCTTCCAGAATAGAAACTATTTTTCAGACTTATTTTTATCCTCAGATTAGTGACTTCCTTCATTTTACTAACCCTTGGGACAACAGCTCATAACTACTTATTACTAGTTCGTGTAAGAAAACTTCTAATTTTCTTGGTTTTCTTAAACTATTCCTATCTTTTGGATGTAATTTTTCACTTTCTACTCTTTTGTTACAAAGGAAATTTTTTTGAAATTTTTGAAAATATTGTGCTTATGCAAAATATGATGCAAATTGATGTGTAAATAAGCACAAACCTCCCCCAAACATGTTTTCAACAGTGTCCTCACTGTTGCTATCTGCTGGATCACAAAAACCTGTAAGCTTGGAAGGACATTATTAATGTGGGCAAAAATATATGAAAGTGAAAATCCTCCCCCAAACTTATTTTTGGCTCACAAATTTGAGGACAAAAGTTATGTTCAAGAGCCAAATATACCCCCCCTCAAACATGAGTTAGACAATACGAAGCATTTTAAGAGGGGGTGAGTCATTTGGTCAAAATAAGGCTTTACAAAGACCAAAAGTTAACACCAACCATTCAAAGATTTTATCGGTATAGTGTATAGGTTGGTGGAAGAATGTGTTGTATCAAGTCAAGAAAAAATGGGGAAGGGATAAGAGGTGGTCTGGAAAGGGTTTGAAATTAGAGAAAAGAAAGAATGAGGATGAATGTGAATGATTAGAAAGAACGAATGGTGACGGTTCAACCTCTAGAGATGGAGATTGGTCAATCACAAAATCCGTAATGTTTAAAAATTCAAGTTCGTCAGCAAAAAGTTCTTCAAAACTTTTATCAATGGTGTGATTGAACATTTTGCTGTCAAAGAGTTTTGTGCCAGAATTTATCCAACTTGATTCATCAAAAATTATGGAGGTAGAGGATTTGAAAAACTCATCTACCTTATTTTCAAAAATATCCAAGTCAAGTTGAATTTCTGGTATTATTGAACTTGAATTAACGGATTGTGGTTCATCAAAACTCACTGAAACTATAGGAACAGAAGAAGAACCGGAGAAAGTAGAAGGTGAAATGGGTAAACAATTTGGTGTGTCGAGTGTTGCTGAACCAGATGTGGAAGATGGAGGTTGTATTTCGGACTGATCTTCGGGTATACCATTATCATCAACTTCAAAACATATTTGGGGTTCGGGAAGAATTAAAGGCTCAAGATGATGACCACAAGGAAGTGAAAGGATTTGATGAATTGGTGGGACAAAATCATCCAAAATTTCGGGTTCATCAATTAATGTATCCCCAATGTCAATCACCTCATTCAAGTAAAGGTTAAAATTCTCAAACACCTCATCAAAAGTATGGCTTTCAATCAGTTTTGGTTCAAGAGTGGAGGTGTAGAGATCACAAGTGTTGGGTATGGTTTCACTTGAAATGGACCCTTCACAGTTGGGTAAATCAAACACTACAAAGTCACACAACTTATCAGACATTGTACTTGATGAATCTATGAAACTGGAGTTGTGGATTTCAGTTTGGAATGGGGAGGTTTGATTAGGAAGGGTGTACAGTTCTGTCTTACTACCCAAATCCTTCATAATTTGATTCGTCAGTTCCATAAATTTTTCTAATGTCTGCTCCAGACTAGTCTTGGGTTGATAAGGGGTTTCAGTATAAGATTGAAATTCCTGTGGATAATTAAAACTCCCAAATAACTGATTAGAAGAACTGTCTAGAGTAGGTGGAAAAGTCGGATTGGATTGATAGGAACAGAATGGTTGCTGAACTTGGGTAGGAGTAGGTTCAATATTATGATAAGAAGAATATTGATATGGGTTGGTTGGTTGGCTATATACAAACCGCATATCAAACTCTTCTCCGGACAGTGGTGGTGATGGTTGATATTGGTCCGTGTTGAAACTTTGGCCTCTAGACCTAGCTATGTGCTCAGCAATGGACATTCGTCTAGGGGCTTCCTCACTCTGGGTATGAACTAAAACAGGTGCCGGATTAGGATACGGTTGATAAGACCTAGACTGAGGTGGCTAACTGTTTCTTCCTGCTTGTTCTATATGATCTCTTAAGGACATGGAAGAGCTGGACGGTATACCGAAGGGATTTCGAAAACAAGAGATATCTGGTTGTGGACAGCAAAGCTCTGCGAGTGTTCTTCTGTTTAGGTCACCCATTATAAGAAGAGAATAAGGGGGAAGAGGTAAAAAGGAGAGAAAGTAATTGGTTTGTTTTGAAAAATGACGGATTAAGACAAATCACACAAAAATGCACAACCCTAGAACTATGGTTACCTAGGTCCAGTCTCTAGACCGCTCCTAGACTTCCAAAGGACAAGCCGCAGGATTAATCCTTTACCGCCTCCGTACTACCCTTATAGCCAGGTAAGTGCCAGGTAAGTGGGAAGGAACCACGGTAGTGGGCCTAATTAAAAACCACTAGCCTTTGACACACTTGCCTAGGCACTACAAAAGTAATGCGGATAAATGATAGATTACCCACGACCTTCCTCTGTCCTTATTGAGTGCGACAGTCCTTAGAGTCTGGTCTAGATATTTTTTAAATTAATGAAGGGTTGATCTATATGCTCGGTTTGTGATTTGTGGGGCTTAGGAAGGGTGATGAAATCCCCACCTAATCTTGATTTGGTCTTTGCCCCTTAAAAATCTGTATTATAATATGCAAAAACAAACCGCAAAACAAAACTTTGCAAAAAGATTTTTTAGCGGCGATATTTTGCAAAGAATCCTGCAGAAAATAGATTTTATTGGATTTGAGAGGAGAGAGAAGGAGTTAAGAAAGATACCAGAGAAGTGTGAAACCCTAGATCTCCTGTTTCCTCAAGTCCGTGACTCCAGATTCCCTCGCAAAATTCACACACAAATCGTTAAATATGCAATTTGCAGTTTTGTTTTAATAATGATATGAATCGTCTAAGAATTCAACATAAATAGTAAGAATAAAAAATTACGCACGTTTCCCCGGCAACGGCACCATTTGATTGATGTGTAAAAGTGTGTTCGTAGTTAACCGCAATCAATAACGGTGTCGCGCGTAGCTAGACCGAGATGAGTACGGGTCGTCCTCAGGGAAACGTGGAACCTTTTACTCTTACTTTAGATGTGTTGATAAAGAGAGGAGGAAATAAGAATTTTGTGAAAAGTTTCTAGATCTACGTTAAGCAAGAATGCAAAAATATAGATCTAGATTATTTTAGAGATATAGACAATATAATAAGAGGGCTTGTAGGGTTCGTTAGGATTTAGTAGTCATGAACGATTAATTAAAAGTTACCCTTTTTATCCATTAATAGATTTATAACTAGAACGACGGCGATGCGTGCAGATTAGGGTTTCTGGAGGGAAAAGGAATCCCACTCTTAACCCTTATCTCGACACGGAACTCCGTTCATATCTAGCCTTTACCAAAACAATCATTAATCTAATCTCTAATCGCTGTCGGAACTAACAAAGAATTGTTAGCGCGCCCGATTAGGATGTTAATGATTCTTTTGATAAAGTTCATAAACTTTATAGGACTTAAAAATGGTTTAGAGATGTTCATCGTCCATTAGCCTACCATAATCCTACGAACCCTAACAAGCGGAGAATTACTCGCGCATGTTGGGAGAAGAAGATGAAAAGACAGAGAGGGAAAACATAATGTAAGATGCAAAAATAATTAAATAAAATAACTACCTTTATTAATCAACTTGAACAATCTATACTTTGATTCCTTAGAAAATGATTACAAAGTCTAGTTTGCTTCTCGATCTCTTCCAAGGAGGTAGACGAACAGTTGATGATCGGCCTGGATGCGTGAGCCGTCTTGGACTTCGTGATCTCGTCGGCTTGATAACTTTTCCAAGAGGCTCTCGGTGCCCTTTTATAGTGCAAAGCCAGAATCTTCTTGTTGAAAACTTGGTAAAATTCATCATAGATTTATGCCCCAAAATTTTAGCCAACAGTCTCTCTATATTGCCGCGGATCTCTTGATCATTTTTCTTGGGCTTTGTGATTTTGACATGTGGCAATCCTAGGCACCTTCAGAATTCAGAAATCTTCTCTCGGTTGCTCCCAGACTTGGTCTCCAAGTTTTGCTTCTTAATTTGGCAAGTTTTCTTCAACAACTTGATTTGTTTGATAAATTCTGCATAACAACTTGGAAAATTCTGCACAATAATCTCAAATAATATTTAGTAGACTTAGTTCTACTGGGATTAGGTCAATGAAGTTATTTGCATACATTTTTCTACCAAATACTAATTAAAATATATTAACACATGGAAAATAATGTTTTTACACATAAACCCTCATATGTATAATATATCATAATAAAGTCCTTTTTTAATATGAAAATGGTAGGAAAAATGTAATACAAGTGTGCAGTTTTATCAACTGAACATCGATCAGACCACTCTTGACCCAACCCAGGAGCGGGTCGAGACAAGAGTGAGGGGCTAATGATGAGGCTCGATATCGTGACTCCCCAGATGCAGACACGTGGCAGATGACGTGCCCCAGAACTACGAGAAAGGATCAAGAACTTCGGTTAGGACCTCACCTCGGGCCTCCGACCTGAGGGGTCTCCCGACCTTCGGTGGCCTTCCAGACCACCCCCGGCTCGCCTCCGAGCTGTCATGGTACAAAAATGCCTCGGTCTCCCGCTCGTCCCCGAGCTTCCCGCCGAGCTCATCCTCCTCGGTCTCATCCTGACCGACCTGCAGCGCTGATCCCAGGCACCTACGCCACGGCTCCACGAATCTCGCCATGCGAGAGATATCCGCCGCCCATGACCCCGCGTTCCATGCCATCACGATCCCCCATTAACGAACCTATCTCGCCATTAATGCGGGATCCCGCCTATCACGCGGGCGTGGCGTCTGGGGCGTAACGGCCGGCGTGATTCTCATGCCTGCCCGCCCATTGCTGCCGCTATATAAACCCGTCTCTCAGACGATCGAGATACGCAATTCTTTCCACGAAGCCGCTACTTTGTCCAATTTACACCACTAATTTGATCGTCGGAGGGTCCTCGGTGGCACAACCACCCCGGGACTTCCCTGCAGGTAGTTCGGCTCAACCTCAAATCCAAGCCCATTGAGATCCATACATTGAAGGAGACAACCTCCAGATCGAATCTCAACCGTCCATCAGCGCTCACTGTAGATCTACGGAAGATAACATCTGAAGGAGATCTAGACCTCCATTAGTTTTGAATCCAAGGGTTTGGGAAAGTTGGGATTTTGAGGGGGTTCTGAGGGTTAGGATCTTGATTGGGGAACGAGGCCTCAGGATCGCCGCCCCTTTTGGCTCGAGGGTTTTTGGGCTGGTTCTGGGACCAAGGGCTTGGGTTGTTAGCTTGTGTGGAGCTTGATTAAGGTGAAAGAGAGAGGAGGAGGAGGTTAATCTTGCTCCTTGGCTTTCTTATAGCTTCGATTGCTAGAGCTTAGAGAGTGATATTCAAGCGCTTTCATCCAACTATGATTAGTGCTTAATGCTGTATTTAGGGTTTTAGCTTCCTGATTTGGAAGTTTGTTGAATTCAATTATACATTACCCTTCATTAACCTCATCTAGTTTGGTTTCAATGCATTTTATAGATTTATGCCTTCTGTAAAAGATTATCTTATTGTTTTTGGCAATAGAAGTATGGGATTGAATTTTCTGGTGAATAAAGATGACTTTGATTTGTAAAGTGGAAGCAATGCATTTGTTTCTTGGTGTTTCCCACATCATTGGCACATCTTTACCAAATTACCTTTTGTTGCTTGTTTAGTTTATTTGAGAGGGTAGAAAAAGCATTTTTATTTTAAACATGCCTTTCTTTCTTTATGTTGGTATATATCCAGGTTGCTCTATAGATTTCAGTGTAGGTCCTAGAAATTGATCTCAGCAATGGCTGACTCGGTGGATACAATGTTGGATTATTTTAGGAAGAATCGGTTTACAAAGGCAGAAAAGAAGTGAGAGAAGAGCGTAGGCCAGCAACTAATTCAACCCAGCAAGATGCAGGCACTCAGGCAAACGATATCTCCCAGGAGTTCGTTGTCGAGGATATTGAAGTAGGAAGAACTGGAAATTGGTCAGACAACAAGAAAGGGTTCAGTCTTAATCAGGGTACTGGGAGCTCTTTGACAGATCTTTACCCTTGGAGTTCTAGTCCCATAAACAGTAACCCCAATTATATTTCCAATAGTTCTGATAGCATTACTAACATTTTCTCGGAGCTCATGATTTCTGAACAGCCAAAGTATTGGCCATTCCAGTTGGTACTAAATAAGAAGAATTCTGTTGGTACTAAACCAGGCTTTTTGAGCGATCAATCGTAGTACTTTTAATGGAAGCAATGAAAAAATCGATTATAAAGATCGTTTCTTGGAGAACTCGTGGTCCAAAAGGGAGGAACTGCCATAGGAATGCTTGGTCAAAACACCTTTCCCACTTTCTTCAAACCACCCGTTATGATGTTAATTTAGGCAATCGGGCTCAAAAAGTGCGAAAGAAGAAACCAGAATGCAATGACATCAGGGAAGCAATGAAAGTGCAGGCAGATGATGTGGGCTTGCCCTCAATTTCTGGAATGTCTCATGAGAGTCTCAATCAAAAAAAAACAAAAAATACTAGGAACTTTGATATGCCACTTATTGTGGAGAATCATAGGGAAGATCTTCTGAGGATACCTCCTGTACGGCTCAAATCTATTGATAAGTCGGTAAATATGAATTGGGAGGAGAAGAGCGACCTCCATGGATCTGGTGCAAAACAGTCTAGTGCAGACAATGCCTTTTTGATCGGGTCCTTTTTGGATGTCCCTGTTGGGCAGGATGTAAACACTCAAGGTATGGTGGCATACAAATATGCAGTTTCTAATATGAGTAATATGTTGGAGTAGAGGGGAAAAAATGAATAGAAAACTAAGGATTATGATGATGACTGTAACTAGATGGAACTGCTGTGCATCCTGAGATGCTGAGTTAAAGTATAATTTGGCTATTCCGGTGCAAGGATCCCAAGCGCGAATCACTTCCAGGAACAGCAGGCAGAGCTAACTGGTGTGCACCTACCAAAAGCTCGATGGGGGACTTGGAGAATTCTACCTTTTGAATGGATTTTTTCTCTAGTAGAAAGGGTGGTGGAGGAATTGCTTTTACATGAGTGTGCCAAGCACCTTTATTTATAGAGAATGAAAATGACCCTTTACCTTTCTCTCCATGTAACATTCTAATGAAGGCTATTTCCGTGTAACCTTCCCGATGAAGGCTCTCTTCATGTAACCTTCCAATGAAGGCTCATGTAACATTTCATCTTCCAAAGAAGTCACTAAAGCATGTAACTCCTTCATCTCCTAAGGAAGTTACCAAAGTATGTAATTATAAGTTGGAAACTTTTACCCACATAATGAATAAAATCCAACAATCCCTCACAAGTTTCAAACTTGACTTAGATGGCTTTAGTTTCATGTGCATAATGAAGATATCTCTAGCACTTGAATCTCCAATTAGATCATTTGAAAAGCAGTCAAGCTATTGGGGAACTAAGTCTTGAACCAATAGTATACATACTATTCAACGATCACACACAAAGTTTATCTGAGTGCATATCTATAGTAGCCATGCTTTGAACTATGATATCACTTTTATAGTAGTTCTGTAGCACGTAAGCGGCCATGTGTTTTATTATAAATTCTGCAAAAGGCTCTAGAAACTGAGTAGTTTCTATAGGAGTCGGCCAAGACTCCACCTTAGCATAGATAAATCCTTTAGGTGTGCTCCTATTAACACCCCACACCCGAAGTGTTGGATTTATCAAGGTTTTCTATAACCAACCTTCGCTCATGATAGGATCATGGATGCCATATCCGTATACACAATTTAATGCACTTTTGAACTGAGAATCAAAAGAAATTAGCAGCTAAGTTTTGAACTAAAATTTGACTCAAAGTAAATACATACACTTTCCTTACATTGGTTTCAAGCCGATCCCAGTGGATGCTTTTACAATAGATTCTCCTTTCAGACCTTTAGTCATAGGATCTGCAATAATCTATAAAGATCAGACATCCATCACTGATATGATTCCGTGGCTTATCAACTCATTCAGATAGCCATGCTTCAGACGAATAGTTTGCTTCCTTCCATTGAATAACGAGTTAGCTGCCACAACACTGGTTGCCTGAGTATCACAATATATAGTGATAGCTGCACCATACTGTTCTTTTAATGGAAGATCTTTGAGAAGATTGTTGAGTAACTCAGCCTCAGCTCCGGCAGAAGCTAATGCATAAAATTCAGACTCTATGGATGAATATGCAATAATAGTCTGTTTCTTGGATTTTCATGAGATAGCAGTACCTCTCAAGGTGAAAGTAAAACCACCAGTTGATCTGCACTCATCTGGCTCTGAGCACCAACTAGCATCTGAGAAGCCTTCAAGAATAGCCGGATAACCACAATAGAACAAGCTTAATTTCATAGTACCCTTTAAGTACCACATCAACCTTTGGATTGCATCCCAATACGTTTTCCCTGGATTGCTAGTAAACCTGCTTACCAAGCTAACAACGAAAGCAATATCTGGCCTTTTGCAACTCATTGCATACATCAGACTGCCAATAACCTTAGAATATTCCAGCTGCTTTACTGATCTTTCTGTATTTGCTGGAAACTTTCTGTTGTAGTCAGAAGATACTGATATCATAGGCAAATCAAAATATCCATACCTTTTCAGCATACTCTCTATATAGTGAGACTGAGACAAGCTTATACCAAGCTCTGTCCTCAGAATCTTGATACCCAGTATCGTATGAGCAGCTCTAAGATCCTTCATGTTGAACTGTGTTGAGAGAAACTTTTTTGTAGAAACAAAGATTTGCGAGTCAGTCTCGATGATCAGCATATCATCAACATAAAGGCAGATAACCACAACCTTTCCTTCAATGTACTTGATGTAAAGGCACTTGTTAGATTCACCGACTTGGAATCCATCATTTTTGAAGATTCCATCAAACCTCTCATGCCATAACTTTGGAGCCTGTTTTAAATCATAGAAATATTTAATTAGCTTGCATACTTTAGTTTCCATACCTTCAGTAATGAAGCCTTCTGGCTGCTCTATGTAAATTTCCTTAATGAGATCTCCATTCAAGAATGCAGATTTGACATCCATCCGATGTATCATAAGATCTTGAATAGCTGCCCAGGAGATCAATACCCGAATGGTAGTTATGAGACATACTGGAGCATAGATGTCGAAGAAGTCGATGCCTTCTTTCTAAGTAAATCCTTTAGCTACCTACCCGGCTTTGTATTTTTCAATACTACTATCGGTACGCAGTTTCCTTTTGAAAATCCACTTGCATTTTACTGGTTTTGCACCTCTTGGTAAATCCACAATCTCCCATGTGCCATTTTGGATCAAGGAGTTCATCTTATCATCCATTGCTTCCTTCCAAAGCAGTGCATCATGAGAGTTCATAGCTTCTTTAAAAGGCTGTAGATCGCCTTCTACATGGAAAGTAATGAAATCTTTTCCAAAGTTCTTTGCCTTTTTTAGTCGCTTGGAAGCAGAACTTTTTGGGGCTTCATCATCAGCAGCAACATCGGTGTTAGAAGGAACTTCATCTTCTGGAGGATCAACTTCTGGTGTTGCTTGAACTTCTGAAATAATGGTAGGAGACTCATCTTCTCGAGCATTTTCAGGAATATCTTTGAGAGAGATTATCTTTGATGAACTTGTCCTCAAAGAACCTAACATCACGAGCTTCTATGATAGAATTGGTACCAAGATCAAGGAACCTGTAAGCATCTCTATCTCTAACAAAACCCAAGAACACATATTTGTTTGCTTTCGGTCTCAATTTAGGTCTCATAATATCTGGAACTCTTGCATATGCTAAGCACCCCTACACTTTGAGATTATTCAAAGAAGAATGATAACCATACTAGAGTTCATATGGTGTGACATCAGTTTTTGAGTAAGGTACTCTGTTCAGGATCCAGTTAGCCATCAGTAAGGCTTCACCCCAGTAGTAAGTGGGAAATCCAGAAGTAATCAGTATAGAGTTCACCATCTCAGTAAGGGTATAATTCTTCCTTTCTGCAATGCTATTGGACTGTGGAGAATAAGATGCAGTAGTTTCTAGAACTATTCCATGTTCCTTGAAGTAAGCTTCTGCTTCCTTGGATCGGTACTCGCCATCTTTATCACTTCTAAGCTTTTTCACTGGTCTACCAAGCTGTTTCTCAACTCGAATTCGAAACTCCACGAACTTGTTAAAGGCCTCATCCTTAGATTTGAGCAGGTAGACATGGCAGAAGCGCGAGCGATCATCGATAAAGGTGATAAAGTACTTCATGTCACCTTTGGTCATGAAATTCTTGAAATCACAGGTATCAGAGTGTACTAAGTCCAATACATCAGTATTTCTAGTTACACTAGGAAAAGACCTTGTGATTTTGGCTTGCACACAGACTTCACATTTCCTAGGTTTATCATCCCCACAGATGGGAATAAGTCCTAATTTCTTCATGTCAAGTAATTTTCTAAAATTAACATGTCCAAGTCTATGGTGTCATAAGACCGTAGAGTATTCAGAAGAAGAAATTTCATTGACTACCGGAGAAGATACAATGCTTATCTTATACAGACCATTGGTGCGATATTGTAACACCCGAGCCCAATAATACTATGTATATTACTAGTTGAGGGTTATTTATTGCTCTTTCCAATTTTACTGATTTTCTGGTGTTTATTGCTAAATTTTACCCGGTTAAGTCATTTTGGCACATAACAAATTTTAACTCCGAAAGTGAAATTTAAGATGTCCATGTTGGCCTACTCGTCGCCACTGGTCGCGTGGTAGCGTCCGCGTGTCGAGATTCCGTTCCGTTTGGCTAAACGGGCAAGTTTGGGCGACTACGCGCGCGTGCAAGTGTCCGACTTGGGGGCATGCATTTTAATCATTAAACACCTCTTTTCAAAATTTGGAACCCGTTTAAAATCCTATAATTTGAATTTGGAACATTTGGGCGCAACCCGGGCGCGATTTGGAAATGTTTCATTTCACGCCAAAAAGGGCCCATTTAAATTTAATATCTAATATATATATATATACTCTAATCTAAAAATTCGTAACAGTAAATCCCCAAAATCCTACGCAATTTTCCTCGCCAGCCAATCCTGGGCTTGGATTTCCCCCGCGTGGGCCCCGCTCCCATTCCCTATCTCTGCCTCTCTCCTCTTTCTCTCTCTCTCTATCTCAACAACTCTCTCTCTATCTCGACAATCTTTCTCTCTCCCTCTTCTTATATATTACGAAGCCTCCATCCCTGCATGCAGCCGCCTCCCATCGCGAGAAACCCCCACGCAAACCCTAACCCTAGCCTCGCGATCCCACCGCCGGCCTCCTCGAGACCTCGCCGTCGCCGCCCTCACCACCACGACCTCCACCGCACCCACCTACCCTCTTCCTCCTGTTCTCCCGACAACACCCGCGCCTGCACCCAACCCCGACCTCGCCTCCACCCTCGCAGACGTCGCCGTCGACGTCGCCTCCCACCGTCGACGCCTCCCACGACTCCCTCTCACACCCCTCGTCGAGACCTCGTCGTCGTTTCCCTCCTCCCCTCGCCGAAACAGTAAACCCGAGCCCTAACCCATCGCCTACCCCGCTGTTCGCCGGAGGAACGTGCCGGCGACCTCGTCGACGCCACCTCCGACCACCTCCCTCTCTCCCATGACCACCAGAGCCGACCACACTCCTCTCCAACTCGCCGCAGCACACTACCCTGCACACCCGAGGCCTTTCCCCTTGCTGCAGCCGCCGTCGTCGTTTCGCCGGCGATCCAGTGCCGTCGAGCCATCGTGTTTGCACCCTGTTTCTTCCCTGTAAGTTTCCTTCTCCTTCCTTTTGGTACAACCCCCCGCTGGTCCGTGTCGTGAATGCGTAGTTTGGTTTGCTAACTTTGTTGTTCTGTTTGCTGCCGGATCCGACCGTGCCGTCTGACGAACCCGACGCTCCAGCGAAGCCCCCTGGTCCGTGTGATCCCGTTGACCTCTGTTGGGACTCGATCCGTGGCCCGTGCTTCCGTACCGTGGTTTCTACCGACATCGCATCCGTGTTTCGGTTCGCGGAACCGCCGAGGCAAGTATCCGAATACTTGCTTTAACATGCTACAACTTAATCATCATATTATAACCACACAACTAGTATAACATCAATACCTTTTATAACTTAGAATTGCTAGTCACGATTATCCGTAACTTTAAATCAATGGAATCATTGCTCGTATTAACCGGTCTGCTATTAATTCATACTTAACTAATCAAACCAAGTAGATCATCCCCACTTCATTTGTTAAAATCACTCATGAGACAATTATTATGCTTAGTTCAAATTCATGTAACTCCATTGCGTATATTATCGATATTGTTTCGTCTTGTGGCTATTGCACCTCAAAGGTGCGCGAACCGGATTAATATGAAAATACAAACATCACTGTGTTCACATAGAATAATATTTGTTATTTACTGTTTCCTGCTACTGTTCATTATTTGTTACTATACCTGTTATCATCATATACCTGATTGCATTACATATTGACCGATCTTGATACACCTGACCCATGTACTGATACACCGGACACAACACCTTGTACATATCAACTCTACCTGTTGAAAGTAACCTGACCTGTTACCTGATCTCATGCCTAATGCCGACAAACCTAACCATTCCTGCTGTCGATCCAGACAGACCTACCTTTACTTGACTTGTGTTGGCATTAGTCCTTGACTACTGAATACCTGACTGACATACATAGCTTGGGGGTATGGGGAAATCAAAGGTGAAACCGACTTGTAACTCAACAGTTCGATACATTGATCTGATCAGTCTTACGGGCTTGGCCAGCTCCGGAGTGTTGATGCTGACATCACTCATCTATCCTACTACCTTTTACTGCTTAGCGGCACGTCTCGGATCCAGCCCCGAGGATCATGACCGTGGTCCCGGGCACGCACGGGATACTATTGAGTTACATCGACGATTCATCAATTGGTTTCAAAGACTATAGAGTAGCAAACCTGATAGGACAGTTTAGTCACCTTTACACATTACCCTGCTTGTTACTTCTTATTACTGTTTTATTCATGTTCATGCTTGCATTGTTTATTACCATGTTTTACTGTATACTTGATATCATGACGCGCTGACGTCTGGGTTTTGCATGGCCCAGATTCCGTACCTTTGTCGACGACCGAGCAGGAGTACTTCAGCCAGCCGGCTGAACTGTGAGTTCTTTAGAGTTTAGTTTATTTATGTCATTTCATTTCCAGATGTGAGCCCGCATTATGGGACATACTGTTTATTCATTGTATTGGATCATTAGCTTCCGCACTCTTGTTTATTGATTCTTGTTATTATGGATTTGGACATGTATTAGATTAGCTTATTATCTCGTTCTTGATATCTTTACAACCGTAATGTGACTGTGGATGGATACTTCCTACCCACAGGTAGCATGGTTGGCTATGTCACGTGCCCAAATCTTGCGTACTCTGGGAAGCGGGGCGTGACATGGTTTTATGGTATCAGAGCCATAGGTTAATTGGGTTGATTCTTTGTAGTTGGGTATTACACCCGATACACGAATCATAATACCCGTGATTAGGAAACATGTCCTGCCACCTTGACCGTTTTACCGTCCTTGAATCCTTCTTCCAGATCATGTCGACATGCAAACTTACTTTGCATTGTCAACTCGAAAACCTAATTTCTTGTTATCTCTAGGACTTAAGCGACTTGGGTGGAGTTAAGTAATTGCGGCTATGATACCGCGGCATAGCTACAATGCAGTACTCTATTTAAGTATCTTGGAGTTCTAGCTTTGGTTTATATATTGAATCTATCATCATGCTAATGTTGTTTGTTTTGATTTCAGGACCATGGCAGATAAGAATTTCAAGACGTATCAGAGGCGTGTGGACGAAGCCGCCATGTTAGGAGTGATACGTGGGATGTTAGAAAATCAGAAGAGGCAAACTGAGCTGATCCAGCAGCAAGCCGATTCATTTCAGGAGGGTTTGCAGGCTATTCAGCAGTCTGTAAACACCGCTGTAGCGAAGCCAGTTGACCGGGTAGGGACCGTGGCAGATTTCAGACGGTTGGGTCCTACTACTTTCACTGGCTTGGAGGAGCCGTTGCCAGCCGAGCAGTGGCTTGTGGACACAGAGAATTTATTGATTGCGGCACAGATCCCAGAAGACAAGAAAGTTGATGTGGTGCGCATTCAGCTGGTAGATTACGCCCGAGAGTGGTGGCTTGTGGAGGAGACCCGTCTGTCCAAGCCAATCAGTTGGGTGGATTTCTCCAAAAGTTTCTTGGAAAAGTTCTTCCCGCGGACTGCACGGGAGGAAATGGAGGAGAGATTTATTGGGCTGAAACAAAATGGAGCAGCTGTAGATGTGCATGCAGCGGAGTGGACGAGACTTAGCCGTTTCGCTGGACCCTTAGTCGCCAAGGAGGCAGACAGGGCGCGAAGGTTCTTGCGCAGTTTGGATGTGGACATCCAGAGGCAGATTGTCTCCCTGAGTTTGACCACTTTCTCGCAGGTTCTTACGGCAGCCAGAAAGTAACAGAGTTTATCAGGATCGAAAGGGAACCTTCACCAGACAGCAGTTGCGGCCAGGAAGCCTGCATTTGTACCTAACCGAGATCATGGGCGCAGAGGTATTCCAGTGGACCGTCGAGGTGTAGCGCCAATGAAGAAGCCTGTGATCGTTGATCGAAGGAAGAGCGTGATTTGTGATTACTGCCGATTACCTGGGCACGTGCAGAAGGATTGTCGAAGGAGACTGGGACTTTGTCTGGTTTGTGGGGCAGCCGATCACGCAGTTGGTACTTGTCCGTCGAAGCTTCGCACGAGAGATGATATACGGAAGCCTCCGCAGAGACCATTCCAAGGGCAGAAGCAGCTGACACAAGGACCTAACCAGGGCCGAGCTTTCACTTTGACAGCTGAGGAAGCCAAGGCATCAGGAGAAGTGGTTTCAGGTACTGTACTCGTTCGTGGTTTTCCCGCTTTGGTATTATTTGATTCCGGAGCATCCCACTGTTTTATGTCATCCAAATTTATAACTACACACTCGATCACCTGCACGACCCTGTCTAGTTTTTGGGACATACACACTGGGAATGGGAAAATCATAGCTAGTAAGGAGTGTAGAGATTGTACTGTTGTTGTTTGTGGACGGGAGCTTTTTGCGGATTTCTTGGTGATTGATACGGGCAGCTATGAAGTCGTCTTGGGAATGGATTTTCTTGGCACTTTCCACGCACACATTGATTGTAGGGCAAGGAAAGTAATTTTCCAGATTCCCGGGCACCCTGAGTTTACTTTCATCGGAGGAAGCAGTTCCGTCGGGCCAGTCGAGTTTAGGGCTAGGCCGACGAACAATGTTCTTGCGGCTATGGTTGCGGGTAGGAATGAAGAGCCGGCAGTTGTCCGCGACTTTATGGATGTATTTGAAGATATTTCGGGCTTACCGCCGAAGCGTGATGTGGAGTTTGCGATTGACCTCATTCCTGGTGCAACGCCAGTATCAAAATCTTATTATCCGATGGCACCGGTGGAATTGGAAGAAGTTAAGAAACAAGTGGGTGAATTACTCGAGAAGGGATGGATTCGAAGCAGCAACTCACCTTGGGGAGCTCCAGTTCTTTTAGTAAAGAAGAAGGATGGCACGAGAAGGATGTGCATTGATTACCGAAAATTAAACCGGGTGACTATTAAGAACAAGTACCCGATCCCTCGCATTGGAGAACTTTTTGAGCAGCTTAGTGGCGCGAGGGTATTCTCGAAACTGGACTTGCGATCAGGATATCATCAGGTCCGAGTGAAGGCAGAAGACATTTGCAAGACGGCGTTTCGAACTCGGTATGGGCATTTCGAGTATTTAGTGATGCCCTTCGGAGTGACTAATGCGCCGGCAATATTTATGGACTTGATGAACAGGATCTTTTCACCGTTCTTGGACCAGTTTATTGTGGTATTCATTGACGATATTCTGGTGTACTCGAAGAGTCCGGAGGAGCATGCTGAGCACTTGAGGATCGCACTCCAAACGCTGAGACAGGAGAAATTATTTGCGAAGATGAGTAAGTGCGAATTCTGGTTGGAAGAAGTGAAGTTTCTGGGGCATGTCGTGTCGGGCGATGGAATCGCCGTTGATCCCGAGAAGATTGCAGCAGTTCGAGATTGGCCTGTTCCAAAGAATGTTGCAGAGATAAGAAGTTTTCTTGGACTCGCCGGTTACTACAGAAGATTTGTAGAGAACTTCGCTCGTTTAGCCGAGCCGTTAACCAAGCTTACGCGTAAGGAGGTACCGTTTGTTTGGACAGATGGATGTGCATTGGCCTTCGAGACGTTGAAGCAGAAGTTGATAACCGCCCCTATCCTAACCGTACCGGATAATTCAGGAGGACTGGTGATTCACAGCGACGTATCTGGAAAAGGATTGGGATGTGTTTTGATGCAGAATGGGAAAGTCGTCGCTTACGCATCGAGACAGCTGAAGACACATGAGCAGAACTACCCGACTCACGACTTGGAGCTTGCAGCCGTGATCTTCGCCCTGAAGATTTGGAGACACTACCTTCTGGGCGAGAGAGTTGAAGTCTTTACGGATCACAAGAGTTTGAAATATGTGTTCACTCAGAAGGAGTTGAACATGAGGCAACGCAGATGGTTGGAGCTGATGGCCGACTACGACCTTGATCTTAAGTACCACCCGGGAAAAGTTAACGTCGTGCCAGATGCGCTAAGTCGGTTACCGGCAATTCAGTTATTGACTGCACAGAGAGAGATCATTGAGGAGTTTCGGAGATTTGACTTGGAGGTTGTGTTACCGCGTGCTACAGGACAGTTGATGCAGTTACAAGTACAATCGTCCTTAGTTGAGAAGATTAAAGCGGCGCAATCGCAGGATCCTAGACTGCAAAAGTTTCGAGAGCAGGTTGGAGCCGGACTACGAACCGATCTACTGATCCATGAAGATGGTTCGTTGAGATATGGTAGCCGTGTGTGTGTGCCAAAAGGAGATGTGCGTGAAGAGCTTATGAAAGAGGCACACAGTTCAGCTTACTCTGTACATCCAGGAGGGACAAAGATGTACCGAGATATTCGACAGCATTTCTGGTGGGAAGGTATGAAACGGGAAATCGCTCGCTTCGTGGCTAAGTGCTTGGTATGTCAGCAAGTCAAGGCTGAACACCAAAGGGTTGCTGGTTTGTTGCAACCACTTCCGATTCCTCAATGGAAGTGAGAACATATAACCATGGATTTCGTGACGGCTTTACCGCGGAGTCCAAAGGGCAACAATGCAGTATGGGTGATTGTCGATCGGTTGACCAAGGCGGCTCACTTTATTCCTTTTCGGGTTGGTCAGTCGACGGAGACTTTGGCAGAGCGGTACATGCAGGAGATTGTCAGATTGCATGGAGTGCCGGTAAGCATCGTGTCCGATCGGGACACTCGGTTCTTGTCACACTTTTGGAGGAGTTTACAAGAAAGTTTGGGGACTCGATTGAAGTTCAGCACAGCTTATCATCCCCAGACTGATGGACAATCAGAGAGAACGATCCAGACCCTTGAAGATATGTTGAGGGCTTGCATGTTAGACTTCAAAGGTTCTTGGGAAGATCATCTACACCTGGTGGAGTTTTCGTACAACAACAGCTTCCAAGCAACTATTCAGATGGCCCCGTTTGAAGCACTGTATGGTCGTAAGTGCCGTTCACCGGTTTGTTGGGATGATGTTGGTGAACGAAGGTTACTAGGACCAGATTTGGTGGTGCAGACAGTCGAGAAGGTGAATACAATCAGAAAGCATATGAAGGCAGCTCAAGACAGACAGAAGAGTTGGGCCGACACGTCAAGAAGACCTCTAGAGTTCGCCGTGGGCGATTTGGTATTCCTGAAGATATCACCGACTAGAGGGGTGATTCGCTTTGGAAGTCGGGGAAAGCTTAGTCCCCGATTCGTTGGACCCTTCGAGATATTGGAGCGTGTCGGAGAGGTATCGTACCGGTTGGCATTACCACCATCATTAGCAGGAGTTCACGATGTGTTTCATGTATCTCAACTACGGAGGTATGTTCGTGATGAGACTCATGTCTTGGATCATTCGGAGTTGACCGTTCGGGAAGACCTGACTTTTGAGGAGCGACCAGTCGAGATCAAGGATCGAAGAGAAAAGGTTTTTAAGAACAAGGTTATCCCTCTTGTGCTAGTTTCTTGGGGTAACCGATCGCATGGAGAATCTACTTGGGAGCGAGAAGACGAGATCCGGCAGAATTTCCCTCACCTTTTCCAGTAGTTAGTTATCTTGTATTCTTGGAATTTCGAGGACGAAATTCTTTTGTAGTTGGGTATGATGTAACACCCGAGCCCAATAATACTATGTATATTACTAGTTGAGGGTTATTTATTGCTCTTTCCAATTTTACTGATTTTCTGGTGTTTATTGCTAAATTTTACCCGGTTAAGTCATTTTGGCACATAATAAATTTTAACTCCGAAAGTGAAATTTAAGATGTCCATGTTGGCCTACTCGTCGCCACTGGTCGCGTGGTAGCGTCCGCGTGTCGAGATTCCGTTCCGTTTGGCTAAACGGGCAAGTTTGGGCGACTACGCGCGCGTGCAAGTGTCCGACTTGGGGCATGCATTTTAATCATTAAACACCTCTTTTCAAAATTTGGAACCCGCTTAAAATCCTATAATTTGAATTTGGAACATTTGGGCGCAACCCGGGCGCGATTTGGAAATGTTTCATTTCACGCCAAAAAGGGCCCATTTAAATTTAATATCTAATATATATATATATATACTCTAATCTAAAAATTCGTAACAGTAAATCCCCAAAATCCTACGCAATTTTCCTCGCCAGCCAATCCTGGGCTTGGATTTCCCCCGCGTGGGCCCCGCTCCCATTCCCTATCTCTGCCTCTCTCCTCTTTCTCTCTCTCTCTATCTCAACAACTCTCTCTCTATCTCGACAATCTTTCTCTCTCCCTCTTCTTATATATTACGAAGCCTCCATCCCTGCATGCAGCCGCCTCCCATTGCGAGAAACCCCCACGCAAACCCTAACCCTAGCCTCGCGATCCCACCGCCGGCCTCCTCGAGACCTCGCCGTCGCCGCCCTCACCACCACGACCTCCACCGCACCCACCTACCCTCTTCCTCCTGTTCTCCCGACAACACCCGCGCCTGCACCCAACCCCGACCTCGCCTCCACCCTCGCAGACGTCGCCGTCGACGTCGCCTCCCACCGTCGACGCCTCCCACGACTCCCTCTCACACCCCTCGTCGAGACCTCGTCGTCGTTTCCCTCCTCCCCTCGCTGAAACAGTAAACCCGAGCCCTAACCCATCGCCTACCCCGCTGTTCGCCGGAGGAACGTGCCGGCGACCTCGTCGACGCCACCTCCGACCACCTCCCTCTCTCCCACGACCACCAGAGCCGACCACACTCCTCTCCAACTCGCCGCAGCACACTACCCTGCACACCCGAGGCCTTTCCCCTTGCTGCAGCCGCCGTCGTCGTTTCGCCGGCGATCCAATGCCGTCGAGCCATCGTGTTTGCACCCTGTTTCTTCCCTGTAAGTTTCCTTCTCCTTCCTTTTGGTACAACCCCCCGCTGGTCCGTGTCGTGAATGCGTAGTTTGGTTTGCTAACTTTGTTGTTCTGTTTGCTGCCGGATCCGACCGTGCCGTCTGACGAACCCGACGCTCCAGCGAAGCCCCCTGGTCCGTGTGATCCCGTTGACCTCTGTTGGGACTCGATCCGTGGCCCGTGCTTCCGTACCGTGGTTTCTACCGACATCGCATCCGTGTTTCGGTTCGCGGAACCGCCGAGGCAAGTATCCGAATACTTGCTTTAACATGCTACAACTTAATCATCATATTATAACCACACAACTAGTATAACATCAATACCTTTTATAACTTAGAATTGCTAGTCACGATTATCCGTAACTTTAAATCAATGGAATCATTGCTCGTATTAACCGGTCTGCTATTAATTCATACTTAACTAATCAAACCAAGTAGATCATCCCCACTTCATTTGTTAAAATCACTCATGAGACAATTATTATGCTTAGTTCAAATTCATGTAACTCCATTGCGTATATTATCGATATTGTTTCGTCTTGTGGCTATTGCACCTCAAAGGTGTGCGAACCGGATTAATATGAAAATACAAACATCACTGTGTTCACATAGAATAATATTTGTTATTTACTGTTTCCTGCTACTGTTCATTATTTGTTACTATACCTGTTATCATCATATACCTGATTGCATTACATATTGACCGATCTTGATACACCTGACCCATGTACTGATACACCGGACACAACACCTTGTACATATCAACTCTACCTGTTGAAAGTAACCTGACCTGTTACCTGATCTCATGCCTAATGCCGACAAACCTAACCATTCCTGCTGTCGATCCAGACAGACCTACCTTTACTTGACTTGTGTTGGTATTAGTCCTTGACTACTGAATACCTGACTGACATACATAGCTTGGGGGTATGGGGAAATCAAAGGTGAAACCGACTTGTAACTCAACAGTTCGATACATTGATCTGATCAGTCTTACGGGCTTGGCCAGCTCCGGAGTGTTGATGCTGACATCACTCATCTATCCTACTACCTTTTACTGCTTAGCGGCACGTCTCGGATTCAGCCCCGAGGATCATGACCGTGGTCCCGGGCACGCACGGGATACTATTGAGTTACATCGACGATTCATCAATTGGTTTCAAAGACTATAGAGTAGCAAACCTGATAGGACAGTTTAGTCACCTTTACACATTACCCTGCTTGTTACTTCTTATTACTGTTTTATTCATGTTCATGCTTGCATTGTTTATTACCATGTTTTACTGTATACTTGATATCATGACGCGCTGACGTCTGGGTTTTGCATGGCCCAGATTCCGTACCTTTGTCGACGACCGAGCAGGAGTACTTCAGCCAGCCGGCTGAACTGTGAGTTCTTTAGAGTTTAGTTTATTTATGTCATTTCATTTCCAGATGTGAGCCCGCATTATGGGACATACTGTTTATTCATTGTATTGGATCATTAGCTTCCGCACTCTTGTTTATTGATTCTTGTTATTATGGATTTGGACATGTATTAGATTAGCTTATTATCTCGTTCTTGATATCTTTACAACCGTAATGTGACTGTGGATGGATACTTCCTACCCACAGGTAGCATGGTTGGCTATGTCACGTGCCCAAATCTTGCGTACTCTGGGAAGCGGGGCGTGACAGATATGCATTACCAAAATAAACTTTATTGTAAGACAGAACAACTTTACCTCCTTGAAAGTCCAGACGCATCCCAGTATCACATAGCAGACTTCTAGAAACCAGGTTCTTTGGAATTAATGGAACATACTTCACATTCTTCAGAGTAAGAGTATTGCCAGAGGCAAGAGAAATTACAACAGTCCCGTTACCAAGAACAGTAGCAAAAGAATGACCAGCCATAGACACATCCTCTTGGATAGCAGAGTTGGTGGTAAACATCTCCTTGCTATTGCAGACATGACAGGCAGCACCAGTGTCCAACCATCAATCAAAAGAGTTAATATGTGTCACCTGACAGATCATGTCAACAAAGTCTTGAACATCAGCAACTTGGTTGACGGAGTTCTCCTTCTTAGACGGCCTACAAGATTTGGCCCAGTGACCTTTCTTGCCACAGTTAAAGTAGTGATCCGTCTTCTTGAACTCTTGCTTAGGTACATTAAGATTCTTATGATTCTTGTTCCAAGGTTTCCTTTTCGGCTTGCTAGGTCCACCTCCATTAGGTTTTGCAGAGATCATATTTGCAGCAGCCTTTTGTTTGGCAAGCAACTCATTCTTGGAACGAGTTCGGACATCATCTTCTATGCGATTGTACCTCTTCATGTCTTTAAGAGAAACTTGCTTCTTCCTCCGATGCATGTCAGTAGAGAAAGACATCCAAGAAGGTGGAAGTTTGTTGATAATTGCTCCGGTCATGAAAGTGCTACACAATTTAATTTTTTCTTCATTTAATTTCATAACAATCTTTTCAAGTTCCTTTACTTGAGGGAGAACTTCTTTGTCATCTTCAAATTTGAAGTCTAAAAATTTGTCAATAAGATGAGTCTTTGATAGCTTCTCCTCGTCCTTGTATTGTTACTCCAGAGACACCCAAATCACTTTAGCAGTTGCCTTGTGAGTATAAGCATCTGCAAGATGGTCCGCCATACAGTTGAGAAGATAACTCTTGCAAAAGTGATCGTCACAATCCCATTTGGCTGCCCTTTGTTCATCTTGATCAAAGTCTGGCTTCTCTTTAGTGATGACATAGTAAATCTTCAGGAGTTGCATCCCAAAGGTAATTTTACGCTTCCAGGCATTGTAGTCAGCTCCATCGAAGCTCTAAAGCTTCAAATAGTCAATCCCCATTGTCTTAGCAGTGTCCATTTGCAGAGATTTATGCTTTAAGAATGTTAGAGTAGGGGGGGGATGAACAGAAAACCAAGGATTATAAAACTTTCCTGATTGAATGATGATGATGACTGTAATTAGATGGAACCGCTGTGCATCCTGAGATGCTGAGCTTAAAGCATAATTCGGCTACTCCGGTGCAAGGATCCCAAGCATGAATCGCTTCCAGGAACAGCGGCAGAGCTAACTGGTGTGCACCTACCAAAAGCTCTAAGGTGGACTTGGAGAATTCTACCTTTTGAATGGATTTTTTCTCTAGTAGAAATGGTGGTGGAGGAATTGCTTTTACAAGAGTGTGCTAAGCACCCTTACTTATAGAGAATGAAAATGACCCTTGGCCTCTTTCTCTCCATATAACATTCCAATGAAGGCTTTCTTCATGTAACCTTCTCAATGAAGGCTCATGTAACCTTTTATCTCTCAAAGAAGTTATCAAAGCATGTAACTTCTTCATCTCCTGAGGAAGTTACCAAAACATGTAATTACAAGTTGGAAACTTTCACCTGCATAATGAATTAAATCCAACATAATATTTATGTCATATTTTGTTCTCCTGATATTTAGAGGTTACTGTTTCAAGCGGCTTATCTGAATACTCACATTTCCCACCTTCTTGATACTGATTGTGATTGCTATTAGTTCTATTTGAGTGCCAATGAAGAAAATCATTAATATTATAGTTTGCATGCCAGTCAGCACACTTTCAAACTATTGATGCCCAACCTTTTCTTGCAGAAATGCATCCATGCTATTCTTTTACTTGTACTTGTGAGGCAAAGTTATCTGGTGGAGGATAGGGATTAGAGGGTTAAATTGTAATTAGAGCCGTGATTGCAATTTTTCTGGGCCATTTAAAGGAGGTTCGTGTACCTCTTCTGGCTAACAGACCTCTAGGTCTGGCTAACAGACCTCTAGGCAGCGTTCTTCATTAAATTTGAAACTTTTACTTGTTGCCAGAGCTCAAATTTGGAGCGCAATTAGATTACTTGATGGTACAATTTTTTCCTATTTACTTCGTGAATTATATTTTAGTCTAAGAGATACATGGTGTATTTGTATTTGAATTGCAGAAAATCCTTCAAAATTCAGTTGTGGCATTTTAATCCCCTGAAAACTCGTTTTATACCCTGTTCCTCCTTGAACTTCAACTTATAGCTCACACGGAATGCCGTTAATGACAATGGAGCTGGAAATTCAAAGGCTATTCCTAGATGACAACACATCAGCATGTATTATGATCTTTTGAAAACCCTGTTAGCTATATTTTGGGTGGTTACAACACTTTTTTCTTATCATGGCCAAAGACCTTCTGCAAGCAACATAGAAGGAAGTGAAACCAATTAGGATTGCAAAGTCTCCTTTCTTTGGATACACATAAAATAAGCCCTCACTTCTATCCGTTTATCCCCAATTATCTATTCTTGACGTCTCTTAGGGTTTTAGTTCTTAGAATCGGTCATGGCTTTAAAAATATAGATCGGGATCTTGACATAGGAATTATATCCACATGTTTTAACAAATTCTCCCAGCGTTTAGAGCTGTTTTGTGTCATACTGTGACAAAACTTACGTAGTCTATGTAGCGACTTCTTATTCGTTCATTGTTGAATAGTTCGTAGTATCGGTCATGGCTTTGAAAATATATGCATATACATGGATGTTGACACGAGGATCATATTCTCATCATCTCATGTTTCATCTCAAATATTTAACTGTTTCTCACTCTTAGAGACGTCCCATGCTATGTATTGTGACAAAACTAGCGTACTATATGTTCTCACTTCTCACTACATTCATTGCTCAATGGTTGGACCCCTAGATCCTAGCATGTCAAAACCTAAGCAAATGAACAGTAGAATGTGAAAAGTGGTGGGGATTGCTAGAGAAGTAGGAAGGGATTTTTTTTCTACCCAGAAAGTTGGAAACATGTGTATACCACAAAATGGGCTGGATGAGGAAAGTGTAATTTGAATGACAGTTGGAGGGGCTTCTGTAATTTAACCTAAATGTGCTACACTTCTCTAACTGACTAAGGTCTTGTGCTGAATTTATTGAACCAATATTTTGGTTGGCTCAACAGTTGTGGCACTATCAATAAATGCTACTTCTTTATTAGTATCAAAACCTTACTTTAAAAACTGTATTTGTTTCTAATTGCTTTTGCGGCGTCCGGTCAAAAAAAATGGGCGTGAGCCAGTTCTTAACCATTCTCCTTTGAAAAGTATAGATTCCCATTATCAACGTTTGAAGCATGAATTCTGATTTTGTTAATAAACCAAGATTTCTACCTTGAATATAAACTAGTAAAAGAATGGATGAGAAGGGAAGAAGGAACGATATAGATGAGAGTAATGCAAATACAGAACTGTATGCCATCCAATTTCCTCTGGTTCTCATGAAGTGGCTATTGCCACGCCCTGCCTATTTAGAATACCTGCTCCTATAGCCACGCCTAAGATTGTGTTTGGGAACAGATGAGAAATTGAGATAACATGTATCTTTTTTAAATCGTTAATGGGTAGGTGCGGTTTGGGCGATTACAATGCGGATTTATGGAATTAGTTTGATATTTGTTTTTGTAGTTGCGACACTGCATAATTCCCCCATTGGATAGGGGGAAGTTCAGACTTTAAATATAGCCCTTAGTCAATTTTGTATTCCACCTGAGTACGTCCCCAGAAAATTCCGAAGAAAAACTGCATAATTACCTCAATACTTGCAATGATGGTAGTCCTCAGCCTACCATGTCCATGCTTTTGTATCACTCACAGCACCACACATACACATCAATGTAACGAATCATTAGCGCATAAACTATTAGATATAACACTGTAGCCATAATGTCATACAATACAAATATCTAAGCTGAAACTGAAATCTGAAACTACCATATCTGAAACCACAATAGGGTCGATGACCAACACAGTGAAAATGTTTTCATATACCTTTGGCCTCACATAGTTTTAAGAGGTGATGATGTATCATAAGCTGAAACTGCAGAAGGTGATAATGTTTTCTTCACTTCTTGAGCTGCTAATTTTCTTGGAAGATGACTTCATTGCTCCATCTCTTCTTTACAGTTTGATCTATGGTTAGGTGTAAGATCACCCTGAATCACTGGGGCTACCATGCTACTGTTTGCTTGGATAAAAACTTGACATGGCTTTTGACTTTATTCTAAATGCTCTAGAGTGCTATCTTTACACTATTATGGCCATTTGTGTTATTGTCTGTTTCTTTTGATATATGATTTTTTTTGATTATTTATATCCGACTGGTCCACTTGAGAACAGGCGGAAAGCGAAGAGCTGGAAGTAGTTGGCTCTCTGTAAGTCAGGGAATAACAGAAGACGCTTCTGATCTGGTTTCTGGTTTTGCTACCCTTGGTGATGATTCTGCAGACTATCCAAATGAGTACTATGGCCATTTGGTTTTACTTCAACAAGTATGATGACGATGATGATGTTGGGTACATGAGACAGCCTATTGAAGATGAAACCTGGTTCTTAGCTCATGAGATCGACTATCCTAGTGACAACAGAAAGGGTACAGGGTATGGGTTTCCCCCCACAACAAGATCAGGTTCCAAGAAAGGATGAAGATGATGACCAATCTTTTGCTGAGGAAGACTCATACTTGTCAGGTGAGCAATATTTCCAATGAAAAAATATCAATATCCAACAAGTTACTGCGGCAAATGAAAATGATCTGATGACTCACTATGATGGACAATTGTTGGATGTTGAAGAGTTGAACTTGATGCATGCTGAGCCTGTATGGCAGGGTTTTGTTGCCCAAAACATTGAACTGTCTTTGATAAGAAATGGTAAAGTTGTCAATGAGTGTGAACGCCCTCGACATGATGATCAGCATGGATCTGTTAGGTCAGTTGGTGTGGGCATAAACAGTGATGCTGCTGACTTTGGGGGTGAAATACGAGAAAGTTTAGTTGGTGGAAGTAGTGAAGGAGACATAGAATACTATCATGAGCATGGTGTTGGCATCAGTGGTAGCAGGGATTTCGAACATGGCTTGACTATGAACAAATTTAATAAGTCGAAGAAGGATAAGAAGAAAGCTAAACAAAAGCCAGATAAATATATCTTGGCTTCTGAGAAGAATAATAACACGCCTTCAATGAATTATGTTGATGCTGGTTTTTCTTTTCCACCCCCTCGAAGCAAAGGGGGTAAATCAGAAGCGGTTGTTACCGATGGAGATGTTAATGATGATTTTGAGAAAGGATTGGATTCAGAGGGTATGCTTGCCACATGGAGGAGAAAAAGCAGTGATTCTTCGCCTATAAGAAGCTCAAGGGACGAAAAAATTCAGATGCTGGTAGATCCAAAAGCATAAGTGCATCATCAACCTCGAACAGCGATTATGCTGAAAGAGAAGATTTGAAGAAAGAACAAGCCGGCAAAGTAAATGATGTGACAGAAGCTGACCCTGGGGCGACTTTGGAGGATGAAGCAGCAGCTGCATTGCAGGAGCAAGACAGATAAAAGCTCAAGAGGAGGAATTCGAAACTTTCAATCTTAAGATTGTCCATAGAAAAAACAGGTACCTTCAACTTCCTCTTCTGTTTATTCTCCCCATACACCATAGAAAATAATTAACACATGATTATACAAAATTTCAAATAAAAAACATATAAATAAATAGATCTCTTACCTTGTGTTCCATTACTGATCTATGCATGGGAAGCATGTGGTCTTCATGCACCACTATTTTTCATCTTGTACCTATAAGTTGGCATGCCAAATTTCTTTCTGATTATTCTTTGCAATTTGTCAGGAAGGGCTTTGAGGAGGACAATAATTTCCATGTTGTTTTGAATTCAGTGACAGCTGGGCGTTACCCTGTTACTGAATACCTTGGGTCAGCAGCATTTAGCAAGCTATTCAGGAACATGACTTGCACACTGGCATGGATGTTTGTGTGAAGATTATAAAGAACAACACAGACTTTTTTGATCCGAGTCTTGATGAAATCAAGCTTCTAAAATTTGTTAACAAGCACGATCACACCCGGCTAATGAAGCCAATCAACGGCGAATCGAATCTTGCTCCTGCAATGCAGCATAATCGATTCGCCGTTGATTCGCTTCGCCTCGTCACGAAGCGAATAAAATTCATTTAGTGATGACGTGGGCGAATTTGGCGAATCGATTCGTCTCGCCGACAACGAATTGGCAAAGCAAGCGGGTTTCCAACTTTTCCGGCCGTGCTTCGTCGTAGTTCGTCTCGTCTAACCCGCCAACTCGTCTCGCTTCGTCTCAGGAATCACCACAAATCGGCAAGACTCACTGATTCGCCACGAATCGGCAAGGCTCACCGATTCGCCCCACTTCACCTCGTCTCGTTGACCGATTCGCCACGGATTCGTCTCGAACTCGGCCACCTGCTCGACAGATCGCTTTGTCTCAGGTTCGCTCTGCCTCGTCTTGGAATTTCCATCCAACGGCTACTAACGGTCGGATCTAGGCGTAGCGAGGCGAATTTCGATTCGCCTCGCCTCATAACGACTATAAACAGGTAAAAAATTCAAAAACCACCCAAAAACCTATAAATACCCCCCTAAACCCAATTTCTTTTCATTCCAAACTTTTTTCTCTTCCAAAAAAAATTCCCATCTCTCTACAAAATTTAATCTTAATCTCTATTATTATTGTGGCAATTTCCATCTCTATAAAGAATAGAAACTCTGATCCGATTTTCCGACAGTCTGACTCCGAGTTTTCGAAGCTCCTAGCCTCCGATCGACTCGTTCTTCTTTCTTTCTTCTTTCTTGTTTTTAATTTATTATTTCTAATTTTCTACTGTAACACTCTTTTTTTCAACATTTAGTTAAAATATTGATATGGAGGGTTCATCCGATACGTATCAAACCCAAAATCCTCATCCCGAACAACAAGCGGAAGGATCCACCCATACATCAAGAGAAGTTAAAAACGTGCGACTACTAGTGATGTTTGGGATCACTATAAAATTGAATTTAGGGACGGCGTTTGATACACCATTTGCAAATATTGTGGTAATGCCTATAAACACAAGGATAGTGCCGGCACCGGTAATTTGAATAAACATGCAAAAAAACACTTAGAAGTCCCGGCCAGTTCCTCCACTACGCAAACACAAATTGGTTTCATCGGTCAATGTCTTTTTCAATATAATCATGATTTAAATGTTTTAGAAATGACAAGATATGTTATGTCATATGAATATGTTCTCGGATTCGGAGAAAGCGCGGCTTTTGAGCGGTACGTTCAAACGGCATTGCATCCGGCATTCAAAAGGGTTTCAAGGACTATACTTAAAAGTCATCGTTTTAGCCCCTACAACGACGATAAACAGGTATTAATTGCTCTCTTGCTTTTTTAGATATCGGTATTTCATTAACTTTTGATGTTTGGACGGATAGAAGAGAACTTCCATGGATATGTGTTGCTGCACATTAGATAGATTCTGTCTGATTTTTGCAAAAAAGAATTATTTCTTTTAGACAATTTCCATACCCGCACAGTGCTTTTCATATAACTTCTGAAATTAGATCTATTTTAGAAGAATATCATTGTGTTAAATAATTTTTTTTCTATTTCTATCGATAATGCTAGCAACAATAATTTTGCTATTGCTGAACTCATTAGGCTATACAAACAAATTTGCAGTGGCCGTTTTTTTCATATTCGTTGTGATGTCATATACTTAATCTTGATGTACAGAATGCATATACTGTATGTAATACAAATTCTCAAACAATTAAAAATGCATGTATGTTTATTAAAAGTCCTGGAAAAAGAAAAGCTGAATACAAAACTAGATGCCTAACTGCAGGTGTAAGGCCGTCTCTTAAAAAAGATGTGGCCACTAGATGGAATATTACATATGACATGATTCGTACTGCATTAAAGACCGCCAGATTATTAGTAACATATGGAATGAACAAATGCCCGTAAAAAACCACTCAACACCCAATCATTGGGCGGTTGCAGATCTTTTTAAAAAATTTCTTATGACTTTTAAAATAGCAACCGAACGATTTTCTGCTACTTATACCCCCACTTCTCATATTCTTGTCTCTGAATTGTATAATATAGCTAATTGTTTTGCTTGTCACGTCGAAAATCCAGTACTTCATCATTCGATACTTACTATGCTAGTTAAGATTTCTAAATGTTTCTCTGAAGTTCCAATCATTTACTATTTATGTTCGGTAATGGACTCTAGAATTAAATTAGAAGGTTTGGAGGCTCTTTTAACCGGGTTCCACACGATCATGAGATATGGTGTATATATTGATGTCTAAGTTAGTATCGTTAGAAGTAATTTAGATGAAGTGATTGACTTGTATGTTGTACGATCTTCTTCTGGTAGAACTAGTAGACCACCGTCCTCAACCAGTTCGCGTGCTTCGACTTCAGTTTTAGCATTTATTCAACAGAAGAAAAGGGAAAAAGAGCCGGTAGCCTCATCATCGTCTTTAAATGAGTTATCAATATTTTTAAGTACTGAGTCAGGTGTAGATTTAACTATAGATGATTTTGATATTTTAGCCTGGTGAAAAAGCCACGGACATTTGTATCCGGTGCTTTCTACTATGGCCCGCGATTTACTAACTGTTTCAGTGTCAACAGTAGCGATGGAAAGTGTTTTTAGTACAGGTGGCAGTATATTAAGCGAGAAAAGATGCAGCTTGGCGCACGACACAATGGAATGCATGATTGTTTGCAAGATTGAGAAGCAGCGGCCGTCAGGAAACAAAATGCAATCATTTTGGACTCAGATTATCTACCTGAGCAGCTTACAGGATCAGACAAGACCAACACCGAAGGAGGAGGAACCACAACCGGCGTCGACGAGTAGTGAGTAAAATTTGTAATGATAGAAAAAGAACTACGTAGACCTGATTCTTTCTCATTGAGATCAATATTTGGGAGGGATACGTAGGCAGCCCGAGTGGGTTCGGTCTTTAATGTAAAAACAACAAATTGTATTATGATTAAGATTTTTTTATTATAAAAACTTGTTTAAATTTCAAAATTTTAAGCCTAATTTTAATTTTTAATTTTTAAAAAAAAAAATAGCAACCTTTCCAAGCGAAAAATTCGCCTAGCTCGGCCAATTTGCCTCGCTCATGGCCTCGCGAACTGGCGAGGTGATGCGAGCGGGTTCTGGTTTCGTTACTGTTGCCCTCGCTTCGCCTAGCCGACGAAGCAAGAAAAATTTGCTTCGCCGGCCAAGCGAAGCAAACGAATTCCGAAGCGAATTGCTTCGGCTTGCTTCATTAGCCACGCCTAAGCACGATCCTGTTGACAAGTATCATATTTTGTGCTTGTATGATTGCTTTTATTATCGGGTAGGCAACTTTTGATTTTTTTCAAATAATATTTGTTGAATAAGGTTGTCCCATAATACTTGATTCTATGTGTATCAGTTTGAGAGTGTGCATGTGCGTGCATACACGTGTGTGTCTGCATGTTTGCATGCATTGATGCACGGGTGTGTACATGTATGCGAAACATTATATCAGCTAGCAGCTGCAATTGACCCAGCTAGTTCTGATGTGGTATATCGTCATTGGATAGAGTATTGCGCAGCACATATCCTCTATTCATTTCTTGTTTTAGTTTGTTTTTAAGGAATATAAATTTGAATTGAAATAATTAACAGATTATTCCTTTGTTTATTTGTAAGTAATCATGTTGTGCGCTGCAGATTTCAAATTGGTTTTTAAGAAGGAATCAGAAACTATTGGATACTTGTATGATTTCATTTGTGGGATCAAAATTTTCAGCCAACTCTAACATAAGAGAATCAGATCTTCATTTAATGATGTTCTTTTGTTTACATTAATTGGAATTGGATCTTCCATTGCAACAAAACTTCGAAGTTGTGATGTGGATTGAGGGAATATAATTTATATTCTAACATGCCTCCACAGGTCGAAGTCGGGCCGAAACCCAGGCTTTAGCACAATGGTATTTTTAATTTAAATAAATCCGCATTTAAAATGCGTCCGGTGGGAATTAAACCTGGGTTGCTTTTATACCATGTTAAATGTCTCTTCCACTACACCAAAACTCCGAAGTTATGATGATGGTTGAAGGAATATATTTTATATTTTAACAAAAACAAATACTCACAATACAGTTTCACCTCAGAATTAGGAAGCTGCATGAATTTATTAGTCTATTTCTTATATGACCTCCCAACTAAACACCCTTTTATCGGAAACAAGCATTTCGTTAGAGTTGGGCTAACTCTAACCCGAATCCTAACTAGATTAACCCTTACCTTATCCCTAATCCGTATCAATACTCTGCAGACTTACATATATGATTCAGCATGTACATAATATACAAAGCCTAAAGCAGACAGTTAAAACTATATAATGCTTGTGAATATTATTGAGGATATGGTCATTGTCAAACTGAATTGGAACAAAAGATCTTCCATGCCTTGGTGCATATCTTTAATTCATTTATGTATTAAGTTGCTTTTTGTGCCCCCAAGTATTGCAAAACAGCAACAAAAGCTTTGGAAACGTTCTTTCCTGTCCAAAATCTTGGGTCTTCCTGCTCTGATCTTGATCCAACTCCACATTACAAATGCCACTTTTTAAACTTAGTACTTCCACGTCCTAAAAATTGAGACCTATCCTTTCTGGAATTTTTTGATATTATGATAACTTCTTGTTGGGGGTTGGGGGGGGGGGGGGGGGACAATTGAAATATCTTACCAGATCAAGTTGATATTTACTAACCATTTCAATCTTTAGATCAACACCGAGAATACATACCATATAATAAAAGTAAGAAGTTAGGCGGAATATACTTTTCTACTAGATAAATTTGTTCTTAGCGTGATATATCTTGATGTTAGGTTTAAGGATATTATTCCACAATGCATCTCAAATGAGTGCCCCATACATTAGGTCATTATGATTTTTCTTTGAATGGTGAACAGTACTTTAAGCGTTATGCATATCAAATCACTGACAGGTCCTTGGGAGTGTGGCACTTCAGGATTATGGCTATTGATATAACTTGAACTTGCATGTGTTTGAGCTTCCCATTAAATAAATTTATGTGCATCTCTAGTTATGTGCAGAGGAAGTGAAAAGTACAAGAAAACTATTTTAGTTTGTGGAAAAGTTAATGAACTAAGATTTTCCCCTTGTAGGACACAGGGGGGGGGGGGGAATATGAGATGGAGAGATTTCATCATAAGCTTTCTCCCATCAGAATGGCGTCGCCTATGTAGTAAGATCCATAAAAAAATTTGTGCTATGGTCGGTTAAAGATTTTGCATACACTACCTCTTTAAACCACTATAGTACATTCTGAGCCTTCTCTTGTGCACTTGAAGATTGTAGCAATGCAAGTGCAATGTATTTACAAGAGGCATAACCCTCTTCCATTTTAGCTTGCATGTTTATTTGCACCTTCTTCTATGTTCTATATTCAGCTGTAAGTAGAAAAATCTTTTAATTCAATGCTTATATTTGTGTACGTATGATACCCAGTTTATTGGTATTCCTGGAGAATATTCTCACCTTATTTACCTACTGTATGTTAGCTTGTTTATTTCTTCTTCTTATTGTTGATTTCTTCTTTTATCTGATTCATGCCGGAACACTTGCGTATAGTATGTGAACTTCTGAAGGCAAACTTATATGAATTTCACAAATTTAATAGGGAATCTAGGGGAGAAGTTTATTTCACTATGCCGAGGCTGCAGGTTGTAAGCCATAAGACCTATCCTTTTCTTAAACATTAAGTTTCTTTTGCTTTAATTTTGTCAGACATGCGCTAACTAACTTCTCCATAAATTTTTTTATTTGCAGTCGATTACAATACAGTGCTTGGAGGCACTTGAGATCTTGACAGGCGGCGCCTTCAAATATGCATGTACTATTGTGAAGTGACATGGTCTACTGCAGTTAAGACTTATGATTACTAAAGAATGTACATTTAATGTTGATGCTTTTATATTTCATCCACGAGGGATCTGAAGAAAGATTTGCCTAGAAGGTTTTAAAATGGTAGACCATGAGGATGAATGTTGGGTTGCTACAGGGATTTATTGTTTTCTTATATTCATCGACAACCTTGAGTTCATGTTCCTTAGAGGAATGCAGCGGATAATGCTGCCAAAAACTTGTTTGACCTTCTGCCACCTTGAAATGTTACAGTGGTCAACTCATGTGGCTAGAGCAGAAGTAGTCATTAATCATTCCCCTCGTGCAGGTTCTCTTCCATAATGATTCTCCTGCAACTTTACTTGCACGTGTGATAGGGATCATAAATCCAATTGACCAAGCAATGCTCGCCAAGGGACGAGATACTGATACATACAAATACTTAAGAAAGAATCACATGCTATATGAAAGGAATCAGGTATGGAGAACACTTTTCTCTTATACCACCATTGTCACCTTAAAACTGTTATCTGACAATAGGTATTATGTCATCTAAGAGTTCTCGACAAGTCCGTTCAGTATACTCATTCTCTAATGAGCATCTGTATACAACCTTCAGTGTCAAGCAGCAATGGCTGTGGGGCCAGCCATCACCCTCCAACCGGGTCAAGAAACGTATACACTAATCTACTCTGGAGTACCGATGTCCCGTCTCAATACCTCTAACGAATAGGAACATTTAAGGATGTACTTATACGCTAACCAGACCCCACTAGCATGATCTCATCATAATCCTGATAATCAAACAAAGATCCCAAAGGTTTTATCAACATGTATTAGCGATACATAATAGCAAGTAAAACAAAAATACATGAAAGATAAAGCAAAGCAGATAGCATACAGGCATCTCAAGTAAGAATGTTATATCCTTATAGGTTCATGTACAATTACAATAATTGCCATCAGGACAACTATATCCAACATTAACATAGTAACATGGTAATAAACATTTCAAATCATGGATGTTTGACTGGACATGTCGGGTTACGCGCGCACCCACAAACGTCTCTGAGAGTACCCGCACCTATATAGATTCAAGAGGTAACTTTCTCCTAAGTATTCAAGAGGCGTAACACCATCGTCATGACTATGCTTTGTTCCCAGTGGCACTTTGTTTCCCGGTGTACTTTGTTCCGTTTACGGCATTTTGTAACCGTCTTCAATACATGGTATGAGCTTAATCAGAGCTCCAATAATGCATTGCAATGAACTAGTGACGTAGCATCGAGAACATCCCGTTCGCAATGTCGGAACTTCATATGGGGAGTCTAAAAAAAATAGTGTGGAGCAAGAGATATATCGCGAATATACCCCGTTCCAACGTACTACTTAGCTTCAAGCCATACAATAACATATGTCTTTCCGATATTTACGACTCTAGTGTTCAACCAATACATGGCAATACGTAATGCAAGCATTTTAAAGAACATAAGCAATCAATATAATAAGCACGGGTTTGGTCTAGTGTAATAATCTAAGTTAAGCATGCGGATATAGGTTTAGTAGCCTATGTCGTTATTTGAGTCAAATATTTAGCGATCTAACGTGAAGTATGTGCCATGGAATGATGACATGGTATAAATATAGCAACTAGTACCATGTATAGAAGCAAGACATCACAATATATAGTTTCTACTCTAACTTGAATTGTCGGGCGAATTTTCGTCTGATATCGGTTAAACTTGTATTAGTTCATATATAAATATCTAATGATATTGGTTTATATTCTAAAACTATCATGATAATAGCATGAGCGATTGGTATAAGGTGATTACTTGATTGGTAACAAGGTCATGAAAAGTAATTTAGCAAGACAACAATTTTCCCGATACCGATATAATTTTAAAAGCGATTCTAAATATATCCGATATGAACCGTAACTACTAACTATCATGGAATATTAATAATTGCATTAACACGGTGATATTTGTATCAAGGATACATAAAAATAGCAATGGAGATAGCCGGGTTAAGGTAAACTTACAAAAATGCAAGCCGATATAACAATCGATGACTTGCTGAACTTTTTCTCTCAAACCGTAAACTCAATTACTCTAAATTTTTGATATGTATTAAAACTAGGGCTGGAATTTATGGTAACTTTTTCATGAATTTTAATTTTTTTCAAGGTTTAAACACAACAATGGAAAGAGGGGTATTTATAGGCTTAGAAAAATATATTCAAATTAGAATTTTATCCCCAATTTTCACTCGCCAACGCTGCCCCGCCTCCGGGACACGTGCCGTGTCCACGTAGAGGGCGGCTGCGGGCCCCACACGCCCGCGCCAGCGCGGACGTCAGCAATTTTTTTTTAAAGAAAATGATTTTTAAAACCCTTTTTACACTCAAAAAATTCTAGAAAATTGATTTTAATTCAGAAAAATACCAAATAAATTTCTAAAAGTTTTTAAAAACATTTTCTATCATTTAAAAATATGAATCACCCGCTTTATTTACTAAAGTTTTCTTTTCCCCATTAAAACCCTTTTAAGTAATTCTTTCTCCTTTTGAAAAATACAAGCTCCCTTTCAAAATAGATCTTGATCCTTAAAACAAAATTTTACTTGGATATTCTCAAAACAAAATGAATTTTTTTTTTCAAAATAAACGTCTTGTTTTAAAAAAATATGGTTGTTACATTACATATAGCAACAAAATATTTTAAAACTAAATAAAACAAAAAATTATATGAGTTTTAAAATTAGAGATTCTCGTGTGCTATAAGATACAAAGTATTGAAAAACGGAAAAGATAAAACATTTTGATATTTTTGAAAGGTTAACGACTTTTGTGTGCTATAACAAGCAAAATATTAAAAACAGAATAAAAAGAAAATATTGAAATTTTTGAAAATTTCGCGATTTTCGTGTGCTTAGCATCCAAAATATTGAAAAATCAAAGAAAATAGATTTTTTTTATATTTATGAAAATTTTATGATTTTAGTATGTTATATAGCAAACAAAATATTGAAAAACAGAAGAAAACAGAGAAGTTTGAGATACCCAATTTTCGTATGGTAACGTGCAAAATATTATAAATTTGAAGAAAACGAATAATTTTGGGATTTTTATAAGTTTCGTGATTTTCATATGCTAAAACATGCAAAATATCAATAAAATCGAAGAAAACAATTTTTTTTTGAGATTTTTGAAAATTCTATGACTCGTGTGATATAGCACATGCATAATATTGAAAAAAGTTTGAAAAAAACAGAAATTTTTGCGATTTAGTGTTATATATCATGGAAAATATTGGAAAATCGAAAAAACAAAAAATATTTTTGAAAACTTCATGATTTGCCATAGCAACCAAAATATTGAAAAACCGAAAAATAAAAATTTTAAGATTTTTAAAATTTTAACTATATTCGTGTATTAGCGTGCAAATGTTGAAAGTTCAGAGAAAACAAAAAAAATGGGGTTTTTTACATTTCGTGATTCTTGGTGTGGTATAACAAGCAAAATAAAAAAAACCGAAGAAAAAAGAAAATTTTAATATTTATAAAACATTCCGCAATTTTCGTATGATATAGCAAGAAAAATATTAAAAAGCTGAAGAAAAATACCTAAGTATTTGTAAGCTAATTTTTCATATTTTTTACATATGAAGTTCATAAACATGAGATATTAAAACTTACAAATCATATAACAATAATTGTCAAATTCATATGATTTTTTTTTTTACTTTAGATTTCGTATCCGCGCATTGCGAGAGGGCCCCTGCTGGTTAACTATTACTTCTAAAATTATCTACAGCATATGCCCGAAATTTTAATACAAAAGCATTTTTCATATCTGCATCCTTCTGCTAAATGAAAATGAGAGACTATTTAGTAGTTCCTTTTTTTATTCACAATGCATTTAGTGTTTCCTATCTTTTATGCTCTATAAAACTATCTTTCTAGAATGCATTTATAAAGTTAAAATGGAGTGGTGTTATCTTAAACTATTCTTAAAATTAATTAGAGGTAAGTGACAATTTCTCCATTATATGTTTTCACTCCTATTTTATGTCTTCACTCCTATTTTATGTCTTCATCTCTCTCATATGGTTGCTAAAACATTTGATATTAAGAGTGTGTTTATTAAAGAATGTAGAATGGCAATATCATACATGCTTTAAATAATGACATAACCAGATTGTTAGGTTATGAAAGAGCACATTGATTTTATAGAATTCCATCAGGAATGTTATTCAATATTAATTAATATCACTGGATACTTTGGAGCAATGTATATGACCAGTTAAATCTAAGATAGGGCAGCTTTTAGGAAGATTTAATGCCTTAGTGCTAGCAAGATTAAATATACAATAATATTTACATTTATAGTTTTCACCCCAAAGATATGTATTATAATTGATATTAATTTGATATGCTTCTCATATTTTGAGAGGTTTAACATGATCTTCCACCTTCCATTATTGGTGAAATTACATGGTAATTAATTACCAATAAAATCAGTGCAGAATACAAAGAAGTATGAAAGAAGAGTTAAATTCATTTCAATTTCAATCATTCATTACACTGGATCCACTAATATATATTTTCTAGGCTTAACATTTGCAGCCTATCATTCTCTACTTTTGTTTTTTCATTTCTATATCCAAAGCTGATTTATTATATTCCATTTCAGTTAGGGAAATTAGGAAAATCTTCAATGCAGCAAGGATTTCACATCAATTCTCGGTTAGTTTATATATTTTTTTCTCAGAATTATATGTCTTCCTTATATTTTTTTATAATATTTTTGCAATTTCTTCATTAAAATTTATCATCTATCATTTTTGTCATTGGATATACCTTTTCTCTGTCAAAGTTTGGATAGTTATATGTAATTTTTCAGGATTTCCACTGAGATGATGACTAGGTATTTACCACCAAGCATTTTTCCTCTTCTACTTTCTCTGCGCCCGCTCCTAAGGTATATCATTATATCTATATCTCCATTTAAAATATTTTCCTATTTAACATTGGGTTTTCTAGGAGAAAGATTTTTATGAGTTGAGCTCATTGAAGCTTTGATGATAGAGCAACTATTTCGTGTAAAAGTATGGGTTTTTTTTGTTACAGATAAGGTCAATTCTTGATTTTTCGGGCTTAAAATGTTATTTTCGTATTTAATTTTTTTTAATTTCTTGATATTTAAGATTACGTGATTGGTAACAAGGTCATGAAAAGTAATTTAGCAAGACAACAATTTTCCCGATACCGATATAATTTTAAAAACGGTTCTAAATATATCTGATATGAACCTTAATTACTAACTATCATGGAATATTAATAATAGCAGTAACACGGTGATATTTGTATCAAGGATGCATAAAAATAGCAACGGAGATAGCCGGGTTAAGATAAACTTACAAAAATGCAAGTCGGTATAACAATCGATGACTTACCGAATTTTTTCTCCCAAACCGTAAACTCAATTACTCTAAATTTTTGATATGTATTAAAACTAGGGCTGGAATTTATGGTAATTTTTTTATGAATTTTAATTTTTTTTTCAAGGTTTAAACACAAAAATGGCAAGAGGGGTATTTATAGGCTTAGAAAACTATATTAAAATTATAATTTTATCCCCAATTTTCACTCGCGGCTTAACTGAGCGCTGCCCGCGTTCGGGACACGTGCCGTGTCCGCGTTGACGGCGGCTGCGGGCCCCACACACAGGCGCCAGCGCGGACGTCAGCAATTTTTGTAAAGAAAATGATTTTTAAAACTCTTTTTACACTCAAAAAGTTCTAGAAAATTGATTTTAATTCAGACAAATACCAAATAAATTTCTAAATTTTTTAAAAACATTTTCTATCATTTAAAAATATTAATCACCGGCTTTATTTACTAAAGTTTTCTTTTCCCCATTAAAACCCTTTTAAGTAATTCTTTCTCCTTTTGAAAAATACAAGCTCCCTTTCAAAATAGATCTTGATCCTTGAAACAAAATTTTGCTTGAATATTCTCAAAACAAAATGATAAAAAATATTTGAAAATAAACTTCTTGTTTTTAAAAAAATGTGGTTGTTACATCACATATAGCAACAAAAAATTATAAAACTAAATAAAACAAAAAATTATAAGAGTTTTAAAATTAGTGATTCTCGTGTGCTATAAGATATAAAGTATTGAAAAACGGAAAAAAATAAAACATTTTGATATTTTTGAAAGGTTAACGACTTTTGTGTGCTATAACAAGCAAAATATTAAAAACAGAATAAAACAGAAAATATTGAAATTTTTGAAAATTTCGCGATTTTCGTGTGTTTAGCATCCAAAATATTGAAAAATCGAAGAAAATAGATTTTTTTTTATATATTTATGAAAATTGTATGATTTTAGTATGTTATATAGCAAACAAAATATTGAAAAACAGAAGAAAACAGAGAAGTTTGAGATACCCAATTTTCGTATGGTAACGTGCAAAATATTATAAATTTGAAGAAAACGAATAATTTTGGGATTTTTATAAATTTCATGATTTTCATATGCTAAAACATGCAAAATATCAATAAAATCGAAGAAAACAATTTTTTTTGAGATTTTTGAAAATTCTATGACTCGTGAGACACATGCATAATATTGAAAAAAGTTTGAAAAAAACAGAAATTTTTGCGATTTAGTGTTATATATCATGGAAAATATTAGAAAATCGAAAAAACAAAAAATATTTTTGGAAACTTCATGATTTGCCATAGCAACCAAAATATTGAAAAACCGAAAAATAGAAATTTTAAGATTTTTAAAATTTTGCCTATATTCGTGTATTAGCGTGCAAATGTTGAAAGTTGGTTTTTTTACATTTCGTGATTCTTGGTGTGGTATAACAAGCAAAATAAAAAAAACCAAAGAAAAAAGAAAATTTTAATATTTATAAAACATTTCGCAATTTTCGTATGATATAGCAAGAAAAATACCTAAGTATTTGTAAGTTAATTTTTCATATTTTTTACATATGAAGTTCATAAACATGAGATATTAAAACTTACAAATCATATAACAATAATTGTCAAATTCATATGATTTTTTTTACTTTGGATTTCGTATCCGCGCATTGCGAGAGGGCCCTTGCTGGTTAACTATTGCTTCTAAAATTATCTACAGCATATGCCCGAAATTTTAATACAAAAGCATTTTTCATATCTACGGCGTTCTGCTAAATGAAAATGAGAGAATATTTAGTAGTCCCTTTTTTTATTCACAATGCATTTAGTGTTTCCTATTTTTTATGTTCTATAAAACTATCTTTCTAGAATGCATTTATAAAGTTAAAATGGAGTGGTGTTATCTTAAACTATTCTTAAAATTAATTAGAGGTAATTGACAATTTGTCCATTATATGTTTTCACTCCAATTTTATGTCTTCATCTCTCTCATATGGTTGCTAAAACATTTGATATTAAGAGTGTGTTTATTAAAGAATGTAGAATGGCAATATCATACATGCTTTAAATAATGACATAACCAGATTGTTAGGTTATGAAAGAGCACATTGATTTTATAGAATTCCATCAGGAATGTTATTCAATATTAATTAATATCACTGGATACTTTGGAGCAATGTATATGACCATTTAAATCTAAGATAGGGCAGCTTTTAGGAAGATTTAATGCCTTAGTGCTAGCAAGATTAAAAATACAATAATATTTACATTTATAGTTTTCCCCCCAAAGATATGTATTATAATTGATATTAATTTGATATGCTTCTCATATTTTGAGAGGTTTAACATGATCTTCCACCTTCCATTATTGGTGAAATTACATGGTAATTAATTACCAATAAAATCAGTGCAGAATACAAAGAAGTATGAAAGAAGAGTTAAATTCATTTCAATTTCAATCATTCATTACACTGGATCCACAAATATATATTTTCTAGGCTTAACATTTGCAGCCTATCATTCTCTACTTTTGTTTTTTCATTTCTATATCCAACGCTGATTTATTATATTCCATTTCAGTTAGGGAAATTAGGAAAATCTTCAATGCAACAAGGATTTCACATCAATTCTCGGTTAGTTTATATATTTTTTTCTCAGAATTATATGTCTTCCTTATATTTTTTTAATAATATTTTTGCAATTTCTTCGTTAAAATTTATCATCTATCATTTTTGTCATTGGATATGCCTTTTCTCTGTCAAAGTTTGGATAGTTATATGTAATTTTTCACGATTTCCACTGAGATGATGACTAGGTATTTACCACCAAGCATTTTTCCTCTTCTACTTTCTCTGCGCCCACTCCTAAGGTATATCATTATATCTATATCTCCATTTAAAATATTTTCCTATTTAACATTGGGTTTTCTAGGAGAAAGATTTTGATGAGTTGAGCTCATTGAAGCTTTGATGATAGAGCAACTATTTCGTGTAGAAGTATGGGTTTTTTTTGTTACACATAAGGTCAATTCTTGATTTTTAGGGCTTAAAAAGTTATTTTCGTATTTAACTTTTTTAATTTCTTGATATTTAAGATTACATGATTGATGGCAAATGAGTCTGAGGTATGCGAATAGTTTCTGTTTTTCGTTCTTACACAATCGGTGTTCCTTTGTGAAGAAAGGCGGAATTTTGTATTCTAGGATTTTCATAAAGTACTTGCTTGCTTTTGTTAAAGATTCTTTCTTGATTTGGTAAAAGCCACAAAGTTGATATAAAAAGAGTTATGAGGCAAATAATTACTTTATGAACATTTTTGAGGGACATGTTTACAACAAATCATTTAATCATGGGGTAATTTGTTGGTTGTTTGAGTTCAATTTGAGTAGGATAAAAATGTTCATATTAATGAATAGGGTTGATTTAAAAATAAAACTTAGCTGATTCAAAGAGAGTGTTGTAATGAAGTGGAGTTTCTATGTAATTACCTCTAAGTATTTGTTTGGCATATGATATGTAAGTTACAAGAAATAGAAATATGTATGGGTGTTTGATTTATCAATAACTTTTTTTCTGGTCATGTTCTATGCACCCAGTGAAATTTTGGTATTGCCATGTAAATAGATTTTACATTCATGACAAATTTATTTATTGCAATCTATATCTTCCTTTTAAGGCATAGTTTGCTAAAAATAAAAGATTGAGGGTAGCTGTTTAATGAAATCGACTCTATTTTGGGGTGTGAAATGTTATGAAAATAAAAAAAATTATTGAAAATAAGTCGAAACTTTATCTAACTTAGAAGAATTCATATTACATTAAGATAGAGTATATGAGCGTTCTACAATAATTCTAGAAAAAAAATCTAGAAAACATGGTTTTTCTAATTAAGCAGAAAAAAATCTAGAAAACATGGTTTTTCTAATTAAGCAAACATGAAGTTTTTTGCTCGTCAAAGATAGACTTTTGAATGTACTTGGGTTATTGAGTTCTAAATGCTAATATCTTTCATCTATCTAATTTAAAAAAAATTGTAATGCATCTTTCAGTTGCTAATCTTTTCGCAATTTTGATTTCAAAGTTTAGTACAACAGGCAATACTAATGCTAATGCATCTGTTTTCTCTGAATATATTGAAGATTTAATTTTAAAATTAATTAAAATTGAAGTTTTTGGTCCGAAAGCAATGGATGGAAGAGAAGCTAACATCCATAAAAGATTTCATACATTCGCAAAGCAAGTTGAAACCATCAAGGATTAATTCAGATAAAACCATATATGTTTGTATATGATCTTGAAATCAGTTTTTGGCAAATACAGTAAAATAACACTTTTTCCCCAATAAAATGAAGAACATTGCTAGACAACTTGCAAATTATATACATGATAGAAGTTGTAAAATTAAACCGGAATGTACAAGACTATAATAGGTTGAGGCTTAGATGCATGAGCAGAGAAAATACCTTACCAGTATATACATTGCCATTCCATTTCTTATTGAATCTATTATAAATATTGGACATAAAGAAACAACAATTCAAAAGAAATCACCCTAAATTGCGTTCCCTGCCTTTTTATATAGAATTTGTATGAATGGAAAATAAATAATTACAAACATTCAAGAAACAATAACAGAGTGAATTTTTTTTCAAATCATTTCCCCCTTAAGTTGTTAATTCCCACAATCTATGTCAAACATAAAAATGCAAAAAGCCATATTTCTCAACTTTCTTAGAAAATACATTTAATAATCAAATATCAAAAAAATTTGCTCATTAAATAATATTTGTCTAATTAAAATTCGTACAAAAAAACTAAATAATTACATTTCAATGCATTTATGCTTCTTAATTTTTGCAAATTTTAAGCACAATTTTCCTTGAGTCCCTTCTCAAATAAATAGAACTAACAAGTTTCCATCAAATGAGGTTTTACCTTAGAAGCTGTAAATTTTCAACCACATAAATTTTTTTACGTCATGGCGTATTTGGAATTATCAAATGATATTATATTTATCGATATTCACGTGTATGGCATGTGCATTAAACTATCCAATGACTATTTAACTATCCGAGCTTATAAACTTCGTTGAAAGATATCAAACTCCCACTTCCTCTTGCCGACCCATCCTACAAGACATTGTAAACATAATTATCAATGGAGTTCTGATATTATGGTTCAGTTTCGGTATCAAATAGTCATCAGCTCCATTTCGATACTAAATAACAACGATATAAACCAAGAGCAAATATTAAATTACCAGCAATCATCAAGGTTCCTTTAGAGGCACTCTTTCGATTGGCGAAGATTGTTCGTATCCATCGACAGATGGCTTGATGAAGACGTTAAAGATGATGTTGTTGAAAATGGTAAGAAGTAGGAGCGCAACAGCAGTATAATAAAGGTATGATCCTGAAATCTCTGGCAGTTCCTCAGCACTCTTCATGCCAGTTATAGCATCTCTGTCAAGATTTAAGTCTGCAATTTCATCGCATCAGGATGACATTTATCAGCCAAATTATACACCGACGTATAAAAGTTTTGGAATTTCAATTATGATATACGTTAAATTTCAAATATCAATGATTTGAATATCAATTTTGATAGTTTCCAAGCATGTGATAATGTAGGGATTAAATGGGGCTGCCGCAAGTCGTAGCCCGGGGGTGGGTCCCATTTCAACTAAACCCCAAGGATCCTTGTAACTGTAATTTTCTATTGAAAATCTATTAGATTTCCTTTTATACGATTCTTTTGACTGTGATCGTCGGAGATACGAACCGGACTTTTAGGATGATGACAGGTCCAGTTTTCACCGGTGAAGAATTTGATATTAATGAAAAGAGATTAATATCAGGTTGATAACTTGCTGTAAAACTTTCATCAAATCCAGTTAACACCAAAAATCTATTAGGGATACAATTACACCAACATATTTTTTTTAATAGGAATCCACTAAAAAGAAATATGAGTATATTTGAAATACTATAAAGTTGTTTAAAAAGTGTACCAGAGTAAGGAGAAGGGGGCTTAGTGGATTTTGGGAGTTGGGCTTCTTCTTTCTCTGTGAGAGTCTGCAGCTGCTGGTCCAGCTTCTGCAGCGCCTCACGCACCTTTTCTCGATCGAACTCCGAATGCTGCTGCTGCTGCGGCGGCGGCGGCTCTTCTTTCTCAAACGTGCTTCGAGGAGGAGGAACAAAGCTACGCCTACTACCAACAATTCTTCCACTTCTTGAAAGTAGATTGAATTTGAATTTGGCAATGAAACAGGAACTTTGGGGAGAGAGAAGAGAAGGTAAGAGGAAGTGAGAGGAGAATGCTAGCAACATATCTGATAGAATTATAATTGTGACTGCTGCTCCTTGCTATTTTTGTGGTGCTTGTGAAGATAGCATGTATGTTCCACCAATGGGCCTCGACCGGGCCCAAACCCAACGCCCGAACCTGCAGGATATTTAAACAAAAAGCTGTTAATTCAGGCGCCCAAAATTGGAAGCCATCAATATCTTTACAGAGTTTCAAATATTGAAAGAAACTCATGACTGAATTTCAACGCAAACTAATTATGGGATCACATAATTTCTTCGTTAGCATATTAATCTCAAGTACATCCAATTTACATTCGGTATCGGAGCAACAAATCCTCGCCAACTAAATAAATATATACCTGAACTTAAAGAACAAACGAATCTCACACAACTCGGGCATCATATACAACACCTGAGCCGCAAAGAATAAAAGATTGGGTTCATGTTTGTAATCGGGCATATATAATCTGCTTGTAAAATCCTCTCATTCGCTACTTGCCCGATAGTGCCCAATAAAGTTGCCAAAAACAATTTCAAGAGCGAATAGCTTCTTCTGCCATTGGCATTTTAACTCGGTGAATATTTCTTGTTCATGTTTATATACATGCCAGGAACTTCAGCCAATTTGGAAGGTTGAACTTTATGCAAGTCATGGAAGTTGCATATACATCTCCCACAAGCATGACCGACTATGGTTAAGCTATCCTAATATTCACAAGTTTTAATAATTTATGTCCGTCCATAAAATGTATTTACCTTATAATATATATGAGGTTAATGGAGGAAAGTTGCCATATCCTCTTCTATGGCGTCGGAAAAATGCACCCTCCATAATTTTTTTCGACGATCGGCATACATCACATTCATCTTTATCATCTAAGATGTGGATACACCAAATTTCATGTGATTATACCATTTTCTCACCGTTGATTTAGTTGGTGCAAAATTAATGGTTTACCGACAATAGAACTTTTTACATTGCTAATTTGTAATACCCCATGTATTATCCGGTATACCCATTTATACCAGATAAGCATGGGGACCCACTATAAAACAATGGGGAATTTTCGAAATATATTCCGAAAGAGGACAGATCTGTACTATAAATGGAATGATACCACTCTTCAATACAGAGGCGCCTTTTAAGTGAACTGGCACTACGGGAGTTTGAGAACTCCGTAGTTAAGCGTGCTCGGGCCAGAAAAGTCCTGGATGGGTGGGCTCCTGGGTCGTCGAATAAAATGGTGGAGAGTGTACTTTTTTACGCTACCTAACGAAAAAAGGCTACTAGGCTTAAATCCAGAAAACTACCAAACAGTTTTCCAGCTTGGCAACTAACTACCAAATAGTCTTACAAATACCAACGGTGCCATGTCATCGCCACATCAGCACTGTTAATTAAATTGCCACATCATAAAATACAAAAATTCCAATACCATCTTTCTTCATCCCATCTCTAATCCTAACCCTAAAACCCAGTTGCCAGCACCATCATCGTCTTCTTCCTCCGACGTTGTCGTCACCGCTGCTCTAACCACCTCCTCCCACCTAGCCTCCTCGTCGAAACCCTCGTTATCTCTCATCATCATCGCCATCCTCAATTCCCCACATCAATGTCATCGATATGATCTCTAACTCCGCCGACCTAGCCTCCTCATTAGCGCCGTCCAAACTACCTCTCCTTCGCCGCCTTCGCGAGGCATCCCGTTCATCATCTTTTTCTACCCTAAATCTTAACCTGACTCTAACCACCCTACCGTTAGCCCGTTATTTTCGCCGTCGATGCCTTCCTAACCGCCTCGCCGTCGCTGCTCTAGCCGTCTCGCCGTGTCATCGTCATCGTCGTTGTCTTCTTCTCCTCCTCCTTCCATTTGTTAACCCAAACCCAAACCCGAGCCCCCACCGCTCACCCGTCCTATGCTCTTGCCGCCGTAGCCATTCCTTCCCCTCCTCCTTCACCGCCACCCTCGACCATCCCGTCTATCGCCGGTGTGCAAATTAATTAAATAATAATTAATAAAGTAATTAATAATTATCTAATTTAATTAAAATGGTTATTTTACTACACCGTTAACACTGTTAGGCATTGACTGATAACCATGGTGGTTTCTCATAATTTTGGGACTTTTTGATAGTTTAGTTGCCAAACATGAAAACCATTTGGCAGTTTTCTGGATTTAAGCCTGAAATATATAATATTTTACCTACTCACTTGAATTCCTACCAAAATATACCCAAGATATAAAATGGTAGGACCTACAACACCTAGCTAATAGTATCAACGGGTGGGTCCATGGTGTATGTCTCTTGGCTTTGGATAGAGTTTGGTAGAAATTTCCCATGGGTAAGATGTAAGAGGTGCCCGATTCGAGTTCAATTTTGTTGTTTTGTGTCCACAATTTATTGCTGGCCCCTAAGATTTTTAGTAAATGCTAATATGCCCCTTTAAGACTTGGCTTAGTTTTTTTATCCAAAAAAGACTTGGCTTGGTTGTAAATATAACTCCTGGCACCATTGCTTGAAACGTGGACAGAGAATGCATAGATGGACATCCTAGCTTAGGTGTGCCCTACATTTTGGAAGAGTCGATCTTTGTTTTGAAATTTGGATACATGTAAATAAAAAAAAAAACCTTGCAATCTTTTATACCATGATTAATTAAATTTTTAGGTACACCATATAATCCTCTAGGTTCGGCTTAAATTCCCATTAAACAATTTAAAATTTCCACTTTTCTAATATCACAAAATAATAAACTAATTAATATAAACTAAAGAATTTTCTTAAAATAGGAATTCAAAGTATCAGTATCGCATCTTTGCAGCATTTCCATCACTGAACAACCATTCCGTGCGTTTGCGTGAGCAGCCGGATTGAGCTCTTTTTCGGCTCTATCTGGCCGCAGTTATGTAGAAACTCTTGTTTCTATTATCATAGGCACACAATTTCAATTTAGTCCTATGCGGGAAAAATTTCTTGACGCTGTATATAAAAAAATTGCAATGAAAACACTGCAAAAAAAGGAAGAAAAAAAACGCCGCTCAGCATCAAAAGGACATTTGAGAAGTAAATTACAAAAAGGAAAACCCTAATAGAAGGACAGAAGAAAAGGGAAAGCAACCAAAGATGCGAGCTTTTTTTTGTTTTGATACGAGGGTCGGTTGATTTTAGCCTAAGACCAGCATAGACCCCTATGCAAGCGCAGGAAAAGAAGACAATAAAATCAATTTTAAGAACGAAATTTTCGGGAGGGTGATATAAAAACAGTAAAAGACTCGCCCGAGAAAACTTGGAGAGAAAATATCAGTGGCTTCAACATGCCATGTCACCTGAACCAGTCAAAATCTCTCATATAGTTTGGATACTACCAGTATATTCATCTAAAGAGATGCGCAAAACCAACAAGAAGAAACAAATGCGAAAAGTTACAACATCATCAGCCATTAAACTGTGGTCATCAATATTTGAGGTTATCTTTCATGCATGAGTCCAACGTTTATAGGATAAGGCCAAGAACGACTGGATAATTCAAAAAATTGTCCTATTTATAATTGACATGAGGATCTCATTGCTGGTGACTTATGCATAGAAGCTAACTATTATATTAGTTGAATATATAATGGTGATGTCGATCTCTTTGCCAGTGAAAAATAATTTATAGAAGCTAAATATTATATGCATGGTAGAGTAATGCATCGTAGAAGGTAAATATTATACTGGCAGAATAATGGGCAAGCGAATCTCATTGGCTCTGTGGTTAATGGCCGTTCCTTAAGTTACACATCGATCTCATGAGTTTCCTCCTCTGATCTACTTGATGACAAAATTCGGGCGACGTTGAGAGGTTGAAATCTTCAATTTTAAACAATCTGCTATCTGTAGTCATCGATGATGAATTGATCTTCTCATGGTCAATGCGAAAAAGGGATCAAAGTAGAAATCCTAGCTATATATATACGGAATCCCAAATTACTAATTTTTTCCAAAAGAAAGATACGAGTTGGACCGAATCGATAAACAAATAGTTTTATCTTTTAACAATTATCCACCGCATATTGGATAAGCACAAAGCTTAACCATTAAGCGCAGAAGTATTGCTTCCGGTTCTTGACCGGTCCGCACTTTACTATCTGCCGTCACTCCCTCCGAGATATGTCTAGTCCACGTCCCCCCCCCCCGAACCTGTCTAGAGCGCACTGCACTTCTCATATAATAGCCCTTGAATAACTGTAGATGTTAAAGTGCATCAGGTAAAAAAATTTGTATCAAAAAGCCAAATTTTAAAGTTGGGGGTATTAAAGTGCTATTTATTTTGCCTTTAAAAATTGTATCTTTTTGGTCTTTTCTTTCAAGCTTCTATCAAAAACTTAAGCTGGTAACATGAACTTAAATTTTTTCAATTTTCAATTTTTTTTTATGGCAAAAGTTGCAAGGATACTCTTCTCATAGCTAATTATAAATAATAATAAAAAATATTGACCGTCAAGATTCGGATGACAGTCCAGCGGCTGTCGAGGAAATTCTCGACCGCCACCACGACATCCGCAGTGTTGAAGAACGTCTGTGCGTGCGCCACCAGAAACAGGTACACCCCAACGCCGCCGCCGAAGTCCGCGGCAGGATCCCGACGACGCTCATCCACATCATCAGGTACCCCACGAAGCACGGTACCGCCCTGGCTCCGAGCACAACCCTAGACCATAATGAAGACTGAAGGAACCCTGATATCAAGCCGACGTCGGCGCCGACATCCTTGAAGAAGGCGAAGACGTCGAGGGTCGATTGGTCGTAGGATTGGGATCACTTGAGGATGGGCGAGTAGAGGCCGGAGCAGTAGGAGGAGCCGCTCATCGATTGGATCCACATTCTGGCGACGATCACCACCCATTTGGTCCGCCGTCGCCGTCGCCGTCGCCGTCGCCGTCGCCGCTACTGAGGCCAAAGGTCTATTTGGTGATGCCATGTCACCTTAATAAAACAGAGATAATAAATGCAACTCTCTTTCTCATTTTAGTTTCAAATTCAAACCAAATTACCATGGCCCAAAAAAAATAATAAAAATATCCTAGAAAATAACTACAAGAATGAACAAGATAAAAATGAGTATAGGCGGATCAAAAATAATACACGTGCATCGCACGTGAAATACTAGTAACTATGATTAACAGTGTCTGCACATGCGTTACACGTATTATAATTATGAGAGGGTTGTATGCTATGAAGCTTGTGTTTTATCTAGGGTTAATTGTTTCAATATTAATAGGAGAAATGTGGATATCGAAGGCTTGTATGGGTCAAAATCAGCATTTTATATATTTTTTTGATGATTGATATAGTTTATCTTAGCCGTCATGGTGTAAAGCAGATATGTGCTAATTTTCATGTCGTTTTGATATTTTCTGATCAAATTATTGGTAACCGTTAATTTTGCAACATTCCGATACATCTGCATGTAGTTTTTTTTCCTGACAACTGATATGTGACCATAAGAACTTTGCCCACATAGTTGGTTGAAAACCCTTCCCCCCAACCTCCCGCCACTGCAGGTGGGGGGATTTCAAACCCGTGCTGACGCATACAGTTTTGAAACCATATATTTGCAGACTTGTATGACATAAGAGTATGTTGATCAAAATCAATGGATCGAGTTAAAGAACTTTATGGCTGCCGAAGATAGTTTTTTCCCTGTTACAGCATTTTATTATTTTCTTTCTCAAATTACTTGTCTTTTAGAATTTCTCTTTGGTATATGAGAGAATTTATCTCCTAGTTGATGAAAATGTCACTAATTTATCAATTCAATGACATAAAACATAATAAATTTGGTCGATACACGTTGGATCGCTATCTTTAAAGCAGCTGTGGTCTTTTGGTGTGCGAACTGATACTAGGATTTTACCGGTGCAATCTTACGTACAATCCCCGGGGTTAAAGAGAATTCCACCAAAAGTTGTGGCCCCTGGCGGGTTCTACCAACAGAAAAGACCAAACCGTTAAAATTTTAAACCTTGAAAACCCACAAATGGACAAACAAAGCAACCAACCGCAGCTACTACTTTTTGGAAAGAATGGGCCACTATTGGGCCTTATTGGGTCTCGAAACTTTGTTTATTTTGCTTTGTTCCTTGTATTTTGGGCCTTTTCTCGTCAAGTCCAGAAGAAACTAAGAAAGAAGGACAAAAACACATCACGTTAAACATAAATGTTTAATTTATTAAGAATATATACCATACAAATAATATAAGAATAAACTCAAGAGATCACGAATAATTTAATGAATTCCTTGAAATATCATTAAAACTATGGAGGCATCTCTGTAAGTTATAATTTTAGCATGTTTGTTATTTTCCACAAACAAATGCAGTCTTGTGTCTTAGTGCCCTGCACCGACTCGACGTCCTTTAGAAGGAGTTGGTGGGCTGTTAGGTTGTCTTTCGCCGAGCAGTTGTCTTCCCCGTCTTTTCTTTAGATCAAACAATGGATGTCTAGCATATGATGTTGTACGGAATTTATCTGTATGAATAACTCGAATCAATTAAATATATATTATATTCTCCAGAGATTATATGGTACACCAAACACGCATGTCAGCTGTGAGGATGTATCAATTTATTTTAATTCCAAACCGATAGAAATAGATTATTTAGAGAAGTAGAAATTGTACCATGGAGAGATTGCAAGTGTATTGCTCTTGGATTTGCTCCTCCACTATAATGGCACGCTATGAGTATCAAAAGAAGCACCATGCAATATCCCAATTTCTTCCCCATTTTCTGCAAAATTTGTTCACAAATTTCTAATCTCTTCGTAGGGTTTGAAAATTGAAGGAAAATTCCTCTGATCTCCTCGTAGGGTTTGAAAATCGAAAATTCCTAAGGCGAGATGCTCATATTTGAAGAAGATACAAGAACGTATAGGAAGTATCAAAGCTGAAAATTTCCTATGCCGTGGGTCATGCATCTCTCTGAAGATATACTTTTCTTTTACCCACCGCGGTTTACTTTTTCTTTTAGCCAGCTCGAACAAGGTTGAAAATTCCTCTTGCAAGGATTCGTTAATACATCAATAATTTCTCCAAAAGTCAATATATAGCCTTTTTTTCACTTCCTATAGTCTCTGAAGACATCTCCATGAGCTAATTAATCCCTCTCCAAAATCCTAATAAGTAAGGGCAAAATATCAGGGTTTTTTCTTATAAAAAAAGACTTTCTGTTTTTTTTTCCGTCATGTGCATAATAATATATACATCATATAACCAAATACAGAAATACTCATAATCAACATCTCACGCATAATATATAAAAGAAATAAACAAACAGAATACGATATCAAACTAAATCATCGTGAACAAGCAAACAACTACCAATATCGTCCAAAATTTATACAATATGTATTAGATAAGTATATACATCCTTAAAAATATAAATAAAGCCATCCTAGCTCGGTCCAGCTCCTCCACCTCTGATAATCGCCGTAATCTCGCGCATTTGCTTCTCGGTGCAGCCCTGAGTCGTCAAAAACTCGACTAATGAAGGAGCGGGCTGTGCGGGAGTCTGAGCGGGCTGTGGAGCTGCAGGAGTGGCCTGCACAACTACAGCCGAGATAGTGGCTTGTGGAGTCGCAGCTGAAGGAGATGCATGTGGAGCCGCAGACGAAGTAACCTGTCGCACCTGTTAAATTTTGTGTGTAATAAACGAGTAAGAACGATGTATTAGATTTTAGTCGAGTTCGTATCATTACCAGGTTATTGCGAAACCCCAATTTAAGAATACTTAGGGACTTAGGTCTCGTTTGGGTATCTAGTTTGGAAAGCCGTAGTTTATTTTAATTAGATAGTTTTATGTAAGCATGATTAATCAAAACTAAGTCTACAACCAAATAAGTTATGGCTACTAATATTGCATATGTTACTATCTATAATGTGATATAATATTTTACTATTAAGTAGTATACGTACCATCTCGTTCAACTTCTCGACGGTGGTCTTCAAGACGGCAACATCATGCTCTAGACGTCGCTCACGAGGGTAGGGGAAGTAACCACCGGAGTGGAGTCTAAACTCATATGGGCTCTGCTAAGACCCAGTTCCCGGCGTCTCTCCCAACCTCTGTGGTGCCCTCCGTATGCGGCGTTTAGGACTGAGGTCAGCAGCATCGGATCGATCTGTTCAGTAAAATCGATCCCCGATGCCTCCGCCCGATCCACCACCCGCTCCTACACCCACATTAACCATTAAAATATAAGTATATCATTTAAATTTGAACTTTTCAAAACAAAAATTTCATACTTGTTGGAATAAATAATAACACTTAAGCAATACTCCTGAGTAGCGGTGTCGGGGAATCGAAACTCGCCCATGACGGGATTTGTCGAGGTGCCATGGACGGCAAAATACGCGGTCAGCACACTCGGTGTACCACCCTGCGCCAGGATCTGAACTCTCTGCAATTCGCAAAAAGTTTACATATATTATAAAATAACTCTTAGTATTACATTATATCAAAATAGATCTATTTTAATTTACCGATACCTCCATGGCATGAGTAATGCTCCTTGTAACACCCTACTTCATTTATACCAATTCTAATTCGAGTATTTCTTTATTTATGGTTGTTTCCCCCAATCAGAGCAAAACTCTGTTTTGAATTTCAAAATTCAAAAATTGAAGCAACGCTTCAGATTCTGCGCGCTGCGCGTTGCGCGCCATGTGTCAAACGCAAACGCGCTAGCGCCAGATGCGCTGCGCCCTACGCAGCGCACCTCCAATCAGAGCAAAGCTCTATTTTAAAATTCAAAATTTAAAAATTGAAGTAACGCTTCAAATCCAGCGCCACGTGTCAAATACGGATGCGCTAGCGCAGTTGCGCTGCCCTCTGCGCTGCGCACCACGTGTCGAATGTAGGTGCGCCAGCGCTGGAATTAAAAATTCCCCACCGTTAGATCAAAAAATCTAATAATAATAAATTATTAATTAATCAGAATTAAAATTCTGTTATGAAAAGATCTTTCCAATTTTATTAAAACAAGAAAATTATCTTCTGTAAAACAGAAGCCTTAGGATCAAATATCCAACGGTGGAAAATATTCCCAAATCAATCAGAGAAAGATCTCTTAAACCGATTCAACAAATCATTTGGCCCTATATAAAGGCCCCTAAACTTCAAGTCTAACATATACAGAAGAGATAGAGAAAACCCTCTGCAAATTTTGAGAAAACTCAAAAAGAGAAAAAGGCAAGCCTTAAGAAGAAGAAGATCATTTCTTCATCTTCAAGGTAAAGAACTAGTTCTTGAACCACGGAGATGAAATCATCTCATTAAAACAGAAGAACTATCTTCTAAAAGATTATAGATCTACAAAAGACCAATGTCTTTGATAAAAAGAAAAAAATCAAAAGATCTAATTATAAAAAAACTAAAAGAAGTACTTTACTTCATTCACAGATCTTTGATCCATAAAGGCAGAGCCCTTTTTATAAAAACAAGAACTTTTGTTCTTGGATCTTGAGACAAGGCCTCTTTTAAGAAGAATATAAATTTGTTCTTTGATTTTAAAGCTGATTAAATGCGCTTTGCGCTATTAGAAAATGCCTTGCACTCATGAATTGCGCTTTTGCGCTTCTTGGACCGACGCTCAGCGCCAAAACATGCCACGTGTCAACTAAACACACAATCTGCGCTTTGCGCTTTTGAAGCAGCGCACTGCGCTCATGGACTGGCGCTCAGCGCCAAGCGCGCCACGTGTCACTCACTGGCGTGCCAACAAACTAGCGTAAAGCGCTCATAAATTAAAAGCGCAATGTGCTAATGAGCTAGCGCTTAGCGCTAAGCGCCACACGTGTCCTCTTCGTGTGCGCTATCTGACAGAAGCGCAATACGTTCTTTAACTGGCGCAAAGCGTCTGGCGCGCCACGTGGCGCATTATCAGAACACACTTTGTTCTGATGAAGACAAAAGATGTCAGAACCCAATACTTAGCATTATTAAAAAGGCCGAGCCCAAATAAAGGCTTAATAGCTAGAACAATAAAAATGTTAAATATTTTTAATTGGACTTAGCCCAATTCTGGCCATAAGTCCTCAAGTTATATTGAACTGAGCACATCTGCTCACAAATATTTAACAGATCTTAGTCCCAAACTGGGTTACAGATCTTTCAAACAATTCACATTAGTTCGAGGGTACATCTCGTTACTCCTCTGATATTTATCGTTGTAATCCTTCAACGTTTTCAGAGAGGTGACGGGTCCCGGCGACCACACATGGACTGTGAGGTCCTTAAACTCATGGACAATGATGTTTTTAAGCTCGACCGTGATGTCTTTAAACTAACATTGGACTGTGGGGTCCTTAAACTCATGGACTATGATGTCCTTAACCTCGACCGTAATGTCTTTAAACTAATATCGGACTGTGGGGTCCTTAAACTCATGGACTATGATGTCCTTAACCTCGACCGTGATGTCTTTAAACTAATATCGGACTGTGGGGTCCTTAAACTCATGGACTATGATGTCATTAACCTCGACCGTGATGTCTTTAAACTAACATCGGACTGTGGGGTCCTTAAACCTATGGACTATGATGTCCTTAACCTCGACCGTGATGTCTTTAAACTAACATTGGACCGAGATGCCCTTAAACTAACAATGGATCGTAATGTCCTTAAACTAATCGACCGCAATATCACTAAACTAAACAGTAGAGCCCAATTGCTCTCTTACTGAATCTAAACGATCCCGTTAAGTTGATCTTAGTCTAAAATTAGACTAACGTATCCTTAACAAACGTTTAACTTGATCTTGGTCTCAAATGAAGCTAACGTATCCTTAAACCTAACCCCCAAACCCAAATCTAAGAAGATACGGATTTGGACTAATCCACGCCTTACGGGCGACAACATAAATTAATCTCCGTATACAATCCACGGGCAACCACAAACAAAACAAACACACATGACACGAAGTGACCATCAGGAGAAGGAGAAAGTTGTTACCGCGATGCGGTAGCATAATTAACTGCAGGGGCTTGCGCCTGCAGGGAAGAGCGTCCCCACAATCAAAAACCCCTCAAACGAGGGGGAATCTGACAAAGTCTGCTACATCGGCCGCATCCATTTAAATCTTCGATACATGGTGCCATAAATCAATTTGGCATCTTCGGAGAGGTGGACGGATAGCACCAATTAGCATCTGCCCCGAAATTCAGGCAAGACGGACCTACGCGGTCGCGTTTCTGTGTTTCGGCGGGGAACAGATTCTGGCACGCCCGGTGGGACCTTTTCCTCTTTCCACTCCACACTTCGTGTGTCGTGTTCGCGAACGAATCGCAGTTTGATATGGTTGCATGTGGATTTGAGATACTTAGATTTGGTGCCTTACTCCGTGCAGAAGACAGAAGATCAATGGCTTCAAACTGCACTAACTGTAACTGCAACTCTCACTCCGTCCCGTCCGGAGGAGTGACTTACGAGCCCCAAGCGACCTCCATCTTCGCTATGCCGGTGGAACAGGTGACTCAGGCCACCACCGGGCTATTCTTCGGGGCTATGCTCCCACCGATGAGCTTCAGTGCCCCAAAGTCATCGCAAGAAACTCCAAAGAAGTCGGTCTTTGATCGGCTTACAACTACCGCGACCCCTCTCAACGGGCCGCCCAAGTCCAATGCCTCAGTTTTCAGCAAACTGGACCAAAGCTCATTTGGGCCTATGAAGAAGCCCGTGATACCAGAAAGGGTTATCCCCAAAAGAATAGCCATTCCTGCTCTCGAAGTCGTCAAAGCAACTTCTCTCGCCAAAGGGTCGGTCTTCACAAGACTGACTGTTTCAGCTCCCATTTCAGGCGAAATCGTCAAGGCTGCTTCACCTGCTCGGAAGTCTGCTTTCGATAGGTTGGCGATCCCCACTCAGCGGACATCAGTCTTCAATAGGCTGACAACGACAATTTCTTACCAACACAGGGGGTATGAGGAAGCCACTCCTACAGCTGAGATAACACCATCTGTGCGATATGCTCACCGTCGTCACTGGCGCCGAGTAAGGAAGGCTGGGGGCAGCTCTCCGTCTGGATTTACTCTACCAGCTCCAACGGTGGTGATCGATGCTGCTGTTCCAACCGGGAACAGTTTTGAACTGCTTAAAAAGGTGCGCATGAGCTCTCCTACTGCAGTGCTGAAGAGATATCCTTCACCCGTGGAGAATACACCGAAGGCGAAGCCGGAACAGCCCCTTCAGCGGCCATCTTCCAAAATCTACAAAGTCTGGTGACAGGTCCAGAAGTCAGTGATTGATCAAGATTACCCTCGTCGACAGAAAAAGGTGAAGGTTCAACAGGAAGAGAACCGTCCTGTCAAGCCACAAAGGACGATAACTATCTGGGTGCCAGCTGCAACGGCCCCCTCAACGTCAACTGCTCAAAAGAGAAGGAGGCCAGAGAAAGCCCCTGTGACTACGGCAGACCACAAAGACGCTAAGCCCAAACGCCCCAAGTCTGGGGGCATAATGGTGCATACTGTTTACATGGCTTCCGGAAAAGAGGAAAGCCGCGCTTCGACAAGTCACCGACCGCTCACCCGATCTATGACAAAAGCCCAGGAGCAGCAACAGAAGCTTCAGGAAATGCTAACGCAAATGGCCACACTTACCGGCCCAAAAGAAAGCCCGAAGGCGTCATCAGAGCAGTGTTATGAACAAGAAACCGATGTTGACTTCATTCGCAGAGTCCTCGAAAAGAAGGATAGAGAAGCAGCAGAACAACCGGCTAATATAAAACGAATGGCGCTTCTCTTCCAAGACATGGTGGGCATGATGATCCAGCCGTACCCTCCAGCCGAAGATCCTTCGATTATCCTCGAAGATGACCAAGCGGAGACGTCGAACCCTCCTCCGGCTCTCTCAGCAGCCAAGGAGGAAACCATCTCCAAGGCCGCTTTGGATGACTATATTGCTCAGCAAATACGAGCTCACCAGGCGAATGAAGCGGCCGACCAAGTTGTTAAAACTGGGCGACCGTATCTAGGCTGGTATGACCAAATAAAGTACCCACCGGGATACACGATCCTCAGATTCTATATGTACAAGGGGACATGCAATCCCCACCAACATATCGCTCAGTTCAGGGCTCTTTGCGGCAACACCGGGGGTGATGATAAACTTTTACTCCGTCAGTTTGTTGGCAGCTTGTCGGAAATATCGTTTGAATGGTACTCTGAACTTCCATATGACTCCGTCAAGACTTTCGCAGAAATGGAGCTATTATTCACACAAAGATTTGCAAGCGCTAGCGAGCGTACTCCAATCACAGCGTTGATTAACGACAGGGTAAAGCCAGGCGAGACGTGGGTCCAATATGCAATACGATGGTGGAATCTGTGGTCGAAATGCGAACAGCGCATCGAAGAAGCGCCGACGGTGGGCATGTTCGTGGGTACTCTTGACCCTCAAGCGACCATATCCCAATTCATGATGTTCTTCAAGCCGACCACCTTCCAGGCCTTGATTGACAAGCTGGCTCAAATGGACCAGATGGGCCATAGGCTTTCCTCTTCAAAGACGGAGCCTTAGAATGAAAAGGGCAAAGGGAAAGCAACCTTCGTCATCAACGCTCGACAACAACCGAGTGGCCCGAGACGGGTTGTTCGCCAAAGCAACAAGCGGCAGTCCTTCGATGAGAAGTTGAGACGTCCTTACTCATTTCCCCAGGATAAAACAAGGAAACTGTTTGAACTGGCAGTGTGCAATGGGCTCATTACTCTACCGGAGTCGAGACACCCACCGCATCTGAACGACGTCAACGATCCTAATTACTGTCCCTACCATCGAGTATTGGGCTATCCGATCGAAGGCTGCTACGTCTTCAAAAATTGGGTTGAAGACCAGTATCAACAGGGCAAGTTCGCGCTGTCCGAAAACCGGAAGGTAAATCCGCCACAACCACATGCTCCGAAAAAGATGGACATGACGGGGGCATCGTGTTCAGTCATAAAGGAAGATCCATGGGAAGTTGTTCTTTCGGAAAAAACTAAAAAATGCTAAAAGATCTTCAAACATGTCCGGCGATCAGGTGGAAAAGCCTGCAAGAGCCGGAGATCATCGACGGGATGCTAAAACCACGCCCAACATCGGGAATTAATAGCAATGGGCAAAGCACCCAGGAACAGCCTTCACAGTCTTCGAAGAAAAAGAAGAAGACCAAAAATCCCGCGCTGTCTTACGACAAGCGCACGGATCTGCAAAAGCATATTGACGCGCTGAAAGAATACAACCAGAGGGCGCGAACCCCAGTCACGCTTCAAGAGTTCCTCAGTCACATCCTTGAGAATGAAGATAACGACAATGATGAGGGAGACGACTCGTCAGAAGAATCTGAGAACTATGTGGCAAGTTGCCACATGATCTCTCATTACTAACAAAAAAGCTCACTCGGTGATAGAAGACAGCATAAAAGAGATGGGGGCAGGATCGAAGCCAAAACCCTTGAAACCGTCTGATGAGATGATCAACTTGCTACTGAACGAAGCCCGTCAGAAAAGCAAAGCCAATCGAGAGCGCGAACTGGCTATATTCGAAAAAGCCAAACGCCGACGACTGTATGAAAAGGTCGAGGCACCCCAACCAGATCGAAGCATTCCTATCGCCAGCAAAAGCAAGCTTAAAGTAAGGAGACAATTCGCTAGGCCCTGTCAATAGGAATGAAGTTGCCCTCTTTCAGAGGAAATTCTCTAGGCAGTATACACCTTTATGAAGCGAACATACATCCTAACTTCTGCTTATATCATCAGAGGATTGCACACCCTACCGAGGAGTGCATAGCCTTTAAAAACTGGTGGCAGGGATATGTTGCCCACCGACAATACGTTCAACGAGTGAAGCGCAAGGCTCGTCGGGAACAGAAAAGCACGACAGATGAGCGCAAAAGAGCCGCTGGCAACTGTCACATAGTCGACACCAAAGGATCGCAAGTCATCACCTTTGGAAATGACTCTGACGAAGAAATCGCCCTTAGCCTTCTCTTCAAGGAATCCACCTCCGACACAAAAGATGCGAAGATTGGCGAGAAAATCTAGCTGCGTAATCGTATGTTGCCCGAAAAATCTCGGACCTCGGACCGAAACGTCCTTAAACTAACGACGGACCGAAACGTCCTTAAACTAACAATAGACCGAAATGTTCTTAAACTAACAACTGACCGAAACGTCCTTAAACTAACAACGGACCAAAACGTCCTTAAACTAACGACGGACCGAAACGTCCTTAAACTAATAACGTACCACTATGTCCTAAAACTAGCCATTGACCGAGATGTCGATAAACTACGATGGATTGCAGCATCCCAAAGCTGATACAAAAAAAAGAGAAAAAGAAAATGGTATGTCCATGAGCAAAATGGGCACGGATGAAAACCCGAAAGGGCTCCGTGAGTAAAAAAAGCAGGGCTACCGGCGAGTTTTGTGAAAACCCGAAAGGGCGCAACCTCGTTAAAATAAAGAAAAAAGAAAAAAAAGAAAACGGTATGTCCATAAGCAAAAAGGGCACGGATGAAAACTTGAAAGGGCTCAGTGAGTAAAAACAGCAGGGCTACCGGCGAGTTTTGTGAAAACCCGAAAGGACGCAATCTCGTTAAAAGACACTTGCAAGGTCCTCTCGAATTTGTAAGGAGAAACCACCTGCGTGAGATCCTTACGACTCACAAGGGAGCAACACACTTAGGTATCCCCACGATTCCTAAGGAGAAATTACACTTGCGAGATCCTCACGACTCGTAAGGAGAATCCTCTTATGGGACCCTCACGGCTCATAAGATTCAAAAGTCTTAAACTACAGGGATCTGAACCTGTTCTTAAGCATCCCCCACAACCTCCAATACTGCCCTACAAGTGGCTCAATGCTGACCCTTGTATACAATCCATGGACGCGAATAAACATTTCCCTAACGAAGTCCCATCCGTGACTAGGGATATGTCTATATGGTGAACAACACTTGTAGGTACTCTCGACTTGCAAAGAGAAAACACTCTTGTAATATCCTTACGACTTATAAGAGAACACACACTTAGGAATCCTCACGATTCCTAAGAAGAAAAAGCACATACGAGATCCTCACGACTCGCAGGGAGAAATACCTTTATGAGACCCTTACGGTTCATGAAGTCAAAAGCCTTAGTCAACAGGATCCTAACCCTGTTTACTAAGCCACCTTTGTTCGACATCGATGAAGGCAAGTGATGATTCACTCCTGGTAATATCCCAGTTGTAGCGGTGCTGATGCCGAAATCAGTGTCTAATTCCAAGCCTGCAGCAAAGAAACTAGCGAGCCACACATGCATACGAAATAGCCGAAATGATGGGGTAGCTCGCAAAAAAATCAGCAATAAAAATGTATGCATGCAAAATAGCCGAAATGATTGGGCAACTCGCAATAAAACGCAGCGAGTAAAAATAAAATAAATAGCCGAAATGATTGGGCACCGCGAAAAATAGCCGAAATGATTGGGCAATCGCGACCTTCGTGATATAAAAGCTGAAATGATAGAGCATCGCGGAAAGAAATAAAAAAAAATGAAATGAAATAAAATTTATGCCCAACAGGTGATATCACATCAATCCCTGTATACAATCCAGGGACGCAAACAAAGAAGGAATCACACCTTTCCTCCCCAGGTTTCATAAGAAGAAGAAGCCAAATCTCAATGGTTCACAGATAGCCCGGAGATCATCTCGACATTCGTCTCAATACAACAGACACAAAATCAAGTAAATCGGAACAGCGGCAACTCCCGGTTCCATGACTCGGTAGTGCACAAAAGACCGAGAGTCAAATCCCGACTCCGTGAAATGCGGATAAAGCCAACCCTTCCTGGCTACGTGGAACGCGGCTTATGTCAATCCTGACCCGTTGGAAACGTCCAGAGCGGATCCTGGTCCTCGCAGAGCACGGCAATGACCCCGTGTGAAGCATCCACAGCGGAGCCTGTTCCTCGCCGAACACGGCAGTGAACCCGTAGGAAGCATCCAGAGCAAAATTCCTAGTTACGTGGAACGCGGCTTATGTCAATCCTGACCCTGTGGGAAATGTCCAGAGCGGATCCTGGTCCTCGCAGAGACGGCAATGACCCCGTGTGAAGCATCTAGAGCGGAGCCTGGTCCTCGCCGAACACAGCAGTGAACCCGTAGGAAGCATCCAGAGCAAAATTCCTGGCTACGTGGAATGCGGCTATGTCAATCCTGACCCCGTGGGAAACGTCCAGAGCGAATCCTGGTTCTCGCAGAGCACGGCAATGACCCCGTGATGGAGCTCCTTTTCGGGCCTCCGTCAGATGTTGTCTTCCGTTGATCTCGAGGTGAACTGGGTTGATTATCCTTCGTTGCGTGTGGGTCTCAATGGGTTTTGAGAAGAGAAGGTGGGGTGAGGAGGCTGTCGCCGAGTACCTGTAAAGAAGTCCCGGGGTGGTTTGGTACCACCGAGGACCCTTCGACGCTCAAGTTAGTGATGAGATCCGAGCAGAGTAACGGCGTAAAGTGTAATGGATGGCTTACTTGACCCCTCTGTGATGGGGGTTTATATAGCAGTGGCGGCACACAGCAGCAGGCGCGAGAATCTCGCCGGCGGTTACGCTCCTGACGTCACGCCCGCGTAGAGAGTGGATCGCCCATTAATGGGGATCGTGATGGCATGGAACGTGGGATGTTGCTGGCGGAGAATCCGCACATGGCGAGATTCGCGGAGCGGCGGTTACGCCTGTGAGCGGTGGAGTTGGTCGGAGGGCCGAGGAAGACGGCCTCGGCAGGGAGCTCGGGATGAGCGGGGAGGCCGAGGAGTCCTGGTCCTATGGTGGCTCGGGGCGAGCTGAATGGCCGAGGAGGCTGATTTGCAGGGGGCCTCGTGGAGGGCCAGCTTGTGCTTGCAGGTCGGGTGTGGGGCGGCCTGGTCGGCCTCTGTGGGCCCTTTCTTCTCAGCCTTGGACACGTCATCTGCCACGTGTTTTTGATCTTGGAGGTCGTCAATATTGAGTGTCATCATTAGCCCCCCACTCTTGCCCCAACCATCTAGCGGGTTGGGTCAGGAGTGGACTGCCCCCCGAGGTGAGCTCCTCCTCAGGGTTGTGCCGGGATGAGTCCTCGAGCCGTCAGTTGTCTTTTCCACTAGTGAATCGAGGCGAAATCTTTGCATTTAAGGAGGGTGCGCCAGTTCGTGCACTCTGCAGTCGAAGCGACGGTCCACATGTCGAGCGCCGACTGGCTGATGTGACGAGCGCAGGCCTGCGGCGTCTGACGGGACGCGGTCAATCGCTGGGCTGCCACGTGGAACAATCTGAGCCGCTGGGCGCAAGGAGCCGTTTCGGCGGGAGATGATGGGCGCCGTTGGATACGGCCGTGTGCAGTAATAAATATGGGTGGGGCCCGCCCTAGGGCCCTTACTCTCTCATATTTTCTCATTCTCAAGCCCCAGCTACTCGGCGCTCGTCTCCCTCCCTTGTCCCCAACTTTTGAAGAATTTCTTTCCCAGGTTAGATGTCTTCCCATGTAGAATCAGCATACGTTGTAGGAGTAGATGTTAGGTTTCCTTTAGACGTGTCCGAGTCCCCTCGGGGAGCAGGGGCTGGGCCCTCTCCCCGGGGCCGTGAGGCGGGGGCCGCCTCCAGGGAGGAGGCGGTAGATGTAGCCCCCAACACCTCGTGCTGGGTGAGGCATGAGGACGAGCTCGCCAACGCTCGAGCTCGCTTCCACATTCCCCCTAGCTACACGCTCTGTCTGGCCGAGGAGGGAGAGAGGGCAGACCAGGTACGGGGCAGGGAGATTGCCCTGTATTGGGAAGCTTTTTGGGGCGGAATGCGCCTGCCCTTCTCTCCTGAGGTCATCGCCGCTCTGAATTTCTTCAGTTTGGCCCCTGGCCAGCTAGTGTTGAACGCGTGGAGGCTTCTCATTGGGTTCCTGATCCGCCTGAGGCTGCAGGCGGTTCCTTTCAGTCTTTCCCTTCTCGATTCCTCCCTTATTTTCAAGAGTCACCCCGGCGGTCGAGCGGGCGACCCAAGATGGGTTTACTTTACTTTTAGGAAGCGGCCCGAGGTCGCTGCCGGGACCGGGGTCGTGGCCTTGCCCTCCTCCATCCATGATTGGAAAAAGAAAATTTTTCTTCGTTTCCCCTCCCGAGGGCGAGGACTGGTTGGTGCCCACCAAATGGTCGAGGGAGAAGTGTTTGCCGGGAACCTGCCCAACGACCCCGCCGCGGTGAGAGTGGCATCATGGGAGCCCATCCCCAGACATGACGTGCTGCTGTCCGAGAGGGTCTTGAGCTGGGCCGGGCTTAGCCCCGCCGAGTTCATCGGTAAGTTAGGCTTGCTTTCTGGGTTTATGCTTTACTCGTGTTGCTGATGAGTTGGGTGTTTGTTTTGTGCAGGATCCATGGACTTCGGCACTCTCCGAGATGCTATGCGCCAACCGAGGCAGCCTGCCAGGGCCCGGGGTGCCGGCTCTTCCCAGGCGCAGCCTTCCTCCGCTCCCACTGCCCCGGTGACGGTTCGCCGGGGATGTTCGGCGGTGGATCCCGACCCGGGCCCTAGCAGAGCGTCGGGTCGGAAGCGGGCCCTGATTATGGAGGATACGGCCTCGGAAGAGGAAATCGGCTCCCCCTCGGAGTCGCTCAAGAGGAGTTCCCGGAGACCTTTCTGGGGCCGGTCCTCGCCGACCGTGGTAGAGGAAGGGAGGCTCCGGTTCACGGTGCCGTCCGGGCTGTCAGTCGCGGACAGCCTCCTCCATGAAATAGAGACCTCAGCCGGGGGTCGGGTTCCTGGGGGGACCCTCAAACCTCAGCTGGCGTCGATCGCCCAGGAAGCTGTGCAGGTAAGCCCCCATTGCGCGGTGAGATTTAGTGTTTTCCTTCATGTTTCTGATCCTTCTTCTTTTTGCGCCTTCCCAGACTCTCCAGCACGTGGCCCTTGCCCTCCACATGGAGAACGATGTGGTAGACCCGGCGGTGGAGGCCGCGGGCCAGCTCGCAGTGTTGCAAGAAAGCTCTAGGCAAGAGCAGGAGGCGATGTCGGCAAGGATCACCGCCCTGGAGGGCGAGGTGGCAGCTGGGAAAAGGGAGATCGCCCGGCATCGCGGGGCTGCCGCGATCGCCGAGGGCAAGCTCGGGGACTCCCAGGTGCTCGCCGGCAACCTGAAGAAGACGGTGAAGACCCTCCGGAAGGAGCTGGGGGCGTCGGCCGAGGCCTTCAAGTCGGCCGGGTCGAAGGCCATGGCGAGCTATAAGAGGTCGAGGGATTTTTATGACGACCTGGCCGTGGCCACGACCTGCATCTAGTATGACGCCCTTGATGCCGTGAAGTTTAAGATGCCGGAATTCGACGACACGGATCTCCGGGCCGAGTTCCCCCTCATGGGCGCCGACGAGCAAGGGGGAGAGGCTCTCGGCGAGGTGGGGGCTGAGGACCCAGCACCCCCAGTGGTGGAGGTTGAGGACCTCGAGGTCGTGCCCGGGCCCGAGGTGTAGATACCCCGCTTTCCTATCTTCATTTTTTTTCTTTTGAAATTTGTAAGGCTGAGGAGCCAGAAAATACCTTCTGTAAAAACTTATCTTTGGCAGTAGTAATAAAGTTTTCCTTCTTCAGCTGTGATAAATTTTTCCTTTCTGCCATCTGTTTGTGAAGAATACTCGCTTGGGATATTTTTACTTGCACCGTTGTGCTTTCATGTCAGGTTGGCCCTCTGTCTAACAATCGTCCGTCGAGCTGACTGCAGTTGTTTGCCGACGAGCGTCTCCGAGGAGGTATCTCCTTAGGCCCCGAGGTCGAAGGGGAGATCATTTAGGCTTGGTCAGACCTGACTTCTGTTTCTGCTTTAGAGCATCTGCCGTCATCTGGAGGTGACCGGGCAGGGTAGCTGCTCGGTCGTCTTTTAGGAGGGCTTGGCTCTTTAGAGTTGTGGTTAGGCGACTACTAGCCTTGGGGAGGAATTTTTGATCCCCGGCGTGTGGCAGGGAAGCTGCCCGCGGGGGATAGTCGAGCGAGGGAACCTCGGGCCTCGACTGCCTCTGGGAGGGCTTTTTTGATCCTCGGCGTTGTGGCAGGGAAGCTGCCCGCGGGGGATAGCCGAGTGAGGGAACCTCGGGTCTCGACTGCCTCTGGTAGGGCTTTTTTGATCCCCGGCGTTGTGGCAGGGAAGCTGCCCCTGGGGATAGCCGAGCGAGGGGACCTCGGGCTCGGCTGCCTCTGGGAGGGCTTTTAGATCCTTCAGGACTTGGACCGAGCAGGGTTAGCGCCTAGTGCCTCTTGGCGAGGACTTTGATCCCTGTCGGTTGTGGTAGGAAGCTACCAGCCGGGGATAGCCGGGCAAGGACCCGAATGTCTTTGGGAGGACTTTGGCCCTTGGCGCGAAGAAAGCTATAAGGCTGTAGGAAGCCCACCAAGGACCCTTGGCCGGGCAGGGTTACTGCCCGGTGTCTCATGGCGAGGGCTTTTGTCCTGAAAGATAGCCGAGTGAGGGAACCTCTAGCCTCGACTGCCTTTGGGAGGGCTTTTTGATCCTCGGCGTTGTGGCAGGGAAGCTGCCCGCGGGGGATAGCTGAGCGAGAGAATCTCGGGTCTCGACTGCCTCTGGGAGAGCTTTTTTGATCCCGACGTTGTGGCAGGGAAGCTGCTCACGGGGGATAGCCGAGCAAGGGAACCTCGGGCCTCGACTGCCTTTGGGAGGGCTTTTTTGATCCCCGACGTTGTGGCAGGGAAGCTGCCCGCGGGGGATAGCCGAGCGAGGGAATCTCGGGCCTCGACTGCCTCTAGGAGGGCTTTTTTGATCCCCGGCGTTGTGGTAGGGAAGCTGCCCGCGGGGTATAGCTAAGCGAGGGAACCTCGGGCCTCGACTGATTCTGGGATGCCTCTGGGAGGGCTTTTTGGTCCCCGGCGTTGTGGCAGGGGAGCTGCCGGCCAGGGATGTTTGAGCAGGGCGGCTGCTGAGTTGAATCTTTGACAAGGCGCAGCCCAGTCGTTCAGCTGTAGGCACGGGGAATGGGAACGGTCAGGGCAAGCGCACGTGCATCTAGTGCATTGAATGCCGTGGGAGACGAAGCGACAGGGGCGCGTCGTTTCGTTTCCACCGAGTAACGTTCAATGGACGCCATGTGGCCCATCGCTTCGTTTCGACCGGGCGATGTTCGATGGGCACCGCGTGGCGGCCGTTGGGTTGCACAGCGGGCTATATAAGGAGTACTGGTTCTTTCCCCTTCGCAGATAGGCCATCGAAAATGGAGGATTTCCCATTCACTATCCCCGAAATCATCAGTTCTGCAAATGTGTACCTTTATGACCGCGACCGCACCGAGGACACGGTGCAGTTGGTGGTTGCTCGCATTGAGGAGCACTTCGGTCGGCTGCTCCCTAGGCGCTCCTCCCTGCTGCAGCTATTGATGTACTCCATCTGGAGGGCATCGCCGGGGCTTTACAACCCCCTGTCGGAGCACCTCTTCGACGAGGCCATGGGCAAGCTGCGGTCCTTGAGGTGCTTCGGCTTGATCTCCGCAAACCGGTTGGCGCGCTCGGAGGCGCTCGTCCGGGAATGCTACGAGCTGAGGCTTGGGGTCGACGCCCACGAGGGGAACCGGGAACAGAGGCTGGAACTCGCGCAGCCCCGGTTGGCGGAGATCTTCGCTGAGTACCACGAGCAGTGCTCGCTGCACCCCTTACCCCCGCTATTGTAACTTTCTCCCCCCTTTTTTTGCATGTATGGCTGAGGAGCCCATAATACCCTTTGAATGAACAAAGATTTCCTTTATTTTTTCGCAATGTTCCATTGATCTTTATTTAGTCAACAGTAGATCCTAGGAAGAATTTACATTGCTTTTAGAAAAAAGAAAGAAAAAGGACAGGCACAGGTTAAAGGATGACTTGGTCGGCTTGGGCCGAGCTCCCTGAAGGGCTGTCAGCCCCCGTGGTTGGCATAGGGCATGGGGCTCCCTGAGCCCCGGGCTGGCAGTCTGCTGAAACAAGCATGATCTGGCCGATGGTCATATCGGTGGGAGGGCGAGGCTGCTCTTGCTCGCGGTCGGCCTGCCGTTTGTCCCTTAGGTAGGTGACAAGGTGCCCAGACCGGATGAGCTCCTCGACGTAGTCCCTCAATTGTTTGCAGTCCTCCGTGGCGTGGTCCAGTACACGGTGGAAAGCGCAGTAGGGGCCCCGGGTTCACTTAGCGGCCTGACGTGGGACCGGGGGGAACTTGAAGTACCCATCATTCTGGGCCTCCTCCAGCAACACCGCGAGGGAGACGTTGAGGGGGGTATACTTTTGGAACTTCGGGTGGTAAGGCTGCTGATGCTCCGGCCTGTCCTCCCGAGTCCTTTTCTTCTGGTCTGGCCGATCCGCCCGGGGAAGGTTGGCATTCACTTCGGATTCCAGCAGGACCTCGCGCTAGGTCCACGCCTTGACTTCGGCCATGGTCTTAGGATGAGCCAGCGCGAAGGAGCACAACCATTCTTTGTGCCTCAGACTAGATCTGAGTGCCATTATGACGGTCTCGTCCCGGTGTTCCGGCACCTCGAGGAGGGCGTTGTAGAAGCGGGTAATATAGGCCTTGAACGTTTCCTTGTCCCCGCTTTTAACCATGAAGAGGTAGTCGATCGTGCGCTTCTGTCGACGGTTCCCCACGAAATGGCCGAGGAACTGGGTGGCCAGCCCGTCGAAGGTTGAAATTGAGCGGGGCTCGAGCCCCCGGAACCAGTCCCGACCCGCGCGGATGAGGGTGGTCGGGAAGGCCCTGCACTGGGCGGCGTTGGAGTGATCTTGGAAGCTCATTCCCGCGGTGAAAGCGTCCAAGTGGTCTTTCGGGTCGGTTTTCCCGTCGAACAGAGAGACCTTTGGGGGCTTATTACGCGAGGAGACGCGCACGGCGAGCAGTTCCTCGGTGAATGGCTTTGTGAGCGAGTCGGAGGCGTACTTAGCCCCGTCGCTCGAGAGGTGAGCTTCTCGGCGCATGCCCTCGATCTCCTTCTCGAGGGCGTCGAGCCGACCGTGGTACCTTGAGGAATCGGCGTCTCGGGATTCCCGGGCCCCGATGCGGGTGGACTGCGTCTGGGAGCGGCCCCGGTTTCTCTCGATAAGGTGCCTCAGGTCCCGGGATGGGGTTCTTTTGAGTCGCCGGGGTGGACCCCTTCTGTGCGTTCCCGCCGACTATGGTGGGGTCGGCCACGCTCGTGGATAGGAGAGGTGACCGACATTTCCTCAGGGGGGTAAGGGTCGCGAGGAGGTTCGGGGCGAGGCTCCCTGGCGGCGGATCTCGGCGTGGAGCCCTGGGGCGCCCAGCGGGCCTCAGGGAGCACGGTTTGAGGGACCAGTGGCGAGAGGATGCATCCCGCTGGTGGTTGGCTGTCCGGACAGGGACAAAGTCTTCTAGAGGCGGAGGAGCAGCGATCTGGGGCCTGGGCGCGGTCGTTTGGACGCGGACGAGAGCCTCCACGAGGGATTGCAGGCGATCTATCCGGCCTACGAGGGCATTGATGACGGTCATAGGGGGAGGTTCATCCCTGCCTTCGGTGAGCGGAAGGCGGCGGCTGGTACTGGGATCCCCAGGATGGTCGTCTGCCATGAGAGAGGAGATAGGAAGGTCAACTTTGTATTTTATGGAATTTAGCTTTCCCACAGACGGCGCTAACTGATGGAGCTCTTTTTCGGGCCTCCGTCAGATGTTGTCTTCCGTTGATCTCAAGGTGAACTAGGTTGATTGTCCTTCGTTGCATGTGGGTCTCAATGGTTTTTGAGAGGAGAAGGTGGGGTGAGGAGGCTGTCGCCGAGTACCTGCAAAGAAGTCCCGGGGTGGTTTGGTACCACCGAGGACCCTCCGACGCTCATGTTAGTGATGAGATCCGAGCAGAGTAACGGCGTAAAGTGTAATGGATGGCTTACTTGACCCCTCTGTGATGGGGGTTTATATAGCAGTGGCGGCACGCAGCAGCAGGCACGAGAATCTCGCTGGCGGTTACGCTCCCGATGTCACGCCCGCGTAGAGAGTGGATCGCCCATTAATGGGGATCGTGATGGCGTGGAACGTGGGATGTTGCTGGCGGAGAATCCGCGCATGGCGAGATTCGCGGAGCGGCGGTTACGCCTGTGAGCGGTAGAGTTGGTCGGAGGGTCGAGGAAGACGGCCTCGGCAGGGAGCTCGGGATGAGCGGGGAGGCCGAGGAGTCTTGGTCCTATGGTGGCTCGGGGCGAGCTGAATGGCCGAGGAGGCTGATTTGCAGGGGACCTCGTGGAGGGCCAGATTGTGCTTGCAGGTCGGGTGTGGGGCGGCCTGGACGGCCTCTGCGGGCTCTTTCTTCTCAACCTTGGACACGTCATCTGCCACATGTTTTGATCTTGGAGGTCATCAATATTGAGTGTCATCACCCCGTGTGAAGCATCGAGAGCGGAGCCTAGTCCTCGCCGAACACGGCAGTTAACCCGTGGAAACCATCCAGAGCAAAATTCCTGGTTACGTGGAACGCGGCTTATGTCAATCCTGACCCGTGGGAAATATCCAGAGCGGATCCTGGTCCTCGTAGAGCGCGGCAATGACCCCGTGTGAAGCATCCAGAGCGGAGCCCGGTCCTCGCCGAACACGACAGTGAACCTGTGGGAAGCATCCAGAGCAAAATTCCTGGCTATGTGGAACGCGGCTTATGTCAATCCTGACCCGTGGGAAACGTCCAGAGCGGATCCTGGTCCTTGCAGAGCACGGCAATGACCCCGTGTGAAGCATATGGTCCTCGCCGAACATGGCAGTGAACCCGTGGGAAGCATCCAGAGCAAAATTCCTGGTTACGTGGAACGCGGCTTATGTCAATCCTGATCCCGTGGGAAACATCCAGAGCGGATCCTGGTCCTCGCAGAATACGGCAATGACCCCGTGTGAAGCATCCAGAGCGGAGTCTGGTCCTCACCGAACACGGCAGTGAACCCGTAGGAAGCATCCAGAGCAAAATTCCTGGCTACGTGGAACGCGGATTATGTCGATCTTGACCCGTGGGAAACGTCCAGAGCGGATCCTGGTCCTCGCAGAGCACGGTAATGACCCCGTGTGAAGCATCCAGAGTGGAGCTTGGTCCTCGCCGAACACGGCAGTGAACCCGTGGGAAGCATCCAGAGCAAAATTCCTGGCTACGTGGAACGCGGCTTATGTCAATCCTGACCCGTGGGAAACGTCCAGAGCGGATCCTGGTCCTCGCAGAGCACGGAAATGACCCCATGTGAAGCATCCAGAGCGGAGCCTGGTCCTCGCCGAACACGGCAGTGAACCCGTAGGAAACATCCATAGCAAAATTCCTGGTCATGTGGAACGCGGATAATGTCAACCCTGACCCCGTGGGAAACGTCCAGAGCGAAGCCTGGTCCTCGCAGAACACGGCAGTGAACTCGTGGGAAGCATCCAGAGCAACTCCTGACTCCGTGAAATGCACATAAGGACAACTTCACCCATCACTTGCAGGTCCTCACGACTCGTAAGGGAGTAAATTCTCTTATGAGATCCTTACGACTTTCAAGAGAAAACACACTTAGGAATCCTCACGATTCTTAAGGAGAAATTACACCTACGGGATCCTCTCGACCGGTAGGGAGAAAATTCTTTATGAGACTCTCACGGCTCATAAAGTTGAAAAGTCTTAGGTGATAGATCCTAACCCTGTTTTTTAAGAATTGTCACTACCCTACGAAGAGTCCAAGGTGCTCACTCTATCATCTGCCGGCTATGTTTGCTAAGATGACATGCTGATAATAAAAGAAAGAAGAAAGCAGAGAGATGACAGAAGACATTGCGAAAGAAATGTATCTTTTATTCATGAATTCAATTGAGTACGAGCTATATCATCTGAAAGGATAAAGAAAAATGAATACATTTTATTCAAAATTTATAAATGGCGCAAAATGCAACTATTGGGAGGGAAGCGTCTTCAGTAGGCCAATCAATTGCTCACGCACTCCCCTCAGCCTCTCGTCACGGTCAGCTACCACGGCCAACTCCGTTTCAACCTGAGCCCATTGCTGCAAATAAGACGAAAGTCGCTCATCAACGACCCGCCGAGCTGCCTCACGACTCTGCGCATCCTGCTCGATGAGGTCGAGCTTCTGCCTTAGCGTTAGCCCATCAGAAATGCATCGTAAAAGGCCCTCAAAGATGGTTTTCAACTGCACAGCATTGGCGTCAACCTGAGCATGCAGTCGAGCAGATTCTCTTGAAGTCTCTTCACATTCCTTATGCTTTAAGGCCGCTTCTTGTTCAAGATGATGGAAGTAAGGGGTGCTCTGCTCGACCCACACAGCCCGTTGAGAGTTCACAGCTAGGACCTCGGGAGCACGACGTCTGACCTCGAACTCATACAAACAAGCCTCGATTTTCCTGCAGTGGCTAACCCAAGACTCAACGACGCCCTCACTATGAAAGTTCACGAGCGTCGCCAGTATAGGATTAACCTCGGCGGCAAAATCTGCAGCGAATGTAGGAGTCTCCATGTCAAGCTCCTCGATGTAGTCGCTCAACATACGCAGACTATTCGCAGCGCCTTTGGAAGATGCCCGTCGAGAGAAGGGGCCCACTGGCATTATAACTTGAGATTCGAACGGTGTTGGATTCGGTATCACCACTGCAAAACAAATCACGGTCAAATGACGGTTCAAGAAATAGAGAATTTTTATAAACAATAAAGTTTACTATACCGGCTGAGGTAGATGGCAAGGCCGGGAGTACTGGTAGAACTGTTCTTTCGTCTCCTCCTTCGATCTGTAATACTGCAATCAAAACAAAGAAGAATTAGAAATGATTTGACTGCCGGTAAAAGAAGAGACATTAGCTGAAGTTTGTACTCACCAGCGCCACTAGATGAGGCAATCTCTGACTGGAAAGAGAAGTGTGGATATAACACCTGATACAGGTGATAAAAAAGGACTCCTGTAAGGACGCAGTAATGCAATGTCAGTACATGAAGTATGCAGCCTACAATAAAATTGATGGGTCACAAATCCGCACCTTCCAGCATTTGAGATGGTACGAGAAAAGGTAGAGGAGCAGTCACCGTAAAGGCAGCAACTGGAGATGCTTCCTCGGGTGGCACAACCCCAACACTCATCACACCTGCATTAGAAATAAGGGAAACGCTTGTTCCCCTCCGAAAGACGCGCAAGACAGACGTCTTTCCTGAGATTCGAGGCAGATTCTAGTTGGTGCTATCCGTCCACCTCTCCGAAAATGCCAAGTTGATTTATGGCACAGTGTATCGAAGGTTTAAACGGATGCGGCCGATATAGCAGAGTTCGTCAGATTCCCTCTCGCTTGAGGGGTTTTTGATTGTGGGGACGCTCTTCCCTGCAGGCGCAAGCCCCTGCAGTTAATTACGCTACCGCATCGCGGTAACAACTTTCTCCTTCTCCAGATGGTCACTTCGTGTCGTGTGTGTTTGTTTTGTGTTTGGTTGCCCGTGGATTGTATACGGAGACTAAGTTATGTTGTCGCCCATAGGGCGTGGACTAGTCCAAATCTGTATCTTTCTTAGATTTGGGTTTGGGGGGGTTGTTTGTGTTTAAGGATACGTTAGCCTCATTTGAGACTAAGATCGACTTAAACGTTTGTTAAGGATACATTAGTCTGATTTTAGACTAAGATCAACTTAACGAGATCGTTTAGATCTAACAAGAGAGCAATTGGGGGCCCTATTGTTTAGTTTAATGACATTGCGGTCGATAGGTAGTTTAAGGACATTGCGGTCCAATGTTAGTTTTAAGACATTGTGGTCAAGGTTAAGGACATCATAGTCCGTGGATTTAAGGACTCCACAGTCCATCGTTAGTTTTAAGATATCATGGTCAAGGTTAAGGACGTAATAGTCCGTTGTTAGTTTTAAGACATCCCGGTCAAGGTTAAGGACATCATAGTCCATGAGTTTAAGGACCCCACAGTTCGTTATTAGTTTTAAGACATCACGGTCAAGGTTAAGGACATCATAGTCCATGAGTTTAAGGACCCCACAGTCTGTGAAATGTATGGTTGTTGGGACCCGTCACCTCTTTGAAGACGTTGAGGAATTACAACGACAAATATCAAAGGAGTGAAGAGATGTACCCTTGAACCAAGGTAGATTAAATGATCTGTAGCCCAATTTTGGAACCAAGACTAATTAATTATATTGTGAGCCCATTGGCTTAGTTAAGTCTGGATTGAGGACTTATGGCCAACTTGGGCTAAGTCCAACTGAGTTTGACCCTTTATTGGACTGTTTGACATTTGTCTAGTTTTAGTCCACATTATTTAGCAATGCTAAACATTTTCATCTTTGATTTCCTCAATTTTGAGATTCAGTCGAAGGGGAGGATTTGCCTCTGGAAAATTAGCCAAATTGGCCAAAAATAGTGTTTAGACAATAGGGAACAGCAATGTTAAAAACTGGAAATAAAGCTCTCAGATTAGTGTTAAACACTAGAGAATAATAGTGTTAAACACTTGAAGTAAGATTCTCAAATTAGTGTTAAACACTAGAAGATGATCAGTGTTAAACACTGGGAATAGGACTCTCAAATTAGTGTTAAACACTAAAAGATGGTCGGTGTTAAACACTGGGAACAAAGCTCTTGAATTAGTGTTTAAAATACTAAAAGAAAAGTCACGTGGGGACACGTGAGGGCGCCCAAAGGTGGGGCCAGATCTCCTTTTTTTTGTTCTGCAAGTAAGCGTTAAACACTTTTTATGTTTTCTTTGGAGCATCACGTGCTGACACGTGAGGAGGATTAGTGCGCTGATTGTTAGAGCTTCAGCCAAGGGGTCACGTGGGAACACGTGAGAGCGCCCAACACTCTTATTTCTTTTACTTTTCCTTTCTGTGTTCCGGGGGTCACGTGGAAGCACGTGAGGCATTGCCTCTGAGCTTTTTCCTCCTTATTTCTTTGGATCTTTACAGGGGTCACGTGGGGACACGTGACCCTGGTTCTTTGCATGTTTGAAGATCCTTTTATCTTTTGAGAATTAAATTCTCTGTGGTTTTAACCTCAATTATAACTTTAGAGGAATAGAATTCCTTTTTTCTTTGGAAGAATTATATTCTTAGATAGGGTTAAACCCTAATTTTCCTCCTGTAGGAATTAAATTTCCACATATGTAAAGAATCAGGTTCTGGCATAGGGTGAAACCCTAATTTCATTTTAAGAGGAATTAAATTCCTGTGAGAATTAATTTCTTAATTAGGGTTAAACCCTAGTTCTGTCTATCTTGAAGGAATTAAATTCCTATAATTTTGGAGAATTGAATTCTCATATAGGGTTAAACCCTAATTTTATCTTGGAGGAATTAAATTCCTATAATTTTGGGAGAATTAAATTCTCCAAACTCAATTCCTCCTCTATATTTTAGATTTGCATGGCAGGATCTCGACCCGATGAGAATTAAATTCTCAACTTATGGGGAGATGTGCACTTTGCAGATCTTCAACCAGAGAAAGAACTAAGTTCTTTTATATAGAAGAGTTAAACTCTTATATTGAGAATTAAATTCTCTTTTTTGAAGTCTTGATCCTCTTTCTTTTCTTACCTAGGGTTTTTCTTTGTAGAGAATTAAATTTTCCTCTCTTTTCTCTCTGAATTTTCAAGATTCCAAAACTCTATATCACCCCTTCTCTTGGCTTCTATTTATAGGAGAAGGAAAAGAATCAATTTTGTTTAGTAAATCTCTCACTGAAAGATTTGATTTGTTTTCATCATTAATCTGAGCCTTTAGATTATCAGGTGAATTTTACTCACCGTTGGATGTTTTAATCCAAAGATATTCTATTTGTTATTTCGGTGAGATTTAGGGTAAATCTTTCCTTGTCCAAGATTTTCCATAAATTGGTGATATTTAATCACCCTTGAACTCTTAATCAACGGTTCTCCTCAATTTTCCTCCATTTTGGAAAGATTTAGATGATCATATAGAATTTAATTTTATTAAACCGTGAGGCTTTTAAAGCCTGTCACGTGTTGACACGTGACCTTTGGTCACGTGTGAGCATGTGACCCCCGGTCACGTGTGAGCACGAGACCCCCGAATGGCTTTTCTTTTCTGCGCTATTTTGCGCTGCTGCTTCAACCGTCACGTGTCAACACGTGACCATTGGTCACGTGCGAGTACGTGATGCCTCTTTTGAAGTTTTTCCTGATTTTTAATCAGGGAACAAATGCCCCCACAGCGTTGTTCTCACGTGTTAGCACGTGAGTGCAACGCTGTCACTTCTGTGACCGTTGGATCTGTCTTGGGAGTGAGGTAGATGAAACGTTTTCCATCACATCCTATAAATGCAGGGGTCTCTTCAGAAGCGCCTCCACTTTTCATCTTCTTCCTTTGATAACTTTTCTCTTGAGAATTTAATTCTCGTTCCTCAGAGCTTAGTTCTCTGCCTTGAAAAATTTTCAGAGTTTAACTCTGTTCAAGAATGACTCTTTCTTTCAGGTAATGATGTTGAACGATTGAAGAACCTCCATTTTTATATATAAAAAAACTCTCTGGATTTTAAATCCATATCAAGGGTTTCACCCTTTTAACACGAACCCATTTTTCTTCAAGTTCTTCGACAAAAATAGAAAACCATTTAATCTTCAAACAGTAGATCTCTTAGGGTTCATCTGATCTTTAGGGAGATGATGGGATCGGTTGCCTTTTCCATGGAATTTAATTCCATCCAAAAAAAAACTTTGGTTCTGAAGAGTGTCTCTGGGAATTTAATTCTCCTCCTTTAACAAGGAATTTAATTCCTATGAAGAACTAAGTTCTTCGCATAGGGACTTCTTAGGGTTTTCTTGCCCTGAGTTGTCTCTCTCACATCCGAGTTTACAATGTTGTTCTCTGGGAATTTAATTCCCTTGATTCTGTTTGATTTATCATAAAGTCCAAGATGGATTTCTCTTTTAGAGGAATGTGTAGGGTCACTTGAAACCCACTGCCTATTTAATGAGAATTTTCCCTTTGTCTCATTATAATTGCTTGGCCTCATTATTAACGAGCTGTCATCCTGATTCTGTGGGACCCATATGTTTTGTAACCAATGGTCCCAAAAAAAAATCTGCTGCTGCTTTCTTTCACTGTCTTTATATATATATATATATATTTATAATCATATATATATATACTGCTGGCTCTGCTTTTAACAGTTTTCCCTCTATTTCTTTTCAGGTACAATGACTTCGGTTCCGTACTTTCCTTTCATCCGCTCAGAGGCCGCCTTTTCTCAGTCACCATCTGATGAGGAAGTGATGGCGATGATCAAGGCTCATGACCCGACCTACACCAACTTGCTCTTGTGGGGGACCTGGTACAGTCATATTATCCGGGGGCGCCGAAGCTTCCTTTGCGAAGTACCAACGGAGCCCACCTCTCCGTTTCTGCCAATGGACCCACCAAGGACAGTCTTCGCCGTGGAGATGCCGAATTGGACTCCGATGGGGCGGCTCGAGCCTTCGACGACTGGTATCCCGAACCATCCGATCCCAGCTGTAGATATTCTGGGACGGCGTATTTGTCAGGGTGAGGCCTAACCATGGGGACAAATCTACAAGATAGGGCTCACCCCTCGACACTCTACGGGCTACCTCCTCTGGGCTCGTTACATCCTTTCTGCTCATCGCGCGCGGCTGCAGAAGGTCGGGCTTTACCAGGCGATGTATGCGTCGCTCTTCCACTACCAATCCCCGCATGTCTGGTGGGTTAAGGCGTTCTTGAACCAGTGGAATCTCCCCACCAACACTTTTCTCCTAGGGGACCAAGAGGTTTCGATTTCTTTGGAAGAATTTTATGAGATTTCGGAGCTGCCAATCCGGGGGGCACTTTATGAGGAGTTGCTGCCTTCCGATGAGTATGTCTTTGAGACCGAACCCGCAATCCTCGACGGCTTGTCAAGCGAAAATGCCGTGCGCCACAAGTGTCCAAGTTTGATCAAGGTGTTGGGTGTCTTTGACCGGCCGTTCACAGAATCTGAGGAGCAAGGCGTCACTTTTAAGAGCTTCATCGCTTGCTTCCTTCGCGAGGATATTCTGTCGAAGACGGCTCTGAAGTTCGTGAATATTAATGACCCCTTCGGGTTTGGTCCAAAGAAGCTGCCGACCAAGTAATCAGATTTACCACAGTACTACATTCCCATTATGTCGCCGGTGTCTTTCGAATCTATTGCAGCTCCTGGTATGGATGAGGAGACGTTCTTCGTGGGCTTCGTCAGCGTCTGGCTCAGCTGGTTCATCATCCCCATGCATCGCCGCTTCATGAGAGTTTCGGTTATCTATCCGGCTCATCGTATAGCTGAGGGAACACGGCTGGCCGTCGGCATCCCGGCATTGGCACATCTTTATCATGGGTTGGGCGCTGCGGCTAATACCTCTACCCCAAGCGTAGATGTAGTAAACTTTTCGCTTCATTACTTCACGTCCTGGATCGAAATTCATGTACTGGGTGCTTTCGCCATGCATCAGAGGCCCGCATTTTATGACGCCTACACTTTCCTGCGACTTATGCAATTGGTGAATGCTTCTGCCTCCGACCCAACTCAATTTGGGGCCATTCGGGCGTTGATTGCCCCTTATACTACCGCCGGCGGATTGGTATTTATCGACCGTGTTTTATCTTCCCTTTCAGGTCCAGCTCAGCAACTCTGGGACCGATCAAAAGATAACGTGCCTTCTTTGAGACCCCAGGAGGCCGCGCACTTATACGCAATCAGATCAGGCTACTTGGTATTTCGTCAGGATAGCGCGGCCCTTTTCATGCGGTACAATCCGCATCGCTTTGCCCGGCAGCTTGGCTACGATCAAGGCGTCCCTTTCGAGGCTTTCATAGTCGCGCCGGTTCCTTCACCCGAAGCCGTTCGCGATACCGCTCATCATTTTGTGAGGCTGAACACCGGCTCTCACTTCATGATCCCCGACGCTGACTATATTCCCCGATGTGTGGGGTCGTTTATGGGCTGGTATCTTCATCGGGTCAACCCGATTATCATTGAGGAGAGAAGGGTACTCCTTGGACTTGGCGTTCCTACTCAGGTTCCATCCGCAGGGGCTATGCTGCGACCGTGCGCGCCGGTCCATTTTCCCTTGAGGGATACTGGTGTTGCGCTTATTCCCGGAGAGTCGGGGGTGGATCTTACCCCAACAGCTGGTATGCCATTGGGCACCCGGTCGCGGGCTAAACGGGCTCCGGTAGCGGCACCACCATCCGTGGTAGCACCACCACCCATGGCATCGATAATGGCGGTGTCATCCTCGGTTGTGGCACCGGGCAAGGGTGATAGGGATGAGAGTGTTGAAGGTGAGATGGGTCGGCGTCGTGCCAAGGCTCCACGGGGAAGGAAGCGGTCGTCCTCGGCGACCGGTTCTGGGTCCAAGCGGCGAAGGAAAGTAGCTACTAACTTGCTCGACTCTTTAGTAGAGTCTGAGCCCATTCTTCAGGATGAACCGTTGGCCCTGCAGGAATCAGATGCTGGCCTACTTTTTTCGGGTTCGGCTGCCGAGGAAGCCGCACAATTGGCTGAGACTATAAGACATTCCAAAGATGAGTCTCAAAACGTTAAGGTTCCGAAGAAGCCCTATCCTGCCATAATCTTCTATGAAGACCCTTCGTGGATCCGGCGGCGGTTCATTAGCCCTTTGGAGGAATGGGGAGAAAGGGCCCTGAAGCAGGCTGCTTCGGAGGATGCCGCGGACGCACTTTCACTGTGGACTGGCGGTTACGAGTCCACCCTCGAACCCCGGCGAGCACACCTCCTTGAGAAGGAGCATTGTCTTGAAGAAGATATATTGAAGGCTTCCTTAAGCATTGGTATGTTCTTATACTTCTTTGCAGCACTTCATATTGTTTACCCTTGTATGTATGTATCATTATTCTTGCGTGAATTATGCAGAGACTTCGGCGATGGGGGAGGTTCCTACGGGCTTGTTGAGGATAGAGCCTGTTGACGCCCCCAGTGAAGCATTGCTCGATGTGGAGGGGGTTGACGACGCTGCGCTTCTCACGATAGAGCCTCCTACGGCGGTTCTTGATCCCGGGACACTCGCTCCTTTGGGAGAGGCACCCTTGGTGGTTGCCGTCCCAACGGCTCTTTCTGAAGGCGGCCTAGAGGCGGGAATGGAGGTAGTCGGGACCACCCTCCCTGCGTTGGAACCCGAGGTCACGGCGGAAGCCCTTGAAGCTGCTATCCCCCCAGCTCAGAACGGGAGGAGCGTCGAAGGTAACCTTCTACGTTTTAAACTAGTAATCTTTCTGTTATCTGAACTCTTCCATCTTTTTAGAGTTGCGTGGACTGGCGGCCTCTATTGCCGATTTATCTCCCCGGCAATCCTTTTAGCGTCTACTGGAGATGGCCGCCCCGCAGGCGATATCTCCCCAACGCATCGTCCTCTCGTCTGGGCAAGGTTAGTGTCGTCCACCATCTTTTCATAGCATTTTTGTTATTTTTGCAGAATGACATTGATGCCCTTTACAGTTCTGGAGGCTGATGACGAGGTTGAGGTCCTCGAAGGGCTAGGGGAACCTTCAGCCCCTTCTTGCATGACTGTGGGTAAGTGACGTCTCAATATGGTCCCACCTATTCCTTTGCTTAAGAGTTTCACTGACATTTTTCAAATCTGAACAGCCTTGCCAGCTCCCACAGTGCTGGAGTCGCACATCGCCATGCCACCCGGTCCTTACGCTTTGCGAGCCTCAGAGCGCCTGGCCAAGTTAAGCCTTGTCTCCCTGTCTTCTTTGATCGAGGAGCTTCGTGCTGGCAGCGCAACCACAGCTGAAGCATTTGCTGCCGAAGCTAACGGTTCTCTTCCTTTTCTTGCCACCTACCATAGCGAAGAGGTGGTGCGAGTCTGGATGGAGTTCTGTTGGCAGGTAGAGGCTTGCTTGCACGCACTTGAGTGTTCCCGCCTTTCTTCAGAGGCCGTGGCTGCAAAGGCGGGCTTGCGGGGGATGATAGAGCGGTGCGCAGCGAATATGGTGTCGTGCGAGAAGAGAATCGGCCGTAAATTCTCGGAGAGGGAGCTGAACTCTAAGGCGCTGCACGAGCTCCAGGCCAACTTTACAGCCAAAGCCAACAAAGCGTATGAACTCTGGCGAGTATTTCAAGAGTCTATCAAAGAGGTGGTGGCCCTCAATAAAGCTGCCATGTTCACTCACGAAAGGGTTGAGGCTCACAAGGCTACCGAGAAAGAGCTCGAAGGCCGGCTTGCCTCGTATCAGGCCCAGCAGGCTCAGGCGGAAGCCCGTCTTCTGGCGATATTGAACCATGAAGGCGAGGCCCAGCGGAAAAAGGATGACCTGACCAAGCTGCTAAATCACCCGCCGTCCTGAAGACTTGTATCTCTTTCTTTCTTTTTGTACATACTCCTGAATGAGAGTATATACTTTTTGTTTTTTCATGAATTGTACTTTATATCCATTTTGGTTTATGAATAAAAGACATATTTTTCTTCTCAATGGTGTGTCTCTTTTTATTGAATGTGTTCTGCGGACAATTTATCTTGGTCTCCTTACAGGGCAGCGATGGCTTAGGATTCAGGGTTAAGATCTGCTTCCTAAGACTTTTGAGCTTTATGAGCCGTGAGGGTCTCATAAAGAGTTTTCCTCCCTATAGGTCGAGAGGACCCCATAGGTGTAATTTCTCCTTAAGAATCGTGAGGATTCTTAAGCGTGTTTTTCCTTGAGAGTCGTAAGGATCTCACAAGAGAATTTGCTTTCCTATGGGTCGTAAGGACCCGCAAGTGCTGGGTGCGGTTGCCCTTATCCGTATTTCGCGGGGTCAGGGGTTGCTTTGGATGTTTTCCGGGGTACCGTAGTTTAAAGACATCGCGGTCGAGGTTAAGGACATCATAGTCCGTAGGTTTAAGGACTCCACCGTCCGTTTCTAATTTTAAGACATTACGGTCGAGGCTAAGGACATCATAGTCCGTGGGTTTAAGGACTCCACAGTCCGATGTTAGTTTTAAGATATCACGGTCAAGGTTAAGGACATCATAGTCCGTGGATTTAAGGACTCCACAGTCCGATGTTAGTTTTAAGACATCACGGTCAAGGTTAAGGACATCATAGTCCATAAATTTAAGGACTCCACAGTCCGATGTTAGTTTTAAGACATCACGGTCAAGGTTAAGGACATCATAGTCCGTAGATTTAAGGACTCCACAGTCCAATGTTAGTTTTAAGACATCACAGTCCGTGGATTTAAGGACTCCATGGTCCGATGTTAGTTTTAAGACATCACGGTCAAGGTAAGGACATCATAGTCCGTGGATTTAAGGACTCCACAGTCCACGAAATGTGTGGTTACTGGGACCCGTCACCTCTTTGAAGACATTGAGGAATTACAACGCCAAATATCAAAGGAGTGAAGAGATGTACCCTTGAACCAAGGCAAAACCAGTCTAGAATCATTATGGTTGATCGTTAGTTTTAAGACATTACGGTCGAGGTTAAGAACATCATAGTCCGTGGATTTTAAGGACTCCACAGTCCAATATTTGCTCTGGATGCTTCATACGGGTTCACTGTCGTGCTCTGCGAGGACCAGGCTCCGCTCTGGACGTTTTCCACGGGGTCAAAGAGTGACGTTATCCGCGTTCCACGTGACCAGAAATTTTGCTCTGGATGCTTCCCACGGGTTCACTGCCGTGTTCGGCGAAGACCAGGCTCCGCTCTGGATGTTTCACACGGGTTCACTGCCGTGCTCTGCGAGGACCAGGATCCACTCTGGACATTTTCCACGGGGTCAAAGAGTGACGTTATCCGCGTTCCACGTGACCAGGAATTTTGCTCTGGATGCTTCCCACGGGTTCACTGCCGTGTTCGGCAAGGACCAGGCTCCACTCTGGATGCTTCACACGGGTTCACTACCGTGCTCTGCGAGGACCAGGATCCGCTCTGGATGTTTTCCACGGGGTCAAAGAGTGACGTTATCCGCGTTCCACGTGACCAGGAATTTTGCTCTGGATGCTTCCCACGGGTTCACTGCCGTGTTCGGCGGGGACCAGGCTCCGCTCTGGACGTTTTCCACGAGGTCAAAGAGTGACGTTATCCGCGTTCCACGTGACCAGGAATTTTGCTCTGGAAGCTTCCCACGGATTCACTGCCGTGTTCGGCGAGGACCAGGCTCCGCTCTGGATGTTTTCCACGGGGTCAAAGAGTGACGTTATCCGCGTTCCATGTGACCACGAATTTTGCTCTGGATGCTTCCCACGGGTTCACTGCCGTGTTCGGCGGGGACCAGGCTCCGCTCTGGACGTTTTCCACGAGTTCAAAGAGTGACGTTATCCGCGTTCCACGTGACCAGGAATTTTGCTCTGGAAGCTTCCCACGGATTCACTGCCGTGTTCGGCGAGGACCAGGCTCCGCTCTGGATGTTTTCCACGGGGTCAAAGAGTGACGTTATCCGCGTTCCACGTGACCAGGAATTTTGCTCTGGATGCTTCCCACGGGTTCACTGCCGTGTTCGGCGAGGACCAGGCTCCGCTCTGGACGTTTTCCACGGGGTCAAAGAGTGACGTTATCCGTGTTCCACGTGACCAGGAATTTCACTCTGGATGCTTCCCACGGGTTCACTGCCGTGTTCGGCGAGGACCAGGCTCCGCTCGGGACGTTTTCCATGGGGTCAAAGAGTGACGTTATCCGCGTTCCACGTGACCAGGAATTTTGCTCTGGATTCTTTCTACGGGTTCACTGCCGTGTTCGGCGAGGACCAGGCTCCGCTCTGGACGTTTTCCATGGGGTCAAAGAGTGACGTTATCCGCGTTCCACGTGACCAGGAATTTTGCTCTGGATGCTTTCCACGGGTTCACTGCCGTGTTCGACGAGGACCAGGCTCCGCTCTGGATGTTTTCCACGGGGTCAAAGAGTGATGTTATCCGCGTTCCACGTGACCAGGAATTTTGCTCTGGATGCTTTCTACGGGTTCACTGCCGTGTTCGGCGAGGACCAGGCTCCGCTGTGGATGTTTTCCACGGGGTCAAAGAGTGACGTTATCCGCGTTCCACGTGACCAGGAATTTGTTGATTATATCCGCATTTCACGGAGTGGGGATTTGACTCTCGGTGATCTGTACACCGCCGAGTCATGGAATTGGGAGTTGCCGTTGTTCCACTTTGCTTGATGTTGTGTCTGCTGTAATGAGACGAGTGTTGAGATGATCTCTAGGCTTTCTGTGAACCATCGAGATTCGGCTTCTTTTTCTGATGAAACCTGGGGAGGAGGAGTGTGATTCCTTCTTTGTTTGCGCCCCTGGATTGTATACAGGGATTGATGTAACATCACCTGCAGGGCATAAATTTCATTTTTATTTTATTTCTTTCTCTGCGATGCTCTATCATTTCAGCTTTTATATCGCGAAGGTCGCGATTGCCCCATCATTTCGGCTATTTTTCGCGGTGCCCAATCATTTCGGCTATTTATTTTATTTTTACTCACTGTTTTTTATTGCGAGCTGCCCAGTCATTTCGGCTATTTGTTTTATTTTTTTTTACTCGCTGTTTTTTATTGCGAGTTGCCCAATCATTTCGGCTATTTGCATGCATACATTTTTACTTGCTGATTTTGTCTGCAAGTTGCCCCATCATTTCGGCTATTTCGTATGCATGTGTGGCTTGCAGGCTTCTCACCGCAAGCTCTGGATTAAACACCGATTTCGGCATCAGCACCGCTACAACTGGGATATTGCCAGGAGCGAATCATCATTTGTCTCTGTCGATGTCGAACAAAGGTGGCTTAGTAAACAGGATTAGGGTCCTGTCAACTAAGGTTTTTGACTTCATGAGCCGTAAGGGTCTCACAAAGGTATTTCTCCCTACAAGTCGTGAGGATCTCGTAGGTGTGTTTTCTCCTTAGGAATCGTGAGGATTCCTAAGTGCATGTTCCTCTGTAAGTCGTAAAGACCTTACAAAAAGGTTTTCTCCTTATAAGTCGAGAGGACGCATAAGGGTTGTTCACCGTGCGAACATATCCCCAATCACGGGTGGGACTCGGTTAGGGAAGTGTTTATTCGCGCCCGTGGATTGTATACAAGGGTCAGTATTGAGCCGCTTGTAGGGAAATATCGAAGGTTGTGGGGGTTGCTTAAGAACAGGTTCAGGTCTCTGTAACTTAAGACTTTCAAATCTTATGAGCCGTGAGGGTCCCATAAGAGAGTTCTCCTTACGAGTCGTGAGGATCTCGCAAGTGTAATTTCTCCTTAGGAATCGTGAGGATCTCTAAGTGTGTTGCTCCCTTGTGAGTCGTAAGGATCTCACGCGGGTGGTTTCTCCTTACAAGGTCGAGAGAACCCTGTAAGTGTCTTTTAACGAGGTTGAGCCCTTTCGGGTTTTCACAAACACTCGCCGGTAGCCCTGCTGTTTTTACTCACTGAGCCCTTTCAAGTTTTCATCCGTGCCCATTTTGCTTATGGACATACCGTTTTCTTCTCTTCTTTTATTCTTTTTATTCTTTTTTCTAACGAGGTCGCGCCCTTTCGGGTTTTCACGAACACTCGCCGGCAGCCCTGCTGTTTTTACTCATGGAGCCCTTTCGGGTTTTCATCCGTGCCCATTTTGCTTATGGACATACCGTTTTCCTTTTTTTCTTTTTCTCTTTTTTTTATTCTAACGAGGTTGCGCCCTTTCGGGTTTTCACCTGGGAGGGACGTAAAATGTCTGCAGGTCTTGCACATTGTAAGCTTCAAGTGCGTCAAGGTCGTTGAAGTGTTCCCGCGGAATCATGGTAATTTGCAAATTCTGATTATCACCAGGGAATGCTTGTATTGACGGCCGACTGGAGAACACAGTATTAATCTCATCTTCCGAGTCGCTTCCGAAGATCAATATGGGGGCGGACGGTCCCGGGTTGTTGCGTTGAGACGGCCCAGAGTAAACTATCTCTTCTTCTTCTTCAGTATCACTCCCAAAAACAGGAATGGCGGCGGCGGCTTTGTTCTCTGGTTTGCGACACCTCTCTGTGTCCTCAAAATCTGGCAAAAAGTATTTTGCATCTTCATACTTGCGGACTTCTATCACAGAGAATGGGTTTAGCTCACCTGTTACGGTATACTCAAGACCATCCCGGAAATACTTCATATACTGATGTTGTGTAGAAGGGATGATATTGTACTCGTGTAACCAAGGCCGGCCGAGCAAAGCATTGTAGCAGGTCTTGGCGTTAATGACGTGAAACTTAATATCCGTGACGAGTAGTCCGAAGCGTAATGTTAGTAATACAGATCCGAGGGTCCGTGATGACTGGGAGTCAAAACCGGAGATGGTAATTTTATCGCAAGCGAGGTGCTGAACGCTCATGCAGATTTCCTTCAACACCCGTACATTAAGGAGATTGACGGAGGATCCATTATCAACCAGGATTTTGCCTATCTTGATATCGTGGCAGTATCCGGAGACATATAGGGGACGGTTGTGGTCGCATGTCCCAAGGAGAAGGTCTTCATCACCGAACGTGACATCGGCTGTGTACACTTCTTCCAGTTCATCCTTCATCCTTTCTTCGGCGAGGAAGGTTTGGAATTTCTCGGGCTCTTGTAGCGCCTTGATTAATGAATCTCTCGCTTCTTTTGATAATAAGAGGGCGACGAGAATGCTGAGCTGAGAGGGTAGCTTCCTCAGATGCGCTAGGACGTTGTAGTCCACCTTACTCTTCTTGGGCGGGTCCTTGGCAGTCAGCTCTTTCATGACTTGGTCATCTAAGGCGATATCCTCAGCGACCTTTTCCTTTCCCTTATCTAATCTAGTTGCGGGTCCGAGATTCTTTTCTGGAAGCGTGCGTGAATGTTTTCGCAGGCCTTTGGTTCTTCCTCTTTCCCTAAGATGGATTCTTTAAAGAGAGGGCTCAGAGCCATTTCCTCGTCAGAGTCGCTCCCAAAGGTGAGAACCTGTGATCCTCTGGAGTTGACCGTGCGACAGTTACCGATAGTTCTTTTGTGCTCCTCGGTCGTACTTCTCTGCTCCCGACGAGTTTTGCGTTTCATCCGTTTAAAATGTTGCCGGTGAGCGACATATCCCTTCCACCATCTTTTAAAAACGTCGCACTCCTCAGTGGGGTGCGAAATCTTTCGATGATATGAGCAGTAGCTAGGATGCATCTCTACTTCATCGGGAGTGTTTTCTTCAGAAGGTGGCAGCTTCATTCCCATTGATATGGCTTTAGCAAATCTTTTCCTCGTCTTGAATCTGTTTTTATCCGCACCGGATGTCTTTTGATTTGGTGGGAGTGCCTCGACTCTTTCGTCTAGTCGCCGGCGTTTGGCTCCTTCCAATATGGCCATCTCACGCTCCCGATCGGCTTTACTTTTCAGACGAATCTCATTCAGGAAGGCGTCGATCATCTCGTCTGATGGCCATAAAAGTTCCGGCTCAGGCTCTACCCCCAGTTTCTTTGTACAGGGAGCTTCTTCATTGTCTAGCGATGAATGAGATATCACATGGCAACTTGCTACGTAATCCACAGATCCATCTGACGAGTCTTCCCCATCATTTTCGTCCTCAAGGACGTGGCTGAGGAACTCTTGGAGCGTGATGGGGGTCCGCGCTTTCTGATTATATTCTTCCAGCGCGTCGATCTGTTTCTGCAAGTCCGTGCGCTTGTCACCAGGCTTCATGGGCTTTTTGGATCTCTTCTTCTTTTTCACAGATTTTGATGGCTGGGTGTGAGTGCTTGGGCCCTCACCATCGATCTTTGGAGTTGGGCGCGGCTTCAGCATCCCTTCGATGATCTGGGGTTCCAGCGGGTTCTCCCACCTGATCGCTGGGCATGTCCAGAGATCATTCAGCATCCTTTTGGTTATGGATGAAAACACGACCTCCCATGGGGCTTCTTCAACAAAAGAACAAGTTGCCCCCGGTGTGTCCGTCTTCTTTGGGGTGTGCGGTTGTGGTGGGTTTATTTTCCACTTCTCGGACAACGCAAACTTGCCTTGTAGGTACTGATCTTCGATCCATCCTTTAAAGATGAAGCAATCTTCAATCGGATGGCTTACCGTTTGATGGTAAGGGCAGTAATTGAGGTTATTCACCTCGCTGGGTTGTGGTGGTCTCTTTGGATTCGGTAAGTTGATAAGCCTGTTGTGCACAGCCAGCTCGAATAGCCTCTTCGTCTTGTCCCATAGGAACGAGTAAAGACGCTTCATTTTTTCATTGTAATAGCGTCGTCTCTCCTCCAGTTGATCCGCTAGCTTTGGGGCACTGGGTTGCTGTTGAGCGTTCGCAACGAAGGTCACCTTCCCTTTACCCTTGTCGTTTCGAGGTTCCGGCTTCGGGGGAGAAGGTCTGTGACCCATTTGATCCATTTGGACTAGCTTGTCGATTAAGGCCTGGAACGTAGTCGGCTTAAAGAACATCATGAACCGTGAAATAGTTGCATGAGGATCTAGAGTGCCCACGAGCATACCCACTGCTGGTGGTTCTTCGATGCGCTGCTCGCACTTCGACCATAGGTTCCGCCATCGGATTGCATATTGGACCCAAGTTTCGCCCGGCTTCACCCTTGCATTAATTAATGCCGTTATCGGGGTGCGTTCGCTGGCGCTTGCGAAACGCTGGGTAAACAACAACTCCATTTCAGCGAAAGTTTTGACGAAGTCATTTGGAAGCTCGGAATACCATTCAAACGCCGTCTCCGATAAGATGCCGACGAATTGGCGAAGCAGGAGCTTATCATCGCCGCCGGTGTTGCCACAAAGAGCCCTGAACTGGGCAACATGTTGATGGGGATTGCCTGTCCCCTTGTAGACATGAAATTTTGGGATCGTGTAGCCCGGCGGGTATTTGATCTGATCATACCAGCTCGGATATGGTCTCCCCGTTTTGACAACTTGACCAGCCGCTTCAGTTGCCTGGTGGACTCGTATCTGCTGAGCTATATATTCATCCAGGGCAGCTTTGGAAATTGTCTCCTCCTTGGCTGTTGACAGAACCGGTGGAGGATTCGACGTTTCTCTTCTGTCATCTTCAAGGATTATCGGAGGATCTTCAGCAGGAGGATTCTGCTGGATCATCATACCCACAATGTCCTGGAACAGAAAGGCCATTCGTTTTATATTGGCTGCTTGTTCCGCAGCCTCTTTGTCCTTCTTTTCCAGTATTCTCCGAAGGAATTCGGCATCGGTTTCTTGCTCCTGGCATTGATCCGAGGATGTTTCTGGGCTTTCTTTTGGCCCGGTGAGTGCGGCCATCGTAGTCATCATCTCTTGGAGCTTCTGCTGCTGCTCTTGAGCTTTAGTCACTGATCGCGTAAGCGGTCGATGACCTGTGGATATACGGCTATCCTCTTTTTCGGACGCCATGTAGACGGTATGTACCACCATGCCCCCGGACTTAGGGCGTTTAGGCTCACTGCCTTTGACATTTGCCGCAGGCGTGGGGACTTTCTCCGGCTTTCTTCTCTTGTGGGTCATCGAAGTTGAGGGGGCCATTGCTGTGGGCACCCAGGTAGCCGTCGTCTTCCGTGGCTTAACAGGACGGTTTTCTTCCTGTCGGACTTTCGACTTCTTATGCTGGCGGGAGAAACTCGGATCAATCATCGATTCTCGGACTCATCGCCAAACTTTGTAAATCTTAGAGGACAGCCGCCGAGGGGGCTGCTCCAGCTTCGCCTTTAGGGATTTCTCCATAGGTGGAGGAGATCTTTTCAGCACAGCAGTTGGCGAATTCCTGCGCACCTTGTTAAGTAGTTCAAACCTGTTCCCGGTTGGAACAGCAGCATTAATTTCCACCGTTGGAGCTGGTGGAGTTAGCCCAGAGGGGGAGTTGCCCCCAGCCTTCTTTATCCGGCGCTAGTGGCGACGTCAGGCGTGACGAGTTGTTGGAATTGGTTCAGCGACAGCTTTGTCTTGCCCCCTGTTCAGGGGAGGGGCCGCTGCCGGTGTCAGCCTCTTGAAGACTGACGTCCGTTGAGAAGCCGTGTCCAACCGGTTAAACACAGATTTCTGAGCGGGAGCGGGAACGGGAGCAGTCAGTCTCGCAAAGACCGACCCTCTGGGAGTAGAAGCCGCCTTGACAACTTCAGAAGCAGGGATGGCTATCTTCTTTGGGATGGCCACTTCAGGCATTATAGGCTTCTTGGTAGGCCCTTTGGAGCGCGAGTTCAGCCTGGTGAAGACCGAGGAGTTGGAATTGGACGACCCGGTGAGAGGGGCCGTGGTAGTAGCAAGCCGATCGAAGACCGACTTTTCTGAAGCTTCTGATACGGGTACAGGGATGGTGAAGCTCGCTGGCGGGAGCATAGTACCGAAAAATAGACCGGTAGTAGCCTGAGTCACTTGTTCCACCGGTATCGTGAACAGTGATGCCGCCTGCGGTCCATAGGCTACACCTCCAGGTGAGACGGAGTGTCGGTTGCATTTGCAGTTGGAGCAGTTCGAGCAGTTGAACGCCATTGCTGTTTGATTTCTGCGCCAAGCAAGAGACCAAATCTTAGTGACTTGAAACCCGAGGGCAACCATTAACAAACTGCGATTCATTCGCGAATACGACACACGAAGTGTGGAGTGGAAAGAGGAAAAGGTCCCACCGGGCGTGCCAGAATCTGTTCCCCTCCGAAAGACGTGTAAGACAGACGTCTTTCCTGAGATTCGGGGCAGATGCTAGTTGGTGCTATCCGTCCACCTCTCCGAAAATGCCAAGTTGATTTATGGCACCGTGTATCGAAGGTTTAAACGGATGCGGCCGATGTAGTAGGCTTCGTCAGATTCCACCTCGCTTGAGGGGTTTTTGATTGTGGGGACGCTCTTCCCTGCGGGCGCAAGCCCCTGCAGTTAATTATGCTACCGTATCGCGGTAACAACTTTCTCCTTCTCCAGATGGTCACTTCGTGTCTTGGATATTTGTTTTGTGTTTGGTTGCCCGTGGATTGTATTCGGAGACTAACTTATGTTGTCGCCCGTAGGGCGTGGACTAGTCCAAATCCGTATCTTTCTTAGATTTGGGTTTGGGGGGGTTGTTTGTGTTTAAGAATACATAAGCCTCATTTGAGACTAAGATCGACTTAAACGTTTGTTAAGGATACATTAGTCTGATTTTAGACTAAGATCAACTTAACGGGATCGTTTAGATCCAACAAGAGAGTAATTGGGGGCCCTATTGTTTAGTTTAATGACATTGCGGTCGATAGGTAGTTTAAGGACATTGCGGTCCAATGTTAGTTTTAAGACATAGCTGTCAAGGTTAAGGACATCATAGTCCGTGGATTTAAGGACTCCACAGTCCATCGTTAGTTTTAAGACATCACGGTCAAGGTTAAGGACGTCATAGTTCGTTGTTAGTTTTAAGACATCCCAGTCAAGGTTAAGGACATCATAGTCCATGAGTTTAAGGACCCCGCAGTCCGTTGTTAGTTTTAAGACATCACGGTCAAGGTTAAAGACATCATAGTCCATGAGTTTATGGACCCCACAGTCCGTGAAATGTATGGTTGTTGGGACCCGTCACCTCTTTAAAGACGTTGAGGAATTACAACGACAAATATCAAAGGAGTGAAGAGATGTACCCTTAAACCAAGGTAGATTAAATGATCTGTAGCCCAATTTTGGAACCAAGACCAATTAATTATATTGTGAGCCCATTGGCTTAGTTAAGTCTGGATTGAGAACTTATGGCCAACTTGGGCTAAGTCCAACTGAGTTTGACCCTTTATTGGACTGTTTGACATTTGTTTGGTTTTAGTCCAAATTATTTAGCAATGCTAAACATTTTCATCTTTGATTTCCTCAATTTTGAGATTCAGTCGAAGGGGAGGCTTTGCCTCTGGAAAATTAGCCAAATTGGCCAAAAATAGTGTTTAGACAATAGGGAACAGCAGTGTTAAACACTGGAAATAAAGCTCTCAGATTAGTGTTAAACACTAGAGAATAATAGTGTTAAACACTGGAAGTAAGATTCTCAAATTAGTGTTAAACACTAGAAAATGATCAGTGTTAAACACTGGGAATAAGACTCTCAAATTAGTGTTAAACACTAAAAGATGGTCAGTGTTAAACACTGGGAACAAAGCTCTTGAATTAGTGTTTAAAATACTAAAAGAAAAGTCACGTGGGGACACGTGAGGACGCCCAAAGGTGGGGACAGATCTTCTTTTCTTTGTTCTGCAAGTAAGCGTTAAACACTTTTTATGTTTTCTTTGGAGCATCACGTGCTGACACGTGAGGAGGATTAGTGCGCTGATTGTTAGAGCGTCAGCCAAGGGGTCACGTGGGAACACGTGAGAGCGCCCAAGACTCTTATTTCTTTTACTTTTCCTTTCTGTGTTCCGGGGGTCACGTGGAAGCACGTGAGGCATTGCCTCTGAGCTTTTTCCTCCTTATTTCTGTGGATCTTTACAGGGGTCACGTGGGGACACGTGACCCTGGTTCTTTGTATGTTTGAAGATCCCTTTATCTTTTGAGAATTAAATTCTCTATGGTTTTAACCTCAATTATAACTTTAGAGGAATAGAATTCCTATTTTCTTTGGAAGAATTATATTCTTAGATAGGGTTAAACCCTAATTTTCCTCCTGTAGGAATTAAATTTCCACATATGTAAAGAATCAGGTTCTGGCATAGGGTGAAACCCTAATTTCATTTTAAGAGGAATTAAATTCCTGTGAGAATTAATTTCTCAATTAGGGTTAAACCCTAGTTCTGTCCATCTTGAAGGAATTAAATTCCTATAATTTTGGAGAATTGAATTCTCATATAGGATTAAACCCTAATTTTATCTTGGAGGAATTAAATTCCTATAATTTTGGGAGAATTAAATTCTCCAAACTCAATTCCTCCTCTATATTTTAGATCTGCATGGCAGGATCTCGACCCGATGAGAATTAAATTCTCAACTTATGAGGAGATGTGCACTTTGCAGATCTTCAACCAGAGAAAGAACTAAGTTCTTTTATATAGAAGAGTTAAACTCTTATATTGAGAATTAAATTCTCTTTTTTGAAGTCTTGATCCCCTTTGTTTTCTTACCTAGGGTTTTTCTTTGTAGAGAATTAAATTCTTCTCTCTTTTCTCTCTGAATTTTCAAGATTCCAAAACTCTATATCCCCACTCACTTCTCTTGGCTCCTATTTATAGGAGAAGGAAAAGAATCAATTTTGTTTAGTTAATCTCTCACTGAAAGATTTGATTTGTTTTCATCATTAATCTGGGCCTTTAGATTATCAGGTGAATTTTACTCACCGTTGGATATTTTAATCCAAAGATATTCTATTTGTTATTTCGGTGAGATTTAGGGTAAATCTTTTCTTGTCCAAGATTTTCCATAAATTGGTGATATTTAATCACCCTTGAACTCTTAATCAACGGTTCTTCTCAATTTTCGTCCATTTTGGAAAGATTTGGATGATCTTCTAGAATTTAATTTTATTAAACCGTGAGGCTTTTAAAGCCAGTCACGTGTTGACACGTGACCCCCGGTCACGTGTAAGCACGTGACCCCCGAATGGCTTTTCTTTTCTGCGCTATTTTGTGTTGCTGCTTCAACCGTCACATGTCAACACGTGACCATTGGTCACGTGCGAGCACATGATGCCTCTTTTGAAGTTTTTCTTGATTTTTAATCAGGGAACAACGCTGTCAGAAAGAAATTAAAAGGGATTGCAGAATAAATGGGAAAGTAATGACCCAAAATCTACCTGGTGAGTCGCCGGTCGAGACTGCGACAAGGGCGTCACTGGAGGCAGCAAATACTTCACTCTCCTCTGTCGGAATGGTCTCGCCACCTGTAGCCTCATCTTCCGATTCCACGAGAATCGTCGTGACACTCGCAACACCCGGCAATGGCAAGGAGCCGCAAGGGGAAAGAGCGACGATTGGAGCAGTGCCCGACTCTTGAGAAAGAGTGGCTACCTCGGGCTCGGCGATCGTGGCTGTCTCACCTGCCGCTACCTCAGGCTCGGCTGTGGCCACCACTTCTTCGGCAAGACTCGGCCCTGCAAAATAGGATATATGAGAACCTGAAAGTTAAAACTTTGACAAAAGAACCCAATGTCGCGTTACCTTGAGTCGGTTTTCCGATTGCTTCCCGAGCCGCACGTGCTGCTGTCTGTGGGCGATGGGTAAGGTAGCCAGAGCGTCCTCTGAAGGAGTAGGGGCATGGGTAGCAGCGCTGGAACCCGCACCCGCATCCAAGGCGGTGGTACACTCCCTTGCCGCACGCATCGTACGCTTCCTCTCCGCCCGGGCTGTGAGGGCAGATCTTCTAAAGACCTCCGTCAATGGGACGTCATCATCCACGCCAGGAGCTACCTCTAGAGCCGTTACGGCGTCCGTCATCGGTTGCTTGAGTAAAGCCTCTTTTGGCAACCCTGAGGAGGCCGGGACTTCGATACCTGGCCCGGGAAGAATCCCCGCATCAGCTTGCGGGATCGGCATTGTGGTCCCTGCGATAAGATAAAGTGGGGTCAGATCACCTATAAAAAAACGGGAACGGAGAAACGATAAACCGAAGCATACCGATGCCTAAGGATGTTCGAAGTCTTTCCTCTTCCTCAAAAGTCTTGAGAGAAGCTGCGAGAGATTCTTCAGTAGTAAAGCCTGTCACAAAAGGAAGAATGTCAGTCAAGACACGATAATAAAAATAAAGATATAACGCAATAACAAAGTGCGACTGATATTTACTTGATTGCACGAGAGCGGCTATTTCCGCTTGGTGGCTTGCGAGTCGTGCAGAAGCAGTAATAGCGGCATCGAGATCAGTGTCTTCTGGCACTATGAAGAGACCCTCATTGGTCCCATATTCACTTAGGCCTTCGTTATAAGGAGCCTGAGGCTCCAGGCCGAGTACAACATCTAGGGAAAGGACCGACTTCTTCTTCTTCTTCTTCTGTGCGCGAGCTCCGGTTGCAGCCAGCACCAGCTTACGCTTGGTGGGCACTTTAGGACGGCGAGTCCCGATATCCGAGCCCACGCCAGATTCGGATGAAGCTACATTTACCGTCTCCACGGGAGCATGGGGCACCGATGGCACATCCATCGTCTCCACAGGAGCATGGGGAAATCCGCGCATGGGGCTTAACACACGTGGAAGCTCAACTGCAGCGACTTCTCTTAGCGAAGGGGGGACAATGGTCCGTCGCTTCAAAGGGACTTTGCGATCACTGGTAGGAGGTGCACTTTTGCGATCAAGCGGCAACCTCCTTTCTTCCTTAATAATGGCGCCCGTAGAATGCTGGTACCATGCCGTATATGCATTAAGGATCCGTGGGACACAACTCGGCTCGCCGATAAAGAAGTGAGAGCCCGTATTCAAACGCATGAAGTGATGCAGCGCGCTCCGCATCCCCTCTTCAGTAGCAGTGGGTTCCAGCAAGAAAGCCTCCTGCGGCACTCCTTGATTATAGCTCAATTGTTGAGCAAAACGATACGGATTATACCTCATGAAAAGCGCCGCATCATTTTGCCTAAATACCAGGAAGCCCGGTCTGATAGAGTATAAATGGTGGGTCTCCCAAGCTGTCAGAACTGAGGCTCCGTCTTTGAAAATATCCTGCAATAGCCGCACCGTTGTGGTAGACTCTTTTCCGATGGTTAACACCTTGTTGGTGAAGGTCATCCCGTCTCCAACCGTGCGGGGACGAAGGAGCAAACCTCTAGCATCCCGCGGTGACGGATTTACAACTGAGGCGCCGACCAATCGCATAATCCGGGGGAAACTGCACCTGTCATAGAATGAAGGCCTTCTATGGATACCAAAAACGCCAAGTGCATGTAGCTCGAGCCATGACATGAAGTAATGCATCAAGAAGTTCACATGCTGTACTCCAGGTTCAGTAGTATCCGCTGCTTGACTATGGCCATAATACAGATGGACTAAGCCGGCGACCCCGACAGCTACTTTCACCCCAATAGTCATTCGGTGAGCCGGATAAAAGACAGATGGCCTCATGCGGCAAAGGTGCATCGAGAGCGCGAACCAGCTCAACCATAGCCCAAGAAATCCCAAAAAGAATGCTTCCTCATCCATCCCAGAGACTGCAATCTCCGCAAAAGGAACAACTGGAGAGTTGGGAAGGAAGAAACTCTTCTAATTTACCTCCGTTGCTGGCAGGTTGTCCAAACCTAAGCCGAAAGGGTCGTCAAGCGTGGCGAATTTAACGGCCTCCTTCGAGAAGACTTTTGGGTGAAGGAAGCGAGCGATGAAATCCTCGAAACTAACCCCGCGGCTCCCAGATTCGAGAAAAAGGCCCTCGTAGATATCCAACACTTTGATCAAACTGGGAAACTGGTGTTGAACAGCATTCACCGGAGTAAGGCCCATTATCACTGGCTTGGCACCGAAGACATATTCGTCTGTGGGAAGCTGTTCCTCATAATACTCCCCTATGACCAGCAAGCCAGAAACTTCTGCAAATTCCTCTAAGGAGATTGACACTTCCCGGTCCAGTGAAAGGAAGGTGTGAGTAGGGATATTCCACTGCTCCAAAAAGGCCTTAACCCACCAGGTGGGAAGCGTAGGATACTGGAAAAAAGAAGCATAAACGGCGGTATATAACCCAAGCCTCATCAACTGCGACTTCTTCGCTGACAGAATGTAGCGAGCCCATTGCAGATAACCGGTCGGATGACGAGAAATCAGACCTATGTTATATGGTTGCCCCCACGGCCGCGCCTCGCCTTGACAAATACGGCGTCCCAAGGTATCTAAAACCATGGGAGGCTGAACGGGAATCGAAGCTATAGCGGGCTGAAGAAAGCCTTCTGAAGTCCAATTAACCATCTCCACGGCGTAGTTCACCGGGGACGAGCTGGCGTAATGGATCGCCATGATGGGCTCCGAGGGTACCGCGCACGAAAAGCTTTGTCGACCCTTGATAATCTGATTGTACCATGACCCCCCAGAGGTGAAGATTCTTATATTCTGGATCGTGGTCTCTGATCAAAGCTAGGACCTACCGGTCTACAAGTGCTCCAGGAAATCCTTCCTCTGAACGGACGAACGGAAACGAAGCATCGAAAGACATGTTGCCTGCAAAAAGGGGGGACAGAAATCGACTGTCAGTGCTATAATTTAACTCTAAATTTCTGACACTCGGTACTTTAAAAGTTGTACTACACTGCAATGCAGTAGAAAGGGGACCAAAGGGGGACCCACAAAATCCAGATGACAATGCATCGATTAATAAAACAGCCTCATCATTGGATGAGACTGTTAATTAATGAGGAAATTCTCAAGGAAATTCTCATTGAATGAGAAATCTCTCGGGAAAAGGAGAAAATCTCCCTTTGAGAGCAAAGCTCTGTAACAGAGTGATACTTGTCAAACTCTGGTCATGAAGGAATAAAATTCCTTAAAGAGCCTGGCTCTGTAATGATGATGGAAAATCCATCAATGATTAATTAAAATTAATTTTTGAGAATTAAAAATTCTGGGATCTTCAAGATCCATAAAAAAAAGAACTCTTAAGAGTTCTTCATCAAAGATCAAAAGATCCACATATTATCAAAGAGCATAGCTCTGATTCATGGGCTAAAAACCCCCAAGAAAAGATCTCTTTAGATCTATGGATTCATGAGAGCAAGGCTCTATTAATGAAACCCTAAAAGGGTTTTCTTTAGATCAAAAATCTATGAAGAGCATGGCTTTGTTAATGGGTAAAAACCCTAATTTATTAAAAAAATTAATTTTACTTAAATTTGGAAAGAGTTCTGACTCTTGAAAGTTCTTAATTGAAGAGCAAGGATCTGAATAAAATTCTCAAAAAAGAAGATGATAATCATCTAAGAGACCAAAGGTCCTATTTATAGGCACTGAACCGCCTCTTCAACTTCTGAGTTGATCCAAGGGCTCAGATGTTGCTACCGCTGCACTCGTGTGCGCGCCACGTGAGCGCAACGGTGGGGGGGCATTTGTTTCCCCCAATCAGAGCAAACCTCTGTTTTGAATTTCAAAATTCAAAAATTAAAGCAACGCTTCAGATTCTGCGCGCTGCACACCACGTGTCAAACGCAGACGCGCTAGCGCCAGGTGCGTTGCGCCCTAGGCAGCGCACCTCCAATCAGAGCAAAGCTCTGTTTTAAAATTCAAAATTTAAAAATTGAAGCAACGCTTCAAATCCAGCGCCAGGCGCGTTGCGCGCCACGTGTCAAACACGGGTGCGCTAGCACAGTTGCGTTGCGCTCTGCGCTGCGCACCACGTGTCAAACACGGGTACGCTAGCGCAGTTGCGCTGCGCGCCACGTGTCGAACGTAGGTGCGCCGGCGCTGGAATTAAAAATTCCCTACCGTTAGATCAAAAGATCTAATAATAATAAATTATTAATTAATCAGAATTAAAATTCTGTTATGAAAAGATCTTTCCAATCTTATTAAAACAAGAAAATTATTTTCTGTAAAACAGAAGCCTTAGGATCAAAGATCCAACGGTGGGAAATATTCCCAAATCAATCAGAGAAAGATCTCTTAAACTGATTCAACAAATCATTTGGTCCTATATAAAGGCCCATAGACTTCAAGTCTAACATATACAGAAGAGATAGAGAAAACCCTCTGCAAACTTTGAGAAAACTCAAAGAGAAAGAAAGGAAAGCCTTTAGAAGAAGAAGATCATTTCTTCATCTTCAAGGTAAAGAACTAGTTCTTGAACCACAGAGATAAAATCATCTCATTAAAACAGAAGAACTATCTTCTAAAAGATCATAGATCTACAAAAGACCAAAGTCTTTGATAAAAAGAAAAAAGATCAAAAGATCTAATTATAAAAAAACTAAAAGAAGTATTTTACTTCATTCACAGATCTTTGATCCATAAAGGCAGAACCCTTTTTATAAAAACAAGAACTTTTGTTCTTGGATCTTGAGGCAAGGCCTCCTTTAAGAAAAACATAAATTTGTTCTTTGATCTTAAATCTGATCAAATGCGCTTTGCGCTATTAGAAAGTGCCTTGCACTCATGAATTGCGCTTTTGCGCTTCTTGGACCGACGCTGAGCGCCAAAACATGCCACGTGTCAACTAAAGACACAATCTGCGCTTTGCACTTCTGAAGCAGCGCACTGCGCTCATGAACTGACGCTCAGCGCCAAGCGCGCCACGTGTCACTCACTGGCGTGCCAACAGACTAGCACAAAGCGCTCATAAATTAAAAGCGCAATGCGCTAATGAGCTAGCGCTTAGCGCTAAGCGCGACATGTGTCCTCTTCGTGTGCGCTACCTGATAGAAGCGCAATGCGCTCTTTAACTGGCGCAAAGCTCCTGACGCGCCACGTGGTGCATTGTCAGAACACACTTTGTTTTGATGAAGACAAAAGATGTCAGAACCCAATGCTTAGCATTATTAAAAGGGCCGAGCCCAAATAAAGGGTTAATAGCTAGAACAATAAAAATATTAAACATTTTTAATTGGACTTAATCCAATTCTGGCCATAAGTCCTCAACTTATATTGAACTGAGCACATCTGCTCACAACTATTTAACAGATCTTAGTCCTAAACTGGGCTACAGATCTTTCAAATAATTCACATTGGTTCGAGGGTACATCTCGTTACTCCTCTGATATTTATCGTTGTAATCGTTCAACGTTTTCAGAGAGGTGACGGGTCCCGGCGACCACACATGGACTGTGGGGTCCTTAAACTCATGGACTATGATGTTCTTAATCTCGACCGTGATGTCTTTAAATTAACATTGGACTGTGGGGTCCTTAAACTCATGGACTATGATGTCCTTAACCTCGACCGTGATGTCTTTAAACTAACATCGGACTGTGGGGTCCTTAAACTCATGGACTATGATGTCCTTAACCTCGACCGTGGTGTCTTTAAACTAACATCGGACTGTGGGGTCCTTAAACTCATGGACTATGATGTCCTTAACCTCGACCGTGATGTCTTTAAACTAACATCGCACTGTGGGGTCCTTAAACTCATAGACTATGATGTCCTTAACCTCGACTGTGATGTCTTTAAACTAACATTGGACTGTGGGGTCCTTAAACCCATGGACTATGATGTCCTTAACCTCGACCGTGATGTCTTTAAACAAATATTGGACCGAGATGTTCTTAAACTAACAATGGACCGTAATATCCTTAAACTAATCAACCGTAATGTCACTAAACTAAACAATAGAGCCCAATTGCTCTCTTGTTGGATCTAAACGATCCCGTTAAGTTGATCTTAGTCTAAAATTTGACTAACGTATCCTTAACAAACGTTTAAGTTGATCTTAGTCTCAAATGAGGTTAACATATCCTTAAACCTAACCCCTAAACCCAAATCTAAGAAGATACGGATTTGGACTAATCCACGCCCTATGGGCGACAACATAAATTAGTCTCCGTATACAATCCTCGGGCAACCACAAACAAAACAAACACACGCGACACGAAGTGACCATCTGAAGAAGGAGAAAGTTGTTACCACGATGCGGTAGCGTAATTAACTGCAGGGGCTTGCGCCTGCAGGGAAGAGCGTCCCCACAATAAAAAACCCCCTCAAACAAGGGGGAATCCGACGAAGTCTGCTACATCGGCCGCATCCGTTTAAACCTTCGATACATTGTGCCATAAATCAATTTGGCATCTTCGGAGAGGTGGATGGATAGCACCAATTAGTATCTGCCCCGAAATTCAAGCAAGACGGACCTACGCGATCGTGTCTCTGTATTTCGGCGGGGAATAGATTCTACACAGAGACGTGACCGCGTCTCTGTGTTTCGGCGGGGAACAATGGTATTTTCCTTATTTACTGTGTTTTGGGTGCGAATAGTATTTTGACATCTATATTTGCATCCGACCCGACCCACATGCTTGAAACCAGTCTTGATTCATGTTTATGATTTATCCTGACTTGTTACGTGGACTCGTGCACTTCCATATTTACATACTGCATATTGGCATTTATCTGGCATCTGCATTTTAAATATAACATTTAAAGTCACATAAAATATTTTAAAAATACATTGCATGGCCTGCATGATACCCTGACCCTGTGGTAGCATCCGCGTATCTTGTTCTCGTACCGTTCAGTGAAACGAACTTGTTTGGATGGTTACGCGCACGTACATGCATCCGTTCTTAGGGGTATGCATTTTCGTTACTCGGATATCCAATTTTGATTTTGGTTGACACGTATATTTTCCGTATTTTAAAACTGGATTTTTTTAGACCCGACCTGGATGCATTTTGGAGTAAATTTGTATTTGCCAAAATATCAAATTTTATTAATATTATATTTTTAAATATTTTAACAGTTTAAAATTTAGTTAACTAAAATATATTTTTAAAATTTAAAATCCTAACTAAAAAACAAAACTCTCTCTCCTCTCGCTCTCTCTCCCTCTCTCTCTCCTCTCTCTCTCAGAATTCTCTCCCACTCTCTCTCCTCTCGATTTCTCTCTCCCTTTCTCTCTCTCTCTCTCTCTTTTATATATATATATATATATATATATATATATATATATTAATTTATATATTTCCTTCTTCCCAATACCTCACCACACCCACGTTTCTCATCTTCTCAGAAAATTTTCCCGCCTTCCTCCTCGCCTAACCCACTACCTCGCCTGCCTTCCCGATCTTCGACCTCACCACCACCACAGCTTGCCCTCGCCTCCATCACCTCTTACCTCTCCCCTTCGCCTCACCTCCTCTGCAAACCTCGTTACCCTTGCAACCCATCACCACGACATCCATCACCTCCCATTGCCGGCGAACCCTCGCTGTCGCCACCATCCCCGTCGCTACCATCACCTCGTCCTTGAAAACACCACCTCCACTTCCTCTCCACCCCGGCGACCCAAACCTCGAGCCCCTGCACCAGCATCCCGAGCGAACCCAAGATCCCTGACACCTAACCCACGCCTGCACCCCACCGTCGGCGACTGCCTCGACGTCACCCCCTTGCAGCCTCCTCTGACCCCAGAACACCACAATAACCAAACCCAGTCCCTTCCTCTTTTCTTCTTCTTGCTCTTCTCCTTCTTTCTTCTTCTTTTCATTTCTTGATCCGTATTTTCCGGTCACCGTCAGAGCCGTGCCGCTGCCGACGATCTAAGAGATCCAGTGAACGTACCTTGCCTGCGTGATCACCCTCTTGTCTTGTCTGGACCCATCCCGCATGCCGTGTATGCGTTGCGATGATTTACCGACGTCGGACGTGCCGTGCGTATCCGTCGTGTGTTCCGTTCAGGCAAATTTATCTTGCTACATGCTATATTACAATATATTGCACCCATTTGAATTATAACATTACATATTGTTTAAGTTATACATCCCACATTACCATTTTATCATTTTACTGTTATATGACGTCCGTGTGCATCCATATCATTATTTACATATCTAGTCGCATACTAATTCATCTTGCTACATGCTAGGTATAGTATTATGCATCCGTATGAGTAAAATGTTACCCGTTTATCACATTATACATCCATTTTACAATTTTACTGTTTTCGGATATCCATTTACATCCATATCATTTAAAATATATATAACTGCATCTATAGATCATATTAATTCATGTTATTATTGTAATGACACCCCATGCTTAATAATGTGCATCCCATTTAGTCTTAGAACTGTAAATATAACCCTAATCGATAATTGTGCATCCATACCATTAATTATATATCAATTTGCATGCCATGTCACATTGTTTCATATTATCATTATATTAGTTCTCCATGCTAGATAATGTGCATCCTATATAATCATGGAACTGTAGTTGTAACCCCTAATAGTTATTTGAGCATCCATGTTCATTTGTGTCTACATACCATTAATTCTGCATACCTAATTGCACCCCATATTATATTAACTCATATCATTAATACATTAGTACCCCATGCTTGATATTGTGCATCCTGCTTAGTCATGGTATAACCTCTAGTGGATATTCGTGCACCCATGCTTTTATCGTACATCCATATTCTACCCTGATTCAATAATGCTACATTTTATTGTTGGGCACCTACTTGATACATGTACACTACCTGACATGACCTGATATATCATTACTTGACTTGATACCTGATCATGTTTCTAATGCCGACAATCCTGACATGTTGTCCCGATGGACATATCATGTTGTCTGTATAGACAAACCTGTTTCTGTTTGATCCTGCGTTGGCATTAGCTTCAGATTTATCAATACCTGACTTGAACACATAACTTAGGGGGTATGGGGAAATCAATGATGAAACCTGACTTGTAACTCGACAGTTCGATGCTTATACTGATCAGTTTTACGGGCTAGGCCAGCCCCGGGATGATGCTGCTGACATCATTCGTCTGTACATGTTATCTGTTTACTGCCTAGCGGCACGTCTCGGATTCAGCCCGAGAGTCTTGACCGTGGTCCCGGGCACGCACGGGATACTATTGAGTTACATCGATGATTCATTAAATTGATTTCACAGAATTGAGAGTAGTTACCCAGTAGTTTAGTTCAGATTACCCACTGCACGTCACATATGCTTTTACCCTTCACTGTTCCCAGTCTTGACTCTTCTGTGTGGTATTTATTCTCGTTCGGCTCTTGGAATCACATCCAGCAGTGGTTGGAACAGCTCGCAACATCCAACCACTTCACCATCGCAAATCTTTGATGCGCGACTCTTTTTCTAGTTTTTCTAGACTAAGAATACCGGCAAGACTGACTTTGAGAGGCTGCTCACGTAACCATAGTGCTCTCAGCCCTCCTTCTGCTATGAGAGGTAGTAGCTCCCTAGCGCGAGCCTCCCGATGACGCACTGACGTCTGGATGTTTGTTACCCCTGATTATATTATTGTTGATATTATGACGCACTGACGTCTGGGTTTTGCATGGCCCAGATCCTCTACCTTTGCAGCAGGCCGATCAGGAGTATTTCAGTGTATAGGCCGAGCAGTGAGGACCTGTTAGTATTTTAGTTTAGTTTTCTTTTAGCATTTTCATTCCTGATGTGAGCCCGTATTTGGGACGTACATTCCAGATTATTATTATTTATTGGATCTATTGCTTCCACATATTATTTCTTGACTCGTTTATTCTGGCTCATGGACATATACTAGATAGTTTATTTTATTTCTACTGTTCTTGATATCTCTAGACAGCCGTAATATGACTGTGGAGGGATGTTTCCTATCCACAGGTAGTATGGTTGGCTCTGTCACGTGCCGATCTTAGCGCACTCTGGGAAGCGGGACGTGACACTCCTCGAGCCACCTGTATAAGTGGGGCGACCCCTCTTCGCCGACTTCCTATTCTCTTTATTTTGATCGGCCTGTTTCTGCATAACACATTCAGATTTAGTTTTCTAATTAAGCAACACAAAAAAATAAATTATATACTAAATAATGAATTACATTTAAATTACAAACCTATTTGCGCTGAGAGTCGAAATATTGGCACAAGAGAGGCCATGTATCTACGTCGACTCTCGCAAAGGCCGGAGTATGTAGGAGAGCCGCTCTCTCTGCCTCGGGGGTCGCCATCCATAGGGAATAACAGTCGATCTTCAGCTCGTTCTTATTGTATCGGACCTTTGATTGCATATTCTTCATCAGACCATTGTACAGAGCGTGAAGATCGAGCACTCTCTCAAGGTAATCAGGGTCGGGTACAGGCTGAAAGTCGTAATCCAACCGCAAATACAAAAAAACCATGTATTTAAATTGCAAGTGTTAAATAATAATAAATATATTGGATAAGTCAAATGAAAATATATATTAATATCCGAGCCTGATCCCAGAAGATGGCAAATGAGCGCCGGTGCTGATCGTCCCACTCAATGTGAAGTGAATATTTCTTCACCAGGCGGCTCTCATCCTCCATATATCGGCCGAACCTTTCTGCATAATCGTCAGTATAGAGATAATCGGTGGTAAAGAAGAGGGGGAATGCTGTCTCCTCCTAACTCTGTCGGGCCTCGGCCTGTGGGACTGATTCGGCCCTCAACTCCCCCTCTCGGGATGGGGCTGCCCTACATCTACAAGAAATCAAGACAATCAATATTAAGACAAAGTGGTATTAAGAAATCTAAGGTTTAATGAAAATTAATGTGTGATATATACCTCCGGCGACAGCAGCACGAGCCTGGGCCCGAGCAGCAGCACGAGCGGGACGATAGTTCCTCCGATGACGAACAGCCGGTGGCCCGGATATGGACGCATCCCCTCCAACTAGAAAATAAATACTGACGATAAAATTACATGAAATTCGTTTTTATTCTTAGAGGATATGTAAAATGAATAAATATTTTATATTTATTCATACTAACCTGCAGACTGAGCAGAGGGTACGAAAGTGGCGGGAGTGGCCCCTGCGCCGTGTGTATTGTTCAATTGATAAAACTGCACATTTAATATGACATTTTCCCTACTATTTCTATATAATAAAAGGTGTTTATTATAATATATGATACATATGAGGATTTATCTGTAAAAATACTATTTTCATGTGTTTATATATTATAATTAACATTTGGTAGGAAAAAATAAGCATATAATATCCATGTAACATTTGGCCCATTTAAAATATGCTTACTTTATTAAATACCTTTGACCAAGTCTTAATGGTTAAGTTAATATCTTAATAAAACAAACTCTACTAATATTATTTGTTGAGTTTGTTGTGCAGAAATTTCAGGGCTGAAATCAAGGAAATCAAAGTTGTTAGAACAAGCCTGCCTAATTAAGAAAGTAAACTAAAGAAGTCAAGTCTGGCAGTGACGAAGAAAAGATTTTCAGTTTTCAGAGATTAAAAAGATCACCACGTGTCATCAAGATAAAACTCCAGAAGACCAAAACAAACGATCCCCCTATAAGGCCGCGGATCCGCGGCCAAACCCACCTATTGGCCGCGGATCCACCGCGGTCTAGCTGTATTGATAGTTGGGATTTTGTTGTTGCGATCTTAACCACTGGTTTCCAAATTAGGAAGCTAGGGTTCTGGCTCTGAAACTATAAATAAGGACCGAGAGCCTCTTGGAAAAATCATCAAGCTAAAGAGATCACGAAGTCCTAGACAGGCTCACGCATCCAGGCTGATCATCAACTGTTTGTCTACCTCCTTAGAAGAAATCGAGAAGCAAACTAGCATTTGTAATCATTTTCTAAGGGAACAAAGTGTAAATGAATTTTGTTGATTAATAAAATTAGTTCTTTTTCTTATTCTATTTCTTTGTAGTTTTAATATGATTTCCCTCTCCATCTTTTCTTCTCCCAACATGCGCAAATAATTCTTCGTTTGTTAGGATTCATGGGATTAGGGTAGGTTAATGGATGATGAAGATCTTTAAACTCTTTTTAAGTCTTATAAAGTTTATAAACTTTATCAAAAGAATAGTTAACATCCTAATTGGGCGCGCTACCAATTCATTGCTAGTTTCGACCGTGATTAGAGATTAAATTAACAATTGTTTTGGTAAAGGCTAGATATGAACGGAGTTCCATGTTGAGATAGGGGTTAAGAGTGGGAACCCTTTTCCCTCCAGAAAGCCTAATCTACATGCATCACTGTCGTTCTAGTTTTAAATTTATTAAAGGATAAAAAGAGTAATATTTAATTAATCATCCATAACTACTAAATCCTAATGAACCCTACAAGCCCCCTTTTAATATTAAACTTACCTCCGTAGTTAATCTAGATCTATATTTTGCATCCGTGTTTAACATAGATCTAGATTCTACAACCATTCTTCACCATTCTTTATTCCTCCTCTCTTTTTCAACACGCCTAAAGTAAGAATAAAAGGTTTCACGTTTCCCTGAGGACGACCCGTACTCATCTCGGTCTACCTACGCGCGACACCGTTATTGATTGCGGTTATTCTACAAATACAACTTTAAAATACAGATCAATCAAATGGCGCCGTTGCCGGGGATACGTGCGTAATATTTTTTTCTTACTATTCGTGTTGAATTCTTATTCGATGTATATCATAAAAATAAAAAAAACTGCAAATTGTATATTTAACGATTATTGTGTGAATTTTGCGAGGGAATCTGGAGTCACAGATTTGAGGAAACAGAGATTCAAACATTCATCAAGATCCAAAGGAGCAAAGGAGGCCACATAGCAAAAATCTTCATCAGATCTTCCTAGTCGGCGGTAAAACCGCGACACAAAGAGCCTATTGGCGGCGGAACCGTGGCTTATTGGGGGATTTAGGGTTGCAAACTTCTCTGGTATTTTTTCTATATCTTTCTCTCTCCTCTGAAATCTAATAAAATATCTTTTCTGCAGGATTCTTTGCAAAATTTTGCCGTTCAAAAATCTTTTTGCAAAGTTTTGTAATTGGTTTGTTTTGCATATTTTAATACGGACTTTAAGGGGCAAAAACCAAATTCAGATTAGGTGGGGATTTTATCACCCTTCCTAAGCCCCCCAAATCACAAACCGAGCATCTGCATCAACCCTATATTAATTTAAAAAATATTTAGACAAGACTCTAAGGACTGTCGCCCTCAATAAGGACAGAGGAAGGTCGTGGGTAATTTATCGCTTATCCGCATTACTTTTGTGGTGCCTAAGCAAGTGTGTCTAAGGCAAGTGGTTACTTAATTAGGCGCGCTATTTTCGGTGATTCGTATAGCGGATACCTCCCACTTACCTGGCACTTAACTGGTCACAAGAATAGTAAAAAGGTAGTAAAGGATTGATCCTACGGCTTGTCCTTTGGAAGTCTAGGAGCGGTCTAGAGACTTGACTTAGGTAACCTTAGTTCTAGGGTTGTTTGTGCATTCTTGTGTGATTTGTCTAAATCCGACACACTTTTCAAAATAGACCATTTTTAAAAGTACGCACGCTGCCACTTGCGCTAAGCCCGCTTAGTGCATGCTTGGTTGGACACAGAATTCTAGTGCCCGTCTTGTCCGCGTTCTTGCTATCGACTCCGAAGTCGGTACTTCTTCATCTTCTTTTCCCCCACCACACACCACATCAATCGAGATGGACGGTACTTCATCAAATTATAACACCATGCTGCCACCGCGCGTAGGTGAGCAGAATCCACCGCGCATCTCTCTCCAAGAGAGATGCTATCCTATCCGTGGTCTACTTCCCACTTGCTTATCTATTCCACCAGCCAACGGGGATAATTTTGAAATTAAACCCCACTACATCAATCTGTTGCCCAAATTTCATGGGCTTGAATCTGAAGACGCGTACGTTTTCATCACTAAATTCGAAAACGTATGTGCAATGTTGGGTACTTCACAACTGACAGTGGATGCTGTGCGTTTACGTCTTCTCCCATTCACTTTGTGCGACTTGGCAGAAAAGTGGCTTTATAATACTATTGCACACTCTATCACTAATTGGGATGAATTCGTAATAGCATTTCTTAAAAAGTTTTACCCAAATCATAAGACCGCCCGTGTTAGGAGCGAGATCAACCAATTTACCCAGCTTTCCAATGAACCATTTTGGAAGTGCTTTGAACGTTTCAAGGATCTGCTTGTCCAATGTCCTCATCATGGAATCAATAGATGGGATTTGTGCCAAATTATATATGAGGGCATTAATCCAGCGACAAAGCAGATGCTTGAAACAAATTGTCAATGCAATTTCATGTCTAAAGATGATGGTGAAGCTTGGAAATATCTGGAAGATCTCGCTGAAAACACTTTACAGTGGGAAAGCATAAGACCACGATCATCTAGGGAAGGTATTCATCAGCTCGATGTTTCCATCACAGTAAAAGCCGAAATGGCAGCGATGCAGAAGAAACTCGACGCTATTGAGAACAAATTCTCATCAGTCTCCCTAAATCAGGTAACGCTTCCCAAGACCGTGTGTAGTTGCTGTTCAGATCCTTCACACTTGATGGAAGAATGTCCTATGAATGCACCGTTTAAAGGTCACGAGCAAACTAATGCTGCTTTTCAGCAGCGACCTAGAATTGATCCTTATTCTTCCATGTACAATAAAGGATGGTGTCACGCCCCGCTTCCCGGTGTACGGCGAAGGGGACGCGACGAGGTCCGCTACGTATGTACTCAGAAGTACATACGCTAAGCGTAGCTAAGCAATATAAAAGTATATCACAAGAGACAGGAAATAAAAAGAACAGCAACTTTTATTTATTAACATTCTTTGTACAATACATGAAAGGAAATACAACTGAAATAAAAAGATGCATAAACAGTGGCATAACAGGAAATGAAAAGTACAGAAAGGAAAAGTGTACAATGAAACTAGATTTTCGGCAAACTGCTCCAAGTCTTCTGCAGATGGCTCGATCTCTGCCGGGTCCAAACCACCTGACGACATTCAAAGAAGAAAGAAATAGAATGTCGTCAGCGAACAGGTCGCTCGGTAAGTCCCAAAGGTAAGAGGAGAAATAGAATAGACAGAGAGTAAGAGAGAGGGAGAGGGTGGCTTTTACAGTTGTATTATATTGTTATATTATTGTAGTATGGTGTTAACGCTGTTGTTGTAGCTTGGTACAGAAGGATGCCAGTGTATACGAGAGGGGTCTCAGTATGCTAGTGACCAGGGCAAATGGAAGTACAAGGCTCCATTATACAACCCGGAACAACGGCAATTGGATTCATGTTAGGTGTCTTAATCTTACCGTCTCGTGTCACCTTTAACACCTTCCGTACCAATCTACCCCTTAAACCCCGCGATGTCTTGTTTGTATTGTTATCTTGTAAATTGTATTGATTGTAAGATTGATTGACTGACTGACCGAAACCATGATATCAAGAAACGGTTATAACCGTAGAGTCATGTAAATGGAATACTGGGAAACATGTAAAAGGAATATATATCCATGGTTCGGTTCAGTCAAGTTATATAAACTGGTAATTGTATTCATGGATTCATGTGTTCATATTGAATTGGAAACTTGTAGATTATGAATTGACTTGAATCATATTCAAGTCAGATTGATCAGACTCAAACCCGAGTCAGACAATCAGAAATGTGAAACGAAGTCTTATAATTGCTAAGGTCCTTAGGGTAATTTATAAAACTTGAGGGGATTTTATGTAAAAATACTTTTGTATAGTTTTCAAAATACAACTCAAGTATTTAATTACCGTATTTATGTACATACAATAATTTAATGATCAAGATAAATATGTATACATGTTCGAATAGCATGAAATGAGTCAAGTATATTATTCGAGTAACTACCATAAACAATGCTGTAAAGAAATATTATGTACGACTAATTAATCAAGTTGAACGAATGCGGAATATAAACAGAAATATGGCTCTAAATGTTTTGCATGCGTGAGTTCCAGTTTCACCTAAATACGACTACCGGTTTGAGAGATATATATGTTTTCGTATCGTCGCGCAAAACAGATCAGAATCTATTCGGCACCGTCACATATTTTTAAAACGCAGTTTGAGTTAATTTCTATAGGGTTTCAGGTTATTAAAATTATTAGAAAATTGTAGGTATTTCGATGAACTTATTTAAAACACCAAGATTCACATGATTTGGATTTCTAAAACTCTAGTTATGATCATTTTAATATCAGCGTTTAAAACAGAAATTCAGATTTCTGGACAGCAACTATATATTCTATTGCAAAGCCTATATCAGGTTGTTTCATGCATTCCTAAGTAATATAATATACAGAAAATTATAGTTCTATCAATGGTGCATCTACACATCTAAAGTTTGTCACAAACGGACATCGGGTGTTCGAGTTATGTCCAATTTAAAAACAGTGTGCGAATCGGAACAGATTCTGTCCAGATCCGTCACTTAATATTGTAACGCAGTTTTCTATATCTTAGATGGGTTTTCAGTAAAACTATAAAACTAAGAAAATCTAAATCATTCGATGTAGATATCAAAAACACCTGAGTTTTCTCAATTTGGATACCGGTATACCAAGTTATATGTCCTAGAAGTTGACCGATAACTGCAGTTTTCTGTTTTACGATCAGTGAATAAATATGATGTAATTCCTAAACCGTTATGCAGATCGATCTAAAATTTTTACAGCGTGTAATATATTCTATCATATGTAAATTTCATAAAATTTTCAGAATTAAAAAAATTAATTTATAAAAATTATTTTAAAACTAAAGGTATTGATATGTCATATGTGAGAAATGAGAAAACCATGGTATTTATTCGTAACTTCATTTTTTTTAATACAAATTTTAAATAAAGTGATTTAAAATAAAACAACAAACATGCAATCCTAATTGGTCACTATGAAATCTTAACATGTGAATTGAGAGTAATGAAAAAGGCTTTACAAACTATATATGTGTGGATGTTTGTGTGTTCATTATTTATATATGTATCCATTTAATTAATTATTTAGGAACTATGATATGTCAAGAGAAGTTTTTCATCGCAATATAAACCAAGAGAAAGGGAAAGAGATGGAGGGAAGGAAAGAGAGAAGGGACTTACATGCACAAGCCGGTATTGTCACCGGGCTTGTCTATCCGCCGATAGCCTCGCGTTAGTAGCGAGACCTTCTTGAAGACTTCTTCATGTTCTTCTTCTTGGGCTCTAGGTGAAGAGGAAGAAGTGAGAGATAGAAAATGTGAGGAAGGAAAAGAAAGAGGAGTACAATAAAGATGGTGTAATGGTGAATTATGTATAATAATATATGCATTCAACATGAGAATTAAAAGAGAAATGAAAGGTCACCATTCATTTTGGAAATGAAAGGTCTCATTTGTAGGTTATGAGAAGAATAAAAAATGATAAAAAATAATTGCAAGAATGGGGATTTGAACATGTGACTTATAGAATAATAATGTAAGGACTTAACCAATGAGCTATAAGGTTGTTCATGCATATATTTAATTAGAATTAAATATATGATGTTGCTTAAAAAGAAAATGGGCTTTTTAGATGGGCTGTAGAGAATAAGAATAATGGATTTGGGTTAAATATTTATGAAAGGAAAAAATAAGAATGAGATGTTAAAAACTTAAATATAAGAAAAAGAAATTGTACCTAGAAAAATATACATAATAGATTGAGGAATAAAATAATAATAAATTTAGGAGAAAACGGAAAATACCAAGTACAAATAAATACGGTATATTATTGAAGATGGATAATACAAATGTATAAAGATTTTAGGGTTATTACATTCTACCCTCCTTAAAAATAATTTCGTCCTCGAAATTATTCAAGAAGGATGATATAACAGAGTAAGGAAACAGGATTAGGATAATGTCTTCTTCGAGCTCCGTCGATTGATACTCTAACCAATTGAACTAATAAGTCTACAAGATACAAATAGAAATGATGAATAAGAATTAAGGATTCAAAAGTGGAGAGATGGACTTCAAGGAAACCGAAGGTGGAGTTCAAGATGGATTCAAGGAATATGTAATGTAAAGAATGTTTTCAGTTGTTGTTTCTTGTGTTTTATATTGCTTAGGTTGTTCACGCAGAACAGAACTGCATGATAGGATTTCATACAGCTCTGACCTGCATGAGCCACCAACAAAACCTGTCACGCCCCGCTTCCCGGTGTACGGCGAAGGGGACACGACGAGGTCCGCTACGTATGTACTCAGAAGTACATACGCTAAGCGTAGCTAAGCAATATAAAAGTATATCACAAGAGACAGGAAATAAAAAGAACAGCAACTTTTATTTATTAACATTCTTTGTACAATACATGAAAGGAAATACAACTGAAATAAAAAGATGCATAAACAGTGGCATAACAGGAAATGAAAAGTACAGAAAGGAAAAGTGTACAATGAAACTAAAGTGCTGGATTTTCGGCAAACTGCTCCAAGTCTTCTGCAGATGGCTCGATCTCTGCCGGGTCCAAACCACCTGACGACATTCAAAGAAGAAAGAAATAGAATGTCGTCAGCGAACAGGTCGCTCGGTAAGTCCCAAAGGTAAGAGGAGAAATAGAATAGACAGAGAGTAAGAGAGAGGGAGAGGGTGGCTTTTACAGTTGTATTATATTGTTATATTATTGTAGTATGGTGTTAACGCTGTTGTTGTAGCTTGGTACAGAAGGATGCCAGTGTATACGAGAGGGGTCTCAGTATGCTAGTGACCAGGGCAAATAGAAGTACAAGGCTCCGTTATACAACCCGGAACAACGGCAATTGGATTCATGTTAGGTGTCTTAATCTTACCGTCTCGTGCCACCTTTAACACCTTCCGTACCAATCTACCCCTTAAACCCCGCGATGTCTTGTTTGTATTGTTATCTTGTAAATTGTATTGATTGTAAGATTGATTGACTGACTGACCGAAACCATGATATCAAGAAACGGTTATAACCGTAGAGTCATGTAAATGGAATACTGGGAAACATGTAAAAGGAATATATATTCATGGTTCGGTTCAGTCAAGTTGTATAAACTGGTAATTGTATTCATGGATTCATGTGTTCATATTGAATTGGAAACTTGTAGATTATGGATTGACTTGAATCATATTCAAGTCAGATTGATCAGACTCAAACTCGAGTCAGACAATCAGAAATGTGAAACGAAGTCTTATAATTGCTAAGGTCCTTAGGGTAATTTATAAAACTTGAGGGGGTTTTATGTAAAAATACTTTTGTATAGTTTTCAAAATACAACTCAAGTATTTAATTACCGTCTTTATGTACATACAATAATTTAATGATCAAGATAAATATGTATACATGTTCGAATAGCATGAAATGAGTCAAGTATATTATTCGAGTAACTACCATAAACAATGTTGTAAAGAAATATTATGTACGACTAATTAATCAAGTTGAACGAATGCGGAATATAAACAGAAATATGTCTCTAAATGTTTTTCATGCGTGAGTTCCAGTTTCACCTAAATACGACTACCGGTTTGAGAGATATATATGTTTTCGTATCGTCGCGCAAAACAGATCAGAATCTATTCGGCACCGTCACATATTTTTAAAACGCAGTTTGAGTTAATTTCTATCGGGTTTCAGGTTATTAAAATTATTAGAAAATTGTAGGTATTTCGATGAAATTATTTAAAACACCAAGATTCACATGATTTGGATTTCTGAAACTCTAGTTATGATCATTTTAATATCAGCGTTTAAAACAGAAATTCAGATTTCTGGACAGCAACTATATATTTTATTGCAAAGCCTATATCAGCTTGTTTCATGCATTCCTAAGTAATAAAATATACACAAAATTATAGTTCTATCAATGGTGCATCTACACATCTAAATTTTGTCACAAACGGATATCGGGTGTTCGAGTTATGTCCAATTTAAAAACAGTGTACGAATCGGAACAGATTCTGTCCAGATCCGTCACTTAATATTGTAACGCAGTTTTCTATATCTTAGATGGGTTTTCAGTAAAACTATAAAACTAAGAAAATCTAGATCATTCGATTTAGATATCAAAAACACCTGTGTTTGCTTAATTTGGATACCGGTATACCAAGTTATATGTCCTAGAAGTTGACCGATAACTGCAGTTTTCTGTTTTACGATCAGTGAATAAATACGATGTAATTCCTAAACCGTTATGCAGATCGATCTAAAATTTTTACAGCGTGTAATATATTCTATCATATGTAAATTTCATGAAATTTTCAGAATTAAAACAATTAATTTATAAAAATTATTTTAAAACTAAAGGTATTGATATGTCATATGTGAGAAATGAGAAAACCATGGTATTTATTCGTAACTTCATTTTTTTTAATACAAATTTTAAATAAAGTGATTTAAAATAAAACAACAAACATGCAATCCTAATTGGTCACTATGAAATCTTAACATGTGAATTGAGAGTAATGAAAAAGGCTTTACAAACTATATATGTGTGGATGTTTGTGTGTTCATTATTTATATATGTATCCATTTAATTAATTATTTAGGAACTATGATATGTCAAGGGAAGTTTTTCATGGCAATATAAACCAAGAGAAATATAAAGAGAAAAAGAAAGAGATGGAGGGAAGGAAAGAGAGAAGGGACTTACATGCACAAGCCGGTATTGTCACTGGGCTTGTCTATCCGTCGATAGCCCCGCGTTAGTAGCGAGACCTTCTTAAAGACTTCTTCATGTTCTTCTTCTTGGACTCTAGGTGAAGAGGAAGAAGTGAGAGATAGAAAAATGTGAGGAAGGAAAAGAAAGAGGAGTACAATAAAGATGGTGTATTGGTGAATTATGTATAATAATATATGCATTCAACATGAGAATTAAAAGAGAAATGAAAGGTCACCATTCATTTTGGAAATGAAAGGTCTCATTTGTAGGTTATGAGAAGAATAAAAAATGATAAAAAATAATTACAAGAATGGAGATTTGAACATGTGACTTATGGAATAATAATGTAAGGACTTAACCAATGAGCTATAAGGTTGTTCATGCATATATTTAATTAGAATTAAATATATGATGTTGCTTAAAAAGAAAATGGGCTTTTTAGATGGGCTGTAGAGAATAAGAATAATGGATTTGGGTTAAATATTTATGAAAGGAAAAAATAAGAATGAGAAGTTAAAAACTTAAATATAAAAAAAAGAAATTGTACCTAGAAAAATATACATAATAGATTGAGGAATAAAATAATAATAAATTTAGGAGAAAACGGAAAATATTAAGTACAAATAAATACGGTATATTATTGAAGATGGATAATACAAATGTATAAAGATTTTCGGGTTATTACAGATGGAGGAATCATCCTAAATTTGCTTGGAACCAAAACCAACCCCAAAATCAAAACCAGTTCCAAAGCAATTATCAAAGACCTTCTCCATAGCAACCACGACCACAAAGTCAGCACCCCTTTCAGTCACAAAATTTTTAAAATCCGGCCAACACTTCTGTACCGCAATTGGCCGGTAATGATAACTCTTCACTCGCACAAACTTTGGATTTATTTATGAAACATTCCATTCAAATGTCGGCTGATATGAAGTCTTCTATTGATACCATAAAGAAAGACTCCGCCTCCCACGGTGAGAGTATTAAATCAATAGAAAACCAAATTGCACAATTGAACGCCGCAATGAGTGCAGGAGAGAAAGGAAAACTCCCATCTCAACCCCTACCGAATCCTGGCCACTCACAAAATCATAACGTGAGTGCCGTTACTACGTTGAGATCGGGGAGAGTGCTGAATAACCGAGTGGGTGAGCAATTTGATGATGTTAGTGACACTAATGATACCCCAGCTTCTTCTTCTTCCCCTAATTCGTCTAATCTCCCACCTTCTTCCGAGCCTATTCTCCGTTTTCCCCAAGGCTCGAACCCTCAGCCCACTTCCACAAATCTATCTAAAACGATCCCCACTCCAATTCTGGGATCCATTACATCCCCACAATTCTCTCCAATGTTGGACCCCACCCTTATTGATAAAGCACCTTATCCAAACAGGTTAAGGGGCAACAGACCAAGTCCACAAATGGAGAAGATTGTGGAAATTTTTAAGCAAGTTAACATAAACATTCCTCTCCTAGATGCTATTCAACAAGTTCCATCTTATGCGAAAATCCTAAAGGACTTGTGCACTAGGAAGAAAAAAGTTCAAGTATCTAAAAAAGTTTTCCTTGCGAGTAATGTGAGCACTGCTTTTACACAACAACTACCCTAGAAAAGAAAAGACTCTGGAAGTCCTACAATTTCTATTTCTATTGGGGGTAAAAATATCAAACGTGCTCTACTCGATTTAGGTGCTAGTGTTAACTTGCTTCCGTATTCTGTTTATGAGCAATTAGGGATCGGAGAGTTAAAACCTGCGCATTGCACTCTTCAGATAGCCGATCGATCTATCACCCAACCTAGGGGTGAGTTAGAAGATGTGTTAATCAAAATAGGGGAATTTATATTTCCTGTGGACTTTATCGTTATAAATACACAACCTGTAGCGAACCCACGAAACCAAATTCTGGTAATTTTAGGTCGACCTTTTCTTGCGACTTCCAACGCTGTAATCAATTGCCGTAACGGCTCTATGAATCTATCCTTCGGGAAGATGTCAATTGAGCTTAACATTTACAGGTTGGGAAGTGAACCCTCCGAACCCTATGCTTATGTGTGTTCTGTCGAAACAATAGATTCCGACAGCAGCGAAATTGAAGAGCTTCACGATACTGATCTCGACTCTGCTATTACGTTGTTGTCCGGGTCAACATCTAACGCGGAATATAAACCTTTTATGGAGTCCGAGTATCATCCTGTTCTTTCCGATGAGATTATTATTCGGGATATCGATGAAAGATTTGAAGAAATTTTTGCTGAAGAACCCGCATTCTTAGAAAATACGGGTGGTGTAATGAATCAACCTCAACACAAAGAAATTGAACCATCACCACTTCTTCTTATCGATAACAAGAATGCGAGTAATCCATCATCATTATTTCGTCTCTACAAACCGAGACGTAAACCTTTTCCATTACACATCTTATCTCATTCCCACTTCTTCACATCAATAGGCAACATGTTCTTCCACCAACCTTGGTGCTTCATCGATAAAATTTTTGAATGGTTGGTGTTGACTTTTGGTCTTTGCAAGGCTTTACTTTGACCAATAATTTTAACCCCCCTCCCAAATAATTTTAAATGCTTAATACGATTTTACTTAAGTTTTGGGGGGGGAAGATTTTGGCTCTTGAAAGAAATTTTTTATAAGATTATGAGCCAAAAATAAGTTTGGGAGAGGATTTCACTTTCATTATTTCTTATCCCCTGTTTCCTCCCAAGTCTACAGGTTTTTTAGCTTAACGGATGATATCAGTGAGGACACTGCTGTAAACAGATTTGGGGGAGGTTTGTGCTTATTTACGCGATACTTTGCATTATACTATATATAAGCACAAAATTTTTTTTATAACAAAAGAATAGATAATGAAAAATTACATCTAAAAGATTAGAAAAATTTAAGAAAACCATGAAAATTAGAAGTTTTCTTAAACAAACTAGTAATAAGTAGTTATGAGCTGTTGTCCCAAGGGTTAGTAAGATAAAAGAAGTCACTAATCTGAGAATAAAAATAAGTCTGAAAAGTAGTTCCTATTCTGGAAGCCAAACATTTGATTGTTGATACCCTACTATATGTAACACCCGAGCCCAATAATACTATTTCTATTACTGGTTGAGTGTTTGACATTGCTCATTTCATTTATTTTGCCTGTTTGGGTCTCACTATAAAATTTTAACCGGCTAAGTCATTTTTGCATATAACAAATTTTAGCACCTAAAATGAAATTAAAAATATACATATTGGCCTACTCGTCACCCCTAGCCGCGTGGTAGCGTCCGCGCGTCGAGTTTTCATCCCGTTCGGTGAAACGGGCGAGTTTAGACGGCTACACGCGCGTGCAAGTGTCCGACTTGGGGCATGCTTTTTAATCACAAAACATTTCATTTTAAAATTTGGAACCCGTTTAAAATCCTATCATTTAAATTTCAAATTTTTGGACCCAATCTGGGCGCGATTTGGAAATGTTTCATTTAGCGCCAAAATCCCAAATTAATATAATATTCTAACCTTATAAAATCTCGTATATTAAATATTCTTACTGTTAATATTCTAATCTATTAAATCTTTATGAATCTTTCAGCCAATCCGTGAGCTTTACTCACGTGGGCCCTCTCCTTTTCCTTTAAATTCTCTCTCTGGCTCTCTCGTATCTCTCTCTCTCTAATTTCTCTCTCTCTCTCTCTCTAACTCTCTCTCTCTCCCCCCTTTATATGTATACGTTTTCCCCCTGCATCTTTTTTCAAAAAGAAAACTGAACCCATCGCGAGAACCTGCAACCCTAGCCGCCTCATCCCCGTCGCCGCCGCAACCCGTCGACGACGACACCAGCACCTTCGCCCGCGCCTCCTCGCCTCAACCAACCCTCGTCCTCCTTCTCGTTCATCTCTTCTCCCTCTCCTCACCGCCTAACCCACAGAACCCATCTCCTCCACCTCCTCTGTCTCCGTCGAAACCACCACCGACGACCTCCCTCATCGTCTCCACCTCCTCTTTTCCCTCCTCTCCTCTTTCTCCTTCCCCGACCAACCCTTGAACCACCCAAGAAACCCAGCACCATTCTCCTTCGAACCCTAACAACCCTCACCTGCACCTCTTCTGTCGACGTCGCTCCACCGCCGGCGACCCCACCTCGTCGTCGCCTCTGACCTCACATCCATCACTCATAGCCCCGACTTCAGGAAAAACCAGAACAGCCTTCTTCCTCTCTTCTCTTCTTCTCCTTTCTTCTTTCTCATTTTCCTTAATTTTCTTGATCCGTTTTCCGGTGTTTGCCGGAGACCCACGACTCGTCGTCACACCTCCCCTCGCCTCGCCTCTGCCACAGAACACCACAACGGTAAGCCTCATTTCCCTTTCTTCTTCTTCTTTCTTTTCTTTTCTTTAGTTCTTGATTTTTGTGTTTCATAGTTCGCCGGAGCCGGGCTCGACGTCGACGATCCTGACGACCCAGCTAGTGTGCCTGACCCGTGTGATCACCTTGTGCGTTGTTTGGATCCGTTCCGTGTACCGTGCACGCGTCGCGACTTTTTCCGCCGACGTGAGACGTTCCGTACACCCGTTTCTTGATCTGTCGAGGCAAGTATCACTTGCTACATGCTATACTATACAATTATATGTGTTTTGACTCTTTAAACTTGCAAACTTAACTAGGTATAGCTATTTTGTCATTTGGACGCAATATGACTTATATCATAATACTGTTAACCTAAAATCACATTTTGCCACTTTAACCTTAATAACGAAGTTACCAGTTAATCACATTTTACCGTCTAAAGGACGTTAGCCGTACACATGTAGCTCTATTTCTTTATGATATTGATATAACGGTATTTGCACCGCAAAGGGGTGCTCGAAACTTGCTAATATGATGAAACGTCTGTACTATACCAATGCACTAATGTGATTAAATAAATTGCTTATTGTTGTTTAATTCATTGCTTATTTCCTGCTGTTATTCCTTGTTCGATTTTATACCTGTTGTGAACACACCCTCGATTGTGTTACATATTGACCTGACCTTGCTACACATGACATATATATATACCGATGCACCGGACATGGTACCCTTACTATCGACTTAACCTGATGTACCATGACCTGACCTGTTACCTGATCCCATGCCTAATGCCAACAAACCTGACTTGGGGACCTCATGGACCATTCCTGTTGTCTATCCAGCCAAACCTGACCTGTTACCTGATCCTGTGTTGGCATTAGTCCTTGATTACTGAATACCTGACTTGACACTTATAACCTGGGGGTATGGGGAAATCAAACGGGTAATCTAAAGTGTAACTTAAAAGGGTATTACTTGATCCGTGGTCCCGGGGGGTAACGGGACAGAGCCATTCGTGACTCTTACATTCCTGATCCGTGGTCCCGGGGGGCAACGGGACAGAACCATTATTGGTTCCCATCTTCCTGATCCGTGGTCCCGGGGGGTAACGGGACATATCCTTTGAGTTACATGGAGGATTACTAGAATTGATTTCAAAGACTTTAGAATAGAAACCCGATAGAACAGTTTAGTTACCCACTGCACACTACCCTGCACTGCTTGTTTCATATTATTGCTTTATTCATGTTTATTTCTGCATTGCTTATTACCATGTTCATATTATATTATTGGTTGACATGACGCGCTGACGTCTGGGTTTTGCATGGCCCAGATTCTTTACCACTGTCGCTAACCGAGCAGGAGTACTTCAGCCAGCAGGCTGATTTGTGAGTTCCGTAGTGATTAGTTTTATTTCCTGCATTTCTTTTCCAGATGTGAGCCCGCATTATGGGACATACCCATCTATTATTATATTGGATCATTTGCTTCCGCGCTTATTTATCATTGACTCTTATTATTCTGGATTTGGACATGTGTTAGATAGTTTTTTTATCTTGTTCTTGATATCTCTACAGCCGTAATATGACTGTGGATGGATACTTCCTACCCACAGGTAGCATGGTTGGCTATGTCACGTGCCCAATCTCGCGTACTCTGGGAAGCGGGGCGTGACATGGTTCTTTTGGTATCAGAGCCTAGGATAGTCGGGTTGATTCTTTTGTAGTTGGGTATTGTACCCAATACACGAATCAGAATACCCGTGTTTAGGAAACATGTCCTGCCACCTTGACCGTTTTACCATTCTTGAATCACATTCTTCCTGATTATATCTTTTACGACGTGCAAACTTACTTTGCATGTCGACTCGAAAACTTGATTTCTTGTTATCCCTAGGACTTGGGCGACTTGGGTGGAGTTAAGTAATTGTGGCTATGATACCGCGGCATAGTTACAATGCGGTACTCTATTTAAGTATCTTGGAGTTCTAGCCTTGATTTATATATTTAATCTATCATCATGCTAATGTTGGGTGTTTTGAGTTCAGGATTATGGCAGGTAAGAATTTGAAGACGTACCAAAGGCCTGTGGACGAAGCCGCCATACTTGGAGTGATAAGAAGAATGCTGGAGAATCAAAGAGACAGACTGAGCTGATCCAGCAGCAACCAGACTCGTCCCAGGAAGGTTTGCAGATCGTTCAGCAGTCTGTAAACAACGTGGGAGTTAAACCAGTTGATCGAGTAGGGACCGTGGCAGATTTCAGACGTTTGGGTCCCTCTACATTCACTGGTTTGGAGGAGCCGTTGCCAGCCGAGCAGTGGCTAGTCGACACGGAGAATTTGCTGATTGCGGCACGGATTCCAGAGGACAAAGAGTTGATGTGGTGCGCATTCAGCTAGTGGATTACGCCCGAGAGTGGTGGCTTATGGAAGAGACCCGCTTCCCAAGCCAATCAGTTGGGCGGAGTTTTCTAAGAGTTTCCTGGAGAAATTCTTCCCGCGGACTGCACGGGAGGAAATGGAAGAGAAATTTATTGGGATAAGGCAGAATGGAGCACCCGTAGATGTGCATGCAGCAGAATGGGCGAGGCTCAGAAGAGTCGCTGGACCTTTGGCTGCCAACGATGCAGACAGCAGTTGCGGTAAGGAAGCAGTTCTGTCGGGCCGGTCGAATTTAGGGCTAGGCTGACAAACAATATTATTGCATCTATGGAAGTTGATGGTAATGAAGAGCCGGCAGTTGTTCGCGACTTTATGGACGTATTTGAAGATATATCGGGCTTACCGCCGAAACGAGACGTGGAGTTCGCGATTGACCTTATTCCTGGTGCAGCGCCAGTATCTAAAGCTTATTATCCAATGGCACCAGTGGAATTGAAAGAAATTAAGAAGCAAGTTGGTGAATTGCTTGAGAAGGGTTGGATTCAAAGCAGCAACTCGCCTTGGGGAGCTCCAGTTCTTCTAGTAAAGAAGAAGGATGGCACGAGAGGGATGTGCATTGATTATAGAGAATTAAACCGGGTGACTATCAAGAACAAGTACCCGATCCCTCGCATTGGAGAACTTTTTGAGCAGCTTAGTGATGCGAGGGTATTCTCGAAACTGGATTTGCGATCTGGATATCATCAGGTCCGAGTGAAAGCAGAAGACATTTGCAAGACGGCGTTTCGAACTCGGTATGGGCATTTCGAATATCTAGTGATGCCCTTCGGACTAACGAATGCGTCGGCAATATTCATGGATTTGATGAACCGAATCTTTTCACCATTCTTGGACCAGTTTATTATGGTATTCATTGACGATATTCTGGTTTACTCGAAGAGTTCGGAGGAGCATGCTGAGCATTTGAAGATCGCACTGCAGACACTGAGACAGGAGAAATTGTATGCGAAGATGAGTAAGTGCCAATTTTGGCTGGAAGAAGTGAAGTTTCTGGGGCATGTGGTGTCGGGCAATGGAATCACCGTCGATCCCGAAAAGATTGCAGCAGTTCGAGATTGGCCTATTCCAAGAAACGTGGCTGAGGTGAGAAGTTTCCTTGGTTTAGCCGGATACTACAGGAGATTTGTGGAGAACTTCGCTCGTTTGGCTGAACCGTTGACCAAGCTTACGCGCAAGGAAGTACCTTTTGTTTGGACGGATAAATGTGCATTGGCTTTCGAGACGTTGAAGCAGAAGTTGATAACCGCCCCTATCCTGACCGTACCAGACAATTTCGGAGGACTGGTGATTCACAGCGACGCATCTGGAAAAGGATTGGGATGTGTTTTAATGCAGAATGGGAAGGTTGTAGCTTACGCATCAAGACAACTGAAGACCCATGAGAAGATTTATCCGACTCATGACTTGGAGCTTGCGGCTGTAATCTTCGCCTTGAAGATTTGGAGACACTACCTTTTGGGTAAGAGAGTCGAAGTTTTTACAGATCACAAGAGTTTGAAGTATGTGTTCACCCAGAAAGAGTTGAACATGAGGCAACGTAGATGGTTGGAGCTGATGGCCGACTACGACCTTGATCTTAAGTACCATCCGGGAAGAGTTAACGTCGTGCCGGATGCGCTTAGTCGGTTACCAGCGATTCAGGTATTGACTACACAGAGGGAGATCATTGCGGATTTTCGAAGATTTGACTTGGAGGTTGTGCTACCACGTTCTATGGGACAGTTGATGCAGTTGCAAGTACAGTCGTCCTTAATTGAGAAGATTAAAGCGGCACAATCGCAGGATCCTTGACTGCAAAGATTTCGAGAGCAGGTTGAAGCTGGACTACGAACAGATTTACTGGTCCACGAAGATGGTTCGTTGAGGTATGGTAGCCGTGTGTGTGTGCCAAAGCGGGGTGTGCGTGAAGAGCTTATGAAGGAGGCACACAGTTCAGCTTACTCTGTACATCCAGGAGGTACAAAGATGTACCGAGATATTCAACAGCATTTCTGGTGGGAAGGCATGAAACGGGAGATCGCTCGCTTCGTGGCTAAGTGCTTGGTATGTCGGCAAGTCAAGGCTGAACACCAAGGGGTTGCTGGTTTGTTGCAACCACTTCCGATTCCTCAGTGGAAGTGGGAACATATAACCATGGATTTCGTGACGCCTTTACCGCGGAGTCCAAAGGGCAACAATGCAGTATGGGTGATTTTCGATCGGTTGACCAAGGCAGCTCACTTTATTCCTTTTCGGGTTGGTCAATCAACGGAGACTTTGGCAGAACGGTACATGCAGGAGATTGTAAGATTGCATGGCGTACCGGTGAGCATCGTGTCCGATCGGGACACTCGGTTCTTGTCACACTTCTGGAGGAGTTTACAGGAAAGTTTGGGGACTCGATTGAAGTTTAGCACAGCTTATCATCCTCAAACTGATGGTCAGTCGGAGAGAACGATCCAAACTCTTGAAGATATGTTGAGAGCATGCATGTTGGACTTCAAGGGTTCTTGGGAGGATCACCTACACTTGGTGGAGTTTTTCTTACAACAATGGTTTCCAAGCGACTATTCAGATGGCTCCGTTTGAAGCTTTATATGGTCGTAAGTGCCGTTCACCTGTTTGTTGGGATGACGTTGGTGAACAAAGATTATTGGGACCAGATTTGGTAGTACAGACCGTTGAGAAGGTTAACGCCATCAGAAACCATATGAAGGCAGCTCAAGACAGACAGAAAAGTTGGGCTGACACGTCAAGAAGACTTCTAGAGTTCGCCGTGGGTGATTTGGTATTCTTGAAGATATCACCGACTAGAGGAGTGATTCGTTTTGGGAGTCGGGGAAAGCTCAGTCCTCGATTCGTTGGACCCTTCGAGATATTGGAGCGTGTTGGAAAGGTAGCGTACCGTTTGGCGTTACCACAGTCCTTGGTAGGTGTGCACGATGTGTTTCATGTATCTCAACTACGAAGGTACGTTCGAGATGAAACCCACGTCTTGGATCATTCGGAGTTAACTGTACGGGAGGACCTAACTTTTGAGGAGCGACCGGTTGAAATCAAGGATCGAAGGGAAAAGGTTCTTAAGAACAAGGTTATCCCCCTTGTGCTAGTTTCTTGGGGTAATCGATCGCATGGAGAATCCACTTGGGAGCCAGAAGACGAGATCCGGCAGAAGTTTCCTCACCTTTTCCTGTAGTTATCTATCTTGTATTCTTGGAATTTCGAGAACGAAATTCTTTTGTGGTTGGGTATGATGTAACACCCGAGCCCAATAATACTATTTCTATTACTGGTTGAGTGTTTGACATTGCTCATTTCATTTATTTTGCCTGTTTGGGTCTCACTATAAAATTTTAACCGGCTAAGTCATTTTTGCATATAACAAATTTTAGCACCTAAAATGAAATTAAAAATATCCATATTGGCCTACTCGTCACCCCTAGCCGCGTGGTAGCATCCGCACGTCGAGTTTTCATCCCGTTCGGTGAAACGGACGAGTTTAGACGGCTACACGCGCGTGCAAGTGTCCGACTTGGGGCATGCTTTTTAATCACAAAACATTTCATTTTAAAATTTGGAACCCGCTTAAAATCCTATCATTTAAATTTCAAATTTTTGGACCCAATCCGGACGCGATTTGGAAATGTTTCATTTAGCGCCAAAATCCCAAATTAATATAATATTCTAACCTTATAAAATCTCGTATATTAAATATTCTTACTGTTAATATTCTAACCTATTAAATCTTTATGAATCTTTCAGCCAATCCGTGAGCTTTACTCACGTGGGCCCTCTCCTTTTCCTTTAAATTCTCTCTCTGGCTCTCTCGTATCTCTCTCTCTCTCTCTCTAATTTCTCTCTCTCTAACTCTCTCTCCCCTTTATATGTATACGTTTTCCCCCTGCATCTTTTTTCAAAAAGAAAACTGAACCTATCGCGAGAACCTGCAACCCTAGCCGCCTCATCCCCGTCGCCGCCGCAACCCGTCGCCGACGACACCAGCACCTTCGCCCGCGCCTCCTCGCCTCAACCAACCCTCGTCCTCCTTCTCGTTCATCTCTTCTCCCTCTCCTCACCGCCTAACCCACAGAACCCATCTCCTCCACCTCCTCTGTCTCCGTCGACACCACCGCCGACGACCTCCCTCATCGTCTCCACCTCCTCTTTTCCCTCCTCTCCTCTTTCTCCTTCCCCGACCAACCCTTGAACCACCCAAGAAACCCAGCACCATTCTCCTTCGAACCCTAACAACCCTCACCTGCACCTCTTCTGTCGACGTCGCTCCACCGCCGGCGACCCCACCTCGTCGTCGCCTCTGACCTCACATCCATCACTCATAGCCCCGACTTCAGGAAAAACCAGAACAGCCTTCTTCCTCTCTTCTCTTCTTCTCCTTTCTTCTTTCTCATTTTCCTTAATTTTCTTGATCCGTTTTCCGGTGTTTGCCGGAGACCCACGACTCGTCGTCACACCTCCCCTCTGCCACAGAACACCACAACGGTAAGCCTCATTTCCCTTTCTTCTTCTTCTTTCTTTTCTTTTCTTTAGTTCTTGATTTTTGTGTTTCATAGTTCGCCGGAGCCGGGCTCGACGTCGACGATCCTGACGACCCAGCGAGTGTGCCTGACCCGTGTGATCACCTTGTGCGTTGTTTGGATCCGTTCCGTGTACCGTGCGCGCGTCGCGACTTTTTCCGCCGACGTGAGACGTTCCGTACACCCGTTTCTTGATCTGTCGAGGCAAGTATCACTTGCTACATGCTATACTATACAATTATATGTGTTTTAACTCTTTAAACTTGCAAACTTAACTAGGTATAGCTATTTTGTCATTTGGACGCAATATGACTTATATCATAATACTGTTAACCTAAAATCACATTTTGCCACTTTAACCTTAATAACGAAGTTACCAGTTAATCACATTTTACCGTCTAAAGGATGTTAGCCGTACACATGTAGCTCTATTTCTTTCTGATATTGATATAACGGTATTTGCACCGCAAAGGGGTGCTCGAAACTTGCTAATATGATGAAACGTCTGTACTATACCAATGCACTAATGTGATTAAATAAATTGCTTATTGTTGTTTAATTCATTGCTTATTTCATGCTGTTATTCCTTGTTCGATTTTATACCTGTTGTGAACACACCCTCGATTGTGTTACATATTGACCTGACCTTGCTACACATGACATATATATATACCGATGCACCGGACATGGTACCCTTACTATCGACTTAACCTGATGTACCATGACCTGACCTGTTACCTGATCCCATGCCTAATGCCAACAAACCTGACTTGGGGTCCTCATGGACCATTCCTGTTGTCTATCCAGACAAACCTGACCTGTTACCTGATCCTGTGTTGGCATTAGTCCTTGATTACTGAATACCTGACTTGACACTTATAACCTGGGGGTATGGGGAAATCAAACGGGTAATCTAAAGTGTAACTTAAAAGGGTATTACTTGATCCGTGGTCCCGGGGGGTAACGGGACAGAGCCATTCGTGACTCTTACATTCCTGATCCGTGGTCCCGGGGGGCAACGGGACAGAACCATTATTGGTTCCCATCTTCCTGATCCGTGGTCCCGGGGGGTAACGGGACATATCCTTTGAGTTACATGGAGGATTACTCGAATTGATTTCAAAGACTTTAGAATAGAAACCCGATAGAACAGTTTAGTTACCCACTGCACACTACCCTGCACTGCTTGTTTCATATTATTGCTTTATTCATGTTTATTTCTGCATTGCTTATTACCATGTTCATATTATATTATTGGTTGACATGACGCGCTGACGTCTGGGTTTTGCATGGCCCAGATTCTTTACCACTGTCGCTGACCGAGCAGGAGTACTTCAGCCAGCAGGCTGATTTGTGAGTTCCGTAGTGATTAGTTTTATTTCCTGCATTTCTTTTCCAGATGTGAGCCCGCATTATGGGACATACTCATCTATTATTATATTGGATCATTTGCTTCCGCACTTATTTATCATTGACTCTTTTTATTCTGGATTTGGACATGTGTTAGATAGTTTTTTTATCTTGTTCTTGATATCTCTACAGCCGTAATGTGACTGTGGATGGATACTTCCTACCCACAGGTAGCATGGTTGGCTGTGTCACGTGCCCAATCTCACGTACTCTGGGAAGCGGGGCGTGACACTATACGCACTTACACACGTCTTGAAACTCAGGATAGTAGAGGATACCTTGAAATTCTCTTGTCTAAAAGCCGAAGTATGAAGGAAATTATAAATGAATAAAAGATAAAATGGTGGAGAAAAATGAACACTGATTTTGTTATCACCAAGGCAGCAATAAAAAAATATAGCGAGGGTGCTTCATCACCTAGTGCCTTAGACCAACTGGTCTGGGAGTCACTGCTAAGCCTTAGGTGGTGCAAGACGAGGAAAATACTAAAACACCTAATCAGCAAGCACATGAGTAATCGGTCGGTTAATACCCCAAGAAGTATTAACGGTCGCATGAAAAATGTGCGAGCAAATCCATCCAAATATTCATCAAATTAAAAAGTACTGAGCTAGATGGATAAGAGTATGATAGCTTGAATTGAATTCTCCGAGTGTAGGGATGTTCTATACACATATGTAGGGGTATATGATCAATATTTGGAGGAAAGATAGGGAGGAAAATTAAAGGCGATGTTTTATTGAGAGATGATATGATTTCTAACATTTTTCATGACTATTAAGATAAGGGCTCATGACAACTGAAAAGCTAGTGTAGTTAGAAACTCTAAATTTTCAAAATCTTTCTTTTATAATTCTTATCTTTATATGTAACTTTCACCATATTTCTTTTATTATAGGATTTTGTGGGTATAATCAGCTGAAAACCCTCAGGAGACAACACTCCTCCTGCTAGGGACACCTAGAGTTTTAACGGCTTGTTGCACGTGCTCAGTGCAATCGTGTTGCGTACGAAAGTGTGCTTAGCTTTCTCCTTTCTTTTTCTCCTTCTCTTGAATAAACTAATTTGCTCGGGACGATCAAAGATAAGTTTGGGAGTATTTGTTCAGTTGATAATACTGCATATTTAATATGACATTTTTTCTACTATTTCTATATAATAAAAGGTGTTTATTATAATATATGATACATATAAGGATTTATCTGTAAAAATACTATTTTCATGTGTTTATATATTATAATTAATATTTAGTAGGAAAAAGTAAGCATATAATATCCATGTAACATTTGGCCCATTTAAAATATGCTTACTTTATTAAATACCTTTGACCAAGTCTCAATAAAACAAACTCTACTAATATTATTTGTTGAGTTTGTTGTGCAGAATTTTCAGGGCTGAAATCAAGAAAATCAAAGTTGTTAGAACAAACCTGCCTAATTAAGAAAGTAAACTAAAGAAGTCAAGTCTGGCAGTGACGAAGAAAAGATTTTCAATTTCCAGAGATTAAAAAGATTACCACGTGTCATCAAGATAAAGCTCCAGAAGACCAAAACAAACGATCCCCCTATAAGGCCGTGGATCCGCAGCCAAACCCACCTATTTGCCGCGGATCCACCGCGGTCTAGCTGTATTGAGAGTTGGGATTTTGTTGTTGCGATCTTAACCACTGGTTTCCAAATTAGGAAGCTAGGGTTCTGGCTCTGGAACTATAAATAAGGATCGAGAGCCTCTTGGAAAAATCATCAAGCTGAAGAGATCACGAAGTCCAAGACAGGCTCACGCATCCAGGCTGATCATCAACTGTTCGTCTACCTCCTTAGAAGAGATCGAGAAGCAAACTAGCATTTGTAATCATTTTCTAAGGGATCAAAGTGTAAATGAATTTTGTTGATTAATAAAGATAGTTCTTTTTCTTATTTTATTTCTTTGTAGTTTTAAAATGATTTCCCTCTCCATCTTTTCTTCTCCCAATATGCGCGAGTAATTCTTCGCTTGTTAGGGTTCATGGGATTAGGGTAGGTTAATGGATGATGAAGATCCTTAAACTCTTTTTAACTCCTATAAAGTTTATAAATTTTATCAAAAGAATAGTTAATATCCTAATTGGGCGCGCTACCAATTCATTGCTAGTTTCGACCGCGATTAGAGATTAGATTAATAATTGTTTTGGTAAAGGCTAGATATGAACGGAGTTCCATGTCGAGATAGGGGTTAAGAGTGGAAACCCTTTTCCCTCCAGAAACCCTAATCTACATGCATCACTGTCGTTCTAGTTTTAAATCTATTAAAGGATAAAAAGAGTAATCTTTAATTAATCATCTATAATTACTAAATCCTAATGAACTCTACAAGCCCCCTTTTAATATTAAACTTACCTCTGTAGTTAATCTAGATCTATATTTTGCATCCGTGTTTAACGTAGATCTAGATCCTACAACCATTCTTCACCATTCTTTATTCCTCCTCTCTTTTTCAACACGCCTAAAGTAAGAATAAAAGGTTCCACGTTTCCCTGAGGACGACCCGCACCCATCTCAGTCTAGCTACGCGCGACACCGTTATTGATTGCGATTATTCTACAAACACAACTTTAAAATACAGATCAATCATGTATATTTATGATATAACATTCTAAATCAATATGCATGAACTATAGGATATATAAACATACCTGGAGGTGCAGGAGTGGCCTCTGCCTCTAATGCGGACGCACCACCAACAGCTAGACAATCAAATATTGACTATATAAGCAATTTTGAAAAAAAATATGCGTGTATATCTATAATATTACATTCAAAATAAATATGCGTGCAATATACCTAGAGGTGTGGCAAAGTCCACACGGAAGGAGTCATCCGAAGGGATCTCCGATTGGGGTGCAAGACCGGCCCTCTGAAGCTCCCTACGCAGCTCTCCGGGTGGCAGAACCATTCTGCCTTTGCCACGGCTGGTGCTCCTGCCGTCCCTCGCTGCTCCAGTCGTCGTCATCAAATCTAGACAAGAGTACAATCATTACATATGCATGCTATATATATGTAGATCATAAAAATGTGAAGTAATAATATAACATTACTGATAACTTTTTTCGTTTCGTGGACGCGTTAGACATATATACTTGGATTTCATCCTTGATATCATTTCTAACCTACGTAACTTCACGATCAGCCGAAGACAACCTGTCTTTTGAAACGGACGGTCGGAGCACTCTAACGCTTGGTCCGAAAAGATAAATGGATCGTCCTGACCGTAAAATCGAAATGTGTTCATACTAGTCAATCCATATTCATCTTTCCAAATCCCGAGATTATTTCTCCACTTATCGGTATCGGTTCGTGTATCATACCAAGTACATTGAAATATATAAAACAGTTCTGATCGTCCGGGATATTGGATGCCAAGTATGCAATTTAAGTATCCATAATAAATCGTACCATCTGATCCTACCGTTGCAGTCCTACTATTCTGAGTGGTTCGAGATATTTCTATGTCCTTAACTTCAAATTTGTATCCAAAAACACCGAATCCTTTATAATATGCAACCTCCATATTAGGAAACTGAGCTAAACATCTTGAATCACTCTCTAATGATGCAGACAGGTTCGGATCGTGGATCTGACAAAATAAATTTTACGACAAATACATAACGATATATATTTAGATTAATACTGGTAGCAATAACATATTATTCGAATTTACATGATCTGCAACCCAATCGCAAAAATTATCCTGATGATATTTTTCCAATCGTTCATCATTCCAATCAGGATGCCCCTCACGTACTTCGTTAAAATGATTTCTGTTCTCATCAATAAATTATGACATTATTATTATATCATTTCATACACACACAAACACAAATATAACAATTAATCCAAAAGGCTTACTCTCTAATTTTTTCAAGACATGCGCTATTAAGAAGGATAAACCAATATATCTTGTTAATAAACATAGTATCATTCTCTTATAATCAGGTTTACCATATGGCCCGTCCTGAATTCTCCAAGGCCGGTTAAACTTTGTCTCAATGTTCTCGTCCAGATAGCGGGAACAAAATATGGTTGCTCCATCTAGAAGATAATCTTGCATGATAGAACTCTCTGGTCGATTTCTTTTGCGTATATACTTTTTTAGAGTGTAGAGATACCTAAAGAAACATATGTTAAATAAATAAATACGGGCATATAGGACAACAATAAGTTTACAAATTGTGTAAAGCAAAAAATTCCACATACCTTTCGACGGGATACATCTATCGATATTGTACCGGTCCGGCTAACTTAGCCTCAGTTGCAAGATAAACCGTCAGGTGTATTATGATATCGAAGAATGATGGTGGGAAAATACGCTCAAGTTTGCAAAGTATCAACGAAATAGAATTTTCTAGATTCTCCAGCGTCATAACATCAAGGGTTTTAGCACACAATTCTCTAAAAAAGTAACAAATGTCATTGATTACTAGACCAACCGATTCGGGAAGGGAAGTCCTGAGGGCTAATGGAAGAAGGTGTTCCATAATAACATGGTGATCATGACTTTTCAGCCCATCGATCTTGCCTTTCATAAATTTTATCTTCTTTCTAAATGATCCTGAGAAGCCTGTAGGAACTTTCAAATCATGCAACATCTGCAGGAATCTTTTCTTCTCCGGTTGTGACGTATGATACGTGGTATTGGGAAGTACAAACTTGTCTTGTTTACCCGCGATCGTTTTAGAATGCAATTCACTTCTAATTTCCTAATTCTGAAGATCCATCCGAGTACGGAGGTTGTCTTTCGATTTTCCGTCTTTACAAAGAAATAAGTTGAGTACGTGCTCGGATACTCCCTTCTCTATGTGCATTACCTCCATACAATGACGCACTAAATTTGTTGACCAGTATGGAAATTCGAAGAAAATACTTAACTTGTTCCAGTAGGGTGGTTTCACCTGTTTTGCCGAATCTATCCCGAAAGTCACATTATTATAACCATTCCACTGAGCAGTCACGTCCTCTCCGGACAATGAGGCTGGAGGCCCAAGAAGTTTCTGATGACTATCAAAGTGAGCAGTGTCTAACATGTAGAGATGGTCTAGTGGCAGGAAACGCCGATGACCACAATAACAAAACTTCCTGCTAAAATTCAAGAATTTCAATGTTGTATATTGATGGCAATAAGGGCATGCTTTGTGACCATATACGGACCAACCTGATAGCATTCCATACGCAGAAAAGTCATTAATTGTCTACATTAAAGCCGCACGCAGTGTGAAGTAAGTCTCTGTGTTTGCATCGTAAGTCTCTACACCATCAATGAATAAAGATTTTAACTCATCAATCAGAGGTAGGAGATAGACGTCGATATTGTTTCCCGGTGAGTTTGGTCCGTCGATAATAAGAGGCATCATAAAGTAGGATTGATCTATAGCCAACCAAGACGACAGATTATAAACTATCATTACAACGGGCCATGTGCTGTGGCTTCCAGCCATATAGTTGAATGGGCAAAAGCCATCACTAGCGAGCCCGGGCCTGACATTGCGAGGATCACTACTAAATATTTCGGGCCTTTTATCGAAATCCTTTCATGCCGGTGAATCTCTTGGATGGCTCATTTTTTCATCTTCACTTGGAGGAGCACGGTGATACCAAATCATTATCTCGGCTGTTTTCTTGCACTTGAATAGTCTCTGCAGCCTCTGTGTTATGGAAAAGTATCGTGCTATTTTGACAGGTATATCGGGCTTCTTAGCAGAATCTTTCGACTTATACCTGGCCTCTCCGTATATTGGACACTCTTTCAAATGTGAATTCTCTTTCCGGTACAACACACAATTTTTAGAACATGCTTGAATTTTCTCACACTTCAGACCTAAATCAGATATCATCTTCTGAGCTCCGTACCAGCAGTCAGGCACGTTATTTCCCAGAGGTATAGAATCTTTCAAGAACTTCAGAAGGATCGTGAATGACTTGTTACTCCATCCATGTAACATTTCAGAAAAATAAAATATTATTTTTGGGAATTTATATAATTAAATAATAAATATTATGAATATGTTGATAATGCGGTATAATTAATTACAGATAAATTGGGAAATATTTGGAAAATTATAGGAATTACGTAAATGGTGGTGTTTTATATGATTTAAGCAAATTACAAATTCTTTATGATTAATTATATTCTATTTTCATGCTAATCGCGATTAAATATCACTAATTGTGCATTAAGCTTGATTTGTGCATATGACATGCACCGTGTCATATTACACCTTGTTACATTTTCCTACCATGACTTTTTATTTTTCCAAGCATGGCTTTGTTTTCAAAATGAGAAGAGAAAAGAATAGAAAAGAATAGAAAAGTAAAGAAAAAGGAAAAAGGAATAAACAAATGGGTATGGGCCAGAGAGAGAAGAGAAAAAGAGGTGAGGGGTCTCCATGATCCATGGCTCATTGTTCCCTTCATTATTTTCTGCTTCATTTTCCCTCTCTCCCTCACCATAGCTGCCCTCCTCTTTCCTCCTCCTCAAACACCTCACAACACACCCCAAAACACATCAAAATATCATCTCCCTTTCATTAAAAGTATGCAGAAGCTCACTACAAGCATTTTGGACCAAGAAATCTAGGATTTTGAGCACTTGGAGGCAACTCAAGAAATTTCTTGAGTTGCCAAATGAGGTATTTCCTTCACCATTAGAATAGTATTTCATTTCCTTTAACATCTATTTAAGTTTATAATCGATATTATGAAGTTTTGTGAGCTTGGAAAATTCCAAGATGAGGTTAGGGATTTGTTTGAGTTGTGATAGTGTAATTGAGATTTAGTAGAGGCCACAAACCCCTGTAGTGATTGTATATTGAACTAAAACAGAGACTAGAACCCCAATTCACAAACTTAGAAACCCCGATATCGGATTTTGTTAACTTGGTGATGTGCTATTGAGATCTGCTGCTACCCTGAGAACCTGAAAAATATATAGCGATTACGGAGACACAAGCAGGAAACCTAGAAGCTACACCAGAGCCCTAAGCCCCTATTTCCACTTTGAGGCCGCAGATAAATTCCTTCTGGCCGCAAATTGCGGCCAGGGTAGGGGTTCTGTGATTCGTGTTTAGTCCATGGCTTTATCTTCTGTAATCTAGACCCTCCACATGTGCAAAATTGGCTAATTTTACCTAGGGTAAAAATCTGGAAGTGTTTTACATCGTTTCTGATTTTGGTTTTGCGAATTCTGTAACTTGAATTTGGGTATTTATGTATTGTCTCGATCGCTTGACGTTTGTACGTCGATATCGGGAGTTGTTTGATTATTCTTGCATGTGTAGACCATAGGTTTTAACCTATGTACGATTCGTGTGTCGTTTTGGTTTTGAATTGAATTTTAATGCGGCACGATATGTTATGATATGTAGCTACCTCTGCGTGAACTTCGGGACGGCAAGCAAGAGCGTGGCGATATCGATTTCGGCAAGCAAGGATCAAGATGAGTAGATATATATCTACGGGGGAAGTCGGGTGAATGGTGTATAGCACCCCCGCAGTTTCACAGTATAAAATACGATTATGTTATATTATATATATATGTGTGTGTGTATTGTGAGACTAATGATTATCAAGATGGGTTTAGGTGTTCATGGGTTAGTTTTAGTGTAATTAGAAATAACATAGTTTAGCTTCCTAGTCGCGAAACGCTAGAGTAAAGATTTGCACACACGCGCACACACACGCATACATTTGTTTTACTTGTGCGTATATGGGGATATATATATATATATATATATATATATATATGTATGTATACACACACACACATATGTATGTATGTGAGTGTGTGTGTGTGTGTGTGTATACATGGGTAATGAGGATAGTATATGGTACTTAGAGATGAGTCAATATGATTGGGCATGATGCCACGAGATCGGTGATGTGACTTGGTCATATTATGAGATACGACATGAGATTTTAGCGGATCATTTAGCGATGTGTTTTCATACACACATATATATGTTGATGGTATCAATATATACTAGACTTTAGATCAGTACCCTTAATTCGGGATATGATGATAATGATACCAGATAAATAATGAGATAAATGTGATAGTTGACTGTACCCTGATTTGGGATGCCGTACGATGGATTTACCGTACGAGCTATAATTATGATGATAGATCCGCACTCTTGACTCGAGAATGTCATATTATATATATTGTATCATACGTGATACTATTGAGGCGGGATCACCGACTACTAGATGTATATATGTATATCGACTCAGACTTAGGTGGTTTTTCTTACCCTTTCGATTTGTCTATTAGTTTAGTCATGTAGTTTACTTAGTAGATGTTAGACTGGGGTCGAGTTATACATATTTCTAAAACTAACGAATCGTGAGTATTTCAAAGACAGGCCAAGGGATACTACAGATATTTCAAAAGACGTACATTTTCTTAAAAACACCGTAGCCCCTATTTTCTAAACACCACGATTCGTGTTATTTCAAATGCCAAAACTGTATGACTCATATATAATATGCACATTCTTTATTGTTGCATTTACTATTCATTTGCCATATATTCCTGTTGTTCGTATCTCATTGCATGCTTATATGTGTTTTCGTTAGTTATTATAGAACCTGTTGTCAGGACACCAGCACCATTACCGATGATGCGTATGCTCCACGTACACCTGCTTGCCGGCTCACACACATCATTATCGGTAATTGCCATATCACGTACACATTAGAAAACACTATTTCATTAGTATAAATTGCTAGCTGATAATTCCAATATGTTATAGTTTTTATATGCTAGTTTAATTATTGCATTCCTTACTTGATATCAGAAGCATTCATATATTCATGTGTCATGCAATATTATGGAGTTTTATGCCGGTAATGCACTGTTATTTACTCTTGAGATTGAGATTTCAGACTTCCATGAGATTTCTAGATTTGGAGAAACCGCAAAGATTTTATAAACTTATTATCATTTTAAAGATAGAAAATTGCGGTTTTCTCATGATATGATTTAAGAGGAGTCCACCATGAGTTTTCTCGGCTCTTGAGCGATATCATACACCCGATTCGAGGAGGAGGAGGAACCGTCTGTGGGTGTATGGTGGGTCCGGTGCAGTATCCCAGGGCAAGATGGTCGTAGATGTTGGCGTTGAGCCTGGCAGGGGAGCACTACCGACTGGTGATTTTATTGTGACTCGACGGATATTCGGAGGATACCGATTAGAGTATAGGCCAATCCGGATTGCCGGAGCCTGAGGTATTGAGATTTGATGATACGGGCCAGTCCGGATTGCCGGAGCCTGAGATATTGGGATATATATTTTGTGTCGATAGTTGACACTGATTCTCTGATGATTTCATTGATGATTTTTATATACAGAAATCTCACTAAATAAAGAAAACAGTTTCTCTTTCATGATGTATTCTGTTTTCATTTTAATGCATTCATATATCATATATGTATTATGTTGCTACCTGAGGCACTGACACGAGCACTTGATATTACACTTATGTGTATATGGTACAGGTTTATATATTGAGGATATATATAGTACAGTATGATCTAAGATTGAGTCATACATGCGATTTCTGCTTGGTGATGTTTCCTACTCACGAGTTGGCAACTCACTCCCGTTGTGCCACAGTTTCTTGCAGGTTTTGCCGTATAGGTTTTCTTGGCGGCTTTGATGGCACACTTCTTCATTCCAGGTGATTGCTTTGGTAGGTGGGTTCACTCGCATCGTGAACACCATTGTAATTTATTATTTCAGTTGTATCTAGTAAATTCCATTAACCAGACTTGTATTAATTTATAGACTTAGAAGACCAGTGTATATTTTTTCGACCTTAGAGTCACGCTTGTATTATTATGTTTTTCTGGTGGTTATTGGTTTTCTTCTGAGTTTTGATCCTCGCCCTTCGGCGTTGTATATTATATTGCTTGTGTGGTTGTGACCGCCAATTGGCGAAGAGCTAGCTCCCGTTTGGGATGCCTTTTATCATCATTTATATATATTTCATGTTCGTACCCTTCTGGGGCCATTATTTACAAAGAAGACTCTGCCGAAATTTTCGGGAAAATATATGATGTTGCTTTTAAATGTTTAATGCCGATTATGTTATTTAAACCACTTGCTTTAAAAAAGTTTTTCTTCACTTCTTATTTAAAATGGTTTAGATTTCTGGGATTTTGGCTTTCTTGAATTAAATGGGGTCCTATAGACCTCATATGATTCAAGTGCCAGTCACGTGCCATTTCGGGTCATGACAAAGTTAGTATCAGAGCTCTAGGTTAACCTTGGTTCGAGTTTATGTTTGACTATGCGGAGTGTAGGGTGTTTATATATATTCGGAACTTAGGCTTGACCTTACGGAACTTAGAATTGGTCGAGGGGGTATTAGACCCGAACTTTCGTCGCGTAGGTTGACCTTGGTTGATAGAGTAGGTGACTTAAGTAGAGTGACATACCGTGTGTATGTTCCGCGGAATACTTACGATACGCTACTCCGCTTAAGAAGCCTTAGGATGTACATTTCCTTGCACAACATTATATTCATTCCTATGATCTATCCTCATCGATATCGGTTTATGGTTTTGCTGCTATGATTACACGGGTAGAGAGAACTGCGGCTAGAGTTGCGGTCAGCACGAGCTCGTCACGGACGAGGACTGACCAGGACGTGATTCCAGTGACATACGATTGCATAGATGGGACGTTTTATTATATTTTTCGCGCCATGAGTGTTTGATGGATTGCTTTTACTAAGATTTCTCGAGCATGCAGATCAGCACCAGAAGATTAGGCCACTGCTAGAGGCCAGCCGGAATGTGATGACCGTCAATGCACCAATTATTCTTGATGATTGAGGCACTGTTCAGCGTGTGGACGAATGATTTAGTTGTTGCTGCGACTGACGAGGTATCGCCCCAGATATTTGAAGCTAATGCCGCACGAGTTGTACTTAGAGATATGATAGAAGATCGCTAGTCACCCAAGGAGGAATGATTAGGACATGTGATTTGTTGCCTACCCCGATGTGAGATCATCAGATTGATTGATTTCAGCTTGAGAAGACTTCACGCAGGTACGTTGAGAGTCGATAGAAGACGATCGAAGGTCAGAAACCCATTTTCCAAGTTTAAAATATTCGGGAGGACATGCAAGTAATTCCGTGGATCCTTTAGAAGAATGAAACCCCAACTCGATATAATGACCATGAGAACGCTTTTGAATATTAGGAATTGCAGCAGTTCCGCCGTGCCATTAATGAGGCTTGGATTTGCCCTTTTACGGCTGGTCCATAGGTACTGTGGCATGTACTGGATATTATTAAACTATACTCAAGATGTTGAGCTCTTGGGGGATTTTGGAACCTTGATGAACCGATCGAAAAGTTCGACGTCGCTCGGATATCATGTGATGGGATACATTGCTTGGGAGACTCTAGATATGAGTATAGCCGTTGGAACGCAGTCCATACAGCTACGAAGAGACGAGTCCGAATCAGTCGACATTAGAGAAAAGTGGAGTAAGAGATTCGTACGAGCTTTCGACGAGATGACGTTCCACTCAGTTGACATCAGAGATGTGATACACATGCAGAGGCGTTGAATATAGATATATCTTCCAGAAGGAGTCGTGATGAGTATGTAGCCGTTCCCGAACAAGAAATAGATTTAATAAAGGGTGATAACTTCCGGGCAGTTCGGCAGAAACGGGATTTGGGAGAGAACTCGACAGAACCTTTCTGGAATACTATACGAGAAGACTTGGACCCAGGATCGGTCATATTACGCACACCCAGTAGGCCAGAGTTCGGCAGCGTCGACGAGACATGTTATGAGTGACCATGACAGTTGGCCAGAGATCTTTAGAGGATGTGCCAAAGCGGAACTGTTTCCGTCATTTTGGATTTCAGTATTTTGGGTGATTTATTTGCATGATTGAGATTTTGTGCACCACAGTTGCACTTGATTTCGATTTGATGTCATTCGAGATGTTGATTTTGATTTCATGCCTATGATATGCATGTGATTTGACTTGTGCTTTCGGTATAGTTTTCATGCACTTTTAGTATTTTGATTCGATTTTGTGCACGCCGATGCACATGGTTGTGAGATTATATACCACGGTATACCTGATTTGGATTGAGATTTATTGTATACCGTCGATTTCGATTGTGATATTTGTTATTGTTTTCGTGTTCCTTGTGCACTTGACTTGGATTCTTGTGCATACTTTACGCGCTTGATGCGATTTTGGTGCACACAAGATGCACTAAATCGAGATTCTTCGTGCATATCAGATGCACCTGATATTGTTGTCAGGCACACACCGTTGCCCTTGACAGGTGTTTTCGTGCACACCCGTTACACGTAGATTTTGTTTCTGTGCACATGTATGGCATATTCATTGATTTCGATTTCCGTACGCACCAGACACACGTGGTATTCTTATGCACATTTTGGGAATGATTCTTGTGGAGCAGTACGTTTTTATGATATTTACTATTTGTTTTAGTACTGAGCAGGACTAGTCAGAGAACAATACCTGAATATATTTTTGCATGCATTGATAGTTATTGAAGGGATTTCCAAAAAGGAGTTATAGTCTTAGTACTTACCTACGTGTCCGAGATGACACGAGACATTTAACAAAGGAAACCCTTCTAAATTATTTTTCAAAATGGCAGGACGTGTATGTTAAACAAAGGGTGTGTGTATATATATATATATATATAGTTATTTTCTTACAATAGACATCCGCCACTGTGCAGTGATACACGCATCGCACAGCGACTTGAAAATGTTTGGCATGCATTTCTTTCAGATGTTTTGACAAGTTTACAACGATGCGTACTATGTACATATTTTAGTCTTGAGTATATCATGTTAATTTTCGTATTGGATTTTGACATTGGTGTCTTCACCATAACTCCGATGATTGCTGGATGCTTGACGGAGTTTGATTTTGGTTTATATACTCGTTGTCATGCGCACATATTGCGCTACGATGTGTTTCATGTATTTATAATTTCGGAGCCCCGACGACTTGAACTTTTTACTGAAATGTTTTAGTATTTGAGGGATTTAAATTTAAATTCAGGGACCGAATTTATTTAAGGGAGGAAAATTGTAACATTTCAGAAAAATAAAATATTATTTTTGGGAATTTATATAATTAAATAATAAATATTATGAATATTTTGATAATGCAGTATAATTAATTACAGATAAATTGGGAAATATTTGGAAAATTATAGGAATTACGGAAATGATGGTGTTTTATATGATTTAAGCAAATTATAAATTCTTTATGATTAATTATATTCCATTTTCATGCTAATTGCGATTAAATATCACTGATCGTGTATTAACCTTGATTTGTGCACATGACATGAACCATATCATATTACACCTTGTTACATTTTTCTACCATGACTTTTTATTTTTCCAAGAATGGCTTTGTTTTCAAAATGAGAAGAGAAAAGAATAGAAAAGAATAGAAAAGAAAAGAAAAAGGAAAAATGAATAAACAAATGGGTATGAGCAAGAGAGAGAAGAGAGAGAGAGGTGAGGGGTCTTTATGATCCATGGCTCATTGTTCCCTTTATTATTTTCTTCTTCATTTTCCCTCTTTCTCTCACCATGGCTGTCCTCTTCCTTCCCCCTCCTCAAACACCTCACAACACACCCCAAAACACATCAAAACATCATCTCCTTTTCATTAAAAGTGTGCACAAGCTCACTACAAGCATTTTGGACCAAGAAAGGTAGGATTTTGAGCACTTGGGGCAACTCAAGAAATTTCTTAAGTTGCCAAATGAGATATTTCCTTCACCATTAGAATAGTATTTCATTTGCTTTAACATCTATTTAAGTTTAGAATCGATATTGTGAAGTTTTGTGAGCTTGGAAAATCCTAAGATGAGGTTAGGGATTTGTTTGAGTTGTGATAGTGTAATTGAGGTTTAGTAGAGGCCACAAACCCCTGTAGTGATTGTATATTGAACTAAAATAGAGACTAGAACCCCAATTCACAAACTTAGATACCCCGATATCGGATTTTGTTAACTTGGTGATGTGCTATTGAGATCTGCTGCTACCCTGAGAACCTGAAAAATATATAGCAATTACAAAGACACAGGCAACCTAGAAGCTACACTAGAGCCCAGAGCCCCCTATTTCCACTTTGAGGCCGCAGATAAATTCCTTCTGGCCGCAAATTGCGGCCAGGGTAAGGGTTTTGTGATTCGTGTTTAGTCCATGGCTTTATCTTCTGTAATCTAGACCCTCCACATGTGCAAAATTGGCTAATTTCACCTAGGGTAAAAATCTGGAAGTGTTTTACATCGTTTCTGATTTTAGTTTTGCGAATTCTGTAACTTGAATTTGGGTATTTATTTGTTTTCTCGATCACTTGATGTTTGTACGTCGATATCGGGAGTTGTTTGATTATTCTTGCATGCATAGACCATAGGTTTTAACCTATGTACGATTCGTGTGTCGTTTTGATTTTGAATTGGATTTTAATGCGGCACGATATGTTATGATATGTAGGTACCTCCGCGTGAACTTCGGGACGACAAGAAAGAGCGTGGCGACATCGATTTCGGCAAGTAAGGATCAAGGTGGGTAGATATATATTTACGGGGAAGTCAGGTGGAGGCGTATAGCACCCCCGCAGTTTCATAGTGTAAAATACGATTACATTATATTATATATATGTGTGTGTGTGTGTGTGTGTGTGTTGTGAGACTAATGATTATCAAGATGGGTTTAGGTGTTCATGGGTTGGTTTTAGTGTAATTAGAAGTAACTTAGTTTAGTTTCCTAGTCGCGAAACCCTAGAGTAAAGATTTGCACACACGCACGCACATACACATACATTTGTTTTACTTGTACGTATATGGGGATATATATATATATGTGTGTGTGTGTGTGTGTGAGAGAGAGAGAGAGAGTATGTATATATGTATGTACACACACACACACATATATACATGGATAATGGGGATATTATATGGTACTTGGAGATGGGTCGATGTGATTGGGTATGATGCCACGAGATCAGTGATGTGACTTGGTCATATTATGAGACACGACATGAAATTTTAGCGGATCATTTAGCGATGTATTTTCATACACACACAGATATATATTGATGGTATCAGTATGTACTAGATTTTAGATCAGTACCCTAAATTCGGGATATGATGATAATGATACCAGATAAATAATGAGATAAATGTGATAGTTGACCGTACCCTGATTTGGGATGCCGTACGATGGATTTACCGTACGAGCTATAATTATGATGATAGATCCGCACTCTTGACTCGAGGATGTCATATTATATATATTGTATCGTACGTGATACTATTGAGGCGGGATCACCGACTATTAGATGTATATATGTATATCGACTCAGACTTAGGTGATTTTCCTTACCCTTTCGATTTGTCTATTAGTTTAGTCCTGTAGTTTACTTAGTAGATGTTAGACCGGGCTCGAGTTATACCTATTTCTAAAACTAACGAATCGTGAGTATTTCAAAGACAGGCCAAGAGATACAACGGATATTTCAAAAGACATACATTTTCTCAAAAACACCATATCCCCTATTTCTAAACACCATGATTCATGTTATTTCAAATGCCAAAACTGTATGACTCATATATATTATGTACATTCTTTATTGTTGCATTTACTATTCATTTGCCATATATTCCTGCTATTCGTATCGCATTGCATGCTTATATGTGTTTTCGTTAGTTATTATGGAACCTGTTGTCAGGACACCAGCACCATTACCGATGATGCGTATGCTCCACGTACACGTGCTTGCCGGCTCACACACACATCATCATCGGTAATTGCCATGTCACGTACACATTAGAAAACACTATTTCATTAGTATAAATTGCTAGCTGATAGTTCCAATATGTTATCGTTTTTATATACTAGTTTAATTATTGTATTCCTGTCTTGATATCAGAGGCATTCATATATTCATGTGTCATGCAATATTATGGAGTTTTATGCCGGAAATGCACTTTTATTTACTCTTGAGATTGGGTTTGGACTTCCATGAGATTTCTGGATTTGAAGAAACCGCAAGGATTTTATAAACTTATTATCATTTTAAAGATAGAAAATTGTGGTTTTCTCATGATATGATTTGAGAGGAGTCTACCATGAGTTTTCTCGGCACTTGAGCGATATCATACACCCGATTCGAGGAGGAGGAGGAACCGTCTGTGGGTGAATGGTGGACCCGGTGCGGTACCCGGGGGCAAGATGGTCGCAGATGATGGCGTTGAGCCTGGCAGGGGAGCACTACCGACCGGTGATTTTATTGTGATTCGACGGATATCCGGAGGATACCGATTGGAGTATAGGCCAGTCCGGATTGCCGAAGCCTGAGGTATTGAGATTTGATGATACGGGCCAGTCCGGATTGCCGGAGCCTGAGATATTGAGATATTGGGATATATATTTTGTGTCGATACTTGACACTGATTCTCTGATGATTTCATTGATGATTTTTATATACAGAAATCTCACTAATTAAAGAAAACAGTTTCTCTTTCATGATGTATTCTGTTTTCATTTTAATGCATTCATACATCATATATGTATTATGTTGCTACCTGAGGCACTGACACGAGCACTTGATATTACACTTATGTGTAGATAGTACAGGTTTATATATTGAGGATATATATATTACCGTATGACCTAGGATTGAGTTATATATGCGATTTCTGCTCGGTGATATTTTCTACTCACGAGTTGGCAACTCATCCCCGTTGTGCCACAGTTTCTTGCAGGTTTTGCCGTACAGGTTTCCTTGGCGGCTTTGCTGGCACACTTCTTCATTCCGGGTGATTGCTTTGGTAGGTGGGTTCATTCGCATCGTGACCACCATTGTACTTTATTATTTCAGTTGTATCTAGTAAACTCTATCAACCAGACTTGTATTAATTTATAGACTTAGAAGACTGGTGTATATTCTTTCGACCTTAGAGTCTCGCTTGTATTATTATGGTTTTCTGGTGGTTATTGATTTTCTTCTGAGTTTTGATTCTCGCCCTTCGGCGTTGTATATTATATTGCTTGCATGGCTGTGACCGCCAATCGGCGAAGAGCTAGCTCCCGCTTGGGGATGCCTTTTATCATCATTTATATATATTTCATGTTTGTACACGTCCGGGGCCAGTATTTACAAAGGAGACTCTGCCGAAATTTCGGGAAAATATATGATGTTGCTTTTAAATGTTTAATGCCGATTATGTTATTTAAACAACTTGCTTTAAACAAGTTTTCATTCACTTCTTATTTAAAATGGTTTAGATTTTTGGGATTTCAGCTTACATGAATTAGATGGGGTCCTATAGATTTCATATGATTCAAGTGCCAGTCACGTGCTATTTCGGGTCGAGACAATCCATTTAGGTACTTAATCTGGAAAAGTTGGACGAACCATGATAGGGTGGAATACTTTGCATTCTCATAAATTGGTCTTCTAATATCATTTATGAACTTTTTATACTTATCCGCACGCGGTCCTTGACCGGAATGAATGTCATTTTCGGTACGAATACTATCACCTAGGGCAGGCTCTACTATATCCTCCATTTTTTCTCCTGGAAAGAAATTATCGTCTTTTTCTTCTGCCGCATTATCGTCTTCTGCTTCTTCTGCCGTATTACTGGCTTCTTCTTCTCCTTCCCCGTGATATAGCCAAGTTGTATATAGTCTAGTAAAACCATGTTTAACGATATGAAGCTCTACGAATTCTATCTTCTGCCAGTACTTAGTCCCACATCTATCGCACGGGCAGAGAATCTTCTCTAACACGATCTTATTATGTGCGCGTGCAAATTCAATGAAAGTAGCAACTCTTGCGACAAACTTAGGTTGCATACGTTGTTGCCAATCCACGTACATCCAGTCCTTAACTTTGATATACTCATGGGCCATGTTAGACTGTATAACATATAAATTGTAGGTTATGATGACTATATTGAGAAATCTAAGAACGGGATGGTTACTGACAAAGAAGAAAATCCGTAAATACAAGTTTGTCGTTGAAATGAATAAATTATCGATAAACAAAGTTATATTTGAAGATCTTGGATCATCATCATTTTTTTAAAGAACTGGGTTCTTTATATAGGGTTAAACCCTAATTTTTGGAGGAATTAAATTCTCATATGTTCCTATTATTTCTTTTTAAGTTGGTTCTTTTCCCCTAACTTTTGAATCTGCAGAACAAAATCTCCCCGATGAGAATTAAATTCTCAACTTGTGGGGAGATTTGCATTTGCAAATCTCAACCAGTGGTAGAACTATGTTTTTATATGAAGGGTTAAGTTTACGGTAAAATTATATGTTTACGTTATCATCGAGTATTCTACTGAAGGAACTAATGCACCCTAAACCCTAACCCTAATTTTTGGAGGAATTAAATTCCCATATGTTCCTATTATTTCTTTTTAACTTAGTTCTTTTCCCCTAACTTTTGAATCTGCAGAACAAAATCTCCCCGATGAGAATTAAATTCTCAACTTGTGGGGAGATTTGCTTCTGCAAATCTCAACCAGAGGAAGAATTAAGTTCTTATATGAAGGGTTAAGTTTACGGTAAACTTGTACGTTTACGTTATCATCGAGTATCCTAATGAAAAAACTAGTGCACCCTAAATCCTAATCCTAATTTTTGGAGGAATTAAATTCCCATATGTTCCTGTTATTTCTTTTTAATTTAGTTCTTTTCCCCTAAATTTTGAATCTGCAGAACAAAATCTCCCCGATGAGAATTAAATTCTCAACTTGTGAGGAGATTTGCTTCTGCAAATCTCAACCAGGGGAAAAACTAAGTTCTTATATGAAGAGTTAAGTTTACGGTAAAATTGTATATTTACGTTATCATCGAGTATCCTAATGAAGGAACTAGTGGACTCTAAACCCTAATCCTAATTTTTGGAAGAATTAAATTCCCATATGTTCCTGTTATTTTTTTTAAGTTAGTTCTTTTCCCCTAAGTTTTGAATCTGCAGAACAAAATCTCCCCGATGAGAATTAAATTCTCAACTTGTGGGGAGATTTGCTTCTGCAAATCTCAACCAGAGAAAGAACTAAGTTCTTATATGAAGAGTTAAGTTTACGGCAAAATTGTACGTTTACGTTATCATCGAGTATCCTAATGAAGGAACTAGTATACTCTGAACTCTAATCCTAATTTTTGGAGGACACAATTTTTTATCAGCATTTGCATAGTATTTGATGTCCTAATGTACTGTTTATAATAAGTCTTTTTTTAGTGGAATATGTAAAGATAGCATGTTTATGATTGCAAAAAGAAGAAGAAGAATTTTTCCATTATGGTACCCGCACTAAACCAATTGAGAGCTGAATGTTATTGACTTTGTGATAGGTTTGTAAGTTTGTTCATCTCCAACCAATAGTATCAAGAGTCAGATATTGAATGATGTAGTTGGATATAAAATTTTAGCTCGAATTGACTAACCCCACGTAGTCGATGATAGGATTCGGGATCTCTACTATATTGAAAGAATGGTAGGAATGCTATTAGCAATCAACAGCTGCAATTGGTGTATAACAAGTCGGCTCAAGGGAAATCCTTGATGAGGGGCCAAGATCATCAGAGCATAGGAAATAATAACGGACTTCGTTAGTCCCATTTTTCGAGTGGTAGTTTGTGATGTTTTGTCGTGTTAAAATGACTTGCTAGTTTGAACTTTCAGAGTCTTTATGAAAACGTGGACAATAAATTCGCAATCAATCTGGTAAACCCCCGTACAAGTATACAATTGACGAATTATAATTAAGTTGTTTCCAGTTCGATATTATTATAACTTGACCATCATAGGGATTTTGACAAAAAAGTCCAGTCATCCTAATGTACTATTTTTGATAGGGATAAAAGTATTACCTACATGTAGGGTTGTGGGTGGCAGTGGAATATGATGCTTGTAAAAAAAGAATTGGTTAATAACTTGAGATTAGACGACACGAGAATCTTAGACAGTGATTTTTCTGTGTTAATCTTATCTTATCCTTGGACATAAAAGATATTGCTGAAAGTTCAAATGGATACTTAGTGCCATACAATAATCACTTAAAAATCTAGGTTTGATATGAAGAGCAGTGAGCTTTGCAAGCATATATATTAAAAATTTGTTAATATGAATCTTATATTGAAAATGTGATTTTCTTTACTTTTGCTGAAATTTGTTATTAATTTTCCACTGTAACACGAAAGTCTTAGTTCTCATAAGAACAACTAACCTTCTATATGATTTGTTGCTGAAATTTGTTATTAATCCTAATCCTAAACTGAAACCTAACCCTAAACGAAACCCAAACCCTAACCCTAACCCTAAACCTAAACCTAACCCTAACCCTAAACCGAACCCTAACCCTAACTCCCAATTAACACAAAACTAACCCTGACCCTAACACAAGAATCAATAATAACATAAAAAATAAGAATAATTAATAGTTCAAAATGGAATTAACTCACTTCACTTGTAATTTTGCCGGCGGTTGGAGGTCGTCGAGATGGAGGAGGCCGGTCCTGGAACTCGACGAGATCGAAAATTTTTGCGACGAGCAATTCCGGCGACTTGACAGAGGTCGAGGCGGCGGTTGACGGGAAATTTTGGTGATGAGAGGCTCCGGAGGTGGCTGACGAGAGGTGGAGGAGGCGCGGGTGAGGGTGATCAGCGATCGCGTGCGCGGGAAGTGTTGGTGAGAGGAAATATTTTGGGGACGGTGGGGAAATTACCGAATTTTATTTTTTTATGAATAACCCTTTTATGCCCCTACGGATTAATCCGCAGGGCCTTCTTTTGTGGCTCTGTAGGACCAACTAAAAGATTACATTTTAATATCTTTTAATTAATCCGTAGGGCACCGTAGGGGCAAACCGGTGGTCCTACGGATTAATCTGTAAGGACAATATAAAATTGCCCCTACGGTTTTCCATCTCTATAGGAGTAACCTCTTATATTGTAGTAATGAGCTTTCCTCCATTATTCTCTGTCTCTCTCTTTATTTATATATATATATATATATATGAAGTATCAGCGGCATCTTCGAAGAAGCTACAAGAATGATTGGTACTTTTTGTGAATAAAGAAGAGATTTTTTGTATGTGAGTTGTAGGAGAAAGGTTGGAGGTTCATTAATTTGTGTTAAGAAGTACATTAATTTTTGTCCAAGAGAATTACATAAAGCTTCCATGCGTGTTATATATGTAAATACACTATCTATCTATGTTCTTATAAAGTATGTTACATGGGCTTTGTTACTATTGTGCGTGCGTTTCTTGAAGTGGGTTCTTGATACGAGTATGGGAAAGGTTTTTTTTTTTTTTGTAAAACGAAACCCTCGCGTTTCATTCAAAGAGAGATCATAAAGAGAGTACGTGTCCTAAAGTAATGACATTACAAGACTGGGAAACAATCCCCATACAAAGTGCAATGACTATAATTTTCATACGGTAAATAAAGACCTATTTTATTTTTGAAGCTAAATATTTCCTTCATTGTATTTTAATATTAATTTAAATCTATATTGATATTTTCGAAATTGTTCTTAACAAGGGAATTGTTATTAAAAAGGAATTATTTTTAAAGGAAAATTATTATAAAAGAAGAAATAATTATTTTTAAAATTTCCTAAAATTTATTTATATTTTTTCGATATTTAAAACTATTTTTAAAGCATTTTTTATTAAAGAAAAGATTTAATTTAAAGAAAAGGAATTATCTTTAAACATAAAAAAATATATTATAAATGATAAAATAATTGTTTAGATATTTATAGAATTTATTTGGTATTTAAAACTATTTTTAGAAGTAAATTTTATAAAGAGGAGGATTTAAGAAAACAATTTCTAAATAGAAAAGAAAAGGGTGTTGGGGCCACACGCCCGCCTGTCTGCACAGCAGGCCGACACGTGGCGGCTGATTTGCACACGTGTGCTTTATTTGGCAGAGTGGGGCCGGCCGAATTAATAAGTTGATTTATTTTTTTAAAAAAATTCAAAGTTCCAGCATCCTCAATTTAAACACGCCTTCACTAATTCTGTCTTTTCTTCCTCATTTCTTTCGTTTCTTCACTAATAAAATCATCGAAAAATCCGGTCTAATCCAAGCCTTGAGTCCACCAAAAATTCATGCTAGGAGACACCGCTAAGAGAATTCGGTTCATCCGTCGGTATTCGTTTGCTGTAGATTCCCTCACACTCTCTCACTTTTCTCACACCTCCAACCTCAGAAAAATACACGGAAAAATCCTGCGCGATCATAACTCAACGATCTACGCAAAGGCTCTAGTCTCAAGCTCGGAGAAAATCCGAGGAGGGAGAAAGAGCTCCGAGAAGTTATCATTCATCTTTTTCATATTAATATAACGCCCGTTTACGGGCGAAATGCTGCCGAAATCCAGATAAATGTTTTATTACCTTTTATCGCTAAAACACCCTTATTTGCTTAAAGAACGTATTTCATCATAATCCCCTAAAGTTTCTAAATCCCGTATTTTCAATAAAATATTCTAAAATTTCCGAATCCCGTATTTTCACTAGAATGCATTAAACTTTATTAAACCTTTTTTAAATAAATACTTTAAACTATTATAAACCCCTTATCACTAAAATACCCCAACTTTTCCAAAAAATCGTATTTTCATAAAAATACCTCAACTTTTCTAGAAGTCATATTTACATTAAAACACCCCGAGCTGTCTAAAATCCCTATTTACATTAAAATACCCTAAGCGCCTAAAACCTTATTTCAATTAAATACCTTAAGTTTCTAAAATCTTCTATCACTTAAATATCTTGAACTTTTATAAAACCCCTTTTGCCTTAAAATATCCTCAGTTTCCCAAAATTCCATGTTTGCAACAAAATAACTTATACTTTCCTTTTTAATTATACTTCGTAAAAACCCGTTACACTTGACATGACTTACACAATTAAACTTGAATTGAACTATCATAATTTGTTTTACTTAAACGGTTATGCATGAGCACATGGATGTTAGACATGGAGTGGAAAAGAAAGAATTCGATTTGAAAAGAAAACGTGTTTCCCGTGTCTTGTCAGTTCCGCGTGCTAGCTTATAACTGATCACATAACTTAAAACACACATTAGCATGGGGTTATGTAGTTTGGGATAGTAAGTCGGTACGACGTGTCTCGAGAATCCCCTTGTCATGTTACCATGATTTCAGGCGTTTACAGAATGCTAGTCGTGATTGCTTGCTGGTTCCGAGTCGGAACGGAACGCTAACCCTTATGTCATGTCACTATTGTTCCGTGAGACTAACAGAATACTCTTGGAAACACATGTACCCTTATGAAACCAAACTAAAACAAACTAAAATATGGAAAGTAGTTGCTAAACGACATATTACCCAAACTTCAACCTACATGACTATACGACACTGCATTTCTTGTTCTAATTGTCTCATATTATACTTTAGTTCACCTTTGTTACCACATAAACCCTTCTGAGAATCCTGCTCGAGTACAACTCGCTGACAGACTTTTCTTTTTCTTTCTTTCTTCAGAAATGTCCGTTAGGCCTAGGACCGGAACAGGACAAGACTGAATAAGCTACGTCTACCTCTCCACTACTTACTAGAATCTAGTATGTCTTTGTTTCCTTTAATGCCCACTTGTTTAGGGCTTGCTTTCACTTGATATAATAAAGCTTTGATGTTGAACTTAGCTTGTAATAAATATTGGTTAATAAACAAAAGTTTTTTTCTTCGTGCTTTTGTTTACTCTGCATACTTTACACGTAACGTAACTGTATCGAACTGAGTTTTTCTCTCGGTATATTTACTATCGTAGTGCAATGCATATGTCAGGAAGAAATAGATAGCAAAAATAAAACAAATCGACAACCTTAGATTGTATAAACTTTTTCCATGAAGGCGTATGATGGATAGACTAATACATAGTAATTTCCTTAGAAATGCAACTGCTACAAATATGCATATTAAGGTTCGTTTCAGTAGAAACTTTCAGGTGTCAACAACTACAAAGTCATAAATAGTACAACATATAACCACAGTACAAGAAAAACAACAGGCACAATAAATAACCCAGGATTTCAATAAAGGAATTTCAGTTATCAATACACCCTACATGTTTCGGTCGAAGATCCTTTGTTCTGAGAACTCAGTAATACCGATCTCTATCAACCTTACACAAAATTATCAAATAAAAAATATAAATAATAAAAACTCTCCATCTATCCAATCTTTGTAGAATTGTAGTATAGTTTATCTTTATCACCATGCCAACGGATCCAAAGAATAAGTTGCCTCCAGATCTGACAAAACTTAGCACGAGCACAGCTGATAGCGCTTCCAGCTTTAGATAATTCAATCATGCATCTGAGATAACAAACCCTAGCTTTCATTGTATTATATAGCTGTAATATCTGAAGTATCCTAGGCATCCAGTCTTCAGCTCTTGCTGACTCCATACTGGCACATGTATTGATTAAGCTTACGCAGTATAGGCCAATAAGGTATTAGGCTATGATTCCGAAGGACGTGGGCTGCAACTAATTTAATGGATGAAGTAAGGTGCACGAAGCAAAAAGCTCGTGCAGCCGCTGAAACCAAAGCTTGAGCCTAGTATTTCTTCTTGGCAAACTTTGGGTTTTTCAACATTCGTATGCTTGAAGGAGTAACCTCAACAAGTTCATCTTCTTGAATGTATTCTATACAGTCGTCCAAACTGTATGTTAGTGGCGAATCAAGAACCACTGCAAGATGACGGGAAAAGCTAGTTAGGACAAGCATAAGTTTTCATAATCTTTAACATGGAAGGCATAAGAAGAGAACACAACAAGAGAGAAAAAATAACCATAGACGTCAACCTCAGATATTATTCCAGGTTATGTATTTGGCTAAACCACACTAAACTACCCTTAACTTTGAGCTTTTTCACCAAAATACCCTCAAATAAATCACTCAAGGGAGCTTATTGTAACAAAAAAAGGTAGTACGGTGAATTGCTCTCATACTAAGGGTATTTAGTGTAATATATAGCCTATGTATTTGGATGGTCTAGTACCTGTCTGCTCCTTGTTTGATCGTACATTTGTTGCAGCCTTCTTCTTGCACACGTTGAGTGATAGATCGCCAGGACGCTGATGAATACCAACTATCTGTCCTCTATATACTTCCATGCCAGGGCTCACAAACATCTGACCTCTTTCTTGGGCGCTAAAGAGAGCATAAGAAGTAGTAGTTCCTTCTTCAAAAGACACCTGTATGGAAATTATCATTTCACAAATAACAGAATTTTCAGTAGAATGCACTTCATTATTCAGCAATTGGAAACAAGGGTCTATACTGAAACTTATGAAACTTGTTAGTTAGAGGTTCTACCAAGGATCCCTGATCCCTTGTACTTATGTCTCCAGCCCATGGTCCATAACTATCGAAAACAGTATTGAGAATTGCTGTTCCTCGAGAAGCTGTGAGGATTGCATTTCTTAACCCAAGAAGACCACGAGTTGGGATCTTGTATTTTATAAATGACGTCCCCTCAGACCTACATATGAAAATAAAACAAAAGGCTTCATGTAAAGAAAACATATGGCAGAGTTCGCATCTTGCATAATAACGACCCTTTTTTAAGAAGATTGTAAGACATTAGATTACGTGTAAAATGTATATTTAAGAGCTACACAAGAAGAAGAATATACATTATCCGTTAGATATATAGAAAATAGAGCGCAAATAAATCAGTCAATATTTGTGACCTTAATACTAAATGAACTGGACTTGTGAGTTCACACTACATGTATAACATGAATATCGAAACTTTAAACCAGACATGTCACCCAGTACTAAATTATAGCAGGTCATCACTTGAAGAAGACGTGGAAACTAAAGGTAAAACATGGGATTTATATCCCTTCATGTGCCAGGCCAGATTAATTGAATAATTTTTAGTTTTATTAACTAAAACTATAAATCTCTATATAAGATGGTGCCCAGTTAATACATATCCGCATGCCTCTCAACATCATTAATTATATATAAATATGAATGCAATAAAAAACATATCTGACAGAAGGCGTAGAAGAAGTTAGGGTACCAACCCATTTCCTTGCATATCAAACATTAGCCCACGCCTTTTCCCCATAAGTTCTACCACTTGTCCCATATGTACCTCTGGTACCTCTACCGTAGCAATCTACATCAACACAAAAAAATACAAGCACTTGGTATTAGAATGCACACTAGAGTCTCAAAACTTCAGATGTTGCAAAATAAAAAAGATAAATAATTGATTGGGCAACACTTTAGGAAACTGAGACAAAAGACAGTATCATCAAGGGTAATAGTGTTCATATAATTTACCTCAAAAGGTTCCAGCAACTTCTCGTCTACCCTTTTATTTATAACCTTTGGTGGTCCTACCATGAACTCATATCCTTCCCTACGCCTGGAAAAGTACAGAACAGTTGTGTGTCAAGAAACGTATTCAAATGTACTTCATTGAACAAATTAGTTCTCTACTTACATGTTCTCTATCAAGATGGTGATGTGCAATGTTCCCCTGCCGCTAATAATAAATGTATCAGCTGTGTCGCCGTCTTCAACTTTCATCGCCAAATTCCTCTCGAGTTCACGGTATAGCCTATCTCGAAGATTTCTACTTGTCACGTATTTTCCCTAATAGTCAACACGAAATATTCAAAATTTAGCCAGAATGCTGCAACATGTGTGATCAAGGTTCAAGAACTCGGTTTCAGTTTCGGTCTCTCATAATTTTATTAGTTTCGTTGGGTTTCGGCTAGTTTCGCTAATCTCGGTTCGGGTTTCGGTTTCGTTGGTAATACAACATACATAAGTGTTGATATATTAAATACTTAAATTTATGGTTCTATATTACAAGACAATGATCCTGGTGTTTAAAAATCCAGCCATGATGCAAAATATATTGAAAAATGTACTTAGATAAATATTAATATACGGTTTGGGTTCACTTTTTTGCGGTTTTCTAACAATGAAGGCCTACAATAATCACAATGATAGTTAAAATGGTATAAGAAATTAAGTTTTAAAAGGTTTCGGTCGAAACAATATTGTATAGTTGGTTTCATATCGACCTTGGGGTTTCGTATCGGTCTCCACCGAAACCGATACGAAACCATCATGTATCGGTGGTTTCGGCCGAAACCTCGAACCTTGTGTGAGATACAAATAGGCATGTTTTGCTCATAGAAACCCACGACAATTCAAGTTATAAGTAAATACAGACTTGCTAAAACCAAACCTTATACTATGTAAACTAGACAGTCATTGAATGCCACATAACGTGTGCACAAGAAAAGGCATGAAACTATGGTTCGCCATCTTTTGACATGCATTCACACATGCAACTAATTATTTAATAAACACCTGGCATACTCAAGTTTGGTCGGGTGAGGTATTAGTGGAGATAAGGATAATTCCGAGGTATGTGTGAGATGTGTTGAAGAGAAGGAATCTTGTCCACCTAAATAGGAAGATGAAGAAATCATTAAACATGACTTTACAAGCCAAATGCATTGTAGGAGAACTAGTGATTCCTACAATTATAGCTCTTCAGAATTGTTGCTTAATAATCCAGTGTAAGGATGCTCTCCTAGTCCTTTCAAAATCATAAAGTTTTAAAACATACAATTAGGATAATGTGTGATTAATATAATTGATTTATAGTTAATAAATTATGTACAATGTAAACCTTTTGAGAACAACATTCTCACAGTACTGTATCAATGAGTTGAAGAGGATACCTACCCAACAAATTTTTGCCAAACTATTAAATATAGGTTTATTCTTGAAGAAGTTTACCTCTCGGCCAACAAAAGGTGCAGTATTGATAGAGAATGCCATTTTCACTGTTGGCTCCTCCACTTTAATTGCAGGTAAAGGTTTTCCAGAAGTTTTATCAGCTATAGTCTCGCCAATCTGCATAGCAAATGAGAAAATTAATATTTTGTAGAAAGTTTTCAACATAGAAAATTAAGAATTAACTTAGATAGAATTCTGAGGATAATCGAATTATACTAACCATTACGTCACTGATACCACAGACTGCACAGATATCACCAGCCTCCACCGTGTCGGCTGGAACCCTGGTAAAGTTCTCATACACAAACAGCTCACTGATTTTTCCAAATCTACATGTATCCTCAGATGTGCATACCTGCAAAAGAAAATTTAGTTCCAAAATAATCAGCCACCAATAGTTGTGCCTGCTGGCATACAAGATATATGCAAGCGGTGATGCCTTACATTGGAAAGATTTGTTGAATATTTTTTCGACAAACAGAGAACTAACTAGGAGTGAAGGTGACCGAGTCCCAGCTAAAATGGGTATAGAATTTATTAAAGACCAGTGACAAAACTGGTATTCCAAACCATCAAGGAAGCACCCAGTGACTTCTGAGTGCATGACTAAAATGTAATATAATAACCAGAAGTAATGACATCGTTTTATGATGCTTCAATTGTTTGACTGCAACTTGGCTTTCGGATGGACCAATCAGAAGGAGCAAACAAAGTAATTGAATTTCCGTGTCAATAGCCCATAACAATGGCATCCTTTAAAATGTTAAATAGCTCAAGCATTCCACCTTTACTTCCATGCCTCGTTGCAGTTCCCCAGCATGCAGGCGTCCAATGGCTATTCTCCCTTTATGCTCTTCATACTCGGTGCTTGTAACCTGCAATTAATAAGATTATAATCAATATGACTACATTGAGAAGCTGGTTTAAATAGAATACTGGTAGAGAGTCCATAGACAGAAGACTGTAATTTTATAAAAGAATGTCACTGGCTAAAGGCTGGAGAATCTTTCTTCAACTGAGCCCGAGGCAACTTGCTACCGTCTAAGGCGCAAACAAAGAGCCTATCCTACCACCTCAGCCTAATTCCCCCTCTTTCCAATCCTAGCTCTACAGTTGATTCGAGAAAGAGTCAGAGGGCATTCATTCGTGGGGGTGACACGATGTCGCTTTCGCTTTACGGGTTCGAGAAATACACAATGCGGTAAGGATAGAAAGACAAGAGCTAGTGGTTTAGCTTGAATCAGCTTGGCTTGTTTGGGCTCGGCTTCCTTCCCATCCGAGGGGGTCTCCCGTATTCAAAAAAGGAGGGAGAGACCCGTAGAGTAGGGGAAGGAAAGACCGAGACCCAAAGTCAAGAAAGACCACTACAAGTGAGAAAAAATAATATAAGTCCATATCATTATATACAGGGATTACTGAAGATAAAAAGATTCTACTTTTATTTTCAGTTCTTCATGTAATTTTGAACCAAAGTTTCAGAAAGCCAGAAGGTGACAATAGCAGCCAAAACCAACTAGCAAGGGGGGGAAAATGATATTATGGAAAATTAATTTGGGTACCTGTGGTATATTGCATCTTAGAGATTTTTAGCTACCTTAACATCCCCTTAATCTATATACTATCCTAGCTAATCATCTGCACGAGCTTAAACTGCATAATGACCAATCCTGTAAGTTTCCTTTCAGTCAACTGGCTTTTAGGTTTCATGCAAACCCCTAGTTTCCTCGACCAAGAATTTAAAAAGAGAATTTGTATCAGGTTGACACTGGTCGTAAAATCTGGTGGAACATTTATGGTTCGATTAAGAAGATATGCTCCATATCCAACACCATACTGGTAAGAAATGGCATAGACGAAGATGATGATGTTGATTGGGTCTGTCTAGTATAACAATATGTTATAAAGAAAGACCTAGTCCGCATGTTTCCTATAACAAGGATGGTCATCCACTTGACCAAGAATAGGCCCAACTCAGAGAATTTTCATAATAGTAGACAGGTCATTCTAACATTTGTCACAATATTCTCTGAACCTACCTTAGAATTGAGTTCCATAACCAACCGCATTTTGATGAAAAGGCTTAGATGATGATGTACAGGTTGCAAGCTATTATAACTAACATGCAACATAAAGATAAAAGGGCATCAAAATCTTATGCTAAACCATCTACATATACTGCAATTAGATGGTTAAATCCAAATCGTAAACTTGAAAGCAGCGGTTGTATGGAGACCCTGGCAAACTCATAGTAAATATTTTTATCCCCACCCACACCCAACAAAAAAGGCACGTGTAACCAACTTTGCCCTAAAAAAAGCATGTGTAACCAACTTTGCTGAGTTTTAAACGGCCTCAAAATTTCAGGATAAATGCACCTTTTTTGTTGGTGTAGCTAAGCTGATTTAAGAAATTGAACCCAATTACTCTTAAATACTTCACCTAAGGCTATGTACCACCAGCTGTTACTATTAGATACATGTAGAATGAATTTTTCATTATGTGGAGTCAAGATGAATCAAATGTAAAATGATGTACCTTTTGGAACTTGAGGACATAGGAGACTTGAAAATATAAGCATTAAACAACAAAAATCGATAAAATTTAATTGCATAAAAAATGATAAGGAAAAATTACTAACAAGCATCTGTAATGCTCCATCTTTATCAATGTTAGGCTCCGGTATGCACCGAAGAATAGCCTCAAACAGCGGTCCAAGATCATCAGCCAGATTATCTGGAGAAAGTCCTGCTTTACCTTTAATCCCACTCGCATATATCGCTTGAAAATCACACTGCATATGAGATAAGCTTAAGCAAAAGACAATGTTTAAAGGGCCTTTTACAATCACTTCAATATTATGCACTAAAACATGGTAAAAGAAAAATTATGGGGAAACTGTCTTGAAGGATTTACCTGTTCATCCGTTGCATTTAGTTCAATAAAAAGTTCGAATGTGGAATTTATCACAAAGTCTGGGCGAGCTGAAGGCCTGTCAATTTTGTTTACAACTACCACAACAGCATGTCCAAATTCTAATGCTTTCTTTAAAACAAATCTTGTCTGTGGCATTGGTCCCTCTACAGAATCTACCTACATAAGTAGAGAGTTTCATTACCACAAATCAGCAGTAACGGTAAAATAACGTATCTAGCTAGTGCAGTATGGAATGGGGAAGAACAAAACAAGCATATTTAAATTATTTAAGAATTGTGCTTCTGATGTGTCACAAGGTCCAGGTAACACCATAACATTAAAAATGTTCTTCAGACCGTAGCTAAAATTACACAGACAACAAGCTTTCTTAGCAGCGCTACAATGTTCCACACTCAATTGTTATAATTGTTATCGAGAAAACCGAACATCGCATTGACCGTTGCCATAAAAATTGAAATTATGATGGATAATGAAATAAAAAAATGTAAAAAGCGTTGGCGTTGATAATATTGTCCAATGAATTATGTGTGTGGGTTGGAAATAAAGTAGTAAACAAGTCTTTCATTCTCGAAGTTACTGCTAAGTTGCTAACACATATTCTGTATATAAGCCAAATTATGAAAAAGTATACTTTGAAGGTGACGTGGTATATGAACGTGGAATCATAAAAGAACATCATAATGCAAGATCATCACAGTAGATGACTGCAAGAACATATTAATATTTCAAGTATAATAACAGAGTTTTTTTTTCTAGTACCACTAGAAGAACTCCTTCAACCATATTGAGGACACGCTCTACTTCTCCACCAAAGTCAGAGTGGCCTGGTGTGTCGATGATATTTATTTTGGTTCCTTTATAGGTAATCGAGGTGTTTTTGCTTAGAATTGTGATTCCCCTTTCCCTCTCCAGATCATTAGAGTCCATAATCCTCTCTTGTACAACTTGATTATCACGAAAGACCTGTCAAAAATGAAACATCGTAAATCAGTTTCATTGTCATATTATCAAGACTAATTACATAGAATAACAATTTAGAGCTGTAATTGAATTTCCAGCTTGAATAGACTAGTATGCCGGCATGTTTCTTGTAAAGAAACTGGACGTTAAAACTTTCCCGAGCCAAGATACTCAACCATCAGAACCATTCTAGTGGAAGATACTGAGTTTGTTATGCTTTTAGGACAACAAAGATTCTTTTATCCAATTTATAGCATTCGATATGGCTCAAACATCAGCTTAATGTCCCAATAATTGAAAGACAGAAATGTTTACTCTAAATTACATAATAATTTAAAAACTATTTTAGGATATAAATTGAATGCGCCACTTTTCCTCGAAAAAGAAATGACGGCATTACACAAATTCATAGGCCAAAAGGCGTTTCATTTGTTGAGTCGGGCATTTCAATAACTTAAAAACATCAAGAAACAAAAACTCAACCAGTAGCTATATGATTGAAGCTACCTTTGCCTGCCTCAACATTGAGTCCACGAGTGTGGTCTTCCCATGATCGACATGAGCAACAATGGCGATATTCCGCACATCTCTTCTTGTCACCACCTTGTTTTTCCCTACTGTTTCCATTACTCATATTCGTTAGTACTTCTTCTAAAATCATTCAATCTGTTAACTTATCATGCAAGACACAATGAATCAAATTCCCAAAAAAGGAATTAACATACAATCATAATTCCAGCACAACAACATATCTATCATGCTATCAGAATTATCTAAAACATACCAACTATATGAAATCCCCAAAATTCAACACGTTCTAATCGGATTTGGATACCACTACTTCAGTAAAGAGATCATACCAGAAGCAGCTTCGGTCGTCGAAGAGACGGAACATCGAACGGCCGAGCTTCGACGCGGCGGCTTCGAGCGCAGCCTCGAGGTCCTCCGTTGCGCTGAGACGGCTGCAAATGGGGTAAAAAAGCAACTTTTGCTGCTGCCGAGAAGCGCCTCGCCTCTAGGGTTAGGTTTCGTTGCGAGCGAAGGATGATGAGCTCTGATAGGACTCGAGCAATTGATCGCTGCCATTTCTAATTTTGAGGAGAAGATGAAGAAAGAGTAGTGAAGGGATATGGTAAGTGAGGCTCAAAATCGCCTGAAGAGGAAGAAGATGAGGGAAAATGTTTATATCTAGGAACCTCCGCTCAAATGAAAAAATTGATTGGGCTGCGATGTTGCTAGTGCTTTTGTGGCTTGGAGCAAGCAATGGGCCTGTGGACTCTAAGGGTGGGAGACGTGCCCCCTGAGTGGCCCCGTAAACATAGATCTTAGCATTTCTTATCTAGTATTATATTTTAAGCAACACATTTACATGGCATTTGTATATTATATTTTAAAGATATTTATAGCCTTTCTAAATTTATATTAAATAAATAAGGTAAGTGGTAATAAGAGAATTAAATTTTTTATGTGTTATACATAATAACAAAGATATAAGGGCTTATATATAAATTTGTAATGCATATCTCTTTTTGGGATTTGGAGCATGAGAGAGAACGTGTAATCAATGAGAGAGAGAGAGGGGTTGTTGAATTTTTATTTTTTTATTTTTGTCTTTTGTGATGTATTAGGTGGACATCTCTGTTCCACATCTTTGGTTATTGAAATTTTGTCATTTTTATTATTTATTATTTTGTTGATTAATGGTATCATCCAAGAAACTTCTGGTTATAATAATAAAAATATATTCTCTTCTAAAAGCATATTCTTTTAAATGCTTGGAATGTAGCAACGTCGTTGCTGTCAAAAATTAGCTATGTATAAAACTACACGTTGTATTTTTTGTTGGAAAATACATACAGCCTGGATACCTTTCATATCAATCTGATCTTGCCCTCTGTTTTTTTCTTGAGGATACAAATGAATTGGCCGGTGTTTGCTTTTCAGCGTAGAGGAGCCATAAAATATACGGCTGGAACAAGATTGTTTGTTTTTAATGCTTCCAGCTTGATTTACTCATTTGTTTATATGACAAATCTGTTGCCTTCAGTTTGAGTATCGGTTGATTGATGACACCAAAGATGAATAGAAAATCTCAAATATTATTCCAACAACGAGAGGGGTCTTAAAATTTGGTTTCGAAAATCGTGCTGCCTGAGTAGGTCTTTTGACATTTAAAGTTCAAAGGACTTCGTGGAGTTAACATTTAGGAAAATCCGAATCTCAAATGGATGCCACTAGATTTTAAGCAAGTGTGATGAACGATTGAAATTTAGATTTGTATTGTGCACATGCTAAACCTGAAACATTATGGACTTAGGTTTTAGAACATTGATGAAAATTGCATGGAGAAATCTTAACATTTATGGTAGAACTTTTAAAGGTAGAGTATTTTAAAGTTAGCGGTGTAGATTCTTAAAGAGTTTTAGTAAAGATGTTAAAGGTTTTTAAAGATTTTAAAATTTTGGTCATTGACGTGACCTGAATTGCGCCAAGATGTTACCTTCCGTTGATCTGCTAATGGCGGCGATGGGTGGCTGAGATTGGATCTGGAGGCTATCGCTCCTGAAACGTGTGGATCTCAATGGGTTTGAGGTTGTGGTTGCCGAGCTACCTGCAAGGAAGTCCCGGGATGGTTGTACCTCCGAGGACCCTCCGACGGTCAAGTTAGACTAGAGATCCGAGCAGAGTAACGGTTTAGTTGAGTAAAAATGGCTTATTTGAACCGCCCGAAGAAGGGGTTTATATAGCGGTGGCAGCAGGCGAGGCAAGCACGAGAATCACGCCGGCCGTTGCGCTCCCGACGTCACGCACGCATGATGAGCGGGACCTCCCATTAATGGCGAGACAGGCTCGTTAATGGGGGATCGTGGTGGCGTGGAACGTGGGATGTGGCCGGCGGAGATCTCGCGCATGGCGAGATTCGCAGGATGGCGGTTACGCCTGTAAACGGTGCTGTTGGTCGGTCAATGAGACCGAGGAAGATGACCTCGACGGGAGAGCTCGCAGAGAAGCAGGAGAGCCCGGAGAGGAACGGGAGAGCCGAGGTATCTTGGTTCTGCTCGAGCCCGGAGGCGAGCTGAGAGGGCCGAGGAGGCTGTGATTGCTCGGAGACGAGCTGTGGGGCCAGGAGGCCAATTCTGTTGGGGGCTCGGAGGTGAGCCAGCGTTTGCTTATAGGACGGACATAAGAGTGGTCTGGTCGGCTACTGTATGTCCTTTCTTGTGAGCCCTAGGTCACGTCATCTGCCACGTGTCCTGATCTGGGAGATCACTGATATCAAGCATCATCATTAGCCTCTCACTCTAGTCCCGACCAGCTGACGGGGCGGATCGAGAGTGGTTTGCCGGGTCACCCGAGGTGAGCTTCTTTTCGAAGATATCGTCGGGCGTGTCCCTGGGCGATCGGTTGTTTTTCCGGGTGATGCCAGCGGATCAGGGAGAGATCTCCGCATTAAAGAGGGTGCGCCGGATCGTGTGCCCTTTTGCTGAAGCGACAGGCCACTTGTTGGGTGCCATTTGGCTGATGTGACGTGCCGCAGGCTTCTGGCGTCCGATGGGATGCTGCCAATGCACTTACAACAGGTGGAGTGATCGTGGCCGTCGAGTGTACTGAATCGTTTTGTAACGACCGTGTTTTCTAATACCTAATAAAATATATTTTATTTAAATTTCTAATAGAAAAATAGTTTAGTAATGTTAATAATTTTCAAAGCATTGAAAATGATTAAAGAAATTTTCTAAAATCTATTTATTGTTTTTATAGGCTTAAAATATTTTATAATGCCATAAAATAATCTACATATTTTTATTATCGATTAAATAATTAATTCGTAATTAAAAATGTTTTAAAGGATAAACTAGATTTTAATAACTAACTAAAACCATAGGAATGGATATATTATTTATTTTTAGCCCAAAATTATTTTTATATATTTTCTGAAATTTTTCCATAATTTTCCCATATTTTTAAAACTATTTTTAACAATTTTTAAAACAAAATTCAATTTTTAAAAAAATAAACAGATTATTAATTTTTTTTTAAATATTTAAATCCCTTTGATCCTGGACCGTTGGATATAAGATTCAACGGCCCAGAACACACCGACGGCGCCCACGTGGTGGGGACCACGCGAAAACGCGTGATCCCCCACGCGTGACGCGTGGCGTGCAGATAAGTGGGCGCGGCGCGATCCAGACCGTTGGATCTTGATCCAACGGCTGAGATGAAGGGCGGCGGCGGCGGCTAATCATTAGCGGAATCATGGGCAATCATTGGCGGCGCGGATTCTGATGATTTTTTTAACTGTTTTTGGATTTTATGGTTGGTAAGAAACCCTATAAATAGACACCTTCAAACACTGATTTCTCACATCTCAGAGCTCCAAAAATTCTGAAGAAAATACCCACGCCTTCGTATCGACGACGCCGACGCTAAAGCTCCACCCAATCACCAAGAAAAAATGTCACGCCCCGCTTCCCAAAATACGGAATACGAGGGGTTGACAAGGCCAGCCATGCTCCTACGGTCAAGGATACATCCTGCCGTAGTCACACTTCGGCTTCTAGCTTTACATGGTAATCAGTAATTAATGCGCAGGCAATGAAAAATGCAGTAACTGAAACGAAACAATATAAAGAACTGACCTGATGGAAACAAAAGAGTATAACTCTGGATAGTAAATCAAGATGTCCGTAATGTACGTCTAGTCCTGGTCCAGGCTAAATCTTCTCCTCACACTGAGCATGCATACTCAGGTCGTCAGAGCGATATAATAGCAATATAATATATAAACAAGTGACCACTCGAACAGTGCTAATAGATATAAATATAACAGTAGATCAATGGCAGTATGGGTATGAACATGCAGTAATCAATGCAGCGGAACAGTAAAAACAGTAGAATGATATGCCACGTATGTCAACACAGTAAATAAGGTATATCAATGCCAGTATCCCTATCAGTCTCTAAGTCTCATGTACGGGTCACTAAGCCTATCGTTGGTCCAAGTGTGAGAGTCAACCACTCGCGAGTGTCCTCCACCCAAGGGTAGAACCCAAGGGCAAGAGACCACGGGCCCAACAAGTATATCACGGTAATAATCATGTACCCTGTAAATCTCCATATATCTCCCTAAATATATAAGCCGGCATGGGACTCTCGAGATTCTGTTGAACTCACACTCAAACTACCCAACACCCCGTGGTCTACATCAAACGCTAACCATAACCCTAAATACCAATCGGTCTGTGACAAGTCTGCGTGAGAACTGGAGGCAGGACCTCCATCAAGCACGCCCCGACTAATACCTAGGATAAATGGCAGTGTCTGGTGCCTTATCTGTGACACCCGTGCAAGAGCTTCCATAAGTGTCCCATACAACTTATAGTCACACATACACGTGTCCCACAGAAGTCGACAATGCAACAGAATAATAAGGTTCACTGATTGTGTACAAGTACGTGTCACTTCCACTTATTCACTGATACACGAGCACTAACGTACTTGCCACAATCATCACTAATACCTAACACTGGGTAATGCACGTTATCACTAGGTTATCAATGCAGTGACGTGTGTATGATATGATGCGTGAACAGTATGTAAAGCATGTTTAGGATGTCATGAATTAGTAATCTACTACTTAAATGATATATCATAAATCATACGGTTACAGTTTAGCGAAACGATAAATGGGGAATAAATAGCGTGTTCAATTATCTATCCAACGAATTTAGTTTCACGCCAATCGGGTTTCAGGATCACTAGGTATAGCCATTTCATTTTAAGCGTTCACGGCTGGAAATCCGGTTTCAGAATAGGATGTCCGTTTCGCAACGCATTTTAATTCCAGTTGGGATCAGATTTTAGTGATGCTACAGTTGAATGATATCTAGGGTTTTCAGTAAGGTTCTCAACGCAATAGACGGATCTTCAATCGCGTCTGTACGTCAGGAGATATACACTGTTTAATACTAGTACGTCAATTCTGTTTCAGTTGGGACTGTTAAGCGTCCCGATCTTTTAAATTACAGGTTAAATAACAAATGATGACGAAACAGGATGAAACCACTTTTATTATCTAGCTAACAGATTCATATTTAATAAAAAGCGGAGTTCCGCAACCTACGAGTTAAGGAAACAGAGTGGTGTTCAATACGGGACAGTAAACAGCAACTGGAGTCGCTCTGGACTGCAGTCCAGAGTCGCTCTCCGATCCAAATATTGACACAGTTTGAGTACATAAATGTTTGGAAACTAGCTTAGGGTTATAGTTCGTCGAGTCGGCTTCGATTTGAGCCCTCGAACGCATCATTCCAGGGTGTATATAATTTATGGCGATTTTAACGGCTTTCAGGTACCATAAAATTCCAGTTTTACGAGTAAACTTGGGGGTAGTCGTTTTTGTCGTTAACGGTCATATTTTCCAGCGAAACTTGTACAAGATATCCATCACTACAAGGGCCAATATAAATCATCCAGTTCCGTCAAAATAGACAAGTATTTTCATTGGGAACACATATCGAACAGGTATGACACCGAATTGATCTAAAATTGTAACTTTATGATCTAAGAAATCTAAGATTGTAACGTAAGTATATAGCATGTAAGCAAGTAAAATACTTGCCTGGAGACGTGTCAATGACGGTACGGCAACAGCACGATCGCGACCCACGCGTGGCGCGGCAACTTGACTTGGCTCGGACTCGAGTCTCGGCAGCGGCTTGGTTGCAGGGGTCTTGACGGCGAGGGTGGTGATCGTTGGTGTGTCGAGGCCGATGGTGAGGGATTGCAGAGGGAGAGAGATATTGAGAGAGAGAAAGAGTTAGAGAGAGAGAGAAAGAGTTAGAGAGAGAGAAACAGAGGAAGGGAAGAGACTGCAGGGAGAGAAAGAGGGCACAGAGGGAAAGAGAGGGTAGAGGAGATTGAGATAGAGAGTGAGAGAGTGAGAGAGAATAGAGAGAGAGAGAGGTGAGAGAGAACAGAGAGAGAGAAGCAGGGGGAGAAAGAAGCAGGGGAAGAGAGTGAAAGGATTAGAGGGAGAGAGAGGTTGTAGGAGGGAGGTAGAGAGCTTGGGAGAAAGGGTGTAGAGGCTCGGGTGTGGGTTGTCGATGGAGTGATGGTGATGCCGCTGACGACGAGGAGGGTACGGGGAGGCTTGCCGGCGAGAGGAACGGTGGCCGAGCTCGGGTGCGGTGGCTCGAGAGATGGTGAGCAGGAGGAGGAAGTCGAGGGAGCTCGGGGTTTCTGGAGAGAGGAGTGAGCGAGGGAGGAGGGTGAGGTGATGAAGGAAGGGGAATCGGTCGTCGTCGTCGTCACCGGTGGAAGTGGTGGGTGCGGAAGTGGGTGAGAGAGAAGGAGGAAGGAAAGAGAGGAGGGCGAGAGTGATGGGAGTGAGGGAGTTAGGGGAGACGAGGGGTGCGCGAGTCAGGGTAACGGCGCACGAGTCGTTGGGAAAACGGCAGCGCGTGGGCGTGGGATGCAGCGGAGAAGGCGGATCGCGAAATGAATGGGTGAGCGGGAAAGGAGGGAGTTAGCCGTTGGGGGAAGAAGAAAGAATAGGAGCGGGTCGGGTCGGCTGGGGAAACGGGTGTGGGCTTGGGCCGGGTTTTAAATAAATTCCCTTTAATTCGGTGTGAGGAGCTGGGCCGGCTCGGTGGGCTCGGAAAAATAAGGAAAAAGGATTTTAATTATTAGAAGAGGGCCGGGCTGCTGGGGAAAATGGGCTGGGAAAATTAATGAGGGAAAATTTGAAGAGAGAAGAATGGATGGGCCGGCAGGGAATTAATAATGGGGTAAAGAAAGGGGTCGGGCTAGAGGAAAAATAAAAATGGGAGAAAAATGAGCTGGGGGATTTAAATTGAAATGGGAAACGGGCTGGGCTGAGGCAAAAGAAATAATTTATTTATTTGAAAAGAAGTTTGGGCTGAGGGTTAAAATTTAAGGAAATAAATTTTCTTTAAGTCGGGAAATGGGCTAGGTTGTTTAGTTGAACTTAATTTGGTCTCAGGGAATTAGGTTTGGGTTGTAATAAAAGAAATATGGGGTTTAGAAGAAATAAAATTATAAATAAAATAAATACAATTATAAATAAGAATAAATAGAATTCTAGAGTAACAAAATACAGATTTTGGTACAAAAGGGGCTGGGTATTATATCATACCACCCTTACAAAAATTTCGTCCTCGAAATTTAAAATAAAAGATAAGTTATACAAACATATGCGAAAGCTATTATATTGCAAACTAACACATAAAGATTTACTAGAAATACATGGACGAAGAAATTTGAAGACATAAATATGTAAGAACAACATACAAAAGACAGGTCTAAATAGGTATAAGACACAATCGTTTATAATAGTAAACATAAGCACAACACCCGAAAATAAAGTAATGATAATAAAGTAGTGAAAGATTTGTCGGTTGGTTAAAACATTTTAGAATAATGTATCGATCAAATAGTTTTAAAATAACTTAGAAAACTCATATAGTGAAAATAAGATACATGGAACAAAAATATGCGTGGTGTAAGGTTGCGCTACTGAAAGTGAGAATAATAATAGTATACTTAAAATATATAAAACGGAGTAATCAATAACACGCACCAAAGTAATGAAAACTAAATTTTCGAATAACACTGTCCCTAAATATAGTTAGGGTAATAGGAAAACACATAAAAAATGTATAGGGCTAGCTAGGGTAAGGATTACAAGGAAGTGTGGATCATTCAAAGGTTGGAGTATGGCGGTTTTAGGCTAGCGGTCAAAGAGATTGGGGTGAGGGTGGGCAATAACGGACTACAAGGGGAAAGTATGGGGAGGACAACGGTCGGTACATCCTATGAATCAAGATTTGAATGGTTAGCAAACTCGGAAATTTCACTAGGAATGTTCCCCTCCCAGGAGGATCTCAAACGGGGCACAGACGAAGGATGAAGGGTGGACCTCTAAAAGATCGGGTGTGGTATTTATTAGTCTGAATGAGGGTTAGAACAATGTAAGGAGTAGAGGTGAACAGATCTCAGTAGAAAGATAATTGTATAGAAGAAATAATCAAGTAGCAAGTGAACTAAGAAGATCAAAGGATTAGCGAACTCAGCAATTTATTTCATTCCAGAAGATTTTAAACAAGGCATTCTCAAGGATGGAAGGTGGCCCTAAACTATACACAGTTTTATTTGGCCAAATAAGACAACGGCTAAAAAAATCCCGTCAGTCGCGGTTGTGGAGGTTCAGCCGGTTGCGGTAGGCTCGCGCGCTCAGGTAGGGACGTCCATTTCCATAGCGCCTCGCGGGGATCGCCATAGGGAGTTCTTCCACCGCAGGGTCTTGATTTTCTGGTCCTTCTTCTCGGATGGAGCTTCTTCATCGAGGTCCGATTCCATGTGATTCTCTTCTTCTGGATTCTCTTCCATGGGGTTTTCCTCCACTGGATTTTCTTCTATTGGTTCTTCCTCGGGGTCTTCCTCTATCGGGTTCTCTTCAGGGTCTCCTTCCTCTTCGTCGGAATCGTCTATCATGTCAAACTCTGGGGCGGCTGCTCCTTCGTCCTCTGAATCGCTGTTTCCGAAATTGACCTGGAGACCGTTGATCTCATATTCAGAACTCATCAGCGTGTGGTCTAAGGAAACGCATGACTGTGCATCCTCATCCAAATGCGGCGCTGCCCCAGGGTGGGCCATGGCCTGAAAAGTAAGATGTAAGTCCACGTTGCCCACCCCGGTACTTGCGGGGAGGCGGAAAACGGAATAAAAATCAAATTTTTATCAACCTAGGCAACATGGACTAGACAAAGAAGGATCTTTGCTAAACAAAAACAAGCTAAAGCTAACTAGAAACTAGCTAAGTGTTAGAAGGGTTATACCTAGGGCTTTAAGTTCTTCTCTCCTTGCTCCTTGGAGTAGTGGAAAGAGGTCACCTTTGTCGTCTTCTCACGTCGAAGAAAGATCCACCCGAAAGCCTCAACCTTTGGCTTCAACTCCAAGCTAGAAGTAACTAGGGTGCAAGAAGTGCTAGTCCTTGAACCCTAGATGAGAGTAGAGATCATCAAGAAGAGGTTTTTCTCAAGCTCAAGTGTTTCTCAACACATGAGAGGGGAGAGCTTGAGGGAGAGGAAGAACAAGAGAGAGAAAGTGAATGATAGAATGAGAGAAAATATGAAGCATTCTCTCATATATGTGTGAATTATTGTAATTAGATAATTAGCTAGATAATTGTCATGGTTAATCAAGACATGACCATTATCATTTCATTTTTAATGCAAATTGCAAGGATCAAAGAGCATCTTCCAAATGAAATGATGATGGTCAAAGTGTCAACCTAGGTCAACAAGTCAATGAGGTCAAATGGTCAACAACCATAACCATGCACAATTATTTAAACTAATATCAATTAACCATAATACACACATAAGCATTAGGGTTAATAAAATGACAATGGTCATTACCCCTAATCAAAGTCCTCTCCCTCTGTCTCAAGCAACTGTGCATACGCACCCGTATTCGTGATCCGAGGAACACGAATACAAAGAGATAAAACCAATCCCAAATCATATACTAGGATCCGGCTTAAACCAAAGCCCGCTAGTATAAGCTGTCCGGACAACAAACGTGCACAAGTGCGCGGATGTGAACGAACCCTGTCGCAAAACCATGCGACCTCTACTCATTTTGCCTAAAGGCGAATAGCTCTCTGTGTGGGACTCTAAAGACTCGCCACTACGCTGGCAGTGGGTTTAACCACAGACCGCAAGCGGCACTAGCTGTACGTAACGGTCCCCAGGTAGATGTCGATAAGAAGACCGACGAGGTGAACCCCATCTGAACTCCTACTGAGTCTGTATGTGACAGTCTCCGTACAGTCCGGTCTGTTCGTCTGATACATCGCATGGCGGGCCTAGGGGGGCGGTAAACGTCAGTCCCCTAATAGCGGTACAAGTCGTGTCGGAGTGTAGCCCAGAACACCCTGAGATAACACTGGAAACCTACCAGTATATCTCGCTTGCCCTGGCCAGGGACTACTCGTGTAATGGCTCTCCTAGACACAGCGCGATGTCAACCCCCAATACCGGGAGAGACGAATCCTGTCTAACCGTCACTGCCTCCAAGTGCTTCGGGACTGCACCCAACTACTACCTGTTTGCACGACTCCTTTGAGTCGTGGTAGGGTAGTAATCAAAGTGCAGTGGGAACACACTCGAGGCGAAGTGACAGTGTCAAGTCAGCGGACTAAGCTGTACTCATGTCACCTGGGAACTGATAACTGACGATAGGTATAATACCAACCAACAGTTCCCGACGAGTCCTGTCCAGTGTACTCGTAACCTAACGAGCACCCGCATACTATCTCAAGTACGACGTACTGACGGCTGTGGGACAGACCGTCTCCCACGCTGGGATGAGAAGCGCATACGCTAGTCTACTCCGGAGTATCGATGCCCTGTCTCGATAGTCCAACGACTAGGGACCTGTATAAGGATGTGCTTATGGATTACCCAGCCCCCATGAGTGTGAGCGCCATCACAACGCTGGTAATCAAGCAAAAATCCTAAGGGCTCTACTAATATGTATATAAGCGATATACTAAAAGAAACACATGCACATATTGAAGTAGAGATAAACCAAGTAGCATACTACCATTTTGAGCAAGATTGTATATACAACTGTGAATATCCCAAGCTTCCATTGAGTAATATACATACTAGTATGATACAGTAATGGCCTCTAGGGCATATACACTAACATAAGAGTCATGATTAGACAGTGGAATACATCAAGAAAATAGCTAAGTGTACGAAGTATAGAAAGATATGCGGTGGCAGGAACTGAAAGATCAGGATTAAAATGCTGTGATAATGAATAGTATGAATAAGGGGAAGGACAAGAGAATGATACATATATTACGATTCAAGTTTTATTGCATTCAACTAGAAGTTCGACGGATACAAGATTTCAAACGGAAAGAAACATTCATAAAAGAATGACAACATTATTATTACTGGAAGTAGAAAACATGAAAATTCTTCTTTGATTGCTAGACCGCTGCCTTCTCGTCACGCGAGTTGAATCCTGTGTTGGGTCCGCTTTATCCTCGAAATTCGAACTACGCGGTAATCCTCACTTGGCAGAAGTGGGGAGTGTGGACGAGTCTCCTCCTTGTAGCTCCTTCCTTTCTGGGCAACCGTTAATGAGATGTTCGCTGGATCCGTAAATCAGACATTTCCCTTGGGCGCGGCAACAATCCCTCTGAAGGTGCCCTGGCCTCTTACAGTACCCACAACATGGGGTCTTCTGCTGCTTCTGTCGCGGGGAAACAAATTGGCGCTTCATTTTCTTCTCTTTTCCTCGTCTAACGGGGATCCCATTATGATTGGAGACAACCGCTGGTGCCCGATTCACCTGCCTTCTCAGTCCTTCAGCTAACAAGTCGTTCGTTCGCTCCTGGGCTTCCTTCAGACCTTGCAGTACATTCAGAATCCCAACGGTCTGATTCTGGGAAGCGGAGATAGACGAAAAGTCGTTGGAAGACATGATCCTGAAACAATAATTTTGAAGATGATATAAGGCACATGCTATAAGAATCAAGATATAATATGGATTGGACAAAGATTCAAGAATATCAGATGTGATGAAATTTATTACAAGTGGAAAAATCAATTGTATGATTTTAAGTCACTTAAACAGAGTACGGTAGTGCAATTGCAACCACGTAACCTTGCCAAGTCACCCGAAACCCCAGCGAATGGATAGCAGAACACTCAATGTGAATATGGATCAAGGATATCAAGTTTACAATCTAGACTGAGAGATGTCTTAGATTGTCAAGCCCTACACGGAAAACTGCAATCCCAATCGAAGCAAAACCTGGCTTTGATACCAACTAAACCATGTCACGCCCCACTTCCCAAAATACGGAATACGAGGGATTGACAAGGCCAGCCATGCTCCTACGGTCAAGGATACATCCTGCCGTAGTCACACTTCGGCTTCTAGCTTTACATGGTAATCAGTAATTAATGCGCAGGCAATGAGAAATGCAGTAACTGAAACGAAACAATATAAAGAACTGACCTGATGGAAACAAAAGAGTATAACTCTGGATAGCAAATCAAGATGTCCGTAATGTACGTCTAGTCCTGGTCCAGGCTAAATCTTCTCCTCACACTGAGCATGCATACTCAGGTCGTCAGAGCGACATAATAGCAATATAATATATAAACAAGTGACCACTCAAACAGTGCTAATAGATATAAATATAACAGTAGATCAATGGCAGTATGGGTATGAACATGCAGTAATCAATGCAGCGGAACAGTAAAAACAGTAGAATGATATGCCACGTATGTCAACACAGTAAGTAAGGTATATCAATGCCAGTATTCCTATCAGTCTCTAAGTCTCATGTACGGGTCACTAAGCCTATCGTCAGTCCAAGTGTGAGAGTCAACCACTCGCGAGTGTCCTCCACCCAAGGGTAGAACCCAAGGGCAAGGGACCACGGGCCCAACAAGTATATCACGGTAATAATCATGTACCCTGTAAATCTCCATATATCTCCCTAAATATATAAGCCGGCATGGGACTCCCGAGATTCTGTTGAACTCACACTCAAACTACCCAACACCCCGTGGTCTACATCAAACGCTAACCATAACCCTAAATACCAATCGGTCTGTGACAAGTCTGCGCGAGAACTGGAGGCAGGACCTCCATCAAGCACGTCCCGACTAATACCTAGGATAAATGGCAGTGTCTGGTGCCTTATCTGTGACACCCGTGCAAGAGCTTCCATAAGTGTCCCATACCACTTATAGTCACACGTACACGTGTCCCACAGACGTCGACAATGCAACAGAATAATAAGGTTCACTAATTGTGTACAAGTACGTGTCACTTCCACTTATTCACTGATACACGAACACTAACGTACTTGCCACAATCATCATTAATACCTAACACTGGGTAATGCACGTTATCACTAGGTTATCAATGCAGTGACATGTGTATGATATGATGCGTGAACAGTATGTAAAGCATGTTTAGGATGTCATGAATTAGTAATCTACCACTTGAATGATGTATCATAAATCATACGGTTACAGTTTAGCGAAACGATAAATGGGGAATAAATAGTGTGTTCAATTATCTATCCAACGAATTTAGTTTCACGCCAATCGGGTTTCAGGATCACTAGGTATAGCCATTTCATTTTAAACGTTCACGGCTGGAAATCCGGTTTCAGAATAGGATGTCCGTTTCGTAACGCATTTTAATCCCAGTTGGGATCAGATTTTAGCGACGCTACAGTTGAATGATATCTAGGGTTTTCAGTAAGGTTCTCAACGCAATAGACGGATCTTCAATCGCGTCTGTACGTCAAGAGATATACACTGTTTAATACTAGTACGTCAATTCTGTTTCAGTCGGGACTGTTAAGCGTCCCGATCTTTTAAATTACAGGTTAAATAACAAATGATGATGAAACAGGATGAAACCACTTGTATTATCTAGCTAATAGATTCATATTTAATAAACAGTGGAGTTCCGCAACCTACGAGTTAAGGAAACAGAGTGGTGTTCAATACGGGACAGTAAACAGCAACTGGAGTCGCTCTGGACTGCAGTCCAGAGTCGCTCTCCGATCCAAATATTGACACAGTTTGAGTACAGAAATGTTTGGAAACTAGCTTAGGGTTATAGTTCGTCGATTCGGCTTCGATTTGAGCCCTCGAACGCATCATTCCAGGGTGTATATAATTTATGGCGATTTTAACGGCTTTCAGGTACCATAAAATTCCAGTTTTACGAGTAAACTTGGGAGTAGTCGTTTTTGTCGTTAACGGCCATATTTTCCAGCGAAACTTGTACAAGATATCCATCACTACAAGGGCCAATATAAATCATCCAGTTCCGTCAAAATAGACAAGTATTTTCATTGGGAACACATATCGAACAGGTATGATACCGAATTGATCTAAAATTGTAACTTTATGATCTAAGAAATCTAAGATTGTAACGTAAGTATATAGCATGTAAGCAAGTAAAATACTTTCCTGGCGACGTGTCAACGACGGTACGGCAACAACACGATCGCGACCCACGCGCGGCGCGGCAACTTGACTTGGCTCGGACTCGAGTCTCGGCAGCGGCTTGGTTGCAGGGGTCTTGACGGCGAGGGTGGTGATCGTTGGTGTGTCGAGGCCGATGGTGAGGGATTGCAGAGGGAGAGAGATATTGAGAGAGAGAAAGAGTTAGAGAGAGAGAGAGAGAGAAAGAGTTAGAGAGAGAGAAACAGAGGAAGGGAAGAGAGTGCAGGGAGAGAGAGAGGGCGCAGAGGGAAAGAGAGGGCAGAGGAGATTGAGACAGAGAGTGAGAGAGTGAGAGAGAACAGAGAGAGAGAAGCAGGGGGAGAAAGAAGCAGGGGAAGAGAGTGAAAGGATTAGAGGGAGAGAGAGGTTGCAGGAGGGAGGTAGAGAGCTTGGGAGAAAGGGCGTATAGGCTCGGGTGTTGGTTGTCGATGGAGTGATGGTGATGCCGCTGACGACGAGGAGGGTACGGGGAGGCTCGCCGGCGAGAGGAACGGTGGCCGAGCTCGGGTGCGGTGGCTCGAGAGATGGTGAGCAGGAGGAGGAAGTCGAGGGAGCTCGGGGTTTCTGGAGAGAGGAGTGAGCGAGGGAGGAGGGTGAGGTGATGAAGGAAGGGGAATCGGTCGTCGTCGTCGTCACCGGTGGAAGTGGTGGGTGCGGAAGTGGGTGAGAGAGAAGGAGGAAGGAAAGAGAGGAGGCCGAGAGTGATGGGAGTGAGGGAGTTAGGGGAGACGAGGGGTGCGCGAGTCAGGGTAACGGCGCACGAGTCGTTGGGAAAGCGGCAGCGCGTGGGCGTGTGATGCGGCGGAGAAGGCGGATCGCGAAATGAATGGGTGAGCGGGAAAGGAGGGAGTTAGCCGTTGGGGGAAGAAGAAAGAATAGGAGCGGGTCGGGTCGGCTGGGGAAACGGGTGTGGGCTTGGGCCGGGTTTTAAATAAATTCCCATTAATTTGGTGTGAGGAGCTGGGCCGGCTCGGTAGGCTCGGAAAAATAAGGAAAAAGGATTTTAATTATTAGAAGAGGGCCGGGCTGCTGGGGAAAACGGTCTGGGAAAATTAATGAGGGAAAATTTGAAGAGAGAAGAATGGATGGGCCGGCAGGGAATTAATAATGAGGGAAAGAAAGGGGCCGGGCTAGAGGAAAAATAACACCTCATCCTCCATCTCATTAAGTATTCAACCTAAATGGTTATAATAGAAATGAGGTGTCTTCTTCTAGAAGTATACTAGTAAACTATAAGAATACCCCTCATATGTATATACACATCCATATCCGTATTCCGAAAAATACGAATACAAAGAGACAAAAATAATCCATCAATATAATACTAGGATTCGGCTTAAACCAATGCCCACTAGTATTATCCACCTGAACATCATACGTGCACAACTACACGTATATAATCGAAGCCCTACCGTAAAACCATACGGCCCCTACATCTTTTGCCCGATGTAGGGAAATCCTCTGTGTGGAACTCTAAAGATTCGACACTACGCTGACAGTGGGTTTAACTACAAGCCGTCAGCGGTACTAGCTACACGTAATGGCTACCCAGGTATCTGTCGATAAGAAGGCCGATGAGCAAACTCATCCGAACTCCTACTGAGCCTATCTGTGACAATCTCTGTACAGTCTGGTCTGTTCGTCTAAGAGTATCATATATCGGGCCTAGGGGCGGTAGCCGTCAGACCCCAAATAGCGCAATAAGTCATGTCTGAGTGTGGCCCAAAACACCCTGAGAAACTATTGGAATACCTACCAGTAAATCTCGCTTGCCCTGGTCAGGGACTTTATGGCTTTCCGAACACAGCATGATATCAACCTTCAATACCGGAAGAGACGAATCCTATCTAACCGTCACTGTCTCCAAGTGCTTCGGGACCGCACCCAACTACTACCTGTTTGCACGACTCTTTTGAGCCGTGGTAGGGTAGTAATCTAAGAACAGTGGGAATACACTCGAGGCGAAGTAGCACTGTCAAGTCGACGGACTAAGCTGTACTCATGTCATCTGGGAACTTCTACCCGACGATAGGTATAATACCCACCAACAGCTCCCTACGAGTCTTGTCCAGTGTACTCATAACCCAATGAGCACATGCATACTATCTCCAGTACGGCGTACTAATGGCTGTGGGACAGACTATCTCCCCTACTGGGATGAGAAGCGTATACATTAGTCTACTCTGGAGTATCGATACCCCATCTCGATAATCCTATGACTAGGGACCTGTATAAGGATGTGCTTATAAATTATTCAGCCCCCACTAGTGTGATTGCCATCACAACTGTTGGGGTCGAAAATTGCACCCCGGTTGACCAAGTCAAAGTCAATGTCAACCCCAAGCCAGGTGGGCCCAAGCCCAGATCAAGTGGGCTCATGTCCGAGTCGAGCCCGAACATGAAGCGGCCGGCCTCCCCTATGCAAATAAAAAATCATGTAATAAATAATTTTGATGTAATTTTTTTATGCATGATTGTAAGAAAAATGGGCATAAAGCCAAATTTTTGTAAAGCCCGTGGCTTATGTGCAAAAAGAAATAGCACATGAGACATGAGATGGGCAAAATGCCATTTTGTAAAGCCTAAGAGGCTATATGTAAATGTGTAAGCCTATAAAAGGCAACATGATAATGAAATGAAAAAAATGACTTTTCCCTTCTAAAAAAAATTAGGGTTTGTGCCTCCTTCCTCTTTCTTAAGGGTCTAAAACCCTCTTCCTCTTTTTGAATTAAATCAAGAGTTTAACTCTTCCTTTCTAAAAAAGAAGTAGTTTTTCACCACAAAACCCACAAAGGGGAGCTCGGATCTTCCATCAAATCTCTGAAAAGGGAGATTTTGAATCTCTCCCCTTTTCCCCCAAGATCCGACCAACCGATAGGAAGAAGAAGAAGACTCATTTCCAAAAATCCCACGTTGGGAGGATCCAAGGCTAAAAAAAGAAGCCAAAAATTCCTAGGAGTTTAACTTCTTTCTAGATCTGTTGGAGTTTAACGCCATAAATTAAATTTCTGTTAGGAGTTCAACTCCAAAAACCCCTTGGGAGTTCAACTCCCCAACTTAGGGGCTAAGCCCCTTCCCGCTGGTGTTTCCAGCTGTCGCGTGCCGCGCACGTGACCCGCGGGCGCCCAGTGGTCGCGTGCCTCGCACGTGACCCGCGGGCGTCCAGCGCGCACGTGCCGCGCACGTGACCCTCACTTGCGGCGCATGTGACCCGCGGGCGCCCAGCGGTCGCGTGCCTCGCACGTGACCCGCGTGACCCGCGGACGCCCAGCGCGCGCGTGCCGCGCACGCGATCTGCACGCAACGGGCACGTGCCTAGCACATGACCCGCGGGCGCCCGCGCCGGGCACGTGACCCGCGGGCGTCCAGCGCCCACATGCCATGCACGCGTCTTTAGGACCTCCTCACCCTTCATTTTTCATACACTCTACACTCAAAACACGTCCCCTGCTAGGAAAATTTTCTAACAAGGCGCTGTCTCGCACCCCGTAAGGAGGCTGCTAGCCCCCTTGACCCCCATCTCGCTATCCGGGTAGCAGGCCCCCCGTAAAACTCTGCGGGGCCTCCAAAATATCCAAAAACCCCTTTCAAAACACAACACACAACACACGCACACTGCACATTGAGTTCGCATGTCCTGTTTGACCCGTCAATCGGAGGTTCTCTCGCTCCAAAGACGAGGAGTAATTAACGGCAGCTTAATCTGCGGCTGCCGGAGATTCGGGTCCCCACAATCAATAAACCCCCGTCTACCCTAGGCAGAGGGAATCTGTAACGCGTCTGATAAGCGCGCTCGTATTCCCATTTTAATGGGGTGACGAAAAACACCCTACAACAACGCTGATAATCAAGCAAAGATCCTAAAGGCTCTACCAATATGTATAAGCGATATGCTAAAAGAAACACATGTACATATTGAGGTAGAAACAAACCAGATAGCATACTACCATCTTGAGCAAGACTGTTATTATATCCGTATATATCCCAAGCTTCCAAAATTTAATATACAAACCAATACTATACAATAATGATCTCTGGGTCATATATCACTAATACTATTGATGTCGATGAGGATGGCAGTGCCATAGTAGAGCAGCTGCTAAACTCATCGGCCTCCCTAATTATAGATTTAGAACCTGATGCAGATGAAAATTCTCATTCGGAAACCTAATAGAAGATGAACTGCAAAGTGACAGGAGCTATCAAAGGTAACTTTTCAACCCCATTTGGAGATCGAAACAAAGAGTTGTGTATATGTTTATATAACAAAAAATTATTCCTGTGTTAATTTCTGTATCTATACATGACTGTATTTTTAGTTTCTGCTACTTATAAAAGCTGGATATTGTGCTTATAAATTCTGTGCAAATCCAATGAATATAAAAGACATTATCCATCTACAGGAACATGTCACTCATAGTTCCTGCTGTGTGGGATACTCATCTGTCAAAATATCATTATTTTCTTATTGAAGCCTTGTAATTATATATCCTTAAGAGCTCTCTTGTTATGCTAAATATGCCATGTAAACGGTTATCATTGTGATATAATCTTCGGTATTTCGATTCTTCTTGCATAATTACCGTAAACAATAAACAATAAAGTATGGTAAAGAATGGTCTGAAAGGATTACATGACCCATAACAAAATTTATGTACTACAATCCTGCTCTCAATCACCGTTTCATTATATTATATTTGTACAAATCTTGAGACACACACTCTCGTTCAAACCAACATGATAGCATACATTTGATCAAAGATCAAACTCAATCCCTAAAAGAAAGATCTCTTTGAGGGAGCTCTGCCAACAGCTCTCAGCAAATTCGACAACTCAAGTACTTTAGCCACCTTCGTCCCTCTCTTCGCCTCGGCCGATGCCCTTTTCTCTTCTGCTTTCCTTCTTGCTTTCGCCACATCGTTCTGCATTTTCTCCATAGCCCTCGCTCTCTGCTCGTCTAACTTCCTCTGCGTACATCAAAACCACACGACATCAAGAATTTTGTATAATTATCAAACAATTATTTTTATGGGTCTAATTAATGAATGCTTTAGTTGCACAGGACACCCTTGTAGTTTACCCTGTGCAGCACCTGTTCCCCTGTGAGCGATTTATCTGCGCAGACACCCCCTCAGGGTTCAGGTTGATGAGCATAGAGGATGTTTGTTCTAATTAATCACTTGGGGGGTACTACAAGAGCTATATGAGGTAAACTATAGGGGTGTTTTGTGCAATTAACCCTCAAATGAAATTAAATCACCTCTACTTTCTTCAACGAAGCAGTAGCTTTCTCAGTTTGCTCACTCTCCCATCCATTGATAACCACATCCTGCCTCTTGAATCTGTTGTTGATCTTAGCAATCTCTGCGGTTTGCCATGCTGCAATCTTAGACTCCACTTCCTCTTTCTTCACCCTGTGCACTGAAACCTCCTCCACTTGACTAGCGCTGATGCTGCTACTGTTATGATCGGTCGAAGAGGGAGTCGACGGCCCGATACTTCCTCTCCGGGCTGGTGAAGGTATCGGATTATTGTCCGGTACGATCGCCAGCGGGTTTGTCTCTTCAAGGAGCTCTTCCTCTCCGATTCTACGGAGGCTTGTCATTGTATCAGTACCTGCTAGCAGAAAACAGAAATATGCCGGTAGGTCTATTTGCGCAAGCCCTAGTCCTGTTATCTTTAAGACGAGAATCGACATCGTTCTATCGGATTGGAGGACATAGGGGCGGATAGGTGACAGATATATTTGTTTGATCGGATAACAAGATATAACCGTAGATCAACACCATGATATAGATATCCGAAAAATGGAACCTATCTGGTACGTACCGACGATAGGGCCAATAGGATCGATGATTAGAACGGTCTCGTGAGTACCGGAGACGATCCAGACCCCACATATCCGCCCTCCATGGGATGCAAAACAGACGGAACCGGCCCTCCTGTTTGCATCCCATTTTGATATATATACTGCTGTTTTATTTATGTTGTTAATTAATTATTAGGAGATTAATATTCATGCACCTGGTGTGTTAGTTTCGCCCTCCATGGTGGATCCAGCAACAACCATGGCCGAGAACTCGCGGCTCATCGACGTAAAAATCTCCGGCTCGCTGCTGACGGACAGGCTGCCCTCCCACGACTCCCTCCTCCTCTCTCGGCCCACAGACGAAGGCGGCGGCTGCGGCTGCGGGGAGCTCAAGGCGTGGATTTCACGGATTTCGGTGACGTCGTCGTCGGGGAATTCATCATCTTGAAGTACCTGATCTCTGCGTGACATAATGCAAGGTTGGTGATATGAGCTAATTATTAATAGAGAGAGAAAAGAAGGGGAAGAGTATGGACCATTTGTTTTGATACTTGTAGATGTTGATGATTAATTAGTGGGATGGGGGTCATGTATAATACCATAATTAGTGGGATGGTGAGCCACACATTAATTTAACAACCATTTTGAACGCATGGAGTGAAAGCAACAAGGAGAGGTGTAGCGTGGCACCGACTATTTTTCTTCAATGAATGAATGAAGTTATGTAACGAGTATGGGGCACTTAACACTACTAGTGAGTTGTGGGGTTTGGATGCTTCCTCTTAAAAAAAGCATTTGTTGCTTTGTTTGAGTGGCAACACTATTGTTGGTAGATTTGGATATTGTTTTTGGTAATGAATAATTTTAGGTGATGAATGCAGGCTTAGTAGTTAAAGTGCGGGGTTCGAACCCAAAGCTAAAAAGGGTAAAATAGATTGTAAAACTTAGGTTAACATGCATGCATGAAAGTCATTCATATAGAAACTAAACAACTAAATATCACATCCTTGTAAGATTAGATTTACCTAATAAATCACTTCATTGATCCTATGGTTAAAAAGGCTATATCTAGTAGAGGTTGGTCACCATCAAAATGTGCAAATTAAAATTCTCCTTCATCTTTTATAGAAAGTGGAAAGTCTATCATAACAAATGATCACCCCTTGAACATGGAAGCTCGTAACGGTTTAGATTTGGAATGAATTTACAAGTTTTTGTTGGCCATCGACTTCCCGTTTGATGGTCGGATGTGATTTACCAAAAATGTTTCTGATACAATGAATCATTCGATTAAATACATATTAATCATTTGTTTCAAACCATTGTTACATCTTATTTGATTATATGACTCTTTTTATCAGATTTTCAATAAAAGAGTCATGTCATGCTAACAAACCTCGATGTTTGTAGTAATAATATTTATTCTCATATTCAAGGATGATTTACAATTTACAACTCATCGAACCCAAACGACTCCATTCCTATACCTTTATATATTTTTTCAAATTAAGAGCAACACTGTATTTCAATATTTCTTTGTTTTGAACCCTTGGTTAATTTTCTACCGATCGGATACAAAATAAACCGGATGTGCGGTAGAGAAGAACTTTTATATCTTTATATGTAGACATGTTGTCTTAGATCCGTATATAAAGATAAGACTCATGTTACATTAATAGAAGATGTGAAAATAAGACAAATGCCAAAGATATTTGCTCTAAGACTAGCTCCCCAAGCTTACCTAGTCAATAGGCAAAGTATTTAAGTGACGCATGCAGTGCATGTCGAAAGTAAGCACTTAATGTAGAAAGCTCCACTAAGGAACCAAAACCAAACAAAAAATAGCGAGAGGAAAATATAAAGCTAAATACAAAAAAGAAAATAGAGCAATGTCTCTATCAAGAGATAAGGATGCTTTTTGTTGTTCGGGACCAAGTGAGGATCCAATAAAATTATCTAGGGCCAACTGTGGTAGTGATTGTTGGAGAGGAACTTTCCTTTAATTTGTTTTAATTGTTGTCATGTGATGTGATTTTGATTTGTTTGTGTCTTCTTCTTCTTCTTGTTTTGTGCGGGAATAAGCAATGACACGTGGATGAATAATCTCTATTGAAGAGGCCCACTTTTATTAGTGATGATTAGGACTCATCTTTATTTTTATTTTAAAAAATATTCGCGTGAATAACGCGTTTAATAAAGTTCTTTGGTTGAATGAAGATGAAAATGCATGTGACAATGTTTGTTTTTATTTATATTTTTTGTTTAGCGTACAACCTAGTAAACTTGGTAGATAGCAGATAAAAAAAACCCTATAAGCTTATCATTTCAGACTTTGAATAGGGACATTAAGTTCCATTTTTTTGATGTAATAAAGTTAGTACAACAAAAAGCCCACCGGCCCCATGTGCTCCTTTCAAAACACTAAATGTGAGATCCCGGTTTCGATCCGGCATCCCCTGTAAACTTCTGTTGCCCACCTAATGAATTTTTTGAACTTTTGGCATGAGCTTCTTGCTATTAGCTTTATCATATAATCCTGAAGACTAAAAAAAGTCCTATATTACATAAAGAATGTACTACTAAAATTTTATTTTATTTTATTTCCAAATCCATGTCGTTGTCAAGTCCGGATGAGTAAAGGGGAGAGTTGTGATAGATTTGTGACAGCCAGCATAAAATTTTGTCACGTTTTATGACATGAACCACTATAAGAATATCGTTGGGGCGTCCCGTACTCAGCGACACGCTATATCGGATCCCAGGTATAATGTTAAGTATGCAAGGGCTTCTATATCGTTGTCCGGAAGCGGGGCGCTATGTCGAACCCCGGGTGTAGTGTCAAATAAGTAAGGGTTTCATAAGATCCGTCTAGCCTCTTGGAATATAAATTCCCTTACGGCTAGATTAACAAAATTAGCGGAGATGATGATTAAGAGGAGAGTTAGTATTATGTGTTTGCAATAAACTAAATGGGTAGGTGAAAAAGATAGAGTCATAGAGCCATGGGGTTATAGGCTTTGGTATACGAGTAGAGATAAAAATCATAATGGGATAGGCGTAATCATAGATAACCACTTGCTTGAGAATGTAGTTGAAATTAGGAGAAAATGCGATATGATTTTACTAGTTAAGCTTATTTTAGATGGGGTGATCCTTAATATTATTAGTACTTATGCACCACAAATAAGGCTTGATGACGCTAATAAACGCTAGTTTTGGGAGGATTTAGATGAGATGGGGCAAATGATACTAAATAGAGAGAAGTTATTTATTGGGGGTGATCTCAATGGATATGTAGGTGCTAATCGTAGTGTTTGATACTATTCATGGAGGTTTTGATTTTGGATAGAGAAATGAAGCATGTAACGCGATTTTAAATTTTGCCATGTCTTATGACCTGATCTTGGCAAATACTTGGTTTACAAAAAGAGAGTCTCACTTGATCACCTTTAGGAGTGAATCGAGTGTTAGTCAAATAGACTTTTTTCTGACTAAAACGACAGATAGTGTTGGATATAGGCGCCCTTAAGTTAATTATTGTAATTGGAGGACCTATATGAGAGAGCAATCTTACTTGAGATGATAGTATACTATCTGGTTTATTTTTATCTTTCATGTGATACATTTTATTTACTATCACGTATTGTTTTGACATGAGATAAAACCCTAAGATTTTACTTGACTATCAGGACGGTGATGAAGATCATACTAGTGGGGCCTGAGTAGTCGATAAGTACATTCTTAAATGTCCATAGTCGTAGGAGTATCGAGACTGGGCATCGATACTCCACTTTAGACTAGTGTGTATGTTTCCTGACCTGGTTGGAGGATGATAGCTGATCCTGCAGCTATTGATATTTAATATCGAGGATTGTATACATGTGCTCATTGGATGTGTTACATTGGACGAACTCACCATAACTCCTAATTGGTAATATACCAATGTTAGGTAGAAGTTCTCTTGTGACATGGGTACAAGATAGTCCCTAAGACCTGAAATCACCATAGTGTCTCATGTGTGTTCCTACTATACTTAGACTTCTACCCTGCCACGGCTCAAAGGAGTTGTGCAAACAGATTTTGTTGGGTATAGTCCCGAAACACATGGAGGCAGTGAGGGGTCGAGGGGATTCGTCTCTCCCGGCATAGGGAGTTGATGTCGCGCTGTGCAGGACATGACTACAACCATAAGTCGATGGCCATCGCAGTGGAGATAAACTGATAAGTGTTATCAGTTGTATCTCCGGTTGATTATGAGTTATCTATCGCACGACTTATCGAGTTATTGCGGTCTGATAGATTCCAAACCCTAGACCCGATATGCGATACTCTTAGACGAAAAGACCAGACTGTACGGTAATATCACAGATGGGATTTGCAGGGTTCTGATGAGCTTACTTGTTGACCTTCTTTCGATCAATATCTGGGTAGCCGTTACGTGCAGCTAGTACCGCTGACGTGCTTATGGGCTATGGATATGATCCTAAGCTACTGCCAGCGTATTGCCGAGTTTTTAGAGTCCCACACAGAGGTTTTTCAGCACATGCGAAACGATGTAGGGCACGTATAGAGATGCGTGCACGAGTTCGATTAAACACGTGTATTTGATACACGTATTTTAATCGGGGGTTTATTGATATTAGTTGGTATATATATGATATAGCCGGATTATCAAATTAACTGTTAATTTAATAATTAAATGTATATTTATATATTGATATATTTATATACTAACTAATATCATACTCATTTAATTATTTTTTCTCTTTAATTAATATTTATATTTGATATAAATAATAAGACATGTATGTTGATACATAAGTGATGGGAGTATAAGACTTATATGATAGAAATGAGAATGAGTCATGATTTAAGTCGATTGTAAAATTCATTAGATGATTCTTGTCCTCCGCCGAAAAGACGCGACCGGGACGTCCGGCCTGAATTTTGGGGGCATATGCTATTTGGATTTATCCATCCACCTCTCCGAAAATGCTAAGTTGATTTATGGCACCATGTATCGAAGGTTTAGACGGATGCAGCCGATATAACAGACTTCGTCAGATTCCCCCTCATTGTGAGGGGTTTTTGATTGTGGGGATGCTCTTCCCTGCAGGCGCAAGCCCCTGCAGTTAATTACGCTACCGCATTGCGGTAACCACTTTCTCCTTCTTCAGATGGTCATTTCGTGTCGTGTTTGTTTGTTTTGTTTTTGGTTGTCCGTGGATTGTATACGGAGACTAATTTATGTTGTCGTCCGTAGGGCGTGGATTAGTCCAAATCCGTATTTTCTTAGATTTGGGTTTGGTTTGGGTTTAAGGATCGTTAATCTCATTGAGATCAAGATCAACTTAAACGTTGTTAAGGATACGTTAATCTAATTTTTAGACTAAAATCTACTCAACGGGGGGTTTAGAATCATTTAAATCCAACGACAGAGAATTTAGGCTCTATCGTCTTAGTTTAGAGACGTTGCGGTCCAGTGGGTTTAAGGATTGTTAATCTCATTGAGATTAAGATCAACTTAAACGTTTGTTAAGAATACATTAGTCTAATTTTTAGACTAAGATCTACTTAACAGGGTTTTGGGATCATTTAGATCCAACAAAAGAGCATTTTGACTCTATTGTTTTAGTTTTAGGGACATTATGGTCCATAAGTTTAAGGACATCATAGTCCATGGAGTTTAAGGACATCATAGTCTATAGTTTAAAGACGTCATAGTCTATAGAGTTTAGTTTAGGGACGTTGCGGCCCAATGGGTTTAAGGACATCATAGTCCATGTCAGTTTAGAGACATCATAGTCTGTAAAGTTTAAAGACATCATAGTCTATAAGTTTAAGAACCTCATAATCCATAAAGTTTAAAGACATCATAGTCCATAAAGTTTAAAGACGATATAGTCTATGGGGTTCTGATTTAATCAGTTTGGGAATGCTCCAAAAGTTATTGGTTATTGGGACCCTCCATCTCTCTGAAGACGTTGAAGGATTACAACGACATATATCAGAGGTATGAAGAGATGTACCCTTAAACCAATGTCCCGATTTGGGGAAGTGGGATAAATATCAGTTTAGATGTCATATGTTGGGAGCTTATTAGCTGTCTTGAGATCATCTTTGGAAACCCTGAGCATGAAGGGCTCAATTGATGGTCCTTGGAATATTTGGTTTGATTCTGGCTAATGTTAGCCCCTTCATAGTGTTCAACACCGACATGTTTATTCAGCGCTCACGTGCTCCCACGTGATACTCTGAGGCGGTGTTAAACACTGAAATTTGAGAATGCTCACGTGAAATTTGAGAATGCTCACGTGAGGCGCTTTGAAATAGTATTAAACTTCAAGAATTTAAAGCGCTGCTTCTTTGGGTTTATTCTTTTGTTCTCTTCTGAGCGCTAAGCGCTATTTGGGTCACGTGAGATCACGTGAGGCACCCTAAAAGTGGGAGCAGCCTCCGATTTATTCTCCTTTCTTATTTTGTAAGTGTCAAGCATTACCATAAAGTCACGTGTGATCACGTGAGCCAATCTCAATTATTCCCTTTTGTTCATCAAAGGCGCTCACGTGGGAGCACGTGCTCGGCTATTATCATGTTGGGTGCCAATCCTTTTACGTACATGGAGATCCTGCGTTTCGAGGCTTTCAAGCCCATTGTTTTATGAAAATTGGATTCTTAAGACTTAGTTTTTCTCTTAGGTTTGGAATCTGTATGAAAGAATCTCCCTGATGAGAATTAAATTCTCAACTTGTGAGGAGATTCACTTCTGCAGATCTTTACCATAGGGGAGAACTAAGTTCTCATATGAAGGGTTAAACTCTTATTTCATCAGAGGAATTAAATTCCTATATACTTTTTGGGAGAATTAAATTCTCTGAACTTAGATCTCCCTCTAGATTTTGGATCTGCATGGCAAAATCTTCCCGATGAGAATTAAATTCTCAACTTATGAGCAGATCTGCTTCTGCAGATCTTAACCAGAGGAAGAACTAAGTTCTTTTTGGAAGAGTTAAACTCTTATGGAGGTGAAAAAGAGATGAGATATTCTCTGTGTTTTTTTCTCCTTCTTTTATCTCGGATTTTTGTTTTAACTCGAAGTTGATGGGGGGTTCCTTCTCTCTCTCTATTCCTCCTTTTTTGTTTGTTTCTTTGCTTTTATTTATACGAGAAAGAAGGGAATCAATTTGTTTAGCAAATCTCTCGTTGAGAGATTTTGATTGATTTTCTCATCAACCAACATGATTTTTTTGATCACTTGGTAAATTTTATTCACCGCTGGATTTTTAATCAAAGGATTTCTGTTTTACAGAAGATATTTCTTTTGTCGTTCTTAACAAATTTAGGAAGATATTTCCTTGCACAGAATTTTTCTGTAGATTGGTGATTTTTAATCACCATTGGATCTTTAATCTAACGGCACTCTGTTTTACAGAGCGTAATCTTTCTTGTTTAGAAAGATCCGAGGAAGTATTTTCCAAATAAGGCTTTTAATCCCTTTTAATTAGAATTTATTTTTATCAGTCCAGAAGGCATAGGAGTCTATCACGTGTAGCACGTGACAACACCAAATTAAGCAGACCCAAGGGTGTCACGTGTTATCACGTGAGTTTCTTTTTGTCCCACTTGTTTGCTTTATTCAGGCGCCTGTATACTTTGCTTATAGAGGTCACGTGTCTGCACGTGAGGTTCAGTTTTGGTTTAGTTTTGTTAAGCGAAGCGCCTATCACGTGTGGGCATGTGATACTCCACTTGGGGACTTTCTCCATTGCTCTATTTATTTATTTATTTTCCGTAAGGGAACAAATGCCCCCACAGCGTTGTTCTCACGTGGTTTACACATGAGTGCAACGCTGTCACTTTTACAGCCATTAGATTGTCTAGGGGAACGGGAAGATGAACCGCCCTAGTCATGTCTTATAAATGCAAGGGTTTAATTCCTTAGGCAGCCACTGTTTCTTCATCTCCTTCCTTTTTTATTTTCTTTGAGAATTTAATTCTCTTCCTCAGAGCTTAGTTCTCTGCCATTGCAAATCCAGAGTTAAACTCTGTCAAAAGAAACCCTTTTTCAGGTAACGCTTTGTACATCAGAAAACTTTCCTTCTTTGAGAAAGCCTCTGGATTTTAAATCTATTATGAGAGCTTTGCTCTCCTCAGAAACCCATCCTCCAAAGATGTGATCTTTGAGCAATAACTTCCATATCTCGAACATTTCCCTCTGATTTTGAGGATTCATGGGATTTTTGTTTCTCATGTATTTTTATGAATTCTTGGAATTTAATTCCATTACATAAAGGAATTTAATTCCTCTGGCGAAGAGCTTAGCTCTGAAAGATCAATGGGACCCTTCGGGAATTTTATTCCCTGGTGTTTTTGAAAATCTTTTCATAGGGTTTTACCTTTATTCGCACAAATTTGAATTTTGTTGGTAGCTTAACAGAACTTGTCTTCCTAAGAATTTGTTTAAATCCCAATGTTTGTTCAATGAGGGTCTTCTTTATTACTAATCTTTCACTGATGTCTCTTTTCAAACACTATGGCTGCTCATCTGTATAGTCTTAGCGAATTTATTTCTTATGAGGACATTCCCGCACAGGGCCATTGTCAAAACCAGGAGTTTACAAACGCCCAATGCGCTGAGATTATGAGTCGTTTCAATGAACACAACGGTCGACTGCTTCCTCATCGTTCCGCTCTTTTGAAGATTATAGTGAGAGCAATTTGGGGAGCACTTTCTGGATTTTACGAAGCCATGCCGCTTAAGGCACTGGATGATGCCGAAGATAAGGTGCACTCAGTGTATCTGTCGGGCCGATCTCGAAGAAACGACGAGATAATCTCACTGATATCTTGCATTAAATTTTCTAACAGACGACGATAATCGCTGCTTATCAGAGGGCGAAGGACATTAGTGAGGATCTTGACGCTTGCATTCGTGAGAGGATGCACACGAGAATGGTCAGAGAGGCCAAAAACATTCTAGACGGCCTTACTTTCGAATTTCTTAATCCGTGTCCCGAATTTAATGTTTTATGTATGAATTTTCAGGGTATGAATGACAAAACTTTCCTTTCCCTTTTTTTATGTTTACATGCGTTCTTTATGAAGTTTTGTCACACTATTGTTGGTGCTCACGTATTTGGCGCATGAGGCACTGCTGAGGATTTCAATCCTGCATTAGCGCCTGCTCTCGTGTTATGTATGTGCGGTGCCGTTTTAATTTCCAATAAGGATCAAGGCTTGTGCTCACGTGTTATGCACGCGAGGCTCTGCTGATGGGGTCGTTTCTTCTCCCTACTCTGATTCCAATGAGTCACCTCTTTTCATTTCCAATGCTCTCCCTTTTTTCCAGGCCTTGGGAACAGTTCCACCATGTACAACATTTTCTGTGCATAGCATTAAATGCTCCCCTTTATAACCTGAAGCCGTGCCTTTCTTTTTCTCTAAAAAAAGCCATTTAGACCTTAGGGTAGTTATTTTGAGAAACAGACCAAAGGTTATGGCTTGCAACCGTCCCCACGCTCGTCGGCAACCATGGGAGGTACCCGTCGAGGAGATGATTCCTCCCCTTGCTGTGCGGCTAGTGGATCCTTTTCTCACCGATTTCGAATGTGACGCGGTGATACACGAACTCCTAACTCATAGGGGCTCTCCTCTTCCTATGGGTTCCATTTGGCTATGGATGGTCTTTTTGTCCGTGCTTGCCGACATCCCTCCTCATCCGACAGAGATGACTTCGGCGATCCTCGATGCGGCAGAAGACAAGATCGAGTATTTCTACGAGGCATGCTTGATTACCCGGGCTCTGAAAGATCGCTCGATTCATCTACTGGGTTAGATAAAAGCCCGGTGGGCTGTCATGTCCGCTTTTGCTGATGAGCGTGGTGCTAATCAGTGGAGAGCAACTCCTCGTGAAAACCGTCGCTTCGATGTGTTGGAGAAGGCAGAGAGGGAGCTGGGTAATTTTGTATTTTATTTTGTTAACCCTTGTATCACCGATTCTTTGTTTGGTGACCTTTTCCCTGTAGCGTAGTATATTTAAATCAATGTATTCCTCTAATCATTGGCTGTTGAACGCTTTTCTACTGAATTTTTCTTTTCGTCATATATTCGTACGTGCATCCCGCCTGAGTACATGAGCGTTATACTTGAACCTTGGGAATTTCCTTTAGGTGCGAACATCGTCGTCGTGTTGTCCATAAATCAGCGCGTTCTAGATACCATAGGCATATAGTCGTGAACGCATGCGAAATGGGGTACCTACCGAAGACTTTCCTTGTTGCCAGAAAGAGAAAATAGTTTGTGCGTGTTTTGGATCGAGGATTGGCGTCGAGTGGAGGTCTGTTTACATGATCTCGAGTGCACATGCCTTCCCTCTGAGGTTGTGGCTGCAAAGACGAGCTTGTGGGGGCTGATCGAACGGTGCGTCGCAAATCTATAATCATGTGAGAAGAGGCTTAACTAGAATTCTCGAAAAGGGAACTGGCCTCGAGTGGTTTGGGGGAACTTCAAGCTGAGCTCACTACCAAAACCACTCATGCATATGAAATTTGGCGGGTGCTCCAAGAAGCTATCAGGAAGGTGGTGGCTGTTGATAAAGCCGTTATCTTTACCCGCGAGATGGTCAAAGCTCACAAAGTTGCTGAAAAGGAGCTTGAGATTCGGCTCGCCTCGTATCAGGCTCAACAGTTTCAGGCGGAGACCCGTCTCGTGGCGATAACCAAGCTTGAAGCCGAGGCCCAGCGGAAGAGCGATGAATTGAAGAGTTTATTGTGCCATCCGCCGGCTTAAAGAATTTTTGTAAAATTTTTCTTTTCTTATATCCACTCCTGAATGAGAGGGTATTTTGTATTCATTTTGATTCTTTTTACGATATGTATCTTGTATTCACTTTGAATTCATGAATAAAAGACATATTATTTTTTTTATCTCGTGCTTGCATGTAGCTCTGATGGATGTGGTCTATATATAGTTTATCTGGATCTTTTTACAGGGTAGTGATGGCTTAGGCGACAGGGTTAGGATTTGTCACCTAAGACTTTTCAACTTTATGAGCCGTGAGGGTCTCATAAAGATTTTTCTCCCTATGAGTCGAGATGATCTTATAGATGCAATTTCTACTTATGGGTCGTGAGGACTCCTAAGTGCCTTTTCTTATGAGAGTCGTAAGGGGTCTCACAAGAGAAATTTCTTTTTATGGGTTGTTAGGTTTATGTGTTGATTTATTTCCAAGTCGAAGCATTGCTTTACGACAGGGGAATCATGGGTTGATGTATTTCTGAGACGGAGCATTGCACCGGCAGGGGACATGTATCCGAGTTGAAGCGTTGCTTTACGACAGGGAGGTTAGGGGTTGACATGTATCCGAGTCGAAACGTTGCTTGACGATAGGGAGGTCAGGGGTTGACATATATCCGAGTCAAAGCGTTACTTGATGACAGGGAGGTCAAGGGTTGACATGTATCCGTGTCGAAGCGTTGCTTTACGATAAGGAGGTCAAGGGTTGACATATATCCGTGTCGAAGCGTTGCTTTATGACAAGGAGGTCAAGGGTTGGCATGTATCCATGTTGAAGCGTTGCTTTACGATAAGAAGGTCAGGGGTTGACATGTATCCGAGTCGAAGCATTGCTTTACGACAAGGAGGTTAGGGGTTGACATGTATCCGAGTCGAAGCATTGCTTGACGACAGGGAGGTTGGGAGTTGACATGTATCCGTGTCGAAACGTTGCTTTACGACAAGGAGATCAGGGGTTGACATGTATCCGTGTCGAAGCGTTGCTTTACGACAAGGAGGTCAGGGGTTGACATGCATCCGAGTCGAAGCGTTGCTTTACGACAAGGAGGTCAAGGGTTGACATGTATCCGAGTCGAAGCGTTGCTTGATGACATGTATACGTGTTGAAGCGTTGCTTTACGACAAGGAGGTCAGGGGTTGACATGTATCCGTGTCGAAGCGTTGCTTTACGACAAGGAGGTCAGGAGTTGACATGTATCCGAGTCGAAGCGTTGCTTTACGACAGGGAGGTCAAGGGTTGACATGTATCCGAGTCGAAGTGTTGCTTGACGACAGGGAGGTCAGGAGTTGACATGTATCCGTGTCGAAGCGTTGCTTTACGGCAAGGAGGTCCGGAGTTGACATGTATCCAAGTCGAAGCATTGCTTAACAACAGGGAGGTCAAGGGTTTGACATGTATCCGTGTCGAAGCGTTGCTTTACGACAAGGAGGTCAAGGGTTGACTCTAGGTTGTTTGTGGACCATGGAGTCTCGAAACTGGAGGCTTTGCTATGGCTCCGATTGGTGGCGTCGCGTCCGTGCCTGCTGGCGTGAGGAGGAACGCCTTTGTTGGTCTCTAGGCTGTAGATGTTGCTTGTCGAGATTTGGAATTAGGGGATTTGCCATGGCTCCAATTCGTTGCGACCTTGAAGTCGGTTGTTGACGTTACATTTGCATCCTGGCGGAGTTGAGAAAGAACGCCGTGTTGCTCTTCTGGGATGCAGACGTTGCCGTCAAGATCTGACCCTCCCTTTGACAGAGTCTGGTGGGGAAATACAGTTCCCTTCTCGTTTATGCCTATGAATTGGATACAGGGGTCAGTGTGGACTTACCTATAGGGTAAAAGTTTCATTATTTTATTTTTTATTTTTTATTTCTTTCCGCGATACTTTATCATTTCAGCTTTTTATATCGCGAAAGTCGCGATTGCCCAATCTTTTCGGCTATTTTTTGCGGTGCCCAATCATTTCGACTATTTTTCTTTTTACTCACTGCTTTTTTATTGCGAGTTGCCCCATCATTTTGGCTATTTTTGTATGCATATCTTTTACTTGCTGATTTTGTTGCAAGTTGCCTTATCATTTCGGCTATTTCATATGCATTTATAGCTCGTTGACTTTTTGCTGCGAGTATAGAGCTTGGGATCTGATGCCAATCTTAGCATCAGCATCGCTGCGACTGGAATATTGCCTGGAGCGAATCATCATTTGCCGCGAAAGGACTTGAAATTTGATATCGATTTAGGCATAAGCATCGCTACCACTGGGACATTGCCAGGAGCGAATCATCATTTGCTTTTATCGATGCCGAACAAAGGTGGCTTAGCGAACAGGGTTAGGATCCTGTCGACTAAGGCTTCTGACTTCATGAGCCGTAAGGGTCTCATAAAGATGTTTCTTCCTACGAGTCGTGAGAATCTCATAAGTGCGATTTCTTCTTAAGAATCGTGAGGATCCTTAAGTGCATGTTCTCTTATAAGTCATAAAGATCTTATAAGAGTGTTTTCTCCTTATAAATCGAGAGGACTTACAAGTGTTGTTCACCGAATAGGGGGATTTCACGCCATTGGCGGAACTTGGTGGGGTAGTGATGTTTATTCGTGCTAGTGGATTGTATACAAGGATCAATATTGAACCGCTTGTAGGGCAGTTTGGGAAATGTGATGACTTAAGAACAGGTTTAGGTCTCTGTAGCTTAAGGCTTTCGAATCCTATGAGCCGTGAGGATCTCATAGGGGGAATTCTCCTTACGAGTCGTGAGGATCTCGTAAGTGTTTTTTTTCCTTAGAAATCGTGAGGCTCCCTAAGTGTGTTGCTCCATTGTGGGTCGTCAGGATCTCACGTAGGTATTTTCTCCTTACAAGGTCGAGAGGACCTTGCAAGTGTCTTTTAACGAGATTGCTCCCTTTCGGGTTTTCACAAACTCACAGGTAGCCCTGCTGTTTTTACTCACGGAGTCCTTTCGGGTTTTCATCCGTGCCCATTTCGTTTATGGACGTACCGCTTTTTTTCGTCAGCCCTTGGATGCTGTGGTTTGTACTAGTTTAAAGACGTTTCGGTCAGTAGTTAGTTTAAGGACATTACGGTCCATTGTTAGTTTTAGGATATCTCGGTCCGTAGTTAGTTTTAGGACATTTCGGTCCGTTATTAGTTTTAGGACATCTCGGTCCATAGCCTTGGAGGCGAGGTTTCGCTGGGCACTACTTATAGAGTTTGGACTCAGGAAGATAGCGAGCGGACTTATGCCGTGATTTACGCATTCACGCGGAGATTTAGAAAAGATTTTTGCATGAGTTTTATTCAGTTCTTGAAAGTTTTCCAAAGATGCATACTATACACGTATATTTGACTAGTATATATTGGATTTCAGTAGTGGATTTCGAGATCTGTATCTTTATTGTAACTCCGAGTATATGCGTGCAAATCAGATGATTTGCGTGACACTTGACGGAGTTCGATTTTGAGTTTTGTACTCGTTTTCATGCGCACTTGACGCGCTGTGTTATTCTATATCTTCCGTGATTTCGTAGCCCCGTTGATTTGAGTTGATTATTGAAATGTTTTAGCATTTGTGGGTTTAAATTTAAATTCGGGGACCGAATTTATTTAAGGGGGGAAGATTGTAACATTTCAGAAAATATAAAATATTATTTTTGGAATTTAATATTAAAATAATATATTTCCCGAAAATAGCCCGATTTGCGAAATTGGGGTTTTCGAAAAAGGGTATAAATATATACCGATAATTGTGAAATAATTGGAGATTAAAATGATTTATTCATTTAAAAATATAATTAAAGGATTTGGCATTTTTAAAATTTATTATATGCAGTTTAAATGAAAACCCGATTAGTGCACTGCTAATCGCGATTAAGCCAAATCCGTGTTTCTACAGTTTTTCATGGTTAGTGCACCATGACATATTACTTGTTGTTTCATTGTGTGGTTTTATTTGAAATTATGGGTGTTATTGTGAAGAAAAGTGAAAAGAAAAGAAATAAATTATTGGAGAGAGAGGGGGGACACAATGATGAGGGGTGAGCATACTATGAGAGAGAAAAGGGAGTGAAAATAAGTGTGGGAGAGAGAGAGGGTCTGCCTCATTTCCCCTTACCCTTTTTGTTTTCTTCATCTTCCTCCAATCTCATCTCCCTCCACCTCAATCCCATGAAATCATATCAAATCCTTCCTCAAAACCCTAAACCCCCTTCACAAAAAATGACCACCTCCTCATCCTCTACACAATGGACCAAGAAAAGTGGGATTTTGATAACATTGGGAAGCTAGGGTCTCTTAAGTTTCATCCATGAGGTATAATCCCTTCCATTTAGTTAGTTTTGAGTTTTCTTGTATTTTAGATAGTTTAGAGGTTGAATTGGTTTGGTGGTTGTGAAGATAGAAATCCCTAGAGAGGGTTCAGGTTTAAAAGTGGATTTGGTGAACTCTTGTGGCTATTACAAGACCTGGGTTTGAGTTTAGAAACCAAAATATGGATTTGGGAATTCATTTATGTCGGTTTTGTGTTAAATTGTGAACCTACAGTGAATCTGGAGCAACCCGAAGAATTTCTGAGCTTACCAAACAATTCCAGGGACCAAATTAGGGCACTAGGAGACCACTCTGACCAGACGAAGCCCAATAGAGCAGTAGGGGCTGAGCTCGCCGGAATTTAGGGGTGTGTGGCTGACCTGGTGAGGGAATTTAGGGTCTAGGTTGGTCCAGTAGGTCATATACATCTTGTATTACACCCTAGACTTGTTTGTGCAACTCCTTTTGGCCTGAGTCAAAATCTGGGAGCACATTAGTATGATTTTTAGATATGTTTTCCGAATTTTGAATGATGAGTTTTGATATTTGGATTTGTAATTGGTTGTTGGATGTTTGTACATCAACAATAAGGGTTGTTTGATTGTTTTTGTACGCGTAAGCTATAGGTTCTAACCTATGAATAATGCGCGTACCGTATTGGATTTCAGAACTTGATTTTAATAGCGTTGCGATATGTGTTGTTATTGTAGGTACTTTCATATGGATTCCGAGGCGACGGAGCGTGGCGTCATCGACTTCGGCAAGTAAGGATCAAGGTGAGTAGATCTATATCTACCGGAGAAGTCGGGTGGATGGCGTATAGCACCCCCACAAACTTTGATGGAAACCGATTTATATATATAGATTACGATTAATGAAACCTTTAATAAAAGACTATAGATAGAGTAAAAAGGTAGTTAAAGAACCATATTAGAAACTAAGGATAGTTAGAAGTGATATGATACGACTAGTATGTGATGACGGAATTTGAGGATGACGTTTGACGATATTGCCGTTTAGGGTACTATAGGACTAGATAGCCGACGTAAATGTGTCATCCGAACCATACCTATTTCCAAACCGAAGAATCGTATGCATCTTTTAAACAGATACCTTGAGGGACGTTACGGATTTTCAAATAATATCTTTTCCTTAAAAACACCGTAGCCCCCACTTTCAAAACTACGATTCGCATCTTTCAAAAACTGTTTGTATGGTTCGGGTGTGTATGTTAGATTAGATACGTATGCTTATAGTAAATGTAGAATGTATTTGTAAAATTGACTTGATGTGGGATATAAATGCGATGAAAATAATATATGACGTGATATGATGATTTGATGATATGTTGGTATACGGATGCGAGTTGATTGAGATGATTGATATCGTGCCGGTCCCCTGATATGAGATTGTTGCGTATGTGACCTGAGACATAGGTATATAGAGATATTTATATATGTTGTGAATCGTGAGTGATAGCCGTACGAGACGTTAGGTCCGTATCCTCCTCGTCTTATAGGTTGATAGGATCCCTGATAGCTTGATGCCGCCGTACGATGATTTTCCATACCTGATGAGTTTGACTTGATGTTTGATCCATACCCTTGACTAGAGGATGCCGTACGATGGATTATACCGTACGCGATATTGTGAGGCTGGATCCCGATTGATAGATTCACCGACTCGGTCTTGTAGACACGTATACCTTATAGCTTTTAGCTGATGATTTACTTTATGCTGCATTCATGTTATTCGCATTGCATTACTTATACCTGTGCTAGTACACCTGCACCATTATCGATGATGCGTATGTCACATTTACACAGATTTGCCAGCTCACACACTTCATCATCGATAATTGCCATGACACTACACAGCAGAATTGCTGCATCATGACATGACTCCTTGCATAATTTATTTGCTATTGTTGCATATGCACCTTTATACGATGTTGCATTTGACTTTGGAGAAATTGGGAACCGCAGGATATATTTTTAAAACTGGAATCATTTAAAAGAGCGGTTTTCTCTTAATATGTTACATCACTGTTCCATATTGCATGATATACGGATATGCTTACATTTCTCTCATATGTCGCATACATCATGCTTTACGATTATACGCATTGAGATATGCTGTTTTCATGAGATTTCTGGATTTGAGAACCATGGCTATTTCAAAAGAAAGCATGTACTGTTTTAAAAACCTGGTTTCTCTTGATATTATATTTCAGTGCGTCCACCATACATATTCTCGGTTCTGAGACGTGTGACATGTGAAACCCGATTCGAGGAGCTGGATGAGGCCGATTGCGGGTACATGGTGGACCCGGTATGGTACCCCGGGGCGAGAACGGATTTGCTGTGCAGTAGACGGTGAGCCTAGCAGAGGGACCACTACCTACCGGTGATAGTATTTGGACTCGGCGGTTATCCGGAGGATACCGACCGGAGTAGAGAGATGGATATGAGGGCCGACCAGGGTGTGCGGCGCCTGAGATATATGAGGATTTACGTGTCTATACTGGACACGGGTTTCATGATGTTTTCGAGTGTGATGTTGGACACCCAGGTTCCATGATTTTTGTGTGTCGCGAGGGACACCCGTTGATTTATATCCTCATACTTTCATGCATATGCTGTTATGATATTTACAGATATTGATTATATTGTTGGATGATATCCACATGCATACATACATTGGTTATATGGTTGACGAGATCCACATGCATACATACATTGATTATATTGTTGGATGATATCCACATGCTGATTGATATTGATATTAGTGTTGTTACATATACAGACCCGGTCACCCTAGATATCATAGTATTACCTTTATGATATAGTTGACCTAGGAGTCGTTGTTTATTCGATTTCTACTTGTAGATGTTTTTCTATTCACGAGTTGGCAACTCACCCCCGTTGTGCCACAGTTCTTGCAGGTCGACCGCACGGATCAGTAGCGGCATCGCTGGCACATACCTACTTTTGGGTGGTTTGCTTGGTAGGTAGGACATTTGTATCGTACCCACTCTTGTATTTACTATTTCATATTGTATCTAGTCAACTCCATCAAATCAAACTAGTATTTGTGTAAGTAATGAGACTTAGTGAAACTTGTAGTTGCGAGACTTGAGCGATGGGTTTTATGTTCGCATTTTGGGTTGGTATCGCGCTTTATTCTTCTTCTTTTGTGTTGATCTTCGCCGTTGGGCGTCGTATACTTATATACTGCCTTGCGTGGTTGTGATCCGCCGGTTGGCGAAGAGCCAGCTCCCGCTTGGGGATGCCATTATTCTTGTTATGTATTTGTGGTTTTGGATCAAAAAATACAAAGGAGGTGCTGCCCAAATTTTTAAAAGACGAAACGTGTTTTAAAACTAGTAAATTTCACTTGTATTATTCATGTCCCTTTTCTATGCATTTAAGAAAACCGGATTTCATTATACCTTTATTTCAAAACTTCACCTCTTTTATTTTCTTACAAAGATTTAGATTTCTGGGTTTCAGCTTACTTGAATTACGTTACGCCTTTAGACGTTGCGTGATTTAAGTGCTGGTCACGAGCTAATATTTCGGGTCATGACAGAAAAGCCGAATATACGCGAGCTTCCCTTGGAGAGACCGCAATTGCTTGAGAGTTCTTGGTGGATGCATTTCCATGATCGCCTTGATGTTTGAAAGGTCTATTTCGATGCCCCGGTGTCGTATAATGAATCCTAGGAACTTCCCTGAGGAAACACCGAACGCGCATTTGAGAGGGTTCATCTTCATGTTGTATTTCCGAAGACGTTGGAACACTATCTTCATATGCTCCCAATGCTCCTCATGCGATTTGCTTTTCACCATGAGGTCTTCGATATAACATTCGACAATCTTGTGTATAAGGTCATCAAAGATCTTCAGTATGGCCCTCTGATAGGTGGCACCGGAGTTCTTCAGACCGAAAGGCATCACTTTGTAGCAGAATATGCCCAGAAGGATCCGGAAAGCGGCATGCTTCTGGTCTTCGGGATGCATCTTTATTTGATTGTACCCTGATGAGCCATCCATGAAGGAGAAGACTTCGTGAGTGGATGTGTTATCTATCATCGGTAATCGGCTTTGTTGAGGTCCCGAAAGTCTACGCAGATGCGCACCGTCCCGTTCTTCTTCATTACTAGGACGATGTTGGCAATCCAGTCGGGGTATTGCACTTCTTGGATGAAGCCGGAGTCGATTAGCTTCTTGATCTCGGCATTGATGCCCATTTCAAGTTCGAGCCGCATTCTTCTCGGCGCTTGTTTGACTGGCTTGATGTCCGGAGATATCGCTAATTTGTGCACAGCTACTTCTGGATCTAGTCCCGGTATTTCGGAGTAGTTCCATGCGAAACAGTTTTTATACTGCATGAGCACGCCTTTGAGCATAACCACCCGCTCTTTAGAAAGCAGCTCACTGACGAACGTAGGCCGCGGATCGTCTGTCGTCTCTAAGTCAATTTTCCTTAGGTTGTCCGCAGTAGTGTGTATTCCATCTTCCAATTCTTTTGGCGCCGGTGGAAACTCTGAGACCACCTCGTCATCATCATTTTCGAAGCACCAGGACAGGTCATCCATGTTCTCGCGTATTTCTTCTTCTGACAGCGTTATTGCGTGTCAGGTACGAGATCGTTTCCAAAACCGATGTTGGTCTGGTTCTACTCTCGCCAAATACGTTGCCTTTGGTATATGCTTTGGCGGTGGGGCCACCTTCCAACTGTTGGATAGAGCGAACCTGCCGAGTTGATATTGGTATTCGACCCAATTCTTAAAAGTAAAGCAGTCTTCAAGAGGATGACCTATTGCTCAGTGATAGGAGCAATAATCTGGGTGATGAACTTCGTTTGCTTGATCGCGATGCCGAGACTCCGGGAGTGTCATCATTTGATGTTTCATGACGAGGTCAAAGATTTTCCTTGTCTTTTCTCGGGGGAAAGAATATGCTCGACCTATCTTTTTCGTTAGAGACGGATTCCGACTGACCTTTTCTTGATCGTGTGGCCTTTTGGATCCATTTTGCTGCTGTCGAACGTTTTTCCCGTTCTTCAACTTGTTTTTACCTCTGCATCAGACCTTTTTCCTGTCTTGGGAGTGCGTGGCGGGCTGACGGCAAAGGGCATCATCATCTTCCGTGGCCTTCCGAATGAGACGTTGCGTCTTCGCCTTCTCGTAAATGGCCATTTCGCAGTTGTAGTCATTTCGAACCTTTAGACTCGCTTCCCTTATTAGCTTGTCCATCTGTTCTTCAAACGGCGGACTCGGCATTTTTATGGCAGGATCTCGTTCTGGTTCAACGTCAGTGTCTTTTAAAAGGGCGTCCTCTTTTTCATCCAGGTCCTTTATGACATGGTAGCCATGGAACTGCTCCCGTTTCTTGGACTGGACATATCCAAGCCCGATCATTTCCATTTTCCCGGTGGGCAATTTTCGCTGAGTTTCAGGGACGTTCCAAATCCTGTTGTAGAATTGAGCTTGTCGAGGGGTTTGTTTTAAAGGTACACCTTGGCATCTTAATAACCTTTTTAATCCCTCTGTGTAGTACCTAAGCAGAAGAATGGGTAGGAGCCTGTCGAGCGCAGGATCGGCACCATGCCAGACTTCTTTTTCAACTTTAGTCTCCGTGGATCGGTAGAATAAGATCGCCTTTTCACCTTTTCGCCTGGGAGGGACTTAGAATGTTTGCAGCTCTTACACACTATATGTTTCGAGTGTATCAAGCTCTCTGTAGTGTTGTCGCGGAACCATAGCGATTTGCAATCCTTGATATTCTCCAGTGAGGGTCTGTATCGATGGCCGGACCGAGAACACTGCGTTAAATTCGTCTTCAGAGTCGCTACCAAAGACCAGAATAGGGGTAGATGGTCCCGGATTATTGCATTGGGGTGGCCCCGAATAAACTATCTCTTCTTCCTTTTCGGTATCGCTCCCAAAGACCGGAATAGTGGTGATAGCTTTCTGCTTATTCTCCGGCTTACGGCATCTTTCCGTGTCTTCAAAGTCTGGCAGGAAATACTTTGCATCCTCGTACTTTCGGACTTCATTTACGGAAAATGGGTTCAGTTCCCCTGTCACGGTATACTCAAGACCATCTTTGAAGTACTTCATACACTGATGCTGTGTAGAAGGGATGATGTTGTACTCGTGTTACCAAGGTCTGCCGAGCAAAGCGTTGTAGCAAGTCTTGGCGTCAATGACATGAAACTTGTTGTCAGTGATGAGCAGCCCAAAGCGTAATGTCAGTATCACAGACCCGAGTGTCCGTGGTGACTGGGAGTCGAACCCGGAGATGGTGATTTTATCCCGAGCGAGGTGATGCACGCTCATGCAAATCTCCTTCAACACTCTTATATTGGGAAGGTTAACGGAGGACCCATTGTGGACCAGGATCTTGCCTATCTTGATGTCATGACAGTATCCGGTGACATACAGGGGACGGTTATGCTCGCACGTCCCGAGGAGGAGGTCTTCATCGCCGAAAGTAACGTCAGCAGTGTGCACTTCTTCCAGCTCGTCCTTCATCTTTTCTTCGGCAAGGAAAGCTTGAAACTGTTCGGGCTATTGTAGTGCCTTGATCAGAGAATCTCTCCCCTCTTTAGATAGCAGAAGGGCATTGAGAATGCTCAGCTGTGAGGGTATCTTCCTCAGGTGTGCCAGAATGTTGTAATCCACATTGTTTTTCTTGGGCGGGTCCTTAGCTGCAAGCTCTTCGATGACTCGGTCATTGAGGGTGATATCTTCATGGACTTTTTCTTTCACCTTATCTTTTTTATTCGATCCGTTGTTCATAGGTCCGAGATTATTTTCGGGCAACGTACGACTGCGCAGCTGAATATTCTCGCAGGTCTTTACTTCTTCTGTTTTGGAGATGGATTCCTTGAAGAGAGGGCCGGGGGCTATTTCTTCATCAGAATCGCTTCCGAAGGTGAGAACTTGCGATCCTTTGGAATCAACCATGTGACAGTTACCGGCGGTTATTTTGTGCTTATTGGTCGCGCCTCTTTGTTCCCGACGAGTTTTGCGCTTCATCCGCTTGAAATGTTGTCGATAAGCGACGTATCCCTGCCACCAATTTTTAAAGGCCATGTATTCCTCGGTAGGGTGCATGATCCTCTGATGGTATAAGCAGTAGTTTGGATGTGCATCTGGTTCATCGGGACACGTACTCCCTGAAGTATCTTCTTTGAGAGATGGCAACTTCATTCCCATTGACAGGGCTTTGGCGAACCGATTCCTTGTCTTAAGCCTGTTTTTGCTTGTGGCAGGAGTGCTTTGATCCTGTTGTGGTACTTCAACCCTTTCGTTCGGTCACCGACATTTGGCTCTTTCGTATATGGCGATTTCACGCTCTTGGTCAGCTTTGCTTTTCTGAAGAGCTTCGTTCAGGAATATGTCAATCATCTCTTCTGACGGCTCTAAGAGTTCTGGTTCTGGATCTGCCCCCAGTTTATTTGCATCAGGAGCTTCTTTACCATCGATTGACGAATGAGAGGTCGCGTGGCAGCTTGCTACATAATCCTCGGGCTCATCTGACGAGTCTTCCCTCTCGTCATATCCATCCTCAAGGATGTGGTTGAGAAACTCTTAGAGCATGACCGGGGTTCGCGCCTTCTAGTTGTATCCTTCCAGCACGTCAATGTTCTTCTGTAGTTCCGTACGCTTGTCATCAGGCTTCACGGGCTTTTTGGTCTTCTTCTTCTTCTTTGATGACTTTGACGGCCGGGCCTGAATGTTTTGTCCACCATCACCAACTTTCAGCGTTGGGCGCGGCTTCAGCATCCCTTCAATAATCTCGGGCTTCAGCGGGCTCTTCCACCTAATTGCCAGGCAAATTTGAAGATCCTTCAGCATTCGTTTTGTTTTGGCTGAAAGAGCGACTTCCCATGGAGCTTCTTCTATAAAAGAGCATGATGTTCCTGGCATGTCTATCTTTTTAGGAGTGTGTGGTTGGGGCGGGCTTACCTTCCAATTCTCAGACAGTGCGAATTTGCCCTGTTGGTATTGGTCCTCTATCCAGCATTTGAAGACGAAGCAATCTTCGATTGGATGGCCTACTGCTCGGTGGTAGGGACGGTAATTGGGATTGTTGGCGTCGCCTGGCTGTAGTGGACGTCTTGGATCTGGAAGATTGATGAGCCTGTTGCGCACCGCCAGCTCTAACAGTCTCCTCGTTTTATCCCGGGGAAACGAATAAGGGCGTTTCAGCTTCTCATTGAAGAATCGCCGTCTCTCGTTTTGGCGATCGGCTGGTTTTGGACCACTGGGATGCTGCTGAGCATTGGCGACGAAGGTCGCTTTCCCTTTCCCTTTTTCATTTCGAGAGTCCATCTTCGAGGAAGACGGTCTATGGCCCATCTGATCCATTTGGGCCAACTTGTCAATCAAGGCCTGAAAGGTAGTCGGCTTGAAAAACATCAAGAACTGGGATATGGTCGCCTGCGGATCGAGGGTACCCACGAACATGCCTACTGCGGGAGCTTCTTCGATGCGTTGTTCGTATTTCGACCATAGGTTCCGCCACCAGATTGCATACTGAACCCATGTTTCTCCTGGCTTCACCCTGGCATTGATCAATGCCGTGATTGGGGTGCGTTCGCTGGCGTTGCGAACCTTTGTGTAAACAGTAGCTCCATTTCTGCAAATATCTTAACGGAGTCATTCGGGAGCTCAGAGTACCATTCAAATGCTGTCTCCGATAAGCTTCCAACAAACTGGCGAAGCAGCAATTTGTCGTCACCCCCAGTATTACCGCACAAGGCTCTGAATTGATCAACGTGTTGGTGTGGATTACCCATCCCTTTATACACATGGAAATCGTGTATCCAGGAGGGTACTTATTTGGTTGTACCAACCCGGATAGGGTCGTCCAGTCTTGACGATTTGGCCAGCCGCTTCGCTCGCCTGATGAGCTCGTATCTGTTGAGCTATATAGTCGTCAAGGGCGGCTTTCGAGATCGTCTCCTCTTTGGCTGTTGAACAAGCATGAAGATGGTTTGACATCTCCCCTCTGTCGTCTTCAAGGATAATCGGAGGGTCTTCAGCTGGAGGATCCAGCTGTATCATCATTCCGACCTTATCTTGGATTGAAAGCGCCATTTGTTTTATGTTGGCCGCTTGTTCCGCGGCTTCTTTGTCTTTCCTATCGAGCATTCTTCAGAGAAATTCGGCATCGGTTTCTTGTTCTTGACACTGCTCTGACGATGTCTCCGGGCTTTCTTTTGGCCCAGTGAGTACGGCCATCTTCGTTAGCATCTCCTGGAGATTTTGCTGCTGTTGCTCCTGAGTCTCTTCTCTGCTCATCCCACAGCAGGAGTTTCGTCATAAACCGTGTGAGCGGTCGATGACCCGTAGAAGCACAGCTTTCCTCTTTTCTGGAATCCATATAAACAGTATGCTCTACCGTGCCCCCAGACTTGGGGCGTTTGGGTTCAATGCCCTTGCGATTCGTCGCAGACGCAGGGATCTTCTCCGGCCTTCTCCTTTTCTGGGCGGTCGAAGTTGAGGGGACCGTTGTAGCGGGCACCCAAGTAGATGACACCTTCTGTGGTACGACAGGATGGTCCTTCTCTTGCCGAACTTTCATCTTCTTCGGTCGGCGGGACCTTATGAATTTTAGAGGACAGCCCCTGAGGGAGATGCTCTGGCTTCACCTTTTTAACGTTCTCCATAGGTGGAGGAGATCTTTTTAGCACGGCCGTCGGAGAGTTCTTGCACACCCTCTTGAGCGGTTAGAAGCTGTTCCCAGTTGGAACAGCAACATCGACTTCCACCGTTGGAGCTGGCGGAGTCAGTCCTGAAGGGAAACTTCCCCCAGCTTTCCTTACTCGGCGCCAGTGGCGACGTCGAGCATGTCATGCGGTCGGGATCATCTCCGTTGCCGGGATAACTTCATCATGCCCCCTGTTCTGGTGAAGGGTTGCTGCTGGCGCCAGCCTATCGAAGACTAACGTCCGTTGAGAAGAAACGTCCAACCTATCGAAGACCGACTTTTGAGCAGGGAAAGCAGCCTTGGTGACTTCGCCCGAAGAGAGAGTTGGAATGGTCAGTCTTGTGAAGACCGACCCCTTAGTAGGAGAAGTCTCTCTGATGGCTTCATTTACTGGAGCAGGGATGGCTATCCGTTTCGGGATAACCCCTTCAGGTATTGCGGGCTTCCTCATGGGACCATTGGAGCTTTGGCCCAGTCTGTTAAAGACCGAGGCGTTGGATTTGGGTGACCCGTTGAGAGGGGCCGCGGTAGTTGCAAGCCGATCAAAGACCGACTTCTTTGGAGCTTCTTACGATGGCACTGGGGCGTTGAAGCTCATTGGTGGGAGCATGGTCCCGAAGAATAGCCCAGTGGTGGCTTGCGTCACCTGTTCCACTGGCATCATGAAAACGGAGGCCGCTTGAGGCCTATAGGTCACTCCTCCAGTAAGGACGGAGTGGGAGTTGTTGCAGTTGTTGCAGTTGGTACAGTTGAAAGCCATTGATCTTCTGTTTTCTGCATGGAGCAAGACACCAAATCTTAGTACCTCGAATCCAAGGGCAACCATAGCAAACCGCATTCGTTCGCAAAACACGATACACGAAGTGTGGAGTGGAAAGAGGAAAAGGTCCTACCAGGCGTGCCAGAATCTGTCCTCCGCCGAAAAGACGCGACCGGAACGTTGGGACGTCCGGTCTGAATTTTGGGGGCAGATGCTATTTGGATTTATCCATCCACCTCTCCGATGATGCCAAGTTGATTTATGGCATCATGTATCGAAGGTTTAGACGGATGCGGCCGATGTAGCAGACTTCGTCAGATTCTCCCTCATTGTGAGGGGTTTTTGATTGTGGGAACGCTCTTCCCTGCAGGCGCAAGCCCCTGCAGTTAATTACACTACCGCATTGCGGTAACCACTTTCTCCTTTTCCAGATGGTCATTTCGTGTCGTGTTTGTTTGTTTTTGGTTGCCCGTGGATTGTATGCGGAGACTAATTTATGTTATCGTCCGTAGGGCGTGGATTAGTCCAAATCCGTATTTTCTTAGATTTGGGTTTGATTTGGGTTTAAGGATCGTTAATCTCATTGAGATCAAGATCAACTTAAACGTTGTTAAGGATACGTTAGTCTAATTTTTAGACTAAGATCTACTCAACGGGGGGTTTGGAATCATTTAAATTCAACGACAGAGAATTTGGGCTCTATCGTCTTAGTTTAGGGACGTTGCGATCCAGTGGGTTTAAGGATTGTTAATCTCATTGAGATTAGGATCAACTTAAATGTTTGTTAACGATACATTAGTCTAATTTTTAGACTAAGATCTACTTAACAGGATTTTGGGATCATTTAGATCCAACAAAAGAGCATTTGGACTCTATTGTTTCAGTTTTAGGGACATTGTGGTCCATAAGTTTAAGGACGTCATAGTCCATGAAGTTTAAGAACATCATAGTCCATAGTTTAAAGACGTCATAGTTTATAAAGTTTAGTTTAGGGACGTTGCGGTCCAATGGGTTTAAGGACATCATAGTCCATGTCAGTTTAGAGACATCATAGTCTATAAAGTTTAAAGACATCATAGTCTATGAGTTTAAGGACCTCATAGTCCATAAAGTTTAAGAACATCATAGTCCATAAAGTTTAAAGACGTCATAATCTGTGGGGTTCTGATTTAATCAGTTTAGGAATGCGCCAAAAGTTATTAATTATTGGGACCCTCTATCTCTCTGAAGACGTTGAAAGATTACAACGACATGTATCAGAGGTATAAAGAGATGTACCCTTGAACCAATGTCCCAATTTGGGAAAGTGGGATAAACATCAGTTTAGATATCATATGTTGGGAGCTTATTAGCTGTCTTGAGATCAGCTTTGGAAACCCTGTTCCCGCCAAAAAAGAATTTCGCAAAAGAGCCCAAGGTATCAAATGGCAGCGATACGTTTAAGAAAATGTGAACCAGTATGTTTCGGGCTGTATTTTGATAAACTCCTGAATGTTAAATAGCTATATTCTGATGGTATCGAAAGCGTCTCGAAAAATCCTTCGATTTGATATATTATGGGCTTCATCATTCATCCGGGATCAAAAGTTATGAGCAAATATGCTACATGTGTAATCTAAGGAAGAAAATGCGAACCAGTATTTTTCGGGCTGCATTTTGACAAACTCGCGAATGAGAAATAGCTAAATTCTGATGGTATCGAAAATGTCTCGAAAAACCCTTCGATTTGATATATTACGGGCCTCATAATTCATCCGGGATCAAAAGTTATGAGGCATCACGTGCCCACACGTGACTGGGCATCACGTGCAGACACGTGACCATTTACAGGCAAAGCCTGTATGCACTGAATAAAATAAATAATTGGAAATAATTAATCACTGGGGTCACGTGCCAACACGTGATAGGCTCTTAAACCATTTGAAACAATAGAATTAAATTCTAATTAAATAATTAATCAGTGGGGTCACGTGCCAACACGTGATGGGTTTCTGAGCCCTCTAAATCAATAGAATTAAATTCTAATTAAATTGGTAAATCAGTAGGATCACGTGCTAACACGTGATAGGCTCTTAAACCTTCTGAACCAATAGAATTAAATTCTAATTAAGGGAAATCAAAAACCCTAATTGGAAAAATATTTCCCTAGATCTTTCCAAACAAAAAGATTATGCTCTGTAAAGTGGAGCACTGTTGGATTAAAAATCCAATGGTGATTAAAAATCACCAATTTATAGAAAGATTCTATATAAGGAAAGATTTCCCTGAAATTTTTCAGGAATAACAGACAAAATATCTTTTGAATTAAAAATCCAATGGTGAATAAAATTCACTGAGTGATCTAAAAGATCATGTTGGTTACAAAATCAATTAAAATCTTTCAATGAAAAATTGACTAAACAAACTGATTCTTTTCTTTCTCCTATAAATAAGAGCCAAGGGGGAAGAAAAAAGGGATACAGAGAACAAGGGGGAGAGATACAACAACAGAGAAAAAAAAAGAGAATTTAATTCTCCAGAGAGAAAAGAAGATTTCCTCAGAAGGGAAAGAAACCCTAGGTGAGAAAGAGAAAGAGATCATAAGCTCCACAAAACAAAAAGAGAATTTAATTCTCAAATTAAGAGTTTAACTCTTCTGAATAAGAACTTAATTCTTCTTTTGGTTGAAGATCTGCAGAAGCAGATCTCCCCATAAATTGAGAATTTAATTCTCATCGGAGAGATTCTGCCATGCAGATCCAAAACTTAGAGGGAGAATTGAGTTTAGGGAATTTAATTCCTCCAAATACATAGGAATTTAATTCCTCCAACAGAAACAGGGTTAACCCTTAAAACAAGAACTTAGTTCTTCTTCATGGTTGAAGATCTGCAGAAGCAGATCTCCCCATACGTTGAGAATTTAATTCTCATCGGGGAGATTCTGCCATGCAGATCCAAAACTTAGAGGGAGAGTTGAGTTTAAAGAATTTAATTCTTTCAAAAACACATGGGAATTTAATTTCTCTAAATGAAATTAGGGTTTAACCCTATAAAAGAATTTAATTCTTAAACAAGGGACTTAAACTTTCCATGCACGTAAACATGATCACGTGGCAACACGTGACCCCCCTTCAATGATCAGAAAAGAACGAATGAGACATGGTTACGTGCCCCCACGTGACCCTTAAATAGACTCCTTAAGATGAGAAAGAAAACAGCTTGGAGGCAATGCCTCACGTGCTCCCACGTGACCCTTAAGCAAACTTCTCAAAAATAAAGGCAGAATAGACTTTGGGCGCCCTCACGTGTCTCCACGTGACCCCTGACAAACACCTCTTTAAAAAAGAGAAGATGGAAAGAACTGAAATATTAAAATCCAATGCATGGGCGCCCTCACGTGTCCTTACGTGACCCTTAGCAAATCCTTTTAATATCCAATGCATGGATACCCATCACGTGCCCACACGTGATGGCCGTGAAGACTAAAAGTGTTTAACACTTATTTAAATATTCTGAGAATAAGATAAGGGAAGTTTGGGCCCAACACTCAAGAGCCTCACGTGACCCCACGCGAGCGCTTCCTTTTTTAGTGTTTAACACTATTTTGGGCGCTGTATCCTAATGTTTAACACTATTATAAGCGCAACACGTGGGAGCACGTGATAGCTGAGTTTACTCTAGTGTTTAACACTATATCCAAGCCAATCTTAGCTTGAACTAGCCAAGTCTTTCAGAGGCAAGATTCCCCTTTTGACTGAACCTCAAACACACTTTTGTCTTCCAAAATTGATCATCTCATATGACATTCAAAATAATTCCCAGAGCCCTTTCAATTAACTTTGGTTCGAGGGTACTTCTCTTCACACCTCTGATACATGTCGTTGTAATTCTTCAACATCTTCAGAGAGGTGGTGGGTCCCGATGACCAATAACTATTTGGTGCATTTCCAAACCTATGCTTGCATCTGAACTTGGACTGCAATAGAGCCCAAATGCTCTTTTGTTGGATCTAAATGATCCTGTTAAGTAGATCTTAGTCTAAAATTAGACTAACGTATCCTTAACAAACGTTTAAGTTGATCTTAGTCTCAAACGAGATTAACGATCCTTAAATCAATCCAATTACATATTTCCTAACCAATATTGGTTCAAGGTTACATCTCTTCACTCCTCTGATATATGTCGTTGTAATCCTTCAACGTCTTCAGAGAGGTGACGGGCCCGACAACCAGATTTTACATGGACTATGATGTCCTTAACCTTGGACTGTGGGGTCCTTAAACCCATGGACTATGCTTTCCTTGATCTTTAACCGCAAAGTCCCTAAACTAAAACAATAGAGCCCAAATGCTCTTTTGTTGGATCTAAATGATCCTGTTAAGTAGATCTTAGTCTAAAATTAGACTAACGTATCTAAATGATCCTGTTAAGTGGACCTTAGTCTAAAATTAGTCTAACGTATCCTTAACAAACTGTTAAGTTGATCTTAGTCTAAAACTAGACTAATGTATCCTTAACAAACGTTTAAGTTGATCTTAGTCTCAAATGAGACTAACGTATCCTTAAACCCAACCCCCAAACCCAAATCTAAGAAAATACGGATTTGGACTAATCCACGCCCTATGGGCGACAACATAAATTAGTCTCCGTATACAATCCACGGGCAACCAAAAAACAAAACAAACACACACGACACGAAGTAACCATCTGGAGAAGGAGAAAGTGGTTACCGCGACGCGGTAGCGTAATTAACTGCAGGGGCTTGCGCCTGTAAGGAAGAGCGTCCCCACAATCAAAAACCCCTTAAATGAGGGGGAATCTGACGAAATCTGCTACATCGGCCGCATCCGTTTAAACCTTCGATACATGGTGTCATAAATCAACTTGGCATCTTCGGAGAGGTGGACGGATAGCACAAATTAGCATCTGCCCTCAAATTCAGGCAAGACAGACCTACGCGGTCGCGTCTCTGTGTTTCGGAGGAGAACAAACCCTGAGCATGAAGAGCTTAATTGATGGTCATTAGAACATTTGGTCTGATTCTGGCTAATGTTAGCCCTTCATAGTGTTCAACACTAACATGTTTATTCAGCGCTCACGTGCTGCCACGTGATACTCTGAGGCAGTGTTAAACACTGAAATTTGAGAATGCTCACGTGTCGCACGTGATGCATATAAGTGTTAAACACTTTAGCCCTGTGGCTGTCATGTGTAAGCATGTGAGGCGCTTTGAAATAGTATTAAACTTCAAGAATTTGAAGCGTTTCTTCTTTAGGTTTATTCTTTTGTTCTCTTCTGAGTGCTAAGCGCTATTTGGGTCACGTGAGATCACGTGAGGCATCCTAAAAGTGGGAACTGCCTCCGATTTATTCCCCTTTCTTATTTTGTAAGTGTCAAGCATTACCATGGGGTCACGTGTGATCACATGAGCCAATCTCGATTATTCCCTTTTGTTCATCAAAGGCGCTCACGTGGGAGCACGTGCTCGGCTATTATCATGTTGGGGTCAATCCTTTTGCGTGCATGGAGATCTTAAGTTTTGAGACTTTCAAGCCCATTGTTTTATGAGAATTGGATTCTTAAGACTTAGTTTTTCTCTTAAGTTTGGGATCTGTATGACAGAATCTCCCTGATGAGAATTAAATTCTCAACTTGTGAGGAGATCTACTTCTGCAGATCTTTTCCATAGGGGAGAACTAAGTTCTCATATGAAGGGTTAAACCCTTGTTTTATCAGAGAAATTAAATTCCTATATACTTTTTGGGAGATTTAAATTCTCTAAACTTAGATCTCCCTCTAGGTTTTGGATCTGCATGGCAAAATATCCCCGATGAGAATTAAATTCTCAACTTGTGGGGAGATCTGTTTCTGCAGATCTTAACTAGAGGAAGAACTAAGTTCTTTTTGGAAGAGTTAAACTCTTATAGAGGTGAAAAAGAGATGAGATATTCTTTATGTTTTTTTCTCCTTCTTTTACCTCGGATTTTTGTTTTAACTCGAAGTTGATGGGGGGTTCCTTCTCTCTCTCTCTTTTTTCGTCTCTCTCTCTCTCTCTCTCTATATATATATATATATATATATATTCCTCCTTTTTTTTGTTTGTTTCTTTGCTCTTATTTATTGGAGAAAGAAGAGAATCAATTTGTTTAGTAAATCTCTCGTTGAGAGATTTTGATTGATTTTCTTATCAACCAACATGATCTTTTTGATCACTTGGTGAATTTTATTCACCGCTGGATTTTTAATCCAAGGACTTCTGTTTTACAGAAGATATTTCTTTTGTCGTTCTTAACAAATTTAGGAAGATATTTCCTTGCACAGAATTTTTCTGTATATTGGTGATTTTTAATCGCCATTGGATCTTTAATCCAACGGCGCTTTGTTTTCCAAAGCGTAATATTTCTTATTTAGAAAGATCCAAGGAAGTATTTTCCAAATAAGGCTCTTAATCCCTTTTAATTAGAATTTATTTTTATCAGTTCAGAAGGCATAGGAGTCTATCACGTGTAGCACGTAACCCCACCAAATTAAGCCGACCCAAGGGTCTCACGTGTTATCATGTGAGTTTTTTTTGTCCCATTTGTTTGCTTTATTCAGGCGCCTGTATACTTTGCTTATAGAGGTCACGTGTCTGCACGTGAGGTTCAATTTTGGCTTAGTTTTGTTAAGCGAAGCGCCTATCACGTGTGGGCACGTGATGCTCCACTTGGGGACTTTCTCCGTTGCTCTATTTATTTATTTATTTTCCGTAAGGGAACAATTCTTTTTAATGATTCATTTTTGTGAGTCATTGTTTGGTTATGACTCATTTTTGTTTCCAGTTCATATGATTATTAAACCTTATCTTCTACTCACTCTTATCTCCTTCTTGATTCTTCTTCTTAATTTTTTTCAAGTGAAGAAAAGAAAAGAAAAGAAAGAAAATTAAGTGAGCTAATTATTCTATATCTACCAATCATTCTAAGCCAGTTTAATTAGTGGGTTGCTTCATTTTGATGAGATCAATTTGAAGCTAAAACTTGTGTTGGAGTTATCTTAAGGTGGATCATTTTCGGCGAGGAGAATATCGAGCAAGATTGTTTCGGGCTTCGTGGAGACTATCCGGAATCCAAGGAGAGGTAGTTAACACGCTACAAAGGTTGTAACCTGCCAAACTCTTTGTTTTAGCTTACTAGTTTAGTGACAAGTTTAGTGGTTTGGTTTGATTCTTGGTTTGGATTTGCTAAAGCTCTCTAGTTTTTTAAAATTATCGATTCCGCCGTGCTTTAAACCCTACTAGAGAAGCCTATCAATCCAACAGTAATATCAAAGCCATACCAAAAGACTACAACTTGTTTTTGGCTAATTTGAAATCCAAAACTTTTGAATGACGTGTTCACTTGTTTTCGAACATAGACTTAAATCGATTCTTTTCTGCTCAATTTGCCACGCTCGGGTATTGCATATGTGATCTAGATTAACTTATACCACTATGGAACGCTACGGAGGGGGTCAACCACACCCGGGAGCACTTTGAAGTGCTCTCGAAAGGGTTGATGACCCGAGAGCACCCATAAGGGTGCTCTCGGGTCTGGCATGGCCTCTGGCCACCGTAAAGGTGGCCAAAGTTCATGCCACCCTCCGGAAACATTTCAAAATGGTATTTAATTTTTACCCCGAGATCCACGCGAAGTTTGGGTCCGTTTCGACACGTTTCCGAGCCAAAAGGTGCCAATTTAGTGTCGAGGTGAATAGTGTTTTCAATTTTCGAAATTTTCGTTTCCACTTAGAAAGTTGTATGATTCATTAGTCATTTGCGATAGTATAAAATAGATTAAAGTGTTTAATGTAGTTGTATCATCGGCGTATGCAATATGAGCGAATTAACGGTTTTTCTATGTCGGAGTGAATAGTGTTTTTTCAAGTGTTGAATTAATAGTTTTGCCTTAATGTTTTTGTGATTTGTTGGCCATTGGTGATGAGTTATATAGTTTAAAGTTTTTAGTTGATATAATTTGTCGGTGTATGCGATATGTAGTGCTTAACGCCGACGAATTGAAGTGTTCAATTCGACAGGGTTGCACAAGTGAGTCTGAGATATTGGTTTGTTGGTATGTGTTGAATTGTTGCGAAGTGAATAGCCCCCGTGCGGAAGTGTGATGTTGCGATAAGTGTTATTTCCTTTCATGATTGTAGCTACCTTGTATATTCATTTGTTCGGGACGAGCTCCAACTTGTGGCCGCCGTTTCCGTTATATGTATATTCTTTGTTTCGGGACTTAGCGATTCACATGTGCCCGTAGTCACCGATTGATGTATAATTATTTGTCGGGACACGTTTAGGTTGCGATCGTTGTCGCCGTTGTATAATACAGGTTTAGAATTACCCCGCGGAGAAGCGCATGAGCAACCGAATTCTAGATTGCAACGGGTGGCCATCTCAAGGAGTTGGGATCGGATCACTTGAGTCTAGGATTGGCGGGTTGCTTACCGCGCTTGTCGGGGTATAGGATTGACCCGCGAAGGAGTGCTCAAGTCACCGGATTCGAGAAAGTGTCGGGTGACCCCCTCATGATGATGATGTTAGGTCGTCTCGTTTCTTGGGTTGCCTGGTACTTGCCGCACTCGTAGGGGTTTGCTTTTGGCTACGCACGGGCTATTCACGCGATCGGGGAATGTCGCGTTTCGTTTGTGGCTCGAACGAAATGCGAGATTCCTAGGTGATTCAACCATTCCTATTCTGTGATGTTCATTACTTGCTTGTGATGTGATTACCTGTCTGTGATGATATTTATCACTTGCCTGTAATGTTAATTATCTACATGCGATGATATATATAGTGATATATATGATATATATATGTGTGTGTGCGATATATAAATAAAGGCTATATACGTTTTGCACCCGCGCTAGCCCTGCCCTGCCGTAAGTTAAGTAACCTTACGGTGAAAACTCTGGGCTCGGGGCGAATGCGGATGACGTATATGTGCATTATATTTTTCTTTTCATATCATGCTTTATTTGTAATGGTGTGAGGAGATGCTAGATAATATGAGATTATCTATGTGATGGGATTGCATTGATTCGGATTAATGCAAAGATAATAAACTTAAAACACATTGTAGAACCAAATATTAGATATTGTGGTGTTATAATCGAATCTTATGCTTTGCATCGAGATATTCGTTTAGGAATATCCTGCACTTCATTCTACGAGGAAAGAGCCTAAATCCCTTCACAAGGAGCGATCTCTTTGACAAAAGATTGTGTTACTATAAATTTGCAAGTTGAATAGCCGTAGTCTTTTACTTTGCATCGAGATATTCGGTTAGGAATATTCTGCACTTCATTCAATGAGGTAAGTGCCCTGATCCCTTCACGGAGAATCCGCACTTAAGCAATAGTCTACGTAACTATAAATTTGCAAAACCACTTGGTTCCTACGATGAGATCAAGTTCATTACGTTAAAGGTTTTCTTCAAAACCAGCCGTAACCCTCTGTCATTTCAGAAAATAGAGTACTTAGTATTCGTGCTACGTTTGTCGACCTCGTTGAGCCGTAGTGTACAGTAGCTAAGTGATGTTTTCCTGTTTGCATGTGATGCGATTAGTTAGAAAGGTCGTATGACTTTGTTGACTTCATTAAGGATCGTGCAGGCGGGTCTAAATTAATCACGAAATGACGGGTTGAAATTGACTAGCGACTTATGATTTGTTGACCTCATTAAGGTCATAAGCTGTTAGGAGTAAAAACCTATATCAGGAATTTCAAGTGTTGAAACTTGCAATGAGATTACATACCTTCTATGGTGTGGGTGACTTGTTGACTCCGTCAAGGTTACCACTCCATGATAGTTTGGATCACAATTCCTATTGTAAGTAATAGTTACTTTCGGGATATGACCCCGGCTAATTCTCCTTTTAGGGTTTGAAGGAGAATTTGACGGAACAGTGAGAGCCATCCTGATTAGATAAATATACCAATCTAATCTAGGTTGGAGTGCACGACGAGTGTTTCTTTTCTCTCTCTGGCAGCGATCTATGACTGACCTTAAGCTAAAAACTCGTAAATCAAGTTAACTGAACCTTTTTACAATCAATGGCTTTGGAATGTCATGATTGCCCTATTTCACGACATAGTCGCATATGTACTTACCCCTCCCACTTTCCTTTTTGCTTCCTCCAGAACACTATATATCAGATACAGAGATCCATATTGTTTGGAAGGATATCGTATAGTTAGATACTTGCCCGAAGAAATTGTTTTAGTCGAGTATGACCCCTAGTTATGGAGAAAGTGAATTGTGTATGATACAATTCAATTGTCCCTTCCCTCCACCTTATCTCAAGTTTGAGAGCTCCTTAAATAAGGAGAATATACCAGTTATACTTGTTGGATAGTCTTCTTCCAATCCCGATGCTGGAGCTGAAAGGAAGAGTAAGGAGAAAACCAATTAACATAAGTTCGGTATAAACAAGTTAAGAAAGAGAAACATCGATAGGGGACGAGGTGAGCGGAAAAGAAAATGCAACTACATGTTATGACCCTGGGCAATGAAAGGGAATTACTTGGAATACCTTGCCACCCCTTGAAACATTTTTATATTTCATTTTTTTATGTGATTATAATCGAAAACTATTTTCCAATTAAATTTGACTCCTGAGTATATAGATACCGGATTAACATCCCACATCTGTAAGTTGTTACAGATGCTGAGAAAAATTAGATTATTGGAAAGTTGATTTGATCTTCAATATCGGAGCAATTGATGCTATTGGGGAAATCACCTAATTTTTCTTTCGGCAAACATTTGGTTTTGAATATATGTTATTATGCATCAACTTCTAAAAACTGATATAACCGTCTCTTTATTTGATAAAGTGGGATATAAATTTTCAAAAATTATGTTGTGAACATTTGCTTTTATCATTTAATGATTGGGTAAGGTGCATTGAATAACAGGATATACATTCTTAACCAAAATATAGTTTTAAAATTACAACACACAGAGTATGAGTTAATGAACTCATAGGGCTTATATATGATGATGTATGTTGTCCGATGTCCGCACGGACAAGGGGATGGTACTCATACTTCGTTCCGTTTTACTATGAGTTTTCTGGTTTTAGACTTGCATTCTTGTTGAAATGTAAAGTCTAAGGATTTTGAGAAGTTCATAAGATAAAGGAATAAAGTAGAGAACCAAACGTTGATAGTATTAAGATTCTTCGAAGTGTTCGAAAATGTAGACACTTATGCTAGGTATTCCATAATAATATAATTGAGAATTTAATTCTCTTTCAAATTGCTCATCCGAGGGTGCGCTCCTTGATGAGTAATACTGAATTGCATTTTTCAATTAAGGGATGCGCTAGAAATAGACGCTATCAATTGATACCGGTTTTATCCAAATCAGTGCCTCAAATTCTATATGTGATATAAAATGGGATATCATCTTAAAATTATTAAGATGTTGAGTTTTCTGGCTTATAATTAAAACCAGAATCCGGATAAATTCAAGACACGTTTCAGTAATGGCAGTTTGTGGGTTATCCCAAACATTGACGAGGGATTAACTTTCTACCATTTTTGGTATCAAAAGTTGTTTTGTTCTCGACACGCTACCCTTTTAGAAAAGGAATTTCTTGCATAAGAAATTGGTGGGAGTATGATAGAACTGGAAGTGATTCCAGAACAACAAATGGTTACTGAAGATTTAGTAGAACTTAGAGATTCAATTGACCCTGACAAAGCTTAGCCTGCTCCGCAGATTTGGTAGGTAACCTCAGCCACCTGAGAGATACTTAGGCACCCTCGTAAACAGTGACAGGGAGGCTTGCATCATGTGATGATGACCCTACTACTAATCAATTGGCCATGGAAAGTGGTGACTTCCGACTGATGGCTGGATGCCGAGTTATCCTAGTTGGACTCTATGCACTGCAACAAAGTGTGGATTTTGTTGGGTGTTCCTGAAGGAGTAAAACTCATTATGAGCAAGTAGATCGTACAAGATCAGTGCAAAGGGAAAGCTACTAACCTGATAAGGCTAGACTTGCAGTAAAATGTTTTCATCAAATACCCATTGTGGATTGTGATGAAACTGTTACTTCAGTGTCTGCGCTGAAGTCCATACGGATAAAACTTGCCAATGTTTTCTTTCATGACTTTGATATCTGGCATGTGGATGACTATAACGTATTTCTCAATTGGATTTAAAAGTGTACATGTATATGACACTACCAGAAGGTTATCTTAGTCAGTAGGAGCAGCGGTAAGCGTGCAAATTGCTTAAGTCTATCTTTAAACAAAAGCAGGCATAGAGGAGAAGGATCGTTTGTTTTGATGATACAGTTAAAATGTTTGACTTCATTAAAATAAGTGATGAACCTGATATTTGTAAGAAGGCGGTAGGAAGTGTTGTCAGATTCCTCATATAGTATATGGATGACACTCATAATAGGAAGTGATGTTCCTATGCTATAAATCGGAAAAATAATGGTGATCACATGTGTTTCTCCATATGGGATATGGATATCAGTTCAATCCTGAAGAAACATGGGGTAGCAGTGAAGAGCATTTGATGTTCTTGGTATATGGTAATGACGGCCTCCTGAAGAAGGTAGTTACTGATTCTAGCTTCCCAGGCAACATGGGAGGCAGAGCATCTGTCGCGTAATAAGTTTACCCTCTTTTTAGGAGCAGTATATTGGAAAGAGTTCCAAGTGGGATACTGAGGTAGTTATGGCGCTAGATACTGATTGTGAATCGGTAAAAGATACCACTCTAGAATTCACTGGATATAATTGTTCATTTATAAACATGATCCCATCGTTTATCCAGGCAAATACTAAGGCATGTATCGCTTGGTTCGTGAGATATTTGATCTCCTCGAAGTTGAGAATCAGAGAGCGCTATGCCGGGTCAACTCATTGAGGCTAGTTCTCGAACACAGTTTACGAAACTGTTAGTACAGAAATTTGGTATAAAATACTGCAATAATTGGCCTTAAGTGCAAGTGGGAGATTGTTAGATATAGATGTCCTCAAGTCAATTAATGTAATTGAAGGAGGACCTATACAAGAGAGCAATCTTACTCGAGATGATAGTATGCTATCTGGTTTGTCTTTATTTTTCATGTGATGCATTTTATTTACTATCACGTATCGTTTTTGTAACACCCTAGTTCATTTATACCAGTTCTAGTTCAAGTATTTCTATATTTATGGTATTTTCCTGATTTTTTGTGTTTTGGGTGCGAATAGTGTATTTGACATCTATATTTGCATCTGACCTGACCCGCTTGCTAGAAACTCGTCTTGATTCCTGTTTATGATTTATCCTGGCTTATTATTGTAGGGTGTTTTTCGTCACCCCATTGAGATGGGAATACGCACGTGCTTGTCAGGCGTACTACAGATTCCCCCTGCCTAGGGTAGGCAGGGGTTTATTGATTATGGGGATCTGAATCTCCGGCAGCCGCGGAATAAGCTGCCGTTAATTACCCCCGGCTTTTGGAGCGAGGGAACCTCCGATTAACGGGTTAAACTGGTCATGCGAACTCAATATGCAGTGTTGGGTTTTGAAGGGGGGTTTTGGATGTATCGGGGGCCTCACAGAGTTTTTACGGGGGAGACACATTTAGTGTAGAGTGCACACAAAAAAAAGAAGGGAAAAACGTCTTAAAGACGCGTGCGTAGCATGTGAGCGCATGGTGCCCGGGGTCACGTGGGCACACGTGACCGTTGGGCGCCTCAGCGCCCGGGGTCACATGGCGCACACGTGACCGATGGGCGTCTCAGCGCCCGGGGTCACGTGGGCACATGTGACCGTTTGGGCGCCTCAGCGCCCGGGGTCATGTAGGCGCACGTGACCGTTGGGCGCCTTAGCGCCCCAGGGTCACGTGGCGTACACGTGACCCTTGGGCGCCTCAGCACCCGGGGTCACGTGGGCGCACGTGACCGTTGGGCTCCTTAGCGCCCCAGGGTCACGTGGCGTACACGTGACCTTTGGGCACCTCAGCGCCCGGGGTCATGTGGGCACACGTGACCATTGGGCGCCTCAGCTTCCGGGGTCACGTGGGCGCACGTGCCCATGGGAAAACACCCGCTGGAGGGGGGCCTAGCCCTTAGGTTAGGGAGTTAAACTCCCAAGGGATTTTTAGAGTTAAACTCCTGACAGAAAATTAATTTATGGAGTTAAACTCCAACAGATCTAGAAAGGAGTTAGACTCCTAGGAATCTTTAGCCCTTCTTCTGAGCCTTGGATCTGTCCAAAGTTAGATTCTTGGAGATGGGTCTCCTTCTTCTTTTTCTATTGGCCGGATCTCGAAGATCAAGAGGTGTGAGATTTTAAAGATCTCTCTTTTTTGAGATCTGATGGGAGATCTGAGTTCCCCTTTGTGGGTTTTGTGGTGAAAAACTATTTAGTTTTAGAAAAGGAAGAGTTAAAGTCTTGATTTAATTCAAAAAGAGAAGAAGGTTTTTAGAACCTTGAGGAAGGAGAAAGAGGCATAAACCCTAGTTTTTTGAGGGGAATCAAAAGTGTCTTAGATATTTTCATCATGTTGCCTCTTATAGGCTTACATATTTACATGTAGCCCCTTGGGCTTTACAAAATGGCATTTTGCCCATCCCATGGCTCATGTGCCATTTCTTTTTGTACATAAGCCATGGGCTTACAAAAATTTGGCTTTATGCCCATTCATGCATAAAAAATTACATAAAAATTATTTATTACATGATTTCATTTTGGCATGGGGAGGGCCGGCCGCTTCATGTTCGGACTCGACCTGGGCATGGACCCACTTGGCTTGGGGTTTACTTTGACTTTGACTTGGTCAACCGGGGTGCAATTTTCGACTTCAACAAAGTGCCCCCTATCAATAAATGCACACCACATATGTGAGTCGTGTGCATGAAATTGATGGATCTTTTATCACGTGGAAGCGACTTGCTTTGGTTCCCACTTTTTGGGATGCACTGCCCTTTTTACGACATGGAAGGTCGACGCTTGACGCGTCTCCGAGATGGAGTGTCTGTGATAGACGTTTCTCTGGCCCGGAGAGATTTGGTTCCCGCTTTGTAGGAAACCTGCACTGCCCTTTTTGCGACATGGACGGTCGACGCTTGATGCGTCTCCGAGATGGAGTGTCTGTGACAGACGTTTCTCTGGCCCGGAGCGATTTGGTTCCCGCTTTGTAGGAAGCCTGCACTGCCCTTTTTGCGACATGGACGGTCGATGCTTGACTCGTCTCCGAGGCGGAGTGTCCGTTGGTTGACGTGTCCCCGACAAGGAGTGTCCGTTGGTTGACGTGTCCCCGGCAAGGAGTGTCGCTGGTCGACTTGTCCCCGGCACGGAGTGTCGCTGATGTTCGACTTGTCCCCGGCACGGATTGTCGCTGATCGACTTGTCCCCGGCACGGAGTGTCGCGGATCGACTTGTACCCTGCACGGAGTGCCGCTGTTCGACTTGTCCCCGGCACGGAGTGTCGCTATTCGACTTGTCTCCTGCACGGAGTGTCGCGGATCGACTTGTCCCCGGCACGGAGTGTCGCTGATGTTCGACTTATCCCCGGCATGGAGTGTCGCTGATCGACTTGTCCCCGGCGCGGAGTGTCGCTGATGTTCGACTTATTCCCGGCACGGAGTGTCACTGATCGACTTGTCTCCGGCACGGAGTGTCGCTGTTCGACTTATCCCCGGCACTTAGTGTCGCGGATCGACTTGTCCCCGGCACAGAGTGTCGCTGTTCGACTTGTCACCGGCGTGGAGTGTCGTGGATAGACTTGTCCCCGGCACAGAGTGTCGCTGATTGACTTGTTCCCGGCACGGAGTGTCGCTGATGTTCGACTTGTCTCTGGCACGAAGTGTCGCTGATCGACTTATCCCCGGTGCGGAGTGTCGCTGTTCGACCTGTCCCCGGTGCGGAGTGGCGCTGTTCGACTTGTCCCCGGTACAGAGTGTCGCGGATCGACTTGTCCCCGGCATGGAGTGTCGCTCTTCGATATGTCCCCGGCACGGAATGTCGCGGATCGACTTGTCCCCGGCACGAGTGTCGCTGATCGACTTGTCCCCGGTGCGGAGTGTCACTGATGTTCGACTTGTCCCCGGCACGGAGTGTCGCTGATCGACTTTTTCCTGGCACGGAGTGTCGCTGTTCGACTTGTCCCCGGCATGGAGTGTCGCTGGTGTTCGACTTGTCCCTGGCATGGAGTGTCGCTGATCGACTTGTCCCCGGCACGGAGTGTCGCTGATGTTCGACTTGTCCCCGGTACGGAGTGTCGCTGTTTGACTTATCCCCGGCACAGAGTGTCGCTGGTCGACTTGTCCCCGGTACGGAGTTCCGCTGTTCGACTTGTCCCCGGTACGGAGTGTCGCTGGTCGACTTTTCCCCGGCACGGAGTGTCACTGTTCGACTTGTCCCGGCACGGTGTGTCGCTGATGTTCGACTTATCCCCGGCACAGAGTGTTGCTATTCGACTTGTCCCTGACACGGAGTGTCGCTGGTCGACTTGTCCCCGGCACGGAGTGTCACTGATGTTCGACTTATCCCCGGCACGGAGTGTCGCTGATCGACTTGTCCCCGGCATGGATTGTCGCTGTTCGACTTGTCCCCGGCACGGAGTGTCGCTGATATTCGACTTATCGCCGGCACGGAGTGTCGCTGTTCGACTTGTCCCCGGCACGGAGTGTCGCTGATGTTCGACTTATCCCCGGCACGGAGTGTCGCTATTCCACTTGTCCCCGGCACAGAGTGTCGCTGGTTGACTTGTCCCCGGCACAGAGTGTCGCTGGTGTTTGACTTGTCCCCGGTACGGAGTGTCGCTGATCGACTTGTCCCCGGCACGGAGTCTCGCTGGTCGACTTGTCCCCGGCATAGAGTGTCGCTGGTCGACTTGTCCCCGGCACGGAGTGTCGCTGTTCGACTTATCCCCGGTACGGAGTGTCGCTGGTGATCGACTTGTCCCCGGCACGGAGTGTCACTGGTCGACTTGTCCCCGGCACGGAGTGTCGCTGCTTGACTTGTCCTCGGCACGGAGTGTCGCGGATCGACTTATCCCAGGCATGGAGTGTCGCTCTTCGACTTGTCCTCGGCACGGAGTGTCGCTCTTCGACTTGTCCTAGGCACAGAGTGTCGCTCTTCGACTTGTCCCCGGCGCGGAGTGTCGCGGATCGACTTGTCCCCGGCACGGAGTGTCGCTGATCGACTTGTCCCCGGCACGGAGTGTCGCTGATGTTCGACTTGTCCCCGACACGGAGTGTCGCTGATCGACTGTCCCCGGCACGGAGTGTCGCGGATCGACTTGTCCCCGGCACAGAGTGTCGTTGTTCGACCTGTCCCCGGCGCGGAGTGACGCTGTTTGATTCCGAGTTGAAGCATAATTCCGACAGGGAAGGCAGATGCACCGAGGCGAAGCATGATTTCGACATGGGGTATATTCTGGGATGAAGCATGATTCCACCGCAGAGATTGTTGGTTTGATTTGGGTTGGCATTAGCATCGCCATACTGGAATATGGTACCAGAAGCGAATCATCATTTGCCTTTGAGAGGATTTTGGGATTGGTTTTGGTTTGGCATCTGCATTGCTGCACCGGAATAATGCCAGGAGCAACTTATCATTTGCCCCGGGAGGACTTGGGAACTTGTTTTTTTTGTTTGTCATCAGCATCGCTACACTGGAATATGGTACCAGGAGCGAATCATCATTTGCGCTTGCTTATTAGGAAGCTATGGCTTAGGAGACAGGTTTAGGTCCTTATTGCCTAAGACTTTTCAATTTTGTGAGCCGTAAGGGTTTCACAAAGCATTTTCTCCCTACGGGCCGTAAGGATCACGTAGGTGTATTTTCTCCTTAGGAGTCGTGGAGACTCTTAAGTGTGTTGCTCCTTTGTGAGTCGTAAGGATCTCACGCGGGAATTTTCTCCTCACAAAGTCGAGAGGACTTTGTGAGTGCATTTCGTCTCTTTTTCACGAGTTTGCGTCCTTTCGGGTTTTCACAAACTCGCCGGCAGTCCTGCTGTTTTTACTCACGGAGCCCTTTCGGGTTTTCATCCGTGTTCATTTTGCTTGTGGACATACCTTCTTTTTTTCTTCTGTCTTTTTTTTGAATCTTCCCCGCCGATGGGACTTTGAATGTGGTCTCGCTAGTAGGACTTGGGAGAGATTGGGATCGTTTTACGTCCGTGGATTGTATACAGTTTTGCAGGATATATGATCCAGACCGTAGGGCCGAATAAATTTCGGGATTTTGCTGGCGTTTGCATCGCTGCACTGGAATATGGTACCAGGAGCGACTCATCATTCGCCATTTGGGGTATGGGATTTGGAATTTTGTTGGCGTTTGTATCGCTGCACTGGAATATGGTACCAGGAGCGACTCATCATTCGCCACTTAGGGATTGGGATTTGGAATTTGGTTGGCGTCTGCATCGCTACACTGGAATATGGTACCAGGAGCGACTCATTATTCGCTACTTGGGGATTGGGGAGCGATGGCTTAGGAGACAGGTTTAGATCCCTATCGCCTAAGGCTTTTCAATTTTATGGGTCGTAAGGGTCCCATAAAGTATTTTCTCTCTACGAGTCGTAAGGATCCCGTAGGTGCATTTTCTCCTTAGGAGTCATGAGGACCCCCAAGTGTGTTTTTCCTTTGTGAGTCGTAAGGATCCCACGAAGGTTTGTTCTCCTCATGCATCGTGAGGACACATGAGTGGGTCTTCCCAATGGAGCATAATTCCAAGGACGGAGACCAACCGCTGGACTGGTGATTGCAGTGGGGCATGGGTATGATGAGAATTATTTGAGCCCATGGATTGTATACGGTAGTCGACTTGGGGACCAACCATAGGACCGGAAGAATTTTGGAAAATTGGATTTTTGTTGGCGTCTGTATCGCTACACTGGAATATGGTACCAGGAGCGACTCATCATTCGCCGTTGGGATTTGAGTTTCGGACGGCGTCTGCATCGCTGCACTGGGACATGGTACCAGGAGCAACTCATCATTCGCCGTTAGGACATTCAGAGTTTTGGACGGCGTCTGCATCGCTGCACTGGAATATGGAACCAGGAGCAACTCATCATTCGCCGTTGGGACATTCAGAGTTTTGGACGGCGTCTGTATCGCTGCACTGGAATATGGTACCAGGAGCGACTCATCATTCGCCGTTGTTTTTTTGTTTTGTTTTTGTTTTTGTTGTTTTTTTTGTTTTACCGCGATTGCTCTATCATTTTAGCTTTTCTTATCGCGAAGATCGCGATTGCCTCATCATTTCGACTTTTATTCGCGGTTGCCCCATCATTTCGCCTTTATTTTCATTTTTATTTTTACTCGCTTATTTTTATTGCGAGTTGCCCCATCATTTTGGCTTTTATTTTTCTTTTATTTACACATTTTTTGTTTATTTACATATATTTTTTTTTACATTCCCAGTTTAACGACTTAGAGGTCGATTGTTCCCAGTTTAACGACGTGGTGGTCGTTTACTCCCAGTTAAAGACTTGGTGGTCTGTTTGCTTATCCCAGCTCCTTGAACTTTGATCTTGGCGGAGTTGTGTTGATGACCGTAACTCTGTGGCTTGTCGGTACATCTGACGATTGTGGGGCTTTCCCAAGTTTGTATTGGTTCTCCACCTAATCTTTGAAAATATAGCAGTCTTCAATGTTATGACTCACCATTCTATGATATGGGCAGTATATGGGATTGCCGGTCATGTTCATTTCATGTGGCCTCTTTGGAACAGGCAGTTGCAGACCGTTGTTCAAGGCGTCCATGAATATTTTGCGGACATCATCCCTCCTGAAGGAGTATACCTTCTTCTTTCTCTCCATTGGAGTAGGTGCCTTTACTGATGCTGGTCCTCGAGGCCGATCAGTCTTTGGTTCTCCCTTTTCAGATAATGGCACATGTCTGGGAGGATTAGGTTCCCGAGAGGCTTTAGTCTCCATTTGTATGAAATCGGCGGTCGTAGCTTGACTGTCTGCTAACACGCCTTCAGACAGTTTTATCTCTCCCGTCTTGTATTGCCTTTCGACCCAATCTTTGAAGACGAAGCAGTCCTCAATGGCATGACCTATCACTCTATGATAGGGGCAATATTTTGGGTCATCGGTCATATTCGCTTCTTGTGGTCTCTTTGATTCTGGCAGTTGTAGACCGTTTCTTAGGGCGTCCTTGAATATCTTGTGGACTTTGTCCCTTTTGAAGGAATAGACCTTGTCCAGTTTCTCTTTCAGAGGCAATTCTCCTCCGGTGTATGTATCGGAGGGACTGGAGGCTGATTGCGGCTGTTTTCCACGAAGGCGCTCCTCTCTTAGGTTGAAGGGGGTATCAGTTGGCTGCCTCCGGGTATCAATCCCTGGCTCATGAACCAAAATTTGATTCTGCTGTAATTACAATCGGGCGACTTGGGTCGCGAGATCTGCCGCGACGTTTGCCAATTCGTCGACCTTGGACTGTACCTTGGCTAACTTCTTATCCCTGTTCTGAAGCTGCCTCTGAAGCCATCGGAATAACGCTTGTTCTGTAGTTTTGGCTATGATAACCGGGTCATCTTTATTGCCTGAGCTCAATTCCGCAGGAACCACGGGCTCCTCTGGCTTATCGGCCTAAGCGGGCTCTTCATCACTTAGATCGAGCCGATGCTGGGTAGCGTCAATCATATCATCACCATGGCTGTGAAGAAGAGGAGGATTCGTTTCTTCATGTCCGACCATGTAGACAGTGCGAACCGCATACCCAGCCATCTCTTTATCTTTGGCGGCTGATTTCGCGGAGCGGTCCAAGATTTGGAAATTCATAAATTTTAACATGGCCAGAGCCCTAGCTCTTTTGTTGGCTCTGTATCTGAGCCGCTTCTGCCTCAGCTTCTCTTCCTTGAGAGCTTGGCAGGCTTCTGTCCTTCGGAAAGCCGCCATAGGCTGAGTGATGGGGAGCTTAGAGAAGATACCCAATTAAGCAGTTGTCAGGGCATCGTCGGAGCTTGCTTAAGACGCCCTGTTGCTTTGTTGGTGTTGATGGCCTTACCCTTAGTTGGGGCCAAGGAGAGCCGTTCAAACACCGACCTGCGTTTGAGTTGGGGCGCCTTCGAGACCACCACATTTGGCCTCTTGCCTTTTGAGGCTGGTTTGTCTGCCACCGGGACTTGAGGAGCTGGGATGGCGTTAGCTGACACGAACAGGATAGAGCCGAATGGTAGCGGCGGCCTTCCCATTGTCGCCCGAGACTGGCCGGAAGGACCGTCCTGGCGTCCATCTTCAGCGTGTAGAAGATGGGAGCTATGTCGAGAGCTGAGCTTGTCCTTGGAGACATTTTTGCTGCAACCGGAGATTGCAATTTGAAATTTGTTAACCTGCACAAAGAAGCATGATTTTAGTACAGGGAGTCGATATGTATATTGATTGAGTTCGCATGAACGTTTAACCCGAAATATGGGAGGGAAGAAAGGTCCCACCGGGCGTGCCAGAATCTGTAGGGTGTTTTTCGTCACCCCATTGAGATGGGAATAAGCGCGCGCTTATCAGGCGTACTACAGATTCCCCTGGCCTAGGGTAGGCGGGGGTTTATTGATATTGGGGATCCGAATCTCCGGCAGCTACGGACTAAGCTGCCGTTAATTACCCCCGGCCTTTGGAGCGAGTGAACCTCCGATTAACGGGTTAAACTGGTCATGCAGACTCAATGTGCAGTGTTGTGTTTTGAAGGGGGGTTTTGGATGTATCGGGGACCCCGCAGAGTTTTTACGGGGGTCCCGCTACCCAGATAGCGGGCTGGGGGTCAAGGGGGCTAGCAGCCCCCTTACGGGGTGCGGGACAGCACCCCGTTAGAAATTTTTTCTAATGGGGGAGACACATTTAGTGTGGAGTGCACACAAAAAAAAGAAGAGAAAAAGCGTCTTAAAGACGCGTGCGTAACATGTGGGCGCATGGTGCCCGGGGTCACGTGGCGCACACGTGACCATTGGGCGCCTCAGCGCCCCGGGGTCACGTGGCGCACACGTGACCGATGGGCGCCTCACCGCCCGGGGTCACGTGGGCGCACGTGACCGTTTGGGCGCCTCAGCGCCCGGGGTCACGTGGGCGCACGTGACCATTGGGCACCTTAGCGCCCCGGGGTCACGTGGCGCACACGTGACCCTTGGGCGCCTCAGCACCCGGGGTCACGTGGGCACACATGACCGTTGGGCGCCTTAGCGCCCCAGGGTCACGTGGCGTACACGTGACCCTTGGGCGCCTCAGCACCCGGGGTCACGTGGGCGCACGTGACCGTTGGGCTCCTGAGCGCCCCAGGGTCACGTGGCGTACACGTGACCTTTGGGCACCTCAGCGCCCGGGGTCACGTGGGCACACGTGACCATTGGGCGCCTCAGCGTCCGGGGTCAGTGGGCGCACGTGCCCATGGGAAAACACCCGCTGGAGGGGGCCCTAGCCCTTAGGTTAGGGAGTTAAACTCCCAAGGGATTTTTAGAGTTAAACTCCTGACAGAAAATTAATTTATGGAGTTAAACTCCAACAGATCTAGAAAGAAGTTAGACTCCTAGGAATCTTTGGCCCTTCTTCTGAGCCTTGGATCTGTCCAAAGTTAGATTCTTGGAGATGGGTCTCCTTCTTCTTTTTCTATTGGCCGGATCTTGAAGATCAAGAGGTGTGAGATTTTAAAGATCTCTCTTTTTCGAGATCTGATGGGAGATCTGAGTTCCCCTTTGTGGGTTTTGTGGTGAAAAACTATTTAATTTTGGAAAAGAAAGAGTTAAAGTCTTAATTTAATTCAAAAATAGAAGAAGGTTTTTAGAACCTTGAGGAAGGAGAAAGAGGCATAAACCCTAGTTTTTTGAGGGGAATCAAAAGTGTCTTAGATATTTTCATCATGTTGCCTCTTATAGGCTTACATATTTACATGTAGCCCCTTAGGCTTTATAAAATGGCATTTTGTCCATCCCACTGCTCATGTGCCATTTCTTTTGCACATAAGCCATGGGCTTACAAAAATTTGGCTTTATGCCGATTCATGCATAAAAAATTACATAAAAATCATTTATTACATGATTTCATTTTGGCATGGGGAGGGCCGGCCGCTTCATGTTCGGACTCGACCTGGGCATGGACCCACTTGGCTTGGGGTTGACTTTGACTTGGTCAACTGGGGTGCAATTTTCGACTTCAACAATTATATGGATCCGTGAAATTTCATTATTGTATACTGCATACTGGCATTATATCTGACATCTGCAATTTTAAATATAACATTTAAAGTCACATAAAATATTTTAAAAATATTTAGCATGACCTGCATGACACCCCTAATCCCATCGTAGCATCCGCGCACCTTGTTCTCGTCCCGTTCAGTGTAACGGACCTGTTTGGATGGTTACGTGCACGTGCGTGCATCCGTTCTTGGGGGTATGCTTTTTCAAGACCCGGATATCCGATTTTGGTTTTGGTTGACACGTATATTTTCCGTATTTTAAAACTGGATTTTTAGACCCGACCCGGGCGTATTTTGGACTCTTTTTATATTAGCCAAAATCTTTAATATAATCAATATTATATTCTAGTTTATATATAACTGTTATATTTTTATACGAATATATAATTTTAACAAAATAAAAGATTTTTAATATTAAATCTTACTAACCTTTCCCTCTCTCTGCATAATTCTATATATTTTAATTCTTTTATAAAACCCATACCCTATTTATAACACACACACACCACGTCCCTCTCTCTCCTCTCTCTTCTTCTTCTTCATTATTTTCGCTTTCCCGCCTCCGAGCTCACGAAGCCCACGCCCCCTGCCCTCGCGTCATGCTCCCGTCGCCTCCGACCCTCGCCGACTGTAGGGTTCCTAGGCACACTAATGAGGTATCACAAGGCATCGACCATGCCAATTTCAAATTTTACAAGTGCCGAGAGACCCTAATATGGATCGTTAACTAGAGATTAGGCGAAAACTAGAACTTGTAAACTGCTTTACTAATAAGTGAACGGAAATACAACCTTTGTAGATCCGGTCCTCCACCTCCATAGCTCCATGATGAAGTCCCCTTGTTGCGATCATCGGATCCCGGGCTTAAGCGTCGGCTTCATCGGAGAAATGGGCGGGCTAGGTCGTCGACTTCGATGCCGAAGATGATCTACGTCGAGGCAACACAATATCAAGCTCCAACTTCACCAAGTCATGAAACTTGTGAAGAAAACACCCTATGCTACTTGGCAAGTGGTAGAGGATGAAGAAATAGGAAGTGGGTTCACTTTAGAATTGGATTTCTCATTCTTTTTCTCAAGTTGCCATTGTTAGTAGCAAGCTTTTTCTTCATCTTGAAGAAGAAGAAGAAGAAAAGATAATATGATAAGTATTTCCAAAATAGAAAATAATATGATAAGTATCATATTGCAACCATGGTTATGTGTAGAGAGTAAACTAAGGTTAGGTGAATGGTTAGGTTAGGCATGAAACAAAAATGGTAGACTTTTTCAAAGCTTCATGAAGCTTCAATGTAAAACAAAGCAAGCCACCATTTCTCTTTTTGCCAAAATGAAATAAATAAATAAATGAATAAATAAATTAAACAAAACCCTAACCATTTACTTAACCAAGGTTTAAACTAAACATACACACAAACATGCATGTATCATCAAACATGATACAATCAAGTGCACAAAAAATATATCACATATACAATGTGCACTTCAAGTGAGAAAATCCATTTTAAGTGAACCAATACTAGTTAATGCAAAGTAATATATCAAATATATAATTATGCATTAAATCATTAAATCAACGCTTGATTTAACGATCCGGTCATATCGCATATGACCGACTAATATCCAATGTATCGACTTATCGAATCAATCCTTGATTCGATAACTAGGTTATATCGCATACAACCAATCGATACATTCATCGCGAGAATAGAATACGGTATCACATACACGCATTATTCTCGGTCCCGCACATATCTCATATGTGCTCCTATTTCGTTTCGCTTGAGCCAGGAAACCTCTGTGTAGGACTCTAAAGACTCGTCAATACGCCGGCAGTAGGTGATGATCATATCAAACACCCACAAGCCGCAAGCGGTCTGCTAAACGTAACGGCCACCCGGGTATTGAGCGATCAGAAGATCGACGAGCAAGCCCGCTCATACTCCTGTGAATCCAACCAGTAACACTTACCGTACAGTCCGGTCTGATCGTCTGATATGTCGCATATCTCGCCTAGGGGTGGTAAACGTCAGACCCCAGTAGCTCGATAAATCGTGTCGATATGAGGTCTATAACAGTTCGAGAAACTACTGGTAACACTTACCAGTAAATCTCAGCAACCCTGGCCAGGGATTTCCGGTTATAGCCAATCGAACACAGCGCAACATCAACTCCCTATACCGGGAGAGACGGATCCCCTCCTATCGCTCATTGCCTCCATGTGATTCGGGACTGTACCCAAAAACCACCGTTTTGCACATCCTCTTGGACGTGGTAAGGTGGAAATCAAAGCACAGTGGGAACCACACAAGACTCTATGACGATCTCGGGTCAACAGACTACTCTGTACCAGTGTCACCAGAGAACTGCCATCTGACGTAAGGTATAATACCATCTGGGAGTTCTCGACGAGTCCGTCTAGTGTACCCAGTCTGCACTGAGCACCCGCACACCATCTCTGATGTCAAACACCAATGGATATGGGATCATCCATCGCCCATCTGTATGGGTCGAGAAGGTAAACGCTAGTCTACTCTGGTATATCGATGCCCCGTCTCGATACACCCACGACTAGGGACCTTGAAGGATGTACTTATGGACTACCATGTCCCCACTAGTATGATCCGCATCATAGTCCAGGTAGTCAAGTACTCATCCTAAGGGCTTTACCAACATGTAACAGAGAGACAATCAGTATACACGTTAAGGTAAAGAGCAACCAGATAGCATACTATCATGTCGAGCAAGAAAGTCCTCCCTATATATGTCCAAGCATCCACTACAATATACATCCTATGTATAGTAATGGCCTCTAGGGCATACATATAACTAACACCGACGTCTCAGCACCACCCTCGTTTCACCTTCTCTCCTTCTCCTTACACCATAGCCCTTCCCTGCACCAAGAACCCCGAACCCTGCACCAAGAACCCCGAACCCAACTCAAGAACCCGATATCCACGACCTCGCCTGAACCCTCACCGGAGCTCAGACCCCTGTCTTCCTCGCCACCACCTCTTGTTACCCTCACCTCTCTCTCCTCTCCTCTGCAAACTCAACCCCTGCACAACCCAAGAAAACCCACTCCAAGCCTCGCCTGCCCGCACCTTTGCCGCAGACCCATCACCAGCGCCCTCATCGGCCTCACCTCGTCATCATCTCTCTTTTCCCCGACCTCCCAACACCACCATCACCTTCACCCGTCAACAACCCAGTTTCACCTCCCTGCACAGCACCCAACCACAAGAAACATGACACCCGAGAACCCTAGATCACCACTGCCTCGTCGTGGATCTCGCCGTACGCATCCGTCGCGTGATCCGATCGAGGCAAGTTAATCTTGCTTCATGCTATGATATATTTTACAACCATATTAATAATTATATTACATGTTTAGTGTATTGTGCATCCCCTATTACCATTTTACTGTTTTACGACGTCCGTGTGCATCCATATTGTTATTTACATATCAAGTCGCATGCTAATTCATCTTTCTACATGCTAGGTATATTATTATGCATCCATATGAGTAAAATGTTATCCGTTTATCACATTATACATCCATACTAAAGTTTTACTGTTTTCGGTTACCCGTATGCATCCATATCATTTAATATTCAAGTAGCTGCATCTACAGATCATATTAGCTCATATTATTAATACATTAGTACCCCATGCTAGATAATGTGCATCCCATTTAGTCTTGGAACTATAGTTGTAACCCCTGATAGTTATTTATTTATGCATCCATGTTTTATTGTGTATCCATACCATTAATTCTGCATACCTAGCTGCATGCCATATTATATTAACTCATATTATTATTACTTTAGTCACCCATACTTGATAATGTGCATCCTACATAGTCATGATGTAACTCCTGATAAATATTTGTGTATCCATGCTTTTATCGTGCATCCGTACTTGCGACAGTTTGTTATAAGCACCCTTTTGGTACACTGTGCACCCCTAACATGACCTGTTACACCACTGATTGACATGTTACCTGAACCTGTTTCTAATGCCGACAATCCTGACATGTTGTCCCGATGGACATATTCTGTTGTCTGTATAGACAAACATGTTCCTGTTTGATCCTGTGTTGGCATTAGCTTCAGATCTATCAATACCTGACTTGAACACATAACTTGGGGGTATGGGGAAATCAATGATGAAACCTGACTTGTAACTCGACAGTTCGATGCTTATACTGATCAGTTTTACGGGCTAGGCCATCCCCGGGATGCTGCTGCTGACATCATTCGTCTGTACATGTTACCTGTTTACTACCTAACGGCACGTCTCGGATTCAGCCCGAGAGTCTTGACCGTGGTCCCGGGCATGCACGGGATACTATTGAGTTACATCGACGATTCATTAAATTGATTTCACAAACTTGAGAGTAGTTAACACAGTAGCTTAGTTCAGATTACTCACCGCACGTCACATGTGCTTATACCCTTCACTGTTCCTTATTCATGTTACTGTTATACCTTATTTACTGTTCATACTCATGCCTGCATATCTTGTTACCTCCTGATTATATTATTGTTGATATTATGACGCACTGACGTCTGGGTTTTGTATGGCCCAGATCCTCTACCTTTGCCGCAGGCCGATCATGTCACGACCCGAAGTTTGGCCCATGACCGGCACTTAACCACGTAACGTCTACAGGCGTAACGCAGCTAAGTGAACCGAAAACCCAGAAACTAAACCAGTAAAAGTATAGAGTGTTTTAAGTTTTAAATGGAAGTATTTATTAAAGCGACAAAAATTCTTAAGTAGATAATCACCAAGATAGCAATATACGACGCCGTAGCGAAGATCAAGATCCACAAGTGAGAACATCATAGATAGAATAAACTGCAAGTACAGTCGGCTCACAACGAGCTCGACACCAGAATACAAATAATATACATCATCGTCCTCATACTGTCTCTAAGTCAAATATATACATGGTAGATGGAGAATACTAGATACAACATTATACATAACTGAAAGATAAACAGATACTGCATAAAACCCACATATCAGCAAAAGAGCTAGTACACCAACTATGGGGGTATCTGTGTCAAAAGATGCAAAACGCAACCTGCCGCGACTACTCCGAAGGGCAGCCTGCAACACTGTGGCACAACGGGGGTGAGTTGCCAACTCGTGAATAGAAATAACATATAAAGGTAATCGCGAGTATACACGTACTGCGCTACTCTATCATATGCCAACAGATGATATCAATGTGTGATAAGCAGTATGTGCAATAATCATGCAAGTGCTCTATCAGGTAATATAACTACAGGATGAGATACAATAATGAATGCTGAGCATGGGAAGTATAACATCTACACGGAATGTCAACGTGGAATATATAATCGGTGTCCATCAATGCACCCCAAATCCCAACAACCCAGACGCCGGCACTCCCATCGGCCCTCAAATCCTGTACATCACTGAGAATCACGAGTGCCCAACATCGGCACCCAAATATCATAAATACTCGTGTCTAGCATCGACACGCAAAATCTTCCTATATCGGGTATCCGTCAGTCCGGATCAGCCCCCTCTCTAATATGTCTATCGGGCATCCGTCAGTCCGCGTCAGCCCTTTCTCTCTCATATATATCGGACATCCGTCAGTTCGGGTCAGCCCCCTCTATCTCATATATATCGGGCATCCGTCAGTCCGGGTCAGCCCCCTCTATCTCATATATATCGGACATCCGTCAGTCCGGGTCAGCACCCTCTATCTCATATATATCTAACTCTAGCACCGAGAAAACATAGGGTAGACGCACCCAAATATCATATCAAGGGAACCGGGTTTTTAAATGATTACATATTTGAAATAGCCACGGTTCCCAAATCCAGAAATCACATGTAATCCAAACCAATATGCAAGTCAATGTGATGTGATATGTGCATCAAGTATGAATATCATGTCAAGTCACATAAATATGAGCTACAACATAATGATCCGATGTGATATATGCATCAAGTATGAATATCATGGAAATTCTACAGTGTGAGTGTCATGGCAATTACTAACGGTGTGTGTGTAGCACGCAGGATAGTGCTCGTGCAACATGAACCGTTAGTAATGGTGCGGTGTTCTATCAATTTTAGTTTATATACATATATCAGGGAATGTGATATGCACTAAATAGTAGCCATAAACAGTCGATGTATATAGAAATGTAGCTATAAGATCCTATCAGCCCTGACGTAGAATGCCATGCGGCCGATATCCCCGTAGATGTTAAATCTACCCACCGTAGTCTCTCGCTAGGTATAGCCGATGACTTGTTTCCCCTTCTTTGCGGCGTCCGTCGCACTCTCCTGTGAACCTAGAATTTCACAATAAATCACACATAAGCTCAAACCATACAAACACGACATTTAAGGTCAACTAGATACCCGTGTCGCAAACCAAGCGCGCGTGTGCGCGATACGCTAAAACATATGATTACGCGCCTGAAGTCGCTCCGACGCGTCGCGATACGCAGAAACCCCAAACCCACACACACATATCATGCGTGTCGCGAAAGATTAAAAATACAGGAAATAGGGTATTCTACTCCAGATTTTGCTACAGAACAGATATTATAAAAATAGATATACCAAAACACCCCATATAGCAGCAGACTCCTGTGACCCAAACCCCAACCCCCAATTCACTAATCTGGCCGCAAATTGCAGCCAGAACTCATTTTTTTGGCGGCCTGGGTTGGGAGGTGGGTTCCCCGGTTTGGTGTGTGCACTCTATACCCTCTGTATATGCTACAGAAAATTCTAGTTTCATTCTGAAATAACCCGAGTTGTAGCAGATCCAACAGATCCCTAAATCTAGTTAAAAAGTCCAATTTAGCACTAAACAAAACATTAGGGTATTTTTGTGGAACCTGAAGCAAACCCAGGTCTAAAACCACACTAATAACTCATTTACAAGCTAATCAAGCCACAACAACATAAATTTTAACATATCATCACTAAATCCCTTCAATAGCACTAAAGTTGCACAAAAAGGTGATATTTTGAAACTAAACATGCAAGTTATGGAGATAGGGTGCTAGGAGTGAGATTTATACCTTCAAATGATTTTAGAAAAACTAAAAGTTCCAGCTCTAGCATCAAGTGTGCAGATTTGCCTCCAAACACCTCAAAAAGCTTACTTTTCCATGGTTTTGTGATGAAAATGTGGTGATTGTGTAGGGTTTTTGTGTAGGGATCAAAGAGAAGTGAAAAGGAGAGGGAAAGATGAAGGAAAGCTAGGGTTTTTCTGCTGGAAATTCTGTAGAATTCAGAAATGAGGAGGAAGAGAGAGAAGAGAGAAGAAAAGAGTCAAAAAGTCAAAGTCCTTTACCTAACACCATGCCTCATTTTCTATTGGATTTGAATTATTGAAAAAAAGGTTTTACTTTGATAAAAGGGTGGGGAAAAATAACAACCATGCAAGAATGAAAGAAATGGTTAACACTTTAACCTAGGTCACAACATGGCTAAGTGTGCAAGTGTACACTACAAAGGAAAATTTTCCAATTAGTTAACATGACTAAATAACTAAATATCCTATGTACACATATAAGAACACGCACAAATTACAAATTATCACGAAAAAAACATTCTAACGAAAATTCAAAGTGTTACAGATTAGGAGTATTTCAGTGAACAGGCCGAGCAGTGAGGACCTGTTAATATTTTAGTTTAGTTTCTTTCAGCATTTTCATTCCTGATTTGAGCCCGTATTTTGGACGTGCATTCCTGATTGTTATTGTTTATTGGATCTATTGCTTCCGCATATTATTTCTTGACTCGTTCATTCTAGATCATGGACATGTACTAGATAGTTTATTTTATTTTCCTGTTCTTGATATCTCTAGACAGCCGTAATGTGACTGTGGAGGGATGTTTCCTAGCCACAGGTAGCATGGTTGGCTCTGTCACGTGCCGATCTTAGCGCACTCTGGGAAGCAGGGCGTGACAGGATTTGTTTGGTATCAGAGCCTATAGGATTTAGGTTAATCGGGTTTGATTCTTTTGTAGTTGGGTATTGGACCCAATACACGAATCAGAAAACCTGTAATTAGGAACATGTCCTGCCACATTGTTATCGTGATTCTTGAATCATTTCTTTCTCTTGACCCTTGTATTCCCCTCCGAAAGACGGCGCGATGGACGTCTTGCCTGAAATTCGGGGCAGATACTAATTGGTGCTATCCGTCTACCTCTCCGAAGATGCCAAGTTGATTTATGGCGCCATGTATCGAAGGTTTAAACGGATGCGTCCGATGTAGCAGACTTCGTCAGATTCCTCCTCGCTTGAGGGGTTTTTGATTGTGGGGACGCTCTTCCCTGCAGGCGCAAGCCCCTGCAGTTAATTACGCTACCGCATTGCGGTAGCAACTTTCTCCTTCTCCAGATGATCACTTCATGTCGTGTGTGTTTATTTTGTGTTTGGTTGCCCGTGGATTGTATACGGAGACTGAGTTATGTCGTCGCCCGTAGGGCGTGGACTATTCCAAATCCGTATTATCTTAGATTTGGGTTTGGGGGTTTGGATTTAAGGATACGTTAGTCTCGTTTGAGACTAAGATCTACTTAAACGTTTGTTAAGGATACGTCGGCCTAGTTTTTAGACTAAGATCAACTTAACGGGATCGTTTAGATCCGACAAGAGAGAAATTAAGGGAGCCATGTTGTTTAGTATAGTGACATTGCGGTCGATATATAGTTTAAGGACATTGCGGTCTAGTGTTAGTTTTAAGACATTGCGGTCGAGGTTAAGGACGTCGTAGTCCGTGGATTTAAGGACTCCATAGTCCAATGTTAGTTTTAAGACATCACAGTCAAGGTTAAGGACCTCATAGTCCATGGATTTAAGGACTCCACAGTCCGGCGTTAGTTTTAAGACATCCCGGTCAAGGTTAAGGACCTCATAGTCCATGAGTTTAAGGACCCCACAGTCCGTATCAATGTATGGTCATCGGGACCCGCCACCTCTTTGAAGACGTTGAGGAATTACAATGCCAAGTATCAAAGGAGTGAAGAGATGTACCTTTGAACCAAGGTAGATTAAATAGTCTTTGGCCCAATTTGGGACCAAGACCAATTAATTATGTTATGAGCCCATTAGCCCAGTTAAGTTTGAATTGAGGACTTATGGCCAGCTTGGGCTAAGTCCAATCATGTTTAGAATATTGGCTTTCTGTTGGTCCATTGAAGGAGAGGCTTTGCCTCTAGAAACTTAGCCAATTGGGCTAAAGTTAGTGTTAAACACTAAAGACAAACAGTGTTGAACACTGGGAGTGAGATTGACAAGTTAGTGTTTAACACTAAAAGATAGTTAGTGTTAAACACTAGCAACAGGGCTTTCAAATTAGTGTTTATACACTAAAGCAAATCAGTGTTAAACACTGGCAATGGAGATTTCAAATTAGTGTTTAACACTAAGGCAATCAGTGTTAAACACTGGAAAAGGGTCTTCCAAGTTGGTGTTCAACACAAAGAAAGTCAGTGTTAAACACTGTAAATAGAGTTTTCCAAATTAGTGTTTAAACACTAAGAAAATCAGTGTTGAACACTGGATATCGAGGTTTCAACTTTAGTGTTAAACACTAAGGCAAGAGGGGTCACGTGGTAGCACGTGAGAGCGCCCTCAATTCATTTTATTCTGCCAAAAGTATTGAATACTTTGGAGCATCACGTGCTATCACGTGATGGGCATTTAAATGTTTGTCTGTTAGAGCTTCTGCCAAGGGGTCACGTGGGGCACATGAGGCGTTGCCTCAAAGCCCTTCTCTGTGAAACTTTTCAGGGGTCACGTGGTAGCACGTGACCCTGCTTCTTTGCATGTTTATTTATATTTTTTAAGAATTAAATTCTTCATAGGGTTAAACCCTAATAATAACTTTAGAGGAATTAAATTCCCACTTTCTTTTGAAGAATTATATTCTTAGATAGAGTTATACTCTAGTTTCTTTTCTGTAAGAATTAAACTCCTCATAGATGTGAAGAACTAAATTCTATCATAGGGTTAAACCCTAATTTCCTTTTTTTTTAAAAGGAATTAAATTCCTGTTATTTTGATAGAATTAAGTTCTTAATTAGGGTTAAACCCTGGTTCTGTCCATTTTGAAGGAATTAAATTCCCATAACATAGGGTTGAACCCTAATTTTATCTCAAAGGAATTGAATTCCTATAGTTCTGTGAGAATTAAATTCTCAAACTTCCATTCCCCTTCTATGCTTTGGATCTGCATGGCAGGATCTCAACCCAATAAGAATTAAATTCTCAATTCATGGGGAGATGTGCACTTTGCAGATCCTCTGCTAGAGAAAGAACTAAGTTCTTCTTTTTGTATAAGAGTTAAACTCTTTGAGAATTAAATTCTCCTTTTTAAGCCTCTCCCTTCTTACCTAAGGTTTTCTTTTACAGAGGATCAAATTCTTCCCAAAATCTCAAGGCTCTATTTCTCTCTCTGTGTATGTCTCTGTATGTGTCTTTTTTGTTCTATTCTTCTTGGCTCCTATTTATAGGAGAAGGAAGAAAATCAATCAGTTTTAGTGAATCTTTCATTGAAAGATTTAATTTGTTTATTGAGAGATTTGATTTACATTCATCATTCATCTGGGCCTTTGTATTATTAGGTGAATTTTATTCACCATTGGATTTCAAATCCAAAGATATCCCTTTGTTATTTCAGTTAGATTTTAAGGGAAAATCTTTCCAAGTTCAAGATTTTTCCATAAATAGGTGACATTTAATCACCTTTAGATCTTTAATCCAACGGTTCCAAATAATCATTCTCTTTTGGAAAGATTTGAATGCTTTCATAATTTAATTCTGTTAAATAAAGAGGCTTTGAAAGCCGGTCACGTGTGGCCACGTGACCCCTGGTCACGTGTGGCCACGTGACCCCTGGTCACGTGTAGGCACGTGACCCCTGAAACGGGCCTTTCTTCTCCTTTTGCGCTCTGTTCTCTGGCCGCTGCTCAGCCGTCACGTGCCAACACGTGACCCCTGGTCACGTGTGAGCACGTGACCTTTTCTGGTGCCTTTTCTTTGATTTAAACAGGGAGCGAATCTGCCTTTTGCCACTGCTTTTAAATGTCACGTGTCAACACGTGATCGCTGGTCACGTGCTAGCACGTGATGCCTCCTCCATAAATTTTCCTGATTTTAAATCAGGAAACAAATGCCCCCCACAGCGTTGTTCTCACGTGTCTGCACGTGAGTGCAACGCTGTCACTTTTTGTGACCGTTGGATTCCTCTAGGGATTTGGGGAGATGAAGCGTCTCCATCACATCCTATAAATATAGGGGTCATTTCAGAAACGCCTCTACTTTTGCTTATCTTCCTCTTTGCAAACTTTTTCTGAGAATTTAATTCTCTTCTTCCAGAGCTTAGTTCTCTACCTTGAAACATTTTTAGAGTTTAACTCTGTTCAAAAAGACTCTTTTCTTCAGGTAATGCTCTTGAATGAACGATGAACTTTCACATTCCTCTGAATTTTAAATCCAAACCAAGGGTTTTTACCCTTTTTAACAGGAACCCATTCTTTCTTTAAGCTTTTCAATCAAAATATGAAACCATTTAATCTTCAACAGTAGATCTTTTAGGGCTCGTATGATCTTTAGGGAGATGATGATGGCGGTTCAAATCCATGGAATTTAATTCCATCCCAAAAATGTTTCTGGGAATTTAATTCCCTTTTCTCAATAAGGAATTTAATTCCTATGAAGAACTCAGTTTCTTCGCATGGAGGCTTCTTAGGGTCTCTTTGCCCTAGGTTATCCTTCTGTAATTAATGGAGCAGAAGCTTTGTAACAATTCTCATGACCTTTATTTCATGTATTATGGATGCCCATATGTATGGTCTTGACGAAATCATTTCCTATGGGAATATTCGTGCACTGGGCTGCAGTCAGAACCAGGAGTTCACCAATGCTCAGTGCGCTGAGATCATGAGCCGCTTCGATGAGTACAACCATCGGCTACTCCCTCGTCGCTCTTCTCTTCTGAGACTCATCGTGCTGGCGATCTGGGAGGCACTCCCTCTCTTTTGCACCGGCGTACCGCTCGGGGCATTGGACACTACTGAGGATAAGGTACATTCGGTGTACCTGATGAGCTTGATCTTAAAGAGGAGGCGAGATCACCTCATTGATCTCTTACACCAGGCTTTTCAGCAGTCAGCCATACTTGCCGCCTATCGGAGGGTGGAGGACATTCGTGAGGACCCCGACGCTTGCGACCGCGAGAGGAAGCATACCAGGATGGTTCGAAATGCCTGGAAGATCTTGGACAAAGTTACATTCGAGTTTCTCAATCCCTGTCCCGTGTCTGAGGTCTTACCGTTGTAAACGTTTTCTTTTTATTTTGTACGAACCTTTTAAAACCTGAATGATAAATCTTATTATGTCTTTCTGTGTTTGCATACCCCCTTTTTTGTGGGATTTTGTCATACATTCATCATTCATTTTTTTTATTGTTGCTGCCGATGTGTTTAATTTACGGGGCATTATTTCATTTTCTAGCATACACCAAGCATGTTGCTCACGTAATCCACACGGGAGGGGCCTTTTATGGGGCTATTCAATTTTCCATGCCATGTTTCTGTGCATGGCATTAGATGTAGAAAAGGAGCCTTGGAAATAGTTCCCTTTTTAAGATTTCCAACGCTTTCCCCTTTTTGGGCCTTGGAAATAGTTCCATCATGCCATGTTCTTCGCGCGTAGCATTTAATGCTCCCCTTTATAGTCTTGAGGCCACAGCCTGCTTCCTCTTCACAGAGAATTTCATTCCCATTTTGATGTGATTTAATTTGGGAAGCAACTGAGTGTCATGGCCTGCAACCGTCCACACGCTCATCGACAGCCCTGAGAGGTGCCTATCGAGGAGATGATCCCGCGCTTTGCCGCATGATTGGTGGATCCTCTCCTTACCGATGACGAATGTGACTTGGCGGTGTATGAACTCTTGATCCGTAGGGGGTCCCCCCTCCCGATGGGGTCCCTCTGGCTCCGGATGATTCTCGCGGCTGTGCTTGCCGACATCCCTCCTCACCCGGTGGAGATGACCCTGGCGATGCTTGACGCGGCTGAAGAAAAGCTCGAGGGCTTTCACGAAGCGTGCCTGATTACTCAGGCTTTGAAGGATTGCTCAGTTCACTTGCTGAGCCAAATAAGGGCCCGGCGAGCTATTATGTCTGCTTTCGCGGACGAACATGGCATCAATAGATGGGGAGCGACTCCTCGTGAGAACCGTCGCTTTGATGTGTTGGAGAAAGCTGAGAGAGAGATGGAGAATTTTGTTCTTTATTTTGTTAACCCTTGTGCTACTGATCCCGTGTTTGGTGACCTTTTCCCGCTAGCGTAGTATATTTAAATTAGTCTTTTTCGCATGCTTTATGTTGAACTTCCATGTGTGCTGAGTATTCGTATGTATGTTTTTGCTTGCATAAAAGAACTTTGTGTTCTTCCCATGAGAACTTTCTTTAATTGCGAACATTATCACTATGTTGCATGCACATCAGAGCTTCGGGTATTATTTCTTTTCAGATATTCATATAGTTGCGAATGCATGCTTGATAGGATGTACATCGAGGACTTTTTTTTGCTTCCCATACCAGGTGATGTGAGCGCGTTTTAGATCGACTATTGCTGTCGACTGGAGGCTCGTTTATACGGTCTTGAGCGTGCATGTCCTGTTTCCAAGGTTGCGGTTGCGGTCGCGGTCGTTGCGGTTGCGGTCGCGGTCGCGAAAGCGAGCTTACATGGCTTGATAGAGCGACGCGTGGCGAACATATTGTTGTGCGAGAAAAGGGCTCAGCCGTAAATTTTCGGAGAGGGAGCTGGCTTCTAAGGCGCTGAGCGAGCTTCAAGCCAATCTTACCACCAAGGCCAACAAAGCATATGAACTCTGGCGGGTGCTTCAAGAGTCTATCAAAGAGGTGGTGACTCTTGATACAGCTGTCGCGTTCACTCGTGAAAGGGTCGAGGCTCACAAGGCCACTGAGAAAGAGTTTGAAGGTCGGCTTGCTTCGTATCAGGCCCAGCAGGCGGAGGCGGAGGCTCATCTCTTGGCGATCCTGAATAATGAAGCCGTGACCCAGCAAAAGCAGGATGAGCTAGCGAAATTACTAAATCGCCCGCTGATCAGTCGAAAATATTGTATATTTTAGCCGGCAATTTCCCTAACATTTGCATACATTTAGAAGTGTTCGGCATTCATATTCTACATATTAGCAAATCTGTCACAAAATATGAGATTTCATGTATTAGACTTTTAAACCGACACTTTAAGGGAAATTAACCGCATTTCATGGCATCGCATCATTTCTGTATTTGCGCAACACTTGTCTTGAGTCTGTACAGGAAAATACGGAAGAAAAGCAAAAGAGCTGATCAAAAATACGCCAACTCAACAATTTCAGATCTGGAAGCAATATAAAGAGAGAAACAAAATTCCACATATCAGATAAAGGCCCACAACTCAGGCCCAACAAGAACCAGAAAGCCCAAGCTCTAAATCCCCAAAGAAGCCGCCCTTCCGCGGCAAATACCCCTTAACTGCGGCGGATCCGCGCCTCTTCTGCCACGTCATCAATTCATTTTTACTGCAGAATCTCAATCTCTGGGCCCACAGTCCTTTCTGATACTTCAAATTCCAGAATTCTCTCGAAGCTACTGCCAGATCAGCAAAGTAGATTAAGCAAGGCTAATCCTAATTAAGCTCCTAACTAACCTCTTCTAGAAGCTCCCTCCTAACTAATCACATCTAGAAGTTTCTCCCCTAACTAACTTTTGGAGGGAAATTTGAATTCCCTCAACAAACTTTTGGAGGGAAACTTAGAATTTGAAATCCTAGATCTAGGGTTAGTTATCTATAAATAGGAACCTAGACCTAGGGTTAAGGGGCTAATCATTCTTTAGTTAGCTAGTTCATTAAATAATCTCTCATTCCCTCTTTCATCATCTTCTTCCACAAGTCTCGTGACAAGGCTTGTGCGAAACCCTAACCCTAATTCCACTCCAAATCCATGATCTTGAGTACCAAATCAAGCGAGAAGCCTTCAACCTTTTTGGAGCCGAGCCGATCTTCAATCGGGCAAGTGATCCAAGCCGATCCGCGATCCACGGAGACGAGCGAAGCCAAGTCGACGATCGAATTCTTCCTCTTGTAGTTCTTGAGCGAATGTAATGAAATTGTTGATATAAATAAAAGGTGAAATTCTTTAATCTAGCTTTCTTTCAATTCTTGCATCATAATTAGATCTCAATTTGTAATTGTTGTTCTTGTTGTGATGTTTGAGTAAAACTCCGCTCGTAAAGGAGTCGAGACGATTGTAGAATGATGATGTAACAAATCTTAATACGATTTTTAAGTCCTACGAGTTTTGTAAACCCTAGCAAGTTCAAGAATCGATGACCTAGTTTCGTAGCGATGCTTTCTTGATTGTGATCGCTCGAAATTAGGGATCTACGATCGTTTCTTGAATTTACTAGAGGATAGAATATGAATGATATCGACGAAAGAACAAGAGATAAGATGAAACCCTAGTTTCACAAGAAGTCTCTAATTCTCATCGATCATCATCGATCTAGTATCAATTCATCGAAGGATAAGAATACGTAATTGTAAGATTACATCACATCTATAGATCCGATCGATTCCTACGAGCCTCATTTCGATTCTTGAGATTTGGTGTGGAAAAATCAACAAACTATCAATTCTTGATTCTATCTTTTCTTGTTATTAGATCTAGATATTTTCTTTTTCTTGAAATACAAAATTTAAATCATGAATTGTTTGTTTTCTTTTCTTTAAAGTTTCGACTCATCTAAATTCGAAAAGACGAACGATTACACTTTCCCTGTGGACGATCCGCACTCACTAACAATCTACATCCGACACCGTAGTTGATTGCGGTCAAATAATTTTTGGTTGTGATTTCTTTATACAATTTTTCAAATACTACACAAATCAAGAATTCTTTTCAATCAAATGGCGCCGTTGCCGGGGATAGTGCGCTAATAGTTCGTATTTTGAAATTTGAGTTGAAAATTTTATTCCATCTAAATTTTGTGATCAAAATTCGTGCAAACACTAATACGAGTGTTGTGATTTGTTGCGAGAAAATCTGGAATCATTGGAGCTGGAGAAAATTTTTTCTGAAAATTCCAGAGGACTCAGGAGCTGAACAGAAGCTCTCTGTAAAAATCTTGTGCAGTGAGCTTTCCACCCAAGCGCGGAAGCGCGGCACCAGAGCCTCATCCGCGGCGGATCCGCGGCAACCCTAGCTCCTCTCTGCATCAATTTTGCTCTGTAACTTTCTAACTTTCTTATCTCTTACCTCATCTGCTCCAAATAACAATTTCTTGCAGGTTTCTTTGCAAATAATCACTGCGCCGCAAAAGCAAAATAAAATTTGTGCGTGTTTTTGATTCTTGGTTGTTTGCATATTAATACGGAATTTAAGGGGCACGACCAAATTCAAATTAGGTGGGGATTTCATTACCCTTCCTAGGCCCCGAAAATCACAAACTTGCATCCGCATTGACCCTCATTAATTAAAAGAAATCTAGAGATGACTCTAAGGACCGTCGCGCTCAATTAGGACAAGAGAAGGCCGTGGGTAATTCATTGCTTATCCGCGTTTTCTTGTGGTGCCTAAGGCGAGTGTGTCTAAGGCTAGTGGTTTTTAATTAGGCCCACTACTTATGTAGTGGAGTACCTTCCCACTTACCTGGCACTTATCCGGCCACAGGGGGACAAAGAGGCAGTGGAGGATTCTATCCTGCGACTTGTCTTTTGGCAGTTAGGAGCGGTCTAGAGCCAGACCTAGGTGACCCCTAGATTTTAGGGTTTTGTGTGTTGCATTTGTTTTGTTGCATCATATTTTCAAAAATCCGTATCTTTTTAAAGCAAACACCGCATACATCATTTCCCCTAATTATAAATTCACGCTGCCACTTGTACTAACCCTTTTTAGTGCAAGATAGGCTGGACACGGGTTTGTAGTGCCTGTTAGTCCGCGTTTCACTCATCGACCCAAAAGTCGGTATTTCTACATTTACCTTTTCTTTACCCACCACCACACCCACATCGATGGATCCACCTCCATCGAACTTCTTTTCCACTACCCTGCCGCCGTCCGTTGGTGCGCAGATTCCACCTCGCATCTCTCTCCAGGAGAGATGCTATCCTACACGAGGCCCCCTTTCCACCTGTCTTTCCATTCCACCAGCCAATGGGGAAAATTTTCAAATAAAACCCCAATACATCAACCTTCTACCAAAATTTCACGGTCTCGAGTCTGAAGACGCATACGTGTTTATCACGAAATTTGAAAATGTATGCGCAATGATGGGTACTTCACAGCTTTCTGTGGATGCTTTCCGTCTACGTCTTCTCCCATTCACTTTGTGCGATTTAGCCGAGAAGTGGCTATATAACACTACCGCACATTCAATTTCAAATTGGGACGAATTCGTCAAAGCATTCCATAAGAAATTTTACCCACATCAAAAGACAGCTCGAATCCGTAGCGAAATCTATCAATTCACCCAGCTTCCAAATGAAACATTTTCAAAATGTCTTGACCGTTTCAAGGATTTGTTAATCCAATGTCCACATCACGGCATCCCGAGATGGGAATTGTGCCGAATCATTTATGAGGGCATTACTCCTTACACAAGACAGACCCTTGAATCCATGTGTCAAGGCAACTTTATGACTAAAGATGATGGGGAAGCCTGGGAATTCCTAGAAAATTTCGCTGAAAAATCTTTACAGTGGGAGAGTGTGAGTCAATCGTCTAGGGATGGCAATGATATTTCCATAGGAGTTAGAGCTGACATTGCAGCTATTAATAAGAAACTCGAGAATATGGAAAATAAATTTTTAGCCGCCGCCCTAAGTCAAATATCACTCTCCAAAACTGTATGTGGATGTTGTTCTGATCCGTCTCACTTGACGGAAGAATGTCCGTTTCAAGGTCATGAGCATACCAATGCCACATTTCAAAGACCTAGAAACAATCCATCTTCCTCCACATATGATCAGGGTTGGAGGAATAACCCTAACTTTGCTTGGAACCAATCACAATTTCAAAACACGGTTCCAACCCAAAACAATTTCCAAGGGGCCCCTCCACCACAACAGCACCCACAACTTCAATTGAGTCAGCACCCCTTTCAAGCACAAAATTTCCAAAATCCGGCCAACACTTTTGCACCGTCTAGTCCTTTGCAATTGACCGGTACAGATAATACCTCTGCACTAGCACAAACCTTGGATACTTTCATGAAACAATCCATCCAAGGGACGGCAAGTTTGCAATCTTCCGTCGAGAATGTGATGAAGATCATTATCTCTCAAAATGATAATATCAAATCGATGGAAGCACAAATTGCACAACTAAAAGCCGAAATGAGTGCACGAGAGAAAGGGAAACTTCCAGCTCAACCTTTACCCAATCCTAGCTATTCACATCATGTGGATGAGATCACGTTGAGATCTGGAAGAGTGCTTGACCATCACCTTGGGGAAGAGTTTGATGATACTAATAAATCAATCAATAACACCCCGGCTGAGACCTTTCCTCACACACACACTTCTTACCCCAGTTCTTCTACCCCACCATCTTCTTCCGAGCCTATTCTCCATTTCCCAAAAGGCTCGCCACTACAGCCCACCTCTTTTACCCCTCCACGGACGATTCCCACTTCTATTCCGGGATTGGTTCCACACACACTTCCTTCTCCTATGATGGACCCAGCGCTTATTGCTAAAGCACCTTATCCTAATCGATTAAGGGCTAACACACCGAGTCCACATATGGAGAAGATTATGAACATTTTTAAGCAAGTAAACACCAACATCCCTCTCCTAGATGCCATCCAACAAGTTCCGTCCTATGCGAAAACTCTTAAGAACTTGTGCACTAGGAAGAGGAAGAATCCAGTGCCCAAGAAGATTTTCATGGAAAAGACAATAGACACGGCTTTCCCCCAACAATTACCGAGGAAACGTAAGGATCCAGGATATCCTACTATTTCCGTTTCTATCGGGGAAAAACACATCAACCGTGCTCTACTAGACCTTGGCGCTAGTGTTAACTTGCTTCCATATTCTGTTTATGAGCAATTAGGGATCGGAGAGTTGAAGCCAACCAATTGCACTCTCCAGATGGCTGACCGATCTATCACCAAACCTAGGGGTGAACTGGAGGATGTGTTAATAAAAATCGGAGAATTTATATTCCCGGTAGATTTTATTGTAATTGATACACAGCCTGTAGCGAACCCACGGAATCAAATTCCGGTGATTTTAGGTCGCCCCTTTTTGGCCACTTCCAATGCTATTATCAACTGTCGTAATGGTTCTATGACCCTATCTTTCGGGAATAGGTCAATAGAACTAAACATTTACAAGTTGGGAAGTGTACCCTCCGAACCTACTGCTCAGGTCTGTTCTGTCGACTTAATGGATGTCGACAGCAGCGAATTTGATGATCCTCCTGATATTAATCTAGACTCTTTTCATATGTTATTGTTTGACCTAACTATGTATCATACACATACGGACTCTTCCACCAAGATGTCCGGGTCAACAATTAACACTGATTATGAACTGCTTTTAGAGTCTGAAGATCACCCCGCACTTTGTGATGACATTATTCACCGGGGTATGAATGGAACTTTTGAGCAGATCTTCGCTGATGAACTCGCATTTCTGAATAACACGGGTGTTGAGATGAATCAGGTTCCACTCACTGAAATTGAACCTCCACCCCTTCTTCTGAAATGTAAAAAGAATGCGAGTTATCCATCACATACACTGCATCGTCTCTCCAATATGAGACGCACACACATTCTATTCCACCTCTTTCCTTTTCCCCACTTCTTCTTCCACCAACCAGAGCACTGCATTGATAAAATTTTTGAATGGTTGGTGTTAATTTTCGGTCTTTGCAAAGCTTGGCATCGACCACTGATTTTTTGACCCCCTCATATGATTTTCAAAGATTAACATTGCTTAAGTTTGGGGGGGAATAATCGGGCTCTTGAAAAGAAATTTTTACAAAATTTTGAGCCAAAAATAAGTTTGGGGGAGGTTCTTCACTTAAATATTTTGCCCCCACTAATAAATTCCTCCCAAGCTTACAGGTTTTCAGATTTAGCAGAGAGCAACAGTGAGGACACTGTTGAAAACAAGTTTGGGGGAGGTTTGTGCTTATTTTCGCATCATTTGCATATCATTTGCATAAGCACAAAACATTTTTTTGAAAACCTATAAAAATTTAAAAAATTTTAAAAAAAGATAAAAATATTTTTTGTACATAAATAAGATAATAAAAGTTTAGATAGTGAAAAATTACATCCATGAGATTAGAAAAATTTAAGAAAACTAAGAAAATTAGAAGTTTTCTTATACGAACTAGTAATAAGTAGTTATGAGCCGTTGTCCCAAGGGTTAGTAAGATGAAGGAAGTCACTAATCTGAGGATAAAAATAAGTCTGAAAAATAGTTTCTATTCTGGAAGCCAAACATTTTGAACGTTGATACCCTGCTATTCGCACTTACACACGTCTTGAAGCCTGGGATAGTAGAGGATACCTTGAAATGCTCTTGTCTTAAAGCCAAAAGTATGAAGGAAATAAAAAGAAAAGTGAATAAAGAAAATATAAAGTGGTGAGAAAAATGGACACTGGTTTTGTTATCACCAAAGGCAAGAAAAATGTATAGCGAGGGTGCTTCTTCACCTAGTGCCCTAAGGCCAACTGGTCTGGGAGTCACTGCTATGCCTGAGGTGGTGCAAGACGAGGAAAATACACCAAGTAAGCAAGCACATGAGTAATCGGTCGGTTAGTACCTCAAGAAGTATTAACGGTCGAATGAAAGTGTGTGAGCAATCTCATCTAAATATTCATTAATTAAAAAGTACTAAGGCTGATGGGCAAGAGTATGATAGCTTGAATTGAATTCTCCGGGTGTAGGGATGTCCTTTACACACACGCAGGGTTATATGATCGATATTTGGAAGAAAGATAGGAATGAAGAATAAGACGATGTTTTATTGAGGGAGGACGTGATTTCTGACATCTTTTCATGACCATTAAGATAGGGCTCATGACAACCGAAAAGCTAGCTTAGTTGGAAACCCTAATTTTCAAAGTCTTTCTTTTACAATTCTTTTCTTTAAATGTAATATTCATGATCTTCCTTTTATTATTGGATTTTGTGGGTGCAATCCGCTGAAAACCCTCAGGAGACAACACTCCTCCTACTAGGGACACCTAGAGGTTTAAAGGCTTGTTGCACGTGCTCAGTACAATCGTGTTGCCTACGAAAGTGTGCTAGTTAGTTTTTCTCTTTCTTTATTTTCTCCTTCTCTTTTAATAAAACATTCGCTCGAGACGATCGAAATTAAGTTTGGGGGTATAGTGGCGAGTATTCCCGCCTGTCACGCGGGTGACCCGGGTTCGATCCCCGGCAACGGCGCCATTTGATTGAAAAGAATTCTTGATTTGTGTAGTATTTGAAAATTTGTATAAAGAAATCACAACCAAAAATTATTTGACCGCAATCAACTACGGTATCGGATGTAGATTGTTAGTGAGTGCGGATCGTCCACAGGGAAAGTGTAATCGTTCGTCTTTTCGAATTTAGATGAGTCGAAACTTTAAAGAAAAGAAAACAAACAATTCATGATTTAAATTTTGTATTTCAAGAAAAAGAAAATATCTAGATCTAATAACAAGAAAAGATAGAATCAAGAATTGATAGTTTGTTGATTTTTCCACACCAAATCTCAAGAATCGAAATGAGGCTCGTAGGAATCGATCGGATCTATAGATGTGATATAATCTTACAATTACGTATTCTTATCCTTCGATGAATTGAAGGTCGGCTTGCTTCGTATCAGGCCCAGCAGGCTCAGGCGGAGGCTCATCTCTTGGCGATCCTGAATAATGAAGCCGTGACCCAGCAAAAGCAGGATGAGCTAGCGAAATTACTAAATCGCCCGCCATCTTGAAAAACTTGTATCTTTTCCTTTCTCTTTATACATACTCCTGAACAAGAGTATTTTCTTTTTGCTCTTTCATGAATTGTACCTTGTATCCATTTTAGTTATGAATAAAAGACATATTTTTTTCTTCTCAATGGTATGTCCTCTTTCTATTGAATGTGTTCTGCGGACAATTTATCTTGGCCTACTTGCAGGGCAGCGATGGCTTAGGATTCAGGGTTAAGATCTGCCTCCTAAGAATTTTGATCTTTGTGAGCCGTGAGGGTCTCATAAAGAGTTTTTCTCCCTACAGGTCGAGAGTATCCCATAGGTGTAAGTTCTTCTTAAGAATCGTGAGGATTCTTAAGCGGGTTTTCCCTTGGGGGTCGTAAGGATCTCACAAGAAAGTTTTCTTCCTTGCAGGTCGTGAGGACCCACAAGTGTTGAGTGAGGTCGCCCTTATCCGTATTTCACGGGGTCAAGGGTCGCTCTGGGATGTTCTCCAGGGTATCGTAGTTTAAAGACATCGCAGTCAAGGTTAAGGACCTCATAGTCCGTGGATTTAGGGACTTCACGGTCCGATGTTAGTTTTAAGATATCGCGGTCAAGGTTAAGGACCTCATAGTCCGTGGATTTAAGGACTCCACAGTCCGATATTAGTTTTAAGACATCACGGTCAAGGTTAAGGACCTCATAGTCCGTGGATTTAAGGACTCCACAGTCCGATATTAGTTTTAAGACATTACGGTCAAGGTTAAGGACCTCATAGTCCGTGGATTTAAGGACTCCACAGTCCGATGTTAGTTTTAAGACATCCCGGTCAAGGTTAAGGACCTCATAGTCCATGGGTTTAAGGACTCCACAGTCCAATGTTAGTTTGAAGACATCCCGGTCAAGGTTAAGGACCTCATAGTCCGTGGATTTAAGGACTCCACAGTCCAATGTTAGTTTTAAGACATCCCGGTCAAGGTTAAGGACCTCATAGTCCGTGGGTTTAAGGACTCCACAGTCCATGGGTTTAAGGACTCCACAGTCCAATGTTAGTTTTAAGACATCCCGGTCAAGGTTAAAGACCTCATAGTCCGTGGATTTAAGGACTCCACAGTCCAATGTTAGTTTTAAGACATCACGGTCAAGGTTAAGGACCTCATAGTCCGTGGAATTAAGGACTCCACAGTCCGTGGATTTAAGGACTCCACAGTCCGATGTTAGTTTTAAGACATCCCGGTCAAGGTTAAGGACCTCATAGTCCGTGGATTTAAGGACTCCACAGTCCAATGTTAGTTTTAAGACATCACGGTCAAGGTTAAGGACCCTCATAGTCCGTGGATTTAAGGACTCCACAGTCCGATATTAGTTTTAAGACATCCCAGTCAAGGTTAAGGACCTCATAGTCCGTGGATTTAAGGACTCCACAGTCCGATATTAGTTTTAAGACATCCCAGTCAAGGTTAAGGACCTCATAGTCCGTGGATTTAAGGACTCCACAGTCCGATGTGTGGTTGCAGGGACCCGTCACCTCTTTGAAGACGTTGAGGAATTACAACGCCAGGTATCAAAGGAGTGAAGAGATATACCCTTAAACCAAGGTAGAATCAGTACAGAATCAGGGTGGTTGATCGTTAGTTTTAAGACATTACGGTCGAGGTTAAGGACATCATAGTCCGTGGATTTTAAGGACTCCACAGTCCGATGTTTGCTCTGGATGCTTCGCATGGGTTCACTGCCGTGCTTGGCGAGGACCAGGCTCCGCTCTGGGCGTTTTCCGCGGGGTCAAAGAGTGACGTTATCCGCGTTCCACGTAACCAGGAATTTGCACTAGATGCTTCATACAGGTTCACTGCCCTGTTCGGCGAGGACTAGGCTCCGCTCTGGATGCTTCGCACGGGTTCACTGCCGTGCTCTGCGAGGACCAGGATCCGCTCTGGACGTTTTCCACGGGGTCAAAGAGTGACATTATCCGCGTTCCACATGACCAGGAATTTTGCACTAGATGCTTCACACGGGTTCACTGCCGTGTTCGGCGAGGACTAGGCTCCGCTCTGGATGCTTCACACGGGTTCACTGCCGTGCTCTGCGAGGACCAGGATCCGCTCTGGACGTTTTCCACGGGGTCAAAGAGTGACATTATCCGCGTTCCACGTGACCAGGAATTTTGCACTAGATGCTTCACATGGGTTCACTGCCGTGTTCGGCAAGGACTAGGCTCCGCTCTGGATACTTCACACGGGTTCACTGCCGTGCTCTGCGAAGACCAGGATCCGCTCTGGACATTTTCCACGGGGTCAAAGAGTGACATTATCCGCGTTCCACGTGACCAGGAATTTTGCACTAGATGCTTCACACGGGTTCACTGCCGTGTTCGGCGAGGACTAGGCTCCGCTCTGGATGCTTCACACGGGTTCACTGCCGTGCTCTGCGAGGACCAAGATCCGCTCTGGACGTTTTCCACGGGGTCAAAGAGTGACATTATCCGCGTTCCACGTGACCAGGAATTTTGCACTAGATGCTTCACACGAGTTCACTGCCGTGTTCGGCGAGGACTAGGCTCCGCTCTGGATGCTTCACACCGGTTCACTGCCATGCTCTGCGAGGACCAGGATCCGCTCTGGACGTTTTCCACGGGGTCAAAGAGTGACATTATCTGTGTTCCACGTGACCAGGAATTTCGTTGATTGTATCCGTATTCCACGAAGTCGGGATTTGACTTTTCAGTGATCAGTATATCGCCGAGCCATGGAACTGGGAGTTGCCGCTGTTCCGTTTCGCTTGAGGTTGTGTCCGTCGTTACGAGACGAGTGTTGAGATGATCTCTAGGTCACTCGCGGCCCGTCAAGATTTGGCTTCTTTCTTTGATGAAACCTGGGGGGGTATGATCACTTCTTCGTTTACGCCCTTGGATTGTATACAGGGAGTGATGTAACATCACCTGTAAGGCACAAATTTCATTTTTATCTTATTTCTTTTTCTGCGGTGCTCTATCATTTCAGCTTTTATATCGCGAAAGTCGCGATTGCCACATCATTTCGGCTATTTTCGCGGTGCCCAATCATTTCGGCTATTTATTTTATTTTCTACTCGCTGCTTTTTATTGCGAGTTGCCCCATCATTTCGGCTGTTTTTCATGCATACATTTTTACTTGCTGATTTTGTTGCAAGTTGCCCCATCATTTCGGCTATTTCATATGCACGTGCGGCCTACTGGCTTTTCGCCATAAACCTGAAATTAGACACCGATTTCGGCATCAGCACCGCTATAACTGGGATATTGCCAGGAGAGAATCATCATTTGCCTCTATGGATGTCGAACAAAGGTGGCTTAGCGAACAGGGTTAGGGTCCTGTCGACTAAGGCTTTTGACTTCATGAGCCGTAAGGGTCTCACAAAGGTATTTCTCCCTATAAGTCGTGAGGATCTTGCAGGCGTATTTTCTCCTTAGGAATCGTGAGGATTCCTAAGTGTATGTTCCTCTGTAAGTCGTAAGGATCCTACAAGAGGGTTTTCTCCTCCTAAGTCGAGAGGACTTACAAGGGCTGTCCACCATATGGATATATCCCTAGTCATGGGTGGGACCTTGCTGGGGAAATGTTTATTCGCGCCCGTGGATTGTATATAAGGGTCAGCATTGAGCCACTTGTAGGGCAGTATCGAAGGTTGTGGGGGTTGCTTAAGCACAGGTTTAGGTCTTTGTAACTTAAGACTTTCAAATCTTATGAGCCGTAAGGATCCCATAAGAGAGTTCTCCTTAAGAGTCGTGAGGATCTCGCAAGTGTATTTTCTCCTTAAGAATCATGGGGATCCCTAAGTGTGTTGCTCCCTTGTGAGTCGTAAGGATCTCACGCGGGTGGTTTCTCCTTACAAGGTCGTGAGGACCCTGCAAGTGTCCTTTAACGAGGTTGCGCCCTTTTGGGTTTTCACAAACACTCGCCGGTAGTCCTGCTGTTTTTACTCACGGAGCCCTTTCGGGTTTTCATCCGTGTCCATTTTGCTTATGGACATACCGTTTTTATTTTATTATTATTATTATTTTTATTTATCTATTTATTTTTTTTGTCTCGTCAGCCTAAGGATGCTGCGGTAGTAGTTTAAGGACGTTTCGGTCCGTCATTAGTTTAAGGACGTTTCGGTCCGTCGTTAGTTTAAGGACGTTTCGGTCCAACGTTGAGAGGGCCAGCTACTATTTATAGAGCTTGAGCTTAGAAAGATAGCAAGCGGACATAGTCATCGTCATCTATCATTGACCTAGGCCGTGGCTCATTAAGCGTGGTATTTCTTTAGGAAGCGGCCGTTTATTGGCCTGAAAGGCCTTTCACCGTGCATATCCATGAGTAGATAGGCTCCACCCTGGTAGACCTTGTCTATGATGTACGGACCTTCGTAGTTCGGCTCGAATTTTCCCCGCTTGGCGCGATTGGGGATCATTGGCCTTTTGACCACTAGCACGAGTTCGCCTTGGCGGAATGCCTTCGGTCGGGTCAATCATTCATATGAGCGCGTCATCTTCGCTTTGTAAGCCTCCAGATTTTGTTGCGCTATGAGCCGGGTTTCATCAAGGGCATCAAGCTCCTCAAGCCGAAAGTGGACATTTTCTTCGTCCGTCAACTCGCAGTGGACTGCCACTCGTAGAGAAGGTAGCTCTATCTCGAGGGGGAGTACTGCTTCCGTACCGAATACCAATGCGTATGGCGTTGTGTTCGTGGTCGTCTTGAACGTAGTTCGATACGCCCAAAGAGCCTCTTGTAGTCTCTCGTGTCAGTCCTTCTTATTTCGGGACACCGTCTTTTTCATGATCTTTGTCAAGGTCTTATTGAAGGACTCAGCTATACCGTTAGCTCGCAGATTATAAACCGAGGAATATCTCCAGTCTATATGGTGTTGTTGCGCGAAGCGACTGATCTTGTGGCTTCTGTAAGCTGGCCCGTTATCGGAAATGATCCGTCGCGGAGTTCCATACCGATAAATGACGTGCATCTTGAAGAAATGGAGGATATTCTCCGTCTTCACTTCCCTCAACGGCACTGCCTCTGCCCATTTGGAGAAGTAATCAGTCGTCGCCAAGAAGAAACGATGTCCCCTGGACGATGCTGGTTCGATGGGGCCGACTATGTCAGTTCCTCACATTTCGAATGGCCAGCTAGCCACCGTTGGATGGAGTGGATTTGGATGCTGGTGGATAAAGTCTCCATGGATTTGGCATGAGTGGCATTGCTTCGCATATTCGAGGCAGTCCTGAATCATCGTGGGCCAGTAGTAGCCCAACCGCTTGATTTTCAACTTCATCTTTGGGCCTGCTTGGTGAAAACCGCAGAGTCCGTCGTGAACTTCCTTAACGACCCTTTTTGCCTCTTCAGGTCCTAGGCATCTCAGCCACAGAGAGTCAAATGACCTCTTGTACAGAGTATCGTTGACGAAGGCAAAAGACAGAGCTCGTTTTATAAGATGATGTTTTGAAGACGCATCTTCGGGCGTTCGACGGTATTTGAAGTAGTCTATAAAGACTTCTCTCCAATCCTCGTCCTTTTCCCGGTCTTTTATTTGCAAGGTCATCTGCTCAGTCGCTTCCTTTTCTTCGGATGATTCCGGAGATATTTCTGCTGGGGCGAGCACCCGACAGCTTTGTACCACGATTCTTACGTCGTCGAGGTTCTCATCAGCCAGTTCCGTAGCGAGCTTGGCCAACGCGTCTGCTTTGCTGTTTTCCGCGCGCGGTATGCTTTCCAAAGTACAGGAAGGAATTTGAGTGAGCAGTTGTTGTACTTTCTCGCCATACCTCACCAGCTCGGGTTTGCACATTTGGTAGTCGCTATTTACTTGACTAACGACCAGCTGAGAGTCTCCGTAGATGAGGAGGTTCTCAATCCCCATGTCGATGGCGATCTCGAAGCCTGCTATCAAAGCTTCATACTCGGCTTCATTGTTCGTCCTCGATTCTATTAAGGAGAAAGCAAAGCGCATTATCCCTCCTTGTGGAGTTACAAAGATGAGTCCTACCCCCGATTTGATTATCGGGGTACTTTGTTTGCGCTTCTTCATGGAAGATGCTCCATCGAAATAAAGCTCCCATCGGGTATCACCACCATTGATCGTGTCAAACGCATGTTCGTCTGGCAGATCGCAATTCAGAGGAGAACCGGCAGGTACTGGATGCTCAGCAAGGAAGTCGGCGATGGCTTGGCCTTTCACTGCCTTGAGAGGCTGATAGGTTATCGAGAACTCCATCAAGAGCAGGGCCCATTTAGCGAGTCTCCCTGTCAATATGGCCTTTGACATTAGATATTTGAGGGGGTCCACCTTTGATATAAGACGGATTTCATGCGCCAATGCATAGTGCCTGAGTTTTGTTATCGCAAAGATTAACGCCAGGCAATGTTTTTCGATAGGGAAGTAATTGCTTTCTGCCCCCAGAAGAACTCGACTCAAATAGTAGAGCGCTCTCTCCTTCCCTTGGTCGTTTTCTTGTGCCCATAATGCGCCTAAGGAATCCTCAAGGGCTGTTGTATAAAGAATAAGGGGCTTTCCCTTGATTGGAGCAGCTAACACCGGCAGGTTCTGCAGGTACTGCTTGATCTCATCCAGCGCGCTCTGGCATTTTTGATCCCAGACGAATGGAGTTCCCTTCTTCATCAGGTGGCTGTAAGGACGGCACTTGCCTGACAGGTTGGCGATAAACCGCCGGATGTACGCGAGCTTCCCTTGGAGAGACTGCAACTGTTTGAGAGTTCTCGGCGGAGGCATTTCCATGATCGCCTTGATCTTAGATGGATCTATTTCGATACCTCGGTATCGGATGATGAATCCCAGGAATTTACCCGAGGAAACTCCGAATGCGCATTTGAGGGGATTCATCTTCAAATTGTATTGCCGAAGGCGTTGAAATACGGTCTTCAGATGCTCTAAGTGCTCTTCGTATGACATGCTCTTCACTACAAGGTCGTCGATATAGCATTCGACGATTTCATGTATAAGATCATCGAAGATCTTTGTCATGGCCCTCTGATAGGTGGCACCGGCATTCTTTAAACCAAAAGGCATAACTTTGTAGCAGAATATACCCAAAGGAGTCCGGAAAGCGGTGTGCTTCTGGTCTTCGGGATGCATCTTTATTTGATTGTACCCTGATGAACCATCCATGAAAGAGAAAACTTCATGAGTGGACGTATTATCTATCATCAGCTCAGTGACCGGCACTGGGAAATCGTCCTTCGGGAAGGCTTTATTGAGATCTTGGAAGTCCACACATATGCATACTGTCCCATTTTTCTTCATTACCGGGACGATGTTAGCGACCCAGTCAGGATACTGTACCTCCTGGATAAACCCAGAATCGATCAGCTTCTTGACTTCGGCGTTAATGCTCATCTCAAGCTCGAGCCGCATTCTTCTCGGCGCTTGTTTGACTGGCTTGATATCCGGGGATATTGCTAATTTATGCACAGCAATCTCTGGATCTAATCCCGGCATTTCGGAATAGTTCTATGCGAAGCAATCTCTATGCTGTAGAAGCACGTCCATTAATGCAGCCACCCTTTCTTCAGATAGCAGCTCGCTGACGAATGTCGGTCGCGGGTCATCTGCCGACCCCAACTCAATCTTCTTGAGGTTATCTGCAGTAGTATGTATACCATCTTCTAGTTCTTTCGGAGCTGGTGGAAATTCTAAGATCACCTCATTGTCATTGTTTTCGAAGCACCAAGGGAGGTCGTCCCTATCCTCGGGCCCTTCTCTTGATATCGTTATCATATGACAGGTACGAGCTCGCTTCCAAGACCGTTGTGGATCTGGTTCTGCTCTTGTGGCTTTGGGTTCGTGCTTTTGTGGCGGGGTCACCCTCCAGCTGCTGGATAAAGCAAACCTGCCTTGCTGGTACTGGTCTTCCACCCAGTTTTTGAAAGGTGAAGCAGTCTTCGATAGGGTGTCCTATGGCTCGGTGATAAGGGCAATAGCCCGGATGAGTGACCTCGTTAGCTTGCTCAGGGTGTTTAGACTCCGGAAGTGTGATCATTCGGTGCTTCATAGCGAGATCGAGTATTTTCTTCGTCTTTTCTTGAGGGAAGGAATACGCTCGACTCATCTTCTTCATGAGGGACAAGTCCGGACCGCGCAATACCCGATCACATGACTCTTTAATCCTGCATCGTTGCTGTCGGCTCCCTTTTCCGCCTTTTGACTTATTTCTACCTCTGCGTCGGGCCTTTTGCGCAATGGGTCGATAGGGAGGAGCATCTTCGTCTTTTGCAGCCTGTGGAAATAGACGTTGCGTCCTGGCTTTCTCGTAGATGGCCATTTCGCGACTATGGTCGTCTCGAGCTTTTTGACCCGCTTTCCTGATAAGCTTGTCCATTCATTCTTCAAACGACGGACTCGGCACTTCGCTCGCGGGATCCAGTTTTGACGAGGGGTTAGCATCTCTCGACAGGACGTCCTCTTCCTCATCGAAGTTATATATAGCGTAGCTACCGTGGACTCGCTTCCGTTTCCCGGATCTCACATATCCAAGCCCGAGCGTTTCCATTCTTCCGTTGGGCAATTTGTGCTGGGTCTCAGGGACATCCCAAATCCTGTTGTAGAATCGAGCTTGTCGGATAGTCTGTTTTAAGGGTACCCCTTGGCGCTTCAATAGTCTTTTCAACCCGTCTGTGTAGTATCTGGGCAAATGGAGGGGTTGGAGCCTGTCGAGTGTAGAATCCGCGCCATGCCAGATTTCTTTCTCCACTCTTGTTTCCGTGGATCGGTAGAATAGGATCGCCTTTTCACCCTTTCGCCTGGGAGGGACGTAAAATGCCTGCAGGTCCTGCACATTGTAAGCTTCAAGTGCGTCAAGGTCTTTGTAGTGTTCCCGCGGCACCATGGTGATTTGCAAACTCTGATCATTGCCAGGGGATGCTTGTATTGCCGGGCGACTGGAGAACACGGCATTAACCTCATCTTCCGAGTCACTTCCGAAGATCAACATGGGGGCAGACGGTCCCGGGTTGTTGCGTCGAGACGGACCAGCGTAAACTATCTCTTCTTCTTCTTCGGTATCGCTTCCGAAAATAGTGATGGTGGCGGCGGCTTTGTTCTCCGGCTTGCGACACCTTTCTGTATCCTCGAAGTCTGGCAAAAAGTACTTTGCATCTTCGTACTTGCGGACTTCGTTCACGGAGAATGGGTTCAGCTCACCTGTTACGGTATACTCAAAACCATCCTTAAAGTACTTCATACACTGATGCTGTGTAGAAGGGATGATATTGTACTCGTGTAACCAAGGACGACCGAGCAAGGCGTTGTAGCAGGTCTTGGCGTCAATGATGTGAAACTTGATGTCCGTGACGAGTAGTCCGAAGCGTAATGTTAATATCACGTATCCAAGAGTCCGTGATGACTGGGAGTCGAAACCGGAGATGGTAATTTTGTCACGAGCGAGGTGTTGCACACTCATGCAGATTTCCTTCAACACCCATTGACGGAGGATCCATTATCAACCAGGCTTTTCCCTATCTTGATATCGTGGCAATATCCGGAGATGTATAGGGGACGGTTGTGGTCGCACGTCCCAAGGAGAAGGTCCTCATCACCGAAAGTGATGTCGGCCGTGTGCACTTCTTCCAGTTCATCCTTCATCCTTTCTTCGGCGAGGAAGGCTTGGAATTGTTCGAGATCTTGTAACGCCTTGATTAATGAATCTCTTGCTTCCTTTGATAATAGGAGGGCGTCGAGAATGCTGAGCTGTGAAGGTAGTTTCCTTAGGTGTGCTAGGATGTTATAGTCCACCTTACCCTTCCTGGGAGGGTCTTTGGCAGTCAACTCTTTCATGACTTGGTCATCTATGGTGATATCCTCAGTGACCTTCTCCTTTCCCTTATTTTTTCTATTCGTGGGTCCGAGATTCTTTTCCGGGAGCGTGCGATTGCGCAGCTGAATGTTTTCGCAGGCCTCTGGTTCTTCCTCTTTCCCTAAAACGGATTCTTTAAAGAGAGGGCCCAGAGCCATTTCTTCATCAGAGTCGCTCCCAAAGGTGAGAACTTGTGACCCTCCGGCGTTAACTATGTAACAGTTGCCGGCAGTCCTTTTGCGCCCTTCGGTCGTACTTTTTTTGTTCCCGACGAGTCTTACGTTTCATACGCTTAAAATGTTGCCGGTGAGCAACATATCCTTGCCACCACATCTTAAAAGCGTCGCACTCCTCAGTGGGGTGCGAAATCTTCCGATGATATGCGCAATAATTAGGGTGCCTCTCCTCCCCATCGAACGTGTTTTCTTCCGAGGGTGGTAGCTTCATTCCCATCGACATGGCTTTGGCAAACCTTTTCCTCGTCTTCAATATGTTTTTTTCCACATCGGGTGTCTTTTGATCTGGTGGGAGTGCTTTGACTCTTTCGTTTAGTCGCTTGCGTTTGGCTCCTTCCGATGCAGCCATCTCACGCTCCTGATCGGCTTTACTTTTCAAACGAATCTCGTCTAGAAAGGCGTCGATCATTTCATCTGTTGGCCATACAAGTTCTGGCTCAGGCTGTGCCCCCAGTTTCTCAGTGCCAGGAATTTTCTCATCGTCCGTAGACGAGTGGGAAATCACATGACAACTCGCCACATATCCCTCGGATTCATCCGACGAGCTTTCTCCATCATCTTCCTCCTGAAAGACGTGGTTGAGGAACTCTTGCAGTGTGACGGGAGTCCGCGTCTTTTGATTGTACTCCTCCAGCGCGTTAATCTGTTTCTGCAAATCCGTGCGCTTGTCTCCAGGCTTTACGGGCTTCTTGGATTTCTTCTTCTTTTTCTTCGAAGATTTTGACGGTTGGGTGTGAGTACTTGGGCCATCACCACCGCTCTTTGTAGTTGGACGCGGCTTCAGCATCCCTTCGATGATTTGAGGTTCAAGCGGGTTCTTCCATTCGACTGCTGGGCACGCATGAAGATCACTCAGTATCCTTTTAGTTTTAGCTGATAGCACGACCTCCCATGGAGCTTCTTCAATAAAGGAACAAGTTGCCCCTGGTGCGTCTGTCTTCTTAGGAGTATGCGGCTGTGGTGGGTTCACCTTCCACTTTTCGGACAGCGCAAACTTTCCCTGGAGGTATTGATCCTCAATCCACCCTTTTAAGACGAAGCAATCCTCAATCGGATGGCTTACCGTTTGATGGTAAGGGCAATAATTGGGGTTATTCACCTCAGTGGGTTGTGGTGGTCGCCTTGGTTTGGCAAGTTGATAAGCCTGTTGCGTACGGCCAGCTCGAATAACCGTTTTGTCTTATCCCGTGGGAACGAGTAGGGGCGCTTCATCTTCTCATTATAATACCGGCGTATTTCTTCCAGTTGATCCGCCAGCTTTGGGGCACTGGGTTGCTGCTGAGCATTCACAATGAAGGTTGCCTTCCCTTTACCCTTGTCACTCCGAAGCTCCAGCTTCGGGGGAGACGGTCTGTGACCCATTTGGGCCAACTTGTCGATTAAAGCTTGGAACGTGGTTGGCTTAAAGAACATCATGAACTGGGAGATAGTTGCATGAGGGTCTAGGGTTCCCACGAACATGCCCACCACGGGCGCTTCCTCAATGCGTTGTTCGCATTTCGACCACAAATTTCGCCAGCGTATAGCGTACTGGACCCACGTTTCGCCTGGTTTCACCCTGGCATTAATTAATGCTGTTATCGGAGTGCGTTCGCTGGCGCTTGCGAATCGCTGACTGAATAGCAATTCCATTTCAGCGAACGTCTTGATGGAATCGTTCGGGAGTTCTGAATACCATTCGAACGCCGTTTCTGATAAGCTGCCCACGAACTGGCGAAGTAACAGTTTATCATCACCGCCGGTGTTACCGCAAAGGGCCCTGAACTGAGCAACATGTTGGTGGGGATTGCCTGTCCCCTTATACACATGGAATTTCGGTATTGTATAACCCGGCGGATATTTGATTTGGTCGTACCAGCTTGGATACGGTCGCCCCGTTTTTACGACTTGACCAGCTGCCTCAGTCGCCTGATGAACCCGGATCTGCTGGGCTATATAATCGTCCAAGTCAGCCTTGGAGATTGTCTCCTCCTTGGCCGTTGAAAGAACCGGTGGTGGATTCGACGTTTCTCCTCTATCATCTTCGAGGACGGTCGGGGGATCTTCAGCGGGAGGATCTTATTGAATCATCATCCCAACCATGTCTTGAAATAAGTGGGCTATTTGCTTTATATTGGCCGCTTGTTCCGCAGCCTCTTTATCTTTCTTTTCCAATATCCTCCGAAGGAACTCAGCGTCAGTTTCCTATTCTTGTCGCTGATCCGAGGACGCTTCGGGGCTTTCTTTCGGCCCAGTAAGCGCGGCCATTGCGATCATCATTTCCTGGAGCTTCTGCTGTTGCTCCTGAGCTTTGGTCATCGACCGTGTAAGCGGTCTATGCCCTGTAGACGCACGGCTATCTTCCTTCCCCGACGCCATGTATACAATATGGACCATCATGCCCCCGGACTTAAGGCGACTGGGCTCAGCACCTTTAGCTCTCGTCGCAGGCCCGGGGATTTTCTCCGGCCTCCTTTTTTTATGAGCAGTGGAAGTTGAGGGGGCCATTGAGGTGGGCACCCAGACAGCTTTTCGTGGCTTAGCGTGATGACTGACTTCCTGTTGGATTTTCAGCTTCTTGTGCTGGCGGGAGAAATTTGGATCGATCACCGAGTCTCGGGTCTGCCGCCAGACTTTATAGATTTTGGAAGACAGCCGTTGAGGAGATTGGGGCTGTTCTGGCTTTATTTCCGCGGCCTTTTTCAGCGGAGGGGGAGACCTCTTTAGCGCCGTGGTAGGAGAATTCCTACGCACCTTATTCAGCATCTCAAAGTTGTTCTTAGTTGGAACAGTAGCATTAACTTCTGTCGTCGGGGCTGGAGGAGTTAGCTCAGAAGGGGAGTTGCCTCCGGCCTTCCTCACTCGGCGCCAGTAGCGACGTCGAGCGTGTCGTGCTGATGGAATCGGCTCGGTGAGGGCGATAGCCTCGTCTTGCCCCCTATGTAGGTGGGGGGTCACTGCTGGTGTCAGCCTGTTAAAGACCGATGTCCTTTGGGTAGCAGGAGCGGGAGCTGGAACAGTCAATTTTGTAAAGACCGACTTTTTGGCAGGAGAAGCCGCCTTGACGACTTCAGGAGCAGGACTGGTTACTTAGGAGCAGCCTTCTCTGGGATTGTAGGCCCCATTGCGGGTCCACAGGAGTTCTGGCCCAGTCTGGAGAAGACCGATGCGCTGGTGTTGGGCGACCCGTTGAGAGGGACCGCGGTAGGTGTAAGTCGATCAAAGACCGACTTCTTGGGAGCTTCCGGTGTCAGCACGGGAGCGGTGAAGCTCGTTGGCGGGAGCATGGTCCCGAAAAACAACCCGGTGGTGGCTTGAGTGACCTGTTCCACGGACATTGTGAACAGCGAAGCAGCTTAGGGCCCATAGGCTATACCTCCTGGCGAGGCGGAGCGCCGATTGCAGTTGCAGTTGGAGCATTTCGCACAAGCGGAAGCCATTGATTCTTTGCTTTCTACAATAAGCAAAACGCCAAATCTTAGTACCTTGAAACCCAGGAGCAACCATTAGCAAGCCGTGTTTGGTTCGCGAACACGACACACGAAGTGTGGAGTGGAAAGAGGAAAAGGATCCACCGGGCGTGCCAGAATCTGTTCCTCTCCGAAAGACGGCACGACGGACGTCTTGCCTAAAATTCGGGGAAGATGCTAATTGGTGCTATCCGTCTACCTCTCCGAAGATGCCAAGTTGATTTATGGCGCCATGTATCGAAGGTTTAAACGGATGCGTCCGATGTAGCAGACTTTGTCAGATTCCCCCTCGCTTGAGGGGGTTTTGATTGTGGGGACGCTCTTCCCTGCAGGCGCAAGCCCCTGCAGTTAATTATGCTACCGCATTGCGGTAGCAACTTTCTCCTTCTCTAAATGATCACTTCATGTCGTGTGTGTTTATTTTGTGTTTGGTTGCCCGTGGATTGTATACGGAGACTGAGTTATGTCGTCGCCCGTAAGGCTGGACTAGTCCAAATCCGTATTATCTTAGATTTGGGTTTGGGGGTTTGGGTTTAAGGATACATTAGTCTCGTTTGAGACTAAGATCGACTTAAACGTTTGTTAAGGATACGTCAGCCTAGTTTTTAGACTAAGATCAACTTAACGGGATCGTTTAGATCCGACAAGAGAGCAATTAAGGGAGTCCTGTTGTTTAGTTTAGTGACATTGCGGTCGATAGGTAGTTTAAGGATATTGCGGTCCAGTGTTAGTTTTAAGACATTGCGGTCGAGGTTAAGGACGTCGTAGTCCGTGGATTTAAGGACTCCACAGTCCAATGTTAGTTTTAAGACATCACGGTCAAGGTTAAGGACCTCATAGTCCATGGATTTAAGGACTCCACAGTCCGGCGTTAGTTTTAAGACATCCCGGTCAAGGTTAAGGACCTCATAGTCCATGAGTTTAAGGACCCCACAGTCCGTATCAATGTATGGTCATCGAGACCCGCCACCTCTTTGAAGACGTTGAGGAATTACAACGCCAAGTATCAAAGGAGTGAAGAGATGTACCCTTGAACCAAGGTAGATTAAATAGTCTTTGGCCCAATTTGGGACAAAGACCAATTAATTATGTTATGAGCCCATTAGCCCAGTTAAGTTTGAATTGAGGACTTATGGCCAGCTTGGGCTAAGTCCAATCATATTTAGAATATTGGCTTTCTGTTGGTCCATTGAAGGAGAGGCTTTGCTTCTAGAAACTTAGCCAATTGGGCTAAAGTTAGTGTTAAACACTAAAGACCAACAGTGTTGAACACTGGGAGTGAGATTGACAAGTTAGTGTTTAACACTAAAAGATAGTTAGTGTTAAACACTAGCAACAGGGCTTTCAAATTAGTGTTTATACACTAAAGAAAATCAGTGTTAAACACTGGCAATGGAGATTTCAAATTAGTGTTTAACAATAAGGCAGATCAGTGTTAAACATTGGAAACAGGGTCTTCCAAGTTGGTGTTCAACACTAAGAAAGTCAGTGTTAAACACTGTAAATAGAGTTTTCTAAATTAGTGTTTAAACACTAAGAAAATCAGTGTTGAACACTGGATATCGAGGTTTCAACTTTAGTGTTAAACACTAAGGCAAGAGGGGTCACGTGGTAGCACGTGAGAGCGCCCTCAATTTATTTTATTCTGCCAAAAGTATTGAATACTTTGGAGCATCACGTGCTATCACGTGATGGGCATTTAAATGTTTGTCTGTTAGAGCTTCTGCCAAGGGGTCACGTGGGGCACATGAGGCGTTGCCTCAAAGCCCTTCTCTGTGAAACTTTTCAGGGGTCATGTGGTAGCACGTGACCCTGCTTCTTTGCATGTTTATTTATCTTTTTTAAGAATTAAATTCTTCATAGGGTTAAACCCTAATAATAACTTTAGAGGAATTAAATTCCCACTTTCTTTTGAAGAATTATATTCTTAGATAGAGTTATACTCTAGTTTCTTTTCTGTAAGAATTAAACTCCTCATAGATGTGAAGAACTAAATTCTATCATAGGGTTAAACCCTAATTTCCTTTTTTTTTAAAAGGAATTAAATTCCTGTTATTTTGATAGAATTAAGTTCTTAATTAGGGTTAAACCCTGGTTCTGTCCATTTTGAAGGAATTAAATTCCCATAACATAGGGTTGAACCCTAATTTTATCTCAAAGGAATTGAATTCCTATAGTTCTGTGAGAATTAAATTCTCAAACTTCCATTCCCCTTCTATGCTTTGGATCTGCATGGCAGGATCTCAACCCAATGAGAATTAAATTCTCAATTCATGGGGAGATGTGCACTTTGCAGATCCTCTGCTAGAGAAAGAACTAAGTTCTTCTTTTTGTATAAGAGTTAAACTCTTTGAGAATTAAATTCTCCTTTTTAAGCCTCTCCCTTCTTACCTAAGGTTTTCTTTTGCAGAGGATCAAATTCTTTCCAAAATCTCAAGGCTCTATTTCTCTCTCTCTGTATGTCTGTGTATGTGTCTTTTTTGTTCTATTCTTCTTGGCTCCTATTTATAGGAGAAGGAAGAAAATCAATCAGTTTTAGTGAATCTTTCATTGAAAGATTTAATTTGTTTATTGAGAGATTTGATTTACATTCATCATTCATCTGGACCTTTGGATTATTAGGTGAATTTTATTCACCATTGGATTTCAAATCCAAAGATATCCCTTTGTTATTTCAGTTAGATTTTAAGGGGAAATCTTTCCAAGTTTAAGATTTTTCCATAAATAGGTGACATTTAATCCCCTTTAGATCTTTAATCCAACAGTTCCAAATAATTATTCTCTTTTGGAAAGATTTGAATGCTTTCAGAATTTAATTCTGTTAAATAAAGAGGCTTTGAAAGCCGGTCACGTGTGGCCACGTGACCCCTGGTCACGTGTAGGCACGTGACCCCTGGAACGGGCCTTTCTTCTCCTTTTGCGCTCTGTTCTCTGGCCGCTGCTCAGCCGTCACGTGCCAACACGTGACCCCTGGTCACGTGTGAGCACGTGACCTTTTCTGGAGCCTTTTCTTTGATTTAAACAGGGAGCGAATCTGCCTTTTGCCGCTGCTTTTAAATGTCACGTGTCAGCACGTGACCGCTGGTCACGTGCTAGCACGTGATGTTTCTTCCATAAGTTTTCCTGATTTTAAATCAGGAAACACCTTTTCTTGACGATATGCAAACAACTTTGCATCTCGACTTGAAACCTTTTGGTTCCCTAATGTTTCTCTCTATTCTGATACTAGGATTTGGACGACTTGAACGGAGTTATGTGATTGTAACTATGAACTGCGACATGGTTACAATGCGTACTCTATTTAAGTAACTTGGAGTCCTAGTCTTCATTCACTTCCTTGTTTCATGGTCGTTATATTGCCTTTCTTCTCCTACTTTCCAGTTCATGTTTTATCGCAAGCTTGAATCATGTTTTCCATGCATATCTTCTTCAGTATCTTGGCTTCAGATGAAGTTGTTTCCGGTATCCTACTTGTTCATGGTTTTCCCGTATTAGCACTATTCGATTCAGGTGCATCCCATTGTTGTATGTCGTCCAAGTTTATTGTTGCACACTCGATTGCATGCACGGCCCTGTCTTGTTGTTGGGACATACATATTGGGAATGGGAAGATCATATCTAGTAGTGAGTGCAAGGATTGTTCAGTTGTTTCTGCGGACGAGAGTTATTTGCAGATTTCTTGGTGATTGATACCGGCAGTTATGATGTTGTCTTGGGAATGGACTTTCTCGGCACTTTCCACGCTCACATTGATTGTAGGGTAAACAAAGTGATTTTCCAGATTCCCGGACATCCGGAGTTTGTTTTTGCTGGAGGTAGCAGTTATGTCGGGTCAGTCGAGTCTAGGGCTAGGCCGATAAACAGTGTTCTTTCATCAATGGAAGTTGATAAGGAGGAAGCGCCAGCTGTAGTTCGAGAGTTCATGGACGTGTTCGAGGACATCTCGGGTTTACCGCCAAAACGAGATGTGGAGTTCGCGATCGATCTTGTTCCTGGTGCAGCGCCAATCTCAAAGGCGTACTATCCAATGGCACCAGTAGATTTGGAAGAAGTCAAGAAGCAGGTTACCGAATTGCTTGAGAAGGGTTGGATTCGCAGCAGTAATTCACCTTGGGAAGCTTCAGTTCTTCTAGTAAAGAAGAAAGATGGCACAAGGAGGATGTGCATCGATTATCGAGAATTAAACCGGGTGACTATTAAGAACAAGTACCCGATCCTTCGCATTGGCGAATTATTCGAGCAACTTAGTGGAGCGAGGGTATTCTCGAAGCTGGATTTGCGATCCAGATATCATCAGGTCCGAGTTAAACCAGAGGATATTTGCATGACTGCGTTCCGAACTCGGTATGGACATTATGAGTATTTAGTGATGCCATTCGGAGTCACGAATGCACCGGCGATATTTATGGACTTGATGAACCGAATCTTTTCACCGTTCTTGGACCAGTTTATAGTGGTGTTCATCGATGATATTCTGGTCTACTCGAGGAGCCTAGAGAAGCATGCAGAACACTTGAAGATCGCACTGCAGATATTGAGGTAAGAAAGATTATATGCAAAGATGAGCAAGTACGAGTTTTGGCTTGAAGAAGTTAAGTTTTTGGGGCATGTCGTATCCGGAGATGGAATCGCCGTTGATCCAGAGAAGATTGCAGCAGTTCAAGATTGGCTGATTCCGAGGAATGTAGCGGAGATCAGAAGTTTTCTAGGACTTGCAGGATACTACAGGAGATTCGTGGAGAATTTTGCTCGCTTAGCTGAGCCTTTGACCAGGCTTACGCGAAAGGAAGTACCGTTCGTATGGACGGATAGTTGTGCGTCAGCTTTTAAGGCATTGAAGCAAAAATTGATAACCGCTTCTATTTTGACCGTACCAGACTGTTCTGGAGGATTGGTGATTCACAGCGACGCATCTGGGAAAGGTTTGGGATGCGTTTTGATGCAGCATGGGAAATTTATAGCTTACGCATCGAGACAGTTGAAGACCCATGAGAAGAATTACCCAACTCATGATTTGGAGCTTGCAGTAGTGATTTTCGCTTTGAAGATTTGGAGACACTACTTATTGGGCGAAATGGTCGAAGTATTCACCGATCACAAAAGCCTGAAGTACGTGTTTACACAGAAAGAGCTTAATATGAGGCAGTATAGATGGTTGGAGCTGATGGCTGACTACAATCTTCATCTTAAGTACCATCCGGGGAAAGTTAATGTAGTGCCGGATGCACTTAGTCGGTTGCCAGCAATTCAGATGTTGACTGCACAGAAGGAGCTTATCGAAGATTTTCGGAGATTCGAGTTGGAGATCGTGCTACCACACTCTTCGGGACAGTTGATGCAGCTGCTAGTACAGTCGTCGTTGATCGAGAGTATTAAAGCAGCGCAGTCACAGGACCCAAGATTGCAGAAGTTTCGAGAACAGGTTGAAGCGGGGCTTCAGACGGATTTGTTGATTCATGAAGATGGTTCGTTGTGTTATGGTAGCCGTTTGTGTGTGCCAAAGGGAGACATTCTCGAAGAAGTTATGAAGGAGGCGAACAGTTCCGCATATTCCATACATCCAGGAGGCACGAAGATGTACCGTGATATACGACAGCATTTTTGGAGGGAAGGCATGAAAAAGGAGATCACTCGCTTTGTAGCGAAGTGCTTGGTGTGTTAGCAAGTTAAGGCTGAACATCAAAGGATAGCTGGTTTATTGCAACCACTTCCGATTCCTCAATGGAAGTGGGAACATATAACCATGGATTTCGTGACAGCTTTACCGCGGAGTCTAAAGGGAAACAATGCAGTTTGGGTGATTGTTGATCGATTGACCAAGGCAGCTCATTTCATACCGTTTCGAGTTGGTCAGTCAACGGAAGCGTTGGCAGAACGGTACATGCAGGAGATTGTGAGATTTCATGGAGTACCTGTGAGCATCATTTCCGATCGTGATACCCGATTCTTATCGCACTTCTGGAGGAGTTTACAGGAAAGTTTGGGGACGCAATTGATGTTTAGCACCGCTTATCATTCTCAGACAGATGGCCAGTCGGAGAGAACGATCCAAACTCTTGAAGACATGTTGAGAGCTTGCATGTTGGACTTCAAGGGTTCGTAGGAGGATCATCTACACTTGGTGGAGTTTTCTTACAATAACAGCTTTCAGGCGACTATCCAGATGGCTCCATTCGAAGCATGGTATGGTCGCAAGTGTCGCTCACCTGTTTGTTGGGATAATGTTGGAGAACGAAGATTGTTGGGACCGGATTTGATCGTGCAAACAGTAGAGAAGGTTAATACTATCCTTTCATTTCTATTTTCAAAATTTTCTAATAATATTTTTTTTCAAAAAGAAAAAAAAACTTTGTACAAAAACCAAGCCACCTTCCCCACTCCACACACACACACTTGTTTTAGACAATGTCCTCACTGTCCTCTACCCCTTATTCTACCTCAAAATCATAAAATTACGTGTGATCAACAGAGCAATTTCCCAAACTAAATACTGGGATTTAGAAAGGAGAAAGAAAGTTTTACCTGCCGTAGAAATCTGGGGCGATTTGTTTACCTTCAAATTTCAAGGGTCGCCCCCTTTCTTCTCTATTGTTGTCACGCCCTGCTTCTCAATAGACGGAAACGGTGACGTGGCAAGCCCGCAACGTATTTACTATGAAATAAATACGTTAAGCGTAATTAAATAATATATAAATGAACAAGAATAATAAGAGTAATAAAATAAAACAACAACTTTATTTACATACAACTGTTTGTAATAAAAAGATACAATGATATAAAACAAATGCCTAAACAATGTCATACAGAAAATGAATGCAAGAAGAACTAGTAGTCAGGCTGAGCTGTAAACTGGTCCAAGTCCTCCTGGCTCGACTCTATCTTCTCAGAGTCCGGTCCTCTTGACGAACATTCCAAAGAAAGAAATAGAAATGAATGTCATCCGCAAACTAGCGCTCGGTAAGTCCCAAAAGAAGAAGTAGAAAATAATATATATAATGTGAAGTGAACATGTAAAAGATAGTTATTCTAACGTGGTTATTTGTAGTTTGATAAAGAAGATATTCATGTATACGAGAGAAGTCTATCTTACCCCGGGGACTATGGTAACATATAGTACAAGGCCCCGTCATAACCTACGGGACAACGGCACGCAAATTCATGTAGGTGTTTTTTAAAGTGACATCTCGTGCTACGATATACGTTCCGTACCAATCTACCCCTTTATCCCCGTATATTGTATTGTATAGATTATGTTTACAGGTCTTGGCCGAAACCATGGATACAAAATGCTCAGGTTTATGTTCATGATGTAATCATGTGTTCAGGTTGTTATGTTGAGCTCATGTCAAAACCATGGTTCGGTCAAGTCAAGTCAAGTATGCAAGTTTGAGATTGATATTGATTTCGAGTGTTCATGTTCATGATCAAGTTTTCAAGTTCGTATTTGATTTTGGATTCGGGTTGAGTTTGGACTCAGATTGAGTCAAACACTTGTAAACTGATTTAACTCTTGAATTCTTAGGTTTGGGAGTAATCGGCAACTGCTGCACATGGACGTCGGGATTTGTGTATTTTTCCAAGACAATTGACATTGATAACTTCGTTAAGCTGTCTGACCTGAATCGGCAAGCACTCACTTTCTCCGGCTGCCTAGCGCTTAAGAGAATTGATCCCGCTTAAATCTATATTTACTAAAATTCTTAAAATATTGTTTTGTATATCTCGACGGGGGTTTATGAAAAATATTTTAATATAGATTAAAAATAAACCTCGATGGTGATTTGTATTACTTAGGGTTTTCATAAATATGTGTTTTAATTATTGGGGTGTTTTAATGATAAATACCTAGCTTTAAAAAGTTTATGGTATTTTATTGAAAACTAGTTCTTTTTGATAACTTGATGGTATTTTATTAACATTTTTATAATCTTTCATTTTTAGGAAAAAAACATAGTTTCATATTATAATGAAAATATAGATTTATAATTTTATATAATTTAAAAAAATTATTTTTATTTAGAAAAGTCGTATTTCATAAAAACTGTATTTTATTTCATTTCGAGATCGAATACTCCGTGAGAAGTTCTGCATCTCGCTCTACTATCCCAAAAGTTTGCAATAATCCGCACTATCTATTAGCGGGTCCCCTAATGAGAGTTGTAGAGACGTATTTGCTTAGAATTATAAAATACCGTTTTGAAAAAAACCCGGTTTTTAAAAGATGTGGTATTTTATTGTAAAATTATTCTTTGAACCAAAAATACATGTATTCAGGCATCGTGCTATACGACCAAAGTATGCGTGTGGGGTAGGTCGTTACCCCGTGATGTTTTCCTAAAAGTATTGTTTAAACATTTTGTCGAAAAGATGTGATAATAAAGTTCAAGGTATTTTAATGAAAAGTTAGTTTTATGGTTGTTCCACATGAGAATTTTGATAAAACTTGAATCTAAATATTGGTAATTAAAGTTACAAATAATGTGGTAAAATTAGATTGACTAATATATAAAGGAAAAATCAGTTCTAGGGTTTAGAAATGAAAGGTATCGGTAATAACTCCACTTTACCGATATATAATTTGGAGATGAATTTCAATGAAAAGAAGGAGAGTTGGAAGGGACTTACGGTTTGAAAATCTTAAGAAAAGGGTGAGGAAGAGAAGGAGTGTTTTCGTGGCGTCGCGGGAGCTTCGGAAATGGCTTCAATTTTCGACGGAATAAGTTTGCTCGCTAACTCCACTTTACTCTACTTGCACTTAGGAATTTTTTGAGGGAATTTTTACTAGAATTTTCAGAATAGTGCTGAGCTAAACTAGGGGTGGTATTTATAATGGAGAATTTGGGTTTGGGAATTAAAAATTTAGATTAAAAAGTATTAAAAATGATGTTAAATGGTGAAATGAAAGGTCTTTATTTGATTGCAAGGAAATCAAACAGTGCAGGGAAATTGAGAGGAGTCGAAGGGGTGTGTGTGCAAAGCACGGAGCCAATTGGGCTCATCAGAACCGTCGGTGCAGCCTAATAGGCAATTTCGTCGGTCGGATCTGAGGCATTTGCCTCGAGATTCGTGCCATGTGGGTTTTTCTGTATTTACTCCATTTTGCACATGTTTGATTTTTTTGAAACTTTTCCTTTCTCCGTGTATTGCACGGGCAACTCTTGGGCTTCAAAAATTAAAAAGAAAAAATCAGAAAAATAATTGTGTCTGATGGGAATCGAACACACAGGCTACGTCACAGCAGTGCAGAGGCTTTACCAGTGAGCTAAAAATTGTTTCTTGCTTTTATTAAACAATTCTAACTTATAACTCTTACACAGGCTGTAATACACTTTTCTGTACAGTGATTTTAGAGTCGTTACATACTACTCTCCTTATAAAAATTTCGTCCTCAAAATTTACAATTACATAGGGACTAATTTTCAAATAGATAAGGGTATCGTGCACGCATATTCTCTTCTCGTGCCCATGTCGATTCCCCTGGCAAATCATTTCTCCACATCACTCAGACCAAGTTTACATCCTTGTTCCGTAATGTTTTCATCTTTTGGAACAGGATCTCAACTGGTTGTTGTTCGCATGTCAGGTCAGTCTGTACTGTGAGCTCTGAGTGATCAAGTATGTGGATGGAGTCGCTCACATATCGTCGTAGCTGGGATATGTGAAACACGTTGTGCACTCTTTTCAATGAGGGTGGTAGTGCAAACTTAACTTTTGCTCGTCCCGAGCAAAACCAATTATTCACAAAAATAAAATGATAACCGCACTTTCGCAGGGAACGCGATTGCACTGAGCGCGTGCAACAAGCCGTTAAACCTCTAGGTGTCCCTAGTAGGAGGAGTGTTGTCTCCTGAGGGTTTTCAGCGGATTACACCCACAAAATCCCGTCAAGCTAGTTTGTAAAATGACTAAGATTCAAACCCTAAAGTTTTGTTTTAGAAAATAACAATTCTATAATCCTAAGTCTAGACCATCGAACCTTTATTTTTCACACCTCGCTTCTTATTTAACTACAGATTTTATATGTCTTTACGTGTAGTGCAAATAGTGTCGTTAAGTTCCAGAAGGATCGATTAAAGTCATCATGTCGCACAATAAAGCCCAGATAACAATTTTAAAAGGATCACATAAGTTTTATAAAGAGTTAAGCATTTTTCAAGTTTCGTTTTCCAGTAAGGTTTCAACTTCAGAATTTCTATCTTCCTTAACAGGAAACTAAGTCGTATTTTTCACTCCACCTTTTTCTTGTTTTCATTTCATACACACCTCTGTGATCGTGCAATAGTCTTTATCATAGAATAAAACCTTCATATCTCCGTTAAAATTTTTTTTTTATAAAAGCCTGTCTTTTATCAAGATTATTCTCACACAAAGAACCGTTAGGAATTTTAACTCGGAGAGAACACTTGCTTGACTTTGTTTTAAATTGGACTTTCTAGGCTTCTTAGCGAGCTTTGGGCCAATGCGCCCAAACCAGTTGGTTTTAAGGCATTAGGTGTAGAAACACCCCAGCGGACTTAATTACTCAAGTTACCTAGGTCCAAAAACAAAAGACAGTTTGACGTGAAAATCAGATGATTCAATACGAACGGAGATATAACCGGTAGTTCAATTATTTTTTTGGATAAAAGACGTGTTTAGTGGGTTTGGTGTGTAATCATTCCAATCAAGTTTCTGATGGGTTATTTTTCAGACTTAGCTCCAATTACTGCATCAATAACATTCCTTCATATTCGCTTTACTTCATAAACTATTCTTGACATTACTTATTTCAGAACAAACCTATTTGATCCTCAGAAAATCATTTATCTGTTTAAAAGTTTAAACATGAAAGACTTGTCATCTAATTCCAAAAATTCACGACACGTGTAGTGTGATGTAAAGATGTATATCAGCTATAGTTAACTTCAAAGGAGAGTTATCTTTCAGGTTTTCAAAATCCAAACATAAGATCTAGTTATTCCTATTTTTTCAAAAAAAAACCGTCGAATGTTGAATCAGAGTTCTTCCACAAGCTAACTTGACAAAAAAGTTTTTATATTTTTAGAAAATTTTCAGATTTTTATGGATTTTATGGATTTAATATGCAGATGCAAAATATACATATGAATGCGAAGGAAGAAAGCTTACCGAGCACACCCCCAAACTTAAACTTGACAGTGCCCTCACTGTCAGGCTATACCAAGAGGGTTAAAATTGCCGGCGCTTCCTAGAAACAAATTATATACAAAACAAAAAGGAAAACAAAAATATATACAAAAAAGTGTCCCCCCCAAACTTAAGTAAAACAGTGTTTCCACTGTTAAGCGTTGAAATTCAGGATTTAGGGGGGAAAGAACAGTATCAAGCTATACAAGGCCTTACACAGGCCAAAAGTGAGCACCAACCATTCAAAGATTTTATCGCTATAATGTACAGGTTGGTGGAAGAAGGCGTAGAGAAAAGAGAAGGACAATACGCGAGACCGTATGCGGAGAGAAGCGGGATATGGTCTCGGTATATGAGAGGAAGAAGAATGGCGGAAGGGAAAAAGAAATGGAATACGATCTTGAGGGTGCAAATGGAGTAAATAGATTAGCACAATTTGTGATGACCGATGTGTGAAAAGCGATTGTGCTAATATATTTACCCGTCGAGAAATGGGGTCAAATCCCTCAAGATTCGTGAGAAACCATGGGTACGCCGAACCTGGTAAACCAGACATAGTAAATGAAAGTGAGACGGGTTCTTGCAAGGTCGGAACGATGGAAAGGATGGAGGGAAGTGGTTGAGGAAGGGTATCGGTTAAAGGTTCTGGAGGGTGTACACAGTCAGTGAAAGGAACAGGATGAATTGGAAAATCCGACTCATCATCTAGAACTGTTTCATCCTCAAAAATATCCTCAAAATTCTCCTCAAAGTTAAGCTCATCCATGCTCTTCTCTTCAAAGTCCAGACGCATATGGGGTTCGGGAAAAACATTTAATGACTCGGGATGATGATTTGAAGAGACAAACTCAGCCAAATCTACGGGTTCATCATCCAAAATATCCCCAGCGTCAATATCCTCAATCAAGTGAAAATCAAAATTCTCTGACACCTCATCAAAAGCATGGATATTAATCGATTCTGGTTCTAAGATATAGGTGTAGAGGTCAAAAGGATTAGGTATGGTTTCACTTGGAAGGGACCCTTCACAATCGGGCAAATCAAACACTACGAAGTCGCACAACTCATTCATCATTCTATCTTCAATTGATAAATCATGTGGAACACTAGATAGACATTCAAAATCAGAGTTGTGGGAGTCAAGTTGAAACGGGTAGGTTTGATGTGGAAGGGTATACATCTCACTCTCTCCACTCAAATTCACAGCCTGTCCTACCGCCTCTTCATACATTGGAAAATTTGGAGCTAGTTGAAAACTAGCTACCAGGTCACTAGGTTGTATGAGGGCGGCCATGGACGCATTCAAATCCATCAGCTGTTGGCTTGACGCTACCCAAAAGTCTTCCAACGACTGTTCCAGATTAGACATAGGTTGTGATGGGGTTTCAGTAAAAGATACGAAGTTGTTTGGATACTGGAAACTCCCAAATGGTGGTTCTGAAGCAATGTCTAGGGAAGGTGAAAAAGTAGGGTAGGATTGGTAGGAATTGAATGGCTGGACAGGAGTAGGATCAACAGTTGGATAAGAAGGTGAATGAAATTGTTGATCCCCAGAATTTGAAGTGGTGAAAGGAGTGAAAGATCGGCTACGGGATTGTTCAATACGTTCAGCGATGGACAAAGGACGACTTGCAAAAGGAGTATCAATATAAGAGGGTGGGGGAGGTTGAAAAGGTTGATACAAAGTGGATTGCGGAAGGCAAGTGTTTGTCCTAGACGCGTCTATCCGATCTTTCAAAGAAATTTTGGGCATGGAGGGGTCGTTCGATGTTCGGCCAAAGCAAGAACCGTAAGAAGTTATGTCTGGTTGTGGGTACCAAAGTTCGGCAAGAGTTTTGCGAGGTGGAGTACCCATGATATGAAGAGAGAAAGAGAGAAAGGCAGAGAAAAGGAGGGGAAAAAGAATGTGATTTTTTTTTTATATATATATTAACAAAAGAATGAAGTATACACAAAAAGAATATGGACAAAAATAATCACGACACAAAAATACCACACACCTAATCGTCCTAGGGTTCACCTAGGTCAACTAGACCTGCTCCAGAACTTGATTGTCGAAGTAAAACTGTGTCGAGAAACGGGCTCAAGATACACTGATCACAAGGCCAGGTAAGTGCAGAGATAAGGGGAGGTTTTCCAACGCTTTCGCGAAGTTCCTTAATTAAATAACCCTTTCTCTTTTGGCGGTTGCGCCGTTAACACTTTCCTAGACACCCCGTAAACAATATACCGTTAAGCGAGGTTCTAAACACAGTTAACTTCTCCTAGTGAGCGCGAAGTCCTTAAGGCTTAAAGTCTAGTTTCTTTTAAAATTTGTACGGGTAAACGTTATGCTCAAGTTCGTGATTTGTGGGCCACGGAAAAGGTGATGAAATCCTTTACCGTATGTTGTGGGGTTCGCTTGCCCTTAAGTCCGTATTAATGTATGCAATGCGCAATTCAATAAAAATTTGATAAAGAATCAAAAAATCATTTTTTTAGTTTAAGCGCGGCACTGCAACAAATACGGGTTAGTCAATTTTTAGCGTTTGCTAGCGAACTTGCAAAGAATCCTGCAAAGAATAGTATATTGGATGCGTCGGATTTGAGAAGAAGGTGTTAGTAAAGTACGTACCGTTAAGTTTTGGGTTAGGAAACCCCCGTTGAATCAAATCCGGTCAGCTTGAAAAGTTCGCTTGCGCGGATCAAACTACCCGGATCTTTGGCACTGTACTTCGTAATCACCCTTGCCTTGAATGCACACTTCGCTCCCCACAATCGCAGTTTGCAAATACGCAAAAATCTGCACTCTTGCCCACAAAAATGATCAAAAAAAAAAAAGAGTTTTTTTTTTTTATATACAAAAAGAATATTAACCCGAATAACAAGAAAGAAAATACGCTACCGTCTCCCCGGCAACGGCGCCATTTGATTGAAAGAATTAAAGTTAACCGCAATCAAGACGGTGTCGCTATGCAGCTAGCCGGTTGAGCACGGGTCGATCCACAGGGAGATGGTTGTGTTTCCTCTCTTGTTTTAGACGAGTCAATAAAGAATTTGTGTATGTTCGAGACTATCCTATGTGTAATATTTGCAAGTATAAAGTTGTTAAGAAAAAGATACGAGCTTATAAGCTAAAGAAATCCGTACTCAAAACCTTTGAGCCGAATCTTGACCAATTGAAGCTAAGCAATCGGCAACAACGTGGATTAGGGGATTTAAGCGCGGTATTCGTGGAATACGGCTTATTTACCCTTGTCCTTCCGTTCTTGTCTCTTGCTTTCGCCTCCGGCCAAACCGAACGCAACCGGTCGCGGTTAGGAATCACCGTTACCTTGTCAGGGTACGGTGCCTAACGGAGCGCTTGCGTATGGTTTGGGCGGAGTTCAATGGAAAATACGGGAAAAGGAAATGGGCAAAGAAACATTAACTTAGAATACCGTATTTTTCTCTTAACAAAGATAATTACATTCATTCACAAGAAAGAACCAAAAAGAGAGAACAAAAAGAAAAGAACAAAGAAAAGAAAAGATTACAAACAAGTAATTAAAGTGCATGAATATAAATTGCAAGAAAGTAAAGCAAGGTAATAAAAAGCAAGTAATAAATAAGCAAATAAAAAGAACAAGAAACTAGAACTCAAGACAAGCATGTGATCAATAGCCAACCCTTAAACTTGCAAGCTCAATCAAGAGGTTGCAAGATCAAGGGAAGGGTAAAGCACGCATGTGAAATGAAGTGCTAATTCCATGAAAGAATACGACCCTTGAGATCAATAACTAACCCTTAACCATTCAAGCTCAATGAAGAGGTTGAATGATCAAGAGAAAGCAAGAATCTCAAGGGGAAGAAGAAACAAAAGAGAATGATACAAAACCCTCATCTTCATTGATCTCCCACTCAAAAAGCTCTCACTACAATTTTCATGGAAAAAGAATGAAGAAGAAGAAGAAGAACTATACAAAAGACTACAAAAGAGGAACAAAAGAATGACCCTTGGCTTTGGCAAGTTCTGCTGTATTTATAGGCAGGGAGTTGAAGATCTAGGGCAACCACCAGAGCACATGGGAAGTACCCAAAATACCCCTAAAAGACGACAAGGTGAGGACTCCACATGGCCGCGGATCCGCGGCCAATACCCCCTATTGGTCGCGGATCCGCGGCCCTATAGTGGGATTAGGGGCTGTGTTTTCTTGTACGGCCCTGATCTGCAGTCCCCTGTTGTCTGGTACACCTATTTTCTGAAAATACTTTCACAATTCTTCCAGAATTTCTGTTGAGGAAAGGTGGACTTTTTGTGGATGTTTTTGTCATGATTGCCTCGAGCTCCGCGTAGATTTCTTGGAACTTGTTGTTGCCATTGAGCCTTGTGCATGAAGGTGACATTGATTTGACATTTTGTCTTCCTAAACTGGTATCTGGCAACATACGGATGACGAGCGGAGACCGTGTTTTCTCAGTGGTTGGCAGGAACCCGGATTTTATCGTGTTTTCCATGAATTTACCGTTTTAGAACCGAGAACCTGTATCCTGCAAATATATAACAAACACAGATTAAAAGCACCTACCTATAAACAACCGAGCGTAAGAATGGACGGTATAAAATGCAGTATTCTGTGATGAACAAGTGCTAAACGGTATGCCACTTCTCTAACTCGTTCGAGTATGTCGAACGGTCCTATGTATCTTGGACTTTGCTTACCCCTCTTACCAAAATGTATCACTCCTCTGTTTAAAAAGATCTTCAGGAATATATAGTCTCTGGGTTGGAACTCCAGATGTCGACACTTTGCATCTGCCCAATGTTTATGTCGGTCTTGGGCTATGCGCATCCTTTCCCTGATCGTGCGAACTACGTCCATAGTTGCCACGATCATCTCTGATCCAAGGAGTTCACGATCTCCAACATCGTCCCAACTTAGCGATGAACGACACTTCCGTCTATAGAGTGTTGCGAAAGGTGACATCCCAATACTTGCCTGATAGCTGTTGTTATATAAAAACTCCACAAGGTGTAGGGGATCTTCCCACGAACCTCCGAAGTCTAACATACAGGCTCTTAGCATATCTTCCAGAATCTGAATCGTTTGCTCGGACTATCCATCCGTTTGTAAATGATACGCCTTGCTAAAATTCAGACTCGTTCCTAGGCTAGCTTGTAGACTCTGCCAAAATTGTGATCAGAATCTTGTATCACGATCGGAGACGATGCAAATAGGTGCTCCATGTAATCTCACGATCTCCTACATGAGTTTATAGGTATCAAATAGGGTACATCTTGAAGGTTTAAATCTTACTTTAGATTTGTGCTCACCTCCATGTACTTCTTTGCTAACGTCTCGGATGACTGGCCAACTCGAAATGGAATAAAGCAAACCGACTTGGTGAGTCGATCCACAATAACCCAAATTGCGTCGTTACCCTTCGTGCTGTGAGGGAGAGCAGTCATGAAGTCCATGGTAATGTGCTGCCATTTCCATTCCGGGATTAGTAACGGCTGAAGTAGACTAGCAGTTCTATGATGTTCAGCCTTCACTTGCTGACACACCAAACACTTGGCTATGCTATGTGCTACTTCGCGCTTCATTCCTTGCCACCAGTAGTGTTATCGTAGGTCCTTGTACATCTTTATACCACCGCGGTGTACCGAATACGGAGAGCTGTGAGATTCTTTCATCAACTCTTCTCGAACTGGGTCGATTGGCACACATAATCGACTTCCATATTGCAAGGATCCATCTTCGTGGATGACGAAGTCAGTTCAAAGTCCACTTTCTACTTGTTCTCGGATATTTTGTAGCTTGGCATCATTTACTTGAGCTGCCTTGATCTGATTGACAAGAGAGGACTGGACTTGTAAGTTCATCAAATATGAAGCGTTACTTGGCATAACTACTTCGATCTCTAATCCGTGCAATTCTTGTTGTAGTCTCTACTGGGCGGTGATGTTCATTGATAATGGCCGGCGACTAAGGGCATCAGGAACTACGTTCACCTTCCCAGAATGATACTGTAGGTTGATGTCAAAGTCCGCCATGAGTTCTAGCCATCTTCTCTACCGCATGTTTAGTTCCTTCTGAGTAAATACATACTTCAGACTCTTGTGGTTAGTGTATATATCCACCCGTTCTCCTAAAAGATAGTTGCGCCAAATCTTGAGTGCGAAGATGACGGCTGCCAACTCCAGATCATGTGTCGGATAGTTGCGCTCATGAACCTTTAGTTGTCTTGATGCAAAAACCACAACTTTTCCATGCTGGTGTAGGACACATCCTAATCCTTTACCGGACGCATCACAATGCACAACGAATCCTCAAGATTGATCTGGTATTATAAGGATAGGAGCAGAGGTTAATCTTGCCTTGAGTTCTATAAAAAGCTTTTCATATACTTCTGACCACACGAATACTTTATCTTTACGTGTGGGCTTGGTCAGGGGTGCTGCAATCTTTGAAAAGCCTTTAATGAATCGTCGGTAATATCCTGCTAATCCCAAGAAACTTCGTATATACTTCACCGTCTTTGGTGTCGGCCACTCACTGGCAGCTGACACCTTAGCTGGATCTACTGAGATTCCTTTGCCTGAAACGATATGTCCAAGAAATCCGATTTGATCTAGCCAAAATTCACACTTGTTGTACTTGGCGTAGAGCTGATGTTGTCGCAATGTCTCCAGGACAATCCGTAAATACTCGGCGTGCTCTTTCCGATTCTTTGAATACACCAGGATATCGTCGATGAAGATGACAATGAACATGTCTAAGTATTCTTGGAAAACTTGGTTCATCAGGTTCATAAAGATGGAAGGTGTATTGGTCACTCCAAATGGCATTACGAGATATTCATAATAACCATATCGAGTCCTAAATGCCGTCTCCGGAATGTCGGACTCTTTGACCTTCACCTGATGATAACTCGAACGAAGATCTAGCTTTGAAAATACACAAGGCCCACTTAACTAATTGAAAAGATCATCGATGCGCGGTAGTGGATACTTGTTTTTAATAATCACTTCGTTCAGAGCTCGATAATCCACATACATCCTGTATGAACCTTCTTTCTTCTTCACTAGTAACACCGGAGATCCCCAACTTGAAGTACTTGGTCGGATCCAACCTTTCTGCAGTAGTTCGTCCAACTGAATACAGATCTCCTTCAATCCCTCCAGACTTAATCGATATGGAGCTTTGATTACAGGTTGTACATCAGGTTGTAAATCAATACTAAACTCAAGAGCTTGATCAGGAGGCAAACCTGATATATCTTCAGGAAACACATCCTTGAACTCTCGAACTATTTCGGGCTTTTCTTCTTCCGCCGGTAGAGAAAACACTTCTGCATTCTTTGGTTTAGCACGGTAGCTTCCTGGCTCCAAAGTTCTATCTCCACTTTTAAAATAGAAGACTGAGTGATCTAGTACCTCAAATACTACCCTCTTTCGACGGCAGTCAATAGTAGTATAGAATACTCCCAGCCAATCCATTCCCAACACAATATCTTAATTTGGGATATCCAGTACTTTGAAATTTGCGTAAAATTCTCGTCCGCAAACTACAGCTGGGCAATGATCATACCCCAAAGTTGCCTTCAAAACTCCATTCCCGGAACTGACATTCCAGCTTGAAATGAGTGACTTCATGGGAATTGCGTGCGTTCTCACGAATCGTTGTGACATTATGCAGTATGAAGCGCCAGTGTCGAAAAGTGCGAGTGCAGGAAGGATGGCTACTAGTATAGTACCTAAGTTGTGTGAGATTAGGTTTAGATATAGGAGAAGTATGGTGATACACAAGGATTGAAAAATTGAAAGGATTGGGGGATTTACCAGTGATGACTTGTCCTGTGGCTTCGGCCTCCTCGATCATCATTGTAAAAGCCTGACGTCGTGGTATATTCCTCCTTGCCGGAGGCACATTCCTATGTCCTTGGGGCACGTTTCTCTGCTCTTGAGGCACGGTTTTCTGTGCCTGATGGAATTGACGATGAGGCTGTGCAGGTGGTCCACGTGGAGCTGGTGCAGGAAGAGGTAGGCGGGGTGTAGGTTCCTGAATGGCTGGCCGCTACGGGGCTATGATTGCGGGTCTGGGTGCGGGTGCTGGTGCTGTGTTAAAACGATATGGGCATGCTCCTATCGAGTGAGTAGATGCACCATAAATCAAACACAGGCTATTTGCATGCCTGTAGTCTTTTGCCAAGTATCCAGTTCTCTTGCAGTAGAAACAGAAATCTGGACTGGACCGGTTAAATGATCCTCCTGGTCTTCTGGGTGCAAAGGTCGGCCTAGAAGAGGCTCCTCCTGTCATCTGGGTAGCAGGGCATTTGATTCTGGTTGTTTGGGGCTTACCCTTCTTCTTGACCACGGCTTCATAACGACGTGCTGCCTTCGGGGCGAGTTCATGAGTTGGGTAGTCGCCTGTGGCTAATGCCGCCTGAATCTCCGGGTCTAAACCCTGTTGGAATCGTCTAGCCCGAATCTCATCGGTCGAGATCAAATGTGCCGCAAACCTGATAAGATGTTGATGTCAGGATATAGATGTGTTTTATGGAACAGAATTTGGTACAAATTCTTTACCTGCTAAGCATGATGAATTCGGCATCGTATTCATCCACTGATTTTACCCACATAGAACCTTGTTGTAGGTGGATGAAATGTTGTTCCATATCAAAATGGGCAGTCTCAGGAAAGAACTTCGTATCGAACAGATCGCAAAACGTTTCCACTCTATGGGTTGTGTGAGACGGCTTTCCTCAACCGTCCACCAGATTCTTACATTGTCGGTCAGTTGCAACTTAGCAACTCTTATCCAGACAATATCTGGCACTTGAGCTACTGCCAGATCATTTTTGATCGCTTGATCCTATTCTTCTGTCTCAAGTGGGCTATCTTTTCCCGAGAAGTGTTTTGGGTGCAGTGCCCGAAACTGCTTGACTCCGGGTGCCTCGGTTTCGGGATGGTGCATGAGGATAGCAGTCTGCTGCTGCTGACCCTCCAATTGGCTCTTGATAGCCTCAAGCAGTACCGTTTGCACATTGATAGGAGCTACAACGGTAGGTGGTGATGGTAAAGTAGACGGTGGGGTATTGCCGTTGACGTTCATACTGGTGTTGTTGGGAGAATCCATTACCTTGGTAGAAAAGGAATGGTTAGGATAGATTCAAGAAATTTGAAATGTAAGGAATGTATAATTACTGATTCTTATAATTCTTATGATATATTGCTTAAGATTTCATGTAGAACTGGCCTGCATGGGCCGCCAACAAAACCTGTCGCGTCCCGCTTCCCAATAGACGGAAACGGTGACCTGGCAAGTCTGCAACTTATTTACTATGAAATAAATACGTTAAGTGTAATTAAGCAATATATAAATGAACAAGAATGACAAGAGTAATAAAATAAAACAACTTTATTTACATTCAACTTTACATACAACTGTTTGTAATAAAAAGATACAATAATATAAAGCAAATGCCTAAACAATGGCATACAGAAAATAAATGCAAGAAGAACTAGTAGTCAGGTTGAGCTGTAAACTGGTCCAAGTCCTTCTGGATCGGCTCTATCTCCTCAGAGTCCGATCCTCCTGACGAACATTCCAAAGAAAGAAACAGAATGGAATGTCGTCAGCGAACTAGCGCTCGGTAAGTCCCAAAAGAAGAAGAAAAAAATAATATATATAATGTGAAGTGAACAGGTAAATGATAGTTATTCTAACGTGATTATCTGTAATTTGATAAAGAAGGTATTCATGTATACGAGAGGAGTCCATCTTACCCCGTAGACTATGGTAACATGTAGTACAAGGCCCCGTCATAACCCACGGGACAGCAGCACATGAATTCATATAGGTGTCTTTTAAAGTGACCTCCCGTGCCACGATATACGTTCCGTACTAATCTACCACTTTATCCCCTCGTATTGTATTGTATAGATTATGTTTACAGGACTTGGCCGAAACCATGGATACAAAATGCTCAGGTTCATGTTCAGGATGTAATCATGTGTTCAGGTAGTCATGTTGAGTTCATGTCAAGTTATAACCATGGTTCGGTCAAGTCAAGTCAAGTATGCAAGTTTGAGTTTGATACTGATTTCGAGTGTTCATGTTCATGATCAAGTCTTCAAGTTCATATTTGATTTTGGATTCGGGTTGAGTTTGGACTCAGATTGAGTCAGACACTTGTAAAATAATTCAACTCTTGAATTCTTAGATTCGGGAGTAAACGGCAACTGCTGCATATGGACGACAGGATTTGTGTCTTTTTCCAAGACAATTACCATTGATAACCCCGTTAAGTTGTCTAACCTGAATAGGCAAGCACTCACTTTCTCCGGCTGTCTGAAGCTCAAGATAATTGATCCCGCTTAAATCTATATTTACTAAAGTTTTTAAAATATTGTTTTGTATATCTCGAAGGGGTTTTATGAAAAATATTTTAATATAGATTAAAAATAAAGCTCAAGCGTGATTTGTATTACTTAGGATTTTCATGAACATGTGTTTTAATTATTGGGGTGTTTTAATGATAAATACCTAGCTTTAAAAAGTTTATGGCATTTTATTGAAAACTAGTCATTTTCGGTAACTTGATGGTATTTTATTAACATTTTTCTAATCTTTCATTTTTAGAAAAAAAAACATAGTTTCATATTATAATGAAAATATGGCTTTATAATTTTATATAATTTTTTAAAAAATATTTTTATTTAGAAAAGTCGCATTTCTTAAAAACCGTATTTTATTTCCTTTCGAGATCGAATACTCCGTGAGGAGTTCTGCATCTCGCTCTACTATCCCAAAGATATGCGATAATCTGTATTATCCATTAGCGAGTCCCTAACAAGAGTTGTAGAGACATATTTGCCAAGAATTACAAAATACCGTTTTAAAAGAAACCCGGTTTTTAAAAAATATGGTATTTTATTGTAAAGTTATTCTTTGAACCAAAAATACATGTATTCAGGTATCGCGCTATGCGAACAAAGTGTACGTGTGAGGTAGGTCGTTACCCCGTGAAGTTTTCCTAAAAGTATTGTTTAAATATTTTGTCGAAAAGATGTGATAATAAAGTTCAAGATATTTTAATGAAAAATTAGTTTTATGGTTGTTTCACATGAGAATTTTGATAAAATTTGAATCTAAACATTGGTAATTAAAATTACAAATAATATGGTAAAATTAGATTGACCAATATATAAAGGAAAAGAGAGTTCTAGGGTTTAGAAAAGAAAGGTATTGGTAATAACTCCATTTTACCGAGGGACTTACTGTTTGGAAATCTTAAGAAAAGGATGAGGAAGAGAAGGAGTGTTTTCATGGCGTCGCGGGAGCTTCGAAAATGGTTTCGATCTTCGACGGAACAAGCTTACTCGCTAACTTCACTTTACTCCACTTGCACTTAGGAATTTTTTGAGGAAATTTTTGCTAGAATTTTTAGAATGGTGCTGAGCTAAAGTAGGGATGGTATATATAGTGGAGAATTAGAGTTTGAGAATTAAAAATTTGGATTAAAAAGCATTAAAAATGATGTTAAATGGTGAAATAAAAGGTCTATATTTGATTGCAGGGAAATCAAACAGTGCAGCGGAGTTGAGGAGAGTCGAAGGGGTGTGTGTGTAAAGCACGGAACCAATTGGGCTCATCAGAACCGTCGGTGCCGGACTAATAGGCAATTTCGCCTGTCGGATCTGAGGCAATTGCCTCGAGATTCGTGCAACGTGGGTTTTTCTGTGTTTACTCTATTTTGCACATGTTTGATTTTTCTGAAACTTTTCCTTTCCCCGTGTATTGCACGGGCAACTCTTGAGCTTTAAAAATTAAAAAGAAAAAATCAGAAAAATAATTGTGTCCGATGGGAATCGAATACACAGGCTACGTCACAGCAGTGCAGAAGCTTTACCAGTGAGCTACAAATTGTTTCTTGCTTTTATTAAACAATTCTAACTTATAACTCTTATACAGACTGTAATACTCTTTTCTGTACAGTGATTTCAGAGTCGTTACAATTATTATATAACCGCTCTTTGGTTTTGTGGAATAAGTCACAGTTTGACTATATATAAGGGGTTAAGTAAATTTGCACAAAAGTTCTTCAAGAAATAAAATTAGCAAATAAACCTATAAAAGGAAAAAGTTAGAAAAAAAATAATTTACACAATACTTTTACTAACCCATTGGTTAATATTAACCACTTAAAAATTTTATCTATGATTATGCAGGAGCAATAGAATAAGTTGCAACGATAAGTATCAATAATCACCCTAAATTTGATAAGTATGATATGAATATGGTGTTTATGATTAGGGTAATAAAATGGTGATCCAATTTTTGTCAAAAAAACTAGCACAGTAATAAAATATTTAAATCTTAAAGAATCGTGCAACTGCACCATCTTGTCAAAATATTGGCTTATTGAATTAAAGGTTTCAACATGCGAAATAAAATATCCATTTATATCAGTTAAAGGCTCAACTTCAACTTGTTTTTCAATAGAATTGGCTTCAATAATGACCGGAAGTGGTGGAGAATTTGGTTCAATTGTTAACAGCTCAACGGGATACTCACAATTTCTAGAATGGTTTGGGAAATCTAAATCATGTATAACATTAAGTTCATCCTTAAAAATTTCTTCAAAACTTTGATCAAAATATCCTTTTTCAAAATTAACCATACCTCATCATTCACTTCTTCTATTATAATAGATGAATCTTCTTCAAAAATATCATCAAATCACCCGTCTAACAATTCTTTCACCTCCTCTTTAAATTGACTTATGAGTTGACCCTTTTCTTTTAAAAATGTGGGAGCCCACTCTAAATTTTCTTCAAAAATTTCATTGTTTGTTCCAACCAAAGGTGTGGGTTCCCTATAAATAGTTTTCTCAAATAGTATATCTAGACCAACCGCATCAAAATCACAAGTGTTTTTTACAGAAGAAAGTTCTATATCTAAAATTTTCAAAATTTGTATACGCTATTTTTATTTAGTCAAAAGTATCTTCCTCAAAAATTTTACAATCGGTTAAATCAAATATCTCGACCTCAAACGTATCATCAATTAAATCATTGTCGTATAAATTTGATATTTGAGACCAAATTGGAAATTCAAAATTTTTAGGGTATGTGCTAAATTGACTTGAAGTAAGACTTATCCTCCATTTCCTCATGCACCAAAAAATCAGACTCATCTAAGCTACAAGATTCAAACTTATAATCACAAATCGAGCACTCTTCATATCGCATGATCTTCCTAGACGTAAAGTCGGACCCGCACATAGGACATTTATGACTTACGTTCTTCAGTTATACATTCCAAACCATAGTTATTCTTAACCACTTCCTCAATAAGTTTGTTATGATATTCTAAACTGTTAGGAACAATCGGGTTTGGGTGAGTTTGCATTTGGATGGTATCTTGTTCTTTCCTGTTGGCTATTGCAGCAGTTATTTGGCCAAGAAGAATTTCAATATTAGTCATTGATTGCTTGGTAGCACTAGCGTTTTACAGAAAAGTGTTCAACTGCATATCAACATTAGCAAGTCTCATCTTCTCATCATTATCAATATCTAATGGTGGAAAAGTTTGGTATTGTTAATAATAATTTGATTGGGTATTGTCATAAGAAGGATAATAATATGGATCTAATGGGAATTGTTGTTGGTTTATAAAATTGGAAGAAGTGAATGTTGGTTCGGTTGTGATGTAAGGTGAATTATAACCGCTCGTATATTTATTCATTCTAATATGATCGGCAAGTGTTGGGTTAATTGGATAACATGATTCATATAAGACCGGTTTCGCATGTACATCACCCAATTTTTTTTATGAAAAAAACTAAAGATTCTAACAAATCATAAACAAAAATGCACAAATAAACCTTAGATCTAGAGTCACCTAGATCAAGTTTCTTGACCCGCTCCTAAATTTTCAAGGGACAAGTTGTAGAATAGATCTTTTACTGTCTTTTTACCATTTTTCCAGCCAGGTAAATACCAGGTAAGTGGAAGGTACCCGCTATGCGAAATATTGAATAGCGTGCCTAATTAAATAATCCACTAATCTTAAACACTATAAGAAAGATGCGGAAAAACAACAAATTACCCACAACCTTCTCTTGTCCTAATTGAACGCGAAGTGTCTTTTAAGGGCTGAGTCTAGATATTTTTTAATTAATATGGATGAATGCGTATGCTAGGTTTATGATTTGTGGGACTAGAAAGGGTGATGAAATTCCCACCTAATTTTATTTTGGGTTGCTGCCCCTCAAAATCTTTTTAAAATATGCAAATAATAACAAATCAAGGCAAAATCTAAAATAATCTAAAAGCAAGATTTATTTTTATTTTTGCGGTGCATAGAAATCTGCAAAAACTGTTAGTTGAAAACAAAAGATTGGGCAAGAACGAAATCGTACCTAAAGTCACGCCTGTCACGCGGGAAGAACGAAATCGTTCCTCTCTACAAGAATATGGGTAACATTCAAAATTGCTCAAACTACTGTGAAATAAAACTCATGTGTCATACTATGAAGTTTTGGGAGAGAGTGATTGAACACATACTAAGGTAGAATTTTAAGATAACAGAAAACCAGTTTGGGTTCATACCTGAACGATCAACGACAGAGTCTATTCATTTGCTTCATCAACTTATCAAACGTTTTCGAGAGAGAAGGGATTTTCATACAGTGTTTATTGACTTAGAGAAAACTTACGACAACGTACCTAGAGAGGTATTATGGCGGACAATAATGAAGAAGAGAGTCCCAATCAGGTATATTGACATAGTCAAGAATATGTATGAAGGAGTATTGGCAAATGTAAGAATTTGCAGTAGCCTAACAAGAGATTTTCCGATCGCAATTGGTTTGCATCAAGGATCCGCATTAAGTTCATTCTTGTTTGCCATAATGATGGATAGACTTACTAGAACCATCCAGGATAAGATATCTTGATGTATGTTACTCGCTGATGATATTATTCTGGTAAATGAGATGAAAGCTGGGATTAATGCCAAATTGGAGTTATGGAGGCAAACGTTGGAATGTCGAGGGTTTAGATTGAGCAGGTCCAAAACAATATATATGCAATGCAAATTTAATAAACAAAGAAGCCGATATCACAGTGGTATAACACTGGATGGATAAGAGATATCACCAAACGATCAGTTTAGATATCTAGCTTCCATCATCCAAAAAAATAGAGAGATCGATTGAGATGTCAACCAGAGAATTTAGGCTGGTTGGTTGAAATGGAGGAGTGCAACAGAAATTTTGTGCGATCATAACTTTCCGTTAAGATTGAAAAGGGAGTTTTATTGAAGCGATATTAGGCATGCCTTGTTATATGGTACGGAATGCTGGGCTCTTAAAAAACATCATGCACAAAAGATGCATGTAGCGAAGATGCGCACGCTTCATTGGATGTGTGGTAACACTAGAGAAAGGATAATACGCGAAATGAGGATATTCAAACAAAGATTGGTGTAGCACCCGTGGAGGAGAAGATGCGGGATGATTTGGTCGTGTACGACGCAGACCTACGGAAGCACTAGTTCGACGAATGGATATTCTCGTTTCATGTCAAGTCAAACTAGCGAAAGGAAGACCAAAGAAAACGTGAATGGAGGCGATACAAAAAGATATGGATGCCAAAGATCTTAATGAAAGTATGTTGTTCAATAGGAATGAGTGAAGATGGAGGATTCATGTGCTCGACCAGGCGCCGGGAGCCGATCAGTTGGTCCAACTACACCTTACTTGTTTTTCTTTCTCTCCGATCATGCAGTTGAAAGAGTAAAACCCACCGCTTAAACATCTGGTTGTGGCGTCAGCCTACCCCTAATGATTTGGATAAAAGTACAGTTTTCTGTTGAGGTCTATCCCATAGAGGTACTCAAATTGGACCTTAGCTCCATGGAACAATATGCTACTGCTGAAGCATGGAAGAATTGAAATCTTAGATCAAAACACTATGTATAGATGATATGAACTGCCTAAACAAGAGACAGATTCAGCATGGACAGAAATCCCAGAACCAGAGACGCAAGCGCCTTAGGGTCCGCATTGGTTGAATGCCTTTTGGCTGAACCTCGAGAAGCTCCTTCTTCTTATAAGTTCATTCCATACCGGACCAGACCGGAATAAGGTTATGTACATTCTTATTATGAGAAGAACGCACCAAATCTAAATGCACCAAAAAGACTTGTAAATTGAAATGGGTGAATATAGAAAAAGAAAGATTTCTTTTTCTATTTCGACCATCTTTCGATTGTTAATACGAGATATAAGGACCGCTACTACAAGCGAGTTGTTTTTCCAAAACACACGAGTACAAATTTGTTCCAGGTAAAGAAAATCAAATATAATTTTATCAAGCATGCGATAAGATGAACAATGAAAAAAGGGGGAAAAAGTCATTGCGATTAATTAAACAATAATAATCTGCATGTAAAGAGAGAATGTAGAAATGCCACAATTTATAGATAATGTAATTAGGTTTCCATAAAGTCTAAACAAAAAATAGTAACGGATCCTACAATTTTACCACAAATTAATACATCTCATTTCGCTTTCGACGTAGCCTCATTCATCTCCTGAACGTTTGAAGGAAACAGCTCGATGTACCGACTCCCAAGCATCTTTCTATCTCTCTCCATGGCAGATTTCGAATCCTCGGCATTCGCAAACTCCACAAAAGCTTCCCCAGATTTCCTACCTTCTGAATTTAGAACAATGTGAACATTATTCTCTGACAATTCAAAATCCTTGAAGAAGTTAATAATTCCATTTTTCCCTGCAGAATATGGCAATCCTCTCAATCTCAAAACCCCCGTGTGCTCAGCTAAATCTTTTCTCTCATCGTTCGATTTTGCCCTCCGACGAGGAGATCCCCTCGAGCTTGAAACTTCATTTGCAACCGCGCTGTAATATTCAGGTCTCTCGCTCCTAAAAACCTCAATATATCTTCTACCCATGTTCCGCATGTTTCTCTGAACGGCGAAATCAACTTGTAAGGGATACGCGAGAACACAGAAAGCTTCACCAGTGAATCGATCATTTTTATGGACAAAAAGGATGTCTATGATTTGTAGACCATGAAAGAAGTCGATAACATCAGATTCGACACAATCAAAGGGGAGGCCACGGACTTTTACAACAGGAAACGGTGGAGGTTGGCCAACATGTGCATAAGGATCGGTGTACACAGGTCTTGAATTAGGTGGAGGTCCTACGTATGATCGAGGATCTAAATATTGTTGTCGCTTCATTCTTGATTCGCGTCCATTGCCACCATCCATATATTTCCTATAAACTCCAAGAACGAGAAAGAAAAAAAGGGGAAAAAACAAAATGAACAAAGCAACAGATTAGTCAATAGAAACAATCCACACAACCATGTAACTAGAGTTTACCAGAGAAATTTCAAATGAAGTAGACCTAAGAATCAAGGCCAAGATGCATAATACGCTATCAACTTTTCCTAATTGACCAACTGGGCTTAACTCGGTTGGTACCAATTTCCTCTCCAATGTGAAAGATCGCAAGTTCGATCCCCTAAGGGGTTGATTTCAAGAAAAAAAATCTTTTCCTAGTTGTTTACCAAAACCATAGAACTTTCAAATGTACAAATACCGCCATTGGCATGGTATATAACACGACTTTTGGATGGTGTTATTGCTATGCAATTTTAATGCACTTTTTAAATCGTTCAATGGTGATTAATGTAATTAAGTTTAATGGTGTTTGATGATAAATGGAAAAAGATCAACGGTCATATGCAATTTACTCTAAGAAACAAAGCAAGCAAGATAAGTGAAAGGGAAAATAAGGAATACTGAATTTGACAGCATGATGCAGAGAAGATAACGAAAAACAGAGACTTGTACCCACAAAACAAAACAAAAAAAAGGAGGGGGGGGAGAGAAGAGAGGAAAAGGTTATTTTACCATGAAATATTGGATGCTCATATTGGATGGTCAAAATAAAACCTTATCTATTACCACGAAATATTGGATGTTCATATTGACAACAAAAATGTATCTGCTTTGAATGGAATGCTAATGAAAGCAATGCTTATTTTACAAGATTTAAACAAAAAACCAACCAGGGAAAAAAAGGGAAGACTCGACGAGTGTAAAACTACATCTATGCAAGCATGATGTATACACATATAAAGATATAACAACAAAACCTGACATACAAGACAGCTTATTAGCACAAGGATGTAGAAAGAAGGGTCACAATTAGAAGCGAATGCTTTTACTTTTTCAGCATAGACAAGTCAGTTGCCACAACACATTATTGATGGATCTATCAAGTCTACAAAGATCTCTACGAACCAAGCACTTAGTTCCAAGAAAACTCTATAACCCCCACATTTTCTTTTTTGAAACTTTCCATTTCCAAATGTGAAATTGTTCCATTTTGCACCGCCAAATATGATGTTCCAAAAAATAATTACATGGACATGTTCCTGGTCCATATTAATCTCAGAAATAGTTTAAATGTTTCATGCCTATTCAATAACCAGTATTTAATGTAAAAAATAGTTGCTAGCGTTCTTGAAACAGCGAGTTATAAAATCTTAGCCTTTGAAAATTAGTTTTATGTACCATCTCACATCATCTTTCATTTGCACCAAGGCTGCAACAAAGTTTATCCCTATCGGACAGCATTCTATACCTATCAACAGCATAGCACGTTCCCATTATTGTTCCATGTGCTGGGATATTCCATATTTCAAGTAAACTTGCTCGAGCTTAAGAAAGTAAGATGCTCAAAGGGCTGTAAGAATGAAGCCCATGATGGAAGTTTAATGATCTCACCTCACAACATTTGCTATCAGCGCACAGCTCACTCATTCATCATGAGTTACAATTACTATTCAGAATCAAAGATTTTTTTTCCTTTTAAATGCATCATAGAGGAAATTACAATGAAACCAAATGAAATTATAAAGGCAAGCAATATCATTAAGAAATAAAAGAAAGATCTTCCCATTGCTAAAACAAAGAGAGCAGATTTTTATACTTGGTTACCATTATGATTAGGTGCAAGAAGATTTTTAAGGTGAAGAGAAGCATAAACAGAAATCTATTATTTCTGTCCTAATAGGTTACAGCAAGAAAGACGTTCAGAAGAAGGCTGCCTTTAATTGGGAATAGAACTGTTAGCCTAGTGTGCAAATCTGTATTATTTTTATGAATAGCATAAGTTGGTTGTCTAATCTAGACTAGAGCTTCAAGTAGAAATCCCCAGTATATGGTTTTAGTCAGTTTTCGAAGAAAAAAATATTTGCATTGGTTAAATTATGTTAGCTAGGGAATAGACATGGTGAATCCAACAAAGGTTCGACTAGTCAATTATTTACAGTTTTGTAAAGTTTCCAGCACGTCGATGGGAATTCAGTAGCTGTGCAATTTACTTGTGATAAAACCAAAAATAGAAACTTAATGGCATATTAATGGTTCATAAATTTTGGGCCAAAGAACAAAGTTTGTAACTACAGTACATTAGTCACAAAATACAACTGATTTAGCAGTCAACAAGGGTCCGCAACATGAACCTAACCTTTTTGGAATCCCACACAATCTAAGGCATTATCATTTGTAAGAAAACAGAAACTTGAGTTCTTCCGACAACTTATAGATTGCCCATTTTAAAAATTATTAGCACAATAAGCTAGAGACTGCAAAATCCTCTAGCCAAGGGCAGAACCAGGATTGATTATTGGGAGGATCAAGAAATATAAGGAAAAGTTAAAAACAAAATACACAATTATATTTTAAACTGGCAGTACAATAAAATGTTAAACTTTACATATAATTATGATAAAATATTCAGCAAAATTTAAAACTTAAACTTTATAAGTCTAATTGGCAAATCCTAAAATTTTACACCTACGAACTAAGAAAAGTATAAAATAATATAATGTGAATGCATATGATACATGGTTTGACCAAGAGAGCAACATAATTATTTTTGTGCTTTGAAGTTCATAGTAATAGTTTAATGTTGTACAAATCATTAATGATGGCTTTTAACATTTGGGGGGGGGGGAGACAATGGACTAGAAAAAAGAAAGAGATAAATGAGAAATCGGATGTCAATTGAACATTAATATTTAGTTGGAACCTATGTTACCTTAAATCGTTAACCATTAGCAATTTACGATTTGGAATGATCTTTCCCCAATTGGGAAATACTACCGTTCTAGATCGGAAGATCACTGTTCTGATCTAACCAAGATTGCACGGCACAAGCACGGGGATAGGGACACAATGGGATATGCCGACAAGGCAAACTACCAAAATATAGGATAAAGGACACGTCGAAATATATATAAGAAATAAAATACTAAACTACTACAATAACATAAAACAAGAAAAATTAACAAGTCTAACATATGAATATACACATCATAATAATAGCCTACAACCATATGTCAATCTTCAAATTTAACACCAATAATATCCAAACTATAAAATGATATAAGTGATCAATAACATCTTAAAGACACATAATCACGATACTTCAATAATATAGTACATACATGTATAAGACACATAGGACACGCATAGGACACAAATTCAATACATATATAACATGTATATGGCGTGTCCGATAAGTGTCGTGCAAGTGTCGGTGCCCAATACGTGCAAGTGTGCCCAATACGTGCAAGTCTCAGATACGTGTCGGACAGGACACTGCAACCCGTCGTGAATGTCCATAACCTAGCATCTAACCCATTAAAAACTTAAGTTTAATGGGAATAAAGTTGGGTGTTTGTTAAAGTATGCTAAGAAATATTTAATCCATACATTTACACGCATATATACAAACGATCCAAAAACAATCCATGTCCAGAGTTTAAGTTTTTCGTTCCTTATAAGCCTATAGAAGATTAACCTTATACTACCATGTGCAATGGCAAGCGGCGTTCCGCATTCCCATTTTTGTGGGATTTGGGTAAAATTGGTTGGAACTAGTATTTTTACATGTGCAATGCATGTGTACAGATGTTGAGACATAATGGACAAATATTATTATATTCGAGAAGGTTTTTAAAGATTTTCGATAGATTTTTAAAGATTAACTAAATATGAAGATTTAACCAGTTAAAACAAGTTTCAAAATACATTTTTTCTTAAGTATGAGGATTTTATATTTATTCTCAAAATAATGAGGATTTCTTATGCAATGTCTCATGTTGAGAATAAAATCGGGATTCCAATTTGGGACTCCTATCCTTTTAAGCATTCAAAATTTTGAGATTAAGACTCTTAGAATATGAAAAGAAATCAAAAGATGTACTTCTAAAAAATATTCAATATAGTCTTATACTATTAATATGGATAGTGACAGAGGCAGAACATTCAAAATTGTTTTTGCGTGGACAAAATATCAAACATCAAATAGTCTAGTATTTATAATTAGGACATATAAAAGACAATTGTTTCATGTGATACATGAAATTAAATGGAAGTATAGAAAAATAAAAAAACTAATCTATAAATATATTACTAATTTAGCAAAAGAAATTGTTTCTTTGGTAAAATTAAAAAGCTAAAGTAAACAAGGAAACTGCAAAATTAAAATTTATTTTGAGTTGTTAGATTGTTTCCATCATAGACTTCTTCGAAAAGCAAAAATGATAGGAACCATTAGAAGGGAAATTGAAATCTTATCTTTTTGGTGCAAAAATTGCAAGAGACAAAAAACTAAAATACCTTAATTAGTGGACAATAAGTGTGATTAAATACCAATTACAACTTTTGATTGAAACTTTGTATAAACAGAGAATTAGAAGGAAAATTCATGACATCAACCACAGCTTGATGGTAGGTGTTATTGCGAATTGGAACTAAGAATTGTCACTAAAACAAGATGTAATTAACTATTTTGAAATGAGGCATAATATATGCTTAAAGGAAAGTTTCGACCCCTAAACACCAACGATGGTGTATTATAGCATTCTTTAGGGAAGATCAAATCTTCTCCATTGACACTAGTTAATAAAGAGTCCATTTGGCAACATCTAATCGTCTATTAATAATAGACAGCTGGAAATGATAGATATTGAAATCAACAAGTTACAGTGAAATGTAAATCAAGTCTCAACACTGCAACGCAATATTAAATTAGCCAAACAAGAAAACATGTATTAATTAGCTATTATGCACAACTTCTCCTCTTTAGCGAATTAAATCTCTCAATCATCAAACTCACTCTATTTTGTGCACAAGTTTGATTAATTATATAATTAATTGCTTATTTATTCTATTTTAAAAATATATTGCAATGCGAGCATCATAAGGAACTATTTAGTGCTAAATAAGCTTTTGAAACCAATAGAATCAAAGGAACTCGAATGTCAAATAATTAACCTAAAGAAGATGATTGATGATTATCATTATTTTATCTCAACTTACAATCATTAGGGACGAAAAGATCTCTAACAAATCAACCCTTTTTTTACGCAACATTGTAATGAACCTCGATATTGATTTTATTAACTTTTATAGTTAGGAATTGAACAGAAAAAACAAAGATAGAAGGGGGAGGGGGGAGGGGGGGCAAATCAAGCAGCCCTCAAGATAAAAATTAACATGGAGTCATGTATAAAAGGTAATCGGCACCTTCCTCTATAACTACCCAATTTAATGCCATATTATCTTATTTAAAAATTGAGATTTGATCTAGATATACAGAGGCGGACCTAGAAATTTTGGTCAGAGGAGACACATTGGCAACCGTGCATAATAAAATTGTTACGCGATATCATTTTTTTCTTTTTTTAAAATGCTCAACTACATTGTTCATTTACACCATCACAATATGATAATTAATTAAATGTTAAATTAATATGAGAATAATAATTTCTACAATATTATATATCTAGGTTTCATAACTTGGATGGCAAAATTTTATTTTAAAGTTATTAGTTCTTCTTTAAGTCCTTAATGTTGGACTAAATTTCCGTTGTTAAAAAAACACTAAATAAAACCAGTGAGTATTGTGGTAATTGAACCCATGACCTCCTACCTTGGAATCAAACGCATTACCACTTGAGTTGCATGCTCTTATAAATTAATTTACAAGAATTAAATATATATAACATATATCCAAAAAATACCTACTTCAATTGCAACCAATACTCGGGTTTTTTCCCGAAATTTGGGAGGGGGCACGTGCCCCCTCTCGCCTTCATGTGAGTCCATCCCTGTAGATATATCAATCATGTTCAGCTGTCCATTTTTAATGGACGGACGGATGTTGCTAAATGAGCTCTTCATAAACACTAGTTAATGGAGAGAACCCACATCCTTTTTTTGTTTCCCCTTTTTCACTCGCGGGGGGAGGGGCAGGGGCTAATGTACAAAGACGCATGAAAATATGACCGCATATGGTAACTAGCAACCAACTACATTAATATCAAAATATTTATTTATTTATTTATTTTTCTTTTCTTCTTTTTATTGATGGGGGTGCTGGAGGAGTGCATTCCACGCCTTTCGACCCCTCGCCCTTGCCCCCGCCCTTGCTTGTAGCCAAATTAGATGGTGTGTAGCATATATAATTTGGCATTCTCTTAACCAAAATACGGCCAAACAATACTGCATAACCTAAAGTATGGTTGTTGAATCATGATATGTATCACATGTCGTTTTTCTTTCATATAATATCACATATCGTATTGTATCGTAGCATATTATATCGTAAGATATTTTTTTCTCTCAATTAAGTATCCAGCTATATATTTCATAAACATATGTTCAAATTAGTAAATATAGAACGATATTTACAAAGAAATATAACGGCCAGTAAATTGCGAGTAAAGTAAGTGACACAAACACACAAATGCAAATACAAAATACGTGAACGCAGAAAATTCAAATGAACAATTTTAGTTCATAAGATAATTGATCAATATGAGCGGAACCAAACCAAAGCAGAATTTAGAACCTAATTTTGGTAGCGTGCACTATATTCTATATTGTATCGTTTTGTATCATATCATATCAAAAAGCTACCATATCGTAGGATATGAATCATATATCGTAAGATATTAACAACTATGACCTAGAGTTGGAAAGCTCAAAGAAACCATGCTAAAACATGATTAAGCAATAAATCCTTGATTAAAGTTGATGACCTACATATCTTGGAAATGAACTTTAAGTTCATTCACCCAACTGGACGTAAATATGCGCCGTGAATCTAACCCTTTACTTCATCGAAAGGGTCATCAACCCTCAAGCACAAAATCAAATTCAGAATGCTCCAGAGAAAAGCTGATTAAACTTTATGATACATTAGGCAACATGACACCAACTGCTCAATCTCTAAGAGCTACCGGCTAAGAAAAACTATGAGAAGGACATCAACTACAGCTGGCTCTCGAAGGTAGACGTCCGGTGCTCCAAACACAAATCTCCAACGAAATAAGAATTTGCTTAAAAATCTAAACTTTAACATTAACAGTTTCTAGTCTCACACAAGGACACACATTTTGGAATTCAAGTTGCAACACAAACATATTCATCTTAAATTACTGATTAGCAAAATATTTGCAGTCAAATCCGAACCATTGGCACAAATCCACAAAGAGAATAACTAAAATTCCAAGAATTAGAACAGATTGATGAAAGTCTCTAAAGTTAAGCTCTTATTATTAAGAATCGAAAGAAAAGAGAAGAAAAAGCTATCACATTTACAATGGGATTGAAAACATAAGAAGCTCACCGCTTGAAATCGCCTCCTCCGCTAGAGCTCGCCATCGCCGATCGAGGGCGGCGCCCCCGCCGAAAAAGAGAGAAAGAGGAAGAAAATTATGGGGTTAGGGTTTGAGCCCGAAACCCTTTTTCTCCCTGGGTTTTAACGGGTTCTTCGCGGGTCGGGTATCTCCAAAAGCCTATTTCCTTAATTTGGGCATCACTTGGGCTTCATGAGTTTAGCATTACAAATCGAGTAAATTCATCAAGTGCGTGTACATGTATCCGATTTTACTAGACTTTTTTCTTAATGATCAGCGTCATCGTTATTGATCTTTATGGGCTAAAGCAAATGTACAATTTTCCATGTGACCGGAAAATGTTTTATTATCCGTTAAAATTTACAATCTTTTGATGCAATTAGGAAGAATTATTGAAATCACATGATTTTTTTCCTCTATGCATGCATGTCATAAAATGTGTTGATTAAAATAAGCTGGATCAGTCATTACAAAAGTTGATAATTTGTTGTGACTATGCCTTGAACACATGCCATCCCAAATTTTGACAAGATATTGATATAATACACCTGAAATTTTAATTTGTTCAGTACATGCTCCTAAGGGCCTGTTTGGTTGCAGGATTATGAGTTTGGATTTGGATTTTGGATCGTGGAATCCTAGGATTCCATAATTTTGTGTTTGGTTACAAGATTAGGATTTCTAGGATTCCTTTGTTTTTTATGGGGGGGCCACCACAAAACAAGGATTATGGAATCCTAAAAATTTTCAAGGATTTTCAAGAATTTGGCACTATTCATTGTACTTTTAGATGGAGCCCATGCACTTTATTTATTTAACAATCCTCTCTCTCTCTATCTCTCTCTAAAATCCTCAAATCCAAATCCAATACTACGAATCCAATACTATGAATCCAAAACCAACCAAACAACAAATTACCAAATCCAGAAATTTCAACCGTACTATTTTGGAATCCAAATTCCATAATCCTGCAACCAAACAGCCCCTAAATTGATAAATGAAATCTTACTTTTTTTCATATTTGACTGATGGGCTTGGGTGCTCTGCACCGATAAGATCAACGCACCTAAAATCGGACAACCCACCATAATATAAAAACACAAAGGTCCGTATATAGTTTTAATTTGTGATGGATGGCAAGGATTTTCAACACGAGCGTGTTCTCGAGTGTGACGGATCCAAATTCCTTGATGACAATTCTAAATCAAAAAACATATAATGGTATACAAGTAACCCATCAAAATGACATTTCTAATCAAGATTATTTAATTTATAGCATACTAGCATCCCTTCAAACTTATACATATGTTTAAATAGATTAGTTCAAATCAAGACGGATACAGAAAGCGAAAATTTCCAACCATGGCCAGAGTGCTACAATAAATATGTAGATGATGGTTTAATTATTTATTTATTGATCATCAAATATACACAATGCAAATAACATTTTTTTTAACGAATTTTCCCCTCTGTATATAGTGAAGAGATCACAGTGGGAGCTAGCATCCACCTTATTCATTTATACTTACACAATATTAACACTTGTTATACATATACTAGCAAGCATATAAAGGGTGATCCATTGCAAACCGGTCCGTATTTTTTTAAAACAGGAACTCCCGATATATATATATATATATATATATATATATATATGAGATTAATGGAGGAAAGAGGCCATAGGAGGGGATTTCCTCCTATGGCGTGGAAAAAATACAACCTCCGCCATTTTTTCCGACGATCGGCACCCAACATCATCATCGTTATCATCTAAGATGTGCGTACACCAAATTTCATGTGATTCCACAACTTTTTCACCGTTGATTTAGTGGGTTCAAAATTAACGGTTTACCGACAATAGAACATTTTACATTACTAAATCAACGGTGAAAAAATTGTAGAATCACATAAAATTTGGTGTACCCACATCTTAGATGATAACGATGAAGATGATCGGGACCGATCGTCGAAAAAATTAGTCGAGGTTGTATTTTTTCCACGCCATAGGAGGAAATTTCCTCCTATGGCCTCTTTTCTCCATTATTCTCTCTCTCTCTCTCTCTCTCTCTCTATCTATCTATCTATCTATCTATATATATATATATATATATATATATATATTAACGATCCGATCCGTTTAAGTTGATTACCCTACCCTCAAATATATGTGTATGAAAAATCAAGGAATTTAAAGACCTCTAGCATATGCATCGATGGATGCAAAAATAAACGTCTTTCGATAATTCAACATAAACGCCATCCGATACATAGGTTAGAGGTTTTTAAATCCTTTGATTTTTCATACACATATATTTAAGGATAGGTTGATCAACTTGAATAGATCGGATCGTTAAAATTTGTCGTGGATCGGGAGTCTCCTTTTTTAAAAAACGCGGATCGGTTTGCGATGACTGTCGCCGTAGGATGTGTACGCCGGCAGCTATAAATAGAGGTGGGGTCCCCATCAAGACCCATACCTCTACAAATTTTCCTCGTCCTGAGTCTCGTTAGGTCGGCGCTCTCCTTTTTAGATCGGATCTCTGCGTTTACCCTTCCAAGGACCCATCCTCTTAATCAGGTTAGATGTCTTCTTCTGAAGAGTTTGTAAAAATAGATCGGGTAGAGTTTAGAGAGCCCCCTGTAGATTCTCCTTCTTCTTCTTCCTCTGCTTCTTCTGCTTCTTCTTCCACTGAGTCGGAGTCTTCCCGAAAAGTTAGGGTCAGATTTTCTTCTCGGGGTCACGAGATGGGAGCGGTTCCCAGAGCGGAGGTCGTGGACGCCCCTGGTGTGTCATCCTCGGTGAGTTATGAGGACGAGCTTGCCACCGCTCTGGCTCATTTCCATATTCCTCCCGGCTATACGCTACGTTTGGCCGAGAAAGGAGAGAGGGCAGATCAGGTACGGGGTAAAGAGATTGCCTTGTACCTGAAAGCTTTTTGGGCCGGAATGCGCCTGCCTTTCTCTCCCGAGCTTGTTAGAGCGCTGAACCATTTCGGGATAGCCCCGGGCCAGCTAGTGCCGAACTCCTGGAGGATTCTCCTTGGGTTCTTGGTCCGCCTGAAATTGCAGTCAATCCCTTTCAGACTGTCCACCCTTGCCTCTTCTCTCATTTACAAAAGCCACCCTGGCACTCGTACGGGTGAGCCGAGGTAGGTATACCTCTCGTTTAGGAAGCAGCGGGGAAGTGCTCCCGGATCGGGGGTCGTCGTCGTGCCTTCTTCCATCCACGATTGGAAGAAGAAGTTTTTCTTTGTCGGGCCGCCCGAGGGTGAGGATTGGCCCGTGCTCACCCAGTGGTCTAGGGATAGGTGTCGGCGAGAGGGCCAGTCGAGCGATCCCGACGCGCTGAAAGTGGCGGAGTGGGAGCCCATTCCTCGAGCCGACGTGCTGCTTTCTGAGCAGGCCCTGAGTTGGGATGGGCTCAGCCCGCCCATTTCGTGAGTAAGTTAGGAGTTTGCAGGCGATCTGTTAGACTTGCGTTTATTTTACTTTTACTCGTATTGCTGACTCCATTGTACCTTGTCTTGTGCAGAACCCATGGATGCGAGCAAACTTCGAGCGGCCATGTGCGAGCCGAAGAAGGGATCGAAGGATGGAGGTGCCAGCTCTTCCCGTCTGACGTCGGCCCTGGCTCCCCCGGTAGCCGCCCTACCCCGGCGTTCGAGTGCGGGTCGTGCCCCATAACCCAGCCAGGCGCCGAGCCGAAAGCGGGTTCGGGAGCAGGAGGCCGAGGCTTCGGAGATGGAGACCGGCTCCCCGGCGTCGTCTCTCGAGCGGTTCCTTCGGACGGTTCCGCGAACCTCGGCCTCCCCGATCTTGGTGGACGATGGGAACCTCCGCTTTGAGGTGCCCTCGGGGCTCTCCGTTACTGACAGCTTGCTGACGGATATAGAGAGGTCGGACGGAGGCGAGGTTCCTCAGGGGACCCTAACGGCGCAGATGGCGGTGATCACCCAAGAAACCGTGCAGGTTAGTGCTCGCACCTTACTTGATTTTTCTCTCAGCGTCTTCGCATTCGTGAGATTTGGTGCCTCCCTTTCCTTTCTGACCCCCCTCTGATTTCTTCAGGTCCTCCAGCACGTCGCCCTCGTCGTCCAGATGGAGGATGAGAAAATTTCCCCGGCGATGCGAGCCGCGGACGAGCTCTCCTCGCTGGAGGAGAGCTCGAAGTTGGAGCTGGAGGCGGCAATGGCGAGGGTCGTCGTCTTAGAGGGCGAGGTGGCGGCCGGGAAGCAGGAGGTTTCGGCCGGGAAGCAGGAGGTAGCCAGGTACCGTGAGGCCACCCAGGTCGTCGAGGCCAAGCTTCAGGACTCCAAGTTGCTCGTCGGCACCCTGAAGAAGTCGGCGGGCGCCTTTCGGAAGGAGCTGGAGGCGGCGGTAGAGGAGACGAAGCAGGCCGAGCTCAGGGCGGCGAAGGCGGTGGAGAACTACAAAAAGTCGGACCATTTTTATGCAGACCTAGCCGCAGCCACTACCCTCATCTGGCATGAGGCCCTCGACGCCGTTAAGGCTCGGATGCTGGAGTTCCCCGATGAAGAGCTCCGGAATGAATATCCTCGTGGGGATGACGCGTAGGGGATGTCCCCGGGAGCACTGCCGGGGAAGGGACCCCCATCGAGGGCGACGTCGAGGTTCCTGTGATGGGCGCAGTCCCAGTCGTGGTGGACGTTGAGCTCCCCGGGGTTTCGCCCGGCCTTGAAGCCTGAAGCCCCTCATCTTCTTGTTTCTTTTCTTTTGTTGCATCGGGAATTTTGTAGGCCTTCGGGCATTTTGTAAGGCTGGGGAGCCCACAATACCCTTGTAAAGACTTTTGGCTTTATGAATAAAAACTTTTTGCAATAGTATTTGCGCGCGTATTTTCCTTTGCCGGTAAACACTTGTATTTGCGCAGTTCAGCCTTCAAGTCGGGTCGGTTCTTCGTCTTGCGATCGCACATCGAGTTGAATTCGACTATTTTCTAAATGTGCAAAGAGCGGTGAAGGTTCGGTATCTCCATAGCCCTGAAGTCAAGGTTGGGATCGCTTAGACGTGGATGGCCTCATGGAGAGGGCCTGGGCCGTAGCGTCGGCGGTTAGTAACAGCAGCTACGGATGACCGGGCATGGTAGATGCTCGGTTGCCTCTTGTCGAGGGCTTTGATCCTTGGCGTCGTGGGGTAGGGAACTACCAGCCAGGGATAGCCGAGCAGGGTAGCCGCTCGGCTGCCTCTTGGTGAGGGCTTTGATCGCTGGCGCTGTGGGTAAGGAGTTACCAGCCAGGGATAGCCGAGCAGGATAGCCGCTCGGCTGCCTCTTGATGAGGGCTTCGATCCTTAGCGCGAGAGGGGCCATAAGAGGCCTGCTAAGGACGGGCCGAGCAGAGTTGCTGCCCGGTACCTTTTGGTGAGGGATTTGAACCTTAAGGATGGGGCCGGGCAGAGTTGCTGCTCGATGCCTCTTGGCAAGGGCTTTGATCCCTAGCGTTGTGGGGTAGGGAGCTACCAGCCAGGGATAACCGAGCAAGGGCAGGCCCGGTTGCCTCTTGGCGAGGACTTTTGATCCTTAACGCAGGAGGGGCCGTAAGAGGCCTACTAAGGACGGGCCGAGCAGGGTTGCTGCCCGGTGCCTCTTGGCGAGAGCTTTGATCCTTAAGAACGGGCCGGGCAGGGTTACTTCCCGGTGCCTCTTGGCGAGGGCTTTTGATTCCTGACGTCGTGGGGTAGGAAACTACAAGTCAGGGATAGCCGAGCAGGGTAGCCACTCGGCTGCCTCTTGGTGAGGGCTTTGATCCCTGGTATCGTGGGGTAGGGAACTGCCAGCCAGGGATAGCCGAGCAGGGCAGCCGCTCGGCTTCCTCTTGGTGAGGGCTTTGATCCCTGATGTCGTGGGGTAGGGAACTGTCAGCCAAAGATAGCCGAGCAGGGTAGTCGCTCGGCTTCCTCTTGGTGAGGGATTTGATCTCTAGCGCTGTGGGTAAGGAGCTACCAGCCAGGGATAGCCGAGCAGGGTAGCCGCTCGGCTGCCTCTTGATGAGGGCTTCGATCCTTAGCGTGGGAGGGGCCATAAGAGGCCTGCTAAGGACGGGCCGAGCAGGGTTGCTGCCCGATGCCTCATGGTGAAGGCTTTGATCCTTAAGGACGGAGCCGGGCAGGGTTGCTGCCCAGTGCCTCTTGGCGAGGGCTTTGATCCCTGGCGTTGTGGGGTAAGGAGCTACCAGCCAGGGATAACCGAGCAAGGGCGGGCCCAGTTGGCTCTTGGCGAGGGCTTTTGATCTTTAGCGCGGGAGGGGCCGTAAGAGGCCTACTAAGGATGGACCGAGCAGGGTTGCTTCCCGGTGCCTCTTGGCGAGGGCTTTGATCCTTAAGGACGGGCCGAGAAAGGTTACCGCTCGGTGCCTCTTGGCGAGGACTTTTGATCCCTGGCGTCATGGGGTAGGGAACTACCAGCCAGGGATAGCCGAGCAGGGTAGCCGCTCGGCTGCCTCTTGGTGAGGGCTTTGATCCCTGGCGTCATGGGGTAGGGAACTACCAGCCAGGGATAGCCGAGCAGGGTAGCCGCTCGGCTGCGGCTGCCTCTTGGTGAGGGCTTTGATCCCTGGCGTCGTGGGGTGGGGAACTGCCAGCCAGGGATAGACGAGCAGGGTAACCGCTCGGCTGCCTCTTGGTTAGGGCTTTGATCCCCGGCGTCGTGGGGTAGGGAACTGCCAGCCAGGGATAGCCGAGCAGGGTAGCCGCTCGGCTGCCTCTTGGTGAGGGCTTTGAACCCTGGCGCTGTGGGTAAGGAGCTACCAGCCAGGGATAGCCGAGCAGGGTAGCCGCTCGGCTGCTTCTTGATGAGAGCTTTGAACCCTGGCGCTGTGGGTAAGGAGCTACCAGCCAGGGATAGCCGAGTAGGGTAGCCGCTCGGCTGCCTCTTGATGAGGGCTTCGATCCTTAGCGCGGGAGGGGCCGTAAGAGGCCTGCTAAGGATGGTCCGAGCAGTGAAGCCACCCAGACGATTCTGGAGGTTATGTCCGACCTTCTCGGTGTAAGTATGGGGAATAGGGACAATCGCGGGCAACACGTGTATCGAACGTGTGGGGGGGATGAAGCGCCGGAGCCGCGTCGTTTTGATTTCGCCAAGAAAGGCTCGAGGCCTGCCGCGTGGCAGCACAGCTGTGGGTGAAATGGGCAACTGTTGGATTTTCAAGGGCGAAGCGAGCTACAAAGTGGAGGGGGCGTTGATCACTCCTTTCTTCACAGCCAAAACGTAAGAATGGAGAACTTCCCTTTCACGATCCCCGACATCGTAAATTTCGAGGACGTGTACCTCTATGACCAGTACTGCACCGAGGACACGGTGCAGCTAGTGATTGGCCGTATTGAGGATTATTTCGGCCAACTGCTTCCCCGGCGCTCCCCCTGCTCCAGCTGTTAATGTACTCCATCTGGAGGGTGTCGCCGGGGATCTACAACCCCTTGTCCGAGCACCTGAGGGACGAGGCGGTTGGTAAGCTAAGGTCCTTGCGGCGCTTCGGCCTGATCTCCGCGGGTCGGCGGGATCGCTCGGTGGCGCTCATCCTTGAGTGCTATCAATTGAGGCACCACGCCGGCATTCGTGGGCGGCATCAGAAGCAAAGGGCTGAAGCGGCGAGGGCTCGGTTGGCGGAAGTATGCTCGGAGTATTACGAGCAGTGTTTCCTGCACCCCCTTCCCCCGCTATTGTAATTTTTCTTTTTCAGTGTACGGCTGAGGAGCCTATAGTACCCTTTGAATAAACAAACTCTTCTTTTTGCAATGTTTTATTGATCTCTTCTTATTATATGAACAGAAAGACCCTGAGAAAGTTTACATTGCCTTAGTAAAAGAAGTACAAGCTAGTAGATGTTCTGTTTATTTGCGCAGTTTGAGCCCCTCGGATGTCTGTTGGCCTCCGCGACCGGCGCGTGGTGTTGAGCCTCGTAAGTACCCGATGTACCCTCCGCTGACACGACCATGATTTGGCCGATTGTCAACTCGCCGGGAGGGGGTGCTGCTCCTGCTCGCGGTCAGCTTGCCGCTTGTCCCGCAAGTACGCTGCAAGGTGTCCCGAATGGATGAGCTCCTCGATATAGTCTCGGAGCTTCTTACAGCTCTCCTGGAGTGGCCTAGCGATTTGTGCAAACCGCAGTTGGGCCCCGAGTACGCTTTGCCGCCATGCGCGGGATCGGGGGGAGCTTGAAGAACCCCTCGCTCTTTGCCTCCTCAAGCAGTACCGTCTGAGAGACGTTGAGCGGGGTGTAATCTTGAAACCTCGGGGAGTAGGGCTTTGGCCACTCAAGTCTCTTTCTCTCTTCCCTCCCCCTTTTCTTCTGGTCAGTTTGCTCTGCCCCGGGGAGATTTGCGTTCACCTCGGACTCGAGCTGGATTTCGCGCTCGGTCCAGGCCTTTACCTCGGCCATGGTCTTAGGTTGCGCTAATGCAAAGGAGCGTAACCACTCCTTGTGACTAAGACCAGACCTTAGGGCTATGATGACTATCTCATCCTGATGTTCGGGGACCTCGAGAAGGGCATTGTAGAAGCGGGTGACGTACGCTTTGAACGTTTCTTTGTCCCTGCTCTTGATCGTGAAGAGATGGTCGACGGTCTGTTTCTGCCATCTGTTCCCGACAAAATGGCTGAGGAATTGGGTGGCCAGCTCGTCGAAGGTTGAGATCGAGCGTGGCGCGAGTCTTCGGAACCAGTCTCGTCCGGAGCGGATGAGAGTGGCCAGGAAATCTCGGCATTGGGCAACGTCAGAGTTTTCTTGGAAGCTCTTCCCGGCCGTGAACGCGTCCAGATGATCCTTCGGGTCTGACTTCCCGTCGAAGAGCGAGACCTTGGGGGGCTTGTTCCGGGAGGAGACATGGACGGTGAGAAGCTCCTCGGTGAAGGGCTTTGTGAGCGAGTCGGCGGCGTATTTAGCCTCGTCGCTCGAGTGGCGACCTTCTCGATTCATGCCCTTGTAGGGTGTTTTTCGTCACCCCATTGAGATGGGAATACACGCGCGCTTGTCAGGCGTACTGCAGATTCCTCCTGCCTAGGGTAGACGGGGGTTTATTGATTGTGGGGATCCGAATCTCCGGCAGCCGCGGACTAAGCTGCCGTTAATTACCCCTCGCCTTTGGGGTGAGAGAACCTCCGATTAATGGGTTAAACTGGTCATGCGAACTCAATGTGCAGTGTTGTGTTTTGGAGGGGTTTTGGATGTATCGGGGGCCCCGCAGAGTTTTTACAGGGGTCCCGCTACCCGGATAGCGGACTGGGGGTCAAGGAGGCTAGCAGCCCCCTTGCGGGGTGCGGGGCAGCACCCGATAGAAATTTTTTCTAACAGGGACGGTATTGTGGAGTGTGTGTGTGTGTGTGTGTGTGTGTGTGTATATACACATGTATACATATATATAAAAAGGGGAAAAGCGCCCAAAGAACGCGTGGGGCCAGCGCCTCACGTGCCTAGCACGCGAGCGCTGGACGCTTGAGCGCTGTGCGCTTAAGCGCTAGCACACCACGTGTCCGACACGTGGGCGCTATAAGCTTAGGCGCTGTGCGCTTAGGCGCTAGCGCACCACGTGTCCGACACGTGGGCGCTGTGCGCTTGAGCGCTGTATGCTTAGGCGCTGTGCACTTAAGTGCTAGCGCACCACGTGTCCGACACGTGGGCGCTGGGCGCTTAAGCGCTAGGCACTCGAGCGCCGGCGCACCACGTGCCCGGCACGTGGGTGCTGGGTGCTTGAACGCAAGGCGCTCGAGCGCTGGCACGCCACGTGTCCGGCACGTGGGCGCAGAGCGCTTGAGCGCTTGGGGCGCTCGGGCGCCGGCGAGGAAAAGGGGATTTTAGCCCCAGAAATAGGATTTAAAATCCCAAAAGAGGATTTAGAGTGGAGTTAAACACCTAAGATGTTTTGGAGTTGATGAAAGGGGTTCTTCTTTGGAGCCCTGGGTCTTCCCAAAAAATAGGGTTTTCGGAGATGGGCCTACTTCTTCCTCCTCTGTTGGCAGGATCTTGAAGATCAAGAGATGTGAGATTTTAAAAATCTCTTCTTTTTGAGATCTGATAGGAGATCTAAGATCCCCTTTGTGGGTTTTGTGGTGAAAAACTATTTAGTTTTGGAAAAGGAAGAGTAAAACTCTTGATTTAATTCAAAAGAAAGAAGAAGGTTTTAGAACCTTGAGGAAGGAGAAAGAGGAACATGCCCTAATTTTTTGGGGGGAATGAAAAAAGTATATTAGATATTTTCATCATGTTGCCTTATATAGGCTTACATATTTACATATAGCCTCTTGCGCTTTACAAAATGGCATTTTGCCCATCCCTTGGCTCATGTGCCATTTCTTTTTGCACATAAGTCATGGGCTTTACAAAAATTTGGCTTTATGCCCATTTTGCATACATTCATGCATAAAAAATTACATAAAAATTATTTATTACATGATCTATATTTTGGCATGGAGGAGGCTGGCCGCGGGCTCGACTTGGGCATGAGCCCGCTTGACCTGGGCTTGGGCCCACCTGGCTTGGGGTTGACCTTGACTTTGACTCGGTCAACCGGGGGTGCAAATTTTGACCCCAACAAAGTGCCCCCCATCAATAAATGCACACCGCATATTTGAATTGTGTGCATGAAATTGATGGATCTTGAAGCTGAATTTCGAGGTGGAACATCATTCCGGGGGCGGAGCATCATCCCGGGGAGCATAATTCCCGAGGATCGGAGCATCATTCTGATTCGCGGAGCATAATTCCAGGGTCGGAGTATCCCTCGGGGGAGCATGATTCCCGGGGATCGGAGCATCATTCCGATTTGCGAAGCATAATTCCAAGGATCGGAGCATCATTCCGAATAGCAGAGCATGATTCCAAGGATCGGAGCATCATTCTGAAGCAAAGCATAATTCCAAGGATCGGAGCATCATTCCAAAGAGCGGAGCATGATTCCAAGGATCGGAGCATTATTCCGAAGAGCGGAGCATGATTCCAAGGATCGGAGCATCATTCCGAAGCGCGGAGCATGATTCCAGGGATCGGAGCATCATTCCGAAGCGCGGAACATGATTCCAAAGATCGGAGCATCATTCCGAAGAGCGGAGCATGATTCCAGGGATCGGAGCATCATTCCGAAGCGTGGAGTATGATTCCAAAGATCGGAGCATCATTCCGAAGAGCGGAGCATGATTCCAAGGATCGGAGCATCATTCAGAAGAGTGGAGCATGATTCCAAAGATCGGAGCATCATTCCGATAAGCGGAGCATGATTCCCAAGGGTCGAAGCATCATTCCGGAGAGCAGCATACATTCTGACCAAAGCATAAATTTGATGCAGAGGTTGATTCCCAGGAGAAGCATAATTCCGATGGGGGAAGCAGATAATCCGAGGCGAAGCTTGATTTCGACACGGGGTGCACATTCTGAGATGAAGCATGATTCTGACGCAGAGCTTGCTGGTTGACTTGATTCCGAGGCGGAGCATAATTCCGACGAGGAGGTCGCTGGTTGATTCCGAGCAGAAGTAGAATTCCGACAGGGAAGGCAGATACTCCAAGGCGAAGCTTGATTTCGACGCGGGGTACATTCTGAGACGAAGCATGATTCCGACGCAGAGCTTGTTGGTTGATTCCGAGACGAAGCATAATTCCGACAGGGAAGGTAGATATCCCGAGGCGAAGCATGATTTCGACAAGGGGTATATTCTGGGACGAAGCATGATTCCTCCGCAGAGATTGTTGGTTTGATTTGATTTGGGTTGACATCAGCATCACTATACTGGAATATGGTACCAGGAGAGAATTATCATCTGTCTTTGAGAGGATTTTGGGATTTTGGTTTTTGTTTGGCATCTGCATTGCTGTACTGGAATAATGTCAGGAGCAACTCATCATTTGCCCCGGGAGGATTTGGGATTTGGTTTTTGCTTGGCATCAGTATCGCTATACTGGAATATGGTATCAGAAGAGAATCATCATTTGCACTTGCTTATTAGAAAGCGACGGCGTAGGAGACAGGTTTTAGGTCCCTATCACCTAAGACTTTTCAATTTTGTGAGCCGTAAGGGTCTCACAAGCATTTTCTCCCTACGGGTCGTGAGGATCCCGTAGGTGTATTTTCTCCTTAGGAGTCATGGGGACTCCCAGGTGTGTTGCTCATTTGTGAGTCGTAAGGATTGTTCCCGCCAAAATATTCTGCGCAAAGAGCCCAAGGTATCAAATGACAGCGATACGTTTAAGAAAACATGAACCAGTATTTTCCGGGCTGTATTTTGACAATCTCCTGAATGAGAAACAGCTAAATTCTGATGGTATTGAAAGTGTCTCGAAAAATCCTTCGATTTGATATATTATGAGCCTCATAATTCATCCGGGATCAAAAGTTATGAGGCATCACGTGCCCACACGTGACCGGGTATCACGTGCCCACACGTGACCGAGCATCGCGTGTCCACACATGACCGGGCATCACGTGACCATTTACAGGCAAAACCTGTAGGCACTTAATAAAATAAATAATTAAAAGGGGTCACGTGACCGCACATGATGGGCCTTTAAACCCACTAAAAGGAATTAAAAAATATTATAAAACAGTAAAGAATACCCCAATGGGGGATCACGTGTCCACACGTGATCAAAGGTCACGTGCAGACACGTGATGGGTTCTTAGGCTCTTTAACTAATAGAATTAAATAATTAATCAGTGGAGTCACGTGCCAACACGTGATGGGCTCTTAAACCCTCTGAAATAATAAGAATTAAATTCTAAACAATGGGGTCACGTGTCAACACGTGATGGGATCCTAAAATTTCTGAAACAATAGAATTAAATTCTAATTAAGGAAAATCAAAAACCCTAACTGAAAAAATATTTCTTTAAATCTTTCTAAACAAAAAGGATGGTGTTCTGTAAAATGGAGCACCGTTGGATTAAAAATCCAATGGTGATTAAAAATCACCAATTTATGGAAAGATTTTATACAAAGAAAGATTTCCCTAAAATTTGAATAATAGATAAAAGATCTTTTGGATTAAAAATCCAATGGTGAATAAAATTCACTGAGTGATCTAAAAGATCATGTTGGTTACAAAAACAACAAAAATCTTTCAATGAAAGATTGACAAAACAAATTGATTCTTTTCTTTCTCCTATAAATAGGAGCCAAGAAGAGAAGAGAAGGGATCTACTTTTTTTGGAGAAATACAACAGAGAGAAAAAAGAGAGGAGAATTTAATTCTCAAGAAAGAAAACCCTAGATGAGAAAAGAGAAAGGGGATCAAAACTTCAAACAGAGAATTTAATTCTCAAATCCAAGAGTTCAACTCTTCTGCACAAAGAACTTAGTTCTTCCCCTGATTGAAGATCTGCAAAGAGCACATCTCCCCATAAGTTGAGAATTTAATTCTCATCGGGTTGAGATCCTGCCATGCAGATCCAAAACTTAGAGGGGGAATTGAGTTTTGAGAATTTAATTCTCCCAAAACAAAACTAGGGTTTAACCCTATATAAGAATTTAATTTTTTTACATATATAGGAATTTAATTCCTCCAAAACAAAATTAGGGTTTAACCCTACAGAGAATTTAATTCTCAAAATAAAATAAGGAGACTTAAAATATCTCTGTGCATGAAAAGAACTAAGGTCACGTGTCCCCACGTGACCCCTGAAGAGATCCCCAAAAATGAAAAGGAAAAGGCTTTGAGGCAATGCCTCACATGCTCTCACGTGACCTCCAAAACAAAGGGAATAAAAGCAAGGGAAATCTAAGCTTTGGGCGCTCTCACGTGTTACCACGTGGCCCCTTAGCAAACGCTTTAACAGTCAACGCACAGATGACCATCACGTGCCAACACGTGATGCTCAAAACAAAAATATAAAATGTGTTTAACACTTAATTGCAGAACGAGGAAAAGGAATCTGGTCCCACCTTTGGGCGCCCTCACGTGTCCACACGTGACCCCTTTTTCTTTAGTGTTTAACACTAATTCGAGAGCTTTATTCCCAGTGTTTAACACTGATTATCTTTTAGTGTTTAACACTAATTTGAAAATCTTATTTCCAGTGTTTAACACTGTTATTTTCTAGTGTTTAACACTAATTTGGGATTCTATATTTCCAGTGTTTAACACTGTTGTTCTTTAGTGTTTGACACTACTTTTAGCCAAATTGGCTAATTTTCCAGAGGCAAAAGTCCCTCCTCCAAATGAATCTCAAAATTGAGGAAATCAAGGATAAAATGTTGCCAAACACCCTCCAACTTTCATTTAGCATTGCTAACTAATATGGGCTCGAATCCAGACAAATGCCCAATGGTCCAACAGAGGGCCAACATTTTAAACTTAATTGGACTTAGCCCAAATTGGCCATAAGTCCTCAATTCAGACTTAACTGAGCCAATATGCTCATAATATAATTAATTAATCTTAGTTCCAAATTGGACTATAGATTACTTAATCCGCTTTGGTTAGAGGGTACATCTCTTCACTCCTCTGATATTTGTCGTTGTAATCCTTCAATATCTTCAGAGAGGTGACGGGTCCCGATAACCACACACTTCACAGACTATGACGTCTCTAAACTGGACTGTGGGGTCCTTAAACTTACGGACTATGATGTCCTTAACCTTGATTGTGAGGTCTTTAAACTCACGGACTATGATGTCCTTAACTTTGACTGTGAGGTCTTTAAACTCACAGACTATGACGTCCTTAACCTTGATTGTGAGGTCTTTAAACTCATGGACTATGATGTCCTTAACCTTGACTGTGAGGTCTTTAAACTCACGGACTATGATGTCCTTAACCTCGACCGCGATGTCTTTAAACTAACAATGGACCACTATGTCCTTAAACTGATATTGGACCACTACGTCCTTAAACTGGTATTGGACCACCATGTCCTTAAACTGGCAATCGACCGCAATGTCCCTAAACTAGCACAATAGAGCCCAAATGCTCTTTTGTTGGATCTAAACGATCCCGTTAAGTTGATCTTAGTCTAAAATTAGACTAACGTATCCTTAACAAATGGTTAAGTTGACCTTAGTTTAAAATTAGACTAATGTGTCCTTAACAAACTGTTAAGTTGATCTTAGTCTAAAATTAGACTAACGTATCCTTAACATATGTTTAAGTTGATCTTAGTCCCAAATGAGGCTAACGTATCCTTAAACCCAACCCCCCAAACCCAAATCTAAGAAGATACGGATTTGGACTAGTCCACGCCCTACGGGCGACAACATAACTTATTCTCCGTATACAATCCACGAGCAACCGAATACAAAACAAACACCCACGACACGAAATGACCATCTGGAGAAGGAGAAAGTTGTTACCGCGATGCGGTAGCGTAATTAACTGCAGGGGCTTGCGCCTGCAAGGAAGAGCGTCCCCACAATAAAAAAAAACCTCAAACGAGGGGGAATCTGACGAAGTCTGCTACATCAGCTGCATCCGTCTGAACCTTCGATACATGGTGCCATAATTCAACTTGGCATCTTCGGAGAGGTGGACGGATAGCACCAATTAGCATCTGCCCCGAATCTCAGGCAAGACGTCCGTCTTGCCGATTTCCGGCGGTAAACAGATTCTGGCACGCCCGGTGGGACCTTTTCCTCTTTCCACTCCACACTTCGTGTGTCGTGTTCGCAAACGAATCGCGGTTTACTATGGTTGCCTGTGGATTCGAGATATTAAGATTTGGTGTCTTGCTCCGTGCAGAAAATAGAAGATCAATGGTTTCAAACTGCACTAACTGCAACTGCAACTATCGCTCCGTCCCGTCCGGAGGAGTGACTTACGGGCCCCAAGCGGCCTCCATCTTCGCTATGCCGGTGGAACAGGTGACTCAGGCCACCAGTGGATTGTTCTTCGGGACCATACTCCCACCGATGAGCTTCAACGCCCATGTACCATCGCAAGAAGCTCCCAAGAAGTCGGTCTTTGATCGGCTTGCTACTATTGCGGCCCCTCTCAACGGGTCGTCCAGCTCCAGCGCCTCAGTCTTCGCCAGATTGGGCCAAAATTCATATGGGCCCGTGATGAAGCCTGCAATCCCAGAAAAGGTTGTTCCGAAGAGGATAGTCATCCCTGCTCCTGAAGTCGTCAAGGCGGCTTCTCCTGCCAAAGGGTCGGTTCTTACAAGACTGACTGTTCCGGCTCCCACTACGGTTCCCGTCCCTGCTCAGAAGTCTGTTTTTGACCGGTTGGATACCGCTTCTCAACGGACATCAGTCTTCAAGAGGCTGACGCCGGCAACAGCCCCTCACCTGGAAAGGGAGCAAGACAAAGCCATCCCCATCACCGAACCGACCCCAACAGCTCGACACACTCGACGTCGCCAATGGCGCCGAGTAAGGAAGGCCAAGGGAAACTCCCCCTCTAGGCTAACGCCACCAGCTCCAACGGCGGAAATTAATGCTTCCATTCTAACCGGGAACAGCTTCGAGCTGCTGAATAAGGTGCGCAGGAATTCTCCGACCGCCGTACTGAAAAGATCTCCTCCTCCGGTGGAGAATGTTGCGGAAGCAAATCCGGAACAGTCCCCTCAGCGGCTGTCCTCCAAGATCTACAAAGTCTGGCGGCAGGTCCGGAACTCAGTGGTTGATCAAGATTACCCTCGCCGACAAAAAAGGGCGAAGGTCCGACAAGAAGAAAACCATCCTGTTAGGCCACAAAAGGCGATGGTTACTTGGGTGCCCACTGCAACGGCCCCCTCAACTTCAACTGCTCAAAAGAAAAGGAGGCCGGAGAAAGTCCCCATGCCTGCGGCAAATGTCAAAGGCACTGAGCCCAAACGCCCTAAGTCTGGTGGTATGGTGGTGCATACCGTCTATATGGCATCCGGGAAAGAGGATAGCCGCGCTTCTACGGGCCACCGACCACTCACCCGATCCCTCATGAGAGCTCAAGAACAGCAGCAGCAGCAGAAACTTCAGGAGATGCTGACCGCGATGGCCGCACTCACCGGGCCAAAAGAAAGCCCGGAGGCATCATCAGAACAGCGTCACGAACAAGAAACTGATGCTGACTTCCTTCGCAGAGTCCTCGAAAAGAAGGACAAAGAAGCCGCGGAGAAAGTGGCCAATATAAAGCGAATAGAACTTCTCTTCCAAGATATGGTCGGGATGATGTTACAGCCGGAACCTCCAGCTGAAGACCCTCCGATCATTATTGAAGACGACAGAGGGGAGACATCGAACCCTCATCCGACTCTTTCAGCAGCCAAGGAGGAAACCATCTCAAAAGCCACGCTTGATGATTATATCGCTCAGCAGATACGAGTTCATCAGGCGAATGAAGCGGCTGGACAAATTGTTAAAACTGGACGACCCTATCCGGGTTGGTACGACCAAATAAAGTACCCGCCGGGATACACGATCCCCAAATTCCACGTATACAAGGGGACGGGAAATCCGCATCAGCACGTCGCTCAATTCAGAGCCTTAGGCGGCAACACTGGAGGTGACGATAAGCTACTGCTCCGCCAGTTTGTTGGCAGTTTGTCGGAGACGGCATTCGAGTGGTATTCCAAACTCTCAAATGACTCTGTCAAGACATTCGCAGAGATGGAGTTGCTATTCACCCAGCGTTTCGCAAGTGCTAGCGAACGCACCCCAATCACGGCATTGATCAATGCCAGGGTGAAGCCTGGAGAAACTTGGGTCCAGTATGCAATATGGTGGCGTAATCTATGGTCAAAGTGCGAGCAGCGCATCGAAGAAACGCTTGCGGTGGGCATGTTCGTGGGTACTCTCGACCCTCAAGCGACCATCTCCTATTCATGATGTTCTTCAAGCCGACCACCTTCCAGGCCTTGATTTACAAGCTGGCCCAAATGGACCAGATGGGCCATAGGCCTTCCTCTTCAAAGACAGAGCCTTGGAATGAAAAGGGCAAAAGGAAAGCAACCTTCGTTGCCAATATTCAACAACGGCCGAGCAACTTAAAGCTGGTTGTTCGCCAAATCAACGTGCGTCCGCGCCCATCCCTCGAGGAGAGACTGGGACGTCCTTACTCGTTTCCTCATGATAAAACGAGGAAACTGTTCGAGCTGGCAGTGCGCAACAAACTCATCAATCTGCCGGATCCAAAACGTCCGTTGCAGCCAGGCGATGTCAACAATCCTAATTAATGCCCTTACCACCAAGCAGTAAGCCATCCAATCGAAGATTGTTTCGTCTTCAAAGGCTGGATGGAGGACCAAAACCAACAAGGCAAGTTCGCATTATCCGAAAATTAGAAGGTGAACCCACCGCAACCTCACGCCCCTAAAAAGATGGACATGCCGGGGTCATCGTGCTCATTCATAAGGGAAGCCCCATGGGAGAACGTTCTTTCAGCCAAGATGAAAAGAATGCTGAAAGATCTCCAAACATGCCCGGCGATCAGGTGGAAAAATCCACTGGAACCCGAGATCATCGAGGGAATGCTGAAACCGCGCCCAACTCCAAAAACTGGTGGTGATGGTCAGAGCGCTCATGCCCAGCCGTCAAAGTCTTCGAAGAAGAAGAAGACCAAAAAGCTCGTGAAGCCTGGTGACAAGCCCACGGACCTGTAAAAACAGATTGACGCGTTGGAAGAATATAATCAGAAGGCACGGACCCCAATCACACTCCAAGAATTTCTCACCCACGTCCTTGTGGACAAAGATGATGACAATGGAGAAGACTCGTCGGATGAGTCTGAGGATTATGTGGCAAGTTGTCATGTGATCTCTTACTCGTTAATAAACGGTGAAGAAGCTTTGGATGTAGAAAAACCAGGGGCAAATCTTGAGCCTGAACTTCTAGGACTATCAGACGAAATGATTGATGCATTCCTAAACGAAGCCCGTCAGGAAAGCAAAGCCAATCGAGAGCGTGAACTGGCTATATTTGAAAGTGCCAAACGCCGACGACTGGAGGAAAAGGTCGAGACACCCCGACTGAAGCAAAGCATTCCTATCGCCAGCAAAAGCAAGCTTAAAGTAAGGAATCAATTCGCTAGGGCCCTGGCAATAGGAATGAAGTTGCCCTCTCTCAAAGGAAATTCCCCTAGCAATATACGTTTTGATGAAGCGGACATACATCCTAACTTCTGCCTATACCATCAGAGGATTGCACACCCCACCGAGGAGTGCATAGCCTTTAAAAATTGGTGGCAGGGATATGTTGCCCATCGACGACACGTTCAATGAGTGAAGCGCAAGGATCGTCGGGAACAAAAAAGCACGACAGATGAGCGCAAAAGAGCTGCTGGCAACTGTCGCATAGCCGACACCAAGGGATCACAAGTTATCACCTTTGGAAGCGACTCTGACGAAGAAATCGCCATCAGCTTTCTCTTCAAGGAATCCACCTCCGGCACAAAACATGCGAAAATTTGCGGCAAAATCTAGCTGCGTAATCGTACGTTGACAAATGACCGAAACGTCGTTAAACTACTCCCAACCCGCGGCATCTTCAGGCTGACGTGGTATAAAAAAAACGGTATGTCCACAAGCGAAATGAGCACGGATGAAAACCCGAAAGGGCACTGTGAGTAAAAACAGCAGGACTACCGGCGATATTTGTGAAAACCCGAAATGGCGCAGACTCGTAAAAAAAGAAGAAAAAAACGGTACGTCCACAAGCGAGATGGGCACGGATGAAAACCCGAAAAGGCGCCGTGAGTAAAAACAGTAGGACTACCGGCGATGTTTGTGAAAACCCGAAAGGGCGCAGACTCGTAAGAAAACAAAAAACAAAAACAAAAAACAAAAAAAACGGTATGTCCATAAGCAAAATGGGCACGGATGAAAACCCGGAAGGGCTCCGTGAGTAAAAACAGCAGGGCTACCGGCGAGTGTTTGTGAAAACCCGAAAGGGCGCAACCTCGTTAAAGGACACTTGTAAGGTCCTCTCGACCTTGTGAGGAGAAACCACCCGCGTGAGATCCTTACGACTCACAAAGGAAGCAACACACTTAGGAATCCCCATGACTCCTCAGGAGAAATTACACTTGCGAGATCCTCACGACTCGTAAGGAGAACCCTCTTATGAGACCCTCACGGCTCATAAGATTCAAAAGTCTTAAGTTACAGGGACCTGAACCTGTTCTTAAGCACCCCCCCACAACCTCCAATACTGCCCTACAAGCGGTTCAGTATTGACCCTTGTATACAATCCACGGGCGCGAATAAACATTTCCCTAACAAAGTCCCATCCGTGACTAGGGATATGTCTACACGGTGAACAACCCTTGTAAGTCCTCTCGACTTATAAGGAGAAAACACTCTTGTAAGATCTTTACGACTTATGAAAGACCGTGCACTTAGGAATCCTCACGACTCCTAAAGAGAAAACGCACTTATGAGATCCTCACGACTTGTAGGGAGAAATACCTTTATGAGACCCTTACGGCTCATGAAATCAAAAGCCTTAGTCGACAGGATCCTAACCCTGTTTGCTAAGCCACCTTTGTTCGACATCGATAGAGGAAAATGATGATTCGCTCCTGGTAATATCCCAGTGGTAGCGATGTTGATGCCTAAAACGGTATCAAATTCCAAGTCCTTTTACGGCAAATGATGATTCGCTCCTGGCAATATTCCAGTCGCAGCAATGCTGATGCTAAGATTGGTATCAGATCCCAAATCCCCTACTCGCGAGAAAAAATCAGCGAGCCAAAAAAAATGCATATGAAATAGCCGAAATGATGGGGCAACTTGCAACAAAATCAGCAAGTAAAAATGTACGCATACAAAAACAGCCGAAATGATTGGGCAACTCGCAATAAAAAGCAGCGAGTAAAAAGAAAAAATAGTCGAAATGATTGGGCACCGCGAAAAATAGCCGAAATGATTGGGCAATCGCGATTTTCGCGATATAAAAAGCTGAAATGATAGAGCATCGCGGAAAGAATAAAAAAATGATGAAAGAATGAAACTTTTTGCCCTACAGGTGAGATCACATCGATCCCTGTATACAATCCAGGGGCACAAACAAAGAGGGAACCATACCTTCCCAACAGGCTCCATCAGAAAGCGAAGCCAAATCTCGACGGTTCATAGACAACCTAGAGACAATCTCGACATCTGTCGCAATATTGCAGACACAATATCAACAAATGAAGCAAAGGAAGATCCCTAGCCTCAGGGTCTCGACGTCAACATCGACAACTTAGAGATCACCAACGGTGTTTCTCCTCACTCCAACCAGATGCAGACGTGACGCCAACAATCAACCTCAGAGTCGCAACGAAATGGAACCATGGCAAAGTCCCTAGTTCCAAATCTCAATGGCCACATCTGCAGCCTGGAGACCAACAACGGTGGGACTCCTCATTCCAGCATGACACAGATGTTACACCATCAAGCGGAGCGACGGCAAAATCCCAGCTCCACCTCAGCATTCGTCTCGATACAGCAGCAGAGATGTCAACAATGGCGCTCCTTCGCAGTCCAGCAGGATGCAGACGCAACGTCAACAAAAGACCTCACAGTCAAAACAAAGCGGAGCGACGGCAAAATCCCAGCTCCACCTCAGCATTCGTCTCGATACAGCAGACGAGATGTCAACAATGGCGTTCCTTCGCAGTCCAGCAGGATGCAGATGCAACGTCAACAAAAGACCTCACGGTTGAAACAAAGCGGAGCGACGGCAAAATCCCAGCTCCACTTCAGCATTTGTCTCGATACAGCAGATGAGACGTCAACAATGGCGTTCCTTCGCAGTCCAACAGGATGCAGAAGCAACGTCAACAAAAGACCTCATGGTCGAAATAAAGCGGAGTGATGGAAAAATCCCAGCTCCACCTCAGCATTCGTCTCGTTACAGCAGACGCAATGTCAACAATGGCATTCCTTTGCAGTCCAGCAGGATGCAGATGCGACGTCAACAAAAGACCCCATGGTTGAAACAAAGCGGAGTGACGGAAAAATCCCAGCTCCACCTCGACGTTCGTCTCGATACAGCAGACGTGATGTCACCCCAGCGTTTTTTCCCTCGGCAGGATGCAGACGCAACGTCAACAAAAGACCCCATGGTTGAAACAAAGCGGAGTGACGGCAAAATCCCAGCTCCACCTCAGCATTCGTCTCGATACAGCAGACGCAGTGCGTGCAAATAAAGCGAAGGCCAAATTCCTAGCTTCAGGGTCTTGACGGTAACTCATATAAAACCTGAAAGACCATCGGAGATAATCCCACATCAGCACGGAGTGGTCACCACCTCGACGTTCGTCTCGATACAGTAGACGAGATGTCACTACGGCGTCCTTCCTCCAACAGGATTCGGACACGCCAAAGCAAATGAAGCGAAGGACAAATTCCTAGCTTCAGGGTCTTGACGGTAACTCATATAAAACCTGAAAGACTATCGAAGATCATCCCACATCAGCAAGGAGTGGTCACCACCTCGACGTTCGTCTCGATACAGCAGACGAGATGTCACTACGGCGTCCTTCCTCCAACAGGATTCGGACACGCCAAAGCAAACGAAGCAAAGGCCAAATTCCTAGCTTCAGGGTCTTGACGGTAACTCATATAAAACCTGAAAGACCATCGAAGATCATCCCACGCTAGCGCGGAGTGGTCACTACCTCGTCGTTCGTCTCGATACAGCGGACGAGATGTCGCCCCGGCGTTCTTCCTCCAGCAGGGTTCAGACGCGACAATCAAACAACGGAGCCACGGCAAAATTCCCCGTTCCAAGCCTCGACGGTTCACCAACAACCTAGAGACAACCGCGACATTCATCTCGATACAGCAGACGCAGTACCAGCAAACGAAGCAAAAGCTAAATTCCTAGCTTCGGGGTCTTGACGGCAACTCATATAAAACCTGAAAGACTATCGGAGATCATCCCACACCAGCGCGGAGTGGTTATGACTCATCGAGGCTCTCCAAAATGAGCCTAACCTCAAGTAAAAAGCGGCATGGCAAAATTCCTAACGCTTGCTCTTCTGACGGTCAAACTGCCTAGGAAGATTGCTTGAAGACGTCTTGTCCAGCCCCCGAAGGGATCAGAGACACGACAGTCGCAAGGCTGCTCGAACAGCAAGATTGCCTATCGAGGAATACATCAGCCAACGCGATGGTACGACGGACAAAATCCTAGTACCACAGACCCTAACGGACCTTTGTCGTAAAGAGCAGAGGTTAACTGTGACGTTAGGACATCCTTGCGAGAACTTCTCGATTCGTCTCGACTCGTAAGGCAAAGCCTTAGGCAATGGGGATTAAAAAAAACTGTTTCCTAAGCACTGGGGCCCTGCAAGTCAGTCCAAGATTGACCCTTGCATACTATTCATGGGTCACACGCTCCGAAGTCGAACATCGACAAAGAGGGAAACAACCACTTACAAATCCTCTCGACTTGTAAGCGGGAAAAATTCTCTTGTGAGATCCTTACGACTCTCAAGAGAAAACACACACTTAGGAGTCCTCACGACTCCTAGGGATAAAATACACCTGCGGGATCCTCTCGACTCGTAGGGAGAAAAGTCTTTATGAGAGCTTCACGGCTCATAAAGTTAAAAAGTCTTAGGTGGCAGATCCTAACCCTGTCTCCTAAGCCATCACTGCCCTATAAAGAGGTCAAGATGGACTATCTACGGGCCACACTCCCCGAAGTCAAACATCGACAAGGAGGGAAACAATCACTTATGAGTCCTCTCGACTTGTAAGGGAGAAAATTCTCTTGTGAGATCCTTACGGCTCTCAAGGGAAAACGCACTTAGGAGTCCTCACGACCCCTAAGGAGAAAATACACCTGCGGGATCCTGTCGACTTGTAGGGAGAAAAAACCTTCTTGAGACCCTTACGGCTCATGAAGATGAAAAAAGTCTTAGGTTACAAGAACCCTAAACTTGTCTCCTAAGCCATCAATTCTATTGCCATGCGTAACTCTGCACTACTATACCCACGTACATACTTACATGGGCAAAGTAGTGGGGGGCATTTGTTCCCGCCAAAAATTTCTGCGCAAAGAGCCCAAGGTATCAAATGGCAGCGATACGTTTAAGAAAACAAGAACCAGTATTTTCCGGGCTGTATTTTGACAATCTCCTGAATGAGAAACAGCTAAATTCTGATGGTATCGAAAGTTTCTCGAAAAATCCTTCGATTTGATATATTATGGGCATCATAATTCATCCGGGATCAAAAGTTATGAGGCATCACGTGCCCACACGTGACCGGGCATCACGTGCCCACACGTGACCATTTACAGGCAAAGCCTGTAGGCACTTAATAAAATAAATAATTAAAAGGGGTCACGTGACCACACGTGATGGGCCTTTAAACCCACTAAAAGGAATTAAAAAATATTATAAAACAGTAAGGAATACCCCAATGGGGGATCACGTGTCCACACGTGACCAAAGGTCACGTGCTGACACGTGATGGGTTCTTAGGCTCTTTAACTAATAGAATTAAATTCTAATTAAATAATTAATCAATGGGGTCATGTGCTGATTGGTCTCAAAAACTATCTATTACCGCAATCAAGAACGGCGTCGCTATGCAGCTAGCCGGTGAGTACAGGTCGGTCCACAGGGATGTTGTGAATTTCCTAGTCGCTCAAACGAGTCAATTCCGATGGGAGTCGGATTGATTAATTAAATCTAAAAACTAAATTAATCTAGGGCAATTGAATTAATGATCTAACTATCTAACTAGGGCAAGGAATTAAATTTATACTAGGGCAGAGAATGAAAAATTACCTAGGGCAAGAATTGAAATTAATTACTTACTTTACAGATGGCTCTCTCCAAACATCAACACAGGGTTGTCAGATCTGAATTCATGAATTGAAAAGAGGCATCGATGCTCTCCAAAAGATTTCTAAATTTTATTCATAGAAAGAGGCATAGGGAGGCATAGCCTTTACAATGATTTAGAGTTCCTATTTATAGAGAATAGGAAACCCTAGGTTACAATTGATTCGCACGTCTACATTTACCAAAATATCCTTAGGAAGACCTAGTCAAAGTAGACTCCAAGTTTTGGTAAAATTTTATGTCTCTGTCTCTTTAAAATGAAGTATTGGGCCTTGAAATTTCCTTTGTTGGCTCTTCTGTCTTTGGGCTTTCTTATTATTTGGTTCTTTTATTAAAATAGCTTCTATGTTTCTTCCAGATCTCCAGTGAATAATTGCGGTGGACTTTTAACCGTTCGCTTTGTAATCTTGGACCTTGCATTGCCTTGTACTTTGTGAATTTTATCTTTGATGTAGGCTTGATCAAGAGTCTTCTGTTTGTTGGTCAAAGTCCACTTTTGCATCGTCTTTTCATCGTTTTCACTGTTTTCTGTCCAAGAACCTGTAACCTGTAATATGTAGCAGTCATGCGTCAAAAGCACCTGTTTATTTATAAAACGAATAAGAATGGGGAATATAATAATGCAATATTATGGTATGAACAAATACCCCCAAACATATCTTTTGCTCGTCCTCGAGCAAACTTATTTTTTTATTCTCGACAAAAAACCTAACTGCACTTTCGCAGGGAAACGCGATTGCACTGAGCTCGTGCAACAAGCCGTTAAACCTCTAGATGTCCCTAGTAGGAGGAGTGTTGTCTCCTGAGGGTTTTCAGCGGATTACTGTAACACCTTAGAATGTGTTTTGTAGCTAATTATATTTTAATATATGGTTTTTAATAAAAAGTTTACCAAATTAAGTTTTAAATATTTTATCCTATTTAATGTATATTTTATTAGAATTTTGTTAGGCACACACACACTTGTGCATGTAAACTAGGATGTAAATTGTGGTTTAACCATTTCTTAATTTAGTGTTAAGGTTGTATTAGGTGTTTTGGGTTGTTTAAGGGTTATGGTTGTTTTTAATTAAATGAATTTTATTAAAGGTTTTATTATTTGTTATTGTATTGACCTTGGGAGAGAGAGGGAGAGGGAAAGCATGGGCATCATGGCTCATGCCATGCTCATTTAATGAAGAAAGAGAGAGTGAGAGAAAGGGGTCTTGGGTGTGTGCTCATTCTCTACCTCATTTTCTTTTCTTTCTCACATTATCTCTCTCTCAAACACACACACACACACTCAGCCCAGCAGCAGCAGCAGAGGAAGCAGGCATCATCATCATCATTATCAGCAGCAAGCTGAAGCAGCAGCACCAAACAACAATAACAACAACAACAAGAACAGCAGGAGCAGCAGGAGCAGCAGGAGCTCTCATCGCTTGCAGAAGCTCAACAACAACAACCACAACAACATCATCAGCATCTTCATCGTCATCAACATCAGTGGCAGCAGCAACAACCTCAACACAACAACAACAACAGCAACAACAGCAATATCATCAGCAGCAGCAGCAACAGGATCAGCAACAGCAATTTTTGGAGCTCCAGCAACTGCAGCAGCCTCATCTCCTCCACACACCTCTTCACCAGCCCTCTAGGTCCAATTGGGTATATCTTCTGAACCCTATTGCTTGTTGTGTAGCTTGTGAGTAGTTTGGTGTCGATTAGTGTTAAATAGCTAGTTTAGTGCTAGTTTTGGTAATTTGTGAGTCGTGATGGCAAATTGTTGATTGTGTTAGCTAACCTAGAATATTTAAGTGTTAACAAGGCCACTTCAACTGAGGAATAGCCAGATTACACTAAATTACCATAGGTTTTCCTTATTGTGCAAATTGTCGTTTTTAAGCGATATATGTGACTTTTGCAATCTGCTTTTGACCCGGACCTTACAGAATAAAATTGAGAATACTGGGACATGATACCTAGGTCTAGACACCACCACCAGAGCACGACCCCCTAAATCCCAACCCAGGCCGCCAATTTCCTCATTTTGGCCGCAAATTGCGGCCAAGTGGGGGACCTGGGTGCTGGGGTTTTGTGTAGGGTTCCCTGCTATGTTTTCTAGGTCTTTGGCATGTCTAGTTTTGTGATATCTTGCCTGTAGGAAAATCTGGGACTATATGTCGCTTTTGTGTTTCGTTGTGTTTGCGCGATACGCGCGATACGTGTGTGGGTTCTGTGATCCAGCGTATCGCCGCGTGTCGCGAGGGTTTTAGACGCGTACACACACGATTCAGCGTATCGTGCACACGCGCGTTTAGTTCGCGACGCGAGTTTCTCGTTTCGATTCGATATCGCGTTTCGCGAGATATTTTGGCTTATATGTGATATCCATGTCGTATTTGCAGGTTGCAGACAGGGACTACGGACACGGCTACAGGGGGAGCAGATGGTAGGATTCACCTAGCGTGGAGTTTAGGTGAGTAGATATAACATCTACAGGGGAATCGCCCGCATGGCGTTATGCGTCTGGGCTAGGATTCAATTACCTGCCGCACATTCTACGTCATTGTAGAATTGCGCTTTACTGCATTTCCTTAGATATTGTTATACTGTGACTAGCAGCCGTAGGACACTGCACACATTATTGACGGTCCATGTTGCACGAGCACGGATTGCATGCTACACACACACCGTCAATAATTGCCATGTCACTCACTACCCCTTATAGCTACCTTTGCTTGCCACACTTGACATCTAGCTTGTCGGTATACCTATAGTGTATCATACCTTTAGTGATAGGTATATTTTCACTTTGCGATACAGCTACAGGTATACCTCCTACATACTTTACCTATACCGGGAGGGATTTCCTACATATTTTACTTATACCCAGGGGGTATACGACATCAGTTCCTATAGGTAGATACCTATACTTTGCTATACCTGTATGTCAGATACATATTCAGTTGTTGTCGCATATTCACATTTACTGATGTTACTTAGCTGTACCTTATCTTGATATCGCATACACCTGGTTCAGCTTTATACTTGTGTTTACCTGCTCGCATTCAGATATATCGCATACATTATTCCTGGATTGCGCATTGTTTATCTGGATTTTACATGATGTTTTCGGGATTTGGGAACCGCGGGAGTTCATGAAATTATGCATACATGTAACAACCCGGTTTTCTTGATATGATATTTCGAGCGTCCCCCATGAGTTTTATCGGTGCTGATTTTATGCTCCATACGATGTGTGGTTGCCGTATGAGAGTACATGGTGGGGCCCGGTATGGTTCCCCTCGGCAAGAAGATCGATGGGTTTGCCGATTGAGCCTGGAGGCGGGCGAGTACCTACCGGTGATTGTTTTGACCTGGCAGTTGTCCGGAGGCTACTGGCCAGAGTAGAGAGATGGCTACGGGATGACCTGCACTGTCGAGGCCGAGGGCCGACACTGCAGACGGACCCCGTGGGCTGATCCAGACTGACGGAGCCCCATATACGAGGATTTCTGTGTCGATGCTTGGCACACGGTTTCATGATATTTCTTTAACCCCCTTTTTGTATATATAACAGGGGATTTAGCCGTTGTTATATATACCCTTACACCAATATTAGTGGTATGGGACGCTAATATATGTGTATTGCCCCCATCATATTTATTTCTGTACATATAATTACCTTTAGGATGCTAGAAATTTACTTGGGATTGGACATTGGATATACCTATGTGATTGGTGATTTGTACATTCGAGATATAGGAGAGCTATTCGATATTGTACATTGAGGTGATGTGAGACTTTTATATTGTGACAGCCCAACGTGGGGGCCGGTTTGAGGATTTGGGATTGGAGTATCTTGATGGATTGTGATCCTGCCACGACGTCAGGTTTCCGTGGGAAATGACATATTCCACCCTATACCTCACCCTTACCTACCTTATGCACCGATTCATATATTGGTAGTACTTGTAGTGTACCCTTATGATAGTTGCATATTTGCCTTCTCATATCTCTATTGCATAGTTATTGCATACTTTTGTCATGTTACTATTGCTTCATATATTGATTGTACCTGCTAGTGTACTCTCCTTATTTCAGCATTTCATGACATATTATTATTGTAATCGCATATTTTAGATTCATGCTGTACGTGCATTCCTGCGATTACCTGCATATGTTTTATACTATTCACGAGTTGGCAACTCACCCCCGTTGTGCCACAGGTGTTTCAGGTTTTTCCCCAGAGTAGTCGAGGCAGGCTATTTCTTTATTCAGCTATCCCGCTACCACCTTTTGCTACAGATACCGCATCAGCTCACAGTACCATTTTGCTTAGGTGGGTTAGACGGTTATCTGTATTTCATATTGTACCTTCGTTGTATATTGTACTCTCTCTCCATCTACTATTGTATTGTTGACTTAGAGACTTGGTGAGGACGATATGTGTATTATTGTGGATTTGATGTCTTTTATATACAGCTTTTCTCTACTATCATTATTTTTGTGTTGCCTTCTTCTTGGCTGGTTTTCATCAAAAAGGGGTGTTGCTAAAATTTTAAAGAAGGAAAATAAGACTTTTAAAGAATTTGGGTTGCGATTTCAATGGTTTCAAAACTTATATTATCTTTTCCGTATTTTTTTCATGGTTTAGATTTCTGGGTTTGGCTTTCTTTTACTATGTTGCGTCTTTAGACGTTGCGTAGTATTAGGACCGTCACGGGCCAATTTTGGGTCGTGACAAAGTTGGTATCAGAGCGTCAGGTTTTACCTTTCGGAGTGTAGGATGACCTTAGTATGATGGAGTAGGTAGCTTAAGCAGAGTAACGTAGTGTGTGTATGTCTGCAGCATACCCACAGCGCGGTACCTTGCATTAAGTGACCTAAGTACAATTTGCTTGACATTCCTTCCTTGATGATTCATATCTTTGAGATTCGATTCCTCATTCTTATCGAATCTCATCTTATATCTATTTATAGCCTTGCCGCCGATGACTATGGGGACTCAGAGTGATGCAGCGAGGGCCAAGGTCAGAGTTAGCTCGGGTGAGACGAGTACTGACCAGGATGGCACTCTGGTTGCACAGGTGCAGACGGATCAGCCTACGACCTATACTATGGATAGACTTTTGGTAGAGATGCAGGACTTCCGCCAGACGATGAGTTCTTTGGTTGATGTCGTTCGGGAGCTACGACAGGAGGTGGTCACCCCTGTTACTCAGCTGTCCCTTACGATCAGTGTGCAGCAGTCCGTCACCTACATTGCACCAGTGGTTGCAGCCCCAGTCGACGAGGCACATATCTCAGAGGCTCAGAGAATTCCAGGACAGTGGAGGACTCGTACCAGCCCAGAGACAGAGGTTTGGTCGTCGAGACAGATTTCGTGGCCGTAGCGGGAGTAGCAGAGGCTTAGGACGAGGACAGTCGTTCAGCTCTCATCCCCAGGATGGTCAGCAGTCAGCACGTGGATGCTTTCGATGTGGAAGCCTTCAGCACTTCGTCAGGGATTGTTCCTTAGCACCTCGTCATGATCGTATTCAGAGAGGCCGTGGACGTGGAAGATTTGCTCAGAGGGCTCAGGCTACCAGAGGAGTTCATCCAGCTGCGAGTAGAGGGCAGACACAGGAGTTTGCTTCTACTCATCGGGACGCGCAGACGTCCAATGTGGAGTTTTCAGGTACCCTTGAGTTATATTTTCTCTTGGTGTACTTGTTTGTTTCTTGTTTGTACCGTGGTTGGGTAGATTAGTCGTAGTGGTGTTAACTTCTGTCAGCGATTCTTTTGTTGCGCGACACGTATTTCAGTTTTGTGCCAATCGGATAGGAGATAGAGTTTCGCCCGTCGTTTTGATCCTTCTAGAGAGGTTGGATTTGACGTTCTCCTGGGCACGGACTGGTCAGCTACGTGTTAGGCGCCTGTGGACTACCGTGTGGAAACAGTTAGGTTTTGCTTTCCCAGGCAAGTCAGTTCTTGTTGTGCAGGTGGATAGTTGGGCCGCCTCTTACAGCTTGAATTCAGCCTGTTTAGCTAGTCGGCTACTGAGGAGATGTCGTGGATTCTTGACGTTCGTTCGTGATACCGGAGCCACCGTGGGATTGTTGGACCGGCTTCTTTTCGTGCGAGAGTTTTTCCGACGTTGTTCCGGATGAGCCGGCGAAGCTTGGGAGCAAAAGGATCAGCTGCAGAGTTTTGGTTTGGGGAGTTTTGTGTGTCTGAGTGTTTCGCTTTTGGAAACCCCTACTTCTGTTCGTCGAGGAGGAAGACGGCAGTTCGAGGTTGTGTATCGACGGATCGTCAATTGAACCGGCTTACGGTGCGGATAGGTATCCTTCACCTTGCCGTGGCGATTTCTTCGATCAGCTCCAGAGTGCGAGACATTTTTCTAAGTGTGCTTGGGATCAGGTCATCATTATTGCGGATTCGGGATGATGGCATTCCGAAGACTGCCTTATGCGTGCTACGGGCTTTGTGTGTTTCGGCGAGTCGTTGGATTCCCTGATGCCCTAGCAGCATTCGTAGATATGATGAACCAGATTTCTGCAGGCCGTTCCTCGACCAGTTTTTGTTGTGTTACCTACGACACTCTGGTCTACTTAATGTGTCTTGAGGAACAGGAGTAGCACTGGAGGATTTGTTATGCGGATACTGAGAGAGTACCAGCAGTTGATAAATTCTCAGAGTGTTTCTTCAGGCTTGCTTTGTGTTGACTCCTAGGTCTTGTAGTCACGGGAGACGGTTCCGTATGGTTCCGAGGGAGTTCGTAGCCGTACAGCTTAGGCCCAGACTTGTGTGCAGGACGGAGGTCCGCAGATTCTTGGGCTTAGCAGGGTTTTTACCGCCGTTTCATGCAGGATTGCTAGAGTAGTGCTGCACCGTTGACTGAATTGACCAAAAAGGAGGTTTCTTTTCTTTAGACTGAGGCATGTGTGCGGAGTTTTCAGCAGTTAAAGATTCAGTTAACAACTGCATCAGTCTTTCTTTGCTTTTGGTTCGGGCGACCTTGTTGTTTAACTGTAATGTTTCTTGAGTGGGCTCGAGTGTGTGCCGAGGTGACTCTCTAGAGATATCGCTTTTGCTTTCCCTACATTTGGAGGAAGTACGAGGAGGATATTCCACTCATGATCCGGAGATGGCCGCGGTGGTTTTGCGTTGGAGATTTGGAGACACTACTTGCTTGAGAGTCGTGTCAGATTTTCCACGGACCACTAGAGCTTAATGTACATCTTCCTGCAGCAGATTTGGATTGTTGTGATGGTCTTCTGCAGATTTACGGTTTTTGTGTGATCGTTGAGTATAGCTTAGTTCGTCTCTACGGAGGGGACAACTTGCTCATGTCCGCGCCCGACCACTTTCCTTAAATCGTTTTCGCGAGACACTGCCCGTCGAAGCTCGTACGTCAGAGATACTTGAGCATATTCGGCTGAGTAATGATTCGGAGACCTTGATTGTGACAATGATGTGCTAAGTTAAGGACGCGTTTGTGTACCTGGTTTTATCGGGTAGCGACGTATAATCCTAGAGCATACACATCTGTCAACTTTCTTTATTCATTCAAGTTCCACCAGCTTTGGCGTGACTTGTGAGATAGTTACGAGTGGACAGGGATGTAAAGAGAAGTTTCAGGTTTCGTTTCAAGTGTCTGTCTTGTTGTGTGCTTTGGGTCGAGCATCTGAGGCCGGCTGGAGAATTGCAATCTTTTACCGTTCCGAAGTAGGAATGGAAGCAGATCTCCATAAATTCCGTTATGGTTTCTACCCAGTTAGTTAGGGTGTGACTCCATTCGGATTCTTGTCATCCGATTATACTCAGTTTGCTCAGTTGTTTTGTTAAGCTTGTGTGTTTGTTTTGTTTGGTCGTCAGCAGCTTGGGATCGTCACTCGCCATCGTTAGGGTTCTCCTTCGATAGCTGTTATCAGGAGACACTCCAATTGGCCACCCTTAGGCTTAGGGGTTAGGTCGTGTCGACCACCAGCCTGTTGTTTTTCTGACTCTGCGTAAGTAGGATTTTGGACCCCAGCTATGTCTAGAGAATTCGGAGATAGTCCAGTTGTGTTCAGGTCAGGATGAGAACTGTCCATTGCAAACAGATGTCTTATGCGACTGTGCTGGTCGCAGGATTGAGTGCGCAGTGGCAAATCATGGATTCCTATGGACTTTCCGATGACTGACGTGTTGGATTTTGGGAAGCTTATCCCAGGATTTAGGTCCTTCTGAGATTCTATTAGCAAGTTAGTTTCATTGCCTTTAAATTGGCACTTCCGCCCAGATTATTGGATTTTCACCCCGTATTCCTTGTGATGATACTTTACAATTACCTTCTTGACCTTTCTCACATGATTTGGCACCAGACCATTTAGCTCGACGCGATCTTTCGTTCACCAGCAGCCATGCGTGGTAATGGCTAGGCAGGTGGAGGGACATCGGTCAAGGGTCTTGCCATCTGTGAAGGGTTTCTTGGGCGTAGCCGTATAGTGAGATAGTCACTTGGGAGGCTGCGAGCGAGATTTGAGGAATTTAATCTTCTTTTTGAAGGTACGCGTAACAGTATAAGTTTTAAATTCGGGGACGAATTTCTTTTAAGGGGGGGAGATTGTAACACCTTAGAATGTGTTTTGTAGCTAATTATATTTTAATATATGGTTTTTAATAAAAAGTTTACCAAATTAAGTTTTAAATATTTTATCCTATTTAATGTATATTTTATTAGAATTTTTTTAGGCACACACACACTTGTGCATGTAAACTAGGATGTAAATTGTGGTTTAACCATTTCTTAATTTAGTGTTAAGGTTGTATTAGGTGTTTTGGGTTGTTTAAGGGTTATGGTTGTTTTTAATTAAATGAATTTTATTAAAGGTTTTATTATTTGTTATTGTATTGACCTTGGGAGAGAGAGGGAGAGGGAAAGCATGGGCATCATGGCTCATGCCATGCTCATTTAATGAAGAAAGAGAGAGTGAGAGAAAGGGGTCTTGGGTGTGTGCTCATTCTCTACCTCATTTTCTTTTCTTTCTCACATTATCTCTCTCTCAAACACACACACACACACTCAGCCCAGCAGCAGCAGCAGAGGAAGCAGGCATCATCATCATCATTATCAGCAGCAAGCTGAAGCAGCAGCACCAAACAACAATAACAACAACAACAAGAACAGCAGGAGCAGCAGGAGCTCTCATCGCTTGCAGAAGCTCAACAACAACAACCACAACAACATCATCAGCATCTTCATCGTCATCAACATCAGTGGCAGCAGCAACAACCTCAACACAACAACAACAACAGCAACAACAGCAATATCATCAGCAGCAGCAGCAACAGGATCAGCAACAGCAATTTTTGGAGCTCCAGCAACTGCAGCAGCCTCATCTCCTCCACACACCTCTTCACCAGCCCTCTAGGGTCCAATTGGGTATATCTTCTGAACCCTATTGCTTGTTGTGTAGCTTGTGAGTAGTTTGGTGTCGATTAGTGTTAAATAGCTAGTTTAGTGCTAGTTTTGGTAATTTGTGAGTCGTGATGGCAAATTGTTGATTGTGTTAGCTAACCTAGAATATTTAAGTGTTAACAAGGCCACTTCAACTGAGGAATAGCCAGATTACACTAAATTACCATAGGTTTTCCTTATTGTGCAAATTGTCGTTTTTAAGCGATATATGTGACTTTTGCAATCTGCTTTTGACCCGGACCTTACAGAATAAAATTGAGAATACTGGGACATGATACCTAGGTCTAGACACCACCACCAGAGCACGACCCCCTAAATCCCAACCCAGGCCGCCAATTTCCTCATTTTGGCCGCAAATTGCGGCCAAGTGGGGGACCTGGGTGCTGGGGTTTTGTGTAGGGTTCCCTGCTATGTTTTCTAGGTCTTTGGCATGTCTAGTTTTGTGATATCTTGCCTGTAGGAAAATCTGGGACTATATGTCGCTTTTGTGTTTCGTTGTGTTTGCGCGATACGCGCGATACGTGTGTGGGTTCTGTGATCCAGCGTATCGCCGCGTGTCGCGAGGGTTTTAGACGCGTACACACACGATTCAGCGTATCGTGCACACGCGCGTTTAGTTCGCGACGCGAGTTTCTCGTTTCGATTCGATATCGCGTTTCGCGAGATATTTTGGCTTATATGTGATATCCATGTCGTATTTGCAGGTTGCAGACAGGGACTACGGACACGGCTACAGGGGGAGCAGATGGTAGGATTCACCTAGCGTGGAGTTTAGGTGAGTAGATATAACATCTACAGGGGAATCGCCCGCATGGCGTTATGCGTCTGGGCTAGGATTCAATTACCTGCCGCACATTCTACGTCATTGTAGAATTGCGCTTTACTGCATTTCCTTAGATATTGTTATACTGTGACTAGCAGCCGTAGGACACTGCACACATTATTGACGGTCCATGTTGCACGAGCACGGATTGCATGCTACACACACACCGTCAATAATTGCCATGTCACTCACTACCCCTTATAGCTATCTTTGCTTGCCACACTTGACATCTAGCTTGTCGGTATACCTATAGTGTATCATACCTTTAGTGATAGGTATATTTTCACTTTGCGATACAGCTACAGGTATACCTCCTACATACTTTACCTATACCGGGAGGGATTTCCTACATATTTTACTTATACCCAGGGGGTATACGACATCAGTTCCTATAGGTAGATACCTATACTTTGCTATACCTGTATGTCAGATACATATTCAGTTGTTGTCGCATATTCACATTTACTGATGTTACTTAGCTGTACCTTATCTTGATATCGCATACACCTGGTTCAGCTTTATACTTGTGTTTACCTGCTCGCATTCAGATATATCGCATACATTATTCCTGGATTGCGCATTGTTTATCTGGATTTTACATGATGTTTTCGGGATTTGGGAACCGCGGGAGTTCATGAAATTATGCATACATGTAACAACCCGGTTTCCTTGATATGATATTTCGAGCGTCCCCCATGAGTTTTATCGGTGCTGATTTTATGCTCCATACGATGTGTGGTTGCCGTATGAGAGTACATGGTGGGGCCCGGTATGGTTCCCCTCGGCAAGAAGATCGATGGGTTTGCCGATTGAGCCTGGAGGCGGGCGAGTACCTACCGGTGATTGTTTTGACCTGGCAGTTGTCCGGAGGCTACTGGCCAGAGTAGAGAGATGGCTACGGGATGACCTGCACTGTCGAGGCCGAGGGCCGACACTGCAGACGGACCCCGTGGGCTGATCCAGACTGACGGAGCCCCATATACGAGGATTTCTGTGTCGATGCTTGGCACACGGTTTCATGATATTTCTTTAACCCCCTTTTTGTATATATAACAGGGGATTTAGCCGTTGTTATATATACCCTTACACCAATATTAGTGGTATGGGACGCTAATATATGTGTATTGCCCCCATCATATTTATTTCTGTACATATAATTACCTTTAGGATGCTAGAAATTTACTTGGGATTGGACATTGGATATACCTATGTGATTGGTGATTTGTACATTCGAGATATAGGAGAGCTATTCGATATTGTACATTGAGGTGATGTGAGACTTTTATATTGTGACAGCCCAACGTGGGGGCCGGTTTGAGGATTTGGGATTGGAGTATCTTGATGGATTGTGATCCTGCCACGACGTCAGGTTTCCGTGGGAAATGACATATTCCACCCTATACCTCACCCTTACCTACCTTATGCACCGATTCATATATTGGTAGTACTTGTAGTGTACCCTTATGATAGTTGCATATTTGCCTTCTCATATCTCTATTGCATAGTTATTGCATACTTTTGTCATGTTACTATTGCTTCATATATTGATTGTACCTGCTAGTGTACTCTCCTTATTTCAGCATTTCATGACATAATATTATTGTAATCGCATATTTTAGATTCATGCTGTACGTGCATTCCTGCGATTACCTGCATATGTTTTATACTATTCACGAGTTGGCAACTCACCCCCGTTGTGCCACAGGTGTTTCAGGTTTTTCCCCAGAGTAGTCGAGGCAGGCTATTTCTTTATTCAGCTATCCCGCTACCACCTTTTGCTACAGATACCGCATCAGCTCACAGTACCATTTTGCTTAGGTGGGTTAGACGGTTATCTGTATTTCATATTGTACCTTCGTTGTATATTGTACTCTCTCTCCATCTACTATTGTATTGTTGACTTAGAGACTTGGTGAGGACGATATGTGTATTATTGTGGATTTGATGTCTTTTATATACAGCTTTTCTCTACTATCATTATTTTTGTGTTGCCTTCTTCTTGGCTGGTTTTCATCAAAAAGGGGTGTTGCTAAAATTTTAAAGAAGGAAAATAAGACTTTTAAAGAATTTGGGTTGCGATTTCAATGGTTTCAAAACTTATATTATCTTTTCCGTATTTTTTTCATGGTTTAGATTTCTGGGTTTGGCTTTCTTTTACTATGTTGCGTCTTTAGACGTTGCGTAGTATTAGGGCCGTCACGGGCCAATTTTGGGTCGTGACAAAGTTGGTATCAGAGCGTCAGGTTTTACCTTTCGGAGTGTAGGATGACCTTAGTATGATGGAGTAGGTAGCTTAAGCAGAGTAACGTAGTGTGTGTATGTCTGCAGCATACCCACAGCGCGGTACCTTGCATTAAGTGACCTAAGTACAATTTGCTTGACATTCCTTCCTTGATGATTCATATCTTTGAGATTCGATTCCTCATTCTTATCGAATCTCATCTTATATCTATTTATAGCCTTGCCGCCGATGACTATGGGGACTCAGAGTGATGCAGCGAGGGCCAAGGTCAGAGTTAGCTCGGGTGAGACGAGTACTGACCAGGATGGCACTCTGGTTGCACAGGTGCAGACGGATCAGCCTACGACCTATACTATGGATAGACTTTTGGTAGAGATGCAGGACTTCCGCCAGACGATGAGTTCTTTGGTTGATGTCGTTCGGGAGCTACGACAGGAGGTGGTCACCCCTGTTACTCAGCTGTCCCTTACGATCAGTGTGCAGCAGTCCGTCACCTACATTGCACCAGTGGTTGCAGCCCCAGTCGACGAGGCACATATCTCAGAGGCTCAGAGAATTCCAGGACAGTGGAGGACTCGTACCAGCCCAGAGACAGAGGTTTGGTCGTCGAGACAGATTTCGTGGCCGTAGCGGGAGTAGCAGAGGCTTAGGACGAGGACAGTCGTTCAGCTCTCATCCCCAGGATGGTCAGCAGTCAGCACGTGGATGCTTTCGATGTGGAAGCCTTCAGCACTTCGTCAGGGATTGTTCCTTAGCACCTCGTCATGATCGTATTCAGAGAGGCCGTGGACGTGGAAGATTTGCTCAGAGGGCTCAGGCTACCAGAGGAGTTCATCCAGCTGCGAGTAGAGGGCAGACACAGGAGTTTGCTTCTACTCATCGGGACGCGCAGACGTCCAATGTGGAGTTTTCAGGTACCCTTGAGTTATATTTTCTCTTGGTGTACTTGTTTGTTTCTTGTTTGTACCGTGGTTGGGTAGATTAGTCGTAGTGGTGTTAACTTCTGTCAGCGATTCTTTTGTTGCGCGACACGTATTTCAGTTTTGTGCCAATCGGATAGGAGATAGAGTTTCGCCCGTCGTTTTGATCCTTCTAGAGAGGTTGGATTTGACGTTCTCCTGGGCACGGACTGGTCAGCTACGTGTTAGGCGCCTGTGGACTACCGTGTGGAAACAGTTAGGTTTTGCTTTCCCAGGCAAGTCAGTTCTTGTTGTGCAGGTGGATAGTTGGGCCGCCTCTTACAGCTTGAATTCAGCCTGTTTAGCTAGTCGGCTACTGAGGAGATGTCGTGGATTCTTGACGTTCGTTCGTGATACCGGAGCCACCGTGGGATTGTTGGACCGGCTTCTTTTCGTGCGAGAGTTTTTCCGACGTTGTTCCGGATGAGCCGGCGAAGCTTGGGAGCAAAAGGATCAGCTGCAGAGTTTTGGTTTGGGGAGTTTTGTGTGTCTGAGTGTTTCGCTTTTGGAAACCCCTACTTCTGTTCGTCGAGGAGGAAGACGGCAGTTCGAGGTTGTGTATCGACGGATCGTCAATTGAACCGGCTTACGGTGCGGATAGGTATCCTTCACCTTGCCGTGGCGATTTCTTCGATCAGCTCCAGAGTGCGAGACATTTTTCTAAGTGTGCTTGGGATCAGGTCATCATTATTGCGGATTCGGGATGATGGCATTCCGAAGACTGCCTTATGCGTGCTACGGGCTTTGTGTGTTTCGGCGAGTCGTTGGATTCCCTGATGCCCTAGCAGCATTCGTAGATATGATGAACCAGATTTCTGCAGGCCGTTCCTCGACCAGTTTTTGTTGTGTTACCTACGACACTCTGGTCTACTTAATGTGTCTTGAGGAACAGGAGTAGCACTGGAGGATTTGTTATGCGGATACTGAGAGAGTACCAGCAGTTGATAAATTCTCAGAGTGTTTCTTCAGGCTTGCTTTGTGTTGACTCCTAGGTCTTGTAGTCACGGGAGACGGTTCCGTATGGTTCCGAGGGAGTTCGTAGCCGTACAGCTTAGGCCCAGACTTGTGTGCAGGACGGAGGTCCGCAGATTCTTGGGCTTAGCAGGGTTTTTACCGCCGTTTCATGCAGGATTGCTAGAGTAGTGCTGCACCGTTGACTGAATTGACCAAAAAGGAGGTTTCTTTTCTTTAGACTGAGGCATGTGTGCGGAGTTTTCAGCAGTTAAAGATTCAGTTAACAACTGCATCAGTCTTTCTTTGCTTTTGGTTCGGGCGACCTTGTTGTTTAACTGTAATGTTTCTTGAGTGGGCTCGAGTGTGTGCCGAGGTGACTCTCTAGAGATATCGCTTTTGCTTTCCCTACATTTGGAGGAAGTACGAGGAGGATATTCCACTCATGATCCGGAGATGGCCGCGGTGGTTTTGCGTTGGAGATTTGGAGACACTACTTGCTTGAGAGTCGTGTCAGATTTTCCACGGACCACTAGAGCTTAATGTACATCTTCCTGCAGCAGATTTGGATTGTTGTGATGGTCTTCTGCAGATTTACGGTTTTTGTGTGATCGTTGAGTATAGCTTAGTTCGTCTCTACGGAGGGGACAACTTGCTCATGTCCGCGCCCGACCACTTTCCTTAAATCGTTTTCGCGAGACACTGCCCGTCGAAGCTCGTACGTCAGAGATACTTGAGCATATTCGGCTGAGTAATGATTCGGAGACCTTGATTGTGACAATGATGTGCTAAGTTAAGGACGCGTTTGTGTACCTGGTTTTATCGGGTAGCGACGTATAATCCTAGAGCATACACATCTGTCAACTTTCTTTATTCATTCAAGTTCCACCAGCTTTGGCGTGACTTGTGAGATAGTTACGAGTGGACAGGGATGTAAAGAGAAGTTTCAGGTTTCGTTTCAAGTGTCTGTCTTGTTGTGTGCTTTGGGTCGAGCATCTGAGGCCGGCTGGAGAATTGCAATCTTTTACCGTTCCGAAGTAGGAATGGAAGCAGATCTCCATAAATTCCGTTATGGTTTCTACCCAGTTAGTTAGGGTGTGACTCCATTCGGATTCTTGTCATCCGATTATACTCAGTTTGCTCAGTTGTTTTGTTAAGCTTGTGTGTTTGTTTTGTTTGGTCGTCAGCAGCTTGGGATCGTCACTCGCCATCGTTAGGGTTCTCCTTCGATAGCTGTTATCAGGAGACACTCCAATTGGCCACCCTTAGGCTTAGGGGTTAGGTCGTGTCGACCACCAGCCTGTTGTTTTTCTGACTCTGCGTAAGTAGGATTTTGGACCCCAGCTATGTCTAGAGAATTCGGAGATAGTCCAGTTGTGTTCAGGTCAGGATGAGAACTGTCCATTGCAAACAGATGTCTTATGCGACTGTGCTGGTCGCAGGATTGAGTGCGCAGTGGCAAATCATGGATTCCTATGGACTTTCCGATGACTGACGTGTTGGATTTTGGGAAGCTTATCCCAGGATTTAGGTCCTTCTGAGATTCTATTAGCAAGTTAGTTTCATTGCCTTTAAATTGGCACTTCCGCCCAGATTATTGGATTTTCACCCCGTATTCCTTGTGATGATACTTTACAATTACCTTCTTGACCTTTCTCACATGATTTGGCACCAGACCATTTAGCTCGACGCGATCTTTCGTTCACCAGCAGCCATGCGTGGTAATGGCTAGGCAGGTGGAGGGACATCGGTCAAGGGTCTTGCCATCTGTGAAGGGTTTCTTGGGCGTAGCCGTATAGTGAGATAGTCACTTGGGAGGCTGCGAGCGAGATTTGAGGAATTTAATCTTCTTTTTGAAGGTACGCGTAACAGTATAAGTTTTAAATTCGGGGACGAATTTCTTTTAAGGGGGGGAGATTGTAACACCTTAGAATGTGTTTTGTAGCTAATTATATTTTAATATATGGTTTTTAATAAAAAGTTTACCAAATTAAGTTTTAAATATTTTATCCTATTTAATGTATATTTTATTAGAATTTTTTTAGGCACACACACACTTGTGCATGTAAACTAGGATGTAAATTGTGGTTTAACCATTTCTTAATTTAGTGTTAAGGTTGTATTAGGTGTTTTGGGTTGTTTAAGGGTTATGGTTGTTTTTAATTAAATGAATTTTATTAAAGGTTTTATTATTTGTTATTGTATTGACCTTGGGAGAGAGAGGGAGAGGGAAAGCATGGGCATCATGGCTCATGCCATGCTCATTTAATGAAGAAAGAGAGAGTGAGAGAAAGGGGTCTTGGGTGTGTGCTCATTCTCTACCTCATTTTCTTTTCTTTCTCACATTATCTCTCTCTCAAACACACACACACACACTCAGCCCAGCAGCAGCAGCAGAGGAAGCAGGCATCATCATCATCATTATCAGCAGCAAGCTGAAGCAGCAGCACCAAACAACAATAACAACAACAACAAGAACAGCAGGAGCAGCAGGAGCTCTCATCGCTTGCAGAAGCTCAACAACAACAACCACAACAACATCATCAGCATCTTCATCGTCATCAACATCAGTGGCAGCAGCAACAACCTCAACACAACAACAACAACAGCAACAACAGCAATATCATCAGCAGCAGCAGCAACAGGATCAGCAACAGCAATTTTTGGAGCTCCAGCAACTGCAGCAGCCTCATCTCCTCCACACACCTCTTCACCAGCCCTCTAGGGTCCAATTGGGTATATCTTCTGAACCCTATTGCTTGTTGTGTAGCTTGTGAGTAGTTTGGTGTCGATTAGTGTTAAATAGCTAGTTTAGTGCTAGTTTTGGTAATTTGTGAGTCGTGATGGCAAATTGTTGATTGTGTTAGCTAACCTAGAATATTTAAGTGTTAACAAGGCCACTTCAACTGAGGAATAGCCAGATTACACTAAATTACCATAGGTTTTCCTTATTGTGCAAATTGTCGTTTTTAAGCGATATATGTGACTTTTGCAATCTGCTTTTGACCCGGACCTTACAGAATAAAATTGAGAATACTGGGACATGATACCTAGGTCTAGACACCACCACCAGAGCACGACCCCCTAAATCCCAACCCAGGCCGCCAATTTCCTCATTTTGGCCGCAAATTGCGGCCAAGTGGGGGACCTGGGTGCTGGGGTTTTGTGTAGGGTTCCCTGCTATGTTTTCTAGGTCTTTGGCATGTCTAGTTTTGTGATATCTTGCCTGTAGGAAAATCTGGGACTATATGTCGCTTTTGTGTTTCGTTGTGTTTGCGCGATACGCGCGATACGTGTGTGGGTTCTGTGATCCAGCGTATCGCCGCGTGTCGCGAGGGCTTTAGACGCTTACACACACGATTCAGCGTATCGTGCACACGCGCGTTTAGTTCGCGACGCGAGTTTCTCGTTTCGATTCGATATCGCGTTTCGCGAGATATTTTGGCTTATATGTGATATCCATGTCGTATTTGCAGGTTGCAGACAGGGACTACGGACACGGCTACAGGGGGAGCAGATGGTAGGATTCACCTAGCGTGGAGTTTAGGTGAGTAGATATAACATCTACAGGGGAATCGCCCGCATGGCGTTATGCGTCTGGGCTAGGATTCAATTACCTGCCGCACATTCTACGTCATTGTAGAATTGCGCTTTACTGCATTTCCTTAGATATTGTTATACTGTGACTAGCAGCCGTAGGACACTGCACACATTATTGACGGTCCATGTTGCACGAGCACGGATTGCATGCTACACACACACCGTCAATAATTGCCATGTCACTCACTACCCCTTATAGCTACCTTTGCTTGCCACACTTGACATCTAGCTTGTCGGTATACCTATAGTGTATCATACCTTTAGTGATAGGTATATTTTCACTTTGCGATACAGCTACAGGTATACCTCCTACATACTTTACCTATACCGGGAGGGATTTCCTACATATTTTACTTATACCCAGGGGGTATACGACATCAGTTCCTATAGGTAGATACCTATACTTTGCTATACCTGTATGTCAGATACATATTCAGTTGTTGTCACATATTCACATTTACTGATGTTACTTAGCTGTACCTTATCTTGATATCGCATACACCTGGTTCAGCTTTATACTTGTGTTTACCTGCTCGCATTCAGATATATCGCATACATTATTCCTGGATTGCGTATTGTTTATCTGGATTTTACATGATGTTTTCGGGATTTGGGAACCGCGGGAGTTCATGAAATTATGCATACATGTAACAACCCGGTTTCCTTGATATGATATTTCGAGCGTCCCCCATGAGTTTTATCGGTGCTGATTTTATGCTCCATACGATGTGTGGTTGCCGTATGAGAGTACATGGTGGGGCCCGGTATGGTTCCCCTCGGCAAGAAGATCGATGGGTTTGCCGATTGAGCCTGGAGGCGGGCGAGTACCTACCGGTGATTGTTTTGACCTGGCAGTTGTCCGGAGGCTACTGGCCAGAGTAGAGAGATGGCTACGGGATGACCTGCACTGTCGAGGCCGAGGGCCGACACTGCAGACGGACCCCGTGGGCTGATCCAGACTGACGGAGCCCCATATACGAGGATTTCTGTGTCGATGCTTGGCACACGGTTTCATGATATTTCTTTAACCCCCTTTTTGTATATATAACAGGGGATTTAGCCGTTGTTATATATACCCTTACACCAATATTAGTGGTATGGGACGCTAATATATGTGTATTGCCCCCATCATATTTATTTCTGTACATATAATTACCTTTAGGATGCTAGAAATTTACTTGGGATTGGACATTGGATATACCTATGTGATTGGTGATTTGTACATTCGAGATATAGGAGAGCTATTCGATATTGTACATTGAGGTGATGTGAGACTTTTATATTGTGACAGCCCAACGTGGGGGCCGGTTTGAGGATTTGGGATTGGAGTATCTTGATGGATTGTGATCCTGCCACGACGTCAGGTTTCCGTGGGAAATGACATATTCCACCCTATACCTCACCCTTACCTACCTTATGCACCGATTCATATATTGGTAGTACTTGTAGTGTACCCTTATGATAGTTGCATATTTGCCTTCTCATATCTCTATTGCATAGTTATTGCATACTTTTGTCATGTTACTATTGCTTCATATATTGATTGTACCTGCTAGTGTACTCTCCTTATTTCAGCATTTCATGACATATTATTATTGTAATCGCATATCTTAGATTCATGCTGTACGTGCATTCCTGCGATTACCTGCATATGTTTTATACTATTCACGAGTTGGCAACTCACCCCCGTTGTGCCACAGGTGTTTCAGGTTTTTCCCCAGAGTAGTCGAGGCAGGCTATTTCTTTATTCAGCTATCCCGCTACCACCTTTTGCTACAGATACCGCATCAGCTCACAGTACCATTTTGCTTAGGTGGGTTAGACGGTTATCTGTATTTCATATTGTACCTTCGTTGTATATTGTACTCTCTCTCCATCTACTATTGTATTGTTGACTTAGAGACTTGGTGAGGACGATATGTGTATTATTGTGGATTTGATGTCTTTTATATACAGCTTTTCTCTACTATCATTATTTTTGTGTTGCCTTCTTCTTGGCTGGTTTTCATCAAAAAGGGGTGTTGCTAAAATTTTAAAGAAGGAAAATAAGACTTTTAAAGAATTTGGGTTGCGATTTCAATGGTTTCAAAACTTATATTATCTTTTCCGTATTTTTTTCATGGTTTAGATTTCTGGGTTTGGCTTTCTTTTACTATGTTGCGTCTTTAGACGTTGCGTAGTATTAGGGCCGTCACGGGCCAATTTTGGGTCGTGACAATTACACCCACAAAATCCTATCAATTTGGCCCATTAACTTTAATTCTCCAATTAGGGCTTCTAACAAGGAACTCTATTATCTTCGACTTGCAAATTATCCACCCATATTCTTTACACTTCCTCATTATCTAATTTAAGATTATATATGTTCTATAGACTTACTTAGCTTTCGGTATTTCTTAAGTTTTCCTCCTAGGGTTCCATCTCCACTTAGGAATTTCTATCAACTCTACTAAAGATACAAGTTCTATTCTTCACTCCTTTCTCTCATCTAAATTCCAATCACATATCCCTACGTGTGTGTATAAATCACCCCTACACTTGGAAATTCAAATCAAGCAATCATACCCTTGTCCGTTGTCCAAAGCACTTCTTAATAGGTGAATTTAAATGAATTTTGCTTACACATCCTTCATGCGACCGTTAATACTTCTTGAGGTACCAACAACCGATTACAAGATGTGTTTGCACATTAAAGCGTAATTCCTAGTCTTGCAACACCCAAGGCTTTAGCAGTGACTCCCAAACCAGTTGGTCTAAGGCACTAGGTGATGAAGCACCCTCGCTAAATATTTTTCTATTTTGTAGCCTTAAGTAATCACAAAAACCAGTGTTCATTTTTTTTTCTTTATTCACCTTTTTTTCTTTTATTTTCATTGTACTAAGGACTTTAGACAAGAGCATTTCAAAGTCTCCTCTACTATTCCAAGTTTCAAGGTACGTGATTGTGTAAATTGTAGGGTATATATTTTTAGAATCTAGACTTAAGCTAGGAATTATTTTTCAAACTCATACTCTAATAAAAATATCAATACTTTTCTTTTGTTTTGACTTAGCCCAAGAAGTGAACTCAAAATTTGCCTATTTCTAAATAAGCTACAAAGACATATACTTTCTACCGTTAAACTTTAAGGAAGGTTATTTTTAGGGTTTTTAATTTACTAAGTCTAAGATCTAGTTGTTCATAACTAGTTAACCTATTTGTCAAATTCAAGTCAAATAAGGCCAAAATTGAATACATAAATTTTTATAATTTTTGAAAATTTCAATTTTTATGGGTTTTAAATAAGTATGCAAATGCAAAAATATATACAAATGAATGCGAAGGAAGAAGACGTACCGAGCATACCCCCAAACTTAAACTTGACAGTGTCCTCACTGTCATGCTACACCAAGAGGGTCAAAATTGTCGGCACTCCCCTGTTTATTTATTTTTTTTTTTGAATTTTTTTTATTTTTTATAGAAAAAGAAAACAAAAAATATATGTACATATATACAACAAGGTTCCCCCCAAACTTAAGCTTGGCCTTACACAAGCCAAAGGTTAGCACCAACCATTCAAAAATCTTATCGTGGTAATGGCCGAGTTGTTGAAATAATGGGGTGTAGAGAAAAGAAACGAGAAACACACGAGACCGTGTGGGAAGAAGGGTAGAATATGGTCTCGGTGGAGGAGAAGAATGGCGGAAAGGAGAAAGAAGTGGAGTACGATCTTGAGGGTGTAAACCGAGTGAGTAAATTAGCGCAATTTGTAATGACCGATGTGTTAAAAACGATTGTACTAACCTATCAACCCGTCGAGAAATGGGGTCAAATCCCTCAAGACTCGCAAGAAAGTATGGATACGCCGAACTTGGTATTGGAGATGAAAGCGTAACGGTCTATTGTACGGTCGGAACGATAGGAAGGACGAAAGGGAGCGAATTAGGGATAGTCTCATTCTCACCGTAGTAAACTGTTTCGAACTTGAAAGATTCCAACAATGGTTCGAAACGACTGTAAGCAACCGAGTCTGATGGTTCAACTAACTCATCTGAAAATTCAAAGGACTCAAACTCGGGCGGTGAGTCATCAATATCGTCCGAAAAAGTGAAACACTCGTAAGTGTTATCGGCAGTGAGGACTGTGTCAGATTCAAAGGAAAAATTTTCAAGCTCACAGTCTTCAAGCGTGAAATTAGGCGTGGTCGGAACGATGGAAAGGAGGGAGGGTGATTTAGTTAAAGGTGCAAGAGGATGAATTGGAAAATCTGACACATCAAACAAAAATGGTTCAACCTCAATATTATCCTCAATACTCTCCTCAATACTATCCTCATAATTCTCCTCAATATTTAACTCATCCATGCCATTATCATCAAAATCAAGACGCATATGAAGTTCGGGAGAAGTATCTAATGACTCGGGATGATGAATTGAACATAAAATTTCAATCAAATCTACGGGTTCATCATCCAAAATATTCCTGGCGTCTATATCCTCAATCAAGTGAAAATCAATTTTTTCTGACACCTCATCAAAAGTATGGATGTTTATCAATTTAGGTTCTAGATTGGAGGTGTAAAGATCGAAAGGATTAAGTGTGGTTTCACTCGAAAGGGGTTCTTCACAATCTGGCAAATCAAGCACTACAAAATCACACAACTCGTTTTTATTTTCAACTGGTGAACTATTTGGGACAATCGATGGAAAACCGGAGTTGTGGGCTTCAATTGGGTAAGGGTAGGTCTGATTTGGGAATGTGTAGAACTCACTCGCTCCTCTCAAATTCTCCCTCTGTCCAACCGCCTCCTCATACATTGAAAATTTTGAAGCTAGTTGGAAACTAGCTACCGGTTCAGTAGGTTGCATAAGGGCGGCTATGGACGCATCCACATTCCTAACCATTTTGTTTGTTGCTGAAATATAAGCTTCCAACGACTGTTTCAAACTAGACATGGGTTGTGAAAGGGTTTCGGTAAAAGATTCGAAACTGTTTGGATACGCGAAACTCCCAAATGGCTGTGTAGAAATAGTGTCTAGTGACGATGGGAAAGTCGGGTAGGACTGGTAGGAAGTGGATGGTTGGACAGGAGTAGGATCAACATGTGGATAAAAAGGTGGATGGACTTGTTGATTCCTGGAACTAGATGAGTGGAGAGGGGTGAAAGATCGGCTACGAGATTGAGCAATATGCTCAGCAATGGACATCGGTTTAGGAGTTACAACAGGATTCGAAAAAGTGGTATCAACGTACGAAGGTGGTGGAGGTTGACATGGTTGACACAAAGTGGGTTGCAACGTCGAACTGTTTCTCCTAGACGCTTCTATTTGATCTTGCAAAGAAATTTTGGGCACGGAGAGATCTTCCTTAAATCGACCGAAACAATTGACGTACGAGGCAAAATTAGGTTCGGGATACCAAAGTTCGGCAAGATATTTATGAGGTGGGGTACCCATGATGTCAGAAGGAGAAGAGAAAGAAGGTGGGTGGTGCAAGGATTTCCTGGCGGCAAAGGTTGCAAGTCTCTTTTTTTTAAAAAAATTTTCCTTTTTCCTTTTTCTCTTTATTTAGAACTGTTTGCAAAAAGATTTTCGAGAAAAGAGCTAAGACACACTTTCGATTAACCAAAAATGCACAATCAGGCCTAGATCTAGGGTCACCTAGGTCAGCTAGACAGCTCCTAACTGTTCCAAAGGGCTAGAAATAGGACCTCAAACTGTCTCTTCACCGCCAATTGCGGCCAGGTAAGTGCCAGGTGAGTGGGAGGCTCCCCGCTATAAGTAGCGGTCCTAATTAAGTAACCACTCGCCTTGGACACACTTCCCTAGACACCGCAAAGTCAGGTTAGGATTAACGGCTGATGCCTATAACTAGTTCTCTGTCCTATTGAGCTCGAAGTCCTTAGGGCTGAGTCTAGTATTTTTTAATTAAGATATGGTCAATGCAAATGCCTTATGTGATTTCTGGGGTCTTGGGAAGGGTGATGAAATCCCCACCCAATTTGAATTGGTCAAAAGCCCCTTAAAGTCAGTTTTAAAGATATGCAAAACAGAAAAATCACTTGCAATCAAATCTTTTTATTTTATACGCGGCGCAAAGAATCCTGCACAAGATTGTTATTTGGAAGGGGAAAGATTTTTTTAAGCGCAAAGAATCCCGCAGGAGATTTTTCAGAAGATATATCGGAGATTTGCAGAGGAGGAGAGAGAAAACTCACAGAGATTTGCAGTGGCGGAACTGTTTTTTTTTCTGGTGATGTCACCAGAGCGCGGCGGTTCCGCGGCCGGAATGGGGGTCGTGCGGCGGTTCCGCCGCGTGTTTGTCGCTTCGGCAAATTTTTTTTTTGGGACCAGATCACCGCGATTCTTCTTGTTGACTCGGTCCTCCAAATTTCTTCTGTTGTCTATTGTGATATTCCTCTGTTTGTTCGGATTTGATATTTGCTGTTTTGATCTCTGTAGATTTCCAGATCCGAATTTTTTCGTAGATCCTGCAAAATTCACACAAAAATACCCTTCCCAAAAATAACAGATGATATATTTTTATATTTTTTTGATTTTTCAGATTTTTATGATTTTTTTTAATTTTGATTAACCCGAAATTGCAAAAAAGAAATAACACGCCATCCCCGGCAACGACGCCATTTGATTGGTCTCAAAAACTATCTATTACCGCAATCAAGAACGGCGTCGCTATGCAGCTAGCCGGTGAGTACGGGTCGGTCCACAGGGATGTTGTGAATTTCCTAGTCGCTCAAACGAGTCAATTCCGATGGGAGTCGGATTGATTAATTAAATCTAAAAACTAAATTAATCTTGGGCAATTGAATTAAAGATCTAACTATCTAACTAGGGCAAGGAATTAAATTTATACTAGGGCAGAGAATGAAAAATTACCTAGAGCAAGAATTGAAATTAATTACTTACTTTACAGATGGCTCTCTCCAAACATCAACACAGGTTGTCAGATCTGAATTCATGAATTGAAAAGAGGCATCGATGCTCTCCAAAAGATTTCTAAATTTTATTCATAGAAAGAGGCATAGGGAGGCATAACCTTTACAATGATTTAGAGTTCATATTTATAGAGGATAGGAAACCCTAGGTTACAATTGATTCGTACGTCTACATTTACCAAAATATCTTTAGGAAGACTTAGTCAAAGTAGACTCCAAGCTTTGGTAAAATTTTATGTCTCTGTCTCTTTAAAATGAAGCATTGGGCCTTGAAATTTCCTTTGTTGGCTCTTCTGTCTTTGGGCTTCCTTATTATTTGGTTCTTTTATTAAAATAGCTTCTATGTTTCTTCCAGATCTCCAGTGAATAATTGCGGTGGACTTTTAACCGTTCGCTTTGTAATCTTGGACCTTGCATTGCCTTGTACTTTGTGAATTTTATCTTTGATGTAGGCTTGATCAAGAGTCTTCTGTTTGTTGGTCAAAGTCCACTTTTGCATCGTCTTTTCATCGTTTTCACTGTTTTCTGTCCAAGAACCTGTAACCTGTAAAATGTAGCAGTCATGCGTCAAAAGCACATGTTTATTTATAAAACGAATAAGAATGGGAAATATAATAATGCAATATTATGGTGTGAACATGTGCCAACACGTGATGGGCTCTTAAACCCTCTGAAATAATAAGAATTAAATTCTAAACAATGGGGTCACGTGTCAACACGTGATGGGATCCTAAAATTTCTGAAACAATAGAATTAAATTCTAATTAAGGGAAATCAAAAACCCTAACTGGAAAAATATTTCTTTAAATCTTTCTAAACAAAAAGGATGGTGTTCTGTAAAATGAAGTATCGTTGGATTAAAAATCCAATGGTGATTAAAAATCACCAATTTATGGAAAGATTTTATACAAAGAAAGATTTCCCTAAAATTTGAATAACAGATAAAAGATCTTTTGGATTAAAAATCCAAAGGTGAATAAAATTCACTGAATGATCTAAAAGATCATGTTGGTTACAAAAACAACAAAAATCTTTCAATGAAAGATTGACAAAACAAATTGATTCTTTTCTTTCTCCTATAAATAGGAACCAAGAAGAGAAGAGAAGGGATCTACTTTTTTTGGAGAAATACAACAACAGAGAGAAAAAAGAGAGGAGAATTTAATTCTCAAGAAAGAAAACCCTAGGTGAGAAAAGAGAAAGGGGATCAAAACTTCAAACAGAGAATTTAATTCTCAAATCCAAGAGTTCAACTCTTCTGCACAAAGAACTTAGTTCTTCCCCTGATTGAAGATCTGCAAAGAGCACATCTCCCCATAAGTTGAGAATTTAATTCTCATCGGGTTGAGATCCTGCCATGCAGATCCAAAACTTAGAGGGGGAATTGAGTTTTGAGAATTTAATTCTCCCAAAACAAAACTAGGGTTTAACCCTATATAAGAATTTAATTCTTTTACATATATAGGAATTTAATTCCTCCAAAACAAAATTAGGGTTTAACCATACAGAGAATTTAATTCTCAAAATAAAATAAGGAGACTTAAAAGATCTCTATGCATGAAAAGAACTAAGGTCACGTGTCCCCACGTGACCCCTGAAGAGATCCCCAAAAATGAAAAGGAGAAGGCTTTGAGGCAATGCCTCACGTGCTCTCACATGACCTCCAAAACAAAGGGAATAAAAGCAAGGAAAATCTAAGCTTTGGGCGCTCTCACGTGTTACCACGTGACCCCTTAGCAAACGCTTTAACAGTCAACGCACAGATGACCATCACGTGCCAACACGTGATGTTCAAAACAAATATATAAAAAGTGTTTAACACTTAATTGCAGAACGAGGAAAAGGAATCTGGTCCTACCTTTGGACGCCCTCACGTGTCCACACGTGACCCCTTTTTCTTTAATGTTTAACACTAATTCGAGTGCTTTATTCCCAGTGTTTAACACTGATTATCTTTTAGTGTTTAACACTAATTTGAAAATCTTATTTCCAGTGTTTAACACTGTTATTTTTTAGTGTTTAACACTAATTTGGGATTCTATATTTCCAGTGTTTAACACTGTTGTTCTTTAGTGTTTGACACTACTTTTAGCCAAATTGGCTAATTTTCCAGAGGCAAAAGTCTCTCCTCCAAATGAATCTCGAAATTGAGGAAATCAAGGATAAAATGTTGCCAAACACCCTCCAACTTTCATTTAGCATTGCTAACTAATATGGGCTCGAATCCAGACAAATGCCGAATGGTCTAACAGAGGGCCAACATTTCAAACTTAATTGGACTTGGCCCAAATTGGCCATAAGTCCTCAATTCAGACTTAACTGAGCCAATGTGCTCATAATATAATTAATTGATCTTAGTTTCAAATTGGACTATAGATCACTTAATCCGCTCTGGTTCGAGAGTACATCTCTTCACTCCTCTGATATTTGTCGTTGTAATCCTTCAACGTCTTCAGAGAGGTGACGGGTCCCGATAACCACACACTTCACAGACTATGACGTCTCTAAACTGGACTGTGGGGTCCTTAAACTCACGGACTATGATGTCCTTAACCTTGACTGTGAGGTCTTTAAACTCACGGACTATGATGTCCTTAACCTTGACTGTGAGGTATTTAAACTCACGGACTATGACGTCCTTAATCTTGACTGTGGGGTCTTTAAACTCACGGACTATGATGTCCTTAACCTTGACTGTGAGGTCTTTAAACTCACGGACTATGATGTCCTTAACCTCGACCGCGATGTCTTTAAACTAACAATGGACCACTATGTCCTTAAACTGGTATTGGACCACTACGTCCTTAAACTGGTATTGGACCACCATGTCCTTAAACTGGAAATCGACCGCAATGTCCCTAAACTAGAACAATAGAGCCCAAATGCTCTTTTGTTGGATCTAAACGATCCTGTTAAGTTGATCTTAGTCTAAAATTAGACTAACGTATCCTTAACAAATGGTGAAGTTGACCTTAGTTTAAAATTAGACTAACGTGTCCTTAACAAACTGTTAAGTTGATTTTAGTCTAAAATTAGACTATCGTGTCCTTAATATACGTTCAAGTTGATTTTAGTCCCAAATGAGGCTAACGTATCCTTAAACCCAACCCCCCAAACCCAAATCTAAGAAGATACGGATTTGGACTAGTCCACGCCCTACGGGCGACAACATAACTTAGTCTCCGTATACAATCCACGGGCAACCAAACACAAAACAAACACCCACGACACGAAGTGACCATCTGGAGAAGGAGAAAGTTGTTACCGCGATGCGGTAGCGTAATTAACTGCAGGGGCTTGCGCCTGCAGGGAAAAGCGTCCCCACAATAAAAAAAAACCCCTCAAACGAGGAGGAATCTGACGAAGTCTGCTACATCGGCCGCATCCGTCTGAACCTTCGATACATGGTACCATAAATCAACTTGGCATCTTCGGAGAGGTGGACGGATAGCACCAATTAGTATCTGCCCCGATTCTCAGGCAATACGTCCGTCTTGCGCGTCTTTCGGCGGGGAACAAGGATCTCACGCGGGAAATTTCTCCTCACAAAGTCAAGAGGAATTTGCGAGTGCATTTCATCTCTTTTTCACGAGTTTGCGCCCTTTCAGGTTTTCACAAACTCGCCGGCAGTCCTGCTGTTTTTACTCACGGAGCCCTTTCGGGTTTTCATCCGTACCCATTTTGCTTGTGGACATACCTTTTTTTTTTGAATCTTCATCGCCGGTGGGACTTTGAATGTGGTCCCGCCGGTAGGACTTGGGAGAGATTGGGATCATTTTACGCCTGTGGATTGTATACGGTTTTGCAGGATGTTTGATCCAGACCGTGGGGCTAGAAAAAATTCGGGACTTTGTTGGCGTCTGCATCGCTGCACTGGAATATGCTACCAGGAGCGACTCATCATTCGCCGTTGGGGTATGGGATTTAGAATTTGGTTGGCGTCTGCATCGCTTCACTGGAATATGGTACCAGGAGCGACTCATCATTCGCCGTTGGGATTTGGAATTTGGTTGGCGTCTGCATCGCTACACTGGAATATGGTACCAGGAGCGACTCATCATCCGCCGTTGGGGTATGGGATTTGGAATTTGGTTGGCATCTGCATCGCTGCACTGGAATATGGTACCAGGAGCGACTTATCATTCGCCACTTGGGGATTGGGGAGCGATGGCTTAGAAAACAGGTTTGGATCCCTATCACCTAAGGCTTTTCAATTTTATGGGCCGTAAGGGTCCAATAAAAGCATTTTCTCCCTACGGGTCGTAAGGATCCCGTAGGTGTATTTTCTCCTTAGGAGTCATGAGGACTCCCAAGTGTGTTTTTCCTTTGTGAGTCGTAAGGATCCCATGAAGGTTTGTTCTCCTCATGCATCGTGAGGACACATGAGTGGGTCTTCCCAATGGACCACAATTCCAAGGGCGGAGACCAGCCGCGTAACTGGTGATTACGATGGGGCATGGGTATGATGAGAATTATTTGAGCCCGTGGATTGTATACGGTAGTCAATTTGGGGACTGGCCGTAGGACCGGAAAAATTTCGGGACTTTGTCGGCGTCTGCATCGCTGCACTGGAATATGGTACCAAGAGAGACTCATCATTCGCCGTTGGGGTATTGGATTTGCAATTTGGTTAGCGTCTGCATCGCTGCACTGGAATATGGTACCAGGAGTGACTCATCATTCGCCATTGGGATTTGCGTTTGGAATTTGGTTGGCGTCTGCATCGCTGCACTGAAATATGGTACCAGGAGCGACTCATCATTCGCCTTTTTTTTGTTTTTTTTGTTTTACCGCGATTGCTCTATCATTTCAGCTTTTCTTATCGCGAAGATCGCGATTGCCCAATCATTTCGGCTTTTATTCGCGGTTGCCCCATCATTTCGGTTTTATTTTCATCTTTATTTTACTCGCTGATTTTTATTGCGAGTTACCCCATCATTTCGGCTTTTCTTTATTTTTCTTTTATTTACACATTTTTTTATTTATTTACATATATATATATATATATATATTACATTCCCAGTTTAACGACTTAGAGGTCGACTGTTCCCAGTTTAATAACGTGGTGGTCGATTGTTTTCAGAGAAAGGCAGATGTCTGAGAGAATCGGTTTCACGAAGAACTTCGGTCTCCGTTTGTATAAAATTGGCGGTCGCAGCTGGACTGTTTGTTAACACGCTTTTAGACAGTTCTATCTCTCCTATCTTGTGTTGCTTTTCGACCCAATCTTTGAAGACGAAGCAGTCCTCAATGGCATGACCTATCACTCTGTGATAGGGGCAGTATTTGGGGTCGTCGGTCATATTCGCTTCTTGCGGTCTTTTTGATTCTGGCAATTGTAGACCGTTCCTCAGGGCGTCTTTGAATATTTTACGGATTTTGTCCCTTCTGAAGGAATAGACCTTATCTAGCTTCTCTTTCAGTGAAGATTCTCCTCTCTCTCCGAACATTGGCTTCCGAAGCTGGTTGGCATTAGGCCCGCTCATCCCTTGCTTATTTCGGTTAGCCGAAGTGTTAAAAGATTCAGAATCGTCGGAATTTCCGCCTTTGCGATTATCGTCCTTTCGGTTTCTCCAGGACCTATTGTTATTTTGGGAATCCGAGAAGGACTCCTGCTTTGAGCGATCCAGCATCTGAACTTTCCTGGTCAGCTCTTGGAATGTTTTGAAACCCGCGGTGTATAGAAACGGAACCATCCAATTGTTGAGATTTCCGACAAGGAGACTGACAGATTGGTCCTGCTCTATCGGCGGTTCACATTTGACGGAGAGATTGCGCCATCGGGTTATAAAATCCGTGCTGCTTTCGTTGTTCTTGGGCTTGGTCCTTACGAGCTCGGCAATGGTGATCTTATCGCTGACGCCCATGACCCTTTGTCGAAACAAAGATTCCATTTGGACGAAAGTAGTAACGGAGCCATCCGGTATGCTCGCGTACCAGTCGAAAGCAACATCGGTCAAGCTATTAACGAACTGGCGGAGGAGAAGCGCATCGTTGCCCCCAGTATTCCCGCATGAGGCTTTGAAGTGGGCGATGTGCTGATTCGCATTTCCCGTCCCATCAAATCTTCCGAATTTAGGGATGACATAGCCGCTAGGAAATTATACCAGATCATACTGAGCAGGATATGGTCTCCCACTGCTGCTGATATCTTTTTGCGCTTCGGTTTCGGCTACTAATGTTTTGACTTTGTTGGCAACCAAATCCATGATTTGATCTTGAGTTAGCGGGATACTGTTATCGGTAGCCAAGACATTTCCCGTGATAGGATGCGACTGATTTTCATGCGGTCCGCCCACTTTTGGATTTGAGGGAACAGGCGTCGGCTGTTTTGGGACTGTTCCCCTCCGAACACAGAGACGTGACCGCGTAGGTCCGTCTTGCCTGAAATTCGGGACAGATGCTAATTGGTGCTATCCGTCCACCTCTCCGAAGATGCCTAGTTAATTTATGGCACCATGTATCGAAGGTTTAAACGGATGCGGCCGATGTAGCAGACTTCGTCAGATTCCCCCTCATCTGAGGGGTTTTTGATTGTGGGAACGCTCTTCCCTACAGGCGCAAGCCCCTGCAGTTAATTATGCTACCGCATCGCGGTAACAACTTTCTCCTTCTCCAGATGTTCACTTCGTGTCGTGGGTGTTTGTTTTGTTTGTGGTTGCCCGTGGATTGTATACGGAGACTAAGTTATGCTGTCACCCGTAGGGCGTGGACTAGTCCAAATCCGTATCTTTCTTAGATTTGGATTTGGGGGGTTTGGGTTTAAGGATACGTTAGTCTCATTTGAGACTAAGATCGACTTAAACGTTCGTTAAGGATACGTTTGTCTTACTTTAGACTAAGATCAACTTAACGAGATCGTTTAGATCCAACAAGAGAGTAATTGGGCTCTATTGTTTAGTTTAGTGACATTGCGGTCGATAATTAGTTTAAGGACATTACGGTCCATTGTTAGTTTAAGGACATCTCGGTCCATTGTTAGTTTAAGGACATCTCGGTCCAATGTTAGTTTAAAGACATCGCGGTCGAGGTTAAGGACATCATAGTCCATGAGTTTAAGGACCCCACAGTCCAATGTTAGTTTAAAGACATCCCGGTCGAGATTAAGGACATCATAGTCCGTGAGTTTAAAGACCTCACAGTCAAGGTTAAGGACGTCAAAGTCCATGGGTTTAAGGACCCCACAGTCCAATATTAGTTTAAAGACATCACGGTCGAGGTTAAGAACATCATAGTCCGTGAGTTTAAGGACCCCACAGTCCAATGTTAGTTTAAAGACATCTAGGTCAAGATTAAGGACATCATAGTCCGTTGTTAGTTTTAAGACATCACGGTCGAGGTTACGGACATCATAGTCCATGGGCTTAAGAACCCCACAGTCCGTAAAATGTGTGGTTGTCGGGACCCGTCACCTCTTTGAAGACGTTGAGGAATTACAACGACAAATATCAAAGGAGTGAATAGATGTATCCTTGAACCAGGGTGGATTAAGTGATCTGTAGTCCAATTTGGAACTAAGATCAATTAATTATATTATGAGCACATTGGCTCAGTTGAGTCTGAATTGAGGACGTATGGCCTACTTGGGCTAAGTCCAATTAAGTTTGAAGTGTTGGCCCTCTGTTGGACCATTAGACATTTGTCTGGATTCGAGCTCATATTATTTAGCAATGCTAAACGAGAGTTCGAGGGCTTTGGCAACATTTTTATCTTTGATTTCCTCAATTTTGAGATTCATTTGGAGGAGGGACTTTTGCCTCTGGAAAATTAGCCAATTTGGCTAAAAGTAGTGTTAAACACTAAAGAGCAACAGTGTTAAACACTGAAGACAGAACTCTCAAATTAGTGTTAAACACTAAAAGACAATCAATGTTAAACACTCAAATTAGTGTTAAACACTAGAACATAACAGTGTTAAACACTGAAAATAAGGTTTTCGAATTAGTGTTAAACATTAAAAGATAATCAGTGTTAAACACTGGGAATAAAGCCTCGGTTCCTTTCAATGAGGTTTCTTAGGTCGCCCAGCGAGGTAGTCTTCGAGCTGCCGTAACGAGTCCCGTCCATGCGACCCTGTCGAGGGAGGGGGTGTCGGTCATGCCTGGGAGCAGGAGAGCTGACCGGCATCTCCTCAGGAGGGACAGGAGTGCATCCTCCGTATACACCTCAGCACAATGGAGTATCAGAGAGTCTCGTTTCAGAACCCGACATTCATTCCGGATATGGTGCGCTCTATGATGAGTAATGCTGAGTTATTTATTACCTTTTGGAGCTATGCACTTGAGATAGCTGCATACCTATTGAATAGGGTTCCTACCAAATCTACGCCTACCACTCCATATGAGATATGGGAGGGGAAGAGACCGTGTCTTAATTTTATTAAGATATGGGGTTGTCCGGCTTATGTTAAAAAGCAAAATTCGGACAAGCTCGAGACAAGGTCTGTTCTATGTAAATTTGTTGGATATTCCAAATATTCATGAGAGTATATCTTCTACCACACCGAGAAACAAAAGATGTTTGTTACTCAACATTGTTGGGGTCGAAAATTGTAAATCCCCGTTTCCTTTCTAAATGAAGTTTCCTATTTTTCTGAACTCTAGCGATTACCTTATTCTTGTCTTTGTATATTTTTTCTTGTTGGTTGTTTAGGTTGATATTTAAACCCTATCTTTTCCAGCTCTTTTGGAATTATAGTCCAAACCCTAAAACTAAAACCCAAGATTTAAAACCAAAGCCGAAATAAATCAAAATGAGCAAAACGCTTAACTTTAAACCTAATTTTAAACATTCAGCCCACTCTGTTTTTTTTTATGAGATCCTTAAATAAAATTTAGCCCGCCCAATCTTTACCCTCAGCCCATTCAAAACTCTAAAATAAATCTTTAAATTAAATCCCTCGGCCCAATCCCCTTTCCCCAGCCCACTCGAATAAATCCTTATATAAATCCCTCAAATATTTTCGCCGGCCCGTTCCTCACTCAGCCCACATCTCTTCTTTTAAATAAAATTCAGACTTTTTCTTCCAGCCCACTTCCTGCGGCCCGTGCCCAATTTTCCCCGCTCAACCCGACCCGACCCGCTACTCCTATTCATCTCCTTCAAATTTTTCCCCCAACGGTAACCTCCCTTAACTCGCGCGCGAACCGCCTCCTCCGCCGTCGCTCACGCCCACGTCCACGCACCCGTCGTGCGACGTTACCCCCTCGCACTCCTCTCTCTAACCCGTCGCCCTCATCTCTCTCTTACTCACCAACTCCATCACAGAAAAACTCCCATCCCTCTCAAAATTTCTCTCGAACCCACTGCCACCTCCACCGCCGGCGATCATCCCACCTCGTCGCTTGACCCACGTCGACGACAGCCACTCAGTCACCCTCTTCCTCCCCCACGACTCCTCCCTTCATCAACCGAGCCCCCACCAAGCATCCCCTGCACAGAAACCCATTTAACCGACCGAGCTCGAGTCACCACCTTACACCCTCGACGTTGGTGAACTCCCCATCACATCGCCGACCTCCCTAAGATCTCCTCAGCATCACTACCATCACAACAATCCCCAGCCCCATAGCTCAACCTATTCCCCTCTTCAAAAAATTCCAAAAAAAAAACCCTATCTTCTAACTTTTTCCCTCACTGCCACTGTGCGCGTTGCCGGAGCGACGCCGTCGACCTTCGGCAACCCCAACACTTCTCAGGCGGACCACAGAGCACCCCTAAGCTTCCAGCGCGCGCAAGACGACTCCGGGAAACTCCGACGTGAAACTCATGTTTCGAACTAGGCTCGCGAGAATCCGGTACGTGGCGTATATCACGCGTTCGTGACGACACTGCTGCCGTACGACCCCGAAACGTTTTCCAGGCAAGTATTTACTTGCTTCATGCTATAATAATAGTGTTACAAACCTAGATCACGTAGTTTACAAACTTACCGATTTCCGATACGTATCGTGACCTAGGTGTTCGATGCTAGATCTCAATGGAAATAATTGTTTAATTTGAAGGAAACCGATACTTTCTGTTGGCCCTTATCATGATGAATATCGTGTGTGAATCTCGCTTGAAAATACGATTATTAGTGACAAAAATTGATACCCCCAAACATGCCGTTAAAACTAGAATTCTCTCGTACCTGAAAACGAATAAAAACACCATAAATCATACACTTATTGGAAAGATGCGTTTGAGGGCTTATATCGAAGCCGACTCGACGAACTTTAACCCTATGTAAAATTCTGATGATTCTGTTATGTAACCATGAAGTTAATTGAATCGGAACGCGACCCTGGACTGCAGTCCAGAGCATTTCTGATTATTGTGTTCTGTCCAAAGACCTGCGTCACTGTGTTTACTGAAATCGTACGTTATGGAACTTTACAGTAGAATAGAGATAATTCTGTTAGCTAAACAAAACAAGTGGTTCCATTCCGATTCATCGCCGTTTGCTATTTTAAACTATATTTAAAGGGGCAGAACGTAAAACTGTTCAGAACAATTTCTGAAATGACACATTGAGATTAAACTGTGTATAACTTTCAACGTACAGAGGCGATTGAGAATCCGTCTGTTGCGTTGAATACTTTATTGAAAACCCTAGATTTCATTTAACTGTGACATCGCTAAATTCTGAGCCCAACTGGGTGCAATTCGTGTCGCGAAACAGACGTTCAGTTCTGAAACTGAATTTCCAGCCGCGAGCACTTAAAATGAAATAGCTGTATCTTGAGAACCGAAATCCCGATTGAACTGAAACAAATTGTGATAAATTGCTGACTGAGTATTCTATTTAACCTACTTGTATCATTTTGCTGGATTCGTAATATATTAATTCATGCAATTTATTTTAGTTAAAGACATGCATGTTGGTTCATAATATACATAGTTTATTGGTAGCATACAATACATATATCATTACCTTGCCATTTATTCAGTGTTAGTACGTGTGGACATTGCATTATCGTGCGTGATAGATGTTGGTTTAGGAGTGACGGGCATACCAATGGAAAGTGAATAATCGTGACCGTGATTGATACAGTGAACAGTGATGAAACCGTGCCATTGGTATACTTGTATACAACTAGATCAATATCATAAATGGTGTAAACCTGGGGAAAAAGGGGAAATCAAAGTGGAAAGAGTATCGTATTTAGCGGGACCGTGTTTAGAGGATGATCATTCGAACTGTGATACTGATACGTGTAGGATAGGATCTAGCGATCCGGCTGACAGGGTTATGTCCCGGGCATGTGGGCCGTGGTCTCGGGTATGTACGAGACTCCTGTTAAACATGATCCTCCTTCCACTAAGTGATTTCAAACATGACCTAGAGACCGATAGGGACACATAACATATTCTGCATCATATTGTGATATAGTGATTACTTGCATTGTTCTTATACCAGTATTACGTCATATACCTGTTTCATCTTATTATTATAATATTGTTATTGTGTCGCCCTGACGACCTAAGTATGCATGCTCAGATCTCGTGGGAGGACCAGCACAGGAGACGGATCTACCCTTTGAGTTCACGGAGATATAGTTTGGCGTACCTTCTTCTTTTACTGCTTTCCATAAAAGCGATCGTGAGATTGAACTTGGTTAGTTATTGTTCTTTATTATCTGTAAATTGTGAACAATGAAATTTTAATGTAATAAATTAGTGATGTGATTCCTTTAATACTGTGCTTTATTACTGATTACCATGTAGTGCTAGAAGCCGAAGTGTGACGACGGCGGGACGATCCCTTGACCGTAGGAGCATGGCTGGCCTAGTCATACCTCGTATTCCGTATTTTGGGAAGCGGGGCGTGACAAAAATTGCATCCCGGTTGACCAAGTCAAAGTCAAGGTCAAGCCCAGATCGAGCAGGCCCAAGCCCAGATCAAGCGGGCCCAAGCCCAAGCCGAGTCCGAACATGAAGCGGCCGGCCCTCCTCCATACCAAAATGAAATCATGTAATAAATAATTTTTATGTAATTTTTTATGCATGAATGTAAGTAAAATGAGCATAAAGCCAAATTTTTGTAAAGCCCATGGCTTATGTGCAAAAGAAATGCACATGAGGCATGGGATGGGAAAAATACCATTTTGTAAAGCCCAAGAGGCTACATGTAAATGTGTAAGCCTATAAGAGGCAAAATGATAAAAATATCTAATACACTTTTCATTCCTCCCAAAAACTAGGGTTTGTGCCTCCGTCCCTTTCTCAAGGGTCTAAAACTCTCTTCCTCTTTTTTGAATTAAATCAAGAGTTTAACTCTTCCTTTCTCAAAAATAAATAGTTTTTCACCATAAAACCCATGAAGGGGAGCTCGAATCTCGAATCAGATCTCGAAAAGGGGATACTTTTAAGTCTCACCCCTTTTTCTTCAAGATCCCGCCGATCAAGAGCAGGAAGAAGAAGACCCATCTCCAAAAATCTAACTTTGGACAGATCCAAGGCTCAAAAGAAGAGCCAAAAATTCCTAGGAGTTTAACTCCTTTCTAGATCTGTTAGAGTTTAACTCCATAAATTAGTTTCTGTTAGGAGTTCAACTCCAAAACAAAAAAAAACCCTTGAGAGTTCAACTCCCCAACCTAGGGGCTAGGCCTTTCCCGCGGGTGTTTCCCGCGGTCACGTGTGCGCCACGTGACCCCGGGGCACTAAGGCGCCTATCGGTCACGTATGCGCCACGTGACCCCGGGCGCTGAGGTGCCCATCGGTCACGTGCGCGCCACGTGACCCCGGGCGCTGAGGCGCCCATCGGTCACGTGCGCGCACGTGACCCCGGGCACTAAAGCGCCCATGTGCGCGCACTGACCCCGGGCACCATGCGCCCACGTGCCACACACACACCAACGCACTGCACATTGAGTTCACATGACCAGTTTAACCCGTCAATCGGAGGTTCCTTCGCTCCAAATGCGAGGGGTAATTAACGGCAGCTTAGTCCACCGCTGCCGGAGATTCGGATCCCCACAATCAATAAACCCCAGCCTACCTTAGGCAGGGGGAATCTGTACTGCGCCTGACAAGCGCGCGCATTCCCGGGTGACAAAAAACACCCTACAGATTCTGGCACGCCCGGTGGGACCAATCTCTCCTCCCATATTTCGGGTTAAGCTTTCATGCGAACTCAATTAATATGCATATCAATTGCCTGCACTAAAATCATGTTTTTTTATGCAGGTTAATGTTCTCCAATTGCAATCTTCGGACGCAGCAAAGATGTCTCTAAGGATCAGCTCAGCTCTCGACATAGCTCCCATCTCCTACACGATGAAGATGGACGTCAGGACGGTCCTCCCGGGCAGTCTTGGGCAATGGGAAGAGTCGCCGCTACCATTCGGCTCTATTCTGTTCGTGTCAGCTAACGCCATCCCAGTTCCTCAAGCTCCGGTAACAGACAAGCCGGTCTCGAAAGGCAAGAGGCCAAATGTGGTGGTCTCGAAGGCGCCCCAACTCAAACGCAAGTCGGTGTTTGAGCGGCTCTCCTTGGCCCCAGCTGGGGGCAAGGCCATCAACACCAACAAAGGAACAAGGCATCTCGAGTAAGCTCCGGTGGTGCCCCTGACAACTGCTCGATCGGGTGTCTTCTCTAAGCTCCCCGCTAATCGACCCACGGTGGCTTCCCAGGAAACAGATGCTTGCCAAGCCCTTAAAATTGAGAAGCTAAGGCAGAAAAGGCTCAGATATAGAGCCAACAAAAGGGCTAGGGCTCCTGCTATGCTGAACCTCATGAGGTTCGAGGAACAGGGTTACCCCGCCAAAGATGAGGGGATGGCTGAATGTGTTATCCACACCGTCTACATGGTGGGCACACGTCCCAGCGACAACCTTCGCAGCAAAAGCAAGGATGGGGCCACCACATCTCAAATCTAACCTGGTGTGAATATAGCTGTCACTTCTCAAGACCAGCATCCTCCGGAGAGTGATGAAAATCCTCCCAGTGAGGCTGACAGGCAGAGAGAGCCCTCAGTTCATGAGGAGTCGGGCTCGGAAAGCGAAGATGAGCCAACTTTCCATCCTAAGACCGCAGAGCAGCAACTTCTCCAAGAGCTCCGAAAACAGCTCAGAAGCAAAGACAAGGAGATGGCCAAGCTCTACTCAAAAATCGACGACTTGACAAATGTCGTCTTATGGCTTACGGCCCAACTTGCCTCTCAGCCGCCCAATCAAGCGCAGGGAGAGACTCATGAATCGGGAAACGGTGTCCCGAGACAGCCGACGCTTATTCCCTCAAATCCAAAGGTGGGCGGACCGCACGAAAGCCAGTCGCATCCTGTCTTAGGAAATTTCTTGGCTACCGATGACAGTAGCCTGCTAACTCAAGATCAAATCATGGATTTGGTTGCCGACAAATTCAAAACATTGGTAGCCGAAGCGCAAAAAGATATCAGCAGCAGTGGGAGACCATATCCTGCTCAGTATGATCTGGTAGAATTTCCTAGCGGCTATGTCATCCCTAAATTCGGAAGATTTGATGGGACAGGAAATGCGAATCAGCACATCGCCCACTTCAAAGCCTCAGCGGGAATACTGGAGGCAACGATGCGCTTCTCCTCCGCCAGTTCGTTAATAGCTTGACCGATATTGCTTTCGACTGGTACGCGAGCATACCGGATGGCTCCGTTACTACTTTCGTCCATATGGAATCTTTGTTTCGACAAAGGTTCATGAGCGTCAGCGATAAGATCACCATTGCCGAGCTCGTAAGGACCAAGCCCAAGAACAACGAAAGCAGCACGGATTTTATAACCCGATGGCGTAATCTCTCCGTCAAATGTGAACCGCCGATAGAGCAGGACCAATCTGTCAGTCTCCTTGTCGGAAATCTCAACAATTGGATGGCCCCTTTCCTATGCACCGCAGGTCTCAAAACATTCCAAAAGCTGACCAGGAAAGTTCAGATGCTAGAGCGCTTAAAGAAGGAGTCCTTCTCGGATTCCCAAAATAACAATAGGTCCTAGAGAAACCGAAAGGACGATAATCGCAAAGGCGGAAATTCCGACGATTCTGAATCTTTCAACACTTCGGCTAACCGAAATAAGCAAGGGATGAGCGGGCCTAATGCCAACCAGCCTCGGAAGCCAGTGTTCGGAGAGGGAGGAGAATCCTCACTGAAAGAGAGGCTAGATAAGGTCTATTCCTTCAGAAGGGACAAAATCCGTAAAATATTCAAAGACGCCCTGTGGAACGGTCTACAACTGCCAGAGTAAAAAAGACCGCAGGAAGTGAACATGACCGACGACCCCAAATACTGTCCCTATCACAGAGTGATAGGTCATGCCATTGAGGACTGCTTCGTCCTCAAAGATTGGGTCGAAAAGCAATACAAGGCAGGAGAGATAGAACTGTTCAAAGGCGTGTTAACAAACAGTCCAGCTGCGACCGCTAATTTCATACAAACGGAGACCGAAGTTCTTCGTGAAACTGATTCTCTCAGACATCTGTTTTTCTCTGAAAACAATCGACCACCACGTCATTAAACTGGGAATAATCGACCTCTAAGTCGTTAAACTGGGAATGTAAAAAAAAGTGTAAATAAAAAAAATGTGTAAATAAATAAGTAAAAAGAAAAGCCGAAATGATAGGGCGACTCGCAATAAAAATCAGCGAGTAAAATAAAGATGAAAAATAAAGCCGAAATGATAGGGCAACCGCGAATAAAAGCCGAAATGATAGGGCAATCGCGATCTTCGCGATAAGAAAAGCTGAAATGATAGAGCAATCGCGGTAAAAAAAAACAACAAAAACAAAACAAAAAAAAAACAACGGCGAATGATGGGTCGCTCCTGGTACCATATTCTAGTGCAGCGATGCAGACGCCAACCAAAATCCAGTTTCCCAAAATTCTTCCGGCCCTACGGCCAACCCCTAAATTGACTACCGTATGCAATCCACGGGCTCAAATAATTCCCGTCATACCCATGCCCCACCGTAAGCACCAGTTACGCGGCTGGTCTCCGCCCTCGGAATTATGCTCCATTGGAAAGACCCACTCATGTGTCCTCACGATACATGAGGAGAACGCCTTCATGGGATCCTTACGACTCACAAAGGAAAGACACACTTGGGGGTCTTCACGACTCCTAAGGAGAAAGTGCACCTACGCGATCCTTACGACTCGTAGGGAGAAAATGCTTTTTTGGGACCCTTACGGTCCATAAAATTGAAAATCCTTAGGTGATAGGGATCTAAGCATGTCTCCTAAGCCATCGCTTCCCAATAGGCAAGGCAAATGATGATTCGCTCCTGATACCATATTCCAGTGTAGCGGTGCTGATGCCGACCCAAAAACCAATTTCCAAATCCTCCCGGGACAAATGATGAGTTGCTCCTGGTATTATTCCAGTGCAACAATGCAGATGCCGACAAAAAACCAATCCCCAAATCCTCTCAAAGGCAAATGATTATTCGCTCCTGGTACCATATTCCAGTATAGCGATGCTGATGTCAACCCAAATCAAATCAAACCAACAACCTCTGTGGCGGAATCATGCTCCATCCCAGAATTTACCCCGTGTTGAAATCATGCTTCGCCTCAGTGTGTCTGCCTTCCCTGTCGGAATTATACTTCGGCTCGGAATCAACCAACGACCTCCTCGTCGGAATTATGCTCCGCCTTGGAATCAAGTCAACCAGCAAGCTCTACGTCGGAATCATGCTTCGTCTCAGAATGTGCATCCCGTGCCAAAATCATGCTTCGCCTCAGTGTACCTGCCTTCCCTGTCGAAATTATGCTTCGTCTCGGAATCAAGTCGACCGTCCATGTCGTAAAAAGGGCAGTGCAGGCTTCCTACAAAGCAGGAACCAGATCACTTCAGGCCAGGGAAAAGTCTACCACGGACACTCCGTCTCGGAGACGCATCAGAGCATCGACCGTCCATGTCGAAAAAAGGGCAATGCAGGCTTCCCACAAATCGGGAACCAAATCGCTCCGGATCAGAGCGTCGACCGTCCATGTCGTAAAAAGGGCAGTGCAGGCTTCCCACAAATCGGGCAAGTGTCGACCGGCCATGTCGTAAAAAGGGCAGTGCGGGCTTCCTACAAAGCAGGAACCAGATCACTCTGGGCCGGGGAAAAGTCTACCACGGACACTCCGTCTCGGAAACGCGTCAAGCGTCGACCGTCCATGCCGTAAAAAGGGCAGTGCAGGCTTCCTACAAAGCAGGAACCAAATCACTCCGGGCCAAGGAAAAGTCTACCACGGACACTCCGTCTCAGAGACGCATCAGAGTGTCGACCGTCCATGTCGCAAAAAGGGCAGTGCAGGCTTCCCACAAATTGGGAACCAAATCGTTCCGGATCAGAGCGTCGACCGTCCATGTCGTAAAAAGGGCAGTGCAGGCTTCCCACAAATTGGGCAAGCGTCGACCGCCCATGTCGTAAAAAGGGCAGTGCAGGCTTCCTACAAAGCAGGAACCAAATCACTCCAGGCCGGGGAAAAGTCTACCACGGACAGTCCGTCTCGGAAACGCGTCAAGCGTCGACCGTCCATGTCATAAAAAGGGCAGTGCAGGCTTCCTACAAAGCAGGAACCAGATCACTCCGGGCCGGGGAAAAGTCTACCACGGACACTCCGTCTCAGAGACGCATCAAGCGTAAACCGTCCATGTCGTAAAAAGGGCAGTGCATACCAAAAAGTGGGAACCAAAGCAAGTCGCCTCCACGCGAAAGAAGATCCATCAATTTCATGCATACGAACTACATATGTGGTGTGCATTTATTAATGGGGGCACTTTGTTGGGGTCGAAAATTGCACCCCGGTTGACCAAGTCAAAGTCAAGGTCAACCCCAAGCCAAGTGGGCCCAAGCCAAGATCAAGCGGGCCCAAGCCCAGATCAAGTGGGCGCATGCCCAAGCCGAGTCCGAACATGAAGCGGCCGGCCCTCCTCCATGCCAAAATGAAATCATGTAATAAATAATTTTTATGCAATTTTTTATGCATGAATGTAAGTAAAATGGGCATAAAACCAAATTTTTGTAAAGCCCATGGCTTATGTGCAAAAGAAATGCACATGAGGCATGGGATGGGCAAAATACCATTTTGTAAAGCCCAAGGGGCTATATGTAAATGTGTATGCCTATAAGAGGCAACATGATGAAAATATCTAATACACTTTTCATTCCTCCCAAAGCCTAGGGTTTGTGCCTCCTTCCCCTTTCTCAAGGGTCTAAAACCTTCTTCCTCTTTTTTGAATTAAATCAAGAGTTTAACGCTTCCTTTCTCAAAAATAAATAGTTCTTCACCATAAAACCCACGAAGGGGGGCTCGAATCTCGAATCAGATCTCGAAAAGGGGAGACTTTTAAGTCTCACCCCTTTTTCTCTAAGATCCCGCCGATCAAGAGCAAGAAGAAGAAGACCCATCTCCAAAAATCTAACTTTGGATAGATCCAAGGCTCAAAAGAAGAGCCAAAGATTCCTAGGAGTTTAACTCCTTTCTAGATCTGCTGGAGTTTAACTCCATAAATTAGTTTCTGTTAGGAGCTCAACTCCAAAACAAAAAAACCCATGGGAGTTCAACTCCCCAACCTAAGGGCTAGGCCCTTCCCGCGGTGTTTCCCACGGTCATGTGTGCGCCATGTGACCCCAGGGCGCTAAGGCGCCCATCGGTCACGTGTGCGCCACGTGACCCCGAGGCGTGACCCGGGGCGCTGAGGCGCCCATCGGTCACGTGCACGCCACGTGACCCCGGGCGCTGAGGCGCCCATCGGTCACGTGCGCGCACGTGACCCCGGGCGCTGAGGCGCCCATCGGTCACGTGCGCGCACGTGACCCCAGGCACTAAAGCGCCCATGTGCGCGCACGTGACCCCGGGCACCATGCGCCCACATGACACACACACACCAACGCACTGCACATTGAGTTCGCGTGACCAGTTTAACCCGTCAATCGGAGGTTCCTTCGCTCCAAATGCGAGGGGTAATTAACGGCAGTTTAGTCCGCGGTTGCCGAAGATTCGGATCCCCACAATCTATAAACCCCAGCCTACCTTAGGCAGGGGGAATCTATACTGTGCCTGACAAGCGCGCGCGCATTCCTATCTCAATGGGGTGACGAAAAACACCCTACAAACATGTCGCCTTTTTAGAAAAGGAATTTCTTGTAAAAGAAATTAATGGTAATGAGGTAGAGCTGGAAGAAGTTCTAGAAACACAAACTGCAATAGAAGATTTGGTATAACCAGAGGATTCAGTAGTCCGAGACGAATCTCAGCCACTCCGCAGATCTAGTAGGGTTCCTCATCCACCTGAGAGATACTACGGTTTTCTCGTAGACGGTAGGAGCGACAATTGCATCATGGAAGATGATGACCCAACTAGTTTCGAGCAGGCCATCACAAGTGGGGACTCTGTGAAATGGCTGGATGCTATGCAATCTGAGATGGAATCCATGTACACCAACAAAGTATGGACTTTGGAAGTTACTCCTGAAGGGGTAAAACCCATTGGGTGCAAGTGGATCTTTAAGAAGAAAATTGGTGTAGATGGAAAGATTGAGACCTTCTAAACTAGACTTGTAGCAAAAGATTTTCATCAACGACCAGGTGTCGACTATGATGAGACCTTTTCTCCAGTTGCTATGCTTAAGTCCATCAGGATCCTACTTGCCATTTCTGTATATCATGACTATGAAATCTGGCAGATGAACGTCAAAACCACTTTTCTAAATGGTGATTTAGAAGAGAGCATGTATATGACGCAGTCAGAGGGCTTCGTAGACAGTGGGAGCAGCGGAAAGGTGTGCAAGCTGCTTAAATCAATTTACAGATTAAAACAGGCGTCGCGGAATTGGAACATCTGTTTTGATGTAGCAGTCAAAGAGTTTGACTTCATCAAAAACGTAGATAAACCATATATATATAAAAAGGTTGTAGAGAATAAGGTTGTCTTTCTCGTATTGTACGTGGATGACATACTCTTGATAGGAAATGATGTTCCTATGCTACACTCGGTCAAACTCTTCCTATCACAAAAGTTCTCCATGAAAGATCTGGATGATACCTCCTACATCCTGGGGGTAAAGATCTATAAAGATAGATCTAAAAGGATATTGGGATTGTCCCAATCTAGGTACATAGACACTATACTAAAGAGGTTTAGTATGGAAGATTCTAAGTGTGGTAATTTACCCGCTTGTTCAGGAATCACTCTCTCCGAAGAGATGTCTCCCAAGACTGATTTGGAGAGGGCTCGCATAAATGTGATACCCTATGCTTTTGCAGTTGGGTCTATCATGTATGCGATGTTATGCACCAGACCGGATGTAGCTTACGCACTTAGTGTAGTAAGTAGGTATCAATCAGACCCAGGGGAGAAACACTGGATAACTGTGAAGAGCATTCTTAAGTACTTGAGAAGGACTAAAGAGATGTTCTTGGTGTATGGTAACGGAGAACTTCAGGTGGAGTCCTTTAACGATTCAAGCTTCCAGAGTGATAAGGACGACAACAAGTCTATCTCGGGTTTTGTGTTCACCATCAATAGAGGGGCGGTATGTTGGAAGAGTTCCAAGCAAGATACCGTTGCAGACTCAACGATGGAGGCTGAATATATCACTGCCAACGATGCTGCCAAAGAGGCTGTCTGGATGAAGAAGTTCATTGCTGAACTTGGTATGGTTCCATCCATTGAGGATCCAATACCCTTATATTATGATAACAATGGAGCTGTGGTTTTGACCAAGGAACCCCGGTCCCATCAGCGATCCAGACATATTCTAAGGCGGTATCACCTGATCCGGTAGATAGTTGATCGCCAGGAGATCAAGGTCAGGAGAGTAGATATGAGGGACAACACGGTGAATCCACTCATGAAGGCCCTCCCCCAGACGCAGTTTGAGAGACTTTTTGGGATGTTGGGTATGCGATACTACAACAACTGGCCTTAGTGAAAGTGGGAGATTGTTAGGTATATGTATGCCCTAGAGGCCATTATTGTATGATATAGTGGATGCTTGGACATAAATAGAGAGGACTTTCTTGCTCGACATGATAGTATGTTATCTAGTTGCTCTTTATCTTAACATGTACACTTGTTTTAGTATACTGTCTCTCTGGTATATTTTGATAAAGCCCTTAGGATGTAGGCTTGAATACCAAGGCTATGATGCAGATCATACTAGTGGGACTTGTATAGTCCGCAAGCACATCCTTTAACAGCTCCTAGTCGAGGGAGTATCGAGACAGGGTATCGATATTCCAGAGTAGACTAGTGTGTACGTTTCTTAACCCTATATGGGGCGATGGTTGATCCCATAACCATTGGTGTTTGACATCATAGTTTGTACACAGGTGCTCATTAGAGAATAGGTACACCGAACAGGACTCGCCGAGAACTCCTAGATGGTACCATACCTATCGTCAAATAGCAATTCTCTGGTGATGCTTGTACATGTTAGTCTGTAGACCCGAGATCATCACAGTGTCTTGTGTGGTTCCCACTGTGCCCCTTAATATCTGTTTTAAATATGCAAAACAAACCGAAATCTAAAACACGCAAAAGGATTTTTTTAGCGGAGCTGTTTGCAAAGAATCCCATAGGTAAAAACAGTTTATTGGAGCTTTAGAGGGGAGAGAAAGACGATAGGATAATACCAGAAAAATTTGGGGGCTCAACTCCCCAAGGTGGACGTACTTCCGCTGCCCAATACTCACTTTGGCCGCGCTTCCGTCGCCGTCTTATAAAGTTGTGTCTTCAAATTTTTTCTCAGCACTCCAATACTCCTCTAGTCCAATTTGAAAGTCTCTGAATCTCTGTTGGTTAGCTCCAATTAATCCAGATTTCCTTGCAAAAGTCGCACAAGAATCGTTAAAAACACAAAATGCAGTTTTAGTTCTCTTTTTATTTTTTCTGGTTTTTATAAGAAAGCAAGCCGAATAACAAGAAAAATATTACAACCGTTTCCTCGGCAATGGCGCCATTTAATTGGTTCGAAAATGCGTATCTATATGTGTTGTAAATTACCGCAATCAATAACGGTGTCGCAATAGCTAGCCCCTAGTGAGTACATGTTGTCCACAGGGAAACGGTGAACTGCTTTTTTTGTTTTAGACGAGATAATAGAAGAAATGTGGAATTGTTATCGTTTATTACTTAGAAGGTTTGAAAAGTTTATAATAAAAGGGCTTGTAAGGTTTATAAGATTTTAGTAGTTAATGGATGAAGTTTTAGAAAATAATTCTTTTTATCTTTTAATTATTTAATACTAGAGAAAAAGCGAAGAATGTGGATTAGGATTCTTGTAGGAAATTAAGATTTCTCTCTACTGACCCCTGTCCTTCCATTGATCCATATTTGTCTTAAGCCCTTAACAAAACGATTACTAAGGAATCTCAAATCGTGGTCGTAACTATCATGAATTGATAGCGCGCCCGATAAGAGGGTTAATATTTATTTTTCTAAAATTTAAAAAAATTAAAAAGAATTTAAGTGATATTTTTCATCCATTATTCTAGCCTATCCTACAAACACTAACAAGTAAGAATTTACTCACTCGTTGAGATAAATGAAATAGAAGAAAGGTGGAAGAAAACGGAACCCATAATTAAAATTAAAAATGCAGAAATTAAATGCAGAATGTAATTGCGGAAAGTAAATGCGACACAATTAAAGAAAGAACTATCTTTTATTGAATAAGTATTGCATTACAAAAGTTGCTCGCTGAAAAACCAAATTAAAATAACCTAGTTTTCTCTAGACTGCTTGCTTGGTAGATCAATCGATACTTCGATGGATTGTTAGATGATTTTTTATGATAGATGCTCTCGGTCCTTTTATAGGTTCTGGAACTTGAAACCCTAGACGTAATATTGAAGTGTGTGAAATTACGATCAAGCCCTTGATTTTTCTCATCCTACGGCCAACAATAGACTGCGCAACTGCCGCCCAAAACGTTTATTGGCCGCGGATCCGCCGCCCCTTGGTGGATTTAAGTTTCTAAATTCTTCGTGCCTTCTTCTCTCGATATTTGGAGATCTTTCTAATAAAAATATTCTGAAAATATATCTCTTAGTCTCTGCCGTTGGAAGATTTTTCAATTTGCTCCTAATATTCAGCAGATTTGGTTTGGTGAATCGATTTGCTGTGGATCTCCTACTTATTTTTCAGACCTGAGCTGATTTATTATAATACCTGCACAATATCTCAAATCACATTGTTAGTAGCATTTGTTTTATTTGAGATATTATTCCAACCAATTAAATGATATGATATCTTAAGAATATTGGTTAAGAATATTTGATAGGATATGCATATTTTAATAATAAATAATCTCATATTTTATTTAAATATGATATACATATATTTCCCAATTATATTAATTATAAATTAAGAAACATATGACAATAATCTTTTTACAAATAAACCCTCATATGTTCGTAATTTACAAATAACACCTTTTAGTAATTAATAATAATAAGGAAAATGTCCATACAAATGTGCAATAAATTTGACTGATCAGCTATCTATTTCAATGGTTATATCGGTATTCTCATCCGCAACATGAACTTCTGGAACGTGAGATTCGCATTTGCAGATAATCTCTGGGAAGCCTATGTATGGACTTGGCACTCCCTCTTGGTAATACATAACCCAATTAATCATATTTTAGCATTTACGTACATGCATACTTGTTATATGGTATTAATTTATTAATTAATATACTTATTAATCTGTATTACAGAAATATTTCGTCTTAAAAGACGATATAAATGGACAATAGATTTATGTTCGGCATGAGTCACAAATATTTAAGAGATGGTGTGAAAGATTGAAAAAAATACAAAAAGCACGATAAATTTACGAAGGGTTGGGAACGGTTTGTCGCTCTTCTCTCTATCATCGTTAGGGACCAGTTTGCCTTTCTCCATTATATTGGGATACACCTGAGGCAAAGATAATTAAAAAGATACTTAATTGATTTGAACACCGAATTTAGATTAATTTGCATTGATATATGTTATCTTCTAAATATGCATGCAGAATCAGAAAGGAATAAGCAGAACCGAGCGAAAGCCAGGGATGACTATTATGGTGGATCGGTTCTTACTGATCAGTATAGGTCTACTTTGGTGAGTTTATTTTTAATTAGATATATGTTCAATTTTTTAAGTTTATTGTTATATATTCTCATATATACATAAATCATATATCCGGTATAGGAGAAGGCTGGGAAAAAGTAGAGCCTTGATGAGACTTGGGAGGCATTGCACACTAGAGAACGCATGCCAAAAGAAAGAATAGATACAGCCACTTAGCATATGGTGAGATTACATTTATAAATTATTTTAAGTAAATTCACTTAATTGTTAACTTCGTAAAGAAAAGTAATTGTTGTTTCATTTCTCAAAGGCGGAGTTCAGAGGCGGAGACCTATCAGGAATCAAATCCTGATTTTCCGGCCGACGATCATCTATCAAGGGAGGCCGAGATAACTATATTAGATCAGTTTTCCATCGCTCAAGGAAACACGGTAGTCATCCCATTTACGGTGGTCCTGTTAGTCTAGTGCGGTCAAGTTCCGTCAAAGGAACTTAAAGTACGTCGACTGCTCGCTCCAGCCAACAAACGGCTAAGGCACAGCGGATCCACGAGCTACAGGAAGAAATCAGGAGTATGCATGAAGCAGAAAAGAAGAGGGTGGAAGAGGAAGCGGCATGGAGAGCTGATATAGAGGCGTTTAGGGATCAATTCTCGCAACAACACGGTCGCCTTCGCAACCGTGGTCGACACAGGGTTCATAGCAGCCGCAACCACCATATTATCCTTTTTCGACACAGCGTGCGTATTACCCTCCTCCACCACAGGGACCGTCGTCGTCATATTACCCTCTGCTTCTGCCTTCGCAACAGGGTTACTACCCTCCGTCTCCGCCTCCGCAACAGAGAGGGTACTACCCTCGCCCTCCGCCTCCGCAACATGAACCCTATTACCCTCCACCTCCGCAACAAGGATCGCTCTTTGGCAACTTTTTTCGCAGGAAGATATTGACGAATCAGACCGATACTGGTCAAAGAGAGGTTCTAGTGACAATGGCAGCGGTGGAACTTATTGAGGTACACATACATGTGTTAATTAGTATAGCTAGCGCGTTATCTAATTTCGAATATTATGATTTGAGTTCATATATTTATTTGTTTGTTTGGATTTGCAGGATTCGCATGGGTTGAGTGAGCTGGGATTGCACGCGATTTGGATAGCTTTTTTGTACTGTTGGACATATAGCGTATGTATTGTGTTGTTTGAATTCAAAACACTATTATTGTATATGTTTGAGTTGATATTATTGGATATATCGTGTATCGTGTTTTTATCTATCGGTTTGTTCGTTTGAGCTGATATTGTTGGATATATCGTGCGTATCGTGTTTATATGTTGGTTCGTTCGTTTGAGTTGATATTGTTGGATATATCGTGCATATCGTGTTTATATGATGGTTTGTATACGCGATTGTTGTGTAATATATTATTTCTGATTTTGTATATTATTGTATGGAATATTAGGTTTTCTATGATTTTTTTCCAATTAAATATGTATTAGCGACCGTTCTAGCTACAGGAACGGTCGCTAATATCCTTATTAGCGACCGTATACTGATATATGAAACCGTTAAAAATTGGTTGGCTGTCCACGTTTCACTGCATTGAAGACCGTATGTGATGGTCGCTAATAGCGACCGTCCTTAGACGGCCGCTAATAGACGTGTCAACGACCATGCCTTCTGGGACCGTTTATTAGCGACCGTCTAATTTATGGACGGTCTCTAATACTCATTATCGATCGTTCGCTTGGTATTAAAGACCGTAACAAACGGTCTCTAATACGCACAGTATGTAGTAGTGACCATGCAAAGTTCAACACAAACATGTGTTCATCATGTTTATTTGCGTATTATACATCTCATTCTATCCGTTTTTGCAAATACAAGCATGGCTGCTACATTTGTGCAGGTTCTAGAATTCATGGTAATAAAGATGGAATTGAACGCAAACGTACACGCCTGAGGCTAATCGACGATAAAACACGCACATGCTCAGGCACTGAGTGAAACAACAACTATGAACCAGACTAAAGGAATGCACATGAAGCGGTTTAAAAGCCAGGCAAAACTTTGTACAATTTGGTCCCTACCCAGCCGCCGGCCAGCACCCAAAAGCAACGTTTTGCGCTGGCTGGCAGTCCATCTAAGGCGGATCTTCCTCGGTTTTGGTGCACAAGCTCGTCTTGGGATCCACAACCTGAATCCACTTAGGAAACCGACCTTTGGAGCCTATATAAGCAGCAAAACTCAAAGCAACTCTTCTCATGTAGGATGTCACTCCCCGTTTCCTAAAAGACGGAGAGCGAAAGCAGACGAGATCCGCAACATATTCACAATGAGAAGCACTCCTTCTCATCATAAATACGCCAAGCATAATTGTAAGCAGAATAAAAAAATAATTACAAGAATTTCAAAATAATAGCAAAGTCCAGCAATATTTATTACAAAGTTCGGCTAACCAAGAAAAACTAATATTCGGCCTACACAGAAAAATAATTGATATCCTGCTCGCGGGGCTCAACTTCGACTAAGCTTGGTCTCCTGCCTCAAAGTGACCTGACGACATTCCTCAGAAAAGAATACAAAAAAAACTTGAATGCCGTCAGCGAACTAAAGTTCAGTAAACCCCCATTTTAAAAAAATACAGTATTTGAAACAAAACATTGTATACATAATAATTTGAAATCAGACCATTTAATAATTATAGTCATTTGCAATTTATTACAGAATTATAGTATACAATATTATTCAATTATACATTGAGTAGATTAGTAGTAAGCAATTGAGTATTTGTATTTAGTAACTGATCATAAATTTATTATATGTTATAGACTTCTATATACTTGGCTTGTGTTAATATACATATAGCATCTCCCTTATGCATTTTACAGTTATATATGCATCTACAGTTATCTTTTCAGTATATGTGTTTAGATGTATAATTTATGTTATTCTTGACAACCATACCAAAAATTATAAACAATGAATATATTGAATAGTATGCTATGAAACATATAACAATAAAAACCTATGCGCAAAATGAATTACACTGTTTGCAACAGTTACTTTATAATATACTGTAATACTAATGATTTACTGACTATGTATCACGGTTCACTTAAACACATGTGTTGAATCATAGTTATTAAATAACATCTTGATTTAAACGCACTTCACTGTGCATATATAAATATAAGCTCGATTTGTGGGAATTTTATTATAAAATAGGATATTCCGTAATCCCCACAGAATAACAGCAACACGAGATTCAAAATTTATATATAATGCAATGTATCATACTTTCAGGTACCACGAGAAACAAGATATGATCCCCTATTGCACATAAATACCCCCATTTTTCGAGCTACCCCATCCTATATATATATAGTGTCTATTATGCATATCATGTTCACGAGATTAACATCAGGGTTTAAAAACATGTGTTGCAGGGCATATATTGGGTCAGTTATGGTCAAATTAATATCAAGGTTTAAAACAAAAATTTCTGAAACTCTAGTTATGGTCAGATTAATATCAGGGTTTAAAACAGAAATTATAATTTCATGAAAGCAGCTATGAAATGTCTTGCAGGGCATATATTGGATTGTTCTATATGTTTTTGAGTCACCAAATATATAGTAAAGTTATAGGTCTGCCAATTAGGGATCCATATCTAAGGTTTGTCAAAAACCGACGTCAGAAACTCGAGTTATGTCATGTTTAAAAACAGTGCACGAATCAGGACAGACATTGTCCAAATTTGTCACATAATTTTGAAAGGCAAAATTCAATAAGTTATGTCGGTTTTAAGGAAAACATTAAAACTACAAAAACCTAGATGTTTCGATTTGGTTGTCCAAAACACTTGAGTTTGCTCAAAACGGATCTCGGAAGATGTAGTTATGGGTCTCCGAAAGTTGCCGATAAAAACAGTTTTCTGATTTATGAAAACAGTGAGTAAAATGTTATAAAACATAATTCCTAGTTTGGTTCGAGTTGGAAATTTTGTAGCACGTGTAAAAATAAACTATCTACTACTCTACTTAATTTTATTAGAATATCATATCATAGAATTTAACTATAATATGTTTCAAAACGCATTAGTGTTTAAAAAGGTCGGTTTATTAGTATAATGATATTAAGTATACACAAAAGCAACATAATATTATCGGCAGTATATTTAAATGCAAGTTATATGTATAGGAAGTTATTAATAAATTAAATAGATAATAAAGATCATAAGGACAAGATACAATAAGAGTAAAAGAGAATGAAATGTTTGCAAATAATTATTGATGTAGATATGTTTATCATTGATCACCGAGAAATGCAAGTTAACATACAAGTAAATCATAAAAGAAGTTGAAAACAAATTACAACATATTAAGACATAGTAATAAAGTTTAATAAGTAATGGTATGTAAGTAACAATTATATAATAAGATTAGTATAGAGTAAATTAGTAATAATAATTAGAATAGATATTGAATGGACTATAAACAATATTGACATTGTATGTATGGTGAAAAAAATCATAAAGCAGAATATAATGTATGAAAAAGAGTATTGAGGTGCCACAGCATTAATAAAAGTTACCGCTTTTATACTACACGAGAGGACACCACTCTCAAATAGATTGTAATACTTAGAATTGCTAAATTTCCTTCAATCATTATGTTATCTTACTATATGACTACAGTAGTTTTTAGAAATCAATATAAATACTAGTACTCATACATTCTAACCCCGCACGTATCATTACATATTGTCATATTATGTTTTAATGATAATATAATATAAAATTAAAATTAACCTTTGACGATGAAATTCGATGAGGAAAAAGAAGTAGGGACTTACCGTACCCACTCGTACCAGCACGAGCAAAAAGAGGAGAAAAATAGTCTTGGTTTGAAAAACCGAGACTATGAGATAGAAGAGGGAAGGAAGCTTCACGATCCGATGTGCCTTCGACGAAATTTAGAGCAACAAGAGTGGTGATGAAATTAGGGCAGCAAGCTTTCAGAGGAAGAAGGAGAAAGAAGAAAAGAAAGAAACATAGGGTTATAAAAATACGAAGGAATTTTTTTTTTGACAACAAAAATATTGGACAATATTTGAAAATCCCGTAGTATCTCCCCACAATCGCATCAAATCAATAACAAAACATGCAAAATTGTTAGATAACACGGACGGAGATATTCCACGAAAACTGAGCCTAATTGGGCTCAGTCAAGCCGCCTGGGGTGGTATCTTGGCCACCTCAGCCGTCGACCCGAGCCCAAATCGGGTCAGGGGTTTGGGACAGGATTCATCGTCTCAGAAGTTCAAGCTAACACTTTTAATTGTCTCGGAGATTTTAAAAACACATTTTAAAAGTACGTAAAAAGTTACATCCGACGGCTGGCTCAAACTCTTGACCTATATGATTCTTGCACTAAAACCAACCCAGCACAAGAGGCTTATTATTTAAAATAGCATGGCAAAAGAATTAAGCTAAAAAAAAAGAAACAAAGAAGGACTTTAATTGAAATACTATCAAGGAGGAATGAAGTTCAAACAAAAAGGGATACGGGAAAACATAGTCGTTACATAGGATTAGAATAGATTAGTTTAGATTATTTTAGTTTTAGGGTTAGGATTAGAGTAGTTCTTCTTTCTTGCTTTAGTTTGGGGTTTATGTTAGATTTCAATTCAAAGATGTAATTTTCCATTCAAGTTGTAATCTTCTCTTGCTTCTGTTATGTAATCTTCCTTACACTTAAATACCATGCACTTTACTTTCTTGTTCTTTTCTTATGTTCATTAGTGAGTACAAGTCTTTTCTTGGTTGGATGAAGGGAGGTTGGAACATGGATGGCTAATCCTCCCTCTAACCTCTCTCCTAATCCAATTAATTCAGACAAACAACATGAATCCTTTAATCTTTGACATTCCGTGTTCCTTAAACCATTTGGTTAGAAAATGGATGGTTTCGCCTCCTTCTAATCATTTAAGACCAAGGTTAGGATTAAATTGATATTGTTTTGATTTGTCAATGTTATTTTTAAAATAGAGTAGAGTTTAAAATTAAAGAAATAGGATTAAATTGATATTGTTTTGATTTGTCAATGTAATTTTTAAAATAGAGTAGAGTTTAAAATTAAAAAAGAGTTGAACATTTTACATATGGGTTTTTAATGATAAGTGGATTCCAACAATAAGATTCAAATCTTGTTAAGATATGAACCATTTTATATTTTATACCTATGTGTTTCTTTTATCGTTTCCAATGTGGGAATATCTTTAAAGTCCCATCACTTAGTTTTTACTTTCAACGGGATTTAGTGTTAAATGCAAGGTTAGGAAATGGATGGACAAAGGTTTGATTGGCACGGATGGCTACCTCCCTCTAATCACATAGCTTATGCTCCCTTAATCCACATTTGTTAATGGTGTGTTTAGGCACCTTTAAGCTTTTGATATCGCTTGCAGGTTATGAATGTAGAGTTGATGGTTTATGCCCCCTAACCCTAGAGCTTAGGCTTGATATTCCATACTCCTTGCATATAGCTTGTAGGTGATTAAAGGAAAAGTGACAAAGAGAGAGAGATCAGTTTGTCAAGATTGTTTCTAACCGATCCGAACCCTAAGTAAACCTTCTTTATTTCACACTTTTTTGTGACACTGATCTCTCTCTCTCTCTCTCTCAAACCCCTTTGGCCCACCTAAATCAGATTCTCAAGAATATCGTCTTCCTTGTGGGATCGACCCATACTTACCAGCTAGTTACACTAGCGACCGGTGCACCTGTGGTATCACTTTAAAATCAAACAAAAAATGCTTCACTATAGGATACATTCTACATGGACACTACAAGGCATGTGTACTTTGTGGGAAAAAGGAGTCTACAGAGTGTCCATGTAAGATACATCCTCGTACAGTTGAGCATACGTGGCATGTTTATATTGGACTTTGCATTGCGCTTTTGCACTTGAGTGCAAAACCCAATGAAAAAAATTTCTTCTAGTATAATAGGTGTAGCTCACCATCACGGACGCATTTGATTTGCAAGGCCCGGAAAAGGTGACTGGCTGAGCTAATTCTTGTTCGCGGGCACCGTGAGAACAGCCGGAGAGGATGATGAACCACTTCATCGATGCTTTGCATTATGAATCCGTAAGGATTAATTAGATCTTCTTCCTCTCCATCAAGTGCGCCATAATATGTAGGGTAAGCCCTTATTTCATATAAAGAGACATCATCATCATCATCAACTCCTAAATCGCTAAAACATAGGATGCTATGAAAGGACAATAAAGCGATAGCGAGCAAAAGAATCCCCTTAAACCCCCAATTTTTTTATCGTGCTTGATATATATCACGAGACCGACATATACACACTTTGAAGTCTAATGTGCACAAGTGCTTGTTATAAGTTTCAGGTTGTTTTAGATGCATATTTATTGGCATTCATGCATGGAGAGGCTCAATATTGCTTGTATCAAAGAAAGAAAGAGATGGTGACACTATACTCAAATTTGGGCTATTCTCATCCTCTTATTTCCTAGGTTTGATGTCAAAAGCATGCAAGGGATTTTTTTTCCTTCCTCTGATGAAAACAAATGCAAGAGATTGAAACGTAGGGATCACTTAAAAAATTAAATCATTCTCCATCAGTGCTAATGTAATCTTTTTAATTAAGAAACTACTCTTAATCGTTATGTGTCTTTTTATATAAAACATAGTTTTATGCATGCACACATGCATTATTCTACATGTTTCGAGTACTTTGTAGTTGAAAATTAGTGATTAACATTCCGTCGCTTTCTAAATTAAGAGGTTGGAAGAAACTGAGGTTGGTTATGGATTTTGTAGACCGAACCATATACGTTAACATATCTTGAGAGCAAATTCTAACGAAGAAAACGACCGAAGAACATGTTGCATGGCATATTAATCTATTACGGGCATAAAAATTAAGTAATATGGAGCATAATTAAGTGATTCTAATTGCTGCACCCAATCTCACAAATTAACATTAACCTTTAATGGTAATTTGTTCATTCAATTTGGAGTAATCGAATTGAGAAGTACGCGGGTACGCAGAATGGACATGGATCTACGCCAAAAAAACGAAATATACATGAACAAGCAGATCAAGAAAATAACATGGAACAATATAGGTAATGGGAAAAATTATGATCGCAACAAGATTTGGGCGATTGCTTTTCAAGTAACTTCCTACGTATACTTTCTTTTATGCCCGAAGAAAAATTCAATGATCTTTCTTATGACAAACAAAAGAGCTTATCAATACTCCAAGGTTTGTCTTTAATAATATTTTTATCATATGCAAATTAATCACATGCCATGCTATAGCAAGAACACATTTCAAATAATTAAGATAATGTACAGAAATATCTAGGCTTGCGTTGAATTATTCTAAATTGATACATATAGGATTTAGTGAGCTGGCTTTTGATTAGAATGGTATGTTTAGAGCTAAAAACTAGAACATAGATCCAAAATATCTTCAACGATAATTATGAGTCAGCAGTAGCATCTCTGGCCTTGCTCTGTTTATTGCAGCATTTCGTCCTACAAGTTTTGCAACCAAATAGTGTCCTGACCAAAAACAGAGATTTGCACTTTATTTCTAAATCCCTACAGTTCCATTACAATCCAAAATCAGAGAATTTAAGCTCATTCATTACGCTATGAGGAGCTGTACTGCAGACCTATAACTGCAGTGTCCAGATTGCACGCCCCGGACTGTGTAAAAAGGCTTCTGGGCCCCATAGGACTTGCAGTTATGGGCCTGCATGCCCCGTTTCCTCCATTTATTACCAATTATCCCTTATTGCTTACAGAAAAATAGCATGCAATGCATTATGAAGCTTGAAATTCCACTAACCAAATACTTCTTTTATTTTATTTTTATATCATAAAGAAACTATAAATGTTCTCAACTATAGTGAGGAGACAGGCTTATTCATTTGTATATAGAAATTACAATACACCATCATGATTATATGCTATACATCATGTAATTTATCAGGCACAAGGCGGGGGAACGACTGTTCCTTTTGTAGAAACATTAACGCTCTCGCACGAAGTTTTCGCTGCTGCTCCATCGGCTTTAGCTAAATTGATATCCTGCAACACAATCCCTTGGCAAGGAACATTTATGCTGCATCCAAGGTTTATAGCGACGGCCGAAGCACTTGTCCCTTTGATATTCTTGAATAACACATCATTTATTTGCACTGCCGACTTCTGCAAAATGGACAGATTCTGTGAGAGAGAGAGAGAGAGAGAGACAGAGAGAGAGAGAGAGAGGGGCATCTATACCTGTTGAGAACAAGGTTTCTTCGAGTCGCAATAATTTTGATCTATGATGATTGGATTCTCAACATTGTTCATGTAGACATTTTGAAATCTAATGTGTTTTGCGTAGCCGCTTCCTCCCTGTTAGCCAACATATTATATAAGATATGAGATAAGAAACATAAAAATTGTATCTTTAATTGCATGTTGTATTTATCACTAGATCGCTAAATAAATTAACCTTTATACTTGAATGCATTCATATATTTGTTAAAATCTTTTCCGTCCTTTACAGGTGAAGTTGTATCACGAGTCATCGTTTACAAACTCTCTTCGATAGTGCTCAAAAATATAGTCCTAGACATCTATTTTGACCGCTCTCTACGCCCAATTTAGAATTTGTCAAATATGGAACTAGCTACAATCATGAAACCTTTATCCAACCAAAAATAGCACAAAAATGGAAAGTACACATGAGATTTGAATTTGAACTTATTTTACCTGCCAAGTCTTGATTCTGAGTCCATTGGTTGTACCCTTCAACTGAGCTGTGTCAACTGTCACATCCGACACGTAATCTTTTGAACCGTCAGCTCCAAGACTTCCGATGCTGTTTATAATAGTACATGGTAGTTTTCAGATTAGCATATCTGCGTACATATTAATTTCAAATTAATACTTTTGGAGAGAACTCGATCTCGACCGTACCTAATCCCATGGCCAGGCCCGCATATGATATTCGTCATTTTCACGCCTTGCGAACCGCTCACAATTGAAATGCAGTCATCACCTGAATAGAAAAAATAGTCACCCATATATCGATACCATTTTCTTCTTCTTAAAAAACTAAATAGATATCTGACTCTAAATATAATATTTACCTGTTCCGATATTACAGTGATCTATGTTTATGTTTTGGGTGTTTGTGATATGAATGCCGTCGGTGTTTGGGCTGTTCCCCGGTGCACTAATGGTGACACTCGATGCTCGTACACCGATACAATTCTCAAATTGCATATGAATCTGCTGACTGTTTTTTACATTTAGATCATCCACCACCAAATTATTGCATCCATAGAATGTTATGGCCTGAAATAAAAATAAAAATATTTAAAAAATGAAACGTAACAAATGTGTAACAAGAGACTGTATGTAGATGACTTACAGTTGGAGCACCCTTGCATGGCTGAAATTTAGAAAAACAAAGATGTAGAAAGTTAGTTATATTCATATATGTACATTAGAAGTAAACATTCAGAAAGGAAAACAAAAAAGGAAAGGACTGATTAATTACTAGAGATTTGTTGATTTTGCATGAGTTTTGCCACCAAACTTGGCCATTTCCATTGATGGTTCCTCCACCCCCCACATGAAGATTGTTTATTCTATCGAATAAGATCCAGTGTCGCATATTCAGTCCGTCCCAATCCGATCGATCTGCAGAAGCCTGTAGTGTTCCCTTGATCTGTATACAATTTTCAGAAAAACGGAAAAAGTAATCGGTTGACATCACGAATTCTGGGGGGAAAAAGATATGACTTTAAGATTATATATGAATACAGCTAGAATTAGTATTATATTATATTTTTGTCCATATTTAATGATTAATTCCAAAAAAAATAACTATCAAACACTTTAACCGAATTACGAGAAACTACTAAATTCTTGTTGAATACACAAGAAACTACCACAAAATTACCATAAATAAGGTGTCATGTCAGCAATAATTGCAAGAAACTACCACAAATCTTTCAAAGCACAGCAGTTCTTGTAATTTTGAGAGAATTTGGTGGCTTCTCGTAACTGAGACAAAGAATTTAATAGTTTTTTGGAATTAAGCCTTTCCTTTAATAATAGGTGTAGCTCACCTGCACAGAAACATTTGAGTTGCAAGGGCCGGAAAAAGTGATCGGTTTAACGAGATAGTTCCTTCTCACGGGTACCATGAGAACAGCCGGAGTGGATGAGGAGCACACTCTTGACCAAGCTCTCATTAGTCCCTGAAATAGCAAAAGAATTAGATAATTGAATTCTTTGCATCATCAAAGTGGTTGTATTTAACAGGTGTTGGGTTTGCTGAAATGGAAAAAAAAATGTAGCATTTACAGCATGAAATAAGTTACAAGCTTGCATTTCCAATAAGAAGCTAATACTTTATCGTCGAGACATTCTTTTATACTTTTTTAATCAGACGCGATATTTGTAGCGGCCAATATGTTATGTTTTTCCAAAACTGTAATGATTGATTGTTGCATGCAACTCTATTTTTATTTTCTGACCACAAAAAAGGAATTACATTTGTGTCGTCTCTTCCATCACCATTGGCGGCATAATCATCCACACTCACTACTGTTGAATATCCAGAGACGTTGACTTCTTCGCTGATGCTCGGCATTATGAATCCGTAGGGATTTTGATCTTTTTCCTCTCCTTCAAGCGCGCCATAATATGTAGGATAAGCCTTAATGCCATATAATGAGGCGGCCGCATCACCTCCTTCTAAATTGCCAAAACAAGGGATGCTATGAAAGGAAAACAATAGAATAGATAGCGAAAGCAGGCCCTTTAAGCCCATTTTTTAATGTGCTTGAAATCAAGAGACAAGCTGTTATAAACCGAAAAGTTGAATGTGCACAAGTGTTGTTGATTCTCAGGTTGTTTCGGATACATATTTATAGGCACAAATGAGAGGCTCATTGCTTGTGTTAGATAGAGAAAGCGATAGCGACTCGACCTAAGGGTTGGGCAATTCTCATCCTTAATCGTTAGATTTGAACTCGGATGCAAGAGAATGAAACGTAAGGATCTCTTAAGAATTCACCCTCCATTACTGCAGTCATTTTTATTTCAAGAATCAATTCTTCTTTGTTCTGTGTATTTGTACATAGTTTTCAAATGCATGCACATATGCATCATTCTACAGGTATTTGTAGCTGAATCATAGAGATTAGCGAATTAACGTTCCATAGATTGGTTGATTAGAAATTGCCAGAAACTGAGGTTGGCTTTAGATTTCGAAGACCAAACCAGACATGGCAACATAACTTGAGACCAAATTCCAACCAACAATTTAGTTAGGAGTTGGTTTTCTGGTATTCATTTTACTATTTGTAGTGAACATGTTGCATACTACATTAATGGATTATGGGCATGTATAAATTAACTAATTTGAGGCATAATTAAGTGATTCCTGCCACACTTAATCTCACAAGCATTAGCCTTTAATGGAAATTTAATTGTTCATTCAATTTTGAGTTATCTAATTGAGAACTACGCGGCATGGACAGGGATTATGAGCACTATACGACACGACAAAAGAAACATACACGGACAATCAGAAGAAAATAAATATAAAATTATGATTATTGTAAGAATTATGACTATAATCACAAAAGATTAGGTAATTGCTTCTTCCGAAAAATAACAATAATGTTAGATCTTTCTTATAACTAACAAAAAACTTATCAGTACTCCAAGTTTGTCTTCTATACTAATATCTTGTACAAATTACTAACGTGTTCAGCGAGTGAAGGATTATGTAGATAAGCACATATTTTAAATTGTTGCAATTTGGATTTTTCAAATTTTTTTATGTAAGATCTAGTGAGCTAACTTCAAATTAGAATGGTATGTTTAGAGTCGAAAAGAACCCCATCTAAAATGTCCAATTTGATAGTATATAGTGTACACATGTCACTGAATTTGTGACATTAATAAATGACGGTACCAGTATTGCCCAACTTGAGCTAACCAATATATCAAACACTCTGTGCGCATATGACAACCAACAGGCATACGTAGAACGTATAACACGAAGTCGCTAAGGGATACGAAAGTATATTAAAAGAGAAAAACTAATTTTATCCATTCAGAAGCAACGTTATGAGTGCTAGCGAGTACCACCATTGTAATCAATGCAACAACTACTATTCAAAACTGAACCTGATGTAAACTTTGCATACAAGTTATTCATTAAGTACGCCCGCATCACGGAACATCGCCGCATTTCGGTAGATACAGAGACCTGTCTTAGATTTGCTTCTTCTTTTTTCTAAGATAAAGAAAACACAATGAAGCGTGAGTGTCAATTAAGACCATCTCCACTCCCTACATTTTGACTTTCAATACATTTCTCATCATTCTTAAATTTCTACATCTAATAAAGCATGGGCTATAGATATCGTTCGATTTGATCGGTTTTGAAAATGGCGAAAAGGACACATGGCGTTATTCTCGATTGATTGGACATGAATCTAAATTTGAAATGAGAAATGTTGCTTTATATGAACATTGTTGTCATCGTAACGGATTAAATCTTGAATATTGTTCTAGCTAGGTTCGACGTGATGTGATGCTATGTATATATTTTTTTCTATTTGAGGAACAAAACCCGCCTTCTGAGTTAAGCAATTGTGAGAATGATGGTTAGTTTTTTTCCTGAATTGGTTATAAGTTGTACTTATTCAAGAAATTGGAATGCTTTAAGATTTTCATTTTCATTTTCTGGGAAAAAGGCTTTTATAGTATTGTTTGTTTTTCATGAAAAGTTTGGTATATATATGCCCGTTTTGTCAAAAGATAAGAAGACAAAAGCATTTACATAACTGGTTTTAGACATGTGAAAGGCATGTGAAATTCTTTCTTTTTAAGAAAGGTAAATGACAACTTTTATGAGTGTTTCCATCAAATAAGAAAGTATATATTAGTCTATATTTGTGTTTATAATAATTTTGTAATTCACTATGGCAGATAGCTTTGTATAGCTTCATTTAATCCAAGAAATTAAGGTTATATTTGATGTGTGGCTTCTTGATCAAGGAGCAAATTACATAGACTAATAACTTTTTATATATCATCATAAAACAAAATTTCGTAATTTTTATCTTTAAGTTCTAGTTTTCTACATATCATCATCATCGGTCTTCATAATAATAAAAAATGACCACTTTTTGTTTCACTACACAATTTTTTTTCGATACCTTTTCCTGTTTTAAATATAGTTCTAATTGAATCTACTAATTCTTTGTCAAGAGAGTGTTAGAAATTCTTTGGCTTATAGCAAGGCAACAATTATTCCCAAATAGTATCTCATCCCATGTAGTATATAAAAACTTATCAAAAATAAAAAAGGATAAATATATTACATTCGTGATAGGTGTAATTTATTGCATATTTTTCTAACCCATTTATCATTTTATTGTCATATATTATACCGTTCCGGATATCTTTTGTGAATTATTATATATAACAGGGCTGGGACACAAAAAGAAGGAAAATTGTCCTAAAATGAGGATTATGTGCGTACAATGAAGACTTAAGGGGGTTATTCAGAAAATCAAAAGAATAATTTGCAAATTTGGAATAAATTTAGGAATATCATTGCAGATCAGTAAAGGTTGCAACAAATATAGGTGAATCAATTATTACAACAACAAATCAGTTGGAGAAACCAAACCAAATCAAAAGCAATAAATCAACCTGTTTAATTATATACCAAATTTGGGAATAATGCGGAGATTCACATAATTACAGAGCAACGGGAATAATTTTCATGATCTGATAACTAAAAAGAACTCAACAAATTAAGAGAATCGAGCACACAGAAAATCGTGCCAAGAAGCCAACAAACAACCACGGATCCGCCGTAAGCTAAACGAGGAGGCGGCGGTTTAGCCGTCCGATCTAGGCCGTTCATCTTCAATTTTTATGGGCACGATTGTCTTGGCACATATAACATTTTAAGCTACTTCGTTTTATTTTTCGAAAATTCTGAAGGCACGTAACAAAATCCAACAGAGCAATTAAATTAGATTTTCATAGTTGTTAGGAAGCTTGATTCTCTCGTATTTTTTATTACTTGTTCTCCAAACTTTCTCGGCCCTATATAAGCACCGAGATAGCCCTAAGCTTTCATATCTCTTCCACAGACTTTAAAAATTAGGGTTTGCAAAAGTGAGAGATCAAGAGTAATTATAGGTTTTATTTCATAATGAATAAAATTTATAATTTTCTTTCTGACTGATTATTTTTCTAGGGTTTTATATTGTCTTTAATTATATGGTTGGATGTGTTTTATGATCTTTTTTTCTTTTACTTCATCATAAATTGCTTTTGATATAATTCCTTTCTTGTAGCTTTCATCATATAAACTAGATATTATAGAGATAATTGACGGTTTGAATTAGATCTCGGGATTGATGATACGCCTAAAAACTAATTAGGATAATGAAGGTTTGACAAACTAGAATCCTAATTAGGGACCGTAAAAGATATGGTTTTTATTAAAATAAATTCAGCCTAGATGGTTAAAGAGTTCTAGGTTAATCAACATGATAGTGTAGATTAGTTACCTATTACTATTAATCAAATATTCCAGCTAGGTCATTCTTAATTATCCAGAACTAAGTTTTTAATATGGATTATAAATGATCTTTTATTATTGATAGAATATTTTTAATTAATTTAATATAACCTATGCTTTTATATTAAGTAATAGAAAACATATTAGAAATAGATAAAGAAAAAAAGTAGTATCTTTTAAACCAACCATAAAAAGATAAGAAATACAAAAACCCTAGAACTTTCTCTCTCATTAAAAAAACCCACTTTTATTTGCACTTTAAAAAAAATCTAACTCTTTAACTTAGTTTAAAAGTAGTTTAACACGTCTCTCTGTGGATCGACTCTCAACTATTACGATTGCACCACCGTATGCTTACAGTTTCATATCTCTTCCGTAAGGATTTTGGATTTTATTAGTTTCCAAATTTAACCGCAAGTATACAGTGGTGCAATCGTAATACTTGGAGGTCGATCCACAGAGAGTTGTATTAACCACTTTTAAATTAAGTTAAAGAGTTGGATTTTTTATAAAGTGCAAATAAAAGTGAGTTTTTTATGAGAAAGAAAGTTCTTGAGTTTTTGTATTGCTTATCTTTTTATATTTGATTTTAAAAATACTACTTCTTTTCTTTATCTATTTCTAATATGTTTTATATTACTTAATATAAAAGCATAGATTATATTAAATTAATTAAAAATAGCCTATTAATTATAAAAGATCATTTAGAATCTATATTAAAAACTTAGTTCTAAATAATTAAGAATGATCAAGGTTGAGTTTTTGATTAATAATAATAGTTAGCTAACCTAAACTATTATGTTGATTAATCTAGAAAGGTTGAATTTATTTTAATAAAAACCATATCTTTTACCGTTCCTAATTAGGGTTCTAGTTTTTCAAATCTTCATTATCCTAGTTAGTTTTTTGGCGTATCATCAATCCGTAGATCTAATTCAAAACGTTAATTACCCCTATAATATCTTGCTTATATGATGAAAGGTATAAAAAAGGAATTATATCAAAAACAATTCATGGCGAAGTAAAAGAAGAGAAGATCATAAAACACATTCAACCATAGAATGAAAATAATACAAAATCCTAGAAAAATAATTAGGCACTCACAGAAAGGAAATTATAAACTTTTTTCATTATGAAATAAAACTTACAATTATTTTTTATCTCTCCCATTTTTGCAAATCCTAATTTTTGAAGCATATGGAAGAGATATGAAATCCTAGGGCTATACGGATGCTTATATAGGGCTGAGAAAGTTTAGAGAACAAGTAATAAAAAATACAAGAGAATCAAACTTGATAACAACTATGAAAATCTAATCTAATTGCTCTGTTAGATATTGTTGCGTGCTTTCAGAATCTTCGAAAAATAAAATGATGTAGCTTAAAACGATGTATGTGTCAAGACGGTCGTGCCCATAAAAATTAGAGATGAACGGTCCAAATCGGATTGCTAAAGCGCCGCCTCCTCGCTTAGCCTACGGCGGATCCACGGTCATTTGTTGGCTTCTTGACACGATTTTCTGTATGCACGATTCTCTTGATTTGTTGAGCACTTTTTAGTAATCTGTCTCCGTCGTTGCATGGATCTTCGAATTGTTCTCAAATTTGGTATAGGCAGGTTGATTTGTTGCTTTTGTTTTGGTTTGCTTTCTCCAACTGATTTGTTGTCGTAATAATTGATTTGCCTCTATTTGTTGCAACCTTTGCTGATTTGCAATGATATTCCCAAATTAGTTTCAAATTTGGAAATTATTCTTTTGATTTTCTGAATAACTCTCTTAAGTCTCTATTGTACACACGAAATCCTCATTTTAGGACAATTTTCTGTCTTTTTACGTCTAAGCCCTGTTATCTGTAATAATTCACAAAATATACCCGGAACAACATAATATATAACAATAAAGTGATAAATATGTTAGAAAAATATGCAATAAATTACACCTATCGATGCACAATCAACCGCTTTGTCCTGACATATATATAATTTGATTGTATATTATCCCGATCTAAAATTAGTGCATGTTTGGATCATTACACATTGGTAGGATTTAAGTTGGGATTCTAATATACTAAAAGGATTTTTTTTTAAGAGGAAGAGGATTTTGCACTGGCCTGACCCAAGCCTCTTTTGGCTTTTTTTTTAATTTAACTCATTTGTAATAAGCATATACATTAAATGCTTATTTTTAACTTTAAACGGCATAATTGAGTATAAAACATTCTCTTTTTTGTCTATGTATAATAATTTTGGCGCAGGAAAAAGAAAGCATAAAAAACAGTCAACTAAAACAACTTAGCTCGGTTTTCAGAAAAAAATAGTTTCCTATGTAATAGGATTAGTTGGGATATTTTCCCCTCCACATTTATCCAAACATGCCCTAACAATTGGAGGATTATGATCGAAATTATGTTAACGCAAAGAGGATATATGAAATACATTTATATGAAATACATTTTTAAAGACGTGAGCAATAACCTATAATGCGTTTTTTTGATCATTGGCTTTTAAATACTATTCATCACAATTATTGTGTGACAAGGAAACAAATCACAATTACCATGTGAAGGGCTAATTTTATTCTGTTACTTCTATAGCCTAAAATGATAATGTCTTTTTTGCCCGGTCTATTTGCATCTACTCAAAGAATAATATAATTTGCACCTACTCAAAGAATAATATAATTTGCACTATAATGATCTGTCTGGATTTTGTAGACAAATATTTTAAAATAATAATAATAAGCCTGTTATGTTGCAAATGAAGGATATAGACTTTTATGCTTTCTAACTTTACTATACCATTTTGTTATTTTCATTTTAGAAAGCAATTACTGGTAAGATAAAAAGCATGATGTCTGAATAGAAAATATTCTAAGCTTAATGTATAATCCTTAGGTAGATTTCACCTAGACTATTAGGTTAATTATTGACAAAAAAAAACAAATGTGAATAAGCAGCTCAAAATAACTTCAAATTTGGTCTCCTGATTTTACCATTTTCGTACTTAATCATCAATCTAATTTTGAGAACAGACAATATTATCAAAATTGTTTACGATTATGCATCATATAACAATATTATTTTATTTTATAAATTATGATCATGAACTTATACCCATCACCTTAAGAATAAACATTAGCTAACCTGCCTGCCTATTCCGAGATGCATCATATGCATGTGAACACATAACATGAACAAACAAAAATATATTTACCGAACGAAAAATAAAACAGCAAACTGAAGAAACCAAACCACCCTATATTGCATCCTCTTAAACTTATAAAGAATTAAGTTAAATCGTCAAAACTTCCAGATCGAAAGGAAATAAATACCAGAGAACACAGAAACATTAATTCTAAACTAAAACACCGCCTAAATAAGAATCAGTCACGAAACAAAACTGACACAAAAACTCTACGGTCTTAAGACTCTGCCCTCTCAACATCTTCGAGTATGAGCAGCTTAGAAGCAGTGGGCTTTGCAAGGAAGTCGGTGTACTCTTGGAACGGAGACTTGTGGAATTGGGTCTCGGTCCAAAAGTCGGGTGTCAAGAATCCGTAACTCTTCATCAAGCAGTCAAATGAAGCCTGGACAAAAATTTGAACATATTAAGGAATTCGCTGCAAAATAATGAATTTATGGGTGGTAATAAGTGCATTCGCTGCAAAATATGAAGAAGAAAAAAGCCAAAGATCAGAACCTCACTGATTTGGAGGACCATGTGAATCGCCATCCAAGTTATAACCAAGATAATGAATTTATGGGAAATGGCAAGGCATGAGATTGCAGCGAGAGCAATCGGTAATAATGGGAGTAAATGAAGTGTAAATACCATTTCCTACATCTTCATCCTTGTTATGGGTAATATTTGGTAGTGTTGGCCCTAGCTTATGTTACATGCATAAGAAAAATTAATAATTGGACATGAATGAAACAGAGAGCAGTTGTACTAAAAACCTTAGTACATGAATAACTGACTGTCGCGTAAGAGAGAAACCTTAAAGTTGAGATATGTCTGTTTTAAAAATGTTAAAGAAATTCTCCAAATTCAATAGGAACTTCTTGAAACAGGACTTCACAAATTGTAGTGATGAGCGAATCACCGTATACAATCAAAATAAGATGTCATGGCTAGATAGGATTTGTGTGAAACCTTACACTATCAATTAATACCTTAAATGTATACTTAATAGCCGTTTAATAAAATAAGCAAGCCAGACTGTAATGGGCCAAGACTTGACTTATGCTTATGTTGATTTCACGACTATTCATGTGCAAGATAATGTTTTATACAAAATTTGAATAAATTATTAGGAATATAAACACCAAACACCGATAAGCAGATGCTGAACTAAACTGATTATGCACAAATTGATGAACTACTAACAAGAATGAAACAAACAAAAGGAGATGGGTATCCTTTTGGTGGGGGTGTGGTTTGTGGGGGGGGGGGAGATTTATGTAATGATTCAGCTGTAAAACAAATAGAATATAAAAAGAATATCACTAATTCTGACAATCAAGTAACACAATGATATTAACAAAGTTGGCATCCTTGTTTTCGTGATGAATAATGACGAAAGAAACCAAAAGAAAAAATGGAACTGCACTCTCATTACTTATATCAATTCCACTGAAAATATTCTATCTGCCAAATTTGCCAGGCAGAGAACTTTACTTGTTGGATAAGTTAAGAATAACTCTCACTCCTATACCAACAACAGAAAGCAACCCAGTTAAAACATGAAGGCGGCCAGTCTTGAACGTTTGACCTATACTGTTCAAAAACAGATCTACAAGAGCACACTTTCTCTTCTACAAGATACATGTTATTTACCAAAAGAACTTTTTGCCTACGGCTGTAACCCTTACAACACTGGGAATCATGTTGCAAAGACTAACTAAAAACAGCATTCCAGACCATAGATTAAATACAATATTGCTTATAAACAAAATTGTTTGAGGTTTAGATAGCGCCTAAAATCTCCACTTCCTGCTAACACATACACACAGCAACCAACTTATGATTTAACTCGGTGCACTAATTGCTTCCCCAAGCACATGCCCAAAATATCTCACTAAGGATACAAGGAATTTCTAATATTTAAAAAAGACAATCAAATTTAAAGCACACTACATATTATATTGTTATTCAATAAAAGATTTTTAAACATTACTTTTAAAGTTTAAAGTGCAAAATATATTAAGAAAACAATATCAAAGTTAGACAAAATGCTCCATAATAAATAATCCGATTTCCGTAATAGCGTTTTTTTTGACATATCTCTGGGTTAACATACTAAATGATTAAATTAAATTTAGTAAACAGTTGACAGTTATCATTCTGAACAGTTGTCTCCTAAAAATCAGACAAACCTAAAGCAAGAAAGCCCCTACAAAATTTAGAGATGTTCCGCCAGTCATCTTTCTTCTAAGCCAAGTTTACGCCTTTTTGGCATTATCAATAACATAAAAGGTGATAAACCTACCGGGCTTGAATTCCTACCACGGTCTACCCAAGAGACAAATGGTGAGACCCACAATACTAGTGTCAAACGAGTTGGCTCATGATGTTTGTCACTTGGGTAAATTGTGGTAGGATTCATGCCCGGTAGGTTAAGCAATTTTTCTAAAAGCTGTGATCAACAAATACACAACAAACTAACTGTTTCCCGAGCCTCAACACCTAATAACACCATCAAGATACATGCCTTTATTCCAATTTTTCGGAAGTAGCTGCATGAATTCTCTTTTGCCATTCAGCTCTAATTTAGATTAGTAGCAATTTAAATATAAAAAAAACATCTTTCTCTAGCCAATTTCCAAGCAGCTTATTCAAATAATCTTCATTGCCATTTTCGCCTTTTCAAGCCATTCTCCTAAATCTTATAAATACTCGGCTAACATTCACTAAGTGGCCACTCCTCCATCTCAAAGCTATCATTTTTTCCGGAACGTTTTCCGATTCTAAAGATCCCTTGTATAAAGTTCAGTTCAAATTGACAAATAAATCCTAACGATAAACCCCGCCAATCATAAATCAAACTAACAAAGCATAAAATCATCCATAATAAAGTTAAAGGGCGGACCTTGACGAAATTTCCAAGGGTCTTAGTGGACCCCCGCGAGCTGGTGAACACATCATCAATCCCCGCAAACTGCAGCACCTTCTTTGGCACCCTCGCCGCCACGATCCCGGCGCCTCTCGGCGCGGGCACCATCCTCACAGTCACCGACCCGCATTTGCCCGTAACCTTACAAGGCACGGTATGAACAGCCCCGATCTTGTTCCCCCAGTACCCCCTCCTCACCGGGACCACCGAGAGCTTCGCCAAGATGATCGCCCCCCGGATCGCCGTCGCCACCTCCTTGGAGCACTTCACCCCCAATCCGACGTGGCCGTTGCTGTCGCCGACGACGACGAAGGCCTTGAACCTCGTCCTCTGGCCGGCGCGGGTCTGCTTCTGGACCGGCATGATCTTCATGACCTCGTCCTTGAGGCCGGGGCAGAGGAGGTCCATGATCTGGTACTCCTTCACGGCCAGAGAGTGGAGGTAGATCTCCTCTAGAGACTTGATCTTTCCGTCCTTCACGAGGCGCCCAAGCTTCGTCACTGGGACCCACTCCTCGTTGCCACCGTCGTCTCGGCGACCGCCGCGGTCGCCTCTTCCCCGGCCGAATCCGCCTCGGTCGCCGCCTGCTGCGCCTCCTCGTTCCGCCATGGGTTCGGGTAGGAGATTTAGGGTAAGGGTTTATGGAGGAAGGGAGAGATGAGAGGCGGCGGTGAGATAAAGAAGGAGAAGAATGGGAGGAGAATTTATAGCGGAAATAGACCTCAGGCCTTTTTTGTATATGGGCCTGGCTTTTTTCAAATCGGTATTGAATAACAGAGTCAACTGTATTGGGTTGGGTTGGGCTGATGTTTGCGGGAACACAGAAATGGGCTACAGGTGAGTCATGTTAGTCAAATTCAGAAATATGTAAAAAAAAACCTAAACATCCCTCATTTTTGGTCCAAAAGCAGAATATAACATCTAGGCTCTCCGAAAGAAAAAAAATTCAATCTGCCCTCTTAGTTAAGCCTTTTAGTCGGGAAAAACTACTCTAGAAGGGCTTGCATGGTGCAAGCCCCTCTAGAGCCCTTGGATGGGCTCCCCTTGCAAGTGGGGGGAGCCCATCCAAGGGCTATGCAAGGGCTTGCACCATGCAAGCCCTTACATAGTAGTTTTTTCCTTTTAGTTGGCCTTTGCTGAGTTTCCAATCAAAAAAGGGTTCTGGACCAAAATATTTCCGAAGTATTAACTTCATGATAGTCTGATAGGATGGGGGCTGGGGCCGATGCAGGTCAACGGAGAGACGATCAGCGCCGAAATAGCATCAAAAAATAGCACCCATCCTAAATCTCTCTCAAATTTGGATCCTGGGTGGGTGCTATTTTGAGAGGATAGTATTGATACTGTTGTTGATCCAATAATGGCCAATAGAATAAAACAAGAGTCTCATGGTCTTATGATTTTGATACTTAGATGGGATTCTAGAATAGCACCCATCCTAAATTCCTCGGATTTATAGACAATAATGGGATCGGTGGCCATCATAGAGATGGAATAAACAAAGAGAGGCTTTTTTTTATTCTTCGTCTTCTTCTTCTTCTTTTCCTTTTCTTTTTAAGGGTATTTGTGTCGAAAAAATTGGAGTGGGAGGAAAAGAGACAGTAGTAGTTAGCTGCAAGGGATAAAGCAATGGCTTTAAAATAAAGAATATTTTGTTTTCGCGTCACAACTGAGGGTATTCCTGCATTTTGGTAAATGTACGTAAAATGGCATGAGATGTTTGTGTTTTATAACCCGGATGTAGGAGATCAATGAGTTCAAATGCCGCATGCCTTTCCGATGTTTGTAACAAACCTTCGCTATATCTCCGATTAAGCTCCGTTGCTTTCTCCATTTTAATTTCGGCATGGAACCAAACTATCTACTTTCGTTTAATTATATGTTCCATCATCATTGTTTGGGCAATTGAAGTAACCGATAGTCTTTTTGACACATCTAATCATCCAAGTATGTTTTGGCAAATAAAATTTAAAAAGAAACTGTCTCATGTTTACCGAAACAATAATAAATCGACTTCTGACAATCATTAAGCAGCAATATTCATGAGATTGCTTCTTGCCCAACCCCAAACACATGGAGGGTATAACATACATGCATCAGCTGCTATATATATTGTCATGCAAGAGAAACATAATATGCAAAATCTAATTGTGAGCCGACACATTCATTATTGTTATTGATAGAACTGTAGCTGTAACTAAAATAAAAAATGTTCCGGTTAGAACCTTTTATATAAATAAAATGAGTGTTCCATTTTTAAAAATTATCATGTCTATTTGAATGGAACAAAAATTAAAAATCACACCGTGGCTGGGAAACAAAGATCGCGTGGAAAAGAAAAATAGGATTATCTTACGATTCAGAAAAAAAAAGTAAAAATGGAACACAAACCCTGGTTTTTCCTCTCTTTTTCCCAAACCCTCCTCCACACACACACACCTTCCCTCTCCCTCATTTTCTTTTCGCAAGCTTTCAAATCTTTTTTGTCCCTTTCCTTTATCCACTATATCCAATTGATTCAACACAAAAATTCTCGATCTCTTTTAAATTCAATTAATTTTTAAAAACCCAAATTAATCTGAAAATACAAAAAATAAATTAATCAGAAAATACAAAAAATATTTAAACATGTATCTATGCTATAGTTTGATCAAACTAAAACAAAGATAGGTTTAATTATGTTTTATCGGTATACAGAAATCTCATTTTCTATAATTAAAGCAATAAAATAAATTATGATCATGCAAATATTTACAAACAATTAAATATCTTCTAGCTGATTGGTAAAAAAAACATGCATCTTTCAAACTTATTATTACAACTATTATTTTTATTTGATATAAACTAATAATCATTTTGTTTGCATGTATAACTACGGGCATAACTCGGTTGATCATAGTGATATACTAATTAACGATAATTCATTGGCATCGTTCTTTTTTATAAAAAAAAAATAAACTAGTATCTTGTGTTTTAGTTTGGATTGAATTGCACCGATAAAAAAAATCTAATATTGTTTTGATTTTCGGTTCAAATTTAGTTTTAGAATCCAATAAAAAAAGACCCGGTTCTATAAAAGTTCTATGAGAATGTTATGGTTTCAAAAGTTCTATTTTTATTTAAAAGCCTAATTGACTAATAGGTTTACTTTTTAGGATTGTGTGTGTTATTGGATAGAGTGTTGACTCATAAATACAGTTTGCTATTTAGGTACTTTGTTTGGTTTGAATTTGAAATTAATAAGTTGATAAGAAAGAGAAGTCGTATTTACTACATTTGTCTTATTATGGTGACATGACACCACCTAATGCATTATAAATGATAATTCTTTTTCTTCCATCTTGTCAAGCCTTGCTTCCCAAGATATGTAAACTGCGGCACATGACAGAGCCAACCATGCTATCTATGGTTAGGAATCATCACTCCACAGTCACATTACGGTTGTCTATCGGATATCAATAACAGAAAAGAATATAATCTAGCCAGTACATGTCCATCTGCCACAGTAAATAGAATCAAGAAAATACATAAAGCAGAAACGAATCAAGATCCAATAAACAATATCTGAATCACGTCCCAATATGGGCTCACATAAAAAAAAATAAAACTACGGAAATAAATAAACTAAACATCTCAAACAATACACGTTCATTTCTTCATTACTCGGCTTGATTGCTAAAATACTCTTGATCTGCCTGCGATAAAGGTAGAGAAACTGGGCCATGCAAAACTCAGACGTCAGTGCGTCATAAATATCAAGACAACAGTAATAAGCAGGATATAATGATATAATTAAACATGTGTATAAATAACTAACATAGGGGTAAAACAATGAGATACGTGTATGTGATGTGTATCCTAAAATCTGTGGTTCTATATTATCTATTTTACAAGTTTTTGAAATCAATTAATATAATTCTCATCTTATCTCAACAGCATATATCCCGTTCATTCCTCACGAGACCACGATAACAATTTTTATTTCGTAACGCCCGGAAACACAACAAACAATGATTTATTCCGTAACGCCCGGAAACACGGCAAACAATGATTATTCCTCTTGAGTTGCATTTCGGTTATATTCTTGATTTCCCATTTTCCTCCAGGTTTTGTGTTCAGGTCAGGTATTGCCAATATAATCTAATGCCAACACAGGATCGAGCAGGTACAGTTCTTGTCCATGCAGACAACAAGTCACGTCCGTCAGGACAACAATCAGGATTGTTGGCATTAGCAACACGATCCAAATAACAAGTCTGGTAATGTGTCGTGAACATGTCATGTACTGTATATTAACCAAAATAGATACCAATGTAAAACTGTAATCAATATCGAAACACAATTATTGGCAGGATGCATATGTATCTATCTTTAATAACCGTTATATGTCCATCACCATATATGATGCAATCTAGATAACATATTGAACCGATACAGTAGTACGATATTATCGTGATATTCCAGTATGCAACTGGATAAGCTATTATCAATACGGATACTGTAAAACTGTAAATCAGTAATTTCTGCTGGATAGTAAAACACATGTACTATAATTCATCAAATAAATATTGATATGATAACATAACATGTTGCAAGTTTAGAACTTATCTGATCGGATCTTACGACGGGATACGGATGCTACGTCCGACGTCGGAGTAACGTCGCGATGTAAACTTACATGCGCAGGATTGGACCTGGCTGAGCAGTGACGTGACGTGGTGATTAGGCTGGACGGCGACGATTACTAGGTTATTTGGATCGTCGGCGACGAGCGCAATTCCAGCGAGACGATCAAGGACCAAGAAAAGAAATGAAGAAGAAGAAGAAAAGGAAAGACTTGCTGCTGTTGGTGGTTATGGGGTTGGCGAGGACAGAGGAGGGGTAAGCAATGGGGTAACGGCGGCGACGCCAACGATGAGGTCGTCTGGCGACGGTTTGGCGATCGGGGAAGTTGCAGTAAAGGAAGAAGAGAGTGTTATAATTTTATTATACATTGTATATAGCATAAAGAGAGAAGATAGAGCGGGAGATTTATTAATAAATTTAATTAATATATTATATATATAAGAGTTTATAATTTAAGTTATATACAATATTATAATATATATTATAGTATTTTGCCGCTAATTACCCGTGTCTTATCCCAGAACTTTCCTGGCTCGAGCACGCTTAACTACGGAGTTCTCAAGCTCCTGTAATGCCGGTTCACTTAAAAGGCATCTCTGTATCGAGGAGTGGTATCATTCCGTTTATAGTACAGATCTGCTCTCCTTCGAAATGTATTCCGAAAAGTCCTCATTTTTCTACAGTGGGTCCCACGGACTCAAGAGGTGGCCCCCACGGATTCAAGAGGTGGCCCTCGCCCACTTAACATGGCACTTGGCATGGCAATTTGTCCCGTATGGCACTTTGCTCCGTGAGCAAGAACCGGGTCCCGACAAGTTTAAACCATAATGTGATATCCAGTCAATAAAAATGTATACTCCCAAATACGGATCTACGTAAATATACATAGCGGTACAAACAAGTCTGTTTTAGCAATTGTGACATGGACATGATGTATGGATGCAACCACAAGATGTGAGGTACGATAACATGACATGCTAGATATCAAAAATATATCATTTGGTTTTTATTTGTATTATTAAAAGATATGCGGATACAAAAATATATCATATAAGTGTATAGAATCTAGATGTGCATGGATTCTCTGTACTAGCAAATATTTGACGTAATGTTGAACCATGATGGGTTTTAAACATGCGGGTCGGATCGGATAATAATCACAACTATCAATTTTATCATCCGCAACCCAAAAACAACAACAACAATAATAAAGAAATGCACCGCAAGATTTGAAATGCCTCAAATATATATAATATAAATGTACATCTTTCTAACATCTATAGAATATGAATGAGCTACGTGACTTTGGCCCATTCCAACATGAAAAACGAGTGAGACCCAAAGTCAGTACGAATTGAGGGAGAAGTTTCTTCAGCCGGCGAATTATGTTGTTTCCTTCCCTTTTTGTATGTCACAGGCGTCAACCTGTTCTGGGGATTTCGATGACTTCAATAAAAAAAAATTTAAAGAAGAAACTATAAAGAGGAAGAGACGCGAAGATTTGAACCCTAAATCTTCGTCTATTCCTCTCTCCTAGATCGATGGGGACGCCGGAATTCCCCGATTTGGGGAAGCACTGCAGCGTCGACGGCTGCAAGCTCATCGATTTCCTCCCCTTTACCTGCGATGGCTGCAAAAAGGTACCAGCTTTGTTCTCTCTTTGTAATTATTCGATCAGGGTTTGAGGATCGTCAGGGATTTTGAATCAGCCGCGCATCAATGCAGATTCAATTTTGTCAGATTTTGAATATCTTGTTTAGTTTGGTTATTTACTTTCTGTTTCGTTATGAATAGACAGATCAAAATTTATCACGAATCGATTGATCTGCGACTCTAAAAGAAATCTATTATGAATGAATCCCAGAATAAACAATCTAGGAATTTATGAATATATCACAAAATTTATATTGGTTAAATATACATGTTATTGCGAAAGTGAATTTGAAGTTAACATGATCATAGAAAGACGAAAATGTTATAGCGGCTAAAAGAATATATACGTAAATCTTGATCCATTGGCGTACTCTATATTGTACTTTAAGACCTCCGAAGAATCGTAAACCAAATGGATATTGTTGTTAAGCTGACCACCGCAACAAAGTTCAGATCTTTTAGAGATTTTATAGACTCCTACAATAATTGCTGCTGGGGGTTAGCTAATTAGAAATTTAGTTTCTGCCGCCACCTACGATTAATCAATCCTAGCTCCTCTCCATTAACTATACAGTCTTAATAGGTTAGATACACACACGTGCACGTGCGCATACACACATAAATTGAAATTGGCAAAGAATAAATGAGCACCTGGAATATTGGAAAGAAGGAAATTTGATATTCTGATCAAATGTGGGAAAAGATATTGCTAACGACATTTGGAGTACCGAAGATCAGCACCTAGGTCACTTCACCTGCGCTTGGGAAGGATATGGAGATGAAACCATGGGCAAGTAATCCAAACCCGGTTCAATTGAAGATGATATCGAATTGGCATATAGAGGATATTTTTGTTTTGATCCTTAAATTACATCTTTATAGCCTACGATTCCTGTTTATTGTAAAAGAAGATTGAAAATTGTGGCTTATTTGGAGGATTTTCCTAGCCACGAAAAAATAAAAAGGAAAAAAAAACACTAAAAACTCAAAAATTGTTTTATTCGGTTTCCATTGGTTTAAAAGAAGGACTTCCGTCGATATTGGGAGTGATGGAAATGAATCAAATCATTATAGGTGAATGGACAATAGCCGTAGGCCTTTAAAGATCTCATGGGGTTTTATGGGTCTAATACAGTTGGACATGTGGCAGTATGTGGAAAATAAATATCAGAAGTAAAGGCCAGCGACCTAAAAGAAAAAGAGTAGGCAAAAAGAAGAAAAAATTGAATAGGATAAGAGAGGATCTTCTTAAAACTTTAATCCTTTTTCTTGCTTTATAAACCTAAGATTTGCCTTGTTGCATGTTCATTACCTAAATAATATGAATAGGCACCGCTAGAAACCCAAAAAACATGGTTCCTTTTTAATATCACTTTCGCCCTTATGAGATTACAGTGACTTCTTTAGATCTTTTGATTTTTGAGATACATTTAATTATATATGAGAATTTTACATCTCCGAGATTTTTTTATCGGATAATGAGAACCTATATGACTTGATTGTTATGTATGAACAAGCCTGCATTTTTGTTTAACTATCTTTTACAATTTATGAAAGATACCAGCAAACGAAAGTGTAGCAATCCAGGCAGAAATTATTAAAGTTGATATCCTTAAACTAATTTAGCACAATTTTTTCGTGAGGCAAAAAAATAAAATAATTTTTTTAGCACATTCTTAGAACATGACTGATTTTGATTTGACTCTCATCAAGCTCCAGGTAAATGTTAACATGCTCCACAAACTTTCAAATTAGCAGGACACATCAATACGAATACTTCTAACGTGCTAAACATTAGAAACTAAGTCTTAAAAACGAGTAAGAAGTTAATAGGTATTTAGTGTGCTTTTCCTCTGCAAATGTACCTATACTTTAGATGCGATACAGTTTCCCTACTTGTATTCAGAATGTTCACATTAGCATGGTCTCACACAAATCCATTTATACATCTTTGTGTATACATTTTAGGTGAATTACCGAAAATTCCCACGCACTCTACCCTGTAAAACATTTGTACCCCCTTAAGAGGTTTATTTGCACAAACTCCCCTCCTCGCCAACCAAAACCCTGAAAAACATCAAATTTTTACTATAAACAACTTAAGTTACCGTCTTAGTTAAGTTTGGAAGCTGTTTCTGTTGTTTAAAGTTGACATTGAGTGTTTTTTTAGGGTTTTGGTAGATGAATAAAGGGATGTTTATGTTAATAAATTACTCGAGGAGGTACAGCTGTGCTATATGGCATAAACTACCTCCCCAGGGGGTGGGGTGGGGGGGTGGGGTGGGGTTGTGCAATTTATGCAGTCTTTAATTGATAGGTCATAGGTTTGTATGTAGGAGCTTAGAGCAGTGATTTTTCAAAGGGGGTTAATCTTAGGTGGCATTGCATTGAAATAAAGAAAAAGGAAAGGCCAGCCCTATTTACTTGACTGCAAAGATAACTTTATTTTTCAATCATAGAATTCGGTAGAGGACATTTGATGTGTGGACTAAAATCACCAAATGTGGTTGATGCAATTTCCGTGTTTATGCTAGACGGGAACGAACAGGTATTTAGAGATTACATTGCTGAAATGAAAGAACCCATTAAAAATTTTAGTGGACTATGATCTTCTCTCAAAGAAAATTTTGCATTCCTCGTATCGCTATATGAATTCTTATCTGTATCATACGGCAGTTTGTTAATATCTGCAGATAAATACCATATTACTGAAATGTTAAAACCAATTTAAATTTCATCTTAGCAGACTCTGATCTTCTCTCAAGAAATTTTAGCATTACTCATATTGATATAATGCTTATGAATTCTTATCTGTGCCATTCGACAATTTGCTAATATCTGCAGATAAATAACACATTACTGAAATGTAATAACCCATTCAAATTTTATCTTAGTAGACTATGATATTCTCTCAAGAAACTTTAGCATTTCTCGTATCGCTACCTGAATTCTTATCTGTACCATAAGGCAATTTGTTAATATCTGCAGATATTCTGTCTACAACACAGAAGCTACACCACACACCAATGTCCAAACGCAAACCAAGAAGACGTCACTGTCTTAATATGCCCATTATGCGCTAACGGCGTCCGCCTCATTCCAAACCAAGACCCAAACATCACATGGGAGGATCACGTTAACACTGACTGCGACCCATCGAATTACCAGAAAACAACCAAAAAGAAGCGATGCCCCGTTCCTAATTGCAAAGAGCTCTTGACCTTTTCCAACACAATACGATGCAGAGACTGCCCCCGAGAGCACTGCTTAAAACACCGGTTCGGGCCGGCTCACAAATGCCCGGGAGCCAAAGACCCGGATTCTGGCTTCCCTTTCATCGGTCTTTTAAAGAGGAGTCTAACGGTACAACCTAACATGAATTCTTCAAGCAGCGGCCCATCATGGTGGAGTTCAAGCTTACAAAGTCTTAGGGCTGGTGCTGAATCGGGTATACAGAGTTTGAGTAGTGCAACGAATCTAGCGATTCAAAAGGCGAGAGACGGAATGGGTCAGGGTGGCGGGACCGTAGAGCACTGCCCTCAGTGTTTTGCGAGATTTCCGTCGCTAACTGCTTTGGTAGAACATGTTGAGAAATCTCATAGTAAAGGAGGGCAGCAACAGAGAATCACGGTCGATGTTTGTCCCACGTGCAGTCGGGAGTTTCGAGATCCGGTGATGCTTGTGGAGCATGTTGAGAGTGAGCATAGAGGATATCCGAAGGCGTAAGCGGAATTGAGAAGGCGTTGTTTGTTGTGTATTTCAATAGGCCCTTTAAGAGGAACTATTATATGACGAGTTAAAAAAAGAAAAAAATCACATTGTTTGAGCAACTTTTCTGTTGTATTTCTGCGCCCTCTCTAATCTAATGAATTATATCAATACTGGGTTTTATACTTATGTAGGTAATAGTAATAACATGTTTTATTTTATCTTGTTCAGGCTTCCTACATTCATCTGAGGTTGTATCGTTGCAAGAAAGAAAAAACAGAGAGACTGTAATAGCTAAGGGTGCTATAATCGAAGTAAAGGCTCGATCAAGTTGGGTTCATTTAGTTTTCAACTGAACATGGGATATAAAATTTGTTTGTCTAGTAAACAAGCAGAATTCGACCTAGACCTGTTGTTGAACTGACTCTAAGCTGAAGTTAATTAGAGAGACTAAACGAACCTGATTCATTCCTCCAATTACAATGCAAACTCTTCGGAGGCTTCAAAATTGATTTTGTCATTTTGTGCGGACGATCTTTGAGATTTTTCTTTTTCAGAAGGCCCATAAAATATTAAAAGAGAATCTTAAAAACCAAAAGCCTAACGTTCGTGCCAATTTTATAAAGAAATATTTAACTTTTAGGTCATAACAGTATTATAATGAGCTCAATTAAATGCGAGTTTTATTAAAACCATATATATAATAAATTAAATCAAACTTCATATTACAGCTAAATATATATTATTTACTATGTCCTCCCATTTGTCAATCTGTCACAAAATGATTATATCTTTATAATGAACGACATCAATATAGTTTAGATAAAAATGCTTTGTAAAATAAACACTAATTTTTTGAAGCAATGCAAAATTTTCTAAGTTATAAGTAACTCAAACCTCACAGGCACAGCTCATTTCGGAAATCCTCTTTTTTCTATTTTTCCAGTCACCAAGTCGTCCCTTCTCTTTCGATCGCTCGGCCGGCGCTGTCAAAATCAAACGAGATTACCATTTTGCCCTTTCGATGGGTCCTTGTAAAAAGGATAATTTTGGTAGCAGTTAGGGTTCTTGGGTTCCTTTAAATTTGACGAAGCTTCCAGAATTCTTCAGTCAATTTTTAGTCGCTTCGTCTCATCTTGCTTCATTCCCTCATCGGCGCTCGCTATCTGATCTGAGATCTCAGCGTAAGATTCTTTCGTCTTCCTCATTTCCTTTCCAAAATCATACACTAGATTAGCATCACAAGCGAAATCTTCAACAGATTTGGATTTTTCTAAATTTATTTATCTGCAGAGTTGGATTGGATTCTGTTTTAGGCTGTTCCTTTGAACATGGATGGCGATGATCGAGACCAGCATGATCAATCAAATGGTAATTTTCGAGCTAATCATTTTCCATTTTAATATGTTTATGGAAAATAAGAAAGATCAGCCCTTTTAAGGTTTTTGGATCTCAGCTCAGTATTAAGTTTTGTCTACAAATGATTTCAAAGAACGTTGCAAGAAAAGGGAAAACTAATGAATAAAGATCATGTAGAATCCTCATTTGAAGCAAAAGCGTAAAAGCAGCTTATCCACAGTCCCTGCCTGAGTGATGCACGGACGGTTGAGATTGAAAGAAAAAACCAACTCCTACTTTTAAGCCTATTATTTTTTTCCTTTTTAATCTCAACCGTCCGTGCATTGGTGGATAAGCTGCATCTACGCTTTTTCTTCAAATGAGGATTCTATAAGATCTTCATCCAAAACTAATGAACTCAGGATTAAATGGAAGGAAGAATAATGCTATGAGGTTACTGGTTTGAAAGCAATCGGGTTTTTTCTCAATCACGGATTAAACCCATTAATAGTGTATGAGTGGAATTTATGAAACCAGTTAGCTACGAGGCGTGCTAGATTCAAGTAGTGAGTGAAAGTAATTAATTAGGAACATTCTTCTTGCTTTAAACAATAGTTAAAATTGTGGCTCAATGGGTAGTGGCATGTTGACGATGTTACTTCATTTTTGCTTGATTCTGGGGATTGAGTTATAGCAGGATTCCCACTTAAAAGCAACTGTACTTTACGGACATCTAATAGCTTTACATTTCAAGGAACGACAGGATATAATAATTTCTCTCAATGGTCAGTTTAGGTGCATACAAATAAGACTTCAAGCCTAATGTTGATCTACACACTTTGAAACCACTCCAATCTTACTTCAGTTTGGATCAATTAGGCTACAGATTAAAAACATAAGCCGTTAATTGATCAGAGGCATTTTGGTACAAGGGATTTGGATTTGAAAAACTCCACCAGAGGAGTCTTTGTATAAAGCACAATTTGTTGACATTAATGACATATTAGACCGATTGTGCCATCTAAAGTGTAAACATGTAAGGATAAATCTCTAGAAGAAGATGGCTAAGAAATTCTGGCTTACACGTTAATTGATGATATACTGCTTTCTACTATGACATTTCGATAACATGCTCCTTCTCATGGAGTCTAGGAACGGGTAACTTCAAGCTGGTTCATCAGAAGACCAACAGTGAGAAACATCCAGTTTGGTGAAGGCGTGAAGTCTTGGTAGGATGTACATTATAGAAGAGTTTCAAGGATTTAGCTCTTGTCAAACTCATTCTAGGACATCCATTGTATTTGAGTGCCTTAAGTTAACTGCGCAAAATGGATGTAGGATTTCATTGAATTTTTGAGCCATGCAGTTGATGGTGCACCAACATCAACCAATATTTGACAGATAGTGAGACAGTCCACCAAGCTGAAGCTTTTCGTGACTTAACTCACATGGTTTAGTTTAATAGATTCAATTGGTTTAATTTAGTTTGTTGTTTGTCAACATTTGAGATTAATGAGCAATATTTTAGTTTTTTGTGTATCACAATTGATTTGTGTTAATGACTGGTGTGGATCATGAGATGTCCCATTGCATTGCAAAGAAAAGGGAAAGAAAAGTCCTCGAATGGTTATGTACAAAGAGCTTAATTTCTGTTACTCTATACATTATGCACTACTGAGGAATTGGAAGACCAGGTGATATTAATAAACCATTGAGCGGTATGCATATGCATAATAGCTTTAACTTTAGAAGGAAATTTTTAGGATGATTATATGATGCACAAGCTCTTCCTCAGTATCCGACGCTAAAACTGTTTATCTGGCGTGTGCTGTTAAACGGCCAACAAATGCCTTTAGGCTTTAGTTATTGTTACATGCTTGCATGCGTAAGCTGACCATTTGTCCGTTTCATCTATGTGAGTTTTTGCTGATCTCTGTTTATTTGGCATTTTATGAATTTCAAAGTATTGTTTTTTTTATTCATCAACTTGACACATAAAGAAAGTCGCAGAGATGATTTTTTTATGCTGGAACTTTGGTCGACCTCAGCTGGCCCTTTAGCTTTTATTTAATGAGTAATACTTTTTCTACTGGTGCAGGGGAATCCATGTAGGCTACATGGATTTCCATTGGATACAAAGTGGGCCATAGGGTACAAGTACTTGGGCAGTGGATAACATGGCCCATAGCGAATATGAATGTGTTTTGCTGGCCTATATGTTTCTGATTTAGATTTTAATTTCCCATAGCGAATCTCTTAGTTTTATACTTATATTAGAATCTCAACAGTCTAGTGGATTAAGAGGACACGGACATCAGGTTTCTTAGGCTGGCAAGCCAATTCCTTGTCCATGTTTTCTTGGAATTGAATTTGGCACTAATTAAGAGAGCATTTGCATAAATTTGATATCCTGTCATAAAAACTTAAAGAACTTTTTCATAGAGCCTTGCGTAGCCTACTCCATTTGGATAGGAGAAGGCTTAAATGAAGTGATGATGCACTTTATCTCTAGAAAACATGATTGTCCTTGCCTTTGTTGTTTCTCAGATCTCATTTCTCATACGTCTTAGTTTGGTATACTTGGCTATGTTTAATCTTAATTCATTGCTACTATTGCATTCTGGATTGTGTTTGGCATGAAATGCTGAGCAATTCTTTATATGGCTATTCTGATTATGCATGCCATTTTTTTGAATTAGAATCGCTTCTATTTGTTCTGCACCAAATTTATTATTTCTTATTTTTAGTTATTTAATTATGTTTGCTTCATGTAGATGTTGATGAGAAGGATGATATAATTACCGAAAACAGTGCATTTGTGCGTGAGGAACCCCCTCAAGATGACAATGTACCACCTAAGGTTGAGTCCGAGGTGGAGACCCTTCATGAGAAAGTCACAAAGCAAATTATCAAAGAAGGTCATGGCCAGAAGCCAGCTAAGTCGGCAACATGTTTTTGTAAGTGTCATGATTAGTAATATTTAGCATGAAAGAACTGCAGGTTGTGACATGTTATTAACTTCAAAATTACAGATTTGGGGTGTCATGGATTGGTTGATGCATTTTACAAATGCTTTCGTCCTCTTCGTTTAATGCTTGCTTCTATAGAATCAGTCACAAGTGGTTTGTTGGCTAATAAAATAGTGCACTGAGGAAGTATGGAAATGTCAGGATCAATGTGTTTCTAATCCAATTGATTGGTGGCAATGACAACAGATCTTGTGTACCTTGGAATGTTTCAGATAAAGGTTTTCTAACAATTTCGTCTTTTTCATAAACGGAATGTAATTTACAAGTCATAAATTAACTTTTCCATCAAATAGAATTTATGGGTATCGTCCTTCCTTTCTAGAAAGAGCCCACGCATCTCAGTTTAAAATATTAGAACTGGTACTTGGGCAGTTTGTGCTCCAAGGCTTTATCTTAATACTAGTCTTTGTTGCCTTCTATCTGGAGTATAATTAGTCGTCGGATACAGTTTCTTACTTATACTGTTTGAAAAATTACTTATTTAAATTAAAATTGTAGTTTAGTTTCAATGCTTATTGAGACAGATTTACTTTTGCTCGCAGCGTATCAGTATCTTTGGGTTCTCCCATAAACCTAACCATGGTCTTTTTTCTTTCAATGTTTAAACATTATGAGCAATTCCTTAATATGGAATTTGTCTTTTGCTTAGTTAGGAGAAGTAAGAAATATGCAAATAGTTTGAAAATCTAAATCATTTGTAATTTGGGACAAACAGCCCATATTTATATAAAAAACTATCTGGTCCCCAAAGAGGGAAGATTACTTATAGAAGTACTACAGTAGAAAGCTAATATGAAGACTATATGAATCTTCGATGGAGCCATGCTAGACAATCTCATATTCCTGTTGTGATGGGGGATAAGTTTAAGTGATGATAACTATGTGAAATTAGACTTTTCGGTTTTCGTATCTTAAACAGGTCGTTAGTAATCTGAGCATGTCTAGAAATTTTCTGCTAAGAAGTGGTTTGTTCTCTTGAGCTCTAGAAGTCTTTGTAAACCGATTTCTGAACTCTACCTTTCCATACGAGGATGTGTATAATGTCCTTAGTGTCAGAAGAGCACACACCAATATATAAACATTAGTACTTCTTAAATAGTAGAAATCTTCATACCTGAAGCAACTTAGAATCCCCTTCTACGTTCTATTATATACTATATGTACTGACCAGTCTTTTATAATTCTGATCAGGGAGACCTTAACTTGGGCTGTAGTCTTATTGCTTGAATTTCTTTATGTTAGCTATTTTATATTGCATTCCTTCCTTCAAATTCATCATATATGACCATGGTTTGGAACCTCGGCCGATCCCTATCCGAGATGGCCGATTCTGATCCCAAAAATGACTTTTTATTCATCATAAATATAGAAAGGCAAGCAAGGAGAAGATTGAATCTTAGGACAATTTTTAAATAAACATTTAGCTTTGGGTTTCTTAATGGTGGCTTTCTTATATTGCATTCCTGCCTTAGCATTCATCATATATGAGCACGGTTAGTTTGATATCATTAATATGACTTCAAAATTTTCCGAATTTTTTTAGAAAATTCTTCTTCTAACGATATAAAATCTGATGTTCTGATCCAAAACACGGCCGAGACTATCGATTCTGATCCCAAAAGTGACAGTCTGATACCTATCCCGAAACCGAGACTTTAAACCTTGCATATGAGAAACTAGAATATATGCTTCTTTAATTTTTTTTGATGGAAGGTTATAGATTTGTAGTTATGTATAATACGTTATCTAATTTAAGTTTTTTCTTAATGGCAGTACATTTTAAAGCATGGGCTAAAACAACTTTGCACAAATTCGAAGATACCTGGCTAGAACAACGACCATTTGAACTTGTTCTAGGGAAAGGTATGCACAATACTTTACTGGCATATAAAGGGAAATTCGTTGTAGCTGAAATAATCAAGAATTTGGAAGTATGCAAATGAGAAATCATGAATAATTTTGAAAACAATGAAATTTGTGTTTACTGTAACTCCTGCTGCGAAAGTTGTAATTGACGAAGAATGATATAACAGAAAAGAAAGAAATGGCGGGACTGGCCATTGGTGTTGCCAGCATGAAGAGTGGGGAGCGTGCATTGTTCCATGTGGGCTGGGAACTAGGCTATGGCGAAGAAGGAAGCTTTTCGTTCCCAAATGTTCCCCCTACAGCAGATCTCATATATGAAGTTGAGCTTATTGGCTTTGATGATATCAAAGAAGTATGTTACCCTCCATTTGAATATAGTGCTTTCTGTTACCAGTTTACTTAAATCAAATTCTACCGTCAATGTTTGTGCCACGTTCCAGTACCAAAATTAATGTACTTCCTTTTGATGTTTTCTTTCCAATCTTTATTATTGGTTAGGGGAAAGCTAGAAGTGACATGACGGTTGAGGAAAGGATAGAAGCAGCTGATAAAAGGAAGATCGAAGGAAACAATTATTTCAAGGAGGAAAAGCTAGATGAGGCTATGCAACAATATGAAATGGTTACCAAGCTCAAAAACCTGTTGACTGTTCATTTTTGTTGTGTTGTGATGTTTATTCAAGAAATAATAATGAATTTTTTCCCTTTTGTCAGGCAATAGCATATATGGGAGATGATTTCATGTTCCAGTTATTTGGAAAATACAGGGACATGGCTTTGAGTGTGAAAAATCCGTGCCATCTCAACATGGCTGCATGCTTAATTAAGCTAAAGCGATATGAAGAAGCCATTGGTCAATGTACTGTGGTATGTATTCGCATACAGCCAAACATTTTTTTTTGTTTTCTTGGCCTGATGCTTAATCTAATATTGCTTATTGGTATTTGGAATGCAACATCTTCTCCTAGGTGTGCATGTTCACTTTATCCATAGAACCTGAGATTTTTTCCCCCTAATTGTTTACAAGTGGCTGTTGGTTAGACGAATCACCTAATTCTTTTGGTTTTGGAAAAAGAAAATGAAGGAAGAAATTAGCATGTTGTATCAGATTTGTCTGTTCTCTCTTATTAAGTTTCTCATCAATAAAATCTTGGGTTCTTTTGTCATTTCAGAACTTCTTCCAGTCAATAATGTAAATGTTGTTTAAATGCAGGGACTTAAATTGTTATGCATTTTTTGAAAGTTCTGGCTGAATACCAACATTGACAGTTCTTGCAAATGTTTGTAATCTATCTCTAATGGACATGGAGTTACTGCTATTGAAGCATGCTAGATTGAATAATAAGCAGAAGCATAAACCCCTATATTAACCAAATAAATTTTCGTTGTAGAGGCCTAAGTTTCCTCCCTTGTTGAGAATTTTTTTAACATCGGTTATATTATCAAGTTTTTCTGGACTCAATAACTTTATTTTGGAATTCCAACTGCATAAACTTGCCTAACGGCCTTTCATCTTGAATGTGCAAGCACCAAGAAATATATATTTACTGTACTTGCTGAATGTAGTTGCAAGCGAATATCCTGGAATGACACCTGTGAAGAAACCCTAACTGCATCGATTTTACTATTGTTGTTAGGTATTGTCAGAAGATGAAAATAACGTAAAGGCACTATTTAGACGTGGAAAGGCCAGATCAGAACTTGGACAGACAGATTCTGCACGTGAGGACTTTGAAAAGGCAAGAAAATATGCTCCACAAGACAACGCTATTGCGAGGGAGCTGCGGCTGCTCGCTGAACACGATAAAGCTGTTTATCAAAAGCAGAAGGAGCTTTATAAAGGTATATTTGGACCTAGGCCTGAACCGAAACCCCAATCAGAACGAGCTACTCGGCTTGTTCTCTTCTGGCATTGGGTTGTCTCTCTGTTTCACCGCCTGTTCAAGCACCAACAGCGCAAAGAGGACTAAGCTCTTATATTCTCTGGTGAGTGCCAAGCTTTACTGACCGATTCAAATTTATCCATTTTATGTTTTCTTCTAGTGTGCAACTAAACTTATATCTGAGAAGCGATTTAGCAAACACATTTTAGTTACATTTATAGGGGGAGAAGGTTATGGTTGTAGACCACATAATTACAGTCACCGACTCTCAATAATAACGACAAGCCTTTATCCCAAATTTTGGGATCGACTAACCTACCGTCACTAGCTTTCACATGCAAATAATAAGGCATCACGACATGAACTGGGAATGCTGTTTCCTTTTATAGTTCAAACCTATATGAACTTGTATGAATACTTCTTTTGGTTTCCTTTGGTCTAAGGGTATCATTTACTTTCCTATCGAAATTCAATAGTCAAATCCCATCATATTAGTGTGTTGGCATTAAAATACTAGAGATACATGAATTTTGAGTAGTTGAACAGATTTTTCTATGATGAGAAATGGTGGAAATTTCTGGAGTTGATTATATATTATCACTGTTAAAGCCAGCCTTACTGGATGTGACATGTCAAAATGAAAAAAACTCTCTGCTGAAAGTGCATTACACAGCCCTTTTTCCCGTTCATTTATTTATTTATATATAAATGTTATGAAATTTAAAACTATCTAAGGACTATGATTCAAATCATTCTAGTTCATATTTTGAAATTAAGGGTGACATGTTATGAAACTAAAAACCTTTCTTTCTAATGTGCGTGAAATACTTTATTCTTCTTCTTTAATGATTTTGGATTACGCTTAAGCCGTCTGTTTTTGTAATGTCAGGGAACTGCGGTGATGGTTGGCTGGCTGAAAAACAACCAAATCTCAGAGAAATGCCAGTTTGTGCCTCTCAGAATCTAGGAAGTTATCAAGTTTAACTTATGTATGTATCGATTTTATAAATTCCTGAGGTGTGTTCGTAAAGACTTAAAAGCGTATTAAGTGAGCCTTAATGCTTGGATGCAAACTTGGTTTAATGAGAGAAAAAAAGAGCAAAATTAAATTTAAAAAAAAAATAGTGTCTGGTGATATCGTCAGTGTGACTAAAACCTCCAACTTCGTTCGATATAATGCTTCATTTTCCAAGTATATAATCGTCTTTCTATAAATTACAAACCGATACGGACTTTGGTTAGTACTAAGTGCACTGTTTAAACGCCCAATGTAGTCTCAAATATAGAATTTATTTCTTCTGTATATAATTATCGGTCACAGTCAGTCTAACCGCACCAGGGGAGAATTGTGTCAACAGTATCAATTATCACGGCACCGATTTAGTGGTTCCCATCAACAGGTATATTATGCTATATTGGTCGATATGATAAATATACACTGATATTTATTAATTATAAGAAAAATATAAAAATTAATATATATAATAATATACTGGCTTACATATTATAGGTTCGGTATTGGGGTATTGGGTTATCGAATTTAATGTCTCATATACTTCATGTATGGGATACAATAGGCAGAATAGACCTGCACAGAACTTGTTTTAACATGTTTGAAGAGGATGGTGACAAAGAAAGGACTTGATGCTCAAGTATGTAGCCAGATTCTTAGTCAAAATCCAACAAAGTTTAAAGCTTCAGTACCTTTGTGTTGCAATCCAAAGGCAAAGCCAATCAACTTTGATGTTGAAACCGTTACCTTTTGCTTTATTTCATTCATGGATACATCAACTCAACTCAAACAAAGAGGACCCATGTCTTGCATTATATTATGGGCTACAAGCTATGAGTTCCTGCAAATGGGTTGTCGTTGAAGATGGAGTCTTTCATTTATTCAGTAATTAGGAAAAGATTAATGGCGTCAATTTTTCAATTTTTTTTTATCTACATGCATCATTAGTAGATTCGTAGAGTTCTGTTTGCTTCAACAATTTGATGATCGAAGATGCCAAGAACTTGATGTATGGAATGTGAAGTGATTTCGTTTTTGTTTCGTTGCAAGATATGGCAACAGGACCATCAGTGGTGCTGTAGGCCCGTCCTTGCAATGGTGAATCAGAAAGGGGGGTTTTGTAAAAAATATTTTACAGATAACCTCTTGGGGTTTTGCCAAAAAAATTAGTTTTTGATTGACTGTCATTAATCTACTTCATGCTTTGATATTCTCTCCCTTTATTAAAAGTGGTCTTTTTTTTTATATCTATTTAATTAAAAACAAAGGAAAATAAAATTGTAAATCACAGGACAGAGGTATAATGTATAAAAAGATATAAATCTTCTTTAAAGGAAACTTTTAACGTTTGGACATCATAAATCCCAATGACAAAGCGTAAACAATGAATACAACTTGCTGCTAACATTTCATTAAAAAGACAAATTTAGGACAAATTACATTCTCAACTTTTGTGCACCCAATATTAAACTAAGATCTCATAGGACACATGCAATGCATTAACCAATAAATACTCTTAAGCCGAAAGAAAGGAAAAATTAAAATATGCTTGCACTCCTATAAAAAAAATTAAGATAATAATACATTAATGAGGGACAGAATAATTGTTCCATGTAATCCTGACATAACCCATCATGGTGCAGTAAAAAGAAACATGCAGTAAAATGAGAGATGTTGATGAGGGGAAACAAGTCCGCAACACTGAAAATGAACAGTGCCCACCACTTGAATCATATCCCTCATTTGTAATAGAAAACAAATTGATACACATCATTATTTTTTTGTTAATTGTTAAGTAATTTACCTGAATGTTTCATCAATTTTGCATTTATATATCTTATTGATATTTTTGTTGCATTTATATATCATTAAAGTACAAACCGTTAATAATTTGCTTTATTCAGTTGACCATCAAATCCATCACTATTTTAAACAAAATCCTTACGGTTTGCGTTTTAGGGTATATAAGTGCAGCCAAAAAACAATAAGCTATATAAACGTAAAATTCTAGTTCTTATTTCTTGTTAACCGCTCATCAGTCCTAATATCTTATTAGGGCATGTTTAGGCTTGTAGAATTGAAAATCTTACGGGAATTGACGATTTTCATCAATTTAGCCATTTCCTTGTTTACGTGGAGTTTTGAATATGTCTGTGAAATAAGAACAAATTATGTTCCGTTACTTAGCATCTCAAAAGAAAATTGGAAATTGTTTCTCTGTGAATAAGCCAATTAATGATTGAAGGGAGGTAATCCGCAAACTAGAAAAATAATAAAGAAACGCAAATTAGAGGTGTCTTTAGGAAAATGTCAATACCAATCTCTTGATATTTAGTTTCACCATCGTTTTCCAATTCTTGTATTCAATTTAAGGTTTTTTCAAGATTTGCCCTCCAATTTCTAAACATACAGCATCTAACATAAATCATATATAAAGATACACAATCCTGTCATAAAACTCTGCTTTCCAAAAAGAAGTAACCACATCGATTCTAAATTTTCAAAAAACAAATTGGAAAAAAGGAAAGAATTAACGAAGGAAAACATGCACATTACTCTACATTTGTAGTCATTTGGAAATTATTCCAAAAACCCCCCTTATCCTTTTCCCCTCAAAAAATGATATGATAATGGAAAGTAAATTTATAAAGTGGAAGAAAGAATGAACAAGACACCCAAAGTGTGTGGTCACTTCAGACACCCAACGTGAATCTAATCAATGATTCCTCTCTTATAATTATGCTACCCGATTTCATCTCAAAAAGCCAAAAAAAGATGAAGTCTTTTCCAACAATGGAGAGATAAAAATCCTTTATTTAAGTGAGTGAAGCCCATCTTCAAGCAAAAGGGGAAGTGGAGAAGAAGAAGAAGAGGGCCATGGCTTCTTCTCCTCTTCTCATTCTCACCATCCTCTTCTTCTTCTTCTTCACAACTTCCAAAGCTCAGCTCTTTGATGAGCCAACAATGGCTGCTCTCCAAAAGGAGCTCTCTTTCTCACTCTGGGACCTCACCAACTCCCAAAGCTACTGCTCATGGCATGGAGTCAAACGCAACAGCTTCAACCAATCTGTGGAAGAGCTCAAGCTCTCTAGGCTCAACCTCAGAGGTAATAACATCTCCATGATTTCAAAGCTCAAGTCTTTGAAGCTCCTTGATCTTTCATCAAACTCATTCCATGGGTTGATCCCTTGGTCTTTTGGGGACTTGGGTCATCTTGAGTTCCTTGATTTGTCAATGAACAATTTGAGAGTTTGATCCCTTCATCACTTGGGGGTGTTGTCAGCCTTCAATCTTTGAACCTTCCCAATAATTTGCTCACTGGTGAGATACCCAATGAGCTCAATAGGCTTGAGAACTTGGAGGAGCTGCAAGTTTCTGGGAATAATTTGGGTGGGTTTATCCCTGATTGGGTTGGAAATTTGCCCAAGTCGAGGGTTTTTTTTTCTCTTGCTTATGAGAATAGGCTAGTTGGTAAAATCCCAGAGAATTTGGGGTTGGCTTCTAAATTGCAGGTGTTGAACCTTCACTCTAACAATCTCAATGGGGTGATCCCTGAAAGCATTTTCAATTCTGGGGACTTGGAAGTTGTTTTTTTTTGAAATAAGATAGTTTTAAATTAAAATTATTAAAATAGAATAGTTTGATTTTAATTTCACAGAATAGGATGGTTTGGACGACCCCATCCCCTGCCTACCCGCCCCATTTTCAAAAAAAAAAAATAAATTAAATAAAAATCACGAAATTAATTAAATATGAAATAAATGAATAAAAATTGTATAATATTAACCGTTTGAATCTGGTATACACTCTAATAACAAAATGAATCTGTTAAATTTATAATACAAAAAATCATATCTGTTTGCAAAATGTAAATTCTATCTCGACGGTCAAATTTATAATAACAAAATGAATCCGTCAAATTTATAATACAAAAAATCTTCCGGTGCACTTGTCACGATCTCGAAAGTCCCGCCCCTGATGACTGTCCTGGACATCTGGTCCTATAATGACCTGGTTGTTTGCATAGGCTATATCTGGCGTGTCTTTGCTGAAAATCAGCATCCATTGTCATTCGATCTCGACGCACCTTAGGTCTTCCGGGCCCTATATTTTTTTCCGGCGGTAATACAGTCGGTGTTTATCTGTTCCCAGTATAATAGTGCCAATAGCGACTGTCCGGTATAGGATGAAATTTTGGATCGTATGCGCCTTGGTAATTAGAAACTGTATAGTAATGGGAAACAAAATTGTAATGTGAGTTATGCATGCTGTTCGCAGCAGCAATTGCGTGGGCACAAGGTAAATGTTGTTGCTGGAAAACACCGCATGTGCACGAAAAGAGCCCTTCATCTCTAAACTTTACGGTATATTGATTCCCATTATTCTCCGTTACTTGAAACTCCGCTGTGTCAAACCTTTCGGATCTGTAGTATTGTGCTCTGCGCTCTCTTTTCCGGAATATATCTTCGTAATACGTGGTGAGCGGAGTCTCCATCGCCAAGGACTTTTCTCTTCTTTGCACAAAGTAAGTATTTACCCGGAAAAAGGTTCGAACAATCAACCCCTGTATCGATAAGCATCTAACACTTTAAGGACCCTGTTGAAGCTTTCAGACATATTAGCGGTCATTAGTAGATATCTGCATCCATTATCATGTGCTTGTGACCACATGCGTACTGGATACTCATCTAACCACGCTTTTGCGGCTTGACTCATCTCTCCAATTTTCGTCATGTACATGTCATGAACATTAGGGTCAGACGCTTCACCGGCATTGTGCATAAGCTTATGTAGATCTGAATTTTTAAATTTTCTATCAAAATTTTGCCTGAAGTGCCGCAGGCAAAACCTATGTGGGGTCATCGGAAATACAGATCTCATTACAGCTAGTATTCCTAGATGTCTATCAGATATGATGCATAAATCTATTCTATCAATAACAGATGTGATACTTTTGAGTTGACGGAAAAACCATGACCGGATAAATCTATTCTAGTTCGACGAAATCATTATTCGCAACCATATCATCAAACAATGCTACCTCATTCAATCCAGCGGCATATTCCACGCTAGCCTTCCCTTCATGACATTCACCAGTTTCATCATCATCACTGCCACATATATCAATGTCACCCGTAGCAACATAAGGCTCGGATGCAATATATGATGGTTGGGGTCGGTGTAATGTGGATGGTTCGGGGTGAAAAGACCGGAAAGATGTGGACGGACATGCTTGGAATGCGCTACTTGGATCGTGTTGGAATGATGCGGAGGTATGGGAAAATCTGCGTTTAGTATATAAATTGTTATTATACTATTGTTCATTAATATTTTCGTATTTCGAAGAATATAAATATAATCACCACTTGTTTCAGATTTATTTACCTTGGGAAGGTTGTATATAGTAATCCTTGTTGTTCTTCTGGGGTGCATGTAACTGCAGCAGTCGATTGAGATAACTAGTATTTAATATATAAAACATATTAGTATTTTGGTATTACTAAAATGTTTGAAGGTGGATTTATAAAATGTTTACCCTTGAGTTTGAAGGTTTGAATAATATTGTGTATAGTCATATCTACCGAGAGTGACGGTATCATATCATCGTTAACCATGTAACCGTACCCCCAAGAACTACCTCCAGCATTACCATCAAAATTACCCGTTGGAGGGACATCTGATACTTCCAATTGTTCATTCTGAACCAAAAGTTCAAAAGAATGCTGGGTGTTTGACAGACCGAAGTCTATCATCGAAGATATTGGTGCATCGTCTATAATTTCAACCAATGCATTTCCACTAAACATAAGCCATATACAACTTAACTTAAGCCTATTTCACGGGGATCGTATTTCGTGATTTTGAACACTTTATTCTCGATTTCATTATAAGTCGTTGATGGTTCTAATCGCATGATTCTTGCGGACCCGCCCATATACTCAGGACCTTGTGCACTTGTGATAATCCGGCCATCGTATTTACATACAACAAATAAACTTGAACTTGTCATAATCTGCGTCAACTTAAACGTTCGTTAAGGATTGATTAGTCTGATTTGAGACTAAGATCAACTTAACGAAAAGAGCATTTAGTGGCTTTATTGTTCCAGTTTAGGGACATAGTGGTCCATTTAATATATGGCCGTCGGGACCCGTCACCTCTCTGACGACGTTGAAGGATTACAACGACAGGTGTCATAGAAGTTCGGAGATGTATCCTTGAACCAAAGTTGATTGGGGGTCTTATGGGACTAAAGTCCGTTTGAATGTTTAAGGATACGTTAGCCAGATTTGAGGCTAAGATCAATTTAAACGGGATCGTTTAGATCCGACAAAAGAGCGTTTGGAGGCTCTATTGTTCCAGTTTAGGGACGTGGTGGTCCATAGGTAGTTTAAGGACATTGCGGTCCATTACCAGTTTAGATACATGGTGGTCCATTTCCAGTTTAGGGACATAGGGGTCCATCGTTCCCGTTTTAGGGACGGATATTAGTTTAAGGACGCATTAGTCCATGGGTTTAAGGACCCCATAATCCATATAGACGTGTTTAAGGACGCATTAGTCCATTAGTTTAAGGACGCATAAGTCCATGGGTTTAAGGACTCCACAGTCCATATCTTGGTTTAAGGACGCATTAGTCCATAAGTTTAAGGACCCCACAGTCCGTATCGATGTGTGGTTGTCGGGACCCGTCACCTCTCTGACGTCATTGAAGGATTACAACGATAGGTGTCGGAGGAGTTCGGAAATGTACCCTTGAACCGGATGTAAATTGATTTAAGAGAGCAGTCTTGCTCAGTCAATTTAATTTGAGGACTTACGGCCATGATTGGGCTAAGTCCAGTTGAGAATATTCAACGTTTTTAACTTCGGCCTATTAGGCCTGTGCTAGGGCTTTGCCCCTGTTTAATAATGCACTGCATTTTCTTTTGGCCTGCTAGGCCTTTTTGATTTGGGCTCTGTCCCTTTTAAATGATGCACAACATCTGTTTTTGTTTGGGCTCTGCCCTTTTTAAAATAATGCATTGCATTTTATTAGGCCTGTTAGGCCTTTTTTGATTGGGCTTGGCCCTTCTGTAAATAATGCAGTGCATTATTCAAACTGACAGTGACCACGTGGCCTGTCAGGCGCTTTGCGCCAATTATTGAGCGCAAGCGCATGTGGAGATGACACGTGTCACGCTCTGATGAGCGCAAGCGCAGTGCGCTGCGCTGTTGCGCTGCCGACACGTGGCGCGTTCTGGTGAGTTGCGCCAATTTAAGAGAGCAGTGCTCTATTTTAAAAGCACATAGCGCAAGTTATTCAGGTGCTGACACGTGGCGCTCTCTGGTGGCTTGCGCCAACCCAGGAGCGCAACAGTGCAGATTTGCAAGTGCAAGGCACTGTTTTAATATCTTGATCCAATTTTGGATTCAAGAAAAGAATCTTTAAGATTTCAGAACCAATGGTTCATAATGCCTTTGTTATTTATTATATCTTTTACTGAAGATCCTTGATCTTGTTGTTAGATCAATGATCTATTCAGAAGAAATTCTTCCTTTTATAAAGGTTTTACCTTCTTTTTCCTTTCTGAATTCTTCTCAAGATTCTTTAGAGGAGTTCTCTCTTTATTTCTGTGTTTTTGTTTCTCTGTGTTGTGTTCTTCCTTTGGAGTTGGGGTCTAGGGGCCTTTATATAGTGCCCATTAATTTGTTAAATTTGTTAAAGAGATCATTTTTTGAGTGATTTGGGGAATTTTCCTCACCGTTGGATCTTTGATCCAAGGGCTTCTGTTTTACAGAAGACAATTTTCTTGTTTTAACAAGAACAGAAAAATCTTACTGGAATTTTAATTCTGTCTGGCGCAAACGCACCAGCGCTTGACACGTGTCACGCAGCGCAGAGCGCAGCGCAACTGCGCTGACACGTGTCGCGCAGTGCAACTGCGCTGCCACGTGTCGCGCAGCGCAGAGCGCAGATCATCTGAAGCGTTGCTTCTTTTGTTTTTTACTTCAAGTCGAGCCTTGCTCTGATTGGGCGCGTTGCCTTGAGCGTTGCGCTGGCGTGTCAGCTTTTGACACGTGGCGCGTTGCGCGCAGCGCAAGGAATTTGAAGCGTTGCTTCAATTTTTGAATTTTTTTGAAATTCAAACATATCTTTGCTCTGATTTGGGGAAATAGCCTGGAAGACCCAAGATGCGTCGAGATCGAATGACAATGGATGCTGATCCTCAGTAAAGACACGCCAGATGTAGCCTAAGCAAACAACCAGGTCATTATAGGACTAGATGTCCAGGACAGTCATCAGGGGCGGGACCTTCGAGATCGTGACAAGTGCACCGAAAGATTTTTTGGTATTATAAATTTGACAGATTCATTTTGTTATTATAAATTTGACTGTCGAGATAGAATTTACATTTTGCAAACAGATATGATTTTTTGTATTATAAATTTGACGGATTCATTTTGTTATTAGAATGTATACCAGATTCAACCGGTTAATATTATACAATTTTTATTCATTTATTTCATATTTAATTAATTTCGTGATTTTTATTTATTTATTTATTTTTTTGAAAATGGGACGGGTTCAGAACCCGCCCTCTCCTTGATAGGTAGAGGGCGGGTTCGCCCTCTTCCTAATTAAGAGGATGGCGGGTTCTAGGAACCCGCTATCCCCTATAATAGGTAGAGGGCGGGTTGTTTGGGCAGGGGGTGGGGTCGTCCAAACCACCCTATTCTGCGAAAATAAAATCAAACTATCCTATTTTAATAATTTTAATTTAAAACCATCCTATTTCAAAAAAAACCCTTGGAAGTTTTAGTGTTAACTGTAAATAAGTTGAATGGGAGAATTCCTGAATCGATAGGGGATTGTAAAGCTTTGTCGAGTCTTCGGATTGGTAACAACAAGCTTGTCGGGAGAATTCTGTCGTCGATAGGGAATGCAAGCGGTTTGACATATTTTGAAGCTGACAATAATCTTCTTGATGGAGAAATCCCTAAAGAATTTGCGGAATGCTCGAATCTCACCCTCTTGAACTTGGTGTCGAACGCGTTGGCGGTTACCATCCCGTCGGAGTTCGGTGAGCTTAGAAACCTTCAAGAGCTTATCCTCTCGAATAACAGTCTTCGAGTAGAAATTCCCAAGTCTCTGCTAAAGTGTCGAAACCTTAGCAAGCTCGATCTTAGCAACAACAAATTAAACAGAAGCTTGCCCAAAAACCTATGCAACACATCAATACTCCGGTTTTTTCATTTGGATCGCAATTACATTAGCGGCGAGATTCCTACAGAAATCGGGAATTGTGTTAAGCTGCTCGAGCTTTAGTTGGGTAGTAATTTTTTAACCGGAGTTTTACCTTCAGAGATCGGTAAAATCAAAAACTTGCAAATTGCTCTGAATCTCAGCTTCAATCACCTCCGTGGGCCATTGCCTAGAGACTTAGGGAAGCTCGATAAGCTCGTAACCTTGGACGTCTAACAGTTGTCTCTCAGGAGCTATACCTTCAGAGCTCAAGGGCATGTTGAGCTTGATCGATCTTAACTTCTCAAACAATCAACTAACAGGTCAAGTCCCAATCTTTGCTCCGTTTCAAAACAACCCGCCCTTGAGCTTTTCTGGCAACAAAGAACTCTGTGGCGATCCACAAAATTCCACGTGCGGATATTTTGATTCGGGCTACGAGATTAACAACTGCAAAGTGTCGTACAAAATAGCGCTAGCTGTTATCGGTACTGGCTTAACCGTTTTCACTATCTTATCAGTTATTGTGATCCTCATCATGTTAAGAGAGAAGCAAGAATTAAGCGCAAAGGAGAATAATTCTGCGATTCCTCCTCCTGTTATAATAGCTGGAAAGGTCTTTATCGAGAGCATGAAACAAGCCGTAGATTTTGATTCTGTTCTCAAAGCGGCACTTAAGGATGCAAACAAGTTAAGCAGCGGAACGTTTAGCATGGTTTACAAAGCGGTTATACCATCGGGGCTCGTTCTTTACATAAAACAGCTGAAATCAGTGGATAGAACGGTCGAGCATTATCAAAACAAGATGATAATTAAGGGAGCTTGAGAGATTAAGGAATCTTTCGCATGCGAATTTGATGAGGCCTATCGGTTATGTGATTTATGAGGACGTCGCTCTCTTGCTTCATAGACGCATGCCGATTGGGATGCTTGCACAATATCTACTTGAAAGTACTCATGAAGGTGATGAATGCAAACCGGATTGGCCGACGAGGCTAAGTATTGCTATTGGAGTTGCAGAAGGATTGTGTTTTCTACACCAAGTTACGACTATTCATTTGGATATCTCGTCGAGTAACATATTTCTTGTTACTTAGTTCAATGCGGTCATAGGGGAGATTGAAATTTCCAAGCTGTTGGATCAATCGAAAGGAATCGCAAGTACCAGCGCAGTTGCTGGCCCATTCGGCTATATACCTCCTGGTAAATTTTCTTCCAGTTTTGTTATTCCTCATATCAGCTGCATTCCTCATAGGAAAAAAAAGTAATCTATAGTATTTTTGCTCGTGTGATGCATGTATACAAGTGTTAGATATTATTATAAAAATGCTTGATCAGATATTTTACGAAAAAAGAAAATAAGATTTTAAGATATCTTTGTAGAAAATTTACTGATGCAAACTTTATGGTATGGGTTTTTTTTGAAATAATATTAATTTAAAATTATATTATTAAAATAGGGTAGGAAAAATTAAAATTAGCAACATAGGGTGGTTTGCATCCCACCCCGCTGCCTCACCCCCCACCCCCAGAATAGGGGGCGGGGTCCCAGAACCCGCCCCATTTGTTTTTTTCTTAATTATTTAAATTATTAATTATAATTATTAATTATATAATTATAATATTATTATTAATTATATAATTATAATATTATTATTATTATAATTATTATTATAATTATAATTATAATTCTTAAAAATAAAATAAAAGTAAATAAACGAAAAAAACATTTAAATTAAATAATAAAATTTCACTATATCAATGTTTTTTACAGAATGAATCCGTCAAAATTTACAATGTAAAAAAATCCTATCTATTTGTAAAATGTAAATACTATATCGACGGTCAAATTTATAATAACAAAATGAATCCGTCAAATTTATAATACAAAAAAATCTGAGTGCACTTGTCACGATCCTGAAGGTCCCGCCCCTGATGCATATCCTGGACATCTGGTCCTATAATGGCCTGGTTGTTTGCATAGGCTACATCTGGATTGCCTTTGCTGAGGATCAGCATCCATTGTCATTCGATCTCGACGCACCTTAGGTCTTCCGGACCTTATATTTTTTTCCGGCGGTAATACAGTCGGTGTTTGTCTGTTGGTAGTATAATAGTGTCAATAGCGACTGCCCGGTATAGGATGAAATTTTGGATCGTATGCACCTTGGTAATTAGAAACTGTATAGTAATGGGAAGCAAAATTGTAATGTGAGGTTTGCATGCTGCTCGCAGCAGCAATTGCGTGGGCACAAGGTAAATGTTGTTGCTGGAAAAGACCGCATGTACACGAAGAGAGCCCTTCATCTCTAAAGTTCACGGTATATTGATTCCCATTACCGTCCGTTACCTGAAACTCCGCCGTGTCAAACCTTTCGGATCTGTAGTATTGTGCTCTGCGCTTTCTTTTCCGAAAGAAATCTTCGTAATACGCGGTGAGCGGAGTGTCCATCGCCAAGGACTTTTCTCTTCTGTGCACAAAATAAGTATTCATCCGGAAAAAGGTTCGAACAATCAACCCCTGTATCGGTAAGCCTCTAACCCCTTTAAGGATCCCGTTGAAGCTTTCAGACATATTAGTCGTCATTAGGAGATATCTGCACCCATCATCATGTGCTTGTGACCACATGCGTACTGGATACTCATCTAACCACGCTTTCGCGGCTTGACTCATCTCCCTAATTTTCGTCATGTATATGTCGTGAACATTAGGGTCAGGCGTTTCACCGGCTCTGTACATAAGTTTATGTAGATCCGAATTTTTAAATTTTCGATCAAAATTTTGTCTGAAGTGTCGTAGGCAAAACCTATGTGGGGTCGTCGGAAATACAGATCTCATTGCAGCAAGTATTCCCGGATGTCTATCAGATATGATGCATAAATCCGTTCTATGAAGAACAGATGGGATATTTTTGAGGTTACGGAAAAACCATGACCAGGATGATGTATTTTCACCCTCGACAATAGAAAATCCCAACGGAAATATACCGTTATTAGCATCAACACCTGTAGCAATTAACATGCAGCCTCTGTACTTACCGTATAAATACGTACCATCAACGCACAATACCGGCCGACAGTGTGTGAAACCAGCCGCATATGGACCAAAGCACCAGAAAATTCTTTGAAACCTGACAGAGCCCTCGACGTCTGTTTCTGTGGTTCTTAACCGGTATACGGTCCCCGGATTTGATGCTTTCATGGCTTCCATAAAAGGGACTAGTGAGTTGTACGAGATTTCCCAGTCCCCGAATATCTTGCACAAAGCCTTTCTACGAGCATCCCATGCCTTCACATACGAAATCTGAATTTTATGCTCTCCGCTAACCAAGAGCCGTATCTCTCGGGGAGTCATCGCCACATCTGTACGGATCAGGGGCATGATTAGCGAGCAAATGTAAGATGAAGTGCAATTCCGGTGATCCTGTAACATAATAGAATTGATGCAAGTGTGTTCTTGGCTGTATTTCGTGACCTTCCAAGCCTTGGCTCTTTTAGAACAACATGCATGCAATCTCCACTGACATTCATGAGCTTTCGTACATACCACAGTATAGTACGTCTTATTTGACTCTTCGGTTTTAAATGTAACGTTTTGCTGAATGGACCACGACTTCAGCTTACAAATAAGATCTCCTTTTTCCTGAAACAAATCCCCGACGCTGATGCAATCTTCGCTTGCTGCTGTCGCGTCCAAATAGGGTGCCGTATTTACTTCTGCCACGGCTAAGTCTACCCAACCATCATCTTCCAGCGGATCGAGGCCGGGATCTTCTAGTTCGACAAAATCGTTATTCGCAACCATACCATCAAAGAATGCTACCTCATTCAATCCAGCAGCATATTCCACGCTATCCTCCCCCTGATGACCTTCACCGATTTCATCATCATCACTGCCACACATATCAATATCACCCGTAGCAACATAAGGCTCGGGTGCAATATATGATGGTTGTGGTCGGTGTAATGTGGATGGTTCGGGGTGAGAAGACCGGAAAGATGTGGACGGACATGCTTGGAATGCGCTGCTTGGATCGTGTTGGAATGATACGGAGGTGTGGGGAAATCTGCGTTTAGTATATAAATTGTTATTATAATATTATTCCTTAATATTTTCGTAACTAAATCATCACTTGTTTCAAATTTATTTACCTGTGGAAGGCTGTGTGTGGTAATTCTTGCTGTTCTTCTGGGGTGCATGTAACTGCAGCAGTCGACTGGAAGAACCTGGATTTATGGATTTTATTAAATGTTTGAATATTAGTATATAGGTATTACTAAAATATTTAAATATGGGTTTATAAAATGTTTACCCATGAGTTTGAAGGTTTGAATAATGTTGTGTATAGTCATATCCACCGGCACTGACGGTATCATCGTTGACCATGTGACCGTACCCCCAAGAACTATCTCCAGTATTACCATCAAAATTACCCGTTGGAGGGGCATCTGATACTTCCAATTGCTACTTCTGAACCAAAAGTTCAAAAGAATGCTGGGTGCTTGAGAGACCGAAATCTATCATCGAAGATATTGATGCATCGTCTATAAATTCAACCAATGCATTTCCACTGCACATAGGCCATATACAACTTAACCCTACTTTCACGGGGATCGTATTTCGTAAATTTTGAACACTTTAGTCTCTAGTTCATCATAAGTCGTTGATACTTCCAATCGCATGATTCGTGCAGACCCGCCCATATACTCGGGACCTTGTGCACTTGTGATAACCTGGCCATCGTATTTACATACAACAAATATACTTGGGGAGGCCATAATCCTGCACAAAAAACAGTTATAATTTTTATGTTGTGTTGAAATTGCAAAAAACTTTCAAACTCGAAAATTGCTTACCTCCAATACTTTATGAATTGTTCCACTGCTCGAAGATTGCTTACTCGCAGACTATGGTACTGAACTTGACCTTCTTCTAAAACTCCACACTTACACAAAATTGATAGCGGAGAAAAATTGATCGAAGTAAATGGATAGTGACCGGTGTAGGATGAAAATTTGACAGAGATGAAATGGGTAGTGAAATGTATAGCGGAGACATATTTATAGGATATGAGGGCGGCAAGATATTGAAAAGGGCGGGTTCTAACAACCCGCCCTCTTAATTGACCTGACCGACTCTGGCATACTGGTACAAATAATTATTGAAGAGGGCGGGTTTTAATAACCCGCCCTCTTCAATATGATGTAAAGTGATTTGATAAGAGAAAACAAAATTAATGAAGAGGGCGGGTTCCAAGAACCCGCCCTCTTCCTTTTGTGAATAGTATACCCAGTAACTGATTTGACAATTAATGAAGAGGGCGGGTTTTAATAACCCGCCCTCTTCAATATGATGTTATCATGTTCTGAACACTACTTACACATAATTTTAATAAATAAATATATTAAAATAAAGTGATTTGACAACACAATATAAAGAAACAAAATTAATGAAGAGGGCGGGTTCCTGGAACCCGCCCTCTTACTTTCTGAATATTGCTCGTAATTAAAGAAGATGGCAAATCAGTACTAGGCAAATAGTACTGATTTGACATCAAATAGTACTGATTTGACATCTCACATTACTGAAGAGTGCAAATAGTACTGACTAATTAATGAAGAGGGCGGGTTCCTGAAACCCGCCCTCTTCTTTGTGAATAGGAACTGATTTGACAGCTCTCTGGTAATTTTTGAAGAGGGCGGGTTCCAGGAACCCGCCCTCTTCATTAATTAGTAATTGATTTGACTAATTATTGAAGAGGGCGGGTTCCTGGAACCCGCCCTCTTTGAGAACAAAGACTGTAGCGGGTTCCTGCAACCCGTTCACCCTCTATAAAACCCGACCATCAATCAAGAATCAACCACACTTTCTAATCTCTACTTGATAAAACTCTCGACAAATCTCTGCTCCAGTACATTTCAATGGAGAATCAACCACTCGACAAATCTATGCTTGTGCATCAAAACGAACACAGATCGTTCAATATATTACACAGGGAGGAAATATTCTAAACTTAGTTAATTTTTTTTAATTACAGCTTTCATTTAATTCTAATAGTTGAAAATAACATTATTTAATTTTGCAGGATGGAGATAATCTCACCGTCGTCACGCATAGCTCAGACAAATGGATAGTTAGCGACCAACGAATAAACCATCGGCTTAGACGGGCCGGATTTTATGAAGCGTCGTTGATTCGTCATATCCAAATCGACCACGCCCTCGTCACCTCTCTGGTCGAGCGTTGGAGAAAAGAGACCCACACCTTTCATCTAAGATGGGGTGAGGCCACAATCACACTCCAGGATATTGGCCTCTCACTCGGTTTACGGGTCAATGGGCTTGGGTTGGTCGGAGGAAAAATTGTTGGTCCAGATACCGACCACCCGTACTGGGATACATATGCCGAGTTTGCTCTCGGACAGGTAAACAATTTCATTCTGATTTCCCTATTTAGTGTACTTATTTTATGTTTTACATTATTTCTAGCTTTAATATTTAAAAAAAATACTAATATCAGGCACCAGGAGGCCACAGTAAGGGCTATAAAATCAATTTAAACTGGTTAAGAGATACATTTAGTAATATCCCTGATGAAGCCACCGATGAAGTTTTGGATAGACATGCACGTGCCTACATTCTGTACATGATCGGTTCTTGGTTGATGCCGGACCAATCAGCAACGCATGTCCATCCGTTATACCTTGGCTTCCTAGCGGATTTTGATGTCTGTGGTCAATATGCTTGGGGAGCAGGGGTCCTGGCCTTTCTTTATAAGGAACTCGATAAAGCATGTGCTCCTACGAAGAATAAAATTTGTGGATCCATTACATTACTTCAGGTAAATTCTTTATTTTTCACAGCTAGAATTTTGCAATATTGGTTTTCTCTCTTATAATCTGAAACTTTATTTATAGATCTGGTCGTGAGAGCATATGTATATAGGAAGACCAGAGAATATTAAAATAACTGGCTTGGATATCCCCGAAAAACCGCTCGGCTGCTGGTGGAATGGGAAGAAAGCGTATAAGGCTCCTCGTCGAGTGCTTAGGTGCTATAGAGATGAGTTGGATCGCATGGAGGCGGCTCAGGTAATCATAATTTAGGTAATTAAATTTGTTTTACAATTTTGAAATACCTTAATCACAATTTTTTTACTATGTTATTTGCGCAGTTTCTGTGGACGCCTTATACAGCAGATCGTCTACAACACTTACCCGGCATCTGTCTCGAAGGAGAGCCGGTTTGGCGGGCTCGATGCCCACTCCTATGCATTAATGTCGTTGTTATGCACCTCCCGGATAGGGTATTGCGACAGTTTGATAGATTGCAACATATTCCTGTCCCGCCGCCTTCGCCTATGACAGTAGAGGGAGACATGCGGGGAGGAAATACGGAGCGTGATTGGAGGGAGCATCATCATCAGTATTTGCTGAGATGGGAGGATAGGCAGCGTAGTATTGCCTTACAGCAAATATGTGACCACACAGCCACCGACGCTACCAAAGTATATCTACAGTGGTATAAGCGTGTCAGCATAAGATATCTTTCCGCTCCTCCCAAAAACTTCCCAAACATCTCGCGGTACGAGCCTAGAGGCCACATGGAACGAGATTTGGTAAGTTGAATTCTTTATATCATATTACTTTTTAACATCCGGCGGTATGAGTCAATACTTATTTCTAATGTAACGACAGGCTCGTGGGTTGCATCTCGTACAAACAATGGTGCAGGAACCATACCCGACTGATGCTGGTCCGGCATCTCAGGCTCGATTTTCAAATGTCGACCAATTAATTGGTGATGTATTTGGTTCATATGGTATTTCTCAACATTTATCGCCGGCACCGGAGCCGCAGTATCAGCCGGCACCGGAGCCGCAGTATGAACCGGCACCGCAGCCGCAGTATGACCCGGCACCAGAGCCGCAGCATCAAGGAGATCCAGCGCAGCAGGATCGGTGGTTTGGATCACCATACCGTCAGCAGCAACCCTGGCATACCGGACAGGCGCAACAACACCAGTCTTGGGGATCGGGTTTTGCAGAACAGCCGTCTTGGGGGTCAGGTTTTGCGCAACAACAGCACCCTTGGGGGTCAGAATTTGCGCAGCCACGGGGCCAAGGTTTTGTGCAACATCAGCCGCATGAAACCGGGACAGGTTCTTCGCTACAACTGCCCAGTTGGGACACGGATTTAGCGTCCTACGCAAATTTGTTGGGAAGCAGCACATATCCGACACCTGTCCCACATTCAGGTTCAGGATTTGTGGATCAACAGCCTGTCCAAGACGCTGCTGAAGACGAAACTGAAGCAGAACCCGAACCCGAAGCAGCAGAGCAGCCGCCGCCGCCATCTATCCAAGAAACAGGTGGTTCCTCCAGTCATCCCAGGAGGCATAGGCTTATGTCAAGCCTTCTCGGATTTCATAAGTGAAAAGGAAAAGGAAAAAAATAGTATTTAAATTTTACAAACAGATAGGATTTTTTCACATTGGAAATTTGACCGATTCATTTTGATATTATAAATTTGACCGTCGAGATAGAAATCGGATAGGAATTTTTGGCATTGTAAATTTTGACGGATTCATTCTGTAAAAAACATTGATATAGTGAAATTTTATTATTTAATTTAAATGTTTTTTTTCGTCTATTTACTTTTATTTTATTTTTAAGAATTATAATTATAATTATAATTATAATTATAATTGGTTGTTGAAACATAAATCAAACTCTCGTGGTTGTTAAATCTGTTCATGATAAAGGACCAAGAGATTTTGATTTATGTTTCAACAACCAATTATAATTATAATTATAATTATAATTCTTAAAAATAAAATAAAAGTAAATAGACGAAAAAAAACATTTAAATTAAATAATAAAATTTCACTATATCAATGTTTTTTACAGAATGAATCCGTCAAAATTTACAATACCAAAAATTCCTATCCGATTTCTATCTCGACGGTCAAATTTATAATATCAAAATGAATCGGTCAAATTTCCAATGTGAAAAAATCCTATCTGTTTGTAAAATTTAAATACTATTTTTTTCCTTTTCCTTTTCCCTTATGAAATCCGAGAAGGCTTGACATAAGCCTATGCCTCCTGGGATGACTGGAGGAACCACCTGTTTCTTGGATAGATGGCGGCGGCGGCGGCGTCTGCTCTGCTGCTTCGGGTTCGGGTTCTGCTTCAGTTTCGTCTTCAGCAGCATCTTGGACAGGCTGTTGATCCACAAATCCTGAACCTGAATGTGGGACAGGTGTCGGATATGTGCTGCTTCCCAACAAATTTGCGTAGGACGCTAAATCCGTGTCCCAACTGGGCAGTTGTAGCGAAGAACCTGTCCCGGTTTCATGCGGCTGATGTTGCACAAAACCTTGGTCCCGTGGCTGCGCAAATCCTGACCCCCAAGGGTGCTGTTGTTGCGCAAAACCCGACCCCCAAGACGGCTGTTCTGCAAAACCTGATCCCCAAGACTGGTGTTGTTGCGCCTGTCCGGTATGCCAGGGTTGCTGCTGACGGTATGGTGATCCAAACCACCGATCCTGCTACGTTGGATCTCCTTGATGCTGCGGCTCTGGTGCCGGGTCATACTGCGGCTGCGGTGCCGGTTCATACTGCGGCTCCGGTGCCGGCTGATACTGCGGCTCCGGGTACCGGCGATAAATGTTGAGAAATACCATATGAACCAAATACATCACCAATTAATTGGTCGACATTTGAAAATCGAGCCTGAGATGCCGGACCAGCATCAGTCGGGTATGGTTCCTGCACCATTGTTTGTACGAGATGCAACCCACGAGCCTGTCGTTACATTAGAAATAAGTATTGACTCATACCGCCGGATGTTAAAAAGTAATATGATATAAAGAATTCAACTTACCAAATCTCGTTCCATGTGGCCTCTAGGCTCGTACCGCGAGATGTTTGGGAGGAGCGGAAAGATATCTTATGCTGACACGCTTATACCACTGTAGATATACTTTGGTAGCGTCGGTGGCTGTGTGGTCACCTATTTGCTGTAAGGCAATACTACGCTGCCTATCCTCCCATCTCAGCAAATACTGATGATGATGCTCCCTCCAATCACGCTCCGTATTTCCTCCCCGCATGTCTCCCTCTCCTGTCATAGGCGAAGGCGGCGGGACAGGAATATGTTGCAATCTATCAAACTGTCGCAATACCCTATCCGGGAGGTGCATAACAACGACATTAATGCAGAGTAGTGGGCATCGAGCCCGCCAAACCGGCTCTCCTTCGAGACAGATGCCGGGTAAATGTTGTAGACGATCTGCTGTATAAGGCGTCCACAGAAACTGCGCAAATAACATAGTAAAAAAATTGTGATTAAGGTATTTCAAAATTGTAAAACAAATTTAATTACCAAAATTATGATTACCTGAGCCGCCTCCATGCGATCCAACTCATCTCTATAGTACCTAAGCACTCGACGAGGAGCCTTATACACTTTCTTCCCATTCCACCAGCAGCCGAGCGGCTTTCTGGAGATATCCAAGCCAGTTATTTTAATATTCTCTGGTCTTCCTATATACATATGCTCCCACGACCAGATCTATAAATAAAGTTTCAGATTATAAGAGAGAAAACCAATATTGCAAAATTCTAGCTGTGAAAAATAAAGAATTTACCTGAAGTAATGTAATGGATCCACAAATTTTATTCTTTGTAGGAGCACATGCTTTATCGAGTTCCTTATAAAGAAAGGCCAGGACCCCTGCTCCCCAAGCATATTGGCCACAGACATCAAAATCCGCTAGGAAGCCAAGGTATAACGGATGGACATGCGTTGCTGATTGGTCCGGCATCAACCAAGAACCGATCATGTACAGAATGTTGGCACGTGCATGTCTATCCAAAACTTCATCGGTGACTTCATCAGGGATATTACTAAATGTATCTCTTAACCAGTTTAAATTGATTTTATACCCCTTACTGTGGCCTCCTGGTGCCTGATGTTAGCATTTTTTTTAAATATTAAAGCTAGAAATAATGTAAAACATAAAATAAGTACACTAAATAGGGAAATCAGAATGAAATTGTTTACCTGTCCGAGAGCAGACTCGGCATATGTATCCCAGTATGGGTGGTCGGTATCTGGACCAACAATTTTTCCTCCGACCAACCCAAGCCCATTGACCCGTAAACCGAGTGAGAGGCCAATATCCTGGAGTGTGATTGTGGCCTCACTCCATCTTAGATGAAAGGTGTGGGTCTCTTTTCTCCAACGCTCGACCAGAGAGGTGACGAGGGCGTGGTCGATTTGGATATGACGAATCAATGACGCTTCATAAAATCCGGCCCGTCTAAGCCGATGGTTTATTCGTTGGTCGCTAACTATCCATTTGTCTGAGCTATGCGTGACGACGGTGAGATTATCTCCATCCTGAAAAATTAAATAATATTATTTTCAACTATTAGAATTAAATGAAAGGTGTAATTAAAAAAATTAACTAAGTTTAGAATATTTCCTCCCCGTGTAATATATTGAACGATCTGTGTTCGTTTTGATGCACGAGCAGAGATTTGTCGAGTGGTTGATTCTCCATTGAAATGTACTGGAGCAGAGATTTGTCGAGAGTTTTATCAAGTAGAGATTAGAAAGTGTGGTTGATTCTTGATTGATGGTCGGGTTTTATAGAGGGTGAACGGGTTGCAGGAACCCGCTACAGTCTTTGTTCTCAAAGAGGGCGGGTTCCTGGAACCCGCCATCTTCATTAATTAGTCTTACCAGAGAGCTGTCAAATCAGTTCCTATTCACAAAGAAGAGGGCGGGTTTCAGGAACCCGCCCTCTTCATTAATTAGTCAGTACTATTTGCACTCTTCAGTAATGTGAGATGTCAAATCAGTACTATTTGATGTCAAATCAGTACTATTTGCCTAGTACTGATTTGCCATCTTCTTTAATTACGAGCAATATTCAGAAAGTAAGAGGGCGGGTTCCAGGAACCCGCCCTCTTCATTAGTTTTGTTTTTTTATATTGTGTTGTCAAATCACTTTATTTTAATATATTTATTTATTAAAATTATGTGTAAGTAGTGTTCAGAACATGATAACATCATATTGAAGAGGGCGGGTTATTAAAACCCGCCGCCCTCTTCATTAATTGTCAAATCAGTTACTGGGTATACTATTCACAAAAGGAAGAGGGCGGGTTCTTGGAACCCGCCCTCTTCATTAATTTTGTTTTCTCTTGTCAAATCACTTTACATCATATTGAAGAGGGCGGGTTATTAAAACCCGCCCTCTTCAATAATTATTTGTACCAGTATGCCAGAGTCGGTCAGGTCAATTAAGAGGGCGGGTTGTTAGAACCCGTCCTCTTCAATATCTTGCCGCCATCATATCCTATAAATATGTCTCCGCTATACATTTCACTACCCATTTCATCTCTGTCAAATTTTTATCCTACACCGGTCACTATCCATTTACTTCGATCAATTTTTCTCCGCTATCAATTTTGTGTAAGTGTGGAGTTTTAGAAGAAGGTCAAGTTTAGTACCATAGTCTGCGAGTAAGCAATCTTCGAGCAGTGGAACAGTTCATAAAGTATTGGAGGTAAGCAATTTTCGAGTTTGAAAGTTTTTTGCAATTTCAACACAACATAAAAATTATAACTGTTTTTTGTGCAGGATTATGGCCTCCCCAAGTATATTTGTTGTATGTAAATGCGATGGCCAGGTTATCACAAGTGCACAAGGTCCCGAGTATATGGGCGGGTCTGCACGAATCATGCGATTGGAATTATCAACGACTTATGATGAACTAGAGACTAAAGTGTTCAAAATTACGAAATACGATCCCCGTGAAAGTAGGGTTAAGTTAAGTTGTATATGGCCTATGTTTAGTGGAAATGCATTGGTTGAAATTATAGACGATGCATCAATATCTTCGATGATAGATTTCGGTCTCTCAAGCACCCAGCATTCTTTTGAACTTTTGGTTCAGAAGGAGCAATTGGAAGTATCAGATGCCCCTCCAACGGGTAATTTTGATGGTAATACTGGAGATAGTTCTTGGGGGTACGGTCACATGGTCAACGATGATACCGTCAGTGCCGGTGGATATGACTATATATAAAATTATTCAAACCTTCAAACTCATGGGTAAACATTTTATAAACCCATATTTAAACATTTTAGTAATACCTATATACTAATATTCAAACATTTAATAAAATCCATAAATCCAGGTTCTTCCAGTCGACTTGTAATGACCCCAAAATCTTTATACATTTGTATTATCCCTCTTCAAAATTATACCGTATTTATTTGTACTTGGTATTTTCCTCTTTCTATTAAATTTATTATTATTTTATTCCTCAATCTATTATGTATTTTTTTTTCTAGGTACAATTTCTTTTTCTTATATTTAAGTTTTTAACTTCTCATTCTTATTTTTTCCTTTCATAAATATTTAACCCAAATCCATTATTCTTATTCTCCATAGCCCATCTAAAAAGCCCATTTTCTTTTTAAGCAACATCATATATTTAATTCTAATTAAATATATGCATGAACAACCTTATAGCTCATTGGTTAAGTCCTTGCATTGTTATTCCATAAGTCGCATGTTCAAATCCCCATTCTTGCAATTATTTTTATCATTTTTTTTATTCTTCTCATAACCTACAAATGAGACCTTTCATTTCCAAAATGAATGGTGACCTTTCATTTCTCTTTTAATTCTTATGTTAAATGCATATATTATTATACATAATTCACCATTACACCATCTTAATTGTCCTCCATCTTTTCCTTCCTCATATTTTTCTATCTCTCATTTCTCCATCTTCACCTAAAGTCCAAGAAGAAGAACATGAAGAACTCTTCAAGAAGGTCTCGCTACTAACGCGAGGCTATCGGCGGATAGACAAGCCCGGTGACAATACCGGCTTGTGCATGTAAGTCCCTTCTCTCTCTCTCCCTCCCTCCATCTCTTTATTCTTCTCTTTTCATATCTCGTGAACCCGTTTTTATCCATATCTTAATCCTTAAGAGAAAAATAAACATAAACATATACATATATATAAGTCTAGATACATATGATTCTATATGGTTTAATAATATCTTATTATCTCCTGTTCAAATTAAAGTATTTTTAATTCTTTGTTCATAGCTAGGAATGTTTATTACAACTTGTGAGAACACAAATTTCATGCCACAATATATCTATAATGTCACATGAAATCGGTTTGTTTATTAAAAGAAAAATAGAAGCCTGCATAAAATACTAGTTAATCTTTCGGCCGATTTTAGTATACACATCAATACCTTTAGTTTTAAAATAATTTTTATAAATTAATTTTTAACTCTGAAAATTTCAGGAAATTTACATATGATAGAATATATTATTTTGTATACGCTGTAAAAATTTTTAGATCGATCCGCATAACGGTTTAGGAATTACATCGTATTTATTCACTGATCGTAAAACAGAAAACTGCAGTTATCGGTCAATTTCTAGGACACATAACTTGGTATACCGGTATCCAAATTGAGCAAACTCAGATGTTTTTGATATCTACATCGAATGATATAGATTTTATTAGTTTTATAGTTTTACTGAAAACCTACCTAAGATAAAGAAAACTGCATTACAATATTAAGTGACGGATCTGGACAGAATCTGTCCTGATTCGCACATTGTTTTTAAATTGGACATAACTCGAACACCCGATATCCGTTTGTGACAAAATTTAGATGTGTTGATGCACCATTGATAGACATATAATTTTCTGTATATTATATTACTTAGGAATGCATGAAACAACCTGATATAGGCTTTACAATACAATATATAGTTGCTGTCCAGAAATCTGAATTTCTGTTTTAAATGCTGATATTAAAATGATCATAACTAGAGCTTCATAAATCCAAATCGTATAAATCTTGGTGTTTTCGATAAGTACATCGAAATACCTACAATTTTCTAATAATTTTCGTAACCTGAAACCTGATACGATTTAACTCAAACTGCATTTTAAAAATATGTGACGGTGCCGAATAGATTCTGATCTGTTTTGCGCGACGATACGAAAACATATATATCTCTCAAACCGGTAGTCGTATTTTGGTGAAACTGGAATTCACGCAAGCAAAACATTTAGAGCCATATCTCTGTTTATATTCTGCATCCGTTCAACTTGATTAATTAGTCGTACATAATATTTCTTTACAGCATTGTTTATGGTAGTTACTCGAATAATATACTTGACTCATTTCATGTTATTCGAACATGTATATATATTTATCTTGATCATTAAATTGTTGTATGTATATAAAGACGATAATTAAATACTTGAGGTGTATTTTGAAAAGTATATAAAAGTAATTTTTACATAAAACCCCCTCAAGTTCTATAAATTACAATAAGGCCCCTAACAATTATTGAACATCAAATTACCTTCTTTTAGTCTGACTCGGGTTAGAGTCTGACTATTTCTGACTTGAATATGATTCAAGTCAATCTATATTCTTTTATATTCCAACTCAATATGAATACATGAATCCCTGAATCCAGTTAACAATCTATATAACTTGACTGAACCGAACCATGGATATATTCATTTTACATGTTTCCCAGTATTCCATTTACATGACTCTACGGTTATAACTGTTTCCTGATATCATGGTTTCGGTCAGTCAGTTAATCAATCTTACAATCAATACAATTTTACAAGATAACAATACAAACAAGACATCGCGGGGTTTAAGGGGTAGACTGGTACGGAATATGTTAAAGGTGGCACGAGGTGGACACTTAAGACGTAATTACATCCATGCCGTTGTTCCGTGGTATTATCGACGGAGCCTTGTACTACAGGATACCAAAGTCCCCGGTGTAAGTGGGACTCCCCTCGTATACACTGACATCTTCTGTACCAGGCTATAAACAACAGCGTTAATACAACATTACAATATTATAATACAACATTAAAAGCTACACTCTCCCTCTCTTACTCTCTGTCTATCCCTCTCTTATCTTTGGGACTTACCGAGCGACCTGTTCGCTGACGACATTCTGTTTCTCTCTTCTTTGAATGTCGTCAGGTGTTTTGGACCCGGCCGAGATTGAGCCATCACAAGAAGACTTGGAGCAGTTTACTGAAGACCCTGCACTGTAGTTTCATTGTACACTTTTTCTTTCTGTACTTTTCATTTCCTGTTATGCCACTGTTTAGGCATCTTTTATTTCAGTTGTATTTCCTTTCATGTATTGTACAAAGAATGTTATTAATAAAAGTTGCTGTTATTTCAATTTCATTTGTCTCTTGTGTAATATTTTACATTGCTTAGCTACGCTTAGCGTATGTACTTCTGAGTACATACGTAGCGGACCTCGTCGCGTCCACTTCGCCGTACACTGGGAAGCGGGGCGTGACACGACTGCTGCAGTTACATGCACCCCAGAAGAACAGCAAGAATTACCACACACAGCCTTCCACAGGTAAATAAATTTGAAACAAGTGATGATTTAGTTACGAAAATATTAAGGAATAATATTATAATAACAATTTATATACTAAACGCAGATTTCCCCACACCTCCGTATCATTCCAACACGATCCAAGCAGCGCATTCCAAGCATGTCCGTCCACATCTTTCCGGTCTTCTCACCCCGAACCATCCACATTACACCGACCACAACCATCATATATTGCACCCGAGCCTTATGTTGCTACGGGTGATATTGATATGTGTGGCAGTGATGATGATGAAATCGGTGAAGGTCATCAGGGGGAGGATAGCGTGGAATATGCTGCTGGATTGAATGAGGTAGCATTCTTTGATGGTATGGTTGCGAATAACGATTTTGTCGAACTAGAAGATCCCGGCCTCGATCCGCTGGAAGATGATGGTTGGGTAGACTTAGCCGTGGCAGAAGTAAATACGGCACCCTATTTGGACGCGACAGCAGCAAGCGAAGATTGCATCAGCGTCGGGGATTTGTTTCAGGAAAAAGGAGATCTTATTTGTAAGCTGAAATCGTGGTCCATTCAGCAAAACGTTACATTTAAAACCGAAGAGTCAAATAAGACGTACTATACTGTGGTATGTACGAAAGGCTCATGAATGTCAGTGGAGATTGCATACTTGTTGTTCTAAAAGAGCCAAGGCTTGGAAGGTCACGATATACAGCCAAGAACACACTTGCATCAATTCTATTATGTTACAGGATCACCGGAATTGCACTTCATCTTACATTTGCTCGCTAATCATGCCCCTGATCCGTACAGATGTGACGATGACTCCCCGAGAGATACGGCTCTTGGTTAGCGGAGAGCATAAAATTCAGATTTCGTATGTGAAGGCATGGGATGCTCGTAGAAAGGCTTTGTGCAAGATATTCGGGGACTGGGAAAGCTCGTACAACTCACTAGTCCCTTTTATGGAAGCCATGAAAGCATCAAATCCGGGGACCGTATACCGGTTAAGAACCACAGAAACAGACGTCGAGGGCTCTGTCAGGTTTCAAAGAATTTTCTGGTGCTTTGGTCCATGTGCGGTTGGTTTCACACACTGTCGGCCGGTATTGTGCGTTGATGGTACGTATCTATACGGTAAGTACAGAGGCTGCATGTTAATTGCTACAGGTGTTGATGCTAATAACGGTATATTTCCGTTGGGATTTTCTATTGTCGAGGGTGAAAATACATCATCCTGGTCATAATTTTTCCGTAACCTCAAAAATATCCCATCTGTTCTTCATAAAACGGATTTATGCATCATATCTGATAGACATCCGGGAATACTAGCTGCAATGAGATCTGTATTTCCGACGACCCCACATAGGTTTTGCCTACGACACTTCAGGCAAAATTTTGATCGAAAATTAAAAAATTCGGATCTACATAAACTTATGTACAGAGCCGGTGAAACGCCTGACCCTAATGTTCACGACATATACATGACGAAAATTGGGGAGATGAGTCAACCCGCGAAAGCGTGGTTAGATGAGTATCCAGTACGCATGTGGTCACAAGCACATGATGATGGGTGCAGATATCTCCTAATGACGACTAATATGTCTGAAAGCTTCAACGGGGTCCTTAAAGGGGTTAGAGGCTTACCGATACAGGGGTTGATTGTTCGAACCTTTTTCCGGATGAATACTTATTTTGTGCACAGAAGAGAAAAGTCCTTGGCGATGGACACTCCGCTCACCGCGTACGAAGATATCTTTCGGAAAAGAGAGCGCAGGGCACAATACTACAGATCCGAAAGGTTTGACACGGCGGAGTTTCAGGTAACGGGCGGTAATGGGAATCAATATACCGTGAACTTTAGAGATGAAGGGCTTTCTTCGTGTACATGCGGTCTTTTCCAGCAACAACATTTACCTTGTGCCCACGCAATTGCTGCTGCGAACAGCATGCATACCTCACATTACAATTTTGCTTCCCATTACTATACAGTTTCTAATTACCAAGGTGCATACGATCCAAAATTTCATTCTATACCGGACAGTCGCTATTGGCACTATTATACTGCCAACAGACAAACACCGACTGTATTACCGCCGGAAAAAAATATAAGGCCCGGAAGACCTAAGGTGCGTCGAGATCGAATGACAATAGATGCTGATCCTCAGCAAAGGCAATCCAGATGTAGCCTATGCAAACAACCAGGCCATTATAGGACCAGATGTCCAGGATATGCATCAGGGGCGGGACCTTCAGGATCGTGACAAGTGCACTCAGATTTTTTTGTATTATAAATTTGACGGATTCATTTTGTTATTATAAATTTGACCGTCGATATAGTATTTACATTTTACAAATAGATAGGATTTTTTTACATTGTAAATTTTGACGGATTCATTCTGTAAAAAACATTGATATAGTGAAATTTTATTATTTAATTTAAATGTTTTTTTTCCGTCTATTTACTTTTATTTTATTTTTAAGAATTATAATTATAATTATAATTATAATAATATTATAATTATATAATTAATAATTATAATTAATAATTTAAATAATTAAAAAAAAACAAATGGGGCGGGTTCCCCCCTATACAAATGTATAGGGGGCGGGTTCCCAGAACCCGCCCCCTATTCTGGCGGTGGGGGGTGGGGCTGCTGGATGGGGTGCAAACCATCCTATATTGCTAATTTTAATTTTTCCTACCCTATTTTAATAATATAATTTTAAATTAATATTATTTCAAAAGAAAACCTTATGGTATTTTTGTGCAACTGTTTCTTGAGCATAATATGCATACACAATGCAAGTAACAGCACCAGGCAATGTTTATAGCTTAGGAGTCCTGTTGCTAGACATCGTACCAGTAGACGAGCAATTTGGCAAAGACATAGATCTCGTGAAATGGGTACACAGCGCATCAAAACGAGGTGAGACCCCCGAGCAAATAATGGACACAAAATTGAGCACGGTGTCGTTCCTGTGGAGGAAGCAAATGCTTGGGGTCTTAAAAATCGCGATGCTGTGTACTGATAGCACGCCAGCGAAGAGGCCGAAAATGAAGAGGCCGTGGAGATGCTTGTCAAGATAAAAGAGAATTAGTTGGCGACGCTGAATATGTATGTATGTATTATGTTGTAAGACTTAAAAATTGTAATCCAAGATTGTGTTGTGTAACCTAATGTAACGCTTATCTTTAAAAGTTTCGATTGCCTGAAGGAAGGGCTTGTTAATGGAAAATGTTTGATATATGTCCTTTTAAAAAAAAAAAAAAATCTTCATGTTAATACATTTGAGTATAATAGCATAAAACACCATGGACTTTTCCAGTTTACATAGAACACCCATTCAGCGTTAAAAACTGCGGTAAACACCCTCGAACTTTTTGAGCAATGTACTGAGAATTGCAGAAAACACCACTCCTTCAACAGATTTCTATAAAATACCGAAAAGTTTGATGGTGTTTTATGTAATTTACCGCACCAGAAACTGAGCCGCATCAGAAACTGAGCATAGGTGCCCGAAACAATGGCAATCGGCATTAGAGACACAAATTTTAACCATTTTGGATCAAATCACAAGTTCAACTTAAACCCTACTGATGAGTTAGCAACTAAGAATAGAGAGGATAAACCCTAACTTGATCCAAAACAGGACCACACAAAGAACCAGCATCCCCAGCCTTGACATGATAATGAGAGCTAAAGAAAGTAAGCCTGGTCCTAGCCTCCATTGCTCGAAACTTCAAGCTCCCATCTCTAAACCCACCCTTCCCTTTAGAATGAAAGGCGACTTGCACAGTTGCGTTACCTACAAAAGCTTCAACCATCATATCCCCATAACAACCGTTCATAGCATCTCCGACCGCAAATGTGAGATTGTAAAACATGCTTGGAACTGTTCTGATTATTTGCGCGATTGCTCTCTCTCTCCCTGCAACAAGCTCGACTGCGTATCGGCCTAAAGGTATTGATAGATGCGAGCTGTCGATGAATCAAATGGCTTTAAGGGACTCGATGATCCAACCAGGGAGCGGAGAAGATGAGTCTTGTTGTTCTGGAGTGAGGAGGATGCCTGATGTTGAGTTCGGAAAGATGTGGGGACATATTCAAAGCCTCTGTTCTTTACGAGGTTACCTGTAACATCCATAAATAACATACATGATAATAAAACTATGTTTATGTTTCTACTAACCGAAGATTCAATGGCTTGATGATACCAAATAGTCATTTTGTGCATGTTGGTAGGATATTTATGCATAATAAAATTTTGTGCACAAAATATGTTCATGAAAAGGTAAAACTATTCGTGTTGCTATATCAACCAATAGATTGAGGATGAATAAAATTTTAACTTCTGGTGACATTTTTCTTTTTATCAACCTGCAAGATTGGTAACATCTCAAGTAAAAGGCTAAGTTTCATAAGCCATAGATAATTAAATGATAAGGACATAAGTATGGAGCATAGCCCCGCGATGAAACTTATATCTCTCAAAATGAGAGGTCACAATTAGATCCTCATCAGCTCCAGGATTATGAAACATCAGCGTCACTGTAGAATTGGCGGCCCTGAATCCCCAAGCATACGTATCCACCCCATAACTAATATACACAGTCTGCATTAGTAAATCACCGGCACCAGGCACCACCGACACCCTTTGCACATCATCTAGTGCACAAGTCTTCGAGGCACTAAACGTGACCGAGTAAAGAGAGCCAATCTTAAGATTGGTGATGTTTTGAGAGATTATATATGGCTTTGTTTCCTAAACGAACGGCGTGGACGCTGTGGGAACGGCGAAGAATGTCCCGTTGTGGATGGTCCAGCTGGGGGAGGGAGTGCTTGCCGATGATGATTGTGTTGTTGAGCTTTGAGGGGTGCGCATGTGGGCTCATTTCAAAGTTGCCATTGGGGTGGAGCGCATGCTGCTGTATAAATTTGATAGAAAGATGGTGATTAATTACTATACAAATTCAAACATATATAAAATGTGCCAAGGCATGCATTTCAGATTTTAAAAAAAATGAAGTGATTTTATTAACTACTTAATTTGACAGAACATAAATATCAATGGAGACCAGGACACTAAAATCAAGATTGTGAAATGTGAATTTATTTTTCTTTTTCAGTTGAGCTAATCTTAAGATTGAAATGGAAACAGAGAAAGAATTCAAATGAATTACTTCACTTGATTCAAGAGATTTTAGTTTGGATGAGGATCATGATGTGATTTTTACCAGCATTCTACTTTTAAAAAAATAAATAAATAACGAAAACAAACAAAACAGGGTTTTGCATGCCAAATCTAAACAATGGTTTTAACTACACTTAATAGATTAGAAAAAAGAAAATTCAAATTAAACACAGAAGAAAAGGATTTGATAGAACAAGGGGGACAAACCAAAATAAAAAGCTCTTCACTGTAAACCTCTTTTATTTATATATTTTTTAAATTTATTTTGCGCTTTCTATATAAAGAATTTAAGAAAGCAAACCCTTTTATTGTTGATCAAAGTTCGTATTTCCAAAGTTAGCTAATCTCCAGAAGAAGAAGAAAAACCCAAATAAATTGCTAGTAGCCCAAGTGAATGTTGCAACTTACATGATATTTCATTCTACAGTAAAGTTTCAAATAATGCCAACAACTTAAAACAAATGCAGAGAAAAACAAAACAAAGATACCATCAAGATCCTGAACAGGAACACCATTTGAACCCAAGAAGAAAATGAGAATGCAGAGGAAAAACACAACATCGCTTCCCATTTTCTTTCAACAATTGGATGCTTGAGAGCTTGCGTATGCGTATGGTATACTAAAATTTTCCAAGTTCAGTTCTTTCATAAAAAACAGTGTAGTTTTTGGGAAGTTGAAAAGATTGCAGCTTTTGAGTCTTTGACAGGCTGGTTTTTTACCTGCTGGAACGATAAAAAACGTTGCAGGAATCACATTGATGCCATCAATGGTTTTGTTTCTTTCCTGCCATTGTAGCCTGCACTCTTTCTTCTCACTGCAATTAATTACAGTTCTGAGGCTGCTTTTGGACCTTGCAAAAGTGACTGATCATGAAGGACCACTTCAGCAAAAACAAAATTATTTAAATACAAATTATATAAAATATATTCGAAATTGTATGAAATTTGGCATTAGCAAATGGGAAAAATTACTAATAATTTTTAAATCTACCTTTAGATAGTCGTGTTTGATGAAATACGATGAATTGTCATCTGTGATCTGCATGACATTAATATCTAAATGGTTCCATGAATTCCATCTAGCTAGTCTTTGATTGGATGCATAATATCGGTCTACCGTCTACTTATGCAAGTTCGTCCAAGTCGTGCCGTTATTCATTTATGTTCTATTTTTGTCGATTAGTACACCAATCAATTACCATAAGAACCAGAGGCAGAACCAATGCCATAGTAAAGGGGACACGTGCCCCCGCTAAAATTTCGGCAAAAAGGATGCCGGTAGAGTGTTGGATTTCTGTATATAAAAAAAAATTGTGTAACATTTAAAAGTCAGTCATTTGCTTGGTCTTCACCAACATTTAGTAATAATTTTTTTTGGTTTAATTGAAAAGTTTTAAGTTGAATTTCACTCCATAAGTCAATGTTTGGTCACCATAAGCCTAAAATAGACGGTGTTAAACCAATAAATCTTGAAAAATGTTAATGTAAATAAGATTGTTTCCCGTCTCTAATTAAATAAATTTAAACATTTTTGCATTCTGTTATTAAATTGCATTATAAATCTTAATAGGCAGAAAAGTTATGCACCGATGTGTCCCTCCCGATCAAAATTTCTAGGGGTGCCCTAAAAAAAGTGCATGTACTACAACAGCTAGCACAATTAATGAATCATAACAGATACATAGAAAAGTTTTCGTTAGACTCCAAATTATTCAGAAATTAAAGTTACAACAACACTCAGTCACTTAATTAAACTGTAACAGATTAATTTGCAGAAATCTCAACAACAACTAAACCAAGATCAAGAGACAGGATAAACCCTAACTTGATCCAAAACAGGACCACAAAGCTCTCCATTGCCATCAGCCTTAACATGATAGTAATCATCAAAAAATGTGACCCTAGTCCTTGCTCCCATTGCCTTGAACCTCAATCTCCCAACCTTGAACTCACCCTTCCCTTTAGAATGCAGCTTCACTTTTACTGTCGCGTTGCCGGCAAAAGCCTGCACCAGCATTGCACCGTGACACCCATTCTTTGCATCACCAACCACAAATGTGAGCATGTACATTTTGTCGGGGACCGTTCGGACGATTTGCGCGATCGCACTCTCCCTGCCTGCCACGAGCTCGACTGCGTAGGACCCGAAGGGGACGGAGAAATGGGGACTGTCGATGAACCGGACGGGTTTGAGGGACTCGATGATCCAGCCGGGGAGCGGGGAGGTGTGGTCTTGTTGTTTCGGAGGGAGGAGGATGCCGGAGGCAGAGCTGTTGAATATGTGTGGGCCCTCTTCGAAGCCTCCGTTCTTTACTAGGTTACCTATCATAAATAAATAAATAAATAAAGTCTATGGTATTTATCCGGAAAGAAACCGTAAAAGGTCCTGGTGTGTGTAACCTAGCCTTATTATGAAAATAATCATAATTTCCATAGTGGGGGTGGAATTTATACCTCTTGTAGGCATAGGAGGGTTAAGCTCCTTGATAGCCACAGCGTCCAAAAGGGGCCCGCAAGCAGGATCCTCCTGAACTCCAGTATTATGGAACATCAGCGTCGCCGTAGAATTCACAGCTCTAAACCCCCAAGCATATGTATCCGCTCCATGACTACTGTACACCGTCTGCATGGGTATGTCTCCGGTATCAGGGGGCACCGACACCCTCAATACCTCGTCCTGCGCGCAAGTTCTGGACGCGCTAAATGTAAGAGAATAGAGGGAGCCGGGATTGAGGTTTCGGATCTTCTGAGAGACGGTGGCCTCGTTTCCAAGGCGGAGGCAGTAACGGCCGTGGGGGACGATGACGAGCATGCCCTCAGATTGGGGGCCGCTGGAGATGTACTCCACGAGTCCCCCGATGGCCCATTTCGGGAGGGAGTATCTGCCGATGATGGCTGTTTTGTTCAGCTTGGAGGGGTGTGGGCCCAGCTCGAAGTTGCCGTTGGGGAGAAGTCCTGGATATGTATATAAATTTTCAAGGGACAAACAAAGTTTCACATCTCTTGATTCTCTACAGTCCCGATCCATGATGGTGTGATGATCAATGATTGCAATAACTATCGACATTTATCATTTAGCCATCTTTCATATATCTTGTTGTACGTGAAATACTATAAAATAAGTGAATATCTTTTCAACTTCTCTGTAACATCATCTTGGTGAGATGCTGGCAGGGGACAAGCATCGTCACACTTAAATCACCGGTAGGGTCACAGGGGCACTTCTGTATATATTAAGAGCCTATATATGATTCATATAGATAGAATATTAGAGCAACAATGAGATAACAAGAAAATACCGTCAAGATCCTGATGGGTAGCAGGAGCACCATGAGAGCTCAACAGAAGGAAGGATGCAATGCAGAGGAGAAACAGAGCCATGCTGCCCATTGCCGACTTGGCTGAATTTAGCAATGAGCTTGAGCGTATCTATGATCTATATTTATGGTGCATTGCTTTGAAAAGTTTTCAGCTGTTCCTCGTGAACTCATTCATGATCACTGACCTGTTCCTATATATCCTCGAGAGTTGGAAAAAAATTAAATTAAATGCTTGCGGTTTAAATTAATTTTTCACTCACATTTCGTTGCTTCCCTTGCTGCAGGAATCACGCACGTCGGTGCTTTGTGTGGTTGGCGGCATGGTCGTTAGAGCCATCCAAGAGACAACTTTGTACAAAATTTTACTGCTCTAGATTTTATAATCTTATTACGAACGTATAAAATGTAACGGCGACCAACGGGACGGAGGATCTTCAACTTCCTTAATTTTGCAAAGATGAGTATGTTGAAATCAAACTTGATTTAACTGGAGTAATTGGTAATATTTAGCAGTAATTAAAATTACATGTCATGAGAACAACTTCTGTAAGTTATGAGAACTAGTTACATGCACGTGCTATGCATGTGTGTCAGTGAGAATTTATGGCATGCCATGAATTTTTTGTGTTTCCTCAACGGTCGGTTTAAGAACTTTTTAATCGAATTTGTTCATTTCCCCTAAAGAAGATATTTTGTATTGAAAATTGTTGAACAATATAAAAATAATTACATGTATATGAGAGAATGACATGGCGTGTTCTTGCTCTAAAACCATCATATGGATTTTTCTTCCTTTTTGCATTTTTTAAATAAAAAAATGATATACTTTTTGGCATGCCCTTATGAGTTTTTGTTATAATAGTATAGATGAAGAGTATGACCTTTAGTATGGTCAATATTTATTCATGCACTTAATGAATTTATTTTCATTAAAGTGCAAGTAATGTCAAGAGTCATGGGTTGTTATTATATCTATTATGTATATATATGTATGGAGTTTGTTTGTAAGGTTAAGGCAATTGATATAATGAAATATATATGAGTTTTTGCATCCACCGTATTTAATTCCGAATTTCCTTTGATGTCTTGTTATCTTCCTCTCCACAAATCAAACCCACAACCACAAATTAGTTCTTTAACGCCCACAAAGTTGTATGAGCCCAGATCGATTGGGACTTGAAATGGTAAACAACAATAAGGTGAGCTTTTAAATTCCTTGACTCACCAAAGATAATGATATCATTGTTGGGTTCGCAATGTTCGACGTAGATTGTGACGAATGGTTTTGAAAAACCGCAAAATTATACGACCTTATCGGCGACCGAAAAAGAATCTCTCGAAGAAAAAGAAGAAGAAAGATGGCATAGCGCGTTATATAATTTTTCAAGCGATCGATGAATCGGTCTTTGAAAAGGTTTCGGATGCAACTACCACGAAACAAGCATGTGATATTCTGCAAAAATTCTATCAAGGAATACGGAAACTGAAAAGAGTAAGATTGCATTCTCTTCGAGGAGAATTTGAAACGCTGAAGATGAGAGAAGAAGAATCCGTCGAGAATTATTTCAACAGAGTATTGGTGGTGGTGAATTAGTTTCGACAAAATGGAGAGAAAACTGAGGATGTGCGGGTGATGGAAAAAATACTTCGATCTCTTAATCCGAAGCATAATTTTATCGTTGTGGCCATTGAAGAATCCAATGAGTTGGAGGCCATGACAATTGACGAGTTAGCGGGGTCTATCCAAATTCATTTGGAAAGTCTAAAGAAGAATGAATCGGTGGAGTAAGCTTTGCAAGTAAAACTCAATATTAAAAGATTATGGCAAAAATTCAAAAGGAGAGAACGACTGAGGTTGAGGGCGTGGCCGAGGACTAGGAAGAAATGCAAATAATGCCATGAGAGATCAAGAATCCTATTTTGGAGGCCGAGAAAGAAGAAAAGCGTATGTTAGATCGAAAAGTAACAAATCTCATATTCAATGTCATAATTGTGAGAAGTATGGACATTTTGCATCCAAATGTTATTCTTGGAAAAATAATAATGATGAAGAGAAAGCCAATTACGCCGAAATGAGAGACGAAGACCAAACGCTTTTGTTGTCATTCAAGGGAAATACAGAAAAAGACGCGTAGTATCTCAATTCTGGCGCAAGCAATTATATGTGTGGCAAGTGAAGCATGTTCATGAAATTAGATGAATCCATAAGTAGTCAAATCTCTTTCGGTGACTCCTCAAAAATTTCGGTGAAAGGCCAAGATAAAATTTTGATTCGCCAAAAAGATGGTACTCAAAATTTTATTTCTAATATGTATTATGTGTCGAATATGAAAATAATATTTTGAGCTTCGGGCAACTCTTAAAAAAGGGATACGAAATCTACATGAAAGTTCGTAACCTATTAATAAGATATCAAAATAGCGTGTTGATTGTCAAAGTGGAAATGACAAAGAATATAATGTTTCTTCTAAACATTCAATGTGGCGGCGCAAAGTGCTTGAAGGCGTGTTATGAAGATCAATCTTGGTTGTGACATTTCTGATATGGGCATCTCAATTTCGGCAGTTTCACGGTGTTATCGAAGAAAAATATGATGAGAGGATTACCAGGTATTAATCATCCGCCGGAATTATGCGGAGGTTGTATACTCGACAAACATCATCTCAATTAAAATTATATGTTATGAGTACAAATTGTGTAAATTTTGAGAATGAAGAGTTATAACCTTTAGTATATTATATGTCAATGTTTATTCATGCACTTAATGAATTTATTTTCATTAAAACGCCTGTAATGTCAAGAATTATGGGTTATTATATATATGTATGGGGTTGTTTGTAAGGTTAAGGCAATTAATGTAATGAAATATATATGAGCTTTTGCCTCCACCGTATTTAATTCCGAATTTCAACTGATATTTTGTTATCTTCCTCTCCACAAATCAAACTCATCACCACAAATTAGCCCTCTTTAACGTCTACAGACCAAAGACGATTAACAGATATATGCATGTACAAGACGCATGTTTACGCATTCATCATTTCCTTGTTTAGCTTGATGAGGAAAGAGACAGTCCGACGAAACAAAGACGTGGCTCGTGTCAGGAAAAAGAAAGGAATTAATGCCATCTTTGAAGGTGAGAGGAGGTTGCCTGCAGTTACAAAAAAGGTCCGTGTGCACCTGCCATTGCTGAGTGCCAGACTATTAACTTCTGCAAATCCTAGATATAAGCATGCATAAAATATTTGAACACTTCAGTTTCAAACAGCTAAAAAAATCAGAGAAAAATGGTTGTAACTACCTGGCTCAAAAAGCAATATGTTTAAATTCATCGCCAGAAAACTCTCGTGAAAAACTCCTTATAAAAAACATGTTTAAGTCCATACATCTACTTCAGCCACTATATATTTTACAATATTCCTATTCTACCCTCGGCTAAAAAGATGCTACATATACCCTATGAGTATACATATAACTGAATAAGCACTACATATATTGTGAAAGTGCTATATATATCCGATTAAGTACTACATATATGAATAAGTGCTATATGTAATTGTATAATTACTACATTTAAAATACTTACGGGTTACATAATTAATTTTGGAAAAATACCAACACCCCAAAATATTTTCTGTATTATAATAATTTTTCTTCTTGATTATTTTGAAGTGTTGATTTTTTCTCAAATTAATCATGTAAATCGTAAGTATTATTAAATGTACGTAGTAGTTATTTAGTTATATGTACCAGGTATATATAGTACTTACCAAATATATGTAGTAAGTTACACTTCTTTTAATATAATGGTTTAGAAGGATAGTATAGAGATATAGTAAAATATAAGTCAGAGACTTAAATATATTGTTTTTTCATAGAGAATTTTCCAAAAGGTCTTTTTAATTTTTTGATAGGAACTTAAACATGTTGATTTTTAAACCTACAGAGTTGTACCCAATTTTTCCCAAAAGCATTATAGTCAAATACAATTCGTATAGAAGAAAGGACAGAAGGCATCACAAAGCAACTTATTTGTGTACCATTGTACGATTGGCCAGTTCAATGAAAAATGTATAATCACACAAAATAACATAATGATTAGTTGTCATAGTTGATGATATATACGAGAATAACGGGGTGATCTTAGGAAGCTTTTTCGTCAGCGGGCATCAAAAAACTACACCCCCGCCGTTTTATTCAACGATCGGCATCCATCATCTTTATCTTTATCATCTAAGATGTGGATACACCGAATTTCATGGGATGTTATCACTTTTTCATCGTTGAATTAGCGATGTAAAAAGTTCTATTGTCGAAAAATCGTTAATTTTGCACCAACTAATTTAACGGTGAAAAAATGGTAACATCACATGAAATTCAGTGTGTCCACATCTTAAATGATAAAGATGAAAATGATGGATGACGATCGTCGAATAAAACGGTGGAAGGTATAGATTTTACACGCCGCCTGACGAAAAACCCTTTTAGGGCCTCTTTCCTCCATTATTTTGGATATATGTATATATATATATATAGAGAGAGAGAGAGAGAATAATGGTGGAAAGATGCCATAGGAGGGAATTTCCTCCTATGGCGTCGAGAAAACACACCCTCCATCGTGTTTTCCGACGATCGGAATGCAACATCTTCATCGTTATCATCTAAGATATGGGTGCACCAAATTTCATGTGATTATACAACTTTTTCACCGTTGATTTAGCAATGTAAAAGGTTCTATTATCGGTAAACCGTTAATTTTGAACCCACTAATTCAACGGTGAAAAAGTTGTAGAATCACATGAAATTTGGTGTATCCATATCTTAGATGATAACGATGAAGATGATGCATTACGATTGTCGGAAAATACGATGAAGGATGTGTTATTTTGACGCCATAGGAGGAAATTCCCTCCTATGGCCATTTCCTCCATTATTTATATATATATATATATATATATATATATATATATATATATATAAATAAGAATAATAGAGGAAAGATGCCCTAAAAGGCTTTTTCGTCAGGCGGCGTGTAAAATTTATATCCTCCGCGACTTTTTTCGACGATCGGCATCCATCATCATCATCTTTATCTTGTAATACGTGAATACACCAAAATTTAATGTGATTCCACCACTTTTTCACCGTTGAATTAGCAATGTAAAAAGTTCTATTGTCGGTAAACCGTTAATTTTGCACCTACTAAATCAATTGCGAAAAAGTGTTGAAATCAAATGAAAGTTGGTGTATCAACATCTCAGATGATAAAGATGATGATGATGGGTGTCGATCGTCGAAAAAAATCGTGGAGGATGTATTTTTGCGACGCGAAATTCTCTCCTATGGAAGTTTTCCTAAATTATTCTCATATACATATAAATATGCACACACATACATACATGATCTTAACAATGTAACATTAAATAGAATGAGTATTTATATAACTAGATGTAAAGAGACGCTAATTTTTGCAAACTGTCCAAATATGATATTTTAAAATCAATGCGGATGTAATTTTAAGCTAGAAATCAAAGTCCCCAACATCTTGTAACTACGGTCATATATGAGAAATTTCCAAAAAACGAATATCCTTCACACCCAATTACATATTCATATGCAGCTATTTTTTAAGCATATAAACCCACCAGTGTTTACCATTCACACCTCCTAAATTGCACACTTTAACAAATCAATTAAAAAAAAACTAGTGTTTACCATTCACACCTCCTAAATTGCACACTTTACCATCACAAAGATTCGAAAAGATTTTTAAAGAATTAGTTGGAGTGATGGGATAGCAACCTAAATCTTTCGGTTGCTAGGAGTTTGTTATGGGTGAATAGCAAAGGGATCCCAAAATCTTCATATATATCTCTTTTGTTTCAAGTTTAATATGAAATCAAAATTACTAATTTTGACACATCAGCATGCTGATATGGCAGAAAATTAAAGGTGTTTTTTGCCACGTGCTTCGTACGCTTTTTCTTTGGCATTAATACAGTAGAGACAAATGTATAGTTAACTAAAAAGGCTATTTCACACAAACCCCCTCATAGTTTGGGGTAATATCCAGATACCCCTTGTAATTCTGCCGTTAGACGAAAATCTCCTAAAATTGACTATAGTTACGCCATTGCCCTTGTCGTTACACTTCACGGAAATAACTCAAATATCCTTCTCTTTTTTCAAATTACAATAAATATTTCTTATAATTATTTCTTTCTCCCACTTCTTCTCTACCTTCATTTCCATAACCCGACCATGTGCTCTACTCAGTGCCACCGCCGATCATGTGATCCTCTACTTCAGCCCCATCCGGTCCTTCTCCATATCTTTCGACCTCTCCTATCCCAACGTCAGCCGTCCCTCCAACCACTTTATGTTTGCCTCCACATTACCGATCGCCTCCATATCGTGTTGAAGGAGTTGGTTTGGGTGTAGCGGTTGTACTCTCGTCAGAGGTCGATGGTGTGGTTTGGGGAGGCCGCCGCCGCCGCCGAGGTCTATGCTTTGCTCGGTCTCGAAAAGATGCGATCTTGATGCTGAGCAGCGATCGAATTTGAGCTTGGCGTCGTTGAGTCTCCGCTGCAATTGAAGTAGAGCATTTTGGAGTTAAGCTTTGAAGCTCGATTTAGTGAATTGAAGAGAGATGAGCTTTGAATTTTACAGAGGAATGAGAAAAGGATTGGATTTTTAACTTTTTTTTGCTTTTATGATTTTAGGGAATAGAGGGAGAATGTGGAGTGAAAAAGGAAGAGATGAGCCGCTTGATGATGGGGAGAGAGTTGACTGTTGCTGCTCCCCATTGCAGCCGACTTGGTTTGTGCTCGAAGAGTGCACGCTTCTCGAAAAGTCCGTGAAGAAACCAAAGCAGCAACATCCGCAATATCGATAGGTCATGCCATCTCAACTATTCGAAGCAATGCCACAAACAACCCTTCCACAAAAACACATCACCCCATCCTAAATTTCACCAAAACTCTTCTCAACACTATTATTCACAACAATAAGTTTTGAATCTATGATGATGATGCTCAATACCAGCAAAGGACACGTGGCAGATGACATGTCTCAAGACCCAGAAGAAAAGGCCCATAGAGGCCGACCAGGCTACCCTTGTATCCTACCTGCAAGCACAAGCTGGCCCTCCTTGGGGCCCCCTGAAAATTGGCCTCCTCGGCCCTTCAGCTCGCCCCGAGCTGCCACATGACCAAGACTCCTCGGCCCTCTTGCTCGTCTCCGAGCTCCCCAGCCGAGGCCGTCTTCCTCGGTCCCTCCGACCGATCGACTCCACCACTCACAGGCGTAACCGCCGCTCCGCAAATCTCGCCACGCGCAGATTCTCCGCCAGCAACGACCTACGTTCCACGCCATCACGATCCCCATTAATGGGCGATCCGCTCTTTACGCGGGCGTGACGTCGGCAGCGTAACTGCCTGCGAGATTCTCGCGCCTGCTGCTGCGTGCCGCCGCCGTTATATAAACCCTCATCACAGAGGGGTCAGGTAAGCCATTTCTACTCCACTTAGCCGTTACTCTGCTCGGATCTAGTGCTAACTTGATCGTTGGAGGGTCCTTGGTGGTTCCAAACTACCCCAGGACTTCTTTGCAGGTACTCGGCACCAGACTCCTCTTACCATCTCTGTTCCCCTCCGAATGATGGCGCGACGTGAAGACGTCTTGCCTGAGATTCGGGGCAGATACTATTTGGTTTTATCCGTCCACCTCTTCGAAGATGCCAAGTTGATTTATGGCACCGTGTATCGGAGGTTTAGACGGATGCGGCCGATGTAGCAGACTTCGTCAGATTCCCCTCACTCCAGGGGTTTTTGATTGTGGGGATGCTCTTCCCTGCAGGCGCAAGCCCCTGCAGTTAATTACGCTACCGCATCGCGGTAACGACTTTCTCCTTCTCCAGAATTTCACTTCGTGTCGTGGGTGTTTGTTTTGTTTGTGGTTGCCCGTGGATTGTATACGGAGACTAATTTATGTCGTCGCCCGTAGGACGTGGATTAGTCCAAATCCGTATTTTCTTAGATTTGGGTTTGGGGTTTTGGTTTAAGGATACGTTAGCCATATTTGAGGCTAAGATCAACTTAAACGTTTGTTAAGGACACATTAGTCTGATTTGAGACTAAGATCAACTTAACAGGATCATTTAGATCCGACAAAAGAGCATTTGGAGGCTCTATTGTTCCAGTTTAGGGACATAGTGGTCCATCGCCAGTTTAGGGATATGGTGGTCCAATGTTCCCATTTTGAGGACGCATATTGGTTTAAGGATGCATTAGTCCATGAGTTTAAGGAACCCACAGTCCGTATTATCAGTTTAGGGACATGGTGGTCTATCATTCCCGTTTTGGGGACGGATATTAGTTTAAGGACGCATTAGTCGATGAGTTTAAGGACCCCACAGTCCGTAGCAAAGTGTGGTTGTCGGGACCCGTCACCTCTCTGACGACGTTAAAGGATTACAACGACAAATATCAGAGAAATTCGGAGATGTACCCTTGAACCGGGTGAAATTGATTTGAGAGAGCAGTTGTACTCAGTTCAATTTAATTTGAGGACTTATGGCCAGAATTGGGTTAAGTCCAGTTAGAAAATGTCTAACATTTATTCACCTTTGGCCTGTTAGGCCTTTGATTGGGCTCAACCCCTTTTTTTTAAATGATGCACAGCATCTGTTTTAGTCTGTTGGACCTTTTAATTGGGCTCTGCCCTTTTTAATAATGCATTGCATTTTTATTAGGCCTGTTAGGCCTTTTAATTGGGCTCTGTCCCTTCTTTAATAACGCAAAGCGTTTATTGTTCTGATAGTGTGCCACGTGGCTTGTCAGGCGCTTTACGCCAATTGAGGAGCGCAAGGCGCAAGTCCATGAGGAGGTGACACGTGTCATGCTCAGGAGAGCGCAAGCGCAGTGCGCTGCGCTGTTGCGCTGCTGACACGTGGCGCGCTCTGATGAGTTGCGCTAATTCATGAGAGCGGTGCTCTGTTTTTAGAAGCGCATAGCGCAGATCATTATGGGGCTGACCCGTGGCGCTCTCTGGTGACTTGCGCCAACCCGAGAGTGCAACAGTGTAGATTTTGCAAGTGCACGGCACTGTTTCATTATTTTGATCAATTTTAGATCAAAGAAAATAAATTTTCTTGTTTTCAAAGAACCAGTGGTTCATCAAAAGGCAATGCCTTTATTATTATTATATTTTTATTGAAAATCTTTGATCTTGTTCTTAGATCAATGATCTTTTTAGAAGAAATCCTTCTTTTATTCAAGATTTTTACCTTTCCTTTCTTTGAGCTCTTCTCAAAATTTTCTTTAAAAGAGTTCTCTCTGTGTTGATGTGTCTTTTGGAATTGGGGTCTAGGGGCCTTTATATAGTGCCCATTAATTTGTTAAATTTGTTAAAGAGATCATTCTCTGAGTGATTTGGGGAATTTTCCCCACCGTTGGATCTTTGATCCAAGGGCTTCTGTTTTACAGAAGACAATCCTCTTGTTTTAATAAGAACAGAAAGATCTTACTGTAATTTTAATTCTGTTTGGCGCAAACGCACCTGCGCTTGACACGTGTCGCGCAGCGCAACTGCGCTGCCACGTGTCGCGCAGCGCATCTGCGCTAGCGCAACTGCGCTGCCACGTGTCGTGCAGCGCATCTGCGCTAGCGCATCTGCGCTAGCGCAACTGTGTTGTCACGTGTCGCGCAGCGCAGAGCGCAAGTCAACTGAAGCGTTGCTTCTTTTGTTTTCATTTTAATTTCAAAGCAGAACTTTGCTCTGATTGGGGGAAACAGAAACGTTGCTTCATTTCCCGTCTTGGAATTTGAACAGAGTTTTGCTCTGATTGGGATAAACAAATGCCCTCCCACCGTTGCGCTTACGTGGCCCCAAACGTGAGCGCAGAGGTGGCGGAATTCAAACCGTTGTGGCAACTTTTGGAAGTTGAAAGGGCATTTGATGCCTATAAATAGGACCTTTGGTCCTTAGACGATTTTCATCTCCAAAATTTTTACTTTCAGAATCTCAGAGCCCTGCTTTTTTACTTTCAAGAACTCCAAGAGTTAAACTCTTAAAACCTTTTAGGTAAATTTTTTAATTTAAATCAAATTAAATTAAATTAAATTAATTTTCATTGACAGAGACTTGCTCTCAATAGATCCCTGATCTAAAGAAAACCCATTTAGGGTTTCACTTAGCAGAGCTTTGCTCTAAACGGATCTAAAGAGAACTAAAGAGAACCCTATTAGGGTTCCATTAATAGAGTTCTGCTCTCTGAAAGATTTTTCTTGTATATTCTTGATTCACCAATGTAGCTTTGCTCCTTCCAAATCATATAGAAGAACTCTTAAGAGTTTTTCACAGATCCTGGTGGTTAGAGATGGCGTTCTATTCTTTAATGAATTATACTCTCTTGCTTAATCAGGCCGTCTGTTGATTTTGTTAAGTTTCTTTAACAGAAGTAATGGGCGCCCACATGTACGACCTTGACGAGATCATCTCTTACGGGGATATCCGTCGACTCAGCCGTTCTCAGAATCGAGAATTTACTAATGCTGAGTGTGCCGAGATCATGAGTCGCTTCGACGCGTATAATAGTCAACTGCTTTCTCGACGCTCCTCTCTATTGAAGCTTATTGTGGGAGCCATCTGGGAAGCTCTTCCCCTATTCTTTACCGGCGTGCCGCTTAGGGCATTGGACGCCGCCGAGAACAAGGTGCATTTGGTGTACCTGATGAACTTAATCTCGAAGAGACGGCGAGACAATCTTGTCGATCTCTTGCACCAGGCCTTTTCAACAGTCCGCCATTCTTGCTGCCTATCGGAGGGTGGAGGACATCAGTGGGGATCCCGACGCCCATGCTCGCGAAAGGAAGCACACCAGGATGGTTCGCCAAGCTTGGAAAGTCTTGGACAAGGTCACTTTCGAGTTCCTCAACCCATGTCCTGGGTCCGAGGTTATACCGTTGTAAACATTTCAATAATATTGTTGTTTATTTCTTTATTGATATAAAAACTTTCCAAGTATGAATGACAACTCTTTTGCCTCCTTCCTTTTATTTTATGTTTTGTTACCGGCACATTCTTTAAATAAGCGTAGCCTGTAAGCGATATAGAGCATTCTGTCTTGAACATCTTAGAGAGTAATGATGGCTTAGGAAGCTGGTTCAGGTCTGCTACCTAAGGCTTTTCAATTTTATGAGCCGTGTGGGTCTCATAAATACTTTTCTCTCTACGGATCGAGAGGATCCCGTAGGTGTATTTTCTCCTTAGGAATCGTGAGGATTCCTAAGTGCGTTTTCTCTTATAAGTCGTAAGGATCTTATAAAAGAATTATCCCTCTTATGAGTCGAGAGGACCCGTAAGCGGTTGTTTCCCTCCTTGTCGAGATTCGACTTCGGAGAGTGAGACTCGTGGATAGTATGCAAGAGACCGTTTTGGGCCGACTTGCAGGATCCCAATGCTTAGGAAACAGGTTTTTTTTATCCCCACTGCCTAAGGCTTTTCCTCATGAGTCGAGACGAATCGAGCAGTTCTCGCAAAGACATCAATTTTCTCACGAGTCGAGACGCATCGAGCATTTCTCGCAAGAATATCCTAACGTCACAGTTAACCTCTGCTCTTTACGACAGAAGTCCGTTAGGGTCTGTGGTACTTAGGGTTTTGGCCGTCGTACCGTTGCATCAGCTGATATATTCCTCGATGGACAATCGTGCTGTTCGAGTAGCCCTGCGACTGCCGTGTCTCTGATCCCTTCGGGGGCTGGACAAGACGTCTTCAAGCAATCCTCCTTGGCAGTTTGACCGTCGGAAGAGCAAGCGTTAGGAATTTTGCCATGCCGCTTTTTACTTGAAGTTAGGCTCATTTTGGAGAGCCCCGATGAGTCATAACCACTCCGCGCTGGTGTGGGATGATCTCCGATAGTCTTTCAGGTTTTATGTGAGTTGCCGTCAAGACCCTGAAGCTAGGAATTTGGCCTTTTCTTCGTTTGTTGGCATTGCGTCTGCTGTATCGAGACGAATGTCGCAGTTGTCTCTAGGTTGCTGGTGAACCGTCGAGGTTTGGAACTAGGGATTTTGCCGTGGCTCCGTTTGTTTGATCGTCGCGTATGAACCCTGCTGGAGGAAGAACGCTGGGGTGACATCTCGTCTGGTGTATCGAGACGAACATCGAGGTGGTGACCACTCCGCACTGGTGTGAGATGATCTCCGATGGTCTTTCAGGTTTTATATGAGCTGTCGTCAAGACCTCGAAGCTAGGAATTTGTCCATTGCTTCGTTTGCTTTATCATGTCCGAACCCTGTTGGAGGAAGGACACTGTTGTTGACATTCCGTCTGCTGTAACGAGACGAATGCCGAGTTGGAGCTGGGATTTTGCCGTTACTCCGCTTTGTTTCGACCGTGAGGTCTTTTGTTGACGTTGTATCTGCATCCTTCTGGACTGCGGAGGACCACCGTCGTTGACATTTCGTCTGCTGTAACGAGACGAATGCTGAGATGGTCTCTAGGTTGTCTGTGAACCGTCGAGATTTGGAATTAAGGACTATGTCGTGGCTCCGTTTGATGGTGTAGCATCTATGTCCTGCTGAAATGAGGAGGCATGTCGTTGTTGGTCTTCAGGTTGTAGCTGTGGCCATTGAGATTTGGAACTAGGGACTATGGCATGGCTCCGTTTCGTTGCAACTCTGAGGTCGGTTGTTGACGTCATGTCTGCATCTGGTTGGAGTGAGGAGAAACGCCGTTGGTGATCTCTAAGTTGTCGATATCAACGTCGAGACCTTGAAGCTAGGGATCTCCTTTTGCTTCGTTTGTTGACATTGTGTCTGCAATATTGCAAAAAATGTCGAGATTGTCTCTAGGTTGTCTATGAACCGTCGAGATTTGGCTTCGCTTTCTGGCGGAGCCTGTTGGAAAGGTATGGTTCTCTCTTTGTTTGTGCCCCTGGATTGTATACAGGGATCGATGTGATCTCACCTGTAGGGCAGAAGTTTCATTCATTTTTTTTATTTTCTATCCGCGATACTCTATCATTTCAGCTTTATATCGCGAAGCTCGCAATTGCCCAATCATTTCGGCTATTTTTCGCGGTGCCCAATCATTTCAGCTATTTCGCATACATACATTTTTACTTGCTGCTTTTTATTGCAAGTTACCCCATCATTTCGGCTATTTCGTATGCATGTGTGGCTCGCAGATTTTTTATCGCGAGTGTAGAACTTGGAATCTTGATGCCAATCCTAGCATCAGCATCGCTACAATTGGGATATTGTCAGGAGCGAATCATCATTTGCCATGAAAGGGCTTGGAATTTGATACCGGTTTAGGCATCAGCATCGCTACAACTGGGATATTGCCAGGAGCGAATCATCATTCTCCACTGTTGATGTCGAATAAAGGTGGCTTAGCGAACATGGTTAGGATCCTGTCGACTAAGGCTTTTGACTTCATGAGCCGTAAGGGTCTCACAAAGGTATTTCTCCCTACAAGTCGTGAGAATCTCGTAGGTGTGTTTTCTCCTTAGTGATCGTGAGGATTTCTAAGTGCATGTCCCTCTGTAAGTCGTAAGGATCTTACAAAAGGGTTTTCTCCTTATAAGCCAAGAGGACTTACAAGGGTTGTTCACCGTATGGATATATCCCTAGTCACGGGTGGGACTTTGTTAGGAAAATGTTTATTCGTGCCCGTGGATTGTATACAAGGGTCAGTGCTGAGCCACTTGTAGGGCAATATCGAAGGTTGTGGGGGTTGCTTAAGAACAAGTTAAGGTTTCTGTAACTTAAGACTTCCAAATCTTATGAGCCGTGGGGGTCCCATAAAAGAGTTCTCCTTACGGGTCGTGAGGATCTCGCAAGTGTATTTTCTCCTTAGAAATCGTGAGGATACCTAAGTGTGTTGCTCCCTTGTGAGTCGTAAGGATCTCACGCGGGTGGTTTCTCCTTACAAGGTCGAGAGGATCCTGTAAATGTCCTTTAACGAGACCGCTCCCTTTCGGGTTTTCACAAACACTCGCCGGTAGTCCTGCTGTTTTTACTCACGGAGCCCTTTCGGGTTTTCATCCGTACCCCTTTTGCTTATGGACATACCGTCTTCTCTTTTTTTTTAAAATTCTTTTTATTCTTTTTTTTTATTTTTCTAACGAGGTTACACCCTTCCGGGTTTTCACAAACACTCGCAGGTAGCCCTGCTGTTTTTACTCACGGAGCCCTTTCGGGTTTTCATCCGTGCCCGTTTTGCTTATGGACATACCGTTTTTATTATTATTATTTTTTATTATTTTATTATTATTTTTATTATTTTTTTTATTTTCGTCAGCCTGAGGATGCTGCGGTAGCAGTTTAAAGACGTTTCGGTCATTTGCAAGTCTTAGGATATTGCGGTCCATCATTAGTTTAAGGACATTTCGGTCCGTCATTAGTTTAAGGACGTTTCGGTCCGTCAGCTGGTTTTAGGACGTTTCGGTCCGTCATTAGTTTAAGGACGTTTCGGTCCGTCATTAGTTTAAGCACGTTTCGGTCCAGCGTCGCCATATTTGAGGCGAATCTCTAGTTTACTGACTTTTCGGTCAAAGGGGCTTTCTCTATGACTGAGCATGATGCCCCCGGCGTATCGATCTTTCTCGGAGCATGTGGTTGTGGCGGGCTCACCTTTCAGTCTTCGGAGATGACTAACTTGCCCTGTTGGTATTGGTCTTCAACCTAGTTTTTGAAGACGTAGCAATTCTCGATCAGGTGACTTACCGTTTGGTGGTAAGGGCAATAAGTGAGATCGTTAACATCGCCTGGCCACAACGGACGTTTTGGACTTGGCAGATTGATGAGTCTGTCGCGCACTGCCAGCTCGAACAGTCTCCTTGTTTTATCTTGAGGAAACGAGTAAGGACGTTTCAACTTTTCATAGAGGGGTTGCCGCTTGTTGTTTCGGAAAACAACCGGTCCAGGGCCACTCGATTGCTGTTGAGTGTTGGCTACGATGGCTGTTTTTCCCTTCCCTTTATCCTTTTTGCTCGATCCTTTGTTTGCGGGGCCGAGATTTTTTCCGAGTAGCATGCGATTGCACGGTTGAACGTTCTCGCAACTCCTTAATTCTTTCATTTTTGAAATGGATTCCTTGAGGAGAGGGTTGAGGGCAGCTTCTTCGTCAGAGTCGCTTCCAAAGGTGATAATTTGCAATCCCTTGGAGTCGGCTATGTGACAGTCGGCGGCGGCTCTTTTGCGTTCATCTATCGTATTTTTCTGATGTCTACGTGCTTCATGCTTTGTCCTGTTGAAATGTTGCTTTTGAGCGACATACCCTTGCCACCAACACTTAAAGGAGTCGCAGTCTTCGGTAGGATGTATGATCTTCTGATGATATAAGCAGAAGTTAGGATGCGTCTCTACTCCATCGAGAGTATTTTCTTCAGAGGGTGGTAGCTTCATTCCCACTGATAGGGCTTTAGCGAACCTTTTCCTTGTCTTGAATTTGTCTTTATCCGCAGCGGATGACTTTTGATTTGACGGAAGTGCTTCGACTCTTTGGTCTAGTAGTCGGTGTTTGGCTCCTTCTAGTATGGCCATCTCACGCTCTTGATTGGCTTTAACTTTCAAACGAATCTTATTCAGGAAGGCATCGATCAACTCGTCTGACGGCCGCAGAATTTCTGGTTCAGGGTCCGCCCTCGGTTTCTCGGCGCAAGGAGCCTCTTTATCATCCACCAATGAGTGAGAGATCACATGACAACTCGCTACATAGTGTCACGCCCCGCTTCCCAAAATACGGAATACGAGGAGTTGACAAGGCCAGCCATGCTCCTACGGTCAAGGAAATGTCCTGCCGTAGTCACACTTCGGCTTCTAGTTTTTCATGGTAAACAATAGATCATGCACATGTAATGAGAAATGCAGTAACTGGAACAAAACAGTAATATAAACTGACCTGATGGGAAACAAACGAACGTAACTCTGAATAGCAAGTCAAGATGTCTGTGATACATGTCTAGTTCTGGTCCCGGCTAAATCCTCTCTTCACACTGAGCATGCATACTCAGGTCGTCAGAGCGACACAATAGCAATATAATTTATAAATTCATGTGACAATTCTAACAATGATAAGAGATATGTATAACCGTAAATCAATGACAGTATGGATATGAATATGCAGTAATCAATGCAGCGGAAACGGTATGTCAACACAGTAAGTAAGATATATCAATGCTAGTATCCCTATCAGTCTCTAAGTCTCACTGTACAGGTCACTAAGCCTATCGTCAGTCCAAGTGTGAGAGTCAACCACTCGCGAGTGTCCTCCACCCAAGGGTAGAACCCAAGGGCAAGGGACCACGGGCCCAACATGTATATCACGGTGATAATCACATACCCTGTAAATCTCCATATACCTCCCTAAATATATAAGCCGGCAAGGGACTCCCGAGATTCTGTTGAACTCATACTTAAACTACCCCACACCCCGTGGTCTATATCAAACGCTAACCATAACCCTAAATACTAATCGGTCTGTGACAAGTCTGCGCGAGAACTGGAAGCAGGACCTCCATCAAGCACATCCCGACTAATACCTAAGATAAATAGCAGTGTCTGGTGCCTTATCTGTGACACCCGTGCAAGAGCTTCCATAAGTGTCCCATACCACTTATAGTCACACGTACACGTGTCCCACAGACGTCGACAATGCAATAGAATCATAGGGTTCACTGATTGTGTACAAGTACGTATCACTTTCACTTATTCACTGATACACGAACACTAACGTACTTGCCACAATCATCACTAATACCTAACACTGGGTAAATGCACGTTATCACTAGGTTATCAATGCAATGATATGGGTATGATATGATGCATAAACAGTATACAAAGCACGATTATGGTGTCATGAATCGATAATCTACCACTTGCATAATTTATCTTAAATCATACAGTTACAGTTTAGTGAAATGATGAACAGGGATTAAATAGTATGTCCAGTTGTCTATCCAGCGAATTTGATTTCATGCCAATCGGGTTCCAGGATCACTAATTATAGCCATTTCATTTTTAAGCGTTCACGACTGGAAATCCGGTTTTAGAATCGGAAGTCCGTTTCGCAACGCATTTTAATCCCAATTGGGATCATATTTTAGCAACGCTACAGTTGGATGAATTCTAGAGTTTTCAGTAAGGTTTTCAACGCAATAGACGTTTCTCAATCGCGTCTGTACGTTAGGAGTTATACACCATTCAATACCAATATGTCAGTTCTGATTCAGCTGAGACTGTTATATGTTCCCATCTTTTAAATTACAGATTAATTAACAAACGATAACGAAACAGGATGAAACCACTTGCGTCTTCTAGCTAACAGATTTACCCATAATAAACAGTGGAGTTCCGCAACCTACGAGTTAAGGAAATCTTGTGGTACTCATTACGGAACAGCAAGCAACAATTGGAGTCGCTCAGGACTGCAGTCCAGAGTCGCACTCCGATCCAAATATCGTCACAGTTTAAGTGCAGGAATATCTGAAACTAGTATAGGGTTAAAGTTTGTCGAGTTGGCTTCGATTTGAGCCCTCGAACGCAACATTCCATTATGTATATAATTTATGGTGATTTTAACGGTTTTCAGGTACAATAAAATTCCAGTTTTACGAGTAAACTTGGGGGTAGTCGTTTTAATCTTTAACAGTCGTATTTTCTAATGAAATTCACACACTAGTATCATAGGCTTACGGGCCAAACTATACGATTGAGTGCCGTCAATTTAAACGAGAATTTCCATAGGGAACACGCATCGAACAGTTGAGTCGTATAATTTAACAGAAAGTAAAACATGAAATATATATACGATTATAATTTGCAATTAACATAAAGTAGCATGTAGCAAGTAGGGACTTGCCTGGAAACGTTGAATTGATAGCACGGTACGCACGGGCACGACCACGCGGCAATTGTAATGGTTAACAGCGTTCGATGAAATGCCAGGGTTGGATAGGCTTCGATGAAGGCAACGGTAGTTGCGACAACCACAATAATGGTGATGTTAACCGAGATGAAGGCTACTGCGGTGACGGTGGCTAGGTGACTGCAGTCGTGACGTCGTCGTTGGGGGAGTGGAGTGCAGGAGGGTTTGGTTGAGTTCCTGGGTTTTAGAGGTGGGTCGCTTGGAGTTTGGAGGCAAGGGTGGTGTTGGGTGTTGGGGAAAGAAGGTGGCTGAGGATGATGAGGGTGTTAGACAGAGAGAGGGGAAGAGAGAGAGAGAGAGAGTACATAGAAAGAGAGAGAGGAATGAGAGAAAGAGAGAGAGAGAAAAGGTTGCAGGGAGAGAGAGAGAAGCAGTGAGAGAGAGTAGAGGGTGACAGAGAGAGATAGAGAGTGAGAGACAAGTAGAGAGGGAGATGAGAGAGAACCGAGAGAGAGGAGCAGAGTGAGAAAGAGAGAGAGATTGAAACAGAGGAAGAGAGAGAGTGAGAAAACAGAGAGAGAGGGGTGAGAACTGAGGATGATGGCGTTAATGATGATGATGATGATGATGATGATGATGATGAGGCGGTCGACGATGGTGCGGGGGTGTCGAAGGTTGGTGAAGGCGAGGTCGGAGCTGCGGGGAGACTCGGTGACGGAGGGCGCGCAGGGCTCGAGCTCGAATATGGTTGGGTTTGCAGGCGGGGGAAAGTGGTGATTGGGCACTGGAGGTGGAGTGAGGTGGTCGAAGAAGGAGGGCGATGTGGTGGACAACGGTGTAGTGGCTGGGGCTGTAGTGGTGGAGGGGGATCGGGTTTAGAACAGAGGGCAGCGGGAAGTTGGATGCAGTGGAGCTCGGGACAGGCGATGAGAGGAGACGAAGGAGGTGAGGAGGTGTGAACGGTTGGGGAATGGGTCGTAGGGGAAACGCGCGCGTCGTGGGGTAACGTACGCGAGCGCGGCGTAGGCAAAGGTAACGGCGGAGAAAATGGATCGAGCGAGAAAGACGCAACGGGAAGAAGAAGGAGTGGTGGGCCGGGTCGGGTAGGCAACGCGGCTGGAGTGAAGCGGGCCGGGGGAAATATAAGGGAAATTGGGAAGGGAAGAGGGGCTGTGCCGAGAAGTTGGGCCAAAGGAATTTTAAGGAAAATTCATTGGGGAAAATATGGGAGAGGGACGGGAAACTGTTGGGCTGGGCTGGGATTTATAAAAATAAAAGGAAAAATAGATTTTGGCTGAGAAAATAGATTGTGGGTTTAAATTAAATAAATAAACTAATGGGAAAATTGAAAAAGGGCTGGGCTGACGGAATGGTGCTGAGGGTTATTGTGTGGGGATTTCGGATTTGAGAAAGGAAATGGGAGGAACTAAAATAGATTGGGAAATTTTAAAATAATAGATAATTATAAATAAAATCTTATAGGTGAAAAAGAAAATACGGATATAGACGTACAAAAGATGCTGGGTATTACACGTAGTCTTCGGATTCATCTGATGAGTCTTCTCCATCGTTTTTGTCCTCAACAAAAGAACAAGCTGCCCCCATCGTGTCCGTCTTCTTTGGAGTGTGCGGCTGTGGCGGGTTTACCTTCCAGTTTTTAGACAGCGCGAACTTGCCTTGTAGGTACTGGTCCTCAATCCATCCCTTAAAGACGAAACAATCCTCGATCGGGTGACTTACCATTTGGTGGTAAGGGCAATAATTGGGATTATTGAGATCGCCTGGCTGCGACAGACGTTTTAGACTCGGCAGATTGATGAGTCTGTTGCGCACTGCCAGCTCGAACAGTCTTCTCGTTTTATTCTGAGGAAACGAGTAAGGACGTCCCAGTCTCTCCTCGAGGGATGGGCATGGACGCACGTTGTTTTGGCGAACGGCCGGTTTTGAGTTGCTCGGCTGTTGTTGAGCATTGGCGACGACGATCGCTTTCCCTTTTCCTTTCTCATTTCGAGAGTCTGGTTTTGGAGGAGACGGTCCATGGCCCATCTGGTCCATTTGGGTTAATTTGTCGATCAAGACCTGGAAGGTGGTCGGCCTGAAGAACATCATAAATTGTGAGATGGTCGCTTGCGGATCAAGAGTGCCCACGAACATGCCTACCGCAGGTGCTTCTTCTATGCGTTGTTCGCATTTCGACCATAGGTTCCGCCATCGTGTTGCGTATTGGACCCACGTTTCGCCGGGCCTTATCCTGGCGTTAATCAGTGCTGTCATCGGGGTGCGTCTACCAGCACTCGCGAATCTTTGTGTAAATAGTAGCTCCATTTCCACAACTGTTTTAATAGAGTCGTTAGGTAGCTCTGAATACCATTCAAAGGCTGTTTCCGCTAAGCTGCCGATGAATTGGCGAAGCAGCAGCTTGTCGTCGCCTCCAGTGTTGCCGCATAAGGCCCTAAATTGAGCTACATGCTGATGTGGGTTCCCTGTCCCCTTATATACGTGGAACTTAGGGATCGTATATCCCGGCGGGTAACTGATTTGGTCATACCGGCTTGGATAGGGTCGCCCTGTTCTGCAACTTGGCCGGCTGCCTTAGTTGCCTGGTGAACCCGTATCTGTTGAGCTATATATTCGTCCAAGTCAGCTTTGGAGATTGTCTCCTCCTTGGCTGTTGACAGAGCCGGTGGAGGATTTGACGTCTCTCCTTTGTCATCTTCAAGGATAATCGGAGGATCTTCAGCAGGAGGATCCTGCTGTAACATCATTCCTACCATATCTTGGAAGAGAAGTGCCATTTGTTTTATGTTAGCCGCTTGCTCTGCGGCTTCTTTGTCCTTCTTTTTGAGGACTCTGCGTAGGTAGTCAGCGTCAGTTTCTTGTTCATGGCGCTGCTCTGATGATGCCTACGGGCTTTCTTTTGGTCCGGTGAGCGCAGCCATTGCAGTCAGCATCTCTTGAAGCTTCTACTGTTGTTGTTCTTGAGCCCTTGTTATTGATCGGGTGAGCGGTCGGTGGCCCGTCGAAGTGCGGCTTTCTTCTTTTCCGGAAGCCATGTAGACAGTGTGCACCACCATGCCCCCAGACTTGGGGCGTTTGTGCTCAGCGATTTTACGGTTCGCCATATTCACCGGGGCTTTTTGCGGCCTCCTTTTCTTCTGAATGATTGACGTTGAGGGAGCCATTGCAGCGGGCACCCATCCAGCTGTTGCTTTTTTCGACTTGACAGAGTAGCCCTTCTCCTGCTGAACCTTCATCTTTTTCTGTCAGCGGAGGTAGTCTTGATCGATCACTGACTCTTGGACTTGACGCCAGATGTCACGCCCCGCTTCCCAGAGTACGCAAGATTTGGGCACGTGACATAGCCAACCATGCTACCTGTGGGTAGGAAGTATCCATCCACAGTCACATTACGGTTGTAAGGATATCAAGAACAAGATAATAAACTAATCTAATACATGTCCAAATCCATAATAACAAGAATCAATAAACAATAAGTGCGGAAGCTAATGATCCAATACAATGAATAAACAGTACGTCCCATAATGCGGGCTCACATCTGAAATGAAATGAAATAAATAACTAAACCCTAAGGAACTCACAGTTCAGCCTGCTGGCTGAAGTACTCCTGCTCGGTCGTAGACAGTGGTACGGAATCTGGGTCATGCAAAACCCAGACGTCAGCGCGTCGTGACATCAAATATATAGCATAAACATGGTAATAAGCAATGCAAGTATGAACATGAATAAAGCAGTAACAAGAAATAACAAGCAGGGTAATGTGCAATGGTGTCCAAACTGTCCTATCAGGTTTTCTACTCTATAGTCTTTGAAACCAATTGATGAATCGTCGATGTAACTCAATAGTATCCCGTGCGTGCCCGGGACCACGGTCAAGATCCTCGGGGCTGAATCCGAGACGTGCCGCTAAGCAGTAAAAGGTAGTAGGATGGACGAGTGATGTCAGCATCAACACTCAGGAGCTGGCCAAGCCCGTAAGACTGATCAGATCAATGTATCGAACTGTTGAGTTACAAGTCGGTTTCACCTTTGATTTCCCCATACCCCCAAGCTATGTATGTCAGGTCAGGTATTCAGTAGTCAAGGACTAATGCCAACAGAAAATCCGGTAAAAGTAGGTCTGTCTGGATAGACAGCAGGAATGGTCGGGTTTGTCGGCATTAGGCGTGAAATCATGAAACAAGTAATGTCATGGTACAACAGGATGAGTCGGTATGTATGTATATGTCAGGTGTAACAGGGTCAGGCCAATATGTCGTGCAATCGGGTAAGTGCTCACAACAGGTATACAATCAATAATGAACAGCAGTAGGAACCAGTAATTAACCACAATATTCCGTATAGCCACAGTGATGTTTGTATTCTCTTATTAACAGGTTCAAGCACCTTTAAGGTGCAATAGCCACAAGGTAAATCAATATCCACAATTCTGAAGTAATGAAGCTACAGGAATTTACATTAAGTATAATAATTGTTTCGTGAACGATTTAACAGTCTAAGCAGATATGATTCAGTTGTTTTGTTTAGTTGAAATATGGATTGATGTGGGTTGATTAATTACGAGGAACTGTTGTAACGATTCCATTATAAAGATAACTGCAATAATATGATATCAACTGCCATCATTAAGTTGTGGTATTAAATAGTATGAATTCAATTGCGTGGCAAGACTAGATCTCGCACGCTAGCATGTTCAAGCAAGTATTCAGATACTTGCCTCGACGGTCTGCAAACTGGAACACGGATGCAATGTCGGCAGAAAACACGATATGATAGCACGGGCCACGGATCGAGTCCCAACAGAGAACAACGGGATCACACGGACCAGGAACTTCGCTGGAGCGTCGGGTTCGCCAAGACGGCACGGTCGGATTCCGGCAAAACGCGACAACAAGTTAGCAACACACACTAAACTCGATGCGATCAGCGAGGGTTTACTGCACACAGGAAAGGAAGAGGAAGTTTACAGAGAGATATACCAGATGACCCCGGCGAGCTCGACGGCGCTGGAACGCCGGCGAGGCAACGGCGGCTGCGGCTGCAAGGGCTGAAAGGCCTCGGGTGTGCGGGAGAGGGTGCTGCGGCGAGTGGAGGAAAGCGTGGTCGGCTCTGGTGGTCGAGGGGGAGAAGGAGGTGGCCCTGGTGACGACGGCGAGGTCGCCGGCGCGTTCTCCGGTGAACAGCGGGGTAGGCGATGGGTGAAGGGCTCGGGTTGGTGGTCCGGCGAGGGGAGGAGGGCAGCGACGACGAGGTCGGGACGAGGAGGGTGAGAGGGAGTCGTGGGAGCGTCGGCGGTGAGGTTGCGAGGGCTAGGGTTAGGGTTTCGTTGGGTTTTCTCGTGATCGATAGAGGAGAGGGGAGAAGGGCGGCTGCATGGGTTTTTATATATAGAGGAAGAGAGAGAGAGGGATTGGAGAGAGAGAGATTGAGATTTGATGAGATAGAGAGAGAGGGAGAATGAGGAGAGATGTAGAGGGAAGCGGCTGAAGGGGGCCCCACTCGCAAGAATTGGAGTTCGATGATTGGCTGGAGGGAGGCGTACGGGAAATATTTTGGAAAAGATTTTAGGGATTGAACTGTTAAAGGATTTTATTCGTATAAATATTAGCTTTAGATATTTAATTAAACGGGCCCTTTTGGCGCGAAATGAAACATTTCCAAATCGCGCCCGGCTTGCGCCCAAATGTTCCAAATTCAAATTATAGGATTTTAAGCGGGTTCCAAATTTTGAAAATAGGTGTTTAATGATTAAAATGCATGCCCCCAAGTCGGACACTTGCACGCGCGCGTAGTCGTCCAAACTTGCCCGTTTAGCCAAACGGAACGGAATCTCGACACGCGGACGCTACCACGCGACTAGTGGCGACGAGTAGGCCAACATGGACATCTTAAATTTCATTTTAGGAGTTAAAATTTGTTATGCCAAAATGACTTAACCGGTTAGAATTTAGCAATAAATCCCAGAAAAACAGAATAATTGGAAATGAGCAATATATAACCCTCAACTAGTAATATAAATAGTATTATTGGGCTCGGGTGTTACATCATACCCAACTACAAAAAGAATTTCGTCCTCGAAATTCCAAGAATACAAGATAGCTAACTACTGGAAAAGGTGAGGGAATTTCTGCCGGATCTCGTCTTCTCGCTCCCAAGTAGATTCTCCATGCGATCGGTTACCCCAAGAAACTAGCACAAGAGGGATAACCTTGTTCTTAAGAACCTTTTCTCTTCGATCCTTGATTTCAACTGGTCGCTCCTCAAAAGTCAGGTCCTCTCGTACAGTCAACTCCGAATGATCCAAGACATGAGTCTCATCACGAACATACCTCCGTAGTTGAGACACATGGAACACATCGTGAACTCCTGCTAATGACGGTGGTAACGCCAACCGGTACGATACCTCTCCAACACGCTCCAATATCTCGAAGGGTCCAACGAATCGGGGACTAAGCTTTCCCCGACTTCCAAAGCGAATCACTCCTCTAGTTGGTGATATCTTCAGGAATACCAAATCACCCACGGCGAACTCCAGAGGTCTTCTTGACGTGTCGGCCCAACTCTTCTGTCTGTCTTGAGCTGCCTTCATATGCTTCCTGATTGTATTCACCTTCTCGACTGTCTGTACCACCAAATCTGGTCCTAGTAACCTTCGTTCACCAACATCATCCCAACAAACAGGTGAACGGCATTTGCGACCATACAGTGCTTCAAACGGGGCCATCTGAATAGTTGCTTGGAAGCTATTGTTGTACGAAAACTCCACCAGGTGTAGATGATCTTCCCAAGAACCTTTGAAGTCCAACATGCAAGCCCTCAACATATCTTCAAGGGTCTGGATCGTTCTCTCTGATTGTCCATCAGTCTGAGGATGATAAGCTGTGCTAAACTTCAATCGAGTCCCCAAACTTTCTTGTAAGCTCCTCCAAAAGTGCGACAAGAACCGAGTGTCCCGATCGGACACGATGCTTACCGGTACTCCATGCAATCTGACAATCTCCTGCATGTACCGCTCTGCCAAAGTCTCCGTCGATTGACCAACCCGAAACGGAATAAAGTGAGTTGCCTTGGTCAACCGATCGACAATCACCCATACTGCATTGTTGCCCTTTGGACTCCGCGGTAAAGCTGTCACGAAATCCATGGTTATATGTTCCCACTTCCACTGAGGAATCGGAAGTGGTTGCAACAAACCAGCAACCCTTTGGTGTTCGGCCTTGACTTGCTGACACACCAAGCACCTAGCCACGAAGCGAGCAATTTCCCGTTTCATACCTTCCCACCGGAAGTGCTGTCGAATATCTCGGTACATCTTTGTCCCTCCTGGATGTACAGAGTAAGCTGAACTGTGTGCCTCCTTCATAAGCTCTTCACGCACATCTCCTTTTGGCACACACACACGGCTACCATATCTCAACGAACCATCTTCATGGATCAGTAAATCGGTTCGTAGTCCGGCTTCCACCTGCTCTCGAAACTTTTGTAGTCTAGGATCCTGCGATTGTGTCGCTTTAATCTTCTCAACTAAGGACGATTGTACTTGCAACTGCATCAACTGTCCTGTAGCATGTGGTAGCACAACCTCCAAGTCAAATCTCTGAAAATCCGCAATGATCTCCCTTTGTGCGGTCAAAACCTGAATTGCTGGTAACCGACTCAGCGCATCTGGCACGACGTTAACTTTTCCCTGATGGTACTTAAGATCAAGGTCGTAGTCGGCCATCAGCTCCAACCATATGCGTTGCCTCATGTTCAACTCCTTCTGAGTGAACACATATTTCAAACTCTTGTGATCCGTAAAGACTTCAACTCTCTCGCCCAGAAGGTAGTGTCTCCAAATCTTCAGGGCGAAGATCACGGCTGCAAGCTCTAAGTCATGAGTCGGATAGTTCTTCTCATGAGTCTTCAGTTGTCTCGATGCGTAAGCGACGACTTTCCCATTCTGCATCAAAACACATCCCAATCCCTTTCCGGATGCGTCGCTATGAATCACCAGTCCTCCTGAATTATCCGGTACGGTCAGGATAGGGGCGGTTATCAATTTCTGCTTCAACGTCTCGAAGGCCAATGCACATCCATCCGTCCAAACAAACGGTACCTCCTTACGCGTAAGCTTGGTTAACGGCTCAGCTAAACGAGCGAAGTTCTCCACAAATCTTCTGTAGTAACCGACGAGTCCAAGAAAACTTCTTATCTCCGCAACATTCTTTGGAACAGGCCAATCCCGAACTGCTGTAATCTTTTCGGGATCAACGGCGATTCCATCGCCCGACACGACATGCCCCAGAAACTTCACTTCTTCTAGCCAGAATTCGCACTTACTCATCTTCGCGAATAATTTCTCTTGTCTTAGCGTTTGCAGTGCGATCCTTAAGTGCTCAGCATGCTCCTCCGGACTCTTCGAGTACACCAGAATATCGTCAATGAATACCACAATAAACTGGTCCAAGAACGGTGAAAAGATCCTGTTCATCAAATCCATAAATATTGCCGGCGCATTAGTCACTCCGAAGGGTATCACTAAATACTCGAAATGCCCATACCGAGTCCGAAACGCCGTCTTGCAAATGTCTTCTGCCTTCACTCGGACCTGATGATATCCTGATCGCAAGTCCAGTTTCGAGAATACCCTCGCTCCACTAAGCTGCTCAAAGAGTTCTCCAATGCGAGGGATCGGGTACTTGTTCTTAATAGTCACCCGGTTCAATTCTCGATAATCAATGCACATCCTTCTCGTGCCATCCTTCTTCTTTACTAAAAGAACTGGAGCTCCCCAAGGTGAGTTGCTGCTTCGAATCCATCCCTTCTCGAGTAATTCACCAACTTGTTTCTTAACTTCTTCCAATTCCACCGGTGCCATCGGGTAATAAGATTTTGATACTGGCGCTGCACCAGGAATAAGGTCAATCGCAAACTCCACATCTCGCTTCGGCGGTAAGCCCGAAATATCTTCAAACACATCCATAAAGTCGCGGACAACTGCCGGCTCTTCATTACTATCCACAACCATAGCCGCAAGAACATTGTTCGTCGGCCTAGCCCTAAACTCGACTGGCCCGACAGAACTGCTTCCTCCAATGAAAATAAACTCAGGGTGTCCGGGAATCTGGAAAATTACTTTCCTTGCCCTACAATCAATGTGTGGGTGGAAAGTGCCAAGAAAATCCATTCCCAAGACTACTTCATAACTGCCCGTATCAATCACCAAGAAATCTGCAAAAAGCTCCCGTCCGCAAACAACAACTGTACAATCTCTACATTCCTTACTAGCTATGATTTTCCCATTCCCAGTGTGTATGTCCCAGAAACTAGACAGGGTCGTGCAGGTGATCGAGTGTGTAGTTATAAATTTGGATGACATAAAACAGTGGGATGCTCCGGAATCAAATAATGCCAATGCGGGAAAAACACGAACGAGTACAGTACGTGAAACCACTTCTCCTGATGCCTTGGCTTCCTCAGCTGTCAATGTGAAAGCTCGACCCTGGTTGGGTCCTTGTGTCAGCTGCTTCTGCCCTTGGAACGGTCTCTGCGGAGGCTTCCGTATATCATCTCTCGTGCGAAGCTTAGACGGACAAGCACCAACTGCGTGATCGGCTGCTCCACAAACCAGACAAAGTCCCAGTCTCCTTCGACAATCCTTCTGCACGTACCCAGGTAATCGGCAGTAATCACAAATCACGCTCTTCCTTCGATCAACGATCACAGGCTTCTTCATTGGCGCTACACCTCGACGGTCCACTGGAATACCTCTGCGCCCATGATCTCGGTTAGGTACAAATGCAGGCTTCCTGGCCGCAACTGCTGTCTGGTGAAGGTTCCCTTTCGATCCTGATAAACTCTGCTGCTCTCTGGCTGCCGTAAGAACCTGTGAGAAAGTGGTCAAACCCAGGGAGACAATCTGCCTCTGGATGTCCACATCCAAACTGCGCAAGAACCTTCGCGCCCTGTCTGCCTCCTTGGCGACTAAGGGTCCAGCGAAGCGGCTGAGTCTCGTCCATTCCGCTGCATGTACATCCACAGCTGCTCCATTTTGTCTCAGCCCAAAAAATTTCTCCTCCATTTCCTCCCGTGCAGTCCGCGGGAAGAACTTTTCCAAGAAACTTTTAGAGAAATCCGCCCAACTGATTGGCTTGGACAAGCGGGTCTCCTCTACAAGCCACCACTCTCAGGCGTAATCCACCAGCTGAATGCGCACCACATCAACTCTCTTGTCTTCTGGGATCTGTGCCGCAATCAATAAATTCTCTGTGTCTACTAGCCACTGCTCGGCTGGCAACGGCTCCTCCAAGCCAGTGAAAGTAGTAGGACCCAACCGTCTGAAATCTGCCACGGTCCCTACTCGGTCGACTGGCTTCGCTACAGCGGTGTTTACAGACTGCTGAATAGCCTGCAAACCCTCCTGAAATGAATCTGCTTGCTGCTGGATCAGCTCAGTTTGCCTCTTCTGATTTTCCAACATCCCACGTATCACTCCTAACATGGCGGCTTCGTCCACACGCCTCTGATACGTCTTGAAATTCTTATCTGCCATGGTCCTGAAATCAAAACAAACAACATTAGCATGATGATAGATTCAATATATAAACCAAAGCTAGAACTCCAAGATACTTAAATAGAGTACTGCATTGTAGCTATGCCGCGGTATCATAGCCGCAATTACTTAACTCCACCCAAGTCGCCTAAGTCCTAGAGATAACAAGAGATTAGGTTTTCGAGTTGACAATGCAAAGTAAGTTTGCATGTCGACATGATCCGGAAGAATGATTCAAGGATGGTAAAACGGTCGAGGTGGCAGGACATGTTTCCTAATCACGGGTATTATGATTCGTGTATCGGGTGCAATACCCAACTACAAAGAATCAACCCAATTAACCTATGGCTCTGATACCAAAACAACCATGTCACGCCCCGCTTCCCAGAGTACGCAAGATTTGGGCACGTGACATAGCCAACCATGCTACCTGTGGGTAGGAAGTATCCATCCACAGTCACATTACGGTTGTAAGGATATCAAGAACAAGATAATAAACTAATCTAATACATGTCCAAATCCATAATAACAAGAATCAATAAACAATAAGTGCGGAAGCTAATGATCCAATACAATGAATAAACAGTACGTCCCATAATGCGGGCTCACATCTGAAATGAAATGAAATAAATAACTAAACCCTAAGGAACTCACAGTTCAGCCTGCTGGCTGAAGTACTCCTGCTCGGTCGTAGACAGTGGTACGGAATCTGGGCCATGCAAAACCCAGACGTCCGCGCGTCGTGACATCAAATATATAGCATAAACATGGTAATAAGCAATGCAAGTATGAACATGAATAAAGCAGTAACAAGAAATAACAAGCAGGGTAATGTGCAATGGTGTCCAAACTGTCCTATCAGGTTTTCTACTCTATAGTCTTTGAAACCAATTGATGAATCGTCGATGTAACTCAATAGTATCCCGTGCGTGCCCGGGACCACGGTCAAGATCCTCGGGGCTGAATCCGAGACGTGCCGCTAAGCAGTAAAAGGTAGTAGGATGGACGAGTGATGTCAGCATCAACACTCCGGAGCTGGCCAAGCCCGTAAGACTGATCAGATCAATGTATCGAACTGTTGAGTTACAAGTCGGTTTCACCTTTGATTTCCCCATACCCCCAAGCTATATATGTCAGGTCAGGTATTCAGTAGTCAAGGACTAATGCCAACAGAAAATCCGGTAAAAGTAGGTCTGTCTGGATAGACAGCAGGAATGGTCGGGTTTGTCGGCATTAGGCGTGAAATCATGAAACAAGTAATGTCATGGTACAACAGGATGAGTCGGTATGTATGTATATGTCAGGTGTAACAGGGTCAGGCCAATATGTCGTGCAATCGGGTAAGTGCTCACAACAGGTATACAATCAATAATGAACAGCAGCAGGAACCAGTAATTAACCACAATATTCCGTATAGCCACAGTGATGTTTGTATTCTCTTATTAACAGGTTCAAGCACCTTTAGGGTGCAATAGCCACAAGGTAAATCAATATCCACAATTCTGAAGTAATGAAGCTACAGGAATTTACATTAAGTATAATAATTGTTTCGTGAACGATTTAACAGTCTAAGCAGATATGATTCAGTTGTTTTGTTTAGTTGAAATATGGATTGATGTGGGTTGATTAATTACGAGGAACTGTTGTAACGATTCCATTATAAAGATAACTGCAATAATATGATATCAACTGCCATCATTAAGTTGTGGTATTAAATAGTATGAATTCAATTGCGTGGCAAGACTAGATCTCGCACGCTAGCATGTTCAAGCAAGTATTCAGATACTTGCCTCGACGGTCTGCAAACTGGAACACGGATGCGATGTCGGCAGAAAACACGATATGATAGCACGGGCCACGGATCGAGTCCCAACAGAGAACAACGGGATCACACGGACCAGGAGCTTCGCTGGAGCGTCGGGTTCGCCAAGACGGTACGGTCGGATTCCGGCAAAACGCGACAACAAGTTAGCAACACACACTAAACTCGATGCGATCAGCGAGGGTTTACTGCACACAGGAAAGGAAGAGGAAGTTTACAGAGAGATATACCAGATGACCCCGGCGAGCTCGACGGCGCTGGAACGCCGGCGAGGCAACGGCGGCGGCGGCTGCAAGGGCTGAAAGGCCTCGGGTGTGCGGGAGAGGGTGCTGCGGCGAGTGGAGGAAAGGGTGGTCGGCTCTGGTGGTCGAGGGGGAGAAGGAGGTGGCCCTGGTGACGACGGCGAGGTCGCCGTCGTCACCAGGTGAACAGCGGGGTAGGCGATGGGTGAAGGGCTCGGGTTGGTGGTCCGGCGAGGGGAGGAGGGCAGCGACGACGAGGTCGGGACGAGGAGGGTGAGAGAGAGTCGTGGGAGCGTCGGCGGTGAGGTTGCGAGGGCTAGGGTTAGGGTTTCGTTGGGTTTTCTCGTGATCGATAGAGGAGAGGGGAGAAGGGCGGCTGCATGGGTTTTTATATATAGAGGAAGAGAGAGAGAGGGATTGGAGAGAGAGAGATTGAGATTTGATGAGATAGAGAGAGAGGGAGAATGAGGAGAGATGTAGAGGGAAGCGGCTGAAGGGGGCCCCACTCGCAAGAATTGGAGTTCGATGATTGGCTGGAGGGAGGCGTACGGGAAATATTATGGAAAAGATTTTAGGGATTGAACTGTTAAAGGATTTTATTCGTATAAATATTAGCTTTAGATATTTAATTAAACGGGCCCTTTTGGCGCGAAATGAAACATTTCCAAATCGCGTCCGGGTTGCGCCCAAATGTTCCAAATTCAAATTATAGGATTTTAAGCGGGTTCCAAATTTTGAAAATAGGTGTTTAATGATTAAAATGCATGCCCCCAAGTCGGACACTTGCACGCGCGCGTAGTCGTCCAAACTTGCCCGTTTAGCCAAACGGAACGGAATCTCGACACGCGGACGCTACCACGCGACTAGTGGCGATGAGTAGGCCAACATGGACATCTTAAATTTCATTTTAGGAGTTAAAATTTGTTATGCCAAAATGACTTAACCGGTTAGAATTTAGCAATAAATCCCAGAAAAACAGAATAATTGGAAATGAGCAATATATAACCCTCAACTAGTAATATAAATAGTATTATTGGGCTCGGGTGTTACACCAGACCTTATAGATTTTAGAGGACAGCCGTTGAGGGGGCTGCTCTAGCTTTTTCTCTGGAGCATTCTTCACGGGTGGAGGGGTTCTTTTCAGAACCGCAGTAGGAGAGTTTCTGCACACCTTGTTCAGCAATTCAAAGCTGTTCCCGGTTAGAACAGCAGCATCGATCCCCACCGTTGGAGATGGCGGAGTTATCCCAGAGGGGGAGTTGCCCCCAGCCTTCCTCACTCGGCGCCAGTGGCGACGTCGAGCGTGTTTTGCTGATGGAGTTGGTTTAGTCGTAGGGGTGGCCTCCTCATGTCCCCTGTGTTGGTCAAAATTTGCTGATACCAGTCTTTTAAAGGTCGACGTCCATTGAATGGGGACGGCCAACCTGTCGAAAGCAGACTTCCGAGTAGAGGAAGCAACCTTGGTGATTTCGCCTGGAACGGGAGCAGGGATGGTTATCCGCTTCGGGATAACGCATTCTGGTATCGCAGGCTTGTAGACGTTTTGGCCCAGTCTGTTGAAAACTGAGGTAGTGGAATTGGGCGACCCGTTGAGAGGGGCCGCGGCAGTGGTAAGTCGATCAAAGACCGGCTTCTTTAGAGCTTCTTGCGATGTCATTGGGGCATTGAAGCTCATCGGTGGAAGCATGGTCTCGAAAAATAGTCCAGTGGTGGCTTGAGTTACCTGCTCCACTGGTATCTTGAAAAGGGAGGCCGCTCGGGGCCCATAAGTCACTCCTCTAGCAGGGACGGAGCAAGAGTTGCAGTTGCAGGTAGTGCAGTTTGGAGCAATCGATCTTCTGTTTTCTGCACGGAGCAAGACACCAAATCTTAGTACCTCGAATCCACAGGCAACCACAGCAAACCGCGATTTGTTCGCGAACACGACACACGAAGTGTGTAGTGGAAAGAGGAAAAGGTCCCACCGGGCGTGCCAGAATCTGTTCCCCTCCGAATGACGGCGCGACGTGAAGCCGTCTTGCCTGAGATTCGGGGCAGATGCTATTTGGTTTTATCCGTCCACCTCTCCGAAGATGCCAAGTTGATTTATGGCACCGTGTATCGGAGGTTTAGACGGATGCAGCCGATGTAGCAGACTTCGTCAGATTCCCCCTCGCTCGAGGGGTTTTTGATTGTGGGGATGCTCTTCCCTGCAGGCGCAAGCCCCTGCAGTTAATTACGCTACCGCATCGCGGTAACGACTTTCTCCTTCTCCAGAATTTCACTTCGTGTCGTGGGTGTTTGTTTTGTTTGTGGTTGCCCGTGGATTGTATACGGAGACTAATTTATGTCGTCGCCCGTAGGACGTGGATTAGTCCAAATCCGTATTTTCTTATATTTGGGTTTGGGGTTTTGGTTTAAGGATACGTTAGCCATATTTGAGGCTAAGATCAACTTAAACGTTTGTTAAGGACACATTAGTCTGATTTGAGACTAAGATCAACTTAACAGGATCATTTAGATCCGACAAAAGAGCATTTGGAGGCTCTATTGTTCTAGTTTAGGGACATAGTGGTCCATCGCCAGTTTAGGGACATGGTGGTCCAATGTTCCCATTTTGAGGACGCATATTGGTTTAAGGACGCATTAGTCCATGAGTTTAAGGAACCCACAGTCCGTATTACCAGTTTAGGGACATGGTGGTCCATCATTCCCATTTTGGGGACGGATATTAGTTTAAGGACGCATTAGTCCATGAGTTTAAGGACCCCACAGTCCGTAGCAATGTGTGGTTGTCGGGACCCATCACTTCTCTGACGACGTTGAAGGATTACAACGACAAATATCAGAGGAATTCGGAGATGTACCCTTGAACCGGGTGAAATTGATTTGAGAGAGCAGTTGTGCTCAGTTCAATTTAATTTGAGGACTTATGGACAGAATTGGGTTAAGTCCAGTTAGAAAATGTCTAACATTTATTCACATTTGGCCTGTTAGGCTTTTGATTGGGCTCTGCCCCTTTTTTTTTAAATGATGCACATCATCTGTTTTAGTCCGTTGGACTTTTTAATTGGGCTCTGCCCTTTTTAATAATGCATTGCATTTTTATTAGGCCTGTTAGGCCTTTTAATTGGGCTCTGTCCCTTCTTTAATAACGCAAAGCGTTTATTGTTCTGACAATGTGCCACGTGGCTTGTCAGGCGCTTTGCGCCAATTGAGGAGCGCAAGGCGCAAGTACATGGGGAGGTGACACGTGTCATGCTCAGGAGAGCGCAAGCGCAGTGCGCTGCTGACACGTGGCGCGCTCTGGTGAGTTGCGCCAATTCATGAGAGCGGTGCTCTGTTTTTAAAAGCGCATAGCGCAGATCAGTATGGGGCTGACCTGTGGCGCTCTCTGGTGGCTTGCGCCAACCCGAGAGTGCAACAGTGTAGATTTTGCAAGTGCAGGGCACTATTTCATTATTTTGATCAATTTTAGATCAAAGAAAACAAATTTTCTTGTTTTCAAAGAACCAGTAGTTCATCAAAAGGCAATGCCTTTATTATTATTATATTTTTATTGAAGATCTTTGATCAATGATCTTTTTAGAAGAAATCCTTCTTTTATTCAAGGTTTTTACCTTTCCTTTTTTTGAGCTCTTCTCAAAATTTTCTTTAAAAGAGTTCTCTCTGTGTTGATGTGTCTTTTGGAATTGGGGTCTAGGGGCCTTTATATAGTGCCCATTAATTTGTTAAATTTGTTAAAGAGATCATTCTCTGAGTGATTTGGGGAATTTTCCCCACCGTTGGATCTTTGATCTAAGGGCTTCTGTTTTACAGAAGACAATCTTCTTGTTTTAACAAGAACAGAAATATCTTACTGGAATTTTAATTCTGTTTGGCGCAAACGCACCTGCGCTTGACACGTGTCGCGCAGAGCGCAGCGCAACTGTGCTGACACGTGTTGCGCAGCGCAGAGCAACTGCGCTGCCACTTGTCGCGCAGCGCAGAGCGCAACTGCGCTGCCACGTGGCGCGCAGCGCAACTGCGCTGCCACATGGCGCGCAGCGCAGAGCGCAAGTCAGCTGAAGCGTTGCTTCTTTTGTTTTCATTTTAATTTCAAAGCAGAGCTTTACTCTGATTCGGGGAAACAGAAGCGTTGATTCATCTCCCGCCTTGGAATTTGAACAGAGTTTTGCTCTGATTGGGATAAACAATCTCTTCCACCAAAAACCCATAGAGACCCACACGCAACAGAAGGTAACCGTCTTAGTCCATCAGGAGATCAGCGGAAGACAACATCCGACGGAGACCCGAAAAGGACCTCCATCAGTTGGCGCCGTTTGTGGTAACGAAACTCCACAAAAACAAAAGTTGGCCTTCCGATTTCCGTCTACATGGCGTGCGATTACCCTGAAGATCCAGGTAGGAGCCGCCGGCTCCCCCTCATCGGAAGCGCGGATGAACCTCCTCCGGCGACCGTCATCAACGCCCTCGCTGGCCGATAAACCGACTAAAGTCCAAACGGCCAGGCCAGGGCCCCAGATCGCCGCCCTCCGCCTCCAGAAGACTCTGCCTTCGTCGGCACGGCTGACCACCGGCAGGCTACGTCCCATGGCTACAGATCTCATGGGTCGATACTCGTCCGCTGGGCGATCATTGAGCTTCCTCTGGCGGAATCGAAACGACGCGACCCTGGCGCTTCACCTCCCCGCACAATCGATGCGCGTGCTACGCGCACGTTCACTGTGACCGTTCATGTTCCCCATAACTGCAAATGGATGGTCGGGCAAAACCTCATGAAGAATCAGCCGAGCAGCTACCCTGCTCGGTTATCCCTGGCCGGTAGCTTCCCTACTAGCAACGCTGGGGATCAAAGTCCTCCGTAGAGGCAGCTGAGCAGCTTCTCTGCTCGGCTATCGCTGGCCGGTAGCTTCCCTACTCGCAATGCCAGGGATGAAAGCCCTCGCCAAGAGGCAACCCAGCAGCTACCCTGCTCGGATATCCCTGGCGGGTAGCTTCCCTACCGCAACGCCAGGGATCAAAAATTCCTCCCAGAGGCAGTCGAGCCCGACCCTCGCTCGGCTATCCCTGGCGGGTAGCTTCCCTACCGCAACGCCAGAGATCAAAAAGTCCTCCCAGAGGCAGTCGAGCTCGACCCTCGTTCGGCTATCCCTGGCGGGTAGCTTCCCTACCGCAACGCCAGGGATCAGAAAGTCCTCCCAGAGGCAGTCGAGCCCGACCCTCGCTCGGCTATCCTTAGCGGGTAGCTTCCCTACCGCAACGCCAGGGATCAGAAAGCCCTCCCAGAGGCAGTCGAGCCCGAGGATCCCTCGCTCGGCTATCCTTCAGGACAAAAGCCCTCGCCAAGAGGCACCGGGCAGTAACCCTGCCCGGCCAAGGGTCCTTGGTAGGCTTCTTACAGCCCCTCCCGCGCCAAGGACCAAAGTCCTCCCAGAGGCGGTCGAGTCCTTGCTCGGCTATCCCCGGCCGGTAGCTTCCTACCACAACTGACAGGGATCAAAGTCCTCACCAAGAGGCACTGGGCAGTTACCCTGCTCGGTCCCCGTCCTGAAGGATCAAATCCCTCGCAAGAGGCAACCGAGCAGCTATCCTGCTCGGTCATCTCCGGCTGGTAGCTCCCTACCCATGACGCCATGGATCGAAACCCTCGCAAGAGGCATCCGGGCGGCTACCCCGCTCGGTTATCCCGGGCTGGTTGTTGCCTATCCACGATGCCAGAGATCAAAGCCCTCGCCAAGAGGCAACCGCGCAGCTTCACTGCCCGGTCATCCTTAGTGGGCCTTTTACAGCCCCCAGCGCTAAGGATCAAAGCCCTCGCCAAGAGGCACCGAGCAGCTACCCTGCTCGGTCACCCCCGACTGGTAGGTCCCTACCCACGACGCCAGGGATCCAAGCCCTTGCCAATAAGCACCAAGCAGCTACCCTGCTCGGTCATCCCCGGCTGGTAGGTCCGTACCCACGACGCCAGGGATCTAAGCCCTCGCCAAGAGGCACCGAGCAGCTACCCTGTTCGGCCATCCTCAGCAGGCCTTTCACGGCCCCTCTCACGCTGAGGATTGAAGCCCTCACCTGAGGCTGCCGAGATCCTTCTCGCTCGGCGCATCCCCAGCGGGCATCTTACAACCCCTCGCAACGCCAGGGATGAAAGCCCTCGCCAAGAGGCAACCCAGCAGCTACCCTGCTCGGCTATCCCTGGCGGGTAGCTTCCCTACCGCAACGCCAGGGATCAAAAAGTCCTCCCAGAGGCAGTCGAGCCCAACCCTCGCTCGGCTATCCCTGGCGGGTAGCTTCCCTACCGCAACGCCAGGGATCAGAAAGCCCTCCCAGAGGAAGTCGAGCCTGAGGATCCCTCGCTCGGCTATCCTTCAGGACAAAAGCCCTCGCCAAGAGGCACCGGGCAGTAACCATGCCCGGCCAAGGGTCCTTGGTAGGCTTCTTACAGCCCCTCCCGCGCCAAGGACCAAAGTCCTCCCAGAGGCGGTCGAGTCCTTGCTCGGCTATCCCCGGCTGGTAGCTTCCTACCACAACCGACAAGGATCAAAGTCCTCGCCAAGAGGCACTGGGCAGTAACCCTGCTCGGTCCCCGTCCTGAAGGATCAAAGCCCTCGCAAGAGGCAACCGAGCAGCTACCCTGCTCGGTCATCTCCGGCTGGTAGCTCCCTACCCATGATGCCAGGGATCGAAGCCCTCGTAAGAGGCATCCGGGCGGCTATCCCGCTCGGTCATTTCAGGCTGATAGTTGCCTACCCACGACGCCAGAGATCAAAGCCCTCGCCAAGAGGCAACCGTGCAGCTTCACTGCCCGGTCATCCTTAGTGGGCTTCTTACAGCCCCCAACGCTAAGGATCAAAGCCCTCGCCAAGAGGCACCGAGCAGCTATCCTGTTCGGCCATCCTCAGCAGGCCTCTCACGGCCCCTCTCACGCTGAGGATCGAAGCCTTCACCTGAGGCCTCCGAGATCCTTCTCGCTCGGCGCATCCCTAGCAGGCATCTTACAACCCCTCCAACGCTAAGGATCAAAGTCCTCTCAGAGGCAACCGAGCGGCTTCCCTGCTCGGCTATCCCTGGCCGGTAGCTTCCCTACCCGCAATGCCAGGGATCAAGGCCCTCGCCAAGATCAACCGAGCAGCTTCCCTGCTCGGTCATCCCCAGCAGGCATCCTCCTGCCCAACAGACGCTGCAGGTGATCGAAGTCAACTAGACGACCGATTGCTCCACTTGTCGTCCCTGCATTGGACCACGCCCCATCAGATGCCACAGGTCTGCACACGTCGCGTCGGCCAACCGACGCTTGACACGTGGACCGTCGCTTCAGTAGCAGGATTCACGAACTGGCGCACCTTCCTTAAATGCAGATATCTCACCCTAATTCGCTGGAAGAAAGGACAACTGACAGCCCGGGGACGCGTCCCGACGAAACCTTAGGAGGGAGCTTACCCCGGGCGGCCCGGCAGTCCACTCCCGACCCGACCCGCTAGCTGGTCGGGACAAGAGTGGGGGGCTAATGATGATGCTCAATATCAGCAAAGGACACGTGGCAGATGACTTGTCCCAAGACCCAGAAGAAAGGGCCTATAGAGACCGACCAGGCCACCCTTGTACCCGACCTGCAAGCACAAGCTGGCCCTTCTTGGGGCCCCCTGAAAATTGGCCTCCTCGGCCTCTCAGCTCGCCCCGAGCTGCCACAGGACCAAGACTCCTCGGCCCTCTTGCTCGTCTCCGAGCTCCCCAGCCGAGGCCGTCTTCCTCGGTCCCTCCGACCGACCGACTCCACCACTCACAGGCGTAACCACTGCTCCGCAAATCTCGCCACGCGCAGATTCTCCGCCAGCAACATCCCACGTTCCACGCCATCACGATCCCCATTAATGGGCGATCCGCTCTTTAAGCGGGCGTGATGTCGGGAGCGTAACCGCCGGTGAGATTCTCGTGCCTGCTGCTGCGTGCTGCCACCGCTATATAAACCCTCATCACAGAGGGGTCAAGTAAGCCATTTCTACTCCACTTAGCCATTACTCTGCTCGGATCTAGTGCTAACTTGATCGTCGGAGGGTCCTTGGTGGTACCAAACCATCCCGGGACTTCTTTGCAGGTACTCGGCACCAGACTTCTCATACCACCTCTTCCACCAAAACCCCATTGGGACCCACACGCAACAGAAGGTAACTGTCTAAGTCCACCAGAAGATCAGCGGAAGACAACATCTGACGGAGACCCGAAAAGGACATCCATCACACGACCACCTCAATATTATTACAACCTCTCACCACTACCACCATAATATTACCCACAACATTACCCACAACATTTCATTCCATTTTCATATGAGTCACCATCACAACCATCCTTTTGCCCCAAATCAATGGTCCACCACCACCTTAATATACCCCAAACAACAGCCACATACCACGTATTCGGCGTCAAGCTAATTCAGCCCCATACATCAATTCAACTACATGCCCACATCCTGTTCAATAAATTGTTGATCATTTTCAACAGCCATAGGATGAAAAGTTCTCACCCAAATCAGCCACAACAAGGAGAGGATGGAGATGAGTATCGGGTTCAGGAGATGGCTTATGTGGTCGATGTCAAGGCACCATTGCTTTTGCTGCTGCATATTGTACTGCTGGATAAATATTTCTATGTGTGTGAAAATAATTAAGTTTTTTTTAGACAAATATTTGTTGATAAATGATGGTGCTCAGAAGATGTTTGTGTAAATGTATGAATAGTGGTGTTTGGAATATTTTTGCTTAGTTAACTAAACGATGGTGTTTGAAAGGTGTTTGTGTAAATTTCCGAATGAGCGTAATTAAAATATCTTTGTGCAGCTGTTTGAATATATGTGCTTGTAAATTATTTGTATCAATGTCCAAATGACCGTGTTTTGAATATTTTTGTCGAATTTCTTAAATGTGAAGTAGCACGAGGACAATATTTGCACATTTTCATTAAAACGTCAATACTATTTACATACCAAGTTTATGTACACACATTGGATTCTAATGAGAAATGAATTTTTTCTTCATGAAGAAACCCATTTTTTTTCCTTTCCCAATGATTCATTTCTAAATCTCATTCAAATTAAGGTAAAAGATTAAAAAAAATCAAATGTAAGGGTTGATATGAGAGAAGGAGTCTCTAATGCCAGCCCCTTCCCAACCCATCCATTCCTCCAGCATATCCTAGCTTGAATCATACATCCCTCTCATCGGTTCATTCGTGTCTTCACAATATTGCCATTGTGGCTCTTCCTCCTTCTCTGTTGCCCTGAATGAGCTCATCACAATCCGAAACACGAAAAGTGTCGGTAAAAATTTGTTGTAAAACATGTGGTGAATGATGCACAAAATAGATTTCATTTTACAGATCTATAAATTCTTCAAAGCCATGAATTAGAATTTTGGCTATCGCAAATTGTAAATTCTGAAATTCATTGAATTGGAGTTGAGAAATTCAATTCCTTTTGGAAAATTTTTATAAAAAAATTGCAATAATACTCACATCATAAGCTTCATTGATCGGATGGAATTGAACACCACAATTGTTCCCCTTGCGTACATCCGGATGATACTGCAGAGTAAAAATAGATAAAATAAGATGGTTGTTGCTGTTGAGATATCCCTTGGATTTGGAGGAGTAGAGACGGGAGGAGATGGGGATACGGCGGCGAGAGGAGAGACGGAGGAGGAGGAGGAGGAGACCGGAGGCGGCGAGGGTTGAAGAGGGGATAATGAGATTGTGGCCGCTGATGCAGCGGCCATGGGAGATGAGAGAAAAAGAGAGAAGCTGTTGTTCTAAGAAAGGAGAAGCGTAAGATGGGGATTTAAAAAAATTAATTGGTCACGTGAGCTCACATGGCCGCTTAAAAGTGGGATTTAACGGGTCAGGGATGCTGGGTAACGATTGCCAACTATAGGATTTTTTTATATCAAACGGCAGAACTATTACCCAAAACTACGAGGAGTATCTGTGAAATAATCCTAACTATAAAATGCTTAAATATTATAAGGTGGTACGTGTAATTTCCCAACTGTTTGACTTCAACCCTTCAGTAATTCTTATCTTTCATCATCAGATGGACCTGCTATCTCCAGTGACACGGCGCTCACCCGTGTAAAGCTCAAACTGCTCCTCTCTCAACCTCAAACCCCATTCATCAAATGGCCCTAAAATTCATCTCTCTCAAATCCATCCTAGTCCTAGAGAATCCTTGCGAAGATATTTTTTTAGCCTACACACTAGTTCCAGGTGAACAGTGGTTCCAACTGTGCAAGGCTGGAGTATGATCATTGGGTGTGTCTCCTACATTGCCTTGTGTGCACAAACATGACCTGCGTCTTTGTGGTAGTAAGAGAAGAACGACGAATCGCAGGAAGAGACTATATATGGTGTTTGAGCACGTTTCCAAAGTGATTGTAGATACCGGCCGGAAAAAAACTCGACTGATTGCAGGTTTTGATATCTGCACAAAAATATATACTGCCATGTATGAAGGATGATCGACATATACAGAACTTGGAGGGCAATAAGACGAGACGACACCCACTTGATAGGATGGGTGAGTGTATGTTGGCATCAGGTCTAATGCGACCCAAACCCGCTCATTCAAGTGGTCAGGTGAATGGTTAGGGACCAGATCAGCCTAAGCCGAAAATATACCAACTTGGGTGTGGGTCTCCTTGGACCTAGGGTTCAAGAGTTTGCCTATCTTGTTCGGTCAAAACCTTAATCAGCATGTCTATCTCAAAAAATGCAAGTGCACCGCACGTGCTAAAATATAGCTAAATGGAAGAGTTTTCGGTCATATTAAATCATAAAACAATTAATATTCATGCTACTTAAATTCTAAGTTTCTTACATGCATCTGTACATGCGCTTTGGAAACATATGCTCCTTCTCTTCAAAACATTGAAAATTTATGATATTTTAGAAAATAAAAGTATCTGCTTTCTGAAAACTCGTTTGACACAAGGTGTTACATGCAAACTCCAACTGTCGCCTTCAAGGCTTCAATCCCCCAACAAAAAATTTACCTAAAAGTCCAGCATCCCCAAACCTCAAAAAGAATTGGGTTTTTCCCCAATGGCGGAACCCTCACCCTCACGATACGATCCCCTCCTCCCTCAACCCCACAACCAACCCATCATCGGAATCCCCATCCAAGACCCCGCCGCCGCCGCAGTCATCATCCTCCCCTACCGCCGCCTCCGCCGACGCCGCTGCCGCTGCCTCCCCTCGCTCCTCTCCTCCTCCTCCCTCCTCACCCTCTCCTTCTCCCTCCTCCTCCTCGCCCTCGCCCTCTTCCTCCTCTTCCCCTCCGACCCCACCGTCTCCATCGCCCGCCTCCGCCTCCGCCGCGTCCGCATCTCCGCCCTCCCCAACCCCAAGCTCTCCCTCTCCCTCTCCCTCAAGGTCAAGATCCAAAACCGGGACTTTTTCTCTTTGGACTACAGATCCATCGTGGTCTCGATTGGGTACAGGGGGAAGAGGCTAGGGTTTGTGAGCTCTGAGGGAGGGAGGATTAGGGCGAGGGGGGTCTCGTATGTGGACGCCGAGATGTTGCTCGATGGGGTCGGCCTTGTTGGCGACTTGTTCTATCTGGTCGAGGATCTGGCCAGGGGGTCGGTGCCCTTCGAGACGGTGACGGAGGTCGACGGGGTGCTGCATGTGCTGTTCCTCGACATCCCGGTCGATGTGAGTACTAAACCCTAATTTTGCATGAACTTATGCTTATGAAATTGTGGACATTTTGGTTTGGTAGAATTCGGTGACTGAATGGATGTGATGCTAATTCTTAATTAAAGAGGAATGCAATACCGAGGCCTTGTGGAATGAATTTAGGTTCACATAGCCGGGTTAACTCCAGCATACTAACTATACCATGTTCGGCATTGATTTTGGAGTTTAGAAAACCCCGGTTACCTAAAATCGAAAGCTGAGATAATCAGAGTTTACTAAGCTCCAATCCAACCAAAGTTTTGTTAACTTCAAAATTTGTGAAGAAACATCTGTTTTGGAGTTTAGATAAATCCAAAACTATATTTTGGAGTTTAGAAAACTTCAAGGCCATGTTTGGATATGGAGTTGGGATAACCGTAGTTTATTTTTAAGTGGAGGTAGAGAGATGCAAACTATGGTTTGCAAGCCTCAAACTTCAAAAATGAAGTTTACAAAACTTTGATCAGATTGGAGTTATCTCAACATTTGAGCTGAGATAGCTATATTTATCTCAACTCCACATTGGTAGCCAAACAAGCTAAAGTAAGGTTTTTGGAGTTTGGCTATGCTAACTTTATGAAACTACAGTTTAGAAAACTTAAGTCCATTCCCAAACAGGGTCCAAAATTTGTGTAGAAATATCTATTTTGGAGTTTAGATAAAGGCTTTTAATGGCCCTGAGCATGTCTCGGGGAACTGTTCCATGAGAACATGACTCAGGGCTGATGGACAGGTCTCACCCACATTCCCCCTACTACACCCAGCTAGAGTGATGTACTCAGGGTCCTTAGGGCCATATACCTCTTTTAGATAAATCCAAAACAATATTTTTGGAGTTTAGAAAACTCCAAAGCCCAACTTAGAGTTGCATGCCCTCTACCTCTGTTAGTGTCAAAAATTACACCCCACGGTCGAGATCAACAAGTCAATAAATCAAAATCAAGGCCTGAAAAGTGGGTCCAGGCCCAAGCCCGAATCCAAGTGAAGTGGGCCTAAGCTCGAACCCAAGTCTAAACAAGCGGGCCCAAGCCCAGGTCAAGTGGGCCCATGCCCAAGTCGAGCCCAAACATGAAGAGGCCAGCCTTCCCTATGCCAAGGAGAAAATTATGTAACGAATAATTTTAATGCAATTTTTTATGAATAAATGTAAGGAAAATGAGCATAAAGCCAAATTTATGTAAAACCCATGTCTCATGTGCAAAATGAAATAAGCACATGAGATATGAGATGGGCAAAATGCCATTTTGTAAAGCCCAAAAGGCTATGTGTAAATTTGTAAGTCTATATAAGGCAACATGATAATAAAATGAAAGGATAATTCATTCCCCTAAAAAATATTAGGGTTTGTGCTTCCTTCTTCTCAAGGTTCTAAACCTTCTTCCTTTTTTTGAGTTAAATCAAGAGTTTAACTTTTCTTTTTCCAAAAAATGAATAGTTTTTCACCATAAAATCCTCGAGAGGGAGCTCAGATCTCCGATCAAATCTCTAAAAGGGGGACTTTTAATCTCAACGCCCCCTTTTCTCCAAGATCCAACAAAAAGAGAGGAGGAAGAAGGAACCCATCTTAGAAGAATTCGTTTTAGGAAAGTCCAAGGCTCGAAGAGGACGAAAAGGGATCTCCTTGTACCATCCAAGATCTAAATCCTTTAGGAGTTTAATTCCAAATCAATCTTTGAGGAGTTCAACTCCAAGATCCAAATTCTCAAAGGAGTTTAACTCTAAATCCTGACCTTTTAGGAGTTTAACTCCAAATCCTGACCTTTTAGGAGTTTAACTCCAAATCCAAGCCTTTTGGGAATTTTAATTCCAAATCTACATCCAATTTCTTCCGTAGGAGTTTAACTCCAAAACCCCTCAAAAGTTCAACTTTCAGACCAGAGGCCAAGCCCCTTCTTCCACCGGTGTTTCCAGAGGTCGCTTACCGCGCACGTGACCTGTTGACACCCAGTGGCTACAAGCAGGGCAAGTGACCCGCTGACGTCAAGTGCCTACGTGTTGTGCACATTGAGTTCTTATGACCAGTTTTACCCGTCAATTGGATGTTCTTTCGGTCCAAAAACGGGAGGTAATTAATGGCAGCTTAGTCCGCGGTTGCCGGAGATTCGGATCCCGGCAATCAATAAACCCCGGTCTATCCCAGTCAGGGGAAATCTGTAATGCGCCTGAAAAGCGACGTGTATTCCTATCTCAATAGGGTGACAAAAAACGCTCTACAGATTCTGGTACACCTGATGGGACATTTCTCTCCTTCCATATTTCGGGTTAAACGTTCATGTGAACTCAATCAACATATATATCGATTGCCTGTACTGAAATTATGATTATTTTTGCAGGTTAAAAGATTTCAGTTATAATCCCGAACTCAGCAGCCATGTCTTCCATGATGAACTTCGTTTCTGATGCAACTCTGGTGACCTATGTGGTCAAGACGAACGCCCACGTGATCCTCCCGGCGAGTCTCATGAGGCAGTGGGAGGAGCCTCCACGCCAATTTGGTTCCGTTATTATCTATTCCGCCGGAAGCGCTCATCTGGCAGAGACCCTAGCAAATCAAGTGGCCAAATCGACCTCAAGGGGCAAGAGGCTGAACGCGGTCATCGCAAGGGCACCATAATTCAAGTGCAAGTCGGTGTTCGAACGGCTTTCCTTGGCCCCAACTGGGGACAAAGCCGTCGGAACAAAAGAAGCCACCAGACATCGCGGGCAAGCTCAGGCGATGCCTTCGACGAAAGTGCGAGCGGATGTTTTCTCAAGGCTCCCCATCATTCGGCCTACAACGGCTTCTCGAAGAGCGGAAGCCTGCCAGGTGCTCAAATCGGAAAAGTTGAGACAGAAGCGGCTCAGATATAGAACTAACAAAAAGGCCAGGGCTCCGGCCAAGTTAAATTTTATGAAGTTCCAAAGCCCGGACTGTTTCGCGACAACAACAGTGTCAGCAGTGAAAACCCGCAATTCTTTCGAACCCTTAAAGTGAGTCCAGAAGAATGCGATGTCTGCCAAGATTAAGAAGGCCGCGATTCAAAATGTGCTACGAAGAGATGTGTCCATGCTCCAACACAAAAAGCATGACCCTCTCTTCAGGAGTCTACCAAGTACTTCGTTTCGCGCGAAAGCAACGGGGCAAAACCAGAAAAGTTGTACCGGCGCCACCCGAGAACCCGACCAGGCGGACTGTCTTTAGTCTATTGTCTTTTCCCGAATCGGAAGGGCTATGACGACGGTCCGAGAAATCAGCCGCTAAAGATAAAGGGATGGCTGGATATGTGATCTACACGGTATATGGCCGGCACGCGCAACAAGAGCAAGGACGGGCCCCTTACATCTCAAGTCTAATCTGGCTTGAATGTTGCTGCCACTTTCCAAGATCAGGCTCCGCAGGATGACGAAAACCCCCTCGATGAGGCTGATAAGTAGAAGGACCCCTCTGTCCATGTGGAATCAAGTTCAGACAGCGAAAAGAGCCGACTTTCTATCCTAGGACCGCAGAGCAGGAGCTCCTCCAAGAGCTTCGAAAACAGCTCAGAAGTAAAGATAAGGAGATGACTAAACTTTACTCCAAGATTGACGACTTGACGAATGTCGTGATGCAGCTCATAGCTCAGGTTACCCGGGTGCCCTCCAATCAAGCGCAAGTCTATACTCATGAGTCGTGTGACAATGACCTGGAGCAGTCAATGCCTGTCCCTTTAGGTCCAAATATGAGCGAGCCATATGAAAACCGGCCGCATTCCGCTTCTGGGGACAAGATGTCCCCAGATGGAATCGTTCCGTTAACGTGAGAGCAGATAATGGATTTGGTCACTAACAAAGTCAAAACATTGGTAGCTGAAGCCGAAGCGCAAAAAGATTTCAGCAGTAGTGGGAGACCATATCCTGCTCGGTATGATCTGGTAGAGTTTTCTGGTAGCTATGTCATCCCCAAATTTGGAAGATTCGATGGGACGGGAAATGTGAATCAGCACATCGTCCATTTTAAAGCCTCATGTGGGAATACTGAGGGCAATGATGCGCTTCTCCTCCGCCAGTTCGTTAATAGCTTAGCTGATGTTGCTTTCGACTGGTACACGAGCATACCGGATTGCTCCGTTACTACTTTCGTCCAAATGGAATTTCTGATTCGGCAAAGGTTCATGAGTGTCAGCGATAAGATTACCATTGCCGACCTCGTAAGGACTAAACCAAAGAACAACGAAAGCAGCACGGATTTTATAACCCGAGGGCACAATCTCTCCGTCAAATGTGAGCCACCGTTGGAACAAGACCAATCCGTCAATCTTCTCATCGGAAATCTTGGCACCTGGATGAATCCTTTTCTATGCACTGCGGGTCTCAAGACGTTCCAAGAACCGACCAAGAAAGTTTGAATGTTGGAGCGCTCAGAGCAGGAATCCTCATTGGATTCCTAAAATAACAATAAATCTTAGAGAAACCGAAAGGACGAAAATCGTAAAGGTGGAAATTCCGACGAAGATAAATCTTTAACACTTCGGCTGATCGAAATAGGCGAGGGACAAGCGGGTCCAATGTTAACCAATCTCGGAAGCCATTGTTGGGAGAGAGGAGAATCATCTCTGAAAGAGAAGCTGGATAGGGTCTATTCCTTCAGAAGGTACAAAGTCCACAAGATATTCAAGGATGCCCTAAGAAACGGTCTATAATTGCCAGAATAAAAAAGACCGCATGAAGCGAATATCACCGACGTCCCCAAATATTGCCCCATTCACAGTGATAGGTCATGCCATTGAGGTCTGCTTTGTCTTTAAAGATTGGATCGAAAAACAATACAAGGTAGAAGAGATAGAACTGTCTAAAGGTGTATTCACAAACAATCAAGCTGCGACCGCCAATTTTATACGAATAGAGACCGAATCCCTCCAGGAACTTGCTGCGCTCAGTAGTGTGCCCTTCTCTGAAAGGAGCGGACCGAGGTAATAAGCCAAAAGCCCAAGAAGCAACATTACCAATGAAGAAGCAGTAAACGGGTACACAACACATACGGTTTATATAGTGGAGCCCAGAAGAACAAGTCTTCCTATGCCTCATATCCATGACAATGACGTGGTTGATGCTACCCAACACCGGCTCGTTCTAGATAATAAACAGTTCTTTCAGGCCATTAAGCCAAAGGAGCCCATGGTTCCTGCAGAATTGAGCTCCGGTAGTAAGGATAACCCGGTTATCATACCCGGAACAATAGAACAAGTATTATTCTAATGGTTTCAAAAGCAGCTTCAGGACAGAGACGAGAAGTTGGCCAAGGTCTGTTCCGGAATCGACGAGTTGGCAAATGTCGTGACAGATCTCATGACCCAAGTCACCTAATTGCAATTACAACAAAATCAAAATCTGTTTCATGAGATAGGGATTGATTGTTAGGTTATATTAACGCTCTGGCCATCATCCGTGGCCGTTTGCGGAACAAATTTTTTTCTACGATTGTAAAACCGGCGCTTGAATAACCCGTTACTGGATCTACCATAAACCTAACTAGCTAACTAAGGGGAGCTATCTACTATGATGAAGAGTCTCACCAAAAGATCCAAGTCCTTCGGTCTTCGTTCCTCTTCATAAGCTCATAGTGGCCTCCGTGATCGAGCTTGATCGTCCGTCTCCCTCCGCCGAAGATGATCCATCCGAGAGTTGTGATCCATGGCTCTAGCTCCACTCAAAGTATCAAATGAAGCAACTGGAAAACTTTGATTGCTAATCTAAGTGATCTAGGATATAGTCTAAAGTTCTATGTGTTTCTATCTCACATCCTCTCTTGATTCTCAACTCATGAGAAGGTAGAGAGGAGGTTGAACTTGAAGGTGGAGGAGCTCAAGAGAAGGAGAGGGAGTCTAGCAAATAGTGAGCTCTCAAAAATAATGAAGCTCATATGTGAGAAAACCCTCACACTAGTTTTGTAAAACAATATCCATAATATTTTAAAGCAACCATGCTTCAATAGTTTGCACAAATGAATTAAAAATTTATTTGTCAACACTATTGAGGCATGGTTCTCACCATACTCCCATCACCACACTTTACACCTCATTTCCATTTAAAGATAAATGGAAAAATACATAATGAGGTGTCCATATTCTAGAATGTTTTCCGTAAAAAAATACGGATTACAGTCTATTGTATATACATACCTGCATTCGTATAAAAACACGAATGCCTAAAGAGATAAAATAACACAAAGAACATAATACTGGATTATACATATCGAAATACATATATGTAAATTATTAAATCAATACCTGATTTAATAATCCGGCTCAATCCCGAGCCGGCTAGTATTATCAACTGTCCGATCGAAAGTCCGGGTATATAGTGCCATCAATCAATCGGAACCCTGCACTTATCCAATACAGCTGCCACATCATTTCGTCTAAACCAGAAAAACTCTCTGTGTGGGACTCTAAAGACTCGACCGTACGCCGGCAGTGAGTTACTGGATAAATCCATAATCACAAGCACGTCAGCGGCACTAGCTGTACGTAACGGCTACCCGGGTACCTGTCGAAAAGGAAGGCCGACGAGCAAACTCATCCGGATCCCTACTGAGCCTATTCGTGACAATCTTCGTATAGTCCGGTCTCTTCGTCTGAGAGTATCACATATCGGGTTTAGGGGGTGGTAAACGTCAGACCCTAATAACTCGATAATTCGTGCTGATGTGGCTTAGGACCAATCCGGAAAACTACTGATCAACAATCTCAACAGTAAATCCTAACTGCATTGGCCAAGCTCTTATGGTCCTGACCAATCGAACACAGTGCGATATCGACTCCCTATGCCGGGCGAGACGAATCCTCAACAATCACTCACTGCCTCCATGTGGTTCGGGACTGTACCCAACCAAAATCTGTTTGCACGACTCAGTAGAGCCGTGGTAGGGTTGATCAAAGCACAGTGGGAACTCACACGAGACAAATGACGATCTCAGGTCTGAAGACTAACCTGTACTCATGTCACCCGAGAACTTTCATCTGACGATAGGTATAGTATCATCTAGAAGTTCTCGGCGAGTCCGTCCAGTGTACTCACCCCCAGTAAGCACCTGTATACAATCTTAGGTGATCACACCAATGGTTTTGGGACCAACCACCGCCCCTCGTCGGGGTCTAGAAACGTATATACCAATCTATTCCGGAATATCGATGCCTGGTCTCGATACTCCCACGATTAGGGGCATTTTAAGGATTTGCTTATCGACTACCCTACTCTCACAAGTATGATCGCCATCACAACGCAGATAGTCAAGCAATGATCCTACGGGTTTTATCAACATGTATAAATGATATGTAATAACAAGTAAGACATACGCACATGTTAAGATAAAGACAAACCAGATAGCATACTATCATATTGAGCAAGATTGTCCTGTACATATATATGCCCAAGCATCCACATGTATGCATATACAATAATGGCCTCTAAGGCATACATATCCAACAATCTCTCACTTGCACTAAGGCCATATATTGCCGTACCGAGTACCCAACGTCTGCTCTAGGGTCAGCTGTTGGTGTATCGTATACCCAATATCTCAAAAAGTCGCTCGACCTGCCTTTGAGGGAGGGCCTTCGTGAATGGATCCGCCGTGTTGTCTTTTGTGTCCACTCTCCGCACCTCGATCTCCCGGCGATCAATGATCTCCCTGATCAGGTGATACCGCCTTAAGATGTGTCTGGATTTCTGATGGGATCGTGGTTCCTTCGCTAAAGCTATAACCCCCATTGTTATCGCAATATAAAGGTATCGGATTAACAATGGACGGAACCACCTCAAGTTCAGTAATGAACTTCTTAATCCAGACGACTTCTTTTACGGCATCGCTGACGGTGTGCTGTTTGGAACTCTTCCAACACATCGCCCATCCATTGAGGGTAAACACAAAACCCGAGACAGACTTGCTGTCATCCTTGTCACTCTAGAAGCTTGAATCGGTAAAGGACTCGACCTTCAAGTCTCCATTACCGTAAATCAAGAACATCTCCTTAGTCCTTCTCAGGTACTTGAGAATGTTCTTCACTGCCATCTAGTGGTTCTCACCTGGGTCTGACTGATACCGGCTTACCATGCTAAGCGCATAAGCTACATCTGGTCTTGTACATAGCATCACATACATTATTGATCCTACCACCAAAGCGTAGGGTATAGTGCTCATGCGAACCCTCTCCTCGTCAGTCTTGGGAGACATCTCTTTAGAGAGGCTGATTCCGTACAATGCGGGTATGTTACCACGCTTGGAATCTTCCATACTAAATCTCTTTAGTATGGTCTCTATGTACCTGGACTGTGAAGGTCCCAATAATCTCTTGGATCTATCTCTGTAGATCTTAATCTCCAGAATGTACGAGGCATCACCTAGGTCCTTTATAGAGAACCTTTTTGACAAGAACAGCTTGACCGATTGTAGCATAGGAATATCATTTCCTATCAAAAGAATGCCGTCCACGTATAAAACTAGGAACACGACATTTCGTCCTACAATCTTCTTATATATACAGGGCTCATTCTCGTTCTTGATGAAATCAAATTCCTTGACTATTTCATCAAAACAGATGTTCCAGCTCCGCGATGCCTGCTTTAATCCATAAATGAATTTAAGCAACTTGCACACCTCCCCGCTGCTCCCACTGTCTACAAAACCTTCCGGCTGATCCATGTAAATGCATTCTTCCGAACTTAAGTTTAGAAAAGCCGTTTTTACATCTATCTGGCAGATTTCATAGTCATGGAAGGCATCAATGGCAAGTAGGATCCGAATGGATTTAAGTATAGCCACTGGAGAAAAAGTTTCGTCATAGTCCACACCTGGTCTTTGAAGAAAACCTTTTGCAACAAGTCTAACTTTATAGGTTTCCACCAACCCATCTACACCAAACTTCTTTTTGTAAATCCATTTGCATCCAACGGGTTTTACCCCAGGTGGAGCAATATCCAAGGTCCACACTTTATTGGCGTACATGGACTCCATTTCGAATCGCATAGTATCCAACCACTTATCAGAGTCCCTACTGATAAAGGCCTGCCTGAAACTAGTAGGATCATTTTCTTTCAAGATGCAATTCTCTCGATCCCCGTTAATGAGAAAACCGCAGTATCTCTCGATCGGATGAGAATTCCTACTAGATCTGTGGAGTGGCTGAGGTTCGTCTGAGACTACTGAATCTAGTGGTTCTACCAAATCTTCAGTTACATTTTGTGGTTCAGAAGTTTCTTCCAGTTCTACCGTACTCCCACCAACTTCTTTTGCAAGAAGTTCCCTTTCTAAAAAGGTGGCGTGACGAGATACAAACACCTTCTGTTTCTCAGTGTGGTAGAACAGATATCCTAGTGAATCCTTAAGATATCCCATAAATTTATATAGAACTGATCGTGCCTCTAGTTTGTCCGGTTTTTGTGTTTTAACATATGGTGGACAACCCCGTGTCTTAATGAATTTAAGACACGGTTTCTTACCGCTCCATATTTCATATGGAGTCTTAGGCACAGATTTGGAAGGAACCTGATTCAATAAGTATGCCGCTGTTTGTAGCGCATGTCTCCAGAATGAAAGAGACAACTCAGCACTACTCATCATGGAGCGAACCATATCCAAAAGGGTGCGATTCTTCTGCTCTGATACACCGTTGTGCTGTGGTGTATATGGAGGAGTAAGCTGAGAGAGAATTCCATTCTCTTTTAGGTATTCTAGGAATTCCGTACTTAAATACTCTCTTTCTCTATCAGATCGGAGGATCTTGATATTTTTGCCAGTCTGGTTCTCTACTTCGTTTCTGAATTCTTTGAATTTCTTAAAAGCTTCATATTTGTGTTTCATAAGATACACATATCCGAACCTAGAGAGATCGTCAGTGAATGTGATGAAGTATGAGAACCCACCTCTTGCATGTATGTACATCGGACCACACACATCACTGTGTATAAGTCCCAAGAGCTCTGCTGCTCTTTCTCCATGTCCGGTGAATAGATATTTCGCCATCTTTCCCTTGAGACAAGACCGGCAAGGTTCATAAGATGAAAATTCGAACGCATTCAAATATCCATTTTTATGCAACTTACTTATCTTTTCTCTCCGATATGATCAAGTCTACAATGCCACAAGTAGGATTCGTTCACTTCTAAATTCTTCCTCTTGCGTGTGTTTTGTATATTGAGAACTGTGTTTTGATTTAGAACATGGATACCATTACACAGTGTACCTTCTGCAACCAATACCTGATTAAGGTAAATGCTCATGATATTCTTATCAGGAACAAACTTATATCCATCTTTATCAAGTAAAGAAACTGATATGATGTTGCAAATCATGGAAGGTATATAGTAGCAATTGTTCAAAATCATAGGATTGCTTCTTGGCAATGCTAGGTGATATTCACCGACGGCAGCATCAACTTGTGCTCCGTTCCCTACTCTGAGGGACATATCATCAGGTCCAACCATCCTACTTTTTCTCAGTCCCTACAATAAATTACGGATATGAGATCATGATCCGGTATCTAGTACCCAGGAGGCAGGACTGACCGAAAAGCAGTTCTCAATAACAAGAACACCTGAACGAGACTCAATAGTATGATTTTTCTTCGTTTGGGTCATCAAGGAATTCATGCAATCCTTTTTCCCTTGCTCATACTCATGACCGCTGTCATAAGTTATAACCGAACCGACGTTCCCCAGCCCCGAATAAGAATTCAGATCGGTCAAGCGATACATTTTATTATCTTGATTAGGGCTTGAATTGGTTGCTACCTGGAGAGAGAAAAGAAACACTCAGTGCGCACTTTTGTAAGATTAGATTTGTTATTAGTTTATCTAATCAGGATGGCTCCCACTGTTTCCTCGAATTCTTCTTCAAACCTTAAAAGGAGAACTAGTCAGTATTAATCGCACGTCACAATTCTTGCTTGACCTTTCGGCCAGGCTAGTGTCGGTACTTCGAGAGAGGTTTTCCAACGCTTCGCGAAGTTCCTTAATTACATAACCTCTTTTTCCTGGAGGCGTAGCCCCGCTAACACTGTTCTAGACATCTACTTGGTTTATAACATTAATTGTTAAGTGAAAAAATCTTCCAAGAGATCCTACTCATCAGTGGGATCGGGATCCAACTATCATTGTGTGATGACCTAGATGGAATCCACTCTAGTCACCACACTTCAGAACGTATGAACATTAGCAAGTTTCCTGTATATTTGAAATTCCCGATGTGGTTTTTGCCCTTAAGACCTAAATGACCTTGACGAATAATCAACAAATCAAAAGGTCCCAGTCAAGCTCAACCCATCGTTATCCAAGATTGCATTAGACCCACCCGCATGATCCTTGACAAATAATCAACAAAATCATATGACTGTCCTAACCAATCGCATTATCTATGCAACAGAGAATCATTACTTAGTTACCGTTCACTGCGTCTTGACGAATAATCAACAAACACAACACGAATACTAAGTAGTAATTTTCTGAAACGACAGAGGGTTTCAGCTGAGTTTTTGGCGAAAAACCCTTTAACGTAATGAACTTGATATAGTTAAAGGAACCGAGTAGTTTTGAAAAGAAATGGTTTAGGCTCCGCTTTTTTTTAAAACTTGTGGTTTTGAAGAAAACCGAGAATGCGGTCCCATCAATTAATTCCTATCACACCAAAAAAGAACGAAAATACAATGTACGTATATGCCATCCGCATTCGCCACGGGGCCCCGTCATGCACCGTTAGGTTATTTAACTAACGGCAGAGCGGGGGCTGGACTAGCACGGGTGCAAAATATATACAATATCTACTAATATATATAAATATATATATATATATATCACATTCGTCCCAGGCATGATAATAGCACAGCATAATCTCAGTAAGCAACACAGAATGGTGGATAATCTTGGAGTCCCGGATTTCATTTGAGACGCAAATGAGACCCGACGTTCTCCGGTCGTGTGGATAGCCCGTGCAATGAAAACCTGGACCTCTACGAGCGCGGCAAGTTACCTGCCAATCTCAGAAGTGAGGCAACCCCAATCAACAAAGTGAATGAGCCACCCAGCACTTCACGAGATCCGGTAACTTAAGCGCTCCTCCGTGGGTCATCCTATACCCCTACGAGTGCGGCGAATAGCCCGTCAATTCTTGAGTGAAGCCCCCTCCGTCTCAACGCCATAAGATGCGGGCTTGTTGTCTTTTAGAACCCGGCTATTCGAGCACTCCATCGTGGGGTAATTCTAGTACAGAAAAGGAAAATAATATGCACAAAGGTGATATCGACTTCAATACGGTCGTGCCCCAATAAAATAATATACAACACGGCAGAAACGGCTGTCCACATGTCGGACGCTCGTCCCGTAATAACAAATATACAAATGAATATAAACTGTATTGCTACCATTGCACCACCGGCTATCTACCACCACCATCAGCACAAACACAGAACATCAACGTGAATGTCATGTTCGCAAACCTGTCTAAAAGAACATATAGCAGTTAGACGGGTTATACCGATCAAATGATATTCACGGTCGCAGATAGTAATGTATGTACTGAAACTTTTAAACAGTGTTAAAAATAACGACTTCGAAATACTCCGTATTGCTCCAAAACTTAAGATAACTGAAAAATCATTCTGGGCAAAATCAAACATGTCCTGAAACCCCAAATCCAAGTGTTTTAGAAAACAAAACAAAAACGAGCACTAACGGCTACAGTAGAACCGGCGAGGCCGGTTAAAATGATGTTTTCGCTGACCAAATTTTCAAATCATGGGCTCGTTTTTCTCTGGTGTTCTAGTTCTAGCACAAAGAGCACTCTGCCAGTTTAAAAAAATTCAGAGGCTATTTAAAATTTAACAGAAACTTGAATTTTTGATTTCGTATTTCGGAATTGTTTCGGTTTCGTTATTTAGAACATTGTTTAAACTGCTAGTTAGGGGTTTATGGGCTGGCTCTGATACCATGTTGGGTTATATTAACGCCCTGGCCATCATCCGTGGCCGTTTGCGTAACAAATTTTTTCTACGATTGTAAAACCGGCGCTAGAATAACCCGTTACCGGATCTACCATAAACCTAACTAGCTAACTAAGAGGAGCTATCTACTATGATGAAGAGTCTCATCAAAAGATCCAAGTCCTTCGGTCTTCGTTTCTCTTCATAAGCTCTTAGTGGCTTCCGTGATCGAGGTTGATGGTCCGTCTCCCTCCGCCGAAGATGATCCATCCGAGGGCTGTGATCCATGGCTCTAGATCCATTCAAAGTATCAAATGAAGCAACTAGAAAAGTTTGATTGCTAATCTAAGTGATCTAGGATGTAGTCTAAGGTTATTTGTGTTTCTATTTCACCTCCTCTCTTGATTCTCAATTCATGAGAAGGTAGAGAGGATGTTGAACTTGGAGGTGGAGGAGCTCAAGAGAAGGAGAGGGAGTGAAGCAAATGGTGAGCTTTCAAAAACAATGAAGCTCCTATGTGAGAGAAAATCCTCACACTAGTTTTGTAAAAGAATATACATAATATTTTAAAGCAACCATGCTTCAATAGTTTGCACAAATGAATTAAAAATTCATTTGTCAACACTATTGAGACATGGTTCTCACCATACTCCCATCACCACACTTTACACCTTATTTCCATTTAAAGATAAATGGAAAAATACATAATGAGTTGTCTACCTTCTAGAATGTTTTCCGTAAAATAATACGGATTACAGTCTACTGTATATAATACCTGCATTCGCATAAAAACACGAATGCCTAAAGAGATAGAATAACACAAAGAATATAATACTAGAATATACATATCGAAATACATATATGTAAAATTATTAAATCAACACCTGATTTAATAATCCATCTCAATCCCGAGCCGGCTAGTATTATCAACTGTCCGATCGAAAGTCCGGGTACATAGTACCATCAATCAATCGGAACTCTGCACGTATCCAATACGGCTACTATATCATTTCGCCTGAACCAGGAAAACCCTCTGTGTGGGACTCTAAAGACTCGACAGTACGCCGTCACTGAGTTACTGGATAAATCCATAATCACAAGCACGTCAGCGACACTAGCTGTACGTAATGGCTACCCGGGTACCCGTCAAAAAGGAAGGTCGACGAGCAAACTCATCCGGAACCCTACTGAGCCTATCCGCGACAATCTCCGTACAGTCCGGTCTCTTCGACTGAGAGTATCGCATACCGGGTTTAGAATGTGGTAAATGCCAGACCCTAATAATCCGATAATTCGTGCTGATGTGGCTCAAGACCAATCTGGAAAACTACTGATCAACCTATCAGTAAATCCCAACTGCTTTGGCCAAGGTCTTATGGTCCTGACCAATCGAACACAGTGCGATATTGACTCCCTATACCGGGAGAGACGAATCCCCAACAATCACTCAGTGCCTTCATGTGGCTCGGAACTGTATCCAACCAAAACCTGTTTGCATGCCTCAGTAGAGTCGTGGTAGGGTAGTGATCAAAGTACAATGAGAACTCACACGAGACAAATGACGATCTCAGGTCTGAAGACTAACCTGTACTCGTGTCACCTGAGAACTTCCATATGACGATAGGTATAAAACCATCTAGAAGTTTTCGGCGAGTCTGTCCAGTGTACTCACCCCCAGTGAGCACCTGTATACAATCTTAGGTGATCACACCAATGGTTGTGGGACCAATCACCGCCTCTCGTCAGGGTCTAGAAACGTATACACCAGTCTACTCCGAAATATCGATGCCCGGTCTTGAAACTCCCATGATTAGGAACCTTTTAAGGATGTGCTTATCGACTACCCAGCTCCTACAAGTATGATCGTCATCACAACGCAGGTAGTCAAGCAATGATCCTACGGGCTTTATCAACACTAGAACTTATGCACGTGTGTTGCATGTGTCAAATGTAATATTTCATATTGTGAGAATGAGTATATATGTAAATTTGTAAATAATGAGCGTTTGTGTTAATGTGCATTTCATACAAGTGAGAATGGGTATGTGTAAATTTGTAAATATTGAGGGTTTATGTGTAAATTTACATTATAAGGCATCATTTTTTTGCCTTCTTCCTTGATGAGGTGGAGCTCCTAGACGAAGAGTATGATGAGGTGGAGGGCCTAGGAGAAGAGAATTTTTCCTTTTTCTTTGAATTTTAGAGAAAGGGAAGGGTGTCCACCTCATCAAGTGGGTATTTGCATTATAAAGATGTATAAATGATATGTAATAATAAGTAAGACATACATCCCATGTTAAGATAAAGACAAACCAGATAGTATACTATCATATCGAGCAAGATTGTCCTGTACATATATATGTCCAAGCATCCACATGTATATATATACAATAATGGCTTCTAGAGCATACATATCCTACATCGATATCCTGAAACAGCCAACCAATACTCCCTTCTGCCCAAGAGCGGAACATTTTTGTAAAAAACGGTCGTGATCATTCTCCAGTCCCTCCGATATGTACACTGAACGGGGTAAGCGGACACCGGGCGAACCAAAGCCCGAACGGCCTCGAGGACCAGCATCAGGAAAAACTACGACTCTAATGGAGAGAAAGAAGAAAGTATACTCCTTCAGGAGGGATGAAGTCCGCAAAATATTTGAGGACACCTTGAACAACGGTCTGCAACTACCTATTCCAAAGAGACCATATGAAGTGAACATGACCGGTAATCCCATGTACTGCCCATATCATTAGATGGTGAGTCATCCTATCGAGAACTGTTTCGTTTTTAAAGACTGGGTGGACGACCAATACAAGGTTGAGAAATCCGCATTGTTCTCTGATGGGCTGGCAAACCACCAAGTTACGGTCATCAATCCAGCTTCGCCAAAATCAAAGCGCGAAAAGCTTGAATAAGCGCACAACTACGACCTTAAGTTGTTAAACTGGGAACAATCGACCCCTAAGTCGTTAAATTGAGAGTGTATTTTTTTGTGTAAATAAGTAAATAAAAAGTCGAAATGATGGAGCAACTCGCAATAAAAACTAGCGAGTAAAAATTGAAAATAAAGCTGAAATGATAGGGCAACTCGCAATAAAAATCAGCGAGTAAAAAATGAAAATAAAGCCGAAATGATAGGACAACTGTGAATAAATAGCCGAAATTATAGGGCAATCACGACCTTCGTGATAAGAAAAACTGAAATGATGGATCAATCGCAGTAAAAAAATGTGCATATAAATAAATATTTCAAACTCCTCCAAAGACGAATGATGAGTCGTTCCTGGTACCATTCTAGTGTTAGCGATGCAGATGCTAACAAAACCCCAAATCCCCCAAATTCTCTCCTTACGGCCGGTCCTCAAATTGACCACCGGATACAATCCACGGGCACAAATGGTCCCCCATTCCAATCAAATACCACTACACCGGCCTTACGGTCAGTCCTCACCGTATACAATCCACAGGCATAAATAAGCTAAATCACACCCATGCCCCACCGCAATCATCAGTCCTGCGGACAATCTCCGCCCTTGGAATTATGCTCCATTTGGAAGACCCACTCATGTGTCTTCACGATGCATTAGAAGAACAAAGCTTACGAGATACTCTTGACTCGTAAGAAAACACACTCGTGGGATCCTTACGACTCACGGAGGAAAACACACACTTGGGGTACCCACGAGTCCACGACTCCTAAGGAGAAAATACACCGACGAGATCCTTTTGACTTGCAGGATGAAAATGCTTTTATGGGACCCTTACGGCTCATAAAATTGAAAAAGGCTTAGGTGATAGGGACCTAAAATTGTTTCCTAAGCCATTGCTCCCCAACAGGTAAAGACAAATGATTAATTGCTCGTGACACCTGTGCTCCAGTGTTAGCAACGCTGATGCCGACCCCAACCCCAAAATTCCAAACTTTCGATCCAATAGACCCCTAAGTCGTTAAATTGGGAACAGATGATCTCTTAGTCGTTAAATTGGGAACGGATAATCCCTAAGTCGTTAAACTGGGTACAAGGGAAATCCCCTCACGGTAAATGATTATTCGCTCCTAGTACCATATTCCAATGTAGCGATGCTGAAGCCACATCAAAACCCAAATCGCATGTTCTCCACGACAAATGATGATTTGCTCCTGGTACCATATTCCAGTGTAGCGATGCTGACGCCAAACAAAAACCCAAATTCCAAGTCCCAGGCTCAAAAGCCCCGCTGGGCGGAGAAGAAACTCCCAAATCAAATCAAATCGACAAGTCAACCAACGACCTCTTTGTCGGAATCAAGCTCCATCTCAGAAACAAGTCAACCAACAAGCTCTGCGTCGGAACCATGCTTCGTCTCAGAATATATGTCCCGTGTCGGAATCATACTTCATCTCGGAATATCTGCCTTTCCTGTCGGAATTATGTTTCGCCTTGGAATCAACCTCTATATTGAAACTATGCTTCGTTCAGAATGTCCACTTCCGCGTCGGAACCATACTTCGTCTCAGAATGTATCCGGTGTCTAAATCATGATTCGCCACAGAGTATCTGCCTTTTCTGTCGGAATTATGCTTCGCCTAGAAATCAACTTTTGCATCGGGACTATACTTCGTTCAGAATGTATGCTCTGCGTAGGAATTATGTTTCGTCTCAGAATATCCCTGTTCCGTGTCGGGATTATGCTTCGCCTATGAACCACGCGTCGGAATTATACTTCGACTATGAACCACGCGTCGGAATTATACTTCGACTCGGAATCAAGCTCTGCGACGGAATCATATTTCATCTCAGAATGTACCCCGTGTCGAAATCATGTTTCGTCACGGAGCATCTGCCTTCCCTGTCGGAATTATGCTTCGTCTTGGAATCAACTTTTGCATCGGAACTCTGTTTCGTTCAGAATGTCTATTTCTGCGTCGGAATCATGCTTCGTCCCAGAATGTATCCCGTGTCGAAATCATGCTTCGCCACGGAGTATCTGTCTTTCCTGTCGGAATTATACTTCGCCTAAGAATCAACCTCTGCATCGGAACTATGCTTCGTTCAGAATGTCTGCCCTACGTTGGAATTACGTTTCGTCTCTGGATACACCTGTCCCATGTCAAAATTATGTTTCGTTCCGGAACCCTGCATCGGAATTATGTTTCATCTCAGAATATTCCTGTACCGTGTCAGAATTATGATTCGTCTCAGGATACACCTGTCCTGTGTCGGAATTATGTTTCGTCCCGGAATTCCGCGTCAGAATCATGTTTCGTCTCCGAATATACCTGTTTCGTGTCGAAATTATGCTTCGTCCCGGAACCACGCATCGGAATTATGCTCTGTACCTTGGAATGATGCTCCGATGCCCAGAATTATGCTCTGCACCTCAGAATTATGTCCCGATCCCAGGAATTATGCTCCCGGAATGATGCTCCGCCCAAGGAATGTTCCACCTCGAAGCCAAACTCCCCATGGAAGAAAATCCATCAATTCCATGCACACGGCCAATGTACGCAGTGTGCATTCATTGATGGGGGCACTTTGTTGAGATAAAAAATTACACCCCACGGTCGAGGTCAACAAGTCAACAAGTCAAAATCAAGGCCCGAAAAGCGGGTCCGGACCCAATCCTGAATCCAAGTCAAGTGGGCCCAAGCCCGAACCCAAGTCCAAGCAAGTAGGTCTAAGCCCAGGTCAAGTGGGCCCACGCCCAAGTTGAGCCCAAACATGAAGAGGTCGGCCCACCCTATGCCAAGAAGAAAATTATGTAATGAATAATTTTAATGCAATTTTTTATGAATAAATTTAAGGTAAAGGGGCATAAAGCCAAATTTATGTAAAACTCATGACTCATGTACAATAAGAAATATGCACATGAGGTATGGGATGGGCAAAATGCCATTTTGTAAAGCCGAAGGGGCTATGTGTAAATTTATAAACCTATATAATACAACACATGATGAAATGAAAGAATAATTCATTCCCCAAAAAAAATATTAGGATTCTGTGTCTCCTCCTTTCTCAAGGATCTAAACTTTCTTCTTTTTTTGAATTAAATCAAGAATTTAGCTTTTTTTTTATTAAAAAGGAGTAGTTTTTACCATAAAACCCTTGAGAGGGAGCTCAAATCGCCCATCAAATCTCTAAAATGGAGACTTAATCTCAACGCCCCTTTTCTCCAAAATCCAACAAAAAGAGGATGTAGAAGGAACTCATCTCAGAAGAACCCATTTTAGGGAAGTCTAAGACTCGAAGAGGACGAAAAGGGATCTCCTTTTACCATCCAAGATCTAAATCTTTTAGGAGTTTAATTTCAAATCAATTTTTGAGGAGTTCAACTCTAAGATCCAAATTCTCAAAAGAGTTTAACTCCAAATCCAGACTTTTTTAGAAGTTTAACTCCAAATCCAAAGCTCTTAGGAGTTTAACTCTAAATCCAAGCCTTTTGGGAGTTTTAAATCCAAATCCACATCCAATTTCTTCCGTAGGAGTTTAACTCCAAAATCCCTCGGGAGTTCAACTTCCAGTCCAGGAGCTAAGCCCCATCTTCCGCCGGTGTTTCCAGCGGTCGCGTGTTGTCTCATGCGTCTTTAGGACGCTTCTCACCCATTTTTTCCAAACGTTCCATACTAAAAATACTTCTCCGTTAGAAATTTTTTCTAACGGGGCGTTGTCCCGCATCCTGCAAGGGGGCTGTTAAGCCCCTTGACCCCAGCCTACTATCCAAGTAGCGGGACCTCCTGTAAACTCTGCGAGGCCTCCGATACGTCCAAGACTCTTTCAAAACACAACGCACGCATACTGCACATTGAGTTCGCACGACCAGTTTTACCCGTCGATCGGAAGTTTTTTCGCTCCAAAAACGAGTGGTAATTAACGGCAGCTTAGTCCGCGGCTGCCGGAGATTTGGATCTCTACAATCAATAAACCCTGGCCTATCTAGGCAGGGAGAATCTGTAATACGCCTGACAAGCGACGCGTATTCCCATCTCAATATGGTGACGAAAAACACTCTGAAACCTCCACTTAAAAATAGCTGTAGTTTTCTTAATTCCATATACCCAAACTGGGCCTGAAGTGATAAAACTCATGATAGAACTAGCAACTTCGAATGATGTTAATCCATGTTATGTAAATATTTAACATTTTTTGGATCTTGGATTGATTGCGTTTTGGCTCCTATTCAACTAAAATGGCGAAACTTGTGTTGAAATGGTTTGAACATATGATTATGAACTGGAGACAACTAATTCTGAATGATGCTAAATTAAAATCAGAGAAGGATGCTAGCTGAAACGATGGAACATATATGAGAGAGATTTTAGATTGAAAAATAGTCATATTTCTTCCGAACTTTTGCTTGATACCAGCTGGACTACTTTTATGTGAAATTGATGTATCGGCTAGATTTAGAGTTTGTTTTGTTCTTGACTGAAATGAATGGACATTTTTCTTTGGGGAATCAGCCCCCTTTGAGGATCAAACTTGCGACCTCTCCCATTGGAGAGGAAATTGGTACCAATTGAGCTAAGCTGGCCCCGTTGGTAAATGAATGGACTTAATTTTATAAGATTTAGACATTTTGTTTGTAAACTTGTGGAAGCTAAATTCATATGATGCTGGATCTAGATTAAAATGAGTACTATGCAATCTTCTGAAGTTGAGTATGCACAAATAGTTGGCTGTTTGAAGTATTACTGTAAATTACTGTATATGCTATAGAAACTAGAATCTAGGTAGATTAGCTGAGTAGGATGTTATAGTCACTGTTCTCAGATAGGTTACTGGAATGATCATATAAAGTACTCAACATTTGTAAGGAACTATTAGTTATGCTTTACCAACTAATTGAATTTTTAGTGTATTTGAAGGATATTTTGATGCAAATTGGATCTCTAATACAGATGAAACAATGTCGCTAAACTTTGAAGCGTTTGCTCTTGGTAGTTAGAATCTGAATTATTCCTTAGTTTCTTAACAGGATAAAAAAGAACTTTACTAAACTTTACTGGAGCTTTGCTTTATAATTATAACCGACCCCATTTGAAGGGAAAAGGCTTAGATGATGATGATGATTTATTAGGATAACTAAATGGCTAAGGCACATATTTGGGTCCCATCAGTTGTCTTATGATAATCAGGATGCAAAAAGCCATAACTAGAAGTAAGTTAATAATGTGAAAAATAGCCTTATAAGCTTAAACCATTGTCTTGTGAAGGTGTTACAAAATGAAGGTACCATACCATTTGATTTCATGAGGGATTTTAACATGATTGGTCTTTAGACAAATCACCCCGTATATACTAGTGGGTAATGTAATGGAAGAACCGATGTCTATCACATTGGTTTAAAACAACGGTGACTCAAAGCCAAAGTGATTTGCGCGTCTTCTGAGAAGAATGGAGAAAGTTTTCAGAAGCTAAATGCTTGCATATCTTTGCCTGATTATGAACATGAACATTTGCAAATCATATGCATTTAACTCATCATCTGACATACCTTTTTCTTTTTAATTGGTGATCTTTTAAGCGATTCATGGAGTAGAAAGAATTTCTATGCCTGATTACTTTGTTTGGATTTTGAGTTTCAAAGTATACGTTATGTGATTACAGGATTAACAATTTTCTGTTCTTGCACTTTGCAGGGTAGGATTTCTTGCTCGGTGAACGTAAATCCAGATACCCAGAAGGTTGTCCGGCAAGATTGCTTCCCTGAGGCGAGTCTTTTTTTCATCTGTTTCACTTGGTGATGCAATGATTGATTGTTGATTTCTTGACGGTTTGTTTACTTCTGTATTCATGCAGTGATGGTTGATTTGTGGGAGATATGGAATCCTTGTTATCTACAGAAATTACCATATGCGTTTCAATAGGGTAAGGGTTTTGGCTCCCATTTATATGGTTAGAAATTATGCTTGGAGTGGAAAATATATATCATGTAGTATAGCTATTTAATGAAAAGATTGTAAACACGTAGTAATTTATTATTATGGGAGTGGTGAGTGCTCGAATATGTTGTCTTAGTTTTTGAAAATTGTAATACCTTCAGTTAGCTCATGTTTGAGTGAATTTTAGATTTTATTTTGAACGAGGGGTACATCCATGTGGATCTTTTTCTTCATACTTATATGCTACCGTATGAATTTTTATTTGGCATATGTGTGTATGGTGTGTTGGCGCATGTATGGTGTGTTCGTGTTCTCTAGATGATCTTTTTTTGTTCATCTCTACAATTATAACTGGAATTCAAAAGGTTCATGTGTCTTTTTCTCGAATTTTAAAAAAAAATATTCAGAAAATGAGAAAATAACTCTTTTAAGTGGTCCATGTTATCGAAAGGTTTGTCATTTTGTCTCCTCCCTCTCTTCATGTTGAACTCTCACCTTCCTTTTAAATGTGTAAACTATTTGTTCATTTTCTCTACAAAATATCTATTTAATATATATGTGTGTGCATGGCAAGTGGAAATCCCTAGTGAACTGTGTAACCAGTAGGTGTAATTTTTTGTTGTAGACCATAGTCTAGTCTCTTTGGCAAAAGGCAACGGCTAGAGGCCCAAATTTTTACATTTTAAAATAAAATGTAGTAAAAAGAAAAAAATTAAGCTACAGGACAATATCTCAAGATCTAACTCTTAAAAAGAGGGGTAATGCATTCCAATCTAGACCAAGTGGTCCGCAACCAAAATCTTTTAGCCAATTTAATGGAGACATTACATCCTTAAGAACAATCTCATTAGGTCTAAAATGAGACCTAAAAAATTGTATAGTTTTCGCTCTTTCCAAACATTCCTAACAATCTTAGTCCAACTTAGATTCCTACTTGGATGAAATCTATTATGTCATATAGACTAGAGCTCGTGTATTGTAAAGTCAGTAAGGTGCTTAACGGTACCTGGACCACCCAATACCTGAGTAAAAAAAAAATTGTGGGTCCCTATAGGTGCTTTTATAAGCAATTCATGTACAAATTCAGACCAGCATAAATTTGATCGGTGGGATCCAACACAAAATTGTTTCATCAAAAATGAGAAAGTATATATACATTCTATGATGAAAGAAAGATATTATACAAAAAATATGGTCTTAAGACGCATCGGTTTTTTTTAGCCGTCCAAAAATGCATCAAATGAATTAATCATTCAGCAAAAAGGCCAAGAAAAATGAAAGGAAGCCACACAAGCTCGTCCAATACTGCAAGCAGCGGTCGCCACGGAGACACCTCTCGTATCCTACACGCACGCACGCACGTCTCCTAGACTTTGCTTATCTTCACCTTTAATATGGCCAAGTGTTGATGCTCCCAAACTCAGCCATTATCCACACACCAAAGCAACACCGCCAATTAATATCTAAGATAAGCATCCAATTCTCCATCTTTTTCTGTTACAATAAAAGCATCATCCCTTTCTTCTTCTTCTTCTTCTTCCTCCCTTTTCCTTTTCCTTTATAAGCTAGCTTAGCTACATAACCCGGCCCTACACTGCCATCATTCTCATAAGATCCCGATTTCGCCGCCGAAAGTAAGATATGTGCTGTCACAGTAATGGTTACTATCCCTGCAACAGCAGCCGACGAGTCTGGTATTATGCTCTCCAATCACCCACACTACCGAGGGGAGCCTTGGATCATCATCATCAAGAAGTAGGGTCGGCTAATAATCCTCCTCCGGAGCAGGCGGCGGCGGCGATGAAGCATTGCGTGTGCTCGCCTACCGATCATCCCCGGTCTTTCCGCTGCCGGCATCATCATCACCTCTATCAGTTTGGTACTTGTAAACCAATCCAGAATGTCACAGCCTAGCTAGCTACCTATAGCATGCTCCTTATTTAGAGCTCGGTTTTACATATTTGTACTGCATGTATATGATGGTAGATAATTAAGGTAATAAATATATATGTTTTTAGTTTTCTGCCCTCTGATTGAAATTCTCTTTGGGTTTTTTTCCTTTTTAAAGGTGAGCAGATTAGAATTGGAGGGAGAAATAGAAATGATGGATACTGATTGATTAAATTTCGTTCAACTTTATTATTAACCAGCATCGTATATTTTGATCTTCAAGGTCTAAAGTCCCTAGTTTATTTCCATGTTATATTGATACTCTTTGATGGATGCTCTAGTTATGGAAATGCTCTAGTATCGGTGGTTAAATTTGCGGCTCTCAGGTACATGCTCCAATTATGCAGGTGCACATAGATATCGTTTTGTATGTGCATACTGATCAAGATGAGCGGGACGGAACATTTAAAGGGAAAAAAGGAAGAAGGAAAAGCTGATATGATGTCGGCATTTTGATCGCCTAGGAAAACAAATTTCGTCTATGTTATTCAACTTCCACATCCCTCTTAATAATTAGGGAGCTGGTTATACTCCATTCCACGTAAAAGTGTTTATTCAAGAATTACACAATTTATTCCCCTCCTTATTTCTTCATAGAATGCAAGCAGGGTCAGGTTCCCATCTGATATTTCCAGATTTTTTCTTTTGTTGACATCATATGTCTGTCCCAAGCCGATTGAAAGATTTGAAAATTAGATACAAAAATCTTCGGGCCGGGTATGGGTTTATATATTTGCCGGTCTAAACCTTCTACATCCAGATCGAACCAAACCCGCTTCATATTTGCATGCGATCCACTCGAAGTATACCCGAGACTCAATAGATGTGGTATCTTATTGTGTGGTATTTAGTTTCAAAATTATGTAATATATAATTTAATATTGTTTTGTCAAATTAAAGTGTAAATTCTGCTCATGTATATTTAAAAGAACTCATACCAGTTTTTATATATATATTTTTTTCATAATTTATAATGGGCGAGCTCAAAATACCCGTAAAAACCGACCGACCCGTCTAAACCCAAAACCCGTTTAGGTTTTAAATTTCGGGTCCGTGTAAAGTTTTCAAAAACTTGTCCAAACCAACCTAGTTTCCCCACTATATAAAATATATTGCGGGTATCATATAATTATAGGCCGTCTCTAGGCATGTTTGGTATATATGAGAAGTGAAAAAAATAGGAAAGTAATAGAGTAGTAGTAAAGTGAAAAGTTAAAAAAGTTAAAAAAGGTATTAATTTTTATTCGTTTTGTTAAAAATAAAGTGGGAAAGATGGCGTTTATGTGGCAATGAAAAGTGAACTTAGGATGTTTTCTTAAAATTACAAAAAGCGGGAAAGTGTGAGAAAAGTGAACTTAAGTTGTTTTCTTAAAATTACAAAAAATTGGAAAGTGTGTGAGAGAAATGAAAAGTAAATAAAATAAAATAAAAACCTACAACTTCTCATCACTTTATTTGCTTTGAGGAAGAAAGTGAAATGGATGAAAAAGATTATGGGGGACTAAAATAAGAAAGTACTTTCCAACTTTCTTTTTGCATACCTAAACTAAAAGAAGAAATTATAAAGTGCACTCATTTTCCAACTTTTCAGGGTATATTTGGCAATTGGACATTAAAAAAAATGAAAGTAAGAAATCAGTAAGAAATTAAAATAGATAGAAATTGAAGACAAAGTATTAATTCTTGTTTGTTTTGTTTAAGACAGGACAAAATCTTTTATGCTTTCTTGTTCTCTAACATTAGTATTTAATGTTAGCCCTTGATGTTATTCATTCCGTTTGGATTCAGCTTCAAACAAGGGATTCTGTGATTAATAATTGTTACTCGAAAAAAGTTAACATTATGATGAATGTCCGAATTTAAATTTTATTAATCACATGCACACACGAAAGGCTTCAAAATCAAATACACGTTCACCGCTTCATATGTGAAACAAAATGGATGGAGTGGATTGTCGATTTAATAGTCGGATTGGGCTATCTAATAGCCTAACCGACGTTTTTTATATCAGCTAGTAGCTGATAACCCGTTTTCTCATGTACGCCTAATGTAGTCAAGAAGCCATAGCGTTACCCATGTTCTCTTTTCTTGCTGTCCCAGGCAAATGGCATGCACCAAGACCTTTTATATTTTTATTTTTTTGACCGGTCCTGATGAAGGCTGTGCTCTCCTTCAGATGTTGTTCTCCGTCGATCTGTGATGGCGGTTTTTAACGGTTGAGATTTGGTTTGAGAGTTGTTGAGCTTGTGGATCTCAATAGGTTGATGTTGACGCCGAGCTATATGCAAAGGAAGTTCCGGGGTGGGTGATCATCGTAGGACCTTCCGACGATCAAGTTAGTGCTGAGAAATAAGTGCAGAGTAACGGCGTATTGGAATGAGTTCGACTTACCTGAGTCGTATGGAAGAGGGGTTTATATTGTGGTCGCGTCGAGCGAGCAAACGCGCGATCATCGCCGTCAGTTACGCCCTTGCGTTATCCTCGCATTTAATGACAGGATACGTCCATTAATGGGGGATGCGCTAGCGTGGGACGCGGAATGTGGGGAGGCAGATATCTCGCCCTGGAAAAATACATGGAGCTGTTGCGGGGGCGCTTGTGTTCCGCGTTTCGGTTGATCGGGGAAGACAAGAAAGCTCGGCCTGACAGATGACTCGGAGACGAGCAAGGAGGCCGAGGAAGCTCGGCCTGTCAGATGGCTCGGAGACGAGCAAGGAGGCCGAGGAAGCTCGGCCTGTCAGATGGCTCGAAGACGAGCAAGAAAATCGAGAAAGCTCGGCCTGACAAATGACTCGAAGACGAGTGAGAAGACCGAGGAAGTTCAGAGACAAGCTGTTGGCTGTTTGCTAGGTAAAGGTAGAAAGTACTCAAGGATGTCTCCTGAAAGGTCGGATACGTTCTCGGAGATGATGTCCCGAGGAACGCCCTTAATGCAACCCATTTATTCCACCTCCGTAGCCTTCGGGACACGTCATCCGTCACGTGTCGTAATCTGAGGAAATACCACTTATGAGGATCATCAGGTCCGTAAGCCTCATCCAAACCCACATTAAACCCATGCACTCACAACAACACGTATCTAGGGGACCAACGAATTTTTCGTGAAAACATTAATTTGTGATAACTTCTCACTTTCTTTCTTGGGGTTCGAACTGGCACTCCCCTCAGGAGAAGGGAAAGTGCAAACCAATTGAGCAATTGCCCCGTTGAACCCATCTAATGAAATTATACCGAGCATTTGATTTGTAAATCTCGTAGCTTTTGCATCAATTGTTTTTGAACCAAACAATGAATTTGCTATGGAAATGCAAATCCTTTTACATGGTTTGCTCTAAACCAAACAAAAGATATGATGCCTATTTCTTGCAACAAAACGTGAACACGGTTTTGGTAGAATCTCCATTTGATATAAAAAGGTTGAAACGGGTTATCCACGGTCCATTGTGTAATACATGGATGTTTGAGATTAAAAGAAAAAAATCATTCCTATTTTTGAGACCATTGTTTCGTTTTTTTAAATATCAACCGGTACGTCCATGCAGTACAAAATGGACGGTGAATAACCTGTTTCGAAATTTTTGCATCAACTGCAGATCATACGAGAACGGTACTCAACAAAAAACGTTGCATTTATAAAATGCTGCAAACCAAACAGCCTCTAAAATGGATATGCTCTTTTGGTCGCATATTACCGCCATAAATAGCTGTTCCATGTTCAAATTGGGGGTCGCTACATATATTTAGTCAAAACTAGCAAATGGGGATATAAGCACGGTCATAAAATAGAAATAAATAAGAACACTGATCCATTTTCCGTCTCTTGTATTGTTTTGTTCAGATTTATTATACTCAACACATTGAATAATTCTTGACCGACTTGTTTTGAGTTTGACAATTTTTATGAATTGGAGTCGTGACATAAAAAATGTCTTGGTTGCATATATACCCAACACTTGGGTCAAAAAATATCATGACACAAGCATAGGTTTGTATTTGCATCCACAAACCTTCATGATATAATGCAGCGTTTTTATTAAAAAAAAAGCAATATTAAATCGGATTGTGTAACAAAAATACATTTTCGATTTAAAAATTCATAAAGATGTTTTGAAAAAACGAAAATTAGATTAGATGTAGAGTAAACAAACAAAATAAGAAAAAGGAAATACGCAAGGATTTATTCTTAACCTTATTCTGTTGATCTTTCATATCAACCTCCTTCAAGTGTTGATTTCTTATGCTTGCGTAAAGGTAAAATTTAAAACACAAATAAATTACTTTTTTTCCTCGGTGAAACGAAACAATGGATGGACGAAAAATGACATGCATCTAATAGGAAGGCTGGTGGGAAATCGAAAATCCACCAGCCTGATTATTTTGACATCTTTCGGACGGAAAATAATCAAGTAAAGAAATAAATACACCTCGCTTTTGTTTAATACATCACCGAATTATTATTTATTAAGATCATGAAAAGCTAGCGCAATATACATCCAACAACAGCTTATATCGTCTAAAACTGAAAAGGAGAACCAAAAAGGAAAAGAAAAAACTTCATGCCCTCTAAAAATGAAAAGGAGAACCAAAAGAAAAGAAAAAACCATTGCGAAGTATATTTAAACTTACGTAATCATCTATATTCAAGTTTAAGTGGTTGGAGTGTCGGGTTTTTGATAAGACTGTATGCTTTTCGATATAGTGAGGTTTCATCCAAAAGACTTAAGTCAATTCATGGGATACCCATCTTATACCAATATAACTCTCTTTTGTTTTCCCATATAGGATTATTATTACAACACCCCGCACCCCCCATCCATCCACGTGCAACCACTGTTTCGGACCCACAAATATGCCCCGAAATCATTAATTTGGGGCCACTTCCCCAGGCTCTGATACTAAATTAAAATTTGAGTAGTTGAAGTGTCGGGTTTTTGATGAGAGTGCAATGGGTTTTGATATAGTGAGGTTCCATCCAAAAAGACTCAAGTCAATTGATGGAGTACCTGTCCATTTCTTATGGCACTGGTCCGTAAGCCCTAGCCCTAGCCCATGCACACAACACACATACCAAGGAGACTCACGAATTTACCCCGAAAAAATTTATTTGTGGTCACTTCCCCTCTTAGGATTTTTTGGATTCGAACCCCGTACTCTCCTCGAGAGGGGAAGTGACAATACCAACTAAGCTACTTGAGATTATTATTCCAGCAATTTATATTAAGGCTAAACTCTACACACGATGTCCAAGGTTTCTTGATGATTATTGAAAATTCATGTGATATGAGACTGGCGGACTAGTGAGAGCCGAGGGGGCAACGTGTCCCCGCTGAAATTTTGAAAAAAAGATACTGAGATGGATTATAAACATAATTTGGGATATTTTGGATATGATTTATATTATATTTATGGCATAAAGAAGAAAATGGTGGGTTATAGCTCACTCGGCAATACATTTTGTTCTCCATGTCTTGGGTTTAATTCCCATCACCCATAATCATTTTGGATTTCATTAAACTTTATAGGCCATTTTTCCTAGTTTATAATTAACTTATTTAAACTTTGGGTTTTTTTTGAAATATGGTAGTTTAGATTTAAAATTATAAAAATAGGGTATTTTTTTTTTAATTTTATGAGAATAAGACGGTTTCTGGCCCCCACCCCCTTCCCCAATATAGAGGGCGGGTTCTAGGAACCCGCCCCTTATATAAATATAGAGAGGGCGGGTTCCCAGAACCGAACACGCCCTCTCTATATTTATATAAGGGGCGGGTTCTAGAAACCCGCCCCATTAATTAAATAAATTTTTTTAAAAAATAAATAAACGGAAAAATGAAAAAAATTCGAAAAAATTATAAAATTGTTTTATATGACTATGGTGTACAAAATGAATCCGTCAAATTTACAATACATAAAAATCCTATCTGTTTGTAAAATGTAAATTCTATCTCGACGGTCAAATTTATAATATCAAAATGAATCCGTCAAATTTACAATACAAAAAATCCTATCCGTTTGTAAAATATAAATAACTATCGTTTTCCTTTTCTCTTTCCCTTATGAAATCCGAGAAGGCTTGACATAAGCACATGCCTCTTGGGATGATTGGAGGACCCATCCGTTTCTTGGGTAGATGGCGGCGGCTGCTCTTCTGCTTCGGTTTCAGCTTCAGCTTCGTCTTCAGCAGCATCTTGGACAAGCTGTTGTTTTGCAAATCCTGAATGTGAGACAAGTGTCGGATATGTGCTGCCTCCCAACAACTGTACGTAGGACGAAAAATCCGTCTCCCAACTGGGCAGTTGTAGCGAATAATCTGTCCCGGTTTCATGCGGCTGTTGTTGTACAAAACCTGGGCCCCATGGCTGCGCAAATCCTGATCCCAAGGTTGCTGTTGTTGCGCAAAACCTGACCCCCAAGATTGCTGTTGTTGCGCAAAACCCGACCCCCAAGGTTGCTGTTGTTGCGCAAAACCTGACCAAACCTGACCCTCAAGACTGGTGTTGTTGCGCAAAACCGGTCCCCCAAAATTGTTGTTCCTCCAGTTGTTGCGCTTGTCCGGTATGCCAGGGTTGCTGCTGACAGTATGGTGATCCAAAATACTGATCCTGCTGCGCTGGATCTCCGTGATGCTGCGGCTCATACTGCTGCTCCGGTGCCGGCTCATACTGCTGCTCTGGTGCCGGTGATAAATGTGAAAGAATATTATATGAACCGAATACACCACCAATTAATTGGTCTACACTTGAAAATAGAGCCTGAGTTTCCGGACCAGCATCAGTCGAGTATGGATCCTGCACCATTGTTTGTATAAGATGCAACCCACGAGCCTGTCGTTACATTAGAAATAAGAAAAAAGTATTGACTCATACCGCCGGATGTTAAAAGGTAATATAATATAAAGAATTCAACTTACCAAATCTCGTTCCACGTGGCCTCTAGGCTCGTACCGCGCGATATTTGGGAAGTCGTTAGGGGGAGCAGAAAGATATCTTATGGTGACACGCTTATACCACTGTAGATATGCTTCGGTAGCGTCGGTGGCTGTTTGGTCACCTATTTGCTGTAAGGCAATATTACGCTGCCTATCCTCCTATCTCAGCAAATATTGATGATGATACTCCCTCCAATCACGCTCCGCCTTTCCTCCTCGCATGTCTCCCTTTATTGTCTTAGGCGAAGGCGGCGGGACAGGAATATGTTGCGATATATTAAACTGTCGCAACACCCGGCCCGGTAGATGCATGACAACGATATTAATGCAGAGGAGTGGGCATCGAGCCCGCCAAACCAACTCTCTTTCGATACAGATGCCGGGTAATCTTTGCAAACGATCTGCTGTATAAGGTGTCCACGTGAACTGCGCAAATAACATAGTACAAAAATTGTGATGATGGTATTTCAAAATTTTAAAACAAACTTAATTACCTAAGTTATGGTTACCTGAGTCGCCTCCATACGATCCAACTCATCTTTATAGTACCTAAGTACTCGACGAGGAGCCTTATACGCTTTCTTGCCATTCCACCAAGAGCCGAGCGGCTTTCCAGGTGCCAAGGCAGTTATTTTAACTCGATCCGGTCTTCCCATACACATATGCTCCCATGACCAAATTTATAAATAAAGTGTCAGATGATAAGAGAAAGAACCAATATTACAATTTTGCAAATTTCTAGCTGTGAAAAACAAGGAATTTACCTGAAGTAATGTAATGCAGCCACAAATTTTATTCTTCGTTGGAGCACATGCCTTATCGAGTTCCTTGTAAAGAAAGGTCAGGACCCCTGCTCCCCAAGCATATTGGCCACACACATCAAAATCCGTAAGGAAGCTAAGGTATAACGGATGGACATGCGTTGCCGATTGGTCCGGCATCAACCAAGAACCGATCATGTACAGAATGTAGGCACGTGCATGTCTATCCAAGACTTCATCGATGACTTCATCAGGGATATTAGTAAATGTATCTTTCAGTCAGTTTAAACTGATCTTATACCCCTTACTATAGCCTCCTGGTGCCTGATATTAGCATTTTTTGTGAAATATTAAAGCTAGAAATAATGTACAAAATGTCCATGCAATAGGTACACTAAAAAGGGGAAACAAAATGAATTTTTTTACCTGTCCGAGAGCAGACTCGGCATATGTATCCCAGTATGGGTGGTCGGTATCTGGACCGACAATTTTTCCTCCGACCAATTCAAGCCCATTGACCCGTAAACCGAGTAAGAGGCCAATATCCTGGAGTGTGATAGTGGCCTCACCCCATCTTAGATGAAAAGTGTGGGTCTCTTTTCTCCAGCGCTCAACTAGAGAGGTAACGAGAGCGTGGTCGATTTGGATATGACGAAGTAATGAAGCTTCATAAAATCCGGCCCTTCGAATCCGCTCGATTATTCGCTGGTCGGTAACTATCCACTTGTCAGAACTATGGGTGACGACAGTGAGATTATCTCCATCCTGCAAAATTAAATCATGTTATTTTCAACTATTAGAATTAAAAGAAAGGGGTAATTAAAAAAAATTTAATAAGTTTTGAATTTTTCCTCTCCGTGTAATATATTAAAAGATCTGTGTTCGTTTTGATCAACGAGCAGAGATTTGTCGAATGGTTGATTCTCCATTGAGACAATTTTGATATTTTAGATAAGAGTAGATATGAGAAGGGGTTTTGAACAGAGTTAATTTAACCAAAACCACACTGAAGAGGGCGGGGTTTTATAGGGAAAGGAAGGCGGGTTCTTGGAACCCGCCCTCTTCAATGCTTTGTCACATCAGTTTTTTATTATTTAGTATTGTATGAATTTCCGGGATTGTCAAGTCAAATCAGTTTTTTATTGTTTTTTATTTTTATCAGAAGGAAGAGGGCGGGTTCTTAGAGCCCGCCCTCTTCAGTAATTAAATGAGGGCGTGTTCCAGGAACCCGCCCTCATATTTGTTGGCACAGAACGAAGTGGGCGGGTTCTAACCGCCCTCTTCAATAATTAAATGAGGGCATGTTTCAGGAACCCGCCCTCATATTTGTTGGATTCCCGGGAAGTCAAATCAGTTAAATCAGTTGTATTATAGTGTCAATTGTTTTAGTGTGAAGTCAAATCAGTTAAATCAGATTATCAGAACGAAGAGGGCGGGTTCTTAGAACCCGCCCTCTTCAATAATTAAATGAGGGCGTGTTCCAGGAACCCGCCCTCATATTTGTTGGATTCCCGGGAAGTCAAATCAGTTAAATCAGTTGTATTATAGTGTCAATTGTTTTAGTGTGAAGTCAAATCAGTTGTATTATAGTGTCAATTGTTTTAGTGTGAAGTCAAATCAGTTAAATCAGATTATCAGAATGAAGAGGGCGGGTTCTTAGAACCCGCCCTCTTCAATAATTAAATGAGGGCGTGTTCCAGGAACCCGCCCTCATATTTATTGGATTCCCAGAAAGTGAAATCAGTTAAATCAGTTGTATTATAGTGTTAATTGTTTTAGTGTGAAGACAAATCAGTTAAATCAGATTATCAGAACGAAGAGGACGGGTTCTTAAAACCCGCCCTCTTCAATAATTAAATGACGGCGTGTTCCAAAAACCCGCCCTCATATTTGCTGGATTCCCGGGAAGTCAAATCAGTTGTATTATAGTGTAAAGTCAAATCAGTTTTTTAATATTTTATATTTTCATCAGAACGAAGAGGGCAGGTTCTAAGGGCGGGTTCTTAGAACCCGCCCTCTTCAGTAATTAAATGAGGGCGTGTTCTAGGAACCCGCCCTCATATTATGTATTACAGTAATTAAATGCCGGCGTGTTCCTATAAATAGCTCTCTACTATACAGCAGCTCTCCATTTACCCTTATTTTGTGCAAGTGTTGAGTTTAGGAAGAAGGTTAAGTTCAGTACCATAGTCGTGAGAAGCTACTGGATATGATCAAGATGGAACCACAGCTTGCTGTAAATTTCTGGAGCAAATTCAATGACCAAACCAAGGTTCAGGGGCTCTAAACAGGAAGAGGAGACCAAAACAAGCATAGAGAAGAAATTTGAAGTTCCAAATTCTCTGTGAGTATTTCCCTCATTTTCTCCCCTCCTTTGAACTCCTCTGAACTATTCTTCCTGCAGCATTCTTTGCACAAACTCTCTTCTTCTCTCCAATAAAACTGTTTTTGTGCAGGATTCTTTGCGCCGCCGTCAAATAAGTTGTTTGCAAGTGTTTTCGATTTATATTTGTTACTGTTTTCCATAAATAATACGAACTTTAAGGGGCTATAACACCAATTCAGATTGGGTGGGGATTTCATCACCCTTCCTAAGACCCCAAAAATCACTAAAAGCATACGCATTACCCTTGAGCTTATTAAAAAAATTATCTAGACTCAGCCAACTAAAGACTGTCGTGCTCAATAGGACAGAGGAAGGTTGTGGGCATTCGATCGTTTATCTAAACTTGACTTATGGTGTCTAGGCTAGACAAATGAGAAAGGTAATTTTAAAAGGCCCGTCTCACGGTGATTCATGCGCGGAACCCTCCTTTCCTCATTTGTGCTTACCTGGCCACAATTGGCAGTGAAGAGACGATTTGAGGGTTATCTCACAACTTGTCACTTTGGAACAGCTAGGAGCAGTCTAGTGGACTTTGAAGACTATAGCTCTCGGTATGATTGTGAATGTTTTGACTGTGATTGTATGAAGTTGTTAACGCTTTTTTTATTATTGGCTTGATATTGTTTGATGCAGATTATGGCAAGTTCAAGTTTATTTGTTGTATGTAAATACGATGGCCGGATTATCACAAGTGCACAAGGTCCCGAGTATATGGACGGGTCCGCACGAATCATGCGACTAGAACCATCAACGACTTATAATGAAATCGAGAATAAAGTGTTCAAAATCACGAAATACGATCCCCGTGAAATTAGGCTTAAGTTAAGTTGTATATGGTCTATGTTTAGTGGAAATGTATTGGTTGAAATTATAGACGATGCATCAATATCTTCGATGATAGACTTCGGTCTGTCAAACACCCAGCATTCTTTTGAACTTTTGGTTCAGAAGGAACAATTGGAAGTATCAGATGTCCCTCCAACGGGTAATTTTAATGGTAATGCTGGAGGTAGTTCCTGGGGGTACGGTCACATGGTTAACGATGATACCGTCAGTCTCGGTGGATATGACTATACACAACATTATTCAAACCTTCAAACTCAAGGGTAAATATTTTATAAATCCACATTCAAACATTTTAGTAATACCAAAATACTAATATGTTTTATATATTGAATACAGGTTCTCCCAATCGACTGCTGCAGTTACATACACCCCAGAAGAACAACAAGGATTACCATACACAACCTTCCAAAGGTAAATAAATTTGAAACAAGTGGTGATTTATTTATGAAAATATTAAGGAATAATAGTATAATAACAATTTATATACTAAACGCAGATTTTCCCATACCTCCGCATCATTCCAACACGATCCAAGTAGCGCATTCCAAGCATGTCCGTCCACAGACTTCCGGTCTTCTCACTCCGAACCATCCACATTACACCGACCACAACCATCATATATTGCACCCGAGCCTTATGTTGCTACGGGTGACATTGATATGTATGGCAGTGATGATGATGATACTGGTGAAGGTCATCAAGGGGAGGATAGCGTGGAATATGCCGCTGGATTGATTGAGATAGCATTGTTTGATAATAGGTTGCGAACAATGATTTCGTCGAACTAGAAGATCCCGGCCTCGATCCGCTGGAAGATGATAGTTGGGTAGACTTAGCCATGATAGAAGTAAATACGACACCCTATTTGAAAGCAACAGTAGGAAGCAGAGATTGCGTCACTGTTGGAGATTTATTTCAAGAAAAAGGAGATCTTATCTGTAAGCTGAAGTCGTGGTCTATTCAGCAAAACGTTACATTTAAAACCGAAGAGTCAAATAAGACGTACTATACCGTGGTATGTACGAAAGCTCCTGAATGTAAGTGGAGATTGCATGCATGTTGTTCCAAAAGAGCCAATGCTTGGAAGGTCACGAAATACAACCAAGAACATACATACATCAATTCTATTATGTTACAAGATCACAGGAATTGCACTTCATCTTACATTTGCTCACTAATCATTCCACTAATCCGTACAAATGTGGCGATGACTCCCCGAGAGATACGGCTCTACGTTAGCGGAGATCATAAAATTCAGATTTCGTATGTGAAGGTATGGGATGCTCGTAGAAAGGCTTTATGCAAGATATTTGGGGACTGGGAAAGCTCATACAACTCACTAGTCCCTTTTATGGAAGCCATGAAAGTATCAAATCCGGGGACCGTATACCGGTTAAAAACCACAGAAACAGATGTCGATGGCTCTGTCAGGTTTCAAAGAATTTTCTGGTGCTTTGGTCCAAGTGCGGCTGGTTTCTCACACTGTCGGCCGGTATTGTATGTTGATGGGACGTATCTATACGGTAAGTACAGAGGCTGCATGTTAATTGCTACATGTGTTGATACTAATAACGGTATATTTCCGTTGGGATTTTCCATTGTCGAGAGCGAAAATTCATCATCCTGGTCATGGTTTTTCCGTCAACTCAAAAATATCTCATCTGTTATTGATAAAACAGATTTATGCATCATATCTGATAGACATCTAGGAATACTAGTTGCAATGAGAGCTGTATTTCCGACCACCCCACATAGGTTTTGCCTGCAGCACTTCAGGCAAAATTTTGATAGAAAATTTAAAAATTCAGATCTATATAAGCTTATGTATAAAGGCAGTGAAGCGTCTGACCCTAATGTCCATGACATGTACATGACGAAAATTGGGGAGATAGGTCAAGCCGCGAAAGCGTGGTTAGATGAGTATTCAGTACGCATGTGGTCAGAAGCACATGATAATGGATGCAGATATCTACTAATGACCACTAATATGTCTGAAAGTTTCAACGGTGTCCTTAAAGGTATTAGAGGCTTACCGATACAGGGGTTGATTGTTCGAATCTTTTTCCGGGTGAATACTTATTTTGTGCAAAGAAGAGAAACGTCCTTGGCAATGGATACTCCGCTCACCGCGTATTACGAAGATATATTCCGGAAAAGAGAGAACAGAGCACAATACTACAGATCCGAAAGATTTGACACGGCGGAGTTTCAAGTAACGGGGAGTAATGGGCATCAATATACCGTAAACTTTAGAGATGAAGGGCTCTCTTCGTGCACATGCGGTGTTTTCCAGCAACAACATTTACCTTGTGCCCACGCAATTGCTGCTGCGAGCAGCACGCATAACTCACATTACAATTTTTCTTCCCATTACTATACAGTTTCCAATTACTAAGGCGCATACGATCCAGAATTTCATCGTATACCGGACAATCGCTATTGACACTATTATACCGGGAACAGACAAACACCGACTGTATTACCACCGGAAAAAATATAGGGCCCGGAAGACCTAAGGTGCGTCGAGATCGAATGACAATGGATGCTGATCATCAGCAAAGACACGCCAGATGTAGCATATGCAAACAACCTGGTCATTATAGGACCAGATGTCCAGGACAGTCATCAGGGGCGGGACCTTCGAGATCGTGACAAGTGCACCGGAAGATTTTTTTGTATTGTAAATTTGACGGATTCATTTTGATATTATAAATTTGACCGTCGAAATAGAATTTACATTTTACAAACAGATATGATTTTCTTGTATTGTAAATTTGACGGATTCATTTTGATATTATAAATTTGACCGTCGAGATAGAATTTACATTTTACAAACAGATAGGATTTTTTGTATCGTAAATTTGACGGATTCATTTTGTACACCACATTCATATAATACAATTTTATTATTTTATTCAAATTTTTCTCATTTTTCCGCTTATTTATTTATTTATTTATTTATTTAATTAATGGGACGGGTTCTAGGAACCCGCCCCCTATACTGGGGAGGAGGGTGGGGCCAGAAACCGTCTAATTCTCATAAAATTAAAAAAAAAATACCCTATTTTTATAATTTTAAATCTAAAACACCCTATTTCAAAAAAGAACTCTTAAACTTTTGTTATTACATTGCAAATGATCCGACAATTTTATACGATATATTTATTTTTTATTTCTTAAAATAAGCTTGTTTTGTTTAGTACCATCCAGCGAATATTCGTGGATCCACACCTATGATATATTTACAGTGCAGAGAATTAGTATCTTGATTATTCTTCCTCCACTGAAATTAAGGCTAGAGGAGGTGCAGTTGTGGAGAGAAATAAATGCAACGATTACATCACGGAATAATTATTCATTACCCAAATGATTCAGGTTGCGCCTGATATATTAAATAGAAGATTAACTAGAATTCTAGTATTACTGGGAATGGGATGATTCGATTGACCGTGAATTCCAAGGAATTTTGCATTAACGTGTTTGGTATATTTTAATCATTTCTGGTAATATATGTACGTGCAATATTCGACCAGCTGCAAGGTCGAAAGAGGGCCGGTGGATGGCGGCGAGGCCGGAGACGAACGGACGATCGGCAGCAGGCCGGCAGGCGGACGACCGACGATAGACGGCGAGGCCGACCGGCCAGTGGCGAGGGAGGCCGACGACGAATGGTCATGACTCATTCATGTTAAGCGGGAATATTTCACGGTAACGTAGGATAGACACATATTTTGGGAGCGATATGATTGCCATGAAATAGGTCATTTGATTACCATATCCATATTCTATTTCTGATGTGTCGGCCATATATGATCAGTCATAAGAGAGAAATAAATAGAATCTAGACACCCACGGGTTTTTACCAAACAGTTCACCTCTCTTTTCCCCTACCAAGCTAGATGGGAGTGACAGAAGGCCCAGTAGGTGACACGTCATGTACCCGAAACCTGCGGAGGACTGATGGAAATATAGATTTGCTTCATTAAAAACACGCCATTTTAAATGTAATCTAAGCCTATAAATTCACTTCTCTCTCTCTCCCTCTCTCTTCCATAAACATTTACTCCCTCTCGATTCGAATGTTCCTTCCCTTCTGAATTTCCCTATTTTCGTAAAAAGGTTTTAAAATTTATTCAGATTTATTTGAAACAAGTGTGTTGTCCGTGCGTTGCATCCGGATAAGCAAAACGAGTACCTACCAGCGGCATAATCTAGAGAACACGAACTGAATACAAGAAACATAAGATAATATAAGAGCATCTTGAATCAAAAAGTATAATCATGTATGATCATGAATTTTGGCTAAGAAAAGATAGATTGTTAATTTACCCAATTAACATGACCCAATTAACATGAAGATCACTGATATATATATGAGATTAATGGAGGAAAGAGGCCATAGGAGGAGATTTCCTCCTATGGCGTGGAAAAAATACAACTTCCAGACACCCATCATCATCATCGTTATCCTCTAAGATGTGCATACACCAAATTTCATGTGATTCCGATCCACAACTTTTTCACCGTTGATTTAGTGGGTTCAAAATTAACGGTTTACCGACAATAGAACTTTTTATATTGCTAAATCAACGGTGAAAAAGTTGTAGAATCACATGAAATTTGGTGTACCCACATCTTAGATGATAACGATGAAGATGATGGGGGCCGATCGTCGAAAAAATTGGTGGAGATTGTATTTTTTCCACACCATAGGAGGAAATTTCCTCCTATGGCCTCTTTTCTCCATTATTCTCTCTCTATATATATATATAGAGAGAGAGCTGATTCTTTGAGATCCGTCCATATTTTTTTTATTTTGAGGTCAAATTTTCAAACACCCAACACCCGTGTTTCTCACTGATCCGCTCCGACCACCGTGATCTACGTATGTTAGATACGCTCTGTATCAAATTTTACAAGATTTAATGGATTAGTTGGAGATTCCAAATCTCATAAAATTTGATATTTAGTCTATCTAACATATGTAGATTAAGATGGCCGGATCGGATCGGTGAGAAACACGGAAGATTGGGTGTTTGAAAATTGAACCTTAAAATAAGAAATGAAACCGGACCTCATAGGATCGGCTCCTTATATATATATATATATATATATATGCAAAAAATAAACCACCAACTTTTCTTTGGAATCCATCAATAGTCGATTGATATATATGCAAACAGAATTTCAAAATGCACCAAAAGTGTATGGTTTCAACTATTGGTCCACAACCTCTCAAACAGAAATATCTGTAATATGTCTTAGTAATTGCTATGTCTACCGTCATTGGAACATCACTTCAAAAATTCTGATTCAACAAATTGAAGTTATTTTAAACGCCGTGATAAAGTTTATTATGGCTATATGATAATAAAAAATATTTTATACTTACACATTCCTGCTTGATCTTCTTTGCATGGTCTAGAACTGAGATTGGTGTATTCTCGTCATCATCTACGTGCCTGAAAATTCCCGGCTTTCACTTGTTTGTGGACTTCGCAGTGCCAAGAGTCCCATTCTTTTTGTTCACATGCTCAATTTTCTTAAGAATATACAAAGCATGATTTGTAAACCATTTTATTAACTGAATAAATGATATGCATATGTAAGTAAGACACTAAAAAAATTGTTATTTAATTAGAAATAAAACATACCAAATCTGACTTTCCAAAAGATAAGTCAATATTTTGGTATAGAGAGTTCTGCATCCATTTCAACTTTTCACTTAATAGTGTCTCATAATCGTCTAGCCCTGAACCGTAAATTTAAAATAAATAAAAATAATTATAGCTGAACGGATATATGTAATCTATCTTAATATAATTATATATTGGGCCAAAAGTTACTCTTACTTGAGTACAACTATGTAGCTCCTGAAGATTTTCAACCGTATGTTTTGCAAGCGGCTTCTCGTTGCCTCAATTTCATCTAAAATGTCGCAAGGGTTGTCTATCATGGATTAAGTTATCATTATTTAGAGATATAATAATTAAAAACTGTTTCTCTACAGTGTCCTTTATATCGTTAGGAAATTAGTCAAGCGTTTTTGCTTAAAACGAAAACCAACAAAGTATAATATAAAACACGTATGCTATAAATAATTATTTTATATATCAAATATTTTAGAAATGGAGTTAAATAATATACAAACCTTGTTTAAAAGAGGCAGAATTTGCGTTACAGTTTTTTATACTATTCTCCTAATCTCACGGTCCATTAAAATAATATTAATAGTATCACTGGAATCCTCAGTTATGGTTATAACTTTATATCTGATTTATTCATGCGTTAAATTACAAATATGAAATATATTGAATTATATAACATTATATACAATTCAAATGGCCGTGTTTTAAGAAGTCAAGTGTGTATACCTCTTACCAAGAAATAACATTGGGGTATTACATGCATAACATTTGTATTTTCCATTAACTCTTTTGATTTCTTTTTTGCATGAAACACACTTCATGTACCACCATCTTTTATCTTGTTCCTCGTGATTAACCACAACACAACACATCATACTTTTCTGTGAATAAATGTGAGGATAATAAGTATGTGTGGATGCGATTGGAGCAAACATAGTCTAAAATATGACAATTACTTATCTGCACACACCTGTCACTCCCGAGTTCCTTAATTTCTTTTAGAGTGAGAAGACCAAATATAGTTCCTTAATTATTTACCTGCACACACATAGTCAATAATTCATATCAATTGATTCAATCTCGTCTCACCTTCACAGTCACAAAAAAGGTTACATAATTCGAAACATAAATTCCTTCCAAAAAATAATAATTATCTGCAAATTTGCAATGCAATTATAACCGAATAATAATTTGAAAAAAGACTTGAGATACAATTATACTACATATCAATTGTAGAGAATCCAAAACAGACCAATTTAATTTTTAGTTGTTTTATACTCTAATATATAGAAAACCTCATAATTGCATAGATTTAGAAAAAAAAATAGATTTATAAAAAACTTAAATCTTAATGATTATCTAGTCATGTAGACATATAAAATAAAATGTGAGATTTATACATGTTTTAAATTGCAGAAACCTTCATACACAGTTAGAACAGAGTTATCGATCCTGAAAGCGAGACCATGTTGTTGAAAAAATTGACAACTTGATGATTCAGATTTCAGTAAAATATATCGACTTTCAAAAAAAATCTGCAGAAAAACTTATATTTACATGACTAAATGATATAGGAATTAATAATATAAACAAAAAATCATAATTAAATAATATAAGAATTTTGGAACATTTTTCGCAGGTTCGTAGACCCACCGTTTTTTAAATTTAAATCTTATTATAATATTAATATTTAGAAATGCCATACTTTGTTGCAATCATATTATAGTGAATCCAAAACAGGCCAAACTAATTTCTAGTTGCTATATACTCTAATATTTGAAAAACCTCATAATCAATTGGATAGATTTAGAAAAAAGATAGATTTATAAAAAATTAAAATTTTAATGATCATTTAGTCATGTAAAAATATAAAGAAAAATGTGAGATTTATATCTGTTTTAAATAGCAGAAACCTTCATGTACAATAAGAACAGATTTGTCGATTTTGAAAGCGAGACCATATTACTGAAAATAATTGACAACTTGATAATTCAGATTACAGTAAAATATATCGACTTTCGAAAAAACAGCAGAAAAACTTATATTTACATGACTAAATGATATAGGAATTAATAATACAAATAAAAAAATTCTAACTAAATAATATAAGAATTTTGAAACATTTTTGGCAGACTCGTAGACCCACTATTTTTTTAAATTTAAATGTTGTTATAATATTAATATTCGTATCCATAATAAATCAATAAAAATCAAATTTAATTTCAATTAATAATACAAAAAAAAGGATAAATACCCTTTATATTGTAAATATATTTCCTAAAATCTCTTACCACAATTTTCTTACACTACTACAAAGAAGGATTGCCCCTACGGATTTATCCGTAGAGGCGAAAAAATACCCCGTAGGTGCAAAGGCCGCAGGTGCAAGTTGAGGCCCTGAACCTGCCCCTACGGTTAAATTTTTGCCCCTACGGATATATGTGTAGGTCCCGTTGCCCCTACGGATTAAGCCGTAGGGTATAATATTTTATATTATTTACGGTTTATTTTAATAAATTACTTGGCCCTACGGATATACCCGTAGGGGCACGTACTACCCCCTACGGATATATTCGTAGGTACGTTTCCGTAGGGGCACAAATTCAGGATTCCTGATATTTTGCCCCTACGGATAACGCCGTAGGGGAGGTCAGTGGCCCCTACGGATATATCCGTAGGGGCACTCCCAACCCCCTGGCACTGACATATGGGGGAAATATCAGTTACTGCTGATATTTAGCCCCTACGGATATATCCGTAGGGGTAAAATGTGTGTCTACGGATTAATCCGTAGGTACATATTGTCTGTAATTTTTTTTAAAAAATGGGCTGCTTGATTTTTTTCCGCCCTGTGCACAATAATATATACATCAATCAAATCATATATTACAGTATTCATAATCACATCTCACGCATATATATAATATACAAAAGAAACACAAAAACTGAATATGATATAAATACAAACCAATATCAATATCGTTTCAAAATGTAGTACAATGTGTATGATATAAATAAATACATGTTTCAAAAAAAAAGAACCAAAAATCTACCCTAACTCGGTCCAGCTCCACCTCTGAATAACGATAGAATAACGCGCGCCTGCTCCTCGGTCAATAAACTCTGCAATTCGTCGCGAGCGGGAGTCTGAGTGGGCGGTGGAGCTACAGGAGCTGTCTGCGGAACCGCAGCCGATGTAGTGGCTTGCGGAGCCGCAGCCGAAGGAGATGCGTGTGGAACATTATATTTAGCACATACCGGTCTATAAAATTGACAAGAAACACCAAAATCAACAAATTCAAAGCCTTACCTACAGAGATAGAAGATGTGCTCCTCTGGTATCTGCATGTATCAAAATTTGAATAATATTAATTAATTTCAGTACATACATACTAACAAGGTAAACTCGCATATAGCGCTGCTTACACATATGACAGGGAGTGAACAAGCTCTTGTAGATCATCAGGCGCAAATCTAATCTCATCAAGCAGCCCATGATAATGAGTTGGACGACTAAGAGCAAAAGGTGTCACGTCCCGCTTCCCAAAATACGGAATACGAGGTATGACTAGGCCAGCCATGCTCCTACGGTCAAGGGATCGTCCCGCCGTAGTCACACTTCGGCTTCTAGCACTACATGGTAATCAGTAATAAAGCACAGTATTGAAGGAATCACATCACTAATTTATTACATTAAAATTTCATTGTTCACAGAGTACAGATAATAAAAACAATAACTAACCAAGTTCAATCTCACAATCTCTTTTATGGAAAGAAGTAAACGAAGTAGGTACACCAACTATATCTCCGTGAACTCGAAGGATAGATCCGTCTCCGGTGCCGGTCCTCGCGCGGAATCTGAGCATGCATACTCAGGTCGTCAGAGCGACACAAATAATAATATTATTATAAGCAGATGAAACAGGTAAATGAGGTATTACTGGTATGAGAATGATGCAAGTAAACACTATATCACAGTATGATGCAGAATATGTTATGTGTCCCTATCGGTCTCTAGGTCATGTTTGAAATCACATAGTGGAAGGAGGATCATGTTTAACAGGAGTCTCGTACATACCCGAGACCACGGCCCACATGCCCGGGACATAACCCTGTCAGCCGGATCGCTAGATCCTGTCCTACACGTATAAGTATCACGGTTCGAATGATCATCCTCTAAACACGGTCCCGCTAAATACGATACTCTTTTCACTTTGATTTCCCCTTTTTCCCCAGGTTACACTATTTAAGATATTGATCTAGTTGTGTACGAGTATACTAATGACACGGTTTCATCACTGTCCACTGTATCAATCACTGTCACGAATATTCACTTTCCATTGGTGTACTCGTCACTCCTAAACCAACATCTATCACGCACGATAATGCAATGTCCACACGCACTAACACAGTGTAAATGACAAGGATATGATATATGTATTGTAAACTACCATATAAGCTCGGTATGTTATGAATTAATATGCATGTCACGAACCAAAATGAATTACACAAATTAATATGTTACGAATTCAGCAAATATGATGTAGGTAAGATATATAGAACAATCAGTCAGGAATTCATCAAATTTTGTTTCAGTTCGATCGGAGTTTCGGTTTTCAAGATATAACTGTTTCAGTTTAAGTGTTCGCGACTGAAATTTCAATTTCAGAACGGAACGTCTGTTTCGCGACACGAATTACACCCAGTTGGGCTCAGAATTTAGCAATGTCACAGTTAGATGAAATTTAGAGTTTTCGATAAAGTATTCAACGCAACAGACGGAGCCTCAGTCGCATCTGTACGTTGAAAGTTATACACAGTTCAATCTCAAATGTCGTTTCAGAAAGTGTTCTGAACAGCTTTACGTTCTGCCATTTTAAAATAAGTTTAAAATAACAAACTGCGATAAATCGAAAAGAGACCACTTGTTTTCTTTCACTAACAGGTATATCTTATAACTACTGTAAAGTTCCGCATCATACTATTTCAGGAAACACGGGGACGCAGGACTTTAGACAGAACACCCCCATCAGAAACGCTCTGGACTGCAGTCCAGAGTCGTGTTCCGACCCAGTTATCGTTATGATTACAGAACAGGAATCATTAGGATTTTCCATAGGGTTGAAGTTCATCGAGTTGGCTTCGATTTAAGCCCTCGAACGTCTCAATCCAGTATACATATGATTTATGGTGATTTTATTCGTTTTCAGGCACGAGAAAATTCCAGTTTTAACGGCATATTTGGGGGTATCAGTTTTCGTTACAAACATTCGTATTTTCCAGTGAAATTCATACACTATATTTAACATTATATGGGCCAACAGATGGCATCGGTTTCCGTCAAATTAAACAGCTATATCCATGAAAAGCTAGCATCGAACACCTTGGTCAATATCTATATATATAATCATTAAGTTCGTAAACTATGTGATCTAGGTGTGTAACACGACTATAATAGCATGAAGCAAGTAAACACTTGCCTGGAGAACGCCTCGGGATCGTACGACAGCAGTGTCGTCACGAACGCGCGATATACGCCACGTACCGAATTCCCGCGAGCCTCGATCTAGATGTGGATCTCGCGTCGGGTTGTCCGGAGTCGTTTGCACGGCCACTGGACGTCTAGAATGGTGCTCTGTGGGTCTCCCGAGGTGTGCTGGGGTTGGCGTCGGTCGACGGCGCTCCGGCTATGAGTACGGAGAGGTTTCACAGTGGGAAAATTTTGTTTGAAAATGATTTTGGAGTTTTGGAGAGATGGGGAGTAGTGGGGGTCGGGTCTGAAGAGATGAGGGTGATGCTGAGGGTGAGTAGGGTCGTAAAGGGGTTTCAGGCGAAGTGGGGTTCGCCGGCGTTAGGTACCAGGGTGCTGTGGCCGAGCCTTGCAGTGGGGGTCGTGTGCAGGGGATAATTGAGAGGGCTCGGTTTGAAGAATGGTGAAGTCGTGGAGGGGGAGGCTGGTGGAAGAGAAGTGATCGAAGGTTGCCGAGGGATTGTCGTCGTCGTCGTCGGAGGTGGAGGTTGCAATGGGCTGTTCGAGTTTTGGGGTCGGTGGGTGTAGTGAGAGGGGTAAGGAATTTTCGGTGATGGAGTTGGTGAGTAAGAGAGATAGAAGTGAGGGCGACGAGGTTGAAAACGTGGGGCAACGGTAGGGCGAAGGCGTGGGCGACGGCGAAGGAGGCGTGTCGCGCGCGCAGTTAAGGGGGTAGCCGTTGGAATTTGAAAGGGGAAGAAGAACAGTGGAGGTGAGTGAGCGGGCTTGGGCTAAAAATGGAGTGGGCCGGCACTAAAATAAAAGAATTCCTTTAAAAATAAATTCTCGTGGGCTGCAGAAAGAAACGGGCCGGTTAAAAAAAAAATAAAAACATTTAATTCCCAAAGAGGTGGGCTGCACAGAATGGAACGGGCTGGGATTTTATGAAAGGGATTTTGCTAAAAAATCGAGTGGGCTGATGAAAATTAATAGAATTTATTTAGTGTGTGGGCTGAGGGATTAGGAAAAAAATAATGGTTGAATTAAATTGGTTTTATTTGTGTTAGTTTTTGATTTTAAATTCCGGGTTTTGACTTTTAGAGTTAAGGAAAAATATAAACTTTGGGATTCAAGCAACCACCTTCAACAGAATAATTACGAGGCAAGGTTAATCTCAGGAATTTGGAAAATACAGGGAAAATTCTTGTAGATGGAGAACGGGGGATTTACATCATACCCCCCCTTAACAAAAATTTCGTCCTCGAAATTTAACAAAGATACAAGAGTACAATGTACTAAACAAAAAGATGTGGATAACGATCACGGACGTCTTCCTCCCGCTCCCAGGTGGATTCTCCTGGGGAACGACCGCCCCAAGACACTCGGACTAACGGAATGACTTTATTCTTTAGTACTTTCTCTCTGCGGTCAAGGATGGTAGTAGGCTGCTCCTCGTATGATAGATCGGTCCCCAAAACTAATTCTGAATGGTCCAGAACATGGTTCTCATCTCGTACGTAACGCCGCAACTGTGACACGTGGAAGGTATTGTGCACACCAGCCAGCGATGGAGGCAAGGCCAGTCGATAGGCCACCTCTCCTACTCGCTCTAGCACCTCAAAAGGTCCGATAAAACGGGGACTAAGTTTTCCCCGACTTCCGAATCTGATAACTCCACGAGTAGGGGAAATCTTCAAGAACACATGATCTCCGACTTCGAACTCAAGTGTCCTTCTGCTGGTATCTGCCCAACTCTTCTATCGATCCTGAGCCGTCTTAATACGTTGTCTGATCATTTGGACCTTGTCAACTGTCTGAACGATGAGTTCAGGGCCTAGTAATCTTCGTTCTCCCACATCATCCCAGCATACTGGGGATCGACACTTCCGTCCATATAGCGCTTCAAAAGGAGCCATCTGAATACTAGCCTGATAACTATTGTTGTAAGAAAACTCGACTAGGTGCAGATGGTCCTCCCAGGAACCCTGAAAGTCCAACATACAGGCTCTCAACATGTCCTCGAGCGTCTGAATTGTACGCTCGGATTGTCCATCCGTCTGTGGGTGATAAGCTGTGCTGAATTTAAGGCGGGTTCCCAAACTCTCCTGTAAGCTCTTCCAAAAGTGCGACAAGAATCTCGTGTCCCGGTCTGACACAATGCTGACTGGAACACCGTGAAGTCGCACAATCTCCTGCATATATCTTTCTGCCAGTGATTCTGTCGACTGTCCCACTCGGAAAGGTAGAAAGTGTGCAGCTTTTGTGAGGCGATCAACGATAACCCAAATAGCATTATTGCCTCTAGGGCTCCGTGGTAAGGCCGTCACAAAATCCATAGTAATGTGCTCCCACTTCCATTCAGGTATCGGCAATGGTTGTAATAATCCTGCTGTTCTCTGATGTTCCGCCTTCACCTGCTGACATACCAAGCATCTGGATACGAACCTCGCAATCTCCCGCTTCATTCCGTTCCACCAAAAATGCTGCTTTAGGTCCTGATACATTTTTGTACCTCCTGGATGCACAGAATAAGCTGAACTGTGTGCTTCAGCCAAAACTTCTTCTCGTACATCCCCTTTAGGTACGCAGAGTCTGTTACCGAATCTCAGAGAGCCATCTTCATGTATAATCAAATCCGTTCTCAATCCAGCTTCCACTTGCTCTCTGAACTTTTGTAATCGAGGATCATCTGCTTGTGCAATCTTGATGCGATCCACCAGGGAAGATTGCACCTGTAGTTGCCAAAATTGACTGAGTGCGTTCGGAGTAACGACCTCAAGTTCAAGTCTCTGGAAATCCTCAATAATACTCCTCTGATCGGTCAACATCATGACCGCTGGTTTGCGACTGAGTGCGTCTGGTACAACATTGACCTTCCCCGGGTGATACTGAAGGTCCAAGTCATAATCTGCCATTAGCTCTAGCCATCGGCGCTGCCTTATGTTCAGTTCCTTCTGAGTGAAAACATACTTCAAACTTTTGTGATCGGTGTATACCTCCACTTTTTCTCCTAATAGATAGTGCCTCCAAATCTTCAACGCAAAGACTACCGCAGCTAACTCCAAGTCATGTGTAGGGTAGTTCTTCTCGTGGTTTCTCAATTGTCGAGAGGCGTAAGCAACCACACGGCCGTGCTGCATCAAAACACAGCCCAGACCCTTCCCTGAGGCATCACTGTGTATCACCAAACCACCTGAATCATCTGGTACAGTAAGAATAGGCGCCGTGGTTAGTTTCTGCTTTAGTGTGTCGAATGCCTTAGTGCATTCCTCTGTCCATGTATATGGCACGTCCTTCCGTGTCAGCCGTGTCAATGGTTCCGCGATCCTTGAGAAATCTTGGACGAATCTCCGATAATAACCTGCCAATCCCAGAAAACTCCTGATCTCTGCTACTGATTTCGGCGTCGGCCAATCTCTGACAGATTCTATCTTTGCCGGGTCCACTGAGATGCCTTCGCCCGAAACAATATGTCCCAAAAACTGAACCTTGTCAAGCCAGAATTCACACTTGCTTAGCTTCGCGTACAACTTTTCTTCTCGAAGAACCTGCAGTACCGTGCGTAAATGCTCAGCGTGCTCTTCCCGGGTCTTCGAATAGACAAGTATGTCGTCGATAAACACAACGACAAACGTGTCCAAGTATTTTGCGAACACCCTGTTCATTAAATCCATGAATATAGCTGGGGCATTTGTAACCCCGAACGGCATCACAAGGAATTCGTAATGTCCGTATCGGGTCCTGAAGGCCGTCTTGCATACATCCTCGGCTGCTACTCTGATTTGATGATATCCAGAACGGAGATCCAACTTCGAGAAAACCTTGGCTCCACTTAGCTGATCGAATAGGTCATCGATACGCGGGATTGGGTATTTGTTCTTTATTGTGACCTTGTTCAGCTCCCGGTAATCTATGCACATTCGCAACGATCCATCCTTCTTCTTTACCAATAGAACTGGTGCACCCCACGGTGAAGCGCTTGGCCGAATAAATCCCTTCTCCAATAATTCTTCAATCTGTTTCTTCAATTCCGCCAACTCCACTGGTGCCATCCTGTAGGGGGCCCTGGATACTGGGGCGGTACCTGGAATCAGATCGATCGAGAACTCCAAAATTCGAGGAGGTGGTAGACCTGGTAGATCTTCAGGAAATACGTCTAGGAAGTCCCGAACAATTTCTGGGGCTGGGCTCTTATCAATCTCCATGGCTGTCAGTTCCTTAGGCTTTGCTCTCTACTTAGCTGGTCCCAAACATTCGCTTCCGCCCTCGAAAACAAACTCCGGGTGATTGGGAATGCGGAAGATCACCTTCTTTGCACGACAATCGATAACTGCATGGAAAGTGCTCATCCAATCCATCCCAAGGATTGCATCGTAACTGCCTGTCCCAATTAGGAGGAAATTCGCATAGAATTCCCTGCCACACACTACAACCGGGCATAATCTACATTCTCGACTAGATATAATAACGCCATTACCCGTATGAATTTCCCATCCCTTGGTTAGTGGTTCATGTGGTATTGAGTGTGTATTTGTGAAATGCTCAGACAAGAAACAATGCGATGCTCCTGAATCAAAAAGTACTCTAGCTGGCAAGGAATGTACAAGTAGAGTACCTGTAACCACATCTCCTGACGCTTCTGCCTGCTCTGCGGTCAAGGTGAAAGCCCGTCCCTGACCGCGACCTGTAAATGGTTGTCTCTGCTCCTGCGGCCTCTGCTGTGGCGGTCCAGAACTTCCCTGTATTTCTGCTCGTTCAGGACAACTGTTAATCCTGTGTTGACTGGAACCGCAAATCAGGCACTGTCCCTTGGCACGGCGACAGTCCTTCTGAGTATGTCCTCCTCTACCGCAATAGCCGCAAGTTACGCCCTGTCTCTGGGGGCGATGCTGTGGTACAAACGGGCGCTTCATTTGAGTTGTCCCTGCTCTGTGAACCGGTATGGCTCCTCGAGAAGGCACGTGGGTACGTGCTGGAACGACTGGGGGTCTCCTGAACTTGTTAATCAATTGCTCCTGAACTCTCGCTGCGTTGAGAACCTGTGCGAAAGTCTGTAGATCTAACGATGCAATCAGTTGCTGCAACTCAAAATCTAACCCCTGAAGGAAACGCCTAGCCCTGGTGACTTCTGATTTGACCATGTATGGAGCAAAGCGGCTCAGACGGTTGAACTCTGCCGCATAAACGTCCACTGGGCGTCCATTCTGCTTCAGAAGAATAAACCTTTCCTCCATTTCTGCCTTGGCTGTGGGAGGAAAATAGTGATCTAAGAAGCACTCCTTAAACTTGTCCCATTCAATCGGCTCTTCAAGTCTGCTTTCTTCTACCGACCACCATGTACGAGCCTCGTCTTCTAATTGTATCTTTATCACATTCACTCTGTCTTCCTCTGGAACCCTGGCGGCTGCCAATAAATTCTCCATGTTTACCAGCCATTGCTCAGCTTCAAGTGGTTCAGCTAGCCCTGTGAACGCAGCTGGGTGTAACCGTCGGAAGTCTGACACATTACCAGCCCTAGCCTGATAAGCTGGTGGAGTAGCGCCCTCGGGGGCGGTAATAAGTGCGGAGGGTCCTCCTGCAGCGGTAATCGCCCTGAGTCCCTCAGTAAGCAAATCTGTCTTTCTCTCCTGAGCTTCCGCGAGAGTGGTCAGTGCACTGAGTATTCTTTCCGTGCGGTCCTGAGAGCTGGAGTCCGAGGAGGGGTCGTTCGGGGACGTCATATCACTGGAAGATTCAAAAGAATAGGTTCAGATTCAAGGATAGAAATCAAGAATAGTGAAACAAGAATAACGTAATACAGTTTAGTTAATGTCATCCCTTGATACTAAACACAGGCTCTGATACCAACTAAACCATGTCACGCCCCGCTTCCCAAAATACGGAATACGAGGTATGACTAGGCCAGCCATGCTCCTACGGTCAAGGGATCGTCCCGCCGTAGTCACACTTCGGCTTCTAGCACTACATGGTAATCAGTAATAAAGCACAGTATTGAAGGAATCACATCACTAATTTATTACATTAAAATTTCATTGTTCACAGAGTACAGATAATAAAAACAATAACTAACCAAGTTCAATCTCACAATCTCTTTTATGGAAAGAAGTAAACGAAGTAGGTACACTAACTATATCTCCGTGAACTCGAAGGATAGATCCGTCTCCGGTGCCGGTCCTCGCGCGGAATCTGAGCATGCATACTCAGGTCGTCAGAGCGACACAAATAATAATATTATTATAAGCAGATGAAACAGGTAAATGAGGTATTACTGGTATGAGAATGATGCAAGTAAACACTATATCACAGTATGATGCAGAATATGTTATGTGTCCCTATCGGTCTCTAGGTCATGTTTGAAATCACATAGTGGAAGGAGGATCATGTTTAACAGGAGTCTCGTACATACCCGAGACCACGGCCCACATGCCCGGGACATAACCATGTCAGCCGGATCGCTAGATCCTGTCCTACACGTATAAGTATCACGGTTCGAATGATCATCCTCTAAACACGGTCCCGCTAAATACGATACTCTTTCCACTTTGATTTCCCCTTTTTCCCCAGGTTACACTATTTAAGATATTGATCTAGTTGTGTACGAGTATACTAATGGCACGGTTTCATCACTGTCCACTGTATCAATCACTGTCACGAATATTCACTTTCCATTGGTGTACTCGTCACTCCTAAACCAACATCTATCACGCACGATAATGCAATGTCCACACGCACTAACACAGTGTAAATGACAAGGATATGATATATGTATTGTAAACTACCATATAAGCTCGGTATGTTATGAATTAATATGCATGTCACGAACCAAAATGAATTACACAAATTAATATGTTACGAATTCAGCAAATATGATGTAGGTAAGATATATAGAACAATCAGTCAGGAATTCATCAAATTTTGTTTCAGTTCGATCGGAGTTTCGGTTTTCAAGATATAACTGTTTCAGTTTAAGTGTTCGCGACTGAAATTTCAATTTCAGAACGGAACGTCTGTTTCGCGACACGAATTACACCCAGTTGGGCTCAGAATTTAGCAATGTCACAGTTAGATGAAATTTAGAGTTTTCGATAAAGTATTCAACGCAACAGACGGAGCCTCAGTCGCATCTGTACGTTGAAAGTTATACACAGTTCAATCTCAAATGTCGTTTCAGAAAGTGTTCTGAACAGCTTTACGTTCTGCCTTTTTAAAATAAGTTTAAAATAACAAACTGCGATAAATCGAAAAGAGACCACTTGTTTTCTTTCACTAACAGGTATATCTTATAACTACTGTAAAGTTCCGCATCATACTATTTCAGGAAACACGGGGACGCAGGACTTTAGACAGAACACCCCCATCAGAAACGCTCTGGACTGCAGTCCAGAGTCGTGTTCCGACCCAGTTATCGTTATGATTACAGAACAGGAATCATTAGGATTTTCCATAGGGTTGAAGTTCATCGAGTTGGCTTCGATTTAAGCCCTCGAACGTCTCAATCGAGTATACATATGATTTATGGTGATTTTATTCGTTTTCAGGCACGAGAAAATTCCAGTTTTAACGGCATATTTGGGGGTATCAGTTTTCGTTACAAACATTCGTATTTTCCAGTGAAATTCATACACTATATTTAACATTATATGGGCCAACAGATGGTATCAGTTTCCGTCAAATTAAACAGCTATATCCATGAAAAGCTAGCATCGAACACCTTGGTCAATATCTATATATATAATCATTAAGTTCGTAAACTATGTGATCTAGGTGTGTAACACGACTATAATAGCATGAAGCAAGTAAACACTTGCCTGGAGAACGCCTCGGGATCGTACGACAGCAGTGTCGTCACGAACGCGCGATATACGCCACGTACCGAATTCCCGCGAGCCTCGATCTAGATGTGGATCTCGCGTCGGGTTGTCCGGAGTCGTTTGCACGGCCACTGGACGTCTAGAATGGTGCTCTGTGGGTCTCCCGAGGTGTGCTGGGGTTGGCGTCGGTCGACGGCGCTCCGGCTATGAGTACGGAGAGGTTTCACAGTGGGAAAATTTTGTTTGAAAATGATTTTGGAGTTTTGGAGAGATGGGGAGTAGTGGGGGTCGGGTCTGAAGAGATGAGGGTGATGCTGAGGGTGAGTAGGGTCGTAAAGGGGTTTCAGGCGAAGTGGGGTTCGCCGGCGTTAGGTACCAGGGTGCTGTGGCCGAGCCTTGCAGTGGGGGTCGTGTGCAGGGGATAATTGAGAGGGCTCGGTTTGAAGAATGGTGAAGTCGTGGAGGGGGAGGCTGGTGGAAGAGAAGTGATCGAAGGTTGCCGAGGGATTGTCGTCGTCGTCGTCGGAGGTGGAGGTTACAATGGGCTGTTCGAGTTTTGGGGTCGGTGGGTGTAGTGAGAGGGGTAAGGAATTTTCGGTGATGGAGTTGGTGAGTAAGAGAGATAGAAGTGAGGGCGACGAGGTTGAAAACGTGGGACAACGGTAGGGCGAAGGCGTGGGCGACGGCGAAGGAGGCGTGTCGCGCGCGCAGTTAAGGGGGTAGCCGTTGGAATTTGAAAGGGGAAGAAGAACAGTGGAGGTGAGTGAGCGGGCTTGGGCTAAAAATGGAGTGGGCCGGCACTAAAATAAAAGAATTCCTTTAAAAATAAATTCTCGTGGGCTGCAGAAAGAAACGGGCCGGTTAAAAAAAAAATAAAAACATTTAATTCCCAAAGAGGTGGGCTGCACAGAATGGAACGGGCTGGGATTTTATGAAAGGGATTTTGCTAAAAAATCGAGTGGGCTGATGAAAATTAATAGAATTTATTTAGTGTGTGGGCTGAGGGATTAGGAAAAAAATAATGGTTGAATTAAATTGGTTTTATTTGTGTTAGTTTTTGATTTTAAATTCCGGGTTTTGACTTTTAGAGTTAAGGAAAAATATAAACTTTGGGATTCAAGCAACCACCTTCAACAGAATAATTACGAGGCAAGGTTAATCTCAGGAATTTGGAAAATACAGGGAAAATTCTTGTAGATGGAGAACGGGGGATTTACAAAAGGAATGTGTGTATATTTATGATATAGCATTCTAAATCAATATACATGCCCTATATAATATATAAACATACCTGGAGGAACGGGAGTGGCCTCTGTCCTTGATATGGACGCATCACCAACAACTAGACAATCAAACATTGACAATATAAGTAATTTTGACATAAACAGGCATGGATATCTATAATATTACATTCAAAATGGATATTAGAGAGCGCACCTGCAGTGAGAAGTGGTAAAAGTATCACCCAACTATGGTGTAATTTACAGAATCAGTTGAGACTCTTAAAAGTCATAGAAGAACCCGACCTGCACAAATCTGATGTATGCTTTCCATTGGACACTAAGAAGTCTCTAAAGGGAAAAGCCTATGTGAAAGCCATCATTAGTTCATATCAGAAGATTGATGCTGAAACAGAGAACGAGGAATGTCATTTTTTTCTTCTTCCGTCACATTACTGTCTTCTCCTTCTGCCACATTACTGTTTTCTCCTTCTTATTATGTGCGCGTGCAAATTCAATGACTATATTGAGAATATGGATTAATAGTGGGTAGGAAAAGTATTTCTCAAATGGCTTTTGCGTCTTAAAACCATAAACTACTAAGTAATGGCATACATAATTTTTTTAGTATAAAGGTTGTTATTTTAAGTTTTCCCTTATAGAGATATGATCTAACTGCATCTATAAACTATAAGTGTGCAGAAAATTATGATAAGAAACTATAAGAAAGGGTCGTAGCCATGCATAACCTTGAATCTACATACCAAATCATGCAAAAGCATGCACTTATTGTCACCTTGCCTTGGAATATAAAATATCTTGGAAGACTATAAGCGAGCATTTAAATCTTGATAGCTTTTGACTTCAACATATATTTTTCTCAAGTACCATGAAATATACTTGTTCCGTATAAACCATTTTCAGGAAGATGGATTAATAATGACAAATTATCCATTGTGGCTCACTAGGTTAGGATTTTCTCTTCTATTGACCATCTTACTAATCTGCTTGGTAAATTTATTCGGAACCGGCTGCGAATCATTAAAAGACATGCATAAGAAAGAAAGCTAAAATACAGATATATAGCATACCGATACATCGAAACTTCATAGTTGCGATGGCAATCCAGAGATATTTATTTCTACACACGTGGTGCGCGTGCGAATGCGTCAGGCATCATGGACAAATATTTCAGAACATGGAAAGTATTATTCGTATAAAGTAATTAAAACTTTTAAACACCTTGGGTAGATATTTTCTTAGTTGATGCAATCATATCATGAGGACTAAATTTAAGCTATTATACATATGCATATGTATTTTTCTAACCTAATATATCACACACACACACACACACACACACACAGAGAACACCTGGTAGGTAGAGAAATCAGGTAGCAGGATCCTGAAGAAATGGAGTCCATAGCATTGCTCATCATCATCATCCATGATCCCTTTGATAATATTTTTTCAAAGGGATCACGGATGATGATGATGAGCAATACTATGGACTCCATTTCTTCAGGATCCTGCTACCTGATTTCTCTATCTACCTGGTGTTCTCTCTCTCTCTCTCTGTGTGTGTGTGTGTGATATATTAGGTTAGAAAAATACATAAGCATATGTATAATAGCTTAAATTTAGTCCTCATGATATGATTGCATCAACTAAGAAAATATCTACCCAAGGTGTTTAAAAGTTTTAATTACTTTATACGAATAATACTTTCCATGTTCTGAAATATTTGTCCATGATGCCTGACGCATTCGCACGCGCACCACGTGTGTAGAAATAAATATCTCTGGATTGCCATCGCAACTATGAAGTTTCGATGTATTGGTATGCTATATATCTGTATTTTAGCTTTCTTTCTTATGCATGTCTTTTAATGATTCGCAGCCGGTTCCGAATAAATTTACCAAGCAGATTAGTAAGATGGTCAATAGAAGAGAAAATGCTAACCTAGTGAGCCACAATGGATAATTTGTCATTATTAATCCATCTTCCTGAAAACGGTTTATACGGAGCAAGTATATTTCATGTTACTTGAGAAAAATATATGTTGAAGTCAAAAGCTATCAAGATTTAAATGCTCGCTTATAGTCTTCCAAGATATTTTATATTCCAAGGCAAGGTGACAATAAGTGCATGCTTTTGCATGATTTGGTATGTAGATTCAAGGTTATGCATGGCTACGACCCTTTCTTATGGTTTCTTATCATAATTTTCTGCACACTTATAGTTTATAGATGCAGTTAGATCATATCTCTATAAGGAAAAACTTAAAATAACAACCTTTATACTAAAAAAATTATGTATGCCATTACTTAGTAGTTTATGGTTTTAAGACGCAAAAGCCATTTGAGAAATACTTTTCCTACCCACTATTAATCCATATTCTCAATATAGTCATTGAATTTGCACGCGCACATAATAAGAAGGAGAAGACAGTAATGTGGCAGAAGGAGAAGACAGTAATGTGGCGGAAGAAGAAAAAAATGACATTCCTCGTTCTCTGTTTCAGCATCAATCTTCTGATATGAACTAATGATGGCTTTCACATAGGCTTTTCCCTTTAGAGACTTCTTAGTGTCCAATGGAAAGCATACATCAGATTTGTGCAGGTCGGGTTCTTCTATGAGTTTTAAGAGTCTCAATTGATTCTGTAAATTACACCCTAGTTGGGTGATACTTTTACCACTTCTCACTGCAGGTGCGCTCTCTAATATCCATTTTGAATATCGATAATATTACATTCAAAATGGATATTAGAGAGCGCACCTGCAGTGAGAAGTGGTAAAAGTACCACCCAACTAGAGTGTAATTTACAGAATCAGTTGAGACTCTTGAAAGTCATAGAAGAACCCGACCTGCACAAATCTGATGTATGCTTTCCATTGGACACTAAGAAGTCTCTAAAGGGAAAAGCCTATGTGAAAGCCATCATTAGTTCATATCAGAAGATTGATGCTGAAACAGAGAACGAGGAATGTCATTTTTTTCTTCTTCTGCCACATTACTGTCTTCTCCTTCTTCTTCTGCCACATTATTGTCTTCTCCTTCTTATTATGTGTGCGTGCAAATTCAATGACTATATTGAGAATATGGATTAATAGTGGGTTGGAAAAGTATTTCTCAAATGGCTTTTGCGTCTAAAAACCATAAACTACTAAGTAATGGCATACATAATTTTTTAGTATAAAGGTTGTTATTTTAAGTGCGCGTGCAAATTCAATGAAAGTTAGATTTGAGGATACCCATGTATGAGTTGTATTCTATATATGTGTGTTTCGATTTATGATTTCGCTTAAGTGTAGGGTTGTTTTTACTTAAAGAAGTATCACCATCTACTATATATAAAAAAATATAGCAAACTAGGATTGGTATTCAAATCCCAGTCCAGATTGGTATTCAAAATTTATTTAATTAGTTTGTGATCCACATCATTTGATTCGTTGCTTGAGGCATCAATGTAGGCACAAATATCGGCAACGAGGAACTCGACGAGGAAGAACGAGGGCGGTGGTGGGCCAAGAACGGAAGGCGGTGGCGGGCTGAGAACGGATAGAACTGATAAATAAAAAAACGAAACACAAACCGTATCAAGATTTAACAACTTTGATTATGTCATATATGCGGGCCGATATTTTCATATTAGCCAATAGGCAAAAATAGATTGCGGTCTGGATATGGCATATTGGCAGATGTTACCTATATGCATAAATCTTATGTCTAATGACCATAAGATTGTCGGAGACAGTTTTGATGTTTTGTGGGTTTGGTTTTATACTTGGGACAATCCAATGTTGACACACACACATAAATAACAAATTAAAGTAAACTAACTAAGAGGCATGTTTGAGTTTTATACTGGGATCACAAATAGCATGATGGCTGCAAACAGGTTGCTTGAATACTTGCAGACAATCCAATGTTGCCTCGCCATTTTTATAAATTTTAAACTCCCTGGAAAATTATCATCACTCAGGATTACTTTAGGGCCAGTTTGGCTGCTTCTTGCTTGTGATCCAACATTCAGCTTTTTGTTGATTTGGAACTCAGAGAGTGTTGCAAAACAAATCCAAAACTAAATAAACCTCAAACTAGCTACAGAGAAGGCAAACAGCAAACCCCATGAAGTTTGGCTTTCAAGGGTTTTCCCACTAAAATACACTTAGATGCAGCACTTTAAGGAAGCTTGCAGCAATATAAAAACTTTTAGGTAGTTTAGTGAAAAACTGCAGTGCTTCAAGATTGTTTAAGTTTTATGTGTGCTTAAGCTGTCATACAGAAATTATCGTTGCAAAAATGTTCGCAACCCTAGCTTTTCCTGCAACGATACTGGAATACGAGCCTCAGATATGCCAGCTTAGGAATCAAAATAAGAAAGAGATTTGGGGTTATCCTAAGTCCAAAGTCAAACGGGCTCTAGAAATATATAAACCCAAAAAAATGACTGCATAAAGATCTCATAAAGATGAAAAGGATGTTATGCAAGCTCTGAACAAATCTTGAACGGAACTTTCATAAGAATTTACAATACCCGACCAGAATCCAATCCTGAGTTTGATGAAGCTTCAGGCCTTCAGCTTCCCCACAGAAAATAATTAGGGCAAACCCTTTGCAAAACCATAGCTTTCATGCAGAGATGACGCTCAGAACATGCCAGCTTCCAAACACATTGAATAATACATAATCTCCCATACTCTCTCTCTCAATCAGACAGTTTATATTTGGATTTGAATTTAGGAAAAGAAATAAGATGGCTACAAACCAGCTTGCCTCGCCAATCTCATAACTATAAACCTCATAAAAGTGGAAGCTTGAGGGCAAGCCATCATCGCCTCCATTCAATTGAAGCCAAATCATCCACAAAAAATAGAAATAAATATAATAATTGATCGATAGGCAAAATTGCAAGAAACCTATTCAGATTTTTGCATGAAAAAATAAGAGATGTAAAATAAGTAAAAGATTACCAAATGAAATTATCCCATCACTTGAACCCCCTCTCAAGACATTTTAGCAAAAATTCCCCCAGTAATTTTCCTCGGTTTAACCGTTTTATATCATAGAAGAAAGATAAATTTCAAATGTATATACATGCATACACACACACACATCATATACACAGTTTTTGAATGTTGCCAGAATTTCAACGGTAATTCTAGATTTTTCCAAACTCTGAAGGCTTCACAAAAATTTTAAATACAGATAATAATATGATTGAAGAGATCAATCCCCAATTTTTTAATGAGGATCAACTGAAACCCCAAACAGAGCAAGCAAATTACAAAGATCCCAAAAATTTGATGAGAGCATAAAGAATTTAACATCATGATAACAATATAACCAAAATGGCTGAAAGATCTACGATGTCAGACTCGAGTTCTGATACGAAACGGGGCAACCCCAACCCCAACCATAATTCTAACCCTAACCCTAACCCCAGCCCCAGCCCCAACCTTACCCCAACCCCAACCTTAACCCCAACCCCAACCCCAACCGCAACCCCCACCCCAACCCCAACCCCAACCGCAACCCCCTGCCGAACCCCAACCCCAACCGCAACCCCAGCCCCAACCGCAACCCCAGCCCCAACCCTAACGCTACCCCCAACGGATGCCTCATCGGTACCCAAACCATGAACCCTAACCCTAAAATAATCAAAAATTTGTTTAATTTAAGATTATTTTACCTGTGCAGTGGAGGCGTCGACGATCCATTGGAGGCGGCGACGAAAGGAGGCGACGACGAAAACGGAGATGAGGATGAACCAGGCGGTGGCGACGGAGAATTGGCCTGCGCTGGCGATGACGATAACGGCGATGAAACACAGGCGATCGGCGGGAACAAGGGTTTGGGGATTTTGGGTTCGCGCGCGATATTGGGGAAAAAATTTTTAGGTAATGAGCGTAGGGATCGATCCGTGCCTTTTTAATTAAATCTCTATTTAGTTGCCCCTACGGATAAATCCGTAGGTTCTTGGTTTGCGGCTCCGTAGGGGCAAACAACAATTTACGATTTAATATTTTTTAAATTAATATGTAAGGACCGTAGGGACAACCTTAAGGCCCTACGGACTAATCCGTAGGGTAAAACTAAATCTGCCTCTACGGATTTCGTTATCCGTAGGGGCAACCCCCTATTTTACTAGTGTTAGTATATATACAATCTTGGAACACATGATTTTATTTTAAATAAAAAAATCCTAACTAAATAATATACCAATCTCTCATCTCTCGTATATCTAATCTTTCATTATTCAAAATCATTAACTTTGTCGATCATTCGATTTGGTGTTTCAATTGAAAATTACGGTTTGGGCAATTGAAAATTTAGGATTTTTTTGGCCAATCTGATCTATCTGCAAGTCTTGCATTATTGTATAAAGTGTGTGAAGTTATTTCTTAATAGCTAATTAATGGCTTTGACTCCTATTAATAGCTAACAATTAGAATTCCATTCTGATATATGATTTATAAAATAGAGTAGTTGTATAAAAGTTGAGGCCTTCGAGAATTCCATTCTAAATTAAGCATTGTGTTTCGTTCTCAATAAATTCTCAAAGGCCTCAACTTTTGTTTCTCTAGGCTAGCAGGGATATATTTCAACCGACAGATTTGTTTCTCTCGGCTATTGCGAGAGCCGAGCTTTTCTTTCTCCGGCCATTAGAGAGGCCCGGTTTCTCGTGCTTCGGCCAGTGTAAGCAAGAAGAGGTGTTAGATGATTTTTGAAGCAAACAGAGTGCTTAACAAAGTCTTTAAACATCTTTTCACCCCACATGACACTTGTATTATATAAAGTCGGCATAATTCTGGGAGTTTTCTTAGCTTGTTACTTGCTTCACGGATGATATCTGACGGAAAAACATATTTATTGTATGAAGCCATGAAATATTCTTAAGATTTTTTCCCTCACTGAAATCTAAGCAGGTTTCTTGTGGGAAAAATAACACAACTCAGAACATACCGAGTCAAAAACGAGTGTGCTCATATATTATTTCTTGATGTGAGCATTTGCTGTATGCTATACACAAAAAGAAAGGAGATAGATTGAGGGAAGATAAAAGAGAATGTTGCTTCTTCTTCTTCTTCTTCTTTTTTCATTATTCCTCATTGCAGCCATGTGATATTTTTTGATTGGTTGCGATATAACTAAGTCATTGTAGAATTTCTCCACTGCAAGAACGAACTCTTGATATTCATTTTCTGGTCTCGTCATTAGTCTTTAGAAGAAACATTCATGGGATTAGAAAGGAAATACGAGCACTAACCAAGAACCGTTTTCTTTTTCTCGTTATCCTTGAGATGGTTGAAATAGAATACGAATTAACCCAATTATCTAATTAATACCACCAATTAGGAGATTCTGAAAACCCCGACCTAAAAAGAGAAAGAGAGGTCTTCAAATCGATATGCTGCGGAGCGATTGCTACGGAAAACCATTACCAATAGTTTCTCTTCATACGGTCGCTGCTAAAGATCGACGGTTGACTTTTATTTGATATCCTAATCAGGAGGATAACGAATACTGATATTTTCTCCGAGCATCGGGATCTTTCCGGCATATAAATATCCAAGCAATTATACAGTCGGGGAGCTAAATTCCAAGGGGACATGCAAAATCAAGAAGCCATAGTGTCATCCAGGTTCTCTTTCCTTCGCTGGAGAGATATCACATACATAATCTCTTCCTCTCTCTTCTACTACATTAATCCTATACCTAACTAATGATATTTTTCTTATAATTAGTATCATGGTGGGGCATGTGACTTGAATGATTAGCTTAATTGATGACCTTTTATTTAGCAATGAAAGAGTGTCCCTTTTATCACATTGCTTGCATGTTTTTGTTTCTTTGATATCAAAATGGATAAGCTTTCTTTTTGTTACATCAAAATCATGAGTACCACCATGATTGAAGTTGCAATCTACATGATCTCTGTATTTTTTGTGAGACCATTTTTGTTGATGGTTTGAATATATATTAGATCGATGACATCAAAACAGGCGGGCCCCTATTTGGAAAATCTCTATGGTTTGTACCATCAAATTTCTAACTCTAGCATGAGTAATGCTCGCCATTTCCGTGTTTGATTGCATGTGCAGATGATAATTGCAAGTTATAGATTACTGGTATTTTTGTACGTGATGTATTTATTTTCATTTATCCCTACTTATTTTTATCCTCTTCATTCTCATAATTATTTTTGAAGGAATCTGTATATTATTGGAAAGAATATTGTTGACTCCTAAATATGGTTTATTCGATTTTTTGGGATTGTTTGGTTTGAATTTGAATTTATTACTCATTTAAAAAAGAGCAGCTGGTAAGAAAGAAAAGTGGTAGTATTTTTTACATTTGTCTTATTATGGTGACATGGCACCATGCATCTAAGGCTCTCATTGGATACAAGGTGGGCCATATTATCCACTGCCTAAATACTTGTATAGGTTTCCTTTCCAAATAGAATGGTTAGGTATTAAAATTTGTAAAATATGATAGTTTAAATTAATTATAGTTATCGGAATAGGACGGTTTGAAGAGGAGCGGTTAGAAGGCGAGTTTCTGTAATCCGCTATTGATATTTAAAAAGTGAAGGACGGCCCATCCTGCTCACACGCCCCGCTCCACCCCGCCTCACCCCCACCCCTCCCAGCCATTCAATCCCACCCCAACCCATCCCACCCAATCCATGGAGGGCGGGTTCTAGGAATCCACTCTCCCCCTTCCATGGAGAGGGTGGGTTCCCAGAACCCGCCCACCCCTTGAAGAGAGGGCGGGATCTGGGAAGCTGCACTCTTCTTTATAAAGGAGAGGGCAGGTTTCTAGAACACGTCCAAAATAAATTTTAAAATTTAAAATTCAAAAGGATTAAAAATTTAAAATAAAAATATTATTAAATTAAAAAAATAATTTCATCTCTAACCGGAATGCTTGTAAATCGGGTTTCAAGAACCCACCCTTCAGTGTATGACAGAGAGGGTGATTTCCAAAAACCTGACTTCATACAAATATTAGATAAAATTGTTGTTACTGGTTCCAAAAACCCGCGTTCGGACAAATATTGGATAAGATTGACCCGTCTTCGGACAAATATTGGATAAAATTGACCCACATTCGGACAAATATTGGATAAGATTGTTGTTACTGTTACTGACGTGAGGATAAGGGTTGTTACTGTTTATATAGAAATAATCCAATACTTGGATCATACTATAAATATGAATACTTCGGTAACGAAAGCAAAGCAAACAAAATTGAGTTTCAAGTTTTGTCTCCTCATGGAAGAATGAGAGAAGATACGAAAACTACAACTGCAGTTGATATGGAGTTTCTAAGTGGTTACTAAAGAGTGAAAGATATAGGGGTAGAATGACTCGAAATTTCTAAACGGTTACTAACGTAATTTCTTAACACTTGAAGTTCATTCCATTGCCAATATAAACCCATGACACTCGTTGGAAAGGGTAATATAGTATGCCGCGGAAGCTCGAGAGAGGAAACGGGCCCATGTAGGGACACGATCTTTTAGCCCTCTCAGAACTGCATTCAATCCAACATCACGGACTGTGTGGCATCTGTTTCTTTAATTTTATTGTATAACATTTAATTGATGTATGTGTCGTAAGACAAATTTGTAGCACTGTAGTAGAAAATCAGTATGCCGCAGAAGCTATTTCAGCTGAAAACGAGTAGATTCAAGTGTTATTATTCGCTACTCAATTTACATATTGCAACTTTAACGCTAGTTTACAGTAACTTAGCCTCAAACGAATAATGCAAAAAGATCATACTAAAATTTAAATTGTACAAGTGATAATTGATTTTCTTTCCGTTGCTTCTTCTTCACAATCTCGAAGGTTCCGCCCTTGATGACTGTCCTGGACATCTGGTCCTGTAATGACCTGGTTGTTTGCATAAGCTACATCTGCCGTGCCTTTACTGAGAATCGGCATCCATTGTCATTCGATCTCGACGCACCTTAGGTCTTCCGTGTCCTATATTTTTGTCCGGTGGTAATACAGTCGGTGTTTGTGTGTTCCCAGTATAATAGTGCCAATAGTGATTATCTAGTATAGAATGAAATTTGGATCATATGCACCTTGGTAATTGGAAACCGTATAGTAACGTGAAACAAAATTGTAATGTGAGTTAAGCATGCTGCTCACAGCAACAATTGCATGGGCACACGGTAAATGTTGTTGCTGGAAAATACCGCATGTGCATGAAGAGAGCCCTTCATCTCTAAAATTTACGGTATATTGATTCCCATTACTCTCCATAACTTGAAACCCCGCTGTGTCAAACCTTTCAGATCTGTAGTATTGTGATTTGCACTCTCTTTTCCAAAATATATCTTCATAATACGCGGTGAGTGGAGTCTCCATCGCCAAAAACTTTTCTCTTCTTTGCACAAAGTAAGTATTCACTCTAAGGTTCGAACAATCAACCCCTGTATCGGTAAGCCTCTAACACCCTTAAGGACCCCGTTGAAGCTTTCAGACATATTAGTGGTCATTAATAGATACCAACATCCATTATCATGTGCTTGTGTCCACATACGTGCTGGATACTCATCTAATCATGCTTTCGCTGCTTGACTCATCTCTCCAATATTCGTCATGTACATGTCATGAACATTAGGGCCAGACGCTTCACAGGCTTTGTACATAAGATTATGTAGATTTGAATTTTTAAATTTTCTATCAAAATTCTATCTGAAGTGCCGCATGCAAAACCTATGTGGTGTCGTCGGAAATATATCTCTCATTGCAGTTAGTATTCCAAGATGTCTATCTGATATAATGCATAAATCTATTTTATCAATAACAGATATGATACTTTTGAGTTGACGAAAAAATCATGACCAAGATGATGTATTTTCAAGCTCGACAATAGAAAATCCCAACGGAAATATACCGTTATTAGCATCAACACCTGTAGCAATTAACATGCAACCTCTGTACTTACCATATAGATACGTCCTATCCACGCATAATACTGGCCGATAGTGTGTAAAACCAGCCGCGCAAGAAGCAAAGCACCAGAAAATTCTTTGAAACCTAACACGGCCATCGACATATGTTTCTATGGTTTTTAATTGGTATACCGACCCCGGATTTGATACTTTTATGGCTTCCATAAAAGGGAGCGAGTTGTATGAACTTTCCCAATCCCCAAATATCTTGCATAAAACCTTTCTACGAGCATCCCATGCCTTCACATACGAAATCTGAATTTTGTGGTCTCCACTTACGTAGAGCCGTATCTCTCGAGGAGTCATCGCCACATCTGTACGGACAAGTGGCATGATAAGTGAGCAAATTTATGATGAAGTGCAATTCCTATGATCTTTTAACATAACCGAATTGATGCACGCGTGTTCTCGGTTGTATTTCGTGACTTTCCAAACTTTGGCTCTTTTGGAACAACATGCATGCAATCTCCACTTACATTCAGGAGCTTTCGTACATATCACGGTATAGTATGTCTTATTTGACATTTCGGCTTTAAATGTAACATTTTTTTGAATAGCCAATGACTTCAGTTTACAAATAAGATCTTTTTTTTTCCGGAAATATATCTCCAACAGTGACGCAATCTTCGCTTGCTGCACTCGCTTCCAAATAAGGTTCAGCATTTACTTCTGCCACAGCTAAGCTTACCCAACTATCATCTTTTAACGGATCGAGGCCGAGATCTTCTAGTTCAACAAAATCATTATTCGCAACCATGTCATCAATCAAGGCCACTTCATTCAATCCAGCGGCATAATCCACGCTATCCTTCCCTTGATGATCTTCATCAATTTCATCATTATCACTGTCACCCATATCATTGTCACCCATAGCAACATAAGACTCGGGTGCAATATACGATGGTTGAGGTCGGTATAATGTGGATAGTTCGGATTGAAAAGACCGGAATGATATGGACGGACATGCTTGGAATGCGCTTCTTGGATCATGTTGGAATGATGCGGAGGTATGAGAAAATCTATATTTAGTATATAAAATTTTGTTAATATTTTCGTATTACAAAGAAAATAAACATAATCACCACTTATTTCAGATTGATTTACCTTTGGAAGGTTGTATATGGTAATCCTTGTTGTTCTTCAGGTGTGCATGCAACTGCAGCAGTCGCTTGAGAAAATCTGTATTTAATATATAAAATATATTAGTATTTTGGTATTACAACAAAAGAAAATATAAAATGTTTACCCTTGAATTTGAAGGTGTGAATAATCATGTGTATAGTCGTATCCACTGAGACTAAAGGTAACATCGTTAACCATGAGACCGTATCCCCGGGAACTACCTCCAGCATTACCATCAAAATAACCCGTTGGAGCGACATCTGATACTTCCAATTGTTCCTTCTCAACTAAAAGTTCAAAAGAATGCTGGGTGTTTGCCAAACCGAAATCTATCATCGAAGATATTGTTGCATCGTCTATAATTTCAACCAATGCATTTCCACTAAACAGAGGCCATATACAACTTAACTTAAGTTTAATTTCACAGGAATCGTATTTCGTGATTTTAAACTCTTTATTCTCGAGTTCATTATAAGTCGTTGATAATCCTAATCGCTTAATTCTTGCACACCCGCCCATATACTCGTAACCTTGTGCACTTGTCACAATCTGGCCATCGTATTTACATAGAATAAATAAATTTGAACTTGACATTATCTGCATCAAACAATATCAACCCAACAAAGAATAAAAAACTTTAACAACTGAAGTAACGATTACATTCGAAAATTAAATAAACGGTAAATAAAATTTATATACATTTGTCAATCGGAAATTTTGATAGATATATCTATAGGGATAGAGAGATCGAGTTCCGTTAAAGGGGTGCAGATGAGAGCTTTAGATTATTTAGAAGGTGCAGATGCAAATCAGAGCAGAATGGAGAGCAAATGGGAGGAGGGCAGGTTTTAAAGAGGTATTTGGTGGTAAAGAGGTCACGGGTTTCCATTGTTTTTAGATAAAAGGGTCACGGGTTTGTCTGGGTTAAGTAAAGAGGTCAGCCTAAGTATATTGAAATTAGTTTTTAACAGAATATTATTGGGAGGAGGGCGTGTTTCAAGAACCCGCCCTCTCCTTTTTAAATGAGAGGGCGGGTTTTTGGAACCCACTATCCCTTTTTGACAACTCCCCTGCAGGGAATCTCCTTAAAAAAATTTGGCAATACTCTCCTTTAAAAAGCTCGACAATACATGACAAAAAGGGTCACGGGTTTGCATTATTTTGAGATAAGAGGTCACGAGTTTGTATTGTTTTGAGATAAAGGGGTCACGGTCTTTTCTTGGGTTTTAAAGAGGGCGGGTTCTTGGAACCCGTTATCCACTTTTGACAAATCCCATGCCTCTCTCCTTTAAAATATGATGGTAAAGTTGATTTGACAATACATGACAAAGGGGTCATGGTTTTGCATTGTTTTGAGATAAAGGGGTCACGGGCTTGTCTTGGGTTTTAAAGAGGGATAGTGCAGGTAAATTATTGAAATTTGTTTTCGAATATTATTGTGAGTAGTCCGTGTTCCAAGAACCCGCCCTCTCCTTTTAAATGAGAGGGCAGGTTCTTGGAACCCGCTATCCCTGCAAAGGATAGGGAATCTCTTTTAGAAACGAGATGGTCCCTTAATTTGACAATACATGTGTATATTGTCAAATCAACTTTAAAAAAGAGCAAAGGAGATTCCTTGAGAGGCCAGAGACGTGAAAAATTAAGGACCCTCTCCTTTTTAAAGGAGATTCTATCTCCTTTAAAAAGGTGAGGGCGAGTTCTTGGAATACGTCCTCAATGACCTTTTCCCTCTTTAAAACCCCGCATCTTTCCTCTGCTCTTCGTTATCTCTTTTCTGTTCAAACTCCATTCTATACCCACCAACTTTTCCAATCATACAATTAATTAATTGAGTTTGAAAAAAAAATTAATGGAGGATCAACCATCCGACAAATCACTGCTCGTAAATCAAAACGAGTATAGATCTTTCAGTATATTACACGGGGAGAAAAGATTTGAAACTTATTTAATTTGTTTGCCCATATCTTTTAATTCAAATAGTTGAAAATAATATGAATAAATCTTACAGGGTGGAGATAATGTTACAGTCGTCAGTCATAGTTCTGACAAATGGTAAGTGACTGATTATCGTATTATCGAGCGGATTCAAAGAGCTGGTTTAGCTTTATTACCGCGTCATATCCAACTCGACTACAGCCTCGTTATCTCACTTGTTGAGCGTTGGAGAAGAGAGACTCACACTTTTCATCTTAGATGGGATGAGTCCACTATCACACTCCAGGATATTGGCATTTTGCTTGGTTTATGGATGAATGGACTTGGATTGGTTGGAGGTACTATCGTGGGTCCATAAACCGAGCCTTCATATTAGGATACATATATTGAGTCTGCTCTGAGACATGTATAATTTATAATTTTTTAAATCAAAAGTTGAAGTATATTGCAGTGATATTAATTAACGATTAATTGTAAAATTCAAGTATTAGGAGGGTATATGAAGGGGTATAAGATCAATTTAAACTGGCTCAAAAATACATTTACTAATATCTCTGATGAAGCTATTGATGATGTCTTGGATAGATATGCACGTGCATACGTTCTATACATGATTGGTTCTTGGTTGATGTCGGACCAATCGGCAACGCATGTTCATCCTTTATACCTTGAGTTTCTTACGGATTTCGATGTGTATGGCCAGTATGCTTGGGAAGGAGGAGTACTGACATATCTTTATAAAGAACTAGATAAGGCATGTGCTCCTACGAAAAATAAAATTTGTGGCTGCATTACATTACTTCAGGTACATAATAATTTTGACCTAAATATTTGTAAAATTATAATATTGGTTCTTTCTAATATTATGACACTTTATATATAGATTTGGTCATAAGAGCACATGTATATGGGAAGAACAGATCATATTCGTATTTCTGCTGAGGATATCCATGGAAAGCCTCTCGGCTGTTGGTGGAGTGGCAAGAAATCTTATAAGGCTTCTCGTCGAGTACTTAAGTATTATAGAGATGAGTTGGATCGAATAGAGGCGACTCAGGTAACCATACATTAGGTAATTAACTTTGTTTAAAAATTTTAATTTAGCTTCATTAAAAATTTTGTACTATATTATTTGCGCAGTTCACGTGGACGTCTTATACAGCAGATCGTCTGCAAAGATTACCCGGCATCTGTATCGAATGAGAGCCAGTTTGGCGGGCTCGATACCCGCTATTGTGCATTAATATCGTGGTCATGCACTTACCAGATCGGGTGTTGCGACAGTTTGGTAGATTGCAACATATTCCTGGTCCGCTGCCGCGCGTATGACAATAGAGGGAGATATGCGAGAAGCAAAGGCGGAGCGTGATTGGAGAGGGCATCATCATCAATATTTGCTGAGATGGGAAGATAGGCTGTGTAATATTGCCTTACAGCAAATAGGTGACCAAACACACACCGGCGCTACAGAAACATACCTAAAGTGGTATAAGCGTGTCACTGTAAAATATCTTTCTGCTCCCCCTACCGACTTTCCAAACGTCCAGTAGTACGAGCCTAGAGGCCACGTGAAACGAGAAATAGTAAGTTAAATTTTTTAAATTAAATTAGTTTTTAACATTCGGTGGTATGAGTCTATAATTATATCTTATTTTTTATGTAACGACAGGCTCGTGGGTTGTATCATATACAATCATTGATACAAGATCCATATCCGACTGATACTGGTCCAGATAGTCAGGCTTTATTTTCTACCGTAGACTCATATATTGGTGGTATATTCGGTTCATATCATATGCTTCCACAGCATGAGCCGGAACTAGAGTCGCAGCATGAGCCGGAACCAGAGCCGCAGCATCAGCCGGATCCAGAGCCGCGGCATCAGTGGTTCGGAGCACCATGCGGTCAGCAGCAACCCTGACATAGTCAATGGTATCGACAACCATCGGGAGATAATGAACAGGCGCAACAGCCGGAGCAGCGACAGTTTTGGGGGGATAGGTTTTGAGCAACAACAGCAGTCTTGGGGATCAGGTTTTGCGCCTTGGGGGACAGGTTTTGTGCAGCCTTGGAGGACAGGTTTTGCGCAACAGCAGCAGTATGCGGTATGAAACCGGGACAGGTTCTTCGCAACAACAGCCCGATCGGGAGACAGATTTTGCGTCCTACATACAGTTGTTGGGAGGCAGCACATATCCGGCACCTGTCCCATATTCAGGATTTGCAGGACAACAGCCTGTCCAAGACGATACTGAAGACGAAGCAGAAGAGCAAGCAAAAGAACAAACTAAAGAGCAGACGCCACCGCCACATACACATGACACTGGGGGGTCGTCCAGTCACCCCAAGAGGCACAGGCTAATGTCAACCCTTCTCGGGTTGGGAAAGGGAAAGGGAAAACGTTAATTGTATACTTTTAATTTGGGTATCTAAGATATCCAATTCTCTTAATGTATTCATTTTGTTATTGAAGTGTTTCTCATTCATATTTATATTATTATCTTAGCAATGAATTCCTTCTATATAAACAGTAATAACATTTATCCCCATGTTAGTAACAATAACAATAATCTTATCCTCCAATATTTGTGCGAGGGTGGGTTTTTGGAACCCGCTCTATCCGGCATGGACAGTTTTTGGAACCCGATTTAAGAATTTTTTTTAATTTAATAATATTTTTATTTTAAATTTTAAATTTTAAATTATTTTGATTTTAAAATTTTAAATTTTTTTGAGCGGGTTCCGGGACCCGCCCCCTCCTTTATAAAGGAGAGGGCGGGTTCCTAGAACCCGCCCTCTTTTTTAGGGGGAGCGGGTTCTGGGAACCCGTCCTTTCCTTTAAAAAGGAGAGGGCGGGTTCTAGAAACCCGCCCTCTCTTCAGGGGTGAGTTGGGAGGGGTGAGGGTGGGATGGGGTTGGATGGGGCGTTGGGTGGGGATAGGTATCCCGCATGGGGTGGAGGGAGTGGGTGGGATGGGATGGGAAACTTATCTTCCTGGAGTCGGATTGGTTAGGGTGGGATGGATGGGTGGGAGACGTGGAGGGTGCGGTGGGGTGGGAGGCGTGGGGGCAGGACGGGTTTTCAGAACCCGTCCTTCATTTTTTAAATATCAACGGCGGGTTCCAGCAACCGGCCTTCTAACCGTACCCTTCCCAAACCGTCATATTCTGATAATTATAATTTAAACTATCCTATTTTACTAATTTTAATACCTAAACATCCTATTTCGGAAAAAAAACCCTACTTGTATCATATACCCTATCTTGTATTCGATGAGGGCCTTGGTAGCCTATGTGGATCCACCGTACCGGCAGGCAAAGTGCTGCTCTTACCAATAATAACGTTTCTTTCTATTTTTCTTGAATTTCTAGAATATGAGTGATCTGTATGAGTTATCATTATAATACTAGAGATAGATCGACAATATTCTCTCTTCTTTTAATTCAAATTGAAATTGGAAGCCCCACACGTCTCACTGTGCAGTAGCAGCTTATTCTTGTGTTATGATTTGAAGCCGTCCAATAAGAAAAAGTCTCTATCATGTGTTTAATATTTTAAATGTATAGGTAACTGAAGCACGCTTTTGATATTATAAAGAAACAAATAATTTGAAGGGCCAAAAAATGGAGAGAACCATACAAATATTGTCACAAGAGGATGGAGAATCAATGTTTGTTTCGTCCTAATCCTGCCTTGGAAAAATGCATGTGTATTGAACATTATCACTTACATGCTAGTATATAATTAAAAAGTTTTTCATATAATGGATGCATGTGTCCGGTCATGAAAAAACATATAGGCCATACAAAACTGATCCAAAGATGCTCGAAAAATCCCACGTCTTTCTCTCTCTTGGTTGTGTGCATTGCACCCAATATATGCAGTATTCACCATATCCCAAGCGAAACTGAGCAGATTTTTCAGACGCGCTTTCCATGTTTACCCTTATCTCTACTAATATAGTGCCAAAGAATGGGGGTGGGAGATTAGCTTTGAAATTGAGCCTCTAATTTTATGCCATATGGACCTTTTTGATTTGTAAAAATATCACTAAAGTACCGTAATTAATTGTTAAATAAAAAAGAGAGAGAAAACTACATATATTTAATTCTCTGAAACTACCTCCGATTTTCTTCTGGACAACTACCTTATCTCTAAAACTGCTCATGTTATTTTAAATAAAAATCTAACCAATTAATTGATTAATAAACATTCATTTGTATAATACGTGCACAGTACATGCATATTACAAGTCTAATGACTGCAATTGCCAACATACCATAATAGTCCAATTCTACACAAATCTAGAATACTTTCATAGGAAGGGCAAAATTGGAAATCCTGAATTCTTACATCTGAAACACACATCATATTCGACAACTTATTGGATAAAGACCAACCAGGCTTAGCTAAATCGGTACCAATTTTCTTTATGTGATAAGTTGGATTCCTAGAAGCGGTCTGATTCTCCCAGAAAAAAGAAAAAAAAAGCAAAAAAATAAAACTCATCGGATAAGGTTTATATGGGTCCCATTTCTATTTTAGGCCTTGCAGCCTAAAAGTTTCAAACCAACCTGGATGCACGTGACAGAAGGTCCAGCTGGTGGCACGTCACGGGTCAGTCACGTGCGCCAGTTACAAAGGAACAAAAAGATTTGCATCTTTATATGCTTTCAAAATAAAAAAAAAAAAAAAAAAAAAATACGCCCTTAAATATTAATTTAAGCCTATAAATTTACTTCTTTCTCTCTTTCTCAATTCCACGAAGATTCATTCCCTCTCGAATCAGAGGTTGTCTTCACTTCTTATTTTCTCTATTTTTCTTCTGAAAAAGTTGTGAACTTTATTGAGATTTGGGGGAATGGGCAACTGGGTTTTTTGGATTTTTGCCATTTGCAGATTTTTTTTTTGGAGGGTCAAAAGAGATTTGTATAAAGATTTGATCTTTATTGAAAAAGAAAGATGCCCATCTTTGGGAAAGTCGCAAAGCTGCTTTCTTTTTCCCTTTGTCCAATCCTTAGCTTAGTGCATTCCATGTTCAGCATTTTGTAGCGTAATGTGTTGTGTTTAATGAAATGTTTGTGATTTGGAATTAACAGATAGAGTGTTTATTTTTGGGGGGAGATAGAAGGTAGAAGATGTCAAAGACAGGAGCCATGGATCTAGCATCAGGGGTGGGAGGAAAGATCAAGAAGAAGGAGGTTGAATCTGCTGTGGAGCAGTATGTTTCTTTTAATTTTGCTCACTAGTGATTTTATTTGCTTCTGTATATATTGTCTTTGTCTTGAAACCTAATTATATCTTTCATTGTAGTTTATTTTTACCCTTTACTGGTCTGCCATTTGTGATTTAACATAATTCCCTACAGTAAATTTATCATCTTTTTACTTTTTCTACACTTACCTCTGAGTGTAGGAGAATTTATAGGAAGCCCCTATGTTGGCTATAGTTTTGTTTACATTAAGCTCCTATGTTGGCTATAGTTTTGTTTACATTTTGGCAGTAATTAAGAGATGGTTGACGTCAGTTTGACATCTGGTCATTAAAAAAAATGTATCAAATTTTTTCGTAGAGTATTGCTCCATAGCCAACCCCATTTTTATGCGAAGAGGCCGAGAGTATGATTATGGCTGATCTTCATTTGGTAGTCTGTCTGTTACTTATGTGTTGGATCTGTAAGAAAAGATTGGTGATTATGATCTTTTTTCTCGTTTTATTTGGAGTTTTAAGGTTAACAGTCTTAGCACATTCTTGATGTAATAGTGAGTTTTGGGTGGGGTTTTGTACTGGAATTCAAAATAAAGAAAAAATCTTTCATATGTTTCTATTAAGTAAATTTACTTGTGATATTAATTTTTTAAATATGTTTTTGTCGTTTCGAAATTATGAAGTAATTTTTTTTGTGAGTATAGTGGTAGAGAAAAGGTACTAACTGGTTGCATTTTTCTTTCCATTTGACAAGGTATGAGAAGTATCATGTCTACCATGGTGGGGATGAGGAAACAAGAAAAACTAATTACAGTGATATGGTAAGATAATTAGTTGTCTATTTTTAAAACATACTAATTTACTTAAATTAGATGGTGAGCACTTTCCTTTCTAGCTGTATTATTTGTTATTTTTATATCTTTATATGTTACTTATTGAATTAACCCTGCCTCTGTTTATCTGTTGATAATATTAGTGCTAACAGCATGCTGATTTCTTCTCTGTAAGTCTATAAGAATTGGTGTTGAACGCTGATCATAAATCGTTGCATCTGACCTTTTTGATTATTGTGTGCATGAGTAATCAGAATGACTTGACAAACTTGGCTTAATTGTACCCGGTGATGACTAATGAGGCTAAAAGGACAGACTTTAATCAACACAACCCTCTTGATCAAAAATCAAAATCATTTTCTAAATTTACCTTGGGTAATTAGTAATTACTAATTACTAACCAAAACATTTCCTTCTGTTACTTTTTGGCCAATCTGATGTATCTGCAAGTTTTGTACAATTGTATATTTTTGGGGTGAAAAACAAGGGGGTTTCAGTCAGGAAACGTCTCGCAAATTTCTTAGATAAACAATTGATGATTGAGGCAGGCCAGGGAAGCCTAAATCACCAGTTGTTTTTCTCATGAATTTTGATATGGTGTAAATTTTAAATGATTGAAAGCACACATAGCATAAGGTCATGTTGTGAGCTTTATCACAATGGATGAAGTCGCATAGGTTTCCAATCAAATTGCCACATAGGGTTAACAACTTTTGATTCTAAGTAAAAGGGATCGCTTTCTTCAGAAAGATTGAATAACCATAGCCCTTCTAATCCAATTTATATTTACATTCATGTTCTAATCTTTATTGCTGCACTGGAAGGCTAGTACATATTTTCTTTCTGTCATCCCTTGTTATAATTACAGGCATCGATTTTTTTATTTTTTATTTAAAAACCTTTCCCAAAGCAGGCCTATAATGCGGTAGGGTTTTAGGCAATGGCTCTTGAAGCTTCCAAAATTATCTTCATTTATAATTATCTCTAAAGCTGAAATCCAGTGTAATGTTCTAGCCTTGATGGACTCCTCAATGGAATTGTGCAAGCATTTTCAATCTAGGCCACCATCTTCATGTTCATTCTCTTCACATCAAGGCATTAATCTCCCATGGAGGCAGCTCACTGGTGTCTCTACTGTGTTTCATCCTTGTGTTTTCTGAAACTTTTTTTTAACTCATCAGGTTCTTGTTGCTTAATAATGTCATCGGTGGTCATTGCCTTCCCTAAGAAAAGACCAACAAATGCAAGAATTTTCAGAGCATTTTTATCCGAGGAAAGTAGTTAATATATATGAATTCCTTGTGAGACCTTTCTTTTGCACATGCATGAGGATCTAAACTGCCAAATGAAATTACATGGTTGATGCTTTATTATTGTTTATTTGCTTATGTATTTTTTGTCACAAATTAACTACATAGTGGAGTTTCACTATGTAGAGTGTTTTTCGTCATCTATTTAGATGGATGCACTTGCTTGTTAGGCGTTATACAGATTTACCCCACTCGATGGTGGGCGGGGATTTATTGATTGTGGGGATTCTAATCTCCGGCTGCCGTGGACAAATCTGCCGTTAATTACCCCGCGCTTTGAGTCGGGAGAATCTCCTATTAATCGATCTTGCAATCATGCGAAATCAATGTCAAAATGTGTGTTTGAAAATAAATGCAGGTTCATTTCATTTTTTTGTTTATTTATTATATTTATTTTATTTATCTTATTTTTTTTTTATAAGAAAGGTTCGGGTGCTCCCGGAAAAGGGGAACCCGGGCCTAGGGTCGGTTCCCCCCATGGGGAGGGGGGCTCCCCCGATGGGGATGGGATCGGCTTCCTCTAGGGGCCGGCTCCCCCTTTGTCGGCTCCCCTAATGGGGATGGGTCGGCTTCCCCCCCACCGTGGGGAGGGGGCCGGCTCCCTTAAGGGTCGGCTTCCCCCCTTTTGGGAGGGACCGACTCCTTTTTAGAGGAGCGAGTATCCTTTTTGGGGTACCTGGTGGCGTTATGCTCGATGGGATTTCTAATTTGGACGTCCCGCGACGTTTTTGTTCATTTTTATTCTTTTTATAGTTTAAAAGAAGCTAAGCGTGCATATTTCGATGAAATTTCGGCTGCATAACCGCTGGATTTTGTCGTTTTTTCGTTTATTTGGGAGAAATATAAAACGAAGTCTATATTTTCCCGTATATATGGGTGACGCACGGATGAAATCCGCGTTCAAGAGGGGATTACGGATCGAAATCCGCATCTCCAAGGGTTTCCGTAAGGGATAAGCCAAAGGCCTTTCTTATGGTGGGGTCACTCTCAATCTTCTCTCTAATTTGTCCAAAAGAGCTCTCTTGATTTTTAGAAATTGAGATTTGGGTCTTGAATGAAGAAAAAGGGGCTCATTTCTCCCTTTTTAGGCATTGGATCTTGTAAAGAAAGTTTTGGGAGAAGTGTTCTTCCTCTTTCATCATTAGATCTTGAGGAGGCCAAAAAAGCTCTTTTTTTGGGATTTGATGGAAGAAAGCCCTTCCCTTTCATTGGATTTGTGTTATAATCTTATTTATTTTTGGTAAAAAGAAGGTTTTCTCTAGATTTATTTGGAGAAGATGAAAAAGGAAGAGAGAGAGAAGAGGGAGGTACAAACCCTAGTATTTTGAGGGCGTGGGAAAAATTTTAATTATTATTTTTGATTGAGTTTAAATACCCAGTACAATTTGCAACTTAGCCTTTGGGCTTTACATAATTGCGTTTTACATCTCCTATGCCTATATGCTCATTTTTTTGCATATAAACCATGGGTTTACATAATTTTGGTTTTTTGCCTATTTTTATTACATTTTCACGTATTTGCATACAAAACTTATTTATTACAAATTTCTTTTTCTTTCTTCTTTTTCGATGGCCGGCCGGCTTCGCTTGGACCTGAGACGGTTTGGCCGTGGGCTCATTTGCTTGAGCTTGGGCCCGGGTTGGTTGGATTTGGGTCCACTGTCTGGGTGTTGACTTTTACTTTTTGACTTCAACTTTTTGAATTTTAATTTTAATTTTTTAATTTCGGCAGTGGAGTGTAAATTTCGACCCAACAAAATACCCCCATCAATAAATGCATACCACATGTATGGCTCGTATGCATGAAATTGATGGACAGGAAGTTCGGATTTTTGCCAGAATTTGAATTTGAGATTAGGATAGGAAGTCCGGATTTTTAGAATTGAGTTTTGAACTGGATTTGGATTTGAGCCCGGATTTGAATCGGATTGGATTGAATTTTGAGAATTTAAGAGAATTTTTTAACGAGTCTGTGTCCTTTCGGGTTTTCGCAAGCTCGCGGGTAGTCTTACTGCTTTTACTCACGAAGCCTTTTCAGGTTTTTATTCGTGCCCTTTTTGTTTGTAGACTAAACCCTTTTTTATTTGTTTATTTTATTTTATTTTATTTTTTTGCAGGCATGAACATTGCTATCGTCAGAATATAGTACCAAGAGCGACCCATCATTCATCTTTTGAGAAGTTTGAGATTTAGATTTTGGTGTCGGCGTTAGCATCGCTAACACTAGAGTACGATACCAGGAGCGACTCATCAATCGTCTTTGGAGGATTTTGAGATTTGGAATTCTGGGCTATTGATCGGTATCGGCATGCTAACACTGAAGCATAGTGCCAGGAGCAACTCATCATTTGCCTTTAGAAGTTTGGGGATTTGAGAGTTTTGGTTTGTGTCAGTATCGCTACACTGGTATGATGTTCCAGGAGCGACTCATCATTCGCTGTGTGAGGATTTGGAATTTGGGAAATTTTTTTGTTTTGGCGTCTGCATTGTTACCACTGGAATGGTATTAGGAGTAACTCATCATTCGCCATTAAAAGATTGAGAATTTGAATTTATGGTTGACGTTTCTAATATTGAAGTATGATTTCAGGAGCGAATCATCATTTGTCATGGGAGGATTTGACTTAGGATATGGATTTTTGGTTGGCGTCTGCATTGCTAGCACTAAAATAGTGTTAGGAGCGACTTATCATTCTTCTTTGGAGGGATTTATATGTTTATTTATACATATGTATATATCCCCAGTTTAAAGATTTAGGAGTAAAAATGATTTATTTTAACGAGTTTACGCCCATTCGGGTTTTTCACAAGCTCCCGGGTAACCCTGCTGTTTTTACTCACAAAACCTTCTTAAGTTTTCATTCGTGTCTTTTTGCTTGTGGACTCCCCTAGTTCTTTTTTTCTTTCCAGTTTAACGACTTAGGGGTCAAAGCTGCGCTTATTCTTTGTTTGGTCCCGTTAGGCATATTTTTGCAGGGCTTATTTGAGATTCTTGGTTTTGAATTTGATGGGGTTGAGTTGTCAGAGACGATAAGCTCTATTTGATTTTCTCATTTAATCACTAGCTCTTTCTGAAGCCGCTTCAACATCTTTTTAGTCTTTTTGAACAGATGTTTGTCCCATGGAGACTGCAATAGGATGACGCCATTTTCTGGAATGGATGATTGAACCATCCGTTCCATGACGATTTCGGTTTTTGTTTGTATAAAGTTGGCAGTTGCAACTTGATTGTTTGCCAGCAAGCCAGGGGACAGTGAGATTTCCTTAGCCTTGTGTTGGTCCTCGATCCAGCCCTTGAAAATATGGCAGTCTTCGATAGTATGCCCCAACACTGTGATTTGGGCAGTAATTAGATTGCCAGTCATATTCGCTTTATTTGGCCTTTTTGGTTCTGGTGCCCTAAACTGTAGTTTAGGACGTCCTTGAATATTTTATTGACCTTGTCCCTTTTGAAGGAGTAGACCCTATTTCTCCTTTTCTCCAAAATTAGCCCTCTTTCCAATGCTAGCTTTCGAGCTTTGTTGGTCTTCGACACGCCCATTCATTGTTGAAAATATTCGGTATTGTTAGAACTTTCGCTTTTGCTGTTGCCGTCCCTCCGATTCTTTGGCTTGTCAGTAAATTGGAGGTCATGAGTGGACTCGGGGTTTGAGCGTTCTAACATCTGATCCTTCTTGGTCAGCTCCCGGAATGTTTAGAGACCCGCTGTGCATAGGAAAAGAGTCATCCAGTTGCCGATATTTTATATAAGAAGGTTGACGGATTAGTCCTGCTCTAACGGCGGTTCGCACTTGACGCTAAGGCTACGCCATCGGTCTATAAAATCCGTGACATTTTCGTTGTTCTTTGGTTTGGTCCTCACAAGGTCGGCAATGGTGATTTTATTGCCGACACTCATGAATTTTTGCTTGAACAGAGATTCCATTTGAGCAAACATCGTGACCAAGCCGTCCGGTACGCTTGCGTACCAGTCGAAGGTAACGTCGGTTAAGCTGCTAACGAACAGCTGGAGGAGAAGCACATTATTGCCCCTGGTGCTTCCGCACGGTGCTTTAAAAGGTGCAATGTGCTCATTTGCATTTCCCATCCTATCAAGCCTTCCAAATTTGGGGACGATATAGCCGCTGGGAAAATTTACGAGATCATAATGCAGAGTATGGTCTCCCACTGCTACCTACATTTTTATGCGCCTTGGCTTCGGGCACCAATGTCTTGACCTTGCTGGTGACCAAGTCCATGATCTGACCTTGCATTAGCGTGCCGCTGCCATCCAGAGTCAAGACGTCCTTTGAAGCGGAATGCGGGCAATTTTTATGGGGATCGCCTGGCTTTGGACTTAGGGGAATATGTGTCGGCTGCTTCAAGGTATCACCTCATGGCTTATGGGTAGAGCTTTATGCTTGATTGGACTATCCTTGAGCGATCTTGGTCGTGAGTTGCATCATGACATTTATCAAATCATCGATTTTGGAGTAGACCTTACTCGCTTTCTTGTTTTTGTTTTTGAGTTGTTTCCGGAGGTCCTGGAGCAGCCGTTGTTCTGCGATCTTGGGGATGACAGTTACCTCGCTTTCCGAGTCCGATTTTTTATGAATTAAGAGATCTTTTTGCCCAGTAGCCTCACTAAAAGGGTTCTCATTGTCTTTCGGAGGAGGCTGGGAAGTGGCAGGCGCATTCAAACCAGATTGGGCTTGGGAAGAGATAGCAACATCTTTGTTCTTTCTGGGAAGGTTATCACTGAGGCGCGCGCCTGCCATATAAACCATATGGACCGTGCACCCAACAAAGCCTTCATCATTGGCAAAAGCAATTTGCCGAGCTTTCGGACATTGCTTCGACCCGCTCTTTTTGGGGAAGGATAGATGGCTGAAAACAATTGATCTGGCTGGAGCTTTAAGTAAAACTGGTAACCTCTGCTCGAACTCTCTCCTTGGCCTTCACACGACAACGAGAGCTTGATAGACTCTTAATGAGATCACATCGTGCCTTCGATTTTGGGGTTTACACACATCTCTCCGTGTCACGCCCCGCTTCCCAGAAGACAGTAACAGTAAATGACGAGGTCCGCAACGTATTTACTATGAGATGATTATTTCCCTTAATAAATACGTTAAGCGTATGTAAGCAATATAATAATGTGCAAGAATAACAATAGTAATTAAAAATGAACAGCAACTTTATTTACGTTCAAATTCAAATACAAGTTCAAATACAGATGTCTGAAAGTAAAAGATACAATTACCGAAAAATGCCTAAACAATGGCATACAGAAAATAACTGCAGAAATGAAACTAATAATCTGGCTGGGCGGTAAGCTGATCGAAGTCCTCCTGGCTGGGCTCGATCTCCTCAGTGTCCGATCTCCTCAGTGTCCGATCCTCCTGGCGAACATTCCAAGGAAAAGAAATAGAGAGAAATGTTGTCAACGAACTAGCACTCGGTAAGTCCCAAAGATAAGGTAAATGTGAAAAATGATAGGTATAACATAAAATGAAGTAATGTAAATGATGAGTAAAAGTGTAGAAATGAACATGGGTATATGTCCTATACGTCTCTATATGGTATCTATTTTAACGTTAAGTCCAAGTGTGAATGTCAATGCAACCGTAGAAATATTCACGAGCTCAAGAGTAGGGTCCCAAGAGCAAGTAGACACGAGCTTATTTCATGGATTAGTATCGGGGCTCCAAGCCATGGAAGAGTCGATCCGACTAAGATTCGAGTAAATAGAATTCGAGTAGGGTAATACGGGACTCCTGAAATTCCGTTGGATTCACACTTGTAACTATCCCCAAGCTCCCCGAATATAATAGATTATAACGGTTAGATTGATTTAGTTGATTTGATTGGTTGGTTATAACATGTCTTGATCGAAACCATAAATTGCAAAAGGTGAAGAATGAAGTCGAGTGAGTCAAGTTAAATGCGAGTCGTGTCAGTTGCAATCCTGGATCGAATCAAATTGGGTGTTCAAGTTCAAGATTAGATTCGAGTTTGAATTCGAGTTCGAGTTCAAATCAAGTTTGAGTTTGTATTAAGGTTCTAGGCATATCATATTACTAGATTTAATCTTGTGAATTTCTTGAGTTTGGAAAATATCGATAACCGCTGCACATGGACGACAGGATTTGTGTATTTTTCAAAGACGATCATCTTTTAATAATTTCCACTCTAAGGTTACGATCGATATTTAGGGAGAGGTAAGTGGTGCATCATTGTCTTCGGAAATCCCGAGACAACTGACAAGAGAAAATTCCACTCAAACTAATCTGTAACCTAAATACGTAATCTAGATCGGTCTTTTGATTTCTAGGGTATTTTAATAAAAATGTCCTTTAAAATTCTCGAGGGTTTTTAATTTGTCTTAAAGCCTCGAATATATTTTTAATAAAAATATGTTGTTTAAAAAGTCAAAAACGTATTTTATTTTTGGTATCAAAACCTAACTTTTAAGTTTATGGTATTTTAATGAAAAATAGCACTTTTTTGAAACTTGAGAGTATTTTCGTAAAAACTTTAATTAAAAATTTGCTTTCAACAATTATTCAGAAAATAGCGATAACTCAAATTAACATAACTTGCTATCTTTTCTTTTATTTTAAATTTTATAGAAATTGTTTATTTTCTTTAAAACCGTATTTTCTTCTTTCCTTTTCAAGACCATGCTCTGTGAGGAGCTATGGACCTTACTCCACTGGACCTAGGATGTGTGATAATTCACATCAGTCGCAACCCTAACTAGGGTTGCAGAGGCAGAATATGCAAAGGAAAAAGATAATTTGTAATTCTAATACTTGTTATATATGCGGTACTAAAGTAAATGAGTTGAATTGATGAAGTATTGAATAGCTTAAGATGTGGCATTATATAACATTGTGATTATTTAAAACTATGGGTTTTCAATACATATATTTAAATAGAAGATTTTTACTACATAGCAAAATAGGGTGATAATAGCATGTGATCAAAACATGTAAGAAGGTTATCATTAATAAGATATTAGTCGTAGCAAAATAGGATATTAGTCGTAGCAAAATAGGGTGATAATAGCATGTAATCAAAACATGTAACAAGGTTATCATTATTTAAATAGAGTGCATGTTATGATATATTGCAATTTTATATAGATGTATCATCTTTGAAGTAAAATAAAATTAAATAAGGTTTTAATATAGTTGAACACCCTGATTCAGTTTAAGCCCCTAATTGCTAAACAACATACTATAGCTAGGTTCCAGATAGCATATATGTTTTCAAAGTTATGTTAGTCACTTGATATAAAATAATCACATGGCTTCACAAAAATTGATAAATTATATAAATGGAACTACAAATCAAATGGGGCTGTGAATCCATCATTCTGAGTATTAGTTTTCTACCAAATTCAGGTACGTTTTTATAATAGTTTCTATGCAACTTCTGCATATTAAAACATATCCGTGTCAAAAAAAGAAATCTATATACACCAATATGATTTATACTAAAATATTATTATTTTTTTTAGACGATAAAGAAAACTTATGGTAACGGTTAGAGGAAGGAGGGGACTTACCCGCGTTTAGGACGTGGGAAAACGACGGAACTCCCATGACGGCATTTCATCGAACAGCACGCGAGCGTTGTCAGGGCAAGAAGAACGGCGGCGTCGAAGTCGCGATCGTTGATTTATCCCTACAGGTGCAGCAGAAGAGCTCGATGCAGTCGATGTCGACGGCGATTTCGTGGTCGGGGGTATGAGCGAGGCACACAACAGCGGCGCAGGCGAGGAGACAACAGCGGCGCAGGATCCGAAGGCACGGGTGAGGCGACGATGACGAGGTTGGTGGCGACTTGGGTGTTGGGTTTTGTGAAAGAGATCTCGGCCATGGGTGAGATGAGGAAGGAGAAAAGAGGGAAGTTGAGAGTGAGAGAGAGATTTAGAGATTAAATAGAAAAGAGAGGGATTTATGAGAGGGGGAGTGGGCAGGTGAAGAGGGAAGGGAAAAGAATATGAACAGTGGTGTTAATAATTGAGTGGGGTTGGGGTTGGGGTTGGGGTTGGGGAGGGGAAAAGTTTTGGTTAAGTTTTGTTTTGAAAGTAAAATAAATTAGAATTGGGTTTCTGGGTGTGTGTGCAAGGAATGAAAAAAGAAAAGAAAAGAAAAGAAGAATGGGTTTTGGGCTTATGGCTGTAGGAAGAAAAGAAGAGAGAGTTGGGCTTTGAGTTTGGGTTTAGATTAGAAAAAAGATTAGTGGATTTGATTTGGATTTTAATTAGTGGAAATTAGGTTAAGATTGGGTTTAAAAATATGGGTTTTAGAAATTAATTAAGCTTGGAAAAATATATGGAATAGAAATAATAAAATAATATACTTAATAAAATATACGGAAAATACAAAAAACAAACAAACAACATATTTTATTGAAGAAAAATAATACAAAGGTATAGGAATTTTGAGCTCGTTGCACTCCGCAACACTCTTCGAATTGCCTGCTTTATTTTCACCGTCATAGCATTCTTTTGAGCCAACCTTAATGGTTCAAAAGAGGAGTTGATTTTCAAAGCAGACTTGGCTGTTGTCGCGAGATAACCCTGTTCTTAGAATCTCACGAAATTCAACTTAGCAGGAGCCCCAACCCTCCTATTGGTTTTATATCTGAGCCGTTCCTGTCTCAATTTTTCTGTTTTGAGGGCTTGGCGGGTATCTGCTTTCCTGAAAGCCGCCTTAGGCCTATTGACGAGGAGTCCAAAGAAGACACCCGACAGAGACACATTGTCGTTTTCTTGGTGTTAACGGTCTTGTCCCCAGCTAGAGCTACGGAGAGTTGTTCAAAGACCGACTTGCGTTTGGACTCGGGCGTCCTCACGATTACAACATTTGGCCTCGTCCCTTTTAAGACCGGTATATCCATCACTGTAGCTCGAGGGGCAGGAACATTGCTAGTTGATACGAATGAAATGGAGCCGAATTGGAGCGGTTGCTCCATCCATTGGCGCATAAGCTCTGGCGGGAACATCACTCGAGTAGTTATCTTGATTGTGTAAGTGATTGGGGTTGCAGCGAAGGCTAAGTTTACTTTTGGAGACATCGTTGTTGTGCTTGGAATTATAGTTGAAAGTTGATAATCTGTATGAAGGAGCATGATTCCAGTACAAATAACGATGTATATGTTAAACGAGTTTGCATGATCGTTTTATCGTTTATTTGGGAGAAACATACTATGTTTTTCCGCGTATGTGGGTGAAGCACGGATGAAATCCGCGTTTAAGAAGAGAGTACGGATCGAAATCCGCATCTCCGAGATTTTCCCAAAGGATAAGCCCGAAGGCCTTCCCTTTGGTTCGGTCACCCTCAACCTTCTTTCTAATTTGTCCAAAAGAGCTCTCTTGGCTTTTAGGATCTTTTTTCTCCCTTTTTAGGCCTTGGATCTTGTAAAGAGGGTTTTGAGAGATTGGTTCTCCTTCTTCTTCCTCTTTTCTCTTTGGATCTTGAGGAGGAGGAAGGAGGCGGCCAAAAGCTCTCCTTTTGGGGATTTGGTGGAAGAAAGACCCTCCTTTTCAATGGATTTGTGGCCTAATCTTATTTATTTTTGGAAAAGAGAAGGTTTTCTCTAGATTTATTTGGAGAAGATGAAGAGGGAAGAGAGAGGAGGCATAAACCCTAGCATTTTGAGGGAATGAGAACTTTTTATTTCTTGTTATGGTTGGGTTTAAATACCCATTACAATTTGCAGCTTAGCCCTTGGGCTTTACATAATTGATTTTTGCATCTTCCATGCCTATGTGCTCATTTCTTTTTATACATAAGCAATGAATTTTACATAATTTTGGATTTTTGCCTATTTGTATTACATTTTTACACTTATTTGCATACAAAACTTATTTATTATAAATTTCTTTTTTCTTTCTTCTTCTTCGATGGCCTGCTGGTTTCGCTTGAACTTGAGACGGTTTAGGCATGGACCCACTTACTTTGGCTTGGGTCCGGGTTGGTTGGACTTGGGTCCACTTGTCTAGGTGTTGGTTTTGACTTTTGACTTTTAATTTTTAATTTCGATAGTCGGGTGTAAATTTCTCCCCCAACACACTATTGTTTTAATTCAATATAAAAGTTGGTTCTGTTGAGACAACATAGCACTAAGAACAATGTATTTATTTTATCCCTTCCTAATACTATTGTTCTGTGCTTCATCTATCCCATCTATTCAGGTAAACAAATACTATGATCTTGCTACCAGCTTCTACGAGTTTGGCTGGGGAGAGTCTTTTCACTTTGCTCCCAGGTTAGCATGACCTCTATGCTATAGTTCAATAGGAGTAAGCATTGTTTCTGGTACAAACAATGAACTAATTCTGCAAATTGTTTCTTTGTAGATGGAAAGGAGAGTCTTTACGAGAAAGTATCAAGCGACATGAACACTTTCTTGCACTACAGCTAGGATTAAAAAGTGGAATGAAGGTTTAGCCATTCTTTTGCTTATGAGAAAACTTTAATCAAGACATGATTTGATTTCTATAGGCTAATATTTTATTTTCTTCTTTCTTCTCCATCTCTCCTTTTTTTTGTGGGTTTGAAGGTCTTGGATGTGGGATGTGGAATTGGTGGACCACTAAGGGAAATAGCTAAGTTTAGGTAACCTTCTTTTCACAATTTTTTCCATTATTTGAATCTTTTGCTTTATTGAGCATAACTTTTGGGTCTTGATACATAGTTCTATTCATAATTACACATTGTATTATACTAACATAAATGTCAAGAGCCCCTTTACCCAATAGCTAAATTGTCGGCTGTTAGGTATCGATGTATATAATCCAGCATGTTGAGTAAACTGGCACCGGTGTATTATATTTCACCCTTTCTCTCTCTTGCTCCAAACTGGTTCTTGACCTACAGTCGTCCCAATCGTCTAGCTTACAGCACAAGTTCGGATAACCAATAGTGACATTTTGGCACCTTGCCCAGATAGATCTGATGGCCACTGGATAGGTAATAGCGGCTTCGAGCAGGAACGAAAGGCTATAGCATGAGCTGAAAGACTGATTCGTCCCTGCGAAGCTTTCGGGAAGAGGGTTGTACTGACAAGTAACCAACCCGCAATGAATAAGGATCGTATGTGCTATGAGTCTCTCTCCCTCGATTGAGGTCTAAGGCAAGTAGAAATCCCTCTTCCTAAATGGTCACCAGTCCCTCAACACTCATCTTTCTGAAGATCACCTTCGGAGTCTCAGACAGCAGAGTAAAGGTTGATTGTTGTTTTATGAGAAATATTCCATTTCTTTTTCGGTACTGGTTATAATGCTCACCCTCTAGTGGATATTTGAGCCACATGGGAAGGCTCCAGAAAAATAAAAAACCCTTGCTTGTAAAGATAGAATATGCAAGGTATATAAATATATTAGGATGAGGTTTTGAACCCAGAACCATCTGAATCCTGGTGCTTTGGTGCTCTGTAATTATTTGAAGGACGACTTTACCCGAAAGCTTAGGTTATTGGGTTTTGAGATAAAAATGTTTATCAAGCTGATATAATCTTAAAAAGTGCTTGATGGGAATATTAAATTTAATGTCTTGTGAAGTATCAGTGTTTATAAGAACTAGATTATATGGAGGTCCATAAGTCTAAATTTGCCTCTATTTTTGCATCAAATACTGAGAATATATTACTATCTTGGATCATTTCATTAAAGGCTTCTCATAGACTCCGATAAATAGCAACCCATTAGAATTCCACTCCGATCTATGTTTTTTTACAGCCACTATATTTTTTCTTTGACTAATCATTTACTGCAATAATTCCTTTGGGAATTTTGTTTCGTTCTTTTGGATTGTGGACTCAGTGTGGCTCCCTAAGTAAATGGCGTTACTTTTAACTTCGTGTTGTTCTTGCTTTCCGAAAGTGTGGTTCACTTGTTTGTACAATTTATCTGGAATTCTGCCTTAGCTTCCAACATTATTCAAATTTGAATGAGTTGGCCTTTCTGAAATAAACAGAATATGGCATGTGATTTAATTTTGCAAACAATACATGTCCCCCATAAATTAATGTTATTGGTGAATTCCCCCGCTGAAGCTTATTGTCAACCAGTATGAGCATGGACTGGATGCTTACGGCGGAATATAAATAATACATGGAGCTGACATGCACATCAACTTGGATTCAAGAAATAGTATAACGTGTGCATAACAGGTAAACATTAGTCGTCAGAGCAGACGGCTAAAAGCTGTCGTTTTACATAAATTTGCATCTATCGGTTGCGATTACAGTAGCCACATTATACAAGATACGTTGATTATATACATGTATTAGCACACACACGATGTAAGTGCACTGGCCAAGGGCAGAATTAGTCATTATAGCACTCCTTAAGATTTTGCAGGGTGTTTAAACCATGTGATTTTATTTAATTTTTTTTTATGCTTTGGGCTCAATTGATTTTGTGGCTAAACTGATAATATCGTGTACATCTGTTGCAGCTCAACATCTATTACTGGATTGAACAACAATGATTACCAGATATCAAGGGGCGTGGTAAGTGCATCCTCTGCTATAAGATTTATTTCTATTTTTTGGATATCCTAGATTGGCTTAGAAGTCTAGTTTCATTTTGTATATTTCTCACAAAGTGATAACTGTACAGGAACTAAATCATTTTGTATATTTCTCACAAAGTGATAACTGTACAGGAACTAAATCGCTTAGCAGGACTGGGTGACAATTGCAACTATGTTAAGGTATTCACATCCATCGCCATTATTATTCCGTGGTTTCCTCTTCTTTCTTTAAAGAACCAGGCTTTACTCTTATTGTGTCCACTTTATCATCATACACGAGGTTGATTACGAAAAAGAATCACAAAACTTAGTGTACGCTCCCAAAGCTGATGCCTATGCTCTCTGTAAATCTATTGCATTTGCTCATATGCAGGCTGACTTCATGAAAATGCCATTCGTGGAGAATACCTTTGATGCGATTTATGCAATAGAAGCAACATGCCATGCCCCTGACGCGGTTGGTATAAATAATACTTTATTATGGTTTTTCCGTATTTATATTTTTGTGCAGCTCTATTTATTGATATTACAAAACAGCTTGGCTGCTATAAGGAGATATACCGAGTGTTAAAGCCTGGCCAATGTTTCGCTGCCTATGAATGGTGCATGACCGACCATTTTAATCCTAACAACGAAGTGCATCAAAAGATTAAGGCTGAAATTGAGCTTGGTAATGGCCTCCCTGATGTAAGATCGACAACTCAGTGTCTCAAGGCCCTGAAACTAGCTGGATTTGAGGTAACAAGTTCATATTACTAATTGCATTGACTTTTATCCTTTTTAAATTTCGTTCATGCGTATAATGAGGGGAAAACAACTTTTCTTTTTCAAGATTTTATGTGAGAAAGACCTTGCCTTAGATTCACCGGTGACTTGGTATTTGCCGTTGGACACAAGTGTATTCTCCATAACGAGCTTTCGTCTGACATCCTTCGGTCGGTTCATCACCAAGTCCATGGTAAGGATATGTTCATTTCTTTGTGACATCAACTTGAACTTCGTGGCTTAAAACATGCGAAATATGATTTTCATCGTAGTGTAGGTGAAAAATGTTTAGTAAGCGATAAATAGTTAATTTTGCAACAATCTCATAATACACATGGAAAAAGTATCGACATCACATGATTTCTCTTTTGTGCATATATGTTGGACGTAGGCCATGGCATCGAAAAATTCAAAAAAGCGTCTTGGATAATCGTCTTGCTAATTAAACACAATTAATTTGAACATTGCAGGTGAAGACACTAGAATTTGTAGGTCTTGCTCCAAAAGGAAGTGATAGAGTTTCTTCATTTCTTGAAAAGGCTGCTGAAGGGCTTGTAGAGGGAGGAAGGTAAGCAGTTTTCTTTTCGAGCTCCTCTGTTTACATAAACTCTTTCTAATGTTTTCCGCTCTTGTTTATTTATGTTATATAGAAATTTAATTTGCAGGAAAGAGATCTTTACACCGATGTACTTCTTCTTGGTTCGGAAGCCTCATCCGGTCTATATATCCTAGCTGTAGAATCCTTCCAAGTAATGTTTGAGAAATGTTGGGGTTTTTTTCTTCCATTAATTAATGTTAGTATTCTTTTCCTTTAATGAAGAAAATGTTTGAACATGAATGAATTCACAGATTATTTCAGTTAAAATTGTTGTTTCGATTCCAAATATTTGGCCCTGCGCTTTCAATTTAGTGGAAATTAATGCTATTCAAACCTGAGCAGGTTTCTTGTGGGAAAACAACGCAACTCAAAATAAACCGAAACAAAAGTGGGTAGGAAAATATTTCTGTGAACATGATGCATTTATATATGCTTAACATTCATTTGTTTATAAAACACGATGGAGGGCGTATTTTTTCGACGCCATAGGAAGGAATTCCCTCCTATGGCCTCTTTCCTCCATTATATATATATATATAGAGAGAGAGAATAATGGAGAAAAGAGGCCATAGGAGGAAATTTCCTCCAATGGTATGGAAAAAATACAACTTCCACTAATTTTTTCGACGATCGGCCCTCATCATCTTCATCGTTATCATCTAAGATGTGGGTACACTAAATTTCATGTGATTCTACAACTTTTTCACCGTTGATTTAGCAATGTAAAAAGTTCTATTGTCGGTAAACCGTTAATTTTGAACCCACTAAATCAACGGTGAAAAGGTTGTGGAATCACATGAAATTTGGTGTACGCACATCTTAGATGATAACGATGATGATGATGGGTGCCGATCGTCGGAAAAAATGGTGGAGGTTGTATTTTTTCTACGCCATAGGAGTAAATCCCCGCCTATGGCCTCTTTCCTCCATTAATCTCATATATATATATATATATTGCTATTTCTTGATTTCATATACAGAAAGCGTTGATAAAGAAAAAACTACAAAGCCATCCAATAATTTGGTGGTTCATATACATTGCAAACACGATAACAACGTATGGCACCAAAAGAAAGTGAAGAACTCCACCTTTGACTTAAATCCGTATGATAACAAACATCTCGAAGAAATAAACAAACATCCATAAAAATAGCATTTGCTGATCCGAAATATACGTACCAAAGCAGGGATATCCGCAATAGAAAGTGGAATTTGGCCGACACGGCTCCACCAATGCTTAGATCAATACTTGGATCACCAAAATCGGACGATGCAACCTCAAAGTAATTTCAGCCGTCCGTATTTTTCCAGCCAGCATTACCGTTAATGTTCGATTTATGCTGCAGATCCACATAGACCAGCTTAAACCCAAGCAACAAATTTAACCCAGGGCCCCACGCATTCTTCTCCTTTTTATTAATACTTCATGATGACTCACGTGCTTGCACGTGCCACTTCATCTCGCTGCCTTGATGAAACCCTATCGGCTTCTCTATGGAGCGCCGCCACCCAAAAAATTATAAGAAAATTCGCTGTCGGCCAACTAAACTCGTACCACGGCGCCTTACCGGAGCAACCAGACGCAGCCGCGTGCTCCACCTCATGCGAGTGCCGTCGCGAGCCTCTCGGCTCCGCCACTGGACAATTTGCCCTCGAATCTCATCAAGATCCGGCCAAATCCGATAGCCACCTACTGCCAAACTTTAGATCCGGCCAATAGTTGTTGTCTACTAAAAATAATTCAGAAATTCCAGGGGCGGCAGATCGCCATCCCTGGCTATGCTCGGATCCGCCACTGATCATAGATAATCTAAAAACAAAAAGGATGAAATCTAACAAAATATAATGGTTCATAACTTTAAGGATTGATGGATATTGGAATTGTATCGGATAGTTATTTCATATATCAGTTTTGTCGTATCACGAGATGTTTGATATGTCCTAATATGAAGACATGGGCCAAAAAAAAATGGCCCAAGAATGAAGAGGAATATATCAAGGAAGAGGGAGATGCAGTTGCAAACAAGACATGATTCAGACGCAAAAATGTATGTGTCATTCAGTTTTGTTTTTTTAATTGTCGGTGTTAAAATATGATATTTATATGCATGTATATGAGTATCCACAATACATCTCTTTGCATTTGAACATACAGATAAGTCATAACATAACCGAAACAAGAAAACAATGTTTTTAATATACAAACATGAAGAAAGCCTATGCTGAGGTCACGGACTACTTTTAACATACGGAGATTGCGACAAAAAGTTGTTTAAATTTTAAATGAAGAAAACCTAGCATTGTGGAATTGACAAGCATGACTTAAGATTCGATGTAGCATTGAGACTAGAGATGATATGTGGAAATTTGCGTGTAAAAAATTAGGCGGTGCTTATGAAAAAATAACGAATTTCTAGGGTTTTATATAAAAAAAACCCTTTTACTAACTTCTCTCAGCTCGTGATCATATAGTTCTCAACTTTCTCTCTCCTCTCTCTCGATCATACACTCCTAGTCTAGAGAGAGATGGCAATGGCGAGCATTGGAATTTCCCAGGTCCCGTCCTCAAAAACCCTAATTTCATCGAATCGAGGCACCAAATCGTCGCCGCCTCTCCTCAGATCCGCGAATGCGGCCCTGTCTTCCTCTTCGTCTCAGCTCTCCGGCGAGAAATTGGTCTCCAGCGTGATTTTCCCGCGGAGTGGCCGCCGTTCAGAAGGGAGATCACCGGTTTTGGTGTCTCCGTAGGCGGTTTCGGACTCGAGGAACTCGCAGACTTGTCTCGATCCCGATGCTAGCGTGGTGAGTTAAAGGTGTCATTTTTATCCCCCTTTCTTCCTTCTTTGCTAATTTGGTTTCATAAAGGAATGATTTCGAAATAGAAAGAAGCAATGTGTTCATGTTTTAAGATGAATTGTGATGATTCCAGTAATGTTATATCCCCACTTTGTCACAGCATTTACTATCTGAATATCACGAATCTCTCTCTGTTTTCAATCAGGGATTATATATATATATATATATATATATATATATATATATATATATATATATATATATATATATATATATATATGAGCCATAAACAAAAATAAAACACCCAACTGCAGATGAGCTAATTCCGAGATAATATATATACAGGGATTTGTTTTATTGCAGACTTGAGTTTGCCAAACAAATTTAATATAGAAGTTGCTAGAGTAGTTATATATGTCCTTGAACATCCATTGCAATTCATGTAATATTAGTGGAATATTAATAAAGTTTTATAGTTGCACTTAATGATTTATAATGTGAGTATTCTTATTTATTTATAATTGTTATAATATCCTTAGAAATTATAATGTTAGATCATGTACTGTGAAATGCCACTTGCATGGAGATATGATTTAATTTAGTAATTTCTTAAATTGAGTACTTAACCTACAACTAGTATAGGATAGCTAGAGTTGTGACATGTTATCATACATGACACTGACATGTAAGATGTGGTGGTGTATCTCAATCTCCGAGAATGGAGATTCTTCAGGTGTATTTCATGAGTGCATGTAATGATATGTGTATAAGACCATGTTTGATTTCTCTAGGATATCGCCTATAGAGATGGAGAATTTATATTGTTACATAATCCCTTTGACTTGATGTTAGTTTTCGATTTGTTGACAAGTAAACTTTGATATGATGGTAAATCTTATCGTTTACACAGGAACAAGAAACCTAAAATATTGGGCTATTTGAATGCATTTAGGAAAACTACGGATGTCTAGATAGGATCCAACATTCTCATATTGATGAGAATAAGTTTACCGTTCAATCCCATGAAAGCGTTAAATCATGTACATGTATTTTGGAAATTGTTTTTTCAAAATTATATTATTATTATATTTATTTTCGAAATGAATTTATTGTGTTCATGGTAATTGAAGATTTAGGTTTTAAGCAATTAGGTGATTTTATCCTGCTCAGTTAAAAGACCCAAATAAAAGTAACTTGATGTTGGAAGTGGTTGCATGTAAATTAATATTAATTATTCTCTCACATTAGGAAGAATTTTTATAAACAATGGCGTGATTGGAGTTTAATTGTTAAATTAAAATTGTCAGTTGATTAATTACAAATTAATTGAGATTGACAATTGGTTCTCAATAAGACCTGTTCCCCTCCGAACAACGGAGACGCGACCGCGCAGGTCCGTCTTGTCTGAAATTCGGGGCAGATGCTAATAGGTGCTATCCGTCCACCTCTCCGAAGATGCCAAGTTGATTTATGGCACCGTGTATCGAAGGTTTAAACGGATGCGGCCGATATAGCAGACTTCGTCAGATCCCCCTCGTTCGAGGGGTTTTTGATTGTGGGGACGCTCTTCCCTGCAGGCGCAAGCCCCTGCAGTTAATTACGCTACCGCATCGCGGTAACAACTTTCTCCTTCTCCATATGGTCATTTCGTGTCGTGGGTGTTTGTTTTGTTTGTGGTTGCCCGTGGATTGTATACGGAGACTAATTTATGTGGTCGCCCGTAGGACGTGGATTAGTCCAAATCCGTATTTTCTTAGATTTGGGTTTGGAGTTTTGGTTTAAGGATACATTAGTCTCATTTGAGACTAAGATCAACTTAAACGTTAGTTAAGAATACGTTAGTCTAATTTTAGACTAAGATCAACTTAACAGGATCATTTAGATCCAACAAGAGAGCATGTAGACTCTATTGTTTAGTTTAGAGACTTTGCGGTTGATTGCCAGTTTAGGGACATGGTGGTCCATGGAATGTATGGCCTTCGGGACCCGTCACATCTCTGAAGACGTTGAAGGATTATAACGACAAATATCAGAGAAGTTCAGAGATGTACCCTTGAACCAATGTTGGTTGGGAGATCTATAGTCCAATTTGGGACTAAAGTCTGTTTAAGCACATGGGCTCAATTGAACATTTTATTATTCTGGCTGTTGAGCATTTATTTGGGCTCTGCCCTTTTATAATGCATAGCATTGGGCTTTTTAATTAAATGCATAGCATTTATATTTGGCATGTTAGGCCTTTATTTGGGCTCTGCCCCTTTTAAATAATGCATAGCATTTTAGATTAGTCTGAAAACTTTTTAATTGGGCTCTGCCATTTTTTTAATAATGCACAGCATTTAGTGGTCTGACAGTGCGCCACGTGGCCTGTCAGGCGCTTTACACCAATTAAAGAGCGCAAGGCAACAGCGCATGTGGAGGTGACACGTGTCACGCTCTGCTGAGCGCAAGTCTGTTAACGCAGTGCGTCTGTGGGTGTGCGCTGCGTTAGTGCGCTGCTGACACGAGGCGCGCCCTGGTGCTATGCGCCAATCCAAGAGCGCAGTGCGCTATATTTAGGAGCGCAGAGCGCAGATTGTTCTATGATTGACACGTGGCGCTCTCTGGCGCAGTGCGCCAATCCAAGGAGCGAAAAGGCTCATTTCAAAAGTGTAAGGCACTGTCCAATAGCGCATAGCGCATCTTGATCCAATTTAGATCAAAGAAACAAGTTTTTCTTGTTCTAAAGAGGTTCTACCTCAAGATTCAAGAACCAATGGTTCATCAAAAGGCTGTGCCTTTATATAGATCAAAAGATCTAGGGACGAAGTAAATTACTTCTTTAATCTTTTATGATTAGATCTTTATGATCTTTTTTCTTTTTATTGAAGATCTTGATCTTGTTCTTAGATCTTTGATCTTTTTAGAAGAAATTCTTTTTTTTGTGAGGTGTTTTCATCTCTGTTCTTCCAAGAATTTAATTCTTTACCTTTAAAGATGAAGAAGATGGTCTTCTTTCTTCAAAGGCTTGCCTTTTCTCTCTTTGAGTTTTTCTCAAAGTTTTTAGAGGATTCTCTCTCTTCTGTATGTCTGTATATCTTTTCTTTTTCTTTTTATTGTAGAAAGAAAGATCGTTGGTTGTTGGGACCCACCACCTCTCCGACGACACTGAGAGATTACAGTGCCATATATCGAAAGTGTGGAGGGATGTACCCTTTGAACCATGTCTCATTCATTAGGGGGGAAGAACAGGCTGGAGCTTAAGCTTCTCGCTGCTGAAAAAGGCTTCTTTGCGTTCGTGCACGTGCGTCGCACGTGTTGGACGCTCATATTTGCACGTAGCGCACATGGAGCTTGCGCATATGCGCATTATTGGGGGGAGCAAGCTCCTATGGAGAACGAGTCTCCTTTTAATATTATTAAATGTTCTCATGTGGTGCGCACGTGCGTTGCACGTGGTGCACGCGTGGCGGGCACACGTGCGTTGCACGTAGCGCACATGCGCATTATGGGGAGAAGCAGGGCTTCTATATATGGAGAACTAAGCTCCTATGGAGAACTAAGCTCCTTTTAATATTATTAAATATTCTCATGTGGTGCGCACATGCGTTGCACGTGGTGCGCATGTGGCGGGCACACGTGCGTTGAACGTAGCGTACATGCGCATTATGGGGAGAAGCAAGGCTTCTATATTGGAGAACTAAGCTCCTTTGAGTATTGAATATTTTGAGTATTGAACTCTACCCTTTCTAAGAGGTATCCCCTCTTATTTATATGGGAGTGGTAGAGAAGCCATCTCTCTTTTTCCTGATGTAGGACTAAAAATGCATTCCCATGTAGTAGAGCATTACTTTAGATTACACGTGCATAGCATATTTGCTCATAACTTTTGATTTCGGATGAATTATGAGACCCATAATTTATCAAATCGAAGGATTTTTCGAGATACTTTCGATACCATCAAAATTTAGCTGTTTCTCATTCCGGAGTTTGTCAAAATACAGCTCGGAAAATACTGGTTCACATCTTCTTCCTTAGATCACATGTGCATAGACATTTGCTCATAACTTTTGATCCCGGATGAATTATGAGGCTCATAATATATCAAATCGAAGGTTTTTTCGAGATGCTTTCAATACCATCAGAATTTAGCTGTTTCTCATTCCGGAGTTTGTCAAAATACAGCTCGGAAAATACTGGTTCGCATCTTCTTCCTTAGATCACATATGCATAGACATTTGCTCATAACTTTTGATCCCGGATGAATTATGAGGCCCATAATATATCAAATCGAAGTTTTTTTCGAGATGCTTTCAATACCATCAGAATTTAGCTGTTTCTCATTTGTGAGTTTGTCAAAATACAGGTTCACATTTTCTTAAGCGTATCGCTGCCATTTGATGCCTTGGGCTCTTTTGTGCAGAAATTTGGCGGGAACAAATGCCCCCACTACTTTGCCCACGTAAGTATGTATGTGGGTGAAGTAGTGCAGAGTTATGCATGGCGTATGACCAGTTTCAGGTTGGTATATAATTTTCAGAATCTTGATCTGTGAAGATAACGAGCGGACACAAGCGTCGTCATTTATCATTGACTCAAATCTCGAATCTTAAGGGATATAGTTCCCAACCCTCAGCTCCATGAGCCGCACCCTTCTATTTCTTTATGTTTTACTCTGGCGTGAAGTAGTTTATATGCTCATGAGTAACTTCTCTATTTCAGTGGCATGTAGCTTTGGCAAGTGTGGCCCATAGATGGTAGATAACAATTCATCTTGAATCCTTTATAAGGCAGTGATGGCTTAGAAGACAGGGGTAGGATCTGCCACCTAAAACTTCTCAACTTTATGAGCCGTGAGAGTCTCATGAAGATTTTTCTCCCTACGAGTCGAGAGGATCCCGTAGGTGTATTTTCTCCTTAGGAATCGTGAGGTTTCCTAAGTGCGTTTTCCCCTATAAGTCATAAAGATCTTATAAGAGAATTTTCCCTCCTACAAGTCGAGAGGACCCGTAAGCGGTTGTTTCCCTCATTGTCGAGATTCGACTTTGGAGAGCGTGACCCGTGAATAGTATGCAAGAGTCCGTCTTGGACCGACTTGCAGGGCTCCAGTGCTTAAGAAACCGGTTCTTATCCCGATTGCCTAAGGCTTTTCCTCACGAGTCGAGACGAATCGAGCATTTCTCGCAAGAATATCCTAACGTCACAATTAACCTCTGCTCTTTACGACAGAGGTCCGTTAGGGTCTGTGGTATTAGGGTTTTGTCCATTGTACCGTCGCGTTGGCTGATGTATTCCTCGATAGGCAATCTTGCTTGTTCAAGTAGCCTTGCGACATGTCGTGTTTCTGACCCCTTCGGGGGCTGGACAAGACGTCTTCAAGCAATCCTCCTAAGCAGTTTGACCGTCGGAAGAGCAAGCGTTAGGAATTTTGCCATGCCCCTTTTTACTTGAGGTTAGGCTCATTTTGGAGAGCCCCGATGAGTCATAGCCACTCCGCGCTGGCGTGGGATGATCTCCGATAGTCTTTCAGGTTTTATATGAGTTGCCGTCAAGACCCTGAAGCTAGGTATTTTGTCTTTGCTTCGTTTGCTGGTATTGCGTCTGCTGTATCGAGACGAATGTCGCGGTTGTCTCTAGCTTGTTGGTGAACCGTCGAGGTTTGGAACTAGGGATTTTGCCGTGGCTCCGTTGTTGTCGTCGCGTCTGAACCCCGCTGGAGGAAGAACGCTGTGGTGACATCTCGTCTGCTGTATCGAGACGAATATAAAAGTAGTGATCACTCTATGCTGGTGTGAGATGATCTCCGATGGTCTTTCCGGTTTTATATGAGTTACCGTCAAGACCCTGAAGCTAGGAATTTGGCCTTCGCTTCGTTTGCTTTGGTGTGTCCGAATCTTGTTGGAGGAAGGATGCTGTAGTGACATTTCGTCTGTTGTGTCGAGACAAACGTCGAGGTGGTGATCACTTCATGTTGGTGTGAGATGATCTCTGATAGTCTTTCAGGTTTTATATGAGTTGTCGTCAAGACCCTGAAGCTAGGAATTTGGCCTTCGCTTCGTTTGTTTTGTCATGTCCAAATCCTGTTGGAGGAAGGACGCCGTTGTTGACATTGCGTCTGCTATAACGAGACGAATGCTGAGGTGGAGCTGGGATTTTGCCGTCACTCCGCTTTACTGACCATGGGGTCTTTTGTTGACGTTGCATCTACATCCTGCTGGACTGTGAAGGAACGCCGTTGTTGACATTGCGTCTGCTGTAACGAGGCGAATGTCGAGATGATCTCTAGGTTGTCTGTGAACCATCGAGGTTTGGAACTAGGGATTAAGCCGTGGCTCCGTTTGGTGATGTTGCGTCTGAATCCTGCTGGAATGAGGAAGATCACCATTGCTGATTCTCGGGCTGTAGATATTGCCGTTAAGCTTTGGAACTAGGGATTTTGCCGTGGCTCCGTTGTTGTGTCGCTTCCGTGCTCTGCTGGCATAAGGAGGAACGCTGTTGTTGGTCTTCTGGGATGCAGATGTGACCGTCGAGACTTGGCTCTCTTTCTGATGGAGCCTGAGGAGGTAAGGTGTGTTTCGCTCTTTGTTCGTGCCCCTGGATTGTATACAGGGATCGATATGATCTCACCTGTAGGGCAAAAGTTTCATTCTTTCAGAATTTTTTTATTTCTTCCCGCTCTATCATTTCGGCTTTTATATCACAAAGGTCGCGATTGCCCAATCATTTCGGCTATTTTTCGCGGTGCCCAATCATTTCGGCTTTTTATTTTATTTTTTACTCGCTGCTTTTTATTGCGAGTTGCCCGATCATTTCGGCTTTTTTGCATGTATACATCTTTTTACTTACTGATTTTGTTTGCAAGTTGTCCCATCATTTCGGCTATTTCGTATGCATGTGTGGCTTGCTGGCTTTTCGCTGTAAGCCTAGAATTGGACACCGATTTCGGCATCAGCACCGCTACAACTGGGATATTGCCAGGAGCAAATCATCATTTGCCTCTGTCGATGTCGAACAAAGGTGGCTTAACGAACAAGGTTAGGATCCTGTCGACTAAGGCTTTTGACTTCATGAGCAGTAAAGGTCTCACAAAGGTATTTCTCCCTACAAGTCGTGAGGATCTCGTATGTGTGTTTTCTCCTTAGGAATCGTGAGGATTCATAAGTGCATGTTCCCCTGTAAGTCGTAAGGATCTTACAAAAGGGTTTTCTCCTTATAAGTCGAGAGGACTTACAAGGGTTTTTCACCATGTGGACATATCCCTAGTCACGGGTGGGACTTTGCTGGGGAAATGTTTATTCGCGCCCGTGGATTGTATACAAGGGTCAGCATTGAGCCTTTTGTAGGGCAGTATCGGAGGTTGTGGGGGTTGTTTAAGAACAAGTTCAGGTCTCTGTAACTTAAGACTTTCAAATCTTATGAGCCGTGAGGGTCCCATAAAAGAGTTCTCCTTACGAGTCGTGAGGATCTCGCAAGTGTAATTTCTCCTTAGGAATCGTGGGGATCCCTAAGTGTGTTGCTCCCTTGTGAGTCGTAAGGATCTCACACAGGTGGTTTCTCCTCACAAGGTCGAGCGGACCCTGTAAGTGTCTTTTAACGAGGTTGCGCCCTTTTGGGTTTTCACAAACGCTCGCCGGTTGCCCTGCTGTTTTTACTCACGGAGCCCTTTCGGGTTTTCATCCGTGCCCATTTTGCTTATGGATATACCGTTTTTCTTTTTCTTTTTTTTTTATTCTAACGAGTTTGCGCCCTTTCGGGTTTTTCACAAGACTCCCCGGTAGCCCTGCTGTTTTTACTCACGGAGCCCTTTCGGCTTTTCATCCGTGCCCATTTTGCTTTTGGACATACCGTTTTCTCTTTTTTTTTATTCTTATATAACGAGGTTGCGCCTTTTGGGGTTTTCACAAACACTCGCCGGTAGCCCTGCTGTTTTTACTCACGGAGCCCTTTCGGGTTTTCATCCGTGCCCATTTTGCTTATGGACGTACCGTTTTTATTTTTCTTCTTTTTTTTATTCTAACGAGCTTGTGCCCTTTCGGCTTTTCACAAGACGAGCCGGTAGCCCTGCTGTTTTTACTCACGGAGCCCTTTCAGGTTTTCATCCGTGCCCATTTTGCTTATGGACATACCGTTTTCTCTTTTTATTTTTATTCTTTTTTTTGTATCGGCTTTGGGATGCCGCAATCCACCGTAGTTTATTGACATCTCGGTCAACAGCTAGTTTTAGGATATAGTGGTCCGTTATTAGTTTAAGGACGTCTCGGTCCACTGTTAGTTTAAGGACGTTTCGGTCCGCCGTCGCCGTATTTGAGGCGAATCTCTAGTTTATTGACTTTTCGGTCTATGGGGCTTTCCTTATGAATGAGCATGATGCCCCCGGCATATCCATCTTTCTCGGAGCATGTGGTTGTGGCGGGCTCATCTTCCCGTTTTCGGACAGCGCGAACTTGCCCTGTTGTTATTGGTGTTCAACCCAGTTTTTGAAGACGTATCAGTTTTCGATCGAATGGCCCAATACTTGGTGGTAAGGGCAGTAATTAGGATTGTTGACATTATGCAGTTGTAGTGGGAGTTTCGGCTCCGGTAGAGTGATAAGCCTGTTGCGCACTGCTAGTTCGAACAGCCTCCTTGTTTCATCCCGGGGAAATGAGTAAGGACGTTTCAACTTTTCATAGAGGGGTTGCCGCCTGTTGCTTTGGCGAACAACCGGTCTAGGGTCACTCGATTGTTGTTGAGCGCTGGCGACGAAGGCCATTTTCCCCTTCCCTTTATCTTTTTTGTTCGATCCCTTATTTGCGGGTCCGGGATTCTTTCCGGGTAGCGTGCGATTGCACGGCTGAATGTTCTCGCAACTTCTCAATTCTTTCGTTTTAGAGATGGATTACTTGAAAAGAGGGTCGAGGGCTACTTTTTCGTCGGAGTCGCTCCCGAAAGTGAACTCGCGGTCCCTCGGGATCAACCCTATGATAATTGTCGGCAGTTCTTATACGCTCATCTGTCGCACTTTTCTGCTGTCTACGAGCTTCACACTTTGTCCTGTTGAAGTGTTGCCTGTGTGCAACATACCCTTGCCACCAACATTTAAAGGAGTTGCAATTTTCAGTAGGATGTGTGATCTTCTGATGATATAAGCAGAAGTTAGGATGTGCGTCCGCTTCATCAAGATGTATCCCACCAGGAGAATTTTCTCTGAAAGAGGGCAGCCTCATTCCCATCGATATGGCTTTGGCGAATTGTTTCCTTGTCTTGATCCTGCTTTCATTTGCGGCGGATGTACTTTGATCTGGTGGAAGTGTTTCGACCCTTTTGTCCAGTCGCCGGCGTTTGGCCTTTTCAAATATGGCCATCTCACGCTCCCGATCAGCTTTACTTCTCAAGAGAGCTTCGTTTAGGAATGCGTTGATCATTTCATCTGACGGCCCCAGAAGTTCCGATTCAGGCTCTGCCCCCAGTTTCTTTGTGCAAGGGGCCTCTTCATTGTCTAGCGATGAATGAGAGATTACATTGCAACTTGCTACGTAATCCTCAGATTCGTCCGACGATTCTTCTCCATCATCTCCGTCCTCAAGAACGTGGCTGAGAAACTCTTGGAGCTTGATTGGAGTCCGCGCCTTCTAGTTATACTCTTCCAGCGCGTCAATCTGCTTTTGTAGGTCCGTGCGCTTGTCGTCAGGCTTCACGGGCTTCTTGGATTTCTTTTTCTTTTTCGAAGATTTCGACGGCTGGGTGGGAACGCTTTGGTTATCACCACCAATATTTGGTGTTGGGCGCGGCTTCAGCATCCCCTTGACGATCTCAAGTTCCAACGGGTTTTTCCATCTGATCGCTGGGCATGTCTGGAGGTCATTCGGCATCTTTTTGGTTTTGGCTGAAAGGGCCACCTCCCATGGGAAATTAGTATCAAAACCCTAAATTGAGATAATTTTGTTTTGGTTGTGTGACAATTTTTATGTAGATATTTATAATTTAATCGATGAAATTTATCTAGGCGGATCATATAACTCAGATCCAAAGTCGCACCTTAGCTGAGTTCGTGCCCGCATTTCGTGCATCATTTTCCGTGATCGTTGACCTCAGGCAAGTACTCTTGCCTTTTTTTTATGTGATGCTATGATATGATTACTATGCACAAGAATCCTTTTTCATGCTTTATACACATTTGAGGCTCTTGTTGATTTACTTGTATAGAACACCTTGATTTGATATGCCTATTCATGAACCTTATTATTTATTTTTAAAATGAAATCATTAATTAAAATGCTGGACTACATGCCATGACACCACTATTCACCAGTTTTATTTCCATACAATTACCGTACCACAAGTTCCTGTCTTTTCAGTATTCTTAATTAGTGATTTTAATCTTTACCATAGCAGCTATAAATACGTGGGTGTTGGGGTAGTTTGAGTGTACGTTGTGCAACAGGATCTCAGGAGTCCCATGCCGGCAGCTCGTACGGGCTATAGCGGTCTCATGTTTACAGCTCGTACCGGGCTATAACGGTCTCATGATTACAGCTCGTACCGGGCTATAGCGGTCTTATGTTTACAGCTCGTACCGGGCTATAGCGGTCTCTTGTTCATTCCACAGTTGGGCCGGTGTTTCCTAGCCCGTGGGGCACCACTCTTGGGTTAGGAATACTCCTGCAGAGGTTGGCGCACACACTCAAGCTTACGATAGGATAGTTTACCTTTTAGTGACCAGTTAGGTTATGACCCGATCCCTTACATACATGTTTCATAGTGTTAGTGCATTTAATTATTTATATACATATTTTTCTTGCGCACCGGGCTTCACTTTTATATATTCTTGTTATTATGCTACACACACTTTATACGTTGAGTACTTGCTGGGATGTTCTGACATCTCTGAGATTTGCCATCTCAGATTTAGAGACAGATCTGCAGGCTGAGCAGGATCCGAGCGGCTACCAGAACTTTGCTGAAGATCAGTAATCGTAGGTTTATTTTCCTTTACTTTCAGCCTTTAGCATGTGCGCCCTTATGGGACATTAGGGCTTTTGTATCTCTTTCGGATCTTATTTTATTCTGAATCTTTTGTTTCGGATCTTTAATTGCATCAATTATCCAGTGGACCCATTTTTAGGATTTCTTGTGGTTTCATTGCAGCATGATTATTAGTATTATTTCTTTTGGTATTGGATTTTATTTTTGACAGGTTAATCTAGACAGTCTTATGTGACTATGGAAGGACTTTTCCTTACCGTAGGTAGCACGGCTGGCCTTCGTCGCTTCCTGTATTCCACATTTTGGGAAACGGGGCGTGACAGCATGGCTTCTATATATGGAGAACTAAGCTCCTATGGAGAACTAAGCTCCTTTTAATATTATTAAATGTTCTCATGTGGTGCGCACATGCGTTGCACGTGGTGCGCGCGTGGCGGGCACACGTGCATTGCACGTAGCGCACATGCGCATTATGGGGAGAAGCAGAACTTCTATATTGGAGAACTAAGCTCCTTTGAGTATTGAATCCTTTGAGGATTGAACTCTACCCTTTCTAAGAGGTATCCCCTCTTATTTATATGGGAGTGATAGAGAAGCCATCTCTTCTTTTCCTGATGTGGGACTAAAAATACATTCCCATGTAGTAGAGCATTACTTTAGATTACACGTGCATAGCACATTTGCTCATAATTTTTGATCTCGGATGAATTATGAGACCCATAATATATCAAATCGAAGGATTTTTCGAGATACTTTCGATACCATCAAAATTTAGCCGTTTCTCATTCCGGAGTTTATCAAAATACAGCTCGGAAAATACTGGTTCGTATCTTCTTCCTTAGATCACATGTGCATAGACATTTGCTCATAACTTTTGATCCCGGATGAATTATGAGGCCCATAATATATCAAATCGAAGGTTTTTTCGAGATGCTTTCAATACCATCAGAATTTAGCTGTTTCTCATTCCGGAGTTTGTCAAAATACAGCTCGGAAAATACCGGTTCGCATCTTCTTCCTTAGATCACATATGCATAGACATTTGCTCATAACTTTTGATCCCGGATGAATTATGAGGCCCATAATATATCAAATCGAAGGTTTTTTTCGAGATGCTTTCAATACCATCAGAATTTAGCTGTTTATCATTTGTGAGTTTGTCAAAATACAGCCCGGAAAATACAGGTTCACATTTTCTTAAGCGTATCGCTGTCATTTGATACCTTGGGCTCTTTTGTGCAGAAATTTGGCGGGAACAAGACCCAATTGGTCCCACCGCAAAGACTTAAGGTAGAAGAGCAAACAAAAACAAATAAGAGAAGAAATATATAACACAATATGTTGTGTTAGGGAATTTAGTCCTACATCGGTAAAATAGAAAAAAAGTAATGTATCACAACCCTATAAACGGATAGCTATAGTAGTCCATACAGATTAGAAGAAGAAAAATAATTAAGAATTATTTTTTAAAAAAACTTCTTTTAAAATAGAAGGGTTCCTATCGGCCTAGTTTTTGGTTTGGCTTCTACGCAAGGTGGTGGATGATTTGGCTTCTACGCAAGATATTTAGATTTGCAAAAATATATCTTTTATCACTCATATAGATGAATTATTGGAGATCATATGCATCACTTCCGCTGCTTTATGTGTATGATTTCCTTTAGAAGTATATCACCAAAGGCTGAATGAGCCACTTAATGAAGTTTGCTAATGTTATCAGTGATTCTTCATTCTTACAAGTGGAAAATTTAGTCATTTTAGCGTAATATTCGTTGGTTGCTGTTTTGGTTGGGAATTTCGGAAAATTTAGTCCTTTTAGCGTAATAGGGCCGTCGTCATGCTCGCATCACCCGCCGATACCGGGGATCCACAGGGGAGGAAGCGGCAGTTGGAACAGTCCCTGATTCGACATGAAGGCCTGACATCCCAGACTGTTCAAACGCGGGCACTTTACTCGCTACGTTACTACTTAAACTCGGCCTTGCCGCATCATTCAAGAACAAATATGTTATAATTCAAGAAAAATTACTGTAAGAAGAAACCTGGAAAAGTAAATAAGTTCTACTAGGTTTCAATAAGGGATCATGCGATGTTTTACCTTGAAGTAACCGTTCGGCCTCTTCGCGAGCCGCACGCGCAACCTGCCTATGGGCGGTGGACATGACAGAAGGAATATCCTCCATGGGAACGTCAGAGGGTCGGGCACGACTAAGTTAGCCTGACGCTCTCTTGCTGCGTGCTTTTTGCGCTTTCTCTCGGTTTTGGCTGTACGAATAGATCTCCTCAAAACCTCCAACATGAGAGCGTCTTTGTCCAAATCAGGCTCGGCCTCCGGATCTGCTGCAACATCCATCATCAGCTGCTTTAGCAACACGTCCCGTGATGGCCCTGAGATGACCTCAACCGTAGCCGGTGGCTCTGAAGGCTCCTCCGCACCACCACCTGAGGATGTCATTGTATTCGGAACAACACGAGTTGCGGTGATTCCTGTAACAGAAAGAGGAAAGGAGTCAGGGTGTGAACGAAATGAACTAAATATGTCGTGAATCGAATCATATCGAGACCCATGGAAGCGTGAAGTCTCTCCTCTTCCTCAAATGTCTTGAAGGACGCTAAGAGAGCCTTTTCAGTGGAGATTCCTGTTAAGAAAAGAGCGTTAATAAAGCATGATAAATTCAATATATATATATATATATACACAGAAGAATGTAAATGAAATATACCGAACGCCGCAAGAGAAGCGAGCGTTGCTTGCTCGCGGACTAATCTCTCAGAAGTCTCAATAGCGGCTTGAAGATTAGTGGGGACATTCTCATCGATAGAGGCTCCGAACAGACCGTCGTTGGTACCGTATTCGGACAAACCCTCGCTGTAAGGAGCCTCATCATGAGGCTCCTGACCAAATACAACGTCAGTCGAGAATAAAGACTTCTTCTGCGAACCGGCACCAACACCCAACGACAAGAGTTTTCGCTTAACGGGTTTCTTCGGACGGCGTGTTCCGATCTCCGAGCCAATACCCGACTCGGGGGATGTCACAACCACCACAGTCACAGGAGCACTTACATTCGGTCGTGGCTTAGCCGGAAAGGCTCACGGAATTACAGTCGTGGCGCTCTCTCTTAAAGAAGGACGGACAATTGCCCGTCGCTTTGGCGGGACCGTGGGATTACTGGCCGGGAAAGAATCCTTATGGTGAGAAGCATCCGTCTTTCTTCCTTGATGGCGACACCCGTAGCATGCTGATACCAAGCAATAAAAGCATTTGAGGCATTCGGGATATGGCTCGGCTCACTGATCAGGAAATGAGACCCGTATTTAGCCACATGAAGTGATGTGCCGCGTTGCGAACACTCTCTTCTGTAGCAACCGGGTCAATGAGGAACGCTTCAAGGGGAACCCCTTAGTTGTAACCATATTGTTGGGCGAAACGATGCGGGTTATATCTCATAAATAGCACCGAGGCGTTTTGTCTGAATACGAGGAAACCCGGTCTGATAGAATACAAATGAACGATTTCCCGGGCCCTCAATGCACAAGCTCCATCCTTGAAGACATCGTGGAGCGGCTGGATTACCTTGAAGGGTTCCTTACCAATGGTCAGGACCCTGTCGACGAAGGTCATGCCTTCTCCAACCATGCACGGACGAAGAAGCTGTTGGATATATGTATGCCCTAGAGGCCATTATATGTATAGTGGATGCGTGGACATGTATATATGTCTTTCTTGCTCGACATGATAGTATGCTATCTGGTTTACTTTATCTTGACATGTTCATTTGATCATGTATTTTATTCATTTGGAACATGTTGATAAAGCCCATAGGATATTTGCTTGACTACTGCGACTATGATGTAGATCATACTAGTGGGACACGTGTAGTTTATAAGCATATCCTTTAAATGTTCCTAGTCATGGGTGTATTGAGACAGGGCATCGATATGCCAGAGTAGACTAGCGTATACCATTCTTGTCCCATATGATGGGCGATGGATGATCCCATATCCATCTGGTGTGCTGACACTAAAGATTGTATGCGGGTGCTCAGTGGAGACTGGGTACACTGAACGGACTCGCCGAGAACTCTTATGTGGTATTATATCTATCGTCGGATAGCAGTTCTCAGGTAACACCGGTACAGGTTAGTCTGTAGACCCAAGATCGTCATAGAGTCTTTTGTGTCTTCCCACTGTATTTTGATCTCCATCCTACCACGGCTCTACTGAGTCGTGCAAACAGGTGAACTTTGGGTACAGTCCCGAGGCACATGGAGGCAATGAGCGATAGGAGGGGTTTCGTCTCTCCCGGTATTGGGAGTTGATATTGTGCTATACTCGATTGGTTATAACAGGAAGTCGCTGGCCATGATACTGAGATTTACTGATAAGTGTTATCAGTAGTTTCTCGATCTGTTATGAGCCATACACCGGCATGACTTATTGAGTTATTAGGGTCGACATTTCATTCCTAAACTCGATATGCAACATATCTGACGAAGAGACCGAACTGTACGGTAAGTGTTGCCAGTTGGCTCGACGGGAGTTTTGACAGCTTTGCTGGTTTTCTTCTGATCGCTCAATACCCGGGTAGCCGTTACGTTTAGCTGACCGCTTGCGGCTTGTGGGTGTTTGATATTATCATCACCCACTGTCGGCGTATTAACGAGTCTTAGAGTCCCACACAGGAGTTTCCTGGCTCAGGCGAAACGATGTGGTGTGCATATGAGATATGCGCGGGGACCCGATTGAATGTGAGTATATGATACCGTATGTTAATTGGGCGCTTTTCTATTGGTCGGGTCGTATATGATATGACCGGTTTGTTAAATCAAGTGTTGATTTAACATTTGACTTTTAGTTTAAATTCTTTATTTAAACCCTATTTCTTTAAAGATGTATGTATGTATGTATGCACATGTTGATGTGCATGGACACATACATGCATAGTGTCATGGTTGATAATACACAATTAGTGGCAATATAAGACTTACATGGTTCAATATATATATATATATATATATATATATATATATATATATATATATATATTCTATCTGGATTATAAAAGGCAAATGGAAATTAAATCTTTAATGGGTTTTTCCACACTCTTCTTGACTTTGACCTAGCTTAAACCCATGGTTTACTTTTCATTTGGACTTTAACCCAAATGGAAAATATCTAGATATTATTGAACCATGGTTTAAAATGAGAGAAAGAAAATATATATACTTTCTTTTCTCATTTATTCATTAAGCTTATCATTATCTTTTTAACAAAAGCTTTTGCCATCATCTTCTTCTTCCACCAAGCTCTCTTGAGTTTTCATTTAAGTGAGTTAGTGAAAAAGAAAGGGTTTTGATTAAATAATACAAACTACCTCATCATTCTATACACATCTAGCCCATTTGTGTAGGGTGTTTGCTATACTTCTTTCACAAATCAAGTAAAGCAAGGAGTTTTGGGCAAATGGACTTCGGGTGGATCATCGTGGACGAGAAAGGACTCTAGCAAGCCGTTCCAAACTTTCAAAGATCCAAGGAGTCGCTAAGGGAGGTCTACAAAGGTTGTAATCTCTACACTTAGTGATAGAATCAAATTAGTATGTGATACTTTAGATGTTACCCTAGACTTCTAGTTAAAGTATGTTTTATTTGCTCAGCACCTCTATAAATTTTAAAGTGGCATGTGTGATGCTTCCATACTCTACAGTAGGTACTAGGGAAACTCAACAATGGTATCAGAGCCAAGCTAGAATTTTAGACACTGTGTTAAAACAATTACGAAAACGAAATCGACTCCGAAAAACACGATATGTGAAACCCTAATTTTGCTCTCTGGAAATTTTTTTAAATGTCGTTTTAAAATTTTTTAAACAGCTGCAGAACACTGTATGGGACAATCTAAGAACATAGGTGAAATACGGGGACCAGTGCTCGGATTTTGGCCGAGCACTTTCATGCCAGGACCGGCCTACTCGGCCCCCCTAACCCTAATTCCCCCCGTATTTCTCCAGTGCTCTGCTGTCTAGAATTTGGGGTTTCAGGTATTGTTTGCTTAGCCTAAATTTTCATGTGATGATTATTTTGATTAGGGGCTAATTCGTAGTGTTTCGTAGTCGTATATTCTAACACTGTATTGGTAACCCTGACAATATTTAGCAGTTCGAACGAACTTTAAAACCCCACATCTTGACCCCGCAGAAATTTCCAAGTGTTATAATTTTCCTAAGTTAACTTCATATTCAATAGTTGTGCAAGTGTTCCCATGGACCCTCTAGAAGAATAGAATAACCTTAGGTCGATTCTATGCCCACGGAACCGCGATCGAATCTTAGGGTTTGCCGTAGTTCCGTGGTGTCATAGGTGAGGCGTTGGTTAACCCCTTCTACGGCTGGTCCAAAGATACTGTGGCACGTTTTTGAATATTTATAATTTTGCTCAAGTGTTGAGCTTTCGGGATAATTTGTGGGTGTATGATGATTCGATCGAAACGTTAAATATCGTCTTAATATATGTGATTGTGATAATTACAATTGTTGTTTTTCACTTTCTTTTCTGTGACCGTAAGTGTAGTATGTGGTGTATCGCCGGTTTCGTTGCTATACATCAACGACAATCGGGATACGCATACTTGCTTACATTGATGATATGAAATATTATGTGTTGCTGAGATATGATGTGCAGGATTGTCGCGATCGAATAGCCGGGGGTTTTATGTGAGATGAGAGTCTTTATTTTCATTCATGTAAATATCAATTGCATGTAATATTCTTTTATTTGGGGCACTTCCGAGTTGAGAATGATGTCACTATTATTGTATATTATTTACATTTCCGCATTAGGATAGACCCAAGGAGGGGAGCACAAGTGATCGGGTTCTAGGGTTCAGTGAAAGGCCATCTCGAGGAGTTGAGACCGGGTCTCCTAAACTCTAGAATTGGTAGGATCATTTGCCGCTCTCGTAGGGATCAAGGGGTGTGGGCTTGGCTATTCATCGCGACCGTAGAATCCGTATTTTCTATTGTTGGCTGAATACAAAATACGGACCTCCTAGATATCTTTTTATTTTCATATGTGCTTTTGTTGTTGATATTCTGTAATGTGATTACTTAGTATCTGAGACGAATGGATTATTATTATATATATGATATATAATAAACGTTGCTTATATTTTACACCCGCGCTAGTCCCGTCCCGCTATGCCGTTAGTTAAGTAACCTAACGGTGCATAACGGGACACTGTGGCGAATGCGGATGGTATAAGTATACGTTCTATTTTCGTTTTTTTTCTGTGATGGCTTAGGAACTTAAATGATGAGACTACATTAATAAGATTAATGTAAAGAAAAAGAAACCTAAAGATGTTGTAGGATCAGATTTGAAACACACTCGGCCTTTTTATGAAAAATGCAAGTTTCAAAAGATACGGAGCTTAAGCCATTCCTTTTCTAAACTGTTTTGATTCTACAACGAGATCAAGTTCAAAGCATTAAAGGTTTTCATAAAAACCATTCGCAACCCTCCGTCATTTTAGGAAGCAGGGTACTTAATATTCGTGCTACGTATGTTGATTATATTCAAGGCGTAGTGTACGGTAGCTAAGTGATGTCTTCCTACAAAGCATATGATGCGATCAGTTAGGACATTCATGTGATTATGTTGATCATAGTCAAGGGTCATATTGGTGGATCTAGTTAATCTCGAAATGACGGGTAGAACTTGACTAATGCTTATGATATTTTGACCATAGCCAAGGTCATAAGCATCTAGGGGTAAAAACCATATCGGGAGTTTCAAGAGTTGAAATTTGCAATGAGATTGCATATCTTCTTTATGATAGATGGATCCTAATCCCACTGTGAGTAAGTGTTGCTTTCAGGAGAGTTTTACACTTTACAATTAGCTAATCCAGTAAGTGTCTAGAAAGGTGTCAACGGGGTTTGACTTCTGGGAAAACGAGGTTTATTTTAATTAGGTCCATGCGAAAGCACGGGGAACCTCCCTCAAAGTACCGACATTGGCCTGGCTGACCGGTTAGCGAAACTATAGAATGTAATTAATCCTGGCTAGTTTTCTTTTAAGGTTTTGAAAGAAAATTTGATAAAGGCAGTGGGAGACATCGATTAGATAAGATAATAACCAATCTAATTCTTTGCAAGAGCATTTCGCTAAGTGTATTCCTTTCTCTCTCCTAATCGCAGATACCTGATGACGGGACTTAAGCTTCTTTTAGAGAAAAACAAACTGACAGTACCAAATTATAAAGAATGGTTGAGGAACTTGAACATTGCACTCACATATGATAAAGTATCATATGTCCTCACTACCAAAGCCCCACCCGTCCGAGGACCTGAATCATCTGTTTCGGATAGGGAGATCCGAAAAACATGGGATATTGATTGTGACACGGCCAAATGCCTCGCGCTTGCTTCTATGGACAGTATCCATCAGAAACAACACGAGAAGATGGATGTTCAATCCATCTTTCTTCATATAAAGGAGTTGTATGAAGAGTAATCTCGGACTTTGCGATACGAGGCATCTCGAAAGTTGTTTCAGATACGTATGGCCCCTGGCACATCAGTAGGAGAACATGTTCTGAAAATGATTGGTCTTATAGAAGAACTTGAGGAACTGGGATGGACCATGGATAATGAGCAATATACAAATATTGTTCTACGGTCTCTCCCCCCTCCCGCCTTTGCTCCGTTCATAGTGAATTTCAATATGAACGATTTGGAGAAATTATTGCCTGAACTTCTCAATATGTTGAGAAGTGCAGAGAGCACGCTTAAGACAGCGAAGACTCCCGCTCTGCTTGCTGGGCCATCTTCCCCTTCCGTCCCAAAAGCCAAGGCCAAGGAAAAGAAGAAGAAGAAACCCATCAAACCGAAAGGTGGAGTTAAAAAGGCGAAGGGAAAAGACATATCTGGGGCCGCGGGAAGTGGAAAAGGAGAATATTTTTACTGCCACAAGTCGGGACATTGGAAACGCAACTGTGCTGTGTATCTTGCTGATCTCAAGAAGAAGAAGCATGCTGATGCTTCCGCTTTAGGTGTGTTTGTAACTGAAAACAGTTTTTCAATAAACTCTGCATCTTGGGTATTAGATACCGGTTCTGGTTTTCACATCTGCAATTGTATGCAGGGATTGAGAAACAGTAGTGTTTTGAAGACTGGAGACCATACTCTGCGGGTTGGAAATGGTTCCAATGTACATGCTGTATCCGTAGGAGAGTATCATCTGGGGCTGCCTTCGGGTTGTATTTTGGTTTTGAACCCTTGTTATTTTGTACCTAGTATGCTATGTAATATAATATCCGTTTTTTTGTTGAACAATGAAGGATATCATTTTGTGTTGCAAAATAATATTATGAACATTAACTTGAATCAATAGTTGATTGGGTATGGTACACTGAATAACGGTATTTACATCCTGAACCAACACACAGTTTTCAATATACAACATACTAATAAAAGAAAATTTTCAGATATAAATGAAGTTTTTTTTTTGGCATTGTAGACTTAGTCATATTAATGAAACAAGACTAAGCAAGCTACATAAAGATGGATATTTGAATCCTTTTGAATATGAATCTTATGCGACTTGTCGGTCATGTATCAAAGGTAAAATGACCAAAACTCCGTTTACGGGACACGGAGAAAGAGCTGTGGAACTCTTAAGCCTCATACATAGTGATGTATGCGGACCAATGTCTACATATGCTAGAGACGGTTTTTCATACTTCATAAGTTTTACTGATGATTTCTCAAAATTCGGACATGTGTTTTTGTTAAAACATAAGTCCGAAGCTTTCGAGAGATTCAAAGAGTATAAACTTGAAGTAAAGTAGAAAAACAAACATGCTTGAGTATCAAGAAATTTCGATCGGATCGAGGTGGAGAGTATTTAAGTACAGAGTTTTCAGACTTCTTAAAAGAGAATGGGATTCTCTCTCAGCTCACTCCTCCTTACACACCACAGCACAACGGTATGTCAGAACGGAGGAATCATACCCTATTAGATACGGTACGGTCCATGATGTGTGATACTGAGTTACTGCTTTCCTTTTGGGGGCATGCATTGGAGACATCAATGTATCTGTTAAACAGGGTTCCAACCAAGACCGTGTCTACCACTCCATATGAGATATGGAGTGGAAAGAGACCATCTCTTAAAAGAGTTAGGATATGGGGTTATCCGGTTTTTGTCAAAAAGCAGAATCCAGACAAACTCAAGACACGATCAGTCATGTGTAAATTTGTTTCTCCATATTAATGTAAGAAATTCACTTTTTTTTAATTATCTAATACGCCGCTATTAATTTGATTTTTCGTAGGAGGAGTAATGTCGATGGATGATTTCTTAATGAAATTCTTCCTTGGAGTCTATGTAAGGAAACATGCACCAGGTAAAGGAGGACAACAACTGCAAGTACGATAACCAAGGTCTACAGCTATTTACGTTGTCACTATATCCGCTCTTGTTGCAAGTTTCGTCGCATCAAAGGCATGCACGAGATGCGGACGTAAACCAACAATGCAAGCTGCCTCTATATTCTTCTTGATCGAAACTGTCCTTAATGCTGTGGCCATGAATCTTGAAATGCTCTTTGTGGGAAGGCTTCTTCTCGGTATTGGTGTAGGATGTGCAAATCAGGTATATCAACACATTTTCTTTTTAAGAATTAGGGTTTATTTTTCTTAATTTCATTTTGATTCATTTCTAAAATTTGTGTGCTAGAACATGAATTGGTTGGTTATGTTAATATGTTTCATAAGTGATAATTTAATCATTCATGATAATGTTATTTAAATTATGTTGAATGCTAGTTATCTCTAATTATTTTATTTAATCAATTTGATCATGCATTGCTATTAATATGAATTTTGCTTTATTAGTAATATTATAGCATCAAACTTTTCAAATTTTTATCTGATTAATTAACACTGCAACTTCCTTTTAATTTTCAGGCAGTCCCTCTGTTTTTATCAGAAAGCGCACCGGAAAAATTCGAGGAGCACTCAACATCCTCTTCCAACTTGACGTAACAATCGGAATCCTAGTCGGAGACCTCGTAAATTACAAAGCATCAAATATACATCCATGGCGCTGGAGACTAGCCCTCGGGCTCACGGGAGCTCCTGCATCAATCCTATGCATCGACTCCTTCATCATCGCAGAAACACCCACAAGTCTCATCGAGCGAGAGAAATACGACCGCGTGCTAAAAATGCTGAAGAGAATCAGAGGGACCGAAAATGTTGATCTCGATTACGACGAGATTTTGCATGCTTGAGAGGTTGTGGAGGAAGTGAAACATCCATTTAAGAATTTAATGCATCGATCGAGCCGACCGCAGCTGGTTATCGCGATATTGATGCAAGTATTTCAGCAGTTCATGGGGATTAATGCCATTACGTTTTATGTGCCGGTCCTTTTTCAGATGATTGGATTTAAGAACGACGCGTCTTTGTTATCTGCGGTGATAACCGGAATGGTGAATGTTCTTTGAACAGTCGTTTCGATTGTGTTTGAGAATAGAGCTGGAAGGAGAATTTTGCTTCTATCTGCATGTGTTCTTATGTTAATTGCTCAAGTGAGTCATTTTTTGCGGGGATAATAGGCCATCACCTCATGCAAGCATGCACTCGCTTTATAGTTATTTTCCTTTCACATTGCAGGCATCAATGGGAGGGATTCTCATCACAAATCTAAAGGCGTCCAACGATCTCCATCCGCATATCGCCATCGTAGCGGTCATATGCGTCTGCGTTTTCGCGGGTAGCTTCGCATGGTCGTGGGGCCCGCTCGGTTGGCTGATGATCCCTTGTGAGACGTTCCCGTTAGAAACAAGAACCGCAGGTTTCTCTTTCACGGTGAGCTCCAACATGAACTTCACCTTCGTCATAGCCCAGGCTTTCCTTTCTATGATGTGTCACATGCAGGTGGCGATCTTCTTCTTCTTTTCGGCTTGGATTGTCGCCATGGGCTTATTCGTGATTTTCCTTCTGCCCCAGACTAAGAACATTCTGATCGACAAGATGGTTGTGCAAGTGTGGAAGCAGCATTGGTACTGGAAGCATTATACGAAAGACGATAACAGCGATGATTCCAAGGTTAAAAGCTTAGAGACCGGGGTTTCGAATTTGATTCTGTCATTAGTTTTACAACAAGCTATTTTCTTTTTCATGACAATGTTCATTACTAGCCTTAAGGTGGTTTGAAATTTCTTGGCATTGATTTGGAACTCTTCCACTGTGATTGAAATATGAACATCATGATGATGAAAAAGATCAGATGTAATATCTCCTCCTCCTTTTTTGCACTGATCACTAACCTATGCATACAACACAACCATGCACATATCACACACAATACACCCTCGAATTTGCTCTGAAAGCTTTAATTTGTGGCCACTTCCTTTTGGGGTTCTTGGATCTGAACCTCGTACTCTATCCAAAATGGAAGTGTGTCCATACCAACTGAGCAATAGCTCATTGGTTTAGATGTATTTAGTTTTAAGTTTCCTGTCTAATTGAAGCTAAATTTATTCAATGTCATTATGAGATAACATAAATGTTCTTGTTTTAAACATTATATGACAGTGTGTAAAGCATTAGTTGGAGGCCATAATGAGCCAATAGAAAATGCAAAGTTGATTGAAGCCTTTTTCACGAGAACATTTCCCACTCCTTTTTTTTCTGGTCATCTCTTTGTGATGACTATATGATTGAAGCATGATGTAAGAAACCAATTTCTAAAGAATGATTGAAAATATAATGAAGAGATGGAGAGTACTAGAAATTGTAGTTTTAAGGGCCACACTGAAACCCTGTCGCTTTCTCATTGCCTCAAATGAATGCACATCACAAGCATGCATCTTCACAAGACCAAGCCTTTCCCTGTCAATGACTTGTGATGGTAAATAAACCAAATAAAATATGAAACAATGTGAGATAGGGGAAGATCAAGTGAGAGAATTGAATGGTGAGTGCTTGTCATTTGATATGTCGGCAATGGGGACCTACTCAGTTTGGTGAAATTGGTAATGCATTTTGTTCCCACTCGTTTCATGTTGGCTGTTTATGCATTGAGTCGGTGGTTAGTATACCTAGTATTAATCTAATATTCTAAACTTGTTTACATAGTATATGTCATCTGTTTTAGTTTTCTTAAACCTTTGAACATAGTAAATGTGTCCTCTATACCTTCCAAAAGAGTTTAGAAGATGCAAAACTGATTTCCGGGATTATGGTCCGAGCAAACTGGCCACCACTAGCTTTCACTGAGCATTTTCCTTTAACGAACTCACATAAAAAAGATGACGCTAAGGGGTTTTGCCATCTAGCGGCTACCATTCCAGGCTTGCAAAAGCAATAGACAATCCTTTGACGCCACCACCCATGTCAATGGTTTCCGATAATAATGACGTTAAATGCCTTCGCAATAAAAGGTGTAAATATGATGCAAAACCCTAACGCTGCAAGCCATTCAATTCACTCTACACGACGCTCAGGTTACTTCTTTAAGTTACCGAATTGAGCGTTTAAGAAGATATGCTGGAGCACAACTCCTATTGATTATACAGGATAAACGGACAAATTAGATAATTATATATAAAAAAAAATGAAAAAACTATGTTCTAAACATGTAGCCAAAAAGGAAAAACTTATTTAAGGGGATAGGGTACATATATTATCTCTAAAAACATTTTCCTATCTGATAAGTAAAAAAAAATAACCAAAATGTAGCATAAATAAACCACCAATGCATAGAACCATTCTTTTTTCCAACCTCAAAACACACTTTTCTTGTACTTTTCTATGAGAAAACCGGCAGGCAGCGGAAGCACTAGCTAGCATCATGACTCCAGGTTTCATGGCGCTAATTGTCCATCAGGTCCCCGTTTCCTGGAAAATTCAAATCTGCACCCTCTACAAACAAGAAATCAAAGGACCAAATTGTTCGGGTCAAAAACTACACCCCGGTTGACCTAATCAAAATCAAATTCAACTCCAAGTCAAGTAGGTCTAAGCCCAAGCCAAGTAGGCCCATACCCAAGTCGAGCCAAATATGAAGAGGCCGGCCTCCCCATGCCAAAGGAATAATTATCAAGCAATAAATAGGTTGATATAATTTTCATGCATAAGTGTAAAATAGATGGGCAAAATGCTATTTTGTAATACCCAAGGGATTATATATAAAAGTGTGTAGCTTATAAAAGGCGAATATGATGAAAAATAAAAGAGAATTTTCATTCTGTCTCCCCTTCTTCTTAGCTTCTTACTTTTTTTTAATTTAATCAAGAGTTTAACTCTTATTTTCCCAAAAAGAAATGGTTTTTCACCAAAAACCCTTAAAGGGGAGTTTAAATCTAACATCAAATCTCTAAAAGAGAGATCTTAAATCTCAACGCTTCTTTTTTCCAAGATCCAACAAAAAGAAAGGACAAAAAGGGACATCCTTTCACCATCCAAGATCTAAACTAACTCACTGGGAGTTTAATTCCAAATTAATATTTTGAGCAATTCAACTCCAAGATCCAAATTCTCAAAGGAACTTAACTCCGAATCCAGACATTTTAAGAGTTTAACTCCAAATCCACGTTTAATTTCTTCCCTAGAAGTTTAACTCCAAACCCTCTCGGAAGTTCAACTCCAAGCCTAAGGGCTAAGTCTCTACTTCCGCTAATGTTTTCAGCGGTCGCGCGTCTCGCACGTGACCTGCCGGCGCTCAGCGTCTGCACGCCACGCACGTGACCCGTTGGCGTCCAGCGGCGACATGTTGTCTTATGCGTGCTGAGAACGCTCCTCATCCCTTTTTTTCCTAAACGTTCTCCACTAAAAATACTTCCCCCGTTAGAAAAAAAATTTATCGGGGCATTGCCCCGCATTCCGTGAGGCTGTTTGCCCCTTGACCCCCGGCCCACTATCCGGATAGCAGGACCTCCATAAACTCTGCAAGGATCCCTATACGTCCAAAACACCTTCAAAACACAATACACGTATATCACACATTGAGTTCATATGACCAATTTTACCCGTCAATCGGAGATTCTCTCACTTCAAAGATGAGGACTAATTAACGGCAATTTAGTCCGCGGCTGCTGGACATTCGAAACCGCACAATCAATAAACCCCGGCCTATCTAGGGTAGAGGAATCTGTAATACAAGCAACACGTATTTTCTATCTCAATATGGTGACGAAAAACACTCTACACAAACCACGTAGTACCAAGTTATTAACTAAAATATATAATAAAACCACAGTCAAAAAGTCTCAAACTCATATCCATAAATAAAGCAACAACTGCATAACATAAAAACAATCCCAAAAACAAATAAACCCTTTAATGTTCAAACAATATCAGACTCTATAATAAAACCCTCCAAATCATCAATGAAAAACTCTAGTTTAAGCCATAACCATAAACCCTGCAACAACTCCAACCATGGCCACCAGGCCTAACCCCTTGTAACCCGCGTCCACGTCGTTCGAAGTCGGAGCAGTCACAGGACTCGTCGAGCTCCCGTTTCCACTTCCAGCCTCTGCGGGACTCGGACTTCCTCCACCAGCAGGGACAGACGGACCGGAAACAGGCGAAGCGGAAGGGGCAGCAGAGGAGGCACCCTTTGCAAGCACGGAAATCTTAAGCTTTTGCCCGGCACCGCAGTGGCCAGGGAACCCGCAGAGGTAGTAGTGGTCGCCTGGAGACTTGATTGAGATGGAGTCGCTGCCGGTCATGTAAGTCGCGTCGGGGGACTTAGGGTTGCAGCTGTCGAAGTCTGCTTTCTTTACCTCCAGTACGTTGTGGTATGTGTTGTTGTACTCGAACACTGCATGTGTCGGAAATTTAGTTGTTAGTGATCATCGAACAACAAAGGTAGAGATTAATTTGGTTGAAAGAGAATCTCTTCACATAGAAACTTTTTTTAAAAAGCGGTTAAAAGAGAAAAGGCACATATCATACTTTTTTGTATGAAAATGCAACTTTTCGGTGTCGCATGCACAAGCATTGAAAACAATTGTCCATTAGAACTCCGAACTCAGCTAATCAAACAACTATTAATCACTCCAAGGGCGCTATGTGCTGATAAACCGGAAAGGGATGATAAGTGCAATGCTTAAGAATAAAATTACATCTTCGACTCTCACCCCAAATTCTGAGTTTTGGTGTGGTGGCAGGGAAATTTAATGGTATCAGAGCAACCAGGATCAAATCATACCATGCATGCATTTAAAGCGGACAAAATAAAAATTACCGCTACATGGCTTTCTTCAACCTGCAAATTATCTCACTCAACTCACACGGCAACTTTGGAGTTTGGTGCGGCAGCGGATACTGTTTAAAAAACTTAACCTTTTTAATTAGAAAATTATTTCCTAAACCCCATAATTGAGGTTAAAGAATGGGGTAGACATGTGGTACTAAATTTATTGGTCCAACAAGAAACAAATTCTTTATTAAGGACCTATATCTTACGGCGCATTATGTGATTTCTTTTTTCTTCGCTGCTTGAAACCTACACTTGTTTAAAATAAACAAGTTGAAAACTTTGAAGATGGGAAACATGTGGTTGCATCAGACAAAAAAGATGAAGCTTTACATTGAACGTTAAAAGAGCTGTCAATGCATTCACACTTTCAACTTGAACACTTTGGACAAAATAATAATAATAATAATGCACCGCAAATATTTTTGGGGACGGATTTTTTGAAGGACAGGATCATACAGATATTGATGAAAAGGAGTGATTTATTTCTGTGTCTAATGAATTTTTTGAGCTTAGAACAGGAAAAAAAAACTTAGCTTTTCCTTTTTACCCTTTTTTCTTTTTGGGTAAATTACGCTAAAATACCCTAAACTATCGTATTTTTCGCTAAAATTACAATAAAATAACTTACGGGTTATTTTTTTTAGGGTATTTTAGTGAAAAGGATTAGCTTAAAAACTATAGTTCAAGGTATTTTAGTGAAAATACCGTGTTAGCTTATTTAGTGTAATTAAGCTTTTTTCCCCTTCTTTCGTTTTACCTTTTTTTTTCTTCCTCTCAAACCAAATAGAGATTTGGCGTCCACATATTTTTTTTTTATAAATTTGGCTTCAAAAAATAAACCGGTCAATTTATTTTTTTAATAAAAAAACAGTAAAAAATTTAGAACGCAAACCCGTGCTGTTCTATATTTAAGTATCCACGTGCCGGTAGCTGACACTCAGAGGACACAGCACGTGCACATCAATTCTCAGTGTTGGCTTCTTCCTCTTTGGATTCACAAATTTATCTCTTCACTCATATTTTCAACCCAGAAAGTAAAATAGCAAGTATGAAAAATTATTTCCCAAAGTAAAGTATTGTCAAATAAAACAAGAATTCATACCCCATGCAAAATTAAAGATCGAATTTAAAGAAAACCCAAAACAACCCCCCAAAAATCAAAAGAAAAGAAGGGCTAAAAAGAGGAGGGGGGAATACTTACAAAGGGTATCCCCGACATGGAAATTTTTCTTAGAAGCCCAAGTGCCATAATCAATTTTGCCAATGGACCAACCCACAGCATCACCAACCTTGAACACAGTAGCAGAGGAGATGCTCACCATTGAAGAGAAGAGAACCAAGAAGAAGAGGCAAGCCATGTCCATGGTGTTTTTCTTCATCTCTCAAAAGAAAAGAAAAAAAAAAGAAGAGAGAAAGATGTCGATAGTTTTTGCAATTCTCTCCTTTTCTTTTTGCCCCTCCCCGCTCTTTATAAAGCAATTACTAGCCTTTACTTGGAAAGATGTATTCCCTTTTTATCCTTTGGGTGACCGGCTGTTGCCGGTTTAGATACCGAAAGTAACCTGCCCATTAAATTGTGGGTTTTTCCAATTTATCACCCTGAAAAAAGTGGTTATTTTGGTATATGGCCCCAAAAAGATTGATATTGGTCTTTTTTTGCACGCTTACTAAAAAAGGCATGACTATTCTAAAATAATATCATATATAAAAATATTTCAATTTAGCCCTGCGATGGTCTTCTTTTATTCATCCAGATTTGTATAAATTTAAATATTCATATATAAAATGCATTGGTTTTAAAAGCATGGAATAATAACACGTGCTTTTTGGTATTATTCTGAATGGGCTAGTGATTTAGAGAAAAATAAAAAAGCAAAAAAGGCCCAGTAAAAAAAATGGAGAGGGTAGTTATCCATAATCCTTCCTTGATTTTGAAAACAAAGAAAAGTGGGAAAGCGTCAAGTAATAAAAGCGTCGTGGAGGTTAAAGATTGGATAAGATAACAGTAGATGGACATTTTCACTGGAAAAGACAATAGGATCATTTAGACTTTTTGATGTAGGAGAAGGAGCTGAGCCTAAGCAGGAGTAGCCCGAGCGGGAAAGATTTTACCGAGATTTGATTTAGTTAAGGTTTAATTGAGAAAGTTTTGATTTAGATTTAAATTAGTTAGATTATATTTGTTTAGGTTTGCTTGAATAAGATTTTATTAGATTTGATTTTTTTATATCTCACCCCCGAAATTTCAATATTTTAAAATTTCTCCCATAAAAATCTATGTTCCTAAATTTCACCCATAAAATCTTTAAATTGTTCAAAAATATCCCCTAGTTAATTTAACCAAGCACTCGAAAAGAATATTTTTCATCTAGGGTTAATAATGGTCATTAACTTAATAAAAGACGAAAAAGCCCCCCATTATCACTGATATCATAAATTGGATGCTATGGCTAAGGTTCTTCTTAATTTCAAATTAAGGCTTTTCTTTAGACAAAAAATTATACCTATTCTTCTTTAACATTTCTGGTATGTTGATGCACGGGGAGATTGTGATCTTTATCACTCCAATTATAATAATTCCAACGAAGAAAATGAGTGATGGAAGAGGTGAAACCCTCATGGTTAGGTTAAGGGCGACATTTAATAATAAATCTTATGTTTTTTTTATAATGGAGCAGGAAATGAGCATATATCTTTTTTGATAATTAAGAACCCTTGCCTTAGCCCTCCATTTATGGCATTAGTGGAGAAGAAGATGGGGGGGGGGGAGGGGGAGGGGGGGAGCATTTTCTTCTAGCTCAGCTAGGGATGTTTTGAACTTTTATTTTATCATCTTATCATGCATGTACAAAGGCTTGCATTTAAACCTTTGAAAGGTGTTTTTTTTAAAAACTTCTATAAACCTCAAAAATCAATATCATTGCCTTATAAAGGAGATTTGTGTCCAATCTAGACATGTTTTGATGTTGATTTTTCATATTTATTTATGGTATTTGGTTTGGTATCTTTGAAGTTTATAGAAGTTTAATGAAGCTTTAAAAGATCAGGATATGTATACGGAAAAAATATTTAAACAACATTGTTTTAAATTTTCGAGATATTTCAAATCATGCACCATGTGAGAAACAAATCAGCATTTCAATTTGAAAGCATTAACCATTCGAGCAAAAATGGCAGATAAATATCTAGGGAAATTAAGGAGTCAGATAACCACAAAATTAAAGCTTGTCGATATGGAATTCAAAATCAAAAGTTAATGTCTAAATTTCCATCAAATAATTTCAAAATGTTTTCATATCCGGTATAAAATCTAAAATGTCTTTGGAATAAAATCAAATTATAAATTTCAAAAATATATATGATTGTTTATGAACATCACATGTATTTCTTTGAAGCAACGTGAATGCCATCAGACAAGACAGATATGCCCCATTTATGTGTACCTGTACCGTTTTAAAAAAGAACGCCCAATAGTGCCACACGTGAAGAATAGCTTGCGACCCGTTTGATCCGTGATCAACCCGTAAAACATGGTTGCCGGTAAAACATTTGCAGCCCGTTCAAAAAGTATCCGTGGTTGGCCTGTTCGTTTAAAAGAAACGCCGAGCTGGCTCGACCTATGGATTCGTGGGTTCTATCTGGCTCGTATTTTAAAACCCGGGTCAAGCAGCTTAGTTGGACACCTCTAACTAAATGGGCCTTGCTTCACATAAATTTGAAGCCCAATTAGTACATAAAGGTCCAAATAAAAGGCTCTCTCTAGAGTCTAGATCAAATAAAAATACATCCTTATCCTCTTTCGATTGAACTCACCAAAATCCCTCACACATCGCCATGGCGCTGCAACCGTTTTCTCCTGCTGCCACTGCCGCTGGATCTGTCCGCTCAAGGATATTTACCTTTTTACCCTCAAGAACAGGTTCATCGCTCCTCAAAACCCTAAAAATCCCTTTTTTATTTCAACTTTTATAGCTTTTTGAGCGGTAGGATGCTTTTTGAAGAAAGCTTTGATTTCGAGGTCTTAGGGCATGTCCCAATGCAGCAGCATAGTATGATTCTGGGATTTGTTTCTGATAAGTTTCTGTGTCCATTGTGGAGCCTTAGCGCTGAATCCTAAATGCTAACAAATAGAAAGAACGTTATATTTTGAAAATCGACAGCCTTGGAGCCTGAGGTTTATGCTTTTTGGATCCTTAAAAAGGAAGCAATAATACAGCCGATGTGCCATAGAGGATCATAAAGATAACTAATTGGAGATAGCATCCACGTACCTTGTACTATAGCAAGTTACGCAGTAAACATTTCGCCGCCGTCAAAGGGGGTCACTTGCGGATCACATTACCCATTTGAATGTGATTTTTCATATTGGACATCCAGGACCTACAACCATCTTCACCAGGGGCAGTTCCAGCTACACCGGAATCTACAAATACATGTTTGGTTCCAAGTAGCCGTTGTTCCAACATGCAGTTGGAACCAAGATATAAAAATCTTGGTATCGGATGGTCAATTATAGGGTCAGAATGGGCCATCTCGGTCTTATCGGCTATCTCGGATTGAAAATATCGGATTTTATATCGTTTGAGTAATTTTTCTCGAAATTCATTAAATAAAATGAAAAGCGATTATAAACAATTCGACGAATTCTTTAGCAATTAATGACATCTACAATGGTTTTTTTTATACTTGGTAAAAATAACTATAATATTTTCAATATATTTTTAAGCAACTGATGATGTCATGTAAACCGTAACCCAATAACCTATCTCACTAACCCAACAATTATTCTAATACCTAGCACCCTAATAATCCAATGGTAAAACTAATACTACTCGGAATCCGACAATATCGCTATGAGAGCCCGGACAATCATTTTTTTGGATATGAATCGACCATCTCGGATCGGGATCGGCCGAGATTTCAAACCATGGTTCGGAAAGCAATTTGAGTTCCAAAACATGTAGTTGCAAGTTGCAACTATGCTCAAAATGAGCGCTTTTGCAATTACATGTGTTGGAAGACAAAATGTATAAGGAAAAAGGTAGTTAATGTGATGCAACGGCATGCAAACAAACAAATATTGCGTTGAAGATGTAGGCAGAACTACATTTTAACCAAACAAAGAAATGGTGTTGCAACCGCACTATTTGAATCTACATGTAGTTGCAAATACATTGTTTTTTAACTACAAGCAATGAAACACACCCTAATTATCTTTTCTATGTATCCTCTTTGTTAATTAATCATCTTCCTGTTAAAAAGAAAGAATGTAGAACTCCAAACATTATGGTGGTGGTGGTTGAGGTGTAGTGAGAATTGGTAGCAACGATGGGTCAGATCATATCCTTCTGATACTTGTCAAAAAGAAGAACACAGTTTACTACCAAGTAGGGATCAAATAGACTAGTCTATTCTTTTTATCTTATAACCCAGACATTCTTTTTTTCCGTGGTGTTATCCACTCTTATTATTCTTCCACTTAAGTAACTAAAGAATGGAATGTTCAGATCCCTATCAAAGAAAACAAAATCAGAGCGGACACCTTTGTGTGCATGCAAATGTGTTGGGATCTACAGCAAATTATGTAAGATTACAAGATGGTGCAGGTGCATTCTTAAGCACGTCTTCGACTAGAAATTACATTGTAAAAAAAAGGCAGGTGCATGATCATGAATAGCTTTACCGGCTTTCTTTTATCTTACTCTCTACTTTGAAATATCGTTTTATAATATTCTCAATTGCATTTCCTCAGAGCAGGAGTCGTGAGGTTTGCGACCATTGAAGAAATTGAAGCTGAGAAATCCTTGATTGAGAAGGATGCTGTAAGTGATTCTCTAAACCGTGTTGTAACTTTTAAAAAAATTAGCTTTACATAACTTACATACTTAGCGACACTCTAACTGGATATTTTAAATGTATTTTAGAAAGGGAGGATGGAAAAGACCATAGAAACAATGATGGCAAATTTTAATGCAGTGAGAACTGGAAGAGCTAATCCTTCTATGCTTGACCGTGTTGAGGTATGAAGCCAACAACCCGATTCAGCAAAATGAATTACGAACCAAATGCAAGTCATTAAAAAAAAAACGATATTACATACAGATTCTGCATGTATGTGTATGTGAAAGACTAATAAGCTGGCATGAAATATTTTTCAATGTTCTTCCAGGTTGAGTACTATGGAACTCCAGTTAGCTTGAAGAGCATTGCACAGATCAGCACTCCAGATTCAAGTTCTCTGCTTGTGCAACCATATGACAAGTCAAGGTAAAAGCTTCTTATTTGAGTTCATATATACGAAGGCATTCCTATTCTTGATACTACTAAGTGTTGATCAGCTTGAAAGTTATTGAAAAGGCGATAGTCAGTTCAGATGTTGGTTTGACTCCAAACAATGACGGAGAAACCATACGTTTGAGCATCCCTCAACTGACTTCTGATAGAAGAAAGGTCAGTCTTTTATATCCCATTTTAAAGAAAACATACAGGCAGTGCATTATATATGCATGTTCTGTAATGAACAACGTTGGTTTCTTCATTTGAAATTGATGTCGTTGACTCTAAATATGCATTTTTTAATCATCATTATCATCGCGAGTAGAGTATCGCTAATCTTTAGAGCCATTAAGAAGTATTTTAGGTTTTAACGACAAAATAATTAAGAAAATCAGAACTGCCAATTACCTGTTCCCAAAAATATCTAACATGATAGCTATGCACCCATAATAAACCAATGTTCTCTCATTAATGTCTTTTAATAGCAGTGATCGTAGCATCTAGCAGTAAAGTATCATACTCTTCTGTAGCATTAGGCGAAGGCTAGGTAATTTAGTTTCGTGATCATCTCAGACGAAAACCAATTTATTGTAATAAAACTAGGATCAAGCAATGCTAGATATTGCGAGTCTTCTACCACGAAATTAAGTTGTCTTATTAATCCCCTTACTCTTAGACAAGTCATTACTGCTAGAAAGTTCTCTTTTGTCTGAAGCAAAGTGTAGCATTAAGATTATAGAACACCATCAACAATGCAGAGGTCAGACATTAAGTTTAGTCCAAAAAGCATCTCTAAGAGGAGAACCGATAGAACCATGACAGTTACCCGTAGAATGAAGAAGGTTAACAGATATGAGGACTACAGGACATAACCCGCAAGCAATATTAGTAAAAGCTACACCTGTTGTCATATAATGTGGATTTACTCTCTTGGCTTTTAAATTTGGTATCTCTCTTAAATAGTGAAATCAGATGGACTTTAAAATCAACAGGCATCTATTCCAACTATGAACTATTAAAAGTCAGCTGCATTGTAAATTTCTCTATTCTCTCACCACATAGATGGCGTCCCTCCTCTGATCAAGACAGTGTTCTGATTGCCACCAGAAAAAAATAAAACAAGAAAACATGATGCTATGAACCTCACTTGTGTTTGAATGTATGCATTTTTGTCCTAATAATTTTCCCATGACTATATTACATGTAAAGCAGCTTCACAACTGAAAACACCTGCTTGCCTTTTGATGTATGCCATGCTTAAAATGAACCTGATATATGCATTTGTGCATATATTTGTTATATGGAAAATCAAAGGAGGAAACGAGAAGTGGCTATGTGATAATTCTCTTCTTGAGTAGGCTATATAATGAAATGGAAGGGATGAAAGTGAAAATAACCTATATGATAGGGGAAGTAAAAGGAGGCGTAACTTGAGAGCATTTCTGCACTACATTCTTCTAATGCATGACTATTTTACAAAAGTAGCACATCAATATATCTGACCTTTTGGCTTTTGGGGTGCAGGAATTAACAAAAGTGGTTGCTAAACTGGCCGAAGAAGGAAAGGTAAATTCTATTTAATAATTTCAGCGAATTGCTTTCCTATCCATGATCATAGCTGTTATTGTTATCTGCAACTTAGTTTCTAATGGCATATAAATATCGGTATATATACAATTTATAGATGTTGGAAGGTTTTTTGACTTTTGTGTGAAGTTCCATTCTCGGTGTGCACTGCAGGTGCACATGGATGAGGCAATTGATGACAATTTAGTTATAAATGTTATCCTAAACTTATTTGTATGATAAATACCTACTGTTTGTTGACCACAGGTTGCTATACGAAATATAAGGAGAGATGCAATAAAAGCCTATGAGAAACTCGAGAAGGTTTGTTCTCTTCAAAACAGAAAACAGTTTTAAGTCTTGCGGAAAAAGAACTTGATATTTTTTGCTTCTCTTATTCAATGATTTTAGTCCAGTTGCTTCAGTCTCTGACCTACTTAAAATTTTATCCCTTCTTTGTAGGAGAAAAAGCTTTCAGAAGATAATGTCAAAGATCTGTCTAGTGATTTGCAGGTTAATATCTCCTCACTACTCATCTACTTCACATATATAGTGGCGGTCTTTATTAATACCGCATTTCCCAAAACCGTCGACGTTGTATAGGATACATTTCTCTGTTCTTTTTGCAGAAGGTGACTGATTCGTATATGAAGAAGATTGAGTCCCTCCAGAAACAGAAAGAGAAGGTATACTTGAAAAACCATTAATTTAGATGTGCTTCATTTAGAAAATACGTTGTACTTAAGTAATTAATTGAATCAAATATTGATTATGCTGCACGTATTGGTGTCAGTCTGTTCAATTCCAAGTTCTGGAATTCCCCTTATATGAACCAACCATAGAACAATATTATTAAAAACAAAGGCGCCATTAGATGACATGTTTCTTTCTATATTCATCTATAAACATTATGTCTGAAGCTTCAACTTGTTCATGCTTTAAACCCTGTTCAATTTTGTAACCTCGCATTTCCCCCCCTCATTGCTTAGGAGCTGCTATCAGTGTAACTCAGCGAAGACATCGGTAAGCCTCATTTACTTATAGTATAAACACTCTTTTCAAATTCTTTTATCTCAAGCTGTTGAATCTATCGTTTTACGTGCAAGGTTGAGAGATGGAGGCTTCGACTGGTTTCAAAGTGGGTTGTGCGCCGATATCCACCATTGCAGTTGATGGCCAAGCCTTGCATGAACTCGGGGATGACAATTTCTTGATTTCGCTTGTTCTCGTTTCCTTTTTGTTTGAAAATATTTCGCTTTTGAGTCAAGTGCAAGTTCTCATATAACAATATTATGCAAGCAGCAAAAAAAGATTTTCGTCTGTTCTCGGATTTTCTTTGGATGATTGGATATAAGATGTTATGGCTTGATCTAATTAGGAAGAGCTTGGGTTACAGCATTACTGTGATTAATTGCTGACTTGTACACATCAATCACGAAAGTTGTGATTGGAATTTTTTGGTTGCCTGCAGAAAAGGTTGTTAAGCAAGCATTTCAGCAGCAAAATCTCTTCTTGCCACCTATCCATGAATTTCTCTATGCTGACATTCCTTTCGCCTCTCTTTGATAGACTATACTTTATTTTTCTTCCATCGAGAGTCGTTTTGCTTCCCATGAGTTCATAAATCTTGATGGTCTTCAGCTGCGGCGATATAGGATATCATGCAGTGAATTCCAAAATTCGTCTTCATCATACTCATAATCAGTCTACTCCGGGCATCATGCTTACCCTACAGAAAAATATGCTTTTCATTGGTCATATAATGAAAAATGTATATAGAAAATATGGTAGTTTGTAACCCATACCTTAAGGTAAGGTATACATTCTGCTCGTCAATGTTCATAACAAGCTTCTCAAGACTATGAAAGCAAAGGGCAAGATTTCAGGGAGGAACTGATACGGAATGACACTAAAGTAGAAAACTCATAAACAAAATCATTGGTAATCATGAAGGTGCATGCTGCCCTGCTTCGGTTAGACGGTGATTTAGCATTGATTATAGACCAGAGTAATCATGAAAGCTCATATTCCGACATTGCAAAATTGATGTTTAATGATATATGAGAGCGAATTGGAGTGCTTGAGAGTCTTCAAGCTTCTCATATCACCTCTGAAGGAAGGAAAGACTGTTGTTGATTTTCTGGCAAATGTCAGGATACGGGATAGTTTATTGATGAGATTACGCTTTCGGAGGCTTTAATGTAGTAGGTTATTAAGTATTTAAGGCATTTTTATAAAAAAAAATTAAAATATTTTTAGAAAACCCATAAAAAAAATCTCAACCCCACGCCTCAATCCACAAGCCTCACCTCCTCCATGGGATCCATCTCCATGGCTTCCCCTTCCCTCTCCTCCTCCTTCTTCCTCCTCCGCCATCGACCTCGACTTCCCCCCCTCTTACATCCCATCTCTCCCCTCCACCAGAACCTCCGCTCCAAAACCATCTGCTCATCGTCTAAGCCAACCTCCGCCACCAACAGCAACAGCCCCATCATCGCTCGCCCTTCCTCGGACCTCAAGAGGAAGAGCAGCGAGCCCCAAACCCTAGCTTCTCTTCACAGCTCCTCCAAGCTGAAAGCCCTGAGAGACCTCTTCTCTCGCCCTAGCGTCAACATCGACGCCTACATCGTCCCCTCTCAGGACGCCCACAACAGCGAGTTCATCGCCCAATGCTTCGAGCGGCGTGCTTACGTCAGCGGGTTCACCGGGAGCGCCGGCACCGCCGTGGTGACCAAGGACCAGGCCGCGCTTTGGACCGATGGCCGATACTTTCTTCAGGTGCGATTGAGTTTTGCTTGTTGTTGTAGTAGTAAAATTAGGATCTGTGTGCTGATGGTTTGTTTGGTTGGTTGACAGGCTGAGAAGGAATTGGGGAAAGATTGGATTTTGATGAGGAGTGGGAACTTTGGGGTTCCCATGATGAGTGAGTGGCTTAATGAGGTGCTGGACCCTGGATGCAGGATCGGCATTGACCCTGTAAGTTTCTCCATGTTGTCATGTTATTACATCATGAAAGATTAGAACTTGGGAGTGTGCTTCCATTTTAGGTCCTTGGCATTTTCGTAATCTCAAAAAAGAATTGTGATATATCATCTTACATTTTCTCAAGAGGAATTTGGAGCCTTGGAGGTTAAGCTCCATCACTTGAATTTAAACTGCATGGTCTCAAAGAGCTGGTTTTGCGTGACTGCAAACTTCACTCACTTGGTCATGCTTACCTTACATGTAAGGCTAACCGCTAATCATAAACATTTGGTTCGTTCTTAAGTGTGGAAGCGGAGCTAGGATTTTATATGCGGCGAGTCAGAAATTTTCAAATGGTACTCTGAAGGGAAACAATACTGTTAGAAAAGTAGACTCTGGCCACCTTCAATCTTGCACTTCCAGACATAAGACGCTATAGAGTATATACATTAATGTAAATTCGATTGTTGTTTTAAATGTCTACTTATTCTTCTTATTAAATTTGTTGACCCATTTAATGTATACATATACAAGAAAGCTTTTGACTTAGGTGGCTCACCTGGCTAAATTACATCTTTTCTTTGCTACTTTTACCTATTTATGAGATGGAAAATTTGGTTTGCTCTTAAGTGTGGGAGCATAGATAGGATTTTATATCAAGCGGAGCAAGAATTTGTAAAAGTTAAAATATCATGACTTCGTGAGAAAGGAAACTTGGGCCAAACTTCAATCTAGCTTCAAAACCATTGCTTGATTGCTTCCAATGTTTACTTGTTACAGAATTTCTGACCTTTTTACATATACATGTATAGAAAGATATTCGATTTAGAGTCATGCCACACAGTCAACTTTTGTTTTTATTGGAGAAGAATTATATGGCGGTCATGATTGTAGCTGACGAATAAATCGGAACTTGTACTTGTTACCTTTACCTGAATTTATAAATGAAATATTATATTCAGAGAAACATTATCATTGTAAGACAGAAAGTCTTGGTTACTCTAATTTTGGAGCAGTTCCTGTTTTCTTCAGATGCAGCAGAGGAACTGAAAGAGGCAATTTCTAGAATGAACCATGAGTTAGTTTTCTTATACGACTTCAATCTTGTAGACGAGATATGGGGGGAATTACGGCCAAAACCTCCTGTTAAACAAATAAGAGTGCATGACATTAAGTATGCTGGTGAAGATGTCTCATCAAAGCTGTCTTCTTTAAGATCCGGGCTTGCTGAAGCCGGATGCACAGCCATTGTGATCACCATGCTTGATGAAGTTGCTTGGCTGTTGAACCTGGTAATTTTTGAACTAACCAACCTTCTTTAGTGTGTAACTTGTTTTCTCTCTCTTGTAAGGGAAAGCTGAGGATATCCTAGCAACGATTTGTAAACTATAGTTTACTATTGAATTAATGACTACTCAGTCGTAACAAACTTGACTGATTTCATCCTTTAGGTCTACAATGTGAAAACATCCATAGTAGTAATATATGTATCTGGACTCCCAACATCTGGCTAGTATGAGGATGTTTTATAGTTAATATACAAATTTGTGCTCTTTTATAGTCACTAGCAGTTGTAGATATTTGCATGAGCACAACTGGCAACACCTATTTCTTCTGCAACATGAACTTTTTATTTGACTAATCTCTAAATATTTAATGATACCAAACATTTGGCTTTCCCTTCTATTGATGGTAGCATGACTTATTTTTATTGTAGAGAGGAGATGATATTCCTCATTCGCCGGTGTTTTATGCATACTTGATTGTGGAGAGCAGCAGTGCAAGATTGTTCGTTGATAATGCCAAAGTTACTGATGAAGTGATTGTCCATCTTGGAAATGCAGGGGTAGAATTGAGGCCATATGAAACTATTCTTTCCGAGATTGAGAGGTATTATCTTTTAGTCATATTCCTCCTGAGAATTGTTTGTATACTGTATGTGTATGGGCCAGAACGTACTTTCTTGAGACACTCAATGTCTTTATTATTTGTATGGAGATTTTGCAACACCAACCACCTTCCTCTTTCCTAATGATTATGTTCTAAATTAAGCATTATGACACCAATATTAAATGTATGTTTCCTTATTGACGACCTTGCGTTGAACTAATGAAGTAATAATAATATAGGCCTTAGCCACGGATTCAGTTCATGTGTTCCTGACTACATTTATAGCATGGTGTTTTAACTAGTTTTTAAATCTGATCCCAATTTTTTTTTTTGCAATCGAAGTGTGAGTTCTTTCGAGATATTGAGCTAGGTAGAGAGATAACTAACATCTCCAGATCGTGCAGTTGCTATGACTGCTTTTATAAAAACATGATTGTTATTTGACCCAAGGGTGTTCCGTCTCCGATCCCTTCCTGCCAGGACATTAAAATTAATCACATGTTTTATAAACTTTGGACTTTAATCTTTTGGTTTCTACATGTTAATTATTTCACATCAATTTTTATTCATTATATTGAGTTGTAATTGTTTTTTTTCTCCAGTATGGCAAAGCGAAAGACAAAACTTTGGTTGGACTCATCAAATGTAAATGCTGCAATTGTTAGCAAATTCAAATCTTCTTGTGATAAGTATCTTCAAAAATTTGTTCACAATACGAAGAACAGGGTTGACCGCATAGCTACCAAGGATAATTCAGTAGTAAAAGATCATGACAATAAAATTGAGGGGCCTAGTGTGTACTACAGGGTTTCCCCAGTCACCCAAGCCAAAGCATTGAAAAATGAGGCAGAGCTTGAGGGGATGCGTAATTCACATTTGAGGTAACCCATGTTTTTTACTTATAACTTATTACTGATTCTGTGTTGACTGTATGCATGTGCAAAACCACACCTTGTCAATTTTGTTATATGAAGAATAGTTTCGAAACAAAGCGAGGATACTATAATTTCATGTGCCTAAGCAGTAAGCATACATGTAGAATCATGACCTTAATGATCGATCCCTATCAATATTTATTTTCTTAACTTCATGAACCATTCCTACCAGTTATTCCTGTTTAGGAAACTAGTGGTGACATTGTTATGGACCATCACACAGCATTACAATTGGCTGTGAGGCTAATATCAGCTCCAGAATTTTCACTTAGGCTTGGGACCTGCATTTATTTCCATAACGTTTATGTATTTGGTCTGCCAGTAAGCATTCTTGCATTGCTTCTGTTATAATAATCTCACATGCGCTCGGTTTTTTTAGTTGACTTGCCTCTCCTTGTATTTCTATATTATTTTTCACCAATTGAATTATTACTTTACTATATTTATATCTAGGCAAGTAAATTCAATTATTGGCCAGACTGTTGTCGTATGCTCCTAATCAGAGGTTATATATTTGGTTAGTTATAAAGAGAAATAGTGCAAGGGAAAAAAATTAATCATGACTTTTATGCCTGGTTATATGAGTGTGTTCCATTCATGAAGCAAATCTGATATACTAATATACCCAAAATGAACTGCATGATGAGGTGACAATTGAGAGCAATAAGTAGTACTAACCATAATACTAACACACATTACAATACTTAGAAGTTGTAAATTTAATATAAAAAAGAAGATTTACCTATATTTTGATAAATTGGAAATGATGAAGTCACTTTTAGTGATAAAATGGCGCTTCTTGTCAACTGAAGCTTGAAAGTGGGATTGTATTTCAGTGGTTTATTTATATACGAGGATTCTAACTTAGAAGATTCTTGCAGCTAAATTCACAAAGAACATCTATAAGAAAAACCTGTTTTAGTTCTTACTTCTTAGCAAGTTGGATGGTTGAAAACTCTGAGAGTTATTTCCAAATGCAGCATCTCCCTGTAAAGCATAATACACCTGCTGCGTGTTGTTCTGTTCCAATTAGTCTAGCAAAGCAACTGGAGTACAGTTGCTTCATGATTAAGACGGATTGAATTCTAGAACCGCTGCCAACCCAATATTCTCCTGTATATAACAGTGATCAGTTTCTAACATACATGTGCAATCACAATAGTTTTTGGCTTTGTTCTGTCATCTGCCGTATCTTAAGCAGTAGCAGTAGCAGTAGTGGCAATAAGAGTAGTGGTAGTAGTAATAAGATAAAACAAGTACTGATACTTGTCTGGTAAGTATTGTTATGTTACAAAGATATGGGATTGTTTTACTTTCAACATGCATTCTTCTTAAGTGACAAAAGTTTTTTCATTGCAGAGATGCAGCTGCCTTAACAGAATTTTGGTCTTGGCTGGAAGAGGAAATTCATAAGAGTGTGCATCTAACTGAAGTAGAAGTTTCACAAAAACTTCTTGATTTTCGTAAAAAGCAGGCAGGCTTTATCGACACAAGCTTTGAAACTATTAGCGGTAAGTTAAAAGGTCAAGTTCTTTTTCCGTTTGTGCATTGTGCATACCCTCACCGTCTGTGTTAAATTAATCGACGTAAAGGAAGTATTGTGGTGTTCTGATGGATTAACCACAGCACATGTCAGAACATTCACTCCGGCCTTTCTTTTAGTACAAAAGTTTACCCTAAGGTTGTCTTTTGTCTTTGAGGCTCCTTTATTTCTTTGAGATGGCTTGTAATCTCCTTGTAACCTCAGATATTAATTTAATACATCATTGCCATAGTTTCATGTAAGCAGGAATGTACTTCTATCGCTACACCTTGAATTGAAAATATGCTGTTATAGCTCTTGGATAAAGACTTCGTGTTAATACTTGGTGACATTTTCTGAGTTAGTAATTAGTAAATTACTGGTTTTCCAGGATACGGAGCAAATGGTGCAATTATACATTATAGACCCATTCCTGAGGGCTGCAGTGTTGTTGATGACAAGAACCTCTTCCTATTAGACAGTGGCGGTCAGTATGTTGATGGTACTACTGACATTACAAGGACAGTGCATTTTGGTGAAGCATCTTCACGGCAAAAAGAGTGTTTCACAAGAGTCTTACAGGTATTATATTCATTTCTCTTTTATTTTAAACTTCAGTAGTTGTAGTCAGAAATCTATTTTTTGGTGCTCATTTTTAGCTTATTTATTTCTGGTGTAGAGACAGTGCAGTAATATAATGATGTTCTCTTTTATATGAGATCTTAGATTTCATTTTCTTATTTACCCAAATTTAGATTGATTGTTGTTAGACATGTTATATAAATGATACTTTATTGTGGTACAGGGGCATATAGCTCTTGATCAGGCAGTATTCCCTGAAAATACTCCTGGTTTTGTACTTGATGTGTTAGCACGCTCTTCTCTATGGAAGATTGGGCTAGATTATCGGCATGGTAATTTTCATTTTCTACTTTAACAAAATTGTTTTCATTCAGTGTAGATATGTATTGTCTGCTAAAGACTTGAGATTATGCGTTCCATTTATGTTTCAGGGACTGGTCATGGTGTAGGTGCTGCATTAAACGTGCACGAAGGTCCACACAGTATAAGCTTCAGATATGGAAATATGACTCCATTACAGAAGGGAATGATTGTTAGCAATGAACCTGGCTATTATGAAGATCATTCTTTTGGTATTAGAATAGAGGTACTTCTTGTACTGTTTATTTTCAGACTCTGTGCTTCTTTAACAAAAAGATGATGTGTTGGAGCCCTGTAGCTTACTGCTAAGAATTTAAGCATTGGCAGTTACATTACATATAATGATGATATAGGAAAAACCTAAGCTTTTGCTTCTGTATACAAAGATGTAAAGAGGATGCACGCAGATTACCTTGAAACCCCTGAGTCATGATAAAAGGTATACATGCTGCTTATTCTATTTCCTTGAAGAAACAGCAGACAAACTTATCATGTTGTTGGTGTTATATGAACACCGAAAAGAAACATTAGGCTACATGCTTCAATAGTGTATCCCCAATTAATATGCCCAAATGTTGCGTTCTTTGTATTTGTAGGATGCCCAGAACAATTAACTTATGATCCTATTTTTTGAACAATAGTTGTAAGAATTATCTTAATTCTTTTCAAATTTATACAAATTAAATCGTCTGGCAATCAATTTGGGTACAACAATTGTAAACTAGTCTGCTCTCACTAGCACACACCATCTCTCTATCAACAGTTACAATCAGAGACTTGGTGATTTTAATAGAACTTTATGATCTCCTTTTCTATATTTTTCGGTTTTCCTTACGAAAATATGAAAAATAATAAAAAGCATAGCTGTTGCAATTTATACAGGAAGAGATATAGATATCATTTAATGCATCGTCATCAGTGTGCTATATTTCTGGTCTTCAAGGTCGCTGAAATCTATAGAAGTTAATTATTAGGATCATTTGAGATAACTGCGAAGCAGACTACTACCATTTATCAAGTCTTGACAGTTAATTCTCATTAGCGACTTTATGGACAATGATATCTGCATATCGTTTTGAATTATACAATACGTTTATTGCCTCTCTTTGGCGGGATCATGCTTTTGATCATCTTTTCTTTATCTACCTCTTTATTTGCTTTTTTATCATATGGTGTACGAACTAGGAACCTGTACATTTGTCAAGCCTGTCATTACACTTCTTTTTACTTATTTTAACAGAGTAAATGGCCCATAGTGTTCATGGCACATATGAAAATGTTGTATTCCTATTATATGACTTATAATTGGAGCAAAGGACCCAGAAAAGAACAATTTAATCACATCATGTTAGGTGTGGCTAGTTCCTTTTTAATTGGGATACTTCTTTCACATTGTAACATCAGCTATTGTCTACTTCTAATAAAGGACCCCAAAAAGGGAAAAAATTACACACGGCCAGTTCTTTTTCCTTTGTACTTCTTTCACAATGTAACATGAGCTAATGTCAATAAAGGTGGCCTCAAGAGACCATTTTTGTAAACACTTGGTTTGGTTTTCTACCATCACTTAAATGTTCCATTTTCTTAATGCATTCTTCTGCAGAATCTTCTTTACGTGGTTGAAAAAACATTACCCAATTCATTTGGAGGCATTGGATATTTCGGTTTTGAAAAGCTTACATTTGTTCCAATTCAGGTACTTGTGACATATTCATTCTTGAGTGCTTTCTGTGTAGCATGCAATAACTGCCAACTGGAATTTGTCTAATCATGTCCGGAGAGTAATTTACATGTTAAAAACAAGATGCACAAGAGTGTTATTACATGACATTTGTGCCTCCTCCTTGACTTAATCATGAACATGTATCTTAAAGTCGGAGTGTCCAACAGTTTATATCAAGAATATATTTGGAGTGTAATAGGGTGTATATCAAGTTGTACATCAGGAGCCTGATAAAAATGTAGAACTTGAAGCACCTATTCCAGCTAAGGCTTAAATCCAAAAAACTACCAAAAACTTTACCCCCGGCAACAAACTACAACATACTTTTTAAATATATGAGAAACTACCACAAAACTTTTTAAATGTATGAGAAACTACAACAAAACTTTCAAAAACTATAAAAAAAACTACCATGATTAAGTTGTCAGCAATAATTACAAGAAACTACCACAACTTTCTAACCATGGCGGTCTCATAATTGAGAGTTTTTTGTAGTTTGTTGCCAAAAGGGATAAAGTTTTTGGTGGTTTTTTTGGATTTAAGCCTACAATTAATCAAAAAAGGTGGACTTTTGAAAATCCTCACTTCAGGTTTGCAACCATATTGACCCAGAACATCCTTCGGCTGGAAGTTCTAGCTTTTAATCAGAGTTAGCTTGATCATCACACCTACTTGTTAAAAAATTGGTTTAGACTTGACGGATAACATGCATGGGGCTTGAATTCTCAATTTTTGCTGACAGATTTGATCCTAATCACTTTCTCTGAGCTTGGAGCATGATAAGTAATATATTTATGATTTCTTTCTTCTTCCTTTAAGAGGAAGACACTAAGTTAATAAAGCTGTTTTTCATGACCATCTGTAATCAGTATACTATATCTATTTCATCTTAGTATTGAGGACATCATCAAGATGTTTCTATGGTTTTACTCAACTCTTGTTCACATTCTCTTGCAGACTAAATTAGTCGACCTGTCTTTGTTATCATCATCGGAGACCAATTGGTTGAATGATTATCATTTACAAGTATGGGAAAAGGTCAGTTGACATCGAAAACATCTAATTTCACCCCAATTTTCTATGTTCTTAATATGAGTATCTGCAAGCTAGCAAATATTTATACAGTCTTCATGCAGATAAGTTAAATTTTACCACCAATACTGTTCTTCTTAATGTGAGTATATGCAAGTTTGCGAATATTGATCAAGTCTTCATTATGAAGTTATGAACACATAAAAATACAAAACCCATTAAGAATATGAGTTTGACAATAATAATTAATAGAGATTTTTTGGGGCAATTTGCTTTCTTGAGCCATGAACCATATGGAGAGGAATCGGTCTTGTTGGTTGATTTCTAATGAAGGTTGTCCCCCTTAAAATGCTCCCATATTTAAGGGTTTTTGTGAAACATATTTGACAGCTATCAAAATTATTTTAATCAAATGAACTTAAGCGGAAAAAGAAAATCTTGATTTAATTGCGATCCTTTTGAAATGCATCATAATAATGAAAAAATGGTTCGGGTTTAATTTATGTTTATTAGTTTTTATTTAACAATTGCATGACACGTTAATGTTTAGAACTGCAAGAACCATTTTAACAATGTATATTAAGCTAACACGACACATGATATAAACTGTATGTTCTGTTACTCTATATACAGGTATCGCCTTTGATTGAAGGCTCTGCTCGTGAATGGCTATGGAACAACACCCGGCCGATTTTGGAATAGTGACCGACTTTCATTGAATCTAGCAATTTGCCTTCATCGTGTAAATTATACATGTGGTTGATTAATAAAAAGTTCTGCATCATTATACATGTATACAAACTATAGAAACTGCATCATTTTTAAGACTGGACCGTTAAGCAAGCATTGAAGCACAGACAACTAGCAATTGGCAAGATCATCATGGAAATCAATTGCATTATCTGTGCCTCTTTGGAGTCCTTTTCGGTTGTATGCAGTGAATCTTTATAGTACGAGGACAGCATGCATGTAGTGTATATCTAATTCCTGGTGGATATTAGTGCATGAGTTTATCCATGCTATTATTATTTGTTGCTGGCAAAAGCATTCCACAAGATATATAATACTACGTCGAAATCAAGAGCAAAGGAACTGATCCATTTTTGTTCTCCGACCTGAAGCAGCAAAAGTTATTCGAGTGCTGAGCATTGCAAGCTTCCAAGTGTGCCAAGTATACAAGACTGAGATATGAATGATTTCTTTTGTGAAGTGATTTGGGTGCCAAAGTATTTCATAGCAATCGATTTTAAGTGTGCAAGGAATTAAATAGAACATTGATACTGAACATTGTTGAAAGTTTATTTTTTAGTTTTTTTCCCTACGCAATATTTTGTGTTGTTTGATATGAAATTGATTGTTTAAAGTTGGAAGTTGACTTCCAAAATCTAACGTGTATCTCGTGGTGGTCTTCCGCAGTCTGCATATTAGCAGTTACTTTCAATCTATTTTTCAATGAAATAAACACAAACTATTTATTTATTTATATTTGTCAATTTCTACTTTATTGGGTCTCAAAGGAGTGTTGAAACAAGAATTATTCACGTTTGTTTTCAATTTATATTTAGCATCTCTTATGTACTTTGCGTTTATATACATCTTGCCGTTATCTTTAGCTTCCAATCCAATACTTGTTTTTATTGGAAGACTTGAGGTTAATATCTTTTAAATTATATGGGAGACTAATTAATATCGCACAGGCTATTAGGCATGGACATATAATTTCAATTATACATTTATAATCAATCCATATATACACGATAATGTCTTATTGGTTAAACACTTTGGGAGCCAAATATCCATTGATGATTTTTTAGGGCATTTGGAATATGAATTATAGGAGAATTTTTATTTAAGCCTGTCTATGTTTATGATTTGAATTTAATATAGTTCCTTTCTCTTTTTTCTTTCTTATCATAATTTGATGACGTTGGCATATTAAAAATAGAGATAAAGAATACACTGAATAAAAGACAATTACCAACATTCCATATTGGCTTGTCTTGGTTTAAATTCAAATCATATGTGTAATCTCCAATTGATCTCTAAGGGGTTTGCATTATACTGGTAGAGTCTCTCTTAAAATGACATCTCCCGCTTGAATTTTGCGTCACCTTTTCTTTTTCCAATACAAAAGCAAGAAAATTATAAGTACAAAATGTTGGATATATATGCCCTAAATGCTATTATTGTATCAAATGGTAGGGATATGTATGTACATGACAATCCTGCTCGATATTATAGTATGCTATTTGGTTTGTTTTTATCTTAACATGTGTATATATTTACTGGTTATTTCATATGGTTAATACATGTTGATAAAGCCCGTAAGAATTTTGCTTGACTACCAGCGTTGTGATGACAATCATACTTGTTGGGGCTGAGTAGTCCATAAGCATATCCTTAAATATCTCTTGTCGTGAGAGTATCGAGATTGTGTATCGATATTCCAGAGTAGGTTAGTGTATACGTTTCTTGACCCCGATGAGGGGCGACGGTTGGTCCCACAACCATTGGTGTATGACACCAAAGATTGTATGCATGTGCTCATTGGAGAATGAGTTACACTGAACAGACTCGCCGAGAACTTCTAGATGGTATTATACCAATCGTCAGATAGCAGTTCTCTGATGACAAAAGTACATGGTGGTTTTTAGACCTGACATAGTCATTTGTCTTGAGTGTGTTCCCACTGTACTTAGATTACTACCCTACCACGGGTTTAAAGAGTCGTACAAACAGGTTTTAGTTGGGTACAGTCCCGAAGCACTTGGAGGCAGTGTGCGATAGAAGGGATTCGTCTCTCCTGATTTAGGAAGTCGATATCGCACTGTACACGGTTAGCCAACATCATAAGACCTTGGCCAAGACAGATGTGATTTACTGAAAGTGAAATCAATAGTTTTTCGAGATGGTCTTGAACCACATCGGCACGACTTATCGGGTTATTAGGTATCTGAAGTTATTCATCCCTAGACCGGTATGCGGCATTCCCAGATGAAAAGACCGGACTATACGGAAATTGTCACTTATAAACTCAGTAGGGGTACGGATAAACTTGCTTGTAGACCTTCCTTTTGACAGATACCTAGGTAGCCATTACGTACAGCTGTTGCCACTGACGTGCTTGTGGTTATGGATTTTATCCAGTAACCACTGCCAGCGTATTGTCGAGTCTTTAGAGTCCTACACATAGGGTTTCCTGACTGAGGTGAAACGTATAGTGTGCATATGGCAATACGTACGGGAGTTCGATTAAATACGTGTAGTTAATACACGTATTTTAATCGGACATTTTGATAATACAAGCAGATTTGAAAGACGTCCGAGATTTGAAAAATAACAGATTCATCATATATAGATATTATGTGAACTAGTATTATATCTCTCATTTTCTCTCTTTTGGTATTTGTATACGGATACGGGTATTTATATCTTGATACGAATACGGATATGCATATTTGATACATATACGTGTGTGTATGGGTGCCTCCATCACCACAGCCAAAACGGTTGACCACAACTTCATTTATGAGGTCAATCCTTTATTTCCTTATTTACCCTTCTTCTTTTTCTTCTTTTTATTGGATAAACAAATTTAAATCAAAACAAATAAATAATGATCAAAAGTTCTCACTCTGGGATATTGCAACTAACAGGCCGCCACCGGAGTTTCTGATACAATCGATCGGCCTCCTATTGAGAAGAAATCAAAAGGCTTATCAATATGAGGGCAAGATCCCTCGGGGTACAAAGAGTAAGATCATCCTTCACCCAATGCCCTCGAAATATATCACAACCAATCATCTCCTCAATCCACTTCTCCCTCTTCTTCTCTTTCCCGTTCGATACCGATTCAGCTGAGCCTTTCCCTTTCACAAGTGTACATGTCAAGTTTGCAACTTTAGTACCTTTCTCAATCTCCTTTCCCTCATTTTGTGTACAATTATTATTAGGCTTTGATTCTTTTTGGGTGTTTGATGAAGAATTATTCTCTTTCTGCCCATTTTGTGTTGAATTGTTAGACTTTGGTTCTTTTTGAAAATTTGTTGAAGCTCCATTAGATGCAGTTTGATTCTTTGTCGTATTTTGCAACTCAATTCCACTTTTAGTTTGATTCTTGCTCTTCAAGACGCCATTTTCTTGAGACCCAATCACACCAACACTCTTTTTAAGTCCCAAAATTTCTAATTTGGGTCTGATTCTTCACCAGCACTCCATCTTGCAGCGACCCAGACCCCCCCAAATCGAATCTTTAGAAGACCCATCTCCTCCATCAACGCCATCGCTCATCTCCATCAAAGATGATGATGAATAATTGGGGGTGGGGGGGGGGTGGGTGGGGGGAAATGAGATAAGAGAGAGGAGACCTGGGATCGATATGGGGCGAGGGAGGCTTCATAAAGAAGCATCACGTTTTACAAGAAGAGAAGGGAGAGAGAAAATATACATAATAATTGTAATGAGTTCGTTGATGCCAAGCTTAAAAAAGAGTAAGGTTAAATAAGGAAATAAGGCTCATTTATGAGGTTGTGGCCACAACCATTTTGGCTGAGGCAATAGAAACACCCTATATGTGTGTGTGTACACTAATACATATCCTTACATATTCTTTGGAGTTCATTTTAGAAGGATTGTGAAGTGTGCGGGCTTGTGACTCATTTGTGTGAGTCACACTTCCACCCACAATCTCAACAAAAGATATGAGCAAGAGAAAAGTAAGGATAGTTTTGAGTTTTAATCCATATCCTCTTTTTCCCTTTCTCTCTTCTCTTTTGTAAGCTTTCATTTAGAAAAGGAAAATACAAAAGAGAGAAAGCAAGAGATTCCCGACTACATCACTTACATACTTGACCTATCATGTTTAGTTTGTGAGTTGCTTATTCAAAGTTCACTTTGGAGCATAGCTAGAGCTTGAGTCCGGACTCCTTCGGGTGGATTATCTTTGACGAAGAACAGTTGCCATGCAAGCTTGTTTCCGACGACTCGGAGAGAGGGCCTTCCATAGGAGGGCCTTCCATAGGAGGTGGACACGCGACAAGGTAACTAGCACCATCAACTTGTAGTCTTGCTCTCTTTAGTTTGCTAGTTTAGTATTTGGTATCGATTTCTAGGTTACTTGTTTCTAGTGCTTGCTTAAAAATCATTGTTTTCAATTTCGCTTTGGCCGTAAGTCTATCGGCGCGAGCACTAGGAACTTAACAGGGTATCAGAGCTATTATGCAGCGATGCCGATCCATGGGGGTTCTCACTGTGTGACAGTAGTGGCGAAGCGCATGCTCTTATCCCCAGGATGTCCCATGCGGTTATATGGTCTGGCATGTTGTAGTCCGTCGCGAGGGGACACGTAAAAAATAGCTGCTGAGAGACCTTTGGACGCCGCGTCCAATTTCCGCTGTGACGTGCTGAGTTTAAATCTTCTTTTTCAAAAAAGAAACAGTTTTCACCATAAAACCCTTGAAGGGGAGCTTGGATCTCCCATCAAATCCTCAAAATGAGTGATTTTTAAGCCCCACCTCCTTTTTCTTCAAGATCCAGTCAACGGAGAGAAGGAAGAAGGAGACCCAACTCCAAAAACCCCACTTTGGGAAGATCCAAGACTCAAAAGAAGATCTAGGACTTAAGAGAGAAAAAAGGGGTCCCTTTTCATCTTCTCCGAAAATCTCTTAGGAGTTTATCTCCGGAAAAAAAGTCTTTCTTTTTAGGAGTTTAATTCCAAATGTCAATTAGGAGTACAACTCCCAGTGCAGGGCTAAGCCCCTTTGTCCTTTTTTAGGAGTTTAACTCCAGAAGTCAATCGGCAGTACAACTCCTAGTATAGTGGGCTAAGCCCCTTTTCCTACGGGCACCCATCGTCCAGACGCCGGGCGTCCGGCATCCAGCGTCCACGTGCTGGGCACGTGAGTTTTGTGGCATTATGTGAATGCTTTTGTAGTCCTAAAGTCACGGCCTTGTTGCTTTTTCCTACAAAAAGAAAATTACAAGATAATCATACAAACATAATAACAGGAGATATTGAGATCATTCGTTAACCATTTTCTAGTAGGCATTGACGAGCGTTCTACGCCCAGTCATACAAGTGGGCTTCAGCCTTTCAGTGCTCCTCCGGATCTTCCGGGTTTCATTTTGCCTCAGCCTTGATTAAAACATTTTTAAATAGTTATAGAAATATTTGGCAAGCTATAGAATCAATTCATATGCATGTCACAAACCAATATACATGATGCAGACCAATAAAAGCAAAAGGGCAAGACCATTGTGCTACTTCTCAATCGAAACAAGCAAGCACCTTCCATCAGACCAACAAAAGCATGAAAGATGCAGACCAACACATATTTCATGATTCAAACAGAGTCAACAAATTAAGAGAAACAATAAAATCCAAGACCTTTTAATATAGAGCTCATTCCAAATATTTGTATTATTAATGTCACTAGCAAAGATCAATTCATATGAACTCATAAATAACCAAATAACCAAATCAATTTAAAGATGAGGGCTGTTATCAACCTACAAAACTATGGGTATACTAATGGAATCCTCGAATAATATGTGCACAAGGCAGTCCACATAACTAATGGAATCCTAGAATCAAGGTTCCTTTCTATAGCCTCCTGTATCCTCGAATAAAACGTTTTTTTTTTTGAAGAAATGGCGGGGACTCCACCAAGCTTCATTAATGAAGAATAATGAAACACCACAACACACAGATTATACCGTAACCGTACATAAGCACAAAAGAAAAAGAAAAGAAACTAACAAACAACAACATAGATCGGCCCAAAGTAAAAATGCATAGTGTTTCAAAGCCTAGCGAAACAATTGGAAATTCGCATACTTACATTTCAGCAAGATTCCAATTTATTCATGTGTTTTGTCTAAACACACATGCATACAAACAAAAAACGGCTTAAGAACTTGATGATTACCTGTGCTGACCTAAATATAGAATAAGCATGGTCCGATTGAGTATCGTTCCATCGTTGATGAAGAGGGTGCTCCCCTAAGTAGTTAGCAAATTTTATCACATAGTCTCCTACCGGTTTAAGCCTGCAACTAGTTGGATTGTGACGTCTGCGAACCCCTTTGGTGAAACGTCGGATGGCTTCATCACACGAAAAAATGGTCTATTGGTATAAATTTAAGGAAGCAAAACAAATGTGAAGTTGTCTATCATTATACCTGCAGTTTCAGGAATATATGAATCCGTAGGAAGGGTATCTAAAGGAACCCTCTCATCGATAGTAATTGGTGCACCCTTAGTGGATCGCCGATATGTGGATCGAGTCTTTCGACTACTCCTTAGATGTGGTGCTAAGACAGTAATTAAAGTTAAAGTATATGAATATCACAAGTTGAGCATGATATAATATTATTTAAAATGCTGTCTTGCATGAGAGAGGGGTGCTACTACTCGAAGAACCATTTAGGTTTGTCACGGACACATTGTGTTCTGACCGCACCATTTCCATATCAAAGCTTGCTACGAAAATCAAGCATTGTACTATCAGTCAAGCCATAAGACTCCAATATTAATCAAAATTATAGGCATTCCTTCTAAAAGAAGGGTGTACCTGATGCAGAAGGTGAAGAAGCACTTCAGCAAATAAGGGCATGCTCCTTGGGAGGCGACAATGCTTCGAAAATGAGATGCATGAGAGAATTATTTTAAGAAATCTGATTCAAATTTCACATTTGAGAAGAAATGGGTGACAAGTTCGGGGCTGATTGTTTGTAACCATTAATGCTTTTTTTCTTGACACCTGTCTACCTCGAAGGCTGTTAGCCATGGGGCCAGATCCGACCCAATACCCGCCCACTTAAGTGGGTGTCATATATATTCATATATAGAAACACTAGGGTTTCATGCAATATATGAGACATATGAGATATATGAGAAATAATATATAGAGAGTTTTTCCAGAGAGAAAAACTAAAGAGCCGTCGTCTCCTTTTTCATCCGCTTATACTTTGAGTTGGCTTGCATTGTGATCAAGTGAGCGATTCTCGCTTTCTACTAAAATGTGGTTTCTCTTCGACCGTTACTTGGATGCGATAAAGCTCAGACTTTTTACGTGACGTGAGCGACGAACGATCCAACCAATCGGATCAGGTATATCGTAAACCTTTAGATTAAATACATGTTTTTCCGTTGCGCATGATTGCTTGTTATGTATCTACGTCACCTAAAGTGCACATTGATATCAGAGCCATACATCTTACGTCCGTAAAATTATAGATCTGTGTTTTTAAAACTATTTGCAACTCAAAAGTTGCGTTTTTTTAAATCTAAACCTATATCAATTTTTTTTAATTTTTTACTAACAAATCTATGATATTAAGGTTATCGTTTGATAGATCTTTTAAAATCTGTCCAATTTGCCTCATTATGTGTCACCATAAATTAAATCTATTTTATTTATGATGCTTTGATGTAGTTTTTTTCAGTCCGTTCATGTGAAATAACCTATGAAACAAAAGTGAGATAAATTTTGTAAAGATTGGATCTTTTGTGTAAAAAGAAAATTTTAATTGTTATTCTCTCTTTTGGTGAGTATTAATGGCGACTAGGTCACAATTTTTTCCTAAAACCCTAACCCTGAAATTTTTGGATAAAAGAAACCTATGGAATGTTTTTTGGGCAGTTTGGTTCGACCAAATTTTTTTTTAATTTTTGGTTGGACCAAAAATATTTTTTGGATTTTGGTTCGGGACCAAATATTTTTCGGGATTTTGGTTTGGAACCAAATATTTATTTATTTTTGGATTTTTAGTTGGAAACCAATTTTTTTTTTTATTTATGGCTGGATTTTTGGTTTGGAACCAAAAATATTTTTATTAGGATTTTAGTTGGTAACCAAAAATTTTTTTGACTGTACTGGTAGGCCAAATATTTTTTTTAACAAAAATTAGTTTCTAGAGAATTTATTTATTTATTTCAGATTTTAGAAAACCATTTTCTAAAAAAGTTCGGGGGTCCAGGGCCGGGCAGGGCCGAGCCGAGCTCGGAGCCAAGTTGATCCGGGATCGACGGCTCGGCTCGGGCCGGGCTCGGTGGCTCGAGCCGAGGGTTTGGCTTCCCGAGCCGAGACGAGTATTATTTTTAATTTTAAAAAATTCTAGAATAATCCCAGAAAATTCCAGAAAAATTCTAGAAAATTATTTTATGAGTTTTCTTATAATTTGGGAGTTTCCCACTCAAATTTTGGGTTAGTTAATGGGTTTTTTGTTAACTCTGAAAGATACATTTTTTCCTAAAATTTTGTTTGCTCTCCAAAAGTTTCAAATTTTTATTCTCACAAATTTTGGAGATTTGATACGTGGTTGTTCCAGTGGGAGCGTCTGGGGCGCGTATTAATTTCATGAATAAAAAGAAAACCCTAATAAAACGAACAACATTAGATAGGGTAGTTTAAATGAAAATGAAATTTGTTAGATTGATTGTTGCATTTTGTGTTGTGTATGGCATATTACACACACACGCGCGCGCGCGCGCACACGCATATTACATTAATCTGACAAATTTCAAGTGGGGGAGATTTCGAGAGGAGACAGTAGTCTATATTTAACTGCCCAATCTACTCCGTCTCTAGAAAATCTGTATTCCGTTATTCAATCATTTTAACAGATTTTTGAATTTTATAATTTTGAAGGATGTGGTTGGGACCGTGGGCCTTCTTCTTTTTCTTCGGAGTGTAAAATTTATTATTTTTGTTAAAATGAGTTGAAGACGAAGCGTTCTTTAGGAAAGAACGGTACTCCATTATATGACGTGGTCTTAACGCGTCTATAATAAAGTCAAAATATCGTCAGTCTTATTAGGGCTGGGATGATAGATAACGATAACATAATAAAATAGAAATATTAGTTTAATATTACATGAACAAGCTGAAAGACTTGAACGCTAGTGACAAAGTGCAGCGATGTAGTAGGGCTACACGACACAGCACCATCGAGGTGACGGCAATGTAGTGGGGCTACACGATACAGCACCATCGAGATGCAGCGATCTTCGAAGGATTGACGCATTTAGGATCGCTCGACGCGTTGAACGTGATGAAGAGCAATGTCATTAGTGGTTGTAATACCCAGTTTATTTGTACTCTATTATATATATATATATATATATATATATATATATAATTTCTAAACTAATTTTCCTAATTAGTTTTTCCCTAAACCCAAGCCCACTTAACCCAAAACCACTACCCAAACCAACCGCCACTCTTCTTTCTGAATTCCCCTATTTAATCACATTTAACACTAAATCAATTTCCATTTAATCTCCTTAAATTCCCAAAATTAATCCAATTAAATTCCTATTAAATTCTAATTTTCTCTCTCAGTCTCTATACCCCTCCCTGCACCGCCGACATCCTCACTCCTCCACCCCCCCTCTCTCTCTCTCTTCCCCACAATCTCTCTTCTCTCTCTTTCTAGCTGACCTTCTCTAAAATCCATCTCCACCATCGAGCTCATCTCATCGGGCCACCGCTTAACTTTACCTCGTCACTAACCGGGCCTCCATCGCCGACGAGCCTCCCTGTCACTGGCTGACCCCTTGCCGACGAGCCTCACCGCGGCACCACCTGCACTAACACCCCCACCACTATGAACCCGAGCACCAACCTACAGTGACCCACTCCTCCTCGACCCTCTCCCCCACCTCTCTCGGCCATCACCTGAACCCCTAAGCAACTGACAACCTCTGCTGCTGCCTGTCGTCATCACCGCCGGCCACTTTGTCTCCGACAACACTCCCACCTCGCAACTCATCCACTGCACCACCTAGCGCAATAGCCGAGGATCCCCTCTTCCCGAGTACCCCGACTACACCCTTTCTATTTCACCGAACTCCTCTCTTCTTCACCACCAACCGTCACCGGAGTTGCCTCCTCCGACTACTGACGGCCCCAGCGCACCGACAGCCCCCGCCGTGAGGCCCTGACCTTGCCTCAGCCGACTCCAGTCTAAACTTGCTGCCGTTGCCAAGCCAAAACCCCCCATAGTCGAGCCCAAGTTTGTAGCCATCGTGCGTGTGTCGTGCTATACCGTTCATTATCGTAGACCGTTGTTGTGTCGCCATCGTCTCCATGTAAGTGAAAATCTTCACTTTTTTGATGCTACGGTATAGGAATGACATTAGAGCTAGATATACAAACAAATGCAACTATATCGACATGCTTATACATATGTGTGTGTGTGTGTGTGTGTGTGTGTGTGTGTGTGTGTGTTTGAACGTGGTATAACGAACCCTCATGACGACGTAATCTGAGTATAGCCACACTACGACTTATGACAAGTCGATATCACTTGAAAATATTAGAGATAACAACTTATACGAGAAATCTATGAAAACGTGTGTTTGTTGATACCGAATGCCCATATTAGGTGTTCGATGCGTATCTTGTGCGAAAACTAAATCTAGTGTGGTGAAATTTATGGTTATTAAATTCTTTCAGGGATAACGGATGATATATAGAAATTTGGATCGAAAATACGGACCCTAACACCGTGAAATGTCACCCCCACTTAGATCCACCAAATCTGAAATTCCCCGTACACCTAACTTGTGAAAATTATAGAAATTTGGATACATACTGGGGCTCATATCGAAGCCGATAAGACAACTTAGAACCCACTGTAATTTATATTTCAATAATATTAAAACCCGACGACGAAAACTGTTCGGGAATGCGGCTCTGGACTGCAGTCCAGAGCAGTACTGCTTGTCGACATCTGTATTAAAATGTTCTTATAACTCTGTGTGAAAATGATATTATGTGGAACCCTATACCTTTGCAAATATTATCCTATTAGATAACTATCGGTGGTGGTTTCATTCATTTTTACCATTGTTTGCTATTTTAATTATCTTTTAAATCGTCGTTACGTACTGCAGTCCCGAGCAAGGATAAAACGTATACCCTGATCTTAAATAGTGCATATCTTCCAGTAGACAATGGATATTGTCAATCCGTCTAATGCGTTGGAAACCTAATTAATAGATATAAATATTATCCAACTGTGGCGTCACCTAGTTATGATCCCAACAACATGAAAACTGTGTTGCAAATCGGATTTTCAGTTCAGGAACTGAATTTTCGGCAGAGAACACTTAAAAAGAAATGACCGTAATTCGCAAACCCAAAATCCGATTGACTTGAAACCAATTTCGCTGAATCTCCAATTAAGTTTAATTTCTACCCCTTTTGTATCATTTTGATTAATTCCGATCATACGATTTAATGTGAATTTTTCTAAATTCCTAAGATGTGTAATGACTTATTGCATATGATTTACTTAGCGGCATCATTCACATATTTACCCGACTATGATACCTTTAGCAATAGTGAGCGCCCTTATTAATTCTTAATGTGTATTGTATTGTCGAACGTAAATGGTATCGGATTAGTTGTGCCGGGTACGCCAGTGAAAAGTGAACGATTTGTGATAGTGAACAGTACAGTGAATAGCGAGCAAAACAGTCTTATTGGTGCGTACTTGTACACAACTAGTCCATACATACGTTTATTGAAACCTGGGGAAAAATAGGAAATCGAAGTGGAAAGGAACTTGTATTTAGCGAGGTCGGTGATTTAGAGGATGATCATTCGAATAGTGACTCTTATATATATTAGGTTTGGACTTAGCGGTCCGGCTGACAGGATTATGTCCTGGGCAACAGTGGGCCATATTCTTGGATATGTACCAGACTCTCGTTAAACATGATCACTCTTTTTTGCAAACTCGATTTCAAAATTGACTTAGAGACCAGTAGGAACACAGATCATACATTGCATTGATTGTAGACATATCGATTAGCTGCACTCACTATCTCCACTGTTATTAGTTTTATTTCATGTCTTATTACTGTTATCATATTACTGCTACTGCGTCACCCTGACGACCTGAGTATGCATGCTCAGAGCTTGGAGAGGACGCAGCTCAAGAGTCGAATCTATCATTCGAGCTCGCAGAGATTTAAACGTTTGTATTTTCAGCACTTATATCACTTCCCATGAAGCGACCTTGTATTCGCACTTGGTTAGTAGTTTTATTTTCTGTTGAACTATTGTAAACTGTGAACAATGAAAGCTGATGTAATAAAATAGTGATGTGTTTCCTTTACTTCTGTGCTATGTTTACCGATTACCATATAGTGCTAGAAGCCGAAGTGTGACTACGACGGGATTATTTCCCGACCATAGGAGCACGGCTGGGCTAGTCGCCTCCCGTATTCCGTATTTTGGGAAGCGGGGCATGACAGCGGTCATATATTTTATTGCCGAGCGCTAGCAGTTTATAATGAGCAGTAGTTATAGGGTATCTACGCACCAAGAGATAAGTTGTGCGATGATTACGGGGTAATCTATGCGACGTGGCAACGTCGCATTATTTCTTGGTTTGGCCTTATTTTCATATAAGGAGTCAAATCACATAATGTGGATACACTTAAGAGTTATATCTTCATTGATCTGGAATCTGAAAAGTGTTGCTCCAGTTAGACTATAGAGCGACAACAGTAGGCGGTTACATGTTTTCTATTCGATATATGAGGCGGTTAGTTATGCGGAATGTGAATGTGTTGACGTTTACTAGTACGTTTGAGTACCTGAAGCTTAAGATTTAATCGCTAGGGACGATAGAACCAAGAGCACTGTTGATATGTTAACGAGGTCAACAGTGCGTAAGGGCGGATGTCCTAACGCAAGAAGAGTTCAATCGAGCTACGAAAACAGGAATAACGCGCCAGCAACTTAAGTGATCTAATATGGAGAAATAAGCTAGCAATAATGGATATAATAAGTCTAACATTTAACTGTGGGAATTTGAACCGCTCGACTCGTCAGGATATTGAGTGGAAATAAGCCTTCTGCTTGAAGCAGAATAGTTTTTGGAAGAAAATCATGTGTCGAGGATACATGAATCTATTCTGCATCGGGGATGCAGATAGATATCCATAAATAATCTTCTTGTCAGAAGGCTTTCTGCTTGGAGAAGAAAAGTTTGTAAAAAAAAATCATGTGTCAAGGACATAAGAATCTTTTTTGCATCGGGGATGCAGATAGCTATCCACAAATCAGCTTTCCGTCGATTATAGTTTTAGTCCCAGCTTAGGATATTTGGATAGCTTAATGAGACAATCTGCCTTATGAGTTTCTTATGGTTTTGAGTATTAACCCTTCTATAAATGTCATGAGTGGTATGGTAGATTAGGTTAATAGATAGATAGAATGACTTAACCACCTGGGATGGATGAGTTGGCATTGAGCCAAAGTCAAGGCATCTACTTGTGAGAGTTGTCTTAGAGGCAAAACTATCAGAATAAAACCATTTGGATATCCATTATAAATAATTCACTCCGATATATACGGACCAATAAATATGAAGACACATAGTGGAGTTTTCTGATTCAACACCTTCATTAATAACTACTCGATATGGCTATTGATCTCACACGGAACTAAAGCGTTGATTTGTATCAAACGTGGTATTAGTGAAGTGAAGAGTCAGTTCATGTAAACAGGGTTGTGCGCGTTTCACGGAGTAGTACTGGAAACTATAAGCAAGCCACGAGTATTTATTTTAGCAGTTCAGGGAACTTAAAGGAAAAAAAGTCGTCAAGTAACTGATGATATCGTAAACTCTGCAGCAAAATGATATTGTAGAGAAGAAAATTAGGAAATCCTAAATATGATAAAGAACATGATATCAAGGGCCAATCTTATATATTGTTTGGGAGATGCGCTGTTGGCAGCGGCTTATGTTCCTGGTCATGTGTTTTCAAAAACAGTACAGTCAACACCTTATAAGTAGTGGACGAACGAGAGACCTAGAAGATCACTTATTTCCATGAGTATATAATAGGAATGTGATTAACATTTGATCGTGCGACGTTGATTTTCTCGAAGAGGAAACAACGAACAATTTCTTCAGGGAGGAAACATCGAGCGATTTCCTCGGGGAGAAATTTTCGCAAAAGGAAGAAGTAGGTTAGGATTTGGGATTTTGCGAGATTAAAGAGTCTTCTAGTCGGTCAGCGGTGCAGAAGGAATTAGTTCCTTCGGTGGCTGGCGACAGTAGGAGCGATATTTTGATTGATGGCTCGGAGCCAATCACCGATTCTCAAGAGACTTGTATATAGTGTTGTGAATTAACACCCCGACGATATTTCGATATCAAAGGGAAGCCGTCTATGGTAACTCCGCATTGGTTGCGGAACCCAAGTCATTTGTGGATGCTATTTCTTCGCCTACTACAAAAGAGTGAATAATGACAATGGAAGAGGAGCAAGAGTCAACGTTAAAGGATCAAGTCTGGGATTTGATCGATTATCCTACCGGACGCAAAACAGTTAATAAAAACTGGGTTTTTCAAAATCTTGCAAAGGGAAGATGATATTGTCGAGAGATACAAGGCACACTTGTTGGGGAAGGAATTCACCTAGCTTAGATGGACAACGAATAGACACTTTTCATCCGGGCTGATGATTGCGTCTATTTCACCTTCCTTAACAAATCGTTGCACATAAAGATTTTGAGCTAGTCCTGGGGACTTAGATCATATTGTCGGTGGAAATTTGGATAAGGAGATCTGGGAGATCTTCCTGCGGGTTTCAAAGCCAAAGTGACTCGAGTTGACTCAGAGAGTCCATTTACGGCTCGAAACACTTATCCAAGCAGTTGTTGGTTCGATGTCATCAATCTATATTGGATATGGACTGACGATGATTGAATGCGACAACTGTAGGTTCAGAGATCTTGTTGTAAACGATATTGTAATGACCAAAAGTGACTTGGAGACGATGAATGCTACTTGGAGTGGCTGTTCTCGCTATAGAGGACATATGAGATGTTGAGTTTGTGCTTGGGAATTGGATTCATGAGAAGTCGTTTCAAGTGCATATTATGTTTGTCTTCGGAGACTCACATGAGATATGTCTTAAAATGGTTCCGCCCACACAGTCACTATCTAGTTTATTACTCCAATCACTAATGGACATGTTTTTAGTCTTAATCTTTGTTGTCATGCCCCGCTTCCCAAAATACGTAAATACAGCACGTGACAAAGCCAACCATACTACCTATGGTTAGAAATAATTCCTCCATGGTCACATTACGGCTGTTAATCAGATATCAAGAACAGTAAATAAAATCTAACTAAAACATGTCCATCTGCCACAATAAATAAAAGTCAAGAAATATATGTAGTGGAAACGAATAAAGATCCAATAAGAACAATCTCTGAATCACATCCTTTATAGAATCACATCGATGAAATAAAACTACAAAAATCAAATAAACTAAGCATCTATAGAACTAAACTTTTAGCTCCTCATTGCTTGGCTTGCTTGCTAAAATACCCCTAATCTGTCTGCGACAAGGTCAAAGGAACTGGGTCATACAAAACCCAGACGTCGGTACGTCATAGTATCAAAATAATAGGAATAACCAGGATATGATGCTATGATTAAACATGAGTGTAAATAAACACAGGTATAAAACAGTGAGGTATAGGTATGTGATGTGTATCCTAAAGTTTGTGCTTCTAGGTTATCTATTCTACAAGTCCTTGAAATCAATTAAATGGAATTGTCGATATAACTCAATAGTATCTCGTACGTACCCGGGACCATGGTCAAGACTCTCGGGCCTGAATCCGAGACGTGCTGCTAAGCAGTAAAAATAGGTATCATGTACAGACGAATGATGTCAGCAGCATCATTCCGGCGCCGTAGCCCATATCGACTGATCAGTCTCTGGAAGTATCGAACTATTGAGTTACAAGTCAACTTTCATTATTGATTTCCTCTTACCTCTAGATTTTTGTGTTCAAATCGGGTATTGATGATATCAATCTAATACCAACACAGGATCAAGCAGGTACCGGTCTTGTCTATCTAGACAACAAGTCACGTCCATTGGGACAACAAGTCAGGATTGTTAGCATTAGTAAAGGATCCAAGTAACAGGTCTAGTAAATGTCTTATGTACAAGTCAGGAAATATATTTTAACCAAAATAGATACCAAATGTAAAATCGTAACTAATATCCAAATACGGTAAACATGACTAACGCCCGGATGTATATATATCTATCTGTAATGACCGTTTACGTCTGTTACCAGGTATATGGCAATCTAGATAAAGGTTACTGAACGGATATAAAATTATAATAATATTGTGATAATCCGACATGCAACTAGATAAACCATTATTGGTACGGATACATACTGATAATATAAAACTGTAAATCAATAATACTTGCTGAATATTAAAACACATGTACTATAATCAATTATATAAAATATTAATATAAACAAAATAGCATGTTGCAAGTTTAGAACTTGCCTGATCGAAATCTCACGGCGAGTATCCGGATATCACGTTCTGAATGCCGAATAACGTCACGATGCAAAACCTACGTATGTAGGACTTGACCCTACTGAGCAATTGCGTAACGTGGTAACTGGACTAGAATACGACAGTGACTGGGTCATCTGGATCGTGCTCGTCGGCGGTGAACAACTCCGGCGAAGTCGGAAAGAAAAGAAGAAAGAAGAAGAAGAGATTGGCTGTTAGGGTTTGGGGGTTTGAGCGTGGACGGGGAAGATGAGAGAGGTGGTTCGCGACGAGGTGATGGGGAGACAAAGTCAACGGTGAGGCATCGTGGTCAATGGGGGTTGATGGTGATCGGGAAACAAGAGGGAGAAGAAGAAGGAGGTGCGGTGTTATAGTGCGGTTGCTCTAGTGTTGTCGACAAGACGAGAAAGGTGGCGAAGGTGGTCGGGTCAAGCTGCGAGGTCGACGGCGAGGGGGAGGTGATGGGTTCTCGACGTTGGGGTCGGCTCAGTGAGCCCTCGGGGAAAGAGGAAGAAGAGATGTGACCGAGCCAAAGTTCTAGCACACGAAAGTCTAAGTATATACTTTATTCGATACAAACCCTATTTTTTGAAGATCCACTATGATAATGAGAAAGAGCAGTAAGAAGAGGCAATACAAAAGTGTGTAAACTATAAAAATGGGTCAATGTGGTGATGAGAAGGTGAGGATGAAAGAGTGGGGATGGCGACGAGAAGGGGACGACGACGGCGTAGGGTTTTGCCGTGGTTAGGGTTCGGCGAGGGAGAGAGAGATGAAGATGAGGAAGAGAGAGAGAAAGTTATAATAATAATATTATTAATATTATATATGTATATGTATATATATAGGGAGGGTGAGATAGATAGATAGATAGAGACGGGGGGATTATATATATATATATATATATATATATATATATATATAGTGTTATATATATTTTAGTTATAGTAATATAATATATATATATATATATATATATTGTAGGATTTTGCAGATAATACCATATTACTCCAAATATTACCCGTCTCCCTTAAAAAATATAGTTTTTAAATATAAAGAGTATACGTAAGAATTTTAACCATAATGCAATATTCCGTAATTAAATATATATACCCCCAATAAAATCTGCGTAAATATACGTAGAAATTTCTAATTATTTGTCTGTCTATAACTGAGAATATGAACATGATATATAGGCGCAACAGCCTAATATGGGGTAATTTGCCATGCAAGGCTAGATAGAAAAAGAATATTATTTGTTCTCATCTTGTATTATAAAGAGATATGTAGAGCTTAAAATATATATATATATATATATATATATATTCTTGATTTGCATGGATACACTGTACTAGCAAATATTTGATATAATCTCGCACCATATCGAGTTTCATACATGTGGGTTGGGTCGGATAATGACCACAGTTACTAATTGCATCATTCGCAGCCCAAAAGCAACAATAGTAAAGAATTTTACCACAAGATCTAAAATGAAAAACTATATATTATAAATATACTAAGGTGTTACATTTGCTATAAGACTTTTGACACAGAGAGACGGATTTTTTGGGTTCCATTTTGCATAGTCAGTAGTCAAATGTATGCATGGTGTGTACTTGACCAGACATATAATCCTTACCGATTGGATTTAGTAGTAGGGTCTGCTTGTTGGGATAAAATGACCAGGTTTTTCAGGTATTTATGTAGGACGACCACAATATATAATACTATAAGGAATCAGGCTTACGGTTATGTAGATATACAAGTGCTGACTGGGCCGGCAATCTGGGTATGCGAACATCCACATCCGCACGTACTTTCTTGCATAATGACAGGGCCATCACTCGGAGTAGCAAGAAGTAGGTGTAGCTTTTTCACCATGGGGTGGAATATGCAGCTATCTCAGTAGCGCCATAGGGGCTGCTAGGCTGAGGCGATTTCTCGGAAGTTTGCGCGTGATTTTGCATGCAAGGGAAACAGAGTTTCTCTTTATCGTGATATCAGATCAATGATAGCATATTCAAACAATCCCATATATATGGAATGTTGAAGCACTTACAGATTTAACGACACTTCATCAAGGAGTAAGGGGCATGAGAAGGTGGTCTAAGCTATAGGGTTTTTCCTCCAGGTCAGACAATCAGGAATCTGATGACGAAGGAAATAGTTGAGTAACGCTATATGTGTTTGGGTTTCGTCCTGGGTGGTGTATTGCATTTCAGATAGCTTGATAGACCTTACTTTTATATTTGACATTATTATTATGGGTGGCAACCTGATAGATGTATATTTTAAGATTGATTGTGTATAGCTTTCTTTTTTATTATCTGGGATGGATATTTCTATATTTTGTTTAACAATTTCAGGTATGGAGTACAAGTGTACGGGATACACTGTCGGGACCCGGTTCTTGCTCACGGAACAAAGTGCTACACGGAACAAAATGCCACGCCAAGTGTCATGCCTAAGGGGCTGGGGCAACCTCTTGAATCCATGGTGGCCACCTCTTGAATCTATGGGAACCACTATAGAACAATACGGAATCTTCGGAATACATTCCGAAAGAGGGCAGGTCTGTACTATAAATGGAATGATACCACTCTTCAATACAGAGACGCGTTTTAAGTAAACCGGCACTACAAGAGCTTGAGAACTCCGTAGTTAAGCGTGCTCGAGTCAGGGAAGTTCTGGGATAGGTAACCTCCTGGGAAGTGGCCCCTGGTCGGGTTCGGTTGGACCCGAAGGACAAAACCTTGCAGCATCGGCCAGAGCGGACAATACTATCTGTATTGGGGGTAGGGCATGACAGAATGGTATCAGAGATGGTCCCTCAATAGTAGGTCTGTGGTTCGAGGATGAACCATTGTTCAAAGGTGGGGAGAATGTCGAGACCCGGTTCTTGCTCACGGAACAAAGTACCATGCCAAGTGTCATGCCTAAGGGGCGGGGGCCACCTCTTGAATTCGTGGGACCCACTATAGAACAATAGAGAATTTTCAGAATACATTTCGAAAGAGGGCAGATCTGTCCTATAAATGGAATGATACCACTTGTTCACCGCCGAAAGCCGGGAAGACAAACGTCTTGCCTGAATTTGGGGGCGGATGCTATTTGGATTTATCCGTCCACCTCTCCGAAGATGCCAAGTTGATTTATGACACCATGTATCGAAAGTTTAGACGGATGCGGCCGTTGTAACAGACTGTAACACCCTAGTTCATTTATACCAGTTCTATTTCAAGTATTTCTTTATTTATGGTATTTTCCTGATTTACTATACTTTGGGTGCGAATAGTATATTTGATATCTGTATTTGCATCCGACCCGACCCGCATGCTTGAAACCAGTCTTGAATCATGTTTATGATTTATCCTGACTTGTTATGAGGACTCGTGCACTTACATATTTACATACTGCATACTAGCATTTTTATCTGGCATCTGCATTTTTTAAATATAACATTTAAAGTCACATAAAATATTTTAAAAATACATTGCGTAGCCTGCATAATACCCCTAACCCTGTCGTAGCATCCGCGCATCTTGTTCTCGTCCCGTTCAGTGAAACGGACTTGTTTGGATGGCTTCGCGCATGTACGTGCATCCGTTCTTGGGGGTATATATTTTCGTTACCCGGATATCCAATTTTAATTTTGGTCGACATGTATATTTTTCATATTTGGAAACTGAATTTTTAGACCCGACTCGGGTGTGTTTTAGACTAAGTTTGTATTTACCAGAAAATCAAATTTTATTAATATAATATTTTTATTAAAATTAACACAGTTTAAATTTTTATAACTAAACATATTTTTTTTTAAATTTAAAAATCTTAACTTAATAACAACCTTTCTCTCTCTCTCTCTTTCTCTTTTCTTCTCCCTTCCCCCCCCCGCAGCACTCTCTCAGTCCCCCCCACTCTCTCTCCCTTTCTCTCTCCTCTCGAACGCCTCTCTCTCTCCTCTCGCAAACACTGTTCTCTCCTCGAGTCGTGTCACCGCCTTCCGTGTTTTCGTCACCTCCCTCCTCTTCTTTTCTTCTCCCTCTTCTTTTTAAACTCGAGCGCCCACGAGAACCCATACCAAGAAACCCTAGCTCCCCGTGCCTCACTGCCCTCGACCTCAAAACTCAACCCGAGCCTCCATCCTCTTCTCTTCCTCCTCTTCGTCATCATCTTCTTCTTCTTCCTCTTTTCCAGAGAGCCTGCATACACCGACCTTAACCCACAGAACCCTGCACACCCAAACCCTAGCTCCTCACCTCGCCGATCTCCACCGCCGACGACCCTCATCTCATCATCACCTTCACTACCACTTCTCCTCCTTCGTTTATTCTCTTCTCTGTTAAAACCCACTGCAACCCTAACACTCGCAACCCCTCACCTGAGCACCCTGCACCCTCGCCGGAGCTCCGTTGACCCCGTCGTCGCCCTCACCTCTCTCCTGTTCCCTGCACAGAAACCCCAGCACCAATCCCAGTAAGCACAAACCCCTTCTTCTCTTTCTTCTTCTTCTTCTTCTTCTTCTTTTTCTTTTTCTTTTCTTGATTCTTGATCTTTTCCAGCGATCGCCAGAGTTGCGTCGACGATGCCGATCCGACGATCCAGTAAACGTACCTTGCCTGCGTGATTACCTTCTTGCCTTGCCTGGACCCGTCCCGCGTGCCGCGTGTGCGTTGCGACGATTTACCGACGTCAGACGTGCCGTACGTATCCATCGTGTGATTCAATCGAGGCAAGTTAATCTTGCTACATGCTATACTATAATATACTGCACCCATTTGAATAATAGTATTACATATTGTTTAGTTATGCATCCATTTTACAGTTTTACTGTTTTCGGATACCCGTTTGCATCCATTTCATTTAAAATATATATAACTGCATCTATAGATCACATTAATTCATATTATTATTATAGTAACACCACATGCTTAATAATGTGCATCCCACTTAGTCTTGGAACTGTAAATATAACCCTAATCGATAATTGTGCATCCATATCATTAATTATATATCTATTTGCATTCCAAGTCACGTTATTTCATATTATTGTTACATTAACACCCCATGCTAGAAAATGTGCATCCTACATAGTAATGGAGCTATAGTTGCAATCCCTAATAGTTATTCATGCATCCATGTTTTATTGTGTACCCATACCATTAATTCTTTATATCCGGTTGCATGCCATGTCGTATTAATTCATAATATTGTTACAGTAATACCCCATGCTTGATAATGTGCATCTACATAGTCATGATGTAACCCCTGATAAATATTTGTGCATCCATGCTTTTATCGCGCATCCGTACTTGCTACAGTTTTATTATGAGCATCCGCTTGACACATGTGCACTACCTGACTTGACTTGATGCACCACTGCTTGACTTGATACCTGATCTTGTTACTAATGCCGACAATCTTGACCTGTTGTCCCTACGGACATATCCTGTTGTCTATTTAGACAAACCTGTACCTGTTTGATCTTGTGTTGGTATTAGCTCCAGATTTTCAATACCTGACTTGAACACATAACCTTGGGGGTATGGGGAAATTAAAAGTCTAAACTAAAGCGTAGCTTACAAGGGTATTATTTGATCCGTGGTCCCGGGGGATAACGGGACAGAATCATTCGTGATTCTTACTTGATCCGTGGTCCCAGGGGATAACGGGACAGAGTCATTCATGACTCCCACTACCTGATCCGTGGTCCTGGGGGATAACGGGACATATCCTTTGAGTTATATGGAGAATTACATTAATTGATTTCAAACAAACTTTAGAATAGATAACCCAGTAGCACAGTTTAGATTGATCACTGCACGTCACATATATTGATACACTTCACTGTTCTATATCTGTGTTTACTTATTACATTCATGTTACTGTTTATGATTCATACCTTCATATCTCGTGTATCCTGTTCATTTATTATTGGTTGATATCATGACGCACTGACGTCTGGGTTTTGCATAGCCCAGATCCTCTATCTCTGTCGCAGGCAGTTCAGGAGTATTTTGACCAACAAGCTGAGCAGTGAAGATCATGTTAGTAGCTAGTTAGTTTAGTTTTATTTCGTATTTTCATTCCTGATGTGAGCCTGTATTATGGGACGTACTTTCCAGATTGTCATTGTTACTTGAATTTATTGTTTCCGTATATTATTTCTTGACTCGTTATTTCTGGCTCATGGACATGTACTAGATAGTTTCTTTTATTTTCCTGTTCTTGATATCTATAGACAGTCATAATGTGATTGTGGAGGGATGTTTCCTAGCCACAGGTAGCATGGTTGGTTCTGTCACGTGCCGATCTTGCGGGGCGTGACAGGTTTGTTTGGTATCAGAGACCTAGGATTTAGGTTAATCGGGTTGATTCTTTTATAGTTGGGTATTGGATCCAATACACGAATCAGAATACTCGTAAGTAGGAGCATGTCCTGCCTTATTGCTATCTTGCCATCCTTGAATCTATAACTATCTTGCTTCTTGTATCATGTTTGTTGAATCTTGTTTATCTGGCTAATCCTCTTCGGTGTTTTGGCTTCAGAATCATGGTGGACAGAAGTCTGCGATCGTACCAGAGGCGTGTTGATGACGCCGTTTTGCTTGGAGTAATTCGTGGGATGCTGGAGAACCAGAAGCGGCAGACCGAGCTGAACCAGCGGCAAGCCGAAACCTTTCAGGAAGGTTTGCGGACCGTCCAGCAATCCATGAACAATGTTGCGGCCAGACCAGTAGAGCGTGTGGGTACCGTGGCGGATTTCAGGAGACTTGGTCCGTCCATTTTCACTGGTCTGGAAGAGCCGTTGCCAGCGGAGCAGTGGCTGGTTGATACGGAGAATTTGCTCGTTGCGGCATAGATTCCAGAGGACAAGAGAGTGGATGTTGTACGCATCCAATTGTTAGACTATGCCCGTGAATGGTGGCTTGTGGAAGAGACCCGCTTGCCTAAGCCGATCAGTTGGGTAGTTTTTTCGAAGAGTTTCTTGGAGAAGTTCTTCCCGCAGACTGCACGGGAGGAAATGAAAGAAAAGTTTATCAGTTTGAAGCAGAACGGCGTACCCGTGGATGTACATGCGGCTGAGTGGACATGGCTCAGTAGATTCGCCGGACCTTTGGTTGCCAACGATGCTGATAGGGCAAGGAGGTTCATGCGCAGTTTGGACGTGGAAATCCAGAGGAACATCATATCTCTGGGATTGACCACTTTCTCTCAAGTTCTTAAAGTAGCTCGAGAGCAGCAGAGCTTATCAATGAAGACTGGGGGTACGCAGCAGCAGGCAGTCGTAGTGCGGAAGTCGGCATTTGCGCCAAACCGAGCGCCTATACGCAGAGGTATTCCAGTAAACCGACGTGGCGTAGTACTGATGAAGAAGCCCGTCGTACACGAGCAGAAGGGAAGGATGTTTTGTGAGTTCTGTCATTTACCTGGGCACCTGTAGAAGGATTGTCGGAGGAAGCTTGAACTTTGTTTGGTTTGCGGATCAGCTGATCATACTATCAGTGTTTGCCCGTCGAAACTTCGTTTGAAGGATGATGTTCAGAGGCCGCCGCAGAAGCAGTTTCAGAGGCAGAAGCAGTTGACTCAAGGACCCAATCAAGCTCGAGCCTTTACCCTGACAGCTGAAGAGGCCAAGGCTTCAGATGAAGTCGTTTCAGGTATCCTACTTGTTCATGATTTTCCCGCATTAGCATTATTCGATTCTGGTTTATCCCATTGTTTTATGTCGTCCAAGTTTATTGCTGCACACTCGATTTCTTGCACGACCCTATCTAGTTGTTGGGCCATACACACTGGGAATGGGAAGATCGTATCTAGTAGAGAATGTAAGGATTGTTCAGTTGTTATTTGTGGACGGGAGTTATTTGCAGATTTCTTGGTGATCGATACCAGCAGTTATGACGTTGTCTTAGGAATGGACTTTCTCGGCACTTTCTACGCTCACATTGATTGTAGGGCAAAGAAAGTGATTTTCCAGATTCCCGAACATCCGGAGTTTGTTTTCACTGGAGGAAGCAGTTCTGTCGGGCCAGTCGAGTTTAGGGCTAGGCCGGCAAACAGTGTTCTTTCGTCAATGGAAGTCGATAAGGAGGAAGCGCCAGCTGTAGTTCGAAAGTTCATGGACGTGTTCAAGGACATCTCGGATTTACCGCCAAAACGAGATGTGGAGTTCGCGATTGATCTTGTTCCTGGTGCAGCGCCAATCTCAAAGGCGTACTATCCAATGGCACCAGTGGAGTTGGAAGAAGTTAAGAAGCAGGTTACTGAATTACTTGAGAAGGGTTGGATTCGCAGCAGTAATTCACCTTGGGGAGCTCCAGTTCTTCTAGTCAAGAAGAAAGATGGCATAAGGAGGATGTGCATCGATTATCGAGAATTAAATTGGGTGACTATTAAGAACAAGTACCTGATCCCTCGCATTGGCGAATTATTCGAGCAACTCAGTGGCGCGAGGGTATTCTCGAAGCTGGATTTGTGATCCAGATATCATCAGGTCCGAGTTAAATCAGAAGATATTTGCAAGACTGCGTTCTGAACTCGGTATGGACATTACGAGTATTTAGTGATGCCATTCGGAGTCACGAATGCACCGGCGATATTTATGGACTTGATGAACCGAATCTTTTCACCGTTCTTGGACCAGTTTATAGTGGTGTTCATCGATGATATTCTGGTCTACTCGAGGAGCATTGAAGAGCATGCGGAACACTTGAATATCGCATTACAGACATTGAGGCAAGAAAGATTGTATGCAAAGATGAGCAAGTGCGAGTTTTGGCTTGAAGAAGTGAAGTTTTTGGGGCATGTTGTATCCGGAGATGGAATTGCCGTTGACCCTGAAAAGATTGCAGTAGTTCAAGATTGGCCGATTCTGAAGAACGTAGCAAAGATCAGAAGCTTTCTTGGACTTGCCGGATATTACAGAAGGTTCGTGGAGAATTTTGCTCGTTTGGCTGAGCCTTTGACCAAGCTTACGCGTAAGGAAGTACCGTTCGTATGGACGGATAAATGTGTGTCAGCTTTTGAGGCATTGAAGCAGAGATTGATAACCGCTCCTATTTTGACCGTACCAGACGGTTCCGGAGGATTGGTGATTCACAGCGACGCATCTGGGAAAGGTTTGGGATGTGTTTTGATGCAGCATGGGAAATTTATAGCTTACTCATCGAGACAGTTGAAGATCCATGAGAAGAATTACCCAACTCATGATTTGGAGCTTGCAGCAATGATTTTCGCTTTGAAGATTTGGAGACACTACTTATTGGGCGAAAGGGTCGAAGTATTCACCGATCACAAAAGCCTAAAGTATGTGTTCACGCAGAAAGAGCTTAACATGAGGCAGCGTAGATGGTTGGAGCTGATGGTTGACTACGATCTTGATCTTAAGTACCACCCAGGGAAAGTTAATGTTGTGTCGGATGCGCTTAGTCGGTTGCCTGCAATTCGGATGTTGACTGCAGAGAAGGAGCTTATCGAAGATTTTCAGAGATTCAAGTTGGAGATCATGCTACCGCATTCTTCGGGACAGTTGATACAGCTGCAAGTACAGTCGCCGTTGATCGATAATATTAAAGCAGCGCAGTCACAGGAACCATGATTGCAGAGGTTTCGAGAACAGGTTGAAGCTGGACTTCGAACGGACTTGTTGATTCATGAAGATGGTTCGTTGCGATATGGTAGCCGTTTGTGTGTGCCGAAAGGAGATATTCATGAAGAAATTATGAAGGAAGCACACAGTTCCGCATATTCCGTAAATCCAGAAGGCACGAAGATGTACCGTGATCTACGACAACATTTCTGGTGGAAAGGCATGAAAAGGGAGATTGCCTGTTTTGTAGCGAAGTACTTGGTGTGTCAGCAAGTTAAAGCTGAACATCAAATGGTAGCTGGTTTATTGCAACCACTTCCGATTCCTCAATGGAAGTGGGAACATATAACCATGGATTTCGTGACAGCTTTACCGCGGAGTCCAAAGAGTAACAATGCAGTTTGGGTGATTGTTGATCGATTGACCAAGGCAGCTCATTTCATCCCATTTCGAGTTGGTCAATCAATGGAAGAGTTGGCAGAATGGTACATGCATGAGATTGTGAGATTGCATGGAGTACCTGTGAATCGTGTCCGACAGTGATACCCGATTCTTATCGCATTTCTGGAGGAGTTTACAGAAAAGTTTGGGGACGCGATTGAAGTTTAGCACAGCTTATCATCCTCAGACAGATGGCCAGTCGGAGAGAACGATCCAAACTCTTGAAGATATGTTGAGAGCTTGCATGTTGGACTTCAAGGGTTCGTGGGAGGATCATCTACACTTGGTGGAGTTTTCTTACAATAACAGTTTTCAGGCGACTATTCAGATGGCTCCATTCGAAGCATTGTATGGTCGCAAGTGTCGCTCGCCTGATGTTGGGACGATATTGGAGAACGAAGATTGTTGGGACCGGATTTGATCGTGCAAACCATGGAGAAAGTTAATACTATCCGAAATCATATGAAGGCAGCACAAGATCGGCAGAAGAGTTGGGCCGATACATCGAGAAGACCTCTAGAGTTCGCTGTTGGTGATCTTGTATTCTTGAAGATATCACCGATTTGAGGAGTGATTCATTTTGGGAGTCGAAGCAAGCTTAGTCCTCGATTCGTAGGGCCTTTCGAGATTATGGAGCGTGTTGGAGAAGTGGCTTATCGATTGGCGTTACCACAATCTTTAGCGAATGTTCATGACATGTTTCATATATCTCAACTCCGTAAGTATGTTCGAGATGAAACACACATGCTGGATCATTCGGAGCTGACTGTAAGAGAGGATTTAACCTTTGAGGAACGACCGATATCGATTGTTGATCGAAGAGAAAAGGTCCTTAAGAACAAAGTTATCCCTCTCGTACTTGTTTCTTGGGGAAATCACTCGCATGGAGAATCGACTTGGGAACGAGAAAACGAGATTCGACAGATGTTTCCACACCTATTCTTGTAGATTCATGTTGTTTACCTTTTCTTGTCTTGGGAATTTCGAGGACGAAATTCTTTTTGTAGTTGGGTATAATGTAACACCCTAGTTCATTTATTCCAGTTCTATTTCAAGTATTTCTTTATTTATGGTATTTTCCTGATTTACTGTACTTTGGGTGCGAATAGTATATTTGACATCTGTATTTGCATCCGACCCGACCCGCATGCTTGAAACTAATCTTGATTCATGTTTATGATTTATCCTGACTGTTACGAGGACTCGTGCACTTCCATATTTACATACTGCATACTAGCATTTTTATCTGGCATCTGCATTTTTTAAATATAACATTTAAAGTCACATAAAATATTTTAAAAATACATTGCATAGCCTGCATAATACCCCTAACCCTGTCGTTGCATCCGCGCATCTTGTTCTCGTTCCGTTCAGTGAAACGGACTTGTTTGGATGGCTACGCGTACGTACGTGCATCCGTTCTTGGGGGTATGCATTTTCGTTACCCGGATATCCAATTTTAATTTTGGTCGACATGTATATTTTTCATATTTGGAAACTGAATTTTTAGATCTGGCCCAGGCGTGTTTTGGACTAAGTTTGTATTTACCAGAAAATCAAATTTTATTAATATAATATTTTTATTAAAATTAACACGGTTTAAATTTTTATAACTAAACATATTTTTTTTAAATTTAAAAATCTTAACTTAATAACAACCTTTCTCTCTCTTTTTCTCTTTCCTTCTCTCTCTCTCTCTCCCGCAGCACTCTCTCTCCCCACTCTCTCTCTATCCTTTTCTCTCTCCTCTCAAACGCCTTTCTTTCTCCTCTCGCGAACATTGTTCGCTCCTCGAGTTGCGTCACCGCCTTCCGTGTTCTCGTCACCTCCCTCCTCTTCTTTTCTTCTCCTTCTTCTTTTTAAACTCGAGCGCCCACGAGAACCCATACCAAGAAACCCTGGCTCCCCGTGCCTCACTACCCTCGACCTCAAAACTCAACCCGAGCCTCCATCCTCTTCTCTTCCTCCTCCTCGTCATCATCTTCTTCTTCCTCCTCCTCCTTTCCCGAGAGCCTGCACACACCGACCCTAACCCACAGAACCCTGCACACCCAAACCCTAGCTCCTCACCTCGCCGATCTCCACCGCCGACGACCCTCATCTCATTATCACCTTCACCACCTCTCCTCCTCCTTCGTTTCTTCTCTTCTCTGTTAAAACCCACTGCAACCCTAACACTCGCAACCCCTCACCTGAGCACCCTGAACCCTCGCCGGAGCTCCGTTAACCCCGTCGTCGCCCTCACCTCTTTCCTGTTCCCTGCACAGAAACCCCAACACCAACCCCAGTGAGCACAAACCCCTTCTTCTCTTTCTTCTTCTTCTTCTTCTTTTTCTTTTTCTTTTCTTGATTCTTGATCTTTTCCAGCGATCGCCGGAGTTGCGTCGACGATGCCGATCCGACGATCCAGTGAACGTACCTTGCCTGCGTGATCACCCTCTTGCCTTGCCTGGACCCGTCCCGCGTGCCGCGTATGCATTGCGACGATTTACCGACGTCAGACGTGCCGTACGTATCCGTCGTGTGATTCGATCGAGGAAAGTTAATCTTGCTACATGTTATACTACAATATACTGTACCCATTTGAATAATAGTATTACATATTGTTTAGTTATGCATCCATTTTACAGTTTTACTGTTTTCGGATACCCGTTTGCATCCATTTCATTTAAAATATATATAACTGCATCTATAGATCACATTAATTCATATTATTATTGTAGTAACACCCCATGCTTAATAATGTGCATCCCATTTAGTCTTGGAACTGTAAATATAACCCTAATCGATAATTGTGCATCCATATCATTAATTATATATCTATTTGCATTCCAAGTCACGTTATTTCATATTACTGTTACATTAACACCCCATGCTAGAAAATGTGCATCCTACATAGTAATGGAGCTATAGTTGCAATCCCTAATAGTTATTCATGCATCCATGTTTTATTGTGTATCCATACCATTAATTCTTTATATCCGGTTGCATGCCATGTCGTATTAATTCATAATATTGTTACAGTAATACCCCGTGCTTGATAATGTGCATCTACATAGTCATGATGTAACCCCTGATAAATATTTGTGCATCCATGCTTTTATCGCGCATCCGTACTTGCTACAGTTTTATTATGAGCATCCGCTTGACACATGTGCACTACCTGACTTGACTTGATGCACCACTGCTTGACTTGATACCTGATCTTGTTACTAATGCCGATAATCTTGATCTGTTGTCCCTACGGACATATCCTGTTGTCTATTTAGACAAACCTGTACCCGCTTGATCTTGTGTTGGCATTAGCTCCATATTTTCAATACCTGACTTGAACACATAACCTTGGGGGTATGGGGAAATCAAAAGTGTAAACTAAAGTGTACCTTACAAGGGTATTACTTGATCCGTGGTCCCGGGGGATAACAGGATAGAATCATTCATGATTCTTACTTGATCCGTGGTCCCAGGGGATAACGGGACAGAGTCATTCATGACTCCCACTACCTGATCCGTGGTCCTGGGGGATAACGGGACATATCCTTTGAGTTACATGGAGGATTATATTAATTTATTTCAAACAAACTTTAGAATAGATAACCCAGTAGCACAGTTTAGATTGATCACCGCACGTCACATATATTGATACACTTCACTGTTCTATATCCGTGTTTACTTATTACATTCATGTTACTGTTTATGATTCATACCTGCATATCTCGTGTATCCTGTTCATTTATTATTGGTTGATATCATGACGCACTGACGTCTGGGTTTTGCATGGCCCAGTGTCACGCCCCACCTTTTGTATCATTCCATTTATAGTACAGATCTGGGGAGATGTAATACCCCAGGTGGAGTTGGGGCTGAATACCACCTACCCCGTGAGAAGTGTGATGTTATCCGGTATCGAGGTGGGGATGTAACCGATACGGATGCACACGGGGACCCACCAGAACAATAATGTCGGGACCCGATTCTTGCTCACGGAATAAAGTGCAACACGGAACAAAGTGCCACGCCAAGTGTCATGTTTAAGCGGGCGGGGCCACCTCTTGAATCCGTGGGGGCCACCTCTTGAGTCCGTGGGATCCACTGTAGAACAATGGGGACTCTTCGTAATACATGTATTCCGAAAGAGGGCAGATCTGTACTATAAATGGAATGATACCACCCCCAATACAGAGAGTATTGTCCGCTCTGGCCAAAACCGCACGGTTTGTCCTTCGAGGACGAACCGTTGTTCAAAGGTGGGGAGAATGTCGGGACCCGGTTCTTGCTCACGGAGCAAAGTGCCACACGGAACAAAGTGCCATGCCAAGTGTCGTGTTAAGTGGGCGGGGGGCACCTCTTGAATCCGTGTGGGCCATCTCTTGAGTCCGTGGGACCCACTGTAGAACAATGGGGACTCTTCAGAATACATTTCGAAAGAGGGCGGATCTGTACTATAAATGAAATGATGCCACTCTTCAATACAGAGGCGCCTTTTGGATGAATCGGAACTCCGGAGTTTGAAGAACTCCGTAGTTAAGCGTGCTTGAGCCAGAGAAATTCTGGGATTGGTGACCTACTAGGAAGTAGCCCCGGGTTCATTCAAAGGGACAAAACCGTGCGGTTTCGGCCAGAACGGACAATACCATCTGTGTTTGGGGGTGGGTCGTGACATCCAGATCCTCTATCTCTGTCGCGGGCAGTTCAGGAGTATTTTGACCAACAAGCTGAGCAGTGAAAATCATGTTAGTAACTAGTTAGTTTAGTTTTATTTCGTATTTTCATTCCTGTTGTGAGCCCGTATTATAGGACGTACTTTCCAGATTGTCATTGTTACTTGAATTTATTGTTTTCGCGTATTATTTCTTGACTCGTTATTTCTGGCTCATGGACATGTACTAGATAGTTTCTTTTATTTTCCTGTTCTTGATATCTATAGACAGCCGTAATGTGACTTTGAAGGGATGTTTCCTAGCCAAAGGTAGCATGGTTGGCTCTGTCACGTGCCGATCTTACCGCACTCTGGAAAGTGGGGCATGACACAGACTTTGTCAGATTCCCCCTCGTTGGCGAGGGTTTTTTGATTGTGGGGATGCTCTTTCCTGCAGGCGCAAGCCCCTGCAGTTAATTATGTTACCGCGTAGCGATAATCACTTTCTCCTGCACCAGAAGGTCACTTCGTATCGTGTGTGTTTGTTTTGTTTTAGATTGCCCGTGGATTGTATACGAAGACTAATTTGTGTTGTCGCCCGTAAGGCGTGGATTAGTCCAAATCTATATTTTCTTAGATTTGGGTTTGGGTTGGTATAAGGATCGTTAATCTTGTTTTAGATTAAGATCAACTCAAACGTTTGTTGAGGATACGTTAGTCTAATCTTAGACTATGATCTACTCAACAGGGTTTTCTTTAGTTTATATGGACATGGCGGTTCATTGGGTTTAAGGACATCGTAGTCCAAGAAGTTTAAGGACGTCATAGTCCATAGAGTTTAGTTTGGGGACATTGCGGTCCATTGGGTTTAGGGACATCATAGTCCATGAAGTTTAAGAACGTCATAGTCCATAAAGTTTAGTTTATGGACGTTGCGGTCCATTGGGTTTAGGGACATCATAGCCTAATGGGTTTAAGGACATCATAGTCCATGTTTAAAGACATCATAGTCTGTAGGGTCTTGGCTTGACAGTTTGGGGATGTACCAAGAGTTATTGGTTATTGGGACCCTCCACCTCTCTGAAGACGTTGAAGAATTACAACAGCATGTATCAGAGGTGTGAAGAGATGTACCCTTGAACCAGTGTTGGTTGGGAGATCTGCAGTCAAGTTTGGGACTAAGACCAACCAAAGAGATTGTGAGCGCATGTGCTTGGTTGATCTGAATTAGGGACTTGTGGCCAACTTGGGCTCAGTCCACCCAGTTTTGAATAAAACGCTGAGCATTTGTTTGGGCTCAGTCTCTTTTTGTTCAATAATGTTGAGCATTGATTTGGGTTCTGACACCTCTCTTTTTTGTTTTTTTTGTTGAGTGTTGAACACTCTTTATGGCGCTGAGCTCTATGTACAGAGCGTTCTTTTTTGTTTTTTATTGAGTGTTGAACACTCTTCATGGCACTAGGCTCTTCTTAAGGAGCGCAGAGCGCTCTGTGTTAAGTAGCGCCCACGTGAGAGGCACGTGGGGCGCTTGGCGCTGAGCGCCGGCATTTGAACGCTAAAGGCTCTTTTATTTTAAGCAGCGCCCACGTGAGGGGCATGTGGAGCGCTTGGCGCTGAGCGCCAGCTGTTTCCTGATTTAAAATCAGGAAAGCTTCTGTGGAAAGCTTCTATGGAAAGCTTCAAAAGGGGGTCACGTGCTCACACGTGACTAGTGATCACGTGTTGGCACGTGACACCTAAAAACGTCGTTAAGGCAAGTTCAATTCCCTGACTGCGAAGAAGGAAAAGAAAAGCTTCAAGGAGAGTCGCGTGCTCCCACGTGACCAGGGTCACGTGTTGGCACGTGACGTTTAAATACAAGCGTCAAAGGCACGTCGGGTAACTGACCAAGTCAAGAAAAAGGCTTCAGAAGAAGTCACGTGCTCCCACGTGACCAGGGTCACGTGTCGGCACGTGACGTTCAAGGCAGCAAGCGCGTCTCCAGAACAACCAAGGAAAGAGAGCTCAAACAAAGGGTCACGTGCTCACACGTGACCAGGGGTCACGTGGTAGCACGTGATGTTTAAGCAGCAATCAGAAGACACAGCGCAGAAAGCTCGTTCCAAAGGGGGTCACGTGCTCACACGTGACCATGGGTCACGTGGTCACACGTGACCGACTTTCAAAGCCCATTTTTGACGACAGAATTAAATTCTGAAGGAAATTCGAATCTTTCCAAAGGAAAGTAATTATTTGGGACTAATCAAATTAAAGATTCAGAGATGATTAAAGATCATCTATCTATGGAAAATCTCGGCTTTGGGAAAGATTTCCCCCTTAAATCTAACCAAAATATCAAAGGAGAATCTCTGAATTCAAGATCCAATGGTGAATAAAATTCACCTAATAATCCAAAGGCCCAAAATGAATTATGGATGCAAATCAAATCTCCCAATGAAGATTCGTCAAAAAACTGATTGATGCGGCTGCCTCTCCTATAAATAGGAGCCAAGAGACAAAAAAAAGAGATATACATGCGCAGAGAAGAAAAGAGAAAAGGAGAAGAGCTTTGATACTTCGAAAAGACTCAGATCTTCTGCAAAAAACCCTAGGTAAGAAAGGGAAGGCATTTTGAAAGAAGCAGAATTTAATTCTCAACAGAGTTTAACTCTGATAATATAAAAGCAGAAGAACTTATTTCTTCTCTCTTTGATAGAGGATCTGCAAAGTGCACATCTCCCCTTAAGGTTGAGAATTTAATTCTCAATGGGTTGAGATCCTGCCATGCAGATCCAAAACATAGAGAAGGAGTGCAAACTTGAGAATTTAATTCTCACAGAACTATAGGAATTTAATTCCTCCAAAATAAAGTGGGGCTAGACCCTATATCATGGGAATTTAATTCCTTCAAAACAAAAAAAAAGAGAAACAGGGTTTAACCCTAATTAAAGAACTTAGTTCTGTTGAAACAACGATCATCATTTCCTCAAAAATTTTATTAGGGTTCAACCCTATTCAGCCCTTCACATAAACGGGGAATTTAACTCCCGCAGAAAATTCAGAGTTAAACTCTATCCCAGAATACAAGTCTTCAAAAGAAAGAAGGATTTAATTCCTCTGAAATTAAAAAGTCTCCGGAATTTAATTCCTGAAAAAAGGAGTAACAAATCCTCTGAAAAAACCACATTAAGGCAGGGTCACGTGTCACCACGTGACCCCCCCTCAAAAGCCCTACAGAAAACCCCTTTGAGGCAGCACCCCACGTGACCCACGTGACTTTCAGCAGAAGCCTTAACGCATAGGCATTTGAATGCCCATCACGTGCTGACACGTGATGCTATCAAAAGATGCAGTAATTTCAGCAGAACAAATGGAGGAAGGGCGCTCTCACGTGCTGCCACGTGACCCCTCTTGTCTTAGTGTTTAACACTAAATTGAAACTCTCGCACTCAGTGTTAAAATATTGTTGGGCCTTAGTGTTCAACACTAATTAAAAAGCTTTATCTGCAGTGTTCAACACTGATTACCTTAGTGTTTAAATACTAATCTGAGATCTTCATTTGCAGTGTTCAACACTGATCTGTTTTAGTGTTTAACACTAATTTGAGAAGCCTTATTGCTGGTGTTTAACACCAATTATTTCTTAGTGTTAAACACTAACTTGTTAACCGCATTCCCAGTGTTCAACACTAATTGCTCTATAGTGTTTAACACTAGGCTTTGGCCCAATTGGCTAAATGGATAGAGGCAAAGCCTCTCCTTCAATGGATCAGCAAAAAGTCAATGTTTCAGACCCGACTGGACTTAGCCCAAGCTGGCCATAAGTCCTCAATTTGTGATTAACTGGGCTAATGGGCTCATAACATAATTAATCAGTCTCGACCCCAAATTGGGTCAGGGACTATTAAATCCATTCCGGTTCTAGGGTACATCTCTTCACTCCTTTGAAACTTGGCATTGTAATCCCTCAATGTCTTCAAAGAGGTGACGGGTCCCGACGGCCACTCATGATATGGACTGTGGGGTCCTTAAACCCATGCCTAATGCAAAATTCCTGGTTACGTGGAACACGGATAATGTCACTCTTTGACCCCGTGGGAAACGTCCAGAGCGGATCCTGGTCCTCGCAGAGCACGGCAGTGAACCCGTGTGAAGCATCCAGAGCGGAGCCTGGTCCTCGCCAAGCACGGCAGTGAACCCGTGTGAAGCATCCAGAGCAAATACCGGACTGTGGGGTCCTTAAACCCATGGACCGCAATGTCCTTAAACTACCCACGGACCGCAATGTCCTTAAACTACCCACGGACCGCAATGTCCTTAAACTACCCACGGACCGCAATGTCCTTAAACTACCCACGGACCGCAACGTCCTTAAACTACCCATGGACCGCAACGTCCCTAAACTAGAACAATAGGGCCCTCCATATGCTCTTTTGTCGGATCTAAACGGTCCCGTTTAAGTTGATCTTAGCCTCCAAAAATGGCTAACGCGTCCTTAAACCTTCAAACAGATTGGACTACGAATCCCCTAAATTAACTCCGGCTCGAGGGTACATCTCTGAACTCCTCTGACATCCGTCGTTGTAATCTTTCAACGTCGTCAGAGAGGTGATGAGTCCCGATGGCCATACATACGATGGACCACTACGTCCCTAAACTGGAACATTAGAGTCCAAACACTCTTCTGTCGGATCTAAACGATCCCGTTAAGTTGATCTTAGTCACAAAGTTAGACTAACGTATCCTTAACAAACGTTTGAGTTGATCTTAGCCTCAAGTATGGCTGACGTATCCTCAAACCAAACCCCCCAAACCCAAATCTAAGATAATACGGATTTGGACTAGTCCACGCCCTACGGGCGACGACATAACTCAGTCTCCGTAAACAATCCACGGGCAGCAAAATACAAAACAAACACCCACGACACGAAGTGACCATCTGGAGAAGGAGAAAGTTGTTACCGCAACGCGGTAGCGTAATTAACTGCAGGGGCTTGCGCCTGCAGGGAAGAGCGTCCCCACAATCAAAAACCCCTCAAGCGAGGGGGAATCTGACGAAGTCTGCTACATCGGACGCATCCGTTTAAACCTTCGATACACGGTGCCATAAATCAACTTGGCATCTTCGGAGAGGTAGACGGATAGCACCAATTAGCATCTGCCCCGAATCTCAGTGCCAAGACATCGCAGTCTTGCGCGCCGTCTTTCGGAGGGGAACAGATTCTGGCACGCCCGGTGGGACCTTTTCCTCTTTCCACTCCACACTTCGTGTGTCGTGATTCGCGAACCAATCGCGGTTCGCTAATAGTTGCCCTTGGGTCTCAAGGTACTGAGAATTGGCATCTTGCTTATTGCAGAAAGCAAAGGATCGATGGCTTTCATCCCTGCGAAATCCTCCAACTGCTCAGACGGCAACTGCAGCCGACGCTCTGCCTCGCCAGGAGGTATAGCCTATGGACCCCAAGCTGCTTCGCTGTTCACAATGCCGATGGAACAGGTCACCCGCGCCACCACAGGATTGTTTTTTGGGACCATGATCCCGCCGACAAACTTTACCGTTCCAGTGCTGGCGAAGGAAACTCTCAAGAAGTCGGTCTTTGATCGTCTTACCCCTACCGCGGCTCCTCTCAACGAGTCGCCCAACGTCAACGCCTCGGTCTTCTCTAGACTGGGCCAGAAATCATGCGAGCTCATTACGGGGCCTACAATCTCAAAGAAGACTGCTTCTAAGAAAGTGAACGCTCCCATACCCGAAATCGCCAAGGCAACCTCTCCAGCCAAAAAGTCGGTCTTTACAAGATTGACGGCTCCGGCCTTTGCTCCCGCTTCCCAGAAGACATCGGTCTTCGATAGGTTAACGCCAACAACAACCCCCCATCCACACAGGGGGCATGAAGAAACCATTCTTACCGCTGACCCTGCACCGTCCGCTCGACACTCTCGACGTCGCCATTGGCGCCGAGTGAGGAAGGCTGGGGGCAACTCTCCCTCCGGATTGACCCCACCAGCCCCGGTGGCCGAAGTTAATGCCGCTGTTCCGACTGGGAACAGTTTTGAAATGCTAAATAAGGTGCGAAGGAATTCCCCTACGGCAGTACTGAAGAAATCTCCTCCCTTACTAAAAAAGGTGGTGGAAACAAAACCCGAACAGCCTCGATCTCCTCAACGGCTGTCTTCCAAAATTTATAAGGTTTGGCGACAAGCCCGAGATTCGATCATCGATCCAAACTTCTCCCGCCAGCACAAGAAACTGAAAATCCAACCTGAAGCTGGTCACCAGGCTAAACCCCAAAAGGCTGTTGATCAACTGACTCATAAAAGGAGGAGGCCAGAGAGGACCCCACAGCATGCAACGACGGCTAAAAACACTAGGCCTAGACGCCCTAAGTCTGGGGGCATGATGGTCCACACTGTATACATGGCCTCTGGAAAGGAGGAGAGCCGCACTTCTACAGGCCATCGACCACTAACCCGATCCGTAACAAAATCCCAGGAGCAGCAACAAAAGCTCCAAGAAATGATGAATGCTATGGCCGCGCTCACCGGGCCAAAGGAAAGCCCAGAAGCGTCCTCAGACGCACGCCGGGAGGAAGAAACCGACGCTGAATTCCTTCGCCGAACACTGGAGAAAAGGGACAAAGAGGCGGCTGAACAAGCGGCCAACATACAACGGATGGGCCTTCTCTTTCAAGATGTGATAGGAATGATGATCCAGCAAGACTTACCAGCTGAAGATCCTCCGATTATTCTGGAGGACGACCGAGGAGAGACGTCAAATCCACCTCCAGCCCTCTCGACGGCCAAGGAAGAGACGATCTCTAAGGCTGACTTGGCTGACTACATAGCCCAGCAAATCCGAGTTCATCGCGCAACTGAGGCAGCTGGTCAGACCGTGAAAACCGGGCGGCCGTATCCGAGCTGGTACGATCAAATCAAATACCCGCAAGGCTATACGATACCGAAATTCCATGTGTATAAGGGGACCGGCAATCCCCATCAACATGTCGCCCAGTTTCGGGCCCTATGCGGTAACACCGGCGGTGACGATAAATTGTTGCTTCGCCAATTCGTGGGCAGCTTGTCAGAAACAGCGTTCGAATGGTATTCAGAACTCCCGAACGATTCCATCAAAACGTTCGCTGAAATGGAGTTGTTGTTCACTCAGCGATTTGCAAGTGCCAGCGAACGCACTCCAATAACTGCACTTATTAACGCCAGGGTAAAACCGGGTGAAACCTGGGTCCAGTACGCTATACGCTGGCGGAACTTGTGGTCGAGATGTGAGCAGCGCATCGAGGAAGCACCTGCGGTGGGCATGTTCGTGGGAACTCTAGACCCTCACGCAACTATCTCCCAGTTTATGATGTTCTTTAAGCCAACCACATTCCAGGCTCTGATCGACAAGTTAGCTCAGATGGACCAGATGGGTCATAGACCACCTACACCGAAGTCGGAACCTCGGAATGACAAGGGTAAAGGAAGGGCAACCTTTGTCGCGAATGCCCAACAGCAACCTAACGCCCCGAAATCGACGGATCAACTGGAGGAAAGACGCCGGTACTATAATGAGAAAATGAAGCGTCCCTACTCGTTCCCACAAGACAAGACGAAGCGGTTATTCGAGTTGGCAATACGCAACAGACTTATAAACCTACCAAATCCAAGGCGACCACCACACCCCACCGAGGTGAATGACTCCAACTACTGCCCTTACCATCAAACGGTAAGTCATCCGATTGAAGATTGCTTTGTCTTCAAAGGATGGATCGAAGATCAATACCTCCAGGGGAAATTTGTACTGTCCGAAAAGTGGAAGGTGAACCCACCACAACCACATACTCCTAAGAAGGCCGATACACCGGGGGCAACCTGCTCCTTTATCGAAGAAGCTCCATGGGAGGTCGTGCTATCAACGAAGACCAAAAGAATGCTGAGAGACCTCCATGCATGCCCTGCGATCGAATGGAAGGACCCTCTTGAACCTCAAATTATCGAAGGGATGTTGAAGCCCCGCCCAATTATAAAGACTAACGATAAGAGCCGAAATACTCACGTCCAACCGTCAAAATCTTCGAAGAAAAAGAAGAAGAAATCCAAGAAGTCCGTGAAGCTTGGAAACGAGCACACGAACTTACAGAAGCAAATAGACGCGCTGGAAGAATACAATCAAAAGGCGCGAACTCCTGTCACACTGCAAGAGTTCCTCAACCATATCTTTCAAGAGGAAGATGAGGGGGAGAGCTCGTCGGATGAATCCGAAGGATATGTGGCGAGTTGTAACGTAATCTCCCACTCGTTTACCGATGATGGGAAAACTCCCGGCACTAAGAAGATGGAGGCAGAGCCTGTACCAGAGTGTCCATGGCCAACGGACGAAATGATCAACGCTTTTCTAGACAAGATTCGTCTAAAATGTAAAGCGGACCAGGAGCGTGAAATGACCACGCCGGAAAGAGCCAAATACGGACGACTGAACGGAAGAGTTGAACTACCTCCTCCAGAGCGAAAAGTATCCGAGGTAGACAAGAAGATATTCAAGACGAGAAAAAGGTTTGCCAAAGCCGTGTCAATGGGGATGAAGCTACCACCCTCGGAAGGAAACACACACGATGGGGTAGAGACGCACCCTGACTATTGCACATATCATCGGAAAATCTCACATCCCACGGAGGAGTGCGACGCCTTTAAGATATGGTGGCAAGGATATGTTGTTCGTCAGCAACATTTTAAGCGCATGAAACGCAAGAGCCGTCAGGAGCGAAGAGGTACTGTCGGAGGACATAACAAGACTACTGGCAACTGTTACATGGTTGACGCCAGAGGGTCACAAGTTCTCACCTTCGGGAGCGACTCTGATGAAGAAATGGCTCTGGGCCCTCTCTTTACAGAATCCGTTCTAGGAAAAAAGGAGGAATCAGAGGCCTGCGAGAACATCCAGCTGCGCAACCGCACGCTCCCGGAGAAGAATCTCGGTCCCGTCGGCCGAAAAGATAAGGGAAAGGAAAAGGTCATTGAAGATATCACTTTAGATGACCGGGTCATAAAAGAGCTAACTAACAAAGACCCTCCCAAAAAGGGTAAGGTGGACTATAACATCCTCGCGCACTTAAGGAAACTACCCTCTCAGCTTAGCATTCTTGATGCCCTTCTATTATCAAAAGAAGCGCGAGACTCACTCATTAAAGCGTTGCAAGAACCTGAACAATTCCAGGCCGTTCTCGCCACTGAAAGGATGAAGGATGAACTGGAGGAAGTGCATACAGCCGATGTCACTTTCGGTGATGAAGACCTTCTCCTCGGGACGTGCGACCACAACCGTCCCCTATATGTCTCTGGATACTGCCATGACATCAAGATAGGTAAGATCTTAGTGGATAATGGATCCTCCGTCAACCTCCTTAATGTTCGGGTGTTGAAGGAAATCTGCATGAGTGTACAACACCTCGCTCGTGACAAAATTACTATCTCCGGTTTCGACTCTCAATCGTCACGGACTCTCGGATCTGTAATACTGACGTTACGCTTCGGACTTCTCGTCACAGACATCAAATTCCATGTCATTGACGCCAAGACCTGCTACAACGCCTTGCTCGGCCGTCCCTGGCTACACGAGTACAACATCATCCCTTCTACACAACATCAGTGTATGAAATACTTCAAGGATGGTTTCGAGTACACTGTAACAGGCGAGTTAAACCCGTTTTCTGTGAACGAAGTCCGCAAATACGAAGATGCGAAATACTTTTTGCCAGATTTCGAGGATACAGAAAGGTGTCGCGACCCGAAGAACAAAACCGCCGCCACCATTCCCGTTTTTGGGAGCGATACCGAAGAAGAGGAGGAAATAGTGTATACGGGGCCATCCCAACGCAACAACCTGGGGGCACCCACCCCCGTACCGGTCTTCGGGAGTGATTCGGAGGACGAGGTTAACGTCGTGTTCTCCAATCGGCTGTCAATACAGGCACCCCTTTGCGATGACCATAGTCTGCAAATCACCATGGTACCGCAAGAACACTATAAGGATCTCGACGCGCTTCAAACCCACAGCGTGCAGGACCTGCAAACATTTTACGTCCCTCCCAAGCGAAGGGGTGAAAAGGTGATCCTATTCTATCAATCCTCAGAGTCGAAGGTGGAGAAAGAGATCTGGCACGGCGTGGATGTTACACTTGACAGGCTCCAACCCATTCGTCTGCCTAGATACTATACAAATGGATTGAAGAAGTTATTGAAGCGCCAAGGAGTACCCTTAAAACAGACTGTGCGGCAGGCTCGGTTCTACAACAGGATTTGGGATGTCCCTGGGACCCAACGCAAATTGCCCAACGGAAAAATAGAAACACTTGGGCTTGGGTACGCGAGAACGGGAAAACAGGAGCGAGCCCACGGCAGCTACGCCATATATACCTTTGATGAAGAAGAAGGCGCCACGTCAGGAGAGACCAATCCCTCATCAAAACTAAACCCCGCGATCGAAGAGCCAAACCCGTTGTTTAAAAGACGAATAGGCAAGCCTACCACGAAAGCGGATCAGAAAATTCGGGAAGATCACAACCACGAAGTGGCCATCTATGAGAAAGCCAGGACGCAACGTCTATTCCAACAAACTGCACAGGCTGCAAAAGATAAAGATGTTCACCATCGTCAACCCGTCATACGAAAGGCTCGACGCAGGGACGGGAATAAATTAAGAAGCGAAAAAAGAAGCCGACAACAACGACGCAGGATTAGAGGGTTACGGGAATTGCGCGGCTCGGACTCGTCCCTCATGGAAAAGATGAGTCGAGCATACTCCTTCCCTCGAGACAAGACGGAACGGTTACTCAAGCTCGCCCTAAAACATCAGATGATCACGCTTCCAGAGTCTAGGCATCCTGAGCAGGCTAGCAAGGTCTCTCATCCGGGTTATTGCTCTTATCACCGAGCCATAGGACATCCGACCGAAGATTGCTTCACCTTCAAGAACTGGGTCGAGGACCAGTACCGACGGGGCAGATTCGCTTTATCCGACGGTTGGAAAGTAACGCCGCCGCAAAGGCACGAGCCTAAAGCCACAAGAGCAGAACCGGATCCGCCTCAGTCTTGGGAGCGAGTTCGCACCTGTTATATGATTACGATATTAAAAGAAGAGCCCGAGAACGAAGATGACCTTCCCCGGTGCTTCGAGAACAGCGATGACGAGTTGATCTCGGAATTTCCGCCCGCTCCGAAAGAACTGGAAGACGGTATACATACTACCGCAGATAACCTCAAGAAGATCGAGCTGGGATCGGCAGACGACCCGCGGCCGACATCTGTCAGCGAGCTGTTATCCGAGGAAAAGGTGGCCGCGTTAAAGAACGTGCTCCTACGGCATAAAGACTGCTTCGCGTGGAACTACTCCGAGATGCCAGGATTGGATCCGGAGATTGCAGTGCATAGATTAGCAATATCCCCGGATATCAAGCCAGTCAAGCAGGCGCCAAGGAGGATGCGACTTGAGCTGGAGATGAGCATCAACGCCGAAGTCAAGAAGTTGATCGATTCCGGATTTATCCAAGAAGTCCAATACCCCGATTGGATCGCCAATATCGTCCCGGTAATGAAGAAGAATGGAACGGTGCGCATATGCGTGGATTTCAGGGATCTCAATAAAGCATGCCCAAAGGACGATTTCCCGGTGCCGGTAACCGAGCTAATGATAGATAACACGTCTACTCACGAGATCTTCTCCTTTATGGATGGTTCTTCAGGATACAATCAGATAAAAATGCATCCCGAAGACCAGAAGCACACCGCTTTCCGGACCCCTTTGGGTGTATTCTGCTACAGGGTTATGCCCTTTGGCCTAAAGAACGCTGGCGCCACCTACCAAAGGGCCATGACAAAAATCTTCGACGATCTCATACACGACATCGTCGAATGCTATATCGATGACCTCGTAGTGAAGAGCATGTCATACGAAGAGCATTTAAAGCATCTCGAAACCGTATTTCAACGCCTTCGGCAATACAATTTGAAAATGAATCCCCTCAAATGCGCGTTTGGAGTCTCCTCGGGTAAATTCCTGGGATTCATCGTTCGACACCGAGGTATTGAAATAGATCCGTCAAAGATTAAAGCGATTATGGAAATGCCCCCGCCAAGAACCCTCAAACAGTTGCGGTCTCTCCAAGGGAAGCTCGCATACATCCGGCGATTTATCGCAAATCTTTCAGGCAAATGCCGCCCCTACAGTCACCTGATGAAGAAGGGAACCCCATTCGTCTGGGATCAAAAATGCCAAGGCGCACTAGACGAGATCAAGCAGTACCTGCAGAACCCGCCGGTATTAGCTGCGCCGGTCAAGGGAAAACCCCTCATTCTTTATACAACCGCCCTCGAAGGTTCCTTGGGCGCATTATGGGCACAAGAGAATGACCAGGGGAAAGAAAGAGCACTTTACTACTTAAGTCGAGTGCTACTGGGGGCAGAAAGCAATTACTCGCCCATTGAAAAGCATTGCTTGGCATTAATCTTTGCAGTAACGAAGCTCAGGCACTATGCGTTGGCGCATGAAGTCCGTCTCATTTCAAAGGTGGATCCCCTTAAATACCTGATGTCAAAGGCTATATTGACGGGACGACTCGCTAAATGGGCCCTACTCTTGATGGAGTTTTCGATAACATATCAACCCCTCAAGGCAGTAAAGGGCCAGGCCATTGCCGACTTCCTCGCTGAGCACCCGATACCGGCCGACTCTCCTCTAAACTGTGATTTGCCGGACGAGCATGCATTTGATGCAATTGGCGGTGGAAGCACACGATGGGAACTCTATTTCGATGGAGCGTCCTCCACAAAGAAACAGAAACAGGGTAACCCGATCATCAAATCGGGGATAGGCCTTATCTTTGTAACTCCACAAGGAGGGATAATGCGCTTCGCCTTCTCCTTAACAGAGTCAAGGACAAACAATGAAGCCGAATACGAAGCTCTGATAGCAGGCCTCGAAATCGCCATCAATATGGGAATTGAAGACCTCCACATATACGGGGATTCTCAGCTGGTCGTTAGCCAAATAAATGGTGACTACCAAACATGCAAACCAGAATTGGTGAAATACGGCGTAAAGGTGCGACAACTGTTGGCCCAGATCCCCTCCTATATTCTAGAGAACATACCGCGCGCGGAAAACAGCAAAGCAGACGCGTTGGCCAAACTCGCTAAAGAACTGGCTGACGAGAACCTCGATGACGTCAGAATCGTGGTACAAAGCCGTCGAGTGCTCGCCCCGGCAGAAATACCTCCGGAATTATATAAAGAAAAGGGAGCGATTCAGCAAGCGACCCTACAAATAAAAGACCGTGAGAAGGCTGAGGACTGGAGGGAAGTCTTCATAGACTACTTTAAGTCCCACCGAATGCCCGAAGAGGCGTCCTCAAGGCATCAGCTTATGAAACGAGCTCTATCCTTCGCTTTCGTCAACGATACCCTGTACAAGAGATCGTTTGATTTTCTATGGCTGAGATGCTTGGGACCTGACGAAGCGGAACGAGTCGTTCGAGAAGTTCACGACGGACTTTGCGGTTCTCACCAAGCAGGCCCAAAGATGAAGTTAAAAATTAAACGGATGGGTTACTACTGGCCCACGATGATCCAGGACTGCCTCGAGTATGCAAAGCAATGCCACTCATGCCAGATCCATGGAGACTTCATCCACCAACATCCGAATCCACTACACCCAACGGTGGCCAGCTGGCCATTCGAAATGTGGGGGACTGACATAGTCGGCCCCATAGAGCCGGCATCAGCCCGGGGACATCGTTTTATCCTGGCGACAACTGATTACTTCTCCAAATGGGCAGAAGCGGTACCACTGAGGGAAGTGAGGACGGAGAACATTCTCCATTTCTTCAAAACACACGTCATCTATCGGTTCGGAACCCCGCGACGGATTATCTCCGATAATGGGCCGGCCTACCGAAGCCATAAGATTAGCCGCTTCGCACAGCAGCACAATATAGACTGGAGATATTCTTCAGTTTACAACCCACGAGCTAACGGTCTGGCCGAGGCTTTCAATAAGACCTTGACGAAGATCATGAAAAAGACCGTCTCCAGGAATAAGAGAGACTGGCACGAAAGGCTGCAAGAAGCCCTCTGGGCTTATCGAACTACATTCAAGACGGCCACGAACACAACGCCGTACACGTTGGTATTTGGGACGAAAGCAGTTCTCCCCCTCGAGATAGAGTTACCCTCTCTACGAGTAGCAGTCCACCACGAGCTGACGAACGAAGAAAATGCTCACCTTCGGCTTGAGGAGCTTGACGCCCTCGATGAAACCCGGCTCATAGCGCAACAATATCTAGAAGCCTACAAAGCAAAGATGACGCGCTCGTACGAAAGATTGACCAGGCCGAGGACATTCCGCCAAGGCGAACTCGTGCTAGTGGTCAAAAGACCGATGATCCCCAATCGTGCCAAGCGGGGAAAATTTGAGCCAAACTATGAAGGCCCGTACATCATAGACAAGGTCTACCAGGGTGGAGCCTACCTACTCATGGACATGCACGGTGAAAGGCCTTTCAGGCCAGTAAACGGCCGCTTCTTGAAGAAATACCATGCTTAATAAGCTGCAGCCTAGGTCAATGATGGATGACGACGACTATGTCCGCTCGCTATCTTCCTAAAGCTCAGACTTTACAAGCAGCAGCCGGCCTTCCTATATCGACGGACCGAAACGTCCTTAAACTATCGTCGGACCGAAACGTCCTTAAACTATCGTCGGACCGAAACGTCCTTAAACTAACAGCGGACCGAAACGTCCCTAAACTAATGCCGGACCGAAACGTCCTTAAACTAACAACGGACCGAAACGTCCTTAAACTAACAGCGGACCGAAACGTCCTTAAACTATCGACGGACCGAAACGTCCCTAAACTACCACCGCAACGTCCTTAGGTTGACGAGATGGATAAATAAAAAAAAATGATGATAAAAAAAAAAAAAAAAAAAAAAAAAAAAAAAAAACGGTATGTCCATAAGCAAAATGGGCACGGATGAAAACCCGAAAAGGGCTCCGTGAGTAAAAACAGCAGGGCTGCCGGCAAGTGTTCGTGAAAACCCGAAAGGGCGCGACCTTGTAAAAAAAAAGAGAAGAGTAAAAATGATATAAATAAAAAAAAACGGTATGTCCATAAGCAAAATGGGCACGGATGAAAACCCGAAAGGGCTCCGTGAGTAAAAACAGCAGGACTACCGGCGAGTGTTTGTGAAAACCCGAAAGGGCGCAACCTCGTTAAAGGACACTTACAGAGTCCTCTCGACCCTGTAAGGAGAAACCACCTGCGTGAGATCCTTACGACTCACAAAGGAGCAGCACACTTAGGGATCCTCACGATTCCTGAGGAGAAAATACACTTACGAGATCCTCACGACTCGTAAGGAGAATTCTCTTATGGGACCCTCACGGCTCATGAGATTTGAAAGTCTTAAGTTGCAGAAACCTGAACCTGTTCTTAAGCAAATCCCCCACAACCTCCGATATTGCCCTACAAGAGGCTCAATACTGACCCTTGTATACAATCCACGGGCGCGAATAAACATTTCCCCAGCAAAGTCCAACCCTTGTAGGTCCTCTCGACCCATAAGGAGAAAACCCTCTTGTAGGATCCTTACGACTTACAGAGGAACATACACTTAGGAATCCTCACGACCCCTAAGGAGAAAAGACACCTGCAAGATCCTCACGACTTGTAGGGAGAAATACCTTTGTGAGACCTCTACGGCTCATGAAGTCAAAAGCCTTGGTTAACAGGACCCTTAACCCTGTTTGCTGAGCCACCTTTGTTCATTATCGACAAAGGCAAATGATGATTCGCTCCTGGCAACATTCCAGTTGTAGCGGTACTGATGCCGAGATCAGTGCTTAAAATCCAGGCTTGTAACGAAAAGCTAGCAAGCCACACATGCCTACAAAATAGCCGAAATGATGGGGCAACTTGCAATAAAAAGCAGCAAGTAGAAATGAAGGCATGAAAAATAGCCGAAATGATGGGGCAACTCGCAATAAAGAGCAGCGAGCAGAAAATAAATAAATAGCCGAAATGATCGGGCACCGCGAAAAATAGCCGAAATGATTGGGCAATCGCGACTTTCGCGATATAAAAGCTGAAATGATAGAGCATCGCGGAAAAAGAAATAAAATAAAAATAAAATTTATGCCCTACAGGTGATATTCCATCGCACCCTGTACACAATCCAAGGGCGTAAACAAAGAAGGGATCATACTTCTCCCCCAGGGTTCATCAGAAGAAGAAGCCAAGTCTCGACGGGTCACAAGCGACAACCCACAGTTCCATGACTCGGTGATGTACACGTCACCAGGAGTCAAACCTCCATCCCGTGAAATGCGGATACAATCAACAAAATTCCTGATCACGTGGAACGCGGATAACGTCACTCTTTGACCCCGTGGAAAACGTCCAGAGCGGATCCTGGTCCTCGCAGAGCATGGCAGTGAACCCGTGCGAAGCATCCAGAGCGGAGCCTAGTCCTCGCCTAACGCGGCAGTGAACCCGTGTGAAGCATCTAGTGCAAACTTCCTGGTTATGTGGAACGCGGATAACGTCACTCTTTGACCCCGTGGAAAACGTCCAGAGCGGATCCTGGTCCTCGCAGAGCATGGCAGTGAACCCGTGCGAAGCATCCAGAGCGGAGCCTAGTCCTCGCCTAACGCGGCAGTGAACCCGTGTGAAGCATCTAGTGCAAACTTCCTGGTTACGTGGAACGCGGATAACGTCACTCTTTGACCCCGTGGAAAACGTCCAGAGCGGATCCTGGTCCTCGCAGAGCATGGCAGTGAACCCGTGCGAAGCATCCAGAGCGGAGCCTAGTCCTCGCCTAACGCGGCAGTGAACCCGTGTGAAGCATCTAGTGCAAACTTCCTGGTTACGTGGAACGCGGATAACGTCACTCTTTGACCCCGTGGAAAACGTCCAGAGCGGATCCTGGTCCTCGCAGAGCATGGCAGTGAACCCGTGCGAAGCATCCAGAGCGGAGCCTAGTCCTCGCCTAACGCGGCAGTGAACCCGTGTGAAGCATCTAGTGCAAACTTCCTGGTTACGTGGAACGCGGATAACGTCACTCTTTGACCCCGTGGAAAACGTCCAGAGCGGATCCTGGTCCTCGCAGAGCATGGCAGTGAACCCGTGCGAAGCATCCAGAGCGGAGCCTAGTCCTCGCCTAACGCGGCAGTGAACCCGTGTGAAGCATCTAGTGCAAACTTCCTGGTTACGTGGAACGCGGATAACGTCACTCTTTGACCCCGTGGAAAACGTCCAGAGCGGATCCTGGTCCTCGCAGAGCATGGCAGTGAACCCGTGCGAAGCATCCAGAGCGGAGCCTAGTCCTCGCCTAACGCGGCAGTGAACCCGTGTGAAGCATCTAGTGCAAACTTCCTGGTTACGTGGAACGCGGATAACGTCACTCTTTGACCCCGTGGAAAACGTCCAGAGCGGATCCTGGTCCTCGCAGAGCATGGCAGTGAACCCGTGCGAAGCATCCAGAGCGGAGCCTAGTCCTCGCCTAACGCGGCAGTGAACCCGTGTGAAGCATCTAGTGCAAACTTCCTGGTCACGTGGAACGCGGATAACGTCATTCTTTGACCCCGTGGAAAACGTCCAGAGCGGAGCCTGGTCCTCGCCAAGCACGGCAGTGAACCCGTGTGAAGCATCCAGAGCAAACACCGGACTGTGGAGTCCTTAAAATCCACGGACTATGACGTCCTTAACCTCGACCGTGATGTCTTAAAACTAACGATCAACCACCACGATTCCCTACGGATTTTGCCTTGGTTTAAGGGTACATCTCTTCACTCCTTTGATACCCGGCGTTGTAATTCTTCAACGTCTTCAAAGAGGTGACGGGTCCCTGTAACCAAACATCGGACTGTGGAGTCCCTAAATCCACGGACTATGAGGTCCTTAACCTTGACCGTGATGTCTTAAAACTAACATCGGACTGTGGAGTCCCTAAATCCACGGACTATGAGGTCCTTAACCTTGACCGTGATGTCTTAAAACTAACATCGGACTGTGGAGTCCCTAAATCCACGGACTATGAGGTCCTTAACCTTGACCGTGATGTCTTAAAACTAACATCGGACTGTGGAGTCCTTAAACCCACGGACTATGAGGTCCTTAACCTTGACCGTGACGTCTTTAAACTACGATACCTGGAGAGATCCCTAACCCCGTGAAATACGGAAAAAGGTGATCACACCCGACACTTGCAGGCCCTCACGACCTGTAAGGAAGAAAAACTCTCTTGTGGGATCCTTACGACTCTCAAGGGAAAACCCTTTTAAGAATCCTCACGATTCTTAAGAAGAACTCACACCTATGGGATCCTCTCGACCTGTAGGGAGAAAAACTCTTTATGAGACCCTTGTGGCTCGTAAAAAGCAAAAGCCTTAGGAAACAGATCCTAACCCTGAATCCTAAGCCACGGCCGTCCTGCAAGAAGATTAAGATAGAATATCCGCAGAATGCATTCAATGAAAAGGAGACACATCATTAGCAAGAAAAATGTATCTTTTATTCATAAACCAAAACGGGTACAAAGTACAATTTATGGAAGGAACAAAAAGAAAATACTCTCATCCATGAGTATGTACAAAAAGGAAGAAAAAGATACAAATGTTTCAGGCCGGCGGGCGATTCAGCAACTTGGTCAGCTCATCCTGCTTTTGCTGAGCCACGGCTTCATGACGCAAGATCTCCAGAAGACGAGCCTCCGCCTGAGCTTGCTGGGCCTGATATGAAGCGAGCCGGGCTTCAAGCTCTTTTTCAGTAACCTTATGAGCCTCAACCCTCTCGCGAGTAAACGTGACGGCTTTGTCAAGAGCCACCACCTCTTTGATGGACTCCTGTAGCACCCGCCACAGTTCATACGCTTTATTGGCCCTGGCTGTGAGATTGGCTTGAAGCTCGCCCAGCGCCTTAGAGGCTAGCTCCCTCTCCGAGAATTTGCGGCCAAGCCTCTTTTCACATGACGTCATATTTGCCGCACATCGTGCTATCAGACCTCGCAACTCCGCTTTTGCAACCACGGCTTCTGAGGAAAGGCGAGAACATTCAAGAGCATACAAACAAGCCTCCACCTTCCTGCAGAACTCCACCCAGACCCGCACCACCTCCTCGCTATGATAGGTGGCAAGAAAAGGAAGAGAGCCGTTGGCTTCAGCGGCAAATGCTTCGGCCGTGGTCGTACTACCAGCACGGAGTTCCTCGATGAAAGAAGATAGGGAGACAAGGCTCAATTGGGCCAATCGCTCTGAAGCCCGCAAGGCATAGGGGCCGGACGGCATCACAATGCGCGATTCCAGAGCCATGGAAACTGGCAGGGCTGTTCAAGTTTGGCAAGTGTTAGTAAAACTCTTAAACGCGGAACGAATGAGATTATAATAAAAATGTCACTCACCGATAGTCATGCAAGTAGGAGCCGAAGGTTCCCCTGGCCCTTCGACGACCTCGACCTCATCGTCGGCTTCCAAAACTATAAGAGACATCAATGTCATTTCGCAAAATAGTAACAATACTATGGTAAAAAAAAAATGGCGAATGACACCAACCTTGCCCAGACGAGAGGACAATGCATTGAGGGGAGATCGCCTGCGGAGCTGCCATCTCCAATAAACGCTGAAATGACTGTCGGGGCGATAGATCCGCGATCGTGGCTGCCAAACCGCGCAATTCTGGGAAAAGATAAAAGGATTCAGACTATGAAAGGGTTGCTAAATTAAAACACAGAGGAATACCTTCAACAGTCCTCCCATTCTGAGCCGGGGGGATAGCAGCTTCAACGTTCTCCGTCATGACCTCAGGCTCCAACAAAGGGAGAGTAGTCCCGACTACCTCGCCCCCAGCCTTTGGGCCGCTCGCAGTAGGAGTCATTGGGGCGTAGGCCTCCAAAGGAGCCTCCTCCAAAGGGACAAGCACGCCCTGGCCAAGAACCGCCGCTGGAAATTCCACCGCGAGAGGAGCTTCGGCGGGCTTTAGCTTTAATAGGCCCGTAGGAAGCTCCCCCAGCGTCGAAGATTCTGCATAATCCAAATAAGAATAATGATGTATATGCACAGGCATAAATAGTCGGAGAGACTACAAAGGAAGCACAACGTACCTATACGCAAAGAAGCCCTCAATATGGCTTCTTCAAGCCGCTGCTCCTTCTCAAGGAGGTGGGCTCGCCGGGGTTCAAGCGTAGATTCATGACCGCCAGTCCATAAAGAGAGTGCATCAGCCGCGTCTTCTGAAGCGGCCTGCTTCAAAGCCCTTTCCCCCCATTCCTCTAAAGGGCCGATAAATCGCCGCCGAATCCACGAAGGGTCTTCGTAAAAAATTACAGCGGGATAAGACTTCTTCGGAACCTTGGCATTATGGGACGGGTCTTTCGAACGCCGTAAGGCCTCAGCCAGTTGTGCAGCCTCCTCGTCAGCCGAACTCGGGAAGAGAAGTCCCGTGTCTGACCCTTGCAAGGCCAAGGGTTCGTCTTCAACGACAGGCTCAGATTCCACCACAGAATCAAGCGGGGGAGTAGCCACTTTCCTCCGTCGTTTAGACCCAGAGCCGGCCGCTGAAGATAACCGCTTCCTCCCTCGCGAAGCCTTAGGGCGGCGCTGACCCACATCGCCTTCGGCACTCTCGTCCCTGTTACTTTCGCTCGGCGCCACAACCGAGGACAACGCCGCCGGTATCGACGCCACGGGGGACGGTACCGCTGCCGGCAGAGGTGCTACTACTGGAGCCCGTCTACCCCGCGATCGGGAACCCAAGGGCATACCAGCTGTTGGAGTAAGGTCCACCCCTGACTCTCCCGGAATGAGGGCGACGCCAATCTCCCTCAAAGGGAAGCGGACTGGAACCCTCGGTCGCAGTTTAGCTCTCGAAACCTGAGGAGGGGAGTCGTGACCAAGGAGAACCCTTCTTTCTTCAGCAATGATTGGGGTGATTCGATGAAGATACCAGCCCGTAAATGCACCTACGCATCGAGGCATATACTCGGCTTCAGGGACCATGAAATGAGAGCCGGTGTTCAACCGCATGAAATGATGGGCGGCATCGCGAACAGCGTCGAGCGAAGGGATCGGAGCGACTATAAAAGCCTCAAAAGGAACGCCTTGGTCGTATCCAAGCTGCCGGGCAAATCGGTGCGGATTGTACCGCATAAAAAGAGCTGCACTATCCTGGCGAAACACCAAGTAGCCTGGTCTAATTGAATACAAATGTATGGCCTCTCGGGGCTTCAGAGAAGGCGCGTCGTCCTTCGACTGATCCCAAAGTTGCTGAATGGGACCCGAAGGAGTAGACAGAACCCGATCATTAAAAACCAACCCGCCGGCAGTAGCGTGAGGGGAAATCAGCACCCGAATAGCCCCAAATTGAGTTGGATCGGCAGCAGAAGCACCCACCAGTCGCATGAGTCGCGGGAAGGTATAGGCATCGTAAAAAGCGGGCCTCTGATGCATAGCAAAAGACCCCAGCACATGCATTTCGATCCACGACGTGAAATAATGAAGCGAAAAGTTCACTACGTCCACGCCAGGCGTAGAAGTATTAGCTGCGGTGCCTAATCCGTTATAGAGGTGCGCCAAGGCCGGGATGCCGATAGCCAACCTCGTCCCCTCAGCAATACGATGAGCCGGGTAGATGACCGAGGCTCTCATGAAGCGGCGATGCATGGGGATAACGAACCAACTAAGCCAGACGCTAACAAACCCCACAAAAAACGTCTCCTCGTCCATGCCTGGGGCAGCAATGGATTCAAAAGAGATCGGCGATATAATAGGGATGTAATACTGAGGTAGATCTGATTCGTTGGTCGGCAACCTCTTCGGGCCAAACCCAAAAGGGTCCCCGATGTTGGCAAACTTCGGGGCTGTCTTCGATAAGGCGTCCTCACGAAGGAAACGAGCAATGAAGCTCTTGAAAGTAACGTCCTGCTCTTCGGACTCGGTGAACAATCGGTCGAAGATACCTAGGGCCTTGATCAAACTGGGGCGCTTATGGCGAATGGCATTCTCAGCAGACAGACCATCAACTGGGGCAGACTCGAGCTCAAAAACGTACTCGTCAGGAGGCAACAACTCCTCGTACAGATTACCCCTTATCGGCAACCCCGAGATATCATAGAATTCGGCCAAAGAAATCGAAACCTCTCGATCTCCCAGAATGAAAGTATTGGTAGGAAGATTCCACTGGTTCAAAAACGCCTTGACCCACCAGGCATGTGGGGACTTGTAATGGAATAGCGACGCGTATACGGCCTGATAAAGCCCAACTTTCTGCAATCGCGCCCGATGGGCAGAAAGGATGTAGCGAGCCCAAAGAAGGTAGCCCGTAGGATGCCTGGGAGTGAGCCCTATCTTATAAATCTGCCCCCACGGATGGGCCTCACCCTGGCAAATGCGCCGTCCCAAGATGTCTATAGCCGGGATCGGATGGTTCGGAATGCCGGTCGTCGAAGGCTCCAGTCTCCCCGTTGGAGTCCAATTGGGCATTTCCACGGCGAAAGCTGTCCTTGGAGGGTCCATCGGTAAAAATGGGAAAGTAGGCTCCGTTGGCACCGCGCAAAGAAAACTCCTGCGACCCTGAATAATCTGACTGTACCAAGGTCCCCATTGAAGAAGGTTGGCGCAGTTCGGGTCATGGGCTCTAATCATCGCCATCGCCTCTTCATCAGACGGTGACTGAGGAAAGGCCGCCTCCGAGCGAGAGAAAGGAAAACGTGGAGCAGAAGTCATCGCACCTGAAGACCAATAAAGGAAGACCGTTAGAAGAAAAGTCGGCAACGTGCATTCATGCATGAACATGAAGACTAGGTAAAGAAAGCAAAAAACAAAGATTCCTGGGACCATTGGCTACAAAACACATGGGCCCCGCAGAATCCAGATGACGGCACATCAATAATAAGGCCAAAACGCTACAATAAGACAAAGGGAATGTCCGCATTTAATAAAAGGTGGTAACCATGCATATTCCCCTCAAACAAGATCTGGCTAGGGCGCTACAGCGAACCCAACAAAATCAAGGGAATTAAATTCCCACAGAAGGCATCATTACAAAATCCCCATTGCATTAATGGCAGAAGAATCGCCTCGAGCCGAGAGACCCCAGAGATGCTCTGTGTGAAGAAATCGAGTTCTTCATTGGAATTTAATTCCTTATTAAGGAAAGGGAATTAAATTCCCAGAAACATTTTGAATGGAATTAAATTCCATGGGTTTGAACCACCATCACCGTCTCCTTAAGGGATCATCTGAACCCTAAGTGATCTACTACGGGAAGTCAAGTGGTCTCATATTTTGGTTAAATTACTTGGAGAAAAATGAGTTCTTCGGGAAACCCTCGATCTGGATTTTAAATCCAGAGAGGTCTGTCAAAACAAAGGTGCTTCGACTACCATTACCTGAGGAAAAAGGGCCCTTTTCGAACAGAGTTAAACTCCGGAAAATCTTAAAACAGAGAACTAAGCTCTGGAAGAAGAGGATTAAATTCTCAAGGAAAAGTTCTCAGGAGAAGAAGATGAGCAGAGTGAAGGCTCCTATGAAGAGACAACGGTATTTATAGAAAACAGTGGAAACGCTTCGTCTCCCCAGATCCCTAGATGAATCCAACGGTCGCAAGAGATGACAGCGTTGCACTCACGTGCTGACACGTGAGACCAACGCTGTGGGGGCATTTGTTTCCTGATTTAAAATCAGGAAAGCTTCTGTGGAAAGCTTCTATGGAAAGCTTCAAAAGGGGGTCACGTGCTCACACGTGACTAGTGATCACGTGTTGGCACGTGACACCTAAAAACGTCGTTAAGGCAAGTTCAATTCCCTGACTGCGAAGAAGGAAAAGAAAAGCTTCAAGGAGAGTCGCGTGCTCCCACGTGACCAGGGTCACGTGTTGGCACGTGACGTTTAAATACAAGCGTCAAAGGCACGTCGGGTAACTGACCAAGTCAAGAAAAAGGCTTCAGAAGAAGTCACGTGCTCCCACGTGACCAGGGTCACGTGTCGGCACGTGACGTTCAAGGCAGCAAGCGCGTCTCCAGAACAACCAAGGAAAGAGAGCTCAAACAAAGGGTCACGTGCTCACACGTGACCAGGGGTCACGTGGTAGCACGTGATGTTTAAGCAGCAATCAGAAGACACAGCGCAGAAAGCTCGTTCCAAAGGGGGTCACGTGCTCACACGTGACCATGGGTCACGTGGTCACACGTGACCGACTTTCAAAGCCCATTTTTGACGACAGAATTAAATTCTGAAGGAAATTCGAATCTTTCCAAAGGAAAGTAATTATTTGGGACTAATCAAATTAAAGATTCAGAGATGATTAAAGATCATCTATCTATGGAAAATCTCGGCTTTGGGAAAGATTTCCCCCTTAAATCTAACCAAAATATCAAAGGAGAATCTCTGAATTCAAGATCCAATGGTGAATAAAATTCACCTAATAATCCAAAGGCCCAAAATGAATTATGGATGCAAATCAAATCTCCCAATGAAGATTCGTCAAAAAACTGATTGATGCGGCTGCCTCTCCTATAAATAGGAGCCAAGAGACAAAAAAAAGAGATATACATGCGCAGAGAAGAAAAGAGAAAAGGAGAAGAGCTTTGATACTTCGAAAAGACTCAGATCTTCTGCAAAAAACCCTAGGTAAGAAAGGGAAGGCATTTTGAAAGAAGCAGAATTTAATTCTCAACAGAGTTTAACTCTGATAATATAAAAGCAGAAGAACTTATTTCTTCTCTCTTTGATAGAGGATCTGCAAAGTGCACATCTCCCCTTAAGGTTGAGAATTTAATTCTCAATGGGTTGAGATCCTGCCATGCAGATCCAAAACATAGAGAAGGAGTGCAAACTTGAGAATTTAATTCTCACAGAACTATAGGAATTTAATTCCTCCAAAATAAAGTGGGGCTAGACCCTATATCATGGGAATTTAATTCCTTCAAAACAAAAAAAAAAGAGAAACAGGGTTTAACCCTAATTAAAGAACTTAGTTCTGTTGAAACAACGATCATCATTTCCTCAAAAATTTTATTAGGGTTCAACCCTATTCAGCCCTTCACATAAACGGGGAATTTAACTCCCGCAGAAAATTCAGAGTTAAACTCTATCCCAGAATACAAGTCTTCAAAAGAAAGAAGGATTTAATTCCTCTGAAATTAAAAAGTCTCCGGAATTTAATTCCTGAAAAAAGGAGTAACAAATCCTCTGAAAAAACCACATTAAGGCAGGGTCACGTGTCACCACGTGACCCCCCCTCAAAAGCCCTACAGAAAACCCCTTTGAGGCAGCACCCCACGTGACCCACGTGACTTTCAGCAGAAGCCTTAACGCATAGGCATTTGAATGCCCATCACGTGCTGACACGTGATGCTATCAAAAGATGCAGTAATTTCAGCAGAACAAATGGAGGAAGGGCGCTCTCACGTGCTGCCACGTGACCCCTCTTGTCTTAGTGTTTAACACTAAATTGAAACTCTCGCACTCAGTGTTAAAATATTGTTGGGCCTTAGTGTTCAACACTAATTAAAAAGCTTTATCTGCAGTGTTCAACACTGATTACCTTAGTGTTTAAATACTAATCTGAGATCTTCATTTGCAGTGTTCAACACTGATCTGTTTTAGTGTTTAACACTAATTTGAGAAGCCTTATTGCTGGTGTTTAACACCAATTATTTCTTAGTGTTAAACACTAACTTGTTAACCGCATTCCCAGTGTTCAACACTAATTGCTCTATAGTGTTTAACACTAGGCTTTGGCCCAATTGGCTAAATGGATAGAGGCAAAGCCTCTCCTTCAATGGATCAGCAAAAAGTCAATGTTTCAGACCCGACTGGACTTAGCCCAAGCTGGCCATAAGTCCTCAATTTGTGATTAACTGGGCTAATGGGCTCATAACATAATTAATCAGTCTCGACCCCAAATTGGGTCAGGGACTATTAAATCCATTCCGGTTCTAGGGTACATCTCTTCACTCCTTTGAAACTTGGCATTGTAATCCCTCAATGTCTTCAAAGAGGTGACGGGTCCCGACGGCCACTCATGATATGGACTGTGGGGTCCTTAAACCCATGCCTAATGCAAAATTCCTGGTTACGTGGAACACGGATAATGTCACTCTTTGACCCCGTGGGAAACGTCCAGAGCGGATCCTGGTCCTCGCAGAGCACGGCAGTGAACCCGTGTGAAGCATCCAGAGCGGAGCCTGGTCCTCGCCAAGCACGGCAGTGAACCCGTGTGAAGCATCCAGAGCAAATACCGGACTGTGGGGTCCTTAAACCCATGGACCGCAATGTCCTTAAACTACCCACGGACCGCAATGTCCTTAAACTACCCACGGACCGCAATGTCCTTAAACTACCCACGGACCGCAATGTCCTTAAACTACCCATGGACCGCAATGTCCTTAAACTACCCACGGACCGCAACGTCCTTAAACTACCCATGGACCGCAACGTCCCTAAACTAGAACAATAGGGCCCTCCATATGCTCTTTTGTCGGATCTAAACGGTCCCGTTTAAGTTGATCTTAGCCTCCAAAAATGGCTAACGCGTCCTTAAACCTTCAAACAGATTGGACTACGAATCCCCTAAATTAACTCCGGCTCGAGGGTACATCTCTGAACTCCTCTGACATCCGTCGTTGTAATCTTTCAACGTCGTCAGAGAGGTGATGAGTCCCGATGGCCATACATACGATGGACCACTACGTCCCTAAACTGGAACATTAGAGTCCAAACACTCTTCTGTCGGATCTAAACGATCCCGTTAAGTTGATCTTAGTCACAAAGTTAGACTAACGTATCCTTAACAAACGTTTGAGTTGATCTTAGCCTCAAGTATGGCTGACGTATCCTCAAACCAAACCCCCCAAACCCAAATCTAAGATAATACGGATTTGGACTAGTCCACGCCCTACGGGCGACGACATAACTCAGTCTCCGTAAACAATCCACGGGCAGCAAAATACAAAACAAACACCCACGACACGAAGTGACCATCTGGAGAAGGAGAAAGTTGTTACCGCAACGCGGTAGCGTAATTAACTGCAGGGGCTTGCGCCTGCAGGGAAGAGCGTCCCCACAATCAAAAACCCCTCAAGCGAGGGGGAATCTGACGAAGTCTGCTACATCGGACGCATCCGTTTAAACCTTCGATACACGGTGCCATAAATCAACTTGGCATCTTCGGAGAGGTAGACGGATAGCACCAATTAGCATCTGCCCCGAATCTCAGTGCCAAGACATCGCAGTCTTGCGCGCCGTCTTTCGGAGGGGAACACCAGCATTTGAGTGTTGAGCGCTCTTTTTATTTTGAGCAGCGCCCACGTGAGGAGCACGTGGAGCGCTCGGCGATGAGCGCCAGCATTTGAGTGTTGAGCGCTCTTTTTATTTTGAACAGCGCCCACGTGAGGAGCACGTGGAGCGCTCAGCGCTAAACGCCAGATTTGAGTGCTAAGCACTAAGTTTTTTGTTTTGCCCAATTCAATTCTCTGAGAAATTCGATTCTCCCTTGTGAAAGACTTCATCTTATAGATCTAAGATCTGAAAGAAGAACTAAGTTCTTCTGGTATGAAAGTTAAACTCTCAAATATGGAGGAGACACTTTGATCTCTCTTCTTTTTAGTTACCTTGAAGAAGGTTCTTCTTCTTAGAGCTTGCTCTTCTCTTTTTCTTTTCTGAGAACTTGAAGTTTATGGGGGATTCTTCTCTACTTCTTCTTTCAATTTGAAACTTATGGGGAGGTTTCTCTCTGCAAGACTTGAAGTCTTGGGTCCTTTATATAGGGGAGGATGATTTGTTGAATCAGTTAAGGAAATCTCTCATTGAGAGATTTCTCAATGATTTGGGAGTGTTCCCCACCATTGGATCTTTGATCCAAGGGTCTCTGTCTTACAAAAGACATTTTTCTTGTTTTTAGCAAGATTGGGAAAATATTTTCCCATACAGAACTTATTCTGTATCTTGGTGATTTTTAATCACCATTGGATTTTTGATCCAACGGTACTCTGATTTACAGAGCACAATCTTTCTGGTTTAGAAAGATTTGAGAAGTGTTTCCTCAATCAAAATTTAATTCTGGTAATTTGATAATTTATCATCTTCGTTGGATCTTTGATCCAATGGTGGAGAACATTTAGTTCTAGCGCTGGCGCTCTCGTACTTTGCACGTGAGGCGCTGCCTCAGAATATTTGACTCTTGGCGCTAGCGCTCTCGTGCTTTGCACGTAAGGCGCTGCCTCAGAGTCTTTGACTCTTGGCGCGGGCGCTCTTGGCGCTGGCGCTCTCATGAGGCGCTGTCTCAGTTCAAATTTCAAATTTTGAATAAAACTTTGCTCTCTGATTGGGGGAAACAAATGCCCCCCACCGTTGCGCTCACATGGCTCACACATGAATGGAGCAGTGGCAGCCTTTCCACCGTTGGATCAACTTGGAAGTTGGATCGACTTCCGGCGCTTATAAATAGGCCTTTGGCCCTTTGAGATGACCATTGTTCATCTTCTTGCATTGTTGTTTTTCTGATAATTGAATTCTCTCTTCAGAACATAGATCTCTGCCCCAAAAACTTTCTTTAAGTTAGAACTTTGTTCAAATATTTGGTAAGAATCATGTTTGACCCCATTAAACAGAGCTTTGCTCTTACTAGATCACAGATCTTCAAACCGTTAATTAAAATAGAGCTTTGCTCTTCCTAGATCATAGATCTAAAGAAATCTTTTTTAAGGTATCTTAACAGATTTTTGCTTTATCTTAGATCATAGATCTAAAGAGATCTTTTTTTAGGGTTTCTTAACCCATTAATGAAGAACTCTTAGAGTTTCTAAGATTTGTGTTTCAGATCATTAAAGATCTTGTGGTTTTACCTCTGTAAAAGTTTTGCTTTTTAAGGGTTCTGTTGGCTCGTTCCATCTTCTTCGCAGAGCATGGCTCTTTAGCATTCTTGGGGAATTTTTATTCCCCTCATAATGACAGATTTGATTTCTATTGCAGAGCGCTGCTCTCGAGAGAGTTTAACTCCTTGGCCCAAGGAGCCTCTCTCATTAAATGAGAATTCTTTTAGGATTTCCTCTTTAATGAGTGACTGTCTCATCAATGATGAGCCGTCACCTTGATTTGGTGGGTCCCCTTTGGTCCCTTTCCACTGCATTGCAGTGTGGTACAAATTTAAAGTACCAAGTGTCAGAATTTGGACTGTAGCATTGACAGCTAATCCTTGTTCTTTTTCACGCAGGTACTATGTTTTTCGACACTTCTTTCCCATTTGTTCGTCCGAAAAGCGCATTCCCTGACACGCCCGTGGATAGGGAAGTCTTCGCGCTCATTAAAGATCATGACCCAGAGGGGAAATCTCTTCATCTATGGGGGTCGTGGTATAATCAAATTATCCAGGGTCGGCGTAGTTTCTTTTGTGCAGTCCCCTCAGAGCTCATCTCAGCGATTCATTATGCTGACTCACCCCCGGTAAACTACGCTGTAGAGAAGGTCAACTGGACCTCAGAGGGTTACCTTCAGCCTTCTATGGCCTCGAACCCGTACAGTCGCCAATGGCTTTGGATATTCTGAGGCGGCGCATATGTCAACGCGAGTCGCGCCCCTGGGGACAAACGTATATGATTGGCTTGACTCTTCACCATTCAGCTAGATATCTGCAGTGGGCTCGGTACATCTTGTCAACGAAGAAATCACTGCTGCTGAAGCTCGGGTTGTACCCCGCAGTTTACGTGTCTTTTTTCCAGTATTCCACGCCCCCTGTATGGTGGGTCAAAGCTTTTTTGGAGCAATGGAATATCCCAACTCACACCTTCCTTCTGTCATACCGGGAAGTTTCAATCTCCTTAGAAGAATTCGCGGAGATCTCCGGCTTACCCGTCAGGGGAGAACATTACGAGAGCTACTTCCTCCTGACGAGTACATCTTTGCCACTAAATCAGTGGTGATGGGCCTTACCCCGGAAAACGCCATTCAACACCGATTCCCGAGTCTGATCAAGGTGTTGAACATCTACGAAAGTCTATTTATAGAGTCCGGAAGGCATGGAGTCAGCTTCGCAGACTTCATCACTCACTTTCTTCGTCCGGAGGTCTTATCAAAGCAAGCTGCGATGTTCGCCAAGCTTGACGATCCGTTTGGCTTTGGTTTGGATAACCAGCCGACAGCGGAAGCAGATTTAAAAAGCTTCTTTATTCCGGATACCCCGGTCATTCCTTTCGCAGAGCTTGCTACTTCAGACGTCAATGAAAAGACATTCTTGCTAGGGTTTATTGGCTTGTGGTTGAACCGGTTGGTGCTTCCGATGCACCCTCGTTATATGAGGCCGTCAGTCTTTTACCCAGCCCACCGCATGGTTGCGGGAATACGAGTGGCCATCGGGATTGCTGAGCTGGCTCACTTGTATCATGGCCTCAGCTTAGCGGCAGACACTACTCAGCCAGGGGTACAGCCAGTAACTCTCCCGCTGCATTATTTCACTTCGTGGATCGAGTTGCATGTGCTCGGCACTTTCGGAGTTCATAAACGGTCCCGCTTCTTCGACAATTATAATTTCCCTCGGATTATGCACTTAGTCGACGCTTCCGCTTTAAATCCATCACAACGGGAGGCTCGGGGCCTGGTCCTTCGCCCGTGCACAGTTGGAGATAGCATGACCTTTGTCGATAAAGTTTTAACTATCGGCAAGGAATCTACTAAAATGGTGAAGCCGCTGCGCGACACCTTCAAAGACAGGGCTCCTACCTTGACGGCTCGGGAGATTCTGCATCTATACTCGATCAAGCCAGGCTTTTTAGTCTTCAGGCAGAATGAATCGGCGTAGTTCATGAGATACAACCCGCACCGTTTCGCTCAACAGTCTAGCTACAATCAAGGTGTCCCACAAGAAGCCTTTTTAGCTGAGCCTGTCGCTACGGAGGAGGGTATCCGCAACGCGCTACACCATTTCATGCGGCTGAACACTGGGTCCAACATCATTATCATCGATCTGAGCCGCGTTCCGAGAATCTCGAACGCATACATGGCGTGGTACTCGCATGCGACGAGTGCTGTCATTAGGGAAGAAAGGTGGTTGCTGCTTGATCACAAGGGTGCAGCCCCTGCTGGTAATCCCGCTGTCCCCTTAAAGGAACAGACCATTGTTCATCCTTCCGTAAGAGAAGCTGGTACGGCTGTGGTCCCGCATGCCTTTCCTGATAAGCCTCTACCTCGTATGCCTGTAGAAGCGGTGGCTGCAGCGTCTCCTGATTCTGACATAGGTACGGAGATCGGGACCCGTCGCCCAAAGTTGCCCGCCAAGCGCAAGCTCCTGTCATCAGCTGCCGGCGCTCGCTCACAGAAATAGAAAAAGTCTCTCTTTTCTGCTGACATTGTACTCGGCCAGGAGCCACATGCCCCTTACAGCGAGGGTTTGTACGAGTATGGGACCAATGAGGGTCTATTTATCACGCCTGCGGATAATACTGATCTTCAAGCTGCCCTCGTGGCTTCCGAGCGACTGGCTCGCGATGAAGCAGCACCGATCACTATCGCACAGTCAGGTAGACTTCAGTCGTATCTTTCCGTGGTTATCTTTTTTTTATTATGCTTTTACTGACGCTTTCTTCTTCAACAGGTATCTCTGTCGAAGAAGCTCTCGCGGCTTCCCTCAAAACCTTTGAAGAGGAAGAGAGGATCCGCGCTTCTTTGGGCCTTGGTATACTTCGGCTCATTGTGCCTTCATTCTCTTTTTTCTGTATTCGTGGTTTGACCCTCTCTTTTACTTTGTTGTAGGGACTATCTTGACTCGGGTTATTCCAAGTGCGGTATCGATCCCGAGCGGTGATGCAGCGGTGCTTCCAGAGCCGGCTATTGTGGCCCCAGCTCCCTCGACAATACCGAAGGAGACTTCATTTAAGCAGCCGATGACAGACGCCGTAACGGCTCCAGAGGCAGAGCTTGGTTCGGACGATGACGTCCTTTTGACGGAGGTCTTGAGGAGATCACTTCTCACCGCTCGGACCGAAAAGAAGCGTAGGAAGCGTGCGGCGAGGGAACGTGATGCCGCCTTGGCTGTAGGTGTAGGCCCAAGCACCACTCCACCTGTCGCTATTCCTTCAGAGGATTCTCCAGCTGCCCTGTCTACCGCCCACAGACAGGTTGCGCGTGTGGCTCGGGAGGAAACCGAAAAGCTGCCCGAAGGTAACGAGAGTCTTTTATTAGGACTTAATCTTCAAATTCTTATATATCATATCCTGCAGGGCCAAGTCCCGGCGATGAGATGGCGGGTGAGATGACGGAGACCACAGAACCCGAAGCGGCTACTCTTTCTCGGAAGTCTGAGACTGCCCAAACCGCCGCTCTTTCCCCTTGCGGCTCCCTGATATCGGCGGGCATCGCAAGCGTTACGACGGCTCTTGTCGAATCAGGGGATGAAGCCATGGGAGCCGAAACTATTCCACTGAAGGAGAGCGAAGAAGCCGTTGCGCCTGGTGATGCTTCCATCGCGGTTTTGGCTGATGACCCGTCAGGTAAGTCTTAAGTGATTGTTCTCCTTTTATTTTACAATCCCGTTCAGCTTCTTCTGGCGAATTTTGTTTGTAGGTGCAGTGATCGTAGAAATTGTTTCATCTGAAGCACCTTCGGTCGCCGTCATGACGGTTGTTGTTCCCTCGCCTTCTCCTATGTCCTCCACAATGCTGGAAGGTATAGATTCGCGATTTATTTAGTTGAACTATGAACATTGTCTTCCTTGTGCTGACCGTGTATTGTCGCAACTTTGCAGGAGTCCTTTTTGATCATCTGTATCAAGTGTTGAACCCGCATTTTTCCTTCCAGTCGGAAGTTACTCCGCTTACTGGTGTTGGTTAGTATATCCTTCAGCTATTGTTTCTTTCTTTCTTTTACAAATAGCTGTGCTGTTGCTAAGCCTTCTTTATATTGGTCGCAGCGTCACAGATTGGAGGAGGGGACGAGGGGATAGCCGCACCTCCGGTACTCCCAATTTTGCCATCCGCCACAGCCGGTATAGTAGACTCCATCGCTCATGTATTTATCTTTACCTTTTGAGCTGACATTTGACCATAGCTTGTTTTGCAGCAATCGTACCAGCTCCAGCTCCTTTTGAGTCTCGCATCTTAATGCCGGCAGGGCCCTTTTCTAGACATCCATCTTCTAGAGGCGCTGCGACTAGCCTGCGCATGTTGAGTGAATTCATCGAGGATCTTGACGCCGAGACCCTCGCATTCGCTGCAAATTTTGCTGCTGAGGTTAATCCTATGTTGGCGACGCTCGTGAACTTCCATGGCGAAGGCGGCGTCGAGTCTTGGGTTAATTATTGCAGATTGATCGAGGCCTGCCTGCATGAAATTGAGCTCAAGCGTCTTGCTCCCGAGGTTTTGGCTTTGAACTCCCAGCGGGTTGCATGGGTTGAGCAGAGTGTTCCCTTCCTTCGCCATTTTGAACAAGAGGCGGCCCTGAGACGGAAGGAACATGAGGAGGCTTCCAGCGAGTCTGTCCAATTGTGTGCCCAGGTCGAAGCAAATGCTGCGCAGTTGAAAGCTATTTTTGAAAACCTCCAACAATGTATTTATGACGGGCTGGCGCTGAGGCGGAAGTTTGACTTCACTGAGCAGGTTAAGCAGAGTCATGAAGCCGCTCAGCGGGAAATCGATGAGAAACTTTCATCCTGTTTGCAGCAACGGGCTCGGATTGAAGCAGAGTTGGCCGCGGTGGCTAATCATGAAAAAGAATTGAGAGGAGTGAACGTGCGGCCGGCTGATTTGTTAAAAACGCCTCCTTCTCAGTAGCCATCTTTGTATCGACCGAAAATTTGTAATCTACGAATAATATGCTTTCATTCATTCATTCATCGTTTTTTATATGATGTATCTTGTACTCAATTGAAATCATGAATAGAAGACACACATTTTTTATCTTCTATTATTGCCTTTTTTCTTTGCTGTGTTGTTGGCATGTTACTTTAGCAAGTGTGGCCTGTAGATGATAAATAACGGTTCATCTTGAACTTTTTGTGGGGTAGCGATGGCTTAGGAAACAGGTTCAGGTCTGCCGCCTAAAACTTCTCAACTTTATGAGCCGTGAGAGTCTCATAAAGACATTTCTCCCTACGAGTCGAGAGGATCCCGTAGGTGTATTTTCTCCTTAGGAGTCGTGAGGATTCCTAAGTGTGTTTTCTCTTGAGAGTCGTAAAGATCTCACAAGAGAGTTTTCTCCTTTACAAATCGAGAGGACTCATAAGTGGTTGGTGAGTTGACTTATTTCCGAGTCGAATCATTGCTCCGACGGGGGAGGTCGTTGGCTGATGTGTTTCTGAGACGGAGGTCACTAGCTGACGTGTTTCCGAGACGGCGGTCACTAGCTGACGTGTTTCCGAGTCGAGGTCACTTGCTGACGTGTTTCCGAGACGGGGTCACTTGCTGACGTATTTCCGCGACGGGGTCATTGGATGACGTATCTCCGCGACGGGGTCATTGGATGACGTATCTCCGCGACGGGGTCATTGGATGACGTATTTCCGAGATGGAGGTCACTGGCTGATGTGTTTCCGAGTCGGGGTCATTGGATGGCGTATTTCCGAGACGGGGTCATTGGCTGACGTATTTCCGTGACGAGGTCATTGGATGACGTATTTCCGAGACGGAGGTCACTGGCTGACGTATTTCCGTGACGGGGTCATTCGATGACGTATTTCTGAGACGGAGGTCACTGGCTGACGTATTTCCGCGACGGGGTCATTGGATGACGTATTTCCGCGACGGGGTCATTGAATGACGTATTTCCGAGAGGGAGGTCACTGGCTGATGTATTTCCGTGACGGGGTCATTAAATGATGTATTTCCGCGACGGGGTCATTGGATGACGTATCTCCACGATGGGGTCACTGGATGACGTGTTTCCGAGACGGGGTCATTTGCTGACGTATTTCCGAGACGAAGGTCACTGGCTGACGTATTTCCGCGACGGGGTCATTGGATGACGTATCTCCGCAACGGGATTACTGGATGACGTGTTTCCGAGACGGGGTCATTTGCTGACGTGCTCCGCTTTCTGCGGTGTCAGGACTGACTCTAGGTTGTCTGTGAACTGTAGAGTCTTGGAACTGGGGACTTTGTCGTAGCCCTGATTGGTGGTGTCGCGTCTGTGCCCTGGTGGCATGAGGAGGAACGCCGTTGTTAGTCTTCTGGGATGCAGATGTTGCTGTCGAGATCCGACTTTCCCTTTGACAGAGTTTGTTGGGATATGCGGTTCCCTTTTCGTTTATACCCATAGATTGTATACAAGGGTCAGTATGGACTTACCTGCAGGGCAAAAGTTTCATTCTTTCATTTTCTTTTATTTCTTTCTTTTCGCGATACTCTATCATTTCAGCTTTTTATATCGCGAAAGTCACGATTGCCCAATCATTTCGGCTATTTTTCGCGGTGCCCAATCATTTCGGCTATTTTTCTTTTCTTTACTCGCTGCTTTTTATTGCAAGTTGCTGAAACATTTTGGCTATTTTTATATGCATATATTTTTTGTGAGTATGGAACTCAAGATCTGATACCAATCTTATAATCAGTATCGCTGCGACTGGAATATTGCCAGGAGCGAATCATCATTTGCCGTGAAAGGACTTGGAATTTAATACCGATTTAGGCATCAGCATCACTACAACTGGGATATTGCCAGGAGCGAATCATCATTTGCCTTTGTCGATTTAAACAAAGATGGCTTAGCAAACAGGGTTAGAATCCTGTTGACTAAGGCTTTTAACTTCATGAACCGTAAGGGTCTCATAAAGGCGTTTCTCCCTACGAGTCGTGAGGATCTCGTAGGTGCGTTTTCTCCTTAAGAATCGTGAGGATTCTTAAGTGTGTGTTCTCTTATAAGTTGTAAGGATCTTACAATAGTGTTTTCTCCTTATAAGTCGAGAGGACTTACAAGTGTCATTCACCACATGAGGAAATTTCACGCCATTGGTGGAACTGGGTGGGGAAAGCGTTTATTTATGCCCGTGGATTGTATACAAGGATCAATATTGAACCGTTTGTAGGGCAGTCTGGAAAATGTAATGGCTTAAGAACAGGTTCAGATCCCTGTAGCTTAAGGCTTTTGAATCTTATGAGCCGTGAGGGTCTTATAAGAGGGTTCTCCTTATGAGTCGTGAGGATCTCGTAAGTGTAATTTCTCCTCAGGAATCGTGGGGATCCCAATGTGTGTTGCTCCCTTATGAGTCGTAAGGATCTCACGCAGGTATTTTCTTCTTACAAGGTCGAGAGGATCTTGCAAGTGTGCATGAATTTTTTACGAGTCTGCGCCCTTTCGGGTTTTCACAAACTCGCCGGTAGCCCTGCTGTTTTTACTCACGGAGCCCTTTCTGGTTTTCATCCGTGCCCATTTTTCTTGTGGACGTACGGTTTTTTTTGTTGCCACGTCGGCCTGAGGATGCTGTGGTTTGTAGTAGTTTAAGGACGTTTCGGTCCGTAGCTAGTTTAATGAAATCTCGGTCCCTTGTTAGTTTAAGGACGTTTCGGTCTACAGCGATTTTGAGGCAAGTTTTCGCTGGATACTACTTATAGAGTTTGGGCTTAGGAAGATAGTGAGCGGACATAGGCATCGTCATCTATCGTTAACCTAGGCCGTGACTCGTCAGGCGTAGTATCTCTTCAGGAACCGGCCGTTTATTGGCCTGAAAGGTCTTTCGCCATGCATATCCATAAGCAAGTAAGCCTCACCTTGGTAGACTTTGTCTTATGATGTACGGGCCCTCATAGTTCGGCTCGAATTTCCCCCATTTGGCACGATTGGGGATCATAGGTCTCTTGACCACTAGCACGAGTTCGCCTTGGCAAAATGTTCTCGGCCTAGTCAATCTCTCGTATGAACGCGTCATCTTTACTTTGTAAGCCTCTAGGTTTTGCTGCGCCATGAGACGAGTTTCATCGAGGGCGTCGAGCTCCTCAAGCCGAAGATGAGCATTCTCTTCGGCTGCTAGCTCACAATGAACTGCCACTCGTAAAGAGGGTAGCTCTATCTCTAAGGGGAGTACTGCTTCAGCGCCGAATACCAATGCATACGGCGTCGTGTTTGTGGCCGTTTTGAACGTGGTCCGATACGCCCAGAGAGCTTCATGCAATCTCTCGTGCCAGTCCTTTTTATTTTCGGACACCGTCTTCTTTATAATCTTCGTTAAGGTCTTGTTGAAAGCCTCAGCTAGACCGTTAGCTCGGGGATTATAGACCGAAGAGTATCTCCAGTCTATATTATGTTGCTGTGCGAAGCGGCTGATTTTGTGACTTCTGTAGGCCGGCCCGTTATCAGAGATAATCCGCCACGGAATGCCGAACCAATAGATTACGTATGTCTTGAAGAAATGGAGAATGTTCTCCATCTTCACTTCTCTTAGTGGTACTGCTTCTGCCCACTTAGAGAAATAATCGGTTGTCGCCAATATGAACCGATGTCCTCTGGATGACGCTGGTTCGATGGGCCCAATTATGTCGGTTCCCCACATTTCGAACGGCCAGCTAGCCAATGTTGGGTGTAGCGGATTTGGATGCTGGTGAATGAAGTCTCCATAGATTTGGCACGAGTGGCACTGCTTCGCGTATTCGAGGCAGTCCTGATCATCGTGGGCCAATAGTAGCTCATCCTTTTGATCTTCGGCTTCATCTTCGACCCGGCTTGATAAGAACCGCAGAGTCCGACGTAAGTTTCTTGGACGACTCTCCTTGCTTCTTCCGGTCCCAGGCATCTTAGCCACAGAGAGTCGAACGATCTCTTATATAGAGTATCATTGACGAAAGCGAAAGACAAAGCTCGTTTCATGAGCTGATGTCTTGAGGACGCATCTTCAGGTGTTCAACAGGATTTGAAGTAATCTATAAAGACTTCTCTCCAATCCTTAGCCTTTTCCTAGTCTTCAATTTGCAGGGCCGTTTCTCCGGTCACTTCCTTTTCTTCAGACGACTCCGGAGATATATCCGCTGGTGCAAGGACCCGACGGCTTTGTACAATGATCCTTACGTCATCGAGGTTTTCGTCAACCAGTTCTTTGGTGAGTTTGGATAATGCATCCGCCTTGCTATTTTCTATACGCGGTATGCTTTCCAGGACGTAGGAAAGGATTTGAGTCAGTAATTGTTGTACTCTCTCGCCATACTTCACCAACTCTGGTTTGCACGTTTGATAGTCGCCGTTTACTTGACTAACGACCAGCTGGGAGTCTCCGTATATGAGAAGGTCTTCGATTCCCATGTCAATAGCGATCTCAAGACCTGCTATCAAAGCTTCATATTCCGCTTTATTATTTGTCCTCGGTTCTGTTAGGGAAAAGGCAAAGCGCATTATCCCTTCTTGCAGAGTCACGAAGATAAGGCCTACCCCAGATTTGATTATAGGGGTGTTGTGTTGTCGCTTCTTTATGGAAGATGCCCTATCGAAGTAGAGTTCCCATCGGGTATCACTCCCTCCTCTCTCCCTGTCGATCGTGTCAAATGTGTGCTCGTCCGGCAATTCACAATTTAAGGGTGAATCGGCAGGTATCGGATGCTCGGCGAGGAAGTCGGCGATGGCCTGGCCTTTCACTGCCTTGAGAGGTCGGTATGTTATCAAGAATTCTATTAAGAGTAGGGCCCATTTAGCGAGCCATCCCGTTAGTATGTCTCTTGACATCAAATACTTGAGAGGATCCACCTTTGATATGAGATGGACTTCATGCGCCAAAGCATAATGCCGAAGCTTCGTTATCGCGAAGATTAACGCCAGGCAGTGTTTTTCGATAGGGGAGTAGTTGTTTTCTGCCCCCAGGAGAACCCGACTCAAATAGTAGAGGGCTCTCTCTTTCCCTTGATCATTCTCATGTGCTCATAACGCGTCCAAAGAACCTTACAGGATGAGGGGCTTTTCCCTTGACTGGAGCGGTCAGTACCGGCGGATTCTGCAGGTATTGCTTGATTTCGTCGAGTGCACCCTGGCATTTACGATCCCAAACGAACGGGATTCCCTTCTTCATCAGGTGACTGTAGGGGCGGCATTTGCCGAAGAGATTAGCTATGAACCGCCGGATATACGCGAGCTTTCCATGGAGAGACCGCAGTTGTTTGAGAGTTCTGGGCGGAGGCATTTCCATAATCGTCTTGATTTTTGATGGATCTATTTCGATGCCCCGGTATCGGATGATGAACCCCAGGAATTTACCCGAGGAAACTCCAAACGCGCATTTGAGAGGATTCATCTTCAGATTGCATTTCCGAAGACGCTGGAACACTATTTTCAAATGCTCCCGGTGATCCTCATATGATTTTCTTTTCACCAAGAGGTCGTCAATATAACATTCGACGATTTCATGTATGAGTTCATTGACGATCTTCGTCATGGCCCTCTGTTAAGTAGCACCGGCATTCTTCAGACCGAAAGACATCACTTTGTAGCAGAATATGCCTAGAGGAGTCCGGAAAGCGGTATGCTTCTGGTCTTCGGGATGCATCTTTATTTGATTGTACCCTGATGAGCCATCCATGAAGGAGAAGACTTCGTGAGTGGACGTGTTATCTATCATCAACTCGGTAACCGGTACGGGAAAATCATCCTTCGGACAGGCTTTGTTGAGGTCCCGAAAGTCCACACAGATGCGCACCGTCCTATTTTAATTCATCACTGGGACAATGTTGGCGATCCAGTCGGGATATTGAACTTCTTGGATGAAGCCGGAGTCGATTAGCTTCTTAACTTCGGCGTTAATGCTCATTTCAAGTTCGAGCCGCATTTTTCTTGGTGCTTGTTTAACTGGCTTGACGTCCGGAGATATCGCCAATTTATGCACAGCTATTTCCGAATCTAGCCCCGGCATCTCGGAATTGTTCCATGCGAAGCAGTCTTTATACTGCATGAGCACGTCTTTTAGCGTATCCACTTGTTCTTTAGACAGCAACTCACTGACGAATGTAGGTCACGGGTCGTTTTCCATCCCCAAGTCGATTTTCCTTAGGTTATCTGCCGCGGTGTGTATCCCATCTTCCAACTCTTTTGGCGCCGGTGGAAATTCTGAGATCAATTCATCTTCATCCTCATTTTTGATGCAGCAGGAGAGGTCATCCATATTCTCGGGCACTCCTTCCGACAGTGTTATCATGTGACAGGTACGAGATCGTTTCCAAGACCGATGTTGATCTGGTTCTACTCTCGCCATATACGTTGCTTTTGGTACATGCTTTTGTGGTGGGGCTACCCTCCAACTATTGGATAAAGCGAATCTGCTGAGTTGATATTGGTCTTCGACCCAGTTTTTGAAGGTGAAGCAATCTTCAAGAGTATGTCCTATCTCTCGGTGATAAGAGCAATAATCCGGGCGATGAACCTCGTTTGCTTGTTCGGGGTGCCGAGGCTCCGGGAGTGTCATCATTTGATATTTCATGACAAGGTCAAAGATTCTCCTTGTTTTTTCTTGGGGGAAGGAATATGCTCGATCCATCTTTTTAAAAAGAGACAGATTCTGGCTAACCTTTTCTTGATCACGTGGCCTTTTGGATCCGTTTTGCCACCGTCGAACGTTTTTTCCGTTCTTTGACTTGTTTTTTCCTCTGCGTTGGGCCTTTTTCTTGTCTTGGGAATGCATGGCGGGCTGACGGCGAAGGGCATCATCATCCTCCGTGGCCTACTGAAGGAGGCGTTGCGTCTTGACCTTTTCGTAAATGGCCATTTCGCGGCTGTGGTCATCCCGAACCCTTTGACCTGCTTCTCTTATTAGCTTGTCAATCTTTTCTTCAAATGATGAACTCGGCACTTTTATGACGGGACCTTGTTCTGGTTCAGTGTCAGCATCCCTTTCTTTATCGAGATCATTTATGACATAGCAGTCATGCAAATGCTCCCGTTTCTTGGACTTGACATATCCAAGCCCAATCGTCTCCATTTTTCTGTTGGGCAATTTTCGCTGAGTTCCGGGGACGTTTCAAATCCTGTTGTAGAACTGAGCTTGTCGAGAAGTCTGTTTGAAAGGTATGGCTTGGCATCTTAATAACCTTTTCAATCCCTCGGTGTAATACCTGGGCAGACGAATGGGTTAGAGCCTGTCGAGCACAGGATCGGCACCATGCCAGACTTCTCTTTCGACTTTAGTCTCCATGGAACGGTAGAATAGGATCTTCTTTTCACCTCTTTGCCTGGGAGGGACGTAGAATGTCTGTATCTCTTGCACACTATATGTCTCGAGCGCATCAAGCTCTCTGTAGTGTAGTCGCGAAACCATGGCGATTTACAAACTCTGATCATCTCCAGTGAGGGCCTGTATTGATGGACGGACTGAAAACACTGCGTTAACGTCATCTTCAGAGTCACTGCCAAAGACCAGAATAGGGGTAGATGGTCCCGGCCTGTTGCATTGGGGTGGCCCCGAATAGACTATCTCTTCTTCCTCCTCGGTATCGCTCCCGAAGACCGGAATAGTGGTGATAGCTTTTTACTTATTCTTCGGTTTATGGCATCTTTCTGTGCCTTCAAAGTCTGGCGGGAAATACTTTGCATCCTCGTACTTTCGGACTTCATTTACGAAAAATGGGTTCAGTTCGCCCGTCACGGTATACTCGAGACCATCTTTGAAATACTTCATACACTGATGTTGTGTAGAAGGGATGATGTTGTATTCGTGTAACCAAGGCCTGCCGAGCAAAGCGTTGTAGCAAGTCTTGGCGTCAATGACATGAAACTTGATATCGGTGACGAGCAGCCCAAAGCGTAACGTCAATATTACAGACCCGAGCGTCCGTGATGACTAGGAGTCGAACCCGGAGATGGTGATTTTATCCCGAGCGAGGTGCTGGACACTCATGCAGATTTCTTTTAGTACCCTCATATTTAGGAGGTTGACAGAGGACCCGTTGTTAACTAAGATCTTCCCTATCTTGATGTCATGGCAGTACCCGGTGACATACAGGGACGGTTGTGCTTGCACGTTCCGAGGAGGAGATCTTCATCGCCGAAAGTGATATCAGCTATGTGCACTTCTTCCAGCTCGTCCTTCATTTTTTCTTCGGTAAGGAAAGATTGAAACTGCTCGAGCTCTTGTAATGCCCTGATCAGAGAATCTCATGCCTCTTTAGACAACAGAAAGGCATCCAAAACGCTTAGCTATGAGGGTATCTTCCTCAGGTGCGCTAGGACATTGTAATCCACTTTGCTTTTCTTGGGCGGGTCATTGGCTGTCAGCTCTTCGACGACTCGATCATCGAGGGAGATATCCTCAGGGACTTTTTCCTTCCCCTTATCTTTTTTGTTCGATCCCTTGTTTGTAGGTCCAAGATTCTTTTCGGGCAACGTACGGTTGCGCAGCTGAATATTCTCACAGTTCTTCACCTCTTCCTCTTTTCCTGAGGTGGATTCTTTGAAGAGAGAGCCGAGGGCTATTTCTTCGTCAGAGTCGCTTCCGAATGTGAGAACTTGCAATCCCCTGGAATCAACCACGTGACAGTTGCCGGTATCTCTTTTGTGTTCATCTGTCGTGCTTCTCTGCTCCCGACGAGCCTTGCGCTTCAATCGCTTGACGTGTTGTCAACATATCCCTGCCACCAGTTTTTAAAGGTGTTGTACTCTTCAGTAGGGTGCGTGATCCTCCGATGATATAAGCAGTAGTTTGAATGAACATCCGCTTTGTCAAGGTGTATGCTGCCGGGAGTATTTCCTTTAAAAGGTGGCAGCTTCATTCCCATCGACAGGGCTTTAGCGAACCGTTTCCTCATCTTAAGCCTGCTTCTGTCTGCTGCGGGCGTGTTTCGATCTGGTTGGATTGCTTCAACCCTTTCATTCTGTTGCCGACGTTTGGCTTTTTTGAATATAGCCATTTCGCACTCTCGATCAGCTTTGCTCTTCTGACGGGCTTCGTTCAGCAACATGTCAATCATCTCGTCTGACGGTTCCAAGAGTTCCGGTTCTGGATCTGCCCCCAGTTTCTCTGCATCAGGAGCTTCTTTGCCCTTTATTGATGAGTGGGAGATCATGTGGCAGCTCGCCACATAATCCTCGGGCTCTTCTGAAGAATCGTCTCCTTCATCAGCGTTATCGTTTTCATTCTCAAGAACATGCTTGAAGAATTCGTCCAATATAATTGGGCTCCGTGCCTTCTGGTTATATTCTTCCAGTGCATCGATGTATTTCTGCAAATCTGTATGGTTGTTGTCAGGTTGGACGGACTTCCTGGCCTTCTTCTTCTTCTTTAAAGACTTCGGAGGCTTGGCCCGAAGGTTCTGTCCACCATCACCAGCTTTCAGTGTTGGGCGCGGCTTCAGCATCCCTTCAATAATCTCAGGCTCCAGCGGGCTCTTCCACATAATCGCCGGACATGCTTGAAGGTCCTTCAGCATTCTTTTAGTCTTAGCTGAAAGGGCCACCTCCCATGGGGCTTCCTCTATAAGTGAGCATGATGCCCCCGGCGTGTCCACCTTTTTAGGAGCGTGCGGTTGTGGCGGGTTCACCCTCCAGTTTTCGGACAGAGCGAACTTGCCCTGTTGGTACTGGTCTTCAATCCAACTTTTGAAGATGTAACAATCTTCGATTGGGTGACCCAACATTCTGTGGTAAGGACAGTAATTGGGGATGTTAACGTCGCCTAATTGCATTGGGCATCTCGGCTCTGGCAGAGTGATGAGCCTGTTGCGCAACGCTAGCTCGAATAATCTCTTCGTCTTATCCCGAGAGAACGAGTAAGGGCGTCTCATCTTTTCTCCGAGTGATCACTGTTTATCATTTTGGTGAGCGACCGCCTTCGGGCCACTTGGTTGTTGATGAGCGTTGGTGACGAAGGTCTCTTTAATTTTCCCCTTTTTATTCCGAGGATCCGTCTTTGAGAAGGACGGTCTATGACCCATCTGGTCCATTTGGGCCAGCTTGTCGATCAAGGCCTGGAAAGTGGTCGGCTTGAAGAACATCATGAATTGGGAAATGATTGCCTGAGGGTCAAGGGTCCCTACGAACATGCTCACTGTAGGAGCTTCCTCTATACGCTTTTCACACTTTGACCACAGGTTCTGCCACCGAATGGCGTATTGAACCCAGGTTTCTCCTAACTTCACTCTAGCGTTAATTAGTGCGGTGATCGGGGTGCGCTCGCTAGCGCTCGTGAATCTTTATGTAAACAGTAACTCCATTTCTGCAAATGTCTTTTCAGAGTCATTCGGGAACTTGGAGTACCATTCGAATGCTGTCTCCGACAAGCTGCCAACAAACTGGCGAAGCAGCAGTTTGTCATCACCCCCGGTATTACCGTATAGAGCCCTGAATTGAGCAACGTGCTGGTGTAGATTACCCGTCCCCTTATACACATGGAATTTAGAGATCGTATATCCTGGCGGGTACTTTATTTGATCGTATCAACCCGGATAGGGTCGTCCAGTCTTGATGATTTGGCCGGCCACTTCGCTCGCCTGATGAGCTCGTATCTGTTGAGCTATATAGTCGTTAAGGGCGGCTTTGGAGATGGTTTCTTCCTTGGCCGCTGATAGAGCCGGAAGAGGGTTTGATGTCTCCCCTATGTCGTCTTCAAGGATTATTGGAGGGTCTTCAGCTGGAAGATCCGGCTGTATCATCATCCCGACCATATCTTGGAATAGGAGCGCCATTTGTTTTATGTTGGCCGCTTGTTCCACGGCCTCTTTGTCTTTCTTCTCGAGCATTCTTCGGAGGAACTCGGCGTCGGTTTCCTGTTCCTGGCATTGCTATGACGACGTCTCCGGGCTTTCTTTCAGCCCAGTGAGCATGGCCATCTTCGTTAGCATCTCCTGGAGCTTTATCTGTTGCTCCTGATCCTTTGTCACAGACCGGGTGAGCGGTCGATGACCCGTGGAGATACGGATATCCTCTTTCCCAGAAGACATGTAGATAGTGTGCACTACCATGCCCCCAGACTTGGGGCGTTTGGATCCAACACCCTTGAGATTTTTCGCAGACACAGGGATATTCTCCGGCCTTCTCCTTTTATGGGCGGTCGAAGTTGAGGAGGCTGTTGCAAGTGATACTTTCCGCGATACAGCGGCGCGATGGTCCTCCTCTTACCGAACTTTCATTTTCTTCTGTCAGCGGGAGTAGTCTTTGTCAATCACAGAGTCTTGAACTCTTTGCCAGACCGTGTGAATTTTGGAGGACAGCCGCTGAGGAGGCTGCTCCGGCTTCACCTTCGTGACATTTTCAGCGGGCGGAGGAGACCTTTTTAGCACGACAATTGGAGAATTCTTGCGCACCCTCCTGAGCGGCTCAATGTTATTCCCAGTTGGAACAGCAGCATCAATTTCCACCATTGGAGCTGGTGGGGTAAGTCCAGAAGGGGAACTGCCCCCAGCTTTCCCCACTCGGCGCCAGTGGCGACGTCGAGCGCGTCTTGCTGATGGTACTGGCTCAGTCACGGGGGTGGCTCCATCATGCCCCCTGCTTTGAGGAGAGGCTGTTGTTGGTGCCAGCCTGTCAAAGACTGATGTCCGTTGAGGGAGAACGTTTAATCGGTCGAAGACCGACTTTCGAGCAGGGGAGGTAGTTTGGATGACTCCACTCGCAGCGGGAGTTGGAACGGCCAGTCTTGTGAAGACCGACCCCTTAGCAGGAGAAGCCCCTCTAATGACTTCTTTTACCGTAGCTGGAATAGTTATCCGCTTCGGGATAGCTCCTTCGGATATTGCAGGCTTTTTCATGGGCCCACTTGAGTTTTGGCCTAGTCTGTTAAAGACCAAGGCATTGGACTTGGACGACCCGTTGAGAGAGGTCATGGTAGTGGTAAGTCGATCAAAGACCGACTTTTTCGGAGCTTCCTGTGATGGAGCCGGAGCGTTGAAACTGATTGGTGGGAGCATGGTCCCAAAGAACAATCCAGTGGTGGTCTGTGTTACCTATTCCACCGGCATTGCGAAAATGGAGGCTGCTTGGGGCCCATAAGTTACTCCTCCAGACGGGGCCGAGTGGGCGTTGTTGTTGTAGTTGATGCAGTTGGAAGTCATTGACGCTATCTTCTCTTCTTGACGGAGCAAGACATCAAATCTTAGTACCTCGAATTCATAGGCAACCATAGCCGACCGCGATTTGTTCGCGAAACACGACACATGAAGTGTGGAGTGGAAAGAGGAAAAGGTCCCACCGGACGTGCCAGAATATGTTCGCCGCCGAAAGCCAGGAAGACAAACGTCTTGCCTGAATTTGGGGGCAGATGCCATTTAGATTTATCCGTCCACTTCTCCGAAGATACCAAGTTGATTTATGACACCATGAATTGGAGGTTTAGACGGATGCTGCCGTTGTAGCAGACTTTGTCAGATTCCCCCTCATTGGCGAGGGGTTTTTTATTGTGGGGACGCTCTTCCCTGCAGGCGCAAGCCCCTGCAGTTAATTACGTTACCGCGTAGCGATAACCATTTTCTCCTGCTCCAGAAGGTCACTTCGTATCGTGTGTGTTTGTTTTGTTTTAGGTTGCCCATGGATTGTATACGGTGGATTAGTCCAAATCTGTATTTTCTTAGATTTGGGTTTGGGTTAGTTTAAGGATCGTTAATCTTGTTTTAGATTAAGATCAACTCAAACATTTGTTGAGGATACGTTAATCTAATCTTAGACTAAGATCTACTAAACAGGGTTTTCTTAGTTTATATAGACATCGCGGTCCATTGGGTTTAAGGACATCGTAGTCCATGAAGTTTAAGGACGTCATAGTCCATAGAGTTTAGTTTAAGGACGTTGTGGTCCATTGGGTTTAGGGACATCATAGTCCATTGGGTTTAAGGACATCATAGTCCATTGGGTTTAAGGACATCATAGTCTGTAGGGTCTTGGCTTGACAGTTTGGGATGTGCCAAGAGTTATCGGTTATTAGGACCCTCCACCTCTCTGAAGACATTGAAGAATTACAACGACATGTATCAGAGGTGTGAAAAGATTTACCCTTGAACCAGTGTTGGTTGGGAGATCTGCAGTCAAGTTTAGGACTAAGACCAACCAAAGAAATTGTGAGCACATGTGCTTGGTTGATCTGAATTAGGGACTTGTGGCCAATTTGGGCTCAGTCCACTCAGTTTTGAATAAAATACCGAGCATTTGTTTGGGCTCGGTCCTTTTTTGTTCAACAATACTGAGCATTGATTTGGGTTCTGACACCCCTCTTTTTTTTGTTGAGTGTTGAACACTCTTTATGGCACTGAGCTCTATGTACAAAGCGCTCTTTTTTTGTTTTTTATTGAGTGTTGAACACTCTTCATGGCGCTAGGCTCTTCTTGAGGAGCGCAGAGCGCTTTGTGTTAAGTAGCGTCCATGTGAGGGGCACGTGGGGCGCTTGACGCTGAGCGCCAGCATTTGAGCGCTAAGCGCTCTTTTATTTTGAGCAGCGCCCACGTGAGGGGCATGTGGAGGGCTTGGCGCTGAGTGCCAATATTTGAGTGTTGAGCGCTCTTTTTATTTTGAGCAGCACCCACGTGAGGAGCACGTGGAGCGCTCGGCACTGAGCGCCAGCATTTGAGTGTTGAGCGCTCTTTTTATTTTGAACAGCGCTCACGTGAGGAGGACGTGGAACGCTCGGCGCTCAGCGTCAGATTTGAGTGCTAAGCACTGAGTTTTTTGTTTTGCCCAATTCAATTCTCTGATAAATTTGATTCTCCCTTGTGAAAGACTTCGTCTTATAGATCTAAGATCTGAAAGAAGAACTATGAGAGTTAAACTCTCAAATATGGAGGAGATGCTATGATCTCTCTTCTTTTTATTTACCTTGAAGAAGGTTCTTCTTCTTAGAGCTTGCTCTTCTCTTATTCTTTTCCGAGAACTTGAAGTTTATGGGGGGGGTTCTTCTCTACTTCTTCTTTCAATTTGAAACTTATGGGGAGATTTCTCTCTGCAAGACTTGAAGTCTTGGGTCCTTTATATAGGGGAGGCTGATTTGTTGAATCAGTTAAGAAAATCTCTCATTGAGAGATTTCTCAATGATTTGGGGGTGTTCCCCACCATTGGATCTTTGATCCAAGGGCCTCTGTCTTACAGAAGACATTTTTCTTATTTTTAGCAAGATTGGGGAAATATTTTCCCATACAGAACTTATTCTGTATCTTGGTGATTTTTAATCACCGTTGGATATTTGATCCAATGGTGCTCTGATTTACAGAGCACAATTTTTCTAGTTTAGAAAGATTTGAGGAGTGTTTCCTCAATCAGAATTTAATTCTGGTAATTTGATGATTTATCATCTTCTTTGGATCTTTGATCCAATGGTGGAGAACATTTAGTTATAACGTTGGCGCTCTCGTGCTTTGCACGTAAGGCACTGCCTCAGAGTTTTTGACTCTTGGCGCTAGCGCTCTCGTGCTTTGCAGGTGAGGCGCTGCCCCAGAGTCTTTTACTCTTGGTGCTGGCGCTCTTGGCGCTGGCGCTCTCATGAGGCGCTGCCTCAGTTCAAATTTCAAATTTTGATTAGAGCTTTGCTCTCTGATTGGGGGAAACGCCACTCTTCAATACAGAGGCGCCTTTTAAGTGAACCGGCACTATAGGAGCTTGAGAACTCCGGAGTTAAGCATGCTCAAGTCAGGGAAGTTCTGGGGTGGGTGACCTCCTGGGAAGTGGCCCCTGGTCGGGTCCGGTTCGTCCCGAAGGACAAAACCGTGCGGCTTCGGCCAAGCGGACAATACTCTCTGTATTGGTGGTGGGGCATGACATATACGATATATGCAGGATACACATTTAATAAGGATACATCAGCTGGTAGGAACTCTCCTTCACACGAGAGATCCCTTTTATACTAGGGAAGCATACGGAGGTGAGACTAAGTGCTAGTCGTCATCTACTCAGAGCAGTGACTGTTTTGTTGCATACTGGGTTTGACGACAGTAGGAGCACTTAATAGAGTCGCCCTGACTGGGACAGGATGAGGTTGTCATGTACTATAGGCCGAGCAACCGAGATGGTTATCCCTTGGCCACTTTTAACTGTTTACATATAGCCGGACTAGGGGTCTGACTCGTCGTACGGGATGCGAACTTGTCGGGAGATCCAAGACATATCGCAAGATAGTATGGCCGGGCAAGTCAATCACTGGATGATTGAACTTGGGTCCATATGGTATAACTTTAATGGCATACACTCTTAGGGAGAGAATTTTATACCGTAGTTCGTTGTTATATGACGTGCACTTGGATCGTGCCCATAAGGAGGTTGAGAGATGTACTCATCTTCCTCACTGTATGAGCCCTTATGACAACCTTTTTCACGGAAGGACGGGCAGTTTGTACCCTTAGCGACACTGGGCTATCTAGATAGGCATGTTATGAGCGTCTGCTACTTTGGTTGTTGTTTCTTGCTGCGATGACAATATACTGCACATACGGAGTAGTGTCGGGCCTAACTATTTAGAGCCGGAGGAAAATCGATTGGAATGTCTCCTGATTGTATCGCATGGCCAATTCTTATTGACGCCATGGTGGCGAAATTTAAGAGTGAGATGAATCAAGAGGTACACCTAGGTGTTCAAGTACGCTTCTGAAAGGGATCGAAGGTACTTAAGCAGACATGTCTGATCGGATCTGGGGTATGAGATTTCGCGAGCCTAACATATTTTTTGTTTATGTTGTTCTCTTTTAGGGAGATCTTTGTGTCGGTCATAACGGATCTAGCTGTAAGGTTGCCCGGTTGCAGGTTCTCATCGGTCCACGCCGCACAAACATATATATATGGTTAAGAATGAGGAAGAAAAGGACAATCTCAGGGAGACGATTCAGAGAACCGGCTCAGGAAGTTATGGACGTGTAAATCCCCGTTCCCATCAATAAAATATTTCTATGTTTTCCTAATCCCCCAAATGTTTTCCTTTTTTTCCTCGTAATTTTGTACGAAAGTGGTTACTAGGTTTTTAGTATTTCAATTTTCCTAAACAAAAAAAAACTCAATATAAATAAATCCACATATAAACAAAGCCCAGCAAAATTTCCCAAAACAAAATATATATATATATATATACCCAAAAACCCAGCCCAGCCCAAAACTAAAAAAATAATTATATTCCAAAACCTTTTCCCCCGGCCCAGCTCCTAACCCGCGACCGACCCGACCCGTTACCATCCTCTTCCCCACTTCGTTTCATTTTTCCCGCTCTTTTCTTTCGCGCTCCCCATGTCGTCGCCGCGCCCCGCTCGCGACCACGAACCCACGACCCTGACCCACGATCGTGCGCGCCCGCGCACCCTCCTCAAGCCACCTCGTCTCTCTAACTTTCTCCTCTCCCTCCTCACTCTCGTTCTCCCTTTCTTCTCTCCTCACTCCAAAAGAAAAACACCCTGCTTTATCCCTACACCCCGCCGAACCACGACGATGACGACCACCTCAATCACCTCGTCATTCCTCCCTCGCTTCTTTCTTCAAAACCCGAGCCCCACTTACCTACTCCCCTCGCCTGCACGACCGAACCCCTCCTCTCCACCGAGCCTCCCCTGCACAGCATCATGCCGACGAGCTCCCCACTGCCCCGTCGACCCGAGCACCACTGCCATTGTAGGGTTCCTAGGCACTCTTGTGAAGGTTCATAAGGCATCAAACATGCCCGGATAAAAATTTAGACGTGCCGAACAACCCAAAGACAGGATCTTTGCTAGATAATTAGGGTTAAGCATACAAGATTACATCTTTTAAGCTAAGTGTGAGGGATTACAACCTTTGTAGTCCGCTCCTTCGCTTCATAAGCTCCGAGTAGAAGTCCCTTCGCCGCGATCCACGATCTCCCGGACTCAAGAGAGGCTCCATGACTCGAACGATCCATGCTTGCTTGAAGTGTTCCAAATCTCTGATGATCTATGTCGAAGTTTCAATAACTCAAGCTTTCTCACTCTAAAGAGATGAACACACTAATCTCATGGGCTAGATGAGATGAGGATGAGGGAGTAGTATTTATGCTTTCTTTTTATATCATTTTCTCATAATTTTTTTATCACAAAATGAATATCTAGTGAGCTCAAAATCAAGAGAGAAGAAGATGATAATGGAAAATGATAATGATAATTCCTTTTGTGATGAATAGAAAATAAAGCTATATGATTGATATATCAACCATGGTCAAGGATGAGTGGCTAATAATGTGTAGAGAATAAACTAGAGTTAGGGTTTGGTTAGGTTTAGAAATGAGTCACCAAGAAATATCTTAACCATGACAAAAGAAATTGCTTCTAGAAGGTGCATGAAGCAACTAACCCTAATCAAACCCTAACCTCATTTAATCGTCCTTAAACATGTTTAACAATAAATCATATCATGTCACAATAATATATATCACATATATATTATATATTTGCAACAAAAGAAAATAATACAATTAACATATATCGCATATATATCAATGTATCATCCAGTGAGAAAATGAAATAATAAAGCGAGCCAATATTAGATAATGTAATACAATATATCATATATATTATTATACATTAAATCATCGAATCAACACTTGATTCGATGATCCGGCTATATCGAATATTACCGACTAATATATCATGTACCGATTCATCGAATCAACACTTGATCCGATGTCCCAGTTCATATCTAAATATCGCGAGAATATAATACGGTATCTCATATCGCATTATCCTCGGTCCTGCACATATCACATATGTGCCTCTACTCCGTTTCGCCTGAGCCAAGAAACCTCTGTGTAGGACTCTAAAGAATCGTCAATACGCCGGTAGCAGGTGATGATCATATCAAACACCCACAAGCTGCAAGCGGTCAGCTAAACGTAACAGCCACCCAGGTATTGAGCGATCAGAAGATCAACAAGCTAGCCTGTGCGTTCTCCTGTGAATCCAATCAGTAACACTCCCGTACAGTCCGGTCTGTTCGTCTGATATGTCGCATATCAAGTCTAGGGGTGGTATACGTCAGACCCCAGTAACCGATAAGTCGTGTCGATGTGTGGCTCATAACGGGTCGAGAAACTACTAGTAACACTTACCAGTAAATCTCTATATCAGCCCTGGCCAGGGACTTCCAGTTATAGCCAATCGAACACAGCACAACATCAACTCCCTATACCGGAAGAGACGAATCCCCTCCTATCGCTCATTGCCTCCATGTGATTCGGGACTGTACCCAAAAGCCACCGTTTTGCACGCCCTCTTGGACGTGGTAAAGTGGAAATCACAGTGGGAATCACACAAGACTCTATGACGATCTCGGGTCTACAGACTACCTTGTACCAGTGTCACCGGAGAATTGCCATCTGACGTGTGGTATATCACCATCTGGGAGTTCTCGGCGAGTCCGTCCAGTGTGCCCAGTCTCCACTGAGCACCCGTACACATCTCTGATGTCAAACACCGATGGATATGGGATCATCCATCACCCATCATATGGGTCAAGATGCGTATACGCTAGTCTACTCTGGTGTATCGATGCCCTGTCTCGATATACCCTCGACTAGGAACAGTTATAGGATGTACCCATCGACTACCATGGCCCCACTAGTATGATCTCATCATAGTCCCAGTAGTCGAGTACAGATCCTAAGAGCTTTATCAACATGTGAGAAAAACAGTAAATCAATACAAGTCAACATGTTAAGATAAAGTGAAACCAAATAGCATACTATCATGACGAGCAAGAAAGTCATCTCTATATATATCCAAGCATCCATTATAATATACATCATATGTACAACAATGGCCTCTAGGGCATATACATAACTAACAATCTCCCACTTGCACTAAGGCCAGCTGCTCTAGTATCTCATACCTAGCATCCCAAATAATCTCTCAAACTGTATCTGGGGAATAGCCTTCGTGAATGGATCCGCAGTGTTGTCCTTCGTATCTACTCTCCTGACCCCGATCTCCCGGCGATCAACTATCTCCCTGATCAGGTGATACCGCCTCAGAATATGTCTGGACTTTTGATGGGATCTGGGTTCCTTGGCCAAAGCTACAGCTCCATTGTTATCGCAATACAGAGGTATTGGATGCTCAATGGATGGAACCACACCAAGTTCACTAATGAACTTCTTTATCCAGACAGCCTCCTTGGCAGCATCGTTGGCAGCGATGTATTCAGCCTCCATTGTCGAGTCTGCAACGGTATCCTGTTTGGAACTCTTCCAACATACCGCCCCTCCATTGAGGGTAAAGACAAAACCCGAATGTGACTTAGAGTCGTCCTTATCACTTTGGAAGCTGGAATCGGTAAAGGACTCCACCTGGAGTTCTCCGTTACCATACACCAAGAACATCTCCTTAGTCCTTCGTAAGTACTTGAGAATGTTCTTCACATCTGTCCAATGACTCTCTCCAGGATCTGCTTGATACCGACTCACTACACTTAGTGAGTATGCTACATCGGGTCTGGTACATAGCATCGCATACATGATAGAGCCTACTGCCGAAGCATAGGGTATCCCTTGCATGCGAGCTCTCTCCAAATCAGTCTTGGGAGACATCTCTTTGGAGAGAGTGAGTCCAGAGATCGTGGGTTGGTTCCCACGCTTGGATTCTTCCATACTAAATCCCTTTAGTATGGTGTCAATGTACCTGGATTGGGACAATCCCAATATCCGTTTAGATCTATCTCTACAGATCATGATTCCCAATATGCAGGAGGCATCACCTAGATCTTTCATTGAGAATCTCTGTGATAAGAAGAGCTTGACTGATTGCAGCATAGGAATATCATTTCCTATCAAGAGTATATCATCCACGTACAATACGAGGAAGACAACCTTACCCTCTGCTACCTTCTTATAGATACAAGGTTCATCTATATTTTTGATGAAGTCAAACTCTTTGACTACAACATCAAAACAGATGTTCCAACTCCGCGATGCTTGCTTTAACCCATAAATGGATTTAAGCAGCTTGCACACCTTTCCGCTGCTCCCACTATCTACGAAGCCCTCTGGCTGAGTCATATACACGCTCTCTTCTAAATCACCGTTTAGAAAGGCGGTCTTAACATCCATTTGCCAGATTTCGTAGTCATGGTATGCAGCAATGGTAAGTAAGATCCGGATGGACTTAAGCATAGCCACTGGAGAAAAGGTTTCGTCATAATCCACACCTGGTCGTTGACGAAAACCCTTTGCTACAAGTCTAGCTTTGAAAGTCTCAACTTTTCCATCTACACCAAATTTCTTTTTAAAAATCCACTTGCTCCCAATGGGTTTTACCCCTTCAGGAGCATTTTCCAAAATCCATACTTTATTGGTGTACATGGATTCCATCTCAGATCGCATTGCATCCAGCCATTTCACAGAGTCACCACTCGTGATGGCTTGCTCAAAACTAGTTGGGTCATCATCTTCCATGATGCAATCCTCGCTACCACCATCAATGAGAAAACCGTAGTATCTCTCAGGTGGACGAGAAACCCTACTAGATCGGCGAAGATGCTGGGGTTCGTCGGGTACTACTGAATCCTCTGGTTCTACTAAATCTTCAGTTGTAATTTGTGTTTCTGGAAGCTCTTCCAGCTCTACCTCTTTGCCACTAATTTCTTTTGCAAGAAGTTCCTTTTCCAAAAAGGTGGCATATTGAGAAACAAACACTTTTTGTTCTTCAGCGTGGTAGAAAAAATATCCTTGGGAATTCTTAGGATATCCCACAAATTTGCAAAGAACTGATCGTGCCTCGAGCTTGTCTGGATTTTGTCTTTTGACATAGGCCGGACAACCCCATATCTTAACTCTTCTAAAATATGGTTTCTTCCCACTCCATATCTCATATGGTGTGGTAGGCACAGATTTAGACGGAACTTGATTCAATAGGTATGCTGCTGTTTCAAGCGCATAACCCCAGAAGGAAATAGGCAACTCAGCCTCGCTCATCATAGAGCGCACCATATCTAATAGGGTGCGATTCCTCCGCTCAGATACACCGTTGTGCTGTGGTGTATAAGGAGGAGTAAGCTGAGAGAGAATCCCATTCTCTTTTAGATAATCTAGGAACTCACTGCTTAAGTATTCACCTCCTCGATCAGATCGAAGAATCTTAATACTTTTGCCCGTTTGATTCTCTACTTCGTGCTTATATTCTCTGAATTTCTCAAAAGCTTCAGACTTGTGTTTCATCAGGAACACATGTCCGAATCTAGAGAGATCGTCAGTGAATGTAATGAAGTAGGAAGAACCGTTCCTGGCACGCGTAGACATGGGACCGCATACATCACTATGTATTAGTCCTAAGAGTTCAGTAACTCTTTCTCCGTGTCCACTAAACGGAGCTTTGGTCATTTTTCCTTTGAGACATGAATGGCAAGTATCATAAGATGATAATTCGAATGGATTCAAATAACCATCCTTATCTAACTTAGCCAGTCGTGTCGCATTGATATGACCAAGTCTACAATGCCACAAGTAGGATTCGTTCATAACTGAACTTTTCCTCTTGTGTGTGTTTTGTATATTTAGGACTGTATTCTGATTTAGAATGAATATGCCATTATGTAACGAGCCTGATGCAATCAACTTTTGATCTAGGAATATGTTCATAACATTATCCTTTACTACAAAATTATATCCTTCTTTATTTAATAAAGAAACTGATATAATGTTGCACATCATGTTCGGTATATAATAGCACTCATTTAGAATTAGTGTATTACGGCTTGGTAATACAAGGTGATATTCGCCAACTGCTTTGGCTACAATACTTGCACCGTTCTCTACTTGAACGGAATGATCACCCTTTCCCAGTTCTCTACCTTTTCGTAGCCCATGTAACAATTTACATATATGGGATCCTGATCCGGTATCCAATACCCAGGACGTAGGGTGAACTGAGAAACAGTTCTCAATAACTAACACACCTGAAGAAGATGCATCAACATGCACGTTCTTTTGGGCGGTGTGAGAATCCAGATATTCTCCTGTTTCCTGTTCAGTCTTATAACTCTTATAAGAAAGAACGGGTCTTACGTTCCCTTGCTCAGTACAATAATCAGGTTCAGTCAATACATCCATATTATTATCTTGATTATGGCCTGACATGGTCGCTACCTGGAGAGAGAGAGAAGAAAACGCTTTAGCGTATGCTCTTGCAAGATTAGATTGGTTATTATCTTATCTAATCAGGATGTCTCCCACTTTTTTTATCAAATCTTTCTTCAAACCCTAAAAGGTAAGATTAGCCGGGATTAATTACACCCTACAATTTCGTCAATCTTTCAGCCAGATCAGTGTCGGTACTTTGAGGGAGGTTCCCCGTGCTTTCGTACGGACCTAATTAAAGTAAACCTCGTTTTCCCAGAGGCGTAACCCCGTTAACACTTTTCTAGACACCTACTTGATCGGCTAATTGTCCTGTGTAAAACTCTCCCAGGAGTAACACTTACTCGCAGTGGGTATCGGGATCCAACTATCTCATAGAAGGTATGCAATCTCATTGCAAATTTCAACACTTGAAATTCCCGATAATATTTTGCCCCTAGCAATTTATGACCTTAACATAGTCAACAAATCATAATTGCTAGCCAAGTTCAACCCGTCATTTCCCGATTGAATTAAATCCACCTGCACGACCCTTAACATAGTCAACAAAGTCGTACAACTACCCTAATCCAATCACATCTCATGTTTTAGCAGATAAGTACTAATTAGCTACCGCACACTACGCCTTAACATAGTCAACAAACGTAGCACGAATACTAACTAGTCTTTATCTGAAATGACGGAGGGCTACGCAGGTTTTTCAAAAAACCATGAGCGTAATGAACTTGATATCGTCGTAGAATCAAATGTTTTTGAAAAGGAGTGTTTTTGAGGCTTTTCTTAGTTTCGCTAAAGGGGTCACTCCCGGTGAAGGGATCGTCGGCCCTTTCCTCATCGAATAAGGTGCAGGATATATCATATATACCGCTGTGCAAAGCAAAACTTTAAAAGCAATCAAAAGACAAACCGAGTTTTGTAGCGTCTGCCAGTTTCGCTAAAGAGGTCACTCCCGGTGAAGGGATCGTCGGCTCTTTCCCCATCGAATAAGGTGCATGATATATCATATATATCACTGTACAAAGCAAAACTGTAGCTACCCTTTTTTGTAAAGTTTTGATTCTACAACATCTTTAGGTTTCTTTTCTTTTTTTAATCTTATTAATAAAATCCCATCAGCTTATGCTTCCTAAGTATCACAGAAGAAACGAAAGCAGTAATATTTATATATCAGCATATATATATGTATAAGCATTCGTCTCAGGCAGTAATATGATCTCATCACAGAACATTGCAGCAGAAGAACATATATGAAATATTGGATATACTAGGACGTCCGTGTTTTCAATACGAGCCTGTATAAAATGCGGATTCCACGGTCGCGACGAATAACCAAACCCACATCCCAAGACCCCTACGAGAGCGACAAGTAACATTGCCAATTCTAGGGTTAGGAGACCCGGTCTCGACTCCTCGAGATGGCCTCCCACTGGACCCTAGAACCCGGTTACTTGTGCTCCCCTCCTTGGGTCTACCTAATGCGGAAAAGTAAATAATATACAACGGTGACATCATCCGCAACCTGGAAGTGCCCCAATAAAAGAATATTACATTACAAATGAATTTTACATGAATGAAAATAAAAACCCTCATCTCACATAAAACCCCCGGCTATTCAGAACGCGACGATCCAATATAACATATCACAGCAACACATAATATCACATATCATCAACGTAAGTAAATATGCGCATCCCAATTGTCGTTGACATATAGCAACGAAACCGGCGATATCACATATTACACTTACGGTCACAGAAAATAAAATGTAAAACTACAACATTTGGAATCCACAATCACTTTAGACATCGTAAATCCGAAGTATCACATACTTCGCATTTCATGCCTAACTCTATGAATTCCACATATTGTATCACATTCCAGATAAATAGATAGTATTAAACTTTTCGAACAGATAATCAAATACCCAAAATTCTCTAAAGTGCTCAACACTTGAGCGAAGTTCAAATAATCCCAAAAGATGTCACAGTACCAGTGATCCAGCCGTAGAAGGGTCAAGCCAACGCCTCACATGTGGCACGCCGTACTGCCCCAAACCCGAAGGTTCAAAAGGCAGTTCAAGACGGTCACATAATCGAGTTAAGGTTTGTTGTCTTCTAGAGGGTCCACCGCTTAACTTGTACAATTTTTCCGAATGATTTAAACCCGATAAAAATTCAACACTTGAAAGTTTGCCGTGCCAGGAAACAGTGAGTTAATGATATCCGTTCAAATAGTTTAACAGTTTCTAAATATCCGGAAAGAATTACGAATTTAAATATTCCGATCGAATCTACTATTACAAAACAAACCCCAGAAGTCTTAACACTTAAAACAGTTTAAAAATACCCAGAAGCATCAACAAGCACCTACAGATAATACCATGAAGCCACGTGTCACAATTCCACAAAACGGCCGCGGAACCGCCGCGGAAAGCATGTTTCCGCCGCGGTTCCGCCGCGTTTTGGTGGAGTTGTGGGCCCGTATTTCATGGTAATTCTTAGAATTCTTTGCTGATTTTTTTACATATTTTTAATTCAGAAAAATCCTAAATTTTGAAAAATTTCCAGAGAGGGGTTAAATTTTGTCGGTTCGGGTTCGATCGGAGTTTTAACTTCGTAAACACATTGCCTAATGCTCTAGCTAGGCTCTGATACCACTGTAGGGTTCCTAGGCACTCTTGTGAAGGTTCATAAGGCATCAAACATGCCCGGATAAAAATTTAGACGTGCCGAACAACCCAAAGACAGGATCTTTGCTAGATAATTAGGGTTAAGCATACAAGATTACATCTTTTAAGCTAAGTGTGAGGGATTACAACCTTTGTAGTCCGCTCCTTCGCTTCATAAGATCCGAGTAGAAGTCCCTTCGCCGCGATCCACGATCTCCCGGACTCAAGAGAGGCTCCACGACTCGAACGATCCATGCTTGCTTGAAGTGTTCCAAATCTCCGATGATCTACGTCGAAGTTTCAATAACTCAAGCTTTCTCACTCTAAAGAGATGAACACACTAATCTCATGGGCTAGATGAGATGAGGATGAGGGAGTAGTATTTATGCTTTCTTTTTATATCATTTTCTCATAATTTTTTCATCACAAAATGAATATCTAGTGAGCTCAAAATCAAGAGAGAAGAAGATGATAATGGAAAATGATAATGATAATTCCTTTTGTGATGAATAGAAAATAAAGCTATATGATTGATATATCAACCATGGTCAAGGATGAGTGGCTAATAATGTGTAGAGAATAAACTAGAGTTAGGGTTTGGTTAGGTTTAGAAATGAGTCACCAAGAAATATCTTAACCATGACAAAAGAAATTGCTTCTAGAAGGTGCATGAAGCAACTAACCCTAATCAAACCCTAACCTCATTTAATCATTCTTAAACATGTTTAACAATAAATCATATCATGTCACAATAATATATATCACATATATATTATATATTTGCAACAAAAGAAAATAATACAATTAACATATATCGCATATATATCAATGTATCATCCAGTGAGAAAATGAAATAATAAAGCGAGCCAATATTAGATAATGTAATACAATATATCATATATATTATTATACATTAAATCATCGAATCAACACTTGATTCGATGATCCGGCTATATCGAATATTACCGACTAATATATTATGTACCGATTCATCGAATCAACACTTGATCCGATGTCCCAGTTCATATCTAAATATCGCGAGAATATAATACGGTATCTCATATCGCATTATCCTCGGTCCTGCACATATCACATATGTGTCTCTACTCCGTTTCGCCTGAGCCAAGAAACCTCTGTGTAAGACTCTAAAGAATCGTCAATACGCCGGTAGCAGGTGATGATCATATCAAACACCCATAAGCTGCAAGCGGTCAGCTAAACGTAACAGCCACCCAGGTATTGAGCGATCAGAAGATCAACAAGCTAGCCTGTGCGTTCTCCTGTGGATCCAATCAGTAACACTCCCGTACAGTCCGGTCTGTTCGTCTGATATGTCGCATATCAAGTCTAGGGGTGGTATACGTCAGACCCCAGTAACCGATAAGTCGTGTCGATGTGTGGCTCATAACGGGTTGAGAAATTACTAGTAACACTTACCAGTAAATCTCTATATCAGCCCTGGCCAGGGACTTCCAGTTATAGCCAATCGAACACAGCACAACATCAACTCCCTATACCGGGAGAGATGAATCCCCTCTTATCGCTCATTGCCTCCATGTGATTCGGGACTGTACCCAAAAGCCACCGTTTTGCACGCCCTCTTGGACGTGGTAAGGTGGAAATCAAAGTACAGCGGGAATCACACAAGACTCTATGACGATCTCGGGTCTACAGACTACCCTGTACCAGTGTCACCGGAGAACTGCCATCTGACGTGTGGTATATCACCATTTGGGAGTTCTCGGCGAGTCCGTCCAGTGTACCCAGTCTCTACTGAGCACCCGTACACCATCTCTGATGTCAAACACCGATGGATATGGGATCATCCATCACCCATCATATGGGTCAAGATGCGTATACGCTAGTCTACTCTGGTGTATCGATGCCCTGTCTCGATATACCCTCGACTAGGAACAGTTATAGGATGTACTCATCGACTACCATGGCCTCACTAGTATGATCTCATCATAGTCCCAGTAGTCGAGTACAGATCCTAAGGGCTTTATCAACATGTGAGAGAAAAACAGTAAACCAATACAAGTCAACATGTTAAGATAAAATGAAACCAAATAGCATACTATCATGACGAGCAAGAAAGTCATCTCTATATATATCCAAGCATCCATTATAATATACATCATATGTACAACAATGGCCTCTAGGGCATATACATAACTAACAGCCATCACCTCCTCCAAAACCCGAGCCCCTCCACTAACTCACTCCATCGCTGCAACCCAACTCCGAGCTTCACCAACCCGAGGCGACCCCTCGCTGCAACCTCACCACCACTGCACCCATCGCCGGAGCTACCTTCGCCGACCACCGCCGGAGCTACCTTCGCCGACCACCGCCGACCCCAGCACACCCCCAGGAGCTTCACAGCACCCCACTCCGCCTCCAGTGATCGCGAGCCGTCGTTGAGTGTAGCCGAGCACAGGCAGTCGCCGTCGCGTTCGTGCCGTAGCCGCGCGTGCGTCGATTCCTTGCCATCGTTCATAGACCGCTACCGTGCCATCGTCATCTCCAGGAAAATACCCTACTTGCTACATGCTAGATTGTTCTGTTACAAATTCAAAATCCTATGAATTCCGTGTATATAATTCGTGTAAATTTTTATGACGCAAGTGTTTGATGCAAAACCCGAATGAAAACCTTCCATTAAACTGACTGAAATTGATCATATAAGCTGGCCCGTGTGATAATGAACATTGTGTTAAAATTTGGCTGAAAAATATAATCGTTACTGACGTGAACGATCATCCCCAATTGCACCCGTTAAAACTGAAAATTTCCCGTGTCTGAAACTTGTAAAAATCATAATTAATTGTTTAAAAATTGGAATGATACGTTCGAGGGCTAAAATCGAATCCGACTCGACGAAATGGAACCCCATAAAAGTTTTAAATTGTTTCTATACTGAAAATACGACGGAAACTGGTTCGGAGAGCGGCTCTGGACTGCAGTCCAGAGTAGCTTTGGCTTTTGATTTCCATCTTGTAATGCTTACCCTCTACTGCTTGAACATGTTGTATTGCGGAACCCTACACCATAGTGAAGATGAAACAGTTAGCTAAATAATGAAAGTGATTTCACCCCTTTTTACCATTGTTTACTATTTAAACTGTAATTTAAATGAACAGGGCATATAGCAGTCCCAAACAGAAATAGAACTGATACCCTATTGTTGTACAGTACATAACTCCTGACGTAGAGGCGCGATTGAGAATCCGTCTGATGAGTTGGAAGACCTATTGAAAAACCTAAATTTCGTTCAACTATAGCGTCGCTAAATTCTGATCCCAACAGGGTGAAAATTATGTCGCGAAATGGACGTTCAGTTCAGAAACTGAATTTCCTGCAGCGAACACTTAAAATGAAACGGCTGTAACTTGCAAACCCGAAATCTGATTGCACTGAAATAAATTTTTCTGAACTTCTGACTGAGTTTACTTGCTACCTTTTTTGTATCATTTTACTGAATTTTGAACGTATGATTTACTGCAATTTTTATAGGCTCATAAGGTGCATAATAGTTCATATTACACATGACTTGTTAACTGTATAAATGCACATATCTTACCCGATTGCCTTACACATAGTGAAAGTGCGCGTTATTATTCAGTGTACAATACATTATCGTGCGTGAATGGTATTGGTTTAGTAGTGTCAAGTACGCCAATGAAAAAGTGAATGATTCGTGACAGTGAACAATACAGCGAACAGTGACAAAACCGTGTTATTGATGCATACTTGTACACAACTAGACCATACTCATAAATAGTGTAAACCTGGGGAAAAGGGGGAAATCGAAGTGGAAAGAGCATCGTATTTAGCGAGGATAGTGATTTAGAGGATAATCATTCGAACAACGACTCTTATATGTATTAGGTTGGGCCTAGCGGTCCGGCTGACAGGGTTATGTCCCGGGCGATAGCGGGCCGTAGTCTCGGATATATACGAGACCCTCGTTAAACATAATCCTCCTTTCCACAACTCGATTTCAAAGATGAATTAGAGACTGATAGGGACACAAATCATACTTTGCATCAGTTAGTGATATATTGATTACCTGCATTTTACTTCCACTGTCATTACCTTATTTGCTGGTTTCTTGTCATTATTACAATATTGCTATTACGTCGCTCTGACGACCTGAGTATGCATGCTCAGACCTCGAGGAAGAACCAGTGCAGGAGTCGGACTTGCCCTTCGAGCTTGCGGAGATTTAGTCGGGAGTACCTCCTTCACTTTTACTGCTTTTCCTAAAGAGACCTTGTATTCGAACTTGGTTAGTAGTTCTTTTCCTTGTTTTATTGTAAATTGTGAACAATGAAAGTTGATGTAATAATTTAGTGATGTATTTCCTTTACTTCTGTGCTTTGTTTACTGATTACCATGTAATGCTAGAAGCCGAAGTGTGACTACGGCAGGATTATTCCTTGACCGTAGGAGCATGGCTGGCCTAGTCATCCCTCGTTTTCCGTATTTTAAGAAGAGGGGCGTGACATGGTTTTGTTGGTATTAGAGCCGCATTTAGTAGTAAGGGATAAAATTAACTACACTTTATTACGTTCTTTTCGCTTCACTATCCCTGACTTTCATCCTTATATCTAATCATACCCTTTTTAATATCTTCCAGCGATATGACGTCCCCGAACGACCACTCCTCGGACTCAAGTTCTCAGGATCGCACGGAGAGGATACTTAGTGCACTGACGTCTCTCGCAGAAGCTCAGGAGAGAAAGACGGACCTACTCACCGAGGGACTCAGGGCTATTACCGCTGTAGGAGGACCCTCCGCCCTCATTACCGCCCCTGAGGGCACTGCTCCACCAGCTTTTTCTGCCAGGGCTGGCACCGTGTCAGACTTCCGGATGTTACATCCTGCTGCATTTACGGGACTAGCCGAACCACTTGAGGCAGAGCAATGGCTGGTTAATATGGAGAACCTACTGACGGCCGCCAGGGTACCAGATGAAGATAAAGTGAATGTGATAAAGATCCAGTTGGAAGATGAAGCCCATACTTGGTGGTCAGTTGATCGCACGCCAAAAGCGTGTCGGATATTTAAAAGTTCTAAAGTTTAACCGCGATCAGGACGGTGTCGCTTTGCAGCTAGCCGCGATGAGCACGGGTCGATCCACAGGAAGACGGAGCATTTTATGTTCTTGTTCTTACGAGTTAACGCGCATGGCGGATTTGTTTGTTATCTAACCTATGTGTTATATTCAAGTATAAGGCTTGTTAGGAAACGATAGAATAGTGTAAGTTAATGGATTCCGTATTCAAGTACTTTGAGCCGAACTTAACCAATGAAGCTAGAACAATTGGCAACAACGTGGATTAGGGGACTTAAGCACGGTATTCATGGAATCCGGCTTATTGACCCTTGTCCGTCCGTTCTTGTCTCTTGCTTTCGCCTCCGGCCAAACCGAATACAACCGGTCACGATTATGAATCACCTTTACCTTGGTAGGGTAGGATGCCTAACAGAGCGTTTGCGTAAGATTTAGGCAGAGTTTCAAATGGGAAAAGACGGGAAAAGGAAATGAGGAGCGAAATGTTAACTTACAAAATCTTTCTCTTTTCCTAACAACAATATTCACACCATTCACAAAACAAACCAAAAAGAGATAACAAAAGAGAAGAACAAAGAAAAGAAAAGACTACAAACAAGTAATTAAATGACATGGTAATAAATTGCAAGTAATAAAAGACAAGAATGAAAATGCATGTAAATAAAAGAGCGAGTAAGAAAGACTAAGAACCATAGAACCCAAAACAAGACATGGGTTCAATAACTAAATCTTAAACTCGCAAGCTCAATGAAGAGGTTGCAAGATCAAGAAGAGGCAAAAAACTCATGGTGAATGAAGGCACAAAAGAGATCTTTATTAATCATCAAGAATTATACAACCCCTTGAGATCAATAACCAACCCTTAAACTTTCAAGCTCAATGAAGAGGTTGAAGGATCAAGAGAAGGTTAAGAACTCAAGGGGACTAAGCTATTTACAAGAAAGGAGAATAGAAAAACTTGGACAAAGAATGACAATCCAAGACTAAAAAGTGATCTTTGAACCTTTGCCCCATGGTCTGTATTTATAGGCTCCAAAGAATGGAGGGAAATTCGAATCTTTAAATCAACACATAATATTTAGCATTAAATGCACATTACTTCATGTCCATTTGTGCCTTGATTCTTGTCTTCCCCATCATGGTCCATGCTGATTTGTCTGATTGCCTTTGATTTGAACACATGCTTTTTAGTCTTGAATGCATATAATATCATATGCATATAGAATCATATCCTTGATTACATATAGAATCATATCCTTGATTGCATATCATATCCTTGATTGCATATAAAATCATATCCACATGTGCTTAAAAGTCTTGTGTACACACTTGTTGTGTTGGACCATTTAGATAAAAAAATGTGTACACAACTTGTTGCGTAAAGGAACTCCTGAAGTATTGGTCGGTTTGCGTTTCTGGTCGCAGTGTCTTCCCTCAAGTGATATATCCGTGCTTTTGGATGCAGTTCCAGTATTTTGTCATGGATACCTGTAATCTGTAATACTGAGTAGACACTGGTTAATAATACCGATAAATACAACAAATAGATAATGAATGGGCGTTATTAGAATGCAGTTTTCTGATATGAACATCAGTTGAAGAAAGCAGACTAGAAAGGCCAATCGAATGGAGCAAATTTAAGGAGTGCTTCTTGGACCACTATTTCCCTTCCACCGCCAAGGCAGAGATGGAAGAAAGATTCATCCTACTGAAGCAGAATGGCCGTTCCGTGGATGTATACGCGGCAGAATTCAACAGTCTAAGCCGATTTGCTCCGTACATTGTCGCCTCAGAGGCCACCAGGGCCAGGCGTTTCTTACAGGGACTTGATTTCGAGCTACAGCAGTTGATCGCGTCACTCGAGTTGCAGACTTTTTCATAGGTACTCAACGCGGCACGAATCCAGGAGAAGCTGATCAATAAATTTAGGAAGCCCCCAGTTGTTCCAGCACGTACCCACGCACCGTCTCGAGGGGTCATACCAATTCACAGGCCAGGAACGACACAGATGAAGCGTCCATTCGTGCCCCAGCATCGCCCCCAGAGCAAGAACTTAGTTTGCGGCTACTGCAACAGAGATGGGCACACCCAGAAAGACTGTCGCCACGGCAAGGGACAGTGTTTGATTTGCGGATTCAGTCAGCACAGAGTTAGCGGTTGCCCCGAGCGAACAGAGTTACAAGGAGGGTCTGGACCGCAGCAGCAGAGGTCACAGGAGCAGAGGCAACCCTATACAGGCCGCGGTCAGGGACGGGCTTTCACCTTGACCGCCGAGCAAGCTAAGGCTTCAGGCGAAGTTTTCACAGGTATTCTACTCGTACATTCCATGCCAGCTAGAGTACTATTTGATTCTGGAGCATTGCACTGTTTCATATCTGTGCATTTCGTTGATACACACTCTATACCACATGAACCACTAACCAAGGGCTGGGAAATACATACGGGTAATGGTGCTATAGTATCTAGTCGAGAATGTAGATCATGTCCGGTTGTAGTGTGTGGCAGGGAATTCTATGTGAATTTCCTTTTGATCGGAACGGGCAGCTATGACGCAATTCTCGGGATAGATTGGATGAGTACCTTCCATGCAGTTATTGATTGCCGAGCAAGAAATATGATCTTCCGCATTCCCAATCACCCAGAATTTATTTTCGAAGGCGGGAGTGAATCTTTGGAGCCAGCCAAGTATAGAGCCAAGCTAAAAGAGTTGACTGCTATGAAGATTGATGAGAGCCCAGCCCCAGAGATTGTTTGGGATTTTCTGGACGTGTTTCCTGAAGATTTACCAGGTCTACCACCTCCACGCGTCTTGGAATTCTCGATCGATTTGACTCCAGGTACAACATCAGTTTCCAAGGCCCCGTACAGAATGGCACCGGTTGAGTTGGCAGAATTAAAGAAGCAAATTGAAGAACTCCTGGAGAAGGGATTTATCCGGCCAAGCATTTCACTGTGGGGTGCACCAGTTATGTTGGTGAAGAAGAAGGATGGATCACTGCGGATGTGTATAGACTATCGAGAGCTGAACAAAGTCACAATAAAGAACAAGTATCCAATTCCGCGCATCGACGACTTATTCGATCAGTTAAGTGGGGCCAAGGTATTTTCGAAGTTGGATCTCCATTCTGGCTATTATCAAATCAGAGTAGCGACCGAGGATATATGCAAGACGGCTTTCAGAACCCGATACGGACATTATAAGTTCCTTGTGATGCCGTTCGGTGTTACCAACGCTCCAGCGATATTCATGGATTTGATGAACAGGGTGTTTGCGAAGTACTTGGACACGTTCGTTGTTGTATTTATCGACGACATACTAGTCTACTCGAAGACCCGGGAGGAGCACGTCGAGCATTTGCGTGCGGTTCTACAAATTCTTCGGGAAGATAAGTTGTACGCAAAATTGAGCAAGTGTGAGTTCTGGCTCGACAAGGTTCAGTTCTTGGGACACATTGTTTCGGGCGAAGGCATCTCAGTGGACCTGGTAAAGATAGAATCTGTCAGAGATTGGCCAACACCGAAGTCAGTGGCCGAGATCAGGAGCTTTCTGGGATTGGCAGGATATTATCGGCGGTTCGTCCAAGACTTTTCAAGAATCGCTGAACCTTTGACGAGACTGACACGGAAGGATGTACCGTTTGCATAGACAAAGGAGTGTACTCAGGCATTTGAGACACTGAAGCAGAAGTTAACCACGGCGCCTATTCTTACAGTACCAGATGATTCCGGTGGTTTGGTGATACATAGTAATGCCTCAGGGAAGGGCTTAAGCTGTGTCCTGATGCAGCACGGTCGGGTGGTTGGTTACGCCTTTCGACAGCTGAGAAATCACGAGAGGAACTATCCTATGCATGACTTGGAGTTAGCCGCAGTGGTTTTTGCATTGAAGATCTAGAGGCACTACCTGTTGGGCGAGAAGATGGAGGTGTACACGGATCACAAAAGTCTGAAGTACGTCTTCACTCAGAAAGAACTAAATATGAGGCGGCGCCGGTGGCTAGAACTGATGGCGGATTATGACTTGGACCTTCAGTATCACCCGGGAAAAGTAAATGTTGTACCAGATGCTCTCAGTCGCAAGCCCGCGGTCATGATGTTGACCAATCAGAAGAGCATCATTAAGGATTTTCAGAGACTCGAGCTTGAAGTCGTTACACCGAGCGCAATCAGGCAGTTTTGGAAACTACAGGTGCAGTCTTCTCTTGTGGATCGCATCAAGGCTGCACAAGCGGATGATCCTCGATTGCAAAAGTTCAGAGCGCAAGTAAAAGCCGGGCTGAGAACGGACTTACTCATACATGAAGACGGTTCTCTGAGATTCGGTAGCAGGCTTTGCGTACCCAAGGAGAATGTTCGAGAAGAGGTACTGACTGAGGCGCACGGTTCAGCTTATTCTGTGCATCCGGGAGGTACGAAAATGTATCAAGATCTAAAGTAGCATTTTTGGTGGAACGGGATGAAGCGAGAAATTGCGCGATTTGTATCCCGATGCTTGGTATGCCAACAGGTGAAAGCGGAATATCAGAGGACAGCAGGATTGTTACAACCGCTTTCGATACCAGAATGGAAGTGGGAGCACATTACTATGGATTTCGTGACGGCCTTACCACGGAGCCCTAGGGGCAACAACGCCATTTGAGTTATCGTCGACCGCCTCACGAAAGCTGCACACTTCTTACCTTTCCGAGTGGGACAGTCGACAGAGTCACTGGCAGAGAGATACATGCTGGAGATAGTACGACTTCACGGTGTTCCGGTCAGCATTGTGTCAAATCGAGACACCAGATTTGTTTCGCACTTTTGGAGGAGCTTACAGGAGAGTTTGGATACCCGCCTCAAGTTCAGCACAGCTTATCACCCGCAGACGGACGGACAATCCGAGCTTACGATTCAGACGCTCGAGGATATGTTGAGAGACTGCATGTTGGATTTTCAGGGTTCCTGGGAAGATCATCTTCATCTAGTCGAGTTTTCTTATAACAACAGTTATCAGGCTAGCATCCAGATGGCTCCTTTCGAAGCACTTTACCGGCGGAAGTGTCGATCCCCAGTTTGTTGGGATGATGTAGGAGAACGAAGATTACTGGGTCCCGAGCTCATTGTTCAGACAGTCGACAAGGTCCAAATGATCAGGCAGCGCATTAAGACGGCTCAGGATCAACAGAAGAGTTGGGCGGATACCAGCAGGAGAGCGCTAGAATTTGAAGTCAGAGATCACGTATTCCTGAAGATTTTCCCTACCCGCAGAGTTATCAGGTTTGGAGGTCGCGGGAAACTCAGTCCCCGTTTCATCGGACCTTTTGAGGTGCTAGAGCGAGTAGGAGAGGTGGGTTATCGACTCACCTTGCCTCCATCGCTAGCTGGTATGCACAATACCTTCCACATATCTCAGTTGCGGCGTTATGTTCGGGATGAGAGCCATGTTCTGTACTATTCGGAGTTAGCTTTGGGTACCGACTTATCTTACGAGGAGCAGCCCACCACCATCCTCGACCGCAGAGAAAAAGTGCTGAAGAATAAGGTCATTCCGTTAGTCCGAGTGTCTTGGGGCGGTCGTTCCCCAGGAGAATCTACCTGGGAGCGTGAGGAAGATATCCGTGCACTTTTTCCACATCTCTTTGTTTAGTACTATTGTTTCGTTGTCTTTTTTAAATTTCGAGGACGAAATTTTTTGTAAGGAGGGTATGATATAAATCCCCGTTCCCATCAATAAAATCTTTCTATATTTTCGTAATCCCCTGAATGTTTTCCTATTTTTCCTCGTAATTTTGTATAAAAGTGGTTGCTAGGTTTTTAGCATTTAAATTTTCCTAAACAAAAAAAACTCAATATAAATAAATCTTCATATAAACAAAGCCCAGCAAAATTTCCCAAAACAAAATATATATATATACCTAAAAACCCAGCCCAGCCCAAAACTAAAAAAATAATTATATTCCCAAACCTTTTTCCCAGGCCCAGCTTCTAACCTGCGACTGACCCGACCCGTTACCATCCTCTTCCCCACTACGTTTCGTTTTTTCCGCTCTTTTCTTTCGCGCTCCCCACGTCGTCGCCGCGCCCCGCTCGCGACCATGAACCCACGATTCTGACCCACGATCGCGCGCGCCCGCGCACCCTCCTCAAACCACCTCGTCTCTCTAACTTTCTCCTCTCCCTCCTCACTCTCGTTCTCCCTTTCTTCTCTCCTCACTCCAAAAGAAAAACACCATGCTTCATCCCTACACCCTGCCAAACTACGACGACGATGACCACCTCAATCACCTCGTCATTCCTCCCTCGCTTCTCTCTTCAAAACCCGAGCCCCACTTACCTACTCCTCTCGAGTGCACGACCGAACCCCTCCTCGCCATCGAGCCTCCCCTGCACGGCATCATGCCGACGAGCTCCCTACTGCCCCGTCAACCCGAGCACCACTGCCATCACCTCCTCCAAAACCCGAGCCCCTCCACTACCTCACTCCATCTCTGCAACCCAACTCCGAGCTTCACCAACCTGAGGCGACCCCTCGCTGCAACCTCACCACCACTGCACCCATCGCCGGAGCTACCTTCGTCGATCACCGCCGACCCCAGCACACCCCCAGGAGCTTCACAGCACCCCACTTCGCCTCCAGTGATCGCGAGCCGTCGTTGAGCGTAACCGAGCGCAAGCAGTCGCGTTCGTGCCGTAGCCGCGCGTGCGTCGATCCCTTGCCATCGTTCATAGACCGCTACCATGCCATCGTCATCTGCAGGCAAGTACCCTACTTGCTACATGCTAGATTGTTCTGTTACAAATTCAAAATCCTATGAATTCCGTGTATATAATTCGTGTAAATTTTTATGACGCAAGTGTTTGATGCAAAACCCGAATGAAAACCTTCCATTAAACTGACAGAAATCGGTCATATAAGATGGCCCGTGTGGTAATGAACATTGTGTTAAAATTTTGCTGAAAAATATAATCGTTACTAACATGAACGATCATCCCCAATTGCACCCGTTAAAACTGAAAATTTCCCGCATCTGAAACTTGTAAAAATCATAATTAATTATTTAAAAATTGGAACGATCCGTTCGAGGGCTCAAATCGAAGCCGACTCGACGAAATGGAACCCCATAAAATTTTTAAATTGTTTCTATACTGAAAAGACGACGGAAACTGGTTCGGAGAGCGGCTCTGGACTGCAGTCCAGAGCAGCTCTGGCTTTTGATTTCCATCTTGTAATGCTTACCCTCTACTGCTTGAACATGTTGTATTGCGGAACCCTACACCATAGTAAATATGAAACAGTTAGCTAAATAATGAAAGTGATTTCACCCCTTTTTACCGTCATTTACTATTTAAATTGTAATTTAAATGAACATGACGTATAGCAGTCCCAAACAGAAACAGAACTGATACCCTATTGTTGTACAGTACATAACTCCTGACGTAGAGGCGCGATTGAGAATCCGTCTGATGCGTTGGAAGCCCTATTAAAAAACATAAATTTCGTTCAACTATAACGTCGCTAAATTCTGATCCCAACAGGGTGAAAATTGTGTCGCGAAATGGACGTTCAGTTCAGAAACTGAATTTCCTGCAGCGAACACTTAAAATGAAACGGCTGTAACTTGCAAACCCGAAATCCGATTGCACTGAAATAAATTTTTCTGAACTTCCGACTGAGTTTACTTGCTACCACCTTTGTATCATTTTACTTAATTTTGAACGTATGATTTACTGCAATTTTTATAGGCTCATAAGGTGCATAACAGTTCATATTACACATGACTTGTTAACTGTATAAATACACATATCTTACCCGATTGCCTTACACATAGTGAAAGTGCGCGTTATTATTCAGTGTACAATGCATTATCGTGCGTGAATGGTATTAGTTTAAGAGTGTCAAGTACGCCAATGAAAAAGTAAATGATTCGTGACAGTGAACAATACAGCGAACAGTGACAAAACCGTGTTATTGGTGTATACTTGTACACGACTAGACCATACTCATAAATAGTGTAAACCTGGGGAAAAGGGGGAAATCGAAGTGGAAAGAGCATCGTATTTAGCGAGGACAGTTATTTAGAGGATGATCATTCGAACAGCGACTCTTATATGTATTAGGTTGGGCCTAGCGGTCCGGCTGACAGGGTTATGTCCCGGGCGATAGCGGGCCGTAGTCTCGGATATGTACGAGACCCTCGTTAAATATGATCCTCCTATTCACAACTCGATTTCAAAGATGACTTAGAAACTGATAGGGACACAAATCACACTTTGCATCAGTTAGTGACATATTGATTACATGCATTTTACTTCCATTGTCATTACCTTATTTGCCGGTTTCTTGTCATTTTTACAATATTGCTATTACGTCGCTCTGACGACCTGAGTTTGCATGCTCAGATCTCGAGAAAGAACCAGTGCAGGAGTCGGACTTGCCCTTCGAGCTTGTGGAGATTTAGTCGGGAGTACCTCCTTCACTTTTACTGCTTTCCCTAAAGAGACCTTGTATTCGAACTTGGTTAGTAGTTCTTTTCCTTGTTTTATTGTAAATTGTGAACAATGAAAGTTGATGTAATAATTTAGTGATATATTTCCTTTATTTCTGTGCTTTGTTTACTGATTACCATGTAATGCTAGAAACCGAAGTGTGACTACGGCGGGATTATTTCTTGATCGTAGGAGCATAACTGGCCTAGTCATCCCTCGTTTTCCGTATTTTGGGAAGCGGGACGTGACAGGACGGCACCCACTTAAATGTACGAGTGGGAGTATGTTAGTCATTGGACCTGATCCGACCCAATACCCGCCCACTTGAGTGAGTGTCATATATATTCATATATAGGAGGGTTCGGGTTTCATACAATATATGAGACATATAAGATATATGAGAGAGAATACATAAAAAGTTTTTCGAGAGAGAGAAACTATAGAGTCGTCGTCTTCTTTTTTGCGTTGACTTGCAAGGTGATCAAGTGGGAGATTCTCGTTTTCTACTAAAGTGTGGTTTCCCTCCGGCCGTTGCTTGGTGTCGATAAAGATAAGACCTTCTATGTGACGTGGGCGAGAAACGATCCAACCAATCAAATGAGGTGTATCGTAAACTTTTAGGTTAGATACATGTTTTTCCGCTGCGTATGATTGCTTGTTATGTATCTACATCACCTAAACTGTACAAAGGCGTTATCATGCACTGACTAAGGTAAGAGTAATTGGGAAGATCAATCTGGACAGGGGTAATATATTGCTAAATAGAATGTAAAGCTCTTGAGAATACATACATAGAGTAAGGGCTTCCAGTTAAAATGAAGAGAAAGGAAGTAAAATGATAATACACGCTTCCAGTGGATACATGCACAGAAACACCAGAATCTCCCTTAGTCATTGATGATGCTCGATATCGGCGATCTCCCAGATCGTGACACGCGGCAGATGACGTGTCCCGAAGCTAGCAAGGAAAGATCAGGAACAGTACGTCGGTACAATATCCAGGATCTGCGACCTATGGACGTAGCCGATCCTCTACGACCGACCACACCACTCCTGCGCCCGCCTTGCAAACAACCGTTGGCTCACCTCCGAGCCCCTGCACGGTTGGCCTCTTCGGCCCTCTCAGCTCGTCTCCGGGCTACCGCAGAACCAAGATACCTCGGCATCCCACTCGTCCACGAGCCTCCCGCCGAGCTCATCTTCCTCGGGTTCATCCTGATCGACCCGCAGCGCTGATCCCAGGTACCTACGCCACGGCTCCGTGAATCTCGCCATGCACGAGATATCCGCCGCCCACGACCCCACGTTCCACGCTATCACGATCCCCATTAATGAGCCTACCTCGCCAATAATGCGGGATCCCGCCTATCACGCGGGCGTGACGTCAGAGGCGTAACGGCCGGAGTGATTCCCGCGCCTGCCTGTCCATTGTTGCCGCTATATAAACCCCTCTCTCAGACAATCGAGGTACGCAATTCTTTCCACTAAGCCGCTACTCTGCCCAAATTGCACCACTAACTTGATCGTCAGAGGGTCCTCGGTGGCACAACCATCCCGGGACTTCCCTGCAGGTAGCTCGGCTCAACCTCAAACCCAAACGCATTGAGATACACACGCTGAAGGAGACAACCTCCAACTCAATCCCAGTCGTCCTTCGTCGCTCGCAGCAGATCTACGGAAGGTAACATCTGAAGGAGATCCATACCTCCATCAGTTATTTTCCTGTAGCGTTGGCTATAATATCAGGAGAGGATGAGGCTTTAGCCCAGCTAGAGCGACTTGAAGACTTCTCAATGGGTGGTGATGCCCCCTTGCAAAGGGGAAAATAAAATAAAATGTGGATTTAGTTTAATTCTAATAAATAGATTTTAACCAATGACTAGCTTAAAGATTAATAATTAACAATATTGTTCATAATTTCAAAATATAGCGGTACATGTGTCAAAAATTGATAATTTTGATTTGTATTATACTTGAAATAAAAAATAAAATATAAAGATTTTGAAGTTATTGCTACTATTCACCTATATTAATGCCAAAGGAGAAATGTACGGAGCATATGCAAGAGAAATCTTTTTAATTTTTTGCCATGTCAGCAATGGTGATATGTCAAATTTTGGTAATTTTGATTTGTACTATACTTGAAATAAAAAATAAAATATAAAGACTTTGGAATTATTGTTACAATTCACCCATAACAAACTCCCAACAACTGAAATATTTTAGGTTCTCATCAGTAACTGTCCACATTCCCATGTTCCCATCTCTTCAACTAATTCTTTAAAAAAATCTTTTCAAATCTTCGTGATGTTAAAATATGAAAATATTGCATCGCACGTCCAACATACTAGTATAAATAGAAAGAGATGAGCTAGAAAGAGAAACAAAGAGAGATAGAGAGGCCCTAATACTACACCCCTATATTTTTTTTAGACTTGGAAGCACCAAAGAATTATCCTATTTTTTCAGTTAAAATATCAACATAGTAGGTATCTAAATTGTGTTAGTTTACTCGTATCGACATGATAGATTATCTAAGTTATGTTGTTTTGCACCGCGCTCATAATGTGAATATTCTCGTATCGACATGATAGATTATCTAAGTTATGTTGTTTTGCACCGCGCTCATAATGTGAATACTCTCAAAATGAAATGCGATCGGTTCGATTTATATTAGAAAAAATTAGTAAAAATTGATGTTGTGCAAATTTCTTCACATCCTGATTCAGGGCGTTTAGGAACTGAAATGAGGGATGAGGGAAGGTTAGGAAAGATACTTTAAAACGAAACTAAATAAAATAATCTCATATAAGAAAATAAAAATGAAAAAAACTATACCAAAAAAATTGAGTGCTTCCTTAATTCATCAACTTACCTATATTTAGCACGTGTTTTCATCTATATCGGCAACATCATGCATTCACTGCTTTAACTGTGCATGATTACCAATGAGAAAGTGCTCGATTGGTATGACACTTCCGTTCCAGGAGGATTTGCCCCCCTAGGTGCGTGTGTTGTGAGTGTGAGTTAGCCTTACGGGTCAATTCCCACAAAAAAAAAGAATCCAGCAGGATTATTTTTTAATACATAACACTCATTTATCATCATCATCATCATATATATATATATATATATATATACAGTAAAACCTCCGTATAGGAATACTCTATATAGGAATAACCTCCCTATAGTGATAAAAAGTCCCGGTCCCGACTCGGGACCAGTTATAAATAAGAATAACCTCCACAGTGTGATATTCCATACTTTTTCCAAGTCCCGCCTGTACTAATTTACCTCTATATAGTAATAAATTGGCATTAAATTTTAAATAATTTTTTATATATATAAAAAATACATAAAATTACTTGGCTATTACAATTGAACTTAAGATGACATAAATTACTTAACTACACAATTGAACTTAAGATGACATAAAGTACTTTGACTTGTTAATAAGTTTGAAGGTCTATATGAATTTTGAAGGTCTAAGAATTTTGACTTGTTAATAAGTTTGAAGGTCTATATGAATTTTGAAGGTCTAAGAATTTTGACTACTATTTTTTCAAAAAAAAATCTAATTTTTATATATAAAACTCTACTTAAGAATAACCCCCCTATAGTAATATTTTTCCCCGGTCCCAAGGATATTACTGTATAGAGGTTTTACTGTATATATATATATATTTTTCAATTAAAAGATACCTATATAACTATATTTTTATTAAAAGAGACCGATGGGACGCTTACTCAATTGCCAAAAGCTTATCACCATACAAGGTGTCGTACCATTGCCAAACTTTCAATTGTTTCTCTATATTTTCACAAAAAAATAAAACAAACTATTTCTCTCTCCACTACATCTCAAATAGTAGAGAATTGATGAAATAAATTTCTTTCATAAGAATAACAAAATTACTTTATTGCTCCTCTCAAATGTAAAAGAATTTGGGCTACTGTATGGAAAGAATTTGAATCGGTCTCTTATCAGAAATCCCCAAAGATCCGAAGCCATGTTTTTCAATCATGCAAACATATTCAATAACCGCACAGGACGCATATCTCAAGTACTAAGCTTGTATGGTAAACTGGAAAATCAAGTTAATAGTGGCAAAATTAGTATATTTTTATATCAATGTGTATAATTCAAACAATTCCCTACAAAACTTGTTATATATCATAATTTGTGCTAAAATACTGCAACCGAGAAAGCTTTGGTTAATCACGAGGAAAAATAAAAATTTAATTTTCGACACAAGAAAATTTTAAGCTATAACAAAAGAATATTTAGTTCAAATAGACAAACTGTATTCTTGTAATGACCAATGGTTTTACGAGTGATCTTTAGATCATCTGCCGATTACACGTTTGATATTTTGGATCTACTAGTTTTCATAAAGATGGATGAACTCCGGTATGCCAGAAATATGTAACCGAAGCCAGCAACAAAACTGTCGGTGTTCGCACTTACAGGCGAGTTTATATAGCTTCAACATTGTGATGATGCTGGGATGTCTCCAGCATCATGCTATGATTACTCGTGAAACGGCCACATATCTTCCTCATCAGATTGTTCCCATTTTTGTTCATGTTCATCTTCCTGCTCCTGAGAAGGCGACTTATCTTTATCATCTGAATCGTTCTCTCTCTCCTGTTGCATATCTACATTGCTCGAAACCTTTGCTTTCTTCTTCTGCCGAAAAGAAAACATCAGGGCTTTATTAAAACAATCATTAGATCAAGAAAAATATACAATGATGAAAATGATTTTGGTCAAATCAAACACATTCATAAGCCTCCAATTACAATACCAGACTCCTTTCTTTTTCTTTTTCTTTGATGAGAGGCTCTCTTAGGACTCGAACCAGTGACCTCCAACTTTTGTGAGGAAAGTATTACCGCCAGGCTTTTACCCATCGATAATAATAGCCTCCTAGGTTTACTAGAATAAAAAGGACATAATTCACAAATTTGGACAACAGGTCTGAAATCTCGTGTGGGGTTTTCTCAAACTATAAGAGAAGTGTTTCCATAGCCAACCTCATTTCATTTGATAAGAAAAGGCTTGGACAGAAATAACCAGAACACACCTCCAGATTTTTTGTAGGATCTATAGCTGTGGGCATTACATCATACCACTTTGGCTATTGTCTCGTGACAAAATATTGACCTATATAAGGAGCTCAAAATAGATCCCAAAGATTGCATAAACTATTACGTGGACTTTCACAAATCAAAGAGAAGCGCCGCTCTAAAGCCATTATCATTAACTACAGGATTTGGTACAAAAAGGTTTAGATGGTTGACAGCACACGCCTTAAAACACTATCACAAAGAATTCTCAATGCAACTTAACACGGATTGTCAGAATGATAATAATCTGCTGCTCATATTTGTTTCTCTATCATTTGTTTTGCCCGCAATTTAGACCAGAATAAAGGGTTGACAATAGTCAATAGGTCTAGATAATTGCATAACTTATTACAAGTGTCCACCCCAGAAAAAAAAACCAACTAGAGAAGCATGTTACAGCCAATCTCACAAAAAAGATTTGATTGTGTAAACCGGAGCACACGGCCTCCAATAAAAAGATCGTTGGTGACGACTGACATCAAATTCTCAGTTTCTTTATCGTTCTCTTACCCACAATTTATTAATGTAGGGGTGACAATAGGTCCTCTTGTGTCTTGTCCTAAATGGTCATCTAAATTCTTACATTGATTTTCTCAAATTATAGAGATGTTCTCTATAACCAAATCCCGTTTTATAGGATAGATCTTGGATGGGTAATATGACCTATCCACCAAATTATAAACAAAGATCCAGAGTAATTTAAAACAGAATAACCACAGTTTCTGCTAAAATTTTATGCAATAATTTTCTAGAGATTAGTTTCCAAAAGAAAAGAACACCGTCTTACCTGTTTAATCAGGCCCGATGCAGACATGACCTCGTAAAGTTTTTGCATCAGCATTTCTTCTTCCACCTTAATGTCAAAAACCACACATATGAACTTTAAGCAAGAAAGAACAAAAAACTACAATACCAAACCGGTGTAATAGCAATTATACATAAATAGCTACCTGAAGTCCATGCAGCTCATGAGACATTGCTCTATATAATTCCATGAGGACTTCACTTTGCTTCTCCAGATGTCTGCATAACACGATTTATTTAAAAGAATAACTTCGTAGAGTGTCAAAAAAGAATGCATTTATGGGGGAAATTCTCACTTGAACATATTAGCTGTGTGTTTTGCATCCATTTTCAGCCGGACCACTGATCCTGAAAATAAAGGTGGCAATGACTCGGAAAAGGTTTGCAAAAATTTAAAATGTACACCAAGAAACAAGAACTAGGTATCAATCAGTAAACGTTGAAGTTAAAAATATTAGGTTAATGCAGAGAAACTATATAAAATGCAGAGAAACCATTTTCAGTCAGACCACCCAATCGCCAAAACAACTACAACCAAAATATAAAAAAAGCACGCATGTGCGCGCGTGCGCGCACTAATCCTATGTGATAGCGGGGGAAATGAAAGAATATAAATTATCTTGTGATCTTTTGAAAACGGGAGAGGGGTAAGGTTACTAAAGGATTCCGATTCCCTTCCTCTATGAATACAAAGTAAACTAAAATGTGAAATATGTAATAAATATGTACAAAGAGATAGGCGTGAATTGTTGATCTAGCGGGAGAAGGTGTAGACCTTGACTAGATATAGAATTCAAGTAGATGAATCTAGTTTGCCAAATCTATCAATGGTGCTCATGTGGATTGTGTTCAACCGAGTCTACACTCTTTGAACTCTTACCCTTCCCTTCACTTCTTCATCTTGGGGAGAAAACGTCGGGAAACTAGTAATTTTATTCAAAGTGAGCAAACTATCAATCATAATTAATAACCCTCTTTGTTAGAGCCTGATTACCAGGGTTGATTAGATGTGTTTGGAATGAAAGTAATGCCCAAACATGACATGTTATAGCTAGTGGTTGACCAGATATAAGTTATCAACATGTACATTTTAAATCTTAAAACCGCATATAGATCCATGGGGAAGGGATGGCTTGATATGATCAAGATATGGAAGCCTAACAAGTTCCTTATGTCCAATGATATGGGTGATGTGCGATAGAAGTGGTTGCAAGCTTGTTTGTAGCATAATTAATATCTATTGATTAGGACACGTCAATGTTTTAAAAAGCGGACGCTTAAACGCTTAAGCGGCCGAGCGGGTTTCGCCGCTCCGCTTTATCCCGCTTAAGCAGGTGATATTACATAACCTATTTTATTGATGTATATACCTCATAAGTGTTATAAAGGGTATATAATTATTGTTATTGAAGTAAGAATACACAAATACCAATTAATACAACATTCCATCTTTTCTTTTTCTCTTTTTCCACATTTCTATCTTTCGTGCTCGTCTCGATAAATCCTACGGTTGTCAAGCCGACTTTGAGACACTTCAAGATTTGGATTTCAAAACTCCAAAATTTTAGGTTTGAAGTCGGGATCTAAATCGATTTCGAGTAATTTTTGAGTTTTCTATTTCGATTTCGAGTAGTTTTTGAATTTCAATCATGAAATTCCAATTCGATTTTAACTCCATCCGGTTTCGAGCTACAATCTTTTAGATACTTTTTTAATAATTTGATATGTATTTTTACTGATTTCAACTATGATATTTGATATTGGGCATCGAAAAGTTTATAAGCACTATATAAACTAATAAATTCTAAGAAAATTTCAATTTTATATTGAATTATTTTGGCATATTTTAGCAAATAATATATTGTCCAAGCAAATTTGTTAAATTTTGGGTTAAATTTAAGCATTTGCTAATACAAAAGCAACATAAAAACAGTTAGAATGTAATGAGAATTATTATTTATTGATAAGAAAAGCAATATTGACGAAATACCACTGTTCTGATTTCTGAGCAGTTTGAGCAGCCGTTTAAACGCTTAAGCGGCGCTTAAGCGTTTTGGCTCCTCAACCGCTCTGCTTTTCTTTCCGCTTTTAAAACACTGGGACACTGACATCATTGTAGAGTGACGTTTTGGTTGCCTAAACAAATAAGGAGTTTATCAGTAGGTCGCTCTTATTTCATGAGAGATGTCTAGGATGGGAACCTCATGTTCTCGAATCATTGTTTGAGTAAAGCATGCTTGAGTTGAGTTCCCTGCTACGGAACATTCACAACAGCTCGTCCTGAAACCCGAAGGTCCATATCCTTGTGAAATGATTAGGAAACTGTAACGGTACTTAAATTGAGGGGTTTGCTGAGGTAAAAGAAAAAAGGGCAATTTGCTATGTTTAGCGAAGGGATCAAATATATTGTAGTTCGACATAACTTAATATAACAACACGGGTCATAGCAATTGGGGAAAAGTCCGAGTTAACTTGTTCTGGTCATAAACGCCGATAATGTAAAGACACGGAAATATTGATTCATCGCCAAAGATGTCTTCAAACAAATAGTTCATTATCTAATGAATCTTTCCGTTCTAATACTCTACCCGAAAGTTGTCAATATTTATCAACAAGACATTGTTGAGAAAGAGATGGCAAAAGACTTCCCATTCCTTTAGCCGTAAAGATATTAGGGGACAAGTTCTTTATTTTTGCCTATTGAATTCCTAAATGAAATAGAGCTTCTAAACCAATAAATCCATGTTTATTTCATTATGCCAACTTTGAGGACATGTTTGGGAATGGAGTTTAGTTTTCTAAATTGTAGTTTCATAAAATTAGCAAACCCAAACTCCAAAATCCCAATTTTGCCTTGTTTGGCAACCGTTTTGGAATTGAGATAACTACAGTTATCTCAATCCAAATGTTGAGATATGTGCAGTTATCCGAACTCCAATCTAATCGAAGTTTTGTAAACTCCATTTTTGGATTTTGGGCTTGCAAATAAACTATAGCTATCCCAACTCCATATCCAAACAGGGCCTCGAAACTAACCTAATCATCAAAATTCATAGAGCAAACCCAAAATCTAATAAAACGCCAAAGAAAGGGATAAATAATAACGACTCAAACTTTTAATTTAAATTCAATAAGAAATAGATTGACGAAATTTAAATCAAACACCTCACAATAGTATCATACAGAGGAAACAATCTATAGGAGACGAAACAATCTATAGGAGACGAGAAAGAAAAAAATCAACTTTTCGAGACAAAAATCGTTACCGGGAGATTAGGAGAAACCCTGGATGAAGATTGTGGCGACTGACGAATTCTTGAACCCCTTCTTTATTGAAACCCACGTATGCGATGCAGATTCGACATTGCGGCGACTCGAAGGCTAAGAGGGCTGAAAAGGAAAACGCCTTAATTTATGAAGCCTATATGATACAATAGGGTTATTTCGTATTAGTCTCTCAAATCTTGGCTAATTCTACATCAGTCTTTCCAATCTTGCTATCTTCTTGGCGGTCCCTTAAATTACTTTACGTTACTCCAAAACAGACAAGTTAGAGATTTCTGTTCAAATCTAACCTTAAGGCCTGGACTTCTAAGTTAAACCCTTAACCCCATTTTGTAAATTGCCTAATTACCACTAGTGTTTTGCATATGTGATGCACGTATTTAACAATTAGATTTTATATGAGCAGATTAGATAATTTGGAAAGTGGGAACGTTTCTTTAAATAGAGAAAGGTTGGTGGAAAGAGTTTTATTAGGAGAAAGAAAAAAGAAAATAATTGTATTCACTAAAATTGGTGGTTGCGGTTATGAAATTTGATATAATTTTTTAATTGAATTTTGCACGTGCGATACACGTAATGGATAAATAAAAAATATTATATCAATTAAAGATGTTGCACAAAAAACAAGAATAACCTAGGCGACAAATATTTTATTATGCTGGATTCAGTTACATATTTCTGGCATACCGGAGTTCATCTATCTTTATGAACACTAGTTGGTCCAAAATACCAAACGTGTAATCGGTAGATGATTTAAAGATCACTCGCAAAATTGTTAGTCATTACAGGACAACGGTTTGTCTATTTGAGCTAAATATTCTTTTGTTACAGCTTAAAATTTTCTTGTGTCGAAAATTAAAATTTTATTTTTTCTGGTGATTGACCAATGCCTTCTCGGTTGCAGTATTTTAGCACAAATTATGATATATAACAAGTTTTGTAGGGAATTGTTTGAATTATACACATTGATATCAAAATATACTATTATTGCCACTTTTAATTTGATTTTCCAGTTTACCTTACAAGCTAAGTACTTGAGATATGCATCCTGCATAGTTATTGGATATACTTGCATGATTGAAAAACATGGCTTTGGATCTTTGGGAATTTCTGATAAGAGACCTTTACGAGAGATTTAAATTCTTTTCATACAGTGGCCAAAATTCTTCTACATTTGGGAGCAATTAAGTAATTTTGTTATCCTTATTAAAGAAATTTATTTCATCAATTATCTACTATTGGAGATGGAGGATGACTTTTGTCTTTGTACTAATTTTGATAAAGAAGGAAATAGTTTGTTTTATTTTTTTTGGGGAAAAATTAAGAAACGGTTGAAAGTTTAGCAACGGTACGATAATAGATGTGAGCCCCGTTGTAGTATAGTAATAATCTTTTTTGCAATTAAGTGTCCCAGGTCTCTTTTAATTGAAAAAAAATATAGTTATATATATGATGATAGATGAGTGTCGCGTATTAAAAAATAACCGGACACGATGCTTTTTTTTGGAACTGACCCGTAGGCTAACTCACACCCACAACACACACAGGGGACCCACGAATTTGCCCCGAAAAATTAAATTGTGGCCACTTCCCCTTCAGGGGCCCCGCACTCTCCAGAAACGGGAATGTCATACCAATCGAGCACTCTCATTGGTAACCGTGCACAGTTAAAATAGTGAATGCATGTTGCGGATATAGGTGAAAACATGTGCTAAATATAAGTAGCGAAATACTCAATTTTCTTGGTATAATTTTTTTGGTTTATATTTTCTTATCTAAGATTATTTTATTTTGTTTAATTTTTAAAGTATCTTTCCTAACCCTCCCTCATTTTAGTTTCTAAACGTCCTAAATCAGGATGTGAAGAAACTTGCACAACATCTATTTTTACTAATTTTTTTCTAATATAAATCAAGCCAATCATATTTCATTTTGAGAGTATTCACGTTACGAGCGCAGTGTGACGTAAATGACTTAACTTAGATAATCTATTATGTCGATACAAGAATATTCACATAACAAGGGCGGTGCATTGTAAACTAACACAATTTAGATACCTATTATGTTGATATTTTGACCGAAAAATATTGTATTTTATGAAATTATGGACAATATTGTATTTTACTTTTAAGGCAATAATGCAGGAAACTCCACACTTTTTCCTCAATAGAAATCTGACCATAAAATTCATTTTAATCAACTTCCTAATTATGGCAACGCTGGGTTATTCTTTAGTGCTTCCAAGTCTACAAAAAATATAGAGGGTGTAGGGCCTTTGTTTCTCTCTCTAGCTCCTATTTCTATATATACTAGTAACATCCATATGCTATGCACGTGTGATGAAGAAAAATAATCATATGTCATGATTTTTGTATGTTTCCTTGATGGTCATTAGTCCAAGGACCTTTTTACTAACCTTGTTCATTTCCCGAAGAGAAGATATTTTGTATTGAATATTGTTGAAGGATATAAAGGTAATTACATGTATATAAGAGAATGACATGGCATGTTCTTGCTCTAGTTTTTGCATTTTTAATGAAAAATGAGAAATTTTTCGTGTTGCCCTCATGAGTTTGAGTTATAATAGTAGAGATACTCTTTTGGCATAATTTACGAGGTGCAACGTGGGAAGCACCTAAGAAACCCCGTCTTTTTTGCATTGTTGATATTTTGGCTGAAGAATATTGTATTTTATGAAATTATGAACAATATTGTATTTTACTTTTAAGGCAAGAATGCAGGAAACTCCCCACACTTTTTCCTCAATAGGAATCTGACCATAAAAGTCATTTTAATCAACTTCCTAAATATGGTAATACTTGGTAATTCTTTAGTGCTTCCAAGTCTACAAAAAAATATAGGGGGTATAAGCCCTATCTATCTCTCTAGCTCCTCTATATATATACTAGTATGTTGCACGTGCGATACACGTTTGTATATTTTGACGTCACAAAGATTTGAAAATATTTTTTAAAGAAATAATTGAAGAGATGGGAACATGCGAATATGGAGAGTTACTGATGAAAATCTACAATCTTTCAGTTGTGGAGAATTTGTTATGGATGAATAGTAACAATAACTTCAAAATCTTTATATTTTATTTCAAGTATAATACAAATCAAAATTACCAATTTTTGCCACATCAACATCGCTGACATTGCAAAAATTAGACGGGTTTCTTTTGCACGTGCTCCGTACACTTCTCTTTTGGCATTAATATAGGTGAATACTAATAATAACTCCAAAAACTTTATATTTTATTTTTTATTTCAAGTATAATACAAATCAAAATTACCAATTTTTGACAGACAAGCATCGCTGACATGACAGAAAATTAGAGAGAATTCTTTTGCATGTGCTCCATACACCTCCTCGGCATTAATATAGCAGAGATTCTCTTTATCTCTCCCTTTCAACGCAATTTACGAGGTGCACGGTGGGAAGCGCCTAAGAAAAACGTCATTTTGTATTAAGGAGAAAAAATAGGGCCAAATCAAATTTCTCCCAAAACCCCAAAATTCTCTCAAAAGCCTACCCCTTGCTCAAAAATCCCCAAATCGACTGTCCAAAATTCTAAATCTAACGTAAGCTTCGATTCATCATGTCCGAACTTTTCTTTGCTTTACTTTTCCCCCCTTTTTCATTTCTTTATTTTTCATTGCTTTAATCTATAGGAACTAATAGTTTTATGTTTTTCTCTTTCTTTCTTTTGTAGTTCAAAAACATGGGGAGTGTATAAATTAAGAAATTCCATCAAAGGCGATCCAATTGTTATCCCTGTAAGGATCCTTGATTCAAATCTCATGTTTCTTTTTATGTTTGTTGGACGTGAAGCTATATTGCGAGGGAACCTTTGCATTGGAATTTTCTTATTAGTTTCATATAACCAGGACGTGAAAATACCAAAATTGGTTACCAAAGTGATGTTTTTTCTTATGATTAGTTTTTAAATGCTTTATTTCGAGTAAAAGATTGTCTTTTCTTACACAATTTTATGATGTTGATGTATTTTTTATTTTAAGATGGTACATCAGTAACATTGTCGGGTTGACAACCGGTCGTAAAAAATTATCAGATCTTTATTAGAGCTTTGCTTCATAGCTAGCCCCATTTAGATGGGAAAAGGCTTAGATGATGATGATGATGGTACATTAGTAATATTACATGTTTTGTAAATTTCTATCAAAGCCAGCATCTCTATTTACATAATGTAAAATTATGTTACCTCTCGATTTACGCCCACTGTCAATTAGTAGTTCCAAATTTCTTTTGGGTTTCCTATGTTTCATAAGTGTATTGAATTGACTATTGGAACGATTTCCACGGAACGGATTAAACACAAGGTCACAACACAAGCGCTATTACTGTATGCATTATACATTAACTCCATAGAAACGTTAAACTCATTAACCAGTATAAGTTTGAATGGAAAAGTTGAAAATGATTGTGTCAAAATTATTGAATCGATTTACGGTTTATATAATGCATGTGTTTTTACTTCATATTAACATTATTCCTAGATTCCAACCCACCAATTATTGTAGTGGGACTTGTCGAACTTGGGTACAACTTGGTTACAGTACGTCAATTTCGCTAACATGAGATGGCAAGTCAGTAGCATATAACATTTTTTGGATTATCCAGTGGGAATATGTTAGAAATGCACTGTCAATGCAAACATGTACTCGTGTTTTGCGTGAGATTTTTTCGAGTACCTCATAGCTTGTTCATAGTCCACAAACGTGGATGAAAGGCTACGCTAATATCACTAACATTGGAATGCACATAACATCCATGTGCTTGGAGAACAATCATGAGGAGTTGTCGATTATTCTCAAAATGAGTGAAACACAAGTATGTGAGTAATATGCATCATGCATCTTAGCAGGACAGAAGACTTAACCTCAGCAGGAATTGTATTTTCCCATCAATTGCTGAAGATAATTGTCTTTCACAATTAGATGCATAATTCTATGGTTGAAGTGGCAATTAGGTGTCCATATCTATCATTATTTTTTGTGCTTTTCAGATGTGTCATAAATATTTGTAAGATATGATAGCAGGCATGGATTTATGGAAAAATGAACGTGTCCACACTTAATTCAAGGATTTTAGCATCAGTCAGAATGTATAATCTAGATATGTCTTTGCAAAGTAAGTCATTGTCTGGTGATGGTGCACAAATAAAATTAAGATTGGGCTTCAGATTTATTTATCATGGTTTTGCTAGTGATTACCCTACTTGGATAGATTATAAGAGAAGTGAGGAAAACAATGATCATAGTTCTAGAGAAGATGACGGGCTTCATGCATGCTGTAAGTATTGTGTTATTCTGGAAGGGGTATAAGGATCTAAAAAATATTACATAATGCATTCAGATGGAAGCATTGAACAGAATTGGTATTGCATAGGTGTGTCGGTGAAGCTTCTTAGATACTTCTTACCTAGGCGACAGGCGCTTTTCATGTGTGATTTTTCATCTTTAATACGTATTTCCCAATAGAAGAAGGAAAGGTAAGATGTCTTCTTGACTCTTGGCCTTGAAAAACATTTTGATGTATCCAGGGTTGGTGCATACCCTCGTAATATCCAGCTTGACGTTCCCATAAAACAGTTTAGTCCATTTGGATCATTCATGGACAAAACTGGAATGCATTGCCTCCAATAACAATTTATTTTTCATAGATATGATTTTGCAGATTCAAAATAAATAAAGAAAAAATTGAAAGGGGGACAGCTCTATCTTAATGCCTTGTAACATTCCAACCGGAAGTCGATAAATCAATCATGATTATTTGCCGCCCCTTAATAATTAATAATCTCATGGGACCTAGAAGGCTAGAAAGCATAATTACATATACCTCCACCTGTTTTGTTGAGCGATTGAAAGTTTGAAACTAATTTTTTCAGTTCTTATAAAAAGATTTGCATAACAAAATTAAAACTTACTCAAAGTTGAATTTGTGGCAGGAGAGATTCCAGAAGAAGACGAGGAAGATCCTCGAGTGGATTCGAGCTTCAACCTGCGGATCTTGAGGCGAATTTTCTCTTGCGTTCTCCTCGCAAGCGGCCGCGGCAGAAGCAGAAAAGGGTTGGGTTTTTTCGGCCGTTTGGGTGCTCAAGGAGCTGAGCTTTTATACCTAGTTTTGTTATGGGTATTGGGCTTTGTTATGGGCCCAATTAGTTTAAGTTGCTGGATTAGGTTGTTTGTATTTGTTTAAGTATTGGTTTGTTACAAAAATTTAGTTTAAGGGAATTGGTTTTGCTCGGTCTGTTGTAATAGGTATTTTTAACATGAATTATTTTGGTCGGATTTGGTTAATTGATTGAATTAGTATTTTGAATTTACAGTAAATATTAAGTATGAAGTTTTTTTCAAGTAAACTAAGTGTTGATTAATGCTATGAACTTAGATGATTATAAATAATTACCGTGATCTTAGTATGTTGCGATGAAATTTTCATATTGCAAAAAATAAATAAATATGAACTTGGAATTAAAAAATTGCAATATTTTCAATTTCATAGAAAATATTGGAATTATGTTGATCGATCCTGAAAGGAAAAGGAGTTAGATATTGGTTGGAGCCACGGAGATTTTATTATGCTGCGAAAAAATACCATGAACTTAGTTGTGTAAATAAAATAATAAATGGCATAAACTTTGCTTCTGTATATAAAGCGAGTGCGCGTGTGTACACACACGTATACACACAAACTAACAAGCTACAATATTTTCACTAACAATGCTGCAAATTATAAAGTAGTGCAAGTAGTCACTTGCAATGCTGCAAATTATAAAGCGGATGGTCGATTATTGATGGAGAAAAGAAAAGGTATGTATTGGACTCCATGTGCAACGCATTGCATAAATCTTATGTTCAAAGATATAGCAAAAAAGCATGAGGTGAAACACAATCATTGAGCAGCCTGAGACAATGACAATTTTTATATATAATCATGGTTGGGCTCTTAAAATAATGAGAGCAGAAAAAAATGATTAAAACCTGCTTCGGCCTGACATAACACGATTTGCAACAAATTTTCTCTCGTTGCGCTCTACACATATCAAGAGAATTTGAAAAGAACAGTTGCCACACGTGCATGAATGGACAAATAAACAAACCAAGCTCGGATTCAGAGATAAGAAAAATGCCCAAGAAGCAAAAAAAAGATGTTCGGAAGTGCTAGCTTTTGGATAGAGATCGCTTTCATCATTGTTATGTTTAAGCCGCTTGTGAAGCTTTTGAGAATGGTTGACCAAAATGACAAAGCTAAAATGGGTTTTCTTTTTGAGGCAGTAAACCGGGCAAAGGAAGCAATAAAAAACACTGAAAACGGTTACGGAAAATGGTAAAGAACAATTGATAGTCATTGGGAAAGACAGCTCCATCAAAATCTTCATGCCGCAGGTCTATTTTGTTGGATATAGGTGCTCTCGAAGTAATTATTGTAATTACAGAAAGGCAACTACTGTAATTGAAAGAGGACTTATGCGGATAGAACAATTTTTCTCAAAATGATAGTATGTTATCTGGTTTGGCTTTATCTTTCATGTGTATACTATTTGTTATCGTGTATCGCTGATACATAACGATAAAGCCCATATGATCTTTGCTTGACTGCAGAGATTATGATAGCGATCATATTAGTAGGGCCTCGTGTAACAACCGTAAAATCTGCATATCTTCTTTATAATATTCCCTCTTTAATAAATCCATATTCATTGAATTAAATATATATATTGATCATATTGTTGATTTTATTATATAAATATAATATAATATTTACTTATTTGAGATAATCTTATCATGCAGAGATTAAATGTATTATATTGTTTCTAATCTTTTTAAAATTTTAACTTATATTTTTATATGAATATTTTATACCGTGTATTACTTCTAATTGTGTGTGTGTATCTGGGAAGATAATTTTATTGTTGATTTCATATTATCTAATTAATTTAATATGATATGTGTTTATGTCTGCAATAGTTTTGTTTATTTTATTATTATGGATATGTATTTATGAATATTTATCAGTTTAGGAAAATAAGAAAAAATAAATAAATAAAAGTTATATGGAAAAAGATACGGTAAGATCTTTGCAAATAAAAAATCTTTTAAAACAATTTTGTTTAGGGGGTTTAAGTGCAAAAGGTTGCTACTCTATTTAAATATATTTCTCTTTTCTTCCTCTCAAAATCTCTCCTGTCCTAATCCTCTCTCTCTCTCAAACCGATCATCTTCAACAAAATCCCAAGCCTTATTTTACCCGATCCCTTCCTAACCTCGCCTGAGCAGCCACCTTGTCGCCACCGCCAAGATCATCATCGCCGAATCGATCCTTGCCGCCAAGATCATCGTCGATTCCATCCTCAGCCGCCCACTCATCCTTGACGCCGTCTGCACCTCCGTCCTCTCCCGCCAGTGGCGCCACCGCTGGCGATCCATACCCGACCTCGATTTCGAGGGTGTCTCGGACGACTCCCTCGTCTCCGCCGTTGACCCGCACCCAACTTCGACCAAGCACCCGAGCCGAGATAGCCAATCGTTGCCGCCGCCGATAGAGGCGAGCACTCATACCGCCTAGGGCTGAACAATCTTGCGGAATTGATGAATGTAGAATACAGATCGATGTAAGCCCCCTCTTCTTTTTAGTCTTCATTCTTAAACTACACGGCCTTGATATAGTTTATTTGTTTTATTACGCATATTATGATTCCATATAATTATAAACATCAAATTTGGTATGCCGAAAATATGTACTATACTAATAACACTGACGGATGTCGGATCGCGATGTCGGATCACGTCAAGATGTTGCCTTCCGTTGATCTGCTGATGGCAGCGATAGACAGTTGGGATTGGATCTAGAGGATGGCTCCTGAAGCGTGTGGATCTCAATGGGTTTGAGGTTGTTTGGGCCGAGCTACCTGCAAGGAAGTCCCGGATTGGTTGTACCACCGAGGACCCTCCGACGATCAAGTTAGACTAGAGATCCGAGCAGAGTAACGGCTTAGTGAGTGGAAACTGACTTACTTGAACCGTCTGAAGGAGGGGTTTATATAGCGGCGGGGAACGCGGGATGTGGCCGGCGGATATCTCGCGCATGGCGAGATTCGCGGGAGTGAGGCGGTTGCGCCTGCGAGTGGTGCTGGTGGTCGGTCAATGAGACCGAGGAAGATGACCCCGGCGGGAGAGCTCGCGGACGAGCAGGAGAGCCGAGGTATCTTGGTTCTGCGGTAGCCCGGAGACGGGCTGATGGGGCCGAGGAGGCCAATTGTGCAGGGGGCTCGGAGACGAGCCAATAATTGTTTGTCTGTAGGACGGGCATATGAGTGGTCTGGTCGGCCACTGTAGGTCTTTTCTTGCAAGTTTCGGGACACGTCGTTTGCCACGTGTCGTCATCTGGGAGATCACCGATATCGAGCATCATCAAACACTAACTGATGATATGCGACCAATGTAATGTGTAAAAACACAAGACTTGCTAAACACTACTGCTTGTGTGTTTATTATTTATTTATGCCAAATGAATTGAACTGATCATCCATTAAATGTACCTTGGTTGTTAATAACTTTACATATTGTCTTATTATTGTGAAACTTGTACCATGACTGCTTACATGGTTATATATGAGTTAACTATATGCTTTATAACATACCCTCTCTCCGTGTGCAGTACTTCTGTGTAATTGTAGGGCTTCACAACAACCGCAAATAATACTATACAATCCAAACAAAACATACAACTGCTCTGATGTAACAATTTTATTCTAAAGTTGACTATATGCAGTGTATATGTTTAACACTACTTTTAAATATTACTATGATTAATAATTCTTTTAGTTATAATTAATGTACTACTTACTAATGCGATCATATTGATGTATGCTTGTGCACTTCATATCATTATGAATAATAAATAATCATGTAAAATTCTACATACTCCCTCTCCGATTATCATAAGCCGAAGATTTTTATGGGGATTAACAATATGTACTTCATAATGCATGATAATTATGCGTTTCTAATCTTATAATAATCTAATTACATCAATGCTAATTACAGTAAATGACATGCAGTACAATTAATTATGTATAACCATACAAATTCATTACTACTATTTACATACATGCACTATTTGCAATTAAACACAACATTATTGATAATCAATATAACAACTGCAAAAATAGGCATATTGAGCAATACTTTATCTATTGTATATGAACAGTGCTACCTTATGTAGGTATATGGATATTTAAATGTTTTAAGAAACTATAATTGGTATGAGAATAGAACCTTGTGCTAATTATAGGTCTGCATTACCTTGTTACTTAATCTGATGATGTACAGGTACAAAGATAAAACTCTTTTCTTCCTGCTGTATTAAGTTTCTTTTTCTGCTCATTTTTCTATGTATATTTAGGAATGCTCTTCCAGGTCTCTTTAATCACAGTGGCCCCATCTATATCCCTGTGTGCCTATCCTCAAGTTATTTTGTTATCTGTAATTAAGAATGTGAAGTTGATACCTCCAGAACTATTGCCACAACACACATTAACATATATTGATTCCAACAGTGGATTCTACTACATAGACAAATATAAACTTTATCAAGGGTCTGATATTGTCTTACTGGATTTTGGATATATTTGACTCATTTGGATACATTTGACTCATTCTAGAGATTGGATGTACCCTTTAAGGAACTAGTTTTGGGATAATGATGAAACCGCGGTTTGCTTCTGTTAGATTAATCATTAATCATGTTAGAATGACATCTCTAAAGATATTATAATATATGTACATTCATACAAAATCTTGATATGTTATCTAACTTGATTTGCTATCATGTGTAAATGAAACTTGAATCGTCTTATTACTAATATACATACCCGATCTACTCTTATGTTACAACCTGACTATGATATATATATATATATATATATATATATATATATAGAGAGAGAGAGAGAGAGAGAGAGAGAGAGAGAGAGAGACTTAGTATTATATCTAGGACTTAACATGAGATTTCGGAAGTCCCATGACCAGCTCCATGAGTGGGTCCGTATTTTCTTGCCCCTTAAGCTCTATCCTTGGGTTTGTGAATACTCCTGCAATTGACCCGACTTCCCCTACTCATGTATTCATGTACATTCTGTACTCATGTATTATACTATCTTATATTTGGGCCTATGTTAAATTATAAACCGTTTGACTGATGCTTGCCGGGGGTGTTGGGGTAGTTAAGGATGAGTAGTTCAGCTGTTTCGGACCCATCATGTATGTACTCAATACTCAAGTATTCAAATATTCATGTATCCATGTATTCATGTGCTCGATGCACTCTTGAAGTGGTTGAACACCCACCTTAACTTACGTTAGAAATGGTCATGACTAATATTTATCGGTGGGTGTTGGAAGTTAAGGATGCGCCGTCTAGTCGCCGTCAGTGTTTTCCGCCATCATGTACTCGACTACCATCATGTCATATATATATATAAACTCGCGATCGGTTGGACGTCATGCGTTGACTTGTGTTAGAATAAGAAACTTGCATACTATGGATACTGCCATCATATTTATTCCTTGTAGGATGTTTTTCGTCACCCCATTGAGATGGGAATCGCATCGCTTGTTAGGCGCATTACAGATCCCCTGCTTAGGGTAGGCCGGGGGTTTATTGATTGTGGGGATCCGAATCTCCGACAGCCGTGTACTAAGCTGTCGTTAATTATCTCTCGTCTTTGGAGCGAAGGAACCTCCGATTGACGGGTCAAACTGGTCATGCGAACTCAATGTGCAGTGTACGTTTGTTGTGTTTTGAGGGGTCTTGGGTATATCGGGGGCTTCGCAGAGTTTACGGGGGTCCCGCTATCCGAATAGCAGGCCGGGGTCAAGAGGGCTAGCGGAGGAGGTATTTTTAGTGTAGAGTGCATAGGAAAAGAGGGGTGAATAGCGTCCAAAGGACGCGTGGGCGCCAGCGCCTCACGTGCTTGGCACGCGGGCGCTGAGTGCTGGCGCTGGGCGCTGGATGCTGGTGCTGGGCACCAGCGCCTCGCGCGCCCGCATGTGGGCGCTGGGCGCCAGCGGAAAGTAGGGGATTTTAGCCCCGGAATTAGGAGTTAAACTCTGAAAGAGGATTTTTTATTTATGGAGTTAAACTCCGAAAGATATTGAATGGAGTTAAACCCCTAAAAAGGGTTTGATTTATGGAGTTAAACTCCAACAGATCTTGAATGGAGTTAAATTCCTAGAAATCTTTAGAGATGATCAAAGGGGACCCCTTCTTCTTCCCTTTAGCCTTGGATCTTTGGAGATGGGTCTCCTTCCTCTCTGTTGGCTGGATCTTAGGAAAAAAGAGGCGAGACTTAAAAATCTCCCTTTTTAGGGATTTGATGGCAGATCCGAGCTCCCCTTCAAGGGTTTATGGTGATAAACTATTTACTTTTGAAAAAGGAAGAGTTAAACTCTTGATTTAATTCAAAAAAAGATAATAAGGTTTAGAACCTTGAGGAAGGAAAGGAGCCACAAAACCCTAGATTTTGTGGGAATGAAATCTTCTTTTCATTTCATTATCATATTGCCTTATATTGCTTTACAAATTTACATATAGCCCATTGGGCTTTACAAAATAGCATTTTTGCCCATTTCATGCCTCATGTGCTCATTTTTTTTTGCACATGAGCCACGAGCTTTACAAAAATTTGGCTTTATGCTCATTTATTTTACATTCATGCATGAAAATTATATCAAACTTATTTATTACATAATTTTCTTCTTGGCATGGGGGAGGTCGGCCGCTTCATGTTCAGGCTTGACTTGGGCATGGACCCACTTGGCCTGGGCTTGGGCCCAATTGGCTTGGGGTTGACTTTGATTTTGACTTGGTTAACCGGGGTGTAATTTTTGACCCCAACAAAGTGCCCCATCAATAAATGCACACCGCGTATATGAGTTGTGTGCATGAAATTGATGGATCTTGGAGTTGGACTTCAAGGTGGAACATCATTCTGGGGCGGAGAATCATTTCGGGGTTGGAGTATCATTCCGAAGAGCGGAGCATAATTTCGGAGGTCGGAGCATCGTTCCTATTTGCGGAGCATAATTCCAGTATATCCTGAGACGAAGTATAATTCCGGCGCATGGGTAAACATTCCGAACGAAATATAGTTCTGATGCAGAGATTGATTTCAGGACGGAACATGATTCCGACATGGAAGGCGGACACTCCGAGGAGAAGCATGATTTCGATACGGGGTATATTCTGAGACGAAATGTGATTCCGACGCAGAGGTTGTTGGTTGATTCCGAGACGGAGTATAATTCCGACAGAGAAGGCAGATACTCCGAGGTGAAGCATGATTTCGACACGGGTACATTCTGAGAAGAAACGTGATTCCGACGCAGAGATTGTTGGTTGACTTGATTCCGAGGCGGAGCATAATTCCGACAGGGAGGTTGATATTGTCTTTTTTGCGACTTGGACGGTCGGTGCTCGACGTATCTTCGAGACAGAGTGTCGCTGGTTGATTTGTCCCCGGCACGGAGTGTGTTTGACGTTTTCCCAAGATGAAGTGTTGCTGGTTGACTTATCCCCGAGGCGGAGTGTCTGTTTTGGACGTTTCCCCGAAACGGAGTGTCGCTGGTCGACGTATCCCCGAGGCGGAGTGTCTGTTTGATGTTTCCCCGAGGCGGAGTGTCACTGGTTGATGTGTTCCCGAGACGGAGTGTCTGTTTGATGTTCCCCCGGTGCGGAGTGTCGCTGGTCGACTTATCTCCGAGGCGGAGTGTCCGTTTGACGTTTCCCCGGCACAAAGTGTCTGTTTGATGTATCCCTGAGATGGAGTGTCAGTTTGACGTTTCCCCGAGACGGAGTCACTGTTTTTGATGTAGAGGCCGTTGGTTGACTTGATTCCGAGTCGAAGCATAATTCCGACGGGAGGTCGTTGCTGCCATTTTTGCGACTTGGACGGTCGGTGCTTGATTTGACTTACTCTGCTCTTTGCAGTGTCAGGGTTGAAGCCGACTTACTGATTTGATGTGATTTGGGTTGACTTTAGCATCGCTACACTAGAATATGGTATGAGGAGCGAATCATCATTTGCCATGAGAGAATTTGGGGATTTTGGTTTTGGTTTTGCATCAGCATCGCTACACTGGAATGTGGTACCAAGAGCGAATCATCATTTGCCATGAGGGGATTTCCCTTGTTCCTAGTTTAACGATTTAGGGGTCATATGTTCCCAGTTTAACGACTTAGGGGTCATCTGTTCCCAGTTTAACGACTTAGAGGTCTTCTGTTCCCAGTTTAAAGACTTAGGGGTCTATTGGATCGGAAGTTTGGAATTTTGGGTAGAGGTTGTTCACCGCCGAAAGACGCGACTGAGACGTTAGGACGTCTGGCCTGAATTTTGGGTGGCAAATGTTATTTTGGTTTATCCGTGCACCTCTCCAAAAATGCCAAGTTGATTTATAGCACCGTATATCGGAGGTTTGGGCGGATGCGGCCGTTGTAACAGACTTCGTCAGATTCCCCCTCGTTTGTGAGGGGTTTTTTGATTGCGGGGACGCTCTTCCCCGCAGGCGCAAGCCCCTGCAGTTAATTATGTTACCGCATCGCGATAACCACTTTCTCCTGCTCCAGAAGTTCACTTCGTGCCATGTGTGTTTTTATTTGTTTTGGTTGCCCGTGGATTGTATACGGAGACAAATTTATGTTGTCGCCCGTAGGGCGTGAATTAGTCCAAATCCGTATTTCTTAGATTTGAGGTTTGTTATTTAAGGACCGTTAATCTATTTTAGGATTAAGATTGACTTTAACGTATGTGAGCTTTTAGGGGCTCGGTTGGTTTTTTGTTAAGGATACGTTAATCCAATTTGAGACTAAGATTTACTTAACATGATCATTTTTGTTTCAGATCCAACAGGAGAGCATTTGGGCTCCATTGTTTTAGTTTAAGGACGTCTCGGTCCGTTATCGCCATTTTGGCGGGGGGGCGAAGTTCTAGTTTGAGGAGTTAGTTTAAGGACGTTTTGGTCCGTTGTTAGTTTAGAGACATCTCGGTCCATTGTCCATCTTGCGTGCACGTGTATTTGTTACATGACGGGATGAACAACGATGATATGGGATGCACCCAGTTTGGGGTGCGGTCTGATTTGATGTATACACATCAGTGCACCAAAAAGCTGTTGGTTGTTGGGACCCGCCACCTCTCTGAAGACGTTGAGGAATAACAACGACATGTATCAGAGGTGTAGAGAGATGTACCCTTAAACCAGTTCCCGTAATTGAATGAAAAGGGATTAATGGTAAACCCATGAATCATTAGTCGTATTTTGAGACTAAGATTTCCTCAGGGGAATGTGAGACGAATATCGTTTTGGGATATCATCAGTTGGAAGATCGATAGTCGTATTTGGGACGAAGATCAGTTTGGAAAGTAGTGAGCACATGAGCTCGGTTGATCTGAATTAAGGAGTTTCTACTCTCAAGGGACCTAACCAATTTGGGCTTGGTCCACTCAGTTTTTTTTTATTTGAAAAAGAATGCTAAGCACTTGTTTAGGCTTAGTCCATTTTTTGTGCAAAAAGTGCTGAGCACTTATGTAAGTTCTGATGTTCACATATAATTATGTGGGGTTTTCAGTCATGGGAGTTGCCCAATAAGTGTTAAACATTTTACCCATCTTGTCTTTGTATGGAGTGCTAACCACTCTTTATGGCGCCTACGTGCGAAGCACGTGAGGCGCTGCCTAGTGAGTGCCAAACACTCTCGAGTTCTTTCTTAGCGTCCACGTGAGAGGCACGTAGGACGCTGGGTGCTGAGCGTCACCCACTGAGTGCTAAGCACTCCTGATTTCTTTTGTAGCGCCCACGTGAGAGGCACGTGGGGCGCCGAGCGCCGAGCGCCACTCAATGAGTGCTAGGCACTCTTGTAGCGTCCACGTGAGGAACACGTGGGGCGCTGGATACTGAGCTCTTTTTTTTTCCTTGAATGATCCATAGGATCTTTATCTACTTTTATTTACCTAAAATTTTCAATAAGAGAGTTCTTCCTCGAGAATTTAATTCTCTGTTCTTTCGAAACTTTCTCTTTTTTTAAGCTTATGGTGGGTTCCTCCTTCTCAGACTTGAAGTTTTGGGTCCTTTATATAGTAGGAGCAGTTTGTTGATTAGCTCCGAGGAAATCTCTCATTAAGAGATTCCAAATGATTTAGGGATTTTACCCACCGTTGGATTTTTGATCCAAGGACTTCTATTTTATAGAAACTATTTTCTTATTTTTAACTAGATTAGGGAAATATTTACCCATACAGAATTTATTCTGTAGATTCGTGATTCTTTAATCATCATTAGATTTTTAATCCAACGGTACTCTGTTTTACAGAGGTCAATCTTTCTTGTTTAGAAAGATTTGACGAATATTTCCGCTAAACAGAATTTAATTCTGCATTCTGATGATTTATCGTTTCCGTTGGATCTTTGATCCGACGGCTCTGTTTAACAGAGAGTAGAATTTAATTCTACGGGACGCCGGCGCTCACGTGTTGTGCACGTGGGCGCTGCTTAAGATTTTTGTGCGCTTTTCACACTGGCACCGCTCATATAAGAGTTTTTAACTCTGGCGCTGGCGCCCTCGTGGAAGGCACGTGAGACGCCGTCTCTTGAATTTTGAACAGAGTTTTGCTCTTTAACTGGGGGAAGCAAATGCCTCCCACATGTTGCGCTCACGTGGCTCACACGTGAGTGCAGAGGTGACACCTTTTCCACCGTTTGATCTTCTTGGAAGTTGAACCGTCTTTCTGTGCCTATAAGTAGGGCCTTTGACCCTTGAGATGACTGCTGTTCATCTTCCCCAGCCTTCTTCTTTCTCAGAGAATTTAATTCTCTTTTTAGAGCTCAGATCTCTGTCCAAGGAAACTCTTTTAGAGTCAAAATCCTGTCAAAATTTGGTAAGGATTATGACCAAACTCTTGAAGGAATCTCTTCATGTTCTAGGGTTTTAACCCATTAACAGAGCTTTGTTCTTCTTTTACAAAGGTCTCTTAGTATTCTAAGATTTTTTTTCTTGCAGATCTTGAAGATCTTTGGGGTTTTATCCCGTTAGAAAGCTTTGTTTTTAATGGTTCTGGGATATTATCCCATTGTTCTACAGAGCTTGGCTCTGAAATTTTTTGGGAATTTTATTCCCTCTCTAATTTTCTTAATAGATTTGAAATATGTTTGCAGAACACAGTTCTCGAGGGAGTTTAAATCCCGAGTCCAATTATATTTCTCATTAAATGAGAATCCTTTTGGATTCTATTTTAATGAGTGACTGCCCCATCATTTATGGGGCGTCACCTTGATTTTGTGGGGCCTCTGTCCCCTTTTTTTTGAACTGTGGTGCAGTACAATTTTAAGTGACAAAGAATGTTAAGGCCTTAATCATTGCGTCAATAGCCGACTCCTCTCTTTTTGTGCAGATACTATGGCTTCTGATTCCTCTTTTCCCTTCGTACGTTCGGAAAGCGCTTTTACCGACGCGCCTGTAGATCGGGAAGTCTTCGCGCTTATTAAGGATTATGACCCAGAGCAAAAATCTCTTCACTTGTGGGGGTCATGGTATAGTCAGATTATTCGGAGTCGGCGCAGTTTTTCTTGTGCAGCATCTTCGGAGCCAATCCCAGCGATTCATTACGCTGACCCGCCTCAAGTGACTTATGCCGTAGGGAAGGTCAACCGGATCTCGAAAGGTCGCCTTCAGCCTTCTATGGCATCGATACCCGTACAGCCACCGATGGCATTGGACATTTTGGGGCGACGTATATGCTAAGGAGAGTCGCGCCTTTAGGGGCAAGTTTACATGATAGGATTGACTCCCCGTCATTCGGCCGGCTATCTACAGTGGGCCCGGTATATCCTGTCGGCCAAGAAGTCGCTGCTATTAAAGACCGGATTGTACCCCGCAATCTACGCGTCTCTCTTTCACTACCACGCTCCTCATGTGTGGTGGATTAAGTCCTTTTTGGAACAATGGAACATCCCGACCCATACCTCTCTCTTATCAGATCGGGAGGTTTCGATTTCATTAGAAGAGTTCGTGGAGATCTCCGGTTTACCCGTCAGAGGGGAGCACTATGAGGAGATACTTCCCCCCCGATGGGTACATCTTTACCACTAAGTCAATGGTAATGGGCCTTACCCCGGAGAACACCGTTCAACATCAGTTTCCCAGTTTGATCAAGGTGTTGAACATGTATGAGAATTTATTCCGGGTGTTTCGCGGATTTTATCGCCCGCTTTCTTCGTCCGGAAGTTTTGTCTAAACAGGCTGCGAAATTCGCCAAACTCGACGTCCCGTTCGGATTTGGTTTGGATAATTTGCCGACGGCAGAGGCGGATCTAAAGAATTTCTTTATTCCAGACACTCCAGTCGTCCCCTTTGCAGAGATCGCTGCCTCGGGTGTTGACGAAGAGATGTTCTTTTTAGGGTTCATTGGCCTGTAGCTGAGTTGGTTCGCGCTTCCGACGTATCCCCGCTACATGAGGCCATTTGTTTTTTATCCGGCTCATCGCATCGTTGCAGGGACGTGCATGGCCGTTGGGATCGCGGGGTTAGCTCATTTATACCACGGCCTGAGTTTAGCGGCTGACACTACTCAGCCGTGGGTAAAGCCCGTGTATCCCCCGTTGCATTACTTCACATTATGGGTCGAGATGTACGTGCTGGGTGCCTTTGGTGTTCATAAACGACCCCGATTCTACGAAAGCTACAACTTCCCCCGGGTCATGCATCTAGTTGATGCTTCTGTTTCAGACCCGTCACAGCGAGAGTCGACGATTACTCCTTCGACCACGCATGGTTGGGAACAGTACGACCTTTGTCGATAGAGTCTTGACTATCAACAAAGAATCCACTAAGGTGGTCCAACCGTTGCACGATACTTTTAAGGATGGAGCTTCTGCGTTGAGGGCCCGGGAGGTCATGCACCTGTACTCTATCAGGCCGGGCTTTCTAGTGTTTAGACAGAACGTCTCGGTGCTGTTCATGAGGTACAATCCGCACCGCTTTGCTCAACAATTGAGTTATAATCAAGGTGTTCCTCTTGAGGCGTTCTTAGTCAAGCCGGTTGCTACGGAGGAGGGTATTCGCAGCGCGATGCATCATTTTATGCGATTAAATACGGGGTCTTATTTCCTTGTCAGTGAGCCGAGCTATGTGCCGAAAGCATTGAATGCTCACGTGGTGTGGTACCAGCATGCGACTGGTGCTGTTGTCAGGGAGGAGAGGCGGCTGTTACTCGATCACAAGGATGTCGTCCCAGCCGGCAATCCAGCGGTCCCTTTGAAGCGATGAGCAGCCGTTCACCATTCTTTAAGAGAAATCACTACGGCTATAGTCCCCCGAGCTTTTCCTGATAAGCTTCGGCCGGATGTTCCCGCGACTGCGGTAACCACGACGTCCTTGGAATCGGGTATTGGTTCGGAGATCGGGACCCGCCATCCGAAGAGGCCTGTCAAGCGAAAGCTTTTATCGTCGGCTGTTGGTGTCAGTTCGTAGAAGAAAAAGAAATCTCTATTCTCTGCCGATGTCATATTCGGCCAGGAGCTCCATGCTCCCTACAGTGAGGGTTTGTGCGAATATGGCACCAATGAAGGTTTGCTTGACACGCCTACAACTGATACTGATCTTCAGGCTGCCATCGCAGCTTCCGAGCTACTGGCCCGTGAGGAAGCAGCGTTGGTCTCTATTGCGGAGTCGGGTATACTTCATTTACATTCTTCTGCATCTATCCATTCTCGCCTCATTATGCTTTATTAAAGCTCTTCTTTAACAGGTATTTCTGCCGAAGAGGCTCTCACGGCTTCCCTCAAGACGTTTGAGGAGGAAGAGAGGCTTCGCGCCACCTTGGGTCTTGATATAATTCGCTTCACTACACCTTTGCTCTTTTAGTTCCTTCTATTCATGGTCTGACTCTTTTCTTTATCTTGCTGCAGGGACTGTCAAAATCCAGGTTGTTTCAAGTGTAATTCCAATCCCAGGCGATGACGCAGAAAAGCTTCCAGAGCCATCGACTACGACCGAGGCCATCCCGAAGCCACCACAGGAGGCGTTGCTGAAGCAGCCGATGATGGACATCGTAGCGGCTCCAGAGGCAGAGCTCGGTTCGGACGATGACGTCCCCCTGTCGGAAATTTTAAGGAGGTCGGTTCTCACGGTTCAGGCTGAGAGGAAGGGCAGAAAGCATGCGGTGAGGGAACGCGACGCTGTCTTGGCCGCGGGTGCAGGCTCAAGAAATGTTCCGCCTGTTGACATTCTTTCAGTGGATGTTCATTCTGCCCTGTCTACTGCCCATAGACAGGTTGCGCTTATAGCTCGTGAAAAGAGTGAACGACCACTTCAAGATAGAATAACGCACGGTCCTTAATAACAGCTCTTTCCCCCTGTCTATTTATTTAACATACGCATTCTTATTTACAGGACCAAACTTGGATGACGGCGTGACAGGTGAAGCGCCGGCAACTAAAGAGCATGAAGCGTCCAATCTTTCTTTGGACTTTGGAACCGTTCCAACTGCCGCTCTTTCTCCCCGTGGATTTTTAATATCGGCGGGTGACGCAAGCGTTACGACAGCCCTTGTCGAATCAAGGGATGAAGCTGTGAGCATTGAATCTGCTCTCCCAATGGAAACCGAAGAAGCCGTCACGGTTGGTGACGCTTCGGGCACGGTTTCGGTTTCTGATTTGTAAGGTATTTCTTGGGTTATTATCTTTGAGTTTTAAGATCCTGCTAAGCGTCTCTGATGATATTTCCTTTGTCTTGAGCATAGGCGCAATAAACCCTAAAGTTATACTGGCCGAAGAATTACCGCCGGCCGCTGCCCTGACTGTCACGGTTCCTTCTGTGCCTCCCCGAGTTTTGGAAGGTAAGGGTTTCTCATTTAGTTGCTTTATTGTAGATACCAATTTTCTTTGCCTTAACCATATATTGTCCCAACCTTGCAGGAGTGCTCTTTGACCACTTATACCAAGTGCTACACCAGCACTTTTCCTTCCAATCGGAAGTCGTTCCCTCTTCCAGCAGTGGTCAGTATATTCTTTGTTTAATGTTTCTCCTTTTCGTGAGTAAATTTTCTGCTGATAAGCTTTCCTTATATTGACCCCAGTATCACAGTTCAAAGGAGGGAGCGAAGAAATAGCCAAGCCTCCGGAGCTCCATATTTTGCCATCTACAACAGCTGGTACGGTAGATTTTGTCCGTCATGTGTCTTCTTTGTTTTTCAAGTTGAAATCTGACCGTAATTTATTTTGTAGTGATTACACCGGCTTCAGCTCTTTTTGAGTCCCGTATTCCTATGCCCACGGGCTCTTCGCTAAACGTCCGTCTTTCAGGGGCGCGGTGACTAGCCGGCGAATGTTAAGCGAGTTTATCGAGGATCTTGACACCGAGGTTCTCACTTCTGCTACGGATTTTGTCGACGAAGTCAATCCAATGCTGGCGACGCTCGTGAATTTCCACACTGAAGACCTCGTCGGTTCTTAGGTTGATTATTGCAGGAAGATCGAGGCTTGTCTGCATGAGATTGAGCTTAAACGCCTCGCTCCTGAGGTATTAACTTTGAAATCTCAGCGAACCGCGTGGATCGAGCAGAGTATCGCTTTCATTCGATATTTTGAACAAGAGGTGACTCTGAGGCAAAAGGCGCATGAGACGGCTTCCGGCGAATCCGTCTAATTGCGTGCCCAAATTGAAGCGAATGCCACGCAGCTGAAAGCTATTTTTGAAAACCTCCAAAGATGTATTTCTGACGGGTTGGCGCTAAGGAAGAAGCTTGACTTTGTTTACCGCCGAAAACAGAGACGAAACCGCGTAGGTCGTCTTGCCTGAATTTGGGGGCAGATGCTATTTGGATTTATCCGTCCACCTCTTCGAAGATGCCAAGTTGATTTATGGCATTGTGTATCGGAGGTTTGGATGGATGCGGCCGTTGTAGCAAACTTCATCAGATTCCCCCTCGTTGTGAGGGGTTTTTGATTGTGGGGATGCTCTTCCCTGCAGGCGCAAGTCCCTGTAGTTAATTACGTTACCGCATCGCGATAACCACTTTCTCCTGCTCCAGAAGGTCACTTCGTGTCGTGTTTGTTTGTTTTATTTTTGGTTGCCCGTGGATTGTATACGGAGACTAATTTATGTTGCCGCTCGTGGGGCGTGGATTAGTTCAAATCCGTATATTCTTAGATTTGGGTTTGGGTTGATTTAAGGATCGTTAATCTCGTTTGAGATTATTATCAACTTAAATGTTTGTTGAGGATACGTTAGTCTAATTTTAGACTAAGATCTACTCAACAGGGTTTTGGGATCATTCAGATCCAACAAAAGAGCATTTGGGCTCTATTGCTTTAGTTTAAGGACGTTACGGTCCGTTGTTAGTTTAAGGACGTTTCGGTCCATGGATCACCATTTTTGGTGTGAGGGTTTAGTTTAAGGACGTTGCGGTCCATAGCTAGTTTAAGGACATTGCGGTCCATAGCTAGTTTAAGGACATTACGGTCCATTGGGGTATGCTCATGGGTTTGGGAGTGCATCCAAGAGCTGTTGGTTCTCAGGACCCTCCACCTCTCTGACATCGTTGAAGAATTACGACATGTATCAGAGGTGTGGAGAGATGTGCCCTTGAACCGAACTCTAGATTGAAGGGAGGGACCATGGTGGAACGAACATCATTTTAGATGCCATGTGTCAGGAGATCATTGGTTATCTCTGGAACTAAGATCGATTTGGGGAGAGCTTAGTATAGGAGGACTCGGTTGATTGATGGTCAAAAGGTTTTGGCCTCGGGAGACGGCTAATTTGGGTTAAGGTCGGCCTCTCACATGTTAAACACTGATATTTGCTTGGCGCTCACGTGCTCCTACGTGAGGCTCTAAAGCAGTGTTAAACACTGCAGTTTGGAGTGCTCACGTGTGGCACGTGAGGCACCCGAAAGTTGGTGTGGTATCCTTGGGTTCAAATCCCCGTCTATACATATAAGTGTTAAACACTTAAATCTTGTGGCCATCACATGTGGACACGTGAGGCGCCCCCGAATTGGGCACTGCCTCCTTTGGATTTATCCTCCTGTTCTTTTCTAAGTGCTAAGCACTATTGGGGGTCACGTGTGATCACGTGAGGCACCCCGAAATAAGAACTGTCTTTGGATTTATTGCCTTTTTCTTTTATAAGTGCTAAGCACTTGTCTTAAGGGGTCACGTGGGAACACGTGAGTCGATTTCGGTTGTTTTTTATGCAGGGTTAAACCCTAGTTTTGTCAGAGGAATTAAATTCCTATATCTTTTGAAAGGATTAAATTCTTCAAACTTAGTTATTTCCTCTAAGTTTTTGGGACTGCATGACAGAATCTCCCCGATGAGAATTAAATTCTCAACTTGTGGGGAGATCTGTTTCTGCAGACCTCGACCAGAGAAAGAACTAAGTCCTGTTTTTGGAAGAGTTAAACTCTTGTAAGAGAAGATAAAATGATCTCTAGGTCTTCTTTTGGTAAGTGATTGCTGGCCTGGGTGCAGCAATTGGGTTGTGTCTTCGGGGACAAGACCCAATATTATGAGTAGCTGAGCCGCAGACTAAGTAAAGACGGTTGGCTCGCTGGCAGTCTTTCGCCAAGTGTCCATCTCTCCTGCAGTAGGTACAAAAGGCTGGGTTGGGCCGGTTGATTGGTACTCCCGGTCTCCTGGGCACAAATGGTGGCCTTGAAGAGGCTCCTCCTGCTATCTGGTTGGCAGGGCGCTTCATTCCGGCAGACTGAGGTCTGCCCATCTTTATCACTGCCTCATAACGGCGGGCAGCTTGCAGAGCCGTTTCATGAGTCGGAAAATCTCCTGTGGCTAATGCAGCCTGGATCTTCGAATCTAACCCCTGTTGAAATTGACGGGCTCTGATCTCATCCGTCCGTATCAGGTGTGCCGCAAATCTGTTAAAGTATTGTGTTAGCTGTGTAGTATGTGATATTTCAAAATCTAAATATTGAGACGTATCTTACCTACTGAGCATGGTGAACTCAGTATCGTATTCATCCACTGATTTGGTCCACATCGAACCCTGTTGTAAGTGGATGAATGCTGTTCCATGTCGAACCTGGCAGTCTCTAGGAAATACTTTGCGTCGAACATGTCGCGGAAAGTTTTCCATTCGATAGGTTGATCAAGACGGCTTTCTTCCGTCTTCCACCAAACCCGTGCATTGTCCGTGAGCTGCAGCTTCGCAACTCGGACCCAAGCCATCTCTGGCACTTATGCCGCTGCCAGATCATCTTCAATGCTTTGAGCCTATTCCTCAGCTTCTAGAGGGCTCTTTTTTCCCGAGAATTGCTTGGGGTGCAGGGCCCTGAATTGCTTCACTCCAGGTGCTTCTTCCTTGGGATGGTTCATTAGAATAGCAGTCTGCTGCTGCTGTCCTTCTAGGAGGCTGCGGATCGCCTCAAGCAGAACCGTCTGCTCGTTGATCGGAGCAGCGACGGCAGGTGTAAGTGGTAGTGGTGGGGGAGTGTTGTTGACATTCGTGCTGGTGTTGTTTGGGGAATCCATAACCTTGAAAGAAAAATTTGGGTTAGGACAGATTCAAAGTATATGAAATGACAAGGTTCAAGAAATATGAATTGTAAAGAATGTTTTCAGTTGCCGGTTCTTGTGTTATATTGGTTAGGTTGTCCACGCAGAACTGAACTGCATGGTAGGGTTCCATACAGCTCTGACCTGCATGGGCCACCAACAAAACCTATCACGCCTCGCTTCCCGGTATACGGGTGGAGGATGCGACGGGGCCGCTACGTATTTACTCAGAAGTAAACACGCTAAGCGTATCTAAGCAATATAGGTAAAATGCACACGAGACAATTACAATGGATATAATTGAACATCAACTTTATTTATTAAACATTCTTTTTACAATACAACTGAAAGGAAAATATATGGAATGAAAGCAATGCCTAAACAATGGCATAACAGAAATGAAAATACTGAAATGAAATGTACAAGTAACTAGAGCTCCGGGTCGAAGGCTAGCTGATCCAAGTCCTCACTGGTGGGCTCGATCTCCTGAAGGTCTGAATCACCTGACGATATTCTAAAGAAAAGAAAGAGAATGTCGTCAGCGAACAAATCGCTCGGTAAGTCCTGTAAATAGACAAGAATGGAATAAACAGAATAGGGAGTATATTGTTATAATGTTGTATTTAGTGTTAATACTGTTGTTTGTAGCTTGGTACAGAAGAATGTCAGTGTATACGAGAGGAGTCCCACTATTCCGGAGACTAAGGTATACGAAGCACAAGGAACCGTTCAGCCACGGTACAACGACAATGGATATTCAGGTTATGTGTATTATGGTTACAATCTCGTGCCACTTCTAACACCTTCCGTACCAATCTATACCGTAAACCCCGCGATGTCTTGATTGTATTGATTGTATTAATTGTATTAATTGTGTTATTTTGTAACTTGTATTGTAAATTGTATAGATGGATGACTTCCTGAAACCATGATATCAGTAATGGAACGGATATAATGGATGAACTTGTAAATGGAGTATATCCATGGTTCGGTTCAGTCAAGCTGTGTATAGATTGAATAGATTGAATATATGGATTCATATTAAATTGTAGTTTTGTAATTTCATACTTGAATTATATTCAAGTCAGATTGATTATATTGAGACTCAATCTAAGTCAGACAATTAGAAAAGAAATTGAAGTCCTGAATTATGTTTTGGTGCTATCGGTAACTGCTGCACATGGACGGCAGGATTTGTGTCTTTTTCAAAGACAATTACCGTGTTGATAACACCGTTTGTGAAGTTGTCTACCTTAAATAGGCATTCACCCATATCTCCGGCTCCCTAAGGCTCAAGAGACTGGTCCCGCTTAAACCTATATTTGTTGGGGTCGAAAATTGTACCCCGGTTGACCAAGTCAAAGTCAAGGTCAACCTCAAGCCAGGTGGGCCCAAGCCCAGATCAAGCGGGCCCATGCCCAAGTCGGGCTTGCCAATGAAGCGGCCAGCCTCCCTCCATGCCAAAATAAAAATCATGTAATAAATAATTGTGATGTAATTTTTTATGCATGAATGTAAGAAAAATGGGCATAAAGCCAAATTTTTGTAAAGCCCATGGCTTATATGCAAAAAGAAATAGCACATGAGGCATGGGATGGGCAAAATGCCATTTTGTAAAGCCCAAGGGGCTATATGTAAAGTTTGTAGCCTATAAAGGCAAACATAATGAAAATATCTATGACAACTTGTCATTTCTCAAAAAGAATCAAGATCTGTGATCTTCTCCTTCATCAAGGTTCTAAACCTTCCTCTTTTTTTTGAATTGAATCAAGAGTTTAACTCTTTCTTTTCTAAAACTAAATAGTTTTTCACACAAAACCCACAAAGGGGAACTAAGATCTCCCATCAAATCTCAAAAAAGAGAGATTTTTAAAATATCATATTTCATGTTCTTCAAGATCCGGCTAACAGAGTAGGAAGAAGGAGACCCACTTCCAAGAACCCCATTTCGGGGAAGATCCAGGGCTCAAGGGAGAAACTCCTTTCATCAGCCCAAAAAATATCTTAGGAGTTTAACTCCTCAAATATATATATATATATATATATATATATATATATATACATACAAAATAATAAGTATTTCTTTTTGGGAGTACAACTCCTAGCGCAGGGACCAAGTCCCTTTTGGCGCTCAGCACCTGAGCGCCCATGTGCTTGGCACGTGATGCGCTAGCGCCCAAAGCTCTAGCGTCCGAGCGCGCACGTGCCGCGCACGTGAGGCGCTAGCGCCAGCGCCCGAGCGCGCACGTGCCGGGCATGTGAGACGCTAGCGTCCAAAGCGCCCGAGCGCACATGTGCCGGGCATGTGAGGCGCTAGCACCCAAAGCGCTAGCGTCAGCGCACCAGCGCCCGCGTGCCGCGCACGTGAGGCGCTGGCGCCTTCTCCCACGCATCCTTTGGATGCCTCCCTTTATATATATATGTATATGTATATGTATACACACTCACACACATACTCCACAACATTGTTCCCGTGAGAAAAAGTTTCTAACGGGGCGCTGCCCCGCACCCCGCAAGGGAGCTGCTAGCCCCCTTGATCCCCAGCCCGATATCCGGGTAGCGGAACCCCTGTAAAAACTCTGCGGGGCCCCCGATATATCCCAAACCCCTTCAGAACACAACAATGCACATTGAGTTCGCATGGCCTGTTTGACCCGTCAATCGGAGGTTCTCTCGCTCCAAAGTCGAGGGGTAATTAACGGCAGCTTAGTTCGCAGCTGCCGGAGATTCGGATCCCCACAATCAATAAACCCCAGCCTACCCTAGGCAGGGGAATCTGTAATGCGCCTGACAAGCGCGCGCGTATTCCCATCTCTATGGAGTGACGAAAAACACCTTACAGATTCTGGCACGCCCGGTGGAACCAATCTCTCCTCCCATATTTCGGGTTAAACGTTCACGCGAACTCAATCAATATACATATCAATATTTGTACTAAAATAATTCTTTTCCATGCATGATTTCAAGCGATCAAGCCTCAACCATGTCTCCAAAGATCAGCTCAGCTCTCGACACAGCTCCCATCTCCTGCACGATGAAGATGGACGCCAGGACGGTCCTCCCGGCCAGTCTCGGGCGACAATGGGAGGAGCCTCTGCGACCATTTGGCTTTATTCTTTTCGTGTCAGCTAACACCATCCCAGCTCCTCAAGCTCCGGTAACCGACAAACCGGCCTCGAAAGGCAAGAGGCCAAATGTGGTGATCTCGAGGGCACCACTACCCAAACTCAAGCCGGTGTTTGAACGAATTTCCTTGGCCCCAGCTGGGGGCAAGGCCATCAACACCAACAAAGCAACAAGGCATCTCGGGAAAACTCCATTTGACAACTGCTCGATTGGGTGTCTTCTCTAAGCTCCCCGTTAATCAGCTCACGATGGCTTCCTGGATGACGGATGCCCGCCAAGCCCTCAAAATCGAGAAGCTAAAACAGAAAAGGCTCAGATACAGAGTTAACAAAAGGGCTAGGGCTCATGCTATGCTGAACTTCATGAGGTTCCATGAACAGGGTCATCCCGCCAAAAATAAAGAAACGGCTGGATATGCGGTCTACACTGTCTACATGGTGGGCACGCGCAGCAAGAGCAAGGAAGGGGCCACTACATCTCAAATCCAATCTGGTGTGAATGTGGCTGTCACTTCCCAAGACCAGCATCCTCCGGAAGATAATGAAAATCCTCCCAGTGAAGCTGATAAGCAGAGAGATCCCTCGGTTCATGAGGAGTCGGGCTCGGAAAGCGAAGAGGAGCCAATCTTCCGTCCTAAGAACGCAGAGCAGCAACTTCTCCAAGAGCTCCGAAAACAACTCAGAAGCAAAGACAAAGAGATGGCCAAGCTCTACTCAAAAATTGACGACTTGACGAATATTGTGATGCAGCTCACGGCCCAACTTACCTCTCAACCGCCCAATCAAGCGCAGGGCTCTGCTCATGAACCGGGAAACGGTGTCCCGAGACAGCCGATGCCCATTCCCTCAAATCCAAAGGTGGGCGGACCGCATGAAAGTCAGTCGCATCCTATCTCGGGAAATATCTTGGCTAACGATGACAGTAGCCCGCTAACTCAAGATCAAATCATGGATTTGGTTGCCAATAAAGTCAAAACATTGGTAGTCGAAGCCGAAGCGCAAAAGGATATTAGCAGCAGTGGGAGACCATATCCTGCTCAGTATGATCCGGTAGAATTTCCTAGCGGCTATGTCATTCCCAAATTCGGAAGATTTGATGGGACGGGAAATGCGAATCAGCACATCGCCCATTTTAAAGCCTCATGCGGGAATACTGGGGGCAATGATGCGCTTCTCCTCCGCCAGTTCGTTAATAGCTTAAACAATGTTGCTTTCGACTGGTACGCGAGCATACCGGATGGCTTCGTCACAACTTTCGTCCAAATAGAGTCGGTTTCGGCAGAGGTTCATGAGCGTCAGCGATAAGATCATCATTGCCGATCTCGTAAGGACTAAGCTAAAGAACAACGAAAGCAACACGGATTTTATAACCCGATGGCGCAATCTCTCCGTCAAATGTGAACCGCCGATAGAGCAGAACCAATCTGTCAGTCTCCTCGTCGGAAATCTCAACAATTGGATGGCCCCGTTTCTATGCACCGCGGGTCTCAAAACATTCCAAGAGCTGACCAGGAAAGTTCAGATGCTGGAGCGCTCAAAGCAGGAGTCCTCCTCGGATTCCCAAAATAACAATAGGTCCTGGAGAAACTGAAAGGACGATAAACGCAAAGGCGGAGATTCCGACGATTCTGAATCTTTCAACACCTCGGTTGACCGAAATAAGCAAGTGATGAGCGGGCCTAATGCCAACCGGCCTTGGAAGCCAGTGTTCGGAGAGGGAGGAGAAGCTCTACTGAAAGAGAAGCTGGATAATGTCTATTCCTTCAGAAGGGACTCCGCAAAATATTCAAAGATGCCCTAAGAAACCGTCTACAATTGCCAGAATCAAAAAGACCGCAAGAAGCGAATATGACCGATGACTCCAAATATTGCCCTTATCACAGAGTGATAGGTCATGCCATTGAGAACTGCTTCGTCTTCAAAGATTGGGTCGAAAAGCAATACAAGGCAGGAGAGATAGAACTATCTAAAGACGTGTTAACAAACAGTCAAGCTGCGACCGCCAATTTCATACAAACAGAGACCGAAGTCCTTCGCGAAACTGATTCTCTCAGACATCTGCCTTTCTCTGACAACAATGGACCACCCACGTCATTAAACTGGGAACAGGTCGACCTCTTAGTCGTTAAACTGGGAATATAAAAAAAATGTGTATATAAAAAAATATGTAAATAAAAAGAAAATAAAAAAGAAAAGCCGAAATGATGGGGCAACTCGCAATGAAAATCAACGAGTAAAATAAAGATGAAAAATAAAGCCGAAATGATAGGGCAATCGCAAATAAATAGCCCAATTTATAGGGCAATCGCGACCTTCGCGATAAGAAAAGCTGAAATGATACAGCAATCGCGGTAAAACAAAAAAAACGAAAACAAAAAAACGGCGAATGATGAGTTGCTCCTGGTACCATATTCCAGTGCAGCGATGCAGACGCCAACCAAAATCCAATTTCCCAAAATTCTCCCGGCCCTACGGCCAGTCCCCAAGTTGACTGCCATATACAATCCACGGGCTCAAATAATTCTCACAATGTCCATGGCCCACCGCAACCACCGGTTACGCGGATGGTCTCCGTCCTTGGAATTATGCTCCATTGGGAAGACCCACTCATGTCTCCTCACGATGCATGAGGAGAACAAACCTTTGTGGGATCCTTACGACTCACAAAGGAAACACACTTAGGAATCCTCACGACTCCTAAGGAGAAAATACACATACGAGATCCTTTCGATTCGTAGGGAGGAAATGCTTTTATGGGACCCTCACGACTCATAAAATTGAAAAGTCTTAGGTGATAGTGACCTAAACCTGTCTCCTAAGCCATCGCCCTCCAACAGGGAACGACAAATGATGAATTGCTCCTGGCACATGTGCTTCAGTGTTAGCAACGCTGATGCCTATCCTAACCCCAAAATTTCAAACTCCAATCAAATAGACCCCTAAGTCTTTAAACTGGGAACAGATGATCTCTAAGTCGTTAAACTGGAAACAGATGACCTCTAAGTCGTTAAACTGGAAACAGGTCGACCTCTAAGTCGTTAAACTGGAAATGAGGGAGATCCTCTCACGGCGAACGATGAGTCGCTTCTGGTACCATATTCCAGTACAGCGATGCAGACGCCAGCCAAATTCCAAATCCCATACCCCAACGGCGGATGATGAGTCGCTCCTGGTACTATATTCCAGTACAGCGATGCAGACGCAGATAAAGTCCCGAAATTCTTTCGGCCCTACGGTCTGGATCATACATCCTGCAAAACCGTATACAATCCATGGGCGTAAAACCATCCCAATTTCTCCCAAGTCTTACCGGCAAGACCACATTTAAAGTCCCACCAGTGATGCAAAAAAAAAAGATATGTCCACAAGCAAAACGGGCACGGATGAAAACCCGAAAGGGCTCCGTGAGTAAAAACAGCGGGACTACTGGCGAGTTTGTGAAAACCCGAAAGGGCGCAAACTCGTGAAAAAGAGATGAAATACACTCGCAAAGTCCTCTCGACTTTGTGAGGAGAAAATCCCCACATGAGATCCTTACGACTCACAAAGGAAAAACACACTTGGGGGTCCTCACGATTCTTAAGGAGAAAATGCATCTACGGGATCCTTACGACTCGTAGGGAGAAAATGCTTTTATGGGACCCTTACAGTCCATAAAATTGAAAAGCCTTAGGTGATGGTGATCTAAACCTGTCCCCTAAGCTATCGCTTCCCAATAAGCAAACACAAATGATGATTCGCTCCTGGTACCATATTCCAGTGCAGCGATGCTGATGCTAAACCAAAACCAAAATCCCCAAATCCTGTCATGGCAGATGATGATTCGCCCCTGGTACCATATTCCATTGTAGCGATGCTGATGTCAACTCAAATCAAATCAAACCAACAACCTCTGCGGCGGAATCACGCTTCGTCCCAGAATTTACCCAGTGTCGAAATCATGCTTCGCCTCGGGATATCTACCTTCCCTGTCGGAATTATGCTCCGCCTCGGAATCAAGTCAATCAACGACACTCTGTGCCGGGGAAACGTCGACCACAGACACTCCGTGCCGGGGACAAGTCAACCAGCGACCTCGTCGGAATTACGCTCCGCCCTGGAATCAAGTCAACAAGTGACCTCCTTATCGGAATTACGCTCCGTCCTGGAATCAAGTCAACAAGCGACCTCCCTGTCGGAATTACGCCCCGGCTCGGAATCAACCAGCGACCTCATCGTCGGAATTAAGCTTCGCCTTGGAATCAAGTCGACTAACAAGCTCTGCATCGGAATCATGCTTCGTCTCAGAGTGTACCCCGTGTCGAAATCATGCTTCGCCTCGGAGTATCTGCCTTCCCTGTCGGAATTATGCTTTGCCTGGGAATCAACCTCTGTATCGAAATTATGCTTCGGTCAGAATGTCTGCCGCCCGTCGGAATCATGCTCCGATCCCTTTGGAATCATGCTCCGACCCTTTGGAATCATGCTCCGCTCGTCGGAATTATGCCCCGATCCCTGGAATCATGCTCCGCTCTTCGAAATGATGCTCCGATCCTCGGAATTATGCTCCGATCCCCGGAATTATGCTCCGCAAATCGGAATGATTCTCTGATCCCCGGGAATCATACTCCCCGAGGGATGTTCCGCCCCCGGAATGATGTTCCACCTCGAAATCCAGCTTCAAGATCCATCAATTTCATGCACACGACTCATATGTGTGGTGTGCATTTATTGATGGGGGGCACTTTGTTTGGGTCGAAAATTGTACCCCAGTTGACCAAGTCAAACTCAAGGTCAACCCCAAGCCAGGTGGGCCCAAGCCCAGATCAAGCGGGAACATGCCCAGGTCAGGCTCGCCAATGAAGCGGCCGGTCTCCTCCCATGCCAAAATAAAAATCATGTAATAAATAATTGTGATGTAATTTTTTATGCATGAATGTAAGAAAAATGGGCATAAAGCCAAATTTTTGTAAAGTCCATGGCTTATGTGCAAAAAGAAATAGCACATGAGGCATGAGATGGGCAAAATGCTATTTTGTAAAGCCCAAGGGGCAATATATAAAGTTTGTATCCTATAAAGGCAAACATAATGAAAATATCTATGACAACTTGTCATTTCTCAAAAAGAATCAAGATCTGTGATCTTCTCCTTCATCAAGGTTCTAAACCTTCCTCTTTTTTTTGAATTGAATCAAGAGTTTAACTCTTTCTTTTCTAAAACTAAATAGTTTTTCACCACAAAACCCACAAAGGGAAACTTTGATCTCCCATCAGATCTCAAAAACGAGAGATTTTTAAAATCTCATACTTTGTGTTCTTCAAGATCCGGCCAATAGAAGAGGAAGAAGGAGACCCACTTCCAAGAACCCCACTTCGGGGAAGATCCATGGCTCAATGGAGAAACCCCCTTTCATCAGCCCAAAAATATCTTAGAAGTTTAACTCAAAAAAATAAATACACACACACACACACATACACACAAACACACACAGAATAATAAGTATTTCTTTTTGGGAGTACAACTCCTAGTGCAGGGACCAAGTCCCTTTTGGCGCCTACGTGCTTGGCACGTGATGCGCTAGCGCTCGAAGCTCTAGCGCCCGAGCGCACACATACCGGGCACGTGAGGTGCCAGCGCCCGAGCGCACACGTGCAGGGCACGTGAGGCGCTAGCGCCTCGCCCGAGCGCACACGTGCAGGGCACGTGAGGCGCCAGCGCCCCAGCGCCCGCGTGCCGCACACGTGAGGCGTTGGCGCCTTCTCCCACGCATCCTTTGGATGCCTCCCTTTATATATATATGTATATGTATATATACACTCACACACATACTCTACAACACTGTCCCCATTAGAAAAATTTCTAACGGGGCGCTGCCTCGCACCCCGCAAGGGGGCTGCAGCCCCCTTGACCTCCAGCCCGCTATCCGGGTAGCGGAACCCCCGTAAAAACTCTGCGGGGCTCCCGATATATCCAAAACCCCTTCAAAACACAACACTGCACATTGAGTTCGCATGACCTGTTTGACCCGTCAATCGGAGGTTCTCTCGCTCCAAAGGCGAGGGGTAATTAACGGCAGCTTAGTTCGCGGCTGCCGGAGATTCGGATACCCACAATCAATAAACCCCAGCCTACCCTAGGCAGGGGAATCTATAATGCGCCTGACAAGCGCGCGCGTATTCCTATCTCAATGGGGTGACGAAAAACACCCTACAATGTTTACTAGGGTCCTTATTGTAATTTAGTATAACTTGAGGGGGTTTTATGTAAAATAGTTTTGTTATACTTTCAAAATATACCCTAAGTACTTAATTATCATTTTAGAGTTTTCATAGACGTTTCTTTTATTCAATATGAAATTTCTAGTGAATATGACCTAGTTTTAAAGTATAAGGTATTTATTTGAAATATTGGAATTATATGGTATTTTCTTGTAAATGGAATGTTTTTCTTTAATTTTGGAAATGTAGAATATTATAAATATTAAAAATAGATATTTTGATATTAATTATATATGTATATATTAAAAATATAAGTTTTATTGATAATATAAATCACATTTTCTAAAGAAAAATGTATTAAAATCTTTCGAGATCGTATGCTCCTTACGGAGGTCTGCATCTCACTCTACTAGGCCCGAGAATGTGCGATAATCCGCACCATACCGAACGGGTTCCCCAAAATGGGTTGTAGATGCGCAATTGCAAAGATTTGTTAAATACACTTCTTATAGAAAAAGGTTTTATAAGTTGAAGGTAGTTATATGTAAAGTCGTATTTTCCCAAATTTATGTTCCCAAATTCCATCGTGCTATGTTAGATACGTGTGTTATGAGGAGGTAGGTCATTACCTCGTGAGTTATCTAAAGGTATAAAGGTATTATAGAGTTTATATCGGAAACTAAAGTTTATGGTATTTTAATGTAAAATTTCGATAAAAGATGCATATAACAATCTTTTGTGATGAAACTTGTTAAAGATGTTTATTAATGTTTAATGAACAATATATGATGATATGAAGGTATCTTGATTAAGAAAATTATAGTTTTTAAAGAAAACCGAATCGGAAGTCGGACTAACTCCGATTCCGTCGGGTTTTAGTTTTGAATGTTTTTAGAATAGAGAAAAGAAGGAGAAGTAGGGACTCACTGGATGATTGGCTAGAGGAGAGAAAGAGGAAGAGGTGAGAGTTGCCGGTGCGTCGTTTCATCGTCGAAAACTCCTTGAGTTGTCGCCGGAAGTTCGTCGGAGCTTCGCCTTTTGCTAACTCCACTTGCACATAAAAGGATCTTGGAATTTTCTTGAGAGTTTTGGCAGGGAATTGTGAATGAGGAGGTGTGAATTGAGGGTGGTATTTATAGGAAAAATAAGGGTTTAGGGTAGTGAAAGGGTGTATTAAAAAGTTGTATTAAAATGGATTAAATGTGAGTTTTATTGTGCTAAAACAAATAATACTGGAGTTATGGGGGGAGTCCAAGAGTCGCCAGAGTTAAAGAAAATTTGGGTTTTGTCCGAGTTGGACCGGCGGCGCCGGCCCGAGTCATCGTCTCGCCGGACCGAGTCACGAGTTGGGGGCTCGTATTGGGGCCACGTGTCGGGGTCGGTTGGTATACTGCAGTGCCCTCGTTTGTTTTATATGTGACTCTTCAGTTTACGTGTTGTGCTCGTGTAGACTCTTAGGCTTCTAAAAGATTAAAAGAATTTTAAATAAAAAGATATTGTGGCTGATGGGATTTGAACTTTGGTGTTTTGGTTCAGCAGTGCAAGGCCTTACCAATGAGCTACAAGCTCCTTCTTGCTGTTCAAAAGTAAATCAAATTCTTATAGTACTCACAGCAATTGTAAATACCCCAAGTATACATTAATTTTAAATGAATTTTATGTACACTAAAATTGGAGTTGTTACAGCTACTTATGGAGTGTGATGGCTTAAGAACAGGTTCAGATCTCTGTAGCTTGAGGCTTTTGATGCCTACGAGCCATGAGGGTCTCATAGGGGGAATTCTCCTTACGAGTCATGAGAATCTCGTAAGTGTAATTTCTCCTTAGGAATCGTGGGGATCTCTAAGTGTGTTGCTACCTTGTGAGTCGTAAGGATCTCACGTAGGTATTTTCTCCCTACAAGGTCGAGAGGACTTTGCAAGTGTGCATGAAATTTTTTTACGAGTCTGCGCCCTTTCGGGTTTTCACGAATTCGCCGGCAGTCCTGCTGTTTTTATTCACGGAGCCCTTTCGGGTTTTCATCCGTGCCCATTTCGCTTGTGGATGTACCGTTTTTTTGCACGATGAAACTCTCGAGAATAGTTTCGCCGCATGTGACCCATTTGTTTGCCGGTAGGATTTGAGTTGCAATCCTCACCATTGGGACTCGTGGACTTGCACTCCACTATCGCCGTGTTTAAGGCGACGTTAGTTTAGGGACATCTCGGTCCAATGTTAGTTTAAGGACATCTCGGTTTATTGGTAGTTTAAGGACATCTCGGTCCATAGCTAGTTTAAGGACGTTGCGGTCCGTTAGTTTAGGGACATTTCGGTCTGCAGCTAGTTTAAGGACGTTACGGTCTGTTGGGATTTTGATGCGAGGTTTCGCCGGATACTACTTATAGAGTCTGGACTCAGGAAGATAGCGAACGGACACGAGCGTCATCCATCATTAACCTGAGCTGTGACTTGTCAAGCGTAGTATTTCTTAAGGAATTGGCCGTTTATTGGCCGGAAAGGTCTTTCGCCATGCATATCCATGAGCAAGTAGGCTCCATCTTGGTAGACCTTGTCTATGATGTATGGGTCCCTATAGTTCGGCTCGAATTTCCCCCTTTTGGTACGGTTGGGGATCACAGGTCTTTTGACAACTAGCACAAGTTCGTCTTAGCGAAATGCTCTTGGCTTAGTTAGTCTTTCATATGAGCGTGCCATCCTTACTTTGTAAGCTTCTAGGTTTTGCTGCGCCATGAGATGAGTTTCGTCGAGGGTATCGAGCTCCTCAAGCCGAAGGTGGGCATTTTCTTGTTTCGTCAGCTCATGTCGGACCGCCACTCGTAAAGAGGGTAGCTCTATCTCCAAGGGGAGAACCGCTTCCGTTCCGAATACCAATGCGAATGACGTATTCGTGGCCGTTTTGAACGTGGTCCGATAAACCCAGAGAGCTTCATGCAATCTTTCGTGCCAGTCCTTTTTATTTCTGGACACCGTTTCTTTATGATTTTTGTCAATGTCTTGTTGAAAGCCTCAGCTGGACCGTTAGCTCGGGGATTATAGACCGAAGAGTATCTCCAATCTATTTTATGCTGTTGTGCGAAGCGGCTGATCTTATAGCTTCTGTAAGACGGCCCATTATCCGAGATGATCCGTCGCGGAGTGCCGAACCGGTAGATGACATGTCTTGAAGAAATGGAGGATGTTCTCCGTCTTCACCTCTCTTAACGGTATTGCTTCTGTCCACTTGGAGAAGTAATCGGTCGTTGCCAATATGAACCGATGTGTCTTGGATGATACTGGCTCGATAGGCCCGATTATATTGGTTCCCCACATTTCGAATGGCCAGCTAGCCAGTGTTGGGTGTAGCAGATTCGGATGCTGGTGGATGAAGTCCCCGTGACTTTAGCACGAGTGACACTGCTTCGCATATTCGAGGCAGTCCTGAATCATTGTGGGCCAATAGTAGTCCATTCTTTTGATCTTCAGCTTCATCTTTGGTCCAGCTTGATGGGAACCGCAGAGTCCGTCATGAGTTTCTTGAACGATCCTTTTTGCTTCTTCTGGTCTCAGGCATCTCAGCCGCAGACAGTCGAACGATCTTTTATATAGTGTATCATTGACGAAGGCGAAGGACATGGCTCGCTTCATAAGCTGATGTCTTGATGACGCTTCTTCGGGCGTTCGATAGGATTTGAAGTAGTCTATGAAGACTTCTCTCCAATCCTTTACCTTTTCTTCGTCCTCTATTCGGAAGACCGCTTGTTCAGTCGCTCCCCTTCTTTCAGACGACTTCATAGATATTTTTGCTGGCGCGAGAATCCGGCGGCTTTGCACAATGATCCTTACGTCATTGAGGTTTTCGTCGACCAGTTCTTTAGCGAGCTTGGCTAACGCATCCGCCTTGCTATTTTCCGTCCACGGTATGCTTTCCAAGACGTAAGAGGGGATTTGAGTCGGTAATTGCTGCACTCTCTCGCCATATTTTACCAACTCAGGTTTACACGTCTGATAGTCGCCATTTACTTGGCTGACGACCAGTTGGGAGTCTCCATATATGAGGAGGTTTTCGATTCCTATGTCAATGGCGATCTCGAGACCTGCTATCAAAGCTTCAAATTCCGCTTCGTTGTTTGTTCTTGGCTCCGTTAAGGAAAAGGCGAAATGCATTATCCCTCCTTGCGGAGTTACGAGGATAAGACCCACTCCGGCTTTGATCAAGGGGATGCTTTACTTTCGCTTCTTTTGATTATGGGGATGCTTTACTTTCGCTTCTTCAAGGAGGACGCTCCATCGAAGTGGAGTTCCCATCGGCTATCACTCCCTTCTTTCTCCATGTCGATTGCGTCAAACGCGTCGCACTTTAAGGGAGAGTTGGCGGGTATCGGATGTTCAGCGAGAAAGTCGGCGATGGCCTGAACTTTTATTGCCTTGAGGGGTCGATATACTATCGAGAACTCCATCAAGAGAAGGGCCCATTTGGCAAGCCTTCTCGTTAGTATGGCTCTTGACATCAAATATTTGAGAGGATCCACCTTTGAAATGAGATGGACTTCATGTGCCAAGGCGTAATGTTGGGGCTTCGTTACCGCGAAGATCAGTGCCAAGCAATGCTTTTCGATGGGGGAGCAATTGTTTTCTGCCCCCAGGAGAACTCGACTTAAATAGTAGAGAGCTCTCTCCTTCCCCTGGTCGTTCTCTTGTGCCCATAGCGTGCCTAAAGATCCTTCAAGGGCTGTCGTGTACAGGATGAGGGGTTTTCCCTCGACTGGAGCGGTCAGTACCGGCGGGTTCTGCAGATATTGCTTGATTTCATCCAGTGCGCTTTGGCATTTACGATCCCAAACGAACGGGGGCCCTTTCTTCATTAGATGGCTGTAGGGGCGACATTTGCCAGAGAGGTTGGTTATGAACCGTCGGATATACGCGAGCTTTCCTTGAAGAGACCGCAGTTGTTTGAGAGTTCTTGGCGCGGGCATTTCCATAATCGCCTTAATCTTTGATGGGTCTATTCCGAATGAAGTCGGCGGCGAGGAGCATGTCTACCTCGTCCTCGATTGCCTTCTGCTTGATCGGGGCGAAGCTTCGCTTCTTCTGCCTGACGGGTCGGGCCGTAGGATCTATCTCGAGCTTGTGAGATGTGATTTTGGGGTCGATCCCAGGCATGTCAGCAAGTGCCCAGGCAAACACGTCGGAGTTCCTTAGGAAATGAACTAGATCGTCCTGCTGAGCCCCCGTCAGAAGTGACCCGATCTTTATGGTTCGTTCGCCGTCCTCTTCAACTAAGGAGACCTCGGCCAGTGGCTCCACCGGGGTCCCTCGGACCTCTTTCGGCTCGTCTCGAGTGTCCAGAGAACCCTTGATGTCACCTTCGCCCTCAACATCGTTTTTTGGCCGCTCGGTTGCAGAGGTTGCAGTGAAACAAACCTTCGCAGTTCGTTGGTCTCTGTAGGCCCAACCTATCCCGCCTTGGTCGAGCGGGAATTTTATCGCCAGGTGATAGGTTGATATCTGGGCCCTGAGGGAGTTCAGCGTTGGACGGCCGAGGAGGATGTTGTAGGCCGACGGGATTCTCGTTACGATGAACTCTACAGGCACGGTGCGCGTACGGCCGACTTCCCTGATGTTGAATTGGAGAGTGATTACCCCTTCCGCCGGGGTAGAGTGGTTGGTGAATCCTGACAGGACGTGGGTGGTCGGCCTTAGGTCCGACGGGGTAAGTCCTATTTGTAGGAAGCAGTCGTAAAACAGGATGTCCGCCGAGCTTCCAGAGTCCACCAATATCATCTGAACCTTGTAGCGGTGGACCCTGGTTGTGATCACTAGCGGGTCGTTGTGGGGCAGAGATATACCGTGGAGGTCCTCGTCGTTAAAAACGATCGGCTCGGCTGCTCTGGCCTTCTTCCTCAGATGGCCGTCAGTCCCGTCGATCGGTATGGGGCGCTGAGCCTCGTAGGTATTCGTCGTACCCCCCGCTGACATGACCATGATTTGGCTGATTGTTAATCCACCGGGAGGGGGACGTTGCTCCTGTTCACGGTCAGCTTGCCGCTTATCCCGTAAGTACGCTTCCAGGTGCCCCGATCGGATTAGCTTCTCGATGTAGTCTCGGAGTTGCTTGCAGTTCTCCGTGGAATGGCCTTGCGACCAGTGGAAGCCGCAGTAGGGGCCCCGGGTGCGCTTTGCCGCTGTGCGCGAGACTGGGGGGAGCTTAAAGAACCTCTCGCCCTTTGCTTCCTCTAGCAGCACCGTCTAGGAGACGTTGAGCGGGGTGTACTCCTGAAACTTCGGGGAGTAGGGCTTCGGCCGCCCAAGCTTCATTTTCTCTTCGCGGCCCCTTTTCTTCTGATCAACTTGTTCTATCCGGGATAGGTTGGAATTCACTTCAGATTCAAGCTGGATTTCGCGTTCGGTCCAGGCCTTCACCTCGGCCATGATCTTAGGCTGCGCTAATGCAAAGGAGCGTAACCACTCCTTGTGCCTAAGATCCGACCTAAGTGCCGTGATGACCGTCTCGTCCTTGTGTTCCGGGACTTCGAGGAGGGCGTTGTAGAAGCGGGTGACGTACCCTTTAAAGCTTTCTTTGTCCCCGCTCTTTATTGTGAAGAGATGGTCGACGGTCCGCTTCTGACGTCTGTTCCCGACAAAGTGCCCGAGGAATTGGGTGGCCAGCTCATCGAAGGTTGAGATCGAGCGTGGCGCAAGTCCTCGGAACCAATCTCGTCCGGAGCGGATGAGAGTGGCCGGGAAAGCGCGGCATTGGGCGGCGTCGAAACAGTCCTGGAAACTCATCCTGGCCGTGAAAGCGTCTAAATGGTCCTTTGGGTCGGACTTCCCGTCGAACTGTGAGACCTTCGGGGGCTTGTTCCGGGAGGAGACATAGACGGGGAGCAGCTCCTCTGTGAAGGGCTTCGTGAGCGAGTCGGCGGCGTATTTAGCCTCGTCGCTCGAATGATGACTTTCCCGGCGCATGCCCTCGATCTTCTTTTCAAGGGCGTCGAGTCGGCCGTGGTATTCAGATGAGTCGGCATACTCCGATCTTTGGCCCCTGCCGCTGGAGGCCTGTGCCTGGCCATGGCCCCGATTCCGTTCGATGACGTTCCTCAGGTCTTCCGGCGAGGTCGTTTTCGAGCTGCGGTGGCGATTCCCGTGCGCGCGACCCTGTCGAGGGAGGGGGCGTCGGTCATGCCTGGGTGCAGGCGAGCTGACAGACACCTCCTCGGAAGGGACAGGGGCGCGACGGGCTCGGGGCGAGACGCTCTGGCGTAAGACCTCGGAGTTAAGCTATGCGGCGCCCACCGGGTCATTGAGTACGTCGCCCCGGGGGACCTGCTGCTATTGGAGACAGCGATGCGATGATCGGTCGTGCCAACGTGGGCAGAGTCTTCTCTCCCTCTGTAAGGTCTCGGTCACGCGGAGGGGGAGCGGCAACTTGGGGAGCTTGTCTGGCCGCTTGGACACGGACGAGCGCATCCACGACAGACGTGAGGCGATCTATCCGCGCGGATAGAGCGTGAATGGCGTTCGGGAGAGGAGGGGAGTGTTCTTCGTCTTCGCTGCGGGCAGGACGACGGCTGGTGCTTGGATCGTCGCGGTGACCGCTCGCCATGTAGTCGAGATCGGAAGATGAACTTTGGGTTGAGTGGAACTACGTTCCCACAGACGATACCAACTGATGGATCCCTGGATCTCCTTCAGATGCTATCTTCCGTTGATCTGCTGCGAGCGCTGATGGATGGCTGAGATTGAGTTGGAGGGTCGACTCCTGGAGCGTGTGGATCTAATGGGTTTTGAGTGGTTGTGGCCGAGCTACCTGCAAAGAAGTCCCGGGTGGTTGTGCCACCGAGGACTCTCCGACGATCAAGTTAGACCGGATATTTTGGCAGAGTAACGGCCTAGTGGAGTAAAGATCGCTTACCTCGATTGTCTGAGAGAAGCGTTTATATAGCGGCAGCAATGGGCAGGTGGGCGCGAGAATCTCGCCGGCCGTTACGCTCCTCGCGTCACGCCCGCGTGATAGGCGGGACCCCGCATTAATGACGAGACAAGCTTGTTAATGGGGGATCGTGATGGCGTGGAACGCGGGATCGTGGGCAGCGGATATCTCGCGCGTGGTGAGATTCGCGGAGCCATGGCGGAGGCGCCTGTGGTTGGTGCTGGCGAGACCGAGGAAGATGAGCTCGGCGGGAGGCTCGGGCACGAGCGGGAGACCGAGGCATCTTAGTTCTGCGATGGCTCGGAGGCGAGCTGGGTGGTCTGGAAGGCCACCGAAGGTCGGGAGAATTCTCGGGTCGTAGGCCCGAGGTGTGATCCTAACCAATGTTAATGGTCCTGTCTTGTAGGTTTCAGGACACGTCATCTGCGACGTGTCAGCATCTGGAGAGTCACGATATCGAGTCTCATCAGAATTGATCCATAATAATTATGATGATGCTCTCAGAGAGAGAGAGAGTTTAGATTAAGTGTTCGTTTGTTTTGGCTTGCTTTCTGATTATCCAAACGAACCTCCTACAAACACTGCGTTCCCCAAAACAGACTAGAATTCCTGCAAAATTCTGCTCCGAAATATTTGCTACATATTTACTCAAAAAGATATATTAACAAATATAGTTAGTTGGGTTTAATTAGTTATAACCGATATTTATATTTAGGCTTAATTCCAAATGAACTACCAAATACTTTGGTTCAGTTACGAGAAATTACCAAAAACTCTCATAATTACATAAACTATCATGCTTTGAAAGTTTTGTTGTAGTTTCTTGCAAATATTGTTGACGTGGCACCTTAGTAGTTTTTCATAGTTTTGTGGTATTTTCCTGTAGTTTTAGAAAGTATTGCGGTGGTTTCTCGTAGTTTTGAAAGTATTTAGTAGTTTTTCGTAAATGAGCAAAGTATTTTGTATTTTTTTGGAATTAAGGCTTATATTTAAATAAAACTATTTACATCAGATTTGCGTAACAAATTAACTAAAAATCTTTAATTATTACTCGTATCCATATATAACAAAGCGATACATATTTAGTTGTTATCTAAATTTATTTTTTAACCGATAAGCTAATATATATCCATTTGTAACAAAGCAACTAAAATCTTTATTTTTTACTATTTCATTATTTTTTTTATATATAAGTAGCCTATCCCATATACTTGGTACAAAAGGCTCAGTTGTTATTATTATTTTATACAAGTGAATGAGATTAAGTTCAATAATTGATTTTTGTTATATAAGTGAATGAGATAAAGTTCAGTAGTTGAAGAAAATGCTCGTCCTAAGCAATATTTGAGAAGTTTAGTCATATTTTAATTTATCTGTTAAAATAGAGATACTTTAATACAAGATTTGAAAAGACTAGTCATTTTTGGCTAATATTGCAAGGTAAAAGACATTATATTATCATTTTAAACATTTGTGTTTCTTAGTTGTGTATTTTGTATATTGTATTTCGCCCACACTTGCTAAAATTCCTAGATCCGTCTCTAATTAAGATGAAGCTAAGGCTTTGATAATTTACTCTAGAGAATCTCAAACGAGGAAGGAAACCTTGGAAGCAATCAAGCTTGTACAACCAGAACTTTTTTCGCTTCATCTTTTGTTTCCGATCAAACAAAATATTTTAGTCAAAATTCATATATATGTTCTTAAAATGAAGTCATACCTTCCCCCAGATGAAGTTGGTGGAACAATCTCAGCAAGACTCGGAGGCGGCGGCGCAAGCCGTGGAATTAAGCTAAACCGTCGGGCACCGAGCAGCTTCCTGCTCGGTCCATCCGCAGCGGGTAGCCTCCTGCCCAACTACGCCGTGGATCGAAAGCTCTCCTCACGAGGCACCCGAGTAGCTTCCTTCTTGGACCGTAGCTTCCTGCCCAACAACGCTAAGGACCTCCTAACGAGGGCACCCGGCAGCTTTTTGCTCGGTCCATTCGCAGCGGGTAGCCTCCTATCCAACTACGCTGTGGATCGAAAGCCCTCCTCACGAGGCGACCGGGCAGCTTCCTGCTCGGTCCATCCATAGCGGGTAGCCTCCTGTCTAACAATGCTAAGGATCTAAAGCCCTCCTAACGAGGCCACCCAGCAGCTTACTGCTCGGTCCATCCGTAGTGGGTGGCTTCCTGCCCAACAACGCTGTGAATCAAAACCCCCATCACGAGGCAGCTGAGTAGAAAAGAAGGTACCGACCTTCCTACACTTGGCCACCAACACACGATAGCAACCTCTGCTCCGGGGAAAAGTAGGGTACGGACCTTCCTACAGACCGCTATCGTTCAACTCTGGTGCTTACAAGACAAAAGACCTACGAGCTAAAAATACTTGCAGAATGAAGATTCAAACAAAAGCATACGAGCTAAAGGCACTTGCACAGTGAGCAAATATTTGGACAATGAAGAAAAATGTGCACTTTATTTATGATCCGAAAATAAATACAAGGTATTCTGGGCTTCTCAGCTTTACAAAAATGCCCAGAGGCTTACAAAATTTTGAAAAAGAAAAAAGACAAGGAAGGAAAGCTCAGGCCTTCGGCTCGGGAAGGATCTTGTCCTGCTCAACGCCAGCGTCGGGGACCAAAACTGCGACCTCTGAGTCGACGCTTCCACCGGCAGCCTTACCCCCAACGGCCGTCCCGGCAACTTCCACCTGCGGCACCTCCTCGGCCAGGGGATATTTAGCGTGGAGCTCGTTGATATCGACCCCCGGCGCAAACTCCTTGATGGCATCGAGTGCGCTGTGCCAGACGACGGCCGCGGATTCGACGAGATCGGCGTAGAATTGATCCGACTCTTTATACGCCTCCACGGTCTTCATCGCCCGGCACTCGGCGAGCTTCATCGCGTCCAAACCCACCCGGACATCCTTCTTAAGGGCGTCCCTCGACTAATTCACCGAGTGATAAAAGCCGTTCACCTCCTCCAACTTGGCTTGAATAACCCGGTTGGACTCATCCAGAAGCCGATGAGACTCTTTCAGCTTTGAGTTCATCAGCCCTTCGGCGATGAGTGTCGAGGAGAGTGGCCTTCTCCTCCGCTTGCCGCAGTTGGAGGCATAGTTCCTCCTCCAGCTTTGAGGACTCGTCCGCCTTTTTCATGGCCGGAGCTACCTCCTCGGACTCCATGGCGACGAGGAGTGCGCAGTGGTGGAGGACATGAGGAAAACAATAAATATGTTAGAAATCTCAAACCGAGAAAATAAGACTTAAAAGAATTTTTGAGAAAAGTCAAGAACCGACCTGAACCGTCTCCTGAGCAATGGCGGCCACCTGGGCCTTCATGGTCCCCCGGGGTATTTTAACCCCGGCCGTCTGCTCCATGTCTGAAAGCAGGCTGTCGGCGACGGAGAGCCTCGAGGGCACCTCAATACAGAAGTCGCCCTCCTGCACCGCGGTCCTGGAAGGAAGTGGCCGGAAGACCGTCCGCTTCTGCCTTTTGAGGGGGACCTCGGCGGGCCCAGCCGCCTCCTCTCGTGCCCGGGACGCCGGGTCTCGCGAGTGCTTATGGCTCCTCCCGCAGCGTTCTTTTGGAGCTCGGGGAGCGGCGGAGGGCTTAGACGGTGGAGATGGCCTCGGGGCCGAGCTCGGACCAGGTCGGGAGGAACTTGCGCCCCCGACCTTCTTTCCCTGGGTCTTGGCGGCGGTTAGGATCTTTGCTCAGTCCATGAGCTCTGCAAAAAAGGACCATACAAACAAAGGTGGTTAGCAACACAAAAACAACGAAGGAAATTTGACAAAGTCTAAACATACCGTTGAAAGCCCTAACTTACCCAAGAAACGTGCAGGACTAAGTCCAGCCCAGCTTAGTGTATGCTCGGATAGCAAGATATCCGTCCGTTGGATCGGCTGCCACTAGGACACCACTCTTGCTTCGGGAGAAGTCGACTACTTTGCCCTCGGGCAGTCGGCCCTGTGCCACTGTGTAGGCATAGGCCAATCCTCGCTCTCAGGCGGCCCGACGAATATAAACTTCTCCTTCCATTCATGGATGGAAGAAGCGACTGCTGCTACCCCTGACCCGGCCACTCCGTCCTTGCGTTTTTTGAACGAGAAATACATCCAGCTCGGCTCATCCTTACTGTTGCCGGGGTGATTCTTATAACAAAGGAGAGAGACAAGGAGAGTCAAGCTGACCATCACTCATGATTTTGTCACTCTCTTGTGCAGATAACCAAAGATCAACAAAAGGGAGTTCCAGATTTGATAAAAGAAATAAAGATGCTTGGATGTGTATGCGGGAACGTATGCTCTATCGGTATTTACATCCCTATCTAGAAGGTGAAGCTCAACAAACTAATAGCATCTCCCCTTTTCATTATTATGTGCTTCTGTCACTACATTTTGTATCTTAGTATACTACAGCATTAAAGGTGAATACAAAATTGATAGACCATAACATATGTATGAATGATGAATGGTCTCGGTGAAAACCATTGAGAATGTTATGCATACGAGGGAAGGAATTGTCAAGATAAGTTTATGTAAATATACACCATATTTTCACTATACATTGCACCATTCATTTCAGAGAGCCTCATGTATACGTTTTTGCATTCCAACATTCCAAAGGCGACACATTATTACAGACTATGTATCGAGTAAACACAAACTCAGAGCCTCGTACATATACAAAACTTTCAAAGATGTGGATGAACTCATCACAGCCAGGGGCGGAGCCTGGAATTAGCAGCTGGGGGGCTGACAAGACTTGTATCCAGATATGAGAAATTATATATATATAAGTTTGAATGCTTTGTTAATTATATATAAGTTCTACATATTTTATAGTACTGGAATTATAAAAGAAAAGGTGAGCAAGTTGATCACAACCTCATTCGAAAAAAGAATATTTTTATGGGGTCATTTTATTATTTAATTTTACAATTAAATAATAAAAATTTATTTTTTTTAGAACAAAAGCATAAATACTATGCAAAGGATAGGATGTCTATTTAAATTTCCTAGTTAAAGCTGTGTGGAAAGTAGAAACGAGGCATTTATTAGAAATTTCCAATTAAAGTAGGTTTTATGGAAAAATGAGAAAAAATAACACTTCCAGGCCTCGAACCATCACCACAACCAAAATCCATAGACTCTACCATTTAGGTAAAATGGATTACTTTTTCTTTACAAAACTTTAACTATATATACAGTTTAAACACTTAATTATGTATGTATGTATATAGCAAACTTTCGAAATATTTGCCGGGGCCTGGGCCCCAGCCCACCACCCTTTGGCTCCTTCACTGATCACAGCCGATATTTACCTTGGGAACAGTTCAGTAATTGAAACGTCATTCACTGAGATTTGTAATGCCCTACCCGTAGATTCAACCCTATCATCCAGTTCTGCTGCCTTTGATAATATATTACTATTACTGTTAACTATCCCATGGAAAATCCTCGGCTGTGAAGGAGCTTGTAAAGGAAACGAGGGACTATGGAGCATGAGAACCACTGCTGACATTGGCGGTCTTTCATTTGGAACTTCTTGAACACATAGTAGTGCTATATGAATGCATCTCAACACCTCATTTGTCGAATAATTTTCCAAAGTTGGGTCGATGATCTCTATTATCGTACCCTTTCTCCAATGTTTCCATATCTGCCAACATGGAATTCGGGTTAAAATAATCCTTGGTATATTGAATGAGAACAAACATTTGGATTATAATATCATCATCTTGCTGATTATACCTTTTATTATATATAAACTACGAGTAAACAACATATAATTCATTAACAAGACTTAAAGGGATATATACTCACGTAGTTGAAGAAGTCCTCGGCACGTTCAGAGTCATAAAAGCTGCTACATTTTCTTCCAGTAATTATCTCTATAAGAAGCACTCCGTAGCTAAAAACATCAACCTTGGTAGAGAAATGCCCATGAATTGCATACTCTGGTGCCATGTAACCACTACAAATAAATAGTTAATTTTATAAAGGGTTTCGATTTTGACTCATAACTAGCCAATTTTGTTAGCAATTAAAAGGCTTGCACGTACAAAGTTCCAACTACTCGACTTGTCATGCCTTGTGTTTCATCGCCAATAAATAGCTTAGCCAAACCAAAATCTGAAATTTTTGGGTTCATGTCTGCATCTAACAATATGTTGCTTGTTTTCAAGTCTCGGTGTATAGCATTAAGGTGAGATTCTTCATGTAGATAGAATAGACCTCGGGCAATTCCTCCAATAATATGGAACCTTCTTTCCCAATTCAGTTGTTTGCATTTGACAGGGTCTGTTTCATGCATGTGGATGACAATCTTATAGAATAAGAATCTTAAAAGGAAATTAAAAGGTAATACATACCAAATAGAATGTTGTCCAAGCTTCTATTAGGCATGTATTCATAAACAAGCAATTTTTCGTCTCCTTCTATGCATACACCGAGTAGCTTAACAAGATTTCTATGCTGAAGTTTAGCTACCAAGAATAATTCATTTTTCAACTCTTCTAGTCCTTGTGTTGAACCTGTGGAAAGTCTCTTTACTGCGATCTCTTGTTCATGTGCCAGTTTTCCCTTGTACAAATGTCACGAAGCAGTTTGTAAAAATTAAAGGATAGATAACTACAATAGTTTCAAGGCATGTTAGGAGGAAAAAACCAAAAGAAGATTTACCTTATAAACTGAACCAAAGCCACCTTCTCCAAGTTTTTTTGCTTGTGAGAAGTAATCGGTTGCGATTTTTAAAGTAGACAAATCAAATGATAGCGAGATGCTTGAGATCTCCTCTAGGTTAGCTGTATCTAGAAAAGGGAGCACAATTTCAAGTGATGCTTGATGTGAAATTTTCAAGTCCCAAATCATCTACTCAAATATCCTTGGATGTGGGCAAATCCTGAAAGTTTGTGGATATAATATTGCGATTTCATCCTTGATTACTTTGAAGCTGCTTATACTTACTAGAGATGCTTTTGTTTGATCTTTTCCTCTTGTTTGCTATCTTCCTCCAGAAGAAAATACATATAACGATAATGAGCATCATGACGACTACAAGCGGGATCATGACTCTTAGAATTGTCCGTCCGTTATTCTTGCTTCCTACATCCAAAGTCAAAATTTGATAATCATGAAAGCACAGGCCAAAAAAGAGTCTTTAAATTCCATCTACGCTATCAAAAGTAGACGTCAGACTGCCGGTGCTAAGCTAGTCAGTGTCCATGCTTCGGATTTACTAATTTTTTGAACACAATTCGTAATGCGTACTTCTTTCTCTTTGTAGCTTTATTGCTTGATCTCTATGTATGTTCAAGAATTTTGTTCACAGCCGTTTCCTGGTAAAGATTGTATTTTCTGCGATCTGCTGTCAAATTTATTGAAATAAATTTCTTCAATGACGTATGTTAAATTTCAGAGCTTTTAACTATTTCTGGATTGTTTGCTGTGCTTAAGCGTTTTCTGATTATTCTAAATGAAAACATATATAACTCTATGATGTGTTTTTAATGCTTTATAATGTTTGTTTATTCAGATGAAGCTAAGAAATGCTTTGGAGGGAATGAGGTTTTACAACCAGAACCTTTTTGGTTCATCTATTGTTTCTGCTAAAACAAAATGGAGACAACACCCACCACTTAGCCAAATTTCATGCATGTGGACTTGGATTGATCTCATACCTTCTCCAAATGAAGGCGGCGGAGTTATCAAAGCAGGAGTAGGAGGCAGTGCAGGCGTAAAATTAAGCAAAACCGTCGGTTTCCCCTCATAAAATCGATACAGCTCATACCTAAAGTTACAGCTCTTCGCAAGAACTCGTCCTCCTTGGCTCTTCTCATGTCCCTTATAAAGTCCCCGGATCTGCTCCAAACACCGACTGCATGAATCCATCGATAGATCCCTCGTGCACTGCGCCAACCCATTCAGCTTCACATCGCTCCCGTTCACCGCGGTCCCCGTAGCAAACATCATTGAAGATTTATATGCCGCTTGATACATCACCTTGTCCAACAAGTTACTTTGCAAATTAATAAAGCTGTCGACGTCATCTGTGACATTTTGCGTGTTGTGTAGTATCCTGTAAATGGAGGTCTCGAAGGAGGAGAAGAATCGTTGATTAGAGTATCGAAGTTCGCAGTTGTCGTACCAGATGGTGGCTTCCTTGGAATTCGGGCAGAGAGCGAGCACGTCTTGCGCAGCGTTTTGGATGCACGAACTGCAGTCGGAGGAGCCGACATCGCCTCGGCAGAGAACGAGGCCATAGGTGGAGTCGGGGGCCGAGCCTGCTGAGGAGGTGGCAAAAGCCGAGTTGCGGGAAGTGAAGCGAGTGAGGAGGAGGTTGAGGTTTGTTTGGTATGTGCTGTTGGTCGTGTAGTTCTCGTTGCTGCAGGTTTTGGAGAGGGCGTCTGCGGAAATGGAAGTCGAATGGTTTAGAAAGAGGAGCAAGAGATAGAACAGAATGGCCATTTCCCTTTTTTGTTAATTTGCTTCAATACCATTTGATATGTGTGGTAAGTTTGATTTATATAATGAGAAATGCTTTTCCTACCATGATTGTACATAATTCTTTGGGTCAAATCCCATTGGATGACTTGTGACTTTTTAAGTCAAAGGTCTGGCTATGTCTCTTTCTTCTGGGGGCGAATTAATGTTCTTTGTTAGGGGCTGTTTGGTTGCAGGATTATGGAATTTGGATTCCAAAATAGTACGGTTGAAATTTCTGGATTTGGTAATTTGTTGTTTGGTTGGTTCTGGATTCCTAGTATTGGATTTGTAGATCCTTGTAATCTTTGTTTGGTTGGTGGAAAAAAAGTGGGATTTGGATTTAAGGATTTTAGAAAGAGATAGAGAGAGAGAGGATTGTTAAATAAATAAAGTGCATGGGCCCCATCTAAAAGTATAATGAATAGTGCTAAATCCTTGAAAATCCTTGAAAATTTTTAGGATTCCATAATCCTTGTTTTGTGGTGGGCCCTCCATAAAAAACAAAGGAATCCTAGAAATCCTAATCCTGCAACCAAACACAAAATTATGAAATTCTAGGATTCCACAATCTAAAATCCAAATCCAAACTCATAATCCTGCAACCAAACAGGCCCTTAGCGACTGTTGAAGAAGAACACGTAGAATGAAGTCAAAGGTCGACATACAAAGTGAATGAGACTGTTGTTTGGCCAAGGGTTTGAAGTCTGTTTACGTTTGGGTGATGCATGATCTTTGACTTGACCGAAAACGTTTCAAGGTTTCTGACTTCTTATATCCAGCTCAGCTCTGAGATTCTGTTTACATGATATGCATTGTGCAGCAGGAAATTATGCCGTATTTCTTAATCGGAATTTATGGGCCTGCGGTCTGTGGTGTTAAGACTCAAGGGGAGAGAGCGGGTCCCATCCAACTTAAAACACAAGATGCCCCTTTGATTTCCACCCAAACTATCCGTCAAAGGGTACATGTAAAATTACCTGAAGTTAAATAGGTATTAAAATTTGGGCCTATCATCCGATCTGTATATGTGTGTGGATGAAGGCCTCATTTGGCAACGGGGTTACGACCTTCGAAATCTCCGTCATGCGAGGTTTGGATGCTAAACTTTAAAAAATGAAACTGTGGAAATAGATTTTCCCAAACCGTGAAAAGTTTTGAGGTCTCAAAACCTCATTTTTCCAAACCCAAAAAAAAAAGTGGAGTTTCATATAGTTTCGTACGGTCTTCATTAATTCTCTCTTTTGCATTTAAAAATAAGTTAAGTTAAATGAAACCTTAGGTTTATTAACTATGTTGCCAAACAATCATAAACCTTGTGGAACCCAATTTTATGAAACTACCATTTGTACTCATGCAAGCCGTGGTTTCATGTTAACTTGATCGAAACTGATAGAGCATAAAACTGAGGTAGCTTGGGCTTTATCAATAGATTTGTAGGGTGAGAGTCTTGAGCAAAAGCGACAAATCTCCGGATCCGAGAATCTGCAAAATCAAGGATCTCCCGGGTTCGAACCCAAGGGACCCCCTCCGATACTTAAGTTAGTAAAGATGTATTATAGGTATAAAGCATTTAAAGTAGACGTTTAGGAGAGCCGAAATCTCCTCGACACCGGAAACCCTAGGTTGGGCTGCCTTTCCCCCTTCCTTTTAGGGTTTTCCCCTTCTTAGGGTTTCCTCCCTTTTGGGTATTATTTTTTGGTCTCTCATTTTCTAAGATTTTATGTGTGGTATTTATAGCATATCTAGGAGGGTTGATGTGGGTCCTCTATAATATCTATTAGTTAAGATCCACGGTTATGTGCGGGCTTTGGGCTTTATGAGACATCCATACCGAATGAATATACGGGTTCGGATACAATAAATCAATTCGGTAAATCTATGTTATATCAGTACCCTCTGCTTTGAACTCTTCACGTGTGAGTGAGAGGTCAAAGCATAGAGAGAGTATATGGTTTAGAGTTACCGTTGTGTTGGATTCATTACACCCGAGCATGGGTTGTGTGACATACTCGTCGACCATATTGAGTGAAGCTCAATCTTGTCTTCTCGACGAGTGATACCTTATCTTTTCTGTTTTGAAGGGAACCTTGGATTTTTCTCCGAGCAAGCGATGCTCGGTTTTCTTTTTCTTTGCACCGAGGGATGCTCGGTCTTTTCTTCGCTTTGGGACTTGTTTTAAGGGGAAGAAAGTTTTGCTGGTCTTCGTGCCTTTGACAGGTTGGCTCGGGCATCGCGCCTTTGGCCGGTTTAGCTCTCTAGGCTTTACATCTTTGGCAAGTTTGGCTCTCAGGGCTTCACATCTTTGGCATATTGGCCCTCGGGGTTTCACGTTTCAGCGACCTTCAGTGCTCGTGCCTTTTGTGTATTCACTCCTCGGAGCTTCGTGCCTTTTGCGTGTTCACCCCTCGAAGCTTTCTATCTTTTTGCGGATTGTCCCTTTGGAGCTTCCTACCTTTTGCAGATTAGCCATTTGGAGCTTCCTGCCTTTTTGGACCTCGGTGAGTCTTTGCTTGGTGGTGCTGAGAGTGAAGCTCGGACGGTCTTATGATGAGCCTTCTATTTTTCTTGATACCTGTTTCTTTTACATATTGCTCAAAAGAGAAATTAAAAACATGTGCAGTATTATAAAAATATCTCGCTTTATAATAATTTGTTTTTAAATATAAAATCTTACTTGACCTCCACCTTATTTGAGGATTCTCTTCTAATTATATGGGCTTGTAAGCATCAAGCTGGGGGCTCGAAGAGTTCGGAGTCATGTTTCAAAGGTTGTGTATGGGTGTTCGCATCCTGTAAGTGGGTTTTAGGAGCTCGCAGCTCGCATCTGAGAGCTCGCAGCTCTTTTCTGATAGCTCACGACTCGTAGTTTGTAGGGCTAGGTTGCAGCTCGGAGCTTGGAGCTCGGAGCTCTCTAACTCGTAGGTCGGAGCTCGCAGCTCTCTAGCTCATAGGTCTCTATCTCGTAGCTTATAGGTCGCAGCTCGGAGCTCGCAGCTCGTAGGTCGCGGCTCGGACTTCGTAGCTCTCCAGCTCGAAGCTCATAACTCTCCAGCTCGTAGGTCTCCATCTCGAAGCCAGCTCGGAGCCAGCTCAGAGGTCTTTAGCTCGCATCTTGCAGCTCTCCAGCTCGAAGCTCATAGCTCCCCAGCTCGTAAGTCTCCAGCTTGGAGCTCGGAGCTTGCAGCTCTCCAGCTCGGAGCTCGGAGCTCTCCAGCCCGCAGCTGTAACGACTCTGAATTTACTGTACAGAATTTTCATGTTTAATGTACAGAAAAGAGTTATACAGCCTGAGATTGGGTTATAAGTTAATTTTGTTAAATAATAGCAAGAAACAACTTGTAGCTCACTGGTAAAACCCTTGCACTGCTGTGACGTAGCCCCTGTGTTCGAATCCCATCTGACACATTATTTTTTTTTCGATTTTCTTTTTAAACTTTTTGGAAGCCCAAAAGTTTACACGTGCAATACACAAAAAAACGAAAAGTTTGCAAGTGATCAACTTTCGGCGAGAATCAAAGCAAATTCCGGAGACCCCGCGACGCCACGACAACAACCCTCTCTTCCTACACCTTTCTTTAAGCCTCCTAAATCGCAAGTCCCTCCCAATCTTCCTTTCTATTCCTTGAATTTCTTTTTAATAATCATAGTCACAAATTCGTGATTCGGTAATAATTCGGCGAGGTCGAAAATTCGGAATCGGAGAACTATTCGGAAAAAATCGGCAGGTATTCGGGAAAGATTCAGTAAGTGTTCGGGAAATGTTCGGGAAGGATTTCAAGCATAAAATTAATATAAAATTAATATATGAGACGCTAGATTTTTTATTTCATGAATTATTTGCTGTTTTTTGAATAATTCGCTTTTTTTTGGAATAATTCGTGAATAATTCGGGAATTATTCGTGAATAATTCGGCGCGTTCGGTGATGGCGAATAATTCGCAGATTTAATCGGCAGTCACATAATTCGCGAATTATTCATGAATTCGCCGAATAATTCGCGAATTATGTGACTATGTTAATAATCGGTGAAAAGTGGAGTTATTGCCGATATTTCTTTTTCTAAAGCATATAACTCCATTTTCCTTTACCTTTTGATCAAACAAATTGTACCACTTCACTTATAAGCTAACACTCATGCCTAAAATAAATTTTATCCAAGAATCTTTTGTAAAACAATCACAATTTAACCTTTTCATTTAAATACCATGAACTTTAGATAACACCTCTTTTCGTATTTTGTTAAAACATACCTTTAGAAAACTTCACGGGGTAACGACCTACCTCTCACATACACACAAAGTTCCATAGCACGATATATCCTTGTATGAATTTTTGTTACGAATACCATATTACAAGAAAATACCATTTACTATAAAACCGGATTTCTTTTAAATTGTATTTTAAATTCCTTTGCAAATACGCCTCTACAACTTTCTTTAGGAGACCCGCTATTGGATGGTGCAGATTATCGCACATCCTTAGGTTAGTAGAGCGAGATGCAGATCTCCTCACGGAGCATTTGGTCTCGAAAGGTTTTAAATACGGTTTTTAAGAAAAATGCATTTTTCTACTTAATTAAAATTTTAATTTTTAATAATATAAATACTACAAATCCATATATTTTCAAATTATAATAAACTTACATTTTGTACAATGAAAGAATTATAAGTTTTCACCAAAATACCATCAAGATATCAACAAAAGACAAGTTTTATAATAAAATACCATGAACTTTCCAAGATATGTAATTATCACTAAAATACCCTAAAATACCTCTAATCCTTAAAATTCATATCCATGGAAACCCTAAATAATATAAATAACTTCTCGAGGTTATTTTGAAACTATATTAAAAATATTTTACATAAAACCCCCTCAAGTTATATAAAACAATATTTAAGGACTTTAATAAATATAGATTTAAGCGGGATCAATTCTCTTGAGCCCTAAGGAGCCAGAGAAAGTGGGTGCTTACCTATTTATGGTAGAAAAACTTAACGGAGTTATCAATGGTAATTGTATTAGAAAAAGACACAAATCCTGCTATCCATGTGCAGCAGTTACCGATAACTCCCGAACTTAATTCAGGATCTAAATCAGTTACAAGTGTCTGACTCCATCTGAGTCTAACTCAAACCTGAATCCTAATTCAAATCAAAATTCAATTCAAACATGAATTCAAAGTCTAACATGAATACTGGAACATGAACCTGAATACCTAAATTCAAACATCAATATAAAACCTGAATGCTTGACTTGACCTGACCGAACCATAGCTATAACTTGAGACCTGACTTCTTGAATACAAGATTACATTCTGAACCTGACCACTTGAACAACTTGTATTCATGGTTTCGGCAAGACTTGTAAATATAATCTATACAACACATTACGCGGGGATAACGGGGTAGATTGGTACAGAATGTATTAACGTGGCATGAGATGGTCACTAAAAGACACCTACATGAAATCTCGTGTCGTTGTCTCGTGGGTTTTGACGGGGCCTTGCACTACATATTGTCATAGTCCATGGGGTAAGATAGACTTCTCTCGTTTACACAAATAGCTTATGTACCAAGCTACAAACAACCACGTTAAAATAACAATCTTATACGTGTACAACTTACTAGTTCCAATTTCATTACTTGTTCTATTCCATTCTTTCTTTTGGGACTTACTGAACGTTGGTTCGCTGACGACATTCCTGTCTATTTTCTCTCTTTGGAATGTTCGTCAGGAGGACCAGACTCTCAGGAGATCGAGCCTAATCAGGAGGACGTTGACCAGCTCACTGCCCAGCATGACTACTAGTTTTCCTTGTACTTAATTTCAGTTTGTATGTCACTGTTTAGGCATTTCTTTATAACATTGTATCTTTGTAACATTTCAAAAAATAAAATATTATTTTTGGGGAATTTTTATAATTTAATAATAAAATATTGAATATTTTAATAAGGTGGTATAATTAAATACTGATAAATTGGGGAATTTTTTTGAAAATTATAGAAATTACTTAAAAGATGGTGTTTTATGTGAATTATGCAAATTTTAAGTTTTTATGATTAATTATATGCTAATTTAGTGCTAATCGCGATTAAAAATCACTAATCGGATTTTAAGCATATTTTGTGCAAAATATGCACCATATCAATTTACACTTGTTACATTTTTCTTCATGGCTTTCCTTCATGTTTATGACATGGTTGTTGATTTATTAGGAAAGGAAAAGAAAGGAAAAGAAAAGGATAAGAATATAATATACAAGTATGGGCAAGAGAGAGAATGAGAGGGTAAAGGGTCAACATCTTGGACCAAGCTCCCATCATTTTACTCTTCACCATTTTCTCTCCTCTCTCTCACCTTCTTGCTGCTGCTGCTGCTGCCCTCACCCCTCCCCCTCTTCACCTCCCCCAAAACTCCATGATAAACACTTCAAAACCCAAACCCCATTTCACAAAAAAGGTGCACAAGCCCTCTAGCTACCCATTGGACCAAGAAAAATTTGATTTTGGCGCTGTAGGGGATTCGTGGGAGCTAAATGAGGTAACCCCTTTCACAATTAGTGTAGTTTTTCCCTTGCTAAAGCCTCTTTTTAAGTTTAAAAGTGAATTGGTGATGTTTAGCGAAGTTTGAAATCTCAAGTTAGGAATTAGGGTTTGATTTGAATAGAGATGGTGTATTTGGGCTTTAGAGGTGACCATAAACCTCCCCAATTGTTAGCAAACCCAGACCAAACCCAAAATAGAACCTGGAACTGCAAAACAGAAAGCTGTGAATGTCGGTTTGTGAGGAAAATGAGCGTGCAGGAAAATCTGGGATGATCCGGGGAAATTCTGAGACAAACAAACAATACTGGGGGCTTAGTTAGACCACCAGGAGACCACCCTCTGCACACGAGACCCTAACTCCCTACCCAAACCGGCTTGGCCGGAATTTCCTTTGATGTGGTCGGCCCTCATGATGAGATAGGTGCCCAGGTTGCTTATGTAGGTCATATGTACCCCATGTATCACCCCAGAGTTATTTGCTTGCCTTGTTTTGGCCTGAGTCAAAATCTGGGACCACTTTCTCTAGTTGCTGCTTTAATTTGAGTTATGGTTTTCCGTATTTCGATTTCTGGATTTTTGTATTTGTGCGTTATCTCGATCACATGACGTTTTTACGTCTATCTCGAGTGATATCGGGTTGATTTGCGAGAGCTAACCATAGGTTCTAACCTATAGGCTTTTAAGCGCATCGTTTTGGTTTTCGTGTGTCGTTTTGATTTCGATTTGGTTTTAATGCGATGCGATACGTGTGACATGTAGGTACCCCCATGATGACTCGAGACGATGAAGAAGATGATGGTGGCGTCGACATCGGCAAGCGAAGGTCAAGGTGAGTAGGTTATATCTACGGGGGAAGTCGGGTGGATGGCGTATAGCACCCCCGCAGTTCGATACTTGGTATACTAGATATATACTATATATATATATATATATATATATATATGATAGTGTTATGCGTGACATGGATGTTTTAGATGTGATTAGGTGTACTACGGATAGATTAGGGTTTAGAAGTAAACTAGTATAGTTTCCTAGTTGCGAACCCTAGAATAGGTTGCACCCCCCCCACACACATGCGTATTGGTTATACTTATACCTGTATGATGAGGATAGTGGATAATATTTAGAGATGAGTCGATGAGATTGGGCATAGTGCCGTGAGATCGGTGATATGATGTAGTTCGTATTTGGGGTACGACATGAGATTTTAGCGGGCCTTTGGACGTGTGTTTTACACACGCATTTATATAGATGGTATCAGTTGTACTAGACTTAGATCAGTACCCCAGTTCGTGAGATACGATGATAAAGATTCCAGATAATTGATGAGATGAATGTGATATTGACCCGTACCCAAATTTGGGATGCCGTACGAGCTTTATATTGATGATAGATCCGCACTCATGACTTGAGAATGTCATTTGATATTGTATCGTACGCGGTACCTTTGAGGCGGGATCACCGACTATTATATGTGTGTGTGTGTGTGTGTATATATCGACTCAGATTTAGGTGGTTTCCATACCCCTCCCGAGTAGTTTGCTTAGTAGATGTTAGGCTAGACCGATGTCATACCTATTTCAAAACTATCGAATCGGGAGTATTTTAAAGATAGGCAAAGGGATTCTACGGATATTTTCAAAAGACGCATCTTTTCTTAAAAACACCGTAACCCTTATTTTACTAAAAACCCCGATTCGTCTTATTTCAAATGGCAAAACTGCATGACATATTTATATTGATGCAAATTCTTCACTGTTGTGTTTTATTAGTCGATTTCTGCATATTCTTGCTATTCGCATCGCATTGCATGTGTAATGTGTTTATTGTTATATTAAAACCATACTGTTAGGACACCAGCACCATTATTGATGATGCTTATGTTCCACGTACACCTGCTTGCCGGCTCACACACTTCATCATCGATAATTGCCATGCCACTACACTGTAGGACTGTTGCATTCAGGATATGATCCCTTGCATGGCATACTTGTATACATACATATTGTACACTCATACTTGTGCACATACCTATTGTACACTCATACTTGTGCACATACCTATTGTATACCCATACGTGCATACATACGTATTCGCACATACATAGATGATTCTGGCTTGATTAGAGATTTGAGAACCGCAAGATACTCTTTAAAACTGATTCATTTTAAAAGAGCGGTTTCCCTCAATATGTGCATATTACTATTCCATGTTGCATGATATACTGATATGCTTACATTTCTTTTACATGTCGCATACATCATGCTTTTTGATTATACGCATTGAGATATGTTGTTTCCATGATATTTCTGGATTTGGGAACGGTGGGTATTTCAAAAGAGAGTATGTAATTGTTTTAAAAACCCGGTTACCCTTGATATGATATTTCAGTGCGTCCACCATTTGTTTTCTCGGTTCTGAGAGCGACATGTGAAACCCGATTCGAGGAGGCGGATGAGGCCGATTGCGGGTACATGGTGGACCCGGTATGGTACCCCGGGGCGAGAACGGATCGCTGTGTGGTAGACGGTGAGCCTGGCAGAGGGACTACTACCTACCGGTGATAGTATTTGGGCTCGGCGGATATCCGGAGGATACCGACCGGAGTCGAGAGATGATACGGGCCGATCCGGACTGACGGAGCCCATGGACCGATCCGGACTGACGGAGCCGATATATGAGGATTTACGTGCCGATGCTGGGCACAGCTTTCATGATGTTTTCGAGTGTCGATATTGGACACTCCAGTTCCATGATTTTGATGTGTCACGAGGGACACATGTTGATTATATCCTCATACTTCCATGCATATGCTTTATGATATTTACATGCATGATGTTTATTGTCATTGGGTGACGCGTGGATGATATCCACATACATATAGTTGACATTGATGACGTTGATCACATATTTGGACGAGATCCACATATATACAGATATTGATTACATAGTTGGATGATATCCACATACTCATAGACTTCATGATATAGTTGACACTGATTATATTGATCATACCTCACATTATGATATGTTGTTACCTGAGGCACTGGCACGAGCACTTGGTACTACACTTATGTATAGATGTTTACCTTGCCACCTTATCATACTTCAGACTTATTCATTTGAGGTTTATATATATATCTGATCGTATTGACCTAGGATTGTGTCATATATACGATTTCTGCTCTGTGATGTTTTCTATTCACGAGTTGGCAACTCACCCCCGTTGTGCCACAGTTCTTGCAAGTTTTGCCGTACACGTTTCATTGCGGCTTTTCTGGCACACTGCTTCCTTCTGGGTGATTGCATTGGTAGGTGGGTTCACTCGCATCGTGACCACCCTTGTATTTATTTTATTCAGTTGTATCTAGAAATTTCTTCAACCAAACTTGTATATTGCTTCAGACTTAGAAAACCAATTATGTATTATTTCGACCTTAGAGTCGCGCGTTGTAGTATTATGGTTTTCATGCTGATTTTGAGTTTCCTTTTGAGTTTTGATCCTCGCCCTTCGGCGTTGTATATTATATTGCTTGCGTGGTTGTGACCGTCGATTGACAAAGAGCTAGCTCCCGCTTGGGGATGCCTTTTATCATTGCATATATATTATTCATGTTGTACCCCGTTTGGGGCCAGTATTTACAAAGGAAACTCTGCCGAAATTTTCAGAAAAGACTAGAGATTTTAAAAAATGCATATTCGGTTTACTTATTTAAAAACCTTGCTTTTAAAACATGTTTTCTTTACTTCTTAAAAGCTAGTTTTCTTTATTTACTCCTTAAAATGGTTTTAGATTTCTGGGCTTTTGGCTTACTTGGATTAGATGGGGTCCTATAGACTTCATATAATTCAAGGGCCAGTCACGTGCTATTTCGGGTCGTGACAATATTTACTTTTCAAAGCAGTTGTATTGTAAAGATGAATATTAATAAAAGTTATTGTTTATTTTATATCTCTTGTCATTCTTGTGCATTTTATATATATTGCTTACTTATGCTTAACGTATTTATTTCTTAGTAAATACGTTGCAGGCTTGCCATATCTCCGCTTCCGTACACTGGGAAGCGGGGCGCGACAGGTTTTGTTGGCGGCCCATGCAGGTCTGTTCTGCATGAAGTCCTAAGCAATATATATCATAAGAATTATAAGAATTAGCAACTATACATTCCTTACATTTCAAATTTCTTGAATCTATCCTAACCATTCTTTTCTATCAAGGTCATAGATTCACCGAACAACACAAGCACGAACGTTAATGGCAACACCCCACCACCTACTCTACCACCACAACCTACCATTACAGCTCCCATCAATGAGCAAACGATACTGCTTGAGACAATCAAGAGCCTCTTAGAGGCTCAGCAGTAGCAGACTGCTATCCTCATGCACCCCCTGAAGCCAAGACACCCGGAGTCAAGCAATTCCGGGCACTGCGCCCAAAGCACTTTTCAGAAAAAGAGAGCCCACTGGAAGCGGAAGAATGGGCTCAATCGATAGAAGATGATTTGGCACCAGCACAAGTGCCATAGATTGCTAGGGTGATGTTCCCCTCCGAACGGCGGCCGCAGACGTGGGCGTCTCGCCTGAGATTCGGGGCAGATACTATTTGGTTTTATCCGTCTACCTCTCCGAAGATACCAAGTTGATTTATGGCACCGTGTATCGGAGGTTTAGACAGATGCGGCCGATGTAGCAGACTTCGTCAGATTCCCCCTCGCTTGAGGGGTTTTTGATTGTGGGGACGCTCTTCCCTGCAGGCGCAAGCCCCTGCAGTTAATTACGCTACCGGATCGCGGTAACAACTTTCTCCTTCTCCAGAATTTCACTTCGTGTCGTGTGTGTTTGTTTTATTTGTGGTTGCCCGTGGATTGTATACGGAGACTAATTTATTTCGTCGCCCGTAGGACGTGGATTAGTCCAAATCCGTATTTTCTTAGATTTGGTTTTGGGGCTTTGGTTTAAGGATACGTTAGCCATATTGAGGCTAAGATCAACTTAAACGTTCGTTAAGGATACGTTAGTCTGATTTGAGACTAGGATCAACTTAACGGAAAGAGCATTTAGGGGCTCTATTGTTCCAGTTTAGGGACTTAGTGGTCCATTTAATATATGGCCGTCGGGACCCGTCACCTCTCTGACGACGTTGAAGGATTACAACGACAGGTGTCAGAGGAGTCCAGAGATATACCCTTGAACCAAAGTTGATTGGGGGTCTTATAGTCCAATTTGGGACTAAAGTCTGTTCGAATGTTTAAGGATACGTTAGCCATATTTGAGGCTAAGATCAACTTAAACGGGATCGTTTAGATCCAACAAAAGAGCGTTTGGGGGCTCTATAGTTCCAGTTTAGGGACGTAGTGGTCCATAGGTAGTTTAAGGACATTACGGTCCATTGCCAGTTTAGGAACATGGTGGTCCATTTAATATATGGCCGTCGGGACCCGTCACCTCTCTGACGACGTTGAAGGATTACAACGACAGGTGTCAGAGGAGTTCAGAGATGTACCCTTGAACCAAAGTTGATTGGGGGATTTGTAGTCCAATTTGGGACTAAAGTCAGTTTGAAGGTTTAAGGATACGTTAGCCATATTTGGGGCTAAGATCAACTTAAACGGGATCGTTTAGATCCGACAAAAGAGCATTTGGAGGCTCTATTGTTCCAGTTTAGGGACGTAGTGGTCCGTGGTCCAGTTTAGGGACGTGGGGGTCTATTGCCAGTTTAGGGACATGGTGGTCCATTTCATTTGTGGCCGTCACCTCTCTGACGTCGTTGAAGGATTACAACGATAGGTGTCAGAGGAGTTCGGAGATGTACCCTTGAACCGGATGTAAATTGATTTAAGGGAGCAGTTGTGCTCGGTCAATTTAATTTGAGGACTTATGGCCATGATTGGGCTAAGTCTAGTTGAAGATGTTCAACATTTTCATTTGTTTTTGGCCTATTAGGCCTATGCTAGGGCTTTGCCCTTTGTTTAATAATGCATAACATTAATCTTGGTCTCTGTTGGACCTTTATTTGGGCTCTGCCCCTTTATTTTTATGATGCAGAGCATCTGTTTTGGGCTCTGTCCTTTTTAAAATAATGCATTGCATTTTATTAGGCCTGTTAGGCCTTTTTTAATTTGGCTCAGCCCTTTTTTAAATAATGCATAGCATTGATTAAACTGACAGAGTGCCACGTGGCCTGTCAGGCGCTCTGCGCCAATTAATGAGCGCAAGTGCATGTGGAGGTGACACGTGTCACGCTCTGGTGAGCGCAAGCGCAGTGCGCTGCGCCACTGCGCTGCGCTAGTGCGCTGCTGACACGTGGCGCTCTCTGGTGAGTTGCGCCAATTTGAGAGAGCAGTGCTTTATTTTAAAAGCGCACAGCGCAAGTTATTCTGGAGCTGACACATGGCGCTCTCTGGTGGCTTGCGCCAACCCAGGAGCGCAACAGTGTAGATTTGCAAGTGCAAGGCACTGTTTTAATATCTTGATCCAATTTTGGATTCAAGAAAAGAATCTTTTTTAAGATTCTAGAACCAGTGGTTCATCAAAAGGCAATGCCTTTGTTATTTATTATATTTTTTATTGAAGATCCTTGATCTTGTTCTTAGATCAATGATCTATTCAGAAGAAATTCTTTTTTTTATAAAGGTTTTACCTTCTTTTTCCTTTCTGAATTCTTCTCAAAATTCTTTAGAGGAGTTCTTTCTTTTTCTCTCTGTTAATGTGTGTTGTCTTTTAAATTGGGGTTTAGGGGCCTTTTTATAGTGCCAATTGTTTGTTAAACTGGTTAGAGAGATCTTTCTCTGAGTGATTTGGGGATTTTTCCCCACCGTTGGATCTTTGATCCAAGGGCTTCTGTTTTACAGAAGACAATCTTCTTGTTTTAACAAGAACAGAAAGATCTTACTGGAATTTTAATTCTGTTTGGCGCAAACGCATCTGTGCTTGACACGTGTCGCGCAGCGCAACTGCGCTGCCACGTGTCGCGCAGCGCAGAGCGCAGCGCAACTGCGCTGACACGTGTCGCGCAGCGCAGAGCGCAGCGCAACTGCGCTGACACGTGTCGCGCAGCGCAGAGCGCAAGTCAGCTGAAGCGTTGCTTCTTTTATTTTAATTTGAATTTTATTATCTTTTTAAAACAGAGCTTTGCTCTGATTGGGGGAAACAGAAGCATTGCTTCACTTCCCTCCTTGGGATTTGAACAGAGCTTTGCTCTGAAAAGGAGATTTTCCCCTCTATTATTATTATTATTTATTTATTTATTTATTTATTTCTTTTTATTGTTTTTATTATTATTATTTTATAAGGAGCGGGTTTTGAGCCAAAATTTTGGCGGGAACAAATGCCCCCACTACTTTGCCCACGTAAGTATGTACGTGTGTGTAGTAGTGCAAAGTTATGAGTAACCATAGAATCGTGAGCTTAGGAGACAAGTTTAGGGTCCTTGTACCCTAAGACTTTTCAACTTTATGAGCCGTGAGGGTCTCACAAAGACTTTTCTCCCTACGGATCGAGAGGATCTCGTAGGTGTATTTTCTCCTTAGGGGTCGTGAGGACTCCTAAGTGTGTTTTCTCTTATAAGTCGTAAGGATCTTATAAGAGAATTTTCCCTCTTTCGAGTCGAGAGGACCCGTAAGCGGTTGTTTCCCTCCTTATCGAGATTCGACTTTGGAGAGTGTGACCCGTGGATAGTATGCAAGAGACCGTTTTGGATCGACTTGCAGGGTCCCAGTGCTTAGAAAACAGGTTTTTTAATCCCTACTGCCTAAGGCTTTATCTCACGAGTCGAGACGAATCGAGAAGTTCTCGCAAAGACATCAATTTCCTCACGAGTCGAGACGAATCGAGCATTTCTCGCAAGAATGTCCTAACGTTACAGTTAACCTCTGCTCTTTACGACAAAGGTCCGTTAGGGTCTGTGGTACTTAGGGTTTTGGCCGTCGTACCGTCGCATCAGCTGATATATTCCTCGATAGGCAATCGTGCTGTTCGAGTAGCCCCGCGACTGCCGTGTCTTTGATCCCTTCGGGGGCTGGACAAGACGTCTTCAAGCAATCCTCCTTTGTAGTTTGACCGTCGGAAGAGCAAGCGTTAGGAATTTTGCCATACCGTTTTTTACTTGAGGTTAGGCTCATTTTGGAGAGCCCCGATGAGTCATAACCACTCAGCGCTGGTGTGGGATGATCTCCGATAATCTTTCAGGTTTTATGTGAGTTGCCGTCAAGACCCTGAAGCTAGGAATTTGGCCTTTGCTTCGTTTGTTAGCATTGCGTCTGCTGTATCGAGACGAATGTCTCGGTTGTCTCTAGGTTGCTTATGAACCGTCGAGGTTTGGAACTAGGGATTTTGCCGTGGCTCCGTTTGTTTGATTGTCGCGTCTGAACCCTGCTGGAGGAAGAACGCTGGGGTGACATCTCGTCTGCTGTATCGAGACGAACATCACGGTTGTCTCTAGGTTGCTGGTGAACCGTCGAGGTTTGGAACTAGGGATTTTGCCGTGGCTCCGTTTGTTTGATAATGTTGCGTCTGCTGTGTCGAGACGAACGTCGAGGTGGTAACCATTCCGCACTGGTGTGAAATGGTCTCCGGTTGTCTTTCAGGTTTTATATGAGTTGCCGTTAAGACCTTGAAGCTAGGAATTTGGCCTTTGCTTCGTTTGCTGGCATCGCGTCTGCTGTATCGAGACGAATGTCGCAGTTGTCTCTAGGTTGTTGGTGAACCGTAGAGGTTTGGAACTAGGGATTTTGCCGTGGCTCCGTTGTTTGATTGTCGCGTCTGAATCCGGTTGGAGGAAGGACGCTGTAGTGACATCTCGTTTGCTGTATCGAGACGAATGTTGAGGTGAAGCTGGGATTTTGCCATCGCTTCGCTTTGTTGGCATCGTGTCTGCTGTAACGAGACGAATGCTGAGGTGGAGCTAAGATTTTGCCGTCACTCCGCATTGTTTCGACCATGGGGTCTTTCGTTGACGTTGCATCCGCATCCTGCTGGACTGCGAAGGAACGCCGTTGTTGACATTGCGTCTGCAGAAACGAGTCGAATGTCGAGACGGTCTCTAGGTTGTCTGTGAACCGTCGAGATTTGGAACTAAGGACTATGTCGTGGCTCCGTTTAATGGTGTAACATCTGTGTCCTGCTGGAATGAGGATGCACACCGTTGTTGGTCTCCAGGCTGTAGATGTGGCCATTGAGATTTGGAACTAGGGACTTTGCCATGGCTCCGTTTCGTTGCGACTCTGAGGTCGGTTGCTGTCGTCACGTCTGCATTTTGCTGGAGTAAGGAGAATCGCCGTTGGTGATTTCTAAGTTGTCGATATCGACGTTGAGACCCTGAAACTAGGGATCTTCCTTTGCTTCGTTTGTTGACATTGTGTCTGTAATATTGCGACAAATGTCGAGGTTGTCTTTAGGTTGTCTATGAACCGTCGAGATTTGGCTTTCTTTCGGATGGAGCCTGGTAGGAAGGTATGGTTCCCTTTTTGTTTGTGCCCCTGGATTGTATACATGGATCAATGTGATCTCACCTGTAGGGCAGAAAGTTTCATTCTTTCATTTTTTTATTCTTTCCGCGATACTCTATCATTTCAGCTTTTATATCGCGAAGGTCGCGATTGTCCAATCATTTCGGCTATTTTTCACGGTGCCCTATCATTTCGGCTATGTATTTTATTTTTACTCGCTGCTTTTTATTGCGAGTTGCCCAATCATTTTGGCTATTTTGCACGCATACATTTTTTTTACTTGCTGATTTTGTTGCAAGTTGCCCCATCATTTCGGCTATTTCATATGCATTTTTGGTTCGCTGATTTATTTTTTCGCGAGTGTGAAACTTGGAATCTGATGCCAATCTTAGCATCAGTATCGCTACGACTGAAATATTGCCAGGAGCGAATCATCATTTACCATGAAAGGACTTGGAATTTGATACCGGTTTAGGCATCAGCATCGCTACAACTGGGATGTTACCAGGAGTTTATCATCATTTGCCTCTGTCGATGTCGAACAAAGGTGGCTTAGTAAACAGGGTTAGGATTCTGTCAACTAAGGCTTTTGACTTCATGAGCCGTAAGGGTCTCACAAAGGTGTTTCTCCCTACGAGTCGTGAGGATCTCGTAGGTGCGTTTTCTCCTTAGGAATCGTGAGGATTCCTAAGTGTGTGTTCTCTTATAAGTCGTAAGGATCTTACAAGAGTGTTTTCTCCTTGCAAATCAAGAGGACCTACAAGGGTTGTTCACTATATGGACATATCCCTAGTCACGGATGGGACTGGGTTAGGGAAATGTTTATTCGCGCCCGTGGATTGTATACAAGGGTCAGTATTGAGCCGCTTGTAGGGAAAAATCAAAGGTTGTGGGGGTTGCTTAAGAACAGGTTCAGGTCTCTGTAACTTAAGACTTTCAAATCTTATGAGCCGTGAGGGTCCCATAAGAGAGTTCTCCTTACGAGTCGTGAGGATCTCGCAAGTGTAATTTCTCCTTAGGAATCGTGAGGATTCCTAAGTGTGTTGCTCCCTTGTGAGTCGTAAGGATCTCACGCAGGCGGTTTCTCCTTACAAAGTCGAGAGGACCCTGTAAGTGTTTTTTAACGAGGCTGCGCCCTTTCGGGTTTTTCACAAAACTCGCCGGTAGCCCTGCTGTTTTTACTCACGGAGCCCTTTCGGGTTTTCATCCGTGCCCATTTTGCTTATGGACATACCGTTTTTTTTAACGAGGTTAAGCCCTTTCGGGTTTTCACAAAACTCACCGGTAGCCCTGCTGTTTTTACTCACGGAGCCCTTTCGGGTTTTCATCCGTGCCTTTTTTACTTATGGACATACCTTTTTTTTAATTATTTCTTTTCTTTCTTTTCTTTTTTTTTATCACGTCAGCCTGAGGATGTTGCGGTAGTAGTTTAAAGACGTTTCGGTCATTATCCAGTTTTAGGACATAGTGGTCCATCGTTAGTTTAAGGACGTTTTGATCCGATGTCGCCGTATTTGAGGCGAATTTCTAGTTTACTGACTTTTCGGTCTATCGTCACCGTATTTGAGGCGAATTTCTAGTTTACTGACTTTTCGGTCTATCGTCGCCGTATTTGAGGCGAATTTCTAGTTTACTGACTTTTCGGTCTATGGGGCTTTCCCTATGAATGAGCATGATGCCCCCGGCGTGTCCACCTTTTTAGGAGCATGAGGCTGTGGCGGGCTCACCATCCAGTTTTCGGAGATGACGAATTTGCCCTGTTGGTGTTGGTCTTCAACCCAGTTTTTGAAGACGTAGCAATCCTCGATCAGGTGATTTACCGTTTGGTGGTAAGGGTAATAATTGGGATCGTTGACATCACCTGGCTGAAATGGACGTTTTGGACTCGGCAAATTGATGAGTCTGTCGCGCACTGCCAGCTCGAACAGTCTCCTTGTTTTATCTTGAGGAAACGAGTAAGGACGTCCTAGCCTCTCCTCGAGGGATATGCGTGGACGCATATTGTTTTGACGAACAACCGGTCTAGGGCCACTCGATTGTTGTTGAGTGTTGGCGAAGCAGGTCATTTTTTCCTTTCCTTTATCCTTTTTATTCGCTACGTTGTTGGTGGATCCGAAATTCTCTCCGGATATCGTGCAATTGAGCGGCTGAATGTTCTCGCAACTCTTCAATCTTTCAGAGATGGACTCCTTGAAAAGAGGGCCAAGGGCTACTGTTCCCCTCCGAACGGCGGCCAAGACATGGACGTCTTGCCTGAGGTTCGGGGCAGATGCTATTTGGTTTTATCCGTCCACCTCTCCGAAGATACCAAGTTGATTTATGGTACCGTGTATCGGAGGTTTAGACGGATGTGGCCGATGTAGCAGACTTCGTCAGATTCCCCCTCGCTTGAGGGGTTTTTGATTGTGGAGATGCTCTTCCCTGCAGGCGCAAGTCCCTGCAATTTACGCTACCGCATCGCTGTAACAACTTTCTCCTTCTCCATAATTTCACTTCGTGTCGTGGGTGTTTATTTTGTTTGTGGTTGCCCGTGGATTGTATACGGGGACTAATTTATGTCGTCGCCCGTAGGACGTGGATTAGTCCAAATCTGTATTTTCTTAGATTTGGGTATGGGATTTTGGTTTAAGGATACGTTAGCCATATTTGAGGCTAAGATCAACTTAAACGTTTGTTAATGATACGTTAGTCCAATTTGAGACTAAGATCAACTTAACGGGACGTTTAGATCCGACAAAAGAGCATTTAGGCTCTATTGTTCCAGTTTAGGGACATAGTGGTCCATTTAATAATATATGGCCGTCGGGACCCGTCACCTCTCTGACGACGTTGAAGGATTACAACGACAGGTGTCAGAGGAGTTCGGAGATGTACCCTTGAACCAAAGTTGATTGGGGATCTTATAGTCCAATTTGGGACTAAGTCTGTTTGAATGTTTAAGAATACGTTAGCCATATTTGAGGCTAAGATCAACTTAAACGGGATCGTTTAGATCCGACAAAAGAGCGTTTGAGGGCTCTATTGTTCCAGTTTAGGGACGTAGTGGTCCATAGGTAGTTTAAGGACATTGCTGTCCATTGCCAGTTTAGGGACATGGTGGTCCCTTGTTTAAGGACGCTTGAGTCCGGGGGTTTAAGGACGCTTGAGTCCGTAGGTTTAAGGATGCTTGAGTCCGGGGGTTTAAGGACGCTTGAGTCCGTGGGTTTAAGGACGCTTGTGTCCGGGGGTTTAAGGTCGCTTGAGTCCGTAGGTTTAAGGATGCTTGAGTCCGTAGGTTTAAGGACGCTTGAGTCCGTATTGATGTGTGGTTGTCGGGACCCGTCACCTCTCTGACGACGTTGAGGGATTACAACGATAAGTGTCAGAGGAGTTCAGAGATGTACCCTTGAACCGGATGTAAATTGATTTAAGGGAGCAGTCGTGCTCAGTCAATTTAATTTGAGGACTTACGGCCATGATTGGGCTAAGTCCAGTTGAGAATATTCAACGTTTTTATCTTTGGCCTACTAGGCCTGTGCTAGAGCTTTGCCCCTGTTTAATATTGCACTGCATTTTCTTTTGGCTTGCTAAGCCTTTTTGATTTGGGCTCTGTCCCTTTTAAATGATGCGCAGCATCTGTTTTGTTTGGGCTCTGCCCCCTTTTTTTTAAAATAATGCATTGCATTTTATTTGGCCTGTTAGGCCCTTTTTAATTGGGCTTGGCCCTTCTGTAAATAATGCAGTGCATTAATCAAACTGACAGTGGCTATGTGGCCTGTCAGGCGCTTTGCGCCAATTATTGAGCGCAAACGCATGTGGAGGTGACACGTGTCACGCTTTGATGAGCGCAAGCGCAGTGCGCTGCGCTGTTGTGCTGCTGACACGTGGCGCGCTCTGGTGAGTTGCGCCAATTTCAGAGAGCAATGCTCTATTTTAAAAGCGCACAGCGCAAGTTATTCTGGTGCTGACACGTGGCGCTCTCTGGTGGCTTGCGCCAACCCAGGAGCGTAACAGTGCAGATTTGCAAGTGCAAGGCACTGTTCTTATATCTTAATCCAATTTTGGATTCAAGAAAAGAATGTTTAAGATTCCAAAACCAATGGTTCATAAAAAAGGTAATGCCTTTGTTATTTATTATATTTTTTATTGAAGATCCTTGATCTTGTTCTTAGATCAATGATCTATTCAGAAGAAATTCTTCTTTTTATAAAGGTTTTACCTTTTCTCCTCTTTTTGAGTTCTTCTCCAAATTCTTTAGAGGAGTTCTCTCTTTGTTTCTGTGTTTTTCGTCTCTCTGTGTTGTTTTTCTTGTGTTTTGAATTGGGGTCTAGGGGCCTTTATATAGTGCCCATTAATTTGTTAAATTTGTTAAAGAGATCATTCTCTGAGTGATTTGGGGATTTTTCCCCACCGTTGGATCTTTGATCCAAGGGCTTCTGTTTTACAGAAGACAGTCTTCTTGAACAGAAAGGTCTTACTGGAATTTTAATTCTGTTTGGCGCAAACGCATCTGTGCTTGACACGTGTCGCGCAGCGCAGAGCGCAGCGCAACTGCGCTGACACGTGTCGCGCAGCGCAGAGCGCTAGCGCAACTGCGCTGACACGTGTCGCGCAGCGCAGAGCGCAAGTCAGCTGAAGCGTTGCTTCCTTATTGAAATTTGAATTTTATTTGAAAACAGAGCTTTGCTCTGATTGGGGAAGCAGAAGCGTTGCTTCATCTTCCGTCTTGGAATTTGAACAGAGCTTTGCTCTGATTGGGGTAAACAAATGCCCCCCCTCCGTTGCGCTTACGTGGCCCTCCAAACGTGAGCGCAGCGGTGGCAGAATTCCAACCGTCGCGGCAACTCTTGGAAGTTGAAAGGGCATTTGATGCCTATAAATAGGACCTTTGGTCCTCGACAGATGATTATCATCTTTTAAGATTTTTACTTTTCAAAACTTCAGAGCCTTGCTCTTGCCTTCAAGAACTCCAAGAGTTAGAATTTCTTTAGAAAACACTTTTTAGGTAAAATTTTTAATTAAATTAAATTAATTTTCATTGACAAAGCGTTGCTCTCAATAGATCCCTGATCTAAAGAAAACCCATTTAGGGTTTCACTTAGCAGAGATTTGCTCTATAGGTCCAAAGGGATTTAAAGAGAACTAAAGAGAACCCTGTTAGGATTCCATCAATAAAGTTCTTCTCTCTGAAAGATTTCATTTATAATTTCTTGATTCATTAATGGAGATTTGCTCCTTTTAAATCATATAGCAGAACTCTTAAGAGTTGCTGATTTTTGTCGATCTTCTTTTATAGGAGTGATGGACGCCCACATGTACGATCTCGAAGAGATCATCTCCTACGGGGACATCCGCCGATTCGGCCGTTCCCAAAATCGAGAATTCACTATTGCCGAGTGTGCCGAGATCATGAGTCGCTTCGACGCATATAACGGTCAACTACTTCCCCGACGTTCCTCTCTCCTGAAGCTTATCGTGGGAGCCATCTGGGAAGCGCTTCCCTTATTCTGTTCCGGTCTTGGAATGTGGCAGCCATATTCACACCAGATTGGATTTGAGATGTAATATCCCCATCCTTGCTCTTGCTGCACGTGCCCACCATGTAGACAGTGTGGACCACATATCCAGCCGTCTCTTTATCTTTGGCGGGACGACCCTGTTCATGGAACCTCATGAAGTTCAGCATAGCATGAGCCTTAGCCCTTTTGTTGGCTCTGTATCTGAGCCTTTTCTGTCTTAGCTTCTCGATTTTGAGGGCTTGGCGAGCATCCGTTTTCTGGGAATCCATCATGAGTCGATTGATAGGGAGCTTAGAGAAGATACCCGATCGAGCAGTTGTCAAGGGCACCGCTAGAGCTTACTCGAGACGTCTTATTGCTTTGTGGGTGTTGATGGCCTTGCCCCCAGCTGGAGCAAAAGAAAGTCGTTCAAACACTGGCTTGCGTTTGGGTAGTGGTGCCTTCGAGATCACCATATTTGGCTTCCTGCCTTTCGAGGCCGGTCTGTCTGTTGCTGGAGCTTGAGGAGATAGGATGGTGCTAACTGGCATGAACATAATAGAGCCGAATGGTAGCAGCGGCTCCTCCCATTGTCGCCCGAGACTGGCAGGAAGGACCGTCCTGGCGTCTATCTTCATCGTGTAGGAGATGGGAGCTATGTCGAGAGCTGAGCTTGTCCTTGGAGACATTTTTGCTACGTCCGAAGATTGCAATTGGAAATTGTTAACCTGCACAAAGAAGCATGATTTCAGTACAGGCAATCAATGTATATGTTGATTGAGTTCGCATGAACGTTTAACCCGAAATATGCGAGGAGAGAAAGGTCTCACCGGACATGCCAGAATCTGTAGGGTGTTTTTTGTCACCCCATTGAGATGGGAATACGCGCACGCTTGTCAGGCGCATTACAGATTCCTCCTGCTTAGGGTAGGCTGGGGTTTATTGATTGTGGGTATCCGAACCTCCGGCAGCCGCGAACTAAGCTGCCGTTAATTACCCCTCGCCTTTGGAGCGAGCGAATCTTCGATTAACGGGTCAAACAGGTCATGCGAACTCAATGTGCAGTGTTGTGTTTTGGGGGGGAATTGGATATATTGGGGGCCCCGCAGAGTTTTTACGAGGGTCTCGCTACCCGGATAGCGGGCTGGGGGTCAAGGGGGCTAGCAGCCCCCTTACGGGGTGTGGGGCAGCGCCCCGTTAGAAATTTTTTCTAACGGGGACAGTGTCGTGAAGTGTGTGTGTGTGTGTGTGTGTATAAAGGGAAAAAGCGTTCAAAGGACGCGTGGGGGCCAGCGCCCCACGTGCGTGGCACGCGGGCGCTGGGCGCCAGCGCCCCATGTGCTTGGCAGGCGGGGGCTGGGCGCCAGCGCCCCACGTGCTTGGCACGCGGGCGCTAGGCGTCAGCACGAAAAGGGACTTGGTCTATGCACTGGGAGTCGTTCTACCGATTTGACTTATGGAGTTGAACTCCTGACAGAGAGTAGGCTTAGTCCCTGCACTAGGAGTTGTACTCCCCAAAAGAAAGATTTTTTATTTTGTGTGTGTGTGTATTGAGGAGTTAAACTCCTGAGATATTTTTGGAGCTGATGAAAAGGTCTTCTCCCTTGAGCCCTGGATCTTCCCCTAAGTGGGATTTTTGGAGATAGGTCTCCTTCTTCTTCCCTTCTGTTGGCCGGATCTTGGATGAAAGGGAGTGAGATTTAAAAATCTCCCATTTTTGAGATCTGATGGAAGATCTGAGCTCTCTTTTGTGGGTTTTGTGGTGAAAACTATTTATTTTTGGAAAAGGAAGAGTAAAACTCTTGATTTAATTCAGAAAAGGGGAAGAAGGTTTAGAATCTTAAGAAAGGGGAAGGTCACAAACCCTAGAGTTTTTAGAGAATGAAAAGTTCTTTTTATTTCATCATCATATTGCCTTATATTGGCTTACACATTTACATAGCCCCTTGGGCTTTATAAAATGGCATTTTGCCCTTCCTATGCCTCATGTGCTCATTTATTTTGCACATAGGCCATGGACTTTATAAAAATTTGGTTTTATGCCCATTCATGCATAAAAAATTACATCAAAATTATTTATTATATGATTTCATTTTGGCATGGGAGAGGCTGGCCGCGGGGGTCGACTTGGGCATGGGCCCACTTGATCTGAGCTTGGGCCCGTTTACTTAGGGTTGACTTTGATTTTAGACTTAGTCAACAGGGGTGTAATTTTTGACCCCAATAGTAAGCTAGCCTAGGAACGAGTCTGAACTTCAGCATGGCTTACCATCCACAAACGGACGGATAGTCCGAGCGAATAATTCAGATTCTGGAGGACATGCTAAGAGCTTGTATGTTAGACTTCGGAGGTTCGTAAGAAGATCACCTACACCTTGTGGAGTTTTCATACAATAACAGCTATCAGGCAAGCATTGGAATGGTACCATTCGCAGCACTCTACGGATGAAACTGTCGTTCACCACCAAGTTGGGACTACATCGGAGATCGTGATCTCCTTGGACCAGAGATGATCGTGGCAACTGTGGACGTAGTTCGCACGATCAGGAAAAGAATGCGCACAGCCTAAAACAGACAGAAGCATTGGGCTGATACAAAGAGGCGACATCTGGAGTTCCAACCTGGAGACCATGCTTTCCTAAAGATCTCTCCAAACAGAGGAGTGATCCGCTTTGGCAAGAGGGGTAAGTTCAGTCTGAGATACATAGGACCGTTCGACATTCTCGAATGAGTTGGAGAAGTGGCATACTGTTTGGCACTACTACCCTCATTGGAAGGAGTGCACAACGTGTTCCACATATCTCAGCTATGAAGATATGTGAGTGACCCCAGCCACATCCTTTATCACTCAGAGCTCACAGTCCAGACTAACCTGGCTTGCGAGCAACAACTCATTGAGATCCTGAACCAAAAGGTAAAGACATTATGGAACAAGGAAGTAAACTTGGTCCGAGTGATGTGAACAAAGGATTCGCCAGGAGAATCAATGTGGGAATGAGAAGAAGACATGTGTGCAAGACACCTTTACTTATTTGTAAATTAGTCCTTATGTAAATATAAATTTTGAGGACGAAATTTTTATAAGGAAGGTAGAATGTAACGATCCTGAATTTACTGCAGAAAAGAGTTATACAGCCTGAGATTGGGTTATAAGTTAATTTTGTTAAATAACAACAAGAAATAACTTGTAGCTCACTGGTAAAGCCCTTTCACTGCTGTGACGTAGCCCCTGTGTTCGAATCCCATCAGATACATTATTTTTTTCTGATTTTCTTTTTAAACTATTTAGAAGCCCAAAAGTTTACACGTGCAATACACACAAAAATGAAAAGATAGAAAAATCAAACATGTGCACAAGCGTTTAAATACAAACAAGTACACATGACATCAATCCAATGACCCGACTCCCAAGATCGGCCGGCGAAAATCGCTTTTGGGCCGGTACCGACGGTCCAACCGAGGCCAGAAAGCCCCGGGCTTTGCACACAAAATCTTTCCCCTACCCCTAACTCCCCTGCACTGTTTGATTGCTCTGCAATCAAACAGAGACCCTTCAATTCCTAATTTATCACTATTTTAATGCATTTTAATTCCAAAACCCTAATTCTACACTATAAATACCACCCCACACTTTGGATCAACTTCATTCTGAAATTTCTAGCCAAAACTATCAAAATTTCTTATGTACAAGTGGAGTAAAAGAGGAGTTAGCAAGCGATCAACTTCCGGCGAGGATCGAAGCAAATTCCGACGACCCCGCGACGCCACGATGACAACCCTCTCTTCATACACCTTTCTTTAAGCCTCCTAAATCGTAAGTCCCTCCCAATCTTCCTTTTTATTCCTTGAATTTCTTTTTAATCAAAATCGGTAAAAAGTGGAGTTATTACCGATATTCCTTTTTCTAAAGCAATAATTCCATTTTCCTTTACCTTTTTATCAAACAAATTGTACCACTTCACTTATAAGCTTAATACTCATGTCTAAAAATTTTTTATCCAAGAATCTTTTGTAAAACAATCACAATTTAATCTTTCATTTAAATACCATGAACTTTAGATAACACCTCTTTTCATATTTTGTTAAAACATACATTTAGAAAACATCATGGAGTAACGACCTACCCCTCACATACACACATGGTTCCATAGCACAATATATCCTTGTATGAATTTTTGTTACGAATACCATATTACAAGAAAATACCATTTACTATAAAACCGGATTTCTTTTAAATTGTATTTTAAATTCACTTGCAAATATGCCTCTACAACTCTCTTTAGGAGACCCGCTATTTGATGGTGCGGATTATCGCACATCTTTGAGCTAGTAAAGCGAGATGCAGACCTCCTCACGGAGCATTCGGTCTCGAAAGGTTTTAAATACGGTTTTTAAGAAAAACGCATTTTTCTACTTAATTAAAAATTTAATTTTTAATAATATAAATATTACAAATCCATATATTTTCAAATTATAATAAAATTACATTTTGTATAATGAAAGAATTACAAGTTTTCACCAAAATACCATCAAGATATCAACAAAACACAAGTTTTACAATAAAATACCATGAACTTTCCAAGATATGTAATTATCACTAAAATACCTCAAATCCTTAAAATTCACATTCATGAAAATCCTAAATAATATAAATAACTTCTCGAGGTTATTTTGAAACTATATTAAAAATATTTTTCATAAAACCCCCTCGGGTTATATAAAACAACATTTAAGGACTTTAGTAAATATAGGTTTAAGCGGGATCAATTCTCTTAAGACCTAGAGAGCCGGAGAAAGTGGGCGCTTGCCTATTTAAGATAGAAAAACTTAACGGAGTTATCAATGGTAATTGTTTTGGAAAAATACACAAATCCTCCCGTCCATGTGCAGCAGTTACCGATAACCCCCGAACCTATTTCAGGATCTAAATCGATTACAAATGTCTGACTCCATCTGAGTCTAACTCAAACCTGAATCCTAACTCAAATCGGAATCCAATTCAAACATGAATTCAAAGTATAACATGTATACTTGAACATGAACCTGAATACTTGAATTCAAACATCATTATCAAACCTGAATGCTTCGCTTGACCTGACTGAACCATGGTTATAACTTGACTTGACTTCTTGAATACAAGATTACATCCTGAACCTGACCACTTAAACAAATTGTATCCATGGTTTCGGTAAGACTTGTAAATATAATCTATACAACACATTACGCGGGGATAATGGGGTAGATTGGTCTGGGATGTATTAACCTGGCATGAGATGATCACTAAAAGACACTTACATGAACACTCGTGTCGTTGTCCCATAGGTTTTGATGGGGCCTTGCACTACATGTTACCATAGTCCACGGAGTAAGATGGCTCCTCTCATTTACATAAATACCTTTTGTCCTAAGCTACAAACAACTACGTTAGAATAACAAGCTTATACGTATACAACTTACTAATTTCAATTCTCATTACTTGTTCTATTCCATTCTTTCTTTTGGGACTTACCGAGCGTTAGTTCGCTGACGACATTCCTGTCTATTTTCTCTCTTTGGAATGTTCGTCAGGAGGATTGGATTCTCAGGAGATCAAGCCTAACTAGGAGGACGTGGACCAGCTCACTGCCTAGCAGGACTACTAGTTTTCATTGTACTTACTTTCAGTTTGTATGCCACTGTTTAGGCATTGCTTTATAACATTGTATCTTTCATTTTCAAAGAAGTTGTATTGTAAAGATGAATGTTATTAAAAGTTGATGTTTATTTTATATCTTTTGTCATTCTTGTGCATTTTATATATGATGCTTAATTACGCTTAACGTATTTATTTCTTAGTAAATACGTTGTGGGCTTGCTACGTCTGCTCTTCCGTACACTGGGAAGCGGGACGTGACAACATCTCTCCACCTCATATTTTGTATGTCTAGGTTGCATTTTCTTCGTCTTGTCGGGCTTGGTCTAGGTGCGGGATTAAATCTCACAGCTGGAACCTAACTTAGTGGCCTTTTTATTACATCAATCATATAGAAAATCTCTCCTATGATGGAGATTAGTAGACGAGTCCATGCTATTAATAAATTATTTATTCTATGTTGATCGATTCGACTTATTATTTTATATATGTAGGTCATGCACCTTAATTTTTATTTAAAAATAAAATTGAAGTATGTGCTATCATGTCTTCCCAAAGAAATAATCATGATATACTAACACTATATTTGTTTAACAATGTTAGGAACAAACTCTTCAAAATATGAATAGGTAGTGATCTTCCACATCTTTTTAAAATCTATGAGAGAATTATATCCGAAATAGGATTTTATAAAATCTTCTATATTTAAAATATCTTTAGAAAAGTTTTGAAATATCATCACATCTTTAATTTTAATATAAACTTCAAAATCAATTTGATACAAAACTTGATCATATCCTCAAATCAATCATAAAATCAAAATCTGTTGAAAAGTTCTCTCTCTTTTTTTAAAGATCAACTCATCACAAAAACACAAAAGCATATAATATCAATACCATAGATTTACTGATGTGATTTTATCAGATCTAGCCGAACTGTTCTAAAAAGATAACCTTTTAATCAAAAAATTAAATCTTTACACACCTTGATTATTGCAAATCGATATAGCACTTTATTCACCGAGGTTTCAATTGAAAAGTCAGGATCTTTTGATTGCAAGCTCATATCTAAGATCTACCGTGGAGCTCTTTCCCATAGATGGCGCCAATTGATAGAGCGTAGATCTGAAGCAGTTTGGGCTTTATAAATAGATTTGTAGGGTAGGAGTCTTAAGCAAAAGCGGCAAACCTCCGGATCTAAGAACCTGCAAAATTAAGGATCTCCCGAGTTCGAACCCAGGTGACCCCCTCCCAAACTTAAGTCAGTAAAGACGTATCATAATTATAAAGCATGTAAAGTAGACGTTCAGGAGACGGTGGGTGAGCCGAAATCTCCTCGATGGTGGAAACCCTAGGTCGGGCCGCCTCTTACACTTTTTCAAGTTCTTTCATTATTAGGTTTTTATAACTATTTTGATGACCCATTTTGTCTTAGGGTTCCCCCCTTTTGGGTATTATTTTTTGGTCTCCCTTTTTCTAGGGTTTTATGTGTGGTATTTATAGCATGTCTAGGAGGGTTGATGTGGGTCCTCTATAATATTTCTTAGTTAAGATCTGCAGTTATGTGCAGGCTTTGAGCTTTATGAGTCCTCCAGGCCGAATGAATATACGGGTTCGGATCCGATAAATCAATTCGGTAAATCTATGCTATATCAGAAACCATGGTTTCAGAACCCTTGTTGTGAAACTAGGCCTTAGAGCATATTAACGGATAACTTGTGTTATTTTCTTATGGTTGTTTTGAAGATAATCTTGCAAGGGGGAAAAAATGTGTTGTAGACCTTTTTGGAGTTTAAATGGATTAACAATCTCAATAAAAGATACTAACTACATTTAAGAACACTAAACATTTTGATATGAAAAACCTATAATACATGGCAAAAGAGTAGATTACGTCAGCGCCTATGCAACAGAGACAAAAGTAGGTGATGGGGCCCACACATCTATAGTTGTGGGGACCCACATTTCCCACCCCTATTCATTTTATTGCATAGGCGCTGCGCAACCAACCTCATAATGTAACGACTGTGTCATTACTATACAGTTTTTAAATAAATAAAATCTATTTGTTTCAAAAATGATTCGTTTTAAAAAAAAGAGGGTTTTGAAACATTATTTTAAAAGATTTATTTGTTTTTTATAAAAGGAATTTATTCAATTTTGTTCTTAAAGGAAAATTTTGAAAAGAGGATTTGTTCTATATTAAGGAAAAAAGAATTAGTTTAAGAAAATGATTTTTCCGTTTATCTTTAAATGACTTTGAGAACTAACATGAGTTATACTTGTATCCAAATGGTTGTGACATTGTCGTGTTATCTTTAAGGTTATAGGGTTGAACCCTGGATGTTGCAATCATTTTTATCAAATTCTTTTTAAAAGGAAACCAAATATCTCTCATAACCTATAAATGAATTATGACCTTTCGCACTATTTTAACTCCCATATTGAATATATAATTAAATAGAATTATGATGACCATAAACCACTTTTTATATGTTACTTCTCGCCTTCGTTTTCTTCTTCATTTCCGTTCAAAATTTACAGACACTCCATTAGAAAACTCAAAACTTCCTTTTCTTCTACTTCGCCTCTTTCGGGTCTCGAAGTTACCGGAACCCACTGTCACTAGGACAAAATCGGCGAGCCGGTTGTTAAACCAACTCGCACTATTTGTAAATCCCCTGTTACCTTCCTCTTGTTGAATCTTCCTCATCTTACTATGTCTCCACTCATGTCCATACTTGCACATTACATCGGTAAATCCCATGCCTAAATAGCAACTACAAAATAAAATGATAGTCTAAAACATAGTTGATTTCATAAACATTTTTGCCTTCATGAACGGAGTGCATATCGAATGGTAGTTGATTTCTTGTTTCAAGTTTTGAACGAATAATTAGTAACAGTAGTTACGAGAACTTGTGAATCGATCACCCTATATTGTATGTGATCTCATGGAATCCGATCATTCATAATAAGAAAAAAGAAAAGAACGGTTTTTAGTTTTTATAGAAATCCTAGTTAATCCTTTGTCTGTTTAGTGCATATTGCATTACCGATTCACATACTTGTTCTGTATGTATCTTCTCACTTAATTGCGCACTGTTTTCTTTTTGTATTTATATTTAGTTTTAAAAGAAAACAAAGTTGCAAATAAATATCTTGGTTTTGTCATTTTCAAATACGATCTTAAAATACCTTTACCTTCGAAATAATTTTTAGAAATTAATCTTGACTTCAAAAAATTCTAAGAAAATTAGTTAAGATAGTAATATGTTCGTACGTGCACTGTAAAAAAATTTCAACTCGAATTGATCTCCGAGTTAAGTTTTATGGCTCTCGTAATCACTGTTTTCGACAGTTTCGAAAATTGTTTTCTAATACTACTTTCAAAATTTCATAACACTAGTTTCTGATATCCAAATTGAATGAAACCAAATTGGTTTAATAACTAGAATGAAAGACCTAACTTTTTCTAGTTCAACAATCTTCCTGAAAACCAACAGAAAATATCGTATTCTGCATTTCTATAACTTGCGACAGTTCTGGACTCTTTCTGTCCTACTCTGCGCAGCGATACTAAAATGCAATTATTTTCTAAACCAGTAGTGGAAATTAGGTGAAACTTTGACCCATGGCTGCATAATATATAGTACTACATTTCTCGTGTTGATACTATTTTTATATGAGTTGATTAGCTGTTAGCTTACGGCTTTTTTACACTACTATTTTCTAAGTTTGTTCTGGCCTGCTCTGCGCAGCGTCACCAAAAACCTTTTAGCTCTCTCATTCGGATCCTGAATGACGCAAGCTCGGTTTTGTTGGTTACCTGACTTCCTAATCTAAAATTTTCATGTTAATGACTTCCCCAATTTAAGAACCGAAACTGTATTTTCCTACATGAGAATTAGTAACAACTAATGCTGAAAAAACATTATATAACTCGTTATTTTGCGTTATAAAACGTAATTCAATCTATTTGCTACGTAACTCAACCACATAACTTACAAAGTAACTTACGCTATTCTACATTATTTCTACAAATAGCTTACGTTACGTTATGAATCGATAGCAATATCATGGCCTACGCTATTTATAAATAAGATTTTACATATAATTTTTGTTATTAAACTGGATTTAAACTGCAATAGATCAAGGAATCTAGTATTTATGTAACACATCCTTGAAATTTCAGTTCTCTATAAGCTAAATAAATAAAAACTAATTTCACTTGATTACTTTGAATACCTAAGTATGAATGTAAACTTGTTAAATTGAAAATTAGGAATTTTTACGTTAATTCTAGTAGGTTTTACATTATTTTCTTAACTCTTTCAGTTTTATAACTATTTTTACTTAAATTTGTGATTTAGTATGAATATAAATAATTGTTAAAATTAATTAATAATACTCCATGTGGCTTACGCATTGCACAACGTTATTTGCGCTTTTTGCTTTTTGGAGACGGAACGCTATGTTCTACGTTATGATTATTTTCAACATTGGTAACAACTTTTTGGCCTGAATTTGAGCTGATATGCTTGTAACTTCATCACTTATATATATATAGTATTTCATCTTGAATTAGACGTGAATCCGTGAGCTTGACATGAACCTGAACCATTCGCATGTATCCGTGGACCTGTGTTAATCTATATATGAACTTGACGAAATGTTTGACCGGGTTTGGGGTAGTTTGAGGAATGAGTTGATTCAATCTGCTTCAGAGTCCCTTACATGAATTCGTGAATCCGTGTTACTGTGGTACTATGCTGAAATGGTACACTACTAACTCATGAATCTGTGTTACTGTGGTACTGGGCTGAAACAGTACATACTAACTCAAAAATCTCCTGAAGCGGCGGAACACTCATAATTTAAACTTAGGTTATAATAGTTGTAACCTACACATCAGTGTCCATGCTATTTTTATTTGTTCATTACATGTTAGTTTCTTGCTTAGATGTTAAATCTTATCCTATTGTTATCATGTTTCACTTTACCGCCTTATACTTGTGTAAAAATTATATCATTTTTAAACTTTGGGACTTACCGAGCGCAAGATCGCTGACGGACATTTCCTTTTTATTGTTTTTGTTGGAAATGTTCGTCAGGTGATACAGGGACAGGCGGGGCAATAGAGGAGGATTTCCTATGGCTACCATCTTAGGCCGACTATTAGTCACCCACTGGTTTTTGTTCCAGTATGCCTACTTGTTAAAGTTTTCGCTTGTTTCTATTTTCAACTGTATCGGATATTCAGACCTGCCGTCAGTTTGTTTCCTTTTGAATATTGTGGAATTTTAAATATAATAATGTAGCTGGATTTATTTACTCCTTCCTAAATTCTTGTTGTATTAAACTGCTCACTTTAACGCTTAGCGTAACTATCTCGAGGAATGTCCTTTTACGTCGCCGGCCTAGTCATGTGCATGCTACCATCTATTAGAAAACAGGACGTGACACATAATACATATCTAGAAAAAATGAAATAGAACGTCACCTTACTTTCTTGGATGCGGACCGGGTGAAACCGATGAATCTGCGGGTAGGGTCAACCCGGTATCACTTTTAATCGAATGGGTCAGGTATGGATAATTTTTAAATGGATAGCAAATTATAGACCCGTAACATGTGCTTTAGGGTTGATCCCTGGGTCAAACAATTCACGGGTGATCGTTGGCTGGATTTTTTGTACGATATTTTGGTGCTATTTAAGATCCTGGCTTTTGACTTCATATCAAAAACACCGGGCCTTTTGTTTTATCCTATTCCAGCCATTAGATTTGAAAACATGAATAGAAGGGGTCGGTGAATAACATGGACGCCAGATTTATTCTTAACACCTCTGCTTTTTCGTGAATAACAATCTGACTGTAAAAGTCATTTTAATCAACTTCCTAAACTTGGCAACAATTTGAAAATCTCGGAAGCTATTTTTAAAAAAAATTTATCTCTACTGTCACTACTACAATATAGGGTTGCCCCTACGGCTGCAGGAATCCGTAGGGGCAACTTTTTATTGCCCCTACGGATTAGTCCGTAGGTCCCCATGGTTGTCCCTACGGTATCCTACGTTTTAATTTAAAAATATTAAATCGTAATTTGTTGTTTGGCCCTACGGAGCCGCAAGCAAATGACCTACGGTTAAGTCCGTAGGGGCATATATATGGGTTATTAATAAAAAAAAGGCACAGAAAAGCCCTTGTCGTTCCCAAAAATTCTCTTTCTCACTCTCCCGTGTCTCGATCGTTCCCGCGCCTCGATCCCGCGCCTCGTCGCCACCGCCTTCCGCCCGCGGCCCGCCACCTTCCTCGATCTTTCCCAAAACTTCCTCGTCGCCACCGCCCGCGACTCGTCGCCGATTGCGTCGTCGACCACCGGTCTCCTCCGTCGTCTCCTCCACTGCCCGCTACAGATTAGTAAATCTCAAATTATTTATAATTTTGATGATGTTTGGGCTAGGGTTCAGGGTTCGGGTAGGGGTGAGGGTTAGGGTTAAGCATCGGGTTCAGTTTAGGGTAGGATTAGGGTTCGGGTTCGGTTGGGGTTGGGGTTGGGGTTCGGTTGGGGTTGGGGTTGGGGTTAAGGTTAGGGTTCGGTTGGGGTTGGGGTTAGGGTTGGGGTTAGGTTGGGGTTCGGTTGGGGTTGGGGTTAATTAGTTGGGCTTAGGGTTAGGGTAATTAGGGTTAGGGTTAGGTTCAGATTTAGGGTTAGAGGCTAGGGCTAATTTGGGTTAATTAGACGGTAGGGTTAATTTGGGTTAATTAGTGATAATTTGAAAGGGTTAGAGTGTTTATTAAGGTTAATTAGGTTAATTTGGGTAAATTAGGTTAAGTTTGGGTTGGTTAGGGTTAATTAGGTTAATTTGGGTAAATTGGGTTAAGTTTGGGTTAATTAGGGATAATTTGTATTAGGGTAACGATTATGGTTAATTAGGGTTAATTAGGTTAATTTGGGTTAGAGTGCACTAGTTCATTGCAGTAGGATACTCGATGATAATGTAAACGTACAATTTTACCGTAAACGCAAGAAAAATTTACCCTAAACTTGAAATTTCGAACCCTTAATAACGAAACTTAAACGTAAAACCTATTCATGTTAAATGTTCAAGTTAAAACCAATATATGATACTCGATGATAATATAAAACTTTCATATTCTCATCGATACTCATATATGAAACTCAAAGCGCCACTTAGTCTCCGTCTATCGGTTAACATATTCGATGTTCGTCATGACATAGAACTATACGAAGGTTGTTAAATATCGGACGGTATAACTCGGTACTAACAACCGTCGTGTAGTCTATGTGATGACAAGATTCAATCGTATGATAACCGATAGATTTGTCCCGTGTGGACAAGTTAGGAATGTATAAAGCAAACACCTGCATTCACTTGTGTTTTCATCCGTTTCGAGATATTTCGTCGGTACTTTTCCGCTGGTTCTCCATGTGCAAAGATAGATTAGATGTTCATTTCAACGTTGTTTCACAGCTTTGAAATGATTATCTATTCTATTACAGTGTACTCGGAGAACAGCGGGGAGGTACTGCCGAAATTTACTCAAAACGGTTGAAAGTACAAGCGAATGGGTGTCTGCTCTATACATTCTTAATGGAATAGAAGCCTTACCCCCGATAGCTAAAACACACACATACAATACGAATACACAACAAACACATCATTAGAGAGTGATTCAGGATGTTCAAGTTAAAACCAATATATGATACTCGATGATAATATGAAACTTTCATATTCTCATCGATACTCATATATGAAACTCAAAGCGCCAGGTTGTCCCCGTCTATCGGTTAACATACATTCGATATTCGTCATGACATAGAACTATACGAAGGTTGTTAAATATCGGACGGTATAGCTCGGTACTAACAACCATCGTGTAGTCTATGTGACGAGAAGAATCAATCGTATGATAACCGATAGATTTGTCCCGTGTGGACAAGTTAGGAATGTATAAAGCAAACACCTGCATTCACTTATGTTTTCATCCGTTTTGAGTTATTTCATCGGTACTTTTCCGCTGGTTCTCCGTGTACGAAGATAGATTAGATGTTCATTTCAACGTTGTTTCACAGCTTTGAAATGATTATCTATTCTATTACAGTGTACTCGGAGAACAGTGGGGAGGTGCTGCTGAAATTTTCTCGAAACGGTTGAAAGCACAAGCGAATGGGTGTCTGCTCTATACATTCTTAATGGGATAGAAACCTTACCCCCGACAGCCGAAACACACACATACAACATGAAAACACAACAAACGCGCACACAACACATACACACTAACAACCTTACACTTAAGCGAAATCATAAATTGAAACACACATATATAGAATACAACTCATATATGGGTATCCTCAAATCTAACTTTGATTATCGATAATTTATTCTTTTCAACGACAAACGCACACACAAAGCATATACATGGATTTTCTCCTTTGTCGGTAACCATCCCGTTCTTAGATTTCTCAATATAGTCATCATAACCTACAATTTATATATTATACAGTCTAACATGGCCCATGAGTACGTCAGAGTTAAGGACTGGATGTATGTGGATTGGCAACAACGTATGCAACCTAAGTTTGTCGCAGGAGTTACTGCTTTTATTGAATTTGCACGCGCACATAATAAGATCGTGATAGAGAAGATTCTCTGCCCGTGCGATAGATGTGGGAATAAGTACTGACAGAAGGTAGAATTTGCAGAGCTTCATATCGTTAAACATGGTTTTACTAGATTTTATACAACTTGGCTTTATCACGGGGAAGGAGAAGAACACAGTAATGCGGCAGGAGAAGAAAGAGAAGATGGTAATGCGGCAGAAGAAGAAGACGGTAATTTCTTTCCATCAGAAGAAATGGAGGATATGGTAGAGGCTGCCCTAGGTGAAACTATTCGTACCGAAGATGACATTCCTTCCGGTCAAGGACCGCGTGCGGATAAGTATGAAAATTTCATGAATGATGCTAGAAAACCAATTTATGAGAATGTAAAGTATTCCACCCTCTCATGATTCGTCCAACTTTTCCAGATTAAGTGCCTAAATGGATAGAGCAACAAGTCATTCACAATACTTCTTTCGTTCTTGAAAGATTCTATGCCCTCAGGAAATAATGTGCCCGACAGCTGGTACGGAGCCCAGAAGATGATGTCTGATTTGGGTCTGAAGTGTGAGAAGATTCAAGCATGTCCTAAAAATTGCGTGTTGTACTGGAAAGAGAATTCAGATTTGAAAGAGTGTCCAACATGCGGAGAGGCCAGGTATAAGCTGAAAGATTCTGATAAGAAGCCCGATATACCTGTCAAGATAGCACGATACTTTCCCATAACACAGAGGCTGCAGAGGCTATTCAGGTGCAAGAAAACAGCCGAGGCAATGATTTGGCATCACCGTGCTCCTCCAAGTGAAGATGGAAAAATGAGTTATCCAAGAGATTCACCGGCATGGAAGGATTTCGATAGGAGGCACGCAATATTCAGTATCGATCGTCGCAATGTCAGGCTCGGACTGGCTAGTGATGGCTTCTACCCATTCAACTATATGGCTGGAAGCCACAACACATGGCCCGTTGTAACGATAATTTATAATCTGTCGCTTTGGTTGGCTATGGACCAATCATACTTTATGATGCTTCTTCTTATCGACGGACCAAATTCACCGGGAAACAATATCGACGTCTATCTCCGACCTCTGATCGAGGAGTTAAAATCTTTATTCATTGATGGTATAGAAACTTACGATGCAAACACAAATACAACCTTCATACTGCGTGCGGTTTTAATGTGGATAATTAATGACTTTCCTGCGTATGGAATGCTATCAGGTTGGTCTGTACATGGTCACAAAGCATGTCCTCATTACCATTAATATACAACATCGAAATTCTTGAATTTTAGCAGGAATGTTTGTTATTACGGCCATCGACGTTTCCTGCCTCTAGACCACCCCTACAGGTTAGACGTTGTTCATTTTGATGGTCATCAGGAGCTTCTTAATCCTCCAGCCCCATTGTCCGGAGAGGACGTGACTGCTTAGTGGAATGGTTACAATAATGTGACCTTCGGGATGGATCCGACAAAACAGGTCAAACCACCATTCTGGAAAAAGTTAAGCATTTTCTTCGAGTTTCTGTACTGGTCAACAAATTTAGTGCGTCATTGTCTGGACGTCATGCACATAGAGAAGGGAGTATCCGAGCACGTACTCAACTTGCTTCTTTTTAAAGACGGGAAATCGAAAGACAACCTCAATACTCAGATGGATCTACAGGACTGGGAAATTAGAAGTGAATTGCATCCTAAACCGGTAACTGGTAAACCAGGCAAGTTTGTACTTCCCAATGGTATTTATCATATGTCACAACCGGAGAAGAAAAGATTCCTGCAGGTGTTGCATGATTTGAAAGTTCCCACAGGTTTTTCAGGATCATTCAGCAAGAAGATAAAAATTGTGAAAGGCAAGATCGATGGGCTGAAAAGTCATGATCACCATGTTATTATGGAGCACCTTCTCCCATTAGCCCTCAAGACTTCTATCCCCGAATTGGTTGGTCTAGTAATAATTCACTTATGTTGTTTTTTCAGAGAATTATGCGCTAAAACACTGGATGTTGTGACGCTGGATAAGCTAGAAAATTCTATTGCGTTGATACTTTGCAAGTTTAAGCGTATTTTCCCACCATCATTTTTCGATATCATAATACACCTAACGGTTCATCTTGCAACTGAGGCTAAGTTAGCCGGACCGGTACAATATCGATGGATGTATCCCGTCGAGAGGTACATGGAATTTTTTGTTTCACGCAATTTGTAAAATTATTGTTGTCATGTATGCCCGTATTTATTTATTTAACATATTTTTCTTTAGCTACCTCTACACTCTTAAAAAGTATATACGCAATAGAAATCGACTAGAGGGTTCTATGATGCAGGTTATCTTCTAGATAAAGCAACCACATTTTGTTCCCGCTATCTGGACGAGAACATTGAGATGAGACTTAACCGGCCTCGAAGAATTCAGGACGGGCCATATGGTAAAGCCGATTATAAGAGGGTAGACACTATGTTTATCAACAAAATATACCGGTTTATCCTCCTCAATAGCGCATGTCTTGAAAAAATTAGAGAGTAAGTTTTTTTGGATTAATTGTTATATTTGTGTGTGTATGAAATGATATAATATTAATGTCATAATTTATTGTTGAGAACATAATTCATTTTAACGAGGTACGTGAGGGGCATCCTGATTGGAACGATGAACGATTGGAAAAATATCATCAGGATAATTTTTGCGATTGGGTTGCAGATCATGTAAGTTATTCGAATAACATGTTATTGATATTAGTTTCAATCTAAACTTATATCGTTATGTATTTGTCGTAAAATTTGTTTATTTAGATCCACGATCCGAACTTGTCTGCATCATTAAAGAGTGATTCAAGATGTTTAGCTCAGTTTCATAGTATGGAGGTTGCATATTATAAAGGATTCGGTGTGCTTGGATACAAATTTGAAGTTAAGGACATAGAAACATCTAGAACCACTTAGAATAGTGGGATTGTGACGGTAGGATCAGATGGTGTGATTTATTATGGATACTTAAATTGTATACTCGGCATCCAATATCCCGGACGATCAGAATCCTTTTATATATTTCAGTGTACTTGGTACGATACACGAACCGATATGGATAAGTGGAGAAGCAATCTCGGGACTTGGAAAGATGAATATGGATTGACTAGTGTGAACACACTTCGATTTTACGGTCAGGAAGATCCGTTTATCTTTCCGAACCAAGCGTTCCAAGTATACCATTCACAGTGTTTGAAGCATCCGGGATGGAGTGTCGTATGCCGTTGGAAACTCAGGGATGTTTACGATGTCCCAGAATTCGAGGACAGCGATGAGGATGAAGAAGAGAGAAGACTTAGAGTGCTTCGACCGTCTGTTTCGAAAGACGGGTTGTCTTCGGCTAATCATGAAGTTGCATGGGTTAGAAATGATATCGATGATGAAATCCAAGTAGATATGTCTAATGCGTCCACGAAACGAAAAATGTTATCAGTAATGTTATATTATTACTTCACATTTTACGATCTATACATATATAGCATGAATATGTAATGATTGTCTAATGCGTCCACGAACCGTTTTATCTAGATTTGATGACGACGACGGGAGCAGCGAGGGGCGGCAGGACCTCCAGCCGCGGCAACGGCAGAGGTAAAGCGGTTCTACCGCCCGGAGAGCTGCGTAGGGAGCTTCAGAGGGCCAGTATTGCACCCCGATCGGAGACCCCTTTGGATGCCTCCTTCCGTGTGGACTTGGCCGCACCTCCAGGTATATTGCACACATATTCATTTTGAATATAATATTATAGATATACATGAATATTCATGTCAAAATTACTTACATAGTCAATGTTTGATTGTCTAGTTGTTGGTGGTGCGTCCACATCAGGGATAGTGGCCAATCCCGCACCTCCAGGTATGTTGCACGCATATTCATTTTGAATGTAATATTATAGATATACATGCATATTCATGTCAAAATTACTTACATAGTCAATGTTTTTCATGTCTAGCTGTTGGTGCGTCCACATCAGAGACAAAGGCCACCCCCGCACCTCCAGGTATGTTTATATATCATATAGTTCATGTATATTGATTTAGAATGCTATATCATAAATATACATACATTCTTTTTGATCTTACGTACTTACATCAGGGGCAGAACCCACCACCGCACCTGCGGGTATGTTTATATATCCTATAGTGTATACATGTTGATTTAGAATGTTATATTATTGATATACGCATTCTTTTTGCAATTACTTATATAGTCAATGTTTGATTGTCTAATTATATGTGGTGCGTCCACGTCTGGTGCAGGGGGCACTCCCGTCACTTCCATACTCTCCGCTCAGTTTGCAGGTTTGAATGAATAAATATAAAATATTTATTCATTTTACATATCCTTTAAGAATAAACATGAACTTCATGTAATTTTATTAATGTTTATTTTCTAGTTGGAGGGGATGCGTCCACGTCTGGGTCACCGGCTGTTACTCACCGGAGGAACTATAGCCCCGCTCGTGCTTCTGTTGCCGGAGGTATATCTCACACTTCAATTTTCATTAAACCTTGATTTCTTAATACCACTTTGTCTTTATATTGATTGTCTTGATATTTCTTATAGACGCAGGGCATCCCCATCCCGAGAGGGGGACTCGAGGCCCGAATCAGTCCTACAGGCTGAGGCCCGACAGAGCTAGGGGGGAGGCACTGTAATACCCAGCCTCTTTTATACCAATAATTGTATTTCTTTTTTTACCTATAAATTTATTTATAATTATTCATTTATTAAAAAATTCTATTAAACCCGGACCTTACCTTTTATTCCCTCTGGCCCAACCGTTTCCTTTCCCATTTTAAGTTAAGATTATTTGAGTCCAGCCTTTTTCTTTTCTTAAATAAATTTTATCGCCCTTTTTCTTATCTCTTTTCTCAAAACCTAATCCCAAATTTCTCATTTTCCTTTTTATATAAATCCCTATTCACAGCCCATTCTTTTTATTGAAACCCAAGCCATATTCTTCAGCCCACTCACCTAATTCTTACTCAAAGCCCATTTCCTTTTCCATTTCCTTAGAATTCTTTTTGTAGCATGCAGCCCAACCCAGGCCCACTACTTTCAGCCTGTCAAGAGGCCGGCCCCAATCTCCTTCTTTCTTTCCTTCATTTTCAGATCTCCTCATAATATTCCTCCTTAAATCACATTTAATTCTAAATCAATTCCCATTAACACCTCTTAACACCTCTTAACACCTCTTAAACTTCTCCCTTAAATCCCATTAATTTTCCTTTAAACATTTTTCTCCTCAAAAACACAGATCACTCTATATCCCTCCTCTCGAAATTTTCTCTCTCCTCTATCCCTCACACACACACACGTTTCTATCTCTCTCCCTTAAAACTCTCTCTCTCTCTAACCTACGTACTCCCCTCTCTCTCTCTCTCTTCCCTCCTTTTCCCGCTCCCTCCCATTCTCTTCTTCCCGCTTCACCCATCGAACCCGCGCCCACGACCAGCGCATCGAGCTCACCGCCGTCTCCTCACCGTCGTTGCAACAACCGCCGGCGCCCTCTTTTTCATTCTCTCTCTCGAGCCGCGGCCACGCCTGCGCTCGCCGTCGCCAGCCCCGCCGACGAGCTTCTCACTCCTTCCCGAGCTACCCGCCTCCATTACACCCCGGCTTCCTGCCTTCACCAACCTCGCCGTCGACCTCCCCTGTGGCTACCGAACCCTTTTTCGCCGATGAGCACGAGACCACCGCACCCATCACCAAGCACCACCACAACCACCGCGACCCACCGGAGCCACCGCCATCGCCTTCTCCTTCCAAGCACACCGAGCTTTCCCCCAACGACGACACCATATCCACCGCCACCCCTCACTGCTCACCCTTCACCACCCAACTCCTTTCAGCGGCCGACCATCATCGACCCCATCTCGACGCCGACAAGCCCACCAACGAAGTCATCCTTACTGCCATCTTGCCGAGCTCCCCTAGCCAAGCCGAGCCCCAAGCATCCAAGCTCCCCTGCACCGAGCTCTCTCGCCAACCCACCAACCTCACTGCACCCTCGCCGTCCTGCATCACTGGAACCCCGACCCTCTCCCCGAGCACCTCTAGCCCACGTCCGTAGCCCTTCCCCTTCTCCGGCCATCCAGCGCCGTTCTTCGCTGCCGAGAACAGACCCGAGCTCACCCGGAGCCACTGCCGCCGCCGTAACGGTCCGTCGCGCTTCCGTGCTGCCGCTGCTGCCGTGCATCTCCAAAACGTCTCCAGGCAAGTACTTTTACTTGCTACATGCTATATATTCAAGTTACAAATTTAAATTACATAGATCGCAAAATTACAATTTTAGATCAATTATGTACCATACATGTTCGACGTGCGTTCTCAATGAAAATACTCATCTATTTTGACGGAACTCATTGGTATAGTTTGGCCCGTATTGATGTGAATCTAGTGTGTGAATTTTATTGGAAAATATGACCGTTAACGATTGAAACGACTACCCCCAAGTTTGCCTGTAAAACTGGAAATTTCCTGTACCTGAAAACCGTAAAAATCACCATAAATTATATACATACTGGAATGATGCGTTCGAGGGCTCAAATAGAATATGACTCGATGAAATTTAACCCTGTGCAAGTTTATAATAGTTTCTGTAATTAAACGGTGTCAATATTTGGATCGGAATGCGACTCTGGACTGCAGTCCAGAGCGACTCCAGTTGTTGGTTGCTGTTCCGTAATGGGTACCACTTGGTTTCCTTAACTCGTAGATTGCGGAACTCCACTGTTATTTATAGGTGAATCTGTTAGCTAGAGAACACAATTAGTTTCATCCTGTTTCGTTATCACTTGTTATTTAATCTGTAATTTAAAAGATCGGGACGCATAACAGTCCCAACAGATTCAGAATCGACATACTACTATTAAACAGTGTATATCTCCTGATGTGCAGACGCGATCGAAGATCTGTCTGTTGCGTTGAAAACCTTACTGAAAACCCTAGATTTTATTTAACTGTAGCGTCGCTAAAATCTGATCCCAATTGGGATTAAAATGCGTTGCGAAACGGATTTCTGATTCTGAAACCAGATTTCCAGCCGTGAACGCTTAAAATGTAATGGCTATAAGGAGTGATCCTGGAACCCGATTGGCATGAAACTAAATTCGATGGATAGATAACTGAACATACTAATCATTACCTGTTCATCGTTTCACTAAATCATAACCGTATGATTTATTATAAATTGTGCAAGTGGTAGATTGTTGATTCATGACATCCTAAACATGCTTTATATACTGTTTACGCATCATATCTTACACCTGTCATTGCATTGATAATCTAGTGATAACGTGCATTTACCCAGTGTTAGATTTTAGTGATGATTGTGGCAAGTACGTCAGTGTTCATGTATCAGTGAATAAGTGAAAGTGATACGTACTTGTACACAATCAGTGACCCTATTATTCTTTTGCATTGTCGACGTCTGTGGGATGCGTGTACGTGTGACTATAAGTGGTATGGGACACTTATGGAAGCTCTTGCACGGGTGTCACAGATAAGGCATCAGACACTGCCATTTATCTTAGGTATTAGTCGGGACGTGCTTGATGGAGGTCCTGCCTCCAGTTCTCGCGCAGACTTGTCACCGACCGATTGGTATTTAGGGTTAGGGTTAGCGTTTGATGTAGACCACGGGGTGTGGGGTAGTTTAAGTGTGAGTCCAACAGAATCTCGGGAGTCCCATGCCGGCTTATATATTTAGGGAGATATATGGAGATTTACAGGGTATGTGATTATCACCGTGATATACATGTTGGGCCCGTGGTCCCTTGCCCTTGGGTTCTACCCTTGGGTGGAGGACACCCGCGAGTGGTTGACTCTCACACTTGGACTGACGATAGGCTTAGTGACCTGTACAGTGAGACTTAGAGACTGATAGGGATACTGGCATTGATATACCTTACATACTGTGTTGACATACGTGGCATATCATTCCATTGCTTTACTGTTCCGCTGCATTGATTACTACATGTTCATACCCATACTGCCATTGATTTACCGTTATATATATACCTATTATTACTGTTAGAATTGTCATAAGATTTCATATTATATTGCTATTGTGTCGCTCTGACAACCTGAGTATGCATGCTCAGTGTGAGGAGAAGATTTAGCCTGGACCAGGACTAGACGCACTTCACGGACATCTTGTTAGGCTATCCAGAGTTATATCTTTGTTTCCCATCAGGTCAGTTCATTTTACCGTTTTATTCTAGTTACTGCACTTCTCATTACCTGCGTATTATTTACTGTTTACCATGAAAAACTAGAAGCCGAAGTGTGATTACGGCAGGACATTTCCTTGACCGTAGGAGCATGGCTGGCCTTGTCTACCCCTTGTATTCCGTATTTTGGGAAGCGGGGCATGACAGGCAGCATTCCTCCTCTTCTTTACCCCTGATTATCGCTATTCCGGCGATTATGCCGAGAGGTTCGGCCGGTATATGGGGGATGAGAGCCGCCTTGTGAAGAAGTATCCACTTCACGTTGTGTGGGGCGATCAGCACCGACGCTCATTCGCCCTCTTCTGGGATCAGGCTCGGGTATTAATATATATTTCATTTGATTTATCCAATATATTTATTATTAACACTTGCAATTTAATAACATTGTTTTTTAGGTATTTGCAGTTGGATTATGATTTTCAGCTTGTACTCGACCCTGATCATCCTGGGAGGGTGCTCGATCTTCACGCTCTGTACCATGGCCTGATAAAGAACATGCAATTGAAGGTCCGATACAATAGGAACGAGCTGAAGATCGACCGCTATTCCCTGTGGATGGCGACCCCCGAGGCAGAGAGAGTGGCCCTCCTACATACTCCAGCCTTTGCGAGAGTCGACGTAGATACATGACCTCTATTGTACCAATATTTCGACTCTCAGCGCAAAAAGGTATGTATTTTAAATTTAATTCATTGTTTAATATATAATTTACTTTTTTGTGTTGCCTAATTAGAAAACTAAATCTGAATGTGTTGTGCAGAAACAGGCGGATCAAAATAAAGAGAATAGGAAGTCGGCGAAGAGGGGTCGCCCCACTCATACTGGTGGCTCGAGGAATATTACTCGTGCCATGGAGACATCGGTAAATTACAATAGATCTACTGTGATATAATGTAATATTAAGAGTTATTTTATAATATATGTAAATTTTTTGCAAATTGCAGAGAGCTCAGACTCTGGCGCGGGGTGGTACACCGAGCGTGCTGTCCGCGTATCTTGCCGTCCATGGCACCTCGACAGATCCCGCCACGGGCGAGCTTCGATACCCCGACACCGCTACCCAGGAGTATTGCGTAAGTGTTAATATTTATTCAACCCCTATTTGAAATTTTTGTTTTGAAAAGTTCAAATTTAATGATATACTTATATTTTACTGGTTAATGTGGGTGTAGGAGCGGGTGGTTGAACAGGCGGAGGCATCGGGGATCGATTTTACTGGACAGAACGATCCGATACTGCTGACCCCAGTCCTAGATGCTGCACACGGAGGGCACCATGGAGGTTGGGAGAGAGACCGGAGAATGAGTCCTAGCAGGGCCCATATGAGGTTGGACTCCACTCCGGCGGTTACTTCCTCTATCTCCCGCGAGCGACGTCTAGAGCAAGAACTTGACACCTTGAAGGCCACTGTCTAGGAGTTGACGCAGATGATGGTATGTATACTATTTAATAGTAAAATATTATGTCATATTATAGATAGCAATATATCCAATATTAGTACGTAGCCTGAGCTTATTTGGTTGTAGACTTAGCTTTGATTAATCATACATACATAGAACTGCCTAATTAAAATAAACTACGGTTTTCCAAACTAGATATCCAAACGAGGCCTAAGTCCCTAAGTATTCATAGTTTGGGGTTTCGCAATAACCTGATAATGATATGAATTTGACTAATACACAGTTCTTACTCGTTTATTACACGCAAAACAGAACAGAAACGACAGGGTACTTCGGCTGAGGCTCCACATGCATCTCCTTCGGCTGCGGCTCCGCAAGCCACTACCTCGGCTGCGGTTGCGCAGACCACTCCTACAGCTCCACAGCCCGCTCAGACTCCCACAACTGCGGCTCCGGAAGCCACTACCTCGGCTGCGGTTGCGCAGACCACTCCTACAGCTCCACAGCCCGCTCAGACTCCTGCACCGTCCGCATTGCTCAAGTTGTTGACTCAGGTTTTATCCGAGGAGCAGGTGCGCCAGATTACGGCGATTATCAGAGGTGGAGCTGGACCGAGCTAGGGTAGCTTTTTGATTTTTATATTTTAAACATGTATATACTTATATGATACATATTGTATATATTTTGGACGATATTGGTGGTGTTTGCGTGTTCATATTGATTTAGATTGATATCGTATTCTGCTTGTTGATTTCTTTTATATATTTTGTGTGAGATGTTGATTATAAATACTGTGGTATATATTCTGCTTGTTGATTACTTTCATATATGATGTATATAATATTGTGCACAGGGCGAGGAAAAAACAGACAACCCTTTTTTTTAAAAAAACCCTGATAATATGTCCCTATAGATTAATCCGTAGGGACACAAGTTGCACCTACCGTTTAATCCGTAAGGTCCAACTTGCCCCTACACATTTATCCGTAGGGACAAAATATCAGGATACCTGATATTTTGACCCTATGGACTCAGTAACAGGGGTTAGGCTTGTCCCTATGGAGTAATCCGTAGGGGCCTTAGCTTTACCCCTTCACATTTACCCGTAGGGACAAAATATCAGGATACCTGATATTTTGCCTCTACACATCTAGACCTACTCATTAAGCATTAGGGACATGTATTTGTTCCTACAGAGTTATCCAGAGAGGCAACTGTTTTATTTTATAAACCGATAAATTAAATAAATAATTTGTCCCTACGGTGTAATCCGTAGGGACAGATGGACCTATGCATTAAGCCGTAGGGGCAATTATTTCACCGTAGGGGCATGTTTAAAGCTAAGACTTGCACTTGCGGCGTGTGCCCCTACGGCGTATTTTTGTGCCCCTACGAATATAGCCGTAGGGACAGTGGTTTGCTCCTACGGTTTTATCCGCAGGGGCAACCCTATTTGTAGTAGTGTGTGATAATGCAAAGACGACAGACGCCACGTGGCGACCAAAATATCCAACATGTTTTTATTTTAATAAAGACATGCATTGCACGTGCGAAATACTATTTATTAAAACTGAAAAATATAGCGCTCTTAAGGAGAGAAAAATGGTGCCAAATCAAATTTCTCCCGTAACCCCCTAATTCCCTTCAAATCCTAATTCTTACTCAAAATTCCCAAATCAAGCCTCGATTCATCAGGTCCTTACTTTTCCTTTTTCTCTCATAATTCAGTTGTAATTTCACTAACGTCCTTCCTTTTCCCTCTTTTTTTTAAAAAAAAATTTATTTATTTCTTATGATCACTTCATTTCTCTATTCTCATAAATTAGGTTAATTTCATCTATGTTATTCTCCCTTTCTTCTTCTTCTTTAGATGAATCCCATATGCTTGACTTATTTTTTATTTTCGAGAATTAGGGTTTTGTATTTGTCTTTGGTTTTCATTGTTTCAATTTGCAGGAACTAATCGTTTTATATTTTTCTATTTTGCAGCGCTAAACATTGAGAGCGTAGAAATTAAGTAATTCCATCGAAGTCGATCCAGTTATTGTTACTGTAAGAATCCTTAATTCAAATCTCATATTTCTTTTTGTTCTGTTGGTTGGATGTGAAAATAGGTTAATAAAGTGCTGTTTTTCTTATGATTAGTTTTTATATCTTTTATCATGAGTAAAAGACGCTGCCTTTACTTATGTAATTTTATAATGTTGTTACATGTTTCGTAAATTTCTATCAGCGCCAACATCTCTATTTTTTAAAGGTGTAAATTTATGTTACCTATTACTCTCACCGTCAATTAGTAGTTCTAAATTCTTTGGGTTTCCTATGTTTCATAAGTGTATTGAACTATGCGAAACAGAACGGATTAAACACAAGGTCACAACACAGCCGCTATAATTGTATGCATTATTCATTAACTCCATAGATGTTACACTCGATAACCAATGTAAGTGTGAGTGAAAAATTGAAAAATCAAAATTATCGAATCAATTTGTTGTTTCTATAATGCATGTTTGTTTTTACTTAATGTAGCATTATTCCTAGATTCCAACTCGCTGATTATCATATTGCGACTTGTCGAACTCGGGTATGAATTGGTTATGGTATTGGACCGTCAACCTTGATAACGTGAGGTAGCAAGTCAATACCATATAAGAGTCTTTGGATTATACATCGTGAACATGTTAGAAAAGAAGGGATAAATTTTAAAGTAGAAAAACGAAGAGAAGCCTTAGAATCTGAAGGATTTAGAATCAGCTTAACAAAAATGGTCGTATGGTGTAAATTGATGGCCACAAAATATTTAGAAATAACTATTTTCTTTACTTAGGATCAATAATTAATCATGATGAGAAGAATGAAAGGATGTAACTCATAGGATCAAATCGGGATGGTTAAAATGGAGAAGTGCTTCAAGAGTGCTATATGATTGCATGGTATCTTCGAAATTAAAGACGGCGATAAGGCATTCTTTATGGATTAGAATGTTGGGCAATTAAGAAACATGTTCAAAAATGAGGGTAGCTAAAATAAGAATGCTAAGATGGATGAGTTGTAATACACAAAAATAGGATAAGAAATGCATGTATTCGTAACAAGTTAGACATAGCTTTTATTGATGATAAGATGAGAGAAAACTGATTGAGATGGTTTGGTAATATGCAACGAAGACCAATCAATTGCTTTGTTAGAAAAATTGATAAAATTTTAGTTAATGGAGGAGCAACTAGGGGAAGAGATAGATCAAAATGAATATGGATAGAGGCAATGAAGAACGATATGTTAATTTTTAATTTAACGAAGGAGAGTCTTTACAGCGATGATTGTAAGAAAACGATTCATATAACCAACCCCAAAATTTTGGGATGAAGGTTTCTTGTTGTTATTGTTGAACATGTAAGAAATGCATTGTAAATGCTAAAATGTGATTGTGTTTTGCACGACCTCATGGCTTGTTCTTAGTGCACAAATGTGGATGCATGGCTGCATGAATTCCACTAACATTGGCATGCAAATAACATCCATGTGCTCGCAGAACAATGATGAGTTGTCAATTTTTCTCAAAATGAGTGCAACACAAGTATTTGAGTAATATGCATCACACATTTAGGGCCTGTTTGGTTGTAGGATTTAGAAATTTGGATTTCAAAATAGTACGGTTGAAAATTTCTAGATTTGGTAATTTATTATTTGGTTGGTTTTGGATTCCTTGTATTGGATTTGTAGATTCTTGTAATTTTTGTTTGGTTGGTGAAAAAAAGTGGGATTTGAATTTGAGGATTTTAGTGAGAGATAGATAGAGAGAAGATTATTAAATAAATAAAGTACTACGGGTCCCATCTAAAAGTACAATGAATGGTGCTTAATCCTTAAAAAAATTTAGGATTCAAGAATCCATGTTTTGTGGTTGCCCTCCCATAAAAAACAAAGGAATCCTAGAAATCCAAATCCACTAACCAAACACAAAATTATGGAATCCTAGGATTCCACAATCCAAATCCCAAATAATCCTGCAACCAAACAGACCCTTAGCAGGACAAAATCCTTATATGTGAGTAATATAATTACCTAGGTTTTACTTATAAAATATTCAAAAAATTCACAAGTTTTGTGTGCATTCAAAATATTTAAAAAAACGAAAGAAGCGGGAAATTTTTAGAGTTAAAATTTTTGATTTCATTTGGTATTGCAAAAAAAAAATAGAAAACCCAAAGAAAAACAGAAAATTTTGACACTTTTGAAAAATTCGCTATTTTCATTGGCTATACAGCATGTAAAATATTAAAATTTTGAAGGAAACATAAAATATGAGATTTTTGAAATTTTCATGATTTCCATGTGTTATATAGCATAATAGCATGCACAATATTGAAAAAACAAAAGAAAACAGAAATTTGGGGATTTTTGAAAATTTTGCGACTTTCTTTTGCTAAAGTATGTAATATTGTAAAATATTGAAAAATCGAAGAAAACAATTTTTTTTGGAGAATTTTGAAGGTTTTGCGATTTTCAAACGCTATGAGCAAAAAATTGAAAAACAAAAGTAAACAGAATGTTGAGGTTTTTAAAATAATTTTGCGATTTTTGTGTGTGCTTTAGCAAGGAAAAAATGAAAACCCGAATAAAATAAAAAATATTGAGATTTTTGAAAATTTCATGATTTTTGTGTGCAAAAAATATTGAAAATTTGAAAAAGGGAAATTGTTGATTTTTTTAAAAAAATCATGATTTTTGTGTGCCAACATGAAAAATATTGAAAATTTGAATGAAAGAATTTTTTTTGGATTTTTGAAGACAACGATTTTCGTGTGCTATAACAAACAAAATATTAAAAAACTGAAAAGCATAGGAAACTTTGAGATTTTCTTGTGCTATAACATATAAAATATTGAAAAATCGAAGAAAACAGAAAATTCTTGATATTTTTGAAGGTTTTGCGATTTTCGTATACTGTATAACAAGCAAAATATTGAAATACCAAAGCAAACAAAAAATTAAGATTTTTGAAAAAAAATTGTAATTTTTGTATGCTTAGCAAGCAAAATCTTGAAAACATGAATAAAACAGAAAATATTATGATTTTTGAAAATTTCACAATTTTTCATGTGCTAGCATGTAAAATATTGAAAATTTAGGGAAAGCAGATTTTTTTAATTGTTAAAAAATTCGTGATTTTTGTTTGCTGCCATGCAAAATGTTGAAAATTTGAATAGAACAAAAGGTTTTGGGATTTTTAAAGATATCATGATTTCCGTGTGCTATAAGCTTTTAACAAGTAAAATATTGAAAAATATAAAAGCATGGAAAATTTTGAGATTTTTTGTGCTATAAAATGTAAAATATTGAAAAATTGAAAAAACAGAAAATTTTGATATTTTGGAAGGTTTTGCAATTTTTGTATGTTATAACAAGCAAAATATTGAAAACCCGAATAATATAGAAATTATTAAGCTTTTTAAAATTCCTCGATTTTCATGTGATACAAATTATTGAAAATTTGAAAAAAGAAAATTATGAAATTTTCAAAAATTCGTGATTTTTGTGTGCTCACGCCAAGTATTGAAAATTAAATGAAACGAAAAATCTTAGGATTTTTGAAGATATCATGATTTTTATGTGCCAGAACAAGTAAAATATTGACAACCGAAAAGCATATTTTAAAATATTTTTAAAAATTTCATGATTTTCGTGTGCTAGAGCATGCTAAATATTGAAAAATCGAAGAAAACTGAATTTTTTGTGAGCGAGCAAAATATTAAAGAATTGCAGATACAGAAAAGTTTGAGATTTTTGAAAATTACGTAATTTTAGTATTGGGCGTGAAAAATATTGTAAATTTAAACAAATAATTTTGGGATTTTTATAAATTTCGCAATTGTCATGTGCTTTAGCATTGAAAATATTATAAAACTGAAGAAAAAAAGAAAATTTGATATTTTTGAAAAATTCATGATTTTTGTTTGCTATAATATTGAAAAAGATGAAGAAAACAGGAAATTTTGCAATTTTTCGTATATTATATCATGGAAAATATCGAAAAACCGAAGATAACAAAAAAAATTATTTTTGAAAATTTCATGATTTTCTTGTTCAAGCAAAATATTAGGAAACAAAAAAAAGATTTTTGAGGTTTTTAAAATTTCACCATATTCGTATGCTATATAGCATGCAGATTTTTTTACATTTCGTGGCTCGTGTTATAAGCAGAATATTGAAAAAACGAAGATTTTTTATTTTAAAAAATTTCACGATTTTCGTTTACTATGTAATAAGGAAAATATTTAAAAGCTGGAAAAAAATACCGAAGTATTTGTAATTTAAACCAATATATTTTACATAATAAGTTCATAAATATGAGATAATACAGCTTACAAATCATACCCACGCAGTGCACAGGGGCCCTTGCTAGTTGATTGTAAAATGATTTAACAACGAACTTATTATTCTTTTTCTCTATCATAGTCCTATTTAAAAGCGTACGATTCACAATATGGATCGTACAATTCGATACGATTAAGTGCTTTTTCGATACATATCGTGTAGTTCTATCGCTTTACCCATCGAATCGTACGATTCATGATTCGAATTGTACGATTCGATACGATTTATATGATTCACGGTATGTTATGATTCAGTTTAATGGGTCGGGTCTGAATTATTTGGGTTTAAATATCCAAACATATACGCAATTTCTTTCTAAAAGACCCTAATTTATCAAGCCGCTCCTAAATTCCTCAGTTGAATCCTTGCTTCGCCTCTCGCTCGACTCCTCGCTCGAGCAGACTCGCCTCACCTCCTCGCATCGCCTTAAAGATGGGGAAGATGAAGACATTCTCCTTGAAGATGATAATAGTGATGGATCGATTGGGGAGTATTGATGATTTGTTATTATCTTTTGTTATTTTTTGAATTTTTTGAAGCCTGTGGTATATTATTTGTGAACTTAGTTAGAAAATTGAACCTTATTCTTTATTATCTTGATGTATGTGGTTTATATTTTAGACTATATAGTATTATTTTGCCTAATTATCTTATTTATTATGATTGTTCACATGATTTTTGGTGATTAATATGTATTTTGCTTGCACATATGTAAACATTTATTGTGTTGTGCTACTATGACTACAAGTATACTAAACATTATATTTTTTCAATATATTGTTCTATATTGCTCATTTAATTATACAATTATGAAATATATAGCTATATGTTTAATTGTTTGGTTTTAGCACAAATTATTATCGTATCTTACGATATACGATGTTGAGAACCTTCTCTTCCGATACATATCGTAGAGGGAAAAATTCCGTCTTTAACGTTCGAGCACGCAAGACAAACGACCTATAAGAAGCAACAACACAGATTTTTAACGTGGTTTGACCGACCGGCCTACTCCACGGGGCAAATATAAGGATTCCATTGATATAAGAAAGAGATTACACATTTTTCTTGATTTGATCATCCAATACATTAACATCTCTCAAATCTAGATTAGAACCCTAGTCTCTTAATGAAGATAAAGCTTATGAGATCTCACACATCTCATCTCCAAGGTTTTAAATTTCGTTAAATATCGGATATCGGAAACATATCGGAGAGATACTTCATATAGCGGATATCGTCGATATATCGGAAGATATCGTCATATCAGCCGATATATCGGACTATATTATATCAGTTTTATCGTATCGCTAGGGCTTCCAAAATGATATATCGGCCGATATGACTGATATTTGATTCCTTGCTCATCTCTCTCTTACGTCTCATCTTCTCTTGATCTCACCTCAACACTAAAGACTACATCTCTCTTGCCTTTGCCTGCCTTAGCTTTTCCCCGTTTGCCGTTTTGCCAATTTGCCTTGGTGAAAGCATCTCTTTATTTATAGTATAGAATAATCATTCTCCTACTTAGATTAGAATTAACATAAATCCTCTTTATCCTTATCTAATAGAATATTTCCTCTTATTTAAATTAGATCTAAATCTTTATTTAAATAAGATACATATCTTAATTCTATCTATAATATCGAACTATTTAGATTTAAACTAATCTTAACAATCTCCACATTAGTTTAAATCTAAATAAAATCTTTGAGTATGCTCTCATCTCTATATCCATTAGTAGCCCACATTAACGGATTATTGTGGCCCATCTGCCCGAGTCCAATCTGGACTTCCTATAATCCACGAACCGTACATAGGTGATCAACTGGATATGAGACACAACCATAATAATCTCCACCTTAACTCAAATCTGTGAGCCAAATAACTTGAGATTAATTCATTGTTGTTCTTATCATCCTCATTCGCAGATGATCTCGCATATACACCTTGCTCCTTCTTGGAACCTTTGTACCATCTTCGTTATTTCCATCTCAAGTATACGATAAGATCATTGCTTACGAATACTCATGACCATTATCCCCGAGCACTCATGACCACTACACTGTACTCCACCTTAGTCCAAAACATTGGAACCCTTTATTCGGAAACACGCGAAAAAGTACTTATAATGCATCATGTCTGGAAGTAACCCTCCACCTATCAACATGAGGTTGCACACCTTACCGTGAATCACTGTGCAAACCTCGAGCTTTTCTTGATACTTTAATCGCTACCATATACTCAACCTTTGTTGTCGACAACGCCACAATACCCCGTAACGTTTCTCCAACTAATGGATTCAACCATTTAACGAGTATATTTCATATAGTCAGTCCCTTGACCATCACAACCACGTGCATAGTTTCATCTATTTGCTCAATCAAAACCGCAGTGCATTTAATGCACTTCCTTTAAATTTGACATCTATCGATCCACCAAGCCAATAACAAATAATTATCATCTGACTTGGTTCATACCATATCATATACGTGTGATCCCACCGCTCTTGCATATGTTATCCCGGACATCACTCTCTTCTTTGCTAAATGGACACACTGTGGAAAAGAGTCAAAGTGGTCGACGATAGGGATACACACCAACCAACTCCTCCATTCTGAATCGCTTCAGAATTATCTCAATACACATCCTTCAAGATAGCCTTAGCCGCCAACCTCCACGTCCCACACTCTATCATGAGGATTTTCTGCAACGCCAAGATCATTCGTGTCGAACTCTAATTTGAACCGATGACTCAGTTCCCGTAGCATACTCTTCCGCAATACCACCATGTTGAAAGTATGATTGATTACATGAGAAAATTCTCATTGTAGTCGTCCCCTCCTTTTGGTATATCTCTTGGTCACTAGCTCACTAGCTTGACCTATATTGCCCGCAACTTTTCTTATGAAATACCCATAAGCAATCCATAGCTCTCGTCCTTTGTGGTACCTTCATTGATCTCCACGTCCAAACAACGTGGCATCTTTGATCATCGATGTGCTATATCCTTTGCTTGGGTTTCATGGGATTGGTGATGATCATCTACATTGGGCTTACAGTTCATCGAAACATCCTCTGGCTCTATAGATGTATCAGCGTCCCCATACTGTCTCCGAGAATCATGTAATTCCATCTTAATTGAAGTCTCCTTGCGCGCTTTAACTCCACCATAATTGAAGTCCCTTGCGCCGCAGTAGCTTTGGATCCAATTTGATCGCATAAACACGTGAATAAGCAGGGCACATAAACACTCTTCGCGAATCATAAAATACCGACTCTTCAATCCAATCTCCTCCGGGATATGAAGATATTTAGCTATAGACGATGATCAAGTCATCAATCGACACGCATGATTAACTGCTCCTGCCCAAAAACCGTCAATTCAAATTGCAATTTCATACTATGAACCATATGTAATGTGTCCTAATTCATGTGCTCCGCCACCCCTAACTTGCTTTGGCCTCCTCGGCACTATAACACCCTCATCTTTGCAGAACTTTGCGGTAACTTTGGAAGAAAACTTTCATAGATGCAATAATCTGCTCTGAACAATGGACTCCTCCTATCACGTTATTAACTTTGACGCCTTGTCTTCTTCTGCTTCACATTCCACCACCAAATATCACCTGGCCAAAATCTTGCATGCTTGAGCACAACCATTACACGTGGAAATTGCGCAACCCAGCGCATCCATGCCCCTATGCTACCGCGCACCACCATGCTCGCCGCCGACAAACGCAACGCACACCGTTCTCTTTCGCGACACTTGTGACCATCTTGCTTTCTTCTTTTGTTCTGGTTCACCGCTCATTGCTCGCGAGCCCTCATTGTAACGACTCTGAAATTGTTGTACGAAATTTTTTCAATTTAATATACGGAAAGGAGTTTATGAGTACAATTTAAAAGTTAATTTTTGTTTAAGAACAGCAAGAAACAACTTGTAGCTCACTGGTAAAGCCTTGTATTGCTGTAAAGTAGCCCTTGTGTTTGAATCCCATCATACATATTATATTTTTTCTGATTTTTCTTTTAAATTTTTTGGAAGCCTAAAAGTTTACATGTGCAATGCACATAAAATAAAAAGCCTGAAGAAATCAAACATGTACATAATATAATTAACAGGGACATGCACACGTGGCAAGAATCCGATGGCTCCCCTCCACGTTTCAACCGGCGAGTTTCCCCAAAGGGCCGGCGCCGACGGTCCATCCGTAGGTGATGGTGCCTGGGTTTTGCACACGAGTCTTTTCCCCTATCCCTAACTCCCCTGCACTGTTTGATTACTCTGTAATCGAATAGAGACCCCTCAATTCCTCAATTTATTACATTTTAATGCATTTTAATTCACTCTTTTAATTCCAAAACCCCAATTCCACACTATAAGCACTATCCCATACCCTAGACCTTCCTCATTCGGAAAATTCTAGCCAAAACTCTCAAATTTCTCGAGTACAAGTGAAGTAGAAGATGAGTTAGCCAACGATCAACTTCCAGCGAAGAATCGAGGCTATTCTAGCGACCTTGCGACACCACGACGACAACCCACTCTTCTACTATCCCTCCTTAAACTATTTCACTCGTAAGTCCCTACCTATCCCTTTCTTTCTTCTTGAAAAGTTCTCTTTTTCAAAACATGTCGGTAAGTGGAGTTAATACCGACATTTTATTCTAAACCCTAAAAAGTTCACTTTTTCTTACATATTTTTCATCCATATTCTTACACCATGTTTGTAATCATATAACTAATGGTCAAAACAAACTTTCACTCAAAAATATCATGAAATATAACCTTAATTTAACTTTTACATTAAAATACCATGAACTTCACATATATCTATTTTAGTATTTCTTTGTTAATCATACCTTTAGAAAAACTCACGGGGTAATGACCCACCCCTCACAAACACACATGATTCTATAGCACGATTCTCTTTGAACCTATTTTTGTGGTGAATACAATATATTTCATTAAAATACCATCTACTATAAAAAACTGTTTTTTTTGAATTGTATTTCAAAACCCTTTGCAAATAAGCTTCTACAACTCTATTTAAGGGACCCGTTATTGGATGGTGCGGATTATCGTACATCCTTGGGCTAGTAGAGCGAGATGCAGACCTTCTCACGGAGCATTCGGTCTCGAAGGGTTTTTAATACGATTTTTAAGAAAAACGAAATTTTCTACTTAATAATCAAAATTAAATTTTTAATAATTATATAAATATTATAAATCCATATATTTTCAAAATATAATAACTTATATTTTTTTCAAATAAAAGTATTACAAGTTTTATCAAAATATCATCAAGATATCAATACAAGATAAGTTTACAGTAAAATACCAGAAACTATTCAAGTTAAGATAATTATCACTAAAATACCTCAATTCTTAAAATACGCATCCATGGAAACCCTAAATAATAAAAATAAATGCTCGAGGTTATTTTGAACTATATCTTAAAAATATTTTTTCATAAAACCCCCTCGAGTTATATAAAATTACATTTAAGGACCTCAGTAAATATGGGTTTAAGCGAGATCAATTCTCTTGAGCCTCAGGAAGCCGGAGAAAGTGAGTGCTTGCCTATTTAAGGTAGAAAAACCAAACAGTGTTATCAATGGTAATTGTCTTGGAAAAAGACAAATCCTGCCGTCCATGTGCATCAGTTACCGATAACTCCCGAACCTAATTCAGGATCTAAATCAGTTGCAAGTGTCTAACTTAAGTCTGAGTCTAAATCAAGTTTTAATCCAAACTCAAACCAGAATCCAATTCAAACATGAATCCAAACTCTAACATGTATATTTGAACCTGAACCTGAATATCAGAACAATATCAATATGCTAACATGACTTGACTTGACCGGACCATGGCTATAACTTGACTTGATTACATGATTATTTGTTTACATCCTGAACCTGATTACATGAACAACTTGTATTTATGGTCTCGGCAAGACTGATAATTGTAATATATATAAAACATTGTACGGGGTTAACGGGGTAGATTGGTACGGAATTTATTAGAAGTGGAACGAGATGGTCACTAAAAGACACCTACATGAACTCTCGTGCTGTTGTCCCGTGAGTTTTGACGGGGCCTTATACTACCTGTTACCATAGTCCACGGACCAAGTTGGATTGCTCACGTATACACTGATACTTTCTGTACCAAGCTACAAACAACTACGTTAGAATAATAAACTGATACCTGTTTAACTTAACAGTTTCCTTCCACATTACTTGTTGTATTCCTTCCTTTCTTTTGGGACTTACCGAGCGTTAGTTCGCTGACGACATTCCTGTCTTTTTTTCTTTGAAATGTTCGTCAGGAGGACCGGACTCTCTCGAGATCGAACCTAGCCAGGAGGACGTGGATCGGTTCACCGAGCAGCAGGATTTCTAGCTTTCCTTGTACTTACCTTTCATTTCATATGTCACTGTTTAGCCATTGCTTTATATCATTGTACTTTCCTTTTCAAAGCAGTGTATTGTAAAGATGAATATTAATAAAAGTTGATGTTCATTTTATATCTCTTGTCATTTCTTGTGCATTTTAATATTGCTTATTTACGCTTAACGTATTTATTTCTGAGTAAATGCGTCGCGTGCCTGCCACGTTTCCGCCCCCTTATACTGGGAAGCGGGGTGTAACACTGATGCTCAAATCCGATAGAATCCGAACACTCTTAGTGGTCTGATACAAGATCTGATCTCCAAACGTCTTCGCTGGCACACCTAGACCGATCTAATTTCGACAACCGCCAATCCGACGCTCCGTCGGATCAAATCTTCTTTCTGATGCCTCCGCCGTTTCGACTTGACATCATATCGATCATCTCGTACAAGATCCGGTCTCCAAACGTCTCCGCTGGTATCTTCTTGACCGATCTAATTTTGACAACCATCAATCCAACGCTTTATCAGATCAAAACTCCATCGTTCATCAAACACAAGATCCGATCTCTAAACGCTTCCGCTGGTAACTCCTTGACCAATTTAACGTTGACAATCACCAATCCGATACTTTGTCGGATCAAATCTTCTTCCTTATAATGCCTCCGCCGCTCTGACTTGACATCACATCAATCGCCATCATACGAACTCGAAACTCTGATCGAACACCATCAGCTCTAATACCACTTGTCGGGATTTTTTCCTCGACGATTTGTATCGGATGAGGGGAAGATTTCCAACATACGATTCGATACGATACAATAGAAAAACGATATATGATTCGAATCACGATTTGACAACTTTGATCATGGTTAATCCCATCTAACCCCTGTCCTGCCAAAGGTTTCCAATTCTCTAAATATTCCAACATCCTTCGTTTTATCCTCCTTCCTTTACTGCTCAAGCTTCTCGAGAATTTCGGCCACCATTCATTCCGTTTCCATTGTGAGTCTACAGAAGAATATACATCCTTGGCTAATAGAAATAACTCTGAAAATTGTATACTAAGCGTTGTATTCCCACACAACTTGTCTGTCCAAAAGTCAAATCGATTTCCCATCTCCAATTGTGTAACTGACTTGCGAAAAAGCATCTTTCACCACATTAATTCCTCCCCAAAATCCTGACGCTAAATTTTTATGTATTGCATTCCAAACTTGTTCTAGTTTAATGTAACCATTCCCTATACAGTAACGTCCCCATAGTTTCAGTTCAGTAATGAGAATTTTATATGTAGAAATTTGTTAATTACTTGTAAAAGACATGGTAGAACCAAAATGTGATTGTTGTGATGACACATCTGAGTGCACCATACTCAACCCAGCAAAGTATTGGAGGGACCCTGGAGAGGCATTGAGCTATTTAGCATGAGAAACACTGAAGACATGGAAGGTCTTACATCTTAGCTCATGGTATTTTTCTCTATTTTTTTTTATAATTCTTGGTAGTTATCACAAAGACCGAAAAGTTCATGGATACTTTTATGCAGTTTAGCCTCGTCTTCTTTTAAGCGAATTCAGGCCAGTGGTGGACTCGGAAATTTTGGTGGGGGCACAAAAGGGTTCTGAGTTTCATTAAAATCTCCACCGAAATAACATATAAAAACCACAATAATTTAGATGTGGCACGTTGAGAAGATTTTTGAATAGATAAAACTTCATTGGTTTTTCTGAAATATCTTTTCATACCCTTGGCAGAATAAAAAAAATCCATTACTTTTAAAAAAGAGCATTCACAAGTTCATCTATTTCCATTAGTTAAGTTCATGGTATTTTAATAAACTAACAAAGGTCGTGCTGTTTATTCCAGAAACAAAGATGAAAGTTCCGGATTGATAAAAGGGACATCCGGATTGATACAACAAATAAAGATACTTGGATATACATTCAATCTGTATTTAGATCCCTGCCTTCAAGGTGATGTTCATCAAGCTACATCATCTCTCCTTTTCATTATTCTGTGCTTTTGTCAATACATTTCATAGCCGAGTATTCTGCTGTTTTTGCAACAGAAATATTAAACTGAAAATTGGCTGACCACAACATATCTATGAATGGTATTATCAAAAAAAAACATATGTAAGAATGGTGAATGGTTTGAGTGAAACCTATTGACTATGTTATGCATATGATGGAAGAGATTGTTGAAATATGTATAGCATACCAATACCATTCCTTTCTAAGAGCCTTCTTGCATTTGCATTCCAAAGGCAATCCCATTATTACAAAAACGATGTATTGAGTAAGCATAAACAAAATGCCTAGTACATCTACGAGTCTTCTCAAAGATGTGAATGAGCACATCACTGATGATATTTACCTTGGGAGCACTTTAGTAATCAAAACGTCATTCACCGACATCTGTAATGACCTACTCATAGATTCATCACTAGAACCCAAATCTGTTGGCTTTGGTAATATATACCTATTAGTGTTGATCACTCCACGGAACATTCTCAGCTGCATAGGAGCTTGTAAAGGAACTGAGGGACCGTGGAGCATGAGAACCACTGATGACATTGGAGGCCTTTCATTTGGAACTTCTTGAACGCATAATAGTGCTATATGAATGCATCTCGCCACTTCATTTATTGGACAACTTTCCAAAGTTGGGTTGATGATCTCTAATATCGTTCCATTGCTCCAATGTTTCCATATCTGCGAACAAAGTATTCATGTTAATATAATCCTTGGTCTATTGAATGAGAACCAAAACATTTGGATTATAGAATCCTCATCTTGCTGATTATACCTTTTATTATGTATACACTATGCAAACGACATATAATTCATTAACAAGAGATAAAAGGCATATATATATATATATATATATATATATATATACACACACACACACACACACACACACACACTCACGTAGTCGGAGAAGTCCTCGGCACGTTCAGAATCATAAAAGCATCTACATTTTCTTCCAGTAATTATCTCTATTGCAAGCACTCCATAGCTAAAAACATCAACCTTGGTTGATAATGTCCATGAAGTGCGTACTCTGGAGCCATATAACCACTACAAAATGTAAATGGTTAATTTTAGATTCATAACTAACCAATTTTAGTAGAGCCGTTAAAAAGGTTGCACTTACAAAGTTCCAACCACTCGACTTGTTGAGCCTTGTGTTTCATCGCCACCAAATAGCCTGGTCAAACCAAAATCTGAAATTTTTGGATTCATATCTGCATCAACAATATGTTGCTTGCTTTCAAGTCTTGGTGTATAGCATTTAGGTGAGATTCTTCATGTAGATAAAATAGACCTCGAGCAATCCCTCCAATGATATTAAACCTTTTTTCCCAATCTAGTAGTTTGCATTTGATAGGTTTTGTTTCATGCAAGAGGATAAGATATCTTATAGAGGAAAAGTATATATTGTTAGAATACCCGTAGTGTACACGGGTCTATCATATGTAGCTAGATACTTAATAGGGGTGTAATAGCATAATGTCATTGCCTATATAAAGAGAAGGATTAGGTTTAGTCCAATCCATCTATTACATTTCCCTAATTCTCTCTCAATTTCACATGGTATCAGATCCTAATCTGAACCACTCATTCCAGAGATCTAATCCACACCACTCATTCCAAACATCAACCCTAACCCTAATTTGAGTCACTACCCATCATCACCACCATCTACTCACCACCGCCATCGTGATCACCTCACCGGAGTCCAGCAACCTCACCAGAGCTCCTTTGAGGCTAGTCGAGTTCGTCAGACCCCCATAAGTGAATCGATGACGTCTACTGACAAGGTCCAGATCTGAAGCTAGATCTCGCCGTGGTGACGTCGACTTCTACCTAGAGTTCTTCCTCGATGCTCAGATTGTTGGGGTTCCTAGCGTCCTGGCCGTCAACCGCGGCCGTTGCGGAACGAAAAATTTTAGTATTTAAAAACTTCACGCTAAAAACAACTATCTAGAATCAAAACCAAATATGAAACTAGCAATCTAAAAGAGTCTATCTACTGTGATAGAAGTGTTGTACCGAATGATATGTGTCCTTCGGTCTTCTACCATCTTCCTTAGCTCCTAGAGGTTTTCTCGATCGAGCTTGGCCGCCGACACGAAATATCACGTTATTAGGAGGTCTGACTTTATCCATCCCCTAAATCCGATATGCGATACTCTACGAACATACCGAACTGTATGGAAATCGTCACAGACAGGCTCAGTAGGGATGCAGATGAGTTTGCTCGTCGACCTTTCTTTCGCTCAATACCTGGGTAGCCGTTATGTACAGCTAGTGCCACTGACGTGCTTATGTTTAAACCCACTTCCAGCGTATTGACGAGTTTTTAGAGTCTCATACAGAGGATTTTTCTAGTTCAGGCTATATAATGTAGATGACGTTTGTTGGTACATACAGGTGTCCGATTAAATATGTGTACAGGCTATACAAACTTTAATCGGACTGTTGATAGTACTAGTGGCTTAGAATTAAACCGGATTATTAAATCAAGTTTTGATTTAATAATTTATATATATATTAAATATATGTATTCTAGTATTATTGTTCACTATTCATTTTCTCTCCTGGCTATTCATATTTTTATACGAATACGCGTATATGTATTTCGATATATATACCGGGTTGTATTCCGTATTTATATGAAATATCTTCTAGAAGATGGACACCTCATTATATGATTTTCTTTAGAGAAAATCATTTACAAATGAGGTGGAGGGTGAGGTAGCATGAGCATGGTTGGAGGTATGTAGAGAGGTATGGCTTTTGATTGTTTATTGTAAAATGCATGGGATATTTTTTGCATGGTTGAAAAATGAGGAGCCATTTTTTATACATGCCATTCATTCATTTCATTTATACTCTCTTGACTCTTCATGCTTGAGAGCTCTTCTATACTTAGCTCATTTTTCTTTCTTGAGTTGCTCATGTCTTTGTTTTTCCTCACCTCCTCCTCCTTCTTCTTTGGTTGCTAACTTGAACATAAGAAATGAGAGAAAAAGATGGTGCAAAATTCATGCATCCCCACTCTCCATTGCAAGCGATCTTGGAGCATCGGTTGTTTCGCTAGGCGAACCTGGAGCCTGCATCGTTTCTCTCATGTAGATCATCTTCGGCAAAGGAGGACCAGCTTGCAACCGCGATCTGGAGCACTTGAAGAAAGCTTGAGGATGCGAGTATTCTACACATAGTAAATTAGTTTAGCTCACTAGGTTTTGTTTACAAGTTCTAACTATTTAGTTCAATTCTTGGTTTAGGGATTTCAGCAAACTAGAAAAATTTTGAAATTCATGTTGCCATCTTTGAAAATTAGCTTGCTAGTGTGCTTAGGTTCCCAACAGTGGATGGATAAAGTCAGACCCTTAATAACACGATATTTCGTATCGGTGTGAAGCCCATCATCAACTGAGAAACTACTGATCTAAATCGGTAATTCTCGTCTACCTTGACCAAGGATTTCTGGTGATGGTCACCCGTGCATTGCGCGACATCAACCCCCAATACCGGAAGAGAAGAATCCCTGACGATCCGCTCACTGCCTTCATGTGGCTCGTAACTGTACCCAACTAAAACCTGTTTGCACGACTCCTTTGAGCCGTGGTAAGGTAGTAATCAAAGCACAGTGAGAACTCATACGAGACAAATGACGATCTCAGATCGACAGACTAATCTATACTCATGTCACCTGAGAACGGCTATCTGACAATAGGTATAATACCATCCAGTATGTTTCCGGTGAGTCCGTCCAGTGTAACTCATAACCCAATGAGCACATGTATACTATCTTAGGTGATTAACCGACACCAATGGCTTGTGAGACCGGCCACCGCCTATCGTCGGGGTCTCGAAAAGTATACACTAGTCTACTCTAGAGTATCGATACCCAGTCTCGATACTCTCTCGACTAGGGCATTTAAGAACGTGCTTATAGACTACCCAGCTCTCATGTATATAATCGTCATCATAATTCTGGTAGTCAAGCAAGAATTTTATGGGCTCTATTAATATGTAATAGTGATCTGTAATACCACATGATACATGTACATAATGATAAAGACAAAGCAGATACCATACTATCATTTTGAGTAAGACTGTTCTATCCATATAGGTCCCCCCCTCAATCATCACAATCGCGTGCCTGCGATTACAATAATTAACTTGAGGGCATTATAGACAACACAGATCCCCTTTCCCCTCTTCTTAGACCTCGTTTTAGCGTCCATTGACGTCGATTTTGGCTGGAGTTGCCTCGATTTGTGTCGACTCGGCCGGAGTTGCCCGATTTGGTGTTGACGTAGCCGGAGTTGCCTCGATTTAGCGTCAACGTGGCTGGAGTTGCCTGGATCCGTGTCGACATGTTCAGGGTTGCTTTGATAGCTTTGATTTGGCATCGACTTGGCTGGATCTGCATTCTTGATGTGTTATTAAGGAAGAAGGATCGGTAAGTGTTTTTGAGGTGTTATTGAGGAGGAAGGATTGGTCAGTGTTTTGAAGAGTTTTGGAGTTGGCTTAACATGCTACAATGATATTTTTGAGATTAGGTGATTTATCATGTCTATTTTCGCTATATTTCGGTATATTGATTGTGCTATTAAGGAGTTTGTACTTTCTGAGTTCGTGATCGACTCCGATTAAGTTGGTTGTTGGTGTGTTTGGTGTTGATTTGGGTGTGGATCGGATCTAGAGAGATCGATTCCGGTTTTTTTTAGAGGAGTTGTGGTTCTTTGATTCTTAGAGATGGAGAGTAAATCCGATATCAAATCGATCTCCTCCACCGATGTTTTAGCCACTAAGATGGTGAACTTTAAGCTTGACGATCAGAATTTTCATAGCTAGAAACTTATGGTGGAGAGATATATCAAAGGGAGGAAGAAGGGCGATCGCTTGACAAAGCCTCCCCATGATCCGATGACTGTCAATTGGGAGGCAGATGATGCTCGGCTCAGTCATCTCATGCTTAGTTCGATGGAGCAACGTATCATGGATGAGCTTATTCACTTGGGATCGGTGAAGACGATTTGGGCTCAAGCTTCATAAGCTCTATTCTTCCCAGCAGAGTCTCTCAAAGGCCTATGATTTGGTATATCAGTTGTACAAGATTCAGCAGGGAATTTGCTTACTACATCAGTATTATAGTACTCGGAATTCTGGCGTCTTGCATAACTTGTCTCGGAGTTATTTCTGATTATTAGTGATGTTATAAAGATGAGGAAGCGACATGAAGCCGTTCTAGTGATCATTTTTCTCAGTGGGTTACGGCCCGAATATTAGTCAGCACGTCCAACCTTTCTTGGGAAGGCGGATATTACTTTTACGGCCACTTATCATACACTTCACTAGATTTTTTAGTCGGAGATCACCGATGAGCAGTCTGCCTCTGGTGAACACAGTGCTCTTATTTGGCCGAAGAGTTCTCCAACATATTATTCCCCACGAGGGAGAAAGGGAGCGGGTCATATGAGAGGTAGAGCTGGAGGCAGAGGCTATGGAGAGCTTCGTTTTTACGACTATTTCCGTCAGGAGGGACATATTCATAGTACCTGTTGGAAGTTGAATGGGAGGCCAACTCGCCCTTTTGCTCTTGCACATGTTGGGACCTCATCCTCCGCATCCTCCACTCCGACGGATTCAGCATCATCTGATAATTCTGTCAAGTCTATGGAGGAGGAGATTGCTCGATTGAGCCTTCTTGTGATCTCGTCTGCTTCTAGTAGCCAGGCTGGATCAGCTACACTTCAGGCTTCAACTGTGACCACTTTGGGTCTTACGAGAGGTAACCATACTGTTTTTATCACTTCGACTTTTGTACGTCGTCCATGGGTGATTGATACAAGCGTGACAAATCATATGACAGGAGGGAGGCATATTGTCCTCATATAAGCTAACGCCTGGGTGTATCCTAGTATCCTAGCGAACGGCATCACCTCTGCTATAGAGGTAGTGAGGTTTGTTCATGCCACATCACAGCTATCTCTCTCTACCGTCTTATACTTGCATGGCTTTCATTTTAACTTACTTTCCATTAGCCAGGTGACTCGAAATTTGAATTGTGACGCAACTTTCTTCTCTGGTGGATGTGCTTTTCAAGAGCTTAGGACGAGGCGGACGATTGGCACATGGTCTAAGATTGATGGGTTATACTATCTCGATGAGCATCTATGTCCTATAGCCTGCCCAACAACATCCACATTTGCCTTTGATGCCCATTGCCGGTTTGGTCATCCTTCCCTACCGACTTTAAAGAAGATTGTTCCCTCCCTTGGTACTTTATTTAGTTTAGGGTGTGGGTCTTGTGAGTTAGGTAAGTATCATCGCTCTAGCCACCCATCTAGTGTCAATAAGAGAGCTGATAAATCTTTTGCTTTAGTACATTCTAATGTTGGGGGTCATGCCATGTTGCCTGAGGCTTTCGTTACTTTTTTACCTTTATTGATGATTTTTCTCGAGTCTCATGGTTATATTTGATGAAAATGAAGTATTTTCTTATTTCCGGATATTTTGTTTTGAAGTTCAGACTCAATTTGGGGTTATTATTGGAATCTAAAGAAGTGATAATGCCAAAAAGTATTTCAGTACGCCCTTTAGGTAGTATATGGAGAAACTTGGCATTCTTCATGAATCTTCTTGTTCTTATACTCCAACAAAATGGGATGGCAGAAAAGAAGAATCAACAATTGTTAGAGCTTACTCGCACCCTTTTGTTTTATATGCGAGTGCCTAAATCCTTTTGGGAGGATGCGGTCCTTACTGCCAATTACTTGATCAATCGCATACCCTTCTCTATTCTCGATGGATAGATTCCTCACTCTGCCTTGTTCCCTTCGTTGGTTTCTTTCCCTGTTCCTTCGCGGGTCTTTGGGTATGTTTATTTTGTCCATGATCTGCAACCTGAGGGCTTTAAACTTGACCCCAAAGCCATTAAGTGCATTTTTCATAGGTACTCTTGGACTCAAAAGGGATATCGTTGCTACAACCTGAGTTACGTCGTCGGTTTATATCGGCTGACGTTACTTTTTATGAGTTCACCCCATACTTTTCTATATCTCACTCGTGTAGATATGGACAATGACTTTCCTTTAGATATCTCATATCTTTTGTCACAAGACGACACCCTTCTGTGTTGGTTGATTCTCTGCCCTGTGTTTGAGGTCATCCATACTGTTTCTATTAACCCATATCCCACCCTGATTCCATTAATCCACATCCCACCCCTGATTCCCTATTGTTGGGCTCCACTCACCTAATTACAAGGGTGTATGCTCGTCAAGCTCGTACGGCTCCTGAACCTCAGCCTCCTGCTCTTGATCTCCTTGAGTCTCAAGTTTCGCCAGAGGCTGATATTGATCTCCCTATTGCCTTACGGAAAGACACCAAAAACTGCATTTCTCACCCTATCGCTCACCATGTGGCGACTTCTCATTTATCACTGGCACATCGGGCGTTTCAATCGTCCCCCGACTCCATGCTTTACCTAACTCCCTCTCTTATGCTTTACCTCATAAAGTGTGGACCAAAGCTGTGATTGATGAGATACTTACCCTCAAACAGAATCAAACTTAGGATTTGGTTTCTCTTCCGGCTGGGAACAAAGAAGTTTCACCATGATGGGACCCTTCCCGCTTAAAGGCACGTTTGGTTGCAAAAGGATATTCGCAGACCTATGGGATTGATTACGAGGAGGCCTTTTCTTCCGTGGACAAGTTGACCTATGTTCGTCTACTTATGTCTCTTATGGCTACCTATCATTGGCCACTGCATCAGCTTGATGTCAAGAATGCGTTTCTCCATGGTTTGTTGATCGAGGAAGTCTATATGGAGCAACCACCTGGTTCTGTTGCTCAGGAAGAGTCTGGTCTAGTTTGCCAATTGAAAAAGTCATTGTATGGTTTGAAACAGTCTCCTCGAGTATGGTTTGGGAAATTTATGAAGGTGGTTATTTCATTTGGCCTTAGACGGTGTGCATATGATCATTCGGTGTTCTTATGTAAAAACACTAATGGCCTTTGCATTCTTTTGGTGGTATATGTCGATAACACAATGATTACTGGCAAGGATGCAGCTGGTATTGTATAGCTTAAGCACCACCTTCAAATGAAGTTTCAAACTAAGGACCTTAGGAGGCTTAAATACTTTTTGGGTATCGAGGTTGCTCGATCGAAGGAAGGCATCTATAGCTCACAGCGGAATTAATGTGTTTGAAATGCTGACTGAAACGAGAATGTTATGGTGCAAACCCATAGAAGCTCCAATGGATCCTAATACTAAGCTGCTATTTAGACAAGGTGACTTGGCTGAAGACGGTTGGTCGGTAAGCTGAATTACCTCACTGTCACTCGATCTGGTATCTCATACCCAATTGGCGTTGTGAGCCAATTCATGGCCGGTCCTCTAGTGACTTATTGGGATGCGGATGCTCCAGGAAAAAGCCTATTGTACTCTGATCATGGACATTCTCGAGTAACAGGCTTTATTGATGCATATTGGGCCGGGTCTCCATCCGATTGCAGATATACTACAGGATATTGCGTGTTTGTAGAAGGTAACTTGATCTTCTGGAAAAGTAAGTAGCAAAGCATAGTGTCCCGCTCCAGTACTGAGTTAGAGTACCGAGCCATAACGAGGACCACTTGGTGAGCTTATATCGATCCGCTTTCTGCTTGGAGAGCTTGGCTTTGAGCCCACTTTCTCATTGCATCTATATTGTGATAATAAGGCTGCAATCTATTTGTCTTTAACCCTGTGTTCCATGAGCGAACGAAACACATCGAGGTGGATTGCCTCTTTGTGAGAGAAAAAGTTGAAGATGGGATCATCGACACTTACTATGTTCAATCTACTCATCAGTTAACAGATTTATTCACAAAATCTTTGGGACGCAATATGGTGCATTTTATTTGTAACAAAATAGGCATATATGATATGTATGCTCCAGTTTAAGGGAGAGTGTTAAAATACCCGTAGTATACACGGATCTATTATATGTAATTAGATACTTAATATGGGTGTGATAGCATAATGTCATTGCCTATATAAAGAGACGGATTATGCTTGTAATATGATGATAACGTTTCTTAGTGAAAGGAATAAAATTCTAAGGAAGTACATACCAAACAGAATGTTGTTCAAGCTTCCATTAGGCATATATTCATAAACAACCAACTTTTCTCCTCCTATGCAAACACCGAGTAGCTTAACAAGATTCTTATGCTGAAGTTTAGCTACCATGAAATTCAGTTTTCAACTCTTCTAGTCCTTGTGTTGAACTTGTGGAAAGTCTCTTCAATGCTATTTCTTGTCCATCTGCTAGTTTTCCCTTGTAGAATGTAGTGAAACAATTTGTAAAACATAAAAGACACATTCAATGCAATAGTTGCAAGTCATATTAGAAGAAAATCTTTAGAAGAAATACCTTATAAACTGAACCAAAGCCACCTTCTCCAAGTTTATCCACTTCTGAGAAGTTGTCTGTTGCAATTTTTAGCATAGACAAAGCAAATGATAGAGACTCAACGGTTGACATCTCCTCCAGATTAGCCGTATCTAGAAAAAGGAGCAGTGATGCCGTGATGAATGAAATAATCAAGTCCTGAACCATCTAATCAACTAATTATTGAATTACTTTGAAGAAGCTTATACTTACTAGGGATGCTTTCATTTGCTCTCTTCCTCCAGAAGAAAATGTAGATTACGATAACGAGCATCATGGCAATTACAATCGGAATCATGATGCTCAGGATTGTACCCGTGTGATTCTTGCTTCCTACATCCAAAGACAAAATATGATAATCATGAAACCACAGGCCAAGTTGACGAATTTAATATCATCTCTACCATGAGTAGAGGTTGCCTGTTGGTGATAACTTAATCAGTGTCCATGCTTTGGATTTACTAGTTGTTTTGAACAAAATTCATAATGATTACTTCTTTCTCTTTATAGCTTTATTGCTTGATCTCTTTGTATATTCAAGAATTTGGTTCTTTGTCTTTTCCAGTTAAAGATTGTATTTTCTTCAGGTAAAGTTCAGATTATCTGTTTATTTGTTGGATTGCTTTCTAATTAGTAAGCGCGAAAAATATGTAAAACTATATAGTTCTTCTTACATTAAATATTTTATTGATTCAGATGAAGCTAAGGCCTCTGATAATTTACCCTTAGAGAATCTGGAACAAGGAAGAAACCTTGGGAGCAATCAAGGTTTTACAACCAGAACTTCTTTATTTTTTATTCATCCATTGCTTCTGATCAAACAAAATGATTTAGCCAAAATTCATGTATTTGTACTTAAATTTACTTACTCATACCTTCTGCAGCCGAAGTTGGCAGAGCTATCTCAGCAGGATTCGGAGGCGGTGGCGCAGTCATGATAATAAGCAAAACCATCGGATTCCCTTGATAGAACGGATACAACTCATACCTAAAGTTACAGCTCTTTGCAAGAACTCGTCCTCCTTGCACTCTTCTCGTAACCATTGTCACAAATTCGCGATTCGGGATTAATTCCGCGAGATCAAAAATTCGGATTCAGAGAACTATTCGGAAAAAATTGGCAGGTATTCAAGAAAGATTTGGCAGGTATTCGGGAAATGTTCGGGAAAGATTTCGAGAAAGAAATTAATATATGAGGCGCTGGGTTTTGATGTTGCGGATTATTTACTGTTTTTATGAATTATTCGGGAATTATTCGAAGTGTTCGCCAACGGATATTAAATTGGAGAATTAATCGGCATATCAAAAATTCGCGAATTATTCACGTATTCGCAGAATAATTCGCGAATTATATGACAATGCTCGTAATGTCCCTTATAAACTCCCCGGATCTGCTCCAAACACTGACTGCACGAATCCATCGAAAGATCTCTCGTGCACTGTGCCAACCCATTCACATTCACGTCGCTCCCATTCATAGCCGTCCCCATCGCAAACATCATCGAAGATATGCTGCTTCGTACACGACCTTGTCCAGCAAAATTCTTTGTAATTTGATGAAGTTGTCGAGGCCGTTTGTGACATTTTCTGAGTTGTACAATATTCCGAACACGGAGTTGTTAAAGGTGGAGAAGAATTGTTGATCAGCATACCGGAGGTCACAATTGTTGTACCAGATGGTGGCTCATTTGGAATTCGGATAGAGGGTGAGCATGTCCTGCACGGCGTTTTGTATGCAGGAACTGCAGTCCGAGGAGCTGACGTCGCCTCGGCAGAGGACAAGACCGTAGACGGAGTTGGGAGCCGAGCCGTTTGTGCAAGTGGCGAAAGTGGAGTTCAGGGAAGTGAAGTGATCGAGGAGGTTGAGGTTCGATTGGTTTACGTTGTTGGTCGTGTAGTTGTCGCCCCTGCAGGATCTTAAAAGGGCCTCGGCGGAGCTGAAACTGGAGGGGTTTAGAAAGAGGAGTATGAGATAGAACTAGTTGGACATCTTTTCTTTCTTTCTTTCGTTCTTTCTTTTGTGTTGTTGTTGATGATAGTTTGATTATTCGTTCTTTCTTTTGTGGTGTTGTTGATGATAGTTTGATTATATATATATACAACAACAACAACAACAACTCAGCCTTTTATCCCATGCATATAGGATAGGCTACATGAACCAACATGAGAATCACGCCGGGTCCAGCACACGAATCCTCCGTCTTCACTCACTCCTATCGAACAATATACTTTCATCAAGTCCTTTGGCAACCATATCGTTTCGTATCACCTCCATCCATATTTTCTTCGGTCTTCATTTTGCCTTTTTGCCATTGCCCATATCTAGAGTATCTATTCGTCGAACCGGTGCTTCCATAGGTCTGCGTCGCACATGACCAAACCATCTTAGCCGGTTTTTCCGCATATTCTCCTCCACAGGTGCTACACCAACTTTTGCACGAATATCCTCATTTCGCACCTTATCTTTTCTAGTGTTACCGCACATCCAACGAAGCATGCGCATCTCCGCTACGTGCATCTTCTGTGTATGATGTTTCTTAAGAGCCCAGTATTCTGTACCATATAATAAGGCAGGCCGTATAGCGCTCCGATAAAACTTCCCTTTCAATTTTAACAGAAAGTTACGATCACATAAAATCCCTGTTGCACTCCTCCATTTCAACCAACCAGCTTGGATCCTTTGAGTAACATCACTATCGATCTCCCCATTCTTTTGGATGGTGGAACCTAGATATCTAAACTGGTCGCTCGGTGATATCTCTTGCCCTTCCAATGTTATACCAATATGGTTTTTGACTTCTCTGGTTACTAAATTTGCAATGCATATATGCTGTCTTGGACCTGCTCAATCTGAATCTCCGAGATTCCAATGTTTGCCTCCATAATTCCAATTTGGCATTAACCCCTGCTTTTGTCTCATTTACTAAAACAATATCATCAGCGAATAGCATACACCAAGGTAGCTCATTTTGGATAGTTCTAGTAAGTTCATCCATCATGATGGTAAACAGGAATGGACTTAATGCAGATTCTTAATGTAAACCAATTGTAATCAGAAAATCACTCGTTAAGCCACCGCAGGTTCTGACATTTGCCACCACTCTATCGTACATATCCATCTTTATATATATATATATATATATATATATATGAGGTTAACGGAGGAAAAGTGTCATAGGAAGGAATTTTCTTTTATGGCGTCGGAAAAATGCATCCTCCACCATTTTTTCGATGATCGGCATTCATCATGTCCATCTTTATTATTTAAGATGTGGATACACCAAATTTCATGTGATTATATCATTTTTCATCGTTGATTTAGTTAGTACTGTTGGGATAAAAATTTACACCCCGGTTGACCAAGTCAAAATCAAAGTCAACCCCAAACCAAGTGGGCCCAAGCCCAGGTCAAGTGGGCTAATACCTGGGTCGAGCCCGAACATGAAGCGGCCGGCCTCCCCCCATGCCAAAATAAAAATTTTGTAATAAATAATTTTGGTGTATTTATTTTATTTTATTTTATTTTAAATGTAAGAAAATGGGCATAAAGCCAAATTCTTATAAAGCCCATGGCTTATGTGTAAAAAAATAGCACATGAGGCATGGGATGAGCAAAATGCCATTTTGTGAAGCCCAAGAGGTTATATGTAAAATGTATAGCCTATAAAGGCAAAGATAATGAAAATAACTCAACAACTTTTTCTCTCTCCTAAAAAGAATCAAGATCTGTGATCTTCTCCTTTCTCAAAACCTTCTTCTTTCTTTTGAATTAAATTAAGAGTTTTACTCTTCCTTTTTTAAAACTAAATAGTTTTTCACCACAAAACACACAAAGGAGAGTTTGGATCTTCCATCAGATCTTAAAAAGGAGAGCTTTTTAAAATCACCCCCCTTTTCATCCAAGATCCGGCCAACCGAGGGGAAGAAGAAGGAGACCCATCTCCCAAAAATTCTACTTTGGGAAGATCCAGAGCTCAAGGGAGAACCCCTTTCATCATCTCCAAAAACATCTTAGGAGTTTAACTCCTCTCTAAATCCTCTTTGGGGAGTTTAAATCCTATTTCTGGGGCTAAAAACCCTTTTTTCTCGTCGGCGCCCGAACGCCTAGCGCCTGAGCGCTCAGCGCCCATGTGCCGAGCACGTGAAGCGCTAGCGCTCGAGCGCCTTGCGCTCAAGCGCCCAGCGCCCACGTGCCGGGTACGTGATGTGCTAGCACATGAGCGCACGCCCAGCGCCCGCACGCCCAGCGCCCACATACCGGGCACGTGATGTGCTAGCGCTCGAGCACCTAGCGCTCAAGAGCCCAGTGCCCATGTGCCGGGCATGTGAAGCGCTAGCGCTCGAACGCCTGGCGCTCAAGCGCCCAGCGCTCACGTGCCGGGCACGTGATACGCTAGCGTCTAAGTACACAACGTTCGCGTGCTAAGCACGTGAGGCGCTGGCCCCACGTGTCCTTTGGGCGCTTTTCCCCTTTTTATATACATACACACACTCCACGACATTGTCTCTCCCTTAAAAAAATTTTACCGGGGCGCTGCCCCGCACCCCGCAAACGGGCTGCTAGTCCGCTTGACCCCCAGCCCGCTATCCGGTTAGCGGGACCCCCGTAAAAACTCTGCGACGCCCCCGATATATCCAAAACCCCTTCAAAACACAACACTGCACATTGATTTCGCATGACCAGTTTAACCCGTCAATCAGAGGTTCTCCCGTTCCAAATGCGAGGGGTAATTAACGGCAGCTTAGTCCGCGGCTGCCGGAGATTCGGATCCCCACAATCAATAAACCCCAGCCTACCCTAGGCAGGGGGAATCTGTAATGCGCCTGACCAGCGCGTGCGTATTCCCATCTCAATGGGGTGACGAAAAACACCCTACAGGTGCAAAATTAATGGTTTACCGACAATAGAACTTTTTACATTGCTAATTCAACGGTGAAAAAGTGGTGGAATCACAAGAAATTTGGTTTATGCACATCTTAGATGATAACGATGATGATGCTGGATGCCAATCGTCGGAAAAAATGGTGAAGATTGCATTTTTTTCGACGCCATAGAAGGAAACCCCATTCTATGGCCTCCTTTTTCCATTATTCTCTCTCTCTCTCTCTCTCTATCTATATATATATATAGAAAGAGAGATTATATATAGAGAGAGGGGGGTTAATGGAGAAAATCCCGTCCTATGGCCTCTTTGCTCCATTATTCTCATATATATATATATATATAGGGAGAGAGAGAATAATGGAGGAAAGATGCCATAGGAGGGAATTTCCTCCTATGGCGTCAAAAAAGTACGCCCTCCGTCGTGTTTTCCGACGATCGGCACTTATCATCTTCATCGTTATCATCTAAGATGTGGGTACACCAAATTTCATGTGATTCTACAACTTTTTACATTGCTAATTCAACGGTGAAAAATTTGTAGAATCACATGAAATTTGGCGTACCCACATCTTAGATGATAACAATGAAGAAAATGGATCCACTAGTAAAATAGGGGGTTGCCCCTACGGATATTGGAATCCGTAGGGGCAGATTTAACCTGGCCCTACGGATTAATCCGTAGGGCTAAAAGGTTGCCCCTACGGGCACAGACGTCCAAGAATAAAAATATTAATTCTTAATTTGGTGTTTGCCCTTACGGAGCCGCAAACAAATGACCTACGGGTATATCCGTAGGGGCAAGTAAATATCGATTTAACAAAAGCCCAGATCGATCGCCTACGCTCATTTTCTCTCTCTCTCTCGATCGCGCGCGAAAAAGATCCCCAAATCGCCACGCCGTCGTCGCCACCGTCGTTCTCCTCGTCGCCACCGCCGGTTTCGTCGCCACCGCAGTTCTCGTCGCCACCGCGGTTCAGGTCGTCGCCACCGCCGTTCAGGTCGTCGCCCCAGCCCCAGCAGCAGCCGTTCAGGTGAGTAAATCTCGAGGTAAATTAAAGAATTTTTGGATTATTTTGGGCATAGGGTTCATGGCTGGGTCTGGGGTTGCGCACGCGAGTTGGGGTTGGGCAGAGGTCGCGGTCGGGGTCGGGGTCGGGGTAGGGTTAGGGTTGGGGTTCGGCTGCTGCTGGGGTGGGGCTGGGGTTAGGGTTTGTCTTAGGGTTGGTGTTGGGGTTTAGCTGGCTGCGCTGGGGTTAGGGTTAGGTTGGGGCTGGGCTGGGGCTGGGGGCTGGGGCTGGGGCTGGGTTGGGGTTAAGTGGTGGGGAGTTGGAAAAAAACAAGAAAATGAAAGAGTAATGAATGTGAGAAATTAAGAATGAGAACAATTGCACAACAAATTTGTTGACAAGAAAATGAGAGAGTAATGAATGTGAGAAATTAAGAATGAGAACAATTGCACAAAGAAAGCTATGCTTGACTACGGGGGATGGTTCTATGTGCTTTCAGAGAGCAACTTGGGGTTAGGGTTAGGTGGATTGATGACAACAAAATACCATAATTTATAACTATATTACTCATATAATGTGTATGTCATGTGAAAGCTAGATGAAGGTTGAGGCAAGCACAATAAATTTGTTGGATGGGACAATGTCAATAGGAGCTCAATGCTATTTGGAAAAATAATAATTCAAAGATATAGTGGAGTTTCCGATTGGTTGCATGGATTAGTTTGATGTATGTAGTTGGTTTGATTTATGAAAAAATGGGGAGACAACATGCATGTATGCATATAGGTAACATCTGCCAATATGCCATATCCAGACCGCAATCTATTTTTGCCTATTGGCTAATATGAAAATATCGGCCCGCGTATATGACATAATCAAAGTTGTTAAATCTTGATACGGTTTGTGTTTCGTTTTTTTATTTATCAGTTCTATCAATGTTGCGTATAACTCTTTATGATATCAGTATCCTACATTTGTAGTTTTAATTGTTGATTGTTATAGATGAATACCATTGCAATAATAGTTTTTGGTTGATGAATGCTATTGCAATGTAGGATGATCAGTTCTATCAATCTTGATCTCAATGGTTTAAAATCATGTTACACATACAACACGAATGCACAACAAACGCATAATTAGATAGCGACTCGAGATATTCAGGTTAAAACCAATATATGATACTCGATGATAATATGAAACCTTCATATTCCCATCGATACTCATATATGAAACTAAAAGTGCCACTTAGTCCCCGTCTATCGGTTAACATACGTGCGATGCTCGTCGTGACCTAGAACTATACGAAGGTTGTTAAATATCGGACAGTATAGCTCGATACTAACAACCGTCGTATAGTCTACGCGACGAGAAAATTCAATCGTATGGTAACCCATAGATTTGTCCCGTGTGGACAAGTTAAGAATGTATAAAGCAAACGCCTTCATTCACTTGTGTTTTCATCCGTTTCGAGATATTTCGTCGGTACCTTTCCGCTGGTTCTCCGTGTACAAAGATAGATTATATGTTCATTTCAACGTTGTTTCACAGCTTTGAAATGATTATCTATTCTATTACAGTGTACTCGGAGAACAGCGGGAAGGTGCTGCCGAAATTTACTCGAAACGGTTGAAAGCACAAGTGATGGGCGTTCGCTCTATACATTCTTAATGGGATAGAAGCCTACCCCCGACAGCCGGAACACATACATACAAACGCATAATTAGAGAGCGATTCGAGATGTTCGGGTTAAAACCAATATATGATAATATGAAACCTTCATATTCCCATCGATACTCATATATGAAACTAAAAGCGCCACTTAGTCCCCGTCTATCGGTTAACATAACGTGCGATAATTTATTCTTTTCAACGACAAACGCACACACAAAGCATATACACGGATTTTCTCCTTCGTCAGTAACTATCCCGTTCTTATATTTCTCAATATAGTCAGCATAACCTACAATTTATATGTTATTCAGTCTAACATGGCCCATGAGTACGTCAGAGTTAAGGACTGGATGTATGTGGATTGGAAACAACGTATGCAACCTAAGTTTGTCGCAGGAGTTGCTGCTTTCCTTGAATTTGCACGCGCACATAATAAGATCATAATAGAGAAGATTCTCTGTCCGTGCGATAGATGTGGCAATAAGTACTGGCAGAAGGTAGAATTGGCAGAGCTTCATATTGTAAAACATGAGTTTACTAGACTTTATTCAAGTTGGAAATATCATGGGGAAGGAGAAGAATGCAGTACTGCGGTAGAAGAAGAAGGAGAACACGATAATGCGGCAGGAGAAGAAGAATTCGGTAATACGGCAGGAGACGGAAATTTATTTCCATCAGAAGAAATGGAGGATATGGTAGAGGCTGCCCTAGGTGAATCTATTCGTACCGAAGATGACATTCCTTCCAGTCAAGGACCACGTGCGGATAAATATGAAAATTTCATGAATGATGCTAGGAAACCAATTTATGAGAATGCGAAGTATTCCACCCTCTCATGGTTCGTCCAACTTTTCCAGATTAAGTGCCTAAATGGATGGAGCAACAAGTCATTCACAATGCTTCTTTCGTTCTTGAAAGATTCTATGCCTCCGGGAAATAATGTGCCCGAAAGCTGGTACGAAGCCCAGAAAATGATGTCTGATTTGGGTCTAAAGTGCGAGAAGATTCAAGCATGTCCTAAAAATTGCGTGTTGTACCGGAAAGAGAATTCAGATTTGAAAGAGTGTCCAACATGCGGAGAGGCTAGGTATAAGCCGAAAGATTCTGATAAGAAACCTGATATACCTATGAAGATAGCACGATATTTTCCCATAACACAGAGGCTACATTCAGCAAGAAAATAAAAATTGTGAAGGGCAAGATCGATGGGCTGAAAAGTCAGAATCACCATGTTATCGTGGAGCACCTTCTTCCATTAGCCCTCAGGACTTCTCTCCCCGACTCGGTTGGTCTAGTAATCAACGACCTATGTTGTTTTTTCAGGGAGTTGTGTGCTAAAACACTGGAGGTTGTGACACTGGATAAACTAGAAAATTCTATTGCGTTGATACTTTGCAAGTTTGAGCGTATTTTCCCACCGTCATTTTTCGATATCATAATACACTTGACGGTTCATCTTGCAACTGAGGCAAAATTAGCCGGACCAGTACAATATCGATGGATGTATCCCATCGAGAGGTACGTGTAATTTTTCGTTTCGCGCAATTTATAAATTTATTGTTGTCATGTATGCCCGTATTTATTTATTCAATATATTCTCATTAGGTACCTCTACACTCTTAAGAAGTATATACGCAATAAAAATCGACCAGAGGGTTCTATCATGCAAGGTTATCTTCTTGATGAAGCAACCACATTTTGTTCCCGCTATCTGGACGAGAACATTGAGACAAGGCTTAACCGACCACGAAGAATTCAAGACGGGCCATATGGTAAAGCCGAGTATAAGAGGGTAGACACTATGTTTATCAACAAGATATACCGGTTTATCTTGCTTAATTGCGCATATCTTGAACAAATTAGAGAGTAAGTTCTTTTGGATTAATTGTTATATCTGTGTTTGTGTGTGTATGAAATGACATAATATTAATGTCACGGTTACTTGTCGAAAACAGAATTCATTTTAACGAGGTACGTGAGGGGCATCCTGATTGGAACGAAGAACGTTTGGAAAAATACCTTCAGGATAATTTTTCTGATTGGGTCACAGATCATGTAAGTTATTCGAATAACATTTTATTGCTATCAGTTTTAATCTAAACTTGTATCGTTATGTATTTTGTCGTAAAATTTGTTTTGTTAGATCCACGATCCGAACTTGTCTGCATCATTTGAGAGTGATTCAAGATGTTTAGCTCAATTTCCTAGTATGGAGGTTGCATATTACAAAGGATTTGGTGTCCTTGGATACAAATTCGAAGTTAAGGACATAGAAACATCTAGAACCACTCAGAATAGTGGGATTGCGACGGTAGGATCGGACGGTGTGATTTACTATGGGTACTTAAATTGTATACTCGGCATCTACTATCCCGGACGATCAGAACCCTTTTATATATTCCAGTGTACTTGGTATGATCCGCGAACCGATACGGACAGGTGGAGAAGCAGTCTTGGGACTTGGAAAGATGAATATGGATTGACCAGTGTGAACACACTTCGATTTTACGGTCAGGACGATCCGTTTATCTTTCCGAACCAAGCGTTCCAAGTATACTACTCACAGTATTTGAAGCATCCGGGGTGGAGTGTTGTATGCCGATGGAAACCTAGAGATGTCTACGATGTCCCAGAATACGAGGACAGCGATGAGGACGAAGAAGAGAGAAGGCTTAAAGTGCTCCGACCGTCTGTTTCGAAGGACGGGTTGTCTTCGACCGATCATGAAGTTACGTGGGTTAGAAATGACATCGACGATGAAATCCAAGTAGATATGTATGATGCGCCCACGAAACGAAAAAGGTTATCAGTAATGTTATATTATTACTTCACATTTTACGCTCTAGATCATATATAGTCAATACTTTTAATGATTGTCTAATGCGTCCACGAACCGTTTATCTAGATTTGATGACGATGTCGGGAGCAGCGAGGGGCGGCAGGAGCTCCAGCCGCGGCAGAGGCAGAGGCAGAGGCAGAGCGGTTCTGCCACCCGGAGAGCTCCGTAGGGAGCTTCAGAGGGCCAGTCTTGCACCCAGATCGGAGACCCCTTCGGATGCCTCCTTCCATGTTGATTTGGCCACACCTCCAGGTATACTGCACGCATATCCATTTTGAATGTAATATTACAGATATTCATGTATGTTTATGTCAAAATTACTTATATTGTCAATGTTTGATTGTCTAGTTGTTGGTGATGCGTCCACATCTGGGACAGAGGCCACCCCCGCTCCTCCAGGTATGTTTATATATCATATAGTGTATGTATATTGATTTAGAATGCTATATCATAAATACACACATTCCTTTTGCTCTTACTTAGCAATTTTTATTATTGTCTAGCTGTAGGTGGTGACACCACCGCACCTGCGGGTATGTTTATATATCCTATAGTGCATGCATATTGATTTAGAACGTTATATTATTGATCTACACATTCTTTTTGCAATTACTTATATAATCTATTTTTAATTGTCTAATTATAGGTGGTGCGGCCACACCTTCCACAGGGGCCACTCCTGCCGCTTCCATACCCTCCGCATCGTCTGCAGGTTAGTATGAATAAATTTAAAATATTTATTCATTTTACATATGCTCTATAGAATAAATATGAACTTCATGGAAATTTAGCGTCGATGTTTATTTTATAGTTGGAGGGGATGCGTCCGGGTCCGGGACCCCGGTTGTTCCTCACCGGAGGAACTATCGTCCCGCTCGTGCTGCTGCTCGGGCCCAGGCTCGTGCGCTAGTCACCAGAGGTATATATCATACTTGAATTTTTGTTTAACCTTGATTTCTTAATACAACTTTGTCTTATTATTGATTGTCTTGATATTTCGTGCAGACGAAGGGCCTCACCATCCCCAGAGGGGGACTCGAGGCCCGAATCAGTCCCATAGGCTGAGGCCTGATAGAGCTAGTGGGGAGGCATCATTCCCCCTATTTTTTACCCTTGACTATCGCTATACCGGTCCTCATGCCGAGAGGTTCGGCCGGTATTTGGGGGACGAGAGCCGGATCGTGAAGAACTATCCACTTCACGTTGAGTGGGGCGAGCAGCACCAGCGCTCATTCGCCCTCTTCTTTGATCAGGCTCGGGTATGTATTAATATATATTTTCATTTGATCTATCCAATATATTTATTATTAACACTTGCAATCTAATAACAACGTTTTTTTTTGTATTTTCAGTTGGATTACGATTTTCAGCCTGTAGCCGACCCTGATCACCCGGGGAGGGTGCTCGACCTTCATGCTCTGTACAATGGCCTGATGAAGAACATGCAGGCCAAGGTCCGATACAACAGGAATGAGCTGAAGGCCGACTGCTACTCCCTGTGGATGGCGACCCCCGAGACAGAGAGAGCGGCCCTCCTATCTACTCCGGCGTTTACGAGAGTCGACGTAGAGACATGGCCTCTATTGTGCGCTTATTTCGACTCCCAACGCAAACAGGTATGTATTTTAAATTTAATTCATTATTTATGATATAATTTATTTCTTTGTGTTTCTTAATTAGAAAACTAAATGTTAATGCGTTGTGCAGAAACAGGCCGCTCAGAACACGGAGAACAGGAAGTCGGCGAAGAGGGGTCGCCCCACTTACACAGGTGGCTCGAGGAACATTACTCGAGCCATGGAGTTATCGGTAAATTAAGAGTTATTCTCTAATATTCTGCAATATTAAGAGTTATTCTCTAATATTTCTAATATTAAGAGTTACTTTCTAATATTGCAGACATCTCGGACCGTGGCGTCAGGTGGTACACCGAGCGTGCTGTCCGCATATCTTGCCGTCCACGGCACCTCGACAGATCCCGCCACGGGCGAGCTTCGATATCCCGACGTCGCTACCTAGGAGTACTGCGTAAGTGTTAATATTTTTTCTACCCAAATTTGAAATTTTAGTTTTGGAAGGTTCAAGTTTAAATTTTATACTTATACTTTATTTCTTAATGTGGGTGTAGGAGCGGGTGGTTGAGCAGGCCCAGGCCTCGGGGATCGATTTTACCGGACAGAACGATCCGAGGCTGCTGACCCCAGTTCTGGACGCCGCACACGGAGGGCACCATGGAGGTTGAGAGAGAGGCCGGGGATTGGGCCCTAGCAGGACCCATATGAGGTTGGACTCCACCCCGGCGGTTACTTCCTCCGTCTCCAGTGACCGGCATGTCCATCAGAAACTGGATAGCTTGAGGGCCACCGTTCAGGAGTTGAAGGAGATGCTGGTATGTATACTACTTTATAGTAAAATATCATTTCATATTATATACATATCAACATATCCATAATTAGTACGTAGCTTGAGCTTATTTGGTTTTAGACTTAAGTTTGATTAATCATACATACATATATAATTAAAATAAACAACGCTTTTCCAAACTACATATCCAAACAGGGTTTCGAAATAACTTAATAATGATACGAATTCGAATAATACACAGTTCTTACACGCTTCTTACACACGTTATGTCCAGACGCGACAGGGTAGATCGGCCGAGCCTCCACATGCATCTCCTTCGGCTGCGGCTCCGCAAGCCACTACATCGGCTGCGGTTCCGCAGACAGCTCCGTAGCTCCTCCGCCCACTCAGACTCCCGCAGCCGCGGCTCCGCAAGCGACTACCTCGACGGCGGCTGCGCAGACCACATCGCCAGCTCCACATGCCGCTCAGACTCCCGCTCGCGACGAATTGCAGAGTTTATTGACCGAGGAGCAGGCGCGCGTTATTCTATCGTTATTCAGAGGTGGAGCTGGACCGAGCTAGGGTAGATTTTTGGTTCTTATTTTTTGAAACATGTATTTATTTATATCATACACATTGTACTACATTTTGAAACGATATTGATATTGGTTTGTATTTATATCATATTCAGTTTTTGGGTTTCTTTTGTATATTATATATATGCGTGAGACGTGATTATGAATACTGCAATATATGATTTAATTGATGTATATATTATTGTGCACAGGGCGGGAAAAAATCAAGCAGCCCATTTTTAAAAAAAAAATACAGACAATATGTACCTACGGATTAATTCGTAGGCACACATGTTACCCCTACGGAAATATCCGTAGGGGCAAAATATCAGCAGTAACTGATATTTCCCCCCTGATCTCAGTGCCAGGGGGTTGGGAATGCCCCTACGGACATAGCCGTAGGGGCCACTGCCTATCCCCTACGGCGTTATCCGTAGGGGCAAAATATCAGGAATCCTGATATTTTGCCCCTACAGAAACGTACCTACGCACATATCCGTAGGGGGTAGTACATGGACCTACGGACATGTCCGTAGGTACAAGTAATATATTAAAAAAACCCATAAATAATATAAAATCTTATACCCTACGGCTTAATCCGTAGGGGCAACAGGACCTACACATAAATCCGTAGGGGCAAGAATTTGCCCGTAGGGGCAAATTCAGGGCCTCAACTTGCACCTGCGGCCTTAACACCTACGGGGTATTTTTTCGTCCCTACGCATATATCCGTAGGGGCAGTGGGTTTCCCCTACGGATTTATCCGTAGGGGCAACCCTTATTTGTAGTAGTGATCCCGATCGTCGGAAAATACGATGGAGGGCGTACTTTTTCGACGCAATAGGAGGAAATTCCTTCCTATGGCCTCTTTCCTCCATTATTCTTATATATATATATATATATATATATATATATAGAGAGAGAGAGAGAGAGAGAGAGAGAGAGGAGGGGGGACAACAGAGGAAAGGTGCCAATTTCCTCCCATGGCGTCGAGGGGGAGAGAGGATAATGGAGAAAGGTGCCGTACGAAGGAATTTCTTTTCATGGCGTCAAAAATATACACCCTTCATGAATTTTTTAGACAATCGGCATCCATTATCATCATCTTTATCATCTAAGATGTGGACACCAAATTTCATGTGATTCCATCACTTTTTCACCGTTGATTTAGTAGGTGCAAAATTAACGGTTTATCGACAATAAATTTTTTTACATTACTAATTCAACGGTGAGAAAAATGGTGGTGAAAAAAATGGTGGGATCACATGAAATTTGGTGTATACACAACTTACATGATGAAGATAATTATGATGGATGCCGATCGTCGAAAAAAAATCGTGGTAGATAAAGATTTTCGATGCCACCTCGAAAAAGCCTCCCAGGGTCTCTTTCCTTTATTATTCTCATATATATATATATATATAATGGAGAAAAGGTGGCGTCGAAAAAACACCCTCCATGATTTTTTTCAACGATCGGCATCCATCATTTTTTACATATAAGATGTAGATACACCAAATTTCATGTGATTCTATCACTTTTTCACCATTGATTTAGTGGCACTACTACAAATAAGGGTTGCCCCTACGGATATATCCGTAGGGGCGAAAAAATACCCCGTAGGTGCAAAGGCTGCAGGTGCAAGTTGAAGCCCTGAACTTACCCCTACGGGCAAATTCTTGCCCCTACGGATTTCTGTGTAGGTCCTGTTGCCCCTACGGAGTAGGTCGTAGGGTAAAAAAAGTTATATTATTTACGGTTTTTTTAATATATTACATGTACCTACGGATATAGCCGTAGGGCTAAGTACTACCCCCTACGGATATCTACGTAGGTACCTATCCGTAGGGGCAAAATATCAGGAATCCTGATATGTTGCCCCGACGGATAAGTCCGTAGGGGCGAAGCAATGGCCCTTACGGATATGTCCGTAGGGGCACTCCCAACCCCCTGGTACTAAAATCAGGGGGGAAATATCAGTTACTGCTGATATTTTGCCCCTACGATTTAATCCGTAGGGGCAACATGTGTACCTACGGATTAATCCGTAGGTACATATTATCTGTATTTTTTTTTAAAAATGGGCTGCTTGATTTTTTCCCGCCCTGTGCACAATAATATATACATCAATCAAATATAAAATTAATCATCACACAACTTATATCGCAGTATTCATAATCACATCTCACGCATATATATAATATACAAAAGAAATCCAAAAACTGAATATGAAATAAATATAAACCAATATCAATATCGTTTCAAAATGTAGTACAATATGTATGATATAAATAAATACATGTTTCAAAAAATAAGAACCAAAAAGCTACCCTAGTTCGGTCCAGCTCCACCTCTGAATAACGATAGAATAACGTGCGCCTGCTCCTCGGTCAATAAACTCTGCAATTCGGCGCGAGCGGGAGTCTGAGCGGTCTGTGGAGCTGGCGATGTAGTCTGCGCAGCCGCCGTCGAGGTAGTCGCTTGCGGAGCCGCGGCTGCGGGAGTCTGAGCGGACGGTGGAGCTATAGGAGCTGTCTGCGGAACCGCAGCCGATGTAGTGGCTTGCGGAGCCGCAGCCGAAGGAGATGCATATGGAGGCTCGGCCGATGTACCCTGTCGCGTCTGGACCTAACGTGTGTAATAAGCGTGTAAGAATTGTGTATTATTCGAATTCGTATCATTGTTAAGTTATTTCGAAACCCCATTTGGATATCTAGTTTGTTGTTTATTTTAATTACATCTGTATGTATGATTAATCAAACTTAAGTCTAAAACCAAATAAGCTCAAGCTACGTACTAATTATGGATATGTTGATATCTATATAATATGACATGATATTTTACTATAAAGTAGTATACATACCAGCATCTCCTTCAACTCCTGAACAGTGGCCCTCAAGCTCTCCAGTTCCTGATGGACACGTCGGTCACTGGAGACGGAGGAAGTAACCGCCGGGGTGGAGTCCAACCTCATATGGGTCCTGCTACGGCCCAGTCCCCGGCCTCTCTCCCAACCTCCGTGGTGCCCTCCGTGTGCGGCGTCCAGGACTGGGGTCAGCAGCCTCGAATCGCTCTGTCCGGTAAAATCGATCCCCGAGGCCTGGGCCTGCTCAACCACCCGCTCCTACACCCACATTAAGCAGTAAAGTATAAGTATAAAATTTAAACTTGAACCTTCCAAAACAAAAATTTCAAATTTGGGTAGAAAAAATATTAACACTTACGCAGTACTCCTGGGTAGCGACGTAGGGATATCGAAGCTCGCCCGTGGCGGGATCTGTCAAGGTGCCGTGGACGACAAGATATGACGACAGCATGCTCGGTGTACCACCTGACGCCACGGTCCGAGATGTCTGCAATATTAGAAAGTAACTCTTAATATTAGAAATATTAGAAAATAACTCTTAATATTGCAGAATATCACAAAGGTCGGTCTATTGTAATTTACCGATAACTCCATGGCTCGAGTAATGTTCCTCGAGCCACCTGTGTAAGTGGGGCGACCCCTCTTCGCCGACTTCTTGTTCTCTGTATTCTGAGCGGCCTGTTTCTGCACAACGCATTAACATTTAGTTTTCTAATTAAGAAACAAAAAGAAATAAATTATATCATAAATAATGAATTATATTTAAAATACATACCTGTTTGCGTTGGGAGTCGAAATAAGCGCACAATAGTGGCCATGTCTCTACGTCGACTCTTGCAAACGCCGGAGTAGATAGGAGGGCCGCTCTCTCTGCCTCGGGGGTCGCCATCCACAGGGAGTAGCAGTCGGCCTTCAGCTCATTCCTGTTGTATCGGACCTTGGCCTGCATGTTCTTCATCATGCCATTGTACAGAGCATGAAGGTCGAGCACCCTTCCCGGGTGGTCAGGGTCGGCTACAGGCTGAAAATCGTAATCCAACTGAAAATACAAAAAAAAAACATTGTTATTAAATTGCAAGTGTTAATAATAAATATATTGGATAGATCAAATGAAAATATATATTAATATATACTCGAGCCTGATCAAAGAAGAGGGCGAATGAGCGCTGGTGCTGCTCGTCCCACTCAACGTGAAGTGGATAGTTCTTCACGAGCCGGCTCTCGTCCCCCAAATACCGGCCGAACCTCTCGGCATGAGGACCGGTATAGCGATAGTCAAGGGTAAAAAAAGGGGGAATGCTGCCTCCCCTAACTCTGTCAGGCCTCAGCCTTTGGGACTGATTCGGGCCTCGAGTCCCCCTCCGGGGATGGGGAGGCCCTGCGTCTGCACGAAATATCAAGACAATCAATAATAAGACAAAGTTGTATTAAGAAATCAAGGTTAAGTGTGATATATACCTCCGGTGACTATCGCACGAGCCTGGGCCCGGGCAGCAGCACGAGCGGGACGATAGTTCCTCCGGTGAGGAACAACCGGGGTCCCGGATGCGGACGCATCCCCTCCAACTAGAAAATAAACATCGACGCTAAATTTCCATGAAGTTCATATTTATTCTATAGAGCATATGTAAAATGAATAAATATTTTAAATTTATTCATACTAACCTGCAGACGATGCGGAGGGTATGGAAGCGGCAGGAGTGGCCCCTGCGGAAGATGCGGACACACCACCTATAATTAGACAATTAAAAATAGATTATATAAGTAATTGCAAAAAGAATATGTAGATCAATAATATAACGTTCTAAATCAATATGCATGCACTATAGGATATATAAACATACCCGCAGGTGCGGTGGTGTCACCACCTACAGCTAGACAATAATAAAAATTGCTAAGTAAGAGCAAAAGGAATGTGTGTATTTATGATATAGCATTCTAAATCAATATACATACACTATATGATATATAAACATACCTGGAGGAGCGGAGGTGGCCTCTGTCCCAGATGTGGACGTATCACCAACAACTAGACAATCAAACATTGACAATATAAGTAATTTTGACATAAATAGGCATGAATATCTGTAATATTACATTCAAAATGGATATGCGTGCAGTATACCTGGAGATGTGGCAAAATCCACACGGAAGGAGGCATCCGAAGGGGTCTCCGATCTGGGTGCAAGACCGGCCCTTTGAAGCTCCCTACGGAGCTCTCCGGGCGGTAGAACCGCTCTGCCTCTGCCGCAGCTGGAGCTCCTGCCGCCCCTCGCTGCTTCATCAAGAAGATAACCTTGCATGATAGAACCCTCTGGTCGATTTTTATTGCGTATATACTTCTTAAGAGTGTAGAGGTACCTAATGAGAATATGTTGAATAAATAAATACGGGCATACAGGACAACAATAAATTTATAAATTGCACGAAACGAAAAATTACACGTACCTCTCGACGGGATACATCCATCGATATTGTACTGGTCCGGCTAATTTCGCCTCAGTTGCAAGATGAACCGTCAAGTGTATTATGATATCGAAGAATGACGGTGGGAAAATACGCTCAAACTTGCAAAGTATCAACGCAATAGAATTTTCTAGTTTATCTAGTGTCACAACCTCCAGTGTTTTAGCACACAACTCCCTGAAAAAACAACATAGGTCGTTGATTACTAGACCAACCGAGTCGGGGAGAGAAGTCCTGAGGGCTAAGGGACAAAGGTGCTCCAAGATAACATGGTGATCATGAATTTTCAACCCATCGATCTTGCCCTTCATAATTTTTATTTTCTTGCTGAATGATCCTGAGAAACCTGTGGGGACTTTCAAATCATGCAACACCTGCAGGAATCTTTTCTTCTCCGGTTGTGACATATGATAAGCGGCATTGGGAAGTACAAACTTGCCCGGTTTACCCGTTACCGGTCTAGGGTGCAATTCACTTCTTATTCCCCACTCTTGTAGATCCATCCGAGCATTCATGTTGTCTTTAGATTTCCCGTCTTTACAAAGAAGCAAGTTAAGTATGTGCTCTGATACTCCCTTCTCTATATGCATGACGTCCAGACAATGACGCACTGAATTTGTAGACCAGTACGGAAGCTCGAAGAAAATGCTTAACTTGTTCCAATATGGTGGTTTGACCTCTTTCGTCGGATCCATCCCGAAGGTCACGTTATTGAAACCATCCCATTTAGCAGCCACGTCCTCTCCGGACAATGGGGATGGAGGTCCAAGAAGCTCCTGATGACCATCAAAGTGAACCGTGTCTAACCTATAGGGGTGGTCTGGAGGCAGGAAACGTCGATGGCCGCAATAACAAACCTTCCTGCTAAAATTCAAGAATTTCGATGTTGTGTGTTCATAGCAATGAGGACATGCTTTGTGACCATGTAGGGACCAACCTGATAGCATTCCATACGCAGGAAAGTCATTAATTGTCCACATTAAAGCAGCACGCAGTATGAATGTTGTCTTTGTGTTTGCATCATATGTCTCTACACCATCAACGAACAAAGATTTCAACTCCTCGATCAAAGGTCGGAGATAGACGTCGATATTGTTCCCCGGTGAGTTTGGTCCGTCGATAAGAAGAGGCATCATAAAGTATGATTGGTCCATAGCCAACCAAGACGACAGATTATAAATTATCATTACAACGGGCCATGTGCTGTGACTTCCAGCCATATAGTTGAATGGGCAGAAACCATCAGTAGCCAGTCTGAGCCGGACATTGCGAGGATCGCTACTGAATATTGCGTGCCTCCTATCGAAATCCTTCCATGCCGGTGAATCTCTTGGATGGCTCATTTTTCCATCTTCACTTGGAGGAGCACGGTGATGCCAAATCATTGCCTCGGCTGTTTTCTTGCACCTGAATAGCCTCTGTAGCCTCTGTGTTATGGGAAACTATCGTGCTATCTTTACAGGTATATCAGGCGTCTTATCAGAATCTTTCGGCTTATACCTGGCCTCTCCGCATGTTGGACACTCTTTCAAATCTGAATTCTCTTTCCGGTACAACACGCAATTTTTAGGACATGCTTGAATCTTCTCGCACTTTAGACCCAAATCAGACATCATCTTCTGGGCTTCGTACCAGCTGTCGGGCACATTATTTCCCGGAGGCATAGAATCTTTCAAGAACGAAAGAAGCATTGTGAATGACTTGTTGCTCCATCCATTTAGACACTTAATCTGGAAAAGTTGGACGAACCATGAGAGAGTGGAATACTTTGCATTCTCATAAATTGGTTTCCTAGCATCATTCATGAAATTTTCATATTTATCCGCACGAGGTCCTTGACCGGAAGAAATGTCATCTTCGGTACGAATAGATTCACCTAGGGCAGCCTCTACCATATCCTCCATTTCTTCTGATGGAAATAAATTACCGCCTTTTCCTTCTGCCGCATTACCGAATTCTTCTTCTCCTGCCGCATTATCGTGTTCTACTTCTTCTGTCGCAGTACTGCATTCTTCTCCTTCCCCGTGATATTTCTAAGTTGTATAAAGTCTAGTAAACCCATGTTTTACAATATGAAGCTCTGCGAATTCTACCTTCTGCCAGTACTTATTGCCACATCTATCGCACGGACAGAGAATCTTCTCTATTATGATCTTATTATGTGCGCGTGCAAATTCAAGGAAAGCAGCAACTCCTGCGACAAACTTAGGTTGCATACGTTGTTTCCAATCTACATACATCCAGTCCTTAACTCTGACGTACTCATGGGCCATGTTAGACTGTATAACATATAAATTGTAGGTTATGCTTACCATATTGAGAAATATAAGAACGGGATAGTTACTGACAAAGGAGAAAATCCGTGTATATGCATTAGACTTAAGCTCCTACGGAGAACGTATCTCCTTTTAATATTATTAAATGTTCTCATGTAGTGCGCACGTGCATTGCACGTGGTGCGCGCATAGCGGGCATACGTGCGTTGCACGTAGTGCACATGGCGCTTGCGCATATGCGCATTATGGGGAGGAGTAGGCTCCTAACTTGGAGAACTAAGCTCCTTTTAATATTATTGAATATTCTCATATGGTGCGCACGTGCATTGCACGTGGTGCGCGCATAACGGGCACACATGCATTGCACGTAGCGCACATGGCGCTTGCGCGTATGCGCATTATGGGGAGGAGCATGCTCCTATCTTGGAGAACTAAGCTCCTTTTAATATTATTAAATATTCTCATGTGGTGCGCACATGCATTGCACGTGGTGCGCGCATGGCGGGCGCACGTGCGTTGCACGTAGTGAACGTGGCGCTTGCGCATATACGCATTATGGGGGAGGAGCATACTCCTATCTCGGAGAACTAAGCTCCTTTGAGAATTGAGCATTAAAGAACTAAGATGCATTAGACTTGAGATTGAGATACATACCTGCAACATAGAAAAGAAATCAATAAACAAGATGAATATAATATAAATTTAAGTTGAAAGAATATATATCCTCCATTCAAATGCAATTAAGTCTCGATGATGCTGAAGATGTTACTAGAAAAACATCTTCTGCCAACATTCATGTGTGAAGGGGTGTATGTGGGAAAATTGGGTACACGGTGTCAGAAAAAACATTTTCTGCTTTTTCCTAAATACACCACTCATCCTTTCTATTATTCGTTACTTGTTGTTCTTGGTATCAGACTGCAGGAAAAATCGTTAGAAATGCATATCGTAGAGCATATCAAAGCCCTCCAATCTCATTAGACAACATTAGAAAATACCAACATTGCAACACAAACGACAAGAACCCAACAATTCAAACCTGATCAAATTATAAAGTAAATATTTGATCTTCAAAATTGCGTTCCAAGATCAACCAGATAGCTAATACCTAACCCTAAATTCACCCTTCACCTAAGAACCAGCAACAAAACAAAACAATTCAAAAAAAAAAGCTTAGACCCTGAAATCCAAAACCCCAACCCCAACCCTAACCCTAACCCTAACCCTAACCCCAACCCCAACCCCAACAGCAACCCCATGCCAAACCCCAACCCCAACCGCAGCCCGAGCCCCAGCCCCAGCCCCAGCCCCAACCCTAACGCTAACCGCAGCCCGAGCCCGAGCCCCAACCCCAACCACAGCCCTAGCTGCAGCCCGCAGCCCCAGCCCCAGCCCGAGCCCGAGCCCGCAGCCCCAGCCCCAATCAAGAAGCGCTCAGGGACACACAACCCCAACCCCAACCCCAACCGTTACCCCCTGTCGAACCCCAACCCCAACCGTAACAGCAGCCTCCCAGCCCCAACCCTAACCCTAACGCTAACCCCAACCGATGCCTACTCAAACCATGAACCATAGACCTAAAACAATCAAAAATTTGTTTAATTAAGATTTCCTAACCTGTGCAGGCGGTGGCGACGACGAATCGGCCATGGGTTGAAGAAGCAGCGATGGCGGCGACGAACGGAGATGAGGAAGAAGCAGGCGGTGGCGACGACGATTCGGCCGGCGCTGGAGACGACGACGCTGGCGACGACGAGAAGGGCGATCGGCGGGAACGTCGAGGGTTTGGGGATTTGGGTTCGCGCGCAACTGTGATCGATAAAGGGAATAAGAAATAATCAGCGTAGGGATCGATCACTTAAATCCCTATTTAGATGCCCCTACGGATATACCCGTAGGTGTTTGGTTTGCGGCTCCGTAGGGGCAAACAACACTTTAAGATTTAATAATTTTTAAATAAATATGGAAGGACCGTAGTGGCAACCGTTTGGCCCTACGGATTAATCCGTAGGGCCAAACTTTATCTTCCCCTACGGATGTTGTTATCCGTAGGGGCAACCCCTTATTTTACTAGTGTGGGTGCATAATTAACGGTTTACCAACAATAGAACTTTTTACATTGCTAATTCAACGATAAAAAAGTGGTGGAATCACATGAAGTTTGGTGTATCCATATCTAACATGCTAAAGATGATGATGATGAGCGCCGATCGTCGAAAAAATCATGGAGAATATAGATTTTTGACGCCATCCAACGAAAAAGCCTCATAGGGCCTCTTTTCTTCATTATTATATATATATATATGAGTGATCTATTGCAAATCGGTCCGCGCTTTTTAAAAACGGAAACTCTGGATTTACGACATATTTTAACGATCCGATCTGTTCAAATTGATCGCCATACCTCAAATATATGTGCATGAAAAATTAAAGGATTTGAAGACCTTTAACCTATGTATCGGATGAAGTTTATATTGAAATGGATGTTTTTCGATTATGCAATATAAACTTCATCCGATTCATAGGTTAAAGATCTTTACATCCTTTGATTTTTCATGCACATACATTTGAGGGTATGGGATCAACTTGAACAGACCGGATCGTTAAAATATGCCGAAAATCAGGAGTTCCCGTTTTTAAAAAACGCAGACCGTTGATTTAGTAATGTAAAAAGTTCTATTGTCGGTAAACCGTTAATTTTGCACCCACTAAATCAATAGTGAAATGGTATTGTAATCATATGAAATTTGGTGTATCGACAAATTAGAGAATGAATATCAAGTTGGAAGATGCCGATTGTCGAATAAAATGGTGGGAGGCGTACTTTTTGCTGTCACCTAACGCAAAAAACCTCCTAGGGCATCTTTCCTGCATTATTCACACACACACACACACAGGTGAGCCATATGAGGGAATTTTCTTCTAGGCGTCGAAAAAATACATCCTACATAATTTTTTCCAACGATCAACACCCATCATCTTTATCATCAAAGATGTGAATATGCTAAATTTTATATGATTTTATCACTTTTTCACCATTAATTTAGTGGATATAAAATTAATGGTTTACTGACATTAGAACTTTTTGAATTGCAAATTCAACGGTGAAAAGTGGTAGAATCATATGAAATTTGGTGTATCTATATCGTAGATGATGATGATGGGTGCCAATTATCGGAAAAAATCGTGGAGAGTATACTTTTCAATGCCATAAGAGCAAATTCCCTCATATGACCTCTTTTCTTCATTACTCTCTCTCTCTCTCTCTCTCTCTCTCTATATATATATATATATATATGGAGCTGAACTTATGAGGTCCGGTCTCATTTCTTATTTTGAGGTCCAATTTTCAAACACCCAAACCTCATGTTTTTCACCGATCCATTCCGGCCACCGTGATCTACATATGTTAGATGGGTTATATATTAAATTTTACGAGATTTGGAGATATCTAACTAATCCATCAAATAGACTAAAAAACCAACGGCTTTACGGTGCATGGAAAACAAGACCTCTAGAACACCCATCAAGCGATCTTGTTTTTCATGCATTGTAAAGCCATCGGTTTTTTAGTCTATTTGATGGATTAGTTAGACGTCTCCAAATCTCGTAAAACTTGATATATAACCTATCTAACATGTGTAGATCACGGTGACCGGAGCGGATCGGTAAAAAACACGGAGGGTGGATGTTTGAAAATCGGACCTCAAAATAAGAAATGAGACCGGGCGTCGTAGGATCAGCTAGCTCTCTCTCTCTCTCTCTCTCTCTCTCTCTCTATATATATATATATATATATATGAAATGAGACCGGGCGTCGTAGGATCAGCTCCCTCTATATATATATATATATATATATATATATAAGGAACGGTTGTAGAACATGTGCATTCAGGTCAAAGGACTACCACTGAAAGAGATTAATTTTTGGCTATATTCTGTTGTTTTCATTAAATTGGGTGATGCATGAGCTCGACCTAGGAACAAAACCTTTAAGGTTTCTGTTCAGGTGGCCTTTTTCCTTATTTTTTTCTCCAGTTCTGGTACCACTTCAAATGAATGATGACTAGATGCATTGTCCTGAATAAAATGCATCCTGCAATTAAAAAACATGGTAATTCTTTATTGGAATTATGCTACACGCCATGCCAAGACTCAAGGGGGCGGAGCAGACCCTGCTCAACTTAATACACAAGGGCCATTCTCACTGTTTTCCACCCAAGATGGTCCTTTGACTGTAGCTATGACTCTAGCTAGTTAGCCGCGGTATACTGCAGGCGCAACAACGCTTTCTTTATTCTTGACTTAGATTTACATGGGCGTTGTAGATTGTATGCATCACATGTACTCAAAAAGCAATGCTCTCATTGGGATAGGTGTTAATAGTTTATTTCACCATCTCTCTCGATATATATATATATATATAAACGCTTAATGAGAGCATTCCTCAGAATATTTCTGTATTTAGCTAGCACCTATTTAATTCTTTTACTACATTTGATCATGAAATTTTTTATTGGCTCCGTACTCAATATTTATCACTCTTTTATCTTATGTAGCTAGCCTTATATAGTGGATAAATTATGTAACACCCTAGTTCAGTTATACCATGTTCGATTTGTTTATTCAATTTATCTTGTGGCTATTTCCTGTTTTAATTGTTTTTGGGTGCGGATAGTGTTTTGGTTTCTTTGCTTGGTATCCGACCCAACCCGCATGCTTGAAACCCGTCTTGGTTTTTGTTTATGTTTTACTCCCGCTGGTTTTGAGGATCCGTGTTGCATATATTCTGTTTACTTGCATCGTATATCTGGCATCAGCATTTTTTTAATATTACATTTATAGTCAAATAATATATTTTTAAATACCTAGCATGGCCTGCATCATACCCCTGACCCTGTGGTTAGATCCCTAAATCATGTTCATATCCCGTTTAGTGAAACGGACTCGTTTGGATCGCTACTTGCATACTACGTGTATCCGTTCTTGGGGATATGCATTTTCTTTAATCGGACATTATTTTTTGGTTTTGGTTGACACGTATATTATCCGTATTTTCAAACTGTAATTTTATACCCAACCCAGGCATATTTTGGAGTATTTTGTATTAGCCATAAAACTTAAATTTACCTTATATTATATTCTTTAAATATTTACACTGTTTAATCTATTTATAATATATGTTTAAAAATTTCTTTAACCAAAAATATTTCAAAAAGATTTCCTAATATCTTAAGTCACCAACACTTTCTCTGTCTCTCAAATACATATTCTTTTATATTTTTTTATATCCAATCAAACTAACTCTCACCGACTCTGCCTCTCTCTCTCACTGTATATTATTATTTCTTTTAATATTTGATGGATCTCTGAATCTCCTTCAAATGTTATCTTCCGTTGATCTGCTGGGAGCGCTGATGGACGGCTGATAACATCTGAAGGAGATCCAGAAATCCATCAGTTGGCGCCATTTGTGGGAATCGAGTTCCACTCAACGAAAGTTCATCTTCCGATCTCGAAACCATGGCGAGCGGTCACCGCGATGATCTGAGCACCAGCCATCGTCCTCCCCGCAGCGGAGACGGGGGAGAATCCCCTCCTCTCCCGAACGTCATTCACGTCCTATCTGCTCGGATAGATCGACTCACGTCCGTCGTGGATGCACTTGTCCGTGTCCAAACGGTCGGGCAAGCTCCCCAGGTCGCCGCTCCCCCACCTTGGGACCGGAACCCCTACAGAGGGAGAGAAGACTCTGCCCGCGTTGGCACGACTGATCACCGCCTCACTGTCTCCGGCAGCCGCAGATCCCCCGGGTCGACATATTCAATGACCCGGTGGGTGCCGCACAACTTAACACCGAGGTCCTATACCAGAGCACCTCGTCCTGAGCCCCATCGCGCCCATGTCCCTCCCGAGGAGGTGTCGGTCAGCTCGCCTGCACCCAGGCATGACCGACATTCCCTTCCTCGACGGGGTCGCGCGCACGGGACTCGCCATGGAAGCTCGAAGACGGCCTCGCCAGGGAACCTGAGGAACCTCATAGAGCGGAACCGGGGCTATGGCCAGGCCGAGGTCTCCGGCAGCAGAGGCCAAAAATCAAAATGTGCCGAATCATCGGGATACCACGGCCGACTCGACGCCTTCGAAAAGAGGATCGAAGGCATGCATCGGGAAAGTTGTCATTCAAGCGACGGGGCTATATATGCTGCCGACTCGCTCACGAAGCCCTTCACCGAAAAGCTACTTTCCGTCCACATCTCCTCCCGGAACAAGCCCCTAAAAGTCTCACTCTTCGACGGGAAGTCCGACCCGAAGGACCATTTGGACGCGTTCACAGCCGAGATGAGTTTCCAAGACTATTTTGACGCAGCTCAATGCCGCGCTTTCCCCGCCACTCTCATTTGCTCCGGACGAAACTGGTTCCCAGAGCTTGCGCCACGCTCAATCTCTACCTTCGATGAGCTGGCCACCCAATTCCTCGGCCACTTCGTCGGGAACAGACGGCAGAAGTGGACCATCGACCATCTCTTCACAATAAAGAGCGCGGACAAAGAAACCTTCAAAGGGTACGTCACCCCCTTCTACAACGCCCTCCTCGAGGTCCCAGAACACAAGGACGAGACGGTCATTACGGCCCTCAGGTCGGTTCTTAGGCACAAGGAGTGGCTACACTCCTTTCCATTGGCCCAACCTAAGACCATGGCTGAGGTAAAGGCCTGGACCGAACATAAGATCCAGCTTGAATCCGAGGTGAACGCTAACCTACCCCAGACAGAACAAGTTGATCAGAAGAAAAGGGGCCGGTAAGAGAAAAAGAGGATTGAGCGGCCAAAGCTCTACTCCCCGAAGTTTCAGGAGTACACCCCGCTCAACGTCTCCCAGACGGTACTGCTGGAGGAGGCTAAGGGCGAGAGGTTCTTCAAACTCCCCCCGGTCTTGAATAAGGCAGCAAAGCACACTCGGGACCCCTACTGTGGCTTCCACAAGTCGCAGGGTCACTCCACTGAGAACTGCAAACAACTCCGAGACTATATCGAGGAGCTAATCCGCTCGAGGCACCTGGCAACGTACTTGCGAGACAAGCGGCAGGCCGACCATGAGCAAGAGCAACGTCCCCCTCCCGGAGAATTGACAATCGGTTAAATCATGGTCATGTCAGCGGGGGGTACAACAAGGATCAACGAGACATGGCATCCTTCCCCGATCGAGGGACCTGTCGGCCACCCGAGGAAAAAGGCAAAATCATCCGAGCCAATCATATTTACCGACGAGGACCTCCACGGTATTTCCCTGCCTCACAACGACCCACTGGTGATCACAGCTCGGGTCCACCACTACGAGGTACAGAGGATACTGATCGACTCAGGAAGCTCGGCAGACATTCTCTTCTATGACTGCTTCCTGCGTATGGGACTCACCCCGTCAGACCTAAGACCGACCACTCACGTCCTGTCAGGGTTCACTAACCACTTCATCTAGACGGAAGGGGTGATCACTCTCCAATTTAACATCGGGAAGGTCGGCCGTACGCGCACCGTGCCTGTGGAATTCATCGTAGCGAGAATCCCATCGGCCTACAACGTCCTCCTCGATCGCCCTGCACTAAACTCCTTCCGGGCCCAGATATCGACCTACCACCTGGCGATGAAATTCCCGCTCGACCAAGGCGGGAAAGGTCGGGCCTACGGAGACCAATGAACAACAAAGGTTTGTCTCACCACAACCTCTACATCTGAGCGGCCAAACAACGATGTTCCCCTTCGAAAGACGGCGCGACAGACGTCTTGCCTAAGATTCGGGGCAGATGCTAATAGGTGCCATCCGTCCACCTCTCCGAAGATGCTAAGTTGATTTATGGTATCATGTATCGAAGGTTTAAACGGATGCGGCCGATGTAGCAGACTTCGTCAGATTCCCCCTCGCTTGAGGGGTTTTTTTGATTGTGGGGACGCTCTTCCCTGCAGGCGCAAGCCCCTGCAGTTAATTACACTACCGCATCGCGGGTAGCAACTTTCTCCTTCTCCAGCTGGTCACTTCGTGTCGTGTGTTTTTGTTTTTTTTGTGGTTGCCCGTGGATTATGTACGGAGACTGAGTTATGTCGTCGCCCGTAGGGCGTGGACTAGTCCAAATTTTTATTATCTTAGATTTGGGTTTGGAGGTTTGGGTTTAAGGATACGTTAGCCCCATTTAAGACTAAGATCAACTTAAACGTTTGTTAAGGATACGTTAGTCTAGTTTTTAGATTAAGATCAACTTAACGGGATCGTTTAGATCCAACAAGAGAGCAATTAGGGGCCCTATTATTTAGTTTAGTGACATTGCGATCGATAGGTAGTTTAAGGACATTGCGGTCCAATGTTAGTTTTAAGACGTTGCGGTCAAGGTTAAGGACGTCATAGTCCGTGGATTTACGGACTCCACAGTCCGTCGTTAGTTTTAAGACATCATGGTCAAGGTTAAAGACGTCATAGTCCGTTGTTAGTTTTAATACATCCCGGTCAAGGTTAAGGACATCATAGTCCGTTGTTAGTTTTAAGACATCCCGATCAAGGTTAAGGACATCATGGTCCGTTGTTAGTTTTAAGACATCCCGGTCAAGGTTAAGGACATCATAGTTCGTGGATTTTAAGGACTCCACAGTCCGGCATTAGTTTTAAGACATCACGGTCAAGGTTAAAGACATCATAGTCCATGAGTTTAAGGACCCCACAGTCCGTATCAATGTGTGGTCATCGGGACCCGTCACCTCTTTGAAGACGTTGAGGAATTACAACGCCAAGTATCAAAGGAGTAAAGAGATGTACCCTTGAACCAAGGTAGATTAAATAATCTTTGGCCCAATTTGGAATTAAGACCAATTAATTATATTATGAGCCCATTAGCCCAGTTAAGTTTGAATTGAGGACTTATGGCCAGCTTGGGCTAAGTCTAATCATGTTTAGAATATTGGCCCTCTGTTGGTTCATTGAAGGAGAGGTTTTGCCTCTAGAAACTTAGCTAATTGGGCTAAAGCTAGTGTTAAACACTAAAGACCAACAGTGTTGAACACTGGGAATAAGATTAGCAAGTTAGTGTTAAACACTAAAAGATAATCAGCGTCAAATACTAGCAACAGGGCTTTCAAATCAGTGTTAAACACTAAAGCAAATCAGTGTTAAACACTGGAAACATAAATTTCAAATTAGTGTTAAACACTAAAGCAAATCAGTGTTAAAGACTAGGAACAGAGTTTTCAAATTATTGTTAAACACTAAGGAGAGAGGGGTCACGTGTGGTCACGTGAGAGCGCCCTGATTCCCCTTATTTTATTCTGCCAAAAGTATTGAATACTTTCTATAATTGCTCTTGGAGCATCACGTGCTGTCACGTGATGGGAATATGGGTTTTTAACTGTTAAAGCTTTTGCCAAGGGGTCACGTGGTAGTACGTGAGGGCGCCCATAGCTTCTGTTTGTTTTTTCTTTGTATCCTTCAGGGGTCACATGGGGCACGTAAGACGTTGCCACAAAGTTCTTTTTTGTGGATCTTTACAGAGGTCACGTGGTAGCACGTGACTCTGGTTCTTTGCATGTTGTAAAGATCTGTTCATCTTTTAAGAATTAAATTCTTCATAGGGTTAAACCCCAGCAATAAACTTTATTTTCTTCTGAAGAATTATATTCTTAGATAGGGTTAAACCCTAATTTCTTTTCTGTAGGAATTAAATTCCCCATATATATAAAGAATTAAATGCTGGCATAGGGTGAGACCCTAATTTCTTTTTTAACGGAATTAAATTCCTATGAGTTTGAGAGAATTAAGCTCTCAATTAGGGTTAAACCCTAGTTCTGTCCATTTTGAAGGAATTAAATTCATATAATTTTTGGAGAATTGAATTCTCACATAGGGTTAAACCCTAATTTTATCTTAGAGGAATTAAATTCCTATAACTTTATGAGAATTAAATTCTCAAAACTCAAATCCTCCTCTATATTTTAGATCTGCATGGCAGAATCTCGACCCAATGAGAATTAAATTCTCAACCTATGGGGAGATGTGCACTTTGCAGATCTTCAACCAGAGAAAGAACTAAGTTCTTTTCTTTATAGAAGAGTTAAACTCTTTATTTTGAGAATTAAATTCTCTTTTTTTTTGAAGCCTTTTCCTCTTTCTTTTCTTACCTAGGGTTTTTCTTTGTAGAGAATCAAATTCTTCTTTCTTTTCTTTCTGAATTTTTAAGATTCCAAGGCTCTACCTCTCTCTGTCTATCTCTCCCCTTCTTTATCCCTCTTGGCTCCTATTTTTAGGAGAGGGAAAATAATCAATCTGTTTAATAAATCTATCAGTGAGAGATCTGATTTATTTATCGAGAGATTTGATTTACTTTCATCATTGATCTGGGCTTTTAGATTATTAGGTGAATTTTATTCACCGTTGGATTTTAAATCCAAAGATATTTCTTTGTTATTCCGGTGAGATTTAGGGGAAATCTTTCTATCTCCAAACTTTTCCATAAATTGGTAATATTTAATCACCCTCGGATTCTTAATCCAACGGTTTTATATAATTCTTCTCCATTTTGGAAAGATTTGAATGATCTCTCCTCAGAATTTAATTTTGCTAAAGAATAAGGCTTTTAAAGCCGGTCACGTATGGCCACGTGACCCCTGGTCACGTGTGAGCACGTGACCCCTGGAATGAGCTTCTCTTCTTCTGCGCTCTGTTCTCTGGCCGCTGCTTAACCATCACGTGCCAACACGTGACCACTGGTCATGTGTGAGCACGTGATGCCTCTTCTGAAGCTTTTTCATGATTTTTAATCAGGGAACAAATGCCCCCACAACGTTGTTCTCACGTGTCTGCACGTGAGTGCAACGCTGTCACTTTTGTGACCGTCGGATCTGCCTTGGGAGTAGGGTAGATGAAACGTTTTCCATCCCATCCTATAAATGCCCATGTTCTTTCAGAAGAGCCTCCACTTTGCTTCATCTTCTTCCTTGCAAACTTTTTTCTGAGAATTTAATTCTCCTTTTCCAGAGCTTAGTTCTCTGCTCCACAATCTTCAGAGTTTAACTCTGTTCAGGGAGAACCCATCTCTTCAGGTAGTGATCTTTGAACGATCGAGGAACCCTTATATATATTTTTCAAAAACTCCCTGGATTTTAAATCCACCCCAAGGGTTTCACCCCTTTTAACATGAACCCATTTTTTTTTTCAAGTTCATCAACAAAAATAGAAAACCATTTAATCTTCGAACAGTAGATCTCTTAGGGTTCATATGATCTTTAGGGAGATGATGGCAGCAGTTCAAATCCATGGAATTTAATTCCATCCCAAAAAATGTTTCTGGGAATTTAATTCCCCTTTTCTAAAGGAATTTAATTCCTACGAAGAACTAAGTTCTTCCCATGGGGGCTCCTTAGGGTTTTCTTGCCCTGGGTTGTCTCTTTCATATCCGAGAAGAAGAGGTTTGCCATGTCCTTTCCTGGGAATTTAATTCCCTTGATTCTGTTTGATTTGTCACAGAGTCTAAAATAGATTTCTTTTTAGGGGAGTGTATAGGGTCACTTGAATCCCACTGCCTATTTGATTAGAATATTCCTGTTTCCCGATTTAAAATCAGGAAAGCTTCTGGGAAAAGCTTCAGAAAGGGGTCACGTGTTGGCACGTGACGCCTAAAAAGCATCGTCAAGTCAAGTTCAGTTTCCTGACTACGCTGAAGAAAATGGGCTTCAGAAAGAGTCACGTGTTCCCACGTGACCAGGGTCACGTGGCGACACGTGACATTTAAATGCAAACGTCAAAGACACACCAGTTCCCTGATCAAGTCAAGAAAAAGGCTTCAGAAGAGGTCACGTGCTTCCACGTGACCAGGGTCACGTGTTGGCACGTGACGTTCAAGACAGCAGACTCGTTCTCCAGATGAACCAAAGAAAGAGAGTTCAAACAAGGGTCACGTGCTCACACGTGACCAGGAGTCACGTGGTGGCACGTGACGCTTAAGCAACGATCAGAAGACAGAGCGCAAAAGAAAGGAAAAGGCTCATTCCAAAGGGGGTCACGTGCCCACACGTGACCATGGGTCACGTGGTCACACGTGACCGGCTTTCAAAACCCATTTTGTCAACAGAATTAAATTCTGAGAGAAATTCAAATCTTTCCAAAAGAAAGCAACTATCTGGAACCAATCAAATTAAAGATTCAGAGGTGATGAAATATCATCTATCTATGGGAAAATCTCGGGTTTGGAAAGATTTCCCCTTTAAATCTAACCAAAATAACAAAGGAGAATCTCTGGATTTAAAACCCAATGGTGAATAAAATTCACCTAATAATCCAAAGGTCCAAAATAAATGATGAATGCAAATCAAATCTCTCATGAAGATTCGTCAAAAAACTGATTGATTCGGCTGCTTCTCCTATAAATAGGAGCCAAGAGACACAGAGAAACAGAGATACGCAGAAAAGAAAAAGAAAAGGAGGAGAGCTTTGATACTTTGAAAAGACTCGGATCTTCTGCAAAAAACCCTAGGTAAGAAAGGGAAGGCCTTTTGAAAGAAAGAGAATTTAATTCTCAACAGAGTTTAACTCTGATAATGTAAAAACAGAAGAACATATTTCTTCTCTCTTTGATGGAGGACCTGCAAAGTGCACATCTCCCCTTAAGGTTGAGAATTTAATTCTCAATGGGTTGAGATCCTGCCATGCAGATCCAAAACATGGAGAAGGAATACAAGCACGAGAATTTAATTCTCACAGAACTATAGGAATTTAATTCCTTTAAAATAAAAGTAGGGCTTGACCCTATATCATGGGAATTTAATTCCTTCAGAACAAAAAAGAAACAGGGTTTAACCCTAATTAAGAACCTAGTTCTGTTGAAACAGCGGGAATTTAATTCCCTTAATCATAATTTAACAGAGGATGGAAGTTTAAACTCCTTAAAAACTTTTATTAGGGTTTAACCCTATTCAGCCCTTCACGTATATGAGGAATTTAATTCCTACAGAAAATTCAGAGTTAAACTCTATTCCAGAAAACAAAGTCTTCGAAAGGAAGTAGGAATTTAATTCCTCTAAAATTTACAGTTCGAGGAATTTAATTCCTGAAAGAAGATTAACAAAGCCTCTAAACAAAATACATGGAGGCAGGGTCACGTGTCATCACGCGAGCCCCCAAGAGATCTACAGAAAGCCCTTTTGAGGCAGCACCCCACGTGACCCACGTGACCCTCGGCAGAAGCTCTAATACATAGGCATTTGAATGCCCATCACGTGATGGCACGTGATGCTCTGAAAGACACGATAATCTCAGAATAAATAAAGGGAGGGCGCTCTCACGTGCTGCCACGTGACCCCTCTTGCCTTAGTGTTTAACACTAAAATAAAACTCTCGAACCCAGTGTTAAAACACTGTTGGGCCTTAGTGTTCAACACTAAATAAAAAGCTTTATCTGCAGTGTTCAACACTGATTACCTTAGTGTTTAAACATTAACCTGAGATCTTCATCTGCAGTGTTCAACACTGATCTGTTTTAGTGTTTAACACTAATTTGAAAAGCCTTGTTGCTGGTGTTTAACACCAATTATCTCTTAGTGTTAAACACTAACTTGTCAACCCCATTCCCAGTGTTCAACACTGACTGCTCTGTAGTGTTTAACACTACGCTTTGGCCCAATTGGCCTAAACGGATAGAGGCAAAGCCTCTCCTGATTGGACTTAGCCCAAGATGGCCATAAGTCCTCAATTGGTGATTAACTGGTCCAATGGACTCATAACATAATTAATTCGTCTTGACCCCAAATTGGGCCAAGGACTATTTAATCCACTCCGGTTCTAGGGTACATCTCGTCACTCCTTTGATACTTGGCATTGTAATCCCTCAATGTCTTCAAAGAGGTGACGGGTCCCGACGACCACACATTGATATGGACTGTGGGGTCCTTAAACTCATGTCTAATGCAAATTCCTGGTTACGTGGAACGCGGATAATGTCACTCTTTGACCCCGTGGAAAACGTCCAGAGCGGAGCCTGGTCCTCACCAAGCACGGCAGTGAACCCGTGTGAAACATCCAGAGCACATACCGGACTGTGGAGTCCTTAAACCCATGGACTACGACGTCCTTAACCTTGACCGAGATGTCTTAAAACTAACAATGGACTGTGGGGTCCTCAAACCCATGGACTACGACGTCCTTAACCTTGACCGAGATGTCTTAAAACTAACAATGGACCGCAATGTCCTTAAACTACCCATGGACCGCAATGTCCTTAAACTACCCATGGACAGTAATGTCCTTAAACTAGAACAATAGAGCCCCGTATGCTCTTTTGTCGGATCTAAACGATCCCGTTTAAGTTGATCTTAGCCTCAAAGATGGCTAACGTATCCTTAAACCTTTAAACAGAGTGGACTATAAATCCCCCCAATTAACTCTGGCTCGAGGGTACATCCCTGAACTCCTCTGACATCCGTCGTTGTAATCCTTCAACGTCGTCAGAGAGGTGACGGGTCCCGACGGCCATACATTCATGGACCACTATGTCCCTAAACTGGAACATTAGAGTCCAAACGCTCTTTTGTCGGATCTAAACGATCCCGTTAAGTTGATCTTAGTCATAAAGTTAGACTAACGTATCCTTAACAAACGTTTGAGTTGATCTTAGCCTCAAGTATGGCTGACGTATCCTCAAACCAAACCCCCCCCCAAACCCAAATCTAAGATAATACGGATTTGTACTAGTCCCCGCCCTACGGGCGACGACATAACTCAGTCTCCGTAAACAATCCACGGGCAACAAAATACAAAACAGACACCCACGACACGAAGTGACCATCTGGAGAAGGAGAAAGTTGTTACCGCAATGCGGTAGCGTAATTAACTGCAGGGGCTTGCGCCTGCAGGGAAGAGCGTCCCCACAATCAAAAACCCCTCAAACGAGGGGGAATCTGACGAAGTCTGCTACATCGGACGCATCCGTCTAAACCTTCGATACGTGGTGCCATAAATCAACTTGGCATCTTCGAAGAGGTGGACGGATAGCACCAATTAGCATCTGCCCCGAATCTCAGGCAAGACGCGGTGTCGCGCCGTCTTTCGGAGGGGAACAGATTCCGGCACGCCCGGTGGGACCTTTTCCTCTTTCCACTCCACACTTCGTGTGTCGTGACTTGCGAACCAATCGCGGTTCGCTAATGGTTGCCCTTGGGTTTCAAGATACTAAGAATTGGCGTCTTGCTTATTGCAGAAAGCAAAGGATCGATGGCTTCTACTTCCGTGAAATTCTCCAACTGCTCAGACTGCAATTGCAACCAACGCTCTGCCTCGCCAGGAGGTATAGCCTACGGACCCCAAGCTGCTTCGCTATTCACAATGCCCGTGGAACAGGTCACTCGCGCCACCACAGGATTGTTCTTTGGGACCATGCTCCCGCCGACAAACTTCACCGCTCCAGTGCTGACAACGGAAGCTCTCAAGAAGTCGGTCTTTGATCGTCTTACCCCTGCCGCGGCTCCTCTCAACGAGTCGCCCAACGTCAACGCCTCGGTCTTCTCTAGATTGGGCCAGAAATCCTTCGAACCCATCATGGGACCTACAATCTCAGAGAAGGCTGCTTCTAAGAAGTTGACTGCTCCTGCTCCCGAAATCGTCAAGGCGGCTTCTCCGGCCAAAAGGTCGGTCTTTACAAGATTGACGGCTCCCGCTCCCGCTCCTACTGCCCAAAGGACATCGGTCTTTGACAGGCTAATACCAACTGCGACCCCCCACCCAGACAGGGAGCAAGACGAAACCATTCTTACCGCCGACCCTACACCGTCCGCTCGACACGCTCGACGTCGCCATTGGCGCCGAGTAAGGAAGGCTGGGGGCAACTCCCCCTCCGGGTTGACTCCATCGGCCCCGGTGGCAGAAGTTAATGCTGCTGTTCCAACTGGGAACAGCTTCGAAATGCTAAATAAGGTGCGAAGGAATTCGGCTACTGCAGTACTGAAGAGGTCTCCTCCCCCGTTAAAAGGGGTTGTGGAAATGGAATCAGAACGGCCCCAATCTCCTCAACGGCTGTCTTCCAAAATCTATAAGGTCTGGCGGCAGGCACGGGACTCGATCATCGATCCAAACTTCTCCCGCCGACACAAGAAGCTGAAAATCCAACCGGAAGCTGGTCACCAGGCTAAACCCCAAAAGGCTGTCTGGACGCCCACCTCAACGGCCCCCTCAACCTCCATGGCTCATAAAAGGAGGAGGCCAGAGAAGACCCCCCAGCATGCAACGACGGCTAAAAGCACTGAGCCCAGACGCCCTAAGTCTGGGGGCATGGTGGTGCACACTGTTTACATGGCCTCTGGAAAAGAGGAAAGCCGCACGTCTACGGGCCACCGACCGCTAACCCGATCCATGACGAAAGCCCAGGAACAGCAACAAAAGCTGCAAGAAATGATGAATGCTATGGCCGCGCTCACCGGGCCAAAAGAAAACCCAGAAACGTCCTCAGACGCATGCCTGGAGGAAGAAACCGATGCTGAATTCCTTCGCCGGACACTGGAGAAAAGGGACAAAGAGGCTGCTGAACAAGCGACCAACATACAATGGATGAGCCTTCTCTTCCAAGATGTGATAGGAATGATGATCCAGCAGGACTTACCCGCCGAGGATCCCCCGATCGTTCTTGAAGACGACCGAGGAGAAACGTCAAATCCACCACCAGCCCTCTCAACGGCCAAGGAGGAGGCAATCTCTAAGGCTGACTTGGCTGACTACATAGCCCAGCAAATCCGGGTTCACCACGCGACTGAGGCAGCTGGTCAAGTCGTGAAAACGGGGCGGCCGTATCCGAGCTGGTACGACCAAATCAAATACCCGTAAGGCTATACGATACCAAAATTCCACGTGTATAAGGGGACCGGTAATCCCCATCAACATGTCGCCCAGTTTCGGGCCCTCTGCGATAACACCGGCGGTGATGATAAATTGTTGCTCCGCCAGTTCGTGGGCAGCTTATCAGAAACAGCGTTCGAATGGTATTCGGAACTCCCGAACGATTCTATCAAAACATTCGCTGAAATGGAGTTGTTGTTCACTCAGCGATTTGCAAGTGCCAGCGAACGCACTCCAATAACTGCACTTATTAACGCCAGGGTAAAACCGGGCGAAACCTGGGTCCAGTACGCTATACACTGGCGGAACTTGTGGTCGAGATGTGAGCAACGCATTGAGGAAGCACCTGCGGTGGGCATGTTCGTGGGAACTCTAGACCCTCACGCAACTATCTCCCAGTTTATGATGTTCTTTAAGCCAACCACATTCCAGGCCCTGATCGACAAGTTGGCTCAGATGGACCAGATGGGTCATAGACTACCTACACCGAAGTCGGAACCTCGGAATGACAAGGGTAAAGGAAGAGCAACCTTTGTTGCGAATGCCCAAGAGCAACCTAACGCCCCGAAACCGGCAGATCAACTGGAGGAAAGGCGTCGGTATTATAACGAGAAGATGAAGCGTCCCTACTCGTTCCCACGGGACAAGACGAAACGGCTATTCGAGCTGGCAATACGCAACAGACTTATAAACCTGCCAAATCCAAGGCGACCGCCGCAACCCACCGAGGTGAATAACCCTAACTATTGCCCTTACCATCAGACGGTAGGCCATCCGATTGAAGATTGCTTCGTCTTCAAAGGATGGATTGAAGACCAGTACCTCCAGGGGAAGTTTGTACTGTCCGAAAAGTGGAAGGTGAACCCACCACAGCCGCATGCTCCTAGGAAAGCGGATACACCGGGGGCAACATGTTCTTTTATTGAAGAAGCTCCATGGGAGGTCGTGCTATCAACTAAAACCAAAAGAATGCTGAGAGACCTTCATGCGTGCCCTGCGATCGAATGGAAGGACCCTCTTGAACCTCAAATTGTCAAAGGAATGTTGAAGCCCCGCCCAATTACGAAGACTCGCGATAAGAGCCCAAATACTCACGCCCAACCGCCGAAATCTTCGAAGAAAAAGAAGAAGAAATCCAAGAAGTCCATGAAGCCTGGAAACGAGCACACGAACTTGCAGAAGCAAATCGACGCGCTGGAAGAATACAATCAAAAGGCGCGAACTCCTGTCACACTGCAAGAGTTCATCAACCACATCTTTCAAGAGGAAGATGATGGAGAGAGCTCGTCGGATGAATCCGAAGGATATGTGGCGAGTTGTAACGTAGTCTCCCACTCGTTTACCGATGATGGGAAAACTCCCGGCACTAAGAAGCCGGAGGCAGAGCCTGTACCAGAGCGTGCATGGCCAACAGACGAAATGATCGACGCTTTTCTAGACGAGATTCGTCTAAAATGTAAAGCGGACCAGGAGCGTGAAATGACCACGTCGGAAAGAGCCAAATGCGGGCGACTGAACGGAAGAGTTGAACTACCTCCGCCAGAGCGAAAGGTATCCGAAGTAGACAAGAAAATATTCAAGACGAGAAAAAGGTTTGCCAAAGCCATGTCAATGGGGATGAAGCTACCGCCCTCGGAAGGAAACACACACGACGGGGTGGAGAGGCACCCTGACTATTGCGCATATCACCGGAAAGTCTCACATCCCACGGAGGAGTGCGACGCCTTTAAGATATGGTGGCAAGGATATGTTGCTCATCGGCAACATTTTAAGCGCATGAAACGCAAGATCCGTCGGGAGCGAAGAAGTACTGTCGATGGGCACAACAGAACGACTGGCAACTGTTGCATGGTTAACGCCAGGGGGTCACAAGTTCTCACCTTTGGGAGCGACTCTGATGAAGAAATGGCTCTGGGCCCTCTCTTTAAAGAATCTGTTTTGGGGAAAGAGGAGGAATCGGAGATCTGCGAGAACATTCAGCTGCGCAATCGCACACTCCCAGAAAAGAATCTCGGGCCCGGGAATAGAAAGGATAAGGGAAAGGAAAAGGTCACTGAAGATATCACTTTAGATGGCCAAGTCATGAAAGAGCTGGCTGCCAAAGACCCTCCTAGGAAGAGTAAAGTGGACTATAACATCCTCGCGCACCTGAGGAAGCTACCTTCTCAGCTTAGCATTCTCGATGCCCTCCTATTATCGAAAGAAGCGCGAGACTCACTAATTAAGGCGTTACAAGAACCCGAGCAATTCCAAGCCTTCCTCGCCACTGAAAAGATGAAGGATGAACTGGAGGAAGTGCATACGGCCGACGTCACTTTCGGTGATGAAGACCTCCTTCTCGGGACATGCGACCATAACCGTCCCCTATATGTCTCCGGATACTGCCATGATATCAAGATAGGCAAGATCCTGGTGGATAATGGATCCTCCGTCAACCTCCTTAATGTTCGGGTGTTGAAGGAAATCTGCATGAGTGTGCAACACCTCGCTCGTGACAAAATTACTATCTCCGGTTTCGATTCACAATCGTCACGGACTCTCGGATCTGTGATACTAACATTACGCTTTGGACTTCTCATCACAGACATCAAATTCCATGTCATCGACGCCAAGACCTGCTACAACGCCTTGCTCGGCCGTCCTTGGCTACACGAGTACAATATCATCCCTTCTACACAACATCAGTGTATGAAGTACTTCAAGGATGGTTTCGAGTATACCGTAATAGGTGAGTTAAACCCATTTTCCGTGAACGAAGTCCGCAAATACGAAGATGCGAAATACTTTTTGCCAGATTTCGAGGATACAGAAAGGTGTCGCAATCCGGAAAACAAAACCGCCGCCACCATCCCTATTTTCGGGAGCGATACCGAAGAAGAGGAAGAGATAGTTTATGCAGGGCCATCTCAACGCAACAACCTGGGGACACCCGCCCCCATATTAGTCTTCGGAAGTGATTCAGAAGATGAAGTTAATGCTGTGTTCTCCAATCGGCTGCCGACACAAGCACCCCTTGGCGATGACCATAGTTTGCAAATCACCATGGTACCGCGAGAACACTACAAGGATCTCGACGCGCTTCAGGCTCACGATGTGCAGGACCTGCAAACATTTTACGTCCCTCCCAGGCGAAGGGGTGAGAAGGTGATCCTATTTTACCGATCCTCAGAGTCGAAAATAGAGAAAGAGATCTGGCATGGCGCAGATACTACGCTCGACAGGCTCCAACCCATCCGTCTGCCCAGATACTATACGGATGGATTAAAGAAGCTATTGAAGCGCCAAGGAGTACCCTTAAAACAGGCTGTTCGGCAGGCTCGGTTCTACAACAAGATTTGGGATGTCCCCGGGACTCAACGCAAGTTGCCCAACGGGAAGATGGAAACACTCGGGCTTGGATACGCAAAAGCTGGAAAACGGGAACGGACTCACAGCAGCTACCCTATATATACCTTTGATGAAGAAGAGGACGCCCTGTCAGGAGATGCCAACCCTTCATTAAAACTAGACCCTGCGATTGAAACATCGAGTCCGTCGTTTGAAGAACGAACGAACAAGCCTATCAGGAAAACGGGTCAGAAAGCTCGGGAAAACCACAACCGCGAAATGGCCATCTACGAGAAGGCCAGGACGCAACGTCTATCTCAACGTGCTGCAAAAGACAAAGACGCTTATCCTCGTCAATCCGTTGTACGAAAGGCCCGACGCAGAGACGAAAATAAATCAAAAAGCGGCTCGGGTTTGTCCCTCGTGAAGAAGATGAGTCGAGCGTATTCCTTCCCCCGAGACAAGACGGAGAGATTACTCAACCTCGCTATAAAACATCAAATGATCACGCTTCCAGAGTCTAGACATCCTGAGCAAGCTAGCAAGGTCTCTCATCCGAGTTATTGCTCTTATCACCGAACCATAGGACATCCTACCGAAGACTGCTTCACCTTCAAGAACTGGGTCGAGGACCAGTACCGACGGGGTAGATTCGCTTTATCCGACGGCTGGAAGGTAACGCCGCCGCGAAAGTATGAGCCCAAGGCCGCAAGAGCAGAACCGGGTCCACCTCAGTCCACGGAGAGGGTTCGCACTTGTTATACGATTACGATGTTAGGGGAAGAGCCCGAGAACGTAGATGACCTTTACCGGTGCTTTGAGAACAGCGATGATGAGGTGATCTCGGAATTTCCGCCCGCTCCAAAAGAACTGGAAGATGGTATACATACTACTGCAGATAACCTCAAGAAGATTGAGTTGGGATCGGCAGACGACCCGCGACCGACATTTGTCAGCGAGCTGTTATCCGAAAAAAAGGTGGCTGCGTTAAAGAACGTGCTTCTACGGCATAAAGATTGCTTCGCATGGAACTACTCCGAGATGCCAGGATTGGATCCGGAGATTGCTGTGCATAGATTAGCAATATCCCCAGATATCAAGCCAGTCAAGCAGGCGCCAAGGAGGATGCGACTCGAGCTTGAGATGAGCATCAACGCCGAAGTCAAGAAGTTGATCGATTCAGGATTTATCCAAGAAGTCCAATATCCCGACTGGATTGCCAATATCGTCCCGGTAATGAAGAAGAATGGGACGGTACGCATATGCGTGGATTTCAGGGATCTCAATAAAGCCTGTCCAAAGGATGATTTCCCGGTGCCGGTAACCGAGCTAATGATAGATAACACGTCCACTCACGAGGTTTTCTCCTTTATGGACGGTTCATCAGGATACAATCAGATAAAGATGCATCCCGAAGACCAGAAGCATACCGCTTTCCGCACCCCTTTGGGTATATTTTGCTACAGGGTTATGCCCTTTGGCCTAAAGAACGCTGGCGCTACCTATCAAAGGGCCATGACAAAGATCTTCGACGATCTCATACATGACATCGTCGAGTGCTATATCGATGTCCTCGTAGTAAAGAGCATGTCGTACGAAGAGCATTTAAAGCATCTGGAGACTGTATTTCAACGCCTTCGGCAATATAATTTGAAAATGAATCCCCTCAAATGCGCGTTTGGAGTCTCCTCGGGCAAATTCCTGGGATTCATCATTCGACACCGAGGTATTGAAATAGATCCGTCAAAGATTAAAGCGATCATGGAAATGCCTCCGCCAAGAACGCTCAAGCAGTTGCGGTCTTTCCAAGGGAAGCTCGCATACATCCGGCGGTTTATCGCTAATCTTTCGGGCAAATGCCGTCCTTACAGCCACCTGATGAAAAAGGGAACCCCATTCATTTGGGATCACAAATGTCAAGGTGCACTAGACGAGATCAAGCAGTACCTGCAGAGCCTTCCGGTGTTGGCCGCGCCGGTGAAGGGAAAGCCTCTCATTCTTTACACGGCCGCCCTTGAAGGTTCTTTGGGCGCATTATGGGCACAAGAGAACGATCAGGGGAAAGAAAGAGCACTTTACTACTTAAGTCGAGTGCTGCTGGGGGCAGAAAGCAATTACTTTCCCATTGAAAAACATTGCTTGGCATTAATCTTCGCGATAACAAAGCTTAAACATTACGCATTAGCACATGAAGTCCGTCTTATTTCGAAGGTGGACCCTCTCAAATATTTGATGTCGAAAGCCATATTGACGGGACGACTCGCTAAGTGGGCCCTGCTCTTGATGGAGTTCTCGATAACGTATCAACCTCTCAAGGCAGTGAAAGGCCAGGCCATTGCCGACTTCCTCGCCGAGCACCCGATACCGGCCAATTCCCCTCTGAACTGTGATTTGCCGGACGAGCATGCATTTGATGCGATTAGCGGTGGAACCACCCGATGGGAATTCTATTTCGATGGAGCGTCCTCCATAAAGAAACAGAAACAAGGTATCCCGATGATCAAATCAGGGATAGGCCTCATCTTTGCAACTCCACAAGGAGGGATAATGCGCTTCGCCTTCTCCTTAACAGAGCCGAGGACAAACAATGAAGCCGAATACGAAGCCCTGATAGCAGGCCTCGAGATCGCCATCGACATGGGAATTGAAGACCTCCTCATATACGGGGATTCTCAGCTGGTCGTTAGTCAAGTAAATGGTGACTACCAAACGTGCAAGCCGGAGTTGGTAAAGTACGGCGAAAGGGTGCAACAACTATTGACCTAAATTCCCTCCTATACTTTGGAGAACATACCGCGCGCGGAAAACAGCAAAGCAGACGCGTTGGCTAAACTTGCTAAAGAACTGGCTGACGAGAACCTCGATGACGTCAGAATCGTGGTACAAAGCCGTCGAGTGCTCGCCCCGGCAGAAATATCTCCGGAATCATGCGGAAAAGGGAACGACTGAGCAGATGACCCTACAAATAAAAGACCATGAGAAGGCCGAAGACTGGAGGGAAGTCTTCATAGACTACTTCAAATCCCACCGAATGCCCGAAGAAGCGTCCTCAAGACATCAGCTCATGAAACGAGCTTTATCTTTCGCTTTCGTCAACGATACCCTGTACAAGAGATCGTTTGATTCTCTATGGCTGAGATGCTTGGGACCTGACGAAGCAGAAAGAGTCATTCAGGAAGTCCATGACGGACTTTGCGGTTCTCACCAAGCAGGCCCAAAGATGAAGTTAAAAATTAAACGGATGGGTTATTACTGGCCCACGATGATCCAGGACTGCCTCGAGTATGCGAAGCAATGCCACTCATGCCAGATACATGGAGACTTCATCCACCAACATCCGAATCCACTGCACCCGACGCTGGCTAGTTGGCCATTCGAAATGTGGGGGACTGACATAGTCGGCCCCATTGAGCCAGCATCATCCCGGGGACACCGCTTTATCCTGGCGACAACTGATTACTTCTCCAAATGGGCAGAAGCAGTACCACTGAAGGAAGTGAAGACGGAGAATATCCTCCATTTCTTCAAGACGCACGTCATCTATCGGTTTGGGACCCCACGGCGGATTATCTCCGATAATGGGCCGGCCTACCGAAGCCATAAGATTAGCCGCTTCGCACAGCAGCACAATATTGACTGGAGATATTCTTCAGTTTACAATCCACGAGCTAACGGCCTGGCCGAGGCTTTCAATAAGACCTTGACGAAGATCATAAAAAAGACCGTTTCCAGGAATAAGAGAGACTGGCACGAAAAGCTGCAAGAAGCCCTTTGGGCTTATCGAACTACATTCAAGACGGCTACAAACACAACGCCGTACGCGTTGGTATTTGGGACAGAAGCAGTGCTCCCCCTCGAGATAGAGTTACCCTCTCTACGAGTAGCAGTCCACCACGAGCTGACGAACGAAGAAAATGCTCACCTTCGGCTTGAGGAGCTTGATGCCCTCGATGAAACCCGGCTCATAGCGCAACAACATCTAGAAGCCTACAAAGCAAAGATGACGCGCTCGTACGAAAGATTGACCAGGCCGAGGACATTCCGCCAAGGCGAACTCGTACTAGTGGTCAAAAGACCTATGATCCCCAATCGTGCCAAGCGAGGAAAATTTGAGCCAAACTATGAAGGCCCGTACATCATAGACAAGGTCTACCAGGGTGGAGCCTACCTACTCATGGACATGCACGGTGAAAGGCCTTTCAGGCCAATAAACGGCCGCTTCTTAAAGAAATACTACGCTTAATAAGCCACAGCCTAAGTCAATGATAGATGACGACGACTATGTCCGCTCACTATCTTTCTAAGCTCAGACTTTACGAGCAGCAGCCGGCCTTCCTATAACGACGGACCGAAACGTCCTTAAACTAACGGCGGACCGAAACGTCCTTAAACTATCGACGGACCGAAACGTCCTTAAACTAACAGCGGACCGAAACGTCCTACCGCAACGTCCTTAGGTTGACGAGATGGATAAAAAAAAATAAATAAATAAAATATAAAAATAAAAAATAAAATAAAAAAAACAAAAAAAAACGGTATGTCCATAAGCAAAGTGGGCACGGATGAAAACCCGAAAGGGCTCCGTGAGTAAAAACAGCAGGACTACCGGCGAGTGTTTGTGAAAACCCGAAAGGGCGCAACCTCGTTGAAGGACACTTACAGAGTCCTCTCGACCTTGTAAGGAGAAACCACCTGCCTGAGATCCTTACGACTCACAAAGGAGCAACACACTTAGGGATCCTCACGACTCCTAAGGAGAAAATACACTTACGAGATCCTCACGACTCGTAAGGAGAATTCTCTTATGGGACCCTCACGGCTCATGAGATTTGAAAGTCTTAAGTTACAGAAGCCTGAACCTGTTCTTAAGCAAATCCTCCACAACCTTCGATATTGCCCTACAAGAGGCTCAATACTGACCCTTGTATACAATCCACGGGCGCGAATAAACATTTCCCCAGCAAAGTCCAACCCTTGTAGGTCCCCTCGACCCATAAGGAGAAAACCCTCTTGTAGGATCCTTACGACTTACAGAGGAACATACACTTAGGAATCCTCACGATCCCTAAGGAGAAAATACACCTGCAAGATCCTCACGACTTGTAGGGAGAAATACCTTTGTGAGACCCTTACGGCTCATGAAGTCAAAAGCCTTAGTCGACAGGACCTTAACCCTGTTTGCTAAGCCACCTTTGTTCAACATCGACAGAGGCAAATGATGATTCGCTCCTGGCAATATCCCAGTTGCAGCGATGCTGACGCCTAAACCGGTATCAAATTCCAAGTCCTGTTATGGCAAATGATGATTCGCTCCTGGCAATATTCCAGTTGTAGCGATGCTGATGCTGAGATTGGCACCAGATTCCAAATTCCACACTCGCAAAAAAAAAATATAGCGAGCCATACGTGCATACGAAATAGTCGAAATGATGGGGCAACTTGCAATAAAAATCAGCAAGTAAAAAAATGTATGCATGAAAAATAGCCGAAACGATTGGGCAACTCACAATAAAAAGCAGCGAGTAAAAATAAAAAAAAATAGCCGAAATGATTGGGCACCGCGAAAATAGCCGAAATGATAGGGCAATCGCGACCTTTGCGATATAAAAGCTGAAATGATAGAGCATCGCGGAAAAAGAAATAAAATAAAAGTGAAATCCTCGCCCTACAGGTGATGCTACATCAATCCCTGTATACAATCCAGGGGCGCAAACAAAGAAGGAGTCGTACTCCTCCCCCAGGTTTCATCATGAGAGGAAGCCAAATCTCGACGGTTCACAAATAACCTGGAGATCATCTCGACACGGCAGACACAACTTCAAGCTAAGCGGAACAGCGGCAACTCCCAGTTCCATGGCTCGGTGGTACACATGTCGCCAACAGTCAAACCTCCATTCCGTGAAATGCGGATACAATCGATAAAATTCCTGGTTACGTGGAACGCGGATAATGTCACTCTTTGACCCCGTGGAAAACGTCCAGAGCGGAGCCTAGTCCTCGCCTAACGCGGCAGTGAACCCGTGTGAAGCATCTAGTGCAAAATTCCTGGTCACGTGGAACGCGGATAATGTCACTCTTTGACCCCGTGGGAAACGTCCAGAGCGGATCCTGGTCCTCGCAGAGCATGGCAGTGAACCCGTGCGAAGCATCCAGAGCGGAGCCTAGTCCTCGCCTAACGCGGCAGTGAACCCGTGTGAAGCATCTAGTGCAAAATTCCTGGTCATGTGGAACGCGGATAATGTCACTCTTTGACCCCGTGGGAAACGTCCAGAGCGGACCCTGGTCCTCGCAGAGCATGGCAGTGAACCCGTGCGAAGCATCCAGAGCGGAGCCTAGTCCTCGCCTAACGCGGCAGTGAACCCGTGTGAAGCATCTAGTGCAAAATTCCTGGTCACGCGGAACGCGGATAATGTCACTCTTTGACCCCGTGGGAAACGTCCAGAGCGGATCCTGGTCCTCGCAGAGCATGGCAGTGAACCCGTGCGAAGCATCCAGAGCGGAGCCTAGTCCTCGCCTAACGCGGCAGTGAACCCGTGTGAAGCATCTAGTGCAAAATTCCTGGTCACGCGGAACGCGGATAATGTCACTCTTTGACCCCGTGGGAAACGTCCAGAGCGGATCCTGGTCCTCGCAGAGCATGGCAGTGAACCCGTGCGAAGCATCCAGAGCGGAGCCTAGTCCTCGCCTAACGCGGCAGTGAACCCGTGTGAAGCATCTAGTGCAAAATTCCTGGTCAGTGGAACGCGGATAATGTCACTCTTTGACCCCGTGGAAAACGTCCAGAGCGGAGCCTAGTCCTCGCCTAACGCGGCAGTGAACCCGTGTGAAGCATCTAGTGCAAAAATTCCTGGTTACGTGGAACGCGGATAATGTCACTTTTTGACCCCGTGGAAAACGTCCAGAGCGGATCCTGGTCCTCGCAGAGCATGGCAGTGAACCCGTGCGAAGCATCCAGAGCGGAGCCTAGTCCTCGCCTAACGCGGCAGTGAACCCGTGTGAAGCATCTAGTGCAAAATTTCTGGTTACGTGGAACGCGGATAATGTCACCCTTTGACCCCGTGGGAAACGTCCAGAGCGGAGCCTGGTCCTCGCCAAGCGCGGCAGTGAACCCGTGTGAAGCATCCAGAGCAAATACCGGACTGTGGAGTCCTTAAAATCCACGGACTATGACGTCCTTAACCTTGACCGTGATGTCTTAAAACTAACAATCAACCACCCCGATTCCCTACAAATTTTGCCTTGGTTTAAGGGTACATCTCTTCACTCCTTTGATGCCCGGCGTTGTAATTCCTCAACGTCTTCAAAGAGGTGACGGGTCCCTGCAACCAAACACCGGACTGTGGAGTCCCTAAATCCACGGACTATGAGGTCCTTAACCTTGACCGTGATGTCTTAAAACTAACAGCGGACTGTGGAGTCCTTAAATCCACGGACTATGAGGTCCTTAACCTTGACCGCGATGTCTTAAAACTAACAGCGGACTGTGGAGTCCTTAAATCCAAGGACTATGAGGTCCTTAACCTTGACCGTGACGTCTTTAAACTACGATACCTTGAGAGATCCCTGATTTCGTGAAACGCGGATAAGGATGATCACATCCGGCACTTGCAGGCCCTCACGACCTGTAAGGAAGAAAAACTCTCTTGTGAGATCCTTACGACCCTCAAGGGAAAACCCGCTTAAGGATCCTCACGATCTTTAAGAAGAACTCACACCTATGGGATCCTCTCGACCTGTAGGGAGAAAAACTCCTCATGAGACCCTTGTGGCTCGTAAAAAGCAAAAGTCTTAGGGAGCAGATCTTAACCCTGAGTCCCGAGCCACTGCTGTCCTGCAAAGAGATCAAGATAGAATATCCACAGAATACATTCAATGAAAAGGAGACACACCATTTAGAAGAAAAATGTATCTTTTATTCATAAACCAAAACGGGTACAAAGTACAATTTATGGAAGAAACAAAAAGAAAATACTCTCATCCATGAGTATGTACAAAAAGGAAGGAAAAGATACAAATGTCTCAAGCCGGCGGGCGATTCAGCAGCTTGGTCAGCTCATCCTGCTTTTGCTGAGCCACGGCTTCATGACGCAAGATCTCCAAAAGACGAGCCTCCGCTTGAGCTTGCTGGGCCTGATATGAAGCAAGCCGGGCTTCAAGCTCTTTCTCAGTGGCCTTATGAGCCTCAACCCTCTCACGAGTGAACATGGCAACTTTATCGAGAGCCACAACCTTATGTTCGCTACGTGTCGCCCTATCAGACCATGAAAGCTCACTTTGCGACCACAACCTTAGAAATAGGACATACACGCTCGAGACCATATAAATGGGCTTCCGATCGATAGCAATAATCGATCCAGAACGCGCTCACACAACCCGGTATGAAGAGCAACGAAAAACTTTCCGACGATTATCCTATCAAGCATGTGCTCGCAATCATATGAACGTCCAAAAAAGAAATAAAATTCGAAGCTTTAATGCGCATGCGACATGACAACAATATTGATAATTGAAGAAAGTTTTCATAAAAAGGAACACAAAATTTATTCATGCAAGCGGAAACATACATACGAGTACCAAGCCTACATGGAAGTTCAACATAAAGCATACAAAAAGGAGGGACTAATTTAAAAAGGTTCTACACTAACGGAAAAGGTCACCAAACACAGGATCAACGGCACAGGGGTTGATGAAGCAAAGGAAAAAATTCTCCATCTCTCTCTCCGCTTTCTCCAGCACATCGAAGCGACGATTCTCGGGGGAAGTCGCTCCCCATCGATTGGTGCCATGTTCGTCCGCGAACGCAAACATAACAGTTCGCCGGGCCTTTATCTCGCTCAGCAGATGAATTGAGCAGTCCCTTAGAGCCTGAGTAATCAGGCAGGCTTCATGAAAGCCCTCGAGCTTTTCTTCCGCCGCATCAAGCATCGCCAGGGTCATCTCTGCCGGGTGAGGAGGAATGTCGGCAAGCACGGCCATGAGGATCATCCGGAGCCAGAGGGAACCCATCGGGAGGGGAGACCCTCTACGGATCGAGAGCTCGTGCATGGCCGAGTCACATTCGTTGTCAGAAAGGAGGGGGTCCACCAACCGAGCAGCAAAGCGGGGGATCATCTCCTCAAGAGGAACTTCCCACGGCTGTCGACGAGCATGAGGGCGATTACAAGCCATGGCACTCGTTTCTCCCTCAAGAAAAAAAATATATATATATATATGATATGAATCTCTCTGTGAAAGGAAAAGAAGGCTATAGCCTCATATATAATGAAGTGCATTAAGTGCTGTGCGCGGAAAATCTTGCATGGTGAAATTATTCCCAAGGCCTAAAAAAAGAAAAGGCACCGAAAATCAAGGAGATGGAACTATTTCCAAGGCCCTTTTTTTCGGCCTCTAACATGGTGCACTGAAAATATGGCATGAGGAAAATCTTGTGAACAGCCACATCAAAGGATCCCACGTGTAGAACACGTGAGGCCTAAACCTGACGTGCATTTAAAAGGAAAATATGGAGTGGCACCTTGCATGTTAAAAAGCACAAACAACAATAGTAGCAAAATAATAAAATCTCAAAAAAAAAAAAAGCGCGCAAACATACAAGGACACAACAAAACTTATCATCCAGACTTCAAGAAGGCGATACAAAATAAAAAGAAAAACTTTTACAATGGTAAGGCTTCAGACGCGGGGCATGGGTTGAGAAACTCGAAATTAACTTTATTCAAGATCTTCCAAGCATTTCGAACCTCCCGAGTATACTTTCTCTCACGGTCACAAGCATCGGGGTCCCCGCGGATGTCCTCTACCCTCCGGTAGGCGCCCAGTATGGCTGATTGCTGAAAAATCTGATGAAGGAGATCAATAAGATTATCCCGCCTTCTCTTTGAGATCAAGCCCATAAGGTACACCGAATGCACCTTATCCTCAGCAGTGTCCAAGGCCCCGAGCGGTATGCCGGCGCAAAAGAGAGGGAGAGCCTCCCTGATCGCAAGCACGATCAGCCTCAGAAGAGAAGAGCGACGGGGGAGTAGCCTATGGTTGTACTCATCGAAGCGGCTCATGATCTCGGCACACTGAGCATCAGTGAACTCCTGGTTCTGACTGCGGCCCAGCGCACGAATATTCCCATAGGAAATGATCTCGTCAAGACGGTACAGATGGGCATCCATGGTACCTAAAATAAAAGTCATGAGATTCATTACAAAGCCCCCAGTGCATTAATTGCAGGAAGAACAACCTCGGGCCAAGAGACCCCAGGAAGCCTCTGTGTGAAGAAATCGAGTTCTTCGTTGGAATTAAATTCCTTATTAAGAAAAGGGAATTAAATTCCCAGAAACATTTTTGGATGGAATTAAATTCCATGGATCTGAAACGCCATCTCCCCAAGGATCGTCTAAACCCTAAAAGATCTACAGTTTGAAGGTTAAGCGGTTTCATGTTCTTATGGAAAATATGAAGAAAAAAGGGTAAAAACCCTTGTTTTGGATTTAAAATCCAGAGAAATGTGAAGGTCCATCGTTGTCCAAGAACATTACCTGAAGAAAAAGAATCCCTTTAAAGCAGAGTTAAACTCTGAAAATATTTTAAAACAGAGAACTAAGCTCTGGAAGAGGAGAATTAAATTCTCAGAAAAAGTTCTCAGAAGAAGAAGATGGGCAAAGTGAAGGCTCCTATGAAGAGACAGAGGTATTTATAGAAGGCAATGAAAACGTTTCGTCTCCCCAGATCCCTAGAGGAATCCAACGGTCATAAGAGGTGACAGCGTTGCACTCACGTGCGGACACGTGAGAACAACGCTGTGGGGGCATTTGTTTCCCGATTTAAAATCAGGAAAGCTTCTGGGAAAAGCTTCAGAAAGGGGTCACGTGTTGGCACGTGACGCCTAAAAAGCATCGTCAAGTCAAGTTCAGTTTCCTGACTACGCTGAAGAAAATGGGCTTCAGAAAGAGTCACGTGTTCCCACGTGACCAGGGTCACGTGGAGACACATGACATTTAAATGCAAACGTCAAAGACACACCAGTTCCCTGATCAAGTCAAGAAAAAGGCTTCAGAAGAGGTCACGTGCTTCCACGTGACCAGGGTCACGTGTTGGCACGTGACGTTCAAGACAGCAGACTCGTTCTCCAGATGAACCAAAGAAAGAGAGTTCAAACAAGGGTCACGTGCTCACACGTGACCAGGAGTCACGTGGTGGCACGTGACGCTTAAGCAACGATCAGAAGACAGAGCGCAAAAGAAAGGAAAAGGCTCATTCCAAAGGGGGTCACGTGCCCACACGTGACCATGGGTCACGTGGTCACACGTGACCGGCTTTCAAAACCCATTTTGTCAACAGAATTAAATTCTGAGAGAAATTCAAATCTTTCCAAAAGAAAGCAACTATCTGGAACCAATCAAATTAAAGATTCAGAGGTGATGAAATATCATCTATCTATGGGAAAATCTCGGGTTTGGAAAGATTTCCCCTTTAAATCTAACCAAAATAACAAAGGAGAATCTCTGGATTTAAAACCCAATGGTGAATAAAATTCACCTAATAATCCAAAGGTCCAAAATAAATGATGAATGCAAATCAAATCTCTCATGAAGATTCGTCAAAAAACTGATTGATTCGACTGCTTCTCCTATAAATAGGAGCTAAGAGACACAGAGAAACAGAGATACGCAGAAAAGAAAAAGAAAAGGAGGAGAGCTTTGATACTTTGAAAAGACTCGGATACTTTGAGTTGATCTTAGCCTCAAGTATGGCTGACGTATCCTCAAACCAAACCCCCCCCAAACCCAAATCTAAGATAATACGGATTTGGACTAGTGCCCGCCCTACGGGCGACGACATAACTTAGTCTCCATAAACAATCCACGGGCAACAAAATACAAAACAGACACCCACGACACGAAGTGACCATCTGGAGAAGGAGAAAGTTGTTACCGCAATGCGGTAGCGTAATTAACTGCAGGGGCTTGCGCCTGCAGGGAAGAGCGTCCCCACAATCAAAAACCCCTCAAACGAGGGGGAATCTGACGAAGTCTGCTACATCGGACGCATCCGTCTAAACCTTCGATACGTGGTGCCATAAATCAACTTGGCATCTTCGAAGAGGTGGACGGATAGCACCAATTAGCATCTGCCCCGAATCTCAGGCAAGACGCGGTGTCGCGCCGTCTTTCGGAGGGGAACAATTCCCTTTGTCTCATTACGATTGCTGTGTCTCATCATTAGCCAGCCGTTATCTTGATTTCGTGGGACCCACATGTTTTGTAACTAATGGTCCTACCAAACAAGTCCTCTGTCACTTTCTTCAACTATCTTCATATATTTATGTTCACATACACACACACACACACACACACACACACACATATATGTTCCCGGCTTCACTTTTGACAGTTTTCCTTTACTTTGTTTCAGGTGCGATGGCTTCTGTTCCGTGCTTTCCCTTCACTCGCTCGGAGGCCGCTTTTCCTCAATCACCATCCGACGAGGAAGCGATGGCGATGATCCGGGCTCATGACCCGAACTGCACTAGCTTACTTCTATGGGAAACTTGGTACAGCCATATCATCCGGGGTCGCCGGAGTTTCCTCTGTGAAGTGCCGACAGAGCCCACTTTCCCGTTCTTACCGATGGACCCTCCGAGGACGGTTTTCGCTGTGGAGATGCCAAATTGGACTCCAACGGGATGGCTCGAGCCTTCAACAACCGGTATCCCGAACCATCCGATCCTCGCTATAGATATCCTGGGATGATGCATTTGCCAGGGTGAGGCCCACCCATGGGGACAAATTTATAAGATAGGGCTCACTCCTCGACACCCCACGGGCTACCTCCTCTGGGCTCGCTATATCCTTGCTACCCATCGTGCGCGGCTGCAGAAGGTCGGGCTTTACCAGGCAATATACGCGTCGCTCTTCCATTATCAATCCCCGCATGTCTGGTGGGTTAAGGCGTTCTTGAATCAATGGAATCTCCCCACCAACACTTTTCTTCTGGGAGACAGAGAGGTTTCGATCTCTTTGGGGGAATTTTGTGAGATCTCGTGGCTGCCAATTCGAGGGACACTTTATGAGGAGTTGCTGCCTTCTGATGAATACGTCTTTGAATCCGAGCCCGCACCGCTTGACGGCTTGTCTGCTGAAAACGCCGTCCGCCACAAGCGTCCCAGCTTGATCAAGGTGCTAGGTATCTTTGATCGATTGTTCACCGAATCTGAGGAGCAGGGCGTTACTTTTAAGAGCTTCATTGCCTGTTTCCTTCGCGAGGGCGTCTTGTCGAAGACAGCTCCGAGGTTCGCAAATATTAAAGACCCCTTTGGGTTTGGTCCGAAGAAGCTGCCGACCAATGAATCGGATCTACCGCAGTACTACATCCCCATAATGTCGCCGATGTCTTTCGAATCCATTGCAGCTCCCGGCATGGATGAGGAGACGTTCTTCGTTGGGTTTATCAGTGTTTGGCTCAGCTGGTTTGTCATCCCTATGCATCGCCGCTTTATGAGAGTTTCGGTCATCTATCCGGCTCACCGTATAGCTGAGGGAGCGTGGCTGGCAGTTGGCATCTCGGCATTGGCACATCTCTATCACGGGTTGGACGCTGCAGCTAATACTTCCACCCCTGGCGTAGATGTGGTAAATTTTTCGCTTCACTACTTTACGTCTTGGATCGAAATGCACATCTTGGGTGCTTTCGCTATGCATCAAAGGCCGGCATTCTACGACGCCTATACCTTCCCGCGGCTTATGCGATTGGTGGATGCTTCTGCCGCTGACCCGATTCAATTCGGGGCTATTCGGGCGTTGATTTCTCCTTATGCTACTGCTGGCGGGTTGGTATTTAATGATCGGGTCTTATCTTCTTCCGCGGGTTTAGCCCAGCCGCTTTGGGACCGGTCAATAGATAACGCGCCCTCTTTGAAGCCCCGAAAGGACGCGCGCTTATACGCAATCAGACCGGGTTACCTGGTATTCCGTCAGGATAGCACGGCCCTCTTCATGCGGTACAATCTGCATCGCTTTGCCCGGCAGTTTGGCTACGATCAGGGCATCCCGTTTGAGGCTTTCATAGTCGCGCCGGTTCCTTCGCTCGAGGCCGTTCGAGATGCCGCCCATCATTTTGTGAGGCTGAACACCGGTTCCCAGTTCATGATTCCCGATGCTGATTACATGCCTCGATGTGTGGGGTCGTTCACGGGCCGGTATCTCTATCGGGTCAACCCAATTATTATTGAGGAAAGAAGGGTACTTCATGGCCACGGTGCCCCTACTCAGGTTCTGGCCACGGGAGCTATGCTGCGACCGCGTGTCCCGGTCTGCTTTCCTCTGAGGGATACCGGCACCGCGCTTATTCCGGGAGAGTCGGGAGTGGATCTTACCCCAACAGCTGGTATGCCCCTGGGTACTCGGTCGCGGGGTAAACGGGCTCCGGTGACAGCGCCACCACCCGAGGCAGCACCGCCCCCCGCGGCATCGACAATGGCGGTGTCATCTTCGGTTGTGGCATCGGGTGAGGGTGACAGGGATGAGGGTGTTGAGGGTGTTGAGGGCGACATGGGCCGACGCATCACTAAGGCTCCACGGGGAAGGAAGCGGTCATCCTCGGCGACCGGCTCTGGGTCTAAGCGTCAAAGGAAAGTTGCTACTAACTTGCTCGACTCTTCAATAGAGTCTGAGCCCATTCTTGAGGATGAACCGTTGGCCCCGCAGGAATCAGATGTTGGACTACTTTTCCCGAGTTCGGCCACCGAGGAAGCCGTACAGTTGGCTGAGGCCATACGGCGTTCTAAAGATGAGTCTCAGAACACAAGGGTTCCCAAGAAATCTTATCCTGCCGTAATCTTCTATGAAGACCCCTCATGGATCCGGCGGCAGTTTATTGGCCCTTTGGAGGAGTGGGGAGAAAGGGCCCTGAAGCAGGCCGCTTCGGAGGATGCTGCGGATGCGCTCTCCTTATGAACCGGTGGCCACGAGTCCACCCTCGAACCCCGGCGAGCACGCCTCCTTGAGAAGGAGCATCGGCTTGAAGAAGCCATAATGAAGGCTTCCCTGCGCATTGGTATGTTTTTTATACTTCTTTACAGTTTTTCAGATTGTTTATGCCCGTATATATGTATTCTTATTCTTGTGTGGATTGTGCAGAGTCCTCGGCGATGGGGGAGGTCCCTACGGGCTTGTTGAAGCTAAAGCCTGTTGACATTCCCGATGCAGCCTTGCTCGATGTGGAGGGGGCTGACAAGGCTGTTCCTCTTGCCATAGAGCCTCCAGTGGTGGTTCCTGATCACGGACGCTTGCTCCTTTGGTAGAGGCTCCTTTGAGGGTTGCCGTCCTAACGACTCTTCCTGCGGACGGCCCAGAGGCTGGAGGAGAGGTAGTCGGGACTACCTTCCCTTTGCTGGAGCCGGAGATCACGGCGGAGGCCGTTGAAGCCGCCATCCCCCCGACTCAGAATGGGAGGAGTGTCGAAGGTAACCTTCTACATTTTAAATTAGCAATCTTTCTGTTGTCTTAACTCTTTTGTTTTCCCAGAATTGCGCGGGCTGGCGGCCTCTATCACCGATTTGTCTCCCCGGCAATCGTTTCAGCGTCTATTGGAGATGGCAGCTCCGCAGGCGATCTCCCCTCAACGCATCGTCCTCTCATCTGGACAAGGTTAGTGTAGTTCGCCATTTCTTATAGTATCGCTGTTATTTTTCGTATTGATATTGATGTTCTCTACAGTTTTGGAGGCCGATGACGAGGTCGAGGTCCTCGAAGGGTCAGGGGAACCTTCGGCTCCTACTTACATGTCCGTGGGTAAGTGGCATTTCAATATAGTCCCACTTGTTCCTTTGCTTAAGAGTTTTATTGACATTTTTCAAATCTGAACAGCCTTGCCAGCCCCCATAGTGCTGGACTCGCGCATCGCCATGCCGCCCGGCCCCTATGCTTTGCGAGCCTCAGAGCGCTTGGCCCAGCTAAGCCTTGTCTCCTTGTCGTCTTTGATCGAGGAGCTTCGTGCTGGCAGCGCAACTACAGCTGAAGCATTTGCCGCCGAAACTAACGGTTCTCTTCCTTTTCTTGCCACCTACCATAGAGAAGAGGTGGTGCGAGTCTGGGTGGAGTTCTGTCGGCAACTGGAGGCTTGCTTGCATGCCCTTGAGTGTTCCTGCCTTTCCTCGGAGGCCGTGGCTGCAAAGGCGGACTTGCGGGGGCTGATAGCGTGGTGCGCGGCAAACATGGCATCATGCGAGAAGAGGCTCGGCCGCAAATTCTCGGAAAGGGAGCTGGCCTCTATGGCATTGAGCGAGCTTCAAACCAGCCTCACAGCCAAAGCCAATAAAGCGTATGAACTCTGGCGGGTACTTCAAGGGTCTATCAGAGAGGTGGTGGCTCTTGATAAAGCTGCCGTGTTCACTTGCGAAAGGGTCGAGGCTCACAAGGCTACTGAGAAAGAGCTTGAAGGCCGGCTCGCCTCGTATCAGGCCCAGCAGGCTCAGGCGGAGGCCCGTCTTCTGGCGATCCTGAATCATGAAGCTGTGCCCCAGTAAAAGAAGGATGAGCTAGCAAAATTGCTAAATCGCCCGACGGCTTGAAAACTTGTATCTTTTCCTTTCTTTTTGTACATATTCCTGAATGAGAGTATTTTCTTTTTGTTCTTTCATGAATTGTACTGTGTATCCATTTTGGTTTATGAATAAAGACATATTTGGCTTAGGATTCAGGGTTAAGATCTGCCTCCTAAGACTTTTGAGCTTTATGAGCCGTGAGGGTCTCATAAAGAGTTTTTCTCCCTACAGGTCGAGAGGATCCCGTAGGTGTAAGTTCTTCTTAAGAATCGTAAGGATTCTTAAGCGGGTTTTCCTTTGAGAGTCGTAAGGATCTCACAAGAAAGTTTTCTTCCTTACCGGTCGTAAGGACCCGTAAGTGCTGGGTGCGGTCGCCCTTATCCGTATTTCACGGGGTCAGGGGTTGCTTTGGGATGTTTTCTAGGGTACCGTAGTTTAAAGACATCGCGGTTGAGGTTAGGGACCTCATAGTCCGTGGGTTTAAGGACTCCACAGTCCAATATTAGTTTTAAGACATCACGGTCAAGGTTAAGGACATCATAGTCCGTGGGTTTAAGGACTCCACAGTCCAATGTTAGTTTTAAGACATCACGGTCAAGGTTAAGGACATCATAGTCCGTGGATTTAAGAACTCCACAGTCCACTGTTAGTTTTAAGACATCACGGTCAAGGTTAAGGACATCATAGTCCGTGGATTTAAGGACTCCACAGTCCAATGTTAGTTTTAAGACATCACGGTCAAGGTTAAGAACATCATAGTCTGTGGATTTAAGGACTCCACAGTCCGACGTGTAGTTACCGGGACCCGTCACCTCTTTGAAGACGTTGAGGAATTACAACGACGAATATCAAAAGAGTGAAAAGATGTACCCTTGAACCAAGGTAAATTCAGTCTAGAATCATGGTGGCTGATCGTTAGTTTTAAGACATTACGGTCGAGGTTAAGGACATCATAGTCCGTGGATTTTAAGGACTCCACAGTCCGATGTTTGCTCTGGATGCTTCACATGGCTTCACTGCCATGTTCGGAGAGGACCAGGCTCCGCTCTGGGCGTTTTCCGCGGGGTCAAAGAGTGACGTTATCCGCGTTCCACGTAACCAGGAATTTTGCTCTAGATACTTCACACGGGTTCACTGCCGTGTTCGGCGAGGACTAGGCTCCGCTCTGGATGCTTCACACGGGTTCACTGCCGTGCTCTGCGAGGACCAGGATCCGCTCTGGACGTTTTCCACGGGGTCAAAGAGTGACGTTATCCGCGTTCCACGTGACCAGGAATTTTGCTCTGGATGCTTCCCACAGGTTCACTGCCGTGTTCGGTGAGGACCAGGCTCCGCTCTGGACGTTTTCTATGGGGTCAAAGAGCGACGTTATCCACGTTCCACGTGACCAGGAATTTTGCACTAGATGCTTCACACGGGTTCACTGCCGTGCTTGGCGAGGACTAGGCTCCGCTCTGGACGTTTTCCACGAGTCAAAGAGTGACGTTATCCGCGTTCCACGTGACCAGGAATTTTTCTCTGGATGCTTCCCACGGGTTCACTGCCGTGTTCTGCGAGGACCAGGCTCCGCTCTGGACGTTTTCCACGGGGTTAAAGAGTGACGTTATCCGCGTTCCATGTGACCAGGAATTTTGCTCTGGATGCTTCCTACGGGTTCACTGCCGTGTTCAGCGAGGACCAGGCTCTGCTCTGGACGTTTTCCACAGGGTCAAAGAGTGACGTTATCCACGTTCCATGTGACCAGGAATTTTGCTCTGGATGCTTCCCACGGGTTCACTGCCATGTTCTGCGAGGACCAAGCTCCGCTCTGGACGTTTTCCACGGGGTCAAAGAGTGATGTTATCCGCGTTCTACGTGATTAGGAATTTTGTTGATTGTATCCGCATTTCACGGAGTTGGGATTTGACTTTCGGTGATCTGTACACCGCCGAGTCATGGAACTGGGAATTGCCGCTGTTCCGCTTCGCTTGATGTTGTGTCCGTTGTGATGAGACGAGTGTTGAGACGATCTCTAGGTCACTTGTGGCCCGTCGAGATTTGGCTTCTTCTTACGATGAAACCTGGAGGAGGAGTATGATCCCTTCTTTGTTTGCGCCCCTGGATTGTATACAGGGATTGATGTAACATCACCTGTAGGGCATAAATTTAATTTTTATTTTATCTCTTTTTCCGCGATGCTCTATCATTTCAGCTTTTATATCATGAAGGTCGCGATTGCCCCATCATTTTGGCTATTTTTCGTGGTGCCCTATTATTTCGGCTATTTATTTATTTATTTTTTTTACTCGCTGCTTTTTATTGCGAGTTGCCCAATCATTTCGGCTATTTTTCATGCATACATTTTTACTTACTGATTTTGTCACAAGTTGCCCCATCATTTCGGCTATTTCGTATGGATGTGTGGCTTGCTGGCTTTTCGCTGCAAGCTCGGATTTAGACACCGATTTCGGCATCAGCACCGCTACAACTGGGATATTGCCAGGAGCGAATCATCATTTGCCTCTGTCGATGTTGAACAAAGGTGGCTTAGTAAACAGGGTTAAGGGTCCTGTCGACTAAGGCTTTTGACTTCATGAGCCGTAAGGGTCTCACAAAGGTATTTCTCCCTACAAGTCGTGAGGATCTTGTAGGTGTGTTTTCTCCTTGGGAATCGTGAGGATTCCTAAGTGCATGTTCTCTTGTAAGTCGTAAGGATCTTACAAAAGGGTTTTCTCCTTATAAGTCGAGAGGACTTACAAGGGTTGTTCACTATATGAATATATCCCTAGTCACGAATGGGACTTGGTTAGGGAAATGTTTATTCGCGCCCGTAGATTGTATACAAGGGTCAGTATTGAACCACTTGTAGGGCAATATCGAAGGTTGTGGGGGGGGGGTTGCTTAAGAACAGATTCGGGTCTCTGTAACTTAAGACTTTCAAATCTTATGAGCCGTGAGGGTCCCATAAGAGAGTTCTCCTTACGAGTCGTGAGGATCTCGCAAATGTAATTTCTCCTTAGGAATCTTGAGGACTCCTAAGTGTGTTGCTCCCTTGTGAGTCGTAAAGATCTCACGCCGGTGGTTTCTCCTTACAAGGTCGTGAGGACCCTGCAAGTGTCCTTTAACGAGGTTGCGCCCTTTCGGGTTTTCACAAACACTCGCCGGTAGCCCTGCTGTTTTTACTCACGGAGCCCATTTCGCTTATGGACGTACCGTTTTTATTTTTATTTTTATTATATATATTTTTGTTATATTCTTTTTTTGGCTTTGAGACGCTGCAATCCACCGCAGTTTATCGACATCTCGGTCAACGGCTAGTTTTAGGACATAGTGGTCCGTTGTTAATTTAAGGACGTTTCGGTCCGTTGTTGAAGAAGGCCTGCCACTACTTTATAGAGTTTAGGCTTAGGAAGATAGCGAGCGGACATAGTCGTCGTCGTCTACCTTTGATCCGGGCCATGACTCGTTAGGAGTAGTATTTCTTCAGGAAGCGGCCGTATATTGGCTTGAAAGGTCTTTCACCGTGCATATTCATAAGTAGATAGGCTCCACCCTGGTAGACCTTGTCTATGATGTACGGGCCTTCATAGTTTGGCTCGAATTTTCCCCTCTTGGCGCGATTGGGGATCATAGGTCTTTTGACCACTAGCACGAGTTCGCCTTGGCGGAATGTCCTCGGCCTGGCCAATCTTTCGTATGAGCGTGTCATCTTTGCTTTGTAAGCCTCCAGATTTTGTTGCGCTATGAACCGGGTTTCATCAAGGGCATCAAGTTCCTCAAGCCGAAGGTGAGCATTTTCTTCGTCCGTCAGCTCGTAGTGGACTGCCATTCGTAGAGAGGGTAACTCTATCTCGAGGGGGAGTACTGCTTCCGTACCGAATACCAACGCGTATGGCGTTGTGTTCGTGGCCGTCTTGAACATAGTTCGATACGCCCCGAGAGCTTCTTGTAATCTCTCGTGCCAGTCCTTCTTATTTCGGGACACCGTCTTCTTTACGATCTTCGTCAAGGTCTTGTTGAAAGCCTCAGCTAGACCGTTAGCTCGCGGATTATAAACTGAAGAATATCTCCAGTCTATGTTGTGTTGTTGTACGAAGCGGCTAATCTTGTGGCTTCTGTAGGCTGGCCCGTTATCGGAGATGATTCGTCTTGGAGTTCCGAACCGATAAATGACGTGCGTCTTGAAGAAATGGAGGATATTCTACGTCTTCACTTCCCTCAGCGGTACTGCTTCTGCCCATTTGGAGAAGTAATCAGTTGTTGCCAAAATGAATCGATGTTCTCTGGACGATGCTGGTTCGATGGGGCCGATTATGTCAGTCCCCCACATTTCAAACGGCCAGCTAGCCACCGTTGGATGTAGTGGATTTGGATGCTGGTGGATGAAGTCCCCATGAATCTGGCACGAGTGGCATTGCTTCGCATACTCGAGGCAGTCTTGGATCATCGTGGGCCAATAATAACCCATTCGTTTGATCTTCAACTTCATCTTCGGTCCGGCTTGGTGAGAACCGCAGAGTCCATCGTGAACTTCTTAGACGACTCTTTCTGCTTCTACGGGTCCCAGGCATCTCAACCACAGGGAATCAAATGACCTCTTGTACAGAGTGTCATTGATGAAGGCAAAAGATAAGGCTCGCTTCATGAGCTGGTGTCTTGAGGACGCATCTTCAGGCGTTCGACGGGATTTGAAGTGGTCTATGAAGATTTCTCTCCAATCTTCAACCTTTTCTTGGTCATTTATTTGCAGGGCCATCTGCTCAGTTGCTTCCTTTTCCTCAGATGATTCTGGCGATATTTCTGCCGGAGCAAGAACCCGACGGCTTTGTACCATGATTCTTACGTCATCGAGGTTTTCGTCGGCCAGCTCTTTAGCGAGCTTGGCTAATGCGTCCGCCTTGCTATTTTCCGCACGCGGTATGCTTTCCAGCATGCAGTAGGGAATTTGAGTCAGCAATCGCTGTACTCTGTCGCCATACTTCACCAGCTCTGGCTTGTATGTCTGGTAGTCGCCGTTCACTTAGCTAACGACCAGTTGGGAGTCTCCACGTATGAGGAGGTTTTCAATTCCCATGTCGATGGCGATCTCGAGACCTGCTATCAAAGCTTTGTATTCGGCTTCATTGTTCGTCCTCGGCTCTGTCAAGGAGAAGGCGAATCGCATTATCCCTCCTTGTGGGGTTAGGAAGATAAGGCCTACCCCTGATTTGATTATAGGGGTGCTTTGTTTGCGCTTTTTCATGGAAGACGCTCCATCAAAATAAAGTTCCCACCGGTTGCCACCACCGTCGATCGCATCAAACGCGTGTTCGTCTGGCAGTTCGCAATTCAAAGGGGAATCGGCCAGTATCGGATGTTCAGTGAGGAAGTCGGCGATGGCCTGACCTTTGACTGCTTTAAGAGGTTGATAAGTTATCGAGAACTCTATCAAGAGCAAGGCCCATTTAGCGAGTCTCCCTGTCAATATGGCCTTCGACATTAAATATTTAAGGGGGTCCTCGAAATGAGACGGACTTCATGCGCCAATGCATAGTGCCTGAGCTTTGTTATCGCAAAGATCAGCACCAGACAGTGTTTTTCAATGAGGGAATAGTTGCCTTCTGCCCCCAGTAGAACCCGACTCAAGTAATAGAGAGCCCTTTCTTTCCCTTAGTCGTTCTCTTGTGCCCATAATGCACCTAAGGAACCTTCGAGGGCAGTTGTATAAAGAATAAGAGGTTTTCCCTTGACTGGAGCAGCTAACACCGGCGGGTTCTGCAGGTACTGTTTGATCTCGTCCAGTGCGCCTTGGCATTTGTGATCCCAGATGAACGGGGTTCCCTTCTTCATAAGGTGACTGTAAGGGCGGCACTTGCCTGAAAGGTTGGCTATAAATCGCCGGATGTACGCGAGCTTCCTTTGGAGAGACCGTAATTGTTTGAGAGTCCTTGGCGGTGGCATTTCTATGATCGCCTTGATCTTCGACGGATCTATCTCGATACCCCGGTGCCGGACAATAAACCCTAGGAACTTTCCTGAGGATACCCCGAACGCGCATTTGAGGGGGTTCATCTTCAAGTTGTATTGCCGAAGGCGTTGAAATACGGTCTTCAGATGCTTGAGATGTTCCTCGTATGATTTGCTCTTAACCACAAGGTCGTCAATATAGCATTCGACGATTTCATGTATGAGGTCATCGAAGATCTTCGTCATGGCCCTCTGATAGGTGGCACCGGCGTTCTTTAAACCGAAGGGCATCACCTTGTAGCAGAATACACCTAGAGGGGTCCAGAAAGTGGTGTGCTTCTGGTCTTCGGGATGCATCTTTATCTGATTATATCCTGATGAGCCGTCTATGAAGGAGAAAACCTCGTGAGTGGACGTGTTATCTATCATCAATTCGGTGACCGGTACTAGGAAATCGTCTTTCGGGCAGGCTTTATTGAGATCCCGAAAGTCTATACATATACGCACCGTCCTATTTTTCTTCATCACCGGGACGATGTTGGCGATCCAGTCAGGATACTGGACTTCCTGGATGAACCCAGAGTCGATAAGATTCTTGACTTCGGCATTGATGCTCATCTCAAGCTCGAGCCGCATTCTTCTCGGCGCTTGTTTGAATGGCTTGATATCCGGGGATATTGCCAATTTATGGACAGCTATTTCTGGATCCAGTCCTGGCATTTCGGAATAGTTCCATGCGAAGCAATCTCTATGCTGCATAAGCATGTCTTTTAACGCAGCCACCCTTTCTTCAGATAGCAATTCGCTGACAAATGTTGGTCGCGGGTCGTTTGCCGTCCCCAACTCGATCTTCTTGAGGTTATCTGCAGTAGTATGTATGCCATCTTCCAGCTCTTTCGGCGCTGGTGGAAATTCTGAGATTACCTCGTCGTCATTGTTTTCGAAGCACCAAGGAAGGTCATCCATATTCTCGGGCTCTCCTTTTGATATTGTTATCATATGACAAGTACGAACTCGCTTCCAAGACCGATGTGGATCTGGTTCTGCTCTTGTGGCTTTGGGTTCGTGCTTTTGTGGCGGCGTTACCCTCCAGCTGCTGGATAGAGAAAACCTGCCTTGCTGGTACTGGTCTTCGACCCAGTTCTTAAAGGTGAAGCAGTCTTCGATAGGGTTTCTTATTGCTCGGTGATAAGAGCAATAGTCTGGATGAGAGACCTCGCTGGCTTGCTCGAGGTGCTTGGACTCCGGAAGTGTGATCATTTGTTGTTTTATAGCGAGGTCAAGTATCTTCCATGTTTTATTCTGAGGAAAAGAGTATGCCTGACTCATCTTCTTCATAAGGGACAAATCCGGACCGCTCGATTTCCGATCGCGTGACTTCTTGGTCCCGCTTTGTCGCTGTCAAACGCCTTTTCTGCTCTTTGATTTGTTTCTGTCTCTGCGTCGGGCCTTTTGCACCACAGGTTGACAGGGAGGAGCATTTTCATCTTTTGTAGCCTGTTGAAGGAGGCATTACGTCCTGGCTTTCTCATAGATGGCCATTTCGCGATTATGGTCGTCTCGAACCTTTTGACCCGCTTCTCTGATAAGTTTGTCGATTTGCTCTTCAAATGACGGGCTCGGCATTTTGATTGCAGGATCTTGTTTTGGTTCGGGGTCAGCGTTTTCTGACAGGGCGTCCCCTTCTTCATCGAAGTCATATATGACGTAGCTAGTATGGACTCGTTCCCGTTTCCCGGATTTCATATATCCAAGCCCGAGCGTTTCCATTCTCCCATTGGGCAGCTTGCGCTGAGTCCCAGGAACGTCCCAAATCCTGTTGTAGAACCGAGCTTGTCGGACAGTCTGTTTTAAGGGTACCCCTTGGCGCTTCAATAGCCTTTTTAGTCCATTTGTATAATATATGGGCAAACGGATGGGTTGGAGCCTGTCAAGTGTAGAATCCGCACAGTGCGAGATTTCTTTCTCCACTCTTGTTTCCGTGGATCGGTAGAATAGGATCGCCTTTTCACCTTTTCGCCTGGGAGGGACGTAAAATGTCTGTAAGTCTTGCACATTGTAAGCTCCAAGTGCGTCAAGATCTTTGTAGTGCTCCCGCGGAACCATGGTAATTTGCAAACTCTGATAACCACCAGGGAATTCTCGTATTGACGGCCGACTGGAGAACACAGCATTGACCTCATCTTCTGAATCTCTTCCAAAGATCAATATGGGGGCGGACGGTCCCGGGTTGTTACGTCGAGACGGCCCAGCGTAAACTATCTCTTCTTCTTCTTCAGTATCACTCCCGAAAACAGGAATGGTGGCGGCGGCTTTATTCTCCGGTTTGCGACACTTCTTCGTGTCCTCGAAATCTGGCAAAAAGTACTTTGCATCTTCGTATTTGCGGACTTCGTTCACGGAGAATGGGTTAAGCTCTCCTATTACGGTGTACTCGAGACTATCCTTGAAATACTTCATACACTGATGTTGCGTAGAGGGGATGATGTTGTACTCGTGTAACCAGGGACGACCGAGCAAAGCATTGTAGCAGGTCTTGGCGTCAATGACGTGAAACTTAATGTCCATGATGAGTAGTCCGAAGCGTAATGTTAGTATTACAGATCCGAGAGTCCGTGACGACTGGGAGTCGAACCCAGAGATGGTAATTTTATCGCGAGCGAGGTGCTGAACGCTCATGCAGATTTCCTTCAACACCCGAACATTAAGGAGATTGACGGAGGATCCATTATCAACCAGAATTTTGCCTATCTTGATATCATGGCAGTATCCAGAGACGTACAGGGGACGGTTGTGGTCGCACGTACCAAGGAGAAGGTCTTCATCACAAAACGTGACGTCGGCTGTGTGCACTTCTTCCAGTTCATCCTTCATTCTTTCTTCGGCGAGGAAAGCTTAGAATTGCTCGGGCTCTTGCAGCGCCTTGATTAATGAATCTCTTGCTTCTTTTGATAATAGGAGGGCGTCAAGAATGCTGAGCTGCGAGGGTTGCCTCCTCAGGTGCGCTAGGATGTTATAGTCCACCTTACTCCTCTTGGGCGGGTCCTTGGCAGTTAGCTCTTTCATGACTTGGTCATCTAAGGCGATACCCTCAACGACCTTTTCCATTCTCTTATCTTTTCTAGTTGCGGGTCCGAGATTCTTTTCCGAGAGCGTGCGATTGCGCAGCTGAATGTTTTCGCAGGCCTCTGGTTCTTCCTCTTTCCCTAAGATGGATTCTTTAAAGAGAGGGTCCAGAGCCATTTCCTCATCAGAGTCGCTCCCAAAGGTGAGAACTTGTGATCCTCCGGCGTTAACCGTGTAACAGTTACCGGTAGTTCTTTTGTGCCCTTCGGTCGTACTTCTCTGCTCCCGACGAGTTCTGCGTTTCATTCGCTTAAAATGTTGCCGGTGAGCAACATGTCCCTGCCACCATATCTTAAAAGCGTCGCACTCCTCAGTGGGGTGTGAAATCTTCCGATGATATGAGCAGTAATTAGGATGCATCTCCGTTCCATTGTGAGTGTTCTCTTCCAAGGGCGGTAGCTTCATTCCCATTGATATGGCCTTAGCAAACCTTTTCCTCGTCTTGAATTTTTTTTTATCTGCATCGGATGTCTTTTGATCGGGCGGGAGTGCTTCGACTCTTTCGTTTAGTCACCTGCGTTTGGCTCCTTCTGATGCGGCCATCTCACGCTCCCGATCGGCTTTACTTTTCAGACGAATCTCGTCTAGAAAGGCGTCGATCATTTCGTCTGTCGGCTACACAAGTTCCGGTTTAGGCTCTGCCCCCAGTTTCTAAGTGCCAGGAGTTTTTTCATCTTCCATAAATGAGTGGAAGATCATATGACAACTCACCACGTATCCCTCGGATTCATCCGAAGAGCTCTCTCCATTATCTTTCTCCTGAAAGACATGGTTGAGGAACTCTTGGAGTGTGATGGGAGTCCGCGCCTTTTGATTGTACTCCTCCAGCGCGTCAATCTATTTCTGCAAGTCCGTGCGCTTGCCGCCAGGCTTCACGGGCCTTTTGGATATCTTCTTCTTCTTCTTTGAAGATTTCGACGGCTGGGTGTGAGTACTTAGGCCGTCACCACCGATCTTTGGAGTTGGGCGCGGCTTCAGCATCCCTTCAATGATTTGGGGTTCTAGCGGGTTCTTCTACCTGATCGCCGGGCATGTCTAGAGCTCATTCAGCATTCTTTTGGTTTTTGCTGAAAGCACGATTTCCCATAGAGTTTCTTCAATGAAAGAACAAGTTGCCACCTGTGTGTCCGTCTTCTTAGGAGTGTGCGGTTGTGGTGGGCTCACCTTCCACTTCTCGGACAGCTCAAGCTTGCCCTGTAGGTATTGATCTTCAATCCATCCTTTGAAGACGAAGCAATCCTCAATCGGATGGCTTACCGTTTGATGGTAAGGGCAGTAATTGGGGTTATTCACCTCACTGGGTTGTGGCGGTCGCCTTGGATTTGGCAAGTTGATAAGCCTGTTGCGTACCGCCAGCTCGAATAGCCTCTTCGTTTTATCCCGCGGGAATGAGTAGGGGCGCTTCATTTTCTCATTATAATACCGTCGTCTTTCTTCCAGTTGGTCCGCTGGCTTTGGGGCACTAGGCTGCTGCTGAGCGTTCGCAACGAAGGTTGCCTTCCCTTTACCCTTGTCATTCCATGGTTCTGGCTTCGGGGGAGACGGTCTGTGACCCATCTGGTCCATCTGGGCCAGCTTGTCGATCAAAACCTGGAACGTGGTTGGCTTAAAGAACATCATGAACTGTGAGATAGTTGCATGAGGATCTAGGGTGCCTATGAACATTCCCACCGCGGGCGCTTCCTCAATACGTTGTTCGCATTTCGACCACAAGTTTCGCCAGCGTATAGCGTACTGGACCCACGTCTCGCCTGGTTTCACCCTGGCATTAATCAACGCCGTTATCGGGGTGCGTTCGCTGGCGCTCGCAAATCGCTGAGTGAATAGCAACTCCATTTCAGCAAACGTCTTGACGGAATCGTTCGGGAGTTCAGAGTACCATTCGAACGCCGTCTCTGACAAGCTGCCGACGAACTGGCGGAGCAGGAGCTTATCATCGCCGCCGGTGTTACCATAAAGAGCCCTGAACTGGGCAACATGTTGATGGGGATTGCCAGTCCCTTTGTAGACGTGAAATTTCGGGATCGTGTAGCCCGGTGGGTATTTGATCTGATCGTACCAGCTCGGATATGGTCGTCCTGTCTTGACAACTTGACCGGCTGCCTCAGTTGCCTGATGAACCCGTATCTGCTGAGCTATATATTTATCCAGGTCAGCCTTGGAAATTGTCTCCTCCTTGGCTGTGGACAGAGCCGGTGGAGGATTTGATGTTTCTCCTCTGTCATCTTCAAGGACGATCGGAGGATCTTCGGCAGGAGGATCTTGCTGGATCATCATACCTACCATATCCTGGAACAGAAGGGCCATTCGTTGTATATTGGCAGCTTGTTCCGTAGCCTCTTTATCCTTCTTTTCTAGTATTCTCCGAAGGAATTCGGCGTCGGTTTCTTGCTCTTGGTGTTGATTCGAGGATGCTTCAGGACTTTCTTTTGGCCCAGTGAGTGCGGCCATCGCATTCATCATTTCATGGAGCTTCTGCTGCTACTCCTGAGCTTTAGTTACCGATCGCGTGAGCGGTCGATGACCTGTAGATGTACGGCTGTCTTCCTTCCCGGATGCCATGTAAACGGTATGCACCACCATGCCCCCAGACTTAGGGCGTTTAGGCTTACTGTCTTTGACATTTGCTGTAGCCGTGGGGACTTTCTCCGGCCTTCTTCTCTTTTGAGTAGTCGACGTGGAGGGGGCCGTTGCAGCGGGCACCCAAGTGGTTGTCGTCCTTTGTGATTTGACAGGACAGTTCTTTTCTTCCTGAACTTTCACCTTCTTCTGCCGGTGAGAGTGATCTTGAATGATTACCGAGTCCTGAACCCGTTGCCAGACCTTGTAAATTTTAGAGGACAGCCATTGAGGAGGCTGCTCCGGCTTCGCTTCTGTAACACTCTTCACAGGTGGAGGAGATCTTTTCAACGTGGCAGTCGGAGAGTTCTTGCGTACCCTCCTTAGCAGTTCAAAACTGTTCCCAGTTGGAACAGCAGCATTAACTTCCACCATTGGAGCCGGTGGAGTTAGCCCTGAGGGGGAGTTGCCCCCGTCCTTCCTTACTCGGCGTCAGTGGCGACGTCGAGCGTGTCGAGCTGTTGGGGCTGGCCCGGTGATGGGGATGGTTTCGTCTTGCCCCCTGTCTGGATGAGACGCCGCCGGTGCCAGCCTCTTGAAGACTGACATCTTTTGAGTGGTGGTGTCCAATCTGTCAAAGACAGACCCTCGAGCAGGAACGGGAGCCGGAATAGTCAACCTTGAAAAGACAGACTCTTTAGCAGGGGAAGCCGTCTTGACGACTTCAGGAATGGAGATGGCAGTCTTCTTCGCGATGGCCACATCAGGGGTCATGGGCTTCCTGGCAGGCCCCTCGGAGTTCAGGTTCAGCCTGGTAAAGACCGAGGCTGCCGGCTTGGCATTGGACGACCCGTTGAGAGGGGCCGTTGTAACAGTGAGCCGATTGAAGACCGACTCCTTTTGCGCTTCCGGTGCGGGCACTGGAATGGTGAAGCTTGCAGGAGGGAGCATGGTCCTGAAGAATAGACCGGTGGTGGCCTGAGTCACCTGTTCCACTGGCATGGCAAGGATGGAGGCCGCTTGAGGCCCATAGGCTACACCTCCAAGTGAGGCGGAGCGTCGGTTGCACTTGCACTTCGAGCAGCTCGAGCAGGTGGATGCCATTGATGCTTGATTTTTGCACCAGGCAAAAGTCCAAATCTTAGTAACTTGAAACCCAAAGGCAACCATTAACAAACCGTGATTCATTCGCGAATATGACACACGAAGTGTGGAGTGGAAAGAGGAAAAGGTCCCACCGGGCGTGCCAGAATCTGTTCCCCTCCGAAAGACGGAGCGACATACGTCTTGCCTGAGATTCGAGGCAGATGCTAATAGGTGCTATCCGTCCACCTCTCCGAAGATGCCAAGTTGATTTATGGTACCATGTATCGAAGGTTTAAACGGATGCGGCCGATGTAGCATATTTCGTCAGATTCCCCCTCGCTTGAGGGGTTTTTTGATTGTGGGGACGCTCTTCCCTGCAGGCGCAAGCCCCTGCAGTTAATTACGCTACCGCATCGCGGTAGCAACTTTCTCCTTCTCCAGCTGGTCACTTCATGTCGTGTGTTTTTGTTTTGTTTGTGGTTGCCCGTGGATTGTGTACGGAAACTGAGTTATGTCGTCGCCCGTAGGGCGTAGACTAGTCCAAATCCATATTATCTTAGATTTGGGTTTAGGGGTTTGGGGGTTTGGGTTTAAGGATACGTTAGCCCCATTTGAGACTAAGATCAACTTAAACATTTGTTAAGGATACGTTAGTCTAGTTTTTAGACTAAGATCAACTTAACGGAATCGTTTAGATCCAACAAGAGAGCAATTGGGGGCCCTATTGTTTAGTTTAGTGACATTGCGGTCGATAGGTAGTTTAAGGACATTGCGGTCCAATGTTAGTTTTAAGACGTTGCGGTTAAGGTTAAGGACGTCATAGTCCGTGGATTTAAGGACTCCACAGTCCGGCGTTAGTTTTAAGACATCCCAGTCAAGGTTAAGGACGTCATAGTTCGTTGTTAGTTTTAAGACATCCCGGTCAAGGTTAAAGACATCATAGTCCGTTGTTAGTTTTAAGACATCCCGGTCAAGGTTAAGGACATCATGGTCCGTTGTTAGTTTTAAGACATCCCGGTCAAGATTAAGGACATCATAGTCCGTAGATTTTAAGGACTCCACAGTCCGGCATTAGTTTTAAGACATCACGGTTAAGGTTAAGGACATCATAGTCCATGAGTTTAAGGACCCCACAGTCCGTATCAATGTGTGGTCATCGGGACCCGTCACCTCTTTGAAGACGTTGAGAAATTACAACGCCAAGTATCAAAGGAGTGAAGAGATGTACCCTTGAACCAAGGTAGATTAAATAATCTTTGGCCCAATTTGAAACTAAGACCAATTAATTATATTATGAGCCCATTAGCCCAGTTAAGTTTGAATTGAGGACCTATGGCCAGCTTAGGCTAAGTCCAATCATGTTTAGAATATTGGCCCTCTGTTGGTTCATTGAAGGAGAGGCTTTGCCTCTAAAAACTTAGCTAATTGGGCTAAAACTAGTGTTAAACACTAAAGACCAACAGTGTTGAACACTGGGAATAAGATTAGCAAGTTAGTGTTAAACACTAAAAGATAATCAGTGTCAAACACTAGCAACAGGGCTTTCAAATTAGTGTTAAACACTAAAGCAAATCAGTGTTAAATACTGGAAACATAGATTTCAAATTAGTGTTAAACACTAAAGCAAATCAGTGTTAAACACTGGGAACAGAGTTTTCAAATTAGTGTTAAACACTAAGGAGAGAGGGGTCACGTGTGGTCACGTGAGAGCGCCCTGATTCCCCTTATTTTATTCTGCCAAAAGTATTAAATACTTTCTATAATTGCTCTTGGAGCATCACGTGCTGTCACGTGATGGGAATGTGGGTTTTTAACTGTTAAAGCTTTTGCCAAGGGGTCACGTGGTAGCACGTGAGGACGCCCATAGCTTCTGTTTGCTTTTTCTTTGTATCCTTCAGGGGTCACGTAGGGCACATGAGACGTTGCCTCAAAGTTCTTTTCTGCGGATCTTTACAGGGGTCACGTGGTAGCACGTGACTCTGGTTCTTTGCATGTTTTAAAGATCTGTTCATCTTTTTAGAATTAAATTCTTCATAGGGTTAAACCCTAACAATAAATTTTAGAGGAATTAAATTCCTATTTTCTTCTGAAGAATTATATTCTTAGATAGGGTTAAACCCTAATTTCTTTTCTGTAGGAATTAAATTCCCCATATATATAAAGAATTAAATGCTGGCATAGAGTGAGACCCTAATTTCTTTTTTAAGGGAATTAAATTCCTGTGAGTTTGAGAGAATTAAGCTCTCAATTAGGGTTAAACCCTAGTTCTGTCCATTTTGAAGGAATTAAATTCATATAATCTTTGGAGAATTGAATTCTCACATAGGGTTAAACCCTAATTTTATCTTAGAGGAATTAAATTCCTATAATTTTATGAGAATTAAATTCTCAAAACTCAATTCCTCCTCTATGTTTTAGATCTGCATGGCAGGATCTCGACCCAATGAGGCAGATCTTCAACCAGAGAAAGAACTAAGTTCTTTTCTTTATAGAAGAGTTAAACTCTTTATTTTGAGAATTAAATTCTCTCTTTTTTTTAAGCCTTTTTCCCCTTTCTTTTCTTGCCTAGGGTTTTTCTTTGTAGAGAATCAAATTCTTCTTTCTTTTCTCTCTAAATTTTTAAGATTCCAAGGCTCTACCTCTCTCTGTCTATCTCTCCCTTTCTTTATCCCTCTTGGCTCCTATTTATAGGAGAGGGAAAAGAATCAATCTGTTTAATAAATCTATCATTGAGAGATCTGTTTTATTTATCGAGAGATTTGATTTACTTTCATCATTGATCTGGGCCTTTAGATTATTAGGTGAATTTTATTCACCGTTGGATTTTAAATCCTAAGATATTTCTTTGTTATTCCGGTGAGATTTAGGGGAAATCTTTCCATGTCCAAGACTTTTCCATAAATTGGTGATATTTAATCACCCTCGGATTCTTAATCCAACGGTTTTATATAATTCTTCTCCATTTTGGAAAGATTTGAATGATCTCTCCTCAAAATTTAATCCTGTTAAAGAATAAGGCTTTTAAAGCCGGTCACGTGTGAGCACGTGACCCCTGGTCACATGTGAGCACGTGACCCCTGGAATGGGCTTCTTTTCTTCTGCGCTCTGTTCTCTGGCCGCTGCTCAACCATCACGTGCCAACACGTGACCACTGGTCACGTGTGAGCACGTGATGCCTCTTCTGAAGCTTTTTCCTGATTTTTAATCAGGGAACAAACGACATTGAGAGCGAGGGTGACATCAGGGGTTCTCTGGACACTCGAGATGAGCAAAAAGAGGTCCGAAGGACCCCGGTGGAGCCACTAACAAAGGTCCCCCTCATAGAAGGAGACGACGAACGAACCGTTCAGATCGGGTCGTTTTTGACGCGGACTCAGAAAGACGACCTGGTTCACTTTCTCAAAAACAACTCTGATGTGTTCGCCTAGGCACATGCTGACATGCCTGAGATCGACCCTAAAATCATGTCTCACAAGCTCGGGGTAGACCCTACGGCCTGACCCGTCAGGCAGAAAAAACGAAGCTTCGCCCCGATCAAGCAAAATACGATCGAGAATGAGGTAGACAGGCTCCTCACCACCAACTTCATTCGGAATGTGCCTTACTCAGAATGGTTGGCGAACGTAGTCATGGTCAAAAAGTCAAGCAGGAAGTGGCGCATGTGCGTCGACTTCACCGACCTCAACAAAGCATGCCCGAAAGACAACTATCCCTTCCCTCGGATAGACCAGCTTGTCGACAGCTTGGCAGGCCACGAGCTACTTAGCTTCATGGATGCCTTCTCCGGCTATAACCAGATCCGTATGAATCTGGCAGACGATGATCTCACCGCATTCACAACAAACCGGGGGGTATACTGCTACAAGGTAATGCCTTTCGGCCTCAAAAACGCTGGAGCTACGTACCAACGCTTGGTCAATCACATGTTCAAGCCGCAGATCGGCAGGAACATGGAAGTTTACGTCGACGACATGCTCGTCAAATCGATCTCATCGGACGAGCACGCCAAGGATCTGGACGAGGCCTTCGACGTCTTTCACAAATAAAAGATGAAACTGAACCCTGCCAAGTGTGCATTCGGGGTCACCGGTGGAAAGTTCCTTGGTTTCATAGTCACCCACCGTGGGATCGAAGCTAACCCGGAGAAAATCAACGCCATCCTCAACATGGCCACCCCCAAGACTAACGTCGAAATCATGCAGCAGACGGGACGGGTAGCCGCTCTGAGTCGTTTCATGTCGAGGTCCGGGGAGAAGTGCCTCCCGTTCTTCAAAGCTCTAATGAAGATACCAAGATTCGAGTGGTCGGAGGAGTGCCAGACCGCCTTTGAGCAATTAAAGAGGCACCTTGCGACTCCCCCGCTGCTCCCCGACCAATTGAAGGGGACGAGCTTTCGCTATATCTGGCGGTATCCGACCAAGCTGCAGGCTCAGTGCTCGTCCGAGAGGTCGACGGAGTCCAGAAGCCGGTATACTATGTGAGCCACGTCTTCAAGGACGCGGAAACGGGGTACCTAGCCATAGAGAAGATCGTCTTGGCACTCATCGTGGCCTCAAGGAAACTACATCACTATTTCCAGGCGCACACCATCCTCGTTCTTACCGAGTGGCCTTTTGGAGCTATCCTCGCCTCCACCGAGTCCTGTGGCTGCCTAGAGAAATGGAGGTGGGAGTTGTCCCAGTTCGACATAAAATACCGTCCGAGACAGGCTATCAAAGCGCAAGCCCTGGTCGATTTTATCGTCGAGTGCACCATCCCCAGCAAAGAGCCGGAGTCCACGCCGTCCCCGCAGCTCAACCCTCAGTCGATGGGAAGACCGACTCCGTCCCTAATTGGATCCTCTACGTCGACGGGTCCTCGACCGAGGAGGGTTGTGGTGCCGGCCTCATCATTCGGGGCCCGAACGAGGCAGAGATGGAGTATTCTCTGAAACTCGGGTTCAAGGCCTCAAATAACGCGGCTGAATACGAGACCTTACTGGCCGGACTGCGCATAGCCTTCGGACTGGGGCTAAAAACGGTCCGGATCCGCAGCGACTCTGCCCTAGTCGTGGGTCAAGTGACCGGACGATTCGAGGCACGAGATACTCTGATGGTGAAGTATCTGGCCGAAGTGAGAATATTGCGAAGGGACTTCGACGAAGTCCAGATGGAGCAGATCCCCAGACAGCTCAACGCCCAAGACGACGCCTTGAGCAAGCTGGCTTCATCTTATACAGCCAACAACAAGAGGAACATCCTCTTCGAGGTCTTACCACGGCCCAGCGTAGAAGAAGGGGTGACACGACTTCAAGTATACACAGTCCGGGATGAAGACCGGGATTGGAGAAAGCCCCTCGTGGAATTCCTGAGGGAAAGTACACTCGCAGAAGATCGGGGAGAAGCCCGTCGTCTCCGAGCCAAAGCTCTCCATTTCGTCTGGAGCAATGGGAACCTCTACAAGAAGTCCTTCACATAGCCCCTGCTCCGGTGCGTCGACCCTCACGAAGCCGACTATGTCCTCCGTAAGATCCACAAAGGGGTCTGCGACGCGCACCAAAAGGCCCACACCTAAATCCAGAAGGCACTGCTCCAGGGGTACTACTTGCCGACAATCCATCAGGATTCCCAGAAGCTCGTCAGGAGATGTAAGAGCTGCCAACTCCATGAAAGCATACCTCTCCTTTCTGCTACTGAGCTAACCTCCCTAACCTCCCCGTGGCTGTTTGCCCAGTGGGGAATGGACATGATAGGCCAGTTCCATACCGGTACGGGCAGGCACAAGTACGTCCTTGTCGCTGTGGACTACTTCACGAAGTGGATCGAGGCCGTTCCCATCAGGAAACAGGATGCCACCATGACTATTAAATTCCTGCAGAACAACGTGATACTCCAGTTCGGCATCCCGAGGTGTATCATCACCGACCACGGGACAAATTTCGAAAACGAAAGAGTCAAGGAATTCTGCAGCGAATATCGTATCCTCATGAAGTTTTCCACGGTCGCACATCCCCAATGCAGCGGGCAGGCCGAGGTCGCTAACCGGGGCGTCCTCCGAGGTCTTAGGACACGCCTAGAAGGACGCCAAGGCAGTTGGGTCGTGGAATTACCCCGTGTCTTATGGGCCCTGCGCATGTCGAAGAAAACCCCCACCGGGGAGACCCCTTTCTGGCTCTGCTACGGTACCGAGGCAATGGTCCCAGCAGAGATCGGGCTCCCTAGTCACCGGGTCGAGCATTTCGACGACGAAGCGAACACCTCAGCCCTCCGAACTAACTTGGACATCTTGTTAGAGAAACAAGACCGGGCTCATATCAGAGCTGTCGTCTATCAACAGCAAACCGCCTTCTACTACAATGCGCGAGTCAAGCGTCGCTTCTTCAAGACCGGAGATTTAGTCCTAAGGCGAAACGAGTTCGTCGATCAAGGAAAGCTGCATAAGTTTTCTCCAAAATGGGACAGTCCTTTCCTCGTCTCCGAGGTCCTGCCCGGCGGAGCCTACCGCTTACAAGACGCGGATGGTCACAGATTTCCACGACCTTACACCACTGAGAAGCTCAAGCTATACCTCTGAATAGAATAGCTATGCATGTATATTTCTTCTTTCACAAAGGCAATGTAAACCTTTCTAAAGTTCTTTCTATTCAAATAATAAAAGGGGAACAACAGAGCATTGCAAAATGGAAGAATTTTATTCATTCAAAGGTATTACGGGCTCCTCAGCCTTACATAAAAAGAGAAAGGAAAATTTACAACAGGGGTGGAACGGAATCGAGAAAATACTCCTGGTGATACTCAGAGTAGATTTCCGCTAACCAGGCCCTAGCCTCTACAGCCCGCTCCCGCCGATGCTACACGCGAACCCGGGACGCCACGGAAGCACCCGACTCTCCGCCCTCTGCTCCTTGGCTAACGATGTACCTCATCTTGAAGCACTCCAAAATAAGGGCCAAGGATCAGTCGTGCCTGGCCTTCAAGATGAGGCCAAGCAGGAAGATCGAGCGCACCTTGTCGAGCGCCTCGTCCAGCAGCTTCTCGGAAAAGGGGTTGTCCAACCCCGGGGGCCTCCTCCAAATTACGTACATCAGCAACTGAAGCAGGGACGACCGCTGAGGGAGAAACCAGTCGACGTGATCCTTGAGGCGCTGAACCACTCCCCGGTACCCATCCTCAGCCAGGGATTGGTCATACACGGAGATGTTGTCGAGGGTGATGATCTCTTCGATCGAATACATGCACCCAGTCATCTCAAAAGAAAGCGATGCCGAAGGGTTCGCCATCTCCTTCTCTATTTATAACCCAAACAGAATCCTTAAAGGCCCAGATTCGCGCCCGAATCCTGGGATCCGCCAAGATTACTCCAGTACCACGCCACTATTCGGCAAAGGTGACGCGGTTCTCCGAAACGTTATGCCTCCCCCAAGCATTCCTGGCACGTGCCGCCTGCGATGGTCGCCCCTTCCAATGATCACGAACCAAGGAAGGTCGGACTAAACCTCCGGATCCACCGAGCAGCTATCCTGCTCGGTCCATCCCTAGCAGGCCACTACTGGGGTTCTTTAACAAAGCAATGTAAATTCTTCTGAGTTCTTTTTATTTAAACAACAAGAAGAACACGATAGAGGATTGCAGAAAAGATGAATCTTATTCATTCAAAAAGTTATTGTAGGCTCCTCAGCCTTACATAAAAAATAATAAAAAGAAAAATTACAGTAGCGGGGGAAGGGGGTATAAGAAATATTCCTCATGGTACTCTGAGGAAATCTCCACCAGCCGGCCCTTGCCTCTTCGGACCTCTGCCTCTGATGCTGTTCGCGAACCCTTATGGCCACGGATGGGCCATAAAGCTCCACGGGCGGGCACCCATCGGCGAGATCCTCAATTGGTAACACTCGAGGACAAGTGCCACCGAGCGATCCCCCCGACTCATCGAGATCAGGCCAAGACGTCATAGCGACCTCAGCTTCCCAACCGCCTTATCATTCAGCTGTTCGGACAAGAGGTTGTGCAGCCCCGGCGATGCCCTCCAGATGGAGTACATGAGCAGCAGGAGAAGGGGCGATCGCCGGGGGAGCAGGCGGCCGATGTGATCCTCAACCCGCCAGATCGCCGCCTGCCACATCTCCTTGGAGCATAGCTGGTCGTATAGGTATACATCCTCGAAAGAGATGATCTCGGGGATGGTGAAAGGGAAAGTGTCCATTCTTACATTTTGGGGATGAAGAAAGGAGTGATCAACACGCCATCCGTTTTATAGCCCCACAACGCCCCCAAGAGTCCAACAGTCGCTCGTTTCTTCCACTACTGTACCGCCATGCGTCGGACATCACGCCTTTCTCGGCGAAATCAGAACGACGTGGCTCTTACGCTTCACATCCCACCACGTGTTCATAATACGTGTCGCCCGCAACGGTCCCTCTGCCCGATGTTCACACACCGGGGAAGGTCGAACAGAACCTCACGAATCCACCGAGCAGCTACCATGTGTAGGGTGTTTTTCATCACCCCATTGATATGGGAATACGCGCGCGCTTGTCAGGCGTACTACAGATTCTCCCTGCCTAGGGTAGGCCGGGGTTTATTGATTGTGGGGATCCGAATCTCCGGCAGCCGCGGACTAAGCTGCCGTTAATTACCCCTCACCTTTGGAGTGAGGGAACCTCCGATTGACGGGTTAAACTGGACATGCGAACTCAATGTGCAGTGTACGTGTGTTTTGTTTTGGAGGGGGCTTGGATATATCGGGAGCTACGCAGAGTTTTTACGGGGGTCCCGCTACCCGGATAGCAGGCTGGGGGTCAAGGGAGCTAGCAGCCCCCTTGCGGGGTGCGGGGTAGCGTCCCGGCCCAATTTTTTTTTTAGAGGGACAGTGTTGTAGAGTATGTGTGTGTATATATACATATATATATAATAAAAAAAGGGGCAAGGGCATCCAAAGGATGCGTGGGAAAAAGCGCCAGCGCTTTGGGTGCTAACAATTTGAGCACAAGAGTGCTAGAGCGCTTTGAGCGCTAGCGCCCCACGTGCCAGGCACGTGGGCGCTCGGGCGCTAGCGTTCTGAGCACAGGAGCGCTAGCGCTTTGAGTGCTAGCGCCCCACGTGTCAGCACGTGGGCGCTCGGGCGCTAGCGCCCCACGTGTCAGCACGTGGGCGCTCGGGCGCTAGCGCTTTGGACGCAAGGGCGCTAGCGCCCCATGTGGGCGCTTGGGCGCTAGCGCTTTGAGCGCTAGCGCCCCACGTGTCAGCACGTTGGCGTTCGGGCGGCAAAAGGACTTGGTCCCTGCAATGGGAGTTGTACTCCCAGAAAGAAGCACTTATTATTTTGTGTGTGTGTGTGTGTGTATGAGGAGTTAAACTCCCAGGATGTTTTGAAGCTGATGAAGGGCTTCTCCCCTTGAGCCCTAGTTCTTCCCAAAAGTGGGGTTTCTGGAAATCGGTCTCCTTCTTCTTTCCTTGTTGGCCAGGTCTTGAAGATCAAGAAGTATGAGATTTTAAAAATCTCTCCTTTCTGGGATCTGATGGAAGATCTAAGTTCCCCTTTGTGGGTTTTGTGGTGAAAAACTATTTTGTTTTTTAAAAGGAAGAGTAAAACTCTTGATTTAATTCAAAAAAAAGAAGAAGGTTTTAGAACTTTGAGGAAGGAGAAAGATCTCAGATCTGGATTTGTTTTTGGGGAGAGAAAAAGTTGTTGGGATATTTTCATTATCTTTGCCTTTATAGGCTATACACTTTACATATAGCCCCTTGGGCTCCACAAAATGGTGTTTTGCCTATCCCATGGCTCATGTGCCATTTTTTTTGCACATAAGCCATGGGCTTAACAAAATTTGGCTTTATGTCCATTTTTCTTACATTTATTCATAAAATAAAATAAAATAAAAGAAATACAACAAAATTATTTATTACGAAACTTTTATTTTGGCATGGGGGAAGGCCGGCCGCTTCATGTTCGGGCTCCACCCGGGCATTGGCCCACTTGACCCGGGGCATGGGCCCACTTGGCTTAGGGTTGACTTTGATTTTGGCTTGGTCAACCGGGGTGTAAATTTTTACCCCAACAAATTGCCCCCCATCAATAAATGCACACCACATATGTGGGTCGTGTGCATGAAATTGATGGATCTTCTTTTACTTGGAGGCGACTTGATTTGGTTCCCACTTTTTTTGGGAAGCTGGCACTGCCCTTTTTACGACATGGACGGTCGTTGATTGACATGTCTCTGAGACGGAGTGTCCGTGATAGATGTTTCCCTGGCCCGGAATGATCTGGTTCCCGCTTTGTAGGAAACCTGCACTGCCCTTTTTACGACATGGACGGTCGATGCTGTCCTTTTTGAGACTTGGACGGTCGGTGCTGCCCTTTTGGCGACATGGATGGTCGATGCTGCCCTTTTAGCGACTTGGACGGTCGATGCTGCCCTTTTAGCGATGTGGACGGTCGATGCTGCCCTTTTAGCGACTTGGACGGTCGATGCTGCCCTTTTAGCGACGTGGACGGTCGTTGCTGCCTTTTTTGCGACTTGGACGGTCGGTTCTGCCATTTTAGAGACTTGGATGGTCGGTGCTGCCCTTATAGCGACATGGACGGTCGATGCTGCCCTTTTAGCAACTTGGACGGTCGGTGCTGCCCTTTTTGCGACTTGGACAGTCGGTGCTACCCTTTTAGCGACTTGGACGGTCGATACTGCCCTTTTAGTGACGTAGACGGTCGATGATGCCCTTTTAGCGACTTGGACGGTCGGTTCTGCCATTTTAGCGACTTGGACGGTCGGTGCTGCCCTTTTAGCGATGTGGACGGTCGATACTGCCCTTTTAGCGACTTGGACGGTCGTTGCTGCCATTTTAGCGACGTGGACGGTTGATTCTGGATTTGATTTGCTCTGCTTCTTGCGGTGTTAGGGTTGAAGTTGACTTACTGATTCGATGTGATTTGGGTTGATATCAGCACCGCTGCACTGGAATATGGTAGCAGGAGCGAATCATCATTTGTCATGAGGCGATTTTCCTCATTCCCAGTTTAACGACTTAGGGGTCATCTGTTCCCAGTTTAACGACTTAGAGGTCTATGGATTGGAGTTTGGAATTTTGGGGTTAGGGTAGGCATCAGTGTCGCTAACACTGAAGCGCATGTGCCAGAAGCAATTCATCATTTGCCTTTTCCTATTAGGAAGTGGTGGCTTAGGAGACAGGTTTAGGTCCCTATCACCTAAGGCTTTTCAATTTTATGGGCCGTAAGCGTCCCATAAAAGCATTTTCTCCCTACGAGTCGAAAGGATCTCATAGGTGCACTTTCTCCTTAGGAGTCGTGGGGACTCCCAAGTGTGTTTTTCCTTTGTGAGTCGTAAGGATCCCATGAAGGTTTGTTCTCCTCATGTATCGTGAGGACACATGAGTGGGTCTTCTCAAATGGAGTATAATTCCGAGGGCGGAGACCAGCCGCGTAACTGGTGATTGCGGTAGGGCATGGGTATGCTGAGAATTATTTGAGCCCACGGATTGTATACGGCAATCAATTTGGGGACTAACCATAGGGCCGGGAGAATTTTGAGAAATTGGATTTTGGTTGCCGTCTGCATCGCTGTACCGGAATATGGTACCAGGAGCGACTCATCATTTGCCGTTTGGGGACTTGGAATTTGGATCTTGTTTGGCATCAGCATTGCTGCACTGGAATAATGCCAGGAGCAACTCATCATTTGGTTTGGGAGGACTTGGGATTTGGGTTTTTGGTCGGCATCAGCACCGCTAACACTGAAGCGAAATGCCAGGAGCGACTCATCATTTTCCGTTGCCCGTTGGGGAACGATGGCTTAGAAGACAAGTTTAGGTCCCTATCACCTAAGGCTTTTCAATTTTATGAGCCATAAGGGTCTCATAAAAGCATTTTCTCCCTACGAGTCGAGAGGATCTCGCAGATGTATGTTCTCCTTAGGAATCGTGATGATTCCTAAGTATGTTGCTCCTTTGTGAGTCGTAAGGATCTCACGCAGGGATTTTCTCCTCATAAGGTCGAGAGGACTTTGCGAGCGTACTTCATCTCTTTTCATGAGTTTGCGCCCTTTCGGGTTTTCACAAACTCGCCGGTAGTCCTGTTGTTTTTACTCACGGAGCCCTTTCGGGTTTTCATCCATGCCCGTTTTGCTTATGGACATACCTTTTCTTTTTGCCGCTGGTGAGACTTTAAAAGTAGTCTCACCGGCAGGATTTAGGAGAGATAGTGGTCATTTGCACCCGTGGATTGTATACGGTTTTGCAAGATGTATGATCCAGACCGTAGGGCTGATGTGCTCAATTCGCCTAAGACTTGGAGCATTCACGCATAGTATTTCTTGAGATATCGGCCATTGATGAGTGGCATGGGCCTTTCTCCCTCGGCACATATTAGTTGGTAGGATCCTCCGTCGAACACTTTCTCGATGACGTATGGTCCTTCCCAGTTTGGCTCGAATTTTCCTTTGGCATGTCGATTGGGGATGATCGGTCTTTTGAGCACCAACACCAATTCACCTTTCTTGAAAGCGCGGAGACGGGTTATCTTGTCATAGGCCCGTGACATTTGGGCTCGGTATAGCTCCAGATTTTGCTGCACCGCGAGCCTCTTTTCTTCGAGGGCGTCAAGCTCTTCAAACCGAAAGAACACGTTTTCCTCCTCCGTCAACTCGTGCTGAACGGCCATTCTTAAGCTTGGAACTTCGACTTCGAGGGGGAGGACCGCCTCCACTTCGAAGAGCAATGAGTATGGAGTGGACTGAGTTGAAGTACGGTGCGTGGTACGATATGACCACAACGCCTCGTGAAGCTTGAGATTCCGGTCTCTCTTGTTGGCTGAAGCATTTTTCCTTAGGAGCTTGCATAGAGTCTTATTGAAAGCTTCAGCTAGCCCATTGGCTCTTGGATTATAGATGGAGGAATATCTCCAGTCTATCTTGTGTTGAGTAGCGAACCTTGAGACTTTGAAGCTCTTGAAAGAAGGCCCGTTGTCAGAAATGATTCTTCTTAGTGTACCGAAGCGGTATAGAATATTATGCTGGAAGAATGTCAGAATATCTTTTGTCTTGACTTCTTTTAGCGGGACAGCTTCAGCCCATCTGGAGAAGTACTCTGTTGTGGCCAGTATGAACTGGTGGCCTTTAGATGACGGAGGATCAATTGGACCAACTATGTCGGTTCCCCAGACTTCGAAGGGCCACGACGCCACCGTAGGATGCAACGGATTGGGGTGCTTGTGAATGAAATCACCGTAAATTTGGCAGATATAACATTTCTTTGCATGCTCTCCGCAATCCCGTATCATGGTGGGTCAGTAATACCCAAGTCGTTTGATCTGAAGCCGCATTTTGGGGCCGGACTGGTGAGCCCCGTAGACGCCTGAGTGAACTTCTTTCATAACTTTTTGGGCTTCGGCCGATGACAGGCACCTGAGCCATAGTTGGTCATATGACCTGCACTATAGTGTGTCATTCACAAACACGTATCGGAGAGCTCTCTTCTTCAGCTGAATCCTTGCAGATTTTCCTTCGGGCAGCTTGTCGTATCGGAGGTACTCTATGAAGGGTCCTCTCCAATCGGGATCGTCTTGGATGATCGAAGCTTCTTCGGCCGGACTGCTCTTCTGTTCCGCGCTTTCCTCTTCTCGTAGAGAGACTGAGGGTAGAATTTGCCGGCTCCTGACTGTGATCAGAATTTCGTCCATGTCAGGATCAGCCAGCTCCTTGGCTAGGCAAGCGAGTATGTCGGCTTCCGTTCAATACTCTGGGGACTCTCATTAGTTCAATGTGAGTGAACCGTTTCATGAGTTCCACCACCCAGCTTCTGTACCGAGCTAACTCGGGTTTGTATATCTTATAGTCGCCGCTTACTTGGTTGACGACAAGCTGGGAGTCACCATAAACCCGTAGCCGAAGGATTTCCATTTCTATGGCGAGCTCCAAACCAGCTATCAGAACTTCGTACTCGGCCTCATTGTTTGTGCGAGGCTTGGTGAGAGAAAAAGAATGCCGTAGGGTTCCCATTGATGGCGTGATGAACGCCAATCCTATCCCTGCTTTTATCTCCGGGACGCTTGATTTACTGGAGGTCCTTATCGATGAGGCCCCATCGAAGTAGAGCTCCCAACATGGCTCGTCATTCTCGAGGTGTAGCACTTGTTCATCGGGTAACTCGCAATTGAGTGGTGACCCTTCTGGTATAGGATGAGCAGCGAGAAAGTCTGCAAGAGCTTGCCCTTTTACTGCTTTATGAGGAGTATAAACTATGTCAAACTCAAGTAGCATGACAGCCCATCTTTCCTTTCTGCCGGCTAGGCTTGCTTTGGTCATCAGTGTTTGAGCGGGTCGACCTTGGAAGCATAACCCAATGAGCGAGCAGATAGTGCCTCAGCTTCTTCACAGCAAATATCAGAGCCAGGCATTGCTTTTCGATTCGGGAATAGTTGTGTTCCGTCCCGACTAGAGTTCGACTAAGGTAGTAGAGGGCATTTTCTTTTCCCTCCTCGTTATTCTGGGCAAGGAGCGCACCGAGTGACTCATCTAGCGCCACAGTGTAGAGAATCAGCGGTTTATTTGGAATGGGAGCGGCCAGCACTGGAGGGTGCAACAAGTATTGATTGATGCTTTCGAACGCTACTTGACATTCGGCATCCCAGATAAAAGGAGCTCCTTTCTTCATGTGCTTTGAGAAGGGCCTACATCTTCCCGATAAATTTGAGATAAACCTCCATATATAAGCAAGCTTGCCTTGAAAAGATCTTAGCTGTGTCAGGCTCTTTGGAGGGGGCATCTCCATGATGGTCTTTATCTTTGATGGGTCAACTTCGATCCCTCGATGTCGGGCTATGAAGCCTAAGAATTTTCCCGATGACACGCCAAAAGCGCACTTTAAAGGATTCATCTTCAGATCATATTCCCTCAGTCTGGTGAGAACGGTCCTAAGATCTTGGATGTGGTCGGCCTTGGCTTTAGTTTTGACGACCAGATCATCAACATAGCATTCGACGACTTTATGGATTAGGTCATCAAAGATATTAGTCATTGCCCTTTAATATGTAGCACCTGCGTTCTTCAGTCCGAACGGCATCACCTTGTAGCAATATATTCCGATCGGGGTTTGAAATTCTGTGTGTTTCTCATCCTCAGGCGACATCTTGATCTGATTATATCCAGACGAGCCATCCATAAAGGTGAACAACTCGTAATTTGAGGTGTCATCGACCATCATTTCCATGACCAGTAGCGGAAAGTCGTCTTTAAGACATGCCTTGTTGAGGTCCCTGAAATCGACACAAACTCGGATCTGCCTATTTTTCTTCTTCACTGGGACTATGCATGCGATCCAGTCCGTATATTTCTCTTCCCTGATGAAGCCGGCATCGATGAGCTTCTTGGTTTCCTCGATGACCTTTTCTTCTGGTTCCCTTCTCATTCTTCGAGGAGCTTGTTTGACTGGCTTAGCATCAGGTGATATAGCCAGCTTATTCACGGCCACTTCAGGGGAAAGGCCAGGCATTTCTTTGTATGTCCACGCAAAGAAGTCGACGAACTCATGCATCAGGGCAATTATCTGCTCTTTCATTTCCTCCGACAAGAGTGAGCTGATGTAGGTCGGCCTTGGATTATCGGGCATTCCTAATTCAATCTCGGTTAGCTCATCAAAGGTTGCTTGTCCTCCATCTTCGAGCTCTTGAGGAGCTTCTTCTGGCTCGGTTAGCTCGTCTTCATCATTTGACTCTTTGCTGGCTTCCCCAATATGGGTCATGTAGCATGCCTTAGAATCAGGCTGGATGAAACCTATGCCCCGCCTATCTGGAATTCGTCCATCGATGAGTGCTCGGACCTGAGGTGGATGCCATAGCCCTTCGTAAAACTTTGCTTCGGACTCCGTTTGATATAACCGACATCCACACTTTTTAAAGTATTCCCGCATCTCGGGCGCATAGTATCTGGGATTGAGGATGGCTCTTATACCTCTCTCATATGGAAGGCACGTGACAGACAAATCGTCCGGATGCACAACGGGGTTTGACCCATAAAATAGGATGCCTTTCTATCCACTTTTCCTTCCGGGGACGTAGAAAGTTTTCAGCTGGTCCACAGTGGAGACTGACAACGCATCGAGCTCTTTGCACATCTGCTCCGATACCCTTGTGATGGCTAGGGACCCTTCTGCAATTTTGAAGGTCTCTCGTAATTTCGCTTGTTGCATGGGGGTCCAATCTGCACCGCTGTTGCACGGCAGGTCCTCTTCCTCCGACTCTTCAGTGTCGCTGCCAAGATGAGAGCGGACTTTGCTGCTAGATGGGGCTTCAGTAACAGATTCGTCCGTATCGCTACCAAAATGTGGCCGAGTTTTACGGAAGGACGGACTTCCAGCATCGGACTGATCAGTGTCGCTACCGAAATGCGGGCGCACTTGAGCGTTTTTTCTTTTGAAAGTGACAACCGGTTCAGATTTGCTTTTGAGTCTTAGGGCCGCTCAATCTTCAGTCAGTTATGGCTTAGCATTTTGGTGGTTCATAAAGTACCGAGAATCTTCATATCGGACTTCATGCACACAGAACGGCTGGATGTCTCCGTCAATGCGTCTTTCTTCGCCATTTTTAGTATACTTCATGCATTGATGGAGAGTTGACGGGACGATGCCGTAATCGTGGAGCCACGTCCGTCCCAAGAGAATCTTATAAGATGTGTCGGCGTCGATCACGTATATCTTAGCTTCAGTTTGCAGATCCCCGAATTTGATTGGCAAAGCTATAGACCCCAGAACTTGCTGGCAGTTTTGATTGAAGTCTTGAATGACAATCCTTTCCTTGACAGGTGTCGAACGTCCATTGACAAACTCTTCAGTGTCCGCAAGTTCATGATGTTCACTGAGGACCCCGGATCAATCAATATGCGGTTAATCCGATCTCCGTCGCTGTCACGACCCGAAAGTACGGAACGTGACCGGCACTTAGATTACGAAGCGTCTAGAGGCGCCACGTGACCTAAGTAAGCCGAAGCCCAGAAATCTAAACCATAAAAGAAGAAAAAGAAGAAAAGAAAATAAAACAAGTATAAAAACATCAGCAAATTTTACCAAAAATTTCGGCAGAGTCTCCTCTGCAAAACTGGCCCCCAAACGGGTACAACAAGTATAATATGAATAAACAATAAAAAGCATCCCCAAACGGGTGCTAGCTCAACGCCAACGGGCGGAGACAACCACAACAATCACAAAAATATACAACGCCAAAGGGCGAGGCTCAAATCTCAAAAGAAAACACAAACCACCAGATCAGAATAATATATGCGCGACTCTAAGGTCGAAATAAAAGACTGGTCCAATAAACTTATCAAGTAATACAAATATGGTTGATGGAGCTTTCTAGATACAAATGAAATAATAAAAATACAACGGCGGTTCAGATACAAATGAACCAACCTATCGTGCAAATCACCCGAAATGAAAATGATGTGCCAGCAACTACCAAGGGAGACCTGTACATCGCACCTGAAAAGAATTTGGCACAACGGGGGGTGAGTTGCCAACTCGTGAGTAGAAGACATCTACGAAAAGAAATCGAATGCACGACGCTATCCTAGGTCATAATAATACACTACTATATCTTAAACATCTAGTAAAAGCAGGGTAATACTACGTGTAAGTGCAGATAATCCATGTTCGTGTCAGTGCTTAATATAATACTATGTCATATGAAATGAAATGCATGCACCATGAATGTAAAGTAACAAATCCTGAAATCCAGATATACATGTATAAGAACTTTTTATCTATTATCATAGTAAAGTGTGTATAAGCATCTGAAATCTCAACAATGAAATCCATAGAAATCCGTGTCAAGCATCGACACAACACATGTAATCTCAAGTCTCAATATGTCGGGCTCCGTCAGTCCGGATCGGCCCATATCATCAAATCTCACGACAACGGTCGGTATCCTCCGGATATCCGCCGTGCCAGACATCACCGGTAGGTAGCCTTCCCCTGCCAGGCTCATCGTCTACAACTCGATCTTCTTGCCCCGGGGTACCATACCGGGCCCACCATGTACCCGAGACGGTTCATCCACTCCTCGAATCGGGTCTCGAAATCCATCAGAAAACATGAAATACTCATGGTGGACGACACATACATCACGAGAAAACCGCATCTTATTTTAAAAAGAGAAGAGGAGAGAGAGAGAAGTTTTTATATATATTCTTGCGGTTTTCCCCAAAAATCCAGAAAATCTCACAGAAATCCAAATCTCAAAATCATGAGTAGTATATGATAAATGTCGGCATATGCTCATAATACTGTGCGATAACATGAAAATATGAATGCAGGAATGTCTAAGTTATGAATATCATGTCTATACTAACATCAGAGAGTAATCACAATATTATATCGGTTTAGTTGTTAACTGATTCTATCAACAAAATATAATATGATCTAAAGTGTACGTGACATAGCAATTACCGATGATGATGTGTGTGAGCCGGCAAATAAGTGTGTGTGGAATATGCGCATCATCGGTAATGGTGCTGGTGTCCTAACCGGTAAAGTTTATATTGATTATAGCAACATATAAAAGAACATGCACCATGATGATTATAGTATGAATGTAAATGCAGGTGTGCATTATCCACTCCTCTGCGAGATACGAGTACAACTACCACTGTGTGAGTCGAACCTAAACCAGTATCCATCTAACATCCTAAGGAACTAAACCTAAGAGACTAGTCAGTAGGAAACTAGAATCTACCTAAGGTCTGAATCATTATCTCCAATAGTCGGCGATTCCGCCTCAATAGCATCACGTACGTAGTACGGCTTCCTCGAATCAAGAGTGCGGATCAATCACCAAATCTAAGCCTCGTACGGTAAGATCCTTCGTACGGCATCCCAATATCGGGGTACGGTCAAGTATCTCCTGGGTGTCCCCTCATTCGTATAATGTCATATGTATCTTATTGTGATTAAGTTATACGTATATGATATCGACATCAGGTCACACCAATATAATGTCGTAATCAAGTTATACATATATCATATAGTGATCAGTCACAAGTTACAGTCCGGGTACTATTCTAGCGTCCCATGTACATCAATATCACCACCACTCCTTATAATTTATATATGCATGTTCATTATCTCATTCTCTAATGATCCGCTAACACTTTATTACGACTGTATAGTCAAGAATCACGGCATCAAGCCCAGTTATACTGTTTCATCATACCTCGGATATCATATCACATCAATGAATCCCATATACGTGTGGTGTATATATATACACCTATACCTAGTTTTATATATATACACACATATACGTATATGCCAAGTCAAGTTTTAGTGTGTGCGTGTATGTTTCTATCAGAAACCTACGAACCTTTCCCAAAGTATTCATCCTCAGGTATGGTTTTCCTAAATCAGTCTAGTCCCGCCTAGGGTCATTACTAGGGTCCTGCTCGGTAAGAATCTAGGGTCACATCGGGTTTCCTAATGTCACTAAGTACTATTCCTATTCTACGTTGCGGGGGTGCTAAACGCCATCCACCCGACTTCCCCCCGTAGATATACATCTACTCACCTGGTCCATGTCTGCCGAAGACAGTGTCGCCATCCTCCTCTTCATCGCCCGCAGTCCACGTGAGGGGTACCTAGACGCAAACATTTAAATAGCATCGTAAACTGAATCACATACAAAAGTCAAACGATACAAAGAACAAGCATAGGTTAAAACCTATGTCCCGTCCACGCAAAAGAACCAAATACCGCTCGATATCGGCGTATAAACTCCGATGGATCGAGATAACATCATCAAACAACTTGTAGTTTAAAAACACATTACTTATACCATAAAACACGATTAAATCCATCGAAACCCTAAAATCTATCAAACTGTCCAATTTCGCAAAAACCCGAAAATGCCAATATACCGTTTTTCATCAAAACTTGACATTTAATTGAAACCAATGGTCATAAAACTCATCAATTAACATAACTAGACTATACAACCCCTTACTATATTTTTATTACACTATTTTGTATTAGTTTCAAATTTCAAGTTTGCCACCATTAGCAATTTTCAACATCTTTCAACCAAAATTCCACAATTCCATAACAATACTTGATTTTGCATGAATTAACTTTTCAAACTACAATTTATAATGATGGTAATATAATGAAACCATAAATTAGATTTTAAATCTCATTAATTTAAGAATTTCCAAATTCTAGTTAGTAAAAATAGCATTTTACTTACAATTTATCAATTATCAATAATACTAGTAACTAAACTAAGTTTTGCCATTCCTTTAACATGTCAATATCCTCATTTAAACAACAATCTATTGTTACAAACATTCATTGGAATTTATCTCACCAATATATAAAATATATAGAAATCTAGTTTGCTAAAAATGGTTTAATTTAAGAAATTTGGATCACAATTTGCAATATATCAACTATGCATGATTTTCCATTTGTAAAAGTGCTAATCTAGTTATTATAAACCTAATGATATAATAAAACCCCAACTTAATTTTACAAACCCTCACTTGAATTTTTAAAAGTAGTAAATAGAATTAACATATTAAATCTAATTAAGCTTAATGAAACATCTAATAATAATAAAACAAAAGAAGGAAATTTATACCTCCAAAATTATGAAATCCAACATGAAAATGAGCCTCAAAAATGCATGCTTCCCATCTCCAAAATCCATGTAAAATGAGCAAAGAATAAAGGGTAGAGAATAAATAGGATTTTGTGCATTTTATATTGAATTTTGGTGGATTTTTAATGATTTTTTGTAATAAAATGAGGTGGGAAATTGGGGGGGCTGCCATGGGGATCATGGCCGGCCACATGAGGAAGAGAGGGAGAAAAAGAAAGAGGGAAGAATTGTGTAGAAGGTTCACACATAATGATGTATACATATGTCTTTTCATGATTTATTAATTTTCTTTTCATTTCTTCACTATAGCAACTAAAGAAAAGTCTAGAAAATTGGAAAAGTTTGCAAATAAATTTTGCATGATACACACTAAATTCTAATATGCCATGGTTCATTTTTACAAATTAAAACCATTCAAATTTGTAATTTACACTAATTTAGTGTAAAATAAAGCTTATGTTAATATTTAAAATAATTAATTTAGGAAAAATATTTAATTAAACTAAAATTTTATAAGTGGCTAAATAAACACCATTTACTAGTAATTACATAATTTAAATAGGTATTTTTGAATTTATAATGAAAAACAATTGCGGTTTGATTTTACGAAAAAATACATTTTGCTTTACCGAAAATCAAAATTTCACTTAAACAATTTTATTCATTTAATTATTTATTTAATTATTTTTAAAACGTTACAATCTTCCCCCCTTTAGGAAATTCGGTCCCCGAATTTAAATTAACACTCCCCTTCCAAATACTAAAATATTTAGCAAAATACTCAAATCGTCGGGGCTCCGAATCATCAATACATAACAAAAATCAACTCCGTCAAGCATAACGAAATCATCGGAGTTATGGCGAGAATAAAATATCAAAACCCAATATGAAAACCAACATAATATACATCAATCTACAACTTATATATAGTGTGCATCATAGTGAAACTGTACACATATCTGGATAAGGAAATATACAAAAACCCCTTTTTGAAAATTGCCGTGTGATGCACGTGTCACGGCATAAGTAGCGGACGTTTATTTTAAAAAAAATAACTATATATATATATATATATATCGTTTATTTAACATACACATCCCGCCTAGTTACTAAATCAATAATAATAATTAGGAAAACATACTGTTCAAACTAAAATCAATCCCAATCACATCAATAAAATGTCATGTGCGTCCGGTGCGCACTGAAATCGAAACCAATTACAGATACCATGAATACCTACAAAACAAAACTAAGTGCAACAGGTGTGCACCAAAAATATCTGTCAAGTGCAACGGGCGTGCACGACTCAAAATCAGGTGCATCTAATCTGCACAAAACCCCGATTTAGTGCATCTGGTGTGCACAAAATCGCATCAAGTGCGCCTAGTATGCGCAAGAATCCTAATCAGGTGCACATGGAGCACGAAAACATACATCGAATATCAAAATCGAAATCACAGCACAAAAATGCATGAAAACTAGGTCGAAACATATGTCAAAATCATGTGTAACCCCTATGCACGAAGTCAAATCAAAAATCTCAATATATATAAAACCAAATCAAGTGTACTGGGTGTGTACTAAACAACATCAATACAACTGGTATATGAAACACAACTAGAATGTAATGAAGGTACACACATGAAATACCAATCGTAAAACGAATTCCTCAAATGCCAAAATCCAATAACAGAAAATATGGAATTCAAATCACTAAATCACAATCGTAAACACTATCGTCAATGGGCGCCTCTTTCCTCTGATGCCGACCGCTTCGAACTCGTTCTTTCATAGGTGTGCTGACTGCGCTACCAACGGCCATACTCATGTCTAGAGCCTCCCACATAGTCGATCCCTTCACTTGATATCCGGACTACATTAAACTTTTCGATCGATCCATCAAAATCCCATAAATCCCCGAGAGCTCAAAACTCAAGTACAGTTTAAAAATATCCGGTACATACCCCAGCATCGATGATCCAGCTGTAGAAGGGTAAACCCAAGCCTCACTAATGGCACAGCGGAACAGCCGTAAACCCTAAGGTTCAAGGGCGTTCTCGTGGTCATTATGTCGAGTTAGGGTTTCATTCTTCTAGAGGGTCCATCGAAATACCTGCATGTTCTTCCGAATACTTTAAACTTGAGAAAATGGTTTCCTGATAATCGTTCGAACCCTTTAACTTCATCCGGACGGCATGTGACTACCCTTCGTCCGCACGTTAAGCAATGCTTCAATCCTCAAGAATAACCAATACTCTAATGGTTATCGCATTCGAGCCGCAACTTCCTCTGCCCGCGCGCCCGTGGTAACAAAAACCACCCTCCGACATCGACGAAGATAGATCAAAGGAGCGAATGAAATACGGTGCAAACAAATGTACATCCTAAGGTTCCTTAAGCAGAGTAGCGTATCGTAAGTATGCCGCGGACCATACCCACGGTACGTTACTCTACCTAAATCGCCTACTCCATCAACCAAGGGTCACCTAGACTTATACAGGGTTAAACCTAGCGCTCTGATACCAACTTTGTCACGACCCGAAAGTACGGAACGTGACCGGCACTTAGATTACGAAGCGTCTAGAGGCGCCACGTGACCTAAGTAAGCCGAAGCCCAGAAATCTAAACCATAAAAGAAGAAAAAGAAGAAAAGAAAATAAAACAAGTATAAAAACATCAGCAAATTTTACCAAAAATTTCGGCAGAGTCTCCTCTGCAAAACTGGCCCCCAAACGGGTACAACAAGTATAATATGAATAAACAATAAAAAGCATCCCCAAACGGGTGCTAGCTCAACGCCAACGGGCGGAGACAACCACAACAATCACAAAAATATACAACGCCAAAGGGCGAGGCTCAAATCTCAAAAGAAAACACAAACCACCAGATCAGAATAATATATGCGCGACTCTAAGGTCGAAATAAAAGACTGGTCCAATAAACTTATCAAGTAATACAAATATGGTTGATGGAGCTTTCTAGATACAAATGAAATAATAAAAATACAACGGCGGTTCAGATACAAATGAACCAACCTATCGTGCAAATCACCCGAAATGAAAATGATGTGCCAGCAACTACCAAGGGAGACCTGTACATCGCACCTGAAAAGAATTTGGCACAACGGGGGGTGAGTTGCCAACTCGTGAGTAGAAGACATCTACGAAAAGAAATCGAATGCACGACGCTATCCTAGGTCATAATAATACACTACTATATCTTAAACATCTAGTAAAAGCAGGGTAATACTACGTGTAAGTGCAGATAATCCATGTTCGTGTCAGTGCTTAATATAATACTATGTCATATGAAATGAAATGCATGCACCATGAATGTAAAGTAACAAATCCTGAAATCCAGATATACATGTATAAGAACTTTTTATCTATTATCATAGTAAAGTGTGTATAAGCATCTGAAATCTCAACAATGAAATCCATAGAAATCCGTGTCAAGCATCGACACAACACATGTAATCTCAAGTCTCAATATGTCGGGCTCCGTCAGTCCGGATCGGCCCATATCATCAAATCTCACGACAACGGTCGGTATCCTCCGGATATCCGCCGTGCCAGACATCACCGGTAGGTAGCCTTCCCCTGCCAGGCTCATCGTCTACAACTCGATCTTCTTGCCCCGGGGTACCATACCGGGCCCACCATGTACCCGAGACGGTTCATCCACTCCTCGAATCGGGTCTCGAAATCCATCAGAAAACATGAAATACTCATGGTGGACGACACATACATCACGAGAAAACCGCATCTTATTTTAAAAAGAGAAGAGGAGAGAGAGAGAAGTTTTTATATATATTCTTGCGGTTTTCCCCAAAAATCCAGAAAATCTCACAGAAATCCAAATCTCAAAATCATGAGTAGTATATGATAAATGTCGGCATATGCTCATAATACTGTGCGATAACATGAAAATATGAATGCAGGAATGTCTAAGTTATGAATATCATGTCTATACTAACATCAGAGAGTAATCACAATATTATATCGGTTTAGTTGTTAACTGATTCTATCAACAAAATATAATATGATCTAAAGTGTACGTGACATAGCAATTACCGATGATGATGTGTGTGAGCCGGCAAATAAGTGTGTGTGGAATATGCGCATCATCGGTAATGGTGCTGGTGTCCTAACCGGTAAAGTTTATATTGATTATAGCAACATATAAAAGAACATGCACCATGATGATTATAGTATGAATGTAAATGCAGGTGTGCATTATCCACTCCTCTGCGAGATACGAGTACAACTACCACTGTGTGAGTCGAACCTAAACCAGTATCCATCTAACATCCTAAGGAACTAAACCTAAGAGACTAGTCAGTAGGAAACTAGAATCTACCTAAGGTCTGAATCATTATCTCCAATAGTCGGCGATTCCGCCTCAATAGCATCACGTACGTAGTACGGCTTCCTCGAATCAAGAGTGCGGATCAATCACCAAATCTAAGCCTCGTACGGTAAGATCCTTCGTACGGCATCCCAATATCGGGGTACGGTCAAGTATCTCCTGGGTGTCCCCTCATTCGTATAATGTCATATGTATCTTATTGTGATTAAGTTATACGTATATGATATCGACATCAGGTCACACCAATATAATGTCGTAATCAAGTTATACATATATCATATAGTGATCAGTCACAAGTTACAGTCCGGGTACTATTCTAGCGTCCCATGTACATCAATATCACCACCACTCCTTATAATTTATATATGCATGTTCATTATCTCATTCTCTAATGATCCGCTAACACTTTATTACGACTGTATAGTCAAGAATCACGGCATCAAGCCCAGTTATACTGTTTCATCATACCTCGGATATCATATCACATCAATGAATCCCATATACGTGTGGTGTATATATATACACCTATACCTAGTTTTATATATATACACACATATACGTATATGCCAAGTCAAGTTTTAGTGTGTGCGTGTATGTTTCTATCAGAAACCTACGAACCTTTCCCAAAGTATTCATCCTCAGGTATGGTTTTCCTAAATCAGTCTAGTCCCGCCTAGGGTCATTACTAGGGTCCTGCTCGGTAAGAATCTAGGGTCACATCGGGTTTCCTAATGTCACTAAGTACTATTCCTATTCTACGTTGCGGGGGTGCTAAACGCCATCCACCCGACTTCCCCCCGTAGATATACATCTACTCACCTGGTCCATGTCTGCCGAAGACAGTGTCGCCATCCTCCTCTTCATCGCCCGCAGTCCACGTGAGGGGTACCTAGACGCAAACATTTAAATAGCATCGTAAACTGAATCACATACAAAAGTCAAACGATACAAAGAACAAGCATAGGTTAAAACCTATGTCCCGTCCACGCAAAAGAACCAAATACCGCTCGATATCGGCGTATAAACTCCGATGGATCGAGATAACATCATCAAACAACTTGTAGTTTAAAAACACATTACTTATACCATAAAACACGATTAAATCCATCGAAACCCTAAAATCTATCAAACTGTCCAATTTCGCAAAAACCCGAAAATGCCAATATACCGTTTTTCATCAAAACTTGACATTTAATTGAAACCAATGGTCATAAAACTCATCAATTAACATAACTAGACTATACAACCCCTTACTATATTTTTATTACACTATTTTGTATTAGTTTCAAATTTCAAGTTTGCCACCATTAGCAATTTTCAACATCTTTCAACCAAAATTCCACAATTCCATAACAATACTTGATTTTGCATGAATTAACTTTTCAAACTACAATTTATAATGATGGTAATATAATGAAACCATAAATTAGATTTTAAATCTCATTAATTTAAGAATTTCCAAATTCTAGTTAGTAAAAATAGCATTTTACTTACAATTTATCAATTATCAATAATACTAGTAACTAAACTAAGTTTTGCCATTCCTTTAACATGTCAATATCCTCATTTAAACAACAATCTATTGTTACAAACATTCATTGGAATTTATCTCACCAATATATAAAATATATAGAAATCTAGTTTGCTAAAAATGGTTTAATTTAAGAAATTTGGATCACAATTTGCAATATATCAACTATGCATGATTTTCCATTTGTAAAAGTGCTAATCTAGTTATTATAAACCTAATGATATAATAAAACCCCAACTTAATTTTACAAACCCTCACTTGAATTTTTAAAAGTAGTAAATAGAATTAACATATTAAATCTAATTAAGCTTAATGAAACATCTAATAATAATAAAACAAAAGAAGGAAATTTATACCTCCAAAATTATGAAATCCAACATGAAAATGAGCCTCAAAAATGCATGCTTCCCATCTCCAAAATCCATGTAAAATGAGCAAAGAATAAAGGGTAGAGAATAAATAGGATTTTGTGCATTTTATATTGAATTTTGGTGGATTTTTAATGATTTTTTGTAATAAAATGAGGTGGGAAATTGGGGGGGCTGCCATGGGGATCATGGCCGGCCACATGAGGAAGAGAGGGAGAAAAAGAAAGAGGGAAGAATTGTGTAGAAGGTTCACACATAATGATGTATACATATGTCTTTTCATGATTTATTAATTTTCTTTTCATTTCTTCACTATAGCAACTAAAGAAAAGTCTAGAAAATTGGAAAAGTTTGCAAATAAATTTTGCATGATACACACTAAATTCTAATATGCCATGGTTCATTTTTACAAATTAAAACCATTCAAATTTGTAATTTACACTAATTTAGTGTAAAATAAAGCTTATGTTAATATTTAAAATAATTAATTTAGGAAAAATATTTAATTAAACTAAAATTTTATAAGTGGCTAAATAAACACCATTTACTAGTAATTACATAATTTAAATAGGTATTTTTGAATTTATAATGAAAAACAATTGCGGTTTGATTTTACGAAAAAATACATTTTGCTTTACCGAAAATCAAAATTTCACTTAAACAATTTTATTCATTTAATTATTTATTTAATTATTTTTAAAACGTTACAGTCGCTGTACCCGGTCACGTAAAGCGGTCGATTATGCTCAGCCGTTCCCAGTAGCAATTCTTCATCCTTAAACATGACTGTGGCGACTTGCAAAGTGTACTGCGCTTCTTTCATATTAATTTCTGCAAAGCGAGCCTGATACCGTTCAGAGTTTTGTAGAGCATGAATGAGAACATCTCTAAACTCTTGAGATAGAACCAAGGTATCATAGATGCTAAGGAGAGACGGAAGCTTTCGGAGGTGAGCCAAGACATTATAGTCTACTGGGAAAGGACTCGAATCTTCATGAGCAAGTTCTCTGCCATCTTCTTCATTAGCGACTTGTTTTTCCTTCCCTTTTGGGGTGTTGCCCTGATTTGGCGGTAGAGCCCTGCCGCTTCTAAGCTGGATTTGGTTGGCCTTTGCGGCGAGCTCCTCGTCCTCGTCGGGAAAACAGAGCTCCTCCTCAAAGTCGCTACCAAGATGGATGGCGTAGCATGTCACTATTAGGATCTCTTCATTGGAGTCTTCTTCTAACTCCTCTAAAATTTCAGCCGCTCGTACAGGGAAGAACTCCTTCAATTGAATCAGAGTTCTTTCCTTCTGTTCATATTCTTCGAGGGAATCGATATATTTTTGAATGGTCGATCTCCCTACAGACTCCTTTTCGCGCCGAGCTGCACTTTCTTCTTCTTGAGCTTTTTGGATTTTGAGCCTGATGGAGCCGCATTGGCAGCTAGAAAGGTAGGCTTCTTCTGCCCTTCCCATTCCGTCCTGGGCTCTTTCCGAAGTAGCTTTATCATCTTCTTTGTCTTATTAGATATGTGCGTACTCCACGGAGGCCGCGATGAGTCCGTTTCATTTCTCAGGGCAGCGGGTTCGGCTGTCTGCTCCCAGAAGGCTTCAGCTTCTGTCTGTATAAAGTTGGTGGTTGCAACTTGATTGTTCACCAACACACTTTTGGATAGCTCGATCTCTCCGGTCTTGTACTGCTTCTCGACCCAGTCCTTGAAGATATAGCAATCTTCGATCGCATGGCTCACTACTCGGTGGTACGAGCAATACAGGGGATTGTCAGTCATTTTTACTTCTTGGGATCTTTTCGACTCCAGCAATTGTAGGCCGTTGTTCAAGGCATCTTTAAATATCTTGCGGACCTTGTCCCTTCTGAAAGAGTAAACCTTGTTCTTCTTCTCCTTTAGGGAAGGCCCATCTCCTCCCAGCAATGGCTTTCGAGGCCGGTTGGTTTTGGATTCGCCTGCCCTTCGCTTTTCTTCATTGTCGGACGCATTGAAGACATTGGTACTGCTGGAACTCCCACTTCTACGGTTGTCGTCCTACTTGCTTTTGTTTTGTCTCTCTGAGAGTCCGAGGTAGACTCTTGCTTCGAGTGTTCCAGCATTTGGACTTTCTTGGTTAGCTCTCGAAACGTCTTGAAGCCTGCTGTACACAAGAACGGGACCATCCAATTGCTGAGGTTCCCAATGAGAAGGCTGATGGACTGGTCCTGCTCCAGGGACGGTTCGCACTTGATTGTGAGATTACGCCATCGGGCGATAAAGTCGGTGTTGCTTTCATTCTTCCCCGGCTTGGTCCTTACAAGGTCGGCAATGGAGATTTTATCACTGACACTCATGAATCTTTGCCAAAACAGAGACTCCATTTGGGCAAAGGTAATGACGGACCCGTGTGGTATACTCGCGTACCAGTCGAAGGCGACACCGGTCAGGCTGTTGACAAACTGACGAAGAAGGAGTGCGTCATTGCCCCCTGTATTTCTGCACGATGCTTTGAAGTGGGCGACGTGCTGATTTGCATTCCCCGTTCCGTCAAATCTTCCGAACTTAGGAATGACGTAGCCGCTCGGGAACTCGATCAGATTGTACTGTGCGGGATATGACCGCCCACTACTGCCAATTTCTTTCTGGGCTTCAGCTTCGGCCACCAATGTTTTAACCTTGCTGGTGACCAAATCCATTATCCGGTCTTGTGTTAGCGGGACGGTGTTATCTGGGGCCAAGGCGTCCCCAGAAGCGGAATACGGCCGGCTTTCGTGTGGCTCGACGAATCTTGGACCCAGAGGGATAGGTATAGGCCGCTTCGGATTGTCATCATCCGGCTCATGAGTAGCGACTTGTGCTTAATTGGGAGGCGCTCGAGCAATTTGAGCCGTAAGCTGCATCACAACGTTTGTTAGGTCGTCAACTTTCGAATAGAGCTTGGCCGTCTCTTTATCTTTGCCCTTGAGCTATTTCCGAAGCTCCTGAAGCAGCTCTTGCTCCTCGGTCCTGGGGCGGAAAGTCGGCTCTTCCTCGCTGTCCGAGCTTGACTCTGGCTGGACCGAAGGGTCCTTCTGCCTATCGTCCTCATCGAGAGGGTTTTCATCATCCAGCGGAGGCGGCTGTTCTTGGGAAGCGGCAACCACATTCAAGCCAGATTAGGCTTGGGATGTGGTGGCCCCATCCTTGCTTTTGCTGCGAAGGTTGTCGCTGGGGCGCCCACCCGCCATATAGACCGTATGGATAATATATACGGCCGTCTTTTTATCATCGGCAGCTGATTTCACAGATCGCTGTCTTGACCCCCATATTTCGGTAGCGGGTAGTCGATTGAAGGCAGATGGCCTGACCAGGTTCTTGAATGGTGTTGGCACTTCTTTTCTGGGTTTGCCCCGCTGCTTTCGTGCGGCACAGAGCGCCTGATAGACTCTTGAAGAGACAGCGTCATACTTTTTCTGTTGGGGCCGGGACACGTCTCTTTGTAGCGACGTTCAGACCGCTGTCTTCTTGATTCTGGCGGTCATAGCATTTCTCTGAACCCACTTCAGAGGTTCGAAGGAATTGCTGATTTTTATGGCCGACTCAGCCGTCGTCACAGAGTAACCCTGCTCTTTGAACTTCACAAGATTCCAGTTGGTCGAAGCCCTGGCCCTCTTATTGGCTCGATACCTGAGCCGCTTCTGCCTTAACTTTTCTGTTTTAAGCACCTGGCAGACTTCGGCTCTTTGGGAAGACACCGTAAACCGGGCGATGGAGGATTTTGGAGATACGTTCGATTGTGCATTTGTTGGAATCATCGCCTGAGCTCTCCGCAACATTTGATGTTGCCCTTTGTACCGGAAGTCTTGCCCCCAGCTGGAGCGCCAGAAAGTCGTTCAGACACCGTCTTAAGCTTTGGTTGTGGTGCCTTAGCAATCACAACATTCGGCCTCTTACCCCTTGAGACCGGCTTGGCCACCTGTTTTGCCGGGATTTCTGCCAGATGAGCGCTTCCGGCAGGGTAAATGATGATGGAGCCAAACTGGCGGGGCAGTTCCTCCCACTGTCGACTGAGGCTTGCGGGGAGAACCACACGAGCATTGACCTTGACCACGTACGGGATCGGGGTCGCGTTGGAAGCTGAATTCGTCTTAGGAGATATTATCGTCGAAAGTTGATTGCTGCACAGAAAAAAAACATCATTTCAGTATAGGCAATCGATATGTATATTGATTGAGTTCGCATGAACGTTTAACCCGAAATATGGGAGGAGAGAGAGGTCCCACCGGGCGTGCCAGAATCTGTAGGGTGTTTTTCGTCACCCCATTAAGATGGGAATACGCACGCACTTGTCAGGCGTACTACAGATTACCCCTGCCTAGGGTAGGCCGGGGTATATTGATTGTGGGGATCCGAATCTCCGGCAGCCGCGGATTAAGCTGCCGTTAATTACCCCTCGCCTTTGGAGCGAGGGAACCTCCGATTGACGGGTAAACTGGTCATGCGAACTCAATGTGCAGTGTACGCGTGTTTTGTTTTAGAGGGGGCTTGGATATATCGGGAGCCACGCAGAGTTTTTACGGGGGTCCCGCTACCTGGATAGCGGGTTGGGGGTCAAGAGGACTAACAGCCCCCTTGCGGGGTGCGGGGCAGCGCCCCGGCCCAAATTTTTTTTTGAGAGGGACAGTGTTGTAAAGTATGTGTGTGTATATATACATATATATAAAATAAAAAAGGGGCAAGGGCATCCAAAGGATGCATGGGAAAAAGCGCCAGCGCTTTGGGTGCTAGCACTTAGAGCGCTAGCGCTTTGAGCGCAAGAGCGCTAGCGCCCCATGTGCCAGGCACGTGGGCGCTCGGACGTCAGCGCTTTGAGCACTAGTGCCCCACGTATCAGCACGTGGGCGCTCAGGCGCTAGCGCTTTGAGCGCAAGGGCGTTAGCGCTTTAAGCGCTAGCGCCCCACGTGTCAGCACGTGGGCATTCGGGCGCTAGCGCCCCATGTGTCAGCACGTGGGCGCTCGGGCGCTAGCGCTTTGAGCGTAAGGACGCTAGCACTTTGAGCACTAGCGCCCCAGGTGTCAGTACATGGGCGTTCGAGCGGCAAAAGGGACTTGGTCCCTACAATGGGAGTTGTACTCCTAGAAAGAAGCACTTATTATTTTGTGTGTGTGTTTATATATGTGTGTGTGTGTGTGTGTGAGGAGTTAAACTCCCAGGATGTTTTGAAGCTGATGAAGGGCTTCTCCACTTGAGCCCTAGTTCTTCCCCAAAGTGGGGTTTCTGGAGATGGGTCTCCTTCTTCTTCCCTTGTTGGCCGGATCTTGAAGATCAAGAAGTATAAGATTTTAAAAATCTCTCCTTTCTGGGATCTGATGGAAGATCTGAGTTCCCCTTTGTTGGTTTTGTGGTGAAAAACTATTTTGTTTTTGAAAAGGAAGAGTAAAACTCTTGATTTAATTCAAAAGAAAGAAGAAGGTTTTAAAACCTTGAGGAAGGAGAAAGATCTCAGATCTGGATTTGTTTTTGGAGAGAGAAAAAGTTGTTGGGATATTTGTAGGGTTCCTAGGCACACTAATGAGGTCTCAAAAGGCATCAACCATGCCAATTTCAAATTTTACAAGTGCCGAGAAACCCTAATACGGATCGTTTATTAGAAATTAGGCGAAAAAAAGAAACTAGTTAACAACTTAACTACAAGAAAGAAGCTACAACCTTTGTAGATCCGGTTCTCCACCTCCATGGCTCCGTGATGAAGTCCCCTCGCTGTCCATATCGAATCCCGGGCTCTAGCGTCGGCTTCATCGGAGAATTGGGCGGGCTTGGTCGTCGGCTACGATGCCGAAGATGATCTACGTCGAGGCATCACAAGATCAAGCTCCCACTTCACCAAGTCATGAAACTTGTGAAGAAAACACCCTATACTACTTGGCAAGAGGTAGAGGATGAAGAAATAGGAAGTGGGTTCACTTTAGAATTGGATTTCTCACTCTTTTCATCAAGTCACTATTGATGGTTGCAAGCTTCTTCATCTTCAAGAAGAAGAAGAAGATGAAGATGATATATATGATAAGTGTTATATAAAATATAAAATAAAAAGATACTTATCATATTGCAACCATAGTTAGGTGTAGAGAATAAACCAAGGTTAGGTGAATGGTTAGGTTAGGCAAAGAAACAAAAATGGTTGACCTTTTTCAAAGCTTCATGAAGCTTCAAGTAAATCCAAAAGCAACCATTTCTTTTCTTGCCTAAAAAGGAAATAAACAAAATAAATGAAAAAGTATATAAAATCAAAACCTTAACCATTACATAACCATGGTTTAATCTAAACATACACCCAAACATTCATGTATCATCAAACATGATACAATCAAGTGTACAAAAATATATCACATATACAATGTGCACATCAAGTGAGAAAATCCTTTTAAAGTGAACCAATACTAGTTAATGCAAAGTAATATATCAAATATATAAATATACATTAAATCATTATATCAACACTTGATTCAATGATCCGGTCATGTCGCATATAACCGACTAGTATCCATTGTATCGACTTATCGAATCAATCCTTGATTCGATAACTAGGTTATATCACATACAACCATTCGATACATTCATCGCAAGAATGGAATACGGTATCACATACACGCATTATTCTCGGTCCCGCACATATCTCATATGCGCTCCTATTTCGTTTCGCTTGAGCCAGGAAACCTCTATGTAGGACTCTAAAGAATCATCAATACGCCGGCAGCAGGTGATGATCATATCAAACACCCACAAGCCGCAAGCGGTCTGCCAAACGTAACGGCCACCCGGGTATTGAGCGATCAAAAGATCGACGAGCAAGCCCGCTCACACTCTTGTGAATCCAACCAGTAACACTTACCGTACAGTCCGGTCTGTTCGTCTGATATATCGTATATCTCGTCTAGGGGTGGTAAACGTCAGACCCCAATAGCTCGATAAGTCATGCCGACGTAGGGTCCATAACATTCGTGAAACTACTGATAACTCTTACCAGTATATCACTGCAACCCTGGCTAGGGATTTCCTGTTATGGCCAGTCGAGCATAGCGCAACATCAACCCCCAATACCGGGAGAGACGAATCCGCTCCTATCGCTCATTGCCTCCATGTGAATCGGGACTGTACCCAAAAACCACCTGTTTGCACGACTCAGTAGAGCCGTGGTAGGGTAGAAATCAAAGCACAGTGGGAGACACACAAGACTCTATGACGATCTCGGGTCAAAAGACTAAGCTGTACCAGTGTCACCAGAGAACTGCCATCTGACGTGAGGTATAATACCATCTGGGAGTTCTCGGCGAGTCCGTTCAGTGTACCCAGTCTCCACTGAGCACTCGCATACCATCTCTGATGTCAAACACCAATGGATATGGGATCATCCATCGCCCATCACATGGGTCGAGAAGATATACGCTAGTCTACTCTGGAATATCGATGCCCCGTCTCGATAATCCCACGACTAAGAACATTGAAGGATGTACTCATGGACTACCCAGGCCCCACTAGTATGATCTGCATCATAGTCCTGGAAGTCGAGTACACATCCTAAGGGCTTTATCAACATGTAACAGAGAGACAGAAAGTATACATGTTAAGATAAAGAGCAACCAGATAGCGTACTATCATGTCGAGCAAGAAAGTCCTACCTATATATGTCCCAGCATCCACTACAATATACATCCAATGTACAGTAATGGCCTCTAGGGCATACATATAACTAACAATCTCCCACTTGCACTAGGGCCATCTGTAGCAGTGGTTGCAGTATCACATACTCAACCATCCCCTAAAAGTCTCTCTTTGGGAAAAGGCCTTCGTGAGTGGATTCGCCGTGTTGTCCTCTGAGTCTACTCTCCTAACCTCGATCACCCTGGAGATCAACCATCTCCATGATCAGGTGATGCTTTCTCAGAATATGTCTGGGTCACTGATGGGACCAGGATTCACGGGCCAAAGCCACACTTCCATTGTCACACAATGGTAGGAACCTAGTTCATCTTATGAACCAATATACACCCAAACTGCCTCTTTGGTAGTATCTTTAATAGCGATGTTACCAGCCTTTATCGTCTAGTTAGCCACGGTATCTAGCTTGGAACTCTTCCAACATACCGTCCCTTTACTGAGGGTAAAGACAATGCCTGTGACTGACTTTCAGTCGTCCTTATCACCCTGGAACCCTTCCAGTGATTCTTCCCAGGATCGATTGATACCATCTCACTACATCTAGTGAGTATCCTAACATCCATTTAGATCTATCTCATAGATCCAAAACCCAGGATTTAGTAGGTATCACTTTGATCCTATGTGGAGAATCATTGTGATAAGCGGAGATTGATCGAGCGTAGCATAGAAAACTCCTTCCCTATCAAGAGTATATTATCCACGTACTCTACGAGGATCTTCACAATACTCCCTACTACCTTTTTGTTTATACAAGGCTCATCTACCATTTTGATGATGTCAAACTCTTTGACTAACACATCAAAACAGATGTTCCAACTCCGCGATACCTGCTTTATCCTATAAAGCATCTTGTACACGTTTCCGCTGCTCCCACTGTCTACGAAGCCCTCTGGCTGTGTACTTATAGACGTTCTCTTCTAAAACATCATTTAGAAAAGCAGTCATGGCACCCAACCGCCAGATATTGTAGTCATGGTATGTAGCCGTGGTAAGTAGGATCTGGATGGACTTAAGCATAACCACTTGAAAAGGTTTCATCATTATCCATGCCTGGTCGATGACGAAAAGCTTTAACAAGTCTAGCTTTGAAAGTCTCAACTTTTCCATCTACACCAAGTAATCTTCTCAAGATATACTTGCTCCTGATGGGGATTTAACCCTTCAGATATAGCAACCAAAGTCCATACTTTGTTGGTGTACATGGATTCCATCTCAGATCGCTAAGCATCCAGCCATTCTTACAGAGTCCCACTCCTGATGGCCTGCTCGAAACTAGTTGGGTCATCATCTCATGATGCAATCCTCGCTCCCACTGTCATAGAGTAACCGAAATATCTCTCAGGTGGGTGAGGAACCCTACTAGATCGGCGGAGAAGCTGAGGTTCGTTGGTAACTATTGAATCCTTTGGTTTTATCAAATCATCTGCTGTAGTTTGTATAGCTGGAACCTTTCCAGTTCTACATTACAGACCTTGCCTCGAGCTTGTCCGGATTTTGCTTTTAGATATAGGCCGGTCAACCCCAAATCTTAACTAGCTTAAGACATGGGCTCTACCCTTTCCATATCACATATGAAGTGGTAGGCAACTGATTTGATTTGAACCCTATTCAATAGGTATGCAGCTTCTCAAGCGCATAACTCCCAAAAAGGAAACAGGTAACTCAGTATTACTCATCATAGAGCGCACCATATAAAATAGGGTGCAATTGCTCCGTCCCGATATACCATCGTGCTATGGTGTATACGGAGGAGTAATGCTGAGAGAGAATCTCATTCTCCTTTAGAATAGTCCAGGAATTCCGTGCTCAAGTATTCTCCTCCTTGATCACATCAAAGGACATAATACTTATACCCGTTTTGGTTCTCTACTTCTAACTTATATTCTGTGAATATCTCAAAAGGTTCGGACTTGTGTTTCAACAGGAACATATGTCTGAATCTAAAGAGATCATCAGAGAATGTAATAAAGTACAAAGAACCGGTCTTGGCATGTGTAGGCAGGGGACCTACATACATTATCATGTATTAGTCCCAAGAGTTTACTAACTATTTCTCTGTTTCCAATAAACAGAGCTATGGTCATCTTATCTTTGTGACATGACTGGTAAGTTTCACAAGATGTAAATTCAAACTGATTTAAATATGTATCTAAATGTAACTTCAGTCAGTCGGGTCGCATTGATATGACCTAGTCTACAATACCTTAAGAAGGATTCGTTCATATCTGAACTCTTCCTCTTGTGTGTGTTCCGTATACTAAAGAACTGTAGTTTGATTTAGAACATCAATGCTTTTAGATAACGTGCCTGAACTGATCAACTTTTGATATAGGAAATGTTCAAAACATTATCCATCAATACAAAATTTTATCATTTCTTTATTTATAAAGAGACTGATATGATTTTGTATATCAGGTTTGGTATCTAATAGCATTTGTTCAGAATCAATGTATTGGTAACACAGGGTGACAGTGACCAACAGACTTGGCTGCAACACTTGCCCCGTTTTCTGTCTCATGAAACTTATCACCCGTTCTCAGTTTTTCTACCTTTTTGTAGCCCTATGTAACAGATTACATATCTGGGATCCTGATCCGGTATCAAATACCCAGGATGCAGAGGATACTGAAAAACAGTTCTTTGTAACGAACATACCCGAAGGAGATGCATCATATGCACTCTCTTCAGTTGGGCGGCATAGGAATTCTGATATTCCCCTATTTCCTGCTCTGTCTTATAACAATTATAAGTTGGAGCGGGAGCAACGTTCCCCAGCTCAGTATAACAAGCGGGTACGGTCAATACATCCATATTATTATCTTGATTAAGGCGTGATATGGTCGCTACCTGGAGAGAGAGAGAAGAAAACACTCTGCGTGCGCTCTTGTAAGATTAGATTGGTTATATATTTTATCTAATCAGGATGGCTCCCACTGTTTTAATCAAATCTTCCTTCAAACCTTAAAAAGAAAGACTAGCCGGGATTAATTACACTCTACAAGTTCGCCAATCTTTCAGCCAGGCCAGTGTAGGTACTTTGAGGGAGGTTCCCCGTGTTTTCGCACGGACCTAATTACAGTAAACCTCGTTTTCCCAAAGGCGTAACCCCGTTGACACCTTTCTAGACACCTACTTGATCGGCTAATTGCAAAGTGCAAAACTCTCCCAGGAGTAACAATTACTCGCAGTGGGTATCGGGATCCAACTATCACATAGAAGGTATGCAATCTCATTGCAAATTTCAACACTTGAAACTCCCGATATTGATTTTTACCCCTAGCACCTATGACCTTGGCTAAGGTCAACAAATCATAGGTACTAGTCAAGTTCTACCCGTCATTTCGTGATTAATTAGACCCACCCACATGACCCTTGGCTAAGGTCAACAAAGCCACATGACTGTCCTAACTAATCGCATCATATGCTGTGTAGGAAGACATCACTTAGATACCGCACACTACGCCTCGGCTATGGTCGACAAACGTAGCACGAATACTAAGTACTCTACTTCCTAAAATGATGGAGGGTTGCGAATGGTTTTTAAGAAAACCTTTAACGCTTTGAACTTGATCTCGTTGCGGAATCAAATGGTTTTTAAATGGAATGTTTTTGAGGCTTTTCTAGTTTTGCTAAAGGGTTCACTCCCGGTGAAGGGATCGCCGGCCCTTTCCTCGTCGAATGAGGTGCGGGATATATCATATATATCACTGTGCAAAGCGGGAACTATAGAAGCGATCAAAAGACAAACCGAGGGTTGTAGCATCTGCCAGTTATTGCTAAAGGAGTCACTCCCGGTGAAGGGATCTCGGTCCTTTCCTCATCGAATAAGGTGCAGGATGTTCTATAAGGAACACCGCGATGCAAAGCAAGAACTGTAGCTACCTGTTTTATTTTTTGAAATTCGATTCCACAACATCAATTAGGTTTATTTTCTTTCATTAATCTCATTAATGAATGTCCCATCATTTAAGTCCACCTAAATATCACAGATAAATATAACGTACGCTTATGCCATCCGCATTCGCCTCGATGTCCCCTCGTGCACCGTTAGGTTAGGTAACTAACGGCAGAGCGGGGCAGGGCTAGCGCGGGTGTAAAACATAAGTAACGCCTATATAATATATCATATATACTATATACAGTATCTATCACAGAACATCACATGATCACATCACAGATATCGCAGCAGAAGAATCATATGAAACATTGGATATACTAGGACGTCCGTGTTTTCAATACGAGCCAGTATAAAACACGGATTCCACGGTCGTGATGAATAGCCAAACCCACACCCCTAGACCCCTACGAGAGCGGCAAGTAACCCTACCAATTCTAGAGTTAGGAGACCCGGACTCGACTCCTCGAGTTGGTCTCCCACTGGACCCTAGAACCCGGTTACTTGTGCCCTCCTCCTTGGGTCTATCCTAGTGCAGAAAAGTAAATAATATACAAATGGTGACATCATCCACAACCTGGAAGTGCCCCAATAAAAGAATATTACATACAAGTTTTTACATGAATGAAAATGAAAAACACTCATCTCACATAAAAAAAAACCCGGCTATTCGAACACGACGATCCAATATAACATATCCAGCAACACATAACATCACATGTCATCAGCGTAAGTAAATATGCGCATCCCAATTGTCGTTGACATATAGCAACGAAACCGGCGATATCACATATTACACTTACGGTCACAGAAAAGAAAGTGTAAAACTACAACAGTTGGAATCCGCAATCTCTTTAGACATCGCATGTCTAATCAAATGAAATACTTAGACATCGCATGCCTAACAATTATAAACCCCGCATTTTAGTCTCATTATCGAAAACACTTTTCAATATCAAGTCGGGTAATTCAACAAGATTCCCGACATCCTGATCGAATGCTCGTCGCAAACTTTAGTAGACGGCCGCACCCCCGATACCGTCGACGAAGTGCACCAAGGCGGAACACCACTGCCGCGAGCACCCGAACGGATGCTTTCGGCGACGGAGTTCTCCTACAGTCACTTAGTCGGGGCTATGGGGCGTAGCTGTCTATTAAGTTTACCGGTGAGTATCCGCGTACGCTACGTGATTGCGACGGACTTTTGATCGCATCAAAATTCCGTGGCAACCGATCAAGTGAGACTAAAGTGCTATGTTTATAACATTCATTCAGTTATCTCATAACTACTTGTGAATTCCAATTATTGTATCACATTCCGGATAAATAGAAAATGTTAAACTTTCCGATCGAACAATCAAACACCCAAGTTTTCCCGAAACAGATCATCACATGAAATAAGTTCAAAAACATTCACTTCATGCCTAAGTACCAACGGTCCAGCAGTAGAAGGGTCAAGCCAACGCCTCACATATGGCACGCCGTACTGCCCCAAACCCGAAGGTTCAAAGGGCAGTTCAAGACGGTCACATAATCGAGTTAAGGTTTGTTGTCTTCTAGAGGGTCCATCGCGTTACTTGCACTACTTAGAACGTTATTAAACCACGGAAAGATCCAACACTTGGAAATTTCCCGACAGGGGAAAAAGTGGGTATTTATATCCGGTCGAACTTTTTAACATATTCAAAAATTATCCAGAAAACACATAGACAAGATTAGACAATCCGATCGAATCTACGAACTCCCAATACTACCCAGAAAACTCAACTCTTGAGTAAATTTTAAAAATTCCCAGAAAACTCAGCATTAAAATAAAGAAGTTACTGTGCAAAAATAGTTGACTGAAGAGACTTATTGGCCGCGGAACCGCCGCAGAAGTCATGCTTCTGCCGCGGTTCCGCCGCGCTTTGGGCGAATCAGCCCCTCGAATTTCACAGTAATTCAAATAACACCCTGCTGAATTTTTTAGCAATTTTTAATTCACAAAAATCCAAATATTTAGAAAATTTCCAGAGAGCATTTTAGAGTTAGGGTTTCGGTTCGATCGGACATCAAACTCCGTCTACGCATCGCCTAAGGCTCTAGCTAGGCTCTGATACCACTGTAGGGTTCCTAGGCACACTAATGAGGTCTCACAAGGCATCAACCATGCCAATTTCAAATTTTACAAGTGCCGAGAAACCCTAATACGGATCGTTTACTAGAAATTAGGCGAAAAAAAGAAACTAGTTAACAACTTAACTACAAGAAAGAAGCTACAACCTTTGTAGATCCGGTTCTCCACCTCCATGGCTCCGTGATGAAGTCCCCTCGCTGTCCATATCGAATCCCGGGCTCTAGCGTCGGCTTCATCGGAGAAATGGGCGGGCTTGGTCGTCGGCTACGATGCCGAAGATGATCGACGTCGAGGCATCACAAGATCAAGCTCCCACTTCACCAAGTCATGAAACTTGTGAAGAAAACACCCTATACTACTTGGCAAGAGGTAAAGGATGAAGAAATAGGAAGTGGGTTCACTTTAGAATTGGATTTCTCACTCTTTTCATCAAGTCACTATTGATGGTTGCAAGCTTCTTCATCTTCAAGAAGAAGAAGAAGATGAAGATGATATATATGATAAGTGTTATATAAAATATAAAATAAAAAGATACATATCATATTGCAACCATAGTTAGATGTAGAGAATAAACCAAGGTTAGGTGAATGGTTAGGTTAGGCAAAGAAACAAAAATGGTTGACCTTTTTCAAAGCTTCATGAAGCTTCAAGTAAATCCAAAAGCAACCATTTCTTTTCTTGCCTAAAAAGGAAATAAACAAAATAAATGAAAAAGTAAATAAAATCAAAACCCTAACCATTACATAACCATGGTTTAATCTAAACATATACCCAAACATTCATGTATCATCAAACATGATACAATCAAGTGTACAAAAATATATCACATATACAATGTGCACATCAAGTGAGAAAATCCTTTTAAAGTGAACCAATACTAGTTAATGCAAAGTAATATATCAAATATATAAATATACATTAAATCATTAAATCAACACTTGATTCAATGATCCGGTCATGTCGCATATAACCGACTAGTATCCATTGTATCGACTTATCGAATCAATCCTTGATTCGATAACTAGGTTATATCACATACAACCATTCGATACATTCATCGCAAGAATGGAATACGGTATCACATACACGCATTATTCTCGGTCCCGCACATATCTCATATGCGCTCCTATTTCGTTTCGCTTGAGCCAGGAAACCTCTGTGTAGGACTCTAAAGACTCGTCAATACGCCGGCAGCAGGTGATGATCATATCAAACACCCACAAACCGCAAGCGGTCTGCCAAACGTAACGGCCACCCGGGTATTGAGTGATCAGAAGATCGACGAGCAAGCCCGCTCACACTCTTGTGAATCCAACCAGTAACACTTACCGTACAGTCCGGTCTGTTCGTCTGATATGTCGTATATCTCTCCTAGGGGTGGTAAACGTCAGACCCCAATAGCTCGATAAGTCATGCCGACGTAGGGTCCATAACATTCTTGAAACTACTGATAACTCTTACCAGTATATCACTGCAACCCTGGTCAGGGATTTCCTGTTATGGCCAGTCGAGCATAGCACAACATCAACCCCCAATACCGGGAGAGACGAATCCCCTCCTATCGCTCATTGCCTCCATGTGAATCGGGACTGTACCCAAAAACCACCTGTTTGCACGACTCAGTAGAGCCGTGGTAGGGTGGAAATCAAAGCACAGTGGGAGACACACAAGACTCTATGACGATCTCGGGTCAACAGACTAAGCTGTACCAGTGTCACCAGAGAACTGCCATCTGACGTGAGATATAATACCATCTGGGAGTTCTCGGCGAGTCCGTTCAGTATACCCAGTCTCCACTGAGCACCCGCATACCATCTCTGATGTCAAACACCAATGGATATGGGATCATCCATCGCCCATCACATGGGTCGAGAAGATATACGCTAGTCTACTCTGGAATATCGATGCCCCGTCTCGATATTCCCACGACTAGGAACATTGAAGGATGTTCTCATGGACTACCCAGGCCCCACTAGTATGATCTGCATCATAGTCCTGGAAGTCGAGTACACATCCTAAGGGCTTTATCAACATGTAACAGAGAGACAGAAAGTATACATTTTAAGATAAAGAGTAACCAGATAGCGTACTATCATGTCGAGCAAGAAAGTCCTACCTATATATGTCCCAGCATCCACCACAATATACATCCAATGTACAGTAATGGCCTCTAGGGCATACATATAACTAACAATATTTTCATTATCCTTGCCTTTATAGGCTATACACTTTACATATAGCCCCTTGGGCTCCACAAAATGGCATTTTGCCTATCCCGTGGCTCATGTGTCATTTCTTTTTGCACATAAGCCATGGGCTTTACAAAATTTGGCTTTATGCCCATTTTTCTTACATTTATTCATAAAATAAAATAAAAGAAATATAACAAAATTATTTATTACAAAACTTTTATTTTGGCATGGGGGAAGGCCGGCCGCTTCATGTTCGGCTCGACCCGGGCATTGGCCCACTTGACCCGGGGCTTGGGCCCACTTGGCTTGGGGTTGACTTTGATTTTGACTTGGTCAACCGGGATATAAATTTTTACCCCAACACCATGCTCGGTCCATCCTTGGCTAGTAAGTTCTTACCCACGACGCCAAGGATCAAAGCCCTCACCAAGAGGCAACCGGGCAGCAACCCTGCTCGGTCCATCCTTAGCAGGCCTCTCCATGGCCTCCCGCACTAAGGATCAAAGCCATCGCCAAGAGGCAACCAGGCAGCAACCCTGCTCGGTCCATCCTTGGCTGGTAATTTCTTACCCACGACGCCAAGGATCAAAGCCCTCTCCAAGAGGCAACCCTGCTCGGTTCATCCTTGGCTGGTAATTTCTTACCCACGAAGCCAAGGATCAAAGCCCTCACCAAGAGGCAACAGGGAAGCAACCCATCTCGGTCCATCCTTAGCAGGCCTCTCCGTGCCCTCCCGTGCTAAGAATCAAAGCCCTCGCCAAGTGGCAATCGGGAAGCAACCCTGCTCGGTCCATCCCTGGCTGGTAATTTCTTACCTCACGACGCCAAGGATCAAAGCCCTCACCAAAAGGCAACTGGGCAGCAATCCTGCTCGGTCCATCCTTAGCAGGCCTCTTTGTGCCTTCCCGCGCTAAGGATCAAAGCCCTCGCCAAGAGGCAACCGGGAAGCAACCCTGCTCGGTCCATCCTTAGCAGGCCTCTCTATGCCCTCCCGCGCTAAGGATCAAAAGCCATCATCAATAGGCCACCGAGCAGCTACCATGCTCGGTCCATCCACATCTAAGTGATCTCCACCTCGACTTCGGGGCCATGGAGATACCGGCCTTTTACCGGTCTTTGCACACTTGGCAAGTGATAGAATTCAACTCGGCGTGCGATCGCTAAACGAAAAACCGACTTAACATGAAAGTAGTACTGCAAAAATAAAAATGTTTACCACAAACAAAAAGACTGTCACACCCCGCTTCCCAGAGTGCGCTAAGATCGGCACGTGACAGAGCCAACCATGCTACCTATGGATAGGAAACATCCCTCCACAGTCACATTACGGCTGTCTAGAAGATATCAAGAACAGTAGAAATAAAATTAACTATCTAGTACATGTCCATAAGCCAGAATAAACGAGTCAAGAAATAATATGCAGAAGCAATAGATCCAATAAACAAAAACATCCGGAAAGTAACATTACTAAACTGGATACCAACTGGATACTAACAGGATCCTCACTGCTCGGCCTGACGGCGGAAATACTCCTGATTAGCCTGCGACAAGGTAGAGAATCTGGGCCATGCAAAACCCAGACGTCAGTGTGTCATAATATCAAACAATAATAAATGAACAGGGGGTAACAAGACACGCAGGCATGAATTATAAAAGGGTACATGAATGTAATAAGTGAGCAGGGATAAAGAACAGTGAAATGTAACAGTATATGTGAAGTGCAGCGGTGAAACTAAACTATGCTACTGGGTTAACTACTCTCAAGTCTGTGAAATCAATTTGATGAATCGTCGATATAACTCAATAGTATCCCGTGCATGCCCGGGACCACGGTCCAGATTCTCGGGCTGAAACCGAGACATGCCGCTAGGCACTAAACAGGAAACATGTACAGATGAATGAGGCCAGCAGCAGCATCCCAGGGCTGGCATAGCCCCTAAAACTGATCAGTATAAGCATCGAACTGTCGAGTTACAAGTCAGGTTTCATCATTGATTTCCCCATACCCCCAAGTTATGTGTTCAAGTCAGGTATTGATAAATCTGAAGCTAATGCCAATACAGGATCAACCAGGAACAATTTTGTCTATACAGACAACCGGATATGTCCATCGGGATAACATGTCAGGATTGTCGGCATTAGAAACAGGATCAGGTAACACGTCAAGTAGTGATATATCAGGTCATGTCAAGTAGTGTACATATATCAAGTCATGTCAAGTAGTGGTGTATCAGGTCATGTCAAGTAGTGCGCAGGTATCGACGGTGCTCATAATCAAACTATAGCAAGTATTGAATCAGGGTGAAAGTACGGATGTACAATAAAAGAATGGATGCACAAATATCGATCAAGGGTTACATCATGACTATGTAGGATGCACATTATCAAGCATGGTGCAATAATACAACAGTAACATGAAATAATATGGTCTTGGCGTGCAACTAGATATGTAATAAACTGTACGGATACAGACGGATACTATAAAACTGTAAATCGGTAAAATTTGCTGAATATTAAAACACAAGAATTATTATTTATTAAATAGATATTAATATAATAATATTAACATGGATAACATATTCAAACCGATTAATAACTATAAAAGTGGTATTGATTAATCATGCACAAGAAAGTTCCGTTCAGAAATTCAGCGTCACCCTGATTTATAAAATAGCTTAAAAATAACAAACGTTCTCCAAAAGGGACATGTCTTATACCAAAACAAAGATAATTCAATAAGGTTTTCATTTTTATAAGTTGAAGTATCTCAGCTTGTTCCTACAAAAAGTTATGAAAATTCGAAATTGAAAGTTTGCTGCTGGAATTTCTCTGGACAGCAGTTTAGAGATATTTTCATTTGCATTTTACGTTATTTAAACAATTTATTTTGCAACTAAATATTTCATAGAGTTATAGAATTCTGAGTTAGATTTGTAACGAACTAAAGAATGTATACTAATAATTTTTCTATGATTTATAATGAATTTTATAATGTAAGGTATACAGTAAATTTCAGATTTGTCGTATCCGCTTTGCAACGACGTTTCATATGTAAACTATAATATTTTCAAACTATATTTTGTATAACATTATAAAATGCAGATTATAAACTAATTAAAGATAATAATAAGAAATATTACGACGATATATATTTTAAATGATATGGATGCAATCGGGTATCCGAAAACAGTAAAACTTCAGTATGGATGCATAATACTATACCTAGCTTGTAGCAAGATAATTTAGCATGCGATTAGACATGTAAATAATGATATTGATGTGTACGGACGTCGTATAACAGTAAAGTGATAAACTGTAAATGCGGGATTTACAACTAAACAATATGAAATGTAAATATTCAATTGGGTGCAGCATATTGTAGTCTAGCATGTATCAAGATAAATTTGCATGCACTAGATATGAAGTAACCTGCACGGATGCACACGGATATCCAAAAACGGTGAAACATTCAAAATGATAATGTGGAATGCATAACTAATCATTATGTGTTGTAATTATTCAAATGAATTTAGAATATAGTAGTATAGCATGTAGGAAGATTAACTTGCCTCGATCGGATCACGAAACGGATATGTAGGGCACGTCCGACGTCAGTAAAACGTCGCAATTCACGCACGACACACGGGACAGGTCTAAACAATGCAAGAGGTTGATCACGCAGGCAAGGTACGTTCACTGGATCACTCGGATCGTCAGCGACGAGCACGGCTCCGGCAGTGATCACCGGAATCAAGAAACAAGAAAAAGAAAGAAGAAAGAAGAAGAAGAAGTAAGAAGAAGAGGCTGTGTATTAAATAAGGAAAGAAAAATAAATAAATAAAATATATATAAAAATATATATGCAGAGGAGAGAGAGAGAGAGAGAAAGGGGTTGTTAGTTTCTTAGGAAATTAGTTTAGATTTAAATTAAAAAATTCTTTTATTAGTTAACTAAATTTTAATTTGTATCAGTTTATAAAACTAATATTATATAAATAAAATTTGACATTCTGGTAAATACAAATATAGTCCAAAACATGCCCGGGTCGGGTCTAAAATTCAGTTTTAAAATACGAAAAATATACATGTCGACAAAATTAAAGTTGGTTATCCGGGTAACGAAAATGCATACCCCCACGGACGGATGCACGTTGCGTGCACGTAGTCATCCAAACAAGTCCGTTTCACTGAACGGGACGAGAACAAGATGCGCGGATGCCACGACTGGGTTAGGGGTAGCAGGCAGGCCATGCAATGTATTTTTAAAATATTTTACTTGATTTTAAATGTTATATTAAAGAAATGCAGATGCCGGATATAAAGCCAGTATGCAATATGTATAAATTAAAATGAAAGTGCACAAGTCCATGTAACAGGTCAGGATAAATTATAAACATGAATCAAGACAGGTTTCAAGCAAGCGGGTCGGGTAGAATGCAAATACAAATGTCAAATACACTATTCGCACCCAAAACACAGTAAATCAGGAAAATACCATAAATAAAGAAATACTTGACTAGAACTGGTATAAATGAACTAGGGTGTTACATTATACCCAACTACAAAAAGAATTTCGTCCTCGAAATCCCAGGAACAAGAAAAGATAAACAATCAAGAATCTACAAGAATAGGTGCGGAAACTTCTGTCGAATCTCGTCTTCTCGTTCCCAAGTCGATTCTCCATACGAGCAATTCCCCCAAGAAACAAGTGCGAGGGGGATAACCTTGTTCTTAAGAACCTTTTCTTTTCGATCAACAATCGGCATCGGTCGTTCCTCAAAGGTCAAATCCTCTCTTACAGTCAGCTCCGAATGATCTAGCACGTGTGTTTCATCTCGAACATACTTACGGAGTTGGGATACATGAAACACGTCATGAATATTCGCCAAAAATTATGGTAAAGCCAATCAGTAAGCCACTTCTCCAACACGCTCCAAAATCTCGAAAGGCCCCACGAATCGAGAACTAAGCTTGCCTCGACTCCCAAAATGTCACGCCCCGCTTCCCAGAGTACACGAGATTGGACACGTGACATAGCCAACCATGCTACCTGTGGGTAGGAAGTATCCATCCACAGTCACATTACGGCTGTAGAGATATCAAGAACAAGATAAATAAACTATCTAACACATGTCCAAAACCATAATAACAAGAGTCAATGATAAATAAGTGCGGAAGCAAATGATCCAATACAATAATAGAAAAGTACGTCCCATAATGCGGGCTCACATCTGGAAATAAAATGCAATGAATAAACTAATCACTACAGAACTCACAAATCAGCCTGCTGGCTGAAGTACTCCTGCTCGGTCGGCGACAGTGGTAAAGAATCTGGGCCATGCAAAACCCAGACGTCAGCGCGTCATGTCAACCAATAATATAATATGAACATGGTAATAAGCAATGCAGAGATAAACATGAATAAAGCAATAATATGAAACAACAGTGCAGGGTAGTGTGCAGTGGGTAACTAAACTGTTCTATCGGGTTTTCTATTCTAAAGTCTTTGAAATCAATTGATGATTCGTCGATGTAACTCAATAGTATCCCGTGCGTGCCCGGGACCACGGTCAAGATTCTCGGGGCTGAATCCGAGACGTGCCGCTAAGCAGTAACAAGTAGCAGGATGGGTGAGTGATGTCAGCATCATCACTCCGGGGCTGGCCTAGCCCGTAAGACTGATCAGAACAGGTATCGAACTGTTGAGTTACAAGTCGGTTTCACCTTTGATTTCCCCATACCCCCAAGTTATATGTGTGAAGTCAGGTATTCAGGAATCAAGGACTAATGCCAACACAGGATCAGGTAAGAGCAGGTTTGTCTGGATAGACAACAGGAATGGTCCATGAGGACCCCAAGTCAGGTTTGTTGGCATTAGGCATGAGATCAGGTAACAGGTCAGGTCATGGTACAACAGGTTGAGTTGATAGTAAAGGGTACCATGTCCGGTGCATCGATATATGTATATGTCATGTGTATCAAGGTCAGGTCAATATGTGACGCAATCGAGGGTGTGCTCACAACAGGTATATAATCGAATAAGGAATAACAGCAGGAAATAAAGTAAACAACAATAACAGTTCATTTAATCACAATGGTGCATTACTATAGTTCAATTGTATTATCATATTAACAGGTTCGAGCACCCTTGGGGTGCAATAATCACAAGGTAGTGCAATATCAATAACAGAAAGTAATAAAGCTACATGTGTACGGCTATCGTCCTTTAAACAGTAAAAATGATTAACCGGTAGTTTCGTTATTAGGGTTAAAGCGGCAATTGTGATTCTAGGCTACAGTATCATGATATATGTCATAATGCGTCCAAATCATAAAATAGCTCTACTTAGTTAAGTTTTGTAAGTTTTATGAGTCAAACACATTCAATTTGTATAACATAGCATGTAGCAAGTAATACTTGCCTCGACGGTTTCGCGAACCGGGAAAACGGACGTAACGTCGGCGGAAAACACGCGACGGATGCACGGGTCACGGATCGAGTCCAAACAACGAACAGCGGAACCGCACTGACCGGAGTACCTTGCTAGAATGTCGGGTCAAGTCGTCGGCACGGCCGGATTCCGGCGAAATGTCAAAACAGCGACAAAGTTAGCAAAATACGATGCATGGACAACGATCGACCAGCGAGGGGGTAAAACGAAAGGAGAAGGTAAAGAGAAGCTTACAGGGATAGCAAGGGTGGCAACCGCGACGGGGTCGATGGCGATAGGGCGCCGGCGAGGGGCAGTGGACGCGGCAGATCCGGCTAAAGGTTGCTGGATCAGGTGGTGCTGCGATGAGGGGAGGTAAAGGCCGGGTTCTGGTCGCAGGGGAAGAGGAGGTGGTCGGCGGTGGCGCGGGTGACGACGACGAGAGTCAACGGCGGCGTTTTCCGGCGAACCAGAGGAGGTGGTAGGGTTGCAGCTTGGGTTCTGTTGCGGCGCCGGCGTACGGGAAGGAGGAGGAAGGTGGCGAGGTCGGGAAGAGGGCGAAGGGGAGAAGCTGGCGTCGTCGGCGACGAGATGCGGCGGCGACGGCAAGCGGAGACGGTGCAGGTGGCTACGGCACTGGCTGCAGGCACTGGAAGAAAGGGAGAAAGGAGGAAGGAGGTGCGGTCGAGGCTGCGGAGGCAAGGGTGATGGTGGTGGTAGCGTCGGCGCGGGGGCTGCGGCGGCGACGGGCACGGTGGCGGCTAGGGTTCTGCGTGGGTTCGTGGGGGTTTCTCGCGTGGGTTTTCTGTGAAGGCGAAGGACGAGGGAAAAATATAAGGATAGAGAGAGAGAGAGATTATAGGAAGAGAGAGATAGAGACAGAGAAGGAGAGAGATAGAGGTAGAGAGAGATAGGGAGGCGGGCCCACGAGGGATTAAGTCCCTCGTGATTGGCTGAGGGATATTCGTGGGTAAAAATATAAAAGATTTAAAAAGGATTTAATAGTAACAGAAAGAATATAATATATAGTTTCAGTATATTTAATTAAATGAGTATTTTGGCGCTAAATGAAACATTTCCAAATCGCGCCCGGGTTGCGCCCAAAAATTTGAAATTCAAATAATAGGATTTTAAGCGGGTTCCAAATTTTAAAATGAGATGTCTTATGATTAAAATGCATGCCCCCAAGTCGGACACTTGCACGCGTGCGTAGCCGTCCAAACTCGCCCGTTTCACTTAACGGGATGAAAACTCGACACACGGACGCTACCACGCGGCTAGGGGTGACGAGTAGGCCAATATGGATATTTTAAATTTCATTTTAGGTGCTAAAATTTGTTATATGCAAAACTGACCTAGCCGGTTAAAATTTCACAGTGAGACCCAAACAGGCAAAATAAATGAAATGAGCAATGTCAAACACTCAACCAGTAATAGAAATAGTATTATTGGGCTCGGGTGTTACATCATACCCAACTACAAAAAGAATTTCGTCCTCGAAATTCCAAGAATACAAGATAGATAACTACAGGAAGAGGTGAGGAAACTTCTGCCGGATCTCGTCTTCTCGCTCCCAAGTGGATTCTCCATGCGATCGATTACCCCAAGAAACTAGCACAAGGGGGATAACCTTGTTCTTAAGAACCTTTTCCCTTCGATCCTTGATTTCAACCGATCGCTCCTCAAAAGTTAGGTCCTCCCGTACAGTCAACTCCGAATGATCCAAGACGTGGGTTTCATCTCGAACATACCTCCGTAGTTGAGATACATGAAACACATCGTGCATACCTGCCAAGGACTGTGGTAACGTCAAACGGTACGCTATCTCTCCAACACGCTCCAATATCTCGAAGGGTCCAACGAATCGAGGACTAAGCTTTCCCCGACTCCCAAAGCGAATCACCCCTCTAGTCGGTGATATCTTCAAGAATACCAAATCACCCACGGCGAACTCTAGAGTTCTTCTTGACGTGTCAGCCCAACTTTTATGTCTGTCTTGAGCTGCCTTCATAAGCTTTCTGATGGCGCTAACCTTCTCAACGGTCTGTACTACCAAATCTGGTCCCAATAATCTTCGTTCACCGACGTCATCCCAACAAACAGGTGAACGGCACTTACGACCATACAACGCTTCAAACGGAGCCATCTGAATAGTCGCTTGGAAACTATTGTTGTAAGAAAACTCCACCAAGTGTAGGTGATCTTCCCAAGAACCTTTGAAGTCCAACATGCAAGCCCTCAACATATCTTTAAGAGTTTGGGTCGTTCTCTCCGATTGACCATATGTTTGAGGATGATAAGCTGTGCTAAACTTCAATCGAGTCCCCAAACTTTCTTGTAAACTCCTCCAGAAGTGTGACAAGAACCGAGTGTCCCGATCGGACACGATGCTCACCGGTACTCCATGCAATCTTACAATCTCCTGCATGTACCGCTCTGCCAAAGTCTCCGTCGATTGACCAACCCGAAAAGGAATAAAGTGAGATGCCTTGGTCAACCGATCAACAATCACCCCTACTGTATTGCTGCCCTTTGGACTCCGCGGCAAAGCCGTCACGAAATCCATGGTTATATGTTCCCACTTCCACTGAGGAATCGGAAGTGGTTGCAACAAACCAGCAACCCTTTGGTGTTCAGCCTTGACTTGCTGACATACCAAGCACTTAGCCACGAAGCGAGCAATCTCCCGTTTCATGCCTTCCCACCAGAAATGCTGTCGAATATCTCGGTACATCTTTGTACCTCCCGGATGTACAGAGTAAGCTGAACTGTGTGCTTCCTTCATAAGCTCTTCACGCGCATCTCCCTTTGGCACACACACACGGCTACCATACCTCAACGAACCATCTTCGTGGATCAATAAATCTGTTCGTAGTCCGGCTTCAACCTGCTCTCGAAACCTTTGCAGTCTAGGATCCTGCGATTGTGCCGCTTTAATCTTCTCAACTAAGGACGACTGTACTTGCAACTGCATCAACTGTCCCGTAGAATGTGGCAGCACAACCTCCAAGTCAAATCCTCAAAAATCCGCAATGATCTCCCTCTGTGTAGTCAATACCTGAATCGCTGGTAACCGACTAAGCGCATCCGGCACGACGTTAACTTTTCCCGGATGGTACTTAAGATCAAGGTCGTAGTCGGCCATCAGCTCCAACCATCTGCGTTGCCTCATGTTCAACTCCTTCTGAGTGAACACATACTTCAAACTCTTGTGATCTGTAAAAACTTCGACTCTCTCGCCCAAAAGGTAGTGTCTCCAAAATTTCAAGGCGAAGATCACGGCCGCAAGCTCCAAGTCATGAGTCGGGTAATTCTTCTCATGGGTCTTCAGTTGTCTAGATGCGTAAGCTACGACCTTCCCATTCTGCATCAAAACACATTCCAATCCTTTTCCAGATGCGTCGCTGTGAATCACCAGTCCTCCTGAATTATCTGGTACGGTCAGGATAGGGGCGGTTATCAACTTCTGCTTCAACGTCTCGAAGGCCAATGCACATCCATCCGTCCAAATAAAAGGTACTTCCTTGCACGTAAGCTTGGTCAACGGTTCTGCCAAACGAGCGAAGTTCTCCACAAATCTCCTGTAGTATCCGGCCAAACCAAGGAAACTTCTTATCTCAGCCACATTTCTTAGAATAGGCCAATCTCGAACTGCTGCAATCTTTTCGGGATCGACGGCGATTCCATCGCCCGACACAACATGCCCCAGAAACTTCACTTCTTCCAGCCAGAATTCGCACTTACTCATCTTCGCATACAATTTCTCCTGTCTCGGCGTCTGCAGTGCGATCTTTAAATGCTCAGCATGCTCCTCCGGACTCTTCGAGTACACCAGAATATCGTCAATGAATACCACAATAAACTGGTCCAAGAATGGTGAAAAGATTCTGTTCATCAAATCCATGAATATTGCCGGCGCATTCGTTACTCCGAAGGGCATCACCAGATACTCGAAATGTCCATATCGAGTTCGAAACGCCGTCTTGCAAATGTCTTCTGCTTTCACTCGGACCTGATGATATCCGGATCGCAAATCCAGTTTCGAGAATACCCTCGCGCCACTAAGCTGCTCAAAAAGTTCTCCAATGCGAGGGATCGGGTACTTGTTCCTAATAGTCACCCGGTTCAATTCTCGATAATCAATGCACATCCTTCTCGTGCCATCCTTCTTCTTTACTAAAAGAACTGGAGCTCCCCAAGGTGAGTTGCTGCTTCGAATCCAACCCTTCTCAAGTAATTCACCAACTTGCTTCTTAACTTCTTCCAATTCCACTGGTGCCATCGGATAATAAGCTTTAGATACTGGCGCTGCACCAGGAATAAGGTCAATCACGAACTCCACGTCTCGCTTCGGCGGTAAGCCCGATATATCTTCAAATACGTTCATAAAGTCGCGAACAACTGCCGGCTCTTCATTACTATCAACTTCCATAGCTGCAAGAACACTGTTTGTCGGCCTAGCCCTAAATTCGACTGGTCCGACAGAACTGCTTCCTTACCGCAACTGCTGTCTGCATCGTTGGCCGCGAAAGGTCCAGCGAGACTACTGAGTCTCGTCCATTCTGCTGCATGCACGTCCACGGGCGCTCCATTCTGTCTTAGTCCGATGAACTTCTCTTCCTTTTCCTCCCGTGCAGTCCGCGGGAAGAATTTCTCCAGGAACTCTTAGAAAACTCCGCCCAACTGATCGGCTTGGGCAAGCGGGTCTCCTCCACAAGCCACCACTCTCGGGCGTAATCCACTGGCTGAATGCGCACCACATCAACTCCTTTGTCCTCTGGAATCTGTGCCGCAATCAGCAAATTCTCCGTGTCCACCAGCCACTGCTCGGCTGGCAACGGCTCCTCCAGACCAGTGAAAGTAGTAGGACCCAAACGTCTGAAATCTGCCACGGTCCCTACTCGGTCAACTGGTTTCGCTCCAGCGTTGTTTACAGACTGCCGAATGGCCTGCAAACCCTCCTGAAATGAATCTGCTTGCTGCTGGATCAGCTCAGTTTGTTTCTTTGATTTCCAGCATTCCTCTTATCACTCCAAGCATGGCGGCTTCGTTCACATGCCTCTGGTACGTCTTCAACTTCTTACCTGCCATCATCCTGAACTCAAAACACCCAACATTAGCATGATGATAGATTCTGAATATGGATCAAGGCTAAAACTCCAAGATACTTAAATAGAGTACCGCATTGTAACTATGCCGCGGTATCATAGCCACAATTACTTAACTCCACCCAAGTCGCCTAAGTCCTAGGGATAACAAGAAATCAGGTTTTTGAGTCGACATGCAAAGTAAGTTTGCACGTCGTAAAAGATGTAATCAGGAAGAATGTGATTCAAGAATGGTAAAACGGTCAAGGTGGCAGGACATGTTTCCTAAACACGGGTATTCTGATTCGTGTATTGGGTACAATACCCAACTACAAAAGAATCAACCCGACTAACCTATGGCTCTGATACCAAAAGAACCATGTCACGCCCCGCTTCTCAGAGTACGCGAGATTGGGCACGTGACATAGCCAACCATGCTACCTGTGGGTAGGAAGTATCCATCCACAGTCACATTACGGCTGTAGAGATATCAAGAACAAGATAAATAAACTATCTAACACATGTCCAAAACCATAATAACAAGAGTCAATGATAAATAAGTGCGGAAGCAAATGATCCAATACAATAATAGAAAAGTACGTCCCATAATGCGGGCTCACATCTGGAAATAAAATGCAATGAATAAACTAATCACTACAGAACTCACAAATCAGCCTGCTGGCTGAAGTACTCCTGCTCGGTCGGCGACAGTGGTAAAGAATCTGGGCCATGCAAAACCCAGACGTCAGCGCGTCATGTCAACCAATAATATAATATGAACATGGTAATAAGCAATGCAGAGATAAACATGAATAAAGCAATAATATGAAACAACAGTGCAGGGTAGTGTGCAGTGGGTAACTAAACTGTTCTATCGGGTTTTCTATTCTAAAGTCTTTGAAATCAATTGATGACTCGTCGATGTAACTCAATAGTATCCCGTGCGTGCCCGGGACCACGGTCAAGATTCTCGGGACTGAATCCGAGACGTGCCGCTAGGCAGTAACAAGTAGCAGGATGGGTGAGTGATGTCAGCATCATCACTCCGGGGCTGGCCTAGCCCGTAAGACTGATCAAAACAGGTATCGAACTGTTGAGTTACAAGTCGGTTTCACCTTTGATTTCCCCATACCCCCAAGTTATATGTGTGAAGTCAGGTATTCAGGAATCAAGGACTAATGCCAACACAGGATCAGGTAAGAGCAGGTTTGTCTGGATAGACAACAGGAATGGTCCATGAGGACCCCAAGTCAGGTTTGTTGGCATTAGGCATGAGATCAGGTAACAGGTCAGATCATGGTACAACAGGTTGAGTTGATAGTAAAGGGTACCATGTCCGGTGCATCGATATATGTATATGTCATGTGTATCAAGGTCTGGTCAATATGTGACGCAATCGAGGGTGTGCTCACAACAGGTATATAATCGAATAAGGAATAACAGCAGGAAATAAAGTAAACAACAATAACAGTTCATTTAATCACAATGGTGCATTACTATAGTGCAATTGTATTATCATATTAACAGGTTCGAGCACCCTTGGGGTGCAATAATCACAAGGTAGTGCAATATCAATAACAGAAATTAATAAAGCTACATGTGTACGGCTATCGTCCTTTAAACAGTAAAAATGATTAACCGGTAGTTTCGTTATTAGGGTTAAAGCGGCAATTGTGATTCTAGGCTACAGTATCATGATATATGTCATAATGCGTCCAAATCATAAAATAGCTCTACTTAGTTAAGTTTTGTAAGTTTTATGAGTCAAACACATTCAATTTGTATAACATAGCATGTAGCAAGTAATACTTGCCTCGACGGTTTCGCGAACCGGGAAAACGGACATAACGTCGGCGGAAAACACGCGACGGATGCACGGGTCACGGATCGAGTCCAAACAACGAACAACGGAACCGCACGGACCGGAGTACCTTGCTGGAATGTCGGGTCAAGTCGTCGGCACGGCCGGATTCCGGCGAAATGTCAAAACAGCGACAAAGTTAGCAAAATACGATGCATGGACAACGATCGACCAGCGAGGGGGTAAAACGAAGGGAGAAGGTAAAGAGAAGCTTACAGGGATAGCAAGGGTGGCAACCGCAACGGGGTCGACGGCGATGGGGCGCCGGCGAGGGGCAGTGGACGCGGCAGATCCGGCTAAAGGTTGCTGGATCAGGTGGTGCTGCGATGAGGGGAGGTAAAGGCCGGGTTCTGGTCGCAGGGGAAGAGGAGGTGGTCGGCGGTGGCGCGGGTGACGACGACGAGAGTCGACGGCGGCGTTTTTCGGCGAACCAGAGGAGGTGGTAGGGTTGCAGCTTGGGTTCTGTTGCGGCGCCGGCGTACGGGAAGGAGGAGGAAGGTGGCGAGGTCGGGAAGAGGGCGAAAGGGAGAAGCTGGCGTCGTCGGCGACGAGATGCGGCGGCGACGGCAAGCGGAGACGGTGCAGGTGGCTACGGCACTGGCTGCAGGCGCTGGAAGAAAGGGAGAAAGGAGGAAGGAGGTGCGGTCGAGGCTGCGGAGGCAAGGGTGATGGTGGTGGTGGCGTCGGCGCGGGGGCTGCGGCGGCGACGGGCACGGTGGCGGCTAGGGTTCTGCGTGGGTTCGTGGGGGTTTCTCGCGTGGGTTTTCTGTGAAGGCGAAGGACGAGGGAAAAATATAAGGATAGAGAGAGAGAGATTATAGGAAGAGAGAGAGAGAGATTATAGGAAGAGAGAGAGAGAGACAGAGAAGGAGAGATATAGAGGTAGAGAGAGATAGGGAGGCGGGCCCACGAGGGATTAAGTCCCTCATGATTGGCTGAGGGATATTCGTGGGTAAAATATGAAAGATTTAAAAAGGATTTAATAGTAACAGAAAGAATATAATATATAGTTTCAGTATATTTAATTAAATGGGTATTTTGGCGCTAAATGAAACATTTCCAAATCGCGCCCGGGTTGCGCCCAAAAATTTGAAATTCAAATAATAGGATTTTAAGCGGGTTCCAAATTTTAAAATGAGATGTCTTATGATTAAAATGCATGCCCCCAAGTCGGACACTTGCACGCGCGCGTAGCCGTCCAAACTCGCCCGTTTCACCGAACGGGATGAAAACTCGACGCACGGACGCTACCACGCGGCTAGGGGTGACGAGTAGGCCAATATGGATATTTTAAATTTCATTTTAGGTGCTAAAATTTGTTATATGCAAAACTGACCTAGCCGGTTAAAATTTCACAGTGAGACCCAAACAGGCAAAATAAATGAAATGAGTAATGTCAAACACTCAACCAGTAATAGAAATAGTATTATTGGGCTCGGGTGTTACACAAAACGAATCACTCTTCTAGTCGGTGATATCCTCAAGAATACCAGATCACCAACAGTGAACTCTAGAGGTCTTCTCGATGTGTCGGCCCAACTCTTCTGCCGATCTTGTGCTGCCTTCATATAATTCCGGATAGTATTAACTTTCTCCACGGTTTGTACGATCAAATCCGGTCCCAACAATCTTCGTTCTCCAATATCGTCCCAACAAACATGTGAGCGACATTTGCGACCATACAATGCTTCGAATGGAGCCATCTGAATAATCGCCTGAAAGCTGTTGTTGTACGAAAACTCCACCAAGTATAGATGATCCTCCCACGAACCCTTGAAGTCCAACATGCAAGCTCTCAACATATCTTCAAGATTTTGGATTGTTCTCTCCGACTAGCCATCTGTCTGAGGATGATAAGCTGTGCTAAACTTCAATCGCGTCCCCAAACTTTCCTGTAAACTCCTCCAGAAGTGCGATAAGAATCGGGTGTCACGGTCAGAAACGATGCTCATAGGTACTCCATGCAATCTCACAATCTCCTGCATATACCGTTCTGCTAACGCTTCCATCGACTGACCAACACGAAATGGTATGAAATGAGCTGCCTTGGTCGATCGATCAACAATCACCCAAACTGCGTTGTTGCCCCTTGGACTCCGCGGTAAAGCTGTCACGAAATCCATGGTTATATGTTCCCACTTAGATTGCGGAATCGGAAGTGGTTGCAATAAACCAGCAACCCTTTGATGTTCAGCCTTAACTTGCTGACACACCAAGCACTTCGCTACAAAGCGAGCAATCTCCCTTTTCATGCCTTCCCACCAGAAATGCTGTCTTAGATCGCGGTACATCTTTGTGCCTCCTGGATGTACGGAATACGCGGAACTGTGTGCCTCCCTCATAACTTCTTCACGAATGTCTCCTTTCGGTACACACAAACAGCTACCATATCGCAACGAACCATCTTCATGAATTAACAAGTCCGTTCGAAGTCCAGCTTCAACCTGTTCTCGAAACTTCTGCAATCTTGGGTCCTGTAACTGCACTGCTTTAATATTATCGATCAACGATGACTGTACTTGCAGCTGCATCAACTGTCCCGAAGAATGCGGTAGCACGATCTCCAACACGAATATCCGAAAGTCTTCGATAAGCTCCTTCTGTGCAGTCAACATCCGAATTGCGGGCAACCGACTAAGCGCATCCGGCACTACATTAACTTTCCCCGGATGGTACTTAACATCAAGATCGTAGTCAGCCATCAGCTCCAACCATCTACGCTGCCTCATGTTAAGCTCTTTCTGTATGAACACGTACTTTAGGCTTTTGTGATCGGTTAATACTTTGACCCTTTCGCCCAATAAGTAGTGTCTCCAAATCTTCAGAGTGAAAATCACAGCTACTAGCTCCAAATCATGAGTTGGGTAATTCTTCTCATGGATCTTCAACTGTCTAGATGCGTAAGCTATAACTTTCCCATGATGCATCAAAACACATCCCAAACCTTTCCCAGATGCGTCGCTGTGAAACACCAATCCTCTGAAACTGTCTGGTACGATCAAAATAGGAGCGGTTATCAACTTTTGCTTCAACGCCTCAAAAGCTGACGCACAACCATCCGTCCATACGAACGGTACCTCCTTTCGTGTAAGCTTGGTCAAAGGCTCAACTAAGGGAGCAAAATTCTCCACGAACCTTCTGTAATATCCGGCAAGTCCAAGAAAACTTCTGATCTCTGCTACGTTCTTCGGAATCGGCCAATCTTGAACTGCTGCAATCTTCTCGGGATCAACGGCGATTCCATCTCCGGATACGACATGCCCACAAAACTTCATTTCTTCAAGTCAAAACTCACACTTGCTCATCTTCGCATATAATCTTTCTTGCCTCAATGTCTACAGTGCAATCTTCAAGTGTTCCGCATGCTCTTCAATGCTCCTCGAATACACCAGAATATCATCAATAAACAACACAATAAACTGGTCCAAGAACGGTGAAAAGATTCGGTTCATCAAGTCCATAAATATCGCCGGTACATTCGTGAATCTGAATGGCATCACTAAATACTCGTAATGTCCATACCAAGTTCGGAACATAGTCTTGCAAATATCCTCTGATTTAACTCGGACCTGATGATATCCGAATCGCAAATCCAGCTTCGAGAATACCCTCGCGCCACTGAGTTGCACGAATAATTTGCCAATGCGAGGGATCGGGTACTTGTTCTTAATAGTCACCCGGTTCAATTCTCGATAATCGATGCACATCCTCCTTGTGCCATCTTTCTTCTTGACTAGAAGAACTGGAGCTCCCCAAGGTGAATTGCTGCTGCGAATCCAACCCTTCTCAAGCATTTCGATAACCTGCTTCTTGACTTCTTCCAACTCCACTGGTGCCATTGGATAGTACGCCTTTGAGATTGGCGTTGCACCAGGAACAAGATCGTTCGCGAACTCCATATCTCGTTTTGGCAGTAAACCCGAGATGTCCTCGAACACGTCCATGAACTCTCGTACTACAACTGGCGCTTCTTCCTTATCAACTTCCATCAACGAAAGAACATTGTTTGTCGGCCTAGCCCTAAACTCGACTGGCCTGACAGAACTGCTACCTCCAGCAAAAGCAAACTCCGGATGTCCGGGAATCTGGAAATTCACTTTCTTTGCCCTACAATCAATGTGAGCGTAGAAAGTGCCGAGAAAATCCATTCCCAAGACAACTTCATAACTGCCGGTATCGGTCACCAAGAAATCTGCAAAACATGAACTGGTAAGCAATGAAACTGAGAGAACCAAAGTAATAAAACAACCATGAAATAAGGAAATGAAACAAGACCAGAGTTCCAAGTTACTTAAATAGAGTACCGCATTGTAACCATACTGCAGTTCATAGTTACAATCACATAATTCCGTTCAAGTCGCCCAAATCCTAGTATCAGAATCAAAGGAATAGGATGGAAGAAACAATAGGGAACCAAAAGAATTTCAACTCGAGATGCAAAGTTTTTTGCATATCATCAAGACTAGAGTCAAGAGAAAGATAAGATTCAAGAATCATGAGAACAATGTGGCAGGACATATTCCTAATCATGAGTATTCTGATTCATGTATTGGGTCCAATACCCAACTACAAAAGAATCAAACCTGATTAACCTAAATCCTATAGCTCTGATACCAAACAAACCCTGTCACGCCCCGTTTCCCAGAGTGCGCTAAGATCGGCACGTGACAGAGCCAACCATACTACCTGTGGATAGGAAACATCCCTCCACAGTCACATTACGCTGCCTAGAAGATATCAAGAACAGTAGAAATAAAATTAACTATCTAGTACATGTCCATAAGCCAGAATAAACGAGTCAAGAAATAATATGCGGAAGCAATAGATCCAATAAACAAAAACATCCGGAAAGTAATATAACTAAACTGGATATCAACTGGATACTAACAGGATCCTCACTTCTCGGCCTGACGGCGGAAATACTCCTGATTATCCTGCGACAAGGTAGAGAATCTGGGCCATGCAAAACTCAGACGTCAGTGCGTCATAATATCAAACAATAATAAATGAACAGGAGGTAACAAGAAACGCAGGCATGAATTATAAAAGGGTACATGAATTAATAAGTGAGCAGGAATATAGAACAGTGAAGTGTAACAGTATATGTAAAGTGCAGCGGTGAAACTAAACTGTGCTACTGGGTTAACTACTCTCAAGTCTGTGAAATCAACTTGATGAATCGTCGATGTAACTCAATAGTATCCCGTGCATGCCCGGGACCACGGTCCAGATTCTCGGGCTGAAACCGAGACATACCACTAGGCACTAAACAGGAAACATGTACAGATGAATGATGTCAGCGGCAGCATCCCAGGGCTGGCCTAGCCCTTAAAACTGATCAGTATAAGCATCGAACTGTCGAGTTACAAGTCAGGTTTCATCATTGATTTCCCCATACCCCAAGTTATGTGTTCAAGTCAGGTATTGATAAATCTGAAGCTAATGCCAACACAGGATCAAGCAGGAACAGTTTTGTCTATACAGACAACAGGATATGTCCATCGGGATAACATGTCAGGATTGTCGGCATTAGAAACAGGATCAGGTAACACGTCAAGTAGTGATATATCAGGTCATGTCAAGTAGTGTACATGTATCAGGTCATGTCAAGTAGTAGTGTATCAGGTCATGTCAAGTAGTGCACAGGTATCAACGGTGCTCATAATCAAACTATAGCAAGTATTGAATCAGGGTGAAAGTACGGATATACAATAAAAGCATGGATGCACAAATATCGATCAGGGGTTACATCATGACTATGTAGGATGCACATTATCAAGCATGGTGCACTAATACAACAGTAACATGAAATAATATGGTCTCAGCGTGCAACTAGATATGTAATAAACCGTACAGATACAGACGGATACTGTAAAACTGTAAATCGGTAAAATTTGCTGAATATTAAAACACAAGAATTATTATTTATTAAATAGATATTGATATAATAATATTAACATGGATAACATATTCAAACCAATTAATAACTACAAAAGTGGTATTGATTAATCATGCACAAGAAAGTTCCGTTCAGAAATTCAGCGTCACCCTGATTTGTAAAATAGCTTAAAAATAACAAACGTTCTCCAAAAGGGACGTGTCTTATACCAAACAAAGATAATTCAATAAGGTTTTCATTTTTATAAGTTGAAGTATCTCAGATTGTTCCTACAAAATGCTATGAACATTCTAAATTAAAAGTTTGCTGCTGGAATTTCCCTGGACAGCAGTTTAGAGATATTTTCATTTGCATTTTACGTTATTTAAACAATTTATTTTGCAAGGAAATATTTCATAGAGTTATAGTATTCTGAGTTAGCTTTGAAACGAACTAAAGAACGTATACTAATAATTTTTCTATGATTTATAATGAATTTTATAATATAAGGTGTACAGTAAATTTCAGATTTGTCGTATCCGCTTTGCAACGACGTTTCATGTGTTAACTATAATATTTTCAAACTATATTTTGTATAACATTATAAAATGCAGATTATAAACTAATTAAAGATAATAATAAGAAATATTATGACGATATATATTTTAAATGATATGGATGCAATCGGGTATCCGAAAACAGTAAAACTTCAGTATGGATGCATAATATTATACCTAACTTGTAGCAAGATGATTTAGCATGCGACTAGACATGTAAATAATGATATTGATGTGTACGGACTTCGTATAACAGTAAAATGATAAACTGATAAATGCGGGATGTACAACTAGATAATATGAAATGTAAATATTCAATTGGGTGCAACATATTGTAGTCTAGCATGTATCAAGATAAATTTGCATGCACTAAATATGAAGTAACCTGCATGGATGCATACGGATATCCGAAAACGGTGAAATATGCAAAATGATAATGTGGGATGCATAACTAATCATTATGTGTTATTATTATTCAAATGAATATAGAATATAGTAGTATAGCATGTAGCAAGATTAACTTACCTCGATCGGATCACGAAATGGATATGTACGGCACGTCCGACGTCGGTAAAACGTCGGAACGCATGCACGGCACACGGGACAGGTATAAACAATACAAGAGGGTGATCACGCAGGCAAGATACGTTCACTGAATCACTCAGATCGTCAGCGACGAGCACGGCTCTGGCAGTGATCACCGGAATCAAGAAACAAGATCAAGAAAAAGAAAGAAGAAGAAGAAGTAAGAAGAAGAGGCTGTGTATTAAATAAGGAAATAAATAAATAAATAAATAATATATAAATATATATATGCAGAGGAGAGAGAGAGAGAAAGGGGTTGTTAGTTTCTTAGGAAATTAGTTTAGATTTAAATTAAAAAAATCTTTTATTAGTTAACTAAATTTTAATTTTATCAGTTTATAAAATTAATATTATATAAATAAAATTTGACATTCTGGTAAATACAAATATAGTTCAAAACACGGGTCGAGTCTAAAATTCAGTTTTAAAATACGAAAAATATACATGTCGACCAAAATTAAAGTTGGATATCCGGGTAACGAAAATGCATACCCCCACAGACGGATGCACGTAGCGTGCACGTAGTCATCCAAATAAGTCCGTTTCACTGAACGGAACGAGAACAAGATGCGCGGATGCCACGACAGGGTTAGGGGTAGCAGGCAGGCCATGCAATGTATTTTTAAAATATTTTACTTGACTTTAAATGTTATATTAAAGAAATACAGATGCCAGATATAATGCCAGTATGCAACATGTATAAATTAAAATGAAAGTGCACGAGTCCATATAACAGGTCAGGATAAATCATAAATATGAATCAAAACAGGTTTCAAGCAAGCTGGTCGGGTAGAATGCAAATACAAATGTCAAATACACTATTCGCACCCAAAACACAGTAAATCAGGAAAATACCATAAATAAAGAAATACTTGACTAGAACTGGTATAAATGAACTAGGGTGTTACAAGGACACTGCGAAAAGATTTTTTACTCATAAAAATCACAAGTCTGTACAGAGGTATTAGGCTCCCCAGCCTTACAAAAACGCCCGGAGGCCTACAAAATTTTAGCGCAAAAAAAATAAGGAGGCGGGGAAGTTCAGGCTTCGGGGCCGGGGAGAACCTCGATGAGCTGCACGTCCACTGCGACAACCGGGGCGGTGTCTTGAAGGTCGACGTCCATCGCAAGAGCCTCGATGCCGGGAGCCGGGGGGCTGACTTCTCCCCAACGCTCCCACCGGGGGCCTCTCCCCCTACAGCTCTTCTGGGGGCATTCCCCTGCACGTCATCCCCGAGAGGGTACTCAGCCCGGAGCTCACTGTCAGGGAACTCCGGCATCTGGGCCTTGACGGCGTCGAGGGCATCATGCTAAACGACGGCAGCGGCTCCAGCGAGGTCGGCGTAGAACTGGTCCGAATTCTTGTAGCTCTCCACCGCCTTCGACGCTCGAAGCTCGGCACGCCTCGTCCCTTCTTTTGCCGCCTCATTCTCCCTCCGAAAGGTGTTCGCCGTCCTTTTCAGGGTGGCGATGAGCACCTTGGAATCTTCCAACTTGGCCTCGGCGGCTCGGGCAGCCTCCCGGCACCTGACAATCTCCCGATTCCCGACCGCCACCCGGTCTTCAAGGGCAGCGACCCTTTCCATCGCTGCCTCCAGCTCCAGCCTTGAGCTCTCCTTCCGTGAGGAGAACTCGCCCGCGGCCCGCATCGCCGGGGCAATTTCCTCGTTCTCCTTGTTGACGACAAGGGCGACATGCTGGAGGACCTGAAGAAAAGGAGGGTTAAAAAGGAAAGGGAGGCACCCAGTCACGCGAACAAAAATACTAAATAAAGAACCAAGTGAGGTGCGAACACTAACCTGCACGACCTCTTGAGCTATGGCCACCGTTTGGGCCCAGAGGGTCCCCCGAGGGATTCTGCCCCCGGCCGACCTTTCCATCTCCGAAAGTAGGTTGTCGACGACGGAAATCCCCGAGGGCACCTCGAAGCGAAACTGCCCATCGTCCACGAGGATCGGGAAAAGCCGGGGAGTAGGGCGTCGTCGTATGAAACTTCTTGAGGAAAGACGTGGGAGAACCGGTCTCGCCTCCCACCTCGGGAGCCCGGAGCTCTTGCTCCCGAGCACGCTTTCGGCTCGGCGCATGATTGGACTCTGGGGCCCGGGGATGGGTGCCTGGATGGAGCAGCCGCCGGTGGAGCTGGAGCCGACGACGGGCGAGAAGGGCCGGCGCCTCCGGCCTTCTTCCCTTTCTTTGTGTCGACCAGGGGTGCCCGAAATTTTCCTAGGTCCATGGGTTTTGCATAAGACAAAAGTACAAGGAGTCAGCAATGCCAGAAAAAGTAAAAGAATGCACAAGTCTAAACAGCTCGCCTGAAAACTCCTAACTTTCCCGCGAATTGGGCGGGGCTGAGCCCGGCCCAACTGAGGGCCCGCTCAGACAGCAGCACATCAGCCCGAAGGAGGGGCTCCCACTCCGACACTGCCACCGTGTCAGGATGATTCAACCGACTCACCCGCGGGCAGCTGGCCCCGTGCCACTGGATGAGCACAGGCCAATTCTCACCCTCGAACGGCCTAACAAACAAAAACTTCTTCTTCCATTCATGAATGGAAGAAGGTACTATGACAACCCCCGACCCGGGAGCATCCCCCCATTGTTCTCTAAAAGAGATGTATACCCAGCTCGACTCGGCCCTGCGAGCGCCAGGGTGGTTTTTATATCAAAGAGAAGAAACGAGATGGCTCCGGCTGAAAGGGATCAGACGCAATTTCAACCGGACCAGAAACCTAAGGAGAATCCTCCAAGAGTTCGGCGCTAACTGACCTGGGGCTAACCCAAAACAATTCAACGTCTCAATCACCTCGAGGGAAAGGGCAGGCGCATCCGGGCCCAAAAGGCTTCCAGGTACAAGGCAATCTCCTTACCCCGTACCTGGTCTGCCCTCTCCCCCTCCTCGGCCAGACGAAGCGAATAGCCGGGAGGAATGTGGAAACGAGTATGGATGGTGGCAAGCTCATCCGCGTGCCTTAACATGGATGATGCGCCATGAACACCCGTGACATGCGCTCTGGGGACCGCCCCCCTCGCACGACCCCGGGGAGCATGACTAACCCTAACTTCCCGAGGGGACTCCGACTCGGAAGAGGAAGAGGAAGAAGTAGAAGAGAAAGCTTCAGAAGACTCCCTAGACTCTACCCGGACTACATCTATAGACTCCTCGGAAGAAGAAATCTAACCTGATCGAAGGGACGTGTCCTCGGGAGAGAAAACACGAGGAATCCGACCTGATGAGGAGAGCGTCGAGCTAACACGATTAGGGACGAGGAAATTATGAAAAGGTATGGGCCCCAATGGGGATCCCATCTCTATTTATAGCTGCCGGCGTACACATCCTACGGCTCCGATCGCCTCCCGCCAAAACAACGTTTCGCAACCAACGGCCGACAACGTTCCACCTGTCGCACTTATATTAGGCGCGTCCCATCGGGCGCGAGAACGCCTGCGACCTGTCTCGCCAGCCAACCAGCGCCAGACACGTGGGATGTCGCTTCGACGAACGTACACACGGTCCGGCGCTTCCTCTTTAATGCGAGATCTCTCCCCTGATCCACTGACGTCATTAAGAAAATACGACTTATTGCCCGGGAATACACACCGACGATATCTTCGAGTGAGAGCTCACCCCGGGTGACCGGTCAGACCACTCTCGACCCGACCCAAGACTGGGTCGAGACGAGAATGGGGGGCTAATGATGATGCTCGATATCGGTGACTCCCCAGATAATGACACATGGCAGATGACGTGTCCCAGAGCTTACAAGGAAAGATCAAGAACGTTGCGTTAGGATCACACCCCGGGTCTCCGACCAGGGGTTGATCCTAACCTTTAGTGGCCTTCCAGACCACCCCTCCAGCTCGCCTCCGAGCTATCACAGAACTAAGGTGCCTCGGCCTCCCGCTCGTTCCCGAGCCTCCTGCCGAGCTCATCTTTCTCAGTCTCGCCGACCGACCCACAGCACCGATCACAGGCGCCTCCGCCACGGCTCCGCGAATCTCGCCAGGCGCAAGATACCCGCTGCCCATGATCCCGCGTTCCACGTCATCACGATCCCCCATTAACGAGCCTGTCTCATCATATATGGGGAATCCCGCCTATCACGCGGGCGTGACGCCAGGGGCGTAACGGCCGACGTAAATCTCGCGCCCGCCTGCCCATGGCTGTCGCTATATAAACCCTTCCCTCATACGACTCAGGTAAGCCATTTTTTACTCCAATAGGCCGTTACCCTGCCAAAATACCCCGTCTAACATGATCGTCGGAGGGTCCTCGGTGGCACAACCATCCCGGGACTTCTTTGCAGGTAGCTCGGCCTCAACCACACAAAACCCATTGAGATCCACACACTCGCAGCAGATCAACGGAAGATAACATCTGAAGGAAATCCAGAGATCCATCATTTTTTAAACCCATAACACTCACGTTCTTCTCCTCTCTCTCTCTCTCTCTCTCTCTCTCTCTGTTCATTCATTCCCGCCGCCCTCATCACGAACCCTAACCCTAGCTTCGACCGCGCCTTCGCCTTCGCCCGCGTCGCCGTCGTCGGCCTCACCCGCTCACCGCCATCTTCTCTTCTCTCTCTCTCCTTATTCCTTCTTCATTCTCCCGCTTCCACCTCTACGAAACCTATGCCCCCTGCCTCGCGCTCGCCGTCACCGCCTCCACACTCGCCATCCATCTCCTCCTTCTCCACTTACATTCTCTCCTTTCCCGAGCTCCTGAAACCTATCACCCCGACCTTGCGACCCTTGCCGCCATCTTCCCCCATCGCCGTCGACGACCTCGTCGTTGCCTCCATGCCTTCGCCACCACCTTTTCCCCTCTCCCCTCTCTCCTCTCTCCTCCTCGCCCTCATCCCCGAGCTCTTCCCTGCACAGAACCCCCGACCCCGACGAGAACCCATCATATTCTCTGTCGCCGTCGCCTCATGCCGCCGACCCCCATCGTCACCATCCCCATAACTACGACCTTCCCTCTCACCTCCCGACGCCACAACAATCACCGCCATCATCTTATTTCCCTGCAACCCTAACAACCCACTGCCCCATCGCCAGAAAACCCTCGTCTGCATCCTCGCCGTCGACGACCCATCGTCAACGTCACCCCCTCGCTTCTTCTCTGATCCTAGAGCACCCAAACCCATAACACAACCCCCTTCTCTTTCTTCTTCCTCTTCTTCTTCCTCTTCCTCTTCCTCTTCCTCTCTTCTCTTTCTTGATTCGTATTTTTCCGGTGATCGCCGGAAACGTGCTTATCGCCGACGATTCGAACAACCCAGTAGTCGTCATACTCATCCAGCGTGGTCACATTCTTGCATAGCTTGGTTCTGTTCTGTACGTGCGTGTATGCATTGCGACGTTTACCCGACATCGGACGTGGCGTACGCACCCCGTCATGAGATCCAATCAGGCAAGTATTCTTGCTTTACTTTTGGTCGATGTACATCGGCATTCCTTCGTGTGTATGTGTCTATATATATATATATATTTCCTGCCCTGCTAGAATCAAAGAAAAATGTGTCAGTACCTATTTTTCGTTATACCGTACAAAATATATATATAGGCAAACTTTTATGCAGCAAGTAAGAAAAATTAGCAAGTGTGGTTTTAAAATGAGATTTATTTTAACTACAAATAAAGTTCGAAAGTTGTTAACCTATCTTACATTTATATATTTCTAGCCAGATTGTAATTAGTATATCCATATTAAGATTAACGGTAAAGATAACATTTGTGACTCATACCAGCTTGTACATCGCCTTCATGCAGTTACTATTACCAGATAACAATTACATTTGACAAGTCATGACTATTCAATACTCTGGTCTTTATGAACGAGATCACTAATTAGGATGCTAAACTACATGACATGACACACTACTATTTACCAGTTTCATCTCTATACAATTACCATATCACAAGTTCTAGTCCTTTCAGCATTCTTAATTAGTGATCTAGTCATTACCATAATAGCTATAAATACGCGGGTGTTGGGGTAGTTTGAGTGTGCATTCGTACAACAGGATCTCAGGAGTCCCATGCCGGCAGCTGGTACCGGGCTATATCAGTCGCATGTTATTACAGCTGGTACCGGGCTATATCGGTCATATGTTATTACAGCTGGTACCGGGCTATATCGGTCGTATGTTATTACAGCTCGTACCGGGCTATATCGGTCGCTTGTTCATTCCACATTTGGGTCTGTGTTTCCTAGCCTCTGGGGCCCTACTCTTGGGTTAGGAATACTCCTGCAGAGGTTGACGCACACACTCAACTCACGATATGATAGTTTACCTTTTAGTGACCAGCAGGATGTGACTTGACCTGTTTACATACATGTTTCATAGTTTCAATGCATATATATTTACATCTATTTCTACATGCGCACACGGGCTTCACTACAAACATATATTCATGTTATCATACCATACACACACCTTATACGTTGAGTGCTTACTGGGATATTCTGACATTCCTGAGATTTGTCATCTCAGGTTTAGAGACTGATTTTCAGACTGAGCAGGATCGCAGCGGCTATCAGGACTTTGCCGAAGATCAGTAACCCGTAGATTTATTTCATATCTATTAGTATTTAGCATGTGCGCCCTTGTGGAACATTAAGACTTTTGTATCTTTTCAGATTTTGTTTTCTTTTCGAACCTATTGTATTGGGTATTTATTTGCATCAATTATCTAGTGGACCCATTTTTAGTATTCCTTATGGTTTCGTTGCAGCATGATTATCAGTATTATCTCTTTTAGTATTGGATTTTATTTTTGACAGGTTAATCTAGACAGTCTTATATGACTATGGAAGGATCTTTTCTTACCGTAGGTAGTACGGCTGGTCTTCATCGCTCTCCGTATTCCGTATTTTGGGAAGCGGGACGTGACAAATTCTAAACAGCCCACTTCTTTAAATTCTTTTTTTATTTTCCTCTCACTACGCATGTTTTTTTAGGGGAAAAATATTGAAAAATTGAAGAAAAAAGGAAATTGTTTAGAGTTAAAATTTTGTAATTTTCATTTGTTCCTGCGAAAAATTATATTGAAAAACCATAGAAAACATAAAATTTTGACCTTTTTTAAAATTTTGCCATTTTCATGTGCTATCTTGAAAATTTGAAGAAAACAAAAGGTTTGAAAATTTTATTTTCTTGTACTATAACATATAAAATGTAGAAAATTGGAAGAAAACAGAACAATTTGAGACTTTTGAAAATTACAATTTTCGTATGCTATACAAAAAATATGAATTTTTTTGAGATTTTTTCCGTGGCTTTTGTATGCTAGCTTGTAAAATGTTAGAAATTTGAAGGAAACAAATTTTTTTAGGAATTCACCAAATTTCAGGATTTTCGTGTGTTGCCATGGGTTCCCAGCCACCGGCATCTTAATCACTCAGACCAAATTTCTTTGTTATATTAAGTACTTATTAGCAATCGACGACCTTTTTTCTAATTCACATAGCTTTTTATCTCCTTTATTATTGGAAGTTTTCCAAAAGTTTAAGTAAGCAAAATATTGGAACACCGGAGACAACAAAATAATTCTAAATTTTTTGAAATTTCAAGATTTTCATGTTCTATAGAGCATGCAAAATAATGAAAAATGGAAGTACATAGAATTATTTTTTGAAACTTTTGCGAATTTTATGTGGAATATGATGCAAAATATTAAAAAAGAGGGGAAAAACAGAATTATTTTATTTTCGTTTGTTATTGCAACATGTTGAAAACCAAATAACACAAAAAAAATTACGGGTTTTGAAAATATTGCAACTTTTCATGATCTATATGAATATATAGCAAGCAAAATAATAAAAATAAAGAAAATGGAAATTTTTGAGATTTTAAATGTCCCTATTTTTATGTGCTTATTATTAGCATATAAAAAATTGTAAAACCGATGAAAAGAAATTTGTTTCAAGACTTCTTAAAATTTAATGATTTTTGTGTGCTAGAAGCAAAGTATTACAAAACGGAAGAAATATTTTTTGATATTTTTAAAAAGTTAGTGATTTTTGTGTGCTATATAGCAAGCAAAATATTTTAAAACCAAATAACTAAAAATATTGAGATTTTTGAAAATTTTGCAATTTTCGTATGCTATGCATTCAAAATATTGCAAATTTAAAGAAAACATAAATATTTTGACTTTTAAAAACTTAGCAATTTTCGTGTGTTGTCGCTTGCAAAATATTAAAAATTTGAAGAAAACGGAACATTTTGAGATTTTAAAATTTTCACGATTTTTATGTTCTTATATAGCATACAAAAAATTGTAAAACCGAAGAAAAGAATTTTTTTGGGGATTTTTAAAACTTTAATGAATTTTTATGCTATAAGAAGCAAAATTTTTGAAAACACGAGGAAATTCGAAGCTTTTAATATTTTTGAGAAGTTCAAGATATTTTTTGGAAGCAAAATATTTAGAAACCAAATAAACAAAAAATGTTGAGCTTTTGAAAATTTCACAATTTTGTAAAGTTATATGGTATTCAAAATATTGAAAATTTAAAGATAACAGAAAATTCTGGCTTTAAAAAACTTCACAATTTTCGTGTGCTAGCTTGAAGAATATTAAAGATCTGACTTAAACGGAAAATTTTAGGATTTTTGAAGATCTCATAATTTTCATGTGCTATAGCGAGTAAAATATTAAAAAATCGAAAACACATTTTTTTTATTTTAAAAAGTTTTTTTGATTTTTATGTGCGAGCATGCAAAATATTGAAAAATTAAAGAAAACTAATTTTTATTGAAATTTCACTATTATCATGTGGTTATATATATATATATATATATATATATATATATATATATATATATAGCAAACAAACTATTTATAAAACGAAAAAAATGTTTTATATATATATATATATATATAGAAAACAAACTATTTATAAAACGAAAAAAATGTTTAATATTTTTTTAAATTACAAAATTTTCATGTGGTAGCATGCAAAATATTTTAAATTTGAAGAAAACAAATAATTTTGGAATTTTGTAAATTTTGCTATTGTCATGTGCTAGAGCATATAAAATATTAAAAACCAAAGAAAGCGAGAATTTTATGATTTTCGTGTGGTATTTTATAAAAATATTGAAAAATTGAAGAAAAAATATTTTATTTCTAAAAAATTTATAATTTTCGTGTACTGCAAGCAAAATATTGGAAAACAAAAGAACACAGAAAATTTTAGATGTCCAATATTTCGCCAAACTCTACTACAACATGCAACATATTGAAATTTTAAATAAAACAAAAAAATTAGGACCTTTGTATCTGATGTACCATAAAAAAACAGAATTTTGATAAATCAAAGGAAAAAGAAAATTTTAAGCTTTTTTAGCTATAATAGCAACGAAAACATTCAACGGCTAAAGAAAAATACCCAATTATGTACACGTTAATCCTTTGTATGTATTATGTATTGCTCCTGAAGTACATAAATATGAGATACTAAAACTTGCAATTCATACAACAAACTTTTAAATTAATCTTTTAAATTAATATGACTTCGTTACCATGCATTGTACAGGGGCCCTTGCAAGTAAAAATTAATATAAAGCGTTCTACCGGCAAAAATGGATCACAGCTGTCACATCATTACATGATTTACAAAGGCATGTTTGTGTGCTATCGATCAAAGGTAAATCATATTTTCATTCACATAGACGAACATTCAATTCTACATCAAGATTTGGTGGGCAAAGAACTATACTCCCAAGTTTTCATGCACAAAAACAATATCAAGAAAAAGGAGAAAATGCCAGAAACAAGTTAAAACGATCCTCTAGTGATAATCTAAGCAATAAATGTTCATCAGTGGTCACAACATTTAAAAACAGTGTGTGCACCAACGCATGTTTCCCCCATCCCAGCAGGAGAAAATAAACCCTGCTGCATCCCAAGGAGTCAATAACTTCAACCCTTGTTCGTAGGTCCATACACAAGAATCTGGGGAATTGGAAACAGACATTGGGCTCTGGTAACTATTTGCGAACGACAGTTATTTGCTCGCAGGTTTCTTGCTATGCAGCTAGCTTGCTCTTCATCTCCAGTTCTTGCTGCCTCTTAAGATATTTCTGGGCTGTGGCTGTGATTATCTTCACAAAGAAGTTGAGGATCATAAGCCATATCACAGTATTCCATACCGAAGTGAATGACAGTTTCCACTGTTTCACCTGCGACTGCAAGAAATTCACATATAAAAATATTATTACAGATATATTTTTTAGTTTGGTAACGTAAGCAATCATGTCCATCCAGCCGAGGATGACGATTTCTCAATATTGGTTTGCAGAAGCTTCACAACGACATTGAGTGTTGCTACAATATTTTTAATTATATTACATAATATTATTTTATATAATTTTATATTATTTATTTATTACTACAGTATTCTGGGGTGAGACTTGTGTAATTATCTTTTCTATTAGGCTAAGCTATGGTAGTATATCTCGGTTTTTCACTTAAATAATTTAAAGTAATTTTTATTACACTAATCTACTAGCACTGATTTAGATACAACTACGAGACACAAAACAAGTTGGATTCATGGATCACAATTGTCCAAAATTCTTGAATACGCTATTTGTTTTGTTATTTAAACATATACACAAATTATCAGTTCAGAATATCCAAACTAAGAATACGAAAAATTGTTAAGAGTTGATGGATAGATTGTTGGTGGCGTGATTATTGCTGCATGTTCAGTACATCGACAATATAATATAAATTATAGGGTAATACAGAATCGTCTCCTCGACGGCGGATCCATGCAACATAGCTAATCAACCTTAAAGGTATTTTAGTGTAATTTATCCTTGAGATTATAATGTAGATCATCTCAAAAGGTTCCAATTGGCACCATCATGAGCTGACAAGTTTCATGTAGCAACTGTAAAGGTCAAAGCAAAGGCATATCTTCCTTGAGTTCCTTTGGAATCCTCTTGGCCCATTACATATAACTATTCAATGTTGCATAAAAAATCTTTCGTTCTACATGTTTATAGAAAGTGATCATGATTCTGTAAATCTAGTTTTAATTTCAAGAGACAACTTTAAGTGCCAGAATATAAGCAAGTGCGGCATCAAATATCACATCTGTAACTGAGTGTATATAAATGAATGATATTGGTGCATTTAGTACTGAGTTGGGCATTAAGGTAAAATACTGTCAAATATCAGTATGAAGGCAAAGATAAATTTATATCAATGTAAGATTACAAGGGAATGATAGTTTAAACTAAATTCATTAACCTACCTTTGCATCTAATGGTGCAGTATCTGGAAACGAAGTAGACAAAAATTTCTCCTTGAGCTTGTGCAATTTGGCAATGATGTTGGGAAGCATAGAAGAGAATCCAGGGATGTGACCAAGCACCCAAATGAACTCATTCTCCACTAGTTGGAAAAGTTGATTATTGCATACTGAGATGATGAAAACAGTCTGCGAAAGTATAAACAAATTACTGATAAATCAGACAAACAAAAAAACTGTCAAGTACTACGAAGATCAAGAAGAGATATTGAACAAACCTGTATATGAGTCTTAACTATTGCCTTCCCAATTAATGTTGCAAGAAAAAACTTCCAGAATGGGATTCCAAATTGCCCACACATGATACCAGCAAGGTCAAATAATGGATTTGGGACCTATTAACATTGAAGCAATTGGAAGCATAAGGCAAACTTTTTATTGAACGCCAAAGAATTTAAGTGTAAATTTTAGCGTTAGATGCAAGTAAATATTGGATTTTGTATTTTTAGGGAGGAAATGGGGTCTCCCCGCTGGCTATTTTGCAGTTAGGCTCCTGGACCCCTGGTCCATGTGAGAGGCCACTGCAGTTTTGGGCCTGCGGGGTCCCTGCAAGTCCCGTTTTCTCATTTTTAGCTGCTCAGTGGAAATGAGAATTTTATAAATACTATTGACCAACATGTGAATAGAGAGCATCCACACACTATCTGCTTCTTCTGACTTGCATATGGCTATCTGGCATAAGGTGATGTATAACCAGTAAAACCTACTAAAAAGAATTACTCACTTATTCATACACATTATAATTAGAGAATAAGTACGTTATTAACATCAATTGATTTCCAAGTCACCTAAAGTAAAGGCAACTAACAGAATTCATGTCATGAACCAATATCTATATATGTATCCATAATAAACAAGGAGGAACTATAGTATACTAACCGAAGCGAGTAGAAAGATCGTAAAGAAGTTCAGATGCTGTGAATGACAAAACAGCCAGCGTTTTAGTTTCTTCAGAGACACAGATATAAACCCGTCCTCCTTTGATGAAGCAGCATCCAATTCCTCCATGGCCTCTAATTTATTTCCTGATATGCGGGCTGCATGATATTTGTAGGTTAGCTGGAATATGTTTAAAGATCACCTTTGTCCAAAAAGATAATCAAAAATAACTAAACTTAGGCATTTCAGGTTTATTAATTAACAGAAATATTAAAACTGAATAGATCTGGAGAAAATAAGATGTACAACGCACAGAACATGTTGCATGCTTTCTCCAAAATTTTCTCGCAATGACAAAACGGACAACTCTGAATTTAAATCTAAAGTGATGCAAGGATCATTAATCAATGCCATACATCGGTTCATGGGTGAAGATTTAACGTCGGTTCATGGGGATTGAAAAATCCCCATGTTGGATGATGGATGGCATTGACAGACACAACGTAAATAAGGGACACCAATAAACATAAATACATAACCTAGATGGAAAGGCCTAAAGATCATCTATCCAACAAAAATAATATAACCTTAAGCTAAGGACTTCAAAGGTCACATAAAACTATGTACCGTTATGATAATTAATTTGCCAAACTATTTTTACGTACCACTAGCAAGGTCCACCACGCAATGCGTGAGTAGGAAGTCCAACGTTAAGAAAAATCATATTAATTTAAAATTTTATTATTATATGGTTTGTAAGTTGTAATATCTCATATTTAGGAACTTCATATGTATATATGAAGGATTAACTTGCAAATACTTCGGCTTTTTCTTTAGTTTTCCAATACTTCCATGTTCCCAGTGTGCAATATAGCGTACGAAATTTTTCAAAATCTTAAAATTATCTTATCTTCAATTTTTCAATATTTTGCTTGTTATAGTACAGAAGAATCACGAAATGCACAAATATCCCAAATTTTTATGTTTCTTCAAATTTTCAACATTTTAAATGCTACATCACACAAATATGGAGAAATTTAAAAAATCACAAATTTTCTTCTTTTCTTCGATTTTCTAATATTTTGCTTGCTAGCACAAAAAAATAATTAAAATTTCAAAAAAAATTCTTTATTTTCTTTGGTTTTTCAATATTTTCCATGACATAGCATATGAAAATCGCAAAATTTTCGAAAATCGCAAAATTTTCAAAAATCTAAAAGTCTTGTGTTTTCTTCTTTTTTTCAATATTATGCATGCTATACACACCAAAATCATGAAATTTTTACAAATCTCATTTTTTTTGTTTTCTTCGATTTTTTAATGCTATAGCACATGACAATCACGGAATTTACAAATATCTAAAAATTATTTGTTTTCTTCAAATTTACAATAATTTACACGGTACCAGACAAATTGCATAATTTTCAAATAACTCGAACCTTTCTGTTTTCTTCGGTTTATCATTATTTTGTTTTCTACAACACACAAATATCGCAAAAATAGCGAAATTTTCAAAAATCTCAATTTTGTGTTTTCGGTTTTTTAATACCTTGCTTGTTATAGCACACAAAAACCATAATATCTTCAAATATCCTAAAATTCTCTTTCCTGCAAATTTTCAATATTTTTTAAAAATTCAAAAAACTATAGTTTTCCTTAAATTTTCGCGAAATCATGAAATTTCAAAAATATCAAAAATTTTTGTTTTCTTCCGCTTTTCAATATTTTGCTTTTTATAGTACACGAAAATAACTAAAATTCGAAAAATCTCAAACTATAGTACACAAAAATCATTAAATTTCAAGTCTCAAAATTTTCTATTTTCTTTGGATTGTTTAATTATTTTGTTTGCAATATAGAGCATAAAAATTGCAATAACCCAAAATTTTCTGTTTTCATTTGTTTTTCAACATTTTGCTTACTAACAAACGAAAATCATAAATTTTTCAGAAATCTGAAACAAATTCCATTTTATTTGCTTTTCAATATTTTGCATGATGTAGCACATGACATTCGCAAAATTTTAAAAAATAACAAAAAACCTATATTGTTCTTTTCTTTCATCAATTATTTCAATCTCATAATTTTCTGTTTTCTTCGGTTTTCGAATATTTTGCTTGTTTATACTTTTGTAGAACTTCCGGGTTTCAAAGAAACAAAAGGTTATATGAAAAAAATGACGTCAGTTGCTACTAAGAAACAGAACTAAAACCCCGGGTGACTAAGAACCCTTGAAAACACACGAAAATCTCGGAATTTCAAAAATCCTAAATTTTTTTGTTCAAATTTCTAATATTTAGCACGCTGTAGCACATCAAAATCGTGAAATTTTCAAAAATCTAAAAATTTCATGTTTGCTTTGGTTTTCAATATTTTGCTAGTCATAGTATACTAAAAATCGCAAAATCTTCAAAAATATCAATTTTTATGTTTTCTTCAGTTTGCAAATAATATTTGTTTGTTATAGCATACATGAAAATCGCGAAATTTTCAAAAGTCACAATTTTTTTTATTTTCTTCTATCTTCATTTTTTTTACATCTATAGCACAAGAAAATTACAAAATTTTCAAAAATCTCACAAAATTTTCAAAAATCTCAATTTTTTGTTCCTTTTCGGTATTATGCATGCGCACATGAAAATCATGTAATTTTCAAAAACATTATTTTTTATGCTATAGCATATGGAAAAAACGATTTTTTAAAAATGTCAAAATTTTCCGTCTTCTTTATGTTTTTTTAATGCCAAATGAAAATCATGAAAATTTCAATGTCAAAAGGAAAATCACAAAAAAATTCTTTTCGAAGCGTTAGTTCAATATTTTGCATGTTGTAGCATGCAAATATCGTGAAAATTTTCAATATTTTGCAAGTAAAACCCTAGTGAGAGAAAAAATAGAATGTGATTTTAAACAAGGGGTCCGATCGGAATTTTTCCATCATATAAGCCTAATTGTATACAACACAAGAGTGATAAATATTGAGCAAGGAGCCAATAAATTTTTTTCCATAATCCAAATATAGCAAGAGAATTAAAAAGGGGCTAGATAACAATTTTTCACTAATGTCCAAGGTAGATAAGGGAATAGTCCAAGGAATATTCTCTCATTTAGCTTTGTATATATTATATAGATTTGGGATATGTGACTGAACTTATTTGTATATAGTAATAATGTTTTCAATTTTTTTAGTAATTTCAGTGGTTAGCTGTTTATACATGGCTGCATTGTCTTATTGGTGTTCGACCATGCACTTAACATCTTTACATAATACACATACTTGGACATAATTAACTAACGGATTTCATGCATGAACAGGCAAAGGCAACAACATCTTATCGAATGGCTGAGAAGCTATGATGTGATGTTAAGTGTGCATGACTAGAGCTGTTGAATGGCCATTGCTTATGAAGAATGATGATATGCATGTGAAGATCGTTTATAAATGTAGCTTAGACTAAACTAGCCGGTCCATATAATATGCTACATTACGGAATGCTCCACTGAATAGTAGTAGAAGTAGTGGTGTATGTAGAGTATGAATCAAGAAGTCAAAATATAGAAAAGAATAGGCTATACCAATCACACCTTGAGATCTGACCACTAGAGACTTCAGCGTGTGACGCTATGTATGCAACTGAGTAAATTATGTTCTCTAAGAGCGAAAGTTGCGCTTCATATAATAATAATAGATATTTGCACGACTACCCGCTGAAGTCATTTTTTCCAAGCATAAATATCCATATGATATAAGAGGAAAATAGGGGTGTATGTACAGAAGATTATACACAAGGTTAAATGTTATAAAGTATACCTGCCCTTGATATGAAATACGGTGGAAGCTCCCCAAGTGTTGTTCCAATGCCCCAAAGAATGGCCTCTAATTGAACCAGAGGAAGCAGCTTGCTGAGGGGAACCTTCACTAGTGAATCAGGAGTAGATGTAAATAATGGAGGTCCAAATGCTGAACAATCCTTTTCAAGCCATGAAGGTCCTGTTCTCAGCTGGATTGTATCGTATGGAGCAGTTTTCAGATCAACTCGACCACATTGTACAGCTTTGATTGTGAACAGAGCAATATGAGGACCGAGATACAGAACAAATGTGTGCAAACCCGATCCTGCAAAAGAAACAGTATTAGGTGATTTAAGGCTTATCATATAATGAGGGTTCGAAAACTAAATAAACTCAGAATTCAGTATTTGAAGCAAAACAGGCATTGAGATAGATATTCCCAGATCCCTTTGAGATTGGAAGTCTTAGAAAGTGGGTTGTGGCCACAGAAAAAATATTAATACGGTACAGTACAAGACAGTGAGTTGGGATGGGAGAGTAAAAGCAAGTGAGAATTGGGAGAAGCAAAAGGCTGATTCAAGTGAAGTAGGCTTATAAGCTAGGGAATGAGTAGGTTATATCTACCTCCATTTCGCCAAGTCACACAGAGAAGTTAAAGACTGAACTATAGTTTAATAAGGGGTCATGATTGTAATATGCTTAATAGGGGGTCCACCCTTATGTCTAGCCTCACCGAGAAAAGAGACCCTTGATAATCCCAAGCGCTCACCTAGTTTAACCTTGGCATTTGGTGAGATGAAAGGTTCCCAGGATCTTAAATGGTGTCAAGCACTGCCTCAGGCAAGTGCCTAGCTCGCACTTTGAACTAAATTAGATATATAATAGATGCTCAAAGATCAAAGTGCTGCAAACCAAAATTTCAAGTCAACCCACTTTGCTTTTGAGATAGCACTTGCGCATGATGCTGGAATTTGTCACTCTTGTTATTTGAACTTTGGTAAAAATTGTTCTCTATCAATTTAAAACCCAAACTTAGGACTATTGTTTGACCATCTCTTAAACTAGCATATCTTGAAATAATAAGCAATGGTGTTGAAAAAAAGGAATATTCGGAGTTGGTGGCAAAACTAACAAATACTACAATATTCAATCAAATATACGGTCTATTGGGGTTCCCCCGGCGATCGCGGCCAATGCGCAGTGGAAGCGGAAAGCACGAACAAAAAAAAATTGTGTGAGCGCAAGTAAACCGTCACCTAGAATCCGTTCCAAAACACTAAACTAGAAAACAACAAACAAGGTTATAGAAACTACAATCTTTGTCGTGTGTCTGTCCAATCGTGGAAGACCCCTCCAAACTACTCGTAGGCCGTCGGAAACAAACTTGGGAGGCGACCGCCCTTGCCGAAGATGATCTGCCTGAAGGAAACCAATCCAAGCTCCAGTTTCACCTAGTCAAGCAACTGATACTCCAAGCTTGCTATAAATGGAGTGTGGAGATGTAAGAATTTTTCCACTTTCAAAAACTCTCTTTTTTTCACTCAAGAGAGTGAACAAGGAGAAAGATGAAGAGCACGTTAGCCATTTCAAAAATGAACTAAAGTCTAAAGTGGAAAAAGAATGAGAGGGCGATATTAAAACCATATTCCAAAATGTCATACCCATTTTACAATATAAAAATAGCCCATCCCTCTCATGCCATGCTTCTACTTTACGCCTCACCTCCACCTCATTTCCTTCAATATTCATAAATGAATATTCACAAATAAGGTGTCCTCGTTCAAGAAGGTATTTCGTATAAATAAGGAATACATCCACCGGTATACGAATTACTACATATACGCGTATCCGTATAAAAATACGAATAGCCAAGACTGAGAAAATGAATAGTGAACATAATACTAGAAAATATATATATATATATATATCAAAATATATATATAAATTATTAAATCAACCGACTTAAACCTAAGCCGGCTAGTATTATCTACTGTCCGATTAAACTCCGTGTAGCTAGTACACGTATTTAATCGAACCCCTGCACGTACCAACGTACGGCCTCTACATTATATCGCCTGAACCGGAAAAGGCCTCTGTGTGGGACTCTAAAAAGTCGACAATACACTAGCGGTGAGTTACTGGATAAATCCATAACCACAAGCACGTCAGCGGCATTAGCTTTACGTAACGGCTACCCAGATATATACCGAAAGGAAGGTCAGAAATCAAGTCCGGCCGTACCCTATTGAGTTTGAATGTGACAATCTCCGTACAGTCCGATCTCTTCGTCTAAGAGTATCGCATACCGGATTTAGAAGGTGGATAACGTCAGACCCCTAATAACCCGATAAGTCGTGTCGGAAACTCATCACCAACCGAGAAACTACCGAACTCCTATCAGTAAATCTCATTCACCATAACCACGGATTTATGGTGATGGCGAACCGAACACCATATGACATCGACTCCTAACACCAGAGAGATAAATCTCTGACAATCGCTCACTGTCTCCATGTGGTTCGGGACTGTACCCAACTAAAATATATTTGCACGACTCCTTTGAGCCATGGTAGGATAATAATCTAAGTACAGTGGAAACTCACACGAGACAAACAATGATCTCAGGTCAAAAAAATAACATGTACTCATGCCACCAGAGAACCGCTATCTAACGATAGGTATAATACTATCTACAAGTTCTCGGCAAGTCCGTCCGGTGTACTCACCTCCAGTGAGCACTTGTATACTATCTCAGGTGACAAAACACCAATGGCTTATGAGACCGGCCATCACCCCTCGTCGGGGTCTAAAAACGTATACACTAGTCGACTCCGGAATATTGATACCCAGTCTTGATACTCTGTCGACTAGAGACATTTAAGGATATGTTTATGGACTACCCAGCTCTCACGTATATGATCTTAGCCATCATAATACAGGTAGTCGAGCAAGAATCCTACGGGCTTTATCATTATATGTTAGCGACACATAATAAGTAAAACGTATACACATCAATGATAAAAACAAACCAGATAGCATACTACCATTTCGAGTAAGACTGTTCTACCTGTATAGGTCCTTCAATTAACATAATCGCAAGTATGTAATTACAATAATTACCTTGAGGGAACCATAGCCAACAATCTCCCACTTGCACTTAAGGCCAAATATTGTGATATCGCATACCCACAGCTCGTGTGCTACCGAATACCCAACTTCTCTACTAATCAGTTTCGCAAAGCTCGTTTGAGAAATATCCGTGTTCAAGAAACGGACTCAGTGAGTGGATCCGCTACAATATTCCAACTTCCTCTCTATATCTTAACTCCGCAGAGATCAACAATCATCCGAACCAAGCGATACCCCACCTCAAGAATTTATCTGGATACTTGATGGGACCAAGTTCATAAACGACCTTTCTCCAACAAACTTCTTAGAATATATCTACATTGGATTTAATCAGCATCCTCGCCATACCTAACTCAGTATCTTGCTTGGAAACCTATCCAACATACTGTCCTTCCGAAAAGGGTAAACTCAAAACTCTAAAGTCATTCTGTCATGCAGGTCATCTTGGAAGCCTGAACCGATAACCGCCTCCTGCAGGAGGCTACCGCTACAATATACCAAGAGCATCTTGATATATTCTAAACTGCTTTCCTTTGTTTCTCAAAAATTGCATTAATATCTTCTTACTGCGGCCAGTGCAAAAGCGGTATCTGGTATGGTACATGACATCGGATGATTGACTCAGTTGCTTAAGTGATGTCATTCAAGCGAGTCATCCTAATCAGTCTAGAAGATATCTCTTTAGAGAGGATGACTCCATCACCTACAGATAAACTACCATGCCAGGAGTCGTCCATTTTAAACCACTTTAAAATGGTGTCCAAATACCGAAATTGACACTTCTAAATCTGGATAGATCTAGTCACAAGAATTCCTGATATATTATCCATATTCAATGTGGAGAAAACACCTTATAACAACTAAAGTTTGACCGATTGTAATATAGAAATATCACTTCCTATCAGGGGTATATCATCCAAATCGCAAGACATAACTCTCTACATCCTTCTTACTAGGTTCATCCATTGTTTTGATGAAATCAAACATCTTGACTGTCACATTAAAACAGATGGTCCGTCTCCGCTATACCTGATTTAGTCTATAAATAGACATAACCTACTTGCACATTTTTTGCTGCTCCTACTAACTACAATAACCCTCTGGCATAGTCGTATACACGTACATTTCTAAATTCCCATTTCAAAAAGACGTTATAGTCATCCTCTTGCCAGATATCATAGTCTTGAATAGCAGCAGTGGCAAACTATATCGATATGAACTTCAGCGTAGACACTGAAGTAAAAGTCAAATCACAATCCACACCGGAGATTTAATGAAAAACTTTACTACAAATTCAGCCTTATTAAGTTAATATCTTTCCACCTGCACAGATATTTAAAAATCTACTTGCTTCTAGCGGGTTTTAGCCCTTCAGGAGCACCCAACAAATTCCATAATTTGCTGAAGTGCGTGGAATCCAACTTGTACATGATACATCTGGTCACTTGGAAGTTACCGCTTTTCATGACCCGCTAATAACTAGTAGGGCCATTACCACCGTAATGCTGACCTCCATGTCACCGTCTACGAGAAAGCAAGATGTATCTCTCAGGTGGCTTAGATCGCCTACTAATATCTGCGGAGAGGTTAAGCTTTGTCGAGTCCAATTGAATCCTTAGATTATACTAAATTTTCAGCAACCGTTTATGGTTCTGGAATTGCTTCCAGCCCTACCATACTCCCACCAGTCTCTTTTTGAAAAGTGTCTTTTTAAAAAAGATAGCGAGTCAAGAACAAATCAACTTTTGATCTTTGTAAATGACAGAAGTAATATCCTTGTTAACACTTGGGATAACCCACAAACTGTCATTACTAAAATATGCCTTAAGTTTGTCCAGATTCTACCTTTAAATAGAAACCAGACAACTCCATATCTTAACCACCTCAAGATATGCTACCCGTCTATTTCCATATATAACCAAAGACACAAATTTAGATGGAACAATATTCAATTGGCATGCAGCTGTTTCCAGTACATATCACTTAAATTGGAAAAAAGTTATACAACATTACTCACCAACAAACGCGCCTATGGATGAGTAGCCTGTGAGTGAATCAAGTTCTCAATATTAATACGACAAAATCTCTAGCATAAGTATCTATATCTTCAATCACTTCGAAGAATCCTGATACTTCCAACGTATGGTTCTCTACTTTATTCTTATGCCTATAAACTTCTCAATTTTTGAACCTTGCATTTCAACGAATGTGCGTCTAAAACCAGAGAACATATAGGTTACCTAAATGAAGTAAGATTACCAACCCCTTATCCTAAAGGATACCGAACAAACATTACCACGTATAAGTCCCAAGAGTATACTAACTCAAAATCCATGTGTCATAAATTGAAAAACTGCATTTTGGTTAAGAACGTCTATACCGTTATTCAATATACCTTACCTTATTCTCATATAAAAAAGGTAAATGTTTAGAACAATTTTCAAAATTTATCAAACTTTATAAAATAAAAATACAGATATATCATTTTAAAAATTGGTGTATAATGGTTATTCAAAACCAAATATTTGCCGTTAGACAAAACCAGAAGATTTCATCCAATATCACCAATTGCTACGAATTCCGATATTGAGGATCAAACCACTCATTTCCCAATATTCTACTTCTTCTCAACATCTGTAACACCCTACAGAAATGAGACCCTAATCTGGTAATATTCAAAACCAAATATTTATTGTTAGACAAAACCAGGAGATTTAATCCAATATCACCAATTGATACGAATTCCGATATTAAGGATCAAACGACTCATTTCCTAATATTCTACTCCTCAGTATCAGTAACACCCTACAGATGTGAGAACCTAATTTGGTAATATACATAACCTGGAGTCAGAATTAATTTGGAAAACAGTTTTCAGTTACAAGTACACACAAAAACTGAAATATAAATGTTTCAAGATTGTGGCCGGGTATTTCTAGTAATATCTCTTCTACTATCCAGATTTACGACAATAGCCGCAATTTCTTTGCCCTCATTTCAACCCCTTTATATGTCTCTATATCTTACCTTCTGTACACCATACTTGGGCTAATTGGTTTTCTTCCTTCTCTACCTTTCGGCACCGGTCTAAGCTTTGGAAGAAGACTATCCAACAAGTGTAACTGGTGCACTCTCCTAATGCAAGAAGCTCTTACAAGCTGAGAGAAGATAAAGTAAGATAGACAACAAAATTATACAATCCAAATTTTCCAAAACAAGTGGGCATCCTCGACTGAAATAATTTCGAGTTCGTATATAACTATACGATAACCTTTCTAAGCAATATGGATCATCGCAGTGCTACGAAATGTTCTGAAAAAAGCCAAGGAAAAGTAGGAGTAGCAGGGAAATATGCGACTTTGTCGTGAACCGTGACAATCCAAAGCCAAAGCCTGTAAAAAGGTTCGGTTAACTTGGTTAATGAGTTTTAGTTTAAGGTAAATCATGGTCGCAAACCAGAAAAAGAAAAGAAACATTCAGCGTGCACTCTATCAAGATTAGATTGGTTAATCAATTTATCTAATCAAGATGGCTCCCACGGTATCCTCAAATTCTCCTTCAAACCATAAAAATAGAACTAGCTGGGATCATTTATACCTTACAAGTTCGTTAAGCGTTCAGCCAAGCCTGTGTAGGTACTCTGAGAGAGGTTCCCGTGTTTTAGCACGGACCCAATTTAATAACTACGTTTCCGCAGAGGCGTAACCTCACTAACACTTTTTAGACCCTAAGTTAGCTAATTATGAAGTGAATCTCCTAAGAAGTTGTTGGGGTCAAAAATTACACCCCGATTGACCAAGTCAAAGTCAAAATCAACCCCAAGCCAGGTGGCCCAAGCCCAGGCCGAGTGGGCCCATGCCCAAGTCGAGCCCCGCGGCCAACCTCCCCCATGCCAAAATGAAAATTATGTAATAAATAATTTTGATATAATTCGCATACATGAATGTAAGAAAAATGGGCATATATCCAAATTTTTGTAAAGCCCATGGCTCATATGCAAAAGAAATGAGCACATGAGGCATGGGATGGGCAAAATGCTATTTTATAAAGCCCAATAGGCTATATGTAAATTTGTAAGCCTATAAAAGGCAACATGATAATGAAACAAAAAAAAGAATTGATTCCCCTCAAATTCTAGGGTTTCTGTACGTCCTTCTCCTTCATAAAGGCTCCAAACATTCTTCCCCTTTTTGAATTAATTCAAGAGTTTAACTCTTTCTTATTCAAAAAGAAATAGTTTTCCACCATAAAACCCACAAAGGGGAGTCGGATCTCCCATCAGATCTCCAAAGGGGAGATTTTGAATCTCACCCCCTTTTTCCTGCAAGATCCAACCAACGAAGAGGAGGAAGGAGACTCATCTCCAAAAATCCCATTCCGGGGATTCAAAGCTCAAAAGAAGATCCAAAAATCCCTAGGAGTTTAACTCCATTCAAAATCCGTTGGAGTTTAACTCCATAAATCAAACCCCTTTTTAGGAGTTTAACTTCAAATCTATATATAATCCATGTTAAGAGTTCAACTTAACCAAGGGGCTAAGCCCCTTTTCAACTGGTGTTTCCAGCGGTTGCGTGCCGCGCACGTGACCCGTGGGCGCCCAGCGGTCGCGTGCAGGGCACGTGACCCACGGGCGCCAAACGCCGGCGTGCGCCTCACGCGACCCACGAACACTCAGCGCCCAGCGGTCGCGTGCCACGCACATGACCCGCGGACGCGCAGCGCCCACGTGTCATGCACGCGTCTTTAAGACGCTTCTCACCCCTCATTTTCCATGCACTCCACACCAGAAACACGTCCCCTGTTAGGATAATTTTTCTAACGGGACGCTGCCCCGCACCCCTCAAGGGGGTTGCTAGCTCCCTTGACCTCCAGCCCGCTATCTGGGTAGCTGGACCCCGTAAAACTCTGCGGGACCCCCGATATATCCAAAACCCTTTCAAAACATACGTACACTGCACATCGAGTTCGCATGACCAGTTTGACCCGTCAATCGGAGGTTCTCTCGCTCCAAAGGCGATGGGTAATTAACGGCAGCTTAGTCCACGGCTGCCAGAGATTCGGATCCCCACAATCAATAAACCCCGGTCTACCCTGGGCAAGGGGAATCTGTAGTACGCCTGACAAGCGCACGACTATTCCCATCTCAATGAGATGACGAAAAACACCCTACAGATTCTGGCACGCCCGGTGGGACCGATCTCTCCCATATTTCGAGTTAATCATTCATGGGAACTCAATCAATATACATATCGCTTGCCTGTACTGAAATCATGCTACTATTTACAGGTCAACGACTTTCGACTTCAATCTTCGAATGCAACAAAATGTCTCCAAGGACAATCTCAGCTCTCAGCACAACTCTCATCTCCTACACGATGAAGATGAATGCCAGGATGGTCCTTCCGGCCAGTCTCAGGCGACAGTGGAAGGAGCCGCCGCTGCCATTTGGCTCTATTCTGTTCATGTCAGCTAGCGCCCTCCCAGCTTCTCAAGCTTCAGTGACAGACAGACCAGCCTCGAAAGGCAGAAGGCTAAATATGGTGATCTCAAGGGCACCACTACCTAAATGCAAGTCGGTGTTAGAACGACTTTCTTCGGCCCCAACTGGAGGCAACGCCATCAACACCAACAAAGCAACTTGGGCATGCGCCAGCGGCGCCCCTGACAACTGCTCAATCGGATATCTTCTCTAAGCTCCCCGTTAATCGACTCACGATGGCTTCCTGGATGACGGATGCCCGTCAAGCCCTCAAGATTGAGAAGCTAAGACAAAAAAGGCTCAGATATAGAGCAAACAAAAAGACTAGGGTTCATGCTAGGCTGAACTTCATGAGGTTCCAAAAACAGGGTTACCCCGCCAAAGATAAAGAGATGGCTGGATATGTGGTCCACACTGTCTACATGGTAGGCACACACAGCAGGAGCAAGGACGGGGCCACTACATCTCAGATCCAATCTGGTATGAATGTGGCTGCCACTTCCCAAGACCAGCATCCTCCGGGAGGTAATGAAAACCCTTCCAGTGAGGCTGATAAGCAGAGAGATCCCTCGGTTCATGAGGAGTCGGGCTCGGAAAGCGAAGATGAGCAAATCTTTCATCCCAAGACCGCTGAGCAGCAACTTCTCCAAGAGCTCCGAAAACAGCTCAGAAGTAAAGACAAGAAGATGGCCAAACTTTACCCCAAAATTGACGACTTGACGAATGTCGTAATGCAGCTCACGGCCCAAGTTACCTCTCAGTCGTCCAATCAAGCGCAGGGTTCTGCTCATGAACCGGGAAACGGTGTCCCGAAACAGCTAACACCTATTCCCTCAAATCCAAAGGTGAGCGGACCGCATGAAAGTTAGTCGCATTCTATCTTAGGAAATGTCTTGACTACCGATGGCAGTAGCCCGCTAACTCAAAATCAAATCATGAATTTGGTTGCCAACAAAGTCAAAACATTGGTAGCCGAAACCAAAGCGCAAAAAGATATCAACAATAGTGGGAGACCATATCCTTCTCAGTATGATCTGATAGAATTTCCTAGCGGCTATGTGATCCCCAAATTCGGAAGATTTGATAGGACTGGAAATGCGAATCAGCACGTCGCCCATTTTAAAGCCTCATGCGGGAATACTGGGGGCAATGATGCGTTTCTCCTCCGCCAGTTTGTCAATAGCCTGACCGATGTCGCCTACGACTGGTATGCGAGCATACCAGATGGCTCCGTTACTGCTTTCGTCCAAATGGAATCTCTATTCCGACAAGGGTTCATGAGTGTCGGCGATAAGATCACCATTGCCGACCTCGTAAGGACCAAACCAAAGAACAACGAAAGCAGCACGGATTTTATAACCCGATGGCGCAATCTCTCCGTCAAATGTAAACCGCCAATAGAGCAGGACCAATCATTCAGCCTCCTCGTCAGAAATCTCAACAATTGGATGGCCCTATTTCTATGCACCGCGGGTCTCAAAACATTTCAAGAGCTGACCAGGAAAGTCCAGATGTTGGAGCGCTCAAAGTAGAAGTCTTCCTCTGATTCCCAAAATAACAATAGGTCCTGGAGAAACTGAAGGGACGATAATCGCAAAGGCGGAAATTCCGACGATACTGAATCTTTTAACGCTTCGGCTAACCGAAATAAGCGAGGGATGAACGGGCCTAATACCAACCAACGTCGGAAGCCAGTGTTCGGAGAGGGAGGAGAATCTCCATTGAAAGAGAAGCTGGATAAGATCTATTCCTTCAGAAGGGACAAGTCCACAAGATATTCAAGGACGCCCTAAGAAATGGTCTACAGCTGCCAGAATCAAAGAGACTGCAAGAAGCGAATATGACCGACGACCCCAAATATTGCCTCTATCACAGAGTAATAAGTCATGCATGCCATTGAGGACTGCTTCGTCTTCAAAGATTGGGTCGAAAAGCAATACAAGGCGGGAAAGATAGAACTGTCTAAAGGCATGTTAGCAAACAATCAAGCTGCGACCGCCAATTTCGTGCAAAACAGATGACCACCACATCATTAAACTGGGAACAATCGACCTCTAAGTCGTTAAATTGGGGATGTAAAAAATTGTGTAAATAAATAAATAAATAAGCAGAAATGATAGGGGCAACTCGCAATAAAAAGCGCAATAAAAAGCAGCGAGTAAAATAAAGATAAAAAATAAAACCGAAATGATGGGGCAACCGCGAATAAATAGCCGAAATGATAGGACAATCACGACCTTCGCGATAAGAAAAGCTGAAATGATAGAGCAATCGCGGTTAAAAAAGGGAGCAAATGATGAGTCGCTCCTGGTACCATATTTCAGTGCAGCGATGCAGACGCCAACCAAAATCCAAATTCCCAAATAGCGAATGATGAGTCGCTCCTGGTACCATATTCCAGTGCAGCGATGCAGACGCCAACCAAAATCCAAATTCCCAAATAGCGAATGATGAGTCGCTCCTGGTACCATATTCCAGTGCAGCGATGCAGACGCCGACCAAAATTTCAAATCCCTGGATGTCACAACAGCGAATGATGAGTCGCTCCTGGTACCATATTCCAGTGTAGCGATGCAGACGCCAACCAAAATCCAATTTCTCAAAATTCTCCCAGCCCTACGGTTAGTCCCCGAACTGACTACCGTATACAATCTACGGGCTCAAATAATTCTCATCATACCCATACCCCACCGCAATCACCAGTCCAACGGCCGGTCTCCGCCCTTATGCTCCATTTGGGAAGACCCGCTCATGTGTCCTCACGATGCATGAGGAGAACAAAACATACGGGATCCTCACGACTCGTAAGAAAACACCTTCGTGGGATCCTTACGACTCACCGAGAAAAAACACTTGGGTGTCCCCACGACTCCTAAGGAGAAAACGCACCTACGAGATCCTTCCGACCCATAGGGAAAAAATGCTTTTATGAGACCCTTACGCTCATAAAATTGAAAAGCCTGATAGGGACCTAAACCTGTCTCCTAAGCCATCGTCAACAGGAAAAGGCAAATGATGAATTGCTCCTGGCACCTGTGCTTCAGTGTTGGCAACGTACATGCCGACCCCTACCCCAAAATTCCAAACTTCAGATCCAATAAACCCCCAAGTCTTTAAACTAAGAACAGATGATCTTTAAGTCGTTAAACTGGGAACATATGACCCCTAAGTCGTTAAACTGGGAACAAGGGAAATCCCCTCACGGCAAATGATGAGTTGCTCCTGGTATTATTCCAGTGTAGCAATACTGATGCCGACCCAAAAACCAAATCCCGAGTCCTTCTGGGGCAAATGATGAGTTAGTCCTGGCATTATTCCAGTGCAGCAATGTTGATGCCGACCCAAAAACCAAATCCTGAGTCCTTCCGGGGCAAATGATGAGTTGGTCCTAGCATTATTCCAGTGCAGCAATGCTGATGTCAACCCAAATCATGTCAAATCAGTTAGACAACCAACGACCTTCTTGGCGGAATCAAGCTCCACCTCGGAAGCAAGTCAAATTCAATCCCCGACACCGCAAGAAGCGGAGCAAGTCAACTTCAACCCCGACACCACAAGAAGCGGAGCAAGTCAAATCAAACCCCGATACCGCGGAAAGCGGAGCAAGTCAAATCAAATCCCGACACCGTAAGAAGCGGAGTAAGTCATCGACCGTCCACGTCGCTAAAAATGCAGCACCGACCATCCACGTCGTTAAAAGGGCAACGACTTCCTCATCAGAATTATGCTCCGCCTTGGAATCAATTCAACCAGACACTCCATGCCAGGGAAACGTCGACCAACGACACCCCGTGCTGGGGACACGTAAAACAGACACTCCGCCTCGGGAACACGCCAACTACCGACACTCCGTCTCGGAAACACGTCAAGCATCGACCGTCCATGTCGTGAAAAGGGCAGTGCCAGCTTCCCAAAAGGCGGGAACCAAATCAAGTCGCCTCCACATGAAAGAAGAGCTATCAATTTCATGCACATAACCTATATATGCGGTGTGCATTTATTGATGGGGGCACTTTATTGGGGTCAAAAATTACACCCCGATTGACCAAGTCAAAGTCAAAGTCAACCCCTAGTCAGGTGGGCCCAAGCCCAGGCCGAGTGGGCCCATGCTCAAGTCGAGCCCCACGGCCAGCCTCCCCCATACCAAAATGAAAATTATGTAATAAATAATTTTGATATAATTCTCATACATGAATGTAAGAAAAATGGGTATAAAGCCAAATTTTTGTAAAGCTCATGACTCATGTGCAAAAAAAATGAGCACATGAGACATGGGATGAGCAAAATACCATTTTGTAAAGCCCAAGGGGCTATATGTAAATTTGTAAGCCTATAAAAAGCAACATGATAATGAAACAAAAAAAGAATTGGTTCCCCTCAAATTCTAGGGTTTCTGTGCCTCCTTCCTCAAGGTTCTAAAACTTCTTCTTTTTGAGTTAAATCAAGAGTTTAACTCTTCTTTTTTCAAAAAGAAATAGTTTTTCACCATAAAACCCACAAAGGAGAGTCGGATCTTCCATCAGATCTCCAAAGGGGAGATTTTGAATCTCACGCCACTTTTTCCTTCAAGATACAGCCAACGAAGAGTAAGAAGGAGACCCATCTCCAAAAATATCATTTCAGAAGAATCCAAGGCTCAAAAGAAGATCCAAAGATCTCTAGGAGTTTAACTCCATTCAAGATCTGTTGAAATTTAACTCCATAAATCGAACCCCTTTTTAGGAGTTTTAACTCTAATTCTATACATAATCCATGTTAGGAGTTCAACTCCAAGGCCCTCTTGGGAGTTTAACTCCTAACCCAGGGGCTAAGCCCCTTTTCCGCTGGTGTTTCCGGCGGTCGCGTGCGGGCGCCCAGCGGGCGTGTGCAGGGCATGTGACCTGCGGGCGCTAAGCGCCCATTTGCGTCTCACGCGACCCGCGTGCAGCCCACGTGACCCGGGGTGCCCACGCGCCAAGCACGTGACCTGATGACGCCCAGCGCCCACGTGCCATGCACGCGTCTTTAAGACGCTCATCACCCCTCATTTTCTATGCACTCCACACCAGAAACACGTCCCCTGTTAGGATAATTTTTCTAACGGGATGCTGCCCCGCACCCCGCAAAGGGGGCTGCTAGCCCCCCGACCCCAGCCCACTATCCGGGTAGCAAGACTCCCGTAAAACTCTGCGGGGCCCCCGATATATCCAAAACCCTTTCAAAACATACGTACACTACACATCGAGTTCGCATGACCAGTTTGACCCGTCAATCGGAGGTTCCCTCGCTCCAAAAGCGAGGGGTAATTAACGGCGGCTTAATCCGCGACTGCCGGAGATTCGGATCCCCACAATCAATAAACCGCCGTCTACCCTAGGCAGGGGGAATCTGTAGTACGCCTGACAAGCGCGCGCGAATTCCCATCTCAATGGGGTGACGAAAAACACCCTACATAAGTAATACCTACTCATCAGTAGAAATCGAAATCCAACTATTATTGTGTGATAATTTTGACGGAAGCCAACCAAAATTACCTCTCCAGAAGGTATGCACACACTTAGCAAGTTTCCCTTATATTTGAAACTTCCGATATGGTTTTTACCCGTAGGACCCAGTGACCTTGACTGAGCCAACAAATCTAAGGCTCCTAGTCAAGTTCAACCCGTCATTATCTTTATTGCATTAAACCCACCCGCACGAGCGCTTGACTGAGCCAACAAGACCGTATGACTATCCTAACCAATCGCATCTAATGCTACAAACAAGCACCACTTAGCTATCGTACACTATGTCTTGACTGAGCCAACAAACGCAGCACGAATACTAAGCACTATTCGTAGGAAATATCGGAGTGCTACAGCTGGATTTTGGCAAAAAACCTTTAACATAATGAACTTGATATCGTTGAAGGAACTCGAGTGGCTTTGAAAATGAGTGTTTAAGTCTCCGCTTTTAAAAAGAGAAGTTTTGTTAAAAAACCGTGTTTTAGTAACATAAACTTTTGCTTTAGAGCGAACTCCTCGTGAAAAGATCAGATCTCTTTCCCCATCGAATGAGGTGCTAGATATTCCTAACCGAATACCTCTATGCAAAGTAAAAAAATATAACTATAGTTTTTAAAATTTGGTTCCAACATCATTTAGGTCTATTTTCCTTGCATTAAACATATAATGTGTTCCCATCATTCAGGTTTCTAAGCCACCAGTAATAACCAAAATAGCATGCTTTATATGCCATCCGCATTCGCCACAGAGTCTTGGGTCTTCGCCGTAAGGTTAACTTACAACAGAGCGGGGACAGGGCTAGCGCGGATGCAATACATATAGAAGCATTCAATACACACACATCACAAGCAAGTAACAAACATCACAGGCATGCGGCAAACAAAATGGAATGGCGGATAAACTAGGAGAACCGTGTTTCATTTGAGCCGCAAATAAAACGCGGCGTTCCCCGGTCGTGTGGATAGCCCGTACAACATCGATCCTAGACCCCTACGAGTGCGGCAAGCCACCTACTAATTCTAGAAACCGGATAACCTGGGCACTCCTCTGCGGGTCAATTCTATAACCCCTACAAGTGTAGCAAGCAACCCGCCAATTCTAAAGCGAGGCGGCCCGGTCTCAAACACTATGAGACACTCTAGAATCCAGCTACTCGAGCACTTCTCCTGGGCTAATCCCAGTACAGAAATGAATTATATATACAGTGGTTACATCGACCGCATCCTGATAAAGCCCCAATAAAAGAATATACATAATAAGGAAACGACGGCCACAAGTTGGAGCTCATCCCGAACAAATGAATACAACATTATAAATCAAAATTGTACAAGCAATCGCCCATGGGGCTATGCGTCACGATAATCCAGCTAAACCATCACAGAGATATATATACAACAAGCAACACAAGCAAGTATGCAACCACGTCTAATTGGCTTATAACAATTAGACGACGTTAACCAACACACAAACATACTACAAACCATAAACGATGCAAAAATAACGATCGAAAGTTTTCAGTAATTGCCCAAATCCAAAGATAACACCAAGTGAAATCTGGTAAAAAACAAGGTATACTAAAAGTCCCAATTTCACATATCCAAGAGGCTGTAAGAAGACGAGGTCATACAGAAGATGTTTGGCCACCAGAAATGGCCAAAATGCCAAAACCGACGGGCCAAACATCTCTATTCTGGCTCGTCTTCAAAAGGGGTCCATATCAGAGTACATACATCTCACTGTGACCATTTAAAAAAAATTCAGAGGTATTAAAAATCCCAACAGAAACTTGGATTTGTGAAATTGAATACGGAAAAATTCTGTTCAAAAATACGGCATCGTCTACGCCAGTTCTAGTGTTTGATCTGGGCTCTGATACCATGTTAGGGTCAGTCAGCGCAGCGGAAACTGGTCATGGCGCCCATAGGTCCCTCAGCAACTGCTTTTTACGTAGTCCCCTCACGACGGACTACAGTCCGTCGAACCATATGACCGCACAGGACACCCTGGGGTAAGAGCCTGCGCTTCGCCACTACTGTCACACAGTGAGAACCCCCATAGGTCAGTATCACTACCTAGTAGTTCTGATACCATGTTGGAATTCCCCCGGTGCTCGCAGCCAACGCGCAATGGAAGCGGAAAGCACGAACAAAAAAAATTCATGCGAGCGCGAGGAAACCGTCACCTAGAATCTATTCTAAAACACTAAACTAGAAAACAAAATATACAAGGTTATAAAAACTACAATCTTTGTTACGTGTCCACCCAATCGTGGAAGACCCCTCCATACTCCTCGTAGGCCGTCGGAAACAAACTTGAGAGACGACCGCCCTTTCCGAAGATGATCCACCTGAGGGAAACCGATCCAAGCTCCTGCTTCACCTAGTGAAGCACCTGACACTCTAAGCTTGCTAGAAATGGAGTGTGGGGATGTAGGAATTTTTCCAATTTCAAAAACTCTCTTTTAATCACTCGAGAGCGTGTTAGACATTTCAAAAATGAACCAAGTCTAAAGTGGAAAAAGAACGAGAGGCAATATTAAAACCATTTTCCAAAATGTCATACCCATTTTACAATATAAAAATAGCCCATCCTTCTCATACCATGCTTCCACTTTACAAGGCCAAACCGAATTCGCCACACAAATTGTATATTCGAATGAATAACATGAATATTCGGCTGAATTGGCCTATTAGACCAAACTAAATAAAACCACCCCTAAAAAATCATGTGTGGAATCCACAACTTAATTCAAAAACAAGTGGGACCCATAATTTCTATTTTACAGACACACTCTCCTTATTTCTATCTTCTTATTCTTCTTTCTCAACTGAGACACGAACCCACAATCTTCCGATTTAGTTCGGACGCCTTACCATTAGGCCATGGGCATATTAGTTTTTTATATCTTTATATTTTTTTGAATTTTTTATATGTAATATTTAAATGAAAATATTGATGACCGCATAATCTGAATAAACCGAATATTCACCGAATAAACCGAATATTCTTTATTCACCGGCCAACCGAACAAACTCTGAATCCGTTCTTTACAACATTGATAAGCAAATTCATGGTTCCTGTTTCTAAGTCTACAGCATGTAATATGGCAACTGAATATAATGCAAATTCAAGATAACTATTTAAAGCATTGAGGGAATTAAATAATTTAAACCCATATATATATATATAAGACTAAATAGGTTGCTGACCTAAAGTTTGTTTATGCCGTCAGTTGCAGGGTAGAATTATTGCAAAGTATTCAAGTCTAACTAATAAAAATAAAACCTTAGAAAGGTTGAAATGGTAAAATATAAAAAAAGGATAATCATACATACCCAGTCCAATTGACGATGCCACACCAAGCACCACCCACCATAATGCAAACTTGAAATAGGAAAGGAATTCCTGGACATGCTGACGACATGCATTCAAGCAAACAATTGAAAAAGAAAAACCAATCAGAAGATTCATTTGAACTACTTCTCCTGGGGGGGAAAACTTGAGCAGGATAAGTAGGCAATAACTTAAAACTTATTATCTAGACATAAATAAAATATATGGTATATGCCACCATTAAAAAAAGTCGTAGTAATTTAGTTTCATGTCAATACAACATTTTCTTCTTAAACTAGCCCGCAAACTAAACATCTAAAGTCTTTGAAGTCATTGGCATGCATATAGAATAGAATTCAGTTAATGAATGTGAAGCGGCACTTAAATATAGCATGGCATTGACTAACTAAAGGAGACATATACCTTTTCATGAGGGCCATCAGTAGCCATGAGAAGAAATCCAAAAGCCACAGACATGATAATTAAGATTGTGAACCAAACACCTTTTGTCAACCCATATAGAATTGAATTCTTTGTGTATGATGCACTAGCAAATATGAAAAACTTGAATGTTCTGAACGGTTGTGTAGTTAATGTCAAATTTTCCAGATCCAATCGATGTTTCTCACGAAGTTCTGCAAAACAAAGCATGGATTTTAGAAGAGAAGAAAATAATCAACAACATATAAACCCCACTAGCTCAATCTTAAATTGCCTGTTGTAAAGTATACTGCTCAAAAACAAAAAATATAAATATAAACTGAACTTTTACATTTTAAATTCACCTGCCTAATCATCTCCTAATTTAAACCTTACACAACACATTGTTCATTTGTGTGGTTATCAGTTATCACCCAGTGGCATATGTTCCTTTTTTTCTATAATTAAAATGGATGTAGCAAATTTTACGGTTCAAATTGGCTTCATACCATTGACTTGCTTATTGATAAGTGCATTGACAAGTACAGGTGTAACCACCGAGTGGGGAGGTTGTATTCATTGTTGTTTGTGTCTTGGTGGATTCCACTGAGTTGTGAGTTGTTACTTTTACTTTGTATCTCTACTGTGGGGTTATTAGAGTGGTAAGGTGTCTATAGGGTGGTGGTGGTGAGTTGTACTTAAAAAGGGAGACTGATTTACCCCCAAGAGATAGTGAGCAGGTTTGAGACTTTTGAAGTACCCTCTGTTTCCTCACAAATCAGGCATCAGACAACAACTCAGATTCCTCAAGTTCAGAATGAAATAATTTATGAACTTGAGATTGAGATCGGTCTCTCTATTAAAATTTAAAAAAAGAAGGGTTAAAGCAGAAATATGAAAATTGTTATGTTGTTATGGCTGGGTGAATATCGCATGTGTGTGCTCACGGTAGCACACATTTAAATAAAACAAAACCACAAAATCAAATAATTTTTTTCCGGAAAACATAAAAATGCAGATAATTTAAGATTTCATTGCATGAGTACTGACATTTTGCATATGATTTAGGGTACTAAGAGATGAAAAACTAACTAATAATTGTAAACATTGAAAGTGAAGAATCATAATCAATAGCAAATTAACAGCCACTTTTTTTTTGGGGGGGGGGGGGGACAAAAGTATGCAAACATGCGTAAGAAGTTAATTATCTCTTAGAAGCATCCACCAGATCAGATAAGTCAAGTGCTCGTCAAATGAACATCAACAGTCAAATAATCAAATGAAATGACACCACAACAACAGTCAACAACTAATAACTAATAACAAATTAATAACCAAATGACACAATTGGACGCTAATGATAAATCAAAACGGGTCAGTGTTTAGATGTCAAAACCTGTAACTTTGACCATAGACATATAAGCCGCTTATTCTGCCATGCATATGGTTTATGTGGCTGTATACACACTTTTCAACTTGTGGTCAGTTAAGGTGGCTAAGGGCCACACATTGAGAAGTGCCCACATATAATATAAGCTTGTTTGTTTATGGTTCCCCAACACAGTAAGAAAGTTCCTTACAAGATTAAAAAACTAAGTATGAATCCAGCTCCCTGTAAAGGCTAAAATCAATGACAATGTGGATCAACCGTAGTACCATACATAACTCCTAAACAGGAATTCCCAAATATAATGCAAACGGTGACTCAAGAACGGCCACACACAACCAGGTATCCATTTTTATTAATAAAGCGCTGCTGTTGATTTCATGGTTAATTTGAGAAAATGGCGATGGTGCTCAATGTAGTAAAAGTCAGCACTATGACTCCGGCATAACACCAGAAACCAGACCAGATGCTGGCAACAATTAGCAAGGTAACTTTTTTTTCCACTTTTAGGCGTTGTTTGAATATGGAATTGGGATAACTGTAGTTTATTTTTAAGTAGAGGTTGGGGGTACAAACTATGGTTTGCAAGCCCCAAACTCCAAAAATGGAGTTTACAAAACTTTGATCGGATTGGAGTTGAGATAACTACATTTGCGCTGTTATCTCAACTCCAAAATGGTCCCCAAACAGGGTTCGGTTTACATATTGGAGTTTAGTTTGTTAAACTTTATGAAACAAAAGTAAACTGTGTTCCCAATCCCAAGTGACCAACAACATGGGATAACGTTAGATTGCCATAAAACTCATGGAGTAATAACTATGATCCACATCGAATTTGGGTATATGATGTTTAACTATATAAGGAATGAACTTGATTTTTGTTGCAATGGAATACTGAATTCCTAATTCAACTAAAATGGCTTAGAAAAGGTTCTGCTGATAAACAAATTGACAAAAGATAGTAGCTGAAAGCCGTTTTTCTCTACTGCCCATCTCTCAAAATGATACAAATCCACAATAGTTGAAAACAAAAAATTGAGCTAATCATTTTCAAATCTCAGAAAAAGGTCGTAAAAATCTGCTTTTCCTAGGCTTTTACAATGGTACTAAAATTTTGGGGTTGAATCCTTTCAAATTGAACCTACGCCCTATCATCAATAATCACCATATAAATTTCCCAGCAACTTATCGAGATCAAAAACCAAAAAAAAAGGAAGGGAAAAAAACTCACCCGAGATCGACGCATCCTCGGAGGGGGATAAATCACCGGTCCCCATCTCCTCAAACCACCGCTCAAACACCAAACCCCAGATTCTCTTCTCGCATCAGCAGAACGCCACAGAGATCAGATCTGAGACCGCAATCGAGATCGAATTCAAAGAAAACGGAGAATCGAAAGAAAAAAATTCTCAACTTTTTCTAGGGTTTCGATCGGGAAAAGAGGAAGGGATCAAGAGCAAAAGCCAATGAACGTCCGCTTCTTGGTTTCAGGAAATAAAAATGAGTCTTTTTGAAAGAGAAATCGTTGGATTAGAATATAAAAAGGGACAAAATGAGTCTTTTTGAAACAGAAATCGTTGGATTAGAATATAAAAAGGGATTTGGACATTCTAATTTGGGATTGAAAAGGACTTATCCAAAAAGATTGGATTCGTCAGCGTCGGGCGAAGATCAAATCACCTTCCTTGCTCCTGCCATTTGCCTTTTTCGGCAGGAGATGCCTGCAAAAAGGTCGGTGTCTTGTTTCTTTTGTTTTTGGTCGTCTCTTTCTGGTGATTTTTCTCGTTTTCAACCAGATTTTCTTTGTTTTGCATAACGATGGTAAAGGTAAATGTCGCTACACCCCTTCGGATTTGGCAACTTGTCCTTTAACCCCTTTGGTGTTTCCAAACAAAATAATTATCATGTCGCAACTACATCCAAACAAACATGTATTTTGCAAAACATGTAGCTGGAACTACATATTAAACAAAGGAATCAAGTTGATAGTTTAAATCTATATGTAGTTGTAAATGCATTGTATTTTCAACTATAAGCAACAAATTACACATTCTAAAGTATGTTTAAAGATAAGGAATGTGGGGGTACCTAACCTACGTTGGTCAAAATGTGGCTCTCGATCCAGATTCTTTTTTATGATTGATATTGTTAATCTTTGGTCAACATATTTGCACGTCAAAAATTATGTGGTGTCACTGTGTCTTGTTTTATTTATCGATAGTAAACTTCTCGTGGTTAAATAAATTGTTCATTGATCCTACAAATATTTTTTGCTATCAAGATCAAGATGGACGATATTGATCATCAAAAAAATCACATAAGATGGGCTTTTGATCAACATAGAAAGAAATGTTACCTCTTTTCACTTAAGATACTAGAGCAGACTTCTTTATGGTGTATAAAATGACCCTCCATATTTTGTCAGGAATACCGATACTCTAGTTAACATCAAGTACATAAGATAACGCAATCGTAAAATCAACACAAGGAGAAGATTACACCGAATTTACATGGTTTGACCATCTTACGCTATTATATATCCATTGGGCGAAACACGAGTATGAAGATTCTATCAATATGAGAAAGTTACAAAGATCCCATGTTAGTCTCAACCTCTCTTGCTTTCATACCACAAGAGAGGGGAGACACAACTCTTACATTCATAAAAACTACATATCCATCTTTATTATTAAAAGGCTTGATTTTAAAAAAAATAACAAATTCTGTCTCAATTGTGAGAAATTACCAAATTCTTTTAAAATTATGAGAAACTACAATGATTTAAAAGTTTGTAGTAATTCCTTGCAATTATCACTCTCATAACATCTTAATTATGATAGTTTTTCGTAGTTTTTGAAAGTTTGGTTGTAGTTTCATGTAGTTTTTGAAAGTTTTGTGGTAGTTTATTGTGTATTTAAGACTAAACTATTTGGTAGTTTTTTTTGGAATTAAGCCTTGTAAAACATGGAGATGATATAAAGCAGAGACATATCGAAGAAATCACATACTGAACAACCATCTTTTCATCTTGTATCAGTAACTAAATTCTAATAGCTGATAATAAAAAGTAATTAACACCAGTAACAAGATTTCATAACTATTAAAATCATTGCACTATAATAATGAAATCCACCACAAAATAACAAAGGTCTATCTTGAATTGAAATAACTATAATCCAACACATACATCGCGCATCACAAGCATCTATATCTTTAGTAAACAAGTAAAGGTTTCATTGGAGAGAAGTAGAAAGACCCTGAGATTAATGCTTATTTGATTTAGGACAATCTCGTGCTTTGTTGAAATAATAAGGAAGACTATCCAAACCAATATCTAATATTATCGGGTTTTGCCATTCAACAAATTTTGTGGATGGAACTTTAATGCATGTTTTGTTTGAGCAATTGTTACTTGGCTACCACCAATATCTCATCATGGTATTTATCATAAATACCCAAGCCCCTCTAATTTTTGGCCTGGAAACAAATCCTTTAGCATATTTTATTTTTGAAATATTCATTCTTGCAAATTTTAATGAAAATCACGATATAGATACGAACATCAAACTAGAAACCATGTCTTTTTCTATTCATAAAATCCATTCAGAATATATGAACATACAAATATCATTGCCAACACATTTTTCTCTTGCACTCACACAAAATGCACTCAAGATTCCACCCCACACAAAAATACATGTGATGAGCCATGCTCTTTCTTCAGGAAAAACAAACATAAAACAAAAAAAAAAATTAACGAATAACAAAACAAAAAAAAATACACCCAGTATTTTTAATTCTCTAGTTTTTTCCATTTTTCCTTTGTTTTTTTAAAATATTGTTTTAGTAAACGAAGTTATACATCCCCGCATTTCATTAAAAAAAAGTTTTAACAAAACCACAATGCAAAATCACAGAAAAATAGAAAAGAAAAGATTGATTCCCAGGCATTGGACATCCTAGCATTGGTAGATGATGTCTTCAATAGTTCTATTGAGAAAGTAGAGGGAATTTATTCATAATTCTCACTCTGCGAATTTTCTATTCTAAAGCATATTATTCTTTTGAAATTTGTTGCAGCCAGCTCCACTTCATATATTCCAAATTATTCCAGAAAACACATTGAAGAACTCATCAAGGATTATATCAACCACCCTTTAGTCTTCAACTATTATTATTTGACTTCAACATGATGATGATTGTTTATAGATGCATGGGAAAAGGTCTCAAACACAAGGCAAATTAAAAAATGCCGTCATCGAACATTTTATCAAAGCTCTAATATAACTAAAACGGAACAAAAACTCGCTAAAAACCAAAGTACAAACTATTTTTGATAATTAATCAAAATTCACACTTACATGCTTCAAAATATACCATCTACTCAAAAAGTGCAAGTAATAGCTAGAACTAACCATTCACGTTAAATTCATAAAACAGACCGATAAAAGACAACGCCACATCCTAGATGACCGCTATTTCTGCATTGGGTGAGGCTCTCGTCATCCGTACCAGTCGTCTTTAAAGGTTGAGCGCTAGCTGAGGCATCACTACCCAGTCCGCCATTCTTATAACAATCTTTTCAAGCACGTTACAGTTCTTTAGGAAGCTTTTCACAAGCAGAATCTCGTTTCGCCGCCTGTCTATGAATTCATCTATCACTATATTCTTTCTCTCTGCCGTATCGGGTTTCTTGCTTCCCATAAATCCATAAATCTCGATAGTCTTTAGCTGCTTCAATGATGAAGATAGAGAAACATCCAGCGATTTCAGCTCATCAAGATAAGTAGCGCTCATACAGAAAGGTTGCTCATTGTTTATCTCCCTTATTGATAAGATCTAGAAAGCAAATTATGAATGGTATCAAACATCATAATACCAGGAATATGTATAAGAATGCCTGACCATTCTCCTTGGCACCTAGACGCGCGTAGCACCAAATTCTATATAAGAATGAAAAAAAATGAGGTAGATAAAAAGGAGTACGATGGCTATTAAGGAACCTGATGGTTATTAAGGAACCTAATGACTCCAAAATAAATAAGAGATGAAACATGTTTATTTAATGATGCTATTTAAGAAAATTTTATTTTACAGGGCTAAAAGAAAAGCCATATGTTGAAGTATTCTTGGTTCAAATCGTCATATTCTCATCTCTCCGTATCTACCTTCTTTTCGTTCCAACTTTCATTCTGAGACAAATGTTGCATATCTCTACTTCCTTATTATCGCTCCTTATAAAATCATTATTGGACGATTGCATAATGAACTTAGTTTGCCTGGCTTATTCATAGTACTTTTCACTTTTCCTTTTCCTCGATAATATATGTCAGATATGATATAACAAGCCTGAAGAGATTGTTTTCCCAGCTGCCACTTCTGCATTATTTGCTAAAGATAAAGTCAATCATAGGCATTGGCCGATTTTAGAGTGCATAACTAAGCAGCATTACATATCAGTAAATTTCTTATAATAAATTTTATAACTAAGTAGCATTACGTTGGGAAAATTAAAGAAACCATATGACATTCTGATGCCTTTTCTTTTTGCACCATACAAGTTAAGATAATCCATAGTTTGACCAAAAATATAATGAATTAGGACAACACTGTTTAGTAAATGTCGGATGAAAACTTTTCGTCAAAATAAAATGTAGGATGAAAACCAATCAATTTTACCGCTAATTTGATCAGGGTGGATTATATGTACTCCTAATATGATTAGGAGTTGTATTTGGTCCATGATCCGTAAAAACCATGACATGTTCTCCTAGTTTAACTCGGAGTTGAGTTAAATAACTACACTTATTAGGAATAGGATGAACTTGCGGAGTTAAGCGAGATGAAAATTAGAAACTAATAAATATTAATATTTTTGTAACCTAGTTCTATATGGATTAGGAGAATATTTAGGCTATAAAAGAGAGTTAATAGTCTCGTTGAGTTATTGTAATCAAGGTTTTGAGTTAATGACTTTCGGTACTCTAACTTGGTTGCTTAAGAGGATGGCTAATTGCATAAATATATATATATATATACTATCACGATTTTTGTGACAACTATCTTAATCCAATTTTACTAGAGAAACTACTTCAAAATATAGAAATATACCCTGACATTACCAGACATTTGTAACGTTAACTGAAGTTGCCACATCGTGTCTTTCCTTCTTTCATTCTTTCCTCTTTCTTTCCCTAGATCTAAACCAAAAATCATGTCTTTTTCTTCAAACCTCCACCACCATGGAGTGATTTCCAATTATGGACTATTCACACTTCTTAATCACATGAAAAAGGGTTGAGTGTTTTGAAATTGTGTGCTTTGCATCTATAAACTTTCCAATCAAATGAAATTCCTAGACCTAATCACATTCCAAGCTATTATCGAAAAACTCTATTCATATTGAAAGAATAAAAAAAAAGTTACTAATTAGTAATTACATAGTTAATAGTAAAATTAACCTAGCCCAACCCTAAAATATCAACAAGTCACTAAATCGAGATCACAGACCTCTAATTTTAGGGATCACCAAATTTCTATAAGGAAAATGTTGGATGCTTCAATTGAGATCGAAAGAGCTTCAGATTAAGGGCGAATTACTGCAAAATTTAATGGGTTAAGGTAAAAGTTGATGAGTTAGGGTAATTGACGAGAACGGTCAATATGTAAACTATCTTAACATCATAGGGTAACTATCTTTCAAAAGCAAAGATCGATGTCGTTTTCTATAATAGTATTAGATTAAGGAAGTTATCGCAAGAAAAGTGATGGTTGGAGGTATATTTTTATCCCTTGGCCTGAGAGAATTGATAGTCTTTTTGGAGAGAAAGTTATCCCTTCGCCAAAATCATTGTCTTCTATGTCTCTTTTATTTCGCTTTTGCATATATCGAAATCTTCATAAATCCACATCTTGTCTATTGCATTAGGGTTCTCAACTTATCTCCGTAAATTTGGGATTGAATCGGTATTAGTGCCAAGTTCAATCCCTACAGCGGGAAAGATGCGTACTTGCATGGTTAAAACCCATCACCAACACAAAGGCAACGGTCAATAAGAAAAAACTACAGAAGATGGTCAACAACGATGATTTGCCTAATCGTATAACAAACTTGAAGCGACGGTCGGTTCTATATCGACAACATTGCAAACATTGCAGGAGATTCTTCGGCAACTCGCAACTTCTTCAACATCCAAGTTGGATATCGCAACTTCATTCAAAACCAAAGGCATTGGTGGAGAAACCTTGACTTGAGCATCGAGGGTGAATCGGAGGATGAAGAATTCAGTGGAAGAACTCATAAGCAAGTCAACATTTTGAATTTTGGACCAACTTTTGGAGAAGGGTTACAATATCAATTTAAAGGATCATAGTCTTCTTCTCAGATAAGAATAAATTAATTGCAATAGTGCAGGTGTCGAAGAATAGAATGTTCCTCTTCAACATCCAAAATGTAAATGTGAAATGCTTGAAGGCATGCACAAGTGATTTCTCGTGGCCAGCTATGGCACCTACGATTCGGACACCACGACTTTGGCAGTCTCGAAGCTTTATCAAAGAAGTGTATGGTGGGAGGATTGTCTTTCATCAATCATCCCAAGCAACTATGTGAAGGATTCCTCTTTTAAAAACATCACCGAGCTAGTTTTCTGAAAAATGCTTCATTTCATGCCTCAAAGCCATTGCAACTTTTGCACATGGATGTGTGTGATCCAATCATCCTAACTTCGTTTAATGAGAATAAGTATTTTCTAACTTTTATCGATAACTATAAAAAAAAAATATGGGGATGTTTCTTAGAAAACAAACCCGATCTATTTGCTATGTTTAAGAGATTTAAACTAGTATAGAAAAATAAAGTTATTGTATTAAATCAATTAGGTCTACGGTTCTAAATATCGGCCATCGGGCAATATCTTAGGCGATATATCGGTATTGGTGCATCAACGATACGATACACTAATTTTTTTCTCAAATCTCGTTTTGGACCTATATTGGCCGAGATAGTGTAATATCGAGCGATATCTCGGATTTTTCATATCGCTAAATATCGGATGGAGATTGTGTAAAAATGATTTGGTTTAATGATTTAAAGTTTAAACCCGACCCGACCCGACTCGTTAATATTACCAATTAAAATATTTTCTCTCCGCAAATTTTAAAGCCCTAAATTTCAGCTTGATAGCATTCTCCTCTCGACGTTGTCGTCTCCTCATCATCCTTTTAGCGTCATTCTCCCCCTTCTCTCGACGTTGTCGTCTCCTCATCCTCTTTCAACGCCGTCGTCTCCCCTCCTTTCGATGTTGTTGTCCCATGCTTGCGACGTCTTTGTCTCATGGCTCCTGCTCCTCTCATCGCATCATCCTTAGCCCTAAGCCTCTTTTTTTCTTCTTCAGATATGCCTGAGTTAAGCTTATATTTCTTTTTTTATTTGTAATTTTTAATTGTTAAATAGAGTTTTAAGTTTTCAAAATTAGACAGCACTTGCATATTTGTATTTGAAAATACAATAAATTACATAATTTTGCAAGTTAATATGCTCAATATTGCCATCCGATATGCTTGATATTTACGTCCGATATGTCTGATATCGATATTCGATATAACCTGTCACGTTCCTCTTCCCAGTAGACGGAAACGATAACGTGGAAAGCCCGCGACATATTTATCCAGAGAAGATCATTCTCTAAATAAATATACTAAGTGTATTGAAACAATAATACACAATGCAAGAATAAATGGAGACTGTAAAATTTTCAACAAAAATCTTTATTTACATTCAACTTCAAATATTTACATGTATATGAGTTTCAACTGGAAAGTAAATACAATAAAAGAAAATGCCTAAACATGTGGTATACATAAGCTGGAAGAAAAAAATGATGCTAAGCTAATCCTAAGAAGCAATATGGTTGCAGTCCTTCTCTGTGGCCTCCACTTTCTCCTTCTCGACCGTATCTGACTAACATTCTAAGAAAACAAAAGTGGGTGGAATACCCGTCAGCGAATTAGCACTCGGTAAGTCCCAAGGATGTAGCAAGAATAAAAATGACAAGTATAGAATATGTATGCCGAGTAAAAGTATATGATTCATGGGTATATATACTATAGGTCTCTAAATGATCACTATGTTAACGTTAAGTTTCAAGTGTGAATGTCAACACAACCGTAGAAGTATTCACGGGTTCAAGAATGGGGCCCCAGGAGTAAGGAATCACGGGCCCATTTCATGTATTAGCATCGGGACTCTAGACTGTGAAGGAGTCGACCCGATTGATATTCAAGTAAAAAAATGATTAATACGGGACTCTTGAAGCTCTGTTGGATTCACACAAGAAACTATCCCAAGTATCCCTAGTATAAATAATCAATAACTATATAATATACTTAATTAATTTGATTGATTGATTATAACATGTCTTGATCGAAATCATAGATTGCAAAAGGTGTAGAATGAAGTCGAGTGAGTCGAGTAAAATACGAGTCATGTCTATTGCAATCTTGGTTCAAGTCAAGTTAGTTCGAGTTGACTGGGTTCGAGTTCATGTTCAAGTTTGAATTCGAGTTCAAATTCAGGTTCAAGTTCAGATTTTAGTTTGGATGCAAGTTCAGATTCTAGTTCAAGTTTAGATTCGGGTTATAGTCTTTTTCATATGAATTGATTTAACTGTTAAAGGTCTTATGTTTGGGAGAAATCAGACAACAGCTGCACATGTACGGCATGATTTGTGTATTTTTCCAAAACAATTGCTACTTGATAACTCTGTTAAGTTGTCTAATCTGAACAGGCAAACACTCACTTTCTCCGGCTCTCTGAGACTCAAGAGAAATGATACCGCTTAAACCTATATTAATTTAGAGTTCTTAATATTTATTATTGTTTGTTTACATTGTTTCTATTTCTCGAGGGGTTTTAAGAAAAAATATTAATATTGTTTAAAAAAATAAACCTCGAGGATGATTTATAATATTTAGAGTTTTTATGAACATGTATTTTAATTTAGGTGGTGTTTTAATGATAAAACCTAGTTTCTAAAAGTTTATGGTATTTTTATGAAAACTAGCTCTTTTGGAAACTTAATGGTATTTTATTAAAATTTCAATCTTCATTTTAAAATATATTTTCACAAGTTGTTTTTATTGAAAATACGGATTGATATTTTTATATAAATTTTCAAAGTTTGTTTTGTTAAGAAAAGTTGTATTTCTAAAAAAACCCGTATTTTTATTTCCTTTCGAGACCAAATTCTCCGTGAGGAGCTCTGCATCTCGTTCTACTATTCCAAGGATGTGTGATAATCTGCACCATTCATTAGCGGATCCCCTAACGAGAGTTGTAGAGGCGCAATTGCCAAGGATTTAAAAATATCGATTAAAAACTTGTTTTATAATGAGATGGTATTTTATTGCAAATTATTTCATTTAAGAAAACTTCTAACCAAAATATCATGCTATGAATCAAAAGTGTACGTGTGGAGTAGGTCGTTACCCCGTGAATTTTCCTAAAGTTTATATACTAGTTATCGGATAAAGGTTATACTAAAGTTCATGATATTTCTCTGAAAAAGTTCGTTATATGATTACTTCATATGGAAATTTTATTACACTAAAATCTAAATGATGTGAATGATATGTTAGTGGTTTTTGGGAATTTGAATGAACTATTAATATGGCAAGGATCACAAAAATTAGTTTAAAGGATTAGAGTACATGTTAACTCCGATTTTGTCGATATGTTTTAAAAATTATATTGAAGTGAAAAGAGAGAGAGAGATGAAAGGAGTTACTGGTTTAGATTGTTAACAAGAGAAATGGAAACCCTTGGGTTCATGGTTTCATCGGAAGGCTTTGGTCGTCGAGCTTGGTTTGCTACTCCACTTGGTATTTAGAGAGTTTGAGAGAATTTTGATAGAAATTTTAGAATGGGAGAGAGCTAGGGGATGTGGTGGTATTTATAGTGAAGAATTTAGAGTATGAGAATTAAAAATTGAATTAAAAGAATTAAAATTGATGTTAAATGATGAATTGAATAGTCTCATTTTAACTTCACTCGGTTTTTACTCCTCATTTATCTCGTTTGATCTTTCTGAAACTTTCTAAAATTTTTCGTTTCTCCATGTATTGCACGTGCAACTCTTGGGCTTTCGAAAAGTTAAAGGAAAAATATAAAAAAATTGGGACTGATGGGATTCAAACACACAAGTTATATCACAACAATGTAAAGACTTTAACAATAAGGTACAAGTTGTTTCTAGATTATATTGAACAAAAATAACTTATAACTCCTAAACAGATTGAAATACTCTTTCTATACATTTAAACAAATAATTTTGTACAGCGATTTCAGAGTCGTTACATAACCGTCCGAAATGAACTCGTATCGCCGCGATATCGCCCAGTTTCTACTATCCACTACTGAAAACACTTGTCCAATACGAACCCGATATCCGATATTTAGAACCTTGATTAGGTCAAATAGAGATGGCGAGTTCATCTCAAAATTCTTCGAAGCATATTGCGTAAAGCACGGAAGCAACCCTTTATTCACCTCTGCAAAATGGAGTTGCCGAAAGGAAGAACCAGACCATCTTAGACATGGTGAGAAGCATATTGAAGTGCAAGAATATGCCGAAGAGCTTTAGGGCAAAAGCTGTTACATGTGCCAATTATATCCTGAATCGATGTCCTACTCACAAACTCCACAACGTCACCCCACAAGAAGACTCGAGCGGTTACAAGCCCGACATCAGCCATTTCAAAGTGTTTAGGAGTATTGCAGATACTTATATTCCACAGCAAGTGATAACCAAGCACGATTTTGTATTCAACGGGTATAATCCGAGGACCAAAGATTATAAGTTGTATGATCCTCAAAACAATAAGCTCGTAATTAGGCAATATCTGCAATTTGACGAAGAGAAGTTTTGGGAATGGAGTGAAGAAAATTATAACAGCCTAACCATTTCTATTCGAGATGATTCTGAGGTCCCTAAAGAACCTCGAACTCAAACCACATCACCACTATTCACACCTCACACTCCATCATCATCATTCACACCTCTCCAGCATCGTCGTCGTCGTCATCAAATTCATCGCAGAAGAAGATGAGATCTTTGGCGGAGTTATACGATGTAACATACAATCAAAATGATCTCACACTATTTTGCGTATTTGCTGATTGTGAGCCTCTATATATTTCGAGAAGGCTATTCAGGATTTAAAAAATGGAAAGAAGCCATGCGTGAAGAGATCAAGACTATTGAGAAGACTAGAACGTGGGAACTCATAGCACTTCCAAAAGACAAGAAGGCTATTAGAGTCAAATGGGTGTTACGAGAGAAATGGAGAGATACAAAGCAAGACTGATGGCTAAAGAGTATAAAGCAGAAAGCATGAATTGATTATGATGCGATATTCTCTCCTGCTGACCGACTTGAAACAATTCGATTGCTTATTTCTATTGATGCTCAAAACAAATCAAAAATTAATCAGATGTGAAGTTGACATTTTTGAATGGTGAAGAAAAGGTTTATGTTAAACAATCTCTTGGTTATGTCAAGGAGGAAAGTGAATCCAAAGTGCTGAAATTGAAGACACTTTATGGTTTAAAGCAAGCACCAAAAGCATGGAATAGCAAGATCGATACCAACTTTATAGCGAACAACTTTGTTAAATGTCCTTATGAACATGCTTTGTATACGAAAGTGAGCGACAGTGGAAACTTTATTGTTGTTTGCTTGTATGTAGATAATCTAATTTTAGAGGGAGCAAGCTGAAGATGTTCGAGGAGTTTAAGAACTCCATGCTTAGAGAATTCGAGATGACAGGCATCGGCTCATGTCATGCTATCTCGGGATCGAAGTAATACAAAAAAAAGAGATGTGATATTTACCTCTCAAAAAGTCTATGTGATGTCTTTCCTCGAGATATTCAATATGGAGCAAAGCAATCCAGTTAACACTCCTGTGACATGTGGTATAAAACTGTCCAAGTTTGACAGTGGTAGCAAAGTTGATCCAACATACTTCACTGAGTGCGGTTGGAAGTCTTTGCTACTTGACATGTATGAGGCCAAATATTCATTATGGGGTCGGACTTGTTAGCATATACATGGAATATACGAGGTCCTCACATTTGATAGCAGTAAAGAGGATACTCCGTTACATCAAAGGTACATAAAATCTTGGTATACTTTATTCAATTTCTGATAATTTTAATCTTGTTGCATACGAAGATAATGATTGAGCTAGAGATATTGATGATCGCAGGAGTACAACTGAATGTACATGTTTTTTGTGTGGCCGCCTTTACTTGGTGGTCAAAAAAGCAACCAATTGTCACTCTCTCAACTTGTGAAGCCAAGTATGGTGTTGCATCATCAAGAGTTTGCCATATGTTATGGTTAAGGAGTTTACTTAAAGTTAAAGATCTTCGATTTCCTCAGGATGTACCTATGAAGATCTACATTGATGACAAGTCTTCCATTGCACTCGCGAAGAATTCAGTCTTTCATAAGAGTAAGAACTTCGACACTCGCTATCATTTCATTCGATAGCACATGAAGGAGGTCGAACTCAACTTTGTGAAGTCACAAGATCAAGTCGCCGACATATTTACAAAGCCATTGAAATTCAAAGTATTCTCGTTATTGCGAACAAGCTTGGCAAGGTGAATCAAGTTTAAGGGAGCATGTTGGAAATAATTATTAACCCCATGATTGATGAGTTAGTAGGAAGTCTAAGAGTTGGAGATAATTTGCATGAACTTAGTTGTCATGCATGAACCTAATTATGTTAAGTTTATAATTAATTAAATCAAATTCAATGTATAAGTTATGAAGCCGAAGAGTCTTGATTATGTGAAGTCATTTTAAAACCTATGTAAGTGAGTTATACATAAATATAAAAGCGTGCCAGACAGCAGACAAAAAATATCAATATGAAATTTATCTTCATCCCCATCCATCTTCTCTAAATATTATTCCTAGGCATTATTATTTGTTAACAAGAAAAGGTGCCACTTAATCATTGTTTAAGGCGGATCACATGAAATATCACACATAAATAAACTGTGCTAGAGTTGTAGCCTTTTTTTATCCTTACTGCGTAAAGCAGCTTAATTAAATTTTATTAAAAAGTGTAAAACGTCCGTTTCAAGTGCATTTCTTCTATGCACATCGTTGTTATTAAGATCAGACGATGGGAACAAACAGTCTGAACGCTGTTTCTCCACTTGGCCATTTTCAAGTCACCAAATAGATTTGTAAAATACTACACACATGTTGGATGAGCACTAGTAGAATGATCATTTTCCTCTACATGTCATCATCTCTCTCTCTCTCTGTGTGTTTGTGTGTGTGTGTATATATATATATATATGCTTTTAATTTCAAAAAAACCCAAACCTTTTAGCTAAATTACAAGAAACCCCCGAAAACTTTTAAAATACACAAGAAATTACCACAAAACTTTCAAAATACACAATAAATTACGAAAAACTACCAGAAATAAGATACCACGTCAGCAATAAATTGCACAAATTGCCAAAAAACCGAAGAAATTTTGTACCATAGTAGCTTCTCGTAATTTTGAAAGTTTTGGGGGGCTTCTCACAGTTTAGCAAAAACATTTGGATTTTTTTTGGAATTGAGGCTATATATAACCAATAAGCCAAAGCATGACTTACACGAGCACTTGACACAGGACTCTACTTATTCAGGCCTCACGGTACCTTGGCACCCAACATAAGAGAAACTTCAAACTTGTATGCAATGGATGAAACGGGACGGGTTGGGCGGGTTTTTAACAATTTTTCATATCCGACTGAAAATTAAAACCTAAACGCAAAACCTGCCCGAACCCACAATTTCGAGTTTCGGGTGGATTTGGGCAGGTGTCAGGTTTCGGTGGGAAGGTCGGCTTTTTCGGGCATTGCAAATTGAAATTATAATACTTGTGGCGAGTTCTATCAAATATATATGAGCAAAATTTATACTTCGACATATCAATATAAATTATATGTGATAAATTTATAGGTTACATTAAAAATTGCACTAATTAACCAGATATCATACAATAATTTACAATATGTACATTATAATTTAAAATTACATGTCTAAGTAATATATAGGGTTGTATCGGATATATGAAGCCGGGTTGGTTCGGATAGGGTCTAGGGTCCGGACTGGCGGGTTTAATACTATATCCATACCCAACCTGAAATTTTTGTTTCTAATCTTCAACCCGCTCGATCGGGATTCGGCGGGTACAGGATGTTTAAAAAACCCGGAAAGATCGGGATTCAGCGGGTACGGTTCGGGTCAAACCCAACCTGACTTTCACCCACAATCTCTGCTCTTATAATGCAAAAGGAAAGGGCGTCACATGGCATTCTCACGTTTATTTGGAATTAATACTTAATTCGTAGATGGTCCACGTCATCTATTTTTGGCACGTGTGAAACACGTTGATACAAACTAACATTAAACAGCCAAGATTTAAAAAGTTTTGCATGTGTGATGCACGTTGATACATATTAGCATTAAACAACAAAGATTTAAAAAGATTTTTAATACTTTTTAGTTAAGACAATAGATAGTTTTTAAAAATTAAGTTAAAAATGAATAAAATATCCGCATCAAGCCTCAGTAAAAACTTCACACATGCCAATTAGCAAATGATGGATAAGTAGCTGAACACACCAACCACACAACTTGAGAGTTTTAACGTGAGAAATCGCAGCAAGAAGCGGCATCAGCCGGTCGAGCCCATTTTTATACAATCCATAACGATCAAGGACTGCTTCCAAATCGAAGCTGGCAGAGACAAAGGGTCCCGCGTTCTTAATATAATAAAAAGTTTGGGGAATGAAGATCGATGGAAGGGGGAAGGCTAAGGTCGAAGAACCGCAGCCTCAGAACCTCTAGGGATGTGCAGGTGTAGAGAGAGGAACGGACCTTAGATCGATCGCGGTAGCAGCAGCGATCGGAGTAGGGGTCGAGGTCGAGGGCCTGGATGTTGTGTCTCACGGCGAAGCGGATCCAGATGTCTCGGTGACGACCGGAATCGTCGAGGGAGATGCGGAGTTTCTTGAGCTGCGGGGCGGTGAAGTGGAGGAGGGCGTGGTTGATGAGGGTGGGTTTTGGGAAATGAAGGTGAGGGAAGGGGTGGAGGTTTTGATAACGTCGGAGAACTCGAGGATGGAGAGGATGCCATCGAGCACATGATCGGGAAGGGAGCTCAGTCGATCGCCGGAGTTCGGCTTCCGAATGAAACTAGGGCATTTTGGTGACTAGTTGTTTACGGTTTAAACAAAACAAAGTTTAGAGTTTAAGTATGAGCCCCGAGATCAAGACTTCCGATAAGCGCAAGCACTTACCGTTAATTATATCCTATTGTTGTAGGAAATACCTAGACGAGATATATTGTTAGGTTGTTCTACATCATATCAATTTAAATAAAAGATCATATTACAAATATATGTACTTGCAAAAGAAAAACAATACGAAAGAAATCATTAAAAGATTTCGTTATACGACTTTGATATATATACATTTCTTTACATCTCAAGTTTATACAAAGAGAATTACAAGAAATATAAATGCATTTTGAAAAGAGCGGATATCAAAATTGATATCATTTTTAATGACCAAGTGGGTATCTTCATTCATGGGGTCTCAATTTTGTCAATATGAGGTCCTCTAAGTGGGGCCCACATCATATCAGTGTTGGATATATGTTTGCCCTAGAGCTCATTATTTGATAATGGATGTGTATATATATATATCTATATATATATATATATATATATATATATATATATATGACTTTCTTGCTCGACATGATAGTATGCTATCTGGTTACTTTTTATCTTAACATGTTCACTAGATTGTGTATATTGTTCATTTGATACATATTGATAAAGCCCTTAGGATATTTGCTTGACTACTGTGATTATGATGCATATCATACTAGTGGGACATGTGTAGTTTATAAGCATATCCTTAAATGTTCCTATTCGTAGGTGTATCGAGACGGGGCATCGATATTTCAGAGTAGACTAGCGTATACGTTTCTTGACCCATTTGATGGGCGATAGATGATCCCATATCCATTGGTGTTTGACATCAAAGACTGTTGTTCGGTTGATAAAGCTGCACATTTGTTATTACATTTTTCCTACCATTTTCATATTAAAAAAGATCTTTATTATAATATATCGTACATATGAGGGTTTATGTGTAAAAATACTATTTTCCATGTGTTGATATATTATAATTAGCATTTGGTAGGAAAATGTATGCAAATAATATCATTGACCAAATCCTAGTAGAACAAAGTCTACTAAATATTATTTGAGTTGTTGTACAGAATTTTCAGGTCTAAAATCAAGGAAATCAAGTTGTTAAAGTAAACCTGCCTAATTAAGAAACCAAAACTTAGAAGTCAAGTCTGGCAGCAACTACGAGAAGATTTCCAAGTTCCAAAGGTACCAGAGATAGCCACATGTCACAAGGAGCTTCCCACAGAAATATGATGATGAGATCTCCACCATTGGCCGCAGATCCGCGGCCAAACCCCCCTGTTGGCCGCGGATCCGCAGCAGTAAAGAAGGTTTAGAAGTTGAGATTTTTCAGGGTGAATCTCCACTACTTGCTTCCAAATTTAGAAGCTAACTTTCAGGCCTTGGGACTATAAATAAAGACCGAGAGGCTCTTGGAAAAATCATCAAGCTGACGAGATCACGAAGTCCAAGACGACTCACGCATCCAGACTGATCATCAACTGTTCGTCTACCTCCTTGGAAGAGATCGAGAAGCAAATTAGTCTTTGTAATCATTTTCTAAGGAATCAAAGTGTAATGAATATTGTTGATTAATAAAGACAGCTTTCTTTTTCTTATTCTATTTCTTCGTAGTTTAATTATACATTTTCTCTCCATCTCTTTTTCTCCCAACATGCGCGAGTAATTCTCCGCTTATTAGGGTTCGTAGGATTAGGGTAGGCTAATGGATGATGAACATCTCTAAACCCTTTTTAAGTCCTATAAAGTTTATGAACTTTATCAAAAAAATCATTAACATCCTAATCGGGCGCGCTAACAATTCTTTTTTAGTTCCGACCGCGATTAGAGATTAGATTAATGATTGTTTTGGTAAAGGCTAGATATGAACGGAGTTCCGTGTCGAGATAAGGGTTAAGAGTGGGATTCCTTTTCCCTTCAGAAACCCTAATCTACACGCATCACCGTCGTTCTAGTTTTAAATCTATTAAAGGATAAAAATGGTAATTTTTAATTAATCGTCCATAACAACTAAATCCTAACGAACCCTACAAGCCCCCTTATTATATTAACTACATCCTTAAATAATCTAGATCTATATTCTGCATTAGTGCTTAACGTAGATCTAGAAACCATTCCACAAAATTCTTATTTCTTCCTCCTTTCTCAACGCATCTAAAATAAGAGTAAAAGGTTCCACGTTTCCCAGAGGACGACCCGTACTCATCTCGGTCTAGCTACGCGCGACACTGTTTTGATTGCGGCTAACAACACAAACTTTTTGCTGACGAACTTAAATTTTTAAACAATACGGATTTTGTGATTGATCAATCTCCACCTATAGAGATTGAACCGTCACCATTCTTTCTTCCTAATCATTCACATTCATCCTCATTCTTTCTTTTCTCTAATTTCAAACCCTTTCCAGACCACCTCTTATCCCTTCCCCATTTTTTCTTGACTCGATACAATACATTCTTCCACCAACCTATACGCTATACTGATAAAATCTTTGAATGGTTGGTGTTAATTTTTGGTCTTTGTAAAGTCTTACTTTGACCAAATGACTCACCCCCTCTTAAAATGCTTCGTATTGTCTAACTCATGTTTTTTTGGGGTATATTTTTGGCTCTTGAACATAACTTTTGTCCTCAAATTTGTGAGCCAAAAATAAGTTTGGGGGAGAATTTTCACTTTCATATATTCTTGCCCCCACTAATAATTTCCTCCCAAGTCTACATGTTTTTGAGCTTAACGGATGACATCAGTGAGGACACTGCTGTAAACAGGTTTGGGAGAGGTTTGTGCTTATTTACACATCAATTTGCATCATACTTTGCATAAGCACAACATTTTCAACAATTTAAAAAAAAATTCTTTTATAACAAAAGAGTAGAAAGTGAAATTATATCCAAAAGATAGGAATAGTTTAAGAAAACCAAGAAAATTAGAAGTTTTCTTAAACGAACTAGTAATAAGTAGTTATGAGCTGTTGTCCCAAGGGTTAGTAAGATGAAGGAAGTCACTAATCTGAGGATAAAAATAAGTCTGAAAAATAGTTTCTATTCTGGAAACCAAATATTTGAATGTTGATACCCTACTATATTCACTTACACACGTCTTGAAACTCGGGATAGTAGAGGATACCTTGAAATGCTCTTGTCTAAAAGCCAAAGTATGAAGAAAATATAAAAATGGTGAAAAGAAAAAAATGAACACTGGTTTTGTTATCGCCAAAGCAATAAAAAAATATAGCGAGGGTGCCTCTTCACCTAGTGCCCTAAGGCCAACTGATTTGGAAGTCACTGCTAAGCCTTAGGTGGTGCAAGACGAGGAAAATATTATCGCCTAATCAGCAAGCACATGAGTAATCGGTCGGTTAGTACCTCAAGAAGTATTAACGGTCGTATGAAAATGTGTGAGCAAATCTAAATATTCATCAAATTAAAAAATACTAAGGTAGATGGACAAGAGTATGATAGCTTGAATTGAATTTTCCGAGTGTAGGGATGTTCTATTCACACACGTAGGGGTATATGATCGATGTTTGGACGAAAGGTAGGAATGAAGAATAAAGACGATGTTTTATTGAGAGATAATGTGATTTCTAACATCTTTTCATGACTATTAAGATAGGGCTCATGACAACTGAAAAGCTAGTGTAGTTGGAAACTCTAAATTTTCAAAGTATTTCTTTTATGGTTCTTATCTTTATATGTAAATTTCACCATCTCTCTTTTGTTATAGGATTTTTTGGGTGTAATCCGCTGAAACCCTCAGGAGACAACACTCCTCCTACTAGGAACACCTAGAGATTTAACGGCTTGTTGCACGTGCTCAGTGCAATCGTGTTTGCCTACGAAAGTGTGCTTAGTTTTCTCCTTTTCTTCTTCTCCTTCTCTTGAATAAACTAGTTTGCTCGGGACGATCAAAGATAAGTTTGGGGGTATTTGTTCAGTTGATAAAGCTGCACATTTGTTATTACATTTTTCCTACCATTTTCATATTAAAAAAGGTCTTTATTATAATATATCGTACATATGAGGGTTTATGTGTAAAAATACTATTTTCCATGTGTTGATATATTATAATTAGCATTTGGTAGGAAAATGTATGCAAATAATATCATTGACCAAATCCTAGTAGAACAAAGTCTACTAAATATTATTTGAGTTGTTGTGCAGAATTTTCAGGTCTAAAATCAAGGAAATCAAGTTGTTAAAGTAAACCTGCCTAATTAAGAAACAAAAACTTAGAAGGTAACCAGAAGACTTTTATAGATCGTGTAGTCCAAGAAGCGGATTGGCAGTCGGAAGATAATCCAGACAAAACATGGAACAAAATGGCTAGTTGTATCAAGAAGGTAGCTAGAGATCTACTTGGTGAGTCGAGAGGTGGTGTTCCACCATCTAAGGACACATCATGGTGGAATGAAGATGTAAAGGCTGCTATTAAAATTAAAAGGGATTCTTATAAAGATTTGAAGAAAAGTAGAGATGTGGAGAGATTTGAGAAGTATAAAATGGCTAAAAAGAAAGTTAAGAAAGCTGTCCGAGAAGCTAAATCTAAGGTCTACAAGGAGGTGTATGAGAAATTAGACACTAAAAAGGCTGAAAATGATATATACCAGATTGCTCGGATGCGGAAAAGGAAGACTAGAGACTTATGTGCGGTGAAGTGTGTCAAAAATGAAAATCAGAAGGTTTTAGTTCGAGATGAGGATATCAAGGAAAGATGGAGAGATTATTTTGATAAATTGTTCAATGAGAGCTTTACTAAGAATTTGGATGGACTTGTCATTCAATCTCAAGATGTAAACCGTGATTTCATGCGTAAAATAAGACTACCTGAGATTAAAGAAGCTTTGAACAGAATGAGTTTAAGAAAAGCGGTTGGTCCTGACGGGATTCCTATCGAGATTTGGAGATGTTTAGGAGAAATAGACGTCAAATAGCTGACAGATTTAATTAATAAGATTTGGCAGACAAAAAAGATGCCAAATGAATGGAGGAAAAGTATCCTTGTACCTATCAACAAGAACAAGGATGACATTCAAAGTTGCTCAAACTACCGTGAAATAAAACTTATGTGTCACACCATGAAACTTTGGGAGAGAGTGATTGAACACAGGCTAAGGAAGGATATTAATAGAGAACCAGTTTGGGTTCATGTCTGGACGATCGACGACAGAGGCTATTCATTTGCTTCATCAACTTGTCGAGCGTTTTCGAGAGAGGAGAAGAGATTTGCTAGAAAAAGCGTACAACAAGATACCTAGATAGGTATTATGGGGGACAATGATGAAGAAGGGGGTCCCCGTCAAGTATATTGACATGATCAAGGATATGTACGATGGAGTAGTGGCAAATGTCAGACCTTGCGGCGGCTTAACGAGTGATTTTCCGATTACTATTGGTTTACATCAAGGATCTGCATTAAGTCCATTCCTGTTTACCATCGTGATGGATGAGCTTACTAGAACTATCCAAAATGAGGTACCTTGGTATATGCTATTCGCTGATGATATTGTTCTAATAAATGAGACGAAAGCAGGGGTTAATGCCAAATTGGAATTATGGAGGCAAACATTGGAATCTCGGGGATTCAGTTGAGCAGGTCCAAGACAGCATATATGCATTGCGAATATAGTAACCAGAGAAGTCAAAACCATATTGGTATAACATTGGAAGGGCAAGAGATATCACCGAGCGACCAGTTTAGATATCTAGGTTCCATCATCCAAAAGAATGGGGAGATCGATAGTGATGTTAATCAAAGAATCCAAACTGGTTGGTTGAAATGGAGGAGTGCAACATGGATTTTGTGTGATCGTAACTTTCCGTTAAAATTGAAAGGGAAGTTTTATTGGAGCGCTATTCGGCCCACCTTATTATATGATACAGAATGCTGGGCTCCTAAGAAGCATCATACACAGAAGATGCACGTAGCGGAGATGCGCATGCTTCGTTGGATGTGCGGTAACACTAGAAAAGATAAGGTGCGAAATGAGGATATTCGTGCAAAAGTTGGTGTAGCACCTGTGGAGGAGAAGATGCGGGAAAACCGGCTAAAATGATTTGGTCATGTGCGACACAGACCTATAGAAGCACCGGTTCGACGAATAGATACTCTCGATATGAGCAATGGCAAAAGGGCAAAAGGGAGACTGAAGAAAACATGGATGGAGGTGATACGAAACGATATGGTTGCCAAAGGACTCAATAAAAATATATTGTTTGATAGGAGTGAGTGGAAGCGGAGGATTCATGTGCTGGACCCGGCGTGATTCTCATGTTGGTTCATGTAGCCTACCCCATATGCTTGGGATAAAAGGCTCAGTTGTTGTTGTTGTGAGTAGGCTAGAAGCTGGCGCAAGAAGATAATGGAAGAAGCTGGATGTACAGTCAAAAGATTTGGAGGAGAGGGTAACAGAGTCTCTCTCTCTCTCTCTCTCTCACACACACACACACACACAAAAAAAAACCCTTTTCAGTACAATAAGCACTTAAGACAGGACAACTTATATAAAGATATATATGGCTTGGAGAATAATTTTGTACGCGTGATCTGACATGTGAAAATTAAAGACGCCTTGTTACATCCTGATGAATTCTTCATTGAAGGTGTTTTGGATTAGATTAGATGCCATGATAAAATTTGAGATTCTTGATAGGACTTGCATTTCTGACATTTCTATCTAATGATTTTATTCTTTGTAATGTGAAAAATAAAGTTTTGTATGAGGGAATGTTTTTTAGTTTACTATCAGCATGATTTACAGCATACAAGTCTAGTTGCTAGGATGAACAGGTAGAAGGTTAAGTCACGAGATTTTTCTGGCACAACTATTAGGATCACTGATATAGAGTTCAATATGGATAGCAAGCATGTGTTGAGGATGGATCAGGAGGAGCTTGAGACGGTGATTCCGCAAATTGGAGGGGTTGTTAAGATTGTGAATGGGGTTCGAATGCGAGGCATTTGACAGTGGATGTGCAGAGGTTTTGCTTAAAGGTGCAGATTGAGAAGGGGGTTTATGTGGGGAGAGTGCTGCAGGCTGTGGATTATGAGGATATATGCAGGGTTGTGCACTAGAGTGGAGATAATTAGATCAGTTATACTCATCATCATAACACTATAGTTCCATTTCTGGTTATTTGGAGATATTCTACTTTTGTCAGTTAGTAGAAGATGCTCATCTTTTCTTGCAGGATTGCTCTCACCCGGTTAAAATACTGTGTTGGATTCACAACGCAAACAAACTATATAGAACTCTTGTTTTCTGATATTTCTACATTTTGAAGATAATGGGACACTTTTCTTATTATTAAAATCATATAATGTTTAAATTCTTCTATATATCTACCTACTTTTTTGATGATTATAGGACCATATTAAAAATTTGTCATGTTGTATTTGTTTGCCTTCCTTTTTTATTTATTAAATTGACCTGTTTTTCCCTTCAAGCTACAACTTATGGCACCATATTTGCAAGGTTGGGTTAGCATATTCATTGTCTTTATAATTTTGTAAATCCTTACGTTACATGCGATTTGGTGATTACAAGATGCTGTGTGGAATGCATGATGCAAATAGATTGAAAATCTTCTTATATACTGATGCCTATAGTAATTGTAGGATAGCATGGTTGATATGGAATTTATATCATGATATTAATCATAATGTGAAATTAAAATTGACCACTTAGAGCGGCTTCAACTCTACCTATGTCATATGTGATATCACCTTCTTACTTCCCTATGACTCCCGATTTCATCTAGGATGGTGCCAATTACTATGTCGATTTTCCATCACAATGTTTTTTTCTTTTGTTTCACTAGTGTATTTTTTGTAATTGCATGCTCTATGTTGTTTTATTAGATGACCAATGCCTGGTGGCTTTATAGAACTTAAACTTCTTGTTTGTTAGTTTATACAGAGTAGTTCTTAAGAACAAGAATAATTAAATACATAGAAGGCAGGATGTTGGTTACATTTATTGATGATGATTGAAGTTTGAACATGGTAGAGTTTTATATAAGATGGCCTTTTGGGTAGTTGCATATCTTGATAAATTGTGGGTGAACATGCTGAAGAGTGACATCGAGCAAGATACATTCATTCATATAAAAAAACGTAGTGTTTTTATATAATCAAGTTATAGGTTAACGCGGGGGGCACTGTTAGCCTCCGTATAGTGTTGGAATATGCTACTCCTTATCATGGAAATGGAGTATGATTTAGATGCTATTGAACAGATTGGAGTCTAAAGAACTATATGATATGTATATCAAGGAAATATATATGTTAGAAATCTTATATGGCTTCGTATTACATAGAAGAACAAGAAGAATTATAGATAAAGAGTATGAATTTCTGTCCCAATCACAATCTCATCAATTATATAGGCGAGATTTCCATCAATAAAAAAAAGGCAATCAACTAAAGCCACAAAATTTAAACTAGGCAGTTAATGTTAACGCCAAGAATTTGAGGACATATATAAGTCTTACCAAATCTTAAAATGAAAGAACTCGAAAGCTTTCCATCACAAAAATATCGAATTTGACAACCATTCCCCATGAGGGACATTTCCAATGAGGGAAATGCTATTAACTTTTTGAGAATGGAGCAAGAAGAGAATGGAAAAAATATGGATCAAAGATCAAAAGATTTGGAGGAGAGGGTAAGAAAGGCTCATAGCAGTTAGGTCTCTCTCTCTCTCTCTCATGTTTAACACTTTTTTGAGTACAACTAGCACTAAATAGCGGACAAGTTATAAAAAGAGTATATATGATTTGGAGAAAAGTTTTGTAGTTTATCCGACATATGGAAATTAGGAGTCCTTACACCCTCTGCTCAGTTCTTCATCGAAGCTGTTTTGGGCAGACAAGATGCCATAATTGAAATTTCAGTTTCTTGATATGACTTGCATTTTCTGTCATTTCTGTTTAAAGATTTTATTCTTTCGTAATGTGAGATATAAAGTTCTGTGTATAAGGAAGGTTTAGAAAAGTGGTATTTAGTTTACGATAAGCCTGATTCACAACATACACGTCTAGGTGCTTGGATGAACATGCAGAGGGTTAAGTCACAATTTTATAAGCACATCTGATAGAAGTGACACGATTTTATAAGCACAACTGTTAGGATCTCTGATGTAGGGTTCAATATATCGCAGTGTGTCATTTGTCATAAGATGCAGCACCGTACGAGTGTCCTTGAATTTGAATATTGGAAATGAGAATGACTAGGAGAAGTAGTTTCTGAATTCGATGGTCACAATGGGTTGTATAATATTTTGATTTAGCAAATCGGCTTAAATGTCTGACAATATTTAGTAATAACTGGCCAGAATATAACACAGCTATTATTTATGTATTATCCAAACATTCAAATTGAAGGGTTTCTTTTCCTTTTCTACATTCATGTTGACACTTGGACACACTTGAAAAACACACCAAAATTATCAAATCTTGAGAAATTAGTATGTGTCTATTGAGGACAGACAATGCAATCTTTATTGCATTATGATATGAAGCTATCTATCAAATTATGGACCAATTGCTTAAGTGGATTTCTCATTACCATTTGCAATAATAACTAAAGGCCGTTATTTTAGCCTCTAAGGTCTCTCAGAGAATTTTACTTATTACATACATCAATAAATGCATGTCTATCTTTTAGCTATTATGTATATTTTGTCCATGTCTATAACTTATGGAAGGTTGCCATGCATTCTATTTTATTATAGAGAACTTGCTGCTAGTGTCGAACGGCCCATTAACACTGCACAATGTGTAAGCTAATTATTTGTCTATTTGAAAGACTTGGGCCTTATTTGATACTTAGGTATAGAAGAGGGAGGGAGAGGGAGAGGGAGAGGGGGGGAGGGAGGGAGGGAGAGAGAGAGGGAGATTCCATATTACAAATTAGGTCTTTAATCTGGAGGAGTTGGCCATTTTGATGGTATTTAACCCTAGGGATTTTCGAGGATTGTAATTCAGTTAGTAGTATTGTAAACAGTCCATTTAAATTACAGTTGATTCCGCATTATCCTATTTATTGTCTAGGCAGTACTATTATAATTTAGGCATGATATGTCCTCTGCCTGTTACAGTGGATTTCTTTTAGACATTTATTTGATATCTTTATGTCTAGCACTATTTACTTATCACCAATTGAAGAATGAAAACTGTGGTGTTTCTCGTGTTTGGATTCCAATACATCGGATTCTCATTATATTATCGTCTAAGTCAGTTACAAAAAGGGTAGGCTTCCTTAAAGAAATTAAGGGTTTCTGTATGCCATTCACAGTGATTTTGTTTTTTTAGCAGACTTATTCCGATCATTGTTGAAGAATTTGGATGCAATGAGTAGAATGTCTTGATTTAAATCCTCATAAGGAGTTTTTATTGGTGGAAGACATTGTTTTATCCTTCATTAATGGCTAGTGCAGCTTAGATGTAGAGAAAGAAAGGGGTGGCAAGATAATTAGAAATTGCATCTTTAGGAAAAAATGAAAGAGGAGGGAAGTTGGAAAAGGGTATAATCATTTTAAATTTAACTGTTTTAATTTGAATGATGTGTTTATTTTTGGTTAATGGGTGACAAGTCCGAAGCTGGCACAATATATTGTCTTTGAGTAGCAGGTAGATCATGTATATAGAAATATAGACAAATTTAGGATTGAGAATCCAGTACCTGAATTATGTATCTGTTGCTTGTCTTGCCACACACCCAATGTACGCTTCTCTGCTATAAAATTGCGGAACCATATTTTATGCAAATTCCAAGCAGATGGGCTTTATGAAGGCAACTGAAAGCTCATTCGCCTATTAAATGCAAAGGAGACGGCCAGCCTTCTGCTACAATTTTATCATTCAAGGTACAATTTTATCATTCATGTTCAGTATGAGATCAGATGAGCCCCTGTTCAGTTCTTGAAAATATTATAAATAAGAGTGAAGATATCTGGTATATATAGATACAAATTTATTCTGTTGTGTCTTTCGGTTTTATTTTTGCCTTCAGGCTGAATGTAATTTCTATAAATTTCAGTAAGCTTTCCTGCTTAAACTACCTCTTGTGTTCTTTCTATAGAACGATTCTTTAGTTTTATTCGCTTGTCTGATGCTGTTATTTTTACTATTTGAAAAGAAAAAGAATTGACTAGTCTCCCCCTGTTTCATTAAGTTTAGATGTTATTTTGTTGTTTCTCTCTGTTATTTTCTGCTAATTTATTGGGCAAAAACTTTGTTACAGGATGTATGCTCTGATGTCACCAGATCCTTGAAAGTCTCCGAGTTCAAACATTGGCATTCAATGATGTTTTCGGTAAGGACCGAAATGCTGGGAGTTGATGCACATAAGAGATGGACGCGATTGAAACTATTGAGAAGGATATGAAATTGAAAACGTATCGTGGAATCTTTGTTTGATATTGTGAATTGAGACGCCTGAAGAAATTTTTAAATGACTCTTGTACATGAACAAGATGAGATGGAGCAATGAAAAGCTTAAATCCTTGGCCAGTTCTCAGAAACGTTGCTGAGAACTGTTGTTTGTCTGAGCAATCCATTTTCTAATGATAAATATGAGATTCGTAGCTGCTGCTGCTGCTGCTTCATATTCTTTCTTTTTCCACCTTAAGATTAAATTAACTTCCTGTATGATCAAGGTCCATGGTTGATTATTCTTGATTTTAATTCGCTACAGCAACTGATGAAAACAGCTTCGGCATCAAGAGATTGTCCACAAATTTCCTTTTATTTGCAACAAGGCTTAGTAAGAGCCAAGTGCGACAGATAAATTATATCATTACATTCAACATTTGCCATCAAAACTAGTTTCATACACATCATTTAAAAACTTGTGAATACAAAAAAACTTGAAATCTATGATTACCCTTTCTAACACTCAATAAGTTTGATGCATATGGAAATCAGCAACACACAGAGAATACTGCAACTGCCGAGATGTGTGTAAAAATTGTTAGTCTAAGTTTAAACTTTCCAAATGTCGAGTCCATATTGTTAGTTCAACTATAAAGTATCCAAATGCCGAGTCCATAGCCTAGGCAAATGAGGAGGAGCTCGAAGAGCATGTGCTCGATGCTTCTTAGCCTCACTTTCGAACCAGGTATCTCAGACCAGTTCACAGATACCTCAATCATGGGGATATTTAGACATTTGCATAAATAGACGATCTCGACATCAAAACACCACCTGAAATATTTTTTTTTAAAAAGTCGAGAAAAGATGAAATTGTATCAGGTGTTGAAAAAGATTAAAATTATAGGTTAAAAATGTATGGACTTTTCGAGGCCCGGATAATTTTGGAAGGATATCTATAGGCTTGGGGGAAATTGAATCGTCAGTAGCTTCCAACTTCAACGAGCCTAATGAATTGGTACTATCATCACTATTATCATTTTCTGGAATTTACTTCAGCTAAGAGATTGTTCGTTCGCTCCTGAGCTTCCATCAAACGTTGGTGGAAGGAGATTCGTTGGAAGCCATGGTCCTGAAACAATAAATTTTTGGATGGTACAAGATACAAGATTCAAGATAGGATATCGGATTAATAACTGAAAGTAAGATCAAGTGGTAGGACAAGACTTTGAATGATGACGTAATAAGGATCATATGGAAGTGAAGAGCAATATCACTAGATATAAGTCAAGGGATCCCTAGACAGAACTGTAATCTCATTTTAAACCCGGCTCTGATACCAACAAAATCATGTTATATCTCGCTTCCCAAAATACGGAATACAAGGGGTGATAAGGTCGGCCATACTTCTACGGTCAAGGAAATATTCTGCCGCAGTCACATTTCGGCTTCTAGAATTACGTGGTAATCAGTAAAACACAATACTGATAAAGAGAAATACAATCACTAGAACTATCAGATGTAAAAAATCCAAGCACAACGGATACAAATAAAAAAGACAACTAATCAGAGATATCAGAGGAATGATACCGTTGGTTCACTGGTCTGGATTTCCGCGATCTTCTCGAATTTAGTCAGGCCCACTTCTTTCTCTGAGCATACAAATTCAGGTCGTCAGAGCGACACAATAGCAATGTATACATATATAATGTGCAATGATGATAAACATTAAGCAGTAAGCATAGAGTAATGATGTGAGTATGAAATAACCGGTATAGGTAAACAGTAAAGCATGTGTATCGAATCAGTAATCAATGCAATATCCATATCACTAAGAACCTATCGTCGGTCCGAGTATGAGCGTCAACCATCGCAGGAGTATTACCAATCCAAGGGTAAGGCCCAGGGGCAAGGAAACACGGACCCGAATCGCGATCAGTAAGAATTAGTAACACGATTAGTAACGTCATGAAATCATGAAATATACCGGCAACGGGACTTCTGAGATTCTGTTGATCGAACTCACATTCAAACGACCCCATACCCCGCGGTCTACATCAAACACTGACCATGAATCTAAATACTAGTCGCTCCATGACAAGTCTACGCGAGAATTGGAGACATGGTTTTCATCAAGCATGTCTCGACTGGTATCTAAGATAAGTGGACAGATCTCGATATCTTATCTATGCCACTAATATAAGTGTTTTCATACCCTAGTTACACTTATATATGCCCCATAGGTGTCGACAATGCAATAACTAAATGGTCCCGCTGATTGTGTACAAATACGTGTCACTTCCACTATTCAATCACACATTTATACTAACATACTTGCCACAATCCAATCACTAACACTTGTCATTTGGTGATGTAACACGGTCACCAGACTATCAATGTATATAACCACTATTCAATGAGGGTATAAACGCTATATGATATGATAAGAATGCAATCAATTATGATACGAATAAAAATATAGCAGCCAGTGTCATACAACTTACAAAAATCACTATAAATCATATATGCAGAATTGAGCAAAACAATATAAAAGGAGTAAGTATATTTAATTATCTTTACAGCAAAATTGTTTTCGAGTTAATCGGGTTTCAAGTCTGCGAGTTAAGGTCATTCCATTTTAAGTGTTCTCTGCCGGAAATTCAGTTCCTGAACTGAAAGTCCTATTCGCGACACATTTTTCACCCTGTTGGATTCGTAATTAGGCAAAACTACAGTTGAGTAAAATTTAGATCTTTTAATTAGGTTTTTAACGTACCAGACGGATCGACAATACCCACTGTATCGGGAGATACATTCTGTTCAAGGTCAGGACATCCGTTCTGTCCCTGCTTGGGACTGCAGTACACTTCGACCGTTTAAAAGGGGTGTTAAATATCAAACGGTACTGGAATGCAGTGAGACCAGTACTGTTAGAAAGCTAATTCAATCCTGTATGCTTCCGCGTATAATTCCGTACACTTGTGTATTTTAACAGTGAGAAACATGTGTTCTAAAACGAGTAAAGGTAAAGATTCTGGCTCTGGACCGCAGTCTAGAGCCATGAATCGCCTCAGTTTTTGTTGACATAACTTATTAAAATTCAGTGATCGATTATGTGGTGCTGTAGGTTTATCTGTTATTTTCGATACGAGCTATGAAACGTTTCATTACGAATCATATTCAATTTAACATGAATTTTTCGATATAGCATGCATGGCAGGAATCATATTTTACGACGCATCCTGAGGACGCCGTTTCATATGCGAAATTTAATCGTTTTGATCTTAACTTTTTATACGCTACACATTAACAGTAAGATGAGCTGTTGATTAAGAAAAGTTTACTATCATTAAGGTTTTAAGTCTGGTAATCGTATTGAACACTTGTTACGTATGTATAATTATCATTTATCAACTTGAATTAACATATATGTATATAACATGATTTCACAAGTGAAAAGGGGTTCACTTGTCTGAAGTCGAATTGACGATTACGACAGCGACAACGACACGGGTACGGCCACAGCAAGGCTTGGTTACGATATGATGTGACACTGGGATGGCACGGTACGACACAGTGCACGGAGTGGCATGACGCGGTGACGGGCATAGCGGTGGCACGCGGTTGGTGTGAAGTAGGCATGTAGGTGGGCGCGGTCGTGGTGCACTGTGAGCATGAGGCGGGCACGGTCGTGGTGCGGAGTGTGGCACGGCACGACGTGGGAGTGGTACGGTACTGGCGCTACTGAGCTACTGAGCACGGTGCTGGGCACGGAGCAGGCACGAGTCGTGGCACGTCTGGGAACGCAGGTGATACTGGGCAGGGCATGGTGTGGCACGGAGGTAGGCACGAGAGCGGCTCGAAGTGGGCACTGGGCTTGGCAGAGGCACGATCACGATCACGGCACGGAGACAACAAGCTTGGGCTCGGCCGTCTCTTCCTCACAGCGGGGAGCTCAAGTCGAGGATGGCGTTGGGGACTCCGATGATGACGACGATGGCGGCGTCGAGAGGAGGTGGACGGCGATGGAGTTGCGGCAGTGGTGTATTGCAGTGAAGGGGTCGGTGATGTTGTTGGGGAGTCGAGCGGTTGGGCGAGGTGGCAGTGGTCTTGATGGTGGAGGGTTGTAGGACTCGTCGGAATGGTGTCGCCGGTGAATGGTTCGTCGGCGGTGAGGTGTAGGAGTTGGTAGTCGTGGGTGTTGGCGAGGGATGATGATGGCGAGGTGGCTCGTGGTGATGGTGGAGGCAGAGACAAGGAGATGTGAGATGTTAGTGAGGGTGGCGGTCGTCGTCGGCGAAGCTTCTTGTGGTGGGGGCGGCCGTGATGGGTCGGGTTGGTGAGTTTGGAGAGAGGAGGAAGATGAGAGGGGGAGAGAGAAGACGAGGGGCGACGGAGGTGGTGTTGAAGAGGAGAGGCAGGTGGTGATGGGGACTTCGTCGGCAGCGATGGCGATGTGAGGAGGTGCTGTTTGAAGAAAAAGAACGAGAGAGATAGAGGGTGAGATTTAGAGAGAGCTGAAGAAAGCAGAGAGAGTGCAGTGATCTCGGGGACGTTGGGGGAGACGCAGACGTGGGGTGCTCGTTGCGAAGAAGGAGAAAAGATCGAGAGGAGAGTGGAGGAAAGAATCGAGAGGAGAGAGAAAAAGAAAAGAGAGAGGGGAGATGGGGTCAGGTCGGGGAGTGGGCTTGGGCCTGTTTAGGGATTGAGTTACGGTTTTATAGAGTTAAGAAAATAAAATTAGAAATTAGGGTTTAGAAAAATTAGAAATATAGAAGAAAAAATGGAAGATAGGAAAAATGTAGGCAAAATATCCGGAATATATTGAATGGAAAAATATACGACATACGGATAATAAAATACAAAATAAACTGGGCCTGTTTTCTTGAACTATTTAAGCTTTTTAGCTGGTATGTAGTAGAAGATCTAATGCATTGCCCAGTATATGCTTCCATGGTATCTTGCCTTTTCAAGCTCATCAATTAATTGTTTACAATATTAGTTAGCCTTACTTTTTAATTAGATAAATTTCATAATTACATATAGCATGTGTGTGTGGGCGTGCGTCTCTCTCTCTCTGAGCGTGTGCAGGCTGTTTTCTTTTTTCTATATTTCTTTCCTTGTCTAAGAAAGTTTGGAGGATGTCAGACTCAGATGGTCACGGCTATTGAGGACAACTTTAGCTTAGGAATAGAAAAGGCCCATTAGATATATTATGTACCTACTTTGGTGCTAAAATTTAAAGAACCGTGGGCAAGAAGGGCATTCCCGCGAAACCTATAAGGTTAGTTGGTTATTTTGATCACGTTCCTTTTAATCAAGGAACTATCCAAGGAACTTGGGACACATTGAAACCAGCTTAATTGGTCATTTAGTCCACGCATCTTTAACCAAGGAACTATCCAAAATTCTCTTATATGACAAATAAAAAAGCTGAGTAGAAAGGAGATAGATTTACTCATAATTTTGGAGCTTTAAAGTTCAAAGCATTGAACTCCATGAAAATATTCTAATTTATAGCCAAGTGTTTTTCTGGATGTGACCCCTTCGGGAATCACACCGGCGACCTCACTTTGGAGAGGAAAGTTATGCTTAGAAAGCGCGGACACTTTTATTTCCTTGCCGTGTCCGTGTCCGTGTCTGACACTTCGACACGTATTGGGCACACCGCCAGACACGCTTGCGGACACACTTGGGCCATGTCCGTCCATATTGAACATCCCCGATACTCGTAGATAGTTGGGAGGGGGGTTAATCTCTTTCATGATGAACTACTTGTTGAAAATTGATGCAAATTAAAGTCTAGGGTTAGGTGCCACCTTTTGATATGCATGACATTATTAGGTGGTGATAATGTTAGGTGATGACTTTGTTAGGTGTTACTTTGACATGCATGATATTGTTAGGTGGTGACAATGATAGGTGGTGACTTTGTTAGATACTACTTTTGACATGCATGACATTCTTAGGTGGTGACAATGAAAGGTGGTGACTTTGTTAGGTGCTGCTTTTGACAAGCATGACATTGTTAGGTGGTGACAATGAAATGTGGTGATTTTGTTAGATAGTGATATTGTCCTAGGTGCTATAAAAGCACATCTTATGAGTGAGGCATTTTGTATCCATCACAAGCATCATCACAAGAGGCAAGGTCAAGAGAGATTTGTATAGAGAGATTTGAGAGAAATCTCCTAGGGTTGTTCTTGTGTGTAAACTTGATTCAAGTATAGTAGACGTTTGCAGATTTCGCTCTTCCGGAGACTAGCCATACGGTGGGTGAACCTCGTTAACAAATCTATCTTGTTTGTGATTGATTGTTTTGTTAGTTATATGTATGCCCTAGAGGCCATTACTATACATAGGATGTATATTGTAGTGGATGCTTGGACATATATAGGGAGGACTTTCTTGCTCGACATGATGGTATGCTATCTGGTTGCTCTTTACCTCAACGTGTACACTGATTGTCTCTCTGTTACATGTTGGTGAAGCCCTTAGGATGTGTAGTTGACTACTTGGACTATGATGTGGATCATACTAGTGGGGACATGGTAGTCCATAAGTACATCCTTCAAGGTCCCTAGTCGTGGGTGTATCGAGACGGGGTATCGATATACCAGAGTAGACTAGTGTATACCTTCTCGACCCATACAGATAGGCGATGGATGATCCCATATCCATTGGTGTTTGACATCATAGATGATATACTGGTGCTCAGTGGAGACTGGGTACACTGGACGGACTCGCCGAGAACTCCCAGATGGTATTATACCTTACGTCAGATGGCAGTTCTCTGGTGACACTGGTACATGTTAGTCTGTAGATCCGAGATCGTCATAGAGTCTTGTGTGATTCCCACTGTGCTTTGATTTCCACCTTACCACGTCCAAGAGGGCGTGCAAAACGGTGGCTTTTGGGTACAGTCCCGAATCACATGGAGGCAATGAGCGATAGGAGGGGATTCGTCTCTCCCGGTATAGGGAGTTGACGTTGCGCTGTGTTCGATTGGCTATAACCGAAAATCCCTGGCCAGGGTTGCTGAGATTCACTGGTAAGTGTTACCTGTAGTTTCTCGAACTGTTATAGACCTCATATCGACACGACTTATCGAGCTGTTGGGGTCTGACGTTTACCACCCTTAGGCGAGATATGCAACATATCAGACGACGAGACCGGACTGTACGGTAAGTGTTACTGGTTGGATTCACAGGAGTGTGAGCGGGCTTGCTCATTGATCTTCTGATCGCTCAATACTCGGGTGGCCGTTACGTTTAGCAGACCGCTTGCGGCTTGTGGGTGTTTGATATGATCATCACCTGCTGCCGACGTATTAACGAGTCTTTAGAGTCCTACACAGAGGTTTCCTGGCTCAAGCGAAACGAAATAGGAGTGCATATGAGATATGTGCGGGACCGAGAATAATAACAGTATGTGATACTGTATTCTATTCTCGCGATTTGTATCATTGGACGGTTATATGAGATATAGCCGGGTTACCGAATCAAGTGTTGATTCGATACATTGATACACTTGATATTAGTCGGTTATATGCAGTATGACCGGATCATTAAATCAAGTGTTGATTTAATGATTTAATGTATAATTATATATTTGATATATTACTTTTCATTAACTAGTATTGGTTCACTTAAGATTATTTTCTCACTTGAATGTGCACATTGTATATATGATATAGTTTTGTGCACTAGTTTGTATCAGTTTGATGATACATGCAAACTTGGGTGTGTATGCATTAAACCATGGTTTAGGTTAATGGTTAAGGTATTATTTTCTTTTCTTTATTTATTTTTGGAAAAACAAAATGGTGGCTTTTTTTATTTTTGGCAAGAAGCTTCATGACTTTTCTAGCATCTTTGAATAAGTCTTACCATTTTGTTGTATTCCTAAACCCTAACCATTTAGCTTAACCCTAGTTTATTCTCTACATGAGTTTATCTCACCCATGGTTGCAATATGATAGTTATCACTTGGATTTTCTTTTTGCAATTATTCTTTTTCTTATTATTCATCTTCTTCTTCAAGTGAAGAAAAGAAAAGCTTTCTAGAAAAATGTCAAGTGATGAAATCAAGTGAGAAATCCAAATCCAAAGTGAACCCACTTCCTATTTCTTCATCCTCTACCACTTGCTAAGTAGTATAGGATGTTTTCTTCACAAGTTTCATGACTTGGTGAAGTTGGAGCTTGATCTTGAGTTGCCTCGACGTAGATCATCTTCGGCATCAAAGTCGACAACCTAGCCCGATCATTTCTTCGACGAAACCATCGCCAGAGTTCGGGATCCGATGATCGCAGCGAAGGGATATCGTCACGGAGCTATGGAGGTGGAGGACCGGATCTACAAAGGTTGTATTTCCGTTCACTTAGTGTAAATGTGATTTACTTTCATTTAGTTTCGCCTAAACTCTAGTTAACGATCTTTGCTTAGGGTTTCTCGGCACCTAAAATTTGAATTTGGCATGGTTGATGCCTTGTGGAACCTCTTGAGTGTGCCTAGGAATCCTACAGTGGTATCAGAGCCTAGCTAGAGCATTAGGTGATGCGTTAACGAAGTTAAAACCCCGATCGAACCCAAATACGACAAAATACACCCCTCTCTGGTCATTTTTTTAAATCTGTGATTTATCAGAATTAAAAATACCTGAAAAATTCAGCAGGGAAAAATAAGAATTATGATGAAAAACGAGCCCCCAATTCCTTAAGATGGTCGCGGAACCGCAGCAATAAGCCACCTTTGACGGCGGTTCCGCGGCGATTTAAGCTTATTAGGGACGGTTTTTTGCACAGTAATTCGTGTCTCTGTGGTTACTATTTTATGGGTATTTTTAATCTGACTCAAGTGTTGAGTATTCTGGGGTTTATTTTTTAATCCTCGATTCGATCGGGAATTTTAACTTCGTTATTGTTTTTCCGGGTAAATTTAGAACATGTTGAAAAGTTCGACCGGATATAAATACCCACTTTTTCCCCTGTCGGGAAATTTCCAAGTGTTGGATTTTTCCATAGTTTAAAGACGTTCTAAGTAGTGCAAGTAACGCGATGGACCCTCTAGAAGACAACAAACCTTAACTCGATTATGTGACCGTCTTGAACTGCCCTTTGAACCTTAGGGTTTGGGGCAATACGACGTGCCACATGTGAGGCGTTGGCTTAACCCTTCTACGGCTGGACCGTTGGTACTGAGGCATGAAGTGAATGTTCTTAAACTTATTTCATGTGTTGATCTGTTCCGGGAAAACTTGGGTGTTTGACTGTTCGATCGGAAAGTTTAACATTTTCTGCTTATCTGGAATATGATACAATATTTGGAATCCACATATAGTTATGAGACAACTGAATGAATGTTATAAACATAGCAGTTTAGTCTCACTTGATCGGTTGCCACGGAATTTTGATGCGATCAAAAGTCCGTCGCAATCGCGTAGCGTACACGGATACTCGCCGGTAAACTTAATAGACAGCTACGCCCCATAGCCCCGACCAAGTGACTGTAGGAGAACTCCGTCGCCGAAAGCATCCGTTCGGGTGCTCGCGGTAGCGGTGTCCCGCCTTAGTGCACTTCGTCGACGGTATCGGAGGTGCGGCCGTCTACTAAAATTTGTGACGAGTATTCGGTCAGGATGCCAGGAATCTTGTTGAATTGCCCGACTAGATATTGAAAAGAGTTTTCAATAAATGAGACTAAAATGCGGGGTTTATAATTGTTAGGCATGTGATGTCTAAGGAATTCATTTGATTAGGCATGCGATGTCTAAAGAGTTTGCGGATTCCAACTGTTATAGTTTTACACTTTCTTTTCTGCGACCGTAAGTGTAATATGTGATATCGCCGGTTTCGTTGCTATATGTCAACGACAATTGGGATGTGCATATTTACTTACGTTGATGACATGTGATGTTATATGTTGCTGGATATGTTATATTGGATCGTCGCGTTTTGAATAGCCGGGTTTTTTTATGTGAGATGAGTGTTTTTCATTTTCTTTCATGTAAAAACTTGTATATAATATTCTTTTATTGGGGCACTTCCAGGTTGCGGAAGATGTCACCGTTGATATATATTATTTACTTTTCCGCATTAGGATAGACCCAAGGAGGGGAGCACAAGTAACCGGGTTCTGGGGTCCAGTGGGAGACCATTTCGAGGAGTCGAGTCCGGGTCTCCTAACTCTAGAATTGGTAGGGTTGCTTGCCGCTCTCGTAGGGGTCTAGGGGTGTGGGATTGGCTATTCATCACGACCGTGGAATCCGTGTTTTATACTGGCTCGTATTGAAAACACGGACGTCCTAGTATATCCAATGTTTCATATGATTCTTCTGCTGCGATATCTGTGATGTGATCATTTGATATGTTGTGATAGATATTGTATATAGTATATACGATATATTATATAGACGTTACTTATGTTTTACACCCGCGCTAGCCCTGCCCCGCTCTGCCGTTAGTTACCTAACCTAACGGTGCACGAGGGGACATCGAGGCGAATGCGGATGGTATAAGTGTACGTTGTATTTTTCTGTGATGTTTAGGTACTTAAATGATGGGACTTCATTAATGCGATTAATGAAAGAAAAGAAACCTAAGATGTTGTGGAATCAAATTTTCAAAAACAGGTAGCTACAGTTCTTGCTTTGCATCGCGGTGTTCCTTGTAGAACATCCTGCACCTCATTCGACGAGGAAAGGGCCGAGATCCCTTCACCGGGAGTGACCCCTTTAGCAATAACTGGCAGATGCTACACACTCGGTTTGTCTTTTGATTGCTTCTATAGTTTCTGCTTTGCACAGTGATATATATGATATATCCCGCACCTCATTCGACGAGGAAAGGGCCGATGATTCCTTCACCGGGAGTGACCCCTTTAGCAAAACTAGAAAAGCCTAAAAAACACTCTATTTCAAAAATCATTTGATTCTACAACGATATCAAGTTCATTACGCAATAAGTTTTCAGAAAAACCTGTTGTAGCCCTCCGTCATTTCAGATAAATACTATTTAGTATTCGTGCTGCGGTAGTTTGGCATGCGTCAAGGCGTAGTGTACGGTAGCTAACTAGTGCTTATCTGCTAGCATACGATGCGATTGGATTAGGGTATTCGCACGGCGTTGTTTGGCATGCGTCAAGGGTCGTGCGGGTGGGTTTAATTCAATCAAGAAATGTACGGGTTGAACTTGACTAGCGGACTATGGGTTATTTAGCATGCGTCAAGGTCATAGCACGCTAGGGGCAAAATATTATCGGGAATTTCAAGTATTGAAATTTGCAATGAGATTGCATACCTTCTATAAGATAGTTGGATCCCGATACCCGCTGCGAGTAAGAGTTACTCCTGGGAGAGTTTTACACATTACAATTAGCTGATCAAGTAGGTGTCTAGAAAGATGTCAACGAGGTTACGCCTCTGGGAAAACGAGGTTTACATTAATTAGGTTCGTGCGAAAGCACGGGGGACCTCCCTCAAAGTACCGACACTGGCCTGGCTGAAAGATTGGCGAACTTGTAATGTGTAATTAATCCCGGCTAGTCTTTCCTTTTAGGGTTTGAAGGAAGATTTGATAAAAACTGTGGGAGCCATCCTGATTAGATAAAATAATAACCAATCTTTTCTTGCAAGAGCGCACACATAGTGTTTTCTTCTCTCTCTCTCCAGGTAGCGACCATATCACGCCTTAATCAAGATAATAATACGGATGTATTGACCGAACCCGCTTGTTATACTGAGCTGGGGAACGTTGGTCCCGCTCCAACTTATAATTGTTATAAGACAGAGCAGGAAATTGGGAATTACCAGAATTCTCGTGCCGCCCAAACGAAGAAAGTGCATACTGATGCATCATCTTCGGGTGTGTTCATTACAGAGAACTGTTTCTCAGTATCCTTTACGTCCTGGGTATATGATTCCGGATCAGGATCCCGCATATGTAATCTGTTACATGGGCTATAGGTAGGTAAAGAACTGAGACCGGGTGATAAGTTTCATAAGACAGAATACGGTGCAAGTGTTGCAGCCAAGTCTGTTGGTCACTGTCACCCTGTATTTCCAAATACATTGATTCTGAACAAATGCTATTAGATACCGAACCTGATATACAAAATCATATCAATCTCTTTATTTATTAAAGAAAGGATATAATTCTGTATTGTTGGATAATGTTTTGAACATTTCCTATATCAAAAGTTGATCGGTTTAAGTACGTTATCTAAAAGCATTAACGTTCTAAATCAAACTACAGTTCATAGTATACAGAACACACACAAGAGGAAGAGTTCAGAAATGAACGAATTCTTCTTGAGGTATTGTAGACTAGGTCATATCAATGCGACCCGGCTAGCTGAAGTTACATTTAAGATGCATATTTAAATCAGTTTGAATTTACATCTTGTGAAACTTGCCAGTCATGTCACAAAGATTAGATGACCATAGCTCTGTTTATTGAAAACAGAGAAAGAGTTAGTGAACTTTTGGGATTGATACATGCTGATGTATGAAAGGCCCCCTGTCTACACATGCCAAGACCGGTTCTTTGTACTTCATTACATCCTCTGATGATCTCTCAAGATTCAGACATATGTTCCTGTTGAAACACAAGTCCGAACCTTTTGAGATATTCACAGAATATAAGTTAGAAGTAGAGAACCAAAACGGGTATAAGTATTATGTCCTTTGATATGATCAAGGAGGAGAATACTTGAGCACAGAGTTCTTGGACTTTTCTAAAGGAGAATGAGATTCTCTCTCAGCATTACTCCTCCGGATACACCATAGCACGATGGTATATCGGGACGGAGCAATTGCACCCTATGTAATATGGTGTGTTCTATGATGAGTACTACTGAGTTTCCAATTTCCTTTTGGGAGTTATGCGCTTGAGAAGCTGCATACCTAGTGAATAGGGTTCCAATCAAATCAGTTGCCTACCACTTCATATGTGATATGGAAAGGGAAGAGCCCATATCTTAAGTTGGTTAAGATTTGGGATTGTCCGGGCTAGGTCTAAAAGCATAATCCGGACAAGCTCGAGGCACGGTCTGTTCTGTAGAACTGGAAAGGTTGTAGCTATACAAACTACAGTAGATGATTTGGTAGAACCAAAGGATTTAGTAGATTCCAACGAACCTCAGCCTCTCCGCCGATCTAGTAGGGTTCCTCATCCGCCTGAGAGATACTTCGGTTTCTCGATGACAGTGGGAGCGAGGATTGCATCATGAGATGATGACCCAACTAGTTTCGAGCAGGTCATCGAGAGTAGGGACTCTGTAAGAATGGCTGGATGCTTAGTGATCTAAGATGGAATCCTTATACACCAACAAAGTATGGACTTTGATTGCTATATCTGAAGGGTTAAATCTCCATCAGGAGCAAGTATATCTTGAGAAGATTACTTGGTGTACATGGAAAGGTTGAGACTTTCAAAGCTAGACTTGTTAAAGGTTTGCATCATTGACCAGGTATGGATTGTGATGAAACCTTTTCTAACGAGCTATGCTTAAATCCATCCAGATCCTACTTAAATCCATCCAGATCCTACTTGCCACGGCTACATACCATGACTACGATATCTGGTGGTTGGGTGTCATGACTGCTTTTCTAAATGATGTTTTAGAAGAGAGCGTCTATAAGTACACAGCCAGAGGGCTTCGTAGACAGTGGGAGCAGTGGAAACGTGTGCAAGATGCTTTATAGGATAAAGCAGGCATCACGGAGTTGGAACGTCTGTTTTGATGTAGTAGTCAAAGAGTTTGACATCATCAAAATGCCAGATGAACCTTGTATATACAAAAAGGTAGTAGGGAGTATGGTGGTGATCCTCGTAGAGTACGTGGATGACATACTCTTGATAGGTAAGGAGTTTTCTATGCTACGCTCGGTCAATCTCCGCTTGTCACAAGGATTCTCCATACAGGATCAAAGTGATACCTCCTAAATCCTGAGTTTTGATCTATGAGATAGAAGTAATTGGATGTTAGGATTCTCACTAGTTGTAGTGAGAAGGTATCAATCGATCCTGGGGAGAATCACTGGAAAGGTTCCAGGGTGATAAAGATGACTGAATATCAGTCACAGGCATTGTCTTTACCCTTAGTAAAGGGACGGTATGTTGGAAGAGTTCCAAGCTAGACATCGTGGCATACTAGACGATAAAGGCAAGATACATCGTTACCAAAGATGCTACCAAAGAGGAAGTCTGGGTGTATATTAGTTCATGAGATGAACGTAGTTCCTCCCATTGTGTGACAATGGAGTTGTGGCTTATGCCGAGGAACGTCCGTCCCATCAGTGACCCAGACATATTCTGAGGCAGCATCACCTGATCATGGAGATGGTTGATCTCCAAGAAGATCAAGGTTAGGAGAGAAGACTCAAAGGACAACACGGCGGATCCACTCACAAAGGCCTTTTCCCAGAGAGGGACTTTTATGGGATGGTTGAGTATGAGATACTGCAACCACTGCTACAGATGGCCCTAGTGCAAGTGGGAGATTGTTAGTTATATGTATGCCCTAGAGGCCATTACTATACATAGGATGTATATTGTAGTGGATGCTTGGACATATATAGGGAGGACTTTCATGCTTGGACAAAAGATGACGGGGGATAAGCTAAGAATCGAGAAATTCAATGGTCACAATTTTGGTTGATGGCGCATGCATTTGGAAGACTGTCTATACCAAAAGGATTTATATCTTCCGTTGCTAGGAGAAAAGCCCGAGAAGATGACCGATGAGGAATGGAACCTTTTGGATAGGAAAGCCCTGGCGACGATCAGATTATCGTTGACTCCGCAGGTGGCCTTTAATATCTTAAAGGAGAAAACAACTAAAGCGCTAATGACGACGTTAGCGGAGTTGTATGAGAAGCCATCGACATAAAATAAAATATTTTTGATGAAGAAGCTTTTCAACATGAAGATGGTAGAGAATGGTTCGGTGATAAGAGCACCTGAACGAGTTCAACAGCATGACAAGCCAACTTGAGTCCATTTCAATCATCTTTGAAGACGAGATTCGAGCCCTACTGTTTCTATATTCGTTGCCTGAGAGTTGGGAGAACCTAGTGATGGCGGTTAGCAACTCTATCTCGGGGATTCTCATGTTTAATGATGCGGTAAGCTGCATATTAAACGATGAGATGCGGAGAAAGTCCGTGAGTGGTAGTTCTGGAACTTCTGCACTTTCGATGGAGAATCGCGGCAGAACAATAGAAAGGGGAAAGTGGATAAAGGGTAAGTCTAAAAGCCGAGGTAAATCTCAAGGAAAAATCCAAGGCGTCTGTTGGAATTGCGGAAAGAAGGGCCACAGAAGAGGTGAATGTAGGCTTCCGAAGAAAGGCTCAGATGAGAAGACAGATGAAAAGGAAGCGAATGTGGTGTCTATATAAGAACAAGGGGAACAAGGTCTTTGTCTATCGGCGAGCGAGAACACAAAGACGAATACTTGGTTCCTAGATTTAGGGGCTTCTTTTCATTGCACTTCAGGCAGACATCACTTTAGCGAATATGTTCAGGGCGATCTTGGACATGTGACGGTGGGAAACGGTCAATCGTGTAAGATCATTGGAAAGGGGACGATCATCATACAACCGTCAGGAGGTGGTCAAATCAAATTGAAGAATGCTCGTCATATTCCGGATTTGAAGAAAAGCTTGATTTCCACAAGTCAGCTAGACAACGAAGAGTTTACTACAACGTTTGGGAATTCTTAATGGAAGATTTCCAAAGGGTCGTTGGTGGTCGCAAGGGACAAGCTAAGCGGTTTGTTGTACTCATTCAATGGGAGCAGCGAAGGCTCGGTTGCATTGACGGCAAGTTCGGAGAAAGATTCGGAGACTTCGTTGTGGCATAAGAGATTGGGGCACCTCAGCGAGAAGAACATGAAAATTCTTCAAGTCAAGGGGGTTCTTTCGGGGTTGAAAAAAGTGGAGTTGGGGTTTTGCGAGAGCTGCGTTTGTGGGAAGCAAAACGTGCTCAGTTTTCAAATTGGAGGCGTGGCGAAAAAGACCAAGAAACTGGAGATGGTGCATACCGACGTATGGGGTCTAGCCTCGGTGGAGTCTTATGGAGTAAATCGGTACTTCGTGACGTTCATCGATGATACAAGTCGAAAGAAATGGGTATACGCGATGAAGAAAAAGTCTGATGTGTTCGGCATCTTCAAACACTGGATTGCACAGGTGGAGAACCAAACGGGGATGAAGGTTAAATGCCTAAAGTCCGATAATGGCGGGGAATACTGCACCCAAGAGTTCGAGGAGTTTTGCTCGCAAAAGGGTATTCGTTGGTTGAAGACGGTACCTGGGACGCCACAGCAAAATGGTATCGCTGAAAGGATGAACAGAACGATCCTAGAGCGAGTGCGAAATATGACCTTGGATGCGAATCTGCCAAAATTCTTATGGGCAGCAGCGGTCGATGCTACTGTGTATCTGATCAACAGAAACCCGGCAAGTGCGCTTGATGGAGGCATTCCAGAAGAAATTTGGTCGGGTAAACCGGTCAACTATTCGCACCTTAAAGTATTTGGCTGTATTGCGTATTCTTTGATTGATAAGACAGAAAGGAGTAAGCTTGACTCCAAATCTAAGAGGTGTGCTTTCATCGGGTATGGTGGAGACGAGTTCGGATATCGGCTGTGGGATTACACAAGTAAGAAAGTAATACGAAGCCGGAACGTTGTCTTTGATGAGCATCACTTATATAGAGAAGAAAAGCAAGCCAAAGATGGTGTTGTATCTGAGTTCGTGGAGTTAGACGGAACTCAAGAGAACAATCAGGTGTCCACAAGTGAGGATCAAAACATGGAGGAAGCTGCAGTGCAGGATCAGGTTCAAGAACATGATGGCCACCATATTCAGCAACCAGATGTACCAGTTTTGAGGAGATCTACGAGAGAAAGGAGACTACTTGAAAGACTTGTGACCGACTTCATTTTGTACACGGATTCGGGAGAGCCTGAATCCCTTGAAGAGACGACGCAAGACGGTGCTAGTAGGCAGTGGGAGCGAGCTATGGACGAGGAGATGGATTCTTTAAAGAAGAACCGCACGTGGGACCTAGTGAAGCTACCCAAGGGTCGAAAAATGTTGCTGAATAGATGAGTGTACATGATAAAAGATGAGGCCAATGGTGTGAAGCGGTACAAGGCTCGCTTGGTAGTCAAGGGTGTTTCCCCCAATCAGAGCAAAACTCTGTTCAAATTCCAAGGCGGGAAATGAAGCAACGCTCCCGTTTCCCCCAATCAGAGCAAGGCTATGTTTTAAAATTTAAATTTTAAAAAAAAAATAAAGGAAGTAACGCTTCAGATAACTTGCGCTCTGCGCTGCGCGACACGTGTCAGCGTAGGTGTGCTAGCGCAGTTGCGCCGCGCTCTGCGCTGCGCGACACGTGTCAAGCGCAGGGGCGCTAGCGCAGGTGCGCCGCGCTCTGCGCTGCGCGACACGTGTCAAGCGCAGGTGCACTTGCGCCAACTGTGCCAGCACTAAAACTTAAATAATGAATTATTTAATTAGAATTAAAATTCTAGAAAGATCTTTTTAATCTTATTAAAACAAGAAAATTATCTTCTGTAAAACAGAGGTCTTAGGATCAAAGATCCAACGGTGGGGAAATATCCCTAGATCAATCAGAGAAAGATCTCTGTAACTAACCTAACAAACTAATTGGCCCTATATAAAGGCCCCTAGACTCCAAGTTTCAGATATACAGAGCTCCTTTAAAAACTTTGAGAAAAAAACTCAAAGAGAAAAAATGGTAAACCTTTGAAAAAAGAAGAATTTCTTCTAATAAGATCAAATATCTAAGAACAAGATCAAGATCTTCAATAAAAAGAAAAAGATCAAAAGATCCAATCATAAAAGATAAAAGAAGTAATTTACTTCATTATTAGATCTTTTGATCTATATAAAGGCATTGCCTTTTGATGAGAACCAGAACCATTGGTTCTCGAATTCTGAGGTAGAACCTCTTTAGAATAAGAGAAACTTGGACAGTGCCTTGCACTTTTGAATTGCGTCCTTGCGCTCCCTGAATTGGCGCACTGCATCAGAATGCGCCATGTGTCAACCACAGAATGATCTGCGCTTTGCACTTCTAAAACAGAGCACTGCGCTCTTGGATTGGCGCAAGTCACCAGAGCGCGCCACGTGTCAGCAGCGCACTAGCGCAGCGCATTGGCGCAGCGCGCTGCGCTAACAAACTTGCACTCATCGGAGCGTGACACGTGTCACCTCCACATGCGCTGGCGCCTTGCGCTCTTTAATTGGCGCAGAGCGCCTGACAGGCCACGTGGCGCATTGTCAGAAAAACAAATGCTGTGCATTATTAAAGAAAAGAGGCAGAGTCCAATGCTATGCATTATAAAAGGGCCGAGCCCAAATAAAAGCTCAACAGCCAGAACAATAAAATGTTCAACTCATATCAACCGAGCCCATATGCTCACAAACCTTCAAACAGACTTTAGTCCCAAATTGGACTATAGATCTCCCAACGAACATTGGTTCAAGGGTACATCTCTGAACTCCTCTGATATTTGTCGTTGTAATCCTTCAACGTCTTCAGAGAGGTGACGGATCCCGACGGCCATACATACAATGGACCACCATGTCCTTAAACTGGCAATGGACCACCATGTCCCTAAACTGGCAATGGACCACCATGTCCCTAAACCGAACAATAGAGCCCAAATGCTCTCTTGTTGGATCTAAACGATCCCGTTAAGTTGATCTTAGTCTAAAATTAGACTAACGTATCCTTAACAAACCTTTAAGTTGATCTTAGCCTCAAATATAGCTAACGTATCCTTAAACCAAAACCCCAAACCCAAATCTAAGAAAATACGGATTTGGACTAATCCACGTCCTACGGGCGACAACATAAATTTGTCTCCGTATACAATCCACGGGCAACCACAAACAAAACAAACACCCACGACACGAAGTGACCAGCTGGAGAAGGAGAAAGTTGTTACCGTGATACGGTAGCGTAATTAACTGCAGGGGATTGCGCCTGCAGGGAAGAGCGTCCCCACAATCAAAAACCCCTCAAGCGAGGGGGAATCTGACGAAGTCTGCTATATCGGCCGCATCCATTAAAACCTTCGATACACGGTGCCATAAATCAACTTGGTATCTTCGGAGAGGTGGACGGATAGCACCAAATAGCATCTGCCCCGAATTTCAGGGGAGACGTACATCGCGTCTCCGCCGCGTCTTTCGGAGGGGAACAGATTCTGGCACACCCGGTGGGATCTCTTTCTCTTTCCACTCCACACTTCGTGTGTCATGTTGGCGAACGAATCGCGGTTTGCTGTGGTTACCTGTGGATTTAAGGTACTTAGATTTGGTGTCTTGCTCCGTGCAGAAAATAGAAGATCAATGGCTTCAAATTGCACTACCTGCAACTGCAACTCTCACTCCGTCCTTGCTGGAGGAGTGATTTACGGGCCCCAAGCGGCCTCCCTTTTCAAGATGCCGGTAGAACAGGTCACCCAAGTTACTACTGGGTTGTTTTTCGGGACCATGCTCTCGCCCATGAGCTTCAACGCCCCTATGTCGCAAGAAGCTCCAAAGAAATCGGTCTTTGATCGGCTTACAATTACCACGGCCCTTCTCAACGGGTCGCCCAAGTCCAATGCCTCAATTTTTAACAGACTAGGCCAGAGCTCCAACAGGACCATGAAGAAACCTGCAATACCAGAAGGTGTTATCCCGAAGCGGATAGCCATCCCTGCTCCTAAAATCATCAAGGCGGTTTCTCCTGCCAAAGGGTCGGTCTTCACAAGACTGACTATTTCTGCTCCCATTCCAGGTGAAATCACCAAGATTGCTTCCCCTACTCGGAAGTCTGCTTTTGATAGGTTGACCGTCCCTATTCAACAGGCGTCGGTCTTTAAAAGGCTGATACCAGCGAATTCTGACCAACACAGGGGGCATGAGGAGTTCACCCCTACGGCTAAACCAACTCCAATCGCGCGACATGCTCGCCGTCGTCACTGGTGCCGGATAAGGAAGGCCGGGGGCAACTCCCCCTGTGGGATAACTCCGCCAGCTCCGGTGGTGGAAATTAATGCTGCTGTTCCGACCGGGAATAGCTTTGAACTGCTAAGAAGGGTGCGCAAAAACTCGCCAACTGCCGTATTGAAAAAATCTCCTACACCTGTGGATAATGCCCCAAAGGTGAAGCTAGAGAAGCCCCCTCAACGGCTGTCCTCTAAAATTTACACGGTCTGGCGTCAAGTCCAAGACTCCGTGATGGATCAAGAATATCTCCGCCGACAGAAAAAGATGAAAGTTCGGCAGGAGAAGGACTACTCTGTCAAGCCACAAAAAGCGACAGCTACGTGGGTACCCACGCCCCCTCAACTTCGACCGCTCACAAAAGAAGGAGGTCGGAGAAGATCCTTGCGTCTTTGGCAAATCGCAAAGACACTGAGTCTAAACGCCCTAAGTCTAAGGGCATAACGGTCCATACTGTTCATATGGCATCCGAGAAAGAGGATAGCCGCGCTTCGATGGGTCACCGACCGCTAACCCGATCCGTGACCAAAGCCCAAGAGCAGCAACAGAAGCTTCAGGAAATGCTGACGCAAATGGCCGCACTCACCAGGCCAAAAGAAAGCCCGAAGGCATCATGAGAGCAGCGTCACGAACAAGAAACCGATGCTGACTTCTTACGCAGAGTCCTCGAAAAGAAGGACAAAGAAGCCGCAGAGCAAGCGGCTAACATAAAATAAACGGCGCTTCTCTTCCAAGACATGGTAGGAATGATGTTACAGCCGGACCCTCCAGCTGAAGACCCTCCGACCATTATTGAAGACGATAAAGAGGAGACATCTAATCCTCCTCCGGCTCATTCAGCAGCCAAGGAGGAAACAATCTCTAAAGCTGCCCTGAATGACTATATAGCTCAGCAGATACGAGTTCACCAGGCAACTGAGGCAGCCGGTCAAGTTGTCAAAACGGGGCGACCATATCCGAGCTGGTATTATCAGATCAAATACCCGCCAGGCTACACGATCCCTAAATTCCACGTGTACAAGGGGACAGGGAATCCACATCAGCATGTCGCTCAATTCAGAGCCTTATGCGGCAACACAGGAGGCGACGACAAACTGTTGCTTCGCCAATTCGTCGGCAACTTAGCAGAAACAACCTTTGAATGGTATTCGGAGCTACCTAACGACTTTGTCAAAACATTTGCGGAGATGGAGCTTGTAATACCCAGCACCGTTTTGTACGACTATACCCGTATTTTTCTTTTTACCTATAAAAATTTATTTATAAATATTTATTTATTTTGAAAATCCTATTAAACCCAGATCTTATCTTTCATTCCCTCCGGCCTAAGCCGTTTTCCTTTTATTGAAATTAAACCCCAAAACAAATAGTATGTATATTTTCCCGTCTAAAGTCAGCCCTGAACCCAAACCCTAGCTCTAATTATTTATCCTAACCAAAACCCAAGCACATTCTGTAAATTCCTTTTCTTTTCTTCCGGCCCGTTCTTCCTCAGCCCATCCTTCTAATTATTATTTAAATTAATTTTTATTTGCACCGGCCCAACTCTAAAATTCATTAACCCTATATTTTATCCCCATTATTTCTATTATTTTTTCCCTTCAGCCCGAGCCCACACTTTTTTCCCCAAAACTTAATCATTCAACTTTTTGTGCTGGCCCGGCCCTCTTCATCTATTTTCTTAAACCTTAATTGGCTCAAACCCTGGCCCAGCCCAGCTCAGCCCGGCCCCCTCTCATTTTGTTTAGTTTGTTATTTTTCTTTTTTTAAATATGCTGGCCCGACCCACATTCCTTTACCATTTTTCATTTATTTCTTCGGCCCACTCAAAATTCAGCCCATACCCACTTCAAACGCGACCCGCACCTACACCTTCTTCCCTCCAACGGCTCTTTCCTCCATTCACGCACGCGATCCGTTTTCTCCGCCGCGCTTCTCGCCTCCGCCAACGCTCACGCTCGCGAGCGTTACCCACGACGCACGCCTTCGACCCCTCCTCGTTGACACGTCTCTTTCTCTCCCCCTCATAATTTCTTTCCTCCCTCCCGACGTCTCACTCGCTTCGCACCCACCAACCCACCATCAGCAACCCATTGCAGCACCGACCATCGGCCACCTCCTCCCCGAGCATCCTCATCTGCACCCCCTCACCACTCCAATTCGTCGACCAAGCAACCCTACCCACACCCGAGCACCCCTGCCGGCGCCCCTCAACCCAAGATCCCCGACCGCACCCCTCACTTACCTGCACACCCCATCACCACACCCGAGCTCCTCTAACCACCACGACGCCGAAGAACCCTCACCTGCACCGACTACCTCATCACCTCCTTCGGCCGTCGGCGCCTCCAGCCACCATCCGAGAACCCATCTCCCTCTCTCCCCATCTCTCACTCTCTCTCTGTCCCTCACCCTATCTCTCTGTTTCTCTCCCTCTCTCTCTCTAACTCTCTCTCCCGATCTCTCTCACTCCCTGTCTCTCTCTCTCTCTAACTCTCTCTCTCACTCACTGTCTTTCTCTAACTCTCTCTCTCTCTCTCTCTCTCTCTACATTCTTTCTCTAACACTTCTTTTTCCGACTCGTTTTCCCACTCAATATCTCCCGCCTTCTGCAACCTCTCGCCATCGGACGCACAACACCATCACTTCCCTGCTCCGGCCAACCAACGCCGCAGTTTCAGTCGCTGTCGTTGCCGTCAAGCGCAGCTCGAGCCGAGGCCAAGATTTGTCGTGATCGCGTCTGGCCATTACAATAGACCGCTTCGCTGCCGTGCATCGCCTAGACGCCTCCAGGCAAGTTCTCTACTTGCTTCATGCTATCCTATTTATGTTACAAATCCAAATTATATAAATTGCTTTGCTACTATTCCTGAAAACGTACACTATTTACCTGTTCGACGTGTGTTCCCAATGAAAATCTTCTTCTAATTTGGCGGAACTAAATGGTATTGTTTGGCCCGTATGGTTGAGAACCTAGTGCATGATTTTCGTTGGATAATTTGATCGTTAATGACTAAAACAACTACCCCCAAGTTTAATCGTAAAACTGAAATTTTATTGTACCTGAAAATTATTAAATTCACCATAAATCATATACATATTAGAATGGTGCGTTCTATGGCTCAAATCGAAGACGACTCGACGAAATTTAACCCTATACTGGTTTCCTGGTATTCCTGTACTTAAATTGTGATGATATTTGAATCGGAGTGCGACTCTAGACTGCAGTCCAGAGCAACTCCAGTTGTTGCTTGCTGTTCCGTAATGGGTACCACAGGATTTCCTTAACTCGTAGGTTGCGGAACTTCACTGTTTATTGTAGGTAAACCTGTTATCTAGACAACACAATTGATTTCATTCAGTTTCGTTACCATTTGTTATTTATTCTGTAATTTAAAAGATCGGGACGCATAACAGTCCCAACAGAATCAGAATTGACATATTAGTGTTAAACATTGTATATCTCCTGACGTGTAGATGCGATTGAAGATCCGTCTGTTACTTTGAAAACCTTACAGAAAACCCTAGATTTTATCCAACTGTAGCGTCGCTAAAATCTGATCCCAACTGGGATTAAAATATATTCCGAAACGGACTTCTGATTCTGAAACCAGATTTCCAGCCGCGAGCGCTTAAAATGAAATGGTTATAACTAATGATCCTGGAACCCGATTGGCTTGAAACTAAATTAGATGGATAGATAACTGAACATACTGATTATTACCTGTTTATCGTTTCGCTAAATTATACACGTACTTTTCATGATAAATCGTGCAAGTGATAGAATACTGTTTTTATGACCTTTTGATCGTGCTTCATATACTGTTTACGTATCATATCATACTCATATCATTGCAGTGATAACCTAGTGATATCGTGTATTTACCCAGTGTTAGATTTTAGTGATGATTGTGGCAAGTACGTCAGTGTTCGTGTATCTGTGATTAAGTGAAAGTGATACGTACTTGTACACAATCAGTGACCCTATTATTCTATTGCATTGTCGACGTCTGTGGGATGCGTGTACGTGTGACTATAAGTGGTATGGGACACTTATGGAAGCGTTTGCACGGGTGCCACAGATAAGGCATCCGACACTGTCATTTATCTTAGGTATTAGTCGGGACGTGCTTGATGGAGGTCCTGCCTCCAGTTCTCGCGCAGACTTGTTACGGATCGATTAGTATTTAGGGTTATGGTTAGCGTTTGATGTAGACCACGGGGTGTGGGGTAGTTTAAGTGTGAGCTCAACAGAATCTCGGGAGTCCCATGCCGGCTTATATATTTAGGGAGTTATATGGAGATTTACAGGGTATGTGATATTTCACCGTGATATACATGTTACATGTTGGGCCCGTGGTCCCTTGCCCTTGGGTTCTACCCTTGGGTGGAGGACACTCGCGAGTGGTTGACTCTCACACTTGGACTGACGATAGGCTTAGTGACCTGTGCAGTGAGACTTAGAGACTGATAGGGATACTGGCATTTATATACCTTATATACTGAGTTGATATACGTGACATATCGTTCTACTGCTTTACTGTCCCGTTGCATTGATTACTGCACATTCATATTCATGCTGTCATTGATTTACTGTTTCACATATCTATTACCACTGTTAGACTGTCACTTGATTCTATATATATTATATTGCTATTGTGTCGCTCTGACGACCTGAGTATGCATGCTCAGTGTGAGGAGAAGATTTAACCTGGACCAGAACTAGGCGTGCATCACAGACTTCTTGCGTTGCCTTTTCGAGTTACATTCGTTTATTTCCCATCAGGTCAGTTTATATTATTGTTTCTTTCAGTTACTGCATTTCTCATTACCTGCGCATCATTTACTGTTTACCATGAAAAACTAGAAGCCGAAGTGTGACTACGGCAGGACATTTCCTTGACCGTAGAAGCATGGCTGGCCTTGTCTACCCCTCGTATTTCGTATTTTGGGAAGCGGGGCGTGACATGGTTTAGTTGGTATCAGAGCCAGGTTTTGCATTGATTGGGATTGCAGATTTCCGTGTATAGCTTGGCAATCTAAGATATCCCTCGGTCTAGATTGTAAACTTGTCATTCTTGATCCATATTCACATCGTGTGTTCAGCTATTCATTCGCTATTGTTTCGGGTGACTTGGCAAGGTTACGTGGTTGCAATTGCACTACCGTACTCTATTCAAGTGACTTAAAGTCATACAGTTGATTCCCCACTTGTAATAAATTCATCACCTCTGATATTCTTGAATCTTTGTCCTATCCATATTATATTCTGATTCGTTTAGCTTGTGACTTATATCATTCTCAAAATTATTGTCTCAGGATCATATCTTTTAACGACTCTTCGTCTATATCCGCTCCCCAGAATCAGACCATTGAGATTCTGAGTGTACTGCAAGGTTTGAAGAAAGCCCAGGAGCGAACAAACGACTTGTTAGCTGAAGGACTAAGAAGGCAGGTGAGTCAGACCCCAGCGGGAGTCTCCTATCATAAAGGGATCCCCGTTAGACGAGGAAAAGAGAAGAAGATGAAGCGCCAATTTGTTTCTCCGCAGCAGAAGCAGCAGAAGATCCCATGTTGTGGGTATTGTAAGAGGCCAGGACATCTTCAGAGGGATTGTCGCCGCGCCCAAGGGAAATGTCTGATTTGTGGATCCAGCGAACATCTCATCAACGGTTGCCCTGAAAGGAAAGAACTACAAGGAGGAAACTCGTCCACACTCTCCACTTCTGCCAAGTGAGGATTATCGCGTAGTTCGAACTTCGACGATAAGGCGGATTTAACGCAGGATTCAACTCACGCTACGAGAATGCAACGTTATAGCAGTCGAAGAATGATTTTTCATGTTATCTACTTTCAGTAATAATATTGTCATTTTTTTACGAATATTTCTTTCCGTTTGAAATCTTGTATCCGCTGAACTTTTGATTGAATGCAATAAAAATTTGAATCGTAATATATGTGTCATTCTCTTGCTTTCTCTTTGTCTAATTCTACTCAATATCACAGTATTTTAATCCTGATCTTTCAGTTCCTGCAACCGCATATCTTCCTATACTTCGTACCCTGAGCTATTTCCTTGATGTGTCCCATTGCCTAATCATAACTCTTTCTTTTTCAGGCCATGGCCCACCCTGGAGCAGCGCCACATCTAGACGAGGATGCACAGTCTTGCGTTTCCTTAGACCGCACGCTGATGAGTCCTGACGATGAGATCGACGGTCCTCAAGTCAATTTCAGAAACCACGATTCAGAGGGCGAAGGAGCAGCCGCCCCAGAGTTTGACATGATAGGCGATTCCGACGAAAAGGAAGAAGACCCAGAAGAAAACCCAATAGAAGAAAATCCAGTGGAGGAAGACCCCATGGGAGAGAACCCAGAAGGATAGGAACACATAGAATCAGACCTCGATGAAGAAGCTCTATCCGAGGAAGAAGGACCAGATGGACAAGAGCCTGCTATGGAAGAACTCCCAATGGCGATGCCTCCGAGGCGATATGGAAATGGACGCCCCTACCTGAGTGCGCGAGCCTACCGCAACCTACTGAATCTCCACAACCGCGACTGACGGAATTCCTTTTGATGTTGTTTTCTGGCCAAATAAAATGTGTATAGTTTAGGGCCACTTTTCGCCTTTGGGAATGCTTTGTCCCAAATTTTCTTAAATGAAATAATATCTTCTGAATTCGTAAACTTTGTGCTTATTAGTTCGCTTGATACATGTTTATTTCCCTTATACATTTACTTCTTCTGCTGAGATCCCTGACTGTCCACCCCTACTCATTGTATAGTTTTCACCCTCGTTTCGATTAGAAAGTACCGCACCCTGATCCTTGGAATGAGCCACCATTCATCCTTCGTCTGTACCCTGTTTGAGATCCTTCTGGGAGGAGGACCTATCTTATGAAATACCGAGTTCGTTAACTTTTCAAATTTTTGATTCACATGATGTACCGACCAGTATTCTCCCCATACATTTTTCTCCTTATAGTCCTTTACTGCTCACCCTTACTTCCTGTGCTGACCCGATCCCAATTCCCTGATCCTCAGTCTAAAGCCATCACCCTTCGACCTTTTGTATCAGCCACATTCCATTGTAATCCCTACCCTACCTAGGCCTAGACATACTTGTGCTTTTCCCTATTACCCCAACTATATTTAGGGGCACTATTATTTTAAAATGTAGTTTTAGTATTTTGCATTTGTCAAAGAGTACGTGCTATTGATTACCCCGTTTTATGTATTTTAAGTGCATTATTATTATTCTCATTTTAGTAGCACAACCTTACACCGCGCATACTTTTGGTCTATGCTTCTTAATTTCACTATACCAGTTTTCTAAAATATTTTAAACCTATTTTTATCGATACCTTACCCTAAACTGTTTTAATCTACCGACTAATTTTCACTGCTTTATTGTCGTTACTTTATTTTTGGGTTTTTGTGCCTATGATTACTATTATAAATGGTTGAACCTTACACTTATTTTTCTGCTCGCTTCTGATAGGCTTAGATGTACATATTTGAGTTTTGATTTTATCGAACACACTTAGATTATTATTGTTCGTTATTGTTACCTATATTCTCGTATACTTGTAGTTACTCTTATAGTGTTTCTGCATTATACTTATTAGACCTATCTTTCGTATATGGTTCTTACATATATATAAGTACCTTCAGATTTTGTTTAACCGTTCTAAGTAAATCCACATGTATTAGTGTTCGATATGATAACTCTTCGCTTATTATGTTGTTCCTTTTAAATTTCGAGGACGAAATTTTTGTAAGGGTGGTATTATGTAATACCCAGCACCGTTTTGTACGACTATACCCGTATTTTTCTTTTTACCTATAAAAATTTGTTTATAAATATTTATTTATTTTCAAAATCCTATTAAACCCAGATCTTATCTTTCATTCCCTCCGGCCTAAGCCGTTTTCCTTTTATTGAAATTAAACCCCAAAACAAATAGTATGTATATTTTCCCGTCTAAAGTCAGCCCTGAACCCAAACCCTGGCTCTAATTATTTATCCTAACCAAAACCCAAGCACATTCTGTAAATTCCTTTTCTTTCTTCCGACCCGTTCTTCCTCAGCCCATCCTTCTAATTATTATTTAAATTAATTTTTATTTGCACCAGCCCAACTCTAAAATTCATTAACCTTATATTTTATCCCCATTATTTCTATTATTTTTTCCCTTCAGCCCGACCCCACACTTTTTTCCCCAAAACTTAATCATTCAAATTTTTGTGCTGGCCCGGCCCTCTTCTTCTATTTTCTTAAACCTTAATTGGCTCAAACCCTGGCCCAGCCCAGCTCAGCCCGGCCCCCTCTCATTTTGTTTAGTTTGTTATTTTTCTTTTTTTAAATATGCTGGCCCGACCCACATTCCTTTACCATTTTTCATTTATTTCTTCGGCCCACTCAAAATTCAGCCCATACCCACTTCAAACCCGACCCGCACCTACACCTTCTTCCCTCCAACGGCTCTTTCCTCCATTCACGCCCGCGATCCGTTTTCTCCGCCGCGTTCCTCGCCTCCGCCAACGCACACGCTCGCGAGCGTTACCCACGACGCACGCCTTCGACCCCTCCTCGTTGACACGTCTCTTTCTCTCCCCCTCATAATTTCTTTCCTCCCTCCCGACGTCTCACTCGCTTCGCACCCACCAACCCACCATCAGCAACCCATTGCAGCACCGACCATCGGCCACCTCCTCCCCGAGCATCCTCATCTGCACCCCCTCACCACTCCAATTCGTCGACCAAGCAACCCTACCCACACCCGAGCACCCCTGCCGGCGCCCCTCAACCCAAGATCCCCGACCGCACCCCTCACTTACCTGCACACCCCATCACCACACCCGAGCTCCTCTAACCACCACGACGCCGAAGAACCCCCACCTGCACCGACTACCTCATCACCTCCTTCGGCCGTCGGCGCCTCTAGCCACCATCCGAGAACCCATCTCCCTCTCTCCCCATCTCTCACTCTCTCTCTGTCCCTCACCCTATCTCTCTGTTTCTCTCCCTCTCTCTCTCTAACTCTCTCTCCCGATCTCTCTCTCTCTCCCTGTGTCTCTCTCTCTCTAACTCTCTCTCTCACTCACTGTCTTTCTCTAACTCTCTCTCTCTCTTTCTACATTCTTTCTCTAACACTTCTCTTTCCGACTCGTTTTCCCACTCAATATCTCCCGCCCTCTGCAACCTTTCGCCATCGGACGCACAGCACTATCACTTCCCTGCTCCGGCCAACCAACGCCGCAGTTTCAGTCGCTGTCGTTGCCGTCAAGCGCAGCTCGAGCCGAGGCCAAGATTTGTCGTGATCGCGTCTGGCCATTACAATAGACCGCTTCGCTGCCGTGCATCGTCTAGACGCCTCCAGGCAAGTTCTCTACTTATTTCATGCTATCCTATTTATGTTACAAATCCAAATTATATAAATTGCTTTGCTACTATTCCTGAAAACGTACACTATTTACCTGTTCGACGTGTGTTCCCAATGAAAATCTTCTTCTAATTTGGCAGAACTAAACGGCATTGTTTGGCCCGTATGGTTGAGAACCTAGTGCATGATTTTCGTTGGATAATTTGATCGTTAATGACTAAAACAACTACCCCCAAGTTTAATCGTAAAACTGAAATTTTATTGTACTTGAAAATTTTTAAATTCACCATAAATCATATACATATTAGAATGGCGCGTTCGAGAGCTCAAATCGAAGCCGACTCGACGAACTTTAACCCTATACTGGTTTCCTGGTATTCCTGTACTTAAATTGTGATGATATTTGAATCGGAGTGTGACTCTGGACTGCAGTCCAGAGCGACTCCAGTTGTTGCTTGCTGTTCCGTAATGGGTACCACAGGATTTCCTTAACTCATAGGTTGCGGAACTCCACTGTTTATTGTAGGTAAACCTGTTATCTAGACAACACAATTGATTTCATTCGGTTTCGTTACCATTTGTTATTTATTCTGTAATTTAAAAGATCGGGACGCATAACAGTCCCAACAGAATCAGAATTGACATATTAGTGTTAAACATTGTATATCTCCTGACGTGCAGATGCGATTGAAGATCCGTCTGTTACTTTGAAAACCTTACAGAAAACCCTAGATTTTATCCAACTGTAGCGTCGCTAAAATCTGATCCCAACTGGGATTAAAATGTATTGCGAAACGGACTTCTGATTCTGAAACCAGATTTCCAGCCGCGAGCGCTTAAAATGAAATGGTTATAACTAATGATCCTGGAACCCGATTGGCTTGAAACTAAATTAGATGGATAGATAACTGAACATACTGATTATTACCTGTTTATCGTTTCGCTAAATTATACACGTACTTTTCATGATAAATCGTGCAAGTGATAGAATACTGTTTTTATGACCTCTTGATCGTGCTTCATATACTGTTTACGTATCATATCATACTCATATCATTGCAGTGATAACCTAGTGATATCGTGCATTTACCCAGTGTTAGATTTTAGTGATGATTGTGGCAAGTACGTCAGTGTTCGTGTATCCGTGATTAAGTGAAAGTGATACGTACTTGTACACAATCAGTGACCCTATTATTCTATTGCATTGTCGACGTCTGTGGGATGCGTGTACGTGTGACTATAAGTGGTATGGGACACTTATGGAAGCGTTTGCATGGGTGCCACAGATAAGGCATCCGACACTACCATTTATCTTAGGTATTAGTCGGGACGTACTTGATGGAGGTCCTGCCTCCAGTTCTCGCGCAGACTTGTCACGGATCGATTAGTATTTAGGGTTATGGTTAGCATTTGATGTAGACCACGGGGTGTGGGGTAGTTTAAGTATGAGCTCAACAGAATCTCGGGAGTCCCATGCCGGCTTATATATTTAGGGAGTTATATGGAGATTTACAGGGTATGTGATATTTCACCGTGATATACATGTTACATGTTGGGCCCGTGATCCCTTGCCCTTGGGTTCTACCCTTGGGTGGAGGACACTCGCGAGTGGTTGACTCTCACACTTGGACTGACGATAGGCTTAGTGACCTGTGCAGTGAGACTTAGAGACTGATAGGGATACTGGCATTTATATACCTTATATACTGAGTTGATATACGTGACATATCGTTCTACTGCTTTACTGTCCCGTTGTATTGATTACTGCACATTCATATTCATGCTGTCATTGATTTACTGTTTCACATATCTATTACCACTGTTAGACTGTCATTTGATTCTATATATATTATATTGCTATTGTGTCGCTCTGACGACCTGAGTATGCATGCTCAGTGTGAGGAGAAGATTTAACTTGGACCAGAACTAGGCGTGCATCACAGACTTCTTGACTTGCCTTTCCGAGTTACATTCGTTTGTTTCCCATCAGGTCAGTTTATATTATTGTTTCTTTCAGTTACTGCATTTCTCATTACCTGTGCATCATTTAATGTTTACCATGAAAAACTAGAAGCCGAAGTGTGACTACGGCTGGACATTTTCTTGACCGTAGGAGCATGGCTGGCCTTGTCTACCCCTCGTATTCCGTATTTTGGGAAGCGGGGCGTGACAGAGCTACTGTTTACACAAAGATTCGCGAGTGCTAGTGAACGCACCCCGATAACGACACTGATTAATGCCAGGGTGAAGGCAGGCGAGACGTGGGTCCAATACGCAATACGGTGGCGAAACTTATGGTCGAAGTGCGAACAACACATCGAAGAAGCACCTGCGGTAGGCATGTTCGTGGGCACTCTTGATCCGCAAGCGACCATCTCGCAATTCATGATGTTCTTCAAGCCAACTACTTTCCAGGCCTTGATCGACAAGTTGGCCCAAATGGATCAGATGGGACATAAACCGTCTCCTCCAAAGCAAGACTCTCGAAATGAGAAAGGAAAAGGGAAAGCGATCGTCGTCGCCAATACTCAACAACAGCCGAGCAACTCAAAGCCGGTTGTTCGCCAAAACAACGTGCGTCCACGCCCATCCCTCGAGGAGAGACTGGGACGTCCTTACTCGTTTCCTCAAAATAAAACAAGGAGACTGTTCGAGTTAGCAGTGCGCAACAGACTTATCAATCTGCTGAGTCCAAAACGTCCATTGCAGCTAGGCGATGTCAACAATCGTAATTACTGCCCTTACCACCAAGTGGTAAGTCATCCAATCGAAGATTGTTTTGTCTTTAAGGGATGGATCGAAGATCAGTACCAACAAGGCAAGTTCGCATTATTCGAAAATTGGAGGGTGAACCCGCCACAACCTCATGACCCTAAAAGAGTGGACATGCCGGGGGCATCGTGCTCTTTTATAAAAGAAACTCTGTGGGAGATTGCTCTTTCGGCTAAAACTAAAAGAATGCTGAAGGATCTCCAAACGTGTCCGGCAATCAGGTGGAAAAATCCACTGGAACCCGAGGTCGTAGAAGGGATGCTAAAGCCGCACCCAACTCCAAAGATCAGTGGTGATAGCTAAAGCTCGCACACCCAGCCGTCGAAATCTTCGAAAAAGAAGAAGAAATCCAAAAAACCCGTGAAGCCTGGCAACAAGCGCACGGACCTGCAGAAACAAATCGACGCGCTGGAAGAGTATAACCAGAAGGCGCGGACTCCAATCATGCTCCAAGAATTCCTTGGCGACGTCCTTGAAGACGGAGATGACGGAAAAGAATCGTCAGAAGAATCTGAGGATTACGTAGCAAGTTGCCATATGATCTCTCACTCGTCGATAGACAGTAAAGAAACTCCTAACGCGGGGAAACCGGGGGAAAATCCTGAGCCTGAACTTCTAGAACCATCAGACGAAATGATTGATTCATTCCTAAACGAGGCCCGTCAGAAAAGCAAAGCCAATCGAGAGCGTGAACTGGCTATATTCGAAAAAGCCAAACGCCGACGACTGGAGGAAAAGGTCGAGACACCTCAACTGGAGCAAAGCATCCCTATCGCCAGCAAAAGCAAGCTTAAAGTAAGGAAACGATTCGCTAGGGCCCTGAAAATAGGAATGAAGTTGCCCTCTTTCAAAGGAAATTCCCCTGGCAATATACGTCTTGATGAAGCGGAAATACATCCTAACTTCTGCCTATACCATCAGAGGATTGCACACCTTACCGAGGAATGCATAGCCTTTAAAAACTGGTGGCAGGGATATGTTGCCCATCGACGACACGTTCAACGAGTGAAGCGCAAGGATCGTCGGGAACAGAAAAGCACGACAGATGAGCGTGAAAGAGCTGCTGGCAACTGTCACATAGCCGACACCAAGGGATCGCAAGTTATCACCATTGGAAGCGACTCTGACGAAGAAATCGCCCTCAGCCCTCTCTTCAAGGAATCCACCTCCGACAAAAAAAACATGCGAAGATTTGCGGCCAAATCTAGCTGCGTAATCGCATTCAGGCTGATGACCGAAACATCATTAAACTACTACCAACCCGCGGCATCCCCAGACTGACGTGGTAAAAAAAAAGGTACGTCCACAAGCGAGATGGGCACGGATGAAAACCCGAAAGGGCTCCGTGAGTATAAACAGCAGGGCTACCGGCGAGTCTTGTGAAAACCTGAAAGGGCGCAACCTCGTTAGAAAAAAGAATAAAAAGAATAAAAGAAAAAGAAGACGGTATGTCCATAAGCAAAATGGGCACGGATGAAAACCCAAAAGGGCTCCATGAGTAAAAACAGCAGGGCTACCGGCGAGTGTTTATGAAAACCCGAAAGGGCGCAACCTCGTTAAAAGACACTTACAGGGTCCTCTCGACCTTATAAGGAGAAACCACCCGCGTAAGATCCTTACGACTCACAAGAGAGCAACACACTTAGGGATCCTTACGATTCCTAAGGAGAAATTACACTTGCGAGATCCTCACGACTCGTAAGGAGAACTCTCTTATGGGACCCTCACGGCTCATAAGATTCCAAAATCTTAAGTTACAGAGACCTGAACATGTTCTTAAGTAACCCCCACAACCTTCGATATTGCCCTACAAGTGGCTCAATACTGACCCTTGTATACAATCCACGGGCGCGAATAAACATTTCCCTAACCAAGTCCCACCCGTGACTAGGGATATGTCCATATGGTGAACGACCCTTGTAAGTCCTCTCGACTTATAAGGAGAAAACCCTTTAGTAAGATCCTCACGACTTACAGGGGAATATACACTTAGGAATCCTCACGATTCCTAAGGAGAAAACGCACCTACGAGATCCTCACGACTCGTAGGGAGAAAATTCTTTATGAGACCCTTACGGCTCATGAAGTCAAAAGCCTTAGTCGACGGGATCCTAACCCTGTTTACTAAGCCACCTTTGTTCGACATCGACAAAGGCAAATGATGATTCGCTCCTGGCAATATCCCAGTTGTAGCGATGCTGATGCCTAAACCGGTATCAAATTCCAAGTCCTTTCATGGCAAATGATGATTCGCTCCTGGCAATATTCCAGTTGTAGCGATGCTGATGCTGAGATTGGCACCAGATTCCAAGTTCCACACTCGCGATAAAAAAATCAGCGAGCTAAAAATGCATATGAAATAACCGAAATGATGGGGCAACTTGCAACAAAATCAGCAAGTAAAAAAATGCATGCATGAAAAATAGCCGAAATGATTGGGCAACTCGCAATAAAAAGCAGCGAGTAAGAATAAAATAAATAGCCGAAATGATTGGGCAACTCACAATAAAAAGCAGCGAGTAAAAATGAAATAAACAGCCGAAATGATTGGGCAACTCGCAATAAAATGCAGCGAGTAAAAAGAAAAATAGCCGAAATGATTGGGCACCGCGAAAAATAGCCGAAATGATTGGGCAATTGCGGCCTTCGCGATATAAAAGCTGAAATGATAGAGCATAGCGGAAAGAATAAAAAATGATGAAAGAATGAAACTTTTTCCCTACAGGTGAGATCACATCGATCCCTGTATACAATCCAGGGGCACAAACAAAGAGGGAACCATACCTTCCCAACAGTCTCCACCAGAAAGCGAAGCCAAATCTCGACGGTTCATAGACAACCTGGAGACAACCTCGACATTTGTCGCAATATTGCAGACACAATGTCAACAAACGAAGCAAAAGAAGATCCCTAGCTTCAGGGTCTCGACGTCGATATCGACAACTTAGAGATCACCAACGGCGTTTCTCCTTACTCCAACCAGATGCAGACATGACGTCAACAACCGACCTTAGAGTCGCAACGAAACAGAGCCACGGCATAGTCCCTAGTTCCAAACTTAACGGCAATATCTACAGCCTAAGAATCAGCAACGGCGTTCCTTTGTAGTCCAGCAGGATGCAGGTGCAAAGTCAACAAAAGACCCCATGGTCAGCAAAGCGGAGTGACGGCGAAATCCCAACTCCACCTCAGCATTCGTCTCGTTACAGCAGACGAGATGTCAACGACGGCGTTCCTCCGCTGTCCAGCAGGATGCAGATACAACGTCAACAAAAGACCTCACGGTCGAAACAAAGCGGAGTGACGGAAAAATCCCAGCTTCACCTCAGCATTCATCTCGATACAGCAGACGAGATGTCAACAACGGCATTCTTTCGCAGTCCAGCAGGATGCAGATGCAACGTCAACAAAAGACCTCACGGTCGAAACAAAACCGAGCGACGGCAAAATCCCAGCTTCACCTCAGCATTCATCTCGTTACAGCAGACGAGATGTCAACGACGGCGTTCCTTCGCAGTCCAGCAGGATACAGATGCAACGTCAACAAAAGACCTCACGGTCGAAACAAAGCGGAGCGATGGCAAAATCCCAGCTTCACCTCAGCATTCGTCTCGTTACAGCAGACGAGATGTCAACGACGATGTTCCTCCGCAGTCCAGCAGGATGCAGATGCAACATCAACAAAAGACCTCACGGTCGAAACAAAGCGAAGCGACGGCAAAATCCCAGCTCCACCTCAGCATTCGTCTCGATACAGCAGACGCAATGTCAACAACGGCGTTCCTTCGCAGTCCAGCAGAATGCAGATACAACATCAACAACCCAAGATTAAAACAACGGAGCCACGGCAAAGTCCCTAGTTCCAGGTCCTAACGGTTCACAGGCAACCTAGGAACCACCTCGACGTTTGTCTCTACACAACAGACGAAATGTCACTACAGCGTCCTTCCTCCAACAGGATTCGGACACACCACAGCAAGCGAAGCGAAGGCCAAATTCCTAGCTTCAGGGTCTTGACGGCAACTCATATAAAACCTGAAAGACTATCGGAGATCATCCCACATCAGTGCGGAGTGGTCACCACCTCGACGATCGTCTCGATACAGCAGACGAGATGTCACCCCAGCGTTCTTCCGCCAGCAGGATTCGGACACGCCAGCAAATGAATCAAAGGCCAAATTCCTAGCTTCAGGGTCTTGACGACAACTCATATAAAGCCTGAAAGACAATCGGAGATCATCTCGCACCAGCGCGGAGTGGTCACCACCTCGACGATCGTCTCGATACAGCAGACGAGATGTCACCCCAGCGTTCTTCCTCCAACAGGATTCGGACGTGACAAAGCAAATGAAGCGAATGCCAAATTCCTAGATTCAGGGTCTTGACGGTAACTCATATAAAACCTGAAAGACTATCGGAGATCATCTCACACCAGCGCGGAGTGGTCACCACCTCGACGTTCGTCTCGATACAGCAGACGAGATGTCACCCCCAGCGTTCTTTCTCTAGCAGGATTCAGACGCGACAATCAAACAACGGAGCCACGACAAAATCCCTAGTTCCAAACCTCGACGGTTCACCTACAACCTAGAGACAACTGCGACATTCGTCTCGATACAGCGGACGCAATGCCAGCAAACGAAGCGAAGGCCAAATTCCTAGCTTCAGGGTCTTGACCGTAACTCATATAAAACCTGAAAGACTATCGGAATCATCCCATACCAGCGCGGAGTGGTTATGACTCATCGGGGCTCTCCAAAATGAGCTTAACCTCAAGTAAAAAGCGGCATGACAAAATTTCTAACGCTTGCTCTTCCGACGGTCAAACTGCCTAGGAGAATTGCTTGAAGACGTCTTGTCCAGCCCCCGAAGGGATCAGAGACACGACAGTCGCAAGGCAACTCGAACAGCAAGATTGCCTATCGAGGAATATATCAGCCAACGCGACGGTACGACGGACAAAACCCTAAGTACCACAGACCCTAACGGACCTCTGTCGTAAAGAGCAGAGGTTAACTGTGACGTTAGGATATCCTTGCGAGAAATGCTCGATTCGTCTCGACTCGTGAGGTAAAGGCTTAGGCAGCGGGGATTAAAAAACCTGTTTCCTAAACACTGGGGTCCTACAAGTCGGTCCAAAACGGACTCTTGCATACTATTCACGGGCCACACTCTCTAAAGTTGAATCTCGACAAAGAGGGAAACAACCACTTACGAGTCCTCTCGACTTGTAAGAGGGAAAATTCTCTAGTGAGATTCTTACGACTCTCAAGAGAAAACACACTTAGGAGTTCTCACGATCCCTAAGGAGAAAATACACCTACGAGATCCGCTCGACTCGTAGGGAGAAAAGTCTTTATGAGACCCTCACGGCTCATAAAGTTGAAAAGCCTTAGGTAGCAGATCTGAACCTGCTTCCTAAGCCATCACTACTCCTCGAAGTATTCAAGATGGAATGTTCTATATAACCTACAGGCTACGCTTACTTAAGGAATATGCCAATAACAAAGCAGAAAATAAAAAGAAGGAGGCAAAAGATTTGTCATTCATACTCGGAAAATTCTTACATCAATGAAGACAATAAACAAAAACAACATTATTGAAATGTTTACAATGGAAAAACCTCAGATCCAGGGCATGTATTAAGGAATTCGAAAGTAAGGCCATTTAGAGTCTTTCTGGCCTTTCTGATCATTCTCGTGTGCATCCTCTCGCGCTCACGCATGTCAAGATCTTCGGCAAGGCCCCCCATCCTTTGATAAGCAGCAATTATCGTCGTCTGTTGAAAAATTTGATGCAGAATGTCAATGAGGCTATCTCGCCGTTTTTTCGAGATCAGCCCCGACAGGTACACTGAATGCACCTTGTCTTTGGCATCATCCAGCGCATTAAGCGGCATGGCCTCGTGAAACCCCGAAAGTGCTCTCCAAATTGCTCACAGAACGACTTTCAAGAGAGCAGAACGGCGAGGAAGCAACCAACCAACGCGTGCATGCAGACGACCTATAATCTCCGCACACTGGGCATCTGCAAACTGTTAGTTTTGGTGATGGCCCTGTACGCGGATATCCTCATAAGTAATGAACTAGTACAGACTGTATAAATGAACAGCCATAATGCCTAAAAGAAACATCATTGGAAGATTAGCAATAAAAAAAAAAGACACAGGGAGTTAAACTCCTCGAGAGCAATGCTCTGCAGACAGGAGTGCCACCTGTCAAAATCAGTCATAAGGAGAATTTAAAGAAAATCTCCCGAGAACATTGAGAGTTTTGCTCTGAAAAGATGATATAATTCATCAAAAAATAAAATCCCGTCTTTAACCTCCAAGATCCATGAAAAACTCTTAAGAGTTCTGCTATATGATCTAAAAGGAGCAAAGCTCCATTAATGAATCAAGAAATTATAAATAAAGTCCTTTTAGAGAATAAAAGCTCTATTGTTGGAACCCTAAAATGATTCTCTTTAGATCAAAGATCTATAAAGAGCAGAGCTCTGTTAATGGGTAAAACCCTGGTTTCTTAAAAGTTTTAAACTATACCTAAGTTTTAACAGAGTCTTACTCTTGAAAAGTTCTCAAAACCTAAGAGCAATGCTCTGAATAAGAGATAATTCTCAAGGAGGTGATGAAAATCATCTAAGGGACCAAAGGTCCTATTTATAGGCATTGAGAGCCGTTTCAACTTCCAAAAGATGGCGTAATGGTTGGAATTCTGCCACCGCTGCGCTCGTCTGGGGCCACGTAAGCGCAACGGTGGGGGGACATTTGTTTCCTCCAATCAGAGCAAAGCTCTGTTCAAATTCTAAGGTGGGAAATGAAGCAACGCTTCCGTTTCCCTTAATCAGAGCAAGACTCTGTTTTAAAATTTAAATTTTAAAAAACAGAAGAAGGAAGTAACGCTTCAGATAACTTGCGCTCTGCGCTGCACGACACGTGTCAGCGCAGGTGCGCTAGCGCAGTTGCGCCGCGCTCTGCGCTGCGCGACACGTGTCAAGCGCAGGTGCGCTTGCGCCAACTGTGCCAGCACTAAAACTTAAATAATGAATTATTTAATCAGAATTAAAATTCTAGAAAGATCTTTTTAATCTTATTAAAATAAGAAGATTATCTTCTGTAAAACAGAGGCCTTATGATCAAAGATCCAACAGTGGGGAAATATCCCCAGATCAATCAGAGAAAAATCTCTGTAACTAACCTAACAAACTAATTGGCCCTATATAAAGGCCCCTAGACTCCAAGTTTCAGATATACAGAGCTCCTCTAAAAACTTTGAGAAAAAACTCAAAGAGGAAAAAAGATAAACCTTTGAAAAAAAAAGAATTTCTTCTAATAAGATCAAAGATCTAAGAAAAAGATCAAGATCTTCAATAAAAAGAAAAAGATAAAAAGATCCAATCATAAAAGATAAAAGAAGTAATTTACTTCATTATTAGATCTTTTGATCTATATAAAGGCATTGCATTTTGATGAGAATCAGAACCATTGGTTCTCGAATTCTGAGATAGAACCTCTTTAGAACAAGAGAAACTTGGACAGTACCTTGCACTTTTGAATTGCGCTCTTGCGCTCCCTGGATTGGCGCACTGCGTCAGAATGCGTCACGTGTCAACCACAGAATGATCTGCGCTTTGCGCTTCTAAAACAGAGCACCGCGCTCTTGGATTGGCGCAAGTCACCAGAGCGCGCCACGTGTCAGCAGCGCACTAGCGCAGCGTGCTGCGCTAACAGACTTGCGCTCACCGGAGCGTGACACGTGTCACCTCCACATGCGCTGGCGCCTTGCGCTCTTTAATTGGCGCAGAGCGCCTGACAGGCCACGTGGCGCACTGTCAGAAAAACAAATGCTGTGCATTATTAAAGAAAAGAGGCAGAGTCCAATGCTATGCATTATAAAAGGGCCGAGCCCAAATAAAAGCTCAATAGCCAGAACAATAAAATGTTCAACTCATATCAACCGAGCCCATATGCTCACAAACCTTCAAACAGACTTTAGTCCCAAATTGGACTATAGATCTCCCAACGAACATTGGTTCAAGGGTACATCTCTGAACTCCTCTGATATTTGTCGTTGTAATCCTTCAACGTCTTCAGAGAGGTGACGGGTCCCGACGGCCATACATACAATGGACCACCATGTCCTTAAACTGGCAATGGACCACCATGTCCCTAAACTGGCAATGGACCACCATGTCCCTAAACCGAACAATAGAGCCCAAATGCTCTCTTGTTGGATCTAAACGATCCCATTAAGTTGATCTTAGTCTAAAATTAGACTAACGTATCATTAACAAACGTTTAACTTGATCTTAGCCTCAAATATGGCTAACGTATCCTTAAACCAAAACCCCAAACCCAAATCTAAGAAAATACGGATTTGGACTAATCCACGTCCTACGGGCGACAACATAAATTAGTCTCCGTATACAATCCACGGGCAACCACAAACAAAACAAACACCCACGACACGAAGTGATCAGCTAGAGAAGGAGAATGTTGTTACCGCGATGCGGTAGCGTTATTAATTGCAGGGGCTTGCGCCTGCAGGGAAGAACGTCCCCACAATCAAAAACCCCTCAAGCGAGGGGGAATCTGACGAAGTCTGCTCTATCGGCCGCATCCGTTTAAACCTTCGATACACGGTGCCATAAATCAACTTGGTATCTTCGGAGAGCTGGACGGATAGCACCAAATAGCATCTGCCCCGAATTTCAGGGGAGACGCACATCGCGTCTCCGCCACGTCTTTCGGAGGGGAACAAAGGGATATGCGCAAAAGTAAAGAATTGACTATCAAGAGATATTTTTCCCAGTGGTGAAAATGACATCAATTCTAGTGATCCTTAGTATTGTGGCGGTGGAGGATCTGCACTTGGAGCAGCTTGATGTGAAGACCGCGTTCTTTCATGGAGATTTGGTGGAAGAGATCTATATGATGCAGCCACCGGGATACGAGGTGAAGGGAAAAGAAACCATGGTGTGTAGACTGCGAAAGAGTTTGTACGGCCTTAAGTAAGCTCCAAGACAGTGGTTTCTCAAATTCGATCAGTTCATGCTAGAGACGGGATTTGTGCGTGGTGAGTCAGATCAATGTGTCTATATTCACTTTTGAGGATGGAGACTATATCATTCTATCACTCTATGTAGATGATATGTTGGTAGTGGGTCCGAACTTCGAGAAAATTCAAAGTCTGAAGAAGATGATGGCTGAAAAGTTTTCCATGAAAGATTTGGGAGCGGCCAAACAAATTTTGGGCATGAAGATCGTTCGAGATAGGAAGCAGCGGAAGCTGTGATTATCACAAAGCGACTATATCGAGAAGGTTTTGAAGCGGTTCAACATGGACAAGTCAAAACCGGTGAGTACGCCTTTAGCAAAACATTTCAAACTCATGAAGGAGTTTTGCCCGACAACTCAAGAGCAGAAAGACGAGATGGCAAGAGTGTCTTATGCTTCTGCGGTGGGGAGTTTAATGTATGCAATAGTGAGTACGAGACCAGATATTGCACATGCAGTGGGAGTTGTGAGCCGGTATATGCTAAACCCGGGGAAGGAGCATTGGAATACGGTAAAGTGGATTTTGAGGTATCTTAAGGGTACGTCTAGTCACTGCTTATGTTTCAGGGGTGACTCTCTAAATGTGCAAGGTTACGTTGATGCGGACTTCTCGAGTGATCGAGATAGTGGGAAGAGCATAACGGGATACGTATTTACAGTTGGGGGAACAGCGGTGAGTTGGGTATCTCAACTGCAAAAAATGGTAGCATTGTCAACTACGGAAGCTGAGTACGTGGCGATCACGGAAGCCAGCAAAGAAATGATATGGTTACAAGGGTTACTCGAAGAGTTGAGTAAAAAGCAAGATTTCAATATCTTGTGGAGTGACAGCCAAAGTGCAATACATTTGGTAAGCATATCAATTTCGAACGAAGCATATCAAGGTGCGGTACCACTTCATACGCATGACATTAGAAGATGGTGAGTTGACACTGCAGAAGATCGCGGGAGAAAAGAATCCGGCGGATATGTTCACCAAAATTGTAGACAGAGATAAGTTGAATCTCTGTTTCAGAACGGTGAATCTCTCCATGAAAATTTAATGAGGAGAGAGCAGCAGCGGAATCGTGTGAAGTTTACTAGTATTGAGAATCAAGCCAAAAAAAAATACTCCAAGTGGGACAATGTCGAGATTGTGATGAATTTGCATCAATGTGGAGTTTGTTGAAAATTGATACAAATTAAAGTCTAGGGTTAGGTGCCACCTTTTGACATGCATGACATTGTTAGGTGGTGATAATATTAGGTGATGACTTTGTTAGGTGTTATTTTGACATGCATGATATTGTTAGGTGGTGACAATGATAGGTGGTGACTTTGTTAGGTGCTACTTTTGACATGCATGACATTATTAGGTGGTGACAGTGAAAGGTAGTGACTTTGTTAGGTGCTACTTTTGACATGCATGACATTGTTAGGTGGTGACAATAAAAGGTAGTGACTTTGTTAGATAGTGACATTGTCCTAGATGCTATGAAAGCATATCTTATGAGTGAGGCATTTTGTATCCACCACAAGTATCATCACAAGAGGCAAAGGTCAAGAGAGATTTGTACAGAGAGATTTGAGAGAAATCTTCTAGGGTTGTTCTTGTGTGAACTTGATTCAAGTATAGTAGACGTTTGCAGATTCCGCTCTGCCGGAGACTAACCATACGGTGGGTGAATCTCGTTAACAAATCTATCTTGTTTGTAATTGATTGTTTTTCTTATTTCTGCACTTTAATTTATATTGTCTTTCGTCGTTTAATTGCGTGATTGTATTTTTTGCGTGTTGGGTTTTGTCGCGGGCACTGTTCCATGGATCGACTCTCTCTCCCAACACTACTAGAAAGAGTAAATACACTTCTAAATAGTGTAGGGGATTAAATTTTTTTCATGACGGACTACAACTAGAGAAAGTAAATGCCTATATTGATGCTCGAATATATGAAAGTCGTCTCCAATTAATAAGGGTTAATATTTTTTTTGGTATACTCATGGATTGTATTCTTATGTGTTTTACTTTTAGTTATATACATGTATTTGTTTATGCTTTAAAAACTTCAGTTTTGGATAAATTATAACTTTTGTTTAGTTTGTTATGTTTTAAGGTTATAGTAATACATTTTTTTTCTTGTAGTTTACTATATTTTGTTTAATATATATAATTAAATATATAGGTAAATAATATAGCCGTGTCCCCATGCCCTCCTTTTTGCAAACTTCTCGTGCCCTATGTCCGTGTCCGTGTCCGTGTCCGTGCTTCATAGGTTAGGCCAATTGAGCCGGGCCCAGTTGGTTTTATAGCCAAGCGAGTTGCGTCCTTGGAAGTACCCTGGGAGACATTAAAACCAACTCTATTCGAACCATTAGTGGTACCGGGGCCAGGTCAAGAAGGTATATTTGTTATTATGGCACTTCTATCCTGCTTTTGCTTTGTCATGTAAATATTTATTGTAGTTGATTGTATTATATGGAGAGAAAAAAACTTTTGCCCTTGTTGTTAGATAAAAACCCGGTAACGAGTGAGTGGATTCAAATCCGACTAATTATTATTATTTTCACTTGCTATTAACTCCAGCTTGTACATGGATAGAGGCAGTTAAAAAAGATATGTTAATTGCGGCTTTAATTGAGGAGATAGCCATTAACAGAGTAGAATGAAAAACCGGAGTCATATGGTCAATTCCAAAAATTTTGGGACAACGGTTTGCTGTTGTATTAACTGCAGCGTAGAGATTAATTTACTTCTCTTTTTAAACAAGCGGCTAAGGCTGAACTAGGCAATCATCCAAAGAAACTGGCAGGAAGCTCAAAAGAAGGGATTGCAAGATGCACATTCGAAGATAGAATTCTAATGAGTGATATTGTCTTCTTGCGTGCATGGACTCAAGTTGACATCCCCCGCTTCTTCAACCCAGTCTCAACATTGCTACAGCCGCACGATCAAGCTTGGAAGGGCATGAAAACAGTAGCCGAGCTTCGGTGGCAGAGTAATGTCCCTATCCCACACAATAAAGACTCGGGTGTATAAGGTGCCTGCTCATCTTCTCTCATACGGAACTTTGTCAATTTTATCATTTAGAAATGGATTGTTGTTTACTTGCTCTTCCTCTATATTTTGGCAGCCAATTGAGCGGAAACCAAGAAAGTTCAACCCTTTGGTTATCCCTCGAAAACTGCAAGAAGCTCTTCCATTTGCATCCAAGCCTAAGGATACACCTGCATGAAAGAGGCCTCTTCTTGAAAACAGAAGAGCTGTTGTGCTGGAACCTCATGAACGCAAGCTCAATGCTGCGGTTCAACAATATCAGTTGATAAAGAATGATAAGGTACGCATTGTTTGTACATTCCACACCTTCGGTTTATAGACAACTGATGCTGTAAAACATGCATAGTTCTCAATTTGTTTAGCTAGCGCATAACCCATAAACAGATTATATGCTGCATAATCGGATTATGCAGAATTACATATAAAAGTTTATCGCACGTGTGCGTGAGCGAGTACAAAGATAAAATCCTGAAAAATTGAGAAAAGATAGATGAAAATTGAGTCTCTATTAAGTTGATATTGAATTTGTATGTCGGGCTTTTAGATATCAGGTGCGTAATACAACTCGTATATACCTGGTTAAATGGCCTTCCGTCTGCATATCCCTCGTTGGACTAATTATGCAGTCATTCCGCATTTTAATACTATTTGATGGTGGTTTCTAACCCAAAACATTTGAACGCCGATTGATTGGCCTCTTAAACCTTGTCTCTATGAACACCTCTTTGTTTGAGGTGTCTCGTCTATTAGAAAACTTGCACGTCATTTTTCTCTATAATGCTGCTTCATCATTATCATCATTATCCTATAAATGCCGTTGCTTTGCAGATGAAGACGAGAAAGCGGAAGGACATGGAGAAGCGGAAACAGTATGAAGCGAAGAAGGCTAAGGTTGAGCAGGTGACCAAGAAGTGGCAGAGAGAAGAGCGGCATGATAGATATAGGGAGCAAGATAGGCAGAAGAAAAGAAGTCGAAGAACAATCGCTGTGTAATTGTACCCTCTTGTACATTATTGATAGATTACTTGGCGCGAAAACCAAGCCGTTTCCTGTAATAGTGGGATGATTTCTGCTTATAGAATGTGAGCATATTTTGTTCATCGAAGTTGAAGAGAGCTTCTTCTAGATCGCAGTTTTGTGCCAATGGAGAGGGGCTGATTTTGATTCCAAGTCTCATCTCAAGGGTAGAAAAATGTTGCTGCATAGATGGGTGTACAGGATAAAAGATGAGGCCGATGGTGTGAAGCGGTACAAGACTCGCTTGGTAGTCAAGGGATATGTGCAAAAGCAAGGAATTGACTATCAAGAGATATTTTCACCTGTGGTGCAAATGACATCAATTCGAGTGATCCTTTGTATTGTGGCGGTGGAGGATCTGCACTTGGAGCAGCTTGATGTGAAGACCGCATTCCTTCATGGAGATTTGGTGGAAGAGATCTATATGATACAGCCCTCGGGATACGAGGTGAAGGGAAAAGAAACTATGGTGTGTAGGCTGCGAAAGAGTTTGTACGGCCTTAAGCAAGCTCCATGACAGTGGTATCTCAAATTCGATCAGTTCATGCTAGAGACGGGATTTGTGCGTGGCGAGTCAGATCACTGTGTCTATATTCAGACTTTTAAGGATGGAGACTATATCATTCTATCACTCTATGTAGATGATATGTTGGTAGCGGGTCCGAACTTCGAGAAAATTCAAAGTCTGAAGAAGATAATGGCTGAAAAGTTTTCCATGAAGGATTTGGGAGCGGCCAAACAAATTTTGGGCATGAAGATCGTTCGAGATAGGAAGCAGCGGAAGCTGTGGTTATCACAAAGCGACTATATCGAGAAGGTTTTGAAATGGTTCAACATGGACAAGTCAAAATCGGTGAGTACGCCTTTAGCAAAACATTTCAAACTCATGAAGGAGTTTTGCCCGACAACTCAAGAGCAGAGAGACAAGATGGCAAGAGTGCCTTATGCTTCTGCGGTGTGGAGTTTAATGTATGCAATAGTGAGTACGAGACCAGATATTTCACATGCAGTGGGAGTTGTGAGCCGGTATATGCAAAACCCGGGGAAGGAGCATTGGAATGTGGTGAAGTGGATTTTGAGGTATCTTAGGGGTACGTCTAGTCACTGCTTATGTTTCATGGGTGACTCTCTAAATGTGCAAGGTTACGTTGATGCGGACTACTCGGGTGATCGAGATAGTGGGAAGAGCACAACGAGATACGTATTTACAGTTGGGGGAACAACGGTGAGTTGGGTATCTCAAGTGCAAAAAGTGGTAGCATTGTCAACTATGAAAGCTGAGTACGTGGCGATCACGGAAGTCAGCAAAGAAATGATATGGTTACAAGGGTTACTCGAAGAGTTGAGTAAGAAGCAAGATTTCAATATCTTGTGGAGTGACAGCCAAAGTGCAATCCATTTGGCGAAGAATGCAGCATATCATTCTCGAACGAAGCATATCAAGGTGCGGTACCACTTCATACGCATGGCATTAGAAGATGGTGAGTTGACACTGCAGAAGATCGCGGGAGAAAAGAATTCGGCGGATATGTTCACCAAAATTGTAGACAGAGATAAGTTGAATCTCTGTTGCAGAACGGTGAATCTCTCCATGAAAATTTGATGAGCAGAGAGCAGCAGCGGAATCGTGTGAAGTTTACTGGTGTTGAGAATCAAGCCAAAAAAAAATACTCCAAGTGGGACAATGTCGAGATTGTGATGAATTTGCATCAATGTGGAGTTTGTTGAAAATTGATGCAAATTAAAGTCTAGGGTTAGGTGCCACCTTTTGACATGCATGACATTGTTAGGTGGTGATAAAGTTAGGTGATGACTTTGTTATGTGTTACTTTGACATGCATGATATTGTTAGGTGGTGACAATGATAGGTGGTGACTTTGTTAGGTGCTACTTTTGACATGCATGACATTATTAGGTGGTGACAATGAAAGGTAGTGACTTTGTTAGGTGCTACTTTTGACATGCATGATATTGTTAGGTGGTGACAATGAAAGGTAGTGAATTTGTTAGATAGTGATATTGTCCTAGGTGCTATAAAAGCACATTTTATGAGTGAGGCATTTTGTATCCATCACAAGTATCATCACAAGAGGCAAAGGTCAAGAGAGATTTGTATAGAGAGATTTGAGAGAAATCTCCTATGGTTGTTCTTGTGTGTAAACTTGATTCAAGTATAGTAGACGTTTGCAGATTCCGTTCTGCCAGGGACTAGCCATATGGTGGGTGAATCTCGTTAACAAATCTATCTTGTTTGTAATTGATTGTTTTTCTTATTCCTGCACTTTAATTTATATTGTCTTTCGTCGTTTAATTGCGTGATTGTATTTTTTGCGTGTTGGGTTTTGTCGCGAGCACTGTTCCATAGATCGACTCTCTCTCCCAACACTACTAGAAAGAGTAAATACACTTCTAAATAGTGTAGGGAATTAAATCTTTTTCATGACGGACTACAACTAGAGAAAGAAAATGCCCATATTGATGCTCGAATATATGAAAGTCGGCTCCAATTAATAAGGGTTAATATTTTTTTTGGTATACTCATGGATTGTATTCTTATGTGTTTTATTTTTAGTTATATACATGTATTTGTTTATGCTTTAAAAACTTCAGTTTTGGATAAATTATAACTTTTGTTTAGTTTGTTATGTTTTAAGGATGCAGTAATACATATTTTTTCTTGTAGTTTACTATATTTTGTTTAATATATAAAATTAAATATATAGGTAAATAATATAGCCGTGTCCCCATGCCCTCCTTTTTACAAACTTCTCGTGCCCCATATCCAGGTCCGAGTCCGTGTCCGTGTCCGTGCTTCATAGGTTATGCCAATTGAGGTAGGCCCAGTTGGTTTTATAGCGTTGCGTCCATGGAAGTACCCTGGGAGACATTAAAACCAGCTTAATTGGCCATTTAGTTCACGCTCCTTTTAACCAAGGAATAATAAAAAAAAATTATCTTGTATGAAAATAAATAATCTATAATGAGAAAGGAGATAATTACATTTTACTCATACAACTTTCGAGCTTTAAAGTCTAAACATCAAACTGTACCAAAATATATTAATTTATAGCAGACCGAAGCATTTCTTGCAAGAGCCTGGTATGGAAGAGCGACTATTCAAAAAACTTGCATGTAGTTATATACGTTGCTATGCTTAATTGATTAGATGCAATTCGCCCCCCCTCCCCCCCCCCCCCCACCCAAAAAAAAGAAAAAGAAAAAGATTTTAGTTGTGTAAATATATGATATCTACCAATTGAAATTGTAACAATTAGATAGAGATAATCGGTCATAGTCACGAAGTATAAGCATTACTTTTGCTAACAGTGGAAATTGCTCATCCAGGCATCATTTACCCATGCAAGATCTTCAAAAAGACGGCATTAATCAAGGACATGTTCACATCAGACCTTGAGATCGCTAGGTTCGAAGGTGCAGCTATTCGAACCATTAGTGGTACCGGGACCAGGTCAAGAAGGTATATATGTTATTATGCCACTTCTATCCTGCTATTGCTTTGTCGTGTTTATTGGTGTAATGATGTTGTAAATATTTATTGTAGTTGATTGTATTATATGGAGAGAAAAAAACTTTTACCCTTGTTGTCAGATAAAAACCCAGTAACGAGTGAGTGGATTCAAATTCGACTAATTATTATTATTTTCACTTGCTGTTATGAACACAAGCTCAATGCTGCAGTTCAACAATATCAGTTGACAAAGAATGATAAGGTACGCATTGTGTGTACATTCCACTCCTTCGGTTTATAGACAACTGATGCTGTAAAACATGCATAGTTCTCAATTTGTTTAGCTAGCGCATAACCCATACACAGATTATATGCTGCATAATCGGATTACGCAGAATTACATATAAAAGTTTATCGCACGTGTGCGTGAGCGAGTACAAAGATAAATCCTGAAAAATTGAGAAAAGATGGATGAAAATTGAGTCTCTATTAAGTAGATATTGAATTTGTATGACGGGCTTTTAGATATCAGGTGGGTAATACAACTCGTATATACCTGGTTAAATGGCCTTCCGTCTGCATATCCCTCGTTGGACTAATTATGCAGTCATTCCGCATTTTAATACTATTTGATGGTGGTTTCTAACCCAAAACATTTGAACGCCGATTGATTGGCCTCTTAAACCTTGTCTCTATGAACACCTCTTTGTTTGAGGTGTCTCGTCTATTAGAAAACTTGCACGTCATTTTTCTCTATAATGCTGCTTCATCATTATCATCATTATCCTATAAATGCCGTTGCTTTGCAGATGAAGACGAGAAAGCGGAAGGACATGGAGAAGCGGAAACGGTATGAAGCGAAGAAGGCTAAGGTTGAGCAGGTGACCAAGAAGTGGCAGAGAGAAGAGCGGCGTGATAGATATAGGGAGCAAGATAGGCAGAAGAATGTGAGCATTATTGATAGATCACTTGGCGCGAAAACCAAGCCACTTCCTGTAATATATAGAGGGATGATGTCTGCTTACAGAATGTGAGCATATTTTGTTCATCGAAGTTGAAGAGAGCTTCTTCTAGATCGCAGTTTTGTGCCAATGGAGAGGGGCTGATTTTGATTCCAAGTCTCATCTCACCTACAAATAAGATATTTTTAATTTGGATTGGGTTCATTTGTTGTTCATATATCTCTCAATTTGTAATTGTTGCCAACTCCATAAACAAAAGGTTGTTTTTATCCGGCTAGATTCTTATTGCAGAAATGCTATTTGCAAGTTATGATTTCAGAGTTGTGAGGTGCAACCATGGCATAGATTTGATAGTAGAAACATTAAAGCAGGTTGTTTCTGCTCCAACATTAGATTAAGACGTAATGATCCCTAGCGTTGGCAAAGCAAATAGATTCAATGCTAGTGCGATACACGGGGCTTGTGAATGATTTGTCTTATTCATAGAAGAATTTTGTTAAAACTCAAAATTAATTCAAAATAAACATTATGTGATTGCTGCAAACACAAAGGAATCATATGGTTATAAAAATACCTGACTATTGATATACTAATAATTTATGGTAAAAATTGAAAACGAATTCAAAACTAACAATATGCTGACAAGACACAGAAATTATAAGAAAAAAAAAGGAATCCCTTATTCAATCCCATATTCTTCAAAGAAATTTTAATAGTTAGTTACCTCAAACCAACTAATAAGTTTTTGACCAACGAGAGAGTGCGGGGTTCGAATCCCAAGAACTCTAAAAGGGAAAGTGACTACAAATTAATGGCAAATTCGTGGTTCCCCTGGGTGTGCTTGTGTGTGTTGTGTGAAGATATGAAAACCTCAAAAAAAATTATTCTCACTTTTTGAATATTTAAAATATCTGAGAAAAGTGAGAATTGGTTGATCAAATGATAAGATCAAATAACTAGGTAAGAGAAATTACTTAGTTATTAACTTTATTAACAAATGGGAATATGAGATTTTGAATCATTCTACAACTATACTACCATACTGTAGTATAGTCAAGTAAAAAAAATTATACCAAAACAGTAGAATATGTATCATAATACACATGAATAAATCGACTCAAAAAAAAGACCTAGTTATCATAGTGAATTTATTTGTAGTAATTACCTAACTAATTGTTGAACCGATTGATTGAATTTCAATCCAATAAGAGAGTATAAGAAATCTTATAGTACCCCTTATTTCATATAGAACTGAAATAAAAAAAAATAACTAAAAATGGAAGTTCCCCTTCTTAGGCAATGGAATGTCTTGTTTAACATATTAACTACCGGTTATAGTTAAAGTTTGAACTAAACATTTCATATATGAAATGATAAAAGGCCAATAAAGGAAAAGACCTACAATTTCCTGCAAATATGAAAATCCAGCTTAGCAAACCTCTCCTAATTATCTCCTACTCAATCTAACAGATTCCACCTTATATCTATTGTTTTTTTATAATTTTGACCACAAAAACTTCTCATTACAATGGATGACACACCTCACATTATTCCTAGGGTTCATCAGGACACCATGCTTTTATCTTTTAACCATGACACAACCTCATATGATCATATCACTAGCGGGTTGGGCCCCACCAGGATATAAATCAACACAAAGTGTAAAAAATCTACAATAATCCATTTACAAAGCGTGAATGGGCTTTTAGAAGATGATGTTGTCGGCATATTCCATTGCATGATATACCATAATGATCCTCAACTTATACTTTTAAGTGCCATATATTGCATTGTTTGAATTTCCAATGTAATTTAAAATCATAATTAAAGACGGACAAAAGAGCAAATTCCGAAAGTTAAACAGCTACAAAAGATTTTCCTACCTATGTCCAGCTTTAGTAAAGATACATGAGAGCCTCATTATACCGTACATTTTAACTTTATTTCCAGGAGAACGTCGTTGGTATCTTAAAACATAAATATCCTTTTAAAACCGAAACCTCTTATTCAACCGCTCAACTGGTAGGGTATATCGGCACTCGCATAAACAAGTGAACTAATGTTACTTCGGCTCTAATATTAAAGGCTTATGGATCACAACTAATCTACATGAAACAACACAACACTTTGATACATGATTGCATGTTTTACTTCAATTAACAAGCAATAGCCCATCTCCACAATCTCATAAACGACCACTTCGCCATTGCACCCAACCTCTCACTGATCATAAAACCTTCACCTTTCCAATAAGAAAAGCCAACCTGATGTTGTCATTGTCAATCTAAGTAACTTCTAAACCCTAAACTTGGGTTTCAATATCTTTCCCTTGACAACGCTACATCAACCGCCAACTTCCTAACTCAATGCCTTCATTAAACACTTTGCCCGACGACACATAACCTTTCAGCGTAGTTCAGCGTAAACTCGCATATCCGATATGTGTCTTCTATGAGAAATACATGACATGATCCTTCACGCAAAAGTAGCATCCACGACACATGGAATTGTTCCCATTGTAGCAATCCACAAAATAAATGTTTAGGTGATCCTGATGCATGTGCAACGCATTAAATTTTGAAGCCAAATTTGAAGCCAGCAGAAGCAGAGGATATCAAAAGCTTACGCCAACCCATAGACTTGGTTTGTGGACAAAAATGAGATGGACAACGTGGGTGTATGTGGTCTTCAATTCTGGTGTCATGCAGCTCAACTCTCACTTATTATCATTGACATTGATGTTGCTTGGAAATCATGCAAACCAACTTTTGTGCCCGCAACATCAAAAAGTTGTCTCACTCATCTCTATATAGGTCTTGATCTCCATCTCCCTTTCTCATAGGCTATCCACATTTACGGACGACAATTTTTCTCTGAACTTTGACGATGTTGCACAACAGAGCGGACTCCATGAAACGGAAGCTTGACAATGTCATGATCAAAGGGACAGTGGTTCTCATGAAGAAGAATGTATTGGATTTGAGCGATTACACCGCCTTGATCCTTGACGATATCTATGAGTTGGTAGGCAAGCATGTATCTCTTGAGCTTGTCAGTGCAACTGTGGCGGACCAAAGTGAGCATCTCTTTTCTTTTCTTTTTTCTTTTCTGAGGAAAAAGACGGATAATTAGCCATCCCATAGCATTACGTTAAAAAGATATTAATGTTTACACCATATCACCCTTGCGGCAACACGCCTACAACCATTCACCAAAATAAAATAAATATCTCAGGTATACAAGCCCATAACAAAAGTACATCAAATGCCTCGCATCATCCGAGTAGCACAAAACCCAAGATATCACCCCTCCCAACTCGTTAACCTTTCATTCTATTCATGTCTCGCCGTCCGTTTCATCGCCCTCCTCCTCCTTTCCCCTATCGTCCGGATCATCTTCCTTCTCCATCTCTGTCACCGCTGGTACCATCTTTCTTATCTTTAGCTTGGAGTTATCCGCAAGCATGTTTGACCAGTTGGGAAGCATTGTAGATATAAGAGCAACAACATTGTTTATACATTTCACTTTTCCCCTAAAATTCTATCATTCCTAAAGAAAAGGAATGAAAAGTTTCAGTACCTATAAAATAACATCTACTAGTAATTTCATCGTATCGAAACTAAAAAATAACTACATTGCTTGAAGCCAGCCAATATATCAGAGGTGAATCAGTATTTGTCAACTATAAATAGATCAGCTGATTATACTGATCAGTATAAGGAAAATTCTTTATTATAGAAGTACCTGCAATTATAAGGTTAAGAAATATTTTTTCATACTTATATATTTACTTTATTTATTATATTTATACCGGAATAAGTTGGTTACAATGAAGGGAAGTGTTGGGAAATACCAAATTACCAACAATCATTGGTTATTCAAACATTGGTAGACATTGGTAGACATAGCCTTTAAGACTACAAATTAATACATTTGTCGATGTGAGCAGATAATATAGGGAAGGGACATGTTGGAAAACCGGCGTATCTTGAAAACTGGATATCATCGCCGACAGCACTTGCCGTCGGGGAGTCAAATTTCAGCATGATGTTCGAGTGGGAGGAGGGGCTGGGAATTCCAGGAGCTGTAATAGTGAAGAACAATCATCACTCAGAGTTCTATCTCAAGAGCCTTACTCTTGAAAATTTTCCTGGAAAAGGAAGGATTCAATTCGAATGCAACTCTTGGGTCTACCCTGTCAAGTATTACAATTACGACAGAGTCTTCTTCACTAACAAGGTATACTCTCTCTCTCTCTCTCTCTCTCTCACGCTCGCCGGCAGATATGATGAAAGTATATGAATTTTATTTCATTTTGTACATCGCATACACAATGAAATTGATGGGCCAGGTTACCAACTGTTAAAGCAAACCTATACATTCAACTTTGATATAGAAAAAATATCTATTATTTCTTCCCTGTCATAATGTATTCGCATCATGAAAATATAAATAAATTGAACCATGGGGAAAAAAATAGGAATACTATTTTTAAATTCCCCCTTCCCCGCAACACCGCCACCCCCTACTTTTACTCCTGAAATGAACCATCTCTCACACTTGATTGACATGCTTAGTTAACACCCTATTGTCATGCTAAATCAAGATGAAGATGTTGCAACATGTTAGATATGCAATTGGACATCTCCTGCTTCATTATATCATATATCCATATATTTTCAGAGAGAAAAGGGAAAATTGCATTTTAGTTCAAACACTTGAAAAGTTTATCCCATATAGGTGTCTAGCTTACTAAAAAATAGAAAATACTTGCAGACTTACCTCCCGAGCAACACTCCAGAAACACTAAAACAATACAGAAAGTTAGAACTCTTCCATCTGAGAGGAGACGATGTCACAGGCGAATTACAAACGCATGATCGAATCTATGGATATGCTTTCTACAACGATCTTGGCGAGCCCGATAAGGGACCGTCATATGCCCGCTCCGTTCTTGGCGGATCTCAAGAATATCCATATCCTCGCCGGGGCCGGACTAGTCGACCACCGACCAAGACAGGTAAGAACTACACATCATGTTGTAATCCTTTGCTGAAACATCATGCTCACATACTGTTCCAAAAATTATCACTCATAAATAGAAAAATGGAGTAGATATTATGCAGAGCTGTTCAAATTTAGCATGTGTAGTATATTTGTAGCAAAAACAGAATGTGAAATATTTCTATAATTATGTTAAAAAAACTGCCAGTTTTATAGAGCAGTAGTCATCTTGATGTCCATGATCTAAAACTCATATATACCATAAATCATGTGATTTCAATGACCTTTACCGGCCCCTGCTTCCGAAGGATTTTAAAAATAGCAATGTCTCAACATGACAACATAACACCCATAATCAATGGGCAAGTATCATCAAAATCACGTGAAAATCAATGTATCTTTATTTTAGGGCATAGATCAAGTTGGATGGTGCCAATCATCTAAATTGGTGGTGTAAAGGTCACCTTTTTGACCGCTATTGTCAAAAAAAGTGTCTACAATGCCACTTAATTTTTCATCTAAATTATATACATGCACACATTAGTCTGCATTCTATTTCGGGCCTTACAAAATATACATTGCAGATCCCAATACAGAGAGTCGATTACCAGGTATAAATCTGGACATTTACGTCCCTCGAGATGAAAGATTTGGACATTTAAAATTATCCGATTTCCTCGGAAATGCTATCAAGGTCCTTGCCCAAGCTCTTGTCCCAGCGCTGACTGCTCTTGTTGATAAGACCCCATTCGAGTTTGATAGCTTTCAGGATGTTCTCAACCTTTTCGAGGGTGGTATTGTGCTACCCGATTGCCCAGAACTCAATGAGGTCAAGGATGGAATCCCTTTTGAGCTGATAAAGGATCTCTTCCCGAGTTCTGGAGAGCGGCTATTTAGGCTCCCAATGCCCAAAATCATCAAAGGTTGAGAAATATCAGCATATATTACATATTCTAAGGATTAAATACTGTAAGGGACAACTCAAGTAATTGATAAAGAGTGCTTACTTTATTACAGAGGATAAGCTCGCTTGGAGAACTGATGAAGAATTTGCTCGAGAAATGCTCGCAGGCGATAACCCTGTCATCATCAGCCGTCTTCAAGTAATTTGAATCTAATTTGTGTAAATGAGATATTTATAATAAATTTCAAGGAAATCTTCCCATTTTCGTCCGTACAACATTATATCGATATCATCCTCTCTTTTCAAAAGCTGCAGCTTGGTCTACTTTAACATCAGTTTATATTTTTTTCCTCTTCTTTGTTCGTAAAAAATCCCTCAGAGTAAGTATTAAATAAGCCTGTTAAGTGACAGAAGATCAGTTATCTATTAGGGAATGAATATTTTTAGAAAGTAAAAAAAAGACAAAGAAAATTGTTTTGGGGCATAGTGCATGTGTCAAGGAAAGATGGTGTCATGCTATGTGGGCAAAGGCGAGAAAAGACTTTACTTTTTGCAATTTAAACTAATAAATTTTTTTTGAAAGAAAGCTAATTTACCTGATTTTGATCACCCAGGAATTTCCCCCGACAAGCAAGCTTGATCCAAAAATACATGGTGATCAGAGAAGCTCCATAACGGCAGCTGACATCGAAAAGAACCTCGAAGGGCTCACAGTAGACCAGGTAATTTTCAACATTGCTTAAATCTGTAAGCTGCAAGAAGTAACTTCAATTTAATTGCTCGCTCGCAGGCTCTTCAGAATAACAGGCTGTTCATATTGGATCACCATGACATCCTCATGCCTTATCTGAACCGACTAAATTCTAACACTCCAAGCAAGATCTATGCAACAAGAACACTCCTCTTTCTAAAAGATGACGACACATTGAAGCCACTCATGATCGAGCTGAGCCTACCAAACCCTAACGGAGAACAACTGGGCGCAGTTAACAAAGTGTTCACACCAGCCTCTAGCGGCATCGAGGAATCAATTTGGCAGCTTGCTAAAGCTTATGCCGTTGTAAATGATTCAGGAGTCCACCAGCTAATCTCTCATTGGTTGGTGTCCTCGAACAAAAGATTAAAGAAAACGCTTCTTTTATCTCTTCTGACTTCATGTTGTTTTGACGATGATCCAGGCTGAATACTCATGCGGTTATCGAACCATTTGTGATTGCAACGAACCGACAGTTGAGTGTGATGCATCCGGTTTACAAACTTCTACGTCCTCATTACCGCGATACAATGAACATAAATGCACTAGCTCGCCAAATCCTCATCAATGGCAACGGAATACTTGAGAAGACGGTTTTCCCAGAGAAATATTCTATGGAATTTTCTTCTGTGGTCTACAAGAACTGGAAATTCACTGATCAACCACTCCCAGCAGATCTTATTAAGAGGTACAAAGTAAATTGAATCTTATTACTTAGCCTATCTCCAACAAAAATAAGTTCCTAAATCACATTCAGATTAATTTAATGGGAAAGTTCTTTTTGCTGTTCTTTTTTCTGTGCATTTAAGTTGACCATAATTTCCTACAACAAATCTATAATTTCTCCTCTTCTTTTAGACTTCTTACCAGTCTAAAAGAATTTAACGCCATTGGTCATCCAGAGTTATAACAAACCCCATTTCTATCCATAACACGCCAACACGCAATTAAAAGGATGTAAGCATCTTCAGCAGTAGAGAAACCAGTTCATAATCTATCAGCTGTCCGTTTTGATAGGAGGGTCCTATGAATAAAATTTAGATTGTACGGTGGATATCACATATCTAATCAACGGACCACTCCAGTGCACTTTTGAACTGGAGAGGATCCCAATTGACCTAAAAGAGGGTTGACAACAGATCAACGGTCAAACCTTTGTCAAGAACACTTCACCCAAAAGTTTAAGCTATTATGTTTTGGGATAACAATATATATTACGCAAACATAATTGTCAACAACTTTGCCACAAGCCTTGTATATTTGAACCTTATTTTGATGGAAAGAAGACTTAGATGACAATCATGATGACGACGGCATTCAGATTGATTTCCTTTCTTGTGTTAGGGGTGTAGCCGTAGAAGATCCAACTCAACCGAACAACATCCGCTTGTTGATCAAAGACTATCCATATGCTGTTGATGGGCTTGCCATATGGTTTGCTATTGAAACATGGGTCAAAGAATACTCCTCCATCTATTACACCGACGATGCGGCCATAAAAACCGACGATGAGCTTCAAGCATGGTGGACCGAGATCCGAGAGGTGGGCCACGGCGACAAGAAGGATGAGCCGTGGTGGCCCACAATGAACAGTCTCCAAGACTTGACAGATTCATGCACCACCATCATTTGGGTGGCCTCGGCTCTTCACGCTTCCGTAAATTTTGGGCAGTATCCGTATGCTGGTTACCTCCCTAACCGCCCCACTATAAGCCGTAGATTCATGCCAGAGCCAAACACAATTGAGTATGAAGAGCTGAAGAAGAATCCAGATAGGCTTTTCCTAAAGACCATCACAAGCCAGCTCCAAACTATAATTGGAGTATCACTGATTGAGATACTATCGAAGCATTCATCGGACGAGATATATTTGGGACAGAGAGAGACAGCTGACTGGACAGCTGATGATGATGCATTAGAGGCATTTAAAAGGTTTGGGGATAAACTGCTCGAGATTGAAAATAGGATTATGGAGATGAATGAGGATGAGATCCTTAAGAACAGGAATGGACCTGCGAAGATGCCTTATACTTTGTTGTACCCAAATACATCTGATTTTTCGAAGGTTGGAGGGTTAACCGGTAGGGGAATTCCTAACAGTACATCTCTTTGAACCAATGCTTTATAGTGTACAATGGGTGTATCAAGCCTCTCACGTGTCCTCTTCTTTTCACGATCAATAAATAAAAACCTGATGGGGTACTTCACGGAATAATATTCAAATGATATAACATTTTAATGCGTGTCTTTAAGTTTGTGAGGGCACAGTCCTTAGAAAATCAAGATGAGATTGTATTCTTATTGCACTTTAGATTAATAACTAGTCTCAAAACTCTTCTTATATCTCTTAGCTTTTGATGTTTGGATCACAAAAGCTATGATATGGCATGCTCAGCATGTTGTTGATCTTACTGACTACCCACTAAGCAACAGAAAATATAACTGCAAAGCCTAATACCAAGATTTCGGTGTCAGCTATACTGATCCTCTTTATCCATTAAGCTCAGTTATGGGCCACCTCTTCTGTTGAATCAGTCGAGGGCCACACACTGTATGCGCGCGCGTGCATGTGTCGTTTTTAAGATGGGGGATATCTTAAAAGTATCACAGGTTCCATTTTATGAAGTATGAAGGAGCTGCTTGGTCGTAGTGCTAGGCTCATGGATCACGAGGCTTCATAACTCATTTCACACTACAGTACGTCCTGAACTGGAGTAGCTGTAAATAAACACCCAACTAGTACAGCAATAGTGCATCTCTTCATCCTAATAAAAAAATCACTCGCCATTTATTGCACACCAATCCCGAGACACAACCTCCAATAAGAAAGATAAACTCATGTGGTTATTATCCATCTCAGAACTTGTAAGGTTGGTTCTCATATCTTTCCCTTACCAATACTTGACCTACGAATTACCTACTTGAATGTCTTCCATTGTCCATCAAAGAACTACTAAAGTTGGGTTCTCATATCATTAGTGTTCAACATCAAATGCACAAAGTAGATGTGTAACTTTTGAGTACAATAATGACCACTCACGCAGAATCAACACATGAAATTGTTCCCAATGGAGCAATCGGCAAATAAATTAATTGTTTGATTCTGATGTACAACGCATCAATTTTGAAGCCAACACAAGCATAGAGAATCAAAAGCTTGAACCAGACATAGACTTAGTCCGTGGATAAGTACTTGAACTAATTTGGTATTATATCTCATGTAGCTCGGTATCACTAATAATCGTTGAATGCGGTTGAATGCAAATAAGTACTTGAATGCGGCTGAATGCAAATAAGTACTTGAATGCGGTTGAATGCAAATAAGTACAATAAACTAACGTCTCTCTCACTCTCACATATTCATATTTACATATAATCTTTTATTTCTTCATAGATGCTGCACAATGTGGTGGATTCCATGAAGAAGGATGAGAAGGTTAATGGGAAGGTCGAGATCAAAGGGGTAGTTGTTCTTATGAAGAAGAATGTATTGGATTTAAGCAATGTTGTAAAACACGTACTCGTTTTCTATTGGTTCGGCCAACGAATACCGTATAATTGGATTACTCGATGATTAATCATTTTATGAAGATTATACAGCCATTAATATTTTAATATAATTATATAAATATTATATATATAAATTACAAAAAATATAAACATATAGCAAACAAATGGGGAGATGGGGGGTCGGTCTCGGGTTGCAAAAATGGGGAGGGTTTGAGTCTCGTGTTGGGCATGTAGTATATGGGTTTTGGGTTAATAAGAGATAGGTTAATTAATAGAATACTGAGCCAGCTTTGGATTTCTTTGGCTTTGAGCCTGAATTTATATGAACGGAAGCTTGGACCTTGTAATCGGACCGATTACACACTTAATGGGCCCATTCATCATCGTTTAAAGCGAATAATCGCTATGTCCGAATAATTGACCGAGTAATTGATTTCATGTTCGTTTGAGGACTGAGTACGGGTACTCGTCCATGTAATCGGCCGAGTAATCCGTTTTTTACAACATTGGATTTAAGTGACTTCAGTGCCTTGATCCTCGACAAAATTTATGAACAGGTAGGTAAGCATGTCTCAGTTGAGCTTGTTAGTGTGACTATCGCTGACCCAAATGAGCATTTCTTCCTCTTCTCTTTTTGGAAGAAAATGAATCCAATTATTTATGATATGAAATCTATCAGAAATTTCATGGTTACGAAATAAACGGCACAAATTTTTGCTCATACTCATTAGAAATTTAAAAGTTCAGGACTATTTATTAATACATTTGTTGATGAGAGCAGATAATCTAGAGAAAGGCATTGTTGGGAAGCCATCATATCTTGAAAACTAGATATCATCGCCGTTATCGCTAAATGTCAAGGAGTCATGTTTTAGTGTGATATTCGAATGAGAGGAAGAACATGGAGTTCCAGGGGCTGTGATACGGTGATAGTGAAGACCAAACATCATTTAGAATTCAATCTCAAGAGCTTGACTCTTGTAGTTCCAGGAAAAGGAAGGATTCTTTTCGCTGCAATTCTTGGGTCTATCATGTTTAGTACTACAGCTATGACAGAGTCATCTTCAATACCAATGTATGCCCAGATATCTCTGACTCTCAAATTATGAAAATTGTGAAATGTATTTTCAGAAGTGCAATTCACACCCAAAAGGTGGAAAGTGGTATTGCATCAGGATTGTGACAAGGTCACAAGCGTAAGACATGCAAACCAACACGAAAGGAAGAGGTCGAGTTTATCCTAATTAGAAAATTAATAATTGCAATAGAATAAGTATATTGTCTATTGCAATTATTTACTCTGACAGAGCTTATCCTATAGGGAGGATACCAATTCATAAAATAGATTATATTTTCTTATTGCAAACATTAATATTTCTAACAATCCCCCACTAATTTTAATAAGATAAAAAAAATTAGACTAAGCCAGTAATCAAAATCGTAACAAAAATAGAAAAATTGTGATTATGGGTAGAGTCTAGATATGGTTACCATGCCACGCGTCATGAAAGTGTGACATGCATTGAAACTTTCACTTAACATTTTCACAACTTTCACCCTAGAGTCTTAGTGGATTTGACCTTGAACCATGACCTCTTATAGGAAATGAAATGTTATTGCACACAGTATTCCATGCGTCAATTCGAGCCCTTATGCTAGCACGATACTGCCTTGTTTTTTAATCCTGGTTTCATGAGTTGTTTAATAGAATAACCCAGATTCTCTTAAAAGATTAGCCCAACTCTCAGACTCACCTAGACAAAATTCGTTAAGAGTGCTCCGGTAACTTATACATAAAAGATAAAGATTTCATTAAGAGATAAACTCAACCCGTTTTCGTTATAAGTTAGATGCACCTATGCCATATAGATAGGCAAGGAATATACACTCCAAAATTGGTGCATCCCGATTCAAATACTTACTATACGATACATTTTTCCTATAGAATCCAGCTCTTAGGATCTTTGGTCTCTAGGTTGGGTATCCTGATAGACATTCAACAGTTTATTATAATTGGGCTTAAATTCAATTCCGCTCGATGTAATCCAAACCTTAATTTTAGCTACAATTTTAACAACATTATCATTTAATTTTACACAAAACTAGTATGGATTCGTTAAGTAAATTGTGGGTTTGAACATACTGTTACAAGACAATATTGCACTCTACTAATTATAGCGGTACTATGTATTAAGTTTGGTGGTGCAAAATCTTTCCTAAATCGGAACAATACAGTGGGTTTGAATATACCGTTACAAGCAGGGGCTGGAGCCAAAGGGGAGCGGGCTGGGGCTTGCCCCCCCCCCCCCCCAAGCTCTGAAAATTTCATTAACATGCTTAATTAGTTAGACCAATGCTATATTTGCTTTAGGATTCTCTTCTAAGCATGCTTAATTAGCTCTGAAATCATCTATAAAATACTATACCTATTCTTTTAATTATACTATTACTCTTATTGAATATCAAAGTGTTATACCTGCTCTTGTAATTATATCAATACTCTTACCAAATGCGCTTGATTAGATGAGTGATAACGTTTATTTATACGGAATAATATAATTGATTGGTTGAAAGAGTAACCCTATACTACTTGCCTATTTTGGCTCATTCAAGTTAGAAGATTTGTATGGCTTCCTAAGCTTTTGTGATCATATGAATATTATGAATCTTTTGATCATGATAATGAATTAAGATTTTGTTAATATAAACTTAATTATTTTACCAAAACAAGCAAATAATAGTCTTAAAGCTAATAACAAATTATTATAATGTTAATTTAACTAGCATGAGTTCTAGACTTCTAGTTCAATTAAAATTAAATCAATTTTAACAAAATATCATTATGACACCATTATGAATATGGAAAAATTGAATATATTAATGTTTTAAATGAATTTAATATAAATATCTATTTCACTGTAACAATTTCTTTATTGGAAACAAATATTGTTTTTATCAATATTCTTGCCCCCCACCAAGGCTATAGTTTCTGGTTCCACCCCTGGTTACAAGACAATGTTGCACTCTACTTATTATAGCGGCGCTATCACAATGTATTAAGTAAGATAGTACAAAATCTTTTCCTAAATCGGAACAATATAGTATATCCCTTCGTCACTAGCTTTTCGCTATCAAGGGCAAAGTAATTAGTATTGCCTATATAGGTTACTTATTAATAATTAGCAACAAATAAATCATCACCCAAAGTTAATATATCAACAATAACAATAACAAATGTGTTCTTGTTCATCATCAAAATACCCCTCGGAAATGAGAGAATATATTGATAAATTAATTCATGAATGTCGATTAATATATTTCATGGCTAACGAATTTGTTTGCCATAATCAAAATTTGGGTTACATAAATTTCTTTTTGACCCTTATTATTTTTTGGGTTAAGAAGAATACCTATCTTCATAAAAAAGCATCTCAATCGATTCTATAATCAAAATATAGTGAAAATCCAAAATGTTAATAAATATGACTATCTAATATAACTAAGAAAGCCACTGATAGAAGCTTAACAAGCTAGGAGCACATGATATATGCCCTCTAGCTTGAGGGGGAGTATTAAAAATAAAATATTATTTTATAGTTAGGAAATAATTATTTAGGGGGGTTACTTAGGAGTTATGTAGAATATTCTAAAGATATTATGTAATCGTTTTATCGTAGTAATTAATTATAAATAAAAAGATATCACTACTACAATATGGGGTTGCCCCTACGGATAAAGGAATCCGTAGGGGCAAATCTTTCTTGCCCCTATGGACTAAGCCGTAGGTTTCAAAGTTTGTCTCTACGGTGCCCGACGTTTTAATTTAAAAATATTAAATAAGAATTTGTTGTTTATTCCTACGGACCTGCAAACTAATGACCTACGGTGCAGTCCGTAGGGGCGTATAAATGGGAATTTAATAAAAACAAAGGCACAGAAATGCCCTACGTACGCCTCGATCTCGTTTCCAAAATTCTCTGTGAACATCTCTCCTGCGTCTCGATCTCGTTCCCGCGTCTCCAATTTTCTCCTCGTCGCCACCGCCCTCTGCCCGCGGCCCGCCACCGCCCTCTGCCCTCGTTCCTAAAACTTCCTCGTCGAGTTCCTCGTCGTCGACCACCGAGCGTCTCCGTCGTCTCCTCCACCGCCTACAGGTTAGTAAATCTCCAATTAAACATAATTTTGATGATGTTAGGGCTAGGATTCAGGGTTCGGGTAGGGATGAAGGTTAGGGTTAGGCATCGGGTTCAGTTTAGATTTAGATTAGGGTTAGGGTTCGGTTGGTGTTGGGGTTGGGGTTAGGGTTCGGTTGGGGTTGGGGTTGGGGTTCGGCTGGGGCTGAGGCTGGGGTTCGATTGGGGCTGAGGCTAGGGTTCTCGAATACATCATCTTAGATGGGCTTGCAACTGACAAATTAAGAAGACCTTTGGATTAAAATTATGGTCATCAGGCAATGGAATGTTTCTAATTTAGATGGCAAATACTTGAGCACCGATTTAATTGTCATAGATGAGAATTAAATCTTTATTGTTTTCTTTATGGTCCTTTTAATTTGCTGGTTGTAATGATACACTTTTGTTTGTTTTTCATTAGTGATTAATTTTTAATTTGATATTTATTCTTTTTCAGTCTGGATACTTGATAGAATTACAATTGCTTTACTATTGTTTGTCTTTTTTCTTTTGTGTGGAAAATATATCCATTGTGTCATATGGACACTATTAATTTCAAATCGATTCAAGGGAAAAATTGAGGAAGGTTGTGTTTGTTATATCAAAAATCTTTTTGTTGAACCCAACAGGTGAAAGTTTAGAGTTGTTATAGATAGCTCTTACATGTTGTTTAATGCATGTACCATTGTTAAGAGAGTGCAAGGTGGAGAACAATAATTTGTTTCAACGGCACGTTTTTCAAGTTAAAACCAATATATGATACTCGATGATAATATGAAATTTTCATATTCTCATCGATACTCATATATGAAACTCAAAGCGTCACTTAGTCCCCGTCTATCGGTTAACATACGTTCGATATTCGTCATGACATAGAACTATACGAAAGTTGTTAAATATCGGACGGTATAACTCGGTACTAACAACCGTCGTGTAGTGTATGTGACGAGAATATTCAATCATATGATAACTGATAGATTTGTCCCGTGTGGACAAGTTAGGAATGTATAAAGCAAACACCTTCATTCACTTGTGTTGTCATCTGTTTCGAGATATTTCGTCGGTACCTTTCCGCTGGTTCTCCGTGTACAAAGATAGATTAGATGTTCATTTCAACGTTGTTTCACAGTTTTGAAATGATTATCTATTCTATTACAGTGTACTCGGAGAACAGCGGGAATGTGCTGCTGAAATTTACTCGAAACGGTTGAAAACACAAACGAATGAGTGTCCGCTCTATACATTCTTAATGGGATAGAAGTCTTACCCCCGACAGCCGAAACACACATACAACAAGAATACACAACAAACGCATCATTAGAGAGTGATTCAAGATGTTCAAGTTAAAACCAATATATGATACTTGATGATAATATGAAACTTTCATATTCTCATCGATACTCATATATGAAACTCAAAGCGCCACTTAGTCCCTGTCTATCGGTTAACATACGTTCGATATTCGTCGTGACATAGAACTATACGAAAGTTGTTAAATGTCGGACGGTATAGCTCGATATTAACAACCGTCGTGTAGTCTATATGACGAGAAGATTCAATCGTATGATAACCGATAGATTTGTCCCGTGTGGACAAATTAGGAATGTATAAAGCAAACACCTTCATTCACTTGTGTTTTCATCTGTTTCGAGATATTTCGTCGGTACTTTTCCGCTGGTTCTTCGTGTACAAAGATAGATTAGATGTTCATTTCAACGTTGTTTCACAGGTTTGAAATGATTATCTATTCTATTACATTGTACTCGGAGAACAACGGGGAGGTGCTGCCGAAATTTACTCGAAACGGTTGAAAGCACAAGCGAATGGGTATCCGCTCTATATATTCTTAATGGGATAGAAGCCTTACCCCCGACAGCCGAAACACACACATACAACAAGAATACACAACAAACGCATCACATTAGAGTGATTCAAGATGTTCAAGTTAAAACCAATATATGATACTCGATGATAATATGAAACTTTCATATTCTCATCGATACTCATATATGAAACTCAAAGCGCCACTTAGTCCCCGTCTATCGGTTAACATACATTCGATGTTCATCGTGATATAGAACTATACGAAGGTTGTTAAATATCGGACGGTATAGCTCGATATTAACAACCGTCGTGTAGTTTATGTGATGAGAATATTCAATCGTATGATAACCGATAGATTTGTCCCGTGTGGACAAGTTAGGAGTGTATAAAGCAAACACCTTCATTCACTTGTGTTTGCATCTGTTTTGAGATATTTCGTCGGTACTTTTCCGCTGGTTCTCCGTGTACAAAGATAGATTAGATGTTCATTTCAATGTTGCACAGTTTTGAAATGATTATCTATTCTATTACAGTGTACTTGGAGAATAGTGGGAAGGTGCTGCCGAAATTTACTCGAAACGGTTGAAAGCACAAGCGAATGGGTATCCGCTCTATACATTCTTAATGGGATAGAAGCCTTACCCCCGACAGCCAAAACACACACATACAACAAGAATACACAACAAACGCATCATTAGAGAGTGATTCAAGATGTTTAAGTTAAAACCAATATATGATACACAATGATAATATGAAACTTTCGTATTCTCATGAGTATCCTCAAATCTAACTTTGATTATCGATAATTTATTCTTTTCAACGACAAACGCACACACAAACCATATACACGGATTTTCTCCTTTGTCAGTAACCATCCCGTTCTTAAATTTCTCAATATAGTCATCATAACCTATAATTTATATGTTATACAGTCTAACATGGCTCATGAGTACGTCAGAGTTAAGGACTGGATGTATGCGGATTGGTAACAACGTATGCAACCTAAGTTTGTCGTAGGAGTCGCTGCTTTTATTGAATTTACACGCGTACATAATAAGATCGTGATAGAGAAGATTCTCTGCCCGTGCGATAGATGTAGGAATAAGTACTGGCAGAATGTAGAATTGGCAGAGCTTCATATCGTAAAAAATGGTTTTACCAGACTTTATACAACTTGGCTATATCACGGGGAAGGAGAAGAACGCAGTAATGCGGCAAAACAAGAAGGAGAAGACGATAATGCGGCAGGAGAAGAAGGAGAAGACGGTAATGCGGCAGAAGAAGAAGACGGTAATTTCTTTCCATCAAAAGAAATGGAGGATATGGTAGAGGCTGCCCTATGTGAATCTATTTGTACCGAAGATGACATTCTTTCCGGTCAAGGACCGCGTGCGGATAAATATAAAAATTTCATGAATGATACTAGAAAACCAATTTATGAGAATGCAAAGTATTCCACCCTCTCATGGTTCGTCCAACTTTTCCAGATTAAGTGCCTAAATGGATGGAGCAACAAATCATTCACAATACTTCTTTCGTTCTTGAAAGATTCTATGCCCCCGGGAAATAACGTGCCCGACAGCTGGTACGAAGCCCAGAAGATAATGTCTGATTTGGGTCTGAAGTGTGAGAAGATTCAAGCATGTACTAAAAATTGCGTGTTGTACCGGAAAGAGAATTCAGATTTGAAAGAGTGTTCAACATGCGGAGAGGCCAGGTATAAGCCGAAAAATTCTGATAAGAAGCCCGATATACCTGTCAAGATAGCACGGTACTTTCCCATAACACAGAGGCTGCAGAGGCTATTCAGGTGCAAGAAAACAGCCGAGGCAATAATTTGGCATCACCGTGCTCCTCCAAGTGAAAATGGAAAAATGAGTCATCCAAGAGATTCACCGGCATGGAAGGATTTCGATAGGAGGCACGTAATATTCAGTAGCGATCCTCGCAATGCCAGGCTCGGAATGGCTAGTGATGGCTTCTGCCCATTCAACTATATGGCTGGAAGCCACAGCACATGGCCCGTTGTAATGATAATTTATAATCTGTCGACTTGGTTGGCTATGGACCAATCATACTTTATGATGTCTCTTCTTATCGACGAACCAAACTCACCGGGAAACAATATCGACGTCTATCTCCGACCTCTGATCGAGAAGTTAAAATCTTTGTTCATTGATGGTGTAGAGACTTACGATGCAAACACAAATACAACCTTCATACTGCGTGTGGCTTTAATGTGGACAATTAATGACTTTCCTGCGTATGGAATACCGTCAGGTTGGTCCGTACATGGTCACAAAGCATGTCCCCATTGCCATCAACACACAATATCGAAATTCTTGAATTTTAGCAGGAAGGTTTCTTATTGCGGCCATCGAAGTTTCCTGACTCTAGACCATCCCTACAGGTTAGACGCTGTTCACTTTGATGGCCATCAGGAGTTTCTTGGACCTCCAGGCCCATTGTCCGGAGAGGATGTGACTGCTCAGTGGGATGGTTACGATAATGTGACTTTCGGGATGGATCCGACAAAACAGGTCAAACCACCATTCTGGAACAAGTAAAGCATTTTCTTCGAGCTTCCGTACCGGTCAACAAATTTAGTGCGTCATTGTCTGGACGTCATGCATATAGAGAAGGGAGTATCCGAGCACATACTCAACTTGCTTTTTTTGTAAAGACGGGAAATCGAAAGACAACCTCAATACTCGGATTGATTTACAGGACTGGGAAATAAGAAGTGAATTGCATTCTAAACCGGTAGTGGGTAAACCAGGCAAGTTTGTACTTTCCAATGCCGCTTATCATATGCCACAACCGGAGAAGTGAATTGCATTCTAAACCGGAGAAGGCAAGATCGATGGGCTGAAAAGTTATGATCACCATGTTATCGTGGAGCACCTTCGCCCATTAGCCCTCGGGACTTCTCTCTCCGAATCGGTTGGTCTAGTAATTAACGACCTATGTTGTTTTTTCAGAGAGTTATGCGCTAAAATACTGGATGTTGTGACGCTGGATAAACTAGAAAATTCTATTGCGTTGATACTTTGTAAGTTTGAGCGTATTTTCCCACCGTCATTCTACGATATCATAATACACCTGACGGTTCATCTTGTAACTGATGCTAAGTTAGCCGGACCGGTACAATATCGATGGATGTATCCTGTCGAGAGATACGTGGAATTTTTCGTTTCCCGCAATCTTTAAAATTATTGTTGTCCTGTATGCCCGTATTTATTTATTCAACATATTTTCTTTAGGTAGCTCTACACTCTTAAAAAGTATATAAGCAATAAAAATCGACCAGAGGGTTCTATCATGCAAGGTTATCTTCTAGATGAAGCAACCATATTTTGTTCCCGCAATCTGGACGAGAACATTGAGACGAGACTTAACCGGCCTCGAAGAATTCAAGACGGACCATATGGTAAAGCCGATTATAAGGGAGTAGACACTATGTTTATCAACAAGATATATCGGTTTATCTTGCTTAATTGCGCATGTCTTGAAAAAATTAGAGAGTACGTTTTTTTGGATTAATTGTTATATTTGTGTTTGTGTGTGTATGAAATGATATAATATTAATGTCATCATTTATTGTCGAGAACAGAATTCATTTTAACGAGGTACGTGAGGGGCATCCTGATTGGAACGATGAACAATTGGAAAAATATCATCAGGATAATTTTTGCGATTGGGTTGCAGATCATGTAAGTTATTCGAATAACATGTTATTGCTATCAGTTTTAATCTAAACTTATATCGTTATGTATTTGTCGTAAAATTGTTTTGTTAGATCCACGATCCGAACTTGTCTGCATCATTAGAGAGTGATTCAAGATATTTAGCTTAATTTCCTAGTATGGAGGTTGCATATTATAAAGGATTCGGTGTCTTTGGATACAAATTCGAAGTTAAGGATATAGAAACATCTAGAACCACTCAGAATAGTGGGAGTGCGACGGTATGATCGAATGGTGTGACTTATTATGGATACTTAAATTGTATACTCGGCATCCAATATCCCGGACGATCAGAACCCTTTTATATATTTCAGTATATTTGGTACGATACGCGAACCGATACGGATAAGTGGAGAAGCAATCTCGGGACTTGGAAAGATGAATATGGATTGACCAGTGTGAACACACTTCGATTTTACAGTCAGGAAGATTCGTTTATCTTTCCGAACCAAGCATTCCAAGTATACTACTCACATTGTTTGAAGCATCCGAGATGGAGTGTCGTATGTCGTTGGAAACCCAGGAATGTCTACAATGTCCCAGAGTTCGAGGACAGCGATGAGGATGAAGAAGAGAGAAGACTTAGAGTGCTCCGACCGTCTGTTTCGAAAGACGGGTTGTCTTCGGCTGATCATGAAGTTACGTGGGTTAGAAATGATATCGATGATGAAATCCAAGTAAATATGTCTAATGCGCCCACGAGACGAAAAAGGTTATCAATAATGTTATATTATTATTTCACATTTTACGATCTATATATATATAGTCAATGCTTGTAATGATTGTCTAATGCGTCCACGAACCGTTTTATCTAGATTTGATGACGGGAGCAGCGAGGGGCGGCAGGAGCTCCAGCCGCGGCACCAGCAGAGCGGTTCTGCCGCCCGAAGAGCTGCCTAGAGAGCTTCAGAGGGCCAGTCTTGCACCCCGATCGGAGATCCCTTCGGATGCCTCCTTCCGTGTAGAATTTGCTACACCTCCAGATATATTGTACGCATATTCATTTTGAATGTAATATTATAGATATACATGCATGTTCATGTCAAAATTGCTTACATTGTTGATACTTGATTGTCTAGCTGTTGGTGATGCGTCCACATCAGGGACAGAGGCCACTCCCGCACCTCCAGATATGTTTATATATCATATAGTGCATGTATATTGATTTAGAATGCTATATCATAAATATACATACATTCTTTTTGCTCTTACGTACTTACATCTCGGGCTGTAGATGGTGCCTTCATATCTTCGGCAGAGCCCACCACCGCACGTGCGGGTATGTTTATATATCCTATAGTGTATACATGTTGATTTTGAATGTTATATTATTGATATACACATTCTTTTTGCAATTACTTATATAGCTGATACTTGATTGTCTAATTATAGGTGGTGCGTCCTCGTCTGGTGCAGGGGCCACTCCCGTCACTTCCATACCCTCCGCTCAGTCTGCAGGTTTGTATGAATAAACATAAAATATTTATTCATTTTACATATCCTTTAAGAATAAACATGAACTTCATGTAATTTTATCGATGTTTATTTTCTAGTTGGAGATACGTCCACGTCCGGGTCACCGGCTGTTCCTCACCGGAGGAACTATCGTCCCGCTCGTGCTGCTGCCCGGGCCCAGGCTCGTGCTTTAGTCGCCAGAGGTATATATCACACTTTAATTTTCGTTAAACCTTGATTTTTTAATACCATTTTGTCTTAATATTGATTGTCTTGATATTTTTTATAGACGCAGGGCCTCCCCATCCCGAGAGAGGGACTCGAGGCCCGAATCAGTCCCACAGGCTGAGGCCCGACAGAGCTAAGGGGGAGGCAGCATTCCCCCTCTTTTTTACCCCTGATTATCGCTATACCGGCGATTATGTCGAGAGGTTCGGCCGGTATATGGGGGATGAGAGCCGTCTCGTGAAGAACTATCCACTTCACGTTGAGTGGGGCGACCAGCACCGGCGCTCACTCGCCCTCTTCTGGGATCAGGCTCAAGTATTAATATATATTTTCATTTGATTTATCCAATATATTTATTATTAACACTTGCAATTTAATAACATTGTTTTTTTGTATTTTCAGTTGGATTACGATTTTCAGCCTGTACCCGACCCTGATCACCCTGGGAGGGTGCTCGATCTTCACGCTCTGTACAATGGCCTGATGAAGAACATGCAGACGAAGGTCCGATACAATAGGAATGAGCTGAAGATCGACTGCTATTCCCTGTGGATGGCGACCCACGAGGCAGAGAGAGTGGCCCTCCTACATACTCCGGCCTTTGCGAGAGTCGATGTAGATACATGGCCTCTATTGTGCCAATATTTCGACTCTCAGCGCAAACAAGTATGTATTTTAAATGTAATTCATTGTTTAGTATATAATTTATTTTTTTATGTTGCTTAATTAGAAAACTAAATCTGAATGTGTTGTGCAGAAACAGGCTGATCAAAATAAAGAGAATAGGAAGTCGGCGAAGAGGGGACGCCCCACTTATACAGGTGGCTCGAGAAATATTACTCATGCCATGGAGTTATCGGTAAATTACAATAGACCGGCCTTTGTGATATAATGTAATATTAAGAGTTATCTTCTAATATATGTAAATTTTTGGCGAATTGCAGAGAGCTCAGACCCTGACGCAGGGTGGTACACCGAGCGTGCTGTCCGCGTATCTTGTCGTCCATGGCACCTCGCAGATCCCGCCACGGGCGAGCTTCGATACCCCGACACCGCTACCGAGGAGTATTGCATAAGTGTTAATATTTATTCAACCCCTATTTGAAATTTTTGTTTTGAAAGGTTCAAATTTAAATGATATACTTATATTTTACTGGTTAATGTGGGTGTAGGAGCGGGTGGTTAAGCAGGCGGAGGCATCGGGGATCAATTTTACTGGACAGAACGATCTGATGCTGCTGACCCCAGTCCTAGACGCCGCACACGGAGGGCACCACGGAGGTTGGGAGAGAGGCCGGGGACTGGGTCCTAGCAGGGCCCATATGAGGTTGGACTCCACTCCGGCGGTTACTTCCTCTATCTCCCGTGAGCGACGTTTCGAGCAAGAACTGGACACTTTGAAGGCCGCCGTTCAGGAGTTGAAGGAGATGTTGGTATGTATACTACTTAATAGTAAAATATTATGTCATATTATAGATAGAAACATTTCCAATATTAGTACGTAGCCTGAGCTTATTTGGTTGTAGACTTAGCTTTGATAAATCATACATACATAGAACTGTCTAATTAAAATAAACTATGGTTTTCCAAACTAGATATCCAAACGAGGCCTAAGTCCCTAAGTATACATAGATTGGGGTTTCACAATAACCTGATAATGATACGAATTCGACTAATACACAGTTCTTACTCGTTTATTACACACAAAATTGAACAGACGCGACAGGGTACATCGGCTGAGCCTCCACATGCATCTCCTTCGGCTGCGGCTCCGCAAGACACTACCTCAGCTGCGGTTGCGCAGACAACTCCTATAGCTCTACTGCCCGCTCAGACTCCCGCAGCTGCGGCTCCGCAAGCCACTACCTTAGCGGCGGTTGCGCAGACCACTCCTACAGCTCCACAGCCAGCTCAGACTCCCGCACACTCCGCATTGCTCGAGATATTGACTCAGGGTATATCCGAGGAGCAGAAGCGCCAGATTACGACGTTTATCAGAGGTGGAGCTGGACCGAGCTAGGGTAGCTTTTTGATTCTTATATTTTAAACATGTATTTACTTACATGATACATATTGTATATATTTTGGACGATATTGATATTGGTGGTGTTTGCGTGTTTATATTGATTTAGATTGATATCGTATTATGCTTGTTGATTTCTTTTATATATAATGTGTGAGATGTGATTATGAATACTGCGGTATATATTCTGCGTGTTGATTAATTTTATATATGATGTATATATTTTTGTGCACAGGGCGAGAAAAAAACATGCATCCCTTTTTTTAAAAAAAACTGATAATATGTCCCTACGGATTAAACCGTAGGGCCAAACATTGCACCTACGGATTAATCCGTAGGGTCCTACTTTGCCCCTACACATTTATCCGTACCTGATATTTTGCCCCTATGATCTCAGTAAGAGGGGTTATACATGTACCTACGGATTGGACCGTAGGGGCATAAAAATGCCCCTACACAGGTATCCGTAGAGGCAAAATATCAGTTTTCCTGATATTTTTCCCCTACATATCTGGACCTACGCATGTATGCGTAGGGGCAGAAATTTGTCCCTACGGATAACTCCGTAGGGACACCTATTTTATTTTAAAAACCGATAAATTAAATAACTTTTTGTCCCTACAGTCTAATCCGTAGGACATATGTCCCTACGTATTAAGCCGTAGGGGCAAGTATTTAACCGTAGGGGCATGTTCAAGGCTAAGACTTGCACCTACGGCGTTTGCACCTACAGGGTAAGTTCATGTCCCTACGGTTAAAGCCGTAGGGGCAGTGGTTTGCTCCTACGGTTTTATCCGTAGGGGCAACCCCTATTTGTAGTAGTGGATCCCCTTTCTTTTCTTGTATAGTATGAAATCACCCTTGCATCTCAAAATCACAGCACCAATTACTTCCATATACTGCAATTTTTCATTCCCAAAATAACCTATAACAATGGTAGTGAAAAAGTGCCAGAAATAACATGGTATATAGGGATACAGAAGTTGTAGAAGCAAAAATAATTAATAGCTGTTACAGCATGGGGCAAAGTGCAACCTTTTAAGGGAGAGGATATATAGGTATGAGAGCAAAAGTGAGAACTATTTCTTGAGCCCACTAACTTTTGACAGAAAGCTTACCTGATTCTGACATTGCAGGAATAACCCCCCCCCCCCCAAAAAAAAGCAAGCTCGATCCGAGAATATAAATATGGTCATCATAGAACCTCCATAACAAAGGCTCACATTGACAAGAACCTTGACGGGCTCACAGTACATCAGGTAGTCTTTTGACATTGTGTCGATCTGTACTCTTCAAGAAACAATTTGAATTTGATTGCTTGGTCACTAGCCCTGAAGTTGTTCATATTGGATTACCATGACATCCGCATGCCCTATCTTAACTGAATCAACACTCCAAGCAATATCTATGCCACAAGAACCCTCCTCTTTCTAAAGAACACCACGACTTTGAACCCACTCGCAGTTGAGCTGAGCCTACCAGATCCTAATGGATAACAACTCGGTGCGGTCAACAAAGTGCTCACACCAGCTGAAAGTGGCGTTGACGGATCAATTGGGCAGCTTGCTCAAGCTTATGCCTCTGTCAATGATTCAGGGTGCACCAGTTAATCTCTCATTGGTACGAGTCCCTGAACCCATTTTGATGGTAAAAAGCTTGGTGGTGGTGGTGGTTTTCAACAAATTGATATTCTTCCTTGTGTTAGCGCCATAGAGGACTCAAGTGAACCAAACCACATCTGCTTGTTGATCAAAGACTACCCATATGCAGTAGATGGGCTTGCCCTATAAATGAGTTGAAGACTACTGCTCCATCTACTACGCCAATGATGATGCTGTACAATCTGATGGTGAACTGCAAGAGTGGTGCAAAGAGGTTCGACAGGTGGGCTACGGTAACAAGTAGAACGAGCCGTGGTGGCCTGCGATGAAAACCATATCAGACTTGACAAATTCATGCACCATCATTTGGGTGGCCTCTACTTTTCATGCAGCAGTAAACTTTGGGCAGTATCCTTATGCATGTTACCTCCCCAATCGCCCAACCATAAGCCTCATGCCACAGTCGAGTATGAAGAGCTGATCAAGAAGAATCCCGATAGGGTTTTCCTGAAAACCATCACAAGCCAGATCCAGACAACACCTGGATTGTCACTTATTGAGATATTATCAAAGCACTCATCGGATGAGATATAGTTGGGGCAAAGGGAGACAGCAGAGTGGACAGCTGATGATGATGTATTAGAGGCATTTATAAGGTTTGGGAATAAACTGGTGGAGATTGAATATAGTATTATGGAGAGGAATGAGGATAAGAATCTTAAGAATACAAATGGGCCAGCGAAAATGCCTTAAACTTTTATGTACCCAAACACATTTGATTTTTCGAGAGCTGGAGGGATAACTGGCAGGGGAATTCCTAACAGCACATCTCTTTGAGTTGATGCTTTATAGTTGTGACGGGTCTATTGAGATTCTTATGTGCATGATATCTAATTTCTTTGGTAAATAAATAAGAATCGGATGGGGGCACTTATAGAATAATATTCAGGTCATATAATTTTATGGCTTGTCTTAGGATTTCCATGGTGTGTCACAGTTCCTAGGGATAAAGCTGATAATATGTTCTCCTTAATAGTTTATATATTGACTCTTATTGCATTTACCTTGGAAGTCAGGGTCCTAGATGTTAAAGTAGGATATGGTTTTGGTAGCATATGGTCAATGATCTTATTGACTTGTCGCTATAGCAGCAGAAGACAAAAATAACAATAAAATTGATATCCCAAACTTTGCAGAACCTTCTTCAATATAGTCCCCAAAACATGGCAAGTCATATATTCATTATATAAAAAAATCCCCCAATTTCATGAATGTTTCTGATTCTCCAAAATCGCATATCCAAATTTCATAATCTTTCTTTCATTCTATGAATATTATCCTCCGACCAGATAAATAAGAGGAATATTTTTAATTAGAGCAAATGAGACTACCAGGTCAAAGAGTACAACACGCCCAAATCACTGAAATCTCATTCACATATGTTTTAGTATTATCTTTTATGCACAGTTTAACCATTATTAACAGTATGAGAGGTAGACACAGTGAAATTCAAGACTATCATAACAGGAATTTATTAATTTTCCCGGACCCTTAATGTTTTGCGGTGTAATATTTACTAGAGCACATTGCTTTGGTCTTCAATTTAAATTGAATTTTATTCTAGAGGCATACTTGCAAATATTCTTACTCACAATAAACAGGAACTCTCTACGCAAAAGGAGATTAACATCCTGCTTATATAAAATTCTCATTTGACAAATAATGTCAACAAATAAAAACCGTTTCTTACATGCATTTTTAAGCAGAGTTTAGCTTAATGACTAGCATGATGCTGCACTTATAATAAACTAGACACTAAATAAACCCCCAGCTGATCAGATAATGTCAAGTGCTGCTAGTATGGAGATTAAGAGAAACAGAGAGGAACTAAGACACTACTAAGAACAATTTCAAATTAACGGTAAACCTGAAAGGAAAAATGTACAATTTATAAAGTGCATATCTCCAATAACGTACAAGAGGTGGAATGAAACAGGAAGAACGCGGCTCATTTTATTTACTAAATTCTAGTTTTTGGGAAAATCAACAAAATTATTTTTTGAGAAGAGATGCCAAACCCAGCTCAAAATCTTCTTTAGCACGTCTATCAAAGGGCTCTTCGCCAATGTAAAGATCGAAAACAGATTGGCATAACAACTTGCTCTGAATGCTCCCTACCTCCTTTCCATCAACTAGAAGCAAAATTAAAGATATGACAGAAGTAAGATGTTTTTCACCTTTTTTTACAATATAAGATGGTAAAAGTAAAGAATCTTTTATCAATATATTTAAATTGAATTAAGAGAATTGTAATGTGAAAACAAACCATGAGCCACAGTAATTCTAACAGAGTAAACTCGATTGCTCAAACAATTCATAAAAACATAGAAAAACTAAAAGATATAAATCGATAAAACAAACTTACTTCTCGTTTGAAGAATGAATCCTTGTTCCTTGGAAAGATAAATTATAGAACCACGTGGTATCTTGTACTCATCTTTAAAAAGGGATGCGAACCTGTAAGATGAAGAATACTCATAATCATTTGGAATATCGAAAATTTTCCGTAATCAAAATACACGAAAACTCATATGTCAAATTTAGAGTATGGAAAACTGAATTGGATATGGATTACGGAAATTGTTTCTGTACAACTTCCAACAGAGACGATGCATTAATATTTTGTGTAGGCATGCAAGAAAACTCAAGGGGTATTTATTGTATTTAAAATACGCTAACTTACACCAGAAAATGCCTAATGAGTGGAGAAGCACTTTGGCACCTATATATACTAAAGTATAGACAAAGATGACATGGTCTTCCTAAAAATCAATTTGGTTTGAGCAAGAACTCTATATGCAAGCAATTTAGCACCAAAAATGATTGATGGAAATGGAAAGATCTAGCACGAAAAAAGGGATCAACTATGGTATTTGGTTTTATATCATGAAAACGTAGACTAAGAAACCTACCTTTGAAGCAGTTCTTTGTTATCTGATCCACTAAACTTTAGGATCCTGCTTCCTACAGATTCTTCAAACGCGCTGCGAACTGACCGAATGCTTAGTCTACCATAAACAATTTGAAGCCTAACTGTCATACGCACGTCCTCATCTAAAACATCTGCAGTGACGTCTTTAGATACTTTTGGATCTGAAAATTTCTCACTCAGTTTCTTCACATCGTTGTCATCAGCATAAACACCTGCAATAAATGACAGAATTTGTTATTGGGGCAACATGATATATTTTATTTTGTAGACAAAATTGTATAAGTGAAATATATCTATATGAGGCAACAAGTTGAGGCACATACTATATAAATAAAATTTGTAATACATAAATAATGTCAAAAGGAAGAAGACACACTGCCTGATTCAGAAAAGACTCAAACCAGACAAAAGCCTGGCACATTACGATCATACAAATCTAGCAAAAATGTACCACTTACGATGGTTAAAAAGATGGAAGAGCAAAAAAAAAGGATTTAGAATACAAGATGCTCGATTAATAATAATAAGCAAACAGCAGTAAGCGACCAGTGGGGTTATGCAAAATTGCACTCCTAACTTTCTTTTGAATGACAGGTTTCTGAAATTCTGCACCTTGCGCCTTCATCATGATTAATATCTTTTTATTTCATTTCAAACTTGTTTGAACTTTTAGCCTTTCGATTAATAAGTAACTTGAGGGAGAAACATTATTGACTAGCTATGAGATTTGAAAACAAGCGTCGTCGATTTGTGGGGTAAGAATTGATCGTGCCAATCATGAACATTGTCTTGAGCGCATGTCAATCACAATTATGACAACCATAACATTATATATTCATTCAATGTCACTGCATTGCAACTCATTACCTTAAAAGCATCAACTTTTCTTAATTCGTAGGAACAAAATCAATTTGGGTAATTTATGACCAAAGTGAGATCTTTGCAAAATACCCAATTGCCCCATAACAAGAAACCACAGTCAAACATAGATTTTAATCCAAATTAAAGAAATGGGTCGTTACCAAACGCATAGACATCGATGTTCTTGAGCCCAAGCACACTCTTTCTCCTCACCCCAACCCCTAACAAGCGCCTGCTGCCATCCAAGACTGAAGGAAAGCTCACCCCAGTCTTCGGCTCAACCGCTGCATTGGCAAATGAGAGAGAAGCCCAGATCGGAGATGAGAAGCCCCATTGATTTTGGAACAACGGGTCTGCTTGCTTTGATGATTTGAGATAGACTGAAACCCCAAATCCAATCCCAATGCTTGCAGCTGCAGCGGCCGCAGCCAAAGGGAAGCGATGAGAAGCATTGGGGTTGTGTGGTTTCTTTGGGGAGTGATGGGGAAATGGGAAGGGGAAGCGGAGAGACACCATTGATTTGCTGTGAATAGAGAGGGCGAGAGAGAGAGAGAGAGAGAGATGGCAACCCAAAGTTTGAAGTTGTAGCAAAGAGTGTTTATGTAATTAAACCTTTTTTCTAATTAAGCCACTGACTAATTGTATATTTCACCTACACATGTAAATGTATATGGATAACCCATCTCCATCTCGGATTTTTATTAAATAGGGGTAGTTATTTTCATTTACGGTGACTATCTAAATCCGTATCTAGCCACCGGATATGATAACAGCTATATCCGTTCCGAATCCGTTGCCAAAATAGCGATTTTCAGTTTTATTGAGGATATATATATTTTAAAATTTTCGTTTAGTATCCATATCCATATCCGACTTTAACCAAATATGCATAATAATTTTCATTTTTGATAGCTATCCATATCCATCTTTGAATCCGTCTAGAATTGCCGATTACAGATATGATTAACACCTATATCGATCCATATCCAATCCACTCACGTCCCTAGCACCATGTTACATGTACCTCCAACAATTCAGAAGAAAATCATTAACATATTATTTTCTTTAAAAAATCATTGAAAAACCAACCAACCAACAAATTTTATATTTTTCCCTACTACACAAAAGAGAAAGTTTTTCTCTAAGTGTGTTCAACCGACATAAAAATAATAAGATTTTTTAATAGGAGAGCGAAATTTACCCTTATTTTTACCCTAGTAGAAGAAATTCCATCATATACTCCTCATGTTTTGTATCTCAAATATTGTTGGGTTAAGCTAAATAATAACCCAATGTTTTCACCTACTTTGCACTTATATACCTTATTGAATTTTTCGATGCAGCTATGTACCTTAAAATACAAAGATTTAATACTTTGCCCCTTCAGTTGACCATCGAATCCATCATTATTTCAGACAAAATTCATACGGTCTGTACTTTAGGATATCTAAATGCAACGAAAAAAATCAACAAAGTATTTAAGTGCAAAGTAGATGAAACATTTAGGTATTATTTAGCAATTAACCCAATATTGTTAGCGGGTAAACAACACACACACAATGGTTGGCTGACTATAAATTAAATAAGCTTATACCAGCTCATATTTTGTATCCCAAATGTAGTTAGCAGCGCAGCTAACAACACAATAGCTGGTTGACCAAGGGAAAAAAAACAAGCTTGGAGCAACAAAGAGGGATATTTGACGGCCCAAGCGGTTAGACATCCTATGCTCTTATTATTAATTAAAGAACTTCATTTCATAAACTGTGAGAAAAATAGAAGCACAGCTCTTTGTGAGCAAATATTCCATGGTTGATATCTGGATTCCACCTGGTGTAACTCAATACAGCAAAGGAACTATAATTCCAAGAAAACAATATTATACCATATTTCACAGCAGAAGCATTGCACCAAACTGATTTAAGCAAGTTACAGTACAGATCTGGGGTCATAAACTAGTCTCAAAAGTTCATCAGGAAGAAAATACACATGCTACAAGTTCGCATCTCCGCACATAATATCATTTAGAACAAAACATTGCAGCACAAACCAAATCGTCAATCGTATTCAAGTTCGTCGGTTGTGACTGGTCTTTTCGGGGGAATGATGGACTTTTTCTCTACGTCCTGAGACAACGCTTTCCTCATATCTGAAACGAATGACAAAGTACAATGTCAGAACACAGGAAGTGAGGAGTCCCCCGAATTTTAAGAATGGTTAGAAGACAATTTAGAGACATTATATAGTTTGGCAGAAAGGGTGGGGTTGTGGTAGGCTTGTGACAGCCAACGTAAAACTTTGTCACATTCTATGACATGAACCATAATAAGAATATCGTTGGGGCGTCCTCTACTCAGCGACGCGCTACATCGGATCCCGGGTGTAGTGTTAAGTATGCAATGACTTCTAGGTCGTCGTCCAAATGCGGCGCGCTACATCGGACCCCGGGTGTAGTGACAAATAAGCAAGAGTCGTCGTCCAGAGACGGCGCGCTACATCGGACCCTGTGTGTAGTGACAAATAAGCAAGAGTTTCATAGGATCCGTCTAGCTTCCTGGAACATAGGTTCCCTTACGGGTAGACTAATAGAATTAGTGGAGGTGATGATTAGGAGGAGAGTTGGTATTATGTGTTTGCAAGAAACAAAATGGGTAGGTGAAAAGAGTAGAGTCATAGAGCCTTGGGGTTATAAGCTTTGGTATACGGATAGAGATAAAAATCGTAATGGGATAGGCATAATTATAGATAGACGGATGCTTGAGAATGTAGTTGAGATTAGGAGGTGATAGAATTTTACTGGTTAAGCTTATTCTAGGTGGAGAGATTCTTAATGTTATTAATGCTTATGCACCACAGATAGGTCTTGATGACGCTAGTAAGCGTCTATTCTGGGAGGGTTTAGATGAGGTGGTGCAAAGTATACCTAGTGGAGAGAAGTTATTTATTGGTGGTGATCTTAATGGACATGTAGGTACTAGTCGTGGTGGGTTTGATACTATCCATGGAGGTTTTGGTTTCGGACAAAGGAATGAAATAGGTGACTCGATTCTAGATTTTGCCTTATCTTATGACTTGATCTTAGCAAACACCTGGTTTAGGAAAAGAGAGTCCCACCTTATCACTTTTAGGAGCGGATCAAGTGCTAGTCAAATAGACTTTTTTCTGACGAGAAGAATAGATAGAGATTGTTGTATCGACTGTAAGGTAGTGCCAGGTGAGAGTGTAACCACTCAACATAGACTTTTAGTTCTAGATTTTCGATTTAAAAGAGAACTTAGGAAGATTAGACGTAAGGTAGAGCCTAGAATTAAATTGTGGCGATTGAAAGAAGGTAACCAAAAGGGTTTTATAGATCGTGTAGTCCAAGAAGAGGATTGGCAGTCGGAAGATGATCCAGACAAAACATGGAACAAAATGGCTAGTTGTATCAAGAAGGTAGCTAGAGATCTACTTGGTGAGTCGAGAGGTGGTGCTCCACCATCTAAGGACATATCATGGTGGAATGAAGATATAAAGGCTGCTATTAAAATTAAAATGGATTCTTATAAAGGTTTGAAGAAAAGTAGAGATGTGGAGAGATTTGAGAAGTACAAAATGGCTAAAAAGGAAGTTAAGAAAGCTGTTCGGGAAGCTAAATCTAAGGTTTACAAGGAGGTGTACGAGAAATTAGACGCTAAAGAGGCTGCAAATGATATATACCGGATTGCTCGGATGCGGGAAAGGAAGACTAGAGACTTATGTGCGGTGAAGTGTGTCAAAAATGAAAATCAGAAGGTTTTAGTTCGAGATGAGGATATCAAGGAAAGATGGAGAGATTATTTTGACAAATTGTTCAATGAGAGCTTTACTAAGAATTTAGATGGACTTGTCATTCAATCTCAAGATATAAACCGTGATTTCATGCATAAAATAAGACTGCCTGAGATTAAAGAAGTTTTGAATAGAATGAGTTTAAGAATAGCGGTTGGCCCCGACGGGATTCCTATCGAGATTTGGAGATGCTTAGGAGAAATAGGCGTTAAATGGCTGACATATCTGTTTAATAAGATTTGGCAGACAAAAAAGATGCCAAATGAATGGAGAAAAAGTGTCCTTGTACCTATCTACAAGAACAAGGGTGACATTCAAAATTGCTCAAACTATCGGGGAATAAAACTTATGTGTCACACCATGAAACTTTAGGAGAGAGTGATTGAACACAGGCTAAGGAAGGATATTAAGATAACAGAAAACCAGTTTGGGTTCATGCCTGGACGATCAACGACAGAGGTTATTCATTTGCTTCGTCAACTTGTCGAGCGTTTTTGAGAGAAGAGAAGAGATTTGCATATGATATTTATTGATTTAGAAAAAGCGTACGACAAGCTACCTAGAGAGGTATTATGGGGGACAATGATGAAGAAGGGGGTCCCCGTCAAGTATATTGACATAATCAAGGATTGTACGATGGAGTAGTGGCAAATGTCAAAACTTGCGACGGCTTAACGAGTGATTTTCCGATTACTATTGGTTTACATCAAGGATCTGCATTAAGTCCATTCCTGTTTACCATCGTGATGGATGAGCTTACTAGAACTATCCAAGATGACCTTGGTGTATGCTATTCGCTGATGATATTGTTCTAGTAAATGAGACGAAAGCAGGGGTTAATGCCAAATTGGAATTATGGAGGCAAACATTGGAATCTCGGGGATTCAGATTGAGCAGGTCCAAGACAGCATATATGCATTACAAATTTAGTAACCAGAGAGTCAAAACCATATTGGTATAACATTGGAAGGGCAAGAGATATCACCGAGCGACCAGTTTAGATATCTAGGTTCCATCATCCAAAAGAATGGGGAGATCGATAGTGATGTTAATCAAAGGATCCAAACTGGTTGGTTGAAATGGAGGAGTGCAACCGGGATTTTGTGTGATCGTAACTTTCCGTTAAAATTGAAAGGGAAGTTTTATCGGAGCGCTATTCGGCCTGCCTTATTATATGGTACAGAATGCTGGGCTCCTAAGAAGCATCATACACAGAAGATGCACGTAGCGGAAATGCGCATACTTCGTTGGATGTACGGTAACACTAGAAAAGATAAGGTGCGAAATGAGGATATTCGTACAAAAGTTGGTGTCGCACCTGTGGAGGAGAAGATGCGGGAAAACCGACTAAGATGGTTTGGTCATGTGCGACGCAGACCTATGGAAGCACCGGTCCGACGAATAAATACTCTCGATATGGGCAATGGCAAAAGGACAAAAGGGAGACCGAAGAAAACATGGATGGAGGTGATACGAAACAATATGGTTGCCAAAGGACTCGATGAAAGTATATTGTTCGATAGGAGTGAGTAGAGGCAGAGGATTCATGTGCTGGACCCGACGTGATTCTCATGTTGGTTCATGTAGCCTACCCATATGCTTGGGATAAAAGGCTCAGTTGTTGTTGTTGTATATAGTTTGGCAGAACTAATGACTCGCCAAGGCCATCTTCTTCTCCAGAGTAATAGCGTAATACCCGTCGATAAATTAAATATCCCAACTATTTAAAGATGTTTTAGATCAAAAAAATCAGTATGAGACATAGAATATTAATTACTTATAGGCTTAATTACACTAAACTATCTATATGATGCGTTTGGTCGGAGGTAATCTAGGTGGTAATCCTAGATTTCCATGAAAAATTATCATGCTTGTTTATGTCTAAAAAATATTCCCGAGAATATAATATTACTATGGTAATCAAATGACCCTTTTCATGGGAATCCTATTCTCCTAAAACCGGTGTTTATTCTAAATCACCATGCAATATTCCCACCTAACACAAGATGTGCCATGACCGTTTATCACCTGCCACCAGCTGGCTCTGCCGCCGGCCTGCCCCCCTCCCACCCCCTGCCACCTGTGAGCTGTGCGCTTGCCGCCTGTCATCCGTCGGCCGTCGCTCGATCGCCCACCGCTAGTCGGTTGCACATACATATATTACCGGAAATGATTAAAATATACCAAGCATGTTAATATAAGATTCCTTGGAATTAGATGCCCGGTCATCACATTTCTGGAAACATGAGAATTCCCGACAATCTTCCATTCCATGTATCAAGCGCAACCTTAATGTACGTATTTCTGTAAACTATCTTAAAGCTTTTTTTTTTAAATTATACCACCTTGAAGTTTGGTTTTAAGGTGGTTCTTTTAACTGGATACCCTTAAATGGAGCTAGTGTAATTTTTAAAGAGAATACTTTTTTAAGGCATTTAACTGAAAAATGCCCATCATTAAGGGTAGTTTAGTGTAAGCTAGCCTAAATAATAAAAATGCAGAACTCGGGCCATGGATAAAAGAGTCAAATGGAGGGAGGGTGTGAAATATTTTAGATTTAACCCTGAAAAGGATGGTTTCAGTATTCTGGGTGCCTAAAACAACTGGTGGAAAAGGTTAGCTAAATGGATGTCTTGCCAAAGTTGAAAATATGATGTACTAAATCAAGTAATCGACACAAAAATTGGTATATATTTCTGGTACTCTTTTATAGTATGACATATTTCAATGCAACATAGAAATATTTCAGTAACTATTTCTGAGGGTAGAGTTCTGAGACGTGAGCTCGGAGAAAGCATACATTTTCATACATTTTTATGGCGGGCGCATTAGATGCCCTGACAAAGAGATCCACAGAGTAAGCTTTATCCCTGTCCACAAGCAATATTCGCGAGCATGAGGACATTTTCAGATTATGATAGTATTATAGTAGAGAAAGGATAAGACTAAGGCACCAGCTTTAAAAGAAAGGTCTCAATGAATGTGCAAGACAAATTTAACAAAACTATTTTACACGAAGGGATAAACAGAAATATTGTTTCGTCTCTTGCCATAATCATATAGATCGGCGCAATTATTTCAACAGCTAACAGGAAATCACAAGAATATGAGAAATGCAAAATATCATTCTTTTTAGCATATAACACTACTACAAATATGGGTTGCTCCTACGGATTTATCCGTAGGGGCAACCCACTGCCCCTACGGATATATCCGTAGGGGCGAAAAAATACCCCGTAGGTGCAAAGGCCGCAGGTGCAAGTTGAGGCCCCGAACGTGCCCCTACGGATAAATTTATGCCCCTACGGATAACTCAGTAGGTGCTATAGCCCCTACGCAGTACCCCGTAGGGGTAATAAAATCATATATTTAATTTTTTTTTTTGAATATATTGTCTGTACCTACGGCTATATCTGTAGGTCCTATTAGTTCCCCTACGGCTACAGCCGTAGGGGATATAAAGTAGCCCCTACAAATATATCCGTAGGGGCCACTCCCAACACACTGCACTGAGATCGGGGGGAAAATATCAGGATAACCTGATATTTTGCCCCTACGGTTATATACGTAGGGGATAAACAGTGGCCCCTACGTACATATCCGTAGGGGCATCCCCAACACCCTGCACTGATATCAGGTGGGAAAATATCAGGTTTCCTGATAGTTTGCCCCTACGGCTAACGCCGTAGGGGCAACATATATACCTACGGATTAATCCGTAGGTACAGTTTGTCTGTATTTTTTTTTAAAAAAGGGCTGCTAGATTTTTTCCCGCCCTGTGCACAATACTATATACATCAATCAAATCATATATTGCAGTATTCATAATCACATCCCACGCATATATATAATATACAAAAGAAACCCAAAAACTGAATATGATATAAATTCAAACCAATATCAATATCGTTTCAAAATGTAGTACAATGTGATATAAATAAATACATGTTTCAAAAAATAAAAACCAAAAATCTACCCTAGTTCGGTCCAGCTCCACCTCCGAATAACGTTAAAATAACGCGCGCCTGCTCCTCGGTAAATACACTCTCCAATGCTACAGATAAGGGAGTCTGAGCGGCATGTGGAGCTGGCGTTGTGGTCTGCGCAGCCGCCGTCGAGGTAGTCGCTTGCGGAGCCGCGGCTGCGGGAGTCTGAGTGGGCGGTGGAGCTACAGGAGCTGTCTGCGGTACCGCAGCCGATGTAGTGGCTTGCGGAGCCGCAGCCGAAGGAGATGCATGTGGAGGCTCGGCCGATCTACCCTGTCGCGTCTGGACATAACGTGTGTAAGAAACGTGTAAGAACTGTGTATTATTCGAATTCGTTTCATTATTAAGTTATTTCGAAACCCTGTTTGGATATCTAGTTTGGAAAAGCGTTGTTTATTTTAATTACATATGTATGTATGATTAATCAAACTTAATTCTAAAACCAAATAAGCTCAAGCTACGTACTAATTATGGATATGTTGATATGTATATAATATGAAATGATATTTTACTATAAAGTAGTATACATACCAGCATCTCCTTCAACTCCTGAACGGTGGCCCTCAAGCTATCCAGTTCCTGATGGACATGCCGGCCACTGGAGACGGAGGAAGTAACCGCCGGGGTGGAGTCCAACCTCATATGGGCCCTGCTGGGGCCCAATCCCCGGCCTCTCTCCCAACCTCCGTGGTGCCCTCCGTGTGCGGCGTCCAGAACTGGGGTCAGCAGCCTCGGATCGTTCTGTCCGGTAAAATCGATCCCCGAGGCCTGGGCCTGCTCAACCACCCGCTCCTACACCCACATTAAGCAGTAAAGTATAAGTATAAAATTTAAACTTGAACCTTCCAAAACTAAAATTTCAAATTTGGGTAGAAAAAATATTAACACTTACGCAGTACTCCTGGGTAGCGACGTCGGGACATCGAAGCTCGCCCGTGGCGGGATCTGTCGAGGTGCCGTGGACGGCAAGATATGCGGACAGCACGCTCGGTGTACCACCTGACGCCACGGTCCGAGCTGTCTGCAATATTAGAAAGTAACTCTTAATATTAGAAATGTTAGAGAATAACTCTTAATATTGCAGAATATTAGAGAATAACTCTTAATTTACCGATAACTCCATGGCTCGAGTAATGTTCCTCGAGCCACCTGTGTAAGTGGGGCGACCCCTCTTCGCCGACTTCCTGTTCTCCGTATTCTGAGCGGCCTGTTTCTGCACAACGCATTAACATTTAGTTTTCTAATTAAGAAACACAAAGAAATAAATTATATCATAAATAATGAATTAAATTTAAAATACATACTCGTTTGCGTTCGGAGTCGAAATAAGCGCACAATATAGGCCATGTCTCTACGTCGACTCTCGCAAACGCCGGAGTAGATAGGAGGGCCGCTCTCTCTGCCTCGGGGGTCGCTATCCACAGGGAGTAGCAGTCGGCCTTCAGCTCATTCCTGTTGTATCGGATCTTGGCCTGCATGTTCTTCATCAGGCCATTGTACAGAGCATGAAGGTCGAGCACCCTCCCCGGGTGATCAGGGTCGGCTACAGGCTGAAAATCGTAATCCAACTGAAAATACAAAAAAACATTGTTATTAGATTGCAAGTGTTAATAATAAATATATTGGATAGATCAAATGAAAATATATATTAATACATACCTGAGCCTGTTCAAAGAAGAGGGCGAATGAGCGCTGGTGCTGCTCGCCCCACTCAACGTGAAGTGGATAGTTCTTCACGATCCGGCTCTCGTCCCCCAAATACCGGCCGAACCTCTCGGCATAAGGACCGGTATAGCGATAGTCAAGGGTAAAAAATAGGGGGAATGCTGCCTCCCCCCTAGCTCTATCAGGCCTCAGCCTATGGGACTGATTCGGGCCTCGAGTCCCCCTCTGGGGGTGGAGAGGCCCTGCGTCTGCACGAAATATCAAGACAATCAATAATAAGACAAAGTTGTATTAAGAATTCAAGTGTGATATATACCTCCGGTGAATAGCGCACGAGCCTGGGCCCGAGCAGCAGCACGAGCGGGACGATAGTTCCTCCGGTGAGGAACAACCGGGGTCCCGGACGCATCCCCTCCAACTGTAAAATAAACATCGACGCTAAATCTCCATGAAGTTCATATTTATTCTATAGAGCATATGTAAAATAAATAAATATTTTAAATTTATTCATACTAACCTGCAGACGATGCGGAGGGTATGGAAGCGGCAGGAGTGGCCCCTGTGGAAGGTGTGGACGCACCACCTATAATTAGACAATTAAAAATAGATTTTATAAGTAATTGCAAAAAGAATGTGTAGATCAATAATATAACGTTCTAAATCAATATGCATGCACTATAGGACATATAAACATACCCGCAGGTGCGGTGGTGTCACCACCTACAGCTAGACAATAATAAAAATTGCTAAGTAAGAGCAAAAGGAATGTGTATATTTATGATATAGCATTCTAAATCAATATACATACACTATATGATATATAAACATACCTGGAGGAGCGGGGGTGGCCTCTGTCCCAGATGTGGACGCATCACCAACAACTAGACAATCAAACATTGACAATATAAGTAATTTTTACATAAACATGCATGAATATCTGTAATATTACATTCAAAATGGATATGCGTGCAGTATACCTGGAGGTGTGGCCAAATCAACACGGAAGGAGGCATCCGAAGGGGTCTCCGATCTGGGTGCAAGACCGGCCCTCTGAAGCTCCCTACGGAGCTCTCCGGGCGGCAGAACCGCTCTGCCTCTGCCTCTGCCTCTGCCGCGGCTGGAGCTCCTGCCGCCCCTCGCTGCTCCCGACATCGTCATCAAATCTAGATAAACGGTTCGTGGACGCATTAGACAATCATTAAAAGTATTGACTATATATGATCTAGAGCGTAAAATGTGAAGTAATAATATAACATTACTGATAACCTTTTTCGTTTCGTGGGCGCATCATACATATCTACTTGGATTTCATCGTCGATATCATTTCTAACCCACGTAACTTCATGATCGGTCGAAGACAACCCGTCCTTCGAAACAGACGGTCGGAGCACTTTAAGCCTTCTCTCTTCTTCGTCCTCATCGCTGTCCTCGTATTCTGGGACATCGTAGACATCTCTAGGTTTCCATCGACATACAACACTCCACCCCGGATGCTTCAAGCACTGTGAGTAGTATACTTGGAACGCTTGGTTCGGAAAGATAAACGGATCGTCCTGACCGTAAAATCGAAGTGTGTTCACACTTGTCAATCCATATTCATCTTTCCAGGTCCCAAGACTGCTTCTCCACTTGTCTGTATCGGTTCGCGGATCGTACCAAGTACAGTGGAATATATAAAAGGGTTCTGATCGTCCGGGATAGTGGATGCCGAGTATACAATTTAAGTACCCATAGTAAATCACACCGTCCGATCCTACCGTCGCAATCCCACTGTTCTGAGTGATTCTAGATGTTTCTATGTCCTTAACTTCGAATTTGTATCCAAGGACACCAAATCCTTTGTAATGTGCAACTTCCATACTAGGAAATTGAGCTAAACATCTTGAATCACTCTCAAATGATGCAGACAAGTTCGGATCGTGGATCTAACAAAACAAATTTTACGATAAATACAGAACGATACAAGTTTAGATTAAAACCGATAGCAATAAAATGTAATTCGAATAACTTACATGCTCTGTGACCCAATCACAAAAATTATCCTGATGGTATTTTTCCAAACGCTCTTCGTTCCAATCAGGATGCCCCTCACGTACCTCGATAAAATGAGTTCTGTTTTCGACAAATAATTGTGACATTAATATTATGTCATTTCATACACAAACACAGATATAACAATTAATCCAAAAGAACTTACTCTCTAATTTGTTCAAGACATACGCAATTAAGCAAGATAAACCGGTATATCTTGTTGATAAACATAGTGTCTACCCTCTTATACTCGGCTTTACCATATGGCCCGTCTTGAATTCTTCGTGGTCGGTTAAGCCTTGTCTCAATGTTCTCGTCCAGATAGCGGGAACAAAATGTGGTTGCTTCATCAAGAAGATAACCTTGCATGATAGAACCCTCTGGTCGATTTTTATTGCGTATATACTTCTTAAGAGTGTAAAGGTACCTAATGAGAATATGTTGAATAAATAAACACGGGCATACATGACAAAAATAAATTTATAAATTGCGCGAAACGAAAAATTTAACGTACCTCTCGACGGGATACATCCATCGATATTGTACCGGTCCGGCTAATTTCGCCTCAGTTGCAAGATGAACCGTCAAGTGTATTATGATATCGAAGAATGACGGTGGGAAAATACGCTCAAACTTGCAAAGTATCAACGCAATAGAATTTTCTAGTTTATCCAGCGTCGCAACCTCCAGCGTTTTAGCACACAACTCCCTGAAAAAACAACATAGGTCGTTGATTACCAGACCAACCGAGTCGGGGAGAGAAGTCCTGAGGGCTAATGGAAGAAGGTGCTCCACGATAACATGGTGGTCATGACTTTTCAGCCCATCGATCTTGCCCTTCACAATTTTTATTTTCTTGCTGAATGATCCTGAGAAGCCTGTGGGGACTTTCAAATCATGCAACACCTGCAGGAATCTTTTCTTCTCCAGTTGTGACATATGATAAGCGGCATTGGGAAGTACAAACTTGCCCGGTTTACCCGCTACCGGTTTAGGGTGCAGTTCACTTCTTATTCCCCACTCTTGTAGATCCATCCGGGCATTCATGTTGTCTTTCGATTTCCCGTCTTTACACAGAAGCAAGTTAAGTATGTGCTCTGATACTCCCTTCTCTATATGCATGACGTCCAGACAATGACGCACTGAATTTGTAGACCAGTACGGAAGCTCGAAGAAAATGCTTAACTTGTTCCAATATTGTGGTTTGACCTGTCTCGTCGGATCCATCCCGAAGGTCACGTTATTGTAACCATCCCATTTAGCAGTCACGTCCTCTCCGGACAATGGGGATGGAGGCCCAAGAAGCTCCTGATGACCATCAAAGTGAACCGTGTCTAACCTATAGGGATGGTCTGGAGGCAGAAAACGTCGATGGCCGCAATAACAAACCTTCCTGCTAAAATTCAAAAATTTTGATGTTGTGTGTTCATGGCAATGAGGACATGCTTTGTGACCATGTACGGACCAACCTGAAAGCATTCCATACGCAGGAAAGTCATTAATTGTCCACATTAAAGCCGCACGCAGTATGAAGGTTGTATTTGTGTTTGAATCATATGTCTCTACACCATCAATGAACAAAGTTTTCAGCTCCTCAATCAGAGGTCGGAGATAGACGTCGATATTGTTCCCCGGTGAGTTTGGTCCGTCGATAAGAAGAGGCATCATAAAGTATGATTGGTCCATAGCCAACCAAGGCGACAGATTATAAATTATCATTACAACGGGCCATGTACTGTGACTTCCAGCCATATAGTTGAATGGGCAGAAGCCATCGGCAGCCAGTCCGAGCCGGACATTGCGAGGATCGCTACTGAATATTGCGTGCCTCCTATCGAAATCCTTCCATGCCGGTGAATCTCTTGGATGGCTCATTTTTCCATTTTCGCTTGGAGGAGCACGGTGATGCCAAATCATTGCCTCGGCTGTTTTCTTGCACCTAAATAGCCTCTGTAGCCTCTGTGTTATGGGAAAATATCGTGCTATCTTCACAGGTATATCAGGCTTCTTATCAGAATCTTTCGGCTTATACCTGGCCTCTCCGCATGTTGGACACTCTTTCAAATCTGAATTCTCTTTCCGGTACAACACGCAATTTTTAGGACATGCTTGAATCTTCTCGCACTTTAGACCCAAATCAGACATCATTTTCTGGGCTTCGTACCAGCTTTCGGGCACATTATTTCCCGGAGGCATAGAATCTTTCAAGAACGAAAGAAGCATTGTGAATGACTTGTTGCTCCATCCATTTAGGCACTTAATTTGGAAAAGTTGGACGAACCATGATAGGGTGGAATACTTCGCATTCTCATAAATTGGTTTCCTAGCATCATTCATGAAATTTTCATATTTATCCGCACGCGGTCCTTGACCGGAAGGAATGTCATCTTCGGTACGAATAGATTCACCTAGGGCAGCCTCTACCATATCCTCCATTTCTTCTGATGGAAATAAATTTCCGTATCCTGCCGTATTACCGAATTCTTCTTCTTCTCCTGCCGCATTATCGTGTTCTCCTTCTTCTACCGCAGTACTGCATTCTTCTCCTTCCCCGTGATATTTCCAAATTGAATAAAGTCTAGTAAACCCATATTTTACAATATGAAGCTCTGCCAATTCTACCTTCCGCCAGTACTTATTGCCACATCTATCACACGGACAAAGAATCTTCTCTATTATGATCTTATTATGTGCTCGTGCAAATTCAAGGAAAGCAGCAACTCCTGCGACAAACTTAGATTGCATACGTTGTTTCCAATCCACATACATCCAGTCCTTAACTCTGACGTACTCATGGGCCATGTTAGACTGAATAACATATAAATTGTAGGTTATGCTGACTATATTGAGAAATATAAGAACGGGATAGTTACTGACAAAGAAGAAAATTCATGTATATGCTTTGTGTGTGCGTTTGTCGTTGAAAAGAATAAATTATCGCACGTTATGTTGACCGATAGACGGGGACTAAGTGGCGCTTTTAGTTTCATATATGGGTATCGATGGGAATATGAAGGTTTCATATTATCATATATTGGTTTTAACCCGAACATTTCGAGTCGCTCTCTGATTATGCGTTTGTATGTATGTGTTCCGGCTGTCGGGGGTAGGCTTCTATCCCATTAAGAATGTATAGAGCGAACGCCCATCACTTGTGCTTTCAACCGTTTCGAGTAAATTTCGGCAGCACCTCCCCGCTGTTCTCCGAATACACTGTAATAGAATAGATAATCATTTCAAAGCTGAGAAACAACGTTGAAATGAACATCTAATCTATCTTTGTACACGGAGAACCAGCGGAAAGGTACCGACGAAATATCTCGAAACGGATGAAAACACAAGTGAATGAAGGCGTTTGCTTTATACATTCTTAACTTGTCCACACGGGACAAATCTATGGGTTACCATACGATTGAATTTTCTCGTCGCGTAGACTATACGACGGTTGTTAGTATCGAGCTATACTGTCCGATATTTAACAACCTTCGTATAGTTCTAGGTCACGACGAGCATCGCACGTATGTTAACCGATAGACGGGGACTAAGTGGCGCTTTTAGTTTCATATACGGGTATCGATGGGAATATGAAGGTTTCATATCATCATCGAGTATCATATATTGGTTTTAACCCGAACATCTCGAGTCGCTCTCTGATTATGCGTTTGTATGTATGTGTTCCGGCTGTCGGGGGTAGGCTTCTATCCCATTAAGAGTGTATAGAGCGAACGCCCATCACTTGTGCTTTCAACCGTTTCGAGTAAATTTCGGCAGCACCTCCCCGCTGTTCTCCGAGTACACTGTAATAGAATAGATAATCATTTCAAAGCTGTGAAACAACGTTGAAATGAACATCTAATCTATCTTTGTACACGGAGAACCAGCGGAAAGGTACCGACGAAATATCTCGAAACGGATGAAAACACAAGTGAATGAAGGCGTTTACTTTATACATTCTTAACTTGTCCACACGGGACAAATCTATGGGTTACCATACGATTGAATTTTCTCGTCGCGTAGACTATACGACGGTTGTTAGTATCGAGCTATACTGTCCGATATTTAACAACCTTCGTATAGTTCTAGGTCACGACGAGCATCGCACGTATGTTAACCGATAGACGGGAACTAAGTGGCGCTTTTAGTTTCATATATGGGTATCGATGGGAATATGAAGGTTTCATATTATCATCGAGTATCATATATTGGTTATAACTTGAAAAACGTGCCGTTGAAACAAATTATTGTTCTCCACCTTGCACTCTCTTAACAATGGTACATGCATTAAACATGTAGAGCTATCTATAACAACTCTAAAGTTTCACCTGTTGGGTTCAACAGAAAGGTTTTTGATATAACAAACACAATCTTCCTCAATTTTTCCCTTGAATCGATGTGAAATTAATAGTGTCCATATGACACAATGGATATATTTTCTACACAAAAGGAAAAAGGCAAACAATAATAAAGCAATTATAATTCTATCAAGTATCCATACTGAAAAAGAATAAATAGCAAACTAAAAATTAATCACTAATGAAAAACAAACAAAAGTGCTTATTATTATACTTCAGAGGTTATAAGTGCTTGATCCCCATAGTACATAGGCTGTATCCGCAATTAACCCTTTTCTATATACTTGAGTGTATAGAATTTCTAAAAGTTACACACGGTTTTTCTAAATCCAATTCTTTCCTTTCACTACAAAACCCTTTATATTTTCTAATAGGTACCAAGAACTTTCAAAGTTTTTGGATATGCACAAAAAGAAAGTATCGCCAATAAGATTGACATAACCCAAATGACTTTGACCCATTACATATAAATGTCATGGTCTTTCAATATTTATCAAACAAATACCATAGACTTTGTTTGTTACAAATAAATACCATGAAGTTTTAACGTTTCACATAATTTTCATAGATTTTGTTGTTTACAAATACATACCATTGACCTCCAACGTTTTCCAGATAAATACCATGAATTTTGTTGTTTACAAATAAATACATGAACTTTCAGCGTTTTTTAGATAAATCCCATAGACTTTCATGGACCATTTTCTCATATAAAAATCATGGACTGTGTTATTCACAAATAAACAGTATCGACTTTCACTATTTTCCAGATCAATCCCCTAAAATTTCACCTTTTTAAGCCTAACCCAGCCCCAGCCGAACCCCAACCCAACACCAAACCCTAACCCGGCCTAACCCTAACCCCAACCCAGCCCCAGCCGAACCCCAACCCAACACCAAACCCTAACCCCAACCCAGCCGGAGCCGAACCCCAACCCAACACCAAACCCTAACCCCAACCCAGCCCCAGCCGAACCCCAACCCCAACACCAAACCCCAACCGAACCCTAACCCTAACCCTAACCCCAACACCAGTCGAACCCCAACCGATCGAACCCGTACCCTAACCCTAATCCTAACCCTAACCACAACCGATACCTAACCATAACCCTCATCGCTACCCTAACATCATTAAAATAATGTTTAACTAACCTGTAGGCTAGGCGGTGGAGGAGACGACGGAGACGCAATCGGCGACGACGAGGGCGGTGGCGACGACGAGATCACTGCAGGCGGTGGCGACGACGATTCGGCCGGCGGTGGCGACGACGAGATCACTGCAGGCGGTTGCGACGACGATTCGGCCGGCGCTGGCGATGACGAGAACGGCGATCGGCGGGAACGTCAAGGTTTGGGGATTTGGGTTCGCGCGTAAATTAAAGGAAATAAGAAATAATCAGCGTAGGGAACGATTACTTAAATCGCTATTTAGTTGTCCCTACGGATATACCCGTAGGTACTTGGTTTGCGCCACCGTAGGGGCAAAAAACACTTTAAGATTTAATAATTTTTAAATAAATATTGAACGACCGTAGGGGCAACCACTTTGCCCTACGTATTAATCCGTAGGGCCAAACTTTTATTGCCCCTACGGATGATATTATCCGTAGGGGCAACCCATTATTTTACTAGTGTAATTTTATGTTAACATTAATCCAACGCCTCTACTTAAAGATCTCTTCAAGATGTTGCATGTTACGTGACATTGTCACACAGATATATACACTTCAATATCCCGGCATAAATCTTATAAGAGTTACCACCATTACACAGAGTTCATAGCATGTTCAAATTTCCCCATTGTTTTAATTTTATTTTATTTATATATTTATCGTTTTTGTAATGAAAAATGGAGCGAGTTTGCATTTGGTAACATAATTCTCATAGCTCATTTGCATCTGTGTTTAGATTACTTGATGGGAAGGTATGGCCTAACAAATTATGGGAAACAATCAAAAGTAAAACGCCTAACTCTCGAATCACGTGAAATGTCTTCTAACAAATACTCATGATTGCAGAATTTGTATTTCTTTACACAGTATTCATCGGATGAATAAATTACCATTGAACATGTTCCTTCAATGTGAAAGTGATGCTGGTAAATGTCTGTGTTTAGGTTCTTTGACGGGAAGGCATGCCCAAATAAATTACAGGAAATGGTAAAATGTAAAACCTTACTAGGTAAATTGTCAAGTCACATGAAATGTCTTCCAACATATACTCATGATTGCAGAATTTGAATGTCTTCACACGGTATATTCATCGGAAGAATAAATTCCCATTAAACATGTTCCTTCAATGTGAAGGTATTGCTAGTAAATGTCATCACTCCCAATATTTCAAGGATACGAAACAATTACAAGAAATTTAAAGATCTCTGCTCAAAATTAGCACATGAATAGCTATTATCGGTTGTTGGATACTTGGATATGATGAGTGTCCCACAGAGACATAATAATTGTTTTTGTTGATACCCTGCCCCAAAATTTAGTTAAGAGTTCAGAAATACTTGATTGAGCTGTTACCAGGTAATAAATAGAGCATTACGCTCAAGGAGGCACCCCTCTAGTTTGCACTTTGCAGTCATCTTATTAATATAATAATTACCATTACCTACTGATTAAATGGTGTATATGATATACAGGATCTTATACTCTGACCTAATAGAATTGATGGATGTTACATCACAACAATGCAGTAATCATAAATTTGCATTGAGGACGAAGGTTAATTTTCATTCCCTTTTCCTTAATGAGAGTGTTTGCATGTTAGGTCATTGGGGTGGTGATAGTTACATTTTGTCGCTGATATCCTCAAGAATGCGCATAAGTTTGTTGGCTTATTGTTGCCTTCGATACTCTGAAGCAACTGTCACCGCAGTTACATGTCCATGTCCAGATTCACCTTGTCCTTCAACTTTTCCCATAACTGCAACAAAAAATATTACAGTAATTCAATAGAGGATCATATTATATTGAAGTTCCGGATATAAGAAGGAAAAATATGCAAAAATTACAGTAGCACTCACAATGCATGTGTTTTGTAAAATAATGTGGAGTAAAGTAGAAATAGAATACAGGAAAATCAGGAAGATGCACGTGGAGGAACACAAATTACCTCACAATCAATTAACGTCACAGAAAAGGAAAATCCATTCGAGGATAATGTAATAAATCAGATGAAAACAGCCATAGAGTGGGGAGAATAAGGCTTTATGGCAAACACAGAGTAATTTTACGAAAACACACAAATTATGCAGCGGAATAAAAGAATCAAAGATACTAAACTAACACAGTCACAGAAGCACAGAAAATAAAAGTGGACACAAGGAATTGTTATCGAGATTCACCAACCCAGTGGGTAATCCCCACCTGAGAACTCCTGCTCAGGATTCTAAATATTATCCAGTGACTCCTTGCAGATGGAGAAATCCAGATCTTTTCTCAGCCTCAGATCTGAACCTTTATAATTGCAGGCTGTGAATCACCTAGGTTTTTTCCAAGGCTCAAGTCCAAACCTTTACAATGTGAAGATCTTAGGCATTTCTTCACTAGGTCGTAAAATAAAACATTTTATAATCTTTTAACCAACTATAACAATCCTAGTGATCTCAAAAGATAAATTAAACTTTCTAGTATCGGAGATTAAAAGATTGTATTTTGGAGATGAATGAAAATTTAGAATCAAATCGAAGAAGTTTTAAAGATAAAAAACAAGTTTTCAAAACAATCGCTTCTTCGAATGTATTCGAGATCTTTCTTTTCTAAAATAATAGAAAATTCTAAAAGGCTCTAGAAAGATCTCGTCTCTCTGAAAAATTTGAGTAAGAACGTTGAGAGAAAAAGAGAGTATTTCACAAAATGCTCGAGAGTAAAGAAAGTGAAAAATCGAGTGCAAAAATGAGTGAATTGATGAAAAACTCATTATAGGTTATTCCTATTTATAGAAAACCATAAATGGACAGTTGAGAAAGTTAAAATAACTGCCTCTAATTTTTAGGACCGTTATTGGCAGTTACTGGCCATTGAAAAACGGCTTATACGCCAAAATTTGAAAATTTAAAAAAATTTCAACTGCTAGGGACGTCCTATGTCTGAAATGACAGCGACTTAAAGGTTTTTGTAAATTTGAAAAATGAGTTTTAGGTTTTGTGAAAAATGGGTTTATAAAATGAATAGGGAATTAGAAAATAGAATCTAACTATTTGAGATCGACACGACTCTAGACTCAAAGAAAATGGAAAAATCTTGAATATTTTCATTTGTTGATTTCTCCGGTTTCTTCTTTGAATTGAATTTGAAGTTTCCGAGTCGTCTGATTTCGTTGATGTTACTTTGAGATGTCTATTTGATGCGTTTGATTGTCTTTATGCTTGATTAAGTCCAGTTGTATAGCATATCGACTTTGTCTGACATGGTTAGTAATATTGGATAGATATAAAGTGTTGTTTTGTAAAATAATCAAAACTAAAGAGATTTGAGATATATAGCTCAACATCACACAGCTACAACAATAGTGTAGACATGAGCGTTCTTCTTTTTATTTTAAGAAGTATTGAATGCAACAACCCCATCTCCAATCATGAATGACTGTTTGTGATATGTGTTTGTGATATGCGAAGAAGAAAAGCATGGTTTCAAGACCCTTGATCTTCTTTACTTTGTAAGAAGAGGATATAATTGTTTTAACCCTCATTTTTTCCTATGGTGACCGAAAGAAGTATACTACAACTACCGGCCTAATTATTTTTAGACCTTCCATTTTCTCTTTACAACTGATTTATCATATTTTAAATGTTGAATAAGCAACAATCAAATGGTTTGGCAACTCAATTCATGAAGATGAATCAACATAATCTTGAATTTGAGCCTTCGACCTTTAATTATTCATCACCAAAATAGCATCTTTGGGTTCACAATCAAAACTCGATCAAGACTGAATTATTAAAGAAAACAGTTTATTGTGATGAGTTGGGAGGGATTTGCTTCTTTAATTGAAATTAATGTAACAATGGCTTGCAACTCTTCTGAAAAACTTCAGATTTAACTCAAGACTGTTTGCCAACAAAGTATCGTGTAAATACCAAAAATATAGCAAGGATCGTCTCCTCCTTGATATAGCCAACCGATAATATACTATAGTTTCCACGGGTTGAAAATTGTTGGATTTTATTTTAATACGAGGTAAGTGCAAATTAAAATTAAAGCATGAAAGTGTTGAAAGCTAGGTTCCCTTTTAGAGGTAAAAGACCTGTTACTTTCAAATATTTATTCAGCTCAAGGGAAAAAAAGGTGTAAGAATTCAAAGAACATGTTCTTTTTTTCTCTTTAGGTTTACTTACTTGGACCTGTCTCATTCATTACATTTGTTCACCTCTAACTAAGTAACAAGATAAGTTTTAAAAACTACATGCCTAAAAGTAGTAGATTCAGAATTTGGACATCAAATGGATCGAAACAACACTAAACAAAACAACAAGATAAGCTCTGAGCAAAAGCCATATACAGCGGGAAACATGTCTAGATAAAGATTAGGAGGGGGTTTCTAAGGCTAATATTACCAAAATACGCATACATACTATCTAGAACCCAAATTGAGTAAGACATTTTCTCCACTCTAAACCTCAAGAATGTTGTTATTCTGACAAATGAAGATCCAAGGCTCTAATTCAAAATTATGTTGATTCATCTTCATGAATTGAATTGCAAAACTATTTGACTACCGTTCATTCAAAATTTATATGATAAAAAATAAGTTATAGAGAGGAAATTGAAGAGTTAAAAAATTAAAAGGCCGGTAGTTCTAGATTACTTCTCCCGGTCTGATTTGAACCCGAGGGGAAAATATATTAGAGTTAAAACAATTATATCACTTACTTAACAAAGTAAAGAAGATCAAGGGTCTTGAAACCATGCTTTTCTCCTTCGCATATATCAGATAGTCATTCATTCATGATTGGAGATGGGGTTGTTGCATTCAATACCGATGCAACTACTATGAATTAGATGCAAAAACTAAATGAAAATGCAAATGTAATATATATTTAAGGGAACTTGAATTACAAAATAGCAAATAATAGAGATGTGGCAAATAAAGTTTTCAATCCAAAAAATAGCAAGGATCGTCTACTACAAATAGGGTTTGCCCCTACGGATAAAGCCGTAGGAGCAAACCACTGCCCCTACGGATATATTCGTAGGGGCACAAAAAGTGACCGTAGGTGCAAACGCCGCAGGTGCAAGTCTTTACCTTAAACATGCTCATACGGTTGAATAATTGTCCCTACGGCTTAATGAGTAGGTCCATATGCCCCTACAGAGTAATCCGTAAGGACAAAATATTTATTTAATTTACTGGTTTATAAAATAAAATAGTTGCCCCTGCGTATTACGCCGTAGGGGCAAATACATGCCCCTACGGAGTAATACGTAGGGCCAGATTTATACCTCCGTAAGTCCATCCTTATGCTCCTACGAATTAATCCGTAGGGGCAAGTTTAACATCTTTTATTGAGTCCATAGGGGCAAAATATCAGGTATCCTGATATTTTGTCCCTACGGATAAATATGTAGGGGCAAAGTTTGTCCCTACGGATTAATCTATAGGTGTAACTGTTGGCCCTACAGATTAATCCGTAGGGACAAATTATCAGTTTTTTTTTAAAAAGGGGTGTTTGTTTTTTTCTCGCCCTGTGCACAATAATATATACATCATATAACGAACAAACAGAATACGATATCAATCTAGATTTCACACATCTCAAGCATAATATATAAAAGAAATCAACAAACAAAATACGATATCAATCTAAATCATTGTGAACATGCAAACACCACCAATATCGTCCAAAATATATACAATATGTAGCATATAAGTATAAACATGCTTAAAATATAAAAATCAAAAAGCTACCCTAGCTCGGTCCAGCTCCACCTCTGATAATCGCCGTAATCTGGCGCATCTGCTCCTCGGATAAACCCTGAGTCAATAACTCGACCAATGCGGACTGTGCGGGAGTCTGAGCGGGTTATGGAGCTGTAGGAGTGGTCTGCGCAGCCACAGCCGAGGTAGTGGCTTGCGGAGCCGCAGCCGAAGGAGATGCATGTGGAGCCGCAGCCGAAGGAGATGCATGTGGAGCCTCAGCCGAAGTACCCTGTCACGTCTATTCAGTTTTGTGTGTAATAAACGAGTAAGAACTGTGTATTAGTCGAATTCGTATCATTTTCATGTTATTGCGAAACCCCAATTTATGAATACTTAGGGACTTAGGCCTCGTTTGGATATCTAGTTTGGAAAACTGTAGTTTATTTTAATTAGACAGTTTTTATGTATGTATGATTAATCAAAGCTAAGTCTACAACCAAATAAGCTTAGGCTACGTACTAATATTAGATATGTTGCTATTTATAATATGATATAATATTTTACTATTAAGTAGTATACATACTATCATCTTCTTTAACTCCTGGACGGTGGCATTCAAGGTGGCAACATCTTGCTCTAGACATCGCTCACGGGAGATAGAGGAAGTAACCGCCGGAGTGGAGTCCAACCTCATATGGGCCATACTAGGACCCAATTCTCGGCCTCTCTCCCAACCTCCGTGGTGCCCTCCGTGTGCGGTGTCTAGGACTGGGGTCAGCAGCATCAGATCATTCTGTCCGGTAAAATCGATCCCCGATGCCTCCGCCTGCTCAACCACCCGCTCCTATACCCACATTAACCAGTAAAATATAAGTATATCATTTAAATTTGAACTTTTCAAAACAAAAATTTCAAATAGAGGTTGAATAAATATTAACACTTACGCAATACTTCTGGGTAACGGTGTCGGGGTATCGAAGTTGTCACGCCCCGCTTCCCGGTATACGGCGAAGGGGACGCGATGGGTCCGCTACGTATTTACTCTGAAGTAAATACGCTAAGCGTATCTAAGAAATATGAAAGTAAATACACAAGAGACAAGATATATAAACCGAACAGCAACTTTATTTATTAACATTCTTTTGTACAATGCATGAAAAGTAAATACAACTGAAATAAAAGCGATACCTAAATAATGGCATAACAGGAATGTAAAGTACTGAAAGGAAATGTGTACAATGAAACTAAAGCTCTGGGTCTTCAGCAAACTGATCCAAGTCTTCAGCAGTAGGCTCGATCTCTGACGTGTCTAGATGACCTGACGATATTCAAAGAAGAAAGAAAGAGAATGTCGTCAGCGAACGGATCACTCAGTAAGTCCCAAAGAGAAGGGAGAAATAGAATAGACAGAATAAGAAGATAGCTTTTAACGTTATATTATCTTGTTGTAATGTTGTATTATATTGTTATATTGTTGTATTATATTGTATTAACGTTGTTGTTTGTAGGTTGGTACAGAAGATGCCAGTGTATACGAGAGGAGTCCCACTTATACCGGGGACTTTGGTAACCTGTAGTACAAGACTCCGTCGATAATACCACGGAATAACGGCATGGATGTAATTACGTCTTAAGTGACCACCTCGTGCCACCTTTAACATATTCCGTACCAGTCTACCCCTTAAACCCCGTAGTGTTATCTTTATTGTATTGTTGTATTGTATTGTCTTGTATTGTAAACTGTATAGATTGTATAATTGGATGACTGACCGAAACCATGATATCAGTAAACGGATGTAACCGTAGAATCATGTAAATAGAATAACCGGTGAACCATGTAAATGGAAAGTATATCCATGGTTCGGTTCAGTCAAGTTGTATAGATTGATAATCGGATTCATGGATTCATGTGGAATTGTAATATTGAAGATTTGTAGATTATAGATTTATACTTGAATCATATTCAAGTCAGATTATAATGAGATTCAAACTGAATCAGACAATCGGCAAGGTAAATTGAAGTCCTGATTGTTTTATTAATTTGTCTACCTTAGATAGGCAAGCACCCACTTCTCCGGCTCCTTGAGGCTCAAGAGATTGGTCCCGCTTAAATCTATGTTTACTAGGGTCCTTAGGGTAATTTATAGAACTTGAGGGGGGGTTTTATGAAAAAAATACTTTTATATACTTTTCAAAATACACCCCAAGCATTTATTGTTCGTCTTTAGAGTTGTAATGAATGCGGATTTTATATTATGATATTTCTAGTGAAAATATACTAATTTCAGAAATAAAGGTATTTATTTGTAATATTGATTTGTATGGAATTCATGGTATTTTAGTGTAAAATTGATTCTTGTGATTTTTAGAAAAAAGGTGGAATATTTATATCATAACAAAATAGGTATTTTAATGATAAATATACATATATTTATACAAAAATAATTTTAATATATTTTTTTTATATTCTAAAAATCTCATTTTCTTAAGATGTCGTATTTTAAATCTTTCGAGACCGAATGCTCCTTGCGGAGGTCTGAATCTCGCACTACTAAGCCCGAGGATGTGCGATGATCCGCACCATCCCGAACGGGTTCCCCAAATTGGGTTGTAGCGGCGCTTTGCAAAGATTGTATAAATACTAAATCCTTTAGAAAACGGTATAATAAAGTAAATGGTATTTATTTGTAAAGATGTCAATTTTCCGTATTCTTTGTTCTAGGGTCTCCTAAGTCAACTAGACTATTCCTAATTGGTCCAAAACGACAAGTTGTGAGATATCTCAAATCGCCTCTTCACCGTCAATTGTGGCCAGATAAGTACAAGTGAAGAAAGGAGGGATCCGCCCACGAATCACCATGAGACGGGCCTTTTAAAATTACCTTTCTCACTTGCCTAGCCTGTAGGGTGTTTTTCGTCACCCCATTGAGATGGGAATACACGCGCGCTTGTCAGGCGTACTACAGATTCCCCTTACCCAGGGTAGGCCGGGGTTTAATGATTTATGGGGATTCGAATCTCCGGCAGCCGCGGACTAAGCTGCCATTAATTACCCCTCGCCTTTGGGGCGAGAAAACCTCCGATTAACGGGTTAAACTGGTCATGCGAACTCGATGTGCAGTGTACGTGTGTTTTGTTTTGGAGGGGGGTTTAAATATATCGGGAGCCACGCAGAGTTTTTACGGGGGTCCCGCTACCCGGATAGCGGGCTGGGGGTCAAGGGGGCTAGCAGCCCCCTTGCGGGGTGCGGGGCAGCGCCCCGTTAGAAATTTTTTTCTAACAGGGACAGTGTCGTGGAGTATGTGTGTATGTAAATATGTATACATATGTACAGATATACATGTATATATATAAAAAGGGGAAAAGACATCCAAAGGATGCGTGGGGACAGCACCTTGGGCGCTGTGCGCCTAGGTGCTGTGCGCTCAGGCGCTAGAGTGCCACGTGTCGGCATGTGGGCGCTCTGCGCTTGAGCGCTGGGCGCTTGAGCGCAAGTGCGCCACGTGTCGGCACGGGGGCGACTTGCGCTGGAGCGCAAGCGCGCCACGTGTCGGCACGGGGGCGACTTGCGCTGGAGCGCAAGCGCGCCACGTGTCGGCACGGGGGCGACTTGCGCTCGAGCGCTTGCGCGCCACGTGTCGGCACACGGACGCTCTGCGCTTGAGCGCCGGCGAGAAAAAGAGGCTTTTAGCCTAAAAAAATTTCTCAGAAGAGAAATCAGAGAGGAGTTGGACTCCTGAGTGTGTGTTTTTTTTTGTTTAGTGAACGATGTTCTTCTTCCTCCTCCTCTGTTAGCTGGATCTTGAAGATCAAGAGATATGGGATTTCTAAAAATCTCTTCTTTTTGAGATCTAATGGAAGATCTGAGTTCCCCTTTATAGGTTTTGTGGTGAAAAACTAATTTGTTTTATAAAAAGAAGAGTAAAACTCTTGATTTAATTCAAGAGAAAAAGGAAGGTTTTGGAACCTTGAAGAAGGAGAAAAAATCTCAGATCTGAAAAAAAATTTGAGAGAGAGAAAAAGTTGTTAGATTTGTTTTCATTATCTTTGCCTTTATAGGTCATACACTTTACACATAGCCCCTTGGGCTTCACAAAATGGCATTTTGCCTATCCCATGGCTTATGTGCCATTTCTTTTTGCACATAAGCCATGGGCTTTACAAAAATTTGGCTTTATGCCTATTTTTCTTACATTTATCCATAAAACAAAATAAAAGAAATGCAACAAAATTATTTATTACAAAATTTTTATCTCGGCATGGGGGGAGGCCGACCGCTTCATGTTCGGGCTCGATTCGGGCATGGGCCCACTGGATCTGGGCTTGGGCCCACTTGGCTTGGGGTTGACTTTGATTTTGACTTGATCAACCGGGGTGTAAATTTTTACCCCAACATAGCCTAGACACCACAAAGTCAGGTTTAGATAAACGACTGATGTCCACAATCTTATCCTATTTTCATAATAAGTGGTATTTATTTATAAAGATGTATCAATACTAAATCTTTTAGAAAACAGTTTTATCAAATATATGGTATTTAAATGAAAATATTTGTTTTCTCGTATTCTAGGTTTCTCGAGGGTATCGTGTTATGTTGTATGTGAGTGTGTGAGGAGGTAGGTCATTATCTCGTGATCTACTTTAAAGGTATAGCAAGTTTAATGGGGTTAAATATAGAATTGAAACAATGCAGTATTTAAGTGAAAAAATACGATAATTTGAAATAGCCATCATTTCATGTAATGAAACTTGATCAATTTGGTTGATTAGTGTTTAATAGTCAACATGAGAGAGTTTAAGCATAATTGTATTACGAGAAGTGAAGTTTTATAAGAAACCGAATCGGAAATCGGATTTGTTCCGATTCCGTCGGGTTTTGTAAATCCGTATTTTTTTAGAATAGAAAAGAGAGATAGAAAATGGGACTTACGGGTTTTGGACAAGTAGGAGAAAGAGATGAAAGAAGAGGAATCGCCAGTGCGTCGATTCGTCGCCGGGAGTTCCTAGAACGATCGCCGGAAGTTCGCCGGGAATTTCGCCGTAGTTTCGCTTCGTGCTCGATTTCAAAGTACACAAGATTTCTTGAGAATTTTTTAGAGTTGGCTCAGAGTTAGGGGTGAGAGGGTAGAGGGTAGGGGTGGTATTTATAGGGTTAGGCTAGAGTTAGGGTAGATGAAGAGTTAAATTGAAAAAATGTAAAAATAATATAATAAATTATAATAAAATGGAGTAAATAGGGCTTTATGACCTTTCTGGAACCGATCTAGGAAAATGAAGTGTAGAGAGAGGTTTAGAAGATGAAGAGCCCCAACTTTGATGTAGGGGACTCGGCCGTCCGGCCGAGTCCTGCCAGCGGCGCCGTCCCGAGTCAGGCCGAGTCCGGCCGGCGGCGCCGTCCCAAGTCGGGCCGAGTCGGAGGTCAGGAAGGTGGGGGGTCATCTGGTGTAGCCTCTGGTACATTTAGTTTTTCATGTGTAGTGGAAAATTTGGGAGTTATCACGTGTTGACTGTTGGGCTTCTATGAAATTTAAAACAAATAAATATTAAAAATAATGTGGGGTATGGGATTTGAACTCTGGTGGCTTGGTTCAGCGGTGCAAGGTATTACCAATGAGCTGCAAGCTCCTTCTTGTAATTATGGAGTTATTTAATTACTTAAACTAGTCACAGAAAATGTAAATACTCCAAGTATACATTAATTTTTAAGCAAATTTTGTACAGTAAAAATGGAGTTGTTACATTCTTCTAACTTGTAATTAAAAAGCAAAATAATTACTTATATCTTGTGCTCAGGCTAAAATATCCCTTTATGGATTTTGAAAAATTATTTGAAAAAATTTGTATAGGAAAATTAGGGTTGTTACAGAAGCTCGCCCGTGGCGGGATCTGTTGAGATGCCGTAGACGGCAAGATACGCGGTCAGCACGCTTGGTGTACCACCCTGCGCCAGGGTCTGAGATCTCTGCAATTCGCAAAAAATTTACATATATTATAAAATAACTCTTAATATTACATTATATCACAGTAGATCTATTGTAATTTACCGATGCCTCCATGGCACGAGTAATATTCCTCGAACCACCTGTATAAGTGGGGCGACCCCTCTTCGTCGAATTTCTATTCTCTTTATTTTGATCCGCATGTTTCTGCACAACACATCAGATTTAATTTTCTAATTAAGCAACACAAAAAAATAAATTATATACTAAATAATGAATTACATTTAAAATACAAACCTGTTTGCGCTGAGAGTCGAAATATTGGCACAAGAGAGGCCATGTATCTACGTCGACTCTCGCAAAGGCCGGAGTATGTAGGAGAGCCGCTCTCTCTGCCTCGGGGTCTCCATCCACAGGGAATAGCAGTCGATCTTCAGCTCGTTCCTATTGTATCAGACCTTTGATTGCATGTTCTTCATCAGGCCATGGTACAGAGCGTGGAGATCGAGCACCCTCTCAGGGTGATCAGGGTCGGGTAGAGGCTGAAAATCGTAATCCAACCGCAAATACAAAAAAAACAATGTTATTAAATTGCAAGTGTTAATAATAAATATATTGGATAAATCAAATAAAAATATACATTAATACCCGAGCCTGATCCCAGAAGAAAGCGAATGAGCGCCGGTGCTGGTCGCCCCATTCAACGTGAAGTGGATATTTCTTCACGAGGCGGCTCTCATCCCCCATATACCGGCCGAACCTCTCGGCATAATCGCCGGTATAGCGATAATCAGGGGTAAAGAAGAGGGGGAATGTTGCCTCCACCTAGCTCTGTCAGGCCTCAGCCTGTGGAACTGATTCGGGCCTCGAATCCCTCTCTCGGGATGGGGATGCCCTGCATCTACAAGAAATATCAAGACAATCAATATTAAGACAAAGTGATATTAAGAAATCAAGGTTTAAAGAAAATTGTAGTGTGATATATACCTCCGGCGACAGAAGCACGAGCCTGGACCCGGGCAGCAGCACGAGCGGGACGATAGTTCCTCCGGTGAGGAACAGCCGGTGCCCCGGACGTGGACGCATCTCCAACTAGAAAATAAATATCGATAAAATTACATGAAGTTCATCTTTATTCTTAAAGGATATGTAAAATGAATAATATTTTATATTTATTCATACAAACATGCAAACTGAGCGGAAGGTATAGAAGTGACGGGAATGACCCCTGCACCAGACGTGGATGCACCACTTATAATTAGACAATCAAATATTGACTATATAAGTAATTGCAAAATGAATGTGTATATCAATAATGTAACATTCTAAATCAACATGTATACACTATATGATATATAAACATACCCGCAGGTGCGATGGTGGGCTCCGCCGGAGATGTGGAGGCACTACCTACAGCCCGAGATGTAAGTACGTAAGAGCAAAAAGAATGTATATATATTTATGATATAGAATTCTAAATCAATATACATGCACTATATGATATATAAACATACCTGGAGGTGCGGGAGTGGCCTCTGTCCCTGATGTGGACACATCACCAACAGCTAGACAATTAAACATTAACAATGTAAGTAATTTTGACATGAATATGCATGTATATCTATAATATTACATTAAAAATGAATATGCGTGCAATATACCTGGAGGTGTGGCAAAGTCCATACGGAAGGAAGCATCGGAAGGGGTCTTCGATCGGGGTGCAAGACCGGCCCTCTGAAGCTCCCTACGCAGCTCTCCGGGCGGCAGAACCACTTTGCCTCTACCTCTGTCTCTGCCTCTGCCTCTGCCGGTGCCGCGGCTGGAGCTCCCGCCGCCCCTCGCTGCTCCCGTCATTGTCATCAAATCTAGATAAAACGGTTCGTGGATGCATTAGACAATCATTACATATGCATGCTATATATGTATAGATCGTAAAATGTGAAGTAACAATATAACATTACTGATAACCTTTTTCGTTTCGTGGACGCATTAGACATATCCACTTGGATTTCATCATCGATATCATTTCTAACCCACGTAACTTCATGATCAGCCGAAGACAACCCGTCTTTCGAAACAGACGGTCAGAGCATTCTAAGTCTTCTCTTTCCTTCATCCTCATCGCTGTTCTCGAATTCTGGGACATCGTAAATATCTCTGGATTTCCAACGGCATACAACACTCTATCCCGGATGCTTCAAACACTGAGAGTAGTATACTTGGAACGCTTGGTTCGGAAAGATAAACGAATCTTCCTGACCGTAAAATCGAAATGTGTTCATACTGGTCAATCCATATTCATCTTTCCAAGTCCCGAGATTGCTTCTCCACTTATCCGTATCGGTTCGTGTATCGTACCAAGTACACTGAAATATATAAAACGGTTCTGATCGTCCGGGATATTGGATGCCAAGTATACAATTTAAGTATCCATAATAAGTCACACCATCCGATCCTACCGTGCAATCCCACTATTCTGAGTGCTTCTAGATGTTTCTATATCCTTAACTTCGAATTTGTATTCAAAGACACCGAATCCTTTATAATATGCAACCTCTATATTAGGAAACTGAGCTAAACATCTTGAATCACTCTCTAATGATGCAAATAAGTTCGGATCGTGGATCTAACAAAACAAATTTTATGACAAATACATAACGATATAAGTTTAGATTAAAACTGATAGCAATAACATGTTATTCGAATAACTTACATGATCTGCAACCCAATCGCAAAAAATATCCTGATGATATTTTTCCAATCGTTCATCGTTCCAATCAGGATGCCCCTCACGTATCTCGTTAAAATGAATTATGTTCTCGACAATAAATTATGACATTAATATTATATCATTTCATACAGACACAAACACAAATATAACAATTAATCCAAAAAATCTTACTCTCTAATTTTTTCAAGACATACGCTATTGAGGAGGATAAACCGGTATATCTTGTTGATAAACATAGTGTCTACCCTCTTATAATCGGCTTTACCATATAGCCCGTCCTGAATTCTTCGAGGCCGGTCAAGTCTCGTCTCAATGTTCTCGTCCAGATAGCGGGAACAAAATATGGTTGTTTCATCTAGAAGATAACCTTGCATTATAGAACCCTCTGATCGATTTCTATTGCGTATATACTTTTTAAGAGTGTAGAGGTACCTAAAGAAAAATATATTAAATAAATAAATACGGGCATACAGGACAACAATAATTTTACAAATTGCGCGAAACGAAAAATTCCACGTACCTCTCGACGGGATACATCCATCGATATTGTACCGGTCCGGCTAACTTAGCCTCGGTTGCAAGATGAACCGTCAGGTGTATTATGATATCGAAGAATGATGGTGGGAATACGCTCAAACTTGCAAAGTATAAACGAAATATTACTCTCTAGTTTCTCAAGCGTTACAACATCCAGTGTTTTAGCGCATAAATCTCTGAAAAAACAACATAGGTCATTGATTACTAGACCAACCGATTCGGTAAGGGAAGTCCTGAGGGCTAATAGGAGAAGGTGCTCCATAATAACATGGTGATCATTGATTAATCCAAATGTTTAAGTTTACCGTAATCAGAAACGGCGTCGCTTTGCAGCTAGCCGGTGAATACGGGTCGATCCGCAGAGATGTGTAAATTTCTGTTTTTGTGTTTTCACGAGTTGATTCCGTTGGTTGTTTGGTTTTTGTCGATTAATTTAAAAACTAATTTATATGATATGAAAGAACTCGTTAGGGTTAGGTCTAAGGTAGGGTTGATGAGATCAATATTGTCACCTCTTTCAATGCCGTTTGATTAAAGCTTTTTAGAAAATCACGACAATTATTAGCAAAGGGGATTAGGATGATCGGGAAGAAACGAAGTTTCTTCCTCTAGATCCTTGTCCGTCCTTTCCTATTAATTGCTGCAATCTTCATGGACGCCATGTATGTCCGGCCTTTTATACTACGGTTCACTGTTACCTCGTAGGTAGGGTGCCGTAGGGGGCAGATCATACATGAGTGCATGAAGTTCTTGTTTTGAAAATATGTTGGCATTGAAGGAGGTGAGAGATATCCATCTCTCACTCCCTCTCTTATTCCTAACCCTAACGAGCGAGGATTTTACTCGCTCGTTAGGGAATTATCTAAAAACGACATTTTGTTGTTTAAGTTTTAAAGTGTTTGTTCAGATCTTGTGTTATAACTTACTGCAGATTAAAAATAGCTAAACTAGTTAACTAGGGCAAGTAATAAAATTAGAACTAATGCAGGAATAAAAAGAATTAAAACTTACAAGAAAATGATGCTCTAGATCTCCCAACAAATCTGATTTTTATTGATTGAAAAGAGGCATGGCATTTTACAGATTTTGAGTACAATTTATAAGCAAACAGTGAAGCTAGGGTTACAGACTCTCGTAGATATGAAATTACAGATTTGCCCCCTAAAAATCCCAACATCTGCACCGACACACCGACAGGGAAAATTTCCACCGACACGGGCCTAATATGGCCGCGGAACCGCGGCAACGGAGCGCTTGGGCCGCGGTTCCGCGGCCCTTTGGTGGGCTTGGCTCACCATCTTTCTGGGCTTGGCTTGTCTTTTCTTGGTCTTCCTATTTTTATACTTCTTTTCTCTGTTGGGCTTCTTATTATTCTCCAGATCCTCAGTGAAAACTTGTAAGGATCTTTTGACCGTTTCACTTTCGTCTTTTAGATCTTGCACTGTTCTTCGTCTCGGCTTGAGTAAGATCCGTCTGCTTGTTGGTCAAAAGTCTCTTTTCTGTAGCATCTTTCGTCTTTTCCACTGTATTTGCTCCAAGAGCCTGTATCCTGTAACATGCAACAACCGAGCGTCAAAAGTACATGTTTACTTATAAAATGCATAAAAGTGGGGCGTATGAATTGCAATATTATGATATGAACAAATACCCCCAAACTTATCTTTTGCTCGTCCTCGAGCAAACTTATTAATTTATTCTAACCTAGCCGCACTTTCGCAGGGAAACGCGATTGCACTGAGCACGTGCAACAAGCCGTTAAACCTCTAGGTGTCCCTAGTAGGAGGAGTGTTGTCTCCTGAGGGTTTTCAGCGGATTACACCCACAAAATCCTATCAACTTGGTTTTTCGACTTTTGTTTTCCAATTAGGTTTTCTAACAAGGAATTCTATTATCGTCGCCCCGCAAATTATCCACCCATATTCTTCACACTTCCGTATTATGTAACTTAAGATTGTACATGTTCTATAAAATTACTTAGAATTCAGCATTTCTTAAGTTTTTCTTCTAGAGTTTCATCTCCACTTAGGAATTTCTATCAACTCTATTAAAGATACAAGTTTTATTCTTCATTCCTTTCTCTTATCTAAACTCTAATCACATATCCCCACGTGTGTGTAATTGTCACCCCTACGCTTGGAAATTCAAATCAAGCAATCGTACTCTCATCCATTGTCCAAAGCACTTATGTGAATTTTTCTTAACTTTCGCTTACACATCCTTCATGCGACCGTTAATACTTCTTGAGGTACCAACAGCCGATTACAAGATGCGTTAGCACTTTAAAGCGTATTTCCTAGTTATGCAACACCCAAAGCTTTTAGCAGTGACTCCCAAACCAGTTGGTCTAAGGCACTAGGTGATGAAGCACCCTCGCTAAATAATTTTCTAGCCCTAAATAATCACAAAACCAGTGTCCATTTTTTTATTCACTTTTTCTTTTTATTTTCATTGTGCTAAGGACTTAAGACAAGAGTAATTCAAGGTTTCTTCTACTAATCCAAGTTTCAAGGTGCGTGATTGTGCATTTTGTAGGGTACACGTTTTCAGAATCTAGACTTAAGTTAGGAACTATTTTTCGAACTTATACTCTAATAAGAACATCAATACTCTTCCCTCATTTTGACTTAGCCCAAGAAGTGAACCCAAAATTTGCCCATTTCTAAATAACCTACAAAGACATATATTCTCTACCGTTAAACTCTAAGGAATGTTATTTTTAGGGTTTTTAATTTGCTAAGTCTAAGATCTAGTTTTTCCTAGCCAGTTAACCTTTTTATCAAACTCAAGTCAATTAACCAAAATTGAATACAATAATTTTTATAAATTTTTTTTTTTGAATTTTTCTCAATTTTTATGGTTTTCTCCGTTTCCTAATTTTTTATTTTTTTTCAAATTTGCAAATTTTTATGATTTTTTATATAAAGATGCAATGCAGAAATTAAATATGCAAAAGGAAGATAAAAATATATACAATATGCAATGCAAAAGATAACTATATACATTACCCTCTCCCCCAAACTTGAGCAAAGCAGTGCCCTCACTGCCCGGCCTCACATCGCACTCGTGAGCGTGAACGTGATCGTTCCCCTCTAGCCAAAAGTGTTTGGATTTCCCTCTCAATTTCTGTCAACCGACGGTCGTGATCTCGTGCAGTTGCCCGAAACTCATCTCTCAAAGAATCGATTCTCCTCACTGTTCTCCTCACTAATCGCGCATGCTCCTGGGGAGTTAGTTCTTCCCCGCTCGAAGTCGAGCTCGAGCTAGGGGTGTGTGCAGGTACATTTTCTGCCGGTTCCGTTCGTGTCCAAATATCCGTGAGTCTAGAGTAGGACGACGAGACGCCCTCTACAAGTGGTCGAACCGGGACACCGTCTATCATGTATGCGTCAAATTCCTCGACGGGGAGGAAATATCGGCAGATTTGTGTAACAAGCATGGGACATGGGTATACGGAACCTCGTTTTCCCGTACCTATGGATTGGAGCAAAACCGTGCACATGTCGAACCCAGGATTCTTCATCATCAGTGTGTGTACGACATGTAAAGAAGGGGTAAAAAATGTCGTGTTGTGGGAACTACCGAAGATATTGTTTTGTGCCCACCGGCACACAGTTAAAACGTTCGCGAAAAGGGTCCGTGCTTGGATGCCCTTACGCGGTTCTCGTGCACAATCATTACCCATCAAGGGCATATAATCTTCAAAGCGCAATGGGTGTTCATGTGCAGGTACACGTGGTATGAGTGTAACCTCGTGTATCAAGTCCCTATCGATGTGAATTTCACGATTTCCCCAATTTAGTTTAATGTAACCTAAGTTGTCAAGGCTATTATCTTCCATGGATTCGTAAAATAGGGCAACCAGGTTAGGTAGGGCAAAAGCAGATGCGTGATTATAGAGCAGGAAATTCCAGACCCTTTGTGCGATTTCATGTGTGAAATATCTACCGTATACCTCGTGTGCGAAAACAGGGGAAAAATCCCGTTCAAATTGCAATTTATGTGCCATTACGATTGTTTCAGTAAAAAGATATGCAGTAACAGAGAGGATTTAAACAGAGTTACCTCCCCTGAAAATTTCAGGGGGTGAAGACTCCAGACTGCGGCGGATCAGCGGCGGGAGGAGGCTACGGCGGCGGTTCCGCGGCGGGTTGGCGGCGGCTCAGCGAGGATTTCCTGGAGAGGGTAGGGGGCGGCGGCTAGGGTTTTATGAAGAGGAAAGAATTTAGGGTAAAAGAACAGAGGCTCGGGTTCCTTTAAATAGAGGGGAGAGAAGGTGATTTGCATAAAACACCATCTAAAACGAGGGTTTTATTTGTAAAATCAGCTCTTAATCTGCAAATTTGCAATTAGGTCCAAAATTTTTTATTTTTTATTATAAATTTTTTTTATTTTTTATTTTTATTTTTTTATTTTTTATATATACAGAAACAATATACACACCCCCAAACTTATTTGAAATAATGTATTGGGAAACGAAATTTGGGGGTGAAAGTGGAGGAATATCACTCAGTGTAGATAGGCTCCTGCAAGAGCAGGAGCTCCTCCGAAGGGTCCGCTGTGAAGAACGGTTTCAGTCGATGCCCATTCACCTTGAATAAGGTACCGTCTTCAGGGTTCTCAAGATCAACCGCACCGTGCGGATAAACGGTGCGGACTACAAAAGGTCCTCTCCATCTGGACCGGAGCTTGTCGGAATGAAAATGTAACCGAGTGTCATAAAGTAGAACCTGTTGACCAGGTTCGAAAGTTTTTCGCAAAAGGTGTTTATCGTGAAACACCTTGGCTCGGTTTTTAGCAGTTATGGCATTATCATATGCCTCATCCCTCAGCTCCTCCAACTCATTCAATTGCAGCTTCCTATTGCTGCCCGCATCTCCTAAAGATAAATTCAGCTCTTTGATAGCCCAAAATGCTTTATGCTCGATCTCCACTGGGAGGTGGCAAGCCTTCCCGTACACAAGCCGGTATGGAGACATACCAAGATTGGTCTTATATGCAGTATGGAAAGCCCATAGTGCATCTATCAGTTTAAGTGACCAATCCTTACGGTTTTTGGAAACCGTTTTCTCCAAGATTTGCTTTATTTGCCGATTTGGAACCTCGGCTTGTCCACATGTTTGAGGGTGATATGGCGTTGACAACTTGTGGGTGATAGAGTATTTGCGCATTAAGGACTCGAAAGTCCTATTGCAGAAGTGAGAACCATTATCACTTATTATCGCCCGAGGGTGCCCAAATCGAGAAAATATGTGTTCTTTAAGAAACCGAACGACAACTTTATTATCGTTCGTTCGGCTGGACACAGCCTCGACCCACTTAGAAACATAGTCAACCGCCAACAGAATATACACATTTCCAAAAGAGTTAGGAAATGGTCCCATGAAATCTATACCCCAAACATAAAAAATGTCCACAACCAAAATAGGTTGGAGCGGCATTTCGTTTCTCCGCGAAATCCGGCCCAAGTGTTGGCACCGGGAGCAAGTTTTGCAGTATTCAAATGCATCCTTGAAAAGTCGTGGCCAATAGAAACCACACTGCAAAACTTTTTCGGCTGTCTTCTTTGGGCCAAAGTGCCCGCCACATGCTTGATCATGGCAAAAAGACAGCACACTCTTGACCTCACTTTCGGGTACACACCGACGAATGATTTGGTCGGAACAGTATTTAAAAAGATAGGGCTCATCCCAGTAAAAATGCTTTACTTGGGATAAAAATCGAAGTTTATCCTGTTTCGACCAATCATTGGGTATCAGGCCGGTGGCTAAGTAATTCACAATATCAGCGAACCATGGTTCGCAAGAAACGGTCAAGAGTTGCTCGTCGGGAAAAACATCAGTGATTGGAAGATCGAGCGTGGGGGAAGAAGGAAGTCGTGATAGGTGATCAGCTACTACGTTTTCACATCCTTTTTTGTCCTTAATGACAAGGTCAAACTCTTGTAATAAAAGGATCCAACGTATTAGCCTTGACTTGGCATCTTTCTTCGCAAAAAGGTGGCGAAGAGCTGAATGATCTGTATATACTGTTGCGCCACGGCAGCGCCCCGGCCTCGTACTCGAGGCCAAAATGCGGAATCAAAAATTTTCCTTACTCGGAAACCGGCGCTACCGCGGACAATGAAAACCCGGATCGTAAACCATTAACCTATACTAGCTAACTAGAGATGGGGTGAGAGATATACCGAACGATCCGTGTCCTTCGGTCTTCGTCTCCACTCCGATCTCCCGCGGAATCTCCGTCACTTCCTCGCTCGTCGGAAAGGGCACCACGTAGCCGGAATCTTTTACGGGCTCCCGCCTCTTGACCGAGGCAACTCGGGCGCGAAGTTGGCTAGCCGACGCGTCCAAGGCTTGCTATAGAAATAGTGTAGTGAACTTGTCTCTTTTGGGGATCTTGAAGTTGCCTTGATGGAAGGATGTGAGGAAGAGAAGAAAGCAACTATAGAAAATGTGTGCTTGTGAATTTTTGTAGCATCAAAAATGATATGAAACATTTTCCCTCACCCAAAATGAAATCCCCTCTCCTCCCTTGAATAGTGGCCGGCCCTCTCTCTCAAGAAATGAGATTGGAGAGAGAAAAAGGAATACATCTCCAAATATCTCAAAAGAAAAGAATAATAAAGATTAAAGTCACACATCTCTCTCACCACAAATCCACTCATAAGATAAGCAATGGAAATGACCAAAATAGAATATCATCATGAAGCAAGTCTCATCATAATGCAACATATGCAAGAAAACCCTCCACTAAATGTTAATTGCAAACTTGCAATTAACACCCTCCACCAAGAAAGTCCGACCGAGAAGGAATGAAGGAAAACCGGCCGGAACGGAATGCAAACTGGCAACTTCAGAAAACCGATCCCGTAATAAATTACAGGAAAACCCCACTGCTGCAAATACATGCCCGCATTTGTATTCCCACTGAACACAAATGCAAAGAGACAAAACTACACTATCAAATACTAGAATCCGGCTTAAGCCAAAGCCGGCTAGTAAAAACCGTCCGATCACGATCCGTGCAATACCGCACGTATCTGATCGAACCCTGCCATATCTCCATACGGCCTCTACAGCGTTTCGCCCGAAACTTGAGTAACTGAGTGTGGTGGACTCTAAAGACTCGTCAATACCTTGGCTGTGGATTTAACCACTGGCACGTCAGAGGTATAAGCCAATACGTGACGGGCCACCAGCTATTGACCAAATGGGACGTCGATGAGGATGCTCACCCCGACACCCAACTGAGCCTGTCAGTGACAATATCCGTACAGTCCGGTCCGTTCGTCTATGAGTATCGCATGGCGGGCCTAGGGGGTTGGTAAAAGTCAGACCCCCAAAAGCGGTACAAGTCGTGTCGGAGCGTAGCCCAGAACGCCCTGAGATACTACTGGAATACCTACCAGTAAATCTCCTGCCTCGGCCGAGGGCTTTGCGTAATGGCTCTCCTAGACACAGCGCGACCTCACCCCCAATACCGGGAGAGACGAACCCCTGCAGATCCGCTCACTGCCTCCATGTGGCTCGGGACTGTACCCAACTAAAACCTGTTTGCACGACTCCTTTGAGCCGTGGTAGGGTAGTAATCAAAGCACAGTGGGAACTCACACGAGACAAATGACGATCTCAGGTCGATGAACTAACCTGTACACATGTCACCAGGGAACTGCTATCTGACATCTGGTATAAGACCAACTAGCAGGTTCCCGGCGAGTCCTGTCCGGTGTACTCATAACCCAATGAGCACCTGTATACATCTTAGGTGAACCAACTGACACCAGTGGCTTGTGAGACCGGCCACCGCCCCTCGTCGGGGTCTCGACTGTATACACTAGTCTACTAACGGAGTATCGATGCCCTGTCTCGAAACTCCTACGACTAGGGACCTTTTAAGGATGTGCTTATAGACCACCAGCTCCCACGTATATGATCGCCATCATACTGCTGGCAGTCAAGCAAGAATCCCAGGGGCTCTATCAACGTGTAATAGCGACATGTCAGGTCACCTAAAGCAGTACACGATGATAAAGATAAACCAGATAGCATACTATCATCTCGAGTAAGACTGTCCTACCGGGATAGGTCCTCCCTCAATCATTGCAATCACGTGCCTGTGATCCAATAATTGACTCTGAGGGCACTATCTCCAACAATCTCCCACTTGCACTCAAGGCTAATTATTGCGATGTCGCATACTCACAGCCCGTGTGATACCGAACACCCAACTCCTCTACTAGTCAGTCTCACAAAACTCGTTTGCGAAACTATTGCGTTCGAGGAATAGCCTCAGTGAGTGGATCCGCTGCGATGTTTCTTTCTATGTCTCTCTATATCTCAAGTTCGCGGAGAAAGCCATCTCCCGAAATGAGCAATACCTATCTTAGAACGTCTGGATGTCTGATGGGACCTAGCTCATAAATGAACTCCAAACCCAAACTTCTTAGACTGTATCATTAACTGAACTTAATCAGTATCCTGCGCCATGCCTCCCTCAGTATTGCCTTGGACCACCTGTCCAAAATACTGCCCCTCGTCAGAGGGAGAACTATAACTCTGACAACCTCCTTGTCGTCCATGTCACCTTGGAAGCCTGGAGTGATAACCGTCTCCGAAAAGAGGCAGCCGTTATCATATCCCTAGAACATTCACTTATGTTCTAAAACTGCTTCCGACTGTTCCTCCAGGATTGGATCAATATCAACTTATTGCATCTAGTGCAAGAACAACATCTGGTGTGGTACTTGACATCTCATGATTGACTCAATTGCCTAAGCAAGTGATCTGTCAATCATGCATATCCCTCTCCCCTTTAGTCTGTAAGACACCTTTAGAGAGGGTGACTCCATTACCTGCGGGTACACAACCATGCCAGGAGTCGTCCATTCTAAATACTTATAGAATGCTGTCAAGGTACCCTGATTGGGAAACCACCCAAATCTAGATCTAAAACCATAGGTCTAGTAACCAGTATGTTTGATATAATATCCAAGTCCCATGTGGAGAAAACACTGTGTGACGACCAAAGTATAACCGATCGTAGTATAGGAATATCACTTCCTACTACCTTCTCAACAGATCCATCCCCTATTCTGATGACGTCAAACCCATGACTGTCACATCAGAAACAGATGATCTATCTCCGCTACATCTGCTTTAGTCTATAAATAGACATAAGCCTGATGTCCACCAATGCTTCCGCTGCTCCCACTGACTACGACAACCCTCTGGTGGAGTCATATAGACGCGCACTTCTAAAGCTAGTTTAGAACGACGCTATACTCATCCTCTCACCGGGTCTCGCAGCCTGGAACAACAGAAATGGCAAGTGTGGGTAAACAAGAACTTCCCTGTCACCGTCCTTGAGGCTACCGGAGTACCTCTCGGGTGCCTGAAGTTACCCACCTTATCTGCGGAGTGGCAATGGAATGTCAAATCAGATTGAATCTTTAGGTTCCTTATCAAATCTTCAGTAATCGTTTGCGGTTCTGGAATCACTTCCAGTTCTACCATACTCCCACTACTGTTTTTGAAAAAATCCATTTTTAATAAAACTGTGGCGAGTATAGAACAATATTGCTTTTGTTCATCCAGATGGTAGAAAATCAACCCTCGTCATAGCCTGGGTCAACCCACAAACAGCCATTACAGAAACGTGCCTTGAGTTGTCCAGTGTCTGGTTTTAAGCATAAGCCGGACAACTCCCCGTACCTTAACATCGTTAAGATATGAACTGTTCTATATCCAATATAGAACCAGAGGCACTGATTCAATTGAACCAGATTCAAATCATGCAGCTATCTCCAGTGCATGTAAACTAAATGGAAGGAGGCCGATCAGCGTTACTCAACTTAGGAATGCTTCCAATTATGAGTAACCTGAAAGAGAAGCTATCTGTCTTCATCATTACTATTAACTGAATACCATACACAAGTATCTACATCTTCGATCTCTTTGAAGAATCCCGATACTTGCTACACCTGGTTCTCTACTTTATTCAAATACCTATAACTCCTCAAAACTTAGACCCTGTGTTTCCACGAAACAGCTGTCTAAAATCTAGAGAAGTCATAAGTAAACCGAATATAGTACGAGGACCAACCCCTCTGTCCTGATGGACACTGGACAATATACAATACTCTGTATAAGTCCGCTGAGTCTTACAACTCTTTCACTGTGCGTCGTAGGTTGAAAACTGTACTTATGGTTAAGAAGAATTACACCGCTGTTCAATGCTCCTTACCTAACCATCCACTGGTATAGGTAAATGTCATCGACATAATATCAAAAAGTATATCTCACTCTATGAAAATAGACGTACAGATATATCAATTTGAAATTGGTGCAAAACAGCGGATATTCAAAACCAAATATTTGCCGACCGGCAAACAGCCCAGGTGATCTCCTCAAATATCACCGATTACAACGAATCCCGATATAATGAGGATGATCACCTAATTCCCAATAACTCACTCCCACTCATCATCTGTAAAACCATACAGATGTGAGAATCATACCTGGCAAATACATACCCTGGAGTAAGTGTCTAATCGGGAAATCAGTTTTCTATTAACAGTACACAGTGAAACTGAAACATTGAAATGTTTCGTCGGGGTATCCTGGTATTCATAGTAATGCCTCTTCCATTATCCAGATTCATAACTATAACCGTATAATTCTTTGCCACCTCTCCAAATCCCTTCATATGTCTTTAGTCATTACCTTCTGTACACCCCTTTAGGCCAAATGGTTTTCTTCCTTCCCTACCGTTCGGCACCAGCCTATGGTTTGGAAGAAGACTATCCAAAAAGCATAAAGGGTGTACTGTCCTAATCCTAGGAACACTCGCAATGCGAGAGAAGGTGAAGATAAAAGACACCTGAATGTACTTTATTCCTATTTCTCCTGAACCAGGATCCATCCCCGAACTGGAACAAGTTCCTTTCGAGTTCGTATATAACCATACGATGGATTATCCAATAAAATGGGATCTTCGTAGTGATACGGAGTGTCCTGGAGAAATACAAAGGTGATTTAGGATTGGCGAAGAAATACTTGGTTTGGTCGTGAATATCAGTTGCAATTTACTTTGCCCTCCTACTAATCCCTTACTTTGTCTTAACTTAATACCTTCTGCACACCATCATTATGCTAATTGGTTTTCTTCATTCCCCACCGTTCGGCACCAGCCTAAGGTTTGGAAGAAGACTATCCAATTTGCGTAATAGGCGTACTATCTCCTAAACCAAGGAGTACTCGCAATGAGAGAAGGTGAAAAGAAAAGACAACTGAATAATCCTATCCGTTTTCTCCAGAACCAGAAACCATCCTCGAAGTCCTTCGAGTTCGTATCTAACCATACGATGGTTTTGTCCAATGGAAGTGGACGTTCGCAGTAATACGGGGTGTCCTGGAGAAAAGGGTAAAAATAGGAGTGGCAATGAGGTCTGCAACTCTGACAATCCAAAAGCCAGTGTTAAGAAGGTTCGGTCAACTTGGTCACTGAGTCATAGTCTTAGGGTCGGGTCAATGGTCGCTGCCAGAGAGAGAGAAAAGAAACACTCAGCGTGCACTCTAACCTAGATCAGAATGGTTATCACTTTGTCTAATCTGGAAACCTCCCACTGTACCTCAAATTCTCCTCCAAACCTGAAAGAAGAATTAGTCGGGATCACCCGAGGAGTAAACCAACTCATCAGTGGAAATCGGGATCCAACTATCATCGCATGATAACTTGACGGAATCCACTCAAGTCACCACACTCCAGAAGGTATGCGCATGCCTGGCAAGTTTCAGTTCTTTTGAAACTCCCGATGAAAGTTTTACCCCTAGGACTCAAGTGACCTTGACACAGTCAACAAATCAAAGAGTCCTAGTCAAGTTCAACCCGTCATTATCCCGGATTGCATTAAACCCACCCGTACGAGCCCTTGACACAGTCAACAAGGCCGCACGACTGTCCTAACCAATCCCATTAATATGCTGCAAACAAACACTACTTAGCTACCGCACACTACGCCTTGACACAGTCAACAAACGCAGCACGAATACTAAGTAATACTTGTAAGAAATGACGGAGGGCTACGTCCAGTTTTTGGCGAAAAACTTTTAACGTAATGAACTTGATATCGTTGAAGGAACTGCATAGCCTTTTATAAAAATATAGTGACGAAAACCTTTGCTAAAGAGGTCACTCCCGGTGAAGGGATCTCGGCTCTTTCCCCGTAGAATGAGGTGCAGGATATTCCAGCTGAATACCACGGTGCAAAGCAAAAGTAATCGGCTATAGTGAAGTTATTGCCCTGACGCAAACTTCTGTCCAAGGGGTCACTCCCGGTGAAAGGATCTCGGCCCTTGCCTCGTCGACTGAGGAGCAGGATATTCCAAATGAATACCACGATGCAAAACAAAAGTGAACGTCCTTGCAATAACAGCTTTTTGAAAAAGTGTTCCAACAACATCAGATTAGGTTTGTTTATCTTGCATTGATCCGAATCAATGCAGTCCCATCAATTGATCACACCACAAAGAACGAAAATATACTGACGTACGTATATGCCATCCGCATTCGCCACTGGGTCCCGTCATCACCCGTTAGGTTAGCTAACTAACGGCAGAGCGGGGACTGGACTAGCGCGGATGTAAAACATATACAACGTCTACTAATATATATACCAATATATAGTATTTCGCTCAAGGCGTGAATAGAATGCAACACAGAAATGTATAGCAACACAGAACAATACAGATATCTGGAAACCCCGGGTTTCACAGAGCCGCTGCTGAAACCCGACGTTCCCCTGGTCGTGTGGATAGCCTGTGCAATAAAATCCTAGACCCCTACGGGCGCAGCAAGTCACCCGCCAAAACCTGAAGCGAGGCAGCCCCCTTCAGCTCCGTGAATGGACCACCCAGCACTCCACGGAATCCGGCAACTTGGGCACCCCTCCTGGGTCAACCTGTACCCCCTACGAGTGCGGCGAATAGCCCGCCAATCCCAGAGTGAAGCCCCCTCCGTCTCAATGCCATGAGATGCGGGCTTGTTGCCCTCCAGAACCCGGCTATCCGTGCACCCCTCCTCGGGGTAATCCTAGTACAGAATGTAAAATATACATACACCGGGTACATCGACCGCAACCAGGCCGTGCCCCAAAATAATAATACAAACAGGCAGTGACGGCAGTCCACATGTCGGACGCTCGCCCCGCAATAACAAATGTACAAAATACAACAACACTGTACTAGCATTGCATCCAGGCTATCCCCCACGACCGATCCGCAACATCACAGCATAAACATAGAACATCAACGTGAAAATCACGTTCGCAAATCCGTCTAACCGGGCTATAGCAGTTAGACCGGATTTACCGATCGAGTGACATTCACGGTCGCAGATATAATGTAAATACTGTGAAATAATGTGTTTAAAAAAATCCGATCGATCAAACAATTAACAAGTGGGCCCCAAAGAAAACTGTAGCACTCACAGAAATAATTGGCCCAATTTTAATATCCCAAAAGCCCTAAAATAAGCCCATAAGCCCACGGAAAAAAGTTGGTGAAGTGAAGCACAGTTTCTGCCGCGGAAGTGCGGCCAAAATGGGGTTTTGGCCGCCCTTCCGCGGTCGTACGGAGCATTCATGTCACCAAATTTTTTGAGTGTTCTTAGAACTCCCTGCACATCATTCTGAGACCACCTGAAAAATTTTTAGACTCCAAAAAAATTCGGCAGAAACTGATGTCAAGGAAAAATACGGTTTTTGGAATTTCGGTCGATCGGAACTGAAAAACACATTAGAACAAGCTAGGTAAGGTTAATGGCGTGGCTCTGATACCATGTTGCGCCACGGCAGCGCCCCGGCCTCGTACTCGAGGCCAAAATGCGGAATCAAAAATTTTCCTTACTCGGAAACCGGCGCTACCGCGGACAATGAAAACCCGGATCGTAAACCATTAACCTATACTAGCTAACTAGAGATGGGGTGAGAGATATACCGAACGATCCGTGTCCTTCGGTCTTCGTCTCCACTCCGATCTCCCGCGGAATCTCCGTCACTTCCTCGCTCGTCGGAAAGGGCACCACGTAGCCGGAATCTTTTACGGGCTCCCGCCTCTTGACCGAGGCAACTCGGGCGTGAAGTTGGCTAGCCGACGCGTCCAAGGCTTGCTATAGAAATAGTGTAGTGAACTTGTCTCTTTTGGGGATCTTGAAGTTGCCTTGATGGAAGGATGTGAGGAAGAGAAGAAAGCAACTATAGAAAATGTGTGCTTGTGAATTTTTGTAGCATCAAAAATGATATGAAACATTTTCCCTCACCCAAAATGAAATCCCCTCTCCTCCCTTGAATAGTGGCCGGCCCTCTCTCTCAAGAAATGAGATTGGAGAGAGAAAAAGGAATACATCTCCAAATATCTCAAAAGAAAAGAATAATAAAGATTAAAGTCACACATCTCTCTCACCACAAATCCACTCATAAGATAAGCAATGGAAATGACCAAAATAGAATATCATCATGAAGCAAGTCTCATCATAATGCAACATATGCAAGAAAACCCTCCACTAAATGTTAATTGCAAACTTGCAATTAACACCCTCCACCAAGAAAGTCCGACCGAGAAGGAATGAAGGAAAACCGGCCGGAACGGAATGCAAACTGGCAACTTCAGAAAACCGATCCCGTAATAAATTACAGGAAAACCCCACTGCTGCAAATACATGCCCGCATTTGTATTCCCACTGAACACAAATGCAAAGAGACAAAACTACACTATCAAATACTAGAATCCGGCTTAAGCCAAAGCCGGCTAGTAAAAACCGTCCGATCACGATCCGTGCAATACCGCACGTATCTGATCGAACCCTGCCATATCTCCATACGGCCTCTACAGCGTTTCGCCCGAAACTTGAGTAACTGAGTGTGGTGGACTCTAAAGACTCGTCAATACCTTGGCTGTGGATTTAACCACTGGCACGTCAGAGGTATAAGCCAATACGTGACGGGCCACCAGCTATTGACCAAATGGGACGTCGATGAGGATGCTCACCCCGACACCCAACTGAGCCTGTCAGTGACAATATCCGTACAGTCCGGTCCGTTCGTCTATGAGTATCGCATGACGGGCCTAGGGGGTTGGTAAAAGTCAGACCCCCAAAAGCGGTACAAGTCGTGTCGGAGCGTAGCCCAGAACGCCCTGAGATACTACTGGAATACCTACCAGTAAATCTCCTGCCTCGGCCGAGGGCTTTGCGTAATGGCTCTCCTAGACACAGCGCGACCTCACCCCCAATACCGGGAGAGACGAACCCCTGCAGATCCGCTCACTGCCTCCATGTGGCTCGGGACTGTACCCAACTAAAACCTGTTTGCACGACTCCTTTGAGCCGTGGTAGGGTAGTAATCAAAGCACAGTGGGAACTCACACGAGACAAATGACGATCTCAGGTCGATGAACTAACCTGTACACATGTCACCAGGGAACTGCTATCTGACATCTGGTATAAGACCAACTAGCAGGTTCCCGGCGAGTCCTGTCCGGTGTACTCATAACCCAATGAGCACCTGTATACATCTTAGGTGAACCAACTGACACCAGTGGCTTGTGAGACCGGCCACCGCCCCTCGTCGGGGTCTCGACTGTATACACTAGTCTACTAACGGAGTATCGATGCCCTGTCTCGAAACTCCTACGACTAGGGACCTTTTAAGGATGTGCTTATAGACCACCAGCTCCCACGTATATGATCGCCATCATACTGCTGGCAGTCAAGCAAGAATCCTAGGGGCTCTATCAACGTGTAATAGCGACATGTCAGGTCACCTAAAGCAGTACACGATGATAAAGATAAACCAGATAGCATACTATCATCTCGAGTAAGACTGTCCTACCGGGATAGGTCCTCCCTCAATCATTGCAATCACGTGCCTGTGATCCAATAATTGACTCTGAGGGCACTATCTCCAACATATACAACGACTGGAGAGCCGATTAAATAAGGCCGAAATTTTTCGAGTGCAAACACGACAACTAAAAACTCTTTTTCTGTTGTTGTGTAGTTGAGTTGAGCCTTATTTAGTGTTCGGCTAGCATAATAAATCACGTGCGGCATCTTATTAATGTGCTGTCCAAGAATAGCGCCAATAGCAAAGTCTGATGCGTCGCACATGATTTCAAAAGGGTGCGTCCAGTCGGGAGATGAGAGGATGGGCGCAGTGATGAGGGAATGCTTCAAGGACTCGAATGCTTCAATGCAAGTGGAGTCAAAAGCAAAAGTTGTGTCCTTGGCCAGTAAGAGAGTCAAGGGTCTAGCAATCTTGCTAAAGTCTTTGATGAACCGTCTGTAGAAACCGGCGTGGCCAAGGAAGGCTCTAATATCTTTGACGCATTTTGGGGGAGGGAGGTTAGAAATCACTTCGATTTTTGCTCTATCTACCTCGATGCCGTTTTGCGAGATGACATGTCCTAAGACAATGCTCTCTCGCACCATGAAATGGCACTTCTCCCAATTCAATGTGAGGTTCTTATCCCTGCAGCGGGTAAGAACAGCGTCAAGATGGCGTAAACACTCGTCGAAGGAGTCGCCAAAGATGGAGAAATCATCCATAAAGATCTCCAAGAACTTTTCAACCATGTCTGAAAAGATCCCCATCATACACCGCTGAAATGTCGCGGGTGCATTGCATAACCCAAAGGGCATGCGACGATAAGCAAACGTGCCAAAGGGACAAGTGAATGTTGTCTTGTCTTGGTCCTCTTTGGCGATGGGGACTTGGTTGTAACCGGAATAGCCATCGAGAAAGCAATAGAACTCGTGCCCTGCCAATCGCTCGAGCATTTGGTCAATGAAAGGTAAAGGAAAGTGGTCTTTCCTTGTTGCGGCATTGAGTTTCCTATAGTCTATGCAGACTCGCCACCTAGTTTGGGTGCGAGTGGGAATCAACTCATTTGCCTCATTGATAATGACCGTAATGCCCGATTTCTTTGGCACGACGTGGATTGGGCTAACCCATTGGCTATCCGAGATAGGGTAAATGATACCGCTATCCAGACACTTGACAATTTCCTTCTTAACAGCCTCTTTCATGATGGGGTTGAGGCGCCTTTGTGGATCCCGTGATGGCTTGGCATCATCCATTAAGTGTATATGATGTTCGACTATGAGGGGACTAATCCCTTTAATATCCGCCATAGACCAGCCGAAAGCTTGCCGATTATTATGTAAGACCATCAAAAGAGCCTTCTCTTGCTCAAGAGCTAGAGAGGCCGATATAATGACAAGTAAGGTCTCATTATCACCTAGATAAGCATATTTTAGGTGTGTCGGCAAAAGCTTTAATTCGAGTTTAGGAGGTGAAACAATAAATGGTAACAATGGTGTAGTTGTTTCAAACTCGAAGGATTCCATCAAAGGTTCGAACCGAGTGTACGCAACAGTGTCGGATGGTTCAACTAACTCATCCGAAAAAGCAAAAGACTCCAATTCAGGTGATGAGTCTTCAAAGTCATCAACGAAGGTAAAGCACTCAAAATCATTATCCGCTGTGAAAGCTGCGTCGGATTCTAGGAGGAACGCACTAGTGGCGTTAATATTGCTGTGATCGAACAAAAAATTCTCGAATTCACAGTCCTCCTCCGCGATCTCATTGATCGAGCAAACATCGAGTACGCTAGCATTAGGCTCAGCAGGCTGACTTCCCAACTTGAAAATATTGAGCTCAATTGTCATATTGCCGAAAGATAGGTTCATTGAACCATTACGACAATTGATCACTGCGTTGGAAGTAGCCAGAAATGGTCGACCAAGTATTACCGGAATTTGGTTCCGGGGGTTAGCAACAGGTTGTGTATCCATCACTATAAAGTCCACGGGGAAAATGAATCCCCTACTCTAATTAACACATCCTCCAGCTCTCCCCTAGGATGGGTTATTGACCGGTCGGCTATTTGGAGAGTACAGTGAGTGGGCTTAAGCTCTCCAACGCCCAATTGCTCGTACACATAATAGGGTAGCAAATTGACACTCGCGCCAAGATCTAATAGTGCTCTATTGATGTTCTTGTCCCCAATTGTTATCAAATGGTAGGACACCCGGGGTCCTTTTGCTTTGGGGGAAGGGAATTTACAAGAGCATCACTAATAGCACTAGCCACAAAAACTTTCTTTGGCACTTGCGACTTCCTCTTTTTGGTGCATAAGTCCTTTAAAATTTTTGCATATGAAGGAACTTGCTGGATGGCATCCAAAAGAGGGATATTTATGCTAACCTGTTTGAACAACTCAACGATCTTCTCCATCTGTGGAGTTGGTTTATTGGATCTCAACCTATTAGGAAAAGGAACACTTTGAAAGGTGGTTGGGTCCAATTTTTGTGGATCAGATTGTCGAGTTGGAACGGCACCCCGTGTAGATGTGCTCTTGTTATGAGAAATGGGTCCGTTCGAGCTAGAAGAGGTGGAGCCATGTGAAGGGTGAAGAATAGGCTCTGAGGAAGAAGAAGATGGTGAAGAAGATGAAGAAGGGCCACCGGCAGGGGTGTCATTGTTCATGCCCACATTGTTATGCAACACTTTTCCCGATCTCAACGTGGTCACAGCATTTACGTTATGATTCTGCTGTTGATATGCAGCATGTGCGTGACCGGGGTTGGGCAGTGGTTGAGACGGGAGTTTTCCCTTTTCGCGCTCGCTCAAAGCTGCATTGAGTTGTGCAATTTGTGCCTCAATAGATTTGATGCTTTGATCGTGTGAGGCACTATTTTGCACTAAAGATTGAATAGAAGTCTCAAGTCTTGCTGTAGACTGTGTAGATTGCTTAAGGAACGCATCTAGACTTCTTTCGAGCGAGCTAACCTTATCATTATTAGGTTGAACATAATTATTTGGCTGGTAAGTATTGTTAGGCACAAAATTGTTCACCTGATTAGGGTAAGGTTGTTGTTGAAATTGTTGCGGTTGAAACTGAGTTTGTGAAGGTGCTTGTTGTTGTTGTGGAGGAGGAGGTCTTTGAAAATTGTTATTTCCTTGGAATTGTTGATTTTGGTTCCAACCGAAATTTGGGTGACTCCTCCACCCCGGATTATATGTCGAAGAGTACGGATCGTTTCTTTGTCGTTGCTGAAATGCAGCATTGACTTGATCCTGTCCTTGAGTGGATGCGTTATAAGGACATTCTTCGGTTAAGTGCGACGGATCCGCACAACAAGCACAGACAGTTCGTGGGGGCATAGCAGGGGCAGGAGAAGGCGATGAGATTTTGGTCTCAATCGCTTCTAGCTTTTTCGTAAGAGCGGCCATCTCGGCCTTCATGGCAATCGACATCTCTATTTGATGTATGCCTGCCCTAGATTGACCACTGGAAGATGATGTGGTCTTGGTACTCTCCCACTGTATTGTTTGCTCACTAAGATCCTCAAGAAACTGCCACGCTTCATCACTAGACTTAGAGAGAAAATGACCCTGACAGATGGTTTCTAGCAACTGCTTCGTTGCCGAGTTCAATCCCTCGTATAATGTTTGGCAAAGTTGCCAACTTTCGATCCCATGATGAGGGCATTGAACTAGTAGGCCCTTAAATCTCTCGAAGCACTTCCAAAATGGTTCGGAAGGAAGTTGTGAGAATTGAATTATTTCATTGCGGATTCTGGCAGTTTTGTGATGAGGATAGAATTTTTTCAGAAAAGCCTTCACAAACTCGTCCCAATTTCTTATGGAATGTGATGCGGTGCTATATAGCCACTTCTCGGCTAGGTCACATAAGGTGAAAGGAATGACCCTTAGCCTTATCGCGTCATCACTTAATTGGGTTGTTTTCATCATAGCGCACACATTTTGGAATTTATTAATAAAGATATATGCATCTTCAGATTCCAAATCATGAAATTTTGGCAGCATATTGATGAAATATGGTTTTATCTCAAAATTGTCCCCATTTGCCGGTGGGGGTGAAAGACAAGTTGGTAAAGAAGTGCGGATGGGGTAAAAGAGATCCTGGAGCGCAACTCGTGCGGGCGCTTCAACAGGCGGCTGGTTCGGGTCATTCGCACCTAACGGAGGTGGAATCCTTCCCGTCGGTAAGGTATTGTTGGGGTTGAATCCCGACATACCTTCGGTGAAAGAATTTGAAGTTGAGGGTAAGAAAGTGGACGGAGTGTCGACTTTAGTGTCGAAAGGTTCGTCGGTCGGTACCAACGAAACACGGACTAATCGGGTGTCAGTATCCCTAGTCCAAAGTGACATACACCAAAGGGTAGTGCAGTCAGAAAAAAGAAAAAGACAGAATGTGGAGGTAAGATAACGTCAGTAAGGGAAAGTGGTGGAAGTGAGTTGCAAGTTTTCTTAGCGGCAAGTTGCAAGTTTTGAAAAGATATTTCTTTTTTTTTTATGTGAGAGTTTTGCAAAAAGGTTTTTTTTTGGAAAGGGACTCGTGACACAAATCAACCACACATACACAATCAGGCCTAGATCTAGGGTCGCCTAGGTCTGCTAGACAGCTCCTAACTAGGGCTAGAAATAGGACCTCAAACCGCCTCTTCACGGACAAGTACGGCCAGGTAAGTGGGAAGGAACCACCACTACAGTGGGCCTAATTAATAACCACTAGCCTAGACACCGTAATGTCAGTTAGGATAAACGGCCGATGCCTATACTGGTCCTTTTCCTATTGAGCTCGATGTCCTTAGGTCTGAGTCTAGTCTTTTTTAATTAACTGTGGTCAATGCACATGCCTTAGGTGTATTCTGGGGTCCTGGGAAGGGTGATGAAATCCCCACCCAATCTGAGTTTGGTCAATTAGCCCCTTAAAGTCCGATTAAATTATGCAAAACAGTAAAATTCACTTGCAATCAATTTTTAGCGCGGCGCAAAGAAACCTGCAGAAAATCTGTTATTTAGAAGGGGGAGAAAGATTTTTTAGCGCAAAGAATTCCTGCAGAAAATTTTTACAGTGGATATATGGAGGTTGCAGAGGGGAGAAGGAGAGAACTAACCCACTAAACCAGAGGTGCTGAAGAGGCAAGAGTGCGGCGGAAACACGGTCTGGAGGGCTATTTTGCCGCGGAAACACGGTCAGGAAGTGGAATTAGCCTCTGGAAAACTTTGTACTGCACTCTTGTTCTACTCCTCCTCTGTTCTGATGTTTACTTTTCTGATTTGCCTTCTGTAAAACTCCAGATCCGAGATGCTTCGCTGTTCCTGCAAGATTCAAACGAGAAACCCTTCAAACAGATAAAAATAATGAAAAGAAAATTTTTGTACTTTTTATATTTTCAGATTTTTATAACTTTTAGAATTTATATCAACCCGAAATTACACAAAAAGAAATATTACGCCATCCCCGGCAACGGCGCCATTTGATTAATCCAAATGTTTAAGTTTACCGTAATCAGAAACGGCGTCGCTTTGCAGCTAGCCGGTGAATACGGGTCGATCCACAGAGATGTGTAAATTTCTGTTTTTGTGTTTTCACGAGTTGATTCCGTTGGTTGTTTGGTTTTTGTCGATTGATTTAAAAACTAATTTATATGATATGAAAGAACTCGTTAGGGTTAGGTCTAAGGTAGGGTTGATGAGATCAATATTGTCACCTCTTTCAATGCCGTTTGATTAAAGCATTTTAGAAAATCACGACAATTATTAGCAAAGGGGATTAGGATGATCGGGAAGAAACGAAGTTTCTTCCTCTAGATCCTTGTCCGTCCTTTCCTATTAATTGCTGCAATCTTCATGGACGTCATGTATGTCCGGCCTTTTATACTACGGTTCACTGTTACCTCGTAGGTAGGGTGCCGTAGGGGGCGGATCATACATGAGTGCATGAAGTTCTTGTTTTGAAAATATGTTAGCATTGAAGGAGGTGAGAGATATCCATCTCTCACTCCCTCTCTTATTCCTAACCCTAACGAGCGAGGATTTTACTCGCTCGTTAGGGAATTATCTAAAAACGATATTTTGTTGTTTAAGTTTTAAAGTGTTTGTTCAGATCTTGTGTTATAACTTACTGCAGATTAAAAATAGCTAAACTAGTTAACTAGGGCAAGTAATAAAATTAGAACTAAGGCAGGAATAAAAAGAATTAAAACTTACAAGAAAATGATGCTCTAGATCTCCCAACAAATCTGATTTTTATTGATTGAAAAGAGGCATGGCATTTTACAGATTTTGAGTACAATTTATAAGCAAACAGTGAAGCTAGGGTTACAGACTCTCGTAGATATGAAATTACAGATTTGCCCCCTAAAAATCCCAACATCTGCACCGACACACCGACAGGGAAAATTTCCACCGACACGGGCCTAATATGGCCGCGGAACCGCGGCAACGGAGCGCTTGGGCCGCGGTTCCGCGGCCCTTTGGTGGGCTTGGCTCACCATCTTTCTTGGCTTGTCTTGTCTTTTCTTGGTCTTCCTATTTTTATACTTCTTTTCTCTGTTGGGCTTCTTATTATTCTCCAGATCCTCAGTGAAAACTTGTAAGGATCTTTTGACCGTTTCACTTTCGTCTTTTGGATCTTGCACTGTTCTTCGTCTCGGCTTGAGTAAGATCCGTCTGCTTGTTGGTCAAAAGTCTCTTTTATGTAGCATCTTTCGTCTTTTCCACTGTATTTGCTCCAAGAGCCTGTATCCTGTAACATGCAACAACCGAGCGTCAAAAGTACCTGTTTACTTATAAAATGCATAAAAGTGGGGCGTATGAATTGCAATATTATGATATGAACAATCATGACTTTTCAGCCCATCGATGTTGCCTTTCATAATTTTTATATTCATGCTGAATGATCCTGAGAAACCTGTGGGAACTTTCAAATCATGCAACACCTGCAAGAATCTTTTTTTATCCGGTTGTGACATATGATGCGCGGCATTGAGAAGTACAAACTTGCCTGGTTTACCCGTTACCGGTTTAGGATGCAATTCACTTCTAATTTCCCAGTCATGTAGATCCATCCGAGTATTGAGGTTGTCTTTCGATTTTCCGTCTTTACAAAGAAGAAAGTTGAGTATGTGCTCGGATACTCGCTTCTCTATGTGCATGACGTCCAGACAATGACGCACTGAATTTGTTGACCAGTACGGAAGCTCGAAGAAAATGCTTAACTTGTTCCAGAATGGTGGTTTGACCTGTTTTGTTGGATCCATCCCGAAGGTCACATTATTGTAACCATTCCACTGAGCAGTCACGTCCTCTCCAGATAATAGGGATGGAAATTCAAGAAGCTCCTGATGACCATCAAAGTGAACATCGTCTAACCTGTAGGGGTGGCTTAGAGGCAGGAAACGTCAATGGCCGCAATAACAAATCTTCCTGCTAAAATTCAAGAATTTCGATGTTGTATGTTGATGGCAATAAGGACATGATTTGTGACCATGTACGGACCAACCTGATAACATTCCATACGCAGGAAATTCATTAATTGTTCACATTAAAGCCACACGCAGTATGAAGGTTGTATTTGTGGTTGCATCGTAAGTCTCTACACCATCAATGAATAAAGATTTTAACTCCTTGATTAGAGGTCGGAGATAGACGTCGATATTGTTTCCCGGTGAGTTTGGTCCGTCGATAAGAAGAGTCATCATAAAGTATGATTGGTTCATAACCAACCAAGATGACAGATTATAAACTATCATTACAACGGGCCATGTGCTGTGGCTTCCATCCATATAGCTGAATGGGCAAAAGCCATCACTAGCGAGTCCGAGCCTGAAATTACGAGGATCGCTACTGAATATTTCGTGCCTCCTATCGAAATACTTCCATGTCGGTGAATCTCTTGGATGACTTATTTTTCCATCTTCACTTGGAGGAGAATGGTGATGCCAAATCATTGCCTCGGCTGTTTTCTTGCACCTGAATAGCCTCTGCAGCCTCTGTGTTATGGGAAAGTATCGTGCTATCTTGACAGGTATATCGGGCTTCTTATCAGAATCTTTCGGCTTATACCTGACCTCTCCGCATGTTGGACACTCTTTCAAATCTGAATTCTCTTTCCGGTACAACTCGTAATTTTTAGGACATGCTTGAATCTTCTCACACTTCAGACCCAAATCAGACATCATCTTCTGGGCTCCGTACCAGCTGTCTGGCACGTTATTTCCCGGGACCATAGAATCTTTCAAGAACGAAAGAAGTATTGTGAATGACTTGTTACTCCATCCATTTAGGCACTTAATATAAAAAAGTTAGACGAACCATGAGAGGGCGGAATACTTTGCATTCTCATAAATTGGTTTTCTAGCACCATTCATGAAATTTTCATATTTATCCGTACGCGGTCCTTGACCGGAAGGAATGTTATTTTCGGTATGAATAGATTCACCTAGGGCAGCCTCTACCATATCCTCCATTTCTTCTCCTGGAAAGAAATTATCGTCTTCTTCTTCTGCCGCATTACCGTCTTCTCCTTTTTCTACCGCATTACCGTCTTTTCCTTCTTCTTCTGCCGCATTACTGTCTTCTTCTCCTTCCCCGTGATATAGCCAAGTTGTATAAAGTCTAGTAAAACCATGTTTAACGATATGAAACTCTGCAAATTCTACCTTCTGCCAGTACTTATTCTCACATCTATCGCACGGGTAGAGAATCTTCTCTAACACGATCTTATTATGTGCACGTGCAAATTCAATAAAAGCAGCAACTCCTGCGACAAACTTAGGTTGTATACGTTGTTGCCAATCAACATACATCCAGTCCTTAACTCTGATGTACTCATGGGCCATGTTAGACTATATAACATATAAATTGTAGGTTATGATGACTATATTGAGAAATCTAAGAACGGGATGGTTACTGACAAAGGAGAAAATCCGTGTATATGCTTTGTGTGTGCGTTTGTCGTTGAAAAGAATAAATTATCGATAATCAAACTTAGATTTGAGGATACCCATGTATGAGTTGTATTCTATATATGTGTGTTTCAATTTATAATTTCTCTTAAATGTACGGTTGTTAGTATTTATGTGTTGTGTATGCGTTTGTTGTGTATTCGTGTTGTATGTGTGTGTTTCGGCTGTCGGGGGTAAGGCTTCTATCCCATTAAGAATGTATAGAGCCGACACCCATTCGCTTGTGCTTTCAACCGTTTCGAGTAAATTTCGGCAGCACCTCCCCGCTGTTCTCCGAGTACACTGTAATAGAATAGATAATCATTTCAAAGCTGTGAAACAACGTTGAAATGAACATCTAATCTATCTTTGTATACGGAGAACCAGCGGAAAAGTACCGACGAAATAACTCGAAATGGATGAAAACACAAGTGAATACAGGTGTTTGCTTTATACATTCTTAATTTGTCCGCACTGGACAAATCTATCGGTTATCATACGATTGAATCTTCTCGTCACATAGACTATACGACGGTTGTTAGTACCGAACTATACCGTCCGATATTTAAAAACCTTCATATAGTTCTGTATCACGACGAATATCGAACGTATGTTAACCGATAGACGGGAACTAAGTGGCGCTTTGATTTTCATATATCAGTATCGATGAGAATATGAAAGTTTCATATTATCATTGAGTATCATATATTAGTTTTAACTTGAACAGGTTTTACATTTACGTTTCGTTATTAAGAGTTTGAAGTTTTTAGTTTAGGGTAAATTTTTCTTGCGTTTATGGTAAAGTTGTACGTATACGTTATCATCGAGTATCCTACTGAATAAACTAGTGCGCCCTAAATCCTAACCCTAAATAACCCAAATTAACCTAATTAACCACAATTAACCATAATCGTTACCCTAACACAAATTATCCCTAATTAACCCAACCCAATTTATCCAAATTAACCTAATTAACCCTAATTAACATCCAAACCCTTTCAAATTATCACTAATTAACCCAAATTAACCCTAGACTCTAATTAAAAGTCTTCATAGAAGTTTCTTAGAGTCTTCATCATCTCTCATGATTCTATAAGTTTCTAAGCTCTTCCAAAATCTTCTATAAATTTCTAGAATATTCCGGAAGCTTCTAAACTCTTCCAAAATCTTCTACAAGTTTTTAGAATATTCCGGAAGTTTCTAAAATCTTCTGAAACTCTCTAAAACTATATCAGTCCCCCTAGTGGAAAGTACTCGTCTCCTGACGAGAAGGCTTCTGTTACTCACTGAAATATATCCTCTCGAGCTGCTCGCAGGTCATCCTCACTTATCCATGAACAATCTGTTAATGGTCGCCTTTCCAACGAACTAAATATCTTTTATGTATACCGTCGTCTATGGTTTTTATGGTACGCAATCCATAATGTCTTCTATTTCATCATCTTCCTCCTGTCTTATCGATACAAATGGTAGTATGATGAGGTCAACCTGTGGAGGAGTCTCTCCATGAAATGCCGCTAGGTCCATAACGTTAAAGATAAGAGAGGTAAGAATAGTAGTAGATAAGTCCAAAAAATAAGCATTTGTCCCCAAACGCCACAAAAATCAAAATGGACCAAATCTCTTTCTGCTCAACTTCGTATAAGAACCTGCAGGAAATCTCTGTCGTCGAAAATGTGCCATAACCAAATCTCCTGGTTGGAATATTTGTTCTCATCTATGCTGATCTGCGGCAGTTTTGTATTTGGCATTGGACTTGCAGAGCTTATCCAATACTTCCTTTTGGATCGTTTTTATATGTTCAACAATAGCATCGACCTCAGCACTGGCTCGACTATGAAATGGTAAGGATGTTCGATCTAGGATATGAGGGATGGGTTGGATATAAGGGATGGGGTGGCCATATAAGGCATCAAATTAATGGAGTTTTGCCGGTAGATCTATTAACAGAGTTATTATACGTAAATTCTGCCTGAGGAAGAATTAAGTTCCATTGAGTAGGTCTTTTACCAGCTAAACATCTAAACAAATTATCTAAGTTGCGATTGACCACCTCAGTTTGACCATCTGTTTGAGCATGATATGCACATCTAAACTGTAAACAAGTTCCCAATCTAGACCATAATGTTCACCAAAAGTGACTTAAGAATCTAGTATCCCTAGCAAATGTGAATGACCTAATTATGCTATGCAAACGTACTACTTCTTTAAAGAATAAATCTGCTATATGAGATGTATCGGAAGGTTTTTTTACATGCAATGAAATGAGCCATTTTAGTGAACTTATCTACCACTACAAAAATGGAATCCACCTTCCTAGCAATTTTAGGTAGTCCAAGTATAAAATCCATAGTAACGTCCTCCCAGGGTTTTGTAGGAAGTGGAAAGGGAGTGTAAAGACCGGTATTTTGTGATGTGCCTTTAAATGATTGTTACATCTTTTAATAAAATGACACATCGTTTCTTAACTTAGGCCAAAAATATCTTTCTTCTACTAAATCAATAGTTTTAGTTTCCCCAAAATAACCGCCTAGGCTTCCACTATGAAGTTCTTGAATGAGAGACTCATGAATAGAACCCTCACAAATGCATAATTTGGTTCCGTTGAATAAATTACCGTCTTGAATTAAATATTTAGTATTTGAGTCCATTCTGGTTGTTTGACATGATTCCCATATAGGACAAAAATAAGGGTGAGAGGCGTACATATCTCTAAGTGAGTTAAGGAAACAATAATTGTCCTTAGTGTAACTAATAAATGTTTACGTCTACTTAAAGCGTCAGCTACTTTATTAGTTATGCCTGCTTTATGTCTCAAGTGAAATATGTATTCTTGTAAAAATGATGACCACTTAATATGTCTTTTATTTAGGTTCCTTTGTGAGTTTAGGTATTTTAAAGCTTCATGATCTGAATTTAAAATAAATTCTCTTTGAATAAAATAATGTCGCCAGAATTTTTGAGCTTGAACTATCGCATAAAATTCTAAATCATATGTAGAATAGCGTAAACGTGCATCATTTAGTTTTTCACTAAAATATGTAACAGGTCTCCCTTCTTGTCTAAGGACAACCCCTATTCCAACATGTGATGTGTCACAATCAAGCTCAAATATCTTATCAAAATCTAGTAAGGTGAGTACAGGTTATCGAGTCATTTTAGTTTTTATCAATTTAAAACTTTCTTCAGCCTCTGGGGTCCATTTAAATTCCTCTTTTCTAAGACAATTCGTAATGGGTGCGATTAAGGTACTAAAGTTCTTTATAAATTTATGATAGAACAACGCTAAACCATGAAATCCTCTCGCCTCACTAATTGTCTTTAGGGTTGGCCAATTTTGAATTGCTTCGATCTTACTAGGATCAACTTTAATACCATCAGCGGAAACAATATAGCTTAGAAAGACTAAGCTATAGAATGTACATTTTTTAAGGTCAACATATAATTTATTAATTCTAAGAGTTTCTAATATATGTTTTAAATATTTTATATGGATATCTGCGTTAGCGCTATAAATGAGAATATCATCAAATAAACTACTATAAACTTTCCTATAAAAGGTCTAAGTATATGAGTCATTGTTCGCATAAATGTACTAGGTGCATTGGACAACCCGAAAGGCATGATCATCCTGTCACGCCCCGCTTCCCAGTGTACGGCGAAGGGGACGCGACGAGGTCCGCTACGTATGTACTCAGAAGTACATACGCTAAGCGTATCTAAGCAATATAAAATAAATACACAAGAAACAAGAAATAAAAAGAACAGCAACTTTTATTTATTAACATTCTTTGTACAATACATGAAAGGAAATACAACTGAAATAAAAAGATGCATAAACAGTGGCATAACAGGAAATGAAAAGTACAGAAAGGAAAAGTGTACAATGAAAATAAAGTGCTGGGTCTTCGGCAAACTGCTCCAAGTCTTCTGCAGATGGCTCGATCTCTGCCGGGTCCGAATCACTTGCGAATTGAGACGTAAGGAAACTGCGAAACTTCATTGGGGCATTTCACCGAACACTTCTGGCGCAAAACTGAAACTTGGACAGAACGAAGATCCGGAGGCATGTATATAATCGTGTCGATCACGCGGTCTCGGGCATAGCCATGGGACCTCAATTCACGGCTCGTGGTTGCGTCGTATGGACTTGTTGAAAATCGATGGTGTGGTTGTAAAATAAAAGAGGAGGCTTGGGGTTGTTGTTGCTGTTGCAGGGACCGAGATCCAAGCACTTGACGGCAATGACCTCGCTCGTGGGGACGAAGATGGCTCGATACACCGTCGCGCTGGTGCCGTAGCTGAACTCCTCCAAGAGCTTGTAAATATTCCGGCAACGCCGTGAAGCGGCTGCCCCTTTTGTCGTTGTCGTTGACGGATTGGTGGTGGTGTTGATGAAGGAGATGCCGACTAGGGGTGAGTTTTGAGGATGAAGGTGTGGTGAGAGGGAAGAGAGAGAGATGAATAGGAATAGAGTGGAGCTTGGTTTAAAGGAGGAAAAGGGTTTGGTTACGGGGAGGTGAATAGAACGAGTGGAAGAGGAAAGGGAAAAGACAGAGAATGAGCAGTCTACGGCTTTAATGGAGAAGGTGAACAGTGAAGGAATTTTGATGAATTAAAAATGAGAAGTGGCTGTTGGAATGGTGTGGGATTTTGTTTAGATAAAAGTTAGGCTTATGGGTTTGGATTCATTTTAAATAAGAATATAGATGGGTCTTGGCTGTGGTTTGTGTTTGGAATTTTTTTTATTTATTTATTTGAAATGGCATATTTGATTTAGATAAGGAGACTTGGGTTTTGGGATTAAGATTTATAAAATAACGATAAATTAAAAACTTAAATATAAGGAAAAGAAATTTGGGCATGGAGTGATAAAATAGACATAAATAAATAATCTGTTTAAAAACAAAATATGCGGAAAATACACCCAAACAAATAAATACAGTATTTTATTAAAAAAAAATAGTACGGATGTATAAGGATTTTGAGGTCGTTACACATCCACTCATATAAACCCTTCTTAGTCTTAAAAACGGTTTTCCACTCATCGTCTGGTCTAATCCTAATTTGGTGATATGCACTCCTAAGATCTAACTTGGTAAATATCTTAGCGCCATTGATCATATCAATCATGTCATCTAATTTAGGTATTGGAAACTTACATTTTATAGTGATTTTATTTATTGTCTACTATCGACACACATTCTCCAAGAACCATCTTTTTAAGGGGTCAAAAGGGCAGGAACTGCACATGAACTCATGCTCTCTCTTATTAATCCTTTCTTTAATAACCCACCAACTTGTTTATGCAATTCCTTGTGTTCTGACAGACTCATCCTATAATGTGGTAGATGTGGAAGACTGGCACCAGGAACTAGATCGATGTAATGTTGTATATCCCTTAAGGGTGGTAATCCATTTGGAAGTTCGTCGGGGGTAATATCAGAATACTCTTGTAAAAGTGGCCGAACTATTTGAAGAATCTCTATCTCATATCCTGTTTCTTGTTCGATTAATATATAAAACAATTTAGAGTTCCTAACCTCTTTGTTAAGATCATATACGTTAAGGATTAACCCCGAGGTAGATGACCCTACTGGTTTAGGGGCAGGTTTTTGCTCTTTAGAATGAGGAATGCCCTTTTGTGGGTGAAGGGCTATTTTAATCTTGTTCTTAAAGAAGGTGTACATATTCTTTTCTCAATCGTGTTGTGTTTTCCTATCAAATTGTCAAGGTCTACCTAACAAAATATGGCATACTTGTAGTGGAATTATATCACACCAAACTTTGTCTTGATACTGTTTTCTTATAGAGAACTTGACTAGACAATGTTTTGTTACCGACACTTCATCTCCCTCTTAAACCACGAGATGTTATAAGGTTTATATAGGGCCTCGGTTTAAATTTTAAGTTTGTCAACCATTTCTTGTGAGACAAAATTTTCCGTACTACCACTATCAATCATTTGTGAACATATTTTTTTTCCGGATGTGCATGTTGTGCGAAAGAGGTTACGTCTCAGCCAGCAATCATTACTCTTCTTTAGGTGCTATCATGACTCGATGAATTAATAGGAATTGACCGTCATTGTCACCTTCTATATCTACACTATTATCCCCATTCTCGTAGTTACCTTGTTCACTATCACTTACATGATTATCTGGTTCATCTTGAGTTATAAAGTTAAATTTTCTTCTAGGGCATTGAGCTGACCTATGACCGGGTTCACGACATTTATAACAGACGAATCCGTCATTTGGTTTAGGTCCTAATATACCTTTTTTTCTTATTAAGATCATATTTGTTTTGTTCCGTTTTGATCGGTTTGAGTTATTAGTAGTTTTATTGCTGCTAGTTGAACTAGATGAAAATTTGAACGGGTTATTTTTGTTAGATATAGATCATTGTAATTATTTTTCAATAATTTTAACTTTGCGATAAGTGTCACGCCCCACTTCCCAAAATACGTAAATACGGTACGCGACAAAGCCAACCATGCTATCTATGGCAGGGAAAAATCCTTCCATAGTTACATTACGGCTGTCAATCAGATATCGAGAACAGTAAATAAAAATCTAACTAACACATGTCCAACTGCCACGATAAAATAATAATAAGAAAATAACGGAAACGAACGAGGATCTAACAAAAAATAATATCCTAGCTACATCCCTTATGGGATCACAACGTTAAACCATAACTAGAAAATAAAATAAATTAAATATCACTAAACTAATCAGCAACGCTCCTTATTGCTCAGTTTTCTTTTCAAAATATTCTCAATCTTCCCGCGACAGGGTTAAAGGAACCGGGCCATGCAAAATCCAGACGTCAGTGCGTCATAAATATAATAATAATAATAATAACTGAGCAATGTATTATATAGGGTGTTATGTGTAAAATAATATATGATTATAAACAATCACAGATGATATAACATCAGGCTATAGGTATCTCACGTCTATCCTAAAATTTGTGTTTCTAAGTTATCTATCCTAACAGTATTTGAAACCAATTAATGTAATTCTCATCGTAACTCAATAGTATACCGTGTGTGCCCGAGACCACGGTCATGATTCTCGGGGCTGAATCCGAGACATGCCGCTAGGCAGTAAAACAATGTCATGTATGGATGAATGATGTCAGCATCATTATTCCGGAGCTCGAAACTTGTATCGACTGATCAGTCTCTGGAAAGTAGTGAACTGTAGAGTTACAAGTCGGATTTCATTCTTGATTTACCATTTCCCCCAGGTTTCATGTTCTAATAAGGTATCAATAGAATGTCTACCTAATGCTAACACGGGAACAATCGTGTACAGATCTTGTCTAGTAAGACAACAAATCAGATCAATCAGGATGAGAAGTCAATATTATTGGTATCGGTAACCAATACAGGTAACATGTATAACAGTACAGCCAAAGCAATGGCAAAATAACGTGTCGTGCACTTGTCACGTATTGTGTATGAACAAAAGAAATATTTAGTTGCGCAACCAATCACTAAAAGCAATAATCTATTGTCATGGTTATCTAGTTATAACAGAATTGATATATTCACTATTACTTGTTAAAATATATCTAACTATATTATTTTACAACGGCTAATTATTATAAATTAAATTGTATCTACCAAAATAGTTGTATAATTAATTTTGCATAACTTCACAGTTATAATTACACACGTGCTGGTGTTTCTAAATAGTAAAATACAGATTATCTTTATAAAATTGCATAATGATAATAAATTGCAATATTATAAATATATATATATATAATATAAATAAATATATTTTAGCATAGGTAAACTATAATGTGTTAGATATGTATGCCCTAGAGGCCTGTATTGTATAGGATGCCGGGCATGTATATATACAGAAACAATCTTTGCTCGAAATGATAGTATGCTATCTGGTTTATCTTCATCTTAACGCGTGATGTGTTGTTTTTCATATCTTATATACATGTTGATGAAGCCCTCAGGATTATGCTTGACTACCGGGATTATGATGTAGATCATACTAGTGGGGCCTGGACAGTCTAAAAGCATATCCTTTAATAGTTTCTAGTCGAGGGTATATCGAGACACGAAATCTCTCTCTGTCTTCGATTGCCTTATTAGGGTTTTCCTCATGGGAAAAAATTGGAGCTAAGGAATGCCTAAGCTCAGGTACGTGAGTGGAGGAAAGGGGATGCAATGCATTGTTTTTAAGTTATATATTTGGATGGGACCATCTTCCTCTTATCAGTGATATCACATATGGCATGTTTGGATTGGATTATTTTAGATCAAGAAATGATTAAAAATCATATCAAGATGGCTCCAAATAGATTGGATGTTTGGATCTCTCTTTTACTATTAAACAATTGGTTGTTTTACATTGGGTCCCACCATGACTAACTTAAAAATGACATTTTTTCTCACTTAAAAATAAGCTAGAAATTCCTACCTTATTCCATAAGTGATTATGGAATAGCAGAGTTGACCAAATAATATACCATAATATCCCTTGTCTTTTCATCCAAATTTTAAGATGGCATTAATAATATGTCATTTTGTTCATTTTACACTCAATAATCACCCATCTATCTTTTCATCCAAATACACTATCTATTTATAATCACTTTTCATACAAAATCATTCAAAAACAAATGACTTATTTGGCATAAGCACTCATAAGTGATTTTTTCACTTTTTTCAGAAATAATCACTTATAAATGATTATGACAAATAATCACTTAAAAATAAGCTCATCCAAACGGGCCCAAGTTAAGCCATACTTAAGCTCCATTAATCTTTTTTCTCATACGATTGTTCCTAAAACTTACCTAACGTGTGCCCACCATCAAAATTTGATAATTACATACATCACCTTACAAACCTTACTCTTATCTGACAATTTCTTTTTGATAACTGCAATGTCCAAAGTACAGGCCTCATGAGGCTCAAAGACATTTTAGCCCAAAGACTTTTTACGCATAACCCTCTGGATCCCATAAAGTCTGCAGTCTGGACACTGTAGTTATGGGTCTACAGTGTCCCTCCAGGCCCCTCTTATATTGGCAACCTTTTTAATAAATTGTTAAAATTTGATAGTTGGAAAGAAAAAGAGCTCATTTACAATTACCATGTCCATTTTCAGGGGAGGATTTGAATTAAGATATTTTAGGGATGATATATACATAAATGAATGGGATGGTATATGAAAATAGCTAAGCTTTAAGAAAAAGGAAGGGGAAAAAACTCGCCTTATGGGCTGTTGATGCCTAGAGTGAGATAGGCTTTCTTCGGCCGACCACATGGGCTGTTGATGCCTAGATGCCTAGAGTGAGATAGGCTTTCTTCGGCCGACCACATGGGCTGTTGATGCCTAGAGTGAGATAGGCTTTCTTTGGCCGACCACATCCACTGTCGTTACCACTGTCATCACCTCTCTTTGCCACTACCACGGTCACCGTCACACCACCACCATTCTTGCCACCACCACCGTCAACGAAACGATCATATTATACTAAACATGGTAACATACCATTCGCTTTAATCAAATATCTAAAAATCACATTTAAAATAAAATGTACAGATTTTCGAGAATCTTCCATTCCCTGTAGATTGTACTGACCTGACCCATAGAAGTATCTACTTCTAAGATTAACTAATATTTCAAATCTCAACTAAATACAAAAACATTTTACAGGAATTTTTCTTTCCTTTTTTCTTTTAAGTCATGAGATAAACTTTATTTTTTTAATAGTTAGAAAGGAAAATTAAAAAAATCAAACAGTTGGAACAATATAGCCGCTCCTCTATTCTCTCTCCTTAATGCAATATACACAACAAGAAAATAATTGTTATCCACTTAAGTGGAAAAATCAAAACCGTAAGAGCCAGCAATCAAACACTTCAGGCATCATCTGTCTATCATACATTTGAATGAAGACTTTCCAAAGCCAGCTGAGATAACAGTAGTCTTACACCAAACCACAACGAGACAAACAAATGAGAGAACACATGACTTCTATGATAAAACACATTGCTCATAAATATTACAAATTCATCCAATACTCAAGCTATTCCTTAGGAGCAGGCAACAACTGAAGCCTATCCTCGGCGCTCCTCCCACCAACATTTTCCTCCGACAGCAGCGAATGCAGATCACTCCCATTCGCCAAGCTATTGAACTCCACGGATTTAGACGGAAGAGCCGGATACCTCCGTTGGCAAAAGGTCATGAGCCTCTTAACAGATTGCAAGTACTTACGAGTCGTCTCATCGTTCATGATGTGCGCCACGCTGTTGGTGTAGATCTTCTCACGCGCAGAACGCTCATGGATGCCAACCATAGTCACTCCGATTGGCCATGGTGCGTTTCCGATGGCCATCTTGATGTATTGATCCATTGCAGCTAAGTAGTCTCGTTTCATGCAGCAGCGAACCATCACCATTAGACCTTGCCGGATATCATCCGGAAGAATCTGCATGGCATGGATACAGATAAATAGGATAAGAATGGATTTCAACTCGATGAATAACCAATACATCAGAGGGGAAGTTTTGGCACTTATCCTTTTTTTCCTTTGAAAGAATGGCACTTGTCATTTAATTTAATACAGGCATAATAAGAATAAATTCTTCAATTTAAACTGTATTGTAATGAAAAGCACATCATTTTTTTTTATCCAGTCATAACATTTACGACGTGAACTCGTGAAGAGTAGAATGAAGCAGATAATTGTAACGTAGCAGTAGCACACCACCAAATCTAGTCAACAATTTCATTGATATTACACGATTGTTCCACCAAATTAAGTTTGAACTTATGATACAGAAGTAATGAAGTTGTGATGATTGTCAAGTTCACCAGATTTTTCCCTAAAAAGAGCCAAGATGGATTTAATCTAATATATGTCTGAACATAGAAAGAAAAATCATGAACTCGAGCATCATCATTGCTGGTGTACTTTCAAATATCAGTGTATGATTCTGAGGCCACTAATGGTGCAAGCAAAAAATTTACATGACAGAAGCTTGTTTAACCTGTCAACCACTTTTGGGAAGAGCTCAGAATGTGCTAATTATTATGCTAGTCCCTAGCTAATATATGCATTTTCAAAGGAAAAATGTACTGTTCACAAATTGAACTGTTGACTGTTTAATACAATTAAAATTCTGAAATTTCATTAATAGTGATGACTCACAAAAGTTTTTTTAATTTTTTTTTTTGACAAAACTATAGACAATACAATCAAGACACCCTTAAATTAGCATTCAATACGTGGTGCATTTTTCTTTCACATACAGCAAGTGTCCCTACACTTCAACTAACCCAAACCAACCTCAACCTGTAGATGCTCAAATCAAATTCAATTTTCTTAACTTTTCTCTTTAAACTGATGAATTGGTGTGCAACAAAACAACTATGATGTCAGTCTGCTATGAAGAGATAATGAAGCGTTTGGCTTAATCTCCTAATGATCAAGAGTTACTCAACTTCACAATGGTTCTGAATGATTCATGGAACAGCCGAACAGGCCAAGTGATGTTCTGAGTTACAATCATCTATAGAAGGATGAAATAACTAGCATAAGCATAATTCCACGAAGATCTAGAAAGTCTTCCATATACCTCGAATACAAAATGTGACGACCAGTGAAAAAATAATTAAATAACTAGAAATGATAAGGTTGAAGAGAATCATTTTTGCTATCAAGCACTAGAGCTCATCAAAAATGGAAAACAAGGAACTATGGATTTCCGATATCTCCATCCTACTCTTATTTAGCACGAATGGATATAGGTGTTGGTGAGATTGTTATCATCATCTGAGTCTTCTCCATCAAAATGGATGAGATAGATAAGCCTAAAATAAGAGATCTCCAGAGAAAACAATGTGTTTTCGTGACAGACTGCAACATGGCATCAACAGGCCAAAACTGTAGCAAGTAAGTGAAACGATGGGTAGGTAGACCAACCTGATGCAACTACGACACTAAGCTCATGCAATGATGGATGGTCCCGGGCTACAGAAGGAATTTAAACTAAGAGGCAAGACCAAGGAAAATGAATTGCAATAAGCCCAAGAGCCAAGATCACATTCCCAAACATAGATGCCATTAGATAAGGATTATTTCATATTTGTTATAAACATACACAGATACAATGATACTGTCATTAAAATTCACATTTACTTTGAACAAGTTCAATCCATGTCCAAAATGTGCCATCATCCAAATCTATATATTAAAGTTAGAAAACCATGTCCTGTACTGAAGCATGAACCTGCTATGAAGAGTTGACCTAGTAACTACCCTTTACCTCAGAAGCATGGCAGCATGGCCTTTACTCTTTCCACAGTTTCATGCAATTTTATGTCAATTCATAGGCCGTCAAAACTGAAAATTGAGTATAAACTCACTCGTCATTTTGGACAAAATTTGGGATTTAGAAACTTTTAAAAACTAATTAGGGATTTAGCATAGTTTAAAAACTATTTTGAGAAATAGCATATTCGGATCAAATCGAAGATACATACGCGCCACGTAGGATGGACGGTTGGAATTTGGGCAAGTAATAACCCATACGTGCAAAGTGCGGATTCTAACATGCAACCTGTGATCCCACACCCTAGTTACTCACACTCCTCTCTCTCCCCCCTCATATTTCACTCCTCTCTCTCTCTCTCATCTCGGCGATCTCTCTCCTCTCGCGATCTTCAGCCCCCATCCTCCAAAGCCCTCTCCTTGGACCTCCTCTTCATCGATCGAACGCCGATCACAGTAAGTACGATATTTTTTAAAATAAATTGTTAGAAATTATTTTAATTGAGCTTTTTAAATTAGCTTGTTTTGAATGTTAAATTTAATTAGTTAATTTTAATTAGAGTTTAGGGTGATGGTTAATTAGGGTTAGGGTATATTATATGGTGTTAGGGTTATAATTAGGGTTTGGGTATTTTGGGGGATGGGAGGCGGTGGGTTAGAGTTTAGGGTGAGTGTTAGGATATTTTAGTGTAATAAAATATGGATTATTTCATTAAATATGGAATGTTGTTGTTGTGAATGTTGTTTATATTTCCGGCTTTCATGTCAAGTTATATACCGGCCTTCGTTACCGGTTGCCATGTTACCGGCCTTGTTGTGGTTAGGGTTAGGGTTAGAATTTGTAGAATGTATAAGTTTGTTTCTTGAGATTTGAATAATTTCACAATTATTATTAATATTAGGTACGATGGCAAATGAGAATGTTGTGTTGATTTGTCATTATAACGGAACCTTAAACATTGAAGCGAGTGGTCGGCCGAACTGCGTTGGTGGAAAAAGTAAAATGATGAGAATTAGTAAATCGTGCACATACAATGAGTTGCAGCGAAATATTTATGCAACCATGTGGATAAATCCGAGAGAATATAAGATAAATTTGGTATGCAAGAATCCGATCACAAATCAAGATACAAGTGTTGAAGTAACCGATAACGAGAATACAAACGCGACGCTTAGCTTGTATCCTGAAAATTCATCAATACAAGTGTTGATGGTGAAAAAAACGGTACAATCGCATCAAGAAGCGGCATAATCGCATCAAGCTTTCGACCACAAGAGGAATTTACACGCATGCTCAATACGAGCTATGTGCAGTCCCGGAGAGCTGAACGTGCATGATGACGGATTTAATTCCATTTCATGGCACGCTGGTTGACGCAAATATGTATAACTATGGTTGGGATTTGCATGGTCAGACAATGTCAAATCCGTACAATATGGATTGCACAATGGGGATGGCTGGAGCAAATAGGTAACATACTATATTAAATAAAACTGTCAATACTCTTCGTATATCGAATCATGACTAATTGACATGTGATTTTTAAATTTATATGTCGTGTAAGTCTTCATTTTTTTACCGAAGCACATACGAACACAAAGTTCAATGCAATGTGAGTTTGGTGCCGGTGCATCTTTAGAAGGTGGAACACCTTATGCAGTTCATGACTTGCCACCCTATGAATCTTTAGGTGCAACACCTTATGCGGGACCATCTTCCTCACATCATGTTGAAGAAAGAGATGACTCCGAAAACGAGGGAGATGTTGATGAAGATACTAATCGTGAAGAAGGTGGTGATATGCAAGAAGATAGTATGCAGTACGCAGTCGAAGATGAAGTAGATGGTCAGTGGGTGCATCAAGCATATGCTAACAACGAATATGTTGAGTTCAAAGAGCCACATCATGATGAGGCGATCGATGATACCGTAGTACAAGCATATACTATCGAAGATATGATTATCGATGACACTCGTTGGGCGACGGGAACCAACGATAATGTCAGTTTTCAAGCCGGACAGATGTTTGCGACGAAGGAAAATTTGATTCAAGAACTCAGTGCATGGTCTATTAAAAGGCGTGTCATTCAAAACAGCCAGAGTACCAAATCAACGTACACTATAATGTGTGCTAACAATCCAGGTACAGGCCCTGGACAATACCCTTAAAAACTTCATGCAATAATTTCAAAATGGTGGGCGCTTTCGACAAACTTCACTATAAAAGAATATAATCCAGAGCATCGGTACCGAAATACTTCTGAGGATGTGGGGCAAAAACAGACCACATCAACATTTATATGTCGGTGCATCTTGCCTTTGCTGAGGAAACGGCTTGATACGACACCGGCTGCGATTCAGGATCAAATGAAATGGGCATATCATATTGACGTTTCTTATTTCAAAGCGTGGGAGGCGAGAAGGAAGGCTTTGTGCATGATATTTGGGGATTGGGAGAAATCATATCAAACTCTGCCACGGAACTTGGAGACAATCACAAAGAGCAATCCCGGCACAGTCTGCGAAATCAACCATGAGAACTTGACTCCAACCGCAGTCCAATTTGCCGGCATGTTTTGGGCATTTGGACCATCAATTGAGGGATTTGCATACTGCCGTCCAATTCTGAGCATTGATAGCACACGCCTATACAGTAAATATCAAGGGACTTTGCTTGTTGCTACCGGGTGGATGTGGATGGAGGTTTATATCTTTTGGCATTTGCGGTTGTCGACGGTGAAACTCAAGCAAATTGGGAATGGTTCTTGGCATGTATTCATAGATATATCCCCAGTGTAAGCCGTCGCACGATTGCTTGGTTGTCTGATAGGATGAATGGACTTCCAAGGGAATAGCTCAAGGCTGACATACGCCCCATTATCATTGCTATTGTTTGAGGCATATCAGAGCTAATTTCGCAAGAATATTCAAAGATGAAGCATTACGGCTTTTCTTGTATGAAGCTGGCTGTGCTTCAGATTCTCTAATTTATGCTAAAAAAAAGCCCGTCTGAAAGAAATAAATCCAGAGGCGGATGCTTGGAGAACAAAAGTTTAGAGAGATGCGAAGATCGTTGGGCATTACGTAAGAACGGCGATGTAAGGTATTGTATTATGACTACGAATTGCTCTAAGAGCTTTAATAGTGTTTTTAAAGGAGCTCGTACATTACCTATACAGGCATTAACTGCTAGAACCTTCTACCGTCTCAACACGTACTTCGTCACACGTCGTGAAGTGTCAGCTAAATGGGACAAACTGTTCACTCCGAGAAATGAGAGCATATTGACAAAAAGAAATGCCGATACAAGACATTGCCAATTCCGTCGATTCTCTAAATATCGCTAGGAAGTGGAAGATAATAATGAAATGACGTATGACGTCGGTATAGACGGTGATGGATGTCGCTGCAGTTGTAATATACCTTTACTACAAGCGATTCCATGCAAACATGTGATGGCAGCTTATTCACAAGTTTCTAAGGGAGCAAACCTACCATTCGGGCACTTATGCGCCACATGATATTTAGCGGGATATTATCGAGACTCGTATGCCCCTGTATTTAGCCATGTTCCAAATAAACGATACTTGGAGGAATATTGTGGGCCATGTATATTCCCACTAAGCAATACGAGAAATAAAGACCGCGAAGCTGTCGTATCAAGAGTGTTACGGATGAAGGGTGAGAAAGGGTAAAAGGACAGAACATGTGCAACAATTGCAAAAACTATGGTCATAAAAATCACGATGCCCTATCCTTCCACCTTAACTTCAGAATCAACCGCAGTGATGTATTGTATCCTATGTCCCATATTAAGTTACGTATTGTGTTCTTTGATATATTGTATCATATTTTCGGTTACGTGGTGTGTCCGGTGATGTACTGTATCCTATATTCAGTTACATATTGTGTCCGGTGATGTACTGTATCCTATATTCAGTTACGTATTATGTCCGGTGATGTATAATTGGTACTTATTTTCGAATTATTAATTTTAGCTGTTCTTGTATCCATGAACCCTGAACCTATAAATCCGTCATTATACATGTCGCATTGACATCGGGCGACGACATGTGCGACGGTAAGAAATTAATTCAATTTAATATAATACTTGTGCTTGCTTCTGATTGTATATTTCTAATAAGTTTGTTTAATGTGTAGGAGAACGTCGTCTTAACATGTACTGCTCACTTATAGCGGGTGAGGTCATGGGCAATTGACGATGCACGTGTGCAGGTTGAGTCAACACATGCAGGATTCCTTCACTACTCGAGTATTGACTACATTTGTCTCGACCATCCTTTCATTACAGCGTTGGCCGAGCGGTGGAGACCGGAGACCCACATTTTATTTGCTAGTGGGGGAGATGACGATCACCCTTCAAGATGTTGTACTACTTGTCTTGTGCATCGACGGTTCACCGGTGACAGAAGACATGGCACGACTGGCGGGAGCTGTGCATGGAGTATCTTGATCGGGCTCCCGCACAATTGAAAAGAGGTGCTCTGAAGCTTAGATGGCTTCGCGATGCATTCGATGTGCCCGGAGATGATGCAGATCAGGAGGAGATCGAGCAATACGTACGGGCTTATATTCTTCATCAGCTCCGGACGTCCTTATTTCCCGACATGTCGAAAAATATGGTACATCTCATGTGGCTACCGATATTAGCTGATCTAGACGTGCGTGGCATGTTGACGTAGGGGATTGCTGTGCTAACTTACATGTATGAGGATTGACCGATGTCGATCTGCAAGAGCGCAACATGATCTGTGGTTGTCTTTATCTTCTTCTGGTAAAAATGTGAATACTTAATAGATTTCGTTATCAATTTGAAAATATTGGTATATATTCGCAAATGTGGTGCTAGACCCAACTATTCATTGGTTGTTCTACATTGATCCAAGAGGTGCAACTAGATGGAGATCTGCCATTAGGATGCAGATAATTTTCTAAGTTATCTAATTAAAAATAGCCTTTACAATATTTGTGAATCGTAAATATGACTCCTGAATTACATTGCCTTTTTGTTGTGTTACAAATTTAACGTTGGTCCGTCGGACATGGGATAAAACACCCTCCAGGTCTTTAGAATTTTGCTGAAATGAGTTAGATATGCTCTAAGACCGAGTTGTACTCTGGATCCCATATATAGCGGATGTCTACCAGGCTTTACCGGATTTGTGTTTAGAGAGATCCAATTCTAGCGTGCCCGGATACCTATTATATGTTTCAGCATCATCGCATATCATGTCTCCGACCGTGTATTGCGACAGTTCGGGCTTGTATAACACATCTCAAATCCGATAGAGCAGATTGATCGGATCGGACGGAGAGGGAGATCAGCTGTAGATTGAAAAATTGTTCGACATATCTACATCTTTCAATGGAATGCGCGTGCTCTGCTCGTCGAACACCAAAGATAACCTGTGTTACCGATAGCGAATTATATGTGCTGGTACTGGAAGATAACATTGCGGTACATTTGGACAGCGTGTCCTCCACAGGTGACATGAGCCGTAGGGACCCGTTGAGTATGAAATGGTAAACTTTGTTATTACTTTCTATTTTTTGTTTATATATTTAAGATATTTACTTATCTATGTTACAGACCGAAAAATTGTTTCAGGTCTACGATGTCGCGGACAACGTAATATGTGGACACAATACATCAGCTAGTGGGATCGAGGTCATATGGAAATCGGTCACTAGTTTCTTTCAACGACGTCCATTAAAACATCCAGACCCTCCTCCTCTTCCTCCACCACCGGCGACCTTAACTTATCAACGTCACCGACGTAGAGACGAAGCTGAACCTTCTATAATTACGGACCAACCTGGATCTGGAAGAGCTACGGACCAACTCGGACCCTCACAGCCAACGACACAACCGGAAGATATACATGGTCCATCGCAGCGCCGTCGCGGTTCAGCCAACTACACAATCAGAGGGTATACCTGGTCCACACGCGTTGTCATGCTTGTTATGACGCTCTCTTTTGTACTTGTTCTTATATATAGTGTTTATTGCTTTACTCTTGTTGTTCTTTGCCTTTAGACGTCGTATATTTTGCGTGGATTGTGTCTCCGCCGTGTTGGTGTCGACCCGTGTGGGGATGCATTTATTTTAGTGATGTTGAACAGGAATTTTAGTCAAAATTTACTAAGCGTGATCCGTTTTTCATTAGTTATTGAATGAGCTATATTGAGACCGAGCTTTTCTATTACATTTACAGCCCTATAGTTGAACCTATCGGTATATCATGTTAAAAAGGTAGTATGCAGAATAGTATCCTCTGTCAAGGTTTATACTAGTGTGTCTCATTCCAGTTGGATAGATGAGTGGCGATTACAATTTTCTTTCCTTCTCTTTTAGTTCTCTATAGCAACACCCCCTTTAGAGATACGTGGCTTCCAATATGGACATTTAATTTCTTTCATATCCCTCTAGGAGGAACTAATTTGTGAATTGAGCCTAAGCTTGAATTCGCACTTGCAAAGTGCGGATTCAAGCTTTGGCTATCTGGAAGAGGGCCAAGATGAATCCGCACTTTGCAAGTGTGGATTCTTACTTGCCCACCAATCCAATCGTAAATCCTACGTGGCGCCTACGTATCTTCGACTTGACCCGAATTTGCTATTTCTCTAAATAGTTTTTAAACTATGTTAAATCTCTAATTAGTTCTAAAAAGTTGCTAAGTCCCAAATTTTGTCCCTCGTTACGCAGTAAGCACATAAGATGCATACAATATGTATGGACCATACTGGTCATACTTTGGTTATTTACTTGATTATAATCAGTGATAAATCACACCGACAAAAATTAATTTTAAGCAACTATTTTGCTTTTATTCTTGGTGTTGCCCCCATAAACTTTAAATAATTATTACATAAACCATTTCAAGTGTTCATAATCAACAATTAGACGACCTTCCTTCTGCCAAGTCATCAAAATAAATGATTATTTTTCTTTTGTTCATGGACACTTACATAGTAACCACTTGAGTAGCTCAGATGACAATGTGCACATATGGCAGGGAAAAAGGGACATGAGCAAACCTTAAAATCTTAAGGCCTTGTTTGGGAATGGAGTTAAGTTTAGATAACCGGAGTTTCGTAAAGTTATCTAAACTTAACTCTAAAATCCTAACCATGCCATGGTTGGCTTTCGTTTGGGAGTTCAAAACTACGGTTATCTAAGCAACAAAATTGAGATAACCGGAGTTTACTAAACTTCGGTCCAACCAAAGTTTTTTATCTCCAAAAAAACAAGAGAATAAAACACTCATTTTGGGGTTTAGACAAGTCCAAAACAAAATTTTGGAGTTTAAAAAACTCCAAAGCCACTCTCCTTCGAAGTCAAAATTTTAATTGGAGACGGGGCCTTGCAAATTAGAATTCGCATCACCTAACACTCCACTTAAAAATAAACGGCGGTTATCCTAACTCCATACCCAAACAGGGCCTTATGGGATCCATTGGATGCATAACAAAACATCCACATAAAGTATAACTATATATGATTAGCAAAGAATTAGCTAATATAAGCAAAGATTGGTTGTCTGGATACATGAATCATGCCTGCCGGCTGTTTTATAATTCATTGAAGTGCAACTCCAAGCTTCAATTCATGATGTTTGATTGAATAAATTTGGGGAGGCGAAAATTTTAAACTCAGATTTCTACTGATTGGTTGGACACAACTCGAATTCCCATGAATTTTACTAAATACTGGACTCCTGTTGTAGACTATAAATTGTGTCTGCAATTCCCTTCCTACACCCAAAATACATGAATAGCACCCTTGCCGACTCTAGCAATTGGAATTCGCCCGATTTAAGAGTATCCAATTGAATACCGATGATTTGGCATTGCATAGAATCAAAATTATATAACTAAGATGATGAAATGCAGAATTTAATGCAACTAACAAATTCTAGGATAAAAATAGGTACAATTAATTTCAACAAACTTGCAGTGATAACTTTTAATTCTAAAGAGCAACTAAGGAGACCACATCATTTAAGTCCCATATTTTGGCCAACCCCCACATTTTTCTCGCAATAACAATTAATGAACTACCGACATTTTAAACAGATATATTTGACGCAAATTGAGAATATGTAAGACCTTTCTTAGTTTTATTTTTGAGATATTTTAGTCATGTTGCTTGTGATTCAACATTCTTCATCCGCCTGTTATGTGCATACATAGATTAATTCATAAAAAATAGAAGGTTGCTTAAACAAAGTGTTTGTGGTCCCTAGACATTAACATAGAGCATCGATCTGTGTCTCACAACAAAGCATGACAATCGACATCCCTGACCCTCTCCACTTTAACTTGGACCTTTTCTCCAAACTCCAAAGTCATAATTACAATTTTTCTTCAACAACATCCTTTCTTCTGTCAAATGATATATTCGCATTCTCCTTGTACGTGTTCTTTCCAAACAGAACTCTGCCCTTATTGTGATTAAATGTTTTCATCCTTTAACCTATCCAATTGATTGCATTTGCGCTTTGCATAAACCAATCGGTGCATTGCAATGGAGCCTCCAGATACATTCTATACATAAGTCAACTAAAAAACCTACAGAAGATAAAGCCAGAGATTCTCTTGCTCTCTAAATAAACAACCATAAGGGATAATACCAACAATTTGTTTGCCCTTTAACAGAAAATATGAAGGGTGTAGTTTGGATTGACAATTTCACAATTATTAAAGTTGAATATTGATATGATTAATGTTATTCACATTCATTGGCAGTACTAGAAGAGTGAGTATGTTCTCAAAGGTAATGTTATTGAGCGAATGCCATCTTTAAATAATTAATCAATTATGACATTATACCATTTATGAGTCGTGTAAAAACTACAGTGGTATTCATGAGCACGATTTGTGTCAAATAGATATATGCAAGTATGATAATATAATGACAAGACAAGAATTCACAGGACCTCCGCATAGAAAAGGGTTTATATTGTTTAGTATAGTTGATTTTAACCAGATATGAGATATAAACACCACAAAATTCCACCTTGACTCATTTCCTGTAAGCCCGGACATCTTGGTGATGAACCTATCACAACCTTGTGCCTAAATTGTTCTTAATTGTGATCTCATCATTATCTTACCAACCCATCACAACATACTGTTTGAATCTTATTCATAAATAACCATGCACAATTTACTCCACCTTAGGCCTAAATTTCGGGAATCAACTTTTTAAGTTGGCCTATATAATTTTACATGTGCCTAAAATCATCTAGAAGTATCTATAGCATTGACCAAGGTAGAGAGTTGTAAGTTCTAAATATCGGTTGATATCCGATATATATCACCGATATATCGGTTTCGGAGAGAAAACCCTATGATTTTGCAAAGCTATATCGTTTTGCGATATTTAGAAAATATTGGCTGATATATCGAAAATATCATAGCTACTGATATATCTAGAAGTATATATAGTATTATAAGAAAGTATTTTCTTATAATACTTGTTTTTGGTTTATTGGGTCTTAAGTAGTTCTAACATGTCTGATCCGTCCTTGAGTAGCTCATACCCATTAAAATAAGAAAAAACAAGGCATACAAAAGCAAGTTGTATCTCTATTTCTCTCATTCAAAGTCTACAATTCCTAGATTGCTCGATCTCGCGTCTTGGAAGCTTGACGGCCGATCTCCCTAGAAAGGAACCGTAGAACCCTATATCGATCGTCAAGGTACTCCTCTCTAGACGTGCCCCTCCTGTCTTTCTTCTTGTATACTGAGACCAAGTATTATCTAAAATTGATTGTGCCTCTTTCCCTTCCTCTTCCTATCCTTTCTCTTATGTATTTATTTTTTTGGATGAATATTTCTGAAATTGATGCCTAAACTCAGGCTCAATTACAATCCTTAATTTTCTCTCCAAATTTTGGTTATGTTAAAAAAGTTAAATTATGTTGAATTTAATTGGTAATTATTAATTTTATTTGTAGATCATAAATGTCATCTGAAACTACCAGTGACCCGAAGAAAAAAGTATTAATTCGTCTCGAGGAATATGGAGAGAGGGTAAATCCAAATGAAACTTCAAAAGTTTTATGCACTTTTCGTAAGAAAGTGATTAGTAGAGGAATAAGTAGATTTATGAAAACCGACTGTTTATATTAAGTTATAGCTATGATATTTATAATACAAAACTTTGTTGTTTAGAAAATATCATCCGATATATTATGATATCCACTATCCAGTATAAAAATCTTCGGACTGATACGATACAGATATCCGATATTCAAAACATTGATTACCCACATAAATCATTGTACCACCCTATAGTGCATATTGTTGCCAGGGGATCTAATTTCAATTTGTTTTAGCAATAGTTTCAAAACAAGAGGCAGAAATTAAACAACTTTTGACTCAAAAAGGTTAAATCTAATTCTATTGTGTCCCGATCACATATTAAGCACTCAAATTTCCACTCTTCCTCGATGTGGGACTTAAAACTTTAACTCCAATCGCCCTCTTATGTGACTATCGAAATCAATTCCTAGAACAAATACATAGTGACACATACCTTCTTCCTGCAGAACTTGAACAGCGGATGCAAGTACCGCTCGCACTGCTTAAACTTGGCCACCATCGACTTCCCCGCTGCCGTCCGCTTCTCCGCCTCCTGCATCTCCTCCAGCTCCTGGCCCCACTCATTCAGCAGCCTCTTGAAAAACACCAAAATCTTGTCCTCATCACACAGCTCCTCAAAGTTCGCGTTCATCCTCTTCCCGTCCTTGTCCTTGTCGTCCTTCTCGTCGACGTCCTTCTCGTCGTCCCCGCCGTCCTTCTCCTCCCCTCTCTTCTCCTTCTTCCTGTCGTTCATCGATCCACTCTTCTGCCGCTTCTGCAGCTCATAAATATCCCTCAAGAAATCGTTGGTCTGCCCCTCGGTCATATCGCTGTCGATCTCCAGAACCCCCGATTTCATCGTCAGCTTCAATCGATCGAGACGAGCAACGTCGTCCTCCCCGAATAGGGTTATCGGCTGCTTCAGGAACCGCAGGCGGCGGATGACCTCCTGTTTGGGGAGGTCGAGGTCGTCGATCTTCTGCTCCTCGGTTAGGGTTTCGGGGGGGCGTTTCTTGGATTGGAGCGCGGGAGGGAGGGAGGAGTCGCTAGGGTTTTGGGATTGGGGGTAAGGATTTTGGGATTGGGCTTGGTTCTGTTGTTGGGATTGGGATTGAGACGAGGGTTTCTTGGATTGGAGAGCGCGCTGTTCCTCTTCGCGGATCTTTTGGAGCTTTTTTTGTTCGATCTCGGAGCGCTTGAGGAGCTTCTTGCCGCCGAAATCGGATTGCAGAGATTGGCGCTTCTTCAAGAGCTCTTGCCTCAGGAGATCCATTGATGGATAACAGAGCGAGGGAGAGAGGAAAGAAGAAGAAGAAGAAGAAGAGAAACAGCGCAGCAAAAGAGATACTTTATATGGATATAAATTACACTAAATACCCTAACTCACATGTTTTCGCTAAAATACCTTAAATTTTTTTATTGACATACCTTCGGTGCTATTTTTGAGCGTACTTCAGCGAAGGAAAATCTCTTGAAGTATAGATTATGGTATTTTGATGTAATAAAATGAATTTAACATATTTAGTTAAGGACATTTTAGTGTAATTTATCCAATTTTACATGAGCCTAATTATCGTTTACGATTTTGGAAACCATCGGACTAATTGTTTTTTGGGTACAGATTGCTTCTTTATAAAGTATATGGAAGTATCTAACAGAGAAGCCGACATTCCGGACCAACTGCAGTAAAGCATAAGTATCATCTCATCAAACCGGACTACATCATCCAGTGCTCTAGCATCGACCATAAAATTGGCACTAGCATTTCCATGATGGAAAATGTGCGGGCCTCAAAAACTATCAAGCAATTCTATCCATATGCATATATCATCAAGCATCAACTTTGCAATGTCAGAAAGAGAACCTTCACTATTAGTCCAACATATGATCAAAACCGAACCATCTTCTAACCAAAGCTTGGTTGCATGTAGCTCAAATTCCGTAACTTGCACAACCACAAGACTAATTGTTGGTGGCCTAAACTGGTAAGATGGTCCATAGACTCTCTGCAGTTTCGTTTTTTTAAGTTGTATGGCAATTGGCAACAAACCTCAATTTCAAAGATTTTGCTTAAGATGAGATGTTCGGCAATATGGATTCAAATTTCAGTTATTGAAGCTTTTAAGAGCGCTAGAACTAGTTAGGAACTGTTTGGGAATGAAGTTAAGCTTTGTAAACTGCGGTTTCATGAAGTTAGTAAAAGTTAACTCCAAAATGCTAACTTTGGCTGGTTTGGGGCTCATTTTGGAGTTGAGATAACTACATTTTTTCAGACTTAAACTACAGTTATCTCAACCCCAATCTGATCAAAGTTTACTAAACTCCATTTTAGAGTTTGGGGCTTGCAAACCATAGTTTACATACATCTACCTCCACTTTAAAATAAACCATGATTATCCTAATTTTGTATCCAATCAAGGCCTTAGGTCTGTTTGGGAATGGAGTTAACTCTGGTAAACTGTGGTTCCATAAAGTTAGCAAAAGTCAATTCCAAAATGTTTACTTTGCCTTATTTGACACTCATTTTAGAGCCGAGTTGATTGCAATTTTTCAATCTTAAATCGCGGTCATCTCAACTCCAATTTGATCAAAGTTATCTGAACTTTGAGGCTTACAAACCATTGTTCGTATGCCCTCAGTCTTTGCTTTAAAATAAACCATAGTTATCCTATCACCATATCCAAACAGGGCCTTAAGCAATGCAGTTTCTGAAAACACAGTTTTGATTTGAGTTGAATGAAATCGAGATTTTTGTATGCTTACAAACAAAAATCAATGTTTTCTCTTGTGTCTAGACGTTTTCAAAGACGTTTAAGTTTAAGACATCCAAATCATGAAAAAGGTTTTATTTTTATTTTTGTTGGCAACCCTGTTTTTCGGAAAAGTCCACTGTGATTATCGAAAGGACCAAAGTTTTAATTTTGGAGTTTGGTATCTAGTTCTAAAGAATATGGGGTTTTCAACTTCTTTTTTACAATGCACATCAACTGTTTGTCATAATGTCTCAACCATCAGACTATCAGAGCCTGCTGTTTTTGCGAAGCGGGGGATGAACATCTCTATAGGTTGTTCATTGAGGAATTACAGGTAAAGTTATTACACCAATTGGTATACTTTGAAGTTCTTGAACTAAACCCACCTCTTATGTTAACCGTGTTCTTCTATGAATTACTTTTAATGAGCAATGCATTTCATATTGGTAATTTATGTCCTAGATGTTTATGGAAAGATTAATTAGCATTTCATTGGTTGTTCGTTGAATATATAAATTCATTTACATCTTATATATTTTGAGTGTCCCCAACGTTTAGATTTAGGTTTCAAGGTTAACCTATCTTAGTTCCCGTAGGTTAACCTATCTTAATTCCCGTATTTGAATATAAATCTTTTCCTTTTCTTTTTCGGACGTCTAGAAATGACGAACCAGTTCTTCCCTGCAATTCTAACCTAAAGTATACTCTTTTTCACCGGATAATTTCCCCTCTTCTCAGAAAGAAGAAAAGGAAAAAGGAATGTCAAAAACTAAAGGAAAAAAGAACGCATACATACTTCTTATTCAAACTCTTTAGGACTCTCTTAAGACCTTTGAGTTGTCGAGACCCTGCAGCCGCAGATTTGAGTGTAGAGCCCTCGTTTGCGCTTACCTCATCGTCATCTTCTTTTGTGTTTTGTATTTATCAATGAAGAGGGCCGGACATTTAAGTTAGTGATTAGTTCAACTCCGACAACTATTGTTGTTGGCCGAACTAACAATCAAAGTTACCAAACAGCAAGACAATCTTGGCTCGTGCATAACTAGCCTATGTGGCTTATGAGTTTAAAGTAGACGGGCTACATGGTTTGCCATCGTCTAGTGTGATCTTATTGTCGTTGAATGCAACGCATATATACATTATAGGAGAACATTCAGTTGAATCCGTATGCAAGTAGGCTTCAGTGTGTCCACAGAACAATATGTAAGTACACTTACGAACCTGTAATTTAATACTTTTGCTTTATAAATTTGTTTTTGTGCACTCTCGATACTCTCAAGATATTTTGTATATAATCCTGTCTATATTAGCAATTAACATGGCACGCTTACACAAAATGAAATTTTAAGGAACACGATGAGCCTAGTCAAACAAACCCTTCTTGTTGAGCTCTTTTGCGACGATGCGGCTAAATTGCATCATATCATTTCTAACGAGTCGCTTCTCATTATTAGTAATATCTGATGGTCTCTCAACTAATATGTCCCCAACTCAAGCTTTAGATGACATGTCATGGCTTGTCTCTCAACTTATGTGTGCCAATCTCAAACTTTAGATGACATGTCCTGGCTATTTTGATAGGTATCTTGTAGCATTAACCAGACGACTTCGTGCAATATCTAGACGTCGTCATGCCATTTGTCTCAATGTCGTTGTATAAAGAAAACTGAAGTAACAGAGCCTAAAGCGTCGGTGTATCGATGCGTACTGATGCTGACATGACCGTATTTAATTTAATGATACCTATAAATCTTCCATATTAAATGGTGGAATCACTTTATGTCATATATTAATAGGTTTTGAGTAGGGTTCATCCAACAATAACTTTATGTTAGGCCTATTGCATATTATTTATATAATTTACTAGTAATCATTAAACAATAGTTTGTTAAATACTTTCTACAAATTGAACATATGAATATGTAGTGTGTAGGAGAAGATCATCAGGGACAGAACCAGCTATCATGTATTTGTGGGGCCAAATATAAAACATGAGTGTCATGAAGCTTTGCTATAAACCATTTGATTACACAAAATTTTTAATATCTATTGAGAAAATTTGATTGTAATAAAACCAAGAGTTATAACTAGGCATTAATGCACAACTTATGATTAAATTGGACGAAAAATATTCACATTGAAAAGGAAAAGGGAAGTTTTTTTTTCCTTTCTAGAATTTGCTATCTCCTCTTCCTTTGTTTTCCTTTCTTCATTTCCTGCGCCTATCTTCAATACATCATGTTATTTCTCTTTTTCCCATTTCTTAGAAGTAGAGAAGACAGCTTATAAATTATTTTTAGGAGTGAGAAATCGAAAATTTATTTTTAGGTTTTGTATTAGATTAAGTGAATATAAATTGATAGACTTATATTGTGAAGATAAGAAGGATCACTAAGTGAATACTAACACTTGACAGTTGGATTTAATATTACAAAAGCTAGCAAATCTACGGTAATTTATATTTCAAATCCTTATATATCTACTATGTGCAAAAGGAATATGGTCTTTTCATTTTGAAATTGATCGCTGACGTGACTTTTCCATTCTTCAAGAAAAATCAATAAAAACATTAAAAAAAACCAACAAAAATTCATAACCGCAACTAACACCATCACTAATTATATATATAAAAACTAATCTCATCACTTAAAATTGCCTGGGCTATATTATAGTTATTGATGAAAAATAAAAAAAACACAAATAAAATCATTGCAATTTGATATATACGTGCATCACATATGCAAATTACTAGTATGGATAGGGATGCAAATAATGATAATAATTGGCTTCTACAATTTAGGAGAGATATTTAACATGATCTTCATTTTTTCCACTTCAAAAATAATCATTTTATTTTATTCCAAAATAACTAAACCAATTAAAATCGAGGAGATACATTTTGTATTAGATTCTATGCCTCAATTCAAGAGAAAAAGAATACACATGGAGAGAAAATCACGCAATGGCAAATTACATGAACCAATAGAATTTAGACAAATCTTGCGGTGCCTATCTATTTGGTGGTTCCGTCACTTATTAGAAATGATTTGGGGGTAAATGTGATGGATAAAGTTTACCCTATCTCATCATCTCTTTTATATAGGCAAAATACATATTACAATTATACCCTTAATCACAACTAATCACAACCATTCATTTATTCTACCACTCCCTCTTAAGTTGGAGCATATACATCACACATGCCTAATTTGTCACAAATAAAATGCACACGTGATCTCCCATAGGGTTTAGTGAACAAATCGGCAAGTTGGTTCAACGAGTTCACACGAATTGTATCGATTCCTCCATCTTCAACCTTTTTTACGAACGAAGTGACAATCTACTTCAATATGTTTTGTTCGTTCATGGAAATAGGGTTGTTCGCAATATAAATTGCAGTTTCGTTGTTGTAACAACCCTAAATTTCCTGTACAACTTTCTGTACAATTTTTTCAAAAAAATACAGAAAGGGGTATTTTTGCCTGAGCATAAGATATAAGTTTGATTTGCTTTTTAATAGCAAGAAGGAGCTTGTAGCTCATTGGTAATACCTTGCACTACTAAACCAAGCCTCTAGAGTTCAAATCCCATACCCCACATTATTTTTAATATTGTTTTATTTTGAACTTTTAGAATACCAAGGGTTTACATATGCATAACTCGTAAAAACCCCACTACACATGTTAAACAAACTGACCCAGGGGCTACACCAACCAATGACGGACCCAGGGGACCCCCGAATCGGCCTGACTCGGCCGACTCGGGCCGGTGGAGGCGGTGACTCGGCCGGCGGCGCCGATCGAGTTGGCTCCAATGTTGAATCGGTCAACATGAAAAGTCTGCCTCTTCACTTCCCCATCACTCCTGCACACTTTATTTCTTTGGATCGGTTCCATAGCCTCTTTAAAATCTTATTTACTCCATTTTAATACATTTTAATACAATTTAACACATTTTTTTCAATCCAACCTTTCACCTACCCCAAACCCTAGCCTTACCCTATAAATACAACCCCTAAACACATCCCCCTCACTCCAAAATTCTGATCAAAACTCTCAGAAATCCCTAGAAGTTTAGTGTACTTTTGGAGTTAGCGAAGGGCGAAGCTCCGGCGATTTTTTCGACGACAACCCTAGGAGTTCCCGGCGACGAAACGGCGCACCTGCGCCTCTTCCCGTTTCCTCTTCCTCATCCCTAACTTCTAAACCCGTAAGTCCCACCTCCATCTTATCTTTTCTTTTCTAAAAATACGAAATTCCAAAACCCGACGGAATCGGAATTAATCCGATTTCTGATTCGGTTCTTTCTAAAAATCCAACCTTTTCTTAAATATAATCATACCAAACCATTACATGTTGACTATTAAATATTAATAAACATGTTGAACAAGTCTCATGATAATCTATTTCATTTTGTAACTTTTACCGCTCTTTTTCAGTAAAATACCATGTAGTTTAAATTCGACATTTAAACCATCACAATCTTGCTATACCTTTAATTAGATCACGAGGTAATGACCTACCTCCTCACACACTCATATGCAACATAGCACAATACCTTTGGGAACATAGAATACGGGAAAACGAAACCTTTCAAATAAATACCATTTACTATTAAAACCGTTTTTTATAAGATTACGTATTTTTACAATCTTTGCAAAGCACCGCTACAACCCATCTTGGGGAACCCGACTGGGATGATGCAGATTATCGCACATCCCTGGGCTTAGTAGTGCGAGATGCAGACCTCCGCAAGGAGCATTCAGTCTCGAAAGATTTAAAATACAAATATCTTAAGAAAATGAGATTTCCTTTCATATAAATATGTATATATGTATCATTAAAATATCTATTTTGTGATAATATGAATAGTCCAACTTTTTCCTAAAAACACAAGAATCACTTTACATTAAAATACTATGAATTTCATACAAGTTCAATGTTACAATTAAATACCATGTATTATGAAAAATAGGTTATTTTCACTAGAAATATGACAAATATAAAATCTACATCTATGATAACTCTAAAGACGATAATTAAATACTTGGGGTGTATCTTGAAAACTATACATAGTATTTTTAGATAAAACCCCTTCAAGTTCTATAAATTACCCTAAGGACCCTAGTAAATATAGATTTAAGCGGGACCAATCTCTTGAGCCTCAGGGAGCCGGAGAAGTGGGTGCTTGCCTATTTAAAGTAGACAAATTAACAACGGTGTTATCAACACGGTAATCGTTTTTGAAAAAGACATAAATCCTGCCGTTCATGTGCAGCGGTTACCGATAATATCAAAACTTAATTCAGGACTTCAATTTCTTTTCTAATTGTTCTGACTCAGACCGAGTCTCATTAAATAATCTGACTTGAATATGATTCAAGTACAATCTACAATCTACAATTCAACATGAATCCATGAATCCATATATTCAATCTATTCAATCTGTATTGACCGAACCGAACCATGGATATACTTTTATTTATATTATTCTCCAGTTACATCCATGATTCTCCAGTACATCCATTTTATTGATATCATGGTTTCGGCAAGTCATCCAAATATACAATCTATATTACAATTCAATACAATACAAACAATACAATCAAAATATCGCGGGGTTTAAGGGGTAGATTGGTACGGAAGGTGTTAAAAGTAGCACGAGACTGTAAGATGAAGACACCTAACCTGAATCCAATTGCCGTTGTTCCGGGTTTTATACGGAGCCTTGTACATTCCGTTTGCCCTGGTCTCTAGCATATAGAGATTCCTCTCGTATACACTGACATCCTTCTGTACCAAGCTATAAACAACAGCGTTAACACTAAATACAACATTATAACAATATAATACAACTTTAAAAGCTACTCTCTCCCTCTGTCTATTCTATTTCTTCCTTATCTTTTGGACTTACCGAGCGATTGTTCGCTGACAACATCCCTTCTCTTTCTTCTTTGGAATGTTGTCAGGTGATCTGGACACTCAGGAGATCGAGCCTACTAGTGAGGACTTGGACCAGCTTTCCTACGACCCAGAGCTCTAGTTTTATTGTACACATTTTTATTTCGATACTTTTCTTTTCTGTTTTGCCACTGTTTAGGCATTACTTTCATCAGATGTATTTACTTTCCATGCATTGTACAAAAGAATGTGAATAAATAAAGTTGCTGTTTTATTATATCTTGTCTCTTGTGTATTTATATTTATATTGCTTAGATACACTTAGCGTATTTACTTCAGAGTAAATACGTAGCGGCCTCGTCGCGTCCTCTGTCCGTACACCGGGAAGCGGAGCGTGACAGGTTTTGTTGGCGGCCCATGCAGGTCAGAGCTGTATGGAACACTACCATGCAGTTCTGTTCTGCGTGAACCTAAGAAATATAATACAAGAACCAGCAACTAAAACATTCTTTACAATTCATATTTCTTGAATCTTATCATTCCATATACTTTGAATCTGTCCCAACCTAAATTTTTCTTTCAATGTTATGGATTCCCCGAACAACACTAGCACTAATGTCAACAACACACCTCTACCACTACCACTCACACCTGCCGTCCTTGCTCCGCTCAACGAGCAAACAGTTCTATTTGAGGCAATCCGCAGCCTTCTCGAGGGACAGCAGCAGCAGACAGCTCTTTTAATGAATCGTCCCGAGGCAGAAACACCTGGGTTGAAGCAATTCAGGGCTTTGCACCCTAAACAGTTCTCAGGAAAGGAGAGCCCACTGGAAGCTGAGGAATAGGCCCAGAGTATCGAAGATGATCTGGCAGCAGCACAAGTGCCAGAAATAGCTTGGGTTCGTGTTGCAAAATTACAGCTCACGGACAATGCACGGAACTGGTGGAAGGCGGAAGAAAGCCGTCTTGAACAAGCCATCGAATGGAAGACTTTCCGCGACATGTTCGACGCTAAGTACTTCCCTGAGACCGCCAGATTCGACATGAAACAGCAGTTCATCCATCTGCAACAAGGTTCGATATGGACCAAGTCAGTTGCCACGCCCCGCTTCCCAGAGTGTGCTAAGATCAGCACGTGACAGAGCCAACCATGCTACCTGTGGTTAGGAAACATCCTTCCACAGTCACATTATGGATGTCAATAAGATATCAAGAACGGTAAAAATAAAATAAACTATCTAGTACATGTCCATATGCCAGAATAAACGAGTCAAGAAATAATATGTGCGGAAGCAATAAATCCAGTAAACAATAACAAATGAACAGGATACACGAGATATGCAGGCATGAGTATGAACAGTAATGAGTGTATAACAAGTAACACGGGTATGAAACGGTGAAGTGTATACGTGCGGGTGAAGTGCGGTAAATAATCTAAACTGTGCTACTGGGTTATCTATTCTAAAGTCTTCGAAATCAATTAATGTAATCCTCATCGTAACCCATCAGACTATGCCCCGTTCATTCCCCTCGGGACTACGGTAACATGATTATTCAGTATATGCTAGACTATCAGTCTATGCCCCGTTTATTCCCCACGGGACCACGGTAACAGGATTTTTCCGCAACGCCCGGAAATACGACAAACAATATAATAGCCCTTTGAGTTACGTTCGCTTACATTCTTGATTTTCCCTTACCCCTGAGGTTATGTGTTCGAGTCGGGTATTGATAAACTGGAGCTAATGCCAACACAGAATCAAGCAGGTACATGTTTGTCTATGTAGACAACAAGATACGTCCGTCAGGACAACATGTCAGGATTGTCGGCATTAGAAACAGGATCAGGTAACAGATCAAGTAGTGGTGTATCAGGTCATGACAGGTAATGCACAGGTATGAAACGGATGCTCATAATAAAACTGTAGCAAGTACGGATGCACGATAAAAGTACGGATGCACAGTAAAACACGGATGCACACATATCTTTCAGGAATTACATCTACAACTCCATGACTACGCATGATGCATATTATCAAGCATGGGGTGCTAATATAACAGTAACATGAAATAATGTGATCTGACATGCAACTAAATATATAATAAATGATACGGATGCGAACGGATATCGAGAAAACGGTAAAACTGTAACATGGATGCACAATACAATAAATATGCAATATTTTTATTAATATAGATGCAAGTATAATAATATAGCATGTATCAAGCTAACTTGCATGCAACCAGATATGTAATTAATTATATGGATGCGTACGGCTACCCGAAAACAATAAAACAGTAACATGGATGTACAATGCAGTAAACATGTGATATTTTTATTCATATGGATGCAAAATAAATATCATAGCATGTAGCAAGGTAAACTTGCATGCGACTAAATATGTAAATAACGGTATGGATGCATACGGGTATCGAAAAACTGTAAAATAGTAATATGGATGCATAACTAAACAATATGTAATATTATTATTCGCATGAATGCAAAATATAGTAGTATAGCATGTAGCAAGATAAACTTGCCTAATCGGATCTCAATACGGGTGCGTACGCAGCGTCCGACGTCGGGTAAATGTCGCAATGTACACGCGGGCGTACAGAACTGAACCAAGCAATGCAAGAACGCGACCACGTTGTCTGGGGATGTCCACTGGGTTTCCCGGATCATCGACGACGGCACAGCTCCGGCGATGACCAGAAAATGCACGATCAAGAAAAAGAAAGAGAAGAAAGAAGAAGAAGAAGGAGGAGAAGAAGAAGGGATGTTGCTCTGGACTGGTGTTTAGGGACAGAGGCGAGGCAAGGGGGACGTTGACGACGAGTCATGGGTTTTCCGGCGAGGTTTCATGACGAGGCAGTAGGGTTTTCTTGGGTTCTCGTCGGGTGTGCAGGGGAGGAGCTCGGGGAAGAAGGTAGTGGTGTCAGGTGTGATGAGGGAGAGGAAGAGGAGGTCGTGGTGATGGGGACGGTGACGACGGGGTCGGAGCTCCGGCCCCGTGAGGGTGCCGACAATGGCAGTGATGGTTTTTCATGGGTTGGCTTGGGGTTGTCGGGGTTCTGTGCAGAGATCGGGGAAGAAGGAAAGGGGGAGAAGAGAAGGAGAAGAGGCGAGAACGTGTTGATGAGGGTGAGGGGATGCAGGCGACAACGGCGAGATGTAGCGAGGCTAGGGCGACGAGGTCGGATTCTTGGGTTCGTCGCGACCACGTGACGGGGAAAGAGAGGAAGGTGAGGTGATGGTCGAGGAGTGGACGAGGGTGGTGGCGAGGTGAGGCCGTCGAGGGTGGTCGGCGGCGGCGGCGACGAGCGAACGCGTGGGTTCGAGTCGCAGGCAGGGGAAAAAATAAAGAAGAGGAAGGAAAGAGAGAAAAAAGAACGTGTGAGTAGGGAAAAAATATATAATTATTATATAAATAAAGTATAATAAGAGAGAGAGAGGTTGATGGATGTTTAAGAAATATATTTTAGTTAGAAAATATTTTAACAGTTTATAAGTTAATAATATTATATTATATAAATTTGAGTTTTCTGGCTAATACAAAAATACTTTAAAATATACTCGGGTTGGGTCTAAAATTACGGTTTGAAAATACGGATAATATATGTATCAACCAAAACCAAAATACGATATCCGAGTAATGAAAATGCATACCCCCAAGAACGTATGCACGTATCGTGCACGTCGCTATCCAAACAAGTCCGTTTCACTGAACGGGACGAGAACACGAGGTGCGGATGCTACCACAGGTTTAGGGGTACGATAGAAGCCATGCTAGATATTTTTAAAATATTTTATTCGACTTTAAATGTTATATTAAAAAAATGCAGATGCCAGATATAATGCCAGTATGCAGTATATATAAAAAAATATGAAAGTGCACGGATCCCCATAAATAGCCGGGATCAATCGTAAACAGGAATCAAGACGGGTTTCCAGCGAGCAGGTCGGGTCGGATATAAATACAGATGCAATTATACTATTCGCACCTAAAACACAATAAATCAAGAAATAACCATAAATAAAGAAATACCCAAAATAAAAATGGTATAAATGAACTAGGGTGTTACATCAGTAAATGAATATGACGCCGAATTCACCATGCTCAGTCGTTTTGCGGCCCATCTCATACCGACTGCTGAGATCAGAGCAAGAAGATTTCAGCAAGGGTTGGACCCGGAAATCTAAGCTGTTTTAGGCACAGGGGATTTCCCAATCAAAATCTCATATTCCCATTTGTTAATAAAGTTAATAACTAAGTAATTTCTCTTACCTAGTTATTTGATCATATCATTTGGCTTTGAAAGCTGCCCGAAGATACGAGGCGGTGGTGAAGAAGAAGGGCGGACCTCAATCTGCCGGAGTGAAGCGTCCTGCCAATCAGATAGCAGGAGGAGCCTTTTCAAGGCCAACGGTTGAACCCCGAAGACCGGAAGAAATTAGTAACCAATCAAGTCCAAACTTTTGCTACTACTGTCATAGAAAGGGACACTTGTGGAAGGACTGCAGGCGCGCAAAAGGCCTGTGCCTAGTTTGTGGCACGTCCAATCACAAAATTGAGACCTGTCCATATAGATACAACTCAGCTCACACACCCACCAACTACCCGCAGCGGCCAGCTATCTAGACTCCTGCAACTCGTCTTGCACTCCAAGACAACCTTCACGTGGATTTCCTGCACAGCCAAATCGCCAATTCCATCAGGCAATGAGGAACATGCCTCGAGGGCAGAGGGACATGCCCCAAGGACAGAGGAATGTGCCTCCAGCTAGAAGAAACGTGCCACGACGACAGGCTTACACCTTAGCAGCCGTAGAACCTGAGACCGTGAACCAAGGTAACCCTGGTAACTCCCTCACATTCCTTTCAACTTTGACCAAAACTTTTGCAATCTTTATTTCTTCTAAATATTTTCATACACTACCAATAGTTCTGTCACCAAACTTTCTTTGAATTTGTTACAATTTCCTCTTACAAATTTCGAGGAAGAAATTTTTATAAGGAGGGCAGAATATAACAACCCTAAGTTTCCTGTATAACTTTCTGTACAAAATTTTCAAAAAATACAGAAAGGGGTATTTTTGCCTGAGCACAAGATACAAGTTTGATTTGCTTTTTTATAGCAAGAAGGAGCTTGTAGCTCATTGGTAATACTTTGCACTACTGAACCAAGCCACCAGAGTTCAAATCCCATACCCCACATTATTTTTAATATTGTTTTATTTTGAACTTTTAGAATACCAAGGGTTTGCACATGCATAACTCGTAAAAACCCCACTACACATGTTAAACAAACTGACGCAGGGGCTACACCAACCGACGACGGACCCAGGGGACCCCTGAATCGGCCTGACTCGGTCGACTCGGGCCGGCAGAGGCGGTGACTCGACCGGTGGAGCCGGCCGGGTTGGCTCCAATGTTGAATCGGTCAACATGAAAAGTCTGCCTCTTCACCTCCCCATCACTCCTGCACACTTTATTTCTTTGGATCAGTTCCAGAGCTTTTTTAAAATCCTATTTACTCCATTTTAATACATTTTAATATAATTTAACACATTTTTTTCAATCCAGCCTTTCACCTATCCCAAACCGTAGCCTTACCCTATAAATATAACCCCTAAACACATCCCTCCCTCACTCCAAAATTCTGATCAAAACTCTCAAGAAATCCCTAGAAGTTTAGTGTACTTTTGGAGTTGGCGAATGACGAAGCTCCGGCGATTTTTCCGACAACCCTAGGAGTTCTCGGCGATGAAACGATGCACCGGCGTCTCCTCCCGTTTCCTCTTCCTCATCCCTAACTTCTAAACCCGTAAGTCCCACCTCTCTCTTCTCTTTTCTTTTCTAAAAATATGAAATTCCAAAACCTGACGGAATCAGAATTAATCCGATTTCCGATTCGGTTATTTCTAAAAATTCACCCTTTTCTTAAATACAATTATACCAAACCATTACATGTTGACTATTAAACATTAATAAACATGTTGAACAAGTCTCATAACAATCTATTTCATTTTGTAACTTTTACCGCTCTTTTTCAGTAAAATACCATGTGGTTTAAATTCGACATTTAAACCATCACAATCTTGCTATACATTTAATTAGATCACGAGGTAATGACCTACCTCCTCACACACTCATATGCAACATAGCACAATACCTTCGGGAACATAAAATACGGGAAAACGAAACCTTTCAAATAAATATCATTTACTATTAAAACCGTTTTCTACAAGATTACGTATTTTTACAATTTTTGTAAAGCGCCGCTACAACCCATTTTGGGGAACCCGACTGGGATGGTGCGGATTATCGCACATCCCTGGGCTTAGTAGTATGAGATGCAGACCTCCGCAAGAAGCATTCGGTCTCAAAAGATTTAAAATACAAATATCTTAAGAAAATGAGATTTCTAGAAATATAATATATATTAAAATTATTTTTATATAAATATGTATATATGTATCATTAAAATATCTATTTTGTGATAATATGAATATTCCAACTTTTTCCTAAAAACACAAGAATCACTTTACATTAAAATACCATGAATTTCATATAAGTTCAATGTTACAATTAAGTACCATGTATTATGAAAAATATGTTATTTTCACTAGAAATATCACAGATATAAAATCTACATCTATGACAACTCTAAAGACGATAATTAAATACTTGGGATGTATCTTGAAAACTATACAAAGTATTTTTATATAAAACCCCCTCAAGTTCTATAATTTACCCTAAGAACCCTAGTAAATATAGGTTTAAGCGGGACCAATCTCTTGAGCTTCAGGGAGCTGGAAAGTGGATGCTTGTCTATTTAAGGTAGACAATTTAACAACGGTGTTATCAACACGGTAACCGTCTTTGAAAAAAACACAAATCCTGCCGTCCATGTGCAGCGGTTACCGATAACATCGAAACCTAATTCAGGACTTCAATTTCTTTTCTAATTGTTCTGACTCGGACTGAGTCTCATTAAATAATCTGACTTGAATATGATTCAAGTACAATCTACAATCTACAATTCAACATGAATCCATGAATCCATATATTCAATCTATTCAATCTCTATTGACCGAACCGAACCATGGATATACTTCCATTTACATGATTCTCCAGTTATATCTATGATTCTCCAGTACATCCATTTTACTGATATCATGGTTTCGGCAAGTCATCCAAATATACAATCTATATTACAATTCAATACAATACAAACAATACAATCAAGACATCGCGGGGTTTAAGGGGTAGATTGGTACGGAAGGTGTTAAAAGTGGTACGGGACTGCAAGATTAAGACACCTAACCTGAATCCAATAGCCGTTGTTCTGGGTTGTATAACGGAGCCTTATACATTCCGTTTGCCCTAGTCTCTAGCATATAGAGACTCCTCCTGTATACACCGGCATCCTTCTGTACCAAGCTACAAACAACAGCGTTAACACTAGATACAACATTATAACAATATAATACAACTTTAAAAGCTACTCTTTCCCTCTGTTTATTCTATTTCTTCCTTATCTTTGGGACTTACCAAGCGATTGTTCGCTGACAACATTCCTTCTCTTTCTTCTTTGGAATGTTGTCAGGTGATCTGGACACTCAGGAGATCGAGCCTACTAGTGAGGACTTGGACCAGCTTTCCCACGCCCCAGAGCTCTAGCTTCATTGTACACATTTTTCGTAAATCCCCGTTTCCATCTTAATAAAAGTTTCCTATTTTTTCTAAATTCCAGTGATTTCCTTTCTTTTTCCCCTCGTATTTTAATTGGTTGTTTAAGCTTAATATTTAAACTTTATTTTCCAACTCTTTTGAAATCATAGTCCAAAACCAAAAGCTAAAATATACTAATATATACACAACCTTAAAAGTCAAAACCCAAGATTTAAAATCAAAGCTAAATTAAACTAAAACCAAAATTTTACTAATAAAATCCTAACCCAAACTATTTAAAACCCTCAGCCCAAATCATTTCTTTTCAAACAAATAAATCTAAACTCCCCGGCCCGTTTCCCCTCCTCAGCCCACTCAAAGAATTAAATTAAAATGGAAAATCATTTAATCTAAATCCCCGGCCCGTTCTAACCTAAGCCCACACAAAAAATAAAAGAATTTAACTATAAAAAAAACCCCAAAGCCCAACTCCTTCCGGCCTGCCTCCTCAACACACCAACCCGACCCGCTCCTATTCATCTGCCTCCCCCAACGGCTCTCCCCCTTTCCCGCTCACCCCCTTCAATCCGCGACCCGCCTCCTCCGCCGCAGCTCGCGCCCACGCCCAGCCCACGTCGTGCGACGCGCACCCCCTCGTCTCCCTTATCTCCTTCACACCTCTCTCTTCTCCTTCACTTTTTCGAAATCCCTCACCTCTCTCCATTCACCAAAAAACTCACCGAGCACCCAACTCCGTTTGTCGCCCCTCCGACGGCGACAACCCTCGACAACCCCTCGGCGACCCTCGCTCACTCCTCCTCCACCAACATAACTCCTCACCACTACACTCCATCAACCCAATCCCCTGCACACCCAAACCGTCACCCCCGAGCTCGACCCCCACCCTGCACGCTCGACGCCGGCGAGCCCCAGCTGACCCGAAGCATCCGTCGACCTCTACACCCTCTACATCTTCTCCTCCTCACTCCAAAATCCAGAACCCGAGCCCCACTTCTCTCTCTCTTCAAAATATACAAAACCCAAACAACCCGACACTCACTGCAGCTCATCGCCGGAGCGACGCCGTCGACCGTCGTCGACCCCAGTGCACTCGCAGAGGACCACTGAACACCCCTCAGCTTCCAGTGACCGTATAACGGCTCCGGGCAACTCCGACACAAATTCCGTATCTTGAGCCAAGCTCGCGCAAATCGTTTCACGACGTACATCGCACGTTCGTGACGCCACTGCTGCCGTGCAACCCCGAGACAATTCCAGGCAAGTGTTTTACTTGCTACATGCTAAGATAATTGTGATACAAACTTAAATCATTTAGTTTATAAATTACCGATTCCCGATATATTATGCGACCTATGTGTTTGATGCTAGACCCCAATAAAAATACTTGTTTAATTTGACGGAAACAGATGTTTTCTGTTGGCCCATATGATGACGAATATCGTGTATAAATCTCACTGGGAAATACCATTGTTAGTGACTAAAATTGATACTCCAAAATATACCGTTAAAACTAGAAATTTCCCGTACCTGAAAATGGTTAAAATCACTGTAAATTATGTGCATACTGGAATGATGCGTTCGAGGGCTTAAATCGAAGCCGACTCGACGAACTTTAATTCTATGTAAACTTATAATGTTTTCTGTACAGTAACTACGATGATATTTAGATCGGAATGCGACTCTGGACTGCAGTCCAGAGCGACTCTGATTACTGTGTACTGTCCCAAAATGTGTGTCACTTTGTTTCCTGAATTCATATGTTACGGAACTCTGCAGTGGATTAAAGATGGATCTGTTAGCTAAACAAAACAAGTGGTTTCATTCCATTTCATTGCCATTTGCTATTTAAATTGTAAATAAAAGGGCAGAACGTATAACTGTCCAGAATAGATTCAGAAGTGACATACTGATGTTAAACGGTGTATAACTTTCGACGTACAGACGCGATTGAGGATCCGTCTGTTGCGCTGAATACTCTATTGAAAACCCTAGATTTTATTCAACTGTAGTATCGCTAAATTCTGAACCCAACTGGGTGCAATTCGTGTTGCGAAACGGACGTTCAGTTCTGAAACTGAATTTCCAGCCGCGAGCACTTAAATTGAAACAGCTGTATCTTGAATACCGGAAACCCGATTGGACTGAAACTGATTTTGATGAATTGCTGACTGAGTGTTCTATTTATCGTACTTGTATCATTTTGTTGAATTCAAACAGATGGATTTATGCAATTTTTGTAAGTTAATGACATGCATATGGATTCATAACATACTTAGCTTATTGATGGCATACATACATATATCATACCCCATTTTGCCATATACTTAGTGTTAGCGCGTGTTAGAGTCAGTGGACATTGCATTATCGTGCGTGATTGATGTTGGTTTAGGAGTGACGAGTACACCAATGGAAAGTGAATATTCGTGACAGTGATTGATACAGTGAACAGTGATAAAACCGTGCCATTGGTATACTTGTACACGACTAAATCAAGATCATAAGCAGTGTAACCTGGGGATAAAGGGGTAATCGAAGTGGAAAGAGAATCGTATTTAGCGGGACCGTGTTTTAGAGGATGATCATTCGAGCAGTGATATATATAGTAGGTAGGATCTAGCGATCCGGCCGACAGGGTTATGTCCCGGGCATGTGAGCCGTTGTCTCGGGTATGTACGAGACTCCTGTTAAACATGATCCTCCTTCCACTATACGATTTCAAACATGACCTAGAGACCGATACGAACACAGAGCATATTCTGCATCATATAGTGACATAGTAATTACCCGCATTGTACTTTCATTAGTATTACCTCTTTTACCTGTTTCATCTTATTATATAATATTGTTATTGTGTCGCTCTGACGACCTGAGTATGCATGCTCAGTTTCCGTGGAAGGACCAGCACAGGAGACGGATCTACCTTTCGAGTTCACGGAGATATAGTCTGGTGTACTTTCTTCCTTTACTGCTTTCCATAAAAGTGATCGTGAGATTGAACTTGGTTAGTAATTGTTCTTATTATTTGTAATTTGTGAACAATGGATTTTAATGTAATAAATTAGTGATGTGATTCTTTTACTACTGTGTTTTATTTACTGATTACCATGTAATGCTAGAAGCCGAAGTGTGACTACGGCGGGATGATTCCTTGACCGTAGGAGCATGGCTGGCCTAGTCATCCCTCGTTTTCCGTATTTTGGGAAGCGGGGCGTGACATTTTTTTTTCAATACTTCTCTTTTCTGTTTTGCCACTGTTTAGGCATTGCTTTCATCAGATGTATTTACTTTCCATGCATTTTACAAAAAATATGAATATATAAAGTTGTTTTATTATATCCCGTCTCTTGTGCATTTATATTTATATTGTTTAGATACGCTTAGCGTATTTACTTCAGAATAAATACGTAGCGGCCTCGTCGCGTCCTCTGCCCGTACACCGGGAAGCGGGGCGTGACAGTTGTCACAGTATAGTTTCATAGATGCAGCAAGACCATATTCAAACTCTATAAGTAGAAATCCAATCCACACCAATCACTTGTGGTGTTTGCCATGGCTCTATACTCTGATTTTGCACTGGATCTAAAGACCACGCTTTGTTTCTTACTTTTCCAAAAAACCAAATTTCCTCCAACTAACACACAGAAACCCGTGGTCGACCTCCTATCATCAGGAGACCTGCCCAATCTACATCTGTGAAGCCAATGGCCTTAGAATGCCCATAATCCTTATAGACGATACGTTTTCCAGGGGCACCCTTTAGGTATCTCAAGATACGGAGAACTGCATAAAGATGAGCCTCACGAGGATCAGACATGGACTGACTCATCATACTAACTGGGAAGGCTATATCAGGATAAGTGACGGTCAAATAGTTAAGTTTATCAACTAACCTCCTGTACCGTTCTGATCAGGAACAGACTCCCCATGACCCATAAAGAGTTTCACATTTGGATCCATAGAGTAATCGATAGGCCTACAAGCAGACATACCGACCTATGAAAATATATCAATCACATATTTTCGCTGAGTGGCGAAAATCTCTTCCTTTGGTGATCTTGATACCTCAATCCTTAGAAAGTATTTCACTCTCCTAGGTCTTTGGTGCAAAACCGTTTCTCTGAAGATGGGCCTTCAAGTCAGAAATCCCTTTCGCATCATCTCTTGTAATAACGATGCCATCCACATAGATGACCATAAGGATCCTCTTTCCATCGCGATGTCAATAGAATACATAGTGATCACTATCAGACCTTCGTAAACCAAAGGTCTTAACAACATCCGCCAGTCTCCGAAATTATGCATGTGGAGACTGTTTGAGGCCATACAACGACCTCTTGAGCTTGCAACCAAGCCCAGACTCCCCCTGAGTAACAAAGCCAGGCAGTTGCTCCATGTATACTTCATGTGCCATGCAGAAATGCATTCTTCATATCAAGCTGATGTAAAGGCCAATTATATGTGGTGGCTAATAATAAAAATATGCGAACTAAGGTCATCTTGGCCACAGAAGAGAAAGTTTCATCATAATCAATTATGTAGGTCCGTGAGTATCGTTTTGCCACTAAGCGAGTTTTGAGCCGAGCAAGTGAGCCATCAGGATTCAACTTCACAGTATATACCCACCGACAACCGACTATGCGCTTTCCAATGGGAAGGTGAGTAAGATCCCACGAGCCATTAAGGCATAAAGCTAGCATTTTCTCATCCATAACACTCTTCCAATTAGGATGAAGTAAGGCATCAGATACTGAACTGGAAAGAGAGTAAGAATCCAAGGATAAAATAAATGCACAATAGGAAGAGATCAATCGTGCATAAGTGACATATTCACTGGTGGGAAATCGTGGAACAATAGTTCGAGTGCCTTTCCTGAGAGCAATTGGATCATCTAACTTGGAGGGATCTGGATCCGGAACTGGAAGGGTGCCTGGAGGCGTTAAAGCTGGAGGTTGTTGTACCCATTCGGTGTACACCTGAGTAACTTGTTCTCGCATCATCTCCTTGGTTTGATCTATAGAAGGTTCAGTTGGAACAGGAGTATGTAAGGTAGCCAATACATCAAGTTCATCGATAGGAAAATCCTCTTGAACAAAAGGAGAGAAATAAGTGGATGAAAAATATGGAGTGTTCTCATGAAAAGTAACATCTGCAGATATGAACACTCTATCTAAATCACGATCATAACACCTATATCCCTTTTAATTGTTAGCATAATCTAGAAAGGCACATCGAATAGATTTTGGATCAAGTTTGGATTTCCCGGGACGATGATTATAAATAAAGTAGGTGCAACAAAACACTTTAGGAGGTAGAAAAAAGAGTTCCTTAGAAGGAAACATGACAACATAGGGTATCTATCACCACAAAATAGTACTTGGCATGCGATTAATTAAGTGGCATGCAGTAAGAACAGTATCATCCCAAAAATGTTTTGGAATCTGCATATGAATCAACAATGTACGAGCAACCTCTAACAAGTGTCTATTCTTTCTCTCAAACACCCCATTCTGTTGAGGGGTGTAATGACATGAAGACTGCTGAATAATACCAAAAGAGTCTAAGAATTACTGAAAATCTGGACTGAAGTATTTTGCCATTATCAGTTCGCAAAATTTTAACAGTCGTATCAAATTGATTTTTAACCACAGCAATAAAAGATTTAAACACCGTAAACACTGCAGCTTTAGATTTTAGCAAATACAACCAAGTCACTCTAGAAAAAGTCATCAATAAAAGTCACAAAATAACGATATCCACGATTTGATATAATAGGACATGGACCCCAAACATTAGAATGAACAATGCTAAACAAATCAATGACCCTATTGTTCACTCTAGGAGATTAAGAAGTACAATGATGCTTTTCAATCTCACAAGATACACAATCAAGAGAAGATAGATGGCTAAGAGAAGGTACAAGTTTCTTAAGGTTCTTTAAATATGGATGACCTAACTTATTGTGAACCTCAAGAGGAGATGTAGACGTAGAATAAGCTGTAAGTGTGCTTCCATCAAGGTAGTATAAACCTCCACGCTCATGTCCTGAACCAATCACCTTTCTCGTCTCCAGGTCCTGTATAATACAATTAGAAGAAGAAAATGTTACCGAACATTTCAAAGAGTGTACAAGTTGACTAACAGATAATAAACTGAATGGAAATGTCGGTACATAAAGAACGGAAGATCCATACAAGGATGGAGTGAGACGAGTGGATCCAACACCTTCCACTTTAGATGTGGAACCATTGGCTTCTGTGATATGCCTACTATATAAAGTGGAAGATAATGAAGTGAGTATAGCTGACTTCCCAGTCATATGATATGAAACACCTGAATCTATGATCCAGGTTGTGGGAGATGCTACAGAGATAAAACAGCTATTACCTTTACCTTTGGCCATAACAGATGCAGCCTATGGCGATGATGATGTAGAGCCCCCTGAGAGAAGACTTCACAGCTGTGATAACTCCTCCTCAGTAAGACTTCCAGATGTGGTCATAGGGGCAGATGCAGAAATTGTTGACACTGAATCAGATGTAGCAACTCTGGCAGTATGTTGAAGCTTAGGGTGGAGAGTGTAGCAATACTCTCAAGTGTGGTTTGCCATCTCGAGTACAAAATTTGTCACCTCTCCCACTGCCGGCCACTCCTCTGCCTCCTCGACCTCCACAGCCCTGTCTTTTACCTCCAACAAAAGGTACATGAGAGACACGAGCTGATCTATCATCAACGGCTTTCATGGGGTCTCAGAAACACCATCAGTTATAGTAGAGGGGAATGCAGTCAGAATGGCTTTATAGGTATCTGCAAGAGTAGGAATATGCGAGCCTCCCAAAATCTGTAGGCGAATAGTCAAAAATTCTGGGCCAATGACCCTCAAGAATGTCATCATCATCATCAGCTCATGTTGCCTTCTTCTCTCGTTGACATCAGCTACAAAAGGGAAAATAGAGAGCAACTCAGTCTCTAGTCTCTTGAGCTCACCATACACAGCAGATATAGACCGGTCTTTACCTGCAACTCGTGAAGACATTCAACGATCTCGAATGCTCGATTAGCACTCTTCTTCCCTTCGTAGGACCTTTTTCAAATATGCCTAAATAGAATAAGCGTTATCATATTTATACACCATCTCGGCGATCTCATCTTCCATCGCCTCAATCATCGATCGATACAACATTGCATCCTTCGAAATCCACTCATCAGTGGGAGATGAGGGAGGTTCCTGAGTTACGTTCTTCATCAACATTTGTTTCCTCATAAACACTTCTATAAGCTGCTTCCATCAAGGATAATTCGTTCCATTTAATCGAATACGGGTGATATGAATAGGAACCATGATAGGATTGTAGACTTCCTTCTCCTTCAAGGAAGTAGCGGAACTATCGGACTCGGCCATCAAAACAGAAAACAACTATTAGCAACCCCCACAAATTCATAAACTCCGTGAATCAACAACCGCAAACACCTTGAAGGGTGATAGCAACACATAATAAAAAAAATCAACTAGCACCTTGTTCAGTCGAAAATATCGCACATTTGATATAACATTTTTCTTACTTTTCTTAAATATTTAAAGGTGTTTATTATAAATATAGAACATATTTGGGTTTATCTGCAAAATACTATTTACCATATGTTTATATATTATAATTAACATTATAAAGGAAAATATATGCATATAATATTTTTTATTATGCATATCATATCAAATATTCCAATCAAGATTCTTTAAAAGATATAACATTATACAAATGGTTAGAATAATATCTCCATAACAAATATTACTAACATTATTCATGAAGATATTGTGCAAAATTTGGCTCAGGTTAGGAGATCGGAATATCGAGATGTCGGGAATCAAAAATCTGCCGATGAAGTTTAATTAAATCATAAAATTAATACTGGCAGAGACTCAGAGAAGATATAAAGATTCCAGATATCACAACAATTTTCATGTATTAATATGAGGCTACAGAAGAATTTTCGTCAAATGATCCCACTATCCTACCGCGCTTCCGCGGCTAAACTCCCAAAAATGCGGCGGATCTGCGGCCGTTATGAAGAGTTAGGATGTAGGATTTTGTGGGTAGGATCTTCTCAACAAACCCTAATAGTTGGAATCTAGAGTTTGTATTTTCTGTGACTATAAATAGGACCGAGGGCTAAACATAGAAATCATCACCTTTTACACGAAGCAAATCACCGTCAAAGAACAAGTGATCCACGATAGGTCCACGATTCGACGTGATAAGACGGCGTGAGATTCGACGAAACATCTACTTCATATGAGGCAGAGATCGAGAGCAATTTCTTTTTCCTCTTATAATATAAACTCGAAGAATTGTACTTGTGAAGTTGATTGATAAAGGTAGATTATTAGATTAATTATTTAGTATTTAATTTCTGCATTATGATCTCATTCTCTATACTTTCTTCTTCTATCTCCATCATGCGTGAGTAATTCTCCGCTTGATAGAGTTCGTAGGATTAGGGTAGAACAATGGATGAGAAAATATTTTAACTTCTTTTAAGTCTTATAAAGTTTATAAACTTTAACAAAAGAATCGTTAACATCCTAATCGGACGCGCTGCAAATTTATTGCTAGTCTTGACCACGATTTGAGATCAGATTAACAATTGTTTTGTTAAGAACTAGACATGAATATAGATCAATGAAGGGACAAGAGTCAATAATGGGGAAACCCTAGTTTTTTCCAAGAACTCTAATTCTCATTCATCACTATCAATCTAGTTTTAAATTTATCAAAAGATAAAAGGAGTCATCTTTATTAGTCATCCATGACTACTAAATTCTAACGAACCTTACAAGCGCTCTTCTTATATATTCTACATCCGTGTTCAGCATAGATCTAGAATCTATTCTCCACTCTCCCCTTGTTTCAATCAACTTGTATAAAGCAAGATTAAAAGTTCCACGCATCCCTGCGGACGACCCGTACTCATCTTGGCTAGCTACACACGACACCGTTATTGATTGTGGTTATTACTATACACGCTCTTTCATAGAATCCATCAAACCTCAAAGAGCAACTATCAATTTCGAGATCTAGCACGATCACTAGCTTCAACTCATTCGCTAACAACCACGGCATTGCTATATCTAAGCAAAAATATAACATCATCCTAGATCTCATCAATCACAAAAAGGTTAGATTTCACCTAAGCCGATCTTCGAGATCGAAAATTCGATAGATCTCAAGAACAAAGAAGCAAGGCCTTTGGTTTGATGGGAGCTTCACCAATAGATGGCGAAAAAAAGGGTTTGAGATCCAGATCAGATCTAGCGACGATCTCGATGTTGATCTTGATGAGGAGTTGATCTTGATGAGGAATTGATCTCTGGGCTCCAAGGGAGGTGAGCGGGAGCTACTTGCGATCAATACAGGATCTGATGGCGATTGATGCAGGAGACGCGATGATTGCGAGGGATGCGATTGCGAGGCATCGATGCGATGCGAACTGATGATGATCGATGTGAGGCGGCGATGTGTTGTGGCGATGATGCGAGGTGGCGATGCAGTGATGATCGGCAAGGGATGATGCGGTGGTGGTGGTCGGGTCGGCGATCAGAGGGATGCGGTGGTGGTGGTGGTGAGGCGAGGGGGCTATGGCTCTGATACCATATTGGAAATGATTTGGGAGTAAATGTGATGGATAAAGTTTACGCTATCACGTCATCTCTTTTATATAGGCAAAATACTTATTACAATTATACCCTTAATCACAACCATTCATTTATTCTAACATCACTGACTTCCTTTGATAAGCCTAAGATCTTCAATACGACTAATTATACAAGCATGCTTACAAACATCACATAGTTCTAACCCGATGTTGAACATCATGATTGACGATGTGTAATTGATTACCACCAATATTTCATTTCATCTTGTTAAATGGACAACACATATCTGAAAACTTAATGAGAGAATTATAAAGGAAAATAAAAACTACCGCCGGCTTATAGTTGAGCGGTACTATAATATAAAAGAAAAAACTATATAAACCGTAATTCATTTTATCATGACTGATAAATGGTCTCATATGTTTACTATCATTTTCTTGGTTCATTTTATCATGAATTCATGATAAAGGTTAAGCACACATATTATTGATGAAATTCATTCGAGATGTATGAGTTCACAGTACAATGGTTATGAACACCCTAGCCATCTGTTCGGCTCGTAAATATTTTCAAGACCTCGAAATCAATTAGGGATTGCTGAGGTTGTTTTGTACTAAAGATATGGAGGAAGATTTAGATAAATTTGATCAGTCTCTTACTACTACAGAATGTTTTAATTTCGATAGTTGGTTTCTAAAACTAAGTTGGCCACTTAATTTGCTTCACCAAACATTCATGTAGGATCAAAAGAAACCGTAGGAGCTATGCATTCGAACGATAGATTGCATCTGAAAGTCCAATAATCTATCTAATTCAATTTTATCCTACATTCGATTACCCATGATCACATTCTGAATAGAAAGCAAATGCCACATTAATATATTTTGGAAAATGATGAAATCGCCTTCCTTGATGCTAGAAATTTTGATATGTTAACAGTTCATTGCTTGATTCGGTTTTGGAGGAAGATTTAATATGTTGCTCCAAGTGCTTCTTATGAATATCAATCAATCTATCAATAGTTTCAATGATATCAAATGTTTTCGTTCGAACTTCCGACCTTTAGATTCGTAGATATTTTCGAGTTAGAGGATTAGATCCTGCCACAGCTCACCCAGTTTTTGTCTGCCTGTCCTTGCCTGTAAACTTAATTGCCAGAAAAGGAAGAATGTTTATGCAATAACAACATAATTTACATGAATTACTAAATTTCCATCAATTTTACAGAAGTAGCATGCCCAAGATACAAAATTAACTTTCTTTTGTTGAATTTGCAGGAATTCAAGGGAGGAAGATATGCAACACCAACCCAAATGGACCCAATCCAATTGAAACAAGACTAGTATGTGGATGTCACAACCCTCAGAATCAAAATCTACCCTCTTCATTGGTCCAAAACATATCACCTTATCCAATCCCCATGCTCACCACTCATCCACAACGATCTCACTTCCCCTTACATTTCATATCATAACCTCCCTACTCTCCCTCAACTCATAACCAAAGTGAAAAAATCGAAAGAAGTATCTCTACTTCAATGGCCATGGCAACTCAAGCCTCACTCTTCACCCCACCATCCCTCCCCTTGTCGAAACCAACCTCAACCTTCATCCCCTTATCCCTCTCCTTCTCTTCACCGAAACCCACCTTCCGCAACCTTAAACTATCCGCAACCGACGAAAAGGCGGCCGCGGCCACCACTGAAGAGAAGCCGGCCCCAGAAGCCCCGGCGGGCTTCACACCCCCCGAGCTCGACCCCAACACCCCCTCCCCAATCTTCGGTGGAAGCACAGGCGGGCTATTGCGTAAAGCGCAGGTCGAAGAATTTTACGTCATAACATGGGAGTCACCAAAGGAACAAGTTTTTGAAATGCCGACAGGCGGGGCGGCGATAATGAGAGAGGGGCCGAACCTGTTGAAGCTCGCGAGGAAAGAGCAGTGCTTGGCTCTCGGGACGAGGTTGAGGTCGAAGTATAAGATTAAGTATCAGTTTTACCGCGTTTTCCCGAATGGCGAGGTGCAGTATTTGCACCCGAAGGATGGGGTTTATCCTGAGAAAGTGAATCCTGGGAGGCAAGGAGTTGGGCAGAACTTTAGGTCTATTGGGAAAAATGTTAGTCCTATTGAGGTGAAGTTTACTGGGAAGCAGACGTATGATTTGTGAAGAATTTGAAGTTGTAAAAGCTTTAATTTACATGTTTTTTGAACTTTATGAATGTATTTCATATATTGGATAAAAGTTTCAATCTGTAATATTTGTGTGGTTTCTGCATATGGGGGTGTTTATTATGTTTCAGGTTCATATGTGAATGTTTCTTTATTTTGTTTACTGCTTGCCAAAGTTAACATATTGATGTTGCTCTATATTGACGAGCTCCCAGAGTAGGACACGTGGCAGATGACGTGTCCCAGAACTCAGAAGAAAGGGCCCACAGGGGCCGATCAGGCCACCCCTGCACCCGAACTGCGAGCACAAGCTGGCCCTCCTCAGGACCCCTGCAAATCGGCCTCCTCGGCCTCCCAGCTCGCCTCCGAGCTACCACAGGACCAAGATACTTCGCCCCTCCCGCTCGTTCCTGAGCTCTCCCGCCGAGGCCATCTTCCTCGGTACCTCCGACCGACCAACTCCGCCGTTCACAGGCGTAACCGCCGCTCCGCAAATCTCGCCATGCGTGGATCCTCTACTGGCAACATCCCACGTTCCACGCCATCACGGTCCCTATTAACGGGCGATCCGCTTATTACGCGAGCGTGACATCGGGAGCGTAACCGCCGGCGAGATTCTCGTGCCTGCTACTGTGTGCCGCCGCCGCTATATAAACCCCCATCACAGAGGGGTCAAGTAAGCCATTTTTTACTCCACATAGCCGTTACTCTGCTCGGATCTCGTGCTAACTTGATCGTCGGAGGGTCCTCGGTGGTACCAAACCACCCCGGGACTGTTTCCCCCAATCAGAGCAAAACTCATTTCAAAATTCAAATTTTGAAATGAATCAACGCTTCAGAAACAGCGCCAAGTGCGCTGCGCCCTGAATAGCGCACCGCGTGCAAAGCACGTGTGCGCTAGCGCTAGGTGCGCTGCGCCCTAAGCAGCGCACCACATGTAAAGCACGGATGTGCTAGCGCTAGGTGCGCTGCACCCTAAGCAGCGCACCACGTGCAATGCACGAGTGCGCTAGCGCTGGAACTAAAAGCTCCCCACCGTCAGATCAAAGATTTAATAATAATGATAAATCATTAATCAATCAGAATTAAATTCTGTTGAGAAAAGATTTCTCAAATCTTTCCAAACAACAAAATTGTGCTCTGTAAATCAGAGCACCGTTGGATCAACGATCCAATGGAGGTGATTAAAAAACACCAAAATACAGAATAAATTCTGTATGGAAAGATTTCCCAATCTTGTTAAAAACAAGAAGACTGCCTTCTGTAAATCAGAAGCCCTTGGATCAAAAATCCAACGATGGGAAATTCTCCAAATCAATTGGAGAAAAGATCTCCTTAACTGATTGAACTGATCAGCTCGCCCTATATAAAAGCCCCAAGACTTCAAGTCTCATACAGAGAAACCTCCCCATAAACTTTGAGAAATTCAAAGACAAAGAGCAATCTCTCAGAAGAAGAAAACTTTCTTCAAGGTAACAAAAAAAGAACAGAAAGATGAAACCATCTTAAAGAAGAACTTACTTCTTTTTCTAAGATCATAGATCTACAAGACCAAGATCTTTCACAAAAAGATAAAATGATCTCATCATAAAAGAAGAAGAACATAACTCTTCTTACATCTATAAGACAAATTGTCTTTTACTCTCTTAATGATCATAAATCCATAAAGGCAAAGCCTTTCATCAATACAAGAGATTGGATCATCTCCTATAAAAATAATAACTTTTGTTCTTAGAATTTTGAGAAAAAGTCTCTTTTGGGATCAAAAAGTTGATCAATTAGCGCTTACGCTCATAAGAAAGCGCTCTGCGCTCAAGACTGGCGCACAGTGCTAAGCGCGCCATATGCTCCTCACGTGCGCGCTGCTTAATAGAAACGCCTCAGTGCTCAACGACTAGCGCAAAGCGCTGCAGAGCCTTAGCGCTCCAAATATAGCGCACTGCGCTCATGGGCTGGCGCTCAGCGCCAATCACATCACGTGTCAATCACGTGTGCGCCACTGAACTACTAGCGCTCTGCGCTCATAAACTGGCGCAATGCATCCATCATCTGGCTCTTAGCGCCAAGCGCGACACGTATCCCTCATGTGTGCACTACTCGGCAGAAGCGTACTGCGCTTTTTGACTGGCGCAAAGCGCCAAGCGCGCCACGTGTAGCGCTGATAGAACATGAATTGTCCTTTAATGAGCCCGGGGCTATGAGGAATGCTCAACATTCAGTAAAAGACAAAAAACACTGTCAGTGCCAAGCTCAAATAAAGGCTCAACAGTCCAAAATAAAATGTTAAACATTTTAACTTGATTGGACTTAGCCCAAGATTGGCCGTAAGTCCTCAATTCATATTAATTGAGCCCATCTGCTCATAAATATTTTAACAGATCTTAGTCCCAATTGGACTACAGGTCTCTCAACCCACATCGGTTTAAGGGTACATCTCTTTACTTCTCTGATATTTGTCGTTGTAATCCTTCAACGTCTTCGGGAAGGTGACGGGTCCCGACAACCATACATTTTATGGACTATGATGTCCTTAACCTCGGACTGTGGGGTCCTTTAAAACCCATGGATTATGATGGCCTTAACCTCGGACTGTAGGATCCTTTAAGACCCACGGACCGTAATGTCCTTAAACTAATGTTGGACCACCATGTTCTTAAACTGGTAATGGACCGCAATGTCCCTAAACTAAAACAATAGAGTCCAAATGCTCTTTTGTTGGATCTAACGATCCTGTTAAGTTGATCTTAGTCTAAATTAGACTAACATATCCTTAACATACGTTTAAGTTGATCTTAGTCTCAAATGAGACTAACGAATCCTTAAACCCAACCCCAAACCCAAATCTAAGAAAATACGGATTTGGACTAATCCACATCCTACGGGCGACAACATAAATTAGTCTCCGTATACAATCCACGGGCAACCAAAAACAAAACAAACACACACGACACGAAGTGACCATCTGGAGAAGGAGAAAGTGGTTACCGCGATACAGTAGCGTAATTAACTGCAGGGGCTTGCGCATGCAGGGAAGAGCGTCCCAACAATCAAAAACCCCTCAACGAGGGGTAATCTGATGAAGTCTGCTACATCGGCCACATCTGCTTAAACCTTCGATACACGGTGTCATAAATCAACTTGGCATTTTCGGAGAGGTGGACGGATAACACCAATTAGCATCTGCCCCGAAATTCAGGCAAGGCGGACCTACGCGGTCTCGTCCCTGTGTTTCGGAGGGGAACAGATTCTGGCACGCCCGGTAGGACTTTTTCCTCTTTCCACTCCACACTTCGTGTGTCGCGTTTCGCGAATGAATCGCGGTTTGATATGGTTGCCTCTGGATTCGAGGTACTAAGATTTGGTCTTGCTCCATGCAGAAAACAGAACATCAAATGGCCTCTAACTGCTCCAGCTGCAACTGCAACTCCCGTTCCGCCTCATCTGGAGGTGTAACCTATGGGCCCCAGGCGGCCTCCCTTTTCACAATGCCAGTAGAGCAAGTAACTCAAGCCACTACTGGACCATTCTTCGGGACCCTGCTCCCACCGATGAGCTTTAACACCCCTCTACCGTCGGAAGCTCCCAAAAAGTCGGTCTTTGATCAGCTCACCACTACCGCGGCCCCTCTCAACGGGTCGTCCAGTTCCAACGCCTCAGTCGTTGACAGACTAGGCCAAAACTCCAACGGGCCCTTGAAGAAGCCCACGATACCGGAAAGGGTCATCCCTAAGCGGATAGCCATTCCTGCTCATGAAGTCATCAAGGCGGCTTCTCCTGCCAAAAGGTCGATCTTCACAAGACCGACTGTTCCGGCTCCCACTCCAGGTGAAGTCCTCAAAGCTGCTTCCCCTGCCCAGAAGTCTGTCTTCGACAGATTGGACATTGCTTCTCAACAGACATCGGTCTTCAAGAGGCTGACGCCGGCGACAACCCTTCGCCAAAACAGGGCATGATGAAGCCATCCCCATAACCGAACTAACTCTATCCACACGACATGCTCGCCGTCGTTACTGGCGCTGAGTAAGGAAGACTGAAGGCAGCTCCCCTTCTGGATTGACTCCGCCAGCTCCCATGGTGGAAATCGATGCTGCTGTTCCGACTGGGAACAGTTTCGAACCGCTTAGGAGGGTCCGCAAGAACTCTCCGACTGCCATGCTGAAAAGATCTCCTCCACCTGTGGAGAATGCTACAGAAAAGAAGCCGGAGCAGCCCCCTCAGCGGCTGTCCTCCAAAATTTACAAAGTCTGGCGACAGGTCCAGCAATCGGTGATTGACCAGGATTACTCTCGCCGACCAAAGAAGATTAAAGCTCGGAAAGAAAAGAGCCATCCTGTGGTTCCACAAAAGATGTCATCCGTCTGGGTGTCCGCTGCAACGGCTCCCTCAACTTCAACCGCTCACAAGAAAAGGAGGCTGGAGAAAGCGCCTATGACCACGGCGAACCGCAAGGACGCTGAATCTAAACGCCCCAAGTCTGGGGGCATGGTGACACATACCGTTTATATGGCTTCCGGAAAAGAGGAAAGCCGTGCTTCTACGGGTCATCGACCGCTTACCCGATCGATAACGAAGGCCCAGGAACAGTAGCAGCAAAAACTTCAGGAGATGCTGACTGCAATGGCCGCAATCACGGGGCCGTAAGAATCCGAAAACCTCATAGCAGCGTCAGGAACAAGAAACTGATGTGAATTTTTCCGAAGAATGCTCGAGAGGAAAGAAAAGGAGGCCGCGGAACAGGTGGCCAACTTAAAACGAATGGCTCTTTTGTTCCAAGACATGGCTGGGATGATGTTACAGCCGGAAGCTCCAGCTAAAGACCCCCTAATTATCATTGAAGACGACAGAGGGGAGACATCGAACCCTCCTCCGGCTCTTTCAGCGGCCAAGGAGGAGACCATCTCCAAGGTCGCTCTGGATGATTATATTGCTCAGCAGATACGAGCTCATCAGGCAAGCGAAACGGCCGGGTAGATCGTTAAGACTGGACGACCCTATCCGGGCTGGTATGACTAAATAAGGTAATCGCCGGGATATACGACCCTAAATTCCACATATATAAGGGGACGGGAAATCCGCATCAGCACGTCGCTCGATTCAGAGCTTTGTGCGGCAACACTGGAGGTGATGATAAACTTCTGCTTCGCCAGT